>OX940958.1:0-10000000 GCA_954870475.1 Euphrasia confusa | reverse complement strand
GTATTCCGACAGTCAGAGCGCCATTCACTTGGCGAAGAATCCGGTGTACCATGCTCGAACGAAGCATATCCAGCTGAGATATCACTTCATTCGATCGGCCTTGGAGGAAGGCGTCTTGGTGTTGGAGAAGATTCTTGGGAGTAAGAATCCGGCCGACATGTTTACGAAGGTGGTACCGTGTGACAAGTTGAGGTTGTGTTCAACCTCGGTTGGTCTTCTGGGATGAGGACCGGGGACGCCGCTGCAATGGGAAGAGAAGATAGGGGGGCTGTGAATTAACTTCAAGTGGGAGATTGTTGGGTGTGAAGTTCATTCACGCCGGAGAAGACGCCGGAGCCGAAGACGACCGATGGACGATCGAGAGACGATCGGAGAAGACGACGGAGTCGAGGAGGCGTCGGGGAGGTGCCGAGGAGGTTCAGCCGGTGTTCCGGGCTGGTGTCGGACGACACCAGGCCCCGTCGGCCGACAGGCGGTCGACCGAGCTATTCTGCGGAAACCGCACTCCAGCCCGAGGTGAAACACGAGTTTCGTGTTGAAGGTGTCGGCCGACACCCATTCTTGTCGGCCGACAAGTGGGGGCTTCTACGCAGAAGCGGGATTTTTCTCCCCAATTGTTTTTCCTCCCCTATATATATGAACCCTATGCGTGTTTAATAGGGTTAACACCTCCAGAAAGTCTAGAGTCGTATTATAGCATTACAAGGTCGTGTAATCAAGTCCTATAATCGTTCTAGTGAATTATTGCAGCGGCAAGAGTGGACGTAGCCCTCGTTAACGGGTGAACCACTATAAATCTCGTGTCTCTCTTTTATTCCGTATTTTTCGTTCTTGTGTTGTTCGTGTGCTTTTCAGGAGGGGAATTCGGACGCGAATTATCCCAACACTTGTTACCATAAGTGGCAGTTCCGTAGTTTCGGTAAAAGGGATGAAAGCAGTCGGTCTCAGGTAACCTTTCTCTTTAGCTTTATGGAAGGATATGAGGCAATGAAAGTTGTTGCATAGTAAAATTACTAAAGGTAGTGAAATTTACTTGTAGATGTTACCTTATGATTATTGTAGCAGAATATTTATTAGTTATCTGCAACCGGAATACCGTATTGTCACCATTTAGATGTCTCTATCTGTCTATCGTCTGTTGTTCTTATAAAAATGCAAGGGTGAATTGGCTGGAGAGCACAGTAGGAACCAAATAAACTAGGAGTTACATGATTCAACTGAAAGAATCATAATTCAATAGTGTACTCCTATGTCATACTGAAATTTTATCATCGTAGATTCACTTAATTATCGACATCGAGACACCATACGATAATATTTTGTATACCAAATTTTGGTAAATCAAAAACATTTTTTTTATGAAAATTGATGACATGTTGATTTTATATTTTGAAACTTTCATACATAAAAAATTAGGTACTCTATTGATGTATATTTCATATTGAAACTAACAATAAGTAAACACGTTGTTAGTCAATTTTTTCGTTTTATCAATTTTTTGTGATATCACTTCAAATATCTCAATTTTCCGTGTCTGAAATCTAAGATTCTAAAAATATTAATATACCATATTCCACCTATTGCATACATCCTCTGCTATGTACTTATAATCTTACTTTCTTTGTAAATAAAAAAAAAATATTGCTATATGTATGGCCAAGTGATTTAAATGGACGGTACGTATATGATATGAGGTGGTACCACAAACAAAATCAATAAATACTAAGGGTAAGAAACATTAGGGCAGGGGGGCTCGAAAGAAAAGTATTTTGTTGTGAAATTGGGTGTGTATGTAATGCAAGTACTAAATAAATTAAAGATTGCATAAATTCACCCCTTCACAATCGTCCCCTCCTCTTCCATCTGCATGGGGGGACCTTTGTACTTTTTTTTTTCTTCTTTTTTCATTTTTTTTCTTTCATGTACATGCAATTTTTTTCCTTTAATTTCCTTATCTTTATGATAATTATTTACTCAAAATTGGGAGTATTTGAACGTAAAATTGTGTATAAATTAAAAAAATAAAATTGCATTAGACTAGTCGATCCTGTCAGGTCCGACTAGCTTTGACAATGTCGATTTTGGTCCATCCGTATAAGATCGAGGAGGAGTCGTCAATTGTGAGAAAAATTGCTCCAAAAAACAAGTTAATAAAATGGGAGATTGAAAAGAGAGAGGTTGCTGTGATATCGATTTCATTCATTGAATACAAGTAAGGTCTTCCAAACCTACTCATTGTGCTTCTATCTTCCTTTCCTTTTTGGTGCCGAGCAATGACCCATCACTCTTTCCTTTCCTTTTTCGTTTTCTCTTTCTCTCACTTTTGTACTCTCTACCCCGAGTACGTACTTCCCGACTTGTGTCATTTCTGAGGGATTCAAATTTACTCTCGCCTTCCTTTTCTATATTAATTAATTTAATTAATTATGTTTTGATGCATGGATCACATAACAAAACTCACTTTTCTTCAACTCATCACAATACAATCAATAACGAAAACGACACTTCAATAATTAAATTCAATAGGATATACATATACATAATATACAACTATATGTTTAATTTTCTTATATAAAAATATAATTTGTAAATATCTTTATTATAATTTATGTTCAGTTATATACAACTATAAAAATTTATCATAATCATTTATATTCTTGATAAAATATTAATATATATATATATATATATATATATATATAAATAAATGACATGTATGCAATAATTAATTAAATATTCTTATACTATTAAATTTATTTAAATATTTATTTATTTAATATTATTATATAAATTTGTTTAAAATCACACATATCATTTATATACACTATTATCTCAAATTTGGTCGATATATATAAATAAATAATTATAATTGTAAAAGCATTATCGACTTACCTAAATTCAGTCGGTCATTACCGAAAATATTGAATTTACCGACTAAAAAAACTTAGCTATTAACAGGCTCATTGACTGGTAAATAATTTGGTATTTACTTATTATCAAAACTCATTATATTTGTTTTTAATATGAATAAATCGGTAGATAATTACCAATTGTGCTGAGTTAGTCGCTAAAATCAATCGGTGATAGACCGCAGGTATCCTGTGTTCAGCCCAAACCCTTGGCCTAATTCCGCGCATCAATTACAACTCAGTCCACTTAGAAATCATGATTGAACTATCGAAATTACAACATGTGATCATTCTTATTACATTAACATTTATTTTTGTCGTGTTTAAAATATTCCGTAAATTAAATAAGTTATTGTCAATTTAATCTATACATATATAATTTCTGGATCTATCAATTCCACTTGTACCAATAGAAAAACTTTAATAGTATTGTGTTCACACTATAAATTATAAATAAAAACAATAAAAATATTTATAAATTCTAAAATTTATAATTTTTATTTTTGATAATTTTAAAAGATTTCATAATTAGTTAATTTATATTTATTTATATTTGATAATAATAATAATAATAAATAGTTAATTTGCATTTATTTGTATTTGGTAGTACAAAATAATTCTTTAATCTCTTCATCCCACATCAATCAATTGAAAAAATTTAATATAGTAAAATCTCTATAAATTAATACTCCATATATTAACACTACTAGAAAAAAGGCTTTCAGCGACCACATAAAAAATTCTTAAAATTTTTTAATTTAAAAGTCTTCTCATTTTATGGTAATTTTATAAAATTTCATAATTAGCTTATTTACGTTTATTTTTGAAAATAGTAATTATTCATTCATCCTCAATATATAACGAGAAATATATTTGCGTTCCACTTCCTGTCTCGCATTGATCCTATGTGCTTTCTTCCCCACTTAAAGATTCACCCATCGTCGATGCACATCAATTCTTAGCGGATCTTTATCTAGCGAATAGCTTACGAAATCGGACGACTGTAATATGTTGTTGTGCAGTTCATTAATATAAAGAGGGGAGAACTATGAAATGTAGAAACCACGATAGCTAAAAAGACTTTTATCGATGCTATGTGGGTGTCATTTTTGTTGGTGTCTTGAGAACGGTTTATTTGCCGCTTAATTTTAGTAAAAGATAAATTAAATATGATGTTAGACTCATCAATTGTTTATGCGGTTTTTGGTTCTTTATGATAATCACGATTAGTATTTAATGAAGTATTTTATTTTTAGGCGTTGTTAGTCTGCACGGGGATTTCTTTGGGCGTATTTCTTAGTAGTTCGAGCTGGATGCAGTGTATAATTCTTTAGTAGTGTGTTGAGGACAATTGTTTTTTATTGTGTATCTGAACTTTATTTCTGTAGTTTGTTGACTTTTTGTGCATATTTGTGTGCGTCATTTGTGTAAAGAAGCTTTAGATTTTGCATTTTAAACTTATGCTGATCAATAAAATTTCATTGATCATTATCTTATGCTTATAAAATAAACTTGACATCCAAAATGTGTTTAAAGACTTTTTAGCATAATAGCCCTTTATTTTGTAAATACAACATATAAATAACTCTCAAGTGACATATATATTGTAAATTTTTTAAGTTGGAGTTCAAAAATTTTCAAGATAATTTTTGTAGTTCACTCCTCAAACTCATCCATGTTTTAAAGGTCTAATTATAGGATTTAGAGTGTCATAATAAATAATAATAAATTATAATAGTACTATTATTCTTTTTTAAAATTATTTAAAAATATGTTTTAATTAATTAATATAATAATTAATAAACAACACAATGAAAATGCTATATTTCAAAAAATTATTTAAATATTTATTCTACTTTTAGATTTTAAATATTTAAATATGAATATAGAGTTGATAAATTAAAATTTATTTAAATATTTACGTTAAATACTTGAATGCAATCTTAAATATTAAAATAAAATTAAAGGAAAACCTTTTTTGTTTTTTATAATAAATTAATAAATTAATTGAATACAATTAGTCATAAGAGATAAAGTACTAAAAAAATGCATTTCTACCAGTAAATTAGTTTTAGTAGTTATAAGATTATTCAATTTTTATATTTCATCGGGCTATATAATTATTCACTCTTTATAAGTATTCGATACAAGTTAGTATGATTCAAATGAACGATTAAAATGAAACACCCACAAATAAAATTATAGTATCATAAGACTATAACCATTAATCAAAGACATGAGTAATCTTAATCAAACGTTGGAATATTTCAATTTTAATAAACATTTCATATTATCATCACTTTAAACAGACATAATCTTTCAATTTTAATAAGTATTTCATAGATTGATAATGAGATTCAATACGAGTTTACAAATTTGAGTGAATGTTCGATTATAAAATAAAATAAATTCTTAAAGGATTAAAAACCGTTTAGCGGAATAAATTGGGAATCGAATAAAATTAATAAATTATTTCATACGTATTAATTTTTAAAATAAAAATGAAAAATACCACTTGCATCGCACGGGTTTTTAAAATAAAAATAAAAAATACCACGTGCATTGCACGGGCAGTTGGTACTAGTTAATTTAAATCTATTATCATGAGGGGTAATTCCATATTTCCATGGCAAATTTGCCTTGGAGAACGCCAAAATATTTTTAATTTTTTTTATTTTTATTTTTATATAACTTAAAATATAATTAATATAATAAATATCTAAAATTATAATTTTTATATTTTATTATTATATGTTAAAATATATATTTTTTCTAATTAATTGATTTTCTTAATATAAATATAAAAACATACATTATCTTTAACAACATATATTTTTTTTTGTGATATATTTATTTTATATAATATAAGTAATTATATTACATATCAAAAAATTAATTAAAATATTATTACATTTTATAAAATCATTTTTTAAGTTGTTTTTGCCCATAGGCAAATTCTGTCAATTTAGCACTATCCTATCAAGAGTAGCTAGTACCACTCATGTTAAGTAGTAGTATTAATTACTACATAATAAAACTCATGTTTAGTATTAATTACTACATAATAAATTCACTAAAAATTCTACGTGTTAATTAATAGGACCTCTTCAAGTGGACATATATCATATATCATCTTAAATTAATTATCTATCGATTTTGGTGCTCGTGCATGTTAATTAATAGGACCTCTTCAAGTGGACATCATATATTATCTTAAATAATTATCTATCGATTTTGGTAATTGCAGGCAACGGATTTTTTTCATATATATTGGACACATGAAAACATTGTTTTCATGTAAACACATTTACATCACATACAACGGTAAGAGCCTCATAGATCGAGATTAGATTCCCCCCTCCCCCTTTTTAAATGTTTTTAATCTGAACTTTTCTATTCGTATATTTACTTTCACTAGTATTTTCAATAGGATCAAGTTTGTTCAATGATTTCGTTATACGATAATTGTGTTTTAATTCCTTCAGAAATACTATTAAATTAAACAGTTTATTTTTAGATGTCATAAAAGTACTACCCTTGTGTTGTGTGGGTAGTGCCCTTAGTCCATCCAAGAATAAACCAAATTAAACCACAATCTTTTCATAGAGTTTTGTTGCTAGCTAGTTGTATAAAAATACAATAGATGAATAGTCATTTCCTCACAATTCTTTATTTGGATTTAAATATCTTATTTCCTATCAAACTAAGCAAATCACTACTAAATACGAAGTATGAAAAAAAATTCTCCGTTGTTTTGTGGGGATTTTTTTCATATATATTGTACATATGAAAACATGTAAACACATTTACATCACATACGAGCTCATAGATCGAGATTTAGTACTCGCCCTCGTACCTTTTAATCACCAAACATAAATATTCATGAAATATGTGTTGATTATTTAAGTGAAATCATTGTCCGTTTAATGTAGTTGGAATCATTCAAGGCTTTGGATTAATCCTAGTCAATAGAATATGAATTTGGAGAAGTGTGGAGTACACGTTCATATAAAATTGATACGGATTAATACTTTGAATAAGCATGTTGATGCATGTCAAATTTAATCTGGTGGTTGCATGGTTTGCATGGCTAGATAATGATCTAATATCATATATTGTATGCAAATTCGAAATTGCATGAATAGCCATGCAAAACAACATGAATAGGTGCTTAGTGAAAGGGGTGTGTTCACTAAAAGTTACCTATTCAATTAAAGGGTGCTTATGTTCAAAGGAAAGGGTGTCTAAAACCTATATAAGAAAGTGAAATTCATTTTCTGAATACACACAACATCTCCTAAGAAATTAAGAGATTTGAAGCAACAAATAATACATAAAGTTTCATAAGTTGCTCGTGTTCTACGCCTAAGATGCGAGTGTCGTTATTGTCTTATCCTGCAAGGGATTTCGTGATACCCAGGCTAAATAAGGGTCGAAATACTCTTAAGGAAAGCGTTCTACGCGATTTAATAAATATCCAAGCCTCTCTCTTCTTTCAGTAACCGAAAAATACAACAATATTTAGTCTAATTTAGGAGAATATATTCAATTAAAATTTTATTAAATTTTAGGACTTAAAAATGTCGATAGATATAAAAAACCTATAAACTTCATCTTGAGTTTTTGACAGATTCATATTTATATAGATTCATATATATATATATATATTATGAATTTTCGTCGATTTTCATTAAAATATTAAGCTATTAATATTGATACAAATGTACAGTAAAACCTCTATAAATTAATAGTCTCGAACCGTGAAATTTTATTAATTTAGAGAGGTTATTAATTTATCGGGACCGGAAAATTCTATTAATTTAGAGAAATTATTAACCTATCAATATTGGTTTTACTGTAAATGAAAACACATGCATATAAAAAAATATCTAATTAATTTATAAATAAATAAAAAATATATTAATCAAAAAAATATTATTTATTATTATTATTTCTATCTTCATTTTTATAAGAAAAAACACTGTAAATAAATAATATAATCAAGTAATAATAAAAGTTACTACTCTGATACTACTCTGATGTTATATATAATTTTTACTGTAATTTTTTTTGAAATACTCATTTTCTCTATACAAAACTCAAATAATTTTTACCAATTTGTTTCAAATTTATTCTCAAATAATTAACATAATCACATTATCAGTTATTAACATTAAAAAATTAATATTTTATTCTAAAATAAAATTTTATTTGACTCATTAATAAATTATGGTTGCGATTTAAAAATTGTGCTAAATCTTTCAAAATTGTATCTCTTTATAATTACTATCTTTATTCTTCTTCTCTCTTTATCTCTATATCGTTCCTTCAAGCACAATTCTACATTTTATATATATATATATATAATTTGTAAGTCTTATTATTTTTAATAATAATTTCACTCATTTAAAGAGAAATAAATATAAGTATAATTTTTTATATAATTTTCAAATTTCATTATTTTTAATAATAATTAAACTTAGTAAAAGAGAAATATGTAGAAATTTCTTCTAAATATTTATTTCACAGTCACGCGCTCTTCTTCTTCTCCCTGGCCCACTCATTGTTTTTCTTTAGATCTCTATAATTTTGTTATGAGAATATAACAATTAATACATATCACCTTGTAATATCCCGATTTTCATTTTTGTAAAATAAAACGAAATGTGTTAAAATAAAATAATTTATTTGAAACTATTTAATCAAGTGTGAGTGTTATGTTATGAATAAATGTGGAATCGTATTCATGCTTTGAGGAGGTCCAAAAGCCCTCCCCCCTCCATTGTAGATCGTCTTCCACTGATCGAAACACATAAAATTTATGTGTGTTATTGTGTTTTTCTCTTTGTACATGAGTTCATATTAATAATACAAAGCTTATTGTGAGTTGAGTGTATTTTGATCGAGTGTTAATCATGCACGATATTAGATTCTACCATTGTTTTGGGTTCCGAGATTAGTGATTTTGATCTACACACACACATATATGAGATAATTTTCAAAACGTCATGTAACATGTTTCGATTCCACATTTAGTCAAAAAATCAACACTTTTCTTATTTCAAATTTTTTGTGAAATTCTGCACGTTTGTGAATGAGAATCACGAATACACAACTTTTAATAATAAAATACAAAATAGTAGAGTAATCACTTATGTAGGTCTAGGGTATAACCAATGTGTGAAATTTCACTAAAAATCTTCAAATATGACGAATGTTTTTTTAAAACTTAATTAAATGACTAAATGTGGAATCTAGTTATGTTACAAGACGTGTTGCGATATTATCTCTATTGTCCTTACTTAATTAAAGGACGTAATGTAGAATCAAGTTAGTTAAGAATATTTTTTTACCAATCTATAACAGTAATGCTACTTGAAGATGATTTCGAAATACAATGAGCGATTTGATGATTCCAACAACTCGTCGTTTAATGTCGAACCACCGAAGTTATTAAGTTTCAGATACCATTGCACGTTGTTCTTCACATCTGCACACAAAATCACACCCCAAAACCAAGTTAAAAAAAACCTAAACAGAGCATACTATGTTTTAACTTTATTACCAGGAATTGAACTACGATGTGACCGTAGTCTTAGTGCGAGATCATGTCGGTAGGAATTTATCGTTGGCAGCACTTGACCCCATAGACGACAACATCAAGCATGGAAGCATGGATTTCCTGGCCACCTAGAAAAGCATCAACTCCTCGGCTTTGAGTCCAGCTTCCTCAACGAATCGACTCAAAGATATGGCTGTGAGTAAGATACCATATGAGATATGGAGCGGGAGGGTCTCAAATTTGTCTTATCTCAAGATTTGGGGTTGCGAAACATACGTTAAGAGAAACATCTCTGACAAGCTTGAACAAAAATATGACAGGGTTTTCTTTGTGGGTTACATAAAAGAAACCCGAGGATATTATTTCTACAACCAATCAGAGAATACAGTTTTTGTTACTCGCGATGGTGTCTTTTTAGAAAATCAAATCCTTTCTAAGAAAGATAGTGGAAATAAAGTTGTTTTGGACGAGGAAATAAACGACGGGTCGTGGAAACTCCTCAAGCCGTGGAGGCGGTAACTCTTCCTCGTAGGTCGGAAAGAATTAGAACTCAACTCGATAGATGCATAGGTATCTTAAGGGACGAGGGATATGAGGTTTTTCTCTTAGAGAGTAATGAACCATCGACCTAGCTATAGTCAAGCCATGACAAGTCTGGATTCTGAGAAATGACTCAGAGTCATGAAATCCGAAATGCACTCCATGTCTGAGAATCAAGTCTGGGACTTGATCGATTTACCTCAAGGGGCTAGGCATATTGAGTGTAAATGGTTTTATAAGATAAAGACTGACATGAACGGAAAACCGTAGGTTTTCAAAGCTAGATTGGTCGCGAAAGGTTTTCGTCAAATCCACGGGGTGGAATACGACGAAACTTATTCACCATTCGTAATTCTTAAGTCCATTAGAATACTTCTTCTCATTGCTGCTCATTATGATTATGAGATCTGACAAATGGATGTTAAAACGACTTTTTTGAACGGAGTTCTTGAAGAGGATATGTATATGACACAACTGGAGGGTTTTATCGATCAAACAAAGGCTAAGAAGATATTAAAGCTTAAGAGGTCCATTAATGGACTTAATCAAGCATCTCAGAGTTGGAATCTGCGTTTCGACGAAGTTGTAAAGGAATTCGGCTTTAAACGAAACTCAGAGGAATCTTGTGTATACAAGAAGATCAGTGGGAGCGCAATCGTTTTTCTTGTGCTGTATGTCGATGACATTCTCCTTATTGGAAATGACATTCCGAATTTGAACTCTGTGAAGGAGTGACTCAGAAAGTGTTTCTCAATGAAGGACCTGGAGAAGCACAATACACATTCGACATCAAAATCTATCGGAATAGATCTAAGAGGATGCTTGGACTAAGTCAAGAATCTTATGTAGACAAGATACTTGAAAGGTTCAAGATGAAAGAATCTAAGAAGGGCTTTCTTCCCATGACACATAACATATCTCTTAGCAAGACTCAATGCCCGAAAGGACCTGATGAGCAAAAGAGGATGGATAATGTTCCTTATGCTTCAGCTATATGATCGATTAATTATGTCATGATATGTACGAGGCCAAACGTATCGTATGCTTTGAGCATGATGAGTCATTTTCAATCGAACCCGGGTGAGGCGCATTGGACTGCGACAAAAAACATTCTCAAGTACCTTAACCGAACTAAGGAGAATTATCTTGTATATGGGGGACAAGAAGAGTTAGAAATGACGGGATATACGGACGTGAGTTTTTAGACTGATAAAGACGATTACCTATCTCAATCGGGGTATGTCTTTTGTCTGAATGGAAATGCTGTTATTTGGAAGAGTTCCAAGCAGACCACTATCGCCGACTCAACTAAAGAGTCTGGGTACATTGCGACCTTGGAGACTGGAAAAGAAGGTGTATAGATGAAAAAGTTTCTTGATGATGCAGTCCAAGGTCCAGCAATAGACGATGAAGTTCGAATTCAGGTCGGGACGAGGGTCGGACGTGCGTCGAGACGAAGACGAGAAGCTCGACCGAACTTTTGGCTTGGTGTCGGCCGAAACCAAGGCATGTTGGCCGACTACAGGGTCAAATCAGTTTCTACCGCTCCCGAGGCTGAGCGCGAGGCGAAACCCGAAGTGCGGGATGGGTGTCGGCCGACACCCTATACCTGTCGACCGACACCAAGGCAAAACGGGCAACGACGGTTAATTTTAGGGTCGTTTTTTAATTGTTTCTTTCCTTTTATTTGGTATTTTTTGTTTGCCCATATAAAGGTTTTTCTAGTTCATTGTTTTACAACAACAATTATGAATTGATGAATAAAGTTACGTTTTGTGAGTTTTACTAAAATTCTCTCTGGGGTTCGAATTCTATCCGACTATTTCAAAGAATTCAATCGACGAATAAACGAAGCGACCACCATTCGTTCGTGTGTCTTCCTTATCCTCGAGTTGTTGTTTCAATTACGTATTGGGGTTTAGATCTCTGAGTTTAAATCATTCTACGGATTAGAACCAGAGGTTTTGGGACTTCCACAAGGTATGTTTTTATCGTTTTCCTTTCGTTCCTCTTCCATCCATTTTCTATCCAACGAGGTTCGTATCATTTGGTACCAGAGCCGAAGTTAGGGTTCAATTTTTCGATTACGAAACCTTGTTCTTGTTCGTTTATTCTTCCTTTCCTTTTCGTTTTTTTTTCTTTGGGATAAAAAAAAATTATTTAATTTTGAAATAACTGTTCACGATCTGTTCATCGTACAGTAAAAAAAAATTGGCGGTAAAATTTTGGCGGGATTTTTTTTTTCGATACCAAAATTTTGTGAGTGATTCTTTAGCTTTCCGACATCGTTGTGAGCCAATTTGATAACGTCACATAATTAGGCTCAATTATTGAATTAAAATTAAAATCAACTAAAGTCTCTAATCTAGATCAATGTTGGCGACGACGTATGTTTGTCATGGAACAAACGCCGGTCAAAATAAATTTGTAAGTTTCTTAGACCTTTCACCAACAACAAGTATTAGTGGCAAGTATAGGGTCGATCCCACGAGGAGTTTATTGTTACTTTCCTCCGGCTTTGCCCAGAGGGTTGTCACGTTTAAAAAGGATTTTTTTTGTGTTCGCTGTGGGCACAGCGGTTCCGTGATCTCCTTACTACCTTTACTAGAATAAAACAAAAAAAAAAAAAACGAATTAAAAACATTTGGGCAAGTCGTTACCTTGATCACACTGGTCAAGTGTTTACTGTTCACTGACACATATATCATTTTTCTAACAGCTTCATCTTCCGGTTATAGGCCCTAAATATTAACATCCCTATAATGTCACGCATATTAATACCCTTGGCCCTCATTCGCTCTTATGTTTAAAGTCCTATTAGATCTCTCTCAATAGGTCTCCTGACATTGACCAATTCGACACTATGTGACCGCATGAGTCTAAGTTGATCAAGCCGCTTTCATCCTCCAAGCAAACCCCAGAATGGCCAATAACATGCCCGGACAAACCCGAGTCATACAACCACATCTCCAGTAACATGTTGTACTTCGCGGACGCCCAGTCTCCCGATCGCGTTGATCCACGTACTTGTGTGTTAGGAAAGTCGAGGTTCCCACTGGTCATTGTAGGATTTCCCAAGTCCCTAACATCCTCGATATACTACCCTGTTGAATCGAGAACAAAGCTAAGCTAGTTGCTGTCATCAAGAAGCCTCATAGTATTTTACACATCAGCCTGATCAGGATCAGAACTTGACCAAACTATGTTAATTCAGCAACACATAATTAAAACAAATAACGAAAGCAAAAAAACGAAATTCAATTACTGATAAAATGGAATTAAATTAAAGAAAAACATAATATACAATTTCTCCCAAACGGGCTGCCCAAAAGGGCGGTGTTCCTCCTTACTCGACTCTCAAAACAAATACATATAAACTCTCATGAATTTCGTGTGTTGTTTTGTGGAACTCAAGTTGTGTGTTGCTGCGTTCGGCTCTCTCTTTCGTGGCTCTTTTTCGTGGCTCCACGTCCTCATATATTTATAGATGATAGGATTCTTTGGAAGCAAGTAAAAATCGCTGATCTTGATTGGATAAGGATTCTCTTGAAGACTCCTAGATTTTCAGGATTCTGGACAGCTGACTGTTGGAAATCGATATCCCGGATTTAATAAATTTAAATAAATAAATTATCTAATTAATTCCGACCGAAATCCTTTGGAAATCGAATATCCGGAGTTGTCTATGTTGGAGTTATGTACTTAATGTCTAGATTTAAGTAACGGAAACTCACGATCCATTGCCACTAATCTATTTAATTAAATAAACAATTATTTGCGTTTAATTATTTATAATTAAATATATGCAAATCATAGTCCTGGATTTTATACGTTGTAGTTAGTATGGTGTGTATGGACACACAGAAGATCATACTATCGGTTACTCGTATTTAATCGAACAGTTGCTCACGACCTAGATGGACACGGACCAATCCATCGGTATAGCCGTTGTGTGAGAGAGAAAATAATTTATCTTAATTATTTTATCACACTTGTACACTTGGTGTATTGGGCGGATCGTTTGAGATTTATCGATTAGGATTGCCGGCGATAATCGATTTAAGTCTCAGTGTATTTTATTCTTAATCCCCGATACTATTGCGAGTGTGTATATTTAATATAAGTGACTTTGATTTTCCAAAGGAATTAACCAATTTAATTATTGGGTTAATTACCGGTTAAGTTGGGTCACTATATTTTATATATGACATGCCGTGAATACTTGACAGGAAAGTGTATCCCGTAAGGGTTGATAATATCCCCGAGATGAGTTCATAAGGAATTATTATGTAAACCCTGCAGGTGGATTCGTTCCGCATAATAATTGAGGTTGAATGGTACTAGTCTCGGAAATAAGATATGAATAAATTAATTAGCAATAAATTAATTTTATTCATGGATATTTATATCTTAAATACACGGAATAAATAATACTACCGGAGAAATATTATTTGATATAATATGGTTTAATATTGGGAGTGCAATTAATTTTATATAGTGGAAAATAGAATTAATTAATAATAGTAAGGATTAATAGATTTGGGCTTGGGCTCAATTTAATCACTATTATTGGAAGCCCAATATTCCACCTCCTTAAGATCCCCTACGTAGCCTATAAAAGCACTACATGGTCTTCACAATTAGACAAGACAAGATAATCATACTTGATTAGTCTAGACAGTTCGTGAAGGAGATCCATGGAGTTTGGTATATCGTCGCCCACACGACGTCCGAGCTAGTGCAAGGAATACGTCGGAAGATCTCAAGGTCGTCAAATTGAGTTCTTCGTTTTTCCGAACAACGAGAACGAGGTAAATCGTAAAACCCTCTTTATGATTTTATCGTTTAAATTATCGTAAAAATATCATGAACCAAGATCCGAGAACGCGACCCATGACAAGGACGAACCGCGCGGTGGTGGTCGAAGACCACCGGACCGCCGGCGGATCGTTGGCTTGGCTGGAAGGGTCGAGAGGGCGAGAGCCTCGGCTGGACGCCGAGACTCGATCGAACCCTAGTTCGATCCCCACGAGACGACCGGAAAATTGTGACGGAGGAGACGAACGAGAGGGAGGACTCGGATCGATCATCCCCATGATCGATCCATGGAGGATCGACCCGAGAGAGAGGGGGCAGCCGCGGGAGGCTCTCGGCCACGCCTAGCCACCGGTGGTGGTGGCGCGCCGGCTGGGGGCGGCGGCGGTGCTCCTCCTCGGTGGTGGTCGATCGGTTGGGGGTGGTGCGGAGATCCCCACTCCGTGCTACTCCTAACCGAGATTTACTTTCCTAAATTATTCGGTTTTCCTATTTTGAGTATTCCTATTTTTAGAAATTCTCATGGAATAGGAAAAGAATAAATTTAGAATAAATTTATTTTTTCTTATTGATTATTCCTATTATTGGGAGTTTTCATGGAATAGGAAAAGAAATAAATTTATGATTAATTTATTTTTCCTATTTAATTATTCCTTTATGGAATTTTTAATAGATTAGGAAAATAATTAATTTGGAAAGTTTTAAGAGTCCTAAATTAATTTTTCCTTATTTAATTATTCCTTTATGGAATTTTTAATGGATTAGGAAAGGAATTAATTTGGAAGGATTAGGAGTCCTATATTATTTTATTTCCTTATTTCATTATGGAAATCTTCTAGAATATTCCAAGTGGGTCTTGGATAGGATTCCAGAGATTTAATGAAATTAAAAAAGATAAATAAAAATAATAAAAATATAAATAATATTTAATTTTATTTTTGATTTATTCGATTGACTTAATTCTTGAATTAAGTAACTTTTGGATTTATTAAAAATAAATAGATTTAAATATTGGAATTAATATTCCCGTCACATGGAGCATTCAAAGAACGAAGACTAATGACTAGAAGACGCGTACGGGGATGCGATAAAGCCATAATAGTCGGAAAATAATATTCTAGTATTATTTTGATTATGTGATAATATTCTATGTGTTTTATTTCATGTATGCATGCTTATGTGTATTTAATTATGCATTAGATAGCGTATCCCTTTTGTTATAAAAAGCTAAGTGGGAGAGGGATTGGAAACAATGCCATGGTCTCCATTGTTGTTCTCTTGGTGACTTTTATGAACTTTCGAAGTTCATATAGATAAGCCATTGGAGGAGAATTCTTGTAATTCCTCTTACGAGAAACATTGATTAAGTTTATCAAACAATGCCTAATTTGTCTTTCCAAAACTGATTTCAAGTCGACTCATTCTCACCCCGGGGAGTGGAATGGAGCCAAAGCCACTTGGTCATGTCGAGGACACAAATTAGAGACCTTCGTACCATCTTTTTGAAGGTGGATCGATTGTCTGCTCGGCTCCCTCATTTATGAGAGATAGGGTCGTTCGCATGGTGAATCACTGGTAAGAAACTTCGAGTTTCACTTATGATTCTCCGCGTCTTGATTTACAAGATTGAATGGATCAAGTAATTGGGAGTCAATTATAAAAGTCTCTTGGTGTAGTAAACGTCCACACCACGTGGCTTGCTATATTAACGGATTTTGGATTAATTGATGTAGACTGTTATAAGGAATTGTGAAGAGTTGTGAAGTTGTCGTAAACGTCCACACCACGTGGCTTGCGGTGATGTAGCAATTCCAAACGATTTACTTTAGTGCTGAGTAATGGTTTACACTTAGATACGCATTATAGTATTCTTCCCCACGAAGTTACGCTATAAGTGATGTATGACCGAAGAAAATCTAATGGCTAAATCATTTGGATTGGTAAACGTCCACACCACGTGGCTTTCCATATCTGATGGGATTTTAAATGTGATTAGTGGTTTAATGATATTATTTGAGGGAGATAATATTGGAGATTAAATCGATTGTTTTTAACTCACTGGTCCCTAAATGTATTGATTAGAATAGAGATCTAGACGATGCCCAAACTGTTGAAGAGTACAAGTTTGTACTCAGTGAGCTTTGTCCTCCCGAGCCTATTAAAGTCTCAACTGATGAGGAAAGGACTGATTTTATGATATCATGTTCAAACTCAAGTTGGTGTTTAGACATGACATAGGCGGCTAGACAAGAAGCGATGAGGATACTCATAAAGGCCAGTCTCTTCGAGGAAACGCTTAAACACGTTTTTGAGATGATTGACCTTTTGGACGAGTTGAGACGGAAATCGCAAGCTCTTGTAGCCAAAGCCATAGGTTTCGAACCTAAGGGTAAAATCCGAGGAAAGGAAAAGCAAGCAAAGAAACCCAGTGGTCCTAAGTTGCTTAGACCACGAGATGGGACGAGAAAGCCAAAAGGCAAGTGTTCTCGATGCAAACAGTCTGGGTACTGGAAGTCTGATTATCCTCTCAAAGAAAGTACGAAATTTTCTTTAGTCGTAAAACATAGTCAGTGGTATTATCTACCGGAACCTGGTGTAGATATGGAACCACTGACGGTATGTGCATTTTAAATGCAAGAGGTTCCAGGAAACCTAACGACTTGGAAAAGAAAAGATCGTAGTCTACATGGGAAATGCTGTGGAGGAGGCAGCAGTTGCAGTGGAGGAAATTTTATAGGATTTCATTTTGAGTTATTGCTTTTATGTACCTTTAATTTTAGAAAGAACTCTGTTCTGGATTTCTGAAATTTAATGAATGGATATTTCATTTCTTTTAATCATTTGATGGTTATAAGAAGAAATAAAGATATTATCTATTCTGGTAAATTAGCTAGCAATATATAAATGATGAATCCTGAGTCCACCACGATGCAACGAACCGTAGTATGAAACTCGTTTTACTAATAAGAGATTTCTTTATCAATTATACTTGTGGATTCTTATGCTGAGTCATGTTTATTCAAATAAGAAGTTCAAAGGTCGAAAATTGATATTTGATCAATTAAGTTGAAGGAATGGACCTTCCGACCTATGAATCTAATTTGAAAGATAATATGACTAAGCAATCCTTTATGGATATAAGATATAAGATCCTGACAAATATAAGAATTGATTGACTCTGATGTATGCAGACCTATGTCTACTCAGACAATAAGGTACGAGTACTTCATTTGATGATTACTCAAGAAATGGATTAGAGTACCTGATGTGCCACAAAAGCAAGTGTTTTGACAATTCAATGGACACAAAGCTATTGTGGAGAACCATCAAGGTATATCCATAGAAAGCCTGCGATTTGATCGCGGAGGCAAGTACCTGTCTGAGGAATGCATGTCATACTAATCAGAGATTGGGATTTGATCCCAAATGACTACACCATACACTGTTGTGTAGAAATGGTGTGTCGCAAACAAGAAATGGAACTCTTATAGAAATAGTAAAATCATGAGTTATGCGGAACTACCTATGTTCTATGGATATGTCTGGAAACAACGGCGCATTCAAATGCGGTTGTAGAATATCCTAGAAGAACAAAAGATGTGTGTTCAATAGTACTATGAACCAGAATGACGTTATAAGTTCTAACGCCCGGTTCTAAGAGAAAGACTATATGATGAACCACAAGCCCAAGGTGACGTAATACTTTGAAATGAGAGAGAAAGATTAAGACTTAGAAACAGCCAAACCGAGTAGCGGTACACCACTAACTGCACCTACTGTTATCACTGTTTATACACCGGAATGCCATTGTAGTGGGAGGTTGTGGGACAACCGGAGATATTCATAAGACTAGGAGAATCTTCGGACTCTGGACCTGTTGGAATTCGATATCCCGGGTTATCAAATATTGCGGAACCGATAACCCAAACGAACCCTTCACCGGAGATCACACGAACGCCGACTCATCCGCCGGAGTCCGGGCTTTGGAGACCACGTGCCCGAAGGCGCGCAATCCGCCCCCACCCGAACCCCCGCGAGCCGGGGTTCGTACGATCGAGATGATCGATCGCTCGCCGGCGATCGATCGGGGTGGGGCTGTTCGACAGCCCCCGCGGCGGGTCCGGCGACCCGCCACCACCAGGAAGCCCCCGCCTTCACGGCGGGGTAGGGCACGACACCAGCCCGTGCCCTAGCGATCGATCCCGCGATCGATCGCACACCCTCGGCCCAGCCGAGGGTTCGCCCCCATTCCCCACGGCCGAAACCCTAGCCGGGCGATCCGCGGTCCGGTGGCTTCGCCACCACCGCGTGATCGTTCGTCTAATCCGGGCTTCGATCTTCGGATCTTCATCCTACGGTATTCTCGATAAAAACAAATCGAACAATTATCAAGGGGGTTTAGATATTGTACATACGATTCGTTGTTCGGAGAAACGAAATCGACGACCTCGTGATCTTCCCGCGTATTCCTTGCACTCTGTTCGAACGTCGGGTGGGCGACGAGCTATCGAACTCTATGGATCCTCTTCACTCTTCAAGACTTTATGATTGGCGTATCTTATGTTGTGAAAAAAGTGAAGACCATGTAGGGCTTCTAATATTGAAAATTAAATTGGGTCCAACCCAAATCCATTAATTCTTATTAATATTAATTTTATTTATTTTCCACTATATAAATAAAATTGCACTCCCAATATTTATCTATATTATATCAAATAATATTTCTCCAACTTAGTATTATTTATTCCGTGTATTTAAGATTTAAATATCCATGAATAAAATTTATTTATTGCTTCATAAATTTATTCATCTCTTATATCCGAGAATAGTACCACTCAACCTTATTTATTATGCGGAACAAATCTACTCGCGAGGTTTACATAATAAATCCTTATGAGCTCATCTCGGGGATATTATCAACCCTTCCGGAATACACTGTCCCTTCAAGAATTCACGGCATGTCATATACAAAATATAGTGACCCAACTTAACTGGTAATTAACCCAATAATTAAATCGGTTAATTCCTTTGGAAAATCAAAGTCACTTATATTAAATATACACACCCGCAATTGTTTCAGGGATTAAGAATAAAATACTCCGAGACTTAAATCAATTATCACAGAGCAATCCTAATTGATAAGTCTCAAGCGATCCGCTCAATACACTAAGTGTACAAGTGTGATAAAATAATTAAGATAAATTATTTTCTCTCTCACACAACGACTATACCGATGGATTGGTCCGTGTCCATCTAGGTCGTGAGCAACTGTTCGATTAAATACGAGTAACCGATAGTATGATCTTCTGTGTGCCCATGCAACACCATACTAACTACAACGTATAAAATCCAGGACTATAATTTGCATGTATTTAATTAACAATAATTAAAAGCAAATGAATGTCTGTAATTAATAGGTAAATGAAAGTGCATACAGAGTTCAGAATACTCAAATCTAGACATTAAGTATACTACTCCATCAATCTCCCACTTATACTAAGGTCTAGTCTTATCCTCCAAACTTCTGACTCCCAAACCCTCTAAGTGCTTGAAATATACTTCCTTAGGAAGTATCTTGGTGAAAGGGTCCGCTAGGTTGTCCTCTGAAGCTATCTTGGTGACTATCGCATCGCCCCTCTTGACGATGACTCGAATCAGGTGGTACTTGCGCTCTATGTGTTTCGTAGCACTATGGGACCGTGGTTCCTTACTGTTTGCCACTGCACCGCTATTGTCACAATAAATTGTCATAGCTCTAGGCAAACTCGGAATCACATCTAAGTCCTGGAGGAAATTAAGGAACCAAACTGACTCTTTCGCTGCCTCTGAGGCTGCAACATATTCAGCTTCCATGGTAGAGTCTGAAATGCACTTTTGCTTAACACTCCTCCATGATACGGCTCCACCTCCCAAAGTGTACACATAGCCTGATGTCGACTTTCGCCGATCCTTATCAGCTTGGAAATCCGAATCCGTATAACCCAAAGGAATCAGATTGTCTGCTCCGTAACTCAGAGCATGATCCCTAGTATTTCGCAAATACTTGAAAATGCTCTTTACAGCAGACCAATGAGCCTTTCCAGGGTTACTCTGATATCTCGCTACTACGCCAACTGCATAGCAGATATCAGGCCTCGTACATAACATTGCATACATCAAGCTTCCCACAGCCGAAGCGTAGGGAACTGCTTTCATTTCATCTTTCTCCTTTTGTGTCCGAGGACACATCTCCTTAGAAAGATAAGTTCCTTTACTGAAGGGTAGTTCGCCCTTCTTGGAATCTTGCATGTTAAAACGAGCCAGAATCGTGTCTATGTAAGATTGCTGGGATAAGTACAATGTTCTATTCCGGCGATCCCTTATAACCTTGATCCCTAGAACATGTCCAACATCTCCCAAATCTTTCATATCGAATTGTCTAGACAACCATCCCTTTATGTCTGATAACATTTTCACACTGTTGCCAATGAGAAGAATGTCGTCTACATAAAGCACGAGAAACACCACCTTCTTCCCATCACGTTTCCAATACACACACGATTCGTCCATGCTTTGACTGAATCCAAAATATTGGACTACTTCGTCAAACCGCAGGTTCCACGATCTCGAGGCTTGTTTCAATCCATAAATGGATCGATTAAGCTTGCACACTAGATGATCTCGCCCCTTAGCAATGAATCCTTCTGGTTGTTTCATATAAATCGTCTCGTCAAGACTTCCATTAAGGAAAGCTGTCTTGACATCCATTTGCCATACCTCATAATCCATATGAGCTGCTATGGATAAGAGAATCCGGATCGACTTTATCTTGGCTACCGGCGAGAAGGTCTCCTCATAATCGATTCCCTCTTTCTGAGTATATCCTTTCGCAACAAGCCGAGCTTTAAAGGTTTCAACCTTTCCGTCAGATCCTCTCTTTCTCTTGTAGACCCATTTACATCCAATTGGCTTTACGCCGCTTGGTGGTTCTACAAGATCCCAGACTTTATTAGAATCCATAGATTCAATTTCGGATTTCATTGCTTTCTTCCAAGAAGGCGCATCTATATCTTGTACCGCATTATCATAGGTCCAGGGATCGATTTCATGAACTCCAGGTCCAGAGTCCGAAGACTCACCCAGTCCAATCCATCTATCTGGTTGTTTAACAACCCTCCCACTACGACGGCGTTCCGGTGTATTAACAGTGACAGTATTAGGTGCAGGTTCTAGTGGTGTATCTATACTCGGTTCGGCTGTATCCAGGTCTTCCTCGTTACCTCTCAACTCATCAAGTATTATGTCACTTTTGGGCTTGTGGTCCATGACATAGTCTTCCTCTAGGAACCGAGCGTTAGTACTTATAACGATCTTCTGGTCCGTAGGACTATAGAACATGCCACCCTTAGTTCCTTTCGGGTATCCTACAAACAGCCGTATTTCTGATCTAGGTTCTAACTTATCGGCGCCTTGTCGCAACACATGTGCTGGACATCCCCAGATCCGAATGTGTTTCAAGTTAGGCTTACGCCCACTCCACAATTCCATGGGTGTGGTTGGTACCGTTTTGGTCGGAACCCTATTCAGAATGTACGCCGCTGTTTCCAAGGCAAGTCCCCAGAACATAACAGGTAAATCCGAGTAACTCATCATCGATCGCACCATCTCCATAAGAGTCCTATTCCTTCTTTCTGACACACCATTCTGCTGAGGAGTATATGGTGAGGTCAGCTGGGATTCAATCCCATTCTCTGCCAAGTATGCCTTGAATTCTCCAGACAGGTACTCGCCTCCGCGATCAGATCGCAGGCATTTTATGGATTTACCACGAAGGTTCTCCACAAGAGCCTTGAATTCCTTGAACTTGTCAAAAGAATCACTCTTGTGGCGCATCAGGTAAATATATCCATACCTTGAGTAATCATCAGTAAAGGTGATGAAATACTCGTACCCTCCCCTTGCCTGAGTAGACATAGGTCTGCATACATCAGAGTGAATCAAATCCAATACTTGTTCAGCTCTACGTCCTTTACCAGAAAAAGAACGCTTGGTCATTTTTCCCTCCAAACAGGATTCGCAGGTTGGAAGGTCCTCTCCTTCTATGCCGCTAATGAGACCATCAGCTTTCAACCTTTGAATTCTATTCGAATTAATATGACCTAGCCTTAGATGCCACAAGTATAATTGATTCATTTTAGAAGGTTCCTTTCTCTTATTGGTGTTCGTAGATGTGTTATTACTCTCGGTTAGTTGCACCGTGTTAGACTCAGGATTCAGAATATACAAATCGTCTACCAATGTACCAGAACAGACAATCTCACTATTTCTTCTTATGACCACAGAGTGATCAAAAGAAACAGAATATCCATTCAGAATTAACTTAGAAACTGAAATTAAGTTCTTTCTAAAATTCGGTACATAAAGACAATTTTGCAAAACTAAAACCCTATCACTACTAAAACGTAAGTGAACGTCTCCCACTGCAACAGCCGCCACCTTCGCGGCATTGCCCATGTAGACTACGATCTCTCCCTCTCTAAGTCTCCGGGTTTCCTGGAACCCCTGCAATGAATTGCAGACATGGTCAGTGGCACCCGTATCTACACACCAGGTGCTGGTAGATATCACCGCTGACAATGTTTCAGTGACTAAGGAAAATTTCGTACCTTTGATGAGAGGACAATCAGACCTCCAGTGCCCAGACTGCTTGCATCGATAGCACTTGCCTCGCGGCTTGCTCTTCCCAATCCGTGGTTTGGAACCACTGGGCTTCTTTGCTTGCACTTCCATTTCAGCCACAAGAGCTTGTGACTTTCTGACCATACTTATAAGTTCCGCTCTTTTGGAATCGTTTTTAAATGACTCCTCAAGAGGACTGAATTTATAAAGTATGTCAATCACTTCTTGTCCGGCTTCCACACTATGTTTCAACATCATTCTGAGGTCATTCCAAATGTCCTCATGAGTTGGTACAACAGTGGATTCGGAAGGCTCGACAGTCTGAACAATGTCCAGATTTCTTTTCCAATCAGTACTGTATGGAACCGATGAGTTTTCATCCTTAAGTATATCACAAAGTGGGGTCACAGTCATTCTTAACCTATAAGCACATAAAACAAACAAACAATTTAATATCCGATATTATCTCCCTCAAATAATATCATTAAATCACTAATCACATCTAAAATCCCATCAGGTAAGGCAAGCCACGTGGTGTGGATGTTTACCCACCCAAATGATTTAGCAATTAGATTTTCTTTGGTCATACATCAATTATAGCGTGACCTCGTGGGGAGGAATACTATAACGCGTATCTAAGTGTAAACCATTACTCAGTACCAATGTAAATTACTTGGAATCGCTACATCACCGCAAGCCACGTGGTGTGGACGTTTACGATAACTTCACAACTCTTCATAATTACTTATAACTGTCTACATCAATTAATCCAAAGTCCGTCAGCATAGCAAGCCACGTGGTGTGGACGTTTACCATACTAAGAGACTTTTATAATTGACTCCCAATTACTTGATCCATTTAATCTCGTAAATCAAGACGTGGAGAATCATAAGTGAAACTCGAAGTTTCTAACCAGTGATTCACCATGCGAACGACCCTATCTCTCATAATGAGGGAGCCGAGCAGACAAACGACCCATCTATCAAAGAATGGCACGAAAGTCTCTAATTTGTGTCCTCTACATGACCAAGTGGCTCTGGCTCCATTCCACTCCCCGGGGTGAGAATGAGTCGACTTGAAATCAGCTTTGGAAAGACAAATTAGGCATTGTTTGATAAACTTAATCAATGTTTCTCATAAAAGGAATTACAAGAACTCTCCTCTAATGACCTATCTATATAAACTTCAAAAGTTTATAAAAGTCACCAAGAGAGCAGCAATGGAGACCATGGGTATGTTTCCATACCCTCTCCCACTTAGCTTTTTACAATAAAGGGATACGCTATCTAGTGCATAAAAATAAACACATATAGCATGCATACATGTAACAAAGCACATAGTATTATCACATAGTCAAAATAATACTAGAATATTATTTTCCGACTATTATGGCTTCATCACATCCCCGTACGCATCTTCTAGTCTTCAGTCTTCGTTCCTTGAATGCTCCATGTGACGAGAATATTAATCTCCAATATTTAAATCCATTTATTTTTAATAAATCCAAAAGATACTTAATTAATAATAATTAAGTCAATCGAATAAATCAAAAATAAATTTAAATATTATTAATATTTTTATTTATTTTATTTTCTTTTTCCACTCCATTAAATCTCTAGAATAATCTATCCAAGATGCTCTTGGAATATTCTAGATGATATCCATAACGAAATAAAGAAATAAAATAATTTAGGACTATTATACTTTACTAAATTATTTTATTCCTAATCCATGAATATTCCCATGAGTAGGAATAATCAAATAGGAAAAATAAATTTAGTACTAAATTAATTCTTTTTCTATTTCTTGAATATTCCATAAAGAAATAATCAAAATAGGAAATACCGAATTAAAATAGGAAAGTATATTTCCGGTAGGAGTAGCACGGGTTGGGAGACCCCACGCCACCCCCACCCTCGTCCGACCGACCAGCCACGGGGAGGAGCGCCGCCGCCCAGCCACGCCGCCAACCACCGAACCGGTGGTAGCCGCGGCTAGGGCAACCAGCCCCTCGCCCTTAGCCATCGATCCGGGCTTCACCATGGGATCGATCCAATCGATCTCTAGCCCTCGTCCATCTCGTCACTTCGTCTTCTCCGGCGGTCTACGATTCGTCGATCCAATCGCAAAATAAATTTACAAAAATCTAAATTACAATTCCGGTATCGATTCTATACACGAAATCGACCCCATACATTTTCCGGAAAAACAATGAACATAATAATAAATCCTAAATTCGGTCAACCCCCGAATATTTACTATTACAAGCATTCACCACCAAAAACGAATCTCGACATGTCCGAGAGTTTAATAAAACCAACAATCACATGACAAAATAATTAAACGAATAATCATCAAGCCATAATAGTCGGAAACCCTGCAAGGTAGAACAATTTTATCGAAAATACCGCGAACGTAAACCACGCTCTGATACCAATTGTTGGAATTCGATATCCCGGGTTATCAAATATTGCGGAACCGATAACCCGAACGAACCCTTCGTCGGAGATCACACGAACGCCGACTCATCCGCCGGAGTCCGGGCTTTGGAGACCACGCGCCCGAAGGCGCGCAATCCGCCCCCACCCGAACCCCCGCGAGCCGGGGTTCGTACGATCGAGATGATCGATCGCTCGCCGGCGATCGATCGGGGTGGGGCTGTTCGACAGCCCCCGCGGCGGGTCCGGCGACCCGCCACCACCAGGAAGCCCCCGCCTTCACGGCGGGGTAGGGCACGACACCAGCCCGTGCCCTAGCGATCGATCCCGCGATCGATCGCACACCCTCGGCCCAGCCGAGGGTTCGCCCCCATGCCCCACGGCCGATACCCTAGCCGGGCGATCCGCGGTCCGGTGGCTTCGCCACCACCGCGTGATCGTTCGTCTAATCCGGGCTTCGATCTTCGGATCTTCATCCTACGGTATTCTCGATAAAAACAAATCGAACAATTATCATGGGGGTTTAGATATTGTACCTACGATTCGTTGTTCGGAGAAACGAAATCGACGACCTCGTGATCTTCCCGCGTATTCCTTGCACTCCGTTCGAACGTCGGGTGGGCGACGAGCTATCGAACTCTATGGATCCTCTTTACTCTTCAAGACTTTATGATTGGCGTATCTTATGTTGTGAAAAAAGTGAAGACCATGTAGTGCTTTTATAGGCTACGAGGGGGATCAAAAGGAGATTAAATATTGGGCTTCTAATATTGAAAATTAAATTGGGTCCAACCCAAATCCATTAATTCTTATCAATATTAATTTTATTTATTTTCCACTATATAAATAAAATTGCACTCCCAATATTTATCTATATTATATCAAATAATATTTCTCCAACTTAGTATTATTTATTCCGTGTATTTAAGATTTAAATATCCATGAATAAAATTTATTTATTGCTTAATAAATTTATTCATCTCTTATATCCGAGAATAGTACCACTCAACCTTATTTATTATGCGGAACAAATCTACTCGCGAGGTTTACATAATAAATCCTTATGAGCTCATCTCGGGGATATTATCAACCCTTCCGGGATACACTGTCCCTTCAAGAATTCACGGCATGTCATATACAAAATATAGTGACCCAACTTAACCGGTAATTAACCCAATAATTAAATCGGTTAATTCCTTTGGAAAATCAAAGTCACTTATATTAAATATACACACCCGCAATTGTTTCAGGGATTAAGAATAAAATACTCCGAGACTTAAATCAATTATCACAGAGCAATCCTAATTGATAAGTCTCAAGCGATCCGCTCAATACACTAAGTGTACAAGTGTGATAAAATAATTAAGATAAATTATTTTCTCTCTCACACAACGACTATACCGATGGATTGGTCCGTGTCCATCTAGGTCGTGAGCAACTGTTCGATTAAATACGAGTAACCGATAGTATGATCTTCTGTGTGCCCATGCAACACCATACTAACTACAACGTATAAAATCCAGGACTATAACTTGCATGTATTTAATTAACAATAATTAAAAGCAAATGAATGTCTGTAATTAATAGGTAAATGAAAGTGCATACAGAGTTCAGAATACTCAAATCTAGACATTAAGTATACTACTCCATCAGGACCTAGTATACATGAAATCGATCCCTGGATCTACATGAAGGCCGTACTAGATCTAAATGTGCCTTCTTGGAGAGCAATAAGGATTATTGCTAAGAGGCGAGATCATTTAGAGTACAAACTTAGTTGATCCATTTATGGATTGAAACAAAGCATTGAGTTCGTGGTACTTGCAAATTGATGAGATAGTCAATTTTATGGATTCATCAAAAGCATAGACGAATCATGTGTATTGGAAACATGATGGAAAACAAGGTGGTGTTTCTCGGGTTTTATGTAGAGAACATTCTTATCATTGGTAACAATGTAAAGATGTTATCAAGACATAAAATGATGGTTGTCTAGATAAATCAATATGAAAGATATAGGAAGAAGTTGGACATGTTCTTGAGATCTTGGATCTCTAGGAAAGAACATTGTACTTCTCCTGGACATCTTACATATATATGATTATGGTTCGTTTTAACATGCAAGATTCCGAGAAAGGTTCGTTACCTTTCAGATACGGAATGCATCTATCTAAGGAAATGTGTTTTGGGAACACAAAAGGAGATAGAAGCAATGAAAGCAGTTTCCTACACTTTGAGTGTGGAGAGCTTAATAAATGCAATGTTGAAAAACGAGAACCTGATATCGGCTATGCGGTGAGCATAGTGGGAGGATATCAAGGTAATCCTGGAAAGGAATATTCGACTGCTGTAAAAGTACTTTCGAAGTACTGTTCTAGACTACGAAGCAGACGGGTTTTTCCTTTGGATTACATTCTCTTAGATTTCTAATCGAATGAGGACCGGTGTAAGTCGATATCAGGCTATGTGTTTCACTATTGAAGGAGAAGGAGTTTTAACATGGAAGAGTGATAAGCACGATGCTTTTCGGACTCTCCCATGGGTAACCAAATAGCGGCCTCAGAGGCAGCGGAAGTTTTGGTATAGCTCCGGGATAATCTCTGGGACTTAGATGTGATTCTTAATTTGCCAAAGGCTATGTTAATAGCGGTGCGATGGCAAATGGTAAGAAATCACAACTCCATAAGTGTAAGATAACACATAGAGCAAGTACCACCTGATACGAGTCATCGTCGAGGGAGACGACGATAGTCACCAAGATAACTTCAGAGCGGCAACCTAGAGTGCTCATTCACAGAGTACTTCTTGGAAGTACAACTTAAGCACGTGATGAGTATGGGAGTCGGGAGTTTGGAGGAAATGACTAGACCTTAGTACAAGTGGGAGATTGTTGGAGTTATGTACTTAATGTCTAGATTTAAATAACGGAAACTCACGATCCATTGCCACTAATCTATTTAATTAAATAAACAATTATTTTCGTTTAATTATTTATAATTAAATATATGCAAATCATAGTCCTGGATTTTATACGTTGTAGTTAGTATGGTGTGTATGGACACACAGAAGATCATATTATCGGTTACTCGTATTTAATCGAACAGTTGCTCACGACCTAGATGGACACAGACCAATCCATCGGTATAGTCGTTGTGTGAGAGAGAAAATAATTTATCTTAATTATTTTATCACACTTGTACACTTGGTGTATTGAGCGGATCGTTTGAGATTTATCGATTAGGATTGCCGGCGATAATCGATTTAAGTCTCAGTGTATTTTATTCTTAATCCCCGATACTATTGCGGGTGTGTATATTTAATATAAGTGACTTTGATTTTCCAAAGGAATTAACCGATTTAATTATTGGGTTAATTACCGGTTAAGTTGGGTCACTATATTTTATATATGACATGCCGTGAATACTTGACAGGAAAGTGTATCCCGTAAGGGTTGATAATATCCCCGAGACGAGTTCATAAGGAATTATTATGTAAACCCTGCAGGTGGATTCATTCCGCATAATAATTAAGGTTGAATGGTACTAGTCTCGGAAATAAGATATGAATAAATTAATTAGCAATAAATTAATTTTATTCATGGATATTTATATCTTAAATACACGGAATAAATAATACTATCGGAGAAATATTATTTGATATAATATGGTTTAGTATTGGGAGTGCAATTAATTTTATATAGTGAAAAATAGAATTAATTAATAATAGTAAGGATTAATAGATTTGGGCTTGGGCTCAATTTAGTCACTATTATTGGAAGCCCAATATTCCACCTCCTTAAGATCCCTACGTAGCCTATAAAGGCACTACATGGTCTTCACAATTAGACAAGACAAGATAATCATACTTGATTAGTCTAGAGAGTTCGTGAAGGAGATCCATGGAGTTCGGTAGATCGTCGCCCACACGACGTCCGAGCTAGTGCAAGGAATACGTCGGAAGATCTCAAGGTCGTCAAATTGAGTTCTTTGTTTTTCCGAACAACGAGAACGAGGTAAATCGTAAAACCCTCTTTATGATTTTATCGTTTAAATTATCGTAAAAATATCATGAACCAAGATCCTAGAACGCGACCCATGACGAGGACGAACCGCGCGGTGGTGGTCGAAGACCACCGGACAGCCGGCGGATCGTCGGCTCGGCTGGAAGGGTCGAGAGGGCGAGAGCCTCGGCTGGACGCCGAGACTCGATCGAACCCTAGTTCGATCCCCACGAACGGGCTCGCGTGCGAGCTGCGGGTTTACCGCAGCGGACTCGCACGTGATGCGAGCCGCGTTCGGGCAGCGCTACGGGGCTGCTGCGATCATCCCCACGAGCCCATGCGGGACTCGCTGCGACGCGAGGCGTCAGCGGGATGCTACGAGCATCCCCGCAGCTGGTCGCGTGGGTTCTCGGCATGCCCAGCGGGCTGCCAAGGGCAGCCCTAGGCGGCTGCCAAGGACAGCCGCGAGCCCCACACGAGGGCTCGACCGAACAACCCGGGCTATTCCCTTGGAGGTTCGTGGCGGATTTCCGGCAACCGGGATTTCGATTGGAGTTGTCGTTCCGCAATTTGACAACCCCGGATATTCGATCTCCAAAGGATTTCGGTCGGAATTAATTAGATAATTTATTTATTTAAATTTATTAATTCCGGGATATCGATTTCCAACAGTCTAATTGCGGAACCGACAACCCAATCGAAATCCCGCCACCGGAAAAATCCCACATCGCCGGACGCGTGGAAGATGCCCGATCGATCACCATCTACGGGCGAACCCGAGGCGATCGATCGCATCTTGGATGTGGCGTGAGGTGCTGCTCAAAGCAGCCCGTTGGATGTGCCGGAGAGCCTTCGCGAACAGCCCAAATCTCCCGGAGGTTCGCCCCAATCAAGCCCTAGCCTCGACCCGAGTCGCGGCTGCCTAATCGGGGCGTGCGCTCGCATCCGTGCGAGCGCTAGGGTTCCAGCCGCATAGCCCCGTACACGATCCGCGGAGGCGTGCGGATCCGCTGCGGGAAAAACCCGCAGCCCGCTGCCTGGGCATACCAGGCGGCCGCTTGACCCCCCAGGCGGCCGCTTGACTGGGCAGTCAGCACCTCCGCGCGATCCTTCGCCGCCGGGTCGCTCCAGCCGCGGTGGTCCGGTGATCTTCGATCACCACCACCCAGCTCGACCCCGGTAAGGATCCCGAACCTCGGATCTTGGTTCACAATATTTTTACGACAATTAAACGATTAAATCATAAAATGGGTTTTACGATTTACCTCGTTCTCGTTGTTCGGAAAAACGAAGAACTCAATTTGAAGACCTTGAGATCTTCCCACGTATTCCTTGCACTAGCTCGAACGTCGTGTGGGCGACGATCTTCCGAACTCCATGGATCTCCCTCTCTACTTTCTCTCTCTAGAATTGTGATCTTCAAGTTATGAGAATAGAGAAGACCATGTGGTGCTTTTATAGGCTACGTAGGGAGTCTTAAGGAGGTGGAATATTGGGCTTCCAATATTAATAATTAAATTGAGCCCAAGCCCAAATCTATTAATCTCATTAATATTAATTAATTTATTTTCCACTATATAAATTAATTGCACTCCCAATATTAAACCATATTATATCAAATAATATTTCTCCGGTAGTATTATTTATTCCGTGTATTTAAGATTTAAATATTCATGAATAAAATTAATTTATTGCTAATTTATTTATCTCTTATATCCGAGAATAGTACCATTCAACCTTAATTATTATGTGGAATAAATCCACCTGCAGGGTTTACATAATAATTCCTTATGAACTCATCTCGGGGATATTATCAACCCTTACGGGATACACTTTCCCGTCAAGTATTCACGACATGTCATATATAAAATATAGCGACCCAACTTAACCGGTAATTGATCCAATAATCAAATCGGTCAATTCCTTTGGAAAATCAAAGTCACTAATATTAAATATACACACCCGCAATAGTATCGGGGATTAAGAATAAAATACACTGAGATTTAAATCGATTATCCAAGGCAATCCTAATCGATAAATCTCAAGCGATCCGCCCAATACACCAAGTGTACAAGTATGATAAAATAATCAAGACAGATTATTTTCTCCCTCATACAACGACTATATCGATGGATTGGTCCGTGTCCATCTAGGTCGTGAGCAACTGTTTGATTATATACGAGTAACCGATAGTATGATCTTCCGTGTGACGTCGCACACCATACTTACTACAACGTATATAATCTAGGACTATAATTTGCATATATTTAATTACAAATAATTAAACGCAAATAATTGTTTATTCATTAAATAGATTAATGGCAATGGATCGGGAGTTCATATCACTTAAATCTAGACATTAAGTATACAACTCCAACACTGACTGCCCATGTTGACGTCTTGATAGACTCCTATGTATGTAGGACTCTGATTTGATAGAGACGTGTTGGACAATGACTCTAAGGTTGGATGTGAGTCCTTCTTTGATACTTCTCTGAATCTGGTCGCCTTTGAGGACTCCATGATTCCCAGGACTCTTCGTACTCTGCTTGCTCAACGTCCGTCTCTGATCAATTGTCGCTCTTGCCCAATTGCTTTATCTCTGATAGCCTTCTTCATTTACGAGGTAGCTATTCATGCACGGTACTTGGTCGTGTGTCGGTCTTGCTCTACTTTCTGACTCTGTCCGAACTTGCTCAACAGGACCTGGATGTTCCAGTCAGACCAGCTTGCTCGACCTGCACCCTTGACCAGGAAGGTGATTTCCTTGCCTCTTTTACGCCTCGATCTTTTCTTTGCCTTGGTTAAGTCATGGATCACGTGTGAGACTTTGGAAGTTGGGAATCTCCGCAAGGTGCCTTTGCCCATAATGGTTGCTTGCCCAAGTAGGCCCATGTGTTTGAGTCTATGTTGCTTTGATTCCTTGACTTTGGTCCAAGGGACTGGTTCCCTTCATGCATGCGGTGTATGCCCATAGTGGTTGCTTGCTCAATTGTCGACGATCAGTCGAAAGTGAGTGTTTTGCCGACAGTGGGTGATCAGGCCAAAGTAGGTGTTATGCCCAAACCGCCAGCTTGTGATGTCTTTTGCCCAGATGGCAGGACTTCTTCATCTTTCACGTAATTCTTTCCTATTTTGCCCAATGTGTCGCCTGCTATGCCCTGCATCACTCTTACTCCAAATGTGTCCTCCCAGACATAATAAAATCATAAAAGAGAAAATAAAGACTCGATTACTTGTCTCGAAAGAACTAAAAATGAGCCAAAAAATATGGCTCATCACACACACACACTTTACTACTCTTGTCCTCAAGCGTGCGGTGTGACTTGCCTGCTCAATTAGAAATCAAAGGGAGGTAGAGATAGAAAAAATAATAGAAGACTCAAGCATGCTTATCAAAATACAGAAGTTGATCAAGTGAACAAACAGTCAAAATCATAGTCAATGTAATGCATAAAAAACGGTCAAGAGTTTGCAAAAGGATTTTGGGATATTCTCACTAAGTGTTTCTCTCTATAGTGTATGGGCAGTTTTTCGCTCAATACTGTTTTAAAAGAAGCTTTGTTTTGGGCTTGACCATGTTCCATCCTGTGAAATTTTCAATTGAGTTGGGCAATATCATTAGGGCTTTCTAAGGTTGACTGTATAGGCTATCTTGGGAAATGCCCAAAATTGATTTTAGGTAGGGCTGCATTTTACTTAGCAACTTTTCCTCCTAATCTATTCTCTTTTTCATGGGCCTTAGCACACCCTTTTATTCATGGATCTATTTTATTTATTTTTTGGTAGAGAAGACTTTACCCTGACCTACCCCTTTTTATTTACTTGGTCATTTTTGCTGGTTGGCCAGGGCAGTGGGAGTTTTCCCCCAGGTGATCAAGAAAGTAGGCTCGGCTCAAGGGGCTAACAAGGGTCTTCTTTTTATTATTTGCAGAACAGAATAAAATGCCTAAGTCATCTACTACCTCAACTCAATTTCAAATAATCACAATGGTCAGAACATGGGCAAGCTTCAGCATCACAAACTTTTTAAACTAATACTCTCAAGAAAGAAATATATCACACAAATGTAGGCTCAATTTCTCACAGCTTACCTAGTCGCAATTCCATCGTCCCTAATATTTTTCATGCATAGACTATTGATTTTGAAAACTGTTCAAATTGACCAAGTATTTATCAAGCATGCGACTCGATCAGACTATGGGGTTGCTCTTGCCGTTCCTCCACTCACACACTTTGCCTCCGGCAAAGTGTGAAAATAGTAATAAGATGGGCAATCATCTCCCCAGACTCAATACTCCGACTCCAAATGATGTTGGCGCACCTTCTCACATACACACTTCGCCTTGGGCAAAGTGTGCAAATAAGGAGGTCGACCCCATCGACCAAAGTCTTGAAACTCAAATAAAAATATGTCAATGGGAGGAACGCATTCAAGAGGAGGGATCAGCAAGGTACCTTTGCCCAGTATGGGCATTGTGTGCAGGCAATACTTCTGGGCTCGATCAAGGTCCTTCCCAAAAATCTTTAATTGTTTGACCTCAGTTGGCTTGCCCATTCTATTCTATCTTTTCTGGTCATGGCACTTGCCCACAAGGTCTCTGTTCTTGCTCAACGCGCAACTTCCTCTTCCAGCTTTGGCTCCTTGCCCATGATCTGCAATACAAAACACACTACCTTTCGAGGAGAACACTGCTCAAGGCTTATTTATTGAATGAAATAAAAAAGGGAAAAGATACTACCATGTTGCCTCCTGGCTAGCGCCTTAGTTAGCGTCATGGGCATGACGTTTGTTTTTGGGTTGCACGTGCTATTTGCCTTGGCTCTCCCTGTTCTTCCCTCAATTGTCCTGTATGGTCAAGCTAAAGCAAAACAAAAATCACAGGTCAAATAACACGGAGAAAGTAACTGGAATTTAAACTCCCCGGCAACGGCGCCAATTTTGACGACAACGTATGTTTGTCGTGGAACAAACGCCGGTCAAAATAAATTTGTAAGTTTCCTAGACCTTTCACCAACAACAAGTATTAGTGGCAAGTATAGGTCGATCCCACGAGGAGTTTATTGTTACTTTCCTCCAGCTTTTCCCAGAGGGTTGTCACGTTTAAAAAGGATTTTTTTTGTGTTCGTTGTGGGCACAGCGGTTCCGTGATCTCCTTACTACCTTTACTAGAATAAAACAAAAAACAAAATAAAAACGAATTAAAAACATTTGGGCAAGTCGTTACCTTGATCACACTGGTCAAGTGTTTACTGTTCACTGACACATATATCATTTTGCTAACAGCTTCATCTTCCGGTTATAGGCCCTAAATATTAACATCCCTATAATGTCACGCATATTAATACCCCTGACCCTCATTCGCTCTTAGGTTTAAAGTCCTATTAGATCTCTCTCAATAGGTCTCCTGACATTGACCAATTCGACACTATGTGACCGCATGAGTCTAAGTTGATCAAGCCGCTTTCATCCTCCAAGCAAACCCAGAATGGCAAATAGCATGCCCGGACAGACTCGAGTCATACGACCACATCTCCAACAACATGTTGTACTTCGCGGACGCCCAGTCTCCCGGTCGCGTTGATCCACGTACTTGTGTGTTAGGCAAGTCGGGGTTCCCACTGGTCATTGTAGGATTGCCCAAGTCCCTAACATCCTCGATATACTACCATGTTGAATCGGGAACAAAGCTAAGCTAGTTGTTGTCATCAAGAAGCCTCACAGTATTTTACACAGCAGCCTAATCAGGATCAGAACTTGACCAAACGATGTTAATTCAGCAACACATAATTAAAACAAATAACGAAAGCAAAAAAACGAAATTAAATAACTGATACAAAAGGGAAATAAATTAAATAAAAACATAATATGCAATTTCGCCCAAACGGGCTGCCCAAAAGGGGGGTGTTCCTCCTCACTCGACTCTCAAAACAAATATATATAAACCCTCATGAATTTCGTGTGTTTTTTTGTGGAACTCGGGTTGTGTGTTGCTGCGTTCAGCTCTATTTTTCGTGGCTCTTTTTCGTGGCTCCACGTCCTCATATATTCATAGATGATAGGAGTCTTGGGAAGCAAGTAAAAATCGCTGATCTTGATTGGATAAGGATTCTCTTGAAGACTCCTATATTTTCAGGATTCTGGACAACTGACTGCCCATGTTGACGTCTTGACAGACTCCTGTGTATGTAGGACTCTGATTTGATAGAGACGTGTTGGACAATGACTCTAAGGTTGGATGGGAGTCCTTCTTTGATACTTCTCTGAATCTGGTCGACTTTTAGGACTCCATGATTCCCAGGACTCATCGTACTCTGCTTGCTCAACGTCCGTCTCTGATCAATTGTCGCTCTTGCCCAATTGCTTTATCTCTGATAGCCTTCTTCATTTATGAGGTAGTTGTCCATGCACGGTATTTGGTCATGCGTAGGTCTTGCTACACTTTCTGACTCTGTCCCAACTTGCTCAACAGGACCTGGATGTTCCAGTCAGACCAGCTTGCTCGACCTGCACCCTTGACCAGGAAGGTGATTTCCTTGCCTCTTTTATGCCTCGATCTTTTCTTTGCCTTGGTTAAGTCATGGATCACGTGTGAGACTTTGGAAGTTGGGAATCTCCGCAAGGTGCTTTCGCACATAATGGTTGCTTGCCCAAGTAGGCCCAAGTGTTTGAGTCACTGTTGCTTTGAATCCTTGACTTTGGTCCAAGGGACTGGTTCCCTTCATGCATGCGGTGTATGCCCATAGTGGTTGCTTGCTCAAATGTCGGTGATCAGTCGAAAGTGAGTGTTTTGCCGACAGTGGGTGATCAGGCCAAAGTAGGTGTTATGCCCAAACCGCCAGCTTGTGATGTCTTTTTCCCAGATGGCAGGACTTCTTCATCTTTCACGTAATTCACTCCTATTATGCCCAATGTGTCGCCTGCTATGCCCTGCATCACTCTTACTCCAAATGTGTCCTCCCACACATAATAAAATAATAAAAGAGAAAATAAAGACTCGATTACTTGACTCAAAAGAACTAAAAATGAGCCAAAAAATATGGCTCATCAAACGCGTACTAACAAACACAATTGATCAATATAAAGATTAGATTGCAAGTTGTACTATAGCGCCACCTCATGGGCTTGACGTGGGACATCAAGTACAATTGCATAGACAACAGTTGAGAGATGGGTTTCGGACGTGACTCGCCTAAGAATGGTATGTAAGGCAGTGTGTCATAATATCAATTCTTTTAACTTTCGGATGTCTCCTCAAACCTGAGTAGTCTAGAGTAGCTACATTGTGAAATGTTGTGCTTTGACGTTGTCAAACATTCTCGGTAAAACGGAAATATAAAGATAGTCGTTGGATACCTCAAGAAGCAAGTGGGAACACTTAGATTGACAAGATGGGATTATCCTCCTACGGGGTAGGATCATATGTCTTAAAGGCCACTCGGAGAGTTGGGATTGCAAAACTGCATGGCCATGCCCGGTTCTGTATCATAGTGATCATCAGGTTTGCAATCCGCTCATATATTCGAGAAAGGTTCGAACGGAACGAGGGTGAAACTAGTCTTACCTCTAGTTAGAACTTAGACATCAAGCGATAAGGGAAACGTGGATACACATTGGATCTAAAGTCCAAGTTGGAGATTGTTGGAATGGTGTCCTTCATCCCACGTGTGATGTACCTAAACAAACTATGTAGTGCATCCTATGTAGATGAAACGATTAGGCGATGTTAAGTGTCGAGTTGAGAACTTGAACTTAATACTCGACAATCAAGCTAAATGAGTCACACGGCTCTATTGATCATGTATACTTGGAGTATACAAAACCTTGGTTGGAAATCGAGGTTGAACGACTGAAAAAGCATAAAGAAAACGAAATTTGGGTCCATTTTATACTAGGTGTCGTCCGACACCATTCATAGTGTAAATGCATGTTAGACGACATGAAGTGTAAATAAGAGGCGGTGTATTTTGTGAAGGTGTAGGGCGACACCATGTGCTGTCAGCCGACATCAGGCCAATTTCAGTCGCAGAAATTTAATTTCTAATCTTATTCAACCCTAAACTCTCTTTAATCTCTATCCTATATAAAGGGACCTTGACCTACGAATTTTGATGCTTACAACACGTGAAATATATTATTCCAAAAGCATCATATTCGCAGTGAGACAAGACGAGAGGGACTCGATCAAGTTCAAGAGACACGAGTGGGACTCGTTTGAGGTTGGAGGGCTTCCTCGTTCGCGATCAAAGAGGATTCTTGCAACGAGTTGAGGTCGGGTACGTTCGAGACTATCCATCTACACTTGAGCATACTACACATATAGAAAAATTACAAGGTACATAGTTCTTTACTAATTCGATTAATTTTTCTTACTACTACGTGCGCACTAAATCCATATGTTAGGATTTTATGTGTTTGACATGATGAAGCGACTTCTAACAATGATGATATTGAAGAAACAAATATATATGTTGTTGCTTGACATGATTCAAATGAAAAGCTTTATTAGGTATTTTATTGTTAGAACTCCGCGCTTCTATGGCGAGCCTCGAACACCTGCAAAAACACAAACAACAGAATAAGTCAGATCTGTTCTTAGCCCTAAAACCAGAGCAAGATCCCAAATCACAACAGTCGACGGATCTCCAAAGAGAACCGGCCTGTATGGCAGGGTTTGGGCTTGGATGGTATATTAAGGCACACGCAGCGGAGTATATGTATATATATATAGAGAGAGAGAGAGATTGAGAGAGAGAGAGAGAGAGAGAGAGAGAGAGAGAGAGAGAGAGAGAGAGAGAGAGAGAGAGAGAGAGAGTTTTGGGCTTTCGGTTCAGGACTGAGGAACTGCAGTCACAGCAGAGGTCGTCGGCACCACCAAACAAGGGAGGAGTCGCCTGGAGCCCAGCCAACGACACCCAGAGCACAATCCACACACATACTCACTCATAGCCCTCAGCTCACACAAGGATCTCACAGATCTACACCACAGCAGCACCACTGAAGGTGGGGAAGGTGAAGAAGACAGAAATCGCACACATTGAAGGTAGGGTTTACACACAGTAGGTAAGGAGTGAAGTGAGTACGGGTGGAGTGTGATCAGGTCACAAATAAGGAGGGCAACGGTTCAGATCAAGACACGCCATACCAAACATAGACCAAGGGCTAGGATTAGGTCAACTCAACATTAGGTTAAGTAGTGGGCTGGACTGAATGAATGGGCCACCACAAGTGTGGTGTAAGGGTTGCACATCAATGGGCTAGTTGGTTTGTCTCCCTTAATGTGTAACTGGGCCAGCACCAAAATGAATCGGGCCAACACAACAATTACAACATTCTTCACCTTGTTGGCAACACACTGGTTTCCCCTGCTCAAGCAATTCATAAAGACATTACATGTTGGTTATAAGCCACACACATGCAAACACAGTCAATCACAGTTCATCATAGCCTTAGCCCTGCACACCTAAGTGTACAGGGCAAGTTACACAAAGTAACAAAACAATACAGTGACTCCTCAGCCCTACCTGAGGCATTCAGAGAACACATGTAAAGACAGTTTCAAATAGAAACTCATCAAACACAAAGTAAGATGTAAATGGGGTAATAACCAAGGGTCAGAACTCCAACAAAGAACACAGAGCACATAGCAAACAAGAGCAACTAATCACAGGCATCAAAATGCAGGAATTTCAAACAAAAGAGAATTTTTTCCAAAGGCAGTGATTTAGTTCCCATATCAGAGGGGTTATGATGAGTGGATATCTTTTCAAGTAGAATATAACCAGTTTCAACAAGGTCTCTAATGAAATGGTACCGAACATCTATATGTTTAGTTCTATCATGAAAGACAGGATTCTTACATAACTGTATGCCAGATTGGGAATCAGAAAACACAAAGACACTACCACTTAGTATTTTAATCTCAGATAAAATACCTTTCAACCAAATAGCTTCTTTGAAGGAATTAATAATAGCAATATATTCAGATTCAGTAGTAGAAAGGGCAACAACATTTTGCAACTGAGATTTCCAACTAACACAGCCACCACACACAGTGAAAATATAAGAGGTGGAAGACTTTCTAGAATCCCTATCATTAGCATAATTAGAATCCACATAACCACTCAAAATAACACCAGCCTTTGATTTAGAAAATCTCAGGCCAAAGCTTCTAGTACCAGACAAGTACCTGAACAGCCATTTCATGGCTTCCCAATGAGGCTGTCCAGGGTTAGCCATGTACCTACTCAAACAGCTAACACTATAAGCTATATCGGGTCTAGTAGACACCATCAAGTACATCACAGACCCCACAGCACAAGCATAAGGCACATTAACCATAGAAGCCATTTCAGAATCAGTCTTTGGACACTGGTCCTTAGACAACACGAGGTGAGAGGCAAGGGGAACAGAAACAGATTTGCAACCTAGCATGGAGAACCTTTTTAGCAATTTAACCAAATAGGCAGTTTGATTTAAGTGAATGTAACCTTCAGTCCTATTTCTCACAATATTCATACCTAGGATTTTCTTAGCATCTCTTAAATCTTTCATTTCAAATTTAGAACTTAAACTTATTTGAGCAGATTTTACAGAATTCAAATCAGGAGAAAGGATTAACATATCATCCACATAAAGCACAAGAAAAACAGGTAAGGCGGATTTCAAATAATACAAGCATGGATCATAAGAACTTCTGCTAAACTTTTGAGAAATCATAAATTCATCAAACTTTTTGTTACATTGCCTAGGTGACTGTTTCAAACCATAAAGAGATTTTTTTCAAAAGACAAACATGTTCAGTTTTAGTTTTATCAACAAAACCCTCTGGTTGTTTCATAAAAATTCTTTCTTCTAAGTCACCATGTAAAAATGAAGTTTTAACATGCATTTGTTTCAGTTCCCAGTCATAATGAGCACACAAAGCAAGCATTATCCTTACAGTAGTAAACTTCACAACAGGAGCAAATATTTCATTATAATCAATTCCTTCTTTTTGTGAAAAACCTTTGGCAACTAACCTAGCTTTATATCTGATGTCATTACCTTCTTGTTTAACTTTGAAAAGCCATTTACAGTCCACAACAGAACACTTAGGGGGTTTAGGGACTAAAGTCCAAGTTCCATTTTTCAATAAAGAGTTCATTTCTTCATTCAAGGCAGAAAGCCAGTTTTTGGAATTTTCAGATTTTAAAGCTTCCACATAGCATTTAGGTTCAGAGTTGTCAATCACACCATGCATACTAAAGGCAAAGGCACCTAACTGAAAATCATTAATCCTGGCAGGAGCCCTAGGGTAACTTATAACCCTATCTCTAGCAAGTTGGTAATCACTAGGCACAGAATCATTTTCATTATCATGCATGGGGGAATTATTATCAATGAGATTATCACTTTGAGAATTAGCTGGAAAAGAGTTTGCAGGTCCATTAGGGTTCAACACAGGGGGTACAGGCATGTTCACAGATTCAGGCACACAAGCAGGATCCGAATCATGCACACAAGTATCATTAGGCAAGTCATGCAAGTCACTATAATCATGTTCATTCACAAAATCAATTTCAAGAGCAAGTTCCACCTCATTTTGGACATCCACATTGGACTGACTCACAGGCAAACATGGAAATTCAGATTCATTAAACACAACATCTCTACTAGTGATAGTTTTTAAACCAGGGTCACGCCTAAGCCACATTCTATAACCTTTAGTGCCTTCAGGGTAACCTAAGAAAACACATTTTTTAGCCTTAGGTTCTAGTTTATCCCCAGAGTGGTGGACCAAAGCAGAACAACCAAAAATTCTCAGATTAGATAGGTCGATAGGTTTTCCAGAAAATACATGTTCATGGCACTTGCCCTTGAGAGGCACAGAAGGAGACCTATTTATCAGATAAGTTGCAGTTAACACAGCTTCACCCCAAAATCTTTTACTTAGACCAGAAGAAGCAAGTAAACACCTAACTTTCTCTAATAAGGTTATATTCATTCTCTCAGTCACTCCATTTGTTGTGGGGTATAGGGTAATGTCCTATGTCTTCTAATACCAGCTTCAGCACATAAATCATTCATATTGGCATTACAAAATTCAAGACCATTGTCTGTCCTAAGAGTTTTAATTTTCAAACCTGTTTGATTTTCAATTAGATTTTTTAAACTCTTTAAATTTTGCAAACACATCAGATTTATTTTGCATTAGAAACACCCACACTTTTCTGGAAAAATCATCTATAACAGAAAGAAAGTACCTATTGCCACCTTGGGTTGGTTCAGGAGAAGGACCCCACACATCAGCATGCATATATTCAAGGATACACTTAGTAGAGGGCACATTGGGGGAGGGAGACACAGGAAAGCTCATTCTAGTTTGTTTACCTAACACACAAGTATCACAGAAGGAGGAGCAGTTCAGTTTTGTATCACCAAAGACACCTTGTTTTTGTAATAACTCAAAACCAGTTTTACTTATGTGTCCAAGCCTTTTATGCCATAAATCAGAAACATTTTCATGGACGGAATTTGCATGATTATTCAAATAACACTCAGCTTTGCAAACATACAAATTATACTGCCTAGCAGCTTTGCAAACAACCTTAGAACCCTCCATATTTTTGACTCAAGTCAGGCACATGCCTAACATTACCCCATTTACCACATAAACCCTCAATTTCAAGTGCAGCACAGGAAATAAATTTTGACTCAAGTCAGGCACATGCCTAACATTTTTGAAAATGTACACACGACCAGTTTCAAATTTCACAGAGATATCACCAATACCATTCACATAACACCTTTTATCATTAGCCATGGAGAGATATGAGTTTTTAAGTTCTTTATAGGTTGAAAACAAATACAGGTATGGAGACATATGATAAGTGCACCCATAGTCAATTAGCCAATCATTTTCACACAGAAGAGAGGCACTAGTAGCATTCACATTAGACAACAGAGAGAAATCATGCATCATAAACACATCACCAAGATTATCAGAAACCACATTAGCATTATTACTATTTTGTTTCTTAGGTTTATTGCAATCTTTCATATAATGTCCAATTTCACCACAGTTATAACATTTCCTACCCTTAGCCTTAGGATCAGACTTACCCTTACCCTTGCTATCATTATTTTGACTCCCAGAGCCTTTTGAACTCAGAGTGCCATACTTCTTATTCTTGAACTTACCCTTAACATAATTAACATCATTAGTGGCCTTAGGAGTTCTACCAGATTTTAAGTCATGTTCTTTACTCTTAAGGCTGTTAACTACAGTTTCAAGGGTCACAACATCTCTACCATACTTAATAGCAGACTTCACATCAGAATAAGAATCAGGAATGACATTCAACAGGATAATAGCAGAGTAATCATCAATGTGCTTGTCACCAGTTAACTTGATATCTTGGATTAATTTATTGAAATAGTCAATGTTTTCATTTATATCCTTAATCATATCAAGTTTGAATCTAAAAAACTTTTCAAGTAAAAACAGTTTCTGTTTAAAGAGGTTTCAGTATAAAGCTCTTCAAGTTTAAGCCAAAGTTCTTTTGCAGATTCAATTCCACTAACTTTCCTAAGCACAGTAGCAGATAAACCAAGTATAATGGCAGAGTGGGCAAGTTCATTAGTTTCAGATTGAATAGCTTCAGTGTCAGTGGTAGCATAATTGCCACTTATAGCTTTGTAAACTTTTTGTTGAATCAAAATACCCTTCATTTTCTGTTTCCAAATCACAAAATCACTTTTACCATCAAAAGGGGGAAGGTTATAGCCTTACATTTTGAAAAGAAGATTACCAATTTTGAAAACTCCAGAAAATCACACAGAGGTACACAAGAGACCACACCACAGTAGACTCACAGTTATCACACAAAGCTAACACACTTAATTCAATTAACACTCGAAAAACCCTAGTTAACAATCCAGACACACTGAGGCGGTTAACACTTAAAGGAGATCAGAATTAACACTGAGTTCAATTTTAGCATGCAATTAAAACAGCAGTAGGGAGCATGCAAAACACAAAGAAGGTAGGTATCAATAACAGCAGAAATTGAGCATGCAATAAACAAAAATTAAAGCATGCAAGGCCACACAGGACCACAATTCACAACCTTGCAAAATTCAGTCAAGTTCCCAAACCTATGCGCCGGCAAGGCCCTAAGAATCTGAAACTGCAAAAGGATACAGCTATTTTACCAGTCGAGGGCGTAGTGAGCAGCCCTCAGAGGATCCACCGGTAGCAAGATCGGATATGGGATAACTCAGGCAAAGGGGGCGTCACTCCCAATTTTTCAATGCCCGGTTTCCTTTCGGATCGAAGCTCTAAGCCACCCTGCGGTGTCGGGCTCGGGCCGACCTTCGCAGATCCTTGCAGATCTGAAACCCTAAGGCACAAATCTGCTTCACCGGTTGCCGACTGTTACCGGAGCACGGAGCAGTGCTCTGATACCACTTTGGAACTCCGCGCTTCTACGGCGAGCCTCGGACACCTGCAAAAACACAAACAACATAATAAGTCAGATCTGTTCTTAGCCCTAAAACTAGAGCAAGATCCCAAATCACAATAGTCGACGGATCTCCAAAGAGAATCGGCCTGTATGGCAGGATTTGGGCTTGGATGGTATATTAGGGCACATGCAGCGGAGTATATGTATATATATATCTTTATATATAAATAGAAAGAGAGAGATAGAGTTTTGAGCTTTCGGCTCAGGACTGAGGATCTGCAGTCACAGCAGAGGTCCCAGCCAACGACACCCAGAGCACAATCCACACACACACTCACTCTCAACCCTCAGCTCTCACAGATCTACACCACAGCAGCACCACTGAAGGTGGGGAAGGTGAAGAAGACAGAAATCGCACACAGTGAAGGTAGGGATTACACACAGTAGGTAAGGAGAGTGAAGTGAGTACGGGTGGAGTGTGATCAGGTCACAAATAAGGAGGGCAACGGTTCAGATCAAGACACACCATACCAAACATAGATCAAGGGCTAGGATTATGTCAACTCAACATTAGGTTAAGTAGTGGGCTGGACTGAATGAATGGGCCAACACAAGTGTGGTGTAAGGGCTGCACATCAATGGGCTAGTTGGGCTGGCTCCCTTAATGTGTAATTGGGCCAGCACCAAAATGAATTGAGCCAACATAACAATTACAACATTTATGATATTCAATTATTTCGTGCAGTTGCATCAAATTTGAAAGTGAGAAAATGTTGTGTTGTCATATTTTAAGTGCGTTTGAAAGTGAGAAAATGTTGTGTTGTCATATTTTAAGTGCGTTTAGTCGACTTAATATAATAAAAATATTAGAGAAATAATTAATAGACTAATAAAAGTTGCTAAAAGAAGCAAAAAAGCGGATTTGAAGAGTTCAATAACAACTTCGGTTGGCATATCAAAAAAAATTATAATTTTTTAAATATATTTATACTTATAATTTTTTATAATATTTTTTATAAATTCTTCTATAATATTCAAAATTAAAATTATACAATAACTTTTAGATTTTTTTTCTTTAAATTTATGTTATGATAGATATCACGACTATAAATATTCACGAGAGTCTTAAAAAAATTTGTTTGTTGTTTTTTTGTTTATATATAGTTGTTGCTTTTATTTTTTTGATATTTTAGATAAAAAAATATTTAAAAAAAAAAACAATATGAAAAAGTTTAATGCTGTTTTAATGTAATAATATTAATTTAAAATTTTATGGTAAATTTATCATCACACCATTGGAAACGCTCTTCTTGTTTTGATGTAATAATAATATTAATTTATAAATATAAGGTATATTTATAATCACACATTCATACCACCGGAGATGCTCTCGCGGGTGTTATGGGAGGACGTGCACATAAGGAGTGTGGAGTTGCTTTCACAACCACCCTAAACACAAATTCGTTATTATTGCCTGCTTTTGTTTGTTTCAATTTCTGGGATCTGCTGCCCCCACTCATTACTTTTTTTATTTGCTCCCCACTTTCTTCTTAAATTAATGCATCACACGCAATACAATATATACATATGTATATATACTTCTCTCTTGCCCCTACCCCTACCCCTACCCCTACCCCTACCCCTACCCCTACCCCTACATAATCTACATCTTTCTCTTTCTCGTTCCTCATAGTATTTGTTTTTGGGAGGCAAATTTAATTTATAGCACATGAATTTAATTAAAGACTTATATAATATATTTAGTTAAACTAGCTAGCTAGGTAGTGTGGGCAATTATTCAGTTACCAAATATTAATTGATTGTACGTGTTTGTTAATTATTGAATATGAATGTTAATGATGATCATAATGTCACATGCATAATGTCCTTTCGTCATATTATTGAAAATAATTCATACTAGCTAGTTTCACTTGAGTATTTATTTATCAATTAAAACCCTCGCTACAAATAAATAAATTAAATACACAAATGAAAACTAGCTAATATATATATATATATATATATATATATATATATATATATATATATATATATATATATATATATATATATATATATATATTGTTGTGTAATTTCAAAAAACTGGTACGAGTGATTGTTTTACAAAACGATCTTGATCGAGTTTCAAACTTATTTATTGCGTACATAATTAATAATCCAAAGTCACGCATCATCATGTATATATATCGTTGATGAATTAATTAAATGAGCCTAGCTAGCTAGGGTTTTTCTAACCATTTGCATTCTTTTCTTAAACCCTAAATTAAATCACGCTTCCCGGCCTAAATTTTGCGTGCTTCTTCACCAATGAATCCCTCAATATTTAATTCACGTTGTCTACGTAGTACAACTGTTATTAAATTCTCTAGTTAAAAAGCTCATTACCGGTTGGTATATATCAAGACCTCAGTATGTATGTGAAAAAGTGGACCCTTCGATCACTCGCACGTATGGGGTGATCGATCGACCTTTGTTTTAAAAATCTTGTCCGACCTATATTCCCATTTCAGCATTTCACTACACAAACGCATGTAACCCTAATTAACTAAGCGATCATATGATAATTAACGGGATTTTGCGTTTTATCAATCTCTTTTAAAACCAAATGTTAGTAATTAAGAGAGAGAGAGAGAGATGAACTATTTTGAATAAATTAATTTAGAGGGCATGCATATAATTTAAGGGGGGAAAAAGAAAAGAAAGACAGTTTCTCATATTTATCTACTTTATATTGTGGTCATTCATTACGCCTGTAACCTAAAGACATGGAGTATATAGGGTAGGGACTATGTGAATTAAGGTTTTTCCCATTCCAATTGAATATACATTTATATTGTATAGTAAGAGAGTGTATATATTACAAATAATAAAAGGAAATATGTTTTTGCATATTTCTAGCTGCTACTTACAAATATATACAACCTGTAGTGTCCCTATATTTTATATCACAATCATTTTACTAATAATACTTTTTGAAATTCTCTATATATATACCCAATAAAACTCAGTGATAAATAATAAAAGTATTTTATACATGTCATCAAAACAATATTCAATGATATATGTGTGTGTGTAATGTGTAAGAGGACTGTGAAAGTGAGCAACAATTCATTAATGAAAAGCTGTGTAATGAAGAAAAATGCTTTTCCGTTATGTTTGTCTGCTTAGTTTCAGCTATTACCTATTTATGATACACAAACATGGCAAAGTCGACCCTGGAGCAATGGGTTGTGCCCAGACATCGCTAGATGGGCGAGACATGTCCCACCCACTACTACTTCTACTTAAATTTATTTCTTGTTTTTTATGGACTATTTATTTAATTCTATTTATATTCTAAATTTTATGTTACTTATATTATTACAGATAAATAATTTTATGTAATTTTTTTAATAATTATTATTAAATTACTATTAATAAATAAATAATAATTTATTTATAAAAAATATAAATATACATTTATTTATATAAATTAAATAATTATGCAAAAATAATAAATATGTAAGTTAATTAGTTAACACTATTGTCTAGTCCTAACCCCATTTGAAATGTGATGAACACAATATTTAATTATAATCAATAAAGAAACATCAAATAAATTTAAAAAAAATAATGAATAAAATAATTATCAACATATTTCAGAAATATTAATTTTAAAAATAGTAAAAAAAATATACTACTTCAATCTCATAAGAATAGTCACACTTTTTTTAAAAATAACAAAAGAAGTGTGACTATTTTTACCGAAAAAAGTATATATATTCAAATGCTAGCACAACAAATAACAAAAAAAGTGTCTCCAAGCGCTCGCCCGCGACCAGACCCAGGCGCCTGCCTGGTCCATTTTTCACCCCGCGAATCTTGCATCTCATTCCGAGGATTGACGAGAGCTGCCTTGTGTTGCACCAGGCGCCCGCCTGCACCCCAGCGCCCGCCTGCTTCTTCGTTCAAGATTTTGACCGCGTTTAGACCTCGTTTTTCTCGTACTATAAGTAAGATTTTGACCCGAAACAAACACGTTTTTTTTCTTTTTTTTTTTTTACTTTTCGACGCACGATTGGAAAAATTGGAGACGCTATTCCCTAGGTTTTTCATCTTGATTTTCTTGCTTTTGGATTGGTGACTTCGATCTATCGGATCTTTATTAATTATTGAAAAAGTAATTTAGTAAGTTTTTCCTTTTCATCTTTAGATTTAATTCGTTTCAATTGTTTCTCTCTTTGTCTTCTTGTTTATTTGATTTATTTGATTTGATTATGAATTTCGTAAACATCGTTTGTTTCCTACATATATATAATCATGAGTAGCTAATTATTTAACTAGGGGAAGAGGGATTCATTCATGGACTAGGGTTCAAACTTTACTTGTGCAAATTAAGTGTTTGATTAATTGTCAAATTGAATTTCATAAGATTGTATGAGGCTTAGGAGCGATTACATGATTAGGTTCAATCGAATACGCTAGAATCTTGACGCAGGGAAGCAATAAACACACAGATTAAAACTCGTTGATTTCGAAGAATGCCGAGATTAACCGATCAAATATCGTTGATTCTTTCGAATACCGATAATCGATAAAACAAAGAAAAACTCTTTAATTCATATCAAAAACAACTATCGAATAAATCAAAATACTAGACATATAAATAGTACTAAAACCCTAATAAAATAAAATAAATAACTTGGGCAATAAGAAATAATCTTTGCCTTATTTAAATATATATCTGCATCATTCTCCCCCTCTAGGAGAAGGTTCGACCGCGAACCTGAAAGATCGAGCACGAAGATGCCGGGATCAAACACGAACTGACGACGACGCTGAATATCAATGGATGTTGACGCATCGAAGGGGGCGACCAGCGTACGGTGGGTACCACAGGGAGCGGCAATTGTCCTGACATCCCGCGTGTCAACGCAACGTGGCTGGGGCAAAAAATCCGAGTGTCGGTACCATGTTGCATAAACCAAATTCCATTGTAATGGGCTAACTTCAACAACTGCAAGTGATTCCCCAACCCATCCCAACAATTCAACTTTACTGTCAGTGGATTCAATTTGCCTAAGTGAGGCATCCAAGTTGCCTTCGACTAGAACTTTAGGAATAACTCCCAGGAAATCACAAAGTGAGGTCTTCCTATGTGATTCATCATATTCCATCAAACGACAAAGCTTGGGTGTAGGAGTGGGCTCCTCGTCGAACTTAGGCGAACTATCAGACGCAGAGATCTCCGAGCCGGACAGCGGGGACAAAATAGGTATATTGTTCCGGAGGTGGTAGAGTAGGTCACCCACGCCTCCGACGTGTTCTTCGGACATGGCCAAGGGATCAACTTCATCAAAACGAGGAGGGTCATCGTAATCAAAACGAGGTGAGTCATCGTAAGAAGATGACGAGGGCAGCAGGGACACCAGTAGTTTGTTGGTGATAGCAAGGCGAAGTTCCTCGAGTTCGACGGCAAGGATTGCGATCTGGCGGCTTAAGGCGGCGATGTCGGCATCGCGACGGGTTGCGGCTTCAACGGCTGTTTCGCAAGCATATTGGCGACGGAGAGACATCGTTCGGCTCTGATACCAACTGACGCAGGGAAGCAATAAACACACAGATTAAAACTCGTTGATTCCGAAGAATGCCGAGATTAACCGATCAAATATCGTTGATTCTTTCGAATACCGATAATCGATAAAACAAAGAAAAACTCTTTAATTCATATCAAAAACAACTATCGAATAAATCAAAATACTAGACATATAAATAGTACTAAAACCCTAATAAAATAAAATAAATAACTTGGGCAATAAGAAATAATCTTTGCCTTATTTAAATATATATCTGCATCAAATCTACAGGAGACGGACGTTCTATATTAGATTTATAACTCGTAAATTCATAACCCGAAATTTTTGTTTGATGAACTCAATCCCTAGTCTTTTCCTCATTCATTACACCTAGTTAATTCTTGTTCATTGTTACATATTATTTTAAATTATTATTACTTAGTTAATTTTTAGTTTAAAAACAAAACAAACTCAAATCATGTATTATGCTATAAACTTTTTCCCTCTTCTTCGTTGCAAACACAAAAACATTTTTACAGTCAATAGTAGTGTTCCTCGTGAGATCGATTCGGGCGAATGACTTTGTCAATAAGTTCGATTATTTTTATTTGAATTTTGACGCAATACAACGTTTTGTCAATATATTAAGAAAAATGTTAACTTTTGCTTATTTTATTAAAAAATAAAAGATAAAAAATATTTTTAATTAGATTAAAAAATAAAATAATTCTGTGTAAATTTTAAAAATATGATAAAAAATATTATGTGTAAACACATATAATATTTTTTAATAAATAAATAGTTATTTATTTATTCTTTTAAATTTATATTAATAATTATTTGAAATTATTTACATAAAATTATTTATCAATAATAATATAAATAAATATTGGGAAAAATGGCAATAAGGCCATTTTTCAACATTTTTTCGGCAATAAGGCTTTTGAGAAATTACGTGTGTCAATTAGGCCACCTAAAATGTTTAAAGACCCTATTACCCTTTACCCTCTTTTCTCTTCAACTTCGCAATACACGAATCTCAAATCCCTAATCGCTCTTGAAAGACACCTCAACACCTCCTCTCCGCCGTCTCTTCCTTCTATGACCGCCCCCTCCGCCGAATCGTCGTCAAGGCCTCTCGCAACCTCGAGCGATCCCTAACCCTCGTGAAAAAGTGTCGACGCCGCAGCATCCTGCATCGCGACTCTCAGCCCCGTCAAACCTTCGTCGCGAATCCCCCAGGTCTCAGCCCGTTTCCGCTGCCGAATCTCGCGCCGCGCACTGTCGAACACCAACCGCCATCCTACTCCGCTGCGTCGAGAACCACCGCCGTGCCCGAAACCGACTCGGACTCCGAATCACACCAAGCCCTGCATCACCATCCACAACCATCTCCGTCGAGCTCGACAGTCTCGCAACACCAACGTCGTTCATCTTCTCTGGCGATATGTTTGCGATAATGTTCTAATTATTCTGATTGTTTTCATTGAATAAATGTTAATGCCTATTATGCAAATACGATTCGTGAAAGAATTCTTGGGCATGTTGTTCCGATAGGCTGATCGCCTAACGTTTAGTGCTTTTTCACGACTAAGTTTGGATTCTAACGAGTGATACTTGCAGGGGGATCCGATGTCGTGTAAGAGGTGTGCTGGGAATGGTAATTTATGCTTCTCAATTTTTGTTTTGAGGATTGTTTTAGTATGAACGAATCGATATAAAAGTGACAAATCGGAACACGAAATAACCCTTATCTCGTAGTATTGTGTCGCTTGTTTTCCTTCCATTTGTAGTTGCTGCTTTAGGTTTCGGTAAATATCCGATATAACTCTGAGGGTAGTTTAGAATTTGGTTCATGTTCTCCATTATTAGAGGCAGTTTCTCATATCTCAACCCCAGGTCCCTAATAAATATGACGACACAATAGTAATTGTTTAGGCTTTTGTTGTGCTGTGTGTGTGTTTCTTGAATTTTAAATATATCGGAACTGGCAAATGGAAGGAAAAACACAGACATAACATGGTTTGGTCATCGATAAAATGTTGTTAAGGGAAATCCTAAAACTGTGAATTATTTAGCTATTCTTATTATTCAATCTTTGCTGATTTGATTTAATTTCAAAAAAAATTAACATTGTAACAATGTTTTTCAGGACGGAAAGGTGTTAAAGGAGCACAACCTGATCCTGTTCTTTCTTGAGTTTACGACGGATGAAGAAGCGAAGGGCAGGAGAATGCATCCCGAGCCATCGGCCTCCTCGGGCGAGAGCCAGAGAGCGTCGAGCAAATCGTCGAAAGTCCTGACTCACTCTCGGGTGGCGTCGCTCTCGATTTTCTGGTGATCTTAAAAGCCACGATTTGAGCAGAATACAATACTTGAAAGCTATCATAAGAGAAACACTTCACTTACACCCTTTGGTTCCATTTCTGGCCTGGGTGGTGCGAGAAGACGTTGAGGTCATGGGATACGTGTTTGCAGCCGAGACGATGGTGATACTGAACGCGTGGGGGACCGGGAGGGATCCTAGCAGCTGGGACGAGCCCGAGAGTTTTCGGCCGGAGAGGTTTCTCAGCTATAAAGTCGACTTCAAAGGGTTCGACTTCGAGTTGATTCCATTCTCTCATAGTTATGAAAGAAGAGAAGAAGAAAAACATTTTGACCCAATCCATGATCATGAAGATGAAATGCCACTAAGCTACAAGGCGGGTTCAACACATATTGTTTTTTTTTTTTAATTACGTTTACATTTTTGATAATCCAGTGTACCTTTTATGAAATCAGGTGTATGTTATTTCTGATACAGTGTAGTTCATGTGATACATTTTGTTAAATATGTTCGAAATGGTCGAAGTATGGATTAACATACTGAATGTCATATTTTAACACTGAATGACCTATTTTAACACTGAACATACTGAATGTCATATTTTAACACTGAATGACATATTTTAACACTGAACACACTAAATGTCATATTTTAACACACTGAATGTCATATTTTAACACTGAACCCACCGAATGTCCTATTTTAACACCGAATGTCCTATTTTAACACTGAACACACTGAATGTCATATTTTAACACTGAATGACATATTTTAACACACTGAATGTCATATTTTAACACTGAATGACCTATTTTAACACTGAACACACTGAATGTCATATTTTAACACTGAATGTCATATTTTAACACTGAACACACTGAATGTCATAAAAACACACTGAATGTCATATTTTAACACTGAACATACTGAATGTTATATTTTAACACTGAACATACTGAATGTCATATTGGCAAACACACTGAATGAGTAACAACATACTGAATGACATATTTTAACACTGAATGCCATATTTTAACACTGAATGTCATAAAAACACACTGAATGTCATATTTTAACACTGAATGTCACATGAATACACTGTTTGATTAAAAAATACACTGAATAGGATTGAAACACACTGAACAAGAATGAAAAACACTGAATATCGCATGAATACACTGAACATACTGAATGTCATATTTTAACACACTGAATGTCATATTTTAACACTGAACATACTGAATGACATATTTTAACACTGAACACACTGAATGTCATATTTTAACACTGAATGACATATTTTAACACTGAACATACTGAATGTCATATTTTAACACACTGAATGACATATTTTAACACTGAACATACTGAATGTCATATTTTAACATAACATTGAATGTCATATTTTAACACTGAACACACTGAATGTCATATTTTAACACACTGAATGTCATATTTTAACACTGAACACACTGAATGTCATATTTTAACACTGAATGACATATTTTAACACTGAACATACTGAATATCATATTTTAACATTGAATGTCACATTTTAACACTGAATGTCATATTTTAACACTGAACATACTGAATGTCATATTTTAACACACTGAATGTCATATTATTTGTTATAATATTATAACAAACACTGAATGTCATAATTTAACACTGAATGTCATATTTTTACACTTAATATTATAAAAAAAACACTGAATGTCCCATTTTAACACTGAATATTATAAATTTAAAAAAAAAACTACGATTGTTGGAGAGGACCGACGAAGCATTTCCTGGCGCCTGACGGAGAAGAGCTCGAGCCTAGACACGCTGTACATGGACGTCGTTCGTCTCCTATGGCTCGCGCCTCGATCGAGTTGGGCTTCATTTTTTTATTGTGAATATTAACATAAAAACCCCTTTCTGCAAACTCCATCGATTAAAATGGCATACGTGAACTCATCAGGTTCGATTCCCAATCTCTTCAGCATGCCAAAAATCGCGAAAGCCTCATCTAATTTACATTTCTTGCAAAACCCGAGAATAATCGCAGTGTAAGTGACTACATTCGAGGCCATCTTTCCTCATCTTGTGCAAGAATCCAACGGCCTTTTCCACATTGCCATCTTTTGAAAATCCATCGATGAGGACATCTACTCGATCGAAGGCCACCTCGAGAGCCCCGACAATCGATTCGCCACCTCCCACCCCGACGAGTCCAACGTCTTCTTCCTCCCCATCGGCTACACCACCATCACCCACTTGACGCGGTTGGCGGCGCACGGATATGGTGGTTCGGGTTTGAAACGGGCAAAGCACGGTGGCGGGCTGGAGCAACTGCATCGGGCTGTACTCGTCGGTGGTGGTTCGCATCTGAAACGACGGAGAGGAGTCGCCAGTGAGAAGGTGGGTTCGGGGCGGAGCTTCGGTGGTTCTCCGCAGAGCAGAGGTGTGCGACTGGGTCATTGTCAGGTGAATCGAACTTGTTGGTTGACGATCGGCGGCGTGGTGGTGTATTTAGCTGTTGTCGATGGGCGTCGATTGAGATCGTGAATGGGGGTTAGGTTTGCGATTGGGACGAGGATGACGATGATTGTGTGCGGGGCGGGTGGGGTGGTGTGGGGTAGGATAGACTGAGGGTAGTTTCGTGCTTTCACATACAATTTTTTGGCTCAATTGGAATAAAAAGGCCTAATTGACACATAAATTGGAACTTGGCCTTATTGCCCAAAAAATGTTGAAAATTGGCCTTATTGCCATTTTTCCCATAAATATTATACCGTATATAATTAAAATCGAAGAACAGTAGAAGTAGAAGTAAAAGTAGAAATAGACAAATAAAGAGCACGAAATAAATTAAAGTAGAGAGTAGTAGTGGGACACGTGTCGCCATCTAGCCAGGTGTGGGCACAACCCATTACTCCAGGGTCGAATTTGCCCACAAACATGAAGGCTGCAACCTCAAATTAATACGTATATCAATATAAATATAAATAAAATTTTATAATTAATTAACTAATTAATTAATTAATGGTGATGGCAAAAGGAGAGCTATCTATGTATATAGCTACGTACTACTAAAGCCTAGCTACAAGAAATATACATACAATATATATATATATGTATATGTATATATAGAGGGGGGGGGGGGGGGGGGACCCATCTATATAGCTAAATGAAAGTTTAAGCAAGCATGGAGGGCTGCAGGCCCTTTGCACAGTACTCCACAGCGAAGATCTATATATACTTCCATGATCATTATATTCTATCCACACCCTTTGGACAACCACTTTTTATTTATTTATTTTTGCTATATATATACACATAATGAGATATAATTTGATCAAACTATACTATATATATCTTACGTACATTTCAATAATTAATTACTGAATAATTTATGTATAGATAAAAAGATTAGTGGTTTTCTGACGTCCGATCCTCTCTCGTTGTATTGTTAAGTTTGTTCAGTAAATGTATGAAGAGTATTGTTGAGTTTGAGGCTGCAGTGCTATAGTTCAATGTATCCTTGTTTTATAGGTTATGATACATTTTCACATGAGCAAGCTAGGTTGAATAATAGTGTTTCATTTAATTTAGAGATTTATGCTTATATAGTGCCTACCCACAAATTTATATTTTACCACAATAATTCATACTATATGTTTATACTACTACTACTGCTTGCCATAATTTTCACAGCTAATTAATTAATTGCTAGCTCGGGACCAAACTGAGATCAATTATCTACTGCAGTATATATGCAAGGATGACATTTATAATGTAGCTACAAACTATAATTTAATTAATTAAAGCTGCACGTACTTATACATTTTCATTAATATTTAACCTAAAGTGAATTCAATTCTGTTCTTCTCTTTAATTCAATCAACTCTCCCTCGTTACATAATCGTTGTTCAATCAAATGCCGACACATTCCAGTAACTATGTATCAAAATCATCATAAATAATTGCATGCGGTTTCTTGAGCTAGCAACTTATCCTATACATATATATGATCGATTGAAGGGATCAATTTTTTGTGTGAAAGGAATACCCGAAAGATCAGAATCTAGGAAAACGAAGAAGATTGAACATCTCCAACCTACAGGTGAGAATGTATTGAAGAACATGATATGAATGCAAATGCAACCAAATAAATTAAGAACGGGTATATATGACACATACACTTATTAAGTTACCTTAAATCTCCCAACAACTTATACGGTTGTCATGTTACCAGTCGGTCCAAGTGCCGAAACAAGATCAATCGAAATATATAGATCCAATCTGTCGACCCAAGAAATTAAATAAAATGCAGCCCCAAATCAAATCATAAAATATAGAATTAATGTGTGTATCGTCATGAAGTAGCTAGTAATTTAGTAATTATAATATATATTATATGTACTAAGCAACTATTAATCTTGGCATTGAGAAAAATTAAACGAAGTCTGATAAGAAAAACACAAGCCGGGCCGAAAGAACTTGTTATATATAACTGCTCATACACACACATATATATAATTAAGTAGAGATATATTTAATTATATGTCCAAGTCTAGAGACATGGAACCCTTGCCTTTATCGTCATTGTGCCTTAGGCGTGCTAGAGACGTCGACGATGAAGAAGAAGACGAAGAGTCAAAGGGCGGACGATACTGAAACATCGTTGTGCTCGTGGCGGATGGAGACGATGACATCACCAATACATCATCGTTAATACTATCCTCTTCATCCTCAGCCGAAATCGGGCAGTCCATGTTAACCCCGAACAGCCTCAGCCGCTTGGCCGCAGCCTTTCCCTGCACCACCGGAACCGAATCGAACACCGCCAATTGATTATTATTATTATTATTATGTTGCACAGCTGGCATCATCATTTGTGGGGCTCCTCGGAGATACATAATGGATGATCCCCCTCTTGGGTTATAAGGGTGATGATACTGTTGCATAAGGAAAGTGCCCCACGGGTTGGCGGTAGTGGATAATTGGGGCAGCGGGCGGTAGTGGTCTGGCGGCGGCGGGCAGGGGCGGCGCCGCCAGTCGATGAAGAGGCGGTCCTTGAGGAGGTGGCCGATGCCGCGGTGGAAGGAGACGACGTCGCCGGCGTCGAGCTTTTTCTCCTTGACGAAGCGGGACCAGCCTTTGGTCATCACGTAGCTCTGGCTGCTGTTCCAGTAAGAGTAGCGGAAACGCCATGGCTTCCCGTTGCGGTCCTCGAAGTTGAGGAGGAGCCCCTTCTCGTTCGAACCGGAGGAGTCAAGGGGGAAGAACCGCTCCGCGTGCTGCTTCGGGATGACCAGCCGGTTCAGCTTCCCCACGTCGCTCGGAGTCACCACCTTGTCGAACATGTGCTCCCGATCGATCATCCCCGTCTCCGGAGGAGGACGAGGAGGATCTCCGCCGCCGCCGACCGAATATTCCTCGCCGAACCCTGATTGCCTGCCCGCCGCCATGAAATTCATCGGATTTTTAATTTCTCCCAGATCTACCCCAATCGAAATCGATTAATCGCTCAGCGCCGCCGCGTCCTCAATTTTGGTGACGGTGCACATATACATACAGACTTATATATATATATAGCTAGGGCTTACTGTGTATGTATATATATGTGCGCACACGCATCAATTTTGGAATTAAAAATAAAATTAAGCAGGCGCCATGGACGGAGAGGATAGAGATGATAGCAGCTAGCTCATCTGTGTTTTTCGTCCACTGGTTGTTGACCTTTCTCAATCTTAGAGAGAGAAAGTAAATGAATGACAAAAGTGAGTGAGGGAGGGGGGATTGTAGAGAGAGAGAGAGAGAAAGTGAGTGTGTGTATATATTGTATGTGGGGGGTGGGAGCCTCCCTGGAAACTTCTCTCCGACTAATTTATTTTGTTTATTTACCAAAATTTAATTTATTGTATTTATTTATTCTACCAATGCACATACCATTGTCATAAATATTTTAAGTTGTATAGTAATTAATTTTGTAAGGGCTCGTGATATTAAAGTACTGTATATGCATGCACCACAGGTACATGTTTTTCTTAGTAAAACCATGTGATGTGCTTATTAATAATTAACACGTGTTTAGATTTATATCATAATAAATTAATAATAATAATAATATTACAAAAAATAATATACAAATTTTAAATATGTAAAATGCCTAATTAAATATATATATATACAGAGAGAGAATGAAGTTTAAAATTACAAACAAACACACTATACAAATATTTATATTTCAAAAATACACGATATGATGCTTTTGTTGTTTGAGTTTGTACACGTACTACCCCTTGAGGTGGGGCGAGTGGGGGCCCACCAATTACAAGGCTGGCTTAATTCATCATTCATTCATGACATCTATATATCGTCCTTTGTCATGAAATATATATGGAGTGAGAGGGTTTAATATATATATATATATATACTAGCTAGTATATATATATACAACATGTATATTTATCCTATGGGTTTAAATATATTCAAGCTTGTGTGTTGAGCCCATCAAAAACATGCAATAGAGTTGGCTTGGTAAAATGTGGATCCGATGGATTTCCAATCAAAACCATACATTCAAGCTGTTGATGACAAGTATTTGAAACAAACAGTCCGTGCTGGTGTACATATGTAATTAGACAATCTGTTATGGTGCTTACAGACAAGAAGGTAACATATGGTATTGATAGTAAATCCTGTTTTTTATGGGAGAGCTAACCAACTAAATTACATAACATTCTTATTTCTTAAACAGAATTTGTTCAAATATACTCTCTCCATCTCAGAAGTGGTCACAATTTCTTTGTAAATTACAAATGAAGTATGACACCACTTATATATTAGGGGAGGCTATAGTCGCCCTTGCTTACGATGTTGGGGCTACGAAAGTGATAAAGAAATAATTTTTGAGGCTCAGTGTTGCATATAATTTCTTTAAAAATATACTACTACATCTATTAAAATTAATTAATGAAATTACGTTTTCGAAATATAATACCAACTTTTTTATAAAGTTGGTAGAAATCCAAAAACTTTGAAGAGTAATCTGAACACTCATGCTTGGATGACGTCTAGTAGATGACGCCATACTGTTAGGATTTTCGCCTAACCGCGTCGCTGCAAGAGACGAATACGAACACACGAACGAGAAATAAAAACGAAAGAATTAAACGAGACAAGGAATTATAGTGGTTCACCCCTCAATGGGCTACGTCCACTCGCCGCTGCAGATATTTCCACTAGAATACTAATAAACGACTCCGGGGAGTTTACAAACGCACGCACACGTATCACAATAAACTCACGCTCTCGTCTATTTTAGCACTCTAGTATTTTTCACGATGGTGGGGATAATAAAATACATGGATAGGGATCTCTATTTATAAGAGTAGAAACTTAAACCCTAATCATAAAATAGGTAGGAGTCCAAATCATAAAAGAACACAAGATCACATCTAGAATCTTCCTCAATAATTAATTACCCAATTAATTATTCTCCTAATTTGACTCCACATCCCAACAATCTCCCACTTGGAGGCAAATCCGATCACCTCCCACTGCAGCGGCATCCTCGGTCCTTACCAACGTCGCCCAGTCGAAGTTTCCACCAACTTCGACGCGTCGCGACTTCTCAGGTTCTTCCAGGCCTTCATAAACATGCACTTCGACTTTTTCATAAATTTTCTACCAGCAGAGACGCAAGAAAATTTACCCGAATGCATCGCCTCGTTTCTCACGGACGAGTCACCGTGTGACAATAACGAGGTCGTCTCGTTTCTCATTGCCAACTCCCACTTGCTCGGTTTCCCAGCCAACATTGCCCCATCTTCTCGACTTGAAAGCTCATGACTGGTCTTCAAGATCTCATCCGGTTGGTCTTCTCTCACCGGAAAATCTTCCACGTCACTTCTCAGCTCTCCACTCTTCGACTCTCTCTCGATCACCGAGAATCGAACTCTGCTCTGCTCTTCGAGAAACGAACTCCGATCCATGCGAGACTTCCCCGAATTCTCACTCACACGACCCAGTTCACAATGCTCAGGCACATTGGTAGTTTCGGCTCCACCAATATCGACACGACCTCCAGCCGTAGTGTAAAGAGTGCCCATTTTACGACCTCGAGCAATAACCATTGCACCCTTCATCACTTTCCAAGACCCATTATCGAAGGTCACCCTATGGCCGTCTCTCGCAAGCTGACTGATCGAGATCACATTTCTCCTCAGCTTCGTCACATATCTCACCTTCGTCAGCTTCAACGTCTGTCTACGAGACGTCTTCAGTGTCACGTTACCAACACCACCAACCTTCAAAATTCGACCATCCCCGAGGCGAACTTTCCCGCGATTCCCAGCAATGAAACCTTCCATGCAATCGCGTCTTGTCGTGGTGTGAAACGCTCCCGAATCCAGCACCCAGGAGTCTTCAGGATCCTCAGAAGATGTTAGCAAGACATTTCCATAATCCTCTTCGGTCACCGCATTGGTTTGAGCCTTCGCAGGCTCCCTACAATGCCGTTTGACATGCCCCGCCTTCCCGCAATTCCAACACTTCACCTTCTTGCCTTCTCTCGTCTTTGACCCTTCGCTGCCATGGTTAGAGCCACTCCCTTGGCCTCGTCCTCGGCTCTCAGTACTCAGTACAGAACCAGACGATGGCTCTTGAAAATCCTTCTTTCGCAGCTCCTCGGCCAGAACGCTATCTCTGACATCAGCGAATTTCAGGTTCTCCTTCCCCATGGAGTTACTAACCGCCGCCCTCATGGGCTCCCAGCTATCCGGCAAAGACGCCAGCAAAATCAATGCACACACCTCGTCGTCGAACACAATTCCGACCGCCTTCAGCTTGTTCAGGGTCGAGCTCATCTCATGAATTTGAGCCGCAGCGTCGAACCCGTCTTTCATCCTCAAGTTGAACAGGCTCTTCATCAGGTGTATCTTGTTGTTGGCAGTGGGCTTCTCATACTTGTTGGCAAGGGCCTTCATCAAGCCTTGAGTAGTGGTCTCATCGGCCACGTCATCCGCCACGCTCATCGACAGGGATAGACGGACAATCCCCAGAACCTGCCTGTCGAGCTCAAGTCATGTCGCATCCTCCATCTTCTCCGGCTTCGGCAACAATGGATGATAAAGCTTCCTCCCGTACAGGTAGTCCTCGATCTGCATCCTCCAATGTCTATAATTCTTTCCATCAAATCTCGTCACCGCGAAACTCGCAAGGTCTCCCATCGTCTCTTCAATCGCCCAGCTTTTCTACCAAAGCTCTGATACCAGTTGTTAGGATTTTCGCCTAACCGCGTCGCTGCAAGAGACGAATACGAACACACGAACGAGAAATAAAAACGAAAGAATTAAACGAGACAAGGAATTATAGTGGTTCACCCCTCAATGGGCTACGTCCACTCGCCGCTGCAGATATTTCCACTAGAATACTAATAAACGACTCCGGGGAGTTTACAAACGCACGCACACGTATCACAATAAACTCACGCTCTCGTCTATTTTAGCACTCTAGTATTTTTCACGATGGTGGGGATAATAAAATACATGGATAGGGATCTCTATTTATAAGAGTAGAAACTTAAACCCTAATCATAAAATAGGTAGGAGTCCAAATCATAAAAGAACACAAGATCACATCTAGAATCTTCCTCAATAATTAATTACCCAATTAATTATTCTCCTAATTTGACTCCACATCCCAACACATACACATGGCGCCTACACTAGATTTAGGCACGCACTGAATATGATGATATGATGCGCTAAAATTAATTAGTATTTAAAATATATTTTTATTAGTAGTAGTATTAATTTATTATTATGGGCTTTGAGTACTAGAATTTTGTGGACTTTAATGTTTATAAGTGTGTATAATTATTAGGTTAGGGTTATATTTTGGATCATCGGAATCGGAATTAGGAATCTTTTGACTTGGACAAATTAGTGTTTCCATTGGTTACCTTATTTATTTTTAATAAAATTATATTTCGTGTGTCATCCCTTCGACTCTAACAAATTGTTCAGAGAAAGGGATGGAAAACTTGGTTGCGTCGGTGAAAAAAATGAATGTCCGTTTCGATACCTTCCAAGACAGGATTAGACGAAGTGCGATTCATGCTCAACAATTTGCTGCGGAAAAAGGGAATAGAAACAAAGGACATGCCGTGGTCTAAACCTGAAGGTGTTCGCCAGAATTCAGCAAGCAGACCCATCAGGTCCAGTGAATCATGAAGTCCAGAAGCCAGCACCTCCTATTGAAGTGCCTTCTCGGTCACTCGAGAAACTCAAAGAAAAAACCGACAATTTTGAATTCAGGCTCGAAGGCGCATGGCAAAATTCATCCGCCCTTCAAGTGCGATTAGCCTCGACAACAAGTCGGGCTAAGTTGCCATGGTTGGCATATGTTTGATCAACGTTATTGACATCTGCTTGTGCAGGTAGCATGACTTTGATGTATGTTGACATTCCACTTAGAGGCCTTACCGCAAGTTTATATGAAAATTCGTCCACTGAGCATGGGAAAGACATTCTTGACTACCTGTCCAAATTTCCGCATTGAGAACAAGACGATTTTTAAGGAGATGATATTAATATGATGTGCTGAAATTCATTATTATTTTTAATTATATTATTATTAGTAGTAGTATTAATTTATTATTATGAGCTTTTAGTACTAGTTATTAATAGTATTATATGGCTTTGAGTAGTAGGGTTTGTGGACTTTAATTCTTATAAGTATGTGTTTAATTATTAAGTTACCGTTATTTTAGGATTATTGTAATTAAAAGTTTTTTGACTAGAACGGAAAAGTGCTTATGTTGGTTACTTTATTATTTCTTCTTAATAGTTATATTTCACGTGTCATCCCTTCGACTCTAACATACGACGCCTAGTTCACAGACTTGACATCAAGTGCTACAAGCACACTTTACACCAGATGGCGCCAATTAGGAGACGCCAATTAGGAGACGCACACAAAACACACTTGCACAAAACCAATCAACGAGCAAGTTCAAATGTATGTAAACATTTTCAATTTCATTATAAAAACAAAGTCATGTTTACAACGCAGAGATAACGGTAGGCAAAACAATCAAAAAACTTGCAGTCCAAGTGTCGCAACATTCCTACTAACCAATTACTTAACACCTGTTTTATTTATTTATATTAGTTATTATACTATTTTGATTTGTTGTATGATATTATATTGTCTAAAAATTGATTTATTTGGAAGCGATAAAAATAACGAAAAGTTAATATAATCATAAATGTCCTTAATAAATTTATTTATTTTTAAAATTAGATAGAAGGGAATGGTTTAAAAAATTCCATAGTAATTAATAAAATGTGAGGGTCCTATTTTTAAATTTTTGCCTGGGCCCCTAAAATGTCAAGAACGACTCTGTTAATTATGTATTTGTTTAATTTTTTTGTACGTAAAATATACAAAAGATCATTTCATAATTATTTGAGATAGGAGTAATAGTATTATTGGCATACTCTCTTGTGATACTGAATCAAAGGACCCATTAAAGTTATGCTACTACCAGGAAGATGGCCTATTTACGAGGGATTGTTTGGTCTGGAAAACTAGAGGACAAGGCTTATTTTTTTTAAGAAGAGTTATGTTATTAATTTCAGTTTAATTAAGTTCAGTTCAGACCAATTCAATTCAACTATCAATTACTTTTATCATTATCAATCCACTGATGACTTTCTATATTTTATTTTTCGTAATTCTTTTTGGGCAGTCAATGGACAGAAATTTAATTTTACATTATTTTTTTTTTTTGTTTTCTTTTTTATAACGTTAACAATATAACTTACTTAATATAAATGTATAAATAATATTTTTACTTATTATTTTTATATATTAAAACATTTATTTTTATTTAACTGTCTTTATTTAACTAGAATACTAAAATATGTAATATTTTTAATTAAAAAATTATATTTTAATTTTTCTTTACATTATATGAATTAATAATAGTACAATATATATTAATTTATATCTAAATATAAACAAATTATTATTTAAATTAATAAAATAATTTTTTTTCAAATTTTGGCAATTCTGGCTAAATAGCACGTCCCTTTATTTTTTATATCTTTTATAAAATATACGTATAGTTTTACATAATTAAACTAAAAATATTTCAAAATCGTACTATAGTAATTTTTAAAATTATTTTAAAAAATCAGCTTAACTCCAATAAGTTCAATTGAGCTAATTTCAGTTCAAAAGAAGAGTTTAAGTAGAAATCTTGATAGTGGATCTATGTTATGATTGGGGCCTGATTCTAAAACATATATATATATATATATATATATATATATATATATATATATATATATATATATATATATATATCTAAATTTCATATAAATATTCCAGAGTTGTTATTTAAGTTCAACGGAGAATCCTTTTACATATAAATGTTGGTGATGGATGTTAGCCGGCGGGCACGTTGCTCAGATGACGCGAGAGCAATGTGTTGTACACCAAACTTCCTGCCTCTTTTATTTGCCTTCCCAAAGAAAATTCAACTTGTATTTTCGTCCAATTTGAGTCACACTTCAAAAGTCATTTTCATAAAAGGTCTTTAAATCATATTCAAATATTCTCAAATATTGTCCCTTTTTCATTTGAATTTCGCGAGATATATCAAATCATCTTCACGTCATTACTTGTCAGCGCCACGTGAACTTTTAAAATTTAGCCGCGTCCCTAACATTTACTATTATATATCGAACGAACGAACCATTTCCCGGTTGAACCTCTGTTGTAGAACGACGATGTATAGTACGAACAATATGCAGAACCCCGAATATAACTCAACAATAAATAAAGAAGGAGACAAGAAAAGAAGACAAGAAATTTACGTGGAAACCCAAATCGGGAAAAACCACGGGAGGAACGACGAGAACTTTCACTATAATATTGCCTCACGATTACAAGGATTGATATCCACTCTAAAACCCTCTAATCTCACACAATATTATCTCTCTCTATGATGGTATTAACTTGTGTTAACTCGTGTTCTACACGCTCTCTCTATAATTGTGTCCATGGAGATCCCTATTTATAGGTGTAGAAAACCCATAAATTAGGTTACCAATAGGAATAGGAATAAACCCTTTTTCCTAATATATGACTCCTAAATCCATAAGGAATATAATTATACTATATTAAATATAATTCTAATTTTCCTAAATAAGGAAACAAAATTCCTACGGATTCGAGTCATATTTTAACAATCTCCACCTTGACGAGAAACCGCGAAATCCCATCGCACATGTGAAATCACATCACATATAACACCAAGCCGCGAAATCCCATCGCGCATGCGAAATCACATCGCACTACCACCAAGCCTCGTCCATCGTCTTCCTCCAAACGCCCCAACGGGCCTAGTTCCTAGAAGATTGGACCTTCAAAGGTCCCCATGAATCGGAACATACATACCCGAGTGTCTTCTTCGAGATGTGAGCCCAATTCGAGATATTCCCTCTCGACCGCTTTCCAAGCGCACATGGCTCACCAGGTTTAGAAACACTCCATAGATCGAGAAACACTCGATCCTCCTTGTCGACTTTCCTCACATGCCCAAGCCGCACATGGTCTAGTCGTGTAGACTCTTCATCCGAGAGCCTAGTTTTTCCCACGGTTACTTCGTTCACCGCTTCATCTTTAATCAGCTTGGTCACTCCGGCCTTACTTGGTTGCGCGCCTCTAAGCCGGATAGACTCTTCTACCAAGAGTCGGGTTTCGGCCCCGGTTACTTCCTTCACCGCGCCTTCTTGGAGGACATAAGGTCGTCTCGCCTTTTCGTCTCCTCCCAACACTACCAAAGCCTCTTCGGTAGCCTCATAAACTCCACCTTCTCCGGTGTAGCTTTTATCAACCTCGGTTACTTCCTTCGCCGAGCTTCCATCGAGGACATAAAGGCCGACTCGCCTTTCTCTTTCCTCGCAATATTACCAAACCACCTTTGGTAACTCTTAAAACTCCACCTTTACAAGTGAGTTTATAGCCCTTCATATCAAGGGTACTCAAGGAGATCAAATTCCTCTTCAAGTCAGGGACATGTCTTACCTCGCCTAACGTGCGCACCGTGCCATCGAACATCTTCAAGCGGATATTTCCAATCCCTTCGACCTTGCACGAGGTGTCATTAGCCATGAACACCGCACCATGCTCCAAAGATTCATAAGTCTCGAACAACGACCGGTCCGGACACATATGAAACGAGCAACCCGAGTCTAAGATCCAATCACCACAAAAGTTGGAGTTCTCGCCTAGAGCCATTAGTAGTTCTCCATAGAAATTCCCATCTACTAATCCAACGTCACCGGAATTCCGATTACCGGAATTATTGTTGTTGCTCTCCTTTTTCTTCCACGCGTAGCACTCCGACTTTATGTGTCCCTTCTTCTTGCAATAGAAACACTCCTTATTCCCGTGTCGCGACTTCGAATTCCCCGAGTCGCTCCCTTTATCACGGTACTTCTTTTGGACGCTAAGTCCTTCACCCACATCGGGCATACCATCCTTGTTGGACTCCATCCTTTGTACGTTTTCCCTTGACGAGAGAGCCGAAGTTACGTCTTTAAACGTGAGACTATCTCGTCCATAGAGAAGCGTGTCCCGAAAAGCCGCCATGGAGGGGGGTAGCGAGCATAACATCCAAAAGGCAAGATCATCATCTTCGATCTTCACGCCAATTTTCCCAAGGTCAGCTACACGCTCCTTGAATCTCGCTACATGGTCTTGAATCGACGACCCCTCCGCCATCTTGAGGAAGTAGAGACTTCTCTTCAAGTGATGCTTGCTGGACACCGTTTTCTCAACGCACATCGATTCCAACAACTCCCATAATTCCTTTGCGGTCTTCGCCTCCGTCGTTTCCTCAGTCAACGAATCCGAAACATGAAGCCCTATGGTCGCCATAGCCATCTGATCGAGCTCCACCCACTCGTCATGCTTCATATCTTTCGGCTTGTTGTCAACACCAAGTAGACAAACCTCTTGCTTAAGAGATCTGAGGACTAACCTCATCTTGTGTTGCCAAATAGGAAACCTTGTGTTGAGACTTAAATTCGGTAGATCGTACCTCACGCTCGCCATCGAAACCAAAGCTCTGATACCACTTGTTGTAGAACGACGATGTATAGTACGAACAATATGCGGAACCCCGAATATAACTCAACAATAAATAAAGAAGGAGACAAGAAAAGAAGACAAGAAATTTACGTGGAAACCCAAATCGGGAAAAACCACGGGAGGAACGACGAGAACTTTCACTATAATATTGCCTCACGATTACAAGGATTGATATCCACTCTAAAACCCTCTAATCTCACACAATATTATCTCTCTCTATGATGGTATTAACTTGTGTTAACTCGTGTTCTACACGCTCTCTCTATAATTGTGTCCATGGAGATCCCTATTTATAGGTGTAGAAAACCCATAAATTAGGTTACCAATAGGAATAGGAATAAACCCTTTTTCCTAATATATGACTCCTAAATCCATAAGGAATATAATTATACTATATTAAATATAATTCTAATTTTCCTAAATAAGGAAACAAAATTCCTACGGATTCGAGTCATATTTTAACAACCTCGATAGAGTGTTATACTTATATGTGATGAAAATATGGCATCTCTTAATGTACAATAATAATAATAATAATAATACATGGCATGGGTGTGTGGATGTGGACTAGTAAGAGAATGATGGACCATTGATGGCACGATGATATAAAAGGAAAAGAGCCCCGTTTTTGTGTTTGCAGTTGGCAAAAGGTATGCTGTCCCTAAAATCTACCTAAAACCCTACTTCACAATCTCGTTTATTTTTCATATTTTTGTATACATTGATTACTATTTAATTTTGTCTAACGCTCTCTTCTTCTCAATCGGTCACAAATTTAATATTTACTTGTGCTGCAAAATTCTTCCTAAATATTTTTGTCTCTTCTACATGAAGCATGTATAGTGGTCACTCTCACTAGTTCACTACCTTTGGCACTCATAGCTACTGCGTTGATTTGTTTTGATGGAAAAAAATATGACAAAATGAACACGTAGAACAAATAAAATGCAAATCAAACAATAGAATCAGCCAATTAGTAATGAATGAGAAAAACGAAGAGATAATGTTGTTTGTCTAGCACCTCATCATTCCAAAAATACAACAATTAAACATATTTCTATAGTCGCAACGTAGACTCAAAGTTCTAAAAATCAGTGCATAGGCGCTATGCAGAGGTCAACCGCCCGAATTTTCTCTGTTCTGGGCTGTTCTGCGACCTAGGCGGCTATTAAGCGATTCAAACACGATTTTTTTTTCATCTCGTTGCAAATTTGACGTTTTTATTAGTTAAAAAGATTAAAAAAAGAAAAAAACAATAGCTTATGTGTGAGAAAAATTAATAAAATAATAATTTATGCGATTGGTAGAATATGATATAATTTTGTTGGAGATCTCTTAGTAGAAAAGGATGAAAATTGACCAGAGACTATAAACTACAAGTACTATGACTTATATGCTTAAACTACATGTACTATGACTTATATGCTTCTTGTTACTTGTTCTTCTAAACAAAGCTTACGTGAGAGGATTATTTATCTACTTCAACAGGTATTTGACTTATACGCTGACATTCAAGAAGGCTGGCTGGACTGCTTGATGAACAACAAGGGATATTACTATTATTATGAAAAAAAAAATGCAGAAAGAAACTAAGAGCAGCAGTAGATAAAACAAAAAGGATAACCAGTTTCCATCCAGTCAACAGAGACATATGATCGATCATCAACTAAAGAACAAAAAACACCACGAAAGCTAGTCTCTCTCAATCTGTATTGTGACATGGCTTATGTTATATTCTCTCCTGATATAGTCGACGACCTTGTCCAGCACCATATCAGCATCTGCCTCGGGCTTAACCCTGACATGGCAAGCCAACAACACTTTACCCACAGTTATCGCCCAAATATGCAGCTCGTGAATAGCAACAACCTCCTCCATCTCGCACAGACCCCTCTCCAGCCTCGTCGCGTCAATCTCTCTAGGCGTGCTCTCCATGAGAACCTCCAGAATATTCCTCAGCATCCTGATCGTAGTCCCCAACACAATCACCGAGAAAAACAGAGTACAGATAAGGTCGATAATCTTCCACTCCGGCTTGTACCATATCACAGCCCCACCAATCATAACCCCCACACTCTGTATCGAGTCCCCCAGCACATGAAGGTAAGCTCCCTGCACATTTATATTCTTGGGGGCCTTCTTCTTCTTCTCGACCAGAGGCTGAGTAGTCGTGCTCGTGTCCCCACCCTGAGAATCGTAACAGGTGACAGTAACTTCATGATCGTGATCGTGATGATGATGATGATGATGATCCTCATGTCCATGGCCACCATGTTCATGTCCATGTCCATGCCCATGCCCATGTCCATGATCATGACCGAGCAACACCGCCATGATGATATTCACCAGCAAGCCAAAGGAAGAAACAAGAAACATTAAAAATCCTTGAACTTCCCCTGTGTTCTGGACAAGGCGAACAATGGCTTCATAGACAAGAATACCAGTGAGTAGCCATATGAGTTGAATAGAGACGAGGGCTCCGAGTATCTCTATCCTGAAAAACCCGTACGACTGTCTCGGGGTGGCTTCCCAACCTGCGGCCCACAGGGAGAAGAGGGATATGGCGAAAGAGGCAACGTCGGAAAGGAGATGAGCTGCATCCGTGAGAATAGCGAGGCTGTTTGCCTTAATGCCACCTGCAACTTCCACCGACATGAAGACGATGCAGAGAGCAACCGCGATTAGGAGTTTTCGCATGGAGGCCAAACGCTCTTGGGCATCGATAGAGCTGGTCTTGGCGTCTGAGAAGCCGCACGGTGCACCCTCGCATGCCTTGGGCCCATTGTATGGTAGACCCCTCTCTGTGGATGGTATGCCAGAACTGACTTCGATGACATGGCTATGGTCTGAACGGTGTGAGTCCATCTGATAAAGACAAGAATTACTGGATTAACTTATCAAATACAGGGAATGGATCAAAGCATAAACAGTAGAATTTTCGATATGATTTAAGACAATCCATTGATTGCACACAGTTTGATTCTGACGATTAAGATGAAATCAGGAATCAAGTTTGTCCCATGATTTCAATTTAGGTACATAAAGTTTGTCTTGTTTAAAAAGGTAAACACTTAGTATAAGAATTTGATCTAAAGTAATTAACCATCATCTAGATCCTATTCAAGAACACCAAAACAGAGTACACATACGAAGAATTCGCAAAATACAAAGTTGCCGGAATATTAGAACCAGAGCCGGCTTAAGATAATCGATAGTTATCCGGAAAAAACAAAGATATATAGAAAGTTCGATAAAAGATAATCTGACAGTTATCCGGTAACAACAAAGTTATATAGGCAGTTCGATAACTAAAGCGTCTACGTAACCGCCACCCCCACCTCACAAAAAGAAGGCAACACACAATGCCTTACTTGTAGCAACTGTAATTTGTTAGAAGAAGCCTAATTTGTAGAAATTGGATCTTATACGACATTAAAAAAAAAACCACAATCATATAATAACACGTGAAAAGGTAAGCACCGCGGAATGTTAAAAGAAGCAAAGAAAAAGAACAACTGCGGTCTCCGGCGAAATCAAAAGGAGGGTTTACCGGAAACGTGATGATACCTTTTTGATGATACGATTCGATTCGATTCAACGAAGAAGAGGTTCGCCTATATTACCATGTAATTTAGGGAATCAAATAAGGATGCTGTGTTTTCTGAATTAGGGTACAATTTTTCCGAGGAAGGAGAAATTTTATTAATTGGGACACCGGAAATTGGGCGATACAGATGAACCAGAACTCGATTGGATTTTATCTCCGTATTGTAAAATTTCTATTCCCTTTTATAGAAAAATAAAATCAAAAATTAGAATTTAGTACTCCTACATTAATTAGAATTTGGAAATTGGAAGTTGGAACTGCTGAATTAATGAATTACTATATTATTATACGGTTATACCCCACGCTTCCAAATTAGTCCGGTAAAATTAGTAAAATTGAATGAATTTAAATTAAAAAAATTTAGAGCTCAAATAGAGATGGGCAGTAGCGGGTTAAGTTCAAATTTTTTAAGGGGTATTACTTATTCACGATGGGCAGTAGCGGGTTAAGTTCAAATTTTTTAAGGGGTATTACTTATTCACGCCCCTAAATTTGATAAGTACACTTATTTAATAAAATACACTTCTTAAAAATAAATTGTTTTTTTAACTTTTTACTTAATACACCCTTTATTATTCCTAATATACCCTTTAATAAAAATAAATACACCACTTCCCTTCTCCGTTTTCATTTTTCATCGATGCAGTCTGCAACTCGAAAAAAAAATGTCAAGGGTTGTTAGCTCAGTTGGTTGAGCACTTGAATTGGGGACTTGAGGTCCTTGGTTCGAATCCCAAGACATTGCAATTGACCTAGAGCAAAAAAAAAAAAACTCGAAAAAAAAATTCTTGTTCCTTTCGGTCTCTATATATGAAAACATATTTCATATATCAACAAAACCTATAATTACAATACTCAACTGGACAAAATTAAAAATTAAAACCTCAACTATAATGAAAAATTAAATCCTCAAATATTTAATGAATTTTGGTTGGTGCACTCTCGGTTATTCTTAATCGTCTTCTTTTTTCCTTTTTGTGTGAATGGTGAAATTGCTCAAACTTAATGAACCCATACATCAAACAAATACTCATATGTCCAAGAATAGATGTCACACTTGGTCAATTGTTCTCTTGTTTGACCTTCGATTACTTATGATAAGAAATATATAAAAATTATTAAAAAAATACTAAAATAAAATTTAGACTCTAAATTTTATTTTAGTATTTTTTTTAATAATTTTTATATATTTCTTATCATAAGTAATCGAACGGTCAAACAAGAGAATAGTTGACCAGGTGTGACATCTATAATTGGACAGAGGAACTGAGGAAGTATATAATTTTTAACATCTCATAACAAATCCCAAAATTGAATTTTCTTTTACTAAAAATTGAAAATTTTAATAATAAAAAATTCTCTTCAAATAGATAAGTTTGTGAGTGGGTAGTCAACTGAGTTTGTGGATGGAAGGGGCCACCTCTTCGGCCAGAGTTGCGCCATCTCTCCCAATTCCTGTCACCTAAGTCACTGGCGACGGCGGGTGATAAGCATTCACGAACAACAACGTTCGTCCTCTTGAAGTAATTTTGTTAATAAGGACATTATAGACTTTTAATATATAATAAATTTATAAATATAATAAGAGGGGTATATTTATCAATTTTTGGGGTGTGAATAGCATCACCATTTTTTAAGACTTGACTCTAAATTAGTCCGGTAAAATTGGTAAAATTGAATGAATTTAAATTAAATTTTTTAGAGCTCAAGTAGGGATGGACCGTGGTCAAGTTCAAATTTTGTAAGACTCGACTCAAAATTTGTTCTCGCGCGGGCTTTTTTGGAACCCTATGTGGGATTGAGCATTTTTTGGAACCCTATGTGGGATTGAGCATGTGGTCCGATTTGAGTTTTCGAACTTGATTTTTAATAAATAAATATTTTTTTATTAAAATTTTTATAAAATGTACATTACAAATTTAAATATTTTAATATAAAATTAATAAAATTTAAGTTTAAAATTCTAAATTCTAAATTAAAATTAAAAGAAACTATATAAAAATATATTATATATTCAAATATTAAATCAAAAAATTATATATATAAAAAAAGTCGAATCCATTTGAACTTTCCATTACCAAGATTCTTTCTAAGAGCATCCCAATGGTAGGTACAATTCCTACATGGCATGGAATTGTGCCTAGGTACACCATTGGAGATGGAGGTACAATTAAATGAGAGAAAAATTGAGTATCTAAACTTTGGTTTATTCTATGCTACCTTAATAGGTTAGTACCCCAATCCATATAAAATGTTACATGTGGCCACTATAAAAAACTTAACCAATGAAAAAAGTAAAAAGATAAATATAAATACACATGTAAATAATTGTAAATGTAAATGTGGGCCAATTTTCAATTTTTTTTCATTTTATTTTATTTCATTTTTAATATATGTATGCAAATAAAAATAAAAGTGGTATAGTGGTGGGACCTACAAAAGTATAATTGTACCTTGTATTGTTTGGAGAGTGTAGGTATAATTTGATAGATATAATTTATTTATGATGTGTCATATGACGTAGCACAAATTTGTACCTATAGAGAGGTACACCATTGGAGATGCTCTTATCTTTGCTCACAAATTAACAAATGTTTTTTTAGCGCACTTTGTCTCACTTGCATTGGGCAAACATTTTTCGGTAGGTCAGGCATCTCATATTTATTTTGTAGCACACACATTTAACTTTGTAGTTCATACAAATAGTATTAAAAAAATACTAATATATCTTATTGATATGAATAGTATTTTCAATTTTTGCAAACATTTTACTTTAGATTGTTTTTTATAGATAAACAATAAAACATTTTGCTGAAATTTAATATACTTATGTCCTACATTAGTTGTTGCAAATAACAAAAGAATGGTGACAATCGCTTTGAAATAGAGGTAGTGATTTTTACTTAAGTCATTGATAACATGAATTAAATATTAATAATTGAATTCATTCATCATTGATAAGAGAATTGGATGAGATGAATTACAAGGACAGTGGAGTGCTGTGGAGGAGGTTGGTCCCCTTGGGATTGGGACCTCAATTGGTAATTAATGGTTATCATCATCACCTACTCACCTCTTTCTTCATTTTGGTTTGGGACCATCAGGAATTGCACATGTTTAACTCTTCTCACCGCTGTTATTTTTTGTGAGACCATCAGCTATTGCAATCCATCCTACATAAATAGTCACAGAGAGTGTTAGCGTTGATTTTTTTTCGGTTCAATAAATATGATAATTAATTTAAAAAATTATGAAAAAATTATTAAATAAATTTTAATAGTTAAATTTTATTTTAATTATTTTTTAATAATTTTTATACATTATTTATAATATGTATTAGACGGACAAAAAAACCAACTTTGACCACTTATGACTATTCATGTGGGACGAATTGAGTATACTGTTAGGATTTGTGACTGAAAACCGTAAAAGTTGAAAAACGTAAGTTGGGGAGAAGTAGCTACCTACCTCAGCTGGTGCGTGCAACTTCAAAGAGTTCGGCGCGATAATTTTTGATCAGTTTTCCTATTTCGATTCGGATTTTATTTCAACTATTTTTAAAACTTTTTGAGCGTGAGATATTGTTTCCAAATAATATTTTGGATTCTGCTCTATATAAAGAGAGCTTTTTCATAGACAAACACACCAAAAAAAATAAATAATTATTGTAGCCAGAACGTATATATTAAGTCGTCATAGGCAGAGTGCCTGTAATTTGTGAATTGTGACACATATATATGCAAGTCGTCTCATATCTTCTGACTTTTCAAGTCTTCACTAGCTTTCGACTCTTGCCTTCAGCAAGTGCTTTTGAACTATCTAGCTGAGGGACTGCGAACCTTAACAAATTATTCCAAGGAGCTAGGGTAGAAATGCTCGAATCATCGCCTTCAATATCTCATGAATATCACTCTTGAAGGACAGGATTTGAATTAGCGCAAGATTCATTTTCATGCATTTTTTTTTTTTTTGGTAAAGGTCAATCACATAGGAAAATAAAAAGTATAATACAGTACTGCGCATAGAGAATGAAACCGCATCACAAAGCTAACATGCTAGCTCTCCAACCAATAAAAAAAAACATATACCACTAAAAACACATGCATTTCTTGTGTAACTGTGAACTGCGCTTATGCAGTAGTACTAATCTATGCCATATTTAATTAATTATTAGTACAACATGGATGTCATGAATAAATGAAGATTCTATTTATTGGTTAATCTGGAAATTGACTGTTATCAATAAATTTAGTCTTTATTGCTGCAGTTTTTAGAATATAGTAAGTACTCTTATGTGCTGTCTTTCAACTTCAGATGTTTGTGAAATTAACCTTATGTTGCTATAAGATTTATCCTTATGTGCTTGTTTGAATGAAATTGACCTTAATTTACCAAAATGCAGAGAGCAGCAGAGAAGAAACAAAGCAATATCATACCGAGACTAAAACTAGAAGAAGATGGAGCTCTACAAGTTCAATAATTTGACCATTGTTGACCGATCGAGTTATATATATATATATACGACGTGTTTGACACTTGCATGTGCTACTGATTTTGATTATTAGAGTATCATCGAAAGTCATTTTAAAAGTCATATGAGATGTCAAAGTAGTAGATTTTGTCTTCAATTGATTAGTCGACATAATTCCTCTGTTTTCTTAAAGCCTCTCGATCAGACCAAAACTAAGTAGTATATTAAAATGTACAACGCCGTCCATATTTATCCGTCTTACATATATATATTTCATACAACAACTGAAGAGACGAAACTGCCCCTCACCTGCGCCTGGACGTTGATGCTGCAGCTACGACCATTGTGTCCGGGTGGTGGTGGTCCCCACAACTCAACACCCTGATAAGCCCCGTCAGCCCAGCACCGCCATCGTGCTGTGATGGGAATCGCCTCTTCTTCACATCCTTCAGTTCCACTTCACTCAAAAGTCTTGAAACCCCAACCGAGAATAACAAGTGCTGCCATCTAACCTTCCCGGAGTAGGATGAGGTTAAAACGGACATTTCGTGTACGGGTGGTAAATCATGAGCTTTGCTCTTGTTGTGATAATCCTTGCCCAAACAGAACACCCGCCTTAACCTTTCCCAACCGCGCTTCTTCTTCTTCTTCTTGATGTTTGCTGCTGCTCCTTTGGTCGTCTCCACTAGCTTCTTCTTCGACTCCTCCTTCTCTTGTGGCTTTTTGTGAGGTATGATGAGTTTCCCACAGAAGATGATGTTCTCAGGTGGGCTGAGTTCAGGTTCATGGCTGCAAAATTCAAAAAAGTCGGTTGAGCCTTGGGATTCATGTGCGGAAAGATCATCATCTTGTTTCCATTCAACACTATACAATGGAAGATCACATAGAGAAAGCGTTTCATCCCATTCGTCCGTTGTTTCCTGCATAACTACAATTATATATCAAAATGGAGACAAATTAATAAGGGCTAGCTAGGCTATATATGTATTTATGTATGTATATGCAGAAGAAGTTGAGTTGATGTGTAAGTATATATAGGGGTAGGTTTAATTTGGTGGCTTCTACACACACTTACTTAATTGGTTTTTTGTGGGAGGCAAAGATAGGAACTTTTGGAAAGGATTCATTGATGGTCTTTCTTTTATCAAAAAGTAGTTTAAAGTATTGGTTCATATTTCAAGTTTTTTTAGGAGATTTGTATTTGGGTTGAAAATTGTAAAGCTCTAGAAGTACAAGGTGATCAAACGTGAAAGAATTTGGTTCTTGTTTGGTAGGAGCTAATACACGTACGGTACGAGACAAAATACTAAATATATTATGCACTCTGGTCAAATATGGACTATAAAAATACTAAGTACACTTTTAATTTTTTTTTTTTAATTTTAAAAAATAATTTTTACAATTAATAAGCTTATTTTCACCCGATGGTGCTAATTGTTGTATAGCACTATTACTGATTTTTGATGTGGTATTTCGCAAGTCGTAACAAATTTATTTATTGATTGAAATTTTATTTTAAAACTTTTAAAATAAGCTTTACATACATATGCGAGTACATATTTTTGTTTGGTAGTACTTTTTTTTTATTTTTTTTCCTAATTTGTTTGATGTGAGTATCAAATTGTAAAAGAAGAACAGAAATGAAAGATCGTGGTGAAAGGGCCGAACAGAAATTTTGTATTTTACACTGTTTACTTAAGTATAGTAAGGAAATTTTCGCACATTGGGCATTTGGTCTAGTGGTATGATTCTCGCTTAGGGTGCGAGAGGTCCCGAGTTCAATTCTCGGAATGCCCCCAATTAAGTTTTGTCTTTAATTTTTTTTATTTTTAAACATTTAGGCATAATTTATAATAATAATACTGCAATTAATTGAATTTGAAAAAAATGAGCACAGCACCGCTGCGGCTCAGCACAAATTCGCCCTTCTTCAGTACGAGTGCTCCGACCAAGAAACCTAGCAGAATTAGCCATGGCGTCGTCTCGCTTGGCTTCCAAAATTTCGAATACCAAAACCCTTCCACACCTTCATATTTCCAGAAACCCTCGAGAAACCCTCAGAAATGGTCGGAGAATGAAGGCCTCCGCTCACTCCCAAACCCCCGGTATGCATCTCCCTCCTTTCCAAAATTTATAACAGTAAAAACTAGTTTAATTTATTTATTTATTTATTAAATTAGGAAAATCAGGTGAAGAAAGTGTATATGCATTCCTGACAATCGACCGTTGGGAGTCGCTCAACTCCATGAATTACAAAGCCGCATCTCTCCGGCCAGTTCACGGAAGGTTAGCTTTCAAATTCTTGAAATGGGTCGTCGGGCAACCGGGTCTGGAGCTCCATCACATCACCCACCTGTATTGTATCACAGCCCACATTCTCGTCAGAGCCCGAATGTACGATTCCGCTAAATCCATACTGAACCATTTACACGAAACGGGTTTGGGGCCGAGCTCCGTTTTCGATGCCCTCATGAACACGTATCCTCTCTGTAATTCGAGCCCGGCTGTTTTTGACCTGTTGATAAGGGTTTATGTTAGGAGTAAAGCGAGTAAAGAAGCTTTGGAGGCTTTTCGTTTGATGGGTTTTAGGGGTTTCAGGCCGTCGGTTTATACTTGTAACATGATCCTTGCGGAAATGGCAAAGAAGGGCCCGTTTGAGCCCGTGTGGTTGTTGTTCGGAGAGTTTCTCGAGAGAGGAATTTGTCCGAACGTGGGTACGTTTAACATACTCTTGAACGTGCTGTGTGCGAATGATAAGCTGAAAAAGGCGAGATATTTACTCGAGAAAATGGAGGAGAGTGGATATGCGCCTAACGTCGTGAGTTATAACACAGTCCTCAATTGGTGTTGCAAAAAGAGTCGATATAAAGAAGCATTGCTGATGCTGGATCACATGAGTTGTAGGGGTATTGAGGCCGACGTGGTTACCTATAATATTCTCATGGACGATTTATGCAAGAATAATAAAACTGCAAAAGGGTATTTACTCTTGAGAAATATGCGTGAGAGGAAGGTGGTTCCAAATGAAGTCACGTATAATACGCTCATCAACGGGTTCGTTAAAGAAGGGAAAATCGGGGTTGCTGGGAAAATTTATGACGAGATGTGTAAGGTTAAAATTTTGCCGAATTGTGTCACTTTTAATTCGCTTATAGACGGGCACTGCCGTTCGGGTGATTTCGAAAAAGCTTATGAGCTCGTGAGGAAAATGGAAGAAAGTGGGCTGAAGCCTAATGAGGTTACTTACGGAACTCTTTTGAATGGACTATGCAAGCATGGGAAGTTAGATTCAGCGAAAAGTTTATTCGAGAAGATAAAGATCGATGGTGTCAATGTTAATTCTTCAATGTATACAATGCTAATGGATGGAGCATGTAGGAATGGGAAGCTATCAGAATCCGTGAAATTGGTCGATAAAATGTTTAAGCATGATTTAAATCCCGACATTGTCACGTATTCAGTTCTCGTTAACGGGTTTAGTCGAGCTGGGAAGATTAATTGTGCAAAGGAAATAATTTGCAAATTATTTAGATCAGGAATCCAGCCGAACGAGATCGTGTACTCTACTTTAATTTACAATTTGTGCCGATTGGGAGATATAAACGAAGCAGTCAAAATTTACATAGTGATGGTTCGTAGTGGGTTTCTCAAGAATCTTTTCGTTTGTAACTTATTGATATCAAATCTTTCCAGAAATGGAAATTTGGCGGAGGCAGAGGTTGTCATTCGTCACATACCTAGAATGGGTCTTGCTCCGAATTCCATCACCTTTGATGCAATTATTAGTGGGTATGCAAATTCAGGAGACGGGTTAAAAGCATTCGAGCTGTTAGATGAAATGGTTAAATCTGGTTTTCAGCCTAACGTCAACACTTTTGGTAGTCTATTGAAAGGACTATGCAAAGGAGGGTTTCTAAAGGAGGCACTGGAATTCTTTAGTATTATTCGGAAAATTCCTCATGCTACAGATATAGTCACTTTCAACACAATTTTGGCCGAGATGTGTAAATGTGGGGATTTCAAGTCGGCTCTAGTCATTTTATCCGAGATGATTCAGAATAGCATGTTTCCCGATAGTTATACATATGGTTGTCTCGTTTCAGGCTTATGCAGAAACCGAAGGGTTTTAACTGCAATTCTTTTATTGGAAAAGGGAACTTTTACACCGAACCAGTTTATGTATTCAAGTATTATAAACGGGCTTATCAAGATTGGGCACTCCCGAGCTGCGATTGACTTCTTTGACGACTTGTTGATAATGCGAGGTCTGAAGCCTGATATCATTACAGTTAATTCGGTTATTGATGCGTGCTCCAGAGTAGGACAACTGGATAAGTTGAACGAAATTCTTTCAATAGTGGAGAATCAGAATTTATCCCCTAATTTGGTTACGTATAATATTCTCTTACATGGGCAATCGGCCCGGAAAAACATTTCTGGGTCCTTGGCTTTATACAAAACCATCTTGAGAAAGGGCGTTGTGCCTGATAAATTCACGTGCCATTCGTTAATCCTTGGGCTGTGTAACTCCCGCTTGCTTGATGTTGGGGCTAAGTTCTTGAAAGTCATGATCATGAAGGGGCATTTCGTGGATCGGTTGACATTCGATATGCTGATAAAAATGTTTAGTGAAAAAGGCGACACAGCAAAAGCCTTTGATTTGTTGAGTATCATGAAGTCCATTAACGTCTCACCAGGCCAAGACACTTTCACTTCTATTCTCAACGGGATAAAGAGAAACACTCGTTTCCAAGAATCCCATGTTTTAATTCACAACATGCTAAAAGACGGTTTTGTCCCCAGCGAGAGACAGTACAGCCGTTTGATCATGGGGATGTGTAAATCGGGAAATTTACAAGAAGCCTTTAAACTAAAAGACAAGATGGATGCATGTGGTGTCCACGTGGGGGAAAGTGCCATGGTTAGAGGTCTCGTGCTGAGTGGAAAACTGGAGGATGGAATATTTCTTCTTAAAATGATGATGAAAAGGCGAATTCGCCCATCAGCTCCAACTTTCACGACTGTTATTCATGTGCTCTGTAAAGAGGGTAGACTATGCGAGGCTCTTGATTTTAAGGTTTTGATGGAAAATCATGGAACCCAGCCCGATGTTGTTACTTATAATGTTCTTATAGGGGCCCTCTGTCGAGAGGGTGATGTGGAACAAGCGTTTGGATTTTACGAGGAAATGAAAAGAAGAAATGTTCGGCCTAATACCACAACGTTTTCGATTCTTGTGAGTAGAATTTGTTCGGAGAAGGATTGTGCAAGGGGGGAAGGAATTTTGGTGGACTTGGAAGAGAGAGGGTTGATCAGTCGGGATTCATATACTCGGGCCTGGAATGAAAGATTGGATGATGCTATGATTAATATTGATCTCTTGAGGGGCAAAAAAAAGACCAGAGAAAAATGAATTATGTTAGCCGGTCTTGTAAGTAATAGTCAATATCTGTAATGCTTACAGGTTATTAAGAGTTGAAGCTTGTCTCTCTTTCAGATGTGTTTTGTTTGTTTTGAACTCTTCATTTGTGTACATTTCGATTATTGACCGAAATTCCAAAAGAAAAAAAAACAGATATGAAGGTTGACTGTTTTTGCAATCATTTCAAGTTTAAATGACTGTTTCATTGTGTGTATGTCACGGCAGGGACTTGATCTGTTATGATTGTGTGGTGGAGATCGGGCTTGAAGTTTAATATGGTTTCTGGCGAACCATTTTTGGTCACTGCACATCAGAAGATTTACTTCAATTGGGATAGCTGCATAGTTGAGGCGGGGCTGGCCAGACCGCGCTTCATCCACTAGATTTTGAACTTTGAAGGACTTGTGCCTCAAGAAATTACTATCAGGTAGGCAATACAGCTTTCTTCTTTTGAAAACATCGTTACAAAATACTTTGTTAAATCATGTACCTTCCATTGTTAATCCTCGGCATACGAGACTGGAATAGAAACCTATGATTCTATAAATAACTTCTTAAAAACATAATCCTTTTTGTAAGAAAGAAAAAGATTATGTTTTGCTTCAGAGTGACACTTGTATTCGCCCGTCAAAAATTACTTTTTAATCTAAAGAAGTGTTTGCATTTTATGTTATGTTTAGAGGCCATGTGGTGATGATGCCTGAAAAAGGATTTCCTGAAGGGCCTCAAGTCACGGAACAGAATAACAATCTCGACAGATTATGCAGTACCAATTTCAAGAGAAGGTATCACCCTGAACTTGTGGTGTTATTCTACTTAAAAGTGATTTTACATTTATGAGGTCAATATACAGAAGAAGCCAGACAGAGATGACGGCATTGTTTTTGTGCAATGTGCTCTCTAACAACATGGTTATGTTACGTTTTAGGCTTGATAACAAAAACCGCCTCAAGGGTTGATAAAATTACATATACCACTTTGACGCATTCTCTCTCTTGTACAAAATTGTCTCGACAGGGTGGTGTTATTAGGTAAATACAAACCTGAAAATGGGGTATTTTTGTAATTATTAAAGATAAGAGTTGTGGTTTTTGTAATTAGGCTATACTTTAGTGGTACTTTTTGCAGTTACCAAGTCTTCTCCTGCTTGTAAATCTATCTTACCAGGAGTATGGACTGATGATTCAAGGAATTGCTAAGATGTAGTGAAGGCAGGTTTGGGAAACAATATACTACTCCTTCAGGGTTCTTTTTTCGTGTCTCGCTGCAAAACTTACACTCCATTTACAACCTCATAAATGATTGCAATTACATAAACTCACTTGCACCATAAAACGTTTAATTTACATTTGTAACTAGGAGTATTATAATACTATTGTTATTTTGAAATTATAATTCAAGCAACATGGCATGAGTAATGATTGAATGATTATGTTTTTTTCCTTTGCTTATTTTTTTTGCCATACAATTCATTTGACTATAATATCCTTCTTCCCCAACCAAAAAATATTACCTCCTCTAACTTTTTAAAGATGCAATACTAAATTTTGGCAAGCATATTAAAAAAATATTGTTTTTTAACTTTTTAACTAAAAAGTAATAATATATTTTTAAATTAGAAAGTAAAATAATTATTAGTGGAGTTTTAAAAGTAGGTGAATAAAGTAAGAATAATTTGTATTTTAAAATAAAAATTTAAGAATTTTTATTTTCTTTTTTGAAGTTTATCAACTATTATTGGACATCTAAAAAATAAAAGTATTGCAATTTTGATGGGAGTTAATGAGTAAGCGCAAAATGAGTAAGCGCAAAATGCAATAATAATTGAAATGTTACCCTGAAGTTGATGTCAAATACAAATTTCTTGTTAGGAATGAATTTGATATTTGTAAGATTACAGAAATAATTATATTCAAAAGAAAATATGGAAAAAAATCTGGTAAATTTCATGATTAATGATTTGTAATTTATAAAAATCTCTTTTAAAATTTTAAAACTATACCATTTTTACAAAAGGACATTTTTTTCAAAAAATAAAAAGAAATTGTCAATTTTTTTTCCTAAAATACATTTTTTTTGCTTTTAATGGTGTCTTATTTAATGGTGTCTTATTTCTTTCGGTGTCTTAATTTTTTTTTTAATCTTTTTTATAAAGATGTAGGAGTGATTAATTTATTGTGTCCAATGACAAACACACGCTCGCTAGATAGATTTTTGTATTTATTTGACAACGTTTAATAAAATATATTAATAAAATCATTTATTATAACCATTTACGTTTTTTTAGAGGAGAGAAAGAGAAGCTTCCTAATTAATTCTGATCAATAAGGAAAATTCCACAAAAGCGTTCGGTGTGCACGCGCCCATTAGATTGGCGTGTGGAGTAGTTGTGCTCCGAACGACGTCGTTTACCACCTAATCCCTCTCTCTCCCACCAGAAATGTCAAACTTTTGTCCAATTCCTCCATTGTCTCTGTCGTCGTCTTACCTACTCCAAATTCTCTCTCTCTAAAGAGCACATCCCCTCGACGACCACCGCTACTCCGAAGGTCGTCATCTTCTCTTTCTCTGATTTTATTTTTCGTTTCTGAATATGATGATCTGTCGTGGATTTGCGTTTTTTGTTTTTTATGCGGATTTGATTTGTTGTTATGATGTTTGAAATGAATTTCGATCGATGAATTTTTTTGATGAAATAAATAAATTATATTATATTATATAGTTTCTTCTGTTTGGTTTTAGGTAGATTAGTTGGCTTTACCAGGAAAATGTTGGCTATGATACTTTGATCTTATTGATATTATTGGTGTGGGTAGATATGGACTTTAATACTATAGAACTACAGATTTTTACAGATTTTCTTTAATTCACTTGTGCAGGGCATTGTAAAATGGATTCTATCTTCGGAAATTTGAATGGAGGACGGTCGGAGTTTAACCAGGACATTGTTAGGTGCCCGTTTCTGAGGAACATCAACGAACCAACTGACTTCTCGTTCTCGACATCCATGGCTATCCCTGTTCCTGTACGTTGCATACCTCGTTTTCCTTTCCATGGTTTTGTCGATACACATGAACTGGGTGGGCGTTTACTATGTATTTTGTACACTAGTTACACTCTGGATAATGAGATTTTTGTGAGCTTGGAAGATAACTGGGGATTTTCTTGTAATCAGACTATAAAACCACATATTTCAAACCTCAATCCAATGTTTCTGCCTTGTTCATATTAGGTACAGAATGGGAAAGGGCCTATATTTGAGGATGGTCCGAATTTCGATATGGCATTCAGGCTCTTCCATGGGCAAAATGGAGTTGTTCCACTTTCTGGAAGGTCGTTTGTTCACGCGGAGAGGACTAAATATGAGCCATCACAGGTTCAGTTCAATCCATTGGCAGCAAAAGCAGCCACCATTAGCCTATCGGGTTTCGGGACCGGGGGACCTTTTGGGTTTGATGGTTTCTTTGAGAAGTTTAAGAAAGAAAACAAGGACTCAAAGTCCTCCAAAAAGAATAATTCTTCAAAGGTAGCTGAAGACATTTTATTTTCCTGCCATTCATTGCAGCACATTGTGTGTGATATATTTACATGCATAATAGATTTAAATATTTCTCTTGTATATGGAGTAGTAAGTTGGCATTCTCATTGTTCAGTGGTATTTTCTCTAGATTCCGGAATATGTGGTAGCGTGTTTACAAATATTATGTTTTCATGGCGGTGGGTAGTTCTAACGCATCCATATCATTTTTATGAGGATCATTACAGAAAAAATGGACCTTGAGTTGGGCTAGTTACCCTTCAGAATAAAAAATACCCCTCAACTTATGTTTCCATCTTACAAAAGTCATGCATGAGGGGTGATTATCTCCTATCATTATTCTTCAGCATTAATTACAAAAAAATAGCACTGGGGTTCGGAGTATTGCAGGAATTCCACATAACTAAAAAAATTTCAGAAATCATCCTTGATGTTTGTTTGCTTCTATCTTACATTTTAAGCTAACCACAAGTTGACCTGATGGATTACTCTAACATGTCAAAATATTCGAAATAGCCCCAACTTCTTGTGTGTGTATCTGTAATGTGTAGAAAAACATAGGGATGGACTCGTAAAATGCAATTATGCGAGGTAAAAACATTGGGGTTACTTGTCATATTCAGAAGAAAAATCAAGGTTTCAAAATTTCAATTTTTTATGGAGATGTCAGCAAAATTTCCTTTAGCTCCATTAATGGCTGGTGCAAAAATGTTAATGAACGTATATCTCAGGGGGAATTTCGTAACACTTTTTTTATTTGGTCCAACCTCAATGGCACTTTTTCACAATGAGTTATTTTTATTTTGACAATTCTTTATGTTATGTTCTACTTCAAGGGAGGGAAATCGGAACACGAAGCAATGGGCGACCAGTGGCTGCAAAACGGGAGCTGCCCTATCGCAAAGTCGTACCGAGCCGTGAGCCATGTCCTCCCCCTTGTAGCCAAAGCACTTCAGCCCCCAGCGGGCATGAAATATAAGTGCCCCCCTGCAATTGTTGCTGCCCGGAGTGCCCTGGCAAAAACCGCCTTTGCCAAGAACCTACGTCCTCAGCCTCTCCCCGCTAAGGTACTCGTCATCGGCATGTTAGGGATGGCGGCAAACGTACCCTTAGGGATATGGAGAGAACACACTGAGAAATTCTCCCCCTCTTGGTTTGTTGCTGTCCATGCAGCTGTCCCGTTTATTGGCATGCTTAGGAAATCTGTGTTGATGCCTAAGGCGGCTATGGCTTTTACGATTGCGGCTTCGATTTTAGGACAGGTGATTGGGTCCCGGGCTGAGAGGTATAGGTTGAAAGCAGTTGCTGAGAGGAAAATGGAAATTGGTAACGGTGTGTGTAGAGAGGATGCTGTTTTGAAATCGGATTCTGTGAGAGTTCCCATGGGTTCATCATCGGCTGATGTGTTCGGATGAGATCTTGTGCTTTGTTAATCGAGCATGTAACAGGTCGACCGTGATACTTTTTCTTAATTATAAAAATACTGCTGGAACACTAGTAATTGGTGATAAATAAATGTGGGAATGAGATTTGTTCTGCTGTGTACGTATTGTTATTATTGTACTCAAAATTGAGATATACTTTCGTTTCGACAGTGATGTGTTTTTTTTGATTAATTCGTTCGTTCCATTCTCTTTGGGTCTTGTTTGGTTCAGTAAAACACTCTGAAATGTACGGACCTAAATATTTTCCTGTCATTGTTGTTGTTGTTCATTATACAACCGCCGTTTGCAGGTATCAGTTTTTTCAGCGTCCACCTCCTCCTTTCAAGTTGTCATTCTCCATCTTCCTCTAAACATATGATAACCATTTATCAATTCATTGTTCACTCACTAAGCCAGTCCAAACATCCATTCAGGCACCCCAACCCCCTATATAGTCTGGCTTAAATTTAATTTTAAAATATTGAAATAATAATAATAAAAATAAAAAATAAAAAATAAATTAATTTTAATCTTAATGGAACTGAATTGAATTTAATGGATCACTGAGAATAAATCTAAAAGAACAAGTCCAAACTGTTGGGAGTCCAACCCTCGTTCGGATTAAAGCATCGGGGAGGCGTAAAGAGGTGGAACCAAGCTAATCGGAAGAAACGGATGGAGAGTTTTTCATGAACTCAGGAACTGGCACGTTCGTGCCAGGATGTGCCAATTCTTCCAAAACTTCAGAGGCAGTGGCACGTTCGTGCCAAAACTGGCACGTTCGTGCCACTTCCAGGATTCTTTTGGGCCAATTCGTTTTTGGGCCTCTTTTAGGGTTTTTTGAGGTGTTTTTTGGGCTCCTCTATATAAGTCCCTCCTCCTCTTTTCTTCTATCTAACCAACCACACTTTTGAGAGATTAGATTTTAGATCTAGATCTAGAGAAAGATAGAAAACCTAGAGCACGAAATAGAGAGTCGAAAAGAGATCTATCGAGATCCGGTCCTGTACACGAGAGTATTATTATCGAATAATATTGGGTGTGGTGTCCGTGGAAGTAGGCATTATTGGCCGAACCACGTAATTCTTGTCTTCCTTTTTATTTCGCGTTATTCACAAATCGACCTACCCTTTGACGATCGACGGGGATATATCGGCCTAAGAAGCGTATAATCCCCAACAATTGGTATCAGAGCGAAGGTTATTTCAAAGGGCGAAGGTTACCGGAGGCAGTTCCATATCCAGACGAAGTTCTAGATACGAGGAAGATCCGGGGGTGCGAAGACAAAGAGGGACGAAACAGGTGAATCGATTTTATTTCGGTGTTTGGTTGTTTCTTGGTTGGACTTTTCTTGTGCTTCTTGTGGGGTGGTATTGATCAATGGCTGGAGCAACGGAGGAGAGTATGACGTCGAAGATGATGGTTCTTACGGCGACGAATTATTCAATTTGGAAGTCGCGTATGATGGATTATCTTACGACGAGGGATCTCGAGATACCGTTGGAATGCAAAGGGGTCAAACCGGCGTCCATCGAAGAAGACAAGTGGAAGCAAATGAACAAGAAGGCGGTGTGCCTTGTTCGTCAGTGCGTTGGACAAACCGTGTACCCGTATGTATCGGAGGAGAAGGAGGCCTATTCTCTGTGGACCAAGTTGGAGAAGATGTTCCAATCGAAGTCACCGAGGAATCAGGCGTTTCTCATGAGGAGGCTTGTGAACCTTAAGCTAAGGCATGGTGTTCCGGTGGCCGACCATGTGAGCGAGTTCCAGGATGTTGTGAACCAAATGACCGCGGTGGGCTTGAATCTGGATGACAAGATTCAGGCATTGCTTTTGCTTAGCTCCTTGCCCGACAGCTGGGAGACTCTGGTGGTTTCCCTAACAAATTCCGCGCCGGAGGGGAAGATGACCATGACGATGGTCACGGATGCCCTATTCAATGAGGAGGCGAGGAAGAAGGAGGTTGAAGGTGAGCCAGAGGGTGAGAAAGCACTTTACACGGGTGGTGGTCACAGCGGGAATCGGAGGAATGGTGGTGGAAACCGAGAGAGGCCGAGGAGGAAGGTCATATGCTATTATTGCGACGAGGAGGGTCATGTGAAGAGGGATTGTCCAAAGTGGAAGGCGAAGAAAGACCAGCAAGAAAACGCAGCAGCGGTTCAACATGAGTATATTCACGACGCGTTGGCAGTGTTAGAGGCAAACGACGCTAGGAGGGAAGATTGGATTCTCGATTCGGGGAGTGCATTTCATCTATGCCATGATCGAGCCCAATTTTCTGAGTACAAGGCATGTGAAAGAGAGACGGTTCAAATGGCTAATGGTTCGAGGAATCGGGTAGTCGGGGAAGGGATCGTCGAGTTTCAGTTGCCGGGTGGAAAAAGCGTCACGGTTGCGGGAGTAAAACACGTGCCAAGCATAAGAAAGAATTTGCTTGCTCTCGGGAGGCTAGACGAGAGGGGGTGCAAGTTCGAGGCCGAGTGCGGGAAAATTAAGGTGTTGAAGGATAACCGGGAGGTTCTGCGTGGAAGAAATGTTGGCGGCTTGTATAGGCTCGAGGGTAGTGTGGTGGCACGAGGAACTGGTGTCGGGCATGGGTCGAGTAATACAATGAAGACTGGACGGGATTTCAACCGTTGTCGGACACATGGGCATGAGGAGCGGGCCGGCTCCAACAGGGCAAGGGTGATCGGGATGCAATGGAAGAAGGTTCAGCGGGAAGTTCAGAAGATTGAGATGAGGGTCGAGGCGCGCACGACATCATCTCCTAATCTTGCTAGCTGTTGAAGGGTGACGCCCCGGTGGGGGGCGTTGGAGGCATCAATGCATTTGGAGGATGCCTCGGTTGGTCGTATTCATGGAGCTTGGATACGAGACACTCGTTAAGGGGGTGGGTTGACATGTTGGGCTGTGTTGGAGACTCATATTTTCGGTGGTGTCGAGATGCCGGTAATCAACTTGGGCGTTGGTGGAATAGTTGCTCACTCGGGTTGGAGGGGGTGATTGTTGGGAGTCCAACCCTCGTTCGGATTAAAGCATCGGGGAGGCGTAAAGAGGTGGAACCAAGCTAATCGGAAGAAACGGATGGAGAGTTTTTCATGAACTCAGGAACTGGCACGTTCGTGCCAGGATGTGCCAATTCTTCCAAAACTTCAGAGGCAGTGGCACGTTCGTGCCAAAACTGGCACGTTCGTGCCACTTCCAGGATTCTTTTGGGCCAATTCGTTTTTGGGCCTCTTTTAGGGTTTTTTGAGGTGTTTTTTGGGCTCCTCTATATAAGTCCCTCCTCCTCTTTTCTTCTATCTAACCAACCACACTTTTGAGAGATTAGATTTTAGATCTAGATCTAGAGAAAGATAGAAAACCTAGAGCACGAAATAGAGAGTCGAAAAGAGATCTATCGAGATCCGGTCCTGTACACGAGAGTATTATTATCGAATAATATTGGGTGTGGTGTCCGTGGAAGTAGGCATTATTGGCCGAACCACGTAATTCTTGTCTTCCTTTTTATTTCGCGTTATTCACAAATCGACCTACCCTTTGACGATCGACGGGGATATATCGGCCTAAGAAGCGTATAATCCCCAACACAAACAGTCCCACGAAACACCTACATTTTACTTATTTCAATACTTTTAATTATGTTTTAAATAACATGGTAAAACGCGCAACGCAATGTATTTTGTTATGTTTTAAATAACATGGTAAAACGCGCAACGCAATGTATTTTGTTCCTTTCTAATGCCTTGTTCATTATGTTCTTGAAACTTTTTACATGTCTTTTTAACTTAGAATCTTCTGAGAATATATATTATTGTTGCTTTCTAATGCCTTGCTCATTATGTTCTTGAAACTTTGTACATGTATTATAACTTTGGATCTTCCGAGAATATATATATATATATATATATATATATATATATATATATATATATATATATATATATATTATTGTTGCTTTCTAATGCTTGTTCATTATGTTCTTGAAACTTTGTATATGTATTTTAACTTTGGATCTTCTTAGAATAGCCTCGGAGAAGTTTGGAGACGTTGAACCGTTTCAAAAATTAAACTTGTACTCAAATTTATATCACTCTTTATTAACACAAATAAATATTTGGTTTTAATCAATAAAAATAAAATTACACTTTCAATTAAGTACATTTTGTAAATATGGACTGTGGATAATTTCAGTCAACCATATCGAGTGAGTGAACGTGTATAATCGACGTGAATACAAAGAGCTTTCTCGAAATCAAGATTCAAGCGTCCGCCATGAGTTTGTTCTCTAAAAATGATCGGAAAAGTATGAAAGCTTGTCGCGGGCGGTGAAGGGGCACCTCGTGCCCTGCTCCAGTAACTGTCACCAGCGTCAACCCTTTGTATACTTGGCTCCACCCACCAACCTATATGCACAAGTCGATGAGCGCGTAAATTTTCCTTTTTTACCCTCACAGAATGAGTCGAACAAGAAACTATGTTAAGGAGTTTACTGTCAAAGTACCTTCTTGTTGTCATACCAAGGGTACCACTTCTTAACAGTTGGAAGCTTCAAAGCATCGATTGAATAGCGAGTTGCCGTGAGAGGCACGACAGAATCGGTATCTCCACTGAAAGGTGACAAAAGCAAAGATAGTGATCCAAACTCTAACGAAAATAGAGAGATAAATTGGATGATAATAGAGAGGATATGATCGCACAAATCATACCTAAATACCCAAATCCTGACGCCAGCTGCTATTAGTTCTTGATATATCGGAAGCATGGATAGGGGCGAATCCGTCCAATAATTGCCAACTATATCACTGCGAATTTAGGAGCCCCGATTCCAAACGTGACATTTTTCCACAATAAAAGGAAATATATAAAAATATAGAAGAGATAAAATAACCTGCATGTTTGCCATGGGTAGGAAACCCGAGTGACGTTGGCATGGAATGCCTTTTGAACTTGAGGGCGATTAAAGTAACTTTGCGAGTACCTTTCGGTGCATGGATCGTATGCTTTGGACATCCATGGCTATATTTTGAAGAAACAAGAAATATACAGATTCTTCATAAGCCATTAAGCGTTCATGTAAAAGTTCACCTAATCGAAAATGTCAAATAAACGATGCTGAAAAAGGACAATGACATGGATGTAATAAAAGTAATAACCTCAAATTTATGTATTACACTTTGCATTAAGATCCCTCGATCTTTTTAACTACTACAAATAACCAGACGAAAATGAAGTTGTATAGAGACTTACATAGTGACCCCTTAACCGGCGTCGGAGTGAAGAAGTATTACTACATGGAGCTGTGTAAATGCTATATGGATCGATATTCCCCATCTCTTGATAGGCAAGTTCAAGAGCCTTAACACAGTCACTCGAAGGATGAGTGGCGGACCCCAGGTCACAGGTTGTCCTAAGATCTTTGTAAGTTGAATCCGAGATTAAACCATGGGTCCACCAATACTCAAACGTGCCAATATAGTCGTGGTAATCGTCAGTCACAGCATTTCCGACCTAAAATATATAATGTTCGAATATCAAAAATAATTTTCCAAACATTCTTTAAAAAAAAACAAGCCTTCGAATATGTAGTACCATGAATCCTTTGAAATTAATAACTGGATTTTGAACTCCCTTATTCTTTTCGTACACGAGTTGAGAGAGCTGAGGGACATAGTGTCCTGAAACGCGATGACAGAAAATTAGACTTCATAATATACAAAGAACATTTGGGAAATTATTAAAAAAGTAAAGACCTGCATAACTTTCTCCGGCAATGTAAAAATCTCTATACTTGTACTGAGGAAACCTCTCAAACCAGCTGACCAGAAACGCATATGCATCTTCGGCTAAAACCCATTACAATCTTTATATCAATAAGACACTCAAACTCTAAACGATCGAAGAGCATACACAAAACAAACTACCTGTTACTTTATCGCCTACGGTATACAAATCCGTTGAAGTATTCGAATACGAAAAACCAACACCGGCCGGCGACTCTAGGAAAAGCAAATTCGCCACTGCCACAAGAAGATGAAACATAATATGCATTAATAACAATAACAAAAAGAATCATACAACCCACAATTAACCCGAAACATACATTTATTCCAAGAATAAGGATTGAGGTAAAGGGTTTTCCCATCTGAGTTAATCCGAAAGGGGCCGACTTCTTCGGCAGCCCCATAGGCTACGGAAGAGCAACCAGGGCCACCATTGAGCCACAGGACAAGTGGTCTATTCTCAGGCCCTCTGTCTTGAGGCGATTCGGTTAACCAGTAAAACAAAGCCCTTCCAGCTTCTCGGTTCACAGTTACATAACCCGAATACTGACTGAACCCAACACCCTCAGGCTGCCCAGGCAAAGAAGTAATCCTATCATTTTCTTGATCTACATTATAAGAGTAGCAAATGCCCAGAAAAAGATTCAGCCACAAGAAGCAAATGGCAAAAGAAAATGACTGCGCATGAAACCCCATTAGTTAATTTTGCCCCCCCCCCAAAAAAACTAAACCCAGAAACCCAAAAAACCCAAAAAGGATTTCTGGGTTTTTTTTTGGTTTCTTCGTTCTAATTGATTGGAGGCTCTAACTAAAGAAAGAATGGATATTTGGTCATGATGAAGAAAGATATTGGGTGGCATTTATAGTGATGGTACTACCAGTGGGTGGAATTGAAAGTCCACAGAAATAACCCATCATCACAGATCCCCAAAAATATCAAGAGATTCAAGAAAATATATAAAAATAAATAAATGATATAATGAAGAAGACCTCAACTGGCCTTGAGTTAGCTGACAAGCACATGCGCCGTGTTTAGATCAAGATAACGAACTTGAATACATCACTTAAGACTCCGTGGGTGATGTTGTTACTTACTGTATTAGCCAGAATTTTACAAGGGATAAATTGCACAAATATCACTCCCAATATTATTCTATTGAATTATAAAGTAAAACTTTTAAAAAGTTTTCACACTTTTTGGATTATAAAAATATAAAAATGATAATGAAAATTTTCTTTGGTCTTGTAAAAGAAAAAGTAGGATTACAAGACTGTCAAGACAGAAGAAATAATATTTATTAATAAAAAAAATGAGTATAATATAATTTATTTTAATGAATTACCACATTTATTTGTATGATAAAAGATTCAAAGTTTATTTTTTGAACAAGTTTTTAAGTTACTTTATGGTAAGAAATTTAATGAATACTGCAGTTTGTTGTTTGTGGTGAAAGTCAAATCGAATGAACTAACGAAACAAGTCGGATAAGACAAAAAATGGAACTAAACGAGCACGCGGGAGTGCAAGTCGCCCCTGTTGGGCATGCGTGATTTGGGGATATTTTGTGATTCCCTTAGCTTTATTTTTTCCTTCAAAATTGTTTTATTTTATCTCCCTATCATATCAATATACTATAATTTTATTATATTTTTGAGTTCCCCTTTCAAAACCTTTGTCCATAAAGGTCACTTTCATTCACAAAATAAATAAGAATGACTATTAATATGAAATTCAGAGATTATATACAGATTACAAAGTTTTTAAATTGAGATCTATATTTCTGTACTGAAAATTAATGCAACTAAGGCCGGATGATCGGGTTTCGGGTTTTAGGTTACCCGAACACCAAATCAAATTATCGGTTATTCGGGTACTCCCGAAACAGAATATTTGGTTTTTGGTTCGATGTACAGACAATGAATTTATTCTTAATTGGTTTTCGGGTTACTCAGAATCGAACAACAAAGAACCGAGGAACCGAGAACTCGAATCTGTTGAACTTACATAATTATTGTTTAGTTGATAAACAAGTATAATTTTGGTTTTGACAACTAATTATTTATAAATATTAATCCTTTTCGTTTTTTGATGGGTCACGATGGCTTGTCTTCAATTTTATTTTGAGTAAATAGGTATATATCTTTTTTGATATAAGTATTAATCTTTTATACCTCTCATCATAATTTACCACTTTATCCTTATATATCTTAAATAAAAGTAAAAGTACTAAAATGCCCTTCTTTTAAATGAAGATATGAAATACGCAGTACAGTATGTATTTTAGGGGTGGGCAAATATCCCGATTTTTCTCGAACCGTCCCGAAATCGTCGCGTTCCGAAATATAGCATATTCGTTCGGATACACAATTTATTGTTCCGATTCCGGTCCCGTCCCAATTGAAGTAATACCATTATAAGGTTCAAATATTTTTGTCCCGTTCCGGACCGATTATCTCGGTTGAAAAAATTATTCAATTATTATATAATATAATACATTAATATTTTATATTAAATTATTATTTGAATTCTTAAAAAACTCAAACCCTTCACTTACTCTAGATATTTTTTTAAATGTGTTTAAATTTTTAAATTTCTTTTTAGTTGGTTTAAAATTTAAACTTTTGAATGTTTTTATTTTATTTTTTAGTTGGTTTGCATATTCAGATTTCCTTCCTTGTGATTTCTTTCTTTGGGTATTAATTTGTTTAACCTTTTAGATTTTTCATTTTAGTTGATTTAAAATTTAAACTTTTAGATATTTTTATTTTATTTTTTAGTTGGTTTATTTCTTTATGATATTCCCAAATAGCTTTGTCCCGAATTGGTCTCGAACCGGTCCCGAATAGTACCATGTTTAATTGTCATGACTATAGTCGAAACCGGACCGATCCCGAACCGATATATATAATCGAGACTTGGAACGGGACACCCTTGATCCCGGACCGTCTCGAACCGTGCACACCCCTACAGTATTTACTTTCTTTTTGGTAAAAGTCAATTCATATAAAAAAAGAAAGGTAAATGCATCAAAAGCGCGTAAAGAAATTTCTTACCGTCCCACACGAGCTAATATGCTAGCTCACCAAACAACCAAAGTGAATCAACATATAGCTATAATAATAATATAGGGAACACCTATCAAACTTTATGTTACACTCTCTTTAGCGCAATTAATTTCAATCGGCTACTTTACGTAGTACTTACTTTCAATCTGCAAACTCACTCTATTTTTCAAGTACCAACAACACCGTAGTTAACCCCTTTAAACCATGAATATTAATAAAACTAATTGTTTGAACCATTTATATCTAAACAAAACTAATGAATCATGAACATCTAAGAATGACTTCAACAAAAACCAAACCTCTAAACTTAAAATGTTTAGAACGTCAAAATCTAATAAATCAAAAACCAATTTAACATCACCTAATATTCTCAAATAAAAAAAAAATTGTTTGAATGTTATATTTTATATTTAATTTTTTAATTTCTCTTCATTTTATGATCACTCATCTTTTGTGAAGTGTGTTTCATGCTTGTTACTACTGGCATGTCGATGTTAATTTTGAGAACATTTATTTCCCTGTGCACAGTTTGTTCTAATTCACCTGTTGTATGTACACTTGCAATTTCAATTTCACCATGCTGAGTACACAATTTATATTTCAAATGTTGAATACATAATTCTCAATTCTCACCACGATATTCTGTTGAGAGAAGTAGAGAACAATTACCACATCAGCTTTGCAGGTATACTTTTACTTTTTCACGTCAACATTATATTTGTAAGAGGAGTTTTTATTCATATAGTTAATTTAGTACATTTCCAATAGATTTAATTTTTGCAGGGAGAGTCGACACGACATTATTATTTCATGGGAAGAATTGTCATTTTTTACTTGACGACACTGTACGTGAGAGAGATAGTTTTATTTAGTTTTTCTTTTGTGTCACGGAGACTAATTTTAGTTGGAACTGGGTGATGATCTTCTTATTTTGCTTGATAGGAGAATCGAACAAGAAAATCACAAAAACGATAAAAAAAAATGGATAAAATTTCACAATGTGACGCTCAAATCATCTTAGTGAATTAAAGATTGTGAGATAAAAAATATTTAAAATCTATACGACATATAAAGAAAAAAATCTATAAGATAGATCTCCTAATCAAGGAAATAGTTTGCAAGACAATAACTTGAAAAAAGATCTTAATATATATATACATGAATCACGGCGAGTACGTGAGAGAGGCACGACTGACGAGTCTTGTAAATGTTTATTTTGGCGACAACGTATTTTTTCCTTGTGTTTTTGTTTGTGTTGATTTTCAGGGTTGCAGGTTAAGAATCCGAAGTCAACTATCTTGCGCATGGAAATGGAGACTTGAGTCTCCACTTTTGGAACTACATGAAAACGGCGACCAGAGTCGCCGCTTTTGAAGATGTGCGGTTTTGGCGACTCGGGTCGCCGAAAATGAAGATGGTGAAAACGGCGACCAGAGTCGCCGCTTTTGACGATGCAAGGAAATGGCGACTCCAGTCACCGGTTTTGATGCAAAAGAGTTTGGCGTGGAAACGGCGACACGGGTCGCCGGTTTTGGAATGTGCATAGAAACGGCGACTCGTGTCGCCGGTTTTGGGTGTGACAAGAAAACGGCGACTGGAGTCGCCGTTTATGTGTGTTGCGGAAACGGCGACTGGCGTCGCCGTTTTTGGTGCGTGCAAGATTTCCAGCGACGCTGGTCGCCGGTTTGGGACGTGGCTATGTAAACGGCGACTCATGCCTTTGACAAATTTCCGGAGAACGTAGTCGCCGGTTTTGGTGTTTCATGAAAAACAGCGACTCTTGTTTTTGTGTTTTGTTTTTAAGACTAAGTACTTACTACGTGATTTCTTTCACCAGGTACTCAGTTCTAGGAAATGAAGAATTGTTCCAAGTTTGTAACTTCAACAATATCGACGACCATGAAGACGATGAAATTCTGAGGCTTCAACACTTAGAGATTTTCACAAGAAATTGAAGATGAAGAATTGAGATCGATGGAGTCAAGATTGAAATTGAAGTTTGATTTTGAAATTGAAGATTCAAGATTCAAGGATTCAAGAATCAAAGATTCAAGATTCCAAGATTCAAGAATCCAAGTTCTACAAAGATGATGTCATCCATGGAAAAGTGACATAGGCCAAGCATGCGACGAATGAGAACGTGCCACGTCATCACCCTCACATGTGTGGCTCTACTATAAATACGCATGGATTTGAGTTTCATCATTGGACGTTTTTGAGAGAACGAAATCTGATTTTTAGAATCGTAACCGAGAGCTTCGAGCTTCGAGTTTGTGTAGTAGCTTTTGCGCCGTGTGCCAAGATTAGAGTTAGGAGTTTTAGCTCTAGGTACTCGTGTGCTAGATTGCAAGTTAGTGGGAGTTGTTGCGACACTCGGGAAACTTCTTGTAATCATTTTGCCTACCATACTCTTCAAGTGTAATAGTTTAGTTTTGTTGTTCAATGAAATGAAAACTATTACAAAACTTTGTCTTCACTTTTTATTCTACGAATTGTGTGAGTGTTTACTTTGACGCAAGCTGCTATCTGTGAGTTCAAGACCAATTTCACGAAAAATTGGTATCCTACGCTGAAGGCGTAATTTCAATTGGTATCAGAGCAGGACGTCATACGTATAAGACGTGATCCGTTACTTGACTTCATATTTCCGCTACAATGGAGTCGTCTATGTTTGTCCAGAAACCGATTATGCTTACTCATCAGAACTACTCAAACTGGAAGGCCAAAGTTTCTGCTAGGATTAAAGGGTTTGACTCTAGATCTTGGATGGCAGTGTTGGAAGGATGGGAACGCCCATATACTGAAGATGCCGATGGTGTAAGGATTCCGAAACCGGAACGTAGTTGGACAAGAGAGGAACATGATTTGTCCACGGCAAACAGCAAAGCGTTACTTCTTATCTGTGAATAGCTGGACCTCAGTATGTATCAGCTGGTCAAAAATTGCACATCTGCCAGAGATGCATGGGAGACTCTACAAAGAACGTGTGGGGGAAGTCATGCAGTTAAGTGATCGAAAATCCGAACTATCACTGCCCAATTCCATCAACTTCGGATGAGGGAAGATTAAGACATAAATGACTACTTGGACAAGATCATGAGATATGTCAATGAAGCGTTTGAACACGGAGAAATCTTTCCTGCTCCCATGGTCTATGAGAAGGTGCTATCCAGTGTGAGTACTAGATTTGAAAGCAAAGTGCTAACTATCGAAGCTCGCAACGACGAAAATCAAAACTGGGATTATGCGGACTTAATGGCTGATTTGAGAAATTATGACTTAACTCTCAAAGTTCGAAGCAACCCAGATATGTCACTTGTCTACGAACCGATGACTGCTCTCAAGATTTCTGAGAAAGGTAAAAGTTCAAGAAGTCCAAAACCTCAGAAAACTCCCTCGAGAAATGAGAGATCTGAAAGCAGTTTCTCAGCTGATGTGAATGAATCTGATGACGATGAAGCAGAGGACATTGAACGTTTGATGAACTCAAATAATCCGGACAAACTTGCTGCACTGACTGAAATCGTCACGTATCTTGTGAAGCAAGAGTTTAAGAGAAAAAATCAAGCTCGAAATTTTCGAAAATTTCAGAAGAATTCTAACTCATTTCAGAAAAACTCAGACAACCGAAATCAAACTTCATTCTCTGACAAAAAATTTAAGGGGACGAAACTATCTCCATATTCTTCAACTAGCAAGGATGTCTCTAAAATGCAGTGTTTTGAATGTAAAGGATTTGGACATGTTAAGAATGAGTGTCCCAACTTGCATCGCAAAAAGAAACTGCATGTGAGCTATGTTGTGTTCGATGATGAAAATGTAATCTCAGAAAGCGAGGAGTCTGAGAATGAAAATTCTGATGACGAGGAGGACAACGCTCTGGTTGTCACTTTTGATGAAAATTCTGACCTCTCGAACTTGGAGGTTGAGAACTTTGTTTTTGATGGTTTTCTGAAAGATACTGCAACTGCAGACAACATCTTTTGTGTAACTTCAGCAAACAGAAACTTCTGTGATGATGATATTTTCTCGGATGTTGAATCCGTGTCTGAGACAAAGGAGATTGTGAAAACTTCAGAAGTATCTCCAACTGAAGATGGATGTGTTGAGTTACTCACTCTAAGAGAGAGTCTTTCTGAACTCAAAACTTTTTATGACACTGCTATCACTGAGAATAGCACTCTAGAGGTGTCTCTGAAAGTTCTTACAGAATCTTGTAACGAACTCTCGACCGCTAACCGGAAGATGTATGATAACGTTGTTGAATTGAAAAATTCGGTTGAGAAGATAACGGACGAGAAAAAGAGGTTGAACAACTCTCTAACGATACTTAAAATCAAATTTGATGACCTCTTCGAAGAAAAACATAAATACTACAAAGAAGTTGTCGAACTAAGAGAGGTGGGTGAGAGGTTGAGTTCTGAAAACTCAAAACTAAAGATTTCGCTGAAAAAGGAGTCAACTGAAGTTAAGAAACTGCAGACTCTGTTTAAAAACTCGGATGCTGAGAATGATGAACTGAAGTCATCACTGGTGAAAGCTCAAACTGACCTTGCCATGACTGACAAGGAACGATATGTCTTGAAGGAAAAACTCCATATGACTGATGAGCTATTAAGGAAAATGAACACGAACTCTTCTGTGTTTGATAATGCTGCTTCATATATGAATCCTAATCGTTATGGTCTTGGATTTCAGAAAGTTTTTGAGTCTATATACTCGACACCAGAAAAGAAGAAAGATGTGACTTTTGTTAAGGCATTGAATGATCAGCCTGAGGATAAAAGTAAGGATGATGCCGAATCATCTAAACGGAAGGATATTGCTGAAGGGAAAAAGATTGTTAAGTCTCCTGATTCTAAACCTCAAAAGTCGGTCTCGACTTCGAACTCTGAATCTGAGACATATCAATTTCCCAAAAACATTGTGAAACATTCTCGAGGAATCTTGCCTTATGAGAAGACGTTGATGAAGAAGTTGGAAAATTCTCAGAACTTGAAACTGAACCGAAAAACTTCTCACTCTAAAATTGTTTCTGATAAAACGCCAACGAAAGTTGAAACTCGTCAAAAACGAGAATATGTCTGTCATTACTGCAATGTGCTCGGACACATAAGACCGTTTTGCTATAAACTTAAAGCTGACATGAACCGTGAGTTGATGACGAAGGATGCAAAAATACAAATTTCTAAAAAATTGGAAGTTGAGAAAAATATGACAAACTCACGAAATATTGATGTGAAAAAGGCTGAGGCTGCTAAGGACTTGAAGAAACCCATTTCTCCAAACTTGAAAACTAAGACAAATCTAAAGACTGTAACTGAGAGAAATGTCCAAACCTCTACTGACAAGAAGAGATGGGTGCCTAAGTCTCAAAAGAGTAAAGTTGAACTTAACTCTAACTCCAAAAGTTGTTGGCAACCAAGAGAACTCATTTTCTGCAATGTCGCACTTAATGCTTCGGAAACTGGAACCAAAGGAATTTGGTATTTTGATAGTGGATGTTCCCGCCATATGACTGACACGAAAAAGTTTCTGAAGAATTACGAGCCTATGACTGGTGCTCCCGTGGTGTTTGGAGGGGGAGCAAAAGGTGTCGTAAAGGGAAAGGGGACTCTACAAATCAAAGGTTTAACTCCAATCAGAAATGTAGTCCATGTTAAGGGACTTGTTGCAAATCTTATCTCCATCAGTCAACTGTGCGATGAGGGACTGGATGTGAGTTTTGACAAGGAGTCGTGCAGAGTTTTTGATGTCGAAGGAAAGTGTATAATGGAAGGTCCACGTGCTAAAAATAATTGCTATACAACTGAGTATAGTTGCTTTTCCGTGACCGTTCCTGATGAAGTTGATTTGTGGCACCAACGACTTGGACACACTGGCACTCGAAATCTGAGTAAACTGGTTAAGGGGGAGATAGTTCGAGGAATCTCTCAACTCCCCAAAATTGAAAAACGAGTGTGTGGTGACTGTCAAAAAGGCAAGCTGACGAGAACCTCTCATCCTGCACTCCCAACATTACTGAGCACTTTGGCTCCGTTTGAACTGCTTCATATGGACTTGATGGGTCCAATGGAAGTCAAAAGTATAGCAAAGAAAGAATATGTGCTGGTTGTAGTTGATGATTTTTCTCGCTACACTTGGACTAGATTTTTGGCTACCAAAGATGAAACTTTTGATGCCTTCAAAGGCATTGTGAAATGGATCAAAACGAATCATGAAGCTAAGGTAAAGAGGATCAGAAGTGATCACGGAACTGAATTTCAAAATGCAAGCTTCAATGAATTGTATGATGAAGGGAATTCACCATGAGTACTCGCCTCCTAAAACACCTCAACAAAATGGGATTGCCGAACGTAAGAATCGAACGCTACAAGAAATGGCACGTGTGATGTTAATCTCGAAAAGTCTTGCACGAAATTTTTGGGCAGAAGCTGTCTCGACTGCTGGTTACATTCTAAATCGAATCAGTATTCGGTCCGGTACAACGGCAACTGCCTATGAACTTGTTAATGGCAAGAAACCATCTGTAGCTCACTTTCGTGTCTTTGGCTGCACCTGCTATATATCTTGAGAGATCGTGATCCTTTGAAAAAGTTTGAAGCCAAGGCTGATCGTGGTATCTTTGTTGGCTATAGTCAGAATAGCCATGCCTATCGTGCGTACAATCTCAGAACCAGGAAGGTCATGGAAACTGTGAATATTAACTTTGATGAGCAAGACTTCCTTGGAAAAGATGTGAATGAAGACTGGGTAAAGGAAGGGATTCTAGAGTATCGAACCTTTCCTTCAACACCCCCAACTGAAGTTCCAGAAAATGTGACACCAGAAAACTCTACTCCAAACACTTCAACTGAAGTTGGAGAAGCTAGTCACCAAAACAATGACACTTCTTCTGAGGAGGATGAAAATGAACAAATTGAAAATCCTGCTGATGTTCCAAGAGAAGCATCTGGACATATTCAGAAACGACATCCTCCGAATCAAATGATTGGAAACATGAATGAGCGAACGACGCGCTCGAAGAAACCGACAAATTCTCCAAATGAACTCTACAACATCTGCACCTCTGCAGTTTATAATGAAATCGGAATCACTTGCTTTCTCTCTGAGAATGAGCCGAAAAACTATAAGGAAGCCATGAAGGAAGACTTTTGGATCATGGCCATGCAAGAAGAGTTGAATGAGTTCACTAGAAATAATGTTTGGTCCTTAGTTCCCAGAACGTCAAACATGAATGTAGTTGGAACTAAATGGATTTTCAAAAATAAAACAGATGAGCACAACCAAGTTGTCCGAAACAAAGCTCGTCTTGTTGCCCAAGGATATGCCCAAGTAGAAGGCATAGATTTTGATGAAACTTTTGCTCCGGTCGCACGAATTGAGTCCATCAGACTCTTAATTGCTATTGCATGCCATCTTGGCATCAAACTCAGACAGATGGACGTCAAAGCTGCTTTCTTGAACGGTGTGTTGGAAGAAGAAGTCTACGTTGCCCAACCTAATGGTTTTGAGGATCCTAAAAAGCCTAACCATGTCTAAAAGCTTCATAAAGCTCTTTATGGCTTGAAACAAGCTCCTCGCGCCTGGTACGGATGTCTTACGGACTTTCTTCTGAACTTCGGCTTTGAGCGTGGATCGGTGGACAAAACTTTGTTTATCAAGCGAGATGGCAAGCACATGATTGTTGCCCAGATTTATGTTGACATTGTCTTCGGAGCTACTTGTTCTAAACTTGTAACTACATTCACAAAAGCTATGTCCTCAACTTTTCAGATGAGTCTTGAGGGAGAGTTGCATCAATTTCTTGGACTTCAGATTTCTCAACGACCAGATGGGATATTTGTGTCTCAAAGTAAGTATGCTAAAAACATGGTTGAAAGGTTTGAGATGCATCATGCCAAGCCAGCAAACACTCCTATGGCAACTACGGAACGCTTGTCTACGTCAACGAAAAGTCGGAGTGTAAACCAAACTCTTTATCGTTCTATGATTGGGAGTTTACTTTATTTAACTGCCACTCGTCCTGACATTATGTTTAGTGTTTGTATGTGTGCCAGGTACCAAGCTGATCCGAAGGAAGACCATCTACGAGCTGTGAAACGGATCCTCCGATACATCTCTGGGACTTCTCAGTTAGGACTTTGGTATGCACGCGACACTTCATCCAACCTTGTCGGCTATTCTGATGCCGACTGGGCGACGGACACGGACGAAAGAAGGAGTACCTCCGGATGTTGTTGCTTCCTTGGCAATAATATCGTTTCTTGGCATAGTCGCAAACAAAATTGCATAGCTCTCTCAACTGCCGAGTCTGAATATGTTGCAGCTGGAAGTTGCTGCACTCAATTGTTATGGTTAAAACAAATGTTGAATGACTATCTCATCGAGAGTGCTCCATTGGTGCTGTTTTGTGATAATCAGAGTGCTATCAAAATCAGCGAAAATCCTGTCCAGCATTCAAGAACTAAACACATCGACATTCGACATCATTTCATTAGAGATTTGGTTGATCGTGATATAGTCAGTCTACAACATATTTCAACAGAAAAACAGCTTGCTGACATCTTTACCAAACCTCTTGACTTTGAGAGATTTAAAAACCTAAGAAATTCTCTCTGCATGTGTTCTCTCTAAGAGTTCATGAAAATTTTGAAGTCTGAAAGATTATTTTCTTTACTTCTGAATATGCACGCTGAATCGTCGTGGATTAGTCTAATAAGTTGAACATCGATTTGAGGCCGCTTTAGTCTTCGGACCCAAGTGGATTTATTCCTCTGAGTGCAAACATGTGAACTTGGCATATAACTCCCATAGCTATCATTTGCATAGATCCATAATATCAAGTAACGGAGGACGCCGGGTCACATTGTCCGCCGGCTCCCCTCTTTGAAAGGTAGCACATGGACGCTCTAATCTAAGATGCTCTACCATCACACTTCGGAGAGGCAGGATGACTCTTGCTACCCTCTGACTGCTGTAATGAGCATCTGTTGCATTCATATAAAGCTAAAAACTCGTCTGGAGGACGCCGGGTCACATAGTCCGCCGGCTCCCCTCTGATGTAGTAAAGCTAGTCCCAAGTGGAGTGCCTTAAAAGTTCACTTTGCACTCATGAATTAAAATCTCTTGTGCGGTGCAAACTCATCAAATATGTTTCGACGAAACACGACATGTGTTCTTGTGATTGTGACGAAGGACAAGTTAAATTTCTATCAAATACTTCGGTCCGTTTCACCTGTTTTTAATTCGAGAGATTTTTCATTATACCTCAAAGTTGCTATCACCTCGTGTGAAATTTTTGGTTTTTGGGAACTGATGAAAATGTGGACTCTTTTCTGGGAAAATATTTGCTCTTCATTGCCTTTATCACCCCTCGAATCTCCACTAAAATGATTTTGAATGTTTGTAGTGTGTTGAACACTTGAATGACTAATTCGGGATGTGTTGTTTTTTGATTTTGCATTTTTGTAGTTCATATCCAGCGCTACGTGGTTTACCATCTCTAAAGTCTCTATTTGAGTGTAGCAACGCCCAACTTGCAAAATTCAAGTGACAAGGTTTGGGATGTGCAAAAATGGAGACTCAAAAAAAACCGGAGACTCAAATGCCAAAAATCCGGAGACTCTTCCATCACTCCAAAAACGGAGACTCACCCAAAACCGGAGACTCCCAAATCCGGAGACTCGCCAAAAACGGCGACTGGTGTCGCTGGCTTTCGTCACGTCAAAAACGGAGACTACTTTCTCCGCTTTCTATCAACTTGGATGCACAAAAATCAGAGACTCAGAACTCAAAGTTTCTCAACCAATGGCTCTCAACTTCGTTTCTCAACCGATGGTTCTCAACTTCGGCTCTCTTGCCTTGGTTTGTTTTTCATTTTTTTTATTATTACTTTTATTAGTTTTATTTTTTTATTTATTTATTTAATTTTTATTAATTTTGAAAATTATTATTTTAATAATATTTTCAAATTAATAAATTTTTGTTCGTCTTTTTAAATCTGATTTTCTTCTTGAGATGAGCTGTTTGCAGGTTTTGGACTGGGCTTTTTCATTCCGACGGGCGGCCCAAAATTTTCCTATATATAGGTCTTGATGAAACCCTAATTCATTTGCGCCTACATCGAACTCCCTAAACTCTCAAGTTCTCAAGCTCTCAAGTTCTCAAGTTCTCTAACTCTCGGCTCTCGACTGCAAGTTCAGCGTTCGAAACTCTTAGTTCTAAGTTCTTGTTTTTCCGTTGCATCCGGCAACTCTAGCTTTGCGCATCCGGCGCCCTGTCCTAGTTTTCGTAGTTGAAAGTTTCTTTTCGTGGTATCCAAAACTCGCAGCTGCTAACTGTTAGTTACTCTCCTTCCTTCGAAATGGCCAAGAATTTCGACGACATGATGGCTGACATGACTGTCTACCTTAACGAACAATTTGAGAATGCAGCTTCTCCAAATTCCAAGAAGGCAGCATATCAAGAACTGAAAGCTCACTTGGACAAAGTTGAGCGACGCTCTGGCAAGACTATATCTGCCGAACCTGACTTAACGAAAACTGCAACTCCTGCTCACTCATCTGCTCGTCATCCGGGCAAGGATTCGAAGTCAGGAAAATCTGGCAAAGAAAGAGATACGTCGCTTCGCATCTACAAGGGTATTGTTTCTAAGGATGAATATTACAAGTTACTCGCAGCTGGCGAGATAACTAAGGATGGAAAGAAAGTTGTGAAAATTCCATCAGCTGTGACTGTGACTGCTGATACTGATCCCAAGAAAACGAACCCAAGGACTCCAACTAGGAGTTCTGCTGGAAAGAAAACTGCTGTCAGTGGTAGTGGAGTCAAACCTCCGACTTCAAAAAATTCTGGTGGTGGGTCGATTGAAAAATCCAAAACCCATAGTTCCCAAAAACCACCTTTGGCACCTCATTCATCAGGATCAGCTGGATCCCAAATCTCAACTGATGGCTTCAAATATATTTCTGAATACTCCGAGTGTCCGAAAGCTCACTCAAGAGAGTTTTTCACTGCAACTGCCGAACGTCGCCACAAGCTGATTGAGAAGCTGTCAATCCACACTGATAGAACTATCCTCAAGGAGGACTATGTAAAGCATGGCATCACGCAATTCCTGACTCAGATGCACATGCTTAAATCTGTGAATCTAACCTATCGTTACTCCATCCCCATCCTTTACAAGTTCTATGCTAGTCTGACTCCCGACTTTGCTAATCCGAAGAGTCGGCTGTATGGGTGTTTTATTTTTCGTGAAAAGTTATACAAGTTCCGTCCCTTCTCCATCAACGCTTTTTTGGAAAGATTGGAAGTTGATTCCAGATGGACGTCACCGTCAGCTGCGGAAAGAGCGGACGACCTGACGGTTGGCACTTTTGTCACTCAGAAAAAAATCAAGTCTGAACTGCCACCGCCGTCCAAGCTGTCAGCCTTCTATGGCATCCTGCATCGACTTGGGATGTCTAACTGGATTTCCAAGTGGGATCCAACTGTCCTGGAACCTGAGCTGATGCACCTCATCTTTCGTCCCAGCTGCGGCGAACAAGTTAATCTCGGCAAAATTATTTTCGCTGACTTGTGCAAAATTGCCAAGCTCTCGGATGAGGCAATCATTAGGCAAGATGAGCTGCTTACAGAGAAAAAATTTCATCTCACGCATCCGTGTTTGATCTACGGCATGCTTCATGACCAAGGCTTTCTTCCTGACACTCCGATTGAGAAAAAGATGAAGAAAAACGGGGCAGTCAAGATCACGGGCGAGTATCTGAAACCAAACAAAAGGGTCATTGACTTACCCTGGACTGGCCTGTTTGACAGGAATTCTCTTCCTGAAGTTTTGACTCCACCTCCGTCGCCTCGGTCGTCAAGGAAGCGCAAGCCTGCAACTCAGAAAACAAAGTCCCCAGCTGCAAAGCGCCAGAAATCACAGACGACAGCTGCAGGAAATGAAACTGAACCTGAGGGTGTTAAGTCACCAAGAGTTGTGCCCCAAGGCTTTGGCCCAACTTCTGGAATACCGCCTCATCAAAATCCTTATCATCCGATCCATAGTCACCGTGCTGTGGTTCCCTCAGCTGTCGTTCAAGAGTTCTATGCCGCATCTCAGTTAGTTGAGAAACGTCAAGCTGAACATGTTACTGCGTACAACAAGATGGTTGAGGCGCAAGAACTTCAAAAACAAGCTTTTAAGAAACTTCAACGGGAGATCCAACAAGGGGGAGGATTTGGTGATGTTGGAGCTCCAGATGAAAGTTTGAAGAACACGTTTATCTTAAAGATGGCCAGGGATGCGATTCAGGAAGCTCACCAGGAGCTGTCCAAAGGAAAACACATTGCTGTAGAGGTCGTGAAAGATGATGATGAGAAATCGGATGATGGCGAGAAAACGGACGATGATATCTTTGCTGGTGTGTTTGGTATTCGTGACAAAGGAAAAAGGAAGATGGGTGAAACTACAAATCCAGAGGCGTCGTTCGCGATGCCGTCTGATGGTCTGAGAGACGAAGATGATGTCAATGTTGTGGACGTTGATGACGATGCTGGTGATGGGCGAACGAGAGATTTTCGGTGATCCGGAAACCGAGTCCAATGAAAGTGATGACTCCAGTTCTGATGATGGCTTCAGCTATGAAGATGATGAAGAAGAGACGTTCGGAAGTCCGGAACGTGATCCAACTCCCACAGCCTCGCCTAAAGACTGAAGTTCAAGTTCAAGTTCAAGTTTTAAATTCTTGTTTTTTCATAACTCCTGAACTCACTTTTCGTGTTTTTTGTTTTTGCATACATTCAACTCTGAACTTATTCGTCCATGCATTTTTTTTTTTGGTTAACTTTTGAATTCGTGTTTTGATACATTGGTTTATCCTTGGTTTGAATTTATCTAAGTGTTTATCATTTGGTTTGAAATATTTGGCTAAGTCTTTTTATGGTTTTCATTGGTTGTATGATTGATGTTTTCCATCTTTTTACTTAGCTTATTTTGTGAATGATATATTTGGTTGAGGGGGAGTTACTTGTATCTCCTGTTTACTTAACTTTGTTTTTATGAGTTGTGCCAAAAAGGGGGAGATTGTAAATGTTGATTTTGGCGACAACGTATTTTTTTCTTGTGTTTTTGTTTGTGTTGATTTTCAGGGTTGCAGGTTAAGAATCCGAAGTCAACTATCTTGCGCATGGAAATGGAGACTTGAGTCTCCACTTTTGGAACTACATGAAAATGGCGACCAGAGTCGCCGCTTTTGAAGATGCGCGATTTTGGCGACTCGGGTCGCCGAAAATGAAGATGGTGAAAACGGCGACCAGAGTCGCCGCTTTTGACGATGCAAGGAAATGGCGACTCCAGTCGCCGGTTTTGATGCAAAAGAGTTTGGCGTGGAAACGGCGACACGGGTCGCCGGTTTGGAATGTGCATGGAAACGGCGACTCGTGTCGCCGGTTTTGGGTGTGACAAGAAAACGGCGACTGGAGTCGCCGTTTATGTGTGTTGCGGAAACGGCGACTGGCGTCGCCGTTTTTGGTGCGTGCAAAATTTCCAGCGACGCTGGTCGCCGGTTTGGGCCGTGGCTATGTAAACGGCGACTCATGCCTTTGACAAATTTCCGGAGAACGTAGTCGCCGGTTTTGGTGTTTCATGAAAAACGGCGACTCTTGTTTTTGTGTTTTGTTTTTAAGACTAAGTACTTACTACGTGATTTCTTTCACCAGGTACTCAGTTCTAGGAAATGAAGAATTGTTCCAAGTTTGCAACTTCAACAATATCGACGACCATGAAGACGATGAAATTCTGAGGCTTCAACACTTAGAGATTTTCACAAGAAATTGAAGATGAAGAATTAAGATCGATGGAGTCAAGATTGAAATTGAAGTTTGATTTTGAAATTGAAGATTCAAGATTCAAGGATTCAAGAATCAAAGATTCAAGATTCCAAGATTCAAGAATCCAAGTTCTACAAAGATGATGTTATCCATGGAAAAGTGACATAGGCCAAGCATGCGACGAATGAGAACGTGCCACGTCATCACCCTCACATGTGTGGCTCTACTATAAATACCCATGGATTTGAGTTTCATCATTGGACGTTTTTTAGAGAACGAAATCTGATTTTTAGAATCGTAACCGAGAGCTTCGAGCTTCGAGTTTGTGTAGTAGCTTTTGCGCCGTGTGCCAAGATTAGAGTTAGGAGTTTTAGCTCTAGGTACTCGTGTGCTAGATTGCAAGTTAGTGGGAGTTGTTGCGACACTCGGGAAACTTCTTGTAATCATTTTGCCTACCATACTCTTCAAGTGTAATAGTTTAGTTTTGTTGTTCAATGAAATGAAAACTATTACAAAACTTTGTCTCCACTTTTTATTCTACGAATTGTGTGAGTGTTTACTTTGACGCAAGCTGCTATCTGTGAGTTCAAGACCAATTTCACGAAAAATTGGTATCCTACGCTGAAGGCGTAATTTAAAGTCTGACGTATTACATATTAGAAATATAGAGAGATTTTTATTGCACAAAATAATTTTCATATCTTATTTATTTTGAGTTTAATTTGTATAAACATGACAAGTTAAGTTATATTAATTGATACAACTTCAAATTTTTGTTCTTCATATTTACTTTGTTGTGGTAACATTTTGATGTACATATTTTTGTGGTCACTCTCTCAAACAGTACAGTTAATCAAAGTACAGTCGCACTTTCAATATATATACTACTTATGTCTTAGTCAATAGTCACACATCATTTACAAATTAGAATTGAGGCGTGACCATAAATATGAGAAGAATGGAATATCATCATATACTACTAGAATTTGAGGAGTGTGCACAGAGATTAATTGATCTCTATTTTAATACTCCGTTACTGATGCTTTGGATAGAAAAAAGAAAATCGGGTCCCACACCACAAATGTAAGTGAATTTATTGGACAAAATTGCCCACGTACTGTTCCTTGCTTGTCTTGGACGGTTGGAGCTCTATAAATTGCGAACTTGATACCTTGATTCTAAGCATATTTTTTTTTTGCTTTTCACTTGCATTTGTCGGATGATTGATCAATTTGACAACACATTATCCGATAAATTAATAAGTACTACTTTTATCTCGAATTAATAATCACTTTTATTTGTTTGTAATATATAATTAAGGTACATATAAGCATATTGTATGTTTTTGTTGGATAACAAACTCCATCAAACAATAATAATAAAAAATGCAAAATAAATATTTTACCCTTGTTTATATTCATAAACATATAATGAGTAAATTAATACTCATTTTAACGTGTTAAAATTGTGTTGTTGATGATCCATGTTGAGTTGTCTTTATTGAAGAATATATTCGACCCATTAATATAAATGTAAAGAAGTCCAACTTCTCTAACAGTTTGAGCTTTTAGATGAAGCGGTTTCTAACATGGTATCAGAGCCTAGTCTTGTCTTGTGGCAGGTCCTGGGTTCGACTCTCGCCATGAGCGACTCTACCCGAATTAATTATCCACTAGTTGGGTTTCCCCAAAGAGGTTGAAATCGACCCACAAGTGAGGGTGAGTATTGGAGAATATATTCGACCCATTAATATAAATGTAAAGAAGCCCAACTTCTCTAACAGTTCGAGCTTTTAGATGAAGCGGTTTCTAACAGTCTTGAATCTAAAAGCCCAACTTCTCTAACAGTTCGAGCTTTTAGATGAAGCGGTTTCTAACAGTCTTGAATCTAAAAGCCCAACTTCTCTAACAGTTCGAGCTTTTAGATGAAGCGGTTTCTAACAGTCTTGAATTCCTATGAAAAGAAAATTCATCTTATAAGTTTAAGGACATGTTCACAGTGTCACACACCTTAACAGTCTTGAATTCCTATGGAAAGAAAATTCATCTTATAAGTTTAAGGACATGTTGACACTGTCACACACCTTCGATTTCAAAAGAATGTCAGGACGACTGGAGTCGAGTGGGCAATATAGTCAATAACAAGTGATACTAATGAGCACCACTACTACACTTAAAAAATTCCCACCCAAGAAACTAAAGCAAGTAAGCATCTCAACAGAAAGGATTTATAGCCATTGAAAATATATACTCCACAAACATAACATAAAAGCTGATGATCATGATCATGATCATCAAAGAAACACACTAAACACACACACACACACATACTATGTATAGATTGAGCAATACAGTGATAGGGTTCCTGAACCTCTTCACCCTCCTCGCCTCGATCCCAATAATCGGGGCAGGCCTATGGATGGCCAGAAGCAACACCACATGCGAGAGCGTCCTCCAGACACCTCTCCTCGTCGTGGGGTTCGTCCTCCTCATAGTGTCCCTCGCTGGATTCATAGGCGCGTGCTTCCACGTTGCATGGGCTCTGTGGGTGTATTTGGTGATCATGCTCTTAATCATAGCCACTCTCATCGGCCTCACGGTCTTTGGGTTTGTGGTGACGACGCCCGGGGGAGGTGCTGACGTGGCAGGCAGGGTGTACAGGGAGTACCACCTGGGCAGCTACTCGGGCTGGCTCAGGAAGAGAGTCGAGGACCCGAGATATTGGGTGACCATAAGGAGTTGCATCTTGGGGTCCAAGACTTGTGGGGAGCTCGTCTCGTGGACCCCGTTGGATTATCTAACAAGAGATATGACTCCCATTCAGGTTTTGACTTACTTCACTATATCGAAAATTCGGTATAAAAAACACTGATCAATTTCCATATCTTTATGATATGATTAACATATTCAATTTAATTAATAATTTTTATAAGTTGAAGGTTAAATAATATAAATGAAACGTTTATCCAACTTAATTTTGCATCATTCAATTTTTGAATTCAGACATACATATTGATGATATATAAAACTACTGTTCACTCAAATTATTGACATGAGGATCATATTTTTGTTTGACTAAGACATACTTTCTAGGACAATTTTTTTATGACAGATGAATACTTAGCTGATCTTACTGGTACTATACGTACTGTCTAAAAATAATACAGTAGGTATTGAGTACACAAATTTCTTTTTCAATATATTTTTAATTGAAAGATGTATTAGAAAAGACTACACATAGTTGCTTTCTGGGTGAACGTGGCCATCTTTTACATATATTCGAGATGTGTAATTGTTTAGAATTCAATATTGATTCCTTGAATGCATACACATGGAAAAGCCGAAAAAAATGAAAATATTTAATGGTGTGAATAAGATGAGAGTCAAACTAGCTTTATAATTAAGGGTGACCCTAAATAATCCATATTATGGATATCCATAATTCAACTTTACGATGTTTATTTACTTTTTTAACCTTTTACACAATTAACTAGTTTTACATTTTTCACAACTTTTAACTTTTTGCTTTTTCCACGGGTTTTGAAACAAGCATATTAATTGCAATTTTTCACAACTTTTAACTTTTTGCTTTTTCCACGGGTTTAATTTGAAACAAGCATATTAATTGCAGTAATTTATTTATTTTTGCATTAATTTCAAATCACATTAAATTCAACATATAATTAGTATTTTTTTAAAATAAACTAAATATATGTTACGGGTGATATATACTACTACTATAAAACTCTAAATTCTTTATATTATCTAGGGTGATATGTACTATACACTGTGTTTTTTAAAATAATTATATATTTATATAAATATTTAATCAAACTTATTGAATGGAGATAACAATTTAGGACATTTTTTTATTTTTGAGAGAATTGATTGATAGTATTAATTTTATTTCAAATTTATTGTACATTTAAATTTGAAATCATTTGTTATACTATTTGCCTTAGAGTATAATATCACGAGTTAAGATATTAAAAAAAAATCTTTAAGCATTCATTTTTTTTATGAATATTGACATTTTCCTATTTTATATACAAACCTATTCCAAAGTACATTAGTACATTTATTATTTTATTTATGTTATAACAATTAAACTTAATAATATTTTATAAAATAAACAATAATAAACTAATAAATATAAAATAAAACTTTAATTGTAAGTAAAATCATTTGTAAATCTATATATATCGCAATTAATCATTTTATTGTTGTAACTTAGTATAATTAATTATTTTTTCTAAATAAACAATTATCCACATGTTCAAGTTAATTTGCACAATATCAAAATCTGTAGAAAAGAAGCCAAAATATTACTCCATAAAAGTAGTTTAAAAATCAAGAGTCTTATTTTTGTTATCATAGATGAACAATTATGTATATTAAAAAAACATTATAAATCTTATAAGTGAGACAATAATAATAAATATTTAAATATTTTTATTTCAAGGAAAAGAGACAGTAATAATGAATATAAATATAATTAAATAACAAATAAATAATATATTAAGTTAATTACAATTATAGGTATCATTATGAAAATATGCAATAATATTATAAAATGATACATATATATATATCACTACTAATAACATAAAATTAAAATTATTTATTGTAACAATAAGTAAATCATTTGATATGACTAAAAAATAAAGTGAACTATTCCTTCCAATTCTAATTTTTTACACTTTGATATTTCAATTTTTTTATTCATACTGATTAAAAGAATTTATTTCACATTTTGATTTTTTTACGTTTTGAGTAATTGTAATACTCATACTGGATGGTGAAATAAATACTTTTGCCAAATCATGTCATTAACAATATCCTTGAAAAATATTGAGGTCAATTTAATTTTAAAATCTTAAGTGAGAAAAAGTAATTAATGTCAATAATTAGTACTCAACTAGTCATGTGGGAAGACTAAAATCTAGAAAGCTTAAAAAATCTGATTAATTAATAAAACAGAAAAGGTTAAAAAAGTAATTTAAATATATTATGGATATCCATATTATGGATTCTAATCTTTTTCCTATAATTAATTTTCCAAATCAAACTGCAATATACTTCCTTTGTATACACAAAAAATTAATTCAGTTCAATTCAACAATTTTTGATCCAAAATAGCATGTCTTTAGAGTATTAGAGATAATAATTTGTTGTAATAATAATAATAATAATAATAATAATAATAATAATAATAATTGCAGTCGGGCTGCTGCAAGCCCCCGACATCGTGCAGCTACGCTGCGGTGGACGAAGACTGCTACCGGTGGAGCAATGATCCGGCAGTGCTTTGCTACTCGTGCGAGTCGTGCAAGGCGGGAGTGCTGGAGGACGTGCGGCTGAGCTGGCAGAAGCTGTCGGTCCTCAACATAGTGATGGTGGTCGTTCTCATCGGCATCTACTCCATCGGCTGCTGCGCCTTCCGCAACGCCAAGAGGGCAACCACCGACCACCCCTTAGGACACAACCGCATATCCAAACTCCGCCCAAGATGGGATTTCCACTGGTAATTAATTAATTAATTATCAATTAATTACTATGGAGTACATAACTAATTACTATTTTTAATTATCATTTTGTTTAGGTGGAGATGGTTAGAAGACAGGAGACACCAGCTTTACTAGTTAACGTACATGCGATCAAATCTCTCTCTCTCTCTCTCTCTCTCTCTCTCTCTCTCTCTCTCTCTCTCTCTCTCTCTCTCTCTCTCTCTCTCTCTCTCTCTCTCTCTCTCTCTCTCTCTCTCTCTCTCTCTCTCTCTCTCTCTCTCTCTCTCTCTCTCTCTCTCAATAAAAGCACAATAAATATTTATACAATTAATAGATTAGTTCACCCCTTACAATGCTCTTATTGGATGAATTTATTTAAACCTCAACTGTTACTATACTCGCTTCTAAATCAATTTGTTTATTTTATCCATAAATTTTATAATTACATTTTTTAAAATACTATTATCACTCTAGTTTAATTAAAAAAATACGGCTAACTGTTAAGATCTGGAGACGCAACTACCAGTACCTGTACTAAATTAAAGCAGCGGAAATTAAAACGACAACGGGGATTAAAAATTTACAAGTTGTTCTTCACTCGAACAACTTGCAACAGCCTCAAGGCCACAAAATTTACTCATAAAAGATTACAATATTCGCTCGAAAATACCAAGACTAAAATACAGTCGTAGTACTTGAAATAAAATCTCACGAAAATGATAAAGAAAAATATCGAAAACTCTTCACTCGAGCAACTCTATTTTTCTTCTCTCTTTAGCTTCAATCCGGAAAGTTGTCGGGCTCTCAAAAATGATAAGAAAAAAAATATCGAAACTCTTCACTCGAGTATTCTCAATTTTTCTTCTTTGATCTTCAATGTAGAAAGCGTGGAGTGATGAAATGAATAATGTCTTCAATATATGCTCCATCATTCTTTTCCAAAGTAGTGGGTAGTTATGTGGTCAATGCTTCAACCCACATTCAGCAACTTCCTCCCACTAACACATGTACTTCATGCCACTCCATGTACTTGTAACTTTCAGCCCATGATGCCTCACCATAACTCCTTTGTTCTAGCCACGAAATCAGTCCAGGGACTTCACATGTTGGGCCTAATATCTTCATTTGTGCAGCCCATTTACTTTACTTGTTTAGCCCATGAGCTCAATGATTGACCCAACATCCTTCAACATGTCCAACCCACTTTGACGTGCATAACACTTTTGAACTCCATTAATTTCCTGTACAATAGAAATAAATCTATGAAAGTAAAAATGCTTTCTTTCAATGACGTTGGCAAAAACCTTCCCAACACTAACCTTCGCATCTTCTTCTTCCTCCGTGAAAGGACTGGAGAGTGAAAGGACTGGAGAATAAAAAAGAAAGTGACAGAGAAGGAGAGAATGTAAATAAATTCAGTCATACTTATTTTATCTTTTTTACACAAAAATTAATTTCACATACTGTTGCGTGGCGACTCGAATCCAATCAATATAAAAGAAACGAGAATTAAAATGAATAAACAAAACCAAACGAAGAGACGACCGAAGAGCCACGTAGATGTGCTGGGAATTAAGGTCGAGTGAAATAAATATGTTGGCATATTTATTCACGTCTTCGGTAGGATAATTGGGCAAATGGGCCAAAGCCCATTATGAGTAATGGAGATAAAATTTTTATTGGTATAATAAATGTTCATTTTTTCGATTTAGTCCCACATAAATTCGTGTTCTTAATGTAATCCCAAATACGTTGAATTGAGTTTTAATTTAGTTATTTTTGCCGGAAAATTCAATTTTCGTCGGAATGTGCCCGCGTGACCCGCACATGACTGCTGACTCAGAGACATGTGTCAGCAGGCCATTGGTCATCGATTTAAAAAAAATACAAACCTAAATATTTAGGCCATCCGCCTCGCGCTGGGTGTATTCAAGTATTTAGGTTTGTATTTTTTTTTTAAATCGATGACCAATGGCTTGCTGACACGTGTCGCTGAGTCAGCAGCCATGGCCGGTCTTCAGATCACGTGCGAGTTACGTGAGCACATTCCGGCGAAAATTGAATTTTCTTGCAAAAAAAGGACTAAATTGAAACTCAATTCGACGTATTTGTGACTAAATTGAGAAAGCGAATATATGTGGGACTAAATAAAAAAAAGACAACATTTATGAGACTAATAAATTTTTTTATCTCTGAGTAATGAGAATTGCCCGAGAATTTCGTGTTTTGTTTCGCTCAACAGGTCCGTATATATTGTTTGGGAAACAATATATTGGTATTTTTTTAAGGAATATAATTATATTAGAGATATAATTATATTATTTGATAAGATGATTAAAGTTTTATTTGGAATAGAAATAATAGGATTTTATTCTTAATCTTATTATTACCTATTTTATGAGTTTGCTACACTTATAAATAAAGATCTTCATACTTGATTATGAGTACGATTGTTGGGAATATCAATAGACGATCAATGTTATTGAGGGTATTGATTTGAGAGATCGATATTATTGAGAATATCGTGAGACACGGTGTTATTGAAAACATCGTTTTGATAGAGCATTTCTAGAGAGAGATTTCGTGAGATAAATCTATTGAGAGATCTATATTTGTAACCTCGTTGATTCGATTATAGTGATATTTTCTCCTTCGCTCATGGTTTTTTCTTATGTTGGGTTTCCACGTAAATTCGCGTTCTATCTTTTATATCGTTTTCTTTTCGTCATCAATTTAATATTTCAATCTATTTTGCGTGAAGTAATTTTGGGAGCCGAAATTACAACACATACACCTAGAGCTTTCAATGGACTCAATTGTGGCTCTAGAAACTAGGCCTACTTTAGCCGACCCATCGAGCCCTTGGGTTTCGGATCCAGTTTTTTGCCAATGTAATTTAGCCTTCGATCGGAGGAGAAAGCAGATTTTTCTTTTGCTCGGGGAAATGTTCCCCACTAGCCATAAGGCGCTGGTAAGCCACTTGGGCCCCAGCCTTCCTTCTGAAATCCTCATAAGTTCGTGGATAATTCAACGTCAGAGATTTAAACAACTCAGAATTCCTTCTCAAACCTGCAATTGCGGTGTGAAGTTTGAGGTCATCCCCGATCTCTTCACCACCCGCCAGTAGTGTCTCTTCGACCCGGTCCAAGTATGATTCATCGGTTTCTGTCTCACCTTGTTTGACCCCTAGGAGTCTCTGGCTTTGTTTCATTTTCACCGATTTAGAGGCGAAATGAGCCACAAATTTCTGCACCAAGTCATCAAAACATTTGATAGAATGTGTGGGTAAATTGACATACCATTTGTGGGGAATATCGCCCAGGGTGAGACGGAACAATCTGCACCGAGTGGCATTAGTGGCTCCCCGGCCAGACATATAAGTTCTGAACCTACTCAGGTGGATTTCCGGATCAGTCTTACCATTGTACAAAGTAGTTTGCATGGGCTGAATTTCCAATTGCATGGATGCATGTTCGACCTCCGGGGCCAGGGGTTCACTACGGTAACCAGACGGTGTAGAAAGAATCTGATTTTCATTCAATCGTTTCTCGATTTCAGAGTACTTCTGCATTAGATCCGCTATAACCAGGTTATCACCTAGGGCTCCAGAAGCTCTTCCCGGTACGTGAAGCACCCCTACGGAACCCGTGCATGTCACTATGACTTCACTGTCGACGGGGATCTGTAGACGTGGCTACAAATTCAGCTCTTCTGTTCAGATCTATCGCTGGGCGAAGCCTACGGTTCCTCCGAGGAACGCGGCCAGATTGCCAGGGGGCAACATTCAGATCTGCCCCGACGGGTGCATGCATGCCCACGACAGGTATAACAGGGGTTGTCATAACATATTTCCTTGTCATGAGTGCTGATATAGATTCGTCTATCTTTTCAGGTGTGTCTAAACTTCCGAATCTGATCGGAGGCGGAGCCTTAGGCGTTGACGGCCCTCCGAGATCGTACGGATGGAGACGACGATTACGACATTGTGAACGATGTCGACGATGAGTACGTCTTACCTGACTGTCAGTGGCTCCTCGGCCTCTGCATGTTCATCGCCGTGATCATCGGAGCTGATATGGGTTGGCGGCGGCGGTGCATCTCGGTTATCGGGCTCTGGCTCTTTTGCCGGTGGTGGATTCTCAAGTTCCACCAACGTGTCCTTGCCTTTCACGTTGCGCCGCCGCTCGCTCGTATCGAACTCCTCTGATGTTGTCGCAGTTTCTTTGTCGTTCGTCATTTGTTGATCTTTTCAAGCTTTTTCTACAACTCGATCTTTTATGCTCCGTCCTTCTAGCGCCAATGTTTTGGGTTGTTTTATGCTTTGACGGTGAAATTCGCTAGAGATGGAGGGTTAGCAAACAACACAAACACTAATTTGATATGTAAGAAGCACTAAATCGAGCTTTAAAATACAGAAAACAAGCATGGAAAATGGAAGCTCAAAGGCTCCTCTTCATTCAAATATTCCATTACTTGTATAGTTTGAAAATACAATTTGTGCATGTCTTTTTCCTCTCCTCTAGCCCTCTATTTATACTAATACATGCATGGCATTTTTATGTCACCTAATGCCCACTTATCAGCCTCTTATATATTGGACCTTTAGCCCACTAACATCATGCATTAAAAACCCACTTAGTCTTGTAATCTTGATCGGAAATCTTCTCGGTGAAGTAGTTTTTCACCGCCTGGTATTTTGTTATTCTTTGATCTGATCTGCTCTGAGCAATAGGTCTTTCTTTCCCCGTGCAATCCACCCTGTCCGATTTTTTCTCTCTTTTCGGTTGATGACTTCTTCCTTGGTTTTTGTCCTGTCTTTGTTGACTCTTCTTCGGATGAAGTGGCTGTGATATCCAGGACACATGTCGGTAATGATTTTATTGGGTACAACTGTTGGGATATGTCCTTCGATCCTACGTGTGCAATCGATAAAGTCATAAGGTCGTCTATGGATGTTAAATGATTATTCGATAATATTTATTGTTGGGAACAATATAATATTGATCGATAAAATCATACCTACAGGGTCACACACGAGCTCGATATTGATATACATTGCTTGATAAATATATTGATTTAGAATCAATATTTACGTGGATTAAATACACATGCATGGGATGCATGGCTTGCATGGATGCATGTCACATAGTGTGACATGGCATGCCACACAAGCAAGTGGGACCACATACAATGCATAGTGGCATGTGTATGTGGCATGACCTTTCACCTCCTTTGTAACCCCTTTTGCATGTTAATGGTGCATTATGATGCCCATTATGTTGTAGGTTACAAAGGGGAGTAATGTGGTGAATAATGAGGTTATAATATGGATGAAAATCAGATTTTCATCACACATTATCTTTACCCACGAAATTCACACCATAGAGAAAAGAGGTTGTTCTTGGAGAACCAACTCGATCAAGCAAGCAAGTCATCATCCGGGTTCGTGTGCAACACGTAGAGGCCGAGCCATTTGTGCGGCTTCAACATCCGGGTGATCTAGACAAGAAGAGTGACGAGGTCATTCACAAGGAGAGCATCTAGTGACTGATCCATGAAGGTGGTTCAATCGACTCAACACCACCTTCATCAACATCAACGAGGCACGCTACACCGGTTGTAAGTGTTCTCGTTAATCCCTATATATATATATATTGGATGTATATATATAAACGTGTCTATACATATAATGTGTGCCTAGATCTTCATGTTGTTCGTGTTCTATTGTTTTACACGCTTCCGCACACACGAACAAGGTAATCGAGCGATTGGATCGGCATCGAAAACAATCAACAACAACGGTAAATCCATTAAATGCCTACGATCTGATCGTGGAGGCGAGTACCTATCTGAAAAGTGTATCAAACAAATGATATAAAATGACATTAGAGGTTGAGTAACCATGCACATTGAAGTGACGCCATGAGCTCGAGACGGCGCATGATGTCACCGATCGTTGATTGGACTGCGGTCGTCTGAACGAGGTTGGCCAGATCCTCCATACACATGAGGATATACATGGACATATGTCCAGCTCAAGCCACTGTATAAAATTCCTGTTGCCCTCAATTTTTCTTGAAATATTTTTTTCCTGCGGTGCAATACGACTCAACAACAGGAGCCATGTATATTTTTATAGCGACTCTAGAATTCGAACCTAACTCAAACTAGGGGGCACAGAGAAAAATGTTACGAAAACTAGAGTGACTGAACAACTTCCGATGATAGTAGCAGCAGCACAATTGGGTAATCTCCCTGGCGTGGAATTCGCAGAGATGATGGTCCCCTTTCGAGGTCGGAAGATACGATCGGGATTGGTGCACCACAGGCACGACGGTTTGAAGCCGACAACTTCTGCAAATTTGACGAACAGGTGAGAGAAAAAGAAAATTACTAATATATTTTATTTATGTAATAAATTAAATATAATTATCAAAATGTAAAGTATATTAAAGACATTTTAAATTTGAAAAATATACTCAAAATATAATTATGAAATTTTTAACTACATCAAATTATTATGATAAAAAACATTAAATTTTCTTAAATTTTAATTAGTCAAAAAAATAATCTTTTTTTATAGTATCAATATCTAAAGTATTTTTTTTTTCTAAAATTCTCCTATATTTTTATCACTTAATTACTTTTTAATCAAAAAATAATACTAATAGCATTTGTCCAACAAAGTTTGTCAACTTTGATGAAATAGAGAGTATAAAATTTAAAAAGATTTTATTTTTTTCTCTAATTTTATTGTATAAATATTATATTTATTATAATAAATATTTTATTTTATTTTATTTTAATGAGTTAAATTTTAGAGGGGATGTGACTTTTTGATCACATTTGATAAGGGGATGAGTTTAAAGTCCCCACTTAAAAGTGTGAGTTTTTTACATCAATTGTCCATAAAATGTCTCTTATACCCTTACTATTTCAATAAATCCAAAATAAACAAAAACAAAAACAATATCAAATAAAATAAAAACAAAAACAAAATAGATGTGGGGCCCAAGAAATCAGATTTATTGTTTGGTTGGAGGGTTTGGTATGTCTTTATTGTGCATTCATATCCCCATATTCATCACAAACCAACTATAAAAAAAATCAAAAATTCTCTCCAATCCACACAAAAACCTCTACCATGTTGCCCCGTTAGGTTCTGGAAAGCGCCTGTCGAATATACGCGTGGCTAAACCAGCGAAAACGAGAGGTACGTGCTCCAGTTTTTTGCCGTTTTTTTTTCTGCGTCTGTTACTCGATGGGTTACTTGATCGCGCGTACCATCGAGTAACCCATCAAGTAACTAAGAATTTTTGAAAATAAACATTACTCGAACTAAGGTTACTCGAACTGAGTAGTGTTTCGAGTAACCCTAATTCCAGTAACAGGTTTCGAGTAACCTTATTCCAAGAACACAGTTTCGAGTAATGTGAGGTTACTCGAACTGAGGTTACTCGAATTGGTTTACTGGCTTATCCTGTTACTCGAATGTAACAGGCCATCCTATTACTCGAATGTAACAGGCCATCCTGTTACTCGATGGATTGTTCCATCGAGTAACAGGGCCTGTTTTTTGCGAATAAAGCATTTTTTTCGTAATTTTTGGTTTGTTTCGTCGATATATATGGATATGTTGTAATAGTTAACCTAATTTAGTAATGTTTTTTGTAATTGTAGATGTCGAATCAACGAATCACGATACGTTACGATGGTCGTTGGGATCGAGCGGTCTACGTCGACGAGATAAATATGTGCCTTTTCTTCAGGAGGGATCAAATTACCCTCGATTGTCTTGTGAGCCAGATTCGTGCCGTTTTGCGCCCTCCGCCCAATATCGAGTACATGTTGTTTATATTAACACGGCCGAATCAACGACATCGTCTAATACGAGCGAGGGAAGATCTACGCGACCAATAGCGCAACAACGGACCATCGAGGCACAACACCGATCCCGGGTCCCGAGCCCCCTCTCTCGTGGGCCGGCGCAGTTCGCACGGTCCAGAAGGATCAGATAAGTAAAATCAATTGATATTTTGCTATGTTTTTATTTCCGTGTTGGAAGTATTATTGCAGATTCTCAGCACAGACTCGTGCAAATTTGTTGCATCATGTGGAACGACCTATGGGCTTTCATGTCGTCAAAAGGAGACCAGGCCCAGTCTCGCTGAGTCACGGGTCGCGTGACCCAACCCAAAGCACTTTGCAAACGCAGCCGAGGGGATCCCATTGAAGGCATGATCTCCACCTCAAAGCTCGACACCACGTCCCAGACTCGAGGAACGCCTACCTGGGCCACGAGTCTTAACGATCCCCAAGGCTGGAGAGACCTTATTCCTTTACCCGGCATCCAGATCGAGTAAATCCCCCGGGAGCGGAACTCGCAGGCCAACACGCTATCCTAGCTAGTCTCGTCCGAAAAATCCGCGGACCCGTCCCGGGGAGAAACCCTCCCAACAGCGCCGAAACTCACGGCCGATTGGCGGGACCCAATCAAGAATTTCATTAGGTCCGGGGCCCTGCCCCCGGATAGGGTCGAGACAAAACAACTCTGAATGCGAGCTGCAAGGTACTCTGTTTCGGTTCTCAACTTTATTACAGGAACTTTTCAATGCCTTTGTGAAAATAAACAAATCCCAAAGTCCGAATGGTGTCCCGGAGGAAAAACCCCGATCCCGGAAAGACACCAGAACCATAAACTTCGGCATCCCGGGGAGAGTCAAAACGACCGAACCCCGGGGCCGAGAACAATACGTAAATAAAAACCCACAATCCCCATACCCAAAACGGCCTCAAGGGGTCTCGGTATGAGGAGGTAAGAGCACACATAACAAAAGCCCACAAAGAACCGTGAATCCCCATACCCAAAACGGCCTCAAGGGGTCTCGGTATGAGGAGGTAAGGGCACACATAACAAAAGCCCACAAAGAACCGTGAATCCCCATACCCAAAACGGCCTCAAGGGGTCTCGGTATGAGGAGGTAAGGGCACACATAAGTTTAATGGCTTTAGTTTTGAGGTACCGGATAAGTTTCTGAAATTGCCGGATGTTTTTTACGCACCGAATGGCTTTAGTTTTGAGGCCTGCGTGCCTTGGAACCAGTTGTAATTTGGAGGACTGCGTGCCTTGGAATCATTTGTAATAGATAGGTTTCTTTTACATATGTATTGTACAACTTGTAAGCAGTGGATTTGATCCACGGATCGACCTTGGATCTCGAAGCACCGACGAATACGAAGAGAAACGAAGCAAGAAGAAGCAATTTTTCAGCCACTGGAGCAGGTAGCGGTCGCTACCCTAGGGGTAGCGGTCGCTACCCCGAACGCTAGGCTGATCGCTGCTCGATCACTACCGGGGCCGAAAAATGGTCTGGACAAAGGTAGCGGTCGCTACCCTAGGGGTAGCGGTCGCTACCCTAGGGGTAGCGGTCGCTACCCTAGGGGTAGCGGTCGCTACCCCCTCTGGAATCAGCATTGCGCCATTCCGGTGGACGGGGCGCTACTCATGGAGTTTTGCTTATTTTTCGTTCGTTCTTTTTTCTGTGTGTTGTGAGGTTTAGGGGCCATTCGAGTATGTATTGCTTGCTGTGCTAGTTCTAGGTTTATATATGTTATAAATGTTCAACCAACATACATACAACCTTAAACATGCATGTTCCCAGAATAATGAGTATAATGTCTTGTCCAAAGCATCACACTCCTGAAGCCCTCGATCATAAGTTTGTAGGTCCGCCTCAGCGGGGTACTACTTTTTATCTTGGTATAAGTGGGAGTAAAGGTTAGACCTTTACACGTGAGTTTGGTTTTCTCATCGATAGATCCACTGCAGGCGTGGCTATCGAGACATGAGATGAGAATGGGATTCTCATCGACCGAGAGTGATATTAGATATCATTGACATGGGTATGTCTACCTATCTTGAAATACTTAAGTGCGGACTCAGTCGGCTTAAAGATTTGCAAGATGAGGATCTCGGGATCGTTTTGTTCTAATGGACAATGATATTGGATATCAATTGAACAAAATGAAATAAATAAGTACAATTGTTAGACAACCTTATTTGTTTACCGCTTTGTGGATGTTTACAAACTTTAGTTATCTTACTTTTAGAGTTTATCATGTCAAATATCAACTCAATTCAAGTTTGGTTCAATTCTTGATTATGAAAAATTGAACAAATTTTCTTGATTCACAACGTAATTTGAGGATGGTCCTCAAATATGAAGACAAGGAAAATGTGTTAGATAACCACATCCTAAGATATCATTGAACAACTCAATAGCATGTTCGGGGAATGTGCTAAGATTGAGCGGTTCGGTATGACCAGGGTCATCGCTTCAGCTAGGCTGGAAAAATGGAAATCTATGGAATCACATGTGCAACAAATGATTGGATTATTTGCTTCAAGTGACCGCCTAGATTTTTCCTATGATGATTATTTGGAAACCGATTTTATACTTCAATCTCATGATGGTTATAATGCCTTTAGGCTAAAAATTCCACATGAATGGTTTGAAGAAATCGCTTCGAGAGCTCCACGGGATGCTCAAGGCTGCTGAGCCGGCGATAGATAAGGACCCTAAGAGGGAAATTCTTATGATATGGGATAGGGTATTCAAAAGAGCATGGGCAAGAAGGCTACTAGGGTTCCTAGGGAATCTCAATGCGTCTACTGCAAAAGTGTTGGACAGTACTTGCAAACATATAAAAGTTCATATTTTATTCAATTTCAAAATAAATGCCTAATTTGTCTTTCATTTGATGGATTATAAGGTTATGATTATTTACACCTCGGGGAGTGATTTAATCCAAAACACTTAAGTTCATCAATGACACAAATTAGAGACTTTCGAGCCATTGGATGGCGTGAAACGATTGTCTGGTTGGCTCCCTCATATTTTATGAGAGATAGGGCTTCAATTGCATGATAATATCGCTGGTTAGAAAACTTCGATTTTTCACTTACGATTTATCACGTTTTGACATTGTATTAATTTTGAATGGGAAATTTGAATGAGACTCAATTATTGGGAATAATTGAATTTGCCCAAAGTTCAAAGAAGATGTGAAGAACGGGGTTGCTTCATCTTCAAGTATTAATGATATAGACATTAAACTTCACAAATTCTACTTCTTGGGTATTGGATGCCAAATATGGTTCTCACATTTTTATGTGGAGTAACTACATAGAAGTATAAGTTTGGTGAATAGAGATGTCGATCTACGAGCAAGAAATGGAGCGAAGGTCGCTGCATTAGCCGTATGATCATATGATGTTGTTTTGCCTTAGGGCCTTGTTTTAGTATTATAACTATGTATTTTTCGTACCTTAAATAAACAATGAATATTGGTTCAGTATTGGATACTGATGGATTAGTTTTTCACTATTTAAATAGTTTGATAACTATTTTAATTGTGAACTATTCTTTGTTTTGGTACGATTATTACATTATTTATTTATACTTTAAACTCAACAAATCATATATAACATTAACACCAAAGGCCGAATCGAATAAGTCTCAATGAGACATAACTATAACATTGTTGATTAGATCAAAATCTAAACATGCAACGAATCTTCTTTTAGAAGGCATTCTAGAATCATTTGACTTGGAATCATTTGATACATGTGAATGATGTTTGATGGACAAAGATAACAATGTCATCTTTCTTGGAGAAAGGAGAACATGTGAGTGATTAATTATGGATGATCCATACTGATGTATGTGGAACCTATCAGTTCACAAGCACATGAAGGTTATGTTTTGGAAAAGAGAAAACAAACTATATTAGATATAGTTCGACCATTCGATGAGAGGTCTAAATGAACTACTGGTCTATTTTGGGAGCACACAATTCTTGACTTCAACTTATACACTGAATAGGACGCCGTCAAAAGCCGTTGACACCATACTAGGTATGGAAAGGGAGGGTCCCTAAATTGTTTTCATCAAAAATTGAGGTTCTATAGCTTCTATGAATAGATTTATCTCTACAAGGCTTGAACTCAAATGGGACAAAAGTTTCCTTATGGTATGTCCATATGAAATTCGAGGGTACAAATTCTACGATCTATCTGAGAACAATATTTTGTTGCTCGAGATGGTGATTTTCTTGAAAAGAGATATCTTTCCTAGAAAGTCAGTGGGAGCTCGGTTATCTTGAACGAGGTTCAAGTGGAACAACCAATGATGAATACTCAAGACTGGGTTGAGAGTATTGCTATGGTTTTGGAAACCATACCAGCCCTTGTAGGTCCAGAAGGCATATATCTCTTTTAGTCAGATACTTAGGTATTGTGATCAATGAGAGATATGAAGTCATGCTTTTGGAAAGCGATGAATCTTCGAACTATATCCAAGCTATGACGAGTGCAGCTACTAAAAAATTGGCATGGTGCCATATAATCCGAGATGATTTCAATGTCTGGTAATCAAGTTTGGAACTTGATAGATTTGCATCAAGAGGCTAGACCCATTGAGTGCAAATAGATCTTCAAGATCAATATAGACATGAATGGAAAACCTAGGGTTTTCAAAGCAATTTTGGTGGTAAAAGTTTTATATTCACGAGGTGGATTATGATCAATCTTTTTCACCAGTTGTTGTGATTTATTCATTCGGATTAACTTAGCCATTGTGACTCATCTTGATAATGAGTTATGGTAATATTGGATGTTAAAACTAACTTCTTGAATTGGATTCTAGAAGAGAATGTGTTTTAACACAGCCAAAGAGTTTTATCGATCTTAATAAGGCTGAGAAATTATGCAAGCTTATAGTTCCATTTATGGAATAAAGCAAGCATATCGGAGTAGCAATCTTCAGTTCAATGTATCCATACTGGGTTTTGGATTTCAGAGGAACTCGGAAGAGTCTTGTTTTACAAGAAGATCAGTGGGAGTTACGTTGTATACATTGTGTTGTATGTCGATGACATACTCCTTATTGGAAACAATGTTTCTATGCTTAATTCTATTAAAGAATGGCTTGAGAATTGTTTTTCAATGAAGGATCTTGGAGAAGCACAATACATATTGGACATCAAGATCTGTCGGAACAGATCGAAAATGATGTTTGGACTTAGTCAAGTGACCTATTTTGATAAGGTACTTGATAAGTTCAGAATGAAAGACGCCAAAAAGGGTCTCATTCCAATGAGTCATGGCACATCTCTTAGCAAGATGCAAGGCCCTACGGGACTTGATGAGCAAAAGAGGATGGAAAACATTCCTTATGCTTCGGCAATAGGGTCTATAATGTACGCCATGATATGTACACGACCAGACGTATCGTATGCTTTGAGCATGTAGAGTCAGTTTCAAGGAAATCCAGGTGAGGCGCGTTAGACTGCGACCAAGAATATTCTTATGTACCTTAGATGGACAAAAGAATATTTTGTTGTCTTTGGAAGACAAAAAGAGTTGGTGTTAACAAGCTGTTTAAATGCTAACAGACTAAGATAATTTCCGATTTTAATCTGGTTATATCTTTTGTCTGGTTAGAGTTGAAATTTGCTGGAATAGTTCCATGCAATGCAATATAGCTGATTGAAACTATAGAAGCTGAGCACAATATTGCATTGGATGTAGTAATGTTGGCAGTTAGGATTTGAAAGTTCTTGAATGAACTAGGTGGCGTAACTAGCTCAGCCCATCCGATAGTTCTCTATTTATAGTAGAGTTATCGCGCAAGCCAATGAGCTAGAAAGCACCACAAATCTAAAACTAGTGCTCAGGAAGTTCCACATTATCTGGGAGATAGTTTTGTGGAGACATCGAGATAATAAAGTTGCAACTTTTGATAAGGTTGCAAACTCGCTTTCTAAACCTCTCCAACAGTCTAAGCTTAAGGCTTTCACGACTGCAATAGAGATCAGACATCTTAGAGATGGGTTGTGATTTCTATTACTGTATTAGATACTTTTGGAGATTTGGTAAACATTCACTCATATGTATTATACATGTTTCTTCATATAAATATGGTTTAATTTATATGAATTGTCCAAATGATTAAGTGATATCAATTGGGTTATGAGGTCGACTTACCGCATAATGAAGTCCCAATGGTTGAACTGATATACTTGAATCATATAGCTGTTCCTGGTTCGTATAATCAGGTACGGACAAACCGATAATACAAAGAACTAGATTGTAATGTGTACTATAGCGCCGCTTCATGGGCTAGTGATGTGGGACATCGAGTACAATTACATAGATATTGGTTGGGAGCTAATGATCGAACAGACCCGAATGGAATAGTATTTAGGATTTCGAGTCATAATACTATTTCATTGACTGTCGAGCAATTTCCTCTAACCTGAGTAGTCCAGAGTAATTCCATTGTGAAATGGTGTACTTTGATACAAGTAAACGCCTTTCGTAAAAGGAGGTTATAAAACTTGTTATTGGGTATATCAGGAAGCAAGTGGGAGAGCTTGGATTGACAAGATGGGATTGTCCTCCATTTTATAATGGGATACATGTCTTACCGGCCACTTGGAGAGTCGAGACTGTGGAAAATACGTGGCCACGTTCAGATTCGTATCATAGTGATAAATCTGGTTTTACAGTCTGTCTCAAAGTCCAAGAAAGGTTTGAACCGATTGAGGATGACTCGAGTCTTGCCTCAAGTTCAAACTTAGACATAAAGAGACAACAGGAAATTAGCAGCACACTGGCTCTGAAGGCCAAGTGGGAGATTGTTGGGATATGTCCTTCGATCCTACGTGTGCAATCGATAAAGTCATAAGGTCGTCTATGGATGTTAAATGATTATTCGATAATATTTATTGTTGGGAACAATATAATATTGATCGATAAAATCATACCTACAGGGTCACACACGAGCTCGATATTGATATACATTGCTTGATAAATATATTGATTTAGAATCAATATTTACGTGGATTAAATACACATGCATGGGATGCATGGCTTGCATGGATGCATGTCACATAGTGTGACATGGCATGCCACACAAGCAAGTGGGACCACATACAATGCATAGTGGCATGTGTATGTGGCATGACCTTTCACCTCCTTTGTAACCCCTTTTGCATGTTAATGGTGCATTATGATGCCCATTATGTTGTAGGTTACAAAGGGGAGTAATGTGGTGAATAATGAGGTTATAATATGGATGAAAATCAGATTTTCATCACACATTATCTTTACCCACGAAATTCACACCATAGAGAAAAGAGGTTGTTCTTGGAGAACCAACTCGATCAAGCAAGCAAGTCATCATCCGGGTTCGTGTGCAACACGTAGAGGCCGGGCCATTTGTGCGGCTTCAACATCCGGGTGATCTAGACAAGAAGAGTGACGAGGTCATTCACAAGGAGAGCATCTAGTGACTGATCCATGAAGGTGGTTCAATCGACTCAACACCACCTTCATCAACATCAACGAGGCACGCTACACCGGTTATAAGTGTTCTCGTTAATCCCTATATATATATATTGGATGTATATATATAAACGTGTCTATACATATAATGTGTGCCTAGATCTTCATGTTGTTCGTGTTCTATTGTTTTACACGCTTCCGCACACACGAACAAGGTAATCGAGCGATTGGATCGGCATCGAAAACAATCAACAACAACGGTAAATCCATTAAATGCCTACGATCTGATCGTGGAGGCGAGTACCTATCTGAAAAGTGTATCAAACAAATGATATAAAATGACATTAGAGGTTGAGTAACCATGCACATTGAAGTGACGCCATGAGCTCGAGACGGCGCATGATGTCACCGATCGTTGATTGGACTGCGGTCGTCTGAACGAGGTTGGCCAGATCCTCCATACACATGAGGATATACATGGACATATGTCCAGCTCAAGCCACTGTATAAAATTCCTGTTGCCCTCAATTTTTCTTGAAATATTTTTTTCCTGCGGTGCAATACGACTCAACAACAGGAGCCATGTATATTTTTATAGCGACTCTAGAATTCGAACCTAACTCAAACTAGGGGGCACAGAGAAAAATGTTACGAAAACTAGAGTGACTGAACAACTTCCGATGATAGTAGCAGCAGCACAATTGGGTAATCTCCCTGGCGTGGAATTCGCAGAGATGATGGTCCCCTTTCGAGGTCGGAAGATACGATCGGGATTGGTGCACCACAGGCACGACGGTTTGAAGCCGACAACTTCTGCAAATTTGACGAACAGGTGAGAGAAAAAGAAAATTACTAATATATTTTATTTATGTAATAAATTAAATATAATTATCAAAATGTAAAGTATATTAAAGACATTTTAAATTTGAAAAATATACTCAAAATATAATTATGAAATTTTTAACTACATCAAATTATTATGATAAAAAACATTAAATTTTCTTAAATTTTAATTAGTCAAAAAAATAATCTTTTTTTATAGTATCAATATCTAAAGTATTTTTTTTTTCTAAAATTCTCCTATATTTTTATCACTTAATTACTTTTTAATCAAAAAATAATACTAATAGCATTTGTCCAACAAAGTTTGTCAACTTTGATGAAATAGAGAGTATAAAATTTAAAAAGATTTTATTTTTTTCTCTAATTTTATTGTATAAATATTATATTTATTATAATAAATATTTTATTTTATTTTATTTTAATGAGTTAAATTTTAGAGGGGATGTGACTTTTTGATCACATTTGATAGGGGATGAGTTTAAAGTCCCCACTTAAAAGTGTGAGTTTTTTACACCAATTGTCCATAAAATGTCTCTTATACCCTTACTATTTCAATAAATCCAAAATAAAAAAAAACAAAAACAATATCAAATAAAATAAAAACAAAAACAAAATAGATGTGGGGCCCACGAAATCAGATTTATTGTTTGGTTGGAGGGTTTGGTATGTCTTTCTTGTGCATTCATATCCCCATATTCATCACAAACCAACTATAAAAAAAAATCAAAAATTCTCTCCAATCCACACAAAAACCTCTACCATGTTGCCCCGTTAGGTTCTGGAAAGCGCCTGTCGAATATACGCGTGGCTAAACCAGCGAAAACGAGAGGTACGTGCTCCAGTTTTTTGCCGTTTTTTTTTCTGCGTCTGTTACTCGATGGGTTACTCGATCGCGCGTACCATCGAGTAACCCATCAAGTAACTAAGAATTTTTGAAAATAAACATTACTCGAACTAAGGTTACTCGAACTGAGTAGTGTTTCGAGTAACCCTAATTCCAGTAACAGGTTTCGAGTAACCTTATTCCAAGAACACAGTTTCGAGTAATGTGAGGTTACTCGAACTGAGGTTACTCGAATTGGTTTACTGGCTTATCCTGTTACTCGAATGTAACAGGCCATCCTATTACTCGAATGTAACAGGCCATCCTGTTACTCGATGGATTGTTCCATCGAGTAACAGGGCCTGTTTTTTGCGAATAAAGCATTTTTTTCGTAATTTTTGGTTTGTTTCGTCGATATATATGGATATGTTGTAATAGTTAACCTAATTTAGTAATGTTTTTTGTAATTGTAGATGTCGAATCAACGAATCACGATACGTTACGATGGTCGTTGGGATCGAGCGGTCTACGTCGACGAGATAAATATGTGCCTTTTCTTCAGGAGGGATCAAATTACCCTCGATTGTCTTGTGAGCCAGATTCGTGCCGTTTTGCGCCCTCCGCCCAATATCGAGTACATGTTGTTTATATTAACATGAGACAATGATTTAAGGAGCGTGCGGTGTCCTTTGCTTGTATCCCGCATGTTAGACGAGCAAAAGGACGATTGTTTCATTTTCGTCACCGAGATAGAGGAGGCACCACAAAATGCACCCGAGGTGAATATTCCAAAAGTAGATTCGGATGTACCGACTGAGGGCGAGAGGCCTGCTGAGAATTCCGAGGACGACGAAGAAGCTCGTCAGAACGATATGTTGCAGTCGTTGACCACTGAATGGACAGAATGGATTAGACAGCCGCGCGTCATCACAAATATTCTGTCACGCCGTAATCTGTCCTCGAGTTCTAATGCGGGAGCCGGCGAGCAACCCGAAGCAGCTCAGAATGCACAGAGTAATCCACTGCGCAACTGAATCATTCCACGGCCGAAGTTTGACCCCGCGGTTCCATTGCGTTCGGTTGAGCCTCCCGAACTAGTGTATGGTCATATTGCAGTCGGCGCGACATTCCGAACGAAATCGGATTTGAAGATATCAGTGGGGATGTATCACATGGAGCATATGGTAGAGTGTGCCACTACACGCTCGACCTCTGAACGGGTAGCGTTCGTTTGCAAGCGAGACCGTGAGAAGTGCCCGTTCAAATTGTGTGCTACTGAGAATGACGAAACACTTTGGAGGATTACGAGGCTGAACTTGAATCACGAGTGTGTCAATAATTTGGATCGGACTGTCGATCTACATGTGTCGAGCAAGGTTGCCGCTACTTACTTTGCTCGTTAGTTAGTCGACGATGAGATCACACTAAAGCCGAAGACAATGATTTCTGATCTGAGGAGATTGTACGGAGTTGTAATCGATTACAGCTTCGCCCTGCGGACGAGGTGTTTTGGCACGTTTTGGTCGGGTTGAATGTAACGGGGCTGGGCTGTGTTTAGAGGGTTTGGAAACGGTACCAATACATAGAATTTATATTACGAAAAGGGTTGAATTAGATCTAGAAGAAACAGAGGATTTGAGCTCGAGGGTTTCGAGCTCGAAGCTTCTTGGTATTATCCAAGCTTTTATTTAATGGCTTTATTAGCTATTTTCTGCCGCCCTTTCATTGTTTATGGGACTGTGCCTTTTATAGGCGATCATCCATGCTTATCCATGCCACGATACCCTTAACACGTTGGGTACCTAGTCTAGATACATTAAATGCCGAGGCACGATTCCGAGGCGCGTTTTGCCGTGGTGCGGGGTCCTTGATGGTGGTCGCCGCGAGTCGCCCCGTCGTGGCTGGGGTTCGTGATGGTGATGGAATGGCGCATGCGTCTTGCGCTTACTTCGGATGCTTCGTGAACGGCCGTCCGTCGAGCCTGGCGATTTCTGTCTGATCCCGCGGCGGTGCGCGGGCCTGAGCTTTTGTGCCCCGGACCCCGTCCTTGGGGCCCACGTCCATGTGCGCGAATGGGGTCCTTATCCTCCCAGGATGTGCGTGGAATTCCAACTGTCCGGAATCGACACGTGTGTCTGCATGCACGGATATGAACGTCCTGGGTTTTATGAATCGTTGGGGCAGGTCGCACCTGTGCGGCGTCAGAGTCCCGCGATACGACCCCGGGGCGTGGCGCCCGGGACTGATTGCGTCCTTCCGTCGCGGGTTGACTCGCGAGGTGCTCTCCTGCGGCTGGGATCTGGGGGCGTCTCAGGGTTTGATGCCCCGTTGTCCTCGTCCTTATTCATGTCGGGTTGCTTGGCTTCAGTGATTCGTGCTGGGCCGCGTCCCGGGTTGTTAATGTCTGTGCCCCGTGCTGGGGCGTGATCCCGGGTCTGTCCTCCCGCATGCCGGGTCGTTGGCGCCCGATCTCGGGGCCTGTCATGATCCTCGCGACGGGGGCTGACACGTGGGTCCACGCCACCAGTTGGTGGGGGGACTGATGTTTGGCATCCGTGCGGGATGTGCTGGCGCGATTCGGGGGCTCGGGCATTGTCCCACTGCATGCGGGTCATTGGCGCCTGAGCTTCGTGCTGGGCCGCGTTCCGGGACCATTTGACCCGTCGTCCCGTATGTCGGGTTATTGTCGCCCTTTGCGGTTGGTCGGGATTCGGGCACGATAAGCGTGGGCAATATCTGATTCTTGTGATGGCGAGTTGGCGTGGGGGCCCATGGTACCAGCAGGAGCCCCATCCGGGCCTTTTTATCCGTTGTCGGGTGTCGACCCATTCCACGTGTCGGTGGGGGATTTTTGTGGCACAACACTGGACCCCAGAGAAGTCCGTGGAGGGACTCCGCTGATTTCTATGAATGTTGTGTTTGGTCTGGTCCGTGGCTTCATAAATCCGTTTGCTTGTCTTGATTGATGCTTTGTAAAGGCCTTGTCGTCGTTTTCTGGCGTCTGTGCTTGTGCTATCGTAGGTCATTGTCTCGAGGGTTTTGTATTTCCCGCGGTGGTGAACCAAAGCGGAGACCGGGGCTCGGGGCGAAGCCTTCGCCTGACGGGTCATCGATGCCGGGTCGTGATGGTCGAGGTCTGCGCATTATGTCCGTGTCTTTTGTAGTGGTGATATGGCACGTGGGCCCCTGCTCGAGTTGGCGGGGGCGATCATTGGCGTGTGCGGATGTCACTTGGGAAATTGCTTCATGAACTTCTCCTGCCGCCGGGATCCGGCACCATCGCCCGGTGACTCGGCCCCGTGGGTGTAGCTCGTTTCCGTTATCAACCATTTTTCCTCGCTCTGGGCCCCGCGTCCGAGCGTGTGACTACTTAGTTTCCATCCCAAATGGCCCGCGTTTGGGCGACCACTCTCGTTGTATTTTTCTTGGGTTTGCTTTCTCCGCTCGGCGCGGCGCGGGGGAGTTGGTTCACAGATACCTGCGATTATATTCTCAATGGAGAGCATTAATATAGAAAAACATCGATTAGTTTTATTTACTTGTTCTCGGCCCAGGGGTTCGGTCGTTCTGACGCTCCCCGGGATGCCGTTTTTATGGGTTTGGTGTCTTTCCGGGACCGGGTTTTCTTCCGGGACCCCGTTTTAGACTTTGGAATTTTTATTTATATATTTTGTTCCCTTACCTCCTCATACCGAGACCTCTTGAGGCCGTTTTGGGTGTGGGGATTCACGGTTCTTTGTGGGCTTTTTGTTATGTGTGCCCTTACCTCCTCATACCGAGACCCCTTGAGGCCATTTTGGGTATGGGGATTCATGGTTCTTTGTGGGCTTTTGTTATGTGTGCCCTTACCTCCTCATACCGAGACCCCTTGAGGCCGTTTTGGGTATGGGGATTCACGGTTCTTTGTGGGCTTTTGTTATGTGTGCCCTTACCTCCTCATACCGAGACCCCTTGAGGCCGTTTTGGGTATGGGGATTCACGGTTCTTTGTGGGCTTTTGTTATGTGTGCCCTTACCTCCTCATACCGAGACCCCTTGAGGCCGTTTTGGGTATGGGGATTCACGGTTCTTTGTGGGCTTTTGTTATGTGTGCTCTTACCTCCTCATACCGAGACCCCTTGAGGCCGTTTTGGGTATGGGGATTGTGGGTTTTTATTTACGTATTGTTCTCGGCCCCGGGGTTCGGTCGTTTTGACTCTCCCCAGGATGCCGAAGTTTATGGTTCTGGTGTCTTTCCGGGATCGGGGTTTTTCCTCCGGGACACCATTCGGACTTTGGGATTTGTTTATTTTCACAAAGGCATTGAAAAGTTCCTGTAATAAAGTTGAGAACCGAAACAGAGTACCTTGCAGCTCGCATTCAGAGCTGTTTTGTCTCGACCCTATCCGGGGGCAGGGCCCCGGACCTAATGAAATTCTTGATTGGGTCCCGCCAATCGGCCGTGGGTTCCGGCGCTGTTGGGAGGGTTTCTCCCCGGGACGGGTCCGCGGATTTTTCGGACGAGACTAGCTAGGATAGCGTGTTGGCCTGCGAGTTCCGCTCCCGGGGGATTTACTCGATCTGGATGCCGGGTAAAGGAATAAGGTCTCTCCAGCCTTGGGGATCGTTAAGACTCGTGGCCCAGGTAGGCGTTCCTCGAGTCTGGGACGTGGTGTCGAGCTTTGAGGTGGAGATCATGCCTTCAATGGGATCCCCTCGGCTGCGTTTGCAAAGTGCTTTGGGTTGGGTCACGCGACCCGTGACTCGGCGAGACTGGGCCTGGTCTCCTTTTGACGACATGAAAGCCCATAGGTCGTTCCGCATGATGCAACAAATTTGCACGAGTCTGTGCTGAGAATCTGCAATAATACTTCCAACACGGAAATACAAACATAGCAAAATATCAATTGATTTTACTTATCTGATCCTTCTGGACCGTGCGAACTGCGCCGGCCCACGAGAGAGGGGGCTCGGGACCCGGGATCGGTGTTGTGCCTCGATGGTCCGTTGTTGCGCTATTGGTCGCGTAGATCTTCCCTCGCTCGTATTAGACGATGTCGTTGATTCGGCCGTGTGCGGCCAGTCGGCCGCGTCTCTTTGGTTCTGGGTCGTTGACTTGACTTATCGGGTCTGGTGGGTTTTGGCGAATTCGCTACCCGGGATGATATCCTTGCGCCATTTTTAGGTGGAATTGAAGTTTTCACAAGAAAGAGAGTACAGTAGACACTTTATTGTTATTAGCCTGTCTCCTTCCACGGTGTCAAAGGCACCGGAGGGGACAGAGGGAAATTGATACAAATATAGTAGGTGGGGGCCACGACCTCAAAAACCTCTAAGGAAGGCCTCTCCCGTGGTGATTTACAACCCCTTATAGTATCCGCCTCACCTGGCCTACGGGTTGTCCGAGGTTCTGCCCCTTTGCGCCGCGTCCCGCTCCGGCCTGTCCGGGGATGCCTCGGGCTGCGGGATTGTCACCCTGGGGTCCGGGCCTCGAGAGCAGATCCCAAAGTTTCCCGTCCTCGAAAAGCTTCCATAGCTGCTGTAGTAGTTGCCGGCATTGACCCGTCGCGTGCCCATGTTGTTCGTGGAAAGAGCACCAAAGTCTCTTGTCCAACCTGTTGTCGGGGGCTTGCATGGGCCCCGGTTTGACGAGGATGTCTTCTCCGGTGGCGAGGAGTATCTCCATCATGGACATGGCGTCCTGACCCGTTTGCTCCACCAATTTTACCTCCATCTCTCTATAGCTCGGGGGCGGGCGACTTTTCTCGTACGGCTTGTAAGGAGCCTGTCTTGGCATGTTCGCCGGCCTCCGGTCCTCGGGGTCCTGACATTTCCTCTTTGGATCCGGGGCGTTGTCGTTTTCCCGCATAAGCCTCTGGAACCAACATTGTGCCCCTGCCTTCACGCGGAAATCCTCGTAACTCCCTGGGTAGCATTGCATGAGGCGTTTGAACAGCTTTGAATCCTTCCGGAGCCCACTCATGGCGGTGTGTAGCTTTAGATCGTCGCCGACTTCCTCTCCGCTGAGTAGGATGTCTCCCACTCTGTCCACGTAAGATTCGTCGCTCTCATGTGGCGCCTGTTTGATGCCGATCAACCTTTGGTTCTGCTCGAGCCGATTGACCTTCGAGGCGAAGTGGGCGACGAAACGTTGGACCAAGTCATCGAAACAATGGCTAGATCTGGCGGGTAGCCCGGCGAACCATTTGTGGGCCGTGTCTCCGAGTGTTAGCGGGAAAAGGCGGCACCTCGTGGCGTCGCTAGCCCCCCTTCCGGACATGTAAGTGCGGAAGCGGCTGAGGTGGATCTCAGGATCGGTCTTTCCGTCATACGTCGTCGTCTGGAGCGGTTGGATCTCGAACTGCATGACCGCATGCTCTACCTCCAGTGCGAGCGGTTCTTTGCAGAAGTCTACCCATCCCGGGCGGTTATGGGCCACGTCTAGTTTTTTCTCCATCTCGGAGAACTTGTTGTATAGGTCAAGGAGACCCGCCTCGGGCCCCGGGACGAGTGCCAGCACATCTGCGGGACGGCGTCCCGGTCCTTCTCCCTCGGGATGCGGGTTTGTCCTTCCGTCGTCCCGTCCAGGCTGGTCGGTCCATGCAGACTGGTCATTTGCCTCGGCGTTAAGGTCAAACGGCATCCTCCGGGCGTGGATGGCGTGTTGGCCGTGGCCCGAAGGACCCGGCCCCAGGCGGTCGAATGTGTTGCCCCTGGTGAGTTTGTGACCTGAATCACAAAACGGAGTAGTTAGTGCGTGCTTACGCTGTATCAGGTCGGTCATGGCCACGTCGATCTTCTCGGGCGTGTCCAGCATGGTGTCGACGTAAGGCGCGGGCGTCACGGGTGGAGGTGGATCTCGTCGTGACCCAGAACGGGAGCGGCGTATGTGGCGCTCTGTCTGCTGATGGCGTCGAAGGCGTCGTGCTTCGGTGTCGCTCCGGCGGTAGTGGTTTGTGGCGTCGTGGGCGTCCGGTATCTCTGTGGCGACGGCGTCCTCCGTCACGGGAGGTCCTTCCGGGATCTTCGTCGAATGCGGCGGGACCGTGACGCTCTCCTCGACCGGCATCTTTCCCTTCGCTAGCCTCTTCATGGCGGCGACAGCGCTTGAGGAATCGGACGCGGTGGCTCCGTCTGTCATCTCCTTTGTTTCTTCTTTCTCTGGGTCTAATATTTCAACCCCCTCCTTCTAGCGCCAAATGTTTTGGCACGTTTTGGTCGGGTTGAATGTAACGGGGCTGGGCTGTGTTTAGAGGGTTTGGAAACGGTACCAATACATAGAATTTATATTACGGAAAGGGTTGAATTAGATCTAGAAGAAACAGAGGATTTGAGCTCGAGGGTTTCGAGCTCGAAGCTTCTTGGTATTATCCAAGCTTTTATTTAATGGCTTTATTAGCTATTTTCTGCCGCCCTTTCATTGTTTATGGGACTGTGCCTTTTATAGGCGATCATCCATGCTTATCCATGCCACGATACCCTTAACACGTTGGGTACCTAGTCTAGATACATTAAATGCCGAGGCACGATTCCGAGGCGCGTTTTGCCGTGGTGCGGGGTCCTTGATGGTGGTCGCCGCGAGTCGCCCCGTCGTGGCTGGGGTTCGTGATGGTGATGGAATGGCGCATGCGTCTTGCGCTTACTTCGGATGCTTCGTGAACGGCCGTCCGTCGAGCCTGGCGATTTCTGTCTGATCCCGCGGCGGTGCGCGGGCCTGAGCTTTTGTGCCCCGGACCCCGTCCTTGGGGCCCACGTCCATGTGCGCGAATGGGGTCCTTATCCTCCCAGGATGTGCGTGGAATTCCAACTGTCCGGAATCGACACGTGTGTCTGCATGCACGGATATGAACGTCCTGGGTTTTATGAATCGTTGGGGCAGGTCGCACCTGTGCGGCGTCAGAGTCCCGCGATACGACCCCGGGGCGTGGCGCCCGGGACTGATTGCGTCCTTCCGTCGCGGGTTGACTCGCGAGGTGCTCTCCTGCGGCTGGGATCTGGGGGCGTCTCAGGGTTTGATGCCCCGTTGTCCTCGTCCTTATTCATGTCGGGTTGCTTGGCTTCAGTGATTCGTGCTGGGCCGCGTCCCGGGTTGTTAATGTCTGTGCCCCGTGCTGGGGCGTGATCCCGGGTCTGTCCTCCCGCATGCCGGGTCGTTGGCGCCCGATCTCGGGGCCTGTCATGATCCTCACGACGGGGGCTGACACGTGGGTCCACGCCACCAGTTGGTGGGGGGACTGATGTTTGGCATCCGTGCGGGATGTGCTGGCGCGATTCGGGGGCTCGGGCATTGTCCCACTGCATGCGGGTCATTGGCGCCTGAGCTTCGTGCTGGGCCGCGTTCCGAGACCATTTGACCCGTCGTCCCGTATGTCGGGTTATTGTCGCCCTTTGCGGTTGGTCGGGATTCGGGCACGATAAGCGTGGGCAATATCTGATTCTTGTGATGGCGAGTTGGCGTGGGGGCCCATGGTACCAGCAGGAGCCCCATCCGGGCCTTTTTATCCGTTGTCGGGTGTCGACCCATTCCACGTGTCGGTGGGGGATTTTTGTGGCACAACACGAGGAACCTGGCCGTTGAAATGAAGTACGACAACTATCAGGATTCATATCAGATGCTCCCGTCATATCTGCACGTGCTGAAAGAATGCAATCCAGGGACTCGGTATGATATTCAGACGACCAGTGAGGGCGTGTTCTGTCACATGTTTGTTGCACTTAGGCATTGCATTAGTGCATTTCAGCAGCGCACTCTGCGTCCTGTCATAGTAGCCGACGCCACTCATCTGAACGGGAAAAACAGTGATGTGTTATTTGTTGCCATCACAAAGGACGGAAATGAGAAGATTTTCCCGTTTGCCTTTGGTATCGGTCCGATTGAGAATGACCTGGAGTGGACGTGGTTTCTAGAGCACCTCAGGCTTTGCTACGATGCAGACGATCTGCTCATTGTGTCCGACCAGCATAAGAGCCTCGCGAATGCTATTCGGAGTGCATATCCCCACGCAACCCGTGCGTTGTGCAGTCACCACCTCGAGAAGAATCTAGCAATGTACCGATCTCATGTGATCGCAATTGTACACAAAGCTGCCTATTGTTATCGAGTGGATGAGTTTGAAAAATATTTGTCTGATTTGGAGAGAATCAGTGGAGACGGTGCTTATAGGCGCCTCATGAAGGTACCGGTATACCGATCCAATCGATATACCGTGTGTGCGGAAGCGTGTAAAGCAATAGATCTACTATGCATGATCTTAGTGCACACTTAATGTGTATAAGAACACATATAAACATATATATATACACATCCAATATATATATATATATAAGGTTCAACGATTACTTGCTTATGGTGACGAAGTGATTCGTTGATGTCGTTGAGGTGGTGTTGAGTCGATTGAACCACCTCAAATGGATCAGCCTCTCGAAGCTCTCCTTGTGAATGACCTCGTCACTCCTCTTGTCTAGATCGCCCGGATGTTGAAGCCGCACAAATGGCCCGGCCTCTACGTGTTGCACACGAACCCGGATGATGACTTGCTTGCTTGATCGAGTTGATTCTCCAAGAACAACCTCTTTTCTCTCTTTCACTTGTAAATTTCGTGGGTGGTGATTAAGTGATTGTGAAAATCAGATTTTCACTACTTAATACCTTCATTTCCATCTCCATTACCCTCTTGTAACCCCCATAATGAATATGCACCATTATATCACATAATGAGTGGGTAATGGGGAGATGAAAGGTCAAGTACACATCACTATGCCACAATGGCATAAGATGTGGTCTCTCTTGCTTGTGTGGCATGCCATGTCACACTATGTGACATGCATCCATGCAAGCCATGCAATGCATCCCATGCATGCATATAAATTCACGTAAATATTGATTCTAAATCAATATAATTAACAAGCATCGTACATCATCTTTGAGTCCGTGTGTGACCCTGTAGGTATGATTTATTGATCAATATTATATTGTTCCCAACAATTTAATATTATCAAATAATCATTTAACATCCATAGACGACCTTATGACTTTATTGATTGCACACGTAGGATCGAAGGACATATCCCAACAATCTCCCACTTGGCCTTCAGAGCCAGTGTGCTGCCAACTTCCTTTTGTCACTTTATGTCTAAGTTTGAACTTGAGGCAAGACTCGAGTCATCCTCAATCGGTTCAAACCTTTCTTGGACTTTGAGACAGACTGTAAAACCAGATTTATCACTATGATACGAATCTGGACGTGGCCACGTATTTTCCACAGTCTCGACTCTCCAAGTGGCCGGTAAGACATGTATCCCATTATAAAATGGAGGACAATCCCATCTTGTCAATCCAAGCTCTCCCACTTGCTTCCTGATATACCCAATAACAAGTTTTATAACCTCCTTTTATGAAAGGCGTTTACTTGTATCAAAGTACACCGTTTCACAATGGAATCACTCTGGACTACTCAGGTCAGAGGAAATTGCTCGACAGTCAATGAAATAGTATTATGACTCGAAATCTTAAATACTATTCCAGTCGGGTCTGTTCGATCATTAGCTCCCAGCTAATATCTATGTAATTGTACTCGATGTCCAACATCACTAGCCCATGAAGCGGCGCTATAGTACACATTACAATCTAGTTCTTTGTATTATCGGTTTGTCCGTACTCGATTATACGAACTAGGAACAAGCATATGATTCAAGTATATCAGTTCAACCATTGGGACTTCATTATGCGGTAAGTCGACCTCATAACCCAATCGATATTACTTAATCATTTGGACAATTCATATAAATTAAACCATATTTATATGAAGAAATATGTATTATACATATGAGTGAATGTCTACCAAATCTCCAAAAGTATCTAATACAGTAATAGAAATCACAACCCATCTCTAAGATGTCTGATCTCTATTGCAGTCGCGAAAGCCTCAAGCTTAAACTGCTGGAGAGGTTTAGAAAGCGGGTTTGCAACCTTACCAAAAGTTGCAACTTTATTATCTCGATGTCTCCACAAAACTATCTCCCAGATAATGTGGAACTTCCTGAGCACCAGTTTTAGACTTGTGGTGCTTCCTAGCTCATTGGCTTGCGCGATAACTCTACTATAAATAGAGAACTATCGGATGGGCTGAGCTAGTTACGCCACCTAGTTCATTCAAGAACTTTCAAATCTTAACTGCCAACATTACAGCATCCAATGCAATACTGTGCTCAGCTTCTGTAGTTTAATCAGCTATATTGCATTGCATGGAACTATTCCAGCAAATTTTACCTCTAACTAGACAAAAGATATAACCAGATTAAAATCGGAAATTATCTTAGTCTGTTTTGAAGTTAGCATTCAAACAGCTTGTTAATATCAACTCTTTTTGTCTTCCAAAGACAACAAAATATTCTTTAGTCCATCTAAGGTACATAAGAATATTCTTGGCCGCAGTCTAATGCGCCTCACCTGGGTTTCCTTGAAACCGAATCGTCATGCTCAAAGCATATGATACATCCGGTCGTGTACATATCATAGCGTACATTATAGACCCTATTGCCGAAGCATAAGGAATGTTTTCCATCTTCCTTTGCTCATCAGGTCCCGAAGGGCACTGCCTCTTGCTCAGAGATGTACCACGAGTCATTGGAATGAGACCCTTCTTGGCGTCTTTCATTCTGAACCTGTCAAGCACCTTATCAATATAGGTTGCTTGACTAAGTCCAAGCATCCTTTGTGATCTGTTCCGACAGATCTTGATGCCCAATATGTACTGTGCTTCTCCAAGATCCTTCATTGAAAACCATCTTCCAAGCCATTCTTTAACAGAATTAAGCATAGGAATATTGTTTCCAATAAGGAGTATGTCACCGACATACAACACAATTAATACAACGTAACTCCCACAGATCTTCTTGTAAAACAAGACTCTTCCGAGTTCCTCTAAAATCCAAAACCCAGTATGGATTCATTGAACTGAAGATTGCTACTCTGATATGCATTCTTTATTCCATAAATAGAACTATAAGCTTGCATAATTTCTCAGCCTTATTATGATCGATAAAACTCTTTGGCTGTGTTAAAACACAGCCTCTTCTAGAATCCAATTCAAGAAGTTAGTTTTAACATCCAATATTACCATAACTCATTATCAAGATGAGTAGTAATGGCTAAGATAATCTGAATGATCTAATCAAAGCAATTGGTGAAAGTTTTTCCATAATCCACCTCGTGAATAAAACTTTTACCATCAACCTTGCTTTGAAAACCCTAGGTTTTCCATCTGTCTGTTTAGATCTTAAAGATCTATTAGCATTCATTGGGTCTAACCCCGTGATGCAAATATATCAAGTTCCAAACTTGATTATCAGATATTGATATCATCTCAGATTTCATGGCACCATGCCAATTTTAAGTAGCTGGACTCGTCATAGCTTGAATATAGGTCGAAGTTCATCTCTTTCCAAAAGCATGAATTCATATCTCTCATTGATCACAATATCTAAGTATTTGAATAATAGAGATCTATGCATTTCTGGACCTACGAGGGCTGGTATGGTTTCCAAAACCATAAGAATACTCTCAACCCAGTCTTGAAATTCATCATTAGTTGTTCCAATTGAACCTCGTTCAAGACAACCGAGCTCCCACTGACTTTCTAGGAAAGATAACTCTTTTCAAGAAAATCACTATCTCGAGCAACAAAATATTGTTCTCAGATAGATCGTAGAAGTTGTACCCTCGAGTTTCTTATGAATACCATAACGAAACTTTTATCCCATTTGAGTTCAAGCTCTATAGAGATAAATCTCGTCAGAGAAGCTTTTAGAACCTCAAATTTTGATGAAAACAATTTAGGGACCCTCCCTTTCCATACCTAGTATGGTGTCTTATCAACAGCTTTTGACAGCGTCCTATTCAGTGTATAAGTTGAAGTCAAGAATTGTGTGTTCCCAAAAGAGACCAGTAGTTCATTTAGACCTCTAATCGAATGGTCGAACTATATCTAATATAGTTTGTTTTCTCTTTTCCGAAACATAACCTTCATGTGCTTGTGAACTAATAGGTTCCACATACATCAGTATGTATTCAACCCTAATTACTCACATGTTCTCCTTTCTCCAAGAAAGATGACATTGTTATCTTTTCAATCACACATCATTCACATGTATCAAATGACTCCAAGTCAAATGATTCTAAAATTTCTTCTTAAAGAAGCTTCGTTACATGTTTAGATTTTGATTTGATCTAATCAACAATGTTTCAGTTATGTCTCATTGATACTTATTCGATTTGGCCTTTGGTCTTAATGATATATATGATTTGTCAAGTTTAAAGTATACATAAACAATATAATAATCGTACCAAAACAAAGAATAATTCACAATTAAAATAGTTACCAAACTATTTAATAGTGAAAAACTAATCCATCAGTATCTAATACTGAACCAATATTCATTGTTTATTGAAGGTACGAAATTACATAATTATAATACTAAAACAGGGCCCTAAGGCAAAACAACATCATGTGATCATACGGCTAATGCAGCGACCTTCGCTCCATTTCTTGCCCGTAGATCGACATCTCTATTCACCAAACTTATACATCTATGTAGTTCCTCCACATAAAATGTGAGAACCACATTTGGCATCCAATACCCAAGAAGTATAATTTGTGAAGTTTAATGTCTATATCATTAATACTTGAAGATGAAGCAACCCCGTTCTTCACATCTTCTTTGAACTTTGGGCAAATTCAATTATTCCCAATAATTGAATCTCATTCAAATTTCCATTCAAAATTATCTCAATGTCAAAACGTGATAAATCGTAAGTAAAAAATTGAAGTTTTCTAACCAGCGATATTATCATGCAATTGAAGCCCTATCTCTCATAAAATATGAGGGAGCCAACCAGACAATCCATTCACGCCATCCAATGGCTCGAAAGTCTCTAATTTGTGTCATTGATGAACTTAAGTGTTTTGGATTAAATCACTCCCCGAGGTGTAAATAATCCTAACCTTATAATCCATCAAATGAAAGACAAATTAGGCATTTGTTTTGAAATTGAATAAAATATGAACTTTTATATGTTTGCAAGTAGTGTCCAACACTTTTGCAGTAGACGCATTGAGATTCCCTAGGAACCCTAGTAGCCTTCTTGCCCATGTTCTTTTGAATACCCTATCCTATATCATAAGAATTTCCCTCTTAGGGTCCTTATCTATCGCCGGCTCAGCAGCCTTGAGCATCCCGTGGAGCTCACGAAGCGATTTCTTCAAACCATTCATATGGAAAATTTAGCCTGAAGGCATTATAACCATCATGAGATTGAAGTATGAAATCGGTTGCCAAATAATCATCATAGGAAAAATTTAGGCGGTCACTTGAAACAAATAATCCAATCATTTGTTGCATATGTGATCCCATAGATTTCCATTTTTCCAGCCTATCTAAAGCGATGACCCTGGTCATACCGAACCGCTCAATCTTAGCATATTCCCTGAACATGCTATTGAGTTGTTCAATGATATCTTAGGATGTGGTTATCTAACACATTTTCATTGTCTTCGTATTTGAGGACCATCCTCAAATTACGTTGTGAATCAAGAAAATTTATGTTGTTCAATTTTTCATAATCAAGAATTGAACCAAACTTGAATCGAGTTGAAATTAACATGATAAACTATAAAAGAAAGATAAATAAAGTATGTAAGCATTCACAAAGCGGTAAACAAATAAGGTTGTCTAACAAGCTACTTATTTATTTCATTTTGTTCAATTGATATCCAATATCATTGTCCCTTAGAACAAAACGATCCCGATATCCTCATCTTGTAAATATTTAAGCCGACTGTGTCCGCACTTAAGTATTTCAAGATAGGTAGACATACCCATGTCAATGATATCTAATATCACTCTCGGTCGACGAGAATCTCATTCTCATCTCATGTCTCGATAGCCACGCCTGCAGTGGATCTATCGATGAGAAAACCAAATTCACGTGTAAAGGTCTAACCCTTACTCCCACTTATCCCAAGATAACAAGTAGTACCCCGCTGAGGCGGACCTACCAACTTATGATCGAGGGCTTTAGGGGTGTGATGTTTTGGACAAGACATTATACTCATTATTTTGGGAACTTGCATGCATAAGTTTGTTTATATGTAAGTTGAACATTTATAACATAAAACAACCTATAACTAGCAAAGCAAATAATACGTATTGAAAAGGCCCTTAGAACCTCACAACACTCAAAAGAAAAACGATATAAAACTATCGAAACGTCTTGAAATCATCCCAACTTGATCCGGCTGAACTTGGCTGCACCTGGTCAGGTCCACGACCCCTACCTCCAAGGTAGAGACCTTTGCTTTGGTCCTCTCAGATCTGCCCTCAAAAAACCCGTAACAGCGGTCGCTGTTATGCAAACAGCGCCCGCTGAAATGAAACAGCGGTCGCCGTTTTGCATTCGGCGCCCGCCGAAAGCAACAAAAGAGGGCAGAATGTTTGGACCTGAGTTTTGCATGAACAGCGGTCGCTATTGCCACAACAGCGCCCGCTGAACCCCTAACAGCGACCGCTATTGCTACAACAGCGGGCGCTGTTTGTCTCCAGCAGCCCCGAATTCGTTCGTTTCGTTCCGTTTTGCTTCATTTCTTCTCGTTTTCGCTTGGGCTTCGAAATCCAACTCCGATACATGGATAAATCCATTGCTTACATATTGAACAATACATTTTTGAATAGAAAAACCTATCTATTACAAAAGATTCCAAGGGACGCAGCCCTCCAAAACTATGGTCATTCAACACGTAAAAAACACGATTCATCCACCCGACCACTATCGGTGGCCGGCCTTACATCTAATCACATAGATTCAAATTAACAAATAATCCAATTATGTTGATTTAACCTTTGTGTCCAACACAAAAGTGTGCACGAGCCCTAGTCTCTGATACCAATTGAAGGTACCGGTATACCGATCCAATCGATATACCGTGTGTGCGGAAGCGTGTAAAGCAATAGATCTACTATGCCATGATCTTAGTGCACACTTAATGTGTATAAGAACACATATAAACATATATATATACACATCCAATATATATATATATAAGGTTCAACGATTACTTACTTATGGTGACGAAGTGATTCGTTGATGTCGTTGAGGTGGTGTTGAGTCGATTGAACCACCTCAAATGGATCAGCCTCTCGAAGCTCTCCTTGTGAATGACCTCGTCACTCCTCTTGTCTAGATCGCCCGGATGTTGAAGCCGCACAAATGGCCCGGCCTCTACGTGTTGCACACGAACCCGGATGATGACTTGCTTGCTTGATCGAGTTGATTCTCCAAGAACAACCTCTTTTCTCTCTTTCACTTGTGAATTTCGTGGGTGGTGATTAAGTGATTGTGAAAATCAGATTTTCACTACTTAATACCTTCATTTCCATCTCCATTACCCTCTTGTAACCCCCATAATGAATATGCACCATTATATCACATAATGAGTGGGTAATGGGGAGATGAAAGGTCAAGTACACATCACTATGCCACAATGGCATAAGATGTGGTCTCTCTTGCTTGTGTGGCATGCCATGTCACACTATGTGACATGCATCCATGCAAGCCATGCAATGCATCCCATGCATGCATATAAATTCACGTAAATATTGATTCTAAATCAATATAATTAACAAGCATCGTACATCATCTTTGAGTCCGTGTGTGACCCTGTAGGTATGATTTATTGATCAATATTATATTGTTCCCAACAATTTAATATTATCAAATAATCATTTAACATCCATAGACGACCTTATGACTTTATTGATTGCACACGTAGGATCGAAGGACATATCCCAACACCTCGTTGGTATCGGTGTTGAGACCTGGGCAATGTCAAAATGTGCTGCACGGCGATATGGTTTCATGACATCGAATGCGGCCGAAGTCTTCAACAGTGCTATCAAATGGCCACGACGATTACCTGTTTGTGCTATGCTCGAGACGATTACCTGGGCAAGGTCAAAATAAATACCAAACAATACTAAACAAGTCTCTAAAGTGTCGAGAATAAATCATCCTAAGCTCGTATGTCTTCATTCGTGTATCTTTCCTGAGATAACCAATAAATCATCCTAGCAATATACTTTCTGTACCTAACGATGTAAGGAATGTCAATAGTCTTGTTCTCGTGAGTCAACTTGTCGTTGAACAAGCGATCCAGGTACATGCAACAAATCGGCCCACACGAATTCCCGTCGGGTTGGATTATTTGTCGATCCTTGGGCATCAGCTTAAACTTGAAAGCACACTTCTTACGCACCTTGAAACATAAAACATTGAAATGAATGAAACACTTCTCACGTCAATATCATATAAGAAAAAAGACTAAACTACACAATGAAATGAATGAATCATACAGGTACGAGTGCTGCTCCCACCAGTGTGCGCTTTTCAACAATCGAGGCAACAAATCTGTCAGGGGCTTCAGCTGTGTAGCTCTGACATTGAACAATGAATCATACACTTCGAAAGTCCAATTCTCGAAATCAATGACTGTCATGATCCAGTTAATGTTACCAATGTTTCAAATCATGGCCACCTTACATACAAACAATGAAAATATAAGAAATCATAGAAACCAAAGATTATTCAAATTCAGTTAACATACCTGATGGATATTGTACCAACTATGCTCACCACCACCCGTACCCGATACAATCTTAGTCATATGCGGAGGTGGGCTAGAATTCTTGTATCTCAACTCGAAATCATTTGAAGTCCCTTTATGCTTCAGTTTCCGGTATTCGAGGCAGAAATCATTCTTTGGAAAGGACATAAATATTAAATTTTATGTCAGTAAGAACATGATAAAAGTAAAATATAACAAATCATAGATAAAAGACATTCACTTACAAAGAAGCTGGGACCGAAGATCTGGTGCCCACTTGCGCTCATGTAAGGCTTCACCCCGACCCTAGTTCTAATTTTTATTTTCATGAACACAATATACAAGTCGAGTACCTGAATATTGACACGTTGTTAATATTTAAACATAAATTAAAAAGGTTATAATTTACAATATTACCTGAGAGGTGAACCAATCAAAGGGATTTTCCACATCGTCGAAGAATTTCTGATCAAGGATCAAACCATCACAGCACTTCAGCCTAATGCAGGAATCGGGCCCCGATGCTCTGTACACATTGTACATCTTCCAGCTTCTTCTACCGCGTGCCCTGCTAAACTCTTGGATGAAAGGGCTACGCAAGTACTTGGAAGGCTGCACAACACGAGGTCCGAGGCTGCTCTCCCCGTCATCCTACTCGGGCACCTCATCCACGTCGTCGTCATCCTCGTCAGTGAAGCACAAGGGCACCTCATCCTCGCCATCATCCTCGTCATCAACAGCTGGCTCTGAGAAGATATCAAAGGATCTCCCAGGATGGGTCTCAACATCGACCACAACAGCTGGTCTCAGCGTGCTGGACGTCCCTAGATCAAAAGGAACAATCGACGGAGGCGTGCGGTAACTGGAGGCCGATGGCGACATCTGGTAACCTTGGAATGGAAAGACTGGACCCGGCATCTGGTAACTGTCGAATGGATAGTCAAATGGAAATACCGGAGTCACCTGGGGCTGGGGCTGCATGCGGTAACGCATCCATGTGTCAGCATCTCCAAACAAATACTGAGGGGGTCAGGCATCACCGACGTCGAGAATCAAGCTGGTACTCTGCGCACAACAGTCTAAGGAATGTCCTCGTAGTGGTAAGAATGACGAGGAGGTGAACTTCGAGGGGGCAAGGCAGGCTCATCGTACACTGGCCGTGGATGAGAGTGACTTTTCAGACCGAAGAAGCCCTTCATTTTATGGAACAAGCTCTCAGTGACACTCTTCGTGACGCTCTCTGTCACACTCTTCGTCACGCTCTCCGTGACATGCCTCGTGATGTGAGCAGTGAATCCTGTCTCGGAGGTGTCAAACAGGATCCTCTCGAGGTCACTCCGACGATAAATAGGTGGATCATCGTCCACTCTCTCAGAATCATGTCCAGCCCGAGACTCAGTAGGAGAAGCATGTCGAGGAGGAGTATCATGTCGAGCAGGAGGAGTAGCATGTCGAGGAGGAGGAGAAGCACCTCGAGGAGGCGGAGATTTATGTCGAGGTCTCTGAGATGCACGTCTATCGGCTGAAGAGCTGGGCGTGATATCGTCACGCGAGCGGACACCTGCCACCTTCTTCAATGTCCTGGCCACGCCTTCGGCCACGCGGTCCACCAGCTTCTTCTTTTTCTTCTCTATCTTCTTCTTCGGTGCCGGTGCTCGTGTCGGCGCCGCTGCGTGGGCTAAACGGACGTGAGGCTGGTACGGGACGGCATACAGCTCACCGGCCCCAGTCAAAGTCCTATAATACAGCATCTCCTCCTCCGGTGTCGGTGTGAGGGTCTCGTGCACTACAAGCTAAGAGAAAACAATAACAAAAAAATATTTATTAATGAAATATTCGATAAAATTATCAATTCAAAATTATTAACGAAATAGATTGACGATTACCTGCTCATCCTCAAAGTAATCCGTGAAATCGAAGTTAGTCTTCCTCTGCGTCCAATTCAAAAACCGGGGCATTTGCGTCTCTCGGCTCCGAGTACCGCACATTCTCCCTAAATCAGGAAAGGCCTCGAAGGCCCAACACTAGAAGACCCAAACTGGACCATAAAAGTGATAAGCTTTTTTATCCACCTGATCAACTACCATCCCAGCAGTCCTGATGTAGTGCGAGAAGTTCTAGAACGTATATGAACCCCAAGGAAACCACTCCCAACCATCGTTATCCTCCACCAGTGTCCAAAACCAATTCTCGACATCTAATTTCCCTCGACCAATCAGAATGAAGTAGAGAATCAAGATGTTGGCAACCTTGAAATAATCATATAGTTCGTCGCCCATCCGCAAATCCTTAAACGAATTGAGTAATGCTTCAATCTTCATCACTCTGCTACGGAACAACCTCCGATGGATGTCTGTCCTAGGAGCGACATGACCTTTGTCTGTGGGATCGAAGTTACTTTCCCCAAAGTTCAGGCCGGTGATCAGGGCATATTCTCGTGCTCGGAACTTCACAATACGTTCCTCGACAGCAAACCAGTGCATCATCTCCGGTATTCTCGTCTTGCTAACGATCTCTCTCGAAGCAGCTTGTGCAAAGGCTTGTTCGATTGGTCTACACTGGAAATGGGAAAGAACTGAAAAGACACGTCTGTTCGTACTCCGCGAGGCCCTCGTTCCCACCCACCTCTCTCAGAGTATCTCGTACGGTTTTCAATACGCCGTGTCGATCACCGCAATTTATCGCTCTCGCCTCGTTGATGAAATCCGGTCTCCTCCATCGGAAACCAGCCTGCACAAATGGAGAAGAAGCAATTAAAAACAGATTAATAAGATCAAAAAAAAAGTTTCTGCCTGTTACTCAATCGTGTGACACGATCGAGTACAGACATTCGACCAACCTCATTCAACCAACCCATTAGACCAAACAATTCGATTAACCCCATCGACCAACCCATTCGATTAACCCCACTCGAAGAGGTTAATCGAAGGGGTTAGTCGACTGGGCTAGTCGATGGGGGTTAGTCGATGGCACTAATCGACTACCATCGAGCAGTCATGAACATAAATCAACAACTCAAATTTCAGAACAATTCAACTCACATTTACAGTTCTAAATGAAGTATAACACAATAAAGAACTCAAACAAGCATCGAAAACACCATATAATCCATCAAATTGCTCGAAATTTCGAAAAGAAAAATCGAAAAAAAGCGTTTCGGATTCGGGAATTACTGAAAGTTGGAGAGGCGGTTCTTGTTGTTGTTGCTCCTCCTCCTCTTCCTCGTGTTCGGACTGCGATGGCGATGACATTGCTCCGCTCTGGTGATTCAAAATCGAAAAAACAAAGTGGACGGCGGTTTACGAGAGAGAGAAGAAACAGAAGGTAAGGACCGATTCTTTTGTTATTCTTTTTTTTGGTTTTTTTATTAAGTTTGAGGGGTATATTTGACCATTCTATTACAATTGGTGTAAAAAAACTCCTAGTTTTATAACCTATCACAAAAAACACACATTTCTTATCAAGTTATAATCCACATGACTCAATAAATTTTATTTATTATTTTTAAAATTGTAATTTTATTATTTTTTATCATGTAATTGATCTAATATTTTTTCACATGTAATTTTATTTTCTATTATTTAATTTTTTATTTTTTATTTGAAAAATATTGGCCATAAATCGTAATGGCTAGATGAGTCAGTGGGATGTTCAGGACAAAGAAGTTCAGATCCATAAAAAATTGGATTGACCCAGTCCAATCCAATTAGCAAGTGGCTAATGATTTTGGGGCGTGTCATTCTGATCCGTTCCATTTGTCAGTCCTACATTATTACAGTAATTGTTAAATTCAACAGATTCATAATTCCTTAATTATAGGAGTAATAATCATAGTGTGCTCAAATCATATTTATGTACTAGTATTTCACTGCGATAAAAAGTACACTGATTTAAGATTCAACAGCATTCAAACATCATCAATTAAAAATGTACTCTTATTTTTTTTTTTTCATTTTTGATAAAAAATAAAATTCTTATTTGATTAAAAATCTTGAAGAGTAAAAATATATTTTTTATTTAAAAAAATGATTTTGCCTAAAATTTAAGAAACAGGTGATAAAGTAGTATTGAAAATTGGTTCAATTAACACTTCAAATGTCGACCTTATTAAAATGATAAGATATAATTCAATTTATATGTGATTCACTTATTTTTTCACAAAAAATGTGAGATATCTAACACACTTTTTCACGTATGTAAACTCGATTTTGTCGGCTTAACTCGTGGACTAACGTACCATTTTTTAGTAAATCAAAAATTTCATCGGCTAGATGGATCACCAATTATTGATTTGACCTAATCTAATTCTGAGTACCATATTAAAATTAAACATTAACACTTAAAAAAGTCTTATCAATAAAAGTGATACATGAACTATTATTTGACAGAAAGAATATATATATATAATTCAATTCATATTTTTCTATAACATTATTATATTTATAGTAATAGGAGTATGTTAATTAGAGGAGCAAAAAAATCTAATAAAAACACTGAGGTAAGAACAACGAGTCAATCGACTCCTAAGTCCTACTCCTACCCCAAGTAAATCCCAGCAAGACCAAGTTTGTAATCACCTTCACCACATGTGCATCTTCTCCCACTTAATTTAATTATCATTTTCATAAATTCATAATAATTTATAATCCAATCAGCACCCAATCTTTGATCAAGTCAAGTCAACGTAAGTTAACATGCAAAAATATAAACTCTTCATTTATTTATATCAATCATCAATAAGTAAATAAATTAATAAATAAATATATACTACATATTTGTGTTACTCTCTCTCTATCTAAAGTCTAAAAGTCGAATTAATTAAATCATTTTCTTGACTCTTTAACAAACACGCTTCGAAAATTCAACACTATTGACACATTCATATCAACCCACGCAAATCACAAGTCTCCCTTTACCTTATATATATATACAAACACCATTACTATCATCTTAACTAATTTCATACACAAGTTTCAAGCTCAAATTAACTAAAGAAATTTGGGAGATCGAGAGAAAAACATTTTTTTTACCAAATATATATCGTTTTGGATTTGCTCTGAAACCGAATGGCGTCCAAGGAGCGATCGTTGGAGTCAACTTCCACGTGGGCCGTGGCCCTCATTTGCTTCATCTTGGTTGCTATATCCATTGTTATCGAACAAATCATTCATCATACTGGATCGGTACGCACGAATGATTAATATTTATACGCGCACTTAATTTATATATATGTGATCGTTTTGTAGTAATTTAATTGTTTTGATTATACTTTGTAGTGGTTAAAGAAAAAGAAAAAGCCAGCTCTGTATGAAGCTCTGGACAAAATTAAAGCAGGTATATTATATCTATCTATCTATAATCTATCGAGGCATACGTCAGATTGAATTAGTACTTGTACTAATTTTAATTTAATTTTTTTTTAAAAAGAGCTTATGCTGGTGGGGTTCATATCGTTGCTCCTGACGGTATCGCAAGATAAAATCTCGGCTATTTGCATCCCGACGAGTGTTGGACATTCTTGGCATCCTTGTCGTTATAGGGGCAGCACTTCGCAGTACAACGATCCATGTTTAGCAAAGGTAATGATCAATTAATTAATTAAAATAATTGCTATTTAATGAATATGAATACACATATACACTAAAAAGATATAGTATATAGTAGTTGACTCACTGTTTGGGTACATCTTTTGTAGGGCAAAGTACAACTTGTTTCAGGATATGGAGTTCACCAGCTCCACATATTCATCTTCGTATTAGCTGTTACTCATGTGCTGTATTCTATTATCACTTATGGCTTAGGAATACTCAAGGTAACGTACTATATATTCTAACTCATTAATTTAATTATTATTATTATTATTTATTTTAAATTTCAATTTTATTTTTGATAGATGAGGAAATGGAAATCATGGGAGAATGAAACAAAGACAATCCAGTACCAATATTACAACGGTCCGTTTCAAACATAGTAGTAGTAGACAGTAGTAATATTTTTTAAGAATTACTTTTTTAACCCAAAAAGATTGTGCAAATTGCAATGCAGACCCCGAAAGATTCAGATTTGCAAGGGAGACCTCGTTCGGTCGTAGGCATTTGCACTTCTGGAGCAAGTCACCTATTCTTCTGTGGATTGTGAGTGTCCTTTTCTTAAACATATTTAAAATTAATTATTAATTTTAATGATTGATTGATTAATTAATTAATTACATTGGCTACATAATTAGGTGTGTTTCTTCAGGCAGTTCTACACATCAGTAGAAAAAGTTGATTACTTGACACTTAGGAATGGCTTTATAACTGTAAGTTATATTCTCTTAACTAATAATAAACTTAACAATCGATGCACTCGCTCATTTTTGGATTTCTGTCGAAACTTAATTCAGGAACATCTGACGCCCGATAGTCACGCAACATTTAACTTCCAGAAGTACATAAAGAGATCGCTCGAAGAGGATTTCAAAGTAATCGTTGGAATAAGCCCCCTCGTTTGGTTCATTGCTGTTCTCTTACTCCTTACTAACACCAACGGTAATTAAGTTTAATTAATCCTATGTTTTTTTTTTTACTTGGAATTATTTTTATATATTAACCGTTGATCTTGGTATAATTAAACAGGGTGGAATTCGCCGTATTGGCTGCCCTTCATCCCTTTAGTTGTGAGTGAAAACAAACTAATGTCGAATAATATTTATATACATATTCATTGTACCTTATGTATATAGTATGATTGTGTGTAGATGCTTCTTTTGGTGGGAGCGAAATTACAAGTGATCATAACGAAACTGGGGATGCGGATTCTCGACAGAGGAGATGTAATCAAGGGCTCCATAGTGGTTCAGCCTAACGACGACTTGTTCTGGTTCAGCCGCCCTCGTTTCATCCTCTTTCTCATCCACGTCATTCTTTTCGAGAATGCATTTCAACTCGGTTTCTTCTTCTGGAGTTGGGTACGTTGTTCGCTATCCTTTTTTTTTTCCTTTAATTTAGACAACAATTTTAACAAACAAACAAACAAACAAAACTAATACGGGCTTGTTTGGACTTTTCGCAGTACGAATATGGATTTCCGTCGTGCTACCACGAGACGGTGCACGAAATGGTTATTCAGATTTCGATGGGGTACGTTTGATTTTCAAAAATTTGTCAGTTCTTTTGGACTGAAACGAACTGAAGTGAACTGAAATTGACTGAAATTAAGTCCAAAAGAACTAATTAATACGGGTGAACTGTTTGTTTTTCAGTGTGCTAGTGCAGTTCCTTTGCAGCTATGTGACTCTGCCTCTGTATGCCTTAGTGACTCAAATGGGATCGAACATGAAGCCGACAATATTCAGCGAGCCGGTGGCTTCCGCTTTGCGAAAATGGCATCACACGGCTAAAAAGCACGTGAAGCAAGAGCGGGCATCGGCTAGCAACACCCCCTACTCTAGCCGCCCGGCCTCCCCACTGCACGGTGGCATGTCCCCTCTTTATTTGCTACAAGGCCAAAGGAACAATAGTGATTATAATAATAATAATAATGACTCGGTCGAAAGTGGAACTTACTTTGCTTCTTCGTCTCCGAAAGGATATTGGGGAGGAGGAGAAGGGTCGTCGGCCTCTCCAAGCCACGGAAATAGGCAAATCGTGGAAAGAGAGGATTTTAGTCGGTACGAAAGAGAGATTGAAAGGGATGTTGAGAATCCTCCAGAGGTGGTGGAGGGTACTCAACATGAAGTGGATTTCTCTTTCGGCCCAAAGGAGAAGTTATCTTCTTAATGTATGTATATTAATGGTTATGTAAATCTCCTATATACTTTTTGATGTAAAATATCTCAAATTTTAATTCCACAAAGAAACTACAAGTTGTAACAAAGACCCCAACAACAAGTAAACAAGTGTTTTCATCAAACAAATGTTTTTGGGACTTAAAATTGCAACATTTGAAACATATGGGGGGCGAAAATACAATTATCTCCACTTAAAGATAGCTGCTCCACCATGAAAAGAAAAAAGAAATGGATTAAACAAAGTGACACGTGGCCCAATAGAAGAGCAGAAACTTATCATCCTTACCCAATCACAATCAACAAACGGATTTGCCCAATATCTATCTCATCTCCAAAACTCTCACATAATTCACATATACTTGTGTGCCTCTGCAATTTCCTCATCCTAAAATAGAATCAGACAAATGGCAGCCAATGCTTTGATGAGCTGCGGTGTCGCCGCCGCCGCCCGCCCATCCCTTCTCTCCTCCTCCAAGTCGCGGCTCTTCGGGCCCGCGAATTTCGGAGCCGCCGCCCATGCGTCCACCTCTAGGTTCTCCATGTCCGCCGAGTGGATGCCCGGCGAGCCCCGTCCGCCCTACCTCGACGGCTCGGCTCCGGGGTAACAACCCAATCCTCTATTTACACATTTATATGATTATAATTTGTGTGGTCCTAATTAATTATTTGATAATACTGTAATTATAGAGATTTTGGATTCGACCCACTTGGTCTCGGAGAAGTCCCGGCCAATCTTGAGAGGTACAAGGAGTCTGAGCTGATTCATTGCAGATGGGCTATGCTCGCTGTTGTAAGTTCAATAATCATAATCATATCATATTTTATGTAATTAAAACTTTGTCACTTGTAATCATAAAAATGTAATACATACTTCTATATTTCAATTATCTCAATTTAATATTTGGCATCTATAACTATATAATACTTCTTCACATTATGTAGAAATAGTCTAATTACAAATGAAATACCATCATTTTTACGAGATATAGTTAATATAGCAGTTTGTGTGACAAAATGAAAGCCCAATATTTGCAGCCTGGAATCTTAGTTCCTGAGGCATTGGGCCTGGGCAACTGGGTCAAGGCCCAAGAATGGGCCGCAATCCCGGGCGGGCAAGCGACCTATTTGGGCAACCCGGTTCCATGGGGTACCCTGCCCACTATTTTGGCCATTGAATTCTTGGCAATTGCATTTGTTGAACACCAAAGGAGCATGGAGAAAGACTCGGAAAAGAAGAAGTACCCGGGTGGGGCCTTCGACCCGTTGGGCTATTCCAAGGACCCGCAAAAGCTCAAAGAGCTCAAAGTCAAGGAAATCAAGAATGGTAAAAGTCAAACGTGGTTTTAGTTTACTATTGTTTACCATAATTGCAAAATGACCCCTGAGATTTGTGTTATTTACAGGTCGCCTTGCGTTGCTGGCGTTTGTGGGCTTTTGCGTGCAACAGTCGGCCTACCCTGGGACAGGCCCATTGGAGAACTTGGCGACCCACTTGGCCGACCCATGGCACAACAACATTGGTGACGTCATTATTCCCAAAGGAATTTTTCCTAATTGAATTATTATTTCTGAAAATAAGTACATGACATGTGATGTAAAATTTTCTTTGTAATATTATAAGTATCGTGTAATGAATTTTATGATATGTGGTATCTAGTGGACGTTTTGTTATTAGTACTGTATTTTTTTGTTCAAGAAAGTCTTCACACTTTATTGAACAATAAGATTAAGAAAAATTATTAAAAGTAGTTGAGCTTTGACCTTCACACATTCATCTCTTCTTGACTAGCTTTGCCATTCGCCTTTTGTGTTTATGACTATGTCAATCAAGACGTGGAATCATGTACAATTGTCAATCAACTCGTTTGGTAACCTTTCAAAAAGGTAAGAGCTAGAGTCGATCAAGTTTAGCTGTTTAGGGATATTCAAATCTCCAAAAAGGTCTCACCAAACAACTTGTGCAATTCAATATGATCTACTAACGAACTAGGGCAAAGTAAATCTCCATTTCAACAAAATAAAATATCCAATTACACGTGAAATCTTTTAAATTGGTGTCCACGATCATTGATCATCTTCGATAAACTTTAAAATAAATAGTAATTAAAGTTAAGATCAATATTTCCACTATTGATTTTTCAAGATAAATAAATTAAAACATTTGAAACAAATGTTTTCATCAATAATAAATTTAACAAATATTTAAATATACTTGGGCATTCCATTCGATCACATCAAAAATATGTTGGAATCTATATAATTCATAGTATATTCATATATTTTTAAAATTAATAAATCTTAGAAAACATACATTGTACTTAATTATCAAAAATACTATAGACAAACTTTGATCCATTGAAATTTTTTAAAGAATTCAAACTAAAGAAAAAAAAATCCTATTTCTATTCTAAATTTTATGAAACTAATTGTATTTTAAAATTTTTAACGTGATTTTGTTGTGAAGAATAGAATGACTAAACATTACAATATTTTTGTTTCAATGGTTAAAAAATATCGTTTATTATTTTTTGAAGAATAGAATGACGAGCATCTCCAACCGATACCAAAAACTCATTTTGGAGTAAGGTAAATACTCCAACCGATACCTAAATATAAACATATTATTGGTTTTTGTGTTGGATACACACAAAAATACGTAAATTTACGTTTACCTCAAACTCAAACAATAACTATAATTGATTTATAAAAAAGTCTTTCTATTTTACAAATTAATGAAAATGACCTATCAATATAATTTTTATTTATTTTAGTTTTTTATTTGATTTTTTTGTAATGTAATAAATTATTTTAATAATAAAATAAAAATACATATCATAATATTTTAATAAAAATATATTTTATTTAATATTTTATTATATTTATTATGTTTGAAATTTTAAATTGAAAATAATAATTATTAGATTTTTTAATGTCAAAAGTTATAGAATTTAAAATTGTATATTTTTAAAGATGTTTGTTATTTATAAAAATAGTATAAAAATAATATTTCAAAAATATTCTTTTATGTTTGAGTATTGGTGTCTCGGTTGAAGTCAAATTATTGTAAACTTAAAATTAAACTTATTTTTTAGTTTAAGTTTTGGTATTCGGTTGGAGATGGCCTAAACGTTATAATATTTTTGTTGGAATGGTTAAAAAATACTATCGTTTATTATTTTGTACAACATTTGTGTACGCACTAGCTAGGGCCCCATTTTAACATTTCGCACAGGACCACCAAAAATTTCAAGATGGCCCTGGTCATGAACAAATCATAAACACGAACGAGATTGGTTTTATATGTCTTTTTCAACCAAATCACTTTATTTCTTCTATAAAAAATACACGAATGATTAATTTAGTATATTTAGAACCCTAACCAAAGACATTTGGTTTCTACTCATAAATCCATATTGATCAATTAATGATTAATTACGTTTAAATTACTTTAATTAAGACCACAAATAATAAATAATCAATATAATTACATAATACTTGTATATATTAACTACAAATAAATTTATTAGAAAATTAATAAATTTCCCAACACAATAAACTTCACAAATATTTAAATATTAATTAGATATCAAGTAACAGGCAAAACCACGCAATGTGTTGAGAACATCAAATTTATATCGAGTGACAGTGTAAAAATCCACGGACGTTATTGAAAATATCAAATTTTGGAGTGGATAAAACGTAAAGTTTTCATATTTCAAAAAATATTTTATAAATAGTAATTTCAATGTGCGAAGCCCTTATTTTAATAGTGAAATTGAAAAAAAAAACTACACTTCTTTTGTATTTTATGAAGGAAGTGTGATTATTAGTTTTAGATAAGAATTGAGCTCACACCCAACATTCCATAGTAATTATACTCATACTCATGCGAAATCACATCGCACTCCATAGTCTCGTGACTCTCGTCCCTCGTCTTCCTCCAAGCGCCCCAATGGGCCTAGTTCCTAGAAGTCTGGACCTTCAAAGGTCCCCATAACTCGGAACGTACATACCCGAGTGTCTTCTTCGAGTTGTGAGCCCAATTCGAGATATACCCTCTCGACCGCTTTCCAATGCTCACCAGATTTAGAAACACTCCATAGATCGAGAAACACACGATCCTTCAAATCGACTTTCCTCACATGCCCAAGCCGCACATGGTCTAGTCGTGTAGGCTCTTCATCCGAGAGTCTAGTTTTTCTCACGGTTACTTCGTTCACCGCTTCATCTTTAATCAGCTTGGTCACTCAGGCCTTACTTGGTTGTATGCTTCTAGGCCGGTGAGACTCTTCTCGCAAGAGTCGAGGTTCGGCCCCGGTTACTTCCTTCACCGCGCCTTCATGTAGGACATAAGGTCGCTCTGCCTTTTCGTCTCCTCCCAACACTACCAAAGCCTCTTCGGTAGCCTCATAAACTACACATTCTTCGGTGTAGCTAGTATTAACCTCGGTTACTTCTTTCGTCGAGCTTCCATCGAGGACATAAAAGACGACTCGTCTTTCTCTTTCCCCGCAATATTACCAAACCACCTTTGGTAACCCTTAAAACTCCACCTTTACAAGTGAGTTTGTAGCCCTTCATATCAAGGGTACTCAAGGAAATCAAATTCCTCTTCAAGTCAGGGACATGTCTTACCTCGCCTAACGTGCGCACCGTGCCATCGAACATCTTCAAGCGGATATTCCCAATCCCCTTCGACCTTGCACGAGGTGTTATTAGCCATAAACACCGCACCATGCTTCAAAGATTCATAAGTCTCGAACAACGACCGGTACGGACACATATGAAACGAGCAACCCGAGTCTAAGATCCAATCACCATAAAAGTTGGAGTTCTCGCCTAGAGCCATTAGTAGTTCCCCGTAGAATTGGCCATCTACTAATCCAACGTCACCGGAATTATTGTTGTTGCTCTCCCTATTCTTCAACGCGTAGCACTCCGACTTTATGTGTCCCTTCTTCTTGCAATAGAAACACATCTTATTCCCATGTCGCGACTTCGAATTCCCCGAGTCGCTCCCTTTATCACGGTACTTCTTTTGGACGTTAAGTCCTTCACCCACATCGAGCACACCATCCTTGTTGGACTCCATCCTCTGCACGTTTTCCCTTGACGAGAGTGTAGGAGTTGTGTACTTAATGTCTAGATTTAAGTAACGGTAAACTCCCGATCATAGCATTTAATCTATTTAATTAATAAACAATTATTTGCATTTAATTATTTATAATTAAATATATGCAAATCATGGTTCTAGATTTTATACGTTGTAGTTAGTATGGTGCTGCATGGGCGCACAGAAGATCATACTATCGGTTACTCGTATTTAATCAAACAGTTGCTCACGACCTAGATGGACACGAACTAATCCATCGGTATAGTCGTAGTGTGAGAGAGAAAATAATTTATCTTAATTATTTTATCACACTTGTACACTTGGTGTATTGGGCGGATCAGCTTGAGATTTATTGATTAGGATTGCCTTGGATAATCAATTTAAATCTCAGAGTATTTTATTCTTAATCCCCGATATTATTGCGGGTGTGTATATTTAATATAAGTGACTTTGATTTACCAAAGGAATTAACCGATTTAATTATTGGGTTGATTACCGGTTAAGTTGGGTCACTATATTTTATATATGGCATGCCGTGAATAATTGACCGGAAAGTGTATCCCGGAAGGGTTGATAATATCCCCGAGATGAGTTCATAAGGAATTATTGTGTAAACCTCATGAGTGGATTCGTTCCGCACAATAATAAAGGTTGAACGGTACTAGTCTCGGATATAAGATATGAATATTATTTATTGAGCAATAAATAAATTTATTCATGGATATTTAAATCTTAAATACACGGAATAAATAATACTAATCGGAGAAATATTATTTGATATAATATGGAATAATATTGGGAGTGCAATTTTATTTATATAGTGGAAAATAAATAAAATTTAATATTGATAAGAATTAATAGATTTGGGTTGGACCCAATTTAATTTTCAATATTTAGAAGCCCAATATTTATTCTCCTTATGATCCCCTACGTAGCCTATATAAGCACTACATGGTCTTCACTTTTCAAGAGCAGAAAAATAACCTAAGTTACGCCAATCATAAAGTTTTGAGAGTGAGGAAGATCCATAGGAGTCCGATAGATCGTCGCCCACACGACGTTCGGACGAGGTGCAAGGAATACGTAGGAAGATCGCAAGGTCGTCAACCGAATTCGTTTCTCCGTACAACGATTCGAGGTAATAATCGAGAACCCCTCTATGATTATTTGTATATGATTATGTGCGTTGAATAATTGTGATATATACATGAACAACGCGATCCGGGAAAAACGACGAACCTCGGGGACGGGGATTCGAGATCCCCGGCGAGGATCGAAAGAGGCGGTCGAACCCTAGGGTTCGGACCGCCCCACCGCGCGACGAGGGACGAGCCCCGGCTGGACGCCGGGGCATGCGATCGACTTCGGTCGATCGCCGGGGATGCCGTGGGCTGGTGCCACGGCGGATCCCCAGCCCCCTCGTCGGAGGCGCGTGGCGCGGGTACGGGAGACCCTCGGCCGAAGCCGAGGGATGCGATCGATCCTCGGATCGATCGCGGGTCAACTACGGGGCGACTCGCAGCGACCCCGTGCGTGCTACGGGTTCATCCGTAGCGGCTCGCACGGGGCTGACCCGTGCGCTAGGGCAGCGAGTCGTAGACTCGCTGCGGGGCTGCTACGAGCAGCCCGGGGATCGCTAGTAGCGATCCTAGCGATCGTCCGTAGACGATCGCGAACCCCTCACGGGGGTTCGGCTGGGCACACGAGGCCTTCGGGTCTCGATGGCGTTCGGTCGGGCCCCGGCTCGTGAGGTGGTTCGCGTTCGTGGATCCGACTCGCGGGAGAAAATCGGCTGGGGGCGGGCTGCGTGTCTTCGGGCGCGTAGTCTCCAAAGGTCGGACTCCTGCGGATGGGTCGGGGATCCAATCTTCGGTGATCGAGGGTTTTTGATCGGGTTATCGGTTCCGCAATTTTTGATAGCCCGGGACATCGAATCCCAGCAAATGGTATCAGAGCGTTTGGTTTCGTGTTCATGTATATATTCGATTATTGTTCTACCTTGCAGGATTTCCGGCTATCATGGTTGATTTAATTATTGCTTAATTAATTATCATGGTTATTAAACTCTCGGACATGTCGAGATTCGTTTTGTGTGGTTGAATGTTTGTAATAGTAAAAATTCGGGGGTTGACCGAATTTAGGATTTATTATTACGTTCTTTATTTTTCCGGAAAATGTATAGGGTCGATTTCATGTATAGAATCGATACCGGATAATGTAATTTAATTTTTGTAAATTATTTACGTTGGTTCGATGTTGAGACGACCGCCGGAGAAGACGTGTGACGAAGACGAAGAGGACCGGGGATCGATCACGAGGATCGATCCCATAAGGATCGATCCAAGGGGCGAAGGGGGCTGCCCGCGGGACTCCTCGGCCACGCCGGCCACCGGTGGTGGTGGCGCGTGGGCTGAGGTGGCGGCGGCGCTCCTCCCCGGCCGGCGATCGAAGGTAGGGGGTGCGGGGTCCTCGTGATCTCGTGTTCTCCTACCAAGATACTACTTTCCTAATTAGTTCGGATTTTTCCTATTTGAGTACTTTCCTTTTTTAGGAAACTCTCATGGATTAGGAAAAGAATTAATTGGAATTAATTTTATTCCTATTGATTTATTTCCTTCGTGGAATTATTCATGGATTAGGAATTTAATTAATTTAGTGCTAAATTTATTTTTCCTATTTGATTATTCCTACACAAGGGAATATTCATGGATTAGGAATGAAAATAAAATTGGAAAGTAATGAGTCCTAATTTATTTTATTTTCTTGTTCTATTATAGATGTCTTCTAGAATATTCCAATTTTTAATTGGATAGATTATTCTAGAGATTTAATGGAACTAGATAGGAAAATAAATAAATAAAAATATTAATGATATTTAATTTTATTTTTGATATATTCGATTGACTTAATTTTCGAATTAAGTAACTTTTGGATTAATTGAAAATAAATAGATTTGAATATTAGAGATTAATATTCTCGTCACATGGAGCATTCAAGAAACGAAGACTGAAGACTAGAAGAAGCATACGGGGATGGAATAAAGCCATGATAGTCGGGAAAATAATTCTCTAGTTTATTTTGACTATGTGCTATGTGCTTTATTGCTTGTATGCATGCTTATGTGTTTAATTATGCATTAGATAGCGTATCCCTTTGTTATAAAAAGCTAAGTGGGAGAGGGGATGGAAACATTCCCATGGTCTCCATTACTGTTCTCTTGGTGACTCTTATGGACTTTTGAAGTTCATATAGATGTGTCATTGGAGGAGAATTCTTGTAATTCCTCTTACAAGAAACATTGATCAAGTTTATCAAACAATGCCTAATTTGTCTTTCTGAAACTGATTTCAAGTCGACTCATTCTCACCCCGGGGAGTGGAATGGAGCCAGAGCCACTTGGTCATGTAGAGGACACAAATTAGATACTTTCGTGCCATACTTTTATAGATGGGTCGTTTGTCTGCTCGGCTCCCTCATCTAATGAGAGATAGGGTTGTTCGCATGGTGAATCACTGGTTAGAAACTTCGAGTTTCACTTATGATTCTCCGCGTCTTGATTTACGAAAATCGAATGGATCTTGTAATTGGGAGTCAATTATAAAAGTCTCTTAGTGTAGTAAACGTCCACACCACGTGGCTTGCTACACTGACGGATTTTGGATTAATTGATGTAGACAGTTGTAAGGAATTGTGAAGAGTTGTGAAGTTGTCGTAAACGTCCACACCACGTGGCTTGCGGTAATGTAGCAATTCCAAACGATTCACTTTGGTGCTGAGTAATGGTTTACACTTAGATACGCCTTGTAGTATTCCTCCCCACGAGGTTACGCTATAAGTGATGTATGACCAAAGAAAATCTAATTGCTAAATCATTTGGGTGGGTAAACGTCCACACCACGTGGCTTGCCTTACCTGATGGGATTTTAGATGTGATTAGTAATTTAATGATATTATTTAAGGGAGATAATATCGGATATTAAGTTAATTGTTTGTTTAAATGTGCTTATAGGTTTAGAGAATATCTATGAACCCACTTTCTGTGATACTCAAGGAGCATAAGCTCACTGGTCCCAATTATATTGATTGGAGGAGAAATTTAGACATTGTCCTAACTTCTGAAGAGTACAAATTTGTACTCCATGAAGTATGCCCTGCTGAGCCCACGGCTGCCTCGACTGATGAGGAAAAACTGGCATATAGGAAGTGGAAAAAGGCTGATGAAATGGCTAGGTGCTATATTTTGGCTTCAATGTCAAATGTACTCCAAACCCAACATGAGTCGATGGACACTGCCTATGATATGCTGTTTAACCTCAAGGAGATGTTTGGGGAGCAAGATCGTGCGGCAAGGCAAGAAGCCATGAGAGTCCTCATGACAACTACTCAGTCTGAAGGAACGCCCGTAGGGGAGCACGTTCTTAAGATGATGGGTCTGTTGAATGAGCTTGAGATCCTAGGAGCTCAGATTGATGCTGACACTCAAGTCGACATCATACTCCAGTCTCTGACCCCTAGTTTTGAGCAGTTTCGCATGAGTTATAATATGGGTAAACTATCTTATTCTCTTGCGCAACTCCTGACTGAACTGAAGGCGGCAGAGGGGATCTACAAGAAGGGCAAGTCTCAAGCACTTGTAGCTACCAAGTCCAAAGGCTTTAAGCCTGGTGGAGGTAGGGGCAAGAAAAGGAAGCAAGCCATGAAACCCAGTGGTTCCAAGAGGACTGGACCACGAGTGGGGGCTGCAAAGCCAAAGGGCAAGTGCTTCCGATGCAACAAGTCTGGACACTGGAAGTCTGAATGTCCTCTCAAAGGTACGAATTTTTCTTTAGTCGTAAAAACATAGTCAGCGGTATTATCTACCAGAATTCTGGTGTGTAGATATGGAACCACTGACGGTATGTGCATTATTTTAATGCAGGGGTTCCAGAAAACCCGGCGACTTAGAGAAGAAGAGTTCGAGTCTACATGAGCAAAGCTGTTGGGGTAGCAGCGGTTGCAGTGGAAGACATTTATCTGTTTAAGTTTTCATTTCAGTTATTGCTTTATGTACCCCTTATTTTGAAAAAGAACCTTTTGTTCTGTTTTTCTTTATTATCAATGGATATTTTATTTCTTTAATCATTTGATGGTTTGGATAAGAAATAATGGTGATATCTATTCTGGTACATTAGATAGCAATACGTGAATGATGAATCCTTAAGTCTACCACGATGCAACAAACCGTTAGTTATAACTTGTTTTACTTATTAGATGTATTTCTCTTGTCAATCATTATACTTGTGAAATTCTTGAACTTGGTAGTATCTATTCAAAAGGGATTCAAAAGGTCGAAATTGATTTGATCAATTATAGTTGGAGGGATGGACCTCCCGACCTAAGAATCGATCTTGAAAGATGATACAACTGAGTTAAACTTTCTGGGTAAAGAAAGGAATTCGGACAAGTATGGAAAATGATTTATGGTTAATGCGGTATGTGAAAATAGAGAAGGTACGAGTCGTTCTTTTCAAGAATCACTACAAAAAATTACACTTTTCGTGACGAAAATTTTTTTGACGACACAAAATTCGTCATAAATTATGAATTAAATGTGACAAACTTAACTTTCGTCACTAAATATATCAAATTAGTGACAAAATTTTATTTTGTCACCGTACATGTTGTTTTTCATGACAAAATTTAATTTCGTCTATAAAAATATTCTTTTTCGTCATTTTTTGATAACTATCGTGACAAAATTAAAAATTACGTCAAATAAATCTTTTGTGACAATATTTATTGTAATTAGAGACAATAATAAAAGTCATGGAAAAAAACGTTTTTGTGACACGATTATATTTGTCATTAATTATTAAAGATTATTAATGACGTAATTATTTCGTCACAACTTATTACTTAAAAGTGACAATTTTTGTTTTTGTCAATTAAGATATTGAGATAGTGACAAAAAAAAATGTCACTGCACACTAGTTTTTTTGGCCTGACAAAAATTTATATTGTCAATAAAAAAATATATTTTTTCGTCATTATTTAAAATTTACAATGACAAAAATAACAATCTCGTCACATAATTTGATTACAAAATTTATAGTTATGAATTACATAATTCAATTTTATTTTATTTTAATAACTAATGAATTATTATTTAGTTATTAATTTATATTCAAATAAAATTCGTTACCAAAAATATAAAACATAAAATAAATTATTAAATATTATACATTTAAATTTAATAATTATCAAAATTAAATTCATTATTTTGAATTAATCAAACAATAATTAATTTTTAAATAAATATAATTAGGAAAATATTTAATTAAAATTAACATTTTGGTAGTAATGACTCGAAAATTTATTACAATTAAGAATATTTTTATTATTTTTTTAAGAAATTAATATAGAATTAATCATTAATTTGTTTTTTATTATTTTGGTAAGAAATTAGTATAGAATTAATCATTAATTTTGATTCTACGAAATTAAGTAATACTCCAATTATTTATTGTGAGAAAGTGACATCGTGTTTAACCTAAAATTCAATTTATAAACAGTTGATCTCCTCTCTTCCACTACTTATCCCACAATTCCACGGCTCCACTCTGCCGCCCTACCTGTTAGATCTAAAAATTCACGGAGCTACAATATTTCCCAAAAAGGTTTGTCGATCGTCTTTTCTCTATTCGGTATTTTTTGGTAAATTACTTCTTAAATTCATAATGTTGGTTGATCGTCTTTAATTTCTCTATTCCGTATTTTTTTGGTAAATTATTTCTCAAATTTATAAGGTTGGTCGATCGTCTTCTCTCTATTCGGTATTTTTTTTCTAATTTAAATGGACGCCTCTCTCCCCACTTGAACCATCTCCTATTCGCTCAGTTTTTTTGTGCAGTAGTATCGCAATCAATAACATTGATTAGAAAAAAAACTCCTACAATTTAAATTTCTATGTATTCTCATCTTTATGAGAATCATTAGATTCTTACGCAAGTATTTTTGTTATATTTCTTTCAAGGTTTGTCTTATAGATTTCTATGTACTTATATAATTAGGAGGCTAAATATTACTTTCTTTGACATTGAATCTGCTTTCAATTGTTTTTTAATGTGACTTTTTTCTTAGGTTTTTTATATATATATGGCTCCTAAGTCCCAAAGAATTTGATTCAAAGAAATGAAAGAAAAGTCACAAGAGTCTACATCTCATGTGCCAGAACTACTCAAGAGACTCTTTCGATCGACGGCCCAAAGTGAAGCATTGAGAAATTATTGTTTGTTTGTTTTGTTCTTGCATTGTATATGATTATTTGTATGGAGGATTATTGTATACGTATTAATGTAGTATTACTTTTATTTCATTAATTAATTTAGTAGTTATTTAAATTTTATTCAGTAAATAATTTTAGAATTTCTAACGAAGAGTATTATGTCATAATAATAAAATTTTATATTATAAAATAATACTGTAGTTGACAACATTTATAAAATATGACGAAATAATAATCTTATTGCAACAAAAAAAAAATAATCTTATTGCAACAAAAAAAAAGACGTCATTAAAAATATTACAAGTTTAGTAATATATGAAAGATCGTCACAAATGTTATTTATTTAATGACAAATAAATTGTCGTGAAAAAGTACAATTTTGTGACGAAAAAATATATTAAGTGGCGAAATTTTGAGGTCATACGTGACGATTTTAACGTATAGATAAAAACTATGTCGACGATAACATTTATCGTCATCGAATGATTACTTTTTGAGACAAATTAAAATAACGTCACATTTATCTATCGTGACGCACATTCGGTGACGATCTTTGCGACGAAAAAAAATCGTCATCAAATATGTAACATGACGAAATTTGTGCTTTTAATGACAAAAAATTTCGTTGCAATTTCTAAAATTTCTTGTAGTGAATACTCGAAGATGGATTGGACTACTTGCTGTGCCATAAAGGCGGATTGTTTTTAACACAAAGCCATTATGGGGATCCTTCAAAGTATATCCATTTGTAGCCTGCGACCTGTTCGCGGAGGCTATCACCTATCTGAATAACACATAGCATAAATCAGGAACGAGAAATGGGATTCTAATGGTAAAAGAACAAGTTTATTCGGAACTACCTATGTTCTATGGATGTTTCTGGACACAACGGCACATTCTATGTGGTTGTAGAATATCCTAGAAGAACAAGTAATTGTATGTTCAATAGTACTACGAACCAGAAGGGTGTTCTCGCCCGGTTCATAGAGGAAAAACTATTAGATGAACTACAATGCCCTAATTGACAAAGTACTTTAAAATGAGGAAAGGGAAAGACTGAGAACCAGCCTGACCGAGTAGTAGCACACCACTAACTGCACCTAATGTTGTTACTGTTATACACCGGAGCGCCATTGCAGTGGGAGGTTGTTAACCAACCAGAGAAGTTCATAAGACTGGAAGAGTTTTTGAACTCTGGATCCAGTATACATGAAATCGATCCCTAGGTCTGCATAGATTTGCGAGAAAGGTGTGTTAGAGACGTAATGGAAACAAAGGTGGTGTTTCTCGGAGTTTTGTGTAGATAACACTTTATCATTGGCAACAATGTAAAAATGTTGTCAGACATAAAATAGAGGTTGTCTAAATGAATCGAGGTATAAGATTAAGATGAAGTTGGATCATGTTCTTAGAAATCTTTCGATCTCTGGATAAGAACATTTGTACTTCTCTTAAGATATCTTATACGATTATGGTTTGTTTTTAAACATGCACAATTCTGAGAAAGGTTATTACCTTTCGGGAACAGAATACATCTATCTAAAGGTGTGTGTTTCGAACACATGAAGGAGATAGATATGGACAAAGCAGTTACCTACACTTCTTGTGTGGAGAGCTTTGTAGATGCAATGTTGAAAAACCAGAACCTGATATCAAATATGCGGTTAGCGTAGTGGGAGGATATCAAAGTAATCTAGACAAGAGATGTTCGGATGTTTTAATAGTACTTGCGAAAGTACTAGACATTAAGCAAGACGAAATCTTCTTTGATTACATATTCTCAGATCTCAAATCAGAGAAAGACCAGTGTAAGTCGATATCAGGCTATGTGTTCACTTTTAGAAGAGGTGGAACCTAAAGGATGAAAGAGTGATAAGCGTAATGCTTCTCGGACTCTATCATAAACCGAATAGCAGCCTCAGAGGCAGCGGAAGTTTTGGTTAGGTTCCGGAATGACCTCTGAACTTGGATATGACTCTTGGTTCACCAAAGGCTATGTACATAGCGGTGCATGGAGAACTGGAAGAAGTCATAAGTTCAAAAATTGATGATAACACATAGTGCAAGTACCACCTGATACGAATCATCGTCAAGGGAGACGACGTAGTAGTCACCAAGATAACTTCAGAGCGGCAACCTAGAGTGCTCATTCACATGGTACTCGAAAGTACACCTTAAGCACGTGATGAGTATGGGAACCGGGAGTTTGGAGGAAATGACTAGACCTTAGTACAAGTGGGAGATTGTAGGAGTTGTGAACTTAATGTCTAGATTTAAGTAACGGTAAACTCCCGATCATAGCATTTAATCTATTTAATTAATAAACAATTATTTGTATTTAATTATTTATAATTAAATATATGCAAATCATGGTTCTGGATTTTATACGTTGTAGTTAGTATGGTGCTGCATGGGCGCACAGAAGATCATACTATCGGTTACTCGTATTTAATCAAACAGTTGCTCACGACCTAGATGGACACGAACTAATCCATCGGTATAGTCGTAGTGTGAGAGAGAAAATAATTTATCTTAATTATTTTATCACACTTGTACACTTGGTGTATTGGGCGGATCAGCTTGAGATTTATTGATTAGGATTGCCTTGGATAATCAATTTAAATCTCAGAGTATTTTATTCTTAATCCCCGATATTATTGCGAGTGTGTATATTTAATATAAGTGACTTTGATTTACCAAAGGAATTAACCGATTTAATTATTGGGTTGATTACCGGTTAAGTTGGGTCACTATATTTTATATATGGCATGCCGTGAATAATTGACCGGAAAGTGTATCCCGGAAGGGTTGATAATATCCCCGAGATGAGTTCATAAGGAATTATTGTGTAAACCTCATGAGTGGATTCGTTCCGCACAATAATAAAGGTTGAACGGTACTAGTCTCGGATATAAGATATGAATATTATTTACTGAGCAATAAATAAATTTATTCATGGATATTTAAATCTTAAATACACGGAATAAATAATACTAATCGGAGAAATATTATTTGATATAATATGGAATAATATTGGGAGTGCAATTTTATTTATATAGTGGAAAATAAATAAAATTTAATATTGATAAGAATTAATAGATTTGGGTTGGACCCAATTTAATTTTCAATATTTAGAAGCCCAATATTTATTCTCCTTATGATCCCCTACGTAGCCTATATAAGCACTACATGGTCTTCACTTTTCAAGAGCAGAAAAATAACCTAAGTTACGCCAATCATAAAGTTTTGAGAGTGAGGAAGATCCATAGGAGTCCGATAGATCGTCGCCCACACGACGTTCGGACGAGGTGCAAGGAATACGTAGGAAGATCGCAAGGTCGTCAACCGAATTCGTTTCTCCGTACAACGATTCGAGGTAATAATCGAGAACCCCTCTATGATTATTTGTATATGATTATGTGCGTTGAATAATTGTGATATATACATGAACAACGCGATCCGGGAAAAACGACGAACCTCGGGGACGGGGATTCGAGATCCCCGGCGAGGATCGAAAGAGGCGGTCGAACCCTAGGGTTCGGACCGCCCCACCGCGCGACGAGGGACGAGCCCCGGCTGGACGCCGGGGCATGCGATCGACTTCGGTCGATCGCCGGGGATGCCGTGGGCTGGTGCCACGGCGGATCCCCAGCCCCCTCGTCGGAGGCGCGTGGCGCGGGTACGGGAGACCCTCGGCCGAAGCCGAGGGATGCGATCGATCCTCGGATCGATCGCGGGTCAACTACGGGGCGACTCGCAGCGACCCCGTGCGTGCTACGGGTTCATCCGTAGCGGCTCGCACGGGGCTGACCCGTGCGCTAGGGCAGCGAGTCGTAGACTCGCTGCGGGGCTGCTACGAGCAGCCCGGGGATCGCTAGTAGCGATCCTAGCGATCGTCCGTAGACGATCGCGAACCCCTCACGGGGGTTCGGCTGGGCACACGAGGCCTTCGGGTCTCGATGGCGTTCGGTCGGGCCCCGGCTCGTGAGGTGGTTCGCGTTCGTGGATCCGACTCGCGGGAGAAAATCGGCTGGGGGCGGGCTGCGTGTCTTCGGGCGCGTAGTCTCCAAAGGTCGGACTCCTGCGGATGGGTCGGGGATCCAATCTTCGGTGATCGAGGGTTTTTGATCGGGTTATCGGTTCCGCAATTTTTGATAGCCCGGGACATCGAATCCCAGCAGAGAGAGCCGAAGTTACGTCTTTAAACGTGAGGCTATCTCGCGAATAGAGAAGTGTGTCCCGAAAAGCCAACATCGAGGGGGGGGGGGGGGGGGGGGGGGGTAGCGAGCATAGCAACCAAAACGCAAGATCATCATCTTCGATCTTCACGCCAATTTTCCCAAGGTCAGCTACACGCTCCTTGAATCTCGCCACATGATCTTGAATCGATGACCCCTCCGCCATCTTGAGGAAGTAGAGACTTCTCTTCAAGTGATTCTTGCTAACACCGTTTTTTCCATGCCCATCGATTCCAACAACTCCCATAATTCCTTTGCGGTCTTCGCCTCCGTCGTTTCCTGTCAACGAATCCGAAACATGAAGCCCTATAGTCGCCATAGCCATCTGATCGAGCTCCACCCACTCGTCATGCTTCATGTCTTTCGGCTTGTTGTCAACACCAAGTAGACAAATCTCTTGCTTAAGAGATCTGAGGACTAACCTCATCTTGTGTTGCCAAATAGAAAACCTCGTGTTGAGAATTAAATTCGGTAGATCGTACCTCATGCTCGCCATCGAAACCTTGCTCCGGAAGGTAGTATGATCACGGGATCGTTGCCTGGCTCTGATACCACTTGTTAGCTTTTAGGATCGTAACCTGGCTCTAATACCACTTGTTACGGGACAAAACTCTGAACGCCACACGATCAAGATCGGTGCCACTAGATACTACTTGTTGCAGATCGACGATGTATAGTAAGAATAATAATGCGGAACCCCGAAAATAACTCAACAACAAATAAAGAAGGAGACAAGTAAAGAAGACAAGGAATTTACGTGGAAACCCAAATCGGGAAAAACCACGGGAGGAACGACGAGAACTTTCACTATAATATTGCCGACGATTACAAGAATTGATATCCACTCTAAAACCCTCTAATCTCATACAATATTATCTCTCTCTATGATTGTATTAACTCTTGTTCTACACCAATAATTGTGTATATGGAGATCCCTATTTATAGGTGTTGAAAAACCCATAAATTAGGTAACTAATAGGAATATGAATAATTTTTTTCCCTAATATATGACTCCTAAATCCATTAGGAATAGAATTATATTATATTCAATATAATTCTAATTTTCCTAAATAAGGAAACAAAATTCCTACGGATTCGAGTCATATTTTAACAAGAAATAAATCTTTTTCCTAATTTATGACTCCTAAATTAATAAGGAATATAATTATATTTCCAATATAATTATACTCTCTCTAAATCAAGTAATCCATAAATAGAGCTCCCGGGTCGATGTACAGGCAGAAAAATCGACCCTAAACGAAAAACGGACGCGATGGGCGCGCCGCGCTGGGTTTTCAGCACAACCCGAGCGCGGCGCGCTATGTACCCTCGACCTGCAAGAGCGCGGTGCGCTCAAACTCAGCGCGCCGCGCTAGCTCTCATCGAACATCAGGAGCGCGCCGCGCTCTTTTTCTTCACATAATCAGCGCGGCGCGCTGATCCTCTTCTAGCCCTCTTTTACTCCATTTTCGATCTCATTCCGCTCCAATTCTTGATTCGAGTCATATTATAACAATAAAATTAATTTGAATATTTCAAAAAATCTCAACACGCCAACATAAAAATAATTAAATGAGTATGTATTCAATTAAATCATTCCTATGAGAATGTAAAAAGAAAAAAAAAATCAAAAAAACTATTGATCAGATGAAAGTTGAATGTGAATAGTGAAAACTGTTAGATATCTAACATTGATTGAAAAGCGATCATAAAGTTCAAATATAAGTTGGATATTAATCTTATCACTTTAACAAGACATTTTAAGGTATTAAAGAGTTAATTTCAATATGGTATCAGAGCATACTCAATACGATGATGGGTGCTCGATCGGTGATTTTTTGTCTTGTCCATAGATGACACATAAGTCTACGAGTACAGACAACAAAATCGAGTCTACTTGTGAAGAGACGTGTTAAATTTATAACACATCAATTGGAAAAAGATCATGAAGCTCAAATATTAATTGATTAATTCTATATTTTAAACAAATTCTTTTAAATTGTTATTGATCCAACTTCAATAAGAATGAATATGGGGGTTGAACTTTAAAGAGTAAAATAATTGATACGTGAGACTAGAGGGTAAAAGTACGAGAGAATTCAGATTTGAAATATTAATTTAGATAAGTTTTATTTTACAAATTTTCATTTTTAATTTTTAATTTTGAAATTTAAATTTTATAGTATTGCATATTTTAATGTTAATATATTAAATATTAACAATAAATTGTAATAAATATTTATTTTATTTAATTAATTGTGTATTTCAAATATACACACAAATGAGTAATAGGTATTGAATACATGATACTCATTTGTTTAGTAATAATAGGCACATGTGTTTAAGTTGATTTTTTTCGTCCAGTGATAAATATATATAAAAATTATGAAAAAATAATTAAATTAAAATTTAATTTAATTTGATCATGTTTTTTTTGAGATGATTAGAATGTGAATATTCTAATTATAAAGTTATCCAAATTTTTTATTTTTCTTTTACATCTTGTAATAAAATTTTATTTTATTTAATTAATTGAGTATTTCAAATATACACACAAACAAGTAATAAGTATTGCATACCTAATATAGTATTTTTAATAGTGGCGATTTTCATATTCCCACTCGTTACTCAATTTTAATGGGTTTGGTATCCAAATATCCAATCCGATGCGTACTCGATACTGAATGGTCACCGTTACCAACATACATTTAATTTGAGAAAAATTAAAGACAGTCAATACTTTATACAGTACTACTTATATCCCAAGAAATTATACATATATATATTTTTTAATTTACAAATTGTGCAAAATTATTTGGAAAGAAGTAGTACTTCAAACGAAAAAATCATAATGAAAAACACATAAAAATCTACACTATAAAATCTTGACATGATCTTCTATATATGAATCTCGAAAATGTTGAAATGAAACTAAGGTTGATCGGCAATTAAACCATAGGAGGGGTTGGAGCATGAAACGTACAAAGTGATGGAGCATCTTTGGATGACGCTGGCTGGTTGTATGTTTGCAGAAAAGTATGATGAAAGAATGGTTTCCTTTTAGCTGATTATATTGTGGTGCATCAGAGGAGGACAGAATTTGTGTGTTGTGACTTTATTGTGAATCTAATTTTAATAACATGATTTTGTTTTTATTTCGAGGGGTTGTCCTTTTCTTTCTAATGCTTTTCTCAAATGTTATTTAGTGGACATCAATATGCCTCGAGAATTTTAACTTTTGTGTTGGGACTTTATACTGTCCTCATCTCAATACATATAGTATTACCATTATGGAACTTGGTTCGGTATAAATTAATACCTATGATTTAAAAAAAAAATTGTTAATTTTTTTAAATTGGCGACAAGCGAATTATGGCCCGAAAACACAATAATAACTTGGTTTTTGATGGCTCTGTTTCTCTAATATTATTAACATTAATACTAATTAGCGTTGTAGACACTGCGTGTGACTCTTTTGGTCACTCAATTTAAAAAAAGACTGAGTCTTGCCTAATTTATTAAGAGACCTACTACTATGATATCTTTTTAGAAGAAGTTAAAAAACAAAATTGCTAAATCGCATAAATTCAGCTCAAAGCATATAATTTAACGCGACAGGCAAGTCAGCAGACACTTTCGTAGATATCATATGCTAGTTTTGCTTTTTAATTTCTAATTAATTCACTACAAAAAAAATATGTCAAAGACTAAAATCACCGACCGTTGGATACAGTCGGTGATCACCAACTGAAGAATACAATCGATGATCACCAACCGTTCCACTATCTGTAATGATATACCGACTGTTTCACCGACTATTGTTACATTGAATACACAACAATTACAATGAATATACAACAATCACTTCATTAGTCGGTACAAGTGCGGGAAATAATCCCGCCACTAACACCGATGAAAATACCGAATGTTTGATACAGTTAGACTCGTACTGACTGCTCTAAGCAGTCGATGCATAGAGAAAATTCAACCGACTGTAAATAACAGTCGGTGACTGACTGTAGCTGCAATCAGTACAACACCGACTGTTTTCACTTGTCAGCAGTCCGCACCACCGGCTATTAAAAAATCCAGTGTTGGATCGACTGATAGAACAATCACTCTTACCCGATATTTTTCGACAATTCGAACTTAGAATCAGTCTGGTACTATTGATTAAGAATTTAGTCGGTGTACAGTTGATGATAACACCGACTGCTGTTCAAAACAGTCAGTGTCCATTACCGAGGGTGATGAGACCTCCGATGATTGCAGATAACAATCGGTATTGGGTGTACCAACTGTAATATCGACTATTTTTATTGTCGATATTTATTTCACTATTTTATTGTTCTTTTGTATTGATATTGTTTAGTGTAATCTCTTTTTTTTTAATATGTTGACTTGTGTGCTTTGTTGAATTATTGTATATTTTTTTTAAAATTTTTAATATTTTTAAAATTAAATTAATAATTATTTTTATATTTAATAAATTAAAATATTGTTTGTCAAAGTCATTTTTAATTTTTATAAATTTGTACTGAAATTAACATAAAACATTATTCTTTATCAAAATATACAATTAAGTAATTCTCTTTATAAATAACGAGTAGAGTCGACAAAATCGAGTTACTCGTGTTGGATTAATATGTGTTGGTCCAGTTCCTTAATTCAGTAACAGCCGGCCCAGGTGAGGTGTCAGCCCATTAAGACTCCAGCCTGTTGGAAATCGACATCCCGGAATCGTCGGGTAACGCAGAATTGACAACTCCGATCGAAATCCCGCCACCGGAAACCTCCCACGTCACCGGACGCGGGGAGAAGCCCGACCGATCACCGTCCCCGGATGAAACCGCGGTGATCGATCGCGTCTTGGATGTGGCGTGAGGGGCTGCTCAAAGCAGCCCACTAGGGTTACCAAAACCCTACGCGAACAGCCCGCTAGCCATGCCCGAGCACCGCGAGGACCAGCCCTATTGAACCCTAGCAGCGGCCCGAGACGCCGCTGTTCGAACCAGCCCTAGCACGCCTCCAGGCGTGCATCACGGATCAGTTCATAAAGAATTATTATGTAAACCCTGCAGGTGGATTCGTTCCGCATAATAATTAAGGTTGAATGGTACTAGTCTCGGAAATAAGAGATGAATAAATTAATTAGCAATAAATTAATTTTATTCATGGATATTTATATCTTAAATACACGGAATAAATAATACTACCGGAGAGATAATATTATTTGATATAATATGGTATAATATTGGGAGTGCAATTAATTTTATATAGTGGAAAATAGAATTAATTAATAATAGTAAGGATTAATAGATTTGGGCTTGGGCTCAATTTAATCACTATTATTGGAAGCCCAATATTCCACCTCCTTAAGATCCCCTACGTAGCCTATAAAAGCACTACATGGTCTTCTCTATTCTCATAACTTGAAGATCACAATTCTAGAGAGAGAAAGTAGAGAGGGAGATCCATGGAGTTCGGAAGATCGTCGCCCACCCGACGTTCGAGCTAGTGCAAAGAATACGTGGGAAGATCTCAAGGTCATCATAAGATCTCGTTTCTCCGCACAACGAATCGAAAGGTGAATTAAATATTTCCGCTATTTAATTCTTATTGATATCAATTATCGAAAAACAAGATCCAAGGATCGAACCCCGGAGTAAACGGACGATCACGCGGTGGTGGTGAAACCACCGGACCGCGTGGGATCGACCCGCCTAGGGTTTCAGCGAGAGGCGCGGAGGGGCGAACCCCGGCTGGACGCCGGGGTGCGATCGATCATCACGATCGATCGCTGGCCGCGGGCTGTGACCCGCGGCGGCCTGCTGGAGGTGGGCCAGCACTCCAGGCGGCGGCGAGTCGCCGGACTCGCCGCGGGGGCTGCATGGGCAGCCCCACCCGATCGATCGCTGGATGCGATCGATCCCTCGATCGCATGAGCCCCGCGTGCGGGGGCTCGGGCTGGGCGTGCGCGCGGCTTCGGCCGTGTCGTGCGTTCGGCTCGTACGCGGCGTTCGTGTTATCTCCGGCGAAGGTTTTTGATCGGAGTTGTCATGTTCCGCAATTCCGGCAACTCCGGGTGATCAATTTCCAACAGCTAATTGATTCTGGTTGCACTTATCACATGACCCCATACTTGCATCTGTTTACTACATATAAGAAAATGCATAACTCATCTGTTCTATGGCTAATGATAAAAGATGCATGGTAGAAGGAATTGGTGATATATGTGTAAAATTTTATTCTGGCTATCTGTACACTCTTAGGAATGTTAGACATGTGCCTGATCTATGCCAAAATTTGATATCATGTGCTGCATTGGAATCTATTGGTATTTCTGGGAAATGGGGGAATGGGTGCATGACTATTGTTAAGGGTTCCATTATTCTGTGCAAAGCTGCTAAGTGCAATAATCTGTATATTTGCAATGCATCTCCTTACTTGAAAGAATCTGCTCATATTGTGCATGATAGTGCCTCTGAGCTTTGGCATAAGAGGCTAGGTCATATAAGTAAGAAAGGCATGGAATTCTTGAAATCTGATGGTTATTTTGGTAATACTAAAATGTCATGCATGACTTTCTGTGAAACTTGTGTTTTAGGGAAGCAAACTAGGGTTAGTTTTCCTGTGAACCCCACCCCCAATGTGCCTACTACTTCTGCTGTGCTTGAATACCTGCATGCTGATTGTTGGGGTCCATCCCCTGAACCTACCCAAGGTGGTAATAGATACTTCTTATCTATGATTGATGATTATTCCAGAAAAGTGTGGGTTTTCTTGATGAAAAACAAATCTGATGTTTTCCAAAAGTTCAGTGATTTTAAAATCTTAATTGAAAATCAAACTGGTCAGAAAATTAAAGTGTTAAGAACTGATAATGGCCTAGAGTTTTGTAATGCTGAAATGGATAACTTATGTGCCCAATCTGGTATTAAGAGACATAGGACAGTTCCTTATACCCCCAGCAAAATGGAGTTGCTGAAAGGATGAATAGGACCCTTCTAGAGAAGGTTAGATGTTTGTTGACATCTTCAGGCCTTAGCAAAAGGTTCTGGGGTGAAGCTGTCTTGACTGCTGCTTATTTGATTAATAGGTCACCTAGTGTGCCCTTAAAAGGAAAGTGTCCTGAGTCTGTCTTTTCTGGAAAATCTGTTAGTTTGGCTATTTTGAGAGTGTTTGGCTGTTCTGATTTTGTGCATCATTCAACTAATTAACTTGAACCTAGGTCTAGGAAGTGTGTCTTTCTTGGATATCCTGAGGGGACCAAGGGCTACAGGTTGTGGCTCAGAAGTGAACCTGGTTTTAGGACCATAGTTAGCAGAGATGTGATTTTTAATGAATCTGAAATGCCTTGTCTAAATGCTAGAAACCCTAAGGTTGGTGATACCTCTAGTGAGGTGGAGTCTGCTCCCTCTGTAGGTCCCTTAGGTGTGCATTCTGATGACTTGCCTGCCTCTGATACTTCTGATAACTTGCCTGCTGAAATGCCTGAAAATCCTGTTGTTGAGTTGAATGAAAATGCTGATAATGCTCCTGCTGTGAATCCAAACTTGAACCCTGAAAATCCAAATGTGAATCCTGTGAATCCAAATTTTGTGAACTTGCCTGCAAATGATAATCCCCCCATGCATGCTGAATATGAACAAGATGAAACTATAGTTGATGTGAATCCCAATCTGACTAGTTATCAATTGACTAGGGATAGGACTAGGAGGAACCCTAGGATGCCTGCTAGATTTGATGATTTCCAACTTGGTAACTTTGTGTTTAACATGCATGATTTGATTGAGAACTGTGAACTAAAAACCTTTACTGAAGCCATGAAATCTGAACATTCTGAAAAATGGTTATGTGCTATGAAAGAAGAAATGAACTTACTTTTGAAAAATGAAACTTGGACTTTGGTCCCCAAACCCCCTAAATGCTCTATGGTAGACTGTAAATGGTTGTACAAGGTCAAGCATGAGGGTAGTGAGGTCAGATTTAAGGCTAGGTTGGTTGCTAAGGGGTTCTCTCAAAGGGAAGGGGTTGATTATACTGAAATATTTGCTCCTGTTGTTAAGTTCACTGCTGTCAGACTTATGCTTGCATTGTGTGCTCAGTTTGATTGGGAAATGAAATAGATGGATGTGAAAACTGCTTTCTTGCATGGTGAATTAGATGAAAAGATTTTTATGAAACAACCTGAGGGGTTTATTGAGGATAATAAATCTGAACATGTGTGTTTGCTGAAAAAGTCTTTATATGGTTTAAAACAGTCCCCCAGGCAACGGAATAAAAAGTTTGATGAATTTATGCTTTCTTTGAAATTCAGTAGGAGTTCTTATGACCCCTGTCTGTATTATACTTGTGATTCCAAAGTGCCTGTGTATCTTGTTCTATACGTTGATGATATGCTGATTTTTAGCTCCTGTTTGAAGTCTGTTAAATTTGTCCAGAAACATTTATGCTCTAAATTTGAGATGAAAGACTTAGGTGATGCTAGAAAAATCCTTGGCATGAACATTGATAGAAATAGGGCTGACTGTTGCATTCATCTTCACCAATCTTCATATGTTGATAAGCTGCTTGAGAGATTTTAACATGTCTAAATGCTCTGCTTCTGTGCCTCTTGCTGGTCATTTTGTTCTGTCTAAAGATCAATGTCCCAAAACTGAGTCTAAATATGAAGCTATGAATTTTGTGCCCTATGCATGTGCTGTACGATCTGTTATGTATCTCATGGTTAGCACTAGACCTGATATTGCCTATGCTGTTAGTTGCTTGAGTAGATACATGTCTAATCCTGCTCAGCCTCATTGGAAAGGCCATGAAGTGGTTACTTAGATATCTAGCTGTTTCTAAGTCTTATGGCCTGAAATTTCTGAAAAGTAAAAGTGGTGTTGTGTTGAGTGGATTTGTTGATGCCAATTATGCAAACTGTAGAGACTCTAGAAAATCTTCAACTTCCTATGTGTTTACTGTCTGTAATTCATGTGTTAGCTGGAAATCCCAATTGCAAAATATTGTTGCTTTGTCTACAACTGAATCTGAATACATTGCTATTACTGTTGCTTTTAAAGAAGCTATTTGGTTGAAATGATTGCTAACTGAATTGAAGTTGTTGCATGTATCTATGGTAGTTTTCTCTGATAGTCAATCTGGCATCCAACTGTGCAAAAACCCTGTTTTCCATGATAGAACTAAGCATATAGATGTTAGGTTCCATTTCATACGTGATCATGTTGAAAAGGGTGATGTTTTGCTTGATAAGATATCCACTAATCTCAATCCTGCTGATATGGGGACTAAGCCCCTTCCACTGGAGAAATTCCAGTTCTGCTTGAAGTTCTTGAACTTCAGTCCCCTGGTCTGATGCTGTGCCAGTGTACCCCCTGGGGGTGCTGCTGTTTTGTGGCCAGCCAGGAGGTGTTTTGCCTGTTGCTTTTGGTGCAACAGGCATTTCTATGTAAAGAAACAGCCTTAAAGCCCACGCTTTTCCACTCACCATAAGTCAGTGGTGTTTCAGAAGAACATGTTTACGCTTTCACCCTTTGGGGTGTTAGCTGTCACTTAAGTGTGACGGTTGCTCAGGGCAACCATCCCTGCTGTTAAGTCAGCAGGGAAAGTCCCCGTTGCTCCGGCAGCGGGGCTAGGCGATGATGAGACTGTACTTGTGTTCAAAACTTGTTTTTGATTGTGTTCCTAGTAGGTGTGATTATGACTGTGTGGTGGTGGCCAACAAGGTGGAGAATGTTGGATTAATATGTGTTGGCCCAGTTCCTTAATTCAGTAGCAGTCGGCCCAGGTGAGGTGTCGGCCCATTAAGACTCCAGCCCACTTACCTGATTGCAGCCCAGCCCACTTAATTGTTTTCTGATACAATTATATACCTTGACCTTTCTTGACCGTAGATGTTAGGCTTGTTGTGTGAGATGCAATCTGGTCCATCCGTGGGCTATGATATAATGAACCCTGACCCTCGCCTTTACTTACTTCGCCCCTTTCGCAAACCCTATCTGAGTGTGTGCGATTTACACATAGTGTGTGTGCGATCTCCTTCTTCGTTCACCGGCGCTGTAACTTCCCCCCGGATCTCGGCGATCTCCTTGTGAGCTCGTATACCTGAGAACCACGGTGAAGTTTCGGGCGGCGCGTGATTTACCTCTCTGTGAGGCGGAGTCGACGGTGAGGCTTGAGTGCTCCCTGTTCCGGCGAGGCTACTGTGACTTCTCTGCTGTTACCACTGCCACCAGTCATACTACGAGGATGGATCTACAGTCCTGAGCCTACATCATATTTATATCTCTGTATTTTCATAGATCTATATATATATACTTTAGATCTGTTCTTGTTCTGCCGCTCACTGTACTTTGGTGTCCATCCAAGCTCAAATCCTTTCCATGCGGACCGGATCTTTACAGATCTGCTGACCGCTGTGATTTGGAGTCTTGCTCTGGTCCAAGGTGAATTTCAGACTTGACTTTGTTCTTGTTTTGTGTCTTTGCAGGTGCCTAGAAGCGACGACCGCCGACTTGGAGCCCTAACAACTCGTGAATGGCGTGTTAAATATCTCACATCGCTTTAATAAATTAAAAATATTTAACTCAAATATAATTAGTTGAACAACTTTATCATTTTAAAATGACATTATAAAGTGTTATAATTGTCCAATTTCAATAGTTAGTTTTACACATTGAGAGGTGTACGTAGTGATTAACAACAAATTAAATATCGTGTTCTGAATGAAGTCGATGGATAATGTCGCCATTAGTTTCGATTTTACTCCATCTTTTTCAATAATTATATCTATAAAAACTTATTAGTTGAATAAAGATAAAACAAACAAACATATTAAGAATAAAACATATAGCACGGTATACCATAATTGTATGTGTTGTATTTCGATATAATTTATTGCACATGAGAACGAAAATATACGAACAAATCAGCAAGTGAAAAGTACAATCAAAATTACAATCGATCAAACCGTCCACACAAATTAAAACACTAACAAATCAGCAAGTGAAAGTACGAAATTACAATCGATCTAACCGTTCACACAAATTAACACGAGAAGGAACATCAATCTAGATCCCTTCATGAGTTATAAATCTAGCTATATCCTCGAATTTTACTTTCTTAATGTTGAATAAAACCGAGCTTCAAGCTTATAGCTACAACATGTATATATCCGAGGACGACCCCTCTCTTTCTAACACACATATATTGCTACCTTGAATAATTTTATTTTGGTACATGTGATGATACTAAGATCGAGACGAAAAGAGAATATTATTTTCCTGGTTTTGGTAGATGAAAAGAGAGAGAGTTAGTGAGGAATCCAAATCTTCCAAGCACTTGCAGACAAACAAAAACGTTCAGAAGAAAAAAGCAAAGCAACTACCTTTATTACTACTTTTCTTTACCCACAAAAACAATAACAAGAACAAGAGAGAGAGGGAGAGAGAGACGAGTCATGATGATGAATCATTAATTGCATGAACCCTATTCTTCCTCTTTCTATATTTAGTGTTTCCAACCCAACAAAAACTCCTCCTTTCACTCCCCCTCAACATCTTATAATTTTTTTTTATTAATTTACAAAAATATATTCTATGTATGTAATTTGCATGCAGATCGATCAAGATGATTTAATTATTTGTGTTTAATTTAATTGTATATAAATATACGTGTATACGTATTATAATTACGTACGTATATGCCTGGCTCCCTGTATGCCACTTGCAGAGCCCGGCCACCGGAAATCGTTAGCCCTCCGTGGATGGCGTATGTGGAGCCAAGCATATATATCCACACAACCTACCGTACGTATCATATAGTATATATTTTCATTTATTTATTTTTAGCTCATTTATTGTTATTAGTATTAGTGTTGATTAATGTGAAGATCATCCTCATATTAGGAAAAGGCATCCCCAATCCTTCATATATAAAATAAAAATCAATTTTATTTATTTATATAAAATTAGTACTGATTCAGAAAACCACAACTCACCCACCTCTTCAAATTAGTTGCCATTGTTTAGGCTTTAGGGGTGAATTTATGATTTTTCTTCTGATGATATTTTTTTCCGGCCTCAGTTTAAGAGAAAAAAAATTATGAAATAAGTATGTGTGAAATTTTTGGTATACATTTAAAAAATATTTATAAATTAGCAAAACCGATTGATGAATCAACTTTATTAGTAATTTACACATGTTAAACACATTGCATATTACATAAAAAGATGTTTTGTGTCGGATTAGCTTGTGCATTAGAATTTTGTGGGTTTAAACTCCCGACAAAAAATAATACTGTATTTATATTTGGATTACCGGGTGGTGAAAAGCCGTGCTTTAAAGCGAGCAATAAAGAGGTGATGAGAGTTTACCGTCGAGACAGTGTCCGGGCTTACAAGTTACAACCATGGGTTAACTTCTGGGTGTAATGTGTATATACCTAATACCTTATGTCTTTCTAATTCTCTGCATAATAAAATGTTCAGTTTTCTTCTTCATGGAAGAATTGCTATTAATTATAGGCGTCAAGACTAGTCGACTACCTCCTCAAACCGCCCTCGAATGTGGTAAAACCCTTAGCAATGGACAAGCAGCTACTTGAGCTGACGGCTCCCATCATACCCCGTTGCATGATTGATCATAATGAATTGAAAATAAGTCGTTTTACTTCAATTTACATGATAAATCATGTATATTTCATGATTAATTTCAATTTACTTCAATTACTTTTTCATGTTACAATTTACTTCCTACTTTTTTTTGTTTATAAGGAAAAATCATAAATTATTATTTAATTTTTAAATACAAATTCTTAATCTTAAGGCTTGAATAATTTATCTCCGCCTTTAACCACTCTTTCAACTACAGTAAAACCTCTTTATAGTCATATCCTTGGGACCACAAAAAAATATTCCTAAATGGGAATTATTCCTAAATAGAGTTATTATAAGATTTTTTTTAATGCATGTATATTATATAAGAGTATAATTATAGTACACTAAATGCATGTATATAATGATTTTTTAATGCATGTATATTATATTATATAATCGTATAATGAATTAGTATATAATGGTATAAGTTTCATATGAAGAAGCTTTAAGCTTACTAGACAAGTTAGAAATGTTTTGGGTTCAACAAGAAGGTAGTCATGTGGACGAGCTAATCCGGCACACGTAAGTTGAAGGATAAGCTAACACAGAAAGATTAAATCATTGTCAAAATCAACCTTGAACAAGGATTTTAAATTAACTTAAATCTATTGTAAAAGTATATATAATTATTATGATTTATTCCTAAATGGAGGTGTATTTCTTTATGTTGGGACTTGAAAAAATATGAATTATGACAATATGGAGTTTATTCCAAATTATAACTGGTCCAAGTTGGGACCATGAATTTTTATTCTTAGGAGGGTGTATTCAATTCAGATTTTAATGGATTTTTTTGGACTTTAAAAAGTCGATAGATTTAAGAAATCCATAGACTCTATACCAGAGTTTGACTGATTTCTTTTGTGATTTGTATGGATTTTCATAGACTTGATTGTATTTGGTAATATATTTTTTATGAGTTTTATTGATTGTTGCGCTATAATTATTGATGCAAATAATAAATATAAAAAAATATTAAACAATATTATTTATATTTCCATTTTAATATATAATTTTTAAATTTATTATTTTTTTAACAATAATTTAATTTATTAAAAGAAAAATAAATACAATTTTTTTATATAATTTTTCAAGTATTATTATTTTTAATAATAATTTATTTAATTAAAATAGAAATAAATTTGAATACAATTTTTTATTAAATTTTTAAAGTTTTATTATTTTTAATAATAATTTAACTTGTTAAAAGTGAAATCCATGAAAATCTCTTCTTATTAGGAGAGATTTTAAAGAGTGAAAAGTATTCACGTTTTTTGAATAGAATCCAACAAAATCTATATAGTTTTAAAATCCATTAAAATCCATTTACTTTTGAATACCGGTAGATTTTGAAAGACTTTTTAAAATCTGTATTGAATACCTCCAGATTTTTTTGGACTTTTCAAAATCCTGATTGAATACCGCTAGACTTTAAGAGTCCTACAAAATCCAATAAACTCTCTAACCAATACACCCTCCTTAAAGAGAGTTTATTCCTTAATAGAGTATTCTTTTTTAGAGGTTTTACTGTAGTTACAAATCTTCTATATAATTTGATGTTTTCATATACGTTTGAGACCATTAATGCAGTACTGTAGAGTATGTAGCATAGTAAAATAAAATAAAATTCAGCCTACCGAACTGTCTATGCATTAGAATCAACGTTCTTTTCGACCGAGCAAGTTTAATTCGATCAAAAATCAATGTTCGGCATTCTTCGGAGAGGTAAAAATCAGATATAGAGAAACATAAATTGGAAAACGTGGTAAGAATAAATGAATATTTAAAATCACTAATACGGAGTATATACGTAAATAACAAATAAACTTGTGCGTTCTTACATTTTGTTAGTCCAATTTCTTTCATAAAAAGATATCCTCATAGAGTACACAAAGTGTCAATTGCATTTTTCACTAGCCACTTCAATTCAATTCAATTTAATTTAATTGCACAATTTAGTTATATAATACGATTAATATTAAACCACTTGAATATAATCGTATGGAATATAAGATAGATAGTTTTTTTCCATTAAAAGTCACCCTAGTTTCTTAAGATCATGTGGTTTGATTGTATTATAAGTTCTCGACGGTTTTGATTCTTCCAGAGACATTGACTGACAAATATAACGCAGTTGAAGACGCAAAGGAAGGTCTCGAAAAGGTTGTGTCTGAGTTTGCTTGCATGATGAAACAATAATGTTACATAATTTAACATCACAGTAAAAAAAATTAAAATATGCTGAAAACGTCTTCCCTCCACCTGTTCACAGAGTATGTAATCAACTATTCCAAAAATATTCTCTCACCTAATTATACAAGCTTGTAATTTGAGCCGCTGTGTTGTATAAAGTATCGAGAAATTACCAGATATCATAGTTCATCCTTCCCGTTACCACTTGCGGTGTCTTCTTGACCAGCGGTTGCAGTGGGGTCAGAAGCAAAGTGCTTTTTCTCCGGCTTTTGAAGCTTGAAGGGAATAGATGCGTGTTTTTTAAGGAACTTGTAGAAGGCCACCACGGTCCGATCGGTGTCAACTGTGATCTGTTATAAGTGAAGAGTCGGATTAATAACCACCCATAACTAACATCAGCTGGAAGATTTGGATAAATAAGTAAAAGAAATCTAACCGGGTCGAAACTCTTGTTGCCAGCTGGGAAGAAAAGAATTGTAGGGAACCCATCAGGCTGCAAAAATTACTTGGGAGGTCAGATCGGAATATTCTGGATCAGCACATTCTAATACAAAAGTCCATAATGGAATCGAGTGGGGTGGGCTGAAAAGTGCTCTAGTAGTCACTAGCATTTTTCTAAATTAACCTTAGGGCTTAGGCTATTAATCCATCTAGTAAACATATTTATGATGCACTTCATTGAAGGTATTTATAGACTTTTTGTGTGATTTTTCGTCTGACTTATATTGAGAAAAATATGTATTTTTATGAAAATTTAAGTAAGAAAGAACCTGAAGTATTTAGAGGTATAATACGACTGTTAGAAGCCCAATAATGAAGCAAAAGCAAAGTACCTTAGCTCTTGGGTGCTCATTTGTAGTCCCGTCCATCTTAGCTATGACAAGTGAATTAACACCTTTCAAATGCTTGCCGAGCTTGTTATAAATAGGTTCCAAAGTTTGGCAGTGCCCACACCATGGTGCATATATCTATTCACAAGTGATATTCATAAACCCCATTACCAAAAAATGAAATCTTAAACTGGCACCGCCATCGATGGAGAATTTAATGTATAATACCTCAAGAAGAACATCTTTCGACTCATCCAACACAATTTCATCAAAGTTGTTGCCGACCACTATCTTTACATGCCCATCATTCTGAATCAGAAAGAGACAAAAAAAAGGTAAATTGCCAAATTTCTTCTTGAAGTTTCGCCTAATTACCCAAGAAAAAAGAAATTGTCTTTCAAAATCACACACTTTCTTAAGGCACTTTGATCTCCCCCTTAGGGTTCATTTTACTTAAACCCACTTCCCTAATTGATGGTTCAATTTGTAAAAAGGAGACAAAAAAAGACGCAATAACTCATCAAAACTTACGTTATCTGGAATTGGGTCTGACTTGTAGAAAGGCTTAAGGTTGTCACTCAAAAACTTGTCGCCAAAAGACTAAACATAAAAAACATAAGTTAGTTCAAACTTTCACTTTGTTAAGAATGAAATTTATTCTAAGCAAAGCATATAATCTACCTTTATACTGTCAATGGTAAATTCACTATCCAGTATGAACTTCCTGGAATCTTCGTTTCCAGTATATGCAAGAACCTGCATTCGAAAATGAACATGATAGGTATACTATTTGCAAGATTGAAGATAATGATAAAAGTGATAAGTTGTTTTCAGTAGGGTGCTTACACTTGGAGCTTTTCCACTCACTCCGAAGTACTCCGAAACTTCTTTTCCAACATCTTCGTTATCCAAATCCACATAAACAAATACAAGCTGCAACAGATTGAACAAAGTGAACCTTAGTTTGTTATAGGAGAAGAAAACAAAAATCTCACAATGGATGATAATCTAATTTCTAAAAGCTGCAAAAGTTCATGGTCTACTATGAATTAAGTACCAAGATAACAATACAGACATTGTGATTTACATTAAAGCGACTAGTAATAAATTAATAACATTTAACACAAAAGAGAAAGAGATCATTAATCACATACAACAAGTTAAAACTTTAACATAATTACAAAAGGTCCCGCAAACATTCGAAAATAGAAGAAGTACCTCTTAAGTATGATTTAGTGTTTACGTTATGTGGCTAAGTGTAATATTCTTATAATTGTGAAGGGGTTTCAAATGTTTTGCTTTTGAAGGGGATAAAACTAAGGCACGATAAAATAATCTCAGATGTGTGAGTTTAATGTGTAGGTTGGCAGGGTTTATTTGTAATTAGGTCAAATCTCAAGGATACTCTTTGTTCTTAAGCCTTGAAGAGACAATGGTGGTGGGAAATATTGTTCCATCTTGAAACAAGGCCGAGCAGAAAAGGAAACTTCAAAACTCATGTTGCAATTAAGCACATTTTTATCAGTGTCCAAGACTTGACCGAGATATATTTCAAGAAAAAAGTAACAACATAGATCCAAATCAACAAAGTCTTGGTCAATGCAGATTTTGCCAGTGCACTCTACATTATATAAGTCAGTATTCAAATTCCAAACCTCGCATAGTGGTCTTGCATGTAAATATTATGATGCAATTGCAATGTGAATAATAATTCCTCACCTTTCCCTTGAATGACTTTGCCGCTTCTAGGAACATTGGATAAAATTTCTCGGTGTCACTGGAATTTACAAAAAGTATCAACTGTGACAAAGCAAGTAACCGAAAAATTAAACCACAGAAAAACAGTGTGCTCCCTCAGTCTGTAAGAGGAGAAGGTAAACAACAAGCAAATACCTGCTTCTTTATTGGATTCTCAAATACCACAGGAGCACTTTCCCGAGTAAAATTGGTGACAAGAGGAAGCTTGTTTTCGAACACAAAGTCAACAATTGCAGATATTTTGAATTCGCCACCTAAGTAATAGAGAATTATTAATGAATGTTGTTTCAAAAAAGTTCACAAAGATGTGTCTCTAAGAGAACTGACTGAATTGGGTGAGTTTTTCAGCCTCCTTTTTGATAATAACCAAAGAAGGACGTTTGACATGTGGATCGATTTGGAAAAACTTTGCTACATCTGGACAGGTTGTCTGGTAAAAGTTAACATCGTCTTCTAGATTTGAAGCACTGGCAAGTTGCTCACTGTCTGAACCCTGTATGATTTAATTAAAATCAGTAAATCACTCAAACACGACAAATAAACATCATTTTTACGGTAACAAACACTCAACTTCAACTACAATTTCTGGCTGGAGGTTTATATGTATATAGACAATATCCACAGTAATTTTTTCAACCAGAACCTCGCTTGTTTGTTTAATTGTCTATTTGTGTCATATTTGTCACCTGAAATGATCTCATGTAGAGCCCAAGTATTAATCTGAAATGAGTCTTGAATAATAAACCAATTTATAAGGCCTCTATCTGTGATAATAATTTGAGTGTCATATTTAAATATAGTATGCATTTTTTTAATTCAATTATCTACTAGGAACCTGATCAATCAACCATAAATCTCTGTAGCAGACAGTCACAGGAAACAGAACCAACAGATAAATGGGTCAAACCGGCTGAATGAGTCATTTTGGTTGACCCGAGTTCAAACTGTATATTATGTGTGATGTTTGAACCCGATTTTAACCCCAATCCTAAACCTAGACATCCTGTAACATTTTAAGTTCATTTTGTAGCAGAACTACCACCCCTTTATATATTAGTACTAAAAAACATAACATTGTCCGCACCAACACCAATTAAACTCAACAAACAACAAATATAATCAACAAAAACGTGACAGAAAGCTACAGAGTATATAGTATTCAGTATTCAGTATTTGAAGAGTTACAATAAAATAAATCCCCAACTAAAGCAGATAATGCAGTGTAACAGCTATAGATGTTTCATACCACCAAATTCTCTAAATAGCCCAAGACAAGTTTGTCGTGATTGGCCAAGACCCGTTCTGCCTCTTCAGTTGTTGTTATATTGTTTAAACCCGGACCTGTCTTTTTTCTTAACCATGCAACAATAGCATCTCTGCAGCGTAAGACAAATGTATTGGTAAATACTACGAATAATATGAACAATAGAAGAGCTTCTTATAAACCAATAATTGGAGAGTTCGATACAATGTAATCAAGATAAACTTAAGTTCATAGTCTGCACTTGTTCATCAGCATCCACTTTAAACAGCCTAACAAGCATTACATCTTCAATGTGTGTATCATCAAAATTGTTAACGAAAATACAACTATTTGAATTTGTGATATTATCAAAGGGGGAGGAAATATCATTGAATGTGATGGAGACACTGAGACAAAAATATTTTAATTATAAACTTCATACTATGAAATTTGAAGATGTGGTAAACCGAATTCCGATTCGATTTGCACAATCCATAAGCAATCAGAGAGTGGAGAATTCGCAGAATCTTACTTGTTTCGTTGACCAGGGTAGGGTTTGTGAACTCCATCCACGAAGAAGTAGATAGTAGGATACCCCTGTACATCGTACTTCTGGCTCAGCTCCGCCTCCTCCGTAGCGTCGACCTTCGCTAGCTCCACCCCCTCGCCCTTCAGCTCCTCCGCCGCGGCAGCGTACTCCGGCTTCAGAGACTGGCAATGACCGCACCACGGCGCGTAGAACTCCACCATGACAAACCTGTTTTTACCGATGAATTCACTGAAATTGGACCCCTTCAGCACCACCACGTGCTTCTCGTCCACCTCCGGGGTACTGTAGCCGTCTTCCTCGTCGGCCGCGTACGCCGACATCTCGTCATCGTTCAAATCGTCGTAGTTCTCGTAGTCGCGCGGGTGTCCGAAATGGTGAGCATTGGCTTCCGATGAAACGGCGTCGTTCTGTACCTGTTGCTCCAAGAAACTGAGATCGTCGTCCTCTTCCGATTTCGACGAACATGGTGAAATGATCGAGGAAATTAAGCAGAGAAAAATCGAGAGGATAATCAGAGACTTCATCGTCATTGCAAGCAATAATTAGAGGCCTGCCGATGCCGTATGATCGAGTTATTGGAAGGAAAAAATGTAATGCGGGAGTGAACTGTGTGAAAATGGTGAGTGAAGATGGTGAAAAATTGTGACTTGCGGGTCCACGAGAAGCACGCTGAGTAGACATGACACGTGGTACAGTATTATTGCGTGGATGAAAATCAACGAATAATGTATGGACGCGTGGAGAGAGTGAGTCAGAGACTTATGGTTTGACTTCTGGCTTGCGGTGTGGATTGTTTTCGCCGACGGGCCCGAGTGCCCGACGACATCTTGAAGGCCATCCGGCTGGGTTTTTTCTAGGGCTAATTATACTTTGCCGCTTTGCAGAGGTTATACGGGAATTTTCTACTTTGCCACTTACTCGGTTTTTTTTTACCGATAAGTACTCGAAAAATGAGACTTTTACAATTTGCAAACAGCGGGTAGTCAGATCGGAATATCCGATGAATATTCCAATAATTTGAGATTCACACTCCAACGAAGCTAAGGGAGCTAAGGGAATAGTACTTACGTAACATTAATTAAAAATGAATTAAATTAAAATTATTTTTGTCCGATTCCTTAGACAATCGTTCAATTTCATTTCAAATATGCCAAATTCTCAAGAACCCTAATATCCTAATATTTGAAACTTCAATTTTCAAAATCTCAGGAGCTAAATTGTCTCCCGATCCGACCGTCGACAACATCTCAATCGGTACTCGTTCACGACGACGACCTCGTTCTTCAGAGCCACGTCTATACACCTCTCAACCTCAATCCGCAAGCGCCGCCACAACAAGGCATCATTCGTCACACTCATCGCCGCGAGCCACGTCTATACACCTCTCAACCTCAATCCGCAAGCGCCGCCACAACAAGGCATCATTCGTCACACTCATCGCCGCTTCGACGACTCTCCCGTAAATTCATTCAAAAGAAGAAGAAGAAACTCGTCGGAGTGTGGTGGGTCTACTGCTACATCCACACTCACTCATTCCCTTTTTTCTTTCGATAAAGTTTTTTTTCACTTTAAATTAATTTAATTACTTGTTTCAATTTCTGATTGTGGTGTAGGAGAAAATTAAAGTTCTTGGAGATGTGGTGAAAATTAGAGTTCTTGAAATTGTTTTTGAAGGATTAAATTACGTTTTTATTATTATTATTATAAATAAAAAATAAATACTGATAACTGAATTGGGGTAAAATCGTAATTAGTCTTTTTATTGGATTGATATTTAGTAAAAAAATCCTTTAAAACGGAATATTCCTTAGAATATTCCGATCTGGCTACCCGCAGGTTGAAAATTGTAAAAGCCTCATTTATGATGTATTGAAATGTAAAAAAAATCTGATTAGGTGGCAAAGTAGAAAAAGCTCTTAATCTAGGGTGGCAAAGTGTAATTATCCTTTTTTCTATGCTACCTGACCGGGTAGTACCCTATTCCATTGATGTTAGACCATGTGTATTTGTTAAAATGTTCAAAATAATAGATATAGTTGAAAATAAAAGTAACTTACACGTGTCATTGTGTTTTATGGTGTTAGTGTTACTATAGTCTATACATAGGTTAGCATAGAATGAACCTTGATACGTATAAAATTAATGGAGATAATAATACAAAGTCCGAGAACACATGCCAATTTCATATATTACAAAATGATATTTTGAACTTAATTTCAATATATTTTATTGTATTTTAATTCAATTTTGTTCAATTTTTTGTTTCACCCGTTGACTTCATTTTATATACTTATTTATTTTAAAATTTATTGTATTTCAATTCAATTTTGTTCAATTTTTTGTTTCCGTTGACTTCAATTCGTTTTTCAAAATAAATTTAAGAAAATTAAAAAAATAATAATAATTTAATACATACAAGTTAATGTAAAATTATTAACATTAAAAAAAATTAATAATTTATAAAAAATATTATTATTATTATTATAAAAAAACAATTTAGTTCAAATTCATTCATCCATTTCAGTTAAGTGTAGCGGATTTCAATCCAAAAGAAATTTTTTTAATTTTTTGAAAAAAAATTATTTAACAATTTTTAGTTGAATTTTAAAAAACCAATAATCGTCTAATTGATGATTTTTAGTTGAATTTTACATATTGATCAATTAAGTTTTACATAACAACTTACTCTATATATTAGTCTTGTGTAATGCTTATTTAATAAATTTAGTGTCACAAAAACATGATTTTAAAAAATGTATAACATTTAATTTATCTATATTTGGATGATATTGACTCGAAAACAAGTGTTATCTATAAAAAATATTAGAGTAAATTATAATGTAAAAGTACGATAAAGGTCACAATTTAAAAAAAATAAAAAATTAACTTTAGAAGAGTGTAAAAATTTGACAAAACATATTTTTAAAAGAATGAATGACTGTTATAAACTCAAAGGAATTGAGAGAGAATAATATAGTAGAAAGAGAGACAATATGAGAGAAGAAAAGAATTGTTATGAATTCTTGTTTCATTCATATGGGGAGAACCCTTTATATAAGATACAAAGTAGGGTTTCTGTCTTGTTCACCAAGAAAGGGTAAACTAGTCATTCACTAATTAATAATATTCATAACACTCCCTGATTTGTATGTTTTTGTTAGGTTTTAGTAGTCGTTTGTAGTGCCGTTATAGTCGTTTAACATGTTTTTGTGATGTGAGATGTTGCATTATTGATGAATATGTTTATTATCCTTGTGGTTTGTTTGACAGGAAAAACGAGTCGAAAAAGAGCAAAAATTCGAGAGAAAAGGCAGCAGTGCGCAGCTGCGGAAAAATGATCGTAACAGTCGTCAACCGTTGGATGGAGCTGAAATTCGGACAACATCACGAAGACATCACGCACTACCTTCCCACCGTTCGGATCAACAAGATATTGCATGACGAGAGAGATAATGCTTGAAGATTTAAGCTGGCCGAAACTGCCCAGCACCCGCACCGGCGGGTTTTCCCACGCTGGCTGGACGCGCCCTCCGCGGCGGTTTTTCCCGCTACCAGCGGCCAGCATTCCTGGAATTTGAAGACCCACACCGGCGGCTAAATCCACACTGGCGGGTCCTGTACGGGCTGATTAAAATGGGCCCGTTTTTTATATTTAAAGGAGGCGAAAAACACATTCTTAACCTACGCTTTTCATATCTAGACTTCTAGCTTTTAGTTTTGAATATTCCTAGCTTCAAAAACTTAGTTCTTGAGAGATCAAAACATTGAAATACTAGTTTTTCGTGGATATTGGATCAACAACATTGGAGTTTCAGATCTTGATTTATTGCTTTGATTAATTTAGTAAGCCTTTTCCTTTCTTCTTATTATTGTCTTCTTTATTTATTTTGAATATTTGATTTGTGTATTTGATTATGAATTCTTCAATCCCCATGTGTTTGCTTTTGATTATCTTTATGAGTAGCTAATTTCATTACTAGGGTTAGGGTGATTTGATTATCAAAACGAAGAAAGAGATTCTAGTATGCACACAAGGTGTTCGACTAAATGTCTAATTGATTTTTAAGCTATGTTGGAGGCTGTTAGGCAATAACATAAACTAGATTAGTCGAACTACATTGAAACCAACCGGCAACGGACGTTTTAATGCAAAAGCGCATGCTAGAATTGAATTCCGAGTTCGAGAATCGATGATCCCGACCCCTAGTTCTTTTTATATTAATTGAAATTCATTATTCGTTTGTTAATTTCTCTTGAATGCTTTTAAATTGATAACTTATAAATAGTCTTTAAAAACAAAAACCAAACCAATTTTTCGCATTATGCTATATTTCTTTTCCCTTTCTTTTGCAACCACTTGAATACGTATACAAGTACCGATAGTAGTGTTCCTTGAGAGACCGACTCGGGCAAGTTGCTTTGGCAACTAGTTCGGAATATTTTTATTTGATTTTAGCCGCTATAAAAACGACTAATCAAATTGGCGCCGTTGCCGGGGAACACTTTAGGCACTAGTATTAGTGTTTAGGTGTTTGCAACAATTTCTTTTTATTTTTCTTTTTATTTATTCTATTTGTTCAGGTGCGTTTGATCGTGTGTTTGTCTTTGTTGGTGCATGGTAGGTACAAGAAGAGCGAATACCGAGCTTGCACCAGTGATAGAAAACATCAACAGACGCAAGAGCATCAGTCGGTGCACGAAGTTAGGCGAAGACTCCTCGTCTGACTCTACCACGATCGACTCCGAACCCGAGACCGAAATTTCAACCATGGCCGACGTGGTGAACAACAACAACAATGGGAACAACGGAAATAACGGAAAAAACATAAACAACGGGAACAATGGGAACCGTGCCCAGCCACTCCTCTTTGGAGATCTGACGCATCCGCAAATCGACGGAGCTAGCTCATGCATCGTCCTAAGTGATGCCGCCCGGAGATACGACCTCAAGGCACACCATCTTGCTCAGCTTCCTCAGTTCTCCGGGACCACTAACGAGGATGCCCTAAACTTCATCAGGGAATTCTACACCGCCCTTCATGCTTTCCCCCTCGGAGCACTCGATGATGATCAGCTCCGGTTAAAGTGTGTTCCGTATGCCTTGAGAGATAGGGCGAAGAACTGGCTGCTATCCTTGGAGCCGGACTCGATCACTACCTGGACGGACATGTACCGGGAGTTCATCACTCGGTTCTATCCTCAGCAGAAGACCTTCGACTTGAAAGGTCAGATATGTGCCTTCGAGCAAGAACCGGGGGAGTTTTTCCATGAAGCTTGGGAGCGATTCAGGAGCTTACTGAGGCAGTGCCCACATCACGATCTCACTCCCAATTCGATCATCCAGTTCTTCTACAAGGGTTTGAGCAGAGAGGACCAGAGAGAGGTGAAAACCGCAGCCGACGGAAATATCAGTGGACGAAACAGTGATGAGATGACGGAGATCTTCAAGTCACTATCAGCTGAGTCGAGGCAAACGAGCTCCAGGGGAAGTAGTAGCTATGCCAGACCCGAGGGGAGTGTCAATGCCCAGTTGGCAAAGCAAGTTGCCGACCTAACAAAGAAAGTTCAGATGCTTGAGACCACTGAGGAGCAGCCAAAGCGACAGATCTATCGAGTAGAACCGTGTAGCTTATGTGGGGAGATAGGCCATTTCTCAAGCACTTGTGGTCAGGGCATGTCATCTCCACCTCAGATGATGGATCAGAACTACGGTCCCGGAGTACAGGTGAATGCGATGCAGGGGTACAACCAACAAGGGAATCAGAAGTATGACCCTTATTCCAACACGTACAACCCGGAATGGAAAAATCACCCTAATTTCTCGTGGAAACAAGATCAGCCACAAGCTCAGGGACAAGGATCTCAGACGAACTTCAACAACCAAAACCGATCCCAGAATCAGGGGCACCAGAATTATCAGAATCATCAGAGGCCCCAGTACCAGCAGCAGCATCAACCCATCTATCAGGCACCGACACCACCCCAACCACATCAGCTGCCTCCTAAGAATTTAGACTTAGAAGAAAAATTTGCATCGTTTCTGGCCTCGACACAGGCTATACTGCATCATAATCAGCAGAAGATAGATGGGGTGGAGTCCACAATGACTAATCAGAATTCGGCGATTAAGAGAATTGAGATTCAGGTCGGGCAGCTGTCTGGAAGGCTAGACGAGATAACACAGCCAAATCAAAAAGGAAAATCTTCGAGCCACCCCGCTCAAGTAAATGCCCTCACAGTGTTAATGAGCGAGTATGGAGATGGTGATGAAGATGATTCGGGAGAAGACGGTGTGGAGAATAATGAGATCAAGATTGAGCATGTGGTAGTGGATAAAACTTTAACTAATCAGGCCAACAAGGAGGAGTCAAGCAAGAACGAAGTGGCTGCGAGATATGCTTACATTGATGCACCTCTGTTGCAAGAGTACGACGAGGAGGATATGAGAAGACAAGCTGAATCAGCCTCTCGAAGAGCAGAGTTGTACAACACGGTTAAAATACCATTTGCGAGTCGTTTGGTAGGTGCATCATTTGTGAAGAAGATTGAGGGGCGTGAGGTAGAAGGTTGGAAATCCCTAGAGAAATTACATCGAGCCAAGAATCCCTATAGACCTCCTATGTTGGGCTCTAGATTAGCGGCTGAAGCTCCGGTACGTAAGCCGAAGGTTGATGATCTTACTGTTAAGAAGCTGGAAACCCCTATGGAAGTGGTGGGGACGAGAGTAGAAAGAGCTGACACTAACAAGACATCGAAAGAGCCTAAAAAGATCCAATGTCATATGCCAATTAAGATCGAGGATCCTGGGAGCTTCATGATTAACTGTGAACTTGAGAATGTTAAGGATGTGCAAGGCATGCTCGACTTGGGATCAGCAGTTAATTTGATGTCTTTTTCTCTTTTTCAGGAGCTTAACTTAGGAACACTGCAAACCACAAAGATGAAGTTGCAAATGGCAGACAAATCGGTGCGAATTCCGTGCGGAGTTACAAAAAACACTATTGTCAGAGTTTGTGGTAAAAAGGTCTTTGTGGATTTCGTGGTCCTAGATTTTGGAAAAGGTTCGGGGAGTGCGAATAAACGGGAGATATTGCTTGGGAGACCGTTCTTGGTCACTACCCATGCTGTGATCGATGTTCATGCACACAATCTCCGCATGAACATATCGGGAGATGAAATTTTGGTGGTGCCAAGGAAAGAGACCATGGTGGAAGACTTGTGTTTGGTGCACTCCTCGAATCGGAGAGGCTCTGCACATGTATGAGTCAAGCTCGAGACGTTAAACAAGCGCCACGTGGAGGCTAATCCACGGACCGTGCTGCTCTTTCGGGTACCAAAATGAGCGCCACGTGGGGGCCTTCCCACGATATCATACGAGCGAGATCGAGAAGACCGAAGTAGCCAACATCACTGTTTGCACCTTCTTACCCTTCCTCTTTCAAGCTTGTTCTGTGTATTTTCTTTCTTTACTTTTTTTTTCTTTTTTATTCGTGTGGACATGCTTTGTTTCTTCCTTGCCTGAGATTTATTTGAGTATGTGTTTTACATTGAGGACAATGTGTCTTTCACGTGTGGGGGAGGTAGCTTTGCATGTTCTTAGGGAACCCGTTGTTTCGCGAGGTTTGTTGGGGTTATAGTAGTTTTCAAACGTCGCTTATTTTATGCATGTTGGTTTGTCTTGTAGTGTCGATCACCCATTCCCTTGTTGAGATATGATTATCATGAGAGTGTAGTTGATGTGTTCCCTATGCATGCTAGTTGCTTTACTTCGTTTCTTGAGGTGCGATAGATTTTTGGTGCTAGAGGTCGGTTTATGGGAATAACTTTTGACCTGGTGTTTAGATGCCGTAAAGTGATCTTGAGATAATTGCATGTCACCGTTTCACTTTCCAATAACCTTGTGAGAATTTGAGCCATTTTAGCTTTCTTCTTTGTGTGGTACATCTCGTCGTTGCTTCTTGAGCTTCTTATTTTCATTGTTCTACATCAATTGTGCCCGTATGGACTAGAGATAGCTAAACTATGCTTAAGTTGTTACTTGAGGCTTGTACGTCATAAATTACTTGATTTTGAAAATGATTGGGTTATGATCAATTAGGATAACCATTTTAGCCGTTTACTTTTGATCTCGAGCCCGTCGTGGGACACCCTAGTAGCCCCTTTTGAGCCTACATTTAGCCTTTTCTTTCTTGTCCTATATTCCGTGGAGGATAGAAGTGAGGTATTGTGTTTGAGGATATAAGGTGTTGATACAATGTTGCCTTTTGTAATAATTCGAGACGTGTTATAAGTCTCAAAAAAAAAAAAAAAAAAAAAAAAATAGAAAAGAACAAAAAAAAAAAAAAAAAAAGAACAACAAAAATGAGACGAGCTTAGTCTCCAAAAAAAAAAGAATCGAGACATGCCTTTAGTCTCCAAAAAAAAGAGTCGAATAATGATATTAGTTGATTGCTCGGATGATTTATGTGGCTTTGATGAGTTCATTATTGTGATTGAAGTGGTGGGGATTTTTGTGAGTTTGACGGATGTTTGGTTGTGGTGGGGGTGTGTGTTTGAACGAATTTAGTCCACTTCTTCCCAAATAATTCCGAATACCTTTAGCCGAGCCCCGATACACCCGATTTATCGATCGCCCGTGATTCTTAAAATGGTAGACTTTGATTAAGTGGAGAGTACAACTTGAGTATGTGTTTAGTTGGTGTTCTTAGGTGCATTTGATGTTATTTGAAGCTCGTCCTTGTTCCTTATATGCTTTTCTTTCTTGGGTGCACGAGTTTATATCTTTCACTTGTGCACGCTTTGAGTGGAACCCCTTTTCGAGAGATAAAGAATATAGAGTGAATCCTAGTGAGGGAACTTGGAGTGGTGACATGTGATGATTCTTGTGTGACCTTTGTTGTTTCTGATTCTTGTGGGTCGATATTTGTTCATGTTACTTTTTCCGTACGCACCGAGAGTCTATTTGTAGTTTTGAGGAATTGAGTGAGTGATTGGCATGCTTGTGGGACTTATTTGCCTTCATGATTGCTTGCTTGAGGACAAGCAAGAAGCTAAGTGTGGGGGAGTTGATTTGTATGTTTTTGTTAGGTTTTAGTAGTCGTTTGTAGTGCCGTTATAGTCGTTTAACATGTTTTTGTGATGTGAGATGTTGCATTATTGATGAATATGTTTATTATCCTTGTGGTTTGTTTGACAGGAAAAACGAGTCGAAAAAGAGCAAAAATTCGAGAGAAAAGGCAGCAGTGCGCAGCTGCGGAAAAATGATCGTAACACTGTCGTCAACCGTTGGATGGAGCTGAAATTCGGACAACATCACGAAGACATCACGCACTACCTTCCCACCGTTCGGATCAACAAGATATTGCATGACGAGAGAGATAATGCTTGAAGATTTAAGCTGGCCGAAACTGCCCAGAACCCGCACCGGCGGGTTTTCCCACGCTGGCTGGACGCGCCCTCCGCGGCGGTTTTTCCCGCTACCAGCGGCCAGCATTCCTGGAATTTGAAGACCCACACCGGCGGCTAAATCCACACTGGCGGGTCCTGTACGGGCTGATTAAAATGGGCCCGTTTTTTATCTTTAAAGGAGGCGAAAAACACATTCTTAACCTACGCTTTTCATATCTAGACTTCTAGCTTTTAGTTTTGAATATTCCTAGCTTCAAAAACTTAGTTCTTGAGAGATCAAAACATTGAAATACTAGTTTTTCGTGGATATTGGATCAACAACATTGGAGTTTCAGATCTTGATTTATTGCTTTGATTAATTTAGTAAGCCTTTTCCTTTCTTCTTATTATTGTCTTCTTTATTTATTTTGAATATTTGATTTGTGTATTTGATTATGAATTCTTCAATCCCCATGTGTTTGCTTTTGATTATCTTTATGAGTAGCTAATTTCATTACTAGGGTTAGGGTGATTTGATTATCAAAACGAAGAAAGAGATTCTAGTATGCACACAAGGTGTTCGACTAAATGTCTAATTGATTTTTAAGCTATGTTGGAGGCTGTTAGGCAATAACATAAACTAGATTAGTCGAACTACATTGAAACCAACCGGCAACGGACGTTTTAATGCAAAAGCGCATGCTAGAATTGAATTCCGAGTTCGAGAATCGATGATCCCGACCCCTAGTTCTTTTTATATTAATTGAAATTCATTATTCGTTTGTTAATTTCTCTTGAATGCTTTTAAATTGATAACTTATAAATAGTCTTTAAAAACAAAAACCAAACCAATTTTTCGCATTATGCTATATTTCTTTTCCCTTTCTTTTGCAACCACTTGAATACGTATACAAGTACCGATAGTAGTGTTCCTTGAGAGACCGACTCGGGCAAGTTGCTTTGGCAACTAGTTCGGAATATTTTTATTTGATTTTAGCCGCTATAAAAACGACTAATCACTCCCCCTTAAATGACTATTTACAGGATTGATGCCTCGTTAAAACCTTGTCAGGAAAACCCAGTGGGATAAAACCTCGACGAAGGAAAAAGAGTACAACTTGCTCCCCCTGATTGTAATCACCGAAAATCTTTGACTTTTGAAAATAGTTATTGGTGATCAATCCATCTCATTAAAACATGTAACTAATAAAACCATATAGGAAAAACTTAGTTATTCAAATATAAATTTTAGTCTTCAGGACGCAACCTTCGAATTGTTGAGTTTCACATTCATTTGTATTATTGTATATTTTTCGTCCTTCAGGGACATGCCTTTACCAGACATCTATTGACTAGAGCATTCGCAATTGCTATAACCGGCCGGTAACTCTTCTGGAGTATTTTAGATGCGTCTAGTGTTCAATATAAATTTCTTGACAAATGAACAATAATGTGAACTTCAATTCAAAACCATTTGAACTTCAGGTTCAATATCTCAATTTATCTCGAAAACAAAATCATATGGAACATTCTTATGTCCTCATTAATTATTATCGAGTTATGCATGTCTCGTTAAAAACCTCGTTATAAAACCCTGTAGGAAAAAATACTTGAGGAAAAGAGTACATGACATTCACATTTACATTGTGATGATTGTCTCGTTAAAAACCTTTAACTAAGAAAACCCCGTGGGCAAAAACTTAGTAGAGGGAAAAAGAGTGCAATCACTGGTCTTCAGGACCTTGTCTTCAATATCATTTTTGTCCATAATGACATATGTAATATGATACTATACATGTTTTGATTTTCATTTCCTTTCATATCAAGAATTTTGAAATCCATCCAGGATTTTCATGTATGTATCTTTGTAATGACTTCTACATAGTCAAATCATACATTCATGCATATCTATATTTATTGTTGTTGCTGCCAAAAGTATAAGGTAGCGGAACTTAATGTCATCCATAAAAATATCGAGTTTCTGCGAAAAACTCTTGAGCAACTAATCTCGCTTTTATATCTCACCACATCATTATTCGTTTTTCTTACGAACACCCACGTATATCCTTTTGGGATAATATTTTGATCCAGCGAGTAATGCTCAGCCTCAATTGCTCATTTCTATTTTCTTGAGTGCTGCTGGCACACTATTATAGATATGAGTTTTAGATCCAAATTTTCTAGAGCAACTCTTGAGGCAAATATGTCGTTGGCGACTTTATTCATGTTGATGACAATTCATTATATCAACCAAATCATTCATCGTTTCCCAAAATATTTAATTTGGTTGTTCCGCAATCCCACTATTTTCTATTATCATGTGCACATTCTTTTTCAATGGGATTTTCATCTAACTCTCTTCAGGAGATTTTGAGGGTGACTTAATTTCTTTGTTTTTCCGCGGATTTATTTTATATCTTAAAATCGATCTACTACGCTTCTGGCGCATATTAGAATCAACAATTGAGTTGATCTCTTTGGTATTTGAACTCTTATAGTTCATTCTATCACAAGTATATGTGATTTTGTCACACCTTCTTTAATATGTAAATGAATTTGGCAGAATACTTGCTAAATATTGCAAGTCACTTATTTTCATGAACTTCAGGTTCATTTGATTGATGCGTGAATCTAAAATTGAAGATCGTTTTCATTTTCACGGCATTTATATCTTTATATTCTTATCTCCCCCTAATGCCAGAAAATGATCTTCCTTTAATATGCAAATCAGCGTAATTGCTATAAACCGATCTTTTGGATCGTGGGCTCGAGATATATATTAATTCGCAGATGGGAAATAACAATTTCCACGCACTTAATAATAATCATGATATGCATCATTTTTATTTTTAAGTACATTTGTACTATTCGTGGAGATAATTAGTAAAGCTCTTCCAGAGATAATTAGTAAAGCTCTTCGGGAGTCCACTCTTAACATGTTATCATTTGCATAACATTATATATTTAATGATCCTTCGGGGATACAATATTTTTACCAACCATCATTCGGGGATACAATAATTGTTAATGTTCTTCAGGAACATTTAAAGTTTAATTTCATATCATAATGTTCTTCGGGAACATTTAAAACATATTGCTACTACGAGAGCTTAAAACTTATTGCTACTACAAGAGCAATTTATTTGATATTTCCAAACTTATTGCTACTACGGGAGCAATTTAATTTGATATTTCCTCAATAATGTGATATGATGATATTATCATAAAGAATATTCAAAGGACAATTTGATTTGTTGTTTCTCGAATAATATCAAATCAGGATGATGTTAAAAGATCAATATAATATTTAAACCAGATTATATGTTCTTCAGGAACTTTCAATTTAATAGACATATTAAGAATAATTGATTTGATATTACTTCATAAATATCAAATTATAATGTTCTTCGGGAACATATGATATTACTTCAGGAATATCATATTATAATGTTCTTCGGGAACATAGGATATTAAGAAGAAGGGAGGAGAAGTAGATATATTTATAATTATTAATAAATATAAATAAACATATAAATTCTTGCCTTGGAGTTCGGATCTTGGATATAGAACTTCGATGAAGAATGCAAATCTTGGATGAGTAGAACTTGATGAAGAACGCGGTTGAGCTTTCTTTGATGAGTAGAACTTGATGAAGAACGCGGTTGAGCTTTCGTGCTGATAACGTGTTATAAACTCAAAGGAATTGAGAGAGAATAATATAGTAGAAAGAGAGACAATATGAGAGAAGAAAAGAATTGTTATGAATTCTTGTTTCATTCATATGGGAGAAACCTTTATATAAGATACAAAGTAGAGTTTCTGTCTTGTTCACCAAAAAAGGGTAAACTAGTCATTCACTAATTAATAATATTCATAACACAATTTAGACCATTCAACTAAAATTAGGTATTTTTTTATTTGTTTATATAAATGTGACTATTTTTCAATTTAACTTGTAGTCTCTGGTGGATTGATTAAAGACCATTGCATATCCTTTTTCTGTGAGTATCACAATTCACAGAGAGATTTCAGGGATGCCTTCTATTTGCTCTCTGATTCCCCAAACCAACAGAATTTCAAAAGCAAAAACCCACAAAAAGAGAAACAACAAAAAAGGAACCCGATTGATATACTATACGATACACGAACCGCACGCCAACTGTTTGATAAAATGTGGCTGTCAAATGCCAAAGGGGGTACATCGGGTAAGAAGGGTGGCCGCAACGGCCTCGTTGCCGTTGCCGTAGACAAGGACAAAGGGAGCCAGCACGCCATCAAATGGGCCATTGATAATCTCCTTACCAAAGGTCAAACCGTCATCCTCATTCACGTCGTCCAGAGGCATATAACGCATTCATGTACGTTTCCTGTTTTCGCTTCCATCATACGTGATCATGCATGTAGGAGATTTCGCGTTTTACGCATTGTAATGAAATTAAGATATAGCAAACGACTGATGAAGAAGTTAGGTTCATGTTCTCAAGTTAAGGAGATGCACTCCTTTTAATGTAACCAATTTGAAGTTCTTTAGTTTGCTCAAGGATAGGAAATATATGAGTTGCAATGCCGTTTTTGGAGTTTTCTAGGCTCGTTCGATATTTGCTTAGCATGTACTTCAACTATTTCCATGCAGATGGAGACAATTATCTGCCTAATGGTGTCAATGCAGCTGCTAGCCCCGACAATCAAGCCATTTTTGAAAAGCAGTCGAAAGAGCTTTTCCTCACCTACCATTGCTTTTGTACACGCAAAGACGTAAGCTGAAATGACAATATTCTTATTCTCTGGGTTAAGCTGTGCAAGAATCTGTTTTCTTTTTGTTTTCTTTCCCTCATTTTGCTACGCAATTTCATACAACAGATTTTGTGCTTTGATGTGGTTCTGGAGGACACGGATATTTCAAAAGCAATAACAGAATATGTTGCTCATGCTGCTATCGAAAATTTGGTTCTTGGTGCATCCCATCATGGGTTTATCAGGTCAAGATACTTTTTTTTTAAATTTAGTTATAGCTGTTGACAGGGTACATGTTAGACAAAATAAAATCTCAGGGGTGTTTTTTTTGTAATTTTGGATGTTTTCGGGTCAAACCTCAAGAGTACTTTTTGCAATCGAAACCTATTTTGCTTCTCCCTGTTGGAACTTCATAAAGTAGATTTTGTGTGCTGTCTATGACAATAGCGTACGGTTAATTTTAAGGGATAATTACGAAACGAAACTCAAGGTTAAATCAAGTTCTATTTTAAAAGTATAGTAAAGACTTTATGGCTGTGTAAATAAATTCTCTTATCATTGAAAGTTGAAACCATGATCCCATCTTCTCTTTGTCCATTTTTTTATGAATAATAATATGGTCTTGTTTCTATGACTGCGCTAGTATATTAACGTGATACTGTTTTTGCACCATGCACAACAGGAAGTTGAAGATGATAGATGTTCCGAGCAGTGTATCGAAAGCAGCACCAGACTTCTGCACCGTTTATGTCATCTCAAAAACGAAGATTTCATCTGTTAGGAATGCCTCCCGTATATCCCCGTTCACTTCCCCTCTAATGGGCCAAATACAGCAAATGCAGCAAGAGGCTAGTGCTAAGAACACTCCTCCCAGCGGACGCCCGAAGCACTCGGTCAGCATAAGAGGTGCATTTTTCTTTTTTTTTTCCTTCCACCCAAAAAAAAAAAAACAAAAAAAAATATGATGCTTTCGTCTTAGGAATAGTTACATAAACTACATTTTAGGTTTGTACTGAATACAAAATTAATTGTAAATGTACCTTCAAGTTTTACCCAATTTAAAAAACGAAAAACATCTCACTCAAATATTACTAAAACACCCTTGAGTTTTTCTTTTGTTTCACATTTACCAACTTCATAAGCAAAAAATGTAAATCAAGCTCATTCATACTTATAATAAGTATTTCAAAGTTCAAACAGCCCTTAATTTTAACATGAAAGCAAACCCTGTTTTTTTTTTGTGTGTAATTTTGAAAGTTATTATTTTTTATAATAAGGTCAACCTTCAAAGGCACATTTTGTAATCGTCCCCAGAAAAGAAACCCACTTGACAGGAAAATATCAAAACCCACACTTGTGGTGTACATCCACCTTTCATTTTGCACCTGCCCTTTGAGGATCTAATGGGAATTGCTGAGTCAAACATTTTTAAAATTTCATCCCTCATCTTTTTTAAACATCACAAACAACTCCATTTTTTGTCGTGCATCATATTAGATAAAAAAATCCCGTCATGTCAACTCATGATTGTGGTACAGTCTTAAAGGGGATCAAACCTCAAAGGCATTATTTTTAATTTTCAAGATTAGCTTTTTCTTCTCCTCTTTTGTTTTCTGCGTGATAACTTTGAACTTAATAGGTTAATCGTCCCTTTATTTCATGTTTACCAAATGCTCCCACATAATAAGTGCATGGTGTTTCTTGACCAGGCTCGGAAAGGTCGACCCCGCGGAAGAGTGCCGTTGACGAGTCCGATTTCAGGTATGGTCTCTCCTAATAAACAAGCTTTGTCAAATATTTGCTTCTCAACTTCTGGTGTCGAAGATTTTTGTTCGGTGTCACTAATTTATGCTTTGTTTTGATGATATTAAAGGTTTGAGCATTTTATGTAATGGCAGGTCGCCGTTTTTGTCAAGAGGGTATAACCCCAACATGTTTGATCTTGCGGAATCAGATACGGATATATCGTTTATAAGCTGTGACAGGCCGAGTGTCGACAGACCATCAATGGCAGATTCCATGAACGGCATGTATTTCGACGGCTTTGATTCGGGCCGGACCTCGAGAGTGTCGACTAGCTCCGAGAGTAGTTTTGGGTCAATGCGCTTTGGGGCCAGGGGCAGTGAAATGAGTTCTTTCACCGATTTTTCGACATCATCAGTTGAAAATGTAAGAACTTACTTACTCGGAGGGTAAATTGTATAAACTACTATTGAGGTTTTGATTAATTACCAAAACAAGGGAAACCAACTTGAATTTATTTGGCTATTTAACTTGTCAATGCACTTTTGTTAAAACAATTAATAGTCTATATATTTTAGGATTTATATTCTTAAACTACAAATAAATAAATAAAACTAAAATTGATTTAACATGGATTTTGACATGGTGTCACAACTTAGTTGGTGCGAACTTTATCTGTTTGCATTAATATTTATAGTTTTGAAACATGTCTTTGATTTGTAATAAGGTTAAACCTTAAGAATACTATTTGTTGTCATCCATTATTTGTTAAATTCTGATGGATTTCTTATATTATCAATTAAAAATAATACTAAAAGTAATATACTAGAATATTTAAAAAGCCTGATTTTTACTCCCAAAATTGATTTCTGCAAATGCAGGATGATGTTGAATCTGAAATGAGAAGACTAAAACTTGAGCTGCAGAAAACTATGGAAATGTATAGCACGGCATGTAAGGAAGCTCTAACAGCAAAACAAAAGGTATATTCAAACGACACTCCAGTCTAAATGTGAGTTAATTACATTAACCCCCCTGATATTGATTTTTGCACTTTACCCCCGGACTATGCATTTTGATTCAGTTTGCCAATGAGCCACGTGTCAGTTTTTGGATTGGTTCGGGTGGTTAAGTGACAAACAAATACTGGGTAAATGTAAAAGAGCAAACCGTCATGGGGTTTAGTGTAATTTACTAGTACAGTAGTATTTTTTACCAACAATTTTTTTAAATCTTGAACTACATATTGAAACAGACGAATGAGCTCCATCAGTGGAGAATGGAAGAAGAACGTAGACTACAAGAGGCTCGGCTTGCGGAGGAGGCTGCCCGGGTAGCCGCCGAACAAGAGAAAGCCAAGTACAAAGCTGCCATGGAGAATGCTCAAGCAGCTCAAAGAATTGCGGAAGTCGAGTCCCAAAAAAGAGTCGACTTGGAAAAGAAAGCCCTTCAGGAGTCAGACGATAAGGAGACCACGCTTAGCGTGGCACCATTGAGGTACAGAAGGTACACCATTGAAGAAATCGAAGAGGCTACTGAGTATTTTGCACAGTCACGCAAAATCGGAGAGGGCGGGTATGGGCCTGTATATAGGTGTTACCTCGATCATACGTCCGTTGCCATTAAGGTCTTGCGTCCAGATGCCGCTCAAGGGAGGTCACAATTTCAGCAAGAAGTGAGTACTTTTCATTGAGTGTTTGTAGCCATTTTTGAGAAATGAGAAGTGAAGGTGCAAGTGCATGAATATAAAGTGTTAAAAAAATACAAACTTTATCCTAGTTCAAAGTTTAGCAGAATTTGTCAGAATTTGTAAATATATGTGTTTTGACTTGTGAGTTAATTTTTCCTTGATCAAATCCAGGTTGAAGTGTTGAGTTGCATGAGACATCCCCACTTGGTCCTTCTCCTTGGGGCCTGCCCCGAGTATGGCTGCCTCGTCTACGAGTACATGGCCAACGGCAGCCTTGAAGATTGCCTTTTCCCGAAAGAAAACACTCGCCCACTCCCATGGCAACTCCGCTTCCGAATCTCCGCTGAGATCGCAACGGGCCTAAACTTCCTCCACCAAACCAAGCCCGAGCCGCTGGTTCACCGCGACCTCAAGCCCGGAAACATCCTCCTGGACCAAAACTACGTCAGCAAGATCAGCGACGTCGGCCTGGCCCGCCTCGTCCCCCCGTCTGTGGCTGATGATGTCACCCAGTACCGGATGACATCGACAGCTGGCACCTTCTGCTACATAGATCCCGAGTATCAGCAAACGGGAATGCTCGGGGTGAAGTCCGATGTGTATTCGTTGGGTATAGTGCTTTTGCAGATACTGACGGCTAAGCCAGCGATGGGCCTGGCCCACCATATTGGGCGGGCCATCGATAACGGGTCGTTCGCTGAGATGTTGGATCCTTGCGTGCCAGATTGGCCCGTCGAGGAGGCATTGGCGTTTGCCAAGCTGGCGATCCAGTGTGCGGAGTTGAGAAGGAAAGACAGGCCGGACCTTGGAAAGATTGTTGTGCCTGAGCTTAATAGATTGAGAGAGTTCGGCGATCAGAGTATGAATTTCTTTTTTGCGGGTGGGAGTGCGGGATTGTCGCCCAACCGCGGTTATACTTCTACAAAGGTCAGTCTATAAATTGAAAAGAAAAGTGGATTGTCAGCATTTGGGTGAAAATAGTTTTCTGTCATCATCTTTAGTGTAATGTTAAGAAACTAACCGTAATATATTTAAATTTGGGTAAATACAAGACTGAACTTTGGGTACTTTTTTTTTGGGAAATTTATAAGATAGTTGGGTTTGATTCTAATTGGGTTAAACCTGAAAGTACATTTTGTAATTAACCATAAGAAGATGAATGAAGGGTTTGAATATAATTGGGTCAAGATTGTTTTCTTAGAATCCATATATGTAATGAAGCATGTGCGATGCCTTTGCAATTTATACTGTGAACTCGATTTGATCACAATCCGTGGTAGACTGAAGGAAATTATGTTTTTTATTTTTAATTATGCAGAGTGATCCTCATTTCCCAAACTTATACAGCAATGCAAATGGCTTCCAAAGCTCGGCATCTTTGCCAGAAAAGCTACCAGGTATGATTATTTGAGAACAATGTGCACAACAAGATTTTTCATCAAGAGCAGGAACAATGGTCTCTTGACTTGGTTTCATTTTATACACAGAACCTACTGAATGAGGTCTGGCTGCGGTTTAGCTGCACTGGACGAAACGAGCTCGGGCAGTCAAAAGGCTCAGAAGCTTTGTAATGTACTATAGATCTAGGTAGTGAGGGTCATAAAGATGTAAAAAATTGCCTGTTTATAAGCAAGAAAGATATGTTAAAATAAACAAAAGAAAGGAAAAAATCTGGAATCATCTTGGCGGAAGTTATACATGTGCATTTAGATATAATCTCATTTTCCAATAATACATGATTTGAAAACACTATTGGTCCATCATCCGCTTAAAAATAACTGTTTTTTCTTCCTTAATATAGTTTCCACAATTCTGATATCAATGTCTCTCTTCTCTTTCAATTTTCTTGATAACGACAACACTCAAACTAAAAGATTCTTTTTTGATAAGGAGGAGAGACGAGAAACTCCACCCCCACTCGATCGGAGGTCCCTCGATCGGGTAGGATGTAAATCGAGGAATGTGTCCACCCCCACTCGATCGGAGGTCCCTCGATCGGGTAGGATGTAAATCGAGGAATGTGTCCGAGTAGCAGACACCTGTGCGAGAGAGCCAACAGGTCGAACCCCAGGACAAACCTTCATAATATTTCAATGAAAATTTGTCCCACCCGAGATTCGAACCCTGCGTCGCCGGGGAATTACACCCACATCATCACAGGCCTTACCACTCGGCTATGCTCCTGGGGACCACTCAAACTAAAAGATTACCAGTAGCAAGTATAAAAAGAAACAATCAAGCAAGAAAAAAAAAGAAAAAAAAAAAGAGCAAATTGAACAAAAAATAAACACAAGACAAATAAAAACATAGTATTACCTAAATTACTTACTCGACAGCGTGGTCATTTTGTTTGAACAAAAGTTATTATCCGAAAGATCCACAATGGTCATTTTGTTTGAACAAAAGTTATTATCCGAAAGATCCACAAAAGTAGATGCATCAAGCAGTAATAATATAGGCACATATCATTGTGATTAAGCAGGTATTTGATCAAATGGTGAAATACAACAAACTAGTAACAAGCAAAGTAATAAAATGAGCGATTTAATCGTGTGAAAAAAAAAGTTATTTATTTGTATTTTTCATGAACATAATATATATATATATATATATATATATATATATATATATATATATATATATATATATATTATCAAAAATATATTCTCTCTCGACGTCGTCGTCACCTGGAAGAGTTGGCCCAAAACTGAACTTTACTAAACAAGTGTCTACATAGTGTGTTAAAGAAAGATATGTTTTCATCTCTAGTTAATGTGATATATTGTGTAAATTAATTAATTATATGTGTATTTAAAATTATATTTATTTCGTCTCAAATTAATGGTCAGATTGCCTTTACAATAAATATATTCATTACCTTTTTTGTGATAATGTTTAAAAATACACTAAACCAGATAGCAAAAATATTTTTTTACACTACCCTTTAATAAATGTGCTTTTCTACAAAAAAAAATGATATATATGTCCTCGACTTTAATTATTGTGTATTCCTTTAAATTTATATGGATAGTTTTGAAGGGTATATTTTTACAAATACACAAAAACATATAAGAAACATACTTTTTACGCTCTCACTTACAAAGTATAGTTTTCTATACTAAATTAATATTTTACCCTCCTCACAAATCTTCACATTCTGTAATTTATTTTAAAAAAAAATCTTACATCTCATTCTACAAAACTATCCGCCGCCTCCGATCTTCGTCGTCCAGCCCACCCCTCAGACTCAAAGTCGGGCTCAAACCCTCGTCCATCCCAAACCCTGGTGGCCCAAAGTCCAACTCGCCATTAATAGTTTTCGACAGCCGACGACGAATTGTGGTTTTGTAGAGAGAGAGAGAGAGAGAGAGAGAGAGAGAGAGAGAGAGAGAGAGAGAGAGAGAGAGAGAGAGAGAGAGAGAGAGAGAGAGAGGAAGTCTCACGTATATAAGATTCGAGATCTCCCTTGAAATTTCTGATCGAATCTCTTCATTGGTATATGACCCATGGATATTTGTGTTTGAATGAAGTACAAATTTTGTCTGTGAATAAGATCTTATGTTTGAATAATCAAAAAAATTGCGACTGTCCCTGAATCTTTCAAATTGATTTTGAAAATATTTGTGTGTTGATTTTTAAAATAAAAATAAAAAATGTTTCCAAGTTCGACAACTAATTAGTAATTACTCTTGGATGAATCGAAACAAATTCTTTCTTGAATTCTTATTTTATTCTGAAGGGTTTAATTATATTGTCGAATTTAATTGAATATCGAATTTCATTTTCTAATTAAAATGTCAGTCGAATTAAAATATCAAACTAAACTGAATGTTATCGAATTAAACTGTCGAAATAAAATGACTCTCGAAATAAAATGAGAATCGAATTAATATAAATGTCAATTTAAATTGAATATCGAAATAATTTGTTGAATTAAAATAATTTTTTAATTAGATGATCAAACTAAAAATTAATTGTCGAATGGTAGAACAAAAATTATCTCGGGTCGAATGTGTTCTGTGTAAGTAGAATGATCGTGTGTTTTACGTGTGTGTAGAGAGAGGAAGTTGATGTATCCGAAGTCAAAGGGTATTTTTGGCCATTCATTCTGTTTTGGTGTAAAAAAAGAGGGTATTTTAAGTGATAGTGTAGGAAAGTAGTTTTGTTATTTATTTTAGTGCATTTTTATTTTTCTCCCTAGTTCGAATCACCATATAGTATTGTCGAATGTTTGTCGAATCAATGGAATGTTTTGAATCAATGGCAAATGAAATTTATTACGATGTATTGACGGATCCATCTTTGTTAAGGTTGAATCCTAACCGATGTATTGACGGATCCATCTTTGCTAAGGTTGAATGCTAACCGAATTTGGCAAATCTTAGTATAAATTTTGTCTAATCTAGTTATTCTATTTATGAATGTATTGTTGTATTTATTTTCGATTGGAATTTTATAATAATGCCCCTATAGCGAATGTTTTTTAAAGACGAATGAAATTTAAATAAAGGCGAATTAATAACACCATAAATTATTGAAAGCGATTCTAATAAGTTTTTTTTTGAAAATTTTTGAATCTCAAAACCGTCAACGTAAAATATACGAACCATGAAGACGGTTGTATTAGTTCTCTCAAACATTAGAAAATTATCACAAGATAATGAATGATCATTGTAAAACTTAGGTCAACCTTGTGCATAATAAAACTCTCAATCTTTTTTGATGAATTTAACATCCAAGATTTTCCTTCGGCATCTTCTAGTGAAAAATACTGATGTTCAAAGCTTTTAGGGTAGGCGATGGGTTAGATGGTTGTTTCGCATGTTTTTTTGCGACTTTTTATATTATTTTGTGTGTCTTTCTTGTATTGTTTTTGTGCTCTTATTCATTCTAGTAATGTGATTATGTGTTTATGTTGTTATGGTTTTGGTTTGGTAGGTTTTGAACGAGAATCGAGCGGAAACAAGAAGAAATACACGAAGAGGTTCATGTCGATCCCCAGATTTGTGCAGTCGAAGAGAAATAGTCATCCCCGTTAATTACGCCGTTGGATCGTCCCAAAATTTCTACTGCATATAGAAGACTTCTAGAGATACAATGTCAACGGTGAGTTTGGCTAAATAACAATCATAGACGAAGATATAGTGCACAGAGTGAAGGACAGAGGAAATGAAGTTGATGTCGGCCGACACCTCAGACCTGTCGGCCGACAATCTTCTGAAAAGGGTGATATTTTGGTCTTGACAGGAGATTGAGCTTCGTCGCGACGAAAAATCCTTCGAACAAAGGATGATTGTCGGCCGACATCGTATCTTGTCGACCGACAGTGCCCTGTCGGGCGACACACTTTTCCCGTTGGCCGACACCAAGATTCCAGCACTGCACAACTTTTGAAAGAACTGAATTTCACGCTTCATTAACCGTTGGATTGATATGACATTTAAGTAGGATGTTTCTAACATCTACATTTACGATATCAACGGTTGAATCGACGATAGAATGAACCAAAAATTTCCAGTCACTCCCGGAATGCACCAGCACTTTTCATGAGCGAATTCGATAAGAAATAAAGTCTTGACTTATGTTTGATTTGTTTTAAGGGTTTTTTAGTATTTTTATTTAGTCTTGTGGATAAACTATAAATAGTTGTTTGTACCTTGGAAAGAGTAGACCCAATTCACAACTTTTATTCTACAACATTCTATAATTCCATTTCTAACTTTCTCTCCAAGTTTCATCATTTTCAATTGTTCTTCATTTTACTCAATCACAAATCTTAGATCTACTTTTCGTACATCGATTATCTCGTAAAATCCCATTCACCAACGTTTTTTATCTCATCGAGCCCGTCGTTTCCATCGGATTAGTTTCTCCGTGTGACAAGTTGAAGCTCAGTCTCAATTTTGGAAGCACAACCCGATAGTCTCGTTCAATCATCGATTTCTCGATTTCCGTGGTAAGATTTCCTTCGACTCTTCTCGATTATGGATTATTCATGTACAAATTATTTGATTGGGTGCTTGATCATGGCTAGCTAATTCTTTAGTTAGGGTGTTTGATGAAATGCCTCAATGAATTAGAGTTGAATTCTAAAGTAGCTTAATTTCTATTAATTGGATAATTACTCGGTTCGATTTGTGTGGTCTCGTGTTGAACAACCCTGTGTATATCACTAGTGGACCATATGGTTGATCGTGTAATGTCGAAACTTGAGATACCGACACTCAAAGTAGAGGACCTCGAGGGGTGAAACTCTTGTGAGTGTCTTGATCAAGTGTAGACGATCATTGGTGGAGATCGTAATAGACAACGTCTTGATCTCTAGTCCGATTAATAGTAATCACGTGTTTTGTAAATATAATCTCGTCAACTCGAGTTCATGATGTAGAATAGTCGAAACACCCTTGCTTTCCAAAACTCATTTCTTACAACTCTCTTTTAATTAATTGTTTTAAATACTTGCTCTAGTCGATTAATCAAACACTCATTGCAACCCCACCCCTAGTTAATAATGATTTCGTTCCTTTTGAAACTCAAACTAAACGAGAATAAAAAGATATTCACGTGCCGATAAATAACTTTTGAGCAATCAATGGTAATTTTATTTTCTCGGCATGATTATGAGGAATATTGGTACGAACTATTTTTTTCCATTTGGTAAACGCTTGAATTGTTACAAATATTATTAGTCGATGAGTACTTGATTTTATACACAAAGAAAGTTAAAAGGGTGACTACAACCAAAATGGGTAGATACAACCAACTCATTTATTGGGTAAATTCTAAAAAATTATTATGAGATTAATAGAAATCTAAGACGCTCCTGCCAACCATATATTCAATGCAATTTGATATTAGATGATCCTATTTAATAATATATATTCGTCAATAAATTCGACAATGTTATAGTAATTCGTGAGAATGTGTAAAATCCAAGTCCAGACGAGATGAAGCTTCCTTTTGAAATTCTCGCAAGTTAGAATTTTCTAAAATTTATCGTTAGCCTTGTTTTGGTTTTTGATTCAAACAAAAAACTTAGTAAAGATTTTGAAATTCTAAAACTTATAAAAAATAGCCTAAATTTATATAAAAAAAAAGGGTTCGGTTGCATTTTCAAATAAGTTCAACCCTAAATTAAAGCTACTTTTTTTGGTATTGGTCAATTACAATGTCTCGAGTTTGAACCTTAGACCTCGTGGTCTTCAATTAAAGCGCTCAACCAACTGAGCTAACAACCCTTGACTATTAAAAGCTAGTTGGTGAATCAGTGAATGCAAAAATTCATTGTCGTTCAGTTGCATCGGTTAATGGAAGGGTGCATGCAATGAATTACTGTATTCATATCTAACTTTTAATTAAACAAATGACCAGTTGGAAGCAATTGTCAATCATTCGCCAAACCTTCACATACCAATTGTTAAATATTTGTCAATTATTCGTCAAACGTTCTACAATCTTCTACTGCATTCGACAAATATTTGACACAAAATCGACTAAAATTCTTCATTCATTCGACAAACACTTGAATGAATTTGACAAACTTTCATCAAACAATTACCAAACATTTGCCTATTGTTCACCAAACATTCTACAATCTTTTATAGACTTAGAAAATCTATTACATATCTAATACTAATCGACATTCACTGCTGGCAAAAGCAATTCGCCAAACTACGTTTGTCAATCATGCAACCTAAAACGCTTTTTAAATAATTCGACAAAAAGTAAGAGCAATTTCGGTTAACGAATAGAAAAACACATTTTTTGAACGATAGTGTAGAATAGCATGTTACTATCCATGGTTGTGTAATATTTTTCTTTTGTTTTCTAAATGTTCAATGAAATATTATAGTAGACATTTTTCCCTTGATTTGAGATAACTTCGATTTCAATGGACTTCCCCAATTCATAAGAAAAAAAAACCGGTACGAACCGTTCAAATCCAGAAGGAACACTCTCCTTTTTTCTCCTCAATAGTTCTCCTATTCCGATTGCTTACAGCTCAGTGTAATCAATCGGCTGATAATTATCAGGTACTATGAGTTTCAATTTACTGTATTTTCTTCTCGTATCTTTTTCACTTTCGTATTAAGCGCATGATTTCAGATCCAACGGCTGAGTATGTGCTGTTGTTACCGCGGTTAAATTGTCGACTTATGATCTGTTTTCAGCATTCTGATCGCTAACAATGGCGGCAACTGGCAAACAGAGTGCCCTGGATTACATCAACCAGATGTTCCCAACAGGTACGCTCCAAGAACTTTATGTTTAGGATGCTGATTTTGAATACCATGGGTTTAGTTTTTTTTTGCACTTGTAATCGGTTGGCCTCAGAAGTTGGCTCGATTTTTCTGTTTTTGAGTTATATAATTCATGTAAAAATTGTTAAATATATTGTCTTGCTGCTGTGCGTTTCTTGAATGCAGAGGCTTCTCTATCTGGAGTAGAGCCACTTATGCAGAAGATACAATATGAAATCCGTAGAGTGGATGCTGAGATTTTGGGAGCTGTTCGACAGCAGGTTGGAATTTCTATTGATTGGTTTCTATGGGTTGATTCGTTTTTCATGCTTGATTTTTCATTTGATGAAATCCGTATCAAAATTGGATTTGATGCTTCATTTTTCGATTGATGAAATTTTGGACATTATATTTTCATGCTAAATTGTAATCCGAGGTTTCTAACTTAAGTCAACTGATGGAATATTTGGAGTTAGTTAGGTCGAGATGACATGGTGGAATGATTGAAACAGGAGATCGAATATTAGAATGTTTGTAATTGGATTTTGTGGCTTGGGTGGGCCAAGCCAGGTAAGCTGTCTCAAAACATGTCCTGAGTGCATAGTATTTAAATTTCAAATTGAGCTGTGCTCGTAATTTAGCTTAATCCATAATATGTCCACCAAGTTAATATTTAAAGTGATGTTGCTCAAGCCCAGTTGTCACTTGTCAAGCTTTACATGAAGATACAGTGAGCTTAGGTAGATAATTCTTTGGTTATCTTATGATTTTTTAACCCCATAGAAGATTCTTACCATCATACAATTGATTGAAATAAGTTTAGTTTTTATGGAAAAATGAAAACCTGGAACTGCTGAGTCTGTGCATGAAATGATTTTACCGTATCTTTATCTATTTATTTTTGTTGTATTAACCAATAAACAGTTTTTAACTATTATAATGAAGTGTATTTTAGCAGGTGAAGCTCTATCAGAATAAAAGAAGGTTAATATTACTTGCCAATTTTTTCTACAGAATTGTTTCTTTATGATTGATTTGGTGGGAAACTGTAAATGGATCTCTAAATTATTTCATTATTGTCCCGTGTGGCTATCCAAAAAGCTCGGAGTGGGATACTATTTATTCTTGCCTGCACAGCTATGATTATGTTGTATAATTTATGGTTGTTGTAGTTCATCTTCTCTTTCTTCTATTTGGTGTGTGTGCGTGTGTGACTATATGTCAAATACTGAAGAATCCAGATGGTTTATTTTACATAAATTGTGCATCCTCTTTTATTGGATTTTCGTCGGTTATTTCCTTGATGCTTCCTTATTGAAGAATGATACCATCATATATTAGTTATTGATGGATACCTATGATAACTCCTTGCGGTTGTTACTTATCTTCTTGTTAGAGGAACATGCCTTATTTGTAACAATATTTATTCTTCATTGTGACACTTGTTTGATTGCTATATCTCTTTATAGAGTAATTCAGGAAGCAAAGCCCGTGAGGAGCTTGCTGCAGCAACTCATGCAGTTCAGGTTTGCCCATTCTTCTTATGAATTAGTTACCGCTGCAGCATATTGATTTACTTACAATGATTGCTGTTACTCTCTGTCGTTTTTTCATCACGTATCATGTCAGCTTTAAATTATGTACTACTACTTCTCTTTGGATAATTTTGTATTACATTTGATGTAGGAACTTATTTACAAAATGCAAGAAATAAAAACTAAAGCAGAGCAAAGTGAATCAATGGTTCAAGAAATATGCCGTGACATCAAGAAACTGGACTTTGCAAAGAAGCATATAACTACAACGATAACTGCTCTTCATCGTCTTACTATGTTAGGTTTGTGATTTTACTTTAGATAAGCTTATAGAGGTCAGAAGAGTTCGATTTGGATTCCTATCATGTACATTATTTAGTCTGCCACTTGTAATGCCTGACATTTGCTATCTGATGCAACTAACACAAATATTACTCCCACCGTCCCTCATAATTTTTCCTAGAGAAATTAGCACAAGTTTTAAGAAAAAGTGTTTTTTGTGTCTTGTGTTGATGTGTATTGGGTATTGGTTTGTAAGTAGGGCTGCAAACGAGTCAAGCCGAGTCGATTTTTGGGCTTATCGAGCAGGCTCGAAAAAAAATTGATAGGCTCGAGCTCGACTCGTCAAAACCTTGCCATGCACGAGATAAAGCTATGCTCCGATCGATCAAGCAGTATTACAAAACTGATTGTGGAGTATTTTAGAATGGTCTAGTAAAATCCATACTTCCCCCTTTTTTCATGGGAGAACATGTGCAGCCTTGCATCATTAAAGATGTTTTGTATATTAGTTACTAAAAGTGTAAAACTCTATCTAAACACAAAAAAATAATGCAATCTTCTCTTTGGTATGACAGTATCTGCTGTAGAACAACTCCAAGTAATGGCTTCCAAAAGACAATACAAAGAGGCAGCCGCACAGCTCGAGGTATTACATGGTGTGCACATATTTCGCAGCCTCTTTTTATGCTATTAACTGATACAGATCCTGCATTTCAGCTTCAGTGATTGTGCATTTTGGGAGAATTTTATGTTCATATTGTTAATATGTATTGTATGTGTGCTTTTCTTTAAGGTAGGTCTGTTTTGGTTGAGAAAGGTTGCAATATATATCAACGTCACGATAAGTATGTTCCAACTCTTGGAATTTAGAATAGGATGAATCTGGGTGCGGGCAAGGGTATCAGAAACAAGGACAGCATGATTCAGAGAACTTTCAAGACGTTAAGGAAGCAAATCTGATCTGTATTATAGTATTTGGATTTTGTTACTTAAAGGAGTATAAATCATGGGGGTTGAGGTTGTTAACCCCTCACGTATTAAATATATTATGTCAAATGTACTAATTATTTTAACTTCATAAATTATTATCAGACGTTAGATGCGTATAATGTTTGAACCTGCAAATTACTTAAATATTGCGTGGTTTAATGAAGAATGCTAGTGTCAAATCAGCAGTTAATTCTAGTTTTGGATGAGTTATACTTCTGTATGTCTTGTCTTAAAGTTCATATCATATATTCTTATCCAATATAACATGTTCTATTCATGCATGATTTTCCTGATTGACTCTTCTCATAATTTTATGGCTTGGGAAAATATCTCAGGCTGTCAACCAATTATGCAGCCATTTTGAGGCTTATAGAGATTTTCAGAAGATCATAGAGCTCAGAGAGAAGTTTAAGAGCATTAAGCAAATCTTGAAGTCACATGTGTTCTCAGATTTCTCTAGGTGTGTTAAATTGGATTTATTTTGTTCTAGTTTCTTTCTTCTTTTCGTTATATGATACTTCTGAAAATTATTGTATTATTTCCTACATTTCAGATGTAATTAATACTAGGTGTTATGGATGTTTTCATGAACACATTGTTGGGTTGAGTTTCATTTTATTCTCTCCCTTCTGTTTCCCCACTTACATTTACGGTTGATTTAAAGTTCATACTAATTACTTTCTCCACAGCCTAGGCACAGGGAAAGAGACTGAAGAACCCAATCTACTGCAGCAGCTTTCTGATGCATGCCTAGTTGTTGATGCTTTGGAGCCATCAGTTAGGGAAGAGTTAGTGAAGAATTTTTGCAGCAGGGAGCTTACTTCATATCAGCAAATTTTCGAGGGAGCTGGTTTGTATAATTTTTTTGCTGTACTTTAATGTTTTTGTTCTTGCTTTCTATCTTCTCTGAAGTTGATTGTTGACTTTATGTACGTTAAAACCTGGTTCTATTACACATTGTCAGAATTAGCAAAGCTGGACAAGACAGAAAGAAGGTATGCTTGGATCAAGCGTCGACTAAGAACCAATGAGGATATTTGGAAGATTTTCCCGTCTTCATGGCACGTTTCATATCTGCTCTGCATCCAATTCTGCAAGTTAACAAGGTTGGTAATTTTTTCCCTCGTTTGAGTTCACATGTTAACCTTATGATTCTCTTATGATATAACTATATCCATTGGTTCACATCCATTTTTCTCCACTGTGATGTTATATATCATTTGCAGGATTTGAATGCTTGTAATAGTAAAGCAAAATATAGTCTTGTACCTACTGTGCGGTTTACTACTAGACTGTTAGTGAATATTTTACATAATTTTATTTTGTGTCTATTTGTATGTTGATATATCCATAATATTAGTACTTGTAAAAAATGATTTTTGTTGTTTGTTTTTATGCTGTATATTTAAGGACATTAACATTATCCCCCAACTTTTGAATTTCTGACATTTATTTAGAAAAAAGTTCTACACGTTACCATGATTTATTGGTGTATGGATTTTATTTATACCCAGGACACAACTCGTAGAAATTCTCAACAATCTCAGAGAGAAGCCGGATGTTGGAACATTATTGATTGTAAGTCCTTTTTTGAGTACCATGTTATTGTGACCTTTAGTATTCACTGAACTGCTCAATGTTTTCCACCACCATATATAAAAGCTGATTAAATCTTTTGCTTAGTGGTGATATTGTATCTATACTGATTTTAACTAGGGGGGTTGTTTTAACATATGCATGTTTTTATTTTTTACGCTTTTTGCTTTAAACCTTTTTCTTAACAATGCTTATTTTCTGCCCTGGGTGTCTATGATTGTTTATCTCATGATAATTGTGGTTTTATTATTTTCATTTTTTGTGATATACTCCTCAAGTTTAGTTGAATAGAAATTTCTGAAACTTCTCATTATTCATTAATCGCAAAATCTTGAAAAGTTATTCTATATTAAGATTCTCTGTTCACTTGTACTGCTGCATGGCTTTATGTTTCCTTTTTTTTTAATGCTGATAAGTGTAAAAGAAGTTACAATTTGTTTTTGATATGTAGCCTATTGGTTTGGTTTCTCCATTGATGGTATGGGTGAAAAAACAACTCATAACTTTCAGTTATAGTTCATGGCTATTGAATATTGATTAACTTTTAGATGTTTGGTCCACATTTTCGTATGTCCCATTATGTGTTGCACTCTCTGCCTGTGGAGCATCTACTGATTTTACATTTCATGAATTGATATATAGGATTTTCTACCAAATGATGAATATATCTATATATGTTGTCTTTCTAATTGATGGTTGTTTGTAGGCATTGCAACGGACACTGGAGTTTGAGGAAGAATTAGCAGAAAAATTTGGTTGTGGAAGTCGGAGCAGAGAACCAGGAAGTGATGCAGGGGAGGATATGGTGGAAAGCAATCAGACTGTCTCAGACATTCGGAAAAAATATGAGAAAAAATTTGCTGTACATCCTGGAAGTGAGAATGAGGCATGCGTAAATTTGAAATTGCTTGACTTAGTCAATTATTCAACATATGCTACTGTCCAAGTTGTATTCCAAATATGTTACTTATGTGCTAACATATTTATTTTTCTTTTTAGGAGCAAGAAGTCCACAAAGATTTGTCTGTGCCTGGTGCTGGGGTAACTTGTGTTAAATGTTTTTTACGAGTAACTAATGCATGGAACAATAAATTTAATATTTTTTTCACATTTTAGTTACCTTAGCGGCTTAGCCTAGTGAATAGGCAAACATTGTTTTCTTCTTTTTGCTGAACATTGTTAGTTCTACAGTTGCTTTTCAGTTTAGATTCTAATGTGCAGAAACTTGCAGTATGTAATTAGATCACTCGATCATTTGTTTCATATCAGCCTGGTTTTGATTTAGATGTGAACGCGAAAAGGAAATTCTAAATTGATATTATTGTGACTGCTATTTATTTACCTGGCAGTTCAATTTTAGAGGGATCATTTCATCATGCTTTGAACCTTACCTGGCGGTATATGTGGAACTGGAAGAAAAGACTCTTATGGAGCATTTGGAGAAACTTGTCCAGGTTTGAGTCATTCTGATTCTTTATTGGCATTTAACCATGAAGGACAATATTATTTTCCCTCCCTGGCTGAAATGCATTTGTATCTTTTTACAGGAAGAGACATGGGAGATTGAAGATGGAAGTCAAACTAATATTCTATCTAGCAGTATGCAGGTAAACTAATATGAAATTTAAATACAGTATATTTTTTAAGCAAGATGGTTATAAATCTTAATTAATAATTTATCAATACTTGTATATTATTATTATTATATGTATGGAGTTTTTTTTATTCATATTCTTTTTATGTTGTCTTAAGAAATTGTAAATGTAGGGTCTGTTCCGTATGTGTATGATCCATTTTTCACCATTAGTACTGTCTTACTGATAAATCCCCTTTGTGTTCCTGTGAAGTCTCTACAGAATCATCATTATGCTAAACTATGAGACTTTTTCTTTTCGCTTCTTTTTTTCCTTCTTTTCTCTTTTCTTGTTCTAGTGTGTCATTAAACTCAAATTGACAAATACTAAATCCATATTTGTTTTATGTAGGTCTTTTTGATTATCAGGAGGACTTTAAAGAGGTGCAGTGCTTTGACGAGAAATCAGACATTGTTCAATATGTTCAAGGTGATCTATCGAAACTTCCTTGCAATGCTTAATTAGATGAAAGACTTTGATTAGGTCACTTATAGTTTTTCAAATAACGTAATATGTTAAAGATATTGGTTAACATGGTAGTTAGTGTCAACACTGTTTAAGTTGTTTCATTCGGTTGGCATCAATTCACTATTTCATTAGTTTATAGAATCAGGTTCGTTTTAGAATGAAGAAACCCAGTAAGATTTTAGTGTAAGTGTGAATTGATTTTTCTTGTTTCTTTTCAAGTTGCCAAGAAAAGAAAAGTAAGGGAAAAAAAAAAGAGGAAAAGGAGAATATCTATTTTTTTTCTTATTAATCGAGTACATTCATTAATGCATCCTATTAGAAGACAATAATATGTGAGTGATCAACATTAAAATGGGTGGTGGGGATAAAAAGTCCTTCATATTTATTTGTATCCTTCCTATAATGAACTTTCAACCTTCTTATGAGTGTTCTAAGGTGTGGAATATATCCGACTTTACATTATTATGTTAATTTGTGAAGCATAAGTCTAGACAATGTTTTATACTGCATGGATTCTACAAATAAGTAAACCTGTTGTCTGTCCTCTTTACAAACTAATTCACTGGAAATGTGTATTCAAACGTACAGATCCGTTTTTACATCTTCTGGTAATCCATGTCTCTTTAAAATAGGTATTTCAAAAAGTTCTTAAAGCATATGCGACAAAGCTTTTTACAAGACTACCAAAGGGCGGGACAGGAATAGTAGCAGCTGCCACGGGAATGGATGGTCAAATCAAGGTACTTGTTTATTGCTTAGTTGGGTTGTGTATCACTGTATCGTCTATATGTTATTATGTGACACTTTTAATGTATGCTTCCACTAATTGACTATTTTCTACAGACATCTGACAAGGATGAACGACTGATCTGTTACATTGTGAACACAGCTGAATATTGCCACAAGACGGTTGGTTTTGAAATATTACATTTTTTTTTTCTTGCAATATAGATACAATGCAGTTTGCTAAAAGGCAGAAGTTACAGAAATTTTGGTTTACAGTAATTCAGAATAGTAGTCATCAACCCAACCTCCTTGTTATTCTATGAGAACTTTGGACTATGCCAGTATGCCACTCAAATAGTAGTTTTAAGCTTCTAATATAAGAAAATGAAAAACATTGTCTGTAGTAGTTCAAGCTCGGCCTTTTGACCCCGTTATTGTTTACATCAATTAACCAAGGTACACAAAACATATAGAACATGTCTGCAGCATTTTGGGCCGGAGTACTATACTCTCTTTTCTCATCACAAAAGTATTGTGAAGATATAAATGTGCTTTTCTAAATTTTTATGTGTATCAATTTCAAGTGGCCTGCAGTCATTGGTATGTTTAAGTAACCCTTTCATATATAATATAAAGTGGTTGATGCCAATTATAAATACTTCTGTTTTCTATGAGTTTCTTTCTTTTAGTTTTTCTTATTCACCATCTAGCTATCTTTTTATGTGGTCAGTCAGGTGAATTGGCTGATAATGTGTTCCAAATAGTTGACCCTCAATTTGCAGAGAGTATTGACATGTCTGAAGTACAGGTAGATAAAACTTTATATTCCTTAATTCCATTTTTCACCATCATCATCTCTCTTTTTCTCTCTTTTGCCTTATATAGAGTTGCTGAAATATGCAGGATGAGTTCTCAGCAGTTATAACAAAAGCATTGATAACTATTGTACATGGTATAGAAACTAAATTTGATGGAGAGATGGCTGCAATGACACGTGTTCCTTGGGGAACTCTTGAAAGTGTTGGTGATCAATCTGAGTAAGATGCCTTTCTATAAATGAGTGAATCTCTTATATGTGTTGTGTGCCCTTTTATATGCCAACCTTGTGTGTGTTTATTTTTTCCTGCAGATATGTGAACAGCATAAATACAATTCTGACCGCTAGCATTCCTGTACTTGGAAGGCTTCTTTCTCCTATATATTTCCAGTTCTTTCTTGATAAGGTGAATGCATTAGTATGAATTATGTTCAGTCACTGTAACTTTTACTTTTTAACAGAAAAAAAGGCAGCAAGTTGCTTGAAGTTGATCCATGACAATCCATGCAATTTATATTGTTGACTCTCTTCTGTTACATCTTTCTATGATTAAATGCTTACGATTTCCATCAATAATTGCAGCTTGCGTCATCTCTTGGGCCGCGATTCTACCACAATATATTCAAATGCAAGCAAATATCAGAAACAGGAGCACAACAAGTATTTATGACTTTAGATTTGTTTTCCCTATAAATATTTCGCATGTGTTCATCAAATAGTAAAACAATTACACCATCAGGAAATTTATTTTATTTGATAAAATTTCCAATGATTATGTATTTGTATTAATATTCACTACAACGTGACATCGTTTGTTTTTTCTGTAATTCTGGTTCTTATGTTGTCAATCTACAGATGCTGTTGGATACGCAAGCTGTAAAAACAATTCTTCTGGATATTCCATCCCTTGGAAAGCAGGTTAGATTGCAACTACAGTGCTAGTAGAATGTAGCATGAAACCCCCAATGATTGAATGCCATAGTCTAAACTCTAAACATCCTGTCCATTTTATAAGACTGTCTAGAAGGTGCACATTATTTGTGAGCAATTAATCAAGTATGAGGTTTTTTGGTTACCTAGATATGTGCTAGTAAAAACCAACATTTCTTATAAGAAACATCCACTCTTATTTTACATCCCAACAATTTTTTAGTCCTAACTTATTCCGATTACTTCTACTCGTTATGAATGGTTTAGTTGGTCCAAATTTATTACAAAAAGAAATGTCTTGATGTTTTTGATCCTGTTAGGATTAAATGAATAACATTCCTAATAGGAGTGCCCCTCTTCAATTTGGACACTTACAAAATAAATATTTTGTTATCAATTTGTTTATTTCTCTCAACAGGCATATGCTGCTTCCGGCTACTCAAAATTTGTAAGCAGTGAAATGAGCAAAGCTGAAGCACTGTTAAAGGTATGTTTTCATGGCACATAATTTTGAGGCTTAATTTTTTTTTTTTTTGAATTATTTTTTCTGAATAAATATCTCGAGTTGAATATTCTGAAAATGTTACTCAGGTCATATTGTCCCCGATAGACTCTGTGGCGGATACATACTGTGCTCTGCTGCCTGAGGGTACACCTTCAGAGTTCCAACGGATTCTGGAACTAAAGGTTTATGATACCCATCATTGACTTTTTGAATTTGGTTTTCTTGTTTGACTCTGAATAGAAAAACTCAAAAATATGAAGAAAAAAAATCTGTGCTACTTATACATACCTGAAATTATTTGATTTCCTATTCTTAAACCTGTCTTCCCGGGTGTTTGGTTTAAAATGGGTGAGTACTATGGCCTGTTTTCATCGTACTTTCTATCACATATATTGCCTGGTCTTTAATCTGCATGCAACTATTCTTTTATTCATTAATCCAAATTTGTTCTTCATTTACAAATTGCATGTATTTGTGAAATTTATCATTATAGAAAGTAGTCTAAACCTGTGTAAATTCTGTAACTCCCGTTTGGTTATTTTCGTATAATGTTTTAAAATTTTCTTCCTTAATCACTCTTCTAGGGGCTCAAAAGGAGCGACCAGCAAAGCATACTAGATGATTACAACAAACGCGGAGCAGGAACCTATCAACAACAATCTATCAAGTCCGTCTTTGCACCTACCACCAACACATCGGTTGCACCTACAGCTAATAATAGTAGTAATCCAGCTACGCCAGCTGGTATCATCCCGTTGAAGGAAGAAATTGTGGCAAGAGCTGCTGCGCTAGGGCGAGGCGCTGCCACAACGGGTATAAGGAGGATCCTAGCATTGACTGAGTCAACCACCAAAGATCGGAAAGACGGGCCGCTTAGAAAGCTTTTCACCGGATGAGTAAAAGCGTGTGAAGTTTGATTCATTTGGTTAGCGGTTCATTGATATTTTTCAAATTTTTTTGGTGTTATATGTAGAGGATATTTGCCCTGGTTATGGAGTTTCTATTAGGGACTTTAATGATGAGTTGTACTGTTGCAGCGAGTTTCGGCAAATCAATGTATATGTAAATTTGATAAAGTTAATGTAATGTATTCATTTGATCAACAGATCAAGAAGACATTGTAAGTTGAAAATATGAAAATTTGTACAATCTATCTTACAGAAATATGAAAATTTAAAAATTCTATTTTTATACTTATTTTTGTCTTATAAGTGATCACACTTTTTTTTATTATAAAGAAAGTGTGACTATTATTATTAGAATGATCATATTGTTTTTTTTTAGTTACAAAATAAGTGTGACTATTATTACAAAGAAAGTGTGTAATTACAAAAAAAATGTGGTAATTCTTATAAAATGGAAAAAATACTATATTTATATTTTTATAAATAGTTAGGAATTTTTATAATTTAAGTTGATAAATCAACTTTCTCGTACTCTTTCTATAAAAAAATACAGAAAAAAAAATTAGACTATAATTGTAGGGCTTTCAAATGAAAGAAAGTCCTAAAAATTCTCGAGGGCTAAAGACAAGTCCAAGCTCAAGAAAGGGCTTGGAAATAGTTTTGAACCAACGTTTCTCGAGGGCCAAGGACAAGTCCAAGCTCAAGAGAGGGTTTGGAAATAGTTTTCAACCAGCAATAGACGCCTCGGTTAGAACCTCACTAATTGCGTCATTGCCCCAAGGGCAAAGATGATTTTTAATAAGATTCCACACTACTATTTTATAATAAAGAAAATGAACTAAGGTTTTTAATCGCATTGGATGTGGGTATATTCATTTTATCTCAACATTCAACTTCTATTGAAAAAGTGTTTTCCAATCTCCATCAAACCATATGAAAATTCTCGACATTGTTGATTAAGCTATTAGAGATGTAGAAACCGTCTCATATTTGTGTGGAATACAATGATTTTTGTGTTCAACAACCGAGCTACTACCTCCCACATTAACATTTACATGAGGATTATGTTGATAATTGTTTTTTTCAATTACATAAATTTCTACACATTTTATTTTTGTTCCAAAAGCAACCGAAATTAATTGGTATCTATGTGCAATAAAATATGTACCCTCCTCCCGATGTTGTGACATGTGAAAAAAAAAAAGTTATAATCGATGTTCATTTTAAAACACATTTTCTTTAATTAAATTAATAAGATGAATTCAAGTGATTTTTTCATTGACATGCACACAAGAGTATCTTACCTGTCAATGTAGTTGGCTCGCTCCAAATGACCACTCTAATGAATTATAATAGATGCAAAAGTGAATTTATTTACACTTTTACAATTACTAAACACACTTCCTAATTATTTATATTTATTATTTTAATATTTTTAAATTAAATTCAATTGAACTTAATTTCAGTTCAGTTCAAATCAATTCAGTTCATACATGTTAAGTCCAGTACAATTCACTTCAGATCTTTAAGTTCAGTTCAGTTTAGTTCAGCCAATTTTAGTCTAAAAGAACAGATCTTTATAAAATTTTATTATATTAAAATATTTAATAAAAATTAAATTTTACGTATGATTTACTTCTAAATTTATATTAATTTTTTTTACATAAATATCTTATATTTTCGAGAAAAAGAAACGTTTATGCCAGTCAATTTTTTTTGAAATACTCGGACAACATTAAGTTCATACCATTAATACGTATAATTTTAAAGAAGAAAATTTTTAATTAATTTCTTTTCATCACTGTGATATTATTTAAAAAAACAAATTTGAAAATGTACTTTAATTATTTTGTTTATTACTTAATTTTAATTTGTTTAATGTGAAATTAAGTGTTCATAGAAAAAAAATTAACCATAAATTAAAATTTAATTTGGAAAATAAATAATTATATAAATTTGAAATCATATATAAATAACTTCAAATTAGAAATTACAATTAAAATAAATCAAATAAATTCAAGAAAAAAGAGATGATAATATGAGTATATTGAAGTAAGTTTTAGTTTTTTACATGAATATATATAGTATGTAAGTATATTAAACAACATGTGTTTTTATCATTACATTTTTAAATGTTTCCAAACGTACTCTAATTATAAATTGTATAAAAATTCGACTCGATCAATGATGTTCAAATTTCACATCATATAAGCTAGGAAGGTTTAAAATGAAATGATTACAAATGTGAGATGAGCATATGTTACTATTTGATTTGTATTCGTTAAAATATTCAAGTATTTATATTAGTGTTCGTATTTATTCAAATATTAAAATTCGATTTGTTATCGTATTCGTCAAATATTCAGATATTCTTTCAAATTTTTTAATACATTTTTATTCATTTTTTTGAATACAAATCATCAAAAGTCAAATTGTATCACAAATCGAATAAAAAATTTCCATTCATTTATAATTCTAATGTTACATTATATTTCAGGTATGAATGTTTTTACAAACTCCCTTTTGAGTACCAATTAATTAACTTTACAATATAAAAACTAAAATTAAGAAAAAACTAAAATTAAGAAGACATTTGTTTATTGTTGATTATTTTATTATTTTGTTTTTAAATTTTATCTATAAATTTCATTTAATGTTATTATGTGACATGAAAATTCAAACAAATGAGATCAATGTCTACAAAATGTCGATCTAGTGTTGTCGGTGAAAATGAATCAAACGACAAGCAAAATCAAAAGATTTTATGATTAAACGATTAAGCGTTTAACATATGTTATATATATAATAAGGCTAAATACACTTTGCCACCCCAGGATATTAGGGGTTTTTACACTTTGCAACCTAACCGGAAAAGTTTTACTGATCAGTACCATAGGATAAAGCATATTACAATTTGTCACTTGAGGGCTGCAGGATCGGAATATCCTAAAGAATATTCCGTGTGATTGAATGTCACGCTCCAGTTTCGCGATTGATATTAAATATATTAGATGAGGTAAAGGACATTTAAGTAATTACACACAATTAATTAAAAAAAATTTAAAAAAATGTGAATTTAGCTATTCATTATAACACAATTACTGCCAAATATGTGAATTGTCTGCGGATTGTCTTCTCCAAAACAACATTCTTACATAATTTTTTTTCTTAAAAACAACATCAACTAAAAAAAATTCAAACAGAAAATAAAGATTGAAGCTTTTGGCTTTAAGATGGAGGCGAGGCAGAGGCAGAGGCAGAGGCAGAATTGATCATTGAAGATCTTAATCTTCGATTCATCTTCGTCATCTTCCCGTCACTGAAATTATATAAAAAAAACAATCTTTCTTGAAAACGTCAACTGAAAACGTCAACGATTATAGGATATTGTTTTCATCAAATATATCTTTCTTCTTCTCTTTTCTTTTGGGAGGAAAGAAAAAAATTGCGAAATCTCGAAAGGAATTGGTGCATGACGAAATCCCCAAACCCGAAAATCGAAAACCCTGTAATCGATTCTCAAATTTGTGCGAAAATTTTAGGGTTTAGTAATGTTTGCGTTGTCGTTTAAAGCCTTCAGAGTATACAGAGAGCAGGGGCTTGGCGTGGCGTTTACGCGTCCTGGAAATGAGCATGAGGCTTGGGGTTTTACGCGAGGCGGCATGTGAGTTGCCTTCAGTATTCAGTGGAGTTTGAATATGTGATGTCCATATTTCAATTGTTATTTGCTTCACCCCCAAAGACTAATAATTAGGGTTCTTGAAATGTTTAGAAAGGGGATAAAATTAGGGTTCTTGACATGTTTAGAAAGGGGATAAAATTAGGATTCACGTTTATGTATGGTTTGTGTATTTCAAGTTTTTTATTTTTAATTTTAATAGAAATGAAAACAATTATTCAGTAAATAAGAGGGAAGAGCAAATGCGTAATCAACCTTTTTTTTGTTTTGAAATTTACTAAAGAAAACCTCCAAAGAGGAATATTTCATGGCATATTCCGATCCGGCAGCCCGCAGGTGGCAAATTGTAATATGCTTTATCCTGTGGTACTGATCGGTAAAACTTTTCCGATTAGGTTGCAAAGTGTAAAAACCCATATCCTAAGTGGCCAAGTATATTTAAACATTGACAACACACAAGCTAAGAAGTTGTCAATTTTTTTTTACAACTTAAATGAATAAACCTGAAATGAGTATATGTTACATAATATTTTATGATATTAACTATATGTAAATGAATAAACCTGAAATGAGTATATGTTACATAATATTTTATGATATTAACTATATATCGAATCATCACGTTAAAAGCAAATTCTACGCATGTTTTACATGAAAAATTGAATTATATGGACGTTCTCTAATTAAATTATCAAATTTTCACATATTAATTACTATTCTTAATATTATTATATTAAAATGTAAAATAAATAAAAATTACCTCCTAATTAATATTAAATTGATGTATCAACTTGATTTTGTATGCATATTTTTATAATTATTTGTTTTGTATGATTTTTCTTTTTATTTGTTTGGTGCAATCATATGATATGTATCATTAGAAATACAATTTTAATAATTACATATTTTTATAGGGTAATTTTTTATTCTAAACGAATAGAATTGTTGAGATTGATGGATCATTATCATTAATATTTCTTCTAATATTGTTATTCAACTCAAACTAATAACATTATTGTTTTGCTTGTTTATTCATCCCACATGTAAAAAATATATATATTTTTTCATATTCTTTTGGAGTATTCATATGATACATTTTTTTTTACTATATTATCTTTCTTAAAGAGTGTATTTATATTTTATATAATACTTCTTAATTTAATTTATAATTTTTAAAAACATCAAAACTTTAAACTGTATATAGTATACTAGTACAATATATACTCTGTAATTAAGTAATGCGTCGTTGTTATAGAGAATTATGGTGATAAAAAAAAATTGATGGTAGTTATTAAATAGGGCTATTTCAATGCGGTTGGATCGTGTGTGGATAAAAATACATGAATAGACATACAAAAATATGTATATATATGTATAAGTATATATAAGGGTACTAAATTAATTTAATATGTCTATTTAAATTTTAATTAATAAAATGGCAGAATCTGTCCACGCACAATCAGCCCACATACCATTATCAATGATTGAAAATGTGGATAAAAATACATGAATAGACATACAAAATAATATGTATATATATGTATAAGTATATATAAGGGTACTAAATTAATTTAATTTGTACACCCCCAAATTATTTAATTTCCCCATTTTACCCTTGTATTTATAATTAAATTATTTTAATTGTCTTTCTCACCCCCTTTGTTCTCCCTCTGGAGTCACCCCCTTCGTTCTCTCTCTCTCTCTCTCCAGTTGCACGTTTGAAATTTTGTCAACCACCAAAAATTGGTGATCAAATCTATCAAGTTAGAGAAACATTCACCGCAAAAAATACTCATAATCAAAGAAAAAATTATAAAATTAGCTATCAATAATTAAAAAATATAATGCCGAGACCGAGTCCCTAAAGGTGTCTTCTGGGTTTAAATCTTCTCGGTTCAAGGGCGGTGTCCCCTAGCCCAACAACCGCTGAGGGAGCAAATTTATAATAAGCACCTTACGACGCTGTAATCAATTTTGTGCCCTTGCTTGAGACGACCCCTGCCGATGAAATCAAGGTTGCCTTCCTCCACGCCTCCCACGCCATGTTTGAGGTCGCCTTGGGAAGTACATACGCCGACGAGTTTCAGCAGATTCAACGGAGCAATGGAGGGAGGACGACGGCTGCGGTCTCTTCCGCCTCCGAGCACAATGAAGTGATACAAAAGATGGGTGAAGGTAGTAAACTCAATCTCTGTGTAGAGGGTATAATAGGAACTTTTAAGTAAATATAATTATTTTTGGTGATGTACATAGTCCTCAAAAAAAATATTATGTACTTACATTAATATCCACCACGGTTGTCAAAATATAATTTAAGTTTAATTTTCTTTTTTTGGTTGAGTTAGTGTTCTTTAATTAAAAAATTTATTATCAGTATTTCAGTTATTATTTTAATAATTTTGAGAGGTGAGTTAATCTATGGAGGTGAGTTTAGTAAATCTTAAGTGGCTAATTAATAACTACTTAAATACTAAAATCACCCCCATAAATTAGTTGTTAAGATAGTTAACTTATGTTATGTATAGATAAATTAATTGGTGTCTGATTCATGTTTTTTATATCGAAGATTGAATAAAAATATTTTATTATTTTTCAACTAATTATTTTTTGTACTTTGTGTATAATTAATTTTTCTCAAAAATAAATATTAAAATTAAGCTTTGATTTGAATAGCTTGAAAGTAAAATGTCTTGATCTTCGTACGGTACCTACTAAAAGTTGAGCCACATGAATCAATGATTTCACCATGCTTTCAAAGAATGAAAGTTAAAAACGAAAAATGAATCTAATTAAAAAAATAAAAAAAATAGTAAAAATGTATGTAAAACAAATTCAACAAAATAACAAGATTAATGATACAAAGATCTAAACTTTAATTCATAATTAAAATAAAATTCATGAACAAGTTCAACAAGTCGCAACAGGAGATTTGAACTTAAATCCACAATTAAAATAAAAATCATGAACAAGTTCAACAAGTCACAACAGATCCATCAATGCTTACAACAAATTTCACACCCTAGGTTTCAAATGCATTTAAAAAAAATAAAAAATTACTCCTATAAAGTAATTAAGAAGCTAAAATAAATAAATAAATATATATACCTCAATTTGAGTTCTTAAATCGCCTCTCTCACATCAAAAAATGAGATATGAATTCCGAAATTAGGAATCACCAAGAAAAAATGGAATTCGAAATTAGGAAAAATACTGTAGTAAAAAGAAATACATATTATTTTTTACTGTTGAAATAATACTCCCTCAGTTCCGAACTTATAGACACACTTTCTTTTTTGGGATGTCCCATACTTATAAAAACCCCAAAAAAGAAAAGTTTTTACTTACTCTTTACACTTAAAATATCTCAATATTACCTAAATGCCATTAAATTAAAATCAATTTTTAACTTAATTTTTTTACTTAAATAATTTAATTACATCAAACACACATTTAATCACACAACCCACTTTCACACATTCCAATCACACTAATTCTACCACATTCATATCAAAACCCTAATTTACCTCATTCAACACCCGCCGCCACCCTCATTTGCTCTCATTTTCTCTGAACTGCAACCCTATCTATTCGTTTTTTATTTTTGTTTTTTCAAAAACACCCTAGATCTAACAGTGCATGCATTTAATATTTTTGAAATTGTTGGAATTTTCTTTGTAGATACATGCATGAGTCATTATGATGAGGGTGTGAGAAAGGCTGAAGCAGCGGGTCGGAGAGAGATTGATGCAACATGTCTGAGAGCGGATGATGATGCGTGTCTGAAAGAGGATAATGATGCGGGTCTGAGAGAGGACGACGATGCGGGTGTGATAGGATAATGATGCGGGTCTGTATATTTAGGTATTCTGGAATCTCAATTTTTCATGTGATTGCTGATTGGCTATCTTGTGTGAACTGTGTAGCCTCTGAATTACTTCTCTGATTTATGTTTGGCAATCTTGTGTGATCTTTGTGTGAAATTTGAGATAATTGTTTTGATGTCGGCTTCTGATTTCTGTTTGGCTATCTAGTGCATGAAAAGATTGCAAAAAATGTGTGTTATGATGGGTAATCAGTGTATATGTGGTGAAATGATTAATCTGTATGTGTTTAATGTGTATTAGCAACCATTGTGTTTGCAGTCCCTATGTTAGGAGACTTTTTTGAATACTGTTGTGTTAGTCACCACTAGGATAATTTCCTAGTTTAGGAGACTTCTTTCAATATGCATGATTCAATGTGTAACTCATAAACTGCATTCATGGTGAATGAGGCTTTGTACAAAATGATTGCAAAAAGAAAAACCAACTGACAGTTTTAAAAACACCCAATGATGACCAAGTATTTAGGGTCTGAGGGTAGAAAAAAAACAAGAAAAAGTACCCTACAAAAGTTCTCTTACATACTGAACATATCCTTAACAAATGTTTACCAAAAGAAGGAGGTAATGTTCATATTGTAAGAAAAAAAGTTACCCTTTGTCAGCTACTTTGAGTTTTAGTACACTAAAACTGAAAGTAGCTCCTTCAATTCATATGTGAAAGCCTCCCTATTCCCACATTCTAGCACAAGTTGTATGCTTTCCCTAACCAGCACTTCATCTACATCCAAAGACATTGGCAGTCTGTCCTCTCTTATGAGTCTTGCTTCGCCCATATGTGGCTGCTTGTACCTGTTGTGGCCTTTCACTTTCAAAACTTCCACCAAACAGGCCTGTAGACTTAGGACCACCTTATTCAAACTTGTAGCCTCCATTTTCTTAAATGGCTACATCACATTAGTTACCAGCTGATGAGCCATTTTATTTGCTCATCTTAAAGCACTTTTACACCCTTTATTGAGTCAGTTTGAGTTAGTTACGTGTCTGGGAGGGCACAATTAGGTGTTTGGGCAGAGTGTGTGGTGATGCAGGTAACAGGTGGCGAACTGGGCAAAAGAGGCAAGGAAATCCCCTTCTTTAGGCAAAGTTCTGGAGCGGTAGTGACAAGCAACAGTTTGACCACATCAGGGCAAATGGGTAAGGTCACGAAGCAGAAGACCCAGAATTCTTACCAAGTACCGTGCCTAGTCCGACCATCTGTGGAGGAGAAGAAATACCTGCGGAATTCCAGTATGGGCAAAGTGACTGGAGCAGTTGGACCCAAGGAGGCAAAGTCTTCACTATGGGAAAGGTCGACAGTATGGGCAAAGTGACTGGAGCAGTTGGACCCAAGGAGGCAAAGTCGTCACTATGGGCAAAGTCGGCACTATGGGCAAAGTGGCTGGAGCAGTTTGACCCAATGAGGCAAAGTCGTCATTGTGGGAAAAGTCGACACTATGGGCATAGAGCTGCTATGGGCACGTCAGCGCAACAGATTCCTGAAAAAGGGGGATTCTGCCTAATCCGTCCAGGGTTGTTCAGCAGCTCCTATTTTCAAGGGCAGACGCATCTAACCACTTTCCTAACCCTAATAGAAGACTATAAATATAATATTGAGGACGAAAATCACACACACCAGATACACATCACGAAATTCAAAGAGACCAAGAGCAGCCGCCGGAGATCGGGAAGAGATCGGAGCCACCACGGCTCAGTTCTTCCTTTTGTTTTGTAGTAGATCGGGCCTACAGGCCACAAACAATTTCATGCTTTGATGTTTTTAATTTCGTTTTTACATTTTCGTTTTCAAAACAATTTCCTTTTCTTAGTTATGAATAATATAGATCGTTTTCCTTTTATTTATTTTTGTTTTATTTCTGGTATGAGTAGCTAAGCAGGTTTAGCGTCTGGGCAAAGGGCAGATCAAAGGGGATTCTGGGCTAAGATAGAACCGAGAGGCTGATGGGGCTAAAGTAGCCGGTTGGGCGTTTGTTCCCGAGGCAAAGTTGGTTGAGGTTTATTTCCGGGGAGTTTGGGCAAACTAGGACGACCACTAGTGAACCTTTACAAACTGGGATACTGGTGATTGGCAAACCGCATAGATGTACCTTGTAGTATTGTTGCGGGCATAGCACTAGAACTTGCAGGAGATGCGGTCGTATGTTTCGAGCATGCTATTGGCCGAGCGGGTCTGTCTAGAGGGTAATGCGGGTTTGGGCAAACTAGATCCATGTTTGGTCGCATAGGTTATCGAATTGTTCAGATCCAGGGGTTTAGGCATAGTGATAGCTTGCCTTCTCTTACACAGTAAGGATAGATGAGGGGTGGGGCAATTGCTGGGCGTGACGCAATAGGACCACTTTTGTTTTTGCACCCTATAACTGCTGACAAACCGCTGGTAAAAATCTTTTGTGCCAATGAACGGTAGTTTGCCCCAGATGACCCTGAGAGACGCTGTATGCCCAGATGCTTGTTTTCATTATTTAATTTTCGTTATTTTAGTTATCTGTTCAGTTTGGTCATAGTAGTCTGTTTCGTATTTTGCATGTTAGTTAGTTTATATTTAATTGTTTGTGTTCAGTAGTTTGATAAAAATCGTTGTGCCCACAGCAACAATTCAAAAACTTTTTTTCAAAATCGTGACAACCATTTGGGCAAGCCGAGATCACTTATTGCAATTGCCTCCTCGTGGGACCGACCCCACATACTTATCACTATCTACCTTATAGTGTTAGGTGTTGGCAGAATTACAAATATTATTTTGGCCGGCGTTTGCTCCGCGACAAGCAATCGTCGTCGTCAAAATTGGCGCCGTTGCCGGGGAGGCAATATTCCAGCAGTAAGTCTTCTGTGCTATTTGACCTGATATTTTTTTTGTCTTTGCTCCAGGTTGACCATATAGGGCAGAAAGGAGTTAGACGAGGAAAGCAGGGCAAACAGCACGTGCAGCCCAAAGTAACTATCCTGCCCAAACAAGAGCCAGGGCAGATGAGACAAGAAGAGTTTGCCCCATACTAACCTCAAAATCCACGATGGGAGAGGCAAACAGGACACTAAGGGACATGATGTTCCCAACAAATCTGAATTTGCGACCTCTGGGCATAGTGTTGCCCCATATTAATGAGAATTGGGAGATGAAGCATAATTTCCTACAAATTCTGCCCAAATTCAATGACATGTCGTGGGAGGATCCTCGAAGGCATATCCAAGACTTTGAACTAGCATGTGGAACGATCCAAGGAGCAGCCCCTTTGGGCGAATACATCAGACTTTTGGCGTTCCCATTCTCTTTGGCCGATGCAGCAAGAGATTGGCTCTATACTTTGCCCAAAGGAGAAGTGACCACCTGGGCACAGCTCCAGCAGAAGTTTCTTGAGAAGTATTTTCCAATATCTAAGATTCAGCAGGTGAGGAACAAGATCTACAACATAAAGATGGGGATTAATGAGAACTTCCATGACTACTGGGCTAGGTTCAAAGAAATTTTGGTCAAATGTCCTCAACATCAAATCCCAGACCAGGATCTGATCCAATACTTCATGTCTGGACTTTTCCCAACAGAGAGGAAACTCCTCAACGTTGCGTGTGGAGGATCAGTGTTAAACAAGAGTGCGGATGATGCGTTCAGATTGTTCAAAGAGATAGCAGAGGCTTCGAGAGACGATGGAAGTGATCTTCCCAAACAGAACATGCCTTTGCCCACAGCGACAGACTCCAAAATCGACAAGTTGTGTAGTACCATGGAGCAATTCATGGAAAACATGCTGATGGGGTCAAATACAGTGGTCAAGGTATGTAAAATATGTAAGGATGAAGATCACGATACGGATCAATGCCCAAGACTCTTCTTTAATAAAGTAAACCCAATGGGTCATGCCAACGGATATGGGCAAAGCTGGGGAAAACATCACTTAGACCCCCACTTAGACGTATACAACCCCGGATGGAGGTACCATGAGGATTATGGGTACGGACACAAACCAGTGGAGGGTCAGCATGCAAATCAATATGCCCAGCACTACCATCAGCACCAATTCCAGGGGCAATACCCTCAGCAGAACCAAAACAATGAACCCTCACTTGCAGAACTGGTTAATACCATGGCTAGGGAGAATTTGAGGGCTCAACAAGAGAATGAGAGGTTCAAGGCTGAGGCACGTGGGCAATTTCAGAACCTTAATTCACTATCCGAGATGGTCCAGACTTTGGTCAAAGAGAGCCTAAAGACCCAGCAGGAGAATGAAAAGTTCAAAGTGGATACATGTGGGCAACTTCAAAATATTAATTCACAGTTGGCGTACCTTGCCCAGACAGTGGCCAAAGTAGAAAAGAAAGCTGAGGAGTTGCCTGCCCAAACTGAAGTACACAAGGCTCAATTGTATGCGATTCATGTTAAGAGCGACAAACGTCCACCTGAAGTAGTTAGACCAGTAGAGAAGGATCAAGAATCTGGAGAAGAACATAAAGAAGAGCCCCAAGGACACACCGCGGATGACCAAAGAACGAAAGAGACATCACTTAGGGCAAAGCGAGACAAGTCGCCACCTCCTGTGATCCGACCTCCCTTCCCAAGCAGATTGATTAGAAATAATGAAGGGGGGGATGCAATCGAGATGATCCAAATGTATAAAAAGGTAAAAATTAATATACCTCTTCTTACCATTTTGAACTCTATGCCCAGGTGTGCCAAGTTCTTAAAGGAGTTGTCTACAAAGAAAGTCAAATACCGTAGGGATGCAATGTTTGAAGTCAAAGAGAATGTGTCCAGGATTATAAAGAACAATGGATTGACCGGGTGTGGAGGCCCAGGGATGTTTCACGTTCCATGCATCATTGGTAGGAGGAAAATCGAAAAAACCATGTTGGATCTGGGCACATCAATCAATATCATGCCAAAGACATTGTATGACGATCTGGGCATACGGCAACTGAAATCCACGAGGGGTATAATTCAGCTAGCCAACGGGTCAAATGTCTACCCCGAGGGCATACTGGAAGATGTTTTGGTCAAAGTGAAGGACTACATTTTCCCTATTGATTTCTATGTGCTGGATATGGGCGAATCGAATAAAGAGCCAGTGATGATCCTGGGCAAACCGTTCTTGAAATCGACCAAGACTGACGTTGATAGTCAAACTGGGAGGCTGAGATGTAAATTTGAGGAAGAGACGGTCACCTTTGACCTATACAGGTCTAAGAAGCACTTCGTAGACACTGAAGAGGTTCAATATGTCTATCAAATCGAGAAGGTCGTTGAGGAAATATCTAACGAATGTGGGGTCTATGACCAAACTGACCAAGAGTTTAGGTCGCTGGAAAATAACACTGGCGGTTTGGGCATACTGTCAACACCAGAGGAGACTGTCATGACACACCCTCTTGATAAACCATCAATGTTAGAACTCGATATGCCTCCAGGGAATTTGAAGAACTTGTTGCTAGGGCAAACTGACACTTTGCCTGTAAGCGTCAATGCATTTTCGAAGCACCCAGAGGAAGAGAAGCTCACGGAAGCGATTGGGCAACACAAGAAAGGCATAGGATGGCCAGTGGCAGACATCAGGGGTATTAGCCCTACCATATGCAAGCGTCACATCATGGTTGAAGAAGTAGCTGAGCCCATACGAGACCACCAGCTGAAGTTCCTTAGTGTAAAGAAAGAAAGCAAGTCGCCCCTGACCAATGTCCAATTACCATTTGGTTCGGGCAAACTACCAGGCACTTTACATGGATGGATGATGAGCAACAGCACAGACTTACTCAAGTGCCTGAAGGCCTCATATGGGCATAACGAGGAGAAGCTTAAGCCCTTCCATCATGAAGAATGGTAAACATTTATCACGTCATGCCCATGACGACAACAAGGGCGCTAACCAGGAGGCAAACTGGTATGTTTTTCTTTCATTTTATTTAGGAATAAAACTTCTTCGCGGATATAGCACTTTGACTTGTCTCAACCCAAGAGAGAGGAAGGGTTTGTTCGTTCTTGATGTGCAGGATACAAGGGGCATAAGAGGACGGTGTGGGCATAGCGCAGGACAACCCATCTCACAGTAGAAGATGAATGAGCTCCCTGAAGTTTCAAGGATGACCCCTGGAACGAAGTCAAGGTCTGGGCAAACGCGCTCAAGCTACTGATTTCGGGCAAAGTCCTAAGGCGACAAGGCAGCATTTAAAAAGGCATGACAGAGCTACATAACACATTAATGGTCCACTTTGCCCGTGCCCAATTCAGGTTCTACCTTGCATTTACCTCCTCCTTATTTGCCCTCCCAATTGTTTTTTTTTTTTTCTCTTTTTTTTTTTTTTTGAGTCGGTTTTCCTTTGAGCCAAGGATTGATCTTTTCATTGACACACTTTGCCCAAGGCAAAGTGTGTGAGGGGGAAGGTGCGCCGACGATTTTAGAGTCATAGTCTGGTCGTGGGTAGCCCCTACCAATCTTATTACTTTTGCACACTTTGCCAAGGCAAAGTGTGTGAGGGGGGAAAGGGAAAGGGCAAACCCCTGTTTCTAATCGAGTCAGCATGATTATGTGATCACTTTGGGCAAACATACATACAGTAACTCAAACTTCATAGTTAAGATGCATAAAATAGGGATGATGGAACTGTTCTAGGCAAACTGTGAGAATTGAGCCAACATTGATATATGATTTCTTTATTTGAGAGTCTGCTGTGATATTTACAATGCTTGTCTTTGCCTGTTTGCTGCAATGAGTAGTTTGACTGAATAGGGTTGTTAGATGATTAGGGCATTTTCTTGTTTCATTTTGATTGAATATTCTTTGTGAACCCATCTGGTATTATGCCCACATTACATAGGCAGCCAGAGAGAAAAGAGGGAGTTAAGGCATAGTGTTCAAAAAAAAAAAAAAAAAGAGAAGAAAACAAAAAAAAAAAGAAAAAAAAAAGAAAGAAGAAAACAAAAAAAAAAAAGAAAAAAAAAAGAGAAAAAAATAGAATAAATAGTTGTTGTGCTAAGGCCCGTAAAAAAAGGGCCAAAGTGGCAGAGAAAAGCTAACATCAAAAAGCCCTCTGCCCAAACAGAGCCTACTCCCAGAAAATTACCCATATGAGCCTAACACTACAACCCAATAAAAGTCCCTTTGATAACCCCCTGCTTAGTTAAAACAAACTCAGATTAGCAATAAGGCAAATTTAGGCAAAGTGGAGTCACAGCAGAAAATGAGTGTCATTGAACCCATACACTAAAAAGAGAGAAACACTGTGAGGGAGTGAACCCAAAGACCTAGAACAGACTCTTGACTTATTTTTATCTTTACTTGAATTTTGTGTTATCTGTATGTACTATGCCCTATACTGATCATGCTAAAGTCCTTTGCTTTATTTCTCTCTACTTCTTTCATTTCTCTTTTTACCTTGGTCTTGAGTCAGGCAAATCAGAGCCCACGCTTGGGGACAAGCGTATCCAAGTGTGTGCGGTTCTGATGAGCCATTTTATTTGCTCATCTTAAAGCACTTTTACACCCTTTATTGAGTCAGTTTGAGTTAGTTACGTGTCTGGGAGGGCACAATTAGGTGTTTGGGCAGAGTGTGTGGTGATGCAGGTAACAGGTGGCGCACTGGGCAAAAGAGGCAAGGAAATCCCCTTCTTTAGGCAAAGTTCTGGAGCGGTAGTGACAAGCAACAGTTTGACCACATCAGGGCAAATGGGTAAGATCACGAAGCAGAAGACCCAGAATTCTTACCAAGTACCGTGCCTAGTCCGACCATCTGTGGAGGAGAAGAAATACCTGCGGAATTCCAGTATGGGCAAAGTGACTGGAGCAGTTGGACCCAAGGAGGCAAAGTCTTCACTATGGGAAAGGTCGACACTATGGGCAAAGTGACTGGAGCAGTTGGACCCAAGGAGGCAAAGTCGTCACTATGGGCAAAGTCGGCACTATGGGCAAAGTGGCTGGAGCAGTTTGACCCAATGAGGCAAAGTCGTCATTGTGGGAAAAGTCGACACTATGGGCAAAGAGCTGCTATGGGCACGTCAGCGCAACAGATTCCTGAAAAAGGGGGATTCTGCCTAATCCGTCCAGGGTTGTTCAGCAGCTCCTATTTTCAAGGGCAGACGCATCTAACCACTTTCCTAACCCTAATAGAAGACTATAAATATAATATTGAGGACGAAAATCACACACACCAGATACACATCACGAAATTCAAAGAGACCAAGAGCAGCCGCCGGAGATCGGGAAGAGATCGGAGCCACCACGGCTCAGTTCTTCCTTTTGTTTTGTAGTAGATCGGGCCTACGGGCCACAAACAATTTCATGCTTTGATGTTTTTAATTTCGTTTTTACATTTTCGTTTTCAAAACAATTTCCTTTTCTTAGTTATGAATAATATAGATCGTTTTCCTTTTATTTATTTTTGTTTTATTTCTGGTATGAGTAGCTAAGCAGGTTTAGCATCTGGGCAAAGGGCAGATCAAAGGGGATTCTGGGCTAAGATAGAACCGAGAGGCTGATGGGGCTAAAGTAGCCGGTTGGGCGTTTGTTCCCGAGGCAAAGTTGGTTGAGGTTTATTTCCGGGGAGTTTGGGCAAACTAGGACGACCACTAGTGAACCTTTACAAACTGGGATACTGGTGATTGGCAAACCGCATAGATGTACCTTGTAGTATTGTTGCGGGCATAGCACTAGAACTTGCAGGAGATGCGGTCGTATGTTTCGAGCATGCTATTGGCCGAGCGGGTCTGTCTAGAGGGTAATGCGGGTTTGGGCAAACTAGATCCATGTTTGGTCGCATAGGTTATCGAATTGTTCAGATCCAGGGGTTTAGGCATAGTGATAGCTTGCCTTCTCTTACACAGTAAGGATAGATGAGGGGTGGGCAATTGCTGGTCGTGACGCAATAGGACCACTTTTGTTTTTGCACCCTATAACTGCTGACAAACCGCTGGTAAAAATCTTTAGTGCCAATGAACGGTAGTTTGCCCCAGATGACCCTGAGAGACGCTGTATGCCCAGATGCTTGTTTTCATTATTTAATTTTCGTTATTTTAGTTATCTGTTCAGTTTGGTCATAGTAGTCTGTTTCGTATTTTGCATGTTAGTTAGTTTATATTTAATTGTTTGTGTTCAGTAGTTTGATAAAAATCGTTGTGCCCACAGCAACAATTCAAAAACCTTTTTTCAAAATCGTGACAACCATTTGGGCAAGCCGAGATCACTTATTGCAATTGCCTCCTCGTGGGACCGACCCCACATACTTATCACTATCTACCTTATAGTGTTAGGTGTTGGCAGAATTACAAATATTATTTTGGCCGGCGTTTGCTCCGCGACAAGCAATCGTCGTCGTCACCAGCTCATCCACATTGTAGCTTGTTGTCTCTATTTGCAGTGGCTGAATAGCCCTGAACCACCCTAGGTCTAGAATGTTAGTGTCTGGAGAGTTGGCAGGTTGGCACACCAGTTGGATGTTAAATCCTTCTGCTGTGGCAGCTGCCCTAAGATTTGGATCTCCATTTAATATGTGTGGCCTTGCATTATTTTGTTGAATGAATATCCTCTTGCTAGCACCTGCTGGCCACTTAGCTTTGATAGCTGGTATTATTTGATTCAGCATGCACTCTTTTATAACCTCTTTATTCACTGACTTAAGAGGCTTTGTCTCCAAATTTCCTTTCACTCTATTTTCTGAATTCCTTTTTGGTGGTTCCTACTTTGTGAATGGCCTCAGCCCAATTTTGCTATCAAACTCCACTTCCCCTAAAGTGTTTATTATATAGGACTACTTACTGCACACATAAACATGACCTTAGAAATGAACCTCTTAAATTGGCATGTTCTGTGAGGTTCAGTCTCTTCTGGAACCATGTAGTACCTCTATGTGTTACTGGTCATATAGAACCACTTCTCATCAATGTGGATTGTGTTGTGCATTCCTTAAAACTTGATTTGTTTGGTGTATGTGTCTGCCCTTAGTGCACTGAGACTGTACTGCAACCTTTCTTGCTTGTTTTTTTTTTTTCTGTCAACTCTGGTTTAATTGCATTTGTGTGTGCTCTGACCACCCCACTTTTTGCCCATCTGCCCACATGGCACTTGCGGACTTTCAGCCCAACAACAAGTGTTCTGATACTTGTTCTTAATGAAAAAGGAATCCTCTCCATTTTTTCTGTCTAAAACCACAATTTTTGGTAATGAAACACATAGCCTATTTTGAATAAAAATGGATTACCTTGATTTATTTGATCTTTTGCTGCTGACCAAACCCTTTGAACTGTCCTCTTTGAGCACCCAAACTTTTCTGCAGCTTGTTGGATCATACCATGGTTGACAACATTGTCCACTGAATTTGGCATCAGAAATTGTGCAATGTGATTTTTTACTTCTGGTGGGACCTCTATTCTTTTGTTTTGTGTGAGGATGGGAGGAAGCTCCATTCTTTTAAGGTTGTTTGCAATAAAAGCTCTCTTAATGTGCATATTCCATTTATAGAAGCTCAGTTAGTAAGCGTTTTAAATAATTTCTGTTTTGGGGGGAAATAATGAAAGGAAGTGAAAATTCCAGATTTTTACTATTCCAAAATTTTTACTGTGGATTTTTAACATTTTTTTTGAATTTTTTTTGTAGGAATTCAAGCCTTAAGAAAGCCAAGAACAAGGATCTGTGATTTGAAGACTTTTTTTTGTTAAGAGTATTTAGTTTTTGTTCATGTCGTTCTAGTCGAACTTTATTTTGTAATTTAAGTTCATCACAATTTCTGGGCTTGAACAGTACTTTCGATTCTGAATTTTATGTGAATTTTGTTTGAAATGTATTTGGTGAGAGAGCTTAAGAATTAAGTGGTTTAGATTAACTTTAATACAAAATAAATATGTCCACTGAAATGACAAAATTACCCTTCAACATTCAGCAAAAAAAAAAATTATTGACTTTTCTTAAAGTCTGTGTCTGGTCAACGCGACTATAGCTTAGGGACCGAGGGAATATTGTTTATCTGCCCAAGTTACGCTGATAAGTTTTCTAAAGACGTACAATGATTAGAAATGGATCTGCTATCTGACGCAGGCTCAATAAAAGCAAACCAAACAACAAATAATGTAGTTAACCTAACTAATTTGGTTTTATTCGGCCCAGCAAACGGTCCCTTGGAGGTGTAAATACCTCATTTTTACTAAGGACCAAAAATATTAGCCTAGAAGAGAGACCCAACGTAGAATCAATTTATACGACCCATTAAATAAGCCCGGTACGGAAGGACGAACAGCGAGCGTGATGCGAATGGATCCCAATGCCCGGCTCCATCATTCCCCCAGAGTATCTGAAGAAGCACTTTTCGTTCACAAATGAAAGAGAAAGCGTTTTACCTCGCTTCAAAATCGATGGTACGTTGTACTCGACCACTCGGATTATCAATCCGAGAGAGGGCTAGAGTGAGAGGTTATCGAGTCATATCTCATGAAATCAAAGAAAAACATAAATGAAGGAAAAGAAAGCAAGAAAAAGGGAATGAAAGTAGCAAGTAAAAGCAAGCAAAGACAAGATATAAGAAGTGATACAAAGTGAATGATTTCGTACTAGAGAGATTTCCGGATGTGTTCGTTTTTCAAGTCACACACCCATGTATCTAAGTTCGGAAAGGAGCTTTGGCATTTTCAAAGTGTAAATTAATTAAACTTCCCCAAAGAAGCACCCCAAAATGGTGATGAGTTCTCGTTTTCGTTCCTTAGTTTGTTGGTATTTAGGTCTAGTAAATCGAACCTTAGGAAGAAACTTCCCGCACCACGGAGACTAAAAGATTTAATCTTCAATCGACATCAATCCCGCCCCACGGTGATTAGAATCAATTGTTGTTAAAATGTCACACTTGAAACCAAAATTAGTTATCTCAAACATTTCATCAAACACCTTATATACAAGTGACACATCTCACTTCCTAATGAAAATCTAGCTAAGTAAACCCATGGAAATCATCACAAGGAACATATGAAGTATAGATCCAAACATATTCAATAACATCCAACTCAAATCCAAGTCTCAATCACAAATCAAAGAAAAGTAGCAAAAATACAAGTAAAAATAAATAAGAAATGAGGAAATCTAAAGAGGATAAGGAATATAAATGCTAATCGAGATGTAGATCGTGATCCTCGTCTTCGATTCTTCGATAAGTCGTCAATGGATTGAATTTTCTTGGATAAGATGCACTTACTCTCTCTCTAAAATCCTCCCTCAATTTCTAAGTGTGATCAAAGTTGTGTGTATGAAGTGTTCTCCAAGTCTTTATACCCCCTTGTGAAAATAACCGTTCCTCCCTTTTTTCACAAAAAAATGTGCATCAATTTGGGTCTCAAATGTAAATTTTACCCCCGGTCAATGTTTAATTAGCTCGGTCAACATGGTCAACTCAGTCAAAGCCCGGGTCAATGCTTCCATGGTTGCACATCACCTTTAGACGACAAATTTTTCTTTCTCCGAATGGATTTTACAAAAGTGACCGTTGATATTGTAGCTGTACGAGTCCTCTACATCATATCCAAAATTCGGCTCGATCCAACAATTAACGAAGTCGGGATCGCCTTACTCACGAAGGTGTGCAGTGCAGTCGCGGGCGGGCAAAGTGATCCTCGGGTTGCTAAGGAGATCCTCGGATTGATATGCGGGATGAGACTCAGGTTTCAGAGAACTCTTCCACGATTCCTGGGGCGCTGATCGCCCAAATGCGACCCAATCCTCGTAGCCCCATCTCTCTTGCGCAACTTCTCGACTCTCTTCGAATCTTTTTCGTTCAAACTCTGATTGACCCGATTCAAAATTTCCCGGAAACTAGACTTCACGATATTTCCAACCATGTATGGCACGAAGCTTGATTCTTAAAGAGGGAAAACAGTCTAATGCCCGAAGTTGCTGCACTTTTCTGGTTAGGCTCGTCATCTCATTTTAGCCTCGTCGCTCCGTTTTTCCTCATTTCTCCTACATTTTCAAACAAAAACTCGGCTATACCGCGCGTAAACAATAATAAGCAATCTCTCAGTAATCATACACATATACACAAAATGTATACAAAATATCACGCTAAAAAACATAATAAAAAACGAGCAAAACTATGGCACTTCAGTATCATCTCCTGTCCACCCAATAGCGAACATATAGGGTTAATGGCCAACGTTTTCGATCGGTCGAGCCGACGGACAGGCTCGAGAGGGATACGACCCTCCCCGATCAACGGGGGTGGAAAGACATTTTTAAAGTCAAAAAGCCTAATAACGGCTCAATAACCATTTTAGAAACCCGAGTTGTACATATTTTAAAGTGGAAATATGATTTTTCATGCACATTCATAAGAAATATCTCTTTTTTAACACACTTTAAGAACATAAGTTTTCTATATGCATTTAAAGTAAAATACCTCAAATATCCTTACTTTATTAATACTTCCAAAAAAACTTTTAAAAAAATTACAAAACAAATAAAAGGGGTGGGACCCACCCAAAAATTCTTATTTGGTTACTGGGTTTTAATGCATGCATTCATGAATTAACAACCAAATTACTTTTTTTCAAAAAAAAAAAAAAAAACAATTTTCACATGTAGATTACTATACAATTTGATGAAATTTATAATTGATGTTCGAATATATGTGAAAAGAGCTAGGTTTGACGGAAAACAATAAATTGTACGCGACAATTCTTACTCCCATTTTTTTTTGTTCGGGTTCTTAAGTACTCGGTGGCGTACATGACCGAGTACCCTACCGAGTACTTAAGAAGTTCTCGATCACTCGGTAGCCATACTACTCGGTGGCACCCTGTACTCTAGCGTTCCTATCAAGGGAGGCAGCGGGTTGTCGTGGTTCGGGGCGACTTCGGGTGGGATAGGGTAGTACTCGGGTGCAAGCAGATTTTGGGTTGTTACATTGGAACTCCTATTATTGGCCATGGTAATGAAGTAAAACGAGACAATTCATGGTCATGGTAACGATTTTTAATTTTTTGATTTTTAATTTGGGATTTTAATTAAAAAACTGAAGCAAGCCGCCTTCGCGAGGTGCATTTGCAGTGACTCGCCAGCGAAATATCCGATCAATGGGGAGGACGAAGTGTTGATCGACGGCCTTTTAGTGTCAGCAACTTCATCTACTTCTTGTTCAATCTTCACCGCCTTATATATATATATATATATATATATATATATTGAATCGAACTATTCGTGTAATATTCGAATTGATACACTATTTATGTTTATTATTTTTAAATATTTGAATATAAAAAAATATTTGTATAAATATATTAATATTTTTCTATTCTATTTAAAATTAATATTGATTTAAAAATTTAAGTTATTATTAAATAATTTATACGTATAGTAATTATTTGTTTTAAAAAATATACTTAAGTTCATTGTTTGTTTATTTTATTTTCCTTGGTGTGTAATAAAAAAAATTGTAGAAGCCCTAGTCTCTACCTTGTCTCCACCTATAGCGGCTACAATCGCAAGTATAGTCTGCTAACCGCCATCCGAAGACCGCCGAGCAAATCATGTCCCCGGAATATAAGAATTGCTTATTTGTAGTTGATTAATTGCTCTCAATCTTTATGTTTGAATTTATGTTAATTTGTTTAGTTCTAGGTTGAATTATGCGTTCATTGGCGAGTAGTGAAATTTGATGAATTACAGGTAGAAGATAGATGAAGTATATCAAAAAATATGTCTTACTTCAGATCACAAACTCCTTTCTGGCGGGACACTCAATCACTCTTGTGTAAGTCTACCCTTTTTTTTAACTCTTTTAAAAAAAACCTCAGTGCAAAAGTGATGTAATTAACTTTTATTGAATTAATTGCGGCTTGCATCACCAGAAGCAATTCTGACTTCACAGATGTCTTACGGGAGACCTCTATCTCCATTGAGTAAGAATTCATGGATGTTTAACGGGAGACCTCCATCTCCATTGAGTAAGACTTCACGGTTGTCTTACGGGAAAACTCCATCTCCATTGAGTAAGACTTCATGGATGTCTTACGGGAGACTTCCATCTCCATTGAGTAAGCTCTACTTTTTTTCTTGAAAAACTCTAATTGCAATAGTCCAATAAAATTATTTGCCTATATGGTTGTAAATTCAATTCAATATGTTTTGGTCAATTTTATATGAAGGAGATACTTCTCTTAATACGGGGAGTTCAATGTCACAAGATATCACATTAAATTGTCATTGTCAGCAAAAGGCAATATTTTGGTCTAATAATAGAGGAAGAAGATGTACGTGTGTCAACATTGGAAAGTGAGTATTTTATTTATAAATTATTTTGATATGGTTTAGTATTTATATTATTTCTTGTAATTTTAATTTTGTAAAAATATAATGACAGGGAGGCATCAAGATAGGAAGATATTTAGGATGCACATTTTATAAAGGGTTTATTACATTTTGCAACCCCATGTATATGGTTTTTTACACTTTGCAACCTAGTCGGAATTTCGTAACACTTTGCAACCCAATGTATACGGGTTTTACACTTTACAACCTGCATCGGAATATTCGATGGAATATTCCGTCTAAGTGGAAATCACGCGCCAGTGAAGCGTGTACATATGCATTTATTCAGTAGCTATAGGGGTATTAATGTACTTACCCCTTATTAATTATTTTTTAATTTATAATTGAATTAAGTAAAAGAAATGGAAAAAGAATTACGGATTTCATTAATCACGATCGTCTTCTCCGCCTTACCTCCAAAATCCCCAATTTTCGCAAGAACCCTAATTCTACAAATTCCAGAAATCCAAAACCAGAATCCCTAATTATCGACCGAAACCAACCCTAATCTGTTAATCCAAACACTAAAATCCTAATTCCAGAAGCTCCCGTCAAGAAATTCCAAACACTGAATTTCCAGAAGCTACCTCATGAAGATTCAACCGATTGATTTCAACTCGCCGCCGGAGCCCCAGCCGAAGCCTGAGGCGGCTGCGAAGCCAGTATTCAAGCTGAGGTTCAAACGCCTCTTCGAGCAACTTTTTTCCGGCACACTGAGGACGTCGTCGACCGAGAAGCTAACCGCCGCGGCCGATCCCCCGCCGAACTGCTCCAGCCCGAGCTTTGTTTGCCTGGCAAAAATGGTACAAAACTTGTAAAAAATAGTGCGTACATACCTTTTTGTTTGGAAAGATACAATCAGGCCCGAGCTCTCAAATAGTGCGTACAATCAGGATCTGGAAAGGTATTCTGTTTGCCTGGCCCGAGCGGTCAAATTTCATTTCATTTTTAATTTTATTTTATTAAAAATAAAAATAGTTGACCGAAATTGACAGAGGGTTAAATATGTAATCAACCATTCAAAAGTATTTTTATTAATAAAAAATCCACTTAAACGGAATATTCCATCGAATATTCCGATGCAGGTTGTAAAGTGTAAAACCCGTATACATTGGGTTGCAAAGTGTTACAAAATTCCGACTAGGTTGCAAAGTGTAAAAAACCCTATACACGGGGTTGCAAAATGTAATAAACCCTTTTATAAATGGATTGATAATCTCATTCCCCCACCTACATTGAATTTAATTTACACTTTAGAAGGGGAAAGAAATATGCTCTCAGTTGAGCTGAAAATATTGCAAATGAAATTGGATGACACAAAAAACACTTTGGAAAAGATGAAAATTGAAATAGAAAAGAACCAACAATTAACAACTTGGTTAAAAGTTGGTGTCGTGAATTATTTTGTGTTTTATTTTTATTCAATGGGCTGATTGATTTGTTTTTGTCTGGGCTGGCCAATTTTGTTTTTGTTTATGCATGGAGTTGACCAATTTTGTTAAATGTGGACCCAATGGTGGCCAGGTGACGAAATCATTGCTATATTAGTTGATGAGGTATATTTTGTTGATATTAGTTGATGAGGTATATTTTGGCTGGCATGTTGCTCAAAATATGTATCGTAATTAGTAGGAAAATTAAGAAACATGTATTTTGTACTACTATACCACTGGCTCAGCTGTTGTGGTCTGGCTCAGCTGTTGTGGTCTAAATAGGTTAACTTGTGATCTATTTTAGCTTGTGAGCTATTGTAGTAGAAACACCATTTGCATTGTAATTTATTAATCTACTATTTGCATTGTAATTTATTCTACATTTGAACCATTCTAGTATAATTTAAAAAATATATATTTATAATTCAATGCAAAAGAAATAGAATAGATAAACACATAAAATAGACACACCTGATTTGAGGACACCTTGTTCAACGTAAATCATAGTTTGATTTTGCTGCAATCACCTTTCGCCCGTCCCAGCGTCACATTCAAACAGAGACTGAATTGGTACGTAAATAAAAAACATAACTATTAGATCATTTCTATTTCTCATCGTTTTCTCTGCTTAGCCTTACTTCTATTTTTTAGTGAGTAGATTTTTTCTTTTTGAGGATATATGGAAAAAAGTCTGAGAGCCTAATTCAATGATTTTGCCAAAGCACTGGTGCCATTGAAATTCATGAGGTATTGGCTGGATGCCACCTAGTTTCCTCTAGCCGACACAATGCCCAACAACAACCTCGCTGCCATTCAAACAGATCAATTGAATTGGTACAGAAGTTAAGTACATAACGATAATATAATTATCTCTATTTCTCATACCTTAGTCCAACTTCAATGGACACTTAAGTCACAAGCAAACATCATGCAGCCAGAAAATGACCCTTATCGAAAGAAAAGAATGACGGTGCTCCCCTCGGTTAATTTGTTTTATATTTCTAGAGTTATTTTTTTGCAAAAATAGAAATTAAGAATTTGTTGAGATATTTTTACCTTGTTGAAGACGTTTTTAGGTTATCAAGTGACAAAAGCTTCAAATTAATGGATCCAACAAATATAAGGGTCAAGTTCATTATACCGAATGTGAGATTCATTCTCCTCTATTTTGATTGTACTTTATATGAAATACATGGGGTTGCTAAAGTGTATATAGACTGTATTTTGAAAAAATAAATAAATTATCTAATTATTGTTTTTTTATACGTTGAGATGAATATGTTGGATTCACTAACTGAATTCAATTGTATTCTATAATTGTAGATATCGAATTTCGATATGTTACGGTGATCGTTGAGCTCGAGCGGCCTACGAGAATCGAGAAACGACTAAAATGGGACGACGAACTAACCTGGAGAGTGCAAAACTTCGAGCATTAAACTGTTTTCTCTCTCTCAAAATATAGAAACGTGACATAAATGGTTGGAAAGACCGTGAAGTCTAGTTTCCGGTGAATTTTGAATCGAGAGAATCGGAGGTCGTATGAAGATGATATGACGAGAATCGATAAACAACTAAAACGGGGTGACGAACCGAGTTGGAAAGTGCAGCAACTTCGAGCATTAAACCATTTTCTATACCTCATAATCTATACAATTAACATACATGGTTGGAAAGACCGTGAAATCTAGTTTCCGGTGAATTTTTAATCGAGAGAATCAGAGGTCGTATAAAGAAGATATGACGAGAATCGAGAAACAACTAAAATTGGACGACGAACTGAGCTGGAAAGTGCAGCAACTTCGAGGATTACATTGTTTTCTCTCCCTCATAATCTAGAAATGTGACATAAATGGTTGGAAAGACCGCGAAGTCTAGTTTCCGTTGAATTTTGAATCGAGAGAATCGGAGGTAGTATAAAGAAGATATGACCAGGAGCGAGAAACAACTAAAACGGAACGACGAAACGAGCAAAGTGCAGCAATTTCGGGCATTAAACTATTTTCGCTCCATCGGAATTTAGGAACATGATGTATATGGATGGAAAGATCATGAAGTCTAGTTTCCGGTGAATTTTAAATCGGGAGAATTTAAAGGTCGTACGAAAATTATATAATGAAAACCTTAAAATTGCGCATAAAAGAGTAGTTCCGAGAATTGCCTCCGAGTACACCTTCCCACCGAGTACCGAAGAACATTTTTTATTTTAAATGATTTTTAAGCCCTTTTCGATAGTTAATTTGTTATTTTGTATTTATAAATTATATTAAATACTATAAACATCTAATAAACATCATAACAAATTAAATTTGGACAATTAAGATGATATATAGAAGAGTTTATTTATTTTTTTACTAACACTTAACATTGTTACAATATTACAAGTTAGTTCAAAATAAGTAAATGTTGGGTTTTATATGGATCTCGTTCATAACCTAATAGATGGATTTACGTATTTTACAAAAATGAAAAGGTGCGAAAGAAGAAACCATGCATAAACACGTAAAACCATAATCATGAAACTAGTGCGCACATATATAGTAAGAACAATTAATTAAGTTAGTAAAGAATTATGTACCTTGTAATTCTTGTATGTAGATAGTCACGCGTAGATGGAAATCCGCGAACGTACCCGGTCCCAATTAGTTGCACGAATCCTCCTTGATCAACGAACGTTGGAAGCCCTCTTTAGTATTGAGTCCCACTCGATTCTCTCATCTCGCCGCGAATATGGTGCTTGTAGAAAGTAATTTCTATTGTGTATGACAAGCATAATTCGTGGGGTAGAGGCCCCTTTATATAGGAGGGAGTAGAAGAGAATTTAGGGTTGAATTGGATTAGCAAAACCCGCGGCCGAATTTTCCTATAAATACAACCCCTGTCGGCCGACACCATGCTAGGAAAAAGAGAGTGTCGGCCGACACCCTTTAAAATAACAAACCGCCACCAAAATACATGCATGTCGGCCGGCACCTCCAAAGTACAAATGGGTGTTGGTCGACACTTAGTACAAAATAAGGCCGAGTTCATTTTTTCTCCCCGTCTCTTCCGTCGTTCAACCTCGATTTCCAACCAATGTTTATATACTCTAAGTATACATGATCAATAGGGCCGTGTGACTCATTTGGCTTGATTGTCGACTATTAAGCAAGTTCTCAACTCGACACTTAACATCGCACAATCGATCCATGTACACAGGACGCACTTCATATCTTGTTTCGGTACAACACACTCCCACTTGAACTTTAGATCCAGTGTGTATTCATGTTTCCCTTATCGCTTGATGTCTAAGTTCGAACTAGAGGTAAGACTAGTGCCAACCTCGTTCCGACGAACCTTTCTCGGACTCATGAGCGGATTGCGAACCGGATGATCACCATAATACTGATTCGGGCGTGGCCATGCAATTTTGCAATCTCAAATCTCCGAGTGGACTTTAAGACATATGATCTTACCCCGTGGGAAGATAATCTCATGTTGTCAATCTAAGTGCCCCCACTTGCTTCTTGAGATATTCAACGAATATCTTTATAGTTTCGTTTTACCGAGAACGTTTGTCAGCGTCAAAATACAATATTTCACAATGTAACTACTCTAGACTACTCAAATCTGAGGAGACGCCCGAAAGCTATAATAATTGATATTATGACACACTGCCTTAATTACCATTCTTAGGCGAGTCGCGTCCGACACCTAGCTCTCAGTTGTTGTCTATACAATTGTACTCGACGTCTCACGTCTAGCCCATGAGGTGGCGCTATAGCACCTTGCAATCTAATCTTTATAATGATCCATTGTGTATGTTAATACACGGTGATCTAGATTAGGGACTTAAGTTGATTTTAATTTTAGTTCAATCGTTGCGCCTCATTATGTGACATTATCACATAACTCAGATAACATTTAAAATCTACGTTGAACAGTTCATATAATCCAAATCATGAAAATATGAACAAGTTGATTTATCAATCAACTTTGAATGTTTACTTTACAATCTCCGTTTGTAAATAAATTACAACATAAGAATTTAGTCTCTAAGACGTTTAATTCTTATCGCAATACTTAAAGCCTCATGCTTTGACTGCGGGAGAGGTTTGGTGAATGGGTCGACAACGTTATCCTCGGTTGCCACTTTGCAAATTTCAATATCACTTCTCTCCACGATCTCGTGATCGAATGTGAAATTTCCTGAGCACGTGTTTGGATTTATGGTGATCTCTCGGCTCTCGTGCCTGGGCTATAGCTCTACTATTATCACAATAGAGAACTAAAGATTTGGCAGCACTAGGTGTGACATCAAGCTCTTCAAGGAACTTTTTCATCCATACACATTCGTTTGCAGCATCCGAGACCGCAATGTACTCAAATTCTGTAGTTGGTGTATATCTTTCATCTTTAACTCTACTTGTCCTCCATAGACAAGATAATTCTCCTTAGTCCGGTTAAGGAACTTGAGAATGTTTTTGGCCGCATCACATGCGCCTCACCCTGGTTTGATTTAAAACGACTCTTCATGCTCAAATCATACGATACATCTTGCCTCGTACATATTGTGAGAATAAATTATAATTATTATTATTGCTTCATTCATATCATTATGTGAATTTTTCAATAATTTATTTACTTCTCTTGAATAAATCTTTATTCATCATTCATAACTCTATATGAATTTCAAAAAAATTATTTCAATAAATAATAATATAATAAATTTTACTTTTTATTATATTTTAATAGCTATAAGTTTTACTTATTTCTCTCACCATAATTATCAACATTATCACATAAATAATAATAATAATTTCCATATTATTATTATATCACATAAAATAATAAAATTAGGATAAAAGGCAAATTTTTTATTATTTAGTTATTTCCAAAGATATCCAAATCAATATCTAGTGACTTCACATTTAGATCAAACTATGACATAACATTTTCAATAATGTTCGCTCGAAATTATTTGTTCATCATAGAACATTTCCTGTATATCACTACGTGTGACAACAATCATTTTTTTTTTCATATCGACTTCAACAACGTCATTTTTTCATTGATTTATCACGATGATTAACCAAAATATCATCTAGTGTGGGGCACCACCACTAGGTCCCGAAAGATACATGTTCGTTCACTCAATCGAGTTTGAACCATCTCTGGTCGTACGCACAAATATAATTTCAACCATCAAAACACAATTTGTTTTAAGTTTGTATGTGTGGGATTCAAAGAGATGGCAAGAAAAAGAAACGAAACGAGGCTCGTGTTGAACACGATCTCCCTAAAACAAAATTCGACATCTACCGATCGTTTATTTCCCATGATACAACGTTTCAAGCAACTACGTTGTACGTCGAACCAAGATAATTGCTTGAAATGATTTCACCGAAAGGCCAAGGAAAGGAAAAACGAAGAAGATAAGCGAATATGTTGGAGTGGATGTCGTGTTTTTCAATGCAAAATCGATTTCACTTATATAGAGACATTGGAGACGAAGGTTCGTTGAATCTGGATCGTTTGACCACAAATCGTAACGTCCAGCATTCAAAACCATACTAATTGTCACTTAAACACCATTATCCAAAAAAATAATTCAATTTGTAACTTATTATAATAACAATATCTAATTATTATTATATTATTATTTATTAATAATTGACAAATATTACTTAGAAATAAATAGCAAAAGTGTATATAATAGAGTACTCTATTATATTTATCTATTACACTTCGCATATTTTTTTTATGTAGCTCACAACCTCTTTTGGAATTCTCTTCGAAATAGTTACATATTTGAAAATATTTGAAAAGTAATTTATCATTCAATACTAGTCGAAATTGAGCGTATGAAATATCAAATCGAAACTCTCTACGAGACGCTCATTTTTCAACAATTATTTTATATCAATTTTGTTCTTTTAGTTATATAATGGACTTTTAAAAAATAATTTATTCTTTTGAAATCATTGATCATATATTTGGGTATAAAAAAATTATAAAAATATTGTGTAATTGACTTTTCAAGAAAGTTTAAGGAAAAAATATACTTCATATTATAGTAATTAATAAGACAAGTTCGTAAGTATAATTGAAACAAAAATGTAAAAATATATAGATACTATAATATTTTTTTTCAAATAAGAGCATAAAATTAAGGACATTTTCAATAAAGGTGATTATTTTACTCTATATTATAACATAATCATAATCTTTGATCTAATTATAAAAAAGATAATTTTTCCAATCCACCCTTTTAATGTTTAAACTATTTAATACTATTATATATATAAAATATTATACGAAATCTCTTAGTGGGACAAAATATACACTTTCAAGAAACTACCAAAAAATCAAACATGATATTACAAATCATAACCCCAAAATCTTCGCTTCATAATCTCAAAAAAATCGAATAAAACTATTCGTTCTCAATTGAAAACTCAAATCTCAAAAACAGTTTCGTTGATTTTGAGTAACAAGCTTCCGCCCGTCTAGATTGTGTGATAATGCGTCTGCCCATCACTCCGTTAGAATCACATCCGGCATCGTGAACGCAACTGAGAATCGGCGGCGATTTCGGGTTCAAGGTAATTTAAGAAATTTAACTTAATTGTCACCGTGGGTTAGTGTTTTGTGGAAATTGTTCACATTCATTGATTTTTCCCCGCGTATAAAAATATAGCCAATTTAGGTTTTAAACTTCGTGTTTTGGGGTTTTTTTTTTAGATTTTTCTTCACCTCTGCAATTGTTCTTATAATTGTTTATGCCCATCTTTATACAGCTAGATGATAGTTTGGAGTTCTCTTTTATTTATAAATGTTGTCACTTTATTTTGTGATGCAGCTAGATGATGGTTTGGTGTTCTCTTTTACTGGCAAGAGGTGGTTTGCAAAAGTTTCGCTAGCTTGACAATGTAGTGTGAAACTCTGATTTATATGTTGTTTTTTCCTAAATCACTACGGATTTTTTAGATGCTCTTATGATGATTCTTTTATAGCCTTTATCTGTGCCCCCAATCTCTGAGCTTGGTCCTGATGCATTGACTGAGCCAATGAAAGTAGAAGATTTCTAGAACTCTTTGAGCAAGAAGAAGATTGGCATTAAGGCTCATTTACTTGACCAGGTTTTGATGGTTTTCCTATGATTTTGTATGGCTACGTGGATCTGGTTTAGGGACATTTCTTTTTTCTTGGTTTAGGAATGCATTGTCTAATAGAAGGTGATATACTTATTTGTTATGTGAGGAAGTAAAAAAGTTCCAATCTTTTCATGGTTTCTAGCTAATTAAGACTAAGGTCAATTTTATGCAAGAGGTTAGCTAGCAGACAATGTTGGGGGTCGGTAGAAGTATGTCTTAATACTTGGTAGAAACCATTGCACAATCTTCATCCTAGCATTGGTTGGATTTCTATTGGTGGTTAGAATAAGCCTTGTTCCCAGAAATGATCTATCATGTTAGTACAATTTGTACAAACTTCGTAATATTGTCTACGTGTCGTGTCCTGCTTACTGTAAGAGCTCTTAATATTCTTGGTGTTTAAGATGCATTTAGTAATTTAGTTGTTGGCATTTTTCTGCATGTTGTATTTCTAACTAGATGGATCAATCAAGTTGTGTTGTCTTTCAATACTCAAACAACTTGTACTATATCACTAGCCGTTGTATGGTTAGTTATTCTAGTTTAGAAAATAGTTATTTGTTTGAGAGTATTACATGTGTTGTACAAACTATAATATACAGTTTATATAATCTGTTTGTAGAACATACACCTATAAGTTACAATATTTATTTGCATTTCATAATCTATTATCTACACTAATATTATCTTATGCAGTGTAGTTGGTAGATTTGAATGCATTAAGTTGCTTAATAGTTTACGAACAAGTAGGGTAATAGTTTACGAACAAATATTTACTAGTTTAACAGATTTTGTTAAGAATCTATTACAAACACTGTACTTTTGTGCAGTGTATTTTGTAGTTCTAGATTTATAAAGTGGTTTAATCGCTTACGCACAAATAGATTACTATATTAATATTTGTATTAACTAAAACTTGTTCATGGATATAACACCTATTAGTGTAATAGATTTATCTGGATAAAGAGGTTGACTTGGGTGTTAATCCATTAAAATTGTAATTGCATATCAGAATCTGTTACATACACTTACTCACTTGGACAGTGTAGTTAGTAGTTCAAAATTCATAAATTGGACTATTAGTTTACGAACAAGTATTTAGTAGTTTATTGGATAAATTGAAGAATTTATTGCAAACACTGTATCTTTTGCGCAATGTATTTTGTAGTTTTAGATGGTATATGACGACTTATTTGTATGTTCAGAGATTATATTCACAAAAAACCGGACTACTTTTACTATTATTTCAGTTATATAGTTGAAATAAGGTATGCGATTGAATGTTGGAAAATATTGTGTTTCTATCGAATTCAGAACTTATGTTTTCTCGTCTTTTTGTGTAGCTTGCCCCGATCGATGAAGACGGAGATGATTCCATCGGCAAGAAAACAAGCGTGTACTTGAGAAGCAATTCCTCGAATGATCACCATTCTTCGGAGATGGAAGAAAGCTTGACAGTGACCCAAATCCCGATAAAACTAACCCCACCGAAGAAAAACTCACACTGCCACTGCCCGATTCCTTGAAGTATTTTCAGCTCGGGAAGCAACTGTCGTGCAAGTGGAGCACCGGGCCCGCGTATCAGGTGCCTGAGAAGCGACTAATCGAGGCTGCTGGGATTTTCTACTCTGGCGTCGACCTAGATCAAGATGAAAAATTGATACATATATAGTGTACAATAATTACATTAACATTACACTTATTTTTAACTTATTGATTTTTAGTTCCATAATCAAATTTTGTGTTGGAAAATATTGGAGAATATATTCGACCCATTAATATAAATGTAAAGAAGCCCAACTTCTCTAACAGTTCGAGCTGTTGGATGATGCGGTTTCTAACATGGTATCAGAGCTTCCGGCTATCCGAGGTCCTGGGTTCGACTCCCGCCATGAGCGACTCTACCCGAATTAATTATCCACTTGTTGGGCCTCCCCAAAGAGGTTGAAATCGCCCACAAGTGAGGGGGAGTATTGGAGTTGTGTGGGTTCGATTCCTTGGCCTTGCGAGCGTTGCACTGGGCCAGGAACTCCATGCACGAGACCAAGCGTGGGTCCAGCGCGCTGAATTCGATTCTCACCTTCGATAAGAACTTCAACATTTTCGAATTTGTTTTAGGTGGTTTCTCGGAGGGGTTTGCACAAATTTCAGAAGAAAGTAAGTAGAGGTTTTTGTAGTACCTACTACTAATCATTCTTTTAGTAATTACCCGAAATATTAAAATACAATATAATTAATATAATACAAAGATTAAAATAGACAAATCAAATTTGAAAAGCATACCTAAATTATGAATACAATTAATATCATTACATTAAATTATATATATTCCAAAAATTAATTACTTTTTTTATTAGAAATGTAAATTATGGTATTTTTTTAAAATCATGAAATCATTTTAATTTTTTCTCTAAATTACTTTAAAATTAATTATTTGTTTTTATACGGCGTTGATAGTTTATTTGGAAATTGGAACAAACGAAAATATAAAACGGAAGAACTATATATCCAAAGCGTGTTGAAGCCGCGTAATTATTATTATAATTATAATTAAAATTATAATTATAATTAGTGGTTATAAGCGAATTAGCTTATACGTAATAGCGAATGATAAGCGCAGTTGACTATATGTGGAATTTCTTTTACCTATAAATGTATTTTCCAAAAAAACACACACCCAAACAAATTGAAATTTTGTTAATATAAAAGAATATAATATCGAAAAAAAATAAAAGAATTAAAACAAAAATCGCCCAGAGACGACAGAGGGTCTCTATTCCTTTGATCATTTTTTGCCCTCTTCAACCCTAATTTGATTCGCGATCGGATAATTGAGATGGGTTTCTTCGTTTGTCTTCCCCATCATTGAAAGGCTCTGATTCCAGGTTTTTTTCCTATTGAATTTTGATATTTGTTTTTTCTGTTATGTTCTTCGTGTTCACATTTTTTTTTTTAATTTCTTGTTTTCGTTTCTTGCGTAATACAGATTCTTGGGATATTTATGATGTGGGTTTTCGAATTAGGGTCGAAAGGGGATTAAATAAAATCTGTGGATCAAGGTGTTTTTTGGGGGAATAAATCATCAGAAATAGGACAATGGTGGCCACTTCGTGGAGAGATTTCGTAGCCACTTGTTGGAGACCCTCGGTGAATAATCAAACCGATAATCCCGGCAACATAGGAGATGATCTTAATGGCCGTGTGGACGGTTTGTGGTGGTACAAAGATTTAGGACACCATCTTCATGGTGACTTTTCGATGGCTGTGATTCAAGCTAACAATGTGTTGGAAGATCATAGCCAGCTTGAGTCCGGCCCAATGAGCTCGATCGAGTATGGTGGTCCTCAAGGGACATTTGTCGGAATTTACGATGGTCATGCCGGTGCAGAAGCTGCCCGGTTTATCAACGATCGACTTTTTGAATATATCAAGAGTATGCTTTTTTTTCAAAACACTCTTGCTACACGCTACATAAATTTCTCTTTTAGTAATTTTATCATTATTCGGGTTGTCCTTGTATATTCATAGGGTTTTTTTCAATGCCCTGCAGTTTAGGTTCAGCCAAACTTAATTCGTGGCTTGGATATTTTTGTGGACATTGTTATAAGTGAGTATGGTACAAATTTGGTTAGGCTGATATTCGATGAAGTAGGTATTTTTGAACTGTAAATGTTATATGAATAGCTTTTGATTGATTTATAAAGGGAAAAATGGAAATAATATTTATTGTACTAGTTGGAATAGAACATAGGTTGTTAGCAGTGATTATATCAGTCTATAAATGCAGAAACAGGTAAACTTTATTCGATTAAATTTGGGCTTATGCTAAATACCTTAGAAACATGAGATGATATAATGTCTAGGTCTACTGTCTAACAAAGTTTTTTTGTAAGTATTTTTGCTAATGCAATGTTTGCTCACTTGGCAGCTATTCATGATGCAGAATTTACATCGGGTGATCAAGAAATGTCGGGCAGTGTTATTAAAACATGTATTTGGAAAACCTGAATGAAAATACATATTTTTGGACTTAGTTATAAGTGAAAATTAGATGGGTCCAGATTTGATTGAAGTGATATTAGACGATGAAGAACATTTATTTAGCATTAGTTGTTCTGTATATAATTTTGAGTAAAATATCTCCTCATGCCAGATTGAACTTTGTGCTTCCTTTAATCTGCTAAATTCGGTACATTGAAGGCGTGTTTGGATTAGGAAAATGGAATATGTAGGATTAGGCACTTGGATTGGACTATTAGAAGAGAACAGGCACCCAATAACACGATATGATAGGTTAAGTTTGGACGAATAATTTCACCTCCCCACTAAGATTAATAAGCAAACATTTTGAGGATTATTGCCCAAGCCATTGTCTCCAAACAAGTGATCAGGTAGGATATTCTGCCTGTCCCAAATATGCCCTCACTGTTGTTTACTGTTATGCTTAGAGCTATTGATGCTATGTTTAATACAAATAAATTTACTCGAGACTATAAATACACATCTAACTTTACAGCTATTCATGATGCAGAATTCACATCGGACGAAGAAGAAATGTCTCCCAGCGTCATAAAAAGCGCATATTTAGCAACGGAGGATGAATTTCTTTCGTTGGTAAAAAAGCAATGGGAAACGAGGCCGCAGATTGCTTCGGTGGGGTCGTGCTGTTTGGTGGGCATCGTATGCAATGGAACGTTGTACATTGCGAATGCCGGAGATTCTAGGGCTGTGTTGGGAAGAATAGAAGAGGGTGATTCTGATAAAGAACTCAAAGCCGTTCAATTGTCGGAGGAGCACAATGCCAGTTTTGAATCCGTTCGGAAAGAGTTGCACTTGTTGCATCCGGAAGACCCACAGATTGTTTTTTTAAAGCACATGGTTTGGCGAGTGAAGGGAATTATTCAGGTGATCCTACAATTTATTTGACATTTGGTGGTTTTATTCAAAAAATTACATATTCTTACCTTCTTGAGGGATTTTTGTACTATAAGAATTCCTACAAAATGTATGATCCTTCTTGTATGTTCTATCTTGAATTGCTGTCTTTCTTGAAAATTGTAGTTAGGCTAATTGCCTAGGGTAGTATAATAGTACTACTATTTAATAATACAATAAAGATTTTCTTTCCCGTCTCAGATTTCGAGATCAATTGGGGATGCTTACTTGAAGAGATCCGAGTTCAATCGAGCGCCCTTGTTACCGAAATTCAGAGTTGCAGAACCTTTTCACAAACCAATCCTATTGGCCGAGCCTTCAGTGCATGTACACAGACTCTATCCCGAGGACCAGTTTGTCATATTAGCTTCGGATGGGCTGTGGGAGCACCTTAGCAATCAAGAGGCAGTCGAGATTGTCCACACTTCTCCGCGAAATGTATGATTTATTTACAGTACGAATTTATTCTTTTCGACGAGTTTAATAATAATTATTATGAATAATTTCATTTTCAGGGCATTGCCAGAAATCTAGTCAAAGCTGCTCTTCATGAGGCGGCGAAGAAACGAGAGATGAGATACTCCGACCTGAAAAAAATCGGTCCTGGAGTGAGGAGACATTTCCACGATGACATCAGCGTGATTGTTCTTTTTCTCGACTCCCACTCGAGCAATCACAGTCCTGCTATCTCAATAAAAGCGGGTGGGTTTAACACTGGAGATTCCAATACGTAGAGTGTACTTGAAACCTTTTTTTTTCCTCGATATGGAAAGGGAGAGTGTATAGAGTTGCTTTGTTTCCGTTTTTATGATTACGCCAGGTAAAATGCCGTTGTGTTCTTTTGAAGAAATAAAAATAAAATGGTGACTGGCATATGAAATCTGAGGTGAGGGGAATGAAGTTTTCAAGGTGATAAATAAAACTGACTTTGAAGTTGATTTGCTTTTTATTTTATGTTGGAATTTAATTAAAATTTTGTTTTAGCATAAATGAAGAGTACTATAAGTATATATGCCTTATATTATAGTAATAATCAAATGATTTGCAAATACATAGTACACTACTATAACCAATACATATACTATAACATAATTTAAATCCACATAGGGAAGAATTTATTCTCATCTTTGTGGGTTGATTTGGTCATGAAATGCCTTGCACATGCGCCTACGCAATCTCTTTTGCACTCCCTTTCGGTGAATAATTCGATTGCAACGCAGTCGAAGTAGCACTCCTTCATACATTCCAAATTCATGTTCTTCTCCTCCATTGCTGCATGTGCACTCGCCAACAGTAGAGCCACCACGATTGCGGTCTTGAAGTTAGTCGGATTAATCACCATTGTTAATTGAAGTTGGGATGATTAATATATAGTGTATATGTGTGTGATGTATGATGATTGATAGTGTTTGTGTTTATATAGTGAATGAGAGGGTAGTTATTAAATTTTAAATTATTGAACGGCGGGAGAATGTGAAGGTGGTTATTGTTTTTGAATTGAGAATCGGCGTGTGTGTGGTTTTTAATTATCAATCAATTAATAATTGTTTAATTATTAATTAATTAAGATAAGATTTGCCCATTTACGTTGTAACCGTTCTTCAATAACTCCCCTTTCTTTACATTTTCTTTTATTATTCAACAATAACAATTTATCATCAATTAAATCTTAATTATTAATTTTGAAAATAAAAGGTAACTTGAAAAATATTGCAAAAATAATGAAACATTTTCGGATTCAAATAAGTACTATTATTATAGGTATTATTATAGAGAAATTAAATATTGATTTTACTAATTATGAAAATCTTTTTTTCTTTTACACTTGATAATATATTTTTCACTTTGTTAAAAAAAAAAAATTCAAAACATGTTTTTCATTAAATTGCACTATATTTTGAATTGTTTAAAGACTATATTACCCTTGTAAAAACTAAATATTAAGTAAATTCAAAAAATTGAAATAAATACTTAACCCTTTTTATATAATTAGGCAAAATAGAATTATTTAATTATAAACATTATTTTTGGACTGAGATTAAATGAATTGAACTGAAATTAATATGTTGAATTGAAATGAACTTAATAGGTTTAAACTGAACTTAATAGGTCTGAATTTAACTTAATAAGTCTCAACAAAATTAAAATCAATAAAATAAAAAATAAACTGAATTGAATTGAACTAAACCTAATGAATTGAACTAATGAGTCGAATTGAAAAAAATAAATCTAAAGAACATGTCATTACCCCTTATCCAAATTTCCTTATTATTATAATAGTAATATTATAAAAATGTACATGTACATATATACCCTAATGGGTAATGAGTAATGTCCAAGTATATTTGAAGCTCATATGAAGTTTTAGGAAATTGAGTATCACGAATCTTGTAAAAGATATCATAACCAACAATATTGTCAACTGAAATTAAAGTAATAAAATAAAATATTTATGTGGAAATTCAAATATTAGAAAAATATGAAAAAAATAAATTTCGCTAGGAGCACTCAAAAATCATCATTACAAAGAACAACCATATGTCCAAGTTCTCTATAATTATTGAGGTGTTAATTAGATCAAGCGGGGCTGCGGGGCATCTCTTAAAGAGCCCTAAATATACATGGAAACAACTAATTCCATAAAAACCCAAAAAATCCCTCAAAAAACAATTCACGCGAGCTGACAACACAAATCACGCGTTTGTTGTGTAATGGTGAATGTGGTTGAGTTGTACGTGTGAGAGAGAGAGTGAGTGTATTGTATGGAAAAATAGGTTTTGATAAAAAATAAATTTATCATATTAATCGAAAGTGTGATCTTGTCGGACAAAACTTAACTTTTATCATGTTAATAGTCTTCACTTTCACCATTTTGTGAACAACATTTGTCAACAATATATGGTACTCAAATGATTCCCAATAGATGTCTATCAAGGAAAATTTACTATAGCTCATCCGTCTTTTATGACTTCGAACTCAACAGTTTATGAAATTTTATACTGCATAACTAATTTAATTTCAATCGACAACCTTCGAAACACATATTTAGAGCCAGCAAAATTTTCAATTATGCATGTGTATCGATTAATTTTTGAATCAGAGCCGTTTAGATAGTTAGCTAGTTGTTAAGACTTAAACCTCAAATCCAACTTATTAAAAATGATCAAGCAGAACATAAAAATGTTTAATCTAAAATGTCTACTTGAATGGAAGAGCATTTGACTTTTCCCTCCTACTGTATCTAAAGTATCTACTGTATTATTTATTCTCCTATATTTTAAAAAGGAAATTATTAAAAATGTTGAAATTTATATTGGGAAAATAAATAAAAATTTGAAAACAATGTTACAGCACGGGTCGGAAATACTTTAATCTGATCTGACGCTAAACTCGCAATTCCCATGTGATTATACCCCGCCCCCATCACCCCCACCCCACCCTACCAACATCAATAAACTGTGTGCAAAAGCTGCAAGTGACTAAATGAGTGAAAAGGGAACAAGAAAGTAGGCGGACCCATATCGCAATTTATTGACTCTCCTCAGTCATCTCCCTTGTTGAATTTGTGGATATCTAAATATAGTACTGTAGTGAAGAAAAAGGGATCTCTGTGTTTCTTTTTTTAGAAACCGTTTTCGTTAATGAAGCCCAAAGGCGAAGGGGCGGCGGCGGCGGCTGTCATTACTTTTGACCACAAGAGGTGTGTTGCCCAATTTCCACTGTCTGATTATCTTGGATTAAGTTTTGTTTCTGTGCTTGTTTAATTATTTGGGTTTTTAGATTTATTCTTCCGGCAGTTTTCAAGATGCGTTTCTGTTCTTGGATAAATTATTTGGGGAATTTTTGAGTTGTCGGCGGTAGTTGTACTGATATAAGTTGATGGGGGGGGTATAAGAGAATGTTGATGAGGAATTATACTCTTTTTGGGTTCTTCGAATTTGTGGAATTCGGTCTTTGTAATTTGACTTGTATAGCCCATAACTCAAAAAACAACTATTCTGAATTCTTTAGTCGATTTTTTGAGCAGAGATACTTATGGGTTCGCAGTCAGACCTCAACACTTACAGAGATACCGGGAATATGCAAACATATACAAGGTTTTACTATCCTCTCTCACCACCATCTAGTTATCTCGAGTATTTTGTAGTTGTTTATCAAGTAATTGAGGTGTTCTTTGTAGGAAGAAGAAGAGGAAAGGTCAGACAGGTGGGATGACTTTCTAGAAAGGCAATGTGAGTCTGCTCGATCGGCCGAGAATGGATTATATGACAACAATAATAGTGTTATTAAGCCACCTGTTAGTTCCGAAAATGGTGCTACCGATTGTTCGGGTGAAGATTACAAGGAGGCGAAAGCCGCAACGGAAACAAAAGTTCATCAAATCCAAATATGGACTGAGATCAGACCGTCCCTACGCGCCGTGGATGATATGATGAGTTTTCGTGTGAAGAAGAGCCCAAGCCCAAGCCCAGATCCCGGAGTGCGAAAGCAACCAACTCCTATTGATGAAGCTAGACCTGGAAAAGGATCATCTGAAGAAGACTCTGAGGAAGAGTTTTATGATTTGGAGAAGTCGGAATCAGATCCTATTCCAGATAATCTTTCAACAGATGGTATTTTGGCTTTGGGGATACATTCAAAAGCTTTACCTCCTTGGAAGCAAGAATTGGAATGTCTTGTTCAAGGTGGGGTACCTATGGCATTGAGAGGAGAGGTAGATCACGCGTCTTTATACTATATATTGCCTGTTCTTAGTTCTTACGTATGCATGCTTTTGTTTACCATTTTTTGCTTTGAATTTTCAGCTCTGGCAAGCCTTTGTTGGTATTAGAACACGTCGGGTGGAAAACTACTATCAGAATTTGCTTTCTCCGGATGCTAATGTAGAAACTCAAAATACGGAATCAGAGGACAATAATCATGATTCCATTGTGGACGTGCCTGAAAAATGGAAAATCCAGATTGAGAAGGTTTATCAATTCGCTTTTATTCTATGAAGTCACTTAGTGCTTGCAATTGTATTGTATTGCAATACATAAAGTATCTGACTCTTTCACTTTTTTTTTGTAACACAGGATTTACCTCGAACTTTTCCTGGTCATCCTGCTCTAGACGAGGATGGTAGGAATGCTTTAAGGCGTTTGCTTACAGCATATGCTCGACATAATCCCTCTGTTGGGTATTGCCAGGTATTTCTTTTCAAAAGGGTGCTGGAACAAATCTTGATTACTAAATTTACTGTTGTACATTTATATTTTGCTCATATCCAATGGCACTGCTATCTTTTATTTCTGATCCATGCAGGCCATGAACTTCTTTGCGGGCTTGTTATTGCTTCTAATGCCAGAGGAAAATGCTTTCTGGTGGGTTGTAATTTTTGTTCATTTTTTGGTACTGTAGATCCATAGTGTCTTAAATTTCAGAGTATTAAAATGTTGTGTTAATAGAAAAGGAAAAAAGTGGTTTCCAGTTCATTTTAATTGCATGAAGCTGTGTGCTTGTTTCATGCATTTTGAAGTTATTAGATTACACAAAAAATCTAAAGAATTCCATGACTTTCAGGGCTTTAGTGGGAATTCTAGATGACTATTTTGATGGCTATTATTCAGAGGAAATGATAGAGTCTCAGGTACGTTTGGATTTTGTTTTATGACTTTCTGCTGAATTTGATGAAGCATGATCAAATGTACTATAATATAATTTAAATTCCATGTGTTCAACTCTCTCTTGGCAGGTTGATCAGCTTGTTCTTGAGGAGCTTGTGCGTGAAAAGTTCCCTAAATTAGGTTTGTTACTTTATGTATGTTGCTATGCATCATTTCCGAGGATATGCTTCCAATCAGTAATTAACTATTTTTGCTTCTCACTAAATTTATGCTGTAGTAAACCACCTGGATTACCTAGGGGTCCAGTTGGCATGGGTGGCCGGGCCATGGTTCCTCACAATATTTATGAATATGCTTCCATGGGAAAGCGGTCAGTTTCTTTACGTCAATATTGTTACACTAAATTGAATTATTTAAATATTATCTATATTTAGATATGATTGTTTTTAGGTGTGTTATAATGATAATCTTTATAAGCTATGGTTTATCTTATATAATTAAGGAAAATTACATAAAAAACTACCTTAAGGAGGTGTTTGCAATTTTAAATACTATATATTAGTAACACCAAATCTGATGAGTTTTTAACCTACCTTCAGTTCTTAGAGTCTGGGACGTGATTCTCTTTGAAGGGAATCGTGTAATGCTATTCCGGACCACACTTGCTTTAATGGAGCTGTATGGTACTGCTTATCTTCTCAATCTATATATTACTTAGTAGATTTTATTATCAAATAGAAACTAATATTTTATTGGTTTCCTTTACTGGATTACACTTATTGTTGCTCAGTTTTGTGTAGGGCCCGCATTGGTTACAACTAAGGATGCAGGGGATGCAGTCACACTCCTTCAATCCTTAGCGGGGTCCACCTTCGACAGCAGTCAACTTGTCTTGACAGCGTGCATGGGTTTCCAGAATATTCAAGAGACACGGTTAGTAGAGCTAAGAAATAAACACCGTCCAGCTGTCATGGCAGCACTAGATGAAAGATCAAAGGGAGCTAGAGCTTGGAAAGATTCCCAGGGCCTGGATTCTAAATTGTTTGGTTTCAGCAAGGACTTAGGCTCGAAACAAATGGATATGCAGATGAATGGTGATGTGTCACATTTGGAACCTTCGTCTGTTAATGTTGATGGATTATACGTGAGCTTGAATGGTAATGTGGAGATAGGTTCTGCTAAAGATCTTGAAGAGCAGGTATGATTGTATTTTTTTCATAGACATATCAACTTCGGCTATACACTGATTCTTTTTTATTACACCTTTCCTGATTGAATCTTTGAATATATTAAATTTAACTTGTCTCTCACTGGAACTCTGATTGTTTCATGGTATGCCATTTTCCAATCATTAATTTTGACACATATTTTGTTCTCTTTTAATTCATGTCTCCTCTTACACTATATAGAAGGTTGTGTGTGTCATGTGCTTGTGGTACATGATTTTCCTCCTTTTTTCCTTCTCGAGAATAATTGATGATTGTGATCAGTTTCTTGTTTACATGTACAAACAGCTAAAAATAGATTTTAAATTTAAATTGTATACTATTTGCATTCATAGGCTATGCTCTGATTGCTTTATATGTAAAATTAACAATTTATCTTAACCAACATTTTAACCCTGTAGCCATTTATTGTATATAGGTGGTGTGGCTGAAAGTTGAGTTGTGCAAGCTCCTTGAGGACAAAAGATCTTCCGAGCTTAGGTGAGCATATTCATTTATTGTTTTCATTGAGCTTAAACTACTGTGTGCACGCTCCTTGTGGACAAAAGATCTTCCGTTTGGTTGTGGAAGATTGTCCATTTCTTTCTAAGATAACCTCTCTTCCGACTCGTTATGCAAATTAACTGGTTCTCTAAATTTGTTTTTTAATTACATAAAACTTTTTATCATTTGTGTTGAATACTTTCTCGTTAGAGTTAAGTCTTTATTTATTATCTATGAGACATTTCAAAAAATACAGTATGTATGTAATTCTCATTTTTCTCATGAATTCGATTCTATCTTCTGGAAGTTGTAGTTAGTCGTAATGGTTGGTTGTCAAAGTTCTTACAGTCTACAATTATCTTGAATGATCTTCAGTCTTCACTTCTCATATGAATGGAACTTTTATTGTTATTAGTGATCTATAGTTACTATCTATCTATTTCTGTTTACAGAGCAGAAGAACTTGAAACAGCATTGATGGAGATGGTCAAACAGGATAATCGACGACAATTGAGTGCAAAGGTATCTTAGAAGCTTGTGTTGCTTATTTGTTTTCTACTGTCCTTGGAGTCACATTATGTTGACTGCAATGGCGTTGATTGTTTGCAGTGTGAATGGTTCATTATGATTGTGTAGGATATAGTATCAGTAAAGTATCCTGAAGTATTAATCTATTTACAAAATTCCCAGATAACTTTCAAAATTACAAATATTACACCTGAAGTTTTTTTTAGGGGCTATCTATAATAATTTTATACACGTGAATTTTTTTTTGTTTTTTTGTCTTGAATTGTTTGTTATTTAACATTTTACCTTTTGCTTTTGAAGGGAAGGGTAAAATCTCAATATTTTTTTGGTAATTAGGTTGAAACCATGAATGATAGTTTATTTTATTAACCCTGTTTTTAATTTTAAGACTTTTGTTCCTGCTGCAACCTGTATATTGATCCTATTCTGAAACTGCATTTCAATATTCACCAATAGCTGAGCATGTGTTTGCGTGTGTTTTAGGTTGAGCAGTTAGAGCGACAGGTGAGGGAGCTTGAGCAAGCCCTTGCTGATAAGCAGGAACAAGAGAGTGCCATGCTTCAGGTAAACGATTCTTTCTCTTTATCATTTTTTCCTTTGTTATTATTAGGGAAGATATAACAAAACTAGCCCTGAGGATTAACCTAATCACAGAAAGACCCAGTTCTATTATCAAGGCACCCTTGATGTCTGTGTTTTATTTACAAATACTCTGTTCAATAGGGCAACTTGTTATATAGAATCACACGTCACTGACATCAGGGGTGTGTTTCTATATTTGTAAAAATCCTCGTATCATTCTTCTAATTATTGTGTTCTTGATGTGGCAATGTGATCTTTGGTTTGTTGCGCAGATATTAATGAGGGTAGAACAAGAACAGAAAGTGACTGAGGATGCTCGCATATTTGCTGAGCAAGATGCTTCTGCCCAGAGAGATGCTGCTCAAGTGCTTCAGGTCTCTCTCTTTCTCCATCTCTTTATTATAGCATGTATATGTCCCGCTGTCAAACATGTTCATTAGCTTCTACCAAAACAACCTTGTGATTTGAGAAACGAAATCTTTCTACGGAGGTGTAATATTACATTACATGCAGGAAAAGTATGAAGAAGCAAGTGCAGCCCTGTCTGAGATGGAAAAAAGAGCAGTCATGGCAGAGTCTATGCTCGAGGCTACCTTGCAGTACCAGTCGGGACAAAACAAAGCGCAGTCTTCTCCTAGGTAACCCAGTTCTCTACATATATTAGTATTAACTCGAGGGTTAATTACAGAAATACCCTTGATGTTTAGTCTAATTACCAAAAAAGCCCCTTTTCAAAATTACTAATAAACCCATTTGATGTTAGTTCTTATTTGGCACATTTCGGTCTCAGCATAAGGCGTTTAGAAAATGCAACCTTAAAAGCGTAATTTTGGAAAATAGTTGATTTTCTCGGTTATAAGGTTTGACATAAAGGGTATATGTATTGATAAATCATATACCCTATATTTGCAAATTGCCAAACCCATATTATCATGACCTTTCCAAATTAAGTAATTACAGAAATAATTAGTCCATGTAAAAAGAACACAAATCCTTATAAAATTTCTAAGACCCCTTCGATATACTATGTTCTTATCTGGACATGTCACTATCCACGGTGGGATATTTGTAAATAAAAATGTAATCTCAAGGGGGGTGTTTGTAATAAATCTTTATTTCTGGATTTTTTTAATTATGTATTATCCCTTAAATTAATCACTCCCCATTTGGAAATTTCAAAACCCCACATTATTACAAGTTCTCCATGTAATTTACTTGTTCTTTATGCATTATGTTGGCATTTGGAATTCCTTATCAATTCGATATGTGTTATTTGCAGGTCTACACAGCAAAGTAATCAAGATCTTTCACAAGACATACCTACAAGAAAGATTAGTTTGCTTTCTAGACCGTTTGGATTAGGATGGCGTGACAGAAACAAGGTTAGTTGACGCAAAAAAAATCATAATTTATAATTCATGGTTTTAGTGATTACTACATTTTTCTATGAGATGCCTGTTTTCACATTGCTACTAAGATGTATATTATTCCGCCTAGTTAGTATCATTACGTTTTCCTTCAATCATTTAAAGCTTATTTATTTAAGGGCATCTTATGCAACAGGAGAAGCCTGCTGGTGGGGAGGAGCCAAATGACTTAAAGCGACCTAATGAGGGAGAAAATGATATAAGCTTGAAGCAGGAGGAGGAGATCAATGGTCATATGGTGGAGGAGAAGGTATAAATAAATAAGGGTGACGAAATGAAAATCCAATTTTGGTATCTCCTCTTGAGGACTTTTATACTTTCTATATCAAGCTGTTTTATTCTTACCACATCGGGTTTTTTTGTAGTGTTGTAGCCAAAGTTATAGATTTCTATATATGCTTGTACTACATCTTTTTTGTTAATATAGGGTAATTACTGTTGATTATAAATTATTTCTTCTAAAGATTTTATGAATTTTGTTGTTAAAAAATATTTGGCATGGAACAAAGCTCTTTCATCCAGATCATGTACGTTTGAACTTGGTTTTATTTTTAGGGGATTATTACGAAACTACCCCTCAAGTCAAGTCCAGTTACCAACTTAACAGTACATTGAGGTCTTGAGGATGCCAACAATAATTATCAATCGAAATAAAATCATAAATAACAAGAGATTTATATGGAAAACTCAAATAAAAAAATTGATTTTACTACCAACACTCAATATTTCAATTAAAAAAACCATGTCTCTCTAAATTCTTTATAATTCTTTTAAAGTGTTAATTAGGTCAAGGGGCGAAGTGATATTTGAAGTGTTAATTAGGTAAATCATTTTTATCATGCACCTGCAAACTCTTAATTGAGGCCGGCTTCTTTGGGGGGTCTTGCAATGATAGAGAGAGGAGTGCAAACCGGAAGTGAGCTCGTCGTCAAGGAGTTCGTCGATCATAAGGTGTAATTGTCAAAAAAAAAAGGGAACTCTCGAAATTTTGTTCGTTCGGCAATTTTTTGAAAGGAGGGCCGAGAGGGTTAGAAAGTCAATATAATATTTTTTATTTCGATATGAATGAGATTGTGAAACTATTAGATTCAATTAAATAATTTGTGATTAGATAATTGTATGGATTGAGGGTTAGAAAATAGTAGTATTGTATTTTTTATTTGGATATGAATGAGATTATGAAACTATTAGATTCAAATAATTATTTGTGGTTAGATAATTGTATATGGATTGAGAGCGCGTGTTTTTTTACATTGGACATTGTCAAGTGTGATTTTACAAATATTTTATAGTTAACTGGTCCTAGGGTGCCGTGGGCTGCTCCTTTGACTGGTCCGGGACGCATCCACGACATTGTTTCATTCTTTGGATGGCTATCCGATGTCGACTGTCGACTAAGGATAAGCGTTGGATTGGTCGAGGGGATAATTCGTGCGTGCTTTGTGGTGAGGAGAGTGCGGAGACACACACTCACATTTTCTTTGATTGACCCTCTCACGGGAGTGCTTGCGGAGACTGGAGGTGGAGGTGGGAAATCTATGGCTACGTGGTAGTTGACATAGTGCTGTTTTACGGGCTTCTAGTCGATGGCGTGGGAAGCACTTGATATCCTGTGCGTATCGTGAACTTCTCGCTGCTCTAATCTACTTTATCTGGCTCGAGAGAAACACGAGGATTCATGAGGCTCCTTCGGTGTCCCCTAGAGTGGTGGTCTCTCAGGCGATTTCTGTCATTCAGGAGAGAATCCGCTCGTTACGACTTCCAGACTCTCTTCACGCACGCACGTGCACTGAAGAGAGTATGGCATATAGCCTGGTGATTGTGTTTGTATCTTTAGTACTATATGCTTAGTTTGGTTGGTTGGAGAGCTAGTCTGTTAGCTCCGTGATGCGGTGGAGGCTTCATCCACTGTGGGCCGTAATGTATCATACATTTTTTTTATGTGATTGAAATTTACCCAAAAAAGATGTGTAAATTATACAGCTATATAAAATTAGTGTATAAATCATTATTTCAAACATTTTTTTGTTATATTATTTTTATTTCTTTTTTTTATTATTTACAACAATAAATTACAGAGAAAATATATAATTAATATATATGTTTAACTTATTTTTTTATTCTTATAATTAAGAGTATTATTCATAATTTTCAAAAAATATTAATAATATTATAAAAATTATTATTAATTTTATAAAAAAATCAGTTCTTCAATTTAATTTTCTGTTAAAAAGAAGGAATAATCATCTAGATAATCATAAGTACTACGATCTAGAAAAAATTACACATGAGAACCAAGATACTACGTTCTAAAAGAAAAAATAATAAATAAAAAAAATTATTTTTGTGTTGGATAAAATTGTTGAATTCCTCTACCTATCTATTTATACTAAACCCTTCTATCTAATAAATAATCTAAGTAACTAATTAAATAATCACGCTAAGAATTCTAAAATACTAATTGTCTTCTTCAAGAATGGAGAATAACAAATAATTCTAAATCATTAGAGAGTAATGGTAAACATTTAACATAAAATTGTATATGTATTCACTATTATACGAAGAAATCCACTATTGAAGACTTATTGTATTATACATATATGATTTTTTTTTGTTTATATTAATTGTGATTTCCGACACAATTATTTATCTCACTCAAATATATGAACTATTATAATAAAACAGGGTAAACAAGATCAAAATAATTATATAACTTGTAAATTAGGTAAACAAGATCGAAACAGTATAACGTGTAAACTGCAAAATTAGAGAAAAAGTTACAAGACAAAAAAGACGAATTTCTTACTACGTAGTCGAGAGCTACCATAATCCTGGTGTAATATCGTTATGTAGAACTTTATTAATAGAGTGTAGACAATATATAAAATAGATAAATAATAATATTAAGAATAAAATTATATTCGTACTTAACTCTAAATCGATCATTTACACAAAGAATGAATAGTTGACTTGATTTCTATGTCAAAAATCAAATCCAATGATCAAGTCATATTATAACAAATTTTGACTTTGACGAAAATCTCATGTACCAGTCCTCGTGTTATAGATATAATTTAAATAATTATAGATATATAATTTCGATTTCAATAATTATAGATATATAATTTCTCGTGTTATTGCACCAGTCCTCTCTTGTGTACCACAAAACTTCATGACCTCAAGATCCAACACAATTTTCATGAAAGTAAATTAATAGATGCTCTTCTAATGAAAATATATTGATATGACTTTTCATCATAGTGTCATTGTCCCAGATTATGCAACTATTTAAAGAAAATGATATATATGTTAATGAGATCGATAAGATACTTCTTTTTTTTCTGGATATCCTACTATAAAAACTCCATAATTTAGCGTGTTTTTTCTAGAGTAATTTTGGAAAGGGTGACTGATGGATACCCTGATTCGTATCCCGTAGAATGCTACGAGGTGACGCATGGAAGTGCTAAGAGCGAGACCATCGCTACGAGACCGTACGAGGCAGCGTACGAATCACTCGTAGAGGCTTCGGTAGAAGCTCGTATTTGCGAGTCACCACGTGGAATACATGAGCCCAAGGACGTTTTAACGTCAAATCATGGAGTAGTATACGAGACATTAGTCGAGTTACTAGCCTTGATGCAGAGCGATGCAGCGCTCGTGCATAAGTGTGGGGTTAAGAACGAGACAGCGTTCCATCCCCGTAGCACATTCGTGCTATCTACGCATCCCTGTGAATCTATGATTCATATGTGGTATGGAGTAGAATTACTCGTATTCATACGAGGAATCTACGAGAGACCCGGGAGTGTGTACGAGGTTTACACGAGGACATGGGACGAGCCAGCGTTCAAGTCCATAGCACTCCGTAGCGAGCCACTTGAGAGGTTTCCTATGCGTTCCCGCATGATACCTATGAGGCGACACGAGAGTGGATACGAGATATCATTGAGCACTCGGGGCGAGACAGCGCTCAATGCTAATGATGCGGTAGTACGCGATGCTTCCCGCAGCGCGATACGAGTCCGTATGGTAGTTCTCGTAGCTCTTAGTAGCGAGATACTAGCCATGAGCGTCTACGGTAGTACTCGTAGCAACCCGCGACGATGTACGAGCCTAGGGACGAGGCGTGATAGAGATCACGTAGGCGATCTCTATGGGATTCATTAGCCACATGCACATGAGGCGAATGATGATGGCTAACGACGGCGTCGAAGGATTATTCCGGCGAATATTCCGGCTACATACGGCGGTCGAAGGCGACGGTAGTGGGCGGCCGAAGACGTCGCGTCCATCCTATCCGATTAATTAATATTAATTTATTAATATTAATTAATCATTAGTTTAGTTTTATTTTCTTTTTATTTATTTAATTAATTAGTTTATTTAATTAAGTAATTAGGGAAAATAGTATCTTGAGTATCTTTAGGATTCTCTAGATTAGGATGTGATAGAGTTTCCAAGTGTTGGGATTCTCTAATCATTATTTTATTATTTTCTCTAGCTTAGGGACCAAGGAACTACTCCTATATAAGGAGCCTCCTATCATTGTAAAAATCATCTTTTGATCAGTAGAAAAACCGTGTGGTTTATTGACAAGCAGTGCTTGTATAGTTTGGTGTTATCTCAAACACTAGAGCCGATTACAAGGCTATAAAACCGTTACCCTTGCCAAGTCAAGTGCGTGATCACTTTGATTTGAGGAACCACAAGTTGATCGTAATAATCACTTGTTGGGACAAGCGTGTGGTGTCGATTGTAATAATCAAACCCACGTACATATCTCGCGAGTCGAGGAAGGCCAAGAACCTCTCGATTCATCCATCACCCGAAGCCGACGATTCAACACAACTCGAGTGAAGGTCGATCTACTCAACCGAGGCGTGCGGAACGTGAAGAACTCATTGTACTCTCGAGCCAAACAAGACTTGTGGAACCGCGCAAGCGCCTCAACAAACTTGGATGGTAAGATGTTATTCCGATAGAACCTTACATCGACCGGGTACCCTATCAGGAATTGGTGCTCTCATTGAGAGGAGTTTTTCGAAAGTAATTTTTTGAAGGGCTCCGATTTTTGAGTTGTATTGAGTTGGCCACGAAGTTGGTGAAGAGCTCAAGGGATTCGAAGACGATGCCGCGAAGCAAAGTCACGAGAACCCTACTTCCGAGGCAAGATGCTCTCGAGGCGGCCACGAAGATGGCTAAGTCCACAATCTTTGGTGCTCGAAGATTGGAGGAGGTGCGGCGTAGCACACGGAGATTCACAACACTTGTTGCTGTGAAGAACCGCGAGAAGGATGCTCCAAGGACACACGATCGTGAGTTCAAGTGGAGGCTATCCAAGGCAAGGCGAGAAGACTCGAAGGACCACGTAATATGGTACGAGAGGAAGCGAGCCAAGCCACTGCAAGATGCATCATGGCGTCAAAGATCGATACTCATCGGAGTCGAACGATGGATCGATTTCCATGTCGAAGGCCGAGGCACGACTCTGTCATGGAGAAGCGTTCGGGACAAGACAAGGAGGGGCGTCGAGCAACGACGAAGCTACGAAGGTTCGAGGCTAAGTCATGGGTACTCGCGGGAGTACAAGAGGAGCGTAGCTCGAAGGGTTGGCAACCTGGACAAGCGACGAGACTCTACATGGAAGTTCCATGGGGATGACGAGGACTTCAAAGCTCTACGATTGGATCGTTTAAGGAGCGAATCCTGTGGACCCATAGAACGAGGACGGTGGTCCGAGGCGGAGCACTTGAAGCGAGGCGTGTTGGCACGGCAAAACCAACAAGACTCGAAGATCAAGTACGAAGCTAAGGAGAGAGCCATGGACCAAGTTAAGTTGAGTAAACAACCCTATCAGTGGTGTACTCATCGAGACGGAGGTCGTATGGACGAAGCCGAGGTGAAGCTTGGAGTTTCAAGGGCGTGGCACCTACGAGACGTACAAGTCAACACCGAGGTCAAGGCTAGAGCCATGTTGGGATTTTCTCAACACGACTCAAGCAAGGGCGACGAGCAGCGATGCTGCAAGCCACATGGACGCATCGTGGATGAGCCCACGAAGCGGACATGGAGCATAGCGCCGAATCAATCGAGGGGCGATGTGATCGCATCGATGATTCATAAGGGGCGTGACACAAGGGTGACGCGGGAGATGCTTACACGCGTAGGAGGCTACGATGACCAAGGCCATGAGGAGCCAAGGATCGAACCTCTACCAAGGAGTTGGGGCACAACAATTCATTCCCGAGACATACTTGAGGGCAAGTATTGTTTTAAAGGCGGGGGGAGTGATGGATACCCTGATTCGTATCCCGTAGAATGCTACGAGGTGACGCATGGAAGTGCTAAGAGCGAGACCATCGCTACGAGACCGTACGAGGCAGCGTACGAATCACTCGTAGAGGCTTCGGTAGAAGCTTGTATTTGCGAGTCACCACGTGGAATACATGAGCCCAAGGACGTTTTAACGTCAAATCATGGAGTAGTATACGAGACATTAGTCGAGTTACTAGCCTTGATGCAGAGCGATGCAGCGCTCGTGCATAAGTGTGGGGTTAAGAACGAGACAGCGTTCCATCCCCGTAGCACATGCGTGCTATCTACGCATCCCTGTGAATCTATGATTCATATGTGGTATGGAGTAGAATTACTCGTATTCATATGAGGAATCTACGAGAGACCCGGGAGTGTGTACGAGGTTTACACGAGGACATGGGACGAGCCAGCGTTCAAGTCCATAGCACTCCGTAGCGAGCCACTTGAGAGGTTTCCTATGCGTTCCCGCATGATACCTATGAGGCGACACGAGAGTGGATACGAGATATCATTGAGCACTCGGGGCGAGACAGCGCTCAATGCTAATGATGCGGTAGTACGCGATGCTTCCCGCAGCGCGATACGAGTCCGTATGGTAGTTCTCGTAGCTCTTAGTAGCGAGATACTAGCCATGAGCGTCTACGGTAGTACTCGTAGCAACCCGCGACGATGTACGAGCCTAGGGACGAGGCGTGATAGAGATCACGTAGGCGATCTCTATGGGATTCATTAGCCACATGCACATGAGGCGAATGATGATGGCTAACGACGGCGTCGAAGGATTATTCCGGCGAATATTCCGGCTACATACGGCGGTCGAAGGCGACGGTAGTGGGCGGCCGAAGACGTCGCGTCCATCCTATCCGATTAATTAATATTAATTTATTAATATTAATTAATCATTAGTTTAGTTTTATTTTCTTTTTATTTATTTAATTAATTAGTTTATTTAATTAAGTAATTAGGGAAAATAGTATCTTGAGTATCTTTAGGATTCTCTAGATTAGGATGTGATAGAGTTTCCAAGTGTTGGGATTCTCTAATCATTATTTTATTATTTTCTCTAGCTTAGGGACCAAGGAACTACTCCTATATAAGGAGCCTCCTATCATTGTAAAAATCATCTTTTGATCAGTAGAAAAACCGTGTGGTTTATTGACAAGCAGTGCTTGTATAGTTTGGTGTTATCTCAAACACTAGAGCCGATTACAAGGCTATAAAACCGTTACCCTTGCCAAGTCAAGTGCGTGATCACTTTGATTTGAGGAACCACAAGTTGATCGTAATAATCACTTGTTGGGACAAGCGTGTGGTGTCGATTGTAATAATCAAACCCACGTACATATCTCGCGAGTCGAGGAAGGCCAAGAACCTCTCGATTCATCCATCACCCGAAGCCGACGATTCAACACAACTCGAGTGAAGGTCGATCTACTCAACCGAGGCGTGCGGAACGTGAAGAACTCATTGTACTCTCGAGCCAAACAAGACTTGTGGAACCGCGCAAGCGCCTCAACAAACTTGGATGGTAAGATGTTATTCCGATAGAACCTTACATCGACCGGGTACCCTATCAGGAATTGGTGCTCTCATTGAGAGGAGTTTTTCGAAAGTAATTTTTTGAAGGGCTCCGATTTTTGAGTTGTATTGAGTTGGCCACGAAGTTGGTGAAGAGCTCAAGGGATTCGAAGACGATGCCGCGAAGCAAAGTCACGAGAACCCTACTTCCGAGGCAAGATGCTCTCGAGGCGGCCACGAAGATGGCTAAGTCCACAATCTTTGGTGCTCGAAGATTGGAGGAGGTGCGGCGTAGCACACGGAGATTCACAACACTTGTTGCTGTGAAGAACCGCGAGAAGGATGCTCCAAGGACACACGATCGTGAGTTCAAGTGGAGGCTATCCAAGGCAAGGCGAGAAGACTCGAAGGACCACGTAATATGGTACGAGAGGAAGCGAGCCAAGCCACTGCAAGATGCATCATGGCGTCAAAGATCGATACTCATCGGAGTCGAACGATGGATCGATTTCCATGTCGAAGGCCGAGGCACGACTCTGTCATGGAGAAGCGTTCGGGACAAGACAAGGAGGGGCGTCGAGCAACGACGAAGCTACGAAGGTTCGAGGCTAAGTCATGGGTACTCGCGGGAGTACAAGAGGAGCGTAGCTCGAAGGGTTGGCAACCTGGACAAGCGACGAGACTCTACATGGAAGTTCCATGGGGATGACGAGGACTTCAAAGCTCTACGATTGGATCGTTTAAGGAGCGAATCCTGTGGACCCATAGAACGAGGACGGTGGTCCGAGGCGGAGCACTTGAAGCGAGGCGTGTTGGCACGGCAAAACCAACAAGACTCGAAGATCAAGTACGAAGCTAAGGAGAGAGCCATGGACCAAGTTAAGTTGAGTAAACAACCCTATCAGTGGTGTACTCATCGAGACGGAGGTCGTATGGACGAAGCCGAGGTGAAGCTTGGAGTTTCAAGGGCGTGGCACCTACGAGACGTACAAGTCAACACCGAGGTCAAGGCTAGAGCCATGTTGGGATTTTCTCAACACGACTCAAGCAAGGGCGACGAGCAGCGATGCTGCAAGCCACATGGACGCATCGTGGATGAGCCCACGAAGCGGACATGGAGCATAGCGCCGAATCAATCGAGGGGCGATGTGATCGCATCGATGATTCATAAGGGGCGTGACACAAGGGTGACGCGGGAGATGCTTACACGCGTAGGAGGCTACGATGACCAAGGCCATGAGGAGCCAAGGATCGAACCTCTACCAAGGAGTTGGGGCACAACAATTCATTCCCGAGACATACTTGAGGGCAAGTATTGTTTTAAAGGCGGGGGGAGTGATGGATACCCTGATTCGTATCCCGTAGAATGCTACGAGGTGACGCATGGAAGTGCTAAGAGCGAGACCATCGCTACGAGACCGTACGAGGCAGCGTACGAATCACTCGTAGAGGCTTCGGTAGAAGCTTGTATTTGCGAGTCACCACGTGGAATACATGAGCCCAAGGACGTTTTAACGTCAAATCATGGAGTAGTATACGAGACATTAGTCGAGTTACTAGCCTTGATGCAGAGCGATGCAGCGCTCGTGCATAAGTGTGGGGTTAAGAACGAGACAGCGTTCCATCCCCGTAGCACATGCGTGCTATCTACGCATCCCTGTGAATCTATGATTCATATGTGGTATGGAGTAGAATTACTCGTATTCATATGAGGAATCTACGAGAGACCCGGGAGTGTGTACGAGGTTTACACGAGGACATGGGACGAGCCAGCGTTCAAGTCCATAGCACTCCGTAGCGAGCCACTTGAGAGGTTTCCTATGCGTTCCCGCATGATACCTATGAGGCGACACGAGAGTGGATACGAGATATCATTGAGCACTCGGGGCGAGACAGCGCTCAATGCTAATGATGCGGTAGTACGCGATGCTTCCCGCAGCGCGATACGAGTCCGTATGGTAGTTCTCGTAGCTCTTAGTAGCGAGATACTAGCCATGAGCGTCTACGGTAGTACTCGTAGCAACCCGCGACGATGTACGAGCCTAGGGACGAGGCGTGATAGAGATCACGTAGGCGATCTCTATGGGATTCATTAGCCACATGCACATGAGGCGAATGATGATGGCTAACGACGGCGTCGAAGGATTATTCCGGCGAATATTCCGGCTACATACGGCGGTCGAAGGCGACGGTAGTGGGCGGCCGAAGACGTCGCGTCCATCCTATCCGATTAATTAATATTAATTTATTAATATTAATTAATCATTAGTTTAGTTTTATTTTCTTTTTATTTATTTAATTAATTAGTTTATTTAATTAAGTAATTAGGGAAAATAGTATCTTGAGTATCTTTAGGATTCTCTAGATTAGGATGTGATAGAGTTTCCAAGTGTTGGGATTCTCTAATCATTATTTTATTATTTTCTCTAGCTTAGGGACCAAGGAACTACTCCTATATAAGGAGTCTCCTATCATTGTAAAAATCATCTTTTGATCAATAGAAAAACCGTGTGGTTTATTGACAAGCAGTGCTTGTATAGTTTGGTGTTATCTCAAACACTAGAGCCGATTACAAGGCTATAAAACCGTTACCCTTGCCAAGTCAAGTGCGTGATCACTTTGATTTGAGGAACCACAAGTTGATCGTAATAATCACTTGTTGGGACAAGCGTGTGGTGTCGATTGTAATAATCAAACCCACGTACATATCTCGCGAGTCGAGGAAGGCCAAGAACCTCTCGATTCATCCATCACCCGAAGCCGACGATTCAACACAACTCGAGTGAAGGTCGATCTACTCAACCGAGGCGTGCGGAACGTGAAGAACTCATTGTACTCTCGAGCCAAACAAGACTTGTGGAACCGCGCAAGCGCCTCAACAAACTTGGATGGTAAGATGTTATTCCGATACATCCTTACATCGACCGGGTACCCTATCAGTGACCCCCTGAGAAATGTCTCAAGTGCACACGAGTGAGGACAAAGTGCACTGAAAAAAATACGTGTTGGTTCAGTCGCGCCATGATATCACTGTCAGTGGTAATTGAGCCGACCCATTAGGGTTGTGATTCGACCCGCAAGAACTAGTGTGTTACAAATGGTATTAGAGCAGATGCCGACCGAGACTCCACTCAAAAGTTTATGAGAGTATCAATAAGGGTCACCTCTAAAATCATCTGCGTGGATGGTTGATCCTAAAAAAAAAACGCACAACGAGAACATTGCGCTTCTAAAATGGGTGATTGTAACCTCCAAAAAATGAATATATCAACCATACTAAAAATATTGCATCGTCTTTCCTTGGCATTTTCCTATAAAAAATTTAAAGTTAAAGATGTTTGCTTTAGAGTAATTAAAGAATAGTGAGCCTCTATAAAGTGTTTCGGCTACATACAAGTAAAGATAAAGTGCGTTAGAAAATACATAATACAGAGAGACAATGATACTATATCAAAATAAATTATACTATCTAAGTTGTACTTCATCTTAAGAAAAAATTTACTACATCAAAAATAAACTATATCTATCAATTTATACTTTACACCCTTAACAATGCACGACGCTTTATATTTTTTTTAAATCTAGTCATATACACATTTTTATTTTACTTTATATTAAAAAAAGAATAATAAAAAATAAAAATAAAAACATATTAATTAAACTGAGCTCACAATTATAACAATTATAATCGTAGCTAGTATCAAAACTTATATACTCAATTTTCTCTCTTAAATTTTAGTACTAGTACACTGTGTAACTAAATACATTTTCATTTTCATGAAAAAATTGTATCAATGGCCTTTGGGATGCTGTAAAAGTCGCTTAACATTATATAGTTCACTCACAACAACACGACTTAACCTTAAACGTCAATTTTAGGGAACCAAAGCTCTAATCTTTTCCAGAGTTTGATTTCATCTTTTCAGTTATAAATCCGAACCCCCATTACCATTACTATCGACAAGAATCAAAACCCTGAAACTCCCAACCAAATCCGACAACGAGGGCCGGGCCCTTCAATTGTCAATCTGTGAGGAAGGGCCTGCGCAAAAAATGGACGACTACACTCGAGAAATGATGGATTTAAAAACCCTCGTCACACGCACGCTCGAGAAGAAAGGCGTCCTTGCTAAGATCCGTGTGAGCATTACTACTCCATTTTCTTTTCTGATTTTACATATTTTTCTGGATCGCGTAATTTTCAGCTGCAGGCATATTTAGGTTTTGGTATCTCTCTATTGAAGTGGGTTTTTCACATATAAATTTTAAGTATATTTTTTTGAACTTGATGGTTGTTATCTTCGGATTTGGGAACGGTATTTGTTGTTAGGTCATGGTTTAATTGTTGGGATTGCAGTAAAATTGGTTCCCATTGCTTCATAACTCGTAGTTATGCCCACTTTGCTCGTTTCCCAACTACCCGTAATACTTTCTGTGAAAGAAAACGAATCGAAGATTTTGCCTCTGTAGTTGTTTCATGATTAGGATTAGAAGCTGAGGCTTGCGCTTTTTATTCTTGGTTATTTCTAGGCTGAGCTCAGAGCTAGCGTGTTTGAAGCCATAGAAGAAGAAGATAAAGTAATAGAGAAAGACGAAGGACTGCCACCTGCCCTTTTGGGTAGCTGTAATGATCGTGCAAAGCAACTCCACAACTCACCTTCGGGTATTTTCATTGTTTTCAAGATCATGTGCTAACATTAGTTCCTCCATTTCATGCATGATATTTAGTGATGTTATGTTATGTTCTGTGTACGCCCTTCTTAGAGATTGATTTTTTAGGTGTAAAAAACTAAGTATTGATTTTATTTTTGATCCATATTATTCTATTTACCGAGATCTTCAATTTAAGTATAACAGTAACAATACATTCTGACATTTGTAAAAACTCTTTATATTTTAGCAAGTTATTTATGTGCCTATTTAATAAGCAATTTCAAACGGGTAAAAATCATAGCCAACAAACCTGGTATGTGTGTAGGCCTCCAAATAAGGAGACGGGATGCTGTTCTTTGTTATGCAATAGAAACTGCAGCTCTGCTTAAAAGTTGTCTGAAATATAGGTGCATTTGGATATCCATAGAATTTATAAGCTTTCATGATATTTTTATAAGCTTATATCATGTAACTTTATCCATGTGATTGCAGGAATGCTTTTGACTGCATTGGTATGTGAATATCTGGATTGGGCTCAATTAAACCATACCTTGAAAGTTTACTTGCCAGAGTGTAATTTGGTATTTTTCCTGCGTCTTACCACTAATTTTTTTTTTTAATTTTAATTATTATTATTAATATTTATGATGTACCATTATTTCCTCAACGTTATTTCAGCCTAAAGAGTCGTGGAAATCTGAGCTAAAAGATTTTAGCAGCAAGAATGGATATGACTTTAATCGAAACGGAGACAGTGGGCCTCTTCTTTTGGATGTCCTTGAGGGTTTCTTGAAATATGAGGTCTGGATTCGGCCCATTCTCTGTTTTTCTTTTCTTACTTCCTATCAATGTCTGGTTTACAAAAATTGTAAAGAAGCTATGCAATCAAAGTTCTGTGTCTTTATAACTGTCCAAGTACAAATATCTCGTGTGACAGATGATGCCATGATATAATGTGACCTAAACAATTAGCATATACACAACATTTTTTTTGTCCTGCAGAATTTATCTCAAGGAAGGGTTAACAACAGGAGATTAACCACTCCAGATGCCGAGTCTGTATCCTATTTGGAAGGTCGTAACATGAGGAGACCATCGCCATCAGTTGTTGGGGGTTTACCTCCATTAGGAAGGTATACTGTCTTTATGATATTATATATATGTTACGAAAACTTGGTTGAAGTTCTATTTTTTAACTTTTGGTTCGCATGTTGCTTATTGCAGGCCTCTTCCTTCTTCACAGTCTTCTGGTAAGCTTGAAGGCTGCCTTGCAACGCCATTTTTCTCTCCTTAAAACCTGATTGTTTTTTCAGATCGCCGAGCAGGGTCATCTACTTCGTCTGGCTACAGGAAGGAAGAATACAACTGGAGATATGATAATGAAGAGCTTCCAGAAGACGTAGTTCGTGCCTCGGCTGCTTTGGAGAATCTGCAGCTGGATAGAAAAGCTCGTAACTTAACCACTTCTTGGAGGTTTGTTTTCCGAGCCTTGATCTTGTCAGCATGCTTGATTTATTTATTTTTCTCTCATTTCTTGAATAACCTTAGGTAACCTTGATCAAGGATAACTAATTAATTTTGGCCTGATTGATATATTGAAATTGAAACACTTTAAAAATCAGAGCCTGAAAGCTGAAAGATTGAAAAAGTTCATTTAGAGACCCAATATTTAAGACATTATTTGTCCTCTTGCCATTCATAACTTTATTTATATATCGGAAGATTAGTACTATCCCAATTTTGTAGGGTAGTAGATTACCAGCATGTTAAAATTAACAAAATGTACGTCAGTAATTTTTGCCTAATTACACTACGATCTTTGACCTTTGCCAAATAGCCCTTTTATTTGGTTCGTTAATTTTGTCAGACACGCTGGGGATGGACTATCGGAGGACAGCAGCTGAGTAGATCCAGTCCATGTACCCATATATACGATCTTTGACCTGGCTTGTGTGATTTTTGTTGATCCATTTTTTATGTAAGATCGATATATGCTTTTGTATTTTGCGGGTTTAGTGATTTATTTTTATTTTCTTGTACTTGATTCCATATTACTTTTTACCGTTTTTTCATTGTGCCTCCTTCATTTCCTTGTCCAGTGTTAGTTAAAGATGGATTTTTATTTTTTTCTTTGTTTAGGATGTCAAGTATTGTATTTACGCCTTAATGCAGGTCTTGTTTATTTAGATAAAACTATTTTCTTCAAGAGTTTACTTTTCATCTTAATGCATTTACCTATGATGTTCATGAAGGATTGGTTGTATCCATAAGAAGAATTTACTTGAGAAGACAAAAGGTAGTGAAGGTGCTACATCACCGGCCATGTATCTTCTTCCTCGATAATTATTTTTACAATCTCTTCGGTAAGTTCGTATAATATCAAGTTGGAAACATGTTGGTGAAGTTTCAAAATGATCCAACGGTTAAAAGGGAAGGAGTAGAGTTGATTTGTATTTGAGCTCGGGGCTTCCTAATCATGGAGAGAATATTAATGGATCCCTTTTCTTCACACCTGATCAACCCACTAACCAACTCAACACAGGCCCATAACTGTTTTCTAAGGCCCAAATATAGAAACACGGCCCAAAGTACAAACAACCGTTTTAGATGAAAAAAAGAGAGATAGAGAGAAAATAAGGGTAGTTTGGGTATTACATATGAAATAATGCCCTGAACAGAGGAAAGAGTACGTACGAAAGGAGAATAAGAGGCCACGTCGCTCACAAAGCATTAAAACCTCGTACCCTTGCCGACATGTACACTGATTTCTTATCACAATTGTTTTTTATTATTATATAAGTATATATTAGCACATCAACTGTTGAAATATCCTTTTTAATAATACACCCACTTGCACACACATTATAAAAAAAATATAGGTGGGCCCACTTATCATAGTCATATAGAATACTTTTGTTGCCCAGACAAAAAACATGAGATACTTCCAAGATAACATTAATAAGTGATTGGGTGGGGTGGGATAAGAGAGGGGTTGAGTTTTTGTCAATCTTTAGGGAATGTGGTGTTGCTATATAAGTACATACATTTATGTGTGCGTGTTTCGGTTTCCAAATTAGGAATGATCATAAGCTTTAAATATTGCCATCTTCCTATTCAAGAGGCCGGGTTGAGTAAAAGTAGCGAAGTACTTATAATATCAAATCATTATATCATTCATTTTTTTATATGACCCTCAACATCTCAAAATATATGGAAAAAAAGATTATTTCGTTTTTAAATTATCATTTGTTGTTAGTTGATAGTTTATTGTATTTAATTATGGGTTGATCCATATAATAACCATACACCTATACAATTTATTTATTATCAAAAATTATTAATAATTTATTATAACTGTACTATTTTTTTTTCAAATTTATATTTCAATATTTCTTTCTCAGTATATATTATACTATTTTTTATATTTAGAATTTTTTGTCTTCATAAGTACTGTATATTAAATCAAAATTAAAATTACTATAAGAAACTATATATTTAGAAACTATTTTTTATTGTTGTATATATAAATTATTAAAATTATGTTTTTATATAATATCAACAAAACATTTTTATAAATAATTTATGTGTTACAAATAACAAAGATAAAAAAGATTAAAATTACAAATTTAAATAATTTAATATCACTGTCATAATTAATGAAAGTTTGTACATATAGTCAAATTTGATTATTGATGAAATCCCAACCGTAAATCAAAGTAGCATAGCTGCACGTGCGAGAGAAACGCGAGTCACGCAATCTCCAACTCCAAGCTTCTGGGCATCACACATAAACACGCGCCAGTAAGAGCGTGGTTTTGCTTTGCATAAAGGCTAGTACATTTCAAGCGGCCGACGTAACGTACCTTATCCGATTCGCCACTTTGAGGTACTCATATCTATTAGATACTACACGTACAATCTTAATAGCATATTAACCATACATACATGCATACACCACTCATTGTGTATCATTGCATGTGTACTTATATAAAATAATAATAAATTTACAGTTATTAAATACATAATGTACATCACCGGGTAGCATAGATTAAACCGAGGTACTCATCAATGGCGAATATTAAGTTAATACAAAGTGTATTTTCATCAAATATACTATTTTTTATATTAGTTGTGATCACAATTTTTTTGTTAAATAACAAAAGAAGTATGACAACTACTGTAAAACAAAAGGAAGTATGACAACCACTGTAAAACAAAAGGAGTATATTGTACTATCTTCCTCTACATGAAATTGTGGGTTCTACAAGCCACAACAATGTGATGCTAATTTATTGTCATTTAAGTAAAAATGACATTTGTAATGAGACGATTCAAAATATGAAATACTACCTCTATCTCAGACAGAGAGACAAGACACAGGGAGTATGTATTACTTTTAGCGATATAGACAAAGTATAAGAAAATAAATTTTATGAGATGAGATTGTAAGATACTCCCTCTCTCTCAGACTATAATATTCACTTTCTTTACAAAATACAAATAAGTGTGATTATTAGTATGGTTGTGTTTTATGCATAAATCATCACATTGTATACACAAACCATTTTTGTTATTATCAAAGAGATAAATATTCAGATTAAAAAAAATTGTTAAATATCTAATATCAGTTGGGAAAAAGTCCTAAATGCTCAAATATAAGTTAACAATCTTATCACCATAACAAAGCATTTTAAGGTGTTATTGACCCAACTTTGACATGGTATCAAAACAGGCACAACACGATGATGGGTGCCCCAGTCAATGAAATTTTTGGCTTGCCCAAAGATGACATTATGTCCACGAGTAGAGCCGACAAAATCGAGTCTACTCGTGAGGGGCGTGTTAAATATCTCACATCGGTTGAAAAAAGGTCATAAAAGCTAAAATATAAGTTGGACAACATTATCATCTTAACAAGTTCTTTTAAGTTGTTACTGACCCAACTTTGACAAATACAATAAAAGTTATATCCTTCGCTATTTAAATATGTGATAAAAATGATTGGACCAAATTAGAGATAATTAATGTATTTTTTTTACTGTAAATAGAATGAGCTTGTGTGATTTTGAAGTGTCATTATTTAACGCATTTTTAGACTTTTTTTTTGGTATACTTTGATTTGGTTTGGGTTTAATAGGTATTGTATTTAGTATATTTGAATAGGGAATTGCATTATTGTCTTGAAAGATCTCATGTATGGTTTATTTGTGTTTTTGAAAGCTAAAATGCAAAAAAAAAAAAGTCACAAAAATAGGTCTCAATCCACGGTGAAGTGATCACGAGTGAAAGTTAGCTCACTGATGGTCCTTATCTAAAATTAGGCATTTTTCAAGTGAGAATGAAGAAATGAAAGATTTTGTACAGCGAGATCGAGCCAACTCGCGGACTATATTGCGCGGCTTCGACAAAAATGCATTTTCGGCTTCGTTAGCCGTTGGATTGTGCTAAACTTTTAATTTGATGTAGAAAATTTGTAGATATAAGATTAATGGTTACTTTTGCGAGATCGGATTGGAGGACGGATATAAATTAAAGTCGTCGAAGAGATGACGTAATTTACTTATTTTCCCTTATGATGTGTAATTTCTACACTTTGTACTAAAAGTACTTTGTAATCCCATCTTTTTACAAATATGAGTCTATAAATAGATCATTCACACTTGTGAAGCATATCAATTCAGACTAAACGCTTCTCATTTTTATAGATTAGATTATATTTCTCTCTCTTTACTCTCTAATTTTGTATTTTTTTCATTTTATGATTTCTTAGAAAATACAAGAGGTCAAATTCGCAGGTGTTGACGTTTTTTCTAGTTAGCTCTAGGGACAAGATCTCTCGAGAAATATCTTAATTGGCATTGCATTGAAATTTCATAATACACTTTTGTTAGAGTATCTCACATCGATTGGATATAAGACATTGAACGCATATATAAGTTGGACTATCTTATTACCTTAACAAGGCATTTAAAAGTGTTATTGACCCAACTTTAACATGGTATCATAGCAGGCCCAAAACGATGTGGGTGCCTCGGTCGACGTATTACCGACAAGTCGATGTATTTCTTGCGATGTGGGCGCCTCTACCGATGTATTTTCGGCCATAAGTAATTTCGATCGGCTTACACGTGAGACGTGAGGGGGAGTGTTAGAGTATCCCACATCAATTGGATATAAGACCTTGAACTTACATATAAGTTGGACTACCTTATCACCTTAACAATATCTTTTAAAGTGTTATTGACCCAACTTTTGTTGGAGTTGTGTACTTAATGTCTAGATTTAAGTAACGGAAACTCACGATCCATTGCCATTAATCTATTTAATTAAATAAACAATTATTTGCGTTTAATTATTTATAATTAAATATATGCAAATTATAGTCCTGGATTTTATACGTTGTAGTTAGTATGGTGCAAGCATGGGCGCACAGAAGATCATACTATCGGTTACTCGTATTTAATCAAACAGTTGCTCACGACCTAGATGGACACGGACCAATCCATCGGTATAGTCGTTGTGTGAGAGAGAAAATAATCTATCTTGATTATTTTATCACACTTGTACACTTGGTGTATTGAGCGGATCTGCTTGAGATTTATCGATTAGGATTGCCGGCGATAATCGATTTAAGTCTCTGAGTATTTTATTCTTAATCCCCGATACTATTGCGGGTGTGTATATTTAATATAAGTGACTTTGATTTACCAAATGAATTAACCGATTTAATTATTGGGTTAATTACCGGTTAAGTTGGGTCACTATATTTTATATATGGCATGCCGTGAATACTTGACGGGAAAGTGTATCCCGTAAGGGTTGATAATATCCCCGAGATGAGTTCATAAGGAATTATTATGTAAACCCTGCAGGTGGATTCGTTCCGCATAATAATTAAGGTTGAATGGTACTAGTCTCGGATATAAGAGATGAATAAATTAATTAGCAATAAATTAATTTTATTCATGGATATTTAAATCTTAAATACACGGAATAAATAATACTACTGGAGAAATATTATTTGATATAATATGGTTTAATATTGGGAGTGCAATTAATTTTATATAGTGGAAAATAGAATTAATTAATATTGATAAGGATTAATGGACTTGAGCATTGGGCTCAATTTAATCTTCAATATTGGAAGCCCAATATTCCACCTCCTTAAGATCCCCTACGTAGCCTATAAAAGCACTACATGGTCTTCTCTATTCTCTCATAAGTTCATAACTTGAAGATCACAATTCTAGAGAGAGAAAGTAGAGAGGAGGATCCATGGAGTTCGGTAGACCGTCGCCCACACGACGTCCGGGCTAGTGCAAGGAATACGTGGGAAGATTTCAAAGGTCATCAAATTGAGTTCTACGTTTCTCCGAACAACGAGAACGAGGTAAATCGTAAAACCCTCTTTATGATTTTATCGTTTATTTATCGTGAGAATATCATGAACCAAGATCCAAGGGACGTACGAACCCGGGGACGAGGATCGACCTCGCGGTGGTGATCGAGGATCACCGGACCGCGGGAGGTCGAGAGATCCTCGCCGGGATCGAGAGGACGAACCCTCGGCTGGACGCCGAGGGTGGCGGTCGAGCCCTAGGGCTTCGACCGCCGGCGACGCACGAAGGACCCCGGCTGGACGCCGGGGATGCGATCGATCGCGTGCTCGATCGCGTGGGCAGCGGGCTGGTGCCGCTGCTGCTCGCACGGCGAGCAGCCCCTCCTCCCGTACGCGGGCTGCTACGAGCAGCCCCGCACGGCTGTCGCGAACAGTCGTGAGCCCACGCGTGGTGGCTCGATCGAACAAGCCACGGGCTATCCCCGTGGCGGGTTTGTTTGATTAGGCTATCCCCGTGGAGGTTCGTGGCGGGTTTCCGGCAACCGGGAGTCGATTGGATTGTCGGTTCCGCAATTTAGACAATCCGGGTATTCGATCTCCAAAGGATTTCGGTCGGAATTAATTAGATAATTTATTTATTTAAATTTATTAATTCCGGGATATCGATTTCCAACAACTTTGACAACTTTTCTTTATCACATTTCTATTTTTCTCATCATTGTTTTGGTTTTATCGTTTCTCCTTGTTCACATCTTTACATTATTTGATATGTTTAATATAATTGTAATGGAATTGAATTTTTCTTTATCACATTTCTATTTTTCTCATCATTGTTTTGGTTTTATCGTTTCTCCTTGTTCACATCTTTACATTATTTGATATGTTTAATATAATTGTAATGGAATTGAAACGAGAATCTCGCTTCTAACTTTTAGTCGAATTGACAATTCAAGTGATCAAAATTACAATAGTACACTCGATTTTGAAGCGAGTCACTCTTAATTATTTTCACTTGTAAAAAGGAGAAACTTCTTTATCGTTGTATGATTGTAAATCAAATGTAATTTTTGGAGTGAGGCAAAAAAAATGTAAATGTCGCTCTAATAGTGAGTCAAGAGTGAGTAATATTTTTTCAACAATTTGTAAGTAAATTTGTCATTATTCACCTACTTATTGAGAACTATAGAGCTAAAATAATTTTTCACGTCACCTACGAAACAATTATAAACAAGCAAAAATGAGGACTATGATCGAAGATAGATTTCATGTCTTATCGCGAACAGCGAAGAGTGTTTTGAAACAAATATTTTGATTTCTTTACAAACAAGACAATAAAGATAAATAAAAAACTTTTTGAACATTCAAAGTTGATATGGCCAAGTTGGTCTAAGGCGCCAGATTAAGGTTCTGGTCCGAAAGGGCGTGGGTTCGAATCCCACTGTCAACAGTTATTTTTAATGAATATCTATGTCTTTGGCAATTTTTTTGGCAATTTTTTTTTATGATAGTGGTTATTGTGTTTTATAGCTCTTCAAGATCAAGAAACACATGCTAAAAATTATATTAATTTTTAGTTATTGTGTTTTATAACTCATCAAGATCAAGAAACAAATGCTAAAAATTATATTAATTTTTTTTTTTACAATTCATATGAAATTGTTGATGAATACTATCTATGTCTCCTAAAAATTATATTAATTATTTTTTTGTTGATTGAAAACTATCTATGTCTTTGGCATTTTTTTTTTTTTTATGATAGTGGTTATTGTGTTTTTTAGCTCATCAAGATTCAAGAAACACATGTTAAAAATTATATCAAGAAACACATGCTAAAAATTACATTAATTTTTTTATTTTTAAAGAATATCTATGTCTTTGAATTTTTTTTTTTTTATAATAGTGGTTATTGTGTTTTATAGCTCATCATCAAGATCCAAGAAACATGTACATGCTAAAAATTATATTAATTTTTTTTTTACAATTCGTTATGAAATTGTTGATTGAGTATTATCTATGTCTTTGGCAATTTTTCTTTTTATATGATAATGGTTATTGTGTTTTCTAGTTCATCAAGATCCAAGAAACACATGCTAAAAATTACATCAAGAAATACATGCTAAAAATTACATTAACTTTTTTTTACAATTCGTATGAAGTTGTTGATTGAATACCATATGTATTAAATATATCTTAATGGATTTTTGTGTGATGTTAGAATATATCAATTTTTATTTAATTTACGAGTGTAGCAATTGTGATTTCTATCAATTGTGATTTCTAGTTCGTCAAGATTCAAGAAAACATGCTAAAAATTACATTAATATTATTTTTTTCACAATTCGTGTCAAATTGTTGATTGAAGATTATGGAGCTTAAATATTTTTTTACAATTAAAAACCACATAACTAGATTTCGCGTCTTATTCTAAATGGTGGTGGTTTGAAACATATACTCCGTATATTATTTGAAATTTCACTGTTAATATATATGTTTGTTTTTTTACTTTTCTTTTAACCCACCATTTATCTATAACTATTTTAGTAAGTAATTTAAAAACAATATAGATATTTAGCAATTGTACAAAACTAGGGCTAGCTAGCTTGCCAAAACATCTTAAATTGTACAAAGCTAGGGCTAACTAGTTATTGTTGATATTTAATACAGTACCATCTTAAATTACAAAACTAGGGCTAGTTAGCTTGCCAATTTATTGTTTCCATCCAAGTACTGTACAAGTATTAGGACTGCCCAAGTCCAAAGCTAAGATTAAGAACAATTCTCATGACAACCTTGGTATAGTAACCCTAATTAACAAATTAAGAACAAATTTTCAAATCACAGAAAATCACATTATAAAAGAGAAAACAACACCAACAACAACAACAATAATAATAATAATAATAATAATAATAATAATAATAAAATAATTAAGTTTTTAGGCTTTTATTAGTGAGATTTAAAAATGTGTTCACATTCATGTTTGAAATTACGCTTACTTTAATTTGAGATGATTTCTACATAAAATGACACATGGAGTACAATATTGGTAATTCTAAATTAATATTAAAATATCATATCTTGAAATCGATTAATTTTATAAAAATATATTCATTCATTTTATTTTTCTTCTGTTCTTTGGATTTTGCTTCTTTTGGAGTCATGTTATTATAGGCAACGTACATACAATATATGATTACCTAATAAATATGGTTGGCATATCAAACTCATTCATTAATTATTAACACATTGAAAGTATAGTATTATCTAATTTTAATAAATAAGTGTGTCACAACTCACGTGTAAACGAGAGGTATATAATTTTTCTTACAATATTATAGAAAATATAATAATTGAAGATACGATCGCATTGCACGACCTCATATGTGTCAACCCTGCCGTAATTATTTAATCTACGATGTCAGAATATATATATATATATATATATATATATATATATATATATATATATATATATATATATATATATATATTAATTGTTCATTAGGCAGCTGTACATATGCAAAACTTAGGTAGTTGCATTATTTTTGGATCGTTTCCACTTATTCAATGTAATGTTTAATCAATGTAATGACAACCAATTTCAGCCTCTATTCTTGAATGCTAAAAATAGCTAAACCTATATTGAGGGTTGGTTGGGGGAGATGAAGCATCATTAATATTAAGAAATTCGCCCTCAAATTTATCTTTAATTTGATGAGTTTTCGTCACAAATTTGAGTAGAAATGCATTTGATATTTGGAACAAATTAACCATAACATTAAAAATGAATGTCACTCGTGAATATGAACCGAAGTCAACATTACAATAAAAAATATCTACAAAATTAGTGGAATAGATATGATCAGTTACCTACATTCTAAATGTGCAATTGATATGTGTCATACAATAGACTTAAATTCGTATTTCAAATATGCAGTACTATGAATTTACAAATGAAAGAAAATAATTTGAAATTTCAATTTATGTTGTATAGTTTCCTAAATTGGTATGAAAGTAAGATATTTTTAAGGTATAGTTTCCTTAAGGGGAAAGTTAGTGCACTGCAGACAATATTCTTGTGGCATTCTATATAAAGATAATTCAATCCAACGAATCAACTTCCCTTTCTCATATTCTGCTTTGTACGTGGGACCCCATTCCATTTTGGACTGAGGCTAGGAGCTTGGTTCGGGGGGACAATCGAATTAAATTAAGTTGTCAGACATTATTACCCCTATGGAACCATCGGAAAAAAAATATCTAAATGTCAAAATAACGAACACTAGAAAATAAAAATAAAATACGTATTAATTTTTGTTGATACAGTGTTAATGTGTTATACTCCATATAGATCATTTTGTATGTGATTTTGAATATTTTAATATTTTTGTATATACGACTGATATACCAAATAGTAATCGAGAGAGGTTAATAAGAGCAATTTAATTTTCAAAATTATAAAAAAACATATTAATAATATTTGGATATTGTGATAATTAAATTGTGTAACTATGTAGGGTAATTAATGTATTGTTTAACTATGTAGATAGATAATTAATGTATAAACTAGGTACTTTTATATCAAAAAATATATAATACGATATTTTGATATTCACATACTTCGATATACAAGAAAATCATTTTATATAGGCTATTAATGTTCAGTATACATGTATCAAAATTCAGAGCGTTAAGCTAACGTTGATGTCCAAAATTTGACTTCCGCCAAAGACGAGTTCACTTGAATTAATTATTCACTTGTTGGCTATTTATAATAATTTAAATCGATTTACAAATAAAATTAGTATTGAAAAATATATTTGACAAGTAATGGTTCAAAAATTATTTTAACTATTTTTACAAGTTTCATTTAAAAATAATCTCATTTTTATTAACAAGTCAAATAAAATAAAATTTCTCTTTTTCAAACTTTTCAAATCGCTATATTCTATTTTTAATGTTTTTCCACAATTTCTTTGCACAAATGAATTGATTTATAATATTTTTGATATTTATGTCAATAAAACAGTATGTAGAATACTCAATTTTTTATAGTCATATTGCTACTCCATTGTCTCAAAGAAACAAAGACATTTGTTTTGTATTTTACAGAAAAAATATCATTGTTTCCATGAAACATAATGAGTATAAACTTTCAATGCATATTTATTAGTTTATTATATTGTTTGTTTTTTTCTAAAATTATGAAGTTAAATTGTTATAATGTAGTATATAGATTAAGAAAAAGTATTTATATGTTAGTATAAGTTAATTAATAGGTCAAAAAAAAGTATCAAAAAATATGTATAATGTAATGTACCATATTTTGAAGTTGGTACAACGACATATTTGGTACGATTGATATATAAATTAATTGAAATAAAATATTGTAGCAATATTATCACTGTAATGTAATTTTAAGATTCAGTCACTCACTATATATTGCTCTATTTTATTTATAAAATAACAATTAAATATTATAAAAAAAGTTAGGAACACAAATGTATTTTCAAATAAAATATAAAAATAATCATTGACGCTTTCAATAGCACTGACTAGCTATATGTATGAAATGGACCAAAATACAAGTTTGTACACATACTTAGATGTATGAATTTTGTATAATAAGATCTATATACATAATTTTAATTAGTTAATATAAGCTTATTTTTCCTATAGTTAAACTTACATTAACTTAAAATATGTGAAATTAAAGTTAAAAAAGAGTGACTTAAAGAATAAAATCATTTTTTATAAATGAAAAAGTAAATGTAAAATTATTATTTATTTTTTTGGATTTTGCGATTATATATGTGATGTTCCATAAAAATAATATTTTTTTTCACACGAAATGAATATCAAAATTTTAAATGATTTGATCTCTATTTGGGTAGAATTTATCTTGAAAAAACGAGGAGACAAAAATCATTCCCATTACATTATTTACTTAAAATAAGTTAAATACAAATTAAACAATGATAAGATAGGCATAAAGTGGGGGTTCAATAAGTGATTCGAGAACCACATTATATACACATTATAAGTTGGGGGACCATATAATAATAAAAAAAAATTATTTCCTTGTAGTATAAGAGTACTATAGTCGGTAAAAATTATTTTTCTAAGCATAATCCTATTTTTAGTAAATTTCACGTTTGTCTATAAGGGCTGTTATTACCCTATCAAAATAGGCCACATGGACACGTACCTATTTCAGTATTTATTTTGAAAGTTCAGTCTCTCTTTAACATTTTTTATATACTACAGTATATAGTAGAGTGTGTACGTATATATAGAATATAGATTTTCGAAAGGAAAGACTAAAAAGTATATATAGAATATAGATTTTCGAAAGGAAAGACTAAAAACTACCGTATATAATATATATTGTTGGTCCTTGAATAGGGTATGTAAATCGAGAAAAAAGATCATAATATTTCAATAGAAAATTGAAGATCAATTTTACATGTTTTAGGAATTACACTCCTATCACTACAAGTTTTACTGCTTTCTATATATTGTATGCTCTTGAGACTATTAGTATATCTTTTTTATTTCTATTTTTGCAAGTTTAAAAGATTTTTTTTCAATATACATTTATTTATATCTGTATCACAATTTTTTATATTTAATTCTGTATAAATTATACTACATTAATACCTATCTTACTCAACGAACAAAAAATTGGTTTTTCTTTTATATATGTGTCAATTTTGTTATGCAAACAATGAGTGAGTATTGATCTTTTGATTAAAAAATGATTTTTTAAATTAATAATGTATAATGTTGAGTAAAAATATAAATAAATAATAATAATAAAAAATAAAAAACATTTGAGAATTATTAAAAAAAATATGAATAATTTATTTACAGTTACAAGATACTCTCTGGGTGTCTTATTGTCATATTAATAAGCACGATTTTAATTTTTGTTCGTCCAAAATTTATACGCTCTGAATAATGATTTTTTTTCTCATTTCAAATAATAAATTTGCTTTTTACTTATTACTTATTTTTTAAAATCTCAATCTCAATAATTTATTTCTTTAACTTAAACTTCATTTTCATCCCAAAATTTTTGATTAAAAAAAATCAATATATATATATATATATATTAATTTTGGGTCCGGTAACTACCGTTTTTATTATTTGTACTACTTACATAAGCAAAAGCAAGCAATCACTATTATTTCATTCATCTTCATCTTTGTTGCATTCATTAGTTTGTTACATCCTTAACTTCTCTTTCTAAATATCATGTTTTTGTAGGAAGAGTATTTTACCTCTCTCTCTCTCTCACATACTCTTTGCAAATATTATATTTCAAAATTACTCCACTAACTTTTGTAGTACATTAATTTTTTAGTCTAATTTTAATGTAACAACTTCTTTGTAACATTACAATGTAAGTTGTAATATACTATCTTATTATAAATAAAATAAAGTACAGTAATTATTATAATACAAATGGAGTTAAATCTAAAATTTGGGATAAGATAGAATATGTAAATTTGTGTGATAAATGGAGAGTAATATAGTCCTCCACAATCCATACTACTTACTTCATATTACAGCTCACATTTTTTCTTATATATAAACAGTTAGACACAGCAATTCCAAGTCTCTCTACAGTCTTCACCTTCATCATCTAAAGAGAGAGAAAAAATACTGTGCACTCTGCTTCTTTCAGAGGAGTGAGATCGATGTTGGATCTGAATGTGCTCGACTCCGTCTCCGATTCGGTGGCGTCCACCACCACATCCACCACCAACAATGCCGATTGCAACAGCTCCGCCACCGGGAACAGCTCCCCGTCCACTCTCAATTTCTCGATCCTCAACACCAGCAAAGTCATCGAGATCGAAGATGACGTCACCGACGCCGGGAGCGAGCTCCAGCTGTTTCCGATGGCCCAGCCACCGTCCCCGTGCCCCTGTCCGCCCGCCAGGGCTAGGTATTGGCTTAATTTATCCTCGGCGCCGGAGGTCCAGGACGGCGGCTCCGGGGTGGAATTGGGGGTTTGCAAGGCGCAATTGACGGCGGGCAATAATAATAATAATAATAATCAGGTGAAGAAGAGCAGGCGCGGGCCTCGCTCCCGGAGCTCGCAGTACCGCGGGGTCACCTTCTACCGCCGAACCGGAAGATGGGAATCCCATATATGGTTCGTCCGAATCCTTTAATTACATGCATGTGTGTGTTGTGTATTTTCAATTTCATATTTCTTATTTAATTATAGTTTTTTGATTTATAGTGTGTGTTTTTGATCATTGGCATTTGTTTGCAGGGATTGTGGTAAACAAGTATATTTGGGTGAGAAATGATTTTCGATCCGATTTAGTTTCTTAGCGATATTGATGTTATGTTGAATTATGCATCTGATTGAATGATTCGTCTCGTTTTTTTTTTTGTTTTCGTTTATTCCAGGAGGGTTTGACACAGCTCATGCTGCAGCTAGGTAAGATATAGTCATATACGAGCATTTCATGATTAGTACGTAGTAGTATCTGGTTTTAGTCCTTTGAGGAATGAGGAGTTTGATCTCAGCTTCTTGTTTTTCCCCTTTCCCTTCAGGGCATACGATCGTGCGGCGATCAAGTTCCGTGGGGTTGATGCTGATATTAATTTTACTCTTGGTGATTACGAAGATGACATCAATCAGGTTTGTACATGCATCTGTATTTGTAAAGAGTGAGAGAAAAAGGGGTATTGCCGATCAATCTTAATTATTTGCGAGCGTATGATTTTATATTTTGTTTGCAGCTGAAGGACTTGTCCAAAGTAGAGTTTGTTCACATTCTTCGACGCCAAAGCACTGGGTTCTCCCGAGGAAGCTCGAAGTACAGAGGCGTGACTCTGCACAAATGTGGTCGCTGGGAAGGAAGAATGGGCCAATTCCCTGGAAAGAAGTAAGAGCTCACATGCAGTCGATTGTAGCTTAGTTTTTTTTGTTGGGCTCGAGATCAATCTGCAATTTTATTAGGGAGATAGTCGATTAAATGTATCGTAGAGGAACCCTCTTTTACGGATGAAATTATTAAATGGTTTGTTGCAGGTATATGTACCTTGGGTTATTCGACAGCGAAGTAGAAGCTGCGAGGTCATTTGCAATCATGAATTCAGATTGCTCATGAGTCTTTAGTTTCACACTAAATACCGGTTCTTCTGATTGATTGGTTCTCATCCGCGAGTCCTTTTTTTCCGATTTTAGGGCTTATGATGAAGCAGCCATCAAATGCAATGGAAGAGAAGCGGTCACGAACTTTGAGCCTAGTAACTATGAGAGGGAAATGGCAAGCTCTATCAATGAAGGTACATGAGTAATTAATCATGTTTCGCTATTTTCATCTTATAGCGTCTCTTCTTTATTTCGTTCGGAAACTAAAAGGGTTATGCATGCATTAGGTAGGGGCAGCTGTCTTGATCTCAAACTTGGAATTTCTTTATCTTCGGATGGACCAGTTGGGAAAGACACAGCAAGAAATCTTCAGATTCCACGTGCCTCTATCGAATTTCCTGATGGGAAGAAATTAAAGGTACTATCTCTTTCATAAGATGCTCAAAGTTGTTCTTATTCTGTCAATTGCTTTCGTACATATTGAAACAATATATGTTGGTCATTCCTATCGTATTCATTGACAACCATCTGCAATTCGATAGGTCGAAAAAGCCCCTGCTTCACCGCAACCGTTTGGAATGTGGTCTGGAGTATATCCAAGTCCTAAGGTAGTTCTTCTTTTTTGTATATTTTTATTTATTAAAATACAGTTCAACTTGAAGTATTTATTGTAACTATCATCTTTTAATTTATTCGTCGATGCATTGTTGTGCAATAGGAGAGAGGAGCAACGAGAAATGAAGCCGTTCCTCCATTCTTGCCTGGATTTACAAACTGGCCCCTGAAAATGCCTGGGCCCAATAATGGTGGACCCATCTCGTCGTCTTCTTCGTCAGCTGCAGCATCATCAGGATTCTCTTGCCCCACAATAGTATCACCTTACTATAACAATCTCGTGCCATTCACGTCTTCTAGGGCCCCTCAGTTCCACTGCATTCCACAGCCTTCAGTGAATTTTAAGTACAATTAGATAGAAACAAAAAGGATATGCTCCCTGTTTCGCTATTACAGGAGGAACTAAAGTCGTGCATGCCAATCCGAGATTGAATAAAAACGCCCGTCGGTAAATAAATAATCGAAGGGATTATAATGATAATACTAATAATAGGTTGAACAAGTTATATATATGATGTATAGATTGATGCAATTGGGTTCTGCACATCTAATATTGCATGCAGATTATATTCTGGGTTCTGAGCTATTGGAAATGTGTTTAGTACCGGAACTCTGGTTTTTAAACTTTGGATGTAAATATAAAACTGAAATATGCCAATGTCATTTGATTATGTTTTAGCTGTCCTCTCTTTAGTATGTGAAAGAAGAGAAATTTGGTGTAGCACTTGTAACTTTGATCAACCTCCATTCTTTTCAACTGTTTGAAAAACTCCCGATCAGCCCTTTGCTACTCGAGCGCATATTTGCACGAATAATTTGGCTTTAAGGATCTGACATTTTCGCCCTCGTATAGGAGACTGGTATAGAAGTGGCAAAAATATTAAGAATGTACCACACACTTGGCAAATGAGACAAAGCATAGTAAAATGCATAAAATAATTACAAGGAAATGTATTTTGTAGTTCGTGACGTACTCCCTTTTTTGTCACATGGAGTTTGTATGCTTCGACCTCGATCTCCTTCATGATCTACTATGAAAACAAAGCACATTGTGAATGTTGGGATGTAGAGTCAAGAAAAAATTGATGAAAGTCAAATAGAAGAAGTATTATAATATTATTTATTTAAGTGTTGAATGTTGGTTTCTATGTGCAGTGTTTTTTTAACATAAGGATTATATTTTATTGATGGTTTTAAACATAAGATTATAGATAGAAAAACATATTTTATTGATCATGGTTTTAAACATAAGATTATAGATAGAAGAACATATTTTATTGATCGATCAGAATTGTGAGAATATTAGAGATTGCAATTAATTCATGGTTTTAAACATAAGATTATAAATAGAAGAACATATTTTATTGATCGATCAGAATTGTGAGAATATTAGAGATTGCAATTAATATTTCGGTGAAATCATTGGTAGTATTAGCTCATGTGAAAGGTATATTCAATAACCTTCATGCGGACTTAATTGTATTTGAAGCTATAGGTAAAAGAATAGAGATTGCAATTAATATTTCGGTGAAATCATTGGTAGTATTAGCTCATGTGAAAGGTATATTCAATAACCTTCAGGCGGACTTAATTGTATTTGAAGCTATAGGTAGAAGAAAATAATTTATTGACTTATAGATCGTTAAAATTATTTAAATTATACTAATTTTACTAGAACTGTCTAACTCTATTTATAGTAAGATTTCATTGAATATTTTAGAAGCTTAATTAAATAATCTAAAAGTTTTTAATAAAATATATTAGCATATTAAGTATTCGTGTGGTTGATTATGGAAAATTGTAGGACTTCTTCGTGACTAAGCCGCCTGACTCTCAGCGTCACGCAACTGGCAACGGAAATGTGGGAGTGATTGCTGGTTTGAATGCCACGTGAATCATTAATGAACCCACTGCTGCAGCCATTGTATCTTGGTGGAGGCATCTTTAATTTGATGTCTAGCTTTGAAGGTGGAATTTTCAAAGTCAAAGCCACAGCTTGTGATACTCATCTTGGTGGGGAGGACTTTGATAACAGAATGGGAATCACTTTGTTCAGGAGTTTAAGAGGAAAACAGTGAAAAATATTATTATTATTATTATTATTATTATTATTATAATAGGGAACTCATCACTCAGGACTTTGTTAAGTTTGTATTGTATTCACTTTGTTGAGTTTGTATTGTATTCTTTGCAAGTCAGTAAATACTTGTAGAATCAATCAATCCAAATTTGTGATTCACAATAATTTCGATTGGAACTCGATTTTCTAAAATTTTGAGCTACGATTTAGATCATGTATTATCAACGAGTTACATTAACTTACCATATATGAATGAAAGGAACCAAATACAGAGTGCACGCACAGCACTCATAAAACTTAAAAGAGCATTGATCGACATATTCAAAACACTTGACCAGTTCGGCAAAAAAAAAGAGTAACAAAACGTTACCGAAAACTACGAGCCGAACACTCTGGTGTATACGTCGCTTGAGTTAAACATCGAATTCCCATACCCAGGAAAATAATCAACCTCTAATCTCTCATTTCTCTGATGCTCAGTCAGCCCCACTTCACAATTACGTTGTTGTTGAACCTCGTTCACACTATGCATGTAGCCATTGTTATTGGACATGTGCCCGTATCCATAACTCTGCTGCGACATCTGTGTGAAGAAAGGCTGATGGTCGTAATTTCCATTGTTCCCCATATAGCTCGTATAGCTTGATTCTTGTTGTGAGGTCGGGAACTGAGAGAATCTCGAGTCTTGATGTGCGGACGCTGATTGTTGCATCAAAAGCAGGTCGAATGGGCTCAACTGTTGATTGCTGGTTGGCCGAGTCTCAAAGCTTGGCCTTTTGAGTCCGTTTGTTCGGCTGCCTTTACTGATGTTTAATAAGGACGGGTCAAAGAAATCAATACTATCATCCACGCTGCCATCGAGTCTTGTTGAAGATGGTTGGAGATAAGTGTTCAAAAAAGAGGACCCATTAGTCAAACCAATACCTGCAAAAAGGAGTTTTTAAACCAGAGACTATAAAGAGAAGTACTGATGGTTAAAGAGCACAAACCAGACGAGTCCCGGGATAAAGAGCTCGTTCGTCCACTTGTAGAAAACCCGGGAGGTGGATCCCTAGAGGGCACTGAAAATCCAGGTGGAAACAAACTTTGAGACCTATGTACTGTTGGAAGAGAGAAATGAGTATACAAAATAACCAAAAGAGAAAAGTGGTACACTTTAAACGAACGGAGTGAGTAGTAGTTTTTGTAATTAGACTACAAATCAAGGGTATATATGTAATTTACCCCTAGAAAAAATGCTTAAATGTCAAAATAATCTATTCATTTACCTGGATACTGAGGATTACACGAGTATTGCTCTTTGATATCCCCAAACTCTGGAAGTGCAGGCCCAGTCATTTGATTTGCATAGCCCCCTTGTTTTACAAGCAAGTGCCCTGATTGGTCACTATTTATAGAGCTCCAAGAAGAACCGTCTAACCCATCGGTTTCATCAAGAAAATCAGATAAGCCTTTACGCATTGCCAAAGAATCTTCAAATGAATCCAAACCTATTGACATAATATTTGAAATTATACTGCTCTCTACGGCATCTAAAACGGGATTTTCCTTGTCATTGTTGGTATCAGCACCACCATCTATTCTCCGCAAGTGCTCAACTATTTCTTCATTGGAAAACGAATTGGAACTCTTATAAATCCTATCAGATTTAGCAGAATTCTGAAACTTAATTTCCTGGCATGTATTGGATGGTAGAGAATTTATGCATCTGATTGGTAAAGGAGCATCATTGTCATGACTATTTGCAGGGTCGGAGGAATCCACAGTAAGTCCACTCGCGCTAAGGAATGCCCGACACTGACTGTCATTAGAACCTTGATCATCTGATGATAAGAATGATGGGTCGTCTAGATTATTCCTAGTATGATTATTGGTACAAGACATTTTAAACGTTGTAGGAAAAGTGTATGGCTCTCCTGCTTGGTTATCACCATCAATTGTTACCAAGGAAAATTCAGAACTTAGGTTTGAAATCCTCCTATCTTCAGAAAAATATACATCTTTTTCGGGAGCAGCACAGTTAGGCCGTCCGACGACATCTACAAAAGTCGTGGTTTTGTGGGATATAGCATTAGCTCCTTTCTCTTTAGGGGTTAGTGGGATGTTTGCAGAACTATGAGTTGCGTCCTTGAAATTGACACCAGGGACAATTATGGTGTTTCAGCAAAGGAGTAACATAAGGGGGGATATTAAAAAAAGGTGCAAGTGACAGATTAACTTACCGATGTACCACCTCTTAAGGTAGCTTTATCGCTAATAGTATTACTACTATTGCAGATACTGTCAACGGGAGGAGGTAACATATCGCCAGAACGCTTTACAATGTTGTTTGCAGAGCCAACAATTTGTTGAACTCTACCTCTACAAAACCACAATAAAGGGTCAAGAAAATCCTTTGAAAGTATCTGCCATCTACTTTGAATATGAAGATCACATAAGAATGTATATGCTGTCTACTTTGAATATGCATCCATGATCTTACATATCTCACAAAGAGAAATGAAAGAAACAGAGGATGAAAGAAAATGAGAGAGATACAGAGCACGGTAAAGGAAACACCAATAATCCACTGAATACCAATTACCATGTACTCGAGACAATACATAAATGTTCATGATATCAACAGAGGCTATTGCTTTTCAAAGCTAAAATATAGTTTTTTTTATCTAATTTCCTATAAGCATGCAATTGCCACATTCATGTGCAATAATGTAGCCAGCCTGAGAAAAGCAAATGGAGGCAATCATAAGAAAACATTCTATCTATGTACTCCACGATCCACATCGAAAGCACATGATTGCTCACGTATATACACCACAATGCCACATTTCTCTTCCTAAAGCTGAAGTCTGGTTATAATATCACAAACTCCTTCAAAATGTAAATCAATATATATAGGAAGTTAAAAGTCATAAGTATGTACCTCGTATGAACAGCAGCAACTTCGTCTATTCCGAAACTATCTTCGTCAGCTCCAATATTATGCAAATATAAGCAAGCATGATTGTTGCAAGGCTGAAATAAAATAAGAAAACCAAAAAAAGTATATCATTTATACTGTACAAGAAGAAACTTGCAGGATCCAACTTTAAAAAAAGTATAAATTATATATACCGTGTTTTTCAGCCAAGCGTGACAATATTTTGCAGTCCCGAATGATGCCCTGCACAAAAAAACAACAAAAACTCAAATGCTTATAAAAAAACAACTCGTGTTTTTATATGACTAACATAGGATGAAAGGACGCAGTGAAGAGGGGGATGCTTACCTCAAAAATCTACCTTCCAGGACAAAGCCATGAACCGACTGAATACATTGTAAGGTCTCCTCTTCTTTTGAATATGTAATGTATCTGGATCGTGTCAAAATGAGAACCCGAAGGAATAAGCAGCAACAACAGACAGTAAACAAAACACAAAAAGAAATGTATGTGCCGACATGAAATAGTGCCTAGTGAATATAGAGTGAAATTTAACCCACAAGATAATAACACTCAATTAATGACATTATCCATGATGACGTAGATTCCTCGATCTCCAATAGAGATTGTACTAGACTCTGTAATCACTAGTAGGGAGGTCTCCTCCATATGTTTGTGGTAAAAAATATACTTATATAAGCCAGGATCTCTTGTCAAAATTGAAAACAATATCACACCCTTTGGAGGAGAATATTTGGTTGGTGTCAAAGATACTTATCTTAAATACGTTTAAATAAAAAAAAAGTTGAAGATGAAAACGAAAACGAAAAAATAAATGTATCAAACTGAATCAGGGCATAGAAGTTTGAATGAACAGATTAACCTCTCAGAAGGGAAAAACATTAAAGACAAACTTTAAAAGCACGACAAAATTGCCAGGTTCAAACTCACACGCTGCATGTGTCATTTGCAAACTGTTGAATGGCCCCACCAATGGTCCGTGAGAGAGAAACCTTAGTCACTTTTCCATACTGACCAAAATACTCTTTCCGCACCAATATCTATTCAGAAAAATACAAGTAACCCCTTAGAACATAAGAAAACAGAGCAAAAAATTCACATAAAAAAAGAACTCCTTACATCTTCATGAGCTAGACTAAGAGGTAATCCGATTACATACACCATTTTCCGCTGCATCACTCTAATATTTGTCAGATCTTTCTTTACTTCATTAGCCTTTGGTGTGGTCTTTGGTGGAGGTTTAGCTTTCCTACTAGAAATCTTCCTCATTGTTCTATGTCATTAAAATCATCAATGTGTGATTAAAATCGGTCCATTTAATAATATAGAGAAGAGGGAAAGAATCGAAACACGCCAACCTTTCGCAATTAGTTTGCGTTGCAACAATTTTCTCCTTTTCATAAATTGTCCGACATGCAGGACATCGCCCCTCCGTCCGATCTTTCTCTGCCATGTCTATTACGTGATGCCAGCACCAAACACAGATCTGTAATAAAAACGATCAATAAAATTAAAAACTTCCTTAATATATTCAAATAACATTCGCAAACTAAATAAAAGATGAAAACTATAATGAGCAAATTAGGTAAGTTAACAAATCAAAGAAAGTGAACTATCTTTGAGCTAAAATTGAGCCTTAAAAACAGAAATACAAAGGCAATGAAATGCCGCCCAATCGACTAAAGCTGATTTAACAATCGTGGAATACAGAAACGAGTACTCTACATACCTGATAACCGCATTTGCAGGGCATAAACTGTTGGTCAGTCCAATCCATCTCCTCCGCACACAGCGGGCACCTCTTCTCTTCTCCATTTCTCGTCATTTCCCGATAATAAAAACTCTGAAACATAACAAATATTTATCTCAACGAACAACGTTGAAAGTACTGAAACAACAGATGGGCGGAGGTCGAGAAAACGCCTAATTTAAACCTAATGTGCAGCGCAATTCACAGCAAAACCAAACAATCAGAAAACGATATACTCTGGATCAGAGAAAAACAGGAAAGCGTTCCATTTTTAACACGCGCGTGAAATCCACACACATTGAAGATGCACAAATACGGATAGGGTTTTGAGATTAAAAATTTCATGAAAACTTACAGAGAGAAAGCAAGTCAAGTGGAGTGAGCCGGAGAGAGAAGTCTCTGTACGGCACGAGCTGAGATGATGGTGATGTGATGATTGTAAATTGAAAACCACAGGATTGGATTTTGGATTTTCTACTTTTATTTTTTATTTTTTATTATCGCTCCTACTCCTCCGATGATTACACATATCCATACGTATGCGTGCGTGTGTGGCAGACGGGCATTTGTCTAACTACTGTTTCCTAGGACTCATTCATAAAGTCAGACGTACTTAATAATTAGATTATTTGGACACTTTGAGAGTGATTATTAATTTTCTATCACAAATGACAATGGTACATGATTCCATTCCAATCAATTTATATACCTATTCCTATTAACATTAATGGTATACCATTAAAGTGGTATACAATACACAATACAATATATCGTACTAATATTAAAATGTGGTATAGTAACACGGTACAAAATTTTAATGTACCATGGTACATGGTATGTACCAATTTATACCAAACAAATTAATAATACATTAATATATTAAAATATAAAAAAATAGTAAAAAATTATATATTATACATGACATATTTGTCATATCGTTGAATATTATTTTTCTATTATCATCATGTTTTATATATCATAATAAAATATATGTTTTTATTACATAAACAAAAAAAAAATGTAAAGTAGAAAAACTAATACACATAAACTCTAAATATTTGTATTTTTATTAAAATTGGCGATCATATGTAGAAAAACTAGAATGTAGTAGCATGAGATAAATATTTTCATCAACATGAAAAAAGAAAGAAAAAAATCGTTATATAAAATAAAATTCGAAATATATCGGTAGAAACTACGTATCAACCGTACTTACCGCGTACTTACCATAAAAATTAGTTGATTACCAACATAATTGGTTGGTATAAATTACAATTTTTTATACCAATTACATATTGGTTAGTACACTACAAGAAAAATACAATTGGTATAGCTACCAATTCAGCCCTAATTAGAACCACCAATTGACTTTTTTGGGATTGAGAGGAAAACAGAATAAAAACGGATACTCCTCGCATGAAATCGTTTCACGACTGTGTTAATGCATATCACCATTTCAATGTCTGAATTTCTGGTTTTATTGGTTCAAATATGACATAAAAGCTGACATCAAAACAAAAAGAGGTACAAAACAGAACTTGTTAACACATATAGGATCCTGTGAACTTGACAATCAACTTACCAACAACCAAAAGAGGGATGTACAAAATAGAACTTGTTAACACATATAAAAGTTGCATAATAACACACTACATTGTTCAGAAGAACCTGCTAACACACTACATTGTTCAAAAGCTACATAATCCATAACAGGTGCAAGTAACACACTACATTATTAAGAACATTTAAAGAGGCAACATAACATAAACATTAAAAAATCAGCAGACAACATTAGTTCATCTTCACACTATGGATTCTCTCCTCCAGACTTCTTCACATTCATCATCTTCAACTGTGATGTGCAGAACATGGGCTGAGATGAAAATGACAAATTTCTGTGCACAGGGAGTTTTTGCATATCAGACTAATAACCCTTTTGAAATGCCTTAGAGGGCTGAGATGAAAAAACCTCATGTGCAGGCTTCTGAGATGTGAATATTGGATCAGAGCCCTTTGCTGCAGGTTGAGATGAGGAGGCATTGCTTTTCACTGCTGTCTTTTTGGGTTTCTTGCTTTGTTTATTGTCTGAAAGTGCAAGCCCCTTGCCTTTATTTCTAGGACTTTTTCTATTTGGTGGAGGTGGAGCTAGCACTGCGGTCCTCTTTCCCCTTATTTCTTCGACTTCTCCTAATTGGATGAGGTGCATTAGATGATGGAACAGGTGCACTAGATGATGCAACAAGTTCATTGGATGTTGCAGCAGCCTGAGTCATCTTTCTTGGAGCAGGCTGTGATTAATAAGGTCAATTATGTCTAATAAAAATAATGCGCATAACAAAAACACTCAAAGATATCAAATAAAAATAGTGCGCTTAACAAAAATTCTCAAAGAAATCAAATAAAATTCTCAAATATGTCAAATAAAAATAATGCGCATAACAAAAATTCTCAAAGAAAATGTATCTTTCTTCCCTTTTGAGCATTTTCTCCATCAGGAGGTACCTCCAGACCCTCATGTTGGGGTACCCTACTCTTATTCAGTGGAAAACCTCTTGATTTATGTCCACTTTGCTTGCATAGTCTGCAATTCATCACAATACCTCTCCTGCTTAACTTGCCATTTTTTTCAGTGCCAATCAACTCACCAACAACAGGCTTTCTCTTATGCTTTTTTGGTCAACCCTGGCATTTTCTCAATGGTAAGGGCACCAGTGGTAGCCTATCATCCTCAAGCACAGTTGGCCATTCATCCTTGATGTACAGAGGGACCATGAAGTGGTTGTAAATCCTCAAATATGTCTCTGTCCTGTAGCAGTTAGCAATTACTATGGGAAAATGTCTCATAGACACCGGGCATTGACCGGTGTTAAAAAAAATTCTGTCTGGTGTTATTGTGCGTGGTGTTAAAGATCAGCTATATTTTAACACCAGTCATCGACCGGTGTTAAATATAATTTATAACATCGGGTTTTGTGACCCGGACCGGTGTCTATATTATTAAAGACACCGACCAATTCCATAGAAACAAGCAAAATCAACCGGTGTGAAAAGTAATAACACCGATCTTTTTTATATATATGACCGATATCTTTGATAATAATTAAAATAAAAAATATATAATTTTATATTGCTAATAATTAAAATTATATTAAATTCTTGGAATCCAAATACAATATTCAAAATACTCAAATCTCCAAATCATTACAATTTTCATGGACTCCAAACACAATAATAAAAATACCAAAATCTTCAAATTTTTACAATTGTCAAACAACAATATTCCATAAACTTAGAGCATCATCACTATGGGAAACTTCTTCATAGACACCGGGCATTGACCGGTGTTAGAACATGAGAGATGCCGGTTTTAGAGTCGATTGGGTTCGGATAAACATGGTCCTTCTCTGCCCTGCCCAAAGAATTATACATATGATGTTACAGACATTTCCAAGTTCACAGAATATCAATATCAACTATAATTCATCTGTACTAACTCGTATATTTTTCTTTGAGAAAACAAATACAAAGGAAATTGACACACAGTAAACTTATCCAAAATTAAGATGATAGGTTATTTAGAAAAATTGAAAAGATTACCGGTGGCGCCGTCGCCGAAGATTACAAGCTTGAAGCTTGGGTAATCCACAGTTTCCACAGTTTGTTGATTCGGCAATGCCTAAAAAAATACGACTAAATCAAAATAACATCAACATAAAAACACAAAATGAAAACGCAAAATCAAAATCGGATCCATAATCAAGAAAAGATTACCATTCGATCTTTGCATAAGAACCCCTGAATTGACAATAATCTTAAGTCACGCGTAAATTAATTGAGGTACGAGAAAGAGGCGAGTACCAAACTCTGATTTGGGTTCTGATTTTCTTCGTTTTCAAGGCTGTACCGGAGGGAGATAAGCCCTAAAATATGGGAAGGAGAGAAACCCATACAAGTAAAACGGTGAGTGTGAGATAGTAAATATGAGAAAGGACCTGAAATTCACCTGAAACTGATTCACGGACACGGAGAGAGAGACCTTATACAGGCTATACTTTAAGAACAACGATATGAGGAATAAAATAGTGATTTAAAAAAAATGTAAGTAAGTGTAAGGATATTAAGGCGATGTTTCTCTTTGTTAAGTACAAAACCAATTTGGATGCGAAATAAAATGTTTTGCGTGATTAGAACAAATAAACATTGAAGAACACCCGCAACTCCTGGCCAAGCCGAAGGGTCGGATTCCACGAGGGCAATGAGAGAAACGACACCACAGGAAAAAAGTCAGAGATAAAAGTTATCAGGTAAATATAAGAACAGCAAAATACATGCAAAATCTTAACATTAATTAAACAAAAGTGACCATGTTTTCGAATGTACTAGAAGGCGAAAGCTTGAATTTAGTTTTTCTGAATCATCGTCTCACCTCTAAATCTGCATCGTTTCTCTCAATACATTTCAAAAGCAAGGAAACATAAATGGCCGTAAAGTTTAGTGTTTCCAATTTCAAATATTAAAAGAGGAACAAATCCAATTGAGAACTCCAAATGAACATTTTATTCAACACAATATGCTGTAAGGACAATCACATAAAACCAAAAGAGAGATCATCATGGAGTATAATATGCTTGAAAATGACAAACTGATACTAACCTTCATACACCCTCTTCATAGGGAGAGTAATCAATATCCGCTTTCCTCACGTAATTATACATCAAAGCAGCAAAAGAAGCGAAATTCCCTACCTGAAAGAAACAAACAAAGTACAACAGAGATTGAAACAATGACCTTATTTTGCCTCAATACATTGATTTTTCAAAAAAAAAAAAAATACAGGGAGGTAGTGGTCGAAGAGGATTTTCACGGAACTGCAAACTACGGCTTCCACCCAAAACCATCTGCCATATCCGAATACGGCGCCGGTAACGCAGGTACGAAAATCGCAAGCAACTCTCCCAAATCCATTTTTCAACGGAGAAATCGGCAAGAGGAATCACAAGGAGAATAATAACGAGAGAAACGGGATCGGGAAGGAGCCCTAAATTTTCACTCGTGAATAAATTGTGGTACAAGAAGACGAGTACCTGATTCTCTTCGTTTTCAAGCATTCTCTTCGTTTTCAAGCTTTACCGGAGAGAAACCCTAATATGAGAAGAAGACGATATGTAAGGAGTAAAAGGGGAGATACAAATGGAGAGAGACGTGGTGGTGTAACTGTGTAAGTAAATTGTAAGTATATTCTATAAGTATATTACGTATAGGTAGGGGCCCCGTGGCCCCTTTAGATGCAAAACAAAAGACCAATTTTCATAAAGTTATAGATAAAAAAAATTATTAATCTTTTTAACACCAATCCTGCCTAATACGACCGATGTTAAAAAAAATTATAATTTTATTAAAAAAATAGAAATACTATCAACACCGGTCGAAAGAAAAAATGGTGTTATAAATAAAAATAGAAATTTGAAATGAAACATTTAACACCAGTTTTTACAAAATCCGGCGTTAAAAATAGTTGAACCTCCACTTTTTTCGCGACCGGTGTTATAAACATTTTTAACACCGTTCCCAAAGACGCCCGGTGTCTATGAACTGGTGTCTATGAGACATTTTCCCATAGTTGGACATGGAATTCCACTGAGCTGCCATTTCCTACAGCTGCAAATTCTATCTCCAAGGTGCACATAAAAGCTCTGATCATGTGGTCCTGTGACCTCAAACTGATCATGCCCATTCCATCCAGGAGACCATCCATAAGATTTCACCTTGTTCTTATCCAAATGTTTATGAATATCTGGACACAGCTGACCCTTGTGTTTCATCATGTTTCGCCTCCTAAGAGCAATGCATTCCATCAGGATTTTTCTTATATCCTCAAGCATCAGAAGAATACCTTTACTCCTTGCCCTCAACACTGATTGGTACGTTTTTGGTGCGTTTTTCGGGTCGGTTCGTGGTCGTTTCCTCTTTCTTTCGATGCTCTTTCCTCCGTTTTAGGTAGCCTTTGTTCATTATTGATTGGAATAGTGTAATCGAGGCATATTCCGTGTTTTGTAGGCGAAACGGGAGGAAAACGAGTGAAAGTTGACTTTTCAGGAGCCAGTTGACTGTCTGTCGGACGACACGAGATTTTAACTATTTCCATGTCGTATGACATAGCCTGGACGTGCGACAAACCGTGAAGTGAAGCTCTTGGAGGACGACAAAGGGACTGTCGGATGACATCAAAATCGTGTCGCACGACAAGTAGGAAAATTGAAGGACGTAACAGAGGATTTGGCCTTGTATCGCGGGTTCGACCCGCGCACGATGAATGAATGTCGGACGACATGTGGTTCCTGTCGTACGACAAGAGGCTTGTCGGACGACATACAATTACCGTCGTACGACATCTACTGCTGAGTGTTCACTTGTTTCTATTTCGTTTTGACTTTGTTTGACCCTCGTTTTTGAGGGGTATAAATAGCTTTTTGGCTTGCAATTTTGTAACTAACTTTCATTCCTCACTTTACACATTACATTTTCTAGCTTTCTTCTCAAGCAATCCAATTTCCATTTTTGTTCTTCAATTTCTCTACACAAATTCACGATCTAAATTCCGTACGTCGAGAATCCGATTAAATCTCATTCACAAACGATATTCCTCTCGTCGAGCCCGACGTTTTCAACGGAGCGGTTTCTTCGGGTGACAAGTTGAAGTCCGACCTCGATTTCGGAAGCTCGGTTCGATCGTTTTCTTCATCCATCGATTCCATTGCTCTCGTGGTGAGATTCTCTTCATTTTCTCTCGATTATGGCTTACTCGATTGTGGATTGTGATTTTGAGTGCTTGATCATGACTAGCTAAACCTTTTGTAAGGGTGTTTGATGAAATTCCTTAATGAATTAGAGTTGATTTCTCAAGTAACTTGATTTCTAGTAATTGGACAATTACACCTCTCGATTTGTGGTCTCGTGTCGAACAACCTCGGGTATATCGCTAGTGGACCATACGGTCGATGTGTGAGTGAACTTTGGTGAGGGAGAACGTGACAACACCGCGATCATAGTCCGATTATTAGTTAATTGAGAGTTTTATAAATATCGTCAACTCTAGTTCGTTAGGAAGAGTAATCGATACACCCTTGTTTCCAAAAACACATTTGTTACAACTTGATCTTTAATTACTCGTTTTAAATACTCGTTTTAGTTGTTAATCAAACACTCAATTGCAACCCCCCTAGATGATAATGATTTTCTTTTCCTTCTCGAAACTCGAACTTAACGTGTACAAAAATCATCTCACGTGCTGATAGTATTGTTCTACGAGAGACCGACTCGGGGGGTTTACCACGTAAACCTTTCGGATTTTATAAATAACTTTTGAGCAATCAAAATGGCGCCGTTGCTGGGGAACAATTTAGGCGACGTGAATTGAATTTTGTGTTAGTTAAGTTCTTGTTTCCTTTTGATCTTTTTGTTTGTTGTTGTGTATGCAAGGTCGAAGGAGTCTTCAACCTTTACTCTTGCCATACATTGACAACGTGAATCAATCTAAGGCTCTTCGTGATCTAGCCTCTACATCCGAGCATCCGCCACTACTTACATTTCTACCACTCTCCGTTCCTACTACACCTTTCCTTGCGATCACTATGGAGAATCACGACAACATTATTCACGATGGAGGATCTCATCACTCTCACTCCGGAAGAGAAAACCGTTCACCTCGTATGAATGACCGTAGAGAGCGTGAACCTCAACATCACAACCGCCATTCCGAGGATGAAAGGGCGTCCAACCGAGGGAATAACCGTTATTCCGATGAAGATCGTGAGTCTCACCGGAGACATCACCAAGAGACGGATGACGAGTATTATCATGGGAGGGGTTATTACCAACCGCCACCTCATCGTAATCGTGACCGCGACCATTATAGAGATTATGAGCGTGAACGTGATCGTATCCGTGAGCAAGAACGTCAACGAAATCGGTTTGCTTATCAACGTCCTCCGGCCGGCAATTTCGAACCTCAACGCCCGAGAATTGGGGATTTTTCTAAACCAAGAGTTCATGCCGACTCTTCTTGTATTCTTCTTGGCCCGGGAGCCCGGAACTATGAGCTCAAGCCCCACCTTCTAAATCAATTGCCGGTATACCATGGGTTTTCGAAGGAGGATGTGTTAGACTTTATCCGAGAATTCTATTCTACACTCAAAGACTTTGCTCTTAATGGAATTCCGGAGGAACAATTGTGGATGAAATGTTTTCCACATTGTCTTAAAGAGAAAGCTCGATCTTGGTTCCTTACCTTGCCACCGAATTCTTTGAGAACTTGGGAGGAGGTGATCGACAAGTTCACGGGAAGATATTTTCCACAACATAAGACTCAAGCCTTACGAGAACAAATCGTGGCCTATAGACAAGATGAGGACGAACCATTTCATGAAGCATGGGAACGATATAAGGCATTGGAGAGAGCTTGCCCACATCATAATTTCCCTCCGGAATTACTAAAGCAATTCTTCTACAATGGATTAGACCATGAGTGTCGGATAACGGTTGATCATGCTTCCGGGGGAAATTCTAGCAAGTTGGATCGGGAGGAAGTTAATGAGATGTGTGAGACGTTGGCGGAAAACTCCCTTCAAAATATTGTGCAAAAGAGTGGGAAGTACAAGGTGAATGCAAATGAGGTTAATTTGGGTATGGCTAATCAAATGAACGAGCTCACTAAGTGCATGCACACATTGATGAAGAGGGATGAGAAGGTTGAGTTTAAGAAGGAGCCATGTTGTGTGTGTGGGTCACCAGACCATGGGGGAGATTATTGTCCACAAACCGCACCACCTCAAGACTTTGAGGTTAATGCTATTCAAGGGGTTCACTCTAAGAATGATCCGTTTGCCCCCACGTACAACAACGCTTGGAAGAATCACCCAAATTTTTCTTGGTCCGGGAATAACTATCAACAACCACCCGGACAAAGCTCGGGGTCTCGACCTCCATATCAAGGCCAAAATCAAGGTTCGAACCAATCAACCCCCCCACAACCGAGACCAACTCTCATGCAAGAATTTCATGCTTATGTTCAATCTTCTACTAATCACCGGATTGAACAAGATAAGAAGATTGCTACTCTTGAAGCCGCATTGAAACATATTGAGACCCTAGTGGGTCAACATTCCACGAGTCTTGGTGAAATTCACCAACAACTCCAAAAGGGTACGTTTCCTAGTCAACCATCTCATCTAAAGGCGGTGACTATGTTGAGGAGTGGTAAAATCGTGGATAACAAAGTCGGAGAGGTGAGTTCGGATGATGAAGTACGTGTGGACCCACCTATTTTGGTCCCACCAAAGGCGAAGGAAAACGAGGCACCTCCCAAGGAACAAATTCTACATAAGACGGCGAATCCTTATCGCCCACCTTACCCATTTTGTCTCACTAATGACAAACAAGAGCAACAATTCCAAGACATCTACAAGCTTCTCTCGAAGGTGAATATCAACCTTCCTCTTCTTGATGTGATTCGTACGGTTCCGGCCTACGTTAAATTCTTTAAAGATTTGGCTTCGAAGAAGAGGAGGTTTATTGATGATGAGAAGGTGGTTGTCTCCGAAGTGGCTAGTGCGATCCTTCAACATAAACTCCCGGAATAGCAAAGTGACCCCGGTAGTTTCAATATTAAGATTGCTTTGGGTAATGGTCGTGAAGTTTCGGGGATGCTAGATCTTGGTGCCGGAATTAACTTGATGCCTTTCTCCGTTTTTGACCGTATGGATTTGGGAGATCTTAAAGCTACAAGGATGTGTCTCCAATTGGCCGACCGGTCCGTGAGATACCCTAAGGGCATTATTGAAGACGTTCTTGTTAAAGTGGGGGGCTTGATCGTCCCGGTTGACTTTGTCGTTCTCGATGTGGGAGAAGTCAAAGAAGATGGGAAAGACCATGCTATTCTTCTTGGTCGACCCTTTATGGCCACAACAAATACTTTGATTGATGTCAAGAACGGATCCCTTCAAATGACGGTCTTGGGAGAAACGGTCTCTTTCTCGGCTAAGGATGGTATCTCAATCCCTTCCACTAAATTTGTGGAAGAATGCTCGTTTCTAGACTCTATCGATCACCTAGCCGAAATGAACTTCTTGGACGAATTTGAACACACTCCGGTGGAGAATATTGATATTGTTCATGAGGAGGTTTCGGTTGAAGAAAAGGAGTTGTTGAGTAGCGAATCTTTCTTATCTCTTGATGATGTATTCATGGTTAGTGGAGATGTTGAGATTGAGGAGATCTTTGATGTGGAAACCGAGGGCGTTGTTTTTCCCGAAGAAGTGTTGGAAGAGAAGCTTGAGGACAAGCTTCCAAAATTTGAGGTGAGGGGGAATATCTTGCCCCCGGGAAGTAAAGCCGAGCTAAAAGAATTACCTCAACATTTGAAGTACATTTTCTTGGAGGAGGGCGAGTTGAAACCGGTGATTATAAGCTCAACCTTGGATGAGCACGAAGAGAAAGCCTTATTTGAGGTCCTAAAGCGTAATGTGAAAGCTTTTGGTTGGAGTCTCTCGGATCTTAAAGGTATTAACCCGGCTCATTGTACTCACCGGATTATTCTTGAAGACGGGGCCTTACCTAAGAGAGATGGCCAACGGAGGTTGAACCCGGTGCTTTTGGAAGTTGTGAAGAAAGAAATTTTGAAACTCTTGGATGAAGGGCTAATTTATGCCATTTCGGATAGCAAATGGGTTAGCCCGGTGCACGTGGTACCGAAGAAGGGTGGTATCACGGTTGTTGAGAATGAAAAGAAGGAATTGATTCTGACTCGTATGACGACGGGTTGGAGAATGTGCATTGACTATAGGAAGCTAAACGCGGCGACTAGAAAAGATCACTTTCCTTTGCCATTCATCGATCAAATGCTTGACAAACTTGCGGGACATATGTTCTTTTGTTTTCTCGATGGACTTTCCGGGTACTACCAAATCACTATAGCACCGGAAGACCAAGAGAAGACGACATTTACTACACCTTTTGGTACATTTGCTTGGCGACGAATGCCCTTTGGTCTTTGTAATGCCCCCGGAACATTCCAACGATGCATGATGGCGATTTTTGCGGAATTTATTGGAGATTTTTTGGAGGTATTTATGGATGACTTTTCTCTTTTTGGGAGTTCGTTTGATTATTGTCTTGCTAAGCTCGATAGAGTTCTCCAAAGGTGTATTGAATCGAGTTTGACTCTAAGTTGGGAAAAGAGTCACTTTATGGTAAGAAGTGGAATCGTCTTGGGACATGTGGTGTCCGAGAAAGGTATTGAGGTGGACCCGGCTAAAATTTCCGTTATTTCTAAACTTCCGTCTCCGGTGAATGTGAAAGGGGTTCGGAGTTTCTTGGGTCATGCCGGGTTCTATAGGCGATTTATCAAGGATTTTTATAAAATAAGCCAACCTCTTTGCCATCTTTTGAGTCAAGATGTGGAGTTTAAGTTTGATGATAAGTGCACGGAGGCATTTGAGATCTTGAAGAAGAAGCTTACCACTGCCCCGATTGTATGTGCTCCCGATTGGAACCTTCCTTTCGAAATTATGTGTGATGCTTCCAATTCGGCCGTAGGAGCGGTTCTTAGCCAAAGAGTCGACAAGCTTTCTCATGTTATCTATTATGCTAGCTTGACTCTCTCCGGAGCTCAATTGAACTATACGATGACGGAAAAAGAACTCTTGGCGGTGATGTTTTCTCTTGAAAAATTTCGCCCTTATATCATTGGATCCAAGGTTATCGTTTATAGTGATCATGCGGCTCTTCGATATCTTCTTACGAAGCCACACTCTAAGCCGAGGTTGATACGTTGGGTACTCTTACTACAAGAGTTTGACTTGGAGATCCGTGATAGGAAAGGAAGTGAAAACGTGGTAGCCGACCATCTATCCCGCCTTGAGCCGGTTGGAGAGTTCTTGAAGACACACGCTTTTGAGGGAATCTCCGAAGCTTTTCCTTTTGAGGATTTGATGTTAGTAGAGCCAAGTCCTTGGTATGCGGATATAGTGAATTATATTGCCGCCGGAGCTCTAAGGAAGGACTTGACATCTCAAGCTAGGAAAAGGTTCGTGAATGAGTGCAAATATTACTTTTGGGCCGATCCATACTTATACAAGGTGGGGAAAGATGATGTTATAAGGAGATGTCTACCGGAGAATGAGCAACGAGACGTGTTGGTGTGTTGCCATTTGGATTCTTATGGTGGGCATTTTGGAGGGAAAAAGACGGCGTTTAAGGTGCTCCAATCGGGTTTGTATTGGCCTTCATTATTCAAGGACGCTCAAGCCTTTTGTACCTCTTGTGATCGTTGCCAAAGAATGGGGAATATCGGGGCTAGACAAGAGATGCCGATGCAAGTTAACCTTGTAGTGGAGGTATTCGATGTTTGGGGAATCGACTTTATGGGACCCTTCCCTAGTTCTCGTGGATTTTAGTATATTCTCCTAGCCGTGGATTATCTATCCAAGTGGGTCGAAGTTATTCCCACTCGAAGATGTGATGCTAACACGATTATTAGCTTTATTCAAGAATACATCTTTTCTCGATTCGGGTTTCCAAAGGCGATCATAAGTGATGGAGGTACTCATTTTTGCAACAAAATTTTTGAGAAGTTGATGACGAAGAATGGGGTGAGTCATAAGGTGGCCACGGCTTATCATCCACAAACTTCCGGGCAAGCGGAGACGAGCAATCGACAAATCAAAGGCATTATCGAGAAAACCGTGAAACCTTCGCGGAAAGATTGGTCGGAGAGACTAGTCGATGCTCTTTGGGCGTATAGAACGGCTTACAAAACCGTGATTGGTATGAGCCCATTCCGTCTTGTCTATGGAAAGGCATGTCACTTGCCGGTTGAGATCGAACACCGGGCATTTTGGGCCATAAGAGCGACGAACCTTGACGTTGAGAATGGAGGACAACATCGATTTTTAGAGATGACGGAGTTGGAGGAGCTACGAGACGATGCCTATGAGAACAACAAAATTACCAAGGAAAAGGTGAAAAAGTTCCATGATAAACACATAGTGCCTAAGGAGTTGGTAGCCGGGATGCAAGTTCTACTTTTCAATTCTAGACTCCGCTTATTTCCCGGAAAGTTGAAATCTCGATGGAGTGGGCCTTATGAGATAGCGGAGGTATTCCCATACGGTGTGGTGAAGCTTTACGATCCTCGGACTAAATGTGCCTTTCAAGTGAATGGACATAGAGTTAAACCGTATTATGGGGGATTTGATACGATGAAGGAAAATGTCGAGGTGAGTTTCTTGGAGGAGGCCGATTATGAGGCCGTTGGCTGCACTTCTTAGCTCGTGATTGGCTAAGTCAAGCTAATGACGTTAAATTAGCGCCTCGTGGGGGCTTATCCACGGATGACTCATACTTTGATCATTACGACTATACGCTAAAGGGATAGCTCGGTGCCTTAACCGAGTGCCACGTGGGGGCTTACCCACGAACGTCGAGCCTTTGACGTAAAATGGTGCTTGTGAGAGCCTACTCACTTGTTGGATGCTGATTTGTGGATCGAAACGGGAGAAAACGGGGTCAAGTAGAGAGAGGGTGCTGAACTGTACAGGTTGTCGTACGACAACATTTCTTTATATTCAGGATGTCGGACGACATCTTCAGCTCAGATCGTGCGACAGCTGATGTGGCATGTCGGGCGACAGGAATTTTGTGTCGCCCGACAACGTGAGCTACGGGGTTAAAACTGAATACCCCAACCCTAAATTCCGCCCACACCTCATTTTCATTTCCCCCCCCCCCCCCCCCCCCCCCCCGTAAAAACGTTCCTCGTCCGACACCAACCCGCCGCCACCACCGCCCGTACATCATCGCCGTCCGCTCCGCCAACCGACGCCGACCGCCCAATGTCCAACACCCGAACCCGCCGCCGTCCGAACCACCGCCTGTGCCCCGTTTCCCCGAGGCCGAAACCGCCGCTCGACCACACCGTCCACACCGCCGCCGAACCCACCGCTCGCACCGCCGCACGACCACCACCTCCTCGAAATCAGGTTTCCGGCTTGCCTTAATCTCTTCCCCATTCATTTTCAGTCGAGTTCGCCGGAAGAGGAAGCTGTGTTTGAGTTTGTCGTACGACTGTGGTGGTATTGTAATTGTGGTTCGTACGACACCAGCTGATCAGGGTTGAGATTGGGGATTTTTCACTGTCGTACGACATATATGCTTTGGAATTTCGTGTCGCTCGACACCAGCTGATTAGGGTTCTGAATTGGGGATTTCACCTCGTCGTCCGACATCAGTGCAGTACAATACCAGTGTCGTCCGACACCCAGTACAGTCAGGCAGTTAGTTCAGTTCTTGGCAGATTCTAGCCCGATTATCCGAACCTTGCACTTATGGACAACGAGGAAGCTATGGCCGAGGCAGCTGAGTTCGATTTGGCCGATGGAGGTGGCCTAGTTTACGGATTGACTCCGGAAGCCGACGAGGTGGAACAATATGTTCGTCTTCGTGCCGGAAAGTTGGCACCCTCTCGCCCGTTTGACTGGACATTCATCAGAGGCCTCGGGCTCTATGACCGCATGACGGAGGTGTGCACTAACCTCGGCATCCTCCAGGTCGCCCGATCCGATCTCCCACACCATCCGAAACTCACTTTCGAGTTTCTTCTGAGCTTCAAGAAGGCTCGGAAGCGCCAGATCGCCACTTTCCGTCTAGGAGGAGTCGATCATACTCTTACTCCAAAGATGATGCACGATGCTTGGGGATTTCATCTTGACGGAGAGTTGGGTCCTCCAGCTGATTGGGATGCGAGCGAGGCTTGGTGTTCATTGACTCCCTACGGCACTTGGACTTCCGGGGTCAACACTAGCTCTTTGGCGGATCCCGAGCTTGTGCTCTTGCACAAGTTCCTTGCGACGACGATCTTCGGCAAGCTGGAGGCCAACAAGATCAGTGCACCGGAGCTTTGGGCCATTCACCGTGCCCACCTCGGCACTCGGATCTCCATGATTGGTGCTGTATTCTCGATGCTGGAGTCTCTTGTTCGGCGCCCACCCCTGAAGCTCAACCTCGGTACTCTTGTTTCTATGCTTGCCGTCCACTTGAGTGTCGACATCGCGACATATGTAGGAGACCTTGACCCGGCCGACACGAAGGCCATCTCTTGCGACGAGCTCACTCGAGGGTCCTATATGAAGGACCCGACTCACTTCTGGCCTATCCATCAGCGGGCCAAAGCGCAGAAGCTGGCTCTTCGCCCAGTCATTGATGTCGCGGGAGCTTCTTCTTCTTCCGGTGCTAGCCAGGATTGGAGCACTCATTTCACCGAGCTCCGGACTCACCTCGACTTGCAGATTGGAGCTCTTGGCACGAGGGTTGGCTTGCTCGAGACCGCTGAGACTGAGAGGAGGACGAGAGAGAGGGACGAGGCTGTTCGTGTTGCTGCCCGGGAGACTGCTTGGGATGCCGAGTGGAAGGAGTATAAGACTCGGGCGTACGAGTACTTTGATCGCCCCGGCCCTTGATCGATGGTTGCATCTTACCCTATCTTTTCATTTGCTCGTACTCTTTTGAGCTTGTTTTGAGACTTTATTTCTATTTGTGTGATTTGGATTCTATTTTTATTTGTGTGCTTTGGTGGTTGTTCGTTAAACTTGGTTTGTGGGGATGTTCCCTTTTGATTGTTATTTGGTGGATATTTGACTTTGGTTGGTTTTTATTCATGTTTTGTGTTTGTGCTTTAGTCTTTTGTTATTGTTGTGTTGTGTGGTCTTGGTTGTTTCCCCCGGCTTCATCATTTACGTAGAGGTCATGCCCGATTTTTCATTGCATATGCATGTTGTTTGTTCGCATGGGGACATGCTCTATTACTAAGTGTGGGGGGGGGGGGGGGGGGGGGGGGTCCGAAACCTCGGTAAAGTTTGAAAGGATCGAAAATTGAAGTTCTTTCCGGCATAATAAATTTTTTTTGAGAAAAGGTTGGACATTCCTAAGTGATTGTTGGATGAGTAAGTAATTTGGTTGCTTTAAACAAATTCGAATTTTTCAAAAGCCAATTGTGAGGTTTGAGCCGTGATTAACGTCTTTCTTGAGCGATAATTCTAAAATCTCGTTGCTTCTTTGAGACTCATACTTTCTTGTTCTATAATTTGGTGTGTTTAAGGGTATGAGATAACTAGAACTCGTGTATTTCGGATTTCAAAGCTCTTTATCATAACATTCATGATCTTGAAAATGATTGGAACTAACCACTTAGGATCAAACCATTTCAAGGAGATTTATTAAACCCCCGAGCCCGTCGTGGGACACCCTAGCTAACCCATTTGAGATCACGTTATACCCGTTTGTTCATCACCCCCAAGCCGATGTTGGAGTGTGAGAATTTTATTCTATATGTGCGAGAAAAATTCCGTGTTGTGTGATGAGGGTCTCGTACCTTGAGGTGTTTGCTAGTAGCCACCTTTGCTTTGATTGATTCATTTTTATGTGGACATTAAACCACATGTACTCCCAAATATTGCTCCATAATTTTATTTCCTCTCTTTAATATAAAAGTGAAGAAATCTTCCACTATAAAGAGAGAGTGTTGTGTTGATAAAGTGAGCCCAAGCTTAATTCATAAAGCGTGAGTACTTGATCATTATTATTCCTTGATGACCCGAAAAATGGGTTAAGTGTTTCATCGCATTAAAGTGATCCTTGAGAATTATTGTGAGAGTCGAGTGTGGTGATGAGGGTGAGGAAAGGAGATATAAGGTTGGGGCCACAATGGTCAATGAGCTACTATTCCCAAAAAATTTCCCGAATCTCCCTTAGCCTAGCCCCATTACAACCTTGTGTTGGTTAAAGTTCCTTGATTCTTGAGATTGATAAACTTGATGAGTGGAGTCTTCCGTGTATGCTTGCCTATGGTTGTTATCCTTTGCACATCTTGGTTATTACATGAAGTCTTCCCTTGACTATACACTCTTTGTTCCCGGTTATTCTTGATATGCAAGTACATCTTGATTTGCCTCTATTCACTTGCATAACATGCTTTGAGTGAACCCATGCTTCGAGAGGTAAAAGAAACGAATGCACCCTTGTGAGGAAAAAGACGGCTTGTTGAGGTAACCCGATTGCTTATGAACTCATTCGATAAGACCTTTGTCGTGTTCGATTACTTCTCGGTAGAACTTGTTTTGATCGATAGTCGGAATTAATTTCTAACCTCTTTTGTGGAGAACTTGCTTTGTTTTCGTTGTTCTTTGTGTTCTTTTGTTTGCTCGAGGACGAGCAATGATTTAAGTGTGGGGGGGTTGATTGGTACGTTTTTGGTGCGTTTTTCGGGTCGGTTCGTGGTCCTTTCCTCTTTCTTTCGATGCTCTTTCCTCCGTTTTAGGTAGCCTTTGTTCATTATTGATTGGAATAGTGTGATCGAGGCATATTCCGTGTTTTGTAGGCGAAACGGGAGGAAAACGAGTGAAAGTTGACTTTTCAGGAGCCAGTTGACTGCCTGTCGGACGACACGAGATTTTAACTATTTCCATGTCGTACGACATAGCCTGGACGTGCGACAAACCGTGAAGTGAAGCTCTTGGAGGACGACAAAGGGACTGTCGGACGACATCAAAATCGTGTCGCACGACAAGTAGGAAAATTGAAGGACGTAACAGAGGATTTGGCCTTGTATCGCGGGTTCGACCCGCGCACGACGAATGAATGTCGGACGACATGTGGTTCCTGTCGTACGACAAGAGGCTTGTCGGACGACATACAATTACCGTCGTACGACATCTACTGCTGAGTGTTCACTTGTTTCTATTTCGTTTTGACTTTGTTTGACCCTCGTTCTTGAGGGGTATAAATAGCTTTTTGGCTTGCAATTTTGTAACTAACTTTCATTCCTCACTTTACACATTACATTTTCTAGCTTTCTTCTCAAGCAATCCAATTTCCATTTTTGTTCTTCAATTTCTCTACACAAATTCACGATCTAAATTCCGTACGTCGAGAATCCGATTAATCTCATTCACAAACGATATTCCTCTCGTCGAGCCCGACGTTTTCATCGAGCGGTTTCTTCGGGTGACAAGTTGAAGTCCGACCTCGATTTCGGAAGCTCGGTTCGATCGTTTTCTTCATCCATCGATTCCATTGCTCTCGTGGTGAGATTCTCTTCGTTTTCTCTCGATTATGGCTTACTCGATTGTGGATTGTGATTTTGAGTGCTTGATCATGACTAGCTAAACCTTTTGTAAGGGTGTTTGATGAAATTCCTTAATGAATTAGAGTTGATTTCTCAAGTAACTTGATTTCTAGTAATTGGACAATTACACCTCTCGATTTGTGGTCTCGTGTCGAACAACCTCGGGTATATCGCTAGTGGACCATACGGTCGATGTGTGAGTGATCTTTGGTGAGGGAGAACGTGACAACACCGCGATCATAGTCCGATTATTAGTTAATTGAGAGTTTTATAAATATCCTCAACTCTAGTTCGTTAGGAAGAGTAATCGATACACCCTTGTTTCCAAAACACATTTGTTACAACTTGATCTTTAATTACTCGTTTTAAATACTCGTTTTAGTTGTTAATCAAACACTCAATTTCAACCCCCCCTAGATGATAATGATTTTATTTTCCTTCTCGAAACTCGAACTTAACGTGTACAAAAATCATCTCACGTGCCGATAGTATTGTTCCACGAGAGACCGACTCGGGGGGTTTACCACGTAAACCTTTCGGATTTTATAAATAACTTTTGAGCAATCAAAATGGCGCTGTTGCATGTCACTCTCTGACATGTTATTCACATACATGTCACTCTCTGACATGTTATTCACATACATGTCACAGTTAGTCGAAGTGTTGAACTGAGACTTTGACCAATGATTTGGACTCCTTTTTGAAAACCATTCAAAAGTTGTTGGATCATGAATTTCCAACTCCCCCATCAAAGTCTGGAAATCCACAACCCTTGTAGCCCTTGCAACACTCCATACAAGGTTCTTTAGACCAATTCCCTTGTGAGCTAGCTTGAAATTGACATAGAGATGCCTCATACAGCGTCTGTGCTCACAATATGGCATTAGGGCCTGCACTGCATCAACCAATCCCTTTTGCTTATCACTCATTACAATCCAACTATAAGCACTTGTCTCTGTGATTCCCAGATCCTTCACAACCAAGTCAAGAAACCATAACCATGAATTATACTTCTCCTTCTCTACCACAACATATGCAAAAGGATACATGCCATTATCAGCATCTACACCTAGTGCAATCAACAACACACCACCAAACTGTGTCTTCAAATGAGCTCCATCCAAGCATATAACTCTCCTGCATCCATTTAACATTCCTTGCCTCAAACTGTCCCAACATGTGTAGATTCTCTGAAAAATAGCTTGGTTGCCAACCACTTTGGACTTTATCTTGAATGAAGTTCATGGATTGCTTCTGAAAACCTCATATGCATACCTATACAATTTCCCAAACTGGTCAGTTGTGTCACCATCACCCATAGCAGCCACCTTGTGCTTTGCTCTGTACATCTGGCCCTTATAGAATATACAGCCTACCTCAGTTTAAATAATTTCCACCATGGACTGAACATGCCAGTTTAGATCATACTTCAACTTCACTTTGTACCTTTCTGCTAGGTAGGTTGAGGTGGTCTGTGTCACTCTTTCTTGCCTTACACACTCATGGCAGTCAGTGAATGGTTTCACCATCACTATGTCATCATTGGGAACCCTTGAACCATAAATAACCCATGGACAACCTTCCTGTTTTCACTTTGCTTGCACCTTAATTCCAGAGTTGATTGGAAACCTCAAAGTTCTCCCCTGCTCAATTGCATACTGCCTCAGTACTACCCTGAATGTTGGGATATCCTTGAAGCATAAATCAACAAAAAACTGCACATTTTCCATATCAAACTTGGGATTGAACACTTTGAGTCCTTTATGCTTGGACTCCACTGGTTCTTCAATTCTGACTTGCTTCCCTTTCATCTTTTGTGTTTCACTTCTAGTCAGTGGCTTCTTTCCTTTCTTCTCCCTTTTACTGCTCAATTCATCATCTGAATCTATAAATTTGTTGAAGTCCACATTGTCTTGTTCATACTCACCATCATTGTCCACTAGATAATCTGACATCTTAGAATCTTCACCAACAGAAACAACCCCATCACTATCACTTTCCTCTACTTGACCATCAAATAATCTAGCCATGTACTCACTGTTTTTTGCTTACTTTTCTAAGACTTCATCAACCACCTCTTCATTTTACTCATCTATTAGTTCATCAATGTCAACATCCTGCAGATTAGCATCATCAACAGCAGCATCATCCTTCACACCAACATCCTCATTACCACTCTCATATGCTTGATATTTTGGACTACTTATGTAGCTAATACCATCCACAGGCAGCCCTTCATGATCAATATATAAAGCTACAAACCTTGAAGCAAATACATAATTCCACATCTTATGAGCACGAAAATCATCAATAATCAGCAATAACAATGAACAGTCGCCATCAAAACCATTCATACATCCATAGAATTCTAAAATCCCACTTAAACCTACTACATATGCCATTACCACCAACTCACTTTTTTTCAAATCAGCAGACAACACATAATCGATGTATTCAACCTTCCCATTCACATAAGATTTTTTACCTTGTTCAAGCAGAAAATTTCTAGGATGGTGAAGGATGATTGTGAAGAAATCACTCTTGGGATCGTACGCAGGCACACACTTCCCCTCGGGAATCACTTCACTTTGTCTCCTTAAATCCCACTGCATGTTCGTCATCTTGCTGAAACAGAGCTCTAATCGAGCTCAAATCGTGCACCCACAGTGAAAATATCCCGCTAAAAAATTTAGGGTTTTTAATTGAACTGAAAATGCGGTTATTTTGTGATGTTATTACAACTTCAGTTGGAGGTGAAAGTTGTGATTGAATAAGAGTTGAATGACGAGCTTTGGGAAAAATTAGAGTTACAGTCGATTTGAGAATGTGATAACAGTTGAGAGCGGGTTATTTTACTGCTCTTAAAGCTGAAAATGCGAAAAGACTATTTTACTCTCTTCAACCCACAAAAAAATCGATTTCAGCTCTCAAAAGTCACGTGTGTGGCACGTGCGTCGGAATTCCCCCAATTGAGGTAGTAAATTGTTATTTCCCCAAAGCTCAGGTATTGATCGGAGATTTTTTAAAGGTTGGGCATGAAATTCGAAAAGTGACTATAGGCCAGGTAGCAAACTAAAATTATCCCTAAAATTTTTATGTAATATATTTAGTAATATTAATTATATTTATATATAAAAAATCAAATTTGCCTAGGCCACGCTTAGCCGTCTAGGCGCTAAGCCCCAATTCACCGACGTGCTAGCGCTTAGCGTCTTTTAGAACACTGCTATTAAGTTACTAGAACGGTTGTGCCATGTTTGAGTCCTAGAGTCTCGGCTTCGGCCGCAAGCAACTGCAGTGAAAGCCACAAATGAAACATCCTGCGAACTGTTATTGTAATCTAAGAGATTTTTGAAATAATTCATGAGATTAAACCCTAACGAAAAGAGTATTAAAATCAGGCAACGAATCTTGGACCGCTGTGAAACTGGCAAAGTTGGAATCAAGTTCCCTATAAAACCAATGTGATTTGTTGGATGCATCAGACTGGTCGATCAATTGTAGTAAGTTGATATGAAAAGCTTTGAAATTGTGCGCATAACTGGCGATCAATTTATCACATTGTTTAAGAGACAAGAAATTGTCTTTAAGCTGAGTTCGTGAACTTTGAAATTATGGTTGTATATTGACTAGACGTTGTAGTGCGTCAAAAATCAAATAAAAATATCCGAACTTATTGCCGAAGCAATTCGCCCGAGTCGATCTCACGAGGAACACTACTATCGGCACGTATTCATGTTAATTTGTTTGCAACGAGAAGAAAGAAAAGAGATATAGCATAATGCATTTTGATTGGTTTTGTTTTAAACTAAAATTAACTAAGAATTAATAAACTAAAAATAATCAAGAAGCAATTAACGAAAATTAACAAGGTGTAATTAATAAAAAGAATGACTAGGGCTTCGGGTTCATCAAGCATAAACTTCGGGTTGTCAATTTACGAGGTACGAATCAAAACTAAAACGTCCGTCGCCGGTAGATTTTAGGGTAGTGTTCGATAATCCTATGTTTTGTAATTGCTCCTAAGCCTCATACAAAAGTTTTAAAATCATGTTGGCAATTTATCGAGCACCTTTGAAGCATTTGTAAATATCAAACCCTAGTTCATGTTTGAATCCTCCTAACCCTAGCGAACAAATTAGCTACTCATATTAATAATCGAGAACAAACAAATAGAGATAGATGAATTCATGATGAAAGAACTAGAGTAAGAACACAAGCAAATAATTAAGAACGAAATTGAAAAGAAATAAAGCTTACTAGATTACTGGTTCGAAGTAAACAATGATCGGTGCTAACCACGTTTAATATCCACGAATCAATGAAAGAAAAATCGATGATGAAAACCTAGGTGAAAGCGAGTCTCAAGTCTTCTCCAAAACTCGGAAAAAAAAATGAATGCAAGGTGTCTTTGTTTATGAACGAAACCCTACTTATAGTGCATAAAAAACGAGGGTCAATCGTCGGTCAAAGCTGTACAAAGAGGCAGGCGAGCGCCTGGGTGCCAGGCGGACGCCAGGTAGACGTCGCGGGCGGGCGCCAGGTGAGAGAGCGAGCGCTTCCGGAATTGGGCAGATTCTGGACAAATGGAGCAGGCGGGCGCCTGGTCATCAAGCGCTCGCCTGGTGGTGGTCGCGAGCGAGCGCTTGGATGGCTGGGCCATGTAGAGCACTCCAAGGGCTTTCCGTAGAGATATAGATCATCGGTATAGGTGGTCTGAGTTAGGAGACCCAAGCTCTCCAAGTTTGCTGCGCATACTCTCCGGGCAGCTGCGTACTGGTCTGGAAACTCAAGAACTGTGACTATATCACGGGGATATATGATAATAAAAGTGCAGGGCCTAGTACAACTCTTTGAGAGCTTTCCGACAAGGTATGAACCATGCATGTATGTGGTCGGATATGGGAGAACCAAGCTCTCCAGATTTGCTGCACATACACCCCGGGGCAGCTGCATACTGGGCTGGAAACCCGTGAATTCCGGCTTTATGACGGGGAACCATGACAACAAACTGGTAGGACCATGTAGAGTATTTCAAGATCTTTCCGACCATGTATGGATGGTGTTTTTAGGTTGTCGGAGTTGGGAGAACCAAAGTGGCCAAGTTTGCAGCGCAATCACGATAGGTGGTCAATCAAATCACTTTACCGTTTTTCAACTCGTTTTTGCTCGTTTTCGCATTGAACATGATCATACACCTACACACTCCACAAAAACGTCAAACCTACCGATAATCATGAGAATGATGCACAAGAATGACACAAAATGGCATGAGACGACACAAAACATCATAGGAAAAGTAGCACAAAAACATGTAAATCAACTCCCCCACACTTAGCTCTTTGCTTGTCCTCAAGCAAACAATCACGGTATACAATACGAACAAAGCATCCACTGAGCTCAAGACAAACAATCAACCATAAGAGAATTCAAGACATTCACATTTGAGAAATCAAAATCAACTAACGAGTGTCCCTCAAATATTCAAATCCCCACAGTTCGAATCATGACTCCACTCCACCAATTTCAACAACGAGCACAAGTAAACAAAACCATCGAAATGTCTAGCCGAGTCAATCAAGTGAGGCAATATTCACTAGGTGTAAACAGTCGAGGGTCACTCGAGTATCCTAGCGTGGTTTCCCATACTCATCGTTCTCGTACAAGCAGTGTGACTGCTCTACTAATATTAATACTTATACTAGTATTTTTTTTTTCTTTTTTTTTATAATATTTTTTTTCTCTTTTTTTTTGTTTTTTTTTCTCTCTCGGCAACGGGATTTTTCGAACCATTTATTTTTTTCTTACTAGTTCGGCCGTCGACCCTTTTTTTTCACATACGCAACTAAAATTTTCGAACGTCTTCTGTTTTTGCGTCCGGTTGCGAATAATAACTATATATAGCTAAGCCACAATACTAATAAGAGAGACGATCAAAGTAGAATCCTCGTGTATAACCCGCGCAAACAATCAATGAACTCGATCCACTTAATACTCGTGCCTAACCGATGTCATGAAAAACACAGCTCTCCCTATGTAGCAAATCCTAAGTGTAGGACCCACAATTAATCAACTCGTCATTATCATCCTGATGAAGCCCTGAATTCAACTATGTGTAAACTGAAGCCTACATTGCCTAGAACATGCTTCTAACAACTATACCGCAATTGTGCCAAATGGGGAGGGTGATCAACACGACAAAACATACCAAAAAAACACAACATAAGCGACGTTTGAAGACTACTATAACCCCAACAAACCTCGTGAAACAACGAGTTACCCTAAGAACATGCAAAGCTACCCCCCACACTTGAAATACACATTGTCCTCAATGTAAAACACATAATCAAACAAATCTCAGGCAAGGAAGTACAAAACATGTCCAAACGAAAAAGAACAAACTAAAGAAACATAATATATAGAACAAGCTTAAAAAGAGGAAGGGTAAGAAGGTGCAAACAGTGATGTCGACTCCTTCAGTCTTCTCGATCCAGCTCGTATGAAATCGTGGGAAGGCCCCCACGTGGCGCTCATTTTGGTACCCGAAAGAGCAGCACGGTCCGTGGATTAGCCTCCACGCGGCGCTTGTTTAACGTCCCAAGCTTGACTCATCTTTCAACAATGAGGAGCCTCAATGAGGCTCATCATCTCATGTGTCATCTCTTCTATGTATACGTATTTCCATTGTTTTGATAAACCCTTACGCTCTAATTGTTGTGGGAGTGGCTTATTTTTGTTTTTAAACTCCAAGAGCGCCACCGCACCTATACCAATGTCATCACGAAAGTCTTGGTTTTCCATCTCATCAATATGTAAAAATATAGAACTATGTTTCTGCAAGAAAATCATCTCAGCCAAGGGTTTAGTAGCATCAGTGTAAAAACCATTTTCAGTATAGACATCAAACACATTAATACACCCTTTATAATCTACCTTACCAAGAGATGTTTCATCCCCACCAAAAGCGAAATTAAATTTGAAAATACCTGGATCATGCGGCTTGGGTGGGTGATGATCACATATCATATTTGACTCCTCAACAACCATAAGATAATTCATGTCAAGTGAGGGAGGAGGGTGTCCGGAATCCTTATCCACCAAATCACTCGGAGAGGAATGAGGTGATTCGGTCATACATTCATGCTCAGGAAACATATCCTCAACCTCCTTGCCCCCGTCTCTCGTTTCATCGATATTTGAGCTTTGAGACTCAAGAGCGATATCTAGCATCAATGACTCCTCTTGCAAATTCACCCCCTCGTGATTGTCGACTACTGTATTGATACTCAATATCTCTTCCTCTAGTTCTATAGGGGGTGAAAAGGACAACTTGTATGGGTTTTCATCTCGATGCGACACTTTTGGTGTAATCACCTCCAACACCATACTCTCAATCGTCTCTTCCTCATCATCTTCCTCCAAATTCAGGTCATTGTCGTACATATGCTCCACTTTGGTCTCGACCTCATTCGGTGCAACTTCATCATAGTCGTAGTCACTTTGGAGATTCTCTTCCTCGTGTACCCACTCGCTTTGATTGCACATCTTATCGATCATATCTCCTATGACCTTAGACCTCGCTTCCGCTTCGATACTCTCTGCCAATCTAACTTCATTCGCCTTTATTGATGCTTCGTTTGCTTTCATGACTCGTTCGGCCATCTGCATGAAATCCTGGAAAGTGTCCTCCAAAGATGGCTTATATGACGGCTTTGGTTGCATCGAATACGGTGGAGGGTATGCCAAATTTGCTTGAGCATTACTGGTCATCGTCACTTCATTCGATTTGATCGACGCTTCATTTGATTTCATTATCTGGTTGGCCGTTTGCATGAAATCTTGAAAAACGTCATCCAGCGACGGCTTGTATGGAGGCTTAGGTTGCATAGAATAATGTGGAGGGTACTCCATGTTCTGAGGAGGCCATTGTTGTTGAGGCCATTGTTGTGGATCCCATTGTTGTTGAGGTGGATCAGCATAATAACTCTGATGAGAATGCCACTCCGGATTGTATGCTTGAGACTGAGAGCCAAAATGTGTTGTCGTGTCATATTGGGAAGGCTCGTAGTAAGTGCTCGTCTGAGGCCATGTGTTCTCCCACGTATAGTTATTAAATGTATTCATCACTGCTAACAAAAACACTTGACAAAAACACTAAACGCATCGGTGGGAGAAATAATAATCATAAATAAAAAGAAAAAAGAAAAAAAAATGCAAACACTCAAACACTAATACTTGTGCCTAAAGTGTTCCCCGGCAACGGCGCCAATTTGACTAGACGTTGTAGTGCGTCAAAAATCAAATAAAAATATCCGAACTTATTGCCGAAGCAATTCGCCCGAGTCGATCTCACGAGGAACACTACTATCGGCACGTATTCATGTTAATTTGTTTGCAACGAGAAGAAAGAAAAGAGATATAGCATAATGCATTTTGATTGGTTTTGTTTTAAACTAAAATTAACTATGAATTAATAAACTAAAAATAATCAAGAAGCAATTAACGAAAATTAACAAGGTGTAATTAATAAAAAGAATGACTAGGGCTTCGGGTTCATCAAGCATAAACTTCGGGTTGTCAATTTACGAGGTACGAATCAAAACTAAAACGTCCGTCGCCAATAGATTTTTGGGTGTTCGATAATCCTATGTTTTGTAATTCCTCCTAAGCCTCATACAAAAGTTTTAAAATCATGTTGGCAATTTATCGAGCACCTTTGAAGCGTTTGTAAATTTCAAGCCCTAGTTCATGTTTGAATCCTCCTAACCCTAGCGAACAAATTAGCTACTCATATTAATAATCGAGAACAAACAAATAGAGATAGATGAATTCATGATGAAAGAACTAGAGTAAGAACACAAGCAAATAATTAAGAACGAAATTGAAAAGAAATAAAGCTTACTAGATTACTTGTTCCAAGTAAACAATGATCAATGCTAACCACGTTTAATATCCACGAATCAATGAAAGAAAAATCGATGATGAAAACCTAGGTGAAAGCGAGTCTTAAGTCTTCTCCACAACTCGGAAAAAAAAAATGAATGCAAGGTGTCTTTGTTTATGAACGAAACCCTACTTATAGTGCATAAAAAACGAGGGTCAATCGTCGGTCAAAGTTGTACAAAGAGGCAGGCGAGCGCATGGGTGCCAGGCGGGCGCCTGGTAGACGTCGCGGGCGGGCGCCAGGTGAGAGAGCGAGCGCTTCCGGAATTGGGCAGATTCTGTACAAATGGAGCAGGCGGGCGACTGGTCATCAAGCGCTCGCCTGGTGGTGGTCGCGAGCAAGCGCTTGGATGGCTGGGCCATGTAGAGCACTCCAAGGGCTTTCCGTAGAGATATAGATCATTGGTATAGGTGGTCTGAGTTGGGAGACCCAAGCTCTCCAAGTTTGCTGCGCATACTCTCCGGGCAGCTGCGTACTGGTCTGGAAACTCAAGTACTGTGACTATATCACGGGGATATATGATAATAAAAGTGCAGGCCCTCGTACAACTCTTTGAGAGCTTTCCGACAAGGTATGAACCATGCATGTATGTGGTCGGATATGGGAGAACCAAGCTCTCCAGATTTGCTGCACATACACCCCGGGGCAGCTGCATACTGGGCTGGAAACCCGTGAATTCCGGCTTTATGACGGGGAACCATGACAACAAACTGGTAGAACCATGTAGAGGATTTCAAGATCTTTCCGACCATGTATGGATGGTGTTTTTAGGTTGTCGGAGTTGGGAGAACCAAAGTGGCCAAGTTTGCAGCGCAATCACGATAGGTGGTCAATCAAATCACTTTACCGTTTTTCAACACGTTTTTGCTCGTTTTCGCATTGAACATGATCATACACCTACACACTCCACAAAAACGTCAAACCTACCGATAATCATGAGAATGATGCACAAGAATGACACAAAATGACATGAGACGACACAAAACATCATAGGAAAAGTAGCATAAAAACATGTAAATCATATATCAAAGAAAGGGTGTTCTAGACCTCTTTGAAACTTTTGCAGCTAATAAATATTGCAATTGATTCCTCCTTAAGTGTGGACACAAGTCAAGGGTTGTTAGCTCAGTTAGTTGAGAACTTGAATTTGAGGATCCTAAGGTCCAATGTTCGAACCTGAGACATTACAATTGACCTAGACCAAAAAAAGAATGTGGAAAGGAGAAATAACTTAACAATTTGATCTCATTTATGCCACGTGGCCAAATTAAAAGTGAGGGTTGGGTTGTTGGTTGTGGTGTAGACGGTGGAGGCTGAAGTATATGATGTGTCATCTAGCAGCGAGGCATAAATTGTTGGATGATGACTGATGAGCAAAAGCCCTATATGTGCAACAATTGTGAGGTGTTTATTGAAATCCAAAAAATTTTTTTTATTGAAAAAGCGTAAAGACGAAGATTACTAGATTAGGGTTTGAAGCCAAAATTAAGTTGATATCATGATATCATAGAATTAGTGAGCTAATAATTTAGGATTTTATTTATTTATTAATTATTTTCTATTTACAAATATATAACATATTTGAATTAATTAATTTTTAATTAGAAAAATAAAAATTAATTAACAAAAATATTTTATATTAAAATTCACGATTAATTTTACTAATTAGTTAATTCAAATTTTAAATTTTTATTTCAAAAGATAAAATAACTAACTTATTGATAATATTTAATTATTTTTTAGCTTTAAAAAAAATAAAATAACAAATGAAGATTTTTGAGAGAGAAAACAATTGGGTTCAATTTGGGCTGATTTTGTGTGATGAGCCGAGCCGAGCCCACTTGTTTGGCCGTTGGAGTTGCCCCAATAATAAGAGCTGCTGAAGGAAGGAACGTATGTGTGCACTGTGCTGCTGAGAGCTGCTCTGAGAAAATGAGGCTCGTCATGCTTACTTCTCGCACCAAATCCATTATCTCGTTCACGCGAAACTTTTCAATTCTCACCCGAAAACCTAACCCCTGTCCCAATTTCTCCTCTTACACTGTGTTCCGCCTCCCGTCGAATTCGAGAACCTCGCCGGCGGCGTCGTTTCTGCTGTCTAAGTGCATCTCTTCGATTTCTTCGTCTGCTGCTAGTACGGTGGGGTGGAACGACCCCGTTCCGACCTCTTATGTGGATGGTCGTGTGGAGGCGCTGGGGCTTGAGGATGAGGGGATTGACGAGGCTTCCAAAGCTTCTATTTCCGTCAGGGCTTATTTCTTCTCCACTAGGTTTCTGCAGCTGTTGATTTTATTTTATATTTATTTCTATTTTGTTGACTGCCTCTGAGTGTGTGGATTGTGTGGCAGCGTGGATTTGAAGAGCTTAGTGGAGCAGAATAAACAGAATTTCATCCCACCAACGTCTAGAATGACGAACTATGTTGTTCTTCGATTCGGTGATTTGAAGCCGAACCCTAATGTGAGTTTTCATTTATGCATTTCAGTTATTCCATACTCAGATGGTTGTGTATAATCCACCTAGCTGATCAATCCATTGCTTCCTTCTGTGAATAGAGAGAATGTATTTACCTGTAACTACTAGTAATGTGTTGTGAATAATTCGTTCTGCATTGAAATAGTAAATTTCAGGGATAGCAATTCCAGTAATTTCTTTTACCTGGAGGGTTTTTCTTATGCTGGGTTTGAATTCATGGATAATTTGTACCATTCTTTCTGGGTTTTCCCTAATATCTTTACTTAACACAATGTTCGGAATCTAATCAAATAAACTAGGAACTATAGTTTTACCAAGAGTTTCTTAGCGAAGTAGATCGACATAGATAGTGTTTTGGTATATCACCAGTCTTTGGATGGACTTCCATTGATTTGTACTGTATGATATAATGATATTAGTTTCACCATGATAGAAGAATAATAGCATGATTTAAGATTAGGAGGCGAGGTATATGCATATAATTTATTGATCTCTATCATTCTGATGTATATTACAGAAGTCCGTTAAGCTTCTTTCAATTATAGATTCTCAAGTTGTGTAATGATATCTTGGTTAACTTGGAGCTGTAACAAATTTGTCAAGTACCATGATAACTATAAAGGAACAAGATTGTACATGATGTTCTGTTTATTATATTTTTCATTTTTCCGACACTTAATTTCCCACAAGCCATATCTACGTCATCCATAATAGGTTTATGATAACTGGACAAGACACTTCTTACGGTATGCAACTACTTCATGTTATATTCATGGCCATGCTGCACAAAGTACAAATTAAAGCTTTTTTTTTTTGTACTATATTTCTATGCTATTATAGTCTTCAATTAACATCGCACACATGCTATCATATTATCCAAAATGAAGTGGAACTTTATTTATTCTAATATGGATATTTTGATTATAGGCATATGTTTTATGATTGATAATAAGCTAATGAATACTGGTACAATTTTGTATTAACAGGGTTTGGGTTCCAGTTTAAGTGGAAATGATTGCTGTTATATGGTAGTCTTCCAGTACGGCTCCATTGTTCTCTTCAATGTACTTGACCACGAGGTTAATGGATATCTAAATATTGTAGAAAGGCATGCTTCAGGATTGCTTCCTGAGATGAGAAAGGACGGTATGCCCATTCTTATGTTTGATGCTGTTTTAGTACACTGTTGCATTGAACTCATGGTTTATATTGTTTATGATGACTTATGCTTGTTCGAGATTTAATTTGAGTGCAGCATGCATTATATTAATCTATAGAATCTTTCTTCATTAAATCCCCACTTTTCCTTGCCAAAACAAAGAAAGAATCAAAAGAGTTTGGCCTGATTGTTTTGAAAAGTTGAATTGCTGTGTAATAATTGATGGCTCGATATTTGAACAAGCACATTTGCAGATTTAGGCAAAGCACCAATTTAAAATAAAAAGATCTCCTGTCTGTAAGTTGTATAGTTAAGTTATAACCATGTACAGCGGGGAAAATACGCCCTTGCGGTTTTGACAGATTTAGAAAAAAGTGCCTACAGATTCATTTAATCCACTATAAATCTTTTGTTGGATGAACATCAAAACAGATGCCAATCATTTTGAGATGCAGACCTCACCTTTATGTATTTTTGTGTTTCAGTATAAAGTTATTAATTATACTCGCGTAAGCGAGTTCCTTACAAATAGCCTTTTATCGTTTGTTGTGTTGGTGTTCTGTTACGGTTTAAGACTTTTAGTTTAAAATTGTATTGAAATTAATCCAACACGTCACTTTCTCATTGGTACTCTATTTTTAAAAATAAAATAAAATACCTGTTTCCTACATTCCTTTCAAATTTCTGACTTGGTTCTGTAAAATTAGAGTATGAGGTTCAAGAGAAGCCAAATTTGAACACATGGATGCAAGGTGGGCTTGACTACATAATGCTTCAGTACCTAAACATTGATGGTATCCGTACAATTGGTAGTGTCCTTGGTCAAAGTATTGCTCTTGACTACTATGTTCGTCAAGTAGGTTTCCTATTTATTTTCACTTTCTAGCAGTATGAGAATGCCTTTTGAACCTTGAATTTGAAAAGACTCCTATTATTTCTCTTTAGGTTGATGGAATTGTTGGAGAATTTACTGACATAAATCGTGGGATGGAGAAAACTGGAACCTTTACTATGGAACGAAAAAAGCTCTTTCAACTGGTTGGAAAGGCGAATTCGAATCTAGCTGATGTGATTCTTAAGCTTGGACTTTTTGAAAGGTAAAATTTTAAATTATTCATATTTAAGAATTGGATGGACCTGTTCAGAGTCATCTTTAGGTATCTAGCTATTTAAATGACTTATTATTTTGCTTTTAGAATAAATAACATGTACACCAGTGTTGAGTGAGTGTAAACCTGAATGCGAAAAATGCCTCTCATACCATTTGATACCACAGTACTAGAGATAATCAAGATGTGTGCACTGTGTTGTGCTGAAAAAGGTGAATCAAGACTGTGTGTGTGTGTGTGTGTGTGTGTGTGTGTGTGTGTGTGTGTATTATATTTAGATGAATTTCTTTTTACAATCTATGTGCATTGCACATTTTTTCAACCCAGATCTGATATCGCATGGAAAGATGCCAAATATGCTCAGATATGGGAGTACCTCAGGGATGAATTCGAACTGACTCAAAGATTTTCCAGCCTTGATTTCAAATTGAAGTTTGTAGAGGTTTGCTTTGCTTTGACTTTTGAGATCCTTCAGTACACACTTTTTTATTTTTGAATGTTTTAACCCATGCAGCACAATATCCGTTTCCTTCAAGAGATTCTCCAGAACAGGAAATCAGACTTTCTCGAGTGGCTTATTATCATCCTAATAGGTGCTGAAATTCTCATATCCGTATATGACATTGCTCATAGGTCGTCAATTACTTCTTTATAGAAACTACCCTCAAAGCTGCCTCGAAGTGATTTGATCGGTGATGGAGATATGAAGCATATAAACGACGAAAGTGACATGAATTTCTCTCATTTGTAAATTTTTGACGTGCGGTCTACTGTTGGCACGTACATTGAGAATGGTTTTGTACTTCGTTAGCTATCTATTTACCACCGTGAGCACGTACATTGAGACTATTTTTTCTAGTTCGTTTGCTATCTATTTTAGTTCAAGAGAGAAGATGGAACTGTTTGATTTGGTTGTTGACACAATGCTCTGCAGAACTTATTCGTTTGCTATCTAGTTCAGTTCAAGAGAGAAGATGGAACTGTTTAATTTGGTTGTTGACACCATAAAACGTAGGTGAATTAGAAGCTCAACTAAATTGAGCTTAACACATACACCAATGTTAAGACTTTTATGAGATCATTCAGTTACAAATAATTATTTTCGAGAGTAATATTTTGACTTTACAAATTAATACTGTATAAGTTTTTTTAACGAAATGTCTTTACTCTTGGCAAACACTAAGCATATTAAAATTGTAATAATTTTATTTCGAATAAGCTTATTTACAGTTTCAACATTATTTTAATTTTTACACAATTCTTTTAAAGGGAATAGACACTGAAGTTACTAGTACAAGCTCTAATTAATTACCAATACAAACAGATTTTTAGTTACATTTGTACCATCTCCAAATAGCTCTAGTTTACCATCTTTAACTATTAATTTCATAACTCTTTGTAACTAAGCTCTAATTAATTACCAATATAAACAGAGCTTAGTTAGTTGAATCTAAGTCGCTAATCTGTGATATCACCAACTTAAATATGTTTCATAACTCTTTGTAGAAAATTTCAAATAACTTTTCGTCAACTTTTTATTATACTAGACATGATGAGCTTCAAAACCATATATAATATGAAATCTAAATCTTCTTGAATCGAAGTAGTTTATTAGTTAAAGATGGATTACTCGCAGAGATCATTAACCGGTCATCTTTCACCATTAATTTCATTACTTTTTGTAGAAAATTTCAAAATATTTTTTGTTAATTTCGTTGTGAAGATCACTGAGTCTAGTTTATTACGAAATTTACAGAACGTAATTCGGAGATTTTTACAAAAAATTATAGAATTTATGGTAAAGTGTGACAGTTTTTCTCCCAAGCACGAATATGAGCATGGAAAATTAATTTCCGTGCTCTCAGAAGCACGAAAATTCATGAAAATTGAGTTCGTGCTAGACGGAGCACGAAGTAGATAGAATTTCGTGCTGAACAGAGAACGAAAAAGACGAAAAATTATTGTTTCGTGAAGTAATTATTTTTTCATGATTTCGTTTTATTTGAAAAGCTTTATTCAAAAATCTTTTTGTTCGTCGTCTCTTTGCGTTGAATATCGCTGGTTAATGACTACGTCGGGATTGCCCTCCTCTTGATTTTTGTTTATATGTAAGATCGACGAAGGATTTTTCCGATCGAGAAATATTCTGTTTTTATTTTAATTGAGAATGGGAAGAAGACTTAATGGGGTCCACACGTAATCATTGTTTATTTTATTTTTTCTTTATATTTTTATTGTGGAAAGTAAGGGTATGTTTGTCTTTTCAAGAAAAAATGCTTATATTACTCATAATATTATATTACAGGTCATAGAACTCACAACCCTTATATGTTTGGCAACCCGTTTGTATGTCCCCTTCTCTTAATATTTTAAGGGAAATAGGCAGAAGTATACCTTTGAAATAAATATATGAGATCCGCGGCCCCTAATATAAAAGTATGAGTTATATAAGCAGATTCGCGTACAAAGACTTATTTACCCTTACTTTTGTCAATAAAATAAAATGATAAATAAAAAGGATAAGTAAGCGCTCGCCTTTTGAGAAGATGTCAGCTTCGTGACACCACTAGCACAAAATCCTTTCTCTCTCGTGCCCCGCTAACCACGAAAGATAGAAAGCACAATGGTTTTAATTTCGTGTTTTTATGAGCACGAACAGGTAACTTAATTCGTGCTTTGTAATATGTTCGTGGAATACGATCGTTTCATGATTTCGTGCTACTTTGCATGCATATTTATCACCACGATTAAAAGTCGAATCATTCATTAAAATTCAAAATATGATTGCGACTGGTACATCAAATAAGAATAAAAAAAACTAATTCGAATCGACATCGCTATTGACTATTTCAGGCACCAGAAGCGATGGAGGCAGTGGAGGCGATGGAGGCGGCGACTGAGCAATCCTCCTGCGAAAGTTTAGAAATTCGCAGGCGCTTCGGTAAAAAACGACTTCAAATTTGTCCACTGGATTTTGTGGACTCATCGGGAAATAGTGAAACACGAGAAACCAACCGGTTTGTATACAGTGATCCCTATAGAACCTGGGCCATCCCCGACGAAAATATAAATCGTCGTTTACTCGGGTTACTGAGACGTCAAAATGGTCGTTGTATACATCGTAAAACTAGACCACCTTGTTCTCTAGGTTCCTCCCAGCGTGACGCGCAAACTCTGGAGGAAATAGAAGATGAATTTCCCAATCATCAAATAGAACTTTAAAGAATCGACATTCCATGTTTTGAGATTGTGAAACGGGGAAGGAACTCGAATATGGATATTTATTTTGATGGGGAGGGATGAGAATCGATTATAATCATCCAAAACGAATCTAGAACAAAAGATAATCATCAAGATTGCTCAATATTCACAAACATAAAATGATGTTCATGTTATAAGTAATAGTGTAGTATGCATCTGAGTTCATGTAACATAAGATCACACCATTAATCCATGTTTAATGTCGTTCTGATAATTATAATCATCCAAAACGAGTCTAGAACAAAATATATTGTCGATTCAACAATAGAATCACCACGATTGCTCAATTTTCACAAACATATAATGATGTTCATGTTAATAAGTATGCATTTGAGTTCACGTAACATACGATCACACCATTAATTCATGTTTATCAATTAAATTTGACCAATTTCAATCCAAGGTTACTTATTTCATCACTGTGATTCTAATATTAACAATCAAATGTACCACAAACAACTCAAAATATAATTTTGTCTCGTTTTTAACGCGCGTCACGAACTTATCGAACAACACGAACATGCCGTCAAGCAAAGCACGAACAAGGCAGAAATGAGTTGACTATTTGGAATTTTTAATCAACTGAAAACATCATTTTGTCAACACGAACATGTCAGCACGCCAGCACGAAATCATAGTTCAACACAGTTTCACGAAAGGCGGAAAAAACAATATCATTGAAAGGAAAAACAAATCAATTAAAATGTTATTTATTATTAGAACATAATACAGTACATGAAACTAATTATCAGAATCATACGCATTTACAATGTCCCAATACATTATATCACTGATTACCCTTGTTGCATCCGGCAATGCAGATCGACCGGTGGGCGTTGGGGTTCGGAAGTCGATAATCCCGAGGGCATCTCGACCATAAATACGTACGATAATTGGCCTTGTCCAATCATAGTACTTGAAGACCAGCGTATACCCCCGTTTCAGATGATGCGCTACAGCAAATTCATGTCATCCCTCACCGAATACCACGAAACCATCCTTCCAGATGACTTTGCACATTAACTCTTCATCACGGAAGGAATTGAGTACGAGGGTTTTACCCACCAGATCCTCATGTTCATGAGCAAAATCAGATGGTAGACGCAACACAGACAAGAAATCAAATTTGCGTAAAAAATCGTTTGTAATCCATATTTTATTTGTGGTTGGGATCTGTTTTAAAAAAGAAAAGAAAGACAGACAAGCACTTAAATAAAAAAAATTAATTTTGAAGTGATTGAAAGAAAGTAAATATCACCCCTATCAATTAATGTGAGTAATCAAATCATAAATTAATATGACCGTTGGCATCTTTTCCTACTAGGCATCGCTTCGTTTCACCTCTTACTATTTAACACGAATTATTGTTATAGTCAGCACGAACATTTCTTTATGCACGAATTTGTTTCATCAGAAATTAGCTCGAACCGGAAAGTACTTAGCACGAACTTTGGAATTATTTAGCACGAAACAGGGTTACACGAAATTATGTTCTAACATCAGCATTTAAATTAGGGTTACAAATCACACAACACACTCAAATAAAAAAACCTCTGCATCATCCTTTTGTTCTAAAATAAGCCGAAACAAATCCGGGTCATTATGCAAGAGAACCTTCACCTTATTAATGTCTTTGTGACGTGCGTAAAAGAACATCGAATAATCGGTGCTCCTTGAACGCAAAGCCTCTCTAATTAAACTTAGCAGGTGAGATCGAGATACACGGTTCGTTGGCAAGTAAAGTAGCAAATCCTCACTGCCTCGCTCTGATTGTTCACCGTAATGGAGTAAAATAGGATGAAACGACATCTAGAAATTACAATAACAAACAAAACGATCCGAGTACCTTTTCGTTCTTAATTTGTCTTCGAACCCAGTCGGAATTCGGAATTGACTCAAGAAGCGTTGTATTATTGAATCAAATTGTTTTGTGCTTAATAAAGTTTTCAACTACCACAGTAACTGAGAATTAATTTTTATGGCAAGAAGTATGAGTAACTGTGTTGATATTTAGGGTTCCCTTTTATAACTAAATATAGGGTTTCAAACTAAGTAGCACGAATGTGAAACAAAGCGGCACGAATAACATAAGAAATAGGGGGTTTATACAATAGACTGAAAAAAAACATTACACGTCCAAAATTTCACTCGAACGCTCGAATTTTTAACATATAAACGTAAATAAAAAAGAAAGAAACAATCTTAATAGCCGCGGTCCGGTTTGGGTCTCCCGTGGGCGTCGTACACATCCACTACGATTTCATCATCGGTGTGTTGGAATTCGATATCCCGGGCTATTAAAATTTGCGGAAACAATAACCCGACCGAAAACCTTCGCCGGAGATCACATGAATACCGACTCATCCGCCGGAGTCCGACCTTCGGAGACCACGCGCCCGAAAACGCGTAGCCCGCCCCCGGCCGAACCCCCGCGAGCCGGGGTTCACGCGATCGAACATCGCGTTCGATGGGGCTGCATCCGGCAGCCCCCGGCAGCAGGTCCGGCGACCTGCTGCCCGCCGTGGAGGAGCCCCCACCGTCGCGGTGGGGAGGTGACGGCACCAGCCCGTCACCGCCGGCGATCGCGCCCAGCGATCGCCCCCTCGGCCGAGGCCGAGGGTTCTCCTTCGCGCGCCGAACCCTAGGCGTGTGATGCCACGCGGTCCGGTGGCTTCGCCACCACCGCGTGGTCGTTCGTCTAATCCGGGTTCGATCCTTGGGATCTTGCGTTCTACGGTATTCTCGATAAACCAAAATCGAACAATTATCAAGGGCGTTTAGATATTGTACCTTTCGATTCGTTGTTCGGAGAAACGAAATCAAGACGATCTTTGAAATCTTCCCACGTATTCCTTGCACTCCGTTCGAACGTCGGGTGGGCGACGATCTATCGAACTCCTATGGATCTCCTTCAACTCTCTAGAATATCAAGTGTGATAATCTTGTCTTATGATTTATGAAGGCCATGTAGTGCTTTTATAGGCTACGTAGGGGATCTAAAGGAGGTGGAATATTGGGCTTCCAATATTTAAGATTAAATTGAGCCCAATGCTCAAGTCCATTAATCCTTATCAATATTAATTAATTTATTTTCCACTATATAAATTAATTGCACTCCCAATATTAAACCATATTATATCCAAATAATATTTCTCCGGTAGTATTATTTATTCCGTGTATTTAAGATATAAATATCCATGAATAAAATTTATTTATTGCTTAATAAATTTATTCATCTCTTTTATCCGAGACTAGTACCACTCAACCTTATTTATTATGCGGAATTAAATCCACTCGCGAGGTTTACATAATAAATCCTTATGAGCTCATCTCGGGGATATTATCAACCCTTCCGGGATACACTGTCCCGTCAAGAATTCACGGCATGCCATATATAAAATATAGTGACCCAACTTAACCGGTAATTGACCCAATAATTAAACCGGTCAATTCCTTTGGAAAATCAAAGTCACTTATATTAAATATACACACCCGCAATTGTATCGGGGATTAAGAATATAATACACTGAGTCTCAAATCAATTATCGCCGAGCAAACCTAATTGATGAGTCTCATCGATCCGCTCAATACACCAAGTGTACAAGTGTGATAAAATAATTAAGATAAATTATTTTCTCTCTCACACAACGACTATACCGATGGATTGGTCCGTGTCCATCTAGGTCGTGAGCAACTGTTTGATTAAATACGAGTAACCGATAGTATGATCTTCTGTGCGCCCATGCAGCACCATACTAACTACAACGTATAAAATCCAGGACTATAATTTACATATATTTAATTAACAATAATTAAAAGCAAATGAATGTTTGTAATTAATAGGTAAATGAAAGTGTACAAGGAGTTCAGAATACTCAAATCTAGACATTAAGTATACTACTCCTATCAATCTCCCACTTATACTAAGGTCTAGTCTTATCTTCCAAACTCCCGACTTCCATACTCATCACGTGCTTAAAGTTGTACTTCCAAGAAGTACTATTTGAATGAGCAATCTAGGTTGCCGCTCTGAAGTTATCTTGGTGACTACTGCATCGCCTTCCTGACGATGACTCGTATCAGGTGGTACTTGCGCTATGTGTTATCATTACTTTTAGACTTATGAATTCTTTCAGTTTACCATGCACCGCTATTTAATAGCCTTTGGTAAACTAAGAGTCATATCCAAGTCTTAGAGGTCATCCCGGAACCTAACCAAAACTTCCGCTGCCTCTGAGGCTGCTATTCAGTTATGACAGAGTCCGAGAAGCTTTACGCTTATCACTCTTTCATTATAAGGTTCCACCTCTTTCCAAAAGTAAACACATAGCCTGATATCGACTTACACTGGTCCTTATCAGCTTGGAAATCCGAATCTGTGTAACCCAGAGGAATCAGATTGTCTGCTCCGTAACTCAGAACATAATCCTTAGTATTTCGCAAATACTTGAAAATGCTCTTTACGGCAGTCCAATGAGCCTCTCCAGGATTACTCTGATATCTCGCTACTACGCCAACTGCATAGCAGATATCAGGCCTCGTGCATAACATTGCATACATCAAGCTTCCCACAGCCGAAGCGTAGGGAACTGCTTTCATTTCATCTTTCTCCTTTTGTGTCTGAGGAAACATCTCCTTAGAAAGATAAGTTCCTTTACTGAAGGGCAGTACACCCTTCTTGGAATCTTGCATGTTAAAACGAGCCAGAATCGTGTCTATGTAAGATTGCTGGGAAAGATACAATGTTCTATTCCGGCGATCCCTTATAACCTTGATCCCTAGAACATGTCTCACTTCTCCCAAATCTTTCATATCGAATTGTCTAGACAACCATCCCTTTATGTCTGACAACATCTTTACACTGTTGCCAATGAGAAGAATGTCATCTACATAACGAGAAACACCACCTTCTTCCCATCACGTTTCCAATACACACACGATTCGTCCATGCTTTGACTGAATACAAAAGATTGGACTACTTCGTCAAACCGCAGGTTCCACGATCTCGAGGCTTGTTTCAATCCATAAATGGATCGATTAAGCTTGCACACTAGATGATCTCGCCCCTTAGCAATGAATCCTTCTGGTTGTTTCATATAAATCGTCTCGTCAAGACTTCCATTTAGGAAAGCTGTCTTGACATCCATTTGCCACACCTCATAATCCATATGAGCTTCTATGGATAAGAGAATCCGGATCGACTTTATCTTGGCTACCGGCGAGAAGGTCTCCTCATAATCGATTCCCTCTTTCTGAGTATATCCTTTCGCAACAAGCCGAGCTTTAAAGGTTTCAACCTTTCCGTCAGATCCTCTCTTTCTCTTGTAGACCCATTTACACCCAATTGGCTTTACGCCGCTTGGTGGTTCTACAAGATCCCAGACTTTATTTGAATCCATAGATTCAATTTCGGATTTCATCGCTTTCTTCCAAGAAGGCGCATCTATATCTTGTACCGCCTCATCGTAGGTCCAGGGATCGATTTCATGAACTCCAGGTCCAGAGTCCGAAGACTCACCCAGTCCAATCCATCGGTCTGGTTGCTTAACAACCCTCCCACTACGACGGCGTTTCGGTGTATTAACAGTGATAGTAGGTGCAGGTTCTAGTGGTGTATTACTACTCGGTTCGGCTGTATCTAAGTCTTCCTTGTCTCCTCTCAACTCATCAAGTATTATGTCACTCTTGGGCTTGTGGTCCATGACATAGTCTTCCTCTAAGAACCGAGCGTTAGTACTTATAACGATCTTCTGGTCCGTAGGACTATAGAACATGCCACCTTTAGTTCCTTTCGGGTATCCTACAAATAGCCGTAATTCTGATCTAGGTTCTAACTTATCGGCACCTTGTCGCAACACATGTGCTGGACAACCCCAGATCCGAATGTGTTTCAAGTTAGGCTTGCGCCCACTCCACAATTCCATGGGTGTTGTTGGTACCTTTTTGGTTGGAACCCTATTCAAGATATACGCCGCTGTTTCCAAGGCGTGTCCCCAGAACATAATAGGTAAGTCCGAGTAACTCATCATTGAACGTACCATTTCCATAAGAGTCCTATTCCTTCTTTCAGACACACCATTCTGCTGGGGAGTATATGGTGAGGTCAGTTGGGATTCAATCCCATTCTCTGCCAAGTATGCCTTGAATTCTCCAGACAGGTACTCGCCTCTACGATCAGATCGTAGGCATTTTATGGATTTACCACGAAGGTTCTCCACAAGAGCCTTGAACTCTTTGAACTTGCCAAAGGATTCGCTCTTGTGGCTCATCAGGTATATGTTGGAAATCGATATCCCGGGCCATTAAAAATTGCGGAAACCATAGCCCGATCAAAAAAACCCATCGCCGGAGATCACATGAACACCATCGCACGCGCCGGAGCAAGACCGAGTGCACGACATAGCCGAAGCCATGCACGCGCGCCCAGCCAACCCCCCGCGGCTAGGGTTTCATGCGATCGCATCTTGCGATCGCTGGGTTGCATCGAAGCAACCCTACGGTGAGTCCGGCGACTCGCCGTTCGCACAGGAGGGGGCGGCTCGTCCCACGAGCCGCGGCGGCACCAGCCCGCCACCCCAGCGATCGAACCCTTGGTTCGATCGCACCCCCAGCCGTGGGCCGGGGTCCTTCGATGCGCACGCCCCCGGTTCAACCGGGGCGTGTTTGGTCCGATCCCCACGGGGATCCTTGAACCGCCGGCGGTCCGGTGGTTTGTCCACCACCGCCCGGTTCGATCCTCGTCCGGGGTTCGTCCTCGGATCTTGGTTCTACGGTATTTTCAATAATAATTGATTAAAATCATAAAGGGTGTTTACGATTTTACCTTCGATTCGTTGTTCGGAGAAACGAAATCAATCGATGACCTTGAGATCTTCCGACGTATTCCTTGCACTAGCCCGGACGTCGTGTGGGCGACGATCTACCGAACTCCATGGATCTCCTTCACGAACTCTCTAGACTAATCAAGTATGATTATCTTGTCTTATTGTGAAGACCATGTAGTGCTTTTATAGGCTACGTAGGGGATCTTAAGGAGGTGGAATATTGGGCTTCCAATAATAGTGATTAAATTGAGCCCAAGCCCAAATCTATTAATCCTTACTATTATTAATTAATTCTATTTTCCACTATATAAAATTAATTGCACTCCCAATATTAAACCATATTATATCAAATAATATTTCTCCGGTAGTATTATTTATTCCGTGTATTTAAGATATAAATATCCATGAATAAAATTAATTTATTGCTAATTAATTTATTCATCTCTTATATCCGAGACTAGTACCATTCAACCTTAATTATTATGCGGAACGAATTCACCTACAGGGTTTACATAATAATTCCTTATGAACTCATCTCGGGGATATTATCAACCCTTACGGGATACACTTTCCCGTCAAGTATTCACGGCATGCCATATATAAAATATAGTGACCCAACTTAACCGGTAATTAACCCAATAATTAAATCGGTTAATTCCTTTGGTAAATCAAAGTCACTTATATTAAATATACACACCCGCAATAGTATCGGGGATTAAGAATAAAATACACTGAGACTCGAATCGATTATCGCCGGCAATCCTAATCGATGAATCTCAACGATCCGCTCAATACACCAAGTGTACAAGTGTGATAAAATAATTAAGATAAATTATTTTCTCTCTCACACAACGACTATACCGATGGATTGGTCCGTGTCCATCTAGGTCGTGAGCAACTGTTCGATTAAATACGAGTAACCGATAGTATGATCTTTTGTGCGCCCATGCTTGCACCATACTAACTACAACGTATAAAATCCAGGACTATGATTTGCATATATTTAATTATAAATAATTAAACACAAATAATTGTTTATTTAATTAAATAGATTAATGGCAATGGATCGTGAGTTTCCGTTACTTAAATCTAGACATTAAGTACACAACTCCAACAATCTCCCACTTGTACTAAGGTCTAGTCATTTCCTCCAAACTCCCGACTCCCATACTCATCACGTGCTTAAGTTGTACTTCCAAGAAGTACTATGTGAATGAGCACTCTAGGTTGCCGCTCTGAAGTTATCTTGGTGACTACAGCGTCGTCTCCCTCGACGATGACTCGTATCAGGTGGTACTTGCACTATGTGTTATCTTACACTTATGGACTTGTGATTTCTTACCATTTGCCATTGCACCGCTATTTACATAGCCTTTGGCAAATTAAGAATCACATCTAAGTCCCAGAGATTATCCCGGAGTTATACCAAAACTTCCGCTGCCTCTGAGGCCGCTATTTGGTTACCCATGGCAGAGTCCGAAAAGCATCGTGCTTATCACTCTTCCATGTTAAACTCCTTCTCCTTCAATAGTGAAACACATAGCCTGATATCGACTTACACCGGTCCTCATTCGATTAGAAATCTAAGAGAATATAATCCAAAGGAAATGCTCGTCTGTTTCGTAATCCAGAACATAGTTTCTAGTACTTCGAAAGTACTTAAAATGTTTATTACAATAGCCGAGTATTCCTTTCCAGGATTACCTTGATATCCTCCCACTATGCTAACCGCATAGCCGATATCAGGTTCTCGTTTTCAACATTGGATTTATTAAGCTTTCCACACTCAAAGTGTAGGAAACTGCTTTCATTGCTTCTATCTCCTTTTGTGTTCCAAAACACATATCCTTAGATAGATGCATTCCGTCTCTGAAAGGTAACGAACCTTTCTCGGAATCTTGCATGTTTAAAACGAACCATAATCATTTATGTAAGATGTCCAGGAGAAGTACAATGTTCTTTCTAGAGATCCAAGATCTCAAGAACATGTCCAACTTCTTCCTTTATCTTTCATAATGATTCATCTAGACAACCATCATTTTATGTCTGATAACATCTTTACATTATTGCCAATGATAAGAGTGTCATCTACATAAAACCTCCGAGAAACACCACCTTGATTTCCATCACGTTTCCAATACACACAATTCGTCTATGCTTTTGATGAATCCATAAAATGGACTATCTCATCAATTTGCAAGTACCACGAACTCAATGCTTTGTTTCAATCCATAAATGGATCAACTAAGCTTGTACTCTAAATGATCTCGCCTCTTAGCAATAATCCTTATTGCTCTCCAAGAAGGCACATTTAGATCTAGTACGGCCTTCATGCAGATCTAGGGATCGATTTCATGTATACTAGGTCCAGAGTCCGAAGGCTCTCCTAGTCTTATGAATATCTCCGGTTGTCCCACAACCTCCCACTACAATGGCATTCCGGTGTATAAACAGTGATAACAGTAGGTGCAGTTAGTGGTGTACCGCTACTTGGTTCGGCTGGTTCTAAGTCTTAATCTTTCTCTCTCATTTCAAAGTATTACGTCACCTTGGGCTTGTGGTTCATTATATAGTCTTTCTCTAAGAACCGGGCGTTAGAACTTATAACGTCCTTCTGGTTCATAGTACTATTGAACACACATCTTTTGTTCTTCTAGGATATTCTACAACCGCATTTGAATGCCCCGTTGTTTCCAGACATATCCATAGAACATAGGTAGTTCCGTATAACTCATAATTTTACTATTTCTATAAGAGTTCCATTTCTTGTTTACGACACACCATTTCTACACAACAGTGCATGGTGTAGTCATTTGGGATCAAATCCCAATCTCTGATCAGTATGCCATGCATTCCTCAGACAGGTACTTGCCTCCGCGATCAAATCGCAGGCTACAAATGGATATACCTTGATGGTTCTCCACAATTGCTTAGTGTCCATTGACTTGTCAAAACACTTGCTTTTGTGGCACATCAGGTATTCTAATCCATTTTTCGAGTAATCATAAAATGAAGTACTCGTACCTTATTGTCTGAGTAGGCATAGGTCTACATACATCAGAGTCAATCAATTCTTATACTTGTCCGGATCTTACATCTTATATCCATAAAGGATTGCTTAGTCATATTATCTTCCAAATTAGATTCTTAGGTCGGAAGGTCCACTCCTTCAACTTAATTGATCAAAAATCAATTTTCGACCTTTGAACTTCTTATTTGAATAAACATGACTCAGCATAAGAATCCACAAGTATAATTGATAAAGAAATCTCTTATTAGTAAAACGAGTTTCATACTACGGTTCGTTGCATTGTGGTGGACTCAGGATTCATCATTTATATATTGCTAGCTAATGTACCAAAATAGATAATATCATTATTTCTTCTTATAACCATCAAATGATTAAAAGAAATAAAATATCCATTCATTAGAAATCCAGAACAAAGTTCTTTCTAATATGAAAGGTACATAAAAGCAATAACTCAAAATGAAATCCTATAAAATGTCCTCCACTGCAACTGCTGCCTCCTCTACAGCATTGCCTCATGTAGACTACGATTTCTTCTCTTCCAAGTCGTCGGGTTTCCTGGAACCCTTGCATTTAAAATGCACATACCGTCAGTGGTTCCATATCTACACACCAGGTTCCGGTAGATAATACCACTGACTATGTTTTACGACTAAAGAAAATTTCGTACTTTCTTTTGAGAAGATAATCAGACTTCCAGTACCCAGACTGTTTGCATCGAGAACACTTGCCTCTTGGCTTTCTCGTCCCATCTCGTGGTCCAAGAAACTTAGGACCACTGGGTTTCTATGCTTGCTTTTCCTTTCCCCCGATTTTGCCCTTAGGTTCGAAACCTTTGGCATTGGCTACAAGAGCTTGCGATTTCCGACTCAACTCGTCTAAAAGGTCAATCATCTCAAAAACGTTTTTAAGCGTTTCCTCGAAGCGACTGGCCTTTATGAGTATCCTCATCGCCTCTTGTCTAGCCTCTACATCATGTCTAAACATCTCCTTGAGTTTGAACACGATATCATAATCAGTGGTTATTGCATAAGCATTTTCCCACTTCTTAAAATCAGTTCTTTCCTCAAATGTTAAGACATTAGTAGGTTCGGGAGGACAAAGCTCACTGAGTACAACTTAACAGTCCGGGCAATGTCTAGATCTCTATTCCAATCAATACATTTAGGGACCAATGAGTTTAAATCCTTACGTATCACATAAAGTGGGTTCAAAGCCATATCCTAATCTATGAGCACATATAACAACAAACAATCGATTTAATATCCGATATTATCTCCCTTAAATAATATCATTAAATCACTAATCACATCTAAAATCCCATCAGGTAAGGCAAGACACGGTGTGTGGACGTTTACCCACCCAAACGACTTAGCAATTAGATTTCCTTCGGTCATACATCACTTATAGCGGAACCTCGGTGGGAGGAATACTATAAGGCGTATCTAAGTGTAAACCATTACTCAGCACCAAAGTAAATCGTTTGGAATTGCTACATCACCGCAAGCCACGTTGTGTGGACGTTTACGATAACTTCACAACTCTTCACAATTTCTTACAACTGTCTACATCAATTAATCCAAAATCCGTCAGTATAGCAAGCCACGTTGTGTGGACGTTTACTACACCAAGAGACTTTTATAATTGACTCCCAATTACTTGATTCATTTAATCTTGTAAATCAAGACGCGGAGAATCATAAGTGAAACTCGAAGTTTCTTACCAGTGATTCACCATGCGAACGACCCTATCTCTCATAAATGAGGGAGCCGAGCAGACAATCGATCCACCTTCAAAAGATGGTACGAAGGTCTCTAATTTGTGTCCTCGACATGACCAAGTGGCTTTGGCTCCATTCCACTCCCCGGGGTGAGAATGAGTCGACTTGAAATCAGTTTTGGAAAGACAAATTAGGCATTGTTTGATAAACTTAATCAATGTTTCTTGTAAAAGGAATTACAAGAATTCTCCTCCAATGACTTGTCTATACGAACTTCAAAAGTCCATAAAAGTCACCAAGAGAACAGTAATGGAGACCATGGATATGTTTCCATACCCTCTCCCACTTAGCTTTTTACAATAAAGGGATACACTATCTAATGCATAATTAAATACACATAAGCATGCATACATGAAATAAAGCACATAGAATATTATCACATAGTCAAAATAATACTGGAATATTATTTTCCGACTATTATGGCTTTATTCGCATCCCCGTATGCGTCTTCTAGTCTTCAGTCTTCGTTCTTGAATGCTTCATGTGACGGGAATATTAATTCCAATATTTAAATCTATTTATTTTCAATTAATCCAAAAGTTACTTAATTCGAAAATTAAGTCAATCGAATATATCAAAAATAAAATTAAATATTATTAATATTTTTATTTATTTATTTTCCTATCTAATTCTATTAAATCTCTAGAATAATCTATCCAAGACCCACTTGGAATATTCTAGAAGACTTCCATAATAGAATAAGGAAATAAAATAAATTAGGACTCTTAATCCTTCCAAATTAATTCCTTTCCTAATCTATTAAAAATTCCATAAAGGAATAATTAAATAGGAAAAATTAATTAAGGATTCTTCTACTTTCCAAAATTAATTAATTTCCATGTCCATGAAAATTCCCATAAAATAGGAATAATCAAATAGGAAATAAATTAATAATTAATTATTTTCCTTTCTAATTCCATTAAATCTCTAGAATCCTATTCCAAGTAGAACTTAGAATATTCTAGAAGACTTCCATAATAGAATAAGGAAATAAATTAATTCCAATTAATTCTTTTCCTAATCCATGAGAGTTTCCATAAAGAAAAATACTCAATAAGGAAAAACCGAATTAATTCTAAATTTATTCCTTCCTTATCCATGAAAATTCCCATAAAATAGGAATAATCAATAAGGAAATAAATTTATTCTAAATTTATTCTTTTCCTATTCCATGAGAGTTCCTAAGAATAGGAATACTCAAAATAGGAAAATCGAATAGTTTAGGAAAGTAAATCTCGGTAGGAGTAGCATGAGATCGGGAGACCCCACGCCACACCACCTTCGACCGACCGGCCCCCGGGGAGGGCAACCGCCGCCACCACTCAGCCGGCCGGCCACCACCAAGCCGGCGGCAGCCCTAGCCGAGGGGTTCAATCGCCGCCCCTCTCCCTTGCCATCGATCTCATGGGGATCGATCTCCATGATCGATCCTCGAGCCCTTCGTCTTCTTCGTCACACGTCTTCTCCGGTGGTCGTTTCGGCATCGAACCAACGTAAATAAATTACAAGAATTTAAATTACAATTATCCGGTATCGATTCTATACATGAAATCGACCCTATACAATTTCCGGAAAAAGTAGAACGTAATAATAAATCCTAAATTCGGTCAACCCCCGAATTTTTACTATTACAAGCATTCACCACACATAAAACGAATCTCGACATGTCCGAGAGTTTAATCAAAACATATTATGACAATAATTAACGAATAAATTATATCTAGCCATAATAGTCGGAAACCCTGCAAGGTAGAACAATTTTATCGAAAATACCGCGAACGTAAACCACGCTCTGATAAAAATTGTTGGAAATCGATATCCCGGGCCATTAAAAATTGCGGAAACCATAGCCCGATCAAAAAAACCCATCGCCGGAGATCACATGAACACCATCGCACGCGCCGGAGCAAGACCGAGTGCACGACATAGCCGAAGCCATGCACGCGCGCCCAGCCAACCCCCCGCGGCTAGGGTTTCATGCGATCGCATCTTGCGATCGCTGGGTTGCATCGAAGCAACCCTACGGCGAGTCCGGCGACTCGCCGTTCGCACAGGAGGGGGCGGCTCGTCCCACGAGCCGCGGCGGCACCAGCCCGCCACCCCAGCGATCGAACCCTTGGTTCGATCGCACCCCCAGCCGTGGGCTGGGGTCCTTCGATGCGCACGCCCCCGGTTCAACCGGGGCGTGTTTGGTTCGATCCCCACGGGGATCCTTGAACCGCCGACGGTCCGGTGGTTCGTCCACCACCGCCCGGTTCGATCCTCGTCCGGGGTTCGTCCTCGGATCTTGGTTCTACGGTATTTTCAATAATAATCGATTAAAATCATAAAGGGTGTTTACGATTTTACCTTCGATTCGTTGTTCGGAGAAACGAAATCAATCGATGACCTTGAGATCTTCCGACGTATTCCTTGCACTAGCCCGGATGTCGTGTGGGCGACGATCTACCGAACTCCATGGATCTCCTTCACGAACTCTCTAGACTAATCAAGTATGATTATCTTGTCTTATTGTGAAGACCATGTAGTGCTTTTATAGGCTACGTACGGGATCTTAAGGAGGTGGAATATTGGGCTTCCAATAATAGTGATTAAATTGAGCCCAAGCCCAAATCTATTAATCCTTACTATTATTAATTAATTCTATTTTCCACTATATAAAATTAATTGCACTCCCAATATTAAACCATATTATATCAAATAATATTTCTCCGGTAGTATTATTTATTCCGTGTATTTAAGATATAAATATCCATGAATAAAATTAATTTATTGCTAATTAATTTATTCATCTCTTATATCCGAGACTAGTACCATTCAACCTTAATTATTATGCGGAACGAATTCACCTGCAGGGTTTACATAATAATTCCTTATGAACTCATCTCGGGGATATTATCAACCCTTACGGGATACACTTTCCCGTCAAGTATTCACGGCATGCCATATATAAAATATAGTGACCCAACTTAACCGGTAATTAACCCAATAATTAAATCGGTTAATTCCTTTGGTAAATCAAAGTCACTTATATTAAATATACACACCCGCAATAGTATCGGGGATTAAGAATAAAATACACTGAGACTCGAATCGATTATCGCCGGCAATCCTAATCGATGAATCTCAACGATCCGCTCAATACACCAAGTGTACAAGTGTGATAAAATAATTAAGATAAATTATTTTCTCTCTCACACAACGACTATACCGATGGATTGGTCCGTGTCCATCTAGGTCGTGAGCAACTGTTCGATTAAATACGAGTAACCGATAGTATGATCTTTTGTGCGCCCATGCTTGCACCATACTAACTACAACGTATAAAATCCAGGACTATGATTTGCATATATTTAATTATAAATAATTAAACACAAATAATTGTTTATTTAATTAAATAGATTAATGGCAATGGATCGTGAGTTTCCGTTACTTAAATCTAGACATTAAGTACACAACTCCAACAATCTCCCACTTGTACTAAGGTCTAGTCATTTCCTCCAAACTCCCGACTCCCATACTCATCACGTGCTTAAGTTGTACTTCCAAGAAGTACTATGTGAATGAGCACTCTAGGTTGCCGCTCTGAAGTTATCTTGGTGACTACAGCGTCGTCTCCCTCGACGATGACTCGTATCAGGTGGTACTTGCACTATGTGTTATCTTACACTTATGGACTTGTGATTTCTTACCATTTGCCATTGCACCGCTATTTACATAGCCTTTGGCAAATTAAGAATCACATCTAAGTCCCAGAGATTATCCCGGAGTTATACCAAAACTTCCGCTGCCTCTGAGGCCGCTATTTGGTTACCCATGGCAGAGTCCGAAAAGCATCGTGCTTATCACTCTTCCATGTTAAACTCCTTCTCCTTCAATAGTGAAACACATAGCCTGATATCGACTTACACCGGTCCTCATTCGATTAGAAATCTAAGAGAATGTAATCCAAAGGAAATGCTCGTCTGTTTCGTAATCCAGAACATAGTTTCTAGTACTTCGAAAGTACTTAAAATGTTTATTACAATAGCCGAGTATTCCTTTCCAGGATTACCTTGATATCCTCCCACTATGCTAACCGCATAGCCGATATCAGGTTCTCGTTTTCAACATTGGATTTATTAAGCTTTCCACACTCAAAGTGTAGGAAACTGCTTTCATTGCTTCTATCTCCTTTTGTGTTCCAAAACACATATCCTTAGATAGATGCATTCCGTCTCTGAAAGGTAACGAACCTTTCTCGGAATCTTGCATGTTTAAAACGAACCATAATCATTTATGTAAGATGTCCAGGAGAAGTACAATGTTCTTTCTAGAGATCCAAGATCTCAAGAACATGTCCAACTTCTTCCTTTATCTTTCATAATGATTCATCTAGACAACCATCATTTTATGTCTGATAACATCTTTACATTATTGCCAATGATAAGAGTGTCATCTACATAAAACCTCCGAGAAACACCACCTTGATTTCCATCACGTTTCCAATACACACAATTCGTCTATGCTTTTGATGAATCCATAAAATGGACTATCTCATCAATTTGCAAGTACCACGAACTCAATGCTTTGTTTCAATCCATAAATGGATCAACTAAGCTTGTACTCTAAATGATCTCGCCTCTTAGCAATAATCCTTATTGCTCTCCAAGAAGGCACATTTAGATCTAGTACGGCCTTCATGCAGATCTAGGGATCGATTTCATGTATACTAGGTCCAGAGTCCGAAGGCTCTCCTAGTCTTATGAATATCTCCGGTTGTCCCACAACCTCCCACTACAATGGCATTCCGGTGTATAAACAGTGATAACAGTAGGTGCAGTTAGTGGTGTACCGCTACTTGGTTCGGCTGGTTCTAAGTCTTAATCTTTCTCTCTCATTTCAAAGTATTACGTCACCTTGGGCTTGTGGTTCATTATATAGTCTTTCTCTAAGAACCGGGCGTTAGAACTTATAACGTCCTTCTGGTTCATAGTACTATTGAACACACATCTTTTGTTCTTCTAGGATATTCTACAACCGCATTTGAATGCCCCGTTGTTTCCAGACATATCCATAGAACATAGGTAGTTCCGTATAACTCATAATTTTACTATTTCTATAAGAGTTCCATTTCTTGTTTACGACACACCATTTCTACACAACAGTGCATGGTGTAGTCATTTGGGATCAAATCCCAATCTCTGATCAGTATGCCATGCATTCCTCAGACAGGTACTTGCCTCCGCGATCAAATCGCAGGCTACAAATGGATATACCTTGATGGTTCTCCACAATTGCTTAGTGTCCATTGACTTGTCAAAACACTTGCTTTTGTGGCACATCAGGTATTCTAATCCATTTTTCGAGTAATCATAAAATGAAGTACTCGTACCTTATTGTCTGAGTAGGCATAGGTCTACATACATCAGAGTCAATCAATTCTTATACTTGTCCGGATCTTACATCTTATATCCATAAAGGATTGCTTAGTCATATTATCTTCCAAATTAGATTCTTAGGTCGGAAGGTCCACTCCTTCAACTTAATTGATCAAAAATCAATTTTCGACCTTTGAACTTCTTATTTGAATAAACATGACTCAGCATAAGAATCCACAAGTATAATTGATAAAGAAATCTCTTATTAGTAAAACGAGTTTCATACTACGGTTCGTTGCATTGTGGTGGACTCAGGATTCATCATTTATATATTGCTAGCTAATGTACCAAAATAGATAATATCATTATTTCTTCTTATAACCATCAAATGATTAAAAGAAATAAAATATCCATTCATTAGAAATCCAGAACAAAGTTCTTTCTAATATGAAAGGTACATAAAAGCAATAACTCAAAATGAAATCCTATAAAATGTCCTCCACTGCAACTGCTGCCTCCTCTACAGCATTGCCTCATGTAGACTACGATTTCTTCTCTTCCAAGTCGTCGGGTTTCCTGGAACCCTTGCATTTAAAATGCACATACCGTCAGTGGTTCCATATCTACACACCAGGTTCCGGTAGATAATACCACTGACTATGTTTTACGTATAAAGAAAATTTCGTACTTTCTTTTGAGAAGATAATCAGACTTCCAGTACCCAGACTGTTTGCATCGAGAACACTTGCCTCTTGGCTTTCTCGTCCCATCTCGTGGTCCAAGAAACTTAGGACCACTGGGTTTCTATGCTTGCTTTTCCTTTCCCCCGATTTTGCCCTTAGGTTCGAAACCTTTGGCATTGGCTACAAGAGCTTGCGATTTCCGACTCAACTCGTCTAAAAGGTCAATCATCTCAAAAACGTTTTTAAGCGTTTCCTCGAAGCGACTGGCCTTTATGAGTATCCTCATCGCCTCTTGTCTAGCCTCTACATCATGTCTAAACATCTCCTTGAGTTTGAACACGATATCATAATCAGTGGTTACTGCATAAGCATTTTCCCACTTCTTAAAATCAGTTCTTTCCTCAAATGTTAAGACATTAGTAGGTTCGGGAGGACAAAGCTCACTGAGTACAACTTAACAGTCCGGGCAATGTCTAGATCTCTATTCCAATCAATACATTTAGGGACCAATGAGTTTAAATCCTTACGTATCACATAAAGTGGGTTCAAAGCCATATCCTAATCTATGAGCACATATAACAACAAACAATCGATTTAATATCCGATATTATCTCCCTTAAATAATATCATTAAATCACTAATCACATCTAAAATCCCATCAGGTAAGGCAAGCCACGGTGTGTGGACGTTTACCCACCCAAACGACTTAGCAATTAGATTTCCTTCGGTCATACATCACTTATAGCGGAACCTCGGTGGGAGGAATACTATAAGGCGTATCTAAGTGTAAACCATTACTCAGCACCAAAGTAAATCGTTTGGAATTGCTACATCACCGCAAGCCACGTTGTGTGGACGTTTACGATAACTTCACAACTCTTCACAATTTCTTACAACTGTCTACATCAATTAATCCAAAATCCGTCAGTATAGCAAGCCACGTTGTGTGGACGTTTACTACACCAAGAGACTTTTATAATTGACTCCCAATTTCTTACTTGATTCATTTAATCTTGTGTGCACTTGCCTCGCGGCTTGCTCTTCCCAATCCGTGGTTTGGAACCACTGGGCTTCTTTGCTTGCACTTCTTCCTTAGCCATAAGAGCTTGTGATTTTCTGATCACACTTATGATTTTCATCCTCAAGTCATCGTTTTTAAGCGATTCCTCTAGTGGACGAAATACAATGAGTATGTCAATCACCTCTTCAGCAGTATCCACGCTATGTCTCAACATCATATTGAGGTCATTCTTAATGTCCTCATCAGTTGGGACAACAGCAGATATAGAAGGCTTAACAGTCTGGACAATGTCCAGATTTCGTTCCCAATCATTACTATATGGAACCAGTGAGTTTTCATCTTTAAGTATATCACAAAGTGGGGTCACAGTCATTCTAAACCTATAAGCACATAAAACAAACAAACAATTTAATATCCGATATTATCTCCCTTAAATAATATCATTAAATCACTAATCACATCTAAAATCCCATCAGGTAAGGCAAGCCACGTGGTGTGGACGTTTACCCACCCAAATGATTTAGCAATTAGATTTTCTTTGGTCATACATCACTTATAGCGGAACCTCGTGGGGAGGAATACTATAAGGCGTATCTAAGTGTAAACCATTACTCAGCACCAAAGTAAATCGTTTGGAATTGCTCCATTACCGCAAGCCACGTGGTGTGGACGTTTACGACAACTTCACAACTCTTCACAATTTTCTTACAACTGTCTACATCAATTATTCCAAGATCCGTCAGCATAGCAAGCCACGTGGTGTGGACGTTTACTACACCAAGAGATCTTTACAATTGACTCCCAATTACTTGATCCATTCGATTTCGTAAATCAGGACGCGGAGAATCATAAGTGAAACTCGAAGTTTCTAACCAGTGATTCACCATGCGAACAACCCTATCTCTCATAAATGAGGGAGCCGAGCAGACAATCGATCCACCCTTAAAAGAATGGTACGAAGGTCTCTAATTTGTGTCCTCGACATGACCAAGTGGCTTTGGCTCCATTCCACTCCCCGGGGTAAGAATGAGTCGACTTGAAATCAGTTTTGGAAGGACAAATTAGGCATTGTTTGATGAACTCAATCAATGTTTCTCGTAAGAGGAATTACAAGAACTCTCCTCCAATGACCTATCTATATAAACTTCAAAAGTTTATAAAAGTCACCAAGAGAGCAGCAATGGAGACCATGGGTATGTTTCCATACCCTCTCCCACTTAGCTTTTTACAATAAAGGGATACGCTATCTAGTGCATAAAAGTAAACACATATAGCATGCATACATGTAATAAAGCACATAATATTATCACATAGTCAAAATAATTACTAGAATATTATTTTCCGACTATTATGGCTTTTATTCCATCTCCGTACGCATCTTCTAGTCTTCAGTCTTCGTTCTTGAATGCTCCATGTGACGAGAATATTAATTTCCAATATTTAAATCTATTTATTTTTAATAAATCCAAAAGATACTTAATTCGAAAATTAAGTCAATCGAATAAATCAAAAATAAAATTAAATATTATTAATATTTTTATTTATTTTATTTTCCCTTTCTACTTCATTAAATCTCTAGAATAATCTATCCAAGACCCACTTGGAATATTCTAGATGATTTCCATAATGAAATAAGGAAATAAAATAATTTAGGACTCTTCTACTTTCCAAATTAATTAGATTCCTAATCCATGAATATTTCCATAAAATAGAAATAATCAATTAGGAATCCTAATTAATTCCAAATTGATTCTTTTCCTAATCCATGAGAGTTCCCAAAAATAGGAATTCTCAAATAGGAAAAACCCGAACCAATTAGGAAAGTAAATCTCCGGACCGGGATAGCACGGGGTGGGGATCCCCGCACTACCCTCGACCGCCGCCGCCATGCCGCCGCCGCCCAGCCCACGCGCCACCCCCACTGGTGGCCGGCGTGGCCGGAGCTCCCGCGGGCAGCCCCTTAGGGCGTGGGTCGATCATCCTCGTGGGATCGACCATGGGGTTGGTCGATCCGAGCCCTTCACCCTCACGTCGTCTCCTTCGTCATACTTTTTCTCCGGCGCTCGTTTCGGCATCGATCCAACGCAAAATAAATTACAAAATAAATTTTACACTATCCGGTATCGATTCTATACATGAAATCGACCCTATACAATTTCCGGAAAAACGTAGAACGTAATAATAAATCCTAAATTCGGTCAACCCCCGAATTTTTACTATTACAAGCATTCACCACCAAAAACGAATCTCGACATGTCCGAGAGTTTAATCAAACCAACAATCATGACAAAATAAATTAAACGAATAATAAATTAAGCCATAATAGTCGGAAACCCTGCAAGGTAGAACAATTTTATCGAAAATACCGCGAATGTAAACCACGCTCTGATACCAATTGTTGGAATTCGATATCCCGGGCTATTAAAATTTGCGGAAACAATAACCCGACCGAAAACCTTCGCCGGAGATCACATGAACACCGACTCATCCGCCGGAGTCCGACCTTCGGAGACCACGCGCCCGAAAACGCGTAGCCCGCCCCCGGCCGAACCCCCGCGAGCCGGGGTTCACGCGATCGAACATCGCGTTCGATGGGGCTGCATCCGGCAGCCCCCGGCAGCAGGTCCGGCGACCTGCTTCCCGCCGTGGAGGAGCCCCCACCGTCGCGGTGGGGAGGTGACGGCACCAGCCCGTCACCGCCGGCGATCGCGCCCAGCGATCGCCCCCTCGGCCGAGGCCGAGGGTTCTCCTTCGCGCGCCGAACCCTAGGCGTGTGATGTCACGCGGTCCGGTGGCTTCGCCACCACCGCGTGGTCGTTCGTCTAATCCGGGTTCGATCCTTGGGATCTTGCGTTCTACGGTATTCTCGATAAACCAAAATCGAACAATTATCAAGGGCGTTTAGATATTGTACCTTTCGATTTGTTGTTCGGAGAAACGAAATCAAGACGACCTTTGAAATCTTCCCACGTATTCCTTGCACTCCGTTCGAACGTCGGGTGGGCGACGATCTATCGACCTCCTATGGATCTCCTTCAACTCTCTAGAATATCAAGTGTTATAATCTTGTCTTATGATTTATGAAGGCCATGTAGTGCTTTTATAGGCTACGTAGGGGATCTAAAGGAGGTGGAATATTGGGCTTCCAATATTGAAGATTAAATTGAGCCCAATGCTCAAGTCCATTAATCCTTATCAATATTAATTAATTTATTTTCCACTATATAAATTAATTGCACTCCCAATATTAAACCATATTATATCCAAATAATATTTCTCCGGTAGTATTATTTATTCCGTGTATTTAAGATTTAAATATCCATGAATAAAATTTATTTATTGCTTAATAAATTTAATTATCTCTTTTATCCGAGACTAGTACCACTCAACCTTATTTATTATGCGGAATTAAATCCACTCGCGAGGTTTACATAATAAATCCTTATGAGCTCATCTCGGGGATATTATCAACCCTTCCGGGATACACTGTCCCGTCAAGAATTCACGGCATGCCATATATAAAATATAGTGACCCAACTTAACCGGTAATTGACCCAATAATTAAACCGGTCAATTCCTTTGGAAAATCAAAGTCACTTATATTAAATATACACACCCGCAATTGTATCGGGGATTAAGAATATAATACACTGAGTCTCAAATCAATTATCGCCGAGCAAACCTAATTGATGAGTCTCATCGATCCGCTCAATACACCAAGTGTACAAGTGTGATAAAATAATTAAGATAAATTATTTTCTCTCTCACACAACGACTATACCGATGGATTGGTCCGTGTCCATCTAGGTCGTGAGCAACTGTTTGATTAAATACGAGTAACCGATAGTATGATCTTCTGTGCGCCCATGCAGCACCATACTAACTACAACGTATAAAATCCAGGACTATAATTTGCATATATTTAATTAACAATAATTAAAAGCAAATGAATGTTTGTAATTAATAGGTAAATGAAAGTGTACAAGGAGTTCAGAATATTCAAATCTAGACATTAAGTATACTACTCCTATCACGGTGACCACCCGAAACTGCACCCACCCGCCAGTCGCAAGTTCCCAGTGATCGTAGAAGGCATCCCATCCACGTCCGAACCAAACTCTGTCCGAACCGAAACGGCCGCAAACACCCACATCCCGCAGATGAAAGCCGACCCGGAGAATTGTTCTGTTTCCTACACGGCCAAGAATTCTAGCAGCGAATTTAGGGTGTAGCAGCAGCTTCCTTCGGATTATAACAACTTTGAAGCTATAGGGGGGGGGGGGAGCGATACAGTGTAATCAAATAAACTAGACATTTGATTAACATAAAGATTTCGAGGAATATATAGAGGTGTCATACGGATAATTGATCTGTGTTCGTGTTTCTGATAATGCATTGTGGATCGAGTTTTTTATAATAAGGTGATCGTCGACCCCAACAGTCCCCTACTCTGGAATCGCAATCGTCCCCTAATCTAGTCATGCAAGTTGCAACTGTCCACTAATCATGATTAGGCGCACGTCTTTTGAGAACTCTGCAAAAACGCATCGTTTCAGGAGATTTTGAGTTCGTGCCAAGGAAAACGCGAAAATTTGAATAGCACGAACCTACATTATTTCGTGATATCAGGAGCACGAAGTAATTACTGAAGGTACCGGTATACCGATCCGATCGATATACCGTGTGTGCGGAAGCGTGTAAAGCGATAGATCTACTATGCCATGATCTTAGTGCACACATATATATGTATAGACACATATTTATATATATATATACATCCAATATATATATATATATATATATATATATATATATATATATATATATATATATATATATATATATATATATATAGAGAGAGAGAGAGAGAGAGAGAGAGAGAGAGATTAACAAGAACACTTACAACCGGTGTAGCGTGCCTCGTTGATGTTGATGAAGGTGGTGTTGAGTCGATTGAACCACCTTCATGGATCATCCTTGAGAATGACCTCGTCACTCTTCTTGTCTAGATCGCCCGGATGTTGAAGCCGCACAAATGGCCCGGCCTCTACGTGTTGCACATGAACCCGGATGACGAACACTTTGCTTGATCGAGTCGGTTCTCCAAGAACACTCTCTTATTTCTCTCTTTTGTGTGGATTTCGAAAATTGTGATTAAGTTGTGTGAAAATCTGATTTTCACCCTCTTATTCATCTCATTATGGTCACATAATTGTCCCATTATCAACCTTGTAACCCCCCACCTTAATGTGTGTCATAAACACACATAATGGGGTGGTTTATGGTGAATATGAATGGTCATACCACATCATCATGCCAACTAGCATAAGACATGGTCCCACTAGCTTGTGTGGCATGCCATGTCACACTATGTGACATGCATCCATGCAAGCCATGCATCCCATGCATGTGAATTAAATCCACGTAAATATTAATTCTAAATCAATATATTTATCAAGCAACGTACATCTTCTTTGAGTCCGTGTGTGACCCTGTAGGTATGATTTATAGATCAGTATTACATTGTTCCCAACAATTAATATTATCGAATAATCATTTAACATCCATAGACGACCTTATGACTTTATCGATTGCACACGTAGGATCGAAGGACATATCCCAACAATCTCCCACTTGGCCTTCAGAGCCAGTGTGCTGCCAACTTCCTTTTGTCACTTTATGTCTAAGTTTGAACTTGAGGCAAGACTTGAGTCATCCTCAATCGGTTCAAACCTTTCTTGGACTTTGAGACAGACTGTAAAACCAGATTTATCACCATGATACGAATCTGGACGTGGCCACGTATTTTCCACAGTCTCGACTCTCCAAGTGGCCGGTAAGACATGTATCCCATTATAAAATGGAGGACAATCCCATCTTGTCAATCCAAGCTCTCCCACTTGCTTCCTGATATACCCAATAACAAGTTTTATAACCTCCTTTTACGAAAGGCGTTTACTTGTATCAAAGTACACCATTTCACAATGGAATCACTCTGGACTACTCAGGACAGAGGAAATTGCTCGACAGTCAATGAAATAGTATTATGACTCGAAATCTTAAATACTATTCCAGTCGGGTCTGTTCGATCATTAGCTCCCAGCTAATATCTATGTAATTGTACTCGATGTCCCACATCACTAGCCCATGAAGCGGAGCTATAGTACACATTACAATCTAGTTCTTTGTATTATCGGTTTGTCCGTACCTGATTATACGAACCAGGAACAGCTATATGATTCAAGTATATCAGTTCAACCATTGGTACTTCATTATGAGGTAAGTCGACCTCATAACCCAATTGATATTACTTAATCATTTGGACAATTCATATAAATTAAACCAAATTTATACGAAGAAATATGTGTAATACATATAAGTGATGTTTAACAAATCTCCAAAAGTATCTAATACAGTAATAGAAATCACAACCCATCTCTAAGATGTCTGATCTCTATTGCAGTCGTGAAAGCCTCAAGCTTAAACTGCTGGAGAGGTTTAGAAAATGGGTTTGCAACCTTACCAAAAGTTGCAACTTTATTATCTCGATGTCTCCACAAAACTATCTCCCAGATAATGTGGAACTTCCTGAGCACTAGTATTAGATTTGTGGTGCTTTCTAGCTCATTGGCTTGCGCGATAACTCTACTATAAATAGAGAACTATCGGATGGGCTGAGCTAGTTACGCCTCCTAGTTCATTCAAGAACTTTCAAATCCTAACTGCCAACATTACTGCATCCAATGCAATATTGTGCTCAGCTTCTGTAGTTTAATCAGCTATATTGCATTGCATAGAACTATTCCAGCAAATATCACCTCTAACCAGACAAAAGATATAACCAGATTAAAATCGGAAATTATCTTAGTCTGTTTTGAAGTTAGCATTCAAACAGCTTGTTAATATCAACTCCTTTTGTCTTCCAAAGACAACAAAATATTCTTTAGTCCATCTAAGGTACATAAGAATATTCTTGGCCGCAGTCTAATGCGCCTCACCTGGGTTTTCTTGAAACCGAATCGTCATGCTCAAAGCATACGATACGTCCAGTTGTGTACATATCATGGCGTACATTATAGACCCTATTGCCAAAGAATAAGGAATGTTTTCCATCCTCTTTTGCTCATCAAGTCCCGTAGGGCCTTGCATCTTGCTAAGAGATGTGCCATGACTCATTGGAATGAGACCCTTTTTGGCGTCTTTCATTCTGAACTTATCAATTAACTTATCAAAATAGGTCACTTGACTAAGTCCAAACATCATTTTCGATCTGTTCCGACAGATCTTGATGCCCAATATGTACTGTGCTTCTCTAAGATCCTTCATTGAAAAACAATTCTCAAGCCATTCTTTAATAGAATTAAGCATAGAAACATTGTTTCCAATAAGGAGTATGTCACCGACATACAACACAATTAATACAACGTAAATCCCACTGATCTTCTTGTAAAACAAGACTCTTCCGAGTTCCTCTGAAATCCAAATCCTAGTATTGAACTGAAGATTGCTACTCCGATATGCATTATTTATTCCATAAATAGAACTATAAGCTTGCATAATTCCTCAGCCTTATTAAGATCGATAAAACTCTTTGGCTGTGTTAAAACACAGCCTCTTCTAGAATCCAATTCAAGAAGTTAGTTTTAACATCTAATATTACCATAACTCATTATCAAGATGAGTAGTAATGGCTAAGATAATATGAATGATTTAATCAAAGCAATTGGTGAAAGTTTTTCCATAATCCACCTCGTGAATAAAACTTTTACCATCAACCTTGCTTTGAAAACCCTAGGTTTTCCATCTGTCTGTTTAGATCTTAAAGATCTATTAGCATTCATTGGGTCTAACCCTGTGATGCAAATATATCAAGTTCCAAACTTGATTATCAGATATTGATATCATCTCAGATTTCATGGCACCATGCCAATTTTCAGTAGCTGGACTCGTCATAGCTTGGAATTAGGTCGAAGGTTCACCGCTTTCCAAAAGCATGAATTCATATCTCTCATTGGTCACAATATCTAAGTATTTGAATAATAGAGATATATTTATGCCTTTCGGACCTACGAGGGCTGGTATGGATTCCAAAACCATAAGAATACTCTCAACCCAGTCTTGAGTATTCACCGTTGGTTGTTTCACTTGAACCTCGTTCAAGACAACCGAGCTCCCACTGAATTTCTAGGAAAGATAACTCTTTTCAAGAAAATCACTATCTCGAGCAACAAAATATCGTTCTCAGATAGATCGTAGAAGTTGTACCCTCGAGTTTCTTATGGATACCATAAAGAAACTTTTATCCCATTTGAGTTCAAGCTCTATAGAGATAAATCTCGCCAGAGAAGCTTTTAGAACCTCAAATCTTGATAAAAACTATTTAGGGACCCTCCCTTTCCATACCTAATATGGTGTCTTATCAACAGCTTTTGACAGCGTCCTATTCAGTGTATAAGTTTGAAGTCTAGAATTGTGTGTTCCCAAAAGAGACTAGTAGTTCATTTAGACCTCTCATCGAATGGTCAAACTATATCTAATATAGTTTGTTTTCTCTTTCCGAAACATAACCTTCATGTGCTTGTGAACTAATAGGTTCCACATACATCAGTATGTATCATCCCTAATTACTCACATGTTCTCCTTTCTCCAAGAAAGATGACATTGTTATCTTTTCAATCACACATCATTCACATGTATCAAATGACTCCAAGTCAAATGATTCTAAAATTCCTTCTAAAAGAAGCTTCGTTACATGTTTAGATTTTGATTTGATCTAACCAACAATGTTTCAGTTATGTCTCATCGATACTTATTCGATTTGGCCTTTGGTCTTAATGATATATATATGATTTGTCAAGTTTAAAGTATACATAAACAATATAATAATCGTAACAAAACAAAGAATAATTCACAATTAAAATAGTTACCAAACTATTTAATAGTGAAAAAACTAATCCATCAGTATCTAATACTGAACCAATATTCATTGTTTATTGAAGGTACGAAATTACATAGTTATAATACTAAAACAAGGCCCTTAGGCAAAACAACATCATATGATCATACGGCTAATGCAGCGACTTTCACTCCATTTCTTGCCCGTAGATCGACATCTCTATTCACCAAACTTATACTTCTATGTAGTTCCTCCACATAAAATGCGAGAACCACATTTGGCATCCAATACCCAAGAAGTAGAATTTGTGAAGTTTAATGTCTATATCATTAATACTTGAAGATGAAGCAACCCCGTTCTTCACATCTTCTTTGAACTTTGGGAAAATTCAATTATTCCCAAAAATTGAATCTCATTCAAATTTCCATTCAAAATTATCTCAATGTCAAAACGTGATAAATCGTAAGTGAAAAATTGAAGTTTTCTAACCAGCGATATTATCAATCAATTGAAGCCCTATCTCTCATAAAATATGAGGGAGCCAACCAGACAATCGATTCACGCCATCTAATGGCTCGAAAGTCTCTAATTTGTGTCATTGATGAACTTAAGTGTTTTGGATTAAATCACTCCCCGAGGTGTAAATAATCCTAACCTCATAATCCATCAAATGAAAGACAAATTAGGCATTTGTTTTGAAATTGAATAAAATATGAACTTTTATATGTTTGCAAGTAGTGTCCAACACTTTTGCAGTAGACGCATTGAGATTCCCTAGGAACCCTAGTAGCCTTCTTGCCCATGCTCTTTTGAATACCCTATCCCATATCATAAGAATTTCCCTCTTAGGGTCCTTCTCTATCGCCGGCTCAGGAGCCTTGAGCATCCCGTGGAGCTCACGAAGCGATTTCTTCAAATCATTCATATGGAAATTTTAGCCTAAAGGCATTATAACCATCATGAAATTGAAGTATGAAATCGGTTGCCAAATAATCATCATAGGAAAAATCTAGGCGGTCACTTGAAGCAAATAATCCAATCATTTGTTGCACATGTGATTCCATAGATTTCCATTTTTCTAGCCTAGCTGAAGCAATGACCCTGGTCATACCGAACTGCTCAATCTTAGCATATTCCCCGAACATGCTATTGAGTTGTTCAATGATATCTTAGGATATGGTTATCTAACACATTTTCATTGTCTTCGTATTTGAGGACCATCCTCGAATTACGTTGTGAATCAAGAAAATTTATGTTGTTCAATTTTTCATAATCAAGAATTGAACCAAACTTGAATCGAGTTGAAATTAACATGATAAACTACAAAAGAAAGATAAATAAAGTATGTAAACATTCACAAAACGGTAAACAAATAAGGTTGTCTAACAAGCTACTTATTTATTCTATTTTGTTCAATCGATATCTAATATCTTTGTTCCCTTGAACAAAACAATCCCAAGACCCTCATCGTGCAAATTCTTAAGTCGACTGAGTCCGCACTTAAGAAGTCCAAGATAGGTAGACATCCCATGTCAATGACATCTAATGTCACTCTCGGTCGATGAGAATCTAATTCTCATCTCATGTCTCGATAGCTACGCCTGCAGTGGATCTATCGATGAGAAAACCAAACTCACGTGTAAAGGTCTAACCTTTACTCCCACTTATCCCAAAATAACAAGTAGTACCCCGCTGAGGCGGACCTACCAACTTATGATCGAGGGCTTCATGAGTGTGATGTTTTTGGACAAGACATTATACTCATTATTTTGGGAACTTGCATGCATAGGTGTTTATATGTAAGTTGAACATTTATAACATAAAACATCTATAACTAGCAAAGCACATAATACGTATTGAAAAGGCCCCTAGAACCTCACAACACTAAAAAGAAAAACGATATAAAACTATCGAAACGTCTTGAAATCATCCCTGACTTGATCCGGCTGAACTTGGCTGCACCTGGTCAGGTCCACGACCCCTACCTCCAAGGTAGAGACCTTTGCTTTGGTCCTCTCAGATCTGCCCTCAAAAAACCCGGAACAGCGGTCGTTGTTATGCAAACAGCGCCCGCTGAAATGAAACAGCGGTCGTCGTTTTTGATGGAGTAGTATACTTAATGTCTAGATTTGAGTATTCTGAACTCTGTATGCACTTTCATTTACCTATTAATTACAGACATTCATTTGCTTTTAATTATTGTTAATTAAATACATGCAAATTATAGTCCTGGATTTTATACGTTGTAGTTAGTATGGTGTTGCATGGGCACACAGAAGATCATACTATCGGTTACTCGTATTTAATCGAACAGTTGCTCGCGACCTAGATGGACACGGACCAATCCATCGGTATAGTCGTTGTGTGAGAGAGAAAATAATTTATCTTAATTATTTTATCACACTTGTACACTTGGTGTATTGAGCGGATCGCTTGAGACTTATCAATTAGGATTGCTCTGTGATAATTGATTTAAGTCTCGGAGTTTTATTCTTAATCCCTGAAACAATTGCGGGTGTGTATATTTAATATAAGTGGCTTTGATTTACCAAAGGAATTAACCGATTTAATTATTGGGTTAATTACCAGTTAGGTTGGGTCACTATATTTTATATATGGCATGCCGTGAATTCTTGAAGGGACAGTGTATCCCGGAAGGGTTGATAATATCCCCGAGATGAGCTCATAAGGATTTATTATGTAAACCTCGCGAGTGGATTTGTTCCGCATAATAAATAAGGTTGAGTGGTAATATTCTCGGATATAAGAGATGAATAAATTTATTAAGCAATAAATAAATTTTATTCATGGATATTTAAATCTTAAATACACGGAATAAATAATACTAAGTTGGAGAAATATTATTCGATATAATATGGATAAATATTGGGAGTGCAATTTTATTTATATAGTGGAAAATAAATAAAATTAATATTGATAAGAATTAATGGATTTGGGTTGGACCCAATTTAATTTTCAATATTAGAAGCCCAATATTTAATCTCCTTTTGATCCCCCTCGTAGCCTATAAAAGCACTACATGGTCTTCACTTTTTTAAGAAGAGAGAAAAATATTAGATACGCCAATCATAAAAAGTGAGGAGGATCCATAGAGTTCGATAGCTCGTCGCCCACCCGACGTTCGAACGGAGTGCAAGGAATACGCGGGAAGATCACGAGGTCGTCGATTTCGTTTCTCCGAACAACGAATCGTAGGTACAATTCTCAACCCACTTGATAATTGTTCGATTTGTTTATTTTATCGAGAATACCGTAGAACAAAGATCCGAAGCACGAAACTATGAACGGGGGACGATCGCGTGGTGGTGGCGAAGCCACCGGACCACGGGCGATCGCCCGGGCTAGGGTTTCGGCGAGGGGCGATGGGGGTCGAACCCTCGGTTCGACCGAGGGTGTGCGATCGACCATGAGGGTCGATCGCTGGGCACGGGCTGGTGCCGTGCCCTACCCCGCCGTGAAGGCGGGGGACTCCTGGTGGTGGCGGGTCGCCGGACCCGCCGCGGGGGGCTGTCGAACAGCCCCACCCCGATCGATCGCCGGCGTGCGATCGATCCCTTCGATTATGCGAACCCCGGCTCGCGGGGGTTCGGGTGGGGGCGGATTGCGTGCCTTCGGGCGCGTGGTCTCCAAAGCCCGGACTCCGGCGGATGAGTCGGCGTTCGTGTGATCTCCGGCGAAGGGTTCGTTCGGGTTATCGGTTCCGCAATTTTGATGACCCGGGATATCGAATTCCAACAATTGGTATCAGAGCGTGGTTTACGTTCGCGGTATTTTCGATAAAATTGTTCTACCTTGCAGGGATTCCGACTATTATGGCTTGATGATTATTCGTTTAATTATTTTGTCATGTGATTGTTGGTTTTATTAAACTCTCGGACATGTCGAGATTCGTTTTTGGTGGTGAATGTTTGTAATAGTAAAAATTCGGGGGTTGACCGAATTTAGGATTTATTATTATGTTCGTTGTTTTTCCGGAAATTGTATAGGGTCGATTTCGTGTATAGAATCGATACCGGAATTGTAATTTAGATTTTGTAAATTTATTTTGCGATTGGATCGACGAATCGTAGACCGCCGGAGAAGACGAAGTGACGAGATGGACAAGGGCTAGGGATCGATTGGATCGATCCCATGGAGATGCCCGGATCGATGGCTTTCGGTGAGGGGCTGGTTGCCCTAGCCGCGGCTACCACCGATTCGGTGGTTGGCGGCGTGGCTGGGCGGCGGCGCTCCTCCCCGTGGCTGGCCGATCGGACGAGGTGGGGGTGGCATGGGGCCCCTCAATCCATGCTACTCCTACCGGAAATATACTTTCCTATTTTAATTCGGTTTTTCCTATTTTGATTATTTCTTTATGGAATATTCTAGAAAAATACAAAAAGAATTAATTTAGTACTAAATTTATTTTTCCTATTTGATTATTCCTACTCATGGGAATATTCATGGATTAGGAATAAAATAAATTTGGAAAAGTATAATAGTCCTAAATTATTTTATTTCTTTATTTCATTATGGATATCATCTAGAATATTCCAAGAGTATCTTGGATAGATTATTCTAGAGATTTAATGGAGTGGAAAAAGAAAATAAAATAAATATTAATAATATTTAATTTTATTTTTGATATATTCAATTGACTTAATTTTCGAATTAAGTAACTTTTGGATTAATTAAAAATAAATAGATTTAAATATTGGAGATTAATATTCTCGTCACATGGAGCATTCAAGAACGAAGACTAAAGACTAGAAAATGCGTACGGGGATGTGATGAAGCCATAATAGTCGGAAAATAATATTCTAGTAATTATTTTGACTATGTGATAATACTATGTGCTTTATTACATGTATGCATGCTATATGTGTTTATTTTATGCACTAGATAGCGTATCCCTTTATTGTAAAAAGCTAAGTGGGAGAGGGTATGGAAACATACCCATGGTCTCCATTGCTGCTCTCTTGGTGACTTTTATAAACTTTTGAAGTTTATATAGATGGGTCATTGGAGGAGAGTTCTTGTAATTCCTCTTACGAGAAACATTGATTAAGTTCATCAAACAATGCCTAATTTGTCCTTCCAAAACTGATTTCAAGTCGACTCATTCTTACCCCGGGGAGTGGAATGGAGCCAGAGCCACTTGGTCATGTAGAGGACACAAATTAGAGACTTTCGTGCCATACTTTTATAGATGGGTCGTTTGTCTGCTCGGCTCCCTCATTTATGAGAGATAGGGTCGTTCGCATGGTGAATCACTGATTAGAAACTTCGAGTTTCACTTATGATTCTCCACGTCTTGATTTACGAGATTAAATGGATCAAGTAATTGGGAGTCAATTATAAAAGTCTCTTAGTATAGTAAACGTCCACACCACGTGGCTTGCTATGCTGACGGACTTTGGATTAATTGATGTAGACAGTTGTAAGTAATTATGAAGAGTTGTGAAGTTATCGTAAACGTCCACACCACGTGGCTTGCGGTGATGTAGCAATTCCAAGTAATTTACTTTGGTACTGAGTAATGGTTTACACTTAGATACGCCTTATAGTATTCCTCCCCACGAGGTTCCGCTATAAGTGATGTATGACCAAAGAAAATCTAATTGCTAAATCGTTTGGGTGGGTAAACGTCCACACCACGTGGCTTGCCTTACCTGATGGGATTTTAGATGTGATTAGTGATTTAATGATATTATTTGAGGGAGATAATATCGGATATTAAATTGTTTGTTTGTTTTATGTGCTTATAGGTTAGGAATGACTGTGACCCCACTTTGTGATATACTTAAGGATGAAAACTCACCGGTTCCATATGGTGATGATTGGGAACGAAATCTGGACACTGTCCAGACTGTTGAGCCTTCTGAAACCACTGATGACCCAACTCATGAGGACATTTGGAATGACCTCAGAATGATGTTGAGACATAGCGTGGAAGCCGGACAAGAAGTGATTGACATACTCTATAAATTCAGTCCTCTTAGAGAATCATTTAAAAACGATTTGAAAAGAGCTGAACTTATAAGTATGGTCAGAAAATCACAAGCTCTTGTGGCTAAGATGGAAGTGCACGCAAAGAAGCCCAGTGGTTCTAAACCACGGAATGGGAAGAGCAAGCCGCGAGGCAAGTGCTATCGATGCAAGCAGTTTGGACACTGTAGGTCTGATTGTCCTCTCATCAAAGGTACGAAATTTTCCTTAGTCACTGAAACATTGTCAGCGGTGATATCTACCAGCACCTGGTGTGTAGATACGGGTGCCACTGACCATGTCTGCAATTCATTGCAGGGGTTCCAGGAAACCCGGAGACTTAGAGAGGGAGAGATCGTGGTCTACATGGGCAATGCCGCGAAGGTGGCGGCTGTTGCAGTGGGAGACGTTCACTTACGTTTCAGTAGTGATAGGGTTTTAGTTTTACGCAATTGTCTTTATGTACCCAACTTTAGAAAGAATTTAATTTCAGTTTCTAAACTTATTATTAATGGATATTCTGTTTCTTTTGACCACTCTGTGATCATAAGAAGAAATAGTGAAATTATCTGTTCTGGTACATTGATAGACGATTTGTATGTACTAAATCCTGAGTCTAACACGATGCAACTAACCGAGAGTAATAACACATCTACGAACACCAATAAGAGAAAGGAACCTTCTAAGATGAATCAATTATACTTGTGGCATCTAAGGCTAGGTCATATAAACTCGAATAGGCTTCAAAGGTTGAAAGCTGATGATTTAATCACTGGCGTTGAAGGAGAGGACCTTCCAACCTGCGAATCCTGTTTAGAGGGAAAAATGACTAAGCGTCCTTTTTCTGGTAAAGGACGAAGAGCTGAACAAGTATTGGATTTGATTCACTCTGATGTATGCGGACCTATGTCTACTCAGGCAAGGGGAGGGTACGAGTACTTCATCACTTTCACTGATGATTACTCAAGATATGGATATGTATACCTGATGAGCCGCAAGAGCGAATCCTTTGGCAAGTTCAAAGAGTTCAAGGCTCTTTTGGAGAACCTTCGTGGTAAATCCATAAAATGCCTGCGATCTGATCGCGGAGGCGAGTACCTGTCTGGAGAATTCAAGGCATACTTGGCAGAAAATGGGATTGAATCCCAGCTGACCTCACCATATACTCCTCAGCAGAATGGTGTGTCAGAAAGAAGGAATAGGACTCTTATGGAGATGGTGCGATCAATGATGAGTTACTCGGATTTACCTGTTATGTTCTGGGGACTTGCCTTGGAAACAGCGGCGTACATTCTGAATAGGGTTCCGACCAAAACGGTACCAACCACACCCATGGAATTGTGGAGTGGTCGTAAGCCTAACTTGAAACACATTCGGATCTGGGGATGTCCAGCACATGTGTTGCGACAAGGCGCCGATAAGTTAGAACCTAGATCAGAAATACGGCTGTTTGTAGGATACCCGAAAGGAACTAAGGGTGGCATGTTCTATAGTCCTACGGACCAGAAGATCGTTATAAGTACTAACGCTCGGTTCCTAGAGGAAGACTATGTCATGGACCACAAGCCCAAAAGTGACATAATACTTGATGAGTTGAGAGGTAACGAGGAAGACCTGGATACAGCCGAACCGAGTATAGATACACCACTAGAACCTGCACCTAATACTGTCACTGTTAATACACCGGAACGCCGTCGTAGTGGGAGGGTTGTTAAACAACCAGATAGATGGATTGGACTGGGTGAGTCTTCGGACTCTGGACCTGGAGTTCATGAAATCGATCCCTGGACCTATGACGATGCGGTACAAGATATAGATGCGCCTTCTTGGAAGAAAGCAATGAAATCCGAAATAGAATCTATGGATTCTAATAAAGTCTGGGATCTTGTAGAACCACCAAGCGGCGTGAAGCCAATTGGGTGTAAATGGGTCTACAAGAGAAAGAGAGGATCTGACGGAAAGGTTGAAACCTTTAAAGCTCGGCTTGTTGCGAAAGGATATACTCAGAAAGAGGGAATCGATTATGAGGAGACCTTCTCGCCGGTAGCCAAGATAAAGTCGATCCGGATTCTCTTATCCATAGCAGCTCATTTGGATTATGAGGTGTGGCAAATGGATGTCAAGACAGCTTTCCTAAATGGAAGTCTTGACGAGACGATTTATATGAAACAACCAGAAGGATTCATTGCTAAGGGGCGAGATCATCTAGTGTGCAAGCTTAATCGATCCATTTATGGATTGAAGCAAGCCTCGAGATCGTGGAACCTGCGGTTTGACGAAGTGGTCCAATCTTTTGGATTCATTCAAAGTATGGACGAATCGTGTGTGTATTGGAAACGTGATGGAAAGAAGGTGGTGTTTCTCGTGCTTTATGTAGACGACATTCTTCTCATTGGCAACAGTGTGAAAATGTTATCAGACATAAAGGGATGGTTGTCTAGACAATTCGATATGAAAGATTTGGGAGAAGTCGGACATGTTCTAGGGATCAAGGTTATAAGGGATCGCCGGAATAGAACATTGTACCTATCCCAGCAATCTTACATAGACACGATTCTGGCTCGTTTTAACATGCAAGATTCCAAGAAGGGTGAACTACCCTTCAGTAAAGGAACTTATCTTTCTAAGGAGATGTGTCCTCGGACACAAAAGGAGAAAGATGAAATGAAAGCAGTTCCCTACGCTTCGGCTGTGGGAAGCTTAATGTATGCAATGTTATGTACGAGGCCTGATATCTGCTATGCAGTTGGCGTAGTAGCTAGATATCAGAGTAACCCTGGAAAGGCTCATTGGTCTGCTGTAAAGCGCATTTTCAAGTATTTGCGAAATACTAGGGATTATGTTCTGAGTTACGGAGCAGACAATCTGATTCCTTTGGGGTATACGGATTCGGATTTCCAAGCTGATAAGGACCGGCGAAAGTCGACATCAGGCTATGTGTACACTTTGGGAGGTGGAGCCGTATCATGGAGGAGTGTTAAGCAAAAATGCATTTCAGACTCTACCATGGAAGCTGAATATGTTGCAGCCTCAGAGGCAGCGAAAGAGTCAGTTTGGTTCCTTAATTTCCTCCAGGACTTAGATGTGATTCCGAGTTTGCCTAGAGCTATGACAATTTATTGTGACAATAGCGGTGCAGTGGCAAACAGTAAGGAACCACGGTCCCATAGTGCTACGAAACACATAGAGCGCAAGTACCACCTGATTCGAGTCATCGTCAAGAGGGGCGATGCGATAGTCACCAAGATAGCTTCGGAAGACAACCTAGCGGACCCTTTCACCAAGATACTTCCTAAGGAAGTATATAACAAGCACTTGGAGGGTTTGGGAGTCAGAAGTTTGGAGGATAAGACTAGACCTTAGTATAAGTGGGAGATTGATGGAGTAGTATACTTAATGTCTAGATTTGAGTATTCTGAACTCTGTATGCACTTTCATTTACCTATTAATTACAGACATTCATTTGCTTTTAATTATTGTTAATTAAATACATGCAAATTATAGTCCTGGATTTTATACGTTGTAGTTAGTATGGTGTTGCATGGGCACACAGAAGATCATACTATCGGTTACTCGTATTTAATCGAACAGTTGCTCGCGACCTAGATGGACACGGACCAATCCATCGGTATAGTCGTTGTGTGAGAGAGAAAATAATTTATCTTAATTATTTTATCACACTTGTACACTTGGTGTATTGAGCGGATCGCTTGAGACTTATCAATTAGGATTGCTCTGTGATAATTGATTTAAGTCTCGGAGTATTTTATTCTTAATCCCTGAAACAATTGCGGGTGTGTATATTTAATATAAGTGACTTTGATTTACCAAAGGAATTAACCGATTTAATTATTGGGTTAATTACCGGTTAGGTTGGGTCACTATATTTTATATATGGCATGCCGTGAATTCTTGAAGGGTCAGTGTATCCCGGAAGGGTTGATAATATCCCCGAGATAAGCTCATAAGGATTTATTATGTAAACCTCGCGAGTGGATTTGTTCCGCATAATAAATAAGGTTGAGTGGTACTATTCTCGGATATAAGAGATGAATAAATCTATTAAGCAATAAATAAATTTTATTCATGGATATTTAAATCTTAAATACACGGAATAAATAATACTAAGTTGGAGAAATATTATTCGATATAATATGGATAAATATTGGGAGTGCAATTTTATTTATATAGTGGAAAATAAATAAAATTAATATTGATAAGAATTAATGGATTTGGGTTGGACCCAATTTAATTTTCAATATTAGAAGCCCAATATTTAATCTCCTTTTGATCCCCCTCGTAGCCTATAAAAACACTACATGGTCTTCACTTTTTTAAGAAGAGAGAAAAATATTAGATACGCCAATCATAAAAAGTGAGGAGGATCCATAGAGTTCGATAGCTCGTCGCCCACCCGACGTTCGAACGGAGTGCAAGGAATACGCGGGAAGATCACGAGGTCGTCGATTTCGTTTCTCCGAACAACGAATCGTAGGTACAATTCTCAACCCACTTGATAACTGTTCGATTTGTTTATTTTATCGAGAATACCGTAGAACAAAGATCCGAAGCACGAAACTATGAACGGGGGACGATCGCGTGGTGGTGGCGAAGCCACCTGACCACGGGCGATCGCCCGGGCTAGGGTTTCGGCGAGGGGCGATGGGGGTCGAACCCTCGGTTCGACCGAGGGTGTGCGATCGACCATGAGGGTCGATCGCTGGGCACGGGCTGGTGCCGTGCCCTACCCCGCCGTGAAGGCGGGGGCCTCCTGGTGGTGGCGGGTCGCCGGACCCGCCGCGGGGGGCTGTCGAACAGCCCCACCCCGATCGATCGCCGGCGTGCGATCGATCTCTTCGATTATGCGAACCCCGGCTCGCGGGGGTTCGGGTGGGGGCGGATTGCGTGCCTTCGGGCGCGTGGTCTCCAAAGCCCGGACTCCGGCGGATGAGTCGGCGTTCGTGTGATCTCCGGCGAAGGGTTCGTTCTGGTTATCGGTTCCGCAATTTTGATGACCCGGGATATCGAATTCCAACAGTTTTGCATTCAGCGCCCGCCGAAAGCACCAAAAGAGGGAAGAATGTCTGGACCTGAGTTTTGCACGAACAGCGGTCGCTGTTGCCACAACAGCGCCCGCTGAACCCCTAACAGCGACCGCTGTTGCTACAACAGCGGGCGCTGTTTGTCTCCAGCAGCCCCAGCTTCGTTCGTTTCGCTCTGTTTTGCTTCGTTTCTTCTCGTTTTCGCTTAGGCTTCGAAATCCAACTCCGATACATGGATAAATCCATTGCTTACATATTGAACAATACATTTTGAATAGAAAAACCTATCTATTACAAAAGATTCCAAGGGACGCAGCCCTCCAAAACTATGGCCATTCAACACGTAAAAAACACGATTCATCCACCCGACCACTATCGGTGGCCGGCCTTACATCTAATCACATAGATTCAAACAAATAATTAAGACAATTATGTTGATTTAAACTATTTGTGTCCAACACAAAAGTGTGCACGAGCCCTAGGCTCTGATACCAATTGAAGGTACCGGTATACCGATCCGATCGATATACCGTGTGTGCGGAAGCGTGTAAAGCGATAGATCTACTATGCCATGATCTTAGTGCACACATATATATGTATAGACACATATTTATATATATATATATATATATATACATCCAATATATATATATAGAGAGAGAGATTAACAAGAACACTTACAACCGGTGTAGCGTGCCTCGTTGATGTTGATGAAGGTGGTGTTGAGTCGATTGAACCACCTTCATGGATCATCCTTGAGAATGACCTCGTCACTCTTCTTGTCTAGATCGCCCGGATGTTGAAGCCGCACAAATGGCCCGGCCTCTACGTGTTGCACACGAACCCGGATGACGAACACTTTGCTTGATCGAGTCGGTTCTCCAAGAACACTCTCTTATTTCTCTCTTTTGTGTGGATTTCGAAAATTGTGATTAAGTTGTGTGAAAATCTGATTTTCACCCTCTTATTCATCTCATTATGGTCACATAATTGTCCCATTATCAACCTTGTAACCCCCCACCTTAATGTGTGTCATAAACACACATAATGGGGTGGTTTATGGTGAATATGAATGGTCATACCACATCATCATGCCAACTAGCATAAGACATGGTCCCACTAGCTTGTGTGGCATGCCATGTCACACTATGTGACATGCATCCATGCAAGCCATGCATCCCATGCATGTGAATTAAATCCACGTAAATATTGATTCTAAATCAATATATTTATCAAGCAACGTACATCATCTTTGAGTCCGTGTGTGACCCTGTAGGTATGATTTATAGATCAATATTACATTGTTCCCAACAATTAATATTATCGAATAATCATTTAACATCCATAGACGACCTTATGACTTTATCGATTGCACACGTAGGATCGAAGGACATATCCCAACAATTACTTCGTGCTAAGGTAAACACGAAATAATAAGAGCACGAACCCGTAATAGATTCGTGCATTACGCTCTCGCATTATTTCGTGCTACTTAAAAAGACCATTTCGAATTCGTTTTCTTCGTGTTGGGTTTCGCTGGACCATGAATAGATCGAGTGTTATCTCAGCTTGATGTTTTTTTACATGTTTATGTTAGGATGTGTCCTTCGATCCTACGTGTGCAATCGATGAAGTCATAAGGTCGTTTATGGATGTTAAATGATTATTTGATAATATTATATTGTTGGGAACAATATAATATTGATCAATAAATCATACCTACAGGGTCACACACGGACTCAAAGATGATGTACAATGCTTGATAAATATATTGATTTAGAATCAATATTTGCGTGGATTTAATACACATGCATGGGATGCATGGCTTGCATGGATGCATGTCACATGGTGTGACATGGCATGCCACACAAGGAAGTGGGACCATCTAATGTCATGTGGCATAATGAGGTGGAAATGTCCATTCAAATTCACCATAATCACACCTTAATGTGTGATAATGATGGGGGCATCAATATCACCATTAATGAGGAGGTTACAAGGGAGTTTTGATGGCATTTTAAGGTGAACAAATGCTGATTTTTCAGCATAATTTTTGACCCACGAAATTCACAAAAGAAAGAGAGAAAAGAGGTTGTTCTTAGAGAATCAACTCGATCAATCAAGCAAGTCATCATCCGGGTTCGTGTGCAACACGTAGAGGCCGGGCCATTTGTGCGGCTTCAACATCCGGACGATTCAAAGGAGTGACGAGGTCATTCACAAGGAGAGCTTCAAGTTACTAATCCATTAAGGTGGTTCAATCGACTCAACACCACCTTAATGAACATCAACGAATCCATTCATTATCAAATGTAAGAACTCGTTGAAACTTATATATATATATATATATATATATATATATATATATATATATATATATATATATATATATATATATATTGGATGTATATATATATGTGTCTATACATATATTGTGTGTACTAGATCAAGCATGATAGATTTATATGCTTTACACGCTTCCGCACACACGGTATATCGATTGGATCGGTATACCGGTACCTACAATTGGTATCAGAGTTTAGGGCTCGTGCACACTTTTGTGTTGGACACAAAGGTTAAATCAACATAATTGGATTATTTGTTTAATTGTGATTATGTGATTAGATGTAAGGCCGGCCACCGTTAGTGGTCGGGTGAATGATTTCGTCGTTTTTACGTTTCGATTGGCCATAGTTTTGGAGGGCTGCGTCCCTTGGAATCATTTGTAATAGATAGGTTTTCTATTTCAATATTTATTGTTAAAACTTGTAAGCGATGGACTTGGTCCATGGTTCGATGGAGGATCTCGGCTCTCCGGCGAAAACGAGAAGAAACGAAGCAAAACGAACCAAAGCGGACAAAACCGGGCTGCTGGAGCAACGGCGGGCGCCGTTGGTGCTCCAGCGGGCGCTGTTTTGTTTTGGCGGGCGCCGTTTTGGAAACGGCGACCGCCGAAAGCCCTTTTTTGGGGCAGACGGGTTTTTGCCCTTTCGGCGGGCGCCGTTTTGGAAACGGCGACCGCCGGTGGTGTTCAGCGACCGCTGATTGTAAAACGGCGGGCGCGGAACTGAAACGGCGGGCGTGGACCAGTCCAGAAGATGTTCAAGGCCTATTTTGTTGCTTTTAATCTTTTCGTTTGAGAGTTGTGAGGTTCTAGGGGCCTTTCGATTTCTTATTTATTTGCTTTGCTAGTTATAGGTTGTTTTATGTTATAAATGTTCAACTTACATATAAACAAACCTATGCATGCAAGTTCCCAAAATAATGAGTATAATGTCTTGTCCAAAACATCACACCCATAAAGCCCTCGATTATAAGTTGGTAGGTCCGCCTCAGTGGGGTACTACTTGTTATCTTGGGATAAGTGGAAGTAAAGGTTAGACCTTTACACGTGAGTTTGGTTTACTCATCGATAGATCTACTGCAGGCGTGGCTATCGAGACATGAGATGAGAATGGGACTCTCATCAACCGAGAGTGACATTAGATGTCATTGACATGGAATGTCTACCTATCTTGGAGTTCTTAAGTGCGGACTCAGTCGGCTTAAGGATTCGCAAGATGAGGGTCTTGGGATCGTTTTGTTCTAATTTATTAAAATTTCAAAAACAAATGCCTAATTTGTCTTTCATTTGATGAATTATAAGGTTAGGATTATTTACACCTCGGGGAGTGATTTAATCCAAAACACTTAAGTTTATCAATGACACAAATTAGAGACTTTCGAGCCATTGGATGGCGTGAATCGATTGTCTGGTTGGCTCCCTCATTTTAATAAGAGATAGGGCTTCAATTGCATGATAAGATCGCTGGTTAGAAAATCTCGAGTTTTCACTTACGATTTATCACATTTTTGTCATTGAAGTAATTGGGAACGACGATATTGGATATCGAATGAACAAAATGGAACAAATAAAGTAGTTTTTCTAGACAACCTTATTTGTTTACTGCTTTGTGGATGTTTACTTACGTTATTTATCTTTCTTCTGTAGTATAATATGTCTGTCTCAACTCAATTCAAGTTCAGCTCTATCTTGGATAGAGAAAAGTTGAACAACACCAATTTCCTTGATTGGCAACGTAACTTGAGGATAGTCCTCAAATACGAAGAAAAGGAAAGTGTGTTGGACAAACCCCTTCCCGTGCTTCCAGCTGATGGGGGCACGGATACCCAAAAGGCATCATATGCCCTTGCTAAGAAAGCCTCGAATGAGGTGACATGTTTGATGTTGGCATCCATGGTACCCGAGTTGCAAAAACAATTCGAGTTCATGGAAGCCTATGACATCATAGAAGAGCTCAAGAGCATGTTCGGGGAACAGGCTAGGATTGAGCGCTTCGATGTCACCCGGGCTATAGCAACAGCTAGGCTGGAAAAGGGTTAACCCGTGGGACCACATGTACAACAAATGATTGGATTATTTGCTTCAAGTGCTCGTCTCGGTTTTGCATATGATGACGAGTTGGATACCGATTTCATTCTCCATTCTCTTCATGATGGTTATGACGCCTTTAGGCTGAATTTCCACATGAATGGACTGAAGAAATCGCTTCATGAGCTCCATGGGATGCTTAAGGCTGCTGAGCCGGCGATTAAGAAGGACCCTAGAAGGGAAGTTCTTATGATTCGGGAAGGAGGTACCAAAAAGTTCAAGGGGATTAAGAAACCGGAAGTGAAAGGCAAAGGGAAAGGGAAAGTTGTGGCAGCTCCTTCCAAAAGGTTCTTGAAAGCTTCTAAGGTTCCTGGGGAATCTGAGTGTTTCTACTGCAAGAGTGTTGGACACTACAAGCGAGATTGCCCTAAGTTCAAGGAAGATGTGAAGAACGGTGTCGTTCCTTCATCTTCAGGTATTTATGTCATAGACATAAACTTTACAAATTCTTCTTCTTGGGTATTGGATACCGGATGCGGTGCTCACATTGTTTCACATGTGCAGGAACTGCAAAGAAGTAGAACTTTGGTAAAGGGAGATGTCGATCTGCGGGTTGGAAATGGAGCGAGGGTCGCTGCATTAGCCGTAGGATCTTATGATTTGTGTTTGCCTTCGGGCCTTGTTTTAGTATTGAATAATGTTTATTTCGTACCAAGTATTACCAAGAACGTAATTTCTATTTCAGTATTGGATACTGAAGGATTTTCCTTCACTATAATAAATGGTTTATTTACTATTTCAAAAAGTGAAGTGTTCTATGGTTCGGCACGATTAGAACATGGTTTATATATACTTCAACTTGACAATCATATATATAACATTGATACCAAAAAGGCCAAATCGGATGAATTCAATGAAACATACCTTTGGCATTGTCGATTAGGTCACGTCAACATTAAACGTGTAGAGAAACTTCTTAAAGAAGGCATTCTCAAATATTTTGACTTAGAGTCATTTGATACATGTGAAGGATGTTTGATGGGCAAAATGACAAAGTCACCTTTTCTAGGGAAAGGAGAACGTGCAAGTGATCTATTGGGTTTAATCCATACTGATGTATGTGGTCCAATGAGCTCACAAGCACATGGAGGTTATTTCTACTTCATTACTTTTACCGATGACTTAAGTAGATATGGTTATGTCTATTTAATGAGGCATAAGTCGGAAGCCTTTGAAAAGTTCAAAGAATTCCAAAATGAAGTTGAGAATCAACTTGGTAAGAAGATAAAAGCCATTCGATCGGATCGAGGTGGTGAATATCTTAGCCAAGAATTCGATGATCATCTTATGAGTTGTGGTATTCTATACCAACTCACTCCTCCTGGAACACCCCAAATGAATGGTGTTTCCGAAAGGAGGAATAGAACCTTATTGGATATGGTTCGATCGATGATGAGCCTTAGCGAACTACCAAAATCTTTTTGGGGACACGCACTTTTAACAACGGCCTATACACTGAATAGGACACCGTCAAAAGCTGTTGATAAGACACCATACGAGGTATGGAAAGGGAAGGTCCCTAACTTGTCTTATATCAAGGTTTGGGGATGTGAAGCTTATGTGAAGAGAAATATCTCAACAAAGCTTGAACCCAAATCGGATAAATGTTTCTTTGTTGGTTATCCAAAAGAAACACGAGGGTACCACTTTTACAACCAATCTGAGAACAAAGTCTTTGTTGCTCGAGATGGTGTATTTCTTGAAAAGGAATATCTTTCCAAGAAAGTAAGTGGGAGCTCAGTTGAATTGAACGAAGTTCAAGAAGACTTGAACGAGGTTCAAGAAGATCAAACTGAGATGGAAACTCAAGACCAAGTCGAGAGTGCTCCAGTGGTCTTAGAAACCACACCTAACCCTCGAAGGTCCGGAAGGATTAGATCTCAACCTGACAGATACTTAGGTATTCTGACAAATGAGAACTATGAAGTCATGCTTTTAGAAAGCAACGAACCTTCGACCTATATCAAAGCTATGACGAGTCCAGATTCCGAGAAATGGCAGGGTGCCATGAAATCCGAAATGGAATCAATGTCTGAAAATCAAGTTTGGAACTTGGTCGATTTGCCTAAAGGGGCTAGGCCCATTGGATGCAAATGGATTTACAAGATAAAAACAGACATGAATGGAAAACCTAGTGTTTTCAAAGCAAGGTTGGTGGCAAAAGGATATAAACAAATTCACGGGGTGGATTATGATGAAACCTTTTCACCAGTTGCTATGATTAAATCCATTCGTATTCTCTTAGCCATTGCTGCTCATTATGATTATGAGATATGGCAAATGGACGTTAAAACGCCTTCTTGAATGGGATTCTAGTAGAGGATGTGTTTATGACACAACCAGAGGGTTTTATCGATCCTAATCAGGCTGAGAGAGTATGCAAGCTTAACAGATCCATCTATGGATTAAAACAAGCATCTCGGAGCTGGAATCTTCGGTTCGATGAATCCATACAAGAGTTTGGATTTCAAAAGAACATGGAAGACTCTTGTGTTTACAAGAAAGTCAGTGGGAGTTACGTTGTATTCATTGTGTTGTATGTCGATGACATACTCCTTATTGGAAACAATATTCCTATGCTTAATTCTGTTAAAGAATGGCTTGGAAGATGGTTTTCAATGAAGGATCTTGGAGAAGCACAGTACATATTGGGCATCAAGATCTGTCGGAACAAATCGCATAGGATGCTTGGACTTAGTCAAGCAACCTATATTGATAAGGTGCTTGACAGGTTCAGAATGAAAGACGCCAAGAAGGGTCTCATTCCAATGACTCATGGTACATCTTTGAGCAAGAGGCAGTGCCCTTCGGGACCTGATGAGCAAATAAGGATGGCAAATATTCCTTATGCTTCGGCAATAGGGTCTATTATGTACGCCATGATATGTACACGACCGGATGTATCGTATGCTTTGAGCATGACGAGTCGGTTTCAAGGAAACCCAGGTGAGGCGCATTGGACTGCGGCCAAGAATATTCTTAAGTACCTTAGAAGGACTAAAGATTATTTTCTTGTCTTTGGAGGACAAGATGAGTTGGTTATGACAGGCTATACGGATGCAAGCTTCCAAACAGACAGAGATGATCTCCGGTCTCAGTCCGGTTTTGTCTTTTGTCTGAATGGAGGTGCGGTGAGCTGGAAGAGTTCCAAGCAACCCACCGTAGCTGATTCTACTACAGAGGCTGAGTACATTGCTGCATCTGAAGCAGCAAAGGAGGCCGTTTGGATAAGAAAGTTCTTAGATGAGCTTGGTGTTGTACCTAGTTCGGCCCATCCGATATCTCTCTATTGTGATAATAGTGGAGCTATCGCGCAAGCCAAGGAGCCTAGGGAGCACCACAAATCCAAACATGTGCTCAGGAAGTTCCACATTCTCAGGGAGATAGTTAGTCGTGGAGACATCGAGATAAATAAAGTTGCAACTGATGATAATGTTGCAGACCCGTTAACTAAACCACTCCAGCAGTCAAAGCATGATGCTCATACGACTGCAGTAGGGATACGATATCTTAGAGATGGATTGTAATTCCTATTACTGTATTGTATACTTTTGGAGTTTATGTAAACATTCACGTATCTTTTATGATATTCAATAAATTTCTTCATATAATTGTGGTTTAAATTGTATGAATTGTCCAAATGATTAAATTATATTAATTGGGTTATGAGGTCGATTTACCACATAAATGAAGTCCCAATTGTTGAACTAATATAATTAAATCATAGAATTGTTCCTAGTTCGTATTATCAAGTACGGATAAACTGATAATACAATGAACTAGATTGTAATGTGTACTATAGCGCCGTTTCATGGGCTAGTGATGTGGGACATCAAGTACAATTACATAGATATTAGCTGGGAGCTAATGATCGAACAGACCCGACTGAAATAGTATTTAAGATTTCGAGTCATAATACTATTTCATTGACTGTCGAGCAATTGTTAGGATGTGTCCTTCGATCCTACGTGTGCAATCGATAAAGTCATAAGGTCGTCTATGGATGTTAAATGATTATTCGATAATATTAATTGTTGGGAACAATATAATATTGATCGATAAATCATACCTACAGGGTCACACACGAGTCGGAATTACGTTGCTTGTCATATTGATTTAGAATCAATACGTATGGATTTTCACATGCATGGGATGCATGGCTTGCATGGATGCATGTCACATGGTGTGGCATGGCATGCCACACAAGCAAGGGGACCACATCCATGCCAATTGGCATGGTGATGTGGAAATGACCCTTTACCTCCCCATTAACCACCATTATTGGTGCATTATGATGCACATAATGGGGGGGTTACAAGGGGAGGTTAATTGTGGTGAATAAAGAAAAAAAAACATGGTTTTCATACCACTTTATGATCAGCCACGAAAATCCACACAACAAGAGAGAAAAGAGTGAGAGAATCACTCAAGAACAAGCAAGCAAGTTCAATTTCGGGTTCGTGTGCAACACGTAGAGGCCGGGCCATTTGTGCGGCTTCAACATCCGGGCGATCTAGACAAGAGGAGTGATGAGGTCATTCACAAGGAGAGCTTCGAGAGGCTGATCCATTTGAGGTGGTTCAATCGACTCAACACCACCTCAACGACATCAACAAATCACTTCGTCACAATAAGTAAGTAATCGTTGAACCTTGTATATATATATATTGGATGTGTATATATATGTGTTTATATGTGTTCTTATACACATTAAGTGTGCATTAAGATCAAGCATGATAGATTTATATGCTTTACACGCTTCCGCACACACGGTATATCGATTGGATCGGTATACCGGTACCTTCAATTGGTATCAGAGCCTAGGGCTCGTGCACACTTTTGTGTTGGACACAAAGGTTAAATCAACATAATTGGATTACTTGTTTATTTGAATCTATGTGATTAGATGTAAGGCCGGCCACCGATAGTGGTCGGGTGGATGAATCGTGTTTTTTACGTGTTGAATGGCCATAGTTTTGGAGGGCTGCGTCCCTTGGAATCTTTTGTAATAGATAGGTTTTTTCTATTCAAAATGTATTGTTCAATGTGTAAGCTATGGATTTATCCATGTATCGGAGTTGGATTTCGAAGCCCAAGCAAAAACGAGAAGAAACGAAGCAAAACGGAGCGAAACGGACGAAACCGGGGCCACTGGAGCCAAACAGCGGGCGCTGTTGTGGCACCAGCGGCCGCTGGTACATGTTCGGCGACCGCCGTTTCAAAACAGCGGTCGCCGTTTGGGTCTTTTGGGGGCAGAATGTTGTCCCATGTTTTGTGCCTTTCCAGCGAGCGCGGTTTTGGAATCCGCGACCGCTGGAGTGTGTTCAGCGGGCGCTGTTATAGTAACAGCGACCGCTGTTCGTGGTTTTTGGGCACAAAATGATATTTGACCTAAACGGAGGGCGTGGAAAGGTGGCGGCAGGCGCGGATCTCCCATGAAGTGTCTCCAACCGGTTTTAATGCTTTATTTCATTTTTGTTTGAGAGTTGTGAGGTTCTAGGGGCCTTTCAATACGTATTATTTGCTTTGCTAGTTATAGGTTGTTTTATGTTATAAATGTTCAACTTACATATAAAAAAACCTATGCATGCAAGTTCCCAAAATAATGAGTATAATGTCTTGTCCAAAACATCACACCCATAAAGCCCTCGATCATAAGTTGGTAGGTCCGCCTCAGCGGGGTACTACTTGTTATCTTGGGATAAGTGGGAGTAAAGGTTAGACCTTTACACGTGAGTTTGGTTTATTCATCGATAGATCCACTGCAGGCGTGGCTATCGAGACATGAGATGAGAATGAGAATCTCATCGACCGAGAGTGACATTAGATGTCATTGACATGGAATGTCTACCTATCTTGGAGTTCTTAAGTGCGGACTCAGTCGGCTTAAGGATTCGCAAGATGAGGGTCTTGGGATCGTTTTGTTCTAATTTATTAAAATTTCAAAAACAAATGCCTAATTTGTCTTTCATTTGATGAATTATAAGGTTAGGATTATTTACACCTCGGGGAGTGATTTAATCCAAAACACTTAAGTTTATCAATGACACAAATTAGAGACTTTCGAGCCATTGGATGGAGTGAATCGATTGTCTGGTTGGCTCCCTCATTTTAATGAGAGATAGGGCTTCAATTGCATGATAAGATCGCTGGTTAGAAAACCTCGAGTTTTCACTTACGATTTATCACATTTTTGTCATTGAAATAATTGGGAACGACGATATTGGATATCGAATGAACAAAATGGAACAAATAAAGTAGTTTTGCTAGACAACCTTATTTGTTTACCGCTTTGTGGATGTTTACTTACGTTATTTATCTTTCTTCTGTAGTATAATATGTCTGTCTCAACTCAATTCAAGTTCAGCTCTATCTTGGATAGAGAAAAGTTGAACAACACCAATTTCCTTGATTGGCAACGTAACTTGAGGATAGTCCTCAAATACGAAGAAAAGGAAAGTGTGTTGGACAAACCCCTTCCCGTGCTTCCCGATGATGGGGGCACGGCTGCCCAAAAGGCATCATATGCCCTTGCTAAGAAAGCCTCGAATGAGGTGACATGTTTGATGTTGGCATCCATGGTACCCGAGTTGCAAAAACAATTCGAGTTCATGGAAGCCTATGACATCATAGAAGAGCTCAAAAGCATGTTCGGGGAACAGGCTAGGATTGAGCGCTTCGGTGTCACCCGGGCTATAGCAACAGCTAGGCTGGAAAAGGGTAAACCCGTGGGACCACATGTACAGCAAATGATTGGATTATTTGCTTCAAGTGCTCGCCTCGGTTTTGCATATGATGACGAGTTGGCTACCGATTTCATTCTCCATTCTCTTCATGATGGTTATGACGCCTTTAGGCTGAATTTCCACATGAATTGACTGAAGAAATCGATTCATGAGCTCCATGGGATGCTTAAGGCTGCTGAGCCGGCGATTAAGAAGGACCCTAGGAGGGAAGTTCTTATGATTCGGGAAGGAGGTACCAAAAAGTTCAAGGGGATTAAGAAACCTGAAGTGAAAGGTAAAGGGAAAGGGAAAGCTGTGGCAGCTCCTTCCAAAAGGTTCTTGAAAGCTTCTAAGGTTCCTGGGGAATCTGAGTGTTTCTACTGCAAGAGTGTTGGACACTACAAGCGGGATTGCCCCAAGTTCAAGGAGGATGTGAAGAACGGTGTCGTTCCTTCATCTTCAGGTATTTATGTCATAGACATAAACTTTACAAATTCTTCTTCTTGGGTATTGGATACCGGATGCGGTGCTCACATTGTTTCACATGTGCAGGGACTGCAAAGAAGTAGAAGTTTGGTAAAGGGAGATGTCGATCTGCGGGTTGGAAATGGAGCGAGGGTCGCTGCATTAGCCGTAGGATCTTATGATTTGTGTTTGCCTTCGGGCCTTGTTTTAGTATTGAATAATGTTTATTTCGTACCAAGTATTACCAAGAACATCATTTCTATTTCAGTATTGGATACTGAAGGATTTTCCTTCACTATAATAAATGGTTTATTTACTATTTCAAAAAGTGGAGTGTTCTATGGTTCGGCACGATTGGAACATGGTTTATATATACTTCAACTTGACAATCATATATATAACATTGATACCAAAAAGGCCAAATCGAATGAATTCAATGAAACATACCTTTGGCAATGTCGATTGGGTCACGTCAACATTAAACGTGTAGAGAAACTTCTTAAAGAAGGCATTCTCAAATCTTTTGACTTGGAGTCATTTGATACATGTGAAGGATGTTTGATGGGCAAAATGACAAAGTCACCTTTTCTAGGAAAAGGAGAACGTGCAAATGATCTATTGGGTTTAATCCATACTGATGTATGTGGCCCAATGAGTTCACAAGCACGTGGAGGTTATTTCTACTTCATAACTTTTACCGATGACTTAAGTAGATATGGTTATGTCTACTTAATGAGGCATAAGTCGGAAGCCTTTGAAAAGTTCAAAGAATTCCAAAATGAAGTTGAGAATCAACTTGGTAAGAAGATAAAAGCTATTCGATCGGATCGAGGTGGTGAATATCTTAGCCAAGAATTCGATGATCATCTTATGAGTTGTGGTATTCTATATCAACTCACTCCTCCTGGAACACCCCAGATGAATGGTGTTTCCGAAAGAAGGAATAGAACCTTATTGGATATGGTTCGATCGATGATGAGCCTTAGGGAACTACCAAAATCTTTTTGGGGACACGCACTTTTAAAAGCGGCCTATACACTGAATAGGACACCGTCAAAAGCTGTTGATAAGACACCATACGAGGTATGGAAAGGGAAGGTCCCTAACTTGTCTTATATCAAGGTTTGGGGATGTGAAGCTTATGTAAAGAGAAATATCTCTACAAAGCTTGAACCCAAATCGGATAAATGTTTCTTTGTGGGTTATCCAAAAGAAACACGAGGGTACCACTTTTACAACCAATCTGAGAACAAAGTCTTTGTTGCTCGAGATGGTGTATTTCTTGAAAAGGAATATCTTTCCAAGAAAGTAAGTGGGAGCTCAGTTGAATTGAACGAAGTTCAAGAAAACTTGAACGAGGTTCAAGAAGATCAAACTGAGATGGACACTCAAGACCAAGTCGAGAGTGCTCCAGTGGTTTTGGAAACCACACCTAACCCTCGAAGGTCCGGAAGGATTAGATCTCAACCTGACAGATACTTAGGTATTCTGACAAATGAGAACTATGAAGTCATGCTTTTAGAAAGCAACGAACCTTCGACCTATATCCAAGCTATGACGAGTCCAGATTCCGAGAAATGGCAGGGTGCCATGAAATCCGAAATGGAATCAATGTCTGAAAATCAAGTTTGGAACTTGGTCGATTTGCCTAAAGGGGCTAGGCCCATTGGATGCAAATGGATTTACAAAATAAAAACAGACATGAATGGAAAACCTAGTGTTTTCAAAGCAAGGTTGGTGGCAAAAGGATATAAACAAATTCACGGGGTGGATTATGATGAAACTTTTTCACCAGTTGCTATGATTAAATCCATTCGGATTCTCTTAGCCATTGCTGCTCATTATGATTATGAGATATGGCAAATGGACGTTAAAACCGCCTTCTTGAATGGGATTCTAGTAGAGGAAGTGTTTATGACACAACCAAAAGGTTTTATCGATCCTAATCAGGCTGAGAGAGTATGCAAGCTTAATAGATCCATCTATGGATTAAAGCAAGCATCTCGGAGCTGGAATCTTCGGTTCGATGAATCCATACAAGAGTTTGGATTTCAAAAGAACATGGAAGACTCTTGTGTTTACAAGAAAGTCAGTGGGAGTTACGTTGTATTCATTGTGTTGTATGTCGATGACATACTCCTCATTGGAAACAATATTCCTATGCTTAATTCTGTTAAAGAATGGCTGGAAGATGGTTTTCAATGAAGGATCTTGGAGAAGCACAGTACATATTGGGCATCAAGATCTGTCAGAACAGATCACATAGAATGCTTGGACTTAGTCAAGCAACCTATATTGATAAGGTGCTTGACAGTTTCAGAATGAAAGACGCCAAGAAGGGTCTCATTCCAATGACTCATGGTACATCTTTGAGCAAGAGGCAGTGCCCTTCGGGACCTGATGAGCAAATAAGGATGGCAAATATTCCTTATGCTTCGGCAATAGGGTCTATTATGTACGCCATGATATGTACACGACCGGATGTTTCGTATGCTTTGAGCATGATGAGTCGGTTTCAAGGAAACCCAGGTGAGGCGCATTGGACTGCGGCCAAGAATATTCTTAAGTACCTCAGAAGGACTAAAGATTTTTTTCTTGTCTTTGGAGGACAAGATAAGTTGGTTATGACAGGCTATACGGATGCAAGCTTCCAAACAGACAGAGATGATCTCCGGTTTTGTCTTTTGTCTGAATGGAGGTGCGGTGAGCTGGAAGAGTTCCAAGCAACCCACCGTAGCTGATTCTACTACAGAGGCTGAGTACTTTGCTGCATCTGAAGCAGCAAAGGAGGCCGTTTGGATAAGAAAGTTCTTAGATGAGCTTGGTGTCGTACCTAGTTCGGCCCATCCGATATCTCTCTATTGTGATAATAGTGGAGCTATCGCGCAAGCCAAGGAGCCTAGGGAGCACCACAAATCCAAACATGTGCTCAGGAAGTTCCACATTCTCAGGGAGATAGTTAGTCGTGGAGACATCGAGATAAATAAAGTTGCAACTGATGATAACGTTGCAGACCCGTTAACTAAACCACTCCAGCAGTCAAAGCATGATGCTCATACGACTGCAATAGGGATACGATATCTTAGAGATGGATTGTGATTCCTATTATTGTATTGTCTACTTTTGGAGTTTATGTAAACATTCACGTATCTTTTATGATATTCAATAAATTTCTTCATATAATTGTGGTTTAAATTGTATGAATTGTCCAAATGATTAAATTATATTAATTGGGTTATGAGGTCGACTTACCACATAATGAAGTCCCAATTGTTGAACTAATATAATTAAATCATAAATTGTTCCTAGTTCGTATCATCGAGTACGGACAAACTGATGATGCAAAGAACTAGATTGTAATGTGTACTATAGCGCCGCTTCATGGGCTAGTGATGTGGGACATCAAGTACAATTACATAGATATTAGCTGGGAGCTAATGATCGAACAGACCCGACTGAAATAGTATTTAAGATTTCGAGTCATAATACTATTTCATTGACTGTCGAGCAATTTCCTCTGACCTGAGTAGTCCAGAGTAATTCCATTGTGAAATGGTGTACTTTGATACAAGTAAACGCCTTTCGTAAAAGGAGGTTATAAAACTTGTTATTGGGTATATCAGGAAGCAAGTGGGAGAGCTTGGATTGACAAGATGGGATTGTCCTCCATTTTATAATGGGATACATGTCTTAACGGCCACTTGGAGAGTCGAGACTGTGGAAAATACGTGGCCACGTCCAGATTCGTATCATAGTGATAAATCTGGTTTTACAGTCTGTCTCAAAGTCCAAGAAAGGTTTGAACCGATTGAGGATGACTCGAGTCTTGCCTCAAGTTCAAATTTAGACATAAAGTGACAACAGGAAGTTGGCAGCACACTGGCTCTGAAGGCCAAGTGGGAGATTGTTAGGATGTGTCCTTCGATCCTACGTGTGCAATCGATAAAGTCATAAGGTCGTCTATGGATGTTAAATGATTATTCGATAATATTAATTGTTGGGAACAATATAATATTGATCGATAAATCATACCTACAGGGTCACACACGAGTCGGAATTACGTTGCTTGTCATATTGATTTAGAATCAATACGTATGGATTTTCACATGCATGGGATGCATGGCTTGCATGGATGCATGTCACATGGTGTGACATGGCATGCCACACAAGCAAGGGGACCACATCCATGCCAATTGGCATGGTGATGTGGAAATGACCCTTTACCTCCCCATTAACCACCATTATTGGTGCATTATGATGCACATAATGGGGGGGTTACAAGGGGAGGTTAATTGTGGTGAATAAAGAAAAAAAAACATGGTTTTCATACCACTTTATGATCAGCCACGAAAATCCACACAACAAGAGAGAAAAGAGTGAGAGAATCACTCAAGAACAAGCAAGCAAGTTCAATTCCGGGTTCGTGTGCAACACGTAGAGGCCGGGCCATTTGTGCGGCTTCAACATCCGGGCGATCTAGACAAGAGGAGTGACGAGGTCATTCACAAGGAGAGCTTCGAGAGGCTGATCCATTTGAGGTGGTTCAATCGACTCAACACCACCTCAACGACATCAACAAATCACTTCGTCACAATAAGTAAGTAATCGTTGAACCTTGTATATATATATATTGTATGTGTATATATATGTGTTTATATGTGTTCTTATACACATTAAGTGTGCACTAAGATCAAGCATGATAGATTTATATGCTTTACACGCTTCCGCACACACGGTATATCGATTGGATCGGTATACCGGTACCTTCAGCAATTTCCTCTGACCTGAGTAGTCCAGAGTAATTCCATTGTGAAATGGTGTACTTTGATACAAGTAAACGCCTTTCGTAAAAGGAGGTTATAAAACTTGTTATTGGGTATATCAGGAAGCAAGTGGGAGAGCTTGGATTGACAAGATGGGATTGTCCTCCATTTTATAATGGAATACATGTCTTACCGGCCACTTGGAGAGTCGAGACTGTGGAAAATACGTGGTCACGTCCAGATTCGTATCATAGTGATAAATCTGGTTTTACAGTCTGCCTCAAAGTCCAAGAAAGGTTTGAACCGATTGAGGATGACTCGAGTCTTGCCTCAAGTTCAAATTTAGACATAAAGTGACAACAGGAAGTTGGCAGCACACTGGCTCTGAAGGCCAAGTGGGAGATTGTTAGGATGTGTCCTTCGATCCTACGTGTGCAATCGATGAAGTCATAAGGTCGTCTATGGATGTTAAATGATTATTTGATAATATTATATTGTTGGGAACAATATAATATTGATCAATAAATCATACCTACAGGGTCACACACGGACTCAAAGATGATGTACAATGCTTGATAAATATATTGATTTAGAATCAATATTTACGTGGATTTAATACACATGCATGGGATGCATGGCTTGCATGGATGCATGTCACATGGTGTGACATGGCATGCCACACAAGGAAGTGGGACCATCAAATGTCATGTGGCATAATGAGGTGGAAATGTCCATTCAAATTCACCATAATCACACCTTAATGTGTGATAATGATGGGGGCATCAATATCACCATTAAGGAGGAGGTTACAAGGGAGTTTTGATGGCATTTTAAGGTGAACAAATGCTGATTTTCAGCATAATTTTTGACCCACGAAATTCACAAAAGAAAGAGAGAAAAGAGGTTGTTCTTAGAGAATCAACTCGATCAATCAAGCAAGTCATCATCCGGGTTCGTGTGCAACACGTAGAGGACGGGCCATTTGTGCGGCTTCAACATCCGGACGATTCAAAGGAGTTATGAGGTCATTCACAAGGAGAGCTTCAAGTTACTAATCCATTAAGGTGGTTCAATCGACTCAACACCACCTTAATCAACATCAACGAATCCATTCATTATCAAATGTAAGAACTCGTTGAAACTTATATATATATATATATATATATTAAATATATATATATATATATATATCGAATGTATATATATATATATGTGTCTATACATATATTGTGTGTACTAGATCAAGCATGATAGATTTATATGCTTTACACGCTTCCGCACACACGGTATATTGATTGGATCGGTATACCGGTACCTACAGTTTAGATCGACGCATGTATCAATCAAGAATATACACAGAAAACGGGAAGAAGACGCAATGCACATGTCTCTTTATTTTATTATTATTTTTATTCTGAAAAGTAGGGGCATATTTGTCTTTTAAAAAAGGAACGCTTACATTACTCCTACTATTATCTCACATGACATATAAGTCAACTCTTATATGTTTGGCACCCATTTCATGTCCCCATATTTTAATATTATTATACAAAAATGGTATTTCAAGCCCACACTCATCAAGTAGGCCCAAATTAGGTTCCGGCCAATTTTAGTGTCCAAGTCTGAATTTGGAACCCAATACAGTACCTGGGGTTGGTACTTGAAAATTGAAATCTACCCAAAGAGGCAAAGAAAGAAGAGGTGAATAATTTCTCTGTATCGATTTTTTTTATTCAGTGAAAATGAGATCATCCTTAGTTTATTCCCCAGATTTTCTGCAATTAATAATATTAATTAATGGATTATTTCATCGTTGCATTGCGAAGCTTCAGTTGCGGACTGTGATCAGATTTTTAGCGTATTAAATTCAATTTGTTCTTTTTTAATTCTGTCTTTTTCGTGCATTTTAAAAATAGTTGGATTTTCATTCGCACTGATGTGTGTGTTGCATTGTATGATCTTAACATTTTCAGGATTTCCAGGAGTTTAGATCGATTGAAACTTACGATTTTATTCTCAAATGAAATCGATGTATGAAATTTGAAGCGATATGTAAAGGTCTCTTTATTGATTAGTGTCAAAGGACCTCGTAGAACTGCTTCCTCGTTGTCAAACGTAAACAATTTCGACTCAACGTACAATTGTCTGTGAGTTAGTATTTAATTCATTCTCAGTTTTTCTGTTTGGAAAAATGTGTATTACCAATTTACCAAATGAACACGTTAGTTGCAACTGTTGATAGCCTTTATGAGTATCTGTTGGTTAAGGAAATGGCAAGCACCATGGATGAGTCGCGAGAAGCTGGCCCCACGTCATCTCTGCTAATGGCGGCGGCGAAGCACATAGGGACGAAATGTCGTGGCGAGAATTTAGCATTTTTGAAGTGCAAGAAGGATGATCCGAACCCAGAGAAATGTCTCACGAAAGGGCACCAAGTGACTCAATGTGTATTTCAGCTGTAAGTCATATCTTCATCACCTATTTATCTCTTTCGTGGTATTATTTGTGTGGCCGACATTTTATGAGTTCAAAAAGCTACTAAAGGTCTAAAAGCGAGGGCCTTTTTATAGGCAAGTTATGTCTTGTTAATGCACAAGTGGTTGTTTTCAGTATTGTTGGTCGACTCGTGGTTTTTCATAAAACCTCAGTTTGCTTGATGATAACCGAGGCTTTTCTTATTAATGCGCAAGTGTTCGATTTTAGTACATTCGGTTAGTTTTTGATTGTTTTTTGGTTTGATCATTTTCTAATAGTATGTAGACTGAGTGACGGGCATTAAGTCACTTCTGGTACTATTGATTGATTCTCTAATAGTATCCTTTATTAAAACTCATAAGTCATATCTTGTACCAATATTAACATTCATAACTTAAATAATGTAATAAATTAGTTTATTAGAATTCACACACAAAAAAATATTATTGTTAATTTGTGGTCATTATAAAAAGCCTACCCTAAGAACTCGTTTCTTCAATTTATTATTCTTCCTTCTTTTTAAAAGTCGGTGAGGTATTTAGGTTTAGTTTTGATTCTTCCTTCTATTATTTAAAAGTTTAGTTTCCAAAGAATTGTATTCTTTTCCCTTTGACCTAACTGAAGGAGTATTCGACTTCCATGTCATTGTACAGGCTTTACCGTGCTTAACTCGTATAGAACTGATTGGGTTTCCTCAAGTTTCTCACTATCTACAAATACACCTTGTAGGAAAATTGAAGTTTAGTTAAACAAATTTATAAGATGCAGGACATGGACGACCTAGAAACCACAAATTTGACCCCTCATTAGAAGTAATGTGAAGAAAAAAATCAAATATAATTTCCAAACTACATCAGAAATGAACACAAGCTATGTTGGCCAGAAATACATGCCAATGATGCCATAGATCAATCATTTGTAGATCACAATGTTACAAATTGTTGCATCATTTCCATGACTAGCATCTGTATTGTCTATTCTTGAAATATAATTATATGTGTGTGTGTATATATATATATATATATATATATATATATATATATATATATATATATATATAATTAACTTAGAAAAAATACGTTTTAAAGATCATGGAGTTCTAAAATAAAGTTTTGAGAATTTTCTTAGTTTGATGAATGAAAATATACATCTTTTTATCTTGCCTGAAATTCCATTTTTTGGATATAAAAATATGTTATTATGCACGGTATTTGAAGTTGTAGCGTATCAAAATTTGGGTTGATTGTAGTGTAATACTTGTTTAAATGTTTACAAATTTTTATCGTCACAAAAGGAAAATAACATCATATCCATAAAAAAAATCACTGAACAGTCAATGAGCCTGAACATGATTTTGGAATAGTTGGAAAGGACATTTGAAAATACAAAATATCATATATATGCACAGCGATGCTCATCTTCTAACTACAATATCCTTGTAGGATGAGAGATTTGCACCAAAGCTGTGGAAAAGAACTCGATTCTTATTCCGGGTGCATGTACTACCACACGAATGAATTTAAACTTTGCCGCAAAGAGCAAAAGGAGTTTGAGAAAGTGTGCCCTCTCGGATAAGCAGCGAGGACCCTATCTCTCTCCGTCTCTCCACAAATTGAAAATAATAAAGCAAGGTGATTTGATATGAGCAGATTTTCTGTTGAAAATGTACCTTGTAAAGCCAGGTTGTTTCCATTTTGGAGGACCTATTTTTCGGTATGTAGACTGTGTTTGTTTCGTTTTTTCTTGTGATTATTGGTGGTTTGGTCACTTTCGGTTTCGTTCATCTTATTCTAAATTAAATTCAATTAAAAATAATACTACTATGATCCGTTCTAAAGTGATTTAAGAATTTTTAACTACTCTCTAGTCTTATAATAACACACTTTTTTTTTTGTAAATGACTGAAAAAATCTGTTCATGATAGAAGTAAGATATTGGAAGTTTTTGCATCTTTTGTTATTTTGAAAAAAAGTTGAATAATTATATATTTGCATCTTTTGTTATTTCAAAAATAGTAGTAGTTATATAATTATCACACGTAAATTCACTATAATTTTTGCCTTTAAAAACAAGAAACTTGTTGATGGACACAATTACGGAGTAGTAAAGCATTAGCATTTGAAATTTAGTGCATGTTTGGTGACCATGTTAAGTTATCTCTAGATAACTTAAGATAGCTTATCTTGATATTATTTATAGGAAGAAAAAGTTTGTTGAGGTGTTTGGTTCATCCTTGTGATATTTCAGATAGCCACAGAGAAATTACTGTTGAACAAATAATAACCAAATTACATTTTCTAAAACAAAATTGTTCATATTTTAGGTGGGTCCCTTCATCTTGAACAAATAATAACCAAATTACATTTTCTAAAACAAAATTGTTCATATTTTAGGTGGGTCCCTTCATCTCCTTTATCGTGATTTTCTTCTCCCCTTATTTCTCCTGATAGAAGTCAAAATAAAAAAAACTCACAAATAGACATTAACAACATAATTTAAGAAAATCATTAATTAAAGTTAAGAAGTGAAGAACATATCTATTGACAATGAGAAAAAAATTAAATAAAAATACCTTATTTTCCCTTCGTAGTTTTAGATCTTTTAAATCGATTCAAACAGAAAAAAGAAAAAAAAAAGTAAACAACACATCTTTCCCTTACGTAAATTTAGATTCATTCAAAAATAAAAAATAAAAAATAGGAGAGAGGATTAATCGAAAAATACTTAATTTTCCTCTATGCGTCGTCGAATGAAGAATGAAAAACAAATGAAAAAAAAAATTACATTAAATGTGTGAGGTGTATATGTATTATTAAAAATAAAAATAAAAATACTGCTGAGACTAGATTAGTATCATACCAAAATGGAACGTTACATATGCCAAAGGGAACAATAATTATTAGCGGGCCTGCAATCTAACGCAGGCCCACTACTTTCTAACCAAACGTGAAATATGTATGGATAAACTAACTATCTAAGCTTTATAAGGGCTATCAAACAAGCCCTTAATTGATAAGTGTAAATGATATTCTTTTCGCTTACTATATGAAATTAAATTTGTTCAAATATTTTAAATAAACTTTTATATTTTCATTCAAGACAAACTTGACCTCACACTTTCAATATAATAATACAAAAAATTTATTCTTAATTTGACTTCATACCTAAGGACATGTTCTTTTGGACTGAAACCGGCTGAACTGAACTGAACTGAAGCGATCTGAACTTTTAGAACTTAACTGAAGCGATCTGAACTGAACTGAACTGATTTTTTAATAAAAATAATAATAATATTTATAAATTATTAAATGTTATTTTAAAAATATTAATAATATTGTGACATTAATTATATTGTATATTTAAAATTATTGGTTCAAATTATTTTTTGTTTATTTTATTTTAATTTATTTTGAAACGAACTGAACTGAACTGAACTGAAGCGATCTGAACTGAACTGAACTGAACTGAAACGATCTGAACTGAACTGAACTGGACTGAAATTAAGTCCAAAAGAACAGGTCAGCATCTCCAATGGCAAATTCTATTGTACACATAGGAGTTCTATACTTGGTACACGTGGTTATTAATTATATAAAATTAAATTTTAACCAAAACCTATTTTTTCCCTTTTTTCATTCGTTCGTCTCTTTTTTTCTCTCCCCACTTTCATCTATTTTCTCTCTCTTCATTATTAAAAGTGCAAAGAAAGATTGTTGTTAAAATTAAACAAATACATATTCTTATATGTTAATAATTTGTTTGTGCGAATTGATAAAATCAAGCTCCTCCAATAAGAAGTTTGTTAATTAAAATGAATGAAAAGATCAAAATATTTTTTAATTACACAACTGTAAATGAATGAATATTTTGTTATAAGTAAAATTTTTAATTTATATAATGATGATAAATATTTGAATTTATAAATGAACATTTCAAGTTATAAGTGAGGAAAGTTTTAACTTTATATAATGATGATTTTAAATAATTAAATTAATACTTTGTGAAAAATATATGAATGGATATTTTAGTTATAAGTAATGAAGGTTTTAATTTTATATAATGATGATTTTAAACAATTTTATTAATATTTCATGAAAAATATATGAATGAATATTTTAGTTATAAGTAACGAAGATTTTGACTTTATATAATGATGATTTTAGATAATTGAATTTATATGTCGTGAAGAATATATGAAAGAATATTTTATTTATATATTACGAAGGTTTTGACTTTATATAATGATGATTTTAAACAATTTATTTATATATTATGAAAGTTTTGACTTTATATAATGATAATTTTAAACAATTATAATGATGATTTTAAACAATTTATTTATATATTATGAAAGTTTTGACTTTATATAATGATAATTTTAAACAATTAAATTTATAGCTCGTGAAGAATATATGAATGAATATTTTATTTATATATCATGAAAGTTTTGACTTTATATAATAATAGTTTTAGAGGATCAAATTTATATGAATGAAATGAATATTTCAGCTACCAATTAAAGTGTGTGTGCAAAAATGATTGAATGTTTTAATAATAAGTGGTGAAGATATTACATTCCTCCAACAATGATTTTATTTAAATTCAAAAATAAGTACATTATTTTTTTCACCCAACATATTAGAACAAAAACTATAAGATAAATGACACAAAATCAACTTTCAATTGAAAGTTATTAAATCTTAATAAAAATAATTGCGTGATTAAAAAAATCCATCTAATAAGTGTCTTTTTAACATTCATATGAACATCAAACAATATGTAAACAATATGTAAACGTTGTCTTGAGCCAAATTAATTATAATCAACACTAGATTGAAAAACATCAATGAATGTCGATCTGAGAACGACTCGCTTCTCCAAGCAAAAAACTTGAGTGCTGGCCACAAATTTTGAAGCTCTGATCGAGAGGCGCGGCGCACATAGCTTGTCTGACAGAGTTTCAACGACTGAATTAATTGATTTAGAAGATTAGGTTTAGAAAACAAAAAAAATTTGATGGGGTTGAATTTATATTTTTGATTGTTTTGTTTGGGCTTTTCTTATTAATGAGCCTAGTTTACCATGAATCGTACACATATGTGCATGGTATACATACTCATCTCCAATGAAGTGAGGAGTCCTAATCTACTACTTTTCAACAAAAAAATGAGTTAAAAATTATTGAAGATATGCTAATAATTAAAGTTATGGGTAGAAGAAGAGTTAGAAGTTCTTAAAAGTCATGGGTAGAAAAACTTCTAGATAAAAAATAATATTATTTTATTATAATTAATATTATTTTTATTAATTAACAAAATCAATATTGCCGTTTTATTTTGTATTTTATATAAAAATTAATTAAAATTAACAATTTTGAAAAAGTTAAATTTTACCTTTACGGATTATTTTTTATTTTTATATAAAAATTAATTAAAATTAAAATTTTTAAAATAGTTATTTTAATATAAAAATTAATTAAAATTAAAAATTTTAAAATAGTTAATTTTCTAGCGTTAAATATTATTTTGTATTTTATATAAAAATGAATTAAAATTGAGAATTTTGAAATAATTAAAGATTATTTTGTATTTTATATAAAAATTAATTAAAATTAAGAATTTTGAAATATTTAAATTTTTATTGTTGTATTTATTTTTATAAATTTACTATTATTATTATTATTATTATTATTATTATTATTTAAATATAAATAATAAATAAAAAATATAAAATAAGTAAGTGTGGCGGAACTTATTGGTAGAAATGTGGAATTATTGAATTAGTGTATGTTCTACATCTTCAATTTTCAAAAAAAATATATTTTTAACCCTCAAAGTTACGGAAGATGCTAGTTCAGTCTTTAAAGTATTATACGTGCACCCGACCTTAGCATTTCATGACACGACTAATCGAGGTAGATACTATTACTCTATTTTATACTATTACTCTATTTTATTGCTACGTTTTTCATTATGTGTTTATACTATATGTATGTTATATGATGATTAAGTGCACATGCAATATATATATTCATTGTAAATTAAGAGCAGGGAAAAGGATCGAAGGAGACAAACGCAGTTCATTCCATCGTCGTAACCGAAGACCAGAGAAAAAGGGTCAACGAGGAGACGCAATAGTATTTAGTGTATGTTTTGATCCATATGATTAAATACGAGATTGTATTACGGAGTGTGTTGAGCTCACATTTATTTAGTGTATGTTTTGATCCATACGATTAAATACGAGTAATTGTCCTACTGAGCGTGTTGAGCTCACACTTTCAACGACCTTTTTCTAGTCTTTGAAAGTATGATCTCAACACGTTCACCAAAACAATTACTCATATTTAATCATATATGAATCAAAACATACGAATCAAAACACATATTACCTAAATGAACTAGACATGAATTAAATAGACTTGCTAATACTAAATACGATCAACTTTTAACGTGAATATTGTGAGTTAAGCTAACTATTGCGTCTTCCCGTCAATCTTTTTCACCGATCTTCGGTAATAACGATGAAATGAACTGCGTTGACCGCTTTTAACCATTTTCTCCAGTCTTATCTTAAGTTACTACAAATATGTAATGCAATTGCACTTAATCATATAACGAACATATAGTATAATACACATAATGAAACACATAACAATCAAATATAATAATTCAACAACATTATACTTACCTCGATTTGCTGTGGCGTAAAATACTAAGTCAAAAACCTCTTAGATCTAAGGCTCGGGCGTTTTGTGCTCTACAAGTAAATAGTATTATAATTAATAAAATATCCAACTCGTATTATAAAATAATAACACGAGTTATAGATGTCTCCTGAAAAAAAGCTAAGGACTTTTGGGAGGTAAAGGAATATTATAAAATTGTGGGTGGAATAAATAATTTTATAAAAACACAACAGGACTAAAAGGATAATTTCCTAAACCTAAGTGGACTGGCCCATAGTAATAACCAACTTTAGGGACCTCTTTGCAATTAACTTAGTTAATTACAGGATGTGGTGTTGCACTACGGATTTAATAAATCCCCTTCTCTTTTTTTCCATTTTGTGTTTACAGAGAGTAGATAATGGAGACGACGACATTTCGGGAGCTTCTGGTTTACAATACCTAGACCAGGATCTGGTCAGAGAGTAGTTTTCTATGGCCGGAGATTTCTAGGCTCGATTAGATCGAAAACGGGATGAATTTGGGGGTCGATTTAGGATGGTTGGATTGGGTTCGGGACGGGTGAGTTTCGGGGCCGTGAATCAGATTCGTCCGAGGACGGATCTTGTCGGACGCCGGCAAGGACGATCTAGGGAAGGTACGGCTTTTGGCTCGTTTACATCTCGAGAAGGTATTAAGTACGACCCTACGTAATCTGGGGTTGGTTCGTATCTAGTGATTCGGGTTTCGACCTTCTCTATTCATATGTATAATTCTAACTATGTGTATACATGTAGATGTGTAGCTACGGTGGTATTTATGAAGCTGCATGTATGTGTTTGAATAGCAAAAGGAGATCAAGGCTCTGAGGTGTGTAGGTGGAGAGATTATGTGTGTGCAGAAGAAGAAAAAAAATACGCAGAGAAGGTAACATACCAACTGTTGCTTGCAGAATTTTTGTGATTTGGGGTGAACATCCAATGTGTATTTATAGGGTATGGAAGAGTTTTAATTTAGTAGGAGTTTTGTGTGGACTGGGTTTCTTATTGTGTTTTGATCAGGGGCGGATCTTGTTAAGGACGAGCATTGGGCCGAGGCCCATGCTGAAAAAAAAATTAGTACTTATATATATTCAACACAATTTATATGTATTCAAAGGCCCAAAATCAGTAATTGGCCCACTATAAGAAAAAAAATATCTCATTTAAAAGCCCACACATATAAAACACACTTAATTCACTAATCCACGTGCCAGTTGCCACACATCACGTAATCTGAACTCTGAAGCGAACAGTCGGACAAAAAGAGTTGAGACACTTGAGGAGAAAATAACCGAGCAACTGCGCAAGGCGCGACTGTACGAGCCGTCAAGCCGAGGGCTGAGCGCTCAAGTTCCAACTTCTAATTAGTTCCAACGACGTCGCCTCCAACTCCATTTTCGCAGTCAAACATATTAGGGTTTGCTCTTTACTACTTCAAACTTTTCTTTTTCTTGAAAAAAGAACGTGATTCGTGAATAAAAATTACTCCCTCCGTCCCAGATCAATAGGCAAAACTGGTCAACGTTGACTTTTTTCGTCCGTCCAATACATATGATGAACGGTATCCAAAAATTATGAAAAAATAACTAAAATATAATTTAACTATTGAATTTTATTTTAGTTATTTTTTCATAATTTTTGTATATTGTTTATCATATGTATTGGACGGACAAAAAAAGTCAACGTTGACCACCTGTGTCTATAGCTCTGGGACAGAGGGAGTAAAATCAATTGATGAATGATGAGGTAGTATACTAGTATTATACTTTTTTGGAAAAGGACTCATGAATGAAAAAAAATGTGAATTGTAATTGTGATTTAGGAGAGATGGAGAAACCCACTTTGACTTTGTAAAATGGATGGAAAAATATGTGAATTGTGCTTTTTATACATTGAGATTGAGGGTGAATTTTAGTTTATTTATTGAACTTTGAAATCATGTGGTCCATGAAATAGTGTAACTGTGCAAGTCACTAAGATATGGTCAAGTTGATTAATTTATATGTAGGCAGAAAGTTTGTATGTTCAATTCAATTTTATAATTCATTTTGATTTATTTTGTATGTTCATTTTTATTCAGTTCATTCTTGTTTTTTGACTGGTTGTTCACTTTGAATTGTTTGATACTAATTTTTTTGGTATTATATATAAAACAGGTCATGGAAAAATATTATAAAAAAAAACCGACAAGAAAATGAATGCAATGCTGAAATAACAAGAGTTGTTTCAAATTCAAATACGGATGGAGATGGGCAGCGCGCAAATGTGGTTGAAGGTGGCCCAATCATCATTAATGAGTTCGATCCCTCACAACTTCTTTCGGACCCTGGATTACGAGTTCCTATCTCAAGGTATGGACCTGGGATTATAGATAAAGTACGAAGAACTTATTTACAGAAAGGTCCTTGCCAACCATTTGATCATGAGTTTCCTATGAAAAAGGTATCATCAACATCAACAAAATCTAGAAGATTTATTTCTGCTTGGTTTAATGAATATGATTGGTTAGAGTATAGTATATATAAAGATGCTGCTTACTGTCTCAATTGCTATCTTTTCAAAACGAATAGAGGAAAACAATCTGGAGGTGATGTTTTTGTCACAGAGAGGGATTTAGTATTTGGAAAGATAAATCGAAGCTTACTGCTCATGTTGGGAAGCATGATAGTGAACACAATCAAGCACGAATGAAATGTGATGCATTGATGAATCAAAAAGTGCATATTCAGACAGTTTTTGACAAGCATTCAAAACAGACAAAAGATGAATACTGCTTACGGCTCACTGCATCTCTTGATTGTGTGCGGCATTATTGAGACTAGGCTTACCTTTTCGAGGTCATGACGAATAAGAGAACTCTCTTAATACGGGTAATTTTCTTGCCACCATGAAATTTTTAAGGGATCACAATACAGATAATTGCTAGTGTGGTTCTGAATAAAGCTCCTAAAAATTGCAAGTTAACATCTCCTATGATTCAAAAAGATTTAGATTATGCTTGTGCAGTTGAGACGGTGAATGCTATATTGGAAGATGTTGGAGACTCACTATATTCTATTTTAGTTGATGAATCTCGTGATGTGTCGATAAAAGAACAGATGTCAGTTGTTTTGCGTTATGTTGATGTTAGTGGACATGTAAAGGAGCATTTTATTGGAGTTATTCATGTCACTAGTACTGCTGCACTTTCACTTAAAGTGGCTATTCATAATATGTTCTCTAGATATAATTTGAGTATGTGTCGATTGAGAGGACAAGGTTACGATGGAGCTAGTAATATGCAAGGGAGGCTCGACGGGCTTAAAACATTTATTTTAAATGAAAATCCGAGTGCATATTATATACATTGTTTTGCTCATCAACTGCAGCTAGCCTTTGTAGCCATGACAACAAAGTATCTTCCCATTGCTGATTTTTTTTGTGTGGTTTATCAATTGGTAAATCTTGTTGGAGGTTCTTGTAAACGATCCGATCTTCTTCGAGAAAAGAACTTAAACTATGTTGTTAAGGCATTGGAAAATGGTCATATTCAGAGTGGTCGTGGTCTTAACCAAGAATCTAGTCTTCAACGCACTGGTGATAACCGTTGGGGTTCACATTATAGATCTTTGGTTGGCTTGATTTCTATGTTTTCTCCGGTGAGTAAGGTGCTTGAGATGATTTATGAGGACGGACATTCAACTTCTATTCAAAAGGTCGAGGTAGAAATTTTATTGAAGTCAATGTTGAATTTTTGCTCAATTTACATATGATGAAAATTATCTTGGGTATATCAAATGAGTTGTCACAAGCATTGCAAATGAGAGATCAATATATTGTGAATGCTATGGATTTGGTTAAAGTTTGTAGGTATCGACTTCAAATGTTGAGAGATGATTGGTGGAGTCCGTTATTTGATGAAGTTTGTCAATTTTGTAAGGAGCATGATATTGATGTGCCGAACATGGATGACATGTTTATTCGTTTTGATGTTCGTGGTCGACCACTACGCAATGCGCCAAAGATATAAAATTTGAATCACTATCAATATGAAGTATTTAATGCTGTGATTGATTTGCAACAAGAAGAGTTGAACGATCGTTTCTCAGAGATAAGTACAGAATTGCTACTTTGTATATCTTGTTTATCTCATCGGGATTTGTTTGTTGCCTTTGACCAGGACAAGTTACTAAAATTGACGGAGTTTTATCCACAAGATTTTTCCACATCAGATGTTCTCATTCTTTAGGATCAACTTCAAAATTATATTGTGGATATGCATTTTAACGAATCCTTTAAAGAGTTGAAAGGGCTTGGTGATCTTGCAGTGAAGTTGGTAGAAACTAAAAAACACAAGGTGTTTCCTTTAGTGTACAAGCTCTTGACTCTGTCATTGATTCTACCGATTACTACGGCAAGTGTTGAAAGAGTATTTTCTGCGATGAATATTGTGAAGGACATGTTGCGTAATCGAATGAGTGACGACTAGTTGAATGATAGACTTGTTGTTTATGTTGAAAAAGAGAGTTTTTCTAACATTGACAATGATGTAATTATTGATCGATTTCAAACAATGAAAACTCGTAGAGAACATTTATAAAATGTGAGTTATGCTTAAATTTTTATTATAATATAGATTATATTTTATATTTTAAATTTAGGCCCCCGAAATGAAATCCTGACTCCGCCCCTGCTCCTGATGGAACTAAGTTTAATGTGCTGCGTAATATAATTGAACTCGAATGGCTTGGTTCCCTGCTCCTGATGGAACTAAATTTAATGGGCTGCGTAATATAATTGAACTCGAATGGCTTGGTTCGGTTTTGAGCCCAACTATAATATTCATTAAAATAAAGATCAGACTATTTACACTTTTGTCTTTATTTTGCACACTACTATTTCTTTTGTTTTTTCTTATACACCAAAGAAATATCTATATTGCCCATCTATATCACACTCCTTGTATGTAATATCTATTTATACTACTAAAATCACACATCCTTACTTTACACACATTTTTTTTTCTTTTTTCTTATACACCTAAGAAATATTTATATTACCCTCCTTATATGGAGTATCTATTTTTAATACTATAATCACGTCGATCGATTGTAATGATCTGTATGAGTCCATCGTAACCCGAATTGTCTCCTTAACCAATTTACATCTCTCTGCAACTATCTATGTTCATATTGCACCACCCATAATTCATCTAACTCTCTATTCACTGAAGATACATATTTTTGTTCGTCTCGAATAAATAAATTTTTTCTTGATATTTGCAAAAAATCACATAACATTGATCAAACACCATAAAAAAAAGAGAATACAAATTCAAATAATAAAAACATAACCAATACAATTATAAAAAATTATCGTTAGTTCAGAATCAACAATCAAAGAAATACAATTCAATAAACATAAACTACAATATCAAATGGTTAAACACATATTAAGACAAATAATGACCGAACGAAAAATCAATTTTTTATCAATCACATATTAAGCACAAGAACCCTAAAACTCAATTTTATCCATTAAACCCGATTTTAATTCATTTTATCCCAAATTATAAATAAAAAAGGTTAGAGTAACGGTAAATTCACCGCATAAAACAAAATAATTAAACAAGAACAAAAAAAAATTCACTTACTTTTCAAAATTCGATTCATGTTTTTGATAGGATTGCTTTTAAACTTTCGTTCTTTGGTTGTGGGTAGATTGCTCAAAAATATTATTACCTTTGTCTCGAACTAGTTGTCGCATTTCCTTTGTAAATAACAAAAGAGGTGCGTGTTGAGTTTTGTGATAATGGAAAAATAATATAGAGGAGAGAAAAATAAAACTTGTTTATTGATTAATAATTGAAGTGTTGAATAATCGAGTACTCACGCATGCTTTATATAAGCATACGCAAATCCACAAAATAAGGTAAATAATAAAAGATAGAAATAACTAAATAAGACAACAAAATAGGACTCTATTCCTTGTGTGCATGTCGTTTTCCTTGTGCGCATAAGACTCCTTCCATGTGGGTATGTCGTATTCCTTGTGCGCATAGGACTCCTTCCATGCGCTGTCATATATTTTTACCAATATACTTCTATACCCTCCCTCAAGATGAGAATACGAAATTCGTATTCCATCTTGCGAAGAAGAAGATGAAAACAATCAATTATTTTCTTGAACCACCATCCCGCCGACTTTTCACGTCATTGTCGAAAACCTTCCATCCAAAAAAAAAATAAAATAATAATAATAATAATAATAATAACAATAATAATATTAATATTAATAAAACAAAATAATCTTCGAGATCTTCGCGTGCCTCCTCCGTAGTATCTATCGGTTTTTGACGTCGCAGATTCGATCGCCGCGCGCCACTTGGTCGTCGCAATTTCGATCGTCGCGCGCCTCCGTAGTAACTATCGGTTTTGGTCGTCACGTTTTTCGTCTCGAACTTCATATGATACCCATGGAGTATTACCTCTCTTTGGTTCAAATTAAAATTTTCGGAGGGATCTTCAACAGGTGCTAGACGAAGGTCGGCTGGATTTAATTGCGGAGGCAGCGATTGTCTTTTAATTGTGGAGGAAGCGGTGGTCTCCTTGACTCCTTGAAGGACGGGGTAGGAGCTTTTCTTCTCTCGCCGGGGTAGGAGCGCTTTTCTTCTCTCGCCGGGGTAGGAGCTTTTCTTCTCTCGCCGCGTTCACTTTCCCAGCCAGCGGAGCAGGTTTTTCTTTTCAGTGCATGTTCCTCTCTCCTTTTTTTTTTCTCTCTCCTTTTTTTTTTTTGGATTGCGAAAGCTTAAGAATAATATGCTCTGATACCATGTTGAATTTTGTGATAATGGAAAAATAATATAGAGGAGAGAAAAATAAAACTTGTTTATTGATTGATAATTGAAGTGTTGAATAATTGAGTACTCACGTATGCTTTATATAAGCATACGCAAATCCACAAAATAAGGTAAATAATAAAAAATAGAAATAACTAAATAAGACAACAAAATAGGACTCTATTCCTTGTGTGCATGTCGTTTTCCTTGTGCGCATAAGACTCCTTCCATGTGGGTATGTCGTATTCCTTGTGCGCATATGACTCCTTCCATGCGCTGTCATATATTTTTACCAATATACTTCTATAGTGCGACAAGTGCTCTGGGATGGAGAGAGTGAGGGAGTGCTTGTTAATAGTGTAATAACATTGATAAATTTGCATTTAAAAAAAAAAAGCCTACAAAAGATGAACGAGAAAGAAAGAGTAAAGTGAGAGAGGTTGGTTGATGAGGTATAGATAGTAAAATGTTTTTTTTTTTTTAAAAAGGGTGTGTGTTAATCTTTTAATTAAATGTAAATGCAAATAAATCATGGACTATGAAAAACGAAGAGAGAAGTGTAAGTAGTCTAAACTTTGAAATAATTCACTAGTAAAATATTTAAGTCGCTACCTAAATGGTAAATTACACATTTGATATTTAAATAAGAATCAATAATATTAATTTGATTCTTTTTAAATTATATTTTTTAATAAAAAAAACTCTATAACAAAATTAATTTTTATTTAGTAAAATTATAATTATTAATTTTTATTCTATTTTTATATAATAAAATAATATTTGAGAAGTACACACCTCATTGGACAATTAATATAATTAAAAAATAACTAATATTAAAATAAATAGTATTTTATTTTAAAAATTAATTGGTAAATATTATTAATGAATTACTATCAAGAATTTATCATAAATAATTTTGGCATACTTAATTTTTTTTTTATAATTAACTAAAAATTTATATACATTTCGATAAGATAGATACAAAAACACATAGTTAATTGTTTTCAAAATTCTAGATTTTGATGAATTATTTAAATCAATTACACTTAATTGTATTGTATTTTTCAAAACAATTATTTTAAAATTAGTTTATAAAATTAACGAGTATTGTATCCGGAAGTGACACTTCAAAACTCAAACCGGAAAGGACAAAGACTTTGTTTTAAGTAAATTTTCGTTTTTGTACTTAAAAACATTTTTACATCTCGACACACACAGAGTTCACGCCCTCCCCCCTCTCTCTCATCAAGAAAGAATCTAGGTTTCTGATATTCCAGAAGATAATTCCAGTTCAAGGTAATTCGGAACACGGGTTTTAGCTATCGCTCAACTAAAAAAAATCATTTAACTTCTAACATTTCTTTTTCGTTTTCAATTAATGTATCTCTGCTACTTACTCCACACGATTTTGGGTTTCTGTTAATCTCTTGTTTTCTTGCCAAAGTTTGTGTTTTTTCTTGATTTAAATTTGGAATCTTGATCTAGAAATCTCGATTATGGAAGATGAGCCGACGCCTCCTTCAACTGAAACCCTCACCCTTGTTGAGAATGACAGTACGGACAGAGAGAATCTTGTTGAGGATTCTTATTCGGAGGGAGATGATGGTGGGGAAATAATGGTCGAGATTGTGGGTTCCGATGTGTTTGTCGATGGGCTCAGTCGCACTGAAGAGGAGGCCGATTTAGGGGCTGCCCAACTTTCGGAGGCTATGGATGTTTCAAGTGAAGGGGGTGAAAGTAAATTGGAATCACTCGAGTCGAAGGATGAAAAAACCCACCTTGTTACCTGTGAAATGAAGATAGCAGATAGTGATTTGGGGTTTCCCGAGCTGGAGGAAGGAACAAACAACGTTGTCACAGTTGAAAATAAGATGGGTGAAAAAGATCCCGTTTTCACAGAGCCGGTGGATGTTGTGTGTGAAGTGGTTGAAAATAAGATTGGGGAAAGTGAGTCGGGGTTGCCCGAGTTGAAGGATGGAAAAGATTACGTTGTGAGTGAGGCTATGGATGTTTGTAATGAAGGGGTTGAAAACGAGACGGGGAAAATTGAATTGGGGTTTAGTGGTGCTTCAGATGTTTCAGGCGAAGTGGGTGAAAATAAGGTGGAAATAAGTGAATTAGGGCTGGCCAATCTGAAGGAAGAACAAGAAAATCACGTTACAGTTACCGAAGAAGTAGATGGTAATGTTGAGGTTGGGATGTCTCCTGTTCATACTGAAGAAGCTATAGTGACAACTCCAATGGAGAACAGTGAAGATAAGATGGTTAAAGACGAAGTAGCAAAGGATCCACTTGAGAGTCAAATTGTGTCTTCTGTGGTCTCTCTCGGCTCTGATAGTGAAGCTCCCCCTAATGTTGAGGTTGTTGGGGTTGATAGCGCTATTGTCACAGCTCGAGTGGTGAATCCTGAAGAGAAAATTATTATAGATGAAGCAGTTGATGATAAAACTACCACAAATCTCGATCATTTGGGCTCAGATTCGCTTGACGGTCAAATTGCGCCTTCAGAGGCTTCTCTCAACCCTAATGGTAAATTGCCTGAACTGGAAATAACTCAGGTTGATGGGATTGATAGTGCTATGGTGATGTCTCAAACAGTGATTATCGAAGGGTCGACATTTCAAGAGGAAGCAGTTGACAAGAAAACATGTAAAGATCCTAAACAAGATTCATGCGATGGCGAAGTGCCCGAAAATGTTCAAGTGGATGGTTTTGACAATTTTGATGCAGAAGAGGTCGAAAATTTTGGTGAGAAAGGTCTTGTTGAATCGGATGCGCTAGACTCCGATGATTTTCATGGCACGAAGATTGAGTCCAGTCATGAAAGAGGTGCAGTTGAGGAAGTTTATGGTTTGGTGGATGTCACTGATGGGGGATCAAATGTTAATCCGCCAGAATTAAGCTGTGTGGGTGTGGGCAATGACGAGACCTTGAAGAGTGGTGTAGAAATGGAAATGGATATGGTTGACCAAAACCACGTTGAGTCAAATGATAAAGAACCAAGTCAACCGGATGATGGATTCCATACTGATGCAGTCAACAAGGACGAAATCAAAGAAGTTTTAGATGATGGCGGATTAAGTGAAAATGTCGAGGAAATTGTTTCTGAAGAGTTGAAGCAGTCTTTAGATTGCCAAGAAAATGATATAATACCAAATGATCTCGAACATTGCTGTTTGCCTGAAAGTAAGGAACCAGAAAAAGTATACATGATAATAACCGAGGCATCAGATCATGCTATGGAAGAAGGTGATAGTATTCCGAGTGAAGTCGTTAGTGTTGAGGCTGTTTCCAATACTACACAAGGCAACATTTTGTCGGAGACTGGTGAAAAGTCAGAATTGCCCTTCAGCAGTAATACTGTTTCTTTGGGTGAAATTGTCGATACAGTAGAATCTAAAGCAATGGAGGTTGATTTCAAAATAGGAAATGAACAGATGAAATCAGGTGATGAGATAATAACTGATTCCCACAAACGGAAACACATCCCTGAGGATAGTCCGAAGTCTAATGAAGAGAGAAGCTTAATGGAATTAACGGGCCCCAGCGATGAATTTTCCCTAGATACCGAGGAGGATGAATCGTTTGCGAAGAAACAAAAAGCGCTTGACCACACTTTAACAACGGATGGATATGATAAGATGGTGACTACATATGCTGCGAAAGTAACTACCTTGACGGGTCAGAATACTTCTAATAATAATAAGCCTTCGTTTAAAATCGGGGAATGCATCCGTAGGGTAGCCAGCCAGCTGACGGGGTCCACAGGGAAGGACGAAAATGTAATTGACGGCTCACTGAAGAACACTGAAAGGCGAACGATGATTCTCTCGATCGAGTCTTTTTCTGTTAACGAGATGCTATCGCAACTAGAGCGGGTTTCGCAGGCGCCCATGAGAAGGCACAACTTTCTAAATGTGATCCACACTTTTTTCATGGGCTTTAGAAGCTCGATTGCTCTGAACAAACGGGGCCGAAAGAGAAGGCCCGAACAGACGGCTTCTGGTGGGCCCGCCGAGGGATTCGAATTTGACGACGTGAGCGACTCCTACTGGACTGACAGGATCGTTCAGAACTATTCTGAGCTGAATGGGTCGATGGAGAATCTCCATGCGATCCCGATTGTCTCGGAGAAGCCCGTGAAGCCGAGCCGAAGACCAAATTCAAGGAAGAGATTTTCTCATCCGACGGTCGAGAATGAGTTGGATGAGCGGGTTAAACGGAGGAAGCAGGAGTCGTCTCCAGCCGAGCTCATCTTGTATTTTGCCGAGAGGAATCGTATTCCAACTGAGATCAATCTGAATAAGATGTTCAGACGGTTTGGGTCGTTGATGGAATCCGAAACGGAAGTGGACCTCGAGTCTGGATGTGCGAAGGTGATATTCAAACGGGGCTCAGATGCTGAAATTGCCCGTAATAGCTCGGAGGCATTTAACATTTTTGCTCCGGTTCTTGTTAATTACCATATAGGGTACGACCCTGTGGTCTCGGTTAGGGTTTTGCCCATGGCGATACCTCAGCCCCAGGAAGACACGATTTTGATGCAATAGCTTCGGAGTAAGGTAATTTACATATTTATATTTCTCACTCATTTTTATGATGTCTCGTCATCGCTTGAAATGAAGTCGTGGTTTCTGTGTTTGAAAATTGAAAGAGATGATTAGATGAATTGGAATACTAGGGATAATTGCAAAACATGCCCTTGAGGTTTGGCCTAATTACAAATAAACTCAGATAGTGATTCAAAACACCCTTCATATTTTCCTTTTTGTAATTTTGTAATTTTTTTAAATTATGTCAAACCTCAAGGGCACCTTTTGTAATTATTCCAAAATACTGCTGTTGAGGGTCAAAATTAGTAAAACTTCAGGGCTGGTTTAGTAATTATTCTGTCACTTTAAAATTCTTCCTTTGCTTTCACAGGTGCTGTTTTATCTGTCTTTACATTCTATAACTATTGCTCCTTACTGTAACTGTGAATTATGTGGGTCGTCAATCGTGAAAGACAGAAGCGGTTGCGGAAGTGTGATTCTTAAACTCGACTGTGGTAACTTGGAAGGAGAGAGAGAGAGAGAGAGAGATAACCCGGAGGACATTTTCTGGCGATTATCGATTTTATCAAAAATTTGTTTGTATCAAGAGATGTTTGTAGTTTATTATTTAATGTGAAGGACAAAGTCGACCGAGGTCTTTTGATGTTCATTGCTAGAGTACTTTTACGTAGATTGGTCGATGTGTAATTATGTTAAATTGAGAAACTATCTTGTGATATTAGCCCTATTAATTTATGGAAGAAGTTCAGTTCTCTTTAAAAATTACAGTTAAACGGGGGTATTTGTTAGATACATTTAAATTTTATGGGGGTATTTGTAATTTAGTACTGGGGATAATTTGTAATTAGACTTGATCTTGGGGTATTTTTGCCAATTAACTAGACCCAGCTTGTTTCTCCTGATTTTCAAAAATACACTGTCTTACAAACAAATACAAATTCAAACTTAGAAAACAAAATTAAAAGAAAAAGACCATCAATTTTTCAATTTGAAAGACGAGATAAAAAAGAATGTGATAAAAATTAGCCAAACGATATGAAAATAGTAATTTTCAGTTTCTTTTGTTGATTTTATCATCCTACACTAATTGATTTTGTCACCAAAATCCAAGTGATTAAAATTGATTCTACTTCTACGGCATCAAATGAAACAGTACACTAATTGGTTTTTGGTCAAAATCCCTGATTACGAATAATTAATACTCCCTATATAATTGTATCATTTACAGTAAAACCTCTATAAATTAATACTCTCGGGACCGTAAAATTTTATCAATTTAAAGAGGTATTAATATATCGATAAATTAATATTTTATTAATTAAAAGAAATAATTTTCAAATTCAATAAATTTAAATATATATATTTAAAATAATTAGATTAAAATTCATGTATCAACTTTATTGCAACTAATTAATATATTTATGTATATTATTATAGATTCAATTTATAATGTTAACTATTATATTCATAAATATAAATTAATTTATAATACCAAATTATGTTTTCTCATCATCTAAATCACAAAATTATCAATAAATGATCAAATGCATAAAATATCATGTGAATATAAAAGAGACCATCATGCTACTAAAAATATTACTATTGATGGAAAATATTTTTTGAATGTTAGTCAAGTAAATTATCAAACTGATAGCAATGTGACAGGGGTCGCTTGGAAGGTTTATACTCGACGTATCAAGCCCCGTATAGCGGGACTACTGGAGTTAGTTGATATTTAATTATTTAGATTGGTTTATTATAATTACTTTACTTTAGTCAGCACTACAAAAAATTCGCAGATTCCCTACGGCAATTCCCGTAGGGAAATCCACAAAAATCCGTAGGGAACAGGGTTCCCTACGGCATCCCCTACGGGAATCACGCCGTAGGGGTTTGCCTCGTAGGGAACAAATCCCCTACGGGATTTAGCCGTAGGGGACTGCTTTCCGCGCCCGTTCTTTCCCGTAGGGGATCCCTACGGGGCTGTCGTAGGTTCGCCCGTAGGGGATCCCTACAGCTTATCCCCGTAGGGAATAAGTTTCCCTACAGCTTATCCCCGTAGGGAATAAGTTTTAATTAAAAACGGGAGCTCCAAACGGCTCGGGTCACAAGCTCGACCCACGATCCGAGGCCCGACAACATCTCACCATTACAAGGCCCGAGACAAGCTCAGCCCTCAATTGAGGGCTTTGTAATAATTATTCATGTACATTGAATAGTCAAGGGTTTGAACCCTTGACCTTATGAATGAAGAAGAGGATGATAACCGCTAGGCTATCTAAGTTATATGTCCAATTCTTAAAAGATAATATATATGTACCATTAACTTATATATATATATATATATATATATATATATATATATATATATATATATATATATATATATATATATATATATTGGTTTAAAAAAAAGATAATTTTAAATAAAAGGGAATTTAAATATATTAAATTAAATAGAATTTTCCATATTTTTTTATTAATATTTAAGGTCTTTTATTTTTTAACTTTTTTGCGTTTACAAGTTTTACGTAGATTTAAATATTATTTAGTAGTAGTTTTTGAAATTTGTTTAGACTATAATAACTTTTTATTATTTTTATTTTTGCGTAATTGCGATATTTTTTATAATTAACTATTTTTATAAAATTGTGTAATTGCGTTGCGCGTAAATGGTTAAAAAAACTTTAATTGTAATTTTATTATCTAGTAAAATATTGATTTAAAAAAAAACATTTAAAACAATTTAACTAATTAACTATTTTTATAAAATTGTGTAATTACGTAGTTCCATAATTGTAATTGCGTAGTGCGTAAATAGTTAAAAAAACTTTAATTGTAATTTTATTATCTAGTAAAATATTGATTTAAAAAAAACATTTAAAACAATTTAACGTAATTTTATAATAATATTTAATGAATTTATTATTATATAAATTAATTGTTTTATTAAAAAAAAAACTCCCTACGGCAAATGCCGTAGGGGACCCCTACGGGATAAATACCCGTAGGGAATTTCTTTAATTGAATATAATTTAAAAAAAAAATACTCTCCTACGGCATTTGCCGTAGGGGATCCCTACGGGAGACCCCGTAGGGCCTCTTGGAGGGAAGGTATGCGCGCGAATTCGCGCGCAGTCCCCTACGGGAATCCCCTACGGGAGTCACCCCTACGGCTGGAGCCGTAGGGAATGCCGTAGGGGATCTCAAAATATGCTCCCGTAGGGGATGCCGTAGGGAAATCCCTACGGGAAAAAGGCCGTAGGGAATCCCCGTAGGGGATCTGCGGTTTTTTTGTAGTGAGTTAGAGTTGTCGGCAATATCCATTCCGCAATGGATGGATTGGAATCGGGTGCAAGCCGAGGCTCGATTGGATTCAGGGCTCAAAAAAATTATTGAAGAACTTGAGCAAGGGAGGCCTGGTCCGAAGCACTATAGTATATCGCAAGGGATTTTATTTTTGTAAAGGGCGATTGGTACTCCCTCGCCAATCACCATGGGTTTCGAAGTTGTTGTTTTCATGCGACGCCAACGGGAGGACATTCTGGTGCATTCCGCACCTATAGGAAATTGGCGGCCAATGTGTATTGGCCTGGGATGATGAATTCAGTTACAAAGTTTGTTGCTGAGTGCGAAATTTGTCAAAGAAATAAATATGAAACTAAGTCACCGGCAGGGTTACTTAACCCTCTCCCTATTCCAACTCGCGTTTGGGAGGACATTAGCATCGACTTCATCACGGGGCTGCCGCGATCAGGAGGAGTGGACTGTATTTTGGTTGTGGTGGATCGTCTTTCTAAATATGATCATTTTTTAGGGCTCAAACACCCGTTTACGGCAAAGTCGGTTGCTGATATTTTTGCTAAGGAAATCGTGAGATTACACGGGATGCCTGGATCGATAGTTTCTGATCGGGATCCCCTCTTCTTGAGTTCATTTTGGAGGGAGCTTTTTAAAACGGCAGGAACAACTTTACGCATGAGTTCAGCCTATCATCCTGAAACGGATGGGCAAACGGAAGTCTTGAATAGATGTCTTGAGACCTATCTTCGTTGCTTTTCCTCGGAGCGTCCAAAGACTTGGGGAAAATGGTTATCTTGGGCTGAATTTTGCTACAACACGGGATTTCATTCCGGTGCAGGCATGACGCCGTTCGAAGTGCTTTATGGTCGGCCACCCCCCCCTACTGGTTCCATTCTTACCAGGAGAAGTGAGGGTACAAGCCCTCGCTGAATCTCTACGAGAGCGTGATGAAATTTTGGCCCACTTAAAGTTTCATTTAGAGCGGGCGCAACAACGGATGGTTCGCGAGGCGAATAAACATCGTCGCCATCTGGAATGTTCAGTGGGTGATAAGGTGTATCTCAAGTTTCGGCCGTACCGTCAAAAGAACTTATTTGTAGCCAGAAATTCTAAATTAGCTCCCCGTTTCTTTGGGCCTTTTGAAGTGGCTGCTCGTGTGGGTGCAGTAGCCTACCGTTTGAAGTTACCAGCCACGTCTCGCGTACATCCAGTCTTTCATGTATCGCTTTTAAAGCCAGCGGTTGGAGGGGCTACGGTGGCACCAGAGTTGCCCGAGGAGCTGTTAGCCGTTGATCCCCCATTTCTTCCAGAGAAAGTGCTGCAACACCGACATCTGGTCAGAAACGGAGGTTCCGTAGAGCAAGTGTTGATCAAGTGGCAGGGGTGTGGCGACGATGAGAGTACTTGGATGGATGTCACTGATTTTCGAGGGCAATTTCCTGAGTTCAGCCTTGAGGACAAGGCTGTTTCACCAGGGAGAGCAATTGATAGCAATGCGACAGGGGTCGCTTGGAAGGTTTATACTCGACGTATCAAGCCCCGTATAGCGGGACTACGGGAGTTAGTTGATATTTAATTATTTAGATTGGTTTATTATAATTACTTTACTTTAGTCAGTATTGAGCTTGGGTTCGTGGGCCTTTTTAGGAAGTCTATATAAAGATGGTCTTCCTTTAGGGTTAGGACACTTTTGGATTTTAATTGGTTTGCCGCGTTAAGATGTGGCAGAGATTTCTCTGTGAACCTCTCTTGAGGCGTTTGGCTTCTTTTTATTAATATATTCCTTATTCCTACTTTGCCGATCATCTTCACTCTATCACAAACACTTTAAATAGATCACTTGAGTACGAAGTATTAAAGTATTGATGAGAACTAATATTTATGATTGTAATATTTACAAATTATTAATTTAAAATTTTGATGGGACCTTATATTTATAAAGGGTTTTTTCAAAAAATTATTATTATCTTATCGAATTCGCTCATTTTTTACAAAGGCCCAAGTCGGGACCGAATAATTTTATTATTTTAGATAGGTTATTAATTTATCGAGTATTAATTTATTGAGGTTTTACTATACTTTGATTCCATTCATTCTCAAAAAGTTTCTATTAAATCAAAAGTGTAAAATCTTTGTACACAGAAAAAAAATTATAGTATTTATGAAAAAAAAAATATAAAATAATATTTAAAGTGAAAAGATAAAATTATTTTTGAATAAAATAAGTAAAAAGATAATTATTTCTTTTTTAAAGTGTGAAAATATTAATGATACAAAAAATGGAGTATAATGTTATTTTTAATATTTAATTTTTTTAAAATGACTAAAATTATATTTAAAATTAAAAAAAAAAAAGAATTGCAATTTTCGATATTATTTATAGGTGACGAGGGTTAGTAAATAAACAAGTCTCCTCTCTCATCTCTCTCCGTCGTCCGATCGCTCCCTCACCCCTCTCAGATTTCTCCAAACTCATCAGCCAATCCCGTCTCTCCATCAGGGCGCCAAATACAAATCCAAGGTACCATCCCTTTCCCTTTCCCTTTCCCTTTCCCTCACACACAGATACACACACTTGTATGTGTATATCTATATGTATTTATGTATATCAGTATATGTATATGCTGCATACCTTTGATCGTGTGATTTGTTGTACATGAAATGCCTCTTTTGTTTTTGGAGGTTTAATCTCAGCGACTCAGACTCTCTCTGTTTTTGTTTTTCTTCAGCCGATTTATTTATGGCCAATTTTATTCATTTATTTATTTACTGTGGGGTTAGGGTTTTATTTCTTATTTGAGGAAAAGGGATGGCGGACAGTGGCGGCTATGGGGTCTCCGGCGGTGGCAGCGGCAGCCACGACAACAACGGTGGTGGCGATTGCGGAGGTGATCAGAGCCCCAAGTCTAGCGTACGCGAGCAGGATCGATTTCTTCCGATTGCCAACATCGGTCGTATCATGAAGAAGGCCCTTCCGACCAACGGAAAAATAGCAAAGGATGCCAAGGACACCGTTCAGGAATGCGTGTCGGAGTTCATCAGCTTCGTCACTAGCGAGTAAGCGGTTTTATTTCATTTGCTGTTTGATTGAATGTGGCTTGATTTTTTTTTTCTTCTGTTTTTCCCCTTTTAGGATGTTTGATGATTTATTAAATTCATGCTTGCCTTAATTGACTGTTTTGATTCCTAGACATGAATAGTTCACAGATATTATGCTCCACTAAAATTGCATTGTTACTGAACATAATAATGTTTCGGTTGGTGTTATTAGATTTCTTCGTGCACTGATATTAGTTGGGTTGCAGCTCCAAAATATTGTACAAGTTGACACCTTGTTACTTAAAAAAGTAGTTTTCATCGGTTTCGCGATTCATTGATTTTTATTCTTGTACTCATCTTAGCCTTTTCTTGTAAGTATGAATTGTGCATCACACTCCTTATAATAAGCTGATTATGATCTTTCTCTGACCATTTTTTTACAGCTAAAAAATCTTAAACCAAATCACTAAACTACACCGTTTTTATTTTTTGGACACATTGTCCTAGAATAAGAGTATGACGACTGGTTAATTTTAGCATCTCAAAAGCAGAGGGTTTTTTCCTGTGATCTTGGGAATGTAGTTATGCGTGACGAACACTGCAGAATATAAGATACATGAAACCCACAATTTAGTTGGTTAATGCAAGTACCTGAACTTGTTGTGACGAACAGGTTTATGATTTAACGTTTCACTTTGTTTTTGTGCTTGTTGAATAGAGCCAGCGACAAATGCCAGAAAGAAAAGAGAAAGACGATCAATGGTGATGATTTGTTATGGGCAATGGCAACCTTAGGGTTTGAGGACTATATCACCCCGCTGAAGGCCTATTTGGCTAGGTACAGAGAGGTATCAAAAGTTTCCTAATCTTCTTGTCACTAATATGTTTTGTTTTGGCATAAAATGGCATGCTTGTAACAAATTAGTCTTTGAAACTGTCTATATCGATTTCAAGTGTTATATGTATACATGAAATTAATTGGCCGCAAAAAGCATTTTTTTGGAGGATACATTTATCATTATTAATTTTTTCTATATAAAATAGACAAGGTAATGTTTGGTATGAAGGAGGGAGTGGAGATGGAGAATAGGAGGGGGTAGAGAGATGGGGAGAAAATTGGCGATGAATTTTTTAAATTGTGTTCAAAGATCCAAAATAACGAATTGTGAGTGAGGAAATTGTTCTAAGAAAATAGCTCATTATTTAAGATTCAGATAGTTTCTATCTATTTGCACGGAGATATTATGATACTTTTGAACTATTTATACATTGTAGATACTTTCATATATGTAGCTTTTAACACAAATGATCATTTAAAAAACTCATTATTTACCTATTCTATATATTTCAACTCAAGGTGATATTTATATTGAATTCCTTGTTGGGTGATATGGAAGGAAGGGAGATCTGCTAAATGACTAAATCTAGCTGTTTCAGAGGAACTTACGTAATTAACACTTAAAAAACTCAAATCCTTTTATAAGTGCAGAGTAGGGGTGGGAAGGATTTGCCCATTAATATACCCTTTATAATTTTTTTTTTCCTTTTTCTTTTTGTGTTGGTATCATAATAATATTTGAAGGTTCAAACTAACCCTTCACTTTTTCATGTGCCTCCAATGTATATCTGGAACAACTTCGACTTTACAGTTAGAGGTATGCATATAAGGATATTTTCAACAACTTCTTACACATTATTTAGTTCATAATATCATTGAATCGGGACGTATCTTCAGGGTGACACCAAGGGATCTATTAGGTCTACAGATGGGCCTGTTAAGAAGGATGCTACAGGATCTCAGCTGCATCCAGATGCTCAGGTAACTTTGACTTGTTTTATTTATTACTGTATTATAATTACTATCAAATATCAATGTCATAACATATTTCTTATTTTTCACCCCATGTATGAATTCTTTTTGACAGTTTGCTCATCAAGGCTCTTTTTCACAAGGCTTCGGCTATTCAAATCACAATATTGAGTATTGAGTGAGTTTTCACTCGTCATATTTACCTTTAATTTTATGAAAGGAGAAAGCAGAGCAGCTCTTCTCTATCACAGTGTGGTGTCTTTTCTGCAAAGTTGTTCAATTTGCATTGGTATCTCAACAACATATTTACTTCTCTTACTAGGTGCTTCTCTGTGATAAATAAAATATTTTTTCTCTAACAAAGGCTGGACCCCGTTGACTTTGCACATATTGCGATCTGTGATAGCAATTTAATGAACTATTCATATAGCTTACTCTTTTATGTGTCCCGAATTTCTATTTTCATCATTCCGACCCACTACGATAAATTTCTTTTTCTTACTACTTTGTAGTGAGCTACATCCCCTTGCGATCAATACTTACTGAGGTTTCTCCATGTATACTTGACAAATCATTTATTTTATTCACAGCCTACAGCCATTATATTTGTTGATGATCTACTATAGATGGCTTAACTACTTTCATGTTTACTTTGCTTTTCCCCTATCAATATATTATCAATCTAAGTCTTGTTTTCGTTGAATCCTTGCAGCAATGGAAACAGATGCCGACTTGTTTTTTTGGGTGAAGATAAACGCGAGTATGCACAGCTCGTCTCTGCTGAATTTTTCTCAGCATATATAATGGTTGTGTGATGTACTTTTTTTTCTTTAACTTATACACTTTAAACTCAAAAATATATGGATGGGGTTTTTGTTTGCTATCTCTGATATGTAATGTATATCTGAAATCCATTATCCTTTCATTTCTGCTCATTAAAATGCATATACGATACAGTATAATGTTTTAATCTGCAAGTAGTTTAATAATTAATGGATTTTTTTTTAATCTTCTATTCAACAGCTCACTTTTATGAAATATTCATCCGCCAATCTCAAATAAGCAATACTTGTTTTTGGCACATTAATTAATAAATGTGATATTGGATTGGTGTTATTGATTGTTGTGATTGCAAATGTTTGTAATGAATATTTGATTAACATTGTTATTAAATAAAAAATGAAATAAAAGACAAATTCAATAAGATATTTGAGTCTAAATTTACCACCCATTGGAAATTGCTTGATAAGTGATAAACACAGAGATTAAGAAAAATAAAATCTACACCACATATCACGTATAAAGTAAGTTTGAAATTTTATTTAAACCACATATCACGTATAAAGTAAGTTTGAAATTTTATTTAAAGTGAAAAAATAAAAAGATTTTTCTTTTTAGGTGTATCATCAACTATTGTGAGATATTACAAAAAATAAAATAGTACATCTATTATGAATTTATTATGAATTTATGAGATGGAAGGTCACTTGTAAATAATATATTCGAGATACAATTTTTGGTTTTTTGGATGGGATAAAATAGAACATTCAAACTTCAAAGTTGAATTTAAGTTATTTTTATATCCTTGTATTCTAGAAAACATACTCATATTCTTTTAAAGTAAAAATAAGTGTGAATGTAAAAATATTATTTTAAAAAACAAGTGTCTCAAACTATTTCTACAATTGTAGTACTTCCTACTTAGTCACCAACATCGAATCTGCTCCCAGTCTGCCTGGTATCTCGTAGTCTCTTCCGTGATATAAGAATATTAATTATACTTTTGTAATTTATAAAGAAAATGTAATCAGCATATCATTACATTTTAATTTCAACATCTCGGGCCACCTATTTCTATGGGGGACGATTTGCTTTTCTAAATAGCCTCTGAAAAATCTGTGAATATTGATCTCAGCCTGTAAAAAAAAGGAATTATCTCACTAATAGTCCAAGAATATTGAGATGACAGAATTTTTCCTAAAAAAAAGTGCAATAGCAAACAAAGTTAGGATGGATCATGTCATTATATAACCAAAAGGCTAAAACAAGTACCGCACACCAATCCAAGCAATCGATAGCCTTCACACATAATGTGTCTTGTCCCTAAATATATTTTGAAGGACTTGGGAAGAGACTTCGCCCCAATACCTCCTGGTTGGAGACCTTTTCTAAGTTCATGACAACACTTGAGACAGATCTCGTTAGAACAAGAGGCACAACTTCTATGGAAATTGACGATAGATGTATTGCAAATATCTGTTAGAGTGCAGAAGGGATGAAGAAAGAAATAGGTATATTAAACGAAGAAATAAAACAAACTAACGGAAGCACTCTTCCGTCCAAAGTCTAAAGACTCCAAATTCCAATTGATCCAAAGATAAACCCTAACCTAATAATTAAACTAGTACTTATAAGAATAAAGTCCACAAAACCCTAGTACTTAAAACCTACTGCCGCCAATGCTACTAATAATACTACTAATAATAATAATAATAATAATATAATTAATAATACTAATTAATTTGCATCATATCAATATCACTGTTGAAAATGAACCAAATACATCAATCAGTATTTTGTAAAAACAGAGGGAGCTAGAAGTAGACTACAACTGTTCTAGAAACATCTGAAACGTCAAGTCTATTACTAATAGTGAAAAAATATTATAAGGTGAGACGGTCATAAGAACTAATTCAAGAATATAAAAAGGCCAAATAAGTGATAACAGAGAACTAATTCCGGGCAAATGAAATATATGAACAGGCAAGATAACACAACATTATTCAACTACGTAAGAGATGATCAACTAATCCTCCCTCCTCAATAAATAATAAAGTGAAATTAACACTTAATCCCATGTCTTGTAAACTAAGGACAGTGCTGAGGAGTGAAATTAAATAAAGAATAAAGTGAAATTAACACCTAATCCCATGTTTATGTAAACTAAGCAACTAAAATGCTGAGGAGTTGATATTTAGTAAAGAAGTTTTAAAGCCAAAAAATATTGATAAATGATACTAGTTTAGCACCTTCAAAGTGTAATTTCCACAAATATAAGTACGCACGCGTCAAAAAAATACGAGTTCAAAATATTGGATTCCCTCAAAAACTATTAATAATATTCAACCAGCATGGCTATAGTTCTGTCATCCACCGAGGGATAGCAACAACCCGAGTTTCATTGTTGAAAGAACATACCATGATACACGTTCATCTTTTCCAAAGACAGCTACTTGCACATCCTTCTCATAAACTGGAACACTATAATAACAGAATTACAGAAGAGAAAAAACTCAACAATCATTAGTCATTACCCAAAAAAAGGTAAAAGAAGAAAAAAGACAACGGTGTTATTAAGTACCTCGCATGGTGGCTTCAACAACTACTCTCAGTTTTCTGCTCTAGTTGTATGAGCTTAGGTATTGGGAGAACATTAGAAAGTAGAAACAGAGATCTTTGTAATCTGATATCACAATCAGCTTCTTTTTGGCAGCCCTAAAGAACGGAATTGCATAAAAATTTGTAAGTGCCACTAATGACTTGAGATCAGGAAAGAGTAAGAACTTAAGGTTATAAACCTGTATACACACGACTTCTTGAAGGCAAGCTTATTCAAATTCAAACACGCTCGTTAGCCTATTCCAGATGATAGTCTTGGTGGAATCAAAAACTTGCATTCCTAGCTGCAAAAACAACACAATTAACAAAAATCAACTATATATTAACAGATATTAATTTAATAAATCTATAAAAGAATATAATATCCATTAACTTCAAGAGATTCACACAATTAAAACATGAGTAAGCTAACATACTAAATAGAGTCCATCAACTTCATTAACTTTTGGTAAACTATATAAGAAATAAACATGAAGAAAAAATCAATGGAGTAACTAACCTCAAAATTGGTTGTGAACAAAACTCTAACTAAACTGATGCATAAAAAACATATGGACTAACTAACATAAATGAATATAATAATAGATGAAACAATCTAAAAATAAGAATAAAAACCACCTGATGCATAAGAACTGTGCTGCAAATTGGTTGTAAGAGGCAATCACATGTATGATGCATCATATGGCCTCACCAGATCCTCAAATCAGTAGTAGACTTAAGATGCATGTCTCGACAGCTTGATTGGTAAGTCACCCGGTAAAAGAATTAATTATAAAGTAACACAAAATAATACAATTTCAGCAAGAATTCAAGACTATTAAAGATTCAAATATTATATATATATACACACACACACAATATATATATATATATATAATGTTGACAATCGCAAAAGAAAAAAGAGAATTATTCCAAAGAATATCATACTGTACTTCAAAACAAATAATATGTACACCTAAACTCAAGGGTAGGGCTGAACAAAAAATTATAAACATAAAAGGAATTATAACACTTTTGGACTGATAATCCGACCCTTCATATCATCAAGGAACAACCTCGAGAGCAGAAAATTCCCCAAGTGGTTCGTTCCAACGCTGAGCTCGTTCCAACGCTGAGCTCGAGGCCATCGGCAGTGGAGATGAAGAAGCAAAGATGGGCAAACAACAGAAAAGGTTAAAGAGGCTTCATTGAGGTGTGAAACGATGGAGGACGATTCAATAGAAAAGCTCAACTCTAAAAAATAATAGTTCCACTAAAATTGGGGTTGTACATGATAAATAAAAAATAAAACACCATCATAATACATTTTTCCAGCAAAAAAATTATTAATTGCATTATAGCATCAGTTTTGCTTTTGCTTGTTTATTAGTTTATATATCGAAGTATCCAGCATCAGGTACAATATTCAGAACTAAAGCAGATTGCAACAAACAATCTTTAATCTTTGCTTCACCCCACGACAAATCAAACACGACTGCATCTGGTTGAAACATGCGATCAAGAAATGATAAAAGCAATAAAGCATTACTTGATGGGTATGAAGAAATAAAAGGAAAAAATTGTATCAATACATCAACATAATTGACTATCCCATTGAGCCCTTTCATCAGTAAACTCCACCACATTAAAAAAAAATCAAGAACCTAATAAATTAATTTTTCAATTGGATATACCAGAAAGCTGGTTTTCCAAATCGATCTTCAAAGAGAATAAAATCGAGGCGCTCTCATAACCGCTTCAAGACGGCGTCGCATTGGGGCCGATGGTCTGTTGACTGAGCAGGAGTTCCGCCGGTGCCTGTGGAAGAGCTTTCTGTATCGGATGTCGCTGATGTACGATCTGCAAATTATTTAAATTAGTTAATTTAAAAACCCAAAAATGCATATGCAAAAAAACTATCCTTAGGTGTTTTCACCTTTGCGTTTCCCTGGCCGACTCTCGCGATTCAAACCCTGTTTTGCCTCACGAAGCCATTTTTGGAGCTTCTTCATTTCCAACGCATAGTGCTTCTCACAGAAGGGTTTTCCGCTCATAGCCAGCAGATTACATCTCCACAGCCCTCTGCAACTTAATTTATGACACCTCGACCCATATCCCCAAGAATCCGCCGGCGCCGCCATGAAAACTCAGCAAACAAACCCTAGAAGCGCAGGAAGAAAAAAAAATGCGTAAATAGAAAAGAAAAATTTAGAGGATGAATAAAACAATACAAAATAAAACTAAAAACTCAGCATATATATAGAGCTCTTACAAATGTAATCGTTGCAGAATTAATTGCACAACTCGAATAATAGTAAATGGCAATAATTCCATGATTGTCGAATAATGGGAAAATTAGGTATTAGAGACATAAACAGAATTTTCTGATTTCTAATTTTCTAGCGACTTAAAGAACGAAAACCAATCCAGAATTGAATTCATTTTATTGACATTATATCACCGGGCATCACTCTAACCCCATCTTCTTGCTACCTCAAAATCCAAACTATAAAGCTTCTCCTACGCCAACAGGAAAACAGTCGTATACCATATCAGATTCTCCCACACCACAAACACAGAAAACACAACACAAAGAGGTAAATTATTACAGAGTCACACCGAATCACATCCCAATTTATTTATTTTTAAAATCAATTAAATCAATTAAAAAATTGGGCGAAGAAATCGAACCATCGCGTGGCGTTCACCGGCCTTGAAGGATTGGCGCTGCTGGTGTATGGCCTGAAAGTACAGCTGCGATATATTTAAAATCGATTAAATCAATTAAAAATGGGTCGCTGCAACGATAAAACTCGAACATTGAACACCAAAAAAAGGACAATTTGATGCTTATAAACTACAACACAAACTGCAAAAACCACAACATACATCTTATGAGGAGGTGTATGTCGATATTCAAGAGACCAGATTTAGGATGCGTGTAATCAGTGAAAGGAATCATAGCCATAAACTCAGAATTATGTCCGGAAAACATTCTCCGAAAGAACTCGAAGGTGGCCAATCCTTTAATTTCAACATCTCGGGCCACCCATTTCTATGGGACAATATGCTTTTCTAAATAGCCTCTGAAAAATCTGTGAAATATTAATCTCAACTTGTAAAAAAAAGGAATTATCTCACTAAGAATTATGAGATGACTGAATTTTTCCTTTAAAAAAAAGTGCAATAGCAAACAAAGTGAGGATGGATCATGTCATTATATCAACCAAAAGGCTAAACAAGTACCTCACCCCAATCCAAGCAATCGATAGCCTTCACACAGAATGTGTCTTGATTTAATTCCTGAAAGCCCTCAGCATAACCATCAGCATAAATTCCTCAGCAGCCAGAATTGTTTTCTCAATCCAATCAGCATTGAAAATTCGTTTCAATAGTAAATTTCGAGTTCCACAACCATCGTGCTCTTTGGGAGGACATTGTATCCTCCCGTCACCCATAGCTTTCCATTTAGGGAGCCCATTGTTTTTATTCTCCGATTGATATCTTGTCCCTAAATGTGTTTTGAAGGACTTGGGAAAAGACTTCGCCCCAATACCTCCTGGGTGGAGACCTTTTTTAAGTTCATGACAACAGTTGAGACAGATCTCGTTAGAACAAGAGGCGCAACTTCTATGGAAATTGACGATAGATGTATTGCAGATATCAGTGTTGAAAATGAAACAATAGCATCAATCAGTATTTTGTAAAAACAGAGGGAGATAGAAGTAGACTACAACTATTCTAGAAACATCTGAAACGTCAAGTCTATTACTAATAGTGGAAAAAATTTATAAGCTGAGACGGTCATAAGAACTAATTCATGAATATAAAAAAGAACAGATAACAAAGAACAAATTCCGGGCTAATGAAATATATGAACAGCCAAGATACACAACATTAAACTACTGTAAGAGATGTTCAACTAATCCTCCCTCCGACCCTCCCTCCTCAATAAAGAATAAAGTGAAATTAACAAGTAATTCCATGGCTTCTAAACTAAGTAAGAAAAATGCTGAGAACCCTATATTTAGTAAATAGTATAAGTTTTAAAGTGTAATTTCCAAAAATATAGGTATGCGTACGCCAAAAAAAATATTACGGCTTTTACAATCACTGTGAGAACCTAAAACTGGAAGAAAAAATATAAGGGGAGTTAAAAATATTGGATTTCCTCAAAAAACAATTAATTATATTCAACCAGCATCAATCCATAACCGCTATAGTTATTTCATCCATCGAGAGATAAACAAAAACACGAGGTTCATTGTTGGAAGAACATACCATGATTCACGTTCATCTTTTCCAAAGACACAGCTACTTGCACATCTTTCTCAAACACTGGAACACCTTAATTGCAGAATTACAGAAGAGGAAAAACACAACAATTACTACCCAAACAAAAGGTAAAAGAAGCATAAAGACAACGGTATTATAGACAGAAAAACAATTATTAGCACTAGAGAATATCCCAAAGGTAGCCTTTCAAAGCCAGCGAATGTCGTAATTCATAACGTTCTCATATTTCAATTCAAGTACTTACTACATTACTTTGCAACAACTACACAATCTAGGACGACACAATAATCTTTTTTTTAAGCACACAATATCTATTGGGTTTTATTAGGCAGCCACGGGAAGTGCCATTCTTCATCCTCTGCGCCAACTCATTTTGTTCCTTGCAACTTTTGCGCTTCCATGGCCTAGTTTCAACTCACATCCTCGATGTCGCGCTTATTCTGCACACCCTTGGGTCTCAACTTTTTTGGGCCTCCCACGACCTCTTTTCTTTACGATCTCTGCGTCCTTGGAACCCTTTTTGGGCCTCCCACGACCCCTTTTCTTTAAAACAGCATCATCATCATTTCCTTGACCTTCCCCGATGTCGCGCTTATTCTGCACACCCTCGGGCCTCCTAATTAAACCATCATCATTTTCTCTGAGAACCTTCTCTTTCCCTTTATTGAAGGGATCATTTGGCTTCCCTCTCTTCCTCGCACCACCACCCTCCGAAACCACCTCCTCCCCCTTCTCAGCACGCCTGGATAAAAACTCCCCATTTCTGATCTGTTGGATCTTCTTCACTTCCAACGCATAGTGCTTCTCACAGAAGGGCTTTCCGCTCATAGCCAGCAGATTACATCTCCAGAGCCCTTCACCGCTGATTTTATCACAAATCGACCCATCTTCTGCCAAAAAATCCGCCGGCGCCGCCATGAATACTCAGCAAAAAAAACCCTAGAATAGTAGCGCAGGAAGAAAAAAAAAAGCGAAAAATAGAAAAGATGATTTTAGAGGATGAATAAAACAATACAGAAAAAAGCTAAAAACTCAGCACATATATAGAGCTCTCTTACAAATGTAATCGTTGCAGAATTAATTGCACAATTCGAATAATAGTAGATGGCAATAATTCCATTGCTGCCATTTGTAGAATGTTGAGCAAATTAGGTATTAGCCCCATAAACAGAATTTTCTCGACTACGATTCTTCTCGCGGCTTTTTTCTGTTTTTGTCTTCTTTTTCTGAGGGAGGGGAGGTGAAGAAGAGTAAATGTGAACGACGACATTTGTTTTTCTACGGTTTCTGGGGTTGGGTAACAAATGCGAGTCTAGTTGGAATTGGAGGAAACCGGAGAGACTTAGACCGGAGAAGAATGTGTGTCATGCTTACTCTAATTAAGAAGTTTTAGGAGATTAGAAATTTATTAGAATGTAGTAAAAAAGGTAATTGTGGTAAATTGACTTGTATGAATTTCTATGATTTACTTTAATAAACAAAATATTGTTCTATATTAAAATAATTTTAAATCATAATATAAGTAAATTTTATATATAGTATTAGATTGAAGATATATATTTTTATATATTTTTTTGTTTCGGACTCTTTAATTTAATGATATAAATTGTACTGTATTATTAAACATATAATTTTCAATGGATGGGGAGATCTTCCTCGGATACTTTCTTGGTTCTCTGGTTGGTGGATCGATCAAAAAATGAATATAATGTTTAATATTTAACATAATGTTTAATATAATGTTTAATATTTAACATTAGAGAGAAAAATTAAACTACACTAAATGGGATAGTCATACATCTTAGTTGCACTAGGACATAAAAAAATCGGTTATTTGCACACAAAAGCGGTGAACATCCGAAATTACCCTCAATTACATTCGACATGTCGAATCCACATTCGACAAATACATTCCACATTCGACACACACATTCGACATGTCAAATCGCATTCGACATGTCGAATCGCATTCGACATACATTCAACATGTCGAATCACATTCGACATATTCGACATGTCGAATCGCATTCGACATACATTCAACATGTCGAATCACATTCGACATACATATTCGACATGGGATTCGACATGTCGAATCGCATTCGACATGTCGAATCGCATTCGACACAAACATTCGACATACATTCACATTCGACATGTCGAATATAATTCGACACACATTCGACACGGCAAATGTGATTCGACACGGCGAATGTAACATTCGACACCGCAAATGCTTAATTGTGTTTTTTTTATTTGTTTTTTTTTCATTCATTTTTTTAATCAGAAAAGTAACGCGGGGAATTCATTTTTTTATTGAACATTTTTTTGCATTCATTTTTTAAATTTCAATTTTTACTTGAAAAAAATTAAAACTTTTAAATCACTTTCGACAACAAAAAAATTTAACAAAAACATTCTAAAAAAATTCAGAAAAAAAGGCCGCGACTAAAAAAACTCCATTCGACAAAACCCATCCTGACACATTTATTTATATTTTTTTGAATCATCAGATCTGCAACTGAGATGACGACATCGACCCATTCTAACACATTTATTTATATTTTTTTGAATCATCAGATTTGCAACGGAGATGGCGACATCGATGACGAGCAGTAGTTCGAAATAAAAATAAAAAAAATGGATTTTCAATAAATAAATTACAAACTCAAATCAACTCTACAATAACTATATATAAATATATATATAAATCGCCTGAAGCTCCTCTACCTCATCTTCGTCGGAGGCCGAATTCCGCGTCGCTTCTCCCCACAAAAGGGCTTTTCATTGTCATTAATGTCAACTAGATTATGGATTAGGCGACGAGGTTTGAGACCCTCAACTTCGAGCTTCGATGGTGGTGTTACTCCCTGAGAGTGGAGATACGCTTGAAGCGGATGAAAAGAGAATCTGGGAAAAGAGAGAAATTTAGAAAGAGATTTGAGAGGGAAGAGAGATTTCGATGAGAGCGGCGGAATGAAAAATTAGGGTTACGATGATGAGTATTTGAAGTGAAAAATAAGGGCAAATTGGTCCATTTGAGTAGAAATACATTTTTTATATGCTAATATAAAGAAGTTGTTTCACTATATCATTTAGTATATTTTTTAACATTTACTCTTAACATTATATATTACATATTAAATGGGTAAATGACTCCAAGGTTAATAATGTAATTTCCTGTATCAATCCACTAAAATCGAGACACGTGTCATTGATAATCACGTGTCTCTGTGTCTCTCTCGCGTCGCCGGGTCCGCCCAAAATCGCATGAAAGTGCAATTTCGTTAAAGTTCAGCTACCGCGGTGTAATAATTGCAACTTGGGTAACTAAAGTACAAAAATATCTATAGTTTAGCTACTAAAGTACAATTATCCCTAAAAAATATCCCTGAAACCACAAAAAGTAAATTGGGTAGCTAGTACCTCTAATATAACTTCTTTTGATATATGAAACTCGAGAAGCAACCGAAACTCCTGTGTCAATCGGATGCATTCATGAATATTTTTCAGCATGATTGATAAAATAACAGTATAGCAGCACTTCAGAATATGTATAATTACTGTGGAAAATAAATGTAAAGTAATAAGATGCAAGGAAACATATCGTAAATTGAGAGTTCTATTTTGACATCGATTCATTACAAGGAAAAACTTAAATATAAATATACCAAATTCCCGAAAATATGGATCAATGAATTTTTATGTGAGAGCTCACCTGTCTATTTCTCACTTGATGAGGACAACCAGCAGGAAAATGAACACAGCCTCACCAATATGTTGTTCAAATGTCCAAGCTTCAACATCTAAATTCAAAGGTAATATAATATTTCAGTTATTTTTACTGGGCGAAAAAAAAGATACGATTATATATATATAATCTTTTTAATAAAACTTACTAAGCTCCTCCAATTTCTTTTCGTGACTCTCATCCAGATGAACACAGCCTCACCAATATGTTGTTCAAATGTCCAAGCTTCAACATCTAAATTCAAAGGTAATATAATATGTCAGTTTTTTTTACTGTGAAAAAAAGATACGATTATATATATATAATCTTTTTAATAAAACTTACTAAACTCCTCCTACAATTTCTTTTTGTGACTCTCATCCAGATAAAAAATGTGGTCATGGATAGGATGAACCACCTACACCAAAAAATAAAAACCAGTCACACATAATTAATCTGGTTTTTAAAAATACAAGTAAATAAAAATACTGCGCAGCCTAAGCACTCACATAATCCACACATAAATTATCGTAATGACGAAATTATTTCTGATGCTTTTGCAATCCTCTTCCAGTTCCGCCATTTGTTTATTAGAATTTTGAATCCCTTATGTTTTCACCTTAGTTGTGTGGGTCAGTATGTTGACCTGAATCAAGGCCACATATTAGAACATGCGCAACGGTTAATAAATTATTAAATGACTTAGTTTTAATTTCTAATGTACCGTATTTTATTTAAGGAAATTTACAATAATATCACGATGTGCATTGCACGGGTATAACAACACTAGTTAGATATTTATTCTATATTGTATTTTATCTTGTAATATATATTCATCTTACTGTAAAACCCCAACTTTTAAGATGTTTTTAAGTCCCTATCTAAACATTGAGGCATGCATGCATGCATAACTAATGTGTTACAGATTTAATACCTCCTGGTTGGAGACCTTTTCTAAGTTCACAACAACACTCGAGACAGATCTCGTTAGAACAAGAGGCGCAACTTCTATGGAAATTGACGATAGATGTATTGCAGATATCACTGTTGAAAATGAACCAATAGCATCAATCAGTATTTTGTAAGAACAGAGGGAGATAGAAGTAGACTACAACTATTCTAGAAACATTTGAAACGTCAAGTCTATTACTAATAGTGAAAAAATATTATAAGGTGAGACGGTCATAAGAACTAATTCAAGAAAATAATAAAGGACAGATAACAGAAAACAAATTCCGGGCTAATGAAATATATGAACAGGCAAGATACACAAGATGATTCAACTACGTAAGAGATGATCAACTAATCCTCCCTCCTCAATAAATAATAAAGTGAAATTAACACCTAATTAATCCCATGTCTTGTAATTGTAATCTAAGGACAGTGCTGAGGAGTGAAATTAAATAAAGAATAAAGTGAAATTAACACCTAATCCCATGTTTATGTAAATTAAGCATGTAAAATGCTGAGGAGTTGATATTTAGTAAAGAAGTTTTAAAGCCAAAAAATATTGATAAATGATACTAGTTTAGCACCTTCAAAGTGTAATTTCCACAAATATAAGTACGTATGCGCCAAAAAATACGAGTTCAAAATATTTGGTTTCCTCAAAATCTATAAATAATATTCAATCAGCATGGCTATAGTTCTGTCATCCACCGAGAGATAAGCAACAACCTGAGGTTCATTGTTGGAAGAACATACCATGATACACGTTCATCTTTTCCAAAGACAGCTACTTGCACATCCTTCTCATAAACTGGAACACCATAATAACAGAATTACAGAAGAGGAAAAAACTCAAAAATCATTAGTCATTACCCAAAAAAAAGGTAAAAGAAGAAAATAAGACAACGGTGTTCTTAAGTACCTCGCATGGTGGCTTCAACAACTACTCTCAGTTTTCTGCTCTAGTTGTATGAGCTTAGGTATTGGGAGAACATTAGAAAGTAGAAACAAAGATCTTTGTAATCTGATATCCCCATCAGTTTCTTTTTGGCAGCCCTAAAGAACCGAATTGCATAAAAATTTGTAAGTGCCACTAATGACATGAGATCAGAAAAGAGTAGAACTTAAGGTTATAAACCTGTATACACACGACTTCTTGAAGGCAAGCTTATTCAAATTCAAACACGCTCGTTAGCCTATTCCAGATGATAGTCTTGGTGGAATCAAAAACTTACATTCCTAGCTGCAAAAACAACACAATTAACAAAAATCAACTATATATTAACAGATAATAATTTAATAAATCTATAAAAGAATATAATATCCATTAACTTCAAGAGATTCACACAATAAAAACATGAAAAAGCTAACATACTAAATAGAAGTCCATCAACTTCATTAACTTTTGGTAAACTATATAAGAAATAAACATGAAGAAAAAATCAATGGAGTAACTAACCTCAAAATTGGTTGTGAACTAACTAACATAAATGAAAATAATAATAGATGAAACAATCTAAAAATAAGAATAAAAACCACCTGATGCATAAGAAATCTTCTGATAATTGGTTGTAAGAGGCAATCACATGTATGATGCATCATATGGCCTCACCAGATCCTCAAATCAGTAGTAGACTCAAGATGCATGGCTTGACAGCTTGATTGGTAAGTCACCCGGAAAAAAAAAAGATTATAAAGTAATACAAAATAATACAATTTCAGCAAGAATTCAAGACTAAAAGATTCAAAAATTATATATATATATATATATACCCAGAAGTAAGGAAGAAACCCTCCAATTGCTGCTTTAGTTCCCCTGTTGATGGTCTTCCCCGGTGGAGTGGCTAATGTAGGGGTTCCGAGGTGGATGGGGCTTCTTCCTATGAATTCCATTGGACCCAGAAATGATACATTGGAAGAATCGGTTGGGTCTTCCAATATCAATAGGTTCATTGTTTAGCTCCTCTATCTTCCAAAAGGAAAAAAGATCTTTGATAGTTGTTTCCTGAATCCGAAAGAGAGTACTTGAAATCTCACAATAACTAAAAAGTGTAGCATGCCTGATACTAACTGGGGTTCGCGGTGGTGGAGGAACTGGAGTACACTATATATATATAATGTTGCTAATCGCAGCAGCCATCATTCAAATAAGATACATATAAATATACATAAGACAGTTTACATATATACGTCAACACAAACACACACACACACACACACACACACACACACACATATATATATATATAACATTTATTTAATAATTGTTAAAGCTTTGAATTAAGGTAACAATGCGATGAATACAAGAACTCTGCCAAAAAAAACAAAAAAAAAAAAAAACAAAGAAACAATTACATACTAAAAAATAATATCTTACAAAATAAAGTAAGATAAAAGAAAGAACTTACATTTCTTGCTGCAAAAGTAAACAAAGAAAATTATTTCAAAGAAATCATACAAATATCATATTGTAGTACAAAACAAATACTGTAATATATACACCTAAACTCACCGGTAGGGCTGAACAAAAAATTATAAACATAAAAGGAATTATAACACTTTTGGACGGATAATCCGACCATTCATATCATCAAGGAACAACCTCGAGAGCAGAAAATGCCCCAAGTGGTTCGTTCCAACGCTGAGCTCGAAATCGTCGGCAGTGGAGATGAAGAAGCAAAGATGGGCAAACAACACAAAAGGTTAAAGAGACTGCATTGAGTTGTGAAACGATGGAGGACGATTCAATAAAAAAGTTCAACTCTAAAAAATAATAGTTCCGGCAAAATTGGGGTTGTCCATTTTTTATGATAAATAACAAATAAAACACCAACATAATACAATTTTCCAGAAAAAAAATATTAATTGCACGATAGCATCAATTTTGCTTTTGCTTGTTTTTATATTGAAGTATCCAGATCAGGTTGTACTATATTCAGAAATGAAGCAGATTACAACAAACAATCTTTAATATTTGCTTCGCCCCACGACAAATAAAACACAACTGCATCTGGTTGAAGCATGCGATCAAGAAATGATAAAAGCATTACTTCATGGGTACGAAGAAATCAAAGGAAAAAATTGTATCAACACATCAACATAATTGACTATCCCATTGACCCCTTTCATCAGCAAACTCCACTACATTAAAAAAAAATTCAAGAACCAAATAAATTAATTTTTCAATTGGATATACCAGAAAGCTGGTTTTCCAAATCGATCTTCAAAGAAACTAAAATCGAGGCGCTCTCATAACCGCTTCAAGACGGCGTCGCATCGGGGCCGATGGTCACTGTTGACTAAGCAGGAGTTCCGCCGGTGCCTGTTGAAGAGCTTTCTGTATCGGATGTCGCTGATGTACGCGGAGCATTTCGTCCAAGATCTGGAGATTATTCAAATTAGTTAATTTAAAACACAAATGCATATGCAAAAAAAAATAAAAAACAAAATAAAATCATTAGGTGTTTTCACCTTTGCGCTTCCCTCGCCCACTCTCGCGATTCAACCCCTGTTTTGTCTCAACCTTTTCTGACCTCCCACGAACCCTTTTCTTTGAAACAGCATCATCATCCCTGGATAAAAACTCCCCATTTATAATATGTTGGAGCTTCTTCACTTTCAACGCATAGTGCTTATCACAAAAGGGTTTTCCGCTCATAGCCAGCAGATTACATCTCCACAGCCCTCTGCCCCTTAATTTATGACACCTCGACCCATATCCCCAATGATCCTCCAGCGCCGCCATGAAAACTCAGCAAGCAAACCCTAGAAGCGCAGGAAGAAGAAAAAAAGCGTAAATAGAAAAGAAAAATTTAGAGAATGAATAAAACAATACAAACTAAAACTAAAAACTCAGCTCATATATAGAGCTCTTACAAATGTAATCGTTGCAGAATTAATTGCACGACTCGAACAATAGTAAATGGCAATAATTCCATTGTTGTCATTTGTAGAATATTGGGCAAATTAGGTATTAGAGCCATAAAAAGAATTTTCTGATTTCGATTTTTCTCGCGACTTTTTTTCTGTGTTTTTCTCTTCTATTTTACGGGGGATGGAGAGTGAAGTAGTGAATGTGAAGGAAACGACGAGCGGTTGTATTTCTATTTTTCGGATTGGGTTATAAATGCGAGCCTGGTTCAAATTGGAGGAAACCGGAGAGAGTCATATTGGAGAAGAATATGGGTCATGCTTAGTCATCTTGTACTGTATTTTAAAAGAAAGTGCATAACTCAAAAGTCAGAGTCAGATACAGCAAAGCTAAAAAATCTAGAACTCGACGAATTGAGGAAACTACAGGGGCCATAAAAATACACACACTTTCATATCTAAGAACATCTCCTTAAGTTAGTCAAACCACAGAAATGAATATGCGTATGGCCTGACCATACTGAAATCGAAAAGCGGGTGAGCTATAATTACAACACACAACTTCTCAATGTTCTGCTACCCAAAAAACACAGCTAAAGATAAGACTTGAAACTACTGTAAGAGATGTTCAACTAATCCTCCCTCCCTCCTCAATAAAGAAAGTAAAGTGAAATTAACAAGTAATTACATGGCTTCTAAACTAAGTAAGGAAAATGCTGAGGACCCTATATTTATAAGTTTTAAAGTGTAATTTCCAAAAAAAAAAAAATATTACGGCTTTTACAATCACTGTGAGAACCTAAAACTGGAAGAAAAAATATAAGGGGAGTTAAAAATATTGGATTTCCTCAAAAAACAATTAATTATATTCAACCAGCATCAATCCATAACCGCTATAGTTATTTCATCCATCGAGAGATAAACAAAAACACGAGGTTCATTGTTGGAAGAACATACCATGATTCACGTTCATCTTTTCCAAAGACACAGCTACTTGCACATCTTTCTCAAACACTGGAACACCTTAATTGCAGAATTACAGAAGAGGAAAAACACAACAATTACTACCCAAACAAAAGGTAAAAGAAGCATAAAGACAACGGTATTATAGACAGAAAAACAATTATTAGCACTAGAGAATATCCCAAAGGTAGCCTTTCAAAGCCAGCGAATGTCGTAATTCATAACGTTCTCATATTTCAATTCAAGTACTTACTACATTACTTTGCAACAACTACACAATCTAGGACGACACAATAATCTTTTTTTTAAGCACACAATATCTATTGGGTTTTATTAGGCAGCCACGGGAAGTGCCATTCTTCATCCTCTGCGCCAACTCATTTTGTTCCTTGCAACTTTTGCGCTTCCATGGCCTAGTTTCAACTCACATCCTCGATGTCGCGCTTATTCTGCACACCCTTGGGTCTCAACTTTTTTGGGCCTCCCACGACCTCTTTTCTTTACGATCTCTGCGTCCTTGGAACCCTTTTTGGGCCTCCCACGACCCCTTTTCTTTAAAACAGCATCATCATCATTTCCTTGACCTTCCCCGATGTCGCGCTTATTCTGCACACCCTCGGGCCTCCTAATTAAACCATCATCATTTTCTCTGAGAACCTTCTCTTTCCCTTTATTGAAGGGATCATTTGGCTTCCCTCTCTTCCTCGCACCACCACCCTCCGAAACCACCTCCTCCCCCTTCTCAGCACGCCTGGATAAAAACTCCCCATTTCTGATCTGTTGGATCTTCTTCACTTCCAACGCATAGTGCTTCTCACAGAAGGGCTTTCCGCTCATAGCCAGCAGATTACATCTCCAGAGCCCTTCACCGCTGATTTTATCACAACTCGACCCATCTTCTGCCAAAAAATCCGCCGGCGCCGCCATGAATACTCAGCAAAAAAAACCCTAGAATAGTAGCGCAGGAAGAAAAAAAAAAGCGAAAAATAGAAAAGATGATTTTAGAGGATGAATAAAACAATACAGAAAAAAGCTAAAAACTCAGCACATATATAGAGCTCTCTTACAAATGTAATCGTTGCAGAATTAATTGCACAATTCGAATAATAGTAGATGGCAATAATTCCATTGCTGCCATTTGTAGAATGTTGAGCAAATTTGGTATTAGCCCCATAAACAGAATTTTCTCGACTACGATTCTTCTCGCGGCTTTTTTCTGTTTTTGTCTTCTTTTTCTGAGGGAGGGGAGGTGAAGAAGAGTAAATGTGAACGACGACATTGGTTTTTCTACGGTTTCTGGGGTGTTAATAAATGCGAGGAGTCTAGTTGGAATTGGAGGAAACCGGAGAGACTTAGACCGGAGAAGAATGTGTGTCATGCTTAGGCCCTGTTCTTTTGGACTTAATTTCAGTTCATTTCAGTTCAGTTCAGTTCAGTTCAGTTTTATTCAGTTCAGTTCAGTTCAGTTCAGTTCAGATCGTTCAGTTCAGTTCAGTTCAGATCCGTTCAGTTCAGTTCAGTTCAGTTTCAGTTCAGTTCAGTTTTTAATAATAATAATAATAACAACAACAATAATAATAATAATTATTATTATTATAATAATGATTATTATTATTATAATAATAATTATTATTATAATAATAATAATAATAATAATAATAATAATAATAATAATAATAAAACAATAAAAATTAATGTTAATAAATATTAAATGTTTGTAATATTGAAAAAAATCACAAAAATTACAAAATTAAAATAATCGATCAATCTACTTCCATATGATCTAACTCCTTATCATTTTGTTGTACTCTATTGTCATGCTCTTCGGTGTTGTTATCTTTCCAAATAGCTTCAGCTATATCCATCCTTACCTTAGACATGAGCTTCATTCGATTTTTGTCATCCAAGTTTGAATTTGTTCTCCCACTGGCAACATCATGATGTACAATTGGAATACCACTCTCGTGCATTCGTATGAAATTATGAAGTGTGAAACAAGAAACAATAATTGATATTTGATACTTTTGTGTTATTTGAGGCATAATTTTCAACACCTTCCACCTTTTTTTCAACTGACCAAAAGCACATTCAACTTTCATTCTTAATGAAGAATGTCGGTAATTGAAATGTTATGAAATAACTCTAAGTGGTCCATGTAGGGGTGTTCATCGGTCCAAAACCGGATCGAAACCGGATAGGACCAGAACCGGAATCATGAAAAAGCATGACTCGGAAACTGGACCGAAATAATACCGATCCGGACCAAACCGGACCGGTAAATTCGGGTTTGGTCCGATTTTGGACCGGATAAAACCGGATTAATTTAAAAGTTAAATAAATTAAATATAAAATAATAATTTAATTTAATTTTTATATTTATAAATTTTAAATTTATTAAGTAAATATGAAAAATTATTATTTTTAAGTAAATAAATATTTTATAAATTAAAAAATATATAATTTTTTTATTAATTTTAGATTATTTTGTTATATTGTAATTAAATTACATATTAATAATTAATATATAGTGAAATTTTAGTTAATAAAAAAATTATATTTGATAAATAGAAAATTTTTAAATAAAAAACACAATTTATGAATTTATTTATTTATTTTTAAAAAAATATAACAATTAATATTATTAAAAAATAATCTTATATTATTATTTATTTTGAACTTAATTTCAGTTCAGTTCAAATTTCTTATTTTGAACTTAATTTCAGTTCAGTTCAGTTCAGTTCAGGCTCATTCAGTTCAGTTCAGTTCAGTTCAGATCTATTCAGTTCAGTTCAGTTCAGTTCAGTAAAGTTCAGTTACTTTCAGTCCAAAAGAACAGAGCCTTAGTCTAATTACGAAGTTTTAGGAGATTAGAAATTTATTAGAATGTAGTAAAAAAGGTAATTGTGGTAAATTGACTTGTATGAATTTCTATGATTTACTTTAATAAACAAAATATTGTTCTATATTAAAATAATTTTAAATCATAATATAAGTAAATTTTATATATAGTATTAGATTGAAGATATATATTTTTATATATTTTTTTGTTTCGGACTCTTTAATTTAATAATATAAATTGTACTGTATTATTAAACATATAATTTTCAATGGATGGGGAGATCTTCCTCGGATACTTTCTTGGTTCTCTGGTTGGTGGATCGATCAAAAAATGAATATAATGTTTAATATTTAACATAATGTTTAATATTTAACATTAGAGAGAAAAATTAAACTACACTAAATGGGATAGTCATACATCTTAGTTGCACTAGGACATAAAAAAATCGGTTATTTGCACACAAAAGCGGTGAACATCCGAAATTACCCTCAATTACATTCGACACGTCGAATCCACATTCGACACATACATTCCACATTCGACACACACATTCGACATGTCAAATCGCATTCGACATACATTCAACATGTCGAATCACATTCGACATATTCGACATGTCGAATCGCATTCGACATACATTCAACATGTCAAATCACATTCGACATACATATTCGACATGGGATTCGACATGTCGAATCGCATTCGACACAAACATTCGACATACATTCACATTCGACATGTCGAATATAATTCGACACACATTCGACACGGCAAATGTGATTCGACACGGCGAATGTAACATTCGACACCGCAAATGCTTAATTGTGTTTTTTTTATTTGTTTTTTTTTCATTCATTTTTTTAATCAGAAAAGTAACGCTGGGAATTCATTTTTTTATTGAACATTTTTTTGCATTCATTTTTTAAATTTCAATTTTTACTTGAAAAAAATTAAAACTTTTAAATCACTTTCGACAACAAAAAAATTTAACAAAAACATTCTAAAAAAATTCAGAAAAAAAGGCCGCGACTAAAAAAACTCCATTCGACAAAACCCATCTGACACATTTATTTATATTTTTTTGAATCATCAGATCTGCAACTGAGATGACGACATCGACCCATTCTGACACATTTATTTATATTTTTTTGAATCATCAGATTTGCAACGGAGATGGCGACATCGATGACGAGCAGTAGTTCGAAATAAAAATAAAAAAAATGGATTTTCAATAAATAAATTACAAACTCAAATCAACTCTACAATAACTATATATAAATATATATATAAATCGCCTGAAGCTCCTCTACCTCATCTTCGTTGGAGGCCGAATTCCGCGTCGCTTCTCCCCACGAAAGGGCTTTTCATTGTCATTGATGTCAACTAGATTAGGGATTAGGCGACGAGGTTTGAGACCCTCAACTTCGAGCTTCGATGGTGGTGTTACTCCCTGAGAGTGGAGATACGCTTGAAGCGGATGAAAAGAGAATCTGGGAAAAGAGAGAAATTTAGAAAGAGATTTGAGAGGGAAGAGAGATTTCGATGAGAGCGGCGGAATGAAAAATTAGGGTTACGATGATGAGTATTTGAAGTGAAAAATAAGGGCAAATTGGTCCATTTGAGTAGAAATACATTTTTTATATACTAGTATAAAGAAGTTGTTTCACTATATCATTTAGTATATTTTTTAACATTTACTCTTAACATTATATATTACATATTAAATGGGTAAATGACTCCAAGGTTAATAATGTAATTTCCTGTATCAATCCACTAAAATCGAGACACGTGTCATTGATAATCACGTGTCTCTGTGTCTCTCTCGCGTCGCCGGGTCCGCCCAAAATCGCATGAAAGTGCAATTTCGTTAAAGTTCAGCTACCGCGGTGTAATAATTGCAACTTGGGTAACTAAAGTACAAAAATATCTATAGTTTAGCTACTAAAGTACAATTATCCCTAAAAAATATCCCTGAACCCACAAAAAGTAAATTGGGTAGCTAGTACCTCTAATATAACTTCTTTTGATATATGAAACTCGAGAAGCAACCGAAACTCCTGTGTCAATCGGATGCATTCATGAATATTTTTCAGCATGATTGATTAAATAACAGTATAGCAGCACTTCAGAATATGTATAATTACCGTGGAAAATAAATGTAAAGTAATAACATGCAAGGAAACATATCGTAAATTGAGAGTTCTATTTTGACATCGATTCATTACAAGGAAAAACTTAAATATAAATATACCAAATTCCCGAAAATATGGATCAATGAATTTTTATGTGAGAGCTCACCTGTCTATTTCTCACTTGATGAGGACAACCAGCAGGAAAATGAACACAGCCTCACCAATATGTTGTTCAAATGTCCAAGCTTCAACATCTAAATTCAAAGGTAATATAATATTTCAGTTATTTTTACTGGGCGAAAAAAAAGATACGATTATATATATAAAATCTTTTTAATAAAACTTACTAAACTCCTCCAATTTCTTTTCGTGACTCTCATCCAGATGAACACAGCCTCACCAATATGTTGTTCAAATGTCCAAGCTTCAACATCTAAATTCAAAGGTAATATAATATGTCAGTTTTTTTTACTGTGAAAAAAAGATACGATTATATATATATAATCTTTTTAATAAAACTTACTAAACTCCTCCTACAATTTCTTTTTGTGACTCTCATCCAGATAAAAAATGTGGTCATGGATAGGATGAACCACCTACACCAAAAAATAAAAACCAGTCACACATAATTAATCTGGTTTTTAAAAATACAAGTAAATAAAAATACTGCGCAGCCTAAGCACTCACATAATCCACACATAAATTATCGTAATGACGAAATTATTTCTGATGCTTTTGCAATCCTCTTCCAGTTCCGCCATTTGTTTATTAGAATTTTGAATCCCTTATGTTTTCACCTTAGTTGTGTGGGTCAGTATGTTGACCTGAATCAAGGCCACATATTAGAACATGCGCAACGGTTAATAAATTATTAAATGACTTAGTTTTAATTTCTAATGTACCGTATTTTATTTAAGGAAATTTACAATAATATCACGATGTGCATTGCACGGGTATAACAACACTAGTTAGATATTTATTCTATATTGTATTTTATCTTGTAATATATATTCATCTTACTGTAAAACCCCAACTTTTAAGATGTTTTTAAGTCCCTATCTAAACATTGAGGCATGCATGCATGCATAACTAATGTGTTACAGATTTAATACCTCCTGGTTGGAGACCTTTTCTAAGTTCACAACAACACTCGAGACAGATCTCGTTAGAACAAGAGGCGCAACTTCTATGGAAATTGACGATAGATGTATTGCAGATATCACTGTTGAAAATGAACCAATAGCATCAATCAGTATTTTGTAAGAACAGAGGGAGATAGAAGTAGACTACAACTATTCTAGAAACATTTGAAACGTCAAGTCTATTACTAATAGTGAAAAAATATTATAAGGTGAGACGGTCATAAGAACTAATTCAAGAAAATAATAAAGGACAGATAACAGAAAACAAATTCCGGGCTAATGAAATATATGAACAGGCAAGATACACAAGATGATTCAACTACGTAAGAGATGATCAACTAATCCTCCCTCCTCAATAAATAATAAAGTGAAATTAACACCTAATTAATCCCATGTCTTGTAATTGTAATCTAAGGACAGTGCTGAGGAGTGAAATTAAATAAAGAATAAAGTGAAATTAACACCTAATCCCATGTTTATGTAAATTAAGCATGTAAAATGCTGAGGAGTTGATATTTAGTAAAGAAGTTTTAAAGCCAAAAAATATTGATAAATGATACTAGTTTAGCACCTTCAAAGTGTAATTTCCACAAATATAAGTACGTATGCGCCAAAAAATACGAGTTCAAAATATTTGGTTTCCTCAAAATCTATAAATAATATTCAATCAGCATGGCTATAGTTCTGTCATCCACCGAGAGATAAGCAACAACCTGAGGTTCATTGTTGGAAGAACATACCATGATACACGTTCATCTTTTCCAAAGACAGCTACTTGCACATCCTTCTCATAAACTGGAACACCATAATAACAGAATTACAGAAGAGGAAAAAACTCAAAAATCATTAGTCATTACCCAAAAAAAAGGTAAAAGAAGAAAATAAGACAACGGTGTTCTTAAGTACCTCGCATGGTGGCTTCAACAACTACTCTCAGTTTTCTGCTCTAGTTGTATGAGCTTAGGTATTGGGAGAACATTAGAAAGTAGAAACAAAGATCTTTGTAATCTGATATCCCCATCAGTTTCTTTTTGGCAGCCCTAAAGAACCGAATTGCATAAAAATTTGTAAGTGCCACTAATGACATGAGATCAGAAAAGAGTAGAACTTAAGGTTATAAACCTGTATACACACGACTTCTTGAAGGCAAGCTTATTCAAATTCAAACACGCTCGTTAGCCTATTCCAGATGATAGTCTTGGTGGAATCAAAAACTTACATTCCTAGCTGCAAAAACAACACAATTAACAAAAATCAACTATATATTAACAGATAATAATTTAATAAATCTATAAAAGAATATAATATCCATTAACTTCAAGAGATTCACACAATAAAAACATGAAAAAGCTAACATACTAAATAGAAGTCCATCAACTTCATTAACTTTTGGTAAACTATATAAGAAATAAACATGAAGAAAAAATCAATGGAGTAACTAACCTCAAAATTGGTTGTGAACTAACTAACATAAATGAAAATAATAATAGATGAAACAATCTAAAAATAAGAATAAAAACCACCTGATGCATAAGAAATCTTCTGATAATTGGTTGTAAGAGGCAATCACATGTATGATGCATCATATGGCCTCACCAGATCCTCAAATCAGTAGTAGACTCAAGATGCATGGCTTGACAGCTTGATTGGTAAGTCACCCGGAAAAAAAAAAGATTATAAAGTAATACAAAATAATACAATTTCAGCAAGAATTCAAGACTAAAAGATTCAAAAATTATATATATATATATATATACCCAGAAGTAAGGAAGAAACCCTCCAATTGCTGCTTTAGTTCCCCTGTTGATGGTCTTCCCCGGTGGAGTGGCTAATGTAGGGGTTCCGAGGTGGATGGGGCTTCTTCCTATGAATTCCATTGGACCCAGAAATGATACATTGGAAGAATCGGTTGGGTCTTCCAATATCAATAGGTTCATTGTTTAGCTCCTCTATCTTCCAAAAGGAAAAAAGATCTTTGATAGTTGTTTCCTGAATCCGAAAGAGAGTACTTGAAATCTCACAATAACTAAAAAGTGTAGCATGCCTGATACTAACTGGGGTTCGCGGTGGTGGAGGAACTGGAGTACACTATATATATATAATGTTGCTAATCGCAGCAGCCATCATTCAAATAAGATACATATAAATATACATAAGACAGTTTACATATATACGTCAACACAAACACACACACACACACACACACACACACACACACACACATATATATATATAACATTTATTTAATAATTGTTAAAGCTTTGAATTAAGGTAACAATGCGATGAATACAAGAACTCTGCCAAAAAAAAACAAAACAAAAAAAAAAACAAAGAAACAATTACATACTAAAAAATAATATCTTACAAAATAAAGTAAGATAAAAGAAAGAACTTACATTTCTTGCTGCAAAAGTAAACAAAGAAAATTATTTCAAAGAAATCATACAAATATCATATTGTAGTACAAAACAAATACTGTAATATATACACCTAAACTCACCGGTAGGGCTGAACAAAAAATTATAAACATAAAAGGAATTATAACACTTTTGGACGGATAATCCGACCATTCATATCATCAAGGAACAACCTCGAGAGCAGAAAATGCCCCAAGTGGTTCGTTCCAACGCTGAGCTCGAAATCGTCGGCAGTGGAGATGAAGAAGCAAAGATGGGCAAACAACACAAAAGGTTAAAGAGACTGCATTGAGTTGTGAAACGATGGAGGACGATTCAATAAAAAAGTTCAACTCTAAAAAATAATAGTTCCGGCAAAATTGGGGTTGTCCATTTTTTATGATAAATAACAAATAAAACACCAACATAATACAATTTTCCAGAAAAAAAATATTAATTGCACGATAGCATCAATTTTGCTTTTGCTTGTTTTTATATTGAAGTATCCAGATCAGGTTGTACTATATTCAGAAATGAAGCAGATTACAACAAACAATCTTTAATATTTGCTTCGCCCCACGACAAATAAAACACAACTGCATCTGGTTGAAGCATGCGATCAAGAAATGATAAAAGCATTACTTCATGGGTACGAAGAAATCAAAGGAAAAAATTGTATCAACACATCAACATAATTGACTATCCCATTGACCCCTTTCATCAGCAAACTCCACTACATTAAAAAAAAATTCAAGAACCAAATAAATTAATTTTTCAATTGGATATACCAGAAAGCTGGTTTTCCAAATCGATCTTCAAAGAAACTAAAATCGAGGCGCTCTCATAACCGCTTCAAGACGGCGTCGCATCGGGGCCGATGGTCACTGTTGACTAAGCAGGAGTTCCGCCGGTGCCTGTTGAAGAGCTTTCTGTATCGGATGTCGCTGATGTACGCGGAGCATTTCGTCCAAGATCTGGAGATTATTCAAATTAGTTAATTTAAAACACAAATGCATACGCAAAAAAAATAAAAAATAAAATAAAATCATTAGGTGTTTTCACCTTTGCGCTTCCCTCGCCCACTCTCGCGATTCAACCCCTGTTTTGTCTCAACCTTTTCTGGCCTCCCACGAACCCTTTTCTTTGAAACAGCATCATCATCCCTGGATAAAAACTCCCCATTTATAATATGTTGGAGCTTCTTCACTTTCAACGCATAGTGCTTCTCACAAAAGGGTTTTCCGCTCATAGCCAGCAGATTACATCTCCACAGCCCTCTGCCCCTTAATTTATGACACCTCGACCCATATCCCCAATGATCCTCCAGCGCCGCCATGAAAACTCAGCAAGCAAACCCTAGAAGCGCAGGAAGAAGAAAAAAAGCGTAAATAGAAAAGAAAAATTTAGAGAATGAATAAAACAATACAAACTAAAACTAAAAACTCAGCTCATATATAGAGCTCTTACAAATGTAATCGTTGCAGAATTAATTGCACGACTCGAACAATAGTAAATGGCAATAATTCCATTGTTGTCATTTGTAGAATATTGGGCAAATTAGGTATTAGAGCCATAAAAAGAATTTTCTGATTTCGATTTTTCTCGCGACTTTTTTTCTGTGTTTTTCTCTTCTATTTTACGGGGGATGGAGAGTGAAGTAGTGAATGTGAAGGAAACGACGAGCGGTTGTATTTCTATTTTTCGGATTGGGTTATAAATGCGAGCCTGGTTCAAATTGGAGGAAACCGGAGAGAGTCATTGGAGAAGAATATGGGTCATGCTTAGTCATCTTGTACTGTATTTTAAAAGAAAGTGCATAACTCAAAAGTCAGAGTCAGATACAGCAAAGCTAAAAAATCTAGAACTCGACGAATTGAGGAAACTACAGGGGCCATAAAAATACACACACACTTTCATATCTAAGAACATCTCCTTAAGTTAGTCAAACCACAGAAATGAATATGCGTATAGCCTGACCATACTGAAATTGAAAAGCGGGTGAGCTATAATTACAACACACAACTTCTCAATGTTCTGCTACCCAAAAAACACAGCTAAAGATAAGACTTGAAACTACTGTAAGAGATGTTCAACTAATCCTCCCTCCCTCCTCAATAAAGAAAGTAAAGTGAAATTAACAAGTAATTACATGGCTTCTAAACTAAGTAAGGAAAATGCTGAGGACCCTATATTTATAAGTTTTAAAGTGTAATTTCCAAAAAAAAAATATTACGGCTTTTACAATCACTGTGAGAACCTAAAACTGGAAGAAAAAATATAAGGGGAGTTAAAAATATTGGATTTCCTCAAAAAACAATTAATTATATTCAACCAGCATCAATCCATAACCGCTATAGTTATTTCATCCATCGAGAGATAAACAAAAACACGAGGTTCATTGTTGGAAGAACATACCATGATTCACGTTCATCTTTTCCAAAGACACAGCTACTTGCACATCTTTCTCAAACACTGGAACACCTTAATTGCAGAATTACAGAAGAGGAAAAACACAACAATTACTACCCAAACAAAAGGTAAAAGAAGCATAAAGACAACGGTATTATAGACAGAAAAACAATTATTAGCACTAGAGAATATCCCAAAGGTAGCCTTTCAAAGCCAGCGAATGTCGTAATTCATAACGTTCTCATATTTCAATTCAAGTACTTACTACATTACTTTGCAACAACTACACAATCTAGGACGACACAATAATCTTTTTTTTAAGCACACAATATCTATTGGGTTTTATTAGGCAGCCACGGGAAGTGCCATTCTTCATCCTCTGCGCCAACTCATTTTGTTCCTTGCAACTTTTGCGCTTCCATGGCCTAGTTTCAACTCACATCCTCGATGTCGCGCTTATTCTGCACACCCTTGGGTCTCAACTTTTTTGGGCCTCCCACGACCTCTTTTCTTTACGATCTCTGCGTCCTTGGAACCCTTTTTGGGCCTCCCACGACCCCTTTTCTTTAAAACAGCATCATCATCATTTCCTTGACCTTCCCCGATGTCGCGCTTATTCTGCACACCCTCGGGCCTCCTAATTAAACCATCATCATTTTCTCTGAGAACCTTCTCTTTCCCTTTATTGAAGGGATCATTTGGCTTCCCTCTCTTCCTCGCACCACCACCCTCCGAAACCACCTCCTCCCCCTTCTCAGCACGCCTGGATAAAAACTCCCCATTTCTGATCTGTTGGATCTTCTTCACTTCCAACGCATAGTGCTTCTCACAGAAGGGCTTTCCGCTCATAGCCAGCAGATTACATCTCCAGAGCCCTTCACCGCTGATTTTATCACAAATCGACCCATCTTCTGCCAAAAAATCCGCCGGCGCCGCCATGAATACTCAGCAAAAAAAACCCTAGAATAGTAGCGCAGGAAGAAAAAAATAAGCGAAAAATAGAAAAGATGATTTTAGAGGATGAATAAAACAATACAGAAAAAAGCTAAAAACTCAGCACATATATAGAGCTCTCTTACAAATGTAATCGTTGCAGAATTAATTGCACAATTCGAATAATAGTAGATAGAAATAATTCCATTGCTGCCATTTGTAGAATGTTGAGCAAATTTGGTATTAGCCCCATAAACAGAATTTTCTCGACTACGATTCTTCTCGCGGCTTTTTTCTGTTTTTGTCTTCTTTTTCTGAGGGAGGGGAGGTGAAGAAGAGTAAATGTGAACGACGACATTTGTTTTTCTACGGTTTCTGGGGTTGGGTAACAAATGCGAGTCTAGTTGGAATTGGAGGAAACCGGAGAGACTTAGACCGGAGAAGAATGTGTGTCATGCTTACTCTAATTAAGAAGTTTTAGGAGATTAGAAATTTATTAGAATGTAGTAAAAAAGGTAATTGTGGTAAATTGACTTGTATGAATTTCTATGATTTACTTTAATAAACAAAATATTGTTCTATATTAAAATAATTTTAAATCATAATATAAGTAAATTTTAGAGATATTTTGAGAAAAGGGAAACTTGGATCATGAAATTATAACTTCAACTTCATAAAATACACTTCACAATATATGATTATTAATTTTTTACTTGTTAATTACTTGCGGTATTATTATTTGGAGAATTATAAACAAGAGCAAAATTTGAAAATTGTAATTACTCTTTTACCTTTTAAAACCTGTTCTTTTGGACTTAATTTCATTACAGTTCAGTTCAGTTCAAATCGCTTCAGTTCAGTTCAGTTCAGATCAGATCAGATCAGATCGCTTCAGTTCAGTCGTTTCAAAATAAATTAAAATAAAATAAATAAAAAATAATTTAAATCTATAATTTTAAATATAAAATATAATTACTATCTTAATATTATTAATATTTTTAAAAAAATATTTAATAATTTATAAAAAATATTATTATTTTTATAAAAAATCAATTCATTTAAGTTCAGATCGCTTAAGTTCAGTTCAATTCAGGTCGTTTAAGTTCAGTTCAGTTTAGCCGATTTCAGTCCAAAAGAACAGGTTAGAACATAAAAAATCCATATATTAATATAATTTTTTTCTTCATTGCGTGCAATTCGAAGATGGAAAATGACAACACCTCTGGTGATCATAAGGAATAGGAGTACAGTACTACATGAATTTGATTTATTTTTAGATATAGGTAATATTTTATTAATTTAATTTTTATTAGTTTGAACTTTGAAGGGTGTTGCTAATCTATGGTGAACCGCCTTTTGCACATAAGATATGATTAGTATGGAAACAGTTATTTCAAATTTTTTTCGTGTAAATATTGTTTTAAATTAAATTTATATTATCAATAAAAAGGATAGTTTTGGTAGCGTCACTCTAAATTATAATTAAGTAAAACTATAGTTTTCAATTACAATGGATAAGTTTGAATTAGGCTTTTTTGAAAATCTCCCTAAATTTTATATATATTAGATTGAAGATATATTTTTTATATATTTTTTTGTTTCGACTCTTTAATTTAATGATTTAAATTGCATTGTATTATTAAACATATAATTATAAAATTAGAATAAAAAACTTATTGCTTTGTTTGATTTTTCTCCAATTTCAACAAAAAATGGTTAGTTTGAGCTTTTCAAAAATATATTTATAATTATAAATTTTTTGGTCGATGAATTTTAAATGAAGTCTTAAAATGTATTTAGTAATTTATTATTCTAGATTTAAGTTAAAATAGTTAGTTTAATAATGTGATGCATGTTAATAATTGTGTTGTGTACTTGTGTTGATAGATCTTTGTTTAGAGGAAATATGGTACAATGAGTTTTGATTTTTGATAGATGGGTTTTGATTTTGCATGGCTACAAGCCTACAATTGGTATGCAACTAATGAGAACGAGTCTCTTTGTTTGCCTAAGAAGCCCGAGCTAGATGACATGGGAGATGACTGTCATTTGGACCTCTTCATCACTATCTTCTTCACCTAGTCTCTTTGTTTGCCTAAGAAGCCCGAGCTAGATGACATGGGAGATGACTGTCATTTGGACCTCTTCATCACTATCTTCTTCACCTACGAATAGTGAAATAGTTCAAAAACTTTCATTTCATGAAAAATTGCGCCAAACAAAAAAAATAAAACTAAAAAGAGAATAAAATAAAACTAAGCATTGGAATACAACATTTTCAATTATTTGCGCAACTTCGGCTCGCAATCATCTTAACATTTCAAGTGTCCGACTGTATCTCTGCTTATTCTAATTAACTGAGCATCACATCGTTCAAACGCCCATCAAAATTACATTTGCCTAGTAAAGAGCCTCCCCTCGGTCGTGTCATCTAACAAAAGAGAAATAAATGTCAAGGAGGTTAGTGCAATTAAAAAAAATGTTGTAATTAGGCTAAACACGTTTGCCATATTTTTCTAATACACGCAAGTTAGGGATGCGACCTAGATCCTCCGTCCCACAATGGAATAAAAATATCCCTAAAACCACAAAAAGAAAATTGGGTAGCTATAACTTCTTTTGATATATGAAACTCAGGAAGCAACCGAAACTCCTGTGTCAGTCAGATGCATTCATGAATATTTTTCAGCATGGCTGATAAAATAACAGTATGTATATCAACACTTCAGAATACAGTATGTATAATTACAGTGGTAAATAAATGTAAAGTAATAAGATGCAAGGAAACATATCGTAAATTGAGAGTTCTATTTTGACATCGATTCATAACAAGGAAAAACTTAAAAATTAATATACCAAATTTCCGAAAATATGGATCAATGAATCCACAGTTAATTGTTACTATATTTTATGTGAGAGCACACCTGTCTATTTCTCACATGATGAGGACAACCAGCAGGAATGAACACAACCTCACCAATATGTTGTTCAAATGTCCAAGCTTCAACATCTAAATTCAAAAGTAATATAATGTTTCAGTTATTTTTACTGGGCGAAAAAAAGACATGATTATATAAAGACATATATAAAATCATTTAAATAAAACTTACTGAACTCCTCCTACAATTTCTTTTCGTGACTCTCTGATAGAAACAAAGAAATCGAGAAAGAGAAAAATCAAACACGAACACCAGTTCGGTTTGCCCAATAGCCTCTAGGCTCCAATTCAATTCAATAATTCGATACCCTTAATCTACCTACGTGACACTTTAAATAAGAAGAGCAGAAATAAGAAATAAACCTAACCCTAAAGCCCAAACCTAACAAAACTCTAAAGCCCATAAATAATTAAAAAGACATAATTAAAATACTGCTCTCTATCAATTCCATCCCTCTGCAAATCAACCTTGTCCCCAAGGTTGAAAAACGTCTTCCTTTTTCTTGAGTTCTTCTTGGCCAGTGGGTTCATAAAATTCATAATGTTGGAGGTCTACTGCCTCATCCGGTTCTACAAGCAACACTCGTAGCTCTCTGAGAGGACAAACTTTACCATAGCTCGGTGTGTAAGTTTTGCGACAATTGAAGCACAATCCCTTAGCTCGCAAGTCTGCCAGCTCGTTCGATGTGAGACGAGAGAAACTCGAGCGCGTAGTAGACTCCTCCGAGGCTGCCGAAGTAGCAGCCGTTGAGTGGTTGACTGGACGAGGCACGCGACTGGCAGAATCATCCCCCGCTGGACCAGTGAAGGTGCTACCATGCACTCCGAACGGGCGCGAAAAACTGGGGAAGCGATGCCCTGAAGTGTTCGATCCTTCGATCTTTTCACGACCCTCGGCTCGCAAATTTTCTTCAATATCCCGCGATAGTTCCATTGCCGTTTCCAAGTCCTCTGGCCGGAGCAAACGCAATGAGTTGCTGATCGGAGTTTTGAGTCCAGACATGAAGTAGCCAAAATAATGGGCATCCGTAAGCCCAGGAACCTGCCCAGCGTGTTGTACAAACACGTTCACATATTCCTCCACTGTCCCGGTTTGTCGGACTCGTGCCAATTTTTCGTACGGGCTCCCTTTGAACCGAGAATCGAATCTCGCCACCAGGGCTTGTGAAAACTCTTTCCACGTCACAGTGGGCTTCCGCCCTCGAAACCAGGTGATCCAATGCAGGGTCGAGCCGTCCATTGCTACCACAGCGGCGGTCAATTTGGAACCTTCTGACGTGCCATGGAGTTCAAACTGTTGGTTGGCTCGAGCCAACCAGGCGATCGGGTCCACGCCCTCGAAAGTTTGTAATTGCACTATCGCCAGTGTACCTCGCGAGGTATGGACATCGTGTGATACATAACCCTCCTCCTCCGAATGTGATGTCAGATGCTGCTCCTTGTCGGACTTCAAAATTGCGCGGGAGAGCGCAACCAAGGTGGTCGACATCTCCGTCAAGCCCGATTGCATCTCGGTGAGTTGTGTGGAATGTTCAGCCAGCTTGTTCATCACATTAAATTGCTCGCGTTCAAAGTTCTCGAGTCTTTCGGCAGTAGTACGGGTCGGCATAACACTGGTTCAAGAAGGGGAAAAAAAAATTGGGAAGAAGTGGAGAAGTTGAGATCCGGCAGGTCGGACCAATTTGATAGAAACAAAGAAATCGAGAAAGAGAAAAATCAAACACGAACACCAGTTCGGTTTGCCCAATAGCCTCTAGGCTCCAATTCAATTCAATAATTCGATACCCTTAATCTACCTACGTGACACTTTAAATAAGAAGAGCAGAAATAAGAAATAAACCTAACCCTAAAGCCCAAACCTAACAAAACTCTAAAGCTCGTAAATAATTAAAAAGACATAATTAAAATACTGCTCTCTATCACTCTCATCCAAATAAATAATATGGTCATGGATAGGATGAACCACCTACACCAAAAAATAAAAACCAGCCACATAAATCTGGTTTTTAAAAATATAAGTAAATAAAAATACTGCGCAGCCTAAGCACTCACATAATCCACACATAAATTATTGTAATGACGAAATTATTTCTGATGCATTGTCAAGTACTCAGTTATTTTAGGCACATCTTGACGCCGGAAGATGTCACAAACAGCAGCACCGTGTGACGAGCTTTTGCAATCCTCTTCCAGTTCCACCATTTGCTTATTAGAATTTTGAATCCCTTCTGTTTTCACCTTGGTTGTGTGAGTCAGTATGTTGACCTGAATCAAGCCCACATATTAGAACATGTGCAACGGTTAATAAATGATTAAATGACTTATTTAGTTTTAATTTCTAATATACTGTGTTTTATTGAAGGAAATTTACAATAATATCACGATGTGTATTGCACGGGTATAACACTAGTTAGATATTTATTCTATATTGTATTTTATCTTGTAATATATATTTCATCTTACTGTAAAACCTCAACTTTTAAGATGTTTTTAAGTCCCATGTCTAAACATCGAGGCATGCATGCATAACTAATGTGTTACAGAATTAATATAACTAAGTATATGTTATTGATAGTTCAAATCGATATTTTATCTAAAATAATCTGTATTGGAATTATGTCTATGATTCTACCTTAATGAAAATCATTCCCAAGTAATCTTGAAAATAACAAACTTACGCTTTTTGTTTAAAAGGGCAAAAAGACAGTTATTTTGAATAGGAGAGACCTTGAGAGTAGTAGCCTTTTAATTCATGAAAGGTCAATATTTTGAATTTCAAACCAGAAAAAAATGCGTTAACTTACCATATCAAAAATGTCGTGATGCAGTTTAGTAACTGAGTCACCATTGCCAAGTTCTTCAGGATATCCATATGCAGTATAGGTAATAGGTCGCAAGTCAGGCTTCAAGGCACCATGTGGAAGATTCGTAGATTTTGGATGCGTGTAATCAGTGAAAGGAAGCAAAGCCATAAACTCAGAATTATGTCTCGGAAAACATTCTCCGAAAGAACTCTAAGGTGGCCAATCCGTTAATTACAACATCTCGGGCCACCCATTTCTACGGGACGATATGATTTTCTAAATAGCCTCTGAAAAATCTGTGAATATTGATCTCAACCTGTAAAAAAAACAGAATTATCTCTCTAAGAGTCTAAGAATATTGAGATGACTGTATTTGTACTTAAGCAAAAGTGCAATAACAAACAAAGTTACGATCATGTCACACACACACACACACACACACACACACATATATATATATATATATATATATATATATATATATATATATATATATATATATATATATATATATATATATATATATATTATAATTGTTAAGCGATGAATTAAGGTAACAATGCGATGAATACCAGAACTCTTGCAAAAAAAAAAACCAAACAATTACATACTAAAAATTAATATCTTACAAAATAAAGTAAGATAAAAGAAAGAACTTACATTTCTTGCTGCAAAAGAAAACAAAGAAAATTATTCCAAAGAAATCATACAAATATCATTTGTAGTTCAAAACAAATAATGTATATGTACACCTAAACCCACCGGTAGGGCTGAACAAAAAATTATAAACATAAAAGGAATTATAACACTTTCGGACGGATAATCCGACCCATCATATCATCAAGGAACAACCTCGAGAGCAGAAAATGCCCCAAGTGGTTCGTTCCAACGCTGAGCTCGAAGCCGTCGGCAGTGGAGATGAAGAAGCAAAGATGGGCAAAGAACACAAAAGGTTAAAGAGGCTGCATTGAGGTGTGAAACGATGGGGGGACGATTCAATAGAAAAGCTCAACTTTAACAAATCATAGTTCCGGCAAAATTGGGGTTGTCCATTTTTATGATAAATAACAAATAAAACACAATAATAATACAATTTTCCAGCAAAAAAAATTATTAATTGCACGATAGCATCAGTTTTGCCTTTGCTTGTTTTTATATCAAAGTATCCAACATCAGGTACTACATTCAGAAATGAAGCAGTTTGCAACAAACAATCTTTAATATTTGCTTCGCCCCACGACAAATCAAAAACGACTGCATCTGGTTGAAGCATGCGATCAAGAAATGATAAAAGCATTACTTGATGGGTTCGAAGAAATAAAAGGAAAAAATTGTATCAACACATCAACATAATTGACTATCCCATTCACCCCTTCCATCAGCAAACTCCACTACATTAAAAACAAATTCAAGAACCTAATAAATTTATTTTTCAATTGTATATACCAGAAAGCTGTTTTTCCATATCGATCTTCAAAGAGACTAAAATCGAGGCGCTCTCATAATCGCTCCAAGACGGCGTCGCATTGGGGCCGATGGTCTCTGTTGACGGAGCAGGAGTTCCGCCGGTGCCTGTGGAAGAGCTTTCTGTATCGGACGTCGCTGATGTACGCGGAGCATTTCGTCCAAGATCTGCAAATTATTTAAATAAGTTAGTTTAAAACACAAAAATGCATATGCAAAAAAACTATCATTAGGTGTTTTCACCTTTGCGCTTCCCTCGCCCACTCTCGCGATTCAACTCCTGTTTTGTCTCAACCTTTTCTGGCCTCCCACGAACCCTTTTCTTTAAAACAGCATCATCATCGCTGGATAAAAACTCCCTATTTATGATATGTTGGAGCTTCTTCACTTTCAACGCATAGTGCTTCTCACAAAAGGGTTTTCCGCTCATAGCCAGCAGATTACATCTCCACAGCCCTCTGCCCCTTAATTTATCACACCTCGACCCATATCCCCAATGATCCTCCAGCGCCGCCATGAAAACTCAGCAAACAAACCCTAGAAGGGTAGGATGAAGAAAAAAAAGCGTAAATAGAAAAGAAAATTTTAGAGAATGAATAAAACAATACAAAATAAAACTAAAAACTCAGCACATATATAGAGCTATTTCAAATGTAATCGTTGCAGAATTAATTGCACAACTCGAACAATAGTAAATGGCAATAATTCCATTGTTGTCATTTGTAGAATATTGGGCAAATTAGGCATTAGCGCCATAAACAGAATTTTCTGATTTCGATTTTTCTCGCGACTTTTTTCTGAGATTTTCTCTTTTATTTTACGGGGGAGGGAGAGTGAAGTAGTGAATGTGAAGGAAACGACGACCGGTTGAATTTCTATTTTTCGGATTGGGTTATAAATGCGAGCCTAGTTCGAATTGGAGGAAACCGGAGAGAGTCATATTGGAGAAGAATTTGGGTCAGGCTTAGTCATCTTGTATTTGAAAAGAAAGTGGACAGCTCAAAAGTTAGAGACAGCTACAGCAAAACTCAAAAATCTAGAACTCGACGAAATGAGGAAACTACAGGGGCCATAAAAATACAAACACGCTTTCATATCTAAGAACATCTCCTTAAGTTAGTCAAACCACAGAAAATGAATACGCGTATGGTCCGACCATACTGAAATCGAAAAGCGGGTAAGCTAAAATTACAACACATAACTTCTCAATGTTCTGCTACCCAAACAACACAGCTAAAGATAAGACTTGAAAAAAAAAAACTTGTCAACACAGTTCAACCAATGGCAGGCAAACGCCACCGGATTATTTATCACCCAACTATGCCTCCTAAGCACAGTATGCATGCATTTCAATATGGATCACGATTCGAATTAAAGAACGAAAACCAATCCAGAATTGAATTCATTTTGTTGACATTATACCTGCACATATGCTACTATATCACCGGCATCACTCTAACCCCTACTTCTTGCTGCTTCAAAATCCAAACTATAAAGCTTCTCCTACACCAACAGGAAAACAGTCGTATATCATATCAGATTCTCCCACACCACAAACACAGAAAACACAACACATAGAGGTAAATTATTACAGAGTCACACTGAATCACATCCCAATTTATTTATTTTAAAATCAGTTAAATCAATTAAAAAATTGGGCGAAGAAATCGAACCATCGCGTGGCGTTCACCGGCCTTGAAGGATTGGCGCTGCTGGTGCATGGCCTGAAAGTACAGCTGCGAGACATTTAAAATCGATTAAATCAATTAAAAATGGGTCGCTGCAACGATAAAACTCGAACATTGAACAACAAAAAAGGGACGATTTGATGCTTATAAACTACAATACAAACTGCAAAAACCAGGTGTAGGTCGAGGAGAAGGTGCCGTGGAGGTCTGGTTGAGAGCGGAAGAGTAAGAGGGCTCATTGCATTCGGCGGAGGCAGAGATTAAATAAAAGAAGGGATATTTTGTACATTTTTATTTTGAAATATAAATTTTAAAGGGAAAAATGGCAATAAGCCCATTTTTCACCATTTTTTGACCAATAAGGCCAATTTGTAATTTTGGTGTCAATTAGGCCAAAATGTTCCAATTAGGCCACAAAAATGTCTATGGAAGGACGAAATTACCCTTCCATATTACCTTCACAAATCGAGCCGAGGGGAATTCATTCCCGACACATTCAATTCCCAAAACACATTCTGCTCTCTCTCTCTCTCACCTCCGCCGCCGCTGCTATTCAACTGCCGCCGCCGAGTGAATTCATCTCCGTCACCGCCGCGTTCAAGCTAAGGAGAGGGGGAAGGTCGCCGCCGGTGAGCAGCTCCAATTCTCAGCCGCGATAATCGATTCCATGCAGTCCGTGTCCCTTGGCATCGATCGATCGATCGATCGATTTCATCGCCGCCGCCGCCGTTCCTGTCTCAGTTCAGATGTCAGATGCGTCGCCGCCCTCCTTGCCGTCGATTTCGAATCCGTGTACGCGATTTTCGAATCCACGTACCCGATCAGTGCTTAAAAGCTTCATTCAGCATGCATGCACAGTGTGTGTGTGGATTGATTCAGTGTGCATTGTTCATGCATTCAGTGTTGATTGTTTTTTTATTATGCATGTTCAGTGTTTTTTCGTTGCATTCAGTGTCTAATTCACCATGCACTCAGTGTTCAGTGTGCATGCATTCAGTGTTCCTGCACTGTGCAGCTTGCCATTCAGTGCTTATTTTGTTCAGTCAGTGTGTAATTCACCATGCACTCAGTGTTCCTGCACTGAGCTTGCCATTCAGTGCTAAATTGGTTCAGTCAGTGTCTAATTCCTGTAACACATTGTGTGGATTGACTGAGCTTGTTTTCAGTCAGTGTCTAATTGCTTGATTCAGTATGCATTGAGCCGGACTAATTGCTCTTACACACTGTAGACACCTGTTGCACACTGAATCCATATTCAACCATGTGGATTCAGTGTTTATTTGATTCATTCAGTGTTTAATGGCTTTGTTCAGTGTGCATTTAGCTTGGCTAATTGCACTTACACACTGTACCCACCTTGTTGCACACTGAATCCATCCATATTTAGCAATATGGATTCAGTGTTTATTTGATTCATTCAGTGTCAGAATGAATATGGTACCTGTTATTATCTTGTTGGAAATGCAATGTGTTACAGGAATCAGTGTGTGTTGACTTTGTTTCCTTTGAGGCATTGACCTGTCTCCCTTTCAATAAATGCCTGCCATGTTAGTTGAGGGTTGAGGCATTTACTGCCTTGTTAGTGTGATTACGGTTATAAATACCTCGTCATTTCTCTGGTTTCCTCATCTCATTTCTGTTCGATCAGGGGGAGAAGCCAGCAACGATGCCGAGGCGAAGGGAAACACTCGATCGAGAGCCAGGACCGACACCAAGCGAGGCAGAATTTTTCAATAACAGTCCTCCTCCCTCGCCCGAACAAAGATTCAATGGCGGGCCAATCCGTCAGGGCCACCAATGGTGCCTAGGCGACCGGGCACACTGGATCGGGAGCCAGGGCAGACGGCAAGTCGGGGGGTTGAATCTTGGAATGGTTCTCACTGGACCGAGCAAAGATTCAATGGCCGTTGGCATAGAGAAAAGTTTCCCCTCCCGGCTGTCTTTGTTCGTCCGATCAAGGACGAAATGGGGAATTTCATCGTTCTGACGGACTCCCTGGACCAGAAATGGCCCGTTCCTCTCACCACTCATCGGAATCAAACGGCCATCCACGGATTTCACTGGGAACACCTCGTTCGAGAGTTTGGAGTGCAGGAAGGCTGGAACATCCGGGTTACCTGGACCGGAGGAAGAAGTTTCTCGGTTGGCGTTTTCGATCAAAATGGCCAGTCGATGGTGCGCCCGGTCAGGGACCCCCCTCGTCGTGACCCAAGACTTCCTCCGTCTCATTATTATTGTTGTTAATCTTGTTTTGTCGTTTTTTTCTGTTTCCTGTGATTTTGACGACGACTTGTCTTCGTTGTACTGCTCGTCTTTAATTACTTGCTGCTTGCTTAATAAGACTCTTTGAGTTTTAAAAAAAAAAACAACACTGTCTTGTCTGACTTTGACACTGAACAAGCCTTAAAAACACTGTTTGTTTGACTGTGCATTTAACACTGAACAGGTCTTAAAAACACTATTTGAGGCAACACACACTGGACCACACAATCAAACAAACACTGAGCACACTTTTATGGCACTGAACACACTCCAATAGCACTGAACAACACTGAACACACTTTAATAGCACTGAACACCCTTTTTTAGCACTGAACAGACAGGGACACACATTGAATCACACTGTTTGAGTTCAGTGTTTCATTTCATGCATTCCAGCCGTTCCTTAAAAAATCGTGCGCTGACTGTGAGTCGTTATTTTTTGTGTTTTTTTTTTCAGCAGGGGCCGATGTTTTCGCATTTTGTGCATTCGGCGGTGAGAATTTGGTGTCCAGAATAGATTCCTCCCGTGCGGCCGCCCTTCACCAGCTGAAGGAAACAGTCGAGCTTCAGTGGCCTGAGCTCCGAGACGTTGCGTACGGCATGCATTACTCTGTACCCGATTTCCCAAACTGTGTGCTCTCAACCGATGCGGACATGTCGAACATGGTATCCCTAGCTGCGCTTCACAAGCTGCCTCGGGTGAGCATCGACATTTCCGTCGCGACTGAAGACCACACCTCTAGTTCTGTGTTCTCGACGGTGTCCAACAGTACCGCTGTCAGTGCGACTGGAACAGAAAACATCGAGGGATTCGAAGCAGAAGATATGTTCCGCCTGTTTGGTCCGTCGAGTTCTAAAGTGTTGTTAACCGATGGCTGGGACAAAGAGATTTCTGGTGTCGGTCAGATGTTCCAAGGAGGTGCCCCGGACTTTCGAAACGCGCTCTGTAAGGTGGCAGTCGGAGTGGGATTCGATTTCGAGTACGTGAAGAACAGACCCGAAAAGGTTTCTGCCGTGTGCTCGAAGAAAAGCAGCACGGGATGCAACTGGTCTGTGTGTGCCGTGATGGATCGAAGCAACGGCTTCTTCTACGTCAAGCAGCTGAGTAACGAGCACAGCTGCGGCGCGTGCTTTCGATCCCTAAAGCACAGGCGCTTCTGCTCGGACTTGGTTTCCAGTTTGATAGTCGAGGAGGTACGGAAAAGCACGCTGACTCTTCCGGTCCAAATCGTGAGAAACTTCCAGCATCACTACGGCCTGGAGATCTCGTCTGGCCTCGCTCTGGATGCGCTCGAGAAGGCCAGGAAGCTGATTCACGGCGACGATAAAGATTCCTTCGGCGCACTGACTAAGCACCTGCAGGCAATATCGGATTCCAACCCTGGGTCGCACCTATTGCTCGAATTCAACGAGGCGTCCAGGAAGTTTCGCAGGGTCTTCATCTCGATGAAGGCTTGTATCGACGGGATGAACCACTGTCGCCCTTTGCTGTTTCTGGACGGCACGTTTCTGAAGGGAAGGTTCAAGGGCCATTTGCTCGCTGCTACGGGCAAGGACGGCGATGGAGGTATGTGTACTACGGTTTTGAGCACTGAATCCAACTTTTTAACACTGACTGGTCTGAAATGCACACTGAAACTGACCCTTGTTGCTTGCAACACTGAATCTGTATTTTCAACACTGAATGGGTGCTATTCACACTGACTGAAGTGTTTTTTTTTTTTTTTGTTCGTGTCTTGTGAATGCAGGGTTGTACCCACTGGCTTACGCCGTTGTCGATTCCGAGAACTATGCTAACTGGAAGTGGTTTCTGGACAACCTGAAGCACATCCTACCTCCTTCTCGCACTATTACGTTCGTGTCGGACAGGAATCTCGGGCTGCTCGAGGCGATGAGCAGGGTGTTCCCAGGGTCCCCGCACGGCTACTACATCAATCACTTGAAGTTGAACCTGAAAGACAAATTCAGAGGCAGATGGGCGACCAAGATGTTACGAAAAGGCGTGGTGTGGAATTTCCTGAAATGTGCGTACGCAACCACCGTCGAAGCCTACCAACTGAGCATGGACGAACTAATGAAAGAGGGAGGCCAGACAGCGAAAGTGTTTTTCGAGAACATGGATCCAAAGAATTGGGCCAACGTGTACTTCTCAGGGAAGAGATACGGTGAGATGTCGTCCAACGCCGCGGAGTCGTTCAACAAATGGATCATGGAAGCCCGGCATCTTCCGATCACGGCGTTGGTCAACAACATCAGGCTGAAGCTGATGACCTTTTTCCACGGTATGATGAGAATTATCAATCTCAAACACTGATGGCACTTTTTTAACACTGTTAGCCTTGTTCAAACACTGACTGACCTTGTTTAACACTGAATCAGACAGGGGGGCCAGGAGCAGGGAGTGGACTTCGGCTTTCTGCCCGTCCGTTGAGAAGAAGCTGGGTAAAGCCATCAACGAAGGCAGGAAATGGGTGGTTGTGGGGTCGTCCGAAACGGTTTTCGAAGTGCAGTGCATTCCGTCCGTCGTGGTCAATATTGCAGATCAGACGTGCACCTGCTGTCAGTGGCAGATTACAGGGGTTCCGTGTTCCCACGCAGCTGCGTGCATTCTGCGGTCCGGGAAGCCGATGGCCTCGTTCGTGGACAAGTTTTACCATGCAGAGAGCTACGCCAGGTCTTATGCCGATCCCCTTCAGCCGGTTTCCATGTTTGATCAACCTTCGAACGTACCAGAGAACGTCATGATCGAGCCGCCAACATCGAAGAGGCCCCCTGGAAGACCTAAGAAGAAGAGGATTCCGTCCAGGGGTGAGCACATCCCGAGAGCCATGAAGTGTGGGAGGTGCGGACGTGTCGGCAATCACAACAAGAAAACGTGCACGGAGCCTGTACCCTAGTTAGTAGGCTTTTTCTTATTTGGATTTTTGTTGTGTTTTTTTTTCGACATGATTTCTGTAATCAGTGACACTGAATGGGGTGAAAAAACACTGACTGTCAGTGACAGGCACTGTTTGGCTCACAAACACACTGACTGACTGTCATCTAAAAAAACACGGGATTTTAACATTATGTGATTTGTTTCTTGTTCAGTTATGCTCTTGGAGTGTTTTTAATTGTTCTTGTATTTGTAATATTTGCATTTGCTTGTTTTTTAAATGTTTCAATTCAATAAGTCTTAATTGGTGACACTGATAAACCTGAATTTGGAAGAATAAACACTGCCAACACTGAACAGACAGAATTAACACTGAATAGACAATATCACCACTGAGTTCAACTAAAACTGCCCAGAAATATGAACAAAAAACACAATTTTTTTTTACAGAAACTAAATCCAAACACAATAATTTTCATAGAATAACAAAAAAATACTTCTTGTTTTTTTCCAACCAAAACTAAACAGAAAACGCGCACAGCCCCACGATCACTACTTTTCCTTCATGGTCAGGATGGTTCGTATCACGTGACCCTTGAATACTTGGAACTCTTCCGTACTGACCTTGTCCGGAATGGGCTCTTTCTTCAGAATCTTCTCCATGTAGTAGCATACATACAAGGCACATTCATTCCTGGACAGTGACAGACGTGGAGGAGTCAAAGGAAAAAAAGGAAGAAAAAAAAAACAAAAAAACACTGACACTGAATGCATAAATATAACACTGAACAGGCATAAAATGAAACACAGAAACACAACATTGAATGTGTTAATTATGCACTGAGATACTTACAGAGTTGGGTCTTGCTGTGGGAGAGGCTTCACGGCCTCGATTTCATTTATCGGGAAACTACACTTCCCCGCTTTCTCTAGCATTTGGCCCACGTTGGTTTCCACCTTTTCTTTCTGAAACGTATGAAACAATACAGTTTGTCAGTTATCGTTAGAAAGGGAACCGTTTTTAAAAATCGACTAAAATACAGTAGACGTACCAATTCCGTTGCATTCGCCATGTAATGGTCCTTCGATTTCGCCCCCTGGGTTGAATAGAGTTGTAGAATTGCCATTTCTGTTGGACGAAGTCGCAGACGAGCAGCGTAAAATGGTTGGGAGTTGTAGTCTTTTTCAACCCAGGCGACAAAATCGGGAACATTATAATCCCTTTTCGCACGCACGAGATCATATCTGTGATTGTTTGGTACAATTTCTGGTTGTCATGACGTCCCATGACGATGGAAGTCTGCGAGAAAGAAAAAAAAAAGAAACAGAGTTTTTATTAAGAAAGGATGAACTCAATGAGCACTGAACATGACATTATAACACTGAACAACACATAAAAGCACTGACTATTGATGATAAACACTGAATCACCCATCAATAACACTGAACATCAAACACAAACACTGAGTAGCACATTAGAAACACTGAACAACATATATAATCACTGATCAACAACAATAACACTGAACAGCACATATTAACACTGAACAGCCACCAACACACTGTACAACCATTAAAAACACTTAATGCAAAGGCAGGAAAGACTCACCCAACAGTGTGCGGGGAGTATCAGAGCCTCCAACTTCTTGTTGTGGTCTCGATGCAGTGACTCAACAAAGTCGTCGACCACATGATTGCTGATGAAGGTGCACTTCATCATGTCGGTCATGTCAGACACCGTCACAACTGTGGATATACGGGGAAAGTACTTCATTGTCCACCTGATTGACAAAAAGGGAAAAGAAAAAAAACACATTCTTAGCACAAAAAAAAAAAAAAAAAGAAAGAAAGAAAGAATGAAAGAAAGAATGTGAAAGAAAGAAATAAAAGAAGCTTCACTTACAGTTTTTGGTCGCTGCTGTGCAGGATGATTTTGTCGAGGATTTCCGTCTCCAATTCCAATCCGCAGTTCAGGTCAAATTTCTTGTTCATGTTCATCAAGAAATTGATATGATCGTCATTGAAATCAGAGCGGATCGGTTTCTGGCTTGCCTGCTGCACCACCTTCTTACCCTTCTTGATCGCCTTTTTCTTTGCAGTAGGGGCAGGGGGATTGTACTGAAAATCGTCGTCATCGCCGTTGGCTGGCTTCCTTTTCCTGCCCTTGACCAGTCGTACCATAGACCTGGTCTTCGCCTTGCTCGAAGACTCTATTTTTTCGGCTTCCGATCTCAACGTGCTCCCTTCTTCTTCATCATCCTTGTTGCCGTCAATCTCGTAGACGCACAACTCTGCCTGGAGACTCAAGATTTCTTCTTCCCGTTCCTTGATGATTTTCTGCAGAGCCTCGATCTGGACTCTGTGGACGGTTTCTTGCGCTTTCATGTCCGCCTCCAGAGACTCGATCTGGACTTTTTCGTAGACGTTCATGACCGACGACATCTGAAGGTCAGCCAACGCGTTCTTCAAAATATCCACTTCGCCCTCGAGCTCTTTCACTCTAGCCCTCAGAAGCCGCACTTCCTCCTCACCGGAGCTTCGAGCCTCTCCCGCCTCGGTCACCGGATGATTCTGATCATTCGCCTTGATCAATTCTTCCTCGAGCTCTTTCACACGCGCCCTCAGATTTTTCAACTCCTCCTCCTCCTCCTCGGAGCTTCCACCTGCCTCGCCTGCTGCCCTGGGGACCTTCTCCGCGTCGATCTTCGCAAGCTGCTCGGAAAGCTCGCTCTTCAGACGCTGGTTATCACCTTCCAGCTCGGCGTTAGCACTTGTCAGTTCGTTCAGTTGAGAAGTCGTGCTCTCGAGCTTGGATTGGAGATCCCTCACAGTGTTGGAGAGATCTTGATTCTCCGACAGGAGGTTGTTGAGCAACTTCTCGGCTTCAGCAGCAGAATCAGCGGGGCGTTCCTCATCGGGCTGCTGTTCGGAAGGCCCACCCTCCTCCTCCGGCTCCGGGACTATGCAGGCCATCTCCTGATGCCGCCCGGAAGAACTGTCGTCGTCGTCGTCTTCCCCATCGGACGACTGCTCGTCTCCAGAAGGCCCGCCCTCAGGGCCTTTTCCTTTTCGTTCCTCTTCCTCGCTCGACGAATCAAAGCCCGGATGCTCGTCATCGTCACTGCTGTCCTCTCCAGAAGGCAGCTCCTCAGACTGCTCTTCGTCCTCGCTCTCCGCCGCACGCGGAGTGTTCACGATTCCTTTATAAGAAAGGTGGCCCCTGTACGCCTGGGTCTCCGCCACCGTCTTGCCGTGTTTCAGAAGACGAGCATCCACCTGTCAGACACGGACAGCACGCGTTAGAACTCAAACAAAAAAAAAACATCATCCTCAAGTGAGTGACACTGAACAGCATTAATAAGCACTGAACATCACAGTTATCCTAATTGACACTGAACAGCATTAATAAGCACTGAACATCACAGTCAGTTATCCTACTTTGACACTGAATGGCATAAATAAGCACTGAACACACTGAACAGCATAAATAAAGAAGAAGAAAAATAAAGAGAGAAGATATTTACCGCCTCGTCCGCAAGGCCCGCTAGAGTCTCCTTGGTCACATTCGAAAGATCAGGGAGATGCCAGTTCAGGACCCGGGGGAGGTGCTCGTTCTCCAGCCTGTTTGCAAGGTTCGTGTGCTCACAAAGCCAGAACTGCACAAAAACCAAAAAATAAAAAACCCAAGGAATGAAAAATAAAAAAAAGACGGCAAGTAGAAGTAAACAGCAAGACGAATGTGAAGCACAGAAAGTAGAAGCACATACCAGTAGCAGTATCGTGCAGCCTTGTGTTTTCTGCGGGTTGTCTCTATGCACTGCTGCCGAGTCGCAAAGGGCCTTGAGAATCGCCTCGCCCCAGTTGTAGCTCTGCATCGAGTCCAGATCCACCACATATTCCAACCATTTCCATTGGATTGTGACGGAGGAAGTGGAGAAGAAGACAGTGCCGATCACTATCAACGAGAGGAGCCGAGCTACATCAGCAAGAGCCTCAGGCTTGCGACTCCGACGCTTCACCAAACTATCAAGCTTTTCCTTCAGCATCTTCGGGTTCAGCGTCTTCTCCCCTGGGAACATCCTCTCCCTGAATCTTTTGTTGTTAATCTTGGACCTCGAACTAATATCGAGCTTCCTACTGCCGCCTACGATTCCAAAAATAAGATCGACATCCTCGGGAGTGATCCCGACATTTTTGCTGCCCAGCTTAATAGTACGAGCACCGACATCCATCTGCTCCAGCACGGCAGCTATCGCAGCGTCGCTCTTTCGGGTGTGGAGGACGGTCGGCCTCTGATCCTTTATGCTCTTGAAGAGATGGTAGAAGGGGGTCATCTTCAAATACTCGTCGTGCCCCGGTTTCAGCTTGTCCTTGATATCATCAATAGCCCGGATGATGGTCAGCAAGTTGGACCTCATCTGTTCATAGGACCTGGAACACCAAAAAAAAAAACACACACCGATGTGAGTACAAAGCACTGAACAGGCATATACAACACTGAACAGGCATATACAACAATGAACAGGAACAATCAATACTGAGTGGCCATGTAATTGCACTGAGTGGCATGAAGAGGCACTGGAATGGCATGATGAGGCACTGAACAGGCATACACAACACAGAACAGAACATATTAACTCTGAACATACACCAACACACAATATCAACACTGAGTGGCCATGCAGAGGGACTTAAATGGCATGTACAACACTGAACAGGACAATTTAACACTGAATAGAACATATTAACACTGAACAGGCACCAACACACACAATCAACACTGAGTGGCACACACAAGGCACTGGGTGGCATACAGAGACACTGAGCAGGCATAATTTAACACTGAACAGGACATAAAAACACTGAACAGCCACCAACACACACAATCAACACTGATCAACACATAATCACACCGAACCTCCATCAAAACACTACACATTCAGGCATGCAATGGAAATAAACCGATTGAAAGTGAAAATCGGTTGAATTAGGGTTCGAAATACTTACTTCCTCTCCTTCTTCTCGCCGGCGGCAGGCTGAGGGATAGGGCTCGCCTGCTCTTCACTCGACGGAGTGTACTGAACAAGCCTCCGTTCAGTGTTTTCGGAAGCAGCAGCAGCGGCGGTTGGAGTCGATTTCTGACCGGCGGTTTTCTTCGCGGCGGCGGTTTTCTTCGACGGAGCCATTGATAATCGAACAGGTAGCTGAGAGATGAGAGAATTTCGTGTGTTGGTTGTGGTGGTTACGAAGCTTGATGAAATCGATTTCTGTGTGTTCTGTTCTTTTAGCGGGAGGAGCCGAGAGAGAAAGTAATGGAGGCGTGGGTTTCGTGTGTGTGGGAGTTCGTGTGTGCGGGAAATAATGAAATTAATGCTGAAACGGTTTGTTCAAATGTGTATATATGCGAGGGCAACGAAGTCTTTGCACATTTTAGGCGGCCTAATCGGCACGCGTAATTTCTCGAAAGCCTTATTGCCGAAAAAAGGCTGAAAAATGGCCTTATTGCCATTTTTCCCAATTTTAAACTTACAACTTTCCTTAATTATAATAAAGAAAAACATAATTTACTAAGTCAAAAATTTAATAGTTTTTTATAATACTCAAAACTAAACTTACTTTTTTTTTTTGTTAATATACCTTTAATTAATTACTCATTTACTAATAAAATAAATTCGAGAAAAGTTATACACCACGTATTTACACCACTAGTTTATTCGGCCCGTGCGTTGCGCTGTGAGTACAATTCAAATTTTTACCCGGTTTATTTTAATTTTAATATAAGTAAATATATTTAAATTTTTGTACAATATTCTTATTTGTATACATTTTTTGAAATAAATAAAATTAAAATTTTAAGAAACATAGAAAAAAAATTATAAATAAAATTTAAATTTACTGCAAATTTTTTAAAACCTCTTTATACACAACATTTGTAGTCTTATTCGTTAAGTTTCCATCTTCGTCAAATATTAAAATTTACAATCCTACTCTGTTAGTGACACTTGAAACTCGTTAAGTTTCCATCTTCGTCAAATATTAAAATTTTCAATCCTACTCTGTTAGTGACACTTGAAACTGCAACATACCATTGTCCGTGTGTGAAAACAGTTCTTCTCAACAGAATACCCATTGTCCGTGTGTGAAAACAGTTCTTCTCAACAGAATACCCACTTTTGACAAAGATTACTCTTGATTTTTGTTTATGGTCATAGCATACTAAATTATTTTAATATAAATATATTTATTAAAAAATTTAAATAAAATTTTAAATATATATATTTGATAAAATGATGAAGTATGTGTGACTATTGCTTTGTGACAGATTTAGTATAACTCTTACGTGTTAATAATAAAATGAATGATTGTATAATTAATAGTAGTGTAATTTAATGCTCAAATAATGATTTTTATTTTTATTTATAGTATCCCACTTTTCAATTTTTGTTATTAAGTTATTTGTATTAATAATTATAGGATAAATAAAAAAATATTGAAAATGTATGAAAAAATGTAGAAGAAAATATTACAAAACAAAAACAAATACGAATGAAATCATTAATAAAAGAAATTATAACTAAAACATTAATATAACAAAAAAAAATATAATATTGTTTATAATAATTTAGGAAGATTTGAACAATTGATTTTGTAAATATCGTAATAACATTTTGAATAATTTCCATAATTATTTAGAAGCTACTACGCATTATTTTGAACGAAAAATTAATCATATAATAAAAGTAAATAGAAGAGTAAAAAAGATAAAATAAAATTGTTTAACTTTGTTTTGTTTTTATTTAAAATATCTCATTTCTCAATTTGTTTTAATTAATTTTATAAATATAAAAAACATTAAAAAAAGTGTTTTTCAATTATAATTATCACTGTTTTGATTGGAATCTATACTCTTGAAATATATAATCGATATAAATCTTTATATTAACATTATATTGAATAATTGTATTATTTGTATTTCAACTATATCATTTTTCAATAACATTTGTATTTCAACTATATCATTTTTCAATAACTTGATTAATTTATTTATATATATAATGATTTAGAAAATAAAAAAATATGTCTTTAAATGTTTTTTAATTATAAATTTTGAGTTTCGTATTGAAAATTTGAATGATTTAAACGTGTAAATAATTGATAATGAATAGTTGTATAATTAATATCATTAAATTATTTTAATATAAGTATATTTATAAATAAATTTAAATAAAATTATATATATATATATATAAATATTGGGAAAATGACAAAGAATGTGTAACTATTGCTTTGGGACAGAGACAATATAAGTACGTGTTATTAATAATGGATGAATAATTGTATAATTAACAGTAGTATAACTACATATTAATAATAAAGGATGAATGATTGTATTGTTAATAATAATGGATGAATGATTGTATAATTAACAGTAGTATAATACTACATATTAATAATAAATGATGAATTATTGTATAATTAAAATTAGTATAATTTAATGATTAAATAATTATTTTTATTTTTATTTCAATTATTTCACTCTTCAATTTATTTATTAAGTTATTTGTATTAATAATTATAGTAAAAATAAAAAAATATTGAAAGTGAATGAAAATATTTATAAAAAACAAAAACAAATAAGAATGAAATCATTAATAAAAAAAATTATAACTAAAACATTAATATAAAAAAAAATAATATTGGTTATAATAATTTAGAAAGATTTGAACATTGATAATATTGGTTATAATAATTTAGAAAGATTTGAACATTGATTTGTAAATATCGTAAATAATATTTTGAATGATTTTTATAATCATTTAGAAGTTAGTACGAAACATTATTTTTGAACGAAAATTTAATTATAAAATTAAATAAATGTAAGAGTAAAAAAGATAAATAAAAAATCTTTAACATTGTTTTGTTTTTATTTAAAATATCTCATTTGTCAATTTGTTTTAAAATTTTTTATAAAGATACAAAACATAAAAAAAAATCAAGTGTTTTCCAATTATAATTATCACTGATTTAAATCTATACTCTTGAAATATATCGATGTGAATCTTTATATTAACATTATATTATCGAATAATTGTATTGTTTGTATTTTAAATATATCATTTTTCAATAACTTGATTAATTTATTTATATATATAATGATTTAGAAAATCAAAAAATATGCCTTTAAATATTTTCTAATTATAAATTTTTAGGTTCGTAATGGACATTTGAATGATTTAACCTTGTAAATAATTGATGATGAATAGTTGTATAATTAATATCATTAAATTATTTTAATATAAGGATATTTATAAATAAATTTAAATAAATATATATATATATATATATATATATATATATATATATATATATATATATATATATATATATATATATATATATATATATATATATATATATATATATATATATATATATATTGGAAAAATGACGAAGGATGTGTGACCATTGCTTTGGGACAAGTCAGTACGTTTTAATAATAATGGATGAATGATTATATAATTAATAGTAGTATAATATATATTAATAATAAAGTATGAATGATTGTATAATTAAAAGTAATATAATTTAATGGTCAAATAATTATTTTTATTTTTATTTCAATTATTTCACTTTTCAATTTTTTTATTAAGTAATTTTTATTAATAATTATAGGAAAAATAAAAAAATATTGAAAGTGAATGAAAAAATTTAGAAGAAAATATTACAAAACAAAAAAACAAATAATAATGAAATTATAAATAAAAAAATTATAATTAAAACATTAATATAACAAAAAAATATAATATTGGTTATAATAATTTAGGAAAATTTGAACAATTGATTCCGTAAATATCGTAATAATATTTTGAATGATTTTCATAATCATTTAGAAGCTAGTACAAAACGTTATTTTTGAAGAAAATTTAATCATAAAATAAAATAAATGGAAGAGTAAAAAATAAAAAATAAAAATCTTTAACATTGTTTTGATTTTATTTAAAATATCTCATTTCTGAATTTGTTTTAATGAGTTTTATAAAGATACAAAACATAAAAAAAAATCAAATGTTTTTCAATTATAATTATCAGAGTTTTGATTGAAATCTATACTCTTGAAACATATGATCTGAATCTTTATATTAACATTATATTATCGAATAATTATATTGTTTGTATTTCAACTATATTAATTTTCAAAAATACCGTGCGATTAATTTATTTATATTTATAATGATTTAGAAAATAAAAAATATGTCTTTAAGTTTTTTTTAATTATAAATTTTGAGGTTCGTATTGGACATTTGTATGATTTAACCCGTGTAAATAATAGATGATGAATACTTGTATAACTAATATCATTAAATTATTTTAATATAAGTATATTTATAAATAAATTTAAATAAATTTCTATATATATATATATATATATATATATATATATATATATATATATATATATATATATATATATATATATATATATATAGGATAGTGTTAGTGTGTAGTTCTTCCTAGTTCAACATAGAACCACGTTGTTCTTGTTTGAACTACGTTGAACTATACACTTTGTTTTGTAGTAACTTCATGTTTCATGTTTGTATGTTTTCCATTCATTAATTCATACAAATCTGCTAGGTCTACATAGAACGAGCTGGTTGAACTGTGGAATTAACAAGTGGCCCAACGCGTGACCACGATTCATCAGCATGGAACAAGCAGACTTAGCCTCTACAAACAACATGGAGTTGCATCAGTGCGTCAACATTGAACGAGCTATTCTATCAACGTGGTTCAACGTGGATCAGAGAGAATTGCGAGTTCATCAACGCACTACGTGATCTTACCATGGTAACACCTTGACGGACGCGGTGCAAGCATAGCTATACATACGGCTGGACGAATGACTGCTAAGGAATGAAGCCAGCTGTGGGTGCGACTAGAAGACTTCGCTAGAAGAACACTAGTCCAGAGAAAAACGCCAAGTAATCTAGCTATGCCCGCCACTAGCTCGATGCACGAAGACACGCTAGTGTGGCCGTGGGTAGAGCTGGGTTCGTCAAGTACAATCGAAATGGAATCTCGAATATTCCATGAAGATGCTTTGGGCTCGGCCCATTAAGCGTGAATTCCGGAAACCCTAATTTACGAGACCTATAAATAGCGGGTAGTTGGAATTCATTATTTATGCATTGATTTGACATTTTCTAGTGAGAGAAAATTTGTAGACCGAGAGACTTCGCTAGAAAGCTCCAGTTCTATTGTCAGTTTAGTCTCGGTAGTACGAGTCGCTAGATTAGTTCTACATAGACTTAGTTTTTGGTCGTGTTGACCTTTCTACAAGATTCGCTAGAATTTTGTAGATGTGTTTGTAAGTGGTTCCACCCTTTACAAGTTATACAAAAGAGTTTTCTTTAGAATCTCCAAATTGTGTTAAGTGTTTGTACTCTACCCTTTACAATCCAGTACTAGGTAGAACCAAGTACAAATTACACAATTTCAATTGGTATCAGAGCGAGTTCACCACCTTTGGTGTGATCCTAGGAAGAGATTCTACAATGGAGTCATTCACCGTTGTCAAGCCCGTCATTCTTAACTCTACGAACTACTCCTACTGGAAGAGCAAGACAAGGTTGAAGTTGAAGAACGTGGACTCACGCGTTTGGGGAGCTGTGCTAAACGGATGGCAACCACCAACCATAGTGGACAAGGATAACGACACGGTCCCGAAGGATGAATCTACATGGACCACGGCCGAACATGAAGCCGCCACCTTCAACTCAAAGGCCATACATATTATTACTGATCTCATCGATGTCCACATGTTCTCTGTGGTGAGGCATCTCACTTCGGCCAAGCATGTGTGGGACACCTTGGAGCGGATGTGCGAAGGGAGTGACAGCATCAAGAGGTCCAAGATCAGAGGTCTTACTACTACCTTCCACCGGCTCGAAATGAGGGAAGATGAAGACCTTGATTCCTTCTTCAATAAGATCATGGCTATCGTGTGCGAATGCCAAGAACTTGGAGACCCTATTCCTCCACCGCTCATTTGCACCAAGGTTCTATGAGGTGTGACGGAAAAGTTTAGCGTCAAGGTTACCACGATGGAGGACACGAAGCTTGGTCTATCGGGCGACTACAACGAGATCATGAGCCATTTGAAGAATTATGAGTTGAATCAAAAGTTGAAGGACAAGTCTTATTCTATGACTCCATTTGAGAACTCCATGAAGGCTCTCTCTATCTCTCAGAATGGCTCTAGCTCTACCCCCAACAGGGGCGGCTCTACCCACTCCCCTCTCACTACCGAGAGCAATGCCTTTCTAGCTGAAGACTCCGATGATGAAAGTGAAGCTCTCTCTCTTCTCTACTCCCCAAATCCGGACAAGTTCATTGCCATTCAAGATGCCGTGAGCTACCTTGTTCGTCAAGATATTAAGAGGAAGAGGAGGTTCAAGCAATTTCGAAATCAGAGGAGCTCTGGGAATTCCTTCTCCACTCCACCCGCCACCAACCGCAGTGGGTACACCCCAAGTCGGAAGTTTGTTAGTGGCGCCCCTAGCAAGGACATGTCCAATATCAAGTGCTTTGAGTGCAAAGGGATGGGCCATGTGAAGAATGAATGCCCTAACTTGCATCGGAAGAACAACATGGATGTGAGTTACTTGGTGTTTGATGGAGATGATGCTTTGTACTCCTCTGAGGAAGACAAATGGAAGATGGTGGAGCCAAATGAAGTCAACGCACTTCTGAGTGCCATTGATGATGAAAGCGATGAAAAGTATGAGGTAGATCAAGAGGACTTGGCTACTCATGAAAATATTTTTTGTTATACCTCTATGGTTGCAGGTATCACTGAGAAAGGTGCTAGTTCTACCCCCAGATCTCTGGCTGGGGGCATGACCAAGAAAGAAGCTGAGTCTACCCTCGATTCTGAGAGGGTGAGCAAGAGGGAGTTCGAGATTGTGAAGCTGGAACTGGAAAGGGCGTTGAAGAAGGCGAGTGAGCTGGAAGCTATTGTGAAGAAGGAAGATACGGAGAAAGACTTCCTGAGGGACTCTCTTGCCAAAATGGAAGAAGGTTATGCTATGCGCACCAAGGAGCTCTACCAAGTGAAATACAAGCTAGATGTTGCTAATTGTCTCTTTCAAAAGCTTAATACTGGCATTTCCAAGCTTGATAACATGTTGAACTGTGTTAACACCAAGCACTTTGGGCTTGGATTTAAGGAAACTTTTGATTCTGTTTACTCCGATTCTCCTTATGTCTTTCCTAAGTTTGTGCATGGTAGAGATAAAGCTATCACTAAATCTAATGAGGCCAAGCCAAAGGATACTAATACATCCAAAGGCAATGTGGCTTCTACATCTAATGTGAAAATTCTCAAATGTACCTCTACTCCATTTTCCCAAAATGCTTCAATGTCCTCGTTGACACCGGTCTCTACCTCTACTCTACATGTGAGTAAATCCGGGTCTACCCATGACAAGAAAACTCTTACACGGGATGTCTCCAGTCGATCTAAGTTACCCAACTCAACAACTAAATCGATCTTGAAACTTCGATCTCCCGGTGCTACCCCTTTGTCAAACCCTGCTAAGGGCATGACAACTCACAAAAGGAAGACTCCTTCTACCCACTACAAGCGAGTCTATGTGTGTCACTATTGCGGGATGAAAGGGCACATCAAACCTTATTGCTACAAGCGCGCCGAAGATTTAAGTTCTCGTGCTATGGCTTTCAGACAAGTATGGAGATCAATTGCCAAGCACTCGCATAACAAGGCCAATAAGGTCTGGAGAATTAAAGTTGTCCTACCCACAGCAACAAACATTAAGCCAAAGCAAGTATGGAAAAGAAAGCATAAGGTGACATGTAATGTTGCATTCACCGTGGCCAAAGGCACGACAAAGGAGACTTGGTGTTTCGACAGTGGGTGCTCTCGGCATATGACAGGAACTAAATACTCTTTGGTCGATTTTGTTCCTCACTCTGGTGGCCCCGTCACTTATGGAGGTGGGGCAAAGGGGAGTATAATTGGAAGTGGAACATTAAACGTGAAGGGTCTACCCGCGCTCAAGAAAGTTCTCTTGGTGGATGGGCTATGTGCTAATCTCATAAGCATTAGCCAACTTTGCGATGATGAACTCAATGTGAAGTTCAATAAGGAGAGTTGTGAAGTGTATAACACTAAGGGAGAGTGTATTCTCACAGCTGCCCGGGCGAAGAACAACTGCTATGCCATAAATGAATCTTGTCTGAGTGCCTCTACCCATGACGAGATAGATATCTGGCATCAAAGGCTTGGTCATACCAGCCTTCGAAACCTTGAGAAGTTGGTCCAAATTAAGGCCGTCAGAGGCATAGATAGCCTACCCAAGATTGACAAGCGGGTGTGTGGTGAATGCCAAATGGGAAAACAAACTCGTGCCCCTCACCCTGCTATCTCTACCCATAACCGCACTACAGAATGCTTTGAGCTACTACACATGGATCTCATGGGGCCCATGGAAGTGCAGAGTTTGGGAAACAAGTGGTACACTGACGCTACCGTCGTGGAGTAGCGCAAAATAATATTTATAAATCCTAAACTTAATAACTAGCACAAGTACTAGCAGCAAGTATAGGGTCGATCCCACGAGGAGGCGATTTAGCTTATAGTTTTCCCGGCTTTGAATGCTCAATTGGGTTGTCACGTTTGAAAAGGTTTTGTTTTGGAAAGCAGTTGGGCACTGCCGAACCGTGGTCACCGTGTATACTCGACTGGAAAATAACAAATAACTTAAACAGAAATAAAACTAGCATGCAACCTAATTAATAGACTGAGCAATTAACAGACTCGACTAAGCAAATAAATTGAAACAAATAAAGAATAATGTATCCAGGCATTGACTCCCCTGACTCCCCCCTTGACCTATATGCTGCCGATCATCGGTACGTATATCATTTTGCTAACAGTTTTGTCTTCCAGTTATAGACCCCAAGTATTAACATCCCTATTATGTCACGCATATTAATACCCCGAACCCTTATTCGCTCTTATGTTTAAGTCCTGCTAGATCTCTCTCAACAGGTCTCCTGACGTTGACCAATTCGACACTATGTGACCGCATGAGTCTAAGTTGGTCAAGTCGCCTTCATCCTCCAAGCAAACCCGGAATGGCCAATAGCATGCCTGGACAGACCCAAGTCATACGACCACATCTCCAGCAACATGTTGTACTTCGCGGACGCCCAGTCTCCCGGTCGCGTTGATCCACGTACTCCTGTGTTAGGCAAGTCGGGGTTCCCACTGGTCACTGTAGGATTGCCCAAGTCCCTAACATGCTTAAGTTACTACCCTGTTGAATCGGGAACAAAACTCAGCTAGTTGCTGTCATCAATAAGCCTCCCGGCATGGTCACGTCTTAGGGTTGGTCAGGTTCTGTCTTTGCCCAGATACAAACAGATTAGCTACTTGACATATTTAAAACAGAAAATAAAATAGAATCAATAAGACGAACTGAACTTTGCATTGAAACGGGAAATTGTTCAAAGGGAAATAAAACTAAGTACGAAATCAAAAGCATAAAAACATAAAGGAAATTGTTTCTAGCCCGAAGGCTTAACAGAAAATAAACGCCGACGAGTTTGGTTGCTCACGCGGCCGCCTTCTTCTTCGCTGGACAGGTAGGGTCTTGCTCCGATCTTCTCGCTGCTCATACGTTCTAGGGTTTCTTCATCAGTCACTCTCTTATATAGACGGGCTTCAGATGATGAGAGACGTGTGGGGGAAAATACCTCCAAGTGCGGACGAGAGTCCTACTTGGGTTGGAGTTTGAATCTGGCCGCCTTTGAAGACTCCGCAAATTCCAGGACTCCTGGTACACCGACTGCCCAACGTTCCGTCTCCGTCAATGTTAGTGCTTGCCCATGTACTTCCTTCTCTGACTGATTGAGGTAGCGGACCATGTGCGGTACTTGGTCGGACTCAAGTCTTGCTCCACCTGCTGACGCCCTGGTTGCTTGATCAACTCTGCTGGACCCTTTTTGTCAGTCTGGCTTGCTCAACGAGTGCTCTTGACCATGGAAGGTGATTTCCTTGCCTCTTTCACACAGTGCGCTCCTCTTTCCACTCCTATACCTGCCCACCTGCAAAACTTGCCCAAGTACCCAAACGTGCCCTCCCAGACACAAATAAAGTAAAAACAAACTAAAGACTCGATTTACTTGACTCTAAAAACCTAAAAATGAGCCAAAAAATATGGCTCATCACACGCACACACTTTACTTCGCTTGTCCTCAAGCGTGTACGGTGACTTGCCTGCTCAAGCAGAAAACAAACAGGGGGGTAGAGATAGAAAGAAAATGGAAGACTCAAGGACAGCATGCTTATCAAAATACAGAGAGTTGATCAAGTGAACAGATAGTCAAAATCATAGTCAATGGAATGCATAAAAAACGGTCAAGAGTTTGCAACAGGATTTTGGGATTCTCACTAAGTGTTTCTCTCTATAGTGTATGGGCAGTGTTTCGCTCAGTGCTGTTTTAAAAGAAGTTCTGCTTTGGGCTTGACCAAGTTCTATCCTGTGAATATTTTCAGTTGAGTTGGGCAATATCCTTAGGGCTTTCCAGGGTTGACTGTATAGGCTATCTTGGGCAATGCCCAGAATTGATTTTAGGTAGGGCTGCATTTTACTTAGCAACTTTTTCCTCCTAATCTCTTCTCTTTTTATTACGGGCCTTAGCACACCCTTTTATTCATGGATCTATTTTTTTTCTTTTTCTTTTGTTTTTCTCTTTTTTTTTTTATATATTTTTTTTTTCTTTTTTTTTTCTAGAGAAGACTTTGCCCTGACTTGCTCTTTTTATGTAATTGAGCATATCTGCAGGTTGGTCAGGGCAGTGGGAGTTTTCCCCCAGGTGATCAAGAAATAATGGCTCGGCTCAAGGGGCTAACAATGGTCTTCTTTTTATTTTTAGTGCAGAAAGAAAATGCCTAAATCATTTACTACTCAACTCAATTTTCAAATAATCACAATGGTCAGAACTTGGGCAAGCTTCAGCATTACAAAATTTTAAACAGCTACTCTCAAGAAAGAAATATATCACACAGATGTAGGCTCAAATCCTCACAGCTCACCTAGTTGCAATTCCATTGTCCCTAATATTTTTCATGCTTAGACAATTAATTTTGAAAACTGTTCAAGTTGATCAAGGTATTTATCAAGCATGCGACTCGATCAGACTATGGGGTTGCTCTTGCCGTTCCCCCACTCACACACTTTGCCTCCGGCAAAGTGTGCAAACAGTAATAAGTTGGGCAAGCATCCCCCCCTGACTCCGACTCCAACGATGTTGGCGCACCTTCCCACATACACACTTTGCCTTGGGCAAAGTGTGCAAATAAAGAGGTCGACCCCATCAGACATGAGCCGGGCAGACTCAAGACCAAAAAAAAAAAAAATAAAAAAAAAACAAAAATAAAAAAAATCCTAAACTACTAAAACAAAAAAGGAGGGTACATTTAGGGTTTGGGTACAGGTGGGTACCTGAATCCAACGTGGACGAAGTAGGCAAGTAGGGCAGCGTGCATCTCTTCCTGCTTCTCTCCAATACGGTCCTGCTTCTCCTCGAGGACATCCAATTGCTCAAGGATCTCCTCCTTCTGCGACTCGACCCTCACACTTGGTCGACTCACAGGCTCGGTCTTCACTTTCGCCTTGGCTGCCAGTGCCAAGGCTTTCACTTCCTCTGGGTTTGTGAACACCCAATCCTCTCCATCAATTCTGATATCAGCCATCCTATTCAAGCATGCGTGGTCAAACTTCTCCTCGGGCATCATCTCCATCAACTCAAACTCAAGCTTCAACTCCATCCTCTGGGCGTAGACTCCTGGAAAGTGGGCAAGGGACAACCTCTGTGCTGGCTTGCTCAAGATGTTCTTCAGTTGCGCGCACAGGAAAGCTCCAAAGTTGACCTTGATCTTCTTGGTCATGCACCACAGTAGATCAAGCTCGGTCAGGGAGACTGTGTTGCTGTTGTCCTTCTTCCCATAAAAATTGTAGGCTAGGATACGGTGGCAGATGCGCAAGGCGTCGTCTTTGAGCTGGAAGTTTTTGGCCTCTTGTGATTTAAAAATCTTTTCCTTGCTCAAGGCTCTCCAGATCTCGTTCCTCTCCTTCTGCGTGCGCTCTGGTGGCGTGGTCAACCTGTCCTTGTACTCTTTTGAAAACTTGTCTTTGAAACTGGCCGCTCCAATGGCCATGTTGATCTCGAAGATGGTTGCCTCATTATACGATCCCATCAATTTGAAAGAAATGCCCAACGGCCCGCCATCCTTGCTCACTCTCACTTCTAGATCTTCATAGAACTCCTTGACCAACTTCTCAGAGACTTGCCCTGGCCAGGTCAAGAAGTCCTCCCACCCTATAGCTGCAAAATACCCCTTAACTTGATCAACGATATTCAAATCTTTAAGGGTTTCAAAACATACCGTCTTGGGCACGACAACTGCCCTTTTCTGAATGTTGGATGGGGTAGGTGCTGACTGCTTGCCCTTACCACGGGTGACTCGGGTCGACGCCGGGGTCTTTTTCTCAGGCGTGTTGGCCGGAATCGACTCCGATTCTTCCTTAATCTCCGTCTCCTCTTCACCGTCTTTTTCATCCTCCTCGCCGCCGGCAGTGGACATATCGTCGGGTTTCTCGTCTGACGACGATTCCATGGTAGCGACCGGTGTGCTTTCTCGGGGCTTCTTAAACTTACCCTTTTCCTCCGCCGTGAACTTCCTCTTTTTCACGAGGTCTTCGCTCGGCTCGCCGCTCTGACTTGCCGGGGCTGAATCGTTGGACGGTTTGGGGGTCTCATCAAGGTCGGCGAGGCTAGGTGCGTCGATTTCCTTGCCCAGCTGCTCCACCAGCACGGTGTTGATGGGGGCTGGACTGTTCTCGCGTGTTGGGCTTGGCGACGGCGTGCCTCCTTTTTGTGGCGACGGGATTTTCTCAGGTGGTGGAGGCGTTTTCTCCTTTGCGGGTACTACAGCGGCGGCGGCGGCTTTAGATGCTTTTCCTCCGGCCATCTTCTTCGGTGGTTGCGATTGTGGGCTTGTGAGATCGATTTTGGTACCGTGGGGTATTTTGTTTAACTTGGTATTTTTGGGACGGGTAGATACCATGATTGAGGGAAGTTAGGGTTACGAGGTAGTGGTGGTAGTGGGGAAGTTGAGGGGTTGTGCAGTTTTGAAATAGAGGGGGTTAGTGGTGTAGATGGATTAGGATTTTGAATTTGTTTAGGACTCTGCAAATTCAGATTGATAGGACTCTTTTGCGGATTCCCGATAATTCCGCAATCATCACAGCTGGCCTCCTCTACTCGTTGCTCAATTACCGCAGTTGCCCACTCAGTTTTCCTGTTTCCTGAAAACAAAGACAGACCAAAACCCTTTCCTGCCCAAGGCTACTCCTTGGCGTGGTGAATTTATTAATAAAATGAAATAAGGGAAAAGCATAGTGTACATATCGAGTTCGCCTTCGGTATTTGCCTCTATTTATTGTCATGGGCCTGACTTATTTTTCTTGCTCCACTTTGTCAAGCGGCTGGCTCAGGGGGTATCATCCCCTTGAGGTCCTCATTCCCATAGTAAGCCTTGACTCTCTGCCCATTCACTTTGAAGATCTGATCATCGCCTGGCTTAAATAGCTCAACCGAACCATTTGGGCAAACAGTATGGACTATGAACGGCCCTGCCCACTTGGTCGACAGCTTTTTAGCCTTGAATTTAAACTTGGTTTGGTAGACCAAAACCAGTTGACCAGGCTCGATCTTCTTTTTCTTGATGATTTGGTCGTGGGCTCTCTTTGTCCGCTCCTTGTAATTGACCGCGTTGTCATACGCTTCGATCCTTATCTCCTCCAGCTCGGTTAGGTCAAGTTTACGTCCTTCGCTGGCCGCATCCCAGTCGAAATTAACCTTGTTCACTGCCCAATGCGCCCTGTGTTCGATTTCCACGGGCAAGTGGCATGACTTGCCAAACACCATGCGGTAGGGAGAGATCCCCGAAGGTGTTTTGTAGGCGGTTCTGTAGGCCCAAAGTGCATCATCGAGCTTGTCACTCCAATCCTTTCCTTTTGGCTTGACCGTCTTCCTCAAGATGGTTTTGATGATGCGATTGGATAGCTCGGCTTGCCCATTGGCCTGGGGGTGATAAGCTGTGGAGATCCTGTGGTGCACTCCATACTTCCTGAGCAACCTTTCAATTATATAATTGCAAAAATGTGTACCTTGATCACTGATCAATGCACGGGGTACCCCAAATCTGCTGAATATGTCGCCCTTGAGGAAGGTGGCTACCACTCTCGAATCATTAGTTGCTGTAGTCTTGGCCTCGACCCATTTGGATACATAGTCAACTGCCAAGAGTATATACTCCTTTCCTCTGGAGTTGGGCAGTGGTCCCATGAAGTCAATGCCCCACACGTCGAAAACTTCCACGGGCATGATGGGCATCATGGGCATTTCATCTCTCTTAGTCACGTTCCCCTCTCTCTGGCACTTGTCACAGCTCCTGCACCACTCAAAACAATCTCTCAAGAGAGTCGTCCAATAAAAACCACAGTCAAGTACCTTCCTTGCTGTGCGTCGGTGGCCAAAGTGTCCTCCGCAGGCTTGCTCATGGCAATGTTTCAGAATGTCTGCTTGCTCAACTTCAGGAATGCACCGTCTCAGTACTTGGTCTTCTCCCCTCTTCCACATGTAGGGATCGTCCCAAATGTACTTCTTGCTCTCCCTCTTGAGTTTGTTCTTACCGTAGAGGGTCATGTCTTCCCTTATATCCCCTGTGACTATGTAGTTGGCCAAGTCTGCATACCATGGCTCCCCCGAGTGGGTTGAAATTTGATATAAGTACTCATCCGGAAAAGTCTCCGTGATGGGCATACCTTCTTCTCGCTGGATTATTCTACTCAAGTGGTCAACCACTAAGTTTTGGTTACCTGACTTGTCTCTGATTTCGATGTAGAACTCTTGTAGCAACAAGATCCATCTTATCAGTCGTGGCTTGGTCTCCTTCTTGGCCATCAGGTACTTGAGCGCGGCATGGTCAGTGTAGACTATGGTTTTGCTCCCGAGCAAGTAAGATCTGAACTTCTCGAATGCAAATACCACAGCCAGCAGCTCTTTTTCTGTGGTCGCATAGTTGCATTGGGCAGGGTTCAATGTTTTTGATGCATAGTAGATTACATGCCGTTCCTTACCCTTCATTTGCCCAAGTACAGTGCCCACGGCATATCCGCTTGCGTCGCACATAAGCTCGAATGGCATTCCCCATTCTGGTGGTTGGATGATGGGGGCAGTGACCAACCTTTCTTTGAGGTGGTTGAAGGCAGCTTGACAGTCATCATCAAAGTTCCAGTCAACCTCGTTTTGTAACAGCCTGGTCAGAGGCTGGGCAATCTTGGCAAAGTCTCTTACGAATCTCCTGTAGAACCCAGCGTGCCCAAGGAAGCCTCTGACTTGCTTGACATTCCTTGGATAAGGCAGCTTTGATATGGTCTCAATTTTGGCTCGGTCAACTTCAATTCCCTTGGCAGAGACTACGTGCCCAAGGACTATCCCTTCCTCGACCATAAAGTGACATTTTTCGTAGTTAAGTACCAAACTTTTCTCCACACATCTGCTGAGGGCCAACTCCAGGTTGTTCAAGCATGTCTCGAACGAGTTGCCATATACAGTAAAGTCATCCATGAAGACTTCTATTCCTTGCTCAAGTAGATCAGCGAAAATGCTCATCATGCATCTCTGGAAAGTCCCAGGGGCGTTGCATAGACCAAAGGGCATGCGTCTATATGCGAAGGTACCGTAAGGGCAAGTAAAAGTAGTCTTGTCCTGGTCTTCCGGGGCAACCCAGATTTGCATGTAGCCGGAGTATCCGTCAAGGAAGCAAAAATGTGTCTTCCCAGCTAGCCTCTCGAGCATCTCATCAATGAAAGGTAGTGGAAAGTGGTCTTTCTTTGTCACCTTGTTCAACTTCCTGTAGTCTATGCATACTCTCCATCCGGTTTGAAGTCGAGTGGCTATCTGCTCCTTCTTTTCGTTCTCAATCACTTGAATCCCTGACTTCTTGGGCACCACATGGACTGGACTGACCCATTTGCTATCTGAAACAGGGTAGATAATGCCCAAGTTAAGCAGCTTGAGTATCTCCTTGAGCACCACCTCCTTCATGGCAGGGTTCAGTTTCCTCTGTGGATCACGTACTGGACTTGACTCTTCCTCGAGCAATATGTGGTGTTGGCATATGGTGGGGCTGATTCCCTTAATGTCGGCTAGAGTCCATCCAATGGCTTGCTTGTACTGGTCAAGGATGTATCTCAGCCTGCTTTCTTCTTCCTTCTTCAATTTTGAACTGATGATCACGGGTAATGTGTCATTTTGCCCAAGAAACATATACTTGAGATGCGCAGGGAGTTTCTTCAGTTCCAGTTCTGGTGGTTTTTCCAGGGATGGCACCATGATCGTGACTTCCTGGGGTGGCAGCTTGCTCATGCCTATAGGATGATTTTCCAGAGCCCCCAGTTGCTCAACTATCTGTTGGACTTCAAGTTGCTCATCTTCTGCATCTTCTATGGTCAATCCCCTTTGTATCACCAGATCTACTTTGTCAGAGACTCCATATCCCAGAGCTTGCTCCTCGATCAATTCATCAATCTGGTCAACATAATGCACTTGCTCAGTGTCTTCTGGGTGCTTCATCGATTTAAACAAGTCAAATGTGACCGTTTCTCCTTCGAATTTGCAGGTCAGCTTTCCAGTCTCGCAGTCAATGTGTGTTCTTGCTGTCTTTAAGAATGGTCTCCCCAAGATCATTACTGGCTGCTTACTTGACCTTCCCATGTCTAAGACATAGAAATCGGCAGGGAAGATGAGCTCCTCTACCTTGACCAGTACATCTTCTAGAATTCCCTCGGGGTACACGTTTGATCTATCTGCTAGCTGGATCACTACCCTCGTTGGTTTCATTGGCCCTATACCCAAGTCTTCGTACATTGACTTAGGCATCACATTGATCGATGCTCCCAAGTCGAGCATTGCCTTTTCTATGTTCATGTTGCCTATTATGCAGGGAATATAGAACATTCCAGGGTCTGCACATTTCCTTGGCACATTTCTCTGGAGCACCGCTGAAACATTCTCTCCAACTTCGAATTTGGCATCGTCTTGGTATTTCACCTTCTTGGTACACAGCTCCTTGAGGAATTTGGCGCACCTGGGCATGGATTTTAGGATGGTCAACAGAGGCATGTTGATCTCTACCTTTTTAAACATTTGGAACATCTCATTCGTATCCTCCTTTTCCTTCTTCTTGTTCAATCTGCCTGGGAAAGGAGGGTAAATTTTTGGTGGTGTTCCTGCTTGGGCAGGTACTGATGTTTCCTTCTGTTTAGGTGGTATCAGCTCAAGTTCTTCCTCTGACTCTTCTTCCTCGTTGACCTCTTCAACAATTCCTTCCTTTTGAGATGGCAAAGTGGGCTTCTTGGGCACTTCGGCCAGGACCTTTCCACTCTTGAGGTGGATTGCATTCAGTTGGGCGTTATTGAGTTCAATTTGGGGAGGTAGACCGTTGGTCTTCTTCTTCATTTCGGTCATAGCTTGGGTCAAGTGCGCCAGTTGGGCATTGATGTTCTGGAATTGCCCACGTGACTCAAGCATTTGAGCATTGATATTCTGAAGTTGACCTCTAGTCTCGACCTTGTACTTCTCATTGTCCTGTTTGTACCGGTCATTCTCCTGTTGGGCTTTGATATTTTCAGTGACCAAGGTCTGCATCATGTCTGCCAAGGTCGGGCCATTGCTCTGGTTCCGCTGGTTGCCCTGATTTTGGTAGTTATTTCTCTGACCGTGATATTGCTGGCCTTGGTTTCCTTGGTTTCCTCCGCCCTGGTAGTTGTTGTTTCCATACCGGTTGTTATCGTGATTTTTCCAGTTGTTTGAGTTGTACGTGGGTCTCTGTCCGTTCCCATTGTTCTGCATTATCACCTTGACCTCTTCGTCAAATAGCTCAGGGCACTCGTCAGTGGCATGGTTACTTTCCTTGCAGATTTGGCATGCCTTGACTCCTCTCTTTTGCCCTGGGTTTTGGTTGAGTACCAATTGCTCAACTATGTTGCAGAGTTTGTCCAGCTTGACTTCAGTTGCAGATGGTACGGGCAAGTTGTTCCTGGGCAAGTCACTGCCGTCCTCCCTTGTCTCTTCAGCCATTTCCTTGAAAATTTTGAATGCTTCGTTGGCCCTTTTGTTTAATATGGATCCTCCACAGGCTGCATTGATCCATGTTCTCTCTGTTTCTCTCAATCCGGAGACAAAGTACTGGACCAGATCATGGTCAAGGATCTGATGCTGTGGGCACTTGGCCAACATCTGTTTGAACCTGACCCAGTAGTCGTGGAAGTTCTCTCCTCCTCCCATCTTGATGCTATTGATCTTCTTCCTCATCTGCTGGATGCGTGCAGCTGGGAAATACTTCTCAAGGAACTTTTGTTGGAGTTGACTCCAAGTGGTCACTTCTCCAGGTGGTAGAGTGTAGAGCCACTCTCGGGCACCTTCAGCTAGTGAGAAAGGAAAGGCTAGGAGTCTGATGTATTCCCCTAGCCCTTCACTTGCTCGAATGGTGCCACATGCCAATTCAAAGTCTTGGAGGTGTCTTTGTGGGTCCTCCAATGGCATATCACTAAACTTGGGCAAGATCTGGATGAAGCCATGCTTCATCTCCCAATTATTGTTCTCCACCGTGGGCAAGGTGATTCCCAGTGGCTTCAGATTCAAGTTCTCAGGGAACATCGTGTCCCTTAACGTTTTGGTTCCTTCTTCTCCCATCCTTGATCGCGTGGGTGACCTGGATGCGTTCGGTGAGTCTTCTCTCGATGTGTTCGAGATCGGCTCTCCTCCCTCAGTTATGGTCAACTGAGTTCCTTGAGCGGCACGTGCTAGTGCTTGTTTCTGCCTTGCTGCTTTTCGATTCTTTCTTGCGGTTCGCTCGATTTCAGGATCGAATAGTAGCCCTGTATCCTTGCTTCCCGATGAGTCAGAATCCTGCATACAAAGGTAGGTCAAGCGTTAGCACGGAAAACTATTGGCTTGGAATATTGCCTCCCCGGCAACGGCGCCAATTTTGACGCTACCGTCGTGGAGTAGCGCAAAATAATATTTATAAATCCTAAACTTAATAACTAGCACAAGTACTAGCAGCAAGTATAGGGTCGATCCCACGAGGAGGCGATTTAGCTTATAGTTTTCCCGGCTTTGAATGCTCAATTGAGTTGTCACGTTTGAAAAGGTTTTGTTTTGGAAAGCAGTTGGGCACTGCCGAACCGTGGTCACCGTGTATACTCGACTGGAAAATAACAAATAACTTAAACAGAAATAAAACTAGCATGCAACCTAATTAATAGACTGAGAAATTAACAGACTCGACTAAGCAAATAAATTGAAACAAATAAAGAATAAAGTATCCAGGCATTGACTCCTCTGACTCCCCCCTTGACCTATATGCTGCCGATCATCGGTACGTATATCATTTTGCTAACAGTTTTGTCTTCCAGTTATAGACCCCAAGTATTAACATCCCTATTATGTCACGCATATTAATACCCCGAACCCTTATTCGCTCTTATGTTTAAGTCCTGCTAGATCTCTCTCAACAGGTCTCCTGACGTTGACCAATTCGACACTATGTGACCGCATGAGTCTAAGTTGGTCAAGTCGCCTTCATCCTCCAAGCAAACCCGGAATGGCCAATAGCATGCCTGGACAGACCCAAGTCATACGACCACATATCCAGCAACATGTTGTACTTCGCGGACGCCCATTCTCCCGGTCGCGTTGATCCACGTACTCCTGTGTTAGGCAAGTCGGGGTTCCCACTGGTCACTGTAGGATTGCCCAAGTCCCTAACATGCTTAAGTTACTACCCTGTTGAATCGGGAACAAAACTCAGCTAGTTGCTGTCATCAATAAGCCTCCCGGCATGGTCACGTCTTAGGGTTGGTCAGGTTCTGTCTTTGCCCAGATACAAACAGATTAGCTACTTGACATATTTAAAACAGAAAATAAAATAGAATCAATAAGACGAACTGAACTTTGCATTGAAACGGGAAATTGTTCAAAGGGAAATAAAACTAAGTACAAAAGCATAAAAACATAAAGGAAATTGTTTCTAGCCCGAAGGCTTAACAGAAAATAAACGCCGGCGAGTTTGGTTGCTCACGCGGCCGCCTTCTTCTTCGCTGGACAGGTAGGGTCTTGCTCCGATCTTCTCGCTGCTCATACGTTCTAGGGTTTCTTCATCAGTCACTCTCTTATATAGACGGGCTTCAGATGATGAGAGACGTGTGGGGGAAAATACCTCCAAGTGCGGACGAGAGTCCTACTTGGGTTGGAGTTTGAATCTGGCCGCCTTTGAAGACTCCGCAAATTCCAGGACTCCTGGTACACCGACTGCCCAACGTTCCGTCTCCGTCAATGTTAGTGCTTGCCCATGTACTTCCTTCTCTGACTGATTGAGGTAGCGGACCATGTGCGGTACTTGGTCGGACTCAAGTCTTGCTCCACCTGCTGACGCCCTGGTTGCTTGATCAACTCTGCTGGACCCTTTTTGTCAGTCTGGCTTGCTCAACGAGTGCTCTTGACCATGGAAGGTGATTTCCTTGCCTCTTTCACACAGTGCGCTCCTCTTTCCACTCCTTTACCTGCCCACCTGCAAAACTTGCCCAAGTACCCAAACGTGCCCTCCCAGACACAAATAAAGTAAAAACAAACTAAAGACTCGATTTACTTGACTCTAAAAACCTAAAAATGAGCCAAAAAATATGGCTCATCACACGCACACACTTTACTTCGCTTGTCCTCAAGCGTGTACGGTGACTTGCCTGCTCAAGCAGAAAACAAACAGGGGGGTAGAGATAGAAAGAAAATGGAAGACTCAAGGACAGCATGCTTATCAAAATACAGAGAGTTGATCAAGTGAACAGATAGTCAAAATCATAGTCAATGGAATGCATAAAAAACGGTCAAGAGTTTGCAACAGGATTTTGGGATTCTCACTAAGTGTTTCTCTCTATAGTGTATGGGCAGTGTTTCGCTCAGTGCTGTTTTAAAAGAAGTTCTGCTTTGGGCTTGACCAAGTTCTATCCTGTGAATATTTTCAGTTGAGTTGGGCAATATCCTTAGGGCTTTCCAGGGTTGACTGTATAGGCTATCTTGGGCAATGCCCAGAATTGATTTTAGGTAGGGCTGCATTTTACTTAGCAATTTTTTCCTCCTAATCTCTTCTCTTTTTATTACGGGCCTTAGCACACCCTTTTATTCATGGATCTATTTTTTTTTCTTTTTCTTTTGTTTTTCTCTTTTTTTTTTATATATTTTTTTTCTTTTTTTTTTCTAGAGAAGACTTTGCCCTGACTTGCTCTTTTTATGTAATTGAGCATATCTGCAGGTTGGTCAGGGCAGTGGGAGTTTTCCCCCAGGTGATCAAGAAATAATGGCTCGGCTCAAGGGGCTAACAATGGTCTTCTTTTTATTTTTAGTGCAGAAAGAAAATGCCTCTCCTTCTGCGTGCGCTCTGGTGGCGTGGTCAACCTGTCCTTGTACTCTTTTGAAAACTTGTCTTTGAAACTGGCCGCTCCAATGGCCATGTTGATCTCGAAGATGCTTGCCTCATTATACGATCCCATCAATTTGAAAGAAATGCCCAACGGCCCGCCATCCTTGCTCACTCTCACTTCTAGATCTTCATAGAACTCCTTGACCAACTTCTCAGAGACTTGCCCTGGCCAGGTCAAGAAGTCCTCCCACCCTATAGCTGCAAAATACCCCTTAACTTGATCAACGATATTCAAATCTTTAAGGGTTTCAAAACATACCGTCTTGCAAGAATCGACTAACATCAAGTTTGATGAACTTCACTTCCATGAGAGTCCATCCAAGTCTACCTTGCCACAACAAGCGTCTAACCCTGCTCTACCCATAGCAGAAGTATTAGTTGAGGGGGAGGTAGAACAGGGTGTAGGGTCACCCATACCACCAAATGGTAATGATCAGAACTCTTGTGACTCTATTCCCTCAGAGAATAATGATGAAGGGTTGAATCGGGGTTCGCGTAACCCTGCCATGGGTACTACTGGACCTTCTACTTCAACCGAAGTCCCGAACTCGGGTCCACCCGCATATATTCGGAAAAGACACTCAGACCAACAAATGATTGGGGATCTCAATCAACGTGTTACTCGTTCTACCTGCTCCACCGACACTTTGCCCGCTAGCTACCCCAACACGTTTTCTAACTTGGCTCTCCTATCTCCGGATGTGGGTATAATGAGCTTTGTCTCCGAAATTGAGCCCAAAAACATAAAGGAGGCCATTCTCGATGATTTTTGGATTGCGGCTATGCAGGAAGAGCTACATGAGTTTGAAAGGAATAAGGTGTGGTCGTTGGTCCCAAGACCAAAGGGTGTCAATGTCATTGGTACCAAGTGGATTTACAAGAATAAAACCAATGAGTTCAATCAAATAGTGCGTAATAAGGCACGATTAGTTGCTCAAGGGTACACCCAAGTGGAGGGCATAGACTTTGAAGAGACCTTTGCTCCTGTGGCACGCATAGAGTCAATCCGCTTACTTATTGCGGTGGCGTGCTACAAAAATATTCCGTTGAGACAAATGGATGTGAAGGCGGCGTTCCTAAATGAGGTATTGGATGAAGAAGCCTACGTTGAACAACCCAAGGGGTTTATGGATCCTCACAAGCCGGATCATGTCTACCTTCTTCATAAGGCCCTTTACAGGCTGAAACAGGCACCTCGTGCATGGTATAGCTGCCTTACGGAGTTTCTTTTGAAGTTTGGGTTCACCCGTGGGAATGCCGACACCACCCTCTTCATCAAAATCGTCAAGAATGAAATGCTTATTGCTCAGATCTATGTGGATGACATTGTGTTTGGTGCTACCCATGACCGCTTGATTAAAGAATTTACAGATGCCATGGCTTCCTCTTTTCAAATGAGCTTAGAGGGGGAGCTAAGTCACTTTCTTGGCCTTCAGATCTCTCAACGTCCGGATGGTATGTTTGTCTCTCAGACCAAGTATGCTATCAACATGCTCAAGCAGTTCGATATGGCGGATGCTAAACCCATGAATACTCCTATTGCTACCACTGACAAGCTGAGTAGAGCGGAGAAGGGCAAGGATGTTGATATCTCTACCTACAGATCCCTTATTGGTAGCCTGCTCTACCTCACAGCCACTCGACCGGATATCATGTATAGTGTGTGCCTTTGTGCCCGCTACCAAGCTCAACCAAAGGAAGAGCATCTCGTTGCCGTGAAGCGTATCCTTCGATATGTAGCCGGGTCTACCAACCTCGGTCTATGGTACACTAAAGATACTTCTTCTTACCTTGTTGGTTTTGCAGATGCTGATTGGGCTGGTGACAATGATGAACGAAAGAGTACTAGTGGTGGGTGTTTCTTCCTAGGAAACAACCTTGTTTCATGGCATAGCAAGAAGCAAAATTGCATTGCTCTATCCACAGCCGAATCCGAGTATGTGGCTGCCGGGAGTTGTTGTACCCAAATGCTATGGCTTCAACAAATGCTTGCCGACTATCAAATTCATAGCACGCCACTAACCTTGTTCTGTGACAACCAAAGTGCTATAAAGATAAGTCAAAATCCGGTACAACACTCAAAGACCAAGCATATTGATATACGACATCACTTCATTCGAGACTTGGTAGAATGGGGTAAGGTGGTAATGGAACATGTTCCTACGGAGAAACAACTCTCAGACTTCTACACAAAACCACTTGCTTCGGAAAGATTTTTGTTCCTTCGGAAGTCTCTCTGCATGGGTGCTTTTTGAAGGGTACTAGGCCGCAAATGGCTACCTCTACCCATAGCTATTTATTTTATCAATGGAACCATGAGGTAGAGCAAGGTGAGGTTAGTTGTTGACAGATGCAAAGTGACGTAGTATTTGGACATACTGTTCTTTAAATATTATCACAAGCAATTCATTGGAGTGAACTTCGTTTGCTCTATGTCTAGCAGGAAAAGTCGGCCTAAAGATTTCCTCGATGGATCGTGTCTTGATTGACTTGGTCTTCGGGCAAATGCAAAAGACATGGCCTTATACATATAATGATGAAAAACAAAAAAATATATATATGGAAACATCATTCTATAACACCTATCACTGATTGGGTCCTAATCGGCCTGATCTATGCCCAAAAGGCAAGTGAAATGGTCGTGGTTACACGCTGAACTGGCCAAAATAGCAATACCGTCCATAAAGCTCTGTCACTCTACCTCCAATATCTCTACTTAATGTTCTTTCCAGCGATTTTGATTCACTGTGTGGTGGTACGTATGTCCACGTTGTGTGTGCTTGTTATGCCTTTAACTGTATTTCGTGTTTTAAAATTGTGCAGAGAACTCTTGGTCTACGAAGCAAAGATGCTCTGCCCTGAAGTGCTTACTTAAGCTTCGTTGGTCAAGACAATTTTTGTGTGAATTTGAAATCTGGGTAATTCAACGTTGGTCTATGTGTAATTTCCCCTGCTCTACGTGTGCTACTTTGAGTATTCATGAAAGTCGTTCCTGTCTTACGTGTTACTCTTTGCTTGTTGTGCTGTTTGCTGATTTTACATTATAAGTATCGTTGTTCTACCCATAACCACTTTTGTAGGGCGTGCTATCACTTGAAATTTTGGTGCTGCTAATACGTTGTACTACCTAGCCTGTACACACTCTCTGGCAGACCATGTCTCCCTGCTGCGCGCATCACCATGTTCTTCTACCAGCTCGGCAACCGCTCATCTCCTACTTTCAAATTGGTCACGTCTTTGTTTATTTTCACAAAGTCTCACTGCTAACCGTTTTGTATGTTTGGGTGTACGTCGGGTTGTTTGTTTTTCTATTTTGCAGCTACGATGGGATAGGCTGCTTGATCCACGCACTCCACGCACTCTATGCTTCACCGTCAGCGCGTCACCAATTGCTTTTTGGATTTCACCTCTACGCGGACCAGGCCAATGGACACGTGGCGCACTCTACGCCACAGAATTTGAACCGCTTCAGCTACACTATAAATACCCCTCTCGGTCAAACACATAGTGCACCTTCTACTACGTGTTTTAGAGAGAGAATCCTTACTCACTTGCTGTTCATACATTCTACGTACCAGCTCATATCATCTACTCCCATATTTTCTCTTTGCTCTACGCAGGATATCCCTCCTACCCGTCTCATAAAAATGACTACATCTGTCTCTCCCGCTACCACTAAGCCCACCTATGAATCACCCTCGTTCTACGCCGATAAAATCACTGAACTCAAAGCTCAAGAGGCCACCCTTGAAGCCGCGCAAGCCGCGGAAGAGGACTTTGACAAGGTGACTGAACTGGAGGCACAGATAAGTGTTGTACGTGCCACTATCCTTGCACACCGGCGCACCAAAATGATGGCTGAAAAGGCCATAAGGGAAGAGGAGGCACGTAGAGTGGAGGAGGAAAGAAAGAAGAAGGAGGAGGAAGAACGTTTGGCTGAGTTAGAACGTCAGCGTATAGCAGAAGAAGAAAAGAAAAAGAAAGAGAAGGAAGAGGCTGACCGTTTAGCCGAGATTGAAAGAAAGAAAAATGAGGAGGCAGCACGTATTGCCGAGGAAGAAAGGAAGAGAAAAGAAAAGGAAGAGGCTGACCGTATTGCCAAGGAAAAACAGGAGAAAATTGACGCGGCCAACCGTAGGGCCGAGTTAGAAAGAAAGAACAAGGCGGACGAAGATGCAGCTGCCTTGATGGCACAAGAAAAACAGGTTATTGCTGCAACAAATTCACCTAAGGGTGGGGGCTCTACGATCCCCACTGTTATTTCTCCTGCTCAAATGCCCTCGCCCGCCGCGGAGCCAATTGCAGAAGAGGAGGATAAGGTGCCGGAGAACAGGCTCGTTGTCCCGTCTCCCTCGCGCTACGTTGGGGAAGGTTTCTCAACTGACTTCCACTACGAAGCAGCGCATTACCGCTACGACGCCTTGGCGGATCAGAAGATCAACGTTGAGCGGCACTACGCTGGGAAGGCTAAGTGGGTGGGACGTGGCCTCCACGCATTCATGCAGGAAATGGAGCTGCTCAATGCTATAAACTTTGATATGGACTACAACTCCTACGTCCACCGAGTTGTCTTCTCTCACATCGATCAGCAATTTGCCGACCCCAGCCATCCGTCGTACGGCAAAGTCATTATTCGTGAGCGGGAGTATGATCTCTCCCCTCGTACGTTGAACAAAATGTTCAAGCGAACCCACATCAAGGCCAAATGGGAAGCTCCCTCTGCGCAGCACCCAGACAGTCAGATGATGGGTTTCATCGTGACTGGTGGCCTTGCCTCTACGGCCCAGCCCCCTTGTACCTCGCTCACCCAGTTCTTCACCCACCTCAACAAAATTATTGCTAACAACTGGATCCCGACGTCGAGCACGTCCGTGGTCCACGCTGATGCACTGCACTTAATGTACAAGTTGAGCAGTGGCATCCAGGTTGATCTGGGTCAGGTGGTATTTAATAAGATCAAGTCGTACGGAGAGATGTCTGCTGGCGAAATTTCACAGACCAACCTACCGTGCCCCCACCTCATCAGCGCCGTACTACTAAGTCAGGGCTTTACGTATGAGGACGATGATGCACCGTTGATTCCTCTCACTTCCTTTCGCTTTGACTCAAAGTACATGGCAGGCCACAAAGTCAAGGACCTCCCATGGCGTAGACTAGGGAATGAAGCTGCAGATCGTGCGTTGTTCAACGCTTCACAAGCCATTCCACTACAAATCCAATAGGCGGAAAAAGGCAAGGGAAAAGGAGCCAAGTCTTTTCATCCTACGAAGAGGAGTAAAGATGTTACTCTTGACTCTACGTCTGAGGACTCTGATTCATCGTGCGATGACTTGTATCTTTGTGAGCCGACCTCGCTCCTACATAACTTTGTTCAGCTACGGCCTTCTGTTGACGTGGTTGTACGCATCTCAGCGCACATGCATCGCAAAGCTCGTAGGGCGGCTCGTCTAGGGGGAGATGGGTCCTCGTACGCAGACTACGGGCCACTAAAACTGATTCATGGGCGCCTGTCTGGGTTGGTCAACCTAGTGGATGAGCAGATGGAGGCAGCGAGGAACGCTGAGGACCGTCCCACAGAAAACAAAAAGAAAAGTGGGAAGAGGAAGGCTAGTGAAGTGGACGTAGAGGAGGAAGAAGAGGGAGATGAGGTTGAGATGTTGCGCGCTGCGCATAAGAAGAGTAAAAAGGAAGCTGGTGATGCGCATGGAGGCCTTGTGAAAAATGCTGATGGCACGGTGAAGGAACTGGCGGCTGTGAAGAAGGATGAAAAAGCCAAGGGTGCTGGTTCTTCGGGCACCAAGGAAGTGGACAATGAAAAAGGGCGTGGTCCAACGGTGGACAGACCCAAACTGCCCAAACTAACGGTTTCCAAAGCAGGGGTCACCACTGAACCGCCTACAAAGAATGCCACTGGCACGGTCAAACAGGGTGGAGGTAAAGGGCTAATGTGTTCTAGTGGACCGGTGCCCACCAAAAGGGAAATGGCGCTGAGTAAAGCTGCGGGCCAACGCAGAAAGCAAATAGCAAATAAACCCAAAGGCCCGCAGTACAAGCCAAAGCACAAATTGCATGATGAAGCGTCGGACGAAGAAGGATCAGAGAAGGATCTACGCGCTCACACGCCGGTTGAGGACTCTGATGCCGAAGCAAGCGAATGACCAAGTGCTTTCTATCCCTGCTCTTCGTTGAATTATTCACTTTTGTATTTTCATGCTGTTTTTCATTACTTTGTTCTACGCATGATACATTTGATACAATGTTGTTTTGCTCTGTGTGAGCCTTATGTTTATTATGCTATCTTTTCTTGCTCTACGTATACATGTTTAACTCTTATGCTTTACTTTACGTATGACTGTTTGTTTCTTTCCTCGTGTCATACGTTGTACTTTTTGAGTATGATACTAATTTGAGGGGGAGTTTCTCTACGAACCCCCACTTATGAAGTTGACTCAAAAAGGGGGAGATTGTTAGTGTGTGGTTCTTCCTAGTTCAACATAGAACCACGTTGTTCTTGTTTGAACTACGTTGAACTATACACTTTGTTTTGTAGTAACTTCATGTTTCATGTTTGTATGTTTTCCATTCATTAATTCATACAAGTCTGCTAGGTCTACATAGAACGAGCTGGTTGAACTGTGGAATTAACAAGTGCCCCAACGCGTGACCACGGTTCATCAGCATGGAACAAGCAGACTTAGCCTCTACAAACAACATGGAGTTGCATAATTGCGTCAACATTGAACGAGCTATTCTATCAACGTGGTTCAACGTGGATCAGAGAGAATTGCGAGTTCATCAACGCACTACGTGATCTTACCATGGTAACACCTTGACGGACGCGGTGCAAGCATATCTATACATACGGCTGGACGAATGACTGCTAAGGAATGAAGCCAGCTGTGGGTGCGACTAGAAGACTTCGCTAGAAGAACACTAGTCCAGAGAAAAACGCCAAGTAATCTAGCTATGCCCGCCACTAGCTCGATGCACGAAGACACGCTAGTGTGGCCGTGGGTAGAGCTGGGTTCGTCAAGTACAATCGAAATGGAATCTCGAATATTCCATGAAGATGCTTTGGGCTCGGCCCATTAAGCGTGAATTCCGGAAACCCTAATTTACGAGACCTATAAATAGCGGGTAGTTGGAATTCATTATTTATGGATTGATTTGACATTTTCTAGTGAGAGAAAATTTGTAGACCGAGAGACTTCGCTAGAAAGCTCCGGTTCTATTGTCAGTTTAGTCTTGGTAGTACGAGTCGCTAGATTAGTTCTACATAGACTTAGTTTTTGGTCGTGTTGACCTTTCTACAAGATTCGCTAGAATTTTGTAGATGTGTTTGTAAGTGGTTCCACCCTTTACAAGTTATACAAAAGAGTTTTCTTTAGAATCTCCAAATTGTGTTAAGTGTTTGTACTCTACCCTTTACAATCCAGTACTAGGTAGAACCAAGTACAAATTACACAATTTAGGTAGTTCTACAGTGCAGTTAATGTACCGTACCTATATTAAATCTAAACCCTACAATATTTTATATTTAATATTAACAGTTTGATTTTAATGAGAGTTCACGCTATAACGTATACCGCAAACACATGATATCTCATTTATTGTTTTACTACTATTATTTTACTTTTACACTAATATTTTAATTTATTATTTTTAAAATCATTATAAATTTTGTATACACATATTATCACATTTTTTATTTTATTTATATTATTTTGCTTTTACAGTATAATATTTTAATTTTAATTTATTATTTTTAAAATCATTATAAATTTTGTATTTACTCAATTCACTATTATTATTACATATTTTCTTATTAAAAATAAGAATATAAATACGATAACAAAATTATTTTTAAAATTATTTTAAAATTTGTTATAATATAGTATGAGATAAACTATATAATAATTGAAGAAAAAATATCTAGAATAATAACATTAAATTTTTTTAAATATAAAATCAGTTTGATCAATATGTAGACTTTTATGAGTATTTGTTAATTTGTTAGAATAAATACAATAGTAAATCAATCAGATTATTTAGACTTTGATGAGTATTCGTTACTTTGTTAGAACTTTAAATACAATTGTAAATCAATCATAATACAATTGTAAATCAATCATATTTTTTTCATTTACATGAACGAATGAGTACCTACTCGGTTAGAACTTTGAATACAATGGTATGATGTTAGAACTTTAAATACAATAGTAAATCCATCATATTACTCTCTTACAACTTTAAATACAATGGTATAGTACGATATTAAAAATCTTAATACAATGGTAAATCAATCATATTTCTTTTACTAGCACTGAACAAATTTTATTTGAATCCTACAATTATTTTTTGTAATATTTATTTATTTTTATTTTTTTGAAAATATTATTTATTTTTTTTAACGAGTAAATTTTAGGTTTTTATTGAATTTAATTTTTGTTATTTAATTTTAATAATTGTAATCAACGCAATACAATGAATTAATTATTGCATTAAATAATTTATTTCATTTTTAAAAAATAAATTTAATTTTTGTTATTTAATTTTAATAATAGTTGTCTATTGGATAGAACGGAGAGAGCTCGTAATCAGTGTAGACTATGCAATACAATGAATTAATCATTGCGTTAAATAATTTATTTCATTTTTAAACATTTTTAAAAAATACTGATAAAATTATTATTTTTCATTAAATCATTTACTAATTAAAATTATTTTTTATTATATAATTAATATTTTATAATATTAAATATTTTTTAACAAAACAAATTAAAAATATTTAATGTTATTTATTTAATTTTATAAAAATGTATGATACCCGGTACTTAATTTATTTTTAAGTTAAAAATATTTAATTTAATGAAAATATAAAAAATATGGAAAATTATATTATGCATCCGAGTGCACACATTTTAATAAAATGTACCGTACATTGAAAATGATAAAATGCACTGTAGAATTCTCCTATATATATATAAAATAAAGGATGGATAATTGTATAATTAAAGTGGTATAATTAATGTTCAAATAATTATTTTTATTTTTGTTTTAATTATCTTATTTTTCAATTTTTGTTATTAAGTTATTTGTATTAATAATTATAGGAAAAATAAAAAAATATTGAAAGTGTATGAAAATTTAGAAAAAAATATTACAAAACAAAAACAAATAAGAATGAAATCATTAATAAAAGAAATTATAAGTAAAACATTAATATAACAAAAATATAATATTTGTTATAATAATTTAGGAAGATTTGAACAATTTTAATATCGTAATAATAATTTGAATGATTTCCATAATCAATTAGAAGCTAGTATGGTTCATTAATCATAAAATAAAAATAAATGAAAGAGTAAAAAAGATAAAATAAAATTATTTTATAATGTTTTGTTTTTATTTAAAATATTTCATTTCTCAATTTGTTTTAATAAGTTTTATAAAGATACACAACCTAAAAAAACTAAATGTTTTTCAATTATAATTATCACGGTTTTGATTGGAATCTATACTCTTGAAACATATAATTGGTGTGAATCTTTATATTAACATTATATTATAGAATAAAAAATATTCACAAAATAAGAGAAGGGAAGAAAAAATCGTAGCATTCCCATATCTTCTCACTGCTGCTTTAAGACACTCGATAGTACTTGAAAACCTGCAAATTAGGAACCAACCCTCTATCTTTCAACCCGATAGTACTTGAAAACCTGCAAATTAGGAACCAACCCTCTATCTTTCAACCCGTGCGATGTACTGAGATTAAAACTGAAGTTTCTCCGGTTACTATTTAAATATAAGTATATTTATAAAAAAAATTAAATATATTTTTAAATATATGTACCTATGTTTGAAATATATTTCAAAGTAAATGTTACAATTTTCTAATAATCCCTCATAATGATTAGGAAATATATTCTTAATGTTAAAATATTTATAAACATGTTAAATACAATCTAATATTTGGTTAAAAGCCATCAAAATAATTGGAAAAAATAATCCTACCGGATAAAAAATAATAGAGAATTTTCAAGGTCAAAATCAAAATTTTAAACATCTCTTTGTAAACGACATTTGTAGTCTTATTCGTGATGTTGTCATTTATATTACAAATTAAGAATTTCAATCTAGTTCAATTAGGCCCTTGAAATATCAAATTATTTGTCCGTGTCGGATTCTCAACATAATCCCCAAATTTGACAAAGATTGTCCCCTTACTTTTGTTAATTGTCATATCATACGATATCATAAGTGAAATTGACGACTTTGAAAGCAAATGACAATTTTAAATCAGAATGTAAGTGGCAACACTGGGATGTAAACAATTTAATCTTTGTTTTCGCCTCCTAAGAAATATGTGTGAATCTTTATATTAACATTATATTATTGTATTGTTTGTATTTCAACTATATCAATTTTCAATAACATCGTGTGATTAATTTATTTATATTTATAATGATTTAGAAAATTAAAAAAATATGTCTTTAAGTGTTTTTTAATTATAAATTTTGACGTTTTTATTGGACAGTTGAATGATAGTGTGAATAATAGATGGTGAATATTTGTATAATTAATATCATTAAATTATTTTAAAATCAAATAACCCATGCTTATGAATAATAAAAGATACATGATTGTATAATTAATAAAATGAAATGATTAATAATTTTTTTTGTTTTTATTTCAATTATTTCAATTTTCATTTTTTGTTATTTAGCTATTTGAGTTAATAATTATAAGGAAAATAAAAATATTGAAAGTGTATGTAAACAGTGAATTATATAATATTTTAGTAGTTGTATATTTAATAAAATAAATTATTAAATAATTATTTTGTTTTTATTTTAACTATCTCAAATAAAAATTTAAATGGTTATATGTTTTAGAAGTTATATTATTTGTTTATTCATTAATATAAATTGAAATAAATGAATCTATAAAATTATACATTGACAACAAATAATTCTCTCAAGATTTATTTATTTTTAACTAATAAAAGATTTTTAAAAAAAATAAAATTTTAAATTTAAATTGACATATGATACTAAAAGTTATAAACATGAATCATATTTGATATATGAAATTGAATAATATTATTAATATATATATATATATATATATATTTTTTTTTTAGGTTTTCTTTTTGTGTAAACTATGCTTTGAAACTCGATGTCCATTTTAATTCGACTCAATATTTTAAATTACTAAAATGTTTTGTAATTATATGTTTAATAAAATAAAATTGTTGAATACTTGAGTTATACATTATATCATTTACTTAAGTTATTCATTAATTATTGTTATATTACACATTAATTATTTTTTAAATCACTAAAATTGTAGCAAAAATTATACTCTTTGTGTCTTTTAACAAAGGCCACACTTTGCCTTTTTTAGTGTCTCGAGTTAATGGTCGCATCCCCTCCCTCACTTATAATTAAACCTTCAAAACAAAAAACAAAAAAAACACAGTAAAAATGTATTTTCTTAAAAACGGGCAACCCCCTCCTTTACCCATTAAATTGAGTTGGAGGAAGTATTTATTTTATGAAAATGAAAAGGTGCAACTAAATGATTCTCTAAAAAATGATGAATTTTTATATTTGCATGTAAAATTGTTTTAGAGGTATAACGCTGGTATGCTAAGACCATCCCCAATCGTTAGAATTAAAGTTCCACTAAAGATACTCAAATGGGAACCAAATTTGAGTTCAAACAATAAATCGTCTTCAATCATTAACTTAAAATTTTAACTCAAATAAATAAAACTTTAAAAATTACAATACAAAATTACATAATATGCAATACCATATTAATAATTAAAAACACACATATTATTATAGACACATTAATATATGAAACGTAAATAAATAAATAATTAATCAAAATTATTTCATATCGAGTAAGTAGTCAATATAAATATTTATCCGTAAACCATCTCCGCAATATAAACTTCAAAACCTATAAAACAAAAATAGAGAAATTTCATTTGTTGAATAGTTATGGATTCTTAAATCTATTTTCGTAAAAAGAAATAATTGTGAGCAAATTGAGCAACACACACCAACACACACCAGCCTTTTTAAGAACATTTACAACCACTTTTGCTGGCCTTTAGATTTTCAAAGTACTAATTCCAAGGTCCTTAGACTATGTTTATCCATAACCCAATCTTTCAATAAAATAATTATTTCACTCTCTTGCATCATCGTTCTACTCTTTAATTTAATCATTTGATTTTTCATACTTTATCCACAACCTACAACTCACAACCCACTTCAATTTATTTTTTATTTTTTTCAATTATTTATTATAATAAATAATTGTTTTTTTTTAAATATATGAAAATGTATATTTTTTTTATAGTTTGAAATTATAATAATAAATTAGAAGAAAACAATGAATAATATTTTTTTATTTAAAATATATCAATATTGGTCTCTATTTGTAGAGCATAAAAAAATATAAATTTTGGTGTAATTATAAATATTTTTTGTTTCATTAATATTGTAAAATTTTAATTTATAAAAACAGTTTAAATAAAATAAGAATGGACCAATTATATGCTGACACATGTTGCATGTTTAGTAAAACAAATCTCACGCCCTTGAGACCATACACTGCAGCAACCATCCCCAACCCAACCTAACTAATTAAATAATACTTTCTCTCTCTGCCAAATATACAATCAACCACTCAATTATTTCATTTTATTTTTTATCATTTATCAACAACCATATTCAAACCCAACCTACCTAATAAAATACTATAATTTTTATCTATCATTTATTTTACAAATAATAGTATATATATTTATTTTCAATTAATTATTTATTAATATTAATATTTCTTATTTTTTCATCTAAAAAGTATTAATTTTATCTTTTTTATTTTTATATTAAACTATATCAAGTTTGATCTCTATTGATAGAGAATAAAAAAATAAAAATAATGGTGTTTTATTTTATTTTTTTAATTAATAATTAAACAAATATAATGTTTTTAATATTAAAGTTTATTTAAGATATTGAGCAGTCCAATTATGGACTGACATGTGGCAAGCAACCAGGCGAAACTGGGCGGTCGATTTCTAGCCCTGGTCGCACTCCAAATTTTCTTTTTCACTTTCTTTTAATTAGTTTAACATTAGTTTATTATTATTTTATTATTATTTTATGAATTGACCTGGTTGGCTGGTCATGATAGTGGATGGTCTGAGACCATACACTGCAGCAACCATCCCCACCCAACCTAACTAATTAAATAATACTTTCTCTCTCTATCAAATATACAATCAACCACTCAATTATTTTATTTTATTTTTTATCATTTATCAACAACCATCTTCAAACCCAACTTACCTAATAAAATACTATAATTTTATCTATCATTTATTTTACAAATAATAGTATATATATTTATTTTCAATTAATTATTTATTAATATTAATATTTCTTATTTTTTCATCTAAAAAGTATTAATTTTATCTTTTTTATTTTTATATTAAACTATATCAAGTTTGATCTCTATTGATAGAGAATAAAAAAATAAAAATAATGGTGTTTTTATTTTATTTTTTTAATTAATAATTAAACAAATATAATGTTTTTAATATTAAAGTTTATTTAAGATATTGAGCAGTCCAATTATGGACTGACATGTGGCAAGCAACCAGGCGAAACTGGGCGGTCGATTTCTAGCCCTGGTCGCACTCCAAATTTTCTTTTTCACTTTCTTTTAATTAGTTTAACATTAGTTTATTATTATTTTATTATTATTTTATGAATTGACCTGGTTGGCTGGTCATGATAGTGGATGGTCTGAGGCTTGAGAGTTGAGATGACCAGGGCGTCCCATTTATTTAATTTTTTATTTATTTTTATTCAATTAGTAGGGGAGCGTGGGTGTGGTAGCCCCCGATAAACATAATCTTATAATTCATCTTCTTTCACACCAAAAGAAAAAAAATCAAAAAATTAATATAACTTGAAATTGTTGCATGCATACATAAAAGTAGCAAACGACATGGATTCTGGCATAAAATCGGCAACTTGAAATTGTTGACTAAAGCAAAGGCTCACATTGATCGAGAATCCGATGATTGGAGCTACGGATCTTATCTAAATACATTTGTAGTTCGAAAATGAATTTGCGCATCTCGTCAAATACATTTGTAGTTCGAAAATGAATTTGCGCATCTCGTCACCTGAGTAACACTGGCCTGATAAATCGAGAACTCCGATCCCGGTAGATAAAGAATTGAAACATACTTTTATACGTCATAATTTAAGAACACTATTAAAGACATCATGAGTTAATTAGAAAAATGACTTCATTTAATAAAACTGTGAGGTTATAGACAAAATAGCATAAAACAACACTAAATATAATAGAAAGGCGATCAGGAGTAACTAAACAAAATTAAGATCAAGTCACTAAATTACAACAGGTGAAATTTTTATATTGAAAAAAAAAACAGAAGGTCGATCAGTACACACCTTGCTCGTCGAGAGTAAGACATCGGCACATACGAACATCAAAACAAATCTCAAAACTTCAGTAGATAAAAATCAAATTGAGCAACACACACCAGCCTTTTTGGGAGAGGTTTTTGTGAAAATGTCTTTTCTAGATTGAGTGTTGTCAAAATGGCCCTTTTTAATATTAATTCATTTTATATAATTTCAAAAATAAATTAAATCATTTCTTATTTTCTGAAAAATACAAAAATTGTTTTATATAATTAAAATATAGATCCAACCCATTAACCCGTACCCGTTTCATACCCAAACCCGAATCTCACCATTTCAACCGAAAATCAAAATCCCCAATTTCTGAAATTAGGGTTCTACCCCAAAACACAAATCCCAAATTGCATTCAGCTCAATTCCGGCTCGATTCCGGTCTGTTGTTGTTCAATTTCTTCATTATCCAGCTTGGACGCGATTCCGGTCAGCTTCAATCTCCACAGGCGCATCTTCCGCCCGCATCTTCTCCATCGACTGTGTTCTCCAACTTGGAGACGCGATTCCGGTCAGCTTCAATCTCCACCGACGCATATTCCGCCCGCATCTTCTCCATCATCTAAGTTCTCCAGTTTGGACGCGATTCCGGTCAGCTTCAATCTCCACAGCCGCTGCATATTTCAGGTATGAAATCGGTTTGGTTGTCAGTGAATTATTTGGGTGATTTCATAGAAGATACAGATGGCTTGTGGTCATGGGAGAATGCATGTGGTGCAGATGAAGGAAATCGTTTCCATTCCGTGTTCCAAAGAATATCACATATGCAGAATTGTATGAGAAATTAATAGAGAAACTGAAAATTGATACAAACTTACATGAAGTAGTTTTGCGATGCCCTAATCTTATTTCCCCGAAGGATCTACCGTATGAAATTTTTGATGATGATAGTGTGGACTGGTTGATCACAAGGTGTGATTGTAGTCCTCTTTGTGTGAGTGTGAAGTTAAAGGAACATGTTGTAACTGAAATTGGAAGTAATAGATTGTCACAATTACAGAATGAGGATGTTAGATTGGCAGTTTGCAATGAGGGAGTGGATCACAGTTATGTGGCTGTGGTAGAAGTTGGAGCTGTGGTAGAAGCTGTGGTAGAAGTTGGAGCTGTGGAAGTTGCTGATGATGGAGTTTCTGATACTATTGTTGTTGATGATGAAAGAGTTTGCAATGAGGGAGATGTTGGAGATTGTGTACTTAATGTCTAGATTCAAGTAACGGTAAACTCCCGGTCATAGCATTTAATCTATTAAATTAATACACAATTGTTTGCATTTAATTATTGATAATTAAAAATGTATGCAAATCATAGTCCTAGATTTTATACGTTGTAGTTAGTATGGTGTGTATGGACACACAGAAGATCATACTATCAGTTACTCGTATTTAATCAAACAGTTGCTCACGACCTAGATGGACACGGACCAATCCATCGGTATAGTCGTTGTGTGAGAGAGAAAATAATTTATTATAATATCACACTTGTACACTTGGTGTATTGAGCGGATCGTTGAGATTTATCGATTAGGATTGCCGGCGATAATCGATTCAAGTCTCAGAGTATTTTATTTTTAATCTCCGATACTATTGCGTGTGTATATATTTAATATAAGTGACTTTGATTTTTCAAAGGAATTAACCGATTTAATTATTAGGTTAATTACCGGTTAAGTTGGGTCACTATTATATATGACATGCCGTGAATACTTGACGGGAAAGTGCATCCCGGAAGGGTTGATAATATCCCCGAGATGAGTTCATAAGGAATTATTGTGTAAACCTCATGAGTGGATTCGTTCCGCACAATAATTAAGGTTGAATGGTACTAGTCTCAGATTCAAGAGATGAATAAATTAATTAGCAATAAATTAATTTTATTCATGGATATTTAAATCTTAAATACACGGAATAAATAATACTACCGGAGAAATATTATTTGATATAATATGGTTTAATATTGGGAGTGCAATTAATTTATATAGTGGAAAATAAATTAATTAATATTGATAAGGATTAATGGACTTGAGCATTGGGCTCAATTTAATCTTCAATATTGGAAGCCCAATATTCCACCTCCTTTAGATCCCCTACGTAGCCTATAAAAGCACTACATGGCCTTCATAAAACATAAGACAAGAATATCAATACTTGATAGTTCTAGAGAGTTGAAGGAGATCCATAGGAGTTCGATAGATCGTCGCCCACCCGACGTTCGAACGGAGTGCAAGGAATACGTGGGAAGATTGTAAGGTCATCAATTGATTTCGTTTCTCCGCACAACGAATCAAAAGGTATGATCATAAAACTCCTTGTGTGATTTTATGTGAATTAATTGTGGCATATACATGAACATATGATCCGGGAAAACGACGAACCTCGGGGACGGGGATTCGAGATCCCCGGCGAGGATCGAGAAGGGGCGGCCGAACCCTAGGGTTCGACCGCCGGCGCGCGCGGACTTGGGAGCCCGGCTGGACCGCCGGGGCATGCGATCGACGTGAAGTCGATCGCTGGGGGTTCGCCGTGGGCTGGTGCCACGGCGGGTGAACCCCCCGCCCCCTCGACCGGCGGCTGCGCACGGGAGGAACCCCGGCTTCGGCTGGGGTTGACGATCGAGCTGGGCTCGATCGTGAGGGATGCCGCGGCTGGGCCGCGGCGGGTCAGCTGGAGGCTGACCGCCCTCCTCCGACGACGGCGGTGAGTCGCCGGACTCACCGCCGGGGGCTGCTGGGCAGCCCGACGATCGCATGTGCGCGATCGCGAGCCCTCCTCACAGCGGGGGCTCGGCTAGGGTTTAGCTGTGAGTTCGCTCACGGCGATACTCGCGTCGAGCTCCGGGGTCGTTAGGTGGTTCGCGTGTTTCCGGCGATGGGATTTCGGTCGGGGTTATCGGTTCCGCAATTTTTTTGATACCCCGGGATATCGATTTCCAGCAATTGGTATCAGAGCGTTTGGTTTCGTGTTCATGTATGTGTTCAATTATCGTTCTACCTTGCAGGGATTCCGACTATCATGGTTAATTAATTATTAATTATTTGTTTAATTAATTGTTATTTAATTTTACCATGATTATTCGTTATTAAACTCTCGGACATGTCGAGATTCGTTTTGTGTGGATGAATGCTTGTAATAGTAAAAATTCGGGGGTTGACCGAATTTAGATTTATTATTATTGTTCTATGTTTTCCGGAAAGTGTATAGGGTCGATTTCATGTATAGAATCGATACCGGAATTGTAAATTTATTTTCTTGTAATTTATTTACTTTGGATCGATGCCGAGACGACCGCCGGAGAACTCATGTGACGAAGGAGTAGATGAGCGGGAGGACCAGGGATCGATCACGAGGATAGACCCCATGATCGACCAAAGGGGGAAGGGGGTGTCGCGCCCCTTCGGCCGTGGGCTGTCGCCGGCGACGGTGGCGGCTGGCTGGCTGGAGTGGCGGCGGCGGGTGCTCCCTCCCGGTAGTCGGTCGATGATGGTAGGGGCGCGGGGTCCTCGTGATCTCGTGCTACTCCTACCAAGATACTACTTTCCTAATTGATTCGGTTTTCCTATTTGAGTTTTCCTATTTTTTTGGGAATTCTCATGGATTAGGAAAAGAATTAATTGGAATTAATTTTATTTCCTTATTCTATTATGGAAGTCTTCTAGAGTATTCCGAGTTCTACTTGGAATAGGATCCTAGAGATTTAATAGAATTAGAAAGGAATAAAAATTAATTTAGGATTGATTTATTTCCTAACTGATTATTTCCATTTTATGGGAATTTTCATAGTAATGGAAATTAATTAATTTTGGAAAATAGTAGAGTCCTAATTTATTTTATTTCCTTATTCTATTATAGAAGTCTTCTAGAATATTCCAAGTTTTACTTGGATAGATTATTCTAGAGATTTAATAGAATTAGACAGGAAAATAAATAAATAAAAATATTAATAATATTTAATTTTATTTTTGATTTATTCGATTGACTTAATTTTCGAATTAAGTATCTTTTGGATTTATTAAAAATAAATAGATTTAAATATTGGGATATATATTCTCGTCACATGAAGCATTCAAGAACGAAGACTGAAGACTAGAAGACGCATACGGAGATGGAATAAAGCCATGATAGTCGGAAAATAATTTTTCTAGCATTATTTTGACTATGTGCTATGTGCTTTATTACTTGTATGCATGCTATATGTGTTTACTTTATGCACTAGATAGCGTATCCCTTTGTTATAAAAAGCTAAGTGGGAGAGGGGATGGAAACATTCCCATGGTCTCCATTACTGTTCTCTTGGTGACTTTTATGGACTTTTGAAGTTCGTATAGATAAGTCATTGGAGGAGAATTCTTGTAATTCCTTTTACAAGAAACATTGATTAAGTTTATCAAACAATGCCTAATTTGTCTTTCTGAAACTGACTTCAAGTCGACTCATTCTCACCCCGGGGAGTGGAATGGAGCCAAAGCCACTTGGTCATGTGAATGACACAAATTAGAGACATTCGTACCATCCTTTTGAAGGTGAATCGATTGTCTGCTCGGCTCCCTCATCTAATGAGAGATAGGGTTGTTCGCATGGGGAATAACTGGTTAGAAACTTCGAGTTTCACTTATGATTCTCCGCGTCTTGATTTACGAAAATCGAATGGATCTTGTAACTGGGAGTCAATTATAAAAGTCTCTTAGTATAGTAAACGTCCACACCATGTGGCTTGCTATACTGACGGATTTTGGATTAATTGATGTAGACAGTTGTAAGGAATTGTGAAGAGTTGTGAAGTTGTCGTAAACGTCCACACCACGTGGCTTGCGGTAATGTAGCAATTCCAAACGATTCACTTTGGTGCTGAGTAATGGTTTACACTTAGATACGCATTATAGTATTCATCCCCACGAGGTTACGCTATAAGTGATGTATGACCAAAGAAAATCTAATTGCTAAATCATTTGGGTGGGTAAACGTCCACACCACGTGGCTTGCCTTACCTGATGGGATTTTAGACGTAATTAGTAATTTAATGATATTATTTGAGGGAGATAATATCGGATATTAAATTGATTGTTTGTTTAAATGTGCTTATAGGTTTAGAGAATAGCTATGAACCCACTTTCTGTGATACTCAAGGAGCATAAACTCACTGGCCCCAATTATATTGATTGGAGGAGAAATTTAGACATTGTCCTGACTTCTGAAGAGTACAAATTTGTACTCCATGAAGTGTGCCCTGCTAAGCCCACGCCTGCCTCGACTGATGAGGAAAAACTGGCATATCGGAAGTGGAAAAAGGCTGATGAAATGGCTAGGTGCTATATTTTGGATTCCATGTCAAATGTACTCCAAACCCAACATGAGTCAATGGACACTGCCTATGATATGTTGTTTAACCTCAAGGAGATGTTTGGAGAGCAAGATCGTGCGGCAAGGCAAGAAGCCATGAGAGTCCTCATGACAACTACTCAGTCTGAAGGAACGCCCGTAGGGGAGCACGTTCTTAAGATGATGAGTCTGTTGAATGAGCTTGAGATCCTAGGAGCTCAAATTGATGCTGAGACGCAAGTCGACATCATACTCCAGTCTCTGACCCCTAGTTTTGAGCAGTTTCGCATGAGCTATAATATGGGTAAACTATCTTATTCTCTTGCGCAACTCCTGACTGAACTAAAGGCGGCAGAGGGGATCTACAAGAAGGGCAAGTCTCAAGCGCTTATAGCTACCAAGTCCAAAGGCTTGAAGCCTGTTGGAGGTAGGGGCAAGAGGAGGAAGCAAGCCAGGAAACCCAGTGGTGCCAAGAGGAATGGACCACGAGTGGGGGCTGCAAAGCCAAGGGGCAAGTGCTTCCGATGCAATAAGTATGGACACTGGAAGTCTGAATGTCCTCTCAAAGGTACGAATTTTTCTTTAGTCGTAAAAACATAGTCAGCGGTATTATCTACCAGAAATCTGGTGTGTAGATATGGAACCACTGACGGTATGTGCATTTTGAATGCAGGGGTTCCAGAAAACCCGGCGACTTAGAGAAGAAGAGTTCGAGTCTACACAGGCAAAAGCTGTAGAGGAGGCAGCTGTTGCGGTGGAAGACATTTATCTGCTTTAGTAGTTAAATAGGATTTCATTTCAAGTTTATTGCTTTATGTACCCTTTAATTTTAGAAAGAACTTTTGTTCTGGATTTCTATTATTTATGAATGGATATTTTATTTCTTTAATCATTTGATGATTTTTGATAAGAAATAATGGGTATTATCTATTCTGGTACATGAATGATAGATCCTAAGTCTACCACGATGCAACGAACCGTTCTATAACTTGTTTTACTTTTTAGATATATTTCTTTGTTAAATCATTATACTTGTGAATTCTTATACCCAGTAGTGTTTATTCAAATAAGATTCAAAAGGTCAAAATTGATTTTATCAATTAAAGTTGAAGGAATGGACCTTCCGACCTAAGAATTAAATTTGGAAGGTAATACAACTAAGCAAACCTTTCTGGATAAAGGGTAGAATTCGGACAAGTATGGAGAATGATTAAATATGATGTATGCAGAAATATGTGTAATTAGAAAGGTGCGAATAGTTCTTAGAACACTTCGAAAATGGATTAGAGTACTTGATGTGCCATAAAAGCAAAGTGTTTTGACTAGTCAATGGACACGAAGCTATTATGGAGAACCTTCAAAGTATATCCATTAGGAGCCTGCGACTTGATCGCGGAGGCCATCACCTATCTGAATAACACATAGCATAATCAAAGATTGGGATTCAATCCCAAAATGACTGCACCATACACTTACGTGTAGAGATGGTGTGTCAGAAATAAGAAATGGAAATCTAATAGTAAAAGAACAAGTTGTTCGGAACTACCTATGTTCTATGGATATTCCTAGAGACAACAGACACGTTATATGTGGTTGTAGGATATCCTAGATGAACAAAGATCTGTATGTTCTATAGTACTATGAACCAATAGGACGTTTATCGCCCGATTCTTAGAAGAAGACTATTAGACGAACCACGGAGCCCGAACTGACATAATACCTTGGAATGAGGAAAAGGACAAAAGACTAGGAACTAGCCAAACCGAGTAGAAGTACACCACACACTGCACCTACTGTTATTACTGTTTATACACTGGAACGCCGTTGCAGTGGGAGGTTGTGGGACAACTGGAGATGTTCATAAGACTAGAGGAGTTCAGACTCTGGATCTAGTAAAGATGAAATCGATCTCTAGCTCTGCATATGGGCAGTACTAGATCTAAATGTGCCTGCTTAGAAAGAAATAAAGTATTATTGTTAAGAGGCAATATCATTTAGAGTACGAGCTTAGTTAATCCAATTTTGGATTGGAACAAAGCTATATATCTTGGTACTTGCGAATTGATGAGATAGTCCATTTGATGGATTCATCAAAAGGCAAAGACGAAGGGTGTATTGGAAACGTGATGGAAACAAGGTGGTGTTTCTCGGATTTTTATGTAGATAGCATTCTATCATTGGCAACGATGAGAGAATGTCATCAGACATAAAATGATGGTTGTCTAAATGAATCGGGATATAAGATTGAGTAGAAGTTGGAACATGTTCTTGAGATCTTTCGATCTAGGGATAAGAACATTGTACTTCTCCTAGATATCTTATGCGATTATGGTCTGTTTTTAACATGCATAATTCTGAGAAAGGTTATTGCCTTTCAGATACAGAATATATATATATATATATCTATCTAAGGGTATGTGTTTCGAACACATGAAGGAGATAGATACAGATAAAGCAGTTTCCTACACTTCGAGTGCGGAAAGCTTTATGAATGCGATGTTGTAAAACAAGAACCTGATACCAACTATGCGGTTTGCGTAGTGGGAGGATATCAAAGTAATCTAGACAAGAGATATTCGAATGCTGTAAAAGTACTTAAAGTACTGGATTACTAAGCAAGACGAAATCTTCCTTGATTACAAATTCTCAGATCTCAAAGTCAGAGAAGGACCAGTGTAAGTCGATATCAGGCTATGTGTTCACTTTTAGAAAGAGGTGGAACCATGAAATGTAAGAGTGATAAGCAAGACGCTTATCAGACTCTATCATAACCGAAAAGCAGCCTCAGAGGCAGCGGAAGTTCTGGTTAGGTTCCAGGATAACCTCTTGACTTAGATATGACTCTTAGTTTACCAAAGGCTATTGGATAGCGGTGCACGGTAAACTGGAAGAAGTCATTTAGTCAAAAGTGATGATAACACATAGAGCAAGTACCACATGATACGAGTCATCGTCAAGGGAGACGACGCAGTAGTCACCAAGATAACTTCAGAGCGGCAACCTAGAGTGCTCATTCACATAGTACTTCTCGGAAGTACACCTTAAGCACGTGATGAGTATGGGAGTCGGGAGTTTGGAGGAAATGACTAGTACTTAGTACAAGTGGGAGATTGTTGGAGATTGTGTACTTAATGTCTAGATTCAAGTAACGGTAAACTCCCGGTCATAGCATTTAATCTATTAAATTAATAAACAATTGTTTGCATTTAATTATTGATAATTAAAAATGTATGCAAATCATAGTCCTAGATTTTATACGTTGTAGTTAGTATGGTGTGTATGGACACACAGAAGATCATACTATCAGTTACTCGTATTTAATCAAACAGTTGCTCACGACCTAGATGGACACGGACCAATCCATCGGTATAGTCGTTGTGTGAGAGAGAAAATAATTTATTATTTTATCACACTTGTACACTTGGTGTATTGAGTGGATCGTTGAGATTTATCGATTAGGATTGCCGGCGATAATCGATACAAGTCTCAGAGTATTTTATTCTTAATCCCCGATACTATTGCGGGTGTATATATTTAATATAAGTGACTTTGATTTTCCAAAGGAATTAACCGATTTAATTATTGGGTTAATTACCGGTTAAGTTGGGTCACTATATTTTATATATGACATGCCGTGAATACTTGACGGGAAAGTGTATCCCGTAAGGGTTGATAATATCCCCGAGATGAGTTCATAAGGAATTATTATGTAAACCCTGCAGGTGGATTTATTCCGCATAATAATTAAGGTTGAATGGTACTAGTCTCGGATATAAGAGATGAATAAATTAATTAGCAATAAATTAATTTTATTCATGGATATTTAAATCTTAAATACACGGAATAAATAATACTACCGGAGAAATATTATTTGATATAATATGGTTTAATATTGGGAGTGCAATTAATTTATATAGTGGAAAATAAATTAATTAATATTGATAAGGATTAATGGACTTGAGCATTGGGCTCAATTTAATCTTCAATATTGGAAGCCCAATATTCCATCTCCTTTAGATCCCCTACGTAGCCTATAAAAGCACTACATGGCCTTCATAAAACATAAGACAAGAATATCAATACTTGATAGTTCTAGAGAGTTGAAGGAGATCCATAGGAGTTCGATAGATCGTCGCCCACCCGACGTTCGAACGGAGTGCAAGAAATACGTGGGAAGATCGTAAGGTCATCAATTGATTTCGTTTATCCGCACAACGAATCAAAAGGTATGATCATAAAACTCCTTGTGTGATTTTATGTGAATTAATTGTGGCATATACATGAACATACGATCGGGAAAACGACGAACCTCGGGGACGGGGATTCGAGATCCCCGGCGAGGATCGAGAAGGGGCGGCCGAACCCTAGGGTTCGACCGCCGGCGCGCGCGGACGAGGGTGCCCCGGCTGGACCGCTGGGGCATGCGATCGACGTGAAGTCGATCGCTGGGGGTTCGCCGTGGGCTGGTGCCACGGCGGGTGAACCCCCCGCCCCCTCGACCGGAGGCTGCGCACGGGAGGAACCCCGGCTTCGGCTGGGGTTGACGATCGAGCTGGGCTCGATCGTGAGGGATGCCGCGGCTGGGCCGCGGCGGGTCAGCTGGAGGCTGACCGCCCTCCTCCGACGACGGCGGTGAGTCGCCAGACTCACCGCCGGGGGCTGCTGGGCAGCCCGGCGATCGCATGTGCGCGATCGCGAGCCCTCCTCACGGCGGGGGCTCGGCTAGGGTTTAGCCGTGAGTTCGCTCACGGCGATACTCGCGTCGAGCTCCGGGGTCGTTAGGTGATTCGCGTGTTTCCGGCGATGGGATTTCGGTCGGGGTTATTGGTTCCGCAATTTTTTTGATACCCCGGGATATCGATTTCCAGCAGGAGATGCTGATACCATTGTTGGTGTTGAAAGAGTAGTTGCCCCCATTTCTTCGACAGTAACTGAAAGAGTAGCTGCCTCTATTTCCTTTACAGAAACTGAAACAACAGGTAGCCTTCTATGTGATAGGCAACCTTCTGCTCTGAGAATTCCTTTGGTTGAAGACATCAATGCTACAGACTATTTTGAAAGTAAGCGTCATTTGAAAGACAAGCTGGAAACTCTTGCTGTGAAATTCCATTTTGAATTCAAGGTGAAAAAGTCTAACAAGTCAGTATACAGAGTTTGTTGCATAGATCAACAATGCAAGTGGCAGTTAAGTGCATGTGCTGTGGGAGAATCAAAGTTATTCAAAGTTGTGAAATATAAGTTCCCCCATTCTTGTTCTCTTACTATTCGTAATACTGACCATAAAAATGCTTCTTATAAGTTAATTGGAAGGCTTGTTGTTGAGAAATTTCAAGACCCAAAACGTGTTCATTCTCCAAGAGATATTATTAATGACTTTCTCCAAGAATACGGGTATGAGATAAGTTATACAAAAGCATACATGTCTCAGCAGTATGCTATTGGACTGATCCGGGGTAATCCTAAAGATAGTTTTGGAAAACTTCCACAGTTCTTTTACTTGTTGAAGTTGGACAATCCTGGGACAATGACATTCATTCTGATGATAATGCATTTGAATATTGTTTTATGGCACTTGGCCAGAGTATTCGTGGGTTCCAGTCTTCCCTTCGTCGAGTAATTTCTGTAGATGGGACTTTCTTGAAAAGTATATTTAAAGGCATTTTGTTAGTTGCAACTTGTCAGGATGGGAATCGACAAATATATCCTCTTTCTTGGGCAGTGGTGGACTCAGAGAGTAATAATTCTTGGACTTGGTTCTTTGAGAAACTGAAATTAATAACTGGTGTTACCACTGATCTTGCCATACTTTCTGACCGTGCTGAAAGTATCAAACATGGTTTCCAGGAGGTGTTTAAGAATGCATGCCATGGATTTTGTAGTTACCATCTGAAAAGAAATTTGAAGGCCCGTTTCCCCAGATGTGATGTTGATGACCTGTTTAATCGAGCATCAAGGGCTTAAACTATACCAGAGTTTAGAAAATTATTCAATGCACTTTGTTTGAAGCACAAAGGAATCAGAGATTATTTGGATGAAGGGTCCTTTAGGTATTGGTCTAGAGCTCACTTTGATGGCTCAAGATATAATATCATGACAAACAATAATGCAGAGACCCTGAACGGTGTTCTCCAATCTGGAAGGAGGTTTCCCATTGTTGGTTTGCTCACAGAAATAAGAGACATGATGCAAAGGTGGTTTGCTGAAAGACATGATGCATCACATTTATGTGGTACACAAGTCACTCCAAAAATTGAAGCAGAACTATTGAAGACATATAATCACATGTTGGAGGTGTCCCCTGTGGTTATGGTGATTTGCAACCCGAATAAGTTTCAGGTGTCTGTTGAGCAGTCTTGCAGACTTGTTGATTTGGAGGCACGTACGTGCACATGCAGGAGGTTTGATTTGGATAAGTTGCCCTGTATTCATGCAGTTGCTGCAGCAAAACATGTGGGGATGGATTTCTACTGCCTGTGCAGTTATTATTACCTTGCTGCAACATGGAAGATGAACTATTCTGAGTTCATCTTACCTCTACCTAATGAAGATGAATGTGAGTTCCCTGATGAAGTTCTTAATGCAGATGTTTTGCCACCAAAAGTTAAGGCTCAAAGTGGACGACCGTCATTGAAAAGGAAAAAATCAGTCGGGGAACCCAGGGGGCCTGGAGATAGAATGAATAAGACTAGTCGATCAAAACAAATGAGCCAAGAAGCAACTGAAAGTGCTGGAAAGCCTATGGAAAAGAGTCGAGAGGCTGAAAGTGATGGAGAGCCTCTGGAAAGGAATTCTGAAAGATATGCGAGCTTGAATTCTTTGATGACAAAATGATGGTATAATATGATTGTTCTTGTTTATTTTGTTTTTTTTTTAACTTTTTGATGGTGGGTGTAAAATACTTTTGATGGATTTTTTTTTATATTTTGATGAAATAACATTAATAATATAACATTAATAATATAAAGTTAATTTCATTAAATAACATTTATAATATAAAGTTAATTTCATGAAATAACATTTTAATTACAAATATAAAGTTAATAATATAAAGTTAATTTCATTAAATAACATTTTAATTATTATTATAAAGTTAATTTCAAGAAATAACATTATTATTATAAAGTTAATTTCATGAAATAAAATTTTAATTACAAATATAAAGTTAATAATATAAAGTTAATTTCATTAAATAACATTTTAATTATTATTATAAAGTTAATTTCATGAAATAAGATTATTATTATAAAGTTAATTTCATGAAATAACATTTTAATTACAAATATAAAGTTAATAATATAAAGTTAATTTTATTAAATAACATTTTAATTATTATTATGTTAATTTCATGAAATAACATTTTAATTACAAATATAAAGTTAATAATATAAAGTTAATTTCATTAAATAACATTTTAATTATTATTATAAAGTTAATTTCATGAAATAACATTTTAATTACAAATATAAAGTTAATAATATAAATTTAATTTCATTAAATAACATTTATAATATAAAGTTAATATGAAGGTATATGACATTTAGTCTTAGGTGTATTGAAAATCTATCTATCACAGTGTGTAATTTCATAGAAGCTGACTTATATACCATGCATATTGCGTATCAGAGACTTCATACTAAACGGTTTAGAATTGCGTTGGGTATATTACCATTATTCTTAGGTATGTGTGTCTGGAATTCAAGATTTAATCGTAGCCATCCGTTCAAAACTGAATAATACAAGATTTAATCACAACATCCATTAATTTCAATAAATAAAAAATAAAAAAACCAAGAATTAATCACAGCCATCCGTTCAGATGTAATCAACGGCTGTGATTGTTGATCCGATCCAATGGTGAACTTTACATCACAGCCATCCGTTCAGATGTAATCAACGGCTAGTAATACTCCCGTGCAACCGTTCAACTCCCCGTCGGTCGGTCAGACGCACCTCTTCCCGTAATGATGTGAGTACTGTATAATAATTGTATTTTTTTTTTTACTTTAATCACCCCATACCCCCTCCAACCCTAATCTAATCACTTCATCCTCACCCCTTTCATCTTCTCCGCTCCAGATTCGTTCCAGTTTTTTTTTTTTTTTTTTTTTTTTTACTTTTTATCATCACTTTCATGAAGGTTTTATCTATGTTACACCCCGTGGAGTACACCATACATTTAATAACCGTTGATTTAATATTATTTTATACAAGTGCACACACAATCACACACACCGACGTGTATGGTGTATGAATCAACGGTTAAGATGCTACCAGAGTAATACACCAGGTGTAGCATCTAATAGACCCTTTCATGAAATAAACATTTGGGTTTTTTTTTATTAATGAACTACCACATACCATTCTTTTTTATGGTATACCCTCTTTTTTTTTGCACAGAATGAAGAATTTGGGCGAATCATCCAGCCTTGCTCATAAATGCCACAAATGTGGCCAAGAAACACACGGAGCGGTATCAGGATATTCAAAGACAGTGGGTCGTCTATACGCACGCTGCCGGGCGCACGGGTTCTCACACTGGCTTCAACCGGCTATAAAGGAGGAGGAAACCCCCAGACCCTACCAAGGTAATCACTTTTTCGTTTTAATCGTTTTGAATGCATGTTATCTAATTAATCTGAAGGTAATCTGCCTTCTCGTTTTAAACACTTATGTGGTTAGGGCCTAGGGGTATTCACTGATTTGGTTTGAACCCTAATATTTTACATGCATCAAACCCTGTTGTAAACAACATACATTTATTTTACATATTGTGGATGCTATAGCATCCACATCGGTTTCAGGAAGAAAAAGGAAGGGACACTCATACAGTCCCAGATTCCACACATATATCATTGATCCAGTCACAGAGTACATTGTAAGTATACATTTGTTTGTATACTACAGTACATTGTCAGTTGCTTTGCTTTGTATGCTTTTGTATAACTTATCTCATACCTTTGTTTGCTAGATTATTCCCAGAGCATTTGTGGATGCATGCACACACCATATCCCAAGGCAAGTGTTTCTGAAAACTCCTTCTGGTCTAATGATGCCTGCTGAATTTTATTAAGATGAGCTGGGCCGCATGTGTTGGAGTTGTGTACTTAATGTCTAGATTTAAGTAACGGAAACTCACGATCCATTGCCACTAATCTATTTAATTAAATAAACAATTATTTGCGTTTAATTATTTATAATTAAATATATGGAAATTATAGTCCTGGATTTTATACGTTGTAGTTAGTATGGTGTTGTATGGACACACAGAAGATCATACTATCGGTTACTCGTATTTAATCGAACAGTTGCTCACGACCTAGATGGACACGGACCAATCCATCGGTATAGTCGTTGTGTGAGAGAGAAAATAATCTATCTTGATTATTTTATCACACTTGTACACTTGGTGTATTGAGCGGATCTGCTTGAGATTTATCGATTAGGATTGCCGGCGATAATCGATTTAAGTCTCAGTGTATTTTATTCTTAATCCCGATACTATTGCGGGTGTGTATATTTAATATAAGTGACTTTGATTTACCAAAGGAATTAACCGATTTAATTATTGGGTTAATTACCGGTTAAGTTGGGTCACTATATTTTATATATGGCATGCCGTGAATACTTGACGGGAAAGTGTATCCCGTAAGAGTTGATAATATCCCCGAGATGAGTTCATAAGGAATTATTATGTAAACCCTGCAGGTGGATTTATTCCGCATAATAGTTAAGGTTGAATGGTACTAGTCTCGGATATAAGAGATGAATAAATTAATTAGCAATAAATTAATTTTATTCATGGATATTTATATCTTAAATACACGGAATAAATAATACTACCGGAGAAATATTATTTGATATAATATGGTTTAATATTGGGAGTGCAATTAATTTTATATAGTGGAAAATAGAATTAATTAATAATAGTAAGGATTAATAGATTTGGGCTTGGGCTCAATTTAATCACTATTATTGGAAGCCCAATATTACACCTCCTTAAGATCCCCTACGTAGCCTATAAAAGCACTACATGGTCTTCTCTATTCTCATAACTTGAAGATCACAATTCTAGAGAGAGAAAGTAGAGAGGAGGATCCATGGAGTTCGGTAGATCGTCGCCCACACGACGTCCGGGCTAGTGCAAGGAATACGTCGGAAGATCTCAAGGTCGTCAAATTGAGTTCTTCGTTTTTCCGAACAACGAGAACGAGGTAAATCGTAAAACCTTCTTTATGATTTTATCGTTTAATTATCGTGAAAGTATCATGAACCAAGATCCGAAAGAGGCGACCCATGACGAGGACGAACCGGGCGGTGGTGGTCGAAGACCACCGGACCGCCGGCGGATCGTCGGCTCGGCTGGAAGGGTCGAGAGGGCGAGAGTCTCGGCTGGACGCCAAGACTCGATCGAACCCTAGTTCGATCGCCACGGACGGGCTCGCGTGCGAGCTGCGGGTTTACCGCAGCGGACTCGCACGTGATGCGAGCCGCGTTCGGGCAGCGCTACGGGGCTGTTAGGATCAGCCCCACGAGCCCATGCGGGACTCGCTACGACGCGGGGCGTCAGCGGGATGCTTCGAGCATCCCCGTGGCTGGTCGCGTGGGTTCTCGGCGTCCCCAGCGGGCTGCCAAGGGCAGCCCTAGGCGGCTGCCAAGGACAGCCGCGAGCCTCACGTGGAGGCTCGACCGAACAGCCCGTCTTCGTTTGCGGTTAGGGTTTGTTTGGTTGGGCTATCCCCGTGGAGGTTCATGGCGGATTTCCGGCAACCGGGATTTTGATTGGAGTTGTCGTTCCGCAATTTGACAACCCCGGATATTCGATCTCCGAAGGGTTTCGGTCGGAATTAATTAGATAATTTATTTATTTAAATTTATTAATTCTGGGATATCGATTTCCAACAATTGGTATCAGAGCGTTGGTTTTAGTTCATGGTATTTTTCGATAAATTGTTCTACCTTGCAGGGTTTCCGATTATTATGGCTAGATTTAATTATGTTAATTAATGTCCATAATAATGTTTTTGATTATTAAACTCTCGGTGATGTCAATATTTGTTCTTGTGTGGTGAATGCATGTTCTTAATTTTTCCGGAAATTGTTTGAGGTCGTTTTCATGTAGAGAATCGATACCGGATAGCGTAGTAATAAATTTGTAATTTATTTTACGTTGGATCGATTCCGAAACGACAACCGGAAAAGTGTGACGGAGGTGAAGAAGAGAGGGAGGACGAGGGACGGCCATCCCCATGGCCGATCCACGGGGATCGATCGACCGCGAAGGGCTGCCCCGCGGTGACTCTCGGCCACGCCGGCCACCGATGATGGTGGCGCGTGGGCTGGGGTTGGCGGTGGTGATGCTCTCGGCCGGCGATGATGGTGGGGGGGCGCGTGGTCCTCGTGATCTCGTGCTCTCCCGCCAAGATCCAACTTTCCTAAATTATTCGATTTTCATATTTTGATTATTTCTATTCTTGGGAATTCTCATGGAATAGGAAAAGAATAAATTTAGAATAAATTTATTTTTCCTTATTGATTATTCCTATTCTTGAGAATTTTCATAGATTAGGAAAAGGAATAAATTTATAATTAATTCATTTTTCCTATTTAATTATTCCTTTATGGAATTTTTAATGGATTAGGAAAATAATTAATTTGGAAAGTTTAGGAGTCCTAAATTAATTTTTCCTTATTTAATTATTCCTTTACGGAATTTTTAATGGATTAGGAAAGGAATTAATTTGGAAGGACTAGGAGTCCTAAATTATTTTATTTCTTTATTTCATTATGGAAATCTTCTAGAATATTCCAAGTGGGTCTTGGATAGGATTCTAGAGATTTAATGGAATTAGAAAAAGGAAAATAAAAATAATAAAAATATTAATAATATTTAATTTTATTTTTGATTTATTCGATTGACTTAATTTTCGAATTAAGTAACTTTTGGATTTATTAAAAATAAATAGATTTAAATATTGGAATTAATATTCCCGTCACATAGAGCATTCAAGAACGAAAACTAAAGACTAGAAGAAGCATACGGAGATGCGATAAAACCATAATAGTCGGAAAATAATATTCTAGTATTATTTTGATTATGTTATAATATTCTATGTGCTTTATTTCATGTATGCATGCTTATGTGTATTTAATTATGCATTAGATAGCGTATCCCTTTATTGTAAAAAGCTAAGTGGGAGAGGGTATGGAAACATATCCATGGTCTCCATTGCTGTTCTCTTGGTGACTTTTATGGACTTTTGAAGTTCGTATAGACAAGTCATTGGAGGAGAATTCTTGTAATTCCTCTTACGAGAAACATTGATTAAGTTTATCAAACAATGCCTAATTTGTCTTTCCAAAACTGATTTCAAGTCGACTCATTCTCACCCCGGGGAGTGGAATGGAGCCAAAGCCACTTGGTCATGTCGAGGACACAAATTAGAGACCTTCGTACCATTTCTTGAAATGGATCGATTGTCTGCTCGGCTCCCTCATTTTATGAGAGATAGGGTCGTTCGCATGGTGAATCACTGGTAAGAAACTTCGAGTTTCACTTATGATTCTCCGAGTCTTGATTTACAAGATCGAATGGATCAAGTAATTGGGAGTCAATTATAAAAGTCTCTTGGCGTAGTAAACGTCCACACCACGTGGCTTGCTATACTAACGGATTTTGGATTAATTGATGTAGACAGTTATAAGGAATTGTGAAGAGTTGTGAAGTTGTCGTAAACGTCCACAGCACGTGGCTTGCGGTGATGTAGCAATTCCAAACGATTTACTTTAGTACTGAGTAATGGTTTACACTTAGATACGCATTATAGTATTCTTCCCCACGAAGTTACGCTATAAGTGATGTATGACCGAAGCAAATCTAATTGCTAAATCATTTGGATTGGTAAACGTCCACACCACGTGGCTTGCCATATCTGATGGGATTTTAGATGTGATTCGTGGTTTAATGATATTATTTGAGGGAGATAATATCGGAGATTAAATCGATTGTTTGTTGTTATATGTGCTCATAGATTAGGAAATGGCTTTGAACCCACTTTCTGTGATACGTAAGGAATTTAAACTCACTGGTCCCTGAATGTATTGATTGGAATAGAGATCTAGACATTGCCCAAACTGTTAAAGAGTACAAGTTTGTACTCAATGAGCTTTGTTCTCCCAAACCTACTAATGTCTCAACTGATGAGGAAAGAACTGATTTTAAGAAGTGGGAAAATGCATTTGCAATAACCACTGATTATGATATCATGTTCAAACTCAAGTTGGTGTTTAGACATGACATAGGCGGCTAGACAAGAAGCGATGAGGATACTCATAAAGGCCAGTCGCTTCGAGGAAACGCTTAAACACGTTTTTGAGATGATTGACCTTTTAGACGAGTTGAGACGGAAATCGCAAGCTCTTGTAGCCAATGCCATAGGTTTCGAACCTAAGGGCAAAATCGGGAGAAAGGAAAAGCGAGCAAAGAAGCCCAGTGGTTCTAAGTTGCTTAGACCACGAGATGGGACGAGAAAGCGTGTTCTCGATGCAAACAGCCTGGGTACTGGAAGTCTGATTATCCTCTCAAAGAAAGTACGAAATTTTCTTTAGTCGTAAAACATAGTCAGTGGTATTATCTACCGGAACCTGGTGTGTAGATATGGAACCACTGACGGTATGTGCATTTTAAATGCAAGGGTTCCAGGAAACCCGACGACTTAGAAAAGAAGAAATCGTAGTCTACATGGGCAATGCTGTAGAGGAGGCAGCAGTTGCAGTGGAGGACATTATATAGGATTTCTTTTTGTTATTGCTTTTATGTACCTTTCATATTAGAAAGAACTTTGTTCTGGATTTCTAATGAATGGAAATTTTATTTCTTTTAATCATTTGATGGTTATAAGAAGAAATAATGATATTATCTATTCTGGTACATTAGCTAGCAATATATAAAATGATAGATCCTGAGTCCACCACGATGCAACGAACCGTAGTATGAAACTCGTTTTACTAATAAGAGATTTCTTTATCAATTATACTTGTGGATTCTTATGCTGAGTCATGTTTATTCAAATAAGAAGTTCAATGGTCGAAAATTGATATTTGATCAATTAAGTTGGAGTGGACCTTCCGACCTATGAATCTAATTTGGAAGATAACATGACTAAGCAATCCTTTATGGATATAAGATATAAGATCCGGACAAGTATAAGAATTGATTGACTCTGATGTATGCAGACCTATGTCTACTCAGACAATAACGTACGAGTACTTCATTTGATGATTACTCGAGAAATGGATTAGAATACCTCATGTGCCACAAAAGCAAGTGTTTTGACAAGTCAATGGACACTAAGCAATTGTGGAGAACCATCAAGGTATATCCATTTGTAGCCTGCGATTTGATCGCGGAGGCAAGTACCTGTCTGAGGAATGCATGGCATACTAATCAGAGATTGGGATTAGATCCCAAATGACTACACCATACATTGTTGTGTAGAAATGGTGTGTCGTAAACAAGAAATGGAACTCTTATAGAAATAGTAAAAGCATGAGTTATACGGAACTACCTATAATCTATGGATATGTCTGGAAACAACGGCGCATTCAAATGCGGTTGTAGAATATCCTAGAAGAACAAAAGATGTGTGTTCAATAGTACTATGAACCAGAAGGACGTTATAAGTTCTAACGCCCGGTTCTTAGAGAAAGACTATATAATGAACCACAAGCCCAAGGTGACGTAATACTTTGAAATGAGAGAGAAAGATTAAGACTTAGAACCAGCCGAACCGAGTAACGGTACACCAATAACTGCACCTACTGTTATCACTGTTTATACACCGGAATGCCATTGTAGTGGGAGGTTGTGGGACAACCGGAAATATTCATAGGACTAGGAGAGTCTTCGGACTCTGGACCTAGTATACATGAAATCGATCCCTGGATCTACATAAAGGCTGTACTAGATCTAAATGTGCCTTCTTGGAGAGCAATAAGGATTATTGCTAAGAGGCGAGATCATTTAGAGTACAAGCTTAGTTGATCCATCTATGGATTGAAACAAAGCATTGAGTTCGTGGTACTTGCAAATTGATGAGATAGTCCATTTTATGGATTCATCAAAAGCACAGACGAATCGTGTGTATTGGAGACGTGATGGAAAACAAGGTGGTGTTTCTCGGGTTTTATGTAGAGAACATTCTTATCATTGGTAACAATGTAAAGATGTTGTCAAGACATAAAATGATGGTTGTCTAGAGAAATCATTATGAAAGATATAGGAAGAAGTTGGACATGTTCTTGAGATCTTGGATCTCTAGGAAAGAACATTGTACTTCTCCTGGACATCTTACATATGATTATGGTTCGTTTTAACATGCAAGATTCCGAGAAAGGTTCGTTACCTTTCAGATACGGAATGCATCTATCTAAGGATATGTGTTTTGAAACACAAAAGGAGATAGAAGCAATGAAAGCAGTTTCCTACACTTTGAGTGTGGAAAGCTTAATAAATGCAATGTTGAAAACGAGAACCTGATATCGGCTATGCGGTTAGCATAGTGGGAGGATATCAAGGTAATCCTGGAAAGGAATACTCGACTACTGTAATGAACATTTTAAGTACTTTCGAAGTACTAGAAACTATGTTCTGGATTACGGAACAGACGAGCATTTCCTTTGGATTACATTCTCTTAGATTTCTAATCAAATGAGGACCGGTGTAAGTCGATATCAGGCTATGTGTTTCACTATTGAAGGAGAAGGAGTTTTAACATGGAAGAGTGATAAGCACGATGCTTTTCAGACTCTGCCATGGGTAACCAAATAGCAGCCTCAGAGGCAGCGGAAGTTTTGGTATAACTCCGAGATAATCTCTGGGACTTAGATGTGATTCTTAATTTGCCAAAGGCTATGTAAATAGCGGTGCGATGGCAAATGGTAAGAAATCACGAGTCCATAAGGGTAAGATAACACATAGTGCAAGTACCACCTGATACGAGTCATCGTCAAGGGAGACGACGCTGTAGTCACCAAGATAACTTCAGAGCGGCAACCTAGAGTGCTCATTCACATAGTACTTCTTGGAAGTACAACTTAAGCACGTGATGAGTATGGGAGTCGGGAGTTTGGAGGAAATGACTAGACCTTAGTACAAGTGGGAGATTGTTGGAGTTGTGTACATAATGTCTAGATTTAAGTAACGGAAACTCACGATCCATTGCTACTAATCTATTTAATTAAATAAACAATTATTTGCGTTTAATTATTTATAATTAAATATATGCAAATTATAGTCCTGGATTTTATACGTTGTAGTTAGTATGGTGTTGTATGGACACACAGAAGATCATACTATCGGTTACTCGTATTTAATCGAACAGTTGCTCACGACCTAGATGGACACGGACCAATCCATCGGTATAGTCGTTGTGTGAGAGAGAAAATAATCTATCTTGATTATTTTATCACACTTGTACACTTGGTGTATTGAGCGGATCTGCTTGAGATTTATCGATTAGGATTGCCGGCGATAATCGATTTAAGTCTCAGTGTATTTTATTCTTAATCCCCGATACTATTGCGGGTGTGTATATTTAATATAAGTGACTTTGATTTACCAAAGGAATTAACCGATTTAATTATTGGGTTAATTACCGGTTAAGTTGGGTCACTATATTTTATATATGGCATGCCGTGAATACTTGACGGGAAAGTGTATCCCGTAAGGGTTGATAATATCCCCGAGATGAGTTCATAAGGAATTATTATGTAAACCCTGCAGGTGGATTTATTCCGCATAATAATTAAGGTTGAATGGTACTAGTCTCGGATATAAGAGATGAATAAATTAATTAGCAATAAATTAATTTTATTCATGGATATTTATATCTTAAATACACGGAATAAATAATACTACCGGAGAAATATTATTTGATATAATATGGTTTAATAATGGGAGTGCAATTAATTTTATATAGTGGAAAATAGAATTAATTAATAATAGTAAGGATTAATAGATTTGGGCTTGAGCTCAATTTAATCACTATTATTGAAAGCCCAATATTCCACCTCCTTAAGATCCCCTACGTAGCCTATAAAAGCACTACATGGTCTTCTCTATTCTCATAACTTGAAGATCACAATTCTAGAGAGAGAAAGTAGAGAGGAGGATCCATGGAGTTCGGTAGATCGTCGCCCACACGACGTCCGGGCTAGTGCAAGGAATACGTCGGAAGATCTCAAGGTCGTCAAATTGAGTTCTTCGTTTTTCCGAACAACGAGAATGAGGTAAATCGTAAAACCCTCTTTATGATTTTATCTTGAAAGTATCATGAACCAAGATCCGAAAGAGGCGACCCATGACGAGGACGAACCGGGCGGTGGTGGTCGAAGACCAACGGACCGCCGGCGGATCGTCGGCTCGGCTGGAAGGGTCGAGAGGGCGAGAGTCTCGGCTGGACGCCAAGACTCGATCGAACCCTAGTTCGATCACCACGAACGGGCTCGCGTGCGAGCTGCGGGTTTACCGCAGCGGACTCGCACGTGATGCGAGCCGCGTTCGGGCAGCGCTACGGGGCTGTTGCGATCAGCCCCACGAGCCCATGCGGGACTCGCTACGACGCGGGGCGTCAGCGGGATGCTTCGAGCATCCCCGTGGCTGGTCGCGTGGGTTCTCGGCGTCCCCAGCGGGCTGCCAAGGGCAGCCCTAGGCGGCTGCCAAGGACAGCCGCGAGCCTCACGTGGAGGCTCGACCGAACAGCCCGTCTTCGTTTGCGGTTAGGGTTTGTTTGGTTGGGCTATCCCCGTGGAGGTTCGTGGCGGATTTCTGGCAACCGGGATTTCGATTGGAGTTGTCGTTCCGTAATTTGACAACCCCGGATATTCGATCTCCGAAGGATTTCGGTCGGAATTAATTAGATAATTTATTTATTTAAATTTATTAATTCCGGGATATCGATTTCCAACAGCATGATTCTTGGAGAAGGATGGTTAGCCTTGAGACAGAAGTATGACATTCAGAATCATCAACTGCTGGTATTTGAGTGGAACCACTTATCCCACATCTTCCAGATTGCTATTTTTGGTAGGGACATGATTGAGATTAAGTATGTTGGGGATGGAGGCCGGAGGAGCCAGGAACTGGAGGTCTGTGAGAGCTTTCTACTTAAATTGAAAGAACATCATCGCTATCGTGTGGTAAGTGTTATTTGGGTTCTTTTACATTGTTTTTTTTTGTGTATATTACAATTTCCATTAATATTTTGTTTCCAACTTCACTGCAGAGGATTCCAGCAACATTTGTTGCGGCTTCTGGGCTCCAGTACAAGGTTGAAGTGAAGCTTGCAAATGAGAGAGGGGAGAAAATGCCTGCAACGGTGTTTGCAGGAAAAGGAAAGGAGAGCAAGTATGTGTTCCTCCAGCAGGATTGGAGAGCCTTCTGCCAGCACAACAATTTGAAGAAAGGAATGACTTTGCTCTTCACCTTACGAGCCTGCCTCGAACACACTGAACATATCCCAAGCACCCCCTCTATGAAAAAGTCTGTTATTATGGTTTTTTTTTTGTTTTGTGAATGATGGTACAATTTGGGCTGTGTCCCCTTTTAGCATTTCGGTGCTACTATATTTTTGTGAATTTTGAAACAAATTGGGCAGTGCCCTCTTCTAGCAGTATGTAGTTATATTTTAGTAAATTTTTGTAGTACAATTTGGGCAGGTCCCTTCTAAGTAGTATTCAAGCTTTTTTTGGTGGTTTAATTTATGATTTTCTACTTTTTGATATCTTTGATTATTCCAATTCACTATCTTTGATCATGTACCTGTTGATGCAATTTTGATTTAAAACAAACAATACACATATACTAGTACAAACTCAAACCTGGTTCACTATAACCAAACCAAATTAAACCTTAACATATATACTGCATCAAACCAAAACAAACCCACAAAACCTATAAATATACTACATCAAACCAAACAAATTGTTTATAGAACAATATTTAGCAGTTTTGAATATCAAAACAACAATTAGCTTCCCAAGTTGTCTACAACTGTTTTCAGAAGCAACATCTATACAAAACAACTTTTCAGATTGTCTACAATGAAGCAACATCAATACAAACCAGAAAATCAGAATTTAAATGAATCAACATCAATATTCAAACTCCTTCATAGGTTCCTTCTTTTGGCATTGTCATATCTACATCTTTTCTCATCTCATCCAGCCCAGACACTGATCAAAATATTCTGCATTCCAAAAAGAACAATTTCAGTATCTTCATTATGAGAGAGGATACTATGTAAATGGATCAAAGATCACTATTGTTCATATTAAAAGCTATAAGAATGAAGTCAAATTGATCTGGATTTATGGTGCTGCACCATCAGAATATAATTAGATAAACTTTCAAAATAATAGAAGAAATTGATCAAATTGATTTGGGGTTTAGGGTTCAGCACCATAACCATATACTGTAATTAGAAAAATTGAAAAAAAAAAGTGCAAAATGAGGTGATTTATTGTTATGAACAGACGAAAAACTATAAAATAAAACCATATTCACTTCAAATTGCAGAATAAAAATCAAACTATATCCTATTACCTCGGGTTATGGCTAACGTTTGATCCTCCCTCCCAATATTCTGCCATGAGCGCCGATTCCGCCTATGCCTGAGCAACATGAACCACCGAATCAATCTCTCAATCCGATTTTCTTCAATTTCAATCCTGTTTTTTCACCCAAAAACATTAGGGTTCTAAGTTGGGTGAATTTGGGATTCGGATTCTACAGACGCCGATTCCGCCTACGCCTGAGCAACATGAACCACCGACTCCGTCTCTCAATCCGATTTCTTCAATTTCAGTCCAATTTTTTCCCAAAAAAATTAGGGTTCTAAGTTGGGTGGATTTGGGATTCGGATACTAGAGCTACTCCACATACCCGATTTTTTGGATTGTGTTTTTCGATTGAAAAAACCAGAAACAAAGGGCATTTACGTACTTTCACTTTTAATTTAAAGAATTCTAATAAACAAATATTTTAGAAATTATTTTTATGTTTTTTGAATAATAAAAATTTATTAAAACCATTTTTTTCTTTTTTTTGAAACTTTGACTTTGTCAAAGGCTTCATAAACAAATGGTCTTTGAGAAAAGGCCTTTTGGCTAATTAAACCTTCTTAAATCTATTTTCGTAAAAAGAAATAATTGTGAGCAAATTGAGCAACACACACACGCCTTTTTAAGAACATTTACAACCACTTTTGTTGGCCTTAGATTTTCAAAGTACTAATTCCAAGGTCATTAGACTATGTTTATCCATAACCCAATCTTTCAATAAAATAATTATTTCACTCTCTTGCACGTCATCGTTCTACTCTTTAATTTAATCATTTGATTTTTCATACTTTATCTACAACCTACAACTCACAACCCACTTCAATTTATTTTTTATTTTTTTCAATTATTTATTATATTAAGTAATGTTTTTTTTAAATATATGAAAATATATAAATTTTTTTCATAGTTTGAAATTATAATAATAAATTAGAAGAAAACCATGAATAATATTTTTTTATTTAAGATATATCAATATTGGTCTCTATTTGTAGAGCATAAAAAAATATAAATTTTGGTGTAATTATAAATATTTTTTGTTTCATTAATATTGTAAAATTTTAATTTATAAAAACAGTTTAAATAAAACAAGAATGGACCAATTATATGCTGACACATGTCGCATGTTTAGTAAAACAAATCTCAGGCCCTTGAGGCTTGAGAATTGAGAAGTCCCATTTATTTAATTTTTTATTTATTTTTATTCAGTTAGTAGGGGAGCGTGGGTGTGGTAGCCCCGATAAACATAATCTATAATTCATCTTTTTTCACACCAAAAGAAAAAGAACAAAAAATTAATATAACTTGAAATTGTTGCATGCATACATAAAAGTAGCAAACGACGTGGATTCTGGCATAAAATCGGCAACTTGAAAATTTTGACTAAAGCAAAGGCTCACATCGATCGAGAATCCGATGATTGGAGCTACGGATCTTATCTAAATACATTTGCAGTTCGAAAATGAATTTGCGCATCTCGTCACCTGAATAACACTGGCCTGATAAATCGAGAACTCCGATCCCGATAGATAAAGAATTGAAACATACTTTTATACGTCATAATTTAAGAACACTATTAAAGACATCACGAGTTAATTAGAAAAATGACTTCATTTAATAAAACTGTGAGGTTATAGACAAAAATAGCATAAAACAACACTAAATATAATAGAAAGGCGATCAGGAGTAACTAAACAAAATTAAGATCAAGTCACTAAATTACAACAGGTGAAATTTTTATATTGAAAAAAAAAACAGAAGGTCGATCAGTACACACCTTGCTCGTCGAGAGTAAGATATCTGCACATACGAACATCAAAACAAATCTCAAAACTTCAGTAGATAAAAATCAAAGCTCCAACGAAATCAACTTCCGTCGTAAGATCTACAACTCAAAAAAAAAATTTGAGCTGAAACAATTTTTATATAAATTCATGAAAGTACCGATATTTCCTGAATGAAAAGCGAGAAATCATTGTTCCTTATACAATGTAGATATATGCATTTCAAAAAAGGAGATAATACGAAACTTACCAATTGATCTGCATAATGATACAATAAATAAATAAAAAAATTTTATTTTGTTTTCAAAACATATAATTTTTTAAACATATATTCACTTACTATGAGATGATAAAAAACAAAATCATCTTATAAGTTGAGGTTAAAAGATAGATATGTCATTTGAGTTCAACCCATCAATCTTACCCATCAAGATAGATGTCACATAATGAATAAGATTAACCCACGAAAAAAAAAAACATTTTTTTTATGTATATATTTTTATTCTCAGATACCAGTTTTTATGTATTTTTTACTTTTAGTTGTAAATAATTTAATTTTTCCAAGATTACCCATTTTCTTACAATCATAATTTATACCTATATCACATGCAAAACAACTAAATCATAAAATAGTACATGTATTACACATGTGAAAAGAGGTTGATACTCATAAAGAAACTACAATTTTTTTTTTTTATTTGGTCCCTCAATTCATTCAAAAGAGATGACTCGTCTGCCTCTGAATACATCAAATTTTCAGAAAATACAAACCCATTTTTATTTGATGTTTGTTCAGAAAATCCAGCTCTTTTTTTTTGTCGGGATCAAGCTACGGACTGTAACTCTTCAACTCTTCTGGCCTTTTGGAATATAGAGATCCCGAAAAACAGGGCTATCAACTCCAACTCCCATCGCGTTAAGACCATTGTCGACAACGGCTCCAGTTATGGCTTTAGCCAATGGGGATGCCAGAAAAGCAGCAATATTTCCGACCTCGCCTGTTTACATTCATTTCTCAAGCTTAATTAGAGTTGAGAATACTAAAACAAACAAACTACTAATTCTACTGTATATTACAAAATAAATCCAATTATCTTCTAAAATTGCAAATACCCCCTCACATTATGCATTTCTTCTTCAGAAACATCTGTGCGTTGAGGTGTGTACGTTGATTTTGGAAGATATTTGGGGTATTTTTGTAATTTGACTTAAATTTTTTGTTAATAGAATAATAACAAACTCATGGAAAATTGCAAGATAGAAGGAAGATGATGGCTCACCAGCAGTAAGCTCCTTCTGTAAAGGTGCATTCTCCAAAGAGTAGTCGATCATCATGTCGATAAACCCGATAGCTTTCGCAGCACGGCTTCTTAACGGACCTGGAAGCCGGTCAAAAATATGAAAAAACTTAAATGCACCACGGAAAGACTGTAAAAACTAAGGCAATATTCGAAAAAAAGAATAAAAAAGAGGGATTTACAAACCTGTGTTGATCCACTGTACAAGGAAGAATCGGTTTTGAATTTCGATGATGCGAAATCGGGGTTCACAAATTTGATATAGGATGAAGAAGAGGACGGGACCGATTGAATAGAGTGTTTGAAAATAAGAAAGGGGGGGAGTGAGAATAAGAGCTACGATAAATGACCCAGTAGGAAGATGAAGGAGCGGAAATTAATTGTAAAATTGGAATAGTTGACCGAAATTAAAATTTCAATTATTGATTTTAATTATAAAATAAAATAATAAATGAGAGAATGAAATTGAGCATTCCTGACAAATAGATTTTCAATCGAAGGGAAAAAAGTTTGGCTATAGGGAAAATAGAGCATTCCTATTGGTCAATAAAATTCAATTTAGTCTAGCTGACAAAATTGACTGTTTTGATTGGCTAATTAGAATTAAGTGATTCAGGATTTATATATTAATAAAAGTATATAGAGCTATATTTGTCACGTCTCAATTTTTTTATATAGTAAAAATATTAAGATGATTTTGTATAAATATAAATGTGATAAGAATAAAGTAATTAAATTTAGAAAGAATATTTTTATTTATCATAAATAAATTTGGAAATATAATGTTTAAATAAAATTAATTACATTTATAATCTAATATTAAATTTCTTATTAATTAATTCATGAAATTAAGATAATTTTTATTATTAATTTTAATAGTTCATTGAAAAATATAATTAATATAGAGATGTAACATATATTATTATCAAATATATATTCAAATAAAACTAGAATGAAATGTTCGTAATTATTTTTAATTTTTCAAAGTGAAAATTCAAATCAAGTTAAAATAATTGATTAATTGTTTGCAAACTTTACTTACTTAACTATTTTAAGTGTATTTTTTACAAATATACTGTACATGTAATGAAATTTTTAAACGCATTGAATTATAATTTAAATAGAGTAAATGGATCTCTTTACACTCATTCATATAAGAATATTTCTTAGTGAGAAAAATATATATACACAAAAGTGGATAGTAGACATGCTTATTTGTCACACCATATAAGAAATGTGTTTTTTACACTAAAAAGCGATGATATACCCAAAATACCTTCAGGTTGCATTGAATCTTACAAACCTACCTGAATTCGACAAGGTACTACTTGTAGAATATAAATTATCAACAAGATACTACTTGTCAAATTCATATTATAGAATGTACTAACAAGGGTCTGGCGACAAGGTATTACTTGTCGAATGTCTGTTTATTGTTTATCGAATACAAAAAAATGTATGGCGAATGTTTGTCGAATGTTTGGTGTATTTCTTGTTGATGGATGCAAGAAAAGGATGATGGAGCCGGACAAGGTGCAAGAAAAGGATGATGGGTCGAATTCCCCGACCAATGAAGAAGGTAGATCAACTACTTTGGAAGATCCAAAAGAGGTGGAGCCGCAATGCATAGCAAGAGATAAGCCAAGGCGAGAGACTCGACCTCCAAGGAGGTTAGACGAATATGATTTAGTAGCTTATTTCTTGAATGTAGCCGATGAAGTTGATTCATATGAGGAGCCTTTCTCATATCAAAAGGTGGTTACTTGTGATGACTCAAGTAAGTGGGTCCTAGCTATGCAAGAAGAGATTGAGTCTCTTCATAAGAATGACACTTAGAGCATCTCCAACCGATACCAAAAACTTATTTTGGAGTAGGGAGATGCTCCAACCGATACCAAAATATAAACTTATTATAGGTATTATGGTGGTACCCACATAAAAATACTTAGATTTACGTTTACCTTAAACTCAAACCAAAAACTATTTATTATTTATAAAATCATCCTTTTTATTTTACAAACAAATAAAAAAGTCCTATTAACCTTTTATTTTAATTTTTTATTTAATATATTTTGTAATGTAATTTTTTTAATAATCATATATTAATAATTAAAATAAAATTTTATTTTAAAAATAAAAATAAATATTTATAATTAAATATTAAATATTTCATGTTTGCGCAATTTTGTCATATTTAATTAATATTTTATTATATTTTTTATTTTTGAAATTTGAAATTGAAAATAATATTTATTAATTTTTTTAAATTTAATGTCAAAAGTTACGGGGTTAAATTATAAATTTGTAAAGATATTGGTTATTTTATAAAAATAGTATAAAAAATTATATAAGAAGAATAATTTGAGAATATTCTTTTAAGTTTAAGTATTGGAATCTCGGTTGGAGCTAATTTATTGTAAACTTAAAACTAAACTTATTTTTGAGTTTAAGTTTTTGTGTTCGGTTGGAGATGGCCTTAGGAGTTGATTGATCTCCCTAAAGGCAAGAAGGCCATCAAATGCAAATGGATCTTCAAAAAGAAAGAGGTAATCCAAGTGGTTGAGGACGAGAGATACAAGGTGAGATTGATGGCTAAAGATTTTAGCCAAATTCCCAGAGTAGACTTTAATGATGTGTTTTCACCAATGGTCAAGCATAGTTCGATACGGGCGATTATAAGCATTGTGGCAATGCACGATTTGGAGCTTGAACAAATGGATGTGAAAACGGCTTCTCTACATGGGGAGCTCAACGAGGATATCTACATGGTCCAACCCGAGAGGTTTGAGGTTACAAGTCAAGGATACAAGATATGTTTTCTCAAGAAGTCCATATATGGCTTGAAGCAGTCTCCTAGACATTGGTATAAACGTTTTGACACGTTTATGATTAAGAATGGTTTCCGGAGGAGCTCCTACGATAGTTGTGTCTATTTTAGAAAGGGGCGTGATGGATCCTTGGTTTATCTCCTGTACGTCGATGATATGTTGATAGCGGCTAAGAATAAGCCAGAGGTGGAGAGAGTTAAGTTACAACTTGAGAAGGAGTTCGAGATGAAGGATCTTGGTGCGGAAATGAAATTTTTTAGGATGGAAATCACTAGAGATCGAGTTATTGGCAAGTTATATCTTGGCCAAAAGGAGTACATAGAGAAGGTGCTTTGTCGTTTCAACCTTAAAGAAGCAAACCCGGTAAGTACTCAACTTGGAACACAATTTAGACTTACCTCTTCTTATTCTCCGACTACGGAGTGATGGAGTTGTAATTTCCAACACGGAGGAAGATATCGAGGACATGGCTTGAGTTCCTTATTCCAATGTCGTTGGCTCTTTGATGTACGTCATGGTGTGTACACGTCCGGATTTATCGCACGTCGTGAGTGCCGTGAGTCAGTATATGGCGAATCCCGAAAGAGAGCATTGAAATGCGGTGCAATGGATATTGCGTTATTTACGAGGTCGTCTAATATGAGTTTCGTGTTCGGGAGGAATAAAGATGATGGGTTTGTGGATTCCGACTATGCCGAGGATCTTCATAAAAGAAGATCACTTATCGGGTACATTTTCACCATTGGTGGATGTGCTATTAGTTGGAGAGCTATTTTGCAAAGTATGGTGACATTATCAACTACCGAGGCGGAGTACATGACGTTCACCGAGGCTTGCAAAGAGGCGATATGGTTAAGAGGTTGGTTTGGAGAACTCTTGGAGGGTTCGGAGGCGACGACAATCTTTTGTGATAGTCAAAGTGATATTTGTCTCACAAAAGATCAAGTGTTACATGAGAAAACAAAGCACATTGATATTCGTTACCATTATGTTCGAGAAGTGATCGCTCGAGCGATGTTAAGGCGAGTAAGGTGAGTACTCACGATAATCCGGCGGACATGCTAACGAAAGTTTACCCGCAACTAAGTTTGAGCATTGCTTGGACTTAGTTGGGCTTTGATTGAGAGATTATGCCCTTAGGGGCGTTTGGAGGAAGACGATAGGCGAAGAAAATTCGCGGTTTAGTGTTAAGGTGGAGATTTGTTTAGTTTTGTCACAAAACCGAGAAGGAAGGACGCTGAACAGATTCCGCGACCGCTGGTCTCAAACAGCGGTCGTCGGTGAACGTCCCGCAACCGCGGGAAGACGGCAACGCTCGCCGTTTACGTCACCTTTTAGATTGAGGGTTTGATCACAGTTCAACGCCAGCTGGTGACCATCCTCGCCCGCGGAAGGGCAACACGCGACCGCAAGAAGGAAGTAGTGGCCACCTATTTCATCGGTTTGACGATCGAAGGTTCGATCGGGATTTCTGGCATTTCAGCACCCGCTGAATGGTTTTCGCGCCCGCGAAAGGTGGTCCCGCGACGCGGGTGGAGAACGGCGATCGCCGTTTCTCCCAGGCGTGGAGTTTTGGAAAGTTTTCCAATTTTGATCCGATTTTGATTCTTTCTTCTCCTAAGTCTCTCATGGGCGAGAATTATTGTTTCCATACAATAATTAGGATTTTCCCCTATAGAAAGAGAGCTTCTCCATGGGCATAAACACACCAAGATCGGACCGGACCGAAACCAGTTTGAACCGGGACCGGAATCCTTAAAATTTAAGGACCGAAGACCAGACCGGTATTAATCTGGTCTGGACCGGTTGGCCGTATTTTTTCTATAATTTAATTTAATTTAATTTATTTTTAAAAATTATAATATTTAATATTCATTTAATTAAAATTAATAACTCAATATATTTATAAATATACACATAAAATATGAATAAACTTAATTAAATTTACACTAAAAAAATTACTTTTCAAGCAAAATTTTTAAAATTATTTCATTTAAAAATAAAATATTAAATTTATATATAAATTAAATTATATATAAACACACATTTATATATATTTTATATATAAAAATAATAATATATATTAAAAATCCGGTTTCCGGTCCGGACCGGAAATTCCGGTCTTAGACCGGACCGGAACCTAGAATCTCTAAAATATCCGGACCAGATACAACCGGTCCAGACCGGTTGCGGTCATTTTTCCGGTTCGATCTTATTTTGCACACCCTTAGCTATAAATATTGAATAAGATTTGAAGTGTTAGAACGTATATCAATCATAGTAATCGTGCGTGAAATAATATTATATTGAATTTTCGGCGTTTTTCCCGTGTTTGATTTCCACGTGAATTCTTTGTGTTTTTTATTGTTGATTTTTTTTCTCTGGTTTTTTGTTAGTGGGAATACCGGATTCAGGACCACCTCATAAAATAAATAAGTTCTGAGGCCCTGTCCATAAAAGTAGAAGTTTATTAGGCAATTGGGTAAGAAAAGTCTACACTACCCTCGCTGTTTAATAAATGAAGTATAAACTGAATAGGTAATTTAAAATAGAATTTCTCTTTTAAAAATTAATAATAAAACTCCAATAGACTATGCACAATAATAAGACACCGTGAGCCCAATCACGATAATTGTACGTCGTGAGTTCATCCACGATGAATAGACACCGTGCGACCAACAACGATAAATGGACACCGTGAGACCATACACGATAATCGTACACCGTGAGACCATACACGATAAGTAGACACCGTGAGAACATCCACGAAAGTCGCTCGCCGTGAAAGCATACACGATAAACGGACACCGTGAGACCATACACGATAATCGTACACCGTGAGACCATACACGATAAGTAGACACCGTGAGATCATCCACGAAAGTCGCTCGCGGTGATAGCATACAGGATAACTGGACACCGTGAGCAAATCCACGATAGTCGAACGCCGTGAGACTAATCACACCGTGATACATACACGACTAGTGGACTCTGGGAGATCATTCACGATAAATGAATACCGTAAGACTACACAATAATCCTAAGCCGTGAAACCAGTCACGATAAATGGACAACGTGGTACGAATACGATACACGATAATTGTAAGAGTCACGATAAATGGACAACGTGGTACGAATACGATACACGATAATTAAAAGCGACTGTGTGATAAATTTGAATGAGAATATTAAAAAATGCAGAAATTTAAAATAAATTAAAATCTTATAATTCATTATAGTAACGATTACACAGAAGATCAAAAAGCAGAACCCCAAAACTTGAGAACAATTGATGGATCAAAACTCTAAACCCTAAACACTATCGGTCAGCGGTATACTAAAAAGCTGAGCAAAACAGAAAAATAACAGAGCATCATCACACCAGTCACCAGTAAATCTGCAGCAAAGATTTTTAAGCCTTGATCAGACCTGGTAAATCGAAGGAGGTAGACCTCCCTGGTGATTTCGACGGAGACAAGGAGCACAAGCTAACATGCACTCCGAATCATCGCAACCGATACCCCGAGTCATAAGGAGACAGATGAATACTACGGGAGGTTTTGGAACCTCGCGTATCTCGTGCAAGATGACTCAGGGAAATGATGCTTTAATTTTGGAAACTCGAGTATATCGATAAAGTAATGCAACTGCTGTGAAATTCGAAAAAGTGTGGTGATAACTGCTCCATGAAAAAACCAGAACAAAAAAGAAAAATGGAGAATTAATGGATATAGAAAAATAGAGTTCATTCGTTCGTATTTATAGGCTTAATATTCTGATCCATCCAACCACCAGGATTTCAATCGTTCCACGAAATGATTCAACTGCCAACTACGCTTATTAATTACTCGTATTAATAAAATTAATAGTAAATCACCCCATCCAACGCTCCATATCCATTAATATGATATGACCATTCAATTCAGGGAATCGATGCGTATCTGTTCTGAGTCATCCCACCGCCGGATTTCAATCGTTGCACGAAACGACTCATCAACTCCCAACCACACCCATTAAACACATTGCGATTAATTAATTAAGAAAATAAATAAAACCCTAGAACTGTGTTGCCGTGCGGGTTCCCTCGGTGGATTGTAACACCGTGCAACGGTATTAGGTAGGTAGAAAACCTTAAAACCTAATGTATCGCCTGTTGGAGTTGTGTACTTAATGTCTAGATTTAAGTAACGGCAAACTCCCGATCATAGCATTTAATCTATTAAATTAATAAACAATTGTTTGCGTTTAATTATTTATAATTAAATTTATGCAAATCATAGTTCTGGATTTTATACGTTGTAGTTAGTATGGTGCTGCATGGGCGCACAGAAGATCATACTATCGGTTACTCGTATTTAATCAAACAGTTGCTCACGACCTAGATGGACACGAACTAATCCATCGGTATAGTCGTAGTGTGAGAGAGAAAATAATTTATCTTAATTATTTTATCACACTTGTACACTTAGTGTATTGAGCGGATCGTTGAGATTCATCGATTAGGATTGCCGGCGATAATCGATTCGAGTCTCAGAGTATTTTATTCTTAATCCCCGATATTATTGCGGGTGTGTATATTTAATATAAGTGACTTTGATTTACCAAAGGAATTAACCGATTTAATTATTGGGTTGATTACCGGTTAAGTTGGGTCACTATATTTTATATATGGCATACCGTGAATAATTGACCGGACAGTGTATCCCGGAAGGGTTGATAATATCCCCGAGATGGGTTCATAAGGAATTATTGTGTAAACCTCATGAGTGGATTCGTTCCGCACAATAATTAAGGTTGAATGGTACTAGTCTCGGATTAAAGAGATGAATAAATTAATTAGCAATAAATTAATTTTATTCATGGATATTTATATCTTAAATACACGGAATAAATAATACTACCGGAGAAATATTATTTGATATAATATGGTTTAATATTGGGAGTGCAATTAATTTATATAGTGAAAAATAAATTAATTAATATTGATAAGGATTAATGGACTTGAGCATTGGGCTCAATTTAATCTTCAATATTGGAAGCCCAATATTCCACCTCCTTTAGATCCCCTACGTAGCCTATAAAAGCACTACATGGCCTTCATAAATCATAAGACAAGATTATCATACTTGATATTCTAGAGAGTTGAAGGAGATCCATAGGAGTTCGATAGATCGTCGCCCACCCGACGTTCGAACGAAGTGCAAGGAATACGTGGGAAGATCGTAAGGTCATCAACGTTTGATTTCGTTTCTCCGCACAACGAATCGAGGTATATAATCGTAAAACCCCCTCTATGATTATATGGTTTAATTGTGATATGTACATGAACAAGACGATCCGGGAAAACGACGATCTTCGGGGACGGGGATTCGAGATCCCCGGCGAAGGATCGAGAGAACCCTCGGCTGGGAGCCGAGGGGGTGGCGGTCGAGCCTAGGGCTTCGACCGCCGGCAGCGGTCACGCGAGGGGAGCCCCGGCTGGACGCCGGGGCGAGCGATCGACCTAGGGTCGATCGCTGGGGGCTGCCGTGGCTTTGCGCCGCGGCTGGGCGCTCCCTCCCCGGTCGGTGGTGGCGGTGAGTCGCCGGACTCACCGCCGGGGGTTGCTAGGAAGCCCCACGCGATCATCATCGATCGCGAGCCCACGGTGGGGCTCGGCTAGGGTTTCGGCCGCGGGTTCATCCCGCGGCGATTCTCCGGTTGAGCTCCGGACATCGTGGAGTTCGTAATCGGTTTCCGGCGATGGGATTTCGGTCGGGGTTATCGGTTCCGCAATTTTTGATACCCCGGGATATCGATTTCCAGCAATTAGTATCAGAGCGTTTGGTTTCGTGTTCATGTATGTGTTCAATTGTGTTCTACCTTGCAGGGATTCCGACTATCATGGTTGAATTAATTGTTAATTATTCGTTTAATTAATTGCTATTTAATTTACCATGATTGTTCGTTTATTAAACTCTCGGACATGTCGAGATTCGTTTTGTGTGGATGAATTCTTGTAATAGTAAAAATTCGGGGGTTGACTGAATTCAGATTTATTATTATTGTTCTATGTTTTCTGGAAAGTGTATAGGGTCGATTTCATGTATAGAATCGATACCGGAATTGTAAATTTATTTTGTGTAATTTATTTACGTTGGATCGATGCCGAGACGACCGCCGGAGAACTCGTGTGACGAAGAAGAAGAAGAGGACGAGAAACCGGGGATCGATCAACCCCATGATCGACCCCACGATCGACCCAAGAGGAGGGGGCCGATCGCCCTCGGCTAAGGTTGCCGCCGGCAACGGTGGCGGCCGGTGGCTGGGCTGGGCGGCGGAGCTCCTCCGCGGGGGTGGCCGGTCGAAGGTGGGGGTGGCGTGGGGTCTCCCGATCTCATGCTACTCCTACCTAGATTCACCTTCCTAATTGATTCGGTTTTCCTAATTGAGTTTTCCTATTTTTGGGAATTCTCATGGATTAGGAAAAGAATTAAATTGAAATTAATTTTATTCCTTATTCTATTATGGAAGTCTTCTAGAGTATTCCGAGTTCTACTTGGAATAGGATCCTAGAGATTTAATAGAATAGGAAAGGAATAAAAGTTAATTTAGGATTGATTTATTTCCTAATTGATTATTTCTATTTTATGGGAATTTTCATAGTAATGGAAATTAATTAATCTTGGAAAGTAGAAGAGTCCTAATTTATTTTATTTCCTTATTCTATTATAGAAGTCTTCTAGAATATTCCAAGTTTTACTTGTATAGATTATTCTAGAGATTTAATAGAATTAGATGGGAAAATAAATAAATAAAAATATTAATAATATTTAATTTTATTTTTGATTTATTCGATTGACTTAATTTTCGAATTGAGTATCTTTTGGATTTATTAAAAATAAATAGATTTAAATATTGGAATTAATATTCTCGTCACATGGAGCATTCAAAAACGAAGACTGAAGACTAGAAGACGCATACGGAGAAGGAATAAAGCCATGATAGTCGGAAAATAATTTTTCTAGCATTATTTTGACTATGTGCTATGTGCTTTATTACTTGTATGCATGCTTATGTGTTTAATTATGCATTAGATAGCGTATCCCTTTTGTTATAAAAAGCTAAGTGGGAGAGGGGATGGAAACATTCCCATGGTCTCTATTACTGTTCTCTTGGTGACTCTTATGGACTTTTGAAGTTCGTATAGATGTGTCATTGGAGGAGAATTCTTGTAATTCCTCTTACAAGAAACATTGATTAAGTTTATCAAACAATGCCTAATTTGTCTTTCTGAAACTGACTTCAAGTCGACTCATTCTCACCCCGGGGAGTGGAATGGAGCCAAAGCCACTTGGTCATGTAGAGGACACAAATTAGAGACCTTCGTACCATCTTCTGAAGGTGGATCGATTGTCTGCTCGGCTCCCTCATCTAATGAGAGATAGGGTTGTTCGCATGGTGAATCACTGGTTAGAAACTTCGAGTTTCACTTATGATTTTCCGCGTCTTGATTTACGAAAATCGAATGGATCTTGTAACTGGGAGTCAATTATAAAAATCTCTTGGTGTAGTAAACGTCCACACAACGTGGCTTGCTATACTGACGGATTTTGGATTAATTGATGTAGACAGTTGTAAGAAATTGTGAAGAGTTGTGAAGTCGTCGTAAACGTCCACACAACGTGGCTTGCGGTGATGTAGCAATTCCAAACGATTTACTTTGGTACTGAGTAATGGTTTACACTTAGATACGCCTTATAGTATTCCTCCCACCGAGGTTACGCTATAAGTGATGTATGACCAAAGAAAATCTAATTACTAAATCATTTGGGTGGGTAAACGTCCACACAACGTGGCTTGCCTTACCTGATGGGATTTTAGATGTGATTAGTAATTTAATGATATTATTTGAGGGAGATAATATCGGATATTAAATTGATTGTTTGTTTAAATGTGCTTATAGGTTTAGAGAATAGCTATGAACCCACTTTCTGTGATACTCAAGGAGCATAAGCTCACTGACCCCAATTATATTGATTGGAGGAGAAATTTAGACATTGTCCTGACTTCTGAAGAGTACAAATTTGTACTCCATGAAGTGTGCCCTGCTGAGCCCACGGCTGCCTCGACTGATGAGGAAAAACTGGCATATCGGAAGTGGAAAAAGGCTGATGAAATGGCTAGGTGCTATATTTTGGCTTCCATGTCAAATGTACTCCAAACCCAACATGAGTCGATGGACACTGCCTATGATATGTTGTTTAACCTCAAGGAGATGTTTGGGGAGCAAGATCGTGCGGCAAGGCAAGATGCCATGAGAGTCCTCATAACAACTACTCAGTCTGAAGGAACGCCCGTAGGGGAGCACGTTCTTAAGATGATGGGTCTGTTGAATGAGCTTGAGATCCTAGGAGCTCAGATTGATGCTGACACTCAAGTCGACATCATACTCCAGTCTCTGACCCCTAGTTTTGAGCAGTTTCGCATGAGTTATAATATGGGTAAACTATCTTATTCTCTTGCGCAACTCCTGACTGAACTGAAGGCGGCAGAGGGGATCTACAAGAAGGGCAAGTCTCAAGCGCTTGTGGCTACCAAGTCCAAAGGCTTTAAGCCTGGTGGAGGTAGGGGCAAGAGGAGGAAGCAAGCCAAGAAACCCAGTGGTGCCAAGTGGACTGGACCACGAGTGGGGGCTGCAAAGCCAAAGGGCAAGTGCTTCCGATGCAACAAGTCTGGACACTGGAAGTCTGAATGTCCTCTCAAAGGTACGAATTTTTCTTTAGTCGTAAAAACATAGTCAGCGGTATTATCTACCAGAATTCTGGTGTGTAGATATGGAACCACTGACGGTATGTGCATTTTGAATGCAGGGGTTCCAGAAAACTCGGCGACTTAGAAAAGAAGAGTTCGAGTCTACACGGGCAAAAGCTGTGGAGGAGGCAGCTGTTGCGGTGGAAGACATTTATCTGCTTTAGTAGTTAAAATAGGATTTCATTTCAAGGTTATTGCTTTATGTACCTTTATTTTAGAAAGAACGTTTAGTTCTGGATTTCTATTTTAAGAATGGATATTTTATTTCTTTAATCATTGGATGATTTTGATAAGAAATAATGGGCATTATCTATTCTGGTACATTAGATAGCAATATATGAATGATAGATCCTAAAGTCTACCACTGTGCAACGAATCGTTCTATAACTTGCTTTACTTGTTAGATATATTTCTTTATCATTATGCTTGTGAATTCTTATACTTAGTAGTATTTTCAAATAAAGATTCAAAAGGTCGAAATTGATTTGATCAATTATAGTTGAAGGAATGGACCTTCCGACCTAAGGATTGAGTTTGGAGGATAATACATCTAAGTATACCTTTCTGGATAAAGGGTGGAATTCGGAAAAGTATAGAGAATGATTAACTGATTTATGCAGAGATATGTATAATTAGAAAGGTACGAGTAATTCTTAGAATACTCGGCAATGGATTAGAATACTTGATGTGCCATAAAAGCAAAAGTGTTTTGACTAGTCAATGGACACAAAAGCTATTATGGAGAGCCATCAAAGTATATCCATTAAGGGCCTGCGACTTAGTCGCGGAGGCCATCACCTATCTGAATAACGCATAGCATAATCAAAGAATGGGATTCAATCCCAAAAATGACCGCACCATACACCTACGTGTAGAGATGGAGCGTAAGAAATAAGAAATGGAAATCTAAAAGTAAAAGAGAACAAGTTGTTCGAAACTACCTATGTTCTATGGATGTTTCTAGAGACAATAGCACATTCTGTGTAATTGTAGGATGTCCTAGATGAACGATGTATTGTGTGTTCTATAGTACTATAAACCAGAAGGGCATGGATCGCCCGGTTCTTAGAAGCAAGACTATTAGACGAACCACAGAGCCCGAATTAACATAATACCTTGGCGTGAGAAAAAGGACAAAAAGACTAGGAACCAGCCAAACCGAGTAGAAGTACACCACACACTGCACCTATTGTTGTTACTGTTATACACCGGGACGCCAATGCAGTGGGAGGTTGTTGGACAACCAAAGATGTTCATAAGACTAGAGGAGTTTGAACTCTGGATCTAGTAAAGATGAAATCGATCCCTAGCTCTGCATGAGGGCGGTACTGGAACTAAATGAGCCTGCTTGGAGAACAATAAGGTTTATTGTTAAGAGGCTAGATCATTTAGAGTACAAGCTTAGTAGATCCATTTATGGATAGTAACAAAGCTATGAATCGTGGTACTTGCGAATTGATGAGATAGTCCATTTGATGGATTCATCGAAGGGCAAAGACGAAAGGTGTATTAGAGAAGTAATGGAAACAAGGTGGTGTTTCTCGGAGACTTTATGTAGATAAGATTTTATCATTGGCACGATATTGTCAGACATAAAATAATGGTTGTCTAAATAAATCAGGATATAAGATTGAGAAGAAGTTGGAACATGTTCTTAAGATCTTACGATCTAGGGATAAGAACATTGTACTTCTCCAAGATATCTTATACGATTATGGTTTGTTTTAACATGCATAATTCTGAGAAAGGTCGTTACCTTTCAGATACAGAATATTTATCTATCTAAGGGAATGTGTTTCAAACACATAAAGGAGATAGATGATACAAGGCAGTTTCCTACACCTAGTGTGGAAAGCCTAAATGCAATGTTAGAAAACAAGAACCTGATATCAACTATGCGGTCTGCGTAGTGGGAGGATATCAAAGTAATCTAGACAAGAGATGTTCGGATGTTTTAATAGTACTTGCGAAAGTACTGGACATTAAACAAGACGAAATCTTCTTGGATTACATGTTCTCAGATCTCAAATCAAAGAAGGACCAGTGTAAGTCGATATCAGGCTATGTGTTCATTTTTGGAGAAGTGGAACCTTTAAAAATGAAAGAGTGATAAGCGGAACGCTTCTCAGACTCTCTCATAGCCGAATAGCAGCCTTAGAGGCAGCGGAAGTTCTGGTTAGGTTCCGGGATAACTTCTAAAGACTTGGATATGACTCTTAGTTTACCAAAGGCTATTTTATAGCGGTGCATGATAAACTGGAAGAAGTCGTAAGTCTGAAAGTGATGATAACACATAGTGCAAGTACCACCTGATACGAATCATCGTCAAGGGAGACGACGTAGTAGTCACCAAGATAACTTCAGAGCGGCAACCTAGAGTGCTCATTCACATAGTACTTCTCGGAAGTACACCCTAAGCACGTGATGAGTATGGGAACCGGGAGTTTGGAGGAAATGACTAGACCTTAGTACAAGTGGGAGATTGTTGGATTTGTGTACTTAATGTCTAGATTTAAGTAACGGTAAACTCCCGATCATAGCATTTAATCTATTAAATTAATAAACAATTGTTTGCGTTTAATTATTTATAATTAAATTTATGCAAATCATAGTTCTGGATTTTATACGTTGTAGTTAGTATGGTGCTGCATGGGCGCACAGAAGATCATACTATCGGTTACTCGTATTTAATCAAACAGTTGCTCACGACCTAGATGGACACGAACTAATCCATCGGTATAGTCGTAGTGTGAGAGAAATATTATTTGATATACTACCGGAGAAATATTATTTGATATAATATGGTTTAATATTGGGAGTGTAATTAATTTATATAGTGGAAAATAAATTAATTAATATTGATAAGGATTAATGGACTTGAGCATTGGGCTCAATTTAATCTTCAATATTGGAAGCCCAATATTCCACCTCCTTTAGATCCCCTACGTAGCCTATAAAAGCACTACATGGCCTTCATAAATCATAAGACAAGATTATCATACTTGATATTCTAGAGAGTTGAAGGAGATCCATAGGAGTTCGATAGATCGTCGCCCACCCGACGTTCGAACGAAGTGCAAGGAATACGTGGGAAGATCGTAAGGTCATCAACGTTTGATTTCGTTTCTCCGCACAACGAATCGAGGTATATAATCGTAAAACCCCCTCTATGATTATATGGTTTAATTGTGATATGTACATGAACAAGACGATCCGGGAAAACGACGATCTTCGGGGATGGGGATTCGAGATCCCCGGCGAAGGATCGAGAGAACCCTCGGCTGGGAGCCGAGGGGGTGGCGGTCGAGCCTAGGGCTTCGACCGCCGGCAGCGGTCACGCGAGGGGAGCCCCGGCTGGACGCCGGGGCGAGCGATCGACCTAGGGTCGATCGCTGGGGGCTGCCGTGGCTTTGCGCCGCGGCTGGGCGCTCCCTCCCCGGTCGGTGGTGGCGGTGAGTCGCCGGACTCACCGCCGGGGGCTGCTAGGCAGCCCCACGCGATCATCATCGATCGCGAGCCCACGGTGGGGCTCGGCTAGGGTTTCGGCCGCGGGTTCATCCCGCGGCGATTCTCCGGTTGAGCTCCGGACATCGTGGAGTTCGTAATCGGTTTCCGGCGATGGGATTTCGGTCGGGGTTATCGGTTCCGCAATTTTTGATACCCCGGGATATCGATTTCCAGCATCGCCGTGGCGGTGGATTGTAACACCGTGCACCCAGACACGATAAGTGAAAACCCTGAGCCATCCACGATAATAAGACGCCGGTTACAATTTACAAATCACGATAAATGGACACCGTGAAATTATCCACGATAATTGGACTCCGTGAGACCATCCAAGATAATAGGACACCGTGATACTATCCACGATAATCGTAAGCCTTGAGACCATCCACGATAAATGGACACCGTGATACAATCAAGATAGGTGACACCGTGAGAACATGCAAGATAATCGTATGCCGTGAGACCATCCACAGTTATATTACACCGTGTGTGTGAGACCCGTAAAATTTAAATGTCACCTATTAACAATAATAATAATAACAATACTAATATACTATTAATGATAATAGTAATAATAATAAGTAATAGTAATGATAATAAAAATAAAAATAATACTAACCGCCTTAACATTTTGGAGGCTACTTAATGGATAAGTCATAGTATTAATTAAATGGAGGATTGGGGATGATAACAAAACACACACATCACACTCACGGCTTGGGAGAAATAGAAGAGCAGCTTTCAAAGCGAAATTCACGGCAATATTTTGAGGCACCGAATCTGATTTTGTCAAATATAAAAGTTGTTCTTAATGAGGTAAGCTTCGATTTTCTAGTTTTGAGCTTGTCGATTAAATCACGTTTTGAGTGTCGATCGTGGTAATTAAACTAGTTAGGGTTTGCTGTTTGTGAATTCTTGATTTCCAGCCTGTTGTGCTGATCATTCTGATAGTTTTTGTTCGTTTAAAATCATGGCTGTAAATTTCGGGAGAATCCTTGTTGAGTCTAGTGTGGTCATATGAAATTTGGTAATATTTGGAAAAGTATGGAATTTATTATGATTTTTCTACGGAATTGGGGCAGACCTGGAAATTTAAGGTTTGATTGAACAAGGTTTAATGTGTAGATCATATCCGATATAAACTTGACCCAAATTGAAATTAGTTTGATATTTTGAAAAGTAGAATGATAGGGCTTTATTTATTGACTGGCTTAGCTTTGTAAAACTGTTTTAAAAGAAGTCATTTGGTTTGACGAAAACTAGGATTGTGTGCTGAAATGTGAGTAATGAGTAATGCGATAAATGTTTTGACATAGTTTTTGATCTTTTTCAGTAAAAGGATAAATCTTAAAAAAATATAAAGGTGTAGATAATGAGGTCAGTGAGTTGCTTGTTTATTTTCAAAATTATTTATAGAGTATGAGAATTATTAAAATGTTTGGAAAATTGTTGTTTCAGTTAGAGTGTGATTTACAGCTTTGAGCGGTTTTACGAAAACAGACGTAACTTAAAACTCTTTGATCCGATTCTTCTTTCGTTTGTTTTAAAATTTAATAAACTGTTTTAGCTACAGATTGTATGAGGAACCTTTGTCCAGTTGTGAGTGGTGTAACCTCGGTGAGCCTAGGAAGTTGACTGGTGGATTGAGAGTATGGTTGTACGGGCAGTTTTAGGATTATTGTTATATCTCCTAATCGGTTGATCGAAACTTCGTTTTATTTATTGGAGTCAGAAGTTAACTGAAATATCTTCATCTTCTTAGTTGCAACAGAACACTAAATTAAAATATTTAGTCCTCTTAAAGCCTTTGAAACGGACTGAAATAATGTATGAATAACCTGGAATGTTAAGCGTGCGTAGTTTTATTAAATTGAGCATAACTCCTAAACCACACATCGAAATTGGAGTTCGTTTGGCAGAAATGTTAGACATTCGAATAAGCTATAAATGTTATGTCGTAACTAATTATATATGAAGTATTATTTAGGCGTACGTGGAGTCCGAAAATAAAGACGTGATCTGTCGTCGAGCGAAATACACGAGGCACATGAGAGGGACAAGAGAGAGTTGTTCGAGACCTTGAATGTGACGTACACAGGTGGGTAAAAGTGTAACCTAAATTATTTGTTTAATTATACGATGGTGTGAATTCTTTATGCGTGATATCTTGTGACGTGTAGTTTTGTGATGGTATATTGACGTGTATTGTGAGTTGTGTGGATTTTATACTGTGATTATCTGATATAATGTGATGTGATGCGATGCTTTGTGAAGTGATGTGACGTGATTTGATGTGATGTGAGTTTTGTGGATTCTATATTGTGATTTGAATTGGGTGGATCTTGTACCGTAATTATATGTGATTGTGTTTTATCATTGATTGTGACTTGATCATGTTTTGTCATGTGTGTTGATCATGACGTGGTTGCTTGAGATGTGAAACATGCATGACACGATTTATTATGTCATGACACGTGCATAAAATGCCAAGTAGGGCATAAAAGCCAAGCAGGGCTTAAAACTTCAGCAAGTAGGCTGGGGTACTATCGGCCTAAGAGCTGTACGATGATGGGCCCGGGTGTGTGAGTCATGGCACGTATGAGATTGCACAGTAAATTGCATTGATTGCTGCATTGTGCATGTTTTATTGATGATCGAAGTTGTATTCTATGATTGTTTTGGAGTGTGATGATTGTGTTTGATGTTGTGACTTGTTTTGAGTCGATTGGTGATATTTTATTTTGTGATATTCCCTTTGTAAGATTGGTGACATATCTGATAGTTGTGATATTGGTGACTTGTGTGATAAAACAATGTGATTATTGTGATATTGGTGAAATACGTTATAAGACTTGTGATAAGACTTGTGATAGGATATATATTAGTATTAAACGCGTTTTGTTGTTTATGTGAAAATGTAAAATGGTGAGTCGATGTGGCGTACTCACCCCTACACAGATTTTGAGTTTTGCAGGTACCAAAGGAGATCGTGGTCATTGTTGTGTCCCGTCTGTTAGTCAGTCTCTGGGGTCCTTGGGAGTTTGCGTAGGGATGTGTTTGTATCTTTTTGCGCACTCGATTCGTATATGTATATATTTACAGTGACTGTTTGTTGTAATTCATGTCCCGAGTTTGTATGTTTAAATATTGATGAATGTTTTTAATCTAGTCATCAAGTTTGTTGTGTTAATCATGTTTAATGTTTTAAACCTATTTTGTCGGTTATTTTGGGGTCGGGGCGTGACAGTGAGACCATCCAAGATAACCTTTCACCGTGAAGAATGGCACGGAAATCTTATACCGTTTACATACCACGGTCCACGGTTCAAGGTGACCCTAATATTAATAAATTTAGGTTTCAATGTGTCCAAAAGCGCTGCATCCCCATTCTCCATCCTCGAACCTTCTACATTAATGACATTTCAGCAGGTCCAACAACCACAAATAATAATTGCATTTCACCTCGACGTTAATGACACTTCAACAACCCATTGGGCAGTTGTGTTGCTACTAAAATCAATATGAGAATTTTAGAACCAAAAAGAATAATGGTCTGAAACCAAACTGCGTACGAGGAAAAATTCTCTCGAATATTGCTAGTTCATTTACACAACAAGTTGAAAACAAGTTCGTTGTCGAGTCTCTGAAGCACATCAAAGGTACGAAAACAACGAGGTAGCACGTTTCGCATTTTGTTTAATTGCTTTAAAGCACACTGAGGTGTTTTTCACCGAATGTCGTCGTTCACCGTGAGATAGAGCGCGTTGCACGGTTCACTGAAGGTGTAATAGGTTTTCCTTAACCCCGACGTGTTTACGAAATCACCGTGTTATTACCACGGAGATTTTACCGTGTTATATATAGCGATGGTGTCATCGTAGCACGTTGTCTTCGTTCACCGTTTGATAATGCTATCACATTTTTGTACATACTTAATCGTAATAACACCGTGTGATAAAAAGCATCTCGTTTACATCGTGCATACTTATTATTATTAGACGATGCATGCATGCAGGTCGTTAGGTTTTCACAGATGTCGTGGCAGCGTGTTTCTTTACGACATGGTGGTCACTGGGAACAGTCAGCATACGTAGGCGGAGATAGCGTGGCCATACACATTACGTATTCAGAAATCAGTTATGTTGATCTAATCAATCAAATTAGATCTGTTTTGAATGCTCCAGAGGACAGAGATTACGTAATTTTCTACTTAGACGCGCAGAGAAGTAAGGTTAGTTTGATGAACGATACAGATCTATTGCGATTCATCGTGCAAGGAAAAGTTACCAATCACGTGCTCTTTTTGACTGAGAGAAGACAATACCGGTCTAAGAATGCTAATGTTGGAGGTACATATTCTGAAGCAGAGAATGTAAGCATTACTCCACCTCAACCACCATCTTGTACTGGACCCGATGACGAGGAAGTATTTACATCAGATGATGAACGAGCGGAACGTGATAAAGAGTTAAACGATAGCCTAATTCAAGAGTTTAGTGATTGGCTTCAACATCCGAAAAAAAAGAGAGGATTGTGGGATCTCGTAAATTATCATCTGATCATCAACCGATCCACGAAGAAGCAGTCCTGGAACATAATCTACTACTACAGCGAAAACTAAGCAACTGGATGATCCCGATGTCCAATTTTGATATTTTGCCACCACCTATGGGTTGGGTCGAAGAATGTGAACCCGAAGATGGTGAACTCGCAGTTGGTTCCACGTTTCGAAAGAAATCTGACTTGGAAATATCTTTGGGAATGCATCACTTGGAGACTCGCTTAGAATATGTCACTGATCGTTCAAACAAAAAGCGTTGTGCATTCGTTTGCAAGCACGGTAGGAAAGTATGTACGTTTAGATTGTGTGCTAGTGGGAGTGATGATACACTATGGATGATCACAAAGTTAAACTTGAGTCACACTTGTCAGACTATATTGCATCGTACTACCTGTCGACGAATTAAATCTGTAGTTGCTGCTAGTTACTTTTCTCGTAAACTTGTCAAAGACGGTGACGTTCTGAAGCCAAAGGACATGATAACAGAGTTGCGTGAGCGTTACGGTGTTGAGATGGATTACAGTTTCACTCTCCGAGCGCGGAGCATAGCGATAGAGATGGCGTATAGCTCATATGCTGAGTCATATCATAGGCTCGCTTCGTATTTGTATATATTGAGAGAGCAGAATCCCGACACATTTTATGAAATACAATCCACACGGAATGGGGGGTGTTCCAACACATGTTTCTTGCTCTCGGACAGTCTATTTCTGCATTCTATAGTAATCCAAGGCCAGTGATTGTTGTGGACGGGACTTACCTCAAGGGAAAGAGCCAGGGGATATTGTTTGTCGCCATGACGAAGGATGGGAATGAAAACGCCTTCCCACTTGCAATTGGGATTGGTCCGGAAGAAAATGATGAGTCGTGGACATGGTTCCTTCATAACCTGAGCAGGTGCTTCAATAGACAAGATGGTTTAATTGTCGTATCCGATCAGCATAAGAGCATCCAAACTGCCGTTGCGTCTGCATACCCGAATGCAGTGCATAGGTTCTGTATTTACCACATTAAGAAGAATCTAGTTCGCTATGGCGGTCGCGTCAGGGCCGTAATAACCTCTGCATCAAACAGTTACCGTGTTGAGACAATGCACAGACATTTAGCTGATTTGGAGAGGGTGAGCCCTGACGGGGCTTACAAGAGAATGTTAGAAATAAGGGTCGAGAGGTGGTCGAGGGCAATGTGTCCAGTACGACGATATGGTTTCATGACCTCCAATATTGCCGAGTGCTTCAATTCTCGTATGGTCTGGGCGAGACGTCTACCCGTATGTTCATTGGTCGAGGCATTCCGCGCAGTCTTGGAACAATGGTTTCAAGAGCGAAGCGCGAAAGCTGCGTCAAGAGAACATGAGTTGACTGAAGAGACGTTTAACAAACTATCTTGCGCGGTGGAGCACGCTATGCGTATGGTTGTCCGAGACACACAACCACATCTGACGTGTATAAAGTGGAGGATGGTAAGCTATCTTTTCATGTTGATCTTCAAAATCGGACATGCGAATGTCGACGCTTCGAACTTGATGAAATCCCCTGCAGTCACGCTGCAGCCGCTGTTAGGTACGTACTAATCAAACAAACACTTTCAATTTATTAATTCGACAATATGTTCGTACTACCCTAGGATCGTATCACTTCACATTGCCACCACAACTTCTATTTCTCAAACAAAGAGGATTGCATATATATGACTTCGTCAGTGGATATTACAAACAACACAATTTGATGGAGACATATTCGACTCCTATCAAAGGACTTCCGCATCCTGCTGATTGGGTCGTTCCAGCGTATATAACTGATCACGTCATTCATCCTCCGTTTGCTGTGAGACAGGCTGGTCGTCCGAAGATGAGTCGTGCACGGTCTGCTGTCGAGGGTAATGCCCCCAGAAGAAGAAGTCAGCCTCAGAAGTGTAGTAAGTGTGATTCGACCACACACAACGCGCGCAAATGTGACCAAGTTGTTTTACCCACCGAAAGCCAGACGCTCGAAGATGATCAGAATTCTCAACCCACGGTGGCACCAATCCGACAGAAAAGACAAAAGAAAAAATGTAGCGTATGCCGGAGTGCAGACCATAACATACAGACATGTCCGGTGCGGGGGGATTAACGTTAAGTTCTGTAACCATGCTGAACAATTGTGATATTTAGGTATTGCAACTAATTATGGGTTTTTTTTGTATGATATTCTGCGATTGTGTGTTTTTTGGATTATTTGGGGTTGTTGGGATTTGAATGGTTTCTGTGAATTCGTTTTTTGTGTGTCACGGTGAATCTTATAAATGACCGTGTACCACCGTCCGTGTTATATTTGTAGTACATCGTGTGGCGGCCGTGATATTACGCCGTGCATCGGTTGTCCCGCCACCATCTTGGAAACTAGTACTACTGGTACAATACTCGTTAAAATTTATCTGATCTCCGCACGGTATTCTATACGGTGATATATCATAACATCACCGTGTAAGTACGAACAATGACGTTTTTTGGTGATTATTGCTCGGTGGTGTGAATATTTTGGTTAAAATGCTAATCCAAAGTTAATTTTCCATCTAGATGATTATATGAAACCGACAAAACTCCACAATTATGCAAGAAACGATTGAATGTGATATATCATGTGCAATATATGATGACACTTGAGAGTAACTTGTAAGTTGTAACAAATGAATTAGACATCTCTTAAATTTGAGACATGCATACTCCAAATCGAATCATACGTGTTTAAAATCAAATACCATACGTCTCAATGATTGAAACATATCACAGTGAACGTTAATAAAGAATTCAAAGTGTGTACAAACCATATGAACTCGTTTTTTTGGTGTTTCACGAATTCACGATGAATGTTATAAATGACCGTGTAACACCGTAAGTGTTATGTCGTGCGACGGTCGTGATATTTAGTATTTAGACCTTGCGAAACTCCATCCCTTCAGTTTATTTTCAATAATTTAATTAGAATTTTAAATATAAATCGGTAAAAGTAACTCGCGCCTGCAAAAGCTGTTTTGAGTACGGTGCATCGATTGTCCCGCCACCATCTTGGGAGCTAGTACTACCAGTACTTTACACGTTAAATTTCAAATTTAAAAATTGATCTGATCTCCGCACGGTAACCCTATACGGTGATATATCACAACATCACCGTGTAAGTATGAACAATGATGTTTTTTGGTGATTATTGCTCGATTGTGTGAATATTTTGGTTAAAATGCTAATCCAAAGTTAATTTTCCATTTATATGATTATATGAAACCGACAAAACTCCACAATTACGCAAGAAACGATTGAATGTGATATGTCATGTGCAATGTATGATACTATGATCACACTTGAGAGTAACTTGTAACAAATGAATTAGACATCCCTTGAATTTGCGACATGCATACTCCAAATCGAATCATACGTGTTTTAAATCAAATACCATATGTCTCAATGACTGAAACATATCCCAGTGAACGTTAATAAAGAATTCAAAGTGTGTACAAACCATGAGAACTCGTTTTTTTGGTGTTTAACGAATTCACGATGAATATTAGAAATGACCGTGTAACACCGTCAGTGTTATGTCGTGTGACGGTCGTGATATTTACACCCTGCGAAACTCCATCCCTTCAGTTTTATTTTCGATAATTTAATTAGAATTTTAAATATAAATAGGTAAAATTAACTCGCGCCTGCAAAAAAGCTGTTTTGAGTACTGATACTAATAATAACCGTGCATCGGTTGTCCCACCACCGTCTGATCAGGTTCTCCACAAAAATACACGACTAGTTAAATTTCAAACTTTAACATTGATTTTAAAACCGCACGGTCTACGTTCACGGTATAAATTGATAACGTGTGACAAAGAGACCGTGTGGTCATCGCGGAGTTGTTTGACACCGTGTCTAATTAGAAATTTGTTTTCGTGTGTCACGGTGAATTTATTATAGACACGGCGATGATGTGTTTTTTAGGTCTCATACATGATACAACTACCACTAAATGGGCCTTAATAAGTGGGATGCGTAAAACCCGAAACGGCGCCTCTCACGGCGCAATTATTTATAATTAAACGCGACCTTTTGGAATCCCGCGAGAAACATTATTTATAGTGATTTATGCAGGCCTAATCTCTATTAAACTCTGATAATTTCTTGGTCCTTAATCCTCATACCAATAATGGATACCCCTCAGACAGCTGATGCTTTCATTGTTGTGCTGACTGATGAACATATTGAATCTGGACGGTTTCGAATTCCCGAACGTTTCTACCGTTTGCGTGTGAGATACAGTACAGAGCCTCCGCTCTTCTACCTCCGCGATGTTCACGGTGAGAGGTGGACAACCTTGATGGGCTTTAAAAATGGCTTGGCGTATTTCTTCAATGGTTGGACTGAATTCCGCCACATCCACAAGTTGAAGAAAGGCATGACCCTCTTGTTCGAGCATAGGCCACTTCCAGACGAGTTCCTGGTGCGGATATTTAAAGAGGATGGAGATGAACTCAAGTCATTCTTGCCGAGACCTGCTCCAAGAAAGAGAGCATTCGAGGATGAACCTTCGTCGTCGTCGTCTCCGAAAAAGAGTAAACCATCTTAGGGTTTCGGCATTAGGTTTTTCTTTTGTAAATCGGCGCCTATTGTAATTCGGATTCCGCTAATTAGTACACCAAAATTTCTCCGTATTCCTTTTTCCTTGTTTCCAAAATTATACGCTAGAATATTGCACCGTTGTTTCACGGTCAATATAAGATTCACGGTGCATACATGGCCTTACCACCGTGTGTAGTGCACCGTGTACACACCGTGCGCGATATTATACACTGTGAAAACTAATTTCTAACCCTGCAACATATATTCGACAATGAATAACAAATTTACCAGAATATATGGAGAGAATGAAGCAAACGACTTCACATTTCATATTTCGAAAAAAACACAATGACAAGTTCATTGAAAATCACTTAAGCATAACAATAATTATGATTACAAGAACCATAATTATGGAGACAATAAACAGAGTAGTCTTTAACTGGATGGATACGTCGTGCAATGACGTCTCCATCTTCTTCAGATCTTTCCTAATTTTAGCTTCTGTGGCTTTCTCTTCCGCTCTTGACATTTGTTCATGTTGTATCTCGCCCTCGTTTGACGGGTTACACCAGGAATCGAATGTATGATCTTGACAATAATACATCAATTTCCGATAATTCTCAGATTTCGAGGACACCACACGAATCTGAAGTTTCTTCCGACATTTACCACAAACTTTATCTTGGTACTTCAATCGGCTTGGTTGACCAGTACTCACGGAGTTCACCGATTGTGTAGACATATTGTTGTGATAAGTTTTTTTGTTTTGGATGATTTGAATTCAAATTTGAATTCAAATGTTTGCTTATGTTGGAAGAGGACTGCGTATGGTTACTTGGTTACACGTGTGACACAGCTGTCACGCAGTAACACGGCTGGCAATCGTTTCCGCACCGTGTCACGGTTCAAGATACAGAGTGGAACCATGTACAATTATTGATCCACCGTGACACGGTAATCATAGGAGTCTACCATTGGCTACAACACAGTACTGTGATTACACCGTGGACCTATTCATTCAGGCACCGTGTACAAATATTCGTGCACAAAACATCAATTACAAACCAGTATTAATGAATCACAATGTGAAAACAACAAACATGTTTATACTAATACGACAATCAAAATGGATCAGCAACATCATTCAAGCTCAGCCAAAAAATCTTCAGGCATATCTGTTTCCTGACCTCCTCAATGTACCCTTCATCGATGTTTTCGTTCCGATGCATAAGAGGGTCGACAAACAAACGGTCAAGCTGCATGGTACAGTAAACTCCACAAGAGTGTTTATCAGTAACATCCTGGACGAATTGTTCGGCGTCCGGCATGACTTTCAACTCGAAGGCCTCCGTAATCGCATGGTGTTGACCCTTCTTTGCCCAGTAATCTGATCTCCTCAACACAAGAGGTAAAAACTCCATTAACGGCCTCAATTCCTCCTTCCGAAATCCGTATTCAGGATACGTCGCCAGTTGAGTATGAATTAATGAGTCATACAATTCGATAGTCCAATCTTCGGGGGATATTCGGACGGTGACCCAACGATGGTGGACATTACAAATCGCCACGAGCTTTACATGCCATGTTTAAGGTTTGCGAGTTAGAATTCAGTTTCACACTAGTTAAAATGAAGCATGTATGCTTTTCAATACTTACGTGAGTAGGCTGGTCGGACTCCATTGACATCGGACCATATGTGTCATCCACTGCTTCTCGAAGAGAATCAGGCACTACCCAATCATCAATAGAGCCACGATGAATCTTATATGCAGCATCTATAGTACTCTGGAAAAAGATATTATTAGTAAAAACGAAGGTGTCCAAAATGACAGTATTGTAAAACTTACCCAAAATTGAGTGCTCAATAAGACTGTGTTTGTACTCCCTTTAACATCACGACCTTTGCACTTCAAATAAATAATATAGAGATCTAGCACCTCAGATTCGAAGGCCCAATTGAAGTCCTCAATTTTATCAAACAAGTCTGCACCCACTCTGTGGTCTATGGAGCCTCGACTGCACGATATCAAGTCGGTAGACCCGGAATTCATCCATTCTCTGAATAACGTTTCCACATATTCGAGTCCGCTTTGGTTCGCACTAGATTGCGAATGGAAACGTTTCATGAGTTCGAAGACTTTTCGAGCAACAGCTTCCTTAAAGCAAGTGCCAGAATCATCAGCAAGGAACGAAACAATATCTGCCCTCAGTTCGGCAGACCAAATCCTACCTACCTGGCGATCGATCTCATCGTTGTCCGGCCCCTCAGGACCGAAGACACCTGCTTTTCGACAGCAAATGTCCGTCACAGAAGTCAGATCAGGTCCGGAAACACGTCGCTTAGAAATAGGCCTTTCTATAGCACGTGAAACGTTTTGTGCAGCACGCTTGTGAGACGGCTTGGCTCGATCTTTCTTCTTAATACCTCCTTTTCGTCGAGGTGGACAGAATTCAACAGAAAGTAGCTCACAATCATCTATAGATTCACAGTAACATAAGATAATGCTTTGGCCTCTTCCGGTGTAGGAATTAACGATTCAAAAACTTCCATCTACAGACAAATATACTCTGTATCAACGTACAACAACAATAAAGTTCAACGCGTGTGCTTTTTAATAATGAAAATTCAATAAAGTACCTTCTCATTGAAGAATTTAGTGACATCGCACGCAGCTTGTTTCGATGCAGTAGAGTCCCACATCATGCAACGTGGAATTCTCGTAACCCGAGCACGTTTCGCGCATAATGCTCCGATCGACGGTACGGACTCGTACATCCAAAACTGAAAAGCCCAAACCGGCCCGTAGAAATGGTAAGTAGATTCATCATCATGCATGGACGTCGTTTTGAGGTAGTAGGATAAATTCTGATAGGAATAAGCGCCCCAGGGAAATTCCTCCCAACAATCGTGGTCCTCGACCAACAACCATGCCGACTTATCGATTTAACCTTATGGTCTCGGCAAAGCAATATGAAATAATACATGAGGAGCTTGGCTACTTTCATATAATCCTCCGCCTTTGCTTCTTTGCCGAGATTTACATCCTCGAACTTTTGGCGTAGCTCCGATAAGCTAATGGTTGTATCTCCTTTAAAAAATCGAATAAACAAGCTATCGGGAGGAAACTCATGTGACTCAAAAATATCAAAGACTGTGTAGTGCCCAAAATTGAGTCTCGTTACCATGGCATAAGAAGCCGGTGTGAATTTCGCGATCTTCTCACCGACATAAAACCAATGTTCCATCGCCGGTATTGTCGGACCAGTCAACTCTCTACATAGGAAATGATGCAAATAACGAGATGCGTGTGCAGCATGTCCTTTAACTAATCCTTCGTTGGGTTTTACGAATTCCAGAAAATGCTTCATATAGGAATGCTGAGCGAATTCAGCCAATGTTGCATCGCCGCCGTCGATTGAACCCATAACACGCTTTACCAAGTTTATCACGTCGAAACGGTAATACAAATTGATTCTTGGGGTGATCGACTGCAAAGCTAGTGGTCTTTTCCATTCGTACCCAGCCTGAAAATATCAATCAAATTAGAGAAGATTTCACGATTCACGGTGAGTTTAAATTAACACCGTGGCACGTCAAAGGGTGAAATGTACACGGTGAACATCTAAGGGTGTAGTGTACACGGAGATGTTAAATCCACGACGAGCATATACAACAGTTATCAAGGGTATACGGTGAAGATACACACGGTGATGTCAACTACCGGAATCGTGCATAACCATAAGACGGAATTACACCGTAAGAAAAAAACTATTGAATATCACGGTGTAAATTCACCGTGAACATACAAAACGGTGTTTTTCCACGGTGTACAAAAACTATTGAATATCACGGTGAAGATACACACGGTGATGTCAACCACCGGGATCGTGCATAACCATAAGACGGAATTACACCGTAAGAAAAAAACTATTGAATATCACGGTGTAAATTCACCGTGAACATACCAAACGGTGTTTTTCCACGGTGTACAAAAACTATTGAATATCACGGTGAAGATACACTCGGTGATGTCAACCACCGGGATCGTGCATAACCACAAGACGGAATTACACCGTAAGAAAAAAACTATTGAATATCACGGTGTTTTTACACGGTGTACATTACACACGGTGTATGTACACCGTGGATCGAACACGTACAAGACTGTAAGTACACATACACCGTCAAATAAAACACTGTCGTGAATCGTGATCATACACGACCGTAAGTACACGCGGTAACATTACACCGTGAGATAAATCACAGTCGTGGATCGTGCTCGTACAAGACCGTAAGTACAAACGGTGTAAGTCACCCGTGAGATATATCACCGTCTTAAACTCTACCGTGATAATACACGGTGATAAAACTCACGGTTGAACCGTCGTCTACCAGAACTGACACACAACCGCATGCGAAAAAATTGCAGAGAGCAATAAACCATTAACCATTTTAAAATGTTGGAAACAAAAACCATATCTTGAATGAATATACCTGTATCAAATTACAAATCGAATGATTTACAAGCATCAAAGCTCGAATAATCGAAAGCTGGAAAGCTAGGGTTATGGACTTACCGGAGGTTGAGCGCGATTGTCTAGGCTGTCCATGTTGTCACTGCTTGCCATAATGATGATCGCCGGAGACGGAGTTGAATAGTTGATTCGATAAAGGTCGGGGCTGATGTTTCACCGTGGCGGCGCTCGTCGTGCGTGTGAATTTCAAACGTCGAAAATTGATTTTGTGGGGCAACTTTATTTTTCTGATATTCTTTTTATTAATTTGTAATATTCGATTTGTTATTTTGTGAGAAAAGATAACTTTTGAGGGCACTTAAGTCTTTTCATTCAAATTGGCCTACTTAACTTACATTTTTATGGACGGGGCTTCAGAACTTGTATACTCTTATGCTTTGGCCTTAAAATGCCTCCGCCCCTTTTTGTTATCGTCATACTATATATCGTCTATTTTACAACATTTTTTTTGGACTTTGATAAAATAGAACAAGGAATTCTATGAATAAAATGAATTTTTTTGGACTTTATTTTTCTGATATTCTTTTTATTAATTTGTAATATTCGATTTGTTGTTTTGTGAGAAAAGATAACTTTTGAGGGCAATTAAGTCTTTTCATTCAAATTGGCCTACTTAACTTACATTTTTATGGACGGGGTTTCAGAACTTGTATACTCTTATGCTTTGGCCTTAAAATGCCTCCGCCCCTTTTTGTTATCGTCATACTATATATCTTCTATTTTACATAGGGGTGTCAATGGGTCGTGTTGGGTCGGGTTCGTGTAGTGTCAAAGGTATTCGCGGGTGACAAAACCTAAACTCAAACCCAACCCATTTAATAATCGTGTCGAAAAATCAAACCCAAACCCAACCTATTTATAAACGGGTTACCCATTTATAACCCGTTTCCAACCAATTTAACCCATTTAATTTTAAAATTAAAATTTTATATTTTTTTATAAATAAAAATATTATAAAATAATTTAATTTCTAAAATAATAACATATATAATGTAAACACGTAATAAAATGTTACACGCTTGTCGTTTAGCGTATTATATAGTGATAGTTATTTAAATAGTTACTCGGTTGAATATAATAAATTCCACATTATCACAAATCAAAAGAGAATTAATCGATCTTTCTAAATAAATAATATATTGATATTATTTATTTAATGAATAATGTATTATTATTATAATATAATAATTAAAATTAATTTAATAAATGGGTTAAACGGGTTAATTTCGAGTTCGCAGGTCGACTCGCGGTTGACCCATTTAATTGACCCGCTTTTTAATCGTGCGGGTTCAACCCGCTTTATTTCGTGCGGGTTTCGAGTCGTGTTATCGGGTCGTGTCCAAATTGACAGGCCTAATTTTACAACATTTTTTTTGGACTTTGATAAAATAGAACAAGGAATTTTATGAATAAAATGATTTTTCATAGAATAAAATGATAAAATACTACAAGTCTACAATAGTAATTTTTACCTATATGAAATATAAAAAGATTCAAAAAATCTTACTTTATCACATAGATATTCATATAATCAAATCAAAATTGTGAAATGAACAACTGCGTATGAACAAAATCCGCCTGCTATAAAATATCATCAATAACTGCATTTAGAGTGATTGTCGCGGAATATGCTAAACCTTCTCCATTTCCAGAACTCAAGTTTTCCCGTCAAAATATAACGGGTGTCCATTTTTTCTTGAAGATAAGGTACCGATTCCTGTGCTTTTTAAATTTCAGTGTGTGTTCTTGTTTTGTATACTCTTGTGCCGCTAGGGTTTATGTTTTTTTTTTTTTTTTTTTTTTTTTTTTTTTTTTTTTTTTTTACCTTTTTTGCAATTTTATTTCCTTGAATAATATTGCAGTAATTCTCGATTTTTAGATAATGGAGGACGAGGGAGGTGAAGCGGCCGCTCAGGGTAATTTTACTGACGGTGTTTCGTGTTTGCCTTCGAGTGAGAAATTGGGCACTGGCCCAGTTCTCGAAAACGAGTGTTTAGAAGAGGAGGGTATAATGATTGAAATTGTGGGGTCCGATGTTTTTGTCAATGGGGTCGGTGGTGAAAAGGAGGGCAGCTGTTTAGGGTCTGAAGATGTTGTAGATTTAAAGGGTCATGGATGCGAGAACCCGAAAGAAATCGAGAGCCGAAACCTTTTGGAGGCTGTGGATGGAAATCAGCTGGGGAAAACTGAGGTAGGGTTCGTGGGGTCCAGGGGCGAGCTCGATCGTGGTGTGATTAGTGAAGACAAGGAGGTTAAAGAAGATGAAGCAGGCAATAAGGGCTTTGGCGCTAATCTTGATGTATCATCTGAAGTTTCGAGCCGTGAAATTGTTAAAGCAGAGGAAGAAGAAGGGGTGATATCGTCAATTGATAATTCTTCATGTTCTGATCATTTGGTTGCAGATTCTGTGACGTCTCTTGGGGTTTTGGGGTCCAAAATTGTTGATGATAAAGTTCTTAAAACGGGGTCCATTGTCCCAGAAGGTGATATTACTGGAATGAACAAAGATAACGTGTCCACTGAAAATGTTCGTCTTTCAAAGCCTATGGATATGGAGTACAACAGTGAATGTGTTGAAAAACACAATAATGGAGAAAAAATGGCCGTTGATCTTAGAGTGCCAGAGTTGGAAACGAAAGAATCTATTTCCAAAAAGTGTAATTATGCGTTGTCCAGTCTATTGAACGAAGGTAATTTTGTCCCGTCAGATTTGGTTTGGGGAAAAGTCCGGAGCCATCCGTGGTGGCCCGGGCAAATTTTTGACCCGTCGGAAGCGTCTGAGGAGGCAGCCAAACATCTCAAGAAAGCATCTTATTTGGTGGCGTATTTCGGAGACCAGACCTTTGCTTGGAATGATAAATCTATGTTGAAGCCATTTGGGTCCCATTTTTCTGAGATGGAGAAGCAGGGCAATTCCGACTTGTTCCAAAATGCGGTCACCTCTGCCCTTGAAGAGGTTTCGAGGCGGGTTGAATTAGGCCTGTCTTGTTCTTGTGTACCTAGAGATGTTTATGGTGAGATTGAATCTCAGCTTGTTGAGAACACCGGCATAAAATTAGCCCGAAGGCACGGTGTGGATCATTCTAGTCGGGCCTCTAATTTCAAACCGGGTAACTTTTTCAACTATGTTAAAAAATTGGCTTCTTGTGCAATATCCGATCGGCTGGATCTCGTGATTGCCCGAGCTCAGATGTCTGCATTTCTTCGTTTCAAGGGGTATCCTTCTTTCACCGAATTCAATTCGTCTGGGGAAATACTAGAAGATGATACGGGAAGTGGAAAAACAAAAAGTCGAAACCAAGCTCAGAAAATTGTTTCCCAATCTAAGAGAAAGATAAGCCGAATGGGATCTGCAGGCGAAGGAGAATCTTATGTGAGAAAACGTAAAAAAGCAGAGCCTCAATCCGACAGAGCAAATAAAAGGGCAGCAAAAGTATCTAACCTTACGGGTCAAAATCGGACTACACCTTTGTTTAAAATTGGCGAATGCATCCGTAGAGCAGCTAGTCGGATGGCAGAGCCCACACCATCTAAAAAAGTCAACAACAACAATGATGAAGTTTTAACCCATGACGTTCCAGAAATTTACGAGCCTCTGGAAAAAAACCAAAGCGAGTTTGTAATTGATGAATCTTTTTCAACTGACGAGATGTTATCAGAACTTGACCTGACCGCCGGAATGCTAGGGAAAGAGGATGGCTTTCAAAATGATACCCATACTTTCTTCATGGAGTTTAGAAGTTCGAATGAAAGTGCCCCGGAGAAAAAGGAAGAACCAAAAACAGTCGGATTCGGTGAAGAATTTGAGTTTGATGACGTGAAAGACTCTCAATGTGGTTCCAAGGAGCAATCACGCTCGAGGAAAAGATTCTCTAATCAGATAACTGCCGTGGAACCAGAAGATGAGGAGACTGTTAAGAGAAAGCAAGATCTGTCCCCCGCCGAGCTTATACTGAAATTTGACGAGAGGAAATACATCCCCTCTGAGATCAAGCTGAATAAGATGCTGAGAAGGTTCGGGCCTTTGATGGAGTCCGAGACTGAGGTGGATCATGATTCAGGCCGGGCCAGAGTGATTTTCAAGAGGGGCTGTGACGCAAATGTTGCTCTCAATAGCGCGGAAAAGTTTAGCATATTTGGGCCAGGCCTTGTGAATTACCAGATAGGTTACAACCCGTTGATCTCTGTGAAAATCGAGCCTCTGGCTTTACCTCAGTGCTAGGAAGATGAGACTCCTGATATAGCTTTGGAGTTTGGAACATGGTAAATTATGTATACTGATTATTACTACATTATAGCTCAGTTATCTGCAAAATCACGAGTACCACTTGATATTTGGTTCTCTTTTACGACCTGCGTCTTTAAGGGTTGTAATTGAAAATTCAAAGATAACTGCGTCTTTAGGGGTAGCTTTGTAAATGTCATCACTTTGCAAAAAACTTACTTTTCATGCAAAAAAACAGGAAACAGAAGCATCTCAAACGAGGAAGTTGTTGCGTAATGGTTCATTAGACAGAGAGGCCTGCTAGGAGAAGGTAAACCGAATGATGTCTTCTAGTTATCGATTTTGAATTCGGTTTGTATTCAGAGATGTTACCATTTTGTACTCGAGGAATGTGTACGATGTTAGTCACTGGCCGGTTATCGTTACTTAGGCTTTGTTTATGTCTTTAATTACTTGCGAAATCTTTGCCTTTCGTTTTTGCAAAAGTTATGCTTCAGCTTTTCCATGCACTCCCTCAGAACTCTCAACAATTTTGTAGAATTATAGTACTTGATGAGGTATCCAGAGACTGCTATGTTCTGCTTGCTCTGTTTTATTTTTGGAGGAAATGCAACTCATTGAATAAGTCCGGGGTCTCCTTTTGTAATAATCCTAGACTTTAGGGTTGTTTTTGTAATAAAGCCCAAAATTAAAATAATGGTTCTGAGCAAGCCACCTCGGATTCCACGTGCTCCATTTTCTCTTGAAATGATGACACGTGTCTCCCTCTGTTTTCCTCTTTCCCTTTCCAATATCATCAAGAAAGGTTCTCTCTCCATTTTTCCGTCCCCTGCCTCAAAATTATACATAAAAAAAAGAATTAAAATTGAAAATCATACATGGGATCTGAGACATTTCTGGAAGTGATTCTGGCAATACTGTTGCCGCCCGTCGGCGTCTTCCTCCGATATGGCTGTGGAGTAAGTCGTTTTTCTTTTCAAACCCGTGTGACGTCACCTCCTTATATGATTTTGATGATATGAAATGCAAATGCAGATCGAATTCTGGATAGATCTGTTGCTCACGTTCTTGGGATACCTCCCGGGGATTGTATACGCCATCTACGTTCTTGTCGTCTGATTAGATCGATCGACCCCGTCGAAATATGATCATATATATGTATCTTACGTATGTATGCATGTATTTCCCCCTGTTTATGTACTCTGAATTTGCAGTTTATTGATTAGTTTGCTCATATGGGTTTTTACGCATTCTCGATTCTTGATATTTTCATCTCGATCTTTGTTTAATTAGAATTTTGAATTATTCAGAACAAAAAAAAAAAACAATTTATTTTTCGTAACGTAGAGTACAAGGGTAGTTGCATGAGGATGTTTTATCAGCAAGAGGGGCTCTCTTTCTGATCAGTCTTCGTGTCGTCGAGTTATTTTCTCGGTTCAGATCAATGGCCGCGAAACATTCGCTCAGATTTATCGGGTGTTCGCTGCGATTCTCTTGATCAGCGGCAGCTAATGCTTTCTTCTTCGTTGGCTTTAGTGATTGATGGACGAGAGACGAGCTTATCACATGATTGGCTAACTTTGGCCTCTTGATGTTCTTAGCTGATTTCGGACAACTTCTTTTGAGTTTTTCAGGACAAGAGTAGTCTGAAGGTAATTCGACTTTAGAGGAACAAGCGAGCTGTGCACTGCTTACTTCAGGTAACACCCCTTGAGGCAGTTTTCGGTTTCTTGTAATGTCGTGATACCTAGGAGTAGGAGAGGTGTTCTGCATTCCAGATTTTGAATAAGAAAGAATTCATATAACTAATTAAATTCAAAATTATAACACCAACCTCGTCAAAGAATCCAATCTGAGGCGAAGGCCTGCGAAGGCCGGATAGCCCGAATCGTTTATCCCACGGGGAACCAACCGAATACCTCCCTGAATAATGGTTTAGAGGAGTGCTCACTGAACTCTGCAGCTTATGATTAGCTTCGTTTTTTTCTTGGTTACTAGCCAACAGGACTTCTGTTGTTTTCTTGATCTCTAGATCAGTCTTCAATCCACGAGCTTCTGGCTTGTTTTTGTCGACAGATGATGAGAGGGGCCCACGTCTCCAAACCATGGAGGATGAAAGGGAACCCCTGATTCGACTCTTTAGGGTCTGGGTTCTTGCTACAAAGTGGTTATAGGTAAATGGAGAAAGCAGTCGGTTTAAGTTATGAGTTTTAACTTCATTAAATAAAATCTCACCAGGGCTAGTTGCACAAATGTTCTTCATTTTGCCATTGGACTTCCCTGATAAGTCTAGCTTAGATCTTGTGGAAATGCTTCTGCACGATGCCATCGGAGGCCTGGGAGAAGATACCGTCCCATGTCTCCTTTTGGCCGTCGACTGGAAAGATTGAAATATGAGAAAACAAGCAAATTTATATGGACAATCACAAATATGATAACCTCGTTTCTTGCTGATATGTCGATGCTCTTGAGCGCTGCAAAGGAGGAGAATTCAATGAAGTTCGATTTCAGGTTAAAGAGAAAAGTACTAGTACATGATTAATGTTGTGATCTGTATTCTGTATCCATGTTCAGCACCTCTATTCGCGACTTTCGGCATTTGACAGGGCTTGGGCTTGTGAATCGAGGGTTCGTTCTCGAACCATTCACAAAAACCAGCATCATTGTTTGGTCTTCGTTTGCGCACGTCTTGTGAACGGGAAGCTTCGGTCGTTTTGAACCCTTTGTTTATGCAGGACAATTCATCTAGATCTAAAACACCTGTTGCACGAACGGCATTAGTACTCCATCACAACAACTTGCAAAAATAGAAAGATGAACAAGAACCGGGACTATCAAAAAACGCGCTGTCCCATGCTAAGCTTCTCCGATGAAAGCTCGGTGGCAGTAGTTTTTGGAGATCATCAGTTCTGAATCCTGATATCCTGAATCCAGTGCTCTCTCTTGCAGCAGCATCTGTTCTTACAGAGAAAATGAGAAAACAATAAAGTAAACATACATTTATTCCATAGTATATAGTAGTATTTTATTACCTGAGAAAGGGTGTTGAAAAGGTGAAGCAACTAGAAAATCATCATCATCCTCTATAAACATATCAATCAGCTTAATTTTCTCCAACCCAAAACTCATCTCATTTTCCATTGCACAAAAACCCCTTTTGAATTATTGAATTCAAATATAATATAACAATCTCTACTGATATTTCTTTTACATATTTTTTTTATAGGTTTGAGAATTTTGAATCCTCGCAAAATTTAATGGGAGTAAATAGGTGATATGATTTAAATTTAATTTGCAATTAATTGGATAAATTATCAATTCAAACACAATATGATTTCTTCAATTCTCAAGCAAGATCAAGGATATGATTCCTTCTTTGTTCAAAATGTATTTTTAGTTGTTGAGTGATATATATTTAATTCAATTTTCAAATTATAAACATTTAAATTAAGAAAAATGTAATTTTTGATCAAAAAAGTAAGAGGTAAAAATATATTTTTAAGTTTTAATTAAATTTTCAAATTTTACGAACATAAATTAAGAAAAACGTTATTTTTTATTAAAAAGTAAGAATTTAAAATGTATTTTTAAGTTGTGAATAAAGTTTGAAAAATAAGAGTAAAATAATATTTTCAAATAAAAAAGTAAAATAATTTTTTTAAGAGTTTACGTAATTAGTCAAGACATAAAAAAAAAGTGAAAAAAAATAGAGAATAAATAGTTGAGATTGATGTAGTATTATTATATTATGTACTCGTTGAATGTTTCATAATAACAAACTATTTTTTCACAAAATATAAAAGGTAGAGTCCTCCTCTATAAAAACGGAGGGAATAATTATAGGGGAAAATATCAATATTGGTTGTTCCGTCAATCAATTCTCTAAGTACTCCTTTATTTTATAAAATTATCGTAATTAGTCATTTGACCTGCTATAACAGTTAAAAATATTACATGGCAGATGTATGAGGCTTTAAATTATAAACTTTAAATTAATTTGTAACAACTTTGTTAATTAATTAATTAACACTTAAAAATAAATAAATTAATGTTTTTTTATTATATTTTTGAAATAATTATTTTGTGATTAATTAATTAAATAATATTTATTTTATTTGTTTATTAATGAATCATTTACAGTATATTATCATTTAATATTCTTAATCATTTAATTCTAGTTATTTGGTAGAGAGAATTTTTATTTTGGTCCCATAAAGATTGACCATTTTCGATTTGGTCCTATGTAGATACAAATTTTCAATTTAATCCCATATAATTAAGAAAGTGTTCCGATTTCGTCTTTTTCGTCGAAAAATATAATTTTAATCGGTTAACGCGTGACATGTCAGTCGAAAATGTGCAACTCCAATATGCTATTCCACGTGGCCTCTTCTAATTGGTTGGAAATCAAAACTTTTAATCAATTTAAATAAACTATTTCCAAGTCATTTCTTTAATTACTAAATCATAAATTAAAAACAGAAATTAAATTTAAAAAAATTACATTTTTCATTTAATGTTAAAATAACAATTCTCCTTTTTCACTTTCACTCTCTCTTACCTTCTCCCGTAAAAAAAAATCATAACCCCCAAAATCATATGAACCCTAATTCCCCTATTCACTTTCCTAACCAATAAAATTGATTTCTTACATCAAATTGGATATTGGGGCACAAATTTGTTTGTGGGAAACCGAAATCACTCGTATTGATTTTTACTAAGCTGGCAGTGGCGGCCTGGGGCTCGGATGACTCACCCGAAGGAATCACCACTTCTGCTGCAGAAGTTTCGCCCTCCATTGTAGATCCCAAAGAGGTCCAGTAATACTGGGATATCCATGAATTACCAGAGATAGACGACAATGGCGATTCATCCAAGGGCGGTTGACATTCCGCCAGTTGGATGAATTCGGGATCTACAATAAGATGGATAGATGCTACAATGAAAAATAAAAATGAATTTGATAAGAGTGGAGTTATTCCTTTTTTCCTTTCTCTGCTCTTTACCCTCCTCCTTGATAAAAGAAATCAATTTTATTGGGTATAAATTTGATTAGAGGAATTAGGGTTCATATATGATTTTGGGGTTAGGGTTTTTTCCATTTTTTATGAGGGAGAAGGTAAGAGAGAGGAAATGAAAAGGAGAATTGTTATCTTATTAAATGAAAAATATAATTTTTTTTTTAATTTAATTTCTAATTTTAATTTATGATATAATAATTAAAGAAATGACTTGGAAATAGTTTATTTAGATTGATTTAAATTTTTGATCTTCAGCCAATCAGAATAGGCCACATGGAATAGCATATCAAAGCTGCACACTCTCGGTTGCCACGTCACGCGTTGACCGGTCAAAATTACACTTGCCAGCAAAAAAAGGACGAAATAATGGTAAGTGTGTCACGAGTTCAACTCCTAACAAATTCAATTTATGATTTTATTTTTTTACCGGTCAAAGGACTAATTCTGATAATTTTAGAAGATAGAGGACTACTTACAGAATTTGCTTATCAAACAGGACTATTTATGATATTTTTCCTAATTATATGCATAGCACTTCTAATTATTCAGTCTTTCTTTACAAATTAGAAAAAAAAAAATACACAATCAGTTCAGAAATAGTAACATTTTACTATTCTTGCTTTTTTCTTTTTTAACAATAGTCCCCTCGTCCCGCCCTAGTTTTTTAGTTAGTTTTTTAGAACAATAGTGATAGTATTATATTCCTTTAATGTCCCAAGCTAGTTGTAAGAACTAGGATAGGTAAAAATACCGGAATTTATCATACCAAAAAATACCAAAAAATATTAAATTTTCGATATATTAAAAATTTTGGTACGGTATGATACTGTATCGATAATTTTCGGTATGGTATCGAGTATCGGTATGAAATTTTTAATATTTTGGTATTTCTGTATGTACCAATACCGAAAATAGTCGATATAATTCAATATTTTGGTATATATATACTTCGCTATGCAAAACAAAGTCGATATGATACGATATATTGATATTTTCGATATAATTCGATAATAAAAATTTCGATATGATTCTGTATATCGATATTTTTGCCATAGCAAAAATTCGGTACGATATCAATATGAATTTTTCAAATATGGAAAATTCGGTATACCGAAATTTTCTGTACGATATCGATATAAATTTTTTCGATATCGAAATTTTTGGTACGGTATCGATATGGTCATTTCGGCACGATATTCCAGCTAGGCCTGTCAATCGGGCTATATGGGTCGGGCTTTGATTGGCCCTGACTCGGCCCATGGAATTTTAAGGGCTATGGGCTTCGGGCTTTAGCCTTTGGGCTTGAAAATTTCAAGCCCAAGCTCGACCTATATTAATATTAGGGCTTCGGGCCTACAACGGGCTAAGCCCTAACATCTCAATCTAAAATTATTTTCACAATTTTTTCATAAATAATTTTAAAAAATATATTAGGATTGATCGAACAGTAACAAAAAAAACACAAGCCAATAATATTATCAAAACAAAAACAAAGATTATCATATTTTAAATTTTGTTCGCATGAACTGTAATGTTCGTCGATACTTCTTAAAAAAATTTGAAAAAATAAATATTAAAAAATAAATATTAATAAAAAGAGAAAAAACAACTTATTACAAGAAAAATATTATTTGTACTAACATTAAAGGATAGATCGAGTTCTTAATCATAATTTTTAATTTATTTTTATTTATAAAATTAAAATTAATTATTATATAGAGCCGGGCCTATATGATGCCGAATTTACTAAAGCCCAAGCTCGGCCTATATATAATATGGGCTTTATTTTTCGGCCCAAGCTCGGCTCGACCTTAATTAATAATATTAATCGAACGAGGCTTTTCTTAGGGGCGAACGAGCCGAGTTATGGCCGGCCCGACCCGATTGACGGGCCTAATTCCAGCCTAGTAAAAACAAAGGAGGTAACAAAGCTGCTTTAAAATTTCCAATTTTTCATTTAATGCTATATTTATACTCTGTATTCAATTCAAAGTGTGAAGTTGGTACATACAAACGAAGATTACAGCTGAGAAAAATTCAAGTTCTCCTGAATTCTTGTTTACGGGGAGGATCCAAGGTTGAAAAGCTAGCAGATTGAATTTATTTCGTCTCGACGACGAGAACATGTGGGGGAGATGTGATCGAATAATAACAACTCAGTGATTGTGTCTTTGAATTAGAATAACCAATGGTTACATACAAAATCAAAACATTACATTTCTCATGAAGAGAATCACTTTTCAGAACAAGGAAAAACCTTGATAGAACGAGAAATTTCGACGAATAGATTCTAACCATGAACAAACTACTGTAAAGAAAATAAAATCACAAAAACGTTCTCCGGAGAAGTGTTTCAGAGAAAGCACCAAAATGCGGGTTAAAATCTATTTCTGCACAAGGGCCTCACCAGCAGCGTCCTCGTTTTTGTCCATAGCCTTTCTCGCAAGCTCGTAGCCTGCAAAATTCATGGCACCGAGAGGAGCAATCCAGAAAAACCGAGGGAAGGCTCCTTTGAATAACCCGAGAGGCCCCTCTCTATGTAGAATGGAAAACGCAACAATCGATAAGGTCACCGGTCGGCCTGGTGGGGCCGTCATCATCCTCGTCTTTATCACGTCAAAAGGAGTTGTCAAGACTGCAGCTAGCCCCCCTGATACAGCCCCAACAGCAATGGTTTCCCAGGGTTCCAGCTCACGTCCGAGAAGCTGCTGAGTAGCCTGAAATAATAATCAAGTGCCAAGTGGGAAAGCAATAATTACATATCTAATCCGCCCCAATGGTTTTTCTGAATTAAAATTAAGAAAAATATCATGCAACTCGTTTTACTAATCACACTATCAAATGATAAATTGAAAGGATTAAGGTACAAATCTTATACAAGCTACAATAATGTCTGAGTGTTCATTTGCTACCACAGTTATTCAAACATATCAATAATACAGATATAATCAAGTGTATAACATAATAATCGACTCCTAGGATTTCATAGAAAGAGAAGTCGGATCATAAAATCCTTTGCAGCCACACAGAAGGTAAACTGAAAATGGTACCATTAATCCGGGTAATCAGGGACAACAAGCCTTACGGTTCCTAGAATGCCAATTTGGGTGAAGGAGAATTTACAAAAAGGCCAATAACTTTATAATTGGAATGAGAACAATACCATTGAGGTTTGATCAAATGTAATTAAAACAAATCTAGTAACTTTAAAAACAAAAGTGCTCTGAATGTAGAAGGGGGAGTTTGAATGTTTTTTTGCTTATGAAGGGTCGGACAAAGTAAGTTTCAAAGGGTACTTTCGGGAGTTTGAAAGTTAGTTGGGTTTGTTTGTTATGAGATGAGACCTCAAGGATACTATATTTATCATTCGAAAATCACTCAGAAAATAGATTCATCACCTTCTTGGATTCAGCATAAAGTCCCATGCCAGCAACATAGAAAGGGACTTCACGGAAGAGAGTGGCACCGGTCCCACGGAAAAATCCCCTGAGGCCATCTTGCTGCCAAGTGCCGACAATAGCTTCACCCACATTGTCAAATAGTCCAGCCTGCAATCGTTGCTTTAACACCTCACACGGGATACGAACGGCCGTCCCCAGAAAAGTGCTGCAGAATGATGCCACTGATTGAACCTACAAAACACCATGGAAATAGTATGCGACTTGTTTCATTAAATTATTAGAATTAATCACTTAACATTATGCCCTCCTTACACATCATAATGCTTGCATGGTTTCATTTTCCTTTAGGATAAAAATGAGATTACCAATGCATTTTCCAGGTTTTTTTGATTGTTATTCCCCCGAGTTATCAATGATTCAGTACAAAATTAAAATAATTTTAGTATAATATTCACACCAGTCGAATGTAGCATAAGAAATTTTGTTTGGGCATATGGCCAAAAAAGTAGAATCACTAAAGCCAAAAAGATCTAGTAAATAGCTTCTATAATGAATAGACCCAATGTACTGTGCTAAAGACAATAGGCATGGCCTTACCTGTAATTCTGGAAGTGTCGGTGCAACATTTACTAACACGAGCTTGCTTGCTTCAAAAATGCCAGTTCGGAGACCATGACTGCATTTTTCATCAAATTAACATCCGAAGAATACAAAATTTTGAAATAAAAGGAGTGGCTAATCTAAGTATACCTTGAGAATTGCCCTAGTATAGATGGAATGGAACCCCTATAGAATCCCCGGACTCCAAGTTGAGGAAGCTTGGATAAGATTTCTGGGAAGGTGAGGGTTGAAGCTTGTACTCGTGTCTGATAGAGAAAACAGTTGATGAACAATACGTGATTAATGAAATGTTGAATCAGAAAACCAAAGATAAATCTATATACGATCATGTCACTTTTAAGAAGGAATAGATTACGAGTCAGTCACCTTCAGAAATTAATGCTAAATAAAACAAAATTCATAGGAATGATCGTCAACTACTCCAATCCCACAGGATTATCCGCCTTACACCCCATCAAAAATAAATTTGATGGTAAATATTATTTCCATCACATGATTATAGTTAGAAATCTAAATTTATGACTACAACACCCGTCAATCATTATACTCTAATCTCTGTGACTTCTTAATCCTCCATTATTCAATCCTCACCTGATAATGGAAGGGTAATTTTGACTTATCTTCAATTTAGAATAAATGACAATGAAAAAATGGTTGACGAGAAGTACTATCACACACTGATCATTTATCTGGTTACAAGTGTAGAAAATGACAAATTACTCATAAAAAAATTTAAGAAATAAATTACTAATCAGAAAAGGCAGGAATGACCACCCGAAAGTCGTGTACATATCTACAAGTAATCCATTCATCGCCATATAAAATCAAATCACAATCATTAGGGAGGAATAAGAAGCAAATATTCATCATACATAGATGAAAGTGATTCTCAAGACCTTACCTTAACCGTGTCAACAGGATACAACAACGCTGTGGATAATGCACAAGAAAGTCCTCCAATCAATGCTGATTTTAGAACATTTCCGGTTGATATTTCCACAGGAGGGGGAACAGCAACCACAGTGGCAGCTTCAAACCATATACTTCTGGAAGTCAAAAAAGACAAGTGTTAGTTGCTATCAAGAGTGATATAACAAGAGCTCATCGACTCCTTCCTAACTTTCCCTATAACAAATACCAAAGACTGAACCTTGTAGAAAATATTGGGCTTTGGAATTTCTAAGGGTGTAGGAAAAAAATATCAAACAGCCACAAACTTTGAAAGGGTTCTATTGATGTATAATCTAAAGAGTTGAAACTTAATGTTTCTACTGACTAACTTGAATTGAGAGAATTCAGAATAAACTTAAGGGTTAATAACAATAACTACCCATGAGTTTTAGTCTATTTACCAAAAATGCACTTATTTGTTAAATTACAAAAAATCCCATTTTGACCCCACTCCTGTGGTCACTTTTGTAATATAAGTACTACTCTCAAATGGATTATTTGTATTTTTAAAATATAAGTGCATTTGTATTTTTAAGTTTAAATATCGGGTAGTTGCAATTACTCCTATACATAATTTGACTAGTCATGTGATAAGGAATGACAAGGACTAAGCAAATCCTCTTCAACTAGGATATAGCAAAATTAAATAACTAGTTAGCTCATAATAAATTTCTCAAATTACCGTGGATCCTCTTGAAGTCTATCTGACGGAAGCAAAAGCATGAAATTTCGGAAATGTCCATAAGATATAGACTCCTCTGCATCCGCATTCAGAAAACGCATCATGGCAACAGCGTTATCTTCGTTAGCAGGAAGCCCCGCATTTTGCAATGATGCCAAGATCTCACTCTTCTGTAGTGTCCCGGACTTGCTCAGACAGAGACTGGTGTAAGCCCGGAGAATGGTTGGTTCTTTCTGTTCCATCAACGACAAGAACTGTTTGCAACCGAAAGACCTCGAAAATAGGTGGCTCTTTGTACGGCGCATGAACTCATGGGCATATCTCTTTGGTAGTTTTCTCCTCCTCATGGCAACTTCGAGATCTTCTAGAGTAACTTGGCCGTCCTGATCTCTGTCCAGCTCTAGAAAAAATCTCTTTCCTGCGTAATTTAAAAGACAAAAGAAAGATGATCATCATTTTTCCGTTTGTCAATGGGTGAGCAATTATAAACAAATTATGTGAGCATGAGAAGAATATGAAAAGAGAGAAATATCCAGTCCCAGACAAAAGAAATAAAACTAATACAAGCGTGCATGAAACCACAAGCCAAATTCAAATATATTTAAACATATTAAGGAGCATATATAATCTCAATATTCAAGAACATTGAACACCATATCTAAAAACTTTACAGATACCCATTTATTCTGATTAATCGAAAGTACTAACACATACCTTCAGATTCCGTGTATCTAAAGAAATCCTGGACAGAAAACAGTTTCTTCTTATCAGGATGATCTTCTTTCGAAGATCGCCCCATTTGTGGCAAAAGCTCAATCAACTCTGCTAATGAAACAGTCGAAAGAGTCGACCTCAAACGCTCAACATTAGAAAGTGGAATACTTAATAAACCATTGGCCAATGTCTGAGGTGAAGTCCCTCCACTTTCTTCCGGGCTAATATTGTTGCCCACTCTCTCTTGTTTCACAGATGGCACTTCGACAATACCCGAGGGGACTCCTCCCACACGTGCAAACTTCAAATCACCGAAAAATCCGTTCACGTCAGCTCTCTTACCTTCTAAGATACTAAGAAGTGCCCTAAAATGGTCAAACTGATTCTTCTGAAAAACAACTTCAAATTTCGGCAAGTGACTCATCTGGTCAACCATAAATCCTATAAAATACTCGAACGGAAAGTCTCTCCCTTCTTGGGCTTTCAGCTCCTGCTTGGCCTCGCCAACCCCAATTGAGCTCCGTTTGAATTCCACAGGTAAATCTAAGCAACAACCGTTATCAGCCACATTGCTCACCTTCTTGAAGCGTTTCTTATCAGACTTGAATGGTCTCGGGAAGGCTCGTGCAAAACCATTGATCAAAAATGATAAAGCAACTTCAAAGGGCATGCAGTGCCCATTGGGATTCTTATTCTCTTTGGCACCATTGTCATTCCCATACCTCTCTTTCAACCCTTTACGAGTAACGGACAACTTGCTTTCAACATTACCTTCGCCTTTTTCTGCAAACATACCAACAAATAACTTAATCGGAACTCTCGCCCTGTTACCATCACCGCAATTGACAACAGTACGTTGCCCACTCTTCTCATTCAAGCTCCCATCAATCGACGCCCCGTTAAAGCAATGCTCGAAATTCTTGGCAACCTTCTGGATATTTGATTCCAGAGGAGAAAACGCATGTCTAACCGCCTGAATCGAGTTCAGAAACGATTCCAACGGATCATTCCCTGCCACCACCATCCCTCGTCACCTAGCTCAATCACAACTCATACGAGTAAAAGAAGAAGAACAAACGCTCCTCGCAAAGCACAAAATAATTCAAATTTCGAGAACTAAAACCTGCCCGTGGGTTACGAAATCGGCCCTCAAATCCCAGACAAATCGAGAAGCGACCCGACGCCGTTTCAATCCAATGGGCTGACCGAAAATGCTTCGATGAGGCAGAATCAATAAATTCGAGGTCAATTATTCTTGATGTTTGTCTGTATTCCTGTGTGTGTTACAGTGTGTGTTTACCTCTTTACATGTACAAAAAAAAAAATTGGGGTGTGGATAAGACCCTTTTTTTCCTCAGCGAAATACGCGAAGTGTACGTGTTTTGTTGCTTATGCACAAAAAAAGAAAGGAAAAAAAAAAGAAGAAAACTTGGTGGGTTTTTTCGTCACCTGCAAAAGTGAATTTTATGATTTGTGGATGACGACCTGCAATCGCAAGCGAATCTGAGGAAGACGAAAGGTATGGTGATTAGTGAAGAATAAGGAAATGCAGAGGATTTAATTTGTTCTTGGAAATAAATAAATATAAGTAGTAAATAAATAGAAATAATGACATCCCTTATTTATAAGTAATCAATTATTTTATAATAAATGTTTGTTCGTGGTGAAACGACAAGAATGCCCTTGCATTGCAATCTTATCCATTGGCATGACGTGTCACTACTTTGGAACGATTGTAAGGGCTTTTTGGGAAGCCCATGGGAGTGGTTGACACTCATTGCAATTTGGGTATTACTAATAATAAGTTTTGAAAATGGTTGGGTGGAAGTATTATTCTATGGAGTTCAAAAAGTAGAAAGACCTACAAACACTCCACAAAGACACACGTTCAATTGTTTTGTGTCGTACTGGTAGCAATTTTCATTGGGAGGCAGTACAATCAAAGAAAGAGAAAAATAAATAGAGGCCCGTTGATTTTCAAGCACTTTTATAAGAAACATAAGTATTTTGTACAATCCTAAAAATATATAAGTATTTTGTACACTTTGTATAGGAAAAACCCACTTTGCCCTCAACTTTTCAAAAAATCAACAAAAACAATTAAAAAACATAAAAAAGACAAAAATGGAATTAAAAAATTCGGTTCCCACTCCATTTTTTTCCCCTCTATTCGGTCACCCCCAAACACCAAAACTGCCGCCACTTTGAGAATCAAAGAAGTGAAATTCCGGCGACTCAATGGCTGACAACAACGACAACCAGGACGAGCCACAATGACCGATTCAAGCCCCGGTAAGTCCCGAACCCTAGTTTTTTGAGTTTCGAAATTTTGAATTTTTTTCAATAATGTGTTCAATTTGATATATTAATTGCTAGCCATTGAGTGTATTTGAGTTCCTTATTGCGTTTTAGTTGATTTAGAATTGAAATTATGTGTTAAATTGCTCGTAAAAAATCTGAAATTTCTGGGTTTTTGAGGCTGTTCCTGTCAACACGGTGACGCAACACGGTGGCGATTTTCTCGGTCACCGTGTTGCTTGGCTACCGTGTTACCGGGCAGTGACCGAGAAAATTTCGATAACATGGTGGGATTTTCTCGGTCACCGTGTTACCGGTTAACCGGTAACACGATCCGGTTATCCGGTAACACGGTCACCGTGTTATCGGACATAATGTTTTTTTTTTTGTTTTTTTTTTTGAATTTTTTGAGTTTTGTTATTTAATTGAGTGTCATATTTATTTATTTAACTTCATTTTTGCAGGATGGCTTCCATTGGAAGAGGCCAGAGTTCATACCCAAGTCGAAGAACCTCAATTTGTACGATCGGTACGAATTACTAAAGGAAACTAAAGACACGCTGACGTCCGTCGACCCTACCCTAGCAGCTTTCCGGACATTTAGGGACAGTTGTTTCGGGTATTTGCTCTGAATTAAGAGGGACGGAAGGTCCAATATGGCGATGCACCACCTGCTAGCTCGGGAGATCGTGAGTCCGACGATACCTCCATTCGAGCATTGGTTTTTCGTCGGGGGCCAGACTATTTGCTTTCGAGCACAGGAGTATGCCCTGATTACCGGACTTCGATTTGGTGGTCACGCATTTGATCCTTCGGCCACCACGCACACGGTTTCTCAGGACTCTGTTTACTGGAGACACAAGACGACGATCCTTAAAGATCTTCGTACGAGATTCACCTCTCCGAGTATGGGTCAGGACCCGACCGACTACTTGAAGGTGGCCAACTTGTTGATATACTATTTTTTCTTGTTGGGCCGAGATGATGCCAAGATCGACACTTGGGCTTGGGCTTTTGTGGAGGACGTTGCCGGATGGGATTCGTTTCCCTGGGGATCCTACTCCTGGCAGATCATGTCGCACTACATCTCCATAGCTGCGATGATGCCCGGTCAGGTTAACTCGAGGGGATACCACGTTTACGGCCCTATTTGGGCCTTTCAGCTATGGTTGTACGAGGCTATACCGAGCCTGGGCAATGTGTGCGGAGTCCGAAGCGAAAAAACTATGAGGCCTCGATTTTTTAACTGGACATCGATTGCATGCAACCTCGATTTCACTCATTTCTACGAGGACGCTGAGGTAAATTTTGTGAAATTTATGTTTTAAATTATTTATTTCCTTTAATTAATGCTTAATAAATTTATTTTCATTTGTTTTCAGCTTGTGGTCTTCTCGACTCTAGAGCCGACACGCAAGGAGGCGAAGACTAAGTACTACACTTCTTTCCTTGAGAGAGGAGCGGACGAAGTGAGGTACGTTCCTCCTCCTAGGATTGGACATGCCTCGATAGGAGCACCGGCTGCAGAACCGGTGAAGAAGAAGAAGCCGAGCTTGATGGAACGAGTGGCCGGACGCGTGTCCAAGATGACGGGCGGTGACCCTCAGACTGGTCGACGCACGCGTGATGCCAGGACACCCGATTCATCTGCCGAGCGGCATGCATTTCAGCGTGCGTCTCACCGAGCCCGACGAGAGTCCTCTCCTGCAGCTGAGGCACCTGAGGCACCTGAGGCATCTGAGGCTTCAGATGACAGTACTGATCGGCGCATTGATCGACGGCTCCACAAGATCCTCAACGATGAGTCTGAGACGGGATTTATGGGCCGATTGACTGCCCGGATGAGGAGGATACAGAAGGAGGGCAATGACAGTCTGATGGAGCAGTACGGGGCTTTTTCGGTCGCAGACGGTACTCTCGGAGTCGCCCCTGTCCTTCTGATGCATCTCAGGCGGTTTTTCAGTTGCTCGGCATTCTCTCAGCGCGCCTCCTCGCTTTCAGCACTCGGAGCCCGAGTTAGTTGATGTTGATGTCAAGGTTTCGTGTGGGGATTGGCCACAGGATTTTGATGGTTATCGCAGGTCGCTACTTGTCGAGCCGACCCATGTCGAGTCGACCCATGCCGAGCCGACCCATGTCGAGCCAACCTATGCCGAGTCGACCCATGTCGAGCCGACCTATGCCGAGTCGACCCATGTCGAGCAGACTCAGGTCGAGCAGCTCTATTTCGAGCAGCCGATCGTTGGCGATAGCTATCGCACACCGCCCCAGAGATTCTCGACCGTTGGAGATAGCGGTCATTCTTCGCCACAGAGGGGCTGCGTGATTTTCATGGTGTCTTCGCTCCCTTCCCACCGATTCACACCGACGGCATCTTCGCTCCGACTCCTGCTTATCGGCCAGAGTATGATCCTGGTTTTATTATACCGAGGGGGGCTGATGTACCGCAGACGGTCATTGATGCAGAGAGTTTTTTTCCGACTACGGCTGAGGTCCAGTTGTTCAAGATGACATCTCCCGTGGAAAATGAACACGAAAATGAGGGTGCATTGTCGGATGATGAAAAAGAACTTGATTCTGACGAGGAGAAGGATGATGTCGCCGAGAGTAGTCTCGGACCCCGTGTGAGGAGGCCCTCGGCAGCTCTTCGGAGCCCGTACATCGCGCAGTTCGGACCGTCTGGCAGCAAGAAGGTTAGGGGGCTCTATTCGATGTACCGTCGTGACGGACATGGAATGAGTGTCTATATCCCTTTCAACGAAGTCACGCTGGACCAGAAGTATTTCGACTTGATTGAGTCACTACATCATTTGTACTCGGACATGGTAAGTTAATTTGTAGTTAAACTTTGAAATTTATATTGTTTGTTTATTTGTGCTTAATTAACTGTGATATGTATATTTTTCAGAAGATTGATATGTACATGACGTACCTGCGGGACAAGATAAAGCAGAACAATGGTGTAAAAGATGAAGTCACTCCTACGAAGACTATATACTCTTGTGTACCGAGTTCTTCGTAAGTTCCAATCATCCTATCAAATACACATTTTTTTTTATCATTTTCCTAATACTAATCCTTTAATTTTATTTTTAATTAACAGAACGCTTTGAAGACCCAGTACGCTAGGATTAAGGTTGTTGGAAATCGATATCCCGAAATTAATAAATTTAATTAAAATTAATTAAATAAATTATCTAATTAATTCCGACCGAAATCCTTTGGAGATCGAATATCCAGAGTTGTCAAAATTGCGGAACCGACAACCCAATCGAAATCCCGATCGCCGGATTACACGCGAACACCGCATGCGAGCCGGAGCCCGAACCGAACGCACGACGTGGCCGAAGCCACGCGCACGCCCAGCCAAGCTCCCGCACGCGGGGTTCGCGATCGATGGAGTCGATCGCATCATGCGATCGATGGGGCTGCAGCGGGCAGCCCCGCGGTGAGTCCGACGACTCACCGCCGACGGAGGAGGGGGCGGCTCGCCCAGCGAGCCGCGACGGCACCAGCCCGCCACCCCGGCGATCGAGCGTGAGCTCGATCGCACCCCCGGCGTCCAGCCGGGGTCCTTCGCTTCGTGCGATCCCCAACGGGGCGATCGTCGGTGGTCCGGCGGTCCTAGACCGCCACCACGCGTTCGTCCCTCGTTCCGGGGTTCGTACCTCGGATCTTGGTTCTACGGTATTTTCACGATAAATAGAACGATAAAAATCATAAAGAGGGTTTTACGATTTACCTCGTTCTCGTTGTTCGGAAAAACGAAGAACTCAATTTGATGACCTTGAAGTCTTCCCACGTATTCCTTGCACTAGCTTGAACGTCGGGGTGGACGACGATCTATCAAGCTTCCATGGATCACCTTCTCTCTCTACTTTCTCTCTCTAGAGTTGTGATCTTCAAGTTATGAGAAAAAAAGAAGACCATGTAGTGCTTTTATAAGCTACGTAGGGGGACCTTAAGGAGGTGGAATATTGGGCTTCCAATATTAATGATTAAATTGAGTCCAAGCCCAAATTTATTAATCCATTAATATTAATTATATGATTACTTCCACTATATAAATATAATTGCACTCCCAATATTCACCATATTATATCAAATAATATTCTCCGGTGGTATTATTTATTCCGCATGTTTAAGATATAAATGTCCATGAATAAATTATATTTATTGCTAATATTATTTATTCATATCTTATAATTCCGAGAATAGTACCACTCAACTTTATTATCATGCGGATCAAATCCACTTGCAAGGTTTACATGATAATCCTTATGAGCTCATCTCGGGGACATTATCAACCCTTTCGAGGACATGCTTTCCCGTCAAGAATTCACAGCATGTCATACATAAAATACAGTGACCCAACTTTACCGGTAATTGACCGGTTATTCTAATCAGTCAATTCCTTTGAAAAATCAAAGTCACTAATATTATATGCACACACCCGCAATAATATCAGGGATTAAGAATAGAATACTCAGAGATTTAAATCGATTATCAACGACAATCCTAATCGATAAATCTCAAGCAGATCCGCTTAATACACCAAGTGTACAAGTATGATAAAATAATCAAGACCAATTATTTTCTTACTCATACAACGACTATACCGATGGATTGGTCCTTGTCCATCTAGGTCGTGAGCAACTGTTCGATTATATACGAGTAACCGATAGTATGATCTTCCGTGTGACGACGCACACCATACTAACTACAACGTGTATAATCTAGGACTATGGTTTGCATCAAATGCAAATGATTGTTTATTATTAAATAGGATAAATGCTTTAGACGGAGTTCAGATGTTACTTAAATCTAGACATTAAGTATACAACTCCATCAATCTCCCACTTATACTAAGGTCTAGTCGCTCTCTCCCAAACATCTGACGCCCATACCATCCACGTGCCTACTGAACGCTTTCGCTCGCAGGGCCTTAGTGAACGAGTACTCTAGGGTGCCCCCCGATGCTATCTAGGTAACGACTATATCGCCTCGCTGACGATACCTCGAATCAGGTGTTACTTGCTCTATGTGTTATCTTCACACTATGGACTCGTGGTTACTTTGTTTGTTACTGCACCGCTATTGTCACAATAGCATTGGGCAAACAAGGTACCACATCTAAGTCCTGGAGGAATCTCCGGAGTCACACCGATCCTTTAGCTGCCTTAAAGGCCGCTACCTATTCGGTTTCCTTGGTAGATTCCGTAATGCACTGCATTACACTCTTCCATTCGAGATCTCCATTTCTTAGTGTGAACACATAGCCTGACTTTGACTTTCAACTTTCCCTCTGCGATTAGAAATCCGAATCTGTGTAACCCACAGGAAATTGCTCGACTACTCACAACAGTCCAATGTTCCTTTCCAAGGTTACTCTGATGTCTTGCCACTATACTCCCGGTATAGCATATATCAGGTCTCGTACATAACATACATTAAGCTTCCATAGCCGAGGCGTAGGGAACTGCTTTCATTTCTTCTATCTCCTTTTGTGTCTCAAGACACATATCTTTTGATAGATAGATTCCATATCTGAAAGGTAAAAACCTTTCTAGGAATCATTGTATGTTACACGAGTCAGAATCGTGTCTATATATGAAACTTGGGATAGGTACAATGTTCTTCTCTTATGATCCCTCATAACTTTGATCACAAGAACATATCCTTACCTCTCCTAAGTCCTTCATATCGAATTGTCTAGAACAACCATCCCTTTATGCCCGATAACATTTTCACATTGTTGCCAATTAGAAAATATCGTCTACATAAAGCACGAGAAACCACTTTGTTCCATCACTTTTCCAATACACACGATTCGTCCATGCTTTGAATAAATCCACAACGGATTATCAAATCGCATGCTCCACGATCTTGTAGCTTGCTTCAATCCATAAATGGATCGACTGAACTTGCACACTAAATGCTTTCGCCCCTTAGCAATGAATCCTTCTGGTTATATAAATGGTTCCGTCAAGACTTCCATTTAAGGAAAGCTGTCTTAACAACCATTTTGCCATACCTCATGAGATGCTAAGAGTATCCGGATTGACTTTAACATTGCTACCGGCGAAAGGTCATCCTTTCGCTACAAGCATTGCTTTGAAGGTTTCGACCTTCCCGTCATATCCTCTCTTTTTCTTGTAGAGCCATTTACACGATTGGCTTCACGCCTTTCGATGGTTCTACAAGATCCCAGATTTTATCAGAATCCTTAGATTCTATTTCGGATTTCATCGCCTTACCCAAGAAGGCTCATTTAGATCTTGTACTGCCTCATCATAGGTCCAGGGGTCGATTTCATGTACTCCAGGTGCCGAGTCCGAAGACTCACCCAGTCCCATGAATCTTTCCGGTTGTTTCACAACCCTCCCACTACGACGGCATTCCGGTGTATTAACAGTGATAACAGGGTGTAGGTTCAAGTGGTGTACTACTCGGTTTGGCTGGTTCTAAGTCTCGATCGCTCTCTCTAATTCCATCAAGTATCACATCACTTTTGGGCTTGTGGTTCATCACATAGCCTTCCTCTAAGAACCGAGCGTTAGAACTTATAACGACCTTCTGGTCCTTAGGACTATGGAACACACAATTTTTGTTCTTCTAGGATATCCTACAAACAACCGCATTTCCGTACGAGATTCTAAGGAACCAAGTTTAGGATGTGCGCCGATGTTTCCAGGGCATATCCCTAGAACATAAAGGTAAGTCCGAATAACTCATTATCATTTTCACCATTCCCATAAGAGTCCTTTTCCTTCTTTCTGACACACCATTCCTTGGAGGAGTAAATGGTATAGTCAGTTGGGAGTTAATCCCATTCTCTGATCAGTATGCCTTGAATTCTGCAGACAGGTATATGCCTCCACGATCAGATCGTAGGCATTTAATGGATTTACCATGAAGGTTCTCCACAAGAGCTTTGTACTCATTGAACTAGTCAAAGTACTTGTTCTCGCGGCACATCAGGTATCTAAATCCATATTTCGAGTAATCATCAAAGATGAAATACTCGTACCCTCCTCATGTCTGAGAAGACATAGGTCCGCATACATCAGAGTGAATCAAATCCAATACTTGTCCGGATCTATAGCTTTTAACCTTTAAAGGTTACTTGGTCATTTATTACCATCCAAAATCGATTCATAGGTAGGAAGGTCCTCTCCTTCAACACTACTGATTAAATCATCAGTTGTTCAACCTTTGAATCCCATTTGGATTAATATGACCTAGCTTAAGATACCACAAGTATAATTGATTCATCCTAGAAGGTTCCTTTCTCTTATTGGTGTTAGATAATGTGTTACTAGTTTCGGTTCGTTGCATCGTGGTAGACTCAGGATTTAATATTTACAAATTGTCGACCGATGTGCCAGAACAGATATTATCATCTATTCTTCTTAGAATCATCGAATGATCAGAAGAAATAGAATATCCATTTCTTTTAGAAACTGAAATCAAATTCTTTCTAAATCCAGGCACATAAAGACAATATAAAAAAAATCCTTTCATTACTTCAAAAGTAAATGAATCTCTCCCACTGCAACAGCCGCTAACTTCGCAGCATTGCCCATGTAGATGGTGATCTTTTCCTCTCTAAGTCTCCGGGTTTCTTGGAACCCTTGCATCAAAATGCAAAACATTATCAATGGCCTCCGTATCTACACACCAGGTGCCAGTAGATATCACCACTGAAAATGTATCAATGACTAAGGAAAAGTTCACTACTCGTTTTTGTTGGAAATCGATCACCCGGAGTCGTCGTAAAACCGACTCCGATCGACGTCCCAGAAACCACGACCGAACAGCCCGGAGCCGTCGCGGAGGAGCAGCCGATCGAGCCCTAGCCACGGCGAAGCCGCGACCGCTCGATCGCTCCAACCGCGTGCGACAAGCCGCTGCCCAGCCGAGGGTTTCCTCCCGGTGATCCGTCCAGCCGGTCCTCGAGTCGCCGGCGGTCCGGCGGTCCAAGACCGCCACCTCCCGACTCGTCCCGGTTTGGATCCCCGTTTATCAGATCTTGTTTTTCGATAATATTTCAATAAACATGAATTAAATAGCGGAAATATTTAATTCACCTTTAGATTCGTTGTGCGGAGAAACGAGATCTTATTGAAGACCTTGAGACCTTCCCACGTATTCCTTGCACTCGTTCGAACGTCGGGTGGGCGACGATCCTCCGAACTCTATGGATCTCCTTCTCTACTTTCTCTGTCTTGAATTGTGATCTTCATGTTATGAGAATAGAGAAGACCATGTAGTGCTTTTATAGGCTACGTAGGGGATCTTAAGGAGGTGGAATATTGGGCTTCCAATATTAATGATTAAATTGAGCCCAAGCCCAAATCTGTTAATCCATTAATATTAATTAATTCTATTTTCCACTATATAAAATTAATTGCACTCCCAATATTAAACCATATTATATCAAATAATATTCTCTCCGGTAGTATTATTTATTCCGTGTATTTAAGATATAAATATCCATGAATAAAATTAATTTATTGCTAATTAATTTATTCATCTCTTGTATCCGAGAATAGTACCATTCAACCTTAATTATTATGCGGAACAAATCCACCTGCAGGGTTTACATAATAATTCCTTATGAACTCATCTCGGGGATATTATCAACCCTTACGGGATACACTTTCCCGTCAAGTATTCACGGCATGTCATATATAAAATATAGCGACCCAACTTAACCGGTAATTGACCCAATAATTAAACCGGTCAATTCCTTTGGAAAATCAAAGTCACTTATATTAAATATACACACCCGCAATAGTATCGGGGATTAAGAATAAAATACACTGAGATTTAAATCGATTATCTAAGGCAATCCTAATCGATAAATCTCAAGCGATCCGCCCAATACACCATGTGTACAAGTGTGATAAAATAATCAAGACAAATCATTTTCTCTCTCACACAACGACTATACCGATGGATTGGTCCGTGTCCATCTAGGTCGTGAGCAACTGTTCGATTAAATACGAGTAACCGATAGTATGATCTTCCGTGTGGGCCCGCACACCATACTAACTACTCCCTCTGTCTCAGAGCTATAGGCAATTGTGGTCAACGTTGACTTTTTTTGTTCGTCCAATACATATGATAAACAGTATACAAAAATTATGAAAAAAATACCTAAAATATAATTTAACTATTGAATTTTATTTTAGTATTTCTTTCAAAATTTTTGTATATTGTTTATCATATGTATTTTACAGACCAAAAAAGTCAACGTTGACCACCTGTGCCTATAGCTGTGGGACAGAGGGAGTACAACGTATATAATCTAGGACTATAATTTGCATATATTTAATTATAAATAATTAAATGCAAATAATTGTTTATTTAATTAAATAGACCAGTGGCAATGGATCGAGAGTTTATATCACTTAAATCTAGACATTAAGTATACAACTCCATCAATCTCCCACTTATACTAAGGTCTAGTCATTTCCTCCAAACTCCCGACTCCCATACTCTTCACGTGCTTAATATGCACTTCCAAGAAGTGCCTTGTGACAGAGCAATCTAGATTGTCGTTCTGAAGTTATCTTGGTGACTACAGCGTCGTCTCCCCTGACGATGACTCATATCAGGTGGTACTTGCTCTATGTGTTATCTTACACTTATGGACTTGTGATTTCTTATCATTTGCCATCGCACCGCTATTTACATAGCCTTTGGCAAACTAAGAATCACATCTAAGTCCCAGAGATTATTCCGGAGCTATACCAAAACTTCCGCTGCCTCTGAGGCCGCTATTTGGTTACCCATGGCAGATTCCGAAAAGCATCGTGCTTATCACTCTTCCATGTTAAAGCTCCTCCTCCTTCAATAGTGGAACACATAGCCTGATATCGACTTATACCGGTCCTTTTCTGATTAGAAATCTTAGAAAATGTAATCCAAAGGAAAATTCGTTTGCTCCGTAATCTAGAACAATACTTCGAAAGTACTTTTACAGCAGTCGAATATTCCTTTCCAGGATTACCTTGATATCCTCGCAATATGCTAACCGCATAGTCGATATCAGGTTCTCGTTTTTCAACATCGCATTTTATTAAGCTTTCTACACTCAAAGTGTATGAAACCGCTTTAATTGATTCTATCTCCTTTTGTGTTCCAAAACACATATCCTTAGATAGATGCATTCCGTATCTGAAAGGTAACGACCCTTTCTCGGAATCTTGCATGTTAAAACGAACCATAATCATATATATGTAAGATGTCCAGGAGAAGTACAATGTTCTTTCCTGGAGATCCTAGATCTCAAGAACATGTCCAACTTCTTCCTACATCTTTCATATTGATTCGTCTAGACAACCATCATTTTATGTCTGATAACATCTTTACATTGTTGCCAATGATAAGAGTGTCATCTACATAAAACCCGAGAAACACCACCTTGTTTCCATCACGTTTCCAATACACTTGATTCGTCTATGCCTTTAATGAATCCATTAAATGGACTATCTCATCAATTCGCAAGTTCCACGATCTCTAGCTTCGTTTCAATACATCAATGGATTAACCAAGCTTGTACTCTAAATGATCTTGCCTCTTAGCAATAATCCTTATTGCTTTCCAAGAAGACACATTTAGATCTAGTACCGCCTCTATGTAGATCCAGGGATTGATTTCATGTATACTAGGTCCAGAGTTAGAAACTCTCCTAGTCTTATGAATATCTCCGGTTGTCACACAACCTCCCACTACAACGTCATTCCAGTGTATTAACAGTAATAACATTAGGTGCAGTTAGTGGTGTACCGCTACTCGGTTCGGCTGGTTCTAAGTCTTAATCGTTTTTCTCTCTTTTCAGAAGTATCACTTCATTTTGGGCTTGTGGTCCATCTAATAGTCTTCCTCTAAGAACCGGGCGTTAGAACTTATAACGTCTTTCTGGTTCATAGTACTATCGAACACACATCTTTTGTTCTTCTAAGATAATCTACAACCACTTTTGAATGCGCCATTGTTTCCAAGACATATCCATAGAACATAGGTAGTTCCGTTTAAATCATGCTTTTACTATTTCTATAAGAGTTCCATTTCTTATTTCCGACACACCAATTAAGAGGACTGTATGGTGTAGTAACTTGGGATCCAATCCCAAGCTCTGATCATAAATCAGAGTCAATCAATTCTAATACTTGTCCGGATCTTATATCTAATATCCATAAAGGATTGCTTAGTCGTATTATCTTCCAAATTAGATTCCTAGGTCGGAAGGTCCACTCCTTCAACTTAATTGATCTTACAATCAATTTTCGACCTTTGAACTTCTTATTTGAATAAATATGACTTAACATAAGAATCCACAAGTATAAATGATTTAATAAAGAAATCTCTTATTAGTAAAACGAGTTATGTATAACGGTTCGTTGCATCGTGGTGGACTCAGGATTCATCATTTATATATTGCTAGCTAATGTACCAAAATAGATAATATCATTATTTCTTCTTATAATCATCAAATGATTAAAAGAAATAAAATATCCATTCATTAAAATTTAGAAATCCAGAACAGAGTTCTTTCTAAAATAATAGGGTACATAAAGCAATATCTTAAAATGAAATCCTATATATGTCCTCCAATGCAACAGCTGCTTCCTTCACAGCATTGCCCACATAGACTACGATCTTTACTTTTCTAAGTCATCGGGTTTCCTTGAACCCTTGCATTTAGAATGCACATACCGTCAGTGGTTCCATATCTACACACCAGGTTCTGGTAGATAATACCACTGACTATATTTTACGACTAAAGAAATTTCGTACCTTCTTTGAGAGGATAATCAGACTTCCAGTACCCAGACTGTTTGCATCGAGAATATTTGCCTCATGGCTTTATCGTCCCATCTCGTGGTCTAAGCAACTTAGGACCACTGGGATTCTTTGCTTGCTTTTCCTTTTCCCCGATTTCACCATTTGGTTCAAAACCTTTGGTATTAGCTACAAGAGCTTCCGATTTCCGTCTAAACTCGTCCAAAAGGTCAATCATCTCAAAAACGTGTTTAAGCGTTTTCTCAAGCGACTGGCCTTTATGAGTATCCTCATCGCCTCTTGTCTAGCCTCTACGTCATGTCTAAACACCAACTTGAGTTTGAACATGATATCTTAAAATCACTCATTTCCTCATCATTTGAGACATTAATAGGCTCGGGAGGACAAAGCTCACTGAGTACAAACTTGTACTCTTCAACAGTTTGGGCAATGTCCAGATTTCTATTCCAATTATTACATTTAGGGACCAGCGAGTTAAAATCATTAAGTATCACATAAAGTGGGTTCAAAGCCATTTCCTAATCTATGAGCACATAAAACAACAAACAATTGATTTAATCTCTGATATTATCTCCCTCAAATAATATCATTAAATCACTAATCACATCTAAAATCCCATCAGATATGGCAAGCCACGTGGTGTGGACGTTTACCTACCCAAATGATTTAGCAATTAGATTTGCTTCGGTCATACATCACTTATAGCGTAACTTCGTGGGGAAGAATACTATAATGTGTATCTAAGTGTAAACCATTACTCAGCACTAAATTAAATCGTTTGGAACCACTACATCACCGCAAACCACGTGGTGTGGACGTTTACGATGATTTCACAATTCTTCACAATTCCTTATAACTGTCTACATCAATTAATCCAAAATTTGTTAGTATAGCAAGCCACGTGGTGTGGACGTTTACTACACCAAGAGATTTTTATAATTGACTCCCAATTACTTGATCCATTTAATCTTGTAAATCAAGACGCGGAGAATCATAAGTGAAACTTGAAGTTTCTTACCAGTGATTCACCATGCGAACAACCTTATCTCTCATAGAATGAGGGAGCCGAGCAGACAATCGATCCACCTTCAAAATAATGGTACGAAAGTCTCTAATTTGTGTCCTCGACATGACCAAGTGTCTTTGGCTCCATTCCACTCCCTGGGGTGAGAATGAGTCGACTTGAAATCAGTTTTGGAAAGACAAATTAGACATTGTTTGATAAACTTAATCAATGTTTCTCGTAAAAGGAATTACAAGAATTCTCCTCCAATAACTTATATATATAAACTTCGAAAGTTTATAAAAGTTACCAAGAGAACAGCAATGGAGACCATGACATTGTTTCCAATCCCTCTCCCACTTAGCTTTTTATAACAAAGGGATACGCTATCTAATGCATAAATAAATACACATAAGCATGCATACATGAAATAAAGCACATAGTATTATCACATAATCAAAATAATACTAGAATATTATTTTCCGACTATTATGGCTTTATCGCATCCCCGTACGCATCTTCTAGTCTTCAGTCTTCGTTCTTGAATGCTCCATGTGACGGGAATATTAATTCCAATATTTAAATCCATTTATTTTTAATAAATCCAAAAGTTACTTAATTCAAAAATTAAGTCAATCGAATAAATCAAAATAAAATTAAATATTAATTAATATTTTTATTATTTTTTATTTTCCTTTTCTAATTCCATTAAATCTCTAGAATCCTATCCAAGACCCACTTGGAATATTCTAGAAGATTTCCATAATGAAATAAGGAAATAAAATAATTTAGGACTCCTAGTCCTTCCAAATTAATTATATTCCTAATCCATTAAAAATTTCATAAAGGAATATTTAAAAAAGAAAAAATTAATTTAGGACTCTTAGTCCTTCCAAATTAACTATTTTCCTAATCCATTAAAAATTCCATAAAGGAATAATTAAATAAGGAAATAAAATTAATTCCAAATTAATTCTTTTCCTAATTCATGAAAATTCCCAAAAATAGGAATAATCAAATTAGAAAAACCGAATTAATTCCTAATCAATTCTTTTCCTAATTCATGAATATTCCAAAAATAGGAATAATCAATTAGGAAAACCGAATCGAAATAGGAAAGTAGATCTCGGTCGGGAGAAGCACGGGGTAGGGATCCCCGCGCCCCCCAACCCATCGATCGAGAGCCGAGGGAGCACCGCCGCCGCCCAGCCCAGCCGGTCCGCCACCGTTGCCGGCGGCATCGCGGCCGAGAGGCGCGTGATTAAGTCGTTTTTGTAGCGTCAAAAATCAAATAAAAATAAATCGAACTTATTGCCGAAGTAATTCGCCCGAGTCGATCTCACGAGGAACACTACTATCGGCACGTATTCTTGTTTATTTGTTTGCAACGAGAAGAAAGAAAAGGATATAGCATAATGCAATGTTTGAGTTTTTGTTTTAAACTAAATTATCTAAGAACTAAAAAGCTAAAAATAATCAAGAAATAATTAACTAGATTTAATTAATAAAGAGAGAGACTAAGGTTTCGAGTTCATCAAACACAAATATTGGATCATCAATTTACGAGATGCAATTCAAAACTAAAACGTCCGTCTCCGGTAGATTTTAGGATATTTGATTACCTAAGTCTTGTAATTGCTCCTAAGCCTCATACAAGCATTAAAAATCAAGTTGGCATTTAATCAAACACCTTTGATACGATCGTAAATCTCTAAGCCTAATTCATGTTTAAATCTCCCTAACCTTAGCGAGAAAATTAGCTACTCATATGGATATGGAACAAGAACAAGCAATCAAAAAGCAAGAAATTCATGTTGAAGATATTTATTGAAATAGAAGAACAATCGAATAAGAAAACAATAATATAATCTATCAAATTAAATTAAAAGAAAACTAACTAGAATTTGAATGAGAATTCAAACAAACTAAATCAAGCTACACTATCAACAACGATCCGAACAATCGAAAGTAATCAATCTCCAAGCGAAAAGTATCGTAAGTTTAGTCCCCAAAGTCTCCAAATCGTTCGTGGAGAGCTGTATGAAATTAGGGCCAAGACCCTATATATAGTACATGAAAAACGAGGGTCAAAACGCGAGTCAAAGGCTGGGCCAAGGAGCAGGCGGGCGCCTGGAGTGCAGGCGGGAGCCTGGGGGGTGACGCGAGTGGGCGCTTGGGGCGAGGGCGCGCGCTTGGTGGAACTTCTCAGAATCTGATATGGGGTGTCAGGCGGGCGCCTGGTGGCCGTCGCGGGCGGGCGCCTGGTGGTCAGGCGGGATCTTGGATGGCTGGGCCATGTAGAGGACTCCAAAGGATTTCCGTAGAGGTATAGATCGTCTCTGTAGGTGGTCGGAGTTGGGAGACCCAAGCTCTCCAAGTTCGCTGCACAAACACTCCAGACAGTTTCGTACTGGGCTGCTAACTCGAGGACTGCTACTATATTACTGGGATATATGGTAATAAACTGGCAGGGCCTCGTACACCTCTTCGAGAGCTTTCCGAAAAGATATGGACCATGCATTTAGGTGGTCGGAGCTGGGAGAACCGAGCTCTCCAAGTTCGCAGCGCAATCTCGGTCGTTCGTCGGCCAAATCACTTTTACCGATTTTAACTCGTTTTCTTTCTCTTTTCGCATCGAACATGCTCATACACGTGCACACTTCACAACACATCAAACCTACCGAGAATCATGAGAATGATGCACAAGAATGACACAAAATGGCATGAGACGACACAAAACATCATAGGAAAAGTAGCACAAAAACATGTAAATCAACTCCCCCACACTTAGCACTTTGCTTGTCCTCAAGCAAACAATCACGGTATACAATACGAACCAAGCATCGACTAAGCTCAAGACAAACAATCAACCACAAGGGAATTCAAGTCATTCACATTCGACAAATCAGAACCAACTAATGAGTGTCCCTCAAGTATTCAAATCCCCACAGTTCAACAACGAGTACAAGTAAACAAAGTGACGACGCGAAAACTTTGTCGTGGAAGCTAACGCGGTCAAAATAAATTTATATTCTGCCAAACTAAACACTAAGGAGTATAGTGATAAGTGTGGGGTCGGTCCCACGAGGAAGCAATTGCAATAAGTGATCTCGGCTAGCCCAAACTGTTGTCACGTTTTAAAAAGGTTTTGAAGTTGGTTGCTGTGGTCACAGCGGTTTAATCAAACTACTAACTAACGCAAACACTTTGACCAAACTAAGCTAACAGAAAACAGTAAATCAAACTGGACTCAATAAAAGGAAAACAGGCTTCTGGGCTCACGGCTTCTCTTTGGGTTATCTGGGCAAACTACCGATCCCTGGCACTTATGGTTTTAACTGATGGTTTGTCAATCGGTTATAGGATGTCGAACAAAGTGAAAGCAGTCCTATTAAGTCACGCCTACAGTCACCCCACCCCAATCCGTCCTTACTGGGTAAAGAAAAGGCAAGGTATACTTATGCCTAATCCCCTGAGTCTAGACAATTCGATACCTATGTGGTCGCATGGATCTAGTTTGCCCAAACTCGCATTACTCTCTCGACGAACCCAATTCGGCCAATAGCATGTCCGGAAATCCGAATCATACGACCGCTACTCCAACGCGTTCTAGCGCTATGCCTGTAGTACATCTAACGCGGAATACTCGGTTGATCAATCGCTGGTATCTCAAAGTGTAAGGGTTTCCTAACGACCAAATTAGTCCGCCCAAACCTGCAAGAATGTAGTTAAACCTCAACTATGTATCGGGAACAAACCCCAGGCAGTTAACTAAGCCCTATCAACCTCACGGTTCTAACTTAGCCCAGAGTTACCTTCGATCAGCCCTTTGCCCAGACGCCAGAAAACTAGCTACGCATAATCAAACTGAAAAGAAATAAAATAAAAACGAAACTAAACATGCTGGAATTAAATTGAAAATCAAACTAACAATTGTTTAGAACATTCAGAAATTAAAAGACGAAATAAAAAACATGAAATCGAAACGAATTCGCCGCGCTTTGCCCGAAGGCAGAAAGCCGGCGAGAACTCGACTCCGTCTTCTTCAACCCATCAATGGCGTCTCTATATATTTTCTGGTGTTTAATTTCGTCCTCTCTCTCCTGGTGTGCTGATTGTAGGGTTTCATGTGTTGTTTTATAGGTGTAAGATGTCTTGGACACCAAGGAAAATCGCGGTCAAGATTTTGTCTTTGAGATAAGGAAAGAAAAGATTCTTTCCTTATTCTTTTCTTGGTAATAGAATCCTGATTCGTCTTTGCCATTAGTCCACCATAGTCCGTCTCTGGTCAACTCTTGTCTCTAGTGTGCCCGATACCCGATGTTTGCCCAAAGTGGTGACTTTGCCCAAAGTCTGAACTTTGCCCAAAGTGAAACTTCAATTTCTGTGTCAGGTGTTTCTGCATCGTGACTTTGCCCAAAGTGGTGACTTTGCCTCCTTGGGTCAAACTGCTTCAGTCACTTTGCCTCGAATCCGCGCATTTTCCCAAAGTGAACCATTCCTTTGCTTTTTATGCACAATCTCCACTTCTGACCTGCAACCTGCATACTTTGCCCAAACACTCCAATGTGCCCTCCCAGACACACAAAACGACTCAAACCGACTCAACAACGACTCTAAAAAGGCTCAAAGATGAGCAAATAAAATGGCTCATCAAACCGCACACACTTGAAGTACGCTTGTCCTCAAGCGTAGGGTATGACTTACCAGACTCAAGACCAAAGTAAAAAGAAATCAAGGCTGGGGAGAAACAAAGTAAACAGAGACTCAAAGGACTTTAGCATGACTAGAGAATATAAAGTAGGCAAATCGAATACAGACAAATCAAAATTCAAGTTAGAGGCATAAAAATTCGGTCAAGATTCTGTACTAGGACTTTGGGTCACTCCCTCACAAGTGTATCTCTCTTTTCAGTGTATGGGTATAATGTCACTCATTTTCTGCTGTGAATCTACTTTGCCCAAATTTGACAGTTTGCTGATCAAGTTATTCTGACTAAGTGGGGGTCTCATCATAGGGGCTTTTATTGGGTTGTAATGTAAGCTCTTTGGGTGGATTTTGAGGAGTAGGCTCTGTTTGGGCAGATGGCTATATATTATTTTGGGTTTAGCCTTTCTCTACCACTTTGCCCCTTTCTTACGGGCCTTAGCACACAACCAACTTATTACTTCTTTTTTTTTTCTTCTTTTTTCGTGTTTTTTTTTTTTTTGCTGAACATCAATCTCTCTACCCTCATATCTTTACAGGTGCCTATGGGCATAGCACCAGACTGGTATACAAGAAAATCAATCAGGCTCAAAGGGGCTAGCAAGGGATTAATGTTATTTATTTGGTCAAACTGGAAAGAAATGCCCTAATCATCTAATAACCCTACTTAACAAAACTACTTATCACAGCAAATAGGCAAAGTCAGGCATCATAAATATCACAACAGACTCTCAAGAAAGAAACTTCAATTCAATGTATGGCTCAAATCTCACAGTTTGCCTAGTACAGTTCCATCGTCCCTATTTCATGCCTTTAACTACAAATTTGGAGTTGCTGTAAAAATTTCACGCTCTAAGTTAGCCCAAAATATTCATACAATCATGCTGACAACGACCAGACACAGAGGTTTGCCCTTCCCCTTTCCCCCCTCACACACTTTGCCTTGGCAAAGTGGGTGAAAGTAATAAGATCAGTAGGGGCTGCCTCGACCAAAAAATCCAAACAACAACGAACATACTGAGTATGGTGAACCTCCTCACACACTTTGCCTAGGCAAAGTGTGTCAATGAAAAGATCACCCCATGACTCGAAGTGACTCAAACAAAAGAAAAAAAAAAGAAAAGAAAAGAGACTATAGGGAGGAGAACTTAGGAGGAGGTAGATGCAAGGTAAAACCTGAATTAGGCACGAGCAAAGTGGGCTATTAAGGAGTTCAGCATCTCCGCGAAGCCTTTTTACATGTTGCCTTGTCGCCTTAGGACTTTGCCCGGAATCAGTAGCGTGAGCACGTCTGCCCAGACCTTGACTTCGTTCCAGGGGTCATTCTTGCAACCTTAGGGAGCTCATCCATCTTCTAGCGTAGTCTGCAGTTTGACCAAGTACCCGGTATGCCCACACCGCTGCCCTTTTGCCCTCCTTCACCTGCACCTCAAAAACAAACAAACCCTTTCCCTTATGGGATCAAACAAGTCAAAGTCCTCCATTCGATTTCTTTCAAAATGCAATAAAATAAAATAAAACTAAAATAATGGAAAAAAGATACCAGGTTGCCTCCTGGTCAGCGCCTTAGTTATCGTCATGGGCATGACGTGATGTATGCTCACCATTCTTCATGGTGCGAGGTTTAAGCTTCTCCTCGTTGTGCCCGTAAGAGGCCTTCAGAAACTTGAGTAAATCTGAAGAGCTGCTCATCATCCATCCTTGTAAAATATCAGGAGCTTTGCCCAAACCAAATGGTATTCGCATATTGGTGGTGGGCGTCTTCCTCTTGTCTTCTGGATGTTGGGCAAACGACTCATGGGCTTTCCTTTCTGAACTTTCGCTTGACTCATCACTGTTGATCTCGGAGATTTTATTCACTTGTCCTAGGTAGAGATATTTGATAAGTTTGTGCAACTTCTTCAACTCTTGCTCGGGTGCTTGCTCAAAGGGCGGCACCAATCTCTCCTCTGGGACAAATTTATTAGTTGGGCTCGTGGGGATGAAAGTACTAGATGGTTCAAGGATTCCAATATGTAGTACCACCTCCATTTTCTCTTCCATTACGTCATCTTTGGCAAACTGTTCAACATTCGCCACTTTGCCCAAACCGTTTGCTACGTTTAGACCTGCTTCTTTGCCCAGACTATCAGGTGTGCCCAAATGTATGTTTTCTGATCTATTGACCTTTGCTAACCTTCCTGGAAATGGAGGTTTGATCACTATAGTTTGTGGTTTGGGCTTTGACTCCTCGATTTGGGCAGACTTGTCTTCACGTTTGAAAAGTCTCTTCAGGGCTTCAAATTCTACCGTGTCTCGGTTTGGTCTCTTTCTCTTCTCTGGAAGTATGTCTTTGCTCTTCATTTGGACGGTACTTTGTTGCGCCTCTAGGGCAGATTGCTCCTCTTGGGCAGACTGCTCCTCAAATTTTTCTTCCAATCTTGCCACAGTTTGGGCAAGTTGTGATATGTGGGCGTTAAGATTCTGAATTCCTTCCACCATCTCCTTCTTGAAATTTTCGTTCTCTTGTTGAGCTTTTATGCTCTCTTGTTGAGCTTTCATGGTTTCCATCATTACACGGTTCACAAGCTTGGATAGAGACGATTTTCTATTTTCATCAAATTGTTGGGGTTCAAAGTATTGTTGGTCGTGCTCTTGGCTTCCCTCTTGATAGTTGTCTTGCCCATACCCAAAATTTTCATGATATCTCCGTTCTGGTATGCTGGTATGGGCATACGGATCATAGTAATCCATTCTGCTTTGCCCAAAGCTGTTAAGTTCACATCTATTGACTGCCTTGAGTGGTTCTGCAGCCATATGCTCCATGAATCTCTCAATGGTGCTGCAAAGCTGATCGATTTTATTTTCGGTTGCTGTGGGCATAGCAACTGTCTGTTTGGGCAAATCGTACTCATCTTCATGGGATTCTTCAGCCAACTCTTTGAATATTTTGAACGCCTCACTTGCACTTTTATTCAGAATAGAACCCCCACATGCTGCATGAATTATCATTCTCTCTTGTCCCCTTAGCCCAGATACGAAGTATTGGACCAATTCGTGATCTAAAATCTGGTGGTATGGGCAAAGCGCTAGAATTTCTTTGAATCGAACCCAATAGTCATGGAACGATTCTTCGGTGCCCATTTTGATGTTATAAATTCTCTTCTTCATTTGCAAGACTCGAGACATGGGGAAGTACTTCTTCAAGAACTGATGTTGTAATTCTTGCCATGTTGTAATTTCGCCTCTGGGCAAACTGTAAATCCATTCTCTTGCCTCATCAGCAAGGGAGAAGGGAAAGGCTAACAGTCGAATGTATTCTGCCAGTTTGCCCATAGCACGTATAGTACCACATGCCATCTCAAAATCCTTCAAATGTCGTTGAGGATCCTCCCAGGACATATCGCTGAATTTGGGCAAGATCTGAATAAAACTGTGCTTCATCTCCCAATCTGCAGTGATTCTGGGCAAAGTGATTCCCAGAGGTCCGAAGCTCAAATCGGTGGGGAACATCATTTCCCTCAAGGTCTTGACTACTGGTGGGTCGTATTGGTCACCCATCTCTCTTCTCTAGTCAAAAGGGTACTGCTCTCTTGCTCTTCACTTGGACTGCACGTGCTCTTTGCCCTGCTCCTCTCGTTCTGCCCCCCTTTGCCCTGTATGGTCAAACTGGAGCAAAAACAAAAAATAACAAGTCAAATAACACAGAAGACTTATTGCTGGAATATTGCCTCCCCGGCAACGGCGCCAATTTTGACGACGCGAAAACTTTGTCGTGGAAGCTAACGCGGTCAAAATAAATTTATATTCTGCCAAACTAAACACTAAGGAGTATAGTGATAAGTGTGGGGTCGGTCCCACGAGGAAGCAATTGCAATAAGTGATCTCGGCTAGCCCAAACTGTTGTCACGTTTTAAAAAGGTTTTGAAGTTGGTTGCTGTGGTCACAGCGGTTTAATCAAACTACTAACTAAGGCAAACACTTTGACCAAACTAAGCTAACAGAAAACAGTAAATCAAACTGGACTCAATAAAAGGAAAACAGGCTTCTGGGCTCACGGCTTCTCTTTGGGTTATCTGGGCAAACTACCGATCCCTGACACTTATGGTTTTAACTGATGGTTTGTCAATCGGTTATAGGATGTCGAACAAAGTGAAAGTAGTCCTATTAAGTCACGCCTACAGTCACCCCAACCCAATCCGTCCCTACTGGGTAAAGAAAAGGCAAGGTATACGTATGCCTAATCCCCTGAGTCTAGACAATTCGATACCTATGTGGTCGCATGGATCTAGTTTGCCCAAACTCGCATTACTCTCTCGACGAACCCAATTCGGCCAATAGCATGTCCGGAAATCCGAATCATACGACCGCTACTCCAACACGTTCTAGCGCTATGCCCGTAGTACATCTAACGCGGAATACTCGGTTGATCAATAGCTGGTATCTCAAAGTGTAAGGGTTTCCTAACGACCAAATTAGTCCGCCCAAACCTGCAAGAATGTAGTTAAACCTCAACTATGTATCGGGAACAAACCCCAGGCAGTTAACTAAGCCCTATCAACCTCACGGTTCTACCTTAGCCCAGAGTTACCTTCGATCAGCCCTTTGCCCAGACGCCAGAAAACTAGCTACGCATAATCAAACTGAAAATAAATAAAATAAAAACGAAACTAAACATGCTGGAATTAAATTGAAAATCAAACTAACAATTGTTTAGAACATTCAGAAATTAAAAGACGAAATAAAAAACATGAAATCGAAACGAATTCGCCGCGCTTTGCCCGAAGGCAGAAAGCCGGCGAGAACTCGACTCCGTCTTCTTCAACCCATCAATGGCGTCTCTATATATTTTCTGGTGTTTAATTTCGTCCTCTCTCTCCTGGTGTGCTGATTGTAGGGTTTCATGTGTTGTTTTATAGGTGTAAGATGTCTTGGACACCAAGGAAAATCGCGGTCAAGATTTTGTCTTTGAGATAAGGAAAGAAAAGATTCTTTCCTTATTCTTTTCTTGGTAATAGAATCCTGATTCGTCTTTGCCATTAGTCCACCATAGTCCGTCTCTGGTCAACTCTTGTCTCTAGTGTGCCCGATACCCGATGTTTGCCCAAAGTGGTGACTTTGCCCAAAGTCTGAACTTTGCCCAAAGTGAAACTTCAATTTCTGTGTCAGGTGTTTCTGCATCGTGACTTTGCCCAAAGTGGTGACTTTGCCTCCTTGGGTCAAACTGCTTCAGTCACTTTGCCTCGAATCCGCGCATTTGCCCAAAGTGAACCATTCCTTTGCTTTTTATGCACAATCTCCACTTCTGACCTGCAACCTGCATACTTTGCCCAAACACTCCAATGTGCCCTCCCAGACACACAAAACGACTCAAACCGACTCAACAACGACTCTAAAAAGGCTCAAAGATGAGCAAATAAAATGGCTCATCACAAAGCCACAGAAATATCTAGCCAAGTTAATCAAGTGAGGCAATATTCACTAGGTGTAAACAGTCGAGGGTCACTCGAGTATCCTAGCGTGGTTTCCCATACTCATCGTTCTCGTATAAGCAGTGTGGCTGCTCTACTAATATTAATACTAATACTACTATTTTTTTTATTATTATTTTTCTTTCTTTCTTTTTTTTTCGTTTTTTTTTTAATTTTTTCTCTCGGCAACGGGATTTTTCGAACCATTTATTTTTTTCTTACTAGCTCGGCTGCCGGCCCTTTATTTCACATACGCAACTAAAATTTTCGAACGTCTTCTGTTTTTGCGTCCGTTTGCGAATAATACCTATATATAGCTAAGCCACACTACTAATAAGAGAGACGATCAAAGTAGAATCCTCGTGTATAACTCAGTCAAATAATCAATGAACTCGATCCACTTAATACTCGTGCCTAAGTGATGTCAAGAAAAACACAGCTCTCCATATGTAGCAAATCCTAAGTGTAGGACCCACAATTAATCAACTCGTCATTATCATTCTGATGAAGCCTTGAATTCAACTATGTGTAAACCGAAGCCTATATTGCCTAGCACATGCTTCTAACAACTATACCGCAATTGTGCCAAATGGGGAGGGGTGATCAACAAGACAAAACATAGCAAAAGACATGACATAAGCGACGTTTGAAGACTACCATAACCCCAACAAACCTCGCGAAACAACGGGTTACCCTAAGAACATGCAAAGCTACCCCCCACACTTGAAAGACACATTGTCCTCAATGTAAAACACATAATCACGTAAATCTCAGGCAAGGAAGTACAAAACATGTTCAAACGAAAAAGAACAAACTAAAGAAATATAATATACAGAACAAGCATAAAAAGAGGAAGGGTAAGAAGGTGCAAACAGTGATGTTGGCTCCTTTGGTCTTCTCGATCTAGCCCGTATGAAATCGTGGAAAGGCCCCCACGTGGCGCTCATTTTGGGAACCGAAAGAGCAACACGGTTCGTGGACTAGTCTCCACGCGACGCTCACTTATATTCGAGAGCTCGACTTTTTCATTCTTCATCCAATGTGCATTTAATCCATGTAGACATACTTCCATTGTTTCGATAATCCCTTGATCTCTAATTTTGGTGGTGGTAGTTCTTTTTCTTCATCGCTCTCGAGTATCTCAACCCCCCCCCCCCCCCCCAATACTATCTTTTACATGAATGTCTTGCTTGGCTTCAATGTTGGGATATAAAAATATCGAGCTCATTTTCTGCAAAAACATCATCTCGGCCAAGAGATCAATAGAAAAGAGGTAAAAATAATTTATAGAACGTGGAGCAAAATTAGTAATCTGTACCTCAAATACCATATCATCCGCTCTTCTTACATTAACTTCCAAAACACAATTAAATCTTAAAATACCTGGATCATGCGGCTTGGGTGGGTGATGATCACATATCATATTTGACTCCTCAACAACCATAAGATAATTCATGTCAAGTGAGGGAGGAGGGTGTCCGGAATTCTTATCCACCAAATCACTCGAAGAGGAATGAGGTGATTCGGTCATACATTCATGCTTAGGAAACATATCCTCAACCTCCTTGCCCCCGTCTCTCGTTTCATCGATATTTGAGCTTTGAGACTCAAGAGCGATATCTAGCATCAATGACTCCTCTTGAAAATTCACCCCCTCGTGATTGTCGACTACTGTATTGATACTCAATATCTCTTGCTCTAGTTCTATAGGGGGTGAAAAGGACAACTTGTATGGGTTTTCGTCTCGATGCGACACTTTTGGTGTAATCTCCTCCAACACCATACTCTCAATCGTCTCTTCCTCATCATCTTCCTCCAAATTCAAGTCATTGTCGTACATATGCTCCACTTTAGTCTCGACCTCATTCGGTGCAACTTCATCATAGTCGTAGTCACTTTGGAGATTCTCTTCCTCGTGTACCCACTCGCTTTGATTGCACATCTTATCGATCATATCTCCTATGACCTTAGACCTCACTTCCGCTTCGATACTCTCTGCCAATCTAACTTCATTCGCCTTTATTGATGCTTCGTTTGCTTTCATGACTCGTTCGGCCATCTGCATGAAATCCCGGAAAGTGTCCTCCAAAGATGGCTTATATGACGACTTTGGTTGCATCGAATACGGTGGAGGGTATGCCAAATTTTCTTGAGCATTACTGGTCATCGTCACTTCATTCGCTTTGATCGATGCTTCATTTGATTTCATTATCTGGTTGGCCATTTGCATGAAATCTTGAAAAACGTCATCCAGCGATGGCTTGTATGGAGGCTCAGGTTGCATAGAATAATGTGGAGGGTACACCATGTTCTGAGGAGGCCATTGTTGCTGAGGCCATTGTTGTGGATCCCATTGTTGTTGAGGTGGATCAGCATAATAACTCTGATGAGAATGCCACTCCGGATTGTATGCTTGAGACTGAGAGCCAAAATGTGTTGTCGTGTCATATTGGGAAGGCTCGTAGTAAGTGCTTGTCTGAGGCCATGTGTTCTCCCACATATAGTTATTAAATGTATTCATCACTGCTAAACACTTGACAAAAACATTAAACGCACCGGTGGGAGAAATAATAATCATAAATAAAAAGAAAAAAAAAAAGAAAGTTGCAAACACTCAAACACTAATACTTGTGCATAAAGTGTTCCCCGGCAACGGCGCCAATTTGATTAAGTCGTTTTTGTAGCGTCAAAAATCAAATAAAAATAAATCGAACTTACTGCCGAAGCAATTCGCCCGAGTCGATCTCACGAGGAACACTACTATCGGCACGTATTCTTGTTTATTTGTTTGCAACGAGAAGAAAGAAAAGGATATAGAATAATGCAATGTTTGAGTTTTTGTTTTAAACTAAATTATCTAAGAACTAAAAAGCTAAAAATAATCAAGAAATAATTAACTAGATTTAATTAATAAAGAGAGAGACTAAGGTTTCGAGTTCATCAAACACAAATATTGGATCATCAATTTACGAGATGCAATTCAAAACTAAAACGTCCGTCTCCGGTAGATTTTAGGATATTTGATTACCTAAGTCTTGTAATTGCTCCTAAGCCTCAAACAAGCATTAAAAATCAAGTTGACATTTAATCAAACACCTTTGATGCGATCGTAAATCTCTAACCCTAATTCATGTTTAAATCCCCCTAACCTTAGCGAGAAAATTAGCTACTCATATGGATATGGAACAAGAACAAGCAATCAAAAAGCAAGAAATTCATATTGAAGATATTTATTGAAATAGAAGAACAATCGAATAAGAAAACAATAATATAATCTATCAAATTAAATTAAAAGAAAACTAACTAGAATTTGAATGAGAATTCAAACAAACTAAATCAAGCTACACTATCAACAACGATCCGAACAATCGAAAGTAATCAATCTCCAAGCGAAAAGTATCCTAAGTTTAGTCCCCAAAGTCTCCAAATCGTTCGTGGAGAGCTGTATGAAATTAGGGCCAAAACCCTATATATAGTAGATGAAAAACGAGGGTCAAAACGCGAGTCAAAGGCTGGGCCAAGGAGCAGGCGGGCGCCTGGAGTGCAGGCGGGAGCCTGGGGAGTGACGCGAGCGGGCGCTTGGGGCGAGGGCGCGCGTTTGGTGGAACTTCTCAGAATCTGATATGGGGTGTCAGGCGGGCGCCTGGTGGTCAGGCGGGCGCCTGGTGGCCGTCGCGGGCGGGCGCCTGGTGGTCAGGCGGGCGCTTGGATGGCTGGGCCATGTAGAGGACTCCAAGGGATTTCCGTAGAGGTATAGGTGGTCGGAGTTGGGAGACCCAAGCTCTCCAAGTTCGCTGCACAAACACTCCGGGCAGTTTCGTACTGGGCTGCTAACTCGAGGACTGCTACTATATTACTGGTATATATGGTAATAAACTGGCAGGGCCTCGTACACCTCTTCGAGAGCTTTCCGACAAGGTATGGACCATGAATTTAGGTGGTCGGATCTGGGAGAACCGAGCTCTCCAAGTTCGCAGCGCAATCTCGGTGGTTCGTCGGCCAAATCACTTTTAGCGATTTTAACTCGTTTTCTTTCTCTTTTCGCATCGAACATGCTCATACACGTGCACACTTCACAACACATCAAACCTAACAAGAATAATGAGAATGATGCACAAGAATGACACAAAATGGCATGAGACGACACAAAACATCATAGGAAAAGTAGCACAAAAACATGTAAATCAGCGCGCGGGCAGCCCCCTTCCCTCACGGTAGATCGATCTTCATGGGGATCGGCCATGGGGATTGGTCGATCCCGGAGTTCTCCCTCTCTACGTCTCCTCCGTCACACTTTTCCGGTCGTCGTTTCATCATCGAGAGTTTAATAATCAAGAGCAATATTATGGACATTAATTCACAAAATTAAATCTAGCCATAATAATCGGAAACCCTACAAGGTAGAACAATTTATCGAAAAATACCGTGAACTAAAACCATCGCTCTGATACCAATTTGTTGGAAATCGATATCTCGAAATTAATAAATTTAATTAAAATTAATTAAATAAATTATCTAATTAATCCGACCGAAATCCTTTGGAGATCGAATATCCGGAGTTGTCAAAATTGCGGAACCGACAACCCAATCGAAATCCCGATCGCCGGATTACACGCGAACACCGCATGCGAGCCGGAGCCCGAACCGAACGCACGACGTGGCCGAAGCCACGCGCACGCCAGCCGAGCCCCCGCACGCGGGGTTCGCGATCGATGGAGTCGATCGCATCATGCGATCGATGGGGCTGCAGCGGGCAGCCCCGCGGTGAGTCCGGCGACTCACCGCCGACGGAGGAGGGGGCGGCTCGCCCAGCGAGCCGCGGCGGCACCAGCCCGCCACCCCGGCGATCGAGCGTGAGCTCGATCGCACCCCCGGCGTCCAGCCGGGGTCCTTCGCTTCGTGAGATCCCCAACGGGGCGATCGTCGGTGGTCCGGCGGTCCTAGACCGCCACCACACGTTCGTCCCTCGTTCCGGGGTTCGTACCTCGGATCTTGGTTCTACGGTATTTTCACGATAAATAGAACGATAAAAATCATAAAGAGGGTTTTACGATTTACCTCGTTCTCGTTGTTCGGAAAAACGAAGAACTCAATTTGATGACCTTGAAGTCTTCCCACGTATTCCTTGCACTAGCTTGAAATTCGGGGTGGGCGACGATCTATCAAGCTTCCATGGATCACCTTCTCTCTCTACTTTCTCTCTCTAGAATTGTGATCTCCAAGTTATGAGAAAAAGAGAAGACCATGTAGTGCTTTTATAGGCTACGTAGGGGACCTTAAGGAGGTGGAATATTGGGCTTCCAATATTAATGATTAAATTGAGCCCAAGCCCAAATCTATTAATCCATTAATATTAATTATATGATTACTTCCACTATATAAATATAACTGCACTCCCAATATTCACCATATTATATCAAATAATATTCTCCGGTAGTATTATTTATTCCGCATGTTTAAGATATAAATGTCCATGAATAAATTATATTTATTGCTAATATTATTTATTCATCTCTTATAATTCCGAGAATAGTACCACTCAACTTTATTATCATGCGGATCAAATCCACTTGCAAGGTTTACATGATAATCCTTATGAGCTCATCTCGGGGACATTATCAACCCTTTCGAGGACATGCTTTCCCGTCAAGAATTCACAGCATGTCATACATAAAATACAGTGACCCAACTTTACCGTAATTGACCGGTTATTGACCGGTTATTCTAATCAGTCAATTCCTTTGGAAAATCAAAGTCACTAATATTATATGCACACCCGCAATAATATCAGGGATTAAGAATAGAATACTCAGAGATTTAAATCGATTATCAACGGCAATCCTAATCGATAAATCTCAAGCAGATCCGCTCAATACACCAAGTGTACAAGTATGATAAAATAATCAAGACCAATTATTTTCTTACTCATACAACGACTATACCGATGGATTGGTCCTTGTCCATCTAGGTCGTGAGCAACTGTTCGATTATATACGAGTAACCGATAGTATGATCTTCCGTGTGACGACGCACACCATACTAACTACAACGTGTATAATCTAGGACTATGGTTTACATTAAATGCAAATGATTGTTTATTATTAAATAGGATAAATGCTTTAGACGGAGTTCAGATGTTACTTAAATCTAGACATTAAGTATACAACTCCATCAAAGGTGCCAACAGCACATGCAAAGAGAAAGAACATGGAGAGGAAATATGAGAGCTAGGCACCGCCGGACTACATGCTGAAATACATCACGGGAGATGATAGACACGAGAGTTGGGAAGACGCACGAGAGGTAATTTAAAGAACCGTACATTTTAATATCTTAATTTAATTGTAAATAACGTTTTATTTTATTTTTTATTTTTTATTTTTTTAGGTAATAACGGTGTGTAATACCGGGCTACATTGGATCACGATACGGATTGACCTGAACCGCTGGACTATATAGCTGTACGACTCTTTGTGGCACTGTTGTCCGGAGGTAGGTCCGAAGTCCCTTGTACTAACTCCGTTGTTGGAGTTGTTGCCTCGTCTGTTGGTAGCTGCAGGATTTTGGGTGGGTGTTGCAAACTTTTGTCGAAGAACCCACAAGACAACTCCTATGATGATCGAAGTCTCGACGGAGCAGTTTGTCCAAGTCGACAACAACAAATGCGGCCCGTACGTGTGCATGTATCTGGATCGTCTCGTCAACATGTACCTCACTCACCGGGGTAAAGAAATCGACAACGCGTACTTGATGAAGTATCGCCGATATGTCGCTCAAAAAATCTTCAGTTTGAGTCATCGAGTCGATTGATTTGTATTTTGGATGATTTTAGACTTTTTCGTGTGCATGTGTTTGGATTGATTGGTATGTGTATTGAGATTGATTTGCAGGTTTAGCTTTGATATTAACTAAATAAATCTCGTCAAATTTTTTTAAAATTATTTACAATATATTAACTTATTAATCTAATATAATTTGTAAAAAAATAAACTATTTTAGGTGTGTTTTGATTGATTTTGGTGAAATAAATGTTTGTTTTGATTGATTTAGGTGAAAAGCAGGTGAAAAAACGGGTTCTACCCTCTACTACACGGTGGTACCGGTAACACGGTCATGTGTACCGGTAACACGGTCACGGTAAGACTGACCGTGTAGTCAAGAACTGTTCGGTCAGTTTTCTGGGCAATTACTCGGTAACACGGTGTTACCCGGCTACACGGTCGCCTACACGGTGGTGACCGTGTAGTTTAGAACAAGTTTTGATTTTTTATTAATTTTAAGGGATTTTTCGATTGTTAACTTGTTCTTGTCGTATAAAACACCATTTTAATAATTAAAATGATTCAAAAAACATGATCAACTATTGAATTTGACGAATTAAGTGATACGCATGAACAATTTATTACCTATGTAGATAAGATTGTGACAATATTAGTAGAAAGTTCGAAAAACGGTCAACATTCCAAGCATCTCATCTTTGTAGTCCTATATTGGTTGTTTTATGATGTTTATTGGATGTATCTAGTGTGTAAAATGATGTTTCATGCTTAACCAAACAACAAAAAAGCTCGAGAAATGCTTCAAATTCATAAAAAATCAAATATTTTATAAGCTACACGGTAGACTACACGGTGGGCTACACGGTAGAAGGTCCAACACGGTAGAAGGCATTTCCTATTTGTAGTCTGATGAGCCATTTTATTTGCTCATCTTAGAGCGTTTTTACACCCTTTATTGAGTCAGTTTGAGTCGGTAGCGTGCCTGGGAGGGCACAATTAGGTGTTTGGGCAGAGTGTGTATGGATGCAGGTAACAGGCGGCGCACTGGGCAAAAGTGGCAAGGAAATCCCCTTCTTTGGGCAAATCAGATTCTGGAGCGGTAGTGACAAACAACAGTTTGACCACATCGGGCAAATGGGTAAAGTCACGAAGCAGAAGACCCAGAATTCTTACCAAGTACCGTGCCTGGTCCGATCACCAATGGAGGAGAAGAAATACATGCGGATTTCACTTTGGGCAGAAAGCGGCTGTGGACAGAAGATTCCCTGTGGGCAAGCTGGCAGCGTAACAGAATTCCTGGATTTGGGGGATCTGACTTATCCCTAACTCATTGACTGCTGGCGCCTATTATTTAGGAAGGAGAAACAGCCGCTGATTCAAATTAAAATTGAAGTCTTTAAAAGGGGGCGCGGTGGGCATCAAGACACAAAACAATTACGCATCGAGAAATCGAGAGAGCCGCCGGTCCCGTAGCTCGTCGCCGCCACCGGAGTAGTCGCCGGAGAGAGAGATCGGAGTTGTTCGTCCGAGTCTCTTTCTTTTTTTTGAAGTAGATCCAGCCTTCGGGCTGAGAAACAATTTAATTTCTTTATGTTTTGATTTTATGTTTTTAATTCCGTTCGTACTTTGATTCCAAAATAGTTCGGTTTGAACTATGAATAATATAGATTGCTTTTCCTTATTTAATTTGTCTTTTAATTTCTGCATGAATAGCTAAGTTGTTTTGCATCTGGGCAGGGGCAGATCGAAGGTAATTTAGGGTTTTAGTTAGGCCGCGAGGTCGATAGGGCTAGAGTAGCCGGTTGGGGGTTTGTTCCCGAAGCAAAGTTGGTTGAGGATTATTTTTGGGGAGTTTGGGCAAACTAGGACGACCACTAGCGAACCTTTACAATCTGGGATACTGGTGATTGGCAAACCGCATAGATGTACCTTGTAGTATTGTTGCGGGCATAGCACTAGAACTTGCTGGAGATTGCGGTCGTATGACTCGGAGTTCCGAGCATGCTAATTGCCGAGCGGGTCTGTCTAGAGAGTAATGCGGGTTTGGGAAAACTAGATCCATGTTTGGTCGCATAGGTTATCGAATTGTTCAGATCTAGGGGTTTAGGCATAACGTTAGCTTGCCTTCTCTCTAAAGTGAAAGGATAGATAAGGGGTGGGGCAATTGTTGGGCGTGACGCAATAGGACCACTGTTGTCTTTTTAAAGCACCCTATAACTGCTGACAAACCGCGGGTAGAAATCCTTAGTGCCTATGACCGGTAGTTTGCCCTGATGATCCTGAGTGAAGTCTTCTGCCCGGATGCTTTGTTTATCATTTGATTTAAGTTTTCCCTTTTAGTATTCTGCTAGATCTGAGTGTTTGCTTTGTTTACTTTTAGATTTATTTATTTGCATGTTAGTTCTGTTAGCCGTAGTTAGTTCAAAGTGTTTGAAACGTTTGCAAAACCGCTGTGCCCACATCACCCCAAATCAAAATCTTTTTGTGACAACCCCCTTGGGCAAAGCCGAGATCACCTACTGTAATTGCCTCCTTGTGGGACCGAACCCACGTACTTACCATTATCTACTCTTTTGTAGTGATTGGGTACTGGCTAAATATAAATATCATTTTGACCGCGCGTTTTCTCCCACGACAAGCATTCATGCGTCGTCAAAATTGACGCCGTTGCTGGGGAGGCAAAATTCCAACAGTAAGTCGTCAGTGCTAACAGTTTGACTTGTTTTGTTTATGCAGGATTCCACTTCGGGCAAAGAGATTGTGCCTTGGTACGATCCTGAGATCGAAAAGACTGCTAAGCGAATCCGGAAAGAGACAAGGCTAGCCAAAGCGTTAGCACGTGCCGCCCAAGAAGCTGCGCGAACACCAAGGGAAGAAAATCCGAGAAGGGCAATGAGAGGTGAACCCATTACCCCACCTAGACCTTCACCGGAACCAACCACGATGTACGGTCCACACAATAGGACCCTGAGGGACATGATGTTCCCTGCCAATCTGAATCTCTGTCCATTGGGCATCACTTTGCCCGCCATAGGAGAGAACTGGGAGATGAAACACAATTTCATCCAAATACTGCCGAAATTCAGCGATTTTCCCATGGAAGACCTTCAGAGGCACCTTCAGGACTTCGAGTTAGCCTGCGGAACCATAAGGGGAGGACCCCCTTTGAGTGAATACATCCGAATGCTGGCCTTTCCCTTTTCACTAGGGGATGGAGCAAAGGAGTGTCTCTACACTCTACCCGAGGGGCAAATTACCACTTGGGCACAACTCCAACAGGCATTCTTAGAGAAGTACTTCCCTGCCGCTAGAATCCAACACATGAGAAGGAATATCAGCAGCATTAAGATGGGGGCAGGCGAAGAATTCCCTGCATATTGGGCACGGTTCAAGCAGATGCTGGTAAAGTGCCCTCAACATCAAATCCCAGACCACGATTTGATTCAATATTTTGTGACTGGTCTAAGGATGCACGAGATGACACTTCTACATGCTGCCAGTGGAGGGTCAATCCTGAATAAGAGTGTTGAAGAGGCATTTAGGCTCTTTAAGGAAATGGCGGAGGAATTCAGAGAAGATGGAAGTGAATTGCCCAGGACCAATTTAGGGACAACCACCGATGCGGACTCCAAAATAGACAAACTGTGCAGCGCAATGGAAAAGTTTATGAACACTATGGCCGCCGGGCCAAAGAGAGGAGTGAAAGCCTGCCAAATCTGTCAGGGCATAGAGCATTCCACGGATGAATGCCCCACACTGTATGACGAGGAGGTCAAAGCGATGGGGCAGAGCAATGGTAATGGGCAAGGAAGAGGAAAACCCTACTATGATAATAGGTACGGGAATAACAACCACTACAATGAGGGGCATAATGGTAACCAGAATTATCAACGCTACAATCAGCAGGGGCAATACCAACAGCAAGGCCCCGGGATGTACCACCAGCCCGCTCAGACCAAAGGGCCTACCTTGTCCGAAATGATGGAAACTTTGGTCAAAGAGAATATTAAATTCCAGCAAGAGAATGCCAAAGCCCACCAAGAGAATGAGAAATTCAAGCAAGAGACTAGAGGGCAGTTCCAGAGCCTAGGAGCCCAAGTCTCACATCTTACTCAAGTGGTGGCAAAGCTGGAACAGAAAGGAGGGACTTTGCCCCCAAAGATCGAAGTGAACAATGCCCATGTTAATGCCGTACAGCTCAGGAGTGGCAAACCACTGACCGTAGTAGAAAAGCCTGCAGTAAAGGGCAAAGAGCCCATTTTGGATGGTCCCCCAGTCATTGAAGAAGACCCTGGGACAGATAATGAGCAAGAAGAGGTGATAGTCAGGGCAAAGAGGGACAAATCTCCACCACCGAAAATCAAGCCACCCTTCCCGGGCAGACTGAGTAAAAACCGTGAGAGGGAAGAAACTCAAGAGATGTTCAAAATGTTTAAGAAGGTGGAAATCAATATGCCCCTTCTGACTATACTGAACGCTATGCCCAGATGTGCTAAGTTCTTGAAGGAACTATGCACAAAGAAGGTCAAATATCAAGATGATGCGAAGTTTGAGGTAGGAGAGAATGTCTCTGTCGTGATAAAAAAGACTGGACCTACAAAGTGTGGAGACCCAGGAATGTTCTACATCCCGTGCATCATAGGGCATATGAAGATAGAGAAGGCAATGCTCGATCTGGGAGCATCAATCAACGTTATGCCCAAAAAATTGTACGAAGACCTGGAAATAGGGCAACTGAAGCCCACTCGAGTTGTGATCCAACTGGCTGATAGATCTAATGTTTATCCTGAGGGCATACTAGAAGATGTCCTGGTCAAAGTGGAAGAGTTAATATTCCCTGCTGACTTCTATGTGCTCGATATGGGCAGATCAAGTAAAGCCCCTGTGATGATATTGGGCAGACCGTTCCTCAAAACAGCAAGGACCCACATCGACTGTGAAACCGGAAGGCTGACGTGCAAATTCGAGGGAGAGACGGTCACCTTTGACCTCTACAAGTCCATGAAGCACCCAACTGATACCGAAGAGATCCACTACATTGACCAAATTGAGAAGGCAGTGGAGGCAAAGATACTCCAATGTGGCAAGTATGATCATACTTAGATAGCTATTCAACAAGGGCTTACTGAGTTTGACATGGAGGATGAGTCAGAGGAACTGCAAGAGGCAATTGAGCAGTTAGACTCCCTGGAGAATTTCAAAGGCAATCCGGGCAAACCGATAGAGATAGAAGAGATGATCATGGTGCCCTCACTTGAAAAGCCACCAGTTCTGGAACTGAAAAAGCTGCCCAAACATCTCAAGTCTTTATACTTGGGAGATAATGACACTTTGCCCGTCATCATAAGTGCCTATTTGCTAGAGGCAGAGGAGGCAAAGTTGAGAAATGTGCTAGGGCAGTACAAACAAGCCATAGGGTGGACTTTGGCTGACATCAGAGGGATAAGTCCAAGCATCTGCCAACACCACATTCTCCTGGAAGATGACTCTGTGCCCGTACGTGATCCTCAAAGGAAGATCAACCCAACGATGAAGGAAGTTGTGCTCAAAGAGATCAAGAAGCTTCTCAGTGTGGGCATAATATACCCAGTGTCTGATAGCATGTGGGTTAGCCCAGTACATGTGGTACCAAATAAGTCTGGAATTTAAGTCATAGAGAATATTAGAAATGAGCAGATTGCCACACGACTGCAAACTGGGTGGAGAGTTTGCATTGACTACCGCAAACTGAACAAGGTAACCCGCAAGGATCATTTCCCTTTGCCCTTCATTGATGAAATGTTAGAGAGATTGGCTAGGAAGAAGCACTTCTGCTTTCTAGATGGCTACTCAGGGTATATGCAGATATGGGTTGCTCAGAGGATCAGGACAAAACCACCTTCACCTGTCCTTTTGGCACCTTTGCCTACAAGAGAATGACATTTGGCCTATGCAATGCACCAGGAACTTTTCAAAGGTGCATGATGAGTATCTTCTATGACCTGCTCGAGAATGGGATCGAAGTGTTCATGGATGACTTCACTGTGTATGGCAACTCCTTTGACTCCTGCCTGGAACACTTAGAGTTGGTGCTTCAACGGTGTGTGGAGAAGAGCCTTGTTCTGAATTACGAAAAATGCCATTTCATGGTCGAAGAGGGAGTTGTTCTTGGACATGTCATTTCAGCTAAGGGCATAGAGGTGGATAAAGCAAAGATCGAAGTTATCTCAAAGCTACCATATCCAAGGAATGTGAAGCAAGTTAGAGGGTTTCTTGGACATGCTGGTTTCTATAGACGCTTTGTGAAGGACTTTGCCCAAATAGCTCGCCCTTTAACTAAGCTGCTCCAGAATGATGTAGAATGGGACTTTGACGAGGACTGCAAGGCTGCCTTCAACCACTTAAAGGAGAGATTGGTCACATCGCCTATTATTCAACCACCAGAGTGGGGAATGCCATTCGAGCTGATGTGTTATCCAAGTGGATATGCAGTAGGAGCTGTGTTAGGGCAAATGAAAGGGAAAGAAAGGTATGTGATCTTCTATGCCTCAAAGACCCTTAATGCTGCCCAAAGTAACTATGCCACGACTGAGAAGGAGCTTTTGGCCATAGTATTTGCCTTTGAGAAGTTTAGGTCATACCTGCTGGGCAGTAAGACCATAGTGTATACAGACCACGTTGCACTGAAGTACCTCATGGCAAAGAAGGAGACTAAACCAAGACTTATTCGATGGATCCTGCTACTTCAGGAGTTTGACATTGAAATTCGAGACAAGTCTGGCAATCAGAATCTCGTGGCAGATCATCTCAGTAGAATTCTCCAGAAGGAAGAGGATATGCCTATCACCGAGACATTCCCTGATGGGCATATATATTCTATTACCGCTTTGGGCGAAGAGCCATGGTTTACTGACCTTGTGAACTTTATGGTTACAGGAATTTTCAGGGAAGGCATGACGTATTATGAGAAAAACAAGATGAGGCGTGAGGCAAGGAGCTACGTCTGGGATGAACCCTATTTGTGGAAGAGATGTGAAGACCAAGTCCTTAGAAGATGCATTCCTGTGTCTGAGCAGCAGGGCATAGTGGATCATTGTCACAAGCAACCCTGTGGAGGCCACTTTGGGCCTAGGCGTACGACAAGGAAGGTTCTGGATTGCGGATTCTACTGGAACACTTTGGTCAGGGACTACTATGACTTATGCAAGAGATGTGATGAGTTTCAGAAGGAAGGCAACTTGACCAAGCGCAATGAAATGCCCTCTATGCCCATACTGCCAGTAGAGATCTTTGATGTCTGGGGCATAGACTTCATGGGGCCATTTCCGAATTCACAAGGTAAGGAATACATACTCCTAGCAGTTGATTATGTCTCTAAGTGGTTCGAGGCAAACGCTACTACCACCAATGATTCGCGCATAGTGGCTGAATTCCTTAAAGGAATATCTTCACTAGATTCGGTGTGCCCAGAGTGCTCATCAGCGATCAGGGGACCCATTTCTGCAACTATATCATTGAGAGGCTACTGCGAAAATATGGAGTCACTCATCGGATCACCTGTGCCTATCACCCCCAGGAAAACGACCAAGCAGAACTCTCCAACAGGATTATCAAAGCTATTCTGAGAAAGACAGTTAGGCCAGAGGGGAAGGATTGGGCACGCAAACTGGATGATGCACTGTGGGCATACCGCACTGCGTTTAAAACTCCATTTTGTTGGAAATCGACATCCCGAAATTAATAAATTTAAATAAAATAAATTATCTAATTAATTCCGACCGAAATCCTTTGGAGATCAAATATCCGGGGTTGTCAAATTGCGGAACGACAACTCCAATCAAAATCCTGGTCGCCGGAAACCCTCCACGAACCTCCACGGGGATAGCCCAACCAAACAAACCCTAACCGCGGACGAACACGGGCTGTTCGGTCGAGCCTCCCGCGTGGGGCTCGCGACTGTCCTTGGCAGCCCGCTGGGCACGCCGAGAGCCCACGCGACCAGCTGCGGGGATGCTCGTAGCATCCCGCTGACGCCCCGTGTCGCAGCGAGTCCCGCATGGGCTCGTGGGGCTGATCGCAGCAGCCCCGTAGCACTGCCCGAACGCGGCTCGCATCACGTGCGAGTCCGCTGCGGTGAACCCGTAGCTCGCACGCGAGCCCGTTCGTGGCGATCGAACTAGAGTTCGATCGAGTCTCGGCGTCCAGCCGAGGCTCTCGCCCTCTCGACCCATCCCGTCGAGCCGTTGAGCCGCCGGCGGTCCGGTGATCTTCGATCACCACCGCCCGGTTTAACCTCGTAATGGGTCGCGTTCTTGGATCTTGGTTCAAGGTAATTTTCACGATAAATAAACGATTAAATCATAAAGAGGGTTTTACGATTTACCTCGTTCTCGTTGTTCGGAAAAACGAAGAACTCAATTTGAAGACCTTGAGATCTTCCTACATATTCCTTGCACTAGCTCGAACGTCGTGTGGGCGACGATCTTCCGAACTCCATGGATCTCCCTCTCTACTTTCTCTCTAGAATTGTGATCTTCAAGTTATGAGAATAGAGAAGACCATGTAGTGCTTTTATAGGCTCTTAAGGAGGTGGAATATTGGGCTTCCAATATTAATGATTAAATTAAGCCCAAGCTCAAATCTATTAATCTATTAATATTAATTAATTCTATTTTCCACTATATAAAATTAATAGCACTCTCAATATTAAACCATATTATATCAAATAATATTTCTCTGGTAGTATTATTTATTCCGTGTATTTAAGATATAAATATCAATGAATAAAATTAAGAGTATTTTAGAGAAAAAAATACTTTAAGTACCGATACTATAATAAAATACTATAGTTTGGAATAATAGTAAATAATGTATATTATATTACTCTTTATCTCAATTTAAGTAACTTTAAAGACTAATAATTATAATTGAAGTATCTTTTTCAAATTTAAAATGTCATAAATAACCTTAAGTGTTAATTATGTCTAATTTAATATAAGGAATAAACCTTTTGTTAATCTCAAATATTCTGGACAAAGAATGGCTGAATTAAAATCATACTAAAAGAAAAAATAAGAACCGTCTCCCTCCACCCCTTCCACACCCTAGCCGCCTATAGCATCTCTGCCGGAGGGAGTCTCCTCAAAACAGCTCGCTGGCAGCCCACCAGACATTTCCATATCCGAATCTTCCACATTGAGATCAAGTTTCTGCTCGTCTAGCTCATCGATCGACTCAGCCACGTTGAGATCTTCGATCGAGAGAGCCCGAACGTGAGATATGAATCTTACGGACACCGCTTCGCCTCTACGAGTAGCGCTCCTTCTCCATTGCACTCGCACGTGCAGCAGATACTCAACGCGGCGGCCCTCACAATCAGGTCATCCGGATTTCTCTTCGAAAGAGATATCATCCTGTTCGCATTTATATGTATAGACCATCAACGCACGACCTCATCTATATGCCAAAGGATATTCCCTATCGTCACATAGTATGAGGCTTTACTCCTGGACTCATCAAACTCCAACTCCGAGTCCAACAAGTGTGTTCGCAGCAAGGACAGGCTCCTTGGTTCGAGCACGGGATATGTTGTGGCCCTTCGCAATGCAACCCTTGAATCTGATCGCTGACCCTATTTGACTCCACATATATCCCACGTCCAGAAGCAGCAATTTAATTTATCCACTCGCAATAGAAGCAGAGAGGGCGAAACCAGCAGCAAGACACGAGTTATTTTGGGGGGGCGTTGAGTAAGATGGTGGATCATCTGGGCAGAGTCACAACACTACAGCGAAATCGGCTCGCTCGAAATAGCGATGTCGCGACAGGACGCAAAAATAAGATTTGTGGCGCCGAAACTTTGAAGGATCAGTTTAGAGTGTTTATTTTTTTGAAATCTTGTATTTTTATGATGTAGTGAAATACAATTACAAGCTAGTTTCGTTCTTTGTTTTATGAATTTTAGCTAGTTTCGTTTTTAATATTGTGTAATGTAATATAATTACCAGTTAGTTTTGTTCTTTGTAATTTGGATAGTTCCAACTAGTTTCGTTACCAATTTTAATGTAATGTAATACAATTAACAACTAGTTTCGTTCTTAGTAACTTGGATTAGTTCTAACTAGTTTTGTTCACAGTTCTGTGTGATGTAAAGTTCTATTTTTTTTGTTAGTTTTCTGTAGTATAATACAATTACCAATTAATTTTCTTCTTAATAATATGCCGTTTGACAGTTCTAGTTTTGTTGCTAGTTTCTTTTCCATACAAAATCACAATTTCGAACACACATTAACTATGATCAAAACAGATCTTATCACCATGTTCAATAAAAATATCAAAACAGATCTTATCACCATGTTGAATAAGAATATCAGCTCACATTGCTTGCTTTGTAATGATAGATAAACTACAAAAGGCTAAATGCAAAAGCAGATTGCTAAAGAAACATGGTGTTGGTCTATACTTAGAAATGAAATCAGGTATCTCTACTGATGTTCTTCAAAGTCTTAGTGATCGGGGCTTGGTTTCAATATGAGGGAGCGCAGGAGGGATCCCATCTCGAGCTTCATGACGTTGCCGTCGTTGTTTCTGTCGTGCTTTTTTTGTTCTCTTGATTGAATTTTAGAACGCAGGTGTATCACCTGTGGAAGGAAAGGAATGATCAGAAAATCTCCAGCAGCTCGACTAACTTCTCGTCGTCAAATTTAACGGGAGCTCGGCTAACTTCTCTGGCAGCTCGACTAACTTCTCGTCGTCAAGCTTACACATGAAGGCGAGGATCAACCACGCCACTCGCCCGGTGATTACTGAAGCAAGCAATATCAGCGAAAAATGTTTATTAGCACAATATTATTGAACACAAAACAAAAAATATCGAAAAAAACAAGTTACGAGTACAAGCGAGACATGTTTATCAAAACAATATTATTGGAGACTAAACCAAAGAAAGTCAGAAAAAAATAAGTTATGATTACTAGCGAGACATGTTTATTAACATATACTTGGGGATTATACTCTATTAAATATTTTCACCTGCAATGAAGGGGCTGATCCATCAGACACAGGTATAGGAACTAGATCCACCCATAACAGAAGCGGGCTCAACGTGTACTGAAGTAATTTAGTGTTTGGTCATTGGTTTAGCCTCAAGACATGTTTACTAATTTTCATGATCAGTTCGGTTTTTTCATGTCTTGATTTGTTTAGTTTCGACATAAAACAACATATTTCTCTTTTTTTAACCTAGGTTAAATATGAACAATGAGTAGTTGTTGAAACAATTACATATTCTTTGTCTTTGAATTGAATTTTATTATGGATCTTAACATTTTGATCCAGAAAAATACTGGTGTTGATTATAATGATATTCCCCTGCCAATCCCTGTTTTTATTCCAGTCAGCACCACATGCAAATGGTTTGACTAGTTTATTTTGTTCTTCACTATCTCTGCAAGAGTATCCCTTGGAAAAAGGAAAAATAATCTGAAACACCCATATAAACAATGTGCGAAACCAACAACAAGCACTGTAACTATCAAATAACTTGATGGGTATAAAATCTACCAAAACAAGCATAGGAACTAACAAAAATTTCCAACGATGTCTCTCTACAACTCCTCGAGATTCGTTTGCCTTCGTCCATGTATACATCAAGCATAGAAAAACTGGAAGAACTAAAAAAACATAGAAAAACTGAAAGAACTAAAAAACTAACAAAACATGATGTTTTTAGTTTTAGGTGAAATCACCGTACAAAACACACAAAAATCACAAATAGGTAATCCCAATTAACAAAGTTAAAGTCGGACGATTTGGGGAAATCAGTGCATGTGTTCGATTTTTGTCAAAACCCAACAAAAACCCCCATCGTGTAATCAAAACAATTTTTCTGAACATTACCTTAAAACTTGAAGAAGGGATCGCCGCCCGTATCCGTCGAAGTCGCGCGATTCCAGTATGATATCCTTGCAGAAAAAACGTCGATCGAACAAAACCCACAAAGTCGAAACGGAACGGGCTAGAAATTTTCGGGTGGGAATCAAGAGTGAGTGTTGTCTCAGAAAATGCACAATTTTGATTGAGATCTGTGTTTGTAATAGGGAAGAGGTGGCGTGTTTTGACAAAGTTTCTTTCTTTTTTTTTTATGGTGAGTTATTAGTTTTCTTTATATATTTAAATTTAATGTTAAAAACACACAAAGAGGGTTATTTTGGGAACGATACCTCTTTTTACAATTAGACAAAAGATAGGTTCTAAAATGTAGTATAATACCTAAGACTTTACTTTTTTACAAATGCCCCTAAAATTAATTTATTGCTAATTAATTTATTCATCTCTTATATCCGAGAATAGTACCATTCAACCTTAATTATTATGCGGAATAAATCCACCTGCAGGGTTTACATAATAATTTCTTATGAACTCATCTCGGGTATATTATCAACCCTTACGGGATACACTTTCCCGTCAAGAATTCACGGCATGTCATATATAAAATACCGTGACCCAACTTTACCGGTAATTGACCCAATATTCAAACCGGTCAATTCCTTTGGAAAATCAAATTCACTAATATTAAATATACACACCCGCAATAATATCGGGGATTAAGAATCAAATACACTGAGATTTAAATCGATTATCTAAAGCAATCCTAATCGATAATTCTCAAGCGATCCGCCCAATACACCAAGTGTACAAGTGTGATAAAATAATCAAGACAAAATATTTTCTCTCTCACACAACGACTATACCGATGGATTGGTCCGTGTCCATTTAGGTCGTGAGCAACTGTTCGATTAAATACGAGTAACCGATAGTATGATCTTCCGTGTGGGCCCGCACACCATACTAACTACAACGTATATAATCCAGGACTATATTTTGCATATATTTAATTATAAATAATTAAACACAAATAATTGTTTATTTATTAAATAGATTAATGGCAATGGATCGGGAGTTTATATCACTTAAATCTAGACATTAAGTATACAACTCCAACAATCTCCCACTTATACTAAGGTCTAGTCATTTCCTCCAAACTCCCGACTCTCATACTCTTCACGTGCTTAATATGCACTTCCAAGAAGTGCCTTGTGACAGAGCAATCTAGATTGTCGTTCTGAAGTTATCTTGGTGACTACAGCGTCGTCTCCCCTGACGATGACTCGTATCAGGTGGTACTTGCTCTATGTGTTATCTTACACTTATGGACTTGTGATTTCTTACCATTTGCCATCGCACCGCTATTTACATAGCCTTTGGCAAATTAAGAATCACATCTAAGTCCCAGAGATTATCCCGGAGCTATACCAAAACTTCCGCTGCCTCTGAGGCCGCTATTTGGTTACCCATGGCAGAGTCCGAAAAGCATCGTGCTTATAACTCTCCATGTTAAAACTCCTTCTCCTTCAATAGTGAAACACATAGCCTGATATCGACTTACACCGGTCCTCATTCGATTAGAAATCTAAGAGAATGTAATCCAAAGGAAATGTTCGTCTGCTCCGTAATCCAGAACATAGTTTCTAGTACTTCGAAAGTACTTAATGTTGGAGTTATGTACTTAATGTCTAGATTTAAGTAACAGTAAACTCCCGATCATAGCATTTAATCTATTAAATTAATAAACAATTGTTTGCGTTTAATTATTTATAATTAAATATATGCAAATCATAGTTCTGGATTTTATACGTTGTAGTTAGTATGGTGCTGCATGGGCGCACAGAAGATCATACTATCGGTTACTCGTATTTAATCAAACAGTTGCTCACGACCTAGATGGACACGAACTAATCCATCGGTATAGTCGTAGTGAGAGAGAGAAAATAATTTATCTTAATTATTTTATCACACTTATACACTTAGTGTATTGGGCGGATCGTTGAGATTCATCGATTAGGATTGCCGGCGATAATCGATTCGAGTCTCAGTGTATTTTATTCTTAATCCCCGATATTATTGCGGGTGTGTATATTTAATATAAGTGACTTTGATTTACCAAAGGAATTAATCGGTTTAATTATTGGGTTGATTACCGGTTAAGTTGGGTCACTATATTCTATATATGACATGCCGTGAATAATTGACCGGACAGTGTATCCCGGAAGGGTTGATAATATCCCCGAGATGAGTTCATAAGGAATTATTGTGTAAACCTCATGAGTGGATTCGTTCCGCACAATAATTAAGGTTGAATGGTACTAGTCTCGGATTAAAGAGATGAATAAATTAATTAGCAATAAATTAATTTTATTCATGGATATTTACATCTTAAATACACGGAATAAATAATACTACCGGAGAAATATTATTTGAAATAATATGGTTTAATATTGGGAGTGCAATTAATTTATATAGTGGAAAATAAATTAATTAATATTGATAAGGATTAATGGACTTGAGCATTGGGCTCAATTTAATCTTCAATATTAGAAGCCCAATATTCCACCTCCTTTAGATCCCCTACGTAGCCTATAAAAGCACTACATGGTCTTCACAATTCAAGACACCATAAGATTATCATACTTGATATTCTAGAGAGTTCGTGAAGAGGATCCATAGGAGTTCGATAGATCGTCGCCCACCCGACGTTCGAACGGAGTGCAAGGAATACGTAGGAAGATTCAAAGGTCTTCAATTGATTTCGTTTCTCCGCACAACGAATCAAAAGGTACAATCATAAACTCCTTCGTGTGATTTTATGTGAATTAAAATTGTAATACATACATGAACACACGATCCGGGAAAACGACGATCTTCGGGGACGGGGATTCGAGATCCCCGGCGAAGGATCGAGAGAACCCTCGGCTGGGAGCCGAGGGGGTGGCGGTCGAGCCTAGGGCTTCGACCGCCGGCAGCGGCCACGCGAGGAGAGCCCCGGCTGGACGCCGGGGCGAGCGATCGACCTAGGGTCGATCGCTGGGGGCTGCCGTGGCTTCGCGCCGCGGCTGGGCGCTCCCCCCTCGGTGGGTGGTGGCGGTGAGTCGCCGGACTCACCGCCGGGGGCTGCTAGGCAGCCCCACGCGATCATCATCGATCGCGACCCCGCGGTGGGGTTCGGCTAGGGTTTAGCTGCGGGTTCATCCCGCGGCGATGCTCTTGTCGAGCCCGGTTCTTCGTGGCGTTCGTGATCGGTTTCCGGCGACGGGATTTTGGTCGGGGTTATCGGTTCCGCAATTTTTGATACCCCGGGATATCGATTTCCAGCAATTGGTATCAGAGCGTTTGGTTTCGTGTTCATGTATGTGTTCAATTGTGTTCTACCTTGCAGGGATTCCGACTATCATGGTTTAATTAATTGTTAATTATTCGTTTAATTAATTGCTATTTAATTTACCATGATTGTTCGTTTATTAAACTCTCGGACATGTCGAGATTCGTTTTGTGTGGATGAATGCTTGTAATAGTAAAAATTCGGGGGTTGACCGAATTTAGGTTTATTATTATTGTTCTATGTTTTCCGGAAAGTGTATAGGGTCGATTTCATGTATAGAATCGATACCGGAATTGTAAATTTATTTTGTGTAATTTATTTACGTTGGATCGATGCCGAGACGACCGCCGGAGAACTCATGAGACGAAGGAGATGAAGAGAGGGACTAGGGCTCGGGATCGATGGGATCGATCCCATGATGATGATCGATCGAGGGCATGGGCGAGGGGCTCGATCGCCCCTGCCGCGGGCTGCCGCCGGTTCGGTGGCTGGCCGGCGTGGCTGGGCGGCGGTGCTCCTCCCCGGTGGCCGGCCGGTCGAAGGTGGGGGTGGCGTGGGGTCTTCCGATCTCATGCTATTCCTACCAAGATACTACTTTCCTAATTGGTTCGGTTTTCCTAATTGAGTTTTCCTATTTTTGGGAATTCTCATGGATTAGGAAAAGAATTAATTAGAATTAATTTTATTCCTTATTCTATTATGGAAGTCTTCTAGAGTATTCCGAGTTCTACTTGGAATAGGATCCTAGAGATTTAATAGAATAGGAAAGGAATAAAAGTTAATTTAGGATTGATTTATTTCCTAATTGATTATTCCTATTTTATGGGAATTTTCATAGTAATGGAAATTAATTAATCTTGGAAAGTAGAAGAGTCCTAATTTATTTTATTTCCTTATTCTATTATAGGAGTCTTCTAGAATATTCCAAGTTTGACTTGGATAGATTATTCTAGAGATTTAATAGAATTAGATGGGAAAATAAATAAATAAAAATATTAATAATATTTAATTTTATTTTTGATTTATTCGATTGACTTAATTTCGAATTAAGTATCTTTTGGATTTATTAAAAATAAATAGATTTAAATATTGGATTAATATTCTCGTCACATGGGGCATTCAAAAACGAAGACTGAAGACTAGAAGACGCATACGGATATGGAATAAAGCCATGATAGTCGGAAAATAATTTTTCTAGCATTATTTTGACTATGTGCTATGTGCTTTATTACTTTTATGCATGCTTATGTGTTTAATTATGCATTAGATAGCGTATCCCTTTTGTTATAAAAAGCTAAGTGGGAGAGGGGATGGAAACATTCCCATGGTCTCCATTACTGTTCTCTTGGTGACTCTTATGGACTTTTGAAGTTCGTATAGATGTGTCATTGGAGGAGAATTCTTGTAATTCCTCTTACAAGAAACATTGATTAAGTTTATCAAACAATGCCTAATTTGTCTTTCTGAAACTGACTTCAAGTCGACTCATTCTCACCCCGGGGAGTGGAATGGAGCCAAAGCCACTTGGTCATGTCGAGGACACAAATTAGAGACCTTCGTACCATCTTAAATTGATTGATTGTCTGCTCGGCTCCCTCATCTAATGAGAGATAGGGTTGTTCGCATGGTGAATCACTGGTTAGAAACTTCGAGTTTCACTTATGATTCTCCACGTCTTGATTTACGAAATCGAATGCTTCAAGTACTTGGATGTCAATCGTAAAAGTCTTTTAATGTAGTAAACGTCCACACTATCGTGGCTTGCTACATCGAATGGGATTTTGGATCGATTGATGTAGACAGTTATAGAAGAAAGTGAAGGATCGTGTGTTAGCGTAAACGTCCACACTATCGTGGCTTGCGATAATATACGAGTCTCAAACAATCTTCTTAGATACTGAGTAATGGTTTACACTTAGGTACGCTTCTTAGTATTCTTCCCATCGAAGTAACGCTAATGATGATGTACGACCGAAGCAAATCTAATTGCTAAATCATTTGGATAGGTAAACGTCCACACTATCGTGGCTTGCCTTATCCGATGGGATTTTAGATGTGATTAGTAATTTAATGATATTATTTGAGGGAGATAATATCGGATATTAAATTGATTGTTTGTTTAAATGTGCTTATAGGTTTAGAGAATAGCTATGAACCCACTTTCTGTGATACTCAAGGAGCATAAGCTCACTGGCCCCAATTATATTGATTGGAGGAGAAATTTAGACATTGTCCTGACTTCTGAAGAGTACAAATTTGTACTCCATGAAGTGTGCCCTGCTGAGCCCACGGCTGCCTCAACTGATGAGGAAAAACTGGCATATCGGAAGTGGAAAAAGGCTGATGAAATGGTGATGAGCCATATTTTTTGGCTCATTTTTAGGTTTTTTAGAGTCATGTATATCGAGTCTTTAGTTTGTTTTTACTTTGTTTGTGTTTGGGAGGGCACGTTTGGGTACTTGGGCAAGTTTTGCAGGTGGGCAGGTAAAGGAGGGAAAAGAGGAGCGCACTGTGTGAAAGAGGCAAGGAAATCACCTTCCATGGTCAAGAGCATCCGTTGAGCAAGCCAGACTGACAAATGGCTAGGTGCTATATTTTGGCTTCCATGTCAAATGTACTCCAAACCCAACATGAGTCGATGGACACTGCCTATGATATGCTGTTTAACCTCAAGGAGATGTTTGGGGAGCAAGATCGTGCGGCAAGGCAAGAAGCCATGAGAGTCCTCATGACAACTACTCAGTCTGAAGGAACGCCCGTAGGGGAGCACGTTCTTAAGATGATGGGTTTGTTGAATGAGCTTGAGATCCTAGGAGCTCAGATTGATGCTGACACTCAAGTCGACATCATACTCCAGTCTCTGACCCCTAGTTTTGAGCAGTTTCGCATGAGTTATAATATGGGTAAACTATCTTATTCTCTTGCGCAACTCCTGACTGAACTGAAGGCGGCAGAGGGGATCTACAAGAAGGGCAAGTCTCAAGCGCTTGTAGCTACCAAGTCCAAAGGCTTTAAGCCTGGTGGAGGTAGGGGCAAGAGGAGGAAGCAAGCCAAGAAACCCAGTGGTGCCAAGTGGACGGGACCACGAGTGGGGGCTGCAAAGCCAAGGGGCAAGTGCTTCCGATGCAACAAGTCTGGACACTAGAAGTCTGAATGTCCTCTCAAAGGTACGAATTTTTCTTTAGTCGTAAAAACATAGTCAGCGGTATTATCTACCAGAATTCTGGTGTGTAGATATGGAACCACTGACGGTATGTGCATTTTTAATGCAGGGGTTCCAGAAAACCCGGCGACTTAGAGAAGAAGAGTTCGAGTCTACACGGGCAAAAGCTGTAGAGGAGGCAGCTGTTGCAGTGGAAGACATTTATCTGCTTTAGTAGTTAAAATAGGATTTCATTTTAAGAATATTGCATTATGTACCTTTAATTTAGAAAGAACGTTTTGTTCTGGATTTCTATTTTATGAATGGATATTTTATTTCTTTAATCATTGGATGATTTTGATAAGAAATAATGGGCATTATCTATTCTGGTACATTAGATAGCAATATATGAATGATAGATCCTAAGTCTACCACTGTGCAACGAATCGTTCTATAACTTGTTTTACTTGTTAGATATATTTCTTTATTGAATCATTATACTTTTGAATTCTTATACTTAGTAGTATTTTCAAATAAGATTTCAAATGGTCGAAATTGATTTGATCAATTATGGTTGAAGGAATGGACCTTCCGACCTAAGGATTGAATTTGAAAGATAATACATCTAAGGAAACCTTTCTGGATAAAGGGTAGAATTCGGACAAGTATAGAGAATGATTAACTGAGTTATGCAGAGATATGTGTAAATAGAAAGGTACGAGTAATTCTTAGAATACTCGGCAATGGATTAGAATACTTGATGTGCCATAAAAGCAAAAGTGTTTTGACTAGTCAAAGGACACAAAAGCTATTATGGGGAGCCATCAAAGTATATCCATTAAAGGCCTGCGACTTAGTCGCGGAGGCCATCACCTATCTGAATAACACATAGCATAATCAAGGATTGGGATTCAATCCCAAAGTAACCGCACCATACACTTATGTGTAGAGATGGAGCGTAAGAAATAAGAAATGGAAATCTAAAAGTAAAAGAGAACAAGTTGTTCGGAACTACCTATGTTCTATGGATGTTTCTGAAGACAATAGCACATTCTGTGTAATTGTAGGATGTCCTAGATGAACGAAGTATTGTGTGTTCTATAGTACTATAAACCAGAGGAACGTCCATCGTTCGGTTTATAGAGGAAGACTATTAGACGAACCACAGAGCCCGAATTGACATAATACCTTGGCGTGAGAGAAAGGACAAAGGACTAGGAACCAGCCAAACCGAGTAGAAGTACACCACACACTGCACCTATTGTTATTACTGTTATACACCGGAACGCCATTGCAGTGGGAGGTTGTTGGACAACCAAAGATGTTCATAAGACTAGAGGAGTTCGGACTCCGGATCTAGTAAAGATGAAATCGATCCCTGGCTCTGCATAAAGGCGGTACTAGAACTAAATGAGCCTGCTTGGAGAACAATAAGGTTTATTGTTAAGAGGCTAGAACATTTAGAATACAAGCTTAGTAAGTCCATTTATGGACTGATGCAAAGCTATGAATCGTGGTACTTGCGAATTGATGAGATAGTCCATTTGATGGATTCATCAAAGGGCAAAGACGAAAGGTGTATTGGAGAAGTAATGGAAACAAAGTGGTGTTTCTCGGAGATTTTATGTAGATAAGATTTTATCATTGGCAACAATGTAAAGATATTGTCAGACATAAAATGATGGTTGTCTAAATAAATCGGGATATAAGATTGAGTAGAAGTTGGAACATGTTCTTGAGATCTTATGATCTAGGGATAAGAACACTGTGCTTCTCCTAGATATCTTATACGATTATGGTTTGTTTTAACATGCATAATTCTGAGAGAGGTCGTTGCCTTTCAGAGACAGAACGTGTATATCTATCTAAGGTCATGTGTTTCAAACACATAAAGGAGATAGATGATACAAGGCAGTTTCCTACACCTGGTGAGGAAAGCTAAAATGCAATGTTAGAAAACAAGAAACTGATATCAACTATGCGGTTTGCGTAGTGGGAGGATATCAAAGTAATCTAGACAAGAGATGTTCGGATGTTTTAATAGTACTTGCGAAAGTACTGGACATTAAACAAAACGAAATCTTCTTGGATTACATGTTCTCAGATCTCAAATCAGAGAAGGACCAGTGTAAGTCGATATCAGGCTATGTGTTCACTTTTAGAAAGAGGTGGAACCTTTAATATGTAAGAGTGATAAGCAGGACGCTTCTCACACTCTCTCATAACCGAATAGCAGCCTCAGAGGCAGCGGAAGTTTTGGTTAGGTTCTGGGATAACCTCTAAGACTTGGATATGACTCTTGGTTTACCAAAGGCTATTTCATAGCGGTGCATGGAAAAACCGGAAGAAGTCATAAGTCTAAAAGTGATGATAACACATAGTGCAAGTACCACCTGATACGAATCATCGTCAAGGGAGACGACGTAGTAGTCACCAAGATAACTTCAGAGCGGCAACCTAGAGTGCTCATTCACATAGTACTTCTCGGAAGTACACCCTAAGCACGTGATGAGTATGGGAACCGGGAGTTTGGAGGAAATGACTAGACCTTAGTACAAGTGGGAGATTGTTGGAGTTATGTACTTAATGTCTAGATTTAAGTAACGGTAAACTCCCGATCATAGCATTTAATCTATTAAATTAATAAACAATTGTTTGCGTTTAATTATTTATAATTAAATATATGCAAATCATAGTTCTGGATTTTATACGTTGTAGTTAGTATGGTGCTGCATGGGCGCACAGAAGATCATACTATCGGTTACTCGTATTTAATCAAACAGTTGCTCACGACCTAGATGGACACGAACTAATCCATCGGTATAGTCGTAGTGTGTGAGAGAAAATAATTTATCTTAATTATTTTATCACACTTATACACTTAGTGTATTGGGCGGATCGTTGAGATTCATCGATTAGGATTGCCGGCGATAATCGATTCGAGTCTCAGTGTATTTTATTCTTAATCCCCGATATTATTGCAGGTGTGTATATTTAATATAAGTGACTTTGATTTACCAAAGGAATTAATCGATTTAATTATTGGGTTGATTACCGGTTAAGTTGGGTCACTATATTCTATATATGACATGCCGTGAATAATTGACCGGACAGTGTATCCCGGAAGGGTTGATAATATCCCCGAGATGAGTTCATAAGGAATTATTGTGTAAACCTCATGAGTGGATTCGTTCCGCACAATAATTAAGGTTGAATGATACTAGTCTCGGATTAAAGAGATGAATAAATTAATTAGCAATAAATTAATTTTATTCATGGATATTTATATCTTAAATACACGGAATAAATAATACTACCGGAGAAATATTATTTGAAATAATATGGTTTAATATTGGGAGTGCAATTAATTTATATAGTGGAAAATAAATTAATTAATATTGATAAGGATTAATGGACTTGAGCATTGGGCTCAATTTAATCTTCAATATTAGAAGCCCAATATTCCACCTCCTTTAGATCCCCTACGTAGCCTATAAAAGCACTACATGGTCTTCACAATTCAAGACACCATAAGATTATCATACTTGATATTCTAGAGAGTTCGTGAAGAGGATCCATAGGAGTTCGATAGATCGTCGCCCACCCGACGTTCGAACGGAGTGCGAGGAATACGTAGGAAGATTCAAAGGTCTTCAATTGATTTCGTTTCTCCGCACAACGAATCAAAAGGTACAATCATAAACTCCTTCGTGTGATTTTATGTGAATTAAATTGTAATACATACATGAACACACGATCCGGGAAAACGACGATCTTCGGGGACGGGGATTCGAGATCCCCGGCGAAGGATCGAGAGAACCCTCGGCTGGGAGCCGAGGGGGTGGAGGTCGAGCCTAGGGCTTCGACCGCCGGCAGCGGCCACGCGAGGAGAGCCCCGGCTGGACGCCGGGGCGAGCGATCGAGCCTAGGGTCGATCACTGGGGGCTGCCGTGGCTTCGCGCCGCGGCTGGGCGCTCCCCCCTCGGTGGGTGGTGGCGGTGAGTCGCCGGACTCACCGCCGGGGGCTGCTAGGCAGCCCCACGCGATCATCATCGATCGCGACCCCGCGGTGGGGTTCGGCTAGGGTTTAGCCGCGGGTTCATCCCGCGGCGATGCTCTTGTCGAGCCCGGTTCTTCGTGGCGTTCGTGATCGGTTTCCGGCGACGGGATTTCGGGGTTATCGGTTCCACAATTTTTGATACCCCGGGATATCGATTTCCAGCACTTAAAATGTTCATTACAGCAGTCGAGTATTCCTTTCCAGGATTACCTTGATATCCTCCCACTATGCTAACCGCATAGCCGATATCAGGTTCTTGTTTTCAACATTGCATTTATTAAGCTTTCTACACTCAAAGTGTAGGAAATTTCTTTCATTGCTTCTATCTCCTTTTGTGTTCCAAAACACATTTCCTTAGATAGATGCATTCCGTATCTGAAAGGTAACGAACCTTTCTCGGAATCTTGCATGTTAAAACGAACCATAATCATATATATGTAAGATGTCCAGGAGAAGTGCAATGTTCTTTCCTAGAGATCAAAGATCTCAAGAACATGTCCAACTTCTTCCTTTATCTTTCATATTGATTTATCTAGACAACCATCATTTTATGTCTTGACAACATCTTTACACTGTTACCAATGATAAGAATGTTCTCTACATAAAACTCGAGAAACACCACCTTGTTCCATCACGTTTCCAATACACACGATTCGTCTATGCTTTGATGAATCCATAAAATGGACTATCTCATCAATTTGCAAGTACGCTTTGATGAATCCATAAAATGGATCAACTAAGCTTGTACTCTAAATGATCTTGCCTCTTAGCAATAAACCTTATTGCTTTCTAAGAGAGCACATTTAGATCTAGTACTGCCTCTGTGTAGATCCAGGGATCGATTTCATGTATACTAGGTCCAGAGTCCGAAGACTCTCCAGCCTTATGAATATCTCTCACTACAAAAAATTGTACTTTTGATGACGATTTTTTTGTGACAACATGAAATTCGTCACGAAATATAACTTAAAAGTGACAAATTCAATAATCGTCGTTTAAAATATACAGTTAGTGACAAAATATTAATTTGTCCCAAAAAATATTGTTTTTTATGACAAAAATATATTTTGTCAATAAAAATATTTTATTTCGTCATTATTTTAAGTATATCATGACGAAAATAAATATTTTGTCAAATAAATATTTGGTGACGATTTATTTAATAATTAAAGACGATATTCAATGTCATGAAAAATAATATTATATGACGAATTTTTATTTGTCGTTAATTATTCAAAAATATTTAGTGACATAATTATTTCGTCAAAAATGCTATTAATTTATATTTAGTTAAAATAATAATTTTCATATATTGATATGCTTTTTTGTCATTAATTAGTTTAAATATTCTATACATCATATATATTAAAAATTTTGAATTATATATATATATATATATATATATATATATATATATATATATATATATATATATATATATATATATATATATATATATATATATATATATATATATATATATATATATATATATATATCACGTACTTAATAAATTAGTGGACAAGTTGAATGATATAAGTAACGTAATTAGTTATAAATAAATAATTAATTTTTCCCTAGCATTAATAGAGCATCCGACTCAAACCCTAATTCGTCCACCACTACCTATCGCCATTACTCTCCAGCCACAACCGCCGACTTCGTCTGCAACAACCACCTCATTTTTTGCTCCCACAAGATCGACCGCTTCAAACACTAGCCGAAGATGAACAACTAGTTGTCCGATATATTCATCGTCGCGGTCGGCCCTCTCCAAATCTTCTCGTTTCTCGTCATCAAAGTATCTACGTACGTACCTCTCCTCAATCATTTCAACCTCCATCAAATCGACGACCAACACCCATATCAACATCCAAGGTAATTTTATTTACAATATTTATTGAGTTCAAAAGTATTTAGAGTTCAAGAAATTGACTGTATTAATATTTTAATTGATATTATTTTAATGTTGTAGGTGCTGCCTTTGTAATTTGCAGTTCAACAGTCTATTAGTATTGACATCCTACTTGTTGCTATTTTTTTTTAATTAATTCAGTCAGTCGGCTAATCTATCATCCAAACAATTTGTTTTGGTAACAAATATACAAGTAGAAGGTGAAGTATATCAAGAGATTCATATTTACAATGCATTTGAAGTCGGTCTTTGTGAAATATAGGTTGGATTGTTTTTAGATATTTTTTATAGGAACATGTTCATATTTTTCTTGTGTGCTTTTGTGGTTGTTTTGAATGATTGAGATGTGACTTTTATTTATTTCTTTGTTGCAGGGTACAATGGAGGTTTGTTGCAGGGTACAATGGAGGAGGAGCTTATTTATCAATTCATGATAGAGATGTTTAATGCCGATAATAAGAGTTATTAACTCTATGTAATATTGATGTACTGTATATTGGAATTTTTTGTAATGGTTCACTGTAAGTTGTGTGATTCAAAGAATATGAATGTGGAATACTCCATTATTTTGTCTAAATTTTAATACAAATTGTTTCATTTTAGATTACATGTGTATAATGACAATTCTTGACGTCATTACATATAACATAAAAAAAAATAACAACAAATATTATTTTGTCATGAAAAACACTTATTTGGTGATGAAATATACAAAATATGACAAAAAAAGATGTCATTAAAACTTCCTAATTTTAGTAATTATTGCAAATTCGTCAGAAAAAATAAGGTTTTAATGACAATAAATTAAAATGTCGTAAAAAAAGTAACATTTGATGACGAAATATAATAATAAGTGACGAAAGTTGGAAGTGATACATGACGATTAATATGTCACTATAGAATAACATATATAGTGACATTGTCTTTTATCGTCATCACAGGATTACTATTGACGACGGAAAAAATAATCGTCACATTTACCTATTGTGACGCACATACGGTGACGATGTCTGCGACGACAAAAAATTGTCACCAAAAAGTTTTCGTGACGAAAAAAAACATTTTTATGACAAATAATTTCGTCGCAAAATCTCAAATTTCTTGTAGTGTCTGGCTGACCCACAACCTCCTACTACAACGGCGTTCCGGTGTACTAATAGTGATAACAGTAGGTGCAGTTAGTGGTGTACCGCTACTCGGTTCGGCTGGTTTCCAGTCTTCTTCGTTCTCTCTCATTTCAAAGTATCATGTCACTTTGGGCTTGTGGTTCATTTTCTCTAAGAACCGGGCGTTAGAAATTATAACGTCCTTCTGGTTCATAGTACTATTGAACACACATCTTTTGTTCTTCTAGGATATTCTACAACCGCATTTGAATGCCCCGTTGTTTCCAGACATATCCATAGAACACAGGTAGTTCCGTATAACTCATATTTTACTATCTCTATAAGAGTTCCATTTCTTATTATCGACACACCATTTCTACACAAGAGTGTATGGTGTAGTCATTTGGGATCAAATCTCAATCTCTGATCAGTATGTCATGCATTCCTCAGACAGGTACTTGCCTCCGCGATCAAATCACATGCTACAAATGGATATACCTTGAAGGTTCTCCACAATAGCTTTGTGTCCATTGAATTGTCAAAACACTTGCTTTTGTGGCACATCAAGTATTAATCCATTTATAGAGTAATCATCAAATGAAGTACTCGTACCTTATTGTCTGAGGAGACATAGGTCTGCATACATCATAGTCAATCAGTTCTTATACTTGTCCGGATCTTATATCTTATATCCATAAAGGATTGCTTAGTCACGTTATCTTCCAAATTAGATTCATAGGTCGGAAGGTCCACTCCTTCAACTTAATTGATCAAACTATCAATTTTCGACCTTTGAACTTCTTATTTGAATATGACTAATTAGCATAAGAATCCACAAGTATAAATAATTTAATAAAGAAATCTCTTATTAGTAATAGGAGTTATGTACTACGGTTCGTTGCATCGTGGTGGACATAGGATTCATCATTTATATATTGCTAGCTAATGTACCAAAATAGATAATATCATTATTTCTTCTTATAACCATCAAATGATTAAAAGAAATAAAATATCCATTCATTAGAAATCCAGAACAAAGTTCTTTCTAAAATGAAAGGTACATAAAGGCAATAACTCAAAATGAAATCCTATGAAATGTCCAACACTGCAATAGCTGCCTCCTTCACAGCATTGCCCATGTAGACTACGATCTTTTCTTTTCCAAGTCGTTAGGTTTCCTGGAACCTCTTGCATTTAAAATGCACATACCGTCAGTGGTTCCATATCTACACACCAGGTTCCGGTAGATAATACCACTGATTTATGTTTTACGACTAAAGAAAATTTCGTACTTTGTTTGAGAGGATAATCAGACTTCCAGTACCCAGACTGTTTGCATCGAGAACACTTTCCTTTTGGCTTTCTCGTCCCATCTCGTGGTCCAAGTAGCTTAGGACCACTGGGTTTCTTTGCTAGCTTTTCCTTTCCCCCGTTTTTTCCTTTAGGTTCGAAACCTTTGGCATTGGCTACAAGAGCTTGCGATTTCCGTCTCAACTCGTCCAAAAGGTCAATCATCTCAAAAACGTATTTAAGCGTTTCCTTGAAGTGACTGGCCTTTATGAGTATCCTCATCGCTTCTTGTCTAGCCGCCTATGTCATGTCTAAACCAACTTGAGTTTGAACATGATATCAAAATCAGTTCATTCCTCATTAGTTGAGACGTTGATAGGCTCGGGAGGACAAAGCTCAATGAGTACAAACTTGTACTCTTCAACAGTTTGGGCAATGTCCAGATTTCTATTCCAATCATTACAATCAGGGACCAGTGAGTTTAAAATCCTTATGTATCACAGAAAGTGGGTTCAAAGCCATTCCTAATCTATGAGCACATATAACAACAAACAATCGATTTAATCTCCGATATTATCTCCCTCAAATAATATCATTAAATCACTAATCACATCTAAAATCCCATCAGATATGGCAAGCCACGTGGTGTGGACGTTTACCTACCCAAATGATTTAGAAATTAGTTTTGTTTCGGTCATACATCACTTATAGCGTAACTTCGTGGGGAAGAATACTATAATGCGTATCTAAGTGTAAACCATCACTCAGTACTAAAGTGAATCGTTTGGAATCGCTACATCACCGCAAGCCACGTGGTGTGGACGTTTACGATGATTTCACAATTCTTCACAATTCCTTATAACTGTCTACATCAATTAATCTAAAATCTGTTAGTATAGCAAGCCACCTGGTGTGGACGTTTACTACACCAAGAGACTTTTATAATTGACTTCCAATTACTTGATCCATTCGATCTTGTAAATCAAGACGCGGAGAATCATAAGTGAAACTCAAAGTTTCTAACTAGTGATTCACCATGCGAATTGAACAACCCTATCTCTCAAAATGAGGGAGCCGAGCAGACAATCGATCCATTTCAAAAAATGGTACGAAGGTCTCTAATTTGTGTCATCCACATGACCAAGTGGCTTTGGCTCCATTCCACTCCCCGGGGTGAGAATGAGTCGACTTGAAATAAGTTTCAGAAAGACAAATTAGGCATTGTTTGATAAACTTAATCAATGTTTCTCGTAAAAGGAATTACAAGAATTCTCCTCCAATGACTTATCTATATGAACTTCGAAAGTTCATAAAAATCACCAAGAGAACAGCAATGGAGACCATGGCATTGTTTCCAATCCCTCTCCCACTTAGCTTTTTACAATAAAGAGATACGCTATCTAATGCATAATTAAATACACATAAGCATGCATACATGAAATAAAGCACATAGAATATTATCACATAATCAAAATAATACTAGAATATTATTTTCCAACTATTATGTCTTTATTGCATCCTCGTATGCGTCTTCTAGTCTTCAGTCTTCGTTCTTGAATGCTCCATGTGACGGGAATATTAATTCCAATATTTAAATCTATTTATTTTTAATAAATCCAAAAGTTACTTAATTCGAAAATTAAGTCAATCGAATAAATCAAAAATAAAATTAAATATTATTAATATTTTTATTATTTTTATTTTCCTCTTCTAATTTCATTAAATCTCTAGAATCCTATCCAAGAACCACTTGGAATATTCTAGAAGATTTCCATAATGAAATAAGGAAATAAAATAATTTAGGACTCCTAATCCTTCCAAATCAATTCCTTTCCTAATCTATTAAAAATTCCATAAAGGAATAATTAAATAAAAAAAATTAATTAAGGACTTTCAAAACTTTCCAAATTAATTATTTTCCCAATCTATTAAAAATTCCATAAATGAATAATTAAATAGGGAAAATAAATTAATTCCAAATTAATTCTTTTCCTAATCCATGAATATTCCAAAAAATACGAATAATCAATTAGGAAGACCAAATTAATTCTAAATTTATTCTTTTCCTATTCCATGAGAATTCCCAAAAAAAGGAATACTTAAAATAGGAAAACCGAATAATTTAGGAAAGTTGGATCTTGGTAGGAGAGCACGGGTTGGGGATCCCCGCGTCCCCACCATCGATCTCCGGTCGAGAGGGCACGCCACCGCCGCCGCCGCCCAGCCGGCGCACCACCGCCCATGGTGGCATCGCGCTCGGCCGAGAGGCTCGAAGGCAGCCCCTTCTCCCTCGATCGATCCATCCCTTGGGGTCGATCATGGGGTTGATCGATCCCCGGAATCCTCCCTCTCTTCGTCTCCTCCGTCACACTTTTCCGGTCGTCGTTTCGTCCTCGATTCAACGTAAAATAAATTACAAATTTATTACTACGCTATCCGGTATCGATTCTCTACATGAAAACGACCTCAAACAATTTTCGGAAAAATAAGAACAATCATTCACCACACAAGAACGAATCTCGACATCACCGAGAGATTATATATCAAGAGTAATATTATGGACATTAATTAATAAAAATTAAATCTAGCCATAACAATCGGAAACCCTGCAAGGTAGAACAATTTATCGAAAAATACCATGAACTAAAACCAACGCTCTGATACCAATTGTTGGAAATCGACATCCCGGAATTAATAAATTTAAATAAAATAAATTATCTAATTAATTCCGACCGAAATCTTTGGAGATCGAATATCCGGGGTTGTCAAATTGCGGAACGACAACTCCAATCTAAATCCCGATCGCCGGAAACCCGCCACGAACCTCCACGGGGATAGCCCAACCAAACAAACCGAAACCGCGGACGAACACGGGCTGTTCGGTCGAGCCTCCCGCGTGGGCTCGCGGCTGTCCTTGGCAGCCCGATGGGCACGCCGAGAGCCCACGCGACCAGCTGCGGGGATGCTCGTAGCATCCCGCTGACGCCCCGCGTCGCAGCGAGTCCCGCATGGGCTCGTGGGACTGATCGCAGCAGCCCCGTAGCACTGCCCGAACGCGGCTCGCATCACGTGCGAGTCCGCTGCGGTGAACCCGCAGCTCGCACGCGAGCCCGTTCGTGGCGATCGAACTAGGGTTCGATCGAGTCTCGGCGTCCAGCCGAGGCTCTCGCCCTCTCGACCCATCCCGTCGAGCCGTTGAGCCGCCGGCGGTCCGGTGATCTTTGATCACCACCGCCCGGTTCAACCTCGTCATGAGTCGCGTTCTTGGATCTTGGTTCAAGGTAATTTTCACGATAAATAAACGATTAAATCATAAAGAGAGTTTTACGATTTACCTCGTTCTCGTTGTTCGGAAAAGTGAAGAACTCAATTTGAAGACCTTGAGATCTTCCTACGTATTCCTTGCACTAGCTCGAACGTCGTGTGGGCGACGATCTTCCGAACTCCATGGATCTCCCTCTCTACTTTCTCTCTCTAGAATTGTGATCTTCGAGTTATGAGAATAGAGAAGACCATGTAGTGCTTTTATAGGCTACGTAGGGGATCTTAAGAAGGTGGAATATTGGGCTTCCAATATTAATGATTAAATTGAGCCCAAACCCAAATCTGTTAATCCATTAATATTAATTAATTCTATTTTCCACTATATAAAATTAATTGCACTCCCAATATTAAACCATATTATATCAAATAATATTTCTCCGGTAGTATTATTTATTCTGTGTATTTAAGATATAAATATCCATGAATAAAATTAATTTATTGCTAATTAATTTATTCATCTCTTATATCCGAGAATAGTACCATTCAACCTTAATTATTATGCGGAATAAATCCACCTGCAGTGTTTACATAATAATTCCTTATGAACTCATCTCGGGGATATTATCAACCCTTACGGGATACACTTTCCCGTCAAGAATTCACGGCATGTCATATATAAAATACCGTGATCCAACTTTACCGGTAATTGACCCAATATTCAAACCGGTCAATTCCTTAAGAAAATCAAAGTCACTAATATTAAATATACACACCCGCAATAATATCGGGGATTAAGAATAAAATACATTGAGATTTAAATCGATTATCTAAGGCAATCCTAATCGATAAATCTCAAGCGATCCGCCCAATACACCAAGTGTACAAGTCTGATAAAATAATCAAGACAAATTATTTTCTCTCTCACACAACGACTATACCGATGGATTGGTCCGTGTCCATCTAGGTCGTGAGCAACTGTTCGATTAAATACGAGTAACCGATAGTATGATCTTCCGTGTGGGCCCGCACACCATACTAACTACAACGTATATAATTCAGGACTATATTTTGCATATATTTAATTATAAATAATTAAACGCAAATAATTGTTTATTTATTAAATAGATTAATGGCAATGGATCGGGAGTTTATATCACTTAAATCTAGACATTAAGTATACAACTCCAACACATTTGGCATCTCTCCATACCGGATGATATTTGGGAAGGCTTGTCATTTGCCCGTAGAGATCGAGCACAAGGCACACTGGGCTGTAAACAAAGTCAACTTTGACTGGGATCTCGCAGGGAATGAGCGTAAACTTGACTTGGTCGAATTGGAGCAGCTTCGTGTTGAGGCCTATGACCACGCCGCCCACTACAAGGAAAGAACTAAGAGAGCTCATGGCAAGTTGATCAAGATGAAGAAGATTGAGGTAGGACAGTTGGTCCTGTTGTACCAAACCAGAAATCAGTTCCGTTCGGGCATAAACGTATGTAGTTCATCATGTTAGCCCAAACGGATCTGTGGAACTTAAAAGCAGCAAAGACGATGACTACATCTTCAAAGTGAATGGCCATAGAGTGAAGCCCTACTTTGGGCAAGAGAACTTGGAAGGGCAGCTTGCCCTGATTGAGTGATCGAATTAAGCAATTGGGTCCTGCCCGGGACTATAAATAGGGCGCTGGCCAGGAGGCAACCTGGTATGTTTGTTTATTTTTGTTATTTCCCTTTTATTTAGATTAGGAATAAAACTACTTGTAACAAGGAACTTTGACTACACCGAGAGAAAGGGAATATTTTGTTTTTGATTTTCCAGGAGTATACTTTGGGCAGACTGAGACTTTGGGCATACGGGGACGCAAGTGGGCAGTTGCGAATTTCAAGGGCTGGAAACCGTCCCATCAGGGACTCTGCAACTCCACCATCATCACGCATCTATCCACTCCCCGCTATTCCCGATAACTACTTAACTCCTCTATTTTCAAAATTCAAAAAACTCTCTTATATATATTTTCTTTCTCTCTCATGGTATCTACTAGAGCAAAAAACAAGTTAAGAAAAATCCCTCACTGAACCCTAATTGATCTTACTATAGGTACCGCCGCATCAAGGTTGAAGAAAATGGTGTCGCCAAAGCAAGCAATCCCAGCGAAGCCCAAACCCTACCGCCGAAGAAGCCCTCAACGCCGTACCCCTCAAGATCATCCCACCAAGCCCCGCCACAACGGAGACAGATAACACCCCAATCGACGATCTGGCCAAAGAGATCGACGAGTCCAAAACCACCGGCGAGAAGGAAGATCTGGAAACCCTAGCCGCCGCCACTGAAGAAGAAGAGGGCAAAGCCGCCGACAGCCCACCCAATAAGAAACCGAGGAAGGCGGCGGGCAAAGGCAAGAAGAAGGTCTCGACCACCCCGACTGCCGGATCTACCTCTGACGGCAAGGAGGCAGAGGATTCGACGGCTGCCGGCAAGACTCCGATGGAGGAAGACGAGGTGGAGGATGTAACTTACAGAACCCCCAAAAGCAGGACCCGCGCATCCACAAAGAAGAGGAAGGCAGTCGACACATCGGCGCGCAAAATCGCGGCCCCCAAAACAGTGTGCTTCGAATCGCTCAAAGTGATGGGTGTGGAGAAGGAGGTTCGAGGCTATTTCCAGGCCATAGGGTGGGAGCCGTTCCTCGAGTGGTCTGGGCAGATCAATGAAGGGGTTGTGAGAGAGTTCTTTGGATCCCTGGGAATCAAAGAGACCAAGGATGAGGGAGTGATAGGGATCCAGTTTGAGTTGTTTGATCGATATGTCTCTATTGGTGGTAATGAATTGGATTTGTGTTTGGATATGGCAGGTATTGCGGATCTGAAGTCAAAGGGCTACCAGGAAGCACTCAGGACTTTTCCGGAGTACACAAAGAGGGAGCTGCAGAACATCTGGAAAGAGTTGGGCAAAGGAGGGGAGTTCATTGGGCAAACCACCAAGTTCATCCAGTTCAAGAGCCATGCCCTCAGAGTTTTCCACCGGATCCTGGCGATCAACTTCTTTGGCAAGATCGACAGCAGCAGTGCGGTTTCCCACATCGAGTTGGGCATACTGTGGTGCATGACCCAAAAGATCAGGCTGCACTTCAGTTCATGCCTATGTGCCCATATGAAGTGGCTCAACATTCACCCTCTCCAGCGCCTCTCACTGGCCCATTTCCCGATGGTGTATGCGGCGAAGATGAACCTGATCAAGAAGGGCAAATAGCTGGACATGATGTGTTGGAATTCGATATCCCGGAGTTGCCGGAATTGCGGAACATGACAACTCCGATCAAAAACCCTTCGCCGGAGATCACGCGAACACCACAGCACGCGCCGGAGCACGACCGAGGACACGACGCACCCGAAGGCACGCCGCTGCCCCAGCCGAGCCCCCGCGAGCGGGGCTCCATGCGATCACCGATCGCACATCGATCGGTTGGGGTGGGGCTGCCCAGCAGCCCCCGCGGCGAGTCCGGCGACTCGCCGCCGCCTGGAGGTCGGCCACCTTCATGGTGGGGAGGGGCGGCACCAGCCCGCGCCCTCCGCGATCGATCCAAGTGATCGATCGCATCCCCTCGGCTCCAGCCGAGGGTTCGACCCTCTCGCCCCGCCGAAACCCTAGCGGGCGATTGGCGTGGTCTGGTGGCTTCGCCACCACCACGCGATCGTCCGTCTACTCCGGGTTCGACCTTTGGATCTTGTTTTTCGATAATTGATTTCAATAAGAATTAAATAGCGGAAATATTTAATTCACCTTTCGATTCGTTGTACGGAGAAACGAGATCTTATGATGACCTTGAGATCTTCCCACGTATTCCTTGCACTAGCCCGGACGTCGTGTGGGCGACGATCTACCGAACTACATGGATCCTCCTCTCTACTTTCTCTCTCTAGAATTGTGATCTTCAAGTTATGAGAATAGAGAAGACCATGTAGTGCTTTTATAGGCTACGTAGGGGATCTTAAGGAGGTGGAATATTGGGCTTCCAATATTGAAGATTAAATTGAGCCCAATGCTCAAGTCCATTAATCCTTATCAATATTAATTAATTCTATTTTCCACTATATAAAATTAATTGCACTCCCAATATTATACCATATTATATCAAATAATATTTCTCCGGTAGTATTATTTATTCCGTGTATTTAAGATTTAAATATCCATGAAAAAAATTAATTTATTGCTAATTAATTTATTCATCTCTTATATCCGAGACTAGTACCATTTAACCTTAATTATTATGCGGAACGAATCCACCTGCAGGGTTTACATAATAATTCCTTATGAACTCATCTCGGGGATATTATCAACCCTTACGGGATACACTTTCCCGTCAAGTATTCACGGCATGCCATATATAAAATATAGTGACCCAACTTAACCGGTAATTAACCCAATAATTAAATCGGTTAATTCCTTTGGTAAATCAAAGTCACTTATATTAAATATACACACCCGCAATAGTATCGGGGATTAAGAATAAAATACACAGAGACTTGAATCGATTATCGCCGGCAATCCTAATCGATAAATCTCAAGCAGATCCACTCAATACACCAAGTGTACAAGTGTGATAAAATAATCAAGACAGATTATTTTCTCTCTCAGACAACGACTATACCGATGGATTGGTCCGTGTCCATCTAGGTCGTGAGCAACTGTTCGATTAAATACGAGTAACCGATAGTATGATCTTCTGTGTGACGTTGCACACCATACTAACTACAACGTATATAATCCAGGACTATAATTTGCATATATTTAATTATAAATAATTAAACGCAAATAATTGTTTATTTAATTAAATAGATTAATGGCAATGGATCGTGAGTTTCCGTTACTTAAATCTAGACATTAAGTACACAACTCCAACAATCTCCCACTTGTACTAAGGTCTAGTCATTTCCTCAAAACTCCCGACTCCCATACTCATCACGTGCTTAAGTTGTACTTCCAAGAAGTACTATGTGAATGAGCAATCTAGGTTGCCGCTCTGAAGTTATCTTGGTGACTACAGCGTCGTCTCCCTCGACGATGACTCGTATCAGGTGGTACTTGCACTATGTGTTATCTTACACTTATGGACTTGTGATTTCTTACCATTTGCCATCGCACTGCTATTTACATAGCCTTTGGCAAATTAAGAATCACATCTAAGTCCCAGAGATTATCTCGGAGTTATACCAAAACTTCTGCTGCCTCTGAGGCTGCTATTTGGTTACCCATGGAAGAGTCCGAAAAGCATCGTGCTTATCACTCTTCCATGTTTGAACTCCTTCTCCTTTCAATAGTGAAACACATAGCCTGATATCGACTTACACTGGTCCTCATTTGATTAGAAATCTAAGAGAATGTAATCCAAAGGAAATGCTCGTCTGCTTCGTAGTCTAGAACAGTACTTCGAAAGTACTTTTACAGCAGTCGAATATTCCTTTCCAGGATTACCTTGATATCCTCCCACTATGGTAACCGCATAGCCATTATAGGGTTCTCGTTTTCAACATTGCTTTAAGCTTTCCACACTCCAAGTGTAGGAATCCGCTTTCATTGCTTCTATCTCCTTTTGTGTTCCAAAACACATATCCTTAGATAGATGCATTCCGTATCTGAAAGGTAACAAACCTTTCTCGGAATCTTGCATGTTAAAACGAACTATAATCGTATAAGATATCTAGAGAAGTACAATGTTCTTTTCTCGAGATCCTAGATCTCAAGAACATGCTCTAACTTCTTCTTTATCTCATATATCGATTTTTCTAGACAACCATCATTTTATGTCTGACAACATCTTTACATTGTTACCAATGATAAAATGTTATCTACATAAAACCTCCGAGAAACACCGCCTTGTTTCCATCACGTTTCCCATACACACGATTCGTCAGAGCCTTTTGATGAATCCATCAAATGGACTATCTCATCAATGCGCAAGTTCCACGAACTCTAGCTTTGTTACAATCCATAAATGGATCAACTAAGCTTGTACTCTAAATGATCTCGCCTCTTAACAATAATCCTTATTGCTTTCCAAGAAGACACATTTAGATCTAGTACCGCCTCTATGTAGATCTAGGGATCGATTTCACGTATACTAGGTCCAGAGTCCGAAGACTCACCTAGTTTTATGAATATCTCCGGTTGTTATACAACCTCCCACTACAACGGCGTTCCGGTGTATAAACAGTAATAACAGTAGGTGCAGTTTGTGGTGTACCGCTACTCGGCTGGTTCTAAGTCTTAATCGTTTTCTCTCTTTTTTCAGAAGTATCATGTCATTTTGGGCTTGTGGTTCATCTAATAGTCTTCCTCTAAGAACCGGGCGTTAGAACTTATAACGTCCTTCTGGTTCATAGTACTATCGAACACACATCTTTTGTTCTTCAAGGATATTCTACAACCACATTTTAATGTGCCGTTGTTTCCAAGACATATCCATAGAACATAGGTAGTTCCGTTTAACTCGTGCTTTTACTATTTCTATAAGAGTTCCATTTCTTATTTCCGACACACCAATCTTACAGAGGACTGTATGGTGTAGTCACTTGGGATCCAATCCCAAGCTCTGATCATAAATCAGAGTCAATCAATTCTAATACTTGTCCGGATCTTATATCTTATATCCATAAAGGATTGCTTAGTCGTATTATCTTCCAAATTAGATTCTTAGGTCGGAAGGTCCACTCCTTCAACTTAATTGATCTTACGATCAATTTTCGACCTTTGAACTTCTTCTTTGAATAAATATGACTTAGCATAAGATTCCACAAGTATAAATGATTTAATAAAGAAATCTCTTATTAGTAAAACGAGACGTATAAAACGGTTCGTCGCATCATGGTAGACTCAGGATTCATCATTTATATATTGCTAGCTAATGTACCAAAATAGATAATATCATTATTTCTTCTTATAACCATCAAATGATTAAAAGAAATAAAATATCCATTCATTAGAAATCCAGAACAAAGTTCTTTCTAATATGAAAGGTACATAAAAGCAATAACTCAAAATGAAATCCTATAAAATGTCCTCCACTGCAACAGCTGCCTCCTTACAGCATTGCCCATGTAGACTACGATCTTTTCTTTTCTAAGTCGTCGGGTTTCCTGGAACCCTTGCATTTAAAATGCACATACCGTCAGTGGTTCCATATCTACACACCAGGTTCTGGTAGATAATACCACTGACTATGTTTTACGACTAAAGAAAAATTTCGTACCTTCTTGGAGAGGATAATCAGACTTCCAGAACCCAGACTGTTTGCATTGAGAATACTTGCCTCATGGCTTTCTCGTCCCATCTCGTGGTCTAAGCAACTTAGGACCACTGGGATTCTTTGCTTGTTTTTCCTTTCCCCCGATTTTGCCCTTAGGTTCGAAACCTTTGGCATTGGCTACAAGAGCTTGCGATTTCCGTCTCAACTCGTCCAAAAGGTCAATCATCTCAAAAACGTGTTTAAGCGTTTCCTCGAATGACTGGCCTTTATGAGTTTCCTCATCGCTTCTTGTCTAGCCGCCTATGTCAATAGGCTCGGGAGGACAAAGCTCACTGAGTACAACCTTGCACTCTTTAACAGTTTGGGTAATGTCTAGATCTCTATTCCAATCATTACATTTAGGGACCAGTGAGTTTAAATCCTTAAGTATCTCATAAAGTGGGTTCAAAGCCATATCCTAATCTATGAGCACATATAACAACAAACAATCGATTCAATCTCCGATATTATCTCCCTCAAATAATATCATTAAACCACTAATCACATCTAAAATCCCATCAGATATGGCAAGCCACGATAGTGTAGACGTTTACCTATCCAAATGATTTAGCAATTAGATTTGCTTCGGTCGTACATCAATTATAGCGTTACTTCGATGGGAAGAATACTATAAAGCGTACCTAAGTGTAAACCATTACTCAGTATCTAAGAAGATTGTTTGGGATACGCATATTCACCGCAAGCCACGATAGTGTGGACGTTTACGTTAACATACGCTCCTTTACTCCCTTCTATAACTGTCTACATCAATCGTTCCAAAATCCCATTCAATGTAGCAAGCCACGATAGTGTGGACGTTTACTACACCAAAAGACTTTTACAACTGACTCCCAATTACTTGATCCACTCGATCTTGTAAATCAAGACGCGGAGAATCATAAGTGAAACTCGAAGTTTCTTACCAGTGATTCACCATGCGAACAACCCTACCTCTCATAGAATGAGGGAGCCGAGCAGACAATCGATCTAGTCATCAAATGACACGAAATTCTCTAATTTGTGTCCTCGACATGACCAAGTGGCTTTGGCTCCATTCCACTCCCCGGGGTGAGAATGAGTCGACTTGAAATCAGTTTCAGAAAGACAAATTAGGCATTGTATGATAAACTTAATCAATGTATCTTGTAAAAGGAATTACAAGAATTCTCCTCCAATGACTTGTCTATACGAACTTCAAAAGTCCATAAAAGTCACCAAGAGAACAGCAATGGAGACCATGGCATTGTTTCCAATCCCTCTCCCACTTAGCTTTTTATAACAAAGGGATACGCTATCTAATGCATAATTAAATACATATAAGCATAATAACAAACATACATTTCATGCAAGTACATACACAAATAATCAAATAATTGCTCAAGTAAAATTATTTCTCGACTATTCGTACCTTGATGAATTCCTGCATGCTTGTCTTGAGTCTTCATTCTACGTCTTGAATACTTTGCCGAGCGACGGAAAAATTCTTTGATTCTCATATTTAATTTATTTTAAATAAAATCCAAGATTCCAATTCAAAAAAATTTTTGAATCAATCTAATGATTTTAAATAAAATACTCCAATTAAATAAAATCAATTCATTGACTTCCATATTTAATTCTATTTTAAATAAAATCCAAGATTTTCCAATCCCTAATAAATTTTGAATTAATCTAATGATTTTAAATAAAATACTTAAATTAAATAAAATCAATTCCATTAAAATCCATTGATTTCCATATTTAATTCTATTCTAAATAAAATCCAAGATTTTCCAATCCAAAATAAATTTTGAATTAATCTAATGATTTTAAATAAAATACTTAAATTAAATAAAATCAATATTTTAATAATTTCTCAATCCTATTTAGATTAGATCTCAAGAATCCTAATCAAAATCGAATTTTGATTCTTCTTAAGACTTCTAATCCAAGTAGGTATAGGATATCTAGAGAAACTAGGATTTTCTTTCCTAATTTAACTCTCCATCTAATTCCATTATTTAATTCCATAATTAAGAAATCTAATCCAAATATAATTTGAATTAATTCCAAAATTAAATTAAATAAAATTAGAAAGATTAAATTATTCCTGGAAAGATCGGATTTACCGGGACGAACCAAAAACGAGACCCGCTCGAATCAAAGGTCCATGCCCGATCGAACCATGCACAGTACAAGCCCAAGCCATTACATGCACCTAAGCCATGCACATGCACATGCATCATGAAGGACCACGCAAGCAATTAATTCCAAAAGTGAATTAATTTCATTCAGCCGTGCCTTAAAAAAATTCAGCACCAGCGCGAGCAGCTTGTGCACGAGCCGACTCCCGGCCATGGTCAATTTCCGGCACGACGTCTCCTCCGACGTCTCCTCATGCCATCGACCATGCAACCAAGCCGCCCCATCACACAAGCAGCCCGCTATCGATCGCGCGTGGACCTTCCGCCGGGGTAACCGACTCCCGGCCTGACGACGCCCTTGACGTCCCGCTGCCCCAGCAGCCCACGCGCCCAGCTCACGTCCAGCCGCTGCCCCAGCAGCCCGTGCCTCCAGCTACCTCCCCGGCAGCCCGCACCGAGCCCACGGTCGATCGATCCGGTTCGATTTCCGAAAAACCCTCGATTTTAATAATTTATTTTTCCGTCCAACACAATTCATACGAGAGAGAAAAACAAGTACGAAGGAACAAATATAGCACAATAATTTAACGCAATTAAATTAATCTATGGCCATATACATCGAGAATCGATTATCGAAACAATTAACGAAAAAACGTAACCGTACGCTCTGATACCAATTGTTGGAATTCGATATCCCGGAGTTGCCGGAATTGCGGAACATGACAACTCCGATCAAAAACCCTTCGCCGGAGATCACGCGAACACCACAGCACGCGCCGGAGCACGACCGAGGACACGACGCACCCGAAGGCACGCCGCTGCCCCAGCCGAGCCCCCGCGAGCGGGGCTCCATGCGATCACCGATCGCACATCGATCGGTTGGGGTGGGGCTGCCCAGCAGCCCCCGCGGCGAGTCTGGCGACTCGCCGCCGCCTGGAGGTCGACCACCTTCATGGTGGGGAGGGGCGGCACCAGCCCGCGCCCTCCGCGATCGATCCAAGTGATCGATCGCATCCCCTCGGCTCCAGCCGAGGGTTCGACCCTCTCGCCCCGCCGAAACCCTAGCGGGCGATTGGCGTGGTCCGGTGGCTTCGCCACCACCACGCGATCGTCCGTCTACTCCGGGTTCGACCTTTGGATCTTGTTTTTCGATAATTGATTTCAATAAGAATTAAATAGCGGAAATATTTAATTCACCTTTCGATTCGTTGTACGGAGAAACAAGATCTTATGATGACCTTGAGATCTTCCCACGTATTCCTTGCACTAGCCCGGACGTCGTGTGGGCGACGATCTACCGAACTACATGGATCCTCCTCTCTACTTTCTCTCTCTAAAATTGTGATCTTCAAGTTATGAGAATAGAGAAGACCATGTAGTGCTTTTATAGGCTACGTAGGGGATCTTAAGGAGGTGGAATATTGGGCTTCCAATATTGAAGATTAAATTGAGCCCAATGCTCAAGTCCATTAATCCTTATCAATATTAATTAATTCTATTTTCCACTATATAAAATTAATTGCACTCCCAATATTATACCATATTATATCAAATAATATTTCTCCGGTAGTATTATTTATTCCGTGTATTTAAGATTTAAATATCCATGAATAAAATTAATTTATTGCTAATTAATTTATTCATCTCTTATATCCGAGACTAGTACCATTCAACCTTAATTATTATGCGGAACGAATCCACCTGCAGGGTTTACATAATAATTCCTTATGAACTCATCTCGGGGATATTATCAACCCTTACGGGATACACTTTCCCGTCAAGTATTCACGGCATGCCATATATAAAATATAGTGACCCAACTTAACCGGTAATTAACCCAATAATTAAATCGGTTAATTCCTTTGGTAAATCAAAGTCACTTATATTAAATATACACATCCGCAATAGTATCGGGGATTAAGAATAAAATACACAGAGACTTGAATCGATTATCGCCGGCAATCCTAATTGATAAATCTCAAGCAGATCCGCTCAATACACCAAGTGTACAAGTGTGAAGTGTGATAAAATAATCAAGACAGATTATTTTCTCTCTCACACAACGACTATACCGATGGATTGGTCCGTGTCCATCTAGGTCGTGAGCAACTGTTCGATTAAATACGAGTAACCGATAGTATGATCTTCTGTGTGACGTCGCACACCATACTAACTAAAACGTATATAATACAGGACTATAATTTGCATATATTTAATTATAAATAATTAAACGCAAATAATTGTTTATTTAATTAAATAGATTAATGGCAATGGATCGTGAGTTTCCGTTACTTAAATCTAGACATTAAGTACACAACTCCAACATGATGGTGGAGGGCATGTTCGACGTCCAGTGTTTCAAGCGCATGCAAGACATTGTGCCATTGAGTGACGGCAGTGTGAAGTTCCTGGAGGAGAAACCAGTTGCGGTGAAGACTGAGGCGAGAGATTCGATTGCACGGTAGAAGGCTACACGGTGGAAGGTCCTACACGGTAGAAGGCAATTGCTCGGTTTATTGAAGAAAAAAAATTACTCGGTAACATGGCTTATACTGGTAACACGGCTGACCGGGTAACCGGTTTACCGTGTAACCTGTTTACCGTGTAAAAAAAAATGGAGCTCATAGAATTCGAGCCCCTGACCTGCTGCTTTCAACGCGGTTTTTCAAAGTGGGCTAACCACTTGATCTAGAACTCTTCACTGAACCTAATTAGAAGAGGTTTATATATTAGCCTCACAAATATTCTATACACTTTACCTAAACCCTTTTTCAAAACACAATAAAATGTAATAAAAAAACCAATTTTTTTTTCTTTCTCTCTCTCTTCGACGCCACCCCAACCGCCGTCAATTCGAATCAAACAACACAACTCCGGCCACCTTTAATTCCGGCGAGAATGGCAGATGACAAAGAACACCAAGACGAGCCCCAATGGCCGCTCCAAGCCCCGGTAAGTGTGGCCGAACCCTAGCACACCTGCACACGATTACACGATATTAGAGGTTTAAGCCACGACATACGTATGATGTTCCTCCTGGGGGAACAAACCTGATCACGTCGTGCAGAGCTCTCAACTGCGGAACGAGTACGTCTCATCCTCGGACGTCCAGCCTGGCTAACCGCTACTGGAGTATAAACTACGTACGATGCTACATCCAGCGGGACCACCCAATCATCATAATGTGGCAACGGCACAATAGGCGTCGCATACATCTCGACGTGGCTGCTCATCTTATAATAGGGGCTCACGAAATCGTACGTTGAAAATCTGGCTTGTCTAAATAATAACAACAAACAAGTTAGTGGAATGAACACTTTAAAATTAAATTTGAAGGTAAATGATATCATACCTTATAGCGGCACAAGCATGACGACACGGTATTAGGTCTAAGTCGAACTCCCGACATTCACACGTGCGATTCGCGATATCCACAAGGTAAGACTTGTCATCCTCCTGAACTCTGTATAGGGTATTCGCACTGACCTCCCGAACGGTAAAATAACGGCTCAACTCATCCTGACCAGACAACTTGAGGAGTGCCAGTTCGGTCAGCTCATGGCCATTCTGTCTCTCGTTAGGTTTCCTTCGTTTCTCGTCAAACCATCTCTCAATCATAGCACGAATGGCCTCGAGCATCGCACAGATAGGTAATCGCCATGGCCATTTGATAGCACCATTGAAGACTTCGGCCGCATTCGATGTCATGAAACCGTATCCTCGTGCAGCACACTTTGACCTCGTACAGTGCTCAACCCCGATATCAATAAGGCGTCTATAAGCACCCCCTCTACTAAGAGTCTCCACATTCGAAAGATGCCTTTCAAACTCATCCACCCGATAACTATAAGCAGCACTGTATACAGCTTCGACCAGCCGTTGGCCGTACCGTGCTAGATTCTTCGAGAGGTAGTGATAGCACAATGCACGAGCTGCGTGGGGATAGAAGCTCCGAATAACATTCACGATGCTATTATGCTGGTCGGACACAATGAGCAGATCGTCATCTGCATCGTAGCATTGCCTGAGGTGCTGTAGAAACCATAACCACTCCTCGTCATTCTCTATCGGACCGATACCAATGGCAAGCGGGAAAATATTCTCATTCCCGTCTTTTGTGACGGCGACAAACATCACACCAGTGTTTTTCCCTTTCAAATGGGTGGCGTCGACTACTATCACATGCCTCAGAGTGCAATGCTGAAATGCACTAATGCACTGCCCAAGTGCAACAAACATGTGGCAAAACACGCCCTCGCTGGTCGTCTTAATATCATATCGAGTCCCGGGATTATGTTCTCTCAGCATGTACAGATATGACGGGAGCCTCTGATACGATTCATGGTAGTTGCCGTATGCTATCTCAAACGCCAAGTTCCTCGTCCGTAGGGCGAAGCTGTAGTCGATGTGAACTCCGTACAATCTCCTCAAATCCTCAACCATATCTTTCGGCTTCAGTTCCCGATTGCCGACTAACTGGCGTGCAAAGAAAGTAGCTACAACCTTGCTAGACACCTGTCGATCAGCAGTCCGCCCCAAATTGTTATGACACTCGTAATTCAAGTTCAGCTTCGTAATCCTCCAAAAGGTGTCATCGGAACCCGTGGAACACAATTTGAACGGGCAATTTTCACTCCCATGCTTGCACTCGTACGTCACCCGACCAGAGCTAGACCGAGCAGTTTTAACTCCACCCTATTATCCATGTGATACATCCCCACCGACACCTTCAAATCCGATTTCTTTCGAAACGTGGCCCCGACTACCATCTGACCATAAATCGGTTTGGGTTCGACGGAACGCAACGGAACAGCGGGGTCAAAGCTCGGCAGTGGAATGATCCAATTGCGCAGAGGATGATTCTGTGCATTATGAGCAGCTTCGGGTTGCTCGCCGGCTCCCGCAGTAGAACTCGAGGACAGATTACGGCGTGACAGAATATTTGTAATGACGCGCGGCTGTCTAATCCATTCTGTCCATTCAGTGGTCAACGACTCCAATAGATCGGCCTGACGAGCTTCTTCGTCGTCCTCGGAAGTCTCGACTGCCTCGTGCTCTGACGGTACACCTTGATCACGATGTTCTGCTCCAATATTCACCTCCGGCGCAGCTTGTTGTGCCTCTGTTTCGACGACAAACACAAAGCACTCATGTATTTGCTCGTCTAACATGCGGGATACATCTTCGTCTCGAATCAAAGGAGCCCTCACGCTTCTCGCGTCAATGCCTCGTGTGAAGAAAGACAACATGTACTCGATATTGGGCGGAGGGCGCAAAGCAGTACGAATCCGGCTCACAAGAGTGTCGAGCGTAATTTCATCCCTATTAAAGAAGAGGCACATATCTACTCCGTCGACGTAGCCCGCTCGATCCCAACGACCGCCGTAACGTACTGTGATTCGTCGATCCGACATCTATGATAAATAAACACGATTGAATTAAGTTAGGGAACCCAAAATATCCATCCAAACGTGCAAAACGATCCATAATTCGAAATTTAAAAAAAAAATCAAAAAACTGGTCACTGTACACGGTCATGTGACCGTGTAGTGTGCCACCGTGTTACCGAGGCACTTCCCGTATCACGGTGACCGGATAACCGTGTAGTGCCCTGCTCCGTGTTACCGAGCAGTGACCGGATAATCATCATAGCTACATGGTGGCTACACGGTAGAAGCAGACCACCATGTAGCCACCGTGTAGCTAAGAACTCGAACAGAAAATCGGAAAAAAAAAACGGCGATTTTCGACGTACCTTTCGGCCGGCGAACCCAGCTCTTCCCACGTAGATTCGGACGGAGCCTTCTTCTAGAGTTGTTTTTGTGAGAGAATTTTAGAGAAATTGGGTTTTTGTGTTTTGAAAAAAATGTAGGGTTTGAGGTTTGAGGGGGGTGATATGCATGAGTTAATGCATGGATTTACTCTTTCACCAACCAAAAAATCTGATTTTTTGTTAGACGTGGGCCCCACTTTTTTTTATTTATGTTTTTCGGTGTCGCACAGCTTGAGGAGATTAGGTTGCACGATTCAACCAAGACTTTTGGTCATCAATAGCTTACAGCGGCTCAACATTCATCCTGCAAGGCTTTCAATAATCATACGTGATATAGACATATACTATTGTTAAGACAGGAATCAAGAAGACTACTTAATCTCTAGCATTCATCCTGCAGGGTTTTCAATAACCATACGTGATATAGACTACTTAATCTCTGTCTTTATTCTTTGAAACAAATGCGAAATAAAAAAAAAAGGGAAAATTACAATTATCAACCTGTGGTTTACACGATTTGCAATTTCCAACCCGCCTGAAGCCGGAAAGGAATATTCCTCAGAATATTCCGATCGTAAGAGTTATTACTTAAATTCTCTTAGTTTTTTTTGAATTAAAAAATTTAATTATAAATCGTATATGTATATATATAAACCGCACTCAAAACCCTAACCCCAATTCGCAACCCCTAATTTCTCGCCCAAATCGCGAACCCGTTGGGGATTGCGAGCCCGATCCCGAACCCGTCCAAGAGCCTGGTCGCGTGGAGCTCGTAGACATTGGGGGCCACAGCATGATGAGACCCCCGACGAAGTAGAACACGGAGGACATAAAGACCATCGGGCTGGGCCCGATCATGTCGGAGACAGTCCCGGAGCAGGTGGTGATTGTTGTGGCTTGGATGAGGAACATGGCTGTTGGATATGTGTCCTTCATTCCACGTGTGTTGTACCGAGATAAGTTATATAGTGCGTCCTATGTAGATGGATCGATTAGTCGGTGTTATGTGTCTTGTCGAGAACACGAACTTAACACTCGATGATCATGCCAAATGAGTCACACGACCCTCTTGATCATGTATACTTGGAGTATACAAACTTCGGTTGGGAACCAGGGTGAAATGACGAAGAAAACGGAGAGAAATCGAGTTCAGGACAGCCAGGCGGCCGCTACGCCCCCCAAGCGGGCGCTTGGGGTAAGTCGGTGGGCCAAGCGGCCGCTTGACCCCCCCCAGGCGGGCGCTTGGTTCTCCAGATCGCGAATTTCGGAAAGTTTGCGATTTCCTTCCTTTTTGGACTCCTACGCCTACTAGGAAACCCTATTGGATTACTCCTATATAAAGGGACCCTAAGACCACGAAATTCACTACTACACCATCATATATTCGTGAGAGAATTTCGTGGAGAGGCCGAAGGAATCGAGGAATCGAGCGAGGTTCGTTTCAAGTCCAAGTTCGTGTCGTTTCAAGGATGAACGAAGGGTTCGGGCAACGAATTGAGGCCGGGTATTTTTGCGGCTGATCCATCTACGTCTGGGCATCGATTGCATACGAAGAATCACAAGGTACATGATTCTTAAACTAACTCGATAATTGTTCTTACTACTACGTGCGCACTAGATCTATGTTTAGGATTTTACGTGTTATGCATGATTTCTTCTTTCGCACATTTTCATGCTTGTAAAATACGTAAACTCCATCTATTGGGGTATGGATGAGATTCATACAAAACCCAACAGTGGTATCAGAGCCTTGGTCGTGCGTTTGCGTATAGGCGTAGCACAAGTGCCTATAAAATTGTTTTTATTTTTATTTGTGAATTTTTCCGTCGACTATTTTTTGGAAAAATAGTATTTGATTGTATGTTAATTTAATTGGATTATTTTTGCATAAATCAAGTGTCCAAGAATTTTTGTGATTTATTCATGTAATTTTTCATGAAATATTTTTTGAAAAAATAGTACTTGATTTGATGTTAAAAATTTATTCGATTATTTTTGTATGCATAAATCAAATCTCCATGATGTGAAATTCGGAATTGATAAATTTATTTGGAATATTATTTGTCAATTTTATCTCTTAATCATGATTAATAAAGAATTTAGAACTATTGTATTTTTCATGAAGTTCATGTTTTATCAAATTTTCAAAACAATGCCTAATTGTCTTTCAAAGATTAATTTCAAGCCGATCTATTCTACACCTCGGGGAGTGGGAATGAAACCAGAGTGCTTAAATTAGTCGATGACGCAAATTAGAGACTTTCGAACCATAAGATGGTATGATCGTCTGGTTGGCTCCCCCATGTCACATGGGAGATAGGGCGCAATTGCATGATAAATCGCTGGTTAGAAACCTCGAGTTTTCACTTACGATTTATCGCGTTTTGATTATTGGGATGATTATGACGGGGATACAAATAAAAGGCGATTATTGAGAATAATCGTTGTTGAAACAATTAAATCTGAATTTTATTGAGAATAAAAATTAATTGGCATTTTTGAGTTAATTGTTGCATCTTGCCTGCTAGGAATTGAGAATTCTTGTGCTTGCTCGATGTTATGCTCTGCGGTAGTGTGCATGCATTAGGTTTACATTATGCGTTTTCATCATGTTCAATCGATTAAAACAAAACCTGCATGTACAGTCTCATAAAATGAGCTATCGCCTTGTCCAATTATACACACCCCCTAAAGCTCTCGATCATCAATTAGTAGGTTCCGCCTCCGCGGGGTGCTATATTTTTTATCTTGAGATAAGGTGAGAGTAGAGGAACAACGAGGCCTCTACAACGTGTTTTTGGTTTCTCATCGACAAACCCACTGGAGGCGTGGTAGTCGAGGCGAGGAGATAAGAATGGGATTCTTATCAACCAAGAGTGTTATTGTCGATAGTGAGACTATTGAAATAACATTGACAATGAGATTGTCTACCTATCTTGGATTTTCGAGTGTCAAGCTCTCCTTGGCTCGAGAAATTACGAAATGAGGATCTTGGAATTATTTTGTTCTAGAGACACCAATGTTGGACATTGGAGGACGAAATAGACAACTATATAAGTGTTCTAGGAACGACTTGTTGTCAAACTTTGAATGTTTACTAAATACTTTTTTATTTCATTATGTAGTTAATATGTTGTCAACTAACTCAATCAACCCAAGTACCATACATTCAATCCTTGAGAAGGAAAAATTGAACGGTACTAATTTTCTCGATTGGCATCAAAATTTGAGAATTGCTCTCAAATACGAGAAACGAGAGACTGTCTGGAAACTCCTATTCCTAAAATTACTCAAAATTCCATTGGTCCTGAAAAGACCAATGTCAAGAAGATTGAGGAAGCCTCGCGAGAGGTGACCTGCATCATGCTAGGGGCCATGGAACTCGCCTTTCAAAGGCAGTTCGAACACATGGATGCCTATAACACCATTGAACAACTCAAGAGCATGTTCGGGGAACAAGCGAGGATTGAGAGGTTCAATGTCCTTCGTGACATAATGGATACAAAGCTTCAAAAAGGGAAACCTGTTGGGCTACACGTGCAAAAGATGATGGGTCTTTTTGCGACGAGTGAGCGCCTAGGATTCCCATATGAAGAGGCATTGGCAGTAGATATAGTTCTGCACTCGTTGTATGATGGTTATGACTCCTTTAGGACGAACTATCATGTGAACGGAGTTCAGAAATCGTTGATGGATCTACATGGTCTTTTGAAGACTGTAGAACCCTCGATTAAGAGCAACTCTGGGAGAGATGTTCTAATGAAAAAGGAAGGAGGGATTTCCAAAAGGAAGAACAAGTCCAAAGTCAAAGGCAAGGGAAAAGCTGTTGCTGCACCCAAGGCCAAAGACAAGAAGAAGAATGCGGTGGGACCGATATGCTTCTACTGCAATGGCGAGGGCCATTACAAGAGGGACTGTTCCAAATACAAGGAAGATGTGAAGAATGGGGTCGCCCCATCGTCTTCAGGTATTTTTTTTGTAGATATACATTTTTCTAACACTACTTCATGGGTATTGGATACCGGTTGTGGAACTCACAGTGTTCGAAATGTGCAGGGACTGCAAAGAAGTAAGAAGTTAGAGAAAGGTGAAGTCCATCTGCGCGTGGGGAATGTAGCGAGGGTCGCTAACGACGCACGAATGCTTGTCGTGGGAGAAAACGCGCGGTCAAAATGATATTTATATTTAGCAAGTACTCTTATAACTACAAAACGTAGATAATGGCAAGTACGTGGGGGTTGTTGGAAATCGATATCCCGGAATTAATAAATTTAAATAAATAAATTATCTAATTAATTCCGACCGAAATCCTTTGGAGATCGAATATCCGGATTGTCAAAATTGCGGAACCGACAACCCAATCGAAATCCCTTCGCCGGAAAACAACCACGAACCACCTCACGAGCCATAGCTCGGCCGAGAACACCCGCCACGGGATGAACCCGCGGCTGCCCTAGCCGAGCCCCCACGAGGGGCTCGCGATCGCTGATCGCGATCGCTCAAAGCGATCGATGGGGCTGCTCCGGCAGCCCCGGCGGCGAGTCCGGTGACTCGCCGCTCACGGTGGAGCGGGGGGCGGCACCAGCCCGCGCCCCCAGTGATCGAGCACGCGCTCGATTGCACCCCCGGCGTCCAGCCGGGGTTATCCCCGTTCGCGCATGGCGATCGCGCCCTAGGGCCGATCGCCACCCTCGGCGTCCAGCCGAGGGTTTGTTGCTCTCGATCCCGGCGGGGATCTCCCGACCTCCCGCGGTCCGATGATCTTCGATCATCACCGCGAGGTCGATCCCCGTCCCCGGATTCGTTCTTTGGATCTTCGTTCATGTGTATATGACGATAATTAAACGATAAAATCATAAAGAGGGTTTTACGATTTACCTCGTTCTCGTTGTTCGGAAAAACGAAGAACTCAATTTGAAGACCTTGAGATCTTCCCACGTATTCCTTGCACTAGCTCGAACGTCGTGTGGGCGACGATCTTCCGAACTCCATGGATCTCCCTCTCTACTTTCTCTCTCTAGAATTGTGATCTTCAAGTTATGAGAATAGAGAAGACCATGTAGTGTTTTTATAGGCTACGTAGGGGATCTTAAGGAGGTGGAATATTAAGCTTCCAATATTAATGATTAAATTGAGCCCAAGCCCAAATCTATTAATCCCATTAATATTAATTAATTTATTTTCCACTATATAAATTAATTGCACTCCCAATATTAAACCATATTATATCAAATAATATTTCTCCGGTAGTATTATTTATTCAGTGTATTTAACATATAAATATCCATGAATAAAATTAATTTATTGCTAATTAATTTATTCATCTCTTGTATCCGAGAATAGTACCATTCAACCTTAATTATTATGCGGAACAAATCCACCTGCAGGGTTTACATAATAATTCCTTATGAACTCATCTCGGGGATATTATCAACCCTTACGGGATACACTTTCCCGTCAAGAATTCACGGCATGTCATATATAAAATACCGTGACCCAACTTTACCGGTAATTGACCCAATATTCAAATTAGTCAATTCCTTTGGAAAATCAAAGTCACTAATATTAAATATACACACCCGCAATAATATCGGGGATTAAGAATAAAATACACTGAGACTTAAATCGATTATCGCCGGCAATCCTAATCGATAAATCTCAAGCGATCCGCCCAATACACCAAGTGTACAAGTGTGATAAAATAATCAAGACAAATTATTTTCTCTCTCACACAACGACTATACCGATGGATTGGTCCGTGTCCATCTAGGTCGTGAGCAACTGTTCAATTAAATACGAGTAACCGATAGTATGATCTTCCGTGTGACGTCGCACACCATACTAACTACAACGTATATAATCTAGGACTATAATTTGCATATATTTAATTATAAATAATTAAACGCAAATAATTGTTTATTTAATTAAATAGATTAATGGCAATGGATCGAGAGTTCATATCACTTAAATCTAGACATTAAGTATACAACTCCAACAATCTCCCACTTATACTGAGGTCTAGTCATTTCCTCCAAACTCCCGACTCCCATACTCTTCACGTGCTTAAAATGCACTTCCAAGAAGTGCCTTGTGAAAGAGCAATCTAGATTGTCGTTCTGAAGTTATTTTGGTGACTACAGCGTCGTCTCTCCTGACGATGACTCGTATCAGGTGGTACTTGCTCTATGTGTTATCTTACACTTATGGACTTGTGATTTCTTAACATTTGCCATTGCACCGCTATTTACATAGCCTTTGACAAATTAAGAATCACATCTAAGTCCCAGAGATTATCTCGGAGCTATACCAAAACTTCCGCTGCCTCTGAGGCCGCTATTTGGTTACCCATGGCAGAGTCCGAAAAGCATCGTGCTTATCACTCTTCCATGTTAAATCTTCTTCTCCTTTAATAGTGAAACACATAGCCTGATATCGACTTACACCGGTCCTCATTCGATTAGAAATCTAAGAGAATGTAATCCAAAGGAAATGCTCGTCTGCTCCGTAATCCAGAACATAGTTTCTAGTACTTCGAAAGTACTTAAAATGTTCATTACAGCAGTCGATTATTCCTTTCCTGGATTACCTTGATATCCTCCCACTATACTAGCCGCATAGCAGATATCAGGTTCTCGTTTTCAACATTGCACTTATTAAGCTTTCCACACTCAAAGTGTAGGAAATTGCTTTCATTGCTTCTATCTCCTTTTGTGCTTCAAAACACATATCCTTAGATAGATGCATTCCGTATCTGAAAGGTAACGAACCTTTCTCGGAATCTTGCATGTTAAAACGAACCATAATCATATCTATGTAAGATGTCCAGGAGAAGTACAATGTTCTTTCCTAGAGATCCAAGATCTCAAGAACATGTTCAACTTCTTCCTATATCTTCCATAATGATTTATATAGACAATCATCACTTTATGTCTGACAACATCTTTATATTGTTGTCAATGATAAGAATGTTATCTACATAAAACCCGAGAAACACCACCTTGTTTCCATCACGTTTCCAATACACACGATTCGTCTATGCTTTGATGAATCCATAAAATGGACTATCTCATCAATTTGCAAGTACCACGAACTCAATGCTTTGTTTCAATCCATACATGGATCAACTAAGCTTGTACTCTAAATGATCTTGCCTCTCATCAATAAACCTTATTGCTTTCTAAGAGAGCACATTTAGATCTAGTACTGCCTCCATGTAGATCAAGGGATCGATTTCATGTATACTAGGTCCAGAGTCCGAAGACTCACCTAGTCTTATGAATTGGTTGACCCACAACCTCCCACTACAATGGCATTCCGGTGTATTACCAGTAATAACAGTAGGTGCAGTTAGTGGTGTACCGCTACTCGGTTCAGCTGGTTTCCAGTCTTCTTTGTTCTCTCTCATTTCAATGTATCACGTCATTTTGGGCTTGTGGTTCATCATATAGTCTTTCTCTAAGAACCGGGCGTTAGAGCTTATAACGTCCTTCTGGTTCATAGTACTATTGAACACACATCTTTTGTTCTTCTAGGATATTCTACAACCGCATTTGAATGCCCCATTGTTTCCAGACATATCCATAGAACATAGGTAGTTCCGTATAACTCATGCTTTTACTATTTCTATAAGGGTTCCATTTCTTGTTCACGACACACCATTTCTACATAACAGTGTATGGTGTAGTCATTTGGGATCAAATCCCAATCTCTGATTAGTATGCCATGCATTCCTCAGACAGGTACTTGCCTCCGCGATCAAATTGCAGGCTACAAATGGATATACCTTGATGGTTCTCCACAATTGCTTAGTGTCCATGGACTTGTCAAAACACTTGCTTTTGTGGCACATCAGGTATTCTAATCCATTTCTCGAGTAATCATCAAATGAAGTACTCGTACGTTATTGTCTGAGTAGACATAGGTCTGCATACATCAGAGTCAATCAATTCTTATACTTGTCTGGATCTTATATCTTATATCCATAAAGGATTGCTTAGTCATATTATCTTCCAAATTTGATTCTTAGGTCGGAAGGTCCACTCCTTCAACTTAATTGATCAAATATCAATTTTCGACCTTTGAACTTCTTATTTGAATAAACATGACTCAGCATAAGAATCCACAAGTATAATTGATAAAGAAATCTCTTATTAGTAAAACGAGTTTCATACTACGGTTCGTTGCATCGTGGTGGACTCAGGATTCATCATTTATATATTGCTAGCTAATGTACCAGAATAGATAATATCATTATTTCTTCTTATAACCATCGAATGATTAAAAGAAATAAAATATCTATTCATTAAATTTCAGAAATCCGGAACAAAGTTCTTTCTAAAATTAAAGGTACATAAAAGCAATAACTCAAAATGAAATCCTATAAAATGTCCTCCACTTCAACTGTTGCCTCCTCTACAGCATTGCCCATGTAGACTACGATCTTTTCTTTTCAAAGTCGTTAGGTTTCCTGGAACCTCTGCATTTAAAATGCACATACCGTCAGTGGTTCCATATCTACACACCAGGTTCCGGTAGATAATATCACTGACTATGTTTTACGACTAAAGAAAATTTCGTACTTTCTTTGAGAGGATAATCAGACTTCCAGTACCCAGACTGTTTGCATCGAGAACACTTGCCTCTTGGCTTTCTCGTACCATCTCGTGGTCCAAGAAACTTAGGACCACTGGGTTTCTTTGCTTGCTTTTTCCTTCCCCGATCTTACCCTTAGGTTCGAAACCTATGGCATTGGCTACAAGAGCTTGCGATTTCCGTCTCAACTCGTCTAAAAGGTCAATCATCTTAAAAAACGTGTTCAAGCGTTTCCTCGAATGACTGGCCTTTATGAGTATCCTCATCGCTTCTTGTTTAGCCGCCTATGTCATGTCTAAACACCAACTTGGGTTTGAACATGATATCATAATCAGTGGTCATTGCATAAGCATTTTCCACTTTTTAAAATCAGTCCTTTCCTCATCAGTTAAGACATTTGTAGGCTCGGGAGGACAAAGCTCACTGAGTACAAACTTGTACTCTTTAACAATCCGGGCAATGTCTAGATCTCTATTCCAATCAATACATTCAGGGACCAATGAGTTTAATTTCTTAAGTATTACAGAAAGTGGGTTCAAAGCCATTTCCTAATCTATGAGCACATATAACAACAAACAATCGATTTAATCTCCGATATTATCTCCCTCAAATAATATCATTAAACCACTAATCACATCTAAAATCCCATCAGATATGGGAAGCCACGATAGTGTGGACGTTTACCTATCCAAATGATTTAGCAATTAGATTTGCTTCGGTCGTACATCATCATTAGCGTTACTTCGATGGGAAGAATACTAAGAAGCGTACCTAAGTGTAAATCATTACTCAGTATCTAAGAAGATTGTTTGGGATACGCATATTCACCGCAAGCCACGATAGTGTGGACGTTTACGTTAACATACGCTCCTTTACTCCCTTCTATAACTGTCTACATCAATCGTTCCAAAATCCCATTCAATGTAGCAAGCCACGATAGTGTGGACGTTTACTACACCAAAAGATTTTTACAATTGACTCCCAATTACTTGATCCATTCGATCTTGTAAATCAAGACGCGAAGAATCATAAGTGAAACTCGAAGTTTCTTACCAGTGATTCACCATGCGAACAACCCTATCTCTCATAAAATGAGGGAGCCGAGCAGACAATCGATCCATTTCAAGAAATGGTACGAAGGTCTCTAATTTGTGTCATCCACATGACCAAGTGGCTTTGGCTCCACGCCACTCCCCGGGGTGAGAATGAGTCGACTTGAAATCAGTTTCAGAAAGACAAATTAGGCATTGTTTGATAAACTTAATCAATGTTTCTCGTAAAAGGAATTACAAGAATTCTCCTCCAATGACTTGTCTATACGAACTTCAAAAGTCCATAAAAGTCACCAAGAGAACAGCAATGGAGACCATGGCATTGTTTCCAATCCCTCTCCCAATTAGCTTTTTACAACAAAGGGATACGCTATCTAATGCATAATAAAATACACATAAGCATGCATACATGAAATAAAGCACATAGAATATTATCACATAATCAAAATAATACTAGAATATTATTTTCCGACTATTATGGCTTTATCGCATCCCCGCATGCATCTTCTAGTCTTCAGTCTTCGTTCTTGAATGCTCCATGTGACGGGAATATTAATTCCAATATTTAAATCTATTTATTTTTAATAAATCCAAAAGTTACTTAATTCGAAAATTAAGTCAATCGAATAAATCAAAAATAAAATTAAATATTATTAATATTTTTATTATTTTTATTTTCCTTTTCTTATTCCATTAAATCTCTAGAATCCTATCCAAGACCCACTTGGAATATTCTAGAAGATTTCCATAATGAAATAAGGAAATAAAATAATTTAGAACTCCTAATCCTTCCAAATTAATTTCTTTCCTTTTCTATTAAAAAAATTCCATAAAGTAATAATTAAATAAGGAAAAATTAATTAAGGACTCTTAAAATTTTCCAAATTAATTATTTTCCTAATCCATTAAAAATTCCATAAAGGAATAATTAAATATGAAAAATAAATTAATTATAAATTTATTCATTTTCCTATTCCATGAAAATTCCCAAGAATAGGAATAATCAATAAGGAAAAAATAAATTTATTCTAAATCTATTCTTTTCCTATTCCATGAGAATTCCAAAAAAAAAGGAATACTCAAAATAGGAAAACCGAATAATTTTAGGAAAGTAAATCTTGACCGGGAGAAGCACGGGTTGGGGATCCCCGCGCCCCTCCCCATCATTGATCGAGGCCGAGGAGGACACCACCACCATGACCGCCGCCCAGCCGGCGCACCACCGCCGTCGGTGGTCTCGCGCATGGCCGAGAGGCCCGGTGGCCTCCTCCTCTCCCTTCGATCCTCATGGAGTCGGCCATGGGGATGGCCGATCCGGAGTCCTCCTCTCTATCGTCTCCTCCGTCACACTTTTCCAGTCGTCATTTCGTCCTCGATCCAACGTAAAATAAATTACAAATTTATTACTACGCTATCCGGTATCGATTCTCTACAAAACGACCTCAAACAATTTCCGGAAAAATTAAGAACAAGCATTCACCACACAAGAACGAATATTGACATCACCGAGAGTTTAATAATCAAGAGCAATATTATGGACATTAATTAACATAATTAAATCTAGCCACAATAATCGGAAACCCTGCAAGGTAGAACAATTTATCGCATATACACATGAACTAGAACCTCGCTCTAATACCAAGTGTTGGAAATCGATATCCCGTAATTAATAAATTTAAATAAATAAATTATCTAATTAATTCCGACCAAAATCCTTTGGAGATCGAATATCCGGATTGTCAAAATTGCGGAACCGACAACCCAATCGAAATCCCTTCGCCGGAAAACAACCACGAACCACCTCACGAGCCGGAGCTCGGCCGAGAACACCCGCCGCGGGATGAACCCGCGGCTGCCCTAGCCGAGCCCCCACGAGGGGCTCGCGATCGCTCAAAGCGATCGATGGGGCTGCTCCGGCAGCCCCCGCGGCGAGTCCGGCGACTCGCCGCTCACGGTGGAGCGGGGGGCGGCACCAGCCCGCGCCCCCAGCGATCGAGCACGCGCTCGATCGCACCCCCGGCGTCCAGCCGGGGTTCTCCCCGTTCGCGCACGGCGATCGCGCCCTAGGACCGATCGCCACCCTCGGCGTCCAGCCGAGGGTTTGTTGCTCTCGATCCCGGCGGGGATCTCCCGACCTCCCGCGGTCCGATGATCTTCGATCATCACCGCGAGGTCGATCCCCGTCCCCGGATTCGTTCTTTGGATCTTTGTTCATGTGTATATGACGATAATTAAACGATAAAATCATAAAGAGGGTTTTACGATTTACCTCGTTCTCGTTGTTCGGAAAAACGAAGAACTCAATTTGAAGACCTTGAGATCTTCCCACGTATTCCTTGCACTAGCTCGAACGTCGTGTGGGCGACGATCTTCCGAACTCTATGGATCTCCTTCTCTACTTTCTCTCTCTAGAATTGTGATCTTCAAGTTATGAGAATAGAGAAGACCATGTAGTGCTTTTATAGGCTACGTAGGGGATCTTAAGGAGGTGGAATATTGGGCTTCCACTATTAATGATTAAATTGAGCACAAGCCCAAATCTATTAATCCCATTAATATTAATTAATTTATTTTCCACTATATAAATTAATTGCACTCCCAATATTAAACCATATTATATCAAATAATATTTCTCCAGTTGTATTATTTATTCCGTGTATTTATTCATCTCTTGTATCCGAGAATAGTAACATTCAACCTTAATTATTATGCGGAACAAATCCACCTGTAGGGTTTACATAATAATTCCTTATGAACTCATCTCGGGGATATTATCAACCCTTACGGGATACACTTTCCCGTCAAGAATGTTGGAATTCGATATCCCGGGCTATTAAAATTTGCGGAAACAATAACCCGAACGAAAACCTTCGCCGGAGATCACATGAACACCGACTCATCCGCCGGAGTCCGGCCTTCGGAGACCACGTGCCCGAAGACACGCAGCCCGCCCCCGGCCGAACCCCCGCGAGCCGGGGTTCACGCGATCGGACATCGCGTTCGATGGGGCTGCATCCGGCAGCCCCCGGCAGCAGGTCCGGCGACCTGCTGCCCGCCGTGGAGGAGCCCCCACCGTCGAGGTGGGGAGGTGACGGCACCAGCCCGCCACCACCGGCGATCGCGCCCCATGGCAGCGATCGCCCCCTCGGCCGAAGCCGAGGGCTCCTCTTCGCGCGCCAAACCCTAGGCGTGCGGTCCCCACGCGGTCCGGTGGCTTCGCCACCACCGCGTGGTCGTTCGTCTAATCCGAGTTCGATCTTCGGATCTTTGTTCTACGGTATTCTCGATAAATCAAAACCGAATAATATCGAGGGTGTTTAGATATTGTACCTTTCGATTCGTTGTTCAGAGAAACGAAATCAAGATGACCTTTGAATCTTCCCACGTATTCCTTGCACTCCGTTCGAACGTCGGGTGGGCGACGATCTATCGAACTCCTATGGATCTCCTTCAACTCTCTAGAATATCAAGTATGATAATCTTGTCTTATTATTTATGAAGGCCATGTAGTGCTTTTATAGACTACGTAGGGGATCTAAAGGAGGTGGAATATTGGGCTTCCAATATTGAAGATTAAATTGAGCCCAATGCTCAAGTCCATTAATCCTTATCAATATTAATTAATTTATTTTCCACTATATAAATTAATTGCACTCCCAATATTAAACCATATTATATCAAATAATATTTCTCCGGTAGTATTATTTATTCCGTGTATTTAAGATATAAATATCCATGAATAAAATTTATTTATTGCTTAATAAATTTATACATCTCTTTTATCCGAGACTAGTACCACTCAACATTATTTATTATGCGGAACAAATCCACTCGCGAGGTTTACATAATAAATCCTTATGAGCTCATCTCGGGGATATTATCAACCCTTCCGGGATACACTGTCCTGTTGGAAATCGACTACCCGGGACATGTCCGTTCGACTACTCGAACATCCGGACGAGCCCAGTCGACCCTTGGCGTCCCTACTGACCTCAACGCGAAGCCCCAGACCCGAAACACGCCCAGCCATTGCACCGGAGGTGCAACCGCGCGTTTCGAGGGCTTCTGCCCTGTCTGTCGGCCGACGCCGTAAGGCTGTCGCCCGACAGGGCTGTGTCGGCCGACACATATAGCTGTCGGCCGACAGCGTCGCGATTCCAGCAGCGGATCGCGCCCGTTCAGCCCTTTCCGACGCGTTTTTCTCGATCCGACCACCGTGCTGGAAGTCAGAAACTTCCCAGCGGTCCGAGGAACACGAATCCAGGCCACGGAAACCAATCGATGATTTGTTGTGCAATTACGTAGAAAGTAGAAACGAAACGAAGCGGAATTAGGGTTTCGATTCTATACCTTTGTTGCGTGATTCGGAGAAGCCGAATAGGCGAACACCCTGAGATCTTCTAGTGTGTATCCTAGCCCTTGAAGCCGGACGTTGTGTGTGCAACGATCCACCGGAGTCTTCTCTTCTTCTTCTCCCTCAAACCCTCTTTCTCACGTTTTATTTTCTCAAGTGAAGAAAAATAAAAGCTGCGTAAGTTAGGTTAGGAGAAGAGAGAATAAGGGGTTTATATAGGCCACACTAGGGACCTTAGGACAATTAATTAATTAGGCTAAATTGTAATTTAATTAAACCGGTGTCCTTAAAAGAAAACCTTTAATTAAATCCAATTTTAATTATAATTAATTCCACTATAAAATTATAATTGAATTCCCAATTAATTAATCTATATTATTTTACCAATAATATTTCCGCCGAAATTACATATATGATTTTCCCCGTGTTTAAGATATCGCATGTCCATGAATTAATTAATTACTAATAATTAAATTAATTCATTTCTTATTATCCGAGACTAGTACCACTCATCCTTATTATCATGTGGAACAAATCCACCTGCAGGGTTTACATGATAAACTTTATGAGCTCATCTCGGGGACATCATCAACCCAATAAATGGGACACGGTTTCCTGTCTATAATCTATAGCATGCCGTGTGTACAATTCCGATTCCCAATATACCGAGGATATTGACTAATCAATTAGTCTCACTCATTGGCACATTAAAGAACCGAGCATTGGACACACGCACCTATAATTATATAGGGATTAGGAACTCATATATCCATAATATCTGAGGTCTAGTTCGATTACTCCGATTAGTACAAATCGAACGCCCTCCCGTGGTCCTGCTCAATACACCAAGTGTATGAGTGTAACATGATAGTCAAGACCGACTATCTACCAGTCACACTACGACGTACCGATGGATTTTCCCTGTCCATCTAAGTCGTGAGCTACTGTTCGATAGTATACGAGTTACCGACAGTATGATCTTCTGCGTGTCTCCTCACGCCATACTGTCTACAACGTATATATCTAGGACTATAGCATAGAGTGTAAATGAAACAAAATGCGAACTGTTTGATTAATAGATAATGAAAAAACACAGATAAGGAGTTTCCATATTGTCACTAAACTAGACGTTTAGAATATAACTCCATCAATCTCCCACTTATACTAAAAGTCTAGTTGCCCTCTCCCATACATCCGATACCCATCCCCTTCACGTGTCTCTTGAACGCTTCCGCTGGAAGTGCCTTCGTAAAGGGGTCTGCCAGGTTATCCGCTGATGCAATCCTTGTGACAACCGCATCGCCTCTCTTGACGATGTCTCTAATCAGGTGGTACTTGCGATCTATGTGTTTACTCGCATTGTGAGCTCGTGGTTCCTTCGCATTTGCCACTGCACCTCTATTATCACAATAAATTGTGATAGCTCTAGGCAAATCAGGAACCACATCCAAGTCCATAAGGAAGTTCCGAAGCCATACCGATTCTTTAGCTGCCTCAGAGGCTGCTACATATTCGGCTTCCATGGTAGAGTCCGAAATGCATTTCTGCTTGACACTCTTCCATGAAACTGCTCCACCTCCCAATGTGAACACATAGCCTGATGTAGACTTTCGCTTGTCCTTATCAGATTGGAAATCCGAATCTGTGTAACCAATAGGAATCAACTCGGACGCTTTGTAACTCAGAACATAATTCCTAGTCCTTCGCAGGTACTTAAGTATGTTCTTTACAGCGGTCCAGTGACCCTGTCCAGGGTTACTCTGATATCTAGCTACCATGCCTACGGCATAGCAGATATCAGGCCTCGTACACAACATAGCATACATTAGACTTCCGACTGCCGAAGCATAAGGAACTGTCTTCATGTAATCTATCTCCTTTTGTGTCTTGGGACACATATCCTTAGATAGATGAATTCCATGGCAGAAAGGTTGAGAACCTCTCTTGGAATTCTGCATGTTGAAACGAGCCAGAATCGTATCTATATATGAAGCTTGGGACAAGCTCAATGTTCTTTTCCGGCGATCCCTTATAACTTTGATCCCAAGAACATGCCCAACTTGTCCTAAGTCTTTCATATCGAATTGCTTGGACAATCATCCCTTTATGTCTGATAACATCTCCACATTGTTGCCAATTAGAAGAATGTCGTCTACATAAAGTACGAGAAACGCCACACTGTTTCCGTCACTTCTCCGGTATACACACGACTCGTCCATGCTTTGAATGAATCCATAAGACTGGATGACCTCATCAAACCGCATGTTCCAAGATCTAGAAGCTTGCTTCAATCCATAAATGGATCGGTTTAGCTTACACACTAGATGCTCTTGGCCTTTCTCAATGAAACCCTCTGGCTGTCTCATATAAATGGTCTCGTCAAGATTCCCATTCAAGAATGCTGTCTTGACGTCCATTTGCCACACCTCATAATCCATATAAGATGCTATAGACAAAAGAATCCGGATTGACTTTAGCATAGCTACCGGCGAGAAGGTTTCCTCATAATCGATCCCTTCTTTCTGAATATACCCTTTCGCAACAAGCCTAGCTTTGAAGGTTTCAACCTTCCCGTCAGATCCTCTTTTCCTCTTGTACACCCACTTGCAACCAATGGCTTTTACACCTTTGGGCGGTGCTACAAGATTCCAGACCTGATTTGAATCCATTGATTCAATCTCAGATTTCATTGCCTTTTGCCAAGACTGAGCATCATGATCTTTTACCGCCTCGTCATAGGTCCAGGGGTCGGCTTCATGTTCTCCAGGTAACAAGTCCGAAGACTCACCTATAAACATGAACCTGTCGGGTTGTCGAACAACCCTCCCACTACGACGACGCTCCGGTGTAACCTCAGTAACTACAGGTGCAGACTGTGGTGGCGTATCACCCGGTTGGGTTGGATCTAAGCCTTGATCGTCCCCTCTCAGTTCATTAAGTATTATCTTACTCTTGGGCTTGTGGTCCATTACATAATCCTCTTCCAAGTACCGAACGTTGGTGCTAACAACGATCTTCTGGTCCTTAGGACTATAGAATAAACCACCTTTCGTTCCTCTAGGATATCCTACAAACAACCGAATATCTGAACGTGATTCCAACTTATCAGCCCCATGCTTCAGCACATGTGCTGGACTACCCCATATCCGAATGTGTTTCAAGTTTGGCTTGCGCCCGGTCCACAATTCCGAGGGTGTCTTAGGGACTGTTTTAGAAGGAACTAAGTTCAGGATATACGCCGCTGTTTCCAAGGCATATCCCCAGAACGAAACTGGTAAGTCTGAATAACTCATCATAGATCTTACCATTTCCATAAGAGTCCTATTCCTTCTTTCTGCTACACCATTCTGCTGGGGCGTGTATGGTGCAGTCATCTGGGAGTCAATCCCATTCTCTAATAAGTACGCCTTAAACTCTCCCGAGAGGTACTCCCCTCCACGATCAGATCGTAGAGTCTTTATGGATTTACCATGAAGGTTCTCCACAAGAGCTTTGTACTCCTTGAACTTGTCAAAGCACTCGCTCTTGCGGCGCATCAGGTATATAAATCCATACCTTGAGTAATCATCAGTGAAGGTCACAAAATATTCATAACCTCCTCTCGCTTGGACAGATAAAGGCCCGCACAAATCAGAGTGAATCAATTCCAGTACTTCCTTGGATCTATACCCTTTATCACTAAAGGATCGCTTGGTCATTTTTCCTTCCAAGCATGATTCGCAGATTGGAAAGTCCTCATCTTTCACATCACTGAGTATTCCATCAGTTATCAATCTTTGAATCCTACTCAAGTTAATATGACCTAGCCTAAGATGCCATAAGTACTTTTGATTCATTCTAGAAGGCTCCTTTCTCTTATTGGTACTAGATGTGTTAAACGACTCAACTCGTTGCATCGTGGGATTCAGTATATATAAGTTGTCTATCAATGTACCAGAACAGATATAATCACCATTCTTCTTGACAATAACAGAATTATCAAAAGAAACAGAATATCCATTCAAAACCAACTTAGAAACCGAAACAAGGTTCTTTCTAAAATTCGGTACATAAAGGCAATTATTCAATACCAAAACTTTATTATTAAAAGATAAATAAACATCTCCCACTGCAACTGCCGCCACTTTCGTAGCGTTGCCCATGTAGATGGTGATCTCTCCCTCTCTAAGCCGCCGGGTTTCCTGGAACCCCTGCAAAGAATTGCAGACATGATCAGTGGCTCCCGTATCCACACACCAGGTGCCGGTGGATAACACTGCTAAACATGTTTCAGTGACTAAGGAAAAGTTCATACCTCCATTTCTGAGAGGACAATTAGACTTCCAATGTCCAGACTGCTTGCAATGGAAACACTTGCCCTTAGGCTGGTTCACTCCAATCTGTGGTCCACCATTTCTGGGTCCACTGGGTTTCCGTTGTTGCCTCTTCTTTCTTTTGCCGCCCGGAGGCCTAGAAAGATCCAACTTCACAGCCGCAATCATTTGTGATTTTCTTAACTCACTCACAAATTCCACTCTTTTGGAATCGCTTTCAAGTGATTCCTTAAGAGGACCGAATTTCTTGAGTAAGTTAATCACCTCTTGCCCGGCTTCCGCACTATGTCTTAACATCTTCCTGAGTTCATCTTTAATGTCCTCATCAGTTAAGACTTCAGTGGGAGTAGAAGGTTTAACAGTCTGGACAATGTCCAAGTTTTGCTTCCAATCATCATTCGGACCAGTGAGTTTGTTTTCTTTTAGTATCATAGACAGCGGGTTGAGTGCCATATCTATAAAAGAGACAAATCAAACAGTCAAATTTAATTCGATATTAACTCCCTCTATTAATATCATTAAATTTACCAATCAATCCTAAAATCCCATCAGACTAGCATGCCACTTTCTTGTGGACGTATACTAATCCAAACGATTTTATAACTGGACTTTTACTTTGGTCGTACATCATTATAGCAGTGACTCCGATGGGGAGGATACTATAAAGCGTACCTAAGTGTGTACCATTTCTCAGTACTAAGTCCACCGCTCGGGAACCACATATCCACCGCAAGCCACTTTCTTGTGGACGTTTACGTTGACATGCGGTCCTTTACGATTTTCTATAACTGTCGAGCCTCAACTAACCCAAAGTTCCGTTTCCATTTAGCAAGCCACTTTCTTGTGGACGTTTACTAAACAAACAACTTTGTTAATTGAATTCCATTTATTAAATTTCACAATTTTATTAATCAAAGCTTGATATCTCGTAAGTGAAACTCGAAGTTTCTAACCAGCGATCAATCATGCAATTGAGCCCTATCTCTCACAAAGTGAGGGAGCCAATCAGACAATCGATCTAGTCATCGAATGACTCGAAAGTCTCTAATCTGTGTCATCGACATAACCAAGCGCTTTGGCTCCATTCCACTCCCCGGGGTGAGAATGAGTCGAGTTGAAATTAGTCTTTGAAAGACAGATTAGGCATTGCTTTGAAAAATATAATTGATCAATTCCATAAGTAGAATTTAATTCGAATTTTGATCCAGTGATATCCGTGTGTTGACTTTATCCGATAGGGAGGATGACACTAAAGCCAACTCGTAAGTCAACACACATCACTATCAAAACAGAGAATGGAGACCGCGGGATTGTTTCCAATCCCTCTCCCACTTAGTATTTTACGATAAGGGATAACATGCACAAACAATTAAGCATAATAATAAAGCACGTAAAACAAGCAAAAAGCAATTAACGTGGTCCCGATTATTATGGCCTTAAGTGTTCTCCAATGCACGTCTTTTGGATCTCGTTGCTCGTCTCGATCTCGGCCCACCACCGACTCGCTCGAGGATCAAGAGACGAACTCCTCCCACTGGAGCCTCGTCTTGAGTCTCGTTGAGTCGTCCGTGAGGTCGAACGAATCCCAGTTCCGCTGCTGCCCGTCGCGAACACGGGGTGTGTTCGATGGCTGCCCGTTGCCGGTTCGTCTCCTCGACTCTCGTTTCTCCGGGTTTTGGTCTCGTCTCGATCCACCAAAAATAGTAAGAAAAATTACAAGAATAAATCTACTAAGTCCGGCATCGATCCTATACAAGGTGATCGACCCTATACATGCCCGGAAAAACAACGGAAATAAATAAATAAACCTAACGACTCAACCCGTCGTTTTTATCTATTACAAACAAGCAACGTTTTCCAAAAACAAAACAATCTCGACAAGCCCGAGAGTTTAACAAACCACAACAAAATTATCATACAACATCCCATAATGTTGGCCATAATAATCGGGTTGAACCTGCAAGCAATTCGTACGAACAACACAACAAACCGAATAACCGGCTCTGATACCAATTGTTGGAAATCGACTACCCGGGACATGTCCGTTCGACTACTCGAACATCCGGACAAGCCCAGTCGACCCTTGGCGTCCCTACTGACCTCAACGCGAAGCCCCAGACCCGAAACACGCCCAGCCATTGCACCGGAGGTGCAACCGCGCGTTTCGAGGGCTTCTGCCCTGTCTGTCGGCCGACGCCGTAAGGCTGTCGCCCGACAGGGCTGTGTCGGCCGACACATATAGCTGTCGGCCGACAGCGTCGCGATTCCAGCAGCGGATCGCGCCCGTTCAGCCCTTTCCGACGCGTTTTTCTCGATCCGACCACCGTGCTGGAAGTCAGAAACTTCCCAGCGGTCCGAGGAACACGAATCCAGGCCACGGAAACCAATCGATGATTTGTTGTGCAATTACGTAGAAAGTAGAAACGAAACGAAGCGGAATTAGGGTTTCGATTCTATACCTTTGTTGCGTGATTCGGAGAAGCCGAATAGGCGAACACCCTGAGATCTTCTAGTGTGTATCCTAGCCCTTGACGCCGGACGTTGTGTGGGCAACGATCCACCGGAGTCTTCTCTTCTTCTTCTCCCTCAAACCCTCTTTCTCACGTTTTATTTTCTCAAGTGAAGAAAAATAAAAGCTGCGTAAGTTAGGTTAGGAGAAGAGAGAATAAGGGGTTTATATAGGCCACACTAGGGACCTTATGACAATTAATTAATTAGGCTAAATTGTAATTTAATTAAACCGGTGTCCTTAAAAGAAAACCTTTAATTAAATCCAATTTTAATTATAATTAATTCCACGATAAAATTATAATTGAATTCCCAATTAATTATTCTATATTATTTTACCAATAATATTTCCGCCGAAATTACATATATGATTTTCCCCGTGTTTAAGATATCGCATGTCCATGAATTAATTAATTACTAATAATTAAATTAATTCATTTCTTATTATCCGAGACTAGTACCACTCATCCTTATTATCATGTGGAACAAATCCACCTGCAGGGTTTACATGATAAACTTTATGAGCTCTTCTCGGGGACATCATCAACCCAATAAATGGGACACGGTTTCCTGTCTATAATCTATAGCATGCCGTGTGTACAATTCCGATTCCCAATATACCGAGGATATTGACTAATCAATTAGTCTCACTCATTGGCACATTAAAGAACCGAGCATTGGACACACGCACCTATAATTATATAGGGATTAGGAACTCATATATCCATAATATCTGAGGTCTAGTTCGATTACTCCGATTAGTACAAATCGAACGCCCTCCCGTGGTCCTGCTCAATACACCAAGTGTATGAGTGTAACATGATAGTCAAGACCGACTATCTACCAGTCACACTACGACGTACCGATGGATTGTCCCTGTCCATCTAAGTCGTGAGCTACTGTTCGATAGTATACGAGTTACCGACAGTATGATCTTCTGCGTGTCTCCTCACGCCATACTGTCTACAACGTATATATCTAGGACTATAGCATAGAGTGTAAATAAAACAAAATGCGAACTGTTTGATTAATAGATAATGAAAAAACACAGATAAGGAGTTTCCATATTGTCACTAAACTAGACGTTTAGAATATAACTCCATCATGTCCCGTCAAGAATTCACGGCATGCCATATATAAAATATAGTGACCCAACTTAACCGGTAATTGACCCAATAATTAAACCGGTCAATTCCTTTGGAAAATCAAAGTCACTAATATTAAATATATACACCCGCAATTGTATCGGGGATTAAGAATATAATAAACTGAGTCTCAAATCAATTATCGCCGAGCAAACCTAATTGATGAGTCTCATCGATCCGCTCAATACACCAAGTGTACAAGTGTGATAAAATAATTAAGATAAATTATTTTCTCTCTCACACAAAGACTATACCGATGGATTGGTCCGTGTCCATCTAGGTCGTGAGCAACTGTTTGATTAAATACGAGTAACCGATAGTATGATCTTCTGTGCGCCCATGCTTGCACCATACTAACTACAACGTATAAAATCCAGGACTATGATTTGCATATATTTAATTAACAATAATTAAAAGCAAATGAATGTTCATTATTAATAGGTAAATGAAAGTGTACAAGGTGTTCAGAATACTCAAATCTAGACATTAAGTATACTACTCCAGCAATCTCCCACTTATACTAAGGTCTAGTCTTATCTTCCAAACTTCTGACTCTCAAACCCTCCAAGTGCTTAACATATACTTCCTTAGGAAGTATCTTGGTGAAAGGGTCCGCTAGGTTGTCCTCTGAAGCTATCTTGGTGACTATGGCATCGCCCCTCTTGACGATGTCTCGAATCAGGTGGTACTTGCGCTCTATGTGTTTCGTAGCACTATGGAACCGTGGTTCCTTACTGTTTGCCACTACACCGCTATTATCACAATAAATTGTCATAGCCTTGGGCAAACTCGGAATCACATCTAAGTCCTGGAGGAAATTAAGGAACCAAACTGACTCTTTCGCTGCCTCTGAGGCTGCAACATATTCAGCTTCCATGGTAGAGTCTGAAATGCACTTTTGCTTAACACTCTTCCATGATACGGCTCCACCTCCCAAAGTGTACACATAGCCTGATGTCGACTTTCGCCGGTCCTTATCAGCTTGGAATCCGAATCCGTGTAACCCAAAGGAATCAGATTGTCTGCCCCGTAACTTAGAACATAATCCTTAGTATTTCGCAAATACTTGAAAATGCTCTTTACGGCAGTCCAATGAGCCTTTCCAGGATTACTCTGATATCTCGCTACTACGCCAACTGCATAGCAGATATCAGGCCTCGTGCATAACATTGCATACATCAAGCTTCCCACAGCCGAAGCGTAGGGAACTGCTTTCATTTCATCTTTCTCCTTTTGTGTCTGAGGACACATCTCCTTAGAAAGATAAGTTCCTTTATTGAAGGGCAGTTCACCCTTCTTGGAATCTTGCATGTTAAACCGAGCCAGAATCGTGTCTATGTAAGATTGCTGGGATACGTACAATGTTCTATTCCGGCGATCCCTTATAACCTTGATCCCTAGAACATGCCCGACTTCTCCCAGATCTTTCATATCGAATTGTCTAGACAACCATCCCTTTATGCCTGACAACATCTTTACACTGTTGCCAATGAGAAGAATGTCATCTACATAAAGCACAAGAAACACCACCTTCTTTCCATCACGTTTCCAATATACACACGATTCGTCCATGCTTTGACTGAATCCAAAAGATTGGACCACTTCGTCAAATCGCAGGTTCCACGATCTCGAGGCTTGTTTCAATCCATAAATGGATCGATTAAGCTTGCACACTAGATGATCTCGCCCCTTAGCAATGAATCCTTCTGGTTGTTTCATATAAATCGTCTCGTCAAGACTTCCATTTAGGAAAGCTGTCTTGACATCCATTTGCCACACCTCATAATCCATATGAGCTGCTATGGATAAGAGAATCCGGATCGACTTTATCTTGGCTACCGGCGAGAAGGTCTCCTCATAATCGATTCCCTCTTTCTGAGTATATCCTTTCGCAACAAGCCGAGCTTTAAAGGTTTCAACCTTTCCGTCAGATCCTCTCTTTCTCTTGTAGACCCATTTACACCCAATTGGCTTTACGCCGCTTGGTGGTTCTACAAGATCCCAGACTTTATTTGAATCCATAGATTCAATTTCGGATTTCATCGCTTTCTTCCAAGAAGGCGCATCTATATCTTGTACCGCCTCATCATAGGTCCAGGGATCGATTTCATGAACTCCAGGTCCAGAGTCCGAAGACTCACCCAGTCCAATCCATCGGTCTGGTTGCTTAACAACCCTCCCACTACGACGGCGTTCCGGTGTATTAACAGTGATAGTAGGTGCAAGTTCTAGTGGTGTATTGCTACTCGGTTCGGCTGTATCTAAGTCTTCCTTGTTACCTCTCAACTCATCAAGTATTATGTCACTCTTGGGCTTGTGGTCCATGACATAGTCTTCCTCTAAGAACCGAGCGTTAGTACTTATAACGATCTTCTGGTCCGTAGGACTATAGAACATGCCACCTTTAGTTCCTTTCGGGTATCCTACAAGCAGCCGTAATTCTGATCTAGGTTCTAACTTATCGGCCCCTTGTCGCAACACATGTGATGGACATCCCCAGATCCGAAGGTGCTTTAAGCTAGGCTTGCGCCCGCTCCACCGTTCCATGGGTGTTGTGGGTACCGTTTTCGTTGGAACAATGTTGAGAATGTACGCCGCCGTTTCCAAGGCATGTCCCCAGAACATAGTGGGTAAGTCCGAGTAACTCATCATTGAACGCACCATCTCCATAAGAGTCCTATTCCTCCTTTCCGACACACCATTCTGTTGAGGAGTATATGGTGATGTCATTTGGGAATCAATCCCATGCTCTGCTAAGTTTGCCTTGAATTCCCCAGACAGGTACTCGCCTCCACGATCAGATCGCAGGCATTTAATGGATTTACCTTGAAGGTTCTCCACAAAAGCCTTGAACTCTTTGAACTTGTCAAAGGATTCGCTCTTGCGGCGCATCAGGTATACAAATCCATACCTTGAGTAATCATCAGTGAAGGTGATGAAATACTCGTACCCTCCCCTTGCCTGGGTAGACATAGGTCCGCATACATCAGAGTGAATCAAATCCAATACTTGTTCAGCTCTTCGTCCTTTACCAGAAAAAGAACGCTTGGTCATTTTTCCCTCTAAACAGGATTCGCAAGTTGGAAGGTCCTCTCCTTCAACGCCAGTGATTAAATCATCAGCTCTCAACCTTTGAAGCCTATTCGAGTTTATATGATCTAGCCTTAGATGCCACAAGTATAATTGATTCATTCTAGAAGGTTCCTTTCTCTTATTGGTGTTCGTAGATGTGTTATTACTCTCGGTTAGTTGCATTGTGTTAGACTCAGGATTTAGCACATACAGATCGTCTACCAATGTACCAGAACAGATAATCTCACTATTTCTTCTTATGATCACAGAGTGGTCAAAAGAAACAGAATATCCATTCATTATAAGTTTAGAAACCGAAATTAAATTCTTTCTAAAATTGGGTACATAAAGACAATTATGTAAAACTAAAATCCTATCACTACTGAAGCGTAAGTGAACGTCTCCCACTGCAACAGCCGCCACCCTTGCAGCATTGCCCATGTAGACCACGATCTCTCCCTCTCTAAGTCTCCGGGTTTCCTGAAACCCCTGCAATGAATTGCAGACATGATCAGAGGCCCCTGTATCTACACACCAGGTGCTGGTAGATAACACCACTGATAATGTTTCAGTGACTAAGGAAAATTTTGTACCTTTGATGAGAGGACAATCAGACTTCCAGTGCCCAGACTGCTTGCATCGATAGCACTTGCCTCGCGGCTTGCTCTTCCCAATCCGTGGTTTGGAACCACTGGGCTTCTTTGCTTGCACTTCTTCCTTAGCCATAAGAGCTTGTGATTTCCTGATCACACTTATGATTTTCATCCTTAAGTCATCGTTTTTAAGCGATTCCTCTAGTGGACGAAATACAATGAGTATGTCAATCACCTCTTCAGCAGTATCCACGCTATGTCTCAACATCATATTGAGGTCATTCTTAATGTCCTCATCAGTTGGGACAACAGCAGATATAGAAGGCTTAACAGTCTGGACAATGTCCAGATTTCGTTCCCAACCATTACTATATGGAACCAGTGAGTTTTCATCTTTAAGTATATCACAAAGTGGGGTCACAGTCATTCTTAACCTATAAGCACATAAAACAAACAAACAATTTAATATCCGATATTATCTCCCTTAAATAATATCATTAAATCACTAATCACATCTAAAATCCCATCAGGTAAAGCAAGCCACGTTTGTGTGGACGTTTACCCACCCAAATGATTTAGCAATTAGATTTGCTTTGGTCATACATCATTATAGCGTTACTTCGTTAGGAAGAATACTATAAAGCGTATCTAAGTGTAAACCATTACTCAGTACCAAGGTGAATCGTTTAGAATTGCTACATCACCGCAAGCCACGTTCGTGTGGACGTTTACGATAACTCGCAGTCCTTCACAATTCCCTATAACTGTCTACATCAATTATTCTAAAATCCCATCCAGTATAGCAAGCCACGTTCGTGTGGACGTTTACTATACCAGAAGATTTATATAATTGAAATCCAATTACTTGATCCATTCGATCTTGTAAATCAAGACGTGAAGAACCATAAGTGAAACTCGAAGTTTCTAACCAGTGATTCACCATGCGAACAACCCTATCTCTCATAAATGAGGGATCCGAGCAGACAATCGATCCACCTATAAAAGAATGGTACGAAGGTCTCTAATTTGTGTCCTCGACATGACCAAGTGGCTTTGGCTCCATTCTACTCCCCGGGGTAAGAATGAGTCGACTTGAAATCAGTTTTGGAAAGACAAATTAGGCAATATTGTTTGATGAACTTCATCAATGTTTCTCGTAAGAGGAATTACAAGAACTCTCCTCCAATGACCTATCTATATAAACTTAAAAAGTTTATAAAAGTCACCAAGAGAGCAGCAATGGAGACCATGGGTATGTTTCCATACCCTCTCCCACTTAGCTTTTTACAATAAAGGGATACGCTATCTAGTGCATAAAAGTAAACACATATAGCATGCATACATGTAATAAAGCACATAATATTATCACATAGTCAAAATAATTACTAGAATATTATTTTCCGACTATTATGGCTTTACTCCATCTCCGTACGCATCTTCTAGTCTTCAGTCTTCGTTCTTGAATGCTTCATGTGACGAGAATATTAATTTCCAATATTTAAATCTATTTATTTTTAATGAATCCAAAAGATACTTAATTCGAAAATTAAGTCAATCGAATAAATCAAAAATAAAATTAAATATTATTAATATTTTTATTTATTTTATTTTCCCTTTCTACTTCATCAAATCTCTAGAATAATCTATCCAAGACCCACTTGGAATATTCTAGATGATTTCCATAATGAAATAAGGAAATAAAATAATTTAGGACTCTTCTACTTTCCAAATTAATTAGATTCCTAATCCATGAATATTTCCATAAAATAGAAATAATCAATTAGGAATCCTAATTAATCCCAAATTGATTCTTTTCCTAATCCATGAGAGTTCCCAAAAATAGGAATACTCAATTAGGAAAAACCCGAATCAATTAGGAAAGTGAATCACCGGACCGGGATAGCACGGGGTGGGGTTCCCCGCGCCACCCTCGACCGTCGCCTAGGAGCCGCCGCCGCCCAGCCCACGGGCCACCTCCCTTGGTGGCCGGCGTGGCCGGAACTCCCGCGGGCAGCCCCCTAGGTCGAGGGTCGATCGATCCTCATGGATCGACCATGGGGATGGTCGATCCTTGTCCTCACCCTCACGATCATCTCCTTCGTCACGTGTCTTCTCCGGCGGTCGTTTCGGCATCGATCCAACGCAAAATAAATTACAAAATTGATTTTACACTATCCGGTATCGATTCTATACATGAAATCGACCCTATACAATTTCCGGAAAAACGTAGAACGTAATAATAAATCCTAAATTCGGTCAACCCCCGAATTTTTACTATTACAAGCATTCACCACCAAAAACGAATCTCGACATGTCCGAGAGTTTAATCAAACCAACAATCATGACAAAATAAATTAACAAAAATTAATTAAGCCATAATAGTCGGAAACCCTGCAAGGTAGAACAATTTTATCGAAAATACCGCGAACGTAAACCACGCTCTGATACCAATTGTTGGAATTCGATATCCCGGGCTATTAAAATTTGCGGAAACAATAACCCGAACGAAAACCTTCGCCGGAGATCACATGAACACCGACTCATCCGCCGGAGTCCGGCCTTCGGAGACCACGTGCCCGAAGACACGCAGCCCGCCCCCGGCCGAACCCCCGCGAGCCGGGGTTCACGCGATCGGACATCGCGTTCGATGGGGCTGCATCCGGCAGCCCCCGGCAGCAGGTCCGGCGACCTGCTGCCCGCCGTGGAGGAGCCCCACCGTCGAGATGGGGAGGTGACGGCACCAGCCCGCCACCGCCGGCGATCGCGCCCCATGGCAGCGATCGCCCCCTCGGCCGAAGCCGAGGGCTCCTCTTCGCGCGCCGAACCCTAGGCGTGCGGTCCCCACTCGGCCCGGTGGCTTCGCCACCACCGCGTGGTCGTTCGTCTAATCTGGGTTCGATCTTCGGATCTTTGTTCTACGGTATTCTCGATAAATCAAAACCGAATAATATCGAGGGTGTTTAGATATTGTACCTTTCGATTCGTTGTTCGGAGAAACGAAATCAAGATGACCTTTGAATCTTCCCACGTATTCCTTGCACTCCGTTCGAACGTCGGGTGGGCGACGATCTATCGAACTCCTATGGATCAACTTCAACTCTCTAGAATATCAAGTATGATAATCTTGTCTTATTATTTATGAAGGTCATGTAGTGCTTTTATAGGCTACGTAGGGGATCTAAAGGAGGTGGAATATTGGGCTTCCAATATTGAAGATTAAATTGAGCCCAATGCTCAAGTCCATTAATCCTTATCAATATTAATTAATTTATTTTCCACTATATAAAATAATTGCACTTCCAATATTAAACCATATTATATCCAAATAATATTTCTCCGGTAGTATTATTTATTCCGTGTATTTAAGATATAAATATCCATGAATAAATTTTATTTATTGCTTAATAAATTTATTCATCTCTTTTATCCGAGACTAGTACCACTCAACATTATTTATTATGCGGAACAAATCCACTCGCGAGGTCTACATAATAAATCCTTATGAGCTCATCTCGGGGATATTATCAACCCTTCCGGGATATATTGTCCCGTCAAGAATTCACGGCATGCCATATATAAAATATAGTGACCCAACTTAACCGGTAATTGACCCAATAATTAAACCGGTCAATTCCTTTGGAAAATCAAAGTCACTTATATTAAATATATACACCCGCAATTGTATCGGGGATTAAGAATATAATACACTGAGTCCCAAATCAATTATCGCCGAGCAAACCTAATTGATGAGTCTCATCGATCCGCTCAATACACCAAGTGTACAAGTGTGATAAAATAATTAAGATAAATTATTTTCTCTCTCACACAACGACTATACCGATGGATTGGTCCGTGTCCATCTAGTTCGTGGGCAACTGTTTGATTAAATACGAGTAACCGATAGTATGATCTTCTGTGCGCCCATGCTTGCACCATACTAACTACAACGTATAAAATCCAGGACTATGATTTGCATATATTTAATTAACAATAATTAAAAGCAAATGAATGTTCATTATTAATAGGTAAATGAAAGTGTACAAGGAGTTCAGAATACTCAAATCTAGACATTAAGTATACTACTCCAGCAAAGAATTCACTGCATGTCATATATAAAATACCGTGACCCAACTTTACCGGTAATTGACCCAATATTCAAATCGGTCAATTCCTTTGGAAAATCAAAGTCACTAATATTAAATATACACACCCGCAATAATATCGGGGATTAAGAATAAAATACACTGAGACTTAACCGGCAATCCTAATCGATAAATCTCAAGCGATCCGCCCAATACACCAGGTGTACAAGTGTGATAAAATAATCAAGACAAATTATTTTCTCTCTCACACAACGACTATACCGATGGATTGGTCCGTGTCCATCTAGGTCGTGAGCAACTGTTTAGTTAAATACGAGTAACCGATAGTATGATCTTCCGTGTGACGTCGCACACCATACTAACTACAACGTATATAATCTAGGACTATAATTTGCATATATTTAATTATAAATAATTAAACGCAAATAATTGTTTATTTAATTAAATAGATTAATGGCAATGGATCGGGAGTTCATATCACTTAAATCTAGACATTAAGTATACAACTCCAACAGGGGTCGGTCCCACGAGGAGGCAATTACATTAGGTGATCTCGGCTTTGCCCAAGGGGTTGTCACAAAAAAATTTTGGTTTGGGGTGCTGTGGGCACAGCGGTTTTGCAATCGTGTCAACACTCTGACCTACTACGGCTAACCAAACTAACATGCAAATAAATCTAAAAGTAAACAAAGCAAACATTCAGATCTAGCAGAATACTAAAAGTAAAGACTGAACTCAAATGATAAACAAGGCATCCGGGCAGATGACTTCACTTAGGATCATTAGGGCAAACTGCCGGTCATAGGCACTAAGGATTTCTACCAGCGGTTTGTCAGCAGTTATAGGGTGCTTTGAAAAGACAACAGTGGTCCTATTGCGTCACGCCCAACAATTGCCCCACCCCTTATCTATCCTTACAGTTTAAAGAGAAGGCAAGCTAACGTTATGCCTAAACCCCTAGATCTGAACAATTCGATAACCTATGCGACCAAACATGGATCTAGTTTGCCCAAACCCGCATTACCCTCTAGACAGACCCGCTCGGCCAATAGCATGCTCGGAACTCCGAGTCATACGACCGCAATCTCCAGCAAGTTCTAGTGCTATGCCCGCAACAATACTACAAGGTACATCTATGCGGTTTTCCAATCACCGGTATCCCAGTTTGTAAAGGTTCACTAGTGGTCGTCCTAGTTTGCCCAAACTCCCCAGAAATAATCCTCAACCAAGTTTGCTTCGGGAACAAACCCCCAACCGGCTACTCTAGCCCCATCGACCTCGCGGCTTAACTAAACCCTAAATCTCCATCGATCCGCCCTTGCCCAGATGCACAGTAAACTTAGCCAATCATACGGAAAATAAAAGACAAAATAAATAAGGAAAATCAATCTATATTAATCATAGCTTCAAATCGTAAAAACGTTTTTGAAGGGGAAACGAAAACGGAATTGAAACTTAAAAACAAAGCATAAAAATAAATTGTTTCTCAGCCCGAAGGCTGGATCTACTCAAAACAAACAAAGAGACTCGGACGAACAGCTCCGATCTCTCTCCGGCGACTCTTTCGGCGGCGACGAAGACTGCGGGACCGGCGGCTCTCTCGATTTCTCGATGCGTAATGTTGTCTCTCTGCTGCCCACCGCGCCCTGCTTTTAAAGACTTCAATTTGAATTCAAATCCGCGACTGTTTCTCCTCCCTAAGGAATAGGGGTCAACGGTCAATGAGTTGGGGATAAGTCAGATCCCCCAAATCCAGGGATTCTGGTGCGCTGTCTCCTTGCCCACAGCGAATCTCCTGTCAACAGCCGCTTCTGCCCAAACTGAAATCCGCAGGTATTTCTTCTCCTCCACAGATGGTCGGACCAGGCACGGTACTTGGTAAGAATTTTGGGTCTTCTGCTTCATGACCTTACCCATTTGCCCGATGTGGTCAAACTGTTGCTTGTCACTACCGCTCCAGAATCTAATTTGCCCAAAGAAGGGGATTTCCTTGCCTCTTTTACCCAGTGCGCCTCCTGTTACCTGCATCCATACACACTCTGCCCAAACACCTAATTGTGCCCTCCCAGACACGTAACCGACTCAAACTGACTCAATAAAAGGGTGTAAAAATGCTCTAAGATGAGCAAATAAAATGGCTCATCAAAACCGCACACACTTGGATACGCTTGTCCCCAAGCGTGGGCTCTGGTTTGCCTGACTCAAGACCAAAGTGAAAACAGAAATGAAAGAAGTAGGGAGAAATAAATAAAGGACTTTAGCATGATCAGTACAGGGCATAGTACATACAAATAACACAAAATTCAAGTAAAGATAAAAATAAGTCAAGAGTCTGTTCAAGGTCTTTGGGTTCACTCCCTCACAGTGTTTCTCTCTTTTCAGTGTATGGGTTCAATGACACTCATTTTCTGCTGTGATTCTACTTTGCCTAAATTTGCCTTATTGCCAATCTGAGTTTGTTTTAACTAAGCAGGGGGTTATCAAAGGGACTTTTATTGGGTTGTAGTGTTAGGCTCATATGGGTAAATTTCTGGGAGTAGGCTCTATTTGGGCAGAGGGCTTTTTTATGTTAGCCTTTTCTTTGCCACTTTGCCCCTTTTCTTACGGGCCTTAGCACAACAACTATTTATTCTATTTTTTTTTTTATTATTTTTTTTTTCTTTCATTTTTTTTTTTAACACTATGCCCTAACTCCCTCTTTTCTCTGGCAATTTCTACCGTACACCTATGTGAACCAAGTATTGTACACATAATATGAATGATAATGATGATTGAATGATTATTAATGAAGATTATATTAATCAGTAATGAATATATTCGTAAATGATGATTTATGTTTTATGTAATGATGATTTTAATTTAACTGAATGAATATTTTTTTTTGTATTTGTTATGTATTTTTTGTATTTGTATTCAATGATGATTATTTATTTTTGTAATGAATATTACGAACTATGTGTACAATGTACGGTACACCTAAGTGTATGATAGACGGATTGCTTTTCTCTCTGGCTGCCTATGTAATGTGGGCATAATACCAGATGAGTTCACAAAGAATATTCAATCAGGCTCAAAGGGCTAGCAAGGGGCAGTGTTATTTATTCAGGAAAAGTAAAACAAGAAAATGCCCTAATCATCTAACAACCCTACTCAGTCAAACTACTCATTTCAGCAAACAGGCAAAGACAAGCATTGTAAATATCACAGCAGACTCTCAAAGAAAGAAATCATATATTAATGTTGGCTCAATTCTCACAGTTTGCCTAGACAGTTCCATCATCCCTATTTCATGCATCTTAACTATGAAGTTTGAGTTACTGTATGTATGTTTGCCCAAAGTGATCACATAATCATGCTGACTCGATTAGAAACAGGGGTTTGCCCTTTCCCTTTCCCCCCTCACACACTTTGCCTGGGCAAAGTGTGTAAAAGTAATAAGATTGGTAGGGGCTACCCACGACCAGACTGTGACTCGAAATTTTGGCGCACCTGCCCCCTCACACACTTTGCCTGGGCAAAGCGTGTCAGCAGGGAGATCAACCTAGTCTCCCCCGAATCAAAGTGACTCGGGGGTGACCTTAACAAAAAACAAACAAAACAAAATAAAAAAATAAAAATAAAACCTAACAACTACTAAAAACAAGGGATGGTACAATTTAGGAGGTGGAAGCAGGTGTGTACCTGAATCCACTGTGGTCAAAGTATGCGATCATCATCGCCTTCACTTCCTCAAACACCTTCTCAATCCTGTCCAAACGAGCCTCGATGGCTCCCTGCCTCTCTGCAACTTCCTCTTTGGCCTTAGCCTCAGCAATCGTGTGTCTCCCCTCTGCCTTCACCGCAACTGGTTTCTCCTCCAGGAACTTCACGCTGCCATCACTCAAAGGCACAATGTCCTGCATGCGCTTGAAGCACTGGATGTCAAACTTTCCCTCCACCATCATATCCAACTCTTTGCCCTTCTTGATCAGGTTCATCTTCGCAGCATACACCATTGGGAAATGGGCCAGTGAGAGGCGCTGGAGAGGGTGAGTGCTGAGCCACTTCATCTGGGCACAGAGGCAGGAACTGAAATGTAGCCTGATCTTCTGGGTCATGCACCATAGTATGCCTAACTCGATCTGGGAAACTGCACTGCTGGTGTCGATCTTGCCAAAGAAGTTGATAGCCAGGATCCGGTGGCAAACTCTGAGGGCATGGCTCTTGAACTGGATGGACTTGGTGGTTTGCCCAATGAACTCCCCTCCTTTGCCCAACTCTTTCCAAATCTTCTGCAGCTCCCTCTTTGTGTACTCCGGGAAAGTCCTCAGTGCCTCCTGGTAGACCTTTGACTTCAGATCCGCAATACCTGCCATATCCAAACACAAATCCAATTCATTACCACCAATAGAAACAGCTCGATCAAACAACTCAAACTGAATCCCTATAACTCCCTCGTCCTTGGTCTCTTTGATACCCAGAGACCCAAAGAACTCTCTCACGACGCCTTCATTGATTTGCCCAGACCACTCAAGAAACGGCTCCCACCCTATGGCCTGGAAATAGCCTCGAACCTCCTTCTCCACACCCATCAGTTTGAGCGAGTCGAAGCACACCGTTTTGGGGGCCGCGATTTCGCGCGCCGATGTGTCAACCGCCTTCCTCTTCTTTGTGGATGCGCGGGTCCGGCTTTTGGGGGTTCTTTAAGTCACCTCCTCCACCTCGTCCTCCTCCATCGGAGTCTTGCCGGCGGCCGTCGATCCCTCCTTCTCCTTCTCGTCTGAGGTGGATCCGGCAGTGGGGGTGGGAGAGACCTTCTTCTTGCCTTTGCCCGCCGCCTTCCTTGGTTTCTTCTTTGGTGGGCTGTCGGCGGTTTTGCCCTCTTCCTCTTGAGCGGCGGTGGCTAGGGTTTCCAGATCTTCCTTCTCGCCGGTGGTTTTGGACTCGTCGATTTCCTTGGCGAACTCATCGATTGGTGCGCTCTCCGTCATGGCGGGGCTCGGCGGTATGGTGGCCAGGGGTACGGCGTGGATGGCTTCTTCGGCGGTTGGGGATTTGGGTTTTGCTGGGCTTGATTGTTTGGGAGACACCATCTTTTTCAGTTTGGTTGCAGCGGTTCCTATGGTTAGATCGATTAGGGTTCCGGTGGGTATTTTTCTAAGTTTATTTTTCGCACGGGTAGATACCATGAGAGAGAAAGGGAGGGTATATATTAGGGCTTTTTGAATTTTGAAAATAGAGGAGTTATGGCAGTTATCGATATTTGTGGGGAGTGGATAGAGGCGTGATGATGGTGGAGTTGCAGAGTCCCTGACGGGACGGTTTTCTTCCACAAAAATCGCAACTGCCCACTTGCTGATCCCTGATTATTCTCACCACCCCTTGTATGCCCAAAGTTTTAGTCTTCCCAAAGTGTACTCTTGCAAAATCAAAAACAAAACATACCCTTTCTCATGGCATAGTCAAAGTTCCTTGTCACAAGTAGTTTTTATTCCTAATCTAAAATAAAAGAGAAATAACAAAAATAAACAACATACCAGGTTGCCTCCTGGCCAGCGCCCTATTTATAGTCCCGGGCAGGACCTAATTGCTTTATTCGATCACTCAATCAGAGCAAACTGCCCTTCCAGATTCTCTTGCCCAAAGTAGGGCTTCACTCTATGGCCATTCACTTTGAAGATGTAGTCATCGTCTTTACTGGTTTTGAGTTCCACAGATCCGTTTGGGCTAACATGATGAACTACATACGGTCCTCCCCACTTGGAAGACAGTTTGCCCAAACGGAACTGATTCTTGGTTTGGTACAGCAAGACCAACTGACCTACCTCAATCTTCTTTCTCTTGATCAGCTTGTCATGAGCTCTCTTAGTCCTTTCCTTGTAATGAGCAGCATGGTCATAGGCCTCAATCCGAAGCTGCTCCAATTCGACCAAGTCAAGTTTACGCTCGTTCCCAGCCAGATCCCAGTCAAAGTTGACCTTATTCACAGCCCAGTGTGCCTTGTGCTCTATCTCTACTGGCAAATGACAGACTTTCCCGAATATCATCCGGTAGGGAGAGATGCCAAATGGAGTCTTAAACGCAGTGCGGTATGCCCACAGTGCATCATCCAGTTTGCCTGCCCAATCCTTCCCCTCTGGCCTAACTGTCTTCCTCAGAATAGCCTTGATAATCCTGTTGGAGTGTTCTGCTTGGCCGTTTGCCTGGGGGTGATAGGCATAGGTGATTCGATGAGTGACTCCATACTTTCGCAATAGCCTCTCAATGATATAGTTGCAGAAATGGGTCCCTTGATCACTGATGAGCGCTCTGGGCACACCAAATCGAGTGAAAATATTCCCTCTGAGGAAATCAGCCACAATGCGTGAATCATTGGTGGTAGTGGCCTTCGCCTCGACCCATTTTGAGACATAATCAACTGCTAGGAGTATGTATTCCTTACCTTGTGAATTCGGAAATGGCCCCATGAAGTCTATGCCCCAGACATCAAAAATCTCGACTGGCAGTATGGGCACAGAGGGCATGTCATTGCGTTTGGTCAAATTGCCTTCTTTCTGGCACTCATCACATCTCTTGCATAAGTCATAGCAATCCCTGACCAAAGTGTTCCAGTAGAATCCGCAATCCAGAACCTTCCTTGCAGTTCGCCTAGGCCCAAAGTGGCCTCCACAGGGTTGCTTGTGGCAGTGATCCACTATGCCCTGCTGCTCGGACTCAGGAATGCATCTTCTAAGGACTTGGTCTTCACATCTTTTCCACAAATAGGGTTCATCCCAAACGTAGCTCCTTGCCTCACGTGTCATCTTGTTTTTCTCATAATACGTCATTCCTTCCCTGAAAATTCCTGTAACCATAAAGTTCATAAGGTCAGCAAACCATGGCTCTTCGCCCAAAGCGGTAATAGAATATAAATGCTCATCAGGGAATGTCTCGGTGATAGGCATATCCTCTTCCTTCTGTAGAATTCTACTGAGATGATCTGCCACGAGATTCTGATTGCCAGACTTGTCTCGGATTTCAATGTCAAACTCCTGGAGTAGCAGGATCCATCGAATAAGCCTTGGTTTAGTTTCCTTCTTTGCCATGAGGTACTTCAGTGCAGCATGGTCTGTATACATTATGGTCTTACTGCCCAGCAGGTATGACCTAAACTTCTCAAAGGCAAATACTATGGCCAAAAGCTCCTTCTCAGTCATGGCATAGTTACTCTGGGCAGCATTAAGGGTCTTCGAGGCATAGTAAATCACATGCCTTTCTTTCCCTTTCATTTGCCCTAACACAGCTCCCACTGCATATCCACTTGCATCACACATCAACTCAAATGGCATGCCCCATTCTGGTGGTTGAATAATAGGCGCTGTGACCAATCTCTCCTTCAAGTTGTTGAAGGCAGCCTTGCAGTCTTCATCAAACTCCCATTCTACTTCGTTCTGGAGCAGTCTGGTCAAAGGGCAGGCTATTTGGCAAAGTCCTTCACAAAGCGTCTTTAGAAACCAGCATGCCCAAGGAACCCTCTGACTTGCTTCACATTCCTTGGGTATGGCAGCTTTGAGATAACTTCTATCTTTGCCTTATACCTCTATGCCCTTAGCTGAAATGACATGTCCAAGGACAACTCCCTCTTCGACCATGAAATGGCATTTTTCGTCGTTCAGTACAAGGCTCTTCTCCACACACCTTCTGAGCACCATCTCTATGTTGGAATTCGATATCCCGGAGTTGTCGGAATTGCGGAACATGACAACTCCGATCAAACCCTTCGCCGGAGATCACATGAACGCCGACTCATCCGCCGGAGTCCAGCCTTTGGAGACCACGCACCCGAAGGCACGCGGCCCGCCCCCAGCCGAACCCCCGCGAGACGGGGTTCACGCGATCGAAGATCGCGTTCGATCTTCGCGATCGATGGGGCTGCCCAGCAGCCCCCCGCGGCGAGTCCGGCGACTCGCCGCCGCCTGGAGGAGCCCCGCCTTCACGGCGGGTGGGGTGCGGCACCAGCCCGCGCCCCCAGCGATCGATCCTTGGATCGATCGCAAGCCCTCGGCCCAGCCGAGGGTTCTTTCCTCCGCGCGCCGCGAACCCTAGTTCGGGCGATCGCCCGTGGTCCGGTGGCTTCGCCACCACCACGCGATCGTCCGTCTAATCCGGGTTCGAACTTTTGGATCTTTGTTCTTCGATAATTGATTCAATAAAACAAGAATTAAATAGCAATTATTTAATTCACCTTTCGATTCGTTGTGCGGAGAAACGAGATCTTATGATGACCTTGAGATCTTCCCACGTATTCCTTGCACTAGCCCGGACGTTGTGTGGGCGACGATCTACCGAACTCCATGGATCTCCCTCTCTACTTTCTCTCTCTAGAATTGTGATCTTCAAGTTATGAGAATAGAGAAGACCATGTAGTGCTTTTATAGGCTACGTAGGGGATCTTAAGGAGGTGGAATATTGGGCTTCCAATATTGAAGATTAAATTGAGCCCAATGCTCAAGTCCATTAATCCTTATCAATATTAATTAATTCTATTTTCCACTACATAAAATTAATTGCATTCCCAATATTAAACCATATTATATCAAATAATATTTCTCCGGTAGTATTATTTATTCCGTGTATTTAAGATATAAATATCCTATGAATAAAATTAATTTATTGCTAATTAATTTATTCATCTCTTATATCCGAGACTAGTACCATTCAACCTTAATTATTATGCGGAACGAATCCACCTGCAGGGTTTACATAATAATTCCTTATGAACTCATCTCGGGGATATTATCAACCCTTACGGGATACACTTTCCCGTCAAGTATTCACGGCATGTCATATATAAAATATAGTGACCCAACTTTAACCGGTAATTAACCCAATAATTAAATCGGTTAATTCCTTTGGTAAATCAAAGTCACTTATATTAAATATACACACCCGCAATAATATCGGGGATTAAGAATAAAATACACTGAGACTCGAATCAATTATCGCCGGCAATCCTAATCGATGAATCTCAACGATCCGCTCAATACACAAAGTGTACAAGTGTGATAAAATAATTAAGACAAATTATTTTCTCTCTCACACAACGACTATACCGATGGATTGGTCCGTGTCCATCTAGGTCGTGAGCAACTGTTCGATTAAATACGAGTAACCGATAGTATGATCTTCTGTGTGGGGCCCGACACACCATACTAACTACAACGTATAGAATCCAGGACTATGTTTTGCATATATTTAATTATAAATAATTAAACGCAAATAATTGTTTATTTATTAAATAGATTAATGGCAATGGATCGGGAGTTACCGTTACTTAAATCTAGACATTAAGTACATAACTCCAACACTCTAAGTGTTCAAGGCAGGAGTCAAAGGAGTTGTCATACACGGTGAAATCATCCATGAACACTTCAATACCATTCTCGAGCAGGTCAGAGAAGATACTCATCATGCACCTTTGAAAAGTCCCTGGTGCATTGCAGAGGCCAAAGGGCATTCTTTTGTAGGCAAAGGTGCCAAAAGGACAAGTGAATGTGGTTTTGTCCTGATCCTCTTGAGCAACCCATATCTGCATATACCCTGAGTAGCCATCTAGAAAGCAGAAGTGTTTCTTCCCAGCCAATCTCTCTAACATTTCATCAATGAAGGGTAAAGGGAAATGATCCTTGCGGAACATGACAACTCCGATCAAACCCTTCGCCGGAGATCACATGAACGCCGACTCATCCGCCGGAGTTCAGCCTTTGGAGACCACGCACCCGAAGGCACGCGGCCCGCCCCCAGCCGAACCCCCGCGAGACGGGGTTCACGCGATCGAAGATCGCGTTCGATCTTCGCGATCGATGGGGCTGCCCAGCAGCCCCCCGCGGCGAGTCCGGCGACTCGCCGCCGCCTGGAGGAGCCCCGCCTTCACGGCGGGTGGGGTGCGGCACCAGCCCGCGCCCCCAGCGATCGATCCTTGGATCGATCGCAAGCCCTCGGTGTTGGGATTCGATGTCCCGGGCTATCAAAAATTGCGGAACCGATAACCCGACCGAAAACCCGTCGCCGGAGATCGCACGAACACCGACTCATCCGCAGGAGTCCGACCTTTGGAGACTACGCGCCCGAAGACACGCAGCCCGCCCCCAGTCGAAGTCTCCCGCGAGTCGGAAATCACGAACGCGAACCACACGCGAAGAACCGGGCTCGACAAGAGCGTCGCCGCGGGATGAACCCGCGGCTAAACCCTAGCCGAACCCCATCGCGGCTGGGGTTCGCGATCGCCGTGCATGGCGATCGCTGGGCTGCTCCGGCAGCCCCGGGCGGTGAGTCCGGCGACTCACCGCCATCACCGACAGGAGGGGGAACCACCAGTCGCGGCGCGAAGCCGCGACGGTCCCCGGCGATCGAGCTAGGGCTCAATCGCCCCAGCCGCGGCGTCCAGCCGCGGCCTACTCTCCTTGCGCGCACCACCGGCGAAGGGAGGCCGGGGGGTTTCGACCCGCCGTGGCACCAGCCCACGGCCGAACCCCCAGCGATCGACTTCACGTCGATCGCTTGCCCCGGCGTCCAGCCGGGGCTTCCCTCACGCCCGCGCGCCGGCGGTCGAACCCTAGGGTTCGGCCGCCCCTTGTTCGATCCCGACGGGGATCGCGAGATCCCCGTATCCCGGTCTCGACGTTCCCGGATCGTCTTGTTCATGTACATATCACGATTAAAACAAGCACATAATCAAAGAGGGGGTTTCTCGATTATTACCTCGATTCGTTGTACGGAGAAACGAATCTTGTTGACGACCTTGCGATCTTCCTACGTATTCCTCGCACTTCGTCCGAACGTCGTGTGGGCGACGATCTATCGGATTCCTATGGATCTTCCTCACTCTCAAGACTTTATGATTGGCGTAACTTAGGTTATTATTCTCTCTTGAAAAGTGAAGACCATATAGTGCTTATATAGGCTACGTAGGGGATCATAAGGAGAATAAATATTGGGCTTCTAAATATTGAAGATTAAATTGGGTCCAACCCAAATCCATTAATCCTTATCAATATTAAATTTTATTTATTTTCCACTATATAAATAAAATTGCACTCCCAATATTAATCCATATTATATCAAATAATATTTCTCCGATTAGTATTATTTATTCCGTGTATTTAAGATTTAAATATCCATGAATAAATTTATTTATTGCTCAATAAATAATATTCATATCTTATATCCGAGACTAGTACCGTTCAACCTTTATTATTGTGCGGAACGAATCCACTCATGAGGTTTACACAATAATTCCTTATGAACTCATCTCGGGGATATTATCAACCCTTCCGGGATACACTTTCCCGTCAAGTATTCACGGCATGTCGTATATAAAATATAGCGACCCAATTTTACCGGTAATTAACCCAATAATTAAATCGGTTAATTCCTTTGGAAAATCAAAGTCTCTAATATTAAATATACACACCCGCAATAATATCGGGGATTGAGAATAAAATACTCCGAGATTTAAATTGATTATCCAAGGCAATCCTAATCAATAAATCTCAAGCTGATCCGCCCAATACACCAAGTGTACAAGTGTGATAAAATAATTAAGATAAATTATTTTCTCTCTCACACAACGACTATACCGATGGATTGGTCCGTGTCCATCTAGGTCGTGAGCAACTGTTCGATTAAATACGAGTAACCGATAGTATGATCTTCTGTGTGCCCATGCACACCATACTAACTACAACGTATAAAATCCAGGACTATATTTTGCATAATTAATTAAATGCAAATAATTGTTTATTAATTAAATAGATTAAATGCTATGATCGGGAGTTTACCGTTACTTAAATCTAGACATTAAGTACACAACTCCAACAATCTCCCACTTGTACTAAGGTCTAGTCATTTCCTCCAAACTCCCGGTTCCCATACTCATCACGTGCTTAAGGTGTACTTCCGAGTACTATGTGAGTGAGCACTCTAGGTTGCCGCTCTGAAGTTATCTTGGTGACTACTACGTCGTCTCCCTTGACGATGATTCGTATCAGGTGGTACTTGCACTATGTGTTATCATCACTTTCAGACTTATGACTTCTTTCAGTTTATCATGCACCGCTATAAAATAGCTTTTGGTAAACTAAGAGTCATATCCAAGTCTTTAGAAGTTATCCGGAACCCAACCAAAACTTCCGCTGCCTCTGAGGCTGCTATTCGGATATGAGAGAGTCCGAGAAGCGTTCCGCTTATCACCCTTTCATTTTTAAAGGTTCCACTTCTCCAAAAGTAAACACATAGCCTGATATCGACTTACACTGGTCCTTCTCTGATTTGAGATCTGAGAACATGTAATCAAAGAAGATTTCGTATTGCCAGTAATCCAGTACTTCCAAGTACTTTACAGCATTCGAATATTTCTTATCCAGATTACTTTGATATCCTCCCACTACGCTAACCGCATAGTTGATATCAAGTTCTGGTTTTTCAATACTGCATCTACAAAGCTCTCCACACAAGAAGTGTAGGAAACTGCCTTGTATCATCTATCTCCTTTATGTGTTCGAAACACATACCTTTAGATAGATGTATTCTGTTCCTGAAAGGCAATAACCTTTCTTAGAATTGTGCATGTTTAAAACAAACCATAGTCGTATAAGATATCCTAAGAGAAGTACAAATGTTCTTGTCTAGAGATCGAAGGATTTCTAAGAACATGATCTAACTTCATCTTAATCTTTTACCTTGATTTATTTAGACAACCTCTATTTTATGTTTGACAACACTTTTACATTGTTGCCAATGATGAAGTGTTATCTACACAAAATTCCGAGAAACACCACCTTTGTTTCCATTACGTCTCTAACACACCTTTCTCGCAAATCTATGCAGACCTAGGGATCGATTTCATCTCTGGTTGCTTAACAACCTCCCACTGCAATGGCGTTCCGGTGTATAACAGTAACAACATTAGGTGCAGTTAGTGGTGTACTACTACTCGGTCAGGCTGGTTCTCAGTCTTTCCCTTTCCTCATTTTAAAGTACTTTGTCAATTAGGGCATTGTAGTTCATCTAATAGTTTTTCCTCTACGAACCGGGCGAGAACACCCTTCTGGTTCGTAGTACTACTGAACATACAATTACTTGTTCTTCTAGGATATTCTACAACCACATAGAATGTGCCGTTGTGTCCAGAAATATCCATAGAACATAGGTAGTTCCGAACAAACTTGTTCTTTTTACCATTAGAATCACCATTTCTCATTCCTAACACACCATGTCTACACATCAGTGCATGCGCTTGAGACTTAATCTCAATCTTTGATTTATGCTATGTGTTATTTAGATAGGTGATAGCCTCCGCGAACAGGTCGCAGGCTCCCAATGGATATACTTTGAAGGATCCCCATAATGGCTTTGTGTTGAAACCACTCCGCCTTTATGGCACAGCAAGTAGTCCAATCCATCTTCGAGTATTCTTGAAAGAACGACTCGTACCTTCTCTAATTACACATACCGCATTAATCATAAATCATTTTCTATACTTGTCTGAATTCCATCCTTTATCAGAAAGGTTAACTTAGTTGTATCATCTTTCAAGATCGATTCTTAGGTCGTGAGGTCCATTCCTCCAACTATAATTGATCAAATCAATTTCGACCTTTTGAATCCCTTTTGAATAGATACTACCAAGTTCAAGAATTCACAAGTATAATGATTGACAAGAGAAATACATCTAATAAGTAAAACAAGTTATATATAACGGTTTGTTGCATCGTGGTAGACTTAAGGATTCATCATTCATGTATTGCTATCTAATGTACCAGAATAGATATGACTATTATTTCTTATCCAAACCATCAAATGATTAAAGAAATAAAATATCCATTAATAATAAAGAAAACCAGAACAAAAGTTCTTTTTCAAAATAAGGGGTACATAAAGCAATAACTGAAATGAAAACTTAAAACAGATAAATGTCTTCCACTGCAACCGCTGCTATCCCAACAGCTTTGCCCATGTAGACTCGAACTCTTCTTCTCTAAGTCGCCGGGTTTTCTGGAACCCCTGCATTTAAATTAATGCACATACCGTCAGTGGTTCCATATCTACACACCAGAATTCTGGTAGATAATACCGCTGACTATGTTTTTACGACTGAAGAAAAATTCGTACCTCTGAGAGGACATTCAGACTTCCAGTGTCCAGACTTGTTTCATCGGAAGCACTTGCCCTTTGGCTTACTAGCCCCCACTCGTGGTCCACTCCTCTTGGCACCACTGGGTTTCATGGCTTGCTCCCTTTTCTTGCCCCTACCTCCACCAGGCTTAAAGCCTTTGGACTTGGTAGCTACAAGCGCTTGAGACTTGCCCTTCTTGTAGATCCCCTCTGCCGCCTTCAGTTCAGTCAGGAGTTGCGCAAGAGAATAAGATAGTTTACCCATATTATAACTCATGCGAAACTGCTCAAAACTAGGGGTCAGAGACTGGAGTATGATGTCGACTTGAGTGTCAGCATCAATCTGAGCTCCTAGGATCTCAAGCTCATTCAACAGACCCATCATCTTAAGAACGTGCTCCCCTACGGGCGTTCCTTCAGACTGAGTAGTTGTCATGAGGACTCTCATGGCTTCTTGCCTTGCCGCACGATCTTGCTCCCCAAACATCTCCTTGAGGTTAAACAGCATATCATAGGCAGTGTCCATCGACTCATGTTGGGTTTGGAGTACATTTGACATTGAAGCCAAAATATAGCACCTAGCCATTTCATCAGCCTTTTTCCACTTCCTATATGCCAGTTTTTCCTCATCAGTCGAGGCAGCCGTGGGCTCAGCAGGGCATACTTCATGGAGTACAAATTTGTACTCTTCAGAAGTCAGGACAATGTCTAAATTTCTCCTCCAATCAATATAATTGGGGCCAGTGAGCTTATGCTCCTTGAGTATCACAGAAAGTGGGTTCATAGCTATTCTCTAAACCTATAAGCACATTTAGACAAACAATCAATTTAATATCCGATATTATCTCCCTCAAATAATATCATTATATTACTAATCACATCTAAAATCCCATCAGGTAAGGCAAGCCACGTGGTGTGGACGTTTACCCACCCAAATGATTTAGCAATTAGATTTTCTTTGGTCATACATCACTTATAGCGTAACCTCGTGGGGAGGAATACTACAAGGCGTATCTAAGTGTAAACCATTACTCAGCACCAAAGTGGATCGTTTGGAATTGCTACATTTCCGCAAGCCACGTGGTGTGGACGTTTACGACAACTTCACAACTCTTCACAATTCCTTACAACGGTCTACATCAATTAATCCAAAATCCGTCAGTGTAGCAAGCCACGTGGTGTGGACGTTTACTACACTAAGAGACTTTTATAATTGACTCCCAATTACAAGATCCATTCGATTTTCGTAAATCAAGACGCGGAGAATCATAAGTGAAACTCGAAGTTTCTAACCAGTGATTCACCATGCGAACAACCCTATCTCTCATTAGATAAGGGAGCCGAGCAGACAATCGATCCATCTTCAAAAGATGGTACGAAGGTCTCTAATTTGTGTCCTCTACATGACCAAGTGGCTTTGGCTCCATTCCACTCCCCGGGGTGAGAAAGAGTCGACTTGAAGTCAGTTTCAGAAAGACAAATTAGGCATTGTTTAATAAATTTAATCAATGTCTCTTGAAAAAGGAATTACAAGAATTCTCCTCCAATGACACATCTATACGAACTTCAAAAGTCCATAAGAGTCACCAAGAGAACAGTAATGGAGACCATGGGAATGTTTCCATCCCCTCTCCCACTTAGCTTTTTATAACAAAGGGATACGCTATCTAATGCATAATTAAACACATAAGCATGCATACAAGCAATAAAGCACATAGCACATAGTCAAAATAAACTAGAGAATTATTTTCCCGACTATCATGGCTTTATTCCATCTCCGTATGCGTCTTCTAGTCTTCAGTCTTCGTTCTTGAATGCTCCATGTGACGAGAATATTAATCCCAATATTTAAATCTATTTATTTTTAATAAATCCAAAAGATACTTAATTCGAAAATTAAGTCAATCGAATAAATCAAAAATAAACTTAAATATTATTAATATTTTTATTTATTTTCCTATCCAATTCTATTAAATCTCTAGAATAATCCATCCAAGTCAAACTTGGAATATTCTAGAAGACTTCTATAATAGAATAAGGAAATAAAATAAATTAGGACTCTTCTACTCTCCAAGATTAATTAATTTCCATTACTATGAAAATTCCCATAAAATAGGAATAATCAATTAGGAAATAAATCAATTCTAAATTAACTTTTATTCCTTTCCAATTCTATTAAATCTCTAGGATCCTATTCCAAGTAGAACTCGGAATACACTAGAAGACTTCCATAATAGAATTAGGAATAAAATTAATTCCAATTAATTCTTTTCCTAATCCATGAGAGTTCCCAAAAATAGGAAAACTCAAATAGGAAAACCGAATCAATTAGGTAAGTAGAATCTAGGTAGGAGTAGCACGAGATCACGAGGACCCCGCGCCCCCCCACCTTGATCGCCGGCCGGGAGCACCACCGCCGCCGTCCCCAGCCCACGCGCCACCACCACCGGTGGCCGGCGTGGCCGAGGATCATCGCGGACAGCCCCCGCGATCGATCACAAGATCGATCCCGAGCCCTAGTTTTCCCTCTCATCTTCTCCTTCGTCACACGCGTTCTCCGGCGGTCGTCTCGGCATCGAACCAACGTAAATAAATTACAATAATTTAAATTACAATTCCGGTATCGATTCTATACATGAAATCGACCCTATACATTTTCCGGAAGAAGAATATAATAATAAATCCTAAATTCGGTCAACCCCCGAATTTTTTTTTACTATTACAAACATTCAACCACACAAAACGAATCTCGACATGTCCGAGAGTTTAATAATCATGATAATTAATTAAGCAATAATTAAATTAACCATGATAGCCGGAAATCCTGCAAGGTTGAAACAATAATCGAATATATACATGAACACAAAACCAAACGCTCTGATACCAATTGTTGGGATTCGATGTCCCGGGCTATCAAAAATTGCGGAACCGATAACCCGACCGAAAACCCGTCGCCGGAGATCGCACGAACACCGACTCATCCGCAGGAGTCCGACCTTTGGAGACTACGCGCCCGAAGACACGCAGCCCGCCCCCAGTCGAAGTCTCCCGCGAGTCGGAAATCACGAACGCGAACCACACGCGAAGAACCGGGCTCGACAAGAGCGTCGCCGCGGGATGAACCCGCGGCTAAACCCTAGCCGAACCCCATCGCGGCTGGGGTTCGCGATCGCCGTGCATGGCGATCGCTGGGCTGCTCCGTGATGGAGTAATATACTTAATGTCTATATTTGAGTATTCTGAACTCTGTATGCACTTTCATTTACCTATTAATTACAGACATTCATTTGCATTTAATTATTGTTAATTAAATACATGCAAATTATAGTCCTGGATTTTATACGTTGTAGTTAGTATGGTGTTGCATGGGCACACAGAAGATCATACTATCGGTTACTCGTATTTAATCGAACAGTTGCTCACGACCTAGATGGACACGGACCAATCCATCGGTATAGTCGTTGTGTGAGAGAGAAAATAATTTATCTTAATTATTTTATCACACTTGTACACTTGGTGTATTGAGCGGATCGCTTGAGACTTATCAATTAGGATTGCTCTGTGATAATTGATTTAAGTCTCGGAGTATTTTATTCTTAATCCCTGAAACAATTGCGGGTGTGTATATTTAATATAAGTGACTTTGATTTACCAAAGGAATTAACCGATTTAATTATTGGGTTAATTACCGGTTAAGTTGGGTCACTATATTTTATATATGGCATGCCGTGAATTCTTGAAGGGACAGTGTATCCCGGAAGGGTTGATAATATCCCTGAGATGAGCTCATAAGGATTTATTATGTAAACCTCGCGAGTGGATTTGTTCCGCATAATAAATAAGGTTGAGTGGTACTATTCTCGGATATAAGAGATGAATAAATTTATTAAGCAATAAATAAATTTTATTCATGGATATTTAAATCTTAAATACACGGAATAAATAATACTAAGTTGGAGAAATATTATTCGATATAATATGGATAAATATTGGGAGTGCAATTTTATTTATATAGTGGAAAATAAATAAAATTAATATTGATAAGAATTAATGGATTTGGGTTGGACCCAATTTAATTTTCAATATTAGAAGCCCAATATTTAATCTCCTTTTGATCCCCCTCGTAGCCTATAAAAGCACTACATGGTCTTCACTTTTTCATAAGAGAGAAAAATATAAGATACGCCAATCATAAAGAGTGAGGAGGATCCATAGAGTTCGATAGCTCGTCGCCCACCCGACGTTCGAACGGAGTGCAAGGAATACGCGGGAAGATCACGAGGTCGTCGATTTCGTTTCTCCGAACAACGAATCGTAGGTACAATTCTCAACCCACTTGATAATTGTTCGATTTGTTTTTATCGAGAATACCGTAGAACAAAGATCCGAAACACGAAACTATGAACGGGGGACGATCGCGTGGTGATGGCGAAGCCACCGGACCACGGGCGATCGCCCGGGCTAGGGTTTCGGCGAGGGGCGACGGGGGCCGAACCCTCGGTTCGACCGAGGGTATGCGATCGACCTCGAGGGTCGATCGCTGGGCACGGGCTGGTGCCGTGCCCTACCCCGCCGTGAAGGCGGGGTCCTCCTGGTGGTGGCGGGTCGCCGGACCCGCCGCGGGGGGCTGTCGAACAGCCCCACCCCGATCGATCGCCGGCGTGCGATCGATCATCTCGATCGTATGAACCCCGGCTCGCGGGGGTTCGGGTGGGGGCGGATTGCGTGCCTTCGGGCGCGTGGTCTCCAAAGCCCGGACTCCGGCGGATGAGTCGGCATTCGTATGATCTCCGGCGAAGGGTTCGTTCGGGTTATCGGTTCCGCAATTTTGATGACCCGGGATATCGAATTCCAACACTCCGGCAGCCCCGGGCGGTGAGTCCGGCGACTCACCGCCATCACCGACAGGAGGGGGAACCACCAGTCGCGGCGCGAAGCCGCGACGGTCCCCGGCGATCGAGCTAGGGCTCGATCGCCCCAGCCGCGGCGTCCAGCCGCGGCCTACTCTCCTTGCGCGCACCACCGGCGAAGGGAGGCCGGGGGGTTTCGACCCGCCGTGGCACCAGCCCACGGCTGAACCCCCAGCGATCGACTTCACGTCGATCGCTTGCCCCGGCGTCCAGCCGGGGCTTCCCTCACGCCCGCGCGCCGGCGGTCGAACCCTAGGGTTCGGCCGCCCCTTGTTCGATCCCGACGGGGATCGCGAGATCCCCGTATCCCGGTCTCGACGTTCCCGGATCGTCTTGTTCATGTACATATCACGATTAAAACAAGCACATAATCAAAGAGGGGGTTTCTCGATTATTACCTCGATTCGTTGTACGGAGAAACGAATATTGTTGACGACCTTGCGATCTTCCTACGTATTCCTCGCACTTCGTCCGAACGTCGTGTGGGCGACGATCTATCGGATTCCTATGGATCTTCCTCACTCTCAAGACTTTATGATTGGCGTAACTTAGGTTATTATTCTCTCTTGAAAAGTGAAGACCATGTAGTGCTTATATAGGCTACGTAGGGGATCATAAGGAGAATAAATATTGGGCTTCTAAATATTGAAGATTAAATTGGGTCCAACCCAAATCCATTAATCCTTATCAATATTAAATTTTATTTATTTTCCACTATATAAATAAAATTGCACTCCCAATATTAATCCATATTATATCAAATAATATTTCTCCGATTAGTATTATTTATTCCGTGTATTTAAGATTTAAATATCCATGAATAAATTTATTTATTGCTCAATAAATAATATTCATATCTTATATCCGAGACTAGTACCGTTCAACCTTTATTATTGTGCGGAACGAATCCACTCATGAGGTTTACACAATAATTCCTTATGAACTCATCTCGGGGATATTATCAACCCTTCCGGGATACACTTTCCCGTCAAGTATTCACGGCATGTCGTATATAAAATATAGCGACCCAATTTTACCGGTAATTAACCCAATAATTAAATCAGTTAATTCCTTTGGAAAATCAAAGTCTCTAATATTAAATATACACACCCGCAATAGTATCGGGGATTGAGAATAAAATACTCCGAGATTTAAATTGATTATCCAAGGCAATCCTAATCAATAAATCTCAAGCTGATCCGCCCAATACACCAAGTGTACAAGTGTGATAAAATAATTAAGATAAATTATTTTCTCTCTCACACAACGACTATACCGATGGATTGGTCCGTGTCCATCTAGGTCGTGAGCAACTGTTCAATTAAATACGAGTAACCGATAGTATGATCTTCTGTGTGCCCATGCACACCATACTAACCACAACGTATAAAATCCAGGACTATATTTTGCATAATTAATTAAATGCAAATAATTGTTTATTAATTAAATAGATTAAATGCTATGATCGGGAGTTTACCGTTACTTAAATCTAGACATTAAGTACACAACTCCAACACTCGGCCCAGCCGAGGGTTCTTTCCTCCGCGCGCCGCGAACCCTAGTTCGGGCGATCGCCCGTGGTCCGGTGGCTTCGCCACCACCACGCGATCGTCCGTCTAATCCGGGTTCGAACTTTTGGATCTTTGTTCTTCGATAATTGATTCAATAAAACAAGAATTAAATAGCAATTATTTAATTCACCTTTCGATTGGTTGTGCGGAGAAACGAGATCTTATGATGACCTTGAGATCTTCCCACGTATTCCTTGCACTAGCCCGGACGTCGTGTGGGCGACGATCTACCGAACTCCATGGATCTCCCTCTCTACTTTCTCTCTCTAGAATTGTGATCTTCAAGGTATGAGAATAGAGAAGACCATGTAGTGCTTTTATAGGCTACGTAGGGGATCTTAAGGAGGTGGAATATTGGGCTTCCAATATTGAAGATTAAATTGAGCCCAATGCTCAAGTCCATTAATCCTTATCAATATTAATTAATTCTATTTTCCACTATATAAAATTAATTGCACTCCCAATATTAAACCATATTATATCAAATAATATTTCTCCGGTAGTATTATTTATTCCGTGTATTTAAGATATAAATATCCATGAATAAAATTAATTTATTGCTAATTAATTTATTCATCTCTTATATCCGAGACTAGTACCATTCAACCTTAATTATTATGCGGAACGAATCCACCTGCAGGGTTTACATAATAATTCCTTATGAACTCATCTCGGGGATATTATCAACCCTTACGGGATACACTTTCCCGTCAAGTATTCACGGCATGTCATATATAAAATATAGTGACCCAACTTTAACCGGTAATTAACCCAATAATTAAATCGGTTAATTCCTTTGGTAAATCAAAGTCACTTATATTAAATATACACACCCGCAATAATATCGGGGATTAAGAATAAAATACACTGAGACTCGAATCGATTATCGCCGGCAATCCTAATCGATGAATCTCAACGATCCGCTCAATACACAAAGTGTACAAGTGTGATAAAATAATTAAGACAAATTATTTTCTCTCTCACACAACGACTATACCGATTGATTGGTCCGTGTCCATCTAGGTCGTGAGCAACTGTTCGATTAAATACGAGTAACCGATAGTATGATCTTCTGTGTGGGGCCCGACACACCATACTAACTACAACGTATAGAATCCAGGACTATGTTTTGCATATATTTAATTATAAATAAATAAACGCAAATAATTGTTTATTTATTAAATAGATTAATGGCAATGGATCGGGAGTTACCGTTACTTAAATCTAGACATTAAGTACATAACTCCAACACTCTAAGTGTTCAAGGCAGGAGTCAAAGGAGTTGTCATACACGGTGAAATCATCCATGAACACTTCAATACCATTCTCGAGCAGGTCAGAGAAGATACTCATCATGCACCTTTGAAAAGTCCCTGGTGCATTGCAGAGGCCAAAGGGCATTCTTTTGTAGGCAAAGGTGCCAAAAGGACAAGTGAATGTGGTTTTGTCCTGATCCTCTTGAGCAACCCATATCTGCATATACCCTGAGTAGCCATCTAGAAAGCAGAAGTGTTTCTTCCCAGCCAATCTCTCTAACATTTCATCAATGAAGGGTAAAGGGAAATGATCCTTGCGGGTTACCTTTTTCAGCTTGCGGTAGTCAATGCAAACTCTCCACCCAGTTTGTAGTCGTGTGGCAATCTGCTCATTTCTTTCGTTCTCTATGACTTGAACTCCAGACTTCTTTGGCACCACATGCACTGGGCTTACCCACTTGCTATCAGACACTGGGTATATTATGCCCACACTGAGAAGCTTCTTGATCTCTTTGAGCACAACTTCCTTCATTGCTGGGTTGAGCTTCCTTTGAGGATCACGTACGGGCACAAAGTCATCTTCCAAAAGAATGTGGTGTTGGCATATGCTCGGACTTATCCCTCTGATGTCAGCCAAAGTCCACCCTATGGCTTGTTTGTACTGCCCCAGCACATATCTCAACTTTGCCTCTTCTGCCTCTTGTAAATAGGCAGTGATGATGACGGGCAAAGTGTCATTATCTCCCAAGTATAAGTACTTGAGATGTTTGGGCAACTTTTTCAGCTCCAGTATTGGTGGCTTTTCAAGTGAAGGCACCATGATCATCTCTTCAATCTCTATCGGTTTGCCCGGATTGCCTTTGAAATTTTCCAGGGAGTCTAACTGCTCAATTGCCTCTTGTAGTTCCTCTGGTTCATCCTCCATGTCAAACTCAGTAAGCCCTTGTTGAATGGCTATCTCGGTATGATCATACTTGCCACATTGGAGTGCCTTCGCCTCCACTGCTTTCTCAATTTGGTCAATGTAGTGGATCTCTTCGGTGTCAGTTGGGTGCTTCATGGACTTGTAGAGGTCAAAGGTTACCGTCTCTCCCTCGAATTTGCACGTCAGCCTTCCGATTTCGCAGTCGATGTGGGTCCTTGCTGTTTTGAGGAACGGTCTGCCCAATATCATCACAGGGCCTTTACTGCCCATATCGAGCACATAGAAGTCAGCAGGGAATATCAACTCTTCCACTTTGACCAGGACATCCTCCAGTATGCCCTCAGGGTAAACATTAGATCTATCAGCCAGTTGAATCACAACTCGAGTGGGCTTCAGTTGCCCTATTTCCAGGTCTTCATACATCGTTTTGGGCATAACGTTGATTGATGCTCCCAGATCGAGCATTGCCTTTTCTATCTTCATATGCCCTATGATGCACGGAATGTAGAACATGCCTGGGTCTCCACACTTTGTAGGTCCAGTCTTTTTTATCACAGCAGAGACATTCTCCCCCACTCAAACTTTGCATCATCTTGATATTTGACCTTCTTTGTGCAGAGTTCCTTCAAGAACTTAGCACATCTGGGCATATCGTTCAGTATGGTCAGAAGGGGCATATTGATTTCCACCTTCTTAAACATTTTGAACATCTCTTGAGTTTCTTCCCTCTAACGGTTTTTACTCAGTCTGCCCGGGAAGGGTGGTTTGATTTTGGGAGGTGGGGACTTGTCCCTCTTTGCCCTGACTACCACCTCTTCTTGCTCATTATCTGTCCCAAGGTCTTCTTCAATGACTGGGAGACCATCTAACACGGGCTCTTTGCCCTTAACTGCAGTTTTCTCCTCTGTAGTCAGTGGTTTGCCACTTCTGAGTTGTACGGCGTTAACATGGGCATTATTCACTTCGATCTTTGGGGGCAAAGTATGTTGGAATTCGATATCCCGGGCTATTAAAATTTGCGGAAACAATAACCCGAACGAAAACCTTCGTCGGAGATCACATGAACACCGACTCATCCGCCGGAGTCCGGCCTTCGGAGACCACGTGCCCGAAGACACGCAGCCCGCCCCCGGCCGAACCCCCGCGAGCCGGGGTTCACGCGATCGGACATCGCGTTCGATGGGGCTGCATCCGGCAGCCCCCGGCAGCTGGTCCGGCGACCTGCTGCCCGCCGTGGAGGAGCCCCCACCGTCGAGATGGGGAGGTGACGGCACCAGCCCGCCACCGCCGGCGATCGCGCCCCATGGCAGCGATCGCCCCCTCGGCCGAAGCTGAGGGCTCCTCTTCGCGCGCCGAACCCTAGGCGTGCGGTCCCCACGCGGTCCGGTGGCTTCGCCACCACCGCGTGGTCGTTCGTCTAATCCGGGTTCGATCTTCGGATCTTTGTTCTACGGTATTCTCGATAAATCAAAACCGAATAATATCGAGGGTGTTTAGATATTGTACCTTTCGATTCGTTGTTCGGAGAAACGAAATCAAGATGACCTTTGAATCTTCCCACGTATTCCTTGCACTCCGTTCGAACGTCGGGTGGGCGACGATCTATCGAACTCCTATGGATCTCCTTCAACTCTCTAGAATATCAAGTATGATAATCTTGTCTTATTATTTATGAAGGCCATGTAGTGCTTTTATAGGCTACGTAGGGGATCTAAAGGAGGTGGAATATTGGGCTTCCAATATTGAAGATTAAATTGAGCCCAATGCTCAAGTCCATTAATCCTTATCAATATTAATTAATTTATTTTCCACTATATAAATTAATTGCACTCCCAATATTAAACCATATTATATCCAAATAATATTTCTCCGGTAGTATTATTTATTCCGTGTATTTAAGATATAAATATCCATGAATAAAATTTATTTATTGCTTAATAAATTTATTCATCTCTTTTATCCGAGACTAGTACCACTCAACATTATTTATTATGCGGAACAAATCCACTCGCGAGGTTTACATAATAAATCTTTATGAGCTCATCTCGGGGATATTATCAACCCTTCCGGGATACACTGTCCCGTCAAGAATTCACGGCATGCCATATATAAAATATAGTGATCCAACTTAACCGGTAATTGACCCAATAATTAAACCGGTCAATTCCTTTGGAAAATCAAAGTCACTTATATTAAATATATACACCCGCAATTGTATCGGGGATTAAGAATATAATACACTGAGTCTCAAATCAATTATCGCCGAGCAAACCTAATTGATGAGTCTCATCGATCCGCTCAATACACCAAGTGTACAAGTGTGATAAAATAATTAAGATAAATTCTTTTCTCTCTCATACAACGACTATACCGATGGATTGGTCCGTGTCCATCTAGGTCGTGAGCAACTGTTTGATTAAATACGAGTAACCGATAGTATGATCTTCTGTGCGCCCATGCTTGCACCATACTAACTACAACGTATAAAATCCAGGACTATGATTTGCATATATTTAATTAACAATAATTAAAAGCAAATGAATGTTCATTATTAATAGGTAAATGAAAGTGTACAAGGAGTTCAGAATACTCAAATCTAGACATTAAGTATACTACTCCAGCAATCTCCCACTTATACTAAGGTCTAGTCTTATCTTCCAAACTTCTGACTCCCAAACCCTCCAAGTGCTTAACATATACTTCCTTAGGAAGTATCTTGGTGAAAGGGTCCGCTAGGTTGTCCTCTGAAGCTATCTTGGTGACTACTGCATCGCCTTCCTGACGATGACTCGTATCAGGTGGTACTTGCTCTTTGTGTTATCATCACTTTTAGACTTATGACTTCTTCCAGTTTACCATGCACCGCTATTTAATAGCCATTGGTAAACTAAGAGTCATATCCAAATCTTAGAGGTCATCCCGGAACCTAACCAAAACTTCCGCTGCCTCTGAGGCTGCTATTCGGTTATGAGAGAGTCCAAGAAGCTTTACGCTTATCACTCTTTCATTATAAGGTTCCACCTCTTTCCAAAAGTAATCACATAGCCTGATATCGACTTACACCGGTCCTTATCAGCTTGGAAATCCGAATCTGTGTAACCCAAAGGAATCAGATTGTCTTCCCCGTAACTTAGAACATAATCCTTAGTATTTCGCAAATACTTGAAAATGCTCTTTACGGCAGTCCAATGAGCCTTTCCAGGATTACTCTGATATCTCGCTACTACGCCAACTGCATAGCAGATATCAGGCCTCGTGCATAACATTGCATACATCAAGCTTCCCACAGCCGAAGCGTAGGGAACTGCTTTCATTTCATCTTTCTCCTTTTGTGTCTGAGGACACATCTCCTTAGAAAGATAAGTTCCTTTACTGAAGGGCAGTTCACCCTTCTTGGAATCTTGCATGTTAAAACGAGCCAGAATCGTGTCTATGTAAGATTGCTGGGATAGGTACAATGTTCTATTCCGGCGATCCCTTATAACCTTGATCCCTAGAACATGCCCGACTTCTCCCAGATCTTTCATATCGAATTGTCTAGAGAACCATCCCTTTATGTCTGACAACATCTTTACACTGTTGCCAATGAGAAGAATGTCATCTACATAAAGCACGAGAAACACCACCTTCTTTCCATCACGTTTCCAATATACACACGATTCGTCCATGCTTTGACTGAATCCAAAAGATTGGTTCACTTCGTCAAATCGCAGGTTCCACGATCTCGAGGCTTGTTTCAATCCATAAATGGATCGATTAAGCTTGCATAATAGATGATCTCGCCCCTTAGCAATGAATCCTTCTGGTTGTTTCATATAAATCGTCTCGTCAAGACTTCCATTTAGGAAAGCTGTCTTGACATCCATTTGCCACACCTCATAATCCATATGAGCTGCTATGGATAAGAGAATCCGGATCGACTTTATCTTGGCTACCGGCGAGAAGGTCTCCTCATAATCGATTCCCTCTTTCTGAGTATATCCTTTCGCAACAAGCCTAGCTTTAAAGGTTTCAACCTTTCCGTCAGATCCTCTCTTTCTCTTGTAGACCCATTTACACCCAATTGGCTTTACGCCGCTTGGTGGTTCTACAAGATCCTAGACTTTATTTGAATCCATAGATTCAATTTCGGATTTCATCGCTTTCTTCCAAGAAGGCGCATCTATATCTTGTACCGCCTCATCATAGGTCCAGGGATCGATTTCATGAACTTTAGGTCCAGAGTCCGAAGACTCACCCAGTCCAATCCATCGGTCTGGTTGCTTAACAACCCCCCCACTACGACGGCGTTCCGGTGTATTAACAGTGATAGTAGGTGCAGGTTCTAGTGGTGTATTGCTACTCGGTTCGGCTGTATCTAAGTCTTCCTTGTTACCTCTCAACTCATCAAGTATTATGTCACTCTTGGGCTTGTGGTCCATGACATAGTCTTCCTCTAAGAACCGAGCGTTAGTACTTATAACGATCTTCTGGTCTGTAGGACTATAGAACATGCCACCTTTAGTTCCTTTCGGGTATCCTACAAACAGCCGTAATTCTGATCTAGGTTCTAACTTATCGGCCCCTTGTCGCAACACATGTGCTAGACATCCCCAGATCCGAAGGTGCTTTAAGCTAGGCTTGCGCCCGCTCCACCATTCCATGGGTGTTGTGGGTACCGTTTTCGTTGGAACCATGTTGAGAATGTACGCCGCCGTTTCCAAGGCATGTCCCCAGAACATAGTGGGTAAGTCCGAGTAACTCATCATTGAACTCACCATCTCCATAAGATTCCTATTCCTCCTTTCCGACACACCATTCTGTTGAGGAGTATATGGTGATGTCATTTGGGAATCAATCCCATGCTCTGCTAAGTATGCCTTGAATTCCCCAGACAGGTACTCGCCTCCACGATCAGATCGCAGGCATTTAATGGATTTACCTTGAAGGTTCTCCACAAAAGCCTTGAACTCTTTGAACTTGTCAAAGGATTCGCTCTTGCGGCGCATCAGGTATACAAATCCATACCTTGAGTAATCATCAGTGAAGGTGATGAAATACTCGTACCCTCCCCTGGCCTGGGTAGACATAGGTCCGCATACATCAGAGTGAATCAAATCCAATACTTGTTCAGCTCTTCGTCCTTTACCAGAAAAAGAACGCTTGGTCATTTTTCCCTCTAAACAGGATTCGCATGTTGGAAGGTCCTCTCCTTCAACGCCAGTGATTAAATCATCAGCTCTCAACCTTTGAAGCCTATTCGAGTTTATATGACCTAGCCTTAGATGCCACAAGTATAATTGATTCATTCTAGAAGGTTCCTTTCTCTTATTGGTGTTCGTAGATGTGTTATTACTCTCGGTTAGTTGCATTGTGTTAGACTCAGGATTTAGCACATACAGATCGTCTACCAATGTACCAGAACAGATATTCTCACTATTTCTTCTTATGATCACAGAGTGGTCAAAAGAAACAGAATATCCATTCATTATAAGTTTAGAAACCGAAATTAAATTCTTTCTAAAATTGGGTACATAAAGACAATTATGTAAAACTAAAATCCTATCACTACTGAAGCGTAAGTGAACGTCTCCCACTGCAACAGCCGCCACCCTTGCAGCATTGCCCATGTAGACCACGATCTCTCCCTCTCTAAGTCTCCGGGTTTCCTGGAACCCCTGCAATGAATTGCAGACATGATCAGTGGCCCCCGTATCTACACACCAGGTGCTGGTAGATAACACCACTGATAATGTTTCAGTGACTAAGGAAAATTTCGTACCTTTGATGAGAGGACAATCAGACTTCCAGTGCCCAGACTGCTTGCATCGATAGCACTTGCCTCGCGGCTTGCTCTTCCCAATCCGTGGTTTGGAACCACTGGGCTTCTTTGCTTGCACTTCTTCCTTAGCCATAAGAGCTTGTGATTTCCTGATCACACTTATGATTTTCATCCTTAAGTCATCGTTTTTAAGCGATTCCTCTAGTGGACGAAATACAATGAGTATGTCAATCACCTCTTCAGCAGTATCCACGCTATGTCTCAACATCATATTGAGGTCATTCTTAATGTCCTCATCAGTTGGGACAACAGCAGATATAGAAGGCTTAACAGTCTGGACAATGTCCAGATTTCGTTCCCAACCATTACTATATGGAACCAGTGAGTTTTCATCTTTAAGTATATCACAAAGTGGGGTCACAGTCATTCTTAACCTATAAGCACATAAAACAAACAAACAATTTAATATCCGATATTATCTCCCTTAAATAATATCATTAAATCACTAATCACATCTAAAATCCCATCAGGTAAAGCAAGCCACGTTTTTGTGGATGTTTACCCACCCAAATGATTTAGCAATTAGATTTGCTTTGGTCATACATCATTATAGCGTTACTTCGTTAGGAAGAATACTATAAAGCGTATCTAAGTGTAAACCATTACTCAGTACCAAGGTGAATCGTTTAGAATTGCTACATCACCGCAAGCCACGTTCGTGTGGACGTTTACGATAACTCGCAGTCCTTCACAATTCCCTATAACTGTCTACATCAATTATTCTAAAATCCTATCCAGTATAGCAAGCCACGTTCGTGTGGACGTTTACTATACCAGAAGATTTATATAATTGAAATCCAATTACTTGATCCATTCGATCTTGTAAATCAAGACGTGGAGAACCATAAGTGAAACTCGAAGTTTCTAACCAGTGATTCACCATGCGAACAACCCTATCTCTCATAAATGAGGGAGCCGAGCAGACAATCGATCCACCTATAAAAGAATGGTACGAAGGTCTCTAATTTGTGTCCTCGACATGACCAAGTGGCTTTGGCTCCATTCTACTCCCCGGGGTAAGAATGAGTCGACTTGAAATCAGTTTTGGAAAGACAAATTAGGCATTGTTTGATGAACTTAATCAATGTTTCTCGTAAGAGGAATTACAAGAACTCTCCTCCAATGACCTATCTATATAAACTTAAAAAGTTTATAAAAGTCACCAAGAGAGCAGCAATGGAGACCATGGGTATGTTTCCATACCCTCTCCCACTTAGCTTTTTACAATAAAGGGATACGCTATCTAGTGCATAAAAGTAAACACATATAGCATGCATACATGTAATAAAGCACATAATATTATCACATAGTCAAAATAATTACTAGAATATTATTTTCCGACTATTATGGCTTTACTCCATCTCCGTACGCATCTTCTAGTCTTTAGTCTTCGTTCTTGAATGCTCCATGTGACGAGAATATTAATTTCCAATATTTAAATCTATTTATTTTTAATAAATCCAAAAGATACTCAATTCGAAAATTAAGTCAATCGAATAAATCAAAAATAAAATTAAATATTATTAATATTTTTATTTATTTTATTTTCCCTTTCTACTTCATCAAATCTCTAGAATAATCTATCCAAGACCCACTTGGAATATTCTAGATGATTTCCATAATGAAATAAGGAAATAAAATAATTTAGGACTCTTCTACTTTCCAAATTAATTAGATTTCTAATCCATGAATATTTCCATAAAATAGAAATAATCAATTAGGAATCCTAATTAATTCCAAATTGATTCTTTTCCTAATCCATGAGAGTTCCCAAAAATAGGAATACTCAATTAGGAAAAACCCGAATCAATTAGGAAAGTGAATCACCGGACCGGGATAGCATGGGGTGGGGTTCCCCGCGCCACCCTCGACCGTCGCCTAGGAGCCGCCGCCGCCCAGCCCACGCGCCACCTCCCTTGGTGGCCGGCGTGGCCGGAACTCCCGCGGGCAGCCCCCTAGGTCGAGGGTCGATCGATCCTCATGGATCGACCATGGGGATGGTCGATCCTTGTCCTCACCCTCACGATCATCTCCTTCGTCACGTGTCTTCTCCGGCGGTCGTTTCGGCATCGATCCAACGCAAAATAAATTACAAAATTGATTTTACACTATCCGGTATCGATTCTATACATGAAATCGACCCTATACAATTTCCGGAAAAACGTAGAACGTAATAATAAATCCTAAATTCGGTCAACCCCCGAATTTTTACTATTACAAGCATTCACCACCAAAAACGAATCTCGACATGTCCGAGAGTTTAATCAAAACAACAATCATGACAAAATAAATTAACAAAAATTAATTAAGCCATAATAGTCGGAAACCCTGCAAGGTAGAACAATTTTATCGAAAATACCGCAAACGTAAACCACGCTCTGATACCAATTGTTGGAATTCGATATCCCGGGCTATTAAAATTTGCGGAAACAATAACCCGAACGAAAACCTTCGCCGGAGATCACATGAACACCGACTCATCCGCCGGAGTCCGGCCTTCGGAGACCACGTGCCCGAAGACACGCAGCCCGCCCCCGGCCGAACCCCCGCGAGCCGGGGTTCACGCGATCGGACATCGCGTTCGATGGGGCTGCATCCGGCAGCCCCCGGCAGCAGGTCCGGCGACCTGCTGCCCGCCGTGGAGGAGCCCCCACCGTCGAGATGGGGAGGTGACGGCACCAGCCCGCCACCGCCGGCGATCGCGCCCCATGGCAGCGATCGCCCCCTCGGCCGAAGCCGAGGGCTCCTCTTCGCGCGTCGAACCCTAGGCGTGCGGTCCCCATGCGGTCCGGTGGCTTCGCCACCACCGCGTGGTCGTTCGTCTAATCTGGGTTCGATCTTCGGATCTTTGTTCTACGGTATTCTCGATAAATCAAAACCGAATAATATCGAGGGTGTTTAGATATTGTACCTTTCGATTCGTTGTTCGGAGAAACGAAATCAAGATGACCTTTGAATCTTCCCACGTATTCCTTGCACTCCGTTCGAACGTCGGGTGGGCGACGATCTATCGAACTCCTATGGATCTCCTTCAACTCTCTAGAATATCAAGTATGATAATCTTGTCTTATTATTTATGAAGGCCATGTAGTGCTTTTATAGGCTACGTAGGGGATCTAAAGGAGGTGGAATATTGGGCTTCCAATATTGAAGATTAAATTGAGCCCAATGCTCAAGTCCATTAATCCTTATCAATATTAATTAATTTATTTTCCACTATATAAAATAATTGCACTCCCAATATTAAACCATATTATATCCAAATAATATTTCTCCGGTAGTATTATTTATTCCGTGTATTTAAGATATAAATATCCATGAATAAATTTTATTTATTGCTTAATAAATTTATTCATCTCTTTTATCCGAGACTAGTACCACTCAACATTATTTATTATGCGGAACAAATCCACTCGCGAGGTTTACATAATAAATCCTTATGAGCTCATCTCGGGGATTTTATCAACCCTTCCGGGATACACTGTCCCGTCAAGAATTCACGGCATGCCATATATAAAATATAGTGACCCAACTTAACCGGTAATTGACCCAATAATTAAACCGGTCAATTCCTTTGGAAAATCAAAGTCACTTATATTAAATATATACACCCGCAATTGTATCGGGGATTAAGAATATAATACACTGAGTCTCAAATCAATTATCGCCGAGCAAACCTAATTGATGAGTCTCATCGATCCGCTCAATACACCAAGTGTACAAGTGTGATAAAATAATTAAGATAAATTATTTTCTCTCTCACACAACGACTATACCGATGGATTGGTCCGTGTCCATCTAGGTCGTGAGCAACTGTTTGATTAAATACGAGTAACCGATAGTATGATCTTCTGTGCGCCCATGCTTGCACCATACTAACTACAACGTATAAAATCCAGGACTATGATTTGCATATATTTAATTAACAATAATTAAAAGCAAATGAATGTTCATTATTAATAGGTAAATGTAAGTGTACAAGGAGTTCAGAATACTCAAATCTAGACATTAAGTATACTACTCCAGCAAAGTACCCCCTTTCTGTTCCAGCTTTGCCACCACTTGGGTAAGATGTGAGACTTGGGCACCCAGACTCTGGAACTGCCCTCTAGTCTCTTGCTTGAATTTCTCATTCTCTTGGTGGGCTTTAGCATTCTCTTGCTGGAACTTGATATTCTCTTTGACCAAAGTTTCCATCATTTCGGACAGAGTAAGCCCTTTGGTCTGAGCGGGCTGGTGGTACATCCCAGGGCCTTGCTGTTGGTATTGCCCCTGCTGATTGTAGCGTTAATAATTTTGATTACCATTATGCCCCTCATTGTAGTGGTTGTTATTCCCGTACCTATTATCATAGTAGGGTTTTCCTCTTCCTTGCCCATTACCATTGCTCTGCCCCATTGCTTTGACCTCCTCGTCATACAGTGTGGGGCATTCATCCGTGGCATGCTCTATGCCCCGACATATCTGGCAAGCTTTCACACCTCTCTTTGGCCCGGCGGCCATATTGTTCATAAACTTCTCCATTGCGCTGCATAATTTGTCTATTTTGGAGTCTGCAGCGGTGTTTGTCCCTAAATTGGTCCGGGCAACTCACTTCCATCCTCTCTGAATTCCTCCGCCATTTCTTTGAAGAGTCTAAATGCCTCTTCAGCACTCTTATTCAGGATTGACCCCCACTGGCAGCATGTAGAAGTGTCCTCTCATGCATCCTTAGACCAGTCACAAAATACTGAATCAAATCGTGTCTGGGATTTGGTGTTGAGGGCACTTTGCCAGCATCTGCTTGAACCGTGCCCAGTATGCAGGGAATTCTTCGTCTGCCCCCATCTTAATGCTGCTGATATTCCTTCTCATGTGTTGGATTCTAGCGGCAGGGAAGTATTTCTCCAGAAATGCCTGTTGGAGCTGTGCCCAAATGGTAATTTGCCCCTCGGGTAGAGTGTAGAGCCACTCCCTTGCTCCATCCCCTAGTGAAAAGGGAAAGGCCAGTAGTGGGATGTATTCACTCAAAGGGGGTCCTCCCCTTATGGTTCTGCAGGCTAACTCAAAGTCCTGTAGGTGCCTCTGAGGGTCTTCCATGGGCAAATCGCTGAATTTCGGCAGTATCTGGATGAAATTGTGTTTCATCTCCCAGTTCTCCCCTATGGCGGGCAAAGTGATGCCCAATGGACGGAAATTCAGATTGGCAGGGAACATCATGTCCCTGAGGGTCCGGTTGTGTGGACCGTACATCGTGGTTGGTTCCGCTGAAGTTCTAGGTCGGGTAATGGGTTCACCTCTCCTTGCCCTTCTCGGATTTTCTGCCCTTGGTGTTCGGGCAGCTTCTTGGGCAACACGTGCTAACGCTTTGGCTAGCCTTGTCTCTTTGCGGATTCGCTTTGCGGTCTTTTCGATCTCAGGGTCGTACCAAGGTACAATCTCTTTGCCCGAAGTGGAATCCTGCATAAACAAAACAAGTCAAACTGTTAGCACAGACGACTTACTGTTGGAAATTTGCCTCCCCGGCAACGGCGCCAATTTTGACGACGCACGGATGCTTGTCGTGGGAGCAAACGCGCGGTCAAAATGATATTTATATTTAGCCAGTACTCTTATAACTACAAACGTAGATAATGGCAAGTACGTGGGGGTCGGTCCCACGAGGAAGCAATTACAGTAGGTGATCTCGGCTTTGCTCAAGGGGTTGTCACAAAAAGATTTTGGTTTGGGGTGCTGTGGGCACAGCGGTTTTGCAATCGTTTCAACACTCTGACCTACTACGGCTAACCAAACTAACATGCAAATAAATCTAAAAGTAAACAAAGCAAACACTCAGATCTAGCAGAATACTAAAAGTAAAGACTGAACTCAAATGATAAACAAGGCATCCGGGCAGATGACTTCACTTAGGATCATTAGGGCAAACTGCCGGTCATAGGCACTAAGGATTTCTACCAGCGGTTTGTCAGCAGTTATAGGTTGCTTTAAAAAGACAAAAGTGGTCCTATTGCGTCACGCCCAACAATTGCCCGACCCCTTATCTATCCTTACAGTTTAAAGAGAAGGCAAGCTAACGTTATGCCTAAACCCCTAGATCTGAACAATTCGATAACCTATGCGACCAAACATGGATCTAGTTTGCCCAAACCCGCATTACCCTCTAGACAGACCCGCTCGGCCAAAAGCATGCTCGGAACTCCGAGTCATACGACCGCAATCTCCAGCAAGTTCTAGTGTTATGCCCGCAACAATACTACAAGGTACATCTATGCGGTTTGCCAATCACCGGTATCCCAGTTTGTAAAGGTTCACTAGTGGTCGTCCTAGTTTGCCCAAACTCCCCAGAAATAATCCTCAACCAACTTTGCTTCGGGAACAAACCCCCTACCGGCTACTCTAGCCCCATCGACCTCGCGGCTTAACTAAACCCTAAATCTCCATCGATCCGCCCCTGCCCAGATGCACAGTAAACTTAGCCAATCATACGGAAAATAAAAGACAAAATAAATAAGGAAAAGCAATCTATATTAATCATAGCTTCAAATCGTAAAAACGTTTTTGAAGGGGAAACGAAAACGGAATTGAAACTTAAAAACAAAGCATAAAAATAAATTGTTTCTCAGCCCGAAGGCTGGATCTACTCAAAACAAACAAAGAGACTCGGACGAACAGCTCCAATCTCTCTCCGACGACTCTTCCGGCGGCAACGAAGACTGAGGGACCGGCGGCTCTCTCGATTTCTCGATGCGTAATGTTGTCTCTCTGCTGCCCACCGCGCCCGCTTTTAAAGACTTCAATTTGAATTCAAATTCGCGGCTGTTTCTCCTCCCTAAGGAATAGGGGTCAGCGGTCAATGAGTTGGGGATAAGTCAGATCCCCCAAATCCAGGGATTCTGGTGCGCTGACTTCTTGCCCACAACGAATCTCCTGTCAACAGCCGCTTCTGCCCAAACTGAAATCTGCAAGTATTTCTTCTCCTCCACAGATGGTCGGACCAGGCACGGTACTTGGTAAGAATTATGGGTCTTCTGCTTCATGACCTTACCCATTTGCCCGATGTGGTCAAACTGTTGCTTGTCACTACCGCTCCAGAATCTAATTTGCCCAAAGAAGGGGATTTCCTTGCCTCTTTTGCCCAGTGCGCCACCTGTTACCTGCATCCATACACACTCTGCCCAAACACCTAATTGTGCCCTCCCAGACACGTAACCGACTCAAACTGACTCAATAAAAGGGTGTAAAAATGCTCTAAGATGAGCAAATAAAATGGCTCATCAGTCGCTGCATTAGCCGTAGGAACTTATAGTTTATCTTTTCCCTCTCGGCTCGTACTAGAACTCAATAATATTTATTTTGTTCCTAGTATAACCATGAATATTATTTCAATTTCTGCATTGGATGCTGAAGGATTTAATTTTACGATTATTAATGGAGTTTTTTCGTTGTTTAATCGTGATGTATTTTATGGTTTAGCACGTCTTGAGAGTGGCTTATACGTGCTCGATTTAGATAAACAAATCTACAATATAAATACCAAACGAGCTAAATCAAACGGTAATGAAACATACCTCTGACACTGTCGTTTAGGCCATATAAACACTAAGCGTGTTGAGAGACTCCTTAAGGAGGGTGTTCTCAAATCATTTGATTTGGAATCATTTGATACATGCGATGGGTGTCTATTAGGCAAAATGACGAAATCACCATTTCTGGGAACTGGTGAGCGAGCTAGTGATCTATTGGGCCTTATACACACTGATGTGTGTGGACCAATGAGTTCACCGGCACGAGGTGGTTACGTACACTTCATAACTTTACTGGTGATATAAGTAGATATGGTTATGTCTATTTAATGAAGCATAAGTCGGAATCTTTTGAGCGATTCAAAGAATTCCAAAATGAAGTAGAAAATCAACTTGACAAGACGATAAAAGTTCTTCGATCGCATCGAGGAGGCGAATATCTAAGTCATGAGTTTGATGATCATCTAGTGAAATGTGGGATTAGATCTCAACTCACCCCTCCTGGAACTCCTCAGTTGAATGGAGTGTCTGAAAGAAGGAATCGAACTCTGTCGGACATTGTTCGATCTATGATGAGCTCAGCAAAACTTCCTATATCCTTTTGGGGACATGCACTATATACTGCTGCTCTAATACTGAACAAGACGCCGTCAAAGGCTGTGAGTAAGACACCATATGAGATATGGAGTGGGAGGGTCCCGAATTTGTCTTATCTCAAGATTTGGGGTTGCGAAGCCTATGTCAAGAGAAATATCTCTGACAAGCTTGAACCCAAATCTGACAAGGTTTTCTTTGTGGGATACCAAAAGAAACCCGAGGATATCATATTTACAACCAATCAGAGAACAAAGTTTTTGTTGCTCGTGATGGTGTCTTTCTGGAAAAGGAATTCCTTTCTAAGAAAGATAATGGGAGTAAAGTTGTTATGGATGAGGTCCATGATGAACAACCAGTTGCCGAGGAAACAAACGACGAGGTCGTAGTGATTCCTGAACCCTCGCAGGTGGTAGCTGATCCTCGTAGGTCGGGAAGAACAATAACTCGTCCCGCTAGATATATTAATATCTTGAGGAATGAGGAACCATATTGTTGGAAATCGACTACCCGGGACGTGTCCGTTCGATCACACGAACAACCGAACACGCCCAGTCGACCTCATACAGATGGATCGATTAGTCGGTGTCCTTCATTCCACGTGTGTTGTACCGAGATAAGTTATATAGTGCGTCCTATGTAGATGGATCGATTAGTCGGTGTTATGTGTCTTGTCGAGAACACGAACTTAACACTCAATGATCATGCCAAATGAGCCACACGACCCTCTTGATCATGTATACTTGGAGTATACAAACATCGGTTGGGAACCGGGGTGAAACGACGAAGAAAACGGAGAGAAATCGAGTTCAGGACAGCCAGGCGACCGCTACACCCCCCAAGCGGGCGCTTGGGGTAAGTCGGTGGACCAAGCGGCCGCTTAACCCCCCAGGCGGGCGCTTGGTCCTCCAAATCGCGAATTTCGGAAAGTTTGCGATTTCCTTCCTTTTGGACTCCTACGCCTACTAGGAAACCCTATGGGATTACTCCTACATAAAGGGACCCTAAGACCACGAAATTCACTACTACACCATCATATATTCGTGAGAGAATTTCGTGGAGAGGCCGAAGGAATCGAGGAATCAAGCGGGGTTCGTTTCAAGTCCAAGTTCGTGTCGTTTCAAGGATCAACGAAGGGTTCGTGCAACGAATTGAGGCCGGGTATTTTCGCGGCTGATCCATCTACGTCTGGGCATCGATTACATACGAAGAATCACAAGGTACATGATTCTTAAACTAACTCGATAATTGTTCTTACTACTACGTGCGCACTAGATCCATGTTTAGGATTTTACGTGTTATGCATGATTTCTTCTTCCGCACCTTTTCATTCTTGTAAAATACTTAAAATCCATCTATTGGGGTATGGATGAGATTCAAACAAAACCCAACATTCTTCGCGAGATCGTGGAGAGAGATGATATTGAAATTTGCAAAGTAGCAACCGAGGATAACGTTGCTGACACATTATTCAAACATCTCCCGCAGTCAAAGCACAAGGCTTTAAGTACTGCGATAGGAATTAAACGTCTTAGAGACTTAATTCTTATGTTGTAATTTATTTACAAACGGAGATTGTAAAGTAAACATTCAAGGTTGATTGAAAAATTAACTTATTCATATTTTCATGGTTTGGATTATATGATACCACTGTTGAGTTTTGTATGAATCTCATCCATACCCCAATAGATTGTTTTACGTATTTTACAAGCATGAAAAAGTGCGGAAGAAGAAATCATGCATAAACACGTAAAACCCTAATCATGGATCTAGTGCGCACGTATGTAGTAAGAACAATTAATTGAGTTAGTAAAGAATTATGTACCTTGTAATTCTTGTATGTAGATAGCTCACGCGTAGATGGATAGCCGCGAACGTACCCGGCCTCAATTCGTTGCACGAACCCTCCTTGACCAACAAACGACTAACCCTTTGTCTTGTATCGAGTCCCACTCTTTTCTCTCGTCTCCCTCGTATTTTGGTGCTTGTGAAATAATATATTTCGTGTACAATAGTTGTTGGAGTTGTGTACTTAATGTCTAGATTTAAGTAACGGTAACTCTCGATCATAGCATTTAATCTATTAAATTAATAAACAATTATTTGCATTTAATTATTTGATAATTAAATATATGCAAAATATAGTCCTGGATTCTATACGTTGTAGTTAGTATGGTGTGTCGGGCCCACACAGAAGATCATACTATCGGTTACTCGTATTTAATCGAACAGTTGCTCACGGCCTAGATGGACACGGACCAATCCATCGGTATAGTCGTTGTGTGAGAGAGAAAATAATTTGTCTTAATTATTTTATCACACTTGTACACTTGGTGTATTGGGCGGATCGTTTGAGATTTATCGATTAGGATTGCCTTAGATAATCGATTCAAGTCTCAGAGTATTTTATTCTTAATCCCCGATACTATTGCGGGTGTGTATATTTAATATATGTGACTTTGATTTTCCAAAGAAATTAACCGATTTAATTATTGGGTTAATTACCGGTTAAGTTGGGTCACTATATTTTATATATGACATGCCGTGAATACTTGACGGGAAAGTGTATCCCGGAAGGGTTGATAATATCCCCGAGATGAGTTCATAAGGAATTATTGTGTAAACCTCATGAGTGGATTCGTTCCGCACAATAATTAAGGTTGAATGGTACTAGTCTCGGATTCAAGAGATGAATAAATTAATTAGCAATAAATTAATTTTATTCATGGATATTTAAATCTTAAATACACGGAATAAATAATACTACCGGAGAAATATTATTTGATATAATATGGTTTAATATTGGGAGTGCAATTAATTTATATAGTGGAAAATAAATTAATTAATATTAATAGAGGATTAATAGATTTGGGCTTGGGCTCAATTTAATCTTTAATATTGGAAGCCCAATATTCCACCTCCTTTAGATCCCCTACGTAGCCTATAAAAGCACTACATGGTCTTCACAATTCAAGACACCAATAATAAGATTATCATACTTGATATCTAGAGAGTTGAAGAGGATCCATAAGCTTGGAAGATCGTCGCCCACCCGACGTTCAAGCTAGTGCAAGGAATACGTGGGAAGATTGTAAGGTCATCAATTGATTTCGTTTCTCCGCACAACGAATCAAAAGGTAAAATCATAAACTCCCTTGTGTGATTTTATGTGAATTAATTGTAACATGTACATGAACACACGATCCGGGAAACGTTGATTTCGGGGACGGGGATAGACCGGGCGGTGGTGGTCGTAGACCACCGGACCGCCGGCGGTCTAGAGATCCCCGCCGGGATCGGCGCGAGGAACCCTCGGCTGGAGCCGAGGGGTGCGATCGATCACGAGGATCGATCGCGGGGAGCTGCGGGGTCACCCGTAGCCGCCTCGCATGAGCTACGGGTTCGCCCGCAGCGGTCGTGCGAGGGCGACGCCCTCGCTAGGGCAGCGAGTCCGCGACTCGCTGCGGGGCTGCTACGAGCAGCCCCAGGGATGCCGTGAGGCATCCCAGCGATCATCCGCGAGATGATCGCGAGCCCCATGCGGGGGCTCGGCTGGGCACCACGGGCGGAACCGTGGTGGTGCTCGGTTGAGCTCCGGCTCGTATGGTGGTTCGTGGTCAGATCTCCGGCGATCGAGAATTTCGGTCGGGTTATTATTTTCCGCAATTTTTTAATGGCCCGGGATATCGATTTCCAACAATAGCCACCAAAATTGTGGGTCTAATGTCCTCTTTATATAGGAGGAGGTATGTGAGAGTTTAGGGTTGAATAGGATTTGGAAAAAGAATCATGCGGCCGAAATAATGCTGAAAAGCATTGCCTGTCGGCCGACACCATCCCAGTACAAATTGGGTGTCGGCCGACACCCTTAGTAATTTGCATTACCTTGGACTTTTGCATGGTGTCGGCCAACATGCATTCACACTATGCATGTGTCGGCCGACACCCAGTACAAAATCGCACCGATTCCGTTTTTCTTCTTCGTTTCTTCCGTCGTTCAACATCGATTCCCAACCAAGATTTATATACTCCAAGTATACACGATCAATAGGGCCGTGTGACTCATTTGGCTTGATTGTCGACTATTAAGTTCAAGTTCTCGACTCGACACTTAACATCATCCAATCGATCCATCTACACAGGATGTACTGCATAGCTTGTTTCGGTACAACACATGTGGATTGAAGGACATCATTCCAACAATCTCCCACTAGGACTTTAGATCCAGTGTGTATCCACGTTTCCCTTATCGCTTGATGTCTAAATTCGAACTAGATGTAAGACCAGTGTCACCCTCGTTCCGTTCAAACCTTTCTCGGATATATGAGCGGATTGCGAACCGGATGATCACTATGATACAGATCCGGGCGTGGCCACGCAGTTTTGCAATCCCAACTCTCCGAGTGGCCTTTAAGACATTTAATCCTACCCCGTAGGAGGATAATCCCATCTTGTCAATCTAAGTGCTCCCACTTGCTTCTTGAGGTATCCAACGATTAGCCCTTCGACGAAATCTCCCACCTCCATCTCCCTCTTGATGTACACAAACGGATCTTGGATCGAAATTCAGGGGATTCCCTTAAAACAAGAACAATGGGGTGGGCCCATTTCATAAAATTGAATCTTGAAAGAAAAAATCTTAATCAAGAATTGGGTTTTGAGGGAATTACAATTATTTATTTACGGCAGTGAAAAAAATTGAATTTTTTTTACAGTGAGTGTTGGGTCTGTCTGGTAATGGAGGATTCAAGAAAATTTGGAAGGGTGGGATTCAAGAATCATGGAATTAAAAAAATTACTTAAATGTCCTTGATTATTACATGTTTTTAAAGCTCAAATAGCGTAGGTGAAAAGTAAGAATCACGCACCCAGAATATTCTAGGGAATATTCCTTTTCGGCTTTAAGTGTGTTGGAAATTGCAAATAGTATAAACTCCACATGTGTTTTGTTTATTTTGCCCACTATTTTTCATATTGTTTATTTTGCATGCCCTATTTTTTGCAAGACTACTTATTTCGATGAAAAAATACATAATAAAAAAATTGTTCAGTCAACATGTGTTATGTTTATTTTGCTGCTTTTTTTTTAATTTATTTATTTTTTCATACTGTTTATTTTGCGAATATTTTTTCAGGAAAAACTATTTATCCCTGCCTTTATTTTTTAAAACAAATGCATTTTTTCAGGAAAGATTATTTATTCTTGCCTTTATTCCTTGAATTTTTTTATTTAAACGTGTCAATAATATTTTTTAGTGTTGAAAAATGTTTAATACGTTATTTATTAGAAAAGTGTTTAGATATAATACTTCCACACTGTTTAATAAAGAAAAAAATTAAACAATTTTTCAATAAAATATTGATCTTTTGTGTTTTCAAAAATTGAAATTCAACCAGGAATATATTATATAATTTATAATATACCGTTAAAAAAATATTGAATGGAGTATGTAATTTAACAATCATTCTTCAATAATTTCAATGATTACAAACTTTTTATAATTTTTTTTATTATTTTATTGTATTTAGATATTATTACAATCTTCATGGGAAAAATCGGAAAACTTTCACTACAACTCAAAGAAATAAGAGAATAAAAGTTATTATATTATTTATTTATCTAAATTCTAATTAGCATAATAAAAAAATTGTTTAGTCAACATGTCTTCGGTTTATTTTGCGAAAAATCGGAAAACTTTCACTGCAACTCAAAGAAATAAGAGAATAAAAGTTATTATATTATTTATTTATCCAAATTCTAATTAGCATAATAAAAAAATTGTTTAGTCAACATGTCTTCTGTTTATTTTGCGGGCGTTTTTATTTTTTATTTTTTTATACTAATATTGTTTATTGTGCGCATGCTATTTTTTCGGAAATACAATTTATGCCTGCTTTTATTTTTTGAAACAAATGCATTTTTTTCAAAAAAAACTACTTATCTCTTATTTTTTCAGAAAAACTATTTATGTCTGCCTTATTTTTTTGAAACAAATGCATTTTTTCAGAAAAGACTACTTATTCTCCCTTTATTCTTAGAAACAAATGCGTGCTATTTTTTCATTTTATTTATTGGCGCATTATTTTTTTATTTTGAGTAATTATTTTTTTAGCAAAAAATCTTTGAAACAAATGTGCTATTTTTTATTTTGTTTATTTGCGCATTATTTTTTTATTTTAAGCAATTATTTTTTTAGATTTTTTTTTGTGTATTATTTTTTTATTTAGCTATTTTTTCACTTTTATTTTTTAATTTTATTCACTTTTTATTTTCTATTTTTCTTTTTAATGTTATTTCACCTTTTAATTTCTATTTTTTGTTTTTTTTTATTTTATTTGCGCATGTACATTATTTTTTCAATTTTCATTGCATACTTTGAGTTATCTTGTTTATTTTATCTGTGCAATTTTTTCATTTTATTTATTTGTGCATTATATTTTTATTTTTAGCACTTACTTTTTTAGCATTTTTTTTTATTACATTTTTTGATAATATTAGGGTATGGGTTAATTGTTTTTTAATATTATTTTGAACACTCATTCTTCTTCACGCTATGTTTTCACTTTTAATTTTTAATTTTATTTCACTTTTTATTTTCTATTTTACTTTTTAATTTTATTTAACTTTTTAATTTCTATTTTTTTGCCCTTTCCATTTTATTTGCGCATGTGCATTATTTTTTCAGTTTTTCATTGCATACTTTGCGTCATCTTGTTTATTTTATTTGTGCATATTTTGTTTAAGATCATAATTAATACTATAAATATAAAAAAGAATAGTTTTAATTCCAAATAATATTGTTGAAAATTGCAATAGCTCCATAATTTTATTTTAAACTTACAATTATATAAAATTAGGATATCATTACATTAAACATTACAACTTTAATTGTTTGTATAGTCAAATAAATAATAAGATTTTAAAGTGGTAGTGTTTTCTAGAGTGTATTCAACACCACAATCATGAAAAAAAATGGGATTTCCTTGTAAATTTTATTTTATATGTTTTTTTTATTAATTTCAGTTACATTTTGTACCTATTGAAATACTTAATTTGTGGTCAATTGTATTGATTCAAGGTACATCCTCTGACAGCGTTGGCGGGATCACAATCGCACGATTTTGTCCTCGGCACCGCACTGGGTGTCGCCCATCTATCACGCTGCTTGAGGGCCGAGGAACAAAAGTTTTCCTAAAATAAGTGATTTTCCGAGGTTCAGATTCCCTACTCCCAACTTCAATACGATTCCGGGAGTGCACGGTAAAGGCCCTGATCAGATTGTGCCATCTTCGAGCAATATCAATTGTTGTTCATTTTCTTGGCATTGGCTGATATGTTTTCTTCTTTTCTTTATTGGCGTGTTAATATGTTAGTTCGATCATGCCGCTATCCGAGTGAGAGGGTTTACAAGAACCCTCAACTTTGCCTTAGCAATTCTGGTTTGGATTGTTGGAAGCCGACTATCACTAGTCTTGCACGTTATCCACCAAAATCGACTGGGCTCGTAATAAGATCACCAGATGCACCGAATTCAAGAAGGTTGGAGGATGAACAGCTTAGGCTTCCAACCAGAAACTCCAATGTCAAGCTCACATCGCGCACAGATAAGTTGCACTGCATGTAGAATTTGTGGGGTGAAAAAATATGGTTTTTTATTGATATATTGAGGTGGAATTTACAAAATAATTTCATGAAAAAAAACACCACTCCAAGAAAACACAAAATACCAACAAACCAAACCTTTGTTTCACACAATCACCAACATCACACGAGTGAACAAAACACGAAATCGAAATCCAAAACAAAAACAAATTAATTACTTATCCAAAACAAAAACAAATTAATTACTTAATTTGAAGTTCGCAAAATAAGGTAATATACTTCAAATTATATATAATTATATGAATATTAAAAGTAGATAATATCAAAGTTGCTTAACAGTAGATTTACCATAAATTTTGATATTATTATTTATATAATATAAATTAATTAATTAACCGTTAAATATATATCTATAAAATGTAGATTCTCTCCATTATGCTATATTAAGGATTTTTTTATGTAATTAACGTAATTAGCATAAACCGATTAATTAAATAATTTTTAATCATTTAAATAATAGAAAAATCTTAATTTTGGAGAATTAATTTAAATAATAGAAAAATCTTAATTTTGGAGAATTACCATCAGTTATGAATATAATCTAACGGGAGAGAATTAGTTAATTTGTTTATCGTTTTATATATTGTAAGATAGATTTTTGTTTGTCGTTTTATATATTGTAAGATAGATTTGCGCAATTTTATGCGCTATTTTTCCACTTTTTTTTCATTTTATTTGTGAAACTATGTTTTCAGTTTTTGATTTTTTTTAACAAACAATAATTTATTAATTCAAATTTATCAATTCAAACACTCTCTAGTAGCTTAGTAACTAGCTTGTGTTAAAGAGTTTGATTGATAGATATAGGAAGCAACTACTTTGGTCAATCAACCAAATAATAATTTCAGCAAAAATACTACTACTGGATTTCTTCCCTCGTTGTCTTCGTCAAGACAATGGAAAAAGGACGGTTCTTATAAGTCAAGAGGGGACTCAGTGTCCACAGCTTGAGAAGATTAGGTTCCACGAACCCAAACTTCTGGTCATCAGAAGCCTACGGTTACTCAGCATTCATCCTGTCGGGCTTTCAATAAACTACGTGATATAGACATATACTAGTAGAAGTCATGCCTATTGCTAAGATAGGATTCGGAACACTACTTAATCTTTGCCTTTATTCTTTGAAACAAATGTAATAAAAAAATTGTTACTTATTTTTTCATTTTGTTTATTTGCAAATACGCTATTTTTTCATTTATTTTTATTTGTGCATTGTTTTTTTATTTTGAGCAATTATTTTTTTAACATTTTTTTCGCGCATATTGGGCAGACAAGTTGCATGGTAGCAAGGCAAGTGATTTCCTTAAAGCTATAGAGGAGGTAGTTTCAGCAGAGAATAAACACGAGGATTCATGGTAGCAAGCCAAGTGATTTCCTTAGGCCTATAGAGAAGGCGGAGAATGACCATGGGGATTCGGTCCAAGAAATTGAGGGAAAAACATTAGCCGTGGAAAATTACGGTGATGATGACGAAGCAACCGGTTCGAATCAGTACTCTGACTGTATCACACAAGAGGTGTAACGACCGAAGAAATCATATTAATCAATTAAGTAATTTTGGCCCGATTAACGATTTGCATACGAAGTAATTATAAGTTGTACAAATTGAAATTTATTCTTTTACTTCAATTTAATGTTCATGTTGAGTTTTATCATATGTTCAGTTTCATTCATAGATCATGTTTCCTTTAGCATCATAAATCATGTAGTAGTCCTCACTTCCAATATCCATATTAATAGTATTTTATATTTATATTATTAGCATTAGTATTTCTATGTTTATTATTATTTGAATTTGAATTTTGGTCTTCTAGTGAGACAAACCAAATCAGATTTGCTTACACAAAATTAATTCATTTTGTCCATTTTCACCAAGACTCTTCATCCCACTCCAACCAAAACACCACTCACCACTCACGTGATCCCCTCTCTCTCATTTCTCTCTACTTTATCCACACCAAACTCACAAAACCCACCTTCAACAAAACATATCACACAGTAGAAGCCAACCATTGGAGCCACGGTAATCTCTCTCTCATTTTACCTCCAACCATTTACACGGTAATCTCTCTCTCATTTTACCTCCAACCATTTACAGAAACAACAACTAGGTAATTTTCTATTTTCTTTTGCTTCTTCTTACCACCGCATACAGTACATTCTACTACGTTGTACATCTTGCTTCTCCAAAACCTTAACCCACAGCAGCAACAAATAGGTATTGTGTTCTTCCCTTTGCTACACAAATATGTTGAAAACAGTCACGAAGACTGCAGAGTACTGCGACAGTCACGAAGACTGTTGAGTACTGCCAGGAACGTTGAGTTAGAAGACACAGATTCGTGAAGTACACGTACTGTACTCAGACACAGTTCTGGGTTCAGTTACGAAACTGCAGAAGAACTCTGATGTTCTGGGACAGATTTGTAAATTGCGAAAGAATGAAAAAAGAAATTGAACACGGGGATTTTTCTGGGAATATTTTCTGTATTCCTCTTCTTCTAATTGCACGAAAATAATGACTACCTATGGCCTTATTATATAGCCTTACAAACTTGAGAGAGAAGAAAACTCCTAAAATAAAGTCTCCTACCTAAAGCAGGACTCCTAAACTAGGAAACATAATAAAAGTAAATCTACTCCTAATTAACATGAATCTTTAATTAGGGACAAAATCCAAACTATATTCGGATTATTTCCAACATTCACCCCCTTAATCCGAACTTGCATAGACGAGTTCCTTAACTCCAAGTAGCTCGCGCATTTCATCCGTCGGTTCGTTGGCTTGTCACGTTCCTTCATTTGATATACATCAACCTCGAGGTCACAAAACTGCCGATCAATATCACTCATCTCGGTATTGCTCTCATCGACATAAACACCAATGTCGAGTGTTCCTCCAACTTTAAGTTTTGTATAGGCAACCGCCTCTTGTGGACATTTGTAAATGTCAAACTCCATTAGACATTCATCAAAACGTGCATGCCACAGTCTGAGTACTTGATGTAGACTACACAAGTCTTTCTTCCGATCAATACTCTTTGTGTCTCCACGGTACATTGACCGTTCATCATCTCCAAGAAGTAATAACTCATCATCGAACTTATTCTCCTCGGTACTCACATAGATATCTTGGAGAAACCTCATGTTTCTCTGTGCAGTTGACACATATGATGTATCACTGGAAGTACTACTGGAAGCACTGTTGGACGTACTGCTGGAAGTACTGGTACTGGAACTGGTACCAGATGTACTGCTTATGTCTCCAAACAAAAATGGATTGAGTGTCCTGACTGAAGAATTTGTTGAGAGTACTGAACCAAAATTTGATGTCTTCTCAACAAGTACACATGATGTCATGTCACTGACGTCACCTACGTCATACGGTGAAGTTGACAACTCTTCAACTTCATGTGACACCTTTTCACTCACGTCAACCTGTGTAGTGAACAACAACTCATCCTCAACCTTCTGTGTTAACACATCACCATCAGTTGTGATTGTTTTCTCCATAGGACACATAGGCTTGCAATCTTCAAGGGTGATTTTGTATAGCCTGTTCGGTGACTTCTTCACCTTCATTAGCAGCTTCCCACATCTGTCACGTACCCACAACAACTCACCGTAGATCACAACTTTGTTTCCAGTCTCGGATAGTTGTCCAAGACTCATGATGTTACTACACAAACTTGGTATGTAACATACCTCTTGTAGCAACCTCAGTTCTCCATTCTTGCATCGAAAGAGAATTGACCCCTTCCCTTCAATTTGTACTGTTGACCCGTCACCGAACTTGACATGTCCCTTGACGCTTCTGTCTAAGTCCCTGAACTTGGACTCTTGACCCGTCATGTGATTACTTGCGCCATTATCCAAGTACCACTCGTTAGACTCCGTCAAACTTCCCTTGTTTGAGCACTTATTCGGGACTACTTTCTGTTCTGTCAACAGAACTCTGCTACGCACGTCTTGCGTACTCAGTACAGTAACCGGTTTCCTGTTGTGCATGACTTGCACATCTGGTCCTGAGACCAGATTCTTGGCACACGCTTCCTGTGTATGTTGTTCAGTAACCAGTGTAGTCTCATGCCCGTTTGGCGTACACTGTCCGTTAAGTAACAACAACGCTGGCTCATCATCCTCCTCTTCGGTAAGATTAGCCTCTTGGTTGCGTTCTCGTCGAGGTTTGCGACACTCCGACGCATAATGCCCATAAATTTCACAATTGTAACATTTAATCTTGCTTTTGTCACGAAGACTCTTTCCCTTTCCATGGCTACGACTATCACCGTCGTTCTCACCACGTTCCTTGGGGTTAGAAGACATCACACTGCTGCCTTCTTTCTTCGACCTTGCTAACCACTCCTCCCGAGTGAGTAGAAGATGACCACCACTGTTTTCATCATGACCACGAAGTCTCTCTTCGTGTGCTTTAAGACGTCCGATTGTCTCCTCAACGGACATCTTCTCCAAGTCTCCAAACTGCTCAATCACCGATGCAATTTGTAAGAACTTGGCTGGTACGGCTCGAAGAAGTTTCTTGACCACATAGGCCTCCTCCATCTTGTCACCTAACGCTCGAATGTTGTTGACAAGACTGTTCAATTTCATGGAGAAGTCATCAATTGACTCAGTCTCCTTCATGTTCAGCAACTCAAACTCAGCCTTTAGAGTTTGTACCTTCGCAACTTTGACACGATCTGCTCCCATGTACATCGTCTTCAAGGTGTACCACAACTCCTTCGCCGACTGCTTCTCTGCAAGTGACAACAACATCTCTTCAGGAATTCCTTGATAGATAGCCGCCATCGCCATCTTATCTTTCCTGGTCTCCACGCCGGCCTTCTCATCGGTTGGCTCGACAGCGTCCCAGACGCCTTGGTCTTGCATGAACACTTTCATCTTAATGGCCCAAGCGGTGTAGTTGTTTCTTGTCAGCATCGGATACAGAAGTGAGATTGGTCCCTCCTTGGTCTTCGACATAGCTATGGTCTCTGGACTTCCTTCTCAACCTTGACGCTCTGATACCAAATGTTGAAAACAGTCACGAAGACTGCAGAGTACTGCGACAGTCACGAAGACTGTTGAGTACTGCCAGGAACGTTGAGTTAGAAGACACAGATTCGTGAAGTACACGTACTGTACTCAGACACAGTTCTGGGTTCAGTTACGAAACTGCAGAAGAACTCTGATGTTCTGGGACAGATTTGTAAATTGCGAAAGAATGAAAAAAGAAATTGAACACGGGGATTTTTCTGGGAATATTTTCTGTATTCCTCTTCTTCTAATTGCACGAAAATAATGACTACCTATGGCCTTATTATATAGCCTTACAAACTTGAGAGAGAAGAAAACTCCTAAAATAAAGTCTCCTACCTAAAGCAGGACTCCTAAACTAGGAAACATAATAAAAGTAAATCTACTCCTAATTAACATGAATCTTTAATTAGGGACAAAATCCAAACTATATTCGGATTATTTCCAACATTCACCCCCTTAATCCGAACTTGCATAGACGAGTTCCTTAACTCCAAGTAGCTCGCGCATTTCATCCGTCGGTTCGTTGGCTTGTCACGTTCCTTCATTTGATATACCTCAACCTCGAGGTCACAAAACTGCCGATCAATATCACTCATCTCGGTATTGCTCTCATCGACATAAACACCAATGTCGAGTGTTCCTCCAACTTTAAGTTTTGTATAGGCAACCGCCTCTTGTGGACATTTGTAAATGTCAAACTCCATTAGACATTCATCAAAACGTGCATGCCACAGTCTGAGTACTTGATGTAGACTACACAAGTCTTTCTTCCGATCAATACTCTTTGTGTCTCCACGGTACATTGACCGTTCATCATCTCCAAGAAGTAATAACTCATCATCGAACTTATTCTCCTCGGTACTCACATAGATATCTTGGAGAAACCTCATGTTTCTCTGTGCAGTTGACACATATGATGTATCACTGGAAGTACTACTGGAAGCACTGTTGGACGTACTGCTGGAAGTACTGGTACTGGAACTGGTACCAGATGTACTGCTTATGTCTCCAAACAAAAATGGATTGAGTGTCCTGACTGAAGAATTTGTTGAGAGTACTGAACCAAAATTTGATGTCTTCTCAACAAGTACACATGATGTCATGTCACTGACGTCACCTACGTCATACGGTGAAGTTGACAACTCTTCAACTTCATGTGACACCTTTTCACTCACGTCAACCTGTGTAGTGAACAACAACTCATCCTCAACCTTCTGTGTTAACACATCACCATCAGTTGTGATTGTTTTCTCCATAGGACACATAGGCTTGCAATCTTCAAGGGTGATTTTGTATAGCCTGTTCGGTGACTTCTTCACCTTCATTAGCAGCTTCCCACATCTGTCACGTACCCACAACAACTCACCGTAGATCACAACTTTGTTTCCAGTCTCGGATAGTTGTCCAAGACTCATGATGTTACTACACAAACTTGGTATGTAACATACCTCTTGTAGCAACCTCAGTTCTCCATTCTTGCATCGAAAGAGAATTGACCCCTTCCCTTCAATTTGTACTGTTGACCCGTCACCGAACTTGACATGTCCCTTGACGCTTCTGTCTAAGTCCCTGAACTTGGACTCTTGACCCGTCATGTGATTACTTGCGCCATTATCCAAGTACCACTCGTTAGACTCCGTCAAACTTCCCTTGTTTGAGCACTTATTCGGGACTACTTTCTGTTCTGTCAACAGAACTCTGCTACGCACGTCTTGCGTACTCAGTACAGTAACCGGTTTCCTGTTGTGCATGACTTGCACATCTGGTCCTGAGACCAGATTCTTGGCACACGCTTCCTGTGTATGTTGTTCAGTAACCAGTGTAGTCTCATGCCCGTTTGGCGTACACTGTCCGTTAAGTAACAACAACGCTGGCTCATCATCCTCCTCTTCGGTAAGATTAGCCTCTTGGTTGCGTTCTCGTCGAGGTTTGCGACACTCCGACGCATAATGCCCATAAATTTCACAATTGTAACATTTAATCTTGCTTTTGTCACGAAGACTCTTTCCCTTTCCATGGCTACGACTATCACCGTCGTTCTCACCACGTTCCTTGGGGTTAGAAGACATCACACTGCTGCCTTCTTTCTTCGACCTTGCTAACCACTCCTCCCGAGTGAGTAGAAGATGACCACCACTGTTTTCATCATGACCACGAAGTCTCTCTTCGTGTGCTTTAAGACGTCCGATTGTCTCCTCAACGGACATCTTCTCCAAGTCTCCAAACTGCTCAATCACCGATGCAATTTGTAAGAACTTGGCTGGTACGGCTCGAAGAAGTTTCTTGACCACATAGGCCTCCTCCATCTTGTCACCTAACGCTCGAATGTTGTTGACAAGACTGTTCAATTTCATGGAGAAGTCATCAATTGACTCAGTCTCCTTCATGTTCAGCAACTCAAACTCAGCCTTTAGAGTTTGTACCTTCGCAACTTTGACACGATCTGCTCCCATGTACATCGTCTTCAAGGTGTACCACAACTCCTTCGCCGACTGCTTCTCTGCAAGTGACAACAACATCTCTTCAGGAATTCCTTGATAGATAGCCGCCATCGCCATCTTATCTTTCCTGGTCTCCACGCCGGCCTTCTCATCGGTTGGCTCGACAGCGTCCTAGACGCCTTGGGCTTGCATGAACACTTTCATCTTGATGGCCCAAGCGGTGTAGTTGTTTCTTGTCAGCATCGGATACAGAAGTGAGATTGGTCCCTCCTTGGTCTTCGACATAGCTATGGTCTCTGGACTTCCTTCTCAACCTTGACGCTCTGATACCAAATGTTGAAAACAGTCACGAAGACTGCAGAGTACTGCGACAGTCACGAAGACTGTTGAGTACTGCCAGGAACGTTGAGTTAGAAGACACAGATTCGTGAAGTACACGTACTGTACTCAGACACAGTTCTGGGTTCAGTTACGAAACTGCAGAAGAACTCTGATGTTCTGGGACAGATTTGTAAATTGCGAAAGAATGAAAAAAGAAATTGAACACGGGGATTTTTCTGGGAATATTTTCTGTATTCCTCTTCTTCTAATTGCACGAAAATAATGACTACCTATGGCCTTATTATATAGCCTTACAAACTTGAGAGAGAAGAAAACTCCTAAAATAAAGTCTCCTACCTAAAGCAGGACTCTTAAACTAGGAAACATAATAAAAGTAAATCTACTCCTAATTAACATGAATCTTTAATTAGGGACAAAATCCAAACTATATTCGGATTATTTCCAACAAAATATATATGCTCATCCACCTGTTGGGTTTTGTGTGGACTCATCCATACCCCAATAGATGGAGTTTACGTATTTTACAAGCATGAAAAGGTCCGGAAGAATAAATCATGCATAACACGTAAAATCTTAAACATGGATCTAGTGCGCACGTAGTAGTAAGAACAATTATTAATTGAGTTAGTATAAGAATCGTGTACCTTGTGATTCTTTGTATGTAATCGATGCCCGGACGTAGATAGATCAGCCGCGAAATTACCCGGCCTCAATTCGTTGCACGAACCCTCTTTGATCAACGAACGTTGGAAGCCCTCTTTAATATCGAGTCCCACTCGATTCTCTCGTCTCGCCGCGAATATGAGGCTTGTAGAAAGTGAATTCTATTGTATTGTAGCAATTCGTGGGTAGAGATTCCTTTATATAGGAGGAGGTATGAAAGAGTTTAGGGTTGAATAGGATTAAGAAAAGGAAAGGAAAGAAAAAGAGAATAAAGAAAAATAGTCGGCCACGACTTCTTTTCCTCTCGCACACGTGAATTCGGCCCGGCCCACTTAATGCATGCAACAATTAATTGATTTGATGATGTCATCGTGACATCATCATCATGATTAATTCTTTGCGCGCATCTATTGTGAGTCGACGTATGCAAATCAATTTTTCTCTCCATTTCTTCCGTCGTTCAACCTCGATTCCTAACCAATGTTTATATACTCCAAGTATATTTGATCAATAGAGCCCGTGTGACTCATTTGGCTTGATTGTCGACAATTAAGTTCAAGTTCACAACTCGACACTTAACATCGCACAATCGATCCATCTACACAGGATGCACAACATAGCTTGCTTCGGTACAACACACGTGGGATGAAGGACACTATTCCAACAATCTCCCACTTGGACTTTAGATCCAGTGTGTATCCACGTTTCTTTTATCGCTTGATGTCAAAGTTCGAACTAGAGGTAAGACTAGTGTCACCCTCGTTCCATTCGAACCTTTCTCGAATATATGAGCGGATTGCGAACCGGATGATCACCATGATACATATCCGGGCATGGCCATGCAGTTTTGCAATCCCAACTCTCCGAGTGGCCTTTAAGACATTTGATCCTACCTCGTAGGAGGATAATCCCATCTTGTCAATCTAAGTGCTCCCACTTGCTTCTTGAGGTATCCAACGACTATCTTTATAGCCCTGTTTTACCGAAAGCGTTTGACAGCGTCAAAACACAACATTCCACAATGTAGCTACTCTAGACTACTCAGGTCTGAGGAGACGTCCGAAAGCTATAAGAATTGGTATCATGACACACTGCCTTATATACCATTCTTAGGCGAGTCACGTCCGACACCCAGCTCCCAGCCGTTGTATATACAATTGTACTCGACGTCCCACGTCTAGCCCATGAGGTGGCGCTATAGTACAACTTGCAATCTAATCTTTATATTGATCAATTGTGTCTGTTCGTACACGATGATCTAGATTAGGGACTTAAGTTGATTTTAATTTTAGTTCAATCACTGAGCCTCATTATGTGACATTATCACATAACTCAGATAAAATTTAAAATCTTCTTTTGAACAGTTCATATAATCCAAACCAAGAGAATATTAATAAAATTGATTTATTAATCAAAAATGAATGTTTACATTGTAATCTCCGAAGTAAAATAAATTACAACTTAAGAATTAGTCCTCAAGACGTTTAATTCCTATCGCATCAAATAAGGTATTATGCCTTAACTGCGGGAGAGGTTTAGTAAATGGATCAGCAACGTTCTTCTCGGTTGCTATCTTGCGTATTTCTATATCACCTCTTCCCACGAAGTCGTGGATGACGTGATATTTCCTGAGTATGTGTTTGACTTTGTGGTGATCCCTTGGCTCTTTTGCTTGAGCTATGGCTCCACTATTATCGCAATAGAGAACCATAGGTTTGGCAGCACTGGGGACGACACCAAGTTCCTCAAGGAACTTTTTCATCCATACACCTTCCTTTTGTTGGAATTCGATATCCCGGGCTATTAAAATTTGCGGAAACCATAGCCCGATAAAAAACTATTCGCCGGAGATCACATGAACGCCGACTCATCCGCCGGAGTCCGGCCTTTGGAGACCACGCGCCCGAAGACACGCAGCCCGCCCCCAGCCGAACCCCCGCGAGCCGGGGTTCACACGATCGAAGGATCGCGTCTTACGCGATCGGGTAGGGCTGCACCGGCAGCCCCCGCGGCGAGTCCGGCGACTCGCCGCCGCCTGGAGGTCCCCACCGTCGAGGTGGGGTGGGGAACTCCATGGATCTCCCTCTCTACTTTCTCTCTCTAGAATTGTGATCTTCAAGTTATGAGAATAGAGAAGACCATGTAGTGCTTTTATAGGCTACGTAGGGGATCTTAAGGAGGTGGAATATTGGGCTTCCAATAATAGTGATTAAATTGAGCCCAAGCCCAAATCTATTAATCCTTACTATTATTAATTAATTCTATTTTCCACTATATAAAATTAATTGCACTCCCAATATTAAACCATATTATATCAAATAATATTTCTCCGGTAGTATTATTTATTCCGTGTATTTAAGATATAAATATCCATGAATAAAATTAATTTATTGCTAATTAATTTATTCATCTCTTATATCCGAGACTAGTACCATTCAACCTTAATTATTATGCGGAACGAATCCACCTGCAGGGTTTACATAATAATTCATTATGAACTCATCTCGGGGATATTATCAACCCTTACGGGATACACTTTCCCGTCAAGTATTCACGGCATGTCATATATAAAATATAGTGACCCAACTTAACCGGTAATTAACCCAATAATTAAATCGGTTAATTCCTTTGGTAAATCAAAGTCACTTATATTAAATATACACACCCGCAATAGTATCGGAGATTAAGAATAAAATACTCAGAGACTTAAATCGATTATCGCCGGCAATCCTAATCGATAAATCTCAAGCAGATCCGCTCAATACACCAAGTGTACAAGTGTGATAAAATAATCAAGATAGATTATTTTCTCTCTCACACAACGACTATACCGATGGATTGGTCCGTGTCCATCTAGGTCGTGAGCAACTGTTCGATTAAATACGAGTAACCGATAGTATGATCTTCTGTGCGCCCATGCTTGCACCATACTAACTACAACGTATAAAATCCAGGACTATGATTTGCATATATTTAATTATAAATAATTAAACGCAAATAATTGTTTATTTAATTAAATAGATTAATGGCAATGGATCGTGAGTTTCCGTTACTTAAATCTAGACATTAAGTACACAACTCCAACAATCTCCCACTTGTACTAAGGTCTAGTCATTTCCTCCAAACTCCCGACTCCCATACTCATCACGTGCTTAAGTTGTACTTCCAAGAAGTACTATGTGAATGAGCACTCTAGGTTGCCGCTCTGAAGTTATCTTGGTGACTACAGCGTCCTCTCCCTCGACGATGACTCGTATCAGGTGGTACTTGCACTATGTGTTATCTTACACTTATGGACTTGTGATTTCTTACCATTTGCCATTGCACCGCTATTTACATAGCCTTTGGAAAATTAAGAATCACATCTAAGTCCCAGAGATTATCCCGGAGTTATACCAAAACTTCCGCTGCCTCTGAGGCCGCTATTTGGTTACCCATGGCAGAGTCCGAAAAGCATCGTGCTTATCACTCTTCCATGTTAAACTCCTTCTCCTTCAATAGTGAAACACATAGCCTGATATCGACTTACACCGGTCCTCATTTGATTAGAAATCTAAGAGAATGTAATCCAAAGAAATGCTCGTCTGCTTCGTAATCCAGAACATAGTTTCCAGTACTTCGAAAGTACTTAAAATGTTCATTACAACAGTCAAGTATTCCTTTCCAGGATTACCTTGATATCCTCCCACTATGCTAACCGCATAGCCGATATCAGGTTCTTGTTTTCAAACATGCATTTATTAAGCTTTCCACACAAAAGTGTAGGAAACTGCTTTCATTGCTTCTATCTCCTTTTGTGTTCCAAAACACATATCCTTAGATAGATGCATTCCGTCTCTGAAAGGTAACGAACCTTTCTCGGAATCTTGCATGTTTAAAACGAACCATAATCATTTATGTAAGATGTCCAGGAGAAGTACAATGTTCTTTCTAGAGATCCAAGATCTCAAGAACATGTCCAACTTCTTCCTATATCTTTCATAATGATTCATCTAGACAACCACCATTTTATGTCTGATAACATCTTTACATTGTTGCCAATGATAAGAGTGTCATCTACATAAAACCTCCGAGAAACACCACCTTGTTTTCCATCACGTTTCCAATACACACAATTCGTCTATGCTTTTGATGAATCCATAAAATGGACTATCTCATCAATTTGCAAGTACCACGAACTCAATGCTTTGTTTCAATCCATAAATGGATCAACTAAGCTTGTACTCTAAATGATCTCGCCTCTTAGCAATAATCCTTATTGCTTTCCAAGAAGGCACATTTAGATCTAGTACGGCCTTCATGTAGATCCAGGGATCGATTTCATGTATACTAGGTCCAGAGTCCGAAGACTCTCCTAGTCTTATGAATATCTCCGGTTGTCCCACAACCTCCCACTACAATGGCATTCCGGTGTATAAACAGTGATAATAGTAGGTGCAGTTAGTGGTGTACCGCTACTCGGTTTGGCTGGTTCTAAGTCTTAATCTTTCTCTCTCATTTCAAAGTATCATGTCACTTTGGGCTTGTGGTTCATCTAATAGTCTTTCTCTAAGAACCGGGCGTTAGAACTTATAACGTCCTTCTGGTTCATAGTACTATTAAACACACGTCTTTTGTTCTCCTAGGATATTCTACAACCGCATTTGAATGCGCTGTTGTTTCCAGACATATCCATAGAACATAGGTAGTTCCGTATAACTCATCTTTTACTATCTCTATAAGAGTTCTATTTCTTATTATCGACACACCATCTCTACTCAACAGTGTATGGTGTAGTCATTTGGGATCAAATCCCAATCTCCGATCAGTATGCCATGCTTTCTTCAGACAGGTACTTGCCTCCGCGATCAAATCGCAGGCTACAAATGGATATACCTTGATGGCTCTCCACAATTGCTTAGTGTCCATTGACTTGTCAAAACAGTTGCTTTTGTGGCACATCAGGTATTCTAATCCATTCTTCGAGTAATCATAAAATGAAGTACTCGTACCTTATTGTCTGAGTAGACATAGGTCTGCATACATCAGAGTCAATCAATTCTTATACTTGTCCGGATCTTACATCTTATATCCATAAAGGATTGCTTAGTCATATTATCTTCCAAATTAGATTCTTAGGTCGGAAGGTCCACTCCTTCAACTTAATTGATCAAAATATCAATTTTCGACCCTTGAACTTCTTATTTGAATAAACATGACTCAGCATAAGAATCCATAAGTATAATTGATAAAGAAATCTCTTATTAGTAAAACGAGTTTCATACTACGGTTCGTTGCATCATGGTGGACTCAGGATTCATCATTTATATATTGCTAGCTAATGTACCAGAATAGATAATATCATTATTTCTTCTTATAACCATCAAATGATTAAAAGAAATAAAATATCCATTCATTAGAAATCCAGAACAAAGTTCTTTCTAATATGAAAGGTACATAAAAGCAATAACTCAAAATGAAATAAAAAAAAATGTCCTCCATTGCAACTGCTGCCTCCTCTACAGCATTGCCCATGTAGACTACGATTTTTTCTTTTCTAAGTCGTCGGATTTCCTGGAACCCTTGCATTTAAAATGCACATACCGTCAGTGGTTCCATATCTACACACCAGGTTCCGGTAGATAATACCACTGACTATGTTTTACGACTAAAGAAAATTTCGTACTTTCTTTGAGAGGATAATCAGACTTCCAGTACCCAGACTGTTTGCATCGAGAACACTTGCCTATTGGCTTTCTCGTCCCATCTCGTGGTCCAAGACACTTAGGACCAATGGGTTTCTTTGCTTGCTTTTCCTTTCCCCCGATTTTGCCCTTAGGTTCAAAACCTTTGGCATTGGCTACAAGAGCTTGCGATTTCCGAATCAACTCGTCTAAAAGGTCAATCATCTCAAAAACGTTTTTAAGCGTTTCCTCGAATCGACTGGCCTTTATGAGTATCCTCATCGCCTCTTGTCTAGCCGCCTATGTCAATAGGCTCGGGAGGACAAAGCTTACTGAGTACAAACTAGTACTCTTTAACAGTTTGGGTACTAGATCTCTATTCCAATCATTACATTTAGGGACCAATGAGTTTAATTCCTCAAGTATCACATAAAGTGGGTTCAAAGCCATATCCTAATCTATGAGCACATATAACAACAAACAATCGATTTAATCTCCGATATTATCTCCCTCAAATAATATCATTAAACCACTAATCGCATCTAAAATCCCATCAGATATGGCAAGCCACGATAGTGTGGACGTTTACCTATCCAAATGATTTAGCAATTAGATTTGCTTCGGTCGTACATCATCATTAGCGTTACTTCGATGGGAAGAATACTAAGAACCGTACCTAAGTGTAAACCATTACTCAGTATCTAAGAAGATTGTTTGGGACACGCACATTCACCGCAAGCCACGATAGTGTGGACGTTTACGTTAACATACGCTCCTTTACTCCCTTCTATAACTGTCTACATCAATCGTTCCAAAATCCCATTCAATGTAGCAAGCCACGATAGTGTGGACGTTTACTACACCAAAAGACTTTTACAATTGACATCCAACTACTTGAATCATTTAATCTTGTAAATCAGGACGCGGAGAATCATAAGTGAAACTCGAAGTTTCTAACCAGTGATTCACCATGCGAACGACCCTATCTCTCATAAATGAGGGAGCCGAGCAGACAATCGATCCACCTTCAAAAGGATGGTACGAAGGTCTCTAATTTGTGTCCTCGACATGACCAAGTGGCTTTGGCTCCATTCCACTCCCCGGGGTGAGAATGAGTCGACTTGAAATCAGTTTCAGAAGGACAAATTAGGCATTGTTTGATAAACTTAATCAATGTTTCTCGTAAGTGGAATTACAAGAATTCTCCTCCAATGACTGTTGGAGTTGTGTACTTAATGTCTAGATTTAAGTAACGGAAACTCACGATCCATTGCCATTAATCTATTTAATTAAATAAACAATTATTTGCATTTAATTATTTATAATTAAATATATGCAAATCATAGTCCTGGATTCTATACGTTGTAGTTAGTATGGTGTGTCGGGCCCCACACAGAAGATCATACTATCGGTTACTCGTATTTAATCGAACAGTTGCTCACGACCTAGATGGACACGGACCAATCCATCGGTATAGTCGTTGTGTGAGAGAGAAAATAATCTGTCTTGATTATTTTATCACACTTGTACACTTGGTGTATTGAGCGGATCTGCTTGAGATTTATCGATTAGGATTGCCGGCGATAATCGATTCAAGTCTCAGTGTATTTTATTCTTAATCCCCGATACTATTGCGGGTGTGTATATTTAATATAAGTGACTTTGATTTACCAAAGGAATTAACCGATTTAATTATTGGGTTAATTACCGGTTAAGTTGGGTCACTATATTTTATATATGACATGCCGTGAATACTTGATGGGAAAGTGTATCCCGTAAGGGTTGATAATATCCCCGAGATGAGTTCATAAGGAATTATTATGTAAACCCTGCAGGTGGATTCGTTCCGCATAATAATTAAGGTTGAATGGTACTAGTCTCGGATATAAGAGATGAATAAATTAATTAGCAATAAATTAATTTTATTCATGGATATTTATATCTTAAATACACGGAATAAATAATACTAGCGGAGAAATATTATTTGATATAATATGGTTTAATATTGGGAGTGCAATTAATTTTATATAGTGGAAAATAGAATTAATTAATAGTAGTAAGGATTAATAGATTTGGGCTTGAGCTCAATTTAATCACTATTATTGGAAGCCCAATATTCCACCTCCTTAAGATCCCCTACGTAGCCTATAAAAGCACTACATGGTCTTCTCTATTCTCATAACTTGAAGATCACAATTCTAGAGAGAGAAAGTAGAGAGGGAGATCCATGGAGTTCGGTAGATCGTCGCCCACACGACGTCCGGGCTAGTGCAAGGAATACGCGGGAAGATCTCAAGGTCATCGATTGATCTCGTTTCTCCGAACAACGAATCGAAGGTACAAAATCGTTAAACACCCTTGATGATTTTATTCGATTATTTATTGAAAATACCGTAGAACAAAGATCCGAAATTCAAACCCGGAATAGACGAACGATCGCATGGTGGTGGCGAAGCCACCGGACCATGCGGATCGCCCGGCTAGGGTTCGTACGCGCGAAGGGGGGGCGAACCCCGGCTGGGAGCCGGGGACGCGATCGATCACCCCGATCGATCGCGAGCCGCGGGGGCTGGGACCCGCGGCTGTCCACTGGTCGGACCGACGCCCCAAAGGCGGCGAGTCGCCGGACTCGCCGCTGGGCTGCTAGGCAGCCCGGTCGATCGCCGTGAGCGATCGACTCCTTCGATCGCGTGGACCCGGCTCGCGGGGGTTCGGCTGGGGGCGGGCTGCGTGCCTTCGGGTGCGTAGTCTCCAAAGGCCGGACTCCGGCGGATGAGTCGGTGTTCATGTGATCTCCGGCGAAGGTTTTCGTTCGGGTTATTGTTTCCGCAAATTTTAATAGCCCGGGATATCGAATTCCAACAATTGGTATCAGAGCGTGGTTTACGTTCGCGGTATTTTCGATAAAATTGTTCTACCTTGCAGGGTTTCCGACTATTATGGCTAGATATAATTTATTCGTTAATTATTGTCATAATATGTTTTTGATTAAACTCTCGGACATGTCGAGATTCGTTTTATGTGTGGTGAATGCTTGTAATAGTAAAAATTCGGGGGTTGACCGAATTTAGGATTTATTATTACGTTCTACTTTTTCCGGAAATTGTATAGGGTCGATTTCATGTATAGAATCGATACCGGATAATTGTATTTAAATTATTGTAATTTATTTACGTTGGTTCGATGACGACCGCCGGAGAAGACGTGTGACGAAGAAGACGAAGGGCTCGAGGATCGATCATGGAGATCGATCCCCATGAGATCGATGGCAAGGGAGAGGGGCGGCGATTGCACCCCTCGGCTGGGGCTGCCGCCGGCTTGGTGGTGGCCGGCCGGCTGAGTGGTGGCGGCGGTTGCCCTCTCCGGTGGCCGGTCGATGGTGGTGGTGGCACGGGGTCCTCGTGATCTCGTGCTACTCCTACCGAGATTTACTTTCCTAAATTATTCGGTTTTCCTATTTTGAGTATTCCTATTCTTAGGAACTCTCATGGAATAGGAAAAGAATAAATTTAGTATAAATTTATTTCCTTATTGATTATTCCTATTTTATGGGAATTTTCATGGATAAGGAAGGAATAAATTTAGAATTAATTCGGTTTTTCCTTATTGAGTGTTTTTCGGTATGGAAACTCTCATGGATTAGGAAAAGAATTAATTGGAATTAATTTATTTCCTTATTCTATTATGGAAGTCTTCTAGAATATTCTAAGTTCTACTTGGAATAGGATTCTAGAGATTTAATGGAATTAGAAAGGAAAAATAATTAATTATTAAATTAATTTATTTCCTATTTGATTATTCCTATTTTATGGGAATTTTCATGGACATGGAAATTAATTAATTTTGGAAAGTAGAAGAATCCTTAATTAATTTTTTTTCTATTTAATTATTCCTTTATGGAATTTTTAATAGATTAGGAAAGGAATTAATTTGGAAGGATTAAGAGTCCTAATTTATTTTATTTCCTTATTCTATTATAGAAGTCTTCTAGAATATTCCAAGTGGGTCTTGGATAGATTATTCTAGAGATTTAATAGAATTAGATAGGAAAATAAATAAATAAAAATATTAATAATATTTAATTTTATTTTTGATATATTCGATTGACTTAATTTTCGAATTAAGTAACTTTTGGATTAATTGAAAATAAATAGATTTAAATATTGGAATTAATATTCCCGTCACATGGAGCATTCAAGAACGAAGACTGAAGACTAGAAGATGCGTACGGAGATGCGATAAAGCCATAATAGTCGGAAAATAATATTCTAGTATTATTTTGATTATGTGATAATATTCTATGTGCTTTATTTCATGTATGCATGCTTATGTGTATTTAATTATGCATTAGATAGCGTATCCCTTTATTGTAAAAAGCTAAGTGGGAGAGGGTATGGAAACATATCCATGGTCTCCATTGCTGTTCTCTTGGTGACTTTTATGGACTTTTGAAGTTCGTATAGACAAGTCATTGGAGGAGAATTCTTGTAATTCCTTTTACGAGAAACATTGATTAAGTTTATCAAACAATGCCTAATTTGTCTTTCTGAAACTGATTTCAAGTCGACTCATTCTCACCCCGGGGAGTGGAATGGAGCCAAAGCCACTTGGTCATGTCAAGGACACAAATTAGAGACCTTCGTACCATCTTTTTGAAGGTGGATCGATTGTCTGCTCGGCTCCCTCATTTATGAGAGATAGGGTTGTTCGCATGGTGAATCACTGGTTAGAAACTTCGAGTTTCACTTATGATTCTCCGCGTCTTGATTTACAAGATTAAATGAATCAAGTAATTGGGAGTCAATTGTAAAAGTCTTTTGGTGTAGTAAACGTCCACACTATCGTGGCTTGCTACATTGAATGGGATTTTGGAACGATTGATGTAGACAGTTATAGAAGGGAGTAAAGGAGCGTATGTTAACGTAAACGTCCACACTATCGTGGCTTGCGGTGAATGTGCGTGTCCCAAACAATCTTCTTAGATACTGAGTAATGGTTTACACTTAGGTACGCTTCTTAGTATTCTTCCCATCGAAGTAACGCTAATGATGATGTACGACCGAAGGAAATCTAATTGCTAAATCATTTGGATAGGTAAACGCCCACACTATCGTGGCTTGCCATATCTGATGGGATTTTAGATGCGATTAGTGGTTTAATGATATTATTTGAGGGAGATAATATCGGAGATTAAATCGATTGTTTGTTGTTATATGTGCTCATAGATTAGGATATGGCTTTGAACCCACTTTATGTGATACTTGAGGATTTTTAAACTCACTGGTCCCTGAATCTAATTGATTGGAATAGAGATCTAGACATTGCCCGGACTATTAAAGAGTACAAGTTTGTACTCAGTAAGCTTTGTCCTCCCGAGCCTATTGACATAGGCGGCTAGACAAGAAGCGATGAGGATACTCATAAAGGCCAGTCGATTCGAGGAAACGCTTAAACACGTTTTTGAGATGATTGACCTTTTAGACGAGTTGAGACGGAAATCGCAAGCTCTTGTAGCCAATGCCAAAGGTTTCGAACCTAAGGGCAAAATCGGGGGAAAGGAAAAGCAAGCATAGAAACCCAGTGGTCCTAAGTTTCTTGGACCACGAGATGGGACGAGAAAGCCATGAGGCAAGTGTTCTCGATGCAAACAGTCTGGGTACTGGAAGTCTGATTATCCTCTCAAAGAAAGTACGAAATTTTCTTCAGTCGAAAAACATAGTCAGTGGTATTATCTACCGGAACCTGGTGTGTAGATATGGAACCACTGACGGTATGTGCATGCAAGGGTTCCAGGAAACCCGACGACTTAGAAAAGAAAAAATCGTAGTCTACATGGGCAATGCTGTAGAGGAGGCAGCAGTTGCGATGGAGGACAATTTTTATAGGATTTCATTTTGAGTTATTGCTTTTATGTACCTTTCATATTAGAAAGAACTTTGTTCTGGATTTCTAATGAATGGATATTTTATTTCTTTTAATCATTTGATGGTTATAAGAAGAAATAATGATATTATCTATTCTGGTACATTAGCTAGCAATATATAAATGATGAATCCTGAGTCCACCATGATGCAACGAACCGTAGTATGAAACTCGTTTTACTAATAAGAGATTTCTTTATCAATTATACTTGTGGATTCTTATGCTGAGTCATGTTTATTCAAATAAGAAGTTCAAGGGTCGAAAATTGATATTTTGATCAATTAAGTTGAAGGAGTGGACCTTCCGACCTAAGAATCTAATTTGGAAGATAATATGACTAAGCAATCCTTTATGGATATAAGATGTAAGATCCGGACAAGTATAAGAATTGATTGACTCTGATGTATGCAGACCTATGTCTACTCAGACAATAAGGTACGATTACTTCATTTTATGATTACTCGAAGAATGGATTAGAATACCTGATGTGCCACAAAAGCAACTGTTTTGACAAGTCAATGGACACTAAGCAATTGTGGAGAACCATCAAGGTATATCCATTTATAGCCTGCGATTTGATCGCGGAGGCAGGTACCTGTCTGAAGAATGCATGGCATACTGATCAGAGATTGAGATTTGATCCCAAATGACTACACCATGCACTGTTGTGTAGAAATGGTGTGTCGTTAATAAGAAATAGAACTCTTATAGAAATAGTAAAATCATGAGTTATACGGAACTACCTATGTTCTATGGATATGTCTGGAAACAATAGCGCATTCAAATGCGGTTGTAGAATATCCTAGAAGAACAAAAGATGTGTGTTCAATAGTACTATGAACCAGAAGGACGTTATAAGTTCTAACGCCCGGTTCTTAGAGAAAGACTATTAGATGAACCACAAGCCCAAAGTGACATGATACTTTGAAATGAGAGAGAAAGATTAAGACTTAGAACCAGCCGAACCGAGTAGCAGTACACCACTAACTGCACCTACTATTATCACTGTTTATGCACCGGAATACCATTGTAGTGGGAGGTTGTGGGACAACCAGAGATATTCATAAAGACTAGGAGAGTCTTCGGACTCTGGACCTAGTATACATGAAATCGATCCCTGGATCTACATGAAGGCCGTACTAGATCTAAATGTGCCTTCTTGGAGAGCAATAAGGATTATTGCTAAGAGGCGAGTTCATTTAGAGTACAAGCTTAGTTGATCCATTTATGGATTGGAACAAAGCATTGAGTTCGTGGTACTTGCAAATTGATGAGATAGTCCATTTTATGGATTCATCAAAAGCATAGACGAATTGTGTGTATTGGAAACGTGATGGAAAACAAGGTGGTGTTTCTCGGAGGTTTTATGTAGATGACACTCTTATCATTGGCAACATTAATGTAAAGATGTTATCAGACATAAAATGATGGTTGTCTAGATGAATCATTATGAAAGATATAGGAAGAAGTTGGACATGTTCTTGAGATCTTGGATCTCTAGAAAGAACATTGTACTTCTCCTGGACATCTTACATAAATGATTATGGTTCGTTTTAAACATGCAAGATTCCGAGAAAGGTTCGTTACCTTTCAGAGACGGAATGCATCTATCTAAGGATATGTGTTTTGGAACACAAAAGGAGATAGAAGCAATGAAAGCAGTTTCCTACACTTTGAGTGTGGAAAGCTTAATAAATGCATTGTTGAAAACAAGAACCTGATATCGGCTATGCGGTTAGCATGGGAGGATATCAAGGTAATCCTGGAAAGGAATACTTGACTGTTGTGATGAACATTTTAAGTACTTTCGAAGTACTGGAAACTATGTTCTGGATTACGAAGCAGACAAGCATTTCTTTGGATTACATTCTCTTAGATTTCTAATCGAATGAGGACCGGTGTAAGCCGATATCAGGCTATGTGTTTCACTATTGAAGGAGAAGGAGTTTAACATGGAAGAGTGATAAGCACGATGCTTTTCGGACTCTGCCATGGGTAACCAAATAGCGGCCTCAGAGGCAGCGGAAGTTTTGGTGTAACTCCGGGATAATCTCTGGGACTTAGATGTGATTCTTAATTCGCCAAAGGCTATGTAAATAGCGGTGCGATGGCAAATGGTAAGAAATCACGAGTCCATAAGTGTAAGATAACACATAGTGCAAGTACCACCTGATACGAGTCATCGTCGAGGGAGACGATGCTGTAGTCACCAAGATAACTTCAGAGCGGCAACCTAGAGTGCTCATTCACATAGTACTTCTTGGAAGTACACCCTAAGCACGTGATGAGTATGGGAGTCGGGAGTTTGGAGGAAATGACTAGACCTTAGTACAAGTGGGAGATTGTTGGAGTTGTGTACTTAATGTCTAGATTTAAGTAACGGAAACTCACGATCCATTGCCATTAATCTATTTAATTAAATAAACAATTATTTGCATTTAATTATTTATAATTAAATATATGCAAATCATAGTCCTGGATTCTATACGTTGTAGTTAGTATGGTGTGTCGGGCCCCACACAGAAGATCATACTATCGGTTACTCGTATTTAATCGAACAGTTGCTCACGACCTAGATGGACACGGACCAATCCATCGGTATAGTCGTTGTGTGAGAGAGAAAATAATCTGTCTTGATTATTTTATCACACTTGTACACTTGGTGTATTGAGCGGATCTGCTTGAGATTTATCGATTAGGATTGCCGGCGATAATCGATTCAAGTCTCAGTGTATTTTATTCTTAATCCCCGATACTATTGCGGGTGTGTATATTTAATATAAGTGACTTTGATTTACCAAAGGAATTAACCGATTTAATTATTGGGTTAATTACCGGTTAAGTTGGGTCACTATATTTTATATATGACATGCCGTGAATACTTGACGGGAAAGTGTATCCCGTAAGGGTTGATAATATCCCCGAGATGAGTTCATAAGGAATTATTATGTAAACCCTGCAGGTGGATTCGTTCCGCATAATAATTAAGGTTGAATGGTACTAGTCTCGGATATAAGAGATGAATAAATTAATTAGCAATAAATTAATTTTATTCATGGATATTTATATCTTAAATACACGGAATAAATAATACTACCGGAGAAATATTATTTGATATAATATGGTTTAATATTGGGAGTGCAATTAATTTTATATAGTGGAAAATAGAGTTAATTAATAGTAGTAAGGATTAATAGATTTGGGCTTGGGCTCAATTTAATCACTATTATTGGAAGCCCAATATTCCACCTCCTTAAGATCCCCTACGTAGCCTATAAAAGCACTACATGGTCTTCTCTATTCTCATAACTTGAAGATCACAATTCTAGAGAGAGAAAGTAGAGAGGGAGATCCATGGAGTTCGGTAGATCGTCGCCCACACGACGTCCGGGCTAGTGCAAGGAATACGCGGGAAGATCTCAAGGTCATCGATTGATCTCGTTTCTCCGAACAACGAATCGAAGGTACAAAATCGTTAAACACCCTTGATGATTTTATTCGATTATTTATTGAAAATACCGTAGAACAAAGATCCGAAATTCAAACCCGGAATAGACGAACGATCGCATGGTGGTGGCGAAGCCACCGGACCATGCGGATCGCCCGGCTAGGGTTCGTACGCGCGAAGGGGGGGCGAACCCCGGCTGGGAGCCGGGGAGGCGATCGATCACCCCGATCGATCGCGAGCCGCGGGGGCTGGGACCCGCGGCTGTCCGCTGGTCGGACCGACGCCCCAAAGGCGGCGAGTCGCCGGACTCGCCGCTGGGCTGCTAGGCAGCCCGGTCGATCGCCGTGAGCGATCGACTCCTTCGATCGCGTGGACCCGGCTCGCGGGGGTTCGGCTGGGGGCGGGCTGCGTGCCTTCGGGTGCGTAGTCTCCAAAGGCCGGACTCCGGCGGATGAGTCGGTGTTCATGTGATCTCCGGCGAAGGTTTTCGTTCGGGTTATTGTTTCCGCAAATTTTAATAGCCCGGGATATCGAATTCCAACAGAGACCATGGATATGTTTCCATACCCTCTCCCACTTAGCTTTTTACAATAAAGGGATACGCTATCTAATGCATAATTAAATACACATAAGCATGCATACATGAAATAAAGCACATAGAATATTATCACATAATCAAAATAATACTAGAATATTATTTTCCGACTATTATGGCTTTATCGCATCTCCGTACGCATCTTCTAGTCTTCAGTCTTCGTTCTTGAATGCTCCATGTGACGGGAATATTAATTCCAATATTTAAATCTATTTATTTTTAATAAATCCAAAAGATACTTAATTCGAAAATTAAGTCAATCGAATAAATCAAAAATAAAATTAAATATTATTAATATTTTTATTTATTTTATTTTCCCTTTCTATCTCATTAAATCTCTAGAATAATCTATCCAAGACCCACTTGGAATATTCTAGAAGACTTCCATAATGAAATAAGGAAATAAAATAATTTATTTTATTTTCCCTTACTACTTCATTAAATCTCTAGAATAATCTATCCAAGACCCACTTGGAATATTCTAGATGATTTCCATAATGAAATAAGGAAATAAAATAATTTAGGACTCCTAGTCCTTCCAAATTAATTCCTTTCCTAATCCATTAAAAATTCCATAAAGGAATAATTAAATAAGGAAAAATTAATTTAGGACTTTCAAAACTTTCCAAATTAATTATTTTCTTAATCTATTAAAAATTCCATAAAGGAATAATTAAATAAGAAAAGTAAATTAATTCCAAATTAATTCTTTTCCTAATCCATGAATATTCCATAAAAGGAATAATCAATTAGGAAGACTAAATTAATTCCAAATTTATTCCTTTCCCTAATCTATGAATATTCCCAAGAATAGGAATAATCAATAAGGAAAAATAAATTTATACTAAATTTATTCTTTTCCTATTCCATGAGAATTCCCAAAAATAGGAATACTCAAAATAGGAAAAACGAATAATTTAGGAAAGTTGAATCTCGGCGGGAGAGCACGAGATCACGAGGACCCCGCGCCACCCACCATCGATCGCCGGCCGAGAGGAGCGCCGCCGCCACCCCAGCCCACGCGCCACCTCCATTGGTGGCCGGCGTGGCCGAGGAGTCCCGCGGGCAGCCCCCACCTCGCGGTCGATCTCCATGGGGTCGATCTCCATGATCGATCTCGAGTCCTTCGTCTTCTTCGTCACACGTCTTCTCCGGCGGTCGTTTCGGCATCGATCCAACGTAAATAAATTACAATAATTTAAATACAATTATCCGGTATCGATTCTATACATGAAATCGACCCTATACAATTTCCGGAAAAAGTAGAACGTAATAATAAATCCTAAATTCGGTCAACCCCCGAATTTTTACTATTACAAGCATTCACCACACATAAAACGAATCTCGACATGTCCGAGAGTTTAATCAAAAACATATTATGACAATAATTAACAAATAAATTATATCTAGCCATAATAGTCGGAAACCCTGCAAGGTAGAACAATTTTATCGAAAATACCGCGAACGTAAACCACTCTCTGATACCAATTGTTGGAATTCGATATCCCGGGCTATTAAAATTTGCGGAAACCATAGCCCGATCAAAAACTATTCGCCGGAGATCACATGAACGCCGACTCATCCGCCGGAGTCCGGCCTTTGGAGACCACGCGCCCGAAGACACGCAGCCCGCCCCCAGCCGAACCCCCGCGAGCCGGGGTTCACACGATCGAAGGATCGCGTCTTACGCGATCGGGTAGGGCTGCACCGGCAGCCCCCGCGGCGAGTCCGGCGACTCGCCGCCGCCTGGAGGTCCCCACCGTCGAGGTGGGGTGGGGTGCGGCTCCAGCCCGCGCCCCGGCGGTCGATCCTTGTGATCGACCGCGCCCCCTCGGCCCAACCGAGGGTCGCCTCCTCCGCGCCCTTCGAACCCTAGGCGGGTCGATCCACGCGGTCCGGTGGCTTCGCCACCACCGCGTGATCGTCCGTCTACTCCGGGTCCGGATTTCGGATCTTGCGTTCTACGGTATTTTCAATAAATAATCGAATAAAATCATCAAGGGTGTTTAACGATTTTGTACCTTTCGATTCGTTGTTCGGAGAAACGAGATCAATCGATGACCTTGAGATCTTCCCGCGTATTCCTTGCACTAGCTCGGACGTCGTGTGGGCGACGATCTACCGAACTCCATGGATCTCCCTCTCTACTTTCTCTCTCTAGAATTGTGATCTTCAAGTTATGAGAATAGAGAAGACCATGTAGTGCTTTTATAGGCTACGTAGGGGATCTTAAGGAGGTGGAATATTGGGCTTCCAATAATAGTGATTAAATTGAGCCCAAGCCCAAATCTATTAATCCTTACTATTATTAATTAATTCTATTTTCCACTATATAAAATTAATTGCACTCCCAATATTAAACCATATTATATCAAATAATATTTCTCCGGTAGTATTATTTATTCCGTGTATTTAAGATATAAATATCCATGAATAAAATTAATTTATTGCTAATTAATTTATTCATCTCTTATATCCGAGACTAGTACCATTCAACCTTAATTATTATGCGGAACGAATCCACCTGCAGGGTTTACATAATAATTCATTATGAACTCATCTCGGGGATATTATCAACCCTTACGGGATACACTTTCCCGTCAAGTATTCACGGCATGTCATATATAAAATATAGTGACCCAACTTAACCGGTAATTAACCCAATAATTAAATCGGTTAATTCCTTTGGTAAATCAAAGTCACTTATATTAAATATACACACCCGCAATAGTATCGGGGATTAAGAATAAAATACTCAGAGACTTAAATCGATTATCGCCGACAATCCTAATCGATAAATCTCAAGCAGATCCGCTCAATACACCAAGTGTACAAGTGTGATAAAATTATCAAGATAGATTATTTTCTCTCTCACACAACGACTATACCGATGGATTGGTCCGTGTCCATCTATATCGTGAGCAACTGTTCGATTAAATACGAGTAACCGATAGTATGATCTTCTGTGCGCCCATGCTTGCACCATACTAACTACAACGTATAAAATCCAGGACTATGATTTGCATATATTTAATTATAAATAATTAAACGCAAATAATTGTTTATTTAATTAAATAGATTAATGGCAATGGATCGTGAGTTTCCGTTACTTAAATCTAGACATTAAGTACACAACTCCAACACCTTTCCAGCCTCCGAGGCTGCAATGTACTCAGACTCTGTAGTTGAGTCGGCGACAGAGGTTTGCTTGGAACTCTTCCAACTAACCGCGCCTCCGTTCAGACAGAAGACGTAACCAGACTGAGATTGCTGATCGTCATCATCACTCTGAAAACTCGCGTCCGTATAGCCCGTCATTTCTAACTCATTTTGTCCCCCATAGACAAGATAATTCTCCTTAGTCCGATTAAGGTATCTGAGAATGTTTTTGGCCGCAGTCCAATGCGCCTCACCCGGGTTCGACTGAAAACGACTCGTCATGCTCAAAGCATACGATACGTCTGGCCTCGTACATATCATGGCATACATAATCGATCCTATTGCTGAAGCATAAGGAACATTATCCATCCTCTTTTGCTCAACAGGTCCTTGCGGACACTGTTTAAGACTAAGTTTTGAGCCATGTGTCATGGGTAGAAGACCCTTCTTAGAGTCCTTCATCTTGAACCTTTCAAGTATCTTTTCAATATAAGACTCTTGACTTAGTCCAAGCATCCTTTTAGATCTATTCCGATAGATCTTGATGCCCAATATGTATTGTGCTTCTCCCAGATCCTTCATTGAGAAACACTTTCCTAGCCACTCCTTCACAGAGTTCAACATCGGAATGTCATTTCCAATAAGGAGTATGTCATCGACATACAGCACAAGAAAAACGATTGCGCTCCCACTGACCTTCTTGTATACACAAGAATCCTCTAGGTTACGTTCAAAGCCGAATTGCTTTACGGCTTCGTCGAAACGCAGATTCCAACTCCGAGATGCTTGCTTGAGTCCATAAATGGCTCTCTTAAGCTTGCATACCTTCTTAGCCCCTTTTGGATCGATAAAACCCTCAGGCTGTGTCATATACACATCCTCTTCAAGAATTCCATTCAAGAAGGCGGTTTTAACATCCATTTGCCATATCTCATAATCATAATGAGTGGCAATGGCAAGAAGTATCCTGATGGACTTAAGCATTACGACTGGTGAATAGGTTTCGTCGTAGTCCACCCCGTGGATTTGGCGAAATCCTTTCGCTACCAATCTAGCTTTGAAAACCTCGGGTTTTCCATTCATGTCGGTCTTAATCTTATAGACCCATTTACACTCAATAGGCCTAGCCTCTTGAGGTAAATCGATCAAGTCCCAGACTTGATTCTCAGACATGGAGTCCATTTCGGATTTCATGGCTCTCAGCCATTTCTCGGAATCCGGACTTGTCACGGCTTGACTATAGGTGGATGGTTCCTCATTCTTTAAGATATTAATATATCTAGCGGGACGAGTTATTGTCCTTCCCGACCTACGAGGATCAGCTACCACCTGCGAGGGTTCAGGAATCACTACGACCTCGTCGTTTGTTTCCTCGGCAACTGGTTGTTCATCATGGACCTCGTCCAGAACAACTTTACTCCCACTATCTTTCTTAGAAAGGAATTCCTTTTCCAGAAAGACACCATCACGAGCAACAAAAACTTTGTTCTCTGATTGGTTGTAGAAATGATATCCTCGGGTTTCTTTTGGGTATCCCACAAAGAAAACCTTGTCAGATTTGGGTTCAAGCTTGCCAGATATATTTCTCTTGACATAGGCTTCGCAACCCCAAATCTTGAGATAAGACAAATTCGGGACCCTCCCACTCCATATCTCATATGGTGTCTTACTCACGGCCTTTGACGGCGTCCTGTTCAGTATTAGAGCAGCAGTAGATAGTGCATGTCCCCAAAAGGATATTGGAAGTTTTGCTGAGCTCATCATAGATCGAACCATGTCCAACAGAGTTCGATTCCTTCTTTCAGACACTCCATTCAACTGAGGAGTTCCAGGAGGGGTGAGTTGAGATCTAATCCCACACTTCACTAGATGATCATCAAACTCATGACTCAGATATTCGCCTCCTCGATCCGATCGAAGAACTTTTATCGTTTTGCCAAGTTGATTTTCTACTTCATTTTGGAATTCTTTGAATCGCTCAAAAGATTCCGACTTATGCTTCATTAAATAGACATAACCATATCTACTTAAATCATCAGTAAAAGTTATGAAGTATACGTAACCACCTTGTGCCGGTGAACTCATTGGTCCACACACATCAGTGTGTATAAGGCCCAATAGATCACTAGCTCGCTCACCAGTTCCCAGAAATGGTGATTTCGTCATTTTGCCTAATAGACACCCATCGCATGTATCAAATGATTCCAAATCAAATGATTTGAGAACACCCTCCTTGAGGAGTCTCTCAACACGCTTAGTGTTTATATGGCCTAAACGACAGTGCCAGAGGTATGTTTCGTTAGTCTCGTTTGATTTAGCTCGTTTGGTATTTATATTGTAGATTTGTTTATCTAAATCGAGCACGTATAAGCCACGCTCAAGACGTGCTAAACCATAAAATACATCACGATTAAACAACGAAAAAATTCCATTAATAATCGTAAAATTAAATCCTTCAGCATCCAATGCAGAAATAGAAATAATATTCATGGTTATACTAGGAACAAAATAAACATTATTGAGTTCTAGTACGAGCCCAGAGGGCAAAGATAAACTATAAGTCCCTACGGCTAATGCAGCGACCCTCGCTCCATTCCCCACACGCAGATGGAATTCACCTTTCTCTAACTTCTTACTTCTTTGCAGTCCTTGCACATTTCGAACAATGTGAGTTCCACAACCGGTATCCAATACCCATGAAGTAGTGTCAGAAAAATGTATATCTACAACGAAAATACCTGAAGACGATGGGGCGACCCCATTCTTCACATCTTCCTTGTATTTAGAACAGTCCCTCTTGTAATGGCCCTCGCCATTGCAATAGAAGCATGTCGGTCCCACCGCATTTTTCTTGTCCTTGGCCTTTGGTTTAGTAACAACTTTACCTTTGCCTTTGACATTTGACTTGTTCTTCTTTTTGGAAATTCCTCCTTCCTTTATCATAAGAACATCTCTTCCAGAGTTGCTCTTAATCGAGGGTTCTACAGTCTTCAAAAGACCATGTAGATCCATCAACGATTTCTGAACTCCGTTCACATGATAGTTCGTCCTAAAGGAGTCATAACCATCATGCAACGAGTGCAGAACGATATCTACTGCCAATGCCTCTTCATATGGGAATCCTAGGCGCTCACTCGTCGCAAAAAGACCCATCATCTTTTGCACGTGTGGCCCAACAGGTTTCCCCTTTTGAAGCTTTGTATCCATTATGTCACGAAGGACATTGAACCTCTCAATCCTCGCTTGTTCCCCGAACATGCTCTTGAGTTGTTCAATGATGCTATAGGCATCCATGTGTTCGAACTGCTTTGAAAGGCGGGTTCCATGGCCCCTATCATGATGCAGGTTACCTCTCGCGACGCTTCCTAAATCCTCTTGACATTGTTCTTTTCAGAATCAGTGGAGTTTGGAGTAATTACAGGAATAGGAGTTTCCAGCACAATCTCTCGTTTCTCGTATTTGAGAGCAATTCTCAAATTTTGATGCCAATCGAGAAAATTAGTACCGTTCAATTTTTCCTTCTCAAGGATTGAACGTATGGTACTTGGGTTGATTGAGTTAGTTGACGACATATTAACTACATAATGAAATAAACAAGTTTGACAACAAGTCGTTCCTAGAACACTTATATAGTTGTCTATTTCGTCCTCCAATATCCAACATTGGTGTCTCTAGAACAAAATAATTCCAAGATCCTCATCTCGCAATTTCTCGAGCCAAGGAGAGCTTGACACTCGAAAAATCCAAGATAGGTAGACAATCTCATTGACAATGTTATTTCAATAGTCTCACTATCGACAATAACACTCTTGGTCGATAAGAATCTCATTCTTATCTCCTCGCCTCGACTACCACGCCTCCAGTGGGTTCGTCGATGAGAAACCAAAAACACGTTGTAGAGGCCTCGTTGTTCCTCTACCCTCACCTTATCTCAAGATAAAAAATACAGCACCCCGCGGAGGCGGAACCTACTAATTAATGATCGAGAGCTTTAGGGGGTGTGTCTAATTGGACAAGGCGATAACTCATTTTATGAGACTATACATGCAGGTTTTGTTTTAATCGATTGAACATGATGAAAACGCATAATATAAACCTAAAGCATGCATACTATCGCAGAGCATAACATCGAGCAAGCATAAGAATTCTCAATTCCTAGCAGGCAAGATGCAACAATTAACTCAAAAATGCCTATTAATTTTTTTATTCTCAATAAAATTCAGATTTAATTGTTTCAACAACGATTATTCCCAATAATCGCCTTTTATTTGTATCCCCGTCATAATCATCCCAATAATCAAAACGCGATAAATCGTAAGTGAAAACTCGAGGTTTCTAACCAGCGATTTATCATGCAATTGCGCCCTATCTCCCATGTGACATGGGGGAGCCAACCAGACGATCGTACCATCCCATGGTTCGAAAGTCTCTAATTTGCGTCATCGACTAATTTAAGCACTCTGGTCTCATTTCCACTCCCCGGGGTGAGAAATAGATCGGCTTGAAATTAATCTTTGGAAAAACAAATTAGGCATTGTTTTGAAAATTTGATAAAACATGAAATTCATGAAAAATACAAGAATTCCAAATTCTTTATTAATCATGATTGAGAGATAAAATTGACAAAATATTATCCCAAATAATTTATCAATTTCGAATTTCACAATATGGTGATTTGATTTATGCATACAAATTTAACCAAATTAATTTTGCCAAAAATCAAGTATTATTTTTCCAAAAAATATTCCAATGAAAATTAATGAAAAAATCAAAAACAATTCATGGTCACTTGATTCATACAAAATATAATCTCAATTAAATTAACATAATCAAATACTATTTTTCCAAAAAATAGTCCACCGAAAAATTCACAAATAAAATAAAATAATTTTATAGGCACTTGTTCTACGTATACGAAAACGCACGACAAGACTCTGATATCACTGTTGGGTTTTGTGTGGATCTCATCCATACCCCAATAGATGGAGTTTATGTATTTTACAAGCATGAAAAGGTGCGGAAGAATAAATCATGCATAACACGTAAAATCCTAAACATGGATATAGTGCGCACGTAGTAGTAATAACAATTATTAATTGAGTTAGTATAAGAATCGTGTACCTTGTGATTCTTTGTATGTAATCGATGCCCGGACGTAGATAGATCAGCCGCGAAATTACCCGGCCTCAATTCGTTGCACGAACCCTCTTTGATCAACGAACGTTGGAAGCCCTCTTTAATATCGAGTCCCACTCGATTCTCTCGTCTCGCCGCGAATATGAGGCTTGTAGAAAGTGAATTCTATTGTATTGTAGCAACATAATTCGTGGGTAGAGATTCCTTTATATAGGAGGAGGTATGAAAGAGTTTAGGGTTCAACAGGATTAAGAAAAGGAAAGGAAAGAAAAAGAGAATAAAGAAAAATAGTCAGCCACGACTTCTTTTCCTCTAGCACACGTGAATTCGGCCCGGCCCACTTAATGCATGCAACAATTAATTGATTTGATGATGTCATCGTGACATCATCATCATGATTAATTCTTTGCGCGCATCTATTGTGAGTCAACGTATGCAAATCAATTTTTCTCTCCATTTCTTCCACCGTTCAACCTCGATTCCTAACCAATGTTTATATACTCCAAGTATATTTGATTAATAGAGCCCGTGTGACTCATTTGGCTTGATTGTCGACAATTAAGTTCAAGTTCACAACTCGACACTTAACATTGCACAATCGATCCATCTACACAGGATGCACAACATAGCTTGCTTCGGTACAACACACGTGGGATGAAGGACACTATTCCAACACCACCCCCAACCCCAGGCCGTACAATCCCAAAACCCGCTGCCAAAACTCCTCCCCAAATCTCAGCCCGTCTTCTCTTCCATCTAGCCCGTTCAAGCCCGAAACCCGCAGCCCAAAAACCATTACTGGAAAACTCAGCCCGCACTTAAGCTCGTACCATCTCCGGTCAGCCACCTCCGACCCTCTCACCCAAAAACCAAGCCTAAAACAGTCACCCCGTCCGATAAAACGAAGCCCTGCCTCTTTCCTTGAGCTGTGTTGAACTAGTACTCAAACCCTATCAGCCCTTTAAACATGAGTCTAACCCTTGTCGGAGGAACGCCGAGCGGGGATGTCGCCTCATACATTGTTATCGGCCTCAGCCCCTCCCGATCTCTCTGTGTCGTCGCTGGGATATTAGGGATTCTTATCCCCTTTTTCTTTTAATTCCCTTGGTCGGCCGATTGATAAATCCCAAGCCACACTATTTTTTATTCTCCAAGCCCAATTCAAATTTCTTCTCTTTTCCCAGCCCGTGTTCCACACCCAATGCCCTTTTCAAATCCATTAGGTATTTACCCCCTTGTTTTGAAGCCCAATCTTGGTTCACAGTTATTAGTATATATATCTTATTGTATTATTTTATGACCTATTTATACATATACTATCTATATTTTAATGATATTTCAAAATAAGGAAAATATTTATATTAATACTAGATTATTTATATATGTAGGATTTAAGGATTTTGAGGACTAGGTTGCACAAGCATACATTCGAGCATCTTTTCATTCAGAGTCTGCATTGTCCAGGTAGGGATATTTTCTAAAACTCTTTTTAAATACTTTTTAAATACAGTTCATTTCAGTATATGATACGCAGTTACTGTTGATATCGAGGACTTATGATCTATTCGGTTATGTGCACATATGTAGTCGCGCGACGCCACGTTCGCGTAATGTAATGACGAGTTCGTGGTTATTCAGGCAGTAGTAGAACGGGAACGTTAAATCGTTCGGTAACCAGATTCCTTAGGTACATCCCACCGTTCATCAGTTCAGTTGGGTTATATTGTTGAGAGTTATCCGGTTGCCTCGTATTATGTAATGCATGAACTGTAATCCCTACTGAGTTTTCGATAACTCACCCCTTTCAAAATCTCATTGTTTTCAGGTTAGGCGAGTTCGGAGCGAGACGACGAGGGTGGCGACGATAGTAGTGTGCATTTCGTCAATTTTCAAAACATTATTCCACTCTTTTTATGTATACTCGCTTTCCGCTTTCGACAAATACAACTCTTGTTATTTTATCTAAATTTGACTATGAAGATGAAAACTATTTTGGGTGGATCTTATTTTTGTTGACTTTGAATTTATTTGTTTTGGAAAATATCATGTTTAAGTTATTTTCAAAAGTTCAAAAGTTTATTTTGGAAAGAATGGAAAAATCCTCTTAGTCTATATTTAAAAAAAATGGGATGTTACAAGAGGCATGTTACCTTATCTAATCAGTCTAATGCAATTGTAACGTCAAAATATGGTATTTTATATAAATAAAATTCAAAAATCCAGTTTTTATTTGTTATATTTAATTTTATTTAATTTATTTGTGTAGTATTTTTAATTTTATTTTATTTGGGGCTTTGCGCCTTATTTAAGTTTTTTGATTTTATTTGCTATTTTTATACCTTTGTTTTTTTTTATTATATTTGGCTAATATTGTTTTTTCCTGATTATGGTATATACAACCCCTTTAAGGATAAATATGTTTGGGCATTACAATGTCTTAAAGGATCTAGGCAGAAGTTGTTTTGCTAACATATTTATTTGTTTTCTTCTTTCTTCACAATTTAAACTGTTGTAATCACTTGTCATAATTGGTGATTTGATTTAGCACGATTCGTTAGTTGGAACGTGCGTGGAAAAACAATCAACATAGAAGCTTTCTGCCGCAGCACAGCAAGGCAGAGTTATGCCGCAGCGCTGCAAGGCATGGACCAAGTCGTTGAGTCAAGAGATCGAGCGAAGCATGAGCGTAGGGCAAAGGATTGCTGAAGTCCAGAGAGAATGGAAGGCAGTGCAGTACGGCAGAGCATTCCAGAAGAACTTCAGAAGGCATTCCTGCGGCAGTGGTCAAAACAGCCTGCCCTAGAATATCTCAACCGACTTGTTGACCTAGCAAATCAAGGAAATCAGTTGGGACTCTCCTCCTATAAATAAAGGACGATCCCAGCTGCATTTCTTAACAATCTTAAGCACAAGACAACACCTCAGAAACACATTTCCATCAAGGATCGATCATCACACCTTTAGTGTCGCGACTTCACTTGTGGAGTTCGTCGAGCCATTTGTTCTCTCATCTCAAGGAGAGTTCTTTCGTAGTGCTGATGATCGTGACTATAGATTAGGTGTTGTAACAGTAGCTAGGTTTCATTTTGTTGATTGTTCATACTCTTCGGATACGATTAATACGGAGGCATACATGTGTATAGCCTTTGGTAATATCATTGTAAATTCAAGAGTATTCATTTGTAAAGACTCGTTCTTTAATAAAGTTTTTGGTCGTAAGACCGTTTCGTATGTGTATAATTTAAATACACATACAAAGATTAAATTTGTGTTCTTTACTTTTCCGTACGTGTGTGTGAGTTCATTTTTTACAAGTAATTTATTTTTAATTAATTCCGCTGCAATGATATACATATATAACATATATTAATCTTAAACTGAAACATTAATACACAATCTAAAATATATAAATTACAAAAAACGAACATTTTCTGTACAAGGCATCGTGCTGCGGCATACGCTGTTCTGCCGCAGAACACTGCCTTGTCTAGGCAGCGCATTTCACTGCGTTTTATTTACTTCCTACGACTTTCAAGTGGTATCAGAGCGGGCACTAGACTTACTTAGTGTTTAAGGTCCATCTGATCAAGCACACTTACAATGGCAGATCCATCTTACATCGTACGAACACCGGTTGTTCTTGACGGTAGTACTTATGGATTTTGGAAAACCTGCATTGAAGCAAGGATCAAATCAATTGATCGCAGTGTGTGGCTATCCGTACTTCGAGGATGGAAACCATGACGCTACCGTCGTTTGAGTAGCGAGCAAAATAAATTTATAAAACCTAAAGCTTCACACCAACAACAAGTATTAGTGGTAAGTATTAGGTGTCGATCCCACGAGGAGTTTATCGTTATTTTCTCACGGCTTTGCCCAATGTGGGTTGTCACGATTTATAAAGAGTTTTGTTTGAATAACCGACCAACTAAAATAACTAAAAACAAATAATAAACCAACTAAATCTAATAACAAGAAAATAAAATACTCAGCTACTCAACTTGACCAATAACAGAAATAAACTACTCAACTACTAAACTCGACCAAACTGTAAAACAGAGCATCTGGGCACAGTCGTCACCTTGTCTACCTGATCAAGTTTCTACTATTCATCGGCACATAAGATTTTGCTAACAGCTTTATCTTTCGGTTATAGGTTGTCCAATTAAAGTATAAACGCCCCTATGTTGTCACGCACGCAAATACCCCAACCCTTATTCACTCTTTCGATTTAAAGTTCTACTAGATCTCTCTAAGCACAACTTCTAGTATTGATCAATTCGACACTATGTTAGCCGACATGAGTCTAAGTTGACCAAACTGCCTTAATCTCTAAGCGAACCCGAAATGGCCAATAGCATGCCCGGACAGACCCGAGTCATACGACCACATCTCCAGCAACATGTAATACTATGCGGACGCTCAGTCTCCCGGCACGTTGATCCGCGTATGTGTGTGTTAGGTGAAAAGGGGTTCCTACTGGCTACTGTACGTTGCCCAAGTCCTTAACATGCCTGTAGATACTACCCTGTTGAATCGGGAATAAAACTTAGTTAGTTGCTATAATCAAAAGCCTCTCAGTAAATTAAACATTAGACATACCAAGTTCGAACCTTGCCCAGGCGCAGATTAACTAGCTACGCATGAACAAATAATAAATAAATAAAATAAAATAAAAGGAAAACATGCTGGAATTAATCTAAGAAATTAAAGTAACAATTGTCTTGAATTAACAGAAAAAAAAGACGAAAATAAAAACATAAAACAAATCGAAATTGCCCAGCTATGCCCGAAGGCGATAGCCGGGGAGAACTCGTCTTCCTCTTCCTCCGATCTTCTTTGGTGTGGTGGCTGATGTGTATATGTGAGTTCTTGTATATAGCCACTCTTATTCACGTGATTTCTAAGGTATGATATGTATTTAGAGATGCTGGAAGTCTTGGGCTCCAAGTAAAATCGCTGGCTTGATCAGATTAATTGAGATAAGGAAAGAAAAGATTCTTTCCTAATCCAATCCTGAAAAATAGGGATCCTGCCGCGTCCTTGACCAATTCCGTGTAGATATAGGACTCAATCCGATGTAGAGACGTGTTGGACAATGACTCTAACGTTGGATGAGAGTCCATCTTTGATACTTTTCTAAATCTGGTCGCCTATGAAGACTCCATAGTTCACAGGACTCTTCGTACACTGCTTGCTCAACGTCCGTCTCTGGTCAACTCCGATCTTTGTCCAACCTCTTTACTTCGTACGGTACTTGGTCAAGCTTCGGTCTTGGTCTCTTTCTGACTTTGGCCAATATGACATGGGTGTTTAGGTCAGTCTAACTTGCTCAACCAGCATACTTGCTCAATGCGACGATTTCTTTCCAAATGTGCGTCTTTTCACGTTTCACCTGCATACCTTGACCATAGACTCCAAATGTGCCCTCCCAGACACAAACAAGGTGAAAACAACTAAAAAGACTCGATTAACTTGACTCAAAAGTACTAAAAATGAGCCAAAAATATGGCTCATCACACGCACACACTTTAATTACGCTTGTCCTCAAGCGTGTGGTATGACTCGCGCTGCTCAAGTAGAAAACAAGGGAGGGAGGGAAAGAAATAAACAGAAGACATTAGCATGCTTTTCAGAATACAAAATTGATCAAGTAAACAGATAGTCAAAATAATAGTCCAGGGGATGCATAAAAAATAGTCAAGACGCTGCAATAGGATTTTTGGTTCTCTCCCTAAGTGTTTCTCTCATTCAGTGTATGGGTAGTGTATCACTCAATTTTGTTTGGAATGCGCTTTGCCATGGGCTTGACCAATTTCTGACCTATGATAATTCTCAGTTGATCTAGGCATATCATCAGGACTTTTTAGGGTGTTTGTGTAGGCTGTATTGGGCATATCTCCATGTTGACCGTAGGCAATGTTGCTTATTTTATGATTAAGTCGTTTTGTAGTGCATCGCAAATCAAATAAAATTATCGAACTAGTTGCTAAAGCAACTCGCCCGAGTCGATCTCTCGAGGAACACTACTATCGGCGTAAAAGCGTTTAATTGTTTGCAACGGGATTAAGAAAGTGAAATAGCATAATGCAAGAGTTTGTTTTTGGTTTTTGTAATTAATTCTAAAATAAACTAAGGAATTTGAAAAGACAAGAAAACTAGTAAAAGTATTGAAGGTTGTTTTTGAATTAAATGAGAAACAAACTAGGGTTTCGGGAATCGTGTTTATCGTTTTCGAGTTAAACCTTGAATTCATAAAATTATTTCAACATGTCCGTTCCCGGTTGATGTCAATTCAAGATCGGAATTCAAACATTAACCCTATTCGATGTTCACTCAACCCTAGCCCTAGCTAAAGAAATTAGCTACTCATGATTTTACTTGAAAAGAAATTAAGTTTTTGAAAATAAAAATTCATGAAATCGAATTACGAGAAGTGAAAACAACGTTTACCCTAATAAGAACAAGAATTTAAGAACAAGAAAATAAAAGCAAGAACTTACTAATTAATTGTCAAATCCAAACCAAAGTACCCGTCGGCGGAATCTCCTACTTTTACCGAGTTTCAATCCAATCCAAGAAAAAGCAAGTCAAAATCAAAGCTACGTTTACGAGTTCTAAGAGTTCTCTCTAAAACGAAAATAAAGTCTCGAAAAGAAGTCCCTAAAACCCTAGGTTCAAATCCCCATAAGTAGTATCGAAACGGGGGTCAAATCGCGTCAACGCTGAAAAAGGGGGGGCAGGCGACCGCTTGAGGCAGGGAGCGATCGCCCGCGACAGTAGGCAGGCGACCGCCTGGTAGGGTAGCGGTCGCTTGGTGTCAAAAACTGGCTCTCTGAAGTTAGGGCCAAGCGACCGCTTGGCAGTGGAGCCGGTCGCCCGCGATGGTGAGAAGGCGATCGCCTGGGGCTAGGGCGATCGCTTGGTGGCATTTTCAGAGCCTCTGAAATTGAAGCAGGCGCGCGCTTGGCTGGCGCGCGGGCGCTTGGTGGCAGCAGCTGGCGGTCTCCTGGGAAGCAGGGCGAGCGCTTGGTACAGTGGCTGCGGCTCGTCCTCGTCTTGCTTCGTTTCCGCTTGTTTCTTCGACTTTTCCATACTAGTAAGCTCAAAACCTGCACACTCAACACATGCATCAAACACACCAAAGCTACGAAGAATATGCCAATAACCAACTACATACGGCACAACTCACACACGAAAGACACGGAAAATCGACACAAAATCTCCAACATCAACTCCCCCACACTTAGCTTCTTGCTTGTCCTCAAGCGAGCAATCATAAAAGTAAGAAATACGTCCCAAACACATGTATGCCAATCGTACACTCAATTCCTAAAAACCACGAATAAATCCTCGATGCGTACGGAAAAGGTAAAATAAACAACCATCGACCCACAATGAATTATGTACCATAAAGATCTCCTAAGCATCATCACATGTCACAATATCAAGTTCCCTCGCAAAGGTTCACTCTTTCTTTTTTTAACTCTCGAGAATGGGTCACTCATAAGCACACACAAGCGAAAGAACAAGAGATAAACTTGTGTATTGAACAAAGGAAAGCACGAAAGTATCAACGACGAGCCTCAAATAACATCAAATGCACCTAAGGACACCAACTAAACGCATGCTCAAATTGCACTCTCCACTAATCAAGGTCTACTATCTTAAGAATCATGGGTGATCGACAAAAATGGGTGTAACGGGGCTCGGCTAAAGGTATTCGGGAATATTTGGGAAAGAGTGGACTAACTCGTACAAGCACGTACCTCCAACACAAACAAATATCCGTCTAACGCACAACACCCCTTCACATCAAATACAACAAACGAACTCATCAAAGCCACGTCAAACATCCGAGCAATTAACTAATACCATTATTCGACTCTTTTTGTTATTCTCTTTTTTTTATAGAGACTTATAACATGTCTCGACTCTTTTCTATTTTTTTTTGGGAGACTAAACTTGTCTCATTTTTGTTTTTTTTTTCTTTTTTTTGGAGACTTATAACTCGTCTCATTATTACAAACGTGACAAACATCGTAAAAAGTAACACCTTATATCCCCAAATACAAAACCTCCCATCTCTCCTTCACGAAATATAGGACAACAAGGAAAGGCTAAATGTAGGCTCAACGGGGCTACTAGGGTGTCCCAGGACGGGCTCGGGGTCAAAACATCGAAAAGCGGTTAAAAGTGGTTATCCTAGTCGATCAATACCCAATCATGTTCAAAATCAAGTAATTTATGATATACAAGCCTCAAGTAACAACCTAAGCATGATTTAGCTATCGTCTATACGGGTGCATATGATGTAGAACAAAGAAACTAAGAAGCTCAAGAAGTCAACGAGATATCACACAAAGAAGAACGATAAAAAGGGTCAAATTCTCACAAGGGTATATGGAACATGAAACGGTGACATGCAATTATCTCAAAGTCACTATATGGCATCTAATCACGAAGTCAAAAGTCATTCACATACCGACCTCTAGCACCAAAAATCTATTGCACCTCAAGAATCGAAATACACAACTAACATGCATGGGGGACATGGCAGCTATACTTTCATGGAAATCGTGTCTCAACAAGGGGGAAGCTATCACAATCCGACACAAAGCAAGTGAAAGAAATACAACTAAAACATGACAAAACACCAAGAAAAAGAAAATAAAAGGGTAGAAGAAGGCAAACCCCCCCCACAGTTGGGCTAATCCATGTCCTCGTGGATGTAGTACACTCCTAGGAGAGCACGCGTCCTAAGAAGATCGTCCTCGCGGGTGTCCAAATGTGACGGGGTGAACAAACCTACACACCAAAACTCAAACAACCACGGAAAGCAAAACAGACAAAGAGAACCAAAATAAAGAAGGAAACACGACTCAAAACAAGAAACAAAAGACTCTATGTACATACCGCGACCGTACGAAGGTACGGTCGATCCTCACGGCTCGGGTGGTGGGTACTGAGGCCCTCGGAACATGGCCATCATCTGAGCGTACTGGGAGACGTGGTAGGCGTGCTCGGTGTCCTCACGGGCCTGCCGGCGGGCATTCTCGGCCACATAGTAATCATGATGAGTGGCCTGCTGAGCCTCGATCCGGTCGAGCCGACCATTGAAATGGTCGTACTGAAGAGTAGCTTGGGCCTCCATTCGGGTGAACCGTTCATCAATGTAGGTCTGAGTAGCTCCCGAAGTCGTCCGAAAGTCCTCCCGCATATCATACTCAATCTCCCTCCTACTAGTCTCCGCGTCCTCGAAACTAGTCCGCATGTCCTGGAATTGATTGATCATGTCGTGAAACCCGGCGGTGTACGACGAATAGGCCGGATAAGGGATCGGAGTATCGTATCCCGCTGCGTACCCCGGCTGAGGAGGCGGGGGCGAGGACCGGGCAGGAGGTGCCGTACTTGTCGACGCGGCATTTCTCGGTGCTCGACCGATCCGTATGGAATGAGGAAGAAACTTGCCATGCTGATCGAGGAGGTGAGAACCGTTGAGCTCTTGTAGATCAATCGCCCGAGGGTTCGACACAAAGTCCGCCGGAAGTCTGCTCGGGTCGTTGATGTCGATGAGGTCCGATGAATGTGCGAGCCCCGTGGCAAAGTATAAAAAGGAGGCGTGGTGTGCTCCACGCTGAACTGTCCTCACCAGCTGGCCCAAGACATAATCGATCGGGGTAGATGCATAGCCCTTGTATGCGCGCTCGAGGAGAAAGAGCTCCGACTTATTCACCTTGTTCCCTTCATCTTTCCCGGAGATGTTGTATGCAATGAAGCGGTGTACAAGGAGGAGTGCCGGGTCGGCTATTTGTACACTCTTCCCGGTATGTTCGGGGACCGAGGTAATGGCTTCCCATGCGGCATTTTTGTCGATTTTCTCGGGGATGTCCCTCTGAACTCCGTCCAACGGGAATTTGAAGATGGCCGCGAATGTCTTCGGACTGAACTCGACTTCACGACCCAAGAGACGACAAGTATAGAACCTCCCATTTGAATGTCGCTCTAGGGTGCAAAGCATCTCAAGGCCTAGAGATGGCGAGTAACCGAGAGTCTGCTTTGCGATCATATCTATCCCCAACAACTTCAAGTATTTTTTAACGTCATCGTAGAAGCCCAATTTTCTGACCAAACCCCAATCGTACGGGCGGGGGAATTCAAAATCATGCTTACGGAAGGCGTCGAGCCGTCGGCCTTCCTTGTGTGCGTAAATGGGAAAGTCGGCGCCGTACTCGTCCCGGAGATCAACCCGACGATTAGCCGGAGGTGGCTGTGGTTGCGGGGTCGGCTGCCGCGGAGGTGTGGGCTGCCTTGGAGGGGTGGGTGTCCTATTCTCGTCGTCGTGGTCTGGGGACGCGTTGGAGGGGCCCACGTCGGTTCGTGCCCTCTTTGTAGCCGGAGCTTTCTTCCTACTTCGTGTGTTCACCATGAAGTTCAAGAGTGGAGGAGTTACCGGGATTGCCGGAGGTACTTCACGAAGGTCGAAAGCCGAGACGGGATTGCCGAAGCTCGGAAACGGTGGATGACGGGGTTGCTGAACCGGGACTGCCGGAGTGAGTTCACGGGAGTGCCGTGAATTGAGTCGAGAAACGAAAGTCGGAGCCGGAGACTGGATGCCTAGCAATCGAGAGGTAAAGATGTAAACGGAATACCGAGAGTCGAGACTTTACCGGTGTTCACGGGACTGTCGTGAATCAAATCGAAGGCGGAGGTCGGAGTCGGGGTCCCGGCTGCCGATGGTACTCACGGGGCTGCCGTGGGTAGGGCTCGACCGAGGTGGTTCCTGACGGCGGTTGAGCGGCGGTTGGTGGTTCGGAGCAGTGGTGTCGGCCGGGACTGGAAAGTCGCCGGCGGTGGCTGAGGCGGCGGTATCGGGGACAGAACTCGGGGCAGGTGAGTCGGTGGCGGGCCGATGGCGGGTCTGGGACGTGGATCTGCTTGACCGGGTGGTGCGGCTGGGTGGAGACGGCGGCTGTACGGTGGAGATGGAGGTGGAGATGGAGACGGCGGCGGTAGCTGCGGGACCTCGGAGGCGGCGGCTGAACGGCGGTTGGTGGGCCGAGTGATGTAGGCGGCGACGAGGTGGCGGCTGACTGGGTGAAGATGATAATCGGTATTGTGGGAATTGAAGTCCTGCAAAACCGAAAGAAAGAAAGAGGCGGAAGTAATAATTAGGGTTCTCCCCTCCCTTATTCAATTTCAAAATAAAATAATAATAAAAATTTATATAATTATTATTTTTATTTTATTATTTATTTGTTTTTATTATTATTATTTTTTTTTTAAAGGAAAGGAGGCGGGCGCCTCGTTACCAAGCGCCCGCTTGGTCTAAATTTCAAGTCTCAGAATAGGATCCCAGGCGAGCGCTTCGAATGGAGAGCGAGCGCTCGCGACACTGGGCAGGCGAGCGCCACATGGCCAGGCGATCGCTTGGCCTAAACATCTGAGCCTCGTAAGTTGGGAGGAAGCGAGCGCTTCCAAGGGAGACGGGCGCTTGCTGCAGGGATCAGGCGGACGCCTGGCACTCCGGCGGGCGCCTGGTATAGTTGAACTCCAAAATTTTCCGGGTTCTCGTGCTCTCCTCTCGAGATCATTCTCCTGTCATACAAAGTATGAATTAGCTCGGTTTACGTCGTGAGCTTGACGTTCGTGGGTAGGCCCCCATGTGGCGCTCATTTTAGAAACCGATTGAGCAATACGGCTCGTGGACTAGTCTCCACGCGACGCTCGTTTATCGTCTCGAGCTCGACCAATAAGCTCTATTCATAAGAGACGTCATCGAGTAGAGTCGACTCTACTCCGAATTTAATCTTGTCTCCCGCCATGTATGGCTCAATGTACGGCTTTACCCGGTGGCCGTTAACTTGAAATGCTTCTTTGGTCTTCGGGTTGTAGAGTTTGACTACTCCATAAGGAAACACTTCAAGTATCTCGTACGGTCCACTCCATCTTGATTTGAGTTTCCCGGGGAACAACCGGAGCCTCGAGTTGAACAAGAGTACCTTCATCCCGGCCGTTAGCTCCTTGTTTTTGATCCTCTTGTCATGTGTCGCCTTCACCTTTTCCTTGTAGATACGAGATTTCTCGTAGGCCTCGTTGCGCATCTCGTCAAGCTCGGACAATTCCAAGGCTCGGGCTTCTCCACCTTCCATTAAGTCCAAGTTGGTGGCCTTGATCGCCCAATAAGCTCGGTGCTCGATCTCCACCGATAAGTGACAATATTTTCCAAAGACGAGTCGGTAGGGACTCATTCCAATCACCGTCTTGTATGCGGTCCGATAAGCCCATAGAGCTGAGTTAAGTCTCTCCGACCAATCTTTGCGGGAAGTTTTCACGGTCTTCTCGAGTATCTCCTTCACTTGACGGTTACTAGTCTCGGCTTGCCCGGAAGTTTGCGGGTGATAAGCAGTGGCAATTTTGTGGTTGATGCCGTTCTTGACCATCAACTTCTCGAAGAGCTTGTTGCAAAAGTGCTTCCCGCCATCGCTAATAATAGCCTTCGGGAATCCGAACCTAGAAAGAATATTCTCCTGCACAAACTTGAGAACCACTTTAGCATCGCAAGTCCTAGTGGGGATTGCTTCAACCCACTTGGACAAATAATCAACACCCAACAATATGTACTCAAAACCAAAAGACACGGGGAAGGGTCCCATAAAGTCAATACCCCAAACATCAAAAATTTCAACCGCTAAGTTGATATTTAAAGGCATTTCATCTCGCTTACCAATATTCCCCATGCGTTGGCACCGGTCACAAGCCTTGCAATAATCAATTGCATCACGGAAGAGAGATGGCCAAAACAAACCTGATTGGAGCACCTTGTGGGCTGTTTTATGACCCCCAAAATGTCCTCCACTCTCGTCGTGGTGGAAACACTTTAATACATCAGCTTGTTCCTCCTCCGGAAGGCAACGACGAATCACCTCATCCTTCCCGAATTTGTAGAGATAAGGGTCCGACCAAAAGTACTCCCGGGACAAATGTTCGAACCTTGCCTTCTCTTGCGAAGTCATCCCTTACCTTAGAGCTCCTGCAACCAAAAAATTCACAATATCCGCGTACCAAGGTACGGGAGTCATAGCCATAGCAAGCTCATATGGGAAAGAATCGGGGATCGACCCATCAATGCTATCACCTAAAATCTCGGGGGGTGGCTCTAGCCTAGACAAGTGATCGGCTACTACATTCTCACACCCCTTCCTATCTTTAATCTCTACATCAAACTCTTGTAGTAAAAGGATCCATCTAATCAACCTCGGTTTGGCTTGAGCTTTAGATAGCAAATGTCGTAGGGCTTGGTGATCGCTATGGACAATAACTTTATACCCTATGATGTAAGACCTAAACTTATCCAAGGAAAACACAACCGCTAGCAACTCTTTCTCGGTAGTAGTGTAGTTGGTTTGAGCACTATTGAGGGTCACACTAGCATAATAAATAACCCTAAGCAACTTATCCACTTTCTGACCAAGAACCGCTCCTACCGCTGAGTTAGATGCATCACACATAATCTCAAAGGGTAACTCCCAATTCGGTGCTACAACTACCGGGGCTGAGGTAAGCTTCTCCTTAAGTGTATTAAAGGCTACTAGACATGACTCATCGAACTTAAACTCAACGTCTTGCCCTAGCAAATGACACAAAGGTTGGCTAATCTTAGAGAAATCCTTAATGAACCTCCTATAAAACCCAGCGTGACCAAGGAAGCTACGGATGCCCTTAACATTAATGGGAGGGGGTAGTCGCTCAATAACCTCAATCTTAGCTCTATCAACCTCTATCCCCCGACTAGACACCATATGTCCTAGCACTATCCCACTAGTTACCATGAAATGACTCTTCTCCCAACTCAAGGTAAGACTACTCTCGATGCATCTCTTAAGAACCCTATCAAGCTTACCCAAGCAATCATTAAATGAGGAGCCAAATACAGAGAAATCATCCATAAAGACTTCCATGAAGTTACCTATCATCTCGGAGAAGATGGACATCATACACCGCTGGAATGTCCCCGGTGCATTGCACAAACCGAAGGGCATCCTCCTCCAAGCATAGGTACCAATGGGGCACGTGAAAGTCGTCATCTCCTGGTCCTCCGGTGCTATCGCCACTTGGTAGTAACCTGACAAGCCATCAAGAAAACAATAAAATGCATGTCCTGACAATTTATCAAGTAATTGATCAATAAAGGGAAGAGGGAAATGGTCCTTTCGGGTGGCGGCATTTAACTTCCGATAGTCAATGCACATTCGCCACCCAGTAGTGATGCGAGTCGGAAGAAGCTCTCCTTTCTGATTCTCCACCACGGTGATGCCTCCTTTCTTCGGGACTACATGAACCGGACTCACCCATCGGCTATCGGCAACGGCATAGATCAACCCCTCATCTAGGAGCTTGTAGATCTCCGTTCTCACGACTTCCATCAAAACCGGGTTGAGTCGCCTCTGCCCATCTCTTTTAGGGATCGATCCCTCCTCCAAAATTATCCGGTGCATGCAAACCGAAGGGTCGATTCCTCGAATATCTCCTAAACTCCACCCGAAGGCCTTCTTGTTTTGCTTTAGGATCGCCACGAGTGCTTCTTCATCCTCGGCTCTCAAAGTAGCCGAAATGATCACGGGTTATTGTTCCCCGTCCTCCAAGAAAACGTACTTGAGGTGACTCGGAAGTGGCTTCAACTCCACTTTGCTCTTCGGGGCCTCGATCTCGGCTTCCTGGGAGCTAGGTCGCACAAAAGTGGAGTCGGTCAATTTTTCCTCTTCATCCTCAAGGATCTCGGGGCTGCTCTCCTCTATGAACGCGGCTTCCACTTCGTCATCAACATGATCTACGAAGGAGCAATTCTCCACATAAAGGGCAGCGGGAGTAGCCTTCCCCGTTCGGACGGAGAATGATACTTTCTCACCAAGAACGGTCATCTCTAGTACACCATTCTTCACATCAATCACCGTGTTAGTGGTGGCCATGAATGGTCTCCCTAGTAGAATAGCGTGATCACGCCCATTCTCGGGGACTTCTCCAACGTCGAGTACCACAAAGTCCACGGGAACTATCAATCCTCCGACTTGTACCAATATATCTTCCACAATCCCCTTGGGATAACGAATTGATCGGTCGGCGAGCTGGAGGCACATACGAGTGGGCTTGAGATCGCCCAACTCCAACTTCTCGTACACGGCGTACGGCATCAAGTTTATTCCCGCCCCCAAATCGAGCATTCCGGACACTTCCTTGCCATTCCCAACGGCGATCATAATGTTGAAACTTCCCGGGTCTCTTTGTTTCTCGGGGAGCTTGTGCTGAAGTATCGCACTTGCCACCTCTGAAACCACAACTTTTTCGTTGTCGATGAACCTCCTTTTTCTCGAAGCGAGGTCCTTGAAGAACTTGACATACGACGGGATATTTCTAATTATGTCGAGAAGAGGGAGATTCACATTCACCTTGGACAAGAGTTGGTAAATCTCCGAGAATTGCTGATCTTGCTTCTCGTTCCTCAATCGATGCGGGTATGGTGGTACGGGAGGTCTATAAGGATTATCGGCCATGTGTAAGGCTGCCCGATTCATCTCCGGTGCTCGTACCGGACTTACTACCGGTTTCTCCACCGGCTTCTCTAACGGTTCCTCAATCGGGACTCTTTGCTCGGCCACTTCCGGTGCCGGAATGTCCTCTTCTACTTCCTCGGCTGGCATTTCGACGTGATTATTAATGACACGTCCGCTTCTAAGTACTGTGATCGCCTTGGCCTGATGTGGTTGACTCGGGATCCGATCCTTCTGATTAGCTTGTGCTATCTCATTCATTCGACTAGCCATCTGCCCAACTTGCGTCTCGATTCTCTTGATCGCTGCATTTTGGTTAGTCATATTAGACTCCACCCCCTCGATCTTCTGCTGGTTATGGTTCAGGATGGCCTGGGTCGAGGCCATGAAGGATGCAAACTTCTCATCTAGGTCCGAAGTCTTCGGTGGTGCCTGTTGAGGTTGAGGTGGGTGCGGATAGTACGGCTGATTTTGTTGTTGCTGGTACTGAGGCCTCTGATAATTTTGATTGTTATGCCAATTCTGATTTCCCGAATTCTGGTACCCTTGATTCTGAGATCGGTTCCCGGCATTCTGGTATCCCTGGTTCTGATTATTGAAGTTCGTCTGAGAACCTTGTCCCTGAGTCTGTGGCTGGTCTTGCTTCCACGAGAAGTTAGGATGGTTCCTCCAGGACGGGTTGTAAGTGTTAGAGTAGGGGTCATTCCTCTGGTTGCCCTGCTGATTGTACCCCTGCATCGCATTAACCTGCACCTCGGGACCATAGTTCGGGTCCATCATTTGGGTTGGAGATGGCATCCCCTGACCACAAGTGCTCGAGAAATGGCCTATCTCCCCACATAAGCTACACGACTCCACATGATAAATCTGTCGCTTTGGTTGCTCCTCGGTGGTCTCAAGCATCTGAACCTTCTTAGTGAGATCGGCGACCTGCTTTGCCAACTGGGCATTCACGCTCCCCTCGGGTCTGGCGTAGCTACTACTTCCCCTTGTGCTCGTCTGCCTCGACTCAGCTGATAGTGACTTGAAGATCTCTGTCATCTCATCACTGTTCCGACCACTGATATTTCCGCCGGCTGCGGTTTTTACCTCTCTCTGGTCCTCTCTGCTCAAACCCTTGTAGAAGAACTGGATGATCGAGTTGGGAGTGAGGTCGTGGTGTGGGCATTGCCTTAATAGGCTTCTGAATCGCTCCCAAGCCTCATGGAAAAATTCCCCTGGTTCTTGCTCGAAGGCACATATCTGACCTTTCAAGTCGAAGGTCTTCTGCTGAGGATAGAACCGAGTGATGAACTCCCGGTACATGTCCGTCCAGGTAGTGATCGAGTCCGGCTCCAAGGATAGCAGCCAGTTCTTCGCCCTATCTCTCAAGGCATACGGAACACACTTCAAGCGGAGCTGATCATCATCGAGTGCTCCGAGGGGGAAGGCATGTAAGGCTGTGTAGAATTCCCTGATGAAGTTGAGGGCATCCTCGTTAGTGGTTCCGGAAAACTGAGGAAGCTGAGCAAGGTGGTGTGCCTTGAGGTCGTATCTCCGGGCGGCATCACTTAGGACGATGCATGAGCTAGCTCCGTCGATTTGCGGATGCGTCAGATCTCCAAAGAGGGGTGGTTGGGGACGGTTACCGTTATTTCCGTTGTTCCCGTTGTTCCCGTTGTTTCTGTTACGGATTGCAGCTTCACGGATTGCGGCTTCACGGATTTCTTCTTCGTTCATGGTCACGGTTTCGGTCTCGGTTTCGGAGTCGGTTGAGGTGGAGTCAAACGAGGAGTCTTCGCCTAACTTCGTGCACCGACTGATGCTCTTGCGTCTGTTGATGTTCTCTATTACTGGTGCAAGCTCGGTATTCGCTCTTCTTGTACCTACCATGCACCAACAAAGACAAACACACGATCAAACGCACCTGAACAAATAAAATAAATAAAAAGAAAAACAAAAAGAAATTGTTGCAAACACCTAAACACTAATACTAGTGCCTAAAGTGTTCCCCGGCAACGGCGCCAATTTGATTAAGTCGTTTTGTAGTGCATCGCAAATCAAATAAAATTATCGAACTAGTTGCTAAAGCAACTCGCCCGAGTCGATCTCTCGAGGAACACTACTATCGGCGTAAAAGCGTTTAATTGTTTGCAACGGGATTAAGAAAGAGAAATAGCATAATGCAAGAGTTTGTTTTTGGTTTTTGTAATTAATTCTAAAATAAACTAAGGAATTTGAAAAGACAAGAAAACTAGTAAAAGTATTGAAGGTTGTTTTTGAATTAAATGAGAAACAAACTAGGGTTTCGGGAATCGTGTTTATCGTTTTCGAGTTAAACCTTGAATTCATAAAATTATTTCAACATGTCCGTTCCCGGTTGATGTCAATTCAAGATCGGAATTCAAACATTAACCCTATTCGATGTTCACTCAACCCTAGCCTAGCTAAAGAAATTAGCTACTCATGATTTTACTTGAAAAGAAATTAAGTTTTTGAAAATAAAAATTCATGAAATCGAATTACGAGAAGTGAAAACAACGTTTACCCTAATAAGAACAAGAATTTAAGAACAAGAAAATAAAAGCAAGAACTTACTAATTAATTGTCAAATCCAAACCAAAGTACCCGTCGGCGGAATCTCCGACTTTTACCGAGTTTCAATCCAATCCAAGAAAAAGCAAGCCGAAATCAAAGCTACGTTTACGAGTTCTAAGAGTTCTCTCTAAAACGAAAATAAAGTCTCGAAAAGAAGTCCCTAAAACCCTAGGTTCAAATCCCCATAAGTAGTATCGAAACGGGGGTCAAATCGCGTCAACGCTGAAAAAGGGGGGGCAGGCGACCGCTTGAGGCAGGGAGCGATCGCCCGCGACAGTAGGCAGGCGACCGCCTTGTAGGGTAGCTGTCGCTTGGTGTCAAAAACTGGCTCTCTGAAGTTAGGGCCAAGCGACCGCTTGGCAGTGGAGTCGGTCGCCCGCGATGGTGAGAAGGCGATCGCCTGGGGCTAGGGCGATCGCTTGGTGGCATTTTCAGAGCCTCTTAAATTGAAGCAGGCGCGCGCTTGGCTGGCGCGCGGGCGCTTGGTGGCAGCAGCTGGCGGTCTCCTGGGAAGCAGGGCGAGCGCTTGGTACAGTGGCTGCGGCTCGTCCTCGTCTTGCTTCGTTTCCGCTTGTTTCTTCGACTTTTCCATACTAGTAAGCTCAAAACCTGCACACTCAACACATGCATCAAACACACCAAAGCTACGAAGAATATGCCAATAACCAACTACATACGGCACAACTCACACACGAAAGACACGGAAAATCGACACAAAATCTCCAACATCATTTTACTTAGCAACTTTTTTCTACCTCTAATTCACTTCTCTTCTTACGAGCCTTAGCACACCTCATTTATTCTGGAGTTTTTTTTTTCTTGATCAACCAGTTCGCATGATTTGCTTGCTGGCATTGACAAGTTTTTTTTTTTTTTTTTTTTTTTTTTGCCGAAGACATTACTTTTGACTTGCCCAGTTTCTGTACTCGGGCATGTTTTCATGTTGGTCAGAGTTTCCCCCAGGTAATCAAAGAACAGGCTAGGCTCAAGGGGCTATCAAGGGTCTTCTTAATTTATTGACAAATATGAACAAAAATTGCCTAAGTCATGTAATACATCAACTCAACAATAAAATCACACAAGTAGAAATAAGGCAAACCTCAGCATTACGACATTCCAAACAAACTCTCAAGAAAGAAATATTTTCATAACGTTGGCTCAAATCTCACGCTACCTAATTGCAGTTCCATCGTCCCAAATTTAATGCATAGACTAATAATTTTGAAAACTGTTCAAACTGATCAAGTATATTCATCAAGCATACGACACGACCAAGGACAGGGGTTGCTCCTACCCGTTCCCCCACTCACACACTTTGCCTCCGGCAAAGTGGGTGAAATAGTAACAAGATTGGGCAAGGATTTCCCTTGACATTAAACTCCGACTCCAAACGACGTTGGCGCACCTCTCCACTCACACACTTTGCCTTGGGCAAAGTGTGTCAATGAAAAGATCAACCCTTGACTCGAAAGAAAAGAATAAAGAAAAGAAATAAAGACGAGTGGGAGGGCAAGTGAGGAGGAGGTAAAGTCAAGGTAAACCTGAATTGAGCATGGGTGAAGTGGACTATTAATGATTTCAGCATCTCTACGAGGTCATCTTTGCATGTTGCCCTGATGCCTTAGGACTACGCCCTCAGTCAGTAACTTGGGCACGTCTACCCAGGCCTTTGACTTCTCTCCAGTGGTCATCCTTGCGACTTCAGTGAACTCGTCCATCTTCTATAAACTGCTGAAAGTTGATCAAGTAGCCTTGCGGTATGCTCAAGCAACTACCTTTATGTCCTCCTTGACCTGCACATCAAAAAACAAACAAACCCTTTCTCCTTTCGGATTCAGACAAGTCAAAGTTCTCTATTCGATTTTATTCAAAATAAAAGAAAAGAAAACTAAAATAATATACAAGAAATACCAGGTTGCCTCCTGGTCAGCGCCTTAGTTATCGTCATGGGCATGACGTGATGTATGCTCACCATTCTTCATGATGGAAGGGTTTAAGCTTTTCCTCGTTATGGCCATAAGAGGCCTTCAGGCACTTGAGTAAATCAGTGAAGTTGCTCATCATCCATCCATGTAAAGTGCCTGGTGATTTGCCCAAACCAAATGGTAACTGCATGTTGGTCAAGGGCGACTTGCTCTTCTCTTCCGGATTTTGGGCGAACAACCCTTGTGTCTTACTTTCTGAACCTTCACTTAAAACATCACTATTAATCTCCCCAATTTTATTTGCATGTCCAAAGTAGAGAAATTTCGTGTGCTTGGGCAATATCTTCGATTTTTGCTCGGGTGCCCGTTCAAAGGCTAGCTCCAATCTCTTTTCGGGAATCATTCTCAGTTTGCCTCGTCTGGATTAAAATATCAGATGGTTGAAACATTCCAATATGAAATACCTCATGTTTCTTTACTTTGGCGATATTTAGTTTCTGCTCTTGGGCAAGTTGTTCCTCTTGGACAGATTGCTCTTCTGCTGCAGGTTGCTCCTCTTGGGCAGGTTGCTCTTCTTGGTGGTTGTAATGCCCATAACCAAAATTAGGTGTGTTGGTCAGGGCATACTGGTTGTAGCAATTATGTTCGTCTTGCCCATAACTGTGCATTGGCCAACCTGCGTGTTTTCCATCATAGTATAGTAGTGGGCGCTCGTCATGATCAACTTCATTTGTTTCCACTGCTTTGAGTGGTCTTGTGGCCATGATATCTACGAGTTTCTCGACGGTGCCGCAAAGTTTATCAATTTTATCTTCGGCAGACTTGGGCATAGCAGATGTCTGCTTGGGCAAGTAGTCTTCATCTTCACGGGATCCTTCGGCCAAGTCTTTCAATATTTTGAACGCCTCACTTGCTGTTTTATCGAGGATAGAACCTCCACATGCAGCATAAATCATCATTCTTTCTTGTCCCCTCAGTCCGGATCTGAAGTATTGGATCAATTCATGATCCGGAAATAGACGATATGGGCATTGTGCTTGAATCTTATTGAATCGTACCCAATAATCATGGAAAGATTCTTTTGTGCCCATTTTGAGGTTGTAAATCATCCTCTTGATCTGCATGATCCGAGATATGGGGAAGTGCTTCTTCAAGAATTGATGTTGGAGCTGCTGCCATGTTGTAATTTCGCCCTTGGGCAAGGTGTATAGCCATTCTCTTGCCTCGTCAGCAAGGGAGAAGGGAAAAGCTAATAATCGGATGTATTCTGCCAGGTTGCCCATAGCAGGTATAGTCCCACATGCTAGCTCAAAATTTCTCAAATGTAATTGAGGGTCTTCCCAGGGCATATCGCTGAACTTGGGCAACAGCTGCAGAAAACTAGGATTCATTGACCAATCTGTAGTGATGATGGGCAAAGTTATGCCCACAAGTTTAAAGTCCAAAGAGCTAGGGAACCTCAATTCCCTCAATGTCTTCTCTACTCCTCGGTTGTTCAGGTAATCCATCTTTTTTTTTGCCCTCTGCTCAAGTCTGGATCTTGAGCAAAGGTGGGTCTCTGGGCTGCACGTGCTGCTTGGCCTGCTTTCCTTGTCCTGCTCCTTGCTGTCCTCTTTGGTCAACCTGGAACAAAAACAAAAAAATCGCAAGTCAAATAGCACAAAGAAAATAACTGGAATATAAACTCCCCGGCAACGGCGCCAATTTTGACGCTACCGTCGTTTGAGTAGCGAGCAAAATAAATTTATAAAACCTAAAGCTTCACACCAACAACAAGTATTAGTGGTAAGTATTAGGTGTCGATCCCACGAGGAGTTTATCGTTATTTTCTCACGGCTTTGCCCAATGTGGGTTGTCACGATTTATAAAGAGTTTTGTTTGAATAACCGACCAACTAAAATAACTAAAAACAAATAATAAACCAACTAAATCTAATAACAAGAAAATAAAATACTCAGCTACTCAACTTGACCAATAACAGAAATAAACTACTCAACTACTAAACTCGACCAAACTGTAAAACAGAGCATCTGGGCACAGTCGTCACCTTGTCTACCTGATCAAGTTTCTACTGTTCATCGGCACATATGATTTTGCTGACAGCTTTATCTTTCGGTTATAGGTTGTCCAATTAAAGTATAAACGCCCCTATGTTGTCACGCACGCAAATACCCCAACCCTTATTCACTCTTTCGGTTTAAAGTTTTACTAGATCTCTCTAAGCACAACTTCTAGTATTGATCAATTCGACACTATGTTAGCCGACATGAGTCTAAGTTGACCAAACTGCCTTAATCTCTAAGCGAACCCGAAATGGCCAATAGCATGCCCGGACAGACCCGAGTCATACGACCACATCTCAAGCAACATGTAATACTATGCGGACGCCCAGTCTCCCGACACGTTGATCATATGTGTGTGTTAGGTGAAAAGGGGTTCCTACTGGCTACTGTAAGTTGCCCAAGTCCCTAACATGCCTGTAGATACTACCCTGTTGAATCGGGAATAAAACTCAGTTAGTTGCTATAATCAAAAGCCTCTCAGTAAATTAAACATCAGACAGACCAAGTTCGAACCTTGCCCAGGCGCAGATTAACTAGCTACGCATGAACAAATAATAAATAAATAAAATATAAGGAAAACATGCTGGAATTAATCTAAAAAATTAAAGTAACAATTGTCTTGAATTAACAGAAATAAAAAGACGAAAATAAAAACATAAAACAAATCGAAATTGCCCAGCTATGCCCGAAGGCGATAGCCGGGGAGAACTCGCCTTCCTCTTCCTCCGATCTTCTTTGGTGTGGTGGCTGATGTGTATATGTGAGTTCTTGTATATAGCCACTCTTATTCACGTGATTTCTAAGGTATGATATGTATTTATAGATGCTGGAAGTCTTGGGCTCCAAGTAAAATCGCTGGCTTGATCAGATTAATTGAGATAAGGAAAGAAAAGATTCTTTCCTAATCCAATCCTGAAAAATAGGGATCCTGCCGCGTCCTTGACCAATTCCGTGTAGATATAGGACTCAATCTGATGTAGAGACGTGTTGGACAATGACTCTAACGTTGGATGAGAGTCCATCTTTGATACTTCTCTGAATCTGGTCGCCGATGAAGACTCCATAGTTCACAGGACCCTTCGTACACTGCTTGCTCAACGTCCGTCTCTGGTCAACTCCGATCTTTGTCCAACCTCTTTACTTCGTACGGTACTTGGTCAAGCTTCGGTCTTGGTCTCTTTCTGACTTTGGCCAATATGACATGGGTGTTTAGGTCAGTCTAACTTGCTCAACCAGCATACTTGCTCAATGCGACGATTTCTTTCCAAAGGTGCGTCTTTTCACGTTTCACCTGCATACCTTGACCATAGACTCCAAATGTGCCCTCCCAGACACAAACAAGGTGAAAACAACTAAAAAGACTCGATTAACTTGACTCGAAAGAACTAAAAATGAGACAAAAAATATGGCTCATCAAACCACCTCAGGAGGAAATCCCTGAAGGCGACACGATTGAAAAAGCTCTGGAGAAGTGGTCTATCGATGAAACTGCCGCAGCTACAGCCAACGATAGGGCAAGGTGTGCCATCCTTGAATCCATCGATTGCAACATGTACAGAATTGTTAAACAATGTACTACTTCCAAACAAGTGTGGGATTTGCTGGCTCTTCATTGTGAAGGTAACAACACAGTGAAGAAAACTAAGGTCCGTATGCTTATGTCTCGTTTCGAAAACTTGCGTATGAACGAGGACGAGACTTGCCTTCAGTACTTTGGAGAATTAATGTCCATCGTTACTGAATGTGCTGACCTTGGTTCACCCATTAGCAACCCGGCAGTGTGTAGTAAGATAATGCGATCGATGAGCAAGAAGTTCCTGCCGAAGGTCACTACCATAGAAGAAAACTCCCTATCAGAGGAAGATTATGTTTCATTAATGGCAATCTTCAAGAACTATGAACTTAACCATGAAGATCGTGAGACTCACGGAAAAGCACGTTCGCGAAGCGACGAGAAGAATCTTGCCTACACCGTGACAGAACCCTGCGGCAGGGAATCAGGCAACAACTCTCAAGGCAGCAGTCCTCCCACCGCAAATGACTTGACCGATGAAGAGATCTATGAGTTGCTTGGATCTGATGGTGGAGAAGACAAGTTTGCATTCCTTTCAAAGAAATTGGATGCAGTACTTGTCCGCTCGTTGAATAAGCCGTACGATCCCCGACGAAGGAAGTTCCCATCAAGGCCAACACAGAATCAAGAAAGAAGGATCATTGTACGCCACCCAAGCACAGGAGCAAATTCAAACTCAAGTCCAAGAGACTGGTCAAAGATCAAGTGTCACATGTGTGAAGGAATTGGACATTTCGCAACCGAATGCCCTTCAAAAGATCGAGGCATTGGAATTTTAAATTCCATGGTTGTGCAAGAGGATATGGAACAATACTGCCTTGAAGACTCCACCACTGCGCTTGTTGCTCGCTTCGATGGTATTTCCCTATCCGATGTAGAAGATGACGGTCCATTCCAGGCTACTCCACGACGGCATGTTGATTTTCTTGCCTCTGCCGCAGATCAGACAGTAACGCCTGCTGCAGAGAACCGCATGTGTCTCACTGTCTCAGTCAGTGGCTATGAGTCTGAATAGGAGACCATTCCCATTGATCTTTTCATCGAGCTAAAAGAAACTTTCGATGAGCTACGCATGGACTTTGCCCGGCAGACCAAGATGATGAGAATGCTAACTTCAACCAAAGCCGGATACGAAGAAAAGTTGAAGAAGCAGGCCATGGCAATTGAACAAATGCTCGTGGAGAAGAACACCTTTGAAGAGCGATTGAAGAAACTTGATGTCCAACTCACCAGAAAAGATATGGAGGCCGAGAAACTAAAAATTGATTTTAATCGTGTAAATGGAAAACTCGAAGTTGCTAACAATACTTTTGTAAAACTTAACACGGCAACAACAAAATTAGACGCCGTAATGAGTATTTCACACGTTGAAAGGCAAGGCCTCGGACATCAAAAGGTTGTAGATGCCGTTTTTCCAAAGAAAAACTCAACGGACATGGCATTTGTAAAGGCATCAAATGATGATTCAACAACTGCCGCACAATCCTCAAATCCAAAAAGGGACGAAGAAACCGAAGGCAAGGCCACTGCTCCAGCAAGAGACTGCCGCAGAAGGCCAAGCAAAGGCAGACATCATCAGGCAGGATGAATACAAGGAAACCCCTGCCTAAGCAACATCTTAAATCGAATAGACGATATGTGTGCCACTACTGTCTTGTACCTGGTCATATTCGACCTTTTTGTTGGAGACGCGAAGAGGATCAAGCAAGAGGATATTACATTCACTCCAACACTGGACCACGGCATCCCAAATACTTCTTGCATTCTCTGCCTTCACGACCCCTTATCAAAAAAAAGGCAGCAACTATACGCAAATGGGTGCCCAAAACTAAACCCTCTACTAATGTCTGTTTTACAGGTCCCTCCGATGACTCCTCTGCCGCATCAAATGCCATCCAAAGTGCTGAAACATGCAATGTTATCTTCACTGCCCTCAAAGCTACCAAAGACGATAAGTGGTACTTCGATAGCGGATGCTCGCGGCACATGACCGGAAATAGTGATCACCTCATCGACTACAAAGTCTTTCACGGAGGAGAAGTCACTTTTGGAGGAGGTTCCAGTGGCTCAATTGTTGGCCGAGGCACTTTAAATGTGAAAGGGCTGTCAAAGCTACAACAAGTGCTTCATGTTGAAGGCCTTATCACAAACCTCATAAGCATAAGTCAACTATGCGATGAAGGCATGAATGTAAAATTTACTCACCAAATGTGTGAAGTGTTTGATAATGCAGGGAACCCACTCATCCAGGGGGAGCGTTCCAAGGCAAACAACTGCTACTCCATTGGAGAAGCATGCCTCTCTGCACAAGTCAAAGATGACATAGACCTATGGCATCAAAAACTTGGACACACAAGTCTTGGGAATTTAGAGCGTCTAATCAAGTTCAATGCTGTTCGTGGACTTCCAGCCCTCCCAAAAATCCGGAAGACAACATGTGGACATTGCAAACAAGGAAAAATGACTCGTGTAAGTCATCCAGCAATACCTGTCGCAGGACAGACTGATGCCTCTGCCGCAGAACCTTCCAACTCGAAGGCAGAACTGTATCAAAAGCAAACCAAATGCTTTGATCTCCTCCACATGGATTTAATGGGGCCAATCGAGACAAGAAGTCATTATGGAAAACGCTACGTACTCGTAGTAGTCGATGACTTCTCAAGATATACGTGGGTGCGATTTCTCACCGACAAAAGTGAGACATATGATGAAGTGTCCCAGCTCATTAGGTGGATAAAGACCAACCATGAAGCCTGCGTAAAGAGAACAAGAAGTGACCATGGCACCGAGTTCGAAAACCAACGGCTTTCCTAATTTTGTGATACGCATGGCATTGCCCAAGAATTTTCTGCCCCCATAACACCTCAACAAAACGGCGTGGCTGAAAGGAAGAACCGAAATCTTAAAGAAATGGCGTGTACAATGCTGATCGCCAAGGGCCTAAGCAAGAAATTTTGGGCAGCAGTATTCAATGCCGCATGCCATATCCTGAACCGCATAAGCATACGTTCAGGAACAACAAAAATGGCCTATGGGATTTTAAACAATAGGAAGCCCAATTTAAAATATTTTCATGTTTTTGGCTCTGTTTGTTATGTTTTAAATGATAGGGAACCTAGATCTAAACTTGATCCAAAGTCACTTAAAGGATTATTTGTTGGATACTCTAGGAATAGTCATGCCTATCGATTTTTATCATACAAACTAGAACCATTATTGAATCTGTGAATGTTGATTTTGATGATTTTAGTCGACTTAGGAAACCCAAAGAAGAAGATGTAAAAGGTTTACTCGAGCCTGCTGCAGTAGCAGAAATTGAAGGCAGTTTTACACCGGAGCAGCCTAATGCCGCACCCACTGGCTCGAATGATGATGCCCGACCTTCTACAGCGTCTCCCGAGAAATCAAACGATGATAGCACTCCTCAACAAGCAGATTCATCATATGTTGAAGAGACGTCAAACAAACGACGAAGGGATCCCCCAAGGCATGTTATCCGAAATCACCCTTCGAGTCAAATGCTGGCCAGACGCATGAGAGTTCATCCGTACATCGACTACCGCAACATGACCAAGAATGTAAGCATGTCTGCCACATGCATTGAGATAGGCATTGTCTCGTATCTCTCCACAGTAGAATCGAAAAATGTCAAAGAAGCATTGGCCGATGAATTTGGGATCATGGCAATGCAAGAAGAGATGAACGATTTGAAAGAAACAAAGTTTAGAAGCTCATTCCTCATCCCAAAAATAAGAATTTCATCGGGACAAAGTGGATTTTTAAGAACAAATCAAATGAGCATGGGCAGGTTTTGCGCAACAAGGCAAGACTCGTGGCACAAGGCTACACCCAAATTGAAGGCATCGATTTCGATGAGACCTTTGCCCCCGTAGCACGCATGGAGTCCATACATTTTCTTATTGCTATTGCATGCCACCTCAACATCAACTTACATCAAATGGACGTGAAGGCAGCCTTCCTCAACGGCATACTTGAAGAGGAGGCATACGTTGCACAACCCAAAGGCTTCGAAGATCCGAAATATCCTGACCATGTGTATCAATTACACAAGGCATTGTACGGCCTACAACAAGCTCCTAGAGCTTGGTATGGCTGCCTAACTGATTTTCTACTCAGTTTCGGATTCACTCGAGGCACTGCCGACAAAACACTGTTTGTTAAATTCAATTCTTCCAATATTTTAATTGCACAAATTTATGTTGATGATATTGTCTTTGGATCCACATGTGAGAACATGCTTGAGGCATTCACCTCTGCCATGGCATCAAAATTTGAGATGAGCATGGTAGGAGAACTAACTCATTTTTTTGGGCTCCACATCAAGCAATCATCAACTGGAACTTTCATCTCACAAGCCACATATGCTAAGAATCTCATCAAAAGATTCCAACTTGAAGGATCCAAGCCCATGAGAACACCTATGGGCTCAACGGACAAAATCTCCCGAGGCACTGATACTGCCGCAGTGGATCAGACACTCTACCGATCCATGATAGGGAGTTTACTTTATCTTACGGCAACTAGACCTGATATTATGTATAGCGTTTGCTTATTTGCCAGGTTTCAAGCTGATCCGAGGGAAGAACACTTGAAGGCAGTCAAACGCATCATACGATATGTTGCCGCATCAGTCGAGTTAGGCATATGGTATACCAAAGACACCAACACTGATTTAGTTGGATTTTCCGATGTCGACTGGGCTGGAGACATGGATGATCGCAAGAGTACAAGCGGTGGATGTTGTTTTCTTGGAAATAACATCATTTCATGGCATAGCCGCAAGCAAAACTACATTTCTCTATCCACTGCTGAATCAGAATATGTTGCCGCAGGAAGTTGCTGTACCCAACTCATTTGGTTAAAGCACATGCTTGATGACTACCATTTGGACAGCAATATTCTCATACTCTACTGCGACAATATGAGTGCCATCAACATCAGTCATAATCCAGTTCAGCACTCAAGAACCAAACACATCAGCATTAGGCATCATTTCATACGAGATTTGGTGGATAAACGTCTCTTGAGGATTGATCACATCCCAACAGAGAAGCAAATAGCTAATATCTTCACCAAGCCACTGAATTCAGATCGTTTCATTGCTCTAAGAAATTCTTTGTGCATGTGCACCATGCCATAGATGCTGATCTGCATCATGCTGCCGCATTGTCATGCCTACTGAACCTCTGCCACAGCATTCTGCCCTTGTCAACTTATGAGTTTAAAATTTTCCGAAGGAAGAGAAAATACCCAAACCACTTTAGGCAACATGTGTTGGAGTTGTGTACTTAATGTCTAGATTTAAGTAACGGAAACTCACGATCCATTGCCACTAATCTATTTAATTAAATAAACAATTATTTGCGTTTAATTATTTATAATTAAATATATGCAAATTATAGACCTAGATTATATACGTTGTAGTTAGTATGGTACGGAAGATCATACTATCGGTTACTCGTATTTAATCGAACAGTTGCTCACGACCTAGATGGACACGGACCAATCCATCGGTATAGTCGTTGTGTGAGAGAGAAAATAATCTGTCTTGATTATTTTATCACACTTGTACACTTGGTGTATTGAGCGGATCGTTGAGATTTATCGATTAGGATTGCCGGCGATAATCGATTTAAGTCTCAGTGTATTTTATTCTTAATCCCCGATACTATTGCGGGTGTGTATATTTAATATAAGTGACTTTGATTTTCCAAAGGAATTAACCGATTTAAATATTGGGTTAATTACCGGTTAAGTTGGGTCGCTATATTTTATATATGACATGCCGTGAATACTTGACGAGAAAGTGTATCCCGTAAGGGTTGATAATATCCCCGAGATGAGTTCATAAGAAATTATTATGTAAACCCTGCAGGTGGATTTAATTCCGCATAATAATTAAGGTTGAATGGTACTAGTCTCGGATATAAGAGATGAATAAATTAATTAGCAATAAATTAATTTTATTCATGGATATTTAAATCTTAAATACACGGAATAAATAATACTACCGGAGAAATATTATTTGATATAATATGGTGAATATTAGGAGTGCAGTTATATTTATATAGTGGAGTTAATCATATAATTAATAATAGTAAGGATTAATAGATTTGGGCTTGGGCTCAATTTAATCACTATTTTTGGAAGCCCAATATTCCACCTCCTTAAGATCCCCTACGTAGCCTATAAAAGCACTACATGGTCTTCTCTATTCTCATAACTTGAAGATCACAATTCTAGAGAGAGAAAGTAGAGAGGGAGATCCATGAAGTTCGGTAGATCGTCGCCCACACGACGTCCGGGCTAGTGCAAGGAATACGTGGGAAGATCTCAAGGTCATCATAAGATCTCGTTTCTCCGCACAACGAATCGAAAGGTGAATTAAATATTTCCGCTATTTAATTCTTATTGAAATCAATTATCGAAAAACAAGATCCGATAATCGGGGATCCAAACCGGGACGAGTCGGGAGGTGGCGGTCTTGGACCGCCGGACCGCCGGCGACTCGAGGACCGGCTGGACGGATCACCGGGAGGAAACCCTCGGCTGGGCGGCGGCTTGACGCACGCGGTTGGAGCAATCGTGGGTCACGGTTTCGGCCGTGGCTAGTGCTCGATCGGGCTGCTCCTCCGCGATGCTCCGGGCTGTTCGTTCGAGGTTTCCTGGACGTCGATCGGAGTCGGTTCTTTGACGATTCCGGGTGATCGATTTCCAACAATTGGTATCAGAGCGTACGGTTACGTTTTTCGTTAATTGTTTCGATAATCGATTATCGTTGTATATGGCCATAGATTAATTTAATTTGTTAAATTATTGTGCTATATTGTTCTACGTCTTTGTATTCTCTCTCGTATGAATCTTGTGATTTTTATTAAATTAAATATCGACGGAAAAATATATTAAAAATCGAGGGTTTTCGGAAATCGAACCGGATCGATCGACCGCGGCATACCTGGGCTCGAAGGGGCTGTGCGGGCTGCTGGGCGTGACCTAAACGTGGCTGGGCATGCCGGCGTGTGCCCCCAGTGGTGGTGGTTCGCCGGCAGCCGGAGGTTGCGTTCGGTGGTTGCGTTGGCGGCTTCGCGGACGGCTTCTTGATCGGGCGGGCTGCCGGGGAGGTGACTGGAGGCACGGGCTGCGTGTGGTGCTGAACGTGAGCGGGGCACGGCTGGGCCTGCCGGCGTTAGCCACCAGTGGTGGTGGTTCGCCGGCAGCCGGAGGCTAAGCTCGGCAGTCACGTTGATGGCAACACGGACGCGGTTTCGGAGTCGAGCTCGACGATCTCTTATGTGCGGGCTGCTGCTGGAGCGAAGTCGATGGCATGCGACGTCGACGGCGTCGTCACGCCGGAAGTCGGCTACTCCAGCACGATCGATCGCGGCTGCTCGTGAGGTCGCAGTAGGTCGATGGCTTACGTCTTCAAGGGAGACGACGTGCCGGAGATCGACCAGGCCGCTGCACCCCTCGCCGAAGAAGACGATCGCTGAATTTCGTTCGCGCCGCTGCTGTCTTTGTCGGCAAACGACGCTTTGAGATTTTTGTGTTTTTCAATGTGCGTAAGCATGGGCATGCATGTGCTGGAGGAATTAATTGGTTGGTGCGCATGGTGCATGTTATTACATGCATGAGACCAAAAATTAATTTTTGCACAATGGTTTCGATTGGTCCATCGTTGGTTTCGATTGGGTCGACCGGAAATTTCGTTTTCGGTTCGTCCCGGTAAATCCGATCTTTCCGGAAATAATTTAATCTTTCTAATATTATTTAATTTAATTTTGGAATTAATTCAAATTCTATTTGGATTAGATTTCTTAATTATGGAATTAAATAATGGAATTAGATGGAGAGTTAAATTAGGAAAGAAAGTCCTAGTTTCTCTAGATATCCTATACCTACTTGGATTAGAAGTCTTAAGAAGAATCAAAATTCGATTTTGATTAGGATTCTTGAGATCTAATTTAAATAGGATTGAGAAATTATTAAAATATTGATTTTATTTAATTTAAGTATTTTATTTAAAATCATTACATTGATTCAAAATTTATTTTGAATTGGAAAATCTTGGATTTTATTTAGAATAGAATTAAATATGGAAATCAATGGATTTTAATAAAATTGATTTTATTTAATTTAAATATTTTATTTAAAATCAATAGATTAATTCAAAATTTATTTTGAATTGGAAAATCTTAGATTTTATTTAAAATAGAATTAAATATGGAAATCAATGAAATTGATTTTATTTAGTTGGAGTATTTTATTTAAAATCATTAGATTGATTCAATTTATTTTGAATTGGAATCTTGGATTTTATTTAAAATAAAATTAAATATGAGAATCAAAGAATTTTTCCGTCGCTCGGCAAAGTATTCAAGACGTAGAATGAAGACTCAAGACAAGCATGCAGGAATTCATCAAGGTACGAGTAGTCGAGAAATAATTTTACTTGAGTAATTATTTGATTATTTGTGAACGTACTTGAATGAAATGTATGTTTGTTATTATGCTTATGTGTATTTAATTATGCATTAGATAGCGTATCCCTTTGTTATAAAAAGCTAAGTGGGAGAGGGAATGGAAACATTGCCATGGTCTCCATTGCTGTTCTCTTGGTGACTTTTATGGACTTTTGAAGTTCGTATAGATAAGCCATTGGAGGAGAATTCTTGTAATTCCTTTTACGAGAAACATTGATTAGGTTTATCAAACAATGCCTAATTTGTCTTTCTGAAACTGATTTCAAGTCGACTCATTCTCACCCCGGGGAGTGGAATGGAGCCAAAGCCACTTGGTCATGTCGAGGACACAAATTAGAGACTTTCGTGTCATTTGACGACTAGATCGATTGTCTGCTCGGCTCCCTCATTTTATGAGAGATAGGGTTGTTCGCATGGTGAATCACTGGTTAGAAACTTCGAGTTTCACTTATGATTCTCCGCGTCTTTATTTACAAGATTGAATGATTCAAGTAATTGGGAGTCAATTATAAAGATCTTTTGGTGTAGTAAACGTCCACACGAACGTGGCTTGCTATACTGAATGAGATCTTGGATTAATTGATGTAGTCAGTTATAGAAGGGAGTGAAGGAGCGTATGTTAACGTAAACGTCCACACGAACGTGGCTTGCGGTGAATATACGTATCCCAAACAATCTTCTTAGATACTGAGTAATGGTTTACACTTAGGTACGCTTTATAGTATTCTTCCCAACGAAGTAATGCTATAATTGATGTACGACCGAAGCAAATCTAATTGCTAAATCATTTGGATAGGTAAACGTCCACACGAACGTGGCTTGCCATATCTGATGGGATTTTAGATGTGATTAGTGGTTTAATGATATTATTTGAGGGAGATAATATCGGAGATTAAATCGATTGTTTGTTATTATATGTGCTCATAGATTAGGAAATGACTTTGAACCCACTTTATGTGATACTTAAGGATTTTAAACTCACTGGTCCCTAAATGTAATGATTGGAATAGAGATCTAGACATTACCCAAACTGTTGAAGAGTACAAGTTTGTACTCAGTGAGCTTTGTCCTCCCGAGCCTATCAATGTCTCAACTGATGAGGAAAGGACTGATTATAAGAAGTGGGAAAATGCTTATGCAATGACCACTGATTATGATCTCATGTTCAAACTCAAGTTGGTGTATAGACATGATATAGGCGGCTAGACAAGAAGCGATGAGGATACTCATAAAGGCCATTCACTTCGAGGAAATGCTTAAACACGTTTTTGAGATGATGGACCTTTTAGACGAGTTGAGACGGAAATCGCAAGCTCTTGTAGCCAAAGGTTTCGAACCTAAGGGCAAAATCGGGGGAAAGGAAAAGCAAGCAAAGAAACCCAGTGGTCCTAAGCTTGGACCACGAGATGGGACGAGAAAGCCATGAGGCAAGTGTTCTCGATACAAACAGTCTGGGTACTGGAAGTCTGATTATCCTCTCAAAGAAGGTACGAAATTTTCTTTAGTCGTAAAACATAGTCAGTGGTATTATCTACCAGAACCTGGTGTGTAGATATGGAACCACTGACGGTATGTGCATTTTAAATGCAAGAGGTTCCAGGAAACCTAACGACTTGGAAAAGAAGAAATCGTAGTCTACATGGGCAATGCTGTAGAGGAGGCAGCTGTTGCAGTGGAGGACATTTTATAGGATTTCATTTTAAGATATTGCTTTATGTACCCTTTCATATTAGAAAGAACTTTGTTCTGGATTTCTAATGAATGGATATTTTATTTCTTTTAAATAAAATAATGATGATATTATCTATTTTGGTACATTAGCTAGCAATATATAAATGATGAATCCTGAGTCTACCACGATGCGACGAACCGTTTTATACAACTCGTTTTACTAATAAGAGATTTCTTTATTAAATCATTTATACTTGTGGAATCTTATGCTAAGTCATATTTATTCAAATAAGAAGTTCAAAGGTCGAAAATTGATTCTAAGATCAATTAAGTTGAAGGAGTGGACCTTCCTACCTAAGAATCTAATTTGGAAGATAATACGACTAAGCAATCCTTTATGGATATAAGATATAAGATCCGGACAAGTATTAGAATTGATTGACTCTGATTTATGATCAGAGCTTGGGATTGGATCCCAAGTGACTACACCATACAGTCCTCTGTAAGATTGGTGTGTCGGAAATAAGAAATGGAACTCTTATAGAAATAGTAAAAGCATGAGTTAAATGGAACTACCTATGTTCTATGGATATGTCTTGGTAACAACGGCGCATTCAAATGTGGTTGTAGAATATCCTAGAAGAACAAAAGATGTGTGTTCGATAGTACTATGAACCAGAAGGACGTTATAAGTTCTAACGCCCGGTTCTTAGAGGAAGACTATTAGATGAACCACAAGCCCAAAATGACGTAATACTTCTGAAAAGAGAGAAAACGACAAAGACTTAGAACCAGCCGAACCGAGTAGCGGTACACCACTAACTGCACCTACTGTTATTACTGTTTATACACCGGAACGCCGTTGTAGTGGGAGGTTGTGTGACAACCGGAGATATTCATAAGACTATGAGAGTTTCGAACTCTGGACCTAGTATACATGAAATATATCCCTGAATCTACATAGAGGCGGTACTAGATCTAAATGTGCCTTCTTAGAGAACAATAAGGATTATTGTTAAGAGGCGAGATCATTTAGAGTACAAGCTTAGTTGATCCATTTATGGATTGTAACAAAGCTAGAGTTCGTGGAACTTGCGCATTGATGAGATAGTCCATTTGATGGATTCATCAAAAGGCATTGACGAATCGTGTGTATGGGAAACGTGATGGAAACAAGGTGGTGTTTCTCGGAGGTTTTATGTAGATAACATTTTATCATTGGTAACAATGTAAAGATGTTGTCAGACATAAAATGATGGTTGTATAGAAAAATTGATATATGAGATAAAGAAGAAGTTAGAGCATGTTCTTAAGATCTAGGATCTCAAGAAAAGAACATTGTACTTCTCTAGAAATCTTGTACGATTATGGTTCATTTTTAACATGCATAGTTCCGAGAAAGATTCGCTACCTTTCAAACACGGAATGCATCTATCTAAGGTATGTGTTTTGGAACACATAAAGGTGATAGAAGCAGTGAAAGCAGTTTCCTACACTTGGAGTGTGGAAAGCTTGATAAATGCAATGTTGAAAAACGAGAACCTGATATCGGCTATGCGGTTAGCATAGTGGGAGGATATCAAGGTAATCCTGGAAACTAATATTCGACTGCTGAAAAGTACTTTCGAAGTACTGTTCTAGACTACGAAGCAGACGAGCATTTCCTTTGGATTACATTCTCTTAGATTTCTAATCAAATGAGGACCAGTGTAATTCGATATCAGACTATGTGTTTCACTGTTGAAGGAGAAGGAGTTTTAACATGGAAGAGTGATAAGCACGATGCTTTTCGGACTCTGCCATGGGTAACCAAATAGCGGCCTCAGAGGCAGCGGAAGTTTTGGTATAACTCCGGGATAATCTCTGGGACTTAGATGTGATTCTTAATTTGCCAAAGGCTATGTAAATAGCGGTGCGATGGCAAATGGTAAGAAATCACAAGTCCATAAGTGTAAGATAACACATAGTGCAAGTACCACCTGATACGAGTCATCGTCGAGGGAGACGACGATGTAGTCACCAAGATAACTTCAGAGCGGCAACCTAGATTGCTCATTCACATAGTACTTCTTGGAAGTACAACTTAAGCACGTGATGAGTATGGGAGTCGGAAGTTTGGAGGAAATGACTAGACCTTATTACAAGTGGGAGATTGTTGGAGTTGTGTACTTAATGTCTAGATTTAAGTAACGGAAACTCACGATCCATTGCCACTAATCTATTTAATTAAATAAACAATTATTTGCGTTTAATTATTTATAATTAAATATATGCTGTAAGGATAAATATGTTTGGGCATTACAATGCCTTAAAAGGATCTAGGCAGAAGTTGTCTTGCTAACATATTTATTTGTTTTATTTCTTTCTTCACAATTTAAACTGTTGTAATCACTTTTCATATTGGTGATTTGATTTAGCATAGTTCATTGTTAGAACGTGCTTGAGAAACAATCAACATAGAAGCTTTCTGCCGCAGCACAGCCAAGCAGAGTTATGCCGCAAGCAGTGCAAGGCTTGGACAAGACGTTGAGTCAAGATATCGAGCGAAGCATGAGCGTAGGGCAAAGGATTGCTGAAGTCCAGAGAGTATGGAAGGCATTGCAGTGTGGCAGTGGATTCCAGAAGAACTTCAGAAGGCATCCTGCGGCAGCGGTCAAAGCAGCCTGCCCTAGAATATCTCAACCGATTGTTGACCTAGCAAATCAAGGAAATCAGTTGGGACTCTCCTCCTATAAATAGAGGACGACCCCAGCTGCATTCATTAGCTATTCCAACACCTTAGAAACATCTTTTCACTTCCAAGATCGATCATCACGCCTTTAGTGCCGCGGCTTCACTTGTGAAGTTCGTCGAGCCATATGTTCTCTCATCTCAAAGAGAGTTCTTTTGTTAGCTGATGATCGTGACATTAGATAGGTGTATATTCAGTAGCTAGGTCTTTTATTGTTGATTTTTAATTATACTCTTTGGATACGATTATCACGAAGACATATGTGTGTATGATCTTTGGTAAAATCATTTGTAAATCCAAGAGTAGACCTTTTGTAAAGACTCGTTTCTTTAATAAAGTTTCTGGCCGTAAGGCCGTTTCGTATGTGTATAATTTAAATACACATACAAAGATTAAATTCTTGTTCCTTTAATTTCCGTATGTGTGTGTGAGTTCGTTTTTACAAGTAATTTATTTTTAATTAATTCCGCTGCAACGATATACATATATAACATATATGAACCTTAATCTAAAACATTAAGACACACGCTAAAATATATAAATTACGAAAAACGAACATTTTCTGTACAAGGCATCGTGCTGCGGCATACGTTGTTCTGCCGCAGAACACTGCCTTGCCTAGGCAGCGCATTTCACTGCGTTTTATTTACTGCCTACGACTTTCAAGTGGTATCAGAGCGGGCACTAGACTTACTTAGTGTTTAAGGTCCGTCTGATCACGCACACTTACAATGGCAGATCCATCATTTTACATCGTACGAACACCGGTTGTTCTTGACGGTACAAATTATGGATTTTGGAAAACCCGCATTGAAGCAAGGATCAAATCAATTGATCGCAATGCGTGGTTGTCCGTACTTCGAGGATGGAAACCACCTCAGGAGGTAATCCCTGAAGGCGGTACGCTTGAAAAAGCTCCGGAGAAGTTGTCTACCGATGAGATTGCCGCAGCTACTGCCAACGATAGGGCAAGGTGTGCCATCCTTGAATCCATCGATTGCAATATGTACAGAATTGTCAAACAATGTACGACTGCCAAAGAAGAATGGGATATGCTTGCTCTTCATTGTGAAGGTAACAACACAGTGAAGAAAACCAAGGTCCGTATGCTTATGTCTCGTTTCGAGAACTTGTGTATGAACGAGGACGAGACATGCCTTCAGTACTTTGGAGAATTAATGTCCATTGTTACTGAATGTGCTGACCTTGGTTCACCCATTAGCAACCCGGCAGTGTGTAGTAAGATAATGCGATCGATGAGCAAAAAGTTTCTGCCGAAGGTCACTGCCATAGAAGACAACTCCATGTCAGAGGAAGATTATGTTTCATTAATGGCAATCTTCAAGAACTATGAGCTAAACCATGAAGATCGTGAGACTCACGGAAAATCACGTTCACGAAGCGACGAGAAGAATCTTGCCTACACCGTGACAGAACCCTGCGGCAGGGAATCAGGCCACAGCTCTCAAGGCAGCAGTCCTCCCACCGCAAATGACTTGACCGATGAAGAGATCTATGAGTTGCTTGGATCTGATGGTGGAGAAGACAAGTTTGCATTTCTTTCACAAAAATTGGATGCAGTACTTGTCCGCTCGTTGAAGAAGCCGTACGATCCCCGACGCAAGAAGTTCCCATCGAGGCCAACAAAGAATCAAGAAAGAAGGATCGTTGTACGCCACCCAAGCACAGGATCAAATTCAAACTCAAGTCCAAGAGACTGGTCAAAAATCAAGTGTCACGTGTGTGAAGGAATTGGACATTTCTCAACCGAATGCCCTTCGAAAGATCGAGGCATTGGAATTTTAAACTCCATGGTTGTGCAAGAGGATATGGAACAATACTGCTTTGAAGACTCCACCACTTCGCTTGCTGCTCGCTTTGATGGTATTTCCCTATCCGATGCAGAAGATGACGGTCCATTCCATGCCCCTCCACGACGACATGTTGCTTTTCTTGCCTCTGCCGCAGACCAGACAGTCACGCCTGCCGCAGAGAACTGCCTATGTTTCACTGCCTCAACCAATGGCTATGAATCTGAAGAGGAGACCATTCCCATTGATATTTTCATCGAGCTCAAAGAAAGTTTCGATGAGCTACGCATGGAATTTGCCCGGCAGACCAAGATGATGAAGATGCTTACTTCAACCAAAGCCGGATATGAAGAAAAATTGAAGAAGCAGGCCATGGCAATTGAACAAATGCTCGTAGAAAAGAACACTTTTGAGGAACGATTAAAGAAACTCGATGTTCAACTCACAAGAAAAGACATGGAGGTTGAACAACTAAAAATCGATCGTAACCGTGTTAATGGAAAACTCGAAGCTGCCCACAACACGTTCGAAAAACTCAACACGGCTGCATCAAAACTAGATGCCGTAATGAGTATTTCAAATGTTGAACGGCAAGGCCTCGGACATCAAAAGATCGTAGATACCATCATTTCCCCGAAGAAATTATCAACGGGAGTTACATTTGTAAAGGCATCAAATGACGAGTCAACGAACTCCATAACGTCTCCATCCCCACAAGAGCATGCACCAAAGGCCGCTGCCCCAGCAAGAGACTGCCGCAGGAGGCCGAAGCAAAGGCAAGCACCATCAGGCAGGATGAAAACAAGGAAGCCCCTGCCTTAGCAACATCTTAAATCAAAGAGACGATATGTTTGCCACTACTGCCTTGTACCTGGTCACATTCGACCCTTTTGTTGGAGACGCGAAGAGGATCAAGCAAGAGGACATTACTTTCACTCCAACACTGGACCACGGCATCCCAAATACTTCTCGCATTCTCTGTCTTCACGACACTTTATCAAAAAGAAGGCAACAATTATACGCAAATGGGTGCCCAAAACTAAATCCTCTACTAATGATTGTTTTTCAGATCCCTCCAATGACTCCTCTGCCGCATCCAATGCCATTCAAAGTGCTGAAACATGCAATGTCATCTTCACTGCCCTCAAAGCTACCAAAGATGACAAATGGTATTTCGATAGTGGATGCTCGCGTCATATGACTGGAAATAGTGATCACCTCATCGACTACAAAGTCTTTCAAGGAGGAGAAGTCACTTTCGGAGGAGGTTCCAATGGCTCAATTGTCGGCCGAGGCACATTGAATGTGCAAGGGCTGCCTAAGTTGCAGCACGTGCTTCATGTTGAAGGCCTTATTACAAACCTCATTAGCATAAGCCAATTATGCGATGAAGGCATGAATGTGAAATTTACTCACAAATTATGTGAAGTGTTTGACAATGCAGGGAACCCACTAATCCAGGGGGAGCGTTCCAAGTCAAACAATTGCTACGCCATTGGAGAAACATGCCTCTCTGCACAAGTCAAAAATGACATTGATCTATGGCATCAAAAACTTGGACACACAAGTCTCGGGAATTTGGAGCGTCTGATCAAGCTCGATGCTCTTCGTGGACTTCCAGCACTCCCAAAAACCCAGAAGACAACATGTGGACATTGCAAACAAGGAAAAATGACTCGTGCAAGTCATCCAGCAATACCTGCCGCAGAACCTGCCAACACCAAGGCAGGACTGTATCAAAAGCAAACCAAATGCTTTGATCTCCTCCACATGGATTTAATGGGACCAATCGAGACGAGAAGCCACTCTGGAAAACGCTACGTACTCGTTATAGTTGATGACTACTCAAGATACACATGGGTGCGTTTCCTCAAAGACAAGAGTGAGACTTATGATGAAGTGTCCAAGCTCATCAGATGGATGAAGACTAATCATGAAGCAAACGTAAAGAGAATACGGAGTGACCATGGCACCGAGTTCGAAAACCATCGGCTTTCTCAATTTTGTTACGCGCATGGCATTGCTCATGAATTTTCTGCCCCCATAACACCGCAACAAAACGGCGTGGCTGAAAGGAAGAACCGAACACTCAAGGAAATGGCGTGTACCATGCTGATCGCCAAGGGCCTAAGCAAGCAATTTTGGGCAGAAGCATTCAATGCCGCATGCCATATCCTGAACCGCATCAGCATACGTTCAGGAACAACAAAAACGGCCTATGAAATTTTGAACAATCGAAAGCCTAATTTGAAATATTTTCATGTTTTTGGCTCTGTTTGTTATGTACTAAATGATAGAGAACCTAGATCTAAACTTGATCCAAAATCACTTAAAGGATTATTTGTTGGATACTCTAGGAATAGTCATGCCTATCGTATTTTTATCATACAAACTAGAACCATCATTGAATCTGTAAATGTTGATTTTGATGATCTTAGTCGACTCAGGAAACCCAAAGAAGAGAATGTACAAAGTTTGCTCGAGCCTGCCGCAGTAGCAGAAATTGAAGGCAGTTTCACACATGCGCAATCTACTGCCGCACCTACTGGCTCGAATGATGATGCCCAACCTTCTACAGCGTCTTCCGAGCAATCAAATGATGATAGCAGTCCACAACAATCAGATTCATCAGATGTTGAAGAGACATCAAACCAACGACGAAGGGATCCCCCAAGGCATGTTATCCGAAACCACCCTTCGAGTCAATTGTTGGCCACACGCATGAGAGCTCGTCCGTACATCAACTACCGCAACATGACCAAGAATGTAAGCATGTCTGCCACATGCATTGAGATAGGCATTGTCTCGTATCTCTTCACGGTAGAACCGAAAAATGTCAAAGAAGCATTGGCCAATAAATTTTGGATCATGGCAATGCAAGAAGAGATGAACGAGTTTGAAAGAAACAAAGTTTGGAAGCTCATTCTTCGTCCCAAAAACAAGAATATCATCGGGACAAAGTGGATTTTCAAGAACAAATTAAATGAGCATGGACAGGTTGTGCGCAACAAGGAAAGACTCGTGGCACAAGGCTACACCCAAATTGAAGGCATCGATTTCGATGAGACCTTTGCCCCGGCAGCCTTCCTCAACGGCATACTTGAAGAGGAGGCATACGTTGCACAACCCAAAGGCTTCAAAGATCCGAAATATCCTGACCATGTGTATCAATTACACAAGGCATTGTACGGCCTAAAACAAGCTCCTAGAGCTTGGTATGGCTGCCTAACTGATTTTCTACTCAGTTTCGGATTCACTCGAGGCACTGCCGACAAAACACTGTTTGTGAAATTCAATTCTTCCAATATTTTAATTGCACAAATTTATGTTGATGATATTGTATATGGATCCACATGTGAGAATATGCTTAAGGCATTCACCTCTGCCATGACATCAAAATTTGAGATGAGCATGGTAGGAGAACTAACTCATTTTTTAGGGCTCCACATCAAGCAATCATCAACTGGAACCTTCATCTCACAAGCCACATATGCTAAGAATCTCATCAAAAGATTCCAACTTGAAGGATCCAAGCCCATGAGAACACCTATGGGCTCAACGGACAAAGTCTCCCGAGGCACTGATACTGCCACAGTGGATCAGACCTTATACCGATCCATAATAGGGAGTTTACTTTATCTTACGGCAACTAGACCTGATATTATGTATAGCGTTTGTTTATGTGCCAAGTTTCAAGCTGATCCGAGGGAAGAACACTTGAAGGCAGTCAAACGCATCATACGATATGTTGCCGCATCAGTCGAGTTAGGCATATGGTATACCAAAGACACCAACACTGATTTAGTTGGATTTTCCGATGCCGATTGGGCTGGAGACATGGATGATCGCAAGAGTACAAGCGGTGGATGTTGCTTTCTTGGAAATAACGTCATTTCATGGCATAGCCGCAAGCAAAACTGCATTTCTCTATCCACTGCCGAATCAGAATATGTTGCCGCAGGAAGCTGCTGTACCCAACTCATCTGGCTAAAGCACATGCTTGATGACTACCATTTGGATAGCAACATTCTTACACTCTACTGCGACAATACGAGTGCCATAAATATCAGTCATAATCCAGTGCAGCACTCAAGAACCAAACACATCAACATTAGGCATCATTTCATACGAGATTTGGTGGATAAACGTCTCTTGAGGATTGATCACATCCCAACAGAGAAGCAAATAGCTGATATCTTCACCAAGCCACTGAACTCAGAACGTTTCATTGCTCTACGAAATTCTTTGTGCATGTGCACCATGCCTTAGATGCTGATCTACATCATGCTGCCGCATTGTCATGCCTACTGAACCTCTGCCACAGCATCATGCCTTGTCAACTTATGAGTTTAAAATTTTCCGAAGGAAGAGAGAATACCCAAACCACTTTAGGCAACATGGTCAAACCCATATACATGTAAATAATACTCAATGGGTTGAGATACTATGTACTAGGTGACCTAAGTATTTAATAATCTCATTGTTGACATTGTATTATGCCTAAGTAGAGTTTAAGTACTTATGATGCAGCATGATGTTTCATTAGGATTAGATGTTTTTATTCTTTTCCTAATTTTGCTTTGTAAGCTTTTATTTTTCACACCACAAAAATATTTTACTTATTTTATTCAAAAAAAAAATTGAAAAATAGAAAAAGAAAATATTATTAAAAAAACAGAAAAAGAGAAAAATTAAAAAAAAAATAAAAAAAAAATGAAAAACAGAAAAAAAAATATATTGAAAAAGGTATTTTTTTTTATTGTGGATTTTGGCAAGTTCTGCCGCAGAGCACTGCCCCAAGTGACCATTGGGCAGCACTCAAGTATGCAGCAGACGACGGTTCAACCTCAGAAACGTAATCGTTGCCTATTTTTGCGTTACATCAAACCACCATCTGATTTTCACTTATTTTTCTTTGTTCTTTACTTCAAACTCCTAATTCGACTGCAACTCTTTCATAATATTAGATCTAGAGTTTGAATTCCTGAAATCCCTAATTTTCTTTCTCTCCAAATTTTCAATGGTCGAATACATTCCTTTTACTCCTTATTTCGGCGACCCACAATTCATTACGTTCATCAAGAAAGGTTCGCCTCGAGGCCACGTTGGCAGACGTTCAGGTGGCAGAATAGATGAAGGACTTTTACCGTATCCGCGCCAACATGCTCACGCTGCCGCAGACCACTCGGAGCTCACCGTTGTTTACTCACCCGATCTGCTGCCTCAGCAAAAGGCAAGAGGCTGCCATCCACTTCTTCGGCCAATCCAATTGATTTGGAAGCCACTACGAAGAAGGGCCGCAAAGGAAAGGAATCTGCCGCATCAAAAATAGACAATTCACACAGTGGAGACGCCGCAGTATCTCCATCCGCCGAACAGGACAAGGGTAATGCCACTGCTGCCGCAGTCCATGCGCCTAAGTAGGATTCTGAATCGACATGGAGGTGACAAAAGCTTACTCAAAGAGGATTTGATATGGGATATTTATACCAAAATGCGCCACTGCTTTGGTAATGATGACTCTTAAGGCTACGGCAAAGTGTATCTCCAGAAAAAGATTTTCACTTTCAGCCCTGCCGCATTCAATGATCTCCTTGACCGCTCAGATATTGAATATCCTGCCGCAGTCATTGAACCCAGCACTGCCGAAATTGCTCGCCGCCTGATTGGCCAAACACCAGACACTGCCTACATTCCTGCCTCCAAACTAACCTCTTTTTACTATCTACTATTTACCATTGCTCGTGGCAAATGGACTCCCAGGTCCAATATGCACTTTGTGCACACCACGATGGCAGAGGTTCTTTTTAACCTTGGTGCAGGAAGGCAAGTGATCCTTGGGCAGCTCATTTTTTACTAAATGGCTACGCAGGCTGAAGCTCATCACAGACGCAGAGCCTTGCGTTCCCCTCTTTTATCTGGGAGATGATGAAGGCAAAAGGGTTGTCATACAACGATGCTGATACTGAGACACTACTGCCTACAGCATACAAGTTGAGCATCCGCGATTCCAATGATCTTCTATGGAGAAGTTTTCATGGCACTGCCGCAGTCCTAACTCCAAAGAAAGCTCAAAAGCGCAGACTGATGCCCTCCGTTCCTCAGCTCCGTAGACGAGTATTCATGCTCGAGCTCACGCATTTGCCGAACAATGTGCTGCAAATCATATTGTCGTTATGCAGGATTACATGACCAAGGCAATTGTTGATGGTATTGTCTGATTTCTTGAAGAAAATGGCTTTCCTCCACAAAAAGGGGGAGTACCAGCAGCAGCGCAGCAGCAGCAGAGCTCTAAGCGGCAAAGAGGAAACTGTTGAATCATTTGAAGGATGAAGTGCAAAAGACTGCAGCAGAAGAGACAGAAAAAGTCTGCCGCAGAGATAGATGGAGACCGATCGTGATTCGTCACCCGAGCCTGAAACCTGATGGTTTGAAGATTCAAAGCAAGCTCTGAAGACTTGAAGAAATATTATTTCTTCTTTTGATTTTTAGTTTTTATTTGCTCTGAACAATTTTAATTTCTGGTTATTTGTTTTTGAACAATTTGGTTTTTAAGTTTTATTTGGTTGAACAATTTCTATTCTAGTAATTATTTCCTTTTGAAAAAATTGGTGTGTTACATTAAAGGCTTACTTAGTTTAACTTGTTTTTGTTCTATTAGTTAGTTAGTTATTTAAATAAATTTTTGTTCTACTTAGGAAGTATTAACTAAGGGGGAGTTTTATGCCTTAGTTGTTTTGTCAAGATAAAATCCATAAACTTCCAAGTAAAATGTATTTCATTGAGGGGGAGTGCTCTTATGCGCTGCTGCCTCATGGTTTTGTGAAGAAAGATAAAAAGGGGGAGTCTGTAAGGATAAATATGTTTGGGCATTACAATGCCTTAAAAGGATCTAGGCAGAAGTTGTCTTGCTAACATATTTATTTGTTTTATTTCTTTCTTCACAATTTAAACTGTTGTAATCACTTTTCATGTTGGTGATTTGATTTAGCATAGTTCATTGTTAGAACGTGCTTGAGAAACAATCAACATAGAAGCTTTCTGCCGCAGCACAGCCAGGCAGAGTTATGCCGCAAGCAGTGCAAGGCTTGGACAAGACGTTGAGTCAAGATATCGAGCGAAGAATGAGCGTAGGGCAAAGGATTGCTGAAGTCCAGAGAGTATGGAAGGCATTGCAGTGTGGCAGTGGATTCCAGAAGAACTTCAGAAGGCATCCTGCGGCAGCGGTCAAAGCAGCCTGCCCTAGAATATCTCAACCGATTGTTGACCTAGCAAATCAAAGAAATCAGTTGGGACTCTCCTCCTATAAATAGAGGACGACCCCAGCTGCATTCATTAGCTATTCCAACACCTTAGAAACATCTTTTCACTTCCAAGATCGATCATCACGCCTTTAGTGCCGCGGCTTCACTTGTGAAGTTCGTCGAGCCATATGTTCTCTCATCTCAAAGAGAGTTCTTTTGTTAGCTGATGATCGTGACATTAGATAGGTGTTTATTCAGTAGCTAGGTCTTTTATTGTTGATTGTTAATTATACTCTTTGGATACGATTATCACGAAGACATACGTGTGTATGATCTTTGGTAAAATCATTTGTAAATCCAAGAGTAGACCTTTTGTAAAGACTCGTTTCTTTAATAAATTTTCTGGCCGTAAGGCCGTTTCGTATGTGTATAATTTAAATACACATACAAAGATTAAATTCTTGTTCCTTTAATTTCCGTATGTGTGTGTGAGTTCGTTTTTACAAGTAATTTATTTTTAATTAATTCCGCTGCAACGATATACATATATAACATATATGAACCTTAATCTGAAACATTAAGACACACGCTAAAATATATAAATTACGAAAAACGAACATTTTCTGTACAAGGCATCGTGCTGCGGCATACGTTGTTCTGCCGCAGAACACTGCCTTGCCTAGCCAGCGCATTTCACTGCGTTTTATTTACTGCCTACGACTTTCATATGCAAATTATAGTCCTAGATTATATACGTTGTAGTTAGTATGGTGTGCGACGCCACACGAAAGATCATACTATCGGTTACTCGTATTTAATCGAACAGTTGCTCACGACCTAGATGTACACGGACCAATCCATCGGTATAGTCGTTGTGTGAGAGAGAAAATAATTTGTCTTGATTATTTTATCACACTTGTACACTTGGTGTATTGAGCGGATCGTTGAGATTTATCGATTAGGATTGCCGGCGATAATCGATTTAAGTCTCAGTGTATTTTATTCTTAATCCCCGATACTACTGCGGGTGTGTATATTTAATATAAGTGACTTTGATTTTCCAAAGGAATCAACCGATTTAAATATTGGGTTAATTACCGGTTAAGCTGGGTCGCTATATTTTATATATGACATGCCGTGAATACTTGACGGGAAAGTGTATCCCGTAAGGGTTGATAATATCCCCGAGATGAGTTCATAAGGAATTATTATGTAAACCCTGCAGGTGGATTAAATTCCGCATAATAATTAAGGTTGAATGGTACTAGTCTCGGATATAAGAGATGAATAAATTAATTAGCAATAAATTAATTTTATTCATGGATATTTAAATCTTAAATACACGGAATAAATAATACTACCGGAGAAATATTATTTGATATAATATGGTGAATATTGGGAGTGCAATTATATTTATATAGTGGAGTTAATCATATAATTAATAATAGTAAGGATTAATAGATTTGGGCTTGGGCTCAATTTAATCACTATTATTGGAAGCCCAATATTCCACCTCCTTAAGATCCCCTACGTAGCCTATAAAAGCACTACATGGTCTTCTCTATTCTCATAACTTGAAGATCACAATTCTAGAGAGAGAAAGTAGAGAGGGAGATCCATGAAGTTCGGTAGATCGTCGCCCACACGACGTCCGGGCTAGTGCAAGGAATACGTGGGAAGATCTCAAGGTCATCATAAGATCTCGTTTCTCCGCACAACGAATCGAAAGGTGAATTAAATATTTCCGCTATTTAATTCTTATTGAAATCAATTATCGAAAAACAAGATCCGATAATCGGGGATCCAAACCGGGACGAGTCGGGAGGTGGCGGTCTTAGACCGCCGGACCGCCGGCGACTCGAGGACCGGCTGGACGGATCACCGGGAGGAAACCCTCGGCTGGGCGGCGGCTTGACGCACGCGGTTGGAGCAATCGTGGGTCACGGTTTCGGCCGTGGCTAGTGCTCGATCGGGCTGCTCCTCCGCGATGCTCCGGGCTGTTCGTTCGAGGTTTCCGGGACGTCGATCGGAGTCGGTTCTACGACGATTCCGGGTGATCGATTTCCAACAACATGGTCAAACCCATATACATGTAATTAATAGTCAATGGGTTGAGATACTATGTACTAAGTGAACTTAGTATTTGGTAATCTAATTTTTGACTTATGATGCAGCATGATGTTTCATTAGGATTAGATGTTTTTATTCTTTTCCTAATTTTGCTTTGTAAGCTTTGATTTTTCACACCACCAAAAATATTTTACTTATTTAAAAAAAAAAAAGAATTATGAAAAACAGAAAAAGAAAATATTCTAAAAACAGAAAAAGAGAATATTAAAAACAGAAAAAGAGAAAAACTAAAAAAAAAAAGGGATTCTTTAATTTTGATTTTTGGCAACGACCTGCAGCAGTGCAATGCCCCAGATGACCGTTGAGCAGCATGTAGATGTTAGTTTTGTCAACAACATATGTGTTTGTTGTTTGTTTTTGTTTTCAGGTGATGTATCTCTTGAGGGGAGACTTGCTGGATCTCTTTGTACTCATTGTCTCTCATATGAGTTGTGCCAGAAAGGAGGAAATTATCATGATTGATGTGTTTCACAAAAGTTGTACCAAAAAGGGAAAGATTGTAAATACAAGTTTTTGGCTTCAACTTTGTGTGTTCCTTGCGCTGTCCATCGACTATTGTCATATCTCCTTCGTGCGAGCTCCGATGGACTTGATTCAAAATGCTATGGAATCCACACTTCAAGAGCTATGTATACATATCATGCGACAAAGTCGCGTGCAACAAAGTCGCGTGCGACAAGAGTCGCGTGCGACTGGAGTCGCGCAACTTGCGTTGGATGTGCAGTCCGGCGATTTTGGCCATATCTCCTTCATACGAGCTCTGATTGACTTGATTCAAAATGCTATGGAATCCACACTTCAAGAGCTATGTATACATATCATGCGACAAAGTCGCGTGCGACAAGAGTCGCGTGCGACTGGAGTCGCGCAACTTGCGTTGGATGTGCAGTCCGTCGATTTTGGCAATATCTCCTTCATACGAGCTCTGATTGACTTGATTCAAAATGCTATGGAATCCACGCTTCAAGGACTACAAAGAACCAACTTCATGCGACTGGAGTCGCGTGAGACAAAGTCGCGTGCGACAAAGTCGCGTGCGACAGGAGTAGCTTGATTCCTCCCTCTCATGCTGTGCGACAGGAGTCGCACGATCCGTGCGTCCAACTCATGCGACAGGCGTCGCACGCGACAGGAGTCGCACATCCGGGTATGCGACAGGAGTCGCATGTTGTGCATCCTTCATCTTGTGCGACTGGAGTCGCACGCCGTGGCTCTTTTGACTTCGTGTATCAACTGATGCATGAAGTGCTGTTTACTACTTCAACTCTATTGACGACAATGAAGACGATGAAATATGAAATGTTCAACGACAAGTGTTCATCACGATGAAGTTGAAGATGAAGTATTGAGATCGACAGAGTCAAGATGTGTTGAAGTCTGAAGTTGAAGAATCGAAGATTCAAGATTCGAAGATTCAAGAATCGAAGATTCAAGATTCCAAGATTCAAGAATCGAAGATTCCGAATGTGATGTCATCCATGGAATTGTGATGTAGGTCAAGCATGTGGCCAATCAGATTGCTCTATTTCAAGGCCTCACATGTGCGAGACTACTATATATACCCATGGAGTTGGATGACATCCTTTGACGATTTTGAGAGAACGAAATCCGATATCTGAGTATCAACGTTCGTTGTTTACGGCTTATAGCTTTAAGAGTTTTGGTAGTTGTTTTGTGCTGTGCACCGATAGTAGAGTTATGCGATTTAGCTCTAGGTGATATAGTACTAGATCTTTAGTTCGTTGGAGTGCTGCGTCACTTGGGATACGACTCTTGATCATACCGTCTACCTTTCTCCACAAGTGTAATAGTTAGTTTTGTTTATCAATGAAATGAAACTATTATACAACCTCGTCTTCAGCACTTTACTTTACTCTTGTTGAGTTCGAACACACCACATACACCGAACAACATACATAGCAAGCAGAGCTGAGTGTGTGAGAACGAAGTTGCTGAAGTGACAGTGTTTAAGACTGACTTCACGAAAAGTTGGTATCCTACGTCGAAGATGTAATTTCAGTTGGTATCAGAGCGGGACGTCATACGTATAAGACGTGATCCGTTACTTGACTCCATATTTCCGCTACAATGGAGTCGTCTATGTTTGTTCAGAAACCGATTATGCTTACTCATCAAAACTACTCAAATTGGAAAGCCAAAGTTTCTGCTAGGATTAAGGGTTTTGACTCTAGATCATGGATGGCAGTGTTAGAAGGATGGGAACGCCCATATACTGAAGATGCCGATGGTGTAAGGGTTCCAAAACCGGAACGTAGTTGGACGAGAGAAGAACATGACTTGTCTACGGCTAACAGCAAAGCCCTACTTATTATCTGCGAATGGCTGGACCTCAGCATGTATCAGCTGGTCAAAAATTGCACATCTGCCAGAGATGCATGGGAGACGCTACAGAGGACATGTGAGGGTAGTCACGCTGTTAAGCGCTCAAAGATTCGAACTATCACTGCCCAATTCCATCAACTTCGTATGAGGGAAGATGAAGACATAAATGACTACTTGGACAAAATCATGAGATATGTCAACGAGGCTTTCGAACTTGGAGAAATCTTTCCTGCTCCCATGGTCTATGAGAAGGTCCTATCAAGTGTGAGCACCAGATTCGAAAGCAAAGTGCTTACTATCGAAGCTCGCAACGATGAGAATCAAAACTGGGATTATGCTGACTTGATGGCTGATTTAAGAAATTATGACTTGACTCTCAAAGTTCGAAGTAACCCAGATATGTCACTTGTCTACGAACCGATGACTGCTCTCAAAATTTCTGAGAAAGGGAAGAGTTCAAGGAGCTCGAACTCTTGAAAAACTCATGTGAAAAATGAGAAAACTGAAAGTAGTTTTTCTGCTGATATAGGTGAATCAGATGATGAGGAAGCTGAGGATATTGAGAGACTGATGAACTCTAACAATCCGGACAAACTTGCTGCACTGACTGAGATAGTCACTTATCTTGTGAAACAAGAGTTTAAGAGAAAGAACCGTGCCCGAAATTTTCGAAAATTTCAGAAAAGCTCTAACTCATATCCGAACACTCCTGTCAACCGAAATCAGGGATCGTCATCAGACAGAAAATTCAAAGGGACAAAACTTTCACCATACTCCTCTACAAACAAGGATGTCTCTAAGATGCAATGCTATGAGTGTAAGGGATATGGACACATCAAAAATGAATGTCCAAACTTACATCGTAAGAAGAAGCTACCAGTTAGCTATGTTGTGATTGACGATGAGGAGGTGATCTCTGAGAACGACGAGTCTGATGAGGACAACACTGATGACGAGGAAGACAACGCTCTAGTTGTTACCTTTGGTGAAGACTTTGATATAGCAAATTTCGAAGTTGAAAATTTTGAACTTGACACCTTCCTGAAGGACACTGCTACAGCAGACAACATATTTCGTGTGGCCTCAGTGAATCGAGGTTGCTGTGACGTTGATATTTTCTCGGAAGATGAATCTGTGTCTGAAGCTGAAGAGACCAAAATGACACTTGAAGTATCGCAAACTGAAGATGCATGTATTGAGTTACTCACGCTGAAAGAGAGTCACTCTAAACTCGAAAATTTGTATGACACAGCTATTACTGAGAATAGCACACTTGAAGTGTCACTAAAATTCTTGAAAGAATCTCTTGATGAACTCTCTGGGGAGAAACGAAAAATTTATGATGAGGTTGTTGAGTTGAAAAACTCAGTTGAGAAGACAAAAGATGAGAAGAAGAGATTGAACAATTCTCTGACAATTCTTAAAGTCAAATTTGATGATCTTTTCGAAGAAAAACATAAGTATTTCAAAGAAGTTGTCGAACTAAGAGAAGTTTGTGAGAGGTTGAAATCTGAAAACTCAAAACTGAAGACTTCACTGAGAAAGGAGACAATTGAAGTTAAGAAACTACAGACTCTGTTCAAAAATTCAGATGCCGAAAATGATGAACTCAAGACCTCACTAATGAAAACTCAAACTGACCTTGCCATGACTGACAAGGAACGCTATGTCTTGAAAGAAAAACTTCACATGACTGATGAACTGTTAAGAAAAATGAACACGAATTCTTCGGTGTTTGACAATGCTGCTTCATATATGAATCCTAACCGCTATGGTCTTGGATTTCAAAAAGTGTTCGAGTCTATTTATTTTACACCCGAGAAGAAGGAAGTGACCTTTGTTAAAGCTTCGAATGATCAGTTAAAAGATAAAAGTGAGGATGATGCTGAATCATCAAAACGGAAGGAAATTGCTGAAGGAAAGAAAGTTGCTGTGTCTCCGGAATCTAAAACTCAAAAGTCAAACACAACTGCTTGCCCTAAATCTGAGACTTATCAATTTCCAAGAAATATTGTGAAACATCCTCGTGGCATCCTGCCATATGAGAAGACTTTGCTAAAGAAATTGAACAAATCTCATGCTGTGAAGACCAATGTGAAACACTCTCTTGCTAAACCTGCCATGGTCAAGACACCTACGAAAGTTGAAAAACGTCAAAGACGAGAATATGTCTGCCATTACTGCAATGTGGCTGGACATATAAGACCATTTTGTTACAAGCTGAAAGCAGACATGAACAGTGAGTTGATGACGAAGGATGTTAAAGCACAAAATTCTCAGAAGCTAAGTGTTGAGAAAAATAAGAACTCTCTGGATCAGACAAAGTCACGAAACCTTGATGTGAAAAAGAAATGGGTACCAAAAGCCCAAAAGAGTGAAGTTAAGCTTAACTCCACCATTTCGACTACATGGAGACCAAGAGAACTCATCTTTTGCAATGTTGCACTAAATGCCTCAGATTCTGGAAACAAAGGTATTTGGTATTTTGATAGCGGGTGTTCAAGACACATGACCGGAACTAAAAAATTCTTGAGAGAATATGAGCCGATGACTGGCTCTCCAGTAGTGTTTGGAGGGGGAGCTAAAGGCATGGTCATGGGAAAAGGAACACTTCATATTAAAGGATTGCCACCAATTCGAAATGTTGTTCATGTGAAGGGTCTTGTGGCAAATCTCATCTCTATCAGCCAGCTGTGTGATGAAGGGATGAATGTTAGTTTTGATAAGGACTCTTGCAAGGTTTTTGATAGTGAAGGAAAGTGCATCATGGAAGGTCCACGTGCTAAAAACAACTGCTATACAACTGAATATAGTTGTTTCTCTGTGACCGTCACTGATGAAGTCGATTTATGGCATCAACGCCTTGGACACACTAGCACTCGGAACTTGAGTAAATTGGTTAAGGGGGAGATAGTTCGAGGAATCTCTCAACTCCCCAAAATTGAGAAAAGAGTGTGTGGTGACTGTCAGAAGGGTAAGCTGACGAGAACTCCTCATCCTGCACTACCGACACTGATGAGCACTTCTGCTCCTTTTGAACTACTTCACATGGATCTCATGGGTCCAATGGAAGTAAAGAGCATCGCTAAGAAAGAGTATGTACTGGTGGTTGTCGATGATTTCTCTCGCTATACTTGGACGAGATTCCTTGCTACCAAAGATGAGACTTTCGATGCATTCAAGGGAATTGTAAAATGGATAAGAACTAACCATGAAGCTAAAGTGAAGAGGATCAGAAGTGATCACGGAACTGAATTTGAGAATGCTAGCTTCAATGAATTCTGTATGATGAAAGGAATTCATCATGAATACTCGGCTCCTAAAACGCCTCAGCAAAATGGAATAGCCGAACGTAAAAATCGAACACTGCAAGAGATGGCTCGCGTGATGTTGATCTCAAAACATCTTGCACGAAATTTTTGGGCTGAAGCCGTCTCTACTGCTGGATACATACTAAACCGGATAAGTATTCGGTCTGGCACAACGGCAACTGCCTATGAACTTGTTAATGGCAAGAAACCATCTGTAGCTCACTTTCGTGTCTTTGGTTGCACCTGCTATATCTTGAGGGATCGTGATCCACTAAAGAAATTTGAAGCCAAAGCTGATCGTGGTATCTTTGTGGGCTATAGTCAAAATAGTCATGCCTATCGTGCTTACAATCTCAGAACTAGGAAAGTCATGGAAACTGTGAACATTAATTTTGATGAGCAAGACTTTCTAGGAAAAGATGTGGATGAAGACTGGGTAAAGGAAGGGATTCTGGAATATAGAACGTTTCCATCAACACCGACTAATATGACACCTGAACATTCTACTCCAAACACTTCACCTGAAGTTGGAGAAACTAGCCAAAGAAACAATGATACTTCATCGTCTGATGATGAAGAAAATCAACAAGTTGAAAATCCCGCTGATGCTCCAAGAGAAGCACCTGGTCATATCCAAAAACGACATCCTCCAGCTCAAATGATTGGTAGCTTGAATGAGCGTACTACACGCTCGAAGAAATCGTCTACATCCCAAGATGAACTCTATAACATTTGCACTTCTGCTATCTGCCATGAAATAGGAGCTTCTTGCTTCTTATCTGAAACTGAACCGAAAAATTATAAGGAAGCCATGAAGGATGACTTCTGGATTATGGCTATGCAAGAAGAATTGAATGAGTTCACAAGAAATAATGTTTGGTCTTTGGTTCCTCGTACTTCAAATATAAATGTTGTTGGAACAAAATGGATCTTTAAGAACAAAACAGATGAGCATAACCAAGTTGTTCGAAACAAAGCTCGTCTTGTCGCGCAAGGCTATGCCCAGGTTGAAGGGATAGATTTTGATGAAACCTTTGCTCCAGTTGCACGCATTGAGTCCATACGTCTCCTAATTGCTATTGCGTGTCATCTCGGCATCAAACTTAGACAAATGGATGTTAAAGCTGCATTCCTAAATGGAGTACTTGAAGAAGAGGTGTATGTTGCTCAACCGAAAGGATTTGAAGATCCTAAGAAGCCTAATCATGTCTATAAGCTACATAAAGCTTTATATGGGTTGAAGCAAGCCCCTCGTGCTTGTTATGGGTGTCTAACGGACTATCTACTGAAGTTTGGTTTCGAACGCGGATCTGTGGACAAGACTCTCTTCATCAAACGTGATGGGAAACACATGATCGTTGCCCAGATTTACGTTGATGACATTGTCTTCGGTGCTACATGCTCTACGCTCGTGAAAGCGTTTACGGATTCCATGTCTTCTACTTTTCAGATGAGTCTTGAAGGCGAGTTACATCAATTTTTGGGTCTTCAGATATCTCAACGACCAGATGGAATCTTTATCTCACAAAGCAAGTATGCTAAGAACATGGTTGAGAAATTTGAAATGCACCATGCCAAGCCCGCCAACACTCCCATGGCGACGACTGATCGCCTTTCTATGTCAACTAAGAGTCGAAGTGTTGATCAAACTCTCTATCGTTCTATGATTGGGAGTTTACTTTATTTAACTGCTACTCACCCTGACATAATGTTTAGTGTTTGTATGTGTGCCAGGTACCAAGCTGATCCTAAGGAGGACCATCTACGAGCTGTGAAACGGATACTCCGCTACATCTCTGGAACTTCTGACCTTGGTCTTTGGTATGCATGTGACACTACAGCAAATCTTGTCGGTTTCTCCGACGCGGATTGGGCGAGTGACAATGATGAACGAAAGAGCACCTCAGGATGCTGCTGCTTCCTTGGCAATAACATAGTATCATGGCATAGTCGGAAGCAAAATTGCATCGCTCTATCAACCGCTGAGTCTGAGTATGTTGCAGCTGGGAGTTGCTGCACTCAATTGCTTTGGCTAAAGCAGATGTTGGATGATTATCTTATCGAGAGTGCTCCCTTTGTGTTGTACTGTGATAACCAAAGTGCAATCAAAATCAGCGAAAATCCTGTTCAGCATTCTCGCACTAAACACATCGACATTCGACATCATTTCATTAGAGATTTGGTTGATCGTGATATAGTCAGTCTACAGCATATTTCAACAGAAAAACAACTCGCTGACATCTTCACCAAACCTCTTGACTTTGAGAGATTCAAAAAATTAAGAAATTCTCTCTGCATGTGTTCTCTCTAAGAGTTCACGAAAATTTTGAAGTCTGAAAGATTGTTTTCTTTACTTCTGAATACGCACTATGGATCGTCGTGGATTAATCTAATAAGATGAACATGGATCGAGGCCGCTTTAGTCTTCGGACCCAAGTGCATTTATTCCTCTGAGTGTACACATGTGAACTTGGCATATAACTCCCATAAGCTCATTTGCATTGATCTATAATACCGAGTAACGGAGGACGCCGGATCACTTTGTCCGCCGGCTCCCCTCTTCGAAAGGTAGCACATAGACGCTATAATTTAAGATGCTCAACCATCACACTTCGGAGATGCAGGATGATCCTTGCTCCCCTCTGACTGCTGTAATGAGCATCTGTTGCATTTCATTTAAAAAGCTAAAACTCGTCTGGAGGACGCAGGTCGAACCTTGCTCCCCTCTGATTGTAGTAACGCTTGTCCCAAGTGGAGTGCCTTAAAAGTTCACCTTACACTCATGAATCATAATCTCTTGTGCGGTGTTAACTCATCATATATGTTCCGATGAAACACGATCGCATTCTTGTGATTGCGACGAAGGACAAGTTAAACTTATTTCAACATACTTCGGTCCGTTTCACCGGTTTTAAATTCAAGAGATATTTCATTATACCTCACAGTTTTATTCACCTTGTGTGATGTTTTTGTTTTGGAGATTGATGAAAAGTGAAAATTTTTTTTGGGAAAATATTTGCTCTTCACTGCCTGGTATCACCGATTGAATCTCCACTAAAATGTTTTTGAATGTTTGCAGTGTGTTGAACGCTTGAATACTAACTCGGGATGTGTTGTTTTGATTGGTACTCTTGTAGTTCATGTTCAGCATCTCGAAGGAGTTCATTCTTTAAGGCGTAAGTTGAGTGTAGCAGCATCCGATGTCAACCATTACTCAAAGATTGCTACTACGATACCTCAACTCCATCAGCGCTCATGTCTCATTTTTGACTACCTTCACCAGATGTCCCATCAAGGGGGAGGTTTAGGTGAGATGCTGGTTCATCTGGCAAAGGACTGCATGTTGCATGGTTTCTCGAATTTGTATAACTCTTGAACTATTCCGTTTGCATGCATAAGTCCTGATTTTTGGTGTTTTGACTAAGTGTGGTTTGTTTTTCATATCTTATCAATGATAGTTCTTCATTGTTGAATGGTTGATTGTTTTATTTTTACTTAGTCGCTTTTGTTGCTATGCTTCTCCCGAGGGGGAGATTTGTGTATCTCCTTATGCTAACTCTTGTTCATATGAGTTGTGACAAAAAGGGGGAGATTGTAGATGTTAGTTTTGTCAACAACATATGTGTTTGTTGTTTGTTTTTGTTTTCAGGTGATGTATCTCTTGAGGGGAGACTTGCTGGATCTCTTTGTACTCATTGTCTCTCATATGAGTTGTGCCAGAAAGGAGGAAATTATCATGATTGATGTGTTTCACAAAAGTTGTACCAAAAAGGGAAAGATTGTAAATACAAGTTTTTGGCTTCAACTTTGTGTGTTCCTTGCGCTGTCCATCGACTATTGTCATATCTCCTTCGTGCGAGCTCCGATGGACTTGATTCAAAATGCTATGGAATCCACACTTCAAGAGCTATGTATACATATCATGCGACAAAGTCGCGTGCAACAAAGTCGCGTGCGACAAGAGTCGCGTGCGACTGGAGTCGCGCAACTTGCGTTGGATGTGCAGTCCGGCGATTTTGGCCATATCTCCTTCATACGAGCTCTGATTGACTTGATTCAAAATGCTATGGAATCCACACTTCAAGAGCTATGTATACATATCATGCGACAAAGTCGCGTGCGACAAAGTCGCGTGCGACAAAGTCGCGTGCGACAAGAGTCGCGTGCGACTGGAGTCGCGCAACTTGCGTTGGATGTGCAGTCCGTCGATTTTGGCCATATCTCCTTCATACGAGCTCTGATTGACTTGATTCAAAATGCTATGGAATCCACGCTTCAAGGACTACAAAGAACCAACTTCATGCGACTGGAGTCGCGTGCGACAAAGTCGCGTGCGACAAAGTCGCGTGCGACAAGAGTCGCGTGCGACAGGAGTAGCTTGATTCCTCCCTCTCATGCTGTGCGACAGGAGTCGCACGATCCGTGCGTCCAACTCATGCGACAGGCGTCGCACGCGACAGGAGTCGCACATCCGGGTATGCGACAGGAGTCGCATGTTGTGCATCCTTCATCTTGTGCGACTGGAGTCGCACGCCGTGGCTCTTTTGACTTCGTGTATCAACTGATGCATGAAGTGCTGTTTACTACTTCAACTCTATTACGACAATGAAGACGATGAAATATGAAATGTTCAACGACAAGTGTTCATCACGATGAAGTTGAAGATGAAGTATTGAGATCGACGGAGTCAAGATGTGTTGAAGTCTGAAGTTGAAGAATCGAAGATTCAAGATTCGAAGATTCAAGAATCGAAGATTCAAGATTCCAAGATTCAAGAATCGAAGATTCCGAATGTGATGTCATCCATGGAATTGTGATGTAGGTCAAGCATGTGGCCAATCAGATTGCTCTATTTCAAGGCCTCACATGTGCGAGACTACTATATATACCCATGGAGTTGGATGACATCCTTTGACGATTTTGAGAGAACGAAATCCGATATCTGAGTATCAACGTTCGTTGTTTACGGCTTATAGCTTTAAGAGTTTTGGTAGTTGTTTTGTGCTGTGCACCGATAGTAGAGTTATGCGATTTAGCTCTAGGTGATATAGTACTAGATCTTTAGTTCGTTGGAGTGCTGCGTCACTTGGGATACGACTCTTGATCATACCGTCTACCTTTCTCCACAAGTGTAATAGTTAGTTTTGTTTATCAATGAAATGAAACTATTATACAACCTCGTCTTCAGCACTTTACTTTACTCTTGTTGAGTTCGAACACACCACATACACCGAACAAGCAGAGCTGAGTGTGTGAGAACGAAGTTGCTGAAGTGACAGTGTTTAAGACTGACTTCACGAAAAGTTGGTATCCTACGTCGAACACGTAATTTCACAGCACTTGAGTATGCGGCAGACGACGATTCAGCTTCAACATGTAACCGTTGCCTGTTTTTGCGTTAAATCAAACCATCATCCAATTTTCTCTCATTTTTTTTCTTCTTTTCTTTACTTCAAAATCTTGATTCGACTACAATTCTCTCATAATATATGATCAAGAGTTTGAATTAATTTGAACCTGAAACCCCTAATTTTTCTCTCGCACATAAAGTCACATCTTTGTGTCGAATTTGTGCTCTATTTTCTTGCCATAATTTTCTTTCTCTCCAAATTTTCAATGGCCGACTATATTCCTTTTACTCCTTATTTTGCCGACTCACGATTCATTGCGTCCATAAGGAAAGGTTCGCCCCGATGCAATGCTGGAAGCATTCAGGTGCCAGAATAGATGGATGCCATCTACCGCATCCGCGTCGCCGACAACATGCCTACGCCGCCGCAGACCACTGTAGCTCACCACCGTTCATTCACCCGATCTGCTGCCTCAGCAAAAGGCAAGTGGCTGCCATCCACTTCTTCGGCCTATCCAATTGACTTGGAAGCCACTGCGAAGAAGGACCGCAAAGGGAAGGAAGGTGCCGCATCAAAAACGGACAACTCTCAGAGTGAAGATACTGCAGTAACTCCATCTTCCAAAAAGGACAAGGGTAATGCCACTGCTTTCGCAGTCCATGCGCCTAAGTAGGATTCTGAATCCGACATGGAGGCGACAAAGGCTTACTCAAAGAGGTTTTGGTCCTAAAGGCGTGCTATCCCTGTGAGGAATTGATATGTGATTTTTATGCCAAAATACACCCATGATTTGGTAATAATGGCTCTCAAGGCTACGACAAGGTGTATCTCCGAAAAAATTTCAATTTCAGCCCTGCTGCAATCAATGATTCCTCGACCGCTCGGATATTGAATATCCTGCCGCAGTCACTGAACCCAGCACTGCCGCAATTGCTCGCCGCCTGATTGGCTCAACACCAGACACTACTTACATTCCTGCCTCCAAACTAACCTCTTTTTACTATCTACCATTTACCATTGCTCGTGGCAAATGGACTCCCACGTCCAATATGCACTTTGTGCACACCACGATGACAGAGGTTCTTTTTAACCTTGGTGCAGGAAGGCAAGTGATCCTTGGGCAGCTCATTTTTTTACTAAATGGCTACGCAGGCTGAAGCTCATCAAAGACGCAGAGCCTTGCGTTCCCCTCTTTTATCTGGGAGATGATGAAGGCACAATGGTTGTCATACAACTATGCTGATATTGAGACACTACAGCCTACAGCAGACAAGTTGAGCATCCGCGATCCCAATGGTCTTCCATGGACAAATTTTCATTGCACTGCCGCAGTCTCAACTCCAAAGAAAGCTCCAAAAGCGCGGACTGATGCCCTCCGTTCCTCAGCTCCGTAGACGAGTATTTATGCTCGAGCTCATGCATTTGCCGAACAATGTGCTGCAAATCATATTGTCGTCATGCAGGATTACATGACCAAGGCAATTGTTGATGGTATTGTCTGATTTCTTGAAGAAAAGGGCTTTCCTCCACAAAAAGGGGGAGTACCACCAGCAGCGCAGCAGCAGCAGAGCTCTAAGAGGCAAAGAGACAACTGTTGAATCAATTGAAGGATGAAGTGCAAAAGACTGCCGCAGAAGAGACAGAAAAAGTCTGCCGCAGAGATTGATGGAAAGTATCGTGATTGGTCACTCGAGGCCGAGACCTGATGATTTGAAGATTCAAAGCAAGCTCTGAAGACCTGAAGAAATATTATTTCTTCTTTTGATTTTTAGTTTTTATTTGCTCTGAACAATTTTAATTTCTGTTTATTTGTTTTTGAACAAATTGGTTTTTAAGTTTTATTTGGTTGAACAATTTCTATTCTAGTAATTATTTCCTTTTTAAAAAAAAAAATGGTGTGTTACATTTAAGGCTTACTTAGTTAAACTTGTTTTTGTTTTATTAGTTAGTTATCTGTTAAATAAGTTTTTGTTCTACTTAGGAAGTATCAACTAAGGGGGAGTTTTATTGCCTTAGTTGTTTGACAAGATAAATTTCATATACTTCTAAGTAAGATGTATTTCATTGAGGGGGAGTGCTCCTTTGCGCTGCTGCCTCATGGTTTTGTGAAAAAAGATAAAAAGGGGGAGTTTGTAAGGATAAATATGTTTGGGCATTACAATGCCTTAAAGGATCTAGGCAGAAGTTGTTTTGCTAACATATTTATTTGTTTTCTTCTTTCTTCACAATTTAAACTGTTGTAATCACTTGTCATAATTGGTGATTTGATTTAGCACGATTCGTTAGTTGGAACGTGCGTGGAAAAACAATCAACATAGAAGCTTTCTGCCGCAGCACAGCAAGGCAGAGTTATGCCGCAGCGCTGCAAGGCATGGACCAAGTCGTTGAGTCAAGAGATCGAGCGAAGCATGAGCGTAGGGCAAAGGATTGCTGAAGTCCAGAGAGTATGGAAGGCAGTGCAGTACGGCAGAGCATTCCAGAAGAACTTTAGAAGGCATTCCTGCGGCAGTGGTCAAAACAGCCTGCCCTAGAATATCTCAACCGACTTGTTGACCTAGAAAATCAAGGAAATCAGTTGGGACTCTCCTCCTATAAATAAAGGACGATCCCAGCTGCATTTCTTAACAATCTTAAGCACAAGACAACACCTCAGAAACACATTTCCATCAAGGATCGATCATCACACCTTTAGTGCCGCGAATTCACTTGTGGAGTTCGTCGAGCCATTTGTTCTCTCATCTCAAGGAGAGTTCTTTGTAGTGCTGGTGATCGTGACTATAGATTAGGTGTTGTAACAGTAGCTAGATTTCATTTTGTTGATTGTTCATACTCTTCGGATACGATTAATACGGAGGCATACATGTGTATAGCCTTTGGTAATATCATTGTAAATTCAAGAGTATTCATTTGTAAAGACTCGTTCTTTAATAAATTTTTTGGTCGTAAGACCGTTTCGTATGTGTATAATTTAAATACACATACAAAGATTAAATTTGTGTTCTTTACTTTTCCGTATGTGTGTGTGAGTTCGTTTTTTACAAGTAATTTATTTTTAATTAATTCCGCTGCAACGATATACATATATAACATATATTAATCTTAAACTGAAACATTAATACACAATCTAAAATATATAAATTACAAAAAACGAACATTTTTTGTACAAGGCATCGTGCTGCGGCATACTGTTCTGCCGCAGAACGCTGCCTTGTCTAGGCAGCGCATTTCACTGCGTTTTATTTACTGCCTACGACTTTCAACCCCTATTTTTATATACAACCCCGACCGTAATGATGGAAGGATAATTCAATTGGAAATACAAAATTTTGTTCAACAAACTATCCTTGACGACTTACTAATTTGAACGTTATATTTTATATAGATGAAATGTAAAGATACAGTTTTTATTTGTTGGATTTTTCAAAATTAATAGTAATAATTTAACTTATAGAAGACAAAAAAATATAATGTAGTAAAAATAATCTTATTACAAAATAAATAAATATATTTAAGAGAAATTATTATTAAAAATATACTTATTACAAAATAAATAAATATGTCTAAGATAGGATTCGGAACACTACTTAATCTCTCCTTTATTCATTGAAAGAAATACGTAATAAAAAAATTGTTTATTTTGCGCGGATTTATTTTTTCATTTTTTTTTATTTGGGCATATGCTATTTTTTCAATTTTTCTATTTGCGCATTGTTTTTTTATTTTGAGCAATTATTTTTTTAACATTTTTTTGCGCATTATTTTTCTATTTTCTATTTTATCATTTTGTTTACATTATTTTTTTATTTTCTATTTTTTCATTTTGTTTACGCTGTTACGCATGTGTTATTCTTTCATTTTAATTATTTTTTACCATTTTGTTTGCTTATTATGTTTTTATTTCGCTATGTTTTTACTCTTACTTTTTAATTTTATTTCACTTTTTATTTTTTATTTTTATTTTTAATTTTATTTCACTTTTTAATAGAATCTATAAATTAATACTTGATTGGTTAGGTTAATAAACTCTCTAAATTAATAGAATCATTTCGGTCCCGACTTGGTCTTTTAAATAAAATAAAAAATACTCTCGATAAATTAATAACCTTTCTAAATTAATAAAATTTCAGAGTCGAGCCTATTAATTTATAGAGGTTTTACTGTATTGAGGTGGAATTTACGAAATAATTTCATGAAAAAAAACATCACTCCAAGAAAACACACAATACTAACAAACCAAACTTTTGTTTCACACAAATACAACTAACACAGTATCTGAGTGAACAAAACAAAAAAATCGAAATCGAAAACAAAACAAATTAATTACTTAATTTAAAGTTAGTAAAATAAGGTAATATAATTCAAATTATATATAATTATATGAATATTAATAGTAGATAATATCAAAGTTATTTACCATAAATTTCCATAATATTATTTATATAATATAAATTAATTAATTAACCGATTAAATATATACCTATAAAATGCAGATTCTCTCCATTATGCTATATTAAAGATTTTTTTGAAGTAATTAACGTAATTAGCATAAACTGATTAATTAAATAATTTTTAATCATTTAAATAATAGAAAATTCTTAATTTTGGAGAGAAAAATCTTAATTTTGGAGAATTACCATCAGGTATGAATATAATCTAACGAGAGAGAATTAGTCAATTTGTTTCTCGTTTTATATATTGTAAGATAGATTTGCGCAAATTTATTCGCTATTTTTCCACTTTTTTTTCATTTGATTTGTGCAACTATATTTTCGTTTTTTATTTTTTTTTAACAAACAATAATTTATCAATTCAAATTTATCAATTCAAACACTCTCTAGTTGCTTAATAACTAAGCTTGTGTTAAAGAGTTTGATTGATAGATATGGGAAGAAACTACTTTGGTTATCAACCAAATAATAATTTCAATAAAAGTACTACTACTGGATTTCTGTCCCTCCTCGTCTTGTCCAGACAATGGAAAAAGAACAGTTCGGATAAGCCAAAGCACAGAGGGGACTCGGTGTCCACAGAAGATTAGGTTCCACGATTCAACTGAAACTTCTGGTCATCAAAAGCCTACGGCTGCTCAGCATTCATCCTTTCAATAAACTACATGATATAGACATATAGTAGAAGTCAATGCCTATTGCAACGATAGGATTCGGGAACACTACTTAATCTTAGTCTTTATTCTTTGAAATAAATATGTAATAAAAAAATTGTTCACCCTGACTTGTTTTTTTATTTTGTTTATTTACGCTATTTTTTCATTTTTTTTATTTGGGAATTGTTTTTTTATTTTGATAAATTGTTTTTTTAACATTGTTTTTGCGCAGATTGAGCAGACAAGTTACATGGTAGCAAGACAATTGATTTCCTTAGAGCTATAGAGGAGGTAGTTTCGACAGAGAATGACCATGAGAATTCATGGTAGCAAGCCAAGTGATTTAGTCCAAGAAACTGAGGGAAAAACATTAGCTGATGATGACGAAGCATTCGAATTAGTACTCTGAATGTATCACACAATAGGCATGTTACCTCATATAACAAGTCTAATGTAATTGGAACGTCAAAATATGGTATTTTATATAAAAGAAATTCAAAGATCAAGTTTTTATTTGTTAGATTTAATTTAATTTTATTTTATTTGTGTAGTATTTTTAATTTTTTTTTATTTGAGGCTTCAGCGCATTATTTAAGTTTTTTTGATTTTATTTGCCTATTTTTATACCTTTGTTTTTATTATATTTACGCTAATATTATTTTTTCCCGATTATGATATATAAAACCTCACCGTAATGATTGAAGGACAATTCCATTGTAAATACAAAATTTTGTTCAACAAACTATCCTTGAAAACTTACTAATTAGGACAGTGTATTTTATATGAGAGCTTATAATGTGGTTACCGAATTCCATTGTAAATACAAAATTCTGTTCAACAAACTATCCTTGAAAACTTACTAATTAGGACAGTGTATTTTATATGAGAGCTTATACTGTGGTTACCGGTACCATATGAACAGTATGGTACCGGCCCGTAAACAAAACAAAAAAGCCCAATTTCAACATTATTCTGTGTTCTCCATCGCATCAAAACATACTAACCCTAATAACCCCAATCTCACTTAACACTCCGCCACCACCACATACGACGCCATCGATGACCACCGTGATACCGCCGTCGGCGAAATCCACCGCACTGCCACCGCACTGCCACCGTCGACCTACGTACCTGAGTCACGCCGTAGATCCGTGAGTAGCAGCAGCGTCCACGAACCACCACTCCTATGTCGCCGTCGACGAACCACCGCATAGTCGCCGCCTAGATAATCGACCGAAGTACCTGCACCGCGTCACGTCGCTCCCACGCTGAAGAACTCCGAACAACAGCGGCGATGAGCCCTCGATCCACCGCGCAACACCACCTGCTCCGACGAGCCCCCGCCTCCTCCGTTCACCTCCGTCATCCGATAAGGTAAGTCTAGCCCCCTTACTTTTATTACTTTTTTAGTTCCTTTTTAATTGTTTTTTATATGTGAAATTTGTGTAATTGAATTTTGGTTTGATAAAAAATTTGGTTTGTGTGTTCCGTGTTTGTTTTTGTGTGTGATGTTTGTGGTGTTGTGTGTGTGTGTTGATGTGTGTGTGTTTGAAAATGGTTGGAGTAGTAACTTGGTTTTGGTTCTGTTCTTTGATGCTGCCTTTCTCTCGAGATCTTTATTGTCCAGTACTATACTGCTCATGTTACTAGACGAGTTTTTTATTTGTTCTTCTCACATTACTGTCAAACATCATGTGAATTTTTCTTTGTCAATAATTTTGTATCAGTGAAAGGTATCGGTTTGCTTTTTTCTTTACTTATCGGTTTGCATTTTTCTTTACTCGTGAGAACTCTTAATGAGAGTGATGGCTCCACAGAGAATGGACTTCCTTTATGCCATATATTGAGAGCAGCAAAGATTAAGTATTACAATTATTCTAATATCATTTTACATTTTGATTGTATCACAAACAACTAGACGTTGTACTTTACGAGTTATTTTTTGCATGTACTCTTGCAGCATTGATGATTTTTATAAAGAACTTCACCAACTTCTTATCAAGGTAGGAACAGTTTTGAGTAACTTTTAAGGTGAGGAATGGGAGAAGAGACTTGGGGTATGTACTTGACTCATCAAGGGACATGTATTACGTTATAAACACAGTAGAAAAGTATTTAAACAGAGTAGAAATCAGTATAAAACATAGTAGATATCAGTATTAAAGACCGTAGAATACAAAAAAACATTATTCTCACTTCATAAGTTAATTCTCTACTTACATAAACACAGTAGAAAATTATTTGAACAACATAGTAGATATCAGTATTAAAGACATTAAAATACAAAAAACATTATTCTCACTTTATAAGTTAATTTTTCTCTTTACATAAACACAGTAGAAAACTAAAACCCTCTTGGTTAATGAATTCTACTCATTGGTTGGTGAATTCTACTATGTTTATTATTATATTCTACACAATTTACATTTGCTTATGGTCGTTTGAATTTCTTGCTCTTTAATATCTCTTTTTTTGTTCTTTAAATGTTCTGTTTTTAATTGCAGGTTCGTGTGAAATTTACTATAAATAATATCAATCAGGAACTCGGCTAATTGATCCAAACTTTCCAAGTATCATCAAGCCAGGGGAGTGTAAAATTGGAATTATGCAATGATACATTCACAAACCTGGACGCATTGGAATTGTTTCTCGATCTGGTACATTGACTTATGAAGCGGTGATATTAATTTCTGGTTGTACGATGTCTTTTTTGAAGTTGAATTGTTCAATATCCCACCCAAGTCCTTTCATTCTTAAAAATAGTACACTGGTTTTTGTTTCTGTTTGGCTTTGAAATGAAACATGATTCTATTTTGTTTTGAAATTTAATTCTCTTGTCGAAAATCACTTGGATCTTTAGGGAAAACGGTCCAACAATGACCCGAGTTGAGGTGGCGCCAAGAGGCAAGCAAGCAGTTGACGTCATGTGTTGCTTAAATTCAAAACAATGTTGTTTGGATAGAAAACATTACTTTTAACAGAGTTACTTGTTGTATTCTCTATTTTCAACAAAAATTACAATCTACTCATATTCTTATTGCATTCTTCCCAATTTATAAGTTAATTCTTCTCCTTTTGTCGGTAAAAAACAGTAGAATTCAAAAAATAAATTTTACTCTATTTATTGCATTCTTTTTAATATTATTTTCTACTTTGTATTCAAAACATATACTCCATTAATTAGTGAATTCTACTGCATTGGTTAGTGAATTCTACTCTCTTTAATAGTATATTTTATTACATCTAAACCCAAAACCCTAAAAAGAACCCTAAACCCTAAATATAAACCTTAAACTCAAAACCCTAAAAATAAACCCTAAACCCTAAACCCTAAAATGTGGGAGACGAACTAGAATTGAGGGCGGCGCAATGTTCTAATAAGTTCTACTGCATTTAGTAGTGCACTCAACTTTCTTTATGTGCATATTCTACGACATTTATTCATGAATTCTACTGTTATTGTACACAACATCTAACCCTAAACCCCTAAAACCTAAACCCTAAACCCTATAAACTCTAATCCCTAAACCTTAAACCCAAAACCCATAAACTCTAAACCCTAAACCCTTAAACCCTAAACCCTAAGCTCTAAACCCTAAAAATAAACTCTAAACCCTAAATATAAACCCTAAATCCTAAACCCTAAAAATAAACCCTAAACCCTAAAAAACCCTAAAAGTGAACCCTAAACCCTAAATTGTGGGAAACGAACTAGAATCTAGAGCGACGCCATGTTCTAATGAGTTATACTGCATTTATTAGTGCATTCTACTCTCTTTATGTGCATATTCTACGCCATTTATTAATGAATTCTACTGTATATGTACACAACGTCTAAACCTTAAACCCTAAATCTTAAACCCTAAACCAATAACCCCTTAAACCCTAAACCCATAAACCCTAAACCCTAAACACTTAAACCCTTAACCCCTAAAACCTAAAACCTAAACCCCCCTAAATCGTAAAGTGGGTCTTGTTTCGAAAGATTTTGTTTCAAAAGATCTTGTATCGAAGTCGCGATCTATAATCTGTTGGAAATCGATATCCCGGAATTAATAAATTTAAATAAATAAATTATCTAATTAATTCCGACCGAAATCCTTTGGAGATCGAATATCCGGATTGTCAAAATTGCGGAACCGACAACCCAATCGAAATCCCGGTTGCCGAAAACCCGCCACGAACTTCCACGGGGATAGCCCAACCAAGCAACCCGCCACGGGAGAACCCGTGGCTGCCCGATCGAGACCCTGCGTGGGTTCGCGGCTGTCCTTGGCAGCCGCCTAGGGCTGCTCGTAGCAGCCCGTGCGGGATAGCCCGCATCGCCCCGTGCAGCAGCTCGCATCGCACGCGAGTCCGCTACGGGGCCACCCGTAGCTCGCTGCGAGCATGCACGAGGCTGCCCAGCTACGCCCCCGATGATCGCAGCCCGCCACGATCCAAGTCGTGGCCAGCGATCATCCCAGCCGCCGCCGTGCGAGCGGCGGTTCCACCGCGCGAGCGGCAGCCCCTCCGCGTGAGCGGAGGCAGCGCCGTGCGAGCGGCGCTAGGCGTCCAGCCGGCTTCTCGCCCTTCGACCCTCCAGCCCGAGCCGACGATCCGCCGGCGGTCCGGTGGTCTTCGACCACCACTGCCCGGTTCGTCCTCGTCATGGGTCGCGTCTTTCGGATCTTGGTTCATGATATTTTCACGATAATTAAACGATAAAATCATAAAGAGGGTTTTACGATTTACCTCGTTCTCGTTGTTCGGAAAAACGAAGAACTCAATTTGACGACCTTGATTTAGCCCGGACGTCGTGTGGGCGACGATCTACCGAACTCCATGGATCCTCCTCTCTACTTTCTCTCTCTAGAATTGTGATCTTCAAGTTATGAGAATAGAGAAGACCATGTAGTGCTTTTATAGGCTACGTAGGGGATCTTAAAGAGGTGGAATATTGGGCTTCCAATAATAGTGATTAAATTGAGCCCAAGCCCAAATCTATTAATCCTTACTATTATTAATTATATGATTAACTCCACTAAATAAATATAATTGCACTCCCAATATTCACCATATTATATCAAATAATATTTCTCCGGTAGTATTATTTATTCCGTGTATTTAAGATTTAAATATCCATGAATAAAATTAATTTATTGCTAATTAATTTATTCATCTCTTATATCCGAGAGTAGTACCATTCAACCTTAATTATTATGCGGAACGAATCCACCTGCAGGGTTTACATAATAATTCCTTAGGAACTCATCTCGGGGATATTATCAACCCTTACGGGATACACTTTCCCGTCAAGTATTCACGGCATGTCATATATAGAATATAGTGACCCAACTTAACCGGTAATTAACCCAATAATTAAATCGGTTAATTCCTTTGGTAAATCAAAGTCACTTATATTAAATATACACACCCGTAATAGTATCGGGGATTAAGAATAAAATACACTGAGACTTATGTTTTGCTCGTTTTTGTGATATTTATTTGTGTGATTTTCGGTTATTTTTGTGTGTTTGTTTTGGTAGTTATTTGTGTTTTTCATTTATTTTGATTTATTTTATGTTCGGACACGTGTAGGTGAGACGGGAGCGAAAACGGGCGAAAAACGAGCAAAAGAACGAGAAAATTGAAGAAACGGAGAAAAAGTCTCTAGGCGTTGACCGGGTTTGACTTTTCATTTGGAGCTTAATTGGAGGGGCGTTTTGGTCATTTCCCAAATGATTTTGAAGACAAAAGGAGGCTAGCACAAGGGGACAAAAGGGGGGGGACACATTCCATACTTCATCTTCTACACCTCACCTAACACACAACACCCACCAATTTATTTTCTCTCACTAGGATTTTAGGGTTTTAGTTTTTAATCTTCATTTTGCATCAAGATTCGACATTCAAGCCAAGCACAAACGTTGTTCGTATCGAATAGGGGATCGTCGTGGTACGACTTATTTTCTATTTCGACTACTTTATTATTTATGTTATTATTTGGTTTGAGCATGGTTATTTATTTTGATATCTTGGTGTTTATGATGATGGTTGTTGGCTAAATACCTTGTTAGGGGTGGGTTAGTATTATTTGTTGTGTAGGTTCGGGTTCTAGCATGAAAATCGAGGTAGTCGGTATTTTTATCGAGGGGGAGACGGACCAAGTCCCTCCTAAATGGTAGACTCGTTGCTTTAGCACGAGTTTGGCCTTTCCGACTACCTCGAGGCCTAATCACGGTTGTGCGTGGCCGACTCGATTGATTAGCACTTTGCGGTCAATAAGTCCGTTGTTAGTTAAATCGTGGGGAATCTCGTGGGGACCAAAGTTTGAATCTCGGATTGGGTATAACCGAGGTCGACATGAGAGACGAAACATTTAACTTAACAACCCTTTCATGTGGAGAAAATCGGCCTTAACTTCAACTAATACGACCCCTCCCCTAGCTTTCATTTCCTTTGATTGAAACATGTTCGTCACTTTTTATTGCTTTTTTTTACTTTTATTGCTTGTTTATTTCAATTTCCAAACTTTGAAAAACCCCCCTTTTAGTTACTACTTGAACTACTTGGTTATTTTCATGCTTTTTCTTGTTCGACAATCAATTGAAACTCAATCACTCTCCGATAGCATTACTCCCCTCGAGAACGACATTCGGGTATAAAATCGGACAACACATTTTAGTGAACCAACTTAAATCGATTATCGCCGGCAATTCTAATAGATAAATCTTAAGCAGATCCGCCCAATACACCAAGTGTACAAGTGTGATAAAATAATCAAGACAGATTATTTTCTCTCTCACACAACGACTATACCGATGGATTGGTCCGTGTCCATCTAGGTCGTGAGCAACTGTTCGATTAAATACGAGTGACCGATAGTATGATCTTCTGTGTGACGTCGCACACCATACTAACTACAAACGTATATAATCCAGGACTATAATTTGCATATACTTAATTATAAATAATTAAACGCAAATAATTGTTTATTTAATTAAATAGATTAATGGCAATGGATCGTGAGTTTCCGTTACTTAAATCTAGGCATTAGGTACACAACTCCAACATAATCGTGGTCGGCGAACTAGAATCGAAGACATCACCATGTTCTAATGAGTTCTACTGCATGTAGTAGTGCATTCTACTGTCTTTATATCCATATTCTTCTTCAATTGTTAATAAATTCTACTCCATTTATTAATTAATTTTATTTTCCTTATATCAATATTGTGTTAATAAATTCTACACTATTTATAAATGAATTTTATACTTTATATCAATATTCTACTAGTTGTTAAATAATTCTATTGAATTTGTATCTATATTATACTATAGTTTTAACTAAAGAATTCCTAATATGAAATAAACAACATATATTACATGAATAAAAATTATTTAATAAAATAAGAATTACAAAAAAATGGAACCATACATCATTTTTTAAAATCAACAATAAAAAGTCAATATAATCATCAACACTAAAAGATCAATATCTTCATCACAATGTTGCCAAAAAAACAAAATAATCATAATTAAGACATAATCATATAACAGTACTACGGGGAATTTGGAACTTGTATTTGGAGAAACAACTTATAATCCTTGATCTTCAGAAACAGGTGCACAACGTAATTACCCTCGCCATTCTAAAAAAACACAACAAAAAAGTATTAATAACACAAAGTAAAATTCAATATAAAACAGAGTAGAACTCAGTACTAAAAACAGTAGAATACAAAAAATACCAACAAAATCATGAATGCATAATCATTGTACAACTCAAAATACAAACATTAAAAAATAGTACACAAAAATAAGAATTCAAATATGCAATTAATAAGTTATCATATGACCTGAAAAAGAAGCAATAGCTCCTGAATTAATCTCCACAAAAGTAGCAACTAAATTAAAGAGTAATTCAAATCAGTAAAATGAGAAGAACTGAGTATAAAACAAAGTACAATTCAGTATTAAATACAGAACAATTCAAAAAACAAATTTCAAACCATCATTATTGTCATCCCAAAAATCAAAATTGATTACTTTAACACCATCTGAAAAATTCATTGAATAATTCATACACACCACATAAAAATAAATAGAGAAGAATTTAGTCAAGTTTATTGAAAATTCAATTACAAAAGAATGATGAAAGAAACTCTCTACCATAAAAATTATAAGCATCTCCATCTGAAGTAAATCCAACATCCAAATATGTGATTTATAAGTCAGAAAAGAGAGCAGCATTCAAAACCAAACAGAGCAGAATGATACACAAAACAGAGCAGAATTCCAATTATGAAAACACAAAAATTTCAATTAAAAAATGCCCAAATTGAAACCCTAATTATTGAACATTAATTATGTGATAATAGCACAATCGACTTAGAGTTCGTACCTGGTTTTGAAGGTGTCCTCCAGAACCGTCGCCGGCTCGTTGGAGAGGCGGAGCTTTATCCTTGCAGCGGCATCATCGCCATATTGTCGTCGATCTCGATCAAGCTGGCCGCCCTCTAGCAGTCGTTGTCCTCCCGCTCGCTCCTCTTATGAAATCGCCGTCGAAACCTAATTATGAAATCAACAAATTAAAACCTAATTATGAAATCAACAACAAATTAAAGTAAATCTGTCACTATTGCTGTAAAAAGATTTTCCACTAACAGTTCATTAACTTTGTATCACATGGTGGCAATAAATACAATGCAATCAAGAATGACGCATTATTTGCAATAGAGCATCATGTTCGACTTGAGTCATCTCATCATTTTAATGTGAAAAGGCAGGGGAAAAAAAAGTTCACCAAGTATGCCATGAATTATTACGGAGATCACCAATTCAGAGTAATAAACAACTCAACATCCCGAGCAGTCCAATGATTCTTTTGCACACTAGAATATGAAGTAATTAATAAACTCTAGAAGAAGCAATTTCTCTCATTAACAACTCTATTTAAAACACCATCTAATATGTAATTTAGAAGCATCAAAGGTTTACCTTGCCTCGCAACTTAAGACAGGAGATTGAAATGGAAAAAATCCGCCAGATCTGGATCCTCCGTCACGAAATTACTCTCCCGGAGATTCTTAAAAAAGTATCATTCACTCGCATATTTATCGGTCACCTTCCCAGAGTCGTAATAATATTTGGATCTCCATCGGAGTATATGTACACCTCAAATCTCCTCATAATTCAACTTAAACACCTTCAGCGAATGGTAAACGTCGTCGTATTCATCATCACACTGATCTATATCATTTCCATCGCCAATAACCTAATAATATGCAATCCCTCAATAATCGAATATAAATATATCACATTAAACATTACAATTGCAACCACAAATTCAATTTCAATTCAAATCCCAAATTTCAAATATCAAAACCACAAACAGAGAAGAATTTCACATAAAACATAGAAGAATTCCAAACATATCAGGATACAATACCATCCGCGCGACACGAACACCAACATCGTTATGTCCGACCTCATGTAGAATAGCATCCGGCTGAACTCCCGCACAGCCTCCAACACGTCCGCTCCCACCGCCAGCAGCGCGAATCCGTTTACCCACGCCTCGCCGAGAACACCTTGTCGATCTCCCCATCCTCGAACCCGCCGTGGTAATTTTTATCGTTCAGAAACCTAATTTAATTCAATTCAATTTGGGGATAAATTAATTTAGGGTTACAATTAATCAATTAATTTTAATTAATGAATGCTTACCTTAGCGAGATGCCGGTGATGATGATCTTTGAGAAGAGGTCGAGGCGACGGATGGAAGCGAGGATCCAAAATGGTGGCGGAGAAGGAGTGGACGACGTAGGTGCAACGGTCGATGTGGAGGGCGTCGAGTATGAAGAGGAGGTCGTCGACGAAGGCTTCGAGGGAGTCGAAGAGATCGGGGTTGACGCTTCCGTCGCAGACGAGGTCGTAGAGGATGATGTGGTCGCGGATGAAGTACGGGAGAATGCCCTGCCAAGCGGATTGGTTGTTGTCGAAGCCATGGGGTAGGGTTAGAGATAAGAGAGAAAGAGAGGAGCGAAGAGAAAAAGGGAGAAAGAATGAAAAATGAAATGTTTAAATATTAAAATGTGGTATCATACTGTTTCATATGGTACTAGTACCATGGTATAAATTGCCTTTTATATAGATAAAATGTAAAGATACAGTTTTTATTTGTTGGATTTTTCAAAATTAATAGTAATAATTTCACTTATAGAAGACAAAAAAATATAATATACTAAAAATAATCTTATTACAAAATAAATAAATATATTTAAGAGAAATTATTATTAAAAATATACTTATTAAAAAATAAATAAATATGTCTAAGATAGGATTCGGAACACTACTTAATCTCTCATTTATTCATTGAAACAAATACGTAATAAAAAATTGTTAATTTTGCGCGAATTTATTTTTTCACTTTGTTTATTTGGGCATATGCTATTTTTTCATTTTTTCTATTTGCGCATTGTTTTTTTATTTTGAGCAATTATTTTTTTAACATTCTTTTGCCCATTATTTTTTTATTTTCTATTTTTTCATTTTGTTTAAGCATGTGTTATTCTTTCATTTTAATTATTTTTTACCATTTTGTTTGCGTATTATCTTTTTATTTTGCTATGTTTTTACTTTTACTTTTTAATTTTACTTCACTTTTTATTTTCTATTTTTCTTTTTAATTTTATTTCACTTTTTCATATCTATTTTTTGCGTTTTTCATTTTATTAGCGCATGAGCATTATTTTTTTCTATTTTTCATTGCATAATTTGCTTCATCTTGTTTATTTTATTTGTGTATTTTTTGGTTTATGTTATAAACTCATGAGAATTGAGAGAATTGAGAGAGAATAATATAGTATAAAGAGAGAGACAATATAAATAAGAGGAGAATAGAATTGTTTTGAATTCTTATTTCATTTATACGAGGACCCTTTATATAGGACTACTTTGTAGGGTTTCTGTTTGTTCAACAAAAGAGAGTAAATTAGTCATTCACTAATTAATAATATTCATAACACTCCCCTATTTAGTGGATTGTTGCCTCGTTAAAACCTTGCCAAGAAAACCAGTGGATAAAACCTCAACGAAGGAAAAAGAGTACAACTTGCTGATTATAATCACCGGAGATCTTTGACTTTGTGATTAATCAATCTCATTAAAACCTGTAACTAATAAAAACATATAGGAAAAACTTAGTTATTCAAATATACATTTTGGTCTTCAGGACACAACCTTGGAATTGTCGAGTTTCACATTCATTTGTAGTATTGTATATTTTTCGTCCTTCAGGGACATGCCTTTACCAGACATCTATTGACTAGAGCATTCGCAATTGCTATAACCGGCCGGTAACTCTTCTGGAGTATTTTAGATGCGTCTAGTGTTCAATATACATTTATTGACAAATGAACAATAATGTGAACTTCAATTCACAATCATTTGAACTTCAGGTTCAATATCTCATTTTATCTCGAAAATAAACTCATGGAACATTCTGATATCCTCATTAATTATTATTGAGTGATGTACATGCCTCGTTAAAAACCTCGTCATAAAACCTTGTAGGAAAAAATACTCGAGGAAAAGAGTACATGACATTCACATTTATATTATGGTGATTGTCTCGTTAAAAACCTTTCACTAAGAAAACCCCGTGGGAAAAACTTAGTAGAGGAAAAAAGAGTGCAATCACTGGTCTTCGGGAACAATCACTAGTCTTCGGGACCTTGTCTTCAATATCATTTTTGTCCATAATGACATATGTAATACGATACTATATATGTTCTGATTTTCATTTCCTTTCACTTCAAGAATCTTAAAATCCATTCAGGATTTTCATGTATGTATCTTTCTAATGACTTTACATTGTCAAATGATACATTCTATGCATATCTATATTTATTTTTGTTGCTGCCAGAAGTATAAGGTATCAGAACTTAATGTCATCCTTAAAAATATCAAGTTTCTGCGAAATACTCTTGAACAATTAATCTCGCTTTTATATCTCACCACATCATTACTTGGTTTTCTTACGAACACCCACGTATATCCTTCTGGGATAATATTTTGAGGTGCGTACTATAGAGTCAAAATATATCTTTATTTAGCGAGTCATGCTCAACCTCAATTGCTCGTTTCTTATTTTTCGAGTGCTGCTGGCACACTATCATTGATTTAAGTTTTTTGGATCCAATTTTTCTAGAGCAACTTTTGAGGCAAATATGTCGTTGAGGACTTTCTATTTTTCATTTGATGACAATTCAACCAAATCTTTAATAATTTCCCAAAATATTTAATTTGGTTGTTCCGCAATCCCATGAGTTCCAATTATCATGTGTGACGAGCACGAATGTTTGTCGTTGGGAACAAACGCGCTGCCAAAATGATATTTATATTTAGCCAGTACCCAATCACTACAAAAGAGTAGATAATGGTAAGTACGTGGGGTCGGTCCCACAAGGAGGCAATTACAGTAGGTGATCTCGGCTTTGCCCAAGGGAGTTGTCACAAAAAGATTTTGGTTTGGGGTGCTGTGGGCACAACGGTTTTGCAATCGTTTCAACACTTTGACCTACTACGGCTAACCAAACTAACATGCAGATAAATAAAACTGAAAGTAAAGCAAGCAAACACTCAGATCTAGCAGAATTCTAAAAGGAAAACTGAAATCAAATGGGAAACAAAGCATCCGGGCAGACAACTTCACTCAGGATCATTAGGGCAAACTACCGGTCATTGGCACTAAGGATTTCTACCAGCGGTTTGTCAGCAGTTATAGGGTGCAAAAACAAAAGTGGCCCTATTGCGTCACGCCCAACAGTTGCCCCACCCCTCATCTATCCTTACTGTGTAAGAGAAGGCAAGCTAACACTATGCCTAAACCCCTGGATCTGGACAATTCGATAACCTATGCGACCAAACATGGATCTAGTTTGCCCAAACCCGCATTACCCTCTAGACAGACCCGCTCGGCCAATAGCATGCTCGAAACATACGACCGCATATCCTGCAAGTTCTAGTGCTATGCCCGCAACAATACTACAAGGTACATCTATGCGGTTTGCCAATCACTAGTATCCCAGTTTGTAAAGGTTCACTAGTGGTCGTCCTAGTTTGCCCAAACTCCCCAGAAATAAACCTCAACCAACTTTGCCTCGGGAACAAACACCCAACCGGTTACTTTAGCCCCTCCAACCTCGCGGCCTAACTAAACCCTAATTTCACCTTCGAACCGTCCCTGCCCAGATGCAAATCAACTTAGCCAATCATACAGAAAATAAAAGACAAAGTAAATAAGGGAAATCGAACTATATTATTCATGGCTTCAAATCGTAAAAACGTTTTTGAAGGAAATCGAATTACGGAATTAAAAACATAAAAACAAAACATAAAACGAAATTGTTTCTCAGCCCGAAGGCTGGATCTACTCAAAACAAACAAAAGAGACTCGGACGAACGGCTCCGATCTCTCTCCGGCGGCTCCTCCGGCGGCGACGGCGAACTGCGGGACCGGCGGCTCTCTCGATTTCTCGATGCGTATTGTTGTGTGTCTTGCTGCCCGTCGCGCCCCTCTCTTTTAAAGACTTTAAATTTGAATTTCAGATCGCGGTTGTTTCTCGACCCTTAGGAATAGGCGTCCTTGGTCAATGGGCTGGGGGATAATCAGATCCCCCGAAATCAGGGATTCTGGTACGCTGCCAGCTTGCCCGCAGCGAATCTCCTGTCACAGCCGCTCTCTGCCCAAATCGAAGTCTGCAGGTATTTCTTCTCCTCCACAGGTGGTCAGACCAGGCACGGTACTTGGTAAGAATTCTGGGTCTTCTGCTTCGTGACCTTACCCATTTGCCCGATGTGGTCAAACTGTTGCTTGTCACTACCGCTCCAGAATCTGATTTGCCCAAAGAAGGGGATTTCCTTGCCTCTTTTGCCCAGTGCGCCACCTATTACCTGCATCACCACACACTCTGCCCAAACACCTAATTGTGCCCTCCCAGACACGTTAACGACTCTAACTGACTCAATAAAAGGTGTAAAAGTGCTCTAAGATGAGCAAATAAAATGGCTCATCAGAACCGCACACACTTGGATACGCTTGTCCCCAAGCGTGGGCTCTGATTTGCCTGACTCAAGACCAAAGTGAAAACAGAAATGAAAGAAGTAGGAAGAAATAAAGCAAAGGACTTTAGCATGATCAGTGCAGGGCATAGTACATACAGATAACACAAAATTCAAGTAAAGACAAAAATAAGTCAAGAGTCTGTTCTAGGTCTTTGGGTTCACTCCCTCACAGTGTTTCTCTCTTTTCAGTGTATGGGTTCAATGACACTCATTTTCTGCTGTGATTCTACTTTGCCTAAATTTGCCTTATTGCTAATCTGAGTTTGTTTTAACTAAGCAGGGGGTTATCAAAGGGACATTTATTTGGTTGTAGTGTTAGGCTCTTATGGGTAAATTTCTGGGAGTAGGCTCTATTTGGGCAGAGGGCTTTTTTATGTTAGCCTTTTCTCTGCCACTTTGCCCCTTTTCTTACGGGCCTTAGCACAACAACTATTTATTCAATTTTTTTTTCTTTTTTTTTCTTTTTTTCTTTTTCTCTTTTTTCTCTTTTTTTTTCCTTTTTTTTTCTTTTTTTAACACTATGCCCTAACTCCCTCTTATCTCTCTGGCTGCCTATGTAATGTGGGCATAATACCAGATGGGTTCACAAAGAATATTCAATCAGGCTCAAAGGGCTAGCAAGGGGCAGTGTTATTTATTCATGAAAAGCAAAACAAGAAAATGCCCTAATCATCTAACAACCCTACTCAGTCAAACTACTCATTTCAGCAAACAGGCAAAGACAAGCATTGTAAATATCACAGCAGACTCTCAAAGAAAGAAATCATATATTAATGTTGGCTCAATTCTCACAGTTTGCCTAGAACAGTTCCATCATCCCTATTTCATGCATCTTAACTATGAAGTTTGAGTTACTGTATGTATGTTTGCCCAAAGTGATCACATAATCATGCTGACTCGATTAGAAACAGGGGTTTGCCCTTTCCCTTTCCCCCCTCACACACTTTGCCTGGGCAAAGTGTGCAAAAGTAATAAGATTGGTAGGGGTTACCCACGACCAGACTATGACTCAAAAAGTTTGGCGCACCTGCCCCCTCACACACTTTGCCTGGGCAAAGTGTGTCAGCAGGGAGATCAACCTAGTCTCCCCCGAACCAAAGTGACTCGGGGATGACCTTAACAAAAATAAAACAAAATAGAAAAATAAAACCTAACAACAACTAAAAAAAACAAGGGAGGGTACAAATTAGGAGGTGGAGGCAGGTGTGTACCTGAATCCACTGTAGTCAAAGTATGCGATCATCATCGCCTTCACTTCCTCGAACGCCTTCTCAATCTTGTCCAAACGAGCCTCGATTGCTCCCTGTCTCTCTGCAACTTCCTCTTTGGCCTTAGCCTCAGCAACCGAATCTCTCGCCTCAGCCTTCACCGCAACTGGTTTCTCCTCCAGGAACTTCACGCTACCATCACTCAAGGGCACGATGTGTCAGCAGGGAGATCAACCTAGTCTCCCCCGAACCAAAGTGACTCGGGGATGACCTTAACAAAAATAAAACAAAATAGAAAAATAAAACCTAACAACAACTAAAAAAAACAAGGGAGGGTACAAATTAGGAGGTGGAGGCAGGTGTGTACCTGAATCCACTGTAGTCAAAGTATGCGATCATCATCGCCTTCACTTCCTCGAACGCCTTCTCAATCTTGTCCAAACGAGCCTCGATTGCTCCCTGTCTCTCTGCAACTTCCTCTTTGGCCTTAGCCTCAGCAACCGAATCTCTCGCCTCAGCCTTCACCGCAACTGGTTTCTCCTCCAGGAACTTCACGCTACCATCACTCAAGGGCACGATGTCCTGCATGTGCTTGAAGCACTGGATGTCAAATTTGCCCTCCACCATCAGTTCTGGCTCTTTTCCCTTCCTCTTCAAGTTCATCTTGGCTGCGTACACCATCGGGAAGTGAGCCAGTGAAAGGCGCTGGAGAGGGTGAGTATGCAACCACTTCATTTGGACAGAGAGGCAGGAACTGAAGTGTAGCCTGATCTTCTGAGTCATGCACCATAGTATGCCCAGCTCGAGATGGGAAATAGCACTGCTGGTGTCGATCTTGCCGAAGAAATTGATTGCCAAGATCCGGTGGAAAACCCTGAGTGCATGGCTCTTCAACTGGATTGACTTGGTGCTTTGCCCCACGAACTCGCCTCCTTTGCCCAGCTGCTTCCAGATCTTCTGCAGCTCCTTCTTTGTGTACTCTGGCAAAGCCCTCAGTGACTCCTGGTACGCCTTTGACTTCAGATCCGCAATACCTGCCATATCCAAACACAAATCAAGTTCATTACCACCAGTAGAAACAGCTTGATCAAACAACTCAAACTGGATCCCTATAACTCCTTCATCTCTGGTTTCCTTGATTCCCAGTGAACCAAAGAATTCTCGCACCACCTCCTCACTGATTTGCCCAGACCATTCAAGAAACGGTTCCCACCCCATAGCCTTGAAATAACCTCGAACCTCCTTCTCCACACCCATCAGTTTGAGCGATTCAAAGCACACCGTTTTGGGGGCCGCGATTTCGCGCGCCGATGTGTCAACCGCCTTTCTCTTCTTCGTGGATGCGCGGGTCCGGCTTTTGGGGGTTTTGTAGGTCACCTCCTCCACATCGTCTTCCTCCATCGGCGTCTTGCCGGCGGCCGTCGATTCCTCCTTCTCCTTGTCGTCGGAGGTGGATCTGGCAGTGGGAGTGGGAGTGACCTTCTTCTTGCCTTTGCCCGCCGCCTTTTTCTGCTTCTTTTTCGGTGGGCTATCAGCGGCGGCTTTGCCCTCTTCCTCCTGGGCGGCGGTGGCTAGGGTTTCCAGATCTTCTTTCTCGCCGGTGGTTTTGGACTCGTCGATCTCCTTGGCGAACTCGTCGACTGGTGTGTTGTCCGTTTCCATCGTGGCGGGGCTTGGTGGGATGATCTTGAGGGGTACGACGTTCAGGGCTTCCTCGGCAGTGGGGGATTTGAGCTTCGCCGGGCTCGATTGTTTGGGCGACACCATCTTTTTCAGTTTGGTTGCAGCGGTTCCAATGGTTAGATCAATTAGGGTTCCGGTGGGTATTTTTCTGAGTTTATTTTTCGCACGGGTAGATACCATATGGGGAGGAAGGGAAGTATATAATTGTGTTTTTGAATTTTGAAAAAAGCTGAAAAATCGGGGGTGGCAGTTATCGATAATCGTGGGGGAGTTATGATGATGGTGGAACTGCAGAGTCCCTGATGGGACGGCCTCATCCCTTGAAAACCGCAACTGCCCACTTGTGTTCCATTTGCCCAAAGTATACTCCTGCAAAATCAAAACATACCCTTCCTCACGGCATAGTCAAAGTCTCTTGTCGCAAGTAATTTATTCCTAATCTAATTAAAAGGGAAATAACAAACTTATACAAACATACCAGGTTGCCTCCTGGCCAGCGCCCTATTTATAGTCCCGGGCACCCAATTGCTTTATTCGATCACTCAATCAGGGCAAGCTGCCCTTCCAGATTCTCTTGCCCAAAGTAGGGCTTCACTCTATGGCCATTCACTTTGAAGATATAGTCATCATATTTTTTGCTTTTCAACTCCACAGATCCATTTGGGCTGACATGGTGAACAAAATAGGGTCCTCCCACTTAGAGGACAGTTTGCCCGAACGGAACTGATTTCTGGTTTGGTACAGTAAAACCAACTGTCCAGCCTCAATCTTTTTCTTCTTAATCAGTTTGTCATGGGCTCTCTTGGTCCGCTCTTTGTAGTGGAATGCGAAGCTGTTCCAATTCGACCAAGTCAAGTTTACGTTCGTTCCCAGCCAGATCCCAGTCAAAGTTGACTTTATTTACCGCCTAGTGTGCCTTATGCTCTATCTCCACGGGCAAATGGCAAGCTTTCCCAAATATCATCCGGTATGGAGAAATGCCAAATGGAGTCTTGAACGCAGTGCGGTATGCCCACAGTGCATCATCCAGTTTGCCTGCCCAATCCTTCCCCTCTGGCCTAACTGTCTTCCTTAGAATAGCTTTGATAATCCTGTTGGAGAGTTCTGCTTGGCCGTTTGCCTGGGGGTGATAGGCACAAATGATTCGATGAGTGACTCCATATTTTCGCAGTAGCCTCTCAATGATATAGTTGCAAAAATGGGTCCCCTGATCACTGATAAGTGCTCTGGGCACACCAAATCGAGTGAAGATATTCCCTTTGAGGAATTCAGCCACAATGCGCGAATCATTGGTGGTAGTAGCCTTTGCCTCGACCCACTTAGAGACATAATCAACTGCTAGGAGTATGTATTCCTTACCTTGTGAATTCGGAAATGGCCCCATGAAGTCTATGCCCCAGACATCAAAAGTCTCTACTGGCAGTATGGGCACAGAGGGCATTTCATTGCGCTTGGTCAGATTGCCTTCCTTCTAACACTCGTCACACCTCTTGCATAGGTCATAGCAGTCTCTGAGCAAAGTGTTCCATTAGAATCCGCAATCCAGAACCTTCCTTGCCGTACGTCTGGGCCCAAAGTGGCCTCTACATGGTTGCTTGTGGCAGTGATCCACAATGCCTTGTTGCTCGGACTCAGGAATGCATCTTCTAAGGACTTGTTCTTCACATCTTTTCCACAAATAGGGTTCATCCCAGACGTAGCTCCTTGCTTCACGTTTCATCCTGTTTTTCTCATAGTAGGTCATACCATCTCTGAAAATTCCTGTAACCATAAAGTTCACAAGGTCAGCGAACCATGGCTCTTCGCCCAAAGCGGTAATAGAATATAAATTCTCATCAGGGAATGTTTCGGTGATAGGCATATCCTCTTCTTTCTGGAGAATCCTACTGAGGTGATCCGCTACGAGGTTCTGATTGCCAGACTTGTCTCGAATTTCGATGTCAAACTCCTGAAGTAACAGGATCCATCGAATAAGCCTTGGTTTAGTCTCCTTCTTTGTCATGAGGTACTTCAGTGCAGCGTGGTCTGTGTATACTATGGTCTTACTACCCAGCAGATATGACCTAAACTTCTCAAAGGCAAAGACTATGGCCAAAAGCTCCTTCTCAGTCGTGGCATAGTTGCTTTGGGCTGCATTAAGGGTCTTCGAGGCATAGTAGATCACGTGCCTTTCTTTCCCTTTCATTTGCCCTAACACAGCTCCCACTGCATATCCACTTGCATCACACATCAGCTCGAAAGGCATGCCCCATTCTGGAGGTTGAATAATAGGCGCTGTGACCAATCTCTCCTTCAAGTGGTTGAAAGCAGCCTTGCAGTCCTCATCAAAGTCCCATTCTACATCATTCTGAAGCAGTCTGGTCAAAGGGCGAGCAATTGGGCAAAGTCCTTCACAAATCGTCTGTAGAAACCAGCATGCCCTAAGAACCCTCTGACTTGCTTCACATTCCTTGGGTATGGTAGCTTCGAGATGACTTCGATCTTTGCTTTATCCACCTCTATGCCCTAAGCTGAAATAACATGTCCGAGGACAATTCCCTCTTCGACCATGAAATGGCATTTTTCGTAGTTTAGTACAAGGCTCTTCTCCACACACCTTTTGAGCACCATCTCTAAGTGTTCCAGGCAGGAGTCAAAGGAGTTGCCGTATACGGTAAAATCGTCCATGAACACTTCAATTCCATTCTCGAGCAGGTCAGCGAAGATACTCATCATGCACCTTTGGAAAGTTCCTGGTGCATTGCAGAGGCCAAAGGGCATTCTCCTGTAGGCAAAGGTGCCAAAGGGACAGGTGAAGGTGGTTTTGTCCTGGTCCTCTTGAGCAACCCATATCTGCATATACCCTGAATAGCCATCTAGAAAGCAGAAGTGCTTCTTCCCAGCCAGTCTCTCTAACATTTCATCAATGAAGGGCAAAGGGAAATGATCCTTGCGGGTTACCTTGTTCAGCTTGCGGTAGTCAATACAAACTCTCCACCCTGGTTGTAGTCGTGTGGCAATCTGCTCATTTCTTTCGTTCTATATGACTTGAACTCTAGACTTCTTTGGCACCACATGCACTGGGCTAACCCATTTGCTATCAGACACTGGATAGATTATGCCCACACTGAGAAGCTTCTTGATCTCTTTGAGCACAACTTCCTTCATTGCTGGGTTGAGCTTATGTTGAGATATCACAATATCTATAGAGATTACCCCATGAGTGATCAGCTCATGATCGCACTATGTCTAACTCTCAAGTGCTTTGTTTCAATCCATTCAATGATTTAACGAGTTTACACACTTTATGCTCATTACCAAGCATAACAAACCCTTCCGGTTTATTTCATGTAAATCTCCTCCTTTACCTTGTTGTATAAGGAATTCCGTTTTTATATCCATTTGATGGATCACTAAATTATTTATTGCAGCCAAAGCTATCAATAATCTAATCGTTGTTATTCTTGCAACAAGGGCATAGGTATCGAAATAATCAATGCCTTCCTTTTTCCTAAAGCCTTGGATGACCAATCGGGCTTTATACTTGTCGATTGAACCATCGACTTTCATCTTCTTCTTGAAGATCCACTTGCATCCTAATGGTTTACAACCGTTAGGTAAATCAGCAAGCACCAAAGTGTTGTTTCCCATAATGGAATCCATCTCATCATTGATGCAACATCTTGCGATTTCATGACTTTCTCGTATGTTTTAGGCTCATCATCAACATGATAACAATACGAGTATTGGAAGCCAACTTCTTCCCTTGATCCTTTAACCAGAAAGGTCTGGATATCGGGACCGAACGATTTCTTAGTCCTTATCCTCGTGCCTCGACGAGGTTCAAGTGACTCAGGCTCGGGCAAGGTTAATTCCTTGCTTTCAGCCACCTTAGGCACCAGATCCTTGGGCCTAACCATTGATGAAAAACGAGTTTCATCAAATATGGCATCCCTCGATTCTATGATTGAATGAATCGCAACTGAATCATTTGGTTCAATCACATAGAATCGATACGCCTTCGAATGCACAGCATATCCAAACAAAGATGCAATCAATGCCTCTTTCTCCCAAAGTTTTCCTTTTGGGATCCGGTAGTCTTACGACTGCCCGACAGCCCCAAACCTTAAGATAATTCAGGTTAGGCTTCTTTTTGTACCAAAGTTCATAGGGAGTAACCTTGTTCCTTTTGTTAGGAACCCTATTTAATAAATAGCAAGCCGTTAACACGGCTTCTCCCCAGAATCCACTATTCAAACCCGAATAGGATAACATGGAATTCACCATTTCCTTTAGTACTCGGTTCTTCCTTTCAGATATATCGTTTTGTTGAGGAGTATAAGGAGCAGTAATTTCATAACACATGATTCAAACAAAACAGGATCATAATATTCGCCTCCCCTATCGGTTATCAACTTTTTAATCATGCATTCTTGTTGTAGTTCAACTTCAGTTTTAAATACCTTAAACTTTTCTAGTGCTTCATCTGTAGTACTTAGCAAAAATACATAGCAAAATCTAGAATAATCATCTATGAAAGTTACTAAGTATTTCTTATTTCCCAACGAAGGTGTAGCATGGAAATCACATAAGTCGCTATTTATAAGTTCAAGCATACAAGATTCACGTTGAACATCTTTAAAAGGTTGCCTAACGATTTTAGTTAGCATGCATGTATTACACTTATCTTCTTCTAAGTTCATGGCAGGAATTAGATCAAGTTTAGACATTTCAATCATACGCTTGTAATGAACATGTCCTACTCTAGCATACCATAGTAATGAATCATTTAAGTTCGAAGAAGTCATAAGCACATAATCATTATTTTTATTCGTAATATTAAGCATGAACATCTCATAATACTTAAGCAGATTCAACATTTTGATAAATGTAAAATTGAGAGTTCAGAGATACCGTTCAATATATGCCCATGACATATATAGTCGTCGTTGTCCCACTTGCACCGTTTCCGAGTTGCCTCCGGTATTTTGTTTTCCACTTGCTCTGTTTGAGGAGTGCTTAGAACATACACCTTCCAAAATTCACGCTTCAAATTTCTCTAACTTGCCAAACTTGATGTTCATCTCTTGAACGGACTTCATCTTTCAGTATGTGAAAATACTCTTTAAGATTGTTGTATATTTAGGGTGTTACTGAAAGATGTAGAGGCTTGGATAAATATTGAATCGCGTAGCAACGCTTTCCTTAAAGAGTATTTCGACCCTATAAGCCTGGGTATCACGAAATCCCTCGCAGGATAAGACAATATCGATACTCGAGTCTTAGGCTTAGAACACGAGCAACTTATGGAATATTCCGATTTATTTGTTGCTTCAAAGCTTCTTATGTTTGTAGGTATTTTCAAGTGTATTCTCAAGTGTCTTCATCAAATGAATTTCACTTCCTTATATAGGTAGTAGACACCCTTTCATTTGAATATAAGCACCTCTTGGTCGAATAGGTACCTTTATGAAAAGGTACCTTTTCATTCGACACCTATTCATGTATAGGTACCTTTTAGTGAATATACCCTTTTACTTTGGCACCTATTCATGTTGTTTTGCATGGGAAGACATGCAATTTCGAATTTGCATCAATTGTATGATATAATATCATCTTCCAGCCATGCAACCATGCAACTACGAGATCACACTCGACATGCATTATTATGCTTATCCAAATACTTAAACCATATCAATTTTATATAACCGTGTACTCCACACTTCTCCAAAGTTATATTATATTGACTAGATTTAATCCAAAGCCTTGAATGATTCCAATTACATTAAATGGACAGCGATTTCACTTAAATCACCAACAGTAGTTTCAGCAGAGAATGACCATGAGAATTCATGGTAGCAAGCCAAGTGATTTCCTTAGGGCTATAGAGAAGGCGGAGAATGACCATGGGGATTCAGTCGAAGAATTTGAGAGAAAAACATTAGCTGTGTGTGGATAATTACGGTGATGATGACGAAGCAACCGGTTCGAATAAGTACTCTAAATGTATCACACAATAGGCATGTTACCTCATCTAACAAGTCTAATGTAATTGGAACGTTAAAATATGGTATTTTATATAAAAGAAATTCAAAGATCCAGTTTTTATTTGTTAGATTTTATTTTATTTTATTTGTGTAGTATTTTTAATTTTATTTTATTTGAGTCTGCGCATTATTTAAGTTTTTTTGATTTTATTTGCGCTATTTTTATACATTTCTTTTTTATTATATTTGCTAATATTATTTTTTCTCGATATATATAACCCCGACCGTAATGATTGAAGGACAATTCAATTGTAAATACAAAATTCTTTTCAACAAACTATCCTGGACGACTTACTAATTGGGACGTTGTATTTTATATAGATAAAATGTAAAGAAACAGTTTTTATTTGTTAGATTTTTCAAAATTAATAGTAATAATTTCACTTATAGAAGGCAAAAAAATATAATGTACTAAAAATAATCTTATTAAAAAATAAATAAATATATTTAAGAGAAATTATTATTAAAAATATACTTATTAAAAAATAAACAAATATGTCTAAGATAAAATTCGGGAACACTACTTAATCTCTCCTTTATTCATTGAAACAAATACGTAATAAAAAATTTTTAATTTTGCGCGGATTTATTTTTTCATTTTGTTTATTTGGGCATATGCTATTTTTTCATTTTTTCTATTTGCTCATTGTTTTTTTATTTTGAGCAATTATTTTTTAACATTCTTTTGCGCATTATTTTTTTATTTTCTATTTTTTCATTTTGTTTAAGCATGTATTATTCGTTCATTTTAATTATTTTTTACCATTTTGTTTGCGTATTATCTTTTTATTTTGCTATATTGTTTACTTTTACTTTTTAATTTTATTTCACTTTTTATTTTCTATTTTTCTTTTTAATTTTATTTCACTTTTTAATAGAATCTATAAATTAATACTTGATTGGTTAATAAACTCTCTAAATTAATAGAATCATTTCGGTCCCGACTTGGTCTTTTAAATAAAATAAAAAATACTCTCGATAAAATAATAACCTTTCTAAATTAATAAAATTTCAGAGTCGAGCCTATTAATTTATAGAGGTTGGTGGAATTTACAAAATAATTTCATAAAAAAAAACACCACTCCAAGAAAACACACAATACCAACAAACCAAACTTTTGTTTCACACAATCACCAACATCACATAGTATCTGAGTGAACAAAACACGAAAAATGAAATCGAAAACAAAACAAATTAATTACTTAATTTAAAGTTTGTAAAATAAGGTAATATAATTATAATTATATGAATATTAATAGTAGATAATATCAAAGTTATTTAACATAAATTTTCATATTATTATTTATATAATATAAATTAATTAATTAACCGGTTAAATATATACCTATAAAATGCAGATTATCTCCATTATGCTATATTAAAGATTTTTTTTGAAGTAATTAACGTAATTAGCATAAACTGATTAATTAAATAATTTTTAATCATTTAAATAATAGAAAATTCTTAATTTTGGAGAGAAAATTCTTAATTTTGGAGAATTACCATCAAGTATGAATTAGTCAATTTGTTTCTCGTTTTATATATTGTAAGATAGATTTGCCCAAATTTATGCGCTATTTTTCCACTTTTTTTTTCATTTGATTTGTGCAACTATATTTTCAGTTTTTTATTTTTTTTTTAACAAACAATAATTTATTAATTCAAATTTATCAATTAAACACTCTCTAGTTGCTTAATAGCTAGCTTGTGTTAAAGAGTTTGATTGATAGATATGGGAAGAAACTACTTTGGTTATCAACCAAATAATAATTTCAATAAAAGTACTACTACTGAATTTCTGTCCATCGTCGTCTTGTCTAGATAATGGAAAAAGAACGGTTCGGATAAGCCAAAGCAGCCACAGAGGGGACTCGGTGTCCACAGCTTGAGAAGATTAGGTTCCACGATTCAACTTCTGGTCATCAAAAGCCTACGGCTGCTCAGCATTCATCCTTTCAATAAACTACATGATATAGACATATACTAATAGAAGTCAATGCCTATTGCAACGATCGGATTCGGGAACACTACTTAATCTTAGTCTTTATTCTTTGAAATAAATATGTAATAAAAAAATTGTTCACCCTGACTTGTTTTTTTATTTTGTTTATTTACGCTATTTTTTCATTTTTTTTATTTGGGAATTGTTTTTTTATTTTGAGAAATTATTTTTTTAACATTGTTTTTGCATAGATTGGGCAGACAGGTTAAATGGTAGCAAGGCAATTGATTTCCTTAGAGCTATAGAGGAGGTAGTTTCGACAGAGAATGACCATGAGAATTCATGGTAGCAAGCCAAGTGATTCAGTCCAAGAAAATGAGGGAAAAACATTAGCTGTGGAAAATTACGGTGATGATAACGAAGCAAACGGTTCGAATTAGTACTCTGAATGTATCACACAATAGGCATGTTACCTCATCTAACAAGTCTAATGTAATTGGAACGTCAAAATATGGTATTTTATATAAAAGAAATTCAAAGATCCAGTTTTTATTTGTTAGCTTTAATTTAATTTTATTTTATTTGTGAAGTATTTTTAATTTTATTTTATTTGAGGCTTTGCGCATTATTTAAGTTTTTTTGATTTTATTTGCCTATTTTTATACCTTTGTTTTTTATTATATTTGCGCTAATATTATTTTTTTCCCGATTATGATATATAAAACCTCGACTGTAATGATTGAAGGACAATTCCATTGTAAATACAAAATTCTGTTCAACAAACTATCCTTGAAGACTTACTAATTAGGACAGTGTCGACTGTAATGATTGAAGGACAATTCCATTGTAAATACAAAATTCTGTTCAACAAACTATCCTTGAAGACTTACTAATTAGGACAGTGTATTTTATATAGATAAAATGTAAAGATACAGTTTTTATTTGTTGGATTTTTCAAAATTAATAGTAATAATTTCATTTATAGAAGACAAAAAAATATAATATACTAAAAATAATCTTATTACAAAATAAATAAATATATTTAAGAGAAATTATTATTAAAAATATACTTATTAAAAAATAAATAAATATGTCTAAGATAGGATTCGGGAACACTACTTAATTTCTCCTATATTCATTGAAACAAATACGTAATAAAAAATTGTTAATTTTGCGAGGATTTATTTTTTCATTTTGTTTATTTGGGCATATGGCTATTTTTTCATTTTTTCTATTTGCGCATTGTTTTTTTTTTTATTTTGAGCAATTATTTTTTTAACATTCTTTTGCCCATTATTTTTTTATTTTCTATTTTTTCATTTTGTTTAAGCATGTGTTATTCTTTCATTTTAATTATTTTTTACCATTTTGTTTGGTATTATCTTTTTATTTTGCTATGTTTTTACTTTTACTTTTTAATTTTATTTCACTTTTTATTTTCTATTTTTCTTTTTAATTTTATTTCACTTTTTCATATCTATTTTTTGCCTTTTTCATTTTATTAGCGCATGAGCATTATTTTTTTCTATTTTTCATTGCATAATTTGCTTCATCTTGTTTATTTTATTTGTGTATTTGTTTGAGAGAGAATAATATAGTATAAAGAGAGAGACAATATATAAGAGCATCTCCAACCGATACCAAAATCTTATTTTGGAGTAGGGGAGATGCTCCAACCGATACCAAAACATAAACCTATTATTGGTTTAAAGGTGGGACCCACACAAAAAATACTTATATTAGTCGAGGGTCGGTAAAACTGGTATTCCGACCTAGAGGCCATGCACTAAGCACCAAAGCTTGAAAGGAAAGATGAGGCGCTCTTGGCTTCGATTCAGTTCACTAGAAAATAGATAGGGCAGTTGGGCAAGCAAATAAGCCCCCTACTTGCTACTAGGCAGCTACACTACAAAAGTTGGAGATTTACCCATCAAAACAACTCTTAGGCCATCTCCAACCGAACACAAAAACTCAAACTCAAAAATAAGTTTTATTTTAAGTTTACAGTAATTTGACTCCAACCGAACTCAAAATTAGTTTAAGTTTACGTTTACAGTAATTTGACTCCAACCGAGAAACTAATACTTTAACTTAAAATAATTTTTTTTAAATATTCTTCTTATATAATTATTTATATTATTTATATAAATAATCAATATCTTTACAAATTTACAATTTTATCTAATAATTGTTTAAATTAAAAAATATAATTAATATTATTTTCAATTTAAATTTTCAAAAATAATAAATATAAATAATACTAAATAAAATATTATTTAATTATTAAAAAAATTACATTAAAACACAAAAAAAATTAATTATTAATTGTTTTTGTTTTTGTAATTGGTAATATTTTTTTTATATATTTTGTTTATTATTATTTTATTTTTAATGTTAATTATATAATTTAATTATTTAATTGTATTTCATATTGTGATATGTATTTTTATTTAATTATTAAAAATATTTTTATTAAAATTTATTTTAATTAATAATGATATGATTATTAAAAAAATTACATTAAAAAAGATATTAAATAAGATACTAAAAATTAATTGATAAGTTATTTTTATTAATTTGTAAAAAAAATAATCATTTTATAAATAAAAAATAGTTTTTGGTTTGAGTTTACGGTAAACGTAAATATAAGTATTTTTTGTGTGGGTCTCACCTTTAAACCAATAATAGGTTTATGTTTTTGTATCGGTTGGAGCATCTCCCCTACTCCAAAATAAGATTTTGGTATCGGTTGGAGATGCTCTTTACGTTTACCGTAAACTCAAACCAAAAACTATTTTTTATTTATAAAATGATTATTTTTTTTACAAATTAATAAAAATAACTTATCAATTAATTTTTAGTATCTTATTTAATATCTTTTTTAATGTAATTTTTTTAATAATCATATCATTATTAATTAAAATAAATTTTAATAAAAATATTTTTAATAATTAAATAAAAATACATATCACAATATGAAATACAATTAAATAATTAAATTATATAATTAACATTAAAAATAAAATAATAATAAACAAAATATATAAAAAAATATTACCAATTACAAAAACAAAAACAATTAATAATTAATTTTTTTTGTGTTTTAATGTAATTTTTTTAATAATTAAATAATATTTTATTTAGTATTATTTATATTTATTATTTTTGAAAATTTAAATTGAAAATAATATTAATTATATTTTTTAATTTAAACAATTATTAGATAAAATTGTAAATTTGTAAAGATATTGATTATTTATATAAATAATATAAATAATTATATAAGAAGAATATTTAAAAAAAATTATTTTAAGTTAAAGTATTAGTTTCTCGGTTGGAGTCAAATTACTGTAAACGTAAACTTAAACTAATTTTGAGTTCGGTTGGAGTCAAATTACTGTAAACTTAAAATAAAACTTATTTTTGAGTTTGAGTTTTTGTGTTCGGTTGGAGATGGGCTAAGAGAGGAGAATAGAATTGTTGTGAATTCTGACCGTTTATATAGGATACAAAATAGGTTTTAAACTAGTTATTTACTAATTAATAATATTCATAACACTCCCAACTATTTACTGGATTGTTGTCTCGTTAAAACCTTGCCAGGAAAACCAGTGGGATAAAACCTCAACGATGCTCCCCTGATTGTAATCACCGGAGATCAACTATTTACTGGAATGTTGCCTCGTTAAAACCTTGCCAGGAAAACCAGTGGGATAAGGAAAAAGAGTACAACTTGCTCCCCCTGATTGTAAACACCGGAGATCTTTGACTTTGTGATTAATCAGTCTCATTAAAACCTGTAACTAATAAAACCATATAGGAAAAACTTAGTTATTCAAATATACATTTTGGTCTTCAGGACACAACCTTCGAATAGTCGAGTTTCACATTCATTTGTAGTATTGTATATTTTTCGTCCTTCAGGGACATGCCTTTACCAGACATCTATTGACTAGAGCATTCGCAATTGCTATAATCGGAGGGTAACTCTTCTGGAGTATTTTAGATGCCTCTAGTGTTCAATATACATTTCTTGACAAATGATGTGAACTTCAATTCACAATCATTTGAACTTCAGGTTCAATATCTCAGTTTATCTCGAAAATAAACTCATGGAACATTCTGATATCCTCATTAATTATTATTGAGTGATCTACATGCCTCGTTAAAAACCTCGTCATAAAACCCTGTAGGAAAAAATACTCAAGGAAAAGAGTACATGACATTCACACTTATATTATGGTGATTGTCTCGTTAAAAACCTTTCACTAAGAAAACCCTGTGGGAAAAACTTAGTAGAGGAAAAAAGAGTGCAATCACTGGTCTTCGGGACCAATCACTAGTCTTCGGGACCTTGTCTTCAATATCATTTTTTTCCATACTGACATATGTAATATGACTATACATGTTCTGATTTTGTCAAATGATACATTCTATGCATATCTATATTTATTTTTGTTGCTGCCAGAAGTATAAGGTATCAGAACTTAATGTCATCCTTAAAAATATCAAGTTTCTGCGAAATACTCTTGAACAATTAATCTCGCTTTTATATCTCACCACATCATTACTTGTTTTTCTTACGAACACCCACGTATATCTGGGATAATATTTTGAGGTGCGTACTATAGAGTCAAAATATATCTTTATTTAGCGAGTCATGCTCAACCTCAATTGCTCGTTTCTTATTTTTCGAGTGCTGCTGGCACACTATCATTGATTTAAGTTTTTTGGATCCAATTTTTCTAGAGCAACTCTTGAGGCAAATATGTCGTTGACGACTTTCTATTTTTCATTTGATGACAATTCAACCAAATCTTTAATAATTTCCCAAAATATTTAATTTGGTTGTTCCGCAATCCCATGATTTCCAATTATCATATGCACATACTTTTTCAATAGGATTTTCATCTAACTCTCTTCAGGAGATTTTGAGGGTGACTAAATTTTATTACCGCGGATTTATTTTATATCTTGAGATCGATCTACTACGCTTCAGGCGTATATTAGAATCAACATTTGGGTTGATCTCTTTTGAACTCTTATAATTCATTTATCACAAATATATGTGATTTTGTCACACCTTCATTAATTTGGCAGATTACTTGCTGAATATTGACAGTCACTTATTTTAATGAACTTCGGGTTCAATTGATTGGTGCGTGGATTTAGAATTAAAGCTCGTTTTCATTTTCTCGACATTTATATCTTTATATTCTTATCTCCCCCTAATGCCGAGAAATGATCTTCCTTTAATATGCAAATCAGTGTAATTGCTATAAACCGATCTTCTGGATCGTGATCTTCTGGATCGTGAGCTCGAGATATTTAATATACCTTATTTTCTATTATGCTCGTTCACTTTAGTGATGATATGATTATAACTTGCATAGATGAGAAATAACAATTTCCACGCATCATGATATGCATCATTTTCATGTTTTGGTACATGTAATCGTGGGGATAATTCCTAAAGCTCTTCCAGAGCTCACTCTTAGTATGTCATCGTAATAATAGTTGTTTTACCAACAATCCTTCGGGGATACAATATATATCTTTATCAATGATCCTTCAAGGATATAATATCTTTACCAATGTTCCTTCAGGCATCAAAATAAATCTCAATATCTTACATTTAATTGAAATCGACTTTTTCGATATTCCATGAGTACCCACATAGTACATTTATTCTCGATTTTCAAAAGATATCCTTCAGGGATAATTCATACTTTTTCGGGAGCAATCAATAAAAATATTTTTTCAGAAATATTTTGTATTATTCCTTATGAATATCAATATTTATTCATGAATATCAAATCCTAATGTTCTTTAGGAACTTTAAAATTTTAATTGATTTACTAGGCATAACTAATTTGATATTGCTTCAAGAATATCATATTATAGTGTTCTTCAGGAACTTAATCATAATTAATTTGATATTACTTTAAGAATATCAGATTATAATGTTTATCATATTACTTCAGGAATATCAGATTAATAATGTTGTCAGGAACATTAGACATTTACTTGCTTCAACATGAGCAATTTATGAAGAATTTCGATTACAAAGTTATTCGGGAACATTTGATATTGCTTCAGGAATATCATGTTATAATGTTCTTCGGGAACATATGAATTTAAGAAGAAGGGAGAAGAAGTAGATATATGTATAAGTATTATTAAATATAAATATAAATTCTTACTTGATATTGAATCCTTGATTAGAACTTCGGATCTTGGATGAGTAAAACTTCGATGAAGAAAGCGGTTGAGCTTTCGTGCTGATAACGTGTTATAAACTCAAGAGAAATTGAGAGAGAATAATAGAGTATAAAGAGAGACAATATGAGAGGAGAATAGAATTGTTATTTCATTCATATGGGAGACCCCTATACAAAGTAGGGTTTCTGTCTTGTTCACCAAGAATTGAGAGAGAATAATAGAGTATAAAGAGAGATAATATGAGAGGAGAATAGAATTGTTATTTCATTCATATGGGAGACCCCTATATACAAAGTAGGGTTTCTGTCTTGTTCACCAAGAAAAGGTAAACTAGTCATTCACTAATAATAATATTCATAACAGTTTAAGATTTATAATTAATAATAAATATAAAAAAGAATAGTTTGAATTCCAAATATTATTATTGAAAATTGCAATAGCTCCATAATTTTATTTTAAAAACTTACTATTATATAAATTTTATTTTATATGTTTCTTTATTAATTTCAATTATATTTTGTAACCTTGAAATACTTAATTTGTGGTGAATTATATTGATTCAAGGTACATCCTCCGACTCCGTTTGCGCCGAGCTCGGATCACAATCGCACGTTTCTATCCTCTGGCACTGCGTGTCGACCCATCTATTACGCTTGATAAGACGTTGTAGTGCGTCAAAAATCAAATAAAAATAACCGAACTTATTGCCAAAGCAATTCGCCCGAGTCGATCTCACGAGGAACACTACTATCGGCCCGTAAAAATGTTTTTATGTTTGCAGCAAGGGAAAGTAAAGAAATATAGCATAATGCATTTTGGTTGGTTTTGTTTTAAACTAAATTAACTAAGAATTAAGAAGCTGAAATTAAACAAGAAGCAATTGATACGATTTAATTAAAATAGAGAAAGACTAGGGTTTCGGGTTCAACAAACATAAATTTCGGGACGTCGATTTGCGAGAAACAATTATACTAAAATGTCCGTCTCCGGTTGATATTAGAGAATTCGATTAACCTAGGTCATGTAATTGCTCCTAAGCCTCATACAATCATTACAAATCAAGTTGCCATTTAATCGAACACCTAAGTTGCACTCGTAAATCTCTAACCCCTGATTCACATTTGGATTCCCCTAACTAGTAAGATGATTAGCTACTCATAACTCGGTTTACGAAATAATATATGTTGTATGAATTCATAATAACGAAGAAGAATTAATCAAAAAGAACAAGTAATCAAACAAGAAGAAAATAGCAACAAGCAATGAGAACTGAAAATAACTAAGGATGAAATGGAAAATTACTTACTAAATTAATCGTTCAAAATAAAAACAAGGATCGGTGCTAACCCCGATTTTTGTCCGAGAATCAAAAGCAATAAAAAGCGGTATGAAAACCTACATGATCGAGTCTCCAAGTCTCTCCAAACGTGCAGAAAAATAAGTGAAAAAGTGTGTCTCGAAACCTAGGTTGAATACCCAATATGTAGTCTAAGAATCGAGGGTCAAAACGCGGTCAAATCTGGTCGAGGAGACGAAGCGAGCGCCTGGGGGCAGGAAGCGAGCGCCCGCGCTGGCCGGCAGGCGCCCGCTTGGCAGGGAGGCGGGCGCTTGGTGAAAAAAACTGGTTCTCTGAAAGTGGGGGCAGGCGGGCGCCTGAGGGTCAGGCGGGCGCCTGGTGGCCGTCGCGGGCGGGCGCCTGGTGGTCAGGCGTGCGCTTGGATGGCTGGGCCATGTAGAGGACTCCAAGGGCTTTCCGTAGAGGTATAGATCGTCTCTGTAGGTGGTCGGAGTTGAGAGACCCAAGCTCCCCAAGTTCGCTGCGCATACACTCCGAGGCAGCTACGTACTGGGCTGGAAACTTGAAGATTGCGACTATATGACTGAGATCCATGATGATGAACGGCTGGGCCTCGTACATCTCTTCGAGAGCTTTCCAACAATGTATGGAACATGCATTTATGTGGTCGGAGGTGGGAGAACCGAGCTCTCCAAGTTCGCAGCGCAATCTAGATCGTTTGTCGGCCAAATCACTTTTATCGATTTTAACTCGTTTTCTTTCTCTTTTCGCATAGAACATGCTCATACAACTGAACACTTCACAACACATTAAAACATACCAAAAACAAGAGAATGACATAAATAAACGACTCAAAACGACACGAGATAACACAAATATCACAAGAAAAAATGACACAAAAATATATAAATCAACTACCCCACACTTAGCTTTTTGCTTGTCCTCAAGCAAACAATCACGGTACACAATACGAACCAAGCATCGACTAAGCTCAAGACAAACAATCAACCATAAGGGAATTCAAAGCATTCACATTTGACAAATCAAAATCAACTAACGAGTGTCCCTCAAATATTCAAATCCCCACAGTTCAAACCATGCCCCCATTCCACCAATATCGACAACAAGCACAAGTAAACAAAGCCACCAAAATGTCAAGCCGAGTTAATCAAGTGAGGCAATATTCACTAGGTGTAAACAGTCGAGGGTCACTCGAGTATCCTAGCGTGGTTTCCCATACTCATCGTTCCCGTAGAAGTAGTGTGGCTGCTTTACTAATACTAATATATTAATATTTTTTTATACTATTTTTTTTTCTTTATTTTTTTTTTCTCGGCAAAGATATTTTTTGAACCATTTATTATTTTTTATTTTTTTATTTAGTTCGGCTGCCGGTCTTTTTTTTTTTTTTTTTTTTTGCATACGCAACTAGCTTATTCGAACGTCTTCTGTTTTTGCGTCCGGTTGCGAATAATACCTATATATAGCTAAGCCACACTATTAATAAGAGAACGATCAAAGTAGAATCCTCGTGTATAACCCGGCCAAACAATCGACGAACTCGATCTACTTAATACTCGTACCTAACCGATGTCATGAAAGTCACGATTCTCCCTATGTAGCAAATCCTAAGTGTAGGACCCACAATTAATCAACTCGTCATTATCATCCTGATGAAGCCCTGAATTCAATTATGTGTAAACCGAATCCCATATTGCCTATAACATGCTTCTAACAACTATACCGCAATTGGGCTAAATGGGGAGGGGTGATCAACAAGACAAAACATAGCAAAAAAAACACAACATAAACGACGTTTGAAGACTACTATAACCCCAACAAACCTCGTGAAACAACGAGTTACCCTAAGAACATGCAAAGCTACCCCCACACTTGAAATACACATTGTCCTCAATGTAAAACACATAAGCAAGCAAATTTCAGGCAAGGAAGTACAAAACATGTCCAAACGAAAAAGAACAAACTAAAGAAAAATAATACACATAACAAGCATAAAAAGAAGAAGGGTAAGAAGGTGCAAACAGTGGTGACGACTCCTTCGGTCTTCTCGATCTAGCCCGTATGAAATCGTGGGAAGGCCCCCACGTGGCGCTCATTTTGGGAACCGAAAGAGCAGCACGGTCCGTGGATTAGCCTCCACGCGGCGCTCATTTATAGTCAAAAGCTCGACTTTTCCTTCTTCATCCAAGGTGCATTTAATCCATGTAGACATACTTCCATTGTTTCGATAATCCCTTGATCTCTAATTTTGGTGGAGGTGATTCTTTTTCTCCGTCGCTCTCGAGTACCTCAATCACCCTCACACTATCTTTTACATGCACGTCTTGTTTGGCTTCAACACCGAGAAATATCGAGCTACTTTTCTGCAAAAACACCATCTCGGCCAAGAGATCAATAGCATACATGTAAATATAATTTATAGCACATGGGGAAGAATCAGTTATCCCTACCTCTAATACCGTATCATCCGCTCTTCTTTCATTCACTCCCAAAACACAATTAAATTTTAAAATACCTGGATCATGCGGCTTGGGTGGGTGATGATCACTCGGAGAGGAAGAAGGTGATTCGGTCATACATCCATGCAACGGAAAAATATACTCAACCTCCATCCCCTCGTCTCTCGTGTCATCGGTATTTGAGTTTTGAGACTCAAAAGCGATATCTAGCATCGATGACTCCTCTTCTTGTAATTGCACCCCCTCTTGATTGTCGACCACTATATTATTACTTAATGTCTCTTGCTCTAGGTCTCTAGGGGATGGAATGAATGACTTGTATGGGTCTTCGTCTCGATGCGACATTTTAGGTGTAATATCCTCCAACACCATACTCTCAATCGTCTCTTTTTCATCATCTTCCTCCAAATGTAATTCATCGAGGTACACATGCTCCACTGTGGACTCGACCTCATTCGGTTCTACATCCTCATCTTCGTAGTCACCTTGGAGAATCGCGAGGGCCTGGACTTCCGTCAGATGGCGCGTATGATTTTCTTCATCTTGTTCCCACTCGCGCATTGGGGTAGATAACATACATATCTCATCATCGAAAACAACTGACATTTTCTCTGCTTCTTCCCTTTTTGCCATTGCCTCTTCATTTTCTTTCATTATCTGTTCGGTCGATAACATGAAATCGTGAAAAATTTCATCAAAAGATAGATTGCACGGCGGCTCCGGTTGCATCGAATATGGTGGAGGGTAGGCAAAATTTTCTTCAATATTTCTGGCCATTGCCACTTCATTCGCTCTCATCGCCGCTTCATTTGATTTTATTATCTGGTTGGTCGTCTTCATGAAATCCTGAAAAACGTCATCCAATGATGGCTTGTATGGCGGCTCTGGTTGCATTGAATATTGTGGAGGGTACACCATGTTCTGAGGAGTCCATTGTTGTTGAGGCCATTGTTGATGAGGTGGATCAAAATGATAGCTCGATTGAGTATCCCACTCCGGATTGTATGCCTGAGACTGAGAGCCAAAATGTGTTGTCGCGTCATATTGAGAAGGCTCGTAGTAAGTGCTCGTCTGAGGCCTTGTGAACTCCCACGGATAGTTGTTATATGTATTCATCACTGCTAACACAAACACTTGAAAAAAACATTAAACGCACCGGTGGGAAAAATAATACTCATATCAAAAAAAAAAGAAAAAGAAAAAAGAAAGTTGCAAACACTCAAACACTAGTACTAGTGCCTAAAGTGTTCCCCGGCAACGGCGCCAATTTGATAAGACGTTGTAGTGCGTCAAAAATCAAATAAAAATAACCGAACTTATTACCAAAGCAATTCGCCCGAGTCGATCTCACGAGGAACACTACTATCGGCCCGTAAAAATGTTTTTATGTTTGCAGCAAGGGAAAGTAAAGAAATATAGCATAATGCATTTTGGTTGGTTTTGTTTTAAACTAAATTAACTAAGAATTAAGAAGCTGAAATTAAACAAGAAGCAATTGATACGATTTAATTAAAATAGAGAAAGACTAGGGTTTCGGGTTCAACAAACATAAATTTCGGGACGTCGATTTGCGAGAAACAATTATACTAAAATGTCCGTCTCCGGTTGATTTTAGAGAATTCGATTAACCTAGGTCATGTAATTGCTCCTAAGCCTCATACAATCATTACAAATCAAGTTGGCATTTAATCGAACACCTAAGTTGCACTCGTAAATCTCTAACCCCTGATTCACATTTGGATTCCCCTAACCCTAGTAAGATGATTAGCTACTCATAACTCGGTTTACGAAATAATATATGTTGTATGAATTCATAATAACGAAGAAGAATTAATCAAAAAGAACAAGTAATCAAACAAGAAGAAAATAGCAACAAGCAATGAGAACTGAAAATAACTAAGGATGAAATGGAAAATTACTTACTAAATTAATCGTTCAAAATAAAAACAAGGATCGGTGCTAACCCCGATTTTTGTCCGAGAATCAAAAGCAATAAAAAGCGGTATGAAAACCTACATGATCGAGTCTCCAAGTCTCTCCAAACGTGCAGAAAAATAAGTGAAAAAGTGTGTCTCGAAACCTAGGTTGAATACCCAATATGTAGTCTAAGAATCGAGGGTCAAAACGCGGTCAAATCTGGTCGAGGAGACGAAGCGAGCGCCTGGGGGCAGGAAGCGAGCGCCCGCGCTGGCCGGCAGGCGCCCGCTTGGCAGGGAGGCGGGCGCTTGGTGAAAAAAACTGGTTCTCTGAAAGTGGGGGCAGGCGGGCGCCTGAGGGTCAGACGGGCGCCTGGTGGCCGTCGCGGGCGGGCGCCTGGTGGTCAGGCTTGCGCTTGGATGGCTGGGCCATGTAGAGGACTCCAAGGGCTTTCCGTAGAGGTATAGATCGTCTCTGTAGGTGGTCGGAGTTGAGAGACCCAAGCTCCCCAAGTTCGCTGCGCATACACTCCGAGGCAGCTACGTACTGGGCTGGAAACTTGAAGATTGCGACTATATGACTGAGATCCATGATGATGAACGGCTGGGCCTCGTACATCTCTTCGAGAGCTTTCCAACAATGTATGGAACATGCATTTATGTGGTCGGAGGTGGGAGAACCGAGCTCTCCAAGTTTGCAGCGCAATCTAGATCGTTTGTCGGCCAAATCACTTTTATCGATTTTAACTCGTTTTCTTTCTCTTTTCGCATAGAACATGCTCATACAACTGAACACTTCACAACACATTAAAACATACCAAAAACAAGAGAATGACATAAATAAACGACTCAAAACGACACGAGATAACACAAATATCACAAGAAAAAATGACACAAAAATATATAAATCAACGCTGTCTGAGGGCCGGGGAATAGATGTTTTCGTCTAGGGTTGTTAGATCAGTTGGTTGAGTAGTTGAATTTAAGACCGTGAAGTCCTAGGTTCGAACCAGAGAAATTGCAATTGACCTTGACAAAAAAAAAAGAATAGATGCTTTTCTAGAAGAAGTGATTTTCGGAGGGTTCAGAATCCCTGCTCCCAACTTCAATACGACTCCGGGAGTGCACGGTAAAGGTCGTGATCAGATTATGCCATCTTCGAGCAATATCAATTGTTTTTCATTTTCTTGGTATTGGATGATATGTTTTCTTCTTTTCTTTATTGGCATGCTAATATGTTAGTTCGATCTTGCCGCTATCCGAGTGAGAGGGTTTACAAGAACCCTCAACTTTGCCTTAGCAATTCTGGTTTGGATTGTTGGAAGCCGACTATCACTAGTCCTGCACGTTATCCACCAAAACCGACTGGTGACCATGAGAATTCATGGTAGCAAGCCAAGTGATTTCCTTACGGCTATAGAGAAGGCAGATAATGACCATGGGGATTCAGTCGAAGAAACTCAGAGAAAAACATTAGCTGTGGATAATTACAGTGATGATGACGAAGCAACCGGTTCGAATCAGTACTCTAAATGTATCACACAATAGGCATGTTACCTCATCTAACAAGTCTAATGTAATTGGAACGTCAAAATATGGTATTTTATATAAAAGAAATTCAACGATCCAGTTTTTATTTGTTAGATTTTATTTTATTTGTGTAAGATTTTTAATTTTATTTTATTTAAGTCTTTGCGCATTATTTAAGTTTTTATTTTATTTTATTTGCGCTATTTTTATACCTTTGTTTTTTATTATTTTTGCGCTAATATTATTTTTTCCCGATTATGGTATATAAAACCCCCGATTATGGTATATAAAACCCCGACCGTAATGATTTGAGGACAATTCGATTGTAAATACAAAATTCTGTTCAACAAACTATCCTTGACGACTTACTAATTGGGACGTTGTATTTTATATAGATAAAATGTAAAGATACAGTTTTTATTTGTTGGATTTTTCAAAATTAATAGTAATAATTTACTAATAGAAGACAAAAAAATATATTGTATTAAAAATAATCTTATTACAAAATAAATAAATATATTTAAGAGAAATTATTATTAAAAATATACTTATTACAAAATAAATAAATATGTCTAAGATAGGATTCGGGAACACTACTTAATCTCTCCTTTATTAATTGAAACAAATACGTCCCTACTTAATCTCTCCTTTATTAATTGAAACAAATACGTAATAAAAAATTGTTAATTTTGCGCGGATTTATTTTTTCATTTTGTTTATTTGGGCATAGGCTATTTTTTCATTTTTTCTATTTGTTCATTGTTTTTTTATTTTGAGCAATTATTTTTTTAACATTCTTTTGCGCATTATTTTTTTATTTTCTATTTTTTCATTTTGTTTAAGCATGTGTTATTCTTTCATTTTAATTATTTTTTACCATTTTGTTTGCGTATTATCTTTTTATTTTGCTATGTTTTTACTTTTACTTTTTAATTTTATTTCACTTTTTTTTCTATTTTTCTTTTTAATTTTATTTCACTTTTTAATATCTATTTTTTGCCTTTTTCATTTTATTAGTGCATGAGCATTATTTTTTTCTATTTTTCATTGCATAATTTGTTTCATCTTGTTTATTTTATTTGTGTATTTTTTGGTTTAAGATTTATAGGATTCCGGAACACTACTTAATCTTAGTATTTATTCTTTGAAATAAATATGTAATAAAAAAATTGTTCACCCTGACTTGTTTTTTTATTTTGTTTATTTACGCTATTTTTTCATTTTTTTATTTATTTGGGAATTGTTTTTTATTTTGAGAAATTATTTTTTTAACATTGTTTTTGCACAGATTGGTTTTTTATTTATTTGGGAATTGTTTTTTATTTTGAGAAATTATTTTTTTAACATTGTTTTTGCACAGATTGGGCAGACAAGTTACATGGTAGCAAGGCAATTGATTTCCTTAGAGCTATAGAGGAGGTAGTTTCGACAAAGAATGACCATGAGAATTCATGGTAGCAAGCCAAGTGATTTAGTCCAAGAAACTGAGGGAAAAACATTAGCTATGGTAAATTACGGTGATGATGACAAAGCAACCGGTTCGAATTAGTACTCTGAATATATCATACAATAGACATGTTACCTTATCTAACAAGTCTAATGTGTATTTTATATAAAAGAAATTCAAAGATCCAGTTTTTATTTGTTAGATTTTATTTTATTTTATTTTATTTGTGTAGTATTTTTAATTTTATTTTATTTGAGGCTTTGCGCATTATTTAAGTTTTTTTGATTTTATTTTCCTATTTTTATACCTTTGTTTTTTATTATATTTGCGCTAATATTATTTTTTCCCGATTATGATATATAAAACCTCGACTGTAATGATTGAAGGACAATTCGATTGTAAATACAAAATTCTGTTCAACAAACTATCCTTGAAGACTTACTAATTAGTGTTCAACAAACTATTCTTGAATACTTACTAATTAGGACAGTGTATTTTATATAGATAAAATGTAAAGATACAGTTTTTATTTGTTGGATTTTTCAAAATTAATAGTGTGGAGGTTGGGCCAATAACACCTTAACCGATTATGATATATAAAACCTCGACTGTAATGATTGAAGGACAATTCGATTGTAAATACAAAATTCTGTTCAACAAACTATCCTTGAAGACTTACTAATTAGTGTTCAACAAACTATTCTTGAATACTTACCAATTAGGACAGTGTATTTTATATAGATAAAATGTAAAGATACAGTTTTTATTTGTTGGATTTTTCAAAATTAATAGTGTGGAGGTTGGGCCAATAACACCTTAAAAGGCCTTGTTAAGGTATTAAGGTTGTCCAACTTATATTTGAGCCCAAGGTTCTTTATCCAACCGATGTGGGATACTCTAACAAATAGTAATAATTTCACTTATAGAAGACAAAAAAATATAATATACTAAAAATAATCTTATTACAAAATAAATAAATATATTTAAGAGAAATTATTATTAAAAATATACTTATTAAAAAATAAATAAATATGTCTAAGATAGGATTCGGGAACACTACTTAATCTCTCCTTTATTCATTGAAACAAATACGTAATAAAAAATTGTTAATTTTGCGAGGATTTATTTTTTCATTTTGTTTATTTGGGCATATGCTATTTTTTCATTTTTTCTATTTGCGCATTGTTTTTTTTTTATTTTGAGCAATTATTTTTTTAACATTCTTTTGCCCATTATTTTTTTATTTTCTATTTTTTCATTTTGTTTAAGCATGTGTTATTCTTTCAGTTTAATTATTTTTTACCATTTTGTTTGGTATTATCTTTTTATTTTGCTATGTTTTTACTTTTATTTTTTAATTTTATTTCACTTTTTATTTTCTATTTTTCTTTTTAATTTTATTTCACTTTTTCTTTTTTTTAACATTCTTTTGCCCATTATTTTTTTATTTTCTATTTTTTCATTTTGTTTAAGCATGTGTTATTCTTTCATTTTAATTATTTTTTACCATTTTGTTTGGTATTATCTTTTTATTTTGCTATGTTTTTACTTTTATTTTTTAATTTTATTTCACTTTTTATTTTCTATTTTTCTTTTTAATTTTATTTCACTTTTTCATATCTATTTTTTGCCTTTTTCATTTTATTAGTGCATGAGCATTATTTTTTTCTATTTTTCATTGCATAATTTGCTTCATCTTGTTTATTTTATTTGTGTATTTGTTTGAGAGAGAATAATATAGTATAAAGAGAGAGACAATATATAAGAGGAGAATAGAATTTTTGTGAATTCTTATTTCATTCACTAATTAATAATATTCATAATACTCCCATGACTATTTACTGATTGTTGTCTAGTTAAAACTTTGCCAGGAAAACCAGTGGAATAAACCTCAAACGAAGGAAAAAGAGTACAACTTGCTCCCTAATTGTAATACTATTTACTGGATTGTTGCCTTGTTAAAACTTTGCCAGGAAAACCAGAGTACAACTTGCTCCCCTGATTGTAATCACCGGAGATCTTTGACTTTGTGATTAATCAGTCTCATTAAAACCTGTAACTAATAAAAACTTATAGATATTCAAATATACATTTTGGTCTTCAGGAAACAACCTTGGAATTGTCCGAGTTTCACATTCATTTGTAGTATTGTATATTTTTCGTCCTTCAGGGACATGCCGTAACTTTCGAGTTTTGTTCACTCGTGTGATGTTGGTGATTGTGTGAAACAAATGTTTGGTTTGTTGGTTTTTTGTGTTTTCTTGGAGTGGTTTTTTTTTTCATGAAATTATTTTGTAAATTCCACCTCAATATATCTATAAAAACCATACTTTTTCACCCCACCCCACAAAATCTACATGCAGTGCAACTTATCTATATGTCCGATGTGAGCTTGATATTGGAGTTTCTGGTTGGAAGCCTAAACTGTTCATCCTTGAGCCTTCTTGAATCCGGTGCATCTGTGATCTTATTACGAGCCCAGTCGGTTTTGGTGGATAACGTGCAGGACTAGTGATAGTCGGCTTCCAACAATCCAAACCAGAATTGCTAAGGCAAAGTTGAGGGTTCTTGTAAACCCTCTCACTCGGATAGCGGCAAGATCGAACTAACATATTAGCATGCCAATAAAGAAAAGAAGAAAACATATCATCCAATACCAAGAAAATGAAAAACAATTGATATTGCTCGAAGATGGCATAATCTGATCACGGCCTTTACCGTGCACTCCCGGAGTCGTATTGAAGTTGGGAGTAGGGATTCTGAACCCTCCGAAAATCACTTCTTCTAGAAAAGCATCTATTTTGCGCATTATTTTTTTATTTTCTATTTTTTCATTTTGTTTACATTATTTTTTTAAAATCTTTTTTTTCATTTTAATTATTTTTTTACCGTTTTGTTTGCTTATTATGTTTTTATTTCGCTATGTTTTTACTTTTACTTTTTAATTTTATTTCACTTTTTATTTTCTATTTTTCTTTTTAATTTTATTTTACTTTTTAATAGAATTTATAAATTAATACTCGATTGGTTAATAAACTCTATAAATTAATAAAATTTCACAGTCGAGCCTATTAATTTATAGAGGTTTTACTGTATTGAGGTGGAATTTACAAAATAATTTCATGAAAAAAAAACACCACTCCAAGAAAACACGCAATACCAACAAACCAAACTTTTGTTTCACACAATCACCAACATCACACAGTATCTTAGTGAACAAAACCTGAAATCGAAATCGAAAATAAAAACAAATTAATTACTTAATTTAAAGTTAGCAAAATAAAGTAATATAATTCAAATTATATATAATTATATGAATATTAATAGTAGATAATATCAAAGTTATTTACCATAAATTTCCATATTATTATTTATATAATAAAAATTAATTAATTAATCGGTTAAATATATACTTATAAAATGCAGATTCTCTCTATTATGCTATATTAAGGATTTTTTTTGAAGTAATTTACGTAATTAGCATAAACCAATTAATTAAATAATTTTTAATCATATAAATAATAGAGAAATCTTAATTTTGGAGAATTACCATAAGGTATGAATATAATCTAACGAGAGAGAATTAGTCAATTTGTTTCTCGTTTTATATATTGTAAGATAGATTTGCGCAAATTTATGCGCTATTTTTCCACTTTTTTTTTCATTTTATTTGTGCAACTATGTTTTCAGTTTTTGATTTTTTTTTAACAAACATTCTCTAGTAGCTTAGTAGCTAGCTTGTGTTAAAGAGTTTGATTGATAAATATGGGAAGCAACTACTTTGGTTATTAACCAAATAAAAATTTCAATAAAAGTACTACTACTGGATTTCTGTCCATCCATTGTCTTGTCCAGACAATGGAAAAAGAACGGTTCGGATAAGCCAAAGCAGCCACAGGGGGACACGGTGTCCACAGCTTGAGAAGATTAGGTTCCATGATTTAACCGAAACTTCTGGTCATCAAAAGCCTAAGGTTGCTCAAAATTCATCCTTTCAATAAACTACGTGATATAGACATATACTAGTAGAAGCCATGCCTATTGCAACTATAGGATTCGGGAACACTACTAAATCTTTGTCTTTATTCTTTGAAATAAATATGTAATAAATAAAATTTTCACCCTAACTTGTTTTTTCATTTTGTTTACTACGCTATTTTTTCATTTTTTTTATTTGGGAATTGTTTTTTTATTTTGAGAAATTATTTTTTTAACATTTTTTTTGCGCAGCCGACAAGTTACATGGTACCAAGACAATTGATTTCTTAGAGCTATAGAGGAGGTAGTTTCAGCAGAGAATGACCAGGAGAATTCATGGTAGCAAGGCAAGTGATTTCCTTAGGGCTATAGAGAAAGAGAAGAATGACCATGGGGATTCAGTCGAAGAAACTGAGAGAAAGAGAATTCATGGTAGCAAGACAAGTGATTTCCTTAGGGCTATAGAGAACGAGAAGAATGACCATGGGGATTCAGTCGAAGAAACTGAGAGAAAAACATTAGCTGTGGATAATAACGGTGATGATGACGCAGCAACAGGTTCGAATCAGTACTCTGAATGTATCACACAATAGGCATGTTACCTCATCTAACAAGTCAAATGTAATTGGAACGTCAAAATATGGTATTTTATATAAAAGAAATTGAAAGATCCCGTTTTTATTTGTTAAATTTTATTTTATTTGTGTAGTATTTTTAATTTTATTTTATTTAAGTCTTTGCGCATTATTTAAGTTTTTTTGATTTTATTTGCGCTATTTTTATAACTTTGTTTTTTATTATATTTGCTAATATATTTTTTCCCGATTATGCTATATAAAACCCACCGTAATGATTTAAGGACAATTCAATTGTAAATACAAAATTCTGTTCAACACTATCCTTGACGACTTACTAATTGTGACGTTGTATTTTATATAGATAAAATGGAAAGATACATTTTTTATTTGTTGGATTTTTCAAAATTAATAGTAATAATTTAATTATAGAAGATAAAAAAATATAATGTACTAAAAATAATCTTATTACAAAATAAATAAATATATTTAAGAGAAATTATTATTAAAAATATACTTATTACAAAATAAATAAATATGTCTAAGATAGGATTCGGGAACACTACTTAATTTCTCCTTTATTTATTGAAACAAATACGTAATAAAAAATTGTTAATTTTGCGCGGATTTATTTTTTCATTTTGTTTATTTGGGCATATGCTAATTTTTCAATTTTTCTATTTGCAAATTGTTTTTTTATTTTGAGCAATTATTTTTTTAAAATTTATTTTCGCATTATTTTTTTATTTTCTATTTTTTCATTTTGTTTACATTATTTTTTTAAAATATTTTTTTTCATTTTGTTTACGCGCACTCGTTATTCTTTCATTTTAATTATTTTTTATCGTTTTGTTTGCTTATTATGTTTTTATTTCGCTATGTTTTTACTTTTACTTTTTAATTTTATTTCACTTTTTATTTTCTATTTTTATTTTTAATTTTATTTCACTTTTTAATAGAATTTATAAATTAATACTCGATTGTTTAATAAACTCTATAAATTAATAAAATTTCACAGCCTATTAATTTATAGAGGTTTTACTGTATTGAGGTGGAATTTACAAAATAATTTCATGAAAAAAAAACACCACTCCAAGAAAACACGCAATACCTACAAACCAAACTTTTGTTTCACACAATCACCAACATCACACAGTATCTGAGTGAACAAAACCTGAAATCGAAATCGAAAATAAAAACAAATTAATTACTTAATTTAAAGTTAGCAAAATAAGGTAATATAATTCAAATTATATATAATTATATGAATATTAATAATAGATAATATCAAAGTTATTTACCATAAATTTCCATATTATTATTTATATAATAAAAATTAATTAATTAATCGGTTAAATATATACTTATAAAATGCAGATTCTCTCTATTATGCTATATTAATAATTTTTTTTGAAGTAATTTACGTAATTAGGATAAACCGATTAATTAAATAATTTTTAATCATATAAATAATAAAAAAATCTTAATTTTGAGAATTACCATCAGGTGTGAATATAATCTAACGAGAGAGAATTAGTCAATTTGTTTCTCGTTTTATATATTGTAAGATAGATTTGCGCAATTTTGTTTCTCATTTTATATATTGTAAAATAGATTTGCGCAAATTTATGCGCTATTTTTCCACTTTTTTTTTTTCATTTTATTTGTGCAACTATGTTTTCAGTTTTTGATAGTAGGTAGCTTGTGTTAAAGAGTTTGATTGATAGATATGGGAAGCAACTGCTTCTGTTATCAACCAAATAATAATTTCAATAAAAGTACTACTACTGGATTTCTGTCCCTCCATTGTCTTGTCAGACAATGGAAAAAGAAGGATAAGCCAAAGCAGCCACACAGGGGGACTCGGTGTCCACAACTTGAGAAGATTAGGTTCCATGATTCAACCAAACTTCTGGTCATCAAAAGCCTGCGGTTGCTCAGCATTCATTCTTTCAATAAACTACCTGATATAGACATATACTAGTAGAAGCCATGCCTATTGCAACGATAGGATTGAGGAACACTACTTAATCTTTGTCTTTATTCTTTGAAATAAATATGTAATAAAAAAATTGTTCACCCTGACTTGTTTTTTCATTTTGTTTACGTACGCTATTTTTTCATTTTTTTTATTTGGGAATTGTTTTTTTATTTTGAGAAATTACTTTTTTAACATTTCTTTTGCGCAGATTGGGCAGACAAGTTAAATGGTAGCAAGGCAATTGATTTCCTTTGAGCTATAGAGGAGGTAGTTTCAGCATAGAATGACCATGAGAATTCATGGTAGCAAGCCAAGTGATTTCCTTAGGGCTATATAGAAGGCGGAGAATGACCATGGGGATTCAGTCGAAGAAACTGAGAGAAAAACATTAGCTGTGTGCGGATAATTACGGTGATGATGATGACGAAGCAACCGGTTCGAATCAGTACTGTGAATGTATCACACAATAGGCATGTTACCTCATCTAACAAATCTAATGTAATTGGAACGTTAAAATATGGTATTTTATATAAAAGAAATTCAAAGATCCAGTTTTTATTTGTTAGATTTTATTTTATTTTATTTGTGTATTATTTTTAATTTTATTTTATTTGAGTCTTTACGCATTATTTAAGTTTTTTTGATTTTATTTGCTATTTTTATACCTTTCTTTTTTATTATATTTGCTAATATTATTTTTTCTCGATTATGGTATATATAACCCCGAGAGTAATGATTGAAAGACAATTCGATTGTAAATACAAAATTCTTTTCAACAAACTATTCTTGACGACTTACTAACTGGGACGTTGTATTTTATATAGATAAAATGTAAAGATACCGTTTTTATTTGTTGGATTTTTCAAAATTAATAGTAATAATTTCACTTATAGAAGGAAAAAAAATATAATGTACTAAAAATAATCTTATTACAAAATAAATAAATATATTTAAGAGAAATTATTATTAAAAATATACTTATTAACACTACTTAATCTCTCCTTTACTTTATTCATTGAAACAAATACGTAATAAAAAATTGTTAATTTTGCTCTGATTTATTTTTTCATTTTGTTTATTTGGGCATATGCTATTTTTTCATTTTTTCTATTTGCTCATTGTTTTTTTATTTTGAGCAATTATTTTTTTAACATTCTTTTGCGCATTATATTTTTATTTTCTATTTTTTCAATTTGTTTAAGCATGTGTTATTCTTTCATTTTAATTATTTTTTACCATTTTGTTTGCGTATTATCTTTTTATTTTGCTATGTTTTTACTTTTACTTTTTAATTTTATTTCACTTTTTATTTTCTATTTTTCTTTTTAATTTTATTTCACTTTTTAATAGAATCTATAAATTAATACTTGATTGGTTAATAAACTCTATAAATTAATAGAATCATTTCGGGTCCCGACTTGGTCTTTTAAATAAAATAAAAAATACTCTCGATAAATTAATAACTTTTCTAAAAATTAATAAAATTTCATTAATTTATAGAGGTTTTACTGTATTGAGGTGGAATTTACAAAATAATTTCATGAAAAAAAACACCACTCCAAGAAAACACACAATACCAACAAACCAAACTTTTGTTTCACACAATCACCAACATCACACAGTATCTGAGTGAATCGAAAACAAAACAAATTAATTACTTAATTTAAAGTTCGTAAAATAAGGTAATATAATTCAAATTATATATAATTATATGAATATTAATAGTAGATAATATCAAAGTTATTTACCATAAATTTCCATATTATTATTTATATAATATAAATTAATTAATTAACTGGTTAAATATATACCTATAAAATGCAGATTCTCTCCATTATGCTATATTAAAGATTTTTTTGAAGTAATTAACGTAATTAGCATAAACTGATTAATTAAATAATTTTTAATCATTTAAATAATAGAAAATTCTTAATTTTGGAGAGAAAAATCTTAATTTTGGAGAATTACCATCAGGTATGAATATAATCTAACGAGAGAGAATTAGTCAATTTGTTTCTCGTTTTATATATTGTAAGATAGATTTGCTCAAATTTATGCGCTATTTTTCCACTTTTTTTTTCATTTGATTTGTGCAACTATGTTTTCAGTTTTTGATTTTTTTTTAACAAACAATAATTTATTAATTCAAATTTATCAATTCAAACTGTAAATACAAGTTTTTTTGGGATCAACTTTGTGTGTTCCTTGCTGTCCGTCGACTATTGTCAAAATTCCGGAGACTGCCACAAAAACAGAGATTCCTGTCAACTTTTTCAGAGAACGCAAAAAACGGAGACTCCTGTCAACTTTTTCAGAGAACGACAAAAACGGAGACTCCTGTCAACTTTTTCAGAGAACGCCAAAAACGGAGACTCCTGTCAACTTTTTCGGAGAACGCCAAAAGTGGAGACTACACAAAAGTGGAGACTCCAAAAGTGGAGACTACACAAAAATGGAGACTCCAAAAGTGGAGACTACAAAAGTGGAGACTACACAAAAGTGGAGACTACACAAAAGTTGAGACTCCAAAAGTGGAGACTACACAAAAGTGGAGACTACACAAAAATGGAGACTCCAAAAGTGGAGACTCCAAAAGTGGAGACTACACAAAAATTGAGACTCCAAAAGTGGAGACTCCAAAAGTGGAGACTACACAAAAGTGGAGACTACACAAAAGTGGAGACTCCAAAAGTGGAGACTACACAAAAGTGGAGACTACACAAAAATGGAGACTCCAAAAGTGGAGACTACACAAAAATGGAGACTAGAGTCTCCACTTTTGGTCATCCATGGAAACGGCGATCAGAGTCGTCGCTTTTGGCGAAGCGAAGAAACGGCGACCCGAGTCGCCACTTTTGGCGAGGTGAAGAAACGGCGACAGCAGTCGCCGCTTTGGATGAAGTGCGGAAACGGCGACCAGAGTCGCCGTTTTGGTGCGGGTTGCGGAAACGGAGACTACAGTCTCCGGTTTTGGTGAACTATGGAAACGGCGACTGGCGTCGCTGTTTGTGGTGCAACTGTGGAACTATGGAATTATGGAACTATGGAACTATGGAACTATGCAACTATGGAACTATGGAACTATGCAACTATGGAACTATGGAACTATGAAACTATGGAACTATGGAACTATGGAACCAGCGAACTATGGAACTATGGACACGCATCTTGCAACTATGGAACCAGCGAACTATAGAACTATGGACACGCATCTTGCAACTATGGAACCAGCGAACTATGGAACCAGCGAACTATGGAACTATGGACACGCATCTTGCAACTATGGAACCAGCGACTATGGAACTATGGACACGCACCTTGCAACTATGGAACCGGCGACTGATGAAATTGAGTACATTCAACGTGACTCAGTTTTCACCAAGTACTCAAATCAAGAAAATGAAGATTGGTTCTCATGTTTACTCTTTCAATGATATCGACGACCATGAAGACGATGAAATTCTGAAGCTTCAACACTTAGAGATTTTCACAAGAAATTGAAGATGAAGAAATGAGATCGACGGAGTCAAGATTGAAATTGAAGTTTGATTTTGAAATTGAAGATTCAAGATTCGAAAATTCAAGAATCAAAGATTCGAGATTCCAAGATTCAAGAATCCTGAAGTACAACAAAGTGATGTCATCCATGGAGATGTGATATCAGCCAAGCATGTGACCAACCGGATTGTGCCACATCATCACCTCACATGTGCGGGCTGCCTATAAATACCCATGGATTTTCATTTCATCACTCGACGATTTTGAGAGAACGAAATCTGATTTTTTAGAATCGTAACCGAGAGCTTCGAGCTTCGAGTTTGTGTAGTAGCTTTTGCGCCGTGTGCCAAGATTAGAGTTAGGAGATTTAGCTCTAGGTACTCGTGTGCTAGATTGCAAGTTAGTGGGAGTTGTTGCGACACTCGGGAAACTTCTTGTAATCGTTTTGCCTACCATACTCTTCAAGTGTAATAGTTTAGTTTTGTTGATCAATGAAATGAAGACTATTACATAACTTTGTCTCCACTTTTTATACTACGAATTGTGTGAGTGTTTACATTGACGCAAGCTGCTGTCTGTGTGTTCAAGACCAATTTCACGAAAAATTGGTATCCTACGCTGAAGGCGTAATTTTCAATTGGTATCAGAGCGGGACGTCATACGTATAAGACGTGATCCGTTACTTGACTTCATATTTTCCGCTACAATGGAGTCTTCTATGTTCGCACATCAACCGATCATGCTTACTCATCAAAACTATTCGAATTGGAAAGCCAAAGTATCAGTTAGAATTAAAGGACATGACTCTCGTGCATGGAGGTCAGTGTTAGAAGGATGGGAACGCCCATTTACTATTGATGCTAAAGGCAACAAAGTTCTCAAACTTGAACGACATTGGTCTAATGAAGAGCGTGAAGCTTCAACTGCAAACAACAAAGCTTTACGTTTCATTTGTGAATGGCTGGAGCTCAACATGTATCAAAAGTTTGATGATCTCTTTGAAGAGAAGCACAAATTCTTCAAGGAAGCAGTTGAGTTGAGATCCTCATTCGAAAAGTCTAATGCTGAAAATTCTAAGTGGAAAACATCCTTGAAAAAGGAAATTGCCGAAGTAAAAATGCTTCGTAATTTGTTCAAAAACTCCGATGCTGAGAATGATGAATTAAAATCTACCTTGACACAAACTCAAACGGATCTTGCTATGAGTGTCAAAGATTGTTTCAATCTGAAAGCAAAATTGCAAATGACAGATGAGCTATTGAAGAAGATGAACACAAATTCTTGTGTTTTTGATAATGCTACCTCCTTGGTGAATCCAAATCGATATGGGCTAGGGTTCCAAAAAGTGTTCAACTCTATATACTCAACTCCGGAGAATAAGCAAATAAAGTTTGTCAAGGCTTCTTCTTCTGATGAAAATTCTAAAACTGAGACTGATGAGAGAATCGAAAATGAAACATCTAAGCGAAAGGAGATTGCAGAGGGAAAGAAAATTATGACTTCAGAGTCGAAGGTTGAGATTCCAGAAGCTAGATCCTCAAAATGTTTCAATGTCAAGTTATATCAGCCTCCAAAGACTATCATGAAGAAATCTAGAAACACTCTATCTTATGAGGATGCCTTCATGAATAAACTAAAGAAATTGGCTCCAAGTGTCACTCTAAAAGAAAATTCTACTTCTTTTTCTACTAAGATTGAAAAGCCAAAGCCAAAGGAAGCTAAACCCAAGAAGAAGTATGTTTGTCACTATTGTAACAAACCCGGACACATCAAACCTTATTGCTACAAGTTGAGAGATGATGTGAACCAAGGGATAGTGACTAAGCAAAGGAACGTATATTCCAAGAGAGTCCGACGTCAAACTCCGTTTCATAAAGATGCCTCGATGAAAAATTTGACGGAGTCTTCATCTATAAGTTTGAAACCCAAAATGCTTGCTCCTCTCTTTACTAATGTTGAAAACATCAAACGAGAGGAAGTAAAGCACAAGAAAAAGAATGTTTGCCACTATTGCAACAAGCCTGGACATATTAGGCCGTATTGTTACAAAATGAAGGATGATGTGAATCTTGGCTTGGTGGTTGTGAAAAATAAGAATGGCTCTGCGAAGCAAGTGAAGAAGAAATGGGTGCCTAAACCTCAAGAGAATAAAGTTGAACTTAAATCTACCTCCAAACATGTTTGGAAACCCAGAGAACTTATTTTCTGCAATGTTGCACTCAATTCCTCTGAGATCGGCTCCAAAGGAATTTGGTATTTTGACAGCGGTTGTTCGCAACACATGACTGGAACCAAGACATTTCTGAAAAACTACAAACCTGTGATTGACGCCCCCGTCATGTTTGGAAGGGGAGCAAAAGGTATCGTGTTGGGCAAAGGAACTCTTCATCTCAAAGGATTGACACCAATCAAGAATGTTGTCCAGTGATAACCAACTGAATGTCAGTTTTGACAAAGATTCTTGTAAAGTCTTTGATGTTAAAGGGAATTGCATTTTGAAGTGTCCACGTGCTAAGAACAATTGCTACGTCTATGGCAACTGTCAAAACGTCAAACAAGAATCAGAGGACTCAACTGTCAGAGAAACTTTGGATTCCATCACAGACACTCTTGTGCAGGCATTACTACCTAAGGCTCCGACGCACAAAATCTATGAAGCTACACCTGACTCACCTAAAGACTTGGCGTTTACTTCGAAGACTTCTTCTCCTAAGCTAACTCTTGAGATTCGTACTTATGAAAGTTCTCCTATCTTCGTATCTAAAAAGGTCGCGGAAAATATGGAAGAGAAGTTTGACAAGCATGAATTTGAATCAACAACAACCCATATGGCAACCACTAAACAGTTATCAAAATCGACTAAAAGTCGAAGTGTTGATCAAACACTCTTTCGTTCCATGATTGGAAGTTTACAATATTTAACTGCTACTCGCCCTGATATAATGTTTAGTGTTTGTATGTGTGCTAGGTATCAAGCTGATCCAAAGGAGGACCATCTACGAGCTGTCAAACGGATTCTCCGCTACATCTCTGGGACTTCTGAACTAGGATTGTGGTATGCATGCGACACTTCATCAAATCTTGTCGGTTACTCCGATGCGGATTGGGCAAGCGATATGGATGAACGAAAGAGCACCTCGGGATGTTGTTGCTTCCTTGGCAATAATATTGTATCATGGCATAGTCGCAAAAAAAATTGCATTGCGCTCTCAACTGCCGAGTCTGAATATGTTGCAGCTGGAAGTTGATGCACTCAATTGTTGTGGTTAAAACAAATGTTGAATGACTATCTCATCGAGAGTGCTCCATTGGTGCTGTTTTGTGATAATCAGAGTGATATCAAAATCAGCGAAAATCCTGTCCAGCATTCAAGAACTAAACACATCGACATTCGACATCATTTCATTAGAGATTTGGTTGATCGTGATATTGTCAGTCTACAGCATATTTCAACAGAAAAACAGCTCGCTGACATCTTTACCAAACCACTTGACTTTGAGAGATTTCAAACTCTAAGAAATTCTCTATGCATGTGTCCTCTTTAAGAGTTCACGAAAATTTTGAAGTCTGAAAGATTATTTTCTTTACTTCTGAATATGCACGCTGAATCGTCGTGGATTAGTCTAATAAGTTGAACGTCGATTTGAGGCCGCTTTAGTCTTCGGACCCAAGTGGATTTATTCCTCTGAGTGCAGACATGTGAACTTGGCATATAACTCCCATAGCTATCATTTGCATAGATCCATAATACCAAGTAACGGAGGACGCCGGATCACTTTGTCCGCCGGCTCCCCTCTTCGAAAGGTAGCACATGGACGGTATAATTTAAGATGCTCTACCATCACACTTCGGAGATGCAAGATGATCCTTGCTCCCCTCTGACTGCTGTAATGAGCATCTGTTGCATATCATTTAAAGCTAAAACTCGTCTGGAGGACGCCAGATCATTTGTCCGCCGGCTCCCCTCTGATTGTAGTAATGCTAAGTCCCAAGTGGAGTGCTGATGAGCCATATTTTTTGGCTCATTTTTAGTTCTTTTGAGTCAAGTTAATCTAGTCTTTTGAGTTGTTTTCACCTTGTTTGTGTCTGGGAGGGCACATTTGGAGTCTATGGTCAAGTTATGCAGGTGAAACGTGAAAAGACGAACATTTGAAGGAAATCGTCGCATTGAGCAAGTATGCTGGTTGAGCAAGCTTGCCTGACCCGAACACCCATGTCATATTAGCTAAAGTCAGGAAGTGATCAAGACCGAAGCTTGACCAACAACCGTACGAAGTAAAGAAGTTGGACAAAGATCGGAGTTGACTAGAGAAGGACGTTGAGCAAGCAGTGTACGAAGAGTCCTGGAAATCCAAAAGACTTCAAAGGCGACCAGATTCATAGAAGTATCAAAGATGGACTCTCATCCAACGTTAGAGTCATTGTCCAACACGTCTCTACATCATATTGAGTCCTATATCTACACGGAATTGGTCAAGGACGCGGCAGGATCCCTATTTTTCAGGATTGGATTAGGAAAGGATCTTTTCTTTCCTTATCTCAATTAATATAATCAAGCCAACGATTTTACTTGGAGCCCAAGACTTCCAACACCTATAAATATATATCATACCCTAGAAATCACGAGGATATGCACATATACACATCAGCCACCACACCAAAGAAGATCGGAGGAAGAAGAAGACGCGTTCTCCCCGGCTATCGCCTTCGGGCATAGCTGGGCAATTAGATTTGATCCTTTGTTTTTATTTTCGTCTTTTAATTTTTGTTAATTCAAGACAATTGTTTCTTTGATTTCTTAGTTTAATAAAAGCATGATTGATTTTGTTTTTATTTTATTTATTTTATGTTTTTTCATGCGTAGCTAGTTAATCTGCGCCTGGGCAAGGTCCGAACTTGGTCTGTCTGTTGTCAAAATTACTGAGAGGCTTTTGATTATAGCAACTAACTTAGTTTTGTTCCCGATTCAACAGGGTAGTATCTACAGGCATGTTAGGGACTTGGGCAACGTACAGTAGCCAGCAGGAACCCCTTTTCACCTAACACACACATACGCGGATCAACGTGCCGGGAGACTGGGCGTCCGCATAGTATTACATGTTGCTGGAGATGTGGTCGTATGACTCGGGTCTGTCCGGGCATGCTATTGGCCATTTCGGGTTCGCTTAGAGATTAAGGCAGTTTGATCAACTTAGACTCATGTCGGCTAACATAGTGTCGAATTGATCAATACTAGAAGTTGTGCTTAGAGAGATCTAGTAAGACTTTAAACCGAAAGAGTGAATAAGGGTTGGGGTATTTGCGTGCGTGATAACATAGGAGCGTTTATACTTTAATTGGACAACCTATAACCGAAAGATAAAGCTGTTAGCAAAATCTTATGTGCCGTTGAACAGTAGAAACTAGATCAGGTAGACAAGGTGACGATTGTGCCCAGATGCTCTATTTTACAGTTTGGTCGAGTTCAGTAGTTGAGTAGTTTATTTCCGTTATTGGTCAAGTTCAGTACCTGAGTATTTTATTTCTTGTTATTTAATTTAGTTGATTTATTATTTGTTTTTAGTTATTTTAGTTGGTCGGTTATTCACACAAAACTCATTCTAAAAACGTGACAACCTACATTGGGCAAAGCCGTGAGAAAATAACGATAAACTCCTCGTGGGATCGACACCTAATACTTACCACTAATACTTGTTGTTGGTGAAAAGCTTTAGGTCTTATAAATTTATTTTGCGCTACTCAAACGACGGTAGCGTCAAAATTGGCGCCGTTGCCGGGGAGTTTATATTCTAGTTATTTTCTTTGTGCTATTTGACTTGCGATTTTTTTTTTGTTTTTGTTCCAGGTTGACCAGACAGGACAGCAAGGAGCAAGAAGAGGAAAGTAGGTCAAGCAGCACGTGCAGCCAAGAGACCCACCTTTGCTCAAGATCCAGACTTAAGCAGAGGACAGAAAAGATGGACGACCTGAACAACCGACGAGTGGAGCAGACATTGAGGGAATTGAGTTTCCCTAACTTTTTGGACTTTAAACTTGTGGGCATAACACTGCCCAACATCACTACAGATTGGTCAATGAAACCCAGTTTTCTGCAGTTGTTGCCCAAGTTCAGCGATATGCCCTGGGAGGACCCTCAATTACATGTGCGAAATTTTGAGCTAGCATGTGGGACTATACCTGCCATGGACAACCTGGCAGAGTACATCCGGCTATTAGCTTTTCCTTTATCCCTTGCTGATGAGGCAAGAGAATGGCTATACACCTTGCCCAAGGGCAAAATTACAACATGGCAGCAGCTCCAACATCAATTCTTGAAGAAGCACTTCCCCATATCTCGGATCATGCAGATCAGGAAGATGATTTACAACATCAAAATGGGCACAGGAGAACATTCTATGATTATTGGGTACGATTCAATGAGATTCAAGCACAATGCCCATATCGCCTAGTTCTGGATCATGAATTGATCCAATACTTCGTATCCGGACTGAGGGGACAAGAAAGAATGATGATCTTTGCTGCATGTGGAGGTTCTATTCTGAATAAAACTGCAAGTGAGGCATTCAAGATATTGAAAGACTTGGCCGAAGGATCCCGTGAAGACTACTTTGTTGGGATTCGATGTCCCGGGCTATCAAAAATTGCGGAACCGATAACCCGACCGAAAACCCGTCGCCGGAGATCGCGCGAACACCGACTCATCCGCAGGAGTCCGACCTTTGGAGACTACGCGCCCGAAGACACGCAGCCCGCCCCCAGTCGAAGTCTCCCGCGAGTCGGAAATCACGAACGCGAACCACACGCGAAGAACCGGGCTCGACAAGAGCGTCGCCGCGGGATGAACCCGCGGCTAAACCCTAACCGAACCCCATCGCGGCTGGGGTTCGCGATCGCCGTGCATGGCGATCGCTGGGCTGCTCCGGCAGCCCCGGGCGGTGAGTCCGGCGACTCACCGCCATCACCGACAGGAGGGGGGACCACCAGTCGCGGCGCGAAGCCGCGACGGTCCCCGGCGATCGAGCTAGGGCTCGATCGCCCCAGCCGCGGCGTCCAGCCGCGGCGTCCAGCCGCGGCCTTCTCTCCTTGCGCGCACCACCGGCGAAGGGAGGCCGGGGGGTTTCGACCCGCCGTGGCACCAGCCCACGGCCGAACCCCCAGTGATCGACTTCACGTCGATCGCTTGCCCCGGCGTCCAGCCGGGGCTTCCCTCACGCCCGCGCGCCGGCGGTCGAACCCTAGGGTTCGGCCGCCCCTTGTTCGATCCCGACGGGGATCGCGAGATCCCCGTATCCCGGTCTCGACGTTCCCGGATCGTCTTGTTCATGTACATATCACGATTAAAACAAGCACATAATTAAAGAGGGGGTTTCTCGATTATTACCTCGATTCGTTGTACGGAGAAACGAATCTTGTTGACGACCTTGCGATCTTCCTACGTATTCCTCGCACTTCGTCCGAACGTCGTGTGGGCGACGATCTATCGGATTCCTATGGATCTTCCTCACTCTCAAGACTTTATGATTGGCGTAACTTAGGTTATTTTTTTCTCTCTTGAAAAGTGAAGACCATGTAGTGCTTATATAGGCTACGTAGGGGATCATAAGGAGAATAAATATTGGGCTTCTAAATATTGAAGATTAAATTGGGTCCAACCCAAATCCATTAATCCTTATCAATATTAAATTTTATTTATTTTCCACTATATAAATAAAATTGCACTCCCAATATTAATCCATATTATATCAAATAATATTTCTACGATTAGTATTATTTATTCCGTGTATTTAAGATTTAAATATCCATGAATAAATTTATTTATTGCTCAATAAATAATATTCATATCTTATATCCGAGACTAGTACCGTTCAACCTTTATTATTGTGCGGAACGAATCCACTCATGAGGTTTACACAATAATTCCTTATGAACTCATCTCGGGGATATTATCAACCCTTCCGGGATACACTTTCCCGTCAAGTATTCACGGCATGTCGTATATAAAATATAGCGACCCAATTTTACCGGTAATTAACCCAATAATTAAATCGGTTAATTCCTTTGGAAAATCAAAGTCTCTAATATTAAATATACACACCCGCAATAGTATCGGGGATTGAGAATAAAATACTCCGAGATTTAAATTGATTATTCAAGGCAATCCTAATCAATAAATCTCAAGCTGATCCGCCCAATACACCAAGTGTACAAGTGTGATAAAATAATTAAGATAAATTATTTTCTCTCTCACACAACGACTATACCGATGGATTGGTCCGTGTCCATCTAGGTCGTGAGCAACTGTTCTATTAAATACGAGTAACCGATAGTATGATCTTCTGTGCGCCCATGCACACCATACTAACTACAACGTATAAAATCCAGGACTATATTTTGCATAATTAATTAAATGCAAATAATTGTTTATTAATTAAATAGATTAAATGCTATGATCGGGAGTTTACCGTTACTTAAATCTAGACATTAAGTACACAACTCCAACAATCTCCCACTTGTACTAAGGTCTAGTCATTTCCTCCAAACTCCCGGTTCCCATACTCATCACGTGCTTAAGGTGTACTTCCGAGTACTATGTGAGTGAGCACTCTAGGTTGCCGCTCTGAAGTTATCTTGGTGACTACTACGTCGTCTCCCTTGACGATGATTCGTATCAGGTGGTACTTGCACTATGTGTTATCATCACTTTCAGACTTACGACTTCTTCCAGTTTATCATGCACCGCTATAAAATAGCTTTTGGTAAACTAAGAGTCATATCCAAGTCTTTAGAAGTTATCCGGAACCCAACCAAAACTTCCGCTGCCTCTGAGGCTGCTATTCGGATATGAGAGAGTCCGAGAAGCGTTCCGCTTATCACCCTTTCATTTTTAAAGGTTCCACTTCTCCAAAAGTGAACACATAGCCTGATATCGACTTACACTGGTCCTTCTCTGATTTGAGATCTGAGAACATGTAATCAAAGAAGATTTCGTCTTGCTTAATGTATAGTACTTTCGCAAGTACTATTAAAACATCCGAACATCTCTTGTCTAGATTACTTTGATATCCTCCCACTACGCAGACCGCATAGTTGTTATCAGGTTCTTGTTTTCTAACATTGCATTTAAGCTTTCCACACTAGGTGTAGGAAACTGCCTTGTATCATCTATCTCCTTTATGTGTTCGAAACACATACCTTTAGATAGATGTATTCTGTTCCCGAAAGGCAATAACCTTTCTTAGAATTGTGCATGTTTAAAACAAACCATAGTCGTATAAGATATCTTAAGAGAAGTACAAATGTTCTTGTCTAGAGATCGAAGGATTTCTAAGGACATGATCTAACTTCATCTTAATCTTTTACCTTGATTTATTTAGACAACCTCTATTTTATGTTTGACAACACTTTTACATTGTTGCCAATGATGAAGTGTTATCTACACAAAATTCCGAGAAACACCACCTTTGTTTCCATTACGTCTCTAACACACCTTTCTCGCAAATCTATGCAGACCTAGGGATCGATTTCATCTCTGGTTGCTTAACAACCTCCCACTGCAATGGCGTTCCGGTGTATAACAGTAACAACATTAGGTGCAGTTAGTGGTGTACTACTACTCGGTCAGGCTGGTTCTCAGTCTTTCCCTTTCCTCATTTTAAAGTACTTTGTCAATTAGGGCATTGTAGTTCATCTAATAGTTTTTCCTCTACGAACCGGGCGAGAACACTCTTCTGGTTCGTAGTACTATTGAACATACAATTACTTGTTCTTCTAGGATATTCTACAACCACATAGAATGTGCCGTTGTGTCCAGAAATATCCATAGAACATAGGTAGTTCCGAACAAACTTGTTCTTTTTACCATTAGAATCCCATTTCTCATTCCTAACACACCATGTCTACACATCAGTGCATGCGCTTGAGACTTAATCTCAATCTTTGATTTATGCTATGTGTTATTTAGATAGGTGATAGCCTCCGCGAACAGGTCGCAGGCTCCCAATGGATATACTTTGAAGGATCCCCATAATGGCTTTGTGTTGAAACCACTCCGCCTTTATGGCACAGCAAGTAGTCCAATCCATCTTCGAGTATTCTTGAAAGAACGACTCGTACCTTCTCTAATTACACATACCGCATTAATCATAAATCATTTTATATACTTGTCTGAATTCCATCCTTTATCAGAAAGGTTAACTCAGTTGTATCATCTTTCAAGATCGATTCTTAGGTCGGGAGGTCCATTCCTCCAACTATAATTGATCAAATCAATTTCGACCTTTTGAATCCCTTTTGAATAGATACTACCAAGTTCAAGAATTCACAAGTATAATGATTGACAAGAGAAATACATCTAATAAGTAAAACAAGTTATATATAACGGTTTGTTGCATCGTGGTAGACTTAAGGATTCATCATTCATGTATTGCTATCTAATGTACCAGAATAGATATCACCATTATTTCTTATCCAAACCATCAAATGATTAAAGAAATAAAATATCCATTAATAATAAAGAAAACCAGAACAAAAGTTCTTTTTCAAAATAAGGGGTACATAAAGCAATAACTGAAATGAAAACTTAAAACAGATAAATGTCTTCCACTGCAACCACTGCTACCCCAACAGCTTTGCCCATGTGGACTCGAACTCTTCTTCTCTAAGTCGCCGGGTTTTCTGGAACCCCTGCATTTAAATTAATGCACATACCGTCAGTGGTTCCATATCTACACACCAGAATTCTGGTAGATAATACCGCTGACTATGTTTTTACGACTGAAGAAAAATTCGTACCTCTGAGAGGACATTCAGACTTCCAGTGTCCAGACTTGTTGCATCGGAAGCACTTGCCCTTTGGCTTACTAGCCCCCACTCGTGGTCCATTCCTCTTGGCACCACTGGGTTTCATGGCTTGCTTCCTTTTCTTGCCCCTACCTCCACCAGGCTTAAAGCCTTTGGACTTGGTAGCTACAAGCGCTTGAGACTTGCCCTTCTTGTAGATCCCCTCTGCCGCCTTCAGTTCAGTCAGGAGTTGCGCAAGAGAATAAGATAGTTTACCCATATTATAACTCATGCGAAACTGCTCAAAACTAGGGGTCAGAGACTGGAGTATGATGTCGACTTGAGTTTCAGCATCAATCTGAGCTCCTAGGATCTCAAGCTCATTCAACAGACCCATCATCTTAAGAACGTGCTCCCCTACGGGCGTTCCTTCAGACTGAGTAGTTGTCATGAGGACTCTCATGGCTTCTTGCCTTGCCGCACGATCTTGCTCCCCAAACATCTCCTTGAGGTTAAACAGCATATCATAGGCAGTGTCCATCGACTCATGTTGGGTTTGGAGTACATTTGACATTGAAGCCAAAATATAGCACCTAGCCATTTCATCAGCCTTTTTCCACTTCCTATATGCCAGTTTTTCCTCATCAGTCGAGGCAGCCGTGGGCTCAGCAGGGCATACTTCATGGAGTACAAATTTGTACTCTTCAGAAGTCAGGACAATGTCTAAATTTCTCCTCCAATCAATATAATTGGGGCCAGTGAGCTTATGCTCCTTGAGTATCACAGAAAGTGGGTTCATAGCTATTCTCTAAACCTATAAGCACATTTAAACAAACAATCAATTTAATATCCGATATTATCTCCCTCAAATAATATCATTAAATTACTAATCACATCTAAAATCCCATCAGGTAAGGCAAGCCACGTGGTGTGGACGTTTACCCACCCAAATGATTTAGCAATTAGATTTTCTTTGGTCATACATCACTTATAGCGTAACCTCGTGGGGAGGAATACTACAAGCCGTATCTAAGTGTAAACCATTACTCAGCACCAAAGTGAATCGTTTGGAATTGCTACATTACCGCAAGCCACGTGGTGTGGACGTTTACGATAAACTCTTCACAATTCCTTACAACTGTCTACATCAATTAATCCAAAATCCGTCAGTGTAGCAAGCCACCTGGTGTGGACGTTTACTACACTAAGAGACTTTTATAATTGACTCCCAATTACAAGATCCATTCGATTTTCGTAAATCAAGACGCGGAGAATCATAAGTGAAACTCGAAGTTTCTAACCAGTGATTCACCATGCGAACAACCCTATCTCTCATTAGATGAGGGAGCCGAGCAGACAATCGATCCATCTTCAAAAGATGGTACGAAGGTCTCTAATTTGTGTCCTCTACATGACCAAGTGGCTTTGGCTCCATTCCACTCCCCGGGGTGAGAATGAGTCGACTTGAAGTCAGTTTCAGAAAGACAAATTAGGCATTGTTTGATAAATTTAATCAATGTCTCTTGAAAAAGGAATTACAAGAATTTTCTCCTCCAATGACACATCTATACGAACTTAAAAATTCCATAAGAGTCACCAAGAGAACAGTAATGGAGACCATGGGAATGTTTCCATCCCCTCTCCCACTTAGCTTTTTATAACAAAGGGATACGCTATCTAATGCATAATTAAACACATAAGCATGCATACAAGCAATAAAGCACATAGCACATAGTCAAAATAAACTAGAGAATTATTTTCCCGACTATCATGGCTTTATTCCATCTCCGTATGCGTCTTCTAGTCTTCAGTCTTCGTTCTTGAATGCTCCATGTGACGAGAATATTAATCCCAATATTTAAATCTATTTATTTTTAATAAATCCAAAAGATACTTAATTCGAAAATTAAGTCAATCGAATAAATCAAAAATAAACTTAAATATTATTAATATTTTTATTTATTTTCCTATCCAATTCTATTAAATCTCTAGAATAATCCATCCAAGTCAAAGTTGGAATATTCTAGAAGACTTCTATAATAGAATAAGGAAATAAAATAAATTAGGACTCTTCTACTCTCCAAGATTAATTAATTTCCATTACTATGAAAATTCCCATAAAATAGGAATAATCAATTAGGAAATAAATCAATTCTAAATTAACTTTTATTCCTTTCCAATTCTATTAAATCTCTAGGATCCTATTCCAAGTAGAACTCGGAATACACTAGAAGACTTCCATAATAGAATTAGGAATAAAATTAATTCCAATTAATTCTTTTCCTAATCCATGAGAGTTCCCAAAAATAGGAAAACTCAAATAGGAAAAACCGAATCAATTAGGTAAGTAGAATCTAGGTAGGAGTAGCACGAGATCACGAGGACCCCGCGTCCCCCCACCTTGATCGCCGGCCGGGAGCACCACCGCCGCCGTCCCCAGCCCACGCGCCACCACCACCGGTGGCCGGCGTGGCCGAGGATCATCGCGGACAGCCCCCGCGATCGATCACAAGATCGATCCCGAGCCCTAGTTTTCCCTCTCATCTTCTCCTTCGTCACACGCGTTCTCCGGCGGTCGTCTCGGCATCGAACCAACGTAAATAAATTACAATAATTTAAATTACAATTCCGGTATCGATTCTATACATGAAATCGACCCTATACATTTTCCGGAAGAAGAACATAATAATAAATCCTAAATTCGGTCAACCCCCGAATTTTTTACTATTACAAACATTCAACCACACAAAACGAATCTCGACATGTCCGAGAGTTTAATAATCATGATAATTAATTAAGCAATAATTAAATTAACCATGATAGCCGGAAATCCTGCAAGGTAGAACAATAATCGAATATATACATGAACACGAAACCAAACGCTCTGATACCAATTGTTGGGATTCGATGTCCCGGGCTATCAAAAATTGCGGAACCGATAACCCGACCGAAAACCCGTCGCCGGAGATCGCGCGAACACCGACTCATCCGCAGGAGTCCGACCTTTGGAGACTACGCGCCCGAAGACACGCAGCCCGCCCCCAGTCGAAGTCTCCCGCGAGTCGGAAATCACGAACGCGAAGCACACGCGAAGAACCGGGCTCGACAAGAGCGTCGCCGCGGGATGAACCCGCGGCTAAACCCTAACCGAACCCCATCGCGGCTGGGGTTCGCGATCGCCGTGCATGGCGATCGCTGGGCTGCTCCGGCAGCCCCGGGCGGTGAGTCCGGCGACTCACCGCCATCACCGACAGGAGGGGGGACCACCAGTCGCGGCGCGAAGCCGCGACGGTCCCCGGCGATCGAGCTAGGGCTCGATCGCCCCAGCCGCGGCGTCCAGCCGCGGCCTTCTCTCCTTGCGCGCACCACCGGCGAAGGGAGGCCGGGGGGTTTCGACCCGCCGTGGCACCAGCCCACGGCCGAACCCCCAGCGATCGACTTCACGTCGATCGCTTGCCCCGGCGTCCAGCCGGGGCTTCCCTCACGCCCGCGCGCCGGCAGTCGAACCCTAGGGTTCGGCCGCCCCTTGTTCGATCCCGACGGGGATCGCGAGATCCCCGTATCCCGGTCTCGACGTTCCCGGATCGTCTTGTTCATGTACATATCACGATTAAAACAAGCACATAATCAAAGAGGGGGTTTCTCGATTATTACCTCGATTCGTTGTACGGAGAAACGAATCTTGTTGACGACCTTGCGATCTTCCTACGTATTCCTCGCACTTCGTCCGAACGTCGTGTGGGCGACGATCTATCGGATTCCTATGGATCTTCCTCACTCTCAAGACTTTATGATTGGCGTAACTTAGGTTATTTTTTTCTCTCTTGAAAAGTGAAGACCATGTAGTGCTTATATAGGCTGCGTAGGGGATCATAAGGAGAATAAATATTGGGCTTCTAAATATTGAAGATTAAATTGGGTCCAACCCAAATCCATTAATCCTTATCAATATTAAATTTTATTTATTTTCCACTATATAAATAAAATTGCACTCCCAATATTAATCCATATTATATCAAATAATATTTCTCCGATTAGTATTATTTATTCCGTGTATTTAAGATTTAAATATCCATGAATAAATTTATTTATTGCTCAATAAATAATATTCATATCTTATATCCGAGACTAGTACCGTTCAACCTTTATTATTGTGCGGAACGAATCCACTCATGAGGTTTACACAATAATTCCTTATGAACTCATCTCGGGGATATTATCAACCCTTCCGGGATACACTTTCCCGTCAAGTATTCACGGCATGTCGTATATAAAATATAGCGACCCAATTTTACCGGCAATTAACCCAATAATTAAATCGGTTAATTCCTTTGGAAAATCAAAGTCTCTAATATTAAATATACACACCCGCAATAGTATCGGGGATTGAGAATAAAATACTCGGAGATTTAAATTGATTATCCAAGGCAATCCTAATCAATAAATCTCAAGCTGATCCGCCCAATACACCAAGTGTACAAGTGTGATAAAATAATTAAGATAAATTATTTTCTCTCTCACACAACGACTATACCGATGGATTGGTCCGTGTCCATCTAGGTCGTGAGCAACTGTTCGATTAAATACGAGTAACCGATAGTATGATCTTCTGTGCGCCCATGCACACCATACTAACTACAACGTATAAAATCCAGGACTATATTTTGCATAATTAATTAAATGCAAATAATTGTTTATTAATTAAATAGATTAAATGCTATGATCGGGAGTTTACCGTTACTTAAATCTAGACATTAAGTACACAACTCCAACATACTTGCCCAAGCAGACTACTATCATGCCCAAGTATGCCGAAGATAAAATTGATAAACTTTGCGGGACAATTGAGAAACTCGTGGAGATTATGGCCACAAGACCACTCAAAGCAGTCGAAACAAATGAAGTTGATCATTACCAACGCCCTGAGAGAAGACACGCAGGTTGGCCAATGCACAGTAATGAGCAAGACGAACAGAATTGCTACGACCAGTATGCCCTTACCAACACACCTAATTTTGGTTATGGGCATTACAATCACCGAGAGGATCAACCTGCATCAGAAGAGCAACCTGCAGCAGAAGAGCAACCTGCCCAAGAGGAGCAACTTGCCCAAGAGCAGAAACTAAATATCGCCCAAGTAAAGAAACATGAGGTATTTCATATTGGCATGTTTCAACCATCTGATATTTTAATCCATACGAGGCAAACTGAGAATGATGTCCGAGAAGAGAGATTGGAGCCAGCCTTTGAACGGGCACCCAAGGAAAAAATGAAGATATTGCCCAAGCACACGAAATTTCTCTACTTTGGACATGCAAATACAATCGGGGAGATCAATAGTGATGTTTTAAGTAAAGGTTCAGAAAGGAAGACACAGGGGTTGTTCGCCCAAAATCCGGAAGAGAAGAGAAATTTTCCCCTGACCAACATGCAGTTACCATTTGGTTTGGGCAACGTACCAGGCACTTTACATAGATGGATGATGAGCAACTTCACAGATTTACTCAAGTGCCTGAAGGCCTCGTATGGCCATAATGAGGAGAAGCTCAAGCCCTTTCATCGTGAAGAATGGTGAGCATACATCACGTCATGCCCATGACGATAACTAAGGCGCTGACCAGGAGGCAACCTGGTATCTTTTGTACTTTATTTTATTTTTCCTTTTATTTTATTTTGAATAAAATCGGATAGAGAACTTTGACTTGTCTGAACCCAAAAGGAGAAAGGAGTTTGTTTGTTTTTTTTGATGTGCAGGTCAAGGAGGGCACAAGGGTAGCTGCTTGAGCATACCGCAAAGCTACTTGGTCAACTTTCAGCAGTCTGTTTACACTAGAAGATTGATGAGTTCCCTGAAGTCACAAGGATGACCACTGGAGAGAAGTCAAAGGCCTGGGTAGATGTGCCCAAGTTACTGACTGAGGGCGTAGTCCTAAGGCATCAGGGCAACATGTTAAGAGACCTCACAAAGCAGCTGAAATCATTAATGGTCCACTTCACGCATGCTCAAATCAGGTTCTACTTGACTTTACCTCCTCCTCACTTGCCCTCCCACTTCTCTTTATTTCTTTTCTTTTTATTTTCTTTCGAGTCAATGGTTGATCTTTTCATTGACACACTTTGCCCAAGGCAAAGTGTGTGAGTGGAGAGGTGCGCCAACATCGTTTGGAGTCGGAGTTTTATGTCAAGGGAAGCCCCTGCCCAATCTTATTACTATTTCACCCACTTTGCCGGAGGCAAAGTGTGTGAGTGGGGGAACGGGTAGGAGCAACCCCTGTCCTTGATCGAGTCGCATGCTTGATTAATATACTTGATCAATTTGAACAGTTTTCAAAATTAATAGTCTATACATCAAAATTGGGACGATGGAACTGCAATTTGGTAACCGTGAGATTTGAGCCAGCATTATAATATTATTTCTTTCTTGAGAGTTTGTTTGGAATGCCGTAATGCTGAGGTTTGCCTTATTTATACTTGCGTGATTTGAAAGTTGAGTTAAGGTATTACATGACTTAGGAAAAAAATTTCATTCTTGTCTATAAATAAAGAAGACCCTTGATAGCCCCTTGAGCCTAGCCTGTTCTTTGATCACATGGGGGACACTCTGATCAATATGAAAACATGCCCGAGTACATCAAAGGGGCAAGTCAGAAAGAAGTCTTCAGCAAAAAAAAAAAAAAAAAAAAAAATTGTCAATGGCAGCAAGCAAATCCTGCGAACTGGTAGGTCAAGTTAAAAAAAAAACTCTAGAATAAATGGTTGTAAGAAGGGAAGTGAATTAGCGGTACAAAAAGGTTGTTGAAAAAGCAACCCTGCCTGTGGTCAACATGGAGATATGCCCAATACAGCCTACACAAACACCCTAAAAAGTCCTGATGATATGCCTAGCTCAACTAAGAATTGTCATAGGATAGAAATCGGTCAAGCCCAAGGCAAAGCGCATTCAAAAACAAAATTGAGTGATACACTACCCATACACTGAATGAGAGAAACACTAAAGGAGAGAACCAAAAATCCTATTGCAGCGTCTTGACTGATTTTTTATGCATCCCTTGGGCTATGATTTTGACGATCTGTTTACTTGATCAACGTTGTATTCCGAAAAGCATGTTAATGTCTTCTGTTTATTTCTTTCCCTCCCTCCCTTGTTTTCTACTTGAGCAGCGCGAGTCATACCACACGCTTGAGGACAAGCGTAATTAAAGTGTGTGCGTGTGATGAGCCATATTTTTTGGCTCATTTTTAGTTCTTTTGAGTCAAGTTAATCTATTCTTTTGAGTTGTTTTCACCTTGTTTGTGTCTGGGAGGGCACATTTGGAGTCTATGGTCAAGTTATGCAGGTGAAACGTGAAAAGACGAACATTTGAAGGAAATCGTCGCATTGAGCAAGTATGCTGGTTGAGCAAGCTAGCCTGACCCGAACACCCATGTCATATTAGCCAAAGTCAGGAAGTGATCAAGACCGAAGCTTGACCAACAACCGTACGAAGTAAATAAGTTGGACAAAGATCGGAGTTGACCAGAGAAGGACGTTGAGCAAGCAGTGTACGAAGAGTCCTGGAAATCCAAAAGATTTCAAAGGCGACCAGATTCATAGAAGTATCAAAGATGGACTCTCATCCAACGTTAGAGTCATTGTCCAACACGTCTCTACATCAGATTAGGTCCTATATCTACACGGAATTGGTCAAGGACGCGGCAGGATCCCTATTTTTCAGGATTGGATTAGGAAAGGATCTTTTCTTTCCTTATCTCAATTAATATAATCAAGCCAGCGATTTTACTTGGAGCCCAAGACTTCCAACACCTATAAATATATATCATACCCTAGAAATCACGAGGATATGCACATATACACATCAGCCACCACACCAAAGAAGATCGGAGGAAGAAGAAGACGCGTTCTCCCCGGCTATCGCCTTCGGGCATAGCTGGGCAATTAGATTTGATCCTTTGTTTTTATTTTCGTCTTTTAATTTTTGTTAATTCAAGACAATTGTTTCTTTGATTTCTTAGTTTAATAAAATCATGATTGATTTTGTTTTTATTTTATTTATTTTATGTTTGTTCATGCGTAGCTAGTTAATCTGCGCCTGGGCAAGGTCCGAACTTGGTCTGTCTGTTGTCAAAATTACTGAGAGGCTTTTGATTATAGCAACTAACTTAGTTTTGTTTCTGATTCAACAGGGTAGTATCTACAGGCATGTTAGGGACTTGGGCAACGTACAGTAGCCAGCAGGAACCCCTTTTCACCTAACACACACATACGCGGATCAACGTGCCGGGAGACTGGGCGTCCGCATAGTATTACATGTTGCTGGAGATGTGGTCGTATGACTCGGGTCTGTCCGGGCATGCTATTGGCCATTTCGGGTTCGCTTAGAGATTAAGGCAGTTTGATCAACTTAGACTCATGTCGGCTAACATAGTGTCGAATTGATCAATACTAGAAGTTGTGCTTAGAGAGATCTAGTAAGACTTTAAACCGAAAGAGTGAATAAGGGTTGGGGTATTTGCGTGCGTGACAACATAGGAGCGTTTATACTTTAATTGGACAACCTATAACCGAAAGATAAAGCTGTTAGCAAAATCTTATGTGCCGATGAACAGTAGAAACTTGATCAGGTAGACAAGGTGACGACTGTGCCCAGATGCTCTATTTTACAGTTTGGTCGAGTTCAGTAGTTGAGTAGTTTATTTCCGTTATCGGTCAAGTTCAGTACCTGAGTATTTTATTTCTTGTTATTTAATTTAGTTGATTTATTATTTGTTTTTAGTTATTTTAGTTGGTCGGTTATTCACACAAAACTCATTCTAAAAACGTGACAACCTACATTGGGCAAAGACGTGAGAAAATAACGATAAACTCCTCGTGGGATCGACACCTAATACTTACCACTAATACTTGTTGTTGGTGAAAAGCTTTAGGTCTTATAAATTTATTTTGCGCTACTCAAACGACGGTAGCGTCAAGTGCCTTAAAAGTTCACCTTGCACTCATGAATTAAAATCTCTTGTGCGGTGCAAACTCATCAAATATGTTTCGACGAAACACGGCATGTATTCTTGTGACTGTGACGAGGGACAAGTAAACATGTCTATCAAATACTTCGGTCCATTCCACCAGTTTTTAATATGAGAGATTTTTCATTATACCTCAAAGTTACTATCACCTTGTGTGAATTTTTTGGTCTTTAGGAAATGATGAAATGTGAACTCTTTTCTGGGAAAATATTTGCTCTTCATTGCCTTTATCACCCCTTGAATCTCCACTAAAATGTGTTTGAATGTTTGTAGTGTGTTGAACACTTGAATGTCTAACTCGGGATGTGTTGTTTTTGATTTTGCATTTTTTGTAGTTCATATTCAGCACTACGTGGTATACCATCTCTAAAGTCTAAAATTGAGTGTAGCAACGTCCAACTTGCAGAATTCAAGTGACTGACGATTTTCCGGAGACTCTCAACTGAGGACATAAAACCAGAGACTCTCAACTGACGAATGCCTTCGACTACCTTCACCAGATGACCCATCAAGGGGGAGGGTTAGGTGGTGCTGGCCATCTAGCGAAAGCTAGCGAAAGTTTGCATCTCTGTGATGCTTGGCTCTGTCGTTTTTCATTATCTCGTTGCATGCATAAGACTTGAACTATTTTCCATCATGCATGTTTTTCATATCTTGTTTTGATGAACTAAGTTTTGATGTTTTGATGTGTTGATTTTTTAACTCTTGACTAAGTTTTTTTTTTTTTGGTTTTTCATATCTATTCAATGTAGGTGCTTCACCAGGTGATGTATCTCTTGAGGGGGAGACTTGCTGGATCTCTTTGTACTCATTGTCTCTCATATGAGTGGTGCCAAAAAGGGGGAGATTGTCGAAGTATTTTTTGGCGACAACATCTAAGCTTTGCAAGTCTACTCATGATTGATTTGTTTCACAAGAGTTGTACCAAAAAGGGGGAGATTGTAAATACAAGTTTTTTTGGCATCAACTTTGTGTGTTCCTTGCGCTGTCCGTCGACTATTGTCAAAATTCCAGAGACTGCCACAAAAACGGAGACTCCTGTCAACTTTTTCAGAGAACGCCAAAAACGGAGACTCCTGTCAACTTTTTCAGAGAACGCCAAAAACGGAGACTCCTGTCAACTTTTTCAGAGAACGCCAAAAACGGAGACTCCTGTCAACTTTTTCGGAGAACGCCAAAAGTGGAGACTACACAAAATTGGAGACTCCAAAAGTGGAGACTACACAAAAGTGGAGACTACACAAAAATGGAGACTCCAAAAGTGGAGACTACACAAAAGTGGAGACTACACAAAAGTGGAGACTCCAAAAGTGGAGACTACACAAAAGTGGAGACTACACAAAAATGGAGACTCCAAAAGTGGAGACTCCAAAAGTGGAGACTACACAAAAATTGAGACTTCAAAAGTGGAGACTCCAAAAGTGGAGACTACACAAAAGTGGAGACTACACAAAAGTGGAGACTCCGAAAAGTGGAGACTACACAAAAGTGGAGACTACACAAAAATGGAGACTCCAAAAGTGGAGACTACACAAAAATGGAGACTAGAGTCTCCACTTTTGGTCATGCATGGAAACGGCGATCAGAGTCGTCGCTTTTGGCGAAGCAAAGAAACGGCGACCTGAGTCGCCACTTTTGGCGAGGTGAAGAAACGGCGACAGCAGTCGCCGCTTTGGATGAAGTGCGGGAACGGCGACCAGAGTCGCTGTTTTGGTGCGGGTTGCGGAAACGGAGACTACAGTCTCCGGTTTTGGTGAACTATGGAAACGGCGACTGGCGTCGCCGTTTGTGGTGCAACTGTGGAACTATGGAACTATGGAACTATGGAACTATGGAACTATGGAACTATGCAACTATGTAACTATGGAACTATGGAACTATGGAACTATGCAACTATGGAACTATGGAACTATGGAACTATGGAACTATGGAACCAGCGAACTATGGAACTATGGACACGCATCTTGCAACTATGGAACCAGCGAACTATAGAACTATGGACACGCATCTTGCAACTATGGAACCAGCGAACTATGGAACCAGCGAACTATGGAACTATGGACACGCATCTTGCAACTATGGAACCAGCGACTATGGAACTATGGACACGCACCTTGCAACTATGGAACCGGCGACTGATGAAATTGAGTACATTCAACGTGACTCAGTTTTCACCAAGTACTCAAATCAAGAAAATGAAGATTGGTTCTCATGTTTACTCTTTCAATGATATCGACGACCATGAAGACGATGAAATTCTGAAGCTTCAACACTTAGAGATTTTCACAAGAAATTGAAGATGAAGAAATGAGATCGACGGAGTCAAGATTGAAATTGAAGTTTGATTTTGAAATTGAAGATTCAAGATTCGAAGATTAAAGAATCAAAGATTCGAGATTCCAAGATTCAAGAATCCTGAAGTACAACAAAGTGATGTCATCCATGGAGATGTGATATCAGCCAAGCATGTGACAAACCGGATTGTGCCACATCATCACCTCACATGTGTAGGCTGCCTATAAATACCCATGGATTTTCATTTCATCACTCGACGATTTTGAGAAAACGAAATATGATTTTTTAGAATCGTAACCGAGAGCTTCGAGCTTCGAGTTTGTGTAGTAGCTTTTGCGCCGTGTGCCAAGATTAGAGTTAGGAGATTTAGCTCTAGGTACTCGTGTGCTAGATTGGAAGTTAGTGGGAGTTGTTGCGACACTCGGGAAACTTCTTGTAATCGTTTTGCCTACCATACTCTTCAAGTGTAATAGTTTAGTTTTGTTGATCAATGAAATGAAAACTATTACATAACTTTGTCTCCACTTTTTATACTACGAATTGTGTGAGTGTTTACTTTGACGCAAGCTGCTGTCTGTGTGTTCAAGACCAATTTCACGAAAAATTGGTATCCTACGCTGAAGGCGTAATTTCACAAACACTCTCTAGTTGCTTAATAGCTAGCTTGTGTTAAAGAGTTTGATTGATAGATATGGAAAGAAACTACTTTGGTTATCAACCAAATAATAATTTCAATAAAAGTACTACTACTGGATTTCTGTCCCTCGTCGTCTTGTCTAGACAATGGAAAAAGAACGGTTCGGATAAGCCAAAGCAGCCACAGAGGGGACTCGGTGTCCACAGCTTGAGAAGATTAGGTTCCACGATTCAACTGAAACTTCTGGTCATCAAAAGCCTACGGCTGCTCAGCATTCATCCTTTCAATAAACTACATGATATAGACATATACTAGTAGAAGCCAATGCCTATTGCAACGATAGGATTCCGGAACACTACTTAATCTTAGTCTTTATTCTTTGAAATAAATATGTAATAAAAAAATTGTTCACCCTGACTTGTTTTTTTATTTTGTTTATTTACGCTATTTTTTCATTTTTTTTTATTTGGGAATTGTTTTTTTATTTTGAGAAATTATTTTTTTAACATTGTTTTTGCACAGATTGGGCAGACAAGTTACATGGTAGCAAGGCAATTGATTTCCTTAGAGCTATAGAGGAGGTAGTTTCGACAGAGAATGACCATGAGAATTCATGGTAGCAAGCCAAGTGATTCAGTCCAAGAAACTGAGGGAAAAACATTAGCTGTGGAAAATTACAGTGATGATGACGAAGCAACCGGTTCGAATTAGTACTCTGAATGTATCAGACAATAGGCATGTTACCTCATCTAACAAGTCTAATGTAATTGGAACGTCAAAATATGGTATTTTATATAAAAGAAATTCAAAGATCCAATTTTTATTTGTTAGCTTTAATTTTATTTTATTTTATTTGTGTAGTATTTTTAATTTTATTTTATTTGAGGCTTTGCGCATTATTTAAGTTTTTTTGATTTTATTTGCCTATTTTTATACCTTTGTTTTTTATTATATTTGCGCTAATATTATTTTTTCCCGATTATGATATATAAAACCTCGACTGTAATGATTGAAGGACAATTCGATTGTAAATACAACATTCTGTTTTCAACAAACTACAATTCGATTGTAAATACAACATTCTGTTCAACAAACTATCCTTGAAGACTTACTAATTAGGACAGTGTATTTTATATAGATAAAATGTAATGATACAATTTTTATTTGTTGGATTTTTCAAAATTAATAGTAATAATTTCACTTATAGAAGACAAAAAAATATAATATACTAAAAATAATCTTATTACAAAATAAATAAATATATTTAAGAGAAATTATTATTAAAAATATACTTATTAAAAAATAAATAAATATGTCTAAGATAGGATTCGGGAACACTTAATCTCTCCTTTTTTCATTGAAACAAATACATAATAAAAAATTGTTAATTTTGCGAGGATTTATTTTTTCATTTTGTTTATTTGGGCATATGCTATTTTTTCATTTTTTCTATTTGTGCATTGTTTTTTTTTATTTTGAGCAATTATTTAACATTCTTTTGCCCATTATTTTTTTATTTTCTATTTTTTCATTTTGTTTAAGCATGTATCTTTCTTTCATTTTAATTATTTTTTACCATTTTGTTTGGTATTATCTTTTTATTTTGCTATGTTTTTACTTTTACTTTTTAATATTATTTCACTTTTTATTTTCTATTTTTCTTTTTAATTTTATTTCACGTTTTCATGTCTATTTTTTGCCTTTTTCATTTTATTAGCGCATGAGCATTATTTTTTTCTATTTTTCATTGCATAATTTGCTTCATCTTGTTTATTTTATTTGTGTATTTGTTTGAGAGAGAATAATATAGTATAAAGAGAGAGACAATATATAAGAGGAGAATAGAATTTTTGTGAATTCTTATTTCATTTCTATAGATACAAAGTAGGGTTTAAACTAGTCATTCACTAATTAATAATATTCATAACACTCCCATGACTATTTACTGGATTGTTGTCTCGTTAAAACCTTGCCAGGAAAACTAGTGGAATAAAACCTCAACGAAGGAAAAAGAGTACAACTTGCTCCCCTGATTGTAATCACCGGAGATCGACTATTTACTGGATTGTTGCCTCGTTAAAACCTTGCCAGGAAATAAAACCTCAACGAAGGAAAAAGAGTACAACTTGCTCCCCCTGATTGTAATCACCGGAGATCTTTGACTTTGTGATTAATCAGTCTCATTAAAACCTGTAACTAAAAAACTTAGTTATTCAAATATACATTTTGGTCTTCAGGACACAACCTTGGAATTGTCGAGTTTCACATTCATTTGTAGTATTGTATATTTTTCGTCCTTCAGGGACATGCCTTTACCAGACATCTATTGACTAGAGCATTCGCAATTGCTATAACCGGCCGGTAACTCTTCTGGAGTATTTTAGATGCGTCTAGTGTTCAATATACATTTCTTGACAAATGAACAATAATGTGAACTTCAATTCACAATCATTTGAACTTCAGGTTCAATATCTCATTTTATCTCGAAAATAAACTCATGGAACATTCTGATATCCTCATTAATTATTATTGAGTGATGTACATGCCTCGTTAAAAACCTCGTCATAAAACCCGAAAATAAACTCATGGAACATTCTGATATCCTCATTAATTATTATTGAGTGATGTACATGCCTCGTTAAAAACCTCGTCATAAAACCCTGTAGGAAAAAATACTCGAGGAAAAGAGTACATGACATTCACATTTATATTATGGTGATTGTCTCGTTAAAAACCTTTCACTAAGAAAACCCCGTGGGAAAAACTTAGTAGAGGAAAAAAGAGTGCAATCACTGGTTTTCGGGACCAATCACTAGTCTTCGGGACCTTGTCTTCAATATCATTTTTGTCCATAATGACATATGTAATATGACTATACATGTTCTGATTTTCATTTCCTTTCACTTCAGAAATCATAAAATCCATTCAGGATTTTCATGTATGTATCTTTCTAATGACTTTACATTGTCAAATGATACATTCTATGCATATCTATATTTATTTTTGTTACTGCCAGAAATATAAGGTATCAGAACTTAATGTCATCCTTAAAAATATCAAGTTTCTGCGAAATACTCTTGAACAATTAATCTCGCTTTTATATCTCACCACATCATTACTTGTTTTTCTTACGAACACCCACGTATATCCTTCTGGGATAATATTTTGAGGTGCGTACTATAGAGTCAAAATATATCTTTATTTAGCGAGTCATGCTCAACCTCAATTGCTCGTTTCTTATTTTTCGAGTGCTGCTGGCACACTATCATTGATTTAAGTTTTTTGGATCCAATTTTTCTAGAGCAACTCTGCAAATATGTCGTTGACGACTTTCTATTTTTCATTTGATGACAATTCAACCAAATCTTTAATAATTTCCCAAAATATTTAATTTGGTTGTTCCGCAATCCCATGATTTCCAATTATCATATGCACATACTTTTTTAATAGGATTTTCATCTAACTCTCTTCAGAAGATTTTGACGGTGACTAAATTTTATTACCGCGGATTTATTTTATATCTTGAGATCGATCTACTACGCTCCAGGCGTATATTAGAATCAACATTTGGGTTGATCTCTTTTGAACTCTTATAATTCATTTATCACAAAGATATGTGATTTTGTCATACCTTCATTAATTTGGCAGATTACTTGCTGAATATTGCAAGTCACTTATTTTAATGAATTTCGGGTTCAATTGATTGGTGCGTGGATCTAGAATTAAAGATCGTTTTCATTTTCTCGGCATTTATATCTTTATATTCTTATCTCTCCCTAATGCCGGGAAATGATCTTCCTTTAATATGCAAATCAGTGTAATTGCTATAAATCGATCTTCTGGATCGTGATCTCCTGGATCGTGAGCTCGAGATATTTAATATACCTTATTTTCTATTATGCTCGTTCACTTTAGTGGTGATATGATTATAACTTGCATATTTCAAATTAATTCGCAGATGAGAAATAACAATTTCCACGCATCATGATATGCATCATTTTCATGTTTTGGTACATGTAATCGTGGGGATAATTCGTAAAGCTCTTACAGAGCTCACTCTTAGTATGTCATCGTAATAATAGTTGTTTTACCAACAATCCTTCGGGGATACAATATATATCTTTATCAATGATCCTTCAAGGATATAATATCTTTACCAATGATCCTTCAGGCATCAAAATAAATCTCAATATATAATTTTCTCAGAAATTACATTTAATTGAAATCGACTTTTTCGATATTCCATGAGTACCCACATAGTACATTTATTCTCGATTTTCAAAAGATATTCTTCAGGGATAATTCATACTTTTTCGGGAGCAATCAATAAAAATATTTTTTCAGAAATATTTTGTATTATTCCTTATGAATATCAATATTTATTCATGAATATCAAATCATAATGTTCTTTAGGAACTTTAAAATTTTAATTGATTTACTAGGCATAACTAATTTGATATTGCTTCAAGAATATCATATTATAGTGTTCTTCAGGAACTTAATCATAATTAATTTGATATTACTTTAAGAATATCAGATTATAATGTTTATCATATTACTTCAGGAATATCAGATTAATAATGTTGTCAGGAACATTAGACATTTACTTGCTTCAACATGAGCAATTTATGAAGAATTTCGATTACAATGTTCTTCGGGAACATTTGATATTGCTTCAGGAATATCATGTTATAATGTTCTTCGGGAACATATGAATTTAAGAAGAAGGGAGAAGAAGTAGATATATGTATAAGTATTATTAAATATAAATATAAATTCTTACTTGATATTGAATCCTTGATTAAAACTTCGGATCTTGGATGAGTAAAACTTCGATGAAGAAAGCGGTTGAGCTTTCGTGCTCATAACGTGTTATAAACTCGAGAGAAATTGAGAGAGAATAATAGAGTATAAAGAGAGACAATATGAGAGGAGAATAGAATTGTTATTTCATTCATATGGGGAGACCCCTATATACAAAGTAGGGTTTCTGTCTTGTTCACCAAGAAAAGGTAAACTAGTCATTCACTAATAATAATATTCATAACAGTTTAAGATTTATAATTAATAATAAATATAAAAAAGAATAGTTTGAATTCCAAATATTATTATTGAAAATTGCAATAGCTCCATAATTTTATTTTAAAAACTTACTATTATATAAATTTTATTTTATATGTTTCTTTATTAATTTCAATTATATTTTGTAACCTTGAAATACTTAATTTGTGGTGAATTATATTGATTCAAGGTACATCCTCCGACTCCGTTTGCGCCGAGCTCGGATCACAATCGCACGTTTCTGTCCTCTGGCACTGCGTGTCGACCCATCTATTACGCTGTCTGAGGGCCGGGGAATAGATGTTTTCGTCTAGGGTTGTTAGATCAGTTGGTTGAGCAGTTGAATTTAAGACCGTGAGGTCCTAGGTTCGTACCCGAGAAATTGCAATTGACCTTGATAAAAAAAAAGAATAGATACTTTTCTAGAAGAAGTGATTTTCGGAGGGTTCAGAATCCCTACTCCCAACTTCAATACGACTCCGGGAGTGCACGGTAAAGGCCGTGATCAGATTATGCCATCTTCGAGCAATATCAATTGTTTTTCATTTTCTTGGTATTGGATGATATGTTTTCTTCTTTTCTTTATTGGCATGCTAATATGTTAGTTCGATCTTGCCGCTGTCCGAGTGAGAGGGTTTACAAGAACCCTCAACTTTGCCTTAGCAATTCTGGTTTGGATTGTTGGAAGCCGACCATCACTAGTCCTGCACGTTATCCACCAAAACCGACTGGGCTCGTAATAAGATCACCAGATGCACCGGATTCAAGAAGGCTCGAGGATGAACAGCTTAGGCTTCCAACCAGAAACTCCAATGTCAAGCTCACATCGGACAGATAGATAAGTTGCACTGCATGTAGATTTTGTGGGGTGGGGTGAAAAAGTATGGTTTTTTATTGATATATTGAGGTGGAATTTACAAAATAATTTCATGAAAAAAAACACCACTCCAAGAAAACACAAAAAACTAACAAACCAAACATTTGTTTCACACAATCACCAACATCACACGAGTGAACAAAACACGAAATCGAAATCCAAAACAAAAACAAATTAATTACTTATCCAAAACAAAAACAAATTAATTACTTAATTTAATGTTCGCAAAATAAGGTAATATACTTCAAATTATATATAATTATATGAATATTAAAAGTAGATAATATCAAAGTTGCTTAATAGTAGATTTACCATAAATTTTGATATTATTATTTATATAATATAAATTAATTAATTAACCGTTAAATATATACCTATAAAATGTAGATTCTCTCCATTATGCTATATTAAAGATTTTTTTTAAGTAATTAACGTAATTAGCATAAACCGATTAATTAAATAATTTTTAATTATTTAAATAATAGAAAAATCTTAATTTTGGAGAATTCATTTAAATAATAGAAAATTCTTAATTTTGGAGAATTACCGTATGAATATAATCTAACGGGAGAGAATTAGTTAATTTGTTTGTCGTTTTATATATTGTAAGATAGATTTGCCCAAATTTATGCGCTATTTTTCCACTTTTTTTTCATTTATTTGTGCTACTATGTTTTCAATTTTTGATTTTTTTTTAACAAACAATAATATATTAATTCAAATTTATCAATTCAAACACTCTCTAGTAGCTTAGTAGCTAGCTTGTGTTAAAGAGTTTGATTGATAGATATGGGAAGCAACTACTTTGGTCATCAACCAAATAATAATTTCAGCAAAAATACTACTACTGGATTTATGTCCCTCATTGTCTTCGTCGAGACAATGGAAAAAGGACGGTTCGGATAAGTCAAGAGGGGACTCCGTGTCCACAGCTTTAGAAGATTAGGTTCCACGAACCCAAACTTTTGGTCATCAAAAGCCTACGGTCAACATTCATCCTTTCGGGCTTTCAATAAACTAGGTGATATAGACATATACTAGTAGAAGTCATGCCTATTGCTAAGATAGGATTCGGAACACTACTTAATCTTTGCGTTTATTCTTTGAAACAAATGTAATAAAAAAATTGTTACTTATTTTTTCATTTTGTTTATTTGCACATACGCTATTTTTTCATTTTTTTTATTTGTGCATTGTTTTTTTATTTTGAGCAATTATTTTTTTAACATTTTTTTTTGCGCATATTGGGCAGACAAGTTGCATGGTAGCAAGCCAAGTGATTTCCTTAAAGCTATAGAGGAGGTAGTTTCAGCAGAGAATGAACACGAGGATTCATGGTAGCAAGCCAAGTGATTTCCTTAAAGCTATAGAGAAGGCAGTTTCAGCAAAGAATGACTATGGGGATTCAGCCCAAAAAACTGAGGGATAAACATTAGCCGTGGAAAATTACGGTGATGATGACGAAGCAACAGGTTAGAATCAGTACTCTTAATGTATCACATAGTCTAATGTAATTAGAACGTCAAAATATTGTATTTTATATAAATGAAATTCAAAAATCCAGTTTTTATTTATTATATTTTATTTTATTTAATTTTATTTGTGTAGTATTTTTAATTTTATTTTATTTGGGGCTTTGCGCCTTATTTAAGTTTTTTGATTTTATTTGCGCTATTTTTATACCTTTGTTTTTTTTATTATATTTGGCTAATATTATTTTTTCCTGATTATGGTATATACAACCCCTATTTTTTCCTGATTATTGTATATACAACCCCGATCGTAATGATTGAAGGATAATTCAATTGGAAATACAAAATTTTGTTCAACAAACTATCCTTACAACTTACTAATTGAAACGTTATATTTTATATAAATGAAATGTAAAGATACAGTTTTTATTTGTTGGATTTTTCAAAATTAATAGTAATAATTTCACTTATAGAAGACAAAAAAATATAATGTACTAAAAATAATCTTATTACAAAATAAATAAATATATATTTAAGAGAAATTATTATTAAAAATATACTTATTAAAAAATAAACAAATATGTCTAAGATAGAATTTGGGAAACTACTTAGAGAATGACCATGAGAATTCATGGTAGCAAGGCAAGTGATTTCCTTAGGGCTATAGAGAAGGCGAAGAATGACCATGGGGATTCAGTCCAAGAAACTGAGGGAAAAACATAGCAGAATCAGTACTCTGAATGTATCACACAATAGGCATGTTACCTCATCTAACAAGTCTAATGTGATTGGAGAGGAACACGAGGATATATGAGGCTAGGTCGGTGTCGTCTGGAGTGGTGGCTTCTCAGGCGATTTCTATCATACGGGAGAGGATACTCTCGTTACGGCTTCTTGATTCTCTTCAGGCACGGGCACTGAAGAGGGTATGGCATATAGCCTGGTGACTGTGTTGTATTATTTAGTGCTATAGGGTTATATTGGTTGGTTGGAGAGCTAGTTTGTTAGCTCTGTGATGCGGTGGGGTTTTTACTCCCTATGCGCAGAACTGTACTATACTTTTTATTTTCTATGTGATTGACTTTTACCCAAAAAAAAGTCTAATGTAATTGCAACGTTGGTATTTTATATAAAAGATATTCAAAGATCCAGTGTTTATTTATTAGATTTTATATTATTTTATTTGTGTAGTATTTTTAATTTTATTTTATTTGAGTCTTTCCGCATTATTTAAGTTTTGTTGATTTTATTTGCTCTATTTTTATACCTTTGTTTTTTATTATATTTGCGCTAATATTATTTTTTTCCCGATTATGGTATATAAAACCCCAACCGTAATGATTGAAGGACAATTCCATTGTAAATACAAAATTCTGTTCAATAAACTATCCTTGACGACTTACTAATTGGGACGTTGTATTTTATATAGATAAAATGTAAAGATACAATTTTTATTTGTTGGATTTTTCAAAATTAATAGAAATAATTTCACTTATAGAAGACAAAAAAATATAATGTACTAAAAATAATCTTATTAAAAAATAAATAAATATATATAAGAGAAATTATTATTAAAAATATACTTATTACAAAATAAATAAATATGTCTAAGATAGGATTCGGAAACACTATTTAATCTCTCCTTTATTCATTGAAAGAAATAGTAATAAAAAAATTGTTAATTTTGCGCGGATTTATTTTTTCATTTTGTTTATTTGGGCATATGCTATTTTTCCATTTTTTCTATTTGCTTATTGTTTTTTTATTTTGAGCAATTATTTTTTTAACATTCTTTTGCGAATTATATTTTTATTTTCTATTTTTTCATTTTGTTTAAGCATGTGTTATTATTTTATTTTAATTATTTTTTACCATTTTGTTTGCGTATTATCTTTTTATTTTGCTATATTTTTACTTTTACTTTTTAATTTTATTTCACTTTTTATTTTCTATTTTTCTTTTTAATTTTATTTCACTTTTTAATAGAATCTATAAATTAATACTTGATTGCTTAATAAACTCTCTAAATTAATAGAATCATTTCGGTCCCGACTTGGTCTTTTAAATAAAATAAAAAATACTCTCGATAAATTAATAACCTTTCTAAATTAATAAAATTTCACAGTCGAGCTTATTAATTTATAGAGGTTTTACTGTATTGAGGTGGAATTTACAAAATAATTTTATGAAAAAAAACACCACTCCAAGAAAACACACAATACCAACAAACCAAACTTTTGTTTCACACAATCACCAACATCACACAGTATAGTGAACAAAACACGAAAAATCGAAAACAAATTAATTACTTAATTTAAAGTTCGTAAAATAAGGTAATATAATTCAAATTATATATAATTATATGAATATTAATAGTAGATAATATCAAAGTTATTTACCATAAATTTCCATATTATTATTTATATAATATAAATTAATTAATTTACCGGTTAAATATATACCTATAAAATGCAGATTCTCTCCATTCTGCTATATTAAAGATTTTTTTTGAAGTAATTAACGTAATTAGCATAAACTGATTAATTAAATAATTTTTAATCATTTAAATAATAGAAAATTCTTAATTTTGGAGAGAAAAATCTTAATTTTGGAGAATTACCATCAGGTATGAATATTATCTAACGAGAGAGAATTAGTCAATTTGTTTCTCGTTTTATATATTGTAAGATAGATTTGCCCAAATTTATGCGCTATTTTTCCACGTTTTTTCATTTGATTTGTGCAACTATGTTTTCAGTTTTTGATTTTTTTTAACAAACAATAATTTATTAATTCAAATTTATCAATTCAAACTGTAAATACAAGTTTTTTTGGGATAAAATTTGTGTGTTCCTTGCGCTGTCCGTCGACTATTGTCAAAATTCCGGAGACTGCCACAAAAACGGAGACTCCTGTCAACTTTTTCAGAGAACGCAAAAAACGGAGACTCCTGTCAACTTTTTCAGAGAACGCCAAAAACGGAGACTCCTGTCAACTTTTTCAGAGAACGCCAAAAACGGAGACTCCTGTCAACTTTTTCGGAGAACGCCAAAAGTGGAGACTACACAAAAGTGGAGACTACACAAAAGTGGAGACTACACAAAAATGGAGACTCCAAAAGTGGAGACTACAAAAGTGGAGACTACACAACAGTGGAGACTACACAAAAGTGGAGACTCCAAAAGTGGAGACTACACAAAAATGGAGACTCCAAAAGTGGAGACTCCAAAAGTGGAGACTACACAAAAATTGAGACTTCAAAAGTGGAGTCTACACAAAAGTGGAGACTACACAAAAGTGGAGACTCCAAAAGTGGAGACTACACAAAAGTGGAGACTACACAAAAATGGAGACTACACAAAAGTGGAGACTACACAAAAATGGAGACTCCAAAAGTGGAGACTACACAAAAATGGACACTAGAGTCTCCACTTTTGGTCATCAATGGAAACGGCGATCAGAGTCGTCGCTTTTGGCGAAGCGAAGAAACGGCGACCCGAGTCGCCACTTTTGGCGAGGTGAAGAAACGGCGACAGCAGTCGCCGCTTTGGATGAAGTGCGGAAACGGCGACCAGAGTCGCCGTTTTGGTGCGGGTTGCGGAAACGGAGACAACAATCTCCGGTTTTGGTGAACTATGGAAACGGCGACTGGCGTCGCCGTTTGTGGTGCAACTGTGGAACTATGGAACTATGGAACTATGGAACTATGGAACTATGCAACTATGGAACTATGGAAATATGCAACTATGGAACTATGGAACTATGGAACTATGAAACTATGGAACTATGGAACTATGGAACCAGCGAACTATGGAACTATGGACACGCATCTTGCAACTATGCAACCAGCGAACTATAGAACTATGGACACGCATCTTGCAACTATGGAACCAGCGAACTATGGAACCAGCGAACTATGGAACTATGGACACGCATCTTGCAACTATGGAACCAGCGACTATGGAACTATGGACACGCACCTTGCAACTATGGAACCGGCGACTGATGAAATTGAGTACATTCAACGTGACTCAGTTTTCACCAAGTACTCAAATCAAGAAAATGAAGATTGGTTCTCATGTTTACTCTTTCAATGATATCGACGACCATGAAGACGATGAAATTCTGAAGCTTCAACACTTAGAGATTTTCACAAGAAATTGAAGATGAAGAAATGAGATCGACGGAGTCAAGATTGAAATTGAAGTTTGATTTTGAAATTGAAGATTCAAGATTCGAAGATTCAAGAATCAAAGATTCGAGATTCCAAGATTCAAGAATCAAAGATTCGAGATTCCAAGATTCAAGAATCCTGAAGTACAACAAAGTGATGTCATCCATGGAGATGTGATATCAGCCAAGCATGTGACCAACCGGATTGTGCCACATCATCACCTCACATGTGGGGCTGCCTATAAATACCCATGGATTTTCATTTCATCACTCGACGATTTTGAGAGAACGAAATCTGATTTTTTAGAATCGTAACCGAGAGCTTCGAGCTTCGAGTTTGTGTAGTAGCTTTTGCGCCGTGTGCCAAGATTAGAGTTAGGAGATTTAGCTCTAGGTACTCGTGTGCTAGATTGCAAGTTAGTGGGAGTTGTTGCGACACTCGGGAAACTTCTTGTAATCGTTTTGCCTACCATACTCTTCAAGTGTAATAGTTTAGTTTTGTTGATCAATGAAATGAAGACTATTACATAACTTTGTCTCCACTTTTTATACTACGAATTGTGTGAGTGTTTACTTTGACGCAAGCTGCTGTCTGTGTGTTCAAGACCAATTTCACGAAAAATTGGTATCCTACGCTGAATGCGTAATTTTCAATTGGTATCAGAGCGGGACGTCATACGTATAAGACGTGATCCGTTACTTGACTTCATATTTTCCGCTACAATGGAGTCTTCTATGTTCGCACATCAACCGATCATGCTTACTCATCAAAACTATTCGAATTGGAAAGCCAAAGTATCAGTTAGAATTAAAGGACATGACTCTCGTGCATGGAGGTCAGTGTTAGAAGGATGGGAACGCCCATTTACTATTGATGCTAAAGGCAACAAAGTTCTCAAACTTGAACGACATTGGTCCAATGAAGAGCGTGAAGCTTCAACTGCAAACAACAAAGCTTTACGTTTCATTTGTGAATGGCTGGAGCTCAACATGTATCAAAAGTTTGATGATCTCTTTGAAGAGAAGCACAAATTCTTCAAGGAAGCAGTTGAGTTGAGATCCTCATTCGAAAAGTCTAATGCTGAAAATTCTAAGTGGAAAACATCCTTGAAAAAGGAAATTGCCGAAGTAAAAATGCTTCGTAATTTGTTCAAAAACTCCGATGCTGAGAATGATGAATTAAAATCTACCTTGACACAAACTCAAACGGATCTTGCTATGAGTGTCAAAGATTGTTTCAATCTGAAAGCAAAATTCCACATGACAGATGAGCTATTGAAGAAGATGAACACAAATTCTTGTGTTTTTGATAATGCTACCTCCTTGGTGAATCCAAATCGATATGGGCTAGGGTTCCAAAAAGTGTTCAACTCTATATACTCAACTCCTGAGAATAAGCAAATAAAGTTTGTCAAGGCTTCTTCTTCTGATGAAAATTCTAAAACTGAGACTGATGAGAGAATCGAAAATGAAACATCTAAGCGAAAGGAGATTGCAGAGGGAAAGAAAATTATGACTTCAGAGTCGAAGGTTGAGATTCCAGAAGCTAGCTCCTCAAAATGTTTCAATGTCAAGTTATATCGGCCTCCAAAGACTATCATGAAGAAATCTAGAAACACTCTATCTTATGAGGATGCCTTCATGAATAAACTAAAGAAATTGGCTCCAAGTGTCACTCTAAAAGAAAAGTCTACTTATTTTTCTATTAAGATTGAAAAGCCAAAGCCAAAGGAAGCTAAACCCAAGAAGAAGTATGTTTGTCACTACTGTAACAAACCCGGACACATCAAACCTTATTGCTACAAGTTGAGAGATGATGTGAACCAAGGGATAGTGACTAAGCAAAGGAACGTATATTCCAAGAGAGTCCGACGTCAAACTCCGTTTCATAAAGATGCCTCGATGAAAAAATTGACGGAGTCTTCATCTATAAGTTTGAAACCCAAAATGCTTGCTCCTCTCTTTACTAATGTTGAAAACATCAAACGAGAGGAAGTAAAGCACAAGAAAAAGAATGTTTGCCACTATTGCAACAAGCCTGGACATATTAGGCCGTATTGTTACAAAATGAAGGATGATGTGAATCTTGGCTTGGTGGTTGTGAAAAAGAAGAATGGCTCTGCGAAGCAAGTGAAGAAGAAATGGGTGCCTAAACCTCAAGAGAGTAAAGTTGAACTTAACTCTACCTCCAAACATGTTTGGAAACCCAAAGAACTTATTTTCTGCAATGTTGCACTCAATTCCTCTGAGATCGGCTCCAAAGGAATTTAGTATTTTGACAGCGGTTGTTCGCAACACATGATTGGAACCAAGAAATTTCTGAAAAACTACGAACCTGTGATTGACGCCCCCGTCATGTTTGGAAGGGGAGCAAAAGGTATCGTGTTGGGCAAAGGAACTCTTCATCTCAAAGGATTGCCACCAATCAAGAATGTTGTCCATGTTTAAGGACTTGTGGCAAATTTGATAAGTATAAGCCAACTTTGTGATAACCAACTGAATGTCAGTTTTGACAAAGATTCTTGTAAAGTCTTTGATGTTAAAGGGAATTGCATTTTGAAGTGTCCACGTGCTAAGAACAATTGCTACGTCTATGGCAACTGTCAAAACGTCAAACAAGAATCAGAGGACTCAACTGTCAGAGAAACTTTGGATTCCATCACAGACACTCTTGTGCAGGCATTACTACCTAAGGCTCCGACGCTCAAAATCTATGAAGCTACACCTGACTCACCTAAAGACTTGGCGTTTACTTCGAAGACTTCTTCTCCTAAGCTAACTCTTGAGATTCGTACTTATGAAAGTTCTCCTATCTTCGTATCTAAAAAGGTCGCGGAAAATATGGAAGAGAAGTTTGACAAGCATGAATTTGAATCAACAACAACCCATATGGCAACCACTAAACGGTTATCAAAATCGACTAAAAGTCGAAGTGTTGATCAAACACTCTTTCGTTCCATGATTGGAAGTTTACAATATTTAACTGCTACTCGCCCTGATATAATGTTTAGTGTTTGTATGTGTGCTAGGTATCAAGTTGATCCAAAGGAGGACCATCTACGAGCTGTCAAACGGATTCTCCGCTACATCTCTGGGACTTCTGAACTAGGATTGTGGTATGCATGCGACACTTCATCAAATCTTGTCGGTTACTCCGATGCGGATTGGGAAAGCGATACGGATGAACGAAAGAGCACCTCGGGATGTTGTTGCTTCCTTGGCAATAATATTGTATCATGGCATAGTCGCAAACAAAATTGCATTGCGCTCTCAACTGCCGAGTCTGAATATGTTGCAGCTGGAAGTTGCTGCACTCAATTGTTGTGGTTAAAACAAATGTTGAATGACTATCTCATCGAGAGTGCTCCATTGGTGCTGTTTTGTGATAATCAGAGTGCTATCAAAATCAGCGAAAATCCTGTCCAGCATTAAAGAACTAAACACATCGACATTCGACATCATTTCATTAGAGATTTGGTTGATCGTGATATTGTCAGTCTACAGCATATTTTAACAGAAAAACAGCTCGCTGACATCTTTACCAAACCACTTGACTTTGAGAGATTTCAAACTCTAAGAAATTCTCTATGCATGTGTCCTCTTTAAGAGTTCACGAAAATTTTGAAGTCTGAAAGATTATTTTCTTTACTTCTGAATATGCACGCTGAATCGTCGTGGATTAGTCTAATAAGTTGAACATCGATTTGAGGCCGCTTTAGTCTTCGGACCCAAGTGGATTTATTCCTCTGAGTGCAGACATGTGAACTTGGCATATAACTCCCATAGCTATCATTTGCATAGATCCATAATACCAAGTAACGGAGGACGCCGGATCACTTTGTCCGCCGGCTCCCCTCTTCGAAAGGTAGCACATGGACGGTATAATTTAAGATGCTCTACCATCACACTTCGGAGATGCAAGATGATCCTTGCTCCCCTCTGACTGCTGTAATGAGCATCTGTTGCATATCATTTAAAGCTAAAACTCGTCTGGAGGACGCCAGATCATTTGTCCGCCGGCTCCCCTCTGATTGTAGTAATGCTAAGTCCAAGTGGAGTGCCTTAAAAGTTCACCTTGCACTCATGAATTAAAATCTCTTGTGCGGTGCAAACTCATCAAATATGTTTCTACGAAACACGGCATGTATTCTTGTGACTGTGACGAGGGACAAGTAAACATGTCTATCAAATACTTCGGTCCATTCCACCGGTTTTTAATATGAGAGATTTTTCATTATACCTCAAAGTTACTATCACCTTGTGTGAATTTTTTGGTCTTTAGGAAATGATGAAATGTGAACTCTTTTCTGGGAAAATATTTGCTCTTCATTGCCTTTATCACCCCTTGAATCTCCACTAAAATGTGTTTGAATGTTTGTAGTGTGTTGAACACTTGAATGTCTAACTCGGAATGTGTTGTTTTTTATTTTGCATTTTTTGTAGTTCATATTCAGCACTACGTGGTATACCATCTCTAAAGTCTAAAATTGAGTGTAGCAACGTCTAACTCGGAGAACGCCAAAAGTGGAGACTCCAAAAGTGGAGACTACACAAAAGTGGAGACTACACAAAAATGGAGACTCCAAAAGTGGAGACTACAAAAGTGGAGACTACACAAAAGTGGAGACTACACAAAAGTGGAGACTCCAAAAGTGGAGACTACACAAAAGTGGAGACTACACAAAAATGGAGACTCCAAAAGTGGAGACTACACAAAAATTGAGACTCCAAAAGTGGAGACTACACAAAAGTGGAGACTCCAAAAGTGGAGACTACACAAAAGTGGAGACTACACAAAAATGGAGACTCCGAAAGTGGAGACTACACAAAAATGGAGACTAGAGTCTCCACTTATGGTCATGCATGGAAACGGCGATCAGAGTCGTCGCTTTTGGCGAAGCGAAGAAACGGCGACCCGAGTCGCCACTTTTGGCGAGGTGAAGAAACGGCGACAACAGTCGCCGCTTTGGATGAAGTGCGGAAACGGCGACCAGAGTCGCCGTTTTGGTGCGGGTTGCGGAAACGGAGACTACAATCTCCGGTTTTGGTGAACTATGGAAACGGCGACTGGCGTCGCCGTTTGTGGTGCAACTGTGGAACTATGGAACTATGGAACTATGGAACTATGGAACTATGGAACTATGCAACTATGGAACTATGGAACTATGGAACTATGGAACTATGCAACTATGGAACTATGGAACTATGGAACTATGGAACCAGCGAACTATGGAACTATGGACACGCATCTTGCAACTATGGAACCAGCGAACTATAGAACTATGGACACGCATCTTGCAACTATGGAACCAGCGAACTATGGAACCAGCGAACTATGGAACTATGGACACGCATCTTGCAACTATGGAACCAGCGACTATGGAACTATGGACACGCACCTTGCAACTATGGAACCGGCGACTGATGAAATTGAGTACATTCAACGTGACTCAGTTTTCACCAAGTACTCAAATCAAGAAAATGAAGATTGGTTCTCATGTTTACTCTTTCAATGATATCGACGACCATGAAGACGATGAAATTCTGAAGCTTCAACACTTAGAGATTTTCACAAGAAATTGAAGATGAAGAAATGAGATCGACGGAGTTAAGATTGAAATTGAAGTTTGATTTTGAAATTGAAGATTCAAGATTCGAAGATTCAAGAATCAAAGATTCGAGATTCCAAGATTCAAGAATCCTGAAGTACAACAAAGTGATGTCATCCATGGAGATGTGATATCAGCCAAGCATGTGACCAACCGGATTGTGCCACATCATCACCTCACATGTGCGGGCTGCCTATAAATACCCATGGATTTTCATTTCATCACTCGACGATTTTGAGAGAACGAAATCTGATTTTTTAGAATCGTAACCGAGAGCTTCGAGCTTCGAGTTTGTGTAGTAGCTTTTGCGCCGTGTGCCAAGATTAGAGTTAGGAGATTTAGCTCTAGGTACTCGTGTGCTAGATTGCAAGTTAGTGGGAGTTGTTGCGACACTCGGGAAACTTCTTGTAATCGTTTTGCCTACCATACTCTCCAAGTGTAATAGTTTAGTTTTGTTGATCAATGAAATGAAAACTATTACATAACTTTGTCTCCACTTTTTATACTACGAATTGTGTGAGTGTTTACTTTGACGCAAGCTGCTGTCTGTGTGTTCAAGACCAATTTCACGAAAAATTGGTATCCTACGCTGAAGGCGTAATTTCACAAACACTCTCTAGTTGCTTAATAGCTAGCTTGTGTTAAAGAGTTTGATTGATAGATATGGGAAGAAACTACTTTGGTTATCAACCAAATAATAATTTCAATAAAAGTACTACTACTGGATTTCTGTCCCTCGTCGTCTTGTCTAGACAATGGAAAAAGAACGGTTCGGATAAGCCAAAGCAGCCACAGAGGGGACTCGGTGTCCACAGCTTGAGAAGATTAGGTTCCACGATTCAACTGAAACTTCTGGTCATCAAAAGCCTACGGCTGCTCAGCATTCATCCTTTCAATAAACTACATGATATAGACATATACTAGTAGAAGCCAATACCTATTGCAACGATAGGATTCCGGAACACTACTTAATCTTAGTCTTTATTCTTTGAAATAAATATGTAATAAAAAAATTGTTCACCCCGACTTGTTTTTTTATTTTGTTTATTTACGCTATTTTTTCATTTTTTTTATTTGGGAATTGTTTTTTTATTTTGAGAAATTATTTTTTTAACATTGTTTTTGCACAGATTGGGCAGACAAGTTACATTGTAGCAAGACAATTGATTTCCTTAGAGCTATAGAGGAGGTAGTTTCGACAGAGAATGACCATGAGAATTCATGGTAACAAGCCAAGTGATTCAGTTCAAGAAACTGAGGGAAAAACATTAGCTGTGGAAAATTACGGTGATGATGACGAAGCAACCGGTTCGAATTAGTACTCTGAATGTATCACACAATAGGCATGTTACCTCATCTAACAAGTCTAATGTAATTGGAACGTCAAAATATGGTATTTTATATAAAAGAAATTCAAAGATCCAGTTTTTATTTGTTAGCTTTAATTTTATTTTATTTTATTTGTGTAGTATTTTTAATTTTATTTTATTTGAGGCTTTGCGCATTATTTAAGTTTTTTTTATTTTATTTGCCTATTTTTATACCTTTGTTTTTTATTATATTTGCGCTAATATTATTTTTTATGATATATAAAACCTCAACTGTAATGATTGAAGGACAAATAGATTGTAAATACAAAATTCTGTTCAACAAACTATCCTTGAAGACTTACTAATTAGGACAGTGTATTTTATATAGATAAAATGTAAAGATACTGTTTTTATTTGTTGGATTTTTCAAAATTAATAGTAATAATTTCACTTATAGAAGACAAAAAAATATAATATACTAAAAATAATCTTATTACAAAATAAATAAATATATTTAAGAGAAATTATTATTAAAAATATACTTATTAAAAAATAAATAAATATGTCTAAGATAGGATTCGAGAACACTACTTAATCTCTCATTTTTTCATTGAAACAAATACGTAATAAAAAATTGTTAATTTTGCGAGGATTTATTTTTTCATTTTGTTTATTTGGGCATATGCTATTTTTTCATTTTTTCTATTTGTGCATTGTTTTTTTTATTTTAAGCAATTATTTTTTTAACATTCTTTTGCTCATTATTTTTTTATTTTCTATTTTTTCATTTTGTTTAAGCATGTATCTTTCTTTCATTTTAATTATTTTTTACCATTTTGTTTGGTATTATCTTTTTATTTTGCTATGTTTTTACTTTTACTTTTTAATTTTATTTCACTTTTTATTTTCTATTTTTCTTTTTAATTTTATTTCACTTTTTCATATCTATTTTTTGCCTTTTTCATTTTATTAGCGCATGAGCATTATTTTTTTCTATTTTTTATTGCATAATTTGCTTCGTCTTGTTTATTTTATTTGTGTATTTGTTCGAGAGAGAATAATATAGTATAAAGAGAGAGACAATATATAAGAGAGAATAGAATTTTTGTGAATTCTTATTTCATTCATATAGATACAAAGTAGGGTTTAAACTAGTTATTCACTAATTAATAATATTCATAACACTCCCATGACTATTTACTGGATTGTTGTCTCGTTAAAACCTTGCCAGGAAAACCAGTGGAATAAAACCTCAACGAAGGAAAAAGAGTACAACTTGCTCCCCTGATTGTAATCACCGGAGATCGACTATTTACTGGATTGTTGCCTCGTTAAAACCTTGCCAGGAAATAAAACCTCAACGAAGGAAAAAGAGTACAACTTGCTCCCCTGATTGTAATCACCGGAGATCTTTGACTTTGTGATTAATCAGTCTCATTAAAAACTTTAACTAATAAAAACATATAGGAAAAACTTAGTTATTCAAATATACATTTTGGTCTTCAGGACACAACCTTGGAATTGTCGAGTTTCACATTCATTTGTAGTATTGTATATTTTTCGTCCTTCAGGGACATGCCTTTACCAGACATCTATTGACTAGAGCATTCGCAATTGCTATAACCGGCCGGTAACTCTTCTGGAGTATTTTAGATGCGTCTAGTGTTCAATATACATTTCTTGACAAATGAACAAGAATGTGAACTTCAATTCACAATCATTTGAACTTCAGGTTCAATATCTCATTTTATCTCGAAAATAAACTCATGGAACATTCTGATATCCTCATTAATTATTATTGAGTGATGTACATGCCTCGTTAAAAACCTCGTCATAAAACCCTGTAGGAAAAAATACTCGAGGAAAAGAGTACATGACATTCACATTTATATTATGGTGATTGTCTCGTTAAAAACCTTTCACTAAGAAAACCCCGTGGGAAAAACTTAGTAGAGGAAAAAAGAGTGCAATCACTGGTCTTCGGGACCAATCACTAGTCTTCGGTACCTTGTCTCCAATATCATTTTTGTCCATAATGACATATGTAATATGACTATACATGTTCTGATTTTCATTTCCTTTCACTTCAGGAATCTTAAAATCCATTCAGGATTTTCATGTATGTATCTTTCTAATGACTTTACATTGTCAAATGATACATTCTATGCATATCTATAATTATTTTTGTTGCTGCCAGAAGTATAAGGTATCAGAACTTAATGTCATCCTTAAAAATATCAAGTTTCTGCGAAATACTCTTGAACAATTAATCTCGCTTTTATATCTCACCACATCATTACTTGTTTTTCTTACGAACACCCACGTATATCCTTTTGGGATAATATTTTGAGGTGTGTACTATAGAGTCAAAATATATCTTTATTTAGCGAGTCATGCTCAACCTCAAATGCTCGTTTCTTATTTTTCGAGTGCTGCTGGCACACTATCATTGATTTAAGTTTTTTGGATCCAATTTTTCTAGAGCAACTCTTGAGGCAAATATGTCGTTGACGACTTTGTATTTTTCATTTGATGACAATTCAACCAAATCTTTAATAATTTCCCAAAATATTTAATTTGGTTGTTCCGCAATCCCATGATTTCCAATTATCATATGCACATACTTTTTCAATAGGATTTTCATCTAACTCTTTTCAGGAGATTTTGAGGGTGACTAAATTTTATTACCGCGGATTTATTTTATATCTTGAGATCGATCTACTACGCTTCAGGCGTATATTAGAATCAACATTTGGGTTGAACTCTTATAATTCATTTATCACAAATATATGTGATTTTGTCACACCTTCATTAATTTGGCAGATTACTTGCTGAATATTGCAAGTCACTTATTTTAATGAACTTCGGGTTCAATTGATTGGTGCGTGGATCTAGAATTAAAGATCGTTTTCATTTTCTCGGCATTTATATCTTTATATTCTTATCTCTCCCTAATGCCGGGAAATGATCTTCCTTTAATATGCAAATAAGTGTAATTGCTATAAATCGATCTTCTGGATCGTGATCTCCTGGATCGTGAGCTCGAGATATTTAATATACCTTATTTTCTATTATGCTCGTTCACTTTAGTGGTGATATGATTATAACTTGCATATTTCAAATTAATTCGCAGATGAGAAATAACAATTTCCACGCATCATGATATGCATCATTTTCATGTTTTGGTACATGTAATCGTGGGGATAATTCGTAAAGCTTTTACAGAGCTCACTCTTAGTATGTCATCGTAATAATAGTTGTTTTACCAACAATCCTTCGGGGATACAATATATATCTTTATCAATGATCCTTCAAGGATATAATATCTTTACCAATGATCCTTCAGGCATCAAAATAAATCTCAATATATAATTTTCTCAGAAATTACATTTAATTGAAATCGACTTTTTCGATATTACATGAGTACCCACATAGTACATTTATTCTCGATTTTCAAAAGATATCCTTCAGGGATAATTCATACTTTTTCGGGAGCAATCAATAAAAATATTTTTTCAGAAATATTTTGTATTATTCTTTATGAATATCAATATTTATTCATGAATATCAAATCATAATGTTCTTTAGGAACTTTAAAATTTTAATTGATTTACTAGGCATAACTAATTTGATATTGCTTCAAGAATATCATATTATAGTGTTCTTCGGGAACTTAATCAAAATTAATTTGATATTACTTTAAGAATATCAGATTATAATGTTTATCAAATTACTTCAGGTATATCAGATTAATAATGTTGTCAGGAACATTAGACATTTACTTGCTTCAACATGAGCAATTTAATTATGAAGAATTTCGATTACAATGTTCTTCGGGAACATTTGATATTGCTTCAGGAATATCATGTTATAATGTTCTTCGGGAACATATGAATTTAAGAAGAAGGGAGAAGAAGTAGATATATGTATAAGTATTATTAAATATAAATATAAATTCTTACTTGATATTGATACCTTGATTAGAACTTCGGATCTTGGATGAGTAAAACTTTGATGAAGAAAGCGGTTGAGCTTTCGTGCTGATAACGTGTTATAAACTCAAGAGAAATTGAGAGAGAATAATAGAGTATAAAGAGAGACAATATGAGAGGAGAATAGAATTGTTATTTCATTCATATGGGGAGACCCCTATATACAAAGTAGGGTTTCTGTCTTGTTCACCAAGAAAAGGTAAACTAGTCATTCACTAATAATAATATTCATAACAATTTAAGATTTATAATTAATAATAAATATAAAAAAGAATAGTTTGAATTCCAAATATTATTATTGAAAATTGCAATAGCTCCATAATTTTATTTTAAAAACTTATTATTATATAAATTTTATTTTATATGTTTCTTTATTAATTTCAATTATATTTTGTAACCTTGAAATACTTAATTTGTGGTGAATTATATTGATTCAAGGTACATCCTCCGACTCCGTTTGCGCCGAGCTCGGATCACAATCGCACGTTTCTGTCCTCTGGCACTGCGTGTCGACCCATCTATTACGCTGTCTGAGGGCCGGGGAATAGATGTTTTCGTCTAGGGTTGTTAGATTAGTTGGTTGAGCAGTTGAATTTAAGACCGTGAGGTCCTAGGTTCGAACCCGAGAAATTGCAATTGACCTTGACAAAAAAAAGAATAGATGCTTTTCTAGAAGAAGTGATTTTCGGAGGGTTCAGAATCCCTACTCCCAACTTCAATACGACTCCGGGAGTGCACGGTAAAGGCCGTGATCAGATTATGCCATCTTCGAGCAATATCAATTGTTTTTCATTTTCTTGGTATTGGATGATATGTTTTCTTCTTTTCTTTATTGGCGTGTTTCGGGTCTAGGGCTTCGTGTTAAGTACAGTGGGTACGCCGGGGGTCGACTGGGCTTGTCCGGATGTTCGAGTAGTCGAACGGACATGTCCCGGGTAGTCGATTTCCAACAAATGGTATCAGAGCCGGTTTATCGGTTTGTTGTATAGTTCGTACGATTTACCTTGCAGGTTGAACCCGATTATTATGGCCAACATTATGGGATGTTGTATGATAATTTTGTTGTGGTTTGTTAGACTCTCGGGATTGTCGAGATTGTTTTGTTTTGGAAAACGTTGCTTGTTTGTAATAGATAAAAACGACGGGTTGAGTCGTTAGGTTTATTTATTTATTTCCGTTGTTTTTCCGGGCATGTATAGGATCGATGTCGGATTTAGTTTTATTCTTCTAATTTTTCTTGCTATTTTTGGTGGATCGAGACGAGATCGAAACCCGGAGAAACAAGAGTCGAGGAGACGAACCGGCAACGGGCAGCCATCGAACACACCCCGTGTTCGCGACGGGCAGCAGCGGGGCTGGGTTTCGTTCGACCCCACGGACGACTCAACGAGGCTCGAGACGAGGCTCCAGTGGGAGGAGTTCGTCTCTTGACCCTCGAGCGAGTCGGTGGTGGACCGAGATCGAGACGAGCAACGAGATGAAGTTCCAAGAGACGTGCATTGGAGAATACTTAAGGCCATAATAATCGGGGCCACTTTAATTGCTTTTTATGTGATTTACGTGCTTTTTATTATGCTTAATTATTTTATGCATGTTATCCCTCAATCGTAAAATACTAAGTGGGAGAGGGATTGGAAACAATCCCGCGATCTCCATTCTCTGTTTTGAATGTGATGTGTATTGACTTACGAGTTGGCTTTAGTGTCATCCTCCCTATCGGATAAAGTCGATACACGGACATCACTGGATCAAAATTCGAATTCAATTCCACTTATAAAATTGAACAAATATATTTTTCAAAAGCAGTGCCTAATCTGTTTTTTTTTTCAAAGACTAATTTCAACTCGACTCATTCTCACCCCGGGGAGTGGAATGGAGCCAAAGCGCTTGGTTATGTCGATGACACAGATTAGAGACTTTCGAGTCATTCGATGACTAGATCGATTGTCTGATTGGCTCCCTCACCTAGTGAGAGATAGGGCTCAATTGCATGATTGATCGCTGGTTAGAAACTTCGAGTTTCACTTACGAGATATCAAGCTTTGATTAATAAAAATTTGAAATTTAATAAATGTAAGAGTCAATTAACAAAGTTGTTTGTTTTAGTAAACGTCCACACTATCGTGGCTTGCTAAATGGAAACGATACTTTGGGTTAATTGAGACTCTATGACATTTAAATAAGTGGGATTCAATTAATAAAGTTGTTTGTTTTAGTAAACGTCCACACTAACGTGGCTTGCTAGATGGAAACGGAACTTTAGGATTGATTGAGGCTCGACAGTTATAGAAAGTCGTGGAGGACCGCATGTCAACGTAAACGTCCACATGAACGTGGCTTGCGGTGGACATGTAGTTCCCGAGCGGTGGACTTAGTACTGAGAAATGGTATACACTTAGGTACGCTTTATAGTATCCTCCCTATCGGACTCACTGCTATAATGATGTACGACCGAAGTAAAAATCCAATTATAAAATCGTTTGGATTAGTATACGTCCACAAGAACGTGGCATGCTAGTCTGATGGGATTTTGGAAATGATTGGTAGTTTAATGATATTATTTGAGGGAAATGATATCGAATTAAACTCATTGTTTGTTTTATATGGTATTATTCCCATTAAAAGTCAACAAACTCACTGAACCTGTTTGTATGGATTAAAGAAGAAACTTGGACATTGTCCTAACTGCAGAGGAGTACAAATATGTACTCCAAGTCAATTGACCTGCTGAACCAAATGATGCTTCCACTCCTGAGGAAAGGAAGCTCATGGAAATGGATCAAGGCTTTGAGATGACGCAGAGCTACATTATGGATTTCATGTCAAATGTACTGCGACGTCGGGATCAAGCCATGACCATTACCTATGATATGATGCTTAACCTCAAGAAGCTTTTTGGTTATCAGGACAGGACAGCCGGGCAAAATGCAATGAGGCAACTCATGACGGCCATCGCATCCGAAGGGACGCCCGTGAGGGATCACGTTCTTAGGATGATGTGCTATCTGAATGAGATAGAGATTCTAGGATCAATTATCGATGGGGTAACCCAAGTCGATATTGTGCTCCAGTCTCTGCCGAGAAGTTTTGAGCAGTTCCGCCTGAACTATAACATGAATAAGGGGTCTTATTCATTGGCGGAACTCCTGATTGAACTTCAAGCGGCTGAGGGAATTTTTAAGGGCTCTCAAGCACTTGTGGCTGAGAAATTGGCTCTTCCTAGGCCTTCGGGCGGCAAAAGGGAGAAGAAGCAAAAACGAAAACCCAGTGGGCCTAATGTATCTGGACCAAGGAATGGGACAAGCAAGCCCTAAGGGCAAGTGCTTCCGTTGTAAGCAGTCTGGATACTGGGAGTTTTAATTGTCCTCTCAAGCAACAAGAAGTTGACTCTTCCTTAGTCACCAAAACATGTTTAGTGGTGTTATCTGCCAGTACCTGGTGTGTGGATACGAGAACCACTAATCATGTCTGCACTTAATGCGGGGGTTCCAGGAAACCTGGAGACTTAGAAAGGAAGAAGTTATAACCTACATGGGCAATACTGTTAAGGTAACAGCCGTTGCAGTGGGAGATGTTAAATGTTTTAACGGTAGGATTTTAATTCTAGTAAATTGTCTTTATGTGCCGGCATTTAGAAAGAATTTTCATTTCGGATTTCTAAATTGGCTTAGAATGGATATTCCGTTTCTTTGGATGGTTTCATACTTATCAGAGTAGGAAACGGGGATATTATCTATTCTGGTACATTGATAGACAATTTAATACTAAATCCATATTCTTCCACGATGCAACACACCGGAGCTGATAACACACTGTCGAACCCCTATAAGAGTAAAGATCCTTCTAGGATGAATCAAATGTACTTATGGCATCATAGGCTAGATCATTTTAACTTGAGTACGATTCAAAGGGTGAATGCTGGTAGATTCAGCTAGGTTGAAAGAAAGGACCTTCCAACCTTCGAATCATACTTGGAAGTTTAAATGACCAAGAAACCCTTTACGGTTAAAGGGAAAAGATCCATGAAAGTACTAGAGTTTATTCACTCTGATGTATGTGAACCTCTATATTGAGTTCAAGGCATACTTATCAGAAAGATGGGATTAACTCCCAAATTGACTACACCATTTATGCCTCGGCAAAAATGATGTGTTAGTAAGAAGGAATAGGACTTTTATAGATATGGGAAAGTAGACAATGAGTTATTCGGAGTTACCTAGTTCGGTTTTGGGATATGCCTTGGAAACAGCGGCGTTTATCCTGAACTTGATTCCTTTGGAAACTTGTACAGATATTCGGCTGTTTATAGGATACCCTAAGAAAACGAATTGAGATATGTAATATAGTCCAAAGGACCAGGTATTCGTTGATTGCATCAACGTTCGGTTCTTAGACATGGACTATATATATGCAAGAATCACAAGCCCAAGAGTAGAGTAATACTTAATGTGCTTAGAGGGACTGATCAAGACTTAGAACCAGCCTAACTGAGTAATTCACTACTATAATCTTTAGTCACTAAAGATACACCAGAGCCTCGTCGTAGTGGGAGGGTTGTTAGACAACCCGACAGGTTCATGTTTATAGGTGAGTCTTCGGACTTGTTACCTGGAGAACATGAAGCCGAACCCTGGACCTATGACGAGACGCTGAAAGATCAAGATGCTCAGTCTTGGCAAAGGCGATGAAATCTGAGATTGAATCTATGGATTCAAATAAGGTCTGGGATCTTGTAGCACTGCCCAAAGGTGTAAAAGCCAATGGTTGCAAGTGGGTGTACAAGAGGAAAAGAGGGTCTGACGGGAAGGTGTAAACCTTCAAGGCTAGGCTTGTTGCGAAAGGGTACACTCAGAAAGAAAGGGATAGATTATGAGTAAACCTTTTTCGCCGGTAGCTATGCTAAAGTCGATCCGGATTCTTTTGTCTTCACCAGGAAGATGGATGTCAAGACGGATTTCCTAAATCGAAGTCTTGACGGGACCATCTGTGTGGAACAGCCAGAGGGATTCATTGAAAAGAGCCGAGAGCATTTGGTAAGCAAGCTTAATCGATCTTTGGATTGAAGGAAGCTTCAAGATCTTGGACACATGCGGATCTATGAGAAAATCCATTTTAGGGATTTATTCAAGGCATGTTTGGGTCCTGTGTGTAACAAAGAAGTGACGGAAAAGTTGTGGTGTTTTCTCATTCTTTATGTAGACGACATCCTTCTAAATTGGCAACAATGCGAAAGATGTTATCGGACATAAAGGGATGGTTGTCCAAGTAATTCAATATGAGGGACTTAAGAGAAGTCGGGAATGTTCTTGGGATCAAAGTTATAAAGGATCGCCAGAAAAGAACATAGAACTTATCTCGAGCCTCATACATAAATACAATTCTTGCTCGTTGCAGCATGCAGAATTCCAAGAAAGGTTTTTACCATTTAGATGTGGAATTATTTATCTAAAGTTTTGTGTCTGACACAATAAGGAGATAAATGAAAAGTAAGCAGTTCCCTACACCTTGATGGTGGGAAGCTTAATGTATGCAGTGCTGTGCACGAAACTGATATCTACTATGCCGTGGGCATGGTGGTGAGATATCATAGTAATCCTGGAAAGGATCACTCGAATGATGTAAAGAACATGTTTAAAATATGTTCTAAGTTACAAAGCAGTCAAGTTGTTTCCTTTGGATTACAGAGAATTGGATTTCCAAATCAAACATGGACAGTCGAAAGTCGAAGTCAGGCTATGTGTTCTCACTGTGAAGTGGAGCAGTCACATGGAAGAATGTAATGCAGTGATGCATTACGGACTCTACCATGGAAGCTGAAAGGATAACGGCCTCTGAGGCAGTTAAAAGGTCAACGTGGCTCCAGAACTTCTTAAGAGACTTAGATGTGGTTTCTAGTTTGCCCAAAGCTATTTTGAATAGCGGTATATTGGCAAATTTGAAATGCCACGAGTCCACAGTGGGAGATAACACTAGAGCGCAAGTACCACCTGATTCGAGAGATCGTCTAGTAAGACGATGCAGTTGTCACCTAGATAGCATCGAGAGGATTGCCTGGTAAAACCGTTCACAGAGGCTCTTCCAGCGAAAGCGTTGGGTAGGCGTGATGGGGTTATGGGAATCTGATGTTTGGGAGAGGGCAACTAGACTTTTAGTATAAGTGGGAGATTGATGGAGTTGTATTCTAAATGTCTAGTTTAGTGGAAATACGGAACTCCTTATCTATGCCTTAGTCTAGACATAATTCAAACATGATTGCATTTAATGCAATAGTCCTAGATATATACGTTGTAGACAGTATGGCGTGAGGAGATACGCGGAAGATCATACTGTCGGTTACTCGTATACAATCAAACAGTGGCTCACGACTTAGATGGACAAGGACAATCCATCGGTACGTCGTAGTGTGACTGGTAGATAGTCGGTCTTGACTATCATGTCACACTCGTACACTTGGTGTATTGAGCAGGACCACGGGAGGGCGTTCGATTTATACTAATCGGAGTAATCGAACTAGACCTCAGATATTACGGATATGTGAGTTCTTAATCCCTATATAATTATAGGTGCGTGTGTCCAATGCTCGTTCTTTGATGTGCCAATGAGTGAGACTAATTGATTAGTCAATATTCTCGGTAGATTGGGAATCGGTATTGTACACACGGCATGCTATAGATTATAGACAGGAAACCGTGTCCCATTTATTGGGTTGATGATGTCCCCGAGATGAGCTCATAAAGTTTATCATGTAAACCCTGCAGGTGGATTTACACCGCCTGATAATAAGGATGAGTGGTACTAGTCTCGGATAATAAGAAATGAATTAATTTAATTATTAGTAATTAAAATTAATTCGTGGAAATGCGATATCTTAAACACGGGGAAATATCACATATGTAATACGGCGGGAAAATTATTGACGGAATAATTTGAATTAATTAATTGGGAAATCATTTATAATTTTATAGTGGAATTAATTATAAATAAAATTGTGGAATTTAATTAAGGTTTTCCGGACATCAAGTTAATTAAATTGCAATTTAAGCCTAATTAATTAATTGACTATGGGTGGCCTATATAAATCCTCATCTCTCTTCTCTAAACCTACAGAACGACGCTATTTTATTTTTGCGGAGAAAAATCATTGTTAGCGCAATAATTTTTTTGTGAAAATAAATAGACTAGCACAATTATATTTTTCTGTAGAAATAAAAAGCTAGCGCAAATATATTTCTGAGACAGAAACTTATTTTTCTTACGAGGTTTGAGAGAGAAGAAGAAGAGAAACTCCAAGCGGATCGATGCCCACACATTGGCTGGAGCAAGAGGGCTAGGATACACGCTAGAAGACTCGAGGTCTCTGTCAATTCGGCTTCTCCGAATCACGCGACAAAGGTATGGAATCGAAACCCTATTTCCGCATTGTTTCGATTCGATCTCGTACGTAATTATACAATGAACCAAAGATTGGTTTATTTGGCTTGGATTTGATGTTCTCGGACTGCTGGGAGGTCTCTGATCTCCGGCGTGGCAGTCGGATCGAGAAAATATCGTCGGAACAGCCAGAACGGGCGAAACCCGCTGCTGGAAACGCGACGATGTCGGCCGACATCGTTTCATGAGTATTTTAATGTCGGCCGACATTTGCCCTGTCGGGCGACAGCCTTTTGGCGTCGGCCGACAGACAGGGCAGAATGCCCCGTTTTCGCGCGGTTGCATTTTTGGTGCAATGGCTGGGCGTGTTTCGGGTCTAGGGCTTCGTGTTAAGTACAGTGGGTACGCCGGGGGTCGACTGGTCTTGTCCGGATATTCGAGTAGTCGAACGGACATGTCCCGGATAGTCGATTTCCAACAAATCGCACGTTTCTGTCCTCTGGCACTGCGTGTCGACCCATCTATTAAGCTGTCTGAGGGTCGGGGAATAGATGTTTTCGTCTAGGGTTGTTAGCTCAGTTGGTTTAGCAGTTGAATTGAAGACCGTGATGTCCTAGGTTCGAACCCGAGAAATTGCAATTGACCTTGACAAAAAAAAAAAGAATAAATGTTTTCCTAGAAGAAGTGATTTTCGGAGGGTTCAGATTCCCTACTCCCAACTTCAATACGACTCCGGGAGTGCACGGTAAAGGCCGTGATCAGATTATGCCATCTTCGAGCAATATCAATTGTTTTTCATTTTCTTGGCATTGGATGATATGTTTTCTTCTTTTCTTTATTGGCATGCTAATATGTTAGTTCGATCTTGCCGCTATCCGAGTGAGAGGGTTTACAAGAACCCTCAACTTTGCCTTAGCAATTCTGGTTTGGATTGTTGGAAGCCGACTATCACTAGTCCTGCACGTTATCCACCAAAACCGACTGGGCTCGTAATAAGATCACCAGATGCACCGGATTCAAGAAGGCTCGAGGATGAACAACTTAGGCTTCCAACCAGAAACTCCAATGTCAAGCTCACATCGCACATATAGATAAGTTGCACTACATGTAGAATTTGTGGGGTGAAAAAGTAGGGTTTTTATTGATATATAGTTAAACCTCTATAAATTAATACTCGATTAGTTAATAACCTCTATAAATTAATAGAATCATTTCGGTCCCGACTTTGTCTTTTAAATAAAAAAAAATACTCTCGATAAATTAATAACCTCTCTAAATTAATAAAATCTCACAATCATAGAGCCTGTTAATTTATAGAGGTTTTACTGTATTGAGGTGGAATTTACAAAATAATTTCATGAAAAAAAACACCACTCCAAGAAAACATAACAAAACAAACCTTTGTTTCACACAATCACCAACATCACACAGTATCTGAGTGAACAAAACATGAAATCGAAATCGAAAACAAAAACAAATTAATTACTTAATTTAAAGTTTGCAAAATAAGGTAATATAATTCAAATTATATATAATTATATGAATATTAATAGTAGATTATATCAAAGTTATTTACCACATTATGCTATATTAAGGATTTTTTTTGAAGTAATTAACGTAATTAGCATAAACTGATTAATTAAATAATTTTTAATCATTTAAATAATAGAAAAATCTTAATTTTGAAGAATTGGTATGAATATAATCTATCGAGAGAGAATTAGTCAATTTGTTTCTTGTTTTATATATTGTAAGATAGATTTGCGCAAATTTATGCTCTATTTTTCCACTTTTTTTTTCATTTTATTTGTGCAACTATGTTTTAGAACCTGGAAACGCAACTACAAGTACCTGTACTAAATAAAGAACGGGGATAAAAAAATTCACGAGTTGTTCTTCACTCGAACAACTCGCAATAGCTTCAAGGCCACAAACTTTCTCATTTAATAATTACAATATTCGCTCGGTATTAAGACTACACAAAGCCGTAGTACTTAACACAATGATGCTCACAAAAAGATTAGAAAAATTACAAACTCTCTTCACTCAAGGTTTCCAATTTTTCTCACAAATATTCCTCTGTGTAAGCCGTGAAGAATTATGATCTTCAATTTTCAATATATAGCACATCATCCTTCAAGATAGTGGGGCTTTAACTTCCTTGACCCATGACTCCATAATGCAGCCCACTACTTCCACTTCTTCCACTCCTTGACTTCAGCTGAATGACTAAGTCAGTCCAAACGAGTTGGCCCAGTATTCTTTAGTGCACAGCCCAACATCTTTGTAAGCCCAAAACTCCTTTCATCTCCAGCCCACAACCAAATTGTTTTCTGCACAATTGAAACCAAGTAAGAATATAATGCACTTCAATTTAGGCTGGAAAAATACCTCAACAAACTCCCCCTTTTTGCCAGCCGTATTGAACTTGATACTTGAAACCTTCCTTGTATCAACCTGCAAAAACACACAGAACCAGAAGACCACAAAGACAACATCCAAGATAAAGTAGAAAAATCCAACCATCACATGCATTGAACCTACATCAAACTTAGTTCATTGTTCAAGGTTTTACAAACCAAAACAGAAACCAAAAAGAAAACAGATTGTTCAAGAGACAACACAACCAACAAAAACAACTCAGTGATCCTGAGTTATCAGTAACCATCACACAGTAGACTTCAGATTTTCACACCAGGTCATCAGCACCCTCATGTGCATTCCTCTTCCTTTTCACCCTTTGACTCGTTTCCATCTTCTCCAGCTCTTCCATCAGCTCCTCATCCTCATCAGTGTCTTCATCCATCAGTCCTTTGCCTTTGTTATTTTCTGAAGTCACTCTCTTTCCTTTCCCTTTCTTTGTCTTGTGACCTGATTTAGCCCATGGAGTCTCTCCCCCTGAATGTGTAGCACTTTCTCCCCCTTGCTGATGCCTTTCTGGTGTGGAAACACTGAGGTCTACAATCTGAGCATTCAAGAGTGTGAGTGCATCCTCCAGAGTTTTCCTATGGTCCAGCAGAACAGACAGAGGCACCATGGTGTTTTGAGGCTTGGTTAAAGGAGGCAGTGTTCTTGCAGGATCCCAAGGTAAGTCCAGCACCCTTGCTGTAGCAGGTTTGGTAAAACTGTAATGGATGTCCATCTGTTTTGGTGCTTCAGAAAGTGGACCATCCACAGCAGCATTGTACTTAAAACCTTGCTTTACCAGAATTGCATAGATGAGGGGTGGATATTGTATACATCTCTGGACATGGTTAGGTGTGCAGTCATGAATGCGATTGTAAATCAGATCTCCCAAGTCAAGTGACTTGTTAGTGGACAAAAGATAAAGAAAGGTAGCATATTCCACAATAAGAAAAATGATTTGTGAGTATTGGGCATCCAATTAGAGAGACATAATCTGAAAAGAACAGAATGGAAAGCAAAGAGATTTGTAGTAGTTGGAGCAAAAGTGTTACCATCAAACTATTTATGAGCAGCTCCAGCAGTGAGGACATGTGCCATCTCCATTCTGCTATATTAAAGATTTTTTTTGAAGTAATTAACGTAATTAGCATAAACTGATTAATTAAATAATTTTTAATCATTTAAATAATAGAAAATTCTTAATTTTGGAGAGAAAAATCTTAATTTTGGAGAATTAACATCAGGTATGAATATAATCTAACGAGAGAGAATTAGTCAATTTGTTTCTCGTTTTATATATTGTAAGATAGATTTGCCCAAATTTATGCGCTATTTTTCCACTTTTTTTCATTTGATTTGTGCAACTATGTTTTCAGTTTTTGATTTTTTTTTAACAAACAATAATTTATTAATTCAAATTTATCAATTCAAACTGTAAATACAAGTTTTTTTGGGATCAAATTTGTGTGTTCCTTGCGCTGTCCGTCCACTATTGTCAAAATTCCGGAGACTGCCACAAAAACGGAGACTCCTGTCAACTTTTTCAGAGAACGCAAAAAACGGAGACTCCTGTCAACATTTTCAGAAAACGCCAAAAACGGAGACTCCTGTCAACTTTTTCAGAGAACGCCAAAAACGGAGACTCCTGTCAACTTTTTCGGAGAACGCCAAAATTGGAGACTACACAAAAGTGGAGACTCCAAAAGTGGAGACTACACAAAAGTGGAGACTACACAAAAATGGAGACTCCAAAAGTGGAGACTACAAAAGTGGAGACTACACAAAAGTGGAGACTACACATAAGTGGAGACTCCAAAAGTGGAGACTACACAAAAGTGGAGACTACACAAAAATGGAGACTCCAAAAGTGGAGACTCCAAAAGTGGAGACTACACAAAAATTGAGACTCCAAAAGTGGAGACTCCAAAAGTGGAAACTACACAAAAGTGGAGACTACACAAAAGTGGAGACTCCAAAAGTGGAGACTACACAAAAGTGGAGACTACACAAAAATGGAGACTCCAAAAGTGGAGACTACACAAAAATGGAGACTAGAGTCTCCACTTTTGGTCATCCATGGAAACGGCGATCAGAGTCGTCGCTTTTGGCGAAGCGAAGAAACGGCGACCCAAGTCGCCACTTTTGGCGAGGTGAAGAAACGGCGACACCAGTCGCCGCTTTGGATGAAGTGCGGAAACGGCGACCAGAGTCGCCGTTTTGGTGCGGGTTGCGGAAACGGAGACTACAGTCTCCGGTTTTGGTGAACTATGGAAACGGCGACTGGCGTCGCCGTTTGTGGTGCAATTGTGGAACTATGGAACTATGGAACTATGGAACTATGCAACTATGGAACTATGGAACTATGCAACTATGGAACTATGGAACTATGGAACTATGAAACTATGGAACTATGGAACTATGGAACTATGGAACCAGCGAACTATGGAACTATGGACACGCATCTTGCAACTATGGAACCAGCGAACTATAGAACTATGGACACGCATCTTGCAACTATGGAACCAGCGAACTATGGAACCAGCGAACTATGGAACTATGGACACGCATCTTGCAACTATGGAACCAGCGACTATGGAACTATGGACACGCACCTTGCAACTATGGAACCGGCGACTGATGAAATTGAGTACATTCAACGTGACTCAGTTTTCACCAAGTACTCAAATCAAGAAAATGAAGATTGGTTCTCATGTTTACTCTTTCAATGATATCGACGACCATGAAGACGATGAAATTCTGAAGCTTCAACACTTAGAGATTTTCACAAGAAATTGAAGATGAAGAAATGAGATCGACTGAGTCAAGATTGAAATTGAAGTTTGATTTTGAAATTGAAGATTCAAGATTCGAAGATTCAAGAATCAAAGATTCGAGATTCCAAGATTCAAGAATCCTGAAGTACAACAAAGTGATGTCATCCATGGAGATGTGATATCAGCCAAGCATGTGACCAACCGGATTGTGCCACATCATCACCTCACATGTGCGGGCTGCCTATAAATACCCATGGATTTTCATTTCATCACTCGACGATTTTGAGAGAACGAAATCTGATTTTTTAGAATCGTAACCGAGAGCTTCGAGCTTCGAGTTTGTGTAGTAGCTTTTGCGCCGTGTGCCAAGATTAGAGTTAGGAGATTTAGCTCTAGGTACTCGTGTGCTAGATTGCAAGTTAGTGGGAGTTGTTGCGACACTCGGGAAACTTCTTGTAATCGTTTTGCCTACCATACTCTTCAAGTGTAATAGTTTAGTTTTGTTGATCAATGAAATGAAGACTATTACATAACTTTGTCTCCACTTTTTATACTACGAATTGTGTGAGTGTTTACTTTGACGCAAGCTGCTGTCTGTGTGTTCAAGACCAATTTCACGAAAAATTAGTATCCTACGCTGAAGGCGTAATTTTCAATTGGTATCAGAGCGGGACGTCATACGTATAAGACGTGATCCGTTACTTGACTTCATATTTTCCGCTACAATGGAGTCTTCTATGTTCGCACATCAACCGATCATGCTTACTCATCAAATCTATTCGAATTGGAAAGCCAAAGTATCAGTTAGAATTAAAGGACATGACTCTCGTGCATGGAGGTCAGTGTTAGAAGGATGGGAACGCCCATTTACTATTGATGCTAAAGGCAACAAAGTTCTCAAACTTGAACGACATTGGTCTAATGAAGAGCGTGAAGCTTCAACTGCAAACAACAAAGCTTTACGTTTCATTTGTGAATGGCTGGAGCTCAACATGTATCAAAAGTTTGATGATCTCTTTGAAGAGAAGCACAAATTTTTCAAGGAAGCAGTTGAGTTGAGATCCTCATTCGAAAAGTCTAATGCTGAAAATTCTAAGTGGAAAACATCCTTGAAAAAGGAAATTGCCGAAGTAAAAATGCTTCGTAATTTGTTCAAAAACTCCGATGCTGAGAATGATGAATTAAAATCTACCTTGACACATACTCAAACGGATCTTGCTATGAGTGTCAAAGATTGTTTCAATCTGAAAGCAAAATTGCACATGACAGATGAGCTATTGAAGAAGATGAACACAAATTCTTGTGTTTTTGATAATGCTACCTCCTTGGTGAATCCAAATCGATATGGGCTAGGGTTCCAAAAAGTGTTCAACTCTATATACTCAACTCCTGAGAATAAGCAAATAAAGTTTGTCAAGGCTTATTCTTCTGATGAAAATTCTAAAACTGAGACTGATGAGAGAATCGAAAATGAAACATCTAAGCGAAAGGAGATTGCAGAGGGAAAGAAAATTATGACTTCAGAGTCGAAGGTTGAGATTCCAGAAGCTAGCTCCTCAAAATGTTTCAATGTCAAGTTATATCGGCCTCCAAAGACTATCATGAAGAAATCTAGAAACACTCTATCTTATGAGGATGTCTTCATGAATAAACTAAAGAAATTGGCTCCAAGTGTCACTCTAAAAGAAAAGTCTACTTCTTTTTCTACTAAGATTGAAAAGCCAAAGCCAAAGGAAGCTAAACCCAAGAAGAAGTATGTTTGTCACTACTGTAACAAACCCGGACACATCAAACCTTGTTGCTACAAGTTGAGAGATGATGTGAACCAAGGGATAGTGACTAAGCAAAGGAACGTATATTCCAAGAGAGTCCGACGTCAAACTCCGTTTCATAAAGATGCCTCGATGAAAAATTTGACGGAGTCTTCATCTATAAGTTTGAAACCCAAAATGCTTGCTCCTCTCTTTACTAATGTTGAAAACATCAAACGAGAGGAAGTAAAGCACAAGAAAAAGAATGTTTGCCACTATTGCAACAAGCCTGGACATATTAGGCCGTATTGTTACAAAATGAAGGATGATGTGAATCTTGGCTTGGTGGTTGTGAAAAAGAAGAATGGCTCTGCGAAGCAAGTGAAGAAGAAATGGGTGCCTAAACCTCAAGAGAGTAAAGTTGAACTTAACTCTACCTCCAAACATGTTTGGAAACCCAAAGAACTTATTTTCTGCAATGTTGCACTCAATTCCTCTGAGATCGGCTCCAAAGGAATTTAGTATTTTGACAGCGGTTGTTCGCAACACATGATTGGAACCAAGAAATTTCTGAAAAACTACGAACCTGTGATTGACGCCCCCGTCATGTTTGGAAGGGGAGCAAAAGGTATCGTGTTGGGCAAAGGAACTCTTCATCTCAAAGGATTGCCACCAATCAAGAATGTTGTCCATGTTTAAGGACTTGTGGCAAATTTGATAAGTATAAGCCAACTTTGTGATAACCAACTGAATGTCAGTTTTGACAAAGATTCTTGTAAAGTCTTTGATGTTAAAGGGAATTGCATTTTGAAGTGTCCACGTGCTAAGAACAATTGCTACGTCTATGGCAACTGTCAAAACGTCAAACAAGAATCAGAGGACTCAACTGTCAGAGAAACTTTGGATTCCATCACAGACACTCTTGTGCAGGCATTACTACCTAAGGCTCCGACGCTCAAAATCTATGAAGCTACACCTGACTCACCTAAAGACTTGGCGTTTACTTCGAAGACTTCTTCTCCTAAGCTAACTCTTGAGATTCGTACTTATGAAAGTTCTCCTATCTTCGTATCTAAAAAGGTCGCGGAAAATATGGAAGAGAAGTTTGACAAGCATGAATTTGAATCAACAACAACCCATATGGCAACCACTAAACGGTTATCAAAATCGACTAAAAGTCGAAGTGTTGATCAAACACTCTTTCGTTCCATGATTGGAAGTTTACAATATTTAACTGCTACTCGCCCTGATATAATGTTTAGTGTTTTTATGTGTGCTAGGTATCAAGCTGATCCAAAGGAGGACCATCTACGAGCTGTCAAACGGATTCTCCGCTACATCTCTGGGACTTCTGAACTAGGATTGTGGTATGCATGCGACACTTCATCAAATCTTTTCGGTTACTCCGATGCGGATTGGGCAAGCGATACGGATGAACGAAAGAGCACCTCGGGATGTTGTTGCTTCCTTGGCAATAATATTGTATCATGGCATAGTCGCAAACAAAATTGCATTGCGCTCTCAACTGCCGAGTCTGAATATGTTGCAGCTGGAAGTTGCTGCACTCAATTGTTGTGGTTAAAACAAATGTTGAATGACTATCTCATCGAGAGTGCTCCATTGGTGCTGTTTTGTGATAATCAGAGTGCTATCAAAATCAGCGAAAATCCTGTCCAGCATTCAAGAACTAAACACATCGACATTCGACATCATTTCATTAGAGATTTGGTTGATCGTGATATTGTCAGTCTACAGCATATTTTAACAGAAAAACAGCTCGCTGACATCTTTACCAAACCACTTGACTTTGAGAGATTTCAAACTCTAAGAAATTCTCTATGCATGTGTCCTCTTTAAGAGTTCACGAAAATTTTGAAGTCTGAAAGATTATTTTCTTTACTTCTGAATATGCACGCTGAATCGTCGTGGATTAGTCTAATAAGTTGAACATCGATTTGAGGCCGCTTTAGTCTTCGGACCCAAGTGGATTTATTCCTCTGAGTGCAGACATGTGAACTTGGCATATAACTCTCATAGCTATCATTTGCATAGATCCATAATACCAAGTAACGGAGGACGCCGGATCACTTTGTCCGCCGGCTCCTCTCTTCGAAAGGTAGCACATGGACGGTATAATTTAAGATGCTCTACCATCACACTTCGGAGATGCAAGATGATCCTTGCTCCCCTCTGACTGCTGTAATGAGCATCTGTTGCATATCATTTAAAGCTAAAACTCGTCTGGAGGACGCCAGATCATTTGTCCGCCGGCTCCCCTCTGATTGTAGTAATGCTAAGTCCCAAGTGGAGTGCCTTAAAAGTTCACCATGCACTCATGAATTAAAATCTCTTGTGCGGTGCAAACTCATCAAATATGTTTCGACGAAACACGGCATGTATTCTTGTGACTGTGACGAGGGACAAGTAAACATGTCTATCAAATACTTCGGTCCATTCCACCGGTTTTTAATATGAGAGATTTTTCATTATACCTCAAAGTTACTATCACCTTGTATGAATTTTTTGGTCTTTAGGAAATGATGAAATGTGAACTCTTTTCTGGGAAAATATTTGCTCTTCATTGCCTTTATCACCCCTTGAATCTCCACTAAAATGTGTTTGAATGTTTGTAGTGTGTTGAACACTTGAATGTCTAACTCGGGATGTGTTGTTTTTGATTTTGCATTTTTTGTAGTTCATATTCAGCACTACGTGGTATACCATCTCTAAAGTCTAAAATTGAGTGTAGCAACGTCCAACTTGCAGAATTCAAGTGACTGACGATTTTCCGGAGACTCTCAACTGAGGACATAAAACCGGAGACTCTCAACTGACGAATGCCTTCGACTACCTTCACCAGATGACCCATCAAGGAGGAGGGTTAGGTGGTGCTGGCTCATCTAGCGAAAGCTAGCGAAAGTTTGCATCCCTGTGATGCTTGGCTCTGTCGTTTTTCATTATCTCGTTGCATGCATAAGACTTGAACTATTTTCCATCATGCATGTTTTTCATATCTTGTTTTGATGAACTAAGTTTTGATGTTTTGATGTGTTGATTTTTGAACTCTTGACTAAGTTTTTTTTTTTGGTTTTTCATATCTATTCAATGTAGGTGCTTCACCAGGTGATGTATCTCTTGAGGGGGAGACTTGCTGGATCTCTTTGTACTCATTGTCTCTCATATGAGTGGTGCCAAAAAGGGGAAGATTGTCGAAGTATGTTTTGGCGACAACATCTAAGCTTTGCAAGTCTACTCATGATTGATTTGTTTCACAAGAGTTGTACCAAAAAGGGGGAGATTGTAAATACAAGTTTTTTTGGCATCAACTTTGTGTGTTCCTTGCGCAGTCCGTCGACTATTGTCAAAATTCCGGAGACTGCCACAAAAACGGAGACTCCTGTCAACTTTTTCAGAGAACGCAAAAAATGGAGACTCCTGTCAACTTTTTCAGAGAACGCCAAAAACGGAGACTCCTGTCAACTTTTTCAGAGAACGCCAAAAACGGAGACTCCTGTCAACTTTTTCGGAGAACGCCAAAAGTGGAGACTCCAAAAGTGGAGACTACACAAAAGTGGAGACTACACAAAAATGGAGACTCCAAAAGTGGAGACTACAAAAGTGGAGACTACACAAAAGTGGAGACTACACAAAAGTGGAGACTCCAAAAGTGGAGACTACACAAAAGTGGAGACTACACAAAAATGGAGACTCCAAAAGTGGAGACTCCAAAAGTGGAGACTACACAAAAATTGAGACTCCAAAAGTGGAGACTACACAAAAGTGGAGACTCCAAATGTGGAGACTACACAAAAGTGGAGACTACACAAAAATGGAGACTCCAAAGTTGGAGACTACACAAAAATGGAGACTAGAGTCTCCACTTTTGGTCATGCATGGAAACGGCGATCAGAGTCGTCGCTTTTGGCGAAGCGAAGAAACGGCGATCCGAGTCGCCACTTTTGGCGAGGTGAAGAAACGGCGACAACAGTCGCCGCTTTGGATGAAGTGCGGAAACGGCGACCAGAGTCGCCGTTTTGGTGCGGGTTTCGGAAACGGAGACTACAATCTCCGGTTTTGGTGAACTATGGAAACGGCGACTGGCGTCGCCGTTTGTGGTGCAACTGTGGAACTATGGAACTATGGAACTATGGAACTATGGAACTATGCAACTATGGAACTATGGAACTATGGAACTATGCAACTATGGAACTATGGAACTATGGAACTTGGAACCAGCGAACTATGGAACTATGGACACGCATCTTGCAACTATGGAACCAGCGAACTATAGAACTATGGACACGCATCTTGCAACTATGGAACCAACGAACTATGGAACCAGCGAACTATGGAACTATGGACACGCATCTTGCAACTATGGAACCAGCGACTATGGAACTATGGACACGCACCTTGCAACTATGGAACCGGCGACTGATGAAATTGAGTATATTCAACGTGACTCAGTTTTCACCAAGTACTCAAAATGAAGATTGGTTCTCATGTTTACTCTTTCAATGATATCGACGACCATGAAGACGATGAAATTCTGAAGCTTCAACACTTAGAGATTTTCACAAGAAATTGATGATGAAGAAATGAGATCGACGGAGTCAAGATTGAAATTGAAGTTTGATTTTGAAATTGAAGATTCAAGATTCGAAGATTCAAGAATCAAAGATTCGAGATTCCAAGATTCAAGACTCCTGAAGTACAACAAAGTGATGTCATCCATGGAGATGTGATATCAGCCAAGCATGTGACCAACCGGATTGTGCCACATCATCACCTCACATGTGCGGGCTTCCTATAAATACCCATGGATTTTCATTTCATCACTCGACGATTTTGAGAGAACGAAATCTGATTTTTTAGAATCGTAACCGAGAGCTTCGAGCTTCGAGTTTGTGTAGTAGCTTTTGCGCCGTGTGCCAAGATTAGAGTTAGGAGATTTAGCTCTAGGTACTCGTGTGCTAGATTGCAAGTTAGTGGGAGTTGTTGCGACACTCGGGAAACTTCTTGTAATCATTTTTCCTACCATACTCTTCAAGTGTAATAGTTTAGTTTTGTTGATCAATGAAATGAAAACTATTACATAACTTTGTCTCCACTTTTTATACTACGAATTGTGTGAGTGTTTACTTTGACGCAAGCTGCTGTCTGTGTGTTCAAGACCAATTTCACGAAAAATTGGTATCCTACGCTGAAGGCGTAATTTCACAAACACTCTCTAGTTGCTTAATAGCTAGCTTGTGTTAAAGAGTTTGATTGATAGATATGGGAAGAAACTACTTTGGTTATCAACCAAATAATAATTTCAATAAAAGTACTACTACTGGATTTCTGTCCCTCGTCGTCTTGTCTAGACAATGGAAAAAGAACGGTTCGGATAAGCCAAAGCAGCCACAGAGGGGACTCGGTGTCCACAGCTTGAGAAGATTAGGTTCCACGATTCAACTGAAACTTCTGGTCATCAAATGCCTACGGCTGCTCAGCATTCATCCTTTCAATAAACTACATGATATAGACATATACTAGTAGAAGCCAATACCTATTGCAACGATAGGATTCCGGAACACTACTTAATCTTAGTCTTTATTCTTTGAAATAAATATGTAATAAAAAAATTGTTCACCCTGACTTGTTTTTTTATTTTGTTTATTTACGCTATTTTTTCATTTTTTTTTATTTGGGAATTGTTTTTTTATTTTGAGAAATTATTTTTTTAACATTGTTTTTGCACAGATTGGGCAGACAAGTTACATGGTAGCAAGACAATTGATTTCCTTAGAGCTATAGAGGAGATAGTTTCGACAGAGAATGACCATGAGAATTCATGGTAGCAAGCCAAGTGATTCAGTCCAAGAAACTGAGGGAAAAACATTAGCTGTGGAAAATTACGGTGATGATGACGAAGCAACCGGTTCGAATTAGTACTCTGAATGTATCACACAATAGGCATGTTACCTCATCTAACAAGTCTAATGTAATTGGAACGTCAAAATATGGTATTTTATATAAAAGAAATTCAAAGATCCAGTTTTTATTTGTTAGCTTTAATTTTATTTTATTTTATTTGTGTAGTATTTTTAAATTTATTTTATTTGAGGCATTGCTTATTTTATTTGAGGCTTTGTGCATTATTTAAGTTTTTTTTTTATTTTATTTGCCTATTTTTATACCTTTGTTTTTTATTATATTTGCCCTAATATTATTTTTTCCCGATTATGATATATTAAACTTTAATGATTGAAGGACAATTCGATTGTAAATACAAAATTCTGTTCAACAAACTATCCTTGAAGACTTACTAATTAGGACAGTGTATTTTATATAGATAAAATGTAAAGATACTGTTTTTATTTGTTGGATTTTTCAAAATTAATAGTAATAATTTCACTTATAGAAGACAAAAAAATATAATATACTAAAAATAATCTTATTACAAAATAAATAAATATATTTAAGAGAAATTATTATTAAAATTATACTTATTAAAAAATAAATAAATATGTCTAAGATAGGATTCGGGAACACTACTTAATCTCTCCTTTTTTCATTGAAACAAATACGTAATAAAAAATTGTTAATTTTGCGAGGATTTATTTTTTCATTTTGTTTATTTGGGCATATGCTATTTTTTCATTTTTTCTATTTGTGCATTGTTTTTTTTTTATTTTGAGCAATTATTTTTTTAACATTCTTTTGCTCATTATTTTTTTATTTTCTATTTTTTCATTTTGTTTAAGCATGTATCTTTCTTTCATTTTAATTATTTTTTACCATTTTGTTTGGTATTATCTTTTTATTTTGCTATGTTTTTACTTTTACTTTTTAATTTTATTTCACTTTTTATTTTCTATTTTTCTTTTTAATTTTATTTCACTTTTTCATATCTATTTTTTGCCTTTTTTATTTTATTAGCGCATGAGCATTATTTTTTTCTATTTTTCATTGCATAATTTGCTTCATCTTGTTTATTTTATTTGTGTATTTGTTTGAGAGAGAATAATATAGTATAAAAAGAGAGACAATATATAAGAGAGAATAGAATTTTTGTGAATTCTTATTTCATTCATATAGATACAAAGTAGGGTTTAAACTAGTCATTCACTAATTAATAATATTCATAACACTCCCATGACTATTTACTGGATTGTTGTCTTGTTAAAACCTTGCCAGGAAAACCAGTGGAATAAAACCTCAACGTAGGAAAAAGAGTACAACTTGCTCCCCTGATTGTAATCACCGGAGATCGACTATTTACTGGATTGTTGCCTCGTTAAAACCTTGCCAGGAAATAAAACCTCAACGAAGGAAAAAGAGTACAACTTGCTCCCCCTGATTGTAATCACCGGAGATCTTTGACTTTGTGATTAATCAGTCTCATTAAAAACTTTAACTAATAAAAACATATAGGAAAAACTTAGTTATTCAAATATACATTTTGGTCTTCAGGACACAACCTTGGAATTGTCGAGTTTCACATTCATTTGTAGTATTGTATATTTTTCGTCCTTCAGGGACATGCCTTTACCAGACATCTATTGACTAGAGCATTCGCAATTGCTATAACCGACCGGTAACTCTTCTGGAGTATTTTAGATGCGTCTAGTGTTCAATATACATTTCTTGACAAATGAACAATAATGTGAACTTCAATTCACAATCATTTGAACTTCAGGTTCAATATCTCATTTTATCTCGAAAATAAACTCATGGAACATTCTGATATCCTCATTAATTATTATTGAGTGATGTACATGCCTCGTTAAAAACCTTGTCATAAAACCCTGTAGGAAAAAATACTCGAGAAAAAGAGTACATGACATTCACATTTATATTATGGTGATTGTCTCGTTAAAAACCTTTCACTAAGAAAACCCCGTGGGAAAAACTTAGTAGAGGAAAAAAGAGTGCAATCACTGGTCTTCGGGACCAATCACTAGTCTTCGGTACCTTGTCTCCAATATCATTTTTGTCCATAATGACATATGTAATATGACTATACATGTTCTGATTTTCATTTCCTTTCACTTCAGGAATCTTAAAATCCATTCAGGATTTTCATGTATGTATCTTTCTAATGACTTTACATTGTCAAATGATACATTCTATGCATATCTATAATTATTTTTGTTGCTGCCAGAAGTATAAGGTATCAGAACTTAATGTCATCCTTAAAAATATCAAGTTTCTGCGAAATACTCTTGAACAATTAATCTCGCTTTTATATCTCACCACATCATTACTTGTTTTTCTTACGAACACCCACGTATATCCTTCTGGGATAATATTTTGAGGTGTGTACTATAGAGTCAAAATATATCTTTATTTAGCGAGTCATGTCAACCTCAAATGCTCGTTTCTTATTTTTCGAGTGCTGCTGGCACACTATCATTGATTTAAGTTTTTTGGATCCAATTTTTCTAGAGCAACTCTTGAGGCAAATATGTCGTTGACGACTTTCTATTTTTCATTTGATGACAATTCAACCAAATCTTTAATAATTTCCCAAAATATTTAATTTGGTTGTTCCGCAATCCCATGATTTCCAATTATCATATGCACATACTTTTTCAATAGGATTTTCATCTAACTCTTTTCAGGAGATTTTGAGGGTGACTAAATTTTATTACCGCGGATTTATTTTATATCTTGAGATCGATCTACTACGCTTCAGGCGTATATTAGAATCAACATTTGGGTTGAACTCTTATAATTCATTTATCACAAATATATGTGATTTTGTCACACCTTCATTAATTTGGCAGATTACTTGCTGAATATTGCAAGTCACTTATTTTAATGAACTTCGGGTTCAATTGATTGGTGCGTGGATCTAGAATTAAAGATCGTTTTCATTTATATCTTTATATTCTTATCTCTCCCTAATGCCGGGAAATGATCTTCCTTTAATATGCAAATAAGTGTAATTGCTATAAATCGATCTTCTGGATCGTGATCTCCTGGATCGTGAGCTCGAGATATTTAATATACCTTATTTTCTATTATGCTCGTTCACTTTAGTGGTGATATGATTATAACTTGCATATTTCAAATTAATTCGCAGATGAGAAATAACAATTTCCACGCATCATGATATGCATCATTTTCATGTTTTGGTACATGTAATCGTGGGGATAATTCGTAAAGCTTTTACAGAGCTCACTCTTAGTATGTCATCGTAATAATAGTTGTTTTACCAACAATCCTTCGGGGATACAATATATATCTTTATCAATGATCCTTCAAGGATATAATATCTTTACCAATGATCCTTCAGGCATCAAAATAAATCTCAATATATAATTTTCTCAGAAATTACATTTAATTGAAATCGACTTTTTCGATATTACATGAGTACCCACATAGTACATTTATTCTCGATTTTCAAAAGATATCCTTCAGGGATAATTCATACTTTTTCGGGAGCAATCAATAAAAATATTTTTTCAGAAATATTTTGTATTATTCCTTATGAATATCAATATTTATTCATGAATATCAAATCATAATGTTCTTTAGGAACTTTAAAATTTTAATTGATTTACTAGGCATAACTAATTTGATATTGCTTCAAGAATATCGTATTATAGTGTTCTTCAGGAACTTAATCATAATTAATTTGATATTACTTTAAGAATATCAGATTATAATGTTTATCATATTACTTCAGGAATATCAGATTAATAATGTTGTCAGGAACATTAGACATTTACTTGCTTCAACATGAGCAATTTATGAAGAATTTCGATTACAATGTTCTTCGGGAACATTTGATATTGCTTCAGGAATATCATGTTATAATGTTCTTCGGGAACATATGAATTTAAGAAGAAGGGAGAAGAAGTAGATATATGTATAAGTATTATTAAATATAAATATAAATTCTTACTTGATATTGAATCCTTGATTAGAACTTCGGATCTTGGATGAGTAAAACTTCGATGAAGAAAGCGGTTGAGCTTTCGTGCTGATAACGTGTTATAAACTCAAGAGAAATTGAGAGAGAATAATAGAGTATAAAGAGAGACAATATGAGAGGAGAATAGAATTGCTATTTCATTCATATGGGAGACCCTATATACTATATACAAAGTAGGGTTTCTGTCTTGTTCACCAAGAAAAGGTAAATTAGTCATTCACTAATAATAATATTCATAACAGTTTAAGATTTATAATTAATAATAAATATAAAAAAGAATAGTTTGAATTCCAAATATTATTATTGAAAATTGCAATAGCTCCATATAACTTACTATTATATAAATTTTATTTTATATGTTTCTTTATTAATTTCAATTATATTTTGTAACCTTGAAATACTTAATTTGTGGTGAATTATATTGATTCAAGGTACATCCTCCGACTCCGTTTGCGCCGAGCTCGGATCACAATCGCACGTTTCTGTCCTCTGGCACTGCGTGTCGACCCATCTATTACGCTGTCTGAGGGCCGGGGAATAGATGTTTTCGTCTAGGGTTGTTAGATCAGTTGGTTGAGCAGTTGAATTTAAGACCGTGAGGTCCTAGGTTCGAACCCGAGAAATTGCAATTGACCTTGACAAAAAAAAGAATAGATGCTTTTCTAGAAGAAGTGATTTTCGGAGGGTTCAGAATCCCTACTCCCAACTTCATTAATACGACTCCGGGAGTGCACGGTAAAGGCCGTGATCAGATTATGCCATCTTCGAGCAATATCAATTGTTTTTCATTTTCTTGGTATTGGATGATATGTTTTCTTCTTTTCTTTATTGGCATGCTAATATGTTAGTTCGATCTTGCCGCTATCCGAGTGAGAGGGTTTACAAGAACCCTCAACTTTGCCTTAGCAATTCTGGTTTGGATTGTTGGAAGCCGACTATCACTAGTCCTGCACGTTATCCACCAAAACCGACTGGGCTCGTAATAAGATCACCAGATGCACCAGATTCAAGAAGGCTCGAGGATGAACAACTTAGGCTTCCAACCAGAAACTCCAATGTCAAGCTCACATCGGACAGATAGATAAGTTGCACTGCATGTAGATTTTGTGAGGTGAAAAAGTATGGTTTTTTATTGATATATTGAGGTGGAATTTACAAAATAATTTCATGAAAAAAAAACACCACTCCAAGAAAACACAAAAAACCAACAAACCAAACATTTGTTTCACACAATCACCAACATCACACGAGTGAACAAAACACGAAATCGAAATCCAAAACAAAAACAAATTAATTACTTATCCAAAACAAAAACAAATTAATTACTTAATTTAAAGTTTGCAAAATAAGGTAATATACTTCAAATTATATATAATTATATGAATATTAAAAGTAGATAATATCAAAGTTGCTTAACAGTAGATTTACCATAAATTTTGATATTATTATTTATATAATATAAATTAATTAATTAACCGTTAAATATATACCTATAAAATGTAGATTCTCTCCATTATGCTATATTAAAGATTTTTTTTAAGTAATTAACGTAATTAGCATAAACCGATTAATTAAATAATTTTTAATCATTTAAATAATAGAAAAATCTTAATTTTGGAGAATTCATTTAAATAATAGAAAATTCTTAATTTTGGAGAATTACCGTATGAATATAATCTAACGGGAGAGAATTAGTTAATTTGTTTGTCGTTTTATATATTGTAAGATAGATTTGCCCAAATTTATGCGCTATTTTTCAACTTTTTTTTCATTTATTTGTGCTACTATGTTTTCAGTTTTTGATTTTTTTAACAAACAATAATATATTAATTCAAATTTATCAATTCAAACACTCTCTAGTAGCTTAGTAGCTAGCTTGTGTTAAAGAGTTTGATTGATAGATATGGGAAGCAACTACTTTGGTCATCAACCAAATAATAATTTCAGCAAAAATACTACTACTGGATTTATGTCCCTCATTGTCTTCGTCGAGACAATGGAAAAAGGACGGTTCGGATAAGTCAAGAGGGGACTCCGTGTCCACAGCTTTAGAAGATTAGGTTCCAACTTCTGGTCATCAAAAGCCTACAGTAAGCATTCATCCTTTCGAGCTTTCAATAAACTACGTGATATAGACATATACTAGTAGAAGTCACATGCCTATTGCTAAGATAGGATTCGGAACACTACTTAATCTTTGCGTTTATTCTTTGAAACAAATGTAATAAAAAAATTGTTACTTATTTTTTCATTTTGTTTATTTGCACATACGCTATTTTTTCATTTTTTTTTATTTGTGCATTGTTTTTTTATTTTGAGCAATTATTTTTTTAACATTTTTTTTTGCGCATATCATGGTAGCAAGCCAAGTGATTTCCTTAAAGCTATAGAGGAGGTAGTTTCAGCAGAGAATAAACACGAGGATTCATGGTAGCAAGCCAAGTGATTTCCTTAAAGCTATAGAGAAGGCAGTTTCAGCAAAGAATGACTATGGGGATTCAGCCCAAGAAACTGAGGAAAAAACATTAGCCGTGGAAAATTACGGTGATGATGACAAAGCAACCGGTTAGAATCAGTACTCTTAATGTATCACACAAGAGGCATGTTACCTTATCTAATCAGTCTAATGTAATTAGAACGTCAAAATATGGTATTTTATATAAATGAAATTCAAAAATCCAGTTTTTATTTATTATATTTAATTTTATTTAATTTTATTTGTGTAGTATTTTTAATTTTATTTTATTTGGGGGTTTGCGCCTTATTTAAGTTTTTTGATTTTATTTGCGCTATTTTTATACCTTTGTTTTTTTTATTATATTTGGCTAATATTATTTTTTCCTGATTATGGTATATACAACCCTATTTTTTCCTGATTATTGTATATACAACCCCGATCGTAATGATTGAAGGATAATTCAATTGGAAATACAAAATTTTGTTCAACAAACTATCCTTGACGACTTACTAATTGGAACATTATATTTTATATAAATGAAATGTAAAGATACAGTTTTTATTTGTTGGATTTTTCAAAATTAATAGTAATAATTTCACTTATAGAAGACAAAAAAATATAATTTACTAAAAATAATCTTATTACAAAATAAATAAATATATTTAAGAGAAATTATTATTAAAAATATACTTATTAAAAAATAAACAAATATTTCTAAGATAGGATTTGGGAACACTACTTAATCATGATAGTTTCAGCAGAGAATGACCATGAGAATTCATGATAGCAAGGCAAGTGATTTCCTTAGGGTTATAGAGAAGGTGGAGAATGACCATATGGATTCAGTCCAAGAAACTGAGGGAAAAACATTAGCTGTGGAAAAGTAAGGTGATGATGACGAAGCAGAATCAGTACTCTGAATGTATCACACAATAGGCATGTTACCTCATCTAACAAGTCTAATGTAATTGCAAAGTTGGTATTTTATATAAAAGATATTCAAAGATCCAGTTTTTATTTATTAGATTTTATTTTATTTTATTTGTGTAGTATTTTTAATTTTATTTTATTTGAGTCTTTGCGCATTATTTAAGTTTTTTTGATTTTATTTGCTCTATTTTTATACCTTTGTTTTTTATTATATTTGCGCTAATATTATTTTTTCCCGATTATGGTATATAAAACCCCAACTGTAATGATTGAAGGACAATTCGATTGTAAATACAAAATTCTGTTCAACAAACTATCCTTGACGACTTACTAACTTACTAATTGGGAGTTGTATTTTATATAGATAAAATGTAAATATACAGTTTTTATTTGTTGGATTTTTCAAAATTAATAGAAATAATTTCACTTATAGAAGACAAAAAAATATAATGTACTAAAAATAATCTTATTAAAAAATAAATAAATATATTTAAAAGAAATTATTATTAAAAATATATTTATTAAAAAATAAACAAATATGACTAAGATAGGATTTGGGAACACTACTTAATCATGGTAGTTTCAGCAGAGAATGACCATGAGAATTCATGTTAGCAAGCCAAGTGATTTCCTTAGGGCTATAGAGAAGACGGAGAATGACCATGGGGATTCAGTCCAAGAAACTGAGGGAAAAACATTAGCTGTGGAAAAGTACGGTGATGATGACGAAGCAGAATTAGTACTCTGAATGTATCACACAATAGGCATGTTACCTCATCTAACAAGTCTAATGTAATTGCAACGTTGGTATTTTATATAAAAGATATTCAAAGATCCAGTTTTTATTTATTAGATTTTATTTTATTTTATTTGTGTAGTATTTTTAATTTTATTTTATTTGAGTCTTTGCGCATTATTTAAGTTTTTTTGATTTTATTTGTTCTATTTTTATACCTTTGTTTTTTATTATATTTGCGCTAATATTATTTTTTCCCGATTATGGTATATAAAACCCCAACCGTAATGATTGAAGGACAATTCGATTGTAAATACAAAATTCTGTTCAACAAACTATCCTTGACGACTTTTGGGACGTTGTATTTTATATAGATAAAATGTAAAGATACAGTTTTTATTTGTTGGATTTTTCAAAATTAATAGAAATAATTTCACTTATAGAAGAAAAAAAATATAATGTACTAAAAATAATCTTATTAAAAAATAAATAAATATATTTAAGAGAAATTATTATTAAAAATATACTTATTAAAAAATAAACAAATATGTCTAAGATAGGATTTGGGAACACTACTTAATCATGGTAGTTTCAGCAGAGAATGACCATGAGAATTCATGTTAGCAAGCCAAGTGATTTCCTTAGGGCTATAGAGAAGGCGGAGAATGACCATGGGGATTCAGTACAAGAAACTGAGGGAAAAACATTAGCGGTGGAAAAGTACGCTGATGATGACGAAGCACGAAGCAGAATCAGTACTCTGAATGTATCACACAATAGACATGTTTTCTCATATAACAAGTCTAATGTAATTGCAACGTTGGTATTTTATATAAAAGATATTCAAAGATCCAGTTTTTATTTATTAGATTTTATTTTATTTTATTTGTGTAGTATTTTTAATTTTATTTTATTTGAGTCTTTGCGCATTATTTAAGTTTTTTTGATTTTATTTGCTCTATTTTTATACCTTTGTTTTTTATTATATTTGCGCTAATATTATTTTTTCCCGATTATGGTATATAAAACCCCAACTGTAATGATTGAAGGACAATTCGATTGTAAATACAAAATTCTGTTCAACAAACTATCCTTGACGACTTACTAACTTACTAATTGGGAGTTGTATTTTATATAGATAAAATGTAAATATACAGTTTTTATTTGTTGGATTTTTCAAAATTAATAGAAATAATTTCACTTATAGAAGACAAAAAAATATAATGTACTAAAAATAATCTTATTAAAAAATAAATAAATATATTTAAAAGAAATTATTATTAAAAATATATTTATTAAAAAATAAACAAATATGACTAAGATAGGATTTGGGAACACTACTTAATCATGGTAGTTTCAGCAGAGAATGACCATGAGAATTCATGTTAGCAAGCCAAGTGATTTCCTTAGGGCTATAGAGAAGACGGAGAATGACCATGGGGATTCAGTCCAAGAAACTGAGGGAAAAACATTAGCTGTGGAAAAGTACGGTGATGATGACGAAGCAGAATTAGTACTCTGAATGTATCACACAATAGGCATGTTACCTCATCTAACAAGTCTAATGTAATTGCAACGTTGGTATTTTATATAAAAGATATTCAAAGATCCAGTTTTTATTTATTAGATTTTATTTTATTTTATTTGTGTAGTATTTTTAATTTTATTTTATTTGAGTCTTTGCGCATTATTTAAGTTTTTTTGATTTTATTTGCTCTATTTTTATACCTTTGTTTTTTATTATATTTGCGCTAATATTATTTTTTCCCGATTATGGTATATAAAACCCCAACCGTAATGATTGAAGGACAATTCGATTGTAAATACAAAATTCTGTTCAACAAACTATCCTTGACGACTTACTAATTGGGACGTTGTATTTTATATAGATAAAATGTAAAGATACAGTTTTTATTTGTTGGATTTTTCAAAATTAATAGAAATAATTTCACTTATAGAAGAAAAAAAATATAATGTACTAAAAATAATCTTATTAAAAAATAAATAAATATATTTAAGAGAAATTATTATTAAAAATATACTTATTAAAAAATAAACAAATATGTCTAAGATAGGATTTGGGAACACTACTTAATCATGGTAGTTTCAGCAGAGAATGGCCATGAGAATTCATGGTAGCAAGCCAAGTGATTTCCTTAGGGCTATAGAGAAGGCGGAGAATGACCATGGGGATTCAGTACAAGAAACTGAGGGAAAAACATTAGCGGTGGAAAAGTACGCTGATGATGACGAAGCACGAAGCAGAATCAGTACTCTGAATGTATCACACAATAGACATGTTTTCTCATATAACAAGTCTAATGTAATTGCAACGTTGGTATTTTATATAAAAGATATTCAAAGATCCAGTTTTTATTTATTAGATTTTATTTTATTTTATTTGTGTAGTATTTTTAATTTTATTTTATTTGAGTCTTTGCGCATTATTTAAGTTTTTTTGATTTTATTTGCTCTATTTTTATACCTTTGTTTTTTATTATATTTGCGCTTATATTATTTTTTCCCGATTATGGTATATAAAACCCCAACCGTAATGATTGAAGGACAATTCGATTGTAAATACAAAATTCTGTTCAACAAACTATCTTTGACGACTTACTAATTGAGACGTTGTATTTTATATAGATAAAATTTAAAGATACAGTTTTTATTTGTTGGATTTTTCAAAATTAATAGAAATAATTTCACTTATAGAAGACAAAAAAATATAATGTACTAAAAATAATCTTATTAAAAAATAAATAAATATATTTAAGAGAAATTATTATTAAAAATATACTTATTACAAAATAAATAAATATGTCTAAGATAAAATTCGGGAACAATACTTAATCTCTCCTTTATTCATTGAAAGAAATAGTAATAAAAAATTGTTTATTTTGCGCTGATTTATTTTTTCATTTTTTTTTATTTGGGCATATGCTATTTTTTTCAATATTTCTATTTGCGAATTGTTTTTTTATTTTGAGCAATTATTTTTTAAAAAATTTTTTGCGCATTATTTTTTATTTTCTATTTTTTCATTTTGTTTACATTATTTTTTTAAAATCTTTTTTTTCATTTTGTTTACGCACGTGTTATTCTTTCATTTTAATTATTTTTTACCGTTTTGTTTGCTTATTATGTTTTTATTTCGCTATGTTTTTACTTTTACTTTTTAATTTTATTTCACTTTTTATTTTCTATTTTTCTTTTTAATTTTATTTCACTTTTTAATATAATTTATAAATTAATACTTGATTAATAAACTCTCTAAATCAATAGAATCATTTCAGTCCCGACTTGGTCTTTTAAATAAAAAAAAATACTCTCGATAAATTAATAACCTCTATAAATTAATAAAATTTCGCAGTGGAGCCTATAGAGGTTGTACTGTACTGAGGTGGAATTTACAAAATAATTTCATGAATAAAAACATCACTCCAAGAAAACACACAATACCAACAAACCAAACTTTTGTTTCACACAATCACTAACATCACACAGTATCTGAGTGAACAAAACATCGAAATCCAAAATAAAAACAAATTAATTACTTAATTTAAAGTTCGCAAAATAAGGTAATATAATTCAAATTATATATAATTATATGAATATTAATAGTAGATAATATCAAAGTTATTTACCATAAATTTCCATATTATTATTTATATAATATAAATTAATTAATTAATCGGTTAAATATATAACTATAAAATGCATATTCTCTCCATTATGCTATATTAAGGATTTTTTTTGAAGTAATTAACGTAATTAGCATAAACCGATTAATTAAATAATTTTTAATCATATAAATAATAGAAAAATCTTAATTTTGGAGAATTACCATGTATGAATATAATCTAACGAGAGAGAATTAGTCAATTTGTTTCTCGTTTTATATATTGTAAGATAGATTTGCGCAAATTTATGCGCTATTTTTCCACTTTTTTTTTTCATTTTATTTGTGCAACAATGTTTTCAGTTTTTGATTTTTTTTTAACAAACAATAATTTATTAATTCAAATTTATCAATTCAAACATTCTCTAGTAGCTTAGTAGCTAGCTTGTGTTAAAGAGTTTGATTGATAAATATGGGAAGCAACTACTTTGGTTATTAACCAAATAATAATTTCAATAAAAGTACTACTACTGGATTTCTGTCCCTCCATTGTCTTGTGGATAAGCCAAAGCAGCCACAGGGGGGACTCGGTGTCCACAGCTTGAGAAGATTAGGTTCCATGATTCAACCGAAACTTCTGGTCATCAAAAGCCTACGGTTGCTCAGCATTCATCCTTTCAATAGACAAATACTAGTAGAAGCCATGCCTATTGCAACTATAGGATTCGGGAACACTACTAAATCTTTGTCTTTATTCTTTGAAATAAATATGTAATAAAAAAATTGTTCACCCTAATTTGTTTTTTCATTTTGTTTACTACGCTATTTTGTCATTTTTTTTATTTGGGAATTGTTTTTTTATTTTGAGAAATTATTTTTTTAACATTTTTTTTGCGGAGATTAGGCAGACAAGTTACATGGTAGCAAGACAATTGATTTCCTTAGAGCTATAGAGGAGATAGTTTCAGCAGAGAATGACCATAAGAATTCATGGTAGCAAGCCAAGTGATTTCTTTAGGGCTATAGAGAAGGAGGAGAATGACCATGGATTCTCATGGTAGCAAGCCAAGTGATTTCCTTAGGCTATAGAGAAGGAGGAGAATGACCATGGGGATTCAGTCGAAGAAACTGAGAGAACAACATTAGCTGTGGATAATTACGGTGATGATGACGAAACAACCGAATCAGTACTCTGAATGTATCACACAATAGGCATGTTACCTCATCTAACAAGTCAAATGTAATTGGAACGTCAAAATATGGTATTTTATATAAAAGAAATTGAAAGAACCAGTTTTTATTTGTTAGATTTTATTTTATTTTATTTTATTTGTGTAGTATTTTTAATTTTATTTTATTTAAGTCTTTGCGCATTATTTAAGTTTTTTTTATTTTATTTGCGCTATTTTTATAACTTTGTTTTTTATTATATAAATATATATGCTATATAAAACCCCGACATTAATGATTTAAGGACAATTCGCTTGTAAATACCAAATTCTGTTCAACACACTATTCTTGACGACTTACTAATTGGGACGTTGTATTTTATATAGATAAAATGTAAAGATACATCATTAAGGACAATTCGATTGTAAATACCAAATTCTGTTCAATACACTATTCTTGACGACTTACTAATTGGGACGTTGTATTTTATATAGATAAAATGTAAAGATACAGTTTTTATTTGTTGGATTTTTCAAAATTAATAGTAATAATTTCACTTATAGAAGGCAAAAAAATATAATGTACTAAAAATAATCTTATTACAAAATAAATAAATATCTTTAAGAGAAATTATTATTAAAAATATACTTATTAAAAAATAAACAAATATGTCTAAGATAGAATTCGGGAACACTACTTAATCTCTCCTTTATTCATTGAAACAAATACGTAATAAAAAATTGTTAATTTTGCGCGGATTTATTTTTTCATTTTGTTTATTTGGGCATATGCTATTTTTTCATTTTTTCTATTTGCTCATTGTTTTTTATTTTGAGCAATTATTTTTTTAACATTCTTTTGCGCATTATTTTTTTATTTTCTATTTTTTCATTTTGTTTAAGCATGTGTTATTCTTTCATTTTAATTATTTTTTACCATTTTGTTTGCGTATTATCTTTTTATTTTGCTATGTTTGTACTTTTACTTTTTAATTTTATTTCACTTTTTATTTTCTATTTTTCTTTTTAATTTTATTTCACTTTTTAATAGAATCTATAAATTAATACTTGATTGGTTAATAAACTCTCTAAATCAATAAAATCATTTCGGTCCCGACTTGGTCTTTTAAATAAAATAAAAAATACTCTCGATAAATTAATAACCTTTCTAAATTAATAAAATTTCGCAGTCGAGCCTATTAATTTATAGAGGTTTTACTGTATTGAGGTGGAATTTACAAAATAATTTCATGAAAAAAAACACCACTCCAAGAAAACACACAATACCAACAAACCAAACTTTTGTTTCACACAATCACCAACATCACACAGTATCTGAGTGAACAAAACACGAAAAATCGAAATCGAAAACAAAACAAATTAATTACTTAATTTAAAGTTCGTAAAATAAAGTAATATAATTCAAATTATATATAATTATATGAATATTAATAGTAGATAATATCAAAGTTATTTACCATAAATTTCCATATTATTATTTATATAATATAAATTAATTAACCGGTTAAATATATACCTATAAAATGCAGATTCTCTCCATTATGCTATATTAAAGATTTTTTTTGAAGTAATTAACGTAATTAGCATAAACTGATTAATTAAATAATTTTTAATCATTTAAATAATAGAAAATTCTTAATTTTGGAGAGAAAAATCTTAGGAGGGTGTATTCAATTCAGATTTTAATGGATTTTTTTGGACTTTAAGAAGTCGATAGATTTAAGAAATCCATAGACTCTATACCAGAGTTTGACTGATTTCTTTTGTGATTTGTATGGATTTTCATAGATTTGATTGTATTTGGTAATATATTTTTTATGAATTTTATTGATTGTTGCGCTATAATTATTGATGCAAATAATAAATATAAAAAAATAGTAAACAATATTATTTATATTTCCTTTTTAATATATAATTTTTAAATTTATTATTTTTTTAACAATGATTTAATTTATTAAAAGAAAAATAAATACAATTTTTTTATATAAAGTATTATTATATTTAATAATAATTTATTTAATTAAAATAGAAATAAATTTGAATATAATTTTTTATTTAATTTTTAAAGTTTTATTATTTTTAATAATAATTTAACTTGTTAAAAGTGAAATCCATGAAAATCTCTTCTTATTAGGAGAGATTTTAAAGAGTGAAAAGTATTCACGTTTTTTGAACAGAATCCAACAAAATCCATATAGTTTTAAAATCCATTAAAATCCATTTACTTTTGAATACCTGTAGATTTTGAAAGACTTTTTAAAATTCGTATCGAATACCTCCAGATTTTTTTGGACTTTTCAAAATCCTGATTGAATACCGCTAGACTTTAAGAGTCCTAAAAAATCCAATAGACTCTCTAACCAATACACCCTCCTTAATTTTAGAGAATTACCATCAGATATGAATATAATCTAACGAGAGAGAATTAGTCAATCTGTTTCTCGTTTTATATATTGTAAGATAGATTTGCTCAAATTTATGCGCTATTTTTCCACTTTTTTTCATTTGATTTGTGCAACTATGTTTTCAGTTTTTGATTTTTTTTTTACAAACAATAATTTATTAATTCAAATTTATCAATTCAAACACTCTCTAGTTGCTTAATAGCTAGCTTGTGTTAAAGAGTTTGATTGATAGATATGAGAAGAAACTACTTTGGTTATCAACCAAATAATAATTTCAATAAAAGTACTACCACTAGATTTCTGTCCCTCGTAGTCTTGTCTAGACAATGTAAGCCAAAGCAGCCACAGAGGGGACTCGGTGTCCACAACTTGAGAAGATTAGGTTCCACGATTCTGTTGGAATTATTTTAAATAATTCATGTATTTTGACCAAAGTTGTGTAATTTTTATGGCAATAAAAATGTATTCGATTTCGAGTTTAATCGTTACAATTATTATCTCCGTGTTACGAGGTAATCGTGGTATTTTATTTCGTCAAAATCCGTTAATCATGAGTGAGAAATAAATTTTTAAAGATTGCTATGTATAAATGTTATCCCACATTGGAAGAATATCAAAAGTCATATCTCTTTAAATGTGATAAGAGAGTATGAGTGTTCAACAAGTTGACTAAGTCCATGCACCTTTAGCGGTACATGGCAAGGGCCACACGCGCGCGCCCCGACCCGTCCCGTCCCGGACCCGGACCCGGGCTCGGGCTTGGTCCTTGGTGATTTGGTCAATTGGACTCTGGGCTGGACCTGGGCTTCCCGGGGCACACTGAGCCAACTGAGCCAGTTTAGGCAGACCAGTCTATATCTTTTGGACACGGTCCGATTGAAGTATTTGGGCTCGTCTTGATCGACCCAATAGTTGAACACATATTAAGTCTTTGGGCTCGGCCCAACTTAAAGGCTATGAATATTAATTAATTTCGTAATTAATTAATTGGGTTAATTGCTGAACGTGGGCGGTTAGAGATGGAGTGGTCAAACTCCACTCGGCTGGAACTGCCTGTAACTGCCCTGAACCGCCAACTGCTGTTAGTGGTGTGTAACTCCCCCTGCAGTGATGTCTATATATAGACCTGTACATGCATCATTTCATGGACGAAAAATAGAGACGAAAAAACATATCATCATATCATTTTGCATCGAGTGCTCAGTTTTCACTGTTTCCGTTCAACCGAGGGTTCGATTCAGTGTGCAATAGTTCGAGCCCCGCTGCCGTTGTATCTTTGGGATCAGAAAAGCCTGTAAACCGTAGCATACACGGGGCTTTACTGATTTGCGGAAAGTGCAAACGCCTCGGCCAGCAACCTGTCGTTTTACTTTCCGTTCTTATCTTTGTTTTATTCCGGCTTGACTAACCCGTTTGTTACATTTTTTCCAACAATCGCAAATCAGTAAAAGCTATGTCTACCGGAAGTGATGCCCAGAACAACAAGGAGGTCCCCGTCATCGACGTTGAACAACCCATCAACAACAAAGAAGTCTCATCGGTAAGATCCCAGTGGCGCTACCGATCCACACCCAGACCCTCCCGAATGCCGAGAAGCCCGAGAAGTTCACCGGCGTTGACTTCAAAAGGTGGCAGTCCAAGATGATGTTCTACCAGACCACCCTTGGCCTGCAGAAGCATTTGACTGATGACCCTATGACCATAACTGACAAAGACACTGTTGAGAGGCGCTTTGCCTTTGAGGCCTGGGGGCAGAGTGATTATCTCTGTCGGCACACCGTCTTGAACGGGCTGTGCAACGAGTTGTACAATGTGTACAGCACGTACAAGTCTTCCAAGTCCCTTTGGGATGCCTTGGAGAAGAAGTATAAGACCGAGGACGCTGGTACTAAGAAGTACGTCGTCGGCAAGTTCCTGGACTACAAGATGGTCGACTCAAAGTCTGTGATCTCTCAAGTCCAGGAGTATCAACTGATCTTGCATGACATCGCCTCAGAAGGGATGAAGATCAGTGAGTCCTTTCAGGTGGCGGCTGCCATCGAGAAGCTCCCTCCCGGGTGGAAGGACTTCAAGAACTACCTTAAGCATAAGCGAAAGGAGATGAGCCTTGAGGAACTCATTGTCAAACTTCGGATAGAAGAAGAAAACCGTGATCGAGAGGTCAAACCGGGGAGAGTTCCTATGGAGGCTCGAGTGAACTTGACTGAGCCACCAATTGCCAAAAGGAAGAACACTTCTAAGGGCAAAGAGCCAGCTAAAGTCTGGAAGTTCACTGGGGTTTGCCATAACTGTGGCAAACCGAACCACATGGCCAGAGACTGCAACAAGCCAAAGAGGGCAAACGGGCAGAAGAAGAAGCGACCAATAGCCTACGTGGTTCAACACGAGCTGACATGTGCTGATATGACTGCTGTGGTCTACGAGGCCAATCTGGTTAGCAACAACAAGCAGTGGTTCATTGATACCGGGGCCACACGACATGTATGCTCTGACAAGGATGCCTTTGCCTCGTATGCTCCTTGTACCGGTCGCAAACTCCACATGGGTAACTCCGCATCGTCTGAAGTTGCTGGAGTTGGGAACATTGTCCTCAAACTGTCTTCTGGAAAGGAGCTCAAGTTGACTGATGTGCTGCATGTCCCAGACATCCGAAAGAACCTGGTTTCCGGTTCTGTTCTTGTGAAGCATGGCTTCAAACTTGTATTTGATGCTAAGAAATTTGTACTTTCTAAATTTGGACTGTTCCTAGGTAGGGGTTATCTTGATCAAGGTTTGTTTAAAATGTCTGTAATGGCTGTTCGCCCCCCCCTTTGCCCAGAGCAATAATGAAAAAGTTGCTTCCTCTTACTTGATCGAGTGTTATGATTTATGGCATTTTCGTTTAGGACATGTGAATCAAAATGCAATAAAAAGACTTATGAATTTGGAATTAATTCCAACTTCTAAAATAAATTCACAACATAAGTGTGAAGTTTGTGTTGAAGCCAAACTGGCTAAGTTACCGTTTCAATCAGTCGATCGTTGTACCGAACCTCTTGGACTTATTCACACCGACATATGTGATTTAAAGTTTGCACTGACAAGAGGTGGTAAGAAATACTTCATCACTTTTATTGATGATTGTACGAGATTCTGTTATTTGTACTTATTAAATAGTAAAGACGAAGCCCTAGAGGCATTCACTAAGTACAAAACCGAAGTTGAAAATCAACTTGATAAACGGATTAAGATAGTCCGTAGTGACAGAGGTGGAGAGTACGTAGCTCCGTTTGAACAATTATGTTCTGAAAATGGAATAATACATCAAACAACCGCCCCGTATTCACCTCAGTCAAATGGTGTTTCTGAACGAAAGAACCGAACATTAAAAGAAATGATGAACGCCATGTTGATCAATTCTGGGTTACCCCAGAACATGTGGGGGGAAGCCGTTCTGACGGCAAACCACCTACTGAATAAGATTCCTCTTAAAGGGAAAAATGAAACTCCGCACGAACTTTGGAAAGGTCGTAAGCCATCTTACAATTACCTTAAAGTGTGGGGGTGTTTGGCTAATGTGTCGGTTCCTGAGCCAAAACGAATGAAGATAGGACCTAAAACGGTCGATTGTATCTTCATTGGATATGCTTTGACTAGCATGGCATAGTGAGATTGTGAGTACACTTTTCTGAAAATCCAGAAGTGACTAATGGTACGACCATTGAGCCGAGAAAGTGCTCAAAAAGTTCAATGCCCTTGATGGTCCTGAATGTAGGACTCCGTTTGACCGAAGTGTCAACTTAACAGTTAATTTGGGCAAACCGATATCTCAGTTGGATTACTCCCGAGTAATAGGCAGTCTGATGTACCTAACAAACTGTACTCGTCCTGACTTAGCCTATGTTGTGAGCAAACTGAGTCGGTACACGAGCAATCCAAGTCATGAACATTGGGATGCTTTGAAAAGAGTGTTAAAATACTTGAAACACACTCGAGATTATGGACTATACTACACAAGATATCCTAGTGTACTTGAAGGATATTGTGATGCTAGTTGGATCTCAGACTCAAAGGATTCTCATTCCACTAGCGGTTATGTCTTCTGTATAGGAGGCGGAGCAGTCTCGTGGAAATCCACGAAACAAACTTGTATAGCCAGATCAACTATGGAATCTGAGTTCATCGCTTTGGACAAAGCCGGTGAAGAAGCTGAATGGCTTCGAAACTTCTTAGAAGATATTCCATGTTGGAAAAAGCCTGTGTCTCCAGTGATGATGCACTGTGATAGCCAATCGGCCATAGCGAGGGCACAGAGCAATATGTATAACGGAAAATCTCGACACATACGTCGAAGACATAACACCGTTAGGCAATTGATCACAAATGGAGTGATTTCCTTAGACTATGTTAAGTCACAGGAAAACTTAGCTGACCCTTTGACCAAAGGGATGACTAGAGATCAATTAAATGTGTTGCTAAAGGGAATGGGTTTGAAAAACCACAACTAAAGAATGACCATGGCGGTAACCCTACCATGCTGAGTGGAGATCCCACGAACTTGGTTCAAAGGGAAAACTAAGTCATGCTAGTTCAGTTAAGCACTTGGAAATAAAGATTTCCGTTTCCATCCCTATGGGCAAAGAAGTGCTAGAACCTGAAATGTGGTAAAGGTTAAGTCGTTGAGACTTTTAATGAATCCCACACCTCGGAAAGGTGGAGTATTTCAGGGTACTCATACTGGGAGGTCACCTATATAAATGTGAAGTGTAGGCCGCTTCAAATGTAAACATTTATGAATCCAAAGAGTTGTCCAGGGCCTAAAACGGACACAACAAAGAATTGGAAACTGATAGGGATTTGTTGTGTGACTATCATTGACTCGGTGTACACTACGGAGGAATAGTTCAAGGCATAGCGTCCACTAGGCCGCTAGTACATCCGATGATTTTCACTAAGGGAGGTTCAAGGCCACAAGCTACCTTTCCAGAAGCAATAGATCCTTCCGAGAACCGAGCACAAGAGTCTGCATTCATGGCATATGCATTGATTTCACTCATGTGGGGGATTGTTGGAATTATTTTAAATAATTCATGTATTTTGACCAAAGTTGTGTAATTTTTATGGCAATAAAAATGTATTCGATTTCGAGTTTAATCGTTACAATTATTATCTCCGTGTTACGAGGTAATCGTGGTATTTTATTTCGTCAAAATCCGTTAATCGGTGAGTGAGAAATAAATGTTTAAAGATTGCTATAAATACTACTTTGGTGAATGAAGCAATTATTATTTTGTTGGGATAAATGTTATCCCACATTGGAAGAATATCAAAAGTCATATCTCTTTAAATGTGATAAGAGAGTATGAGTGTTCAACAAGTTGACTAAGTCCATGCACCCTTAGCGGTACATGGCAAGGGCCACACGCGCGCGCCCCGCCCCGCCCCGCCCCGACCCGACCCGACCCGACCCGACCCGACCCGTCCCGTCCCGACCCAGACCCGGACCCGGGCTCGGGCTCGGGCTTGGTCCTGGCTCCTTGGTGATTTGGTCAATTGGACTCTGGGCTGGACCTGGGCTTCCCGGGGCACACTGGGCCAACTGAGCCAACTGAGCCAGTTTGGGCAGACCAGTCTATATCTTTTGGACACGGTCCGATTGAAGTATTTGGGCTCGTCTTGATCGACCCAATAGTTGAACACATATTAAGTCTTTGGGCTCGGCCCAACTTAAAGGCTATGAATATTAATTAATTTCGTAATTAATTAATTGGGTTAATTGCTGAACGGGGCGGTTAGAGATGGAGTGGTCAAACTCCACTCGGCTGGAACTGCCTGTAACTGCCCTGAACCGCCAACTGCTGTTAGTGGTGTGTAACTCCCCCTGCAGTGATGTCTATATATAGACCTGTACATGCATCATTTCACGGACGAAAAATAGAGACGAAAAAACATATCATCATATCATTTTGCATCGAGTGCTCAGTTTTCACTGTTTCCGTTCAACCGAGGGTTCGATTCAGTGTGCAATAGTTCGAGCCCCGCTGCCGTTGTATCTTTGGGATCAGAAAAGCCTGTAAACCGTAGCATACACGGGGCTTTACTGATTTGCGGAAAGTGCAAACGCCTCGGCCAGCAACCTGTCGTTTTACTTTCCGTTCTTATCTTTGTTTTATTCCGGCTTGACTAACCCGTTTGTTACATTTTTTACAACAGATTCAACTAAAACTTCTGGTCATCAAAAGCCTACGGCTGCTCAGCATTTATCCTTTCAATAAACTACATGATATAGACATATACTAGTAGAAGCCCATGCCTATTGCAACGATAGGATTCCGGAACACTACTTAATCTTAGTCTTTATTCTTTGAAATAAATATGTAATAAAAAAATTGTTCACTCTGACTTGTTTTTTTATTTTGTTTATTTACACTATTTTTTCGTTTTTTTTTATTTGGGAATTGTTTTTTTATTTTGAGAAATTATTTTTTTAACATTGTTTTTGCACAGATTGGGCAGACAAGTTACATGGTAGCAAGGCAATTGATTTCCTTAGAGCTATAGAGGAGGTAGTTTCGACCGAGAATGACCATGAGAATTCATGGTAGCAAGCCAAGTGATTCAGTCCAAGAAATGAGGGAAAAACATTAGCTGTGGAAAATTACGGTGATGATGACGAAGCAACCGGTTCGAATTAGTACTCTGAATTAAGCCTGTCAATTTGGACACGACCCGATAACACGACTCGAAACCCGCACGAAATAAAGCGGGTTGAACCCGCACGATTAAAAAGCGGGTCAATGGCGGGTCAACCCGCCATGACCCATTTATTAAATGGGTCAACCGCGAGTCGACCTGCGAACTCGAAATTAACCCGTTTAACCCATTTATTAAATTAATTTTAATTATTATATTATAATAATAATACATTATTCATTAAATAAATAATATTAATATATTATTTATTTAGAAAGATCGATTAATTTTTTTTTTGATTTGTGATAATGTGGAATTTATTATATTCAACCGAGTAACTATTTAAATAACTATCACTATATAATACGCTAAACGACAAGCGTGTAACATTTTATTACCTGTTTACATTATATATGTTATTATTTTAGAAATTAAATTATTTTATAATATTTTTATTTATAAAAAAATATAAATTTTTAATTTTAAAATTAAATGGGTTAAATGGGTTGGAAACGGGTTATAAATGGGTAACCCGTTTATAAATAGGTTGGGTTTGAGTTTGATTTTTCGACACGATTATTAAATGGGTTGGGTTTGGGTTTAGGTTTTGTCACCCGCGAATACCTTTGACACGACACGAACCCGACCCAACACGATCCATTGACACCCTTACTCTGAATGTATCACACAAAAGGCATGTTACCTCATCTAACAAGTCTAATGTAATTGGAACGTCAAAATATGGTATTTTATATAAAAGAAATTCAAAGATCCAGTTTTTATTTGTTAGCTTTAATTTTATTTTATTTGTGTAGTATTTTTAATTTTATTTTATTTGAGGCTTTGCGCATTATTTAAGTTTTTTTTGATTTTATTTGCCTATTTTTATACCTTTGTTTTTTATTATATTTGCGCTAATATTATTTTTTCCCGATTATGATATATAAAACCTCGACTGTAATGATTGAAGGACAATTCGATTGTAAATACAAAATTCTGTTCAACAAACTATCCTTGAAGACTTACTAATTTGGACAGTGTATTTTATATAGATAAAATGTAAAGATACAGTTTTTATTTGTTGGATTTTTCAAAATTAATAGTAATAATTTCACTTATAGAAGACAAAAAAATATAATATACTAAAAATAATCTTATTACAAAATAAATATATATATTTAAGAGAAATTATTATTAAAAATATACTTATTAAAAAATAAATAAATATGTCTAAGATAGGATTCGGAACACTACTTAATCTCTCCTTTTTTCATTGAAACAAATACGTAATAAAAAATTGTTAATTTTGCGAGGATTTATTTTTTCATTTTGTTTATTTGGGCATATGCTATTTTTCATTTTTTCTATTTGCGCATTGTTTTTTTTTATTTTGAGCAATTATTTTTTTAACATTCTTTTGCCCATTATTTTTTTATTTTCTATTTTTTCATTTTGTTTAAGCATGTGTTATTCTTTCATTTTAATTATTTTTACCATTTTGTTTGGTATTATCTTTTTATTTTGCTATGTTTTTACTTTTAATTTTTAATTTTATTTCACTTTTTATTTTCTATTTTTATTTTTAATTTTATTTCACTTTTTCATATCTATTTTTTGCCTTTTTCATTTTATTAGCGCATGAGCATTATTTTTTTCTATTTTTCATTGCATAATTTGCTTCATCTTGTTTATTTTATTTGTGTATTTGTTTGAGACAGAATAATATAGTATAAGAAGAGAGAATATATAAGTGGAGAATAGAATTTTTGTGAATTCTTATTTCATACAAAGTAGGGTTTAAATTACTCATTCACTAATTAATAATATTCATAACACTCCCATGACTATTTACTGGATTGTTGTCTCTTTAAAACCTTGCCAAGAAGGAAAAAGAGTACAACTTGCTCCCTGATTGTAATCACCGGAGATCGACTATTTACTGGATTGTTGCCTCGTTAAAACCTTGCCAGGAAAACCAGTGGGATAAAACCTCAACGAAGGAAAAAAGTACAACTTGCTCCCCTGATTGTAATCACCGGACCGGGAGTCGATTGGAGTTGTCGTTCCGCAATTTGACAACACCGGATATTCGATCTCCAAAGGATTTCGGTCGGAATTAATTAGATAATTTATTTATTTAAATTTATTAATTCCGGGATATCGATTTCCAACAATTGGTATCAGAGCGTTGGTTTTAGTTCATGGTATTTTTCGATAAATTGTTCTACCTTGCAGGGTTTCCGATCTTTGACTTTGTGATTAATCAGTCTCATTAAAACCTGTAACTAATAAAAACATATAGGAAAAACTTAGTTATTCAAATATACATTTTGGTCATCAGGACACAACCTTGGAATTGTCGAGTTTCACATTCATTTGTAGTATTGTATATTTTTCGTCCTTCAGGGACATGCCTTTACCAGACATCTATTGACTAGAGCATTCGCAATTGCTATAACCGGCCGGTAACTCTTCTGGAGTATTTTAGATGCGTCTAGTGTTCAATATACATTTCTTGACAAATGAACAATAATGTGAACTTCAATTCACAATCATTTGAACTTCAGGTTCAATATCTTATTTTATCTCGAAAATAAACTCATGGAACATTCTGATATCCTCATTAATTATTATTGAGTGATGTACATGCCTCGTTAAAAACCTCGTCATAAAACCCTGTAGGAAAAAATACTCGAGGAAAAGAGTACATGACATTCACATTTATATTATGGTGATTGTCTCGTTAAAAACCTTTCACTAAGAAAACCCCGTGGGAAAAACTTAGTAGAGGAAAAAAGAGTGCAATCACTGGTCTTCGGGACCAATCACTAGTCTTCGGGACCTTGTGATGAGCCATATTTTTTGGCTCATTTTTAGGTTTTTAGAGTCAAGTAAATCGAGTCTTTAGTTTGTTTTTACTTTATTTGTGTCTGGGAGGGCACGTTTGGGTACTTGGGCAAGTTTTGCAGGTGGGCAGGTAAAGGAGTGGAAAGAGGAGCGCACTGTGTGAAAGAGGCAAGGAAATCACCTTCCATGGTCAAGAGCACTCGTTGAGCAAGCCAGACTGACGAAAAGAGTCCAGCAAAGTTGAGCAAGCAATCAGGACGTCAGCAGGTGGAGCAAGACTTGATGCCGACCAAGTACCGCACATGGTCCGCTACCTCAATCAGTCAGAGAAGGAAGTACATGGGCAAGCACTAACATTGACGGAGACGGAACGTTGGGCAGTCGGTGTACCAGGAGTCCTGAATTCTACGGAGTCTTCAAAGGCGGCCAGATTCAAACTCCAACCCAAGTAGGACTCTCGTCCGCACTTGGAGGTATTTTCCCCCACACGTCTCTCATCATCTGAAGCCCGTCTATATAAGAGAGTGACTGATGGAGAAACCCTACAACGGATGAACAGCGAAGAAGTCGGATCAAGCCCTAACCTGTCCAGCGAAGAAGAAGGCGGCCGCGTGAGCAACACCACTCGCCGGCGTTTATTTTCTGTTAAGCCCTCGGGCTAGAAACAATTTCCTTTATGTTTTTATGCTTTTGATTTCGTACTTAGTTTTATTTCCCTTTGAACAATTTCCCGTTTCAATTCAAAGTTCAGTTCGTCTTATTGATTCTATTTTATTTTCTGTTTTAAATATGTCAAGTAGCTAATCTGTTTGTATCTGGGCAAAGACAGAACCTGACCAACCCTAAGACGTGACCATGCCGGGAGGCTTATTGATGACAGCAACTAGCTGAGTTTTGTTCCCGATTCAACAGGGTAGTAACTTAAGCATGTTAGGGACTTGGGCAATCCTACAGTGATCACTGGGAACCCCGACTTGCCTAACACAGGAGTACGTGGATCAACGCGACCGGGAGACTGGGCGTCCGCGAAGTACAACATGTTGCTGGAGATGTGGTCGTATGACTTGGGTCTGTCCAGGCATGCTATTGGCCATTCCGGGTTTGCTTGGAGGATGAAGGCGACTTGACCAACTTAGACTCATGCGGTCACATAGTGTCGAATTGGTCAACGTCAGGAGACCTGTTGAGAGAGATCTAGCAGGACTTAAACATAAGAGCGAATAAGGGTTCGGGGTATTAATATGCGTGACATAATAGGGATGTTAATACTTGGGGTCTATAACTGGAAGACAAAACTGTTAGCAAAATGATATACGTACCGATGATCGGCAGCATATAGGTCAAGGGGGGAGTCAGGGGAGTCAATGCCTGGATACTTTATTCTTTATTTGTTTCAATTTATTTGCTTAGTCGAGTCTGTTAATTGCTCAGTCTATTAATTAGGTTGCATGTTAGTTTTATTTCTGTTTAAGTTATTTGTTATTTTCCAGTCAAGTATACACGGTGACCACGGTTCGGCAGTGCCCAACTGCTTTCCAAAACAAAACCTTTTCAAACGTGACAACTCAATTGAGCATTCAAAGCCGGGAAAACTATAAGCTAAATTGCCTCCTCGTGGGATCGACCCTATACTTGCTGCTAGTACTTGTGCTAGTTATTAAGTTTAGGATTTATAAATATTATTTTGCGCTACTCCACGACGGTAGCGTCAAAATTGGCGCCGTTGCCGGGGAGGCAATATTCCAAGCCAATAGTTTTCCGTGCTAACGCTTGACCTACCTTTGTATGCAGGATTCTGACTCATCGGGAAGCAAGGATACAGGGCTACTATTCGATCCTGAAATCGAGCGAACCGCAAGAAAGAATCGAAAAGCAGCAAGGCAGAAACAAGCACTAGCACGTGCTGCTCAAGGAACTCAGTTGACCATAACTGAGGGAGGAGAGCCGATCTCGAACACATCGAGAGAAGACTCACCGAACGCATCCAGGTCACCCACGCGATCAAGGATGGGAGAAGAAGGAACCAAAATGTTAAGGGACACGATGTTCCCTGAGAACTTGAATCTGAAGCCACTGGGAATCACCTTGCCCACGGTGGAGAACAATAATTGGGAGATGAAGCATGGCTTCATCCAGATCTTGCCCAAGTTTAGTGACATGCCATTGGAGGACCCACAGAGACACCTCCAAGACTTTGAATTGGCATGTGGCACCATTCGAGCAAGTGAAGGGCTAGGGGAATACATCAGACTCCTAGCCTTTCCTTTCTCACTAGCTGAAGGTGCCCGAGAGTGGCTCTACACTCTACCACCTGGAGAAGTGACCACTTGGAGTCAACTCCAACAAAAGTTCCTTGAGAAGTATTTCCCAGCTGCACGCATCCAGCAGATGAGGAAGAAGATCAATAGCATCAAGATGGGAGGAGGAGAGAACTTCCACGACTACTGGGTCAGGTTCAAACAAATGTTGGCCAAGTGCCCACAGCATCAGATCCTTGACCATGATCTGGTCCAGTACTTTGTCTCCGGATTGAGAGAAACAGAGAGAACATGGATCAATGCAGCCTGTGGAGGATCCATATTAAATAAAAGGGCCAACGAAGCATTCAAAATTTTCAAAGAAATGGCTGAAGAGACAAGGGAGGACGGCAGTGACTTGCCTAGGAACAACTTGCCCGTACCATCTGCAACTGAAGTCAAGCTGGACAAACTCTGTAACATAGTTGAGCAATTGGTACTCAACCAAAACCCAGGGCAAAAGAGAGGAGTCAAGGCATGCCAAATCTGCAAGGAAAGTAACCATGCCACTGACGAGTGCCCTGAGCTATTTGACGAAGAGGTCAAGGTGATAATGCAGAACAATGGGAACGGACAGAGACCCACGTACAACTCAAACAACTGGAAAAATCACGATAACAACCGGTATGGAAACAAAAACTACCAGGGCGGAGGAAACCAAGGAAACCAAGGCCAGCAATATCACGGCCAGAGAAATAACTACCAAAATCAGGGCAACCAGCAGAACCAGAGCAATGGCCCGACTTTGGCAGACATGATGCAGACCTTGGTCACTGAAAATATCAAAGCCCAACAAGAGAATGACCGGTACAAACAGGACAATGAGAAGTACAAGGTCGAGACTCGAGGCCAACTTCAGAATATCAATGCTCAAATGCTTGAGTCGCGCGGGCAATTCCAGAACATCAATGCCCAACTGGCGCACTTGACCCAGGCTATGACCGAAATGAAGAAGAAGACCAACGGTCTACCTCCCCAAATTGAACTCAATAACGCCCAACTGAATGCAATCCACCTCAAGAGTGGAAAGGTCCTGGCCGAAGTGCCCAAGAAGCCCACTTTGCCATCTCAAAAGGAAGGAATTGTTGAAGAGGTCAACGAGGAAGAAGAGTCAGAGGAAGAACTTGAGCTGATACCACCCAAACAGAAGGAAACATCAGTACCTGCCCAAGCAGGAACACCACCAAAAATTTACCCTCCTTTCCCAGGCAGATTGAACAAGACGAAGGAAAAGGAGGATACGAATGAGATGTTCCAAATGTTTAAAAAGGTAGAGATCAACATGCCTCTGTTGACCATCCTAAAATCCATGCCCAGGTGCGCCAAATTCCTCAAGGAGCTGTGTACCAAGAAGGTGAAATACCAAGACGATGCCAAATTCGAAGTTGGAGAGAATGTTTCAGCGGTGCTCCAGAGGAATGTGCCAAGGAAATGTGCAGACCCTGGAATGTTCTATATTCCCTGCATAATAGGCAACATGAACATAGAAAAGGCGATGCTCGACTTGGGAGCATCGATCAATGTGATGCCTAAGTCAATGTACGAAGACTTGGGTATAGGGCCAATGAAACCAACGAGGGTAGTGATCCAGCTAGCAGATAGATCAAACGTGTACCCCGAGGGAATTCTGGAAGATGTACTGGTCAAGGTAGAGGAGCTCATCTTCCCTGCCGATTTCTATGTCTTGGACATGGGAAGGTCAAGCAAGCAGCCAGTAATGATCTTGGGGAGACCGTTCTTAAAGACAGCAAGAACACACATTGACTGCGAGACTGGAAAGCTGACCTGCAAATTCGAAGGAGAAACGGTCACATTTGACTTGTTTAAATCGACGAAGCACCCAGAAGACACTGAGCAAGTGCATTATGTTGACCAGATTGATGAATTGATCGAGGAGCAAACTCTGGGATATGGAGTCTCTGACAAAGTAGATCTGGTGATACAAAGGGGATTGACCATAGAAGATGCAGAAGATGAGCAACTTGAAGTCCAACAGATAGTTGAGCAACTGGGGGCTCTGGAAAATCATCCTATGGGCATGAGCAAGCTGCCACCCCAGGAAGTCACGATCATGGTGCCATCCCAGGAAAAACCACCAGAATTGGAACTGAAGAAACTCCCAGCGCATCTCAAGTATATGTTCCTTGGGCAAAATGACACATTGCCCGTGATCATCAGTTCAAAATTGAAAAAGGAAGAAGAAAGCAGGCTGAGATACATCCTTGACCAGTACAAACAAGCCATTGGATGGACTCTAGCCGACATTAAGGGAATCAGCCCCACCATATGCCAACACCACATATTGCTCGAGGAAGAGTCAAGTCCAGTACGTGATCCACAGAGGAAACTGAACCCTGCCATGAAGGAGGTGGTGCTCAAGGAGATACTCAAGCTGCTTAACTTGGGCATTATCTACCCTGTTTTAGATAGCAAATGGGTCAGTCCAGTCCATGTGGTGCCCAAGAAGTCAGGGATTCAAGTGATTTAGAACGAAAAGAAGGAGCAGATAGCCACTCGACTTCAAACCGGATGGAGAGTATGCATAGACTACAGGAAGTTGAACAAGGTGACAAAGAAAGACCACTTTCCACTACCTTTCATTGATGAGATGCTCGAGAGGCTAGCTGGGAAGACACATTTTTGCTTCCTTGACGGATACTCCGGCTACATGCAAATTTGGGTTGCCCCGGAAGACCAGGACAAGACTACTTTTACTTGCCCTTACGTTACCTTCGCATATAGACGCATGCCCTTTGGTCTATGCAACGCCCCTGGGACTTTCCAGAGATGCATGATGAGCATTTTCGCTGATCTACTTGAGCAAGGAATAGAAGTCTTCATGGATGACTTTACTGTATATGGCAACTCGTTCGAGACATGCTTGAACAACCTGGAGTTGGCCCTCAGCAGATGTGTGGAGAAAAGCTTGGTACTTAACTACGATAAATGTCACTTTATGGTCGAGGAAGGGATAGTCCTTGGGCATGTAGTTTCTGCCAAGGGAATTGAAGTCGACCGAGCCAAAATAGAGACCATATCAAAGCTGCCTTATCCAAGGAATGTCAAGCAAGTCAGAGGTTTCCTTGGGCACGCTGGTTTCTACAGAAGGTTCGTAAGAGATTTTGCCAAGATTGCCCAACCTCTGACCAGATTGTTGCAAAATGAGGTTGACTGGAACTTTGATGATGATTGTCAAGCTGCCTTCAACCACCTCAAGGAGAGATTGGTCACTGCCCCCATCATCCAGCCACCAGAATGGGGAATGCCATTTGAGCTTATGTGCGACGCAAGCGGGTATGTTGTGGGAGCTGTACTTGGGCAAATGAAGGGTAAGGAGCGGCATGTAATCTACTATGCATCAAAAACATTGAACCCTGCCCAATGCAACTACGCAACCACAGAAAAAGAGCTACTGGCTGTGGTATTTGCATTCGAGAAGTTCAGATCTTACTTGCTCGGGAGCAAAACCATAGTCTACACTGACCATGCCGCGCTCAAGTACCTGATGGCCAAGAAAGAGACCAAGCCACGACTGATAAGATGGATCCTGTTGCTACAAGAGTTCGACATCGAAATCAGAGACAAGTCAGGTAACCAAAACTTAGTGGCTGACCACTTGAGCAGAATAATCCAGCGGGAAGAAGGCATGCCCATCACGGAGACTTTTCCAGATGAGTACTTATATCAAATTTCAACCCACTCGGGGGAGCCATGGTTTGCAGACTTGGCCAACTACATAGTCCCAGGGGATATAAGGGAAGACATGACCCTCTACGGTAAGAACAAACTCAAGAGGGAGAGCAAGAAGTACATTTGGGACGATCCCTACATGTGGAAGAGGGGAGAAGACCAAGTACTGAGACGATGCATTCCTGAAGTTGAGCAAGCAGATATTCTAAAGCACTGCCATGAGCAAGCCTGCGGGGGACATTTTGGCCACTGACGTACAGCAACAAAGGTACTTGACTGTGGTTTTTATTGGACAACTCTCTTGAGAGATTGTTTTGAGTGGTGCAGGAGCTGTGACAAGTGCCAAAGAGAGGGGAACGTGACCAAGAGAGATGAGATGCCCATGATGCCCATCATGCCCGTGGAAGTCTTCGACGTGTGGGGCATTGACTTCATGGGGCCACTACCCAACTCCAGAGGAAAGGAGTATATACTCTTGGCATTTGACTATGTATCCAAATGGGTCGAGGCCAAGGCTACAGCAACTAATGATTCGAGAGTGGTAGCCACCTTCCTCAAGGGCGACATATTCAGCAGATTTGGGGTACCCCGCGCATTGATTAGTGATCAAGGTACACATTTTTGCAATTATATAATTGAAAGGTTGCTCAGGAAGTATGGAGTGCACCACAGAATCTCCACAGCTTATCACCCTCAGGCCAATGGGCAAGCCGAGCTATCCAATCGCATCATCAAAACCATCTTGAGGAAGACGGTCAAGCCAGAAGGTAAGGATTGGAGTGACAAGCTCGATGATGCACTTTGGGCCTACAGAACCGCCTACAAAACACCTTCAGGGATCTCTCCCTACCGTATGGTGTTCGGCAAGTCATGCCACTTGCCCGTGGAAATCGAACACAAGGCACATTGGGCGGTGAACAAGGTCAATTTCGACTGGGATGCAGCCAGCGAAGGGCGCAAACTTGACCTGACTGAGCTGGAGGAGATAAGGATCGAAGCGTATGACAACGCGGTCAATTACAAGGAGCGGACAAAGAGAGCCCACGACAAAATCATCAAGAAAAAGAAGATCGAACCTGGTCAACTGGTTTTGGTTTACCAAACCAAGTTTAAATTCAAGGCTAAAAAGCTATCCACCAAATGGGCAGGACCATTCATAGTCCATACTGTTTGCCCAAATGGTTCGGTTGAGCTATTTAAGCCAGGCGATGATCAGATCTTCAAAGTGAATGGGCAGAGAGTCAAGGCTTACTATGGGAATGAGGACCTCAAGGGGATGATACCCCCTGAGCCAGCCGCTTGACCAAGTGGAGCAAGAAAAATAAGTCAGGCCCATGACAATAAATAGAGGCAAATACCGAAGGCGAACTCGGTATGTACACTATGCTTTTCCCTTATTTCATTTTATTAATAAATTCACCACGCCAAGGAGTAGCCTTGGGCAGGAAGGTTTTGGTCTGTCTTTGTTTTCAGGAAACAGGAAAACTGAGTGGGCAATTGTGGTAATTGAGCAACGAGTAGAGGAGGCCAGCTGTGATGAGTGCGGAATTATCGGGAACCCGCAAAGGAGTCCTATCAACTCTGAATCTGCAGAGTCCTAACAAATTCAAAATTCTAATTCATCTACACCACCACCCTTCTACTTCAAAAACCGCACAACCCCTCAACTTCCCCCACTACCACCATCACCCCATAACCCTAACTCCCGCAAATCATGGTATCAACCCGTCCCAAAAACACAAAACTCAACAAAATTCCCCACGGTACCAAAATCGATCTCACCAGCCCACAATCGCAACCACCGAAGAAGATGGCCGGAGGAAAAGCATCTAAAGCCGCCGCCGCCGCTGTTGCACCCGCAAAGGAGAAAACGCCACCACCACCTGAGAAAATCCCGTCGCCACAAAAAGGAGGCACGCCGTCGCCAAGCCCAACACGCGAGAACAGTCCAGCCCCCATCAACACCGTGCTGGTGGAGCAGCTGGGCAAGGAAATCGACGCACCTAGCCTCGCCAACCTTGATGAGACCCCCAAACCGTCCAACGATTCAGCCCCGGCAAGTCAGAGCGGCGAGCCGAGCGAAGATCTCGTGAAAAAGAGGAAGTTGACGGCGGAGGAAAAGGGTAAGTTTAAGAAGCCCCGAGAAAACACGCCGGTCGCTACCATGGAATCATCGTCCGACGAGAAGCCCGACGATATGTCCACTGCCGGCGGCGAGGAGGATGAAAAAGACGGTGAAGAGGAGACGGAGATTAAGGAAGAATCGGAGTCGATTCCGGCCAACACACCTGAGAAAAAGACCCCGGCATCGACCCGAGTCACCCGTGGCAAGGGCAAGCAGTCAATACCCCCACCCTCAAACATCCAAAAAAGGGCAGTTGTCGTGCCCAAGACGGTATGTTTCGAAACCCTTAAGGATTTGAATATCATTGATCAAGTTAAGGGTTATTTTGCAGCTATAGGGTGGGAGGACTTCTTGACCTGGCCAGGGCAAGTCTCTGAGAAGTTGGTCAAGGAGTTCTATGAAGATCTGGAAGTGAGAGTGAGCAAGGATGGTGGGCCGTTGGGCATTTCTTTCAAATTGATGGGATCGTATAATGAGGCAAGCATCTTCGAGATCAACATGGCCATGGGAGCGGCCAGTTTCAAGGATAAGTTCTCAAAGGAGTACCAGGATAGATTGACCACGCCACCAGAGCGCACGCAGAAGGAAAGGAATGAAATCTGGAGGGCCTTGAGCAAGGAGAAAGTGTTCAAATCTCAGGAGGCAAAAAATTTCCAGTTGAAGGACGACGCCTTGCGCATCTGCCACCGCATCCTGGCCTACAACTTTTATGGGAAGAAGGACAACAGTAACACAGTCTCCCTGACCGAACTTGATCTACTGTGGTGCATGACCAAGAAGATCAAGGTCAACTTTGGAGCTTTCCTGTGTGCACAACTGAAGAACATCTTGAGCAAGCCAGCACAGAGGTTGTCCCTTGCCCACTTTCCAGGAGTCTATGCCCAGAGAATGGAGTTGAAGTTGGATTTCGAGTTGATGGAGATGATGCCCGAGGAGAAGTTTGACCACGCATGTTTGAATAGGATGGCTGATATCAGAGTTGAAGGAGAGGATTGGGTGTTCACAAACCCAGAGGAAGTGAAGGCCTTGGCACTGGCAGCCAAGGCGAAAGTGAAGACCGAGCCTGTGAGTCGACCAAGTGTAAGGGTCGAGTCGCAGAAGGAGGAGATCCTTGAGCAATTGGATGTCCTCGAGGAGAAGCAGGACCGGATTGGAGAGAAGCAAGAAGAGATGCACGCTGCCCTACTTGCCTACTTCGCCCACGTTGGTTTCAGGTACCCACCTGAACCCAAACCCTAAATGTACCCTCCCTTTATTTTAGTAGATTAGGATTTTTATTTTTGTTTTTTATTTGGTCTTGAGTCTGCCCGACTCATGTCTGATGGGGTCGACCTCTCTATTTGCACACTTTGCCCAAGGCAAAGTTTGTATGTGGGAAGGTGCGCCAACATCGTTGGAGTCGGAGTCAGGGGGGATGCTTGCCCAACTTATTACTGTTTGCACACTTTGCCGGAGGCAAAGTGTGTGAGTGGGGGAACGGCAAGAGCAACCCCATAGTCTGATCGAGTCGCATGCTTGATAAATACCTTGATCAACTTGAACAGTTTTCAAAATTAATAGTCTAAGCATGAAAAATATTAGGGACGATGGAATTGCAACTAGGTAAGCTGTGAGGATTTGAGCCTACATCTGTGTGATATATTTCTTTCTTGAGAGTAGCTGTTTAAAATTTTGTAATGCTGAAGCTTGCCCAAGTTCTGACCATTGTGATTATGTGAAAATTGAGTTGAGTAGTAAATGATTTAGGCATTTTCTTTCTGCACAAAAAAAAAATAATAATAAAAAGAAGACCCTTGTTAGCCCCTTGAGCCGAGCCAAAATTTCTTGATCACCTGGGGGAAAACTCCCACTGCCCTGACCCAACCTGCATATATGCTCAAGTTCATAAAAAGAGCAAGTCAGGGCAAAGTCTTCTCTAGAAAAAAAAAACAAAAAAAAAAAGAAGAAGAAGAAAAACAAAAGAAAAAAAATAGATCCATAAATAAAAGGGTGTGCTAAGGCCCGTAAGAGAGAGAAGAGACTAGGAGGAAATTTGCTAAGTAAAATGCATGTCCTACCTAAGATCAATTCTGGGCATTGCCCAAGACAGCCTATACAGTCACCCTAGAAAGCCCTAATGATATTGCCCAACTCAATTGAAAATGTCACAGGATAGAACTTGGTCAAGCCCAAAGCAGAACTTCTTTTAAAACAGCATTGAGCGAAACACTGCCCATACACTATAGAGAGAAACACATAGTGAGAATCCCAAAATCCTGTTGCAAACTCTTGACCGTTTTTTATGCATTCCATTGACTATGATTTTGACTATCTGTTCACTTGATCAACTCTCTGTATTTTGATAAGCATGCTGTCTTTGAGTCTTCTATTTTCTTTCTATCTCTACCCCCCTGTTTGTTTTCTGCTTGAGCAGGCAAGTCACCGTACACGCTTGAGGACAAGCGAAGTAAAGTGTGTGCGTGTGATGAGCCATATTTTTTGGCTCATTTTTAGGTTTTTAGAGTCAAGTAAATCGAGTCTTTAGTTTGTTTTTACTTTATTTGTGTCTGGGAGGGCACGTTTGGGTACTTGGGCAAGTTTTGCAGGTGGGCAGGTAAAGGAGTGGAAAGAGGAGCGCACTGTGTGAAAGAGGCAAGGAAATCACCTTCCATGGTCAAGAGCACTCGTTGAGCAAGCCATACTGACGAAAAGAGTCCAGCAAAGTTGAGCAAGCAATCAGGACGTCAGCAGGTGGAGCAAGACTTGATGCCGACCAAGTACCGCACATGGTACGCTACCTCAATCAGTCAGAGAAGGAAGTACATGGGCAAGCACTAACATTGACGGAGACGGAACGTTGGGCAGTCGGTGTACCAGGAGTCCTGAATTCTACGGAGTCTTCAAAGGCGGCCAGATTCAAACTCCAACCCAAGTAGGACTCTCGTCCGCACTTGGAGGTATTTTCCCCCACACGTCTCTCATCATCTGAAGACCGTCTATATAAGAGAGTGACTGATGGAGAAACCCTACAACGGATGAACAGCGAAGAAGTCGGATCAAGCCCTAACCTGTCCAGCGAAGAAGAAGGCGGCCGCGTGAGCAACACCACTCGCCGGCGTTTATTTTCTGTTAAGCCCTCGGGCTAGAAACAATTTACTTTATGTTTTTATGCTTTTGATTTCGTACTTAGTTTTATTTCCCTTTGAACAATTTCCCGTTTCAATGCAAAGTTCAGTTCGTCTTATTGATTCTATTTTATTTTCTGTTTTAAATATGTCAAGTAGCTAATCTGTTTGTATCTGGGCAAAGACAGAACCTGACCAACCCTAAGACGTGACCATGCCGGGAGGCTTATTGATGACAGCAACTAGCTGAGTTTTGTTCCCGATTCAACAGGGTAGTAACTTAAGCATGTTAGGGACTTGGGCAATCCTACAGTGACCACTGGGAACCCCGACTTGCCTAACACAGGAGTACGTGGATCAACGCGACCGGGAGACTGGGCGTCCGCGAAGTACAACATGTTGCTGGAGATGTGGTCGTATGACTTGGGTCTGTCCAGGCATGCTATTGGCCATTCCGGGTTTGCTTGGAGGATGAAGGCGACTTGACCAACTTAGACTCATGCGGTCACATAGTGTCGAATTGGTCAACGTCAGGAGACCTGTTGAGAGAGATCTAGCAGGACTTAAACATAAGAGCGAATAAGGGTTCGGGGTATTAATATGCGTGACATAATAGGGATGTTAATACTTGGGGTCTATAACTGGAAGACAAAACTGTTAGCAAAATGATATACGTACCGATGATCGGCAGCATATAGGTCAAGGGGGGAGTCAGGGGAGTCAATGCCTGGATACTTTATTCTTTATTTGTTTCAATTTATTTGCTTAGTCGAGTCTGTTAATTGCTCAGTCTATTAATTAGGTTGCATGCTAGTTTTATTTCTGTTTAAGTTATTTGTTATTTTCCAGTCAAGTATACACGGTGACCACAGTTCGGCAGTGCCCAACTGCTTTCCAAAACAAAACCTTTTCAAACGTGACAACTCAATTGAGCATTCAAAGCCGGGAAAACTATAAGCTAAATCGCCTCCTCGTGGGATCGACCCTATACTTGCTGCTAGTACTTGTGCTAGTTATTAAGTTTAGGATTTATAAATATTATTTTGCGCTACTCCACGACGGTAGCGTCACCTTGTCTTCAATATCATTTTTGTCCATAATGACATATGTAATATGACTATACATGTTCTGATTTTCATTTCCTTTCACTTCAGGAATCTTAAAATCCATTCAGTCATGTATGTATCTTTCTAATGACTTTACATTGTCAAATGATACATTCTATGCATATCTATATTTATTTTTGTTGCTGCCAGAAGTATAAGGTATCAGAACTTAATGTCATCCTTAAAAATATCAAGTTTCTGCGAAATACTCTTGAACAATTAATCTCGCTTTTATATCTCACCACATCATTACTTGTTTTTCTTACGAACACCCACGTATATCCTTCTGGGATAATATTTTGAGGTGTGTACTATAGAGTCAAAATATATCTTTATTTAGCGAGTCATGCTCAACCTCAATTGCTCGTTTCTTATTTTTCGAGTGCTGCTGGCACACTATCATTGATTTAAGTTTTTTGGATCCAATTTTTCTAGAGCAACTCTTGAGGCAAATATGTCGTTGACGACTTTCTATTTTTCATTTGATGACAATTCAACCAAATCTTTAATAATTTCCCAAAATATTTAATTTGGTTGTTCCGCAATCCCATGATTTCCAATTATCATATGCACATACTTTTTCAATAGGATTTTCATCTAACTCTCTTCAGGAGATTTTGAGGGTGACTAAATTTTATTACCGCAGATTTATTTTATATCTTGAGATCGATCTACTACGCTTCAGGCGTATATTAGAATCAACATTTGGGTTGATCTCTTTTGAACTCTTATAATTCATTTATCACAAATATATGTGATTTTGTCACACCTTCATTAATTTGGCAGATTACTTGCTGAATATTGCAAGTCACTTATTTTAATGAACTTCGGGTTCAATTGATTGGTGCGTGGATCTAGAATTAAAGATCGTTTTCATTTTCTCGGCATTTATATCTTTATATTCTTATCTCCCCCTAATGCCGGGAAATGATCTTCCTTTAATATGCAAATCAGTGTAATTGCTATAAATCGATCTTCTGGATCGTGATCTCCTGGATCGTGAGCTTGAGATATTTAATATACCTTATTTTCTATTATGCTCGTTCACTTTAGTGGTGATATGATTATAACTTGCATATTTCAAATTAATTCGCAGATGAGAAATAACAATTTCCACGCATCATGATATGCATCATTTTCATGTTTTGGTACATGTAATCGTGGGGATAATTCGTAAAGCTCTTACAGAGCTCACTCTTAGTATGTCATCGTAATAATAGTTGTTTTACCAACAATCCTTCGGGGATACAATATATATCTTTATCAATGATCCTTCAAGGATATAATATCTTTACCAATGATCCTTCAGGCATCAAAATAAATCTCAATATATAATTTTCTCAGAAATTACATTTAATTGAAATCGACTTTTTCGATATTCCATGAGTACCCACATAGTACATTTATTCTCGATTTTCAAAAGATATCCTTCAGGGATAATTCACACTTTTTCGGGAGCAATCAATAAAAATATTTTTTCAGAAATATTTTGTATTATTCCTTATGAATATCAATATTTATTCATGAATATCAAATCATAATGTTCTTTAGGAACTTTAAAATTTTAATTGATTTACTAGGCATAACTAATTTGATATTGCTTCAAGAATATCATATTATAGTGTTCTTCAGGAACTTAATCATAATTAATTTGATATTACTTTAAGAATATCAGATTATAATGTTTATCATATTACTTCAGGAATATCAGATTAATAATGTTGTCAGGAACATTAGACATTTACTTGCTTCAACATGAGCAATTTATGAAGAATTTCGATTACAATGTTCTTCGGGAACATTTGATATTGCTTGAGGAATATCATGTTATAATGTTCTTCGGGAACATATGAATTTAAGAAGAAGGGAGAAGAAGTAGATATATGTATAAGTATTATTAAATATAAATATAAATTCTTACTTGATATTGAATCCTTGATTAGAACTTCGGATCTTGGATGAGTAAAACTTCGATGAAGAAAGCGGTTGAGCTTTCGTGCTGATAACGTGTTATAAACTCAAGAGAAATTGAGAGAGAATAATAGAGTATAAAGAGAGACAATATGAGAGGAGAATAGAATTGTTATTTCATTCATATGGGGAGACCCTATATACAAAGTAGGGTTTCTGTCTTGTTCACCAAGAAAAGGTAAACTAGTCATTCACTAATAATAATATTCATAACAGTTTAAGATTTATAATTAATAATTAATATAAAAAAGAATAGTTTGAATTCCAAATATTATTATTGAAAATTACAATAGCTCCATAATTTTATTTTAAAAACTTACTATTATATAAATTTTATTTTATATGTTTCTTTATTAATTTCAATTATATTTTGTAACCTTGAAATACTTAATTTGTGGTGAATTATATTGATTCAAGGTACATCCTCCGACTCCGTTTGCGCCGAGCTCGGATCACAATCGCACGTTTTTGTCCTCTGGCACTGCGTGTCGACCCATCTATTACGCTGTCTGAAAGCCGGGGAATAGATGTTTTCGTCTAGGGTTGTTAGATCAGTTGGTTGAGCAGATGAATTTAAGACCGTGAGGTCCTAGGTTCGAACCCGAGAAATTGCAATTGACCTTGACAAAAAAAAAAGAATAGATGCTTTTCTAGAAGAAGTGATTTTCGGAGGGTTCAGAATCCCTACTCCCAACTTCATTAATACGACTCCGGGAGTGCACGGTAAAGGCCGTGATCAGATTATGCCATCTTCGAGCAATATCAATTGTTTTTCATTTTCTTGGTATTGGATGATATGTTTTCTTCTTTTCTTTATTGGCATGCTAATATGTTAGTTCGATCTTGCCGCTATCCGAGTGAGAGGGTTTACATGAACCCTCAACTTTGCCTTAGCAATTCTGGTTTGGATTGTTGGAAGCCGACTATCACTAGTCCTGCACGTTATCCACCAAAACCGACTGGGCTCGTAATAAGATCACCAGATGCACCGGATTCAAGAAGGCTCGAGGATGAACAGCTTAGGCTTCCAACCAGAAACTCTAATGTCAAGCTCACATCGGACAGATAGATAAGTTGCACTGCATGTAGATTTTGTGGGGTGAAAAAGTATGGTTTTTTATTGATATATTGAGGTGGAATTTACAAAATAATTTCATGAAAAAAATAACACCACTCCAAGAAAACACAAAAAAACAACAAACCAAACATTTGTTTCACACAATCACCAACATCACACGAGTGAACAAAACACGAAATCGAAATCCAAAACAAAAACAAATTAATTACTTATCCAAAACAAAAACAAATTAATTACTTAATTTAAAGTTCGCAAAATAAGGTAATAAACTTCAAATTATATATAATTATATGAATATTAAAAGTAGATAATATCAAAGTTGCTTAACAGTAGATTTACCATAAATTTTGATATTATTATTTATATAATATAAATTAATTAATTAACCGTTAAATATATACCTATAAAATGTAGATTCTCTCCATTATGCTATATTAAAGATTTTTTTTAAGTAATTAACGTAATTAGCATAAACCGATTAATTAGATTTACCATAAATTTTGATATTATTATTTATATAATATAAATTAATTAATTAACCGTTAAATATATACCTATAAAATGTAGATTCTCTCCATTATGCTATATTAAAGATTTTTTTTAAGTAATTAACGTAATTAGCATAAACCGATTAATTAAATAATTTTTAATCATTTAAATAATAGAAAAATCTTAATTTTGGAGAATTCATTTAAATAATAGAAAATTCTTAATTTTGGAGAATTACCATCTGGTATGAATATAATCTAACGGAGAGAATTAGTTAATTTGTTTGTGTTTTATATATTGTAAGATAGATTTGCCCAAATTTATGCGCTATTTTTCCACTTTTTTTTCATTTATTTGTAGTACTATGTTTTCAGTTTTTGATTTTTTTTTAACAAACAATAATATATTAATTCAAATTTATCAATTCAAACACTCTCTAGTAACTTAGTAGCTAGCTTGTGTTAAAGAGTTTGATTGATAGATATGGGAAGCAACTACTTTGGTCATCAACCAAATAATAATTTCACCAAAAATACTACTACCGTATTTATGTCCCTCATTGTCTTCGTCGAGACAATGGAAAAAGGACGGTTCGGATAAGTCAAGAGGGGACTCCGTGTCCACAGCTTGAGAAGATTAGGTTCCACGAACCCAAACTTCTGGTCATCAAAAGCCTACGGTCAGCATTCATCCTTTCGGGGTTTCAATAAACTACGTGATATAGACATATACTAGTAGAAGTCATGCCTATTGCTAAGATAGAATCAGGGCCGTTCCTGACATTTTAAGGGCCCTAGGCAAAATATTTAAATTTGGGCCCTCAAATTTAATTATATATATTTATATTACAATTTTTTAATTATTAAAAATTAAAAAGTATAGATTTGTTACTTTTATTCAAAAAGAACTACCTCAAATTTAATTATATATTACAATTTTTTTAATTATTAAAAATTAAAAAGTATAGATTTGTTACTTTTATTCAAAAAGAACTACCTCAAATTTAATTATATATATTTATATTACAATTTTTTTAATTATTAAAAATTAAAAAGTATAAATTTGTTAATTTTATTCAAAAAGAACTACGTAATTTGTTAAGAATACAGTATATTTTAATAAAAAATATTTTTTTTTTGAAAATTTTACTACCAATATTGAGTAAGAAATAACAATTCTAAGTAAGATTTTTTATTAAAATTTTATTCCGTACAATATAAGTTGATAAAATTATTTTGGTATAAAATAATAATTCTAAGTTTTTTTTTCTATTCTATTTTTTAATTTTTTTTATCAAATTGAAAACAGTTTGAAAAAATAAACTTGATTTTTTTTAAAGATTGAATAAATAAGTTTGAGATTTTTGTGGAAACACTGTTTGGATTAAATACAATAATAATTAAAATGAAATGTTGAAATAGTATTAAATACTAGGAGTACATATTGTAGAATGCGGATTACAAAACATTTTTCTAAAAACTGAAAAAAAGAAGGTTGAGATTTTTGTGGAAACGCTGTTTAAATTTAAATACAATAATAATTAATTAAATGTTATAATAGTATTAAATATTGCAGAATGCAGATTAAATAGCGTAGCCGCTAAAAAGTTGATTTTTTTAATATATATATTTATATTCATAATCAATATGGGCCCCTAAAATTTATGGGCCCTGGGCGGTTGCACCCTGGGCCTATGCCCAGGGCCGGGCCTGGAAAGGATTAGGAACACTACTTAATCTTTGCGTTTATTCTTTGAAACAAATGTAATAAAAAAATTGTTACTTATTTTTTCATTTTGTTTATTTGCACATACGCTATTTTTTCATTTTTTTTTTATTTGTGCATTGTTTTTTTATTTTGAGCAATTATTTTTTTAACATTTTTTTTTGCGCATATTGGGCAGACAAGTTCCATGGTAGCAAGCCAAGTGATTTCCTTAAAGCTATAGAGGAGGTAGTTTCAGCAGAGAATGAACACGAGGATTCATGGTAGCAAGCCAAGTGATTTGTTTCAGCAAAGAATGACTATGGGGATTCAGCCCAAGAAACTGAGGGAAAAACATTAGCCGTGGAAAATTACGGTGATGATGACGAAGCAACCGGTTAGAATCAGTACTCTGAATGTATCATACAAGAGGCAGGTTACCTTATCTTATTAGAACGTCAAAATATGGTATTTTAATTTATATAAATGAAATTCAAAAATCCAGTTTTTATTTGTTATATTTAATTTTATTTAATTTTATTTGTGTAGTATTTTTAATTTTATTTTATTTGGGGCTTTGCGCCTTATTTAAGTTTTTTGATTTTATTTGCGCTATTTTTATACCTTTGTTTTTTTTTTTATTATATTTGGCTAATATTATTTTTTTCATGATTATGGTATATACAACCCCTATTTTTTCCTGATTATTGTATATACAATCAATTGGAAATACAAAATTTTGTTCAACAAACTATCCTTGACAACTTACTGATTGGAACGTTATATTTTATATAAATGAAATGTAAAGATACAGTTTTTATTTGTTGGATTTTTCAAAATTAATAGTAATAATTTCACTTATAGAAGACAAAAAAATATAATGTACTAAAAATAATCTTATTACAAAATAAACAAATATATTTAAGAGAAATTATTATTAAAAATATACTTATTAAAAAATAAACAAATATGTCTAAGATAGGATTTGGGAACACTACTTAATCATGGTAGTTTCAGAAGAGAATGACCATGAGAATTCATGGTAGCAAGCCAAGTGATTTCCTTAGGGCTATAGAGAAGGCGGAGAATGACCATGGGGATTCAGTCCAAGAAACTGAGGGAAAAACATTAGCTGTGGAAAAGTAAGGTGATGATGACGAAGCAGAATCAGTACTCTGAATGTATCACACAATAGGCATGTTACCTCATCTAACAAGTCTAATGTAATTGCAACGTCAAAATATTGATTCAAGGTACATCCTCCGACTCCGTTTGCGCCGAGCTCGGATCACAATCGCACGTTTCTGTCCTCTGGCACTGCGTGTCGACCTATCTATTACGCTGTCTGAGGGCCGGGGAATAGATGTTTTCGTCTAGGGTTGTTAGATCAGTTGGTTAAGCAGTTGAATTTAAGACCGTTAGGTCCTAGGTTCGAACCCGAGAAATTGCAATTGATCTTGACAAAAAAAAAAGAATAGATGCTTTTCTAGAAGAATTGATTTTCGGAGGGTTCAGAATCCCTACTCCCAACTTCAATACAACTCCGGGAGTGCACGGTAAAGGCCGTGATCAGATTATGCCATCTTCGAGCAATATCAATTGTTTTTCATTTTCTTGGTATTGGATGATATGTTTTCTTCTTTTCTTTATTGACATGCTAATATGTTAGTTCGATCTTGCCGCTATCCGAGTGAGAGGGTTTACAAGAACCCTCAACTTTGCCTTAGCAATTCTGGTTTGGATTGTTGGAAGCCGACTATCACTAGTCCCACGTTATCCACCAAAACCGACTGGTGACCATGAGAATTCATGGTAGCAAGTCAAGTGATTTCCTTAGGACTATAGAGAAGGCAGAGAATGACCTTGGGGAGTCGAAGAAACTGAGAGAAAAACATTAGCTGTGGATAATTACGGTGATGATGACGAAGCAACCGGTTCGAATCAGTACTCTAAATGTATCACACAATAGGCATGTTACCTCATCTAACAAGTCTAATGTAATTGGAACGTCAAAATATGGTATTTTATATAAAAGAAATTCAAAGATGCAGTTTTTATTTGTTAGATTTTATTTTATTTTATTTTATTTGTGTAGTATTTTTAATTTTATTTTATTTAAGTCTTTGCGCATTATTTAAGTTTTTATTTTATTTTATTTGCGCTATTTTTATACCTTTGTTTTTTATTATATTTGCGCTAATATTATTTTTTCCCGATTATGGTATATAAAACCCCGACTGTAATGATTTGTGGACAATTCGATTGTAAATACAAAATTCTGTTCAACAAACTATCCTTGACGACTTACTAATTGGGACGTTGTATTTTATATAGATAAAATGTAAAGATACAGTTTTTATTTGTTGGATTTTTCAAAATTAATAGTAATAATTTACTTATAGAAGACAAAAAAATATATTGTATTAAAAATAATCTTTTTACAAAATAAATAAATATATTTAAGAGAAATTATTATTAAAAATATACTTATTACAAAATAAATAAATATGTCTAAAATAGGATTCGGGAACACTACTTAATCTCTCCTTTATTCATTGAAACAAATACGTAATAAAAAAATGTTAATTTTGCGCGGATTTATTTTTTCATTTTGTTTATTTAGGCATATGCTATTTTTTCATTTTTTCTATTTGCTTATTGGTTTTTTATTTTGAGCAATTATTTTTTTTAACATTCTTTTGTGCATTATTTTTTTATTTTCTATTTTTTCATTTTGTTTAAGCATGTGTTATTCTTTCATTTTAATTATTTTTTACCATTTTGTTTGCGTATTATTTTTTTATTTTGCTATGTTTTTACTTTTACTTTTTAATTTTATTTCACTTTTTATTTTCTATTTTTCTTTTTAATTTTATTTCACTTTTTAATATCTATTTTTTGCCTTTTTCATTTTATTAGCGCATGAGCATTATTTTTTTCTATTTTTCATTGCATAATTTGTTTCATCTTATTTATTTTATTTGTGTATTTTTTGGTTTAAGATTTATAATTAATAATGAATATAAAAAAGAATAGTTTGAATTCCAAATATTATTATTGAAAATTGCAATAGCTCCATAATTTTATTTTAAAAACTTACTATTATATAAATTTTATTTTATATGTTTCTTTATTAATTTCAATTATATTTTGTAACCTGGAAATACTTAATTTGTGGTGAATTATATTGATTAAAGGTACATCCTCCGACTCCGTTTAATCACAATCGCATGTTTCTAAATGTCTAGTTTAGTGGAAATACGGAACTCTTTATCTATGCCTTAGTCTATACATAATTCAAACATGATTGCATTTAATGCAATAGTCCTAGATATATACGTTGTAGACGGTATGGCGTGAGGAGACACGCGGAAGATTATATTGTCGGTTACTCGTATACAATCAAACAGTGGCTCACGACTTAGATGGACAAGGACAATCCATCGGTACGTCGTAGTGTGACTGGTAGATAGTCGGTCTTGACTATCATGTCACACTGGTACACTTGGTGTATTGAGCAGGACCACGGGAGGGCGTTCGATTTATACTAATCGGAGTAATCGAACTAGACCTCAGATATTACGGATATGTGAGTTCTTAATCCCTATATAATTATAGGTGCGTGGTCCAATGCTCGGTTCTTTGATGTGCCAATGAGTGAGACTAATTGATTAGTCAATATTCTCGGTAGATTGAGAATCGGTATTGTACACACGGCCGGCATGCTATAGATTATAGACAGGAACCATTTATTGGGTGGATGATGTCCCTCGTAAAGTTAATCCTGGTAGTAGGATAATAAGAAATGAATTAATTTAATTATTAGTAATTAAAATTAATTCGTGGACATATCTTAAACACGAGTAAATATCACATGTAATACGGCGGGAAAATTATTGACGGAATAATTTGAATTAATTAATTGGGAAATCATTTATAATTTTATAGTGGAATTAATTATAAATAAAATTGTGGAATTTTGGGACACCAAGTTAATTAAATTGCAATTTAAGCCTAATTAATTAATTGCCTATGGTAGTGTGGCCTATATAAATCCCTCATCTCTCCTCTAAATTTACAGAACGACGCTATTTTATTTTTGCAGAGAAAAATCACTGTTAGTGCAATAATTTTTCTGTGAAAATAAATAGACTAGCGCAATTATATTTTTTTATAGAAATAAAAAGCTAGCGTAAATATATTTCTGAGACATAAACTTATTTTTCTTACGCTGGGGTTTGAGAGAGAAGAAGAAGAGAAACTCCAAGCGGATTGATGCCCACCCATTGGCTGGAGCAAGAGGGCCACGCTAGAAGACTCGAGGTCTCTGTCAATTTGGCTTTTCCGAATCACGCGACAAAGGTATGGAATCGAAACCCTATTTCCGCATTGTTTCGATTCGATCTCGTACGTAATTATACAACGAACCAAAGATTGGTTTATTTGGCTTGGATTTGATGTTATCGGACTGCTGGGAGGTCTCTGATCTCCGGCGTGGCAGTCGGATCGAGAAAATCTCGTCGAAACAGCCAGAACGGGCGAAACCCGCTGCTGGAATCGCGACAATGTCGGCCGACATCGTTTCGTGAGTATTTTAATGTCGGCCGACATTTGCCCTGTCGGGCGACAGCCTTTTGGCGTCGGCCGACAGACAGGGCAGAATGCCCCGTTTTCGCGCGGTTGCATTTTTGGTGCAATGGCTGGGCGTGTTTCGGGTCTAGGGCTTCGTGTTAAGTACAGTGGGTACGCCGGGGGTCGACTGGGCTTGTCCGGATGTTCGAGTAGTCGAACGGACATGTCCCGGGTAGTCGATTTCCAACAAATGGTATCAGAGCCGGTTAATCGGTTTGTTGTATAGTTCGTACGATTTACCTTGCAGGTTGAACCCGATTATTATGGCCAACATTATGGGATGTTGTATGATAATTTTGTTGTGGTTTGTTAAACTCTCGGGCTTGTCGAGATTGTTTTGTTTTGGAAAACGTTGCTTGTTTGTAATAGATAAAAACGACGGGTTGAGTCGTTAGGTTTATTTATTTATTTCCGTTGTTTTTCCGGGCATGTATAGGATCGATCACCCTGTATAGGATCGATGTCGGATTTAGTTTTATTCTTCTAATTTTTCTTGCTATTTTTGGTGGATCGAGACGAGATCGAAACCCGGAGAAACAAGAGTCGAGGAGACGAACCGGCAACGGGCAGCCATCGAACACACCCCGTGTTCGCGACGGGCAGCAGCGGGGCTGGGTTTCGTTCGACCCCACGGACGACTCAACGAGGCTCGAGACGAGGCTCCAGTGGGAGGAGTTCGTCTCTTGACCCTCGAGCGAGTCGGTGGTGGACCGAGATCGAGACGAGCAACGAGATGAAGTTCCAAGAGACGTGCATTGGAGAATACTTAAGGCCATAATAATCGGGGCCACGTTAATTGCTTTTTATGTGATTTACGTGCTTTTTATTATGCTTAATTATTTTATGCATGTTATCCCTCAATCGTAAAATACTAAGTGGGAGAGGGATTGGAAACAATCCCGCGATCTCCATTCTCTGTTTTGAATGTGATGTGTATTGACTTATGAGTTGGCTTTAGTGTCATCCTCCCTATCGGATAAAGTCGATACACGGACATCACTGGATCAAAATTCGAATTCAATTCCACTTATAAAATTGAACAATTATATTTATCAAAAGCAGTGCCTAATCTGTTTTTTTTTCAAAGACTAATTTCAACTCGACTCATTCTAACCCCGGGGAGTGGAATGGAGCCAAAGCGCTTGGTTATGTCGATGACACAGATTAGAGACTTTCGAGTCATTCGATGACTAGATCGATTGTCTGATTGGCTCCCTCACCTAGTGAGAGATAGGGCTCAATTGCATGATTGATCGCTGGTTAGAAACTTCGAGTTTCACTTACGAGATATCAAGCTTTGATTAATAAAATTGGGAAATTTAATAAATGTAAGAGTCAATTAACAAAGTTGTTTGTTTTAGTAAACGTCCACACTATCGTGGCTTGCTAAATGGAAACGATACTTTGGGTTAATTGAGACTCTATGACATTTAAATAAGTGGGATTCAATTAATAAAGTTGTTTGTTTTAGTAAACGTCCACACTAACGTGGCTTGCTAGATGGAAACAGAACTTTAGGATTGATTGAGGCTCGACAGTTATAGAAAGTCGTGGAGGACCGCATGTCAACGTAAACGTCCACATGAACGTGGCTTGCGGTGGACATGTAGTTCCCGAGCGGTGGACTTAGTACTGAGAAATGGTATACACTTAGGTACGCTTTATAGTATCCTCCCCATCGGACTCACTGCTATAATGATGTACGACCGAAGTAAAAATGCAATTATAAAATCGTTTGGATTAGTATACGTCCACAAGAACGTGGCATGCTAGTCTGATGGGATTTTGGAAATGATTAGTAGTTTAATGATATTATTTGAGGGAAATGATATCGAATTAAACTCATTGTTTGTTTTATATGGTATTATTCCCATTAAAAGTCAACAAACTCAATGAATCTGTTTGTATGGATTAAAGAAGAAACTTGGACATTTTCCTAACTGCAGAGGAGTACAAATATGTACTCCAAGTCAATTGACCTGCTGAACCAAATGATACTTCCACTCCTGAGGAAAGGAAGCTCATGGAAATGGATCAAGGCTTTGAGATGACGCAGAGCTACATTATGGATTTCATGTCAAATGTACTGCGACGCCGGGATCAAGCCATGACCATTACCTATGATATGATGCTTAACCTCAAGAAGCTTTTTGGTTATCAGGACAGGACAGCCGGGCAAAATGCAATGAGGCAACTCATGACGGCCATCGCATCCGAAGGGACGCCCGTGAGGGATCACGTTTTTAATCATATAAATAATAGAAAAATCTTAATTTTGGAGAATTACCATGTATGAATATAATCTAACGAGAGAGAATTAGTCAATTTGTTTCTCGTTTTATATATTGTAAGGTTTTATATATTGTAAGATAGATTTGCGCAAATTTATGCGCTATTTTTCCACTTTTTTTTTTATTTTATTTGTGGAACAATGTTTTCAGTTTTTGATTTTTTTTTAACAAACAATAATTTATTAATTCAAATTTATCAATTCAAACATTCTCTAGTAGCTTAGTAGCTAGCTTGTGTTAAAGAGTTTGATTGATAAATATGGGAAGCAACTACTTTGGTTATTAACCAAATAATAATTTCAATAAAAGTACTACTACTGAATTTCTGTCCCTCCATTGTCTTGTGGATAAGCAGCCACAGGGGGGACTCGGTGTCCACAGCTTGAGAAGATTAGGTTCCATGATTCAACCGAAACTTCTGGTCATCAAAAGCCTACGGTTGCTCAGCATTCATCCTTTCAATAAACTACGTGATATAGACAAATACTAGTAGAAGCCATGCCTATTGCAACTATAGGATTCGGGAACACTACTAAATCTTTGTCTTTATTCTTTGAAATAAATATGTAATAAAAAAATTGTTCACCCTAACTTGTTTTTTCATTTTGTTTACTACGCTATTTTTTCATTTTTTTTATTTGGGAATTGTTTTTTTATTTTGAGAAATTATTTTTTTAACATTTTTTTTGCGGAGATTGGGCAGACAAGTTACATGGTAGCAAGACAATTGATTTCCTTAGAGCTATAGAGGAGATAGTTTCAGCAGAGAATGACCATGAGAATTCATGTTAGCAAGCCAAGTGATTTCCTTAGGGCTATAGAGAAGGAGGAGAATGACCATGGATTCTCATGGTAGCAAGCAAAGTGATTTCCTTAGGCTATAGAGAAGAAGGAGAATGACCATGGGGATTCAGTCGAAGAAACTGAGAGAAAAACATTAGCTGTGGATAATTACGGTGATGATGACGAAACAACCTAATCAGTACTCTGAATGTATCACACAATAGGCATGTTACCTCATCTAACAAGTCAAATGTAATTGGAACGTCAAAATATGGTATTTTATATAAAAGAAATTGAAAGAACCAGTTTTTATTTGTTAGATTTTAATTTATTTTATTTTATTTGTGTAGTATTTTTAATTTTATTTAATTTAAGTCTTTGCGCATTATTTAAGTTTTTTTTATTTTATTTGCGCTATTTTTATAACTTTGTTTTTTTATTATATTAATATATATGCTATATAAAACAATTTATTTTATTTTATTTGTGTAGTATTTTTAATTTTATTTTATTTAAGTCTTTGCGCATTATTTAAGTTTTTTTATTTTATTTGCGCTATTTTTATAACTTTGTTTTTTTATTATATTAATATATATGCTATATAAAACCCCGACAGTAATGATTTAAGGATAATTCGATTGTAAATACCAAATTCTGTTCAACACACTATCCTTGACGACTTACTAATTGGGACGTTGTATTTTATATAGATAAAATGTAAAGATACAGTTTTTATTTGTTGGATTTTTCAAAATTAATAGTAATAATTTCACTTATAGAAGGCAAAAAAATATAATGTACTAAAAATAATCTTATTACAAAATAAATAAATATATTTAAGAGAAATTATTATTAAAAATATACTTATTAAAAAATAAACAAATATGTCTAAGATAGGATTCGGGAACACTACTTAATCTCTCCTTTATTCATTGAAACAAATACGTAATAAAAAATTGTTAATTTTGCGCGGATTTATTTTTTCATTTTGTTTATTTGGGCATATGCTATTTTTTCATTTTTTCTATTTGCTCATTGTTTTTTTATTTTAAGCAATTATTTTTTTAACATTCTTTTGCGCATTATTTTTTTATTTTCTATTTTTTCATTTTGTTTAAGCATGTGTTATTCTTTCATTTTAATTATTTTTTACCATTTTGTTTGCGTATTATCTTTTTATTTTGCTATGTTTTTACTTTTACTTTTTAATTTTATTTCACTTTTTATTTTCTATTTTTCTTTTTAATTTTATTTCACTTTTTAATAGAATCTATAAATTAATACTTGATTGGTTAATAAACTCTCTAAATTAATAAAATCATTTCGGTCCCGACTTTGTCTTTTAAATAAAATAAAAAATACTCTCGATAAATTAATAACCTTTCTAAATTAATAAAATTTCACAGTCGAGCCTATTAATTTATAGAGGTTTTACTGTATTGAGGTGGAATTTACAAAATAATTTCATGAAAAAAAACACCACTCCAAGAAAACACACAATACCAACAAACCAAACTTTTGTTTCACACAATCACCAACATCACACAGTATCAGAGTGAACAAAACACGAAAAATCGAAATCAAAAACAAAACAAATTAATTACTTAATTTAAATGTAACGACCGAAAATTTTATAATATTGAAGTAAGTAATTTTGGCCAATTAAATTTGCATAGTAAATAATTATCTCTATACATGATTAATTAGCTATTAGGCTGCTGGACATTCGATTATTGGGTATTCCTTTTTGGGCCTGCAAGTACTAAGTTCATGTTAGTAATTGCATTGCATTTTCAAGTACTAAGTTCATGTTAGTAATTGCATTGCATTTTCAAGGGTCGTGCATTTTATTTGAAACCATTGTGCATAATAGTTCATGTAGGTAGTATCCTCAATTCCTATTCTTTTCCAATAAGATAATAGTAATAATAATAAAATAATAATATTTCTTATTTTCACTCAAAACCCTACGGTATATAGGTGGGTTCTCTTTCAATCTTACTTTCCACACACCGCAAACCAACCAAGCTAGTCGCCGGAAAACGAATCGTTCATCTTCCTTTTTCCATCTTTTCAGGAGGGCTTACAGGTGAATTTGCTTCCCCTTTGTTATTGTCTCTATTTTCATGGCCGTCTTATTCTTTATAAATCTCCGCCAATCGGCACGAGTAAATGTTCTAATATTAACAACCTGAGACCTCTGAATTCACCAACCCAATTTTAGGCTTGGAAATCTTACAAACCTTTTATTCTAACCACTGTGGTAATTTATTTCTTCCTCTTGGGGCCTATATGAATCCACCTACTTCTTGTATTGAGGAATTTGTGTGCGGGATAATTTTATTTAGAAGTCACTTTAGGAGAATAAAATTTCTAATCAATTAATATTTTGCCCCTGATTGTTTCGTCTTTTGAATTATTATTTCTGGAAGTGAAGTCGTGTGTTGGAGGAGGGAGATAAGTGAATCGATGAACATGTCTTAGAATTAACTAAACGATACACAGAGGTGGGTGTAGTGGGTCATCCTTTTGTTTTGAAGTGGGTGAGAAGGGGGCTATTTCACGTGAGGCAGGAGGGACTAATTTAGTCACTTTGGTCTGAATATATATATTAATATTAATAGGATGATATTACAGTTAGTTATTTTACTCCCTAATCACTCCATTCGAACCCTTTTGATGCCCAGTAGTTGTTGACCCTCTTGCAAACAAATGACCATCAATATTTTAAGTCCAATACTTTCAGCAGTAGACATCTTATGACTCTTGTTCAACCATCAGTAATATTTATTCACATATTCTCTCTTTTACCATAGGATTTGTGGATATTGAGGATTAGGATTTGCACGAGCATTCATTCAAGCATTGTTATTGTCAAGTCAAGTTCTGCATTGTCAAGGTAGGGATATTCTAAAACCTTTTTAAATACAGTTCATAATATTTATGGTACGTGGATAAACTGCGTGGTGGTTTGTGATGTACGATCTATTCATGTTATGTGCACATATTAGTCGCGCGACGAAATTCATGGCCGTGTTCACGTAGACGAGTGACGTGTTCACGGTAATCAAGCAAGTCATGTGACGGGAACGTTTAATCGTTCGGAAATTCATGTCCTTGGGTTTATCCCACCGTCTATCAAGTTCAAGATGGTCTAAGTTATGAATCATCCGGTGAACACTGTATCGTATAGTTATATGAACTGTTATCCCTACTGAGTTGTTGATAACTCACCCCTTTTTAAAACCCCATCGTTTCAGGTTAAGCGAAATCGGAGCGAGACGGGGATGTGACGGCGATAGTAGTAGCAGCGTTTATTTCAAAGACATTATTTTCTTTTATGCTTTCCGCTTTTGAAACTTCGCACTTTAGTATTTTATTTAAATTTGACTATTGAGGGTTATTATTTTAGTTAAAGTTTTTTATTTTGAAAAGTCGTTTTGACATTTGTTTATTTTAAATACTAAAATTTATTTTGAAAAGTAAGAAAATCCTCTTTAGTTTATGTTATGAAAAATGGGATGTTACAACTTGGTATCAGAGCATTACGGTTCTCTTTACGGACCTAAAATAGTTTTAAAAAAATAAGCTACTATCGTCCACCTCTGCCTGCTCGCGCCGACTTCGCAAGTAAGTGCATTATAAGTTCATGGTTGTTCATTCAGGTTAAATGTCTACTTTCATGATAGTATAATCACGTGCATGTCATTTCATGATTTTCAAATAAATTGCACTTCATGCCCATGATTTTCAAGTGAGATGCATACTCAAGTACATAGTTTTCAAATTCATGATTTTCCAAGTGCATTGCATGTTCAAGTTTTCAAGTTGAAACTATATGTTATTTAAATTAATTGCGCACATGTTTTAAGTTCAAGTTCATGTTCATGGTAAAATTCAAGTTCAAGTTCAAGCTCATGTTTAAAGTCAAGTTCATGATTTTAATGTTCCAATGTGCGCAATTTATTTCAAGAAATGATGCATATGTTTACGAAAATGTTATTTGCATGCTAAATTATTTTCATGGTTCAAATAATTATTTCTATGCAAATGTTATGATAATTGTGGCCTTAAGAACTTAAGATGATTGAGAATGTAACCTACTCGCTGTAGATAGTTTTCGGAAGTATTGAGATTTATTAACATGGTTGTTTCCTGTAAGTAGAGAATGGTTACTCGTGGACGACCACGTGCTAATCGTAATGCTAACGCGAATGCTACTCCGCTTGTCGGGAATGGAAATCCAGCACATAATGCCCCAGTAGGAGACCAGACTGCAACTCTGCTTCAGAATTTAGTTGCAGCTATAGACGGACTCCGACAGCCAGTGCAAGCACCACCACCTCCCCCAAACCCTGCTAGCGTTACTGCAGTGGTGGTCGAGCAGTTTCGGAAGTACCTACCGCCAAGCTTCGACGGTGATGGCGACCCAATGGTGTTTGAGGAGTGGATAAGGAGTTTAGAACGGATTTTCACACATATTGCATGCGCGGATGAACACAAGATTTCATGTGCCGTATTTCAGATGATTAAGGATGCAGCCCACTGGTGGGATTCTTACAGGCGCACTCATATAGCTCAGGTGGCAGCTATGACTTGGGAACAGTTCAAAGAGGTGCTAATGCAAAAGTACTTCCCTCAATCATACTGGGATGCTAAGGAGACTGAGTTCCTTGAACTCAAGCAGGGAAACCAGACCGTGGAGGAGTATGAGCGCAACTTCAATCAGCTATCCCGTTTTGCCGAACATTTAGTCAACACTGATGAGAGGAAAGCAAGAAGGTTTGAACGGGGACTTCGACCAGAGATTGGTACCATTATGGCAGGACTAATGCTCACGACTTATGCTGACGTGGTGGGACGTGCTCAGGCCATATCTTCTCGCATGGTTCCAGCACCGCCTACTCAGATTAGTGGTGGTGAAACTTCTGGTAAGCGCAAATGGGAGCAACATAAAGGTGGGAACTTCAATGGAAGGAACAAGAACTTCAATAACAAAGGTGGGAGCTCTGGATACAAGGGAACCGAGGTTAAGAAAGTCAGGACCGAGGAGAATGGGCCAGTGAATTTTACTCCTACTATACCACCGTGCAACAAGTGTGGGAAGAGACATACAGGAGAGTGTTTGCAAGGGACAAGATCGTGCTACAACTGTGGACAACCAGGGCACACGTACGCATATTGTACTCGTCCAAGGGCTCCGGACAACAACAAGAAGGGCGCAGCTAGAGTGTTTTCCATGGGAGGACATGAGCCAGAGTCAGATGAGGGATCAGATGCTATGACAGGTATGCTCACTATCTCCGATGTACCTGCCTTGGTTTTGTTTGATTCTGGTGCAACGCATTCTTTCATAGCTGCAAAATATTTTACTCGAGTAAGACATGCCTGTGACGTAGTGAAAGACACCTTAGAGATTAGTATACCTTCCGGTAAAACGATGGAAACTAACCTCCTTTGTAAAGACATAGCTATGAAATTTAACACCAAGACCTTGAAAGCCGATCTTCATGTATTAGAGATGAAAGACTTCGATGTGATACTAGGAATGGATTGGTTAAAAGATAATCATGCTAATATCATATGTCGAGAGAGGAAAGTCATCATCCGGAGGCCAGGAGAGGAGGAAGTCACGTTGCTTGGAACAAGAAACAAATCGATACCACGTTTGGTGTCAACATTAAAGGCGATGAAGATGTTAAGGAAGAAGGACTGCCAAGGGTATTTGGTGAGTATAATTGACACCCGTTCGGAGAAGCTTACTCCAACTGATGTACCGATTGTGTGTGAATTTGAAGATGTTTTCCCTGAGGACCTACCAGGACCCCCTCCTAGTAGGCAAGTGGATTTCACCATTGATCTGGTTCCTGGAGCGGCACCAGTATCGAAGGCACCCTATCGAATGGCACCCATGGAGCTTGAGATACTGAAGGAGCAGATTCAAGAGTTATTGGATAAGAAATTAATTCAACCGAGCGTCTCCCCTTGGGGCGCACCAGTGTTGTTCGTGAAGAAGAAAGATGGGTCCTTGAGGATGTGCATCGACTACAGAGAGTTGAATAAACTCACCATTAAGAACAGGTACCCACTACCTCGAATTGATGATCTCTTTGATCAATTAAGAGGGGCTAGTGTATTCTCGAAGATCGACTTGAGATCGGGATATCATCAACTTAAGATAAAAGACTCGGATGTCTCAAAGTCAGCTTTCAGAACTCGATATGGGCACTATGAGTTTATAGTGATGCCTTTTGGTTTAACAAACGCACCTGCAGTGTTTATGGACCTCATGAATAGAGTTTTTCAGCCCTTTTTGGATCAGTTTGTCATTGTATTCATAGATGACATATTGATCTACTCGAAAGATGAAGCTCAGCACGAGGAACACCTAAGGTCTGTCTTGGAAACGTTGAGGAGGGAGAAGTTGTATGCTAAATTTTCGAAATGTGAGTTTTGGCTCAACCGTGTAGCTTTTCTCGGTCATGTTGTTACTGCTCAAGGTATTGAGGTTGACCCCGCTAAGATTGAAGCAGTCAACGATTGGAGTTCACCTAAGAACGTTGGAGAGATACGAAGCTTTCTTGGTTTGGCTGGTTATTATCGAAGATTCATAGAAGCTTTCTCTAAGATCGCTTTGCCGATGACGTAGTTAACGAGGAAAGGTGTGAAGTTTGTATGGACAGAGAAGTGTGAAGAGAGTTTCCAAGAACTCAAGAAGAAGTTGACTACAGCTCCGGTTCTTACCATTCCAAGCGGTAATGATGGTTTTGTGGTCTATAGTGATGCCTCCAAGCAAGGATTGGGTTGCGTGTTAATGCAGCATGGGAAAGTGATAGCTTATGCTTCCCGACAACTAAAGACACACGAAGTGAATTACCCTACACACGACCTGGAGCTAGCTGCTGTAATCCATGCACTGAAGATTTGGAGACACTACTTATATGGAGTGAAATGCGATATATACACTGATCACAAGAGTTTGAAGTATATTTTCGCGCAGAAAGAGTTGAATATGCGACAGCGAAGATGGTTAGAGCTTGTCAAGGATTATGACTGTTCAATTCATTATCATCCTGGAAAGGCGAACGTGGTGGCAGATGCCTTAAGCAGAAAATCCACAGGGCATGTAGCAAGTTTACTGACGAATCAAGAGCAACTTCAGAAGGAGTTTGAGAACCTAAAAATCGAAGTAATTTCTCAACCTCATAGCACAGACGCAATGTTATCTGCATTGACGATTCGACCTACTCTAGTTGAAAGAATTAAAGAAGCTCAGGAGAAGGATGGCTTTCTGTTAAAGATAAAGACCCGAGTTCGTGAAGGGAGCATTGAAGGTTTTTCTGAAACGGGAGATGGTGTCCTAGTATTTAAGAAAAGGCTATGTGTGCCGAAGGATGAGGCTTTGAGGAAGGAAATCCTAGAAGAAGCACATTGTACGCCTTACACTGCACATCCAGGAGGGACAAAGATGTATCACGATTTGAGAGAGTCATTCTGGTGGAGAAGTATGAAAAGAGACATCGGGTTATTCGTGCAAAAGTGTTTAGTATGCCAACAAGTTAAATTCGAACACCAACGACCTTCTGGTTTACTTCAACCATTGGAAATACCCGAGTGGAAATGGGAGCACGTGAGTATGGACTTCGTGGTAAGTTTACCGCGGTCAGCAAGAGGGAACAACGCAATTTGGGTGATCGTTGATCGATTAACAAAATCTGCACATTTTCTACCGGTGAAGATGACTTGCAGTATGGACCAGCTCGCACAATTGTACATTCGCGAGATAATGAGGTTGCATGGTACTCCGGTATCAATCGTGTCGGATAGAGATCCGAGATTCACTTCAAGATTTTGGAGGAGTTTACATGACGCTATGGGAACGAAGTTGAAGTTCAGCACCGCGTATCATCCTCAGACAGATGGTCAGTCCGAAAGAACAATACAAACTCTTGAGGACATGTTGAGAACATGTGTGCTTGATAACAGAGGTAAATGGGAGAATCTCTTACCATTGGTAGAATTCGCGTACAACAATAGTTATCACTCGACTATTAAAATGGCCCCGTATGAAGCACTCTACGGTAGGAAGTGTAGATCGCCTCTATATTGGAGTGAAGTCGGTGAGAGGAAGGTTTTAGGCCCTGAAATTGTCGATGAGACAGTTTCAGCAATAGCAAAGATACATGCTCGTATTAAAGAGGCTCAAGATAGACAGAAGTCATATGCCGATCGACGTCGTAAGGACTTATACTTTGAAGTCGGTGATCATGTTTTCCTTAAGGTAGCTCCTGCGAGAGGAGTTATAAGATTCGGAAATAGAGGGAAGTTGAGACCAAGGTACATTGGTCCCTTTGAGATTCTTAAGCGGATCGGAAGTCTGGCTTACGAGTTGGCTTTACCGCCAAATTTGACCTCAGTGCACAATGTATTTCACGTCTCGATGCTGAGGAAGTACGTACATGACCCAAGTCATGTCGTGAACCATGAGGAGATACAAGTTGATAAAGATTTATCTTATGATGAAATGCCGGATAGGATTTTGGACCGGAAAATCCACAAGCTCAGAAATCGAGATGTGTCTTTAATCAAAGTTAAATGGACGCGTCATGGCGAGGAAGAAGCTACTTGGGAGCGTGAAGAAGAGATGATAACCACATACCCTGAGTTTTTTGCAAGAGGTACGTAACGAATTTCGAGGACGAAATTCTTATAAGGAGGGTAGGTTGTAACGACCGAAAATTTTATAATATTGAAGTAAGTAATTTTGGCCAATTAAATTTGCATAGTAAATAATTATCTCTATACATGATTAATTAGCTATTAGGCTGCTGGACATTCGATTATTGGGTATTCCTTTTTGGGCCTGCAAGTACTAAGTTCATGTTAGTAATTGCATTGCATTTTCAAGGGTCGTGCATTTTATTTGAAACCATTGTGCATAATAGTTCATGTAGGTAGTATCCTCAATTCCTATTCTTTTCCAATAAGATAATAGTAATAATAATAAAATAATAATATTTCTTATTTTCACTCAAAACCCTACGGTATATAGGTGGGTTCTCTTTCAATCTTACTTTCCACACACCGCAAACCAACCAAGCTAGTCGCCGGAAAACGAATCGTTCATCTTCCTTTTTCCATCTTTTCAGGAGGGCTTACAGGTGAATTTGCTTCCCCTTTGTTATTGTCTCTATTTTCATGGCCGTCTTATTCTTTATAAATCTCCGCCAATCGGCACGAGTAAATGTTCTAATATTAACAACCTGAGACCTCTGAATTCACCAACCCAATTTTAGGCTTGGAAATCTTACAAACCTTTTATTCTAACCACTGTGGTAATTTATTTCTTCCTCTTGGGGCCTATATGAATCCACCTACTTCTTGTATTGAGGAATTTGTGTGCGGGATAATTTTATTTAGAAGTCACTTTAGGAGAATAAAATTTCTAATCAATTAATATTTTGCCCCTGATTGTTTCGTCTTTTGAATTATTATTTCTGGAAGTGAAGTCGTGTGTTGGAGGAGGGAGATAAGTGAATCGATGAACATGTCTTAGAATTAACTAAACGATACACAGAGGTGGGTGTAGTGGGTCATCCTTTTGTTTTGAAGTGGGTGAGAAGGGGGCTATTTCACGTGAGGCAGGAGGGACTAATTTAGTCACTTTGGTCTGAATATATATATTAATATTAATAGGATGATATTACAGTTAGTTATTTTACTCCCTAATCACTCCATTCGAACCCTTTTGATGCCCAGTAGTTGTTGACCCTCTTGCAAACAAATGACCATCAATATTTTAAGTCCAATACTTTCAGCAGTAGACATCTTATGACTCTTGTTCAACCATCAGTAATATTTATTCACATATTCTCTCTTTTACCATAGGATTTGTGGATATTGAGGATTAGGATTTGCACGAGCATTCATTCAAGCATTGTTATTGTCAAGTCAAGTTCTGCATTGTCAAGGTAGGGATATTCTAAAACCTTTTTAAATACAGTTCATAATATTTATGGTACGTGGATAAACTGCGTGGTGGTTTGTGATGTACGATCTATTCATGTTATGTGCACATATTAGTCGCGCGACGAAATTTATGGCCGTGTTCACGTAGACGAGTGACGTGTTCACGGTAATCAAGCAAGTCATGTGACGGGAACGTTTAATCGTTCGGAAATTCATGTCCTTGGGTTTATCCCACCGTCTATCAAGTTCAAGATGGTCTAAGTTATGAATCATCCAGTGAACACTGTATCGTATAGTTATATGAACTGTTATCCCTACTGAGTTGTTGATAACTCACCCCTTTTTAAAACCCCATCTTTTCAGGTTAAGCGAAATCGGAGCGAGACGGGGATGTGACGGCGATAGTAGTAGCAGCGTTTATTTCAAAGACAAGACATTATTTTCTTTTATGCTTTCCGCTTTTGAAACTTCGCACTTTAGTATTTTATTTAAATTTGACTATTGAGGGTTATTATTTTAGTTAAAGTTTTTTATTTTGAAAAGTCGTTTTGACATTTGTTTATTTTAAATACTAAAATTTATTTTGAAAAGTAAGAAAATCTCTTTAGTTTATGTTATGAAAAATGGGATGTTACATTAAAGTTCGTAAAATAAAGTAATATAATTCAAATTATATATAATTATATGAATATTAATAGTAGATAATATCAAAGTTATTTACCATAAATTTCCATATTATTATTTATATAATATAAATTAATTAATTAACCGGTTAAATTTATACCTATAAAATGCAGATTCTCTCCATTATGCTATATTAAAGATTTTTTTTGAAGTAATTAACGTAGTAATTAACGTAATTAGCATAAACTGATTAATTAAATAATTTTTAATCATTTAAATAATAGAAAATTCTTAATTTTGGAGAGAAAAATCTTAATTTTAGAGAATTACCATCAGATATGAATATAATCTAACGAGAGAGAATTAGTCAATTTGTTTCTCGTTTTATATATTGTAAGATAGATTTGCCCAAATTTATGCGCTATTTTTCCACTTTTTTTCATTTGATTTGTGCAACTATGTTTTCAGTTTTTGATTTTTTTTAACAAACAATAATTTATTAATTCAAATTTATCAATTCAAACACTCTCTAGTTGCTTAATAGCTAGCTTGTGTTAAAGAGTTTGATTGATAGATATGAGAAGAAACTACTTTGGTTATCAACCAAATAATAATTTCAATAAAAGTACTACCACTGGATTTCTGTCCCTCGTAGTCTTGTCTAGACAATGGAAAAAGAACGGTTCGGATAAGCCAAAGCAGCCACAGAGGGGACTCGGGTGTCCACAACTTGAGAAGATTAGGTTCCACGATTCAACTGAAACTTCTGGTCATCAAAAGCCGGCTGCTCAGCATTCATCCTTTCAATAAATTACATGATATAGACATATACTAGTAGAAGCCAATGCCTATTGCAACGTTAGGATTCCGGAACACTACTTAATCTTAGTCTTTATTCTTTGAAATAAATATGTAATAATAAAAATTGTTCACTCTGACTTGTTTTTTTTTATTTTGTTTATTTACGCTATTTTTTCGTTTATTTTTTATTTGGGAATTGTTTTTTTATTTTGAGAAATTATTTTTTTAACATTGTTTTTGCACAGATTGGGCAGACAAGTTACATGGTAGCAAGGCAATTGATTTCCTTAGAGCTATAGAGGAGGTAGTTTCGACAGAGAATGACCATGAGAATTCATGGTAGCAAGCCAAGTGATTCAGTCCAAGAAATGTGGGAAAAACATTAGCTGTTGAAAATTACGGTGATGATGACGAAGCAACCGAATTAGTACTCTGAATGTATCACACAATAGGCATGTTACCTCATCTAACATGTCTAATGTAATTGGAACGTCAAAATATGGTATTTTATATAAAAGAAATTCAAAGATCCAGTTTTTATTTGTTAGCTTTAATTTTATTTTATTTTATTTGTGTAGTATTTTTAATTTTATTTTATTTGAGGCTTTGCGCATTATTTAAGTTTTTTTTTATTTTATTTGCCTATTTTTATACCTTTGTTTTTTATTATATTTGCGCTAATATTATTTTTTCCCGATTATGATATATAAAACCTCGACTGTAATGATTGATGATATATAAAACCTCGACTGTAATGATTGAAGGACAATTCGATTGTAAATACAAAATTCTGTTCAACAAACTATCCTTGAAGACTTACTAATTAGGACAGTGTATTTTATATAGATAAAATGTAAAGATACAGTTTTTATTTGTTGGATTTTTCAAAATTAATAGTAATAATTTCACTTATAGAAGACAAAAAAATATAATATACTAAAAATAATCTTATTACAAAATAAATAAATATATTTAAGAGAAATTATTATTAAAAATATACTTATTAAAAAATAAATAAATATTCGGAACACTACTTAATCTCTCCTTTTTTCATTGAAACAAATACGTAATAAAAAATTGTTAATTTTGCGAGGATTTAGTTTTTCATTTTGTTTATTTGGGCATATGCTATTTTTCATTTTTTCTATTTGCGCATTGTTTTTTTTTATTTTGAGCAATTATTTTTTTAACATTCTTTTGCCCATTATTTTTTTATTTTCTATTTTTTCATTTTGTTTAAGCATGTGTTATTCTTTCATTTTAATTATTTTTACCATTTTGTTTGGTATTATCTTTTTATTTTGCTATGTTTTTACTTTTACTTTTTAATTTTATTTCACTTTTTATTTTCTATTTTTATTTTTAATTTTATTTCACTTTTTCATATCTATTTTTTGCCTTTTTCATTTTATTAGCGCATGAGCATTATTTTTTCTATTTTTCATTGCATAATTTGCTTCATCTTGTTTATTTTATTTGTGTATTTGTTTGAGAGACAATAATATAGTATAAGGAGAGAGACAATATATATATATAAGTGGAGAATAGAATTTTTGTGAATTCTTATTTCATACAAAGTAGGGTTTAAATTACTCATTCACTAATTAATAATATTCATAACACTCCATGACTATTTACTGGATTGTTGTCTCGTTAACTTGCTCCCTGATCGTAATCACCGGAGATCGACTATTTACTGGATTGTTGCCTCGTTAAAACCTTGCCAGGAAAACCAGTGGGATAAAACCTCAACGAAGGAAAAAAGTACAACTTGCTCCCCTGATTGTAATCACCGGACCGGGAGTCGATTGGAGTTGTCGTTCCGCAATTTGACAACACCGGATATTCGATCTCCAAAGGATTTCGGTCGGAATTAATTAGATAATTTATTTATTTAAATTTATTAATTCCGGGATATCGATTTCCAACAATTAGTATCAGAGCGTTGGTTTTAGTTCATGGTATTTTTCGATAAATTGTTCTACCTTGCAGGGTTTCCGATCTTTGACTTTGTGATTAATCAGTCTCATTAAAACCTGTAACTAATAAAAACATATATGAAAAACTTAGTTATTCAAATATACATTTTGGTCTTCAGGACACAACCTTGGAATTGTCGATTTTCACATTCATTTGTAGTATTGTATATTTTTCGTCCGTTAGGGACATGCCTTTACCAGACATCTATTGACTAGAGCATTCGCAATTGCTATAACCGGCCGGTAACTCTTCTGGATTATTTTAGATGCGTCAAGTGTTCAATATACATTTCTTGACAAATGAACAATAATGTGAACTTCAATTCACAATCATTTGAACTTCAGGTTCAATATCTCATTTTATCTCGAAAATAAACTCATGGAACATTCTGATATCCTCATTAATTATTATTGAGTGATGTACATGCCTCGTTAAAAACCTCGTCATAAAACCCTGTAGGAAAAAATACTCGAGGAAAAGAGTACATGACATTCACATTTATATTATGGTGATTGTCTCGTTAAAAACCTTTCACTAAGAAAACCCCGTGGGAAAAACTTAGTAGAGGAGTCTTCGGGACCAATCACTAGTCTTCGGGACCTTGTCTTCAATATCATTTTTGTCCATAATGACATATGTAATATGACTATATTCTGATTTTCATTTCCTTTCACTTCAAGAATCTTAAAATCCATTCAGGATTTTCATGTATGTATCTTTCTAATGACTTTACATTGTCAAATGATACATTCTATGCATATCTATATTTATTTTTGTTGCTGCCAGAAGTATAAGGTATCAGAACTTAATGTCATCCTTAAAAATATCAAGTTTCTACGAAATACTCTTGAACAATTAATCTCGCTTTTATATCTCACCACATCATTACTTGTTTTTCTTACGAACACCCACGTATATCCTTCTGGGATAATATTTTGAGGTGCGTACTATAGAGTCAAAATATATCTTTATTTAGCGAGTCATGCTCAACCTCAATTGCTCGTTTCTTATTTTTCGAGTGCTGCTGGCACACTATCATTGATTTAAGTTTTTTGGATCCAATTTTTCTAGAGCAACTCTTGAGGCAAATATGTCGTTGACGACTTTCTATTTTTCATTTGATGACAATTCAACCAAATCTTTAATAATTTCCCAAAATATTTAATTTGGTTGTTCCGCAATCCCATGATTTCCAATTATCATATGCACATACTTTTTCAATAGGATTTTCATCTAACTCTCTTCAGGAGATTTTGAGGGTGACTAAATTTTATTACCGCGGATTTATTTTATATCTTGAGATCGATCTACTAGGCGTATATTAGAATCAACATTTGGGTTGATCTCTTTTGAACTCTTATAATTCATTTATCACAAATATATGTGATTTTGTCATTAATTTGGCAGATTACTTGCTAAATATTGCAAGTCACTTATTTTAATGAACTTCGGGTTCAATTGATTGGTGCGTGGATCTAGAATTTAAGATTGTTTTCATTTTCTCGGCATTTATATTTTTATATTCTTATCTCCCCCTAATGCCGGGAAATGATCTTCCTTTAATATGCAAATCAGTGTAATTGCTATAAATCGATCTTCTGGATCCTGATCTCCTGGATCGTGAGCTCGAGATATTTAATATACCTTATTTTCACTTTAGTGGTGATATGATTATAACTTGCATATTTCAAATTAATTCGTAGATGAGAAATAACAATTTCCACGATGATATGCATCATTTTCATGTTTTGGTACATGTAATCGTGGGGATAATTCGTAAAGCTCTTCCAGAGCTCACTCTTAGTATAGTATGTCATCGTAATAATAGTTGTTTTACCAACAATCCTTCAGGATACAATATATATCTTTATCAATGATCCCTTCAAGGATATAATATCTTTACCAATAATATTTCAGACGTCAAAATAAATCTCAATATATAATTTTCTCAGAAATTACATTTAATTGAAATCGACTTTTTCGATATTCCATGAGTACTTTCAAAAGATATCCTTCAGGATAATTCATACTTTTTCGGGAGCGATCAATAAAAATATTTTTTCAGAAATATTTTGTATTATTCCTTATGAATATCAATATTTATTCGTGAATATCAAATCATAATGTTCTTTATGAACTTTAAAATTTTAATTGATTTACTAGGCATAACTAATTTGATATTATAGTGTTTTTCAGAAACTTAATTATAATTAATTTGATATTACTTTAAGAATATCATATTATAATGTTTATCATATTACTTCAAAAATATCAGATTAATAATGTTGTCAAGGAACATTAGACATTTACTTGCTTCAACATTGAAGAATTTTAAAATGTTCTTCGGGAACATTTGATATTGCTTAATATATCTTTAGTTTTTTGATTTTATTTGCGCTATTTTTATACCTTTATTTTTTTTTATTATATTTGGCTAATATTATTTTTTCCATGGTATATACAACCCCTATTTTTTCCTTATTATTGTATATACAATCAATTGGAAATACAAAATTTTGTACAACAAACTATCCTTGACAACTTACTAATTGGAACGTTATATTTTATATAAATGAAATGTAAAGATACAGTTTTTATTTGTTGGATTTTTCAAAATTAATAGTAATAATTTCACTTATAGAAGACAAAAAAATATAATGTACTAAAAATAATCTTATTACAAAATAAATAAATATATTTAAGAGAAATTATTATTAAAAAATATACTTATTAAAAAATAAACAAATATGTCTAAGATAGGATTTGGGAACACTACTTAATCATGGTAGTTTCAGCAGAGAATGACCATGAGAATTCATGGTAGCAAGCCAAGTGATTTCCTTAGGGCTATAGAGAAGGCGGAGAATGACCATGGGGATTCAGTCCAAGAAACTGAGGGAAAAACATTAGCTGTGGAAAAGTACGGTAATGATGACGAAGCAGAATCAGTACTCTGAATGTATCACACAATAGGCATGCATGTTACCTCATCTAACAAGTCTAATGTAATTGCAACGTCAAAATATTGATTCAAGGTACATCCTCTGACTCCGTTTGCGCCGAGCTCGGATCACAATCGCACGTTTCTGTCCTCTGGCACTGCGTGTCGACCCATCTATTACGCTGTCTGAGGGCCGGGGAATAGATGTTTTCGTCTAGGGTTGTTAGATCAGTTGGTTGAGCAGTTGAATTTAAGACCGTGAGGTCGGTTCGAACGCGAGAAATTGCAATTGACCTTAACAAAAAAAAAGAATAGATGCTTTTCTAGAAGAAGTGATTTTCGGAGGGTTCAGAATCCCTACTCCCAACTTCAATACGACTCCGGGAGTGCACGGTAAAGGCCGTGATCAGATTATGCCATCTTCGAGCAATATCAATTGTTTTTCATTTTCTTGGTATTGGATGATATGTTTTCTTCTTTTCTTTATTGACATGCTAATATGTTAGTTCGATCTTGCCGCTATCCGAGTGAGAGGGTTTACAAGAACCCTCAACTTTGCCTTAGCAATTCTGGTTTGGATTGTTGGAAGCCGACTATCACTAGTCCTGCACGTTATCCACCAAAACCGACTGGGCTCGTAATAAGATCACCAATTCAAGAAGGCTCGAGGATGAACAGCTTAAGAATACAATATATTTTAATAAAAAATATATTTTTTTTGAAAATTTTACTACCAATATTGAGTAAGAAATAACAATTCTAAGTAAGATTTTTTATTAAAATTTTATTCCGTACAAAATAAGTTGATAAAATTATTTTGGTATAAAATAATAATTCTAAGTTTTTTTTTCTATTCTATTTTTAATTTTTTTTTATCAAATTGAAAACAGTTTGAAAAAATAAACTTGATTTTTTTTAAAGATTGAATAAATAAATTTGAGATTTTTGTGGAAACACTGTTTGGATTAAATACAATAATAATTAAAATGAAATGTTGAAATAGTATTAAATACTAGGAGTACATATTGTAGAATGCGGATTACAAAACGTTTTTCTAAAAACTGAAAAAAAGAAGGTTGAGATTTTTGTGAAAACGCTGTTTGAATTTAAATACAATAATAATTAATTAAATGTTATAACAGTATTAAATATTGCAGAATGCGGATTAAATAGCGTAGCCGCTAAAAAGTTGATTTTTTTAATATATATATTTATATTCATAATCAATATGGGCCCCTAAAATTTATGGGCCCTTGGCGGTTGCACCTGGGCCTATGCCCAGGGTCGGGCCTGGAAAGGATTAGGAACACTACTTAATCTTTGCGTTTATTCTTTGAAACAAATGTAATAAAAAAATTGTTACTTATTTTTTCATTTTTTTTTTATTTGTGCATTGTTTTTTTATTTTGAGCAATTATTTTTTTAACATTTTTTTTTGCGCATATTGGGCAGACAAGTTGCATGGTAGCAAGCCAAGTGATTTCCTTAAAGCTATAGAGGAGGTAGTTTCAGCAGAGAATGAACACGAGGATTCATGGTAGCAAGCCAAGTGATTTCCTTAAAGCTATAGAGAAGACAGTTTCAGCAAAGAATGACTATGGGGATTCAGCCCAAGAAACTGAGGGAAAAACATTAGCCGTGGAAAATTACGGTGATGATGACGAAGCAACCGGTTAGAATCAGTACTCTGAATGTATCATACAAGAGGCAGGTTACCTTATCTAATCAGTCTAATGTAATTAGAACGTCAAAATATGGTATTTTAATTTATATAAATGAAATTCAAAAATCCAGTTTTATTTGTTATATTTAATTTTATTTAATTTTATTTGTGTAGTATTTTTAATTTTATTTTATTTGGGGCTTTGCGCCTTATTTAAGTTTTTTGATTTTATTTGCGCTATTTTTATACCTTTGTTTTTTTTATTATATTTGGCTAATATTATTTTTTCATGATTATGGTATATACAACCCCTATTTTTTCATGATTATTGTATATACAATCAATTGGAAATACAAAATTTTTTTCAACAAACTATCCTTGACAACTTACTAATTGGAACGTTATATTTTATATAAATGAAATGTAAAGATACAGTTTTTATTTGTTGGATTTTTCAAAATTAATAGTAATAATTTCACTTATAGAAGACAAAAAAATATAATGTACTAAAAATAATCTTATTACAAAATAAACAAATATATTTAAGATAAATTATTATTAAAAATATACTTATTAAAAAATAAACAAATATGTCTAAGATAGGATTTGGGAACACTACTTAATCATGGTAGTTTCAGAAGAGAATGACCATGAGAATTCATGGTAGCAAGCCAAGTGATTTCCTTAGGGCTATAGAGAAGGCGGAGAATGACCATGGGGATTCAGTCCAAGAAACTGAGGGAAAAACATTAGCTGTGGAAAAGTACGGTGATGATGACGAAGCAGAATCAGTACTCTGAATGTATCACACAATAGGCATGTTACCTCATCTAACAAGTCTAATGTAATTGCAACGTCAAAATATTGATTCAAGGTACATCCTCCGACTCCGTTTGCGCCGAGCTCGGATCACAATCGCACGTTTCTGTCCTCTGGCACTGCGTGTCGACCTATCTATTACGCTGTCTGAGGGCCGGGGAATAGATGTTTTCGTCTAGGGTTGTTAGATCAGTTGGTTAAGCAGTTGAATTTAAGACCGTTAGGTCCTAGGTTCGAACCCGAGAAATTGCAATTGATCTTGACAAAAAAAAAAGAATAGATGCTTTTCTAGAAGAAGTGATTTTCGGAGGGTTCAGAATCCCTACTCCCAACTTCAATACGACTCCGGGAGTGCACGGTAAAGGTCGTGATCAGATTATGCCATCTTCGAGCAATATCAATTGTTTTTCATTTTCTTGGTATTGGATGATATGTTTTCTTTTTTTCTTTATTGACATGCTAATATGTTAGTTCGATCTTGCCGCTATCCGAGTGAGAGGGTTTACAAGAACCCTCAACTTTGCCTTAGCAATTCTGGTTTGGATTGTTGGAAGCCGACTATCACTAGTCCCACGTTATCCACCAAAACCGACTGGTGACCATGAGAATTCATGGTAGCAAGTCAAGTGATTTCCTTAGGACTATAGAGAAGGCAGAGAATGACCATGGGGAGTCCAAGAAACTGAGAGAAAAACATTAGCTGTGGATAATTACGGTGATGATGACGAAGCAACCGGTTCGAATCAGTACTCTAAATGTATCACACAATAGGCATGTTACCTCATCTAACAAGTCTAATGTAATTGGAACGTTAAAATATGGTATTTTATATAAAAGAAATTCAAAGATGCAGTTTTTATTTGTTAGATTTTATTTTATTTTATTTTATTTGTGTAGTATTTTTAATTTTATTTTATTTAAGTCTTTGCGCATTATTTAAGTTTTTATTTTATTTTATTTGCGCTATTTTTATACCTTTGTTTTTTATTATATTTGCGCTAATATTATTTTTTCCCGATTATGGTATATAAAACCCCGACCGTAATGATTTGTGGACAATTCGATTGTAAATACAAAATTCTGTTCAACAAACTATCCTTGACGACTTACCAATTGGGACGTTGTATTTTATATAGATAAAATGTAAAGATACAGTTTTTATTTGTTGGATTTTTCAAAATTAATAGTAATAATTTACTTATAGAAGACAAAAAAATATATTGTATTAAAAATAATCTTTTTACAAAATAAATAAATATATTTAAGAGAAATTATTATTAAAAATATACTTATTACAAAATAAATAAATATGTCTAAAATAGGATTCGGGAACACTACTTAATCTCTCCTTTATTCATTGAAACAAATACTCCTTTATTCATTGAAACAAATACGTAATAAAAAATTGTTAATTTTGCGCGGATTTATTTTTTCATTTTGTTTATTTAGGCATATGCTATTTTTTCATTTTTTCTATTTGCTTATTGGTTTTTTATTTTGAGCAATTATTTTTTTTAACATTCTTTTGCGCATTATTTTTTTATTTTCTATTTTTTCATTTTGTTTAAGCATGTGTTATTCTTTCATTTTAATTATTTTTTACCATTTTGTTTGCGTATTATTTTTTTATTTTGCTATGTTTTTACTTTTACTTTTTAATTTTATTTCACTTTTTATTTTCTATTTTTCTTTTTAATTTTATTTCACTTTTTAATATCTATTTTTTGCCTTTTTCATTTTATTAGCGCATGAGTATTATTTTTTTCTATTTTTCATTGCATAATTTGTTTCATCTTGTTTATTTTATTTGTGTATTTTTTGGTTTAAGATTTATAATTAATAATGAATATAAAAAAGAATAGTTTGAATTCCAAATATTATTATTGAAAATTGCAATAGCTCCATAATTTTATTTTAAAAACTTACTATTATATAAATTTTATTTTATATGTTTCTTTATTAATTTCAATTATATTTTGTAACTTGGAAATACTTAATTTGTGGTGAATTATATTGATTAAAGGTACATCCTCCGACTCCGTTTAATCACAATCGCATGTTGTATTCTAAATGTCTAGTTTAGTGGAAATACGGAACTCCTTATCTATGCCTTAGTCTATACATAATTCAAACATGATTGCATTTAATGCAGATATATACGTTGTAGACGGTATGGCTTGAGGAGACACGCGGAAGATTATATTGTCGGTTACTCGTATACAATCAAACAGTGGCTCACGACTTAGATGGACAAGGACAATCCATCGGTACGTCGTAGTGTGACTGGTAGATAGTCGGTCTTGACTATCATGTCACACTGGTACACTTGGTGTATTGAGCCGGACCACGGGAGGGCGTTCGATTTATACTAATCGGAGTAATCGAACTAGACCTCAGATATTACGGATATGTGAGTTCTTAATCCCTATATAATTATAGGTGCGTGGTCCAATGCTCGGTTCTTTGATGTGCCAATGAGTGAGACTAATTGATTAGTCAATATTCTCGGTAGATTGAGAATCGGTATTGTACACACGGCCGGCATGCTATAGATTATAGACAGGAAACCATGTCCCATTTATTGGGTGGATGATGTCCCTCGTAAAGTTAAACCTGGTAGTAGGATAATAAGAAATGAATTGATTTAATTATTAGTAATTAAAATTAATTCGTGGACATGCGATATCTTAAACACGAGTAAATATCACATGTAATACGGAAAATTATTGACGGAATAATTTGAATTAATTAATTGGGAAATCATTTATAATTTTATAGTGGAATTAATTATAAATAAAATTGTGGAAGGACACCGAGTTAATTAAATTGCAATTTAAGCCTAATTAATTAATTGCCTATGGGTCCTAGTGTGGCCTATATAAATCCCTCATCTCTCCTCTAAATCTACAGAACGACGCTATTTTTCTTACGCTGGGGTTTGAGAGAGAAGAAGAAGAGAAACTCCAAGCGGATCGATGCCCACCCATTGGCTGGAGCAAGAGGGCTAGGATACACGCTAGAAGACTCGAGGTCTCTGTCAATTCGGCTTCTCCGAATCACGCGACAAAGGTATGGAATCGAAACCCTATTTCCGCATTGTTTCGATTCGATCTCGTACGTAATTATACAACGAACCAAAGATTGGTTTATTTGGCTTGGATTTGATGTTATCGGACTGCTGGGAGGTCTCTGATCTCCGGCGTGGCAGTCGGATCGAGAAAATCTCGTCGAAACAGCCAGAACGGGCGAAACCCGCTGCTGGAATCGCGACAATGTCGGCCGACATCGTTTCGTGAGTATTTTAATGTCGGCCGACATTTGCCCTGTCGGGCGACAGCCTTTTGGCGTCGGCCGACAGACAGGGCAGAATGCCCCGTTTTCGCGCGGTTGCATTTTTGGTGCAATGGCTGGGCGTGTTTCGGGTCTAGGGCTTCGTGTTAAGTACAGTGGGTACGCCGGGGGTCGACTGGGCTTGTCCGGATGTTCGAGTAGTCGAACGGACATGTCCCGGGTAGTCGATTTCCAACAAATGGTATCAGAGCCGGTTAATCGGTTTGTTGTATAGTTCGTACGATTTACCTTGCAGGTTGAACCCGATTATTATGGCCAACATTATGGGATGTTGTATGATAATTTTGTTGTGGTTTGTTAAACTCTCGGGCTTGTCGAGATTGATTTGTTTTGGAAAACGTTGCTTGTTTGTAATAGATAAAAACGACGGGTTGGGTCGTTAGGTTTATTTATTTATTTCCGTTGTTTTTCCGGGCATGTATAGGATCGATCACCCTGTATAGGATCGATGTCGGATTTAGTTTTATTCTTCTAATTTTTCTTGCTATTTTTGGTGGATCGAGACGAGATCGAAACCCGAAGAAACAAGAGTCGAGGAGACGAACCGGCAACGGGCAGCCATCGAACACACCCCGTGTTCGCGACGGGCAGCAGCGGGGCTGGGTTTCGTTCGACCCCACGGACGACTCAACGAGGCTCGAGACGAGGCTCCAGTGGGAGGAGTTCGTCTCTTGACCCTCGAGCGAGTCGGTGGTGGACCGAGATCGAGACGAGCAACGAGATGAAGTTCCAAGAGACGTGAATTGGAGAATACTTAAGGCCACAATAATCGGGGCCACGTTAATTGCTTTTTATGTGATTTACGTGCTTTTTATTATGCTTAATTATTTTATGTATGTTATCCCTCAATCGTAAAATACTAAGTGGGAGAGGGATTGGAAACAATCCCGCGATCTCCATTCTCTGTTTTGAATGTGATGTGTATTGACTTACGAGTTGGCTTTAGTGTCATCCTCCCTATCGGATAAAGTCGATACACGGACATCACTGGATCAAAATTCGAATTCAATTCCACTTATAAAATTGAACAATTATATTTTTCAAAAGCAGTGCCTAATCTGTTTTTTTTCAAAGACTAATTTCAACTCGACTCATTCTCACCCCGGGGAGTGGAATGGAGCCAAAGCGCTTGGTTATGTCGATGACACAGATTAGAGACTTTCGAGTCATTCGATGACTAGATCGATTGTCTAATTGGCTCCCTCACCTAGTGAGAGATAGGGCTCAATTGCATGATTGATCGCTGGTTAGAAACTTCGAGTTTCACTTACGAGATATCAAGCTTTGATTAATAAAATTGTGAAATTTAATAAATGTAAGAGTCAATTAACAAAGTTGTTTGTTTTAGTAAACGTCCACACTATCGTGGCTTGCTAAATGGAAACGATACTTTGGGTTAATTGAGACTCTATGACATTTAAATAAGTGGGATTCAATTAATAAAGTTGTTTGTTTTAGTAAAAGTCCACACTAACGTGGCTTGCTAGATGGAAACAGAACTTTAGGATTGATTGAGGCTCGACAGTTATAGAAGTCGTGGAGGACCGCATGTCAACGTAAACGTCCACATGAACGTGGCTTGCGGTGGACATGTAGTTCCCGAGCGGTGGACTTAGCACTGAGAAATGGTATACACTTAGGTACGCTTTATAGTATCCTCCCCATCGGACTCACTGCTATAATGATGTACGACCGAAGTAAAAATCCAATTATAAAATCGTTTGGATTAGTATACGTCCACAAGAACGTGGCATGCTAGTCTGATGGGATTTTGGAAATGATTAGTAGTTTAATGATATTATTTGAGGGAAATGATATCGAATTAAACTCATTGTTTGTTTTATATGGTATTATTCCCATTAAAAGTCAACAAACTCAATGAACCTGTTTGTATGGATTAAAGAAGAAACTTGGACATTTTCCTAACTGCAGAGGAGTACAAATATGTATTCCAAGTCAATTGACCTGCTGAACCAAATGATGCTTCCACTCCTGAGGAAAGGAAGCTCATGGAAATGGATCAAGGCTTTGAGATGACGCAGAGCTACATTATGGATTTCATGTCAAATGTACTGCGACGCCGGGATCAAGCCATGACCATTACCTATGATATGATGCTTAACCTCAAGAAGCTTTTTGGTTATCAGGACAGGACAGCCGGGCAAAATGCAATGAGGCAACTCATGACGGCCATCGCATCCGAAGGGACGCCCGTGAGGGATCACGTTTTTAATCATATAAATAATAGAAAAATCTTAATTTTGGAGAATTACCATGTATGAATATAATCTAACGAGAGAGAATTAGTCAATTTGTTTCTCGTTTTATATATTGTAAGATAGATTTGCGCAAATTTATGCTCAATTTGTTTCTCGTTTTATATATATTGTAAGATAGATTTGCGCAAATTTATGCGCTATTTTTCCACTTTTTTTTTAGTGGAACAATGTTTTTCAGTTTTTGATTTTTTTTTAACAAACAATAATTTATTAATTCAAATTTATCAATTCAAACATTCTCTAGTAGCTTAGTAGCTAGCTTGTGTTAAAGAGTTTGATTGATAAATATGGGAAGCAACTACTTTGGTTATTAACCAAATAATAATTTCAATAAAAGTACTACTACTGGATTTCTGTCCCTCCATTGTCTTGTGGATAAGCAGCCACATGGGGGACTCGGTGTCCACAGCTTGAGAAGATTAGGTTCCATGATTCAACCGAAACTTCTGGTCATCAAAAGCCTACGGTTGCTCAGCATTCATCCTTTCAATAAACTACGTGATATAGACAAATACTAGTAGAAGCCATGCCTATTGCAACTATAGGATTCGGGAACACTACTAAATCTTTGTCTTTATTCTTTGAAATAAATATGTAATAAAAAAATTGTTCACCCTAACTTGTTTTTTCATTTTGTTTACTACGCTATTTTTTCATTTTTTTTATTTGGGAATTGTTTTTTTATTTTGAGAAATTATTTTTTTAACATTTTTTTTGCGGAGATTTGGCAGAAAAGTTACATGGTAGCAAGACAATTGATTTCCTTAGAGCTATAGAGGAGATAGTTTCAGCAGAGAATGACCATGAGAATTCATGGTAGCAAGCCAAGTGATTTCCTTAGGGCTATAGAGAAGGAGGAGAATGACCATGGATTCTCATGGTAGCAAGCCAAGTGAATGGTAGCAAGCCAAGTGATTTCCTTAGGCTATAGAGAAGGAGGAGAATGACCATGGAGATTCAGTCGAAGAAACTGAGAGAAAAACATTAGCTATGGATAATTACGGTGATGATGACGAAGCAACCTAATCAGTACTCTGAATGTATCACACAATAGGCATGTTACCTCATCTGACAAGTCAAATGTAATTGGAACGTCAAAATATGGTATTTTATATAAAAGAAATTGAAAGAACCAGTTTTTATTTGTTAGATTTTATTTTATTTTATTTTATTTGTGTAGTATTTTTAATTTTATTTTATTTAAGTCTTTGCGCATTATTTAAGTTTTTTTTATTTTATTTGCGCTATTTTTATAACTTTGTTTTTTATTATATTAATATATATGCTATATAAACAGTAATGATTTAAGGACAATTCGATTGTAAATACCAAATTCTGTTCAACACACTATCCTTGACGACTTACTAATTGGGACGTTGTATTTTATATAGATAAAATATAAAGATACAGTTTTTATTTGTTGGATTTTTCAAAATTAATAGTAATAATTTCACTTATAGAAGGCAAAAAAATATAATGTACTAAAAATAATCTTATTACAAAATAAATAAATATATTTAAGAGAAATTATTATTAAAAATATACTTATTAAAAAATAAACAAATATGTCTAAGATAGGATTCGGGAACACTACTTAATCTCTCCTTTATTCATTGAAACAAATACGTAATAAAAAATTGTTAATTTTGCGCGGATTTATTTTTTCATTTTGTTTATTTGGGCATATGCTATTTTTTCATTTTTTCCATTTGCTCATTGTTTTTTTATTTTAAGCAATTATTTTTTTAACATTCTTTTGCGCATTATTTTTTTATTTTCTATTTTTTCATTTTGTTTAAGCATGTGTTATTCTTTCATTTTAATTATTTTTTACCATTTTGTTTGCGTATTATCTTTTTATTTTGCTATGTTTTTACTTTTACTTTTTAATTTTATTTCACTTTTTATTTTTTATTTTTCTTTTTAATTTTATTTCACTTTTTAATAGAATCTATAAATTAATACTTGATTGGTTAATAAACTCTCTAAATTAATAAAATCATTACTTGGTCTTTTAAATAAAATAAAAAATACTCTCGATAAATTAATAACCTTTCTAAATTAATAAAATTTCACAGTCGAGCCTATTAATTTATAGAGGTTTTACTGTATTGAGGTGGAATTTACAAAATAATTTCATGAAAAAAAACACCACTCCAAGAAAACACACAATACCAACAAACCAAACTTTTGTTTCACACAATCACCAACATCACACAGTATCTGAGTGAACAAAACACGAAAAATCCGAAATCAAAAACAAAACAAATTAATTACTTAATTTAAAGTTCGTAAAATAAAGTAATATAATTCAAATTATATATAATTATATGAATATTAATAGTAGATAATATCAAAGTTATTTACCATAAATTTCCATATTATTATTTATATAATATAAATTAATTAATTAACCGGTTAAATATATACCTATAAAATGCAGATTCTCTCCATTATGCTATATTAAAGATTTTTTTTGAAGTAATTAACGTAGTAATTAACGTAATTAGCATAAACTGATTAATTAAATAATTTTTTATCATTTAAATAATAGAAAATTCTTAATTTTGGAGAGAAAAATCTTAATTTTAGAGAATTACCATCAGATATGAATATAATCTAACGAGAGAGAATTAGTCAATTTGTTTCTCGTTTTATATATTGTAAGATAGATTTGCCCAAATTTATGCGCTATTTTTCCACTTTTTTTCATTTGATTTGTGCAACTATGTTTTCAGTTTTTGATTTTTTTTTAACAAACAATAATTTATTAATTCAAATTTATCAATTCAAACACTCTCTAGTTGCTTAATAGCTAGCTTGTGTTAAAGAGTTTGATTGATAGATATGAGAAGAAACTACTTTGGTTATTAACCAAATAATAATTTCAATAAAAGTACTACCACTGGATTTCTGTCCCTCGTAGTCTTGTCTAGACAATGGAAAAAGAACGGTTCGGATAAGCCAAAGCAGCCACAAAGGGGACTCGGTGTCCACAACTTGAGAAGATTAGGTTCCACGATTCAACTGAAACTTCTGGTCATCAAAAGCCTACGGCTGCTCAGCATTCATCCTTTCAATAAACTACATGATATAGACATATACTAGTAGAAGCCAATGCCTATTGCAACTATAGGATTCCGGAACACTACTTAGTCTTTATTCTTTGAAATAAATATGTAATAAAAAAATTGTTCACTCTGACTTGTTTTTTTATTTTGTTTATTTACGCTATTTTTTTGTTTTTTTTTTATTTGGGAATTGTTTTTTTATTTTGAGAAATTATTTTTTTAACATTGTTTTTGCACATATTGGGCAGACAAGTTACATGGTAGCAAGACAATTGATTTCCTTAGAGCTATAGAGAAGGTAGTTTCGACAGAGAATGACCATGAGAATTCATGGTAGCAAGCCAAGTGATTCAGTCCAAGAAATGAGGGAAAAACATTAGCTGTTGAAAATTACGGTGATGATGACGAAGCAAACGGTTCGAATTAGTACTCTGAATGTATCACACAACAGGCATGTTACCTCATCTAACAAGTCTAATGTAATTGGAACGTCAAAATATGGTATTTTATATAAAAGAAATTCAAAGATCCAGTTTTTATTTGTTAGCTTTTATTTTATTTTATTTTATTTGTGTAGTATTTTTAATTTTATTTTATTTGATGCTTTGCGCATTATTTAAGTTTTTTTGATTTTATTTTCCTATTTTTATACCTTTGTTTTTTATTATATTTGCGCTAATATTATTTTTTCCCATTATGATATATAAAACCTCGACGGTAATGATTGAAGGACAATTCGATTGTAAATACAAAATTCTGTTCAACAAACTATCCTTGAAGACTTACTAATTAGGACAGTGTATTTTATATAGATAAAATGTAAAGATACAATTTTTATTTGTTGGATTTTTCAAAATTAATAGTAATAATTTCACTTATAGAAGACAAAAAAATATAATATACTAAAAATAATCTTATTACAAAATAAATAAATATATTTAAGAGAAATTATTATTAAAAATATACTTATTAAAAAATAAATAAATATGTCTAAGATAGGATTCGGGAACACTACTTAATCTCTCCTTTATTCATTGAAACAAATACGTAATAAAAAAATTGTTAATTTTGCGAGGATTTATTTTTTCATTTTGTTTATTTGGGCATATGCTATTTTTTCATTTTTTCTATTTGCACATTGTTTTTTTTATTTTGAGCAATTATTTTTTTAACATTTTTTTGCCCATTATTTTTTTATTTTCTATTTTTTCATTTTGTTTAAGCATGTGTTATTCTTTCATTTTAATTATTTTTTACCTGTTGTAGAACGACGATGTATAGTACGAACAATATGCGGAACCCGAATATAACTCAACAATAAATAAAGAAGGAGACAAGAAAAGAAGACAAGGAATTTACGTGGAAACCCAAAATCCGGGAAAAACCACGGGAGGAACGACGAGAACTTTCACTATAATGTTGCCTCACGATTACAAGGATTGATATCCACTCTAAAACCCTCTAATCTCACACAATATTATCCTCTCTCTATGATGGTATTAATTTATAGGTGTAGAAAACCCATAAATTAGGTTACCAATAGGAATAGTAATAAACCCTTTTTCCTAATATATGACTCCTAAATCTATAAGGAATAGAATTATATTATATTAAATATATTTCTAATTTTCCTAAATAAGGAAACAAAATTCCTACGGATTCGAGTCATATTTTAACAATCTCCACCTTGACGAGAAACCGCGAAATCCCATCGCTCATGTGAAATCACATCACATGTAACACAAAGCCGCGAAATCCCATCGCGCATGCGAAATCTCATCGCACATCAAACCATAAATCGAAATCACATCGCCCTCAATAGTCTCGTCCCTCGTCTTCCTCCAAATGCCCCAACGGGCCTAGTTCCTAGAAGTCTGGACCATCAAAGGTCCCCATGAATCGGAACGTACATACCCGAGTGTCTTCTTCGAATTGTGAGCCCAATTCGAGATATACCCTCTCGACCGCTTTCCAAGCGCACATGGCTCACCAGGTTTAGAAACACTCCATAGATCGAGAAACACTCGATCCTTCTTGTCGACTTTCCTCACATGCCCAAGCCGCACATGGTCTAGTCGTGTAGACTCTTCACCCGAGAGCCTAGTTTTTCCCACGGTTACTTCGTTCACCGCTTCATCTTTAATCAGCTTGGTCACTCCGGCCTTACTTGGTTGCGCGCCTCTAAGCCGGATAGACTCTTCTACCAAGAGTCGGGTTTCGGCCCCGGTTACTTCCTTCACCGCGCCTTCTTGGAGGACATAAGGTCGTCTCGCCTTTTCGTCTCCTCCCAACACTACCAAAGCCTCTTCGGTAGCCTCATAAACTCCACCTTCTCCGGTGTAGCTTTTATCAACCTCGGTTACTTCCTTCGCCGAGCTTCCATTGAGGACATAAAGGCGACTCGCCTTTCTCTTTCCTCGCAATATTACCAAACCACCTTTGGTAACTCTTAAATCTCCACCTTTACAAGTGAGTTTATAGCCCTTCATATCAAGGGTACTCAAGGAAATCAAATTCCTCTTCAAGTCAGGGACATGTCTTACCTCGCCTAACGTGCGCACCGTGCCATCGAACATCTTCAAGCGGATATTTCCAATCCCTTCGACCTTGCACGAGGTGTCATTAGCCATGAACACCGCACCATCCTCCAAAGATTCATAAGTCTCGAACAACGACCGGTCCGGACACATATGAAACGAGCAACCCGAGTCTAAGATCCAATCACCACAAAAGTTGGAGTTCTCGCCTAGAGCCATTAGTAGTTCTCCATAGAAATTCCCATCTACTAATCCAACGTCACCGGAATTCCGATTACCGGAATTATTGTTGTTGCTCTCCTTTTTCTTCCACGCGTAGCACTCCGACTTTATGTGTCCCTTCTTCTTGCAATAGAAACACTCCTTATTCCCGTGTCGCGACTTCGAATTCCCCGACTCGCTCCCTTTATCACGGTACTTCTTTTGGACGCTAAGTCCTTCACCCACATCGGGCATACCATCCTTGTTGGACTCCATCCTTTGTACGTTTTCCCTTGACGAGAGAGCCGAAGTTACGTCTTTAAACGTGAGACTATCTCGTCCATAGAGAAGCGTGTCCCGAAAAGCCGCCATGGAGGGGGGTAGCGAGCATAACATCCAAAACGCAAGATCATCATCTTCGATCTTCACGCCAATTTTCCCAAGGTCAGCTACACGCTCCTTGAATCTCGCTACATGGTCTTGAATCGACGACCCGTCCGCCATCTTGAGGAAGTAGAGACTTCTCTTCAAGTGATGCTTGCTGGACACCGTTTTCTCAACGCACATCGATTCCAACAACTCCCATAATTCCTTTGCGGTCTTCGCCTCCGTCGTTTCCTCAGTCAACGAATCCAAAACATGAAGCCCTATGGTCGCCATAGCCATCTGATCGAGCTCCACCCACTCGTCATGCTTCATGTCTTTCGGCTTGTTGTCAATACCAAGTAGAACAATCTCTTGCTTAAGAGATCTGACGACGACGCGTGTTTGTCGTGGAACAAACGCCGGTCAAAATAAATTTGTAAGTTTCCTAGACCTTTCACCAACAACAAGTATTAGTGGCAAGTATAGGGTCGATCCCACGAGGAGTTTATTGTTACTTTCCCCCGGCTTTGCCCAGAGAGTTGTCACGTTTAAAAAGGATTTTTTGTGTTCGCTGTGGACACTGCGGTTCCGTGATCTCCTTACTACCTTGACTGAAATAAAACAAAAACAAAAATAAAAACGAATTAAAAACATTTGGGCAAGTTGTTACCTTGATCACACTGGTCAAGTGTTTACTGTTCACTGGCACATATATCATTTTGCTAACAGCTTCATCTTCCGGTTATAGGCCCAAAATATTAACGTCCCTATGATGTCACGCACGCCAAAACCCCTGACCCTCATTCGCTCTTATGTTTAAAGTCCTATTAGATCTCTCTCAATAGGTCTCCTGACATTGACCAATTCGACACTATGTGACCGCATGAGTCTAAGTTGATCAAGTCGCTTTCATCCTCCAAGCAAACCCAGAATGGCCAATAGCATGCCTGGACAGACCCAAGTCATACGACCACATCTCCAGCAACATGTTGTACTTCGCGGACGCCCAGTCTCCCGGTCGCGTTGATCCACGTACTTGTGTGTTAGGCAAGTCGGGGTTCCCACTGGTCATTGTAGGATTGCCCAAGTCCCTAACATCCTCGATATACTACCCTGTTGAATCGGGAACAAAGCTAAGCTAGTTGCTGTCATCAAGAAGCCTCACAGTATTTTACACAGCAGCCTGATCAGGATCAGAACTTGACCAAACGATGTTAATTCAGCAATGCATAATTAAAATAAATAACGAAAGCAAAAAACGAAATTAAATAACTAAAACAAAAGGGAAATAAATTAAAGAAAAACATAATATACAATTTCGCCCAAACGGGCTGCCCAAAAGGGCGGTGTTCCTCCTCACTCGACTCTCAAAACAAGTACATATAAACTCTCATGAATTTCGTGTGTTGTTTTGTGGAGCTCGGGTTGTGTGTTGCTGCGTTCGGCTCTCTTTTTCCTTGCTTTATTTCGTGGCTCCTTGTGTTCTTCACGTCCTCATATATTTATAGATGATAGGAGTCTTGGGAAGCAAGTAAAAATCGCTGATCTTGATTGGATAAGGATTCTCTTGAAGACTCCTAGATTTTCAGGATTCTGGACAACTGCCTGCCCATGCTGACGTCTTGACAGACTCGTGTGTATATAGGACTCTGATTTGATAGAGACGTGTTGGACAATGACTCTAAGGTTGGATGAGAGTCCTTCTTTGATACTTCTCTGAATCTGGTCGCCTTTGAGGACTCCATGATTCCCAGGACTCTTTCGTACACTACTTGCTCAACGTCCGTCTCTGATCAATTGTCGCTCTTGCCCAATTGCTTTATCTTCGATAGCCTTCTTTACGAGGTAGTTGTTCATGCGCGGTACTTGGTCGTGCATCGGTCTTGCTCCACTTTCTGACTCTGTCCCAACTTGCTCAACGGGACTTGGATGTTCCAGTCAGACCAGCTTGCTCAACCTGCACCCTTGACCAGGAAGGTGATTTCCTTGCCTCTTTTACGCCTCGGTCTTTTCTTTGCCTTGGTTAAGACATGGATCACGTGTGAGACTTTGGAAGTTGGGAATCTCCGCAAGGTGCCTTCGCCCATAATGGTTGCTTGCCCAAGTAGGCCCAAGTGTTTGAGTCACCGTTGCTTTGATTCCTTGATTTTTCGTCCAAGGGACTGGTTCCCTTCATGCATGCGGTGTATGCCCATAGTGGTTGCTTGCTCAACTGTCGGTGATCAGTCGAAAGTGAGTGTTTTGCCCACAGTGGGTGATCAGGCCAATGTAGGTGTTATGCCCAAACCGCCAACTTGTGATGTCTTTTGCCCAGATGGCAGGACATCTTCAGCTTTCACGTAATTCACTCCTATTATGCCCAATGTGTCGCCTGCTATGCCCTGCATCACTCTTACTCCAAATGTGTCCTCCCAGACATAATAAAATAATAAAAGAGAAAATAAAGACTCGATTATTTGACTCGTAAGAACTAAAAATGAGCCAAAAAATTTGGCTCATCACACACACACACTTTACTACGCTTGTCCTCAAGCGTGCGGTGTGACTTGCCTACTCAATTAGAAATCAAAGGGAGGTAGAGATAGAAAAAATAACAGAAGACTCAAGCATGCTTATCAAAATACAGATGTTGATCAAGTGAACAAACAGTTAAAATCATAGTCAATGTAATGCATAAAAAACGGTCAAGAGTTTGCAACAGGATTTCGGGTGCTCTCTCAAGTGTTTCTCTCTCATAGTGTAAGGGTAGTGTTTCGCTCAATGCTGTTTTAAAAGAAGCTTTGCTTTGGGCTTGACCAAGTTCTATCCTGTGAATATTTTCAGTTGAGTTGGGCAATATCTTTAGGGCTTTCTGGGGTTGACTGTATAGGCTATCTTGGGCAATGCCCAGAATTGATCTCAGGTAGGGTTGCGTTTTACTTAGCAACTTTTTCCTCCTAATATTTTCTCATTATCTCACGGGCCTTAGCACACCCTTTTATTCATGGATCTATTTTTTTTATTTTATTTTATTTTTTGCTTTTTTTTCGCTTTTTTTTTTTTTTGAGAAGAAATTGCCCTAACCTGCTTCTTTTATGTAATTGAGCATATCTGCAGGTTGGCCAGGGCAGTGGGAGTTTTCCCCCAGGTGATCAAGAAATATAGGCTCGGCTCAAGGGGCTAACAAGGGTCTTCTTTTTATTATAACATAACAGAACAAAATGCCTAAGTCATCTACTACCTCAACTAAATTTCAAATAATCACAATGGTCAGAACATGAGCAAGCTTCAACATCACAAAATTTTTAAACAGCTACTCTCAAGAAAGAAATATATCACACAAATGTAGGCTCAAATTCTCACAGCTTACCTAGATGCAATTCCATCGTCCCTAATATTTTTCATGCATAGACTATTAATTTTGAAAAATGTTCAAATTGACCAAGTATTTATCAAGCATGCGACTCGACCAGACTATGGGGTTGCTCTTGCCGTTCCCCCACTCACACACTTTGCCTCTGGCAAAGTGTGCAAATAGTAATAAGATGGGCAAGCATCTCCCCAGACTCAATACTCCGAATCCAAACGATGTTGGCGCACCTTCCCACATACACACTTTGCCTTGGGCAAAGTGTGCAAATAAGGAGGTCGACCCCATCGACCAAGGTCTTCAGACTCAAATAAAAATATGTCAATGGGAGGAACGCATTCAAGAGGAGAGATCAGCAAGGTACCTTTGCCCAGTATGGGCATTGTGTACAGGCAATACTTCTGGGCTCGATCAAGGTCCTTCCCAAAAATCTTTAATTGTTTGACCTCAGCTGGCTTGCCCATTCGATTCTGTCTTTTCTGGTCATGGCACTTGCCCACAAGGTCTCTGTTCTTGCTCAACGCGCATCTTCCTCCTCCTGCTCAGGTTCCTTGCCCATGATCTGCAACACAAAACACACTACCTTTCGAGGAGGACACTGCTCAAGGCTTATTTATTGAATAAAATTAAAAAGGGAAAAGATACTACCAGGTTGCCTCCTGGCCAGCGCCTTAGTTAGCGTCATGGGCATGACGTTTGTTTTTGGGTTGCACGTGCAGTTTGCCTTGCTCTCCCTGTTCTGCCCTCAATTGCCCTGTATGGTCAAGCTAAAGCAAAAACAAAAATCACAAGTCAAATAGCACGGAGAAAGTAACTGGAATTTAAACTCCCCGGCAACGGCGCCAATTTTGACGACGACGCGTGTTTGTCGTGGAACAAACGCCGGTCAAAATAAATTTGTAAGTTTCCTAGACCTTTCACCAACAACAAGTATTAGTGGCAAGTATAGGGTCGATCCCACGAGGAGTTTATTGTTACTTTCCCCCGGCTTTGCCCAGAGAGTTGTCACGTTTAAAAAGGATTTTTTGTGTTCGCTGTGGACACAGCGGTTCCGTGATCTCCTTACTACCTTGACTGAAATAAAACAAAAACAAAAATAAAAACGAATTAAAAACATTTGGGCAAGTTGTTACCTTGATCACACTGGTCAAGTGTTTACTGTTCACTGGCACATATATCATTTTGCTAACAGCTTCATCTTCCGGTTATAGGCCCAAAATATAACGTCCCTATGATGTCACGCACGCCAAAACCCCTGACCCTCATTCGCTCTTATGTTTAAAGTCCTATTAGATCTCTCTCAATAGGTCTCCTGACATTGACCAATTCGACACTATGTGACCGCATGAGTCTAAGTTGATCAAGTCGCTTTCATCCTCCAAGCAAACCCAGAATGGCCAATAGCATGCCTGGACAGACCCAAGTCATACGACCACATCTCCAGCAACATGTTGTACTTCACGGACGCCCAGTCTCCCGGTCGCGTTGATCCACGTACTTGTGTGTTAGGCAAGTCGGGGTTCCCACTGGTCATTGTAGGATTGCCCAAGTCCCTAACATCCTCGATATACTACCTTGTTGAATCGGGAACAAAGCTAAGCTAGTTGCTGTCATCAAGAAGCCTCACAGTATTTTACACAGCAGCCTGATCAGGATCAGAACTTGACCAAACGATGTTAATTCAGCAATGCATAATTAAAATAAATAACGAAAGCAAAAAACGAAATTAAATAACTAAAACAAAAGGGAAATAAATTAAAGAAAAACATAATATACAATTTCGCCCAAACGGGTTGCCCAAAAGGGCGGTGTTCCTCCTCACTCGACTCTCAAAACAAGTACATATAAACTCTCATGAATTTCGTGTGTTGTTTTGTGGAGCTCGGGTTGTGTGTTGCTGCGTTCGGCTCTCTTTTTCCTTGCTTTATTTCGTGGCTCCTTGTGTTCTTCACGTCCTCATATATTTATAGATGATAGGAGTCTTGGGAAGCAAGTAAAAATCGCTGATCTTGATTGGATAAGGATTCTCTTGAAGACTCCTAGATTTTCAGGATTCTGGACAGCTGCCTGCCCATGCTGACGTCTTGACAGACTCGTGTGTATATAGGACTCTGATTTGATAGAGACGTGTTGGACAATGACTCTAAGGTTGGATGAGAGTCCTTCTTTGATACTTCTCTGAATCTGGTCGCCTTTGAGGACTCCATGATTCCCAGGACTCTTTCGTACACTACTTGCTCAACGTCCGTCTCTGATCAATTGTCGCTCTTGCCCAATTGCTTTATCTTCGATAGCCTTCTTTACGAGGTAGTTGTTCATGCGCGGTACTTGGTCGTGCATCGGTCTTGCTCCACTTTCTGACTCTGTCCCAACTTGCTCAACGGGACCTGGATGTTCCAGTCAGACCAGCTTGCTCAACCTGTACCCTTGACCAGGAAGGTGATTTCCTTGCCTCTTTTACGCCTCGGTCTTTTCTTTGCCTTGGTTAAGTCATGGATCACGTGTGAGACTTTGGAAGTTGGGAATCTCCGCAAGGTGCCTTCGCCCATAATGGTTGCTTACCCAAGTAGGCCCAAGTGTTTGAGTCACCGTTGCTTTGATTCCTTGATTTTTCGTCCAAGGGACTGGTTCCCTTCATGCATGCGGTGTATGCCCATAGTGGTTGCTTGCTCAACTGTCGGTGATCAGTCGAAAGTGAGTGTTTTGCCCACAGTGGGTGATCAGGCCAATGTAGGTGTTATGCCCAAACCGCCAACTTGTGATGTCTTTTGCCCAGATGGCAGGACTTCTTCAGCTTTCACGTAATTCACTCCTATTATGCCCAATGTGTCGCCTGCTATGCCCTGCATCACTCTTACTCCAAATGTGTCCTCCCAGACATAATAAAATAATAAAAGAGAAAATAAAGACTCGATTACTTGACTCGTAAGAACTAAAAATGAGCCAAAAAATATGACTCATCAAGATCTGAGGACTAACCTCATCTTGTATTGCCAAATAGGAAACCTCGTGTTGAGACTTAAATTCGGTAGATCGTACCTCACGCTCGCCATCGAAACCAAAGCTCTGATACCACTTGTTGTAGAACGACGATGTATAGTACGAACAATATGCGGAACCCCGAATATAACTCAACAATAAATAAAGAAGGAGACAAGAAAAGAAGACAAGGAATTTATGTGGAAACCCAAATCGGGAAAAACCACGGGAGGAACGACGAGAACTTTCACTATAATATTGCCTCACGATTACAAGGATTGATATCCACTCTAAAACCCTCTAATCTCACACAATATTATCTCTCTCTATGATGGTATTAACTTGTGTTAACTCGTGTTCTAATTGTGTCTATGGAGATCCCTATTTATAGGTGTAGAAAACCCATAAATTAGGTTACCAATAGGAATAGTAATAAACCCTTTTTCCTAATATATGACTCCTAAATCTATAAGGAATAGAATTATATTATATTAAATATAATTCTAATTTTCCTAAATAAGGAAACAAAATTCCTACGGATTCGAGTCATATTTTAACATTACCATTTTGTTTGGTATTATATTTTTATTTTGCTATGTTTTTACTTTTACTTTTTAATTTTATTTCACTTTTTATTTTCTATTTTTCTTTTTAATTTTATTTCACTTTTTCATATCTATTTTTTGCCTTTTTCATTTTATTAGCGCATGAGCATTATTTTTTTCTATTTTTCATTGCATAATTTGCTTCATCTTGTTTATTTTATTTGTGTATTTGTTTGAGAGAGAATAATATAGTATAAAGAGAGAGAGTTCATCTTGTTTATTTTATTTGTGTATTTGTTTGAGAGAGAATAATATAGTATAAAGAGATAGACAATATATAAGAGGAGAATAGAATTTTTGTGAATTCTTAGTAGGGTTTAAATTAGTCATTCACTAATTAATAATATTCATAACACTCCCATGACTATTTACTGGATTGTTGTCTCGTTAAAACCTTGCCAGGAAAACCAGTGGAATAAAACCTCAACAAAGGAAAAAGAGTAGAACTTGCTCCCCTGATTGTAATCACCGGAGATCGACTATTTACTGGATTGTTGCCTCGTTAAAACCTTGCCAGGAAAACCAGTGGGATAAAACCTCAACGAAGGAAAAAAGCACAACTTGCTCCCCTGATTGTAATCACCGGAGATCTTTGACTTTGTGATTAATCAGTCTCATTAAAACCTGTAACTAATAAAAACATATAGGAAAAACTTAGTTATTCAAATATACATTTTGGTCTTCAGGACACAACCTTGGAATTGTCGAGTTTCACATTCATTTGTAGTATTGTATATTTTTCGTCCTTCAGGGACATGCCTTTACCAGACATCTATTGACTAGAGCATTCGCAATTGCTATAACCGGCCGGTAACTCTTCTGGAGTATTTTAGATGCGTCTAGTGTTCAATATACATTTCTTGACAAATGAACAATAATGTGAACTTCAATTCACAATCATTTGAACTTCAGGTTCAATATCTCATTTTATCTCGAAAATAAACTCATGGAACATTCTGATATCCTCATTAATTATTATTGAGTGATGTACATGCCTCGTTAAAAACCTCGTCATAAAACCCTGTAGGAAAAAATACTCGAGGAAAAGAGTACATGACATTCACATTTATATTATGGTGATTGTCTCGTTAAAAACCTTTCACTAAGAAAACCCCGTGGGAAAAACTTAGTAGAGGAAAAAGAGTGCAATCACTGGTCTTCGGGACCAATCACTAGTCTTCGGGACCTTGTCTTCAATATCATTTTTGACCATAATGACATATGTAATATGACTATACATGTTCTTATTTTCATTTCCTTTCACTTCAGGAATCTTAAAATCCATTCAGTCATGTATGTATCTTTCTAATGACTTTACATTGTCAAATGATACATTCTATGCATATCTATATTTATTTTTGTTGCTGCCAGAAGTATAAGGTATCAGAACTTAATGTCATCCTTAAAAATATCAAGTTTCTGCGAAATACTCTTGAACAATTAATCTCGCTTTTATATCTCACCACATCATTACTTGTTTTTCTTACGAACACCCACGTATATTCTTCTGGGATAATATTTTGAGGTGCGTACTATAGAGTCAAAATATATCTTTATTTAGCGAGTCATGCTCAACCTCAATTGCTCGTTTCTTATTTTTCGAGTGCTGCTGGCACACTATCATTGATTTAAGTTTTTTGGATCCAATTTTTCTAGAGCAACTCTTGAGGCAAATATGTCGTTGACGACTTTCTTTTTTTCATTTGATGACAATTCAACCAAATCTTTAATAATTTCCCAAAATATTTAATTTGGTTGTTCCGCAATCCCATGATTTCCAATTATCATATGCACATACTTTTTCAATAGGATTTGCATCTAACTCTCTTCAGGAGATTTTGAGGGTGACTAAATTTTATTACCGCGGATTTATTTTATATCTTGAGATCGATCTACTACGCTTCAGGCATATATTAGAATCAACATTTGGGTTGATCTCTTTTGAACTCTTATAATTCATTTATCACAAATATATGTGATTTTGTCACACCTTCATTAATTTGGCAGATTACTTGCTAAATATTGCAAGTCACTTATTTTAATGAACTTCGGGTTCAATTGATTGGTGCGTGGATCTAGAATTTAAGATCGTTTTCATTTTCTCGGCATTTATATCTTTATATTCTTATCTCCCCCTAATGCCGGGAAATGATCTTCCTTTAATATGCAAATCAGTGTAATTGCTATAAATCGATCTTCTGGATCGTGATCTCCTGGATCGTGAGCTCGAGATATTTAATATACCTTATTTTCTATTATGCTCGTTCACTTTAGTGGTGATATGATTATAACTTGCATATTTCAAATTAATTCGTAGATGAGAAATAACAATTTCCACGCATCATGATATGCATCATTTTCATGTTTTGGTACATGTAATCGTGGGGATAATTCGTAAAGCTCTTCCAGAGCTCACTCTTAGTATGTCATCGTAATAATAGTTGTTTTACCAACAATCCTTCAGGGATACAATATATATCTTTATCAATGATCCTTCAAGGATATAATATCTTTACCAATAATCCTTCAGGCATCAAAATAAATCTCAATATATAATTTTCTCAGAAATTACATTTAATTGAAATCGACTTTTTCGATATTCCATGAGTACCCACATAGTACATTTATTCTCGATTTTCAAAAGATATCCTTCAGGGATAATTCATACTTTTTCGGGAGCAATCAATAAAAATATTTTTTCAGAAATATTTTGTATTATTCCTTATGAATATCAATATTTATTCATGAATATCAAATCATAATGTTCTTTAGGAACTTTAAAATTTTAATTGATTTACTAGGCATAACTAATTTGATATTGCTTCAAGAATATCATATTATAGTGTTCTTCAGGAACTTAATCATAATTAATTTGATATTACTTTAAGAATATCAGATTATAATGTTTATCATATTACTTCAAGAATATCAGATTAATAATGTTGTCAGGAACATTAGACATTTACTTGCTTCAACATGAGCAATTTATGAAGAATTTCGATTACAATGTTCTTCGGGAACATTTGATATTGCTTGAGGAATATCATGTTATAATGTTCTTCGGGAACATATGAATTTAAGAAGAAGGGAGAAGAAGTAGATATATGTATAAGTATTATTAAATATAAATATAAATTCTTACTTGATATTGAATCCTTGATTAGAACTTCGGATCTTGGATGAGTAAAACTTCGATGAAGAAAGCGGTTGAGCTTTCGTGCTGATAACATGTTATAAACTCAAGAGAAATTGAGAGAATAATAGAGTATAAAGAGAGACAATATGATAGGAGAATAGAATTGTTATTTCATTCATATGGGGAGACCCCTATATACAAAGTAGGGTTTCTGTCTTGTTCACCAAGAAAAGGTAAACTAGTCATTCACTAATAATAATATTCATAACAGTTTAAGATTTATAATTAATAATAAATATAAAAAAGAATAGTTTGAATTCCAAATATTATTATTGAAAATTGCAATAGCTCCATAATTTTATTTTAAAAACTTACTATTATATAAATTTTATTTTATATGTTTCTTTATTAATTTCAACTATATTTTGTAACCTTGAAATACTTAATTTGTAGTGAATTATATTGATTCAAGGTACATCCTCCGACTCCGTTTGCGCCGAGCTCGGATCACAATCGCACGTTTCTGTCCTCTGGCACTGCGTGTCGACCCATCTATTACGCTGTCTGAGGGCCGGGGAATAGATGTTTTCGTCTAGGGTTGTTAGATCAGTTGGTTGAGCAGTTGAATTTAAGACCGTGAGGTCCTAGGTTCGAACCCGAGAAATTGCAATTGACCTTGACAAAAAAAAAAAAGAATAGATGCTTTTCTAGAAGAAGTGATTTTCGGAGGGTTCAGAATCCCTACTCCCAACTTCAATACGACTCCGGGAGTGCACGGTAAAGGTCGTGATCAGATTATGCCATCTTCGAGCAATATCAATTGTTTTTCATTTTCTTGGTATTGGATGATATGTTTTCTTCTTTTCTTTATTGACATGCTAATATTTTAGTTCGATCTTGCCGCTATCCGAGTGAGAGGGTTTACAAGAACCCTCAACTTTGCCTTAGCAATTCTGGTTTGGATTGTTGGAAGCCGACTATCACTAGTCCTGCACGTTATCCACCAAAACCGACTGGTGACCATGAGAAAATATGGGCCCTGGGCGGTTGCACCCTGGGCCTATGCCCAGGGCCGGGCCTGGATTGGATTCGGAACACTACTTAATCTTTGCGTTTATTCTTTGAAACAAATGTAATAAAAAAATTGTTACTTATTTTTTCATTTTGTTTATTTGCACATAAGCTATTTTTTCTTTTTTTTTTATTTGTGCATTGTTTTTTTATTTTGAGCAATTAGTTTTTTAACATTTTTTTTTTGCGCATATTGGGCAGACAAGTTGCATGGTAGCAAGCCAAGTGATTTCCTTAAAGCTATAGAGGAGGTAGTTTCAGCAGAGAATGAACACGAGGATTCATGGTAGCAAGCCAAGTGATTTTCTTAAAGCTATAGAGAAGGCAGTTTCAGCAAAGAATGACTATGGGGATTCAGCCCAAGAAACTGAGGGAAAAACATTAGCCGTGGAAAATTACGGTGATGATGACGAAGAAACCGGTTAGAATCAGTACTCTGAATGTATCATACAAGAGGCAGGTTACCTTATCTAATCAGTCTAATGTAATTAGAACGTCAAAATATGGTATTTTAATTTATATAAATGAAATTCAAAAATCCAGTTTTTATTTGTTATATTTAATTTTATTTAATTTTATTTGTGTAGTATTTTTAATTTTATTTTATTTGGGGCTTTGCGCCTTATTTAAGTTTTTTGATTTTATTTGCTATTTTTATACCTTTGTTTTTTTTTATTATATTTGGCTAATATTATTTTTTCATGATTATGGTATATACAACCCCTATTTTTTCCTGATTATTGTATATACAATCAATTGGAAATACAAAATTTTGTTCAACAAACTATCCTTGACAACTTACTAATTGGAACGTTATATTTTATATAAATGAAATGTAAAGATACAGTTTTTATTTGTTGGATTTTTCAAAATTAATAGTAATAATTTCACTTATAGAAGACAAAAAAATATAATGTACTAAAAATAATCTTATTACAAAATAAATAAATATATTTAAGAGAAATTATTATTAAAAATATACTTATTAAAAAATAAACAAATATGTCTAAGATAGGATTTGGGAACACTACTTAATCATGGTAGTTTCAGAAGAGAATGACCATGAGAATTCATGGTAGCAAGCCAAGTGATTTCCTTAGGGCTATAGAGAAGGCGGAGAATGACCATGGGGATTCAGTCCAAGAAACTGAGGGAAAAACATTAGCTGTGGAAAAGTACGGTGATGATGACGAAAGCAGAATCAGTACTCTGAATGTATCACACAATAGGCATGTTACCTCATCTAACAAGTCTAATGTAATTGCAACGTCAAAATATTGATTCAAGGTACATCCTCCGACTCCATTTGCGCCGAGCTCGGATCACAATCGCACGTTTCTGTCCTCTGGCACTGCGTGTCGACCTATCTATTACGCTGTCTGAGGGCCGGGGAATAGATGTTTTCGTCTAGGGTTGTTAGATCAGTTGGTTGAGCAGTTGAATTTAAGACCGTTAGGTCCTAGGTTCGAACCCGAGAAATTGCAATTGATCTTGACAAAAAAAAAAAAAAGAATAGATGCTTTTCTAGAAGAAGTGATTTTCGGAGGGTTCAGAATCCCTACTCCCAACTTCAATACGACTCCGGGAGTGCACGGTAAAGGCCGTGATCAGATTATGCCATCTTCGAGCAATATCAATTGTTTTTCATTTTCTTGGTATTGGATGATATGTTTTCTTCTTTTCTTTATTGACATGCTAATATGTTAGTTCGATCTTGCCGCTATTCGAGTGAGAGGGTTTACAAGAACCCTAAACTTTGCCTTAGCAATTCTGGTTTGGATTGTTGGAAGCCGACTATCACTAGTCCTGCACGTTATCCACCAAAACCGACTGGTGACCATGAGAATTCATGGTAGCAAGTCAAGTGATTTCCTTAGGACTATAGAGAAGGCAGAGAATGACCATGGAGAGAAACTGAGAGAAAAACATTAGCTGTGGATAATTACGGTGATGATGATGAAGCAACCGGTTCGAATCAGTACTCTAAATGTATCACACAATAGGAATGTTACCTCATCTAACAAGTCTAATGTAATTGGAACGTCAAAATATGGTATTTTATATAAAAGAAATTCAAAGATACAGTTTTTATTTGTTAGATTTTATTTTATTTTATTTTATTTGTGTAGTATTTTTAATTTTATTTTATTTAAGTCTTTGCGCATTATTTAAGTTTTTATTTTATTTTATTTGCGCTATTTTTATACCTTTGTTTTTTATTATATCTGCGCTAATATTATTTTTTCCCGATTATGGTATATAAAACCCCGACCGTAATGATTTGTGGACAATTCGATTGTAAATACAAAATTCTGTTCAACAAACTATCCTTGACGACTTACTAATTGGGACGTTGTATTTTATATAGATAAAATGTAAAGATACAGTTTTTATTTGTTGGATTTTTCAAAATTAATAGTAATAATTTACTTATAGAAGACAAAAAAATATATTGTATTAAAAATAATCTTATTACAAAATAAATAAATATATTTAAGAGAAATTATTATTAAAAATATACTTATTACAAAATAAATAAATATGTCTAAAATAGGATTCGGGAACACTACTTAATCTCTCCTTTATTCATTGAAACAAATACGTAATAAAAAATTGTTAATTTTGCGCGGATTTATTTTTTCATTTTGTTTATTTAGGCATATGCTATTTTTTCATTTTTTCTATTTGCTCATTTTTTTTTAGTTTGAGCAATTATTTTTTTTAACATTCTTTTGCGCATTATTTTTTTATTTTCTATTTTTTCATTTTGTTTAAGCATGTGTTATTCTTTCATTTTAATTATTTTTTACCATTTTGTTTGCGTATTATTTTTTTATTTTGCTATGTTTTTACTTTTACTTTTTAATTTTATTTCACTTTTTATTTTCTATTTTTCTTTTTAATTTTATTTCACTTTTTAATATCTATTTTTTGCCTTTTTCATTTTATTAGCGCATGAGCATTATTTTTTTCTATTTTTCATTGCATAATTTGTTTCATCTTGTTTATTTTATTTGTGTATTTTTTGGTTTAAGATTTATAATTAATAATGAATATAAAAAAGAATAGTTTGAATTCCAAATATTATTATTGAAAATTGCAATAGCTCCATAATTTTATTTTAAAAACTTACTATTATATAAATTTTATTTTATATGTTTCTTTATTAATTTCAATTATATTTTGTAACCTGGAAATACTTAATTTGTGGTGAATTATATTGATTAAAGGTACATCCTCGACTCCGTTTAATCACAATCGCATGTGTTGTATTCTAAATGTCTAGTTTAGCGGAAATACGGAACCCCTTATCTATGCCTTAGTCTATACATAATTCAAACATGATTGCATTTAATGCAATAGTCCTAGATATATACGTTGTAGACGGTATGGCGTGAGGAGACACGCGGAAGATCATATTGTCGGTTACTCGTATACAATCAAACAGTGGCTCACGACTTAGATGGACAAGGACAAACCATCGGTACGTCGTAACCATCGGTACGTCGTAGTGTGACTGGTAGATAGTCGGTCTTGACTATCATGTCACACTGGTACACTTGGTGTATTGAGCCGGACCACGGGAGGGCGTTCGATTTATACTAATCGGAGTAATCGAACTAGACCTCAGATATTACGGATATGTGAGTTCTTAATCCCTATATAATTATAGGTGCGTGGTCCAATGCTCGGTTCTTTGATGTGCCAATGAGTGAGACTAATTGATTAGTCAATATTCTCGGTAGATTGAGAATCGGTATTGTACACACGGCCGGCATGCTATAGATTATAGACAGGAAACCATGTCCCAGTGGGGGGTGGATGATGTCCCTCGTAAAGTTAAACCTCGTAATAGTGTCGGATAATAAGAAATGAATTAATTTAATTATTAGTAATTAAAATTAATTCGTGGACATACGATATCTTAAACACGAGTAAATATCACATGTAATACGGCGGGAAAATTATTGACGGAATAATTTGAATTAATTAATTGGGAAATCATTTATAATTTTATAGTGGAATTAATTATAAATAAAACTGTGGAATTTAATTAAGGTTTTCCTTTTGGGACACCAAGTTAATTAAATTGCAATTTAACCCTAATCAATTAATTGCTTATGGGTACCTAGGGTGGCCTATATAAATCCCTCATCTCTCCTCTAAATCTATTTTATTTTTGCAGAGAAAAATCACTGTTAGTGCAATAATTTTTCTGTGAAAATAAATAGACTAGCGCAATTATATTTATCATATGATTTATAAAAATTACAGTATTTAACACTCAAAGTTGATATTTTTTTAAGATTTTAGTAAGCACCATTGTATGTTGTTATTCATGAGTAACTAATAAGGTTGAGTTGAAACAATTACAATAAGATGAAAGTTTACAAATTGAATAATAATGCTAAATTGTAAATATGTATTTCAAAATTTGTTATTATATTGTAATATAATTTACAAATTTTAAACATATTTATTTGAAACAAATTTTAATTGTTGTTTTGTAATATATCAGACGAATAAAAAATAATATGATTTGCATTATTTACATTAAATTTGGGAAATCATTTATAATTTTATAGTGGAATTAATTATAAATAAAACTGTGGAATTTAATTAAGGTTTTCCTTTTGGGACACCAAGTTAATTAAATTGCAATTTAAGCCTAATTAATTAATTGCCTATGGGTCCCTAGTGTGGCCTATATAAATCCCTCATCTCTCCTCTAAATCTACAGAACGACGCTATTTTATTTTTGCAGAGAAAAATCACTGTTAGTCTGTCAAAATAAATAGACTAGCGCAATTATATTTTTCTATAGAAATAAAAAGTGAAAATAAATAGACTAGCGCAATTATATTTTTCTATAGAAATAAAAAGCTAGCGCAAATATATTTCTGAGACAAAAACTTATTTTTCTTACGCTGGGGTTTGAGAGAGAAGAAGAAGAGAAACTCCAAGCGGATCGATGCCCACCCATTTGCTGGAGCAAGAGGGCTAGGATACACGCTAGAAGACTCGAGTTCTCTGTCAATTCGGCTTCTCCGAATCACGCGACAAAGGTATGGAATCGAAACCCTATTTCCGCATTGTTTCGATTCGATCTTGTACGTAATTATACAACGAACCAAAGATTGGTTTATTTGGCTTGGATTTGATGTTATCGGACTGCTGGGAGGTCTCTGATCTCCGGCGTGGCAGTCGGATCGAGAAAATCTCGTCGAAACAGCCAGAACGGGCGAAACCCGCTGCTGGAATCGCGACAATGTCGGCCGACATCGTTTCATGAGTATTTTAATGTCGGCCGACATTTGCCCTGTCGGGCGACAGCCTTTTGGCGTCGGCCGACAGACAGGGCAGAATGCCCCGTTTTCGCGCGGTTGCATTTTTGGTGCAATGGCTGGGCGTGTTTCGGGTCTAGGGCTTCGTGTTAAGTACAGTGGGTACGCCGGGGGTCGACTGGGCTTGTCCGGATGTTCGAGTAGTCGAACGGACATGTCCCGGGTAGTCGATTTCCAACAAATGTTATCAGAGCCGGTTTATCGGTTTGTTGTATAGTTCGTACGATTTACCTTGCAGGTTGAACCCGATTATTATGGCCAACATTATGGGATGTTGTATGATAATTTTGTTGTGGTTTGTTAAACTCTCGGGCTTGTCAAGATTGTTTTGTTTTGGAAAACGTTGCTTGTTTGTAATAGATAAAAACGACGGGTTGAGTCGTTAGGTTTATTTATTTATTTCCGTTGTTTTTCCGGGCATGTATAGGATCGATCACCCTGTATAGGATCGATGTCGGATTTAGTTTTGTTCTTCTAATTTTTCTTGCTATTTTTGGTGGATCGAGACGAGATCGAAACCCGGAGAAACAAGAGTCGAGGAGACGAACCGGCAACGGGCAGCCATCGAACACACCCCGTGTTCGCGACGGGCAGCAGCGGGGCTGGGTTTCGTTCGACCCCACGGACGACTCAACGAGGCTCGAGACGAGGCTCCAGTGGGAGGAGTTCGTCTCTTGACCCTCGAGCGAGTCGGTGGTGGACCGAGATCGAGACGAGCAACGAGATGAAGTTCCAAGAGACGTGCATTGGAGAATACTTAAGGCCATAATAATCGGGGCCACGTTAATTGCTTTTTATGTGATTTACGTGCTTTTTATTATGCTTAATTATTTTATGCATGTTATCCCTCAATCGTAAAATACTAAGTGGGAGAGGGATTGGAAACAATCCCGCGATCTCCATTCTCTGTTTTGAATGTGATGTGTATTGACTTACGAGTTGGCTTTAGTGTCATCCTCCCTATCGGATAAAGTCGATACACGGACATCACTGGATCAAAATTCGAATTCAATTCCACTTATAAAATTGAACAATTATATTTTTCAAAAGCAGTGCCTAATCTGTTTTTTTTCAAAGACTAATTTCAACTCGACTCATTCTCACCCCGGGGAGTGGAATGGAGCCAAAGCGCTTGGTTATGTCGATGACACAGATTAGAGACTTTCGAGTCATTCGATGACTAGATCGATTGTCTGATTGGCTCCCTCACCTAGTGAGAGATAGGGCTCAATTGCATGATTGATCGCTGGTTAGAAACTTCGAGTTTCACTTACGAGATATCAAGCTTTGATTAATAAAATTGTGAAATTTAATAAATGTAAGAGTCAATTAACAAAGTTGTTTGTTTTAGTAAACGTCCACACTATCGTGGCTTGCTAAATGGAAACGATACTTTGGGTTAATTGAGACTCTATGACATTTAAATAAGTGGGATTCAATTAATAAAGTTGTTTGTTTTAGTAAACGTCCACACTAACGTGGCTTGCTAGATGGAAACAGAACTTTAGGATTGATTGAGGCTCGACAGTTATAGAAAGTCGTGGAGGACCGCATGTCAACGTAAACGTCCACATGAACGTGGCTTGCGGTGGACATGTAGTTCCCAAGCGGTGGACTTAGTACTGAGAAATGGTATACACTTAGGTACGCTTTATAGTATCCTCCCCATCGGACTCACTGCTATAATGATGTACGACCGAAGTAAAAATCCAATTATAAAATCGTTTGGATTAGTATACGTCCACAAGAACGTGGCATGCTAGTCTGATGGGATTTTGGAAATGATTGGTAGTTTAATGATATTATTTGAGGGAAATGATATCGAATTAAACTCATTGTTGGTTTTATATGGTATTATTCCCATTAAAAGTCAACAAACTCACTGAACCTGTTTGTATGGATTAAAGAAGAAACTTGGACATTGTCCTAACTGCAGAGGAGTACAAATATGTACTCCAAGTCAATTGACCTGCTGAACCAAATGATGTTTCCACTCCTGAGGAAAGGAAGCTCATGGAAATGGATCAAGGCTTTGAGATGACGCAGAGCTACATTATGGATTTCATGTCAAATGTACTGCGACGTCGGGATCAAGCCATGACCATTACCTATGATATGATGCTTAACCTCAAGAAGCTTTTTGGTTATCAGGACAGGACAGCCGGGCAAAATGCAATGAGGCAACTCATGACGGCCATCGCATCCGAAGGGACGCCCGTGAGGGATCACGTTCTTAGGATGATGTGCTATCTGAATGAGATAGAGATTCTAGGATCAATTATCGATGGGGTAACCCAAGTCGATATTGTGCTCCAGTCTCTGCCGAGAAGTTTTGAGCAGTTCCGCCTGAACTATAACATGAATAAGGGGTCTTATTCATTGGCGGAACTCCTGATTGAACTTCAAGCGGCTGAGGGAATTTTTAAGGGCTCTCAAGCACTTGTGGCTGAGAAATTGGCTCTTCCTAGGCCTTCGGGCGGCAAAAGGGAGAAGAACAAAAACGGAAACCCAGTGGGCCTAATGTATCTGGACCACGGAATGGGACAAGCAAGCCCTAAGGGCAAGTGCTTCCGTTGTAAGCAGTCTGGATACTTGGAGTTTTAATTGTCCTCTCAAGCAACAGGAAGTTGACTCTTCCTTAGTCACCAAAACATGTTTAGTGGTGTTATCTGCCAGTACCTGGTGTGTGGATACGAGAACCACTAATCATGTCTGCACTTAATGCGGGGGTTCCAGGAAACCTGGAGACTTAGAAAGGAAGAAGTTATAACCTACATGGGCAATACTGTTAAGGTAACAGCCGTTGCAGTGGGAGATGTTAAATGTTTTAACGGTAGGATTTTAATTCTAGTAAATTGTCTTTATGTGCCGGCATTTAGAAAGAATTTTCATTTCGGATTTCTAAATTGGCTTAGAATGGATATTCCGTTTCTTTGGATGGTTTCATACCTATCAGAGTAGGAAACGGGGATATTATCTATTCTGGTACATTGATAGACAATTTAATACTAAATCCATATTCTTCCACGATGCAACACACCGGAGCTGATAACACACTGTCGAACCCCTATAAGAGTAAAGATCCTTCTAGGATGAATCAAATGTACTTATGGCATCATAGGCTAGATCATTTTAACTTGAGTACGATTCAAAGGGTGAATGCTGGTAGATTCAGCTAGGTTGAAAGAAAGGACCTTCCAACCTTCGAATCATACTTGGAAGTTTAAATGACCAAGCAACCCTTTACGGTTAAAGGGAAAAGATCCATGAAAGTACTAGAGTTTATTCACTCTGATGTATGTGAACCTCTATATTGAGTTCAAGGCATACTTATCAGAAAGATGGGATTAACTCCCAAATTGACTACACCATTTATGCCTCGGCAAAAATGATGTGTTAGTAAGAAGGAATAGGACTTTTATAGATATGGGAAAGTAGACAATGAGTTATTCGGAGTTACCTAGTTCGGTTTTGGGATATGCCTTGGAAACAGCGGCGTTTATCCTGAACTTGATTCCTTTGGAAACTTGTACAGATATTCGGCTGTTTATAGGATACCCTAAGAAAACGAATTGAGATATGTAATATAGTCCAAAGGACCAGGTATTCGTTGATTGCATCAACGTTCGGTTCTTAGACATGGACTATATATATGCAAGAATCACAAGCCCAAGAGTAGAGTAATACTTAATGTGCTTAGAGGGACTGATCAAGACTTAGAACCAGCCTAACTGAGTAGTTCACTACTATAATCTTTAGTCACTAAAGATACACCGGAGCCTCGTCGTAGTGGGAGGGTTGTTAGACAACCCGACAGGTTCATGTTTATAGGTGAGTCTTCGGACTTGTTACCTGGATAACATGAAGCCGAACCCTGAACCTATGACGAGACGCTGAAAGATCAAGATGCTCAGTCTTGGCAAAGGCGATGAAATCTGAGATTGAATCTATGGATTCAAATAAGGTCTGGGATCTTGTAGCACTGCCCAAAGGTGTAAAAGCCAATGGTTGCAAGTGGGTGTACAAGAGGAAAAGAGGGTCTGACGGGAAGGTGTAAACCTTCAAGGCTAGGCTTGTTGCGAAAGGGTACACTCAGAAAGAAAGGGATCGATTATGAGTAAACCTTTTTCGCCGGTAGCTATGCTAAAGTCGATCCGGATTCTTTTGTCTTCACAAGAAAGATGGATGTCAAGACGGATTTCCTAAATCGAAGTCTTGACGGGACCATCTGTGTGGAACAGCCAGAGGGATTCATTGAAAAGAGCCGAGAGCATTTGGTAAGCAAGCTTAATCAATCTTTGGATTGAAGGAAGCTTCAAGATCTTGGACACATGCGGATCTATGAGAAAATCCATTTTAGGGATTTATTCAAGGCATGTTTGGGTCATGTGTGTAACAAAGAAGTGACGGAAAAGTTGTGGTGTTTTCTCATTCTTTATGTAGACGACATCCTTCTAAATTGGCAACAAGGTGAAAGATGTTATCGGACATAAAGGGATGGTTGTCCAAGTAATTCAATATGAGGGACTTAAGAGAAGTCGGGAATGTTCTTGGGATCAAAGTTATAAAGGATCGCCAGAAAAGAACATAGAACTTATCTCGAGCCTCATACATAAATACAATTCTTGCTCGTTGCAGCATGCAGAATTCCAAGAAAGGTTTTTACCTTTTAGATGTGGAATTATTTATCTAAAGTTTTTTGTCTGACACAATAAGGAGATAAATGAAAAGTAAGCAGTTCCCTACACCTTGATGGTGGGAAGCTTAATGTATGCAGTGCTGTGCACGAAACTGATATCTACTATGCCGTGGGCATGGTGGTGAGATATCATAGTAATCCTGGAAAGGATCACTCGACTGATGTAAAGAACATGTTTAAAATATGTTCTAAGTTACAAAACAGTCAAGTTGTTTCCTTTGGATTACAGAGAATTGGATTTCCAAATCAAACATGGACAGTCGAAAGTCGAAGTCAGGCTATGTGTTCTCACTGTGAAGTGGAGCAGTCACATGGAAGAATGTAATGCAGTGATGCATTACGGACTCTACCATGGAAGCTGAAAGGATAACGGCCTCTGAGGCAGTTAAAAGGTCAACGTGGCTCCAGAACTTCTTAAGAGACTTAGATGTGGTTTCTAGTTTGCCCAAAGCTATTTTGAATAGCGGTATATTGGCAAATTTGAAATGCCACGAGTCCACAGTGGGAGATAACACTAGAGCGCAAGTACCACCTGATTCGAGAGATCGTCTAGTAAGACGATGCAGTTGTCACCTAGATAGCATCGAGAGGATTGCCTGGTAAAACCGTTCACAGAGGCTTTTCCAGCGAAAGCGTTGGGTAGGCGTGATGGGGTTATGGGAATCTGATGTTTGGGAGAGGGCAACTAGACTTTTAGTATAAGTGGGAGATTGATAGAGTTGTATTCTAAATGTCTAGTTTAGTGGAAATACAAAACTCCTTATCTATGCCTTAGTCTATACATAATTCAAACATGATTGCATTTAATGCAATAGTCCTAGATATATACGTTGTAGACAGTATGGCGTGATGAGACACGCGGAAGATCATACTGTCGGTTACTCGTATACAATCAAACAGTGGCTCACGACTTAGATGGACAAGGACAATCCATCGGTACGTCGTAGTGTGACTGTTAGATAGTCGGTCTTGACTATCATGTCACACTCGTACACTTGGTGTATTGAGCAGGACCACGGGAGGGCGTTCGATTTATACTAATCGGAGTAATCGAACTAGACCTCAGATATTACGGATATGTGAGTTCTTAATCCCTATACAATTATAGGTGCGTGTGTCCAATGCTCGGTTCTTTGATGTGCCAATGAGTGAGACTAATTGATTAGTCAAAATTCTCGGTAGATTGGGAATCGGTATTGTACACACGGCATGCTATAGATTATAGACAGGAAACCGTGTCCCATTTATTGGGTTGATGATGTCCCCGAGATGAGCTCATAAAGTTTATCATGTAAACCCTGCAGGTGGAATTTAATTAAGGTTTTCCGGACAACAAGATAATTAAATTGCAATTTAAGCCTAATTAATTAATTGCCTATGGGTCCCTAGTGTGGTCTATATAAATCCCTCATCTCTCCTCTCTAAACCTACAGAACGATGCTATTTTATTCTTGCGGAGAAAAATCATTGTTAGCGCAATAATTTTTTTGTGAAAATAAATAGACTAGGGCAATTATATTTTTCTGTAGAAATAAAAAGCTAGCGCAAATATATTGCTGAGACAGAAACTTATTTTTCTTACGGGGTTTGAGAGAGAAGAAGAAGAGAAACTCCAAGCGGATCGATGCCCACACATTGGCTGGAGCAAGAGGGCTAGGATACACGCTAGAAGACTCGAGGTCTCTGTCAATTCGGCTTCTCCGAATCACGCGACAAAGGTATGGAATCGAAACCCTATTTCCGCATTGTTTCGATTCGATCTCGTAAGTAATTATACAACAAACCAAAGATTGGTTTATTTGGCTTGGATTTGATGTTCTCGGACTGCTGGGAGGTCTCTGATCTCCGGCGTGGCAGTCGGATCGAGAAAATCTCGACGGAACAGCCAGAACGGGCGAAACCCGCTGCTGGAAACGCGACGATGTCGGCCGACATCGTTTCATGAGTATTTTAATGTCGGCCGACATTTGCCCTGTCGGGCGACAGCCTTTTGGCGTCGGCCGACAGACAGGGCAGAATGCCCCGTTTTCGCGCGGTTGCATTTTTGGTGCAATGGCTGGGCGTGTTTCGGGTCTAGGGCTTCGTGTTAAGTACAGTGGGTACGCCGGGGGTAGACTGGGCTTGTCCGGATATTCGAGTAGTCGAACGGACATGTCCCGGATAGTCGATTTCCAACAAATCGCACGTTTCTGTCCTCTGGCACTGCGTGTCGACCCATCTATTACGCTGTCTGAGGGCCGGGGAATAGATGTTTTCGTCTAGGGTTGTTAGATCAGTTGGTTGAGCAGTTGAATTTAAGACCGTGAGGTCCTAGGTTCGAACCCGAGAAATTGCAATTGACCTTGACAAAAAAAAAGAATAGATGCTTTTCTAGAAGAAGTGATTTTCGGAGGGTTCAGAATCCCTACTCCCAACTTCAATACGACTCCGGGAGTGCACGGTAAAGGCCGTGATCAGATTATGCCATCTTCGAGCAATATCAATTGTTTTTCATTTTCTTGGTATTGGATGATATGTTTTCTTCTTTTCTTTATTGACATGCTAATATGTTAGTTCGATCTTGCCGCTATCCGAGTGAGAGGGTTTACAAGAACCCTCAACTTTGCCTTAGCAATTCTGGTTTGGATTGTTGGAAGCCGACTATCACTAGTCCTGCACGTTATCCACCAAAACCGACTGGGCTCGTAATAAGATCACCAGATGCACCGGATTCAAGAAGGCTCGAGGATGAACAGCTTAGGCTTCCAACCAGAAACTCCAATGTCAAGCTCACATCGGATAGATAAGTTGCACTGCATGTAGATTTTGTGGGGTGAAAAAGTATGGTTTTTTATTGATATATTGAGGTGGAATTTACAAAATAATTTCATGAAAAAAAAACACCACTCCAAGAAAACACAAAAAACCAACAAACCAAACCTTTGTTTCACACAATCACCAACATCACACGAGTGAACAAAACACGAAATCGAAATCCAAAACAAACACAAATTACTTATCCAAAACAAAAACAAATTAATTACTTAATTTAAAGTTCGCAAAATATGGTAATATACTTCAAATTATATATAATTATATGAATATTAAAAGTAGATAATATCAAAGTTGCTTAACAGTAGATTTACCATAAATTTTGATATTATTATTTATATAATATAAATTAATTAATTAACCGTTAAATATATACCTATAAAACGTAGATTCTCTCCATTATGCTATATTAAAGATTTTTTTTAAGTAATTAATGTAATTAGCATAAACCGATTAATTAAATAATTTTTAATCATTTAAATAATAGAAAAATCTTAATTTTGGAGAATTCATTTAAATAATAGAAAATTCTTAATTTTGGAGAATTACCATCAGGTATGAATATAGTAATTAGCATAAACCGATTAATTAAATAATTTTTAATCATTTAAATAATAGAAAAATCTTAATTTTGGAGAATTCATTTAAATAATAGAAAATTCTTAATTTTGGAGAATTACCATCAGGTATGAATATAATCTAACGGGAGAGAATTAGTTAATTTGTTTGTCGTTTTATATATTGTAAGATAGATTTGCCCAAATTTATGCGCTATTTTTCCACTTTTTTTTCATTTATTTGTGCTACTATGTTTTTAGTTTTTGATTTTTTTTTTTAACAAACAATAATATATTAATTCAAATTTATCAATTCAAACACTCTCTAGTAGCTTAGTAGCTAGCTTGTGTTAAAGAGTTTGATTGATAGATATGGGAAGCAACTACTTTGGTCATCAACCAAATAATAATTTCAGCAAAAATACTACTACCGGATTTATGTCCCTCATTGTCTTCGTCGAGACAATGGAAAAAGGACGGTTCGGATAAGTCAAGAGGGGACTCCATGTCCACAGCTTGAGAAGATTAGGTTCCACGAAGCCTACGGTCAGCATTCATCCTTTTGGCTTTCAATAAACTACGTGATATAGACATATACTAGTAGAAGTCATGCCTATTGCTAAGATAGGATCAGGGCCGTTCCTGACATTTTAAGGGCCCTAGGCAAAATATTTAAATTTGGGCCCTCAAATTTAATTATATATATTTATATTACAATTTTTTTAATTATTAAAAATTAAAAAGTATAGATTTGTTACTTTTATTCAAAAAGAACTACCTCAAATTTAATTATACATTACAATTTTTTTAATTATTAAAAATTAAAAAGTATAAATTTGTTAATTTTATTCAAAAAGAACTACGTAATTTGTTAAGAATACAATATATTTTAATAAAAAATATATTTTTTTTGAAAATTTTACTACCAATATTGAGTAAGAAATAACAATTCTAAGTAAGATTTTTTATTAAAATTTTATTCCGTACAAAATAAGTTGATAAAATTATTTTGGTATAAAATAATAATTCTAAGTTTTTTTTTCTATTCTATTTTTTAATTTTTTTTATCAAATTGAAAACAGTTTGAAAAAATAAACTTTATTTTTTTTAAATATTGAATAAATAAGTTTGAGATTTTTGTGGAAACACTGTTTGGATTAAATACAATAATAATTAAAATGAAATGTTGAAATAGTATTAAATACTAGGAATACATATGGTAGAATGCGGATTACAAAACGTTTTTCTAAAAACTGAAAAAAAGAAGGTTGAGATTTTTGTGGAAACGCTGTTTGAATTTAAATACAATAATAATTAATTAAATGTTATAATAGTATTAAATATTGCAGAATGCGGATTAAATAGCGTAGCCGCTAAAAAGTTGATTTTTTAATATATATATTTATATTCATAATCAATATGGGCCCCTAAAATTTATGAGCCCTGGGCGGTTGCACCCTGGGCCTATGCCCAGGGCCGGCTGGATAGGATTCGGAACACTACTTAATCTTTGCGTTTATTCTTTGAAACAAATGTAATAAAAAAATTGTTACTTATTTTTTCATTTTGTTTATTTGCACATACGCTATTTTTTCATTTTTTTTTATTTGTGCATTGTTTTTTTATTTTGAGCAATTATTTTTTTAACATTTTTTTTTTGCGCATATTGGGCAGACAAGTTGCATGGTAGCAAGCCAAGTGATTTCCTTAAAGCTATAGAGGAGGTAGTTTCAGCAGAGAATGAACACGAGGATTCATGGTAGCAAGCCAAGTGATTTCCTTAAAGCTATAGAGAAGGCAGTTTCAGCAAAGAATGCCTATGGGGATTCAGCCCAAAAAACTGAGGGAAAAACATTAGCCGTGGAAAATTACGGTGATGATGACGAAGAAACCGGTTAGAATCAGTACTCTGAATGTATCATACAAGAGGCAGGTTACCTTATCTAATCAGTCTAATGTAATTAGAACGTCAAAATATGGTATTTTAATTTATATAAATGAAATTCAAAAATCCAATTTTTATTTGTTATATTTAATTTTATTTAATTTTATTTGTGTAGTATTTTTAATTTTATTTTATTTGGGGCTTTGCGCCTTATTTAAGTTTTTTGATTTTATTTGCGCTATTTTTATACCTTTGTTTTTTTTTTATTATATTTGGCTAATATTATTTTTTCATGATTATGGTATATACAACCCCTATTTTTTCCTGATTATTGTATATACAATCAATTGGAAATACAAAATTTTGTTCAACAAACTATCCTTGACAACTTACTAATTGGAACGTTATATTTTATATAAATAAAATGTAAAGATACAGTTTTTATTTGTTGGATTTTTCAAAATTAATAGTAATAATTTCACTTATAGAAGACAAAAAAATATAATATACTAAAAATAATCTTATTACAAAATAAATAAATATATTTAAGAGAAATTATTATTAAAAATATACTTATTAAAAAATAAACAAATATGTCTAAGATAGAATTTGGGAACACTACTTAATCATGGTAGTTTCAGAAGAGAATGACCATGAGAATTCATGGTAGCAAGCCAAGTGATTTCCTTAGGGCTATAGAGAAGGCGGAGAATGACCATGGGGATTCAGTCCAAGAAACTGAGGGAAAAACATTAGCTGTGGAAAAGTACTGGTGATGATGACGAAGCAGAATCAGTACTCTGAATGTATCACACAATAGGCATGTTACCTCATCTAACAAGTCTAATGTAATTGCAACGTCAAAATATTGATTCAAGGTACATCCTCCGACTCCGTTTGCGCCGAGCTCGGATCACAATCGCACGTTTCTGTCCTCTGGCACTGCGTGTCGACCTATCTATTACGCTGTCTGAGGGCCGGGGAATAGATGTTTTCGTCTAGGGTTGTTAGATCAGTTGGTTGAGCAGTTGAATTTAAGACCGTTAGGTCCTAGGTTCGAACCCGAGAAATTGCAATTGATCTTGACAAAAAAAAAAAAAAAAGAATAGATGCTTTTCTAGAAGAAGTGATTTTCGGAGGGTTCAGAATCCCTACTCCCAACTTCCATACGACTCCGGGAGTGCACGGTAAAGGCCGTGATCAGATTATGCCATCTTCGAGCAATATCAATTGTTTTTCATTTTCTTGGTATTGGATGATATGTTTTCTTCTTTTCTTTATTGACATGCTAATATGTTAGTTCGATCTTGCCGCTATCCGAGTGAGAGGGTTTACAAGAACCCTCAACTTTGCCTTAGCAATTCTGGTTTGGATTGTTGGAAGCCGACTATCACTAGTCCTGCACGTTATCCACCAAAACCGACTGGTGACCATGAGAATTCATGGTAGCAAGTCAAGTGATTTCCTTAGGACTATAGAGAAGGCAGAGAATGACCATGGGGATTCAGTCCAAGAAACTGAGAGAAAAACATTAGCTGTGGATAATTACGGTGATGATGACGAAGAGTTCGAATCAGTACTCTAAATGTATCACACAATAGGCATGTTACCTCATCTAACAAGTCTAATGTAATTGGTGATGATGACGAAGAGTTCGAATCAGTACTCTAAATGTATCACACAATAGGCATGTTACCTCATCTAACAAGTCTAATGTAATTGGAACGTCAAAATATGGTATTTTATATAAAAGAAATTCAAAGATGCAGTTTTTATTTGTTAGATTTTATTTTATTTTATTTTATTTGTGTAGTATTTTTAATTTTATTTTATTTAAGTCTTTGCGCATTATTTACGTTTTTATTTTATTTTATTTGCGCTATTTTTATACCTTTGTTTTTTATTATATTTGCGCTAATATTATTTTTTCCCGATTATGGTATATAAAACCCCGACCGTAATGATTTGTGGACAATTCGATTTTAAATACAAAATTCTGTTCAACAAACTATCCTTGACGACTTACTAATTGGGACGTTGTATTTTATATAGATAAAATGTAAAGATACAGTTTTTATTTGTTGGATTTTTCAAAATTAATAGTAATAATTTACTTATAGAAGACAAAAAAATATATTGTATTAAAAATAATCTTATTACAAAATAAATAAATGTATTTAAGAGAAATTATTATTAAAAATATACTTATTACAAAATAAATAAATATGTCTAAAATAGGATTCGGGAACACTACTTAATCTCTCCTTTATTCATTGAAACAAATACTTAGGCATATGCTATTTATTTTTTCCCCTTTATTTTTTCATTTTGTTTATTTAGGCATATGCTATTTTTTCATTTTTTCTATTTGCTCATTGTTTTTTTATTTTGAACAATTATTTTTTTTAACATTCTTTTGCGCATTATTTTTTTATTTTCTATTTTTTCATTTTGTTTAAACATGTGTTATTCTTTCATTTTAATTATTTTTTACCATTTTGTTTGCGTATTATTTTTTTATTTTGCTATGTTTTTACTTTTACTTTTTAATTTTATTTCACTTTTTATTTTCTATTTTTCTTTTTAATTTTATTTCACTTTTTAATATCTATTTTTTTATTTTTTCATTTTAGTAGCGCATGAGCATTATTTTTTTCTATTTTTCATTGCATAATTTGTTTCATCTTGTTTATTTTATTTGTGTATTTTTTGGTTTAAGATTTATAATTAATAATGAATATAAAAAAGAATAGTTTGAATTCCAAATATTATTATTGAAAATTGCAATAGCTCCATAATTTTATTTTAAAAACTTACTATTATATAAATTTTATTTTATATGTTTCTTTATTAATTTCAATTATATTTTGTAACCTGGAAATACTTAATTTGTGGTGAATTATATTGATTAAAGGTACATCCTCCGACTCCGTTTAATCACAATTGCAGTGGAAATACGGAACTCCTTATCTATGCATTAGTCTATACATAATTCAAACATGATTGCATTTAATGCAATAGTCCTAGATATATACGTTGTAGACGGTATGGCGTGAGGAGACACGCGGAAGATCATATTGTCGGTTACTCGTATACAATCAAACAGTGGCTCACGACTTAGATGGACAAGGACAATCCATCGGTACGTCGTAGTGTGACTGGTAGATAGTCGGTCTTGACTATCATGTCACACTCGTACACTTGGTGTATTGAGCAGGACCACGGGAGGGCGTTCGATTTATACTAATCGGAGTAATCGAACTAGACCTCAGATATTACGGATATGTGAGTTCTTAATCCCTATATAATTATAGGTGCGTGGTCCAATGCTCGGTTCTTTGATGTGCCAATGAGTGAGACTAATTGATTAGTCAATATTCTCGGTAGATTGAGAATCGGTATTGTACACACGGCCCGGCATGCTATAGATTATAGACAGGAAACCATGTCCCATTTATTGGGTGGATGATGTCCCTCGTAAAGTTAAACCTGGTAGTAGTGTCGGATAATAACAAATGAATTAATTTAATTATTAGTAATTAAAATTAATTCGTGGACATGCGATATCTTAAACACGAGTAAATATCACATGTAATACGGCGGGAAAATTATTGACGGAATAATTTGAATTAATTAATTGGGAAATCATTTATAATTTTATAGTGGAATTAATTATAAATAAAACTGTGGAATTTAATTAAGGTTTTCCTTTTGGGACAACAAGTTAATTAAATTGCAATTTAAGCCTAATTAATTAATTGCCTATGGGTCCCTAGTGTGGCCTATATAAATCCCTCATCTCTCCTCTAAATCTACAGAACGACGCTATTTTATTTTTGCAGAGAAAAATCACTGTTAGTGCAATAATTTTTCTGTGAAAATAAATAGACTAGCACAATTATATTTTTCTATAGAAATAAAAAGCTAGCGCAAATATACTGGGGTTTGAGAGAGAAGAAGAAGAGAAACTCCAAGCGGATCGATGCCCACCCATTGGCTGGAGCAAGAGGGCTAGGATACACGCTAGAAGACTCGAGGTCTCTGTCAATTCGGCTTCTCCAAATCACGCGACAAAGGTTTGGAATCGAAACCCTATTTCCGCATTGTTTCGATTCGATCTCGTACGTAATTATACAACGAACCAAAGATTGGTTTATTTGGCTTGGATTTGATGTTATCGGACTGCTGGGAGGTCTCTGATCTCCGGAGTGGCAGTCGGATCGAGAAAATCTCGTCGAAACAGCCAGAACGGGCGAAACCCGCTGCTGGAATCGCGACAATGTCGGCCGACATCGTTTCATGAGTATTTTAATGTCGGCCGACATTTGCCCTGTCGGGCGACAGCCTTTTGGCGTCGGCCGACAGACAGGGCAGAATGCCCCGTTTTCGCGCGGTTGCATTTTTGGTGCAATGGCTGGGCGTGTTTCGGGTCTAGGGCTTCGTGTTAAGTACAGTGGGTACGCCGGGGGTCGACTGGGCTTGTCCCGATGTTCGAGTATTCGAACGGACATGTCCCGGGTAGTCGATTTCCAACAAATGTTATCAGAGCCGGTTTATCGGTTTGTTGTATAGTTCGTACGATTTACCTTGCAGGTTTAACCCGATTATTATGGCCAACATTATGGGATGTTGTATGATAATTTTTTTGTGGTTTGTTAAACTCTCGGGCTTGTCGAGATTGTTTTGTTTTGGAAAACGTTACTTGTTTGTAATAGATAAAAACGACGGGTTGAGTCGTTAGGTTTATTTATTTATTTCCGTTGTTTTTCCGGGCATGTATAGGATCGATCACCCTGTATAGGATCGATGTCGGATTTAGTTTTATTCTTCTAATTTTTCTTGCTATTTTTGGTGGATCGAGACGAGATCGAAACCCGGAGAAACAAGAGTCGAGGAGACGAACCGGCAACGGGCAGCCATCGAACACACCCCGTGTTCGCGACGGGCAGCAGCGGGGCTGGGTTTCGTTCGACCCCACGGACGACTCAACGAGGCTCGAGACGAGGCTCCAGTGGGAGGAGTTCGTCTCTTGACCCTCGAGCGAGTCGGTGGTGGACTGAGATCGAGACGAGCAACGAGATGAAGTTCCAAGAGACGTGCATTGGAGAATACTTAAGGCCATAATAATCGGGGCCACGTTAATTGCTTTTTATGTGATTTACGTGCTTTTTATTATGCTTAATTATTTTATGCATGTTATCCCTCAATCGTAAAATACTAAGTGGGAGAGGGATTGGAAACAATCCCGCGATCTCCATTCTCTGTTTTGAATGTGATGTGTATTGACTTACGAGTTGGCTTTAGTGTCATCCTCCCTATCGGATAAAGTCGATACACGGACATCACTGGATCAAAATTCGAATTCAATTCCACTTATAAAATTGAACAATTATATTTTTCAAAAGCAGTGCCTAATCTGTTTTTTTTTTCAAAGACTAATTTCAACTCGACTCATTCTCACCCCGGGGAGTGGAATGGAGCCAAAGCGCTTGGTTATGTCGATGACACAGATTAGAGACTTTCGAATCATTCGATGACTAGATCGATTGTCTGATTGGCTCCCTCACCTAGTGAGAGATAGGGCTCAATTGCATGATTGATCGCTGGTTAGAAAGTTCGAGTTTCACTTACGAGATATCAAGCTTTGATTAATAAAATTGTGAAATTTAATAAATGTAAGAGTCAATTAACAAAGTTGTTTGTTTTAGTAAACGTCCACACTATCGTGGCTTGCTAAATGGAAATGATACTTTGGGTTTATTGAGACTCTATGACATTTAAACAAGTGGGATTCAATTAATAAAGTTGTTTGTTTTAGTAAACGTCCACACTAGCGTGGCTTGCTAGATGGAAACGGAACTTTAGGATTGATTGAGGCTCGACAGTTATAGAAAGTCGTGGAGGACCGCATGTCAACGTAAACGTCCACATGAACGTGGCTTGCGGTGGACATGTAGTTCCCGAGCGGTGGACTTAGTACTGAGAAATGGTATACACTTAGGTACGCTTTATAGTATCCTCCCCATCGGACTCACTGCTATAATGATGTACGACCGAAGTAAAAATCCAATTATAAAATCGTTTGGATTAGTATACGTCCACAAGAACGTGGCATGCTAGTCTGATGGTATTTTGGAAATGATTGGTAGTTTAATGATATTATTTGAGGGAAATGATATCGAATTAAACTCATTGTTTGTTTTATATGGTATTATTCCCATTAAAAGTCAACAAACTCACTGAACCTGTTTGTATGGATTAAAGAAGAAACTTGGACATTGTCCTAACTGCAGAGGAGTACAAATATGTACTCCAAGTCAATTGACCTGCTGAACCAAATGATGCTTCCACTCCTGAGGAAAGGAAGCTCATGGAAATGGATCAAGGCTTTGAGATGACGCAGAGCTACATTATGGATTTCATGTCAAATGTACTGCGACGTCGGGATCAAGCCATGACCATTACCTATGATATGATGCTTAACCTCAAGAAGCTTTTTGGTTATCAGGACAGGACAGCCGGGCAAAATGCAATGAGGCAACTCATGACGACCATCGCATCCGAAGGGACGCCCGTGAGGGATCACGTTCTTAGGATGATGTGCTATCTGAATGAGATAGAGATTCTAGGATCAATTATCGATGGGGTAACCCAAGTCGATATTGTGCTCCAGTCTCTGCCGAGAAGTTTTGAGCAGTTCCGCCTGAACTATAACATGAATAAGGGGTCTTATTCATTGGCGGAACTCCTGATTGAACTTCAAGCGGCTGAGGGAATTTTTAAGGGCTCTCAAGCACTTGTGGCTGAGAAATTGGCTCTTCCTAGGCCTTCGGGCGGCAAAAGGGAGAAGAAGCAAAAACGGAAACCCAGTGGGCCTAATGTATCTGGACCACGGAATGGGACAAGCAAGCCCCAAGGGCAAGTGCTTCCGTTGTAAGCAGTCTGGATACTGGGAGTTTTAATTGTCCTCTCAAGCAACAAGAAGTTGACTCTTCCTTAGTCACCAAAACATGTTTAGTGGTGTTATCTGTCAGTACCTGGTGTGTGGATACGAGAACCACTAATCATGTCTGCACTTAATGCGGGGGTTCCAGGAAACCTGGAGACTTAGAAAGGAAGAAGTTATAACCTACATGGGCAATACTGTTAAGGTAACAGCCGTTGCAGTGGGAGATGTTAAATGTTTTAACGGTAGGATTTTAATTCTAGTAAATTGTCTTTATGTGCCGGCATTTAGAAAGAATTTTCATTTCGGATTTCTAAATTGGCTTAGAATGGATATTCCGTTTCTTTGGATGGTTTCATACCTATCAGAGTAGGAAACGGGGATATTATCTATTCTGGTACATTGATAGGCAATTTAATACTAAATCCATATTCTTCCACGATGCAACACACCGGAGCTGATAACACACTGTCGAACCCCTATAAGAGTAAAGATCCTTCTAGGATGAATCAAATGTACTTATGGCATCATAGGCTAGATCATTTTAACTTGAGTACGATTCAAAGGGTGAATGCTGGTAGATTCAGCTAGGTTGAAAGAAAGGACCTTCCAACCTTCGAATCATACTTGGAAGTTTAAATGACCAAGCAACCCTTTACGGTTAAAGGGAAAAGATCCATGAAAGTACTAGAATTTATTCACTCTGATGTATGTGAACCTCTATATTGAGTTCAAGGCATACTTATCAGAAAGATGGGATTAACTCCCAAATTGACTACACCATTTATGCCTCGGCAAAAATGATGTGTTAGTAAGAAGGAATAGGACTTTTATAGATATGGGAAAGTAGACAATGAGTTATTCGGAGTTACCTAGTTCGGTTTTGGGATATGCCTTGGAAACAGCGGCGTTTATCCTGAACTTGATTCCTTTGGAAACTTGTACAGATATTCGGCTGTTTATAGGATACCCTAAGAAAACGAATTGAGATATGTAATATAGTCCAAAGGACCAGGTATTCGTTGATTGCATCAACGTTCGGTTCTTAGACATGGACTATATATATGCAAGAATCACAAGCCCAAGAGTAGAGTAATACTTAATGTGCTTAGAGGGACTGATCAAGACTTAGAACCAGCCTAACTGAGTAGTTCACTACTATAATCTTTAGTCACTAAAGATACACCGGAGCCTCGTCGTAGTGGGAGGGTTGTTAGACAACCCGACAGGTTCATGTTTATAGGTGAGTCTTCGGACTTGTTACCTGGAGAACATGAAGCCGAACCCTGGACCTATGACGAGACGCTGAAAGATCAAGATGCTCAGTCTTGGCAAAGGCGATGAAATCTGAGATTGAATCTATGGATTCAAATAAGGTCTGGGATCTTGTAGCACTGCCCAAAGGTGTAAAAGCCAATGGTTGCAAGTGGGTGTACAAGAGGAAAAGAGGGTCTGACTGGAAGGTGTAAACCTTCAAGGCTAGGCTTGTTGCGAAAGGGTACACTCAGAAAGAAAGGGATCGATTATGAGTAAACCTTTTTCGCCGGTAGCTATGCTAAAGTCGATCCGGATTCTTTTGTCTTCACAAGAAAGATGGATGTCAAGACGGATTTCCTAAATCGAAGTCTTGACGGGACCATCTGTGTGGAACAGCCAGAAGGATTCATTGAAAAGAGCCGAGAGCATTTGGTAAGCAAGCTTAATCGATCTTTGGATTGAAGGAAGCTTCAAGATCTTGGACACATGCGGATCTATGAGAAAATCCATTTTAGGGATTTATTCAAGGCATGTTTGGGTCCTGTGTGTAACAAAGAAGTGACGGAAAAGTTGTGGTGTTTTCTCATTCTTTATGTAGACGACATCCTTCTAAATTGGCAACAATGTGAAAGATGTTATCGGACATAAAGGGATGGTTGTCCAAGTAATTCAATATGAGGGACTTAAGAGAAGTCGGGAATGTTCTTGGGATCAAAGTTATAAAGGATCGCCAGAAAAGAACATAGAACTTATCTCGAGCCTCATACATAAATACAATTCTTGCTCGTTGCAGCATGCAGAATTCCAAGAAATGTTTTTACCTTTTAGATGTGGAATTATTTATCTAAAGTTTTGTGTCTGACACAATAAGGAGATAAATGAAAAGTAAGCAGTTCCCTACACCTTGATGGTGGGAAACTTAATGTATGCAGTGCTGTGCACGAAACTGATATCTACTATGCCGTGGGCATGGTGGTGAGATATCATAGTAATCCTGGAAAGGATCACTCGACTGATGTAAAGAACATGTTTAAAATATGTTCTAAGTTACAAAGCAGTCAAGTTGTTTCCTTTGGATTACAGAGAATTGGATTTCCAAATCAAACATGGACAGTCGAAAGTCGAAGTCAGGCTATGTGTTCTCACTGTGAAGTGGAGCAGTCACATGGAAGAATGTAATGCAGTGATGCATTACGGACTCTACCATGGAAGCTGAAAGGATAACGGCCTCTGAGGCAGTTAAAAGGTCAACGTGGCTCCAGAACTTCTTAAGAGACTTAGATGTGGTTTCTAGTTTGCCCAAAGCTATTTTGAATAGCGGTATATTGGCAAATTTGAAATGCCACGAGTCCACAGTGGGAGATAACACTAGAGCGCAAGTACCACCTGATTCGAGAGATCGTCTAGTAAGACGATGCAGTTGTCACCTAGATAGCATCGAGAGGATTGCCTGGTAAAACCGTTCACAGAGGCTCTTCCAGCGAAAGCGTTGGGTAGGCGTGATGGGGTTATGGGAATCTGATGTTTGGGAGAGGGCAACTAGACTTTTAGTATAAGTGGGAGATTGATGGAGTTGTATTCTAAATGTCTAGTTTAGTGGAAATACGAAACTCCTTATCTATGCCTTAGTCTATACATAATTCAAACATGATTGCATTTAATGCAATAGTCCTAGATATATACGTTGTAGACAGTATGGCGTGAGGAGACACGCGGAAGATCATACTGTCGGTTACTCGTATACAATCAAACAGTGGCTCACGACTTAGATGGACAAGGACAATCCATCGGTACGTCGTAGTGTGACTGGTAGATAGTCGGTCTTGACTATCATGTCACACTCGTACACTTGGTGTATTGAGCAGGACCACGGGAGGGCGTTCGATTTATACTAATCGGAGTAATCGAACTAGACCTCAAATATTACGGATATGTGAGTTCTTAATCCCTATATAATTATAGGTGCGTGTGTCCAATGCTCGTTTCTTTGATGTGCCAATGAGTGAGACTAATTGATTAGTCAAAATTCTCGGTAGATTGGGAATCGGTATTGTACACACGGCATGCTATAGATTATAGACAGGAAACCGTGTCCCATTTATTGGGTTGATGATGTCCCCGAGATGAGCTCATAAAGTTTATCATGTAAACCCTGCAGGTGGATTTACACCGCATGATAATAAGGATGAGTGGTACTAGTCTCGGATAATAAGAAATGAATTAATTTAATTATTAGTAATTAAAATTAATTCGTGGAAATGCGATATCTTAAACACGGGGAAATATCACATATGTAATACGGCGGGAAAATTATTGACGGAATAATTTGAATTAATTAATTGGGAAATCATTTATAATTTTATAGTAGAATTAATTATAAATAAAATTGTGGAATTTAATTAAGGTTTTCCGGACATCAAGTTAATTAAATTGCAATTTAAGCCTAATTAATTAATTGCCTATGGGTCCCTAGTGTGGCCTATATAAATCCCTCATCTCTCTTCTCTAAACCTACAGAACGACGCTATTTTATTTTTGCGGAGAAAAATCATTGTTAGCGCAATAATTTTTTTGTGAAAATAAATAGACTAGCGCAATTATATTTTTCTGTAGAAATAAAAAGCTAGCGCAAATATATTTCTGAGACAGAAACTTATTTTTCTTACGGGGTTTGAGAGAGAAGAAGAAGAGAAACTCCAAGCGGATCGATGCCCACACATTGGCTGGAGCAAGAGGGCTAGGATACACGCTAGAAGACTCGAGCTCTCTGTCAATTCGGCTTCTCCGAATCACGCGACAAAGGTATGAAATCGAAACCCTATTTCCGCATTTTTTCGATTCGATCTCGTACGTAATTATACAACGAACCAAAGATTGGTTTATTTGGCTTGGATTTGATGTTCTCGGACTGCTGGGAGGTCTCTGATCTCCGGCGTGGCAGTCGGATCGAGAAAATCTCGACGGAACAGCCAGAACGGGCGAAACCCGCTGCTGGAAACGCGACGATGTCGGCCGACATCGTTTCATGAGTATTTTAATGTCGGCCGACATTTGCCCTGTTGGGCGACAACCTTTTGGCGTCGGCCGACAGACAGGGCAGAATGCCCCGTTTTCGCGCGGTTGCATTTTTGGTGCAATGGCTGGGCGTGTTTCGGGTCTAGGGCTTCGTGTTAAGTACAGTGGGTACGCCGGGGGTCGACTGGGATTGTCCGGATATTCGAGTAGTCGAACGGACATGTCCCGGATAGTCGATTTCCAACAAATTGCACGTTTCTGTCCTCTGGCACTGCGTGTCGACCCATCTATTAAGCTGTCTGAGGGTCGGGGAATAGATGTTTTCGTCTAGGGTTGTTAGCTCAGTTGGTTTAGCAGTTGAATTGAAGACCGTGATGTCCTAGGTTCGAACCCGAGAAATTGCAATTGACCTTGACAAAAAAAAAAGAATAAATGTTTTCCTAGAAGAAGTGATTTTCGGAGGGTTCAGATTCCCTACTCCCAACTTCAATACGACTCCGGGAGTGCACGGTAAAGGCCGTGATCAGATTATGCCATCTTCGAGCAATATCAATTGTTTTTCATTTTCTTGGCATTGGATGATATGTTTTCTTCTTTTCTTTATTGGCATGCTAAATATGTTAGTTCGATCTTGCCGCTATCCGAGTGAGAGGGTTTACAAGAACCCTCAATTTTGCCTTAGCAATTCTGGTTTGGATTGTTGGAAGCCGACTATCACTAGTCCTGCACGTTATCCACCAAAACCGACTGGGCTCGTAATAAGATCACCAGATGCACCGGATTCAAGAAGGCTCGAGGATGAACAGCTTAGGCTTCCAACCAGAAACTCCAATGTCAAGCTCACATCGCACATATAGATAAGTTGCACTGCATGTAGAATTTGTGGGGTTTTTTATAGATAACTCGATTAGTTAATAACCTCTATAAATTAATAGAATCATTTCGGTCCCGACTTTGTCTTTTAAATAAAAAAAAATACTCTCGATAAATTAATAACCTCTCTAAATTAATAAAATCTCACAATCATAGAGCCTGTTAATTTATAGAGGTTTTACTGTATTGAGGTGGAATTTACAAAATAATTTCATGAAAAAAAACACCACTCCAAGAAAACATAACAAAACAAACCTTTGTTTCACACAATCACCAACATCACACAGTATCTGAGTGAACAAAACATGAAATCGAAATCGAAAACAAAAACAAATTAATTACTTAATTTAAAGTTTGCAAAATAAGGTAATATAATTCAAATTATATATAATTATATGAATATTAATAGTAGATTATATCAAAGTTATTAACCACATTATGCTATATTAAGGATTTTTTTTTGAAGTAATTAACGTAATTAGCATAAACTGATTAATTAAATAATTTTTAATCATTTAAATAATAGAAAAATCTTAATTTTGAAGAATTGGTATGAATATAATCTATCGAGAGAGAATTAGTCAATTTGTTTCTTGTTTTATATATTGTAAGATAGATTTGCGCAAATTTATGCTCTATTTTTCCACTTTTTTTTCATTTTATTTGTGCAACTATGTTTTAGAACCTGGAAACGCAACTACAAGTACCTGTACTAAATAAAGCAGCGAAAATTAAAAGAAAACGGGGATAAAAAAATTCACGAGTTGTTCTTCACTCGAACAACTCGCAATAGCCTCAAGGCCACAAACTTTCTCATTTAATAATTACAATATTCGCTCGGTATTAAGACTACACAAAGTCCCGTAGTACTTAACACAATGATGCTCACAAAAAGATTAGAAAAATTACAAACTCTCTTCACTCAAGGTTTCCAATTTTTCTCACAAATATTCCTCTGTGTAAGCCGTGAAGAATTATGATCTTCAATTTTCAATATATAGCACATCATCCTTCAAGATAGTGGGGCTTTAACTTCCTTGACCCATGACTCCATAATGCAGCCCACTACTTCCACTTCTTCCACTCCTTGACTTCAGCTGAATGACTAAGTCAGTCCAAACGAGTTGGCCCAGTATTCTTTAGTGCACAGCCCAACATCTTTGTAAGCCCAAAACTCCTTTCATCTCCAGCCCACAACCAAATTGTTTTCTGCACAATTGAAACCAAGTAAGAATATAATGCACTTCAATTTAGACTGGAAAAATACCTCAACAAACTCCCCCTTTTTGCCAGCCGTATTGAACTTGATACTTGAAACCTTCCTTGTATCAACCTGCAAAAAGACACAGAACCAGAAGACCACAAAGACAACATCCAAGATAAAGTAGAAAAATCCAACCATCACATGCATTGAACCTACATCAAACTTAGTTCATTGTTCAAGGTTTTACAAACCAAAACAGAAACCAAAAAGAAAACAGATTGTTCAAGAGACAACACAACCAACAAAAACAACTCAGTGATCCTGAGTTATCAGTAACCAACACACAGTAGACTTCAGATTTTCACACCAGGTCATCAGCACCCTCATGTGCATTCCTCTTCCTTTTCACCCTTTGACTCGTTTCCATCTTCTCCAGCTCTTCCATCAGCTCCTCATCCTCATCAGTGTCTTCATCCATCAGTCCTTTGCCTTTGTTCTTTTCTGAAGTCACTCTCTTTCCTTTCCCTTTCTTTGTCTTGTGACCTGATTTAGCCCATGGAGTCTCTCCCCCTGAATGTGTAGCACTTTCTCCCCCTTGCTGATGCCTTTCTGGTGTGGAAACACTGAGGTCTACAATCTGAGCATTCAAGAGTGTGAGTGCATCCTCCAGAGTTTTCCTATGGTCCAGCAGAACAGACAGAGGCACCATGGTGTTTTGAGGCTTGGTTAAAGGAGGCAGTGTTCTTGCAGGATCCCAAGGTAAGTCCAGCACCCTTGCTGTAGCAGGTTTGGTAAAACTGTAATGGATGTCCATCTGTTTTGGTGCTTCAGAAAGTGGACCATCCTCAGCAGCATTGTACTTAAAACCTTGCTTTACCAGAATTGCATAGATGAGGGGTGGATATTGTATACCTCTCTGGACATGGTTAGGTGTGCAGTCATGAATGCGATTGTAAATCAGATCTCCAAAGTCAAGTGACTTGTTAGTGGACAAAAGATAAAGAAAGGTAGCATATTCCACAATAAGAAAAATGATTTGTGAGTATTGGGCATCCAATTAGAGAGACATAATCTGAAAAGAACAGAATGGAAAGCAAAGAGATTTGTAGTAGTTGGAGCAAAAGTGTTACCATCAAACCATTTATGAGCAGCTCCAGCAGTGAGGACATGTGCCATCTCCCAATCATCTACCTTAGAAACAGTGTAGCCAGAGATGGGGCGGTAAAGAAACCTGTTGATAACATCAAGAGTGAACCTGTAGATGCGACCTTTGACCAACACTCGACCATAATTGATGTCATCCGGCTCACGTTTTGTTCCCTTGATATTGCAGTAAAATTGCCTCACAATCTTCGGGGCAAACTTGGTGGCAAACGTGACTGATTTCAGCAACTTGGAGATGATCAGGAATTCAGAGACATTGAATTTTTGGAATGAGGCTAGATTGATGTTGCACTCAGGAAAGAAGAACCGAGATTCATACCACTGCCAATGAGCACGAGCAAGATTAGTATAGAAATCAGTAGAGACACTACGGGATACCTCAACCAAGGGTTCTTCATAGTAATTTGCTTGATATTCTGCCTGTGCTTTCAAATCTGCATCATGCAGTTGTTGTTCCAGACCTGAGCCATAACCGAAATTAACCGGTGGAGTGGATCCGTGTGATTCAGACGTGGATGAGTCAACTTGGGTAACCAATGGTTCAACAACTTCTGGGGATGTTCGTGAAGCAGCTTTATGAAGTCTGTCACTCCGGCGACTTGGTGGTGAAGGCATCTTTTTGGCATTAGCTTGACGGCGATGCGCATATGGTCCAGAATTAACACTCTGTTTCGTCCTTTTGGGTTTGGATGGAGGTGACTGATCAGAGTCTGGTGGTGCTTTTCCGGCATCTGTATCTGGTTGAGTTTGTGCAGGAGGAACAACTTCATTATCAAGGGTAATCTGTGGACCTTCATCAAAAGTCTGCACAAAAGGATTGTCATATGGGAGATCATTGCGGTGAATCACAATTGGCAGATGGAGATCTGGAGAAGGTAATGGATCTGGTGTGGGTTCGAGAGAAAGAACTTTGTTCAGAATGGCTGGTTCATCTTTTAGTAAGGTTTTGAACTAGGCTTGCATGGCTGGATCCATGGTGAAAATGATATGCGGCTGTAAAAAGACTGAAAGATGAAATTAGGGTTGTGGAAAGTGAAAGGTGAAATTCAATAAGTAGTAGTGGTGAACGGTTGCGATGTTTCAGGGATGATGGATCATGGAGATATGTGACGATCCCACTACTTTTGACGGTTGAAATTCTGAGTCGTACTCAAGTCCACTAGGCCCACTAGTGCCATCCAAGAAGAAATTAATCCAGCCCATTATCCAAACAAAACATCAAGCAGAAGTAAACATATCACGTGAGATAAAAGAAAATCAACTCTGAATATGTTAACTAAAATGAACCAGTGATTATTTGAACACCATGAAGTAAGGAGACCAAATCCAATACACCCCGTCATGTCATACGGTCTCCACCATTCGCACCTGTTCGAGTTAGGATCTTACCAGAGACATCAAAAAGTATCTATCACACAGAATATCAAGTAACACAACACTGAAAACGTAAATCCAGTCATCTAACCGGTTGATCACGAGTATCAGTTTATCCCCTGAAAAGGCAAATCGAGACATAAACCAACCAAGGTTCATTATCAACGAGGCCTACCAAATCGCAGTTGAGACCGAACTCACCCAAGAATCCAAGTCAACAATGCCAAACAACATAGGCAGATGAGAATGAGGTCAGTCAAGTCCTCGTATCAACATGTACCCCTAAATATATACACTAAGTAGTCAAGACTGAAATCATCACAATCCCAAGTCAACGAGTACTCTACAGCATAGTAGTCGAAACCGAGATCAACCAAGATCCTAAGTCAACGAGTACTCCTATTTTTTTTTCTAACTCAAGGGAAGGATAGATACAATTTGATCAACACACAGATAACAATGAGGAACCTTTCCAAAGAAAGCATATACAGTGTGATTACTAAAGACATTCAGTGACAGAGCAACATATAAGCATAGAAGTCTCAAGACCAGATCCCAACCCGAACAGCCCATTCATATGGTACCCAGACACAAGGAGTTTTTTAGAAGTGTAAGTCGTTCATAAGTCAAGGGTTTTGTAAATATATCAGCAAGTTGTTTTTCAGTATGGACATATTCAAGTTTGATTACCTTATCTGCAACAAGGTCCCGAATAAAGTGATGTCTTATGCTAATGTGTTTTGTTCGCTGATGTTGGACTGGATTGTTTGTCATTTGGATAGCACTATTGTTATCACATCTCATCACCAGTGCATCGGACTTGAGTGAATAGTCAGTAAGCATCTTTTTGAGCCAGATAAGTTGAGTAGTACAACTACCAGCAGCAATGTACTCTGACTCGGCTGTGGATAAGGCAATACAGTTTTGTTTCTTGCTGTGCCAGCTGACTAAGTTATTTCCAAGAAAACAGCATTCACCACTGGTACTCTTCCTCTCATCTGAGTCACCTGCCCAATCTGCATCTGAGTACCCAATGAGGTTTTATGTGTTGTCTTTGGTGTACCAGACTCCAATTTCAGTAGTTGAGTTCACGTACTTGATGATTCGTTTAACTGCATTGAGGTGTTGTTCTGTTGGTTGTGATTGGTACCTAGCACAAGTACATACACTAAACATGATGTCAGGTCGTGTTGCAGTTAAGTAGAGAAGACTACCAATCATTTATCTATACAGAGTTGGATCCACACTGGGTCCGGTCATGTGTCTGGATAGTTTTCTGTGGTACACATTGGGGTCTTGGTGTATTTAGCTCCTTCCAACCCTAATCTCTTAACCAGATTCTTTGCATACTTGCTTTGTGACACAAAAATTACATTTTCTTTTTGTTTAACCTACAAACCAAGAAAATTGCACAACTCCCCGACCATACTCATCTCAAAGTTTGTAGACATTGCTTTTGAAAATTCATTCAACATTTTAGAGCAGGTAGATCCAAACACTATATCATCAACATATATTTGAGCAATTAAAAGATCCTTGTTCTTTTTCTTGATGAACAAAGTACTGTTAGCAGTACCGCGACTGACGAGCGCGAATTGCTTGTCGCGGAGCAAACGCGCTGCCAAAATAATATTTATATTTAGCCAACACCTAACACTACAAGGTAGATAGTGATAAGTATGTGGGGTCGGTCCCACGAGGAAGCAATTGCAATAAGTGATCTCGGCTAGCCCAAGGGTTGTCACATTTTAAAAAGGTTTTGATTGGTTGCTGTGGGCACAGCGGTTTTAATCAAGCTACCAAACTCAAACAATTAAATATAAACTAACTATGACCAAACTAATCATGCAGAATATAAATAAACACTACGACCAAACTGAACAGATAACTGAAATAACGGAAATTAAATAATGGAAAAACAAGCATTTGGGCATACAACGTCTCAGGGTCATCTGGGCACACTACCGGTCATAGGCACTAAGGATTTCTACCAGCGGTTTGTCAGTGGTTATAGGGTGCTTTAACAAGACAAAAGTAGTCCTATTGCGTCACGCCCCCAGTTGCCCCACCCCTCATCTTTCCTTACTGTGTAAAGAGAAGGCAAGCTAACGTTATGCCTAAACCCCTGGATCTGAACAATTCGATAACCTATGCGGCCAAACATGGATCTAGTTTGCCCAAACCCACATTACCCTCTAGACAGACCCACTCGGCCAATAGCATGCCCGGAACTCCGAGTCATACGACCGCAATCACCAGCAAGTTCTAGTGCTATGGCCGCAACAATACTACAAGGTACATCTATGCGGTTTGCCCAATCACCAGTATCCCAGATTGTAAAGGTTCACTAGTGGCCGTCCTAGTTTGCCCAAACTCCCCAGAAATAGTCCTCAACCAACTTTGCTTCGGGAACAAACCCCCAACCGGCTACTCTAGCCCCATCAACCTCTCGGTCTAACTTAGCCCAAAATCCCCCTCGATCTGCCTTTGCCCAGACGCTAATAATCCATCAACAAATAATTAAAATAAATAAATAAAGCAATAACGAAGTCAAATACTGAAAAGAAAAGCTTTAAATTAAATAAATAAAAAACATAATATACAATTTCGCCCAAACGGGCTGCCCCAAAGGGCAGTGTTTCACCTCTCGACTCTCAAAACAAATACATAAAAACTCTCATCAATTTCGTGTATTGTGATCTCTGTATTTCTTATGTGTGGCGTAGCGTGTGTCTTTTTTTTTGCTGATCAGCGATCCCTTCTTTATATGTGCGGTCTCTAGGGCATCAGATTTGTATTAATGGGCTGATGGGCCTGGTGGGCTTGGGCCGTCTGGGCGTAGTCCGTCCAGAGTTTGTTCTTGCTGGGACTCTTGGTAGTCAAAGAAAGTCTTGGTCTTTAGGGGTTCTTTCCTTATCAGCTGATCGGATAGAGATAAGGGGATTAGGTAGAATCCCCCAATTTTCGGACTTTGTTGCTCTGGTATGCCCGATACTCGCCGTTTGCCCAAAGTGTGTCTTCACCCAAAGCCTTGACTTTGCCCAAAGTGTGTCTTCACCCAAAGTCTTAACTTTGCCCAAAGTGGTGACTTTGCCCATAGTGGTGACTTTGCCTCCTTGGTTCAAAATGCTCCAGTCACTTTGCCCATAGCGTCGACTTTGCCTCACAGTGGCGACTTTGCCTTCTTGGTTCAAACTGCTGTTGGAAATCGATATCCCGGAATTAATAAATTTAAATAAATAAATTATCTAATTAATTCCGACCGAAATCCTTTGGAGATCGAATATCCGGAGTTGTCTAATTGCGGAATAACAACTCCAATCGAAATCCCGGTTGCCGGAAACCCGCCACGAACCACCACGCGAAGCCGGACTCAACCAAACCCTAACCACGGGGATAGCCCGGGCTGTTCGGTCGAGCCCTCGCGTAGGGCTCGCGGCTGTACATGGCAGCCGCCTAGGGCTGCCCTTGGCAGCCCCCTTGCATGCCCAGCCGATGCCCGGTGATCGCACGCCCAGCCACGACGAACCGTGGCTTGCGATCACCACCAGCCACCGCCGCTCGAGCGGCGGTCCAGCCGCGTGAGCGGGGCTGCTCCAGCAGCCCGCCGGAGGTGCGTGGTTGATCAAGCTCGCCCTCGATCGAGTCTCGGCGTCCAGCCGAGGCTCGCCCCTCTCGACCCTCTCTTGTTCGAGCCGTTGAGCCGCCGGCGGTCCGGTGATCTTCGATCACCACCACCCGGTTCAACCTCGACAAAGGTCGCGTTCTCGGATCTTGGTTCACGATATTTTTACGATAATTAAACGATAAAATCATAAAGAGGGTTTTACGATTTACCTCGTTCTCGTTGTTCGGAAAACGAAGAACTCAATTTGACGACCTTGAGATCTTCCCGCGTATTCCTTGCACTAGCTCGGACGTCGTGTGGGCGACGATCTACCGAACTCCATGGATCTCCCTCTCTACTTTCTCTCTCTAGAATTGTGATCTTCAAGTTATGAGATATGAGAATAGAGAAGACCATGTAGTGCTTTTATAGGCTACGTAGGGGATCTTAAGGAGGTGGAATATTGGGCTTCCAATAATAGTGATTAAATTGAGCCCAAGCCCAAATCTATTAATCCTTACTATTATTAATTATATGATTAACTCCACTATATAAATATAATTGCACTCCCAATATTCACCATATTATATCAAATAATATTTCTCCGGTAGTATAATTTATTCCGTGTATTTAAGATATAAATATCCATGAATAAAATTAATTTATTGCTAATTAATTTATTCATCTCTTATTTCCGAGACTAGTACCATTCAACCTTAATTATTATGCGGAACGAATCCACCTGCAGGGTTTACATAATAATTCCTTATGAACTCATCTCGGGGATATTATCAACCCTTACGGGATACACTTTCCCGTCAAGTATTCACGGCATGCCATATATAAAATATAGTGACCCAACATAATCGGTAATTAACCCAATAATTAAATCGGTTAATTCCTTTGGTAAATCAAAGTCACTTATATTAAATATACACACCCGCAATAGTATCGGGGATTAAGAATAAAATACACTGAGACTTAAATCGATTATCGCCGGCAATCCTAATCGATAAATCTCAAGCAGATCCGCTCAATACACCAAGTGTACAAGTGTGATAAAATAATCAAGACAGATTATTTTCTCTCTCACACAACGACTATACCGATGGATTGGTCCGTGTCCATCTAGGTCGTGAGCAACTGTTCGATTAAATACGAGTAACCGATAGTATGATCTTCTGTGTGACGTCGCACACCATACTAACTACAACGTATATAATCCAGGACTATAATTTGCATATATTTAATTATAAATAATTAAACGCAAATAATTTTTTATTTAATTAAATAGATTAGTGGCAATGGATCGTGAGTTTCCGTTACTTAAATCTAGACATTAAGTACACAACTCCAACAATCTCCCACTTGTACTAAGGTCTAGTCATTTCCTCCAAACTCCCGACTCCCATACTCATCACGTGCTTAAGTTGTACTTCCAAGAAGTACTATGTGAATGAGCACTCTAGGTTGCCGCTCTGAAGTTATCTTGGTGACTACAGCGTCGTCTCCCTCGACGATGACTCGTATCAGGTGGTACTTGCACTATGTGTTATCTTACACTTATGGACTAGTGATTTCTTACCATTTGCCATTGCACCGCTATTTACATAGCCTTTGGCAAATTAAGAATCACATCTAAGTCCCAGAGATTATTCCGGAGTTATACCAAAACTTCCGCTGCCTCTGAGGCCGCTATTTGGTTACCTATGGGAGAGTCCGAAAAGCATCGTGCTTATCACTCTTCCATGTTAAACTCCTTCTCCTTCAATAGTGAAACACATAGCCTGATATCGACTTACACCGGTCCTCATTCGATTAGAAATCTAAGAGAATGTAATCCAAAGGAAATGCTCGTCTGTTCCGTAATCCAGAACATAGTTTCTAGTACTTCGAAAGTACTTAAAATGTTCATTACAATAGCCGAGTATTCCTTTCCAGGATTACCTTGATATCCTCCCACTATGCTAACCGCATAGCCGATATCAGGTTTTCGTTTTCAACATTGCATTTATTAAGCTTTCCACACTCAAAGTGTAGGAAACTGCTTTCATTGCTTCTATCTCCTTTTGTGTTCCAAAACACATATCCTTAGATAGATGCATTCCGTCTCTGAAAGGTAACGAACCTTTCTCGGAATCTTGCATGTTAAAACGAACCATAATCATATATATGTAAGATGTCCAGGAGAAGTAAAATGATCTTTCCCAGAGATCCAAGATCTCAAGAACATGTCCAACTTTTTCCTATATCTTTCATATTGATTTATCTAGACAATCTCCATTTTATGCCTTGATAACATCTTTACATTGTTACCAATGATAAGAATGTTCTCTACATAAAACCCGAGAAACACCACCTTGTTTTCCATCACGTTTCCAATACACACGATTCGTCTATGCTTTTGATGAATCCATAAAATGGACTATCTCATCAATTTGCAAGTACCACGAACTCAAGGCTTTGATTCAATCCATAAATGGATCAACTAAGCTTGTACTCTAAATGATCTTGCCTCTTAGCAACAATCCTTATTGCTCTCCAAGAAGGTACATTTAGATCTAGTACGGCCTTTATGTAGATCCAGGGATCGATTTCATGTATACTAGGTCCAGAGTCCGAAGACTCTCCTAGTCTTATGAATATCTTCGGTTGTCCCACAACCTCCCACTACAATGGCGTTCCGGTGTATAAACAGTGATAACAGTAGGTGCAGTTAGTGGTGTACCGCTACTCGGTTCGGCTGGTTCTAAGTCTTAATCTTTCTCTCTCATTTCAAAGTATTATGTCACTTTGGGCTTGTGGTTCATCATATAGTCTTTCTCTAAGAACCGGGCGTTAGAACTTATAACTTCCTTCTGGTTCATAGTACTATTGAACACACATCTTTTGTTCATCTAGGATACTCTACAACCGCATTTGAATGCGCCGTTGTTTCCAGACATATCCATAGAACATAGGTAGTTCCGTATAACTCATAATTTTACTATTTCTATAAGAGTTCCATTTCTTGTTTACGACACACCATTTCTACACAACAGTGCATGGTGTAGTCATTTGGGATCAAATCCCAATCTCTGATTAGTATGCCATGCATTCCTCAGACAGGTACTTGCCTCCGCGATCAAATCGCAGGCTACAAATGGATATACCTTGATGGTTCTCCACAATTGCTTAGTGTCCATTGACTTGTCAAAACACTTGCTTTTGTGGCACATCATGTATTCTAATCCATTTTTCGAGTAATCATCAAATGAAGTACTCGTACCTTATTGTCTGAGTAGACATAGGTCTGCATACATCAGAGTCAATCAATTCTTATATTTGTCCGGATCTTATATCTTATATCCATAAAGGATTGCTTAGTCATATTATCTTCCAAATTAGATTCTTAGGTCGGAAGGTCCACTCCTTCAACTTAATTGATCAAATATCAATTTTCGACCTTTGAACTTCTTATTTGAATAAACATGACTCAGCATAAGAATCCACAAGTATAATTGATAAAGAAATCTCTTATTAGTAAAACGAGTTTCACTACGGTTCGTTGCATCGTGGTGGACTCAGGATTCATCATTTATATATTGCTAGCCAATGTACCAAAATAGATAATATCATTATTTCTTCTTAAAAGAAATAAAATATCCATTTATTAGAAATCCAGAACAAAGTTCTTTCTAAAGTGAAAGGTACATAAAAGCAATAACTCAAAATGAAATCCTATAAAATGTCCTCCACTGCAATTGCTGCCTCCTCTACAGCATTGCCCATGTAGACTACGATTTCTTCTCTTCCAAGTCGTCGGGTTTCCTGGAACCCTTGCATTTAAAATGCACATACCGTCAGTGGTTCCATATCTACACACCAGGTTCCGGTAGATAATACCACTGACTATGTTTTACGACTAAAGAAAATTTCGTACTTTCTTTTGAGAGGATAATCAGACTTCCAGTACCCAGACTGTTTGCATCGAGAATACTTGCCTATTGGCTTTCTCGTCCCATCTCGTGGTCCAAAAAGAACCACTGGGTTTCTTTGCTTTCTTGTCCTTTCCCCCGATTCATGCCTTTAGGTTCGAAACCTCTGGCATTGGCTACAAGAGCTTGCGATTTCTGTCTCAACTCGTCTAAAAGGTCAATCATCTTAAAAACGTGTTTAAGCATTTTCTCGAAGCGACTGGCCTTTATGAGTATCCTCATCGCTTCTTGTCTAGCCGCCTATGTCACGTCTAAACACCAGTTGAGACATTAATAGGCTCGGGAGGACAAAGCTCACAGAGTACAAACTTGTACTCTTCAACAGTCTGGACAATGTCTAGATCTCTATTCCAATCATTACATTTAGGGACCAATGAGTTTAAAATCCTTACGTATCACAGAAAATGGGTTCAAAGCCATATCCTAATCTATGAGCACATATAACAACAAACAATCGATTTAATCTCAGATATTATCTCCCTCAAATAATATCATTAAACCACTAATCACATCTAAAATCCCATCAGATATGGCAAGCCACGATAGTGTGGACGTTTACCTATCCAAATGATTTAGCAATTAGATTTGCTTCGGTCGTACATCATCATTAGCGTTACTTCGATGGGAAGAATACTAAGAAGCGTACTTAAGTGTAAACCATTATTCAGTATCTAAGAAGATTGTTTGGGATACGCATATTCACCGCAAGCCACGATAGTGTGGACGTTTACGTTAACACACGCTCCTTTACTCCCTTCTATAACTGTCTACATCAATCGTTCCAAAATCCCATTCAATGTAGCAAGCCACGATAGTGTGGACGTTTACTACACCAAAAGACTTTTACAATTGACTCCCAATTACTTGAATCATTCAATCTTGTAAATCAAGACGCGGAGAATCATAAGTGAAACTCGAAGTTTCTAACCAGTGATTCACCATGCGAACAACCCTATCTCTCATAAATGAGGGAGCCGAGCAGACAATCGATCCATCTTCAAAAGGATGGAACGAATGTCTCTAATTTGTGTCATCCACATGACCAAGTGGCTTTGGCTCCATTCCACTCCCCGGGGTGAGAATGAGTCGACTTGAAATCAGTTTCAGAAAGACAAATTAGGCATTTTTTGATAAACTTAATCAATGTTTCTTGTAAAAGGAATTACAAGAATTCTCCTCCAATGGCTTATCTATACGAACTTCGAAAGTTCATAAAAGTCACCAAGAGAACAGCAATGGAGACCATGGATATGTTTCCATACCCTCTCCCACTTAGCTTTTTACAATAAAGGGATACGCTATCTAATGCATAATTAAATACACATAAGCATGCATACATGTAATAAAGCACATAGAATATTATCACATAATCAAAATAATACTAGAATATTATTTTCCAACTATTATGGCTTTATTGCATCCTCGTATGCGTCTTCTAGTCTTCAGTCTTCGTTCTTGAATGCTCCATGTGACGGGAATATTAATTCCAATATTTAAATCTATTTATTTTTAATAAATCCAAAAGTTACTTAATTCGAAAATTAAGTCAATCGAATAAATCAAAAATAAAATTAAATATTATTAATATTTTTATTATTTTTATTTTCCTCTTCTAATTCCATTAAATCTCTAAAATCCTATCCAAGACCCACTTGGAATATTCTAGAAGATTTCCATAATGAAATAAGGAAATAAAATAATTTAGGACTCCTAGTCCTTCCAAATTAATTCCTTTCCTAATCCATTAAAAATTCCATAAAGGAATAATTAAATAAGGAAAAATTAATTTAGGACTCCTAAACTTTCCAAATTAATTATTTTCCTAATCCATTAAAAATTCCATAAAGGAATAATTAAATAGGAAAAATAAATTAATTCCAAATTTATTCTTTTCCTAATCCATGAAAATTCCCATAAAAGAAATAATCAATAAGGAAATAAATTTATTCTAAATTTATTCTTTTCCTATTCCATGAGAATTCCCAAAAATAGGAATACTCAAAATAGGAAAAACCGAATAATTTAGGAAAGTAAATCTCGGCCAGAGAACCACGGGTTGGGGATTCCCGGGCCCCCGACCGATCAACCACCACCGAGGAGGAGCACCGCCGCCAGCTCCAGCCGGCGCGCCACCACCACTGGTGGCTAGGCGCGGCCGAGAGCCTCCCGCGGCTGCCCCCTCTCTCTAGGGTCGATCCTCCATGGATCGATCATGGGGATGATCGATCCGAGTCCTCCCTCTCGTTCGTCTCCTCCGTCACAATTTTCCGGTCGTCGTTTCGGAATCGATCCAACGTAAATAAATTACAAATTTATTACTATTCTATCCGGTATCGATTCTCACATGAAATCGACCTCATACAATTTCCGAAAAATAAGAACAAGCATTCACCACACAAGAACAAATATCGACATCACCGAGAGTTTAATAATCAAGAGCAATATTATGACATTAATTAACAATAATTAACTCTAGCCATAATAATCGGAAACCCTACAAGGTAGAACAATTTATCGAAAAATACCATGAACTAAAACCATCGCTCTGATACCAATTGTTGGAAATCGATATCCCGGAATTAATAAATTTAAATAAATAAATTATCTAATTAATTCCGACCGAAATCCTTTGGAGATCGAATATCCGGAGTTGTCTAATTGCGGAATAACAACTCCAATCGAAATCCCGGTTGCCGGAAACCCGCCACGAACCACCACGCGAAGCCGGACTCAACCAAACCCTAACCACGGGGATAGCCCGGGCTGTTCGGTCGAGCCCTCGCGTAGGGCTCACGGCTGTACATGGCAGCCGCCTAGGGCTGCCCTTGGCAGCCCCCTTGCACGCCCAGCCGATGCCCGGTGATCGCACGCCCAGCCACAGCGAACCGTGGCTTGCGATCACCACCAGCCACCGCCGCTCGAGCGGCGGTCCAGCCGCGTGAGCGGGGCTGCTCCAGCAGCCCGCCGAAGGTGCGTGGTTGATCAAGCTCGCCCCCGATCGAGTCTCGGCGTCCAGCCGAGGCTCGCCCCTCTCGACCCTCTCTTGTTCGAGCCGTTGAGCCGTCGGCGGTCCGGTGATCTTCGATCACCACCGCCCGGTTCAACCTCGACAAAGGTCGCGTTCTCGGATCTTGGTTCACGATATTTTTACGATAATTAAACGATAAAATCATAAAGAGGGTTTTACGATTTACCTCGTTCTCGTTGTTCGGAAAAACGAAGAACTCAATTTGACGACCTTGAGATCTTCCCGCGTATTCCTTGCACTAGCTCGGACGTCGTGTGGGCGACGATCTACCGAACTCCATGGATCTCCCTCTCTACTTTCTCTCTCTAGAATTGTGATCTTCAAGTTATGAGATATGAGAATAGAGAAGACCATGTAGTGCTTTTATAGGCTACGTAGGGGATCTTAAGGAGGTGGAATATTGGGCTTCCAATAATAGTGATTAAATTGAGCCCAAGCCCAAATCTATTAATCCTTACTATTATTAATTATATGATTAACTCCACTATATAAATATAATTGCACTCCCAATATTCACCATATTATATCAAATAATATTTCTCCGGTAGTATTATTTATTCCGTGTATTTAAGATATAAATATCCATGAATAAAATTAATTTATTGCTAATTAATTTATTCATCTCTTATTTCCGAGACTAGTACCATTCAACCTTAATTATTATGCGGAACGAATCCACCTGCAGGGTTTACATAATAATTCCTTATGAACTCATCTCGGGGATATTATCAACCCTTACGGGATACAATTTCCCGTCAAGTATTCACGGCATGCCATATATAAAATATAGTGACCCAACTTAACTGGTAATTAACCCAATAATTAAATCGGTTAATTCCTTTGGTAAATCAAAGTCACTTATATTAAATATACACACCCGCAATTGTATCGGGGATTAAGAATAAAATACACTGAGACTTAAATCGATTATTGCCGGCAATCCTAATCGATAAATCTCAAGCAGATCCGCTCAATACACCAAGTGTACAAGTGTGATAAAATAATCAAAACAGATTATTTTCTCTCTCACACAACGACTATACCGATGGATTGGTCCGTGTCCATCTAGGTCGTGAGCAACTGTTCGATTAAATACGAGTAACCGATAGTATGATCTTCTGTGTGACGTCGCACACCATACTAACTACAACGTATATAATCCAGGACTATAATTTGCATATATTTAATTATAAATAATTAAACGCAAATAATTGTTTATTTAATTAAATAGATTAGTGGCAATGGATCGTGAGTTTCCGTTACTTAAATCTAGACATTAAGTACACAACTCCAACAACTGCTCCATTCACCTCTACTTCAGAATCCCGAGTTTGCCCAAAGTGGACCATTTCTTTGCCTATTTTGCCCAGTGCGCCATCTGCTACCTGCATCCCTGCACACTCTGCCCAAACACCATTTTGCCCTCCCAGACACACTAAAGACTCAAACTGACTCATTAAAATAATAAAAAGTGCTCTAAGATGAGCAAATAAAATGGCTCATCAGAACCGCACACACTTGGAACACGCTTGTCCCCAAGCGTGGGGTCTGATTTACCTGACTCAAGACCAAAGTGAAAAAGAAATGGAGGATAGAAGGGGAAACAAAACAAAAGACTTTAGCATGATCAGTACAGGGCATAGTACATACAGACAAATCAAAATTCAAGATAAGATAAAAAACAAGTCAAGATTATGTTCAAGGTCTTTGGGTCTCTCCCTCACAGTGTTTCTATCTTTGTAGTGTATGGGTTTAATGACACTCATTTCTGTTGTAATTCCACTTTGCCTAAATTTATCACATTGCTGACCTGAGTTTGATTTAACTAAGTAGGGGTCTTATCAAATGGACTTTTATTGTGTTGTAATGTGGGCTCATATGGGTGGATTTTGAGGAGTAGACTCTATTTGGGCAGAGGGCTTTTTGATGTCAGCCTGTTCTCTACCACTTTGCCCCTTCTTACGGGCCTTAGCACACAACAAATTTTTTATTTTTGCTTTTTACTTTTTCTTTTTTTCTGATTTTTTTTTCTTTTTTTTTGTTCTTTTTTTTTTCGGAACACTATGCCTTAACTCCCTCATTCTCTCTATGTGGCTGCCTATGTACTATATGGGCATAATACCAGATGGTATAGGGTCGATTTCATGTATAGAATCGATACCGGAATTGTAAATTTTTTTTGTAATTTATTTACGTTGGATCGATTCCGAAACGACCGCCGGAACTCATGTGACGAAGGAGATGATGAGAGGGAGAACTAGGGCTCGGGATCGATCATGAGATCGATCCCATGGTGATCGATCGCGGGGGCTGTCCGCGATGGTCCTCGGCCACGCCGTCCACCGGTGGTGGTGGCGCGTGTTGGAGTTGTGTACTTAATGTCTAGATTTAAGTAACGGTAAAATCCCAATCATAGCATTTAATCTATTAAATTAATAAACAATTGTTTGCGTTTAATTATTTATAACTAAATATATGCAAATCATAGTTCTGGATTTTATACGTTGTAGTTAGTATGGTGCTGCATGGGCGCACAGAAGATCATACTATCGGTTACTCGTATTTAATCAAACAGTTGCTCACGACCTAGATGGACACGAACTAATCCATCGGTATAGTCGTAGTGTGAGAGAGAAAATAATTTATCTTAATTATTTTATCACACTTGTACACTTAGTGTATTGGGCGGATCGTTGAGATTCATCGATTAGGATTGCCGGCGATAATCGATTCGAGTCTCAGTGTATTTTATTCTTAATCCCCGATATTATTGCGGGTGTGTATATTTAATATAAGTGACTTTGATTTACCAAAGGAATTTAACCGATTTAATTATTGGGTTGATTACCGGTTAAGTTGGGTCACTATATTTTATATATGGCATGCCGTGAATACTTGACGGGACAGTGTATCCCGGAAGGGTTGATAATATCCCCGAGATGAGTTCATAAGGAATTATTGTGTAAACCTCATGAGTGGATTCGTTCCGCACAATAATTAAGGTTGAATGGTACTAGTCTCGGATTAAAGAGATGAATAAATTAATTAGCAATAAATTAATTTTATTCATGGATATTTTTATATCTTAAATACACGGAATAAATAATACTACCGGAGAAATATTATTTGATATAATATGGTTTAATGTTGGGAGTGCAATTAATTTATATAGTGGAAAATAAATTAATTAATATTGATAAGGATTAATGGACTTGAGCATTGGGCTCAATTTAATCTTCAATATTGGAAGCCCAATATTCCACCTCCTTTAGATCCCCTACGTAGCCTATAAAAGCACTACATGGTCTTCACAATTAAAGACAACATAAGTTTATCATACTTGATATTCTAGAGAGTTCGTGAAGAGGATCCATAAGGAGTTCGATAGATCGTCGCCCACCCGACGTTCGAACGAAGTGCAAGGAATACGTGGGAAGATCGTAAGGTCATCAACGTTTGATTTCGTTTCTCCGCACAACGAATCGAGGTATATAATCGTAAAACCCCCTCTATGACTATATGATTTAATTGTGATATGTACATGAACAAGACGATCCGGGAAAACGTCGAGACCGGGATACGGGGATTCGAGATCCCCGTCAGGATCGAACAAGGGGCGGCCGAACCCTAGGGTTCGACCGCCGGGACCGCGCGATGAAGGGAGCCCCGGCTGGACGCCGGGGCGAGCGATCGACGTGAGTCGATCGCTGGGGATGCCACGGCCTAGTGCCGTGGCGGATCCCCGCCCCTCGACGGCGGCGTGCAAGGAGGGAGGCCCCGGCTGGACGCCGGGGCGTGCGATCGAGCGAGGCTCGATCGCTGGGCAAGCCGCGGCTTGGCCGCGGTGGTCAGCGGGGCTGACCGCCCCTCCCGGTGGCGACGGCGGTGAAGTCGCCGGACTCACCGCCATCCGGGGGCTGCCCCATGCAGCCGGCGATCGCCATGCACGGCGATCGCGAACTCCGCGTGGAGTTCGGCTAGGGTTTCGCCCTCGCGGCGATTCTCTCGTCGGACTCCGGCGACGTGGTGTTCATGATCGGTTTCCGGCGACGGGATTTCGGTCGGGTTATCGGTTTCCGCAAATTTTGATAACCCGGGATATCGATTTCCAGCAATTGGTATCAGAGCGTTTGGTTTCGTGTTCATGTATGTGTTCAATTGTGTTCTACCTTGCAGGGATTCCGACTATCATGGTTTAATTAATTGTTAATTATTCGTTTAATTAATTGCTATTTAATTTACCATGATTGTTCGTTTATTAAACTCTCGGACATGTCGAGATTCGTTTTGTGTGGATGAATGCTTGTAATAGTAAAAATTCGGGGGTTGACCGAATTTAGGTTTATTATTATTGTTCTATGTTTTCCGGAAAGTGTATAGGGTCGATTTCATGTATAGAATCGATACCGGAATTGTAAATTTATTTTGTGTAATTTATTTACGTTGGATCGATGCCGAGACGACCGCCGGAGAACTCATGAGACGAAGGAGATGAAGAGAGGGACTAGGGCTCGGGATCGATGGGATCGATCCCATGATGATGATCGATCGAGGGCATGGGCGAGGGGCTCGATCGCCCCTGCCGCGGGCTGCCGCCGGTTCGGTGGCTGGCCGGCGTGGCTGGGCGGCGGTGCTCCTCCCCGGTGGCCGGCCGGTCGAAGGTGGGGATGGCGTGGGGTCTCCCGATCTCATGTTATTCCTACCAAGGTACTACTTTCCTAATTAGTTCGGGTTTCCTATTTGAGTTTTCCTATTTTTGGGAATTCTCATGGATTAGGAAAAGAATTAATTAGAATTAATTTTATTCCTTATTCTATTATGGAAGTCTTCTAGAGTATTCCGAGTTCTACTTGGAATAGGATCCTAGAGATTTAATAGAATAGGAAAGGAATAAAAGTTAATTTAGGATTGATTTATTTCCTAATTGATTATTCCTATTTTATGGGAATCTTCATAGTAATGGAAATTAATTAATCTTGGAAAGTAGAAGAGTCCTAATTTATTTTATTTCCTTATTCTATTATAGGAGTCTTCTAGAATATTCCAAGTTTGACTTGGATAGATTATTCTAGAGATTTAATAGAATTTGATGGGAAAAATAAATAAATAAAAATATTAATAATATTTAATTTTATTTTTGATTTATTCGATTGACTTAATTTTCGAATTAAGTATCTTTTGGATTTTTTAAAAATAAATAAATTTAAATATTGGGATTAATATTCTCGTCACATGGAGCATTCAAAAACGAAGACTGAAGACTAGAAGACGCATACGGAGATGGAATAAAGCCATGATAGTCGGAAAAAATAATTTTTCTAGCATTATTTTGACTATGTGATATGTGCTTTATTAATTGTATGCATGCTTATGTGTTTAATTATGCATTAGATAGCGTATCCCTTTGTTATAAAAAGCTAAGTGGGAGAGGGGATGGAAACATTCCCATGGTCTCCATTACTGTTCTCTTGGTGACTCTTATGGACTTTTGAAGTTCGTATAGATGTGTCATTGGAGGAGAATTCTTGTAATTCCTCTTACAAGAAACATTGATTAAGTTTATCAAACAATGCCTAATTTGTCTTTCTGAAACTGACTTCAAGTCGACTCATTCTCACCCCGGGGAGTGGAATGGAGCCAAAGCCACTTGGTCATGTAGAGGACACAAATTAGAGACCTTCGTACCATCTTTTGAAGATGGATCGATTGTCTGCTCGGCTCCCTCATCTAATGAGAGATAGGGTTGTTCGCATGGTGAATCACTGGTTAGAAACTTTGAGTTTCACTTATGATTCTCCGCGTCTTGATTTACGAAAATCGAATGGATCTTGTAACTGGGAGTCAATTATAAAAGTCTCTTAGTGTAGTAAACGTCCACACCACGTGGCTTGCTACACTGACGGATTTTGGATTAATTGATGTAGACAGTTGTAAGGAATTGTGAAGAGTTGTGAAGTTGTCGTAAACGTCCACACCACGTGGCTTGCGGTGATGTAGCAATTCCAAACGATTCACTTTGGTGCTGAGTAATGGTTTACACTTAGATACGCCTTATAGTATTCCTCCCCACGAGGTTACGCTATAAGTGATGTATGACCAAAGAAAATCTAATTGCTAAATCATTTGGGTGGGTAAACGTCCACACCACGTGGCTTGCCTTACCTGATGGGATTTTAGATGTGATTAGTGATTTAATGATATTATTTGAGGGAGATAATATCGGATATTAAATTGATTGTTTGTTTAAATGTGCTTATAGGTTTAGAGAATAGCTATGAACCCACTTTCTGTGATACTCAAGGAATTCAACACACTGGTTCCACACTGTGTTGAGTGGAATGAAAAGTTAGACATTGCTCAGACTGTAAAAGAGTACAAAGATGTACTTAGTGAAACTTGTCCTCCTAGACCTACTATTGTCTCATCTGATGAGGAGATAGCTGATTTTGAGAAGTGGGATAGTGCTCTTGCACTAGCCGCCAATCATGATGTCATGCTTAAACTCAAGTTGATGTTTAGACAAAATGTAAAGGCTAGAAAAGAGGCGATGAGGATACTCATAAAGATCAGTTGCTTCGAGGAAACTCTTGAACACGTTTTCGAGATGCTAGATCTTTTGGATGAGTTAAAACAATCGCAAGCTCTTACAGCCAAGGCCAAAGGTTTCGGACCTAAGGGTTTACATAAGGAGAAGGAGAAGAAGACAAGGGAGTCCAGTGGTCCTAAAAGACTTGGGCCACAAGGTGGGATAAGAAAGCCTTCTGGCAAATATTCCCAAAGAAAGCAGTCTGAGTACTGGGGGTCTAAATCATGTCCTCTCATAGGTACGAATTTTTCTTTAGTCGTAAAAACATAGTCAGCGGTATTATCTACCAAAATACTGGTGTGTAGATATGGAACAACTGACGGTATGTGCATTTTGAATGCAGGGGTTCCAGAAAACCCGGCGACTTAGAGAAGAAGAGTTCGAGTCTACACGGGCAAAAGCTGTGGAGGAGGCAGCTGTTGCGGTGGAAGACATTTATCTGCTTTAGTAGTTAAAATAGGATTTCATTTCAAGAATATTGCATTATGTACCCTTTATTTTAGAAAGAACGTTTTGTTCTGGATTTCTATTATTTATGAATGGATATTTTATTTCTTTAATCATTGGATGATTTTGATAAGGAATAATGGGCATTATCTATTCTGGTACATTAGATAGCAATATATGAATGATAGATCCTAATTCTACCACTGTGCAACGAATCGTTCTATAACTTGTTTTACTTGTTAGATATATTTCTTTATCATTATGCTTGTGAATTCTTATACTTAGTAGTATTTTCAAATAAGATTCAAATGGTCGAAATTGATTTGATCAATTATAGTTGAAGGAATGGACCTTCCGACCTAAGGATTGAATTTGGAGGATAATACATCTAAGTAAACCTTTCTGGATAAAGGGTAGAATTCGGACAAGTATAAGAGAATGATTAACTGAGTTATGCAGAAATATGTGTAAATAGAAAGGTACGAGTAATTCTTAGAATACTCGGCAATGGATTAGAATACTTGATGTGCCATAAAAGCAAAAGTGTTTTGACTAGTCAATGGACACAAAAGCTATTATGGGGAGCCATCAAAGTATATCCATTAAAGGCCTGCGACTTAGTCGCGGAGGCCATCACCTATCTGAATAACACATAGCATAATCAAAGATTGGGATTCAATCCCAAAGTAACCGCACCATACACTTATGTGTAGAGATGGAGCGTGAGAAAATAAGAAATGGAAATCTAAAAGTAAAAGAGAACAAGTTGTTCGGAACTACCTATGTTCTATGGATGTTTCTAGAGACAATAGCACATTTTGTGTAATTGTAGGATGTCCTAGATGAACGAAGTATTGTGTGTTCTATAGTACTATAAACCAGAGGAACGTCCATCGTTCGGTTCATAGAGGAAGACTATTAGACGAACCACAAAGCCCGAATTGACTTAATACCTTAGAATGAGAAGAAGGACAAAGGACTAGGAACCAGCCAAACCGAGTAGAAGTACACCACACACTGCACCTATTGTTATTACTGTTATACACCGGAACGCCATTGCAGTGGGAGGTTGTTGGACAACTAAAGATGTTCATAAGACTAGAGGAGTTTGGACTCTGGATCTAGTAAAGATGAAATCGATCCCTGACTCTGCATAAGGGCGGTACTAGAACTAAATGAGCCTGCTTGGAGAACAATAAAGGTTTATTGTTAAGAGGCTAGATCATTTAGAGTACAAGCTTAGTAAATCCATTTATGGACTGATGCAAAGCTATGAATCGTGGTACTTGCGAATTGATGAGATAGTCCATTTGATGGATTCATCGAAAGGCAAAGACGAAAGGTGTATTAGAGAAGTAATGGAAACAAGGTGGTGTTTCTCGAAGATTTTATGTAGATAAGATTTTATCATTGGCAACAATGAAAAAATATTGTCAGACATAAAATGATGGTTGTCTAAATAAATCGGGATATAAGATTGAGTAGAAGTTGGAACATGTTCTTAAGATCTTATGATCTAGGGATAAGAACACTGTACTTCTCCTAGATATCTTATACGATTATGGTTTGTTTTAACGTGCATAATTCTGAGAGAGGTCGTTACCTTTCAGAGACAGAACGTGTATATCTATCTAAGGTCATGTGTTTCGAACACATAAAGGAGATAGATGATACAAGGCAATATCCTACACCTAGTGTGGAAAGCTAAAATGCAATGTTAGAAAACAAGAACCTGATATCAACTATGCGGTTTGCGTAGTGGGAGGATATCAAAGTAATCTAGACAAGAGATGTTCGGATGTTTTAATAGTACTTGCAAAAGTACTGGACATTAAACAAAATGAAATCTTCTTGGATTACATATTCTCAGATCTCAAATCAGAGAAGGACCAGTGTAAGTCGATATCAGGCTATGTGTTCACTTTTAGAAAGAGGTGGAACCTTTAATATGTAAGAGTGATAAGCAGGACGCTTCTCACACACTCTCATAACCGAATAGCAGCCTCAGAGGCAGCGGAAGTTTTGGTTAGGTTCTGGGATAACCTCTAAGACTTGGATATGACTCTTGGTTTACCAAAGGCTATTTCATAGCGGTGCATGGAAAAACCGGAAGTAGTCATAAGTCTAAAAGTGATGATAACACATAGTGCAAGTACCACCTGATACGAATCATCGTCAAGGGAGACGACGTAGTAGTCACCAAGATAACTTCAGAGCGGCAACCTAGAGTGCTCATTCACATAGTACTTCTCGGAAGTACACCCTAAGCACGTGATGAGTATGGGAACCGGGAGTTTGGAGGAAATGACTAGACCTTAGTACAAGTGGGAGATTGTTGGAGTTGTGTACTTAATGTCTAGATTTAAGTAACGGTAAACTCCCAATCATAGCATTTAATCTATTAAATTAATAAACAATTGTTTGCGTTTAATTATTTATAATTAAATATATGCAAATCATAGTTCTAGATTTTATACGTTGTAGTTAGTATGGTGCTGCATGGGCGCACAGAAGATCATACTATCGGTTACTCGTATTTAATCAAACAGTTGCTCACGACCTAGATGGACACGAACTAATCCATCGGTATAGTCGTAGTGTGAGAGAGAAAATAATTTATCTTAATTATTTTATCACACTTGTACACTTAGTGTATTGGGCGGATCGTTGAGATTCATCGATTAGGATTGCCGGCGATAATCGATTCGAGTCTCAGTGTATTTTATTCTTAATCCCCGATATTATTGCGGGTGTGTATATTTAATATAAGTGACTTTGATTTACCAAAGGAATTTAACCGATTTAATTATTGGGTTGATTACCGGTTAAGTTGGGTCACTATATTTTATATATGGCATGCCGTGAATACTTGACGGGACAGTGTATCCCGGAAGGGTTGATAATATCCCCGAGATGAGTTCATAAGGAATTATTGTGTAAACCTCATGAGTGGATTCGTTCCGCACAATAATTAAGGTTGAATGGTACTAGTCTCGGATTAAAGAGATGAATAAATTAATTAGCAATAAATTAATTTTATTCATGGAAATTTATATCTTAAATACACGGAATAAATAATACTACCGGAGAAATATTATTTGATATAATATGGTTTAATATTGGGAGTGCAATTAATTTATATAGTGGAAAATAAATTAATTAATATTGATAAGGATTAATGGACTTGAGCATTGGGCTCAATTTAATCTTCAATATTGGAAGCCCAATATTCCACCTCCTTTAGATCCCCTACGTAGTCCTATAAAAGCACTACATGGTCTTCACAATTAAAGACAACATAAGATTATCATACTTGATATTCTAGAGAGTTCGTGAAGAGGATCCATAAGGAGTTCGATAGATCGTCGCCCACCCGACGTTCGAACGAAGTGCAAGGAATACGTGGGAAGATCGTAAGGTCATCAACGTTTGATTTCGTTTCTCCGCACAACGAATCGAGGTATATAATCGTAAAACCCCCTCTATGATTATATGATTTAATTGTGATATGTACATGAACAAGACGATCCGGGAAAACGTCGAGACCGGGATACGGGGATTCGAGATCCCCGTTGGGATCGAACAAGGGGCGGCCGAACCCTAGGGTTCGACCGCCGGGACCGCGCGACGAAGGGAGCCCCGGCTGGACGCCGGGGCGAGCGATCGACGTGAGTCGATCGCTGGGGATGCCACGGCCTAGTGCCGTGGCGGATCCCCGCCCCTCGACGGCGGCGTGCAAGGAGGGAGGCCCCGGCTGGACGCCGGGGCGTGCGATCGAGCGAGGCTCGATCGCTGGGCAAGCCGCGGCTTGGCCGCGGTGGTCAGCGGGGCTGACCGCCCCTCCCGGTGGCGACGGCGGTGAAGTCCCCGGACTCACCGCCATCCGGGGGCTGCTCCATGCAGCCGGCGATCGCCATGCACGGCGATCGCGAACTCCGCGTGGAGTTCGGCTAGGGTTTCGCCCTCGCGGCGATTCTCTCGTCGGACTCCGGCGACGTGGTGTTCGTGATCGGTTTCCGGCGACGGGATATCGGTCGGGTTATCGGTTTCCGCAAATTTTGATAACCCGGGATATCGATTTCCAGCAGCGCGTGGGCTGGGGCCGGCGGCGGTGGTGCTCCCGGCCGGCGATCAAGGTGGGGGGGGCGCGGGGTCCTCGTGATCTCGTGCTACTCCTACCAAGATTCACTTTCCTAATTGATTCGGTTTTCCTATTTTGAGTGATCCTATTTTTTGGAACTCTCATGGAATAGGAAAATAATTAATTGGAATTAATTTATTTCCTTATTTTATTATAGAAGTCTTCTAGAATATTCCAAGTTTTTACTTGGATGAGATTTTAGAGATTTAATAAAATTAGAAAGGAAAATAATTAATTTGGGAATTAATTTATTTCCTATTTGACTATTCCTATTTTATGGGAATTCTCATAGACATGGAAATTAATTAATTTTAGAAAGTAGAAGAGTCCTAATTTATTTTATTTCCTTATTCTATTATAGAAGTCTTCTAGAATATTCCAAGTTTTACTTGGATGGGATTCTAGAGATTTAATAGAATTAGATAGGAAAATAAATAAATAAAAATATTAATAATATTTAGTTTTATTTTTGATTTATTCGATTGACTTAATTTTCGAATTAAGTATCTTTTGGATTTATTAAAAATAAATAGATTTAAATATTGGAATTAATATTCTCGTCACATGGAGCATTCAAGAACGAAGACTGAAGACTAGAAGATGCGTACGGAGATGGAATAAAGCCATGATAGTCGGAAAATAATTTTCTAGCATTATTTTGACTATGTGATACTATGTGCTTTATAACTTGTATGCATGCTATATGTGTTTACTTTATGCACTAGATAGCGTATCCCTTTGTTGTAAAAAGCTAAGTGGGAGAGGGGATGGAAACATTCCCATGGTCTCCATTACTGTTCTCTTAGTGACTCTTATGGACTTTTGAAGTTCGTATAGATGTGTCATTGGAGGAGAATTCTTGTAATTCCTTTTACAAGAAACATTGATTAAGTTTATCAAACAATGCCTAATTTGTCTTTCTGAAACTGACTTCAAGTCGACTCATTCTCACCCCGGGGAGTGGAATGGAGCCAAAGCCACTTGGTCATGTGGACGACACAAATTAGAGACATTCGTACCATTTTTTGAAGATGTATCGATTTTCTGCTCGGCTCCCTCATTTAATGAGAGATAGGGTTGTTCGCATGGTGAATCACTGGTTAGAAACTTCGAGTTTCACTTATGATTCTCCGCGTCTTGATTTACGAAAATCGAATGGATCATGTAATTGGGAGTCAATTATAAAATCTTTTGGTATAGTAAACGTCCACACTAACGTGGCTTGCTATACTGAATGGGATTTTGGAATAATTGATGTAGACAGTTATAGGGAATTGTGAAGGATTGTGAGTTATCGTAAACGTCCACACGAACGTGGCTTGCGGTGACGTAGCGATTCCAAACAATTCACCTTAATACTGAGTAATGGTTTACACTTAGGTACGCTTTATAGTATTCTTCCCAACGAAGTAACGCTATAATGATGTACGACCAAAGCAAATCTAATTGCTAAATCATTTGGGTGGGTAAACGTCCACACGAACGTGGCTTGCCTTACCTGATGGGATTTTAGATGTAATTAGTGATTTAATGATATTATTTGAGGGAGATAATATCGGATATTAAATTGATTGTTTGTTTAAATGTGCTTATAGGTTTAGAGAATAGCTATGAACCCACTTTCTGTGATACTCAAGGAAAATAAACTCACTGGCCCCAATTATATTGATTGGAGGAGAAATTTAGACATTGTCCTGACTGCTGAAGAGTACAAGTTTGTACTCTATGATGTGTGCCCTGCTGAGCCCACGGATGCCTCAACTAATGAGGAAAAGGAAGCATATCGGAAGTGGAAAAAGGTTGATGAAATGGCTAGGTGTTATATTTTAGCTTCAATATGTCAAATGTACTCCAAACCCAACATGAGTCTATGGCCACTGCCGAGGATATGTTGTACAACCTCAAAGACATGTTTGGGCATCAAGATCGTGCGGCAAGGCAAGAAGCCATGAGAGTCCTTATGACAACTACTCAGTCTGAAGGAACGCCCGTTGGGGAGCACGTTCTTAAGATGATGAGTTTGTTGAATGAGCTTGAGATCCTAGGAGCTCAAATTGATGCTGAGACGCAAGTCGACATCATACTCCAGTCTTTGACCCCTAGTTTTAAGCAGTTTCGCATGAGTTATAATATGGGTAAACTATCTTATACTCTTGCGCAACTCCTGACTGAACTTAAGGCGGCATAGGGGATCTACAAGAAGGGCAAGTCTCAAGCGCTTGTAGCTACTGTTGGAAATCGATATCCCGGAATTAATAAATTTAAATAAATAAATTATCTAATTAATTCCGACCGAAATCCTTTGGAGATCGAATATCCGGAGTTGTAAAATTGCGGAACAACAACTCCAATCGACTCCCGGTTGCCGGAACATCTCGCCACGAACCACCGCGTATATCCGGACTCAACCAAAACCCTAACCGCGGCTAAGCCGCGGCTGTTCGGTCGAGCCCATGCACGGGGCTCGCGGCTGATCACGGCAGCCGCCTAGGGCTGCCCTTGGCAGCCCGCCGAGCACATCTGAACCCTCCCGGACAGCCCCCCCGTCGAACCCTAGCAGCGGCACGAGCCGCCGCTGTTCAACCGAGGCATGCGCACGTCACCGGACGTGCGCTAGGGTTCAGCCCGTACAGCCGTGCGGGGTTTCCCAACCACGCACCGGGTGATCGCCCTCCAGCCACGGTCGAACCCGTGGCTTGCGATCGCCCCGGCTGCCGCCAGTCGCCGCCGCGCGAGCGGCGGTCCAGCCGTGTGAGCGGCAGCCCCTCCGCGTGAGCGGAGGTAGCGCCGTGCGAGCGGCGCCTCTCGGGCAGCAAGGGTTTGCGCCCCTCGACCCATCAGATCGAGCCGACGAGCCGCCGGCGGTCCGGTGGTCTTCGACCACCACCGCCCGGTTCGTCCTCGTCATGAGTCGCGTTCTCGGATCTTGGTTCACGATATTTTTACGATAATTAAACGATTAAATCATAAAAGGAGTTTTACGATTTACCTCGTTCTCGTTGTTCGGAAAAACGAAGAACTCAATTTGACGACCTTGAGATCTTCCGACGTATTCCTTGCACTAGCCCGGACGTCGTGTGGGCGACGATCTAACGAACTCCATGGATCCTCCTCTCTACTTTCTCTCTCTAGAATTGTGATCTTCAAGTTATGAGAATAGAGAAGACCATGTAGTGCTTTTATAGGCTACGTAGGGGATCTTAAGGAGGTGGAATATTGGGCTTCCAATAATAGTGATTAAATTGAGCCCAAGCCCAAATCTATTAATCTTTACTATTATTAATTATATGATTAACTCCACTAAATAAATATAATTGCACTCCCAATATTCACCATATTATATCAAATAATATTTCTCCGGTAGTATTATTTATTCCATGTATTTAAGATTTAAATATCCATGAATAAAATTAATTTATTGCTAATTAATTTATTCATCTCTTATATCCGAGACTAGTACCATTCAACCTTAATTATTATGCGGAACGAATCCACCTGAAGGGTTTACATAATAATTCCTTATGAACTCATCTCGGGGATATTATCAACCCTTACGGGATACACTTTCCCGTCAAGTATTCACGGCATGTCATATATAAAATATAGTGACCCAACTTAACCGGTAATTAACCCAATAATTAAATCGGTTAATTCCTTTGGTAAATCAAAGTCACTTATATTAAATATACACACCCGCAATAGTATCGGGGATTAAGAATAAAATACACCGAGACTTAAATCGATTATCGCCGGCAATCCTAATCGATAAATCTCTAGCAGATCCGCTCAATACACCAAGTGTACAAGTGTGATAAAATAATCAAGACAGATTATTTTCTCTCTCACACAACGACTATACCGATGGATTGGTCCGTGTCCATCTAGGTCGTGAGCAACTGTTCGATTAAATACGAGTAACCGATAGTATGATCTTCTGTGTGACGTCGCACACCATACTAACTACAACGTATATAATCCAGGACTATAATTTGCATATATTTAATTATAAATAATTAAACGCAAATAATTGTTTATTTAATTAAATAGATTAGTGGCAATGGATCGTGAGTTTCCGTTACTTAAATCTAGACATTAAGTACACAACTCCAACAATCTCCCACTTGTACTAAGGTCTAGTCATTTCCTCCAAACTCCCGACTCCCATACTCATCACGTGCTTAAGTTGTACTTCCAAGAAGTACTATGTGAATGAGCACTCTAGGTTGCCGCTCTGAAGTTATCTTGGTGACTACAGCGTCGTCTCCCTCGACGATGACTCGTATCAGGTGGTACTTGCACTATGTGTTATCTTACACTTATGGACTTGTGATTTCTTACCATTTGCCATTGCACCGCTATTTACATAGCCTTTGGCAAATTAAGAATCACATCTAAGTCCCAGAGATTATCCCGGAGTTATACCAAAACTTTCGCTGCCTCTGAGGCCGCTATTTGGTTACCCATGGCAGAGTCCGAAAAGCATCGTGCTTATCACTCTTCCATGTTAAAACTCCTTCTCCTTCAATAGTGAAACACATAGCCTGATATCGACTTACACCGGTCCTTATTTGATTAGAAATCTAAGAGAATATAATCCAAAGGAAATGCTCGTCTGCTCCGTAATCCAGAACATAGTTTCTAGTACTTCGAAAGTACTTAAAATGTTCATTACAGTAGTCGAGTATTCTTATCCAGGATTACCTTGATATCCTCCCACTATGCTAACCGCATAGCCGATATCAGGTTCTTGTTTTCAACAATGCATTTATTAAGCTTTCCACACTCAAAGTGTAGGAAACTGCTTTCATTGCTTCTATCTCCTTTTGTGTTTCAAAACACATATCCTTAGATAGATGCATTCCGTATCTGAAAGGTAACGAACCTTTCTCGGAATCTTGCATGTTAAAACGAACCATAATCATATATATGTAAGATGTCCAGGAGAAGTACAATGTTCATTCCTAGAGATCCAAGATTTCAAGAACATGTCCAACTTCTTCCTAAATCTTTCATAATGATTTATCTAGACAACCATCATTTTATGTCTGACAACATCTTTACATTGTTACCAATGATAAAATGTTATCTACATAAAACCTCCGAGAAACACCACCTTGTTTCCATCACATTTCCAATACACATGATTCGTCTATGCTTTGATGAATCCATAAAATGGACTATCTCATCAATTTGCAAGTACCACGAACTCAATGCTTTGTTTCAATCCATAAATGGATCAACTAAGCTTGTACTCTAAATGATCTCGCCTCTTAGCAATAATCCTTATTGCTCTCCAAGAAGGCACATTTAGATCTAGTACGGCCTTCATGTAGATCCAGGGATCGATTTCATGTATACTAGGTCCAGAGTCCGAAGACTCTCCTAGTCTTATGAATATCTCCGGTTGTCCCACAACCTCCCACTACAATGGCATTCCGGTGTATAATCAGTGATAACAGTAGGTGCAGTTAGTGGTGTACCGCTACTCGGTTCGGCTGGTTCTAAGTCTTAATCTTTCTCTCTCATTTCAAAGTATTACGTCACCTTGGGCTTGTGGTTCATCATATAGTCTTTCTCTAAGAACCGAGCGTTAGAACTTATAACGTCCTTCTGGTTCATAGTACTATTGAACACACATCTTTTGTTCTTCTAGGATATTCTACAACCGCATTTGAATGCGCCGTTGTTTCCAGACATATCCATAGAACATAGGTAGTTCCGCATAACTCATGCTTTTACTATTTCTATAAGAGTTCCATTTCTTGTTTACGACACACCATTTCTACACAACAGTGTATGGTGTAGTCATTTGGAATCAAATCCCAATCTCTGATTAGTATGCCATGCATTCCTCAGACAGGTACTTGCCTCCGCGATCAAATCGCAGGCTACAAATGGATATACCTTGATGGTTCTCCACAATTGCTTAGTGTCCATTGACTTGTCAAAACACTTGCTTTTGTGGCACATCAGGTATTCTAATCCATTTTTCGAGTAATCATAAAATGAAGTACTCGTACCTTATTGTCTGAGTAGGCATAGGTCTGCATACATCAGCGTCAATCAATTCTTATACTTGTCAGGATCTTACATCTTATATCCATAAAGGATTGCTTAGTCATATTATCTTCCAAATTAGATTCTTAGGTCGGAAGGTCCACTCCTTCAACTTAATTGATCAAATATCAATTTTCGACCTTTGAACTTCTTATTTGAATAAACATGACTCAGCATAAGAATCCACAAGTATAATTGATAAAGAAATCTCTTATTAGTAAAACGAGTCTCATATTACGGTTCGTTGCATCGTGGTGGACTCAGGATTCATCATTTATATATTGCTAGCTAATGTACCAAAATAGATAATATCCTTATTTCTTCTTATAACCATCAAATGATTAAAAGAAATAAAATATCCATTTATTAGAAATCCAGAACAAAGTTCTTTCTAATTTGAAAGGTACATAAAAGCAGTAACCCAAAATGAAATCCTATAAAATGTCCTCCACTGCAACTACTGCCTCCTCTACAGCATTGCCCATGTAGACTACGATCTTTTCTTTTCCAAGTCGTTAGGTTTCCTGGAACCTCTTGCATTTAAAATGCACATACCGTCAGTGGTTCCATATCTACACACCAGGTTCCGGTAGATAATACCACTGACTATGTTTTACGACTAAAGAAAATTTCGTACTTTCTTTGAGAGGATAATCAGACTTCCAGTACCCAGACTGTTTGCATCGAGAATACTTGCCTCCGGGCTTTCTCGTCCCATCTCGTGGTCCAAGTAACTTAGGACCACTGGGTTTCTTTGCTTGCTTTTCCTTTCCCCCGATTTTTCCCTTAGGTTCGAAACCTATGGCATTGGCTACAAGAGCTTGCGATTTCCGTCTCAACTCGTCTAAAAAGTCAATCATCTCAAAAACGTGTTTAAGCGTTTCCTCGAAGTGACTGGACTTTATGAGTATCCTCATCGCTTCTTGTCTAGCCGCCTATGTCATGTCTAAACACCTTGAGTTTGAACATGATACCATAATCAGTGGTTATTGCAAAAGCATTTTCCCACTTCTTAAAATCAGTCCTTTCCTCATTTGTTAAGACAGTTGTAGGCTCGGGAGGACAAAGCTTACTGAGTACAAACTTGTACTCTTCAACAGTTTGGGCAATGTCTAGATCTCTATTCCAATCAATACATTTAGGGACCAGTGAGTTTAAAATCCTTACGTATCACATAAAGTGGGTTCAAAACCATATCCTAATCTATGAGCACATATAACAACAAACAATCGATTTAATCTCCGATATTATCTCCCTCAAATAATATCATTAAACCACTAATCACAACTAAAATCCCATCAGGTAAGGCAAGCCACGTTCGTGTGGACGTTTACCCACCCAAATGATTTAGCAATTAGATTTGCTTCGGTCGTCCATCATTATAGCGTTACTTCGTTGGGAAGAATACTATAAAGCGCACCTAAGTGTAAACCATTATTCAGTACTAAGGTGAATCGTTTAGAATTGTTACATCACCGCAAGCCACGTTCGTGTGGACGTTTACGATAACTCGCAATCCTTCACAATTCCCTATAACTGTCTACATCAATTATTCCAAAATCCCATTCAGTATAGCAAGCCACGTTCGTGTGGACGTTTACTATACCAAAAGATTTATATAATTGAAATCCAATTACTTGATCCATTCGATTTTTGTAAATCAGGAAGCGGAGAATCATAAGTGAAACTCGAAGTTTCTTACCAGTGATTCACCATGCGAACGACCCTATCTCTCATAGAATGAGGGAGCCGAGCAGACATTCGATCTAGTCATAAAATGACACGAAAGTCTCTAATTTTTGTCCTCGACATGACCAAGTGGCTTTGGCTCCATTCCACTCCCCGGGGTGAGAATGAGTCGACTTGAAATCAGTTTTGGAAAGACAAATTAGGCATTGTTTGATAAACCTAATCAATGTTTCTCGTAAGAGGAATTACAAGAATTCTCCTCCAATGGCTTATCTATACGGACTTCAAAAGTCCATAAAAGTCACCAAGAGAACAGCAATGGAGACCATGGATATGTTTCCATACCCTCTCCCACTTAGCTTTTTACAATAAAGGGATACGCTATCTAATGCATAATTAAATACACATAAGCATGCATACATGAAATAAAGCACATAGAATATTATCACATAATCAAAATAATACTAGAATATTATTTTCCGACTATTATGGCTTTATCGCATCTCCGTATGCTTCTTCTAGTCTTTAATCTTTGTTCTTGAATGCTCCATGTGACGGGAATATTAATTCTAATATCCAAATCTATTTATTTTTAATAAATCCAAAAGTTACTTAATTAGAAAATTAACTCAATCGAATAAATCAAAAATAAAATTAAATATTATTAATATTTTTATTATTTTTATTTTCATTTTCTACTCCATTAAATCTCTAGAATCCTATCCAAGACCCACTTGGAATATTCTAGAAGATTTCCATAATGAAATAAGGAAATAAAATAATTTAGGACTCCTAGTCCTTCCAAATTAATTCCTTTCCTAATCCATTAAAAATTTCATAAAGGAATAATTAAATAAGGAAAAATTAATTTAGGACTCTTAAACTTTCCAAATTAATTATTTTCCTAATTCATTAAAAATTCCATAAAGGAATAATTAAATAGGAAAAATAAATTAATTATAAATTTATTCCTTTTCCTAATCTATGAAAATTCCCAAGAATAGGAATAATCAATAAGGAAAAATAAATTTATTCTAAATTTATTCTTTTCCTATTCCATGAGAATTCCCAAGAATAGGAATAATCAAAATAGGAAAACCGAATAATTTAGGAAAGTTGGATCTTGGCGGGAGAGCACGAGATCACGAGGACCACGCGTCCCCCCACCATCATCGCCGGCCGAGAGCATCACCACCGCCAACCCCAGCCCACGCGCCACCACCATCGGTGGCCGGCGTGGCCGAGAGTCACCGCGGGGCAGCCCTTCGCGGTCGATTGATCCCCGTGGATCGGCCATGGGGATGGCCGTCCCTCGTCCTCCCTCTCTTCTTCACCTCCGTCACACTTTTCCGGTCGTCGTTTCGGAATCGATCCAACGTAAAATAAATTACAAATTTATTACTACGCTATCCGGTATCGATTCTCTACATGAAAACGACCTCAAACAATTTCCGGAAAAATTAAGAACAAGCATTCACCACACAAGAACGAATATTGACATCACCGAGAGTTTAATAATCAAGAGCAATATTATGGACATTAATTAACATAATTAAATCTAGTCATAATAATCGGAAACCCTGCAAGGTAGAACAATTTATCGAAAAATACCATGAACTAAAACCAACGCTCTGATACCAATTGTTGGAAATCGATATCCCGGAATTAATAAATTTAAATAAATAAATTATCTAATTAATACCGACAGAAATCCTTTGGAGATCGAATAATCCGGAGTTGTAAAATTGCAGAACAACAACTCCAATCGACTCCCGGTTGCCGGAACATCTCGCCACGAACCACTGCGTATATCCGGACTCAACCAAAACCCTAACCGCGGCTAAGCCGCGGCTGTTCGGTCGAGCCCATGCACGGGGCTCGCGGCTGATCACGGCAGCCGCCTAGGGCTGCCCTTGGCAGCCCGCCGAGCACATCCGAACCCTCCCGGACAGCCCCCCCGTCGAACCCTAGCAGCGGCACGAGCCGCCGCTGTTCAACCGAGGCATGCGCACGTCACCGGACGTGCGCTAGGGTTCAGCCCGTACAGCCGTGCGGGGTTGCCCAACCACGCACCGGGTGATCGCCCTCCAGCCACGGTCGAACCCGTGGCTTGCGATCGCCCCGGCTGCCGCCAGCCGCCGCTGCGCGAGCGGCGGTCCAGCCGTGTGAGCGGCAGCCCCTCCGCGTGAGCGGAGGCAGCGCCGTGCGAGCGGCGCCTCTCGGGCAGCAAGGGTTTGCGCCCCTCGACCCATCTGATCGAGCCGACGAGCCGCCGGCGGTCCGGTGGTCTTCGACCACCACCACCCGGTTCGTCCTCGTCATGAGTCGCGTTCTCGGATCTTGGTTCACGATATTTTTACGATAATTAAACGATTAAATCATAAAAGGAGTTTTACGATTTACCTCGTTCTCGTTGTTCGGAAAAACGAAGAACTCAATTTGACGACCTTGAGATCTTCCGACGTATTCCTTGCACTAGCCCGGACGTCGTGTGGGCGACGATCTACCGAACTCCATGGATCCTCCTCTCTACTTTCTCTCTCTAGAATTGTGATCTTCAAGTTATGAGAATAGAGAAGACCATGTAGTGCTTTTATATGCTACGCAGGGGATCTTAAGGAGGTGGAATATTGGGCTTCCAATAATAGTGATTAAATTGAGCCAAAGCCCAAATCTATTAATCCTTACTATTATTAATTATATGATTAACTCCACTAAATAAATATAATTGCACTCCCAATATTCACCATATTATATCAAATAATATTTCTCCGGTAGTATTATTTATTCCATGTATTTAAGATTTAAATATCCATGAATAAAATTAATTTATTGCTAATTAATTTATTCATCTCTTATATCCGAGACTAGTACCATTCAACCTTAATTATTATGCGGAACGAATCCACCTGCAGGGTTTACATAATAATTCCTTATGAACTCATCTCGGGGATATTATCAACCCTTACGGGATACACTTTCCCGTCAAGTATTCACGGCATGTCATATATAAAATATAGTGACCCAACTTAACCGGTAATTAACCCAATAATTAAATCGGTTAATTCCTTTGGTAAATCAAAGTCACTTATATTAAATATACACACCCGCAATAGTATCGGGGATTAAGAATAAAATACACTGAGACTTAAATCGATTATCGCCGGCAATCCTAATCGATAAATCTCAAGCAGATCCGCTCAATACACTAAGTGTACAAGTGTGACCCGTGGCTTGCGATCGCCCCGGCTGCCGCCAGCCGCCGCCGCGCGAGCGGCGGTCCAGCCGTGTGAGCGGCAGCCCCTCCGCGTGAGCGGAGGCAGCGCCGTGCGAGCGGCGCCTCTCGGGCAGCAAGGGTTTGCGCCCCTCGACCCATCCGATCGAGCCGACGAGCCGCCGGCGGTCCGGTGGTCTTCGACCACCACCGCCCGGTTCGTCCTCGTCATGAGTCGCGTTCTCGGATCTTGGTTCACGATATTTTTACGATAATTTATCGATTAAATCATAAAAGGAGTTTTACGATTTACCTCGTTCTCGTTGTTCGGAAAAACGAAGAACTCAATTTGACGACCTTGAGATCTTCCGACGTATTCCTTGCACTAGCCCGGACGTCGTGTGGGCGACGATCTACCGAACTCCATGGATCCTCCTCTCTACTTTCTCTCTCTAGAATTGTGATCTTCAAGTTATGAGAATAGAGAAGACCATGTAGTGCTTTTATAGGCTACGCAGGGGATCTTAAGGAGGTGGAATATTGGGCTTCCAATAATAGTGATTAAATTGAGCCAAAGCCCAAATCTATTAATCCTTACTATTATTAATTATATGATTAACTCCACTAAAGAAATATAATTGCACTCCCAATATTCACCATATTATATCAAATAATATTTCTCCGGTAGTATTATTTATTCCATGTATTTAAGATTTAAATATCCATGAATAAAATTAATTTATTGCTAATTAATTTATTCATCTCTTATATCCGAGACTAGTACCATTCAACCTTAATTATTATGCAGAACGAATCCACCTGCAGGGTTTACATAATAATTCCTTATGAACTCATCTCGAGGATATTATCAACCCTTACGGGATACACTTTCCCGTCAAGTATTCACGGCATGTCATATATAAAATATAGTGACCCAACTTAACCGGTAATTAACCCAATAATTAAATCGGTTAATTCCTTTGGTAAATCAAAGTCACTTATATTAAATATACACACCCGCAATAGTATCGGGGATTAAGAATAAAATACACTGAGACTTATATCGATTATCGCCGGCAATCCTAATCGATAAATCTCAAGCAGATCCGCTCAGTACACCAAGTGTACAAGTGTGATAAAATAATCAAGACAGATTATTTTCTCTCTCACACAACGACTATACCGATGGATTGGTCCGTGTCCATCTAGGTCGTGAGCAACTGTTCGATTAAATACGAGTAATCGATAGTATGATCTTCTGTATGACGTCGCACACCATACTAACTACAACGTATATAATCCAGGACTATAATTTGCATATATTTAATTATAAATAATTAAACGCAAATAATTGATTATTTAATTAAATAGATTAGTGGCAATGGATCGTGAGTTTCCGTTACTTAAATCTAGACATTAAGTACACAACTCCAACAGCTACCAAGTCCAAGGGCTCGAAGCCTGTTGGAGGTAGGGGCAAGAAAATGAAGCAAGCCTGGAAACCCAGTGGTGCCAAGAGGAATGGACCACGAGTGGGGGCTGCCAAGCCAAGAGGCAAGTGCTTCCGATGCAATAAGTCTGGACACTGGAAGTCTGAATGTCCTCTCAAAGGTACGAATTTTTCTTTAGTCGTAAAAACATAGTCAGCGGTATTATCTACCAGAAATCTGGTGTGTAGATATGGAACCACTGACGGTATGTGCATTTTGAATGCAGGGGTTCCAGAAAACCCGGCGACTTAGAGAAGAAGAGTTCGAGTCTACATGGGCAAAGCTGTAGAGGAGGCAGCTGTTGCAGTGGAAGACATTTATCTGCTTTAGTAGTTAAATAGGATTTCATTTCAAGTTTATTGCTTTATGTACCCCTTTATTTTAGAAAGAACTTTTGTTCTGGATTCTATTATTTATGAATGGATATTTTATTTCTTTAATCATTTAGTGATTTTGATAAGAAATAATGGTGTTATCTATTCTGGTACATTGGATAGCAATAATGTGAATGATATATCCTAAGTCTACCACGATGCAACAAACCGTTCCATAACTTGTTTTACTTGTTAGATATGTTTCTTTATTGAATCATTATACTTGTGAATTCTTAAGTAGTATTTATTCAAATAAAGTTCAAAGGTCGAAATTGATTTGATCAATTATGGTTGAAGGAATGGACCTTCCGACCTAAGAATTGAATTTGGAGGATAATACAACTAAGCAAACCTTTCTGGATAAAGGGTAGAATTCGGACAAGTATTGAGATTGATTAAATACTGATATATGCAGACATGTGTGTAATTAGAAAGGTATAAGTAATTCTTTTGAAGAATACTTTAATGATGGATTAGAATACTTGATGTGCCATAAAAGCAAAGTGTTTTGACTAGTCAATGACACAAAGTTATTGTGGAGAACCTTCAAAGTATATCCATTAGGAGCCTGCGACTTGATCGCGGAGGCTACCACCTATCTAAATAACACATAGCATAATCAAAGATTGGGATTCGACCCCAAATGACTGCACCATACACTTACGTGTAGAGATGGTGTGTCAGAAATAAGAAATGGAATTCTAATAGTAAAAGGATAAGTTGTTCGGAACTACCTATGTCCTATGGATTTTCCTGGAGACAACGGCACATTTTTATGTGGTTGTAGGATATCCTAGGTGGACAAAGTATTGTGTGTTTCAATAGTACTATGAATCAGAAGGACGTTTTATCGCCCGATTCTTAGAGAAAGACTATTAGATGAACCACAAGGCCCGAACTGACGTAATACCTTGGAATGAGAAAAAGGACAAAGACTAGGAACCAGCCAAACCGAATAGAAGTACACCACACACTGCACCTACTGTTATTACTGTTTATACACCGGGACGCCATTGCAGTGGGAGGTTGTTGGACAACCGGAGATGTTCATAAGACTAGAAGAGTTTTGAACTCTGGATCTAGTAAAGATGAAATCGATCCCCAGCTCTGCACAAGGGCAGTACTAAATCTAAATGTGCCTACTTGGAAAGCAATAAAGTTTATTGTCAAGAGGCAAGATCATTTAGAGTACAAGCTTAGTAAATCCATTTATGGATCGTTACAAAGCTATGAATCGTGGAACTTGCGAATTGATGAGATAGTCCATCTAATGGATTCATCAATAGGCATAGACGAAATGTGTATGGGAAACGTGATGGAAACAAGGTGGTGTTTCTCGGAATTTTATGTAGATAACATTTTATCATTGGCAACAATGTAAAGATGTTGTGAGATATAAAATGATGGTTGTCTAAATAAATCGGGATGTAAGATTGAGTAGAAGTTAGAACATGTTCTTAAGATCTTTTGATCTAGGGATAAGAACATTGTACTTCTCCTAGATATCTTATACGATTATGGTTTGTTTTAAACATGCATGGTTCTGAGAAAGGTTATCGTCTTTCAGACACAGAACATATGTCTATCTAAGGATATGTGTTTCGAACACATAAAGGAGATAGATACAATCAAAGCAGTTTCTACGCTTTAAGTGTGGAAAGCTTGATGGATGCAATGTTGAAAAACAAGAACCTGATATCAACTATGCGGTTAGCGTAGTGGGAGGATATCAAAGTAATCTCAAGTAGGAGATATTCGGATGCTGTAAGAGTACTTTCGAAGTACTAGATTACGAAGCAACGCGAATTCTTCTTGGATTACACATTCTCAGATCCCGAATCAGAGAAGGACCAGTGTAAGTCGATATCAGGCTATGTGGTCACTTTTAAAAGGTGGAACCTTTAATATGAAAGAGTGACAAGCATGACGCTTCTCAGACTCTCTCATAACCGAATAGCAGCCTCAGAGGCAGCGGAAGTTTTGGTTAGGTTCCGGGATAACCTCTAAGACTTGGATATGACTCTTAGTTTACCAAAGGCTATTATATAGCGGTGCATGGTAAACTGGAAGAAGTCATAAGTCAAAAGGTGATGATAACACATAGAGCAAGTACCACATGATACGAGTCATCGTCGAGGGAGACGCCGCTGTAGTCACCAAGATAACTTTAGAGCGGCAACCTAGATTGCTCATTCACATAGTACTTCTTGGAAGTACAATTTAAGCACGTGATGAGTATGGGAGTCGGGAGTTTGGAGGAAATGACTAGACCTTAGTACAAGTGGGAGATTGTTGGAGTTGTGTACTTAATGTCTAGATTTAAGTAACGGTAACTCCCGGTCATAGCATTTAATCTATTTAATTAATAAACAATTATTTGCATTTAATTATTTGATAATTAAATATATGCAAAATATAGTCCTGGATTATATACGTTGTAGTTAGTATGGTGTGCGACGTCACACAGAAGATCATACTATCGGTTACTCGTATTTAATCAAACAGTTGCTCACGACCTAGATGGACACGGACCAATCCATCGGTATAGTCGTTGTGTGAGAGAGAAAATAATTTGTCTTAATTATTTTATCACACTTGTACACTTGGTGTATTGGGCGGATCGCTTGAGATTTATCGATTAGAATTTCCTTGGATAATCGATTCAAGTCTAAGAGTATTTTATTCTTAATTCCCGATACTATTGCGGGTGTGTATATTTAATATATGTGACTTTGATTTTCCAAAGGAATTAACCGATTTAATTATTGGGTTAATTACCGGCTAAGTTGAGTCACTATATTTTATATATGACATGCCGTGAATACTTGACGGGAAAGTGTATCCCGGAAGGGTTGATAATATCCACGAGATGAGTTCATAAGGAATTATTGTGTAAACCTCATGAGTGGATTTGTTCCGCACAATAATTAAGGATGAATGGTACTATTCTCGGATACAAGAGATGAATAAATTAATTAGCAAAAAATTAATTTTATTCATGGATATTTAAATCTTAAATACACGGAATAAGTAATACTACCGGAGAAATATTATTTGATATAATATGGTTTAATATTGGGAGTGCAATTAATTTATATAGTGGAAAATAAATTAATTAATATTAATGGGATTAATAGATTTGGGCTTGGGCTCAATTTAATCATTAATATTGGAAGCCCAATATTCCACCTCCTTTAGATCCCCTACGTAGCCTATAAAAGCACTACATGGTCTTCACTTTTTCATAAGACAAGATTATCATACTTGATATTCTAGAGAGTTGAAGAGGATCCATAAGCTTGGAGGATCGTCGCCCACACGACGTTCAAGCTAGTGCAAGGAATACGTGGGAAGATCGTAAGGTCATCAATTGATTTCGTTTCTCCGCACAACGAATCAAAAGGTAAAATCATAAACTCCCTTGTATGATTTTATGTGAATTAATTGTAGCATATACATGAACACACGATCCTGGAAAACGACGAACATCGGGGACGGGGATTCGAGATCCTCGACGAAGGTTCAAAGGACCCTCGGCTGGGAGCCGAGGGGTGGCGATCGAGCCCTAGGGCATCGATCGCCGGCAACGATCCCGAGGGGAGCCCCGGCTGGACGCCGGGGCGAGCGATCGACCTAGGGTCGATCGCTGGGAGCCGTCGCGGCCTTGCGCCGCGGCTGGCGGCTCCCTCCCCGGTCGGTGGTGGCGGTGAGTCGTCGGACTCACCGCCGGGGGCTGCTAGGAAGCCCCACGCGATCGATGGCGATCGCGAGCCCTCACGGTGGGTCTCGGCTAGGGTTTCGGCCGCGGGTTCATCCCGCAGCGACTCTTCGGTTGAGCTTCGGATATCGTGGTGTTCGTGATCGGTTTCTGGCGATGGGATTTCGGTCAGGGTTATCGGTTCCGCAATTTTTGATACCCCGGGATATCGATTTCCAGCAGCTTTGTTACATGCTGCCTTGTCGCCTTAGGACTTTGCCTGGAATCAGTAGCTTGAGCCCGTTTGCCCAGACCTTGACTTCATTCCAGGGGTCATCCTTTCAACTTTTGGGAGCTCATCCATCTTCTAACTTAATATGCAGTTTGACCAAGTAGTCAGTATGTCCACACAACTACCCTTTCACCCTCCTTGACCTGCACCTCAAAAACAAAGAAACCCTTTCCCCTTCTGGGATCAAACAAGTCAAAGTCCTCCATTCGATTTATTCAAAATAAAGTAAAATATTATACAAAAAGATACCAGGTTGCCTCCCGGTCAGCGCCTTAGTTATCGTCATGGGCATGACGTGATGTATGCTCACCATTCTTCATGGGGCGAGGTTTAAGCTTCTCCTCGTTGTGCCCATAAGAGGCCTTCAGACACTTGAGTAGATCTGAAAAGTTGCTCATCATCCATCCTTTTAAAGTATGAGGACCTTTTCCCAAACCAAATGGTATTTGCATGTTGGTGGTGGGCGTCTTCCTCTTGTCTTCTGGATGTTGGGCAAACGACTCATGGGCTTTCCTTTCTGAACTTTCACTGGACTCATCACTGCTGCTCTCGGAGATTTTATTCACTTGTCCTTGGTAGAGATATTTGATAAGTTTGTTCAACTTCCTCAATTCTTGGTCGGGTGCTTGCTCAAAGGGCGGCACCAATCTCTCCTCCGGGACAAATTTATTAGTTGGGCTCGTGGGGATGAAAGTATTAGATGGTTCTAGGATTCCAATATGTAGCACCGCCTCTATTTTCTCTTCCATTTCGTCATCTTTGGCAAATTGTTCAACATTCGCCACTTTGCCCAAACCGGTTGCTACGTTTAGACCTGCTTCTCTGCCCAGACTATCAGGTGTGCCCAAATGTGTGTTTTCTGATTCATTGACCTTTGCTAACCTTCCTGGAAATGGAGGTTTGATCACTATAGTTTGTGGTTTGAGATTTGACTCCTTGATTTGGGCAGACTTGTCTTAACGCTGGAAAAGTCTCTTTAGGGCTTCAAATTCTACCATGTCTCGGTTTGGTCTCTTTCCCTTCTCTGGAAGTATGTCTTCGCTCTTCATTTGGACGGTACTTTGTTGTGCCTCTTGGGCAGATTGGACCTCTTGGGCAGATTGCACCTCTTGGGCAGACTGCTCTTCAATTTTCTCTTCCAATCTTGCCACAGTTTGGGTAAGCTGTGATATTTGGGCATTAAGATTCTGAAATCCTTCCGCCATCTCTTTCTTGAACTTTTCGGTCTCTTGTTGAGCTTTTATGTTCTCTTGTTGAGCTTTCATGTTCTGCATCATGACACGGTTCACAAGCTCGGCTAGAGACGACTCTTCACTTTCATCATATTGTTGGGGTTCAAAGTATTGTTGATCGCGCTCTTGGCTTCCCTCTTCACAATTGTCTTGCCCATACCAAAAGTTCTCTTGATATCTGATTTCTGGTATGCTGGTATGGGCATACGGGCCATAGTAATCCGTTCTGCTTTGCCCAGAGCTGTTAAGTTCACATCTATCGACTGCCTTGAGTGGTCTTGTGACCATATGCTCCATGAATTTCTCAATTGTGCTGCAAAGCTGATCGATTTTATTTTCGGATGCTATGGGCATAGCAACTGTCTGTTTGGGCAATTCGTACTCATCTTCAAGGGATGCTTCAGCCAACTCTTTGAATATTTTGAACACCTCTCTTGCACTTTTATTCAGAATAGAACCCCCGCATGCTGCACGAATTATTATCCTCTCTTGTCCTCTTAGTCCAGATACGAAGTATTGGACCAATTCATGATCTGGAATCTGGTGGTATGGGCATAGCGCTAGAATTTCTGTGAATCGAACCCAATATTCATGGAACGATTCTCCGGCGCCCATTTTGATGTTGTAAATTCTCTTCTTCACTTGTAAGATTCGAGACATGGGGAAGTACTTCTTCAAGAATTGGTGCTGCAATTCTTGCCATGTTGTAATTTCGCATCTGGGCAAACTGTAAAGCCATTCTCTTGCCTAATCAGCAAGGGAGAAGGGGAAGGCTAACAGTCGAATGTATTCTGCCAGTGTGCCCATAGCACGTATAGTACCACATGCCATCTCAAAATCTTGCAAATGTCGTTGAGGGTCCTCCCAGGGCATATCGCTGAATCTGGGCAAGATTTGAATAAAACTCTGCTTCATCTCCCAATCTGCAGTGATTCTAGGCAAAGTGATGCCCAGAGGTCCGAAGCTCAAATCGGTGGGGAACATCATTTCCCTCAAGGTCTGGACTACTGGTGGGTTGTACTGGTCACCCATCATTTCCCTCTTGCTCGTCTTTGGACTGCACGTGCTCTTTGCCCTGCTCTTCTCGTTCTGCCCTCCTTTGCCCTGTACGGTCAAGCTGGAGCAAAACCAAAAAAATAACAAGTCAAATAGCACATAAGACTTACTGCTGGAATATTGCCTCCCCGGCAACGGCGCCAATTTTGACGACGCACGAATGCTTGTCGTGGGAGCAAACGCGCGGTCAAAATGATATTTATATTTAGCCAGTACCCAATCACTACAAAAGAGATAGTGATAAGTATGTGGGGTCGGTCCCACGAGGAAGCAATTGCAATAAGTGATCTCGGCTAGCCCAAGGGTTGTCACGTTTTAAAAAGGTTTTGATTGGTTGTTGTGGGCACAGCGGTTTTAATCAAGCTACCAAACTCAAACAATTAAATATAAACTAACTATGACCAAACTAATCATGCAGAATATAAATAAACACTACGACCAAACTGAACAGATAACTGAAATAACGGAAATTAAATAATGGAAAAACAAGCATTTGGGCATACAACGTCTCTCAGGGTCATCTGGGCACACTACCGGTCATAGGCACTAAGGATTTCTACCAGTGGTTTGTCAGTGGTTATAGGGTGCTTTAACAAGACAAAAGTGGTCCTATTGCGTCACGCCCCCAGTTGCCCCACCCCTCATCTATCCTTACTGTGTAAAGAGAAGGCAAGCTAACGTTATGCCTAAACCCCTGGATCTGAACAATTCGATAACCTATGCGGCCAAACATGGATCTAGTTTGCCCAAACCCGCATTACCCTCTAGACAGACCCACTCGGCCAATAGCATGCCCGGAACTCCGAGTCATACGACCGCAATCACCAGCATCACCAGCAAGTTCTAGTGCTATGGCCGCAACAATACTACAAGGTACATTTATGCGGTTTGCCCAATCACCAGTATCCCATATTGTAAAGGTTCACTAGTGGTCGTCCTAGTTTGCCCAAACTCCCCGGAAATAGTTCTCAACCAACTTTGCTTCGGGAACAAACCCCCAACCGGCTACTCTAGCCCCATCAACCTCTCGGTCTAACTTAGCCCAAAATCCCCCTCGATCTGCCTTTGCCCAGACGCTAATAATCCATCAACAAATAATTAAAATAAATATATAAAGCAACAACGAAATCAAATACTGAAAAGAAAAGCTTTAAATTAAATAAAGAAAAAACATAATATACAATTTCGCCCAAACGGGCTGCCCCAAAGGGCAGTGTTTCACCTCTCGACTCTCAAAACAAATACATAAAAACTCTCATCAATTTCGTGTATTGTGATCTTGTTGGAATTCGATATCCCGGGCTATTAAAATTTGCGGAAACAATAACCCGATCAAAAACCCTTCGCCGGAAATCACACGAACGCCGACGAACGCGCCGGAGTCCAGCCGAGGAGACCACACGCCCGAAGACGTGCGGCTGCCCCCGACCGAACCCCCCGCGTCGCGGGCATGTGCGATTACCGATCGCACCTTGTGATCGGTTGGGGTGGGCTGCACGGCAGCTCCGCGGCGAGTCCGGCGACTCGCCGCCGGATGGGAGGTCCCCACCGTCGTGGTGGGGTCGGGCACGGCACCAGCCCGTGCCCAGCGATCGATCTCGATGATCGATCGCAAGCCCTCGGCTCCAGCCGAGGGTTCGACTCCTCGCCCCGCCGAAACCCTAGCGGGCGATCCCGCGGTCCGGTGGCTTCGCCACCACCGCGTGATCGTTCGTCTATTCTGGGTTCGATACTTCGGATCTTGTGTTCTACGGTATTCTCGATAAACCAAATCAAATAATATCAAGGGCGTTTAGATATTGTACCTTTCGATTCGTTGTTCGGAGAAACGAAATCAAGATGACCTTTGAATCTTCCCACGTATTCCTTGCACTCCGTTCGAACGTCGGGTGGGCGACGATCTATCGAACTCCTATGGATCTCCTTCAACTCTCTAGAACTATCAAGTATTGATATTCTTGTCTTATGATTTATGAAGGCCATGCAGTGCTTTTATAGGCTACGTAGGGGATCTAAAGGAGGTGGAATATTGGGCTTCCAATATTGAAGATTAAATTGAGCCCAATGCTCAAGTCCATTAATCCTTATCAATATTAATTAATTTATTTTCCACTATATAAATTAATTGCACTCCCAATATTAAACCATATTATATCCAAATAATATTTCTCCGGTAGTATTATTTATTCCGTGTATTTAAGATATAAATATCCATGAATAAAATTTATTTATTGCTTAATAAATTTATTCATCTCTTTTATCCGAGACTAGTACCACTCAACCTTATTTATTATGCGGAACAAATCCACTCGCGAGGTTTACATAATAAATCCTTATGAGCTCATCTCGGGGATATTATCAACCCTTCCGGGATACACTGTCCCGTCAAGAATTCACGGCATGCCATATATAAAATATAGTGACCCAACTTAACCGGTAATTAACCCAATAATTAAATCGGTTAATTCCTTTGGAAAATCAAAGTCACATATATTAAATATACACACCCGCAATTGTATCGGGGATTAAGAATAAAATACACTGAGTCTCAAATCAATTATCGCCGAGCAAACCTAATTGATGAGTCTCATTCGATCCTGCTCAATACACCAAGTGTACAAGTGTGATAAAATAATTAAGACAAATTATTTTCTCTCTCACACAACGACTATACCGATGGATTGGTCCGTGTCCATCTAGGTCGTGAGCAACTGTTTGATTAAATACGAGTAACCGATAGTATGATCTTCTGTGTGACGTCGCACACCATACTAACTACAACGTATATAATCCAGGACTATAATTTGCATATATTTAATTAACAATAATTAAAAGCAAATGAATGTTCATTATTAATAGGTAAATGAAAGTGTACAAGGAGTTCAGAATACTCAAATCTAGACATTAAGTATACTACTCCAACAATCTCCCACTTATACTAAGGTCTAGTCTTATCTTCCAAACTCCCGACTCCCATACTCATCACGTGCTTAAAGTTGTACTTCCAAGAAGTACTTTGTGAATGAGCAATCTAGGTTGCCGCTCTGTGTTATCATTACTTTTAGACTTATGACTTCTTCCAGTTTACCATGCACCGCTATTTAATAGCCTTTGGTAAACTAAGAGTCATATCCAAGTCTTAGAGGTCATCCCGGAACCTAACCAAAACTTCCGCTGCCTCTGAGGCTGCTATTCGGTTATGAGAGAGTCCGAGAAGCTTTACGCTTATCACTCTTTCATTATAAGGTTCCACCTCTTTCCAAAAGTAAACACATAGCCTGATATCGACTTACACTGGTCCTTATCAGCTTGGAAATCCGAATCCGTGTAACCAAAAGGAATCAGATTGTCTGCTCCGTAACTCAGAACATAATCCTTAGTATTTCGAAAATACTTGAAAATGCTCTTTACGGCAGTCCAATGAGCCTTTCCAGGGTTACTCTGATATCTCGCTACTACGCCAACTGCATAGCAGATATCAGGCCTCGTGCATAACATTGCATACATCAAGCTTCCCACAGCCGAAGCATAGGGAACTGCTTTCATTTCATCTTTCTCCTTTTGTGTTTGAGGACACATTTCCTTAGAAAGATAAGTTCCTTTACTGAAGGGTAGTTCACCCTTCTTGGAATCTTGCATGTTAAAACGAGCCAGAATCGTGTCTATGTAATATTGCTGGGATAGGTACAATGTTCTATTCCGGCGATCCCTTATAACCTTGATCCCTAGAACATGCCCGACTTCTCCCAAATCTTTCATATCGAATTGTCTAGACAACCATCCCTTTATGTCTGATAACATCTTCACACTGTTGCCAATGAGAAGGATGTCGCCTACATAAAGCACGAGAAACACCACCTTCTTTCCATCACGTTTCCAGTACACACACGATTCGTCCATGCTTTGATTGAATCCAAAAGATTGGACTACTTCATCAAACCGCAGGTTCCACGATCTCGAGGATTGTTTCAATCCATAAATGGATCGATTAAGCTTGCACACTAGATGATCTCGCCCCTTAGCAATGAATCCTTCTGGTTGTTTCATATAAAACGTCTCGTCAAGACTTCCATTTAGGAAAGCTGTCTTGACATCCATTTGCCACACCTCATAATCCATATGAGCTGCTATGGATAAGAGAATCCGGATCGACTTTATCTTGGCTACCGGCGAAAAGGTCTCCTCATAATCGATTCCCTCTTTCTAAGTATATCCTTTCGCAACAAGCCGAGCTTTAAAGGTTTCAACCTTTCCGTCAGATCCTCTCTTTCTCTTGTAGACCCATTTACATCCAATTGGCTTTACGCCGTTTGGTGGTTCTACAAGATCCCAGACTTTATTAGAATCCATAGATTCAATTTCAGATTTCATCGCTTTCTTCTAAGAAGGCGCATCTATATCTTGTACCGCCTCATCATAGGTCCAGGGATCGATATCATGAACTTCAGGTCCAGAGTCCGAAGACTCTCCCAGTCCAATCCATCGGTCTGGTTGCTTAACAACCCTCTCACTACGACGGCGTTCCGGTGTATTAAAAGTGACAGTAGGTGCAGGTTCTAGTGGTGTATTACTACTCGGTTCGGCTGTATCTAAGTCTTCCTTGTTACCTCTCAACTCATCAAGTATTATGTCACTTTTGGGCTTGTGGTCCATGACATAGTCCTCCTCTAAGAACCGAGCGTTAGTGCTTATAACGATCTTCTGGTCCTCAGGACTATAGAACATGCCACCCTTAGTTCCTTTCGGGTATCCTACAAACAGCCGTAATTCAGATCTAGGTTCTAACTTATCGGCCCCTTGTCGCAACACATGTGCTGGACATCCCCAGATCCGAAGGTGTCTTAAGCTAGGATTGCGCCCGCTCCACCGTTCCATGGGTGTTGTGGGCACCGTTTTTGTTGGAACCATGTTGAGAATATACGCCGCTGTTTCCAAGGCATATCCCCAGAACATAGTAGGTAAGTCCGAGTGACTCATCATTGAACGTACCATCTCCATAAGAGTCCTATTCTTTCTTTCCAACACATCATTCTGCTGAGGAGTATATGGTGATGTCATTTGGGAATCAATCCCACGCTCTGCTAAGTATGCCTTGAATTCCCCAGACAGGTACTCGCCTCCACGATCAGATCGCAGGCATTTAATGGATTTACCTTGAAGGTTCTCCACAAAATCCTTGAACTCTTTGAACTTGTCAAAGGATTCGCTCTTGCGGCGCATCAGGTATACAAATCCATACCTTGAGTAATCATCAGTGAAAGTGATGAAATACTCGTACCCTCCCCTTGCCTGGGTAGACATAGGTCCGCATACATCAGAGTGAATCAAATCCAATACTTGTTCAGCTCTTCGTCCTTTACCAGAAAAAGGACGTTTGGTCATTTTTCCCTCTAAACAGGATTCGCAGATTGGAAGGTCCTCTCCTTCAACACCACTGATTAAATCATCAGCTTTCAACCTTTGAAGCCTATTCGAGTTTATATGACCTAGCCTCAGATGCCACAAGTATAATTGATTCATTTTAGAAGGTTCCTTTCTCTTATTGGTGTTCGTAGATGTGTTATTACTCTCGGTTAGTTGCATCGTGTTAGACTCAGGATTTAGACATATAAATCGTCTACCAATGTACCGGAACAGATAATCTCACTATTTCTTCTTATGATCACAGAGTGGTCAAAAGAAACAGAATATCCATTCATAATAAGTTTAGAAACCGAAATTAAATTCTTTCTAAAATTGGGTACATAAAGACAATTATGTAAAACTAAAATCCTATCACTACTAAAGCGTAAGTGAACGTCTCCCACTGCAACAGCCGCCACCTTTGCAGCATTGCCCATGTAGACCACGATCTCTCCCTCTCTAAGTCTCCGGGTTTCCTGGAACCCCTGCAATGAATTGCAGACATGATCAGTGGCCCCCGTATCTACACACCAGGTGCTGGTAGATAACACCACTGATAATGTTTCAGTGACTAAGGAAAATTTCGTACCTTTGATGAGAGGACAATCAGACCTCCAGTGCCCAAACTGTTTGCATCGATAGCACTTGCTTCGCGGCTTGCTTTTCCCATTCCGTGGTTTGGAACCACTGGGCTTCTTTGCTTGCACTTCCATCTTAGCCACAAGAGCTTGTGATTTTCTGACCATACTTATAAGTTCGGCTCTTTTGAAATCGTTTTTAAATGATTCCTCAAGAGGACTGAATTTATAGAGTATGTCAATCACTTCTTGTCCAGCTTCCACACTATGTCTCAACATCATTCTGAGGTCATTCTTAATGTCCTCATCAGTTGGGACAACAGCAGATATAGAAGGCTCAACAGTCTGGACAATGTCCAGATTTCGTTCCCAATCAGTACTATATGGAACCAGTGAGCTTTCATCTTTAAGTATATCACAAAGTGGGGTCACAGTCATTCTTAACCTATAAGCACATAAAACAAACAAACAATTTAATATCCGATATTATCTCCCTTAAATAATATCATTAAATCACTAATCACATCTAAAATCCCATCAGGTAAAGCAAGCCACGTTCGTGTGGACGTTTACTCACCCAAATGATTTAGCAATTAGATTTGCTTCGGTCGTACATCATTATAGCGTTACTTCGTTGGGAAGAATACTATAAAGCGTACCTAAGTGTAAACCATTACTCAGTACTAAGGTGAATCGTTTAGAATTGTTACGTCACCGCAAGCCACGTTCGTGTGGACGTTTACGATAACTCGCAATCCTTCACAATTCCCTATAACTGTCTACATCAATTATTCTAAAATCCCATCCAGTATAGCAAGTCACGTTCGTGTGGACGTTTACTACACCAGAAGATTTATATAATTGAAATCCAATTACTTGATCCATTCGATCTTGTAAATCAAGACGCGGAGAATCATAAGTGAAACTCGAAGTTTCTAACCAGTGATTCACCATGCGAACAACCCTATCTCTCATAAATGAGGGAGCCGAGCAGACAATCGATCCACCTTTAAAAGGATGGTACAAAGGTCTCTAATTTGTGTCCTCGACATGACCAAGTGGCTTTGGCTCCATTCTACTCCCCGGGGTAAGAATGAGTCGACTTGAAATCAGTTTTGGAAAGACAAATTAGGCATTGTTTAATAAACTTAATCAATGTTTCTCGTAAGAGGAATTACAAGAACTCGACTCCAATAACTTATCTATGTAAACTTCAAAAGTTTACAAAAGTCACCAAGAGAGCAGCAATGAAGACCATGGGTATGTTTCCATACCCTCTCCCACTTAGCTTTTTATAACAAAGGGATACGCTATCTAGTGCATAAAAGTAAACACATATAGCATGCATACGTGTAATAAAGCACATAATATTATCACATAGTCAAAATAATTACTAGAATATTATTTTCCGACTATTATGGCTTTACTCCATCTCCGTACGCATCTTCTAGTCTTTAGTCTTCGTTCTTGAATGCTCCATGTGACGAGAATATTAATTTCTAATATTTAAATTTATTTATTTTTAATAAATCCAAAAGATACTTAATTCGAAAATTAAGTCAATCGAATAAATCAAAAATAAAATTAAATATTATTAATATTTTTATTTATTTTATTTTCCCTCTCTACTTCATTAAATCTCTAGAATAATCTATCCATGACCCACTTGGAATATTCTAGAAGACTTCCATGAAATAAGGAAATAAAATAATTTATTTTATTTTTCTCTTTCTACTTCATTAAATCTCTAGAATAATCTATCCAAGACCCACTTGGAATATTTTAGATGATTTCCATAATGAAATAAGGAAATAAAATAATTTAGGACTCTTCTACTTTCCAAACTAATTAGATTCCTAATCCATGAATATTTCCATAAAATAGAAATAATCAATTTTATGAATCCTAATTAATTCCAAATTGATTCTTTTCCTGATCCATGAGAGTTCCCAAAAATAGGAATACTCAATTAGGAAAAACCCGAATCAATTAGGAAAGCGAATCACCGGGAGAGCACGAAGATCACAAGGACCCCGCGCCCCCCACCGGACCGCCGATTGCCGGCCGAGAACCACCGCCGCCACCACCCAGCCGGCGCGCCACCACCGCCGGTGGCATCGCCGCCGGGAGGCGCGAATTCGGCGCCCTCCCATGCAATCGATCGATCCTCCATGGATCGACCATGGTGGTCGATCCGAGCCCTAGCCCTCACGTCATCTCCTTCGTCACACGTCTTCTCCGGCGGTCGTTTCGGCATCGATCCAATGCAAAATAAATTACAATTTAATTTTACACTATCCAGTATCGATTCTATACATGAAATCGACCCTATACAATTTCCGGAAAAAGATAGAACAATAATAATAAACCTAAATTCGGTCAACCCCCGAATTTTTACTATTACAAGCATTCACCACCAAAAACGAATCTCGACATGTCCGAGAGTTTAATCAATCCAATAATCATGACAAAATAAATTAAACGAATAATAAATTAAGCCATAATAGTCGGAAACCCTGCAAGGTAGAACAATTTTATCGAAATTACCGCGAACGTAAACCTCGCTCTGATACCAATTGTTGGAATTCGATATCCCGGGCTATTAAAATTTGCGGAAACAATAACACGATCAAAAACCCTTCGCCGGAAATCACACAAACGCCGACGAACGCGCCGGAGTCCAGCCGAGGAGACCACACGCCCGAAGACGTGCGGTTGCCCCCGACCGAACCCCCCGCGTCGCGGGGATGTGCGATTACCGATCGCACCTTGCGATCGGTTGGGGTGGGCTGCACGGCAGCTCTGCGGCGAGTCCGGCGACTCGCCGCCGCATGGGAGGTCCCCACCGTCGTGGTGGGGTCGGGCACGGCACCAGCCCGTGCCCAGCGATCGATCTCGATGATCGATCGCAAGCCCTCGGCTCCAGCCGAAGGTTCGACTCCTCGCCCCGCCGAAACCCTAGCGGGCGATCCCGCGGTCCGGTGGCTTCGCCACCACCGCGTGATCGTTCGTCTATTCCGAGTTCGATACTTCGGATCTTGCGTTCTACGGTATTCTCGATAAACCAAATCAAATAATATCAAGGGCGTTTAGATATTGTACCTTTCGATTCGTTGTTCGGAGAAACGAAATCAAGATGACCTTTGAATCTTCCCACGTATTCCTTGCACTCCGTTCGAACGTCGGGTGGGCGACGATCTATCGAACTCCTATGGATCTCCTTCAACTCTCTAGAACTATCAAGTATTGATATTCTTGTCTTATGATTTATGAAGGCCATGTAGTGCTTTTATAGGCTACGTAGGGGATCTAAAGGAGGTGGAATATTGGGCTTCCAATATTGAAGATTAAATTGGGCCCAATGCTCAAGTCCATTAATCCTTATCAATATTAATTAATTTATTTTCCACTATATAAATTAATTGCACTCCCAATATTAAACCATATTATATCCAAATAATATTTCTCCGGTAGGATTATTTATTCCGTGTATTTAAGATATAAATATCCATGAATAAAATTTATTTATTGCTTAATAAATTTATTCATCTCTTTTATCCGAGACTAGTACCACTCAACCTTATTTATTATGCGGAACAAATCCACTCGCGAGGTTTACATAATAAATCCTTATGAGCTCATCTCAGGGATATTATCAACCCTTCCGGGATACACTGTCCCGTCAAGAATTCACGGCATGCCATATATAAAATATAGTGACCCAACTTAACCGGTAATTAACCCAATAATTAAATCGGTTAATTCCTTTGGAAAATCAAAGTCACATATATTAAATATACACACCCGCAATTTTATCGGGGATTAAGAATAAAATACACTGAGTCTCAAATCAATTATCGCCGAGCAAACCTAATTGATGAGTCTCATTCGATCCTGCTCAATACACCAAGTGTACAAGTGTGATAAAATAATTAAGACAAATTATTTTCTCTCTCACACAACAACTATACCGATGGATTGGTCCGTGTCCATCTAGGTCGTGAGCAACTGTTTGATTAAATACAAGTAACCGATAGTATGATCTTCTGTGTGACGTCGCACACCATACTAACTACAACGTATATAATCCAGGACTATAATTTGCATATATTTAATTAACAATAATTAAAAGCAAATGAATGTTCATTATTAATAGGTAAATGAAAGTGTAAAAGGAGTTCAGAATACTCAAATCTAGACATTAAGTATACTACTCCAACAGATCTCTGTATTTCTTATGTGTGGCGTAGCGTGTGTCTTTTTTTTTGTTGATCAGCGATCCCTTCTTTATATGTGCGGTCTCTAGGGCATCAGATTTGTATTAATGGGCTGATGGGCCTGGTGGGCTTGGGCCATCTGGGCGTAGTCCGTCCAGAGTTTGTTCTTGCTGGGACTCTTGGTAGTCAAAGAAAGTCCTGGTCTTTAGGGATTCTTTCCTTATCAGCTGACCGAATAGAGATAAGGGGATTAGGTTGAATCCCCAAATTTTCGGAATTTGTTGCTCTGGTATGCCCGATACTCGCCGTTTGCCCGAAGTGTGTCTTCACCCAAAGTCTTGACTTTGCCCATAGTGGTGACTTTGCCTCCTTGGTTCAAAATGCTCCAGTCACTTTGCCCATAGCGTCGACTTTGCCTCACAGTGGCGACTTTGCCTTCTTGGTTCAAACTGCTCCATTCACCTCTACTTCGGAATCCCGAGTTTGCCCAAAGTGGACCATTTCCTTGCCTATTTTGCCCAGTGCGCCATCTGCTACCTGCATCCCTGCACACTCTGCCCAAACACTCCATTTTGCCCTCCCAGACACACTAAAGACTCAAACTGACTCAATAAAATAATAAAAAGTGCTCTAAGATGAGCAAATAAAATGGCTCATCAGTGACTGAACCCAAATGATAGTAAGAAGTCAGTTAAGCAACTGTACCATGCACGTGGAGCCTGTTTCAGTCTATACAATGCTTTGTGAAGGAAGTAGACATAGTCTGGGTGATCTGGATCTTCCAATCCTATTGGTTGTTCAACGAATGCTTCTTCTTCGATCACTCCGTTGAGAAAGGCAGCCTTTACGTCCATTTGTTGAAGTTTGATGTTGAGAAGACATGCAATGGCAACCAGTAATCTGATGGACTCAAGTCTGGCGACTGGAGCGAAGGTTTCGTCATAGTCAATGCCTTCAACCTGTGTGTAACCTTGAGCCACAAGACGGGCTTTGTTTCGAATCACCTGTTCAAACTCATCAGTTTTGTTTATAAAAATCCATTTGGTACCAATCACATTTGCATTAGGTGGTCTCGGGACCAGAGTCCAGACTTTGTTCCTGACAATCTCGTTAAGTTCGTCTTGCATAGCGTTTACCCAGAACTCATCCTCAAGAGCCATTTTAACGTTTTTGGGTTCAGTTAGAGACAAGAAAGTGATATTTCTATCTTCATTGAAGACAGAGGACATGCAAATATTGTTTATCATATCTCTATAATTAATCCTCTTACCTCGAGTTCGTATCTTGTCATCAATACCTCCAATGATTTGTGTTGAATGATGATTTCTTCGGATATGTCCTGGTTCTTCACGTTGTTGTGTTTGTTGATCGGTATTAGTTGAGTTCTCTATCATGATTTGATCAGATTCTGTTTGGCTTGATTCATCATCTGATGAACTTGATTCTTCATTTGAGTTGGGGTTTTGATGTTCAGTGACTGGTTCTGGTTCAGCAGCTTCAGTGACTTGTATTGAGTCTTCATCAGTCAGTTGACTGGTTGAGGTAGGTTGATGCTCAATGACTCCTTCTGTAGGATTTAAGGAACTTTCACTTTGATCAATGAATCTGACATTAACTGATTCTTGAACGGTTCTGGTAACTGGATTAAAAACTCTGAATGCGTTGCTATGAGCTGAATATCCCACAAAAACTCTTTCCTCAGCATTGTCATCAAACTTGGACCTATGTTTCCTTTCATTCACCATGAAACACACACATCCAAACACATGAAAGTATTTGACATTAGGCTTTTTACCATTCACAATTTCATATGATGTCATAGATGTTCCAGGTCTGAAATTGACCCGGTTAGTCACATGACAAACAGTGTTAAGTGCTTCTGCCCAAAATTTCTTTGACATTCGTTTTGAGCTCATCATAACTTTAGCCATCTCTTTAAGAGTTTGATTTTTCCTCTCGACAACTCCATTTTGCTGTGGAGTCTTAGGTGCAGAGTATTCATGGTGGATCCCTCTTTTGTTACAGAAACCTGCAAACATAGAGTTCTCGAACTCTGTTCCATGGTCAGTTCTGAGTCGACTAACTTTGCCCTGGAATAATGTACGAATCCTCATGTATGTTTCTTTAAAAGCATTAAACGTTTCAGCCTTTGAATTCAAAAATTTAATCCAAGTGAATCTAGAGAAATCATCCACAATAACGAGCGAGTACCATTTACCTCCCCAGCTTTCAACCTCCATAGGACCCATGAGGTCCATATGAAGTAATTCAAAGCACCTTGTGGTTGACCTGTAAGTAGAATCAGTAGTTGGATGGGATGTGCGGACTTGTTTGCTTTTAAGGCATGATTCACAAACTCCTGTGTTGCATGAGGTGATTTCAGGAAGTCCGATAACCGCCTTGAATCTGCTTAGTCTCTGGAGATTTTTGAAATTTGTGTGCCCCAGCTAGTTGTCACAAGGTTGTATCATCAACTTGAAGAAAATTACATGCACTTCTGTTTCCCGTGGTGTAACAGTTGTTTGCTGATCTATCACCTGTCAAAATACACTTTGCATTTTTATCAAACACTTTGCAAGCTCCTTGTTCAAAAGTAACATGGAGACCATCATCACATAACTGACTAATACTAATAAGGTTAGCCTGCAATCCTTCAACATGAAACACTTTGGTAAGTTCAGGTAAACCAACAACATTCAAGGTTCCCTTACCAACGATTTTACCTTTAGTACCACTACCGTAGGTCACTGTACCTCCGTTTATTCTGCAGTAGTCTTTTAGAAACTTAGAGTTTCCAGTCATGTGATTCGAGCACCCACTGTCAAAGTACCATGAACCTGTACATTTAGTATTGGAGACTGAAAGTACAACATTGCAAACATGGTTAGACTTCATAACCCATTTCTTGAAAGGTGGGTTTTGTTTTGGTGTGGTACCTGTTTTGGAAGAACTTGAGGAAAGTTTAAGATTTTTTAAATCCGAAATCCTTGCTTTACAAAAAGGTTTAATATGTCCTTGGACAGAACAGTAGCTACACTCAAATGTTTTTTCGTGTTTTTTGATTTAGAGAATGATTTTGAAGGTTTTTGTCTGTCTCAGAAGTTCTTTTTAGAAGAGAAAAAGATTTTGATTTATCAATAGTGCATGCTTCATTACAATTTGTTTTGGAAATAACAGAAGTACTGGAACATGATTTCACAAAATGAGTTGCTAAGACGGAAACATTTGATGACTTGACTTTTTCAACTTTGGCTGGGATTTCTTCTTGATCAGTAACTTTCTGAAAACCAAGACCACAATTTCCGTTATCTTGAATACCCATACTAAGAATTTCATCAAGAGTCATCTTACCTTGGTTCATCCTTTTGAATGTAGCCTTGGCTTCGTCAAGCTTGTTTTTGATCTTGGTTAGTGTTTCATTTGTTTTGTTGAGCTCCAACTCCTTCTTGGTTAGCAGACTTTCCAGCTTGGCAAGATCTGACTTGTGGTGGTCATTCTCAGCCTGGAGAACTTTGTTGAGAGCACTCAGTTTGTTGTACTTTCCTCTGAGAGAGTAATGCACTTCTTTTGGAACCACCTGGTATTTGCTTGGTTCTGTGACCAGAATCTCATCACTTCCTGAGTCAGACACAACCGAGGTTAGACAGAATAAATTTGAATACTCAGTTTCATAACCTTCCACATCTGAATCAGTAAGGGCAGATTCCATGTGTTCAGTCAGTAGAGCACTCTCTTCTTTGATTGGAGTCTTTGAACCATCAGCCTCTTCATTTTCACTAAGAGTATCTTCTGGGAGTGTAACATATGCCACCTTTCTACCCATCTTTCGGTTAGTGTTTGCACATTCATTTGCAAAGTGACCAATGCTGTTACACTCATAGCATTGAACAGTTGAGTAGTCTTTAGACTTTGTGCCTTCAATGAGGTTCCGGTTGTTTGGTCTTGGTTTGAAACCTTCAGATTTTGGACTTGTGAGCTTTGTTCCCGACGGATCATTTCGGTCTGTGAACTTCTGGCCTCTTGACTGCCATTTTTTCTTCTTAAACATGTGGCTCAGTTGTTTGGTAATCAACGCCAGCTTGTCGTCATTGTTCTTGGCATTCAGCAGTTCAATGAAGGTTGACTCTTCTTCATCACTCTCAGGTTGGTCGTCTAACTGGTTCTTAATAGATCTGGATTTTGACGTTCCTTCACCATACAGGGCCGTGACATGTGAGATGTTTGAGTCACACTGTTCTCTTTCAAGCATGGTCATCTCATGTGTCTTCATGATATTCATCAACTCACCAAAGTCGAGATCAACTCCCTTTGATGTCTCAAGAGTGATGACTTTGGTGAGAAATTTTGAATTCATGGTTCGTAACGCTTTAGAAACCAGAGTTTTGTTGAGAATAGGCTCACCAAGTTCTGCACACTCATTAGCAATATCATAGATCGTATTGAAATAACTTGAGGCAGATTCATCATTTTTCATCCTTAAGTTCTCAAACCTGGATGCAAGGATCCTGAGACGTGACTCACGAACAGACTTGTTCCCTTCACAGTGGAGTTGAAGTGTATCCCATGCCTCCTTTGCAGACTTTGAGTTCTTGATCAGCCTGAACATGTGAATGTCCACCGAACTGTAGATTTCTGACAATGCCTTTTCGTTTGCACAAGCGGCTTCGCGTTCGTCCTTAGTCCATAGTCGATATGGTTTGAGGACTTGATCGCCGCGATCTTCATGCATTGGGTGCTCCCAACCATCTTCAATTTTGTCCCACGCACGTGTGTCGATGGATTTGATTTTTCACCTGATGCGCACTTTCCAGTGAGAATAGTTTCACCCGTCGAGGACAATCAACCGTTGTTGCATGTAGTTGGTATCCATGGCCAGCGATCAACACTCGGTCAGTTGAGTGCACTGCTCTGATACCACTTGTTAGAACCTGGAAACGCAACTACAAGTACCTGTACTAAATAAAGCAGCAGAAATTAAAAGAAAACGGGGATAAAAAAATTCACGAGTTGTTCTTCACTCGAACAACTCGCAATAGCCTCAAGGCCACAAACTTTCTCATTTAATAATTACAATATTCGCTCGATATTAAGACTACACAAAGCCGTAGTACTTAACACAATGATGCTCACAAAAAGATAAGAAAAATTACAAACTCTCTTCACTCAAGGTTTCTAATTTTTCTCACAAATATTCCTTTGTGTAAGCCGTGAACAATGATGATCTTCAATTTTCAATATATAGCACATCATCCTTCAAGATAGTGGGGCTTTAACTTCCTTGACCCATGACTCCATAATGCAGCCCACTACTTCCACTTCTTCCACTCCTTGACTTCAGCTGAATGACTAAGTCACTCCAAACGAGTTGGCCCAGTATTCTTTAGTGCACAGCCCAACATCTTTGTAAGCCCAAAACTCCTTTCATCTCCAGCCCACAACCAAATTGTTTTCTGCACAATTGAAACCAAGTAAGAATATAATGCACTTCAATTTAGGAAAAATACCTCAACACTATGTTTTCAGTTTTTGATTTTTTTTTTAACAAACAATAATTTATTAATTCAAATTTATCAATTCAAACACTCTCTAGTAGCTTAGTAGCTAGCTTGTGTTAAAGAGTTTGATTGATAGATATGAGAAGCAACTACTTGGTTATCAACCAAATAATAATTTCAATAAAAGTACTACTACTGGATTTCTTTCCCTCGCTGTCTTCGTCCAGACAATGGAAAAAGAACGGTTCGGATAAGCCAAAGCAGCCACAGAGGGGACTCGGTGTCCACAACTTGAGAAGATTAGGTTCCACGATTCAACAACTTCTGGTCATCAAAAGCCTACGGCTGCTCAACATTCATCCTTTCAATAAACTACGTGATATAGACATATACTAGTAGAAGCCATGCTATTGCTACGATAGGATTCGGGAACACTACTTAATCTTTGTCTTTATTCTTTGAAATAAATATGTAATAAAAAAATTGTTCACCCTCACTTTTTTTTTCATTATGTTTATTTACACTATTTTTTCATTTTTTTTATTTGCGAATTGTTTTTTTATTTTGAGAAATTATTTTTTTAACATTTTTTTGCGGGGAGCCAAGTTACATGGTAGGAAGCCAAGTGATTTCCTTAGAGCTATAGAGGAGGTAGTTTCAGAATGACCATGAGAATTCATGGTAGCAAGCCAAGTGATTTCCTTAGGGCTATAGAGAAGCCAGAGAATGACCATGGGGATTCAGCCCAAGAAACTGAGGGAAAAACATTAGCTGTGGAAAATTACGGTGATGATGACAAAGCAACCGGTTCGAATCTACTCTGAATGTATCACACAATAGGCATGTTACCTCATCTAACAAGTCTAATGTAATTGGACGGTAAAAATATGGTATTTTATATAAAAGAAATCCCGTTTTTATTTGTTAGATTTTATTTTATTTTATTTTATTTGTGTAGTATTTTTAATTTTATTTTATTTGAGGCTTTGCGCGTTATTTAAGTTTTTTTGATTTTATTTGCGCTATTTTTATACCTTTGTTTTTTATTATATTTGCGCTAATATTATTTTTTCCCGATTATGTTATATAAAATCCCGAGACCGTAATGATTGAAGGACAATTGGATTATAAATACAAAATTCTGTTCAACAAACTATCCTCCACGACTTACTAACTGGGACGTTGTACTTTATATAGATAAAATGTAAAGATACAATTTTTATTTGTTGGATTTTTCAAAATTAATATTAATAATTTCACTTATAGAAGACAAAAAAATATAATGTACTAAAAATAATCTTATTACAAAATAAATAAATATATTTAAGAGAAATTATTATTAAAAATACTTATTAAAAAATAAATAAATATGTCTAAGATAGGATTCGGGAACACTACTTAATCTCTCATACTTAATCTCTCATTTATTCATTGAAACAAATACATAATAAAAAATTGTTCATTTTGCGCGGATTTATTTTTTCATTTTGTTTATTTGGGCATATACTATTTTTTCATTTTTTCTATTTGTGCATTGTTTTTTTATTTTGAACAATTATTTTTTTAACATTTTTTTGCGCATTATTTTTTTATTTTCTTTTTTTTCATTTTGTTTACATTATTTTTTTATTTTCTATTTTTTCATTTTGTTTTCGCATGTGTTATTATTTCATTTTAATTATTTTTTACCATTTTGTTTGCTTATTATGTTTTTATTTCGCTATGTTTTTACTTTTACTTTTTAATTTTGTTAAAATATGAGTCGAATACGTAAGAATTTTGTTTCCTTATTTAGGAAAAATAGAATTATATTTAATATAATATAATTCTATTCCTTATGTAGGAGTCATATATTAAGAAAAAGAGTTTATTCCTATTCATATTGTTAACCTAATTTATGGGTTTTCTACCCCTTATAAATAGGGATCTCCATAGACACAATTAGAACACGAGTTAACACAAGTTAATACCATCGTAGAGAGATAATATTGTGTGAGATTAGAGGGTTTTAGAGTGGATATCAATCCTTGTAATCGTGAGGCAATATTATAGTGAAAGTTCTCGTCGTTCCTCCCGTGGTTTTTCCCGATTTGGGTTTTCACGTAAATTCCTTGTCTTCTTTTCTTGTCTCCTTCTTTATTTATTGTTGAGTTATATTCGGGGTTCCGCATATTGTTCGTACTATACATCGTCGTTCTACAACAAGTGGTATTAGAGACGAAAAGGCGAGACGACCTTATGTCCTCCAAGAAGGCGCGGTGAAGGAAGTAACCGGGGCCGAAACCCGACTCTTGGTAGAAGAGTCTATCCGGCTTAGAGGCGCGCAACCAAGTAAGGCCGGAGTGACCAAGCTGATTAAAGATGAAGCGGTGAACGAAGTAACCGTGGGAAAAACTAGGCTCTCGGGTGAAGAGTCTACACGGCTAGACCATGTGCGGCTTGGGCATGTGAGGAAAGTCGACAAGAAGGATCGAGTGTTTCTCGATCTATGGAGTGTTTCTAAACCTGGTGAGCCATGTGCGCTTGGAAAGCGGTCGAGAGGGTATATCTCGAATTGGGCTCACAATTCGAAGAAGACACTCGGGTATTTACGTTCCGATTCATGGGGACCTTTGATGGTCCAGACTTCTAGGAACTAGGCCCGTTGGGGCATTTGGAGGAAGACGAGGGACGAGACTATTGAGGGCGATGTGATTTCGCTTTATGGTTTGATGTGCGATGAGATTTCGCATGCGCGATGGGATTTCGCGGCTTTGTGTTACATGTGATTTGATTTCACATGAGCGATGGGATTTCGCGGTTTCTCGTCAAGGTGCAGATTGTTAAAATATGACTCGAATCCGTAGGAATTTTGTTTCCTTATTTAGGAAAATTAGAATTATATTTAATATAATATAATTCTATTCCTTATGGATTTAGGAGTGATATATTAGGAAAAAGGGTTTATTCCTATTCCTATTAGTAACCTAATTTATGGGTTTTCTACACCTATAAATAGGGATCTCCATATACACAATTAGAACACGAATTAACACAAGTTAATACCATCATAGAGAGAGATAATATTGTGTGAGATTAGAGGGTTTTAGAGTGGATATCAATCCTTGTAATCGTGAGGCAATATTATAGTGAAAGTTCTCGTCGTTCCTCCCGTGGTTTTTCCCGATTTGGGTTTCCACGTAAATTCCTTGTCTTCTTTTCTTGTCTCCTTCTTTATTTATTGTTGAGTTATATTCGGGGTTCCGCATATTGTTCGTACTATACATCGTCGTTCTACAACAAATTTTATTTCACTTTTTATTTTCTATTTTTTTTTTATTTTATTTCACTTTTTAATAGAATCTATAAATTAATACTCGATTGTTAGAAAACTCTTTAAATTAATAGAACCATTTCGACTTGGTCTTTTAAATAAAAAAAAATAGTCTTGATAAATTAATAATCTCTCCAAATTAATAAATTTATAAAGGTTTTACTATATTGAGGTGGAATTTACAAAATAATTTCATGAAAAAAAACACCACTCCAAGAAAACACACAATACCAACAAACAAAACCTTTGTTTCACACAATCACCAACATCACAGAGTATCTGAGTGAACAAAACACAAATCAAAATTGAAAACAAAAACAAATTAATTACTTAATTTAAAGTTCGCAAAATAAGGTAATATAATTCAAATTATATATAATTATACGAATATTAATACTCGATAAATTAATAACCTCTCTAAAATAATAAAATTCTCCGGTCCCGACTTGGGCCTTTGTAAAAAATGAGTGAATTCGATAAGATAATATAATAATAATTTTTTGAAAAAACCCTTTATAAGTATGAAGTCCCATCAAAATTTTAAATTAATAATTTGTAAATATTATAATTATAAATATTAGTTCTCATCAATAGTCTCGTATTCAAGTGATCTATTTAGATACATTGACTAACATTCAAAGAATATTTTACATCAACTGATTTTTGTATTATTTTTAGTGCATGATTGATGTGGATTAATATGGAAGCTCAATATTATTTAATTATATTACTTATTTAATTATGTTATTTATTTATTTATCATTTTAATAAAACACAAGTGTATTAGGGTTTGGTACTTATTTATAGGTCGTTATTCTCATTAATTGGGAAAGTTGGTTTTGATATGAAATAAAAAGGTTCCTCTGTTGAGGTTTTTACCAAGTTTTGGTATTCTTTGGAATCAACGTAAGTTTGATGTTTTAATTCTCGGGTATTCTCAGAATCAACGAGTTTTAATAGTGTGTTTATTGCTTCCCTGCGTAAATGATGGTCCTTTTATATTCACATAATATTTTATGTGTTTGATCATTTATTGATAATTTTGTGATGCATTTTAAATGATGAGAAAACATAATTTGTTATTATAAATTAGTTTATTTTTATAAATATATTGTTAACATTATACATTTAATTTATAATAATATACATGAATATATCGATTAATTAAAATAAAGTTGATACATGAATTTTAATCCAATTATTTTAAATAAATATATTTAAATTTATTGAATTTGAAAATTCTCTCTTTTAATTAATAAAATATTAATTTATCGATATATTAATATCTCTTTAAATTAATAAAATTTTACGGTCCCGAGAGTATTAATTTATAGAGGTTTTACTGTATAAAATGCAGATTCTCTCCATTATGCTATATTAAGGATTTTTTTTGAAGTAATTAACGTAATTAGCATAAATCGATTAATTAAATAATTTTTAATCATTTAAATAATAGAAAAATCTTAATTTTGGAGAATTACCATCAGGTATGAATATAATCTAACAAGAGAGAATTAATCAATTTTTTGCGCAAATTTATGCGCTATTTTTCCACTTTTTTTTCATTTTATTTGTGCACCTATGTTTTCAGTTTTTGATTTTTTTTTTTAACAAACAATAATTTATTAATTCAAATTTATCAATTCAAACACTCTTAGCTTAGTAGCTAGCTTGTGTTAAAGAGTTTGATTGATAGATATGGGAAGCAACTACTTTGGTTATCAACCAAATAATAATTTCAATAAAAGTACTACTACTGGATTTTTGTCCCTCGTCGTCTTGTCCAGACAATGGAAAAAGAACGTTTCGGATAAGCCAAAGCAGCCACAGAGGGGACTCGATGTCCACAGCTTGAGAAGATTAGGTTCGACGATTCAACCGAAACTTCTGGTCATCAAAATCCTACGGCTGCTCAGCATTCATCCTTTCAATAAAATACGAGTGATATAGACATATACTAGTAGAAGCCATGCCTATTGCAACGATAGGATTCGGGAACACTACTTAATCTTTGTCTTTATTCTTTGAAATAAATATGTAATAAAAAAATTGTTGTAAGGATAAATATGTTTGGGCATTACAATGCTTAAATGTACCTAGACTTGCTAACATATTTATTTGTTTTATTCTTTCTTCACAATTTAACTGGTGTAATCATTTGTCATAATTAGTGATTTGATTTAGCATAGTTCATTAGTTTGAATGAAAAATAATCAACATAGAAGATTTCTGCCGCAGCACAGGAAGGCAGAGTTATGCCGCAGCAGTGCAAGGCTTGGACAAGAGGTTGAGTTAAGAGAATCAAGCGAAGCATGATGGAAGGGCAAGAGAATGCTAAAGTCAAGATAGTATGGAAGGCATTGCAGTGTGGCAGTGGATTCCAGAAGAACTTCAGAAGGCATCATGCGGCAGCGGTCAAAGCAGCCTGTCCTAGAATCTCTCAACCGATTGTTGACCTAGCTTTTCAAGGAAATCAGTTGGGACTCTCCTCCTATAAATAGTGGACGATCCCAGCTGCATTCCTTAACAATCCAGAATATATCACAACACCTTAGAAACACTTTTCTTTAGGATCGATCATCATTTAGTGCCGAGAGCTTCACATGTGAAGTTCGTCGTGCCGTTCGTTCTCTCACCTGTTCGAGAGTTCTTTTATTTCATTGATGATTCGATCACTGATCATAGGTGTATGAAATTCCAGTAGCTAGGTTTTATAGTTGATTGTTCATACTCTTCGGATACGATTAATACGAAGGCATACATGTGTATAGCCTTTGGTAATATCATTGTAAATCCAAGAGTATTCTTTTGTAAAGACTCGTTCTTTAATAAAGTTTCTGGTCGTAAGACCTTTTCGTATGTGTATAATTTAAATACACATACAAAGATTAAATTTGTGTTCTTTAGTTTTCCGTACGTGTGTGTGAGTTCGTTTTTACAAGTAATTTATTTTTAATTAATTCCGCTGCAACGATATACATATATAACATGTATTAATCTTAAACTGAAACATTAATACACACGCTAAAATATATAAATTACGTAAAACGAACATTTTCTGTACAAGGCATCGTACTGCGGCATACACTGTTCTGCCGCAAAACACTGTCTTGTCTAGGCAGCGCATTTCACTGCGTTTTATTTACTGCCTACGAATTTCAAGTGGTATCAGAGCGGGTACTAGACTTACTTAGTGTTTAAGGTCCGTCTGATCACGCACACTTACAATGGCAGATCCATCTTACATCGTACGAACACCGGTTGTTCTTGAAGGTAGTAATTATGGATTTTGGAAAACCCGCATTGAAGCAAGGATCAAATCAATTGATCGCAGTGCGTGGCTATCCGTACTTCGAGGATGGAAACCACCTAAGGAGGAAATTCCTAAAGGCGGCACGCTTGAAAAAGCTCCGGAGAAGTGGTCTACCGATGAAACTGCCGCAGCCACTGCCAACGATAGGGCAAGGTGTGTCATCCTTGAGTCCATCGATTGCAATATGTACAGAATTGTTAAACAATGTACGACTGCCAAAGAAGTATGGGATATGCTTGCTCTTCATTGTGAAGGTAACAACACAGTGAAGAAAACCAAGGTCAGTATGCTTATGTCTCGTTTCAAGAACTTGCGTATGAACGAGGACGAGACATGCCTTCAGTACTTTGGAGAATTAATGTCCATTGTTACTGAATGTGCTGACCTTGATTCACCTATTAGCAACCCGACAGTGTGTAGTAAGATAATGCGATCGATGAGCAAAAAGTTTCTGCCGAAGGTCACTGTCACAGAAGACAGCTCCATGTCGGAGGAAGACTATGTTTCCTTAATGGCGATCTTCAAGAACTATGAACTTAACCATGAAGATCGTGAGACTCACGGAAAATCTCGTTCACGAAGCGACGAGAAGAATCTTGCCTACACCGTGACAGAACCCTGCGGCAGGGAATCAGGCAACAGCTCTCAAGGCAGCAGTCCTCCCACCGCAAATGACTTGACCGATGAAGAGATCTATGAGTTGCTTGGATCTGATGGTGGAGAAGACAAGTTTGCATTCCTTTCACAAAAATTGGATGCAATACTTGTCCGCTCGTTGAAGAAGTCGTACCATCCCCGACGCAGGAAGTTCCCATCAAGGCCAACAAAGAATCAAGAAAGAAGGATCGTTGTACGCCACCCAAGCACAGGATCAAATTCAAGCTCAAGCCCAAGAGACTGGTCAAAAATCAAGTGTCACGTGTGTGAAGGAATTGGACATTTCTCAACCGAATGCCCTTCGAAAGATCGAGGCATTGGAATTTTAAAATCCATGGTTGTGCAAGAGGATATGGAACAGTACTGCCTTGAAGAATCCACCACCGCGCTTGCTGCTCGCTTCGATGGTATTTCCCTATCCGATACAGAAGATGAAGGTCTATTCCAGGCCCCTCCACAACGGCATGTTGCTTTTCTTGCCTCTGCCGCATACCAGACAGTAACGTCTGCCGCAGAGAACTGCCTATGTTTCACTACCTCAGTCAATGGCTATGAATCTGAAGAGGAGACCATTCCCATTGACCTTTTCATCGAGCTCAAAGAAATTTTCGATGAGCTACGCATGGACTTTGCCCGGCAGACCAAGATGATAAAAATGCTCACTTCAACCAAAGCCGGATACGAAGAAAAATTGAAGAAGCAGGCCATGGCAATTGAACAAATGCTCGTGGAGAAGAACACCTTTGAAGAACGATTGAAGAAACTTGATGTCCAACTCACAAAAAGGGACATGGAGACTGACAAACTAAAAACTGGCCTCAATCGTGTAAATGGAAAACTTGAAGTTGCTAACAATACTTTTGTAAAACTTAATACGGCAACATCAAAATTAGATGCCGTTATGAGCATTTCTCATGTTGAACGGAAAGGCCTTGGACATCAAAAAGTTGTAGATGCCGTCTTTCCAAAGAAAAACTCAATGGACATGGCATTTGTAAAAGCATCAACTGACGTTTCAACAACTGCCGCAAAATCCTCAACTCCAAAAAGGGACGAACAAACCGAAGACAAGGCCACTGCCCCAGCAAGAGACTGCCGCAGAAGGCCAAAGCAAAGGCAGACATCATCAGGCAAGATGAAGACAAGGAAGCCCCTGCCTAAGCAACATTTTAAATCGAAGAGACGATATGTGTGCCACTACTGCCTTGTACCTGGTCATATTCGACCTTTTTGTTGGAGACGCGAAGAGGACCAAGCAAGGGGATATTATTTCCACTCCAACACTGGACCACGGCATCCCAAATACTTCTCTCTGCCTTCACGACGCCTTATCAAAAAGAAGGCAACGAGTATACGCAAATGGGTGCCCAAAACTAAACTCCCTACTAATGTTTGTTTTACAGGTCCCTCCAATGACTCCTCTGCCGCATCAAATGCCATCCAAAGTGCTGAAACATGCAATGTTATCTTCACTGCCCTCAAAGCTACCAAAGACGATAAGTGGTACTTCGATAGCGGATGCTCGCGGCACATGACCGGAAATAGTGATCACCTCATCGACTACAAAGTCTTTCACGGAGGAGAAGTCACTTTTGGAGGAGGTTCCAGTGGCTCAATTGTTGGCCGAGGCACTTTAAATGTGAAAGGGCTGCCAAAGCTACAACAAGTGCTTCATGTTGAAGGCCTTATCACAAACCTCATAAGTATAAGTCAACTATGTGATGAAGGCATGAATGTAAAATTTACTCACCAAATGTGTGAAGTGTTTGATAATGCAGGGAACCCACTCATCCAGGGGGAGCGTTCCAAGGCAAACAACTGCTACTCCATTGAAGAAACATGCCTCTCTGCACAAGTCAAAGATCACATAGACCTATGGCATCAAAAACTTGGACACACAAGTCTTGGGAATTTAGAGCGTCTAATCAAGCTCAATGCTGTTCGTGGACTCCCAACTCTCCCGAAAATCCAGAAGACAACATGTGGACATTGCAAACAAGGAAAAATGACTCGTACAAGACTCCAGCAATACCTGCCGCAGGACAGACTGATGCCTCTACCGCAGGACCTGCCCACTCCAAGGCAGGACTGTATCAAAAGCAAACCAAATGCTTTGATATCCTCCACATGGATTTAATGGGACCAATCGAGACAAGGAGCCATTCTGAAAAACGCTACGTACTTTTCGTAGTAGATGATTTCTCAAGATACAGTTGGGTGCGTTTTCTCCAAGACAAGAGTGAGACATTTGATGAGGTGTCCAAGCTCATTAGGTGGATAAAGACCAACCATGAAGCCTCGGTAAAGAGAATAAGAAGTGACCATGGCACCGAGTTCGAAAACCAACGAATTTCTCATTTTTGTGATGCGCATGGCATTGCCCAAGAGTTTTCTGCCCCCATAACACCGCAACAAAATGGCGTGGCTGAAAGGAAGAACCGAACCCTCAAAGAAATGGCGTGTACAATGCTGATCGCCAAGGGCCTAAGCAAGCAATTTTGGGCAGAAGCGTTCAATGCCGCATGCCTCAGGAAACCCAAAGAAGAGGATGTAGAAGGGTTGCTCGAGCCTGCCGCAGTAGCAGAAATTGAAGGCAGTTTTACACCTGCGCAGCCTACTGCCGCACCCACTGGCTCGAATGATGATGCCCAACGTTCTACAGCGTCTCCTGAGCAATCAAACGATGATATCACTCCTCAACAAGCAGATTCATCAGATGGTGAAGAGACTTCAAACCAACGACGAAGGGATCCCCCAAGGCATGTTGGAAATCGACTACCCGGGACGTGTTCGTTTGATCACTCGAACATCCGAACTCGCCCAATCGACCTCATATGACAGCTCAACGCTGACGACGAAGCCCCGCAGTCGATTCACGCCCAGCCGCCGCGCACGAGGCGCAACCGCGCGAACCGGCTGCTGCCCGCTGCAACCAGCGGGCGCTGCCCGCCACCAGCGGCCGCTGTTCACGTTCAGCGGCCGCTGCTTAGCCACCAACGGGCGCTGGAGAGTCCCTGGGCAGCGGGCGCTGCCCGGCTTCCAGCGGGCGCTGCCCGTGACGAACAGCAGCGCGCTGCTGCTGTTCCGGGCTCGTTTTCGGTCCGTTTTTCCTCTTCCGACCACCGTTCCGGAGGTCCTTGACCCCCCAGTAGTCGAGGAACACGTACTACGACTCCCGGAACCCGATCGTTCGTCCGATGTATTTTTAACGAAAAAGAAATCGAATAAACGCGGAAATAGGGTTCGATTTCTTATACCTTTGTCGCGTGATTCGGAGAAGCCGAATTGACAGAGACCTCGAGTCTTCTAGCGTGTATCCTAGTCCTCTTGCTCCAGCGGGCATCGATCCGCTTGGAGTGTCTCTTCTTCTTCTCTCTCAAACTTACGCAAGAATATAATTTTCTTTCTAGAGCAGAAAAGTTATTGCGCTAATCTATTTATTTTCACAGAAAAATTAATTGCGTTAACAAATTAATTTTTCTCCGCAAAAATAAAATAGCGGCGTTCTATAGGTTTAGAGAAGAGAGACGAGGATTTATATAGGCCACACTAGGGACCCATAGGCAATTAATTAATTAGGCTTAAATTGCAATTTAATTAACTTGGTGTCCCAAAAGGAAAACCTTAATTAAATTCCACAATTTTATTTATAATTAATTCCACTATAAAATTATAAATGATTTCCCAATTAATTAATTCAAATTATTCCGTCAATAATTTTCCCGCCGTATTACATATGTGATATTTCCCCGTGTTTAAGATATCGCATGTCCACGAATTAATTTTAATTACTAATAATTAAATTAATTCATTTCTTATAATCCGAGACTAGTACCACTCATCCTTATTATCATGCGGAGTAAATCCACCTGCAGGGTTTACATGATAAACTTTATGAGCTCATCTCGGGGACATCATCAACCCAATAAATGGGACACGGTTTCCTGTCTATAATCTATAGCATGCCGTGTGTACAATACCGATTCCCAATCTACCGAGAATATTGACTAATCAATTAGTCTCACTCATTGGCACATCAAAGAACCGAGCATTGGACAGACGCACCTATAATTATATAGGGATTAAGAACTCACATATCCGTAATATCTGAGGTCTAGTTCGATTACTCCGATTAGTATAAATCGAACGCCCTCCCGTGGTCCTGCTCAATACACCAAGTGTACGAGTGTAACATGATAGTCAAGACCGACTATCTACCAGTCACACTACGACGTACCGATGGATTGTCCCTGTCCATCTAAGTCGTGAGCTACTGTTTGATAGTATACGAGTAACCGACAGTATGATCTTCCGCGTGTCTCTTCACGCCATACTGTCTACAACGTATACATCAAGGACTATTGCATTAAATGCAATCATGCTTGAATCATATCTCGAATTAAGGTATAGATAAGGAGTTCCGTATTTGCACTAAACTAGACATTTAGAATACAACTCCATCAATCTCCCACTTATACTAAAAGTCTAGTCGCCCTCTCCCAAACATCAGATTCCCATAACCTTATCACGCCTACCCAACGCTTCCGCTGGAAGAGCTTCTGTGATGGTTTTACCAGCCAATCCTCTCGATGCTATCTAGGTGACAACTGCATCGTCTTATTAGACGATTTCTCGAATCAGGTGGTACTTGCGCTCTACGTGTTATCTCCCACTGTGGACTCGTGGCATTTCAAGTTTGCCAATACCGCTATTCAAAATAGCTTTGGGTGAACTAGAAACCACATCTAAGTCCCTTAGGAAGTTCTGGAGCCACACTGACCTTTTAACTGCCTTAGAGGCCGTTATCCTTTCAGTTTCCATGGTAGAGTCCGTAATGCATTGCTGCTTTACATTCTTCCATGTGACTGCTCCACTTCACAGTGAGAACACATAGCCTGACTTCGACTTTCAACTGTCCCTGTTTGATTGGAAATCCAATTCTATGTAATCCAAGGAAACAACTTGACTGCTTTGTAACTCAGAACATGTTTAGGCTCCTGCAGAGGACCATGAATTATGACAAATCATAAGACAAGATTATCCTATAAAATCACTACATGGTTTTCACAAATCATAAGACAAGATTATCACACATGATATTCTAGAGAGTTTGTGAAGTAAATCCATAGAGTTCGGAGGATCGTCGCCCACCCGACGTTCGAACGAGTGCAAGGAATACGTGGGAATATTCAAAGGTCATCTTGATTTCGTTTCTCTGAACAACGAATCGAAGGTATAAAATCTAAACGCCCTTTATGATTTTATTCGATAATTATTGAAAATACCGTAGAACGCAAGATCCGAAATTCGAACACCGGATTAGAGGACGAACGCGTGGTGGCGAACTAGGATCGCCGGACCACGGCGATCGCCTCTAGGGTTTCGAAGGGGCGAGAGGGTCGAACCCTCGGCTGGGCCGAGGGCTTGCGATCGATCCTTGCGATCGATCGCTGGAGCGCGGGCTGGTGCCGCGCTCCACCCCACCACGACGGTGGGGCCCTCCAGGCGGCGGCGAGTCGCCGGACTCGCCGCGGGGGCTGCTGGGCAGCCCCACCCCGACCGATCGCGTGATGCGATCGGTGATCGCATGAACCCCGCGACGCGGGGGTTCGGCTAGGGGCAGCCGCACGCCTTCGGGTGTGTGGTCTCCTCGGCTGGACTCCGGCGCGTTCGTCGGCGTTCGTGTGATCTCCGGCGAAGAGTTTTTTGATCGGGCTATGGTTTCCGCAAATTTTAATAGCCCGGGATATCGAATTCCAACAGCAACTACTTTGGTGATCAACCAAATAATAATTTCAGCAGAGTTACTACTACTGGATTTCGTCCCTCGTCGTCTTGGTCGCGACAAGGGGAAAAGAACGGTAGGGATAAGACAAAGCAGCCGCAGAGGGGACTCGGTGTCGCACAGCTTGAGAAGATTAGGTTGCACGATTCAACCGAAACTTCTGGTCATCAAAAGCTCAGCATTCATCCTTCAGGACTTTCAATACCCAGACTTGATATAGACATATACTAGTAGAAGCCATGTCTGTTGCTAAGACAGGATTTGGGAAGACTACTTAATCTCTTCCTTTATTCTTTGAAAAAAATTTAATCAATTCAAACACTCTCTAGTAGCTCAGTAGCTAGCTTGTGTTAAAGAGTTTGATTGATGGATTTGAGAAGCAACTACTTTGGTGATCAACCAAATAATAGCCGCAGAGGGGACTCGGTGTCGCACAGCTTGAGAAGATTAGGTTGCACGATTCAACCGAACTTCTGGTCATCAAAAGCTCAACATTCATCCTGCAGGACTTTCAATAAGCATACATGATATAGACATATACTAGTAGAAACCATGCCTATTGCTAAGACAGGATTCGGGAAGACTACTTAATCTCTGCCTTTATTCTTTGAAAAAAATACGTAATAAAAAATTGTTCACTCTCGGGGCTATTTTTTCATTTTGTTTATTTTGCACATGTGATATTTTTAACCTGCGTAATAAAAAAATTGTTCAATCAACATTTGTTTTGTTTATTTTGCTAAGGAGCTATTTTTTCATTTTGTTTATTTTGCAAGCGCTAATTTTTCATTTTGCTTATTTGCACATTATTTTTTTATTTTGAGCAATTATTTTTTTAGTACTTTTTGCGAGCTATTTTTTCATTTTGTACCATGGAAATACTTTATTTGTGGTGAATTATATTGATTCAAGGTACATCCTCCGACCCCATTATTTTTTTAGTACTTTTTGCGGAGCTATTTTTTCATTTTGTACCATGGAAATACTTAATTTGTGGTGAATTATATTGATTCAAGGTACATCCTCCGACCCCGTTGGCGCCGAGCTCGGATCACAATCGCACGATTATGTCCTTGCGTGTCGGCCCATCCATCACCCTGTCTGAGGGCCGGGGAACAGAAGTTTTCCTAGAAGTGATTTTCCGAGGGTTCAGATTCCCTACTCCCAACATCAATACGACTCCGGGAGTGCACGGTAAAGGTCGTGATCAGATTGTGTCATCTTTGATCAATATCAATTGTTTTTCATTTTCTTGGAATTGGCTGATATGTTTTCTTATTTTCTTTATAGGCGTGCTAATATGTTATTTCGATCTTGCAGCTATCTGAGTGAGAGGGTTTACAAGAACCATCAACTTTGCCTTAGAAATTCAGGTTCGGATTGTTGGAGGTCGACTATCACTAGTCTTGCACGTTATCCACCAAAACCGACTTACGTAATATGATCACCAGATGCACCGGATTCAAGAAGGCTTGAGGAAGAACAGCTTAGGCTTCCAACCAGAAACTCGAATGTCAGCTCACATCGCACAAATAATAGCACTGCATGTAGAATTTGTTGGTGAAAATTTAGGGTTTTTTGTTGATATATTGAGGTGGGGATTTACAAAATAAGTTGCACTGCATGTAGAATTTCAAGAAGAAGAAAAACACCACTTCAAGAAAACACACAATACCAACAAACCAAACTTCTGTTTCACACAATCACCAACATCACACAGTATGGTTTATACACTCAGGGCCAGGAACAGAAGTTTTCCTAGAAGAAGTGATTTTCCGAGGGTCCAGATTCCCTACTCCCAACTTCAATACGACTCCGGCAGTGCACGGTAAAGGCCGTGATCAGATTGTGCCATCTTCGAGCAATATCAATTGTTTTTTATTTTCTTGGCATTGGTTGATATGTTTTCTTCTTTTCTTTATGGGCGTGCTAATATGTTCGTTCGATCTTGCAGCTATTCGAGTGAGAGGGTTTACAAGAACCCTCAACTTTGCATTAGCAATTTTGGTTCGGATTGTTGGAGGTCGACAATCACTAGTCCTGCACGTTATCCACCAAAACCGAATGGGCTCGTAATAAGATCACCAGATGCACCGGATTCAAGAAGGCTCGAAGAAGAACAGCTTAGGTTTCCAACCAAAAACTCGAATGTCAGCTCACTTCGCACAGATAAGTGCACAGATAAGTTGCAGTGCATATATTGAGGTGGTATTTACAAAATAAATTGCAGTGCACATAGAATTTCAAGAAAAAAAACACCACTCCAAGAAAACACACAATACCAACAAACCAAAGCTCTGTTTCACACAATCACCAACATCACACAACATCTCAGTGAACAAAACACAAAATCGAAATCGAAAACAAAAACAAATTAATAATTAATTATATAGCCAATTTACTTTCTCAACTTATTCTCCTAAGATTAGCGTCTTTCTTTCTTTCTTTCTTTTCTTTTCTTTTTGGTAGTTTCACCGTTATGATTCCGTGTTAATGCCCTTCACACGACAGTTGATTCTTAGCCGAACGACCACCTGCCTTTATGATTCCGAGTTGATGTCCTTCATAGGACTAATATCCACCCTGGGAGGCCCAGAATGCCTCCTGGGCCCACCGGGCGACCCGGAGAAAGACAGACGTTTCTTAGCAGAACCACCACCAGCCTTTTCCACTCCGAGAGGGCTCGCCAGTCGAGACCTAGCCTTAGCGGACTCGGTCGGAGCCATGTAGCCTTGAACAACAGCTGGTGAACTCATGAGGCTATCGTCATCCTTTACAGACGAACCCGCAACGCTGTGCCTTCGGCAGCGATCAGACTGAACACTGTTTATGCTCTTCGAGTCATCGTCTTTGCTGTTAGTTGTTGTTGTTGTTGTTCCTCTTGGGCTCATCAGCCTTAATTTGGTAGCAGATTTTGACTTGGGAGTTGAGGGCGATTGCCTGCTCGGGGGGCGGATTTGCTTTTGGGCTGTGGGAGAAGAATTCACTGAGGCATTTCCACGAACAGTTAGCAGTCGGCTAGAAGTGCTCTTTACGGAGAGACGGTCGCTGTTTGCTTCTTTGACGAGTGGAGTTCCATTGTCCCAAGGCCGGGAAGCCATCCATCGCTCTAACCAACTCCAACCCCAGTGTGGGTTGTTTGCATCCATGAATGTTTGGTTTGTGGTGTTTGACGAGTTTCTCCATGTTTGCTGATGCAAGAAAGAGTTATAGAAAGATATTACTACAACATTAGAAGAGTGGGCTAGCCAAGTGAAAAAGAAGACAGTCTCGTTTTAAAGAACTGCAATAATATACAGTCTCGTTTTGTTTTCTTCCAGAACTTGGTTTCCGAAAAAATGGTTACATGAACGCCATTTTTTCATCAGATAATTTTCAAAAAGAAATTCTGTGAATTACTCTCAACTTTCAGATATATATTTCATCAGTAAATTTCATGATTGCTCGTAAGTCGTAACTGGTAAATATTATTACAAAACATGATTCCAGCGTGCTTGCGTATGGAAAAAACTTGCCATTATTTAGCTCATCCAATTTAAAATTTTACGAAAAAAGCCGCATCAACTATTATTGTTCATTCCCTATTTCACTATGAAAGCACAATCACACAAACACACACTAATAGTAATATTGTTGCATTTAACATCATGATTTCTCAATATTTTTCATAAGTGTGCTCCTGGACAAACATATGAATCTTTTTGTGATCAAATCTTATTTAAATGTCACCAATAATAGTCCTACATACTTTTTGAATTGATTTTATAAGATTGAAATGAATATTGTACCTGATGAGTATAAGCATAAGCCAAGGCCCGTTCTCTTCGGATTGCAGCTTCTTGCTTATGGAGAATATTAGCATCAATCTGCTCTTTAGACTGCATGGTGTCATCCCAGTCTTCTCCAACCTATTGTCATAAATACATAGCCCGAATTAAGATATTTTTATATTGATTATGCATATAGTCAGTATTTTCAAGTTCTTAATCTTCGTATTCTGTAAAGGAAAATGGCAATAAAACTTGTTATCATTCTTAGTCGCGCAGCAGCGAAAAAAAGTCTAAGAATAATTATTATTATAGAAAGCGTTGTTTTACAAAATTACTCCAGACAATTTATAAATGGTTCGACCTTTAAATACATAGGGAGTGTCTGCAAAAGTTTTTCGTAGTAAAAAGTGATTTATCATAGTCAAAGCCCAAAACTGTTGAGACTTAGAAACTGGTAACGTTGGCAAATAGAAACTTCAAAATGCAAACTACTATTAAAAGACCGTGTTTGAGAATAAAGTTGAGTTGTTTTGCTTTTATTTGTTTGTAAAATTTAAATCTGCCCTTCTATTTTGAAATCTAAATTGGTACTATACTATGTTATGTTTTGCTTCTAATTTAACATAAGTTATTTCCTTAAAAAAATATATCCTGAATCACGTGAATCAAAATTTCTGATTTTTTACTTTAAACTGTGTAAATACCCATTCGGATTATTTCTAAACAAAATAAGATGGAATGCCAGCATAATTCACTTACAGATACTCTCAACTTATCAAGCTCCTTGTCGAGTTTCTGCTGCATTTGTCTCTGGATAGCCGAGTTCTGTTCAGACATTCTTATTCTCCTTGCACGAATCTCGGATAGTACATGAGACTGCGTCTGCAGGTATTTTAAGGTGCTGGACGCTTGACGTTTTACAGATTCTCCCCCGACCAATGATTTTAGCCTCACTAGACCTCTCAGAGCCCTCAATGCTCTCCTTGCCTGTACAGACATGAACAAATAAATTAGTTGCAATGCTAAGAACGGCCTTCCTATATTTTTCGTATTTATGGAAAAATGCGTAAATACATGTATTCATAAATATTTCAATTTAGAAGAAGTGATAATATAAACGTTGTCGAGAATCAAGAGCATGTAGTGTTGGCTAATAGAACATACAACATTGAACAGCTTAAACAAACGTATTTTCTAAGTAACTTGTAAACGTGTTCTATGTGCATGTAAGAATCAAATCAGAACAAAACATCCCTCCCTCATGCTTCTAAATTCTCGTTGATTTATTTGTATCTGAGAATGTTACTATTCATACCAAGTAACCTCGAAAAGCCGTCTGGATCCTAACAGCAGCAATCTCCTCCTTTGATTTTCCCATGTAGTGGGGCCCTGCCGTGAGACGAACAACCTCCGCGGCTGCATTGGCGGCGGCGGCAGCCGCCTCAGCAGCGGCGGCAGTTGCAAGTGCGACGGAATAAGCATGTCTATTCTGTTCGATCTCGGCTTCTAACAACTTCACATCCGCAGTCGTTGAATGATTTTCAACCGGCTGCTCTCTACTGGGAGAAGCTAAATATACGCCCTTCTTATACTGTGTCAACAAAAATGGAAACAAACAATTAGACCCCATTCACCATCTCCATTGCGCATTGCGAAAACAACAATCGAGGCTAGATTTTTCCACCACCTTTCGTTTGTTTTCGTTGGATTCGCAACTGAAGACTCGTTTCACCGCATAAATCCATCTCCCTTTCTTCCCCATTCCTGTTTAATCAGAAGTTTATCAGCAAGAAGCCATTTTTTTTAACAAAAACAAAAACCACTGTTTTATTCACAGATCTATGCTTGTTCACTACACACACCATCAAAATTTTCCTTAACATGATTTCAACATAATTTGGGGAAAAGTTCAGAATCAAAAATTACTTTCAGAACCAAAACCCCTAATCCAGCTGACAAAATCAAAAATCTGACAGAAGCCTACTTCATTACACCTCCATTCTCAAAACATAAACTATCAGGAACAGAAAGAAAAAATTTAAACAAAAATTGTGTTATTGATTCAAGAACCTGTAAAGAGAAAAATCTGCAGCTGAATATTACGCAGAAGACATTATTTTTCTCTAATTGAAAAGGCGCTCGTCAACCCTCCAAAATCGCCGGCCGGAGAAATTAGGGAGGGTTTCGGAGACGCTTTATGAGGAAGGGAAAGGAGAGATCTAAAAGCCCAATTGTTGTTTGGAAGGAAACCTACAAAAATGTTCGGAGGAACTGGTAAAGACGACAAGGATAACGGACAGGGGCTTTTTGGGTATTTCCTTACGACAACGGCCTGCCGCTAGGTAGGTACAGGGTGAGGGGGAGCTAAATGTCACGTGGGCCCACACGTGATTTTGACTTGACATTTAGAGGCGGCAAAATTGGCCCGCTCGACAAGTAAATAAATCTGTTTTTTTTTTCTTTTGGGTAAAATTTTCAACATTTCATAAAAATGTTGTTTTTATTAAATGAAAAATAAATATAAAAGTGAAATTCGATTTTAAAGTGAAAATATAATAAAATTCTGTGTTTTTTAAGTTAGAAAAAATAGTAGAAATATAATAAAAGTATAATTATATTTTTTAAAGTTAAAAAATAAAAAATAATTATAATTATTATGTTTTTAAAAGTGTGAATACAAATGTTTGACAACAGTGAAAATAAAATAAAAACATTTTTAGAAAAGGAAAAATAATTTCATACATAGTTTCACATTAAAATTATTATGAAAACTATACATCTTGTATCTTTATTTATAATTTCAAAAACCAAATTTTCTTTTTACTTAATTACCTCAATAAAATATAAATGATATTGATGAAGTATTTTAACCAACACAAATATATATATATATATTAATTTTAAAAAAATAGTTATTAGTAATTTAAAAAATAATTAATAAAATATATAAAATAATATTTTTAAATAAAAAATATTATAATATTAGAGTTTTATTAATGTGTCAACAATTATGAAAAATCTCAATAAAAAATATGTCAACTAGAGTATACTAATAATAAAAAAAATGTAGGAAGGAGTACTATATAAATAGAGATTGAAGTAGAATAGCATTTGTAATGTGAAAACTATGTTTCTAAACTTATTACAAAATAAAACGAAGTAAGAAATTAGAAGAAAAAAAATTATATTGTAATTGCTATTGCCTATTTGTTGTTTTGTAATAGGTGGTATATAGTTGATATTTAATCATGTGACCGGTGAGACCGTTACTTATAAGTAGATATTTTTGGGGAACAAAATTTTATCAAGTCAAAGACAACAATTAAACTACATATACCTAATCGAATGTCACTCCTTTTTGTCTTTTGTATAATCATATCATATATTAATAATATTTGAGCTATATTTATTTTCATTTCCAATAAAAAAAATTGAGCTATATTATTCAATTCTAATCTTCAAAATTGGAAACCACGATCAAATATCAATGTACAAAAGTCGCAAGTTTTTTTTCAATCATCTATTACATTTATTAATTTTTTGTCTGAAATTATTATTATTTTAATTTCTCTCTTCTTACATTATTTTTATATTACTTCCATTCATGAGAAATTGACACATTTTTACACATTTCTTTCAATATGTATCCATACTTTTTATATATATATATATATATATATATATATATATATATATATATATATATATATTTGAGAATCATAAAAAAAATGAAAATATAATAAATTTTATGAAGTATTTCAACGACAAGAAAATACTCATATTAAAAAAGAATATATAACACTTTGAAGATATTTACATATGTAGCTTTTTTAAATGATCAAATTTTTTCAAGGTATATAATGCTTTTTTATCTAAAAAAAAAATTAAGACATTTTCTTAACACAAAATTAAGAAAAATGCTATTTTTTTATCAAAAATTAAAAGTTAAAATTTTATTTTTAAGTGTATTAATTATCATGGAGCTGAATAAATATCAATAAAAAATTAATTATGCAGAGAGGAGTATATAAATAGAGATTGAAGTAGAATAGCATTTGTAATGTGAAAATTATGTTTTCTAAACTTAGACAAAATATAAAGGATGAAGTAAGAAGTTAGTAAAAAAAATTACTTGTCGTCCCAGAGCTATAGACAATTGTGGTCAAGATTGACTTTTTTTATCCGTCCATACATATGATAAATAGTATACAAAAATTATGAAAAAATAACTAAAATATAATTTAACTATTGAATTTTATTTTAATAATTTTTTCATTATTTTTGTATATTTATGTATTGAATGGAGAAAAAAAGTCAACGTTGATCACATGTGTCTATAGTTCTAAGAAAGAGGTAGTATAAATTAATATATTCTAATTATAACTGCTATAGTGCTATATATACTGTATTTGTTATTTAGTAATAGGTGGTGGAAAGTATTTATCTATCATGTGACCCGTGAGACCGTTAATTGTAAGTATATTTTGGGGTTTGGAGAACAAAATTTGACCAAGTCAAAGACAACAATTCAACTACATATACCTAATCGAATCGAATGTCACGTTCTTTTTGTCTTTTGTATAATCATATTATAATAACAATAATATTGGAGCTATTATTCAATTATAATCTTCAAAATTGGAAACCACGATTAAAGATCAATGTCTAAAAGTCACCCGTTTTTTTTGTTCTTTTTTGGTTTTTTTAGTCCTCTATTACATTTATTAACTTCATGTATCCAATTATTATTATATTTCTCCCTTCTTACTTTTTTACTTTTTTTTTTCTATCTCAAAAAATTCAAATTCGCAACAAGTCTACTAAGGATCGGTTCTTTTGGACAGAAATTGGACTAAACTGAACTTAAGTGATTGAATTGATTTTTTTTTTTAAATTAATAATATTTTTTATAAATTATTAAATGTTTTTTTAAAAATATTAATAATATTATGACAGTAACTAGATTTTATATTTAAAATTATAAATTGAAATTATTTTTTATTTATTTTATTTTAATTTATTTTGAAACAAACTGAATTCAACTTAACCAAAGCATCTTAACTGAACGAAATTAAGTTCAAAAGAACAAATCCTAAATAATATCTGTTTGAAATGTGAGAATATGTTGAATTATTTTTTGACATTGTTGTTACTGATTTGGAATATTAAAAGAGAGAAAAAAAATAGAAAATACAAATTAAGTAGAGAAATTATAAATTTGAGAGATTTAATATTGTTGATAAATTAGTGAGCGAAATAATAAAATATAAAATAAAAATGAGTGTGAGTTGAGTATGGATATGAATAACTTCTAACATTGATTGATAGTTTGATTCAAATTCATGTGCTCAATAAACATATACTGTATAACAGTATTTTTGTAACTATTAATCAATTTCAGTTTTGTGATCGTCTTTTAGACCATGTACAACAGAGGATCAATTAGGGTGTCAATTGTGTATCAAGTCATGCAGTAGAAGGTGTCAAAAGTGTCAAATTTAACACCTTGTGGACCCGGTGTCAAAATTTGATCCCGTACCAACTAAAATTTGACACCCTCAGCTGGCCCCACCCATTATTTATTTAATTTTTTCACCTCATTTTTAAAATTAGTTTTTACACAATAATTATTATAAATAAAAATAAAATAAAAATACTATTATTTTTTATTTTTTGTTCTCTATAAATAGAATTTAGGTTTGTTTCATTTGGACATCAATTTTTTTTTTTATGTTTTTTACTTTTATTTTTAACTTTTTGTGTGTTTTATTAATTTTTTTTTTATTTATTTTATCAAAATATTATTGATTTTTCAAATATTTTTTTTCAAATTTTCCTAATTTTCTTGTTTAATAAATTATTTTGTTGTAATTTTTAATTTAATAATTATTTATATGAAATAAATAAAGAAAAAATAAATAATAGGTGAAGTATAGAATATAGTGATGGAGAAGAAAGAGAAAATAATTGACACTTTGAATAACACTCTGCTGGGTCTTATGCTGAAAAAAGAGTGTTAATTTAGGGTGTCAAGCTGACGTGGCAGGAGAGAAGTGTCAAATTTGATACCCGCTGCTGCAGATAGTCTTAGGTCAATTGAGACATCTATTTATGATTGTAAAGTCTTGTCAAATACTCGTAACTAATATTCGTTAATTATATAATTAAATAATAACAAAACCAGTCCCATATTATAGAAAAAAAAAACAATTAAATCACTTTTAGCCACCATATTTGATGTGGTGTGTCGATGGGGTCATTGCTTCCATGGCGGAGGGAGTGTAGGCTCACCAGCCATCTTGATCTCATAGGTAAATTTACCACTAGTTATAATTTTGCGGTAATACAGCTTTCCATTTCATAAAGTATATATGTTTAAAAGCTCCATTTATAAAAGTATATGTTTTTTGGGCAATTTGCATATGAAAAGTATGTAATACCTTTTATTTTGAATAAATAAATTTTAAATGAAAATAAATAAATAAATAAAAAGTGTGTTGACACTCCCTCCCGTGTCACAATGACATACCACTTTGACACAGTGTACTTCATTTTGCTTGATCTCGACTATTAAGTTCAAGTTTACGACTCGACACTTAACGTCGTCCAATCGATCTATCTACACAGGACGCACTATATAGCTCGTTCCGGTACGACACACGTGGGATGAAGGACACAAATCCAACAATCTTCCACTTGGACTTTAAATCCAGTGTGTATCCACGTTTCCCTTATCGCTTGATTTCTAAGTCCGAACTAGAGGTAAGAACAGTGTCTCCCTCGTTCCGTTCGAACTTTTCTCGGATCTCATGAGCGGATTGCGAACCGGATAATCACTATGATACATATTCGGGCATGGCCATGCAGTTTTGCAATCTCAACTCTCCGAGTGGCCTTTAAGACATTTAATCCTACCTCGTAGGAGGATAATCCCATTTTGTCAATCTAAGCACTCTCACTTGCTTCTTGAGGTATCTAACGACTATCTTACCGTGACACACTGTACATCACCGTATGTCACCGTGCCACAGTGTACTACACCGTGTGTTTCCGTGTCACAGTGACATACCACCGTGCCACATTGTACTCCACCGCGTGTCACATTGATCGTACAAAGCGAAAAATAATCGTGCTCTTTGAATGTGTGTGTGCGTGAATTTCAATTGCCAAAAAAAAGTGAATTACTTTGTTTTTTAATATTCTTTTTCAATTAATGAGTTGTATTATTGTGTCACAATGGTATAAATGTCCATTGATCTATAGAACATACTAGTATATTCTTATTGTAAATTTGCCCCATAATCCAAGTATTCCTTTTTCATAAATGGCATAATATTCTTTCACTTATTTCCTTTAATTTTATCTATAGATGACTTATTCTTTTTCTTTAAAAAATAATTTTTGACTCGGTATTGTAAACAATACAGTATAATGAAACAAATATTATTTTTTCTTATTTTTTGTGCTCTCGATATATAACAAAATAAATATTATATTTCTTACTAAGTTTGGTGAAATTTTGATTTCAAAGAATTGTTTACTATAAAATTGAAATATTAATTAATACAATTACGTAGCTTAGAAGTTACTCTAAGCAGCAAATCTAATTATATCAACTACTGTTGAAAGAGTTTATTATAACTTCTTATCTGAATAGTCATGCAAGTGCCTTTAGTTTCAATTCAAAAATTTAGAGCTTTCTCGGCCTGCTATATTTTAGAGCCGCAATTACAATTCACTAGGGACAAAACGTTTTTTCACTCCTTCACAATTATATATCTCTTTTTTGGTATAAGAATCGAACACTATCACTGAATTTGTTTGGTGACAAAATTTACTATATTGTTTGGTGACAAAATTTACTTTAGATATTAGAGAATATATTCATTCTCTAATATAAATTTTAAGTTATTTTTTTCTTCTTAAATTTGAGCTGTTAAATAATGAGGAATAGTCATTATTTTTATATACACTTGCGCCCTTACTAGTAAAGTGGTTCTTCGATCAAGAAAACATTCTGATAAGAAGGTTATTGGTGATTTAAGTGAAATATATCTTAAATCATGTGTCATTTAATATAATTGGAATAATTTAAAATTTGTGTGTTGAACCTAAATCATTATAATATGACTTCGGAGGTACGAGGTGCACACACGTATATATAAAAGTGATACGAAACAATGAGTTGGCCGGATAAGTAAAAATATGCATGTTAAGTTTAATCACGTGGCTGCATGAATATGCATGGTATAATATGATTTATTATCATATTTTGCATAGTAAATTCGTAATTACACGAATAGACATGTATGATTATTCGTAAGGGTGCTTTAGGAATAATTATTTTCATCAAGAGTACATATCCAACCAATATGTGTGTCCTTTCTCCAAGGGGCGTGTCCCTTTCAAAAAGGATGTATATCCTTACTGAAGGGGTGTGTCCGTTACCAAATGGTGTTTCATATTTATATAAAGGCATTTGTATTTCAGATTGAATACAACACAAAATAAGAGATATATGAAATATACAAATACACCTACATATATATCAAAGCCTTGAGAAACAAAGAAATCATAAAATTTCATAATTTGCTTGATTTTTATGCCTAAGAAATCAAGTGTAATATTGAATTATTCTGCGAGAGATTTCGTGTAACCTGGGCTATATAGGTCGAAATACTCTTAAAAAAACATGTTTTACGTGATTCAGTTATCTATCCTAGTCTCCATAACAGAAACAAACCCAATATCCAACAAAGACGACTACCACATAAACCGCCATCAACAAGGGCAGAGCCACTTTATTGCTAGGGTGGACTATATATAGTACACCCTAATTTTAATAATCACATGTATGTATATGTAGTAGTAGTATGTATATTAATTCAAATAGAATGACTAGCTCATTTGGTAGACTATATAATTTGGTTCTCTGAAGTCTGAGGTAGTATTTGTATACTTCATTATTTAAAAAAAAAAAAATCAAATTGAATATATCGTACTAGTGTATTATCTAAATCGTAGTTAAAGTTAGTTATATCTCGATTTTATATATGTTTGAATTTGGAGGTCAAATGTTTAATATTAAATTATTATTATTTTTCATTTTATAATAGTTGCAACACGTATTTTTTTATGTTTTGCTATAGTTGATACACCAACAAAAGAGTATTTTTGTGTCCAAAAATTTTTTTAAACTTTTATGAAAGGAAAAGAGTATTTTTTTTAAATAACTTTCTTAAAGCTAATTCCTTTAATGTTTCACTTGTCCTGGAAAAGAAAAGAATATTGGCCTCTCCATTGGGCATCACTCCGGGAGAGAAATAAGCTACCATTCTTTGTTCCACCTCGGGCAGGAATAGATATAGCAATGAGCCAATGACTCCCATACAACACTTCACCTCGTCCTTAGAGCATCTTCAATGAATATGCCAACTTCTCATATTTTGTGGACCCCATTTAATGCCACATCATCACAAAGTGGACACAAGAAAAAAATAGAAATTTACATACAATGCTATGCTCACTTTCTACATTTGAAAGACCAATTAAAAGATGAATAAAATTAATTAAATATTCATACAAATAAAATAATGAAAAAATATGATGATAGTGATAGACTGCTATGTGTACCATATACCATGGTAAGAGTAAAATATATACCACCTACCAACCATGTTTTAAAATTTGATTTAAAATTTGGTAAGTACTCAAATGGGCACCATTAGAAATGCTCTTAATTAATTACTCTGCGTCGACGCTCGAGATACTTTTCAGGAGTTACTCATCCCATATAATTACTCAATAGCAAATGATGCTAAAAAGGGAAGACAACATTTTCTTTTGTACGACTAAGATATTCAATTTTCAGCATTTGTATTTTTAGCAACCTTTACAATTTTAGTAAAATCAAAATAAATATCTATTTTTCTTTCTTTCTAAAACTTCCCTTTACCAACCGTTACTGAATCCGTATTTCACCAATGAATCTCCCATCATCTCGTACGAACTAAACGAATGAAGCAAATTAACTGCATTCTTCTCAACCCAAAATAAACACACACATGAAACCCTTCCTTTCATGCATATTCTCCATCTCCCACTCTCCTCCCTTCGTCGTCTCCCGAGGCGACGAAAACCACCACCGCCATCGCAACAATGTCGTCGTCTCAAGCTCCCCTGAAGCTCCTCGAAATCCACGTCATCTCTGCCCACGACCTCCCTCCCGTCTCCAAAATGCTCCGAACTTTCGCGGTCGCTTACGTGGACCCCGACAACAAACTGACGACGAGGATCGACCACGTGGGCCACACCAATCCCACGTGGAACTACAAAGTGGGCTTCCACGTGGACGAAGAGTTCTTGAAAACCGAGTCATCGGCCGTGACCATCGAGATCTATAACCTCGCGTGGCTGCGGGACCTACCGATCGGAACTGCCCGATTGATGGTCAACAATCTGTCCCCGCCGTTGGTGAAGAACCCGGGCTTCAGACGGGTTTCGGTCAGGGTGTGCCGCCCGTCGGGGCATTTGCAGGGGACGCTGATTCTTGGGGTTCAGCTTGTGGATAATGTTGTCCCCGGACGTGAAGTAGGAAGCCCTTCCTCGGTCGAAAAGGGAGAGGAATTATACGAGGAAGATGAAGTCATGAGGGATCAGGAGGAAGAAACGGAAAAGGATGTCAATAAAGAAGATTTTCAGGTGACAATTTCTTTTTATGAATTTGGTTAAGATGTTTAAATTATTAAAATATGTATTTCTTTTATTCAAACTAATTATCCACACCTTTAAACAGAAAATGTTTTTTTATTTTTACTTTTTCACTTTAGAAATACGAAAATTAAGAGATTAAAATTTTATTTATATTTTCACCATAAAGTTGAGAGTAAAAATATATTCTCTCTCCCACTCAAATTAATGATCACATTTATGAATATATTTTAAATACAATAGGTGAAAATACTAAGGTATATATGTTTTTTTAAATAAAAAAAATGTATGATATGTTATTTCTTAAAATGCAGTATAACTATTGATATCACAGACAACTTGAAAAGAAAAGTATAACATTGATACGGAGAAGAACGAGTATTTTACTTTGTAAAAGAATAATTGTCTTTTAAAATAAAAATAATACGGATTGATTTTTAATAAGAAGTTTTAGTGTTGATTTGAAAAATATGACTATTGATACGAGACAATCTGCTATAGGTTTTAACACCAAATTAATACAAGTAGTTTATTTTTCAACCATGAGTCAATGTTGATATATATACCAGCAGGACGAAGAGATGACAAAGCATCGACCGGAGTCAGTCCACACCGCCTCGTCCCCCAGCCGGAGCCGAGCAAGCAGCAGCCGAATGACAACGAGGCCCGAATCCGAGAGGGAGACGAAAACAACAACCGCCACGTCAGGTGCAGGATCATCCTACTCCCTCATGCGGCCTATACCTTCCGACGTAGTCTCCAACTTGAAGAAAGGGCTGTACTCGGCTGAGGATAGTAACGAGGAGTACGGGAGCTGGATATTCGACAACTGGGGGGACAGAAGCAGCCAGAAGCCCGAAAGCGACAGGTGGCCGATATTAATGGCAGAGAACGAGGTGCCCTTGACTACGGAGAAGGAGCTTCTGACGGGCTGCGTGCATCGACAGAAGCGGCCGGAGAAGAAGAAAAGCGGGCTGTTTTCGTGCTTTGGAAATGCGGGTGGAGTGGAGTTTAGTTTCATTTGCGGCGGGTCTAAGGGATTGGAGATGAAGAAGAAAAAGAAGAGCAGTAGAAGCGTCGATAAACGAAGTATACATTTGACGAGTCTTCCAGACAAATATGAATACGCACGTGCGTATTAACTAATAAACCATATGTCTCATAATTTATACGGAGTAGTAGTATACTATTAATTTGATATAAGTATATATGTACGGGTGTAGTTTGGCTGTTTGAGAATATATGTAGTCTTGTGTGATTGTGTTGTCTCTTGTGACTTGTGTTGAAGTTGTTGATAAAGAGTTATTTTAAAATTCATAGAGATATATATACTGTTACAAATATAGTTGTGTTTTGGGTAGTTGATTTTGTTTGGAAAGAAGCAAAAGTTAGGTTTAAAGTTAAAACGTTCACTCATCTAGGAGAATAATAATTTGTGTTTGAAGTGGCATTTGTTTGTCAAACTCTTGGTTATGCAGCACAACTCTTCCAACAGCAATATAATCACATCTCATTTGCACATTTTGTTTGTCAAACTCTTGGTTATGCACAACACCTCCAACATCAACCACATCTCCGCGTTTTGCTTTCCTATATAATAAGTTCTTAATTGCAATATATATGAAATTGAGAAATTGAAAATTTAGAGTGGCAATAACTCTCCCATCATTCGCCTCATCATCAATTTAATTATTACCCCATATCGTCAAGGTCTAGATGAGTCAATATATACCATCTTTATCTTGTAGTTCTATAACGAGAAGCGAATATATGGAGACATAATATTCACATTCAACATATAGTACTTCATCCTAAATATTATTTTCAACCACTTTGATACGAACTGACACAAAAATGTAGTACAAATTAAATTAAACAAGATATTAATTTACGTGAAAATTCAAATCGAACAACCTATTAAAGATGACGAATCTTTCACTATGGACAATCAAACAATATGCATCTCTCTAAACTATTTATAATGAGATAATCCCTTCCTTTATATAGGCGAGAGTCTCAATATCATATAAGCAATGAACTCATTCCTTAAAAAAAGTCCAACCATTAATTCAAACTTCAAACAAACCAATGGTCAAGCAACCCCCACCATGTACAAACAACATAATCTTGATCATTTCCCCCCCTCCAAAAACAACACAAGCAATCCAACCCTAATCAATCAAACAATCACACTATCTACTTTCTCTCCCTTTTCGATCACAATCCCAAATTCATCCGGTGGAGCTAGCTAGGGTCGTCGTCCCAACCGATCGACCCGACCATGGACGCCACCACACCCACCGACACCAACTCATCCGTCTCCACCCAATCCCAATCCCAATCCCAATCCCCGTTCCACTTCCTCGAGATCAGCCTAATCTCGGCCCAAGATCTGACCCCAATCCACAAATCCATGCGCACGTACGCAGTCGCCTGGACCAACCCCTCCCGCAAGCTCCACACCCACACGGACCACCACGGGCACACCCACCCGAAGTGGAACGAGAAGCTCACCTTCCGAGTCGACTCCCAATTCCTCTCCTCCAAAGACTCCTCCCTCAACGTCGAGATCTTCACCGCCTCCTGGCTCCGCGAGGTCCTCGTCGGGACCGTCCAGGTCCTCATCGCCGACCTCCTTCCTCCAACCCCCACCGAGGACCCACCGCAACCGAGAACCATACGATTCGTCACCCTCCAAATCCGGAGCCCCTCGGGGGACCCGCACGGGATGCTCAACGTGGGGGCGGCTCTCCTCGACAAACCATCCACCCGTAGTATTGGAGACGAGGAGATGGAGATCGACAAGGCGAATGCGCACGGGCCGGAAGAGAACGAGAAGAAGGTGCACCTGTGGCGGTCGATGAGCGTGGGGTCCGACGCCTACAGCGGGTCGGGTTACAACCCGAACGGGTCGGAGCTTTGCTCGGACATCGGCCCGTCGGCTTCCGTGGTGGCGGCTGACCTGGCGCAGAAGTGGCAGCAGCCGCCGCAGCAGGAGGAGGAGGTGGTGGTGGTGAGGCGGCCGAACGGGTACGAGGATAACGGGAGCTCGATTATCGGGGAGATGACGATGGAGGAAGCTGAGGCGAAGGGTTACAGGGTAAGGCCGAGCAAGGAGAAGTGGAGGAAACAGGATTACGATGATGATGACGACGAGAGGTCGGATTTGTCGACGGATTCGAAAGGAGGGAATGGGAGGAGGAAATCGGACGGGGGCATGTTCTCGTGCTTTGGGACTGCTTACGGGATCGAGTTTAGGATTGTGTGCGGGGCTCCGACCAACAATTCGAGCGGTAGTAAGAATAAGGCGAGCTCGAGTACGAGTAGAAGCACGAGTAGAAAGACCGGCGGTAAGCCTAGCGTCACCAATTCAGCTTAAATTAAGTAACCTCTCTTAATTTGCCTTTTCGATGATCCATGGATGGATATATATAGATGTGTTTTTCAAGTGTTGGTATGTATCTGCATTATGATAAAGAATTAGAGAAGCATCCACCCAATTCTAATTTTCTCTTATAGAGAACCATACACACTTCTTGTAAATAACAAAATAAAATGTATGTGAAGTGATATCGGATTGATAGTATAAATAGAGACAGGTTCATGTATCCTAATTATCCAATAAATTATAATTCAAAATTATCTAATAAAAATAATTATATTTTAAAATTTTATTCATTTTATAATATATTTAAATACTGATTATATATATATATCCATCATATTAAATTTATTCACGTATCTGGGCAATCATGTCACTCTAAAAATTCAATCAATGATTTCAATGATTATAAGTTTTAATTTGTATTCAATAAAAAATTCAAATGATTTCAATGATTATAAGTTTGGTGTATTATACAAGAATATTTTATATATATAATTAACAATAAATATTCTATATTAATTTAATTAAATTATTTTAGAAATTTACATACAATTTTCAATAACTTAAATTCAATTACTTAAACTAATAAAAATCTAAAATAATTCATTAAAATTAATATAATTTTTATTATTCTTAATAATAAATTTAAACATAAAAATTATCACAAATTCTAATAAACTTAATCTACTTATTTTAAATAACTATATTAATATTTAATAAATAAACGGTTATGTTAATTTTAAATATTTAAAATTTAATAGAAAAATACCACACATTGTTATTAGTATAATATTTCATATCAAATTTTTAATAATTAAATCATTATAAAATAAAACACATGATTATGATAAATATAAATAATTTAATTTAATAAAAAATAACACAAATTATAATTAATTTAATATTATTTAAATCAAATAATTATATTATTTTTAATAAATAAATCATTATAAGTTTTCAAAAATTAATATGATAATTATAAATAATTTAAATTTAATAAAAAATACATTAATATTTTACTAACAAATTATATATGGTGATTTTTGAAAAAAAAGTAAGTTTAAATAATTAATTATAATTAAATGAATTAGTTTTTTTTAATTATAAATTTAAGTAAAATTTTAAAAATACTCTTTTTAATTAAACATGTGGTGTTTATTTAGAGGACTTATTATGTGTTCGGCATAGTTCCAATGACATGGTGATCCAAGCCTATAAAAATATCACATGTGGCATTTTTAAAAATAAAACAAAAGCTTAATAATTTTTATTCTTTACTCCCATCAAAAAATTAAAATTAAAACTACAATAGCCGGAATTTGATGACGAAGCTAAACACCTTCTCTGAAATCCCTCAAGATCCGAAGCCCTCTTCTTCCTCGAGTCTTACGACTTCGATCTCCACGACGCCGCCTCAACTTACCTCGACGATGCTTACACCGTCGACGCTATTCCGCCGCCGCCGCAGCCTCAGCCTCCTTACTCGGTTTCCGAGTCTCTGTCTTCTTCTCCATCTCGATCCAGATATTCCTTTCGCCAGTTCGCCTCCTCTTGCGCGCTCTTACAATCTCCGCGCTGCCACTAAACCTAGAGCCGCCCGGGATCATCTTCTTCTGCCTCGAGAAGGGGAGGCGGAATCTGACTTTGTCCGATCAGAATAGTAGCCCGTAGGGGTGTTCAAAAAAACCGCCAAACCCGCTCCGCCTGCAAAACCGACCGAAATCCGCCCAAACCCGTCGGTTTAATTTTGAAAAAGTTACCCGTCGGTTAGAAATTTTAGCACCCGCCAAAAAATGGATGGGTAGCGATTTCGTTAGATGTTACCCGCAAATAAGCCGACCCGCCCGTATATATATATATATAATAATTTGCTAAATTTATTTATAACTTTATTTTTTGAATTCTCTCTCTTTTTTTTTTTTTTTTTTTTTTTTTTTTTTTTTAATTAGACAATAACATGAATAAATGTCCTACAAAGAAGTAAGAACACAACTTTGATTCTCTTAAACCTTTAAAAACACAAAAGTTCTTCAAAGACTAATTTTTCCAATAAAACAAAATACTAATACTATAATATTTCACTAGTAACAAATATTTTTAATGGTGAGAACACAAACGACGATGAATTTGAAAATCGAAAATCATGGTGTCGCAATATTTCAAGAGGTTCAACAAATATAGAAATTAGAGCATCTTGTAATTATGCTTCCGTGAATATGTAGTCCATCCGAAATTGCATGGTACATAAAATTTGATAAATCATTTCAATTTACATATTTAAACCCGCTATTTCGTCCGCCATCCGCCCGCACCCGTTTTGGCCCGACCGCACGGTTAGAGTAAAAACAAAGGCGGGTACGGTTGATAAAAGTGACAACCCGCCATCATTGGGTCGGTTCATTATTTAGAGATATACCCGCCCAAACCCGCCCGTGAACACCCCTAGTAGCTCGGATCTGAATTTGCGCTGCCCCTAAACCTAGTTTTAATTTTAATTTTTTTAATGAGAATAAAGATTAAAAATAATTAAGTTTTTTTTAAATGCCACACGTGTCATATTTTTATAGACTTGGAACACTCATTGAAATTAAGTTGTATGCCGGGACCATCTAATAATTCCTCGTTTATTTATTAACTGTGGTGGAATAATAATTAATAATAATTATTTTAGTCTTTTTTATAATTATAAAACTAATAATACCCAAAATAAGAAAAAATATATATTTTATAAAGTTTAAAATTTAAATTAATAAATCAAAATACTCATTTTCTTAAATACTTTTATATATATAATACTCCTATGTAATATATAATGTATATTCAAATAATAATATGCATTAATACTTTACTATAACAAATTTGCAAACTAAAGAATTAGAGAAGTATCCACGCCTACAATTCGAAGGTAGTACACACTTTGTGAACATTACAAATAAAATCTTTGTAAAGCAATAGAACATATATGTTTTGGTTATTCATATGAAATTGATAGTATAAATAGGGATAACACTATAGTATATTGTATTTATCAAATGTTTTTTATTTAATATATTTAATTTTATTTTTTTATAAAATTATTCAAGCATATAACATATCAAAAACATTGTTTGAAGCATTCCAGACCAATGTTTTCTACCTGGTAGAAATATAACATATCAAAAACATTGTTTGAAGCATTCCAGACCAATGTTTTCTACATCATTAGAAATTTACAAGAACCCTGAATGAATTCAGAATTCATTTACAAGAACCTGAATTCAGAATTCAATAATATCTTAATTATTTATAACTTTGTTTGAAGCACTAATGTCACCTTGAATTTTATATAACTTTGAACAAATAACTTTACACGGTCAATTGAAACTTCAAAGCACATAAAAAGAAACTTTGAAGTTATTTCTGACCATGAAAGTAAAGCTACAAAAGCCCTATAACCGGTGAATGAGCAAATATCAGCTGCTCTTTAGTGTAGCCCCACTTCTCACATATGCTCTTCCTCCTCGGCTTCGCCTCTCTCATCATCGTTACAACATCCCTCATCGACGGCCTATCCTTCGGTAGCTTCGAAGTGCATAAAACCGCAATCTTGAGAACAAGAATCATCTCTTCTTGCACGTGTTTGCATTGCCCGGCTACGTCCGGATCCAGTATCTCCGCCTCGATGGAACCTTTTTCGTTCGATTTTCTCCGAACCCATTCCACTATGTCTACAGATTCCCCGAACGAAGGGTCTAACGGTAATTTCCCGGTTAGCAGCTCAAGAAGCACCACTCCAAAGCTATATATATCACTCTTCTCATCAACCTTCAATGTGTATCCATACTCTTGTAGAAGATAAACAATTAGATTTTCTTTTAGACTTAATTTCAGTTTAGTTCAGTCCAGTTTAAAGAAAAAAACAAGTACCTGGAGCTATGTACCCATACGATCCAGCCACCATCGAAACGGTCTCGTTCTTATACTTAATCGTCCTCGCCAACCCGAAATCCGCGATCCTCGCCTCGAAATCCTCATCCAACAAAATATTATTCGACTTCACATCCCGATGGATCACCGGCGGTCGACAATCGTGGTGGAGGTAAGCGAGCCCGTGGGCCACCCCAAGCCCAACATTGTACCTCGAAACCCAATCCACCAACACCTTTCCGGAAGCCTGATTTCCGTGCAGAGCCGACCCGAGACTCCCGTTGGGCACGTACTCATACACCATCATAACATCCCTCTCGTTATGAAGATACCCGAGAACCCTCACTATGTTCCTATGCCTCAACTTGCTCAGTAAATCCACCTCAGCGAAAAGCTCGTCTCCCGTTTCCACATCGCCCCCGGACGACGACCTATACAGCTTTTTCACCGCGACGACTTTGCGAGGCTTTTGGATTTCGGCTTTGTAGACGATTCCGGTCCCACCGGAGCCGATCACGTTCGACTCTTTCAAACAGGATAAGATGTCGGAGCTCGTGAAGTCGAGCCTTTGGAAACCGACGAGCCTCCACGGCCATTCGGATGACTCGGCTTTCTTGAACCAATCTGTGAACAAGTACCATTTCTTGTGTACTTGTCTCCCTGTGAAGATCAACACCCCTGCAGCTAAAATGACTGAAATGCCCACCAAACCCCCCAACACAATGTGTTTTGTGTGGAAGCTTCTATGCTTATTAGGTGCAGTAGCGGAAGCGATGCTTCCGGAACACGGCGGAAGCACAGTGCCGCATAGACCCGCATTTCCGATAAGTTCGTTCGAGTTTATCGTGGTTAAAATGCCGTTGTTCGGAACGGGGCCCGCGAGCTTATTATAAGACAAGTTGAGCGTTTCGAGAGCAGGGGAGCTTCCGAAATTATCGGGTATTTTTCCGACAAGAGCGTTGCTCGACAAGTCGAGAACGGATAAAGTCGGCATGTCGGCTACGGCTCTCGGGATCTCGCCGTCGAACGAATTGTGCCCGAGGTTTAAGGTCACCATTTTCTCGCAAGAAGCGATGCTCGGAGGAATGCTCCCCGAGAATCGGTTGTGAGAAAGATCGAGGGACGTCAGAGAAGGGCAATCTCGGAATTGATCCGGTATACTCCCGTCGAGGCTATTACCGGAAGCAGCAAACGTCTGGAGGGTAGAAACGGAAAGTACCCCGGACGGCAACGACGACCCCAACCGATTCCTCGAGACGTCGATAAACGAGAGGGAACCAGAAAGAGCGAAGTCTCGAGGTATTTCGCCGGTGAGGTTGTTGTTGGCTAACTCGAGTCGGTCGAGCTTCGGGAGTCCTCCGAGGCCGAACGGGATCGGGCCCAAGAGGGAATTCCCTTGGATTCTAACACGAACCAAAGACGAACACTTCGCAAGGCCCGTCGGGATCGGGCCGGAGAAGGAGTTGTTGAAGAGAATGAGCTTAGTGAGGTTACCGGATGAACAAAGCCCGGTCGGGATTTCGCCTGACAAAGAATTCGTCGAGACGTCCAACCACTGCAAAGGCGAGCTCGTCCCGAGGCTCGTCGGCAAGGGCCCGGTCAGCGAGTTTCTCCAGAGCTGGAGAACCTCGAGCTTCTTCAGCTCGCCGAGGCTTTCCGGAATCGGGCCGGTGAGGTTGTTGCACATGAGGTTCAACAGCTGGAGGCTCTTCAGTCGGGAAAGCTCGGGCGGGATCCTGCCCGAGAGCCGGTTGTCGGAGAGATCTAAGTAGATTAAAGACTCGACGCTCCCGATTTCGGGCGGGATCCTGCCCGAGAATCTGTTCTGATATAGATACACTGTGGTCAGCTTCCTCAACTCCCCCAATGTAGCCGGAATCGGGCTGGTGAGATTCCCGCAGGCCAAATCGAGGTACCTGAGATTGGTGAGGTTACCTAATGAAGCCGGAATCGGGCCGGAGAACTGATTGTACCCGAGGATCATCGTCTCCAGGTTGAGCATCTGCCCGAGGCCGGGCGGGATATTTCCGGTCAGGTTGTTGCCGGAGAGGCCGAGGAAGATCAGAGTCCGGAGGTTGTTGAAGGAGGGCGGGATGGGTCCCTGGAAGAAGCTGCCTCTCAGGTCGAGGGTCTCGAGGGAAAAGGAGCGGCCGAGGTCTTCCGGGAGGGGGCCGAGGAAGCTGTTGCTGGAGGCGTTGAGAGTGATCAGGCGAGGGAGGTGGCCGAGGCCGGAAGGGAATTTTCCGGTGAAGTTGTTCTGGCTGAGGTCGATGGTTATTAGGGATGTGAGGTTGGAGAGGGACGACGGGAGGGAGCCGGTTATGTTGGAGTTGGATAAGTCGAGGGTGATGACGTGGCCATTGGAGTTGCAGGAGATTCCGGTCCAGTTGCAGTGGGCTGGGTGGGTCGAGAGGTTCCAGTTGCGTAAGCGGTCGGAGGGGTCGAGGAGGATGGATTTGATTGACAGGAGAGATGATAGTTCGGAGTCAGTATCTCCATTGGCGAAAACAGAGCACTGAAGAATGGAAAGGCAGAGGAACAAGAATAGAAATTGATTTTTCATTTTTCTTTTTTGTTGTTGCTTCACTCTATTTCTTGCAATTTGATCATGGACAGGTAGAGTAAGAGTTTATATATTGTATATATATAAGATCAATGATTGGATAATAAGTTAGTTATGAATGTGATGATTATTATTGAAATGGGATGATTAAAAAAGCAACCCTTTAAGTTTGGGGTGATTAAAGAATAAACACACATGCTTAATCAATGTGACACACTGACACCCATACTCTTCTAAATATTGTTATTCAAAATACAATGCAATTCAAATCTTATAAATATATGGAACTATTGTTATTGATCTGCCAAATATTTTAATGTTCACATTTCATATGTAATTACAACAAACACATCATTAATTTGGGTCAAATTGCTCCAGTCACTTTGCCTCGAATCCGCGCGTTTGCTCAACGTGGACCATTCATTTGCTTTTTTCGCACAATCTCCACCTGTTGATATGAATCTATGCATATTTTGCCCAAACACTTTAATGTGCTCTCCGAGACACAAAAACAACTCAAACTAACTCTAATAAAATACAAAAAAGACTAAAAATGAGCAAATAAAATAGCTTATCAGAAATACAAATGTTATTACATCATTTAATAAAGCTAAAATAATATCTAATATGAAAATAATTAGAAAAATTAAAAAGACTTATAATTTGAATAAGATTTAAATTTGTTTGACAATTTAAGAACTTATATTAATGAATTTAAAAAAATGTTATATAGAAAAAAGTTAAAAAGTAATTGTATATATGAAAAACATAATAAATCTAAAATTATTATATATATATATATATATATATATATATATATATATATATATAAATTAATAATTTTAGAGATATTTTCCCCTCAATTTTTTTAAATACAACATATAAGTTATTAAACAACTTATTTAATTATTATTTTATAATTTATTATCAAACAAATTTTAAGAGCTCATAAATCTTTAAACAGTTTATAAAGCATTTTAAAGAACTTATAAGTTCGTTTTCTCTAAATATATTATCAATTAAATTTGGAATGCAAAATTTTGGGTAGATGAGTATATATGATGTTTCACCCATATAGCCCTATCAAACCAACAGTGTGCTTTCATTTTGGATGGAACCTTTCCAATTCCATGTGCCTCAGATATTATTTTAAGGGGGAAAAAGGTTAAATATTTTACTCCGAATTATACATTAAGAGCTAATTTTACACTATTTATAAAAAAATAAGATTTACCTAAACAACTCTTTTAATTATTGTAAACTATGTAATATATTTCATTATTAACAAATTATGTGGTATCTCTTAATTGAAGCAATTACATATACTCTTACTATATCCGAGAATACACTACCAAAAACACCCGTAATCTTATTAAATGATATTTTTTTTCATATAATTGATCTCTACAAACAATACACTACATATCACAGAGCAAAACTGAAACGTAAAACACAATTCCTTGCGCCGATTTGTGATTCCTCCGGCAATGTCGTCGGCCTACTTTCTCCTCACAAACCTCGAAGCGTGCTCCTGTTAAGGTAAGTTTTCTCAACACATTATCGTTGAAGTTATTGGGTGAGTAGATTACATACCTCATTTAGGGTTCTTGGATTTGGTATTTGATTCTACCCAAATTATTTGTAATTAGGTTTGAATTGTCATAGTGTACTTGTCGAAATGATTGCATGTTTGATTTATGGTTCTTGAATAATTCTTTTAAATCAAGTGTAATCAGTAATTTTTAGGTCGAATTTTATTTTTTGTAGCTGTATAAAAAATTTCATCACGTTGATCTAGGACCCAATAACACTATTAGAAAATTAGTGGGTGCGTGACAATATATGTGGCTTCACATTCGAAGCATTATCTAGAAACAGATTATCCCACATCTTGTGCTGTTATGCGTTGAATTATATAATCGTAGAGGCACATTGTTACTCTAACCTTTTGGTTTATGAACAAGGGTTTGTAGTTAACTTGTTTAATTTTGATCTTTGTTTTATCAACAACCCATAGCTCCATATAGTTTAGTATTTTGAGTAATGTGTAGCTAGTGCTTAGTTTGGTTAAGTACTATCTAAAAAAATTCATATTTATGTGTTGACGATGATTGATTTGGTTACTTAATATCTTAAACTTTTTTATTTTGAAACAGGAGGAAAACATGTCTCCAACCACTCGTTTCGATTCTATGAAAAAGAAGGTGCAGAATAGGGAGGTCTATTCAAGATCTGTCAAACGGAGTCAGATTTGACAGTTGGATGGTGCGAGGCGAAGCTTGGATCATACGGCTCCAAGCTATGGAAGAGGCTGCCTAATAGAGACTACGTGCCTTGTACAGAACCAAGCTCGTCCTACATAAGTAAGACTGCACGCATTAGTGTAGTTTCATCTATGCTATTTACCGTGCAATTATTTTTAATTTGTGGTTGATTGTCTTGTTGCACTATTATGCATTTTAGATCCTCCAGAATCCCGAGGTTACCTGCTGGTACATGCAAATGGCGGCCTTAATCAGATGCTAGCAGGGGTTTGTCTTTTCTGGTTTGTTATCAACATGTTTTTGCCGTGTTTTCTTGGTTTTAATGTGTCTAATTACCATGTTTATTTTTGTCGAATGATTTTTTTTATGGAAAACAATAACTGTCTTTTAAAACATTGCCGAGTATGGAGGCTTGTAGTTGTGTAATTCATTCAAGGGCTTGTGCAATGTGGTTTTGTATTGTTGTAAGTGCTAAAGCAGTTTGTTTACTAACATACACCCACCTATTGCTTGCAGATATGTGATATGGTTGCTGTTGCGCGTCTTATAAATGCAACTCTTGTGATTCCCGAACTCGATAAACGTTCATTTTGGCAAGATTCTAGGTATTCCGTTAGTGTTAGTTAACCTTTGCACTTCTGTAAAAAGCCATTTCTTAATTTATAACCATGTGTGTTATAAAATCGCAGCAAATTCTCTGATGTCTTCGATGAGTACCATTTTATCAATTCTTTAGTTGGTGATATAAGAATTTTAAACAAGCTCCCCAAGGAATTGGCCAATGCTACAAGGGCAGTGAAGCATTTTAGAAGCTCGTCGGGCGTTGAATACTACAAGGAAGAGATAGCAAAGCTGTGGGATGAATATCATGTACTTGTGGGCAAACTGTTGTTTTAGATTTCTTGTTGGGGTGTGTTTATAGGGGTTTATTATAAATACTGCCCGCAAAGTTAGATTTATTATTACCCAAGAAAAAAAGAGGTTTCAAAATAAAAATGCTCTCCTCAAGGTTGTTCTCACATTATTTTCGCAAATGTTTTTCTTCGGTAAATTTGACTCTATTTCATATTATTAATAATGAGATTTTTTAAGGTGATTCGAGCAGCGAAGTCAGATTTTTTGACCACACTTTGCTTTCCTGCCATGATGTGTAGTATGTAGTGTAAGACACATAATATGATTTTAAAAGGCTACATGCAGTGTAATATCTCAATATTTAGTGATTTTGTAATTCAAAATTTCAATACACGAAACTTTAAGCTACTAAGTCACTTGTTTGTAACCTAACCCATCCAATTTATATGTTGTATGAGTCAAGCCCAATGATACACTATTTTATATAGTGTGGTTTATAGTGTCTTCCAAGTAAAATTAAAATTTTACTTGATATACAACACTTATTAGGTACAAATTATCAATGTGAACGTATTGATCCATTGCAAACACTACCCCTATTTTGGCAGTGTATTATATAGTTATAATTTTAAATTTCGGTCACCATTATAGTAAATTAATGGCTGCAAAATACTCAAAACTTTTTTACAAACACTATCAGTTACACTTCAAGCAGTTTGACCTTCATAAGCTTTTTATAACATTATAGTAGTTCCAATAGTTTAAGACTGATAACAATACATTAGCTAATGAACCAGTGTCTTCTTGTTGCGAAATATCGCATTCTATTATAAACACTGTACCAACTATGTGTTAGTGTATATTATAATTCTAGATGAATAACGGTGTGTAATCGCTTCTGAACAAAATAGTTTAATATATTAATAGTCGACCGACTCAAACTCTTTCCTACCACAAAAACTATCAGTGCCAATATGTATTAAGTGTTGATTCAAACAACAGGGTTGAACCTTGCGTATTTATGTGTTGATTAAAGTTCGTTAAACCATAAAAATATGGTTGGATTATAGTTTTCGTTAATTATAGTGTAATCCGTTACATACACTGGGAAGTGTATTGTCACAGTGTGCGTGGTAGTTCAGTGTTCATGAATTGTGATTTAATAGAACTTCTATTTGCAAAAGCTGAACTTCTTGTGAAATATATAATATTTGAAGACCAATATGTTTAGAAAGAATAACTAAACTAACTAAAACATGTTCATGGACATCACTAATAGAAGTTCCAAATATGAATCATCTATTTGATTCCAGGTTATTGAATAGTGTACCGGGTTCTTGTTTCAGATCCATAATCAGTGTGATTCAAATTCTATATTGTCATGAACCGATTAATCGTAATTTGTGTGTATGTGTTACACCATTATATTTACTTGTGTACCAATTATATGTGTGTACGTATGTCAAATTGTCGAGGCCCAGGTGCTACAATTGTAGTGTAATCTGTTACATACACACTGGGAAGTGTATTGTCACAGTGTGCGTGGTAGTTCAGTGTTCATGAATTGTGATTCAATAGAATATCTAGTTTAATAGTATATTTGCAAAAGCTGAACTTCTTGTGAAATATATAATCCAAATATGAATCATCTGTCTGATTATAGGTTATTGAGTAGTGTACCGGGTTCTTGTTTCAGATCCATACATCGTAATTTGTCATGAACTGATTAATGGTAATTTGTGTGTATGTGTTACACCATTATATATACTTGTGTACCAATTACGCGTAAAACATGTTATCGACTAATATTTACTTCTGTGTATGTGTTACACCATTATAAGCAGTTTATCGACTAATATTTACTTTGTTTTGAATCACAGTCTTTTCAGTTTAGAAGCACTGTTCCGCAATACCCCGACGTGAAGCGCAACCCTATCACGACTTTGGTTTTCAGAGATGAACTTGTGAAGAAATTTGCAAAAAGTATGGAGTGTTGGAGAGCACCCCCAATAAGAAATTTCAGGGGTGCCTTGTAGGATGCTCACTAATTTTACATCTGATTGTATGAATCTAATAGATACGCTGTATTTTTCTGAGGAGTGTAATTAGTAGTTCAAGTTACATAAGTTGATTTAAAAGTCAACGAACCAGTATTCCCAATAAGAATACTTAATTACAGGGGTGTATGTTGGTGATGAGTAACAATGGTTTAACATTTTTGACATTGTCTATTAAATACACTATATCTACTTGTGTTGTGTAATTTGTAGTTCACGATGTATATTTGTAATATTAGTTTATGGGCATCAATTATATGTTTCTGATTTTATGGTGAGAGGAAATAACTGAATTTCGAGTATGAATAAATATCTAAGGCTTCATATTATGATGAAAGCAATTGATTGATACATCTGCATATGAAGTTTTGTATTAGGAATGAGAATCAGATACATTTAAGTTATTTACATCAACAAAAATAACTATCGACGTGGCTAAGTTTGGCAAATCTTAGCAACTACTGTATGATGTTATGGTTAAGGAAAGTTTTTGTGTCAGTCGCATGCACATTCAGAATGGCTAGTTTAATCGACGACTTACTAATCGTAGTTTTTGCGTATCAAAAGAAAATATATAATAGTTGTGACTTGAAGAATAAAACGTATGTTTACTATTAAATGCATTAACACCATTAGAAGTGATTACTATTTTATTTCAGATTCTCACTCTAAATTTATAGGAGTATCTCTGTTTCTTGGTTTTCATTGTAGGTCTATAAGTATGCTGATCCCAAGGAGGCCTGTTCGGCTATTGTTGACGAGTCATACAAATTATGGTTAGAGCATGTTTACCGGACGGATGATATAACCATTATCATTGTACACATCAAGGCCCTGAACAATGTATAAATAAGTCATCGTGTTCTTCTCTTCTCACATCAATGGCTCTTGAATTTTCTCAATATTAATACCAGAATATACTTTTGGATTAATCAATCGTCAGGATAGTTTTTAGAATATTTAGGATGATTATAATGCCATTTTTCTTCCTATAAATATATTATTATGATTATTTGTGTTTCCGTCGTTACATTAGTGATCAAAAGTTCCATTTATATGGAACACGGTTACTCACTCTATTTTGCCAGTGAATTGAGAAATGCATAAGAATTATCGACTATACTTCATAAAGAGCAAGTTCTTCATATAATCAAGACTTCATATATGACAGCAACATTTTTGACAAAATAACAATTTTACAAATGCACATTCATTCATTCATTGTTCTGTGGAGCTAAGGTTCAAAATATGAAATAGAACTACAGAATTTCACATATCTGATCTTGGAAAATCTTACACTTCTCTAACAATCTGCTTGATCAACAGCTTCTCGAGTAGCTGTAGCTTTCTTTGCTCCCCTATTGTAATTTTCTTCGGAATCCTTAGCCTCGTCACACTCTCCATTAAACATCCATTGTCCTAAGATAATCAAAAACCATACTGACGGTTTAAAGTCTCGATATTCCTACAAACTTCAACTAACTCATCCAACTATGAGATAACAACATAAGGAGGCCAAAATGTAACTCCAAATTTGAATTTATCCGTATTAGCTTCAGAACTCAGAGTCGAGCACTCTCCTCGCGTACTCGCCCCTCCCGCTCTTAACGTAGGAGTCGACCAACGCAGTGTGAAGCACGACATCGCCCTTGGCGTCGTATTTTATTATCTGACATGAAACTCATTTCCTAAATGCATGTTTCCGACATCGAAAATGTATACCTGTCGTCGGGCTTTTCATTCAAGCGGCATAGCTCCCTGACCAAGTCTAAATATCGCTGGACGAGCCCGTGCTTCAGATAGCCCGATATCATGTGAAGTTATATGCGGACATAGTTCGGTTGGGAAATTCATCGAACACCTGGCGCGCGTAACGCAAACCGAGAGACTTGACGTGGAGGATGATGATTTTGATGGATAGCCTGATCAGATTAGGGACAAGGCCGAATTTGGGGATTGTTACACCATAAAAATCCAACACCGACACGTGTCTAGACGACCGAAGCCACGTCATCAGATCGAGAGTCAACCGAAGAACAAATCATTCTCGCCGCCGCGCTCTTCGATTGCACCCGTATGATATGGGAGGGCCGTCGACGCCCTTTGTGGCTCCGCCCCCAATCAAATTCGGAAATTTGGACACTCCAGAAAAAATCGATGAAGCCGTGCATGCGCTTATGCATAGGAAATACGTTTTAACAACTCCAGTAAAACATGCAACCGGTGCTTTTATGACACCTGGGCAAGCCACGACTGTGGCTCCAGAGAAGGTCAAACGCCTCCATCAGAGAGAGCGGAAAAAGCACCCGGTAACAGATCTGAACCGGAATGCAGAATCTGTGGCCACTTTGACGGATCGTCGGAGGAGAGGCAGCCAGATCAACATGCATCGGTATCGTGAGGGTTCTTCAGTGCCAGAGGCCCGAGGGGCTAGGACTGAGAACCCGGAGATCGCAGATCTTAAGCAGAAATATGCTGAGTTGGAAAGACGAATGAATGAGGGTCGGGGTGTCCATGTGCCTTCAGGTTACAAGAATGAACCCCTGGCCCCAGAAATTGAACATGCGTCCATGCAAACTGATATCCTCCCCATGCAATCCCTAGTCTATGACGGTAAGACTGACCCAGAGACTCATTTGAGTAGGATCAGGTCTTACATGTCCGGCCGCGGCGCATCTGATGCAACGCGCTGTAGACTTTTTCCCCTCACGTTGGGTGATGTTCCCCACAAATGGTACGCGGGCCTCCCCGCACACTCGATTAAATGTTTCAATGATCTTGTGCAAAGGTTCGTGACGCATTTTGCCTCTAAGGCTGTGAGACTGGAACAGAGCCAACGCTTGCTCGGGGTAAAACAGGATGATGAGGAGTCGGATGAGAAGTATGTGGATCGAGTAGAGGAAATTCTCCTGGCTGGCGGAGAGGATATAAATGAGAATTTAAAGCTCCATACCGCCATGACTGGTTTGAGAAGGAACTCGAAGTTGTTCAAGTGTTTGATGAAAAATTACCCAAAATCCTATGAGGAATTCAGGGTGAAAGCTGCTGCGGAGGTAGCTTACCAGAGGTTGACCGGGACCCCTCGGGGCTCGGGCGAAACCAAAAAGAAGGCCCCATTCTCTTCAGAGAAAAGGCCAAACTATATTGGTAAGAAACCCAGCGGCAAAACCAGTATTGATTACAGGATGGATGAAATACGGGAACTGGAAGCCAATATACGGCGTGAAACTGGGAAGGCCCTAGAGGCCATTTTGCAGGTGTTCCTGACTCAAAGGGTAGATGTGTTAACCAAGCCCCCGCCTATTAACACTCCCCAAGAGAAGTTGAACCCCAATTTATGGTGTGATTTCCATGAGAAACACGGCCATTCAACAAACCAGTGTCGTCAGTTACAGAGGCAATTGTGGAGGCTGTTCAATGAGGGAAAACTGTGGCAGTACCTCCCCCGTCCCGGGGTAGCAGGGAATGAGCCACGGGGACAGAATCCCCAGGGCCCTCCACTAGCTGCACCGGGCCAAAATCAAAATGCTCCGGGGCCTCAGGGTCCCCAGGAAGTTATGATGATTGGTGGTGTCAGGACCTTAACTGAAGATAGCAAACGAAAGCGCAAGAGAGACTTGGCAATGTGGGAAGTTCTGGTGGCTTCTGCGCCCACACAGAGCGCAACGATCTGTGATACGGTAGTGATATCTATCACACCACAGGATCGCGCTAAAGCCAAATTCCCAAAGGATGAACCCCTGGTGATCCGGGCGAGGATCCTGGGAATCTATGTGTCTCGCACTTTGGTTGACAACGGTGCTCACTGTAATGTTCTGTATAAGAACGCCCTGGATCAGATGGGCAAGCTGGCCCGTTATGTTTCACCGTGCGATCTGATACTCAAAGGCTTTGGCAACGACGTGGTGCATCCATATGGCAAGATCGTACTGCCGGTGGAGTTGAAGGATGCCCGGAATCCAGATCTCATGCTAGTGAGGAATTTGGAATTTGTGATAGTAGATAGAGCTAGCGGCTATAACGCACTCTTAGGTAGGCCCTTTTTGGACGCTTTCGAAGCGGTAGCCTCAACCTACTACTATTGTGTAAAATTCCCTACTCCCTCCGGTGCTGTTGGCACCGTTAGAGGTGACCTAGTAATGGCCAAGAAGTGTCTTTTGTATTTCTGTGATCTTGATAACTTAGTTGTAATCGCGAATGGTAATCCCCAGGAAAGTCTGGCGGAGCAAACCAAAGACTCACAGGATGAGCAAACCAAAGACTCACAGGATGAGCAAACCAAAGACTCACAGGATGAGCAAAATAAAAAGTCCCGAGTGGCTGAAGTTACTGGTTTGGAATCCCAGGTTCCTGATGTCATAAATACCGTGGGGCCCGGAGCAATCCATGAGTTTGTTCCTGGGAAGGAAGTCAATTCCCCAGGGCAAGATCCCTGTGCGGGAATAGCTTCCACCAGCCAAACTCAGGATCGCATGGGGCCAGAGCACGAGGATTGTGATCCATGGACGGGAGCCAAGTACCGAAAAGGAACCGCCATGGAAGTGGTCTAAAACTTAGACTCCATAGTGTTGGACCCCGAGCAAGCTCATAAGCAAGTACTCGTGGGTACACATATGTTAGAGCACACTCGAAGTGGACTGATCAATTTCCTCAGGGAAAATCAGAGTACCTTCTCCTGGTCAAGTGCGGATTTGGGAAAGATAGATCCCAAACATGCATGCCATCGGTTAAAAATCGACCCCAAGAAAAAAACTATAGCCCAGAGGCGAAGGAAAATGGGGCCCGAGAAGTGCGAAGCACTGGCCGGGGAAGTGAACAGATTAATTGAGAATAAACTGGTGAGGCAAGCCTCGAGCGATGCCACCTGGTTATCCAATGATGTGATGGTATCGAAGACAGTAGGCGCCTGGAGACTGTGCATAGATTTTACAGATCTGAATAATGCATGTCCCAAGGACCACTTTCCGATGCCACACATTGATCACCTTGTCGATAACTTGACAGATCATGCTATATTTTCAACGATCGATGCTAATGCTGGAAATCGATATCCCGGGGTATCAAAAATTGCGGAACCGATAACCCCGACCGAAATCCCATCGCCGGAAACTCAACCGCGAACCACCGTACGAGCCGGAGCTCAACCGAGCACCACCACGGTCCGCCCGTGGTGCCCAGCCGAGCCCCCGCACGGGGCTCGCGATCGACCGATCGCATGGGGCTGCCTAGCAGCCCCCGGCGGTGAGTCCGTCGACTCACCGCCATCACCGACGGGAGGGGGGACCACCAGCCGCGGCGAGAGGCCGCGACGGTCCCCAGCGATCGACCCTTGGTCGATCGCTCGCCCCGGCGTCCAGCCAGGGCTCCCCTCGGGATCGCTGCCGGCGATCGATGCCCTAGGGCTCGATCGCCACCCCTCGGCTCCCAGCCGAGGGTTCTTCGAACGTTCGCCGGGGATCTCGAATCCCCGTCCCCGAAGTTCGTCGTTTACTCGGATCGTGCGTTCATGTATGTATCACAATTAATTTGAACATAAAATCACACAAGGAGTTTTATGATCATACATTTTGATTCGTTGTGCGGAGAAACGAAATCAAGATGAAGACCTTTGAATCTTCCCACGTATTCCTTGCACTCCGTTCGAACGTCGGGTGGGTGACGATCTATCAAACTCCTATGGATCCTCTTCACGAACTCTCTAGAATATCAAGTATGATAATCTTATGATGTCTTGAATTGTGAAGACCATGTAGTGCTTTTATAGGCTACGTAGGGGATCTAAAGGAGGTGGAATATTGGGCTTCCAATATTGAAGATTAAATTGAGCCCAATGCTCAAGTCCATTAATCCTTATCAATATTAATTAATTTATTTTCCACTATATAAATTAATTGCACTCCCAATATTAAACCATATTATTTCAAATAATATTTCTCCGGTAGTATTATTTATTCCGTGTATTTAAGATTTAAATATCCATGAATAAAATTAATTTATTGCTAATTAATTTATTCATCTCTTTAATCCGAGACTAGTACCATTCATCCTTAATTATTGTGCGGAACGAATCCACTCATTAGGTTTACACAATAATTCCTTATGAACTCATCTCGGGGATATTATCAACCCTTACGGGATACACTGTCCGGTCAATTATTCACGGCATGCCATATATAAAATATAGTGACCCAACTTAACCGGTAATCAACCCAATAATTAAATCGGTTAATTCCTTTGGTAAATCAAAGTCACATATATCAAATATACACACCCGCAATAATATCGGGGATTAAGAATAAAATACTCTGAGACTCGAATCGATTATCGCCGGCAATCCTAATCGATGAATCTCAACGATCCGCTCAATACACTAAGTGTACAAGTGTGATAAAATAATTAAGATAAATTATTTTCTCTCTCACACAACGACTATACCGATGGATTGGTCCGGGTCCATCTAGGTCGTGAGCAACTGTTCGATTAAATACGAGTAACCGATAGTATGATCTTCTGTGCCCCCATGCAACACCATACTAACTACAACGTATAAAATCTAGGACTATGATTTGCATATATATATTTAATTAATAATAATTAAACACAAACAATTGTTTATTAATTTAATAGATTAAATGCTATGATTGGGAGTTTACTGTTACTTAAATCTAGACATTAAGTACACAACTCCAACAGCTAAAGCAGAATATCATCAGATTCCGATGCACCCAGACGATGTAGAGCACACGGTTACACGGAGAAAGGGGTGTTTTGCTGGGAAAGAATGCCTTTCGGTCTGAAGAACGCCGGGGCCACATATCAGAGGTTAGTAAACATGATGTTTTCAGATTTAATCGGTAAAACTGTTGAAGTATATATCGATCATATCATTGTGAAAAGCAAAAATGAAGCAGATCACATAAAAGACCTTGCAGAAGTCTTTAAGATTCTGGGGCACTACAACATGAAACTGAATCCCAAAAAATGCAATTTCGGTATCAAGAAAGGCATGATCCTGGGGCACGTAGTCGGGGAACATGGGATTGAACCCAACCCGGCCAAGATCAGAGCCATACTGGACATGCGGGAACCCCGGGATATCAAGGGTGTGCAGCGCCTTACAGGTTGTTTGGCCGCCCTGAGCCGGTATGTCTCCTGTTTGTGGGACAAAACCCGTCCTTTCTTTGCATCCATCAAAGGGAATAAGTTCCACTGGAAAAAAGATGCTCAAGAAGCTTTCAAGCAAATCAAAGAGTATCTATCCAGTCCCAAAGTGGTTGTGGCTCCGAAACCCAAGGAAAAGTTATATCTGTATTTAGCCGCGTCGGAACATGCCATCAGGGCTGTTCTGACGAGAGCAGACGGAATAAAACACCTCCCCGTGTACTTCGTGAGCCAAGTCCTGCATGAAGCAGAAGTACGGTACACACCGCTAGAAAAGTTAACCTATGCCCTTATCGTGTCAGTAAGAAAACTCCGGGCGTATCTTTTTTAGCACCCCGTAGAGGTTTTAACGACCATGCCGCTAAGGCAAGTATTGCACCGGTCCGATGTCACTGGGAGACTCCTAAAATGGGCTTTGGAGATAAGTCAGTATGACATAACCTTCAGCCCTAGGACAGTAATAAAGGCACAAGTGTTAGCTGATTTCATAGTGGAACTAACGTTCCCGGAAAAGTCCAATAATCAATCACGCGCGTGGAGACTATACGTGGACGGTTCAGCAACCACAGCGTGCTCGGGGGCCGGTATAGTATTACTTGGACCCGAGGGAGATTCCATCACCCAGGCGGTTAAATTCGAATTCCCTGCGTCGAATAATGAGGCTGAGTATGAAGCTCTCGTCGCGGGATTAGAATTAGCCATAGCCGTTGGTGTGAAAAAATTAATTATATTCATGGACTCCCAGCTGGTTGTAAACCATGTGACTGGTGAGTATGAAGCCAAGGGAGAACAAATGATCAAATACTTGGAGTTGGTAGGATCACTTTGTAAAAAGATCCCAGAGGTAATAATTGAACAGATCCCGAGGGAACATAACTCACAGGCAGACGCCTTGTCAAAGCTAGCCTCTTCGGAAGGCTCGGCGGATTTTTCGAAAATCATGTTGACCAAGTTATTGAATCCCTCGGTAGATCGAAGAGCAGAACAACTGCCAATTCTGCCCGGAACCGGAGATGACTGGCGAGCACCAATACTAAAGTACATTGATACAGGGGAATTGCCGCCAGACAAAACCGAAGGAAAGCAATTGCGAATCCGGGCAGCGAAATACACAATCTTAAATTCGGATCTCTACCGGAAGAGTTATTCCCTTCCACTGCTGAAATGCGTGTCGAAAGAGGAAGGACTGAGACTCCTGGAAGAGATCCATGACGGCGTCTGTGGGAACCATGCCAGGGGGAGATCCCTGGCACATAAAATAATGGGTCAAGGCTATTACTGGCCAAGCCTTCGGAAGGATGCCATTGGCTATGCCCGTAAGTGCGTGAAGTGCCAAGTAATAGGACCTACCCTTAGAACATCCCCAGAAACGCTAAGATCCCTATACAGTCCCTGGCCGTTTGCTCGTTGGGGGATCGACCTGATAGGACCACTGGCAACGGCCCGGGGAGGGGTAAAATTCGCCATAGTGGCAGTTGATTATTTCACCAAGTGGGTGGAAGCAGAATCACTGAACAAGATCGACCAAGCACAGGTCATCAAATTCCTATGGAAGAATATTATATGTCGCTTCGGGTTACCGGAGACGATAATTTCCGATAATGGAAAACAATTTGATGGGGTAGAGGTGGCGGAGTTCAGTGAGAGATGGAAAATCAGAAGATTATTCTCCACTCCGTACCACCCCCAAACTAATGGACAGGTTGAAGCCGTCAATAAGATTCTGAAACACACCATTAAAGCCAAGCTCGAAGAGCGAAAAGGCAAATGGGCAGACGAGCTCCCAGAAGTCCTATGGTCCTACAGGACAACAGCCAGAAAGGCTACGGGGGAAACCCCATACTCATTAGCGTTCGGCACCGAAGCCGTGATCCCGGCGGAGATTACGGTGTTATCACATCGAACCGCCCAGGGAGCCGGCGGTGAAAACGAGGAAGCGCTCCGAAGAGAGCTAGACCTTTTGGAAGAAAAGAGGTTAGCTTCTGACTCGTTGAACGAAATGAACAAGCAAAGAATTGCAAAGTTCTATAACTCCAAAGTGAGGGCCAGAGACTTCCAAGTGGGAGACCTGGTATTAAAAAATATCCTGGGAGCACATCCTGGGGCCCTGGGTCAATCCTGGGAAGGTCCGTTTAGAGTGAGCCGGTGCCTCCAGAATGGAGTGTATGAACTAGAGCTGCTCAACGGGACCAAAGATCAGTATCGCTGGAATGCGTTACACTTGAAGAAATTCTATCATTAGCCTGGGCGCAAAAACGTTGTAAAGCCTTATGGCAAAAATACAATGTAATGCTTTTTGGCAATCTCTATCAATAAAGAAGGTTTTGAAGTCCGAATTTGAGGTAATGTACCACTTTCAATTTCTTCTTACCTTCATTATTTTTATTTTAATATAATCACTCTGGGAAAAGGCTTGAAGTCAAACCCATGTGATAAATAAAAATAAGCCTACAAGAAGTTAAAACTTCACTAAGGCAAGACCTCTATAAGGGGCAAATACGAATATTATAAAGTATATATTTTCCCGGGAAGAGGCTTAGAGCCGTACCCAGGTGATAAATATATCTTGGCCGGGAAGAACTTTAAGTTTCACCCAGGCAACCCCTGAATAAGGGATGATTCCTGTACCAGGAAATAAATTTCCGGCATCCCTGTGAAAGTCTATAGGACTTGAGGGCCGACGAATTCTCTTCTCGGGGATTAGAATTCAGAAGACTCTGAATCCCTCGGGAAGAGAATAAGAGATTATCTGGCGAACCCAAGAGGCTTAGATAAAGTCCACTGGAACCAGATTGAACTTCGTAGGTATGCGGTCGGGGTAAGCAAATGGGACCAGGGCCGAAAGTGAGCACGAATGGAAAAGAACATTTACCCTTGAATCGCCCTACGAAGTTAAGAGCTCAAAGTACCTAGAACAAAGGGTAGAGCCACATTATTCGGACTTTGAAAGGCTGACACATTGTGAAAAGAGCCATGCCGGGTAATAAAGAGGTGCAAACGCATCCAAATTGTTCAGAAATCCCAATAAGAGGATCCTAACAAAAACTTGCAAATAAAAAGAGGTGCAAACGCATCCAAATTGTTCAGAGGTCCCCAAGGGAGGATCCTAACAAAAACTAGCGAAAACTTAAAAGTTTTAAGCTATTACAAACCATAGTAATAAGGAATTGTCTGGGGCCGAAGGCCTATAAGATAATACTTAAAAAAACTAAAATGGTTAATACCCCTGGGTTTTTCACACCCAGGGAAGACTTCAAATTTTGCAGACTCATGAGTTTTGACACTCAAGAGGTGGAATTACCATCACGGGGAGGAGTCACGGTAGAATCTTTTGGCATGCCCCCGGGCCCGTCACCAACCAGATCCTGTGCCTCCCCGTCCTTCATCTCTTCATCTTCTTTGTTTTCTTCTTGTGTTGTAGCAGTGGGCAGTTCACCAGGCATGCAGAGCTTGTCATAAGTGGGCCACCACTTCATGTCTATGCCGAACTCGACCTCAAGATCCTTGAATGGCTGCGGCACCCGGTCATCGAGTGTGTCCGCCTTCATGTAGTTTTTGAGCGTTTTGAGGGCAAAGTCTTTGACAACTTCATTCTGCTCCTGAGCCGCTGACCTGACCATTCCGACATAAGCAGTCACATAAAGAAGGTTAGATAAGATTCGAGGGTTATGCGCTGGAGATTCAAGCATCTCGCAAGCATTATCGAAGTTGTCTGTAGTCTCCTTCAGATCTTCTTCAGTCTGGGCCAGCTTGGCTTTCAGCTCTTTTATCTCCCGGGACGTCTCGTCCAGTGCCTGCTCCATCATCTTTTCTCCCTCTTTGACAGTCTTCAGGGCCTCCTCCAATTCTGACTTCAGTTTTGCCTTCTCAGAGCGCTCAGTGTCAATCACTTTCCGGCAAGAGTCCCTGTCCCCAGCTGCCGATTTGTATGCCTCAGTGAGCTCCTTGATGTGTTGATCTTGCTTTTTTGCGTTGGTCTGATGTGCTATGATTGCTTCGAGCATTCTCTCTGTACGGGTATGAGCTCCGGCGACGGCCACAGTAGCTTGACTGGTTAGCTTGAGCGCCAGGGAAAGCGCATGGTTGTCGTGGGCCATCAAGTCATTGAACTCAGTAGTCCAGCACCGGCCAACTGCATTCATAGCTTCACCAACAGGGCACTCCTGAGTAGTCACTGGAGGGATGGGACTCTGACTGGAATAGAATGACACGAGCACTGGAGGAATTGGAGGGTCGGACAGAGACAGCCTAAAGATGGTTGTAGTAAGAGAATGAGTGTAGAAGTAGAAGACTCAGAGTAAAGTATCTTTATTCTTAGAGTATAAATAAAATAAATGACGTGGCTCCAGATGGTGGCAATCCAGCGCTCGGGGCAGCTTCTGACATCACAGTGTCAGAGGTGAGGGGAGTTTCCTGGTAAGAATCCACCACATTCATCAACCCGAGTGGATCGGACTCCGTTCCCGGGTTGGATAGAGTGTGGGATCGGGTTCGGCCTGCGGGAGTGTTTGACGAACCACCCCGGGTCTTCACTGAGCTCCTCCCTCTACCAGCCGATGTGCCAGACTTGGCTTTTCGCCCTTTGGTGAAAACTGCAGAGTCCACGATGCCAAGGGAGCCGAATATATCTCTGTTGTCAGCCATGCCGTCGGGTTTTTCAGTGAAGATAGTGTTGAAATACTCTGCACAGGAAACACTTAAACTATTACACCGGGAGGTCTGAAAAGATATCCCAGGGCAGTATTAGTTTAAAACACAATGGAGTACCGGGAAGTCTTTTTAGATATCCCAAGGAAGGCCATTTAAAAAACAAAACACAATGGAGTACCGGGAAGTCTTTTTAGATATCCCAGGGGAGGCCATTTAAAAAACAAAACACAATGGAGTACCGGGAAGTCTTTTTAGATATCCCAGGGAAGACCATTTAAAAAACAAAAATATGACTAAGTACTAGGGAGTTGAGAAATTCCCAGGGAAACCAAAACTCGGTTTTTAAGCAGAATACCATGGGATTTGAAAGAATCTCACAGGGAAAACTTAAACACTTTGAGAAAAAAGGTACCTGGATATTCTCGACCTTCGATGTATGGTGGGTAGTATAAACCGGCTTCGTCCCGAACGTCGTCGTTGTACAAATTGCAATCTCTTTTTTCTGATGGTATACACAGTGCTAGGAGATTCGCCGTCTCTAAATCCCACGGGAGATTTATTGTTTTCGGCAATCGACCACCTACATCATTGAAAAAAGTTTAGATCAGTCAAAATTGTACGATGACGAGTTTGTGAGGCTTACAGTCAGGTTTTTCAGAGTATGTGACAGGAATGTCAATCTCCCCATCTCGGGTCTGAGTTTTCCAGTGGCCAGAAACAAACAACCATCGATCCCACCAGCGAATGTCTTTGAGTTTGGGTTCCTTGATCTTCACTTTGTTCGGCCTGAGGCGAACCGTGTAATCCCCGCGGGAAGAGGAGTTGGAGATGACGGGGCTGAAGAATTGATGGAACTCCTCACCGGTAATGGGTCGAGAAAGCCCCACCTGGCCCAACACGGTGAGTACCCCGTATAGTTGGCCCCATCCATTTGGATGCAGTTGGTGGGGGGCTAATCCCCAGAGGTTGAGAAGTCCAGAGATGGAGGGGTGCAGCGGAAACCGCAGCCCCACGTTCAGTGCGTCCTCTCCGACAGCCACCATCCCCGCCGGCGGACAACACGCCGATTACCCAGGTAACGGCGCATACAAATGAACATTATTTGGAATCCTCCACTTCTTTCGCTTTTCTAGTAGTGTTGAAGGGTCCACTATACTTTTCCGGCCGTGAGCGCCCCAATCTTGGTGATCCGGATCGGGACTCACCGGAATCGATTTTCTCGTAACCGGTTGGTAGGGCCCTTCGGTGACCGGATCTGGCGCCTCCGGCGACGGAAGGTCAAGCACGACGCCCTCCATGAACGATTTGAACTCTCTGCCGAAGACGACATGAGGAGCTTCGGGTGGTTGATACCTCCCTCGAGGGCCTCGTCTCAGTCGCGGCATGATTCGATTTACAGTCGAAGAAAATAAAAGCAAAAACAAGAATTTCGTAAGGGAAAATAAGGAAATCGAGAGCGAATTTTTCTTACCCGAAAATACGATTTCTGAATTGAGAAAAGTGATTTCAAAAACTTGAAATCCAAAATTATGGTGTAGAAGCCGATAAGGCACTACAGTTGAGTTGCGTATAGGGAGAGAAAAGGGGCGGTTACCGAGGAAAGCACTCAAGTATCGCCCCACTATCTCAAAACCCTAGTTAATTCAGCCTGTAACCGTCAGGCCACGTGGCCAGAAAAGCCTGCAAAAAAGACGACCTTTTGAAATTCAAATCTTTTTCATCTTATCTCTTAAATTAAATTTCTTGATTTATTTTAATCAATTAAAGACCGAAATTATATCGGCACATGAAAAGTCTCCCCGTCCGCACCAGGAAAGAAAATATTTGGTCCCAGTATCATACTGGATATTGTTACAGGGGAGTCTTAAGACACAACCCCGTGAGAAAAATACTTAATTTTCTTATCCAAGGACTATATGTGTCCATTACAAAAATACTAATCGGGAAAGATTCCGAAAGAATTTTTTGATCAATGCAGGTACAAAAGTCCAGAACGATAAGAATCGCAACCTCCTCTCCATCTCTCTCAGAATTATCTTTCAAGACCACACTAAAGCCGCCAAAAATCAAATACATCCCAAGAAGATCCCACACTAAAAAGCCACTGCTGACAAGATCCACAAGCCAAATACCAACTCCGAAGAGTATCAAGAGTCGATTACCAGGAGATCCAAGACCAAACTTCAGGAAAAAAGATGTTATAATCCATCAATTTTCCTGGGGGCCAATGTTACACCATAAAAATCCAACACCAACACGTGTCCAGACGACCGAAGCCACGTCATCAGATCGAGAGTCAACCGAAGACCAAATCATATTTTGAAGCCAAGAGTAAAGAAGAAACCAGGCGAGCTCAACCGTAGCCCCGGGAAGACAGCCCCGTACTAGATTGAAGGATCGATCAGAACAGGCCCCAGGCAAGAGGCGGTGCGCCTCTGGTGACATGCAGCAAGTGGAGGACAAGATTAGTGGGTATTTAATGTAATGGCTTAAAAGTCTTCATTAGTGGGATTAGATGTGATAGGAGGCTAATAGGTGGCAGTAGAAGAGCTTGCATGCTCATGCAAACCACTAGTATATAAGAGAGGGAAGAGAGAGGAGGAAAGGGAGACCTTTTTAATTTCCAAATACTAATAAGTAAGGAAATAAAATCAAGAACACATGATGTTCATACCTGGTGTTTTCCAGATTTCGGCATACATTTTCCGATCTATAATCTGTCCCAACAAATAAATATCTGCTTGGAGCCCTTCTTTATATACCCCCCCATTCCAGCACCGTAAAGATTTAGAGAAAAAGGGTCCGAACAGGGATGATTAGTTGATAAAATCCTACAGTGACGACGCGGGGATGGCTCTATCGAAGAGGAATATCTCTCTTGAAGAGAAATTGAAACTGCATCTCGGGTAGTGTTGAAATAAAAAGGTGTTATATTCTAAATCAATTATATAAGTATGTAATAAAAAGAATATAAAGTTAATATAATAAAAAGGTTAAAATAGACAAATCAAATTTGAAAATCCTACCTAAATTATGAATACAATTAATATCAATACATTAAATTATATATATTCCAAAAATTAATTACCTTTTTATTAGGAATGTAAACTATGATATTTTTTTTTAAATCATAAAAATTTCTAATTTTTTCTCTAAATTACTCTTATTTTAATGTGAATACTAATTAGTAAGTAATGTTTAATTACTAATTAATCATGAATTAATATTGGATGATTAATTTAGTGGTAGTACCGGGTTCAGGACCACTTCATAAAATAAATAAGTTTTGAGGCCCCGTCTATAAAAGTAGAAGTTTTATAGGCAATTGACACGTGAAAAGTCTATAATACCCTTACTTGTAATAAATAAACTTTGTGATTCACCATGTCACAGTGACATACCACTGTGCCACAGTATACTTCACCATGTCACAGTCTACTTTCACCGTGTGTCGCCGTGGCACAGTGAAATGTCACCGTGACACAGTGTACTTCACCGTGACACGGTGTACTTCACTGTGTCACAGTGTACTTTCACCGTGTGTGACACAGTGTACTTCACCGTGTCACGGTGACATATCACCGTGCCACATTGTACTCCACCGTGTACTTTCACCGTGTGTCACCGTGACACAGTGAAAAGTTACCGTGACACAATGTGATTCACCGTGTCACAGAGTCACATTGATCATACATAGCGAAAACTCACCGTGATATTTAAATGTGTGTGGCGTGAATTTCAATTGCCAAAAGGAGAATAAAGTGTCTTTGTTTTTTAATATTTTCTTTCAATTAATGAATTGTACTATTGTGTCATAAGGGTATAAATGTCCATTACCTATAAAACTTATATTCTTATGGAAACTTATATACTCTCTTATACTTTAGTCTTAATATACCTCCGCCTCAAATATGGGGTGAGGTCATGAGATTCTAAACAGGCGAGATATTGCAACAAAATGAATGTATAAAGTGCAAAGTAAATATTTGGAGGGTTCTGTAATTGTGCTGACATTAAAAGTATTTTAAAACATGGAATTGCTATCGACGACGCATAATATATACTCGCATAATATATACTCATACTAATAGTACTATTTGCTTAATTAGTTTGTTCCAGGACTTATTAAGTGACATAATTATGTTCATAATTTGATCACGCACATAAAAATAAATAAATTTATATTTATGGAAAAAATAAAATAAAAATTTAAAAAGTAAATGAGATAAAGTAAAATAAGTAAATGGAAAATTAATGTATACTTGAAAAATTAAGAATAATTATTTTCTTTGTTGTTACAAACTCTTTCTTCGATCACTTGAAACCCTAGGATGATCTCAATAAATAAACGTAATCAACAATCTCTTTGTTTAGGTATATGTTAGAAATATGCAACTAACCAATTAAAGTTAAGTGAGAGGTAAAAAAGACGTAGAATAAAGAATTACTTTAATTTTAATTAATCAAATACATCTGATCGATGTTACCCATAAAGTCGAGAGATGTCCAATCGATCGAGTTACCTATAATTAAAGTATACTCGTCTTGGCTTCAAATTTTATGTTTGATTTACTCATAATTAGAAAAAATATATAGCTACTGAATCAATCACTTTATATTATGAATTTCGAAAGATATATAGAAATTGATAGAGAAAAAAAACTGAATCCATTATTAAGTGTTGATGCATCATGTGGGATGTTTTGGGGTTTTTTGGCAACTTGAGAGTGAAGTCGTCAATTATTTATTTTCTAAATTCGTGCATGAAATAATAAAATAACAAGAGAATAAATAGGGAGTACAGTATTGCCACCTAATAAAATGTAGAATTAATTAAGCTTAAAATTTAGAACCTAAAAAATGTTTTTTCTAATTAAATAACTCAATAACTTAAATGTTGGGCGACTCCATAAAAAATGTACTATACACAATCATAATTATAAGGTATGCTCGTATATTGTATAGACAATTAATAATTCATCAACTACAATTCGACTTTTCTAGCTGTGTACATTATATAGTTAGCATAGAAAAATAAAGGAAGATGATTAAAAATGAAGAAAAAACACATTTGGTCGGAGTCTTCTAATTTCCTAATTGATAACTTTTCCAATTCTTTGTTCATATGTGTTTTGTTTAGTTACATATACTATAATTCATTGAAACTAGACTATAAATTTATTGTGTGTGAGTAATAAAACATTATCTATCCCACAGGGTGTCAAAGAATCTATGCATGTACTTCTATAGGATGTTTGTTAATTGTACAAAACTTGGAATCGTCCAAGAAACAAAAATTATTATTATTTTCATTTCTTTTTCCTTTTCAATTTTCACATAGACACACACAAATAATAATAATAATAATAATAATAATAATAATAATAATAATAATAATAATAATTGTTATCAATTATTGTGTGCCAAAAATAATAATCCGGAGTAATAAATTAAAACAACTGCAATTACTTGGACAAGCACATGCAGCACATATGGGCTCATTAGATCTTACATGAGTTTTAAAAAATTAGAAAAGCAATACAAAAAAGGTGATTCAATAAAAAGTGAAAACATTTTATTTATTGATATTTGAAAACGAATAAACAACAATAGATGTTGAAAAGTTGCTGGGCAACCATGTGAACGGGTACCTGAAATTGCACCTTTTCCAAGTGTAATTTTACCAATAAAAGAGTTTTTATAATAGTAAATTATAGATATAAATCTTGTTGAATTATAACTACACAAATTGTTCAATTTATATTAAGTCGAGATGTGGGCACAAAATATAATTTCAAATAAAAAATTAACATCATTTTATAACTACATCATTTTATAACTACACAAATTGTTCAATTTATCTTGAATATAGCGCGCAAGTTTTAAGTCATTTATATAGTCTTTAATTTCAAATTGCATATTGAGTCCTATAACTAATGCTTTATTTGGCTAAGTTTCTTCAAACTTCAAACATTACTTTTCACACCCTCTCAAATTTTATTTATTTTAATAATATAATAAAATATCATTAATACCCTTTGAATAAAAATAATTCTTAAATTACATGTTATTCTTTAATAAAATAAAAAATTAGAATAATTCAAGTTTCATGGTTTTTGTTCTTTCTGAGAGCCACAACTTTGTCCAGGTTTTCAACGCACCCATCACCATCATTATTGCAATCTGCTCATCCTTCATCACCATTCATTCTGGTTTTTAGGTTAATTACATTTTGTCACTCAGGTTAGTTTTTTTTATTTACTTTGCCACCTAACCAGATTTTTTTATCAATCAACACCCCATAAATGAGGCATTTGCAATTTGCAACATACGGGTATCCGGATCAGAATATTTTAAGGAATATTCCGAAAATTTGAATTCACGCTTCAGTTAAGCAGTTGATAGTACAATTAATAATAGAGGTACGGGTTATTTCAGTAATTACACAATATTAGTTAAAAAAAAAATTAAAAAATATTTAATAAATAAAAAAAAAATCAAAAAACAAATCATCATCTTCTCCATCACTCTTCGAGATTTGCGGAACCAAACAACAAAGACCAAATATTATGTGATTTCCATTCACAGTCCTTGAAATTGGATAGACAATCAAATTATAAAAATCATCATTTCTATATTTCTATTAAGGTCGTCATTACTTAAATGTTTCTTGTTGTCGTCGTCGTCAAGTTCAACACTCTTTACAAATCCAAAGATTGCAGCTTAATTCGCTGGCGTGTGGTGTGCCATCGTCTTCGATCCGCGAGTCTCTGGTTGTCGCCAACGAGGGCGACGAGACGAGGACCACCTCCAGATCCCCAATTGATTTATTTTGAAAAACATAAATTGGGCCGGAAAAAAAAAAGATTTTCTGAAGCAAATTTTTCGAATCTGTAAAGAGAGATTCATGGACGGCGGCAATGTTCATCATTCTCGTCTCTCTACTCTCGATGTTGTCGCCGTAAATTCTCCCCGTGCGACAGTTCCGTTTTCGTGCATCAGATGCACTTCTCCGCCGCGGAACACAAAACGTATGATGTTCGGGTTGCTCGGACGGATTCCAACGACGATCGCCACACTCGATTTGCTGCGTACATCGACGGCGACGGTTGAGATGATATATGGAGTTTGATTTTTGGAATGAATGATGAAGATGAATTTTGGATGATGAACTTGCGATTTTCAAAAAAAAAAAAAAAAAAAAAAATAGAAAAAGAAGAAAAAGTTATTATTGGGGTAAAATTGTAATTAGCTATTTGTTTGGTTGATATTTATTAAAACAAATCTTCAAAATGGAATATTCTTTGGAATATTTCAATTGTAATTAGCTATTTGTTTGGTTGATATTTATTAAAACAAATCTTCAAAATGGAATATTCTTTGAAATATTTCGATACCTGCAAGTTGCAAATTGTAAACACCTCATTTTTGAGGTACTGGTAAAAAAATTCGGTAAATTGACAAAGTAGAAAAATCCCTAATTTGGGGTGGCAAAGTGTAATAAGCTTTTTTTATATTATCATTTTTAATCAAAATGAAAATTGCGGATTAATAATTGAATATTTTCTGCAATAAAAAAATTACAAAAAATGTTTTTAATTCAACGATTCGACTCCACCGAGAACAGTCGAAAGAAGCTCAACACCTACAATACAATCCACGCATATTTCGTCCCCGTCACATATAAGCCGCCGGATTGATTTGCTTTCGCGGCGGCACCGACCTCACTGTCACTGCCTCCTTCTGTCGGATCCCGACCCGAGAACACCATTCTCGCCTTTTTCAAAATCGGCGGGATGTGAAGGGTTGTTAGGTCAGTTGATTGAGCACTTGAATTTAGAACCGTAAGGTCCAAGGTTTGACATCGAGACATGTGTGTGTGAGTATTTAAATTTCTACAATTGATCTAGACAAAAAAAAAAACGGCTGGATGCTTCAACCTCGTGTCAGCCTCCCTCTTGGAGGCTGAACAAAATTTCAAAATTTTAAAAAATAGATTATAAACTCAAGGCAAATTATGTACTCCGTGTATTAGAAATTCAATTGATGTTTTTTTTAGAGCTTAAATTCAAAAAATGAAAGTAGCCTTATAAAATTTTTACTTTTTAATTGTGTTTGAAAAGAAAATAAGTAGGTATATTAATAAGACTAGTTTAGATACTTGTAATTCTTAGAGGATGTACTTATGAAACAAAACTAAATTTTGAGGGGTTAATTAATGTAAGGGTTAGGGATGTTTATATTTAGGATCGGACCGAAAACCGGACCAGAACTGAATCGGATGGTCCGGTTCGATCCAAACCGATAAAATTCCGATTCGATTTTAAGTCCATGAAAAATTTAAATTCTGATTTCTAGTCTGAATCCGGTTATTAACCGGAATTTACCGATCCAGAGCGGATTGAACCGAATACATATAAATATATAATTTTTAATAATATATAACTATGAAATTTATTTTTGTAAATTGAATAAAATTATATATTTTTTACTTATATAAAAAAAGTACTAAAGTAAAATTATTTTATCTTTACATACATAAAATAAATAAATTTATAAAGTATTATAAATTTTGTAAATAATAAAATTTCCTAAAAAAATTAACATTATAATAAATTAAATTAATTAAAAAAATCTATTATTTCAATTAGTTTTTTTTATATAAATAAAATATATTTATTTTAAAAATAATCCAGTCCAATCCGATTAAAAACCGGACCAGACCTGAATTTTCCGGTCCAAGACATGACCAGACTAATAATTTTTCGGTACGATTTCGATTCTTATTTTTATTGAAATCCAATTTCGGTCATATTCGGTTCCGGTTCAGGACCGATGAACACCCCTAGTAAGGGTGTAATTAGTAAAATTGGAGAAAAATTAGAGGTGTAAATAAGTTAGCCCTTTATTTACATGACAAAAGATCATATCATACATAAGAATGTGGAATTTTATTTTCAAGATAAATTATTTTGGCCCAATGTAATTATGTAGCGAAATGGACTGATTATGTTTGAAGCCCAATTTAGCAATTTGATGGTTTAGTACTCCTTTCCAACCACAAATTTTGAGTGATATGAATATTAAAAAAATATTAATTTTTAACTTTTTAATTAAAAATTAATGAGGAAAAGTATATTTTTAAATTGAAAAATAAAGTAGTATTTTTGTGAGTGGAGTTTAAAAAGTAAATGGATAAGGTAGGAGTAAAATAGTATTTTAAAGTGAAAAAATTAAAATATTTATTTCCTTTTTTGGGGCGTATTAACTATTGTGAGACACCTAAAAAAGGAAAGTGTTGCAACTTTAGTGGGAGAGAGTTTGTTTTGTATTAAAAATTAGGGATAATTATATTAGTACCTAAACTAAGACATAATTAGACTTTAGTGGCTGGAGTGGCGGATCCCGGCGATACGTGCAAAACACGTGCCTTGAGTTGACATGTGTCACAATTTCGTTGGCTGAAAGTGAGAAATTAGTCTTTTAATATTTTCATTATTTATTAGATTTATTTTTAAAACATATTATACCTTTTCATTATTTATTAAATTCATTTATAAAACATATTATAAGTATTCATATATATATATATATATATATATATATATATATATATATATATATATATATATATATATATATATATATATATATATATATATATATATACGTATTTATATGTTTTATATGTCCAGAATACGTATGTATATATGTGTATATATAAAACAAAATACCGATGCAATTCTTTTCCTCCAAGCTCTATGGATCTCCTTCTCAACTCTCTAGAATATCAAGTATGATAATCTTGTCTTGAGACTTATGAAAGAAGAGAAGACCATATCAGTGCTTTTATATGCTACGTAAGGGGACTTAAGGAATTAGAATATTGGGATTTCTATGAATTAATTAAATTGTGCCCAAGCCCAAATCTATTAATTAATCCATAAATTATATTTAACTCCACTATATAAATATAATTACACTCCCAATATTAAACCTATTATATCAAAATAATATTCTTCCGGTAGTATTATTTATTCCGCATGTTTAAGATATGAATGTCCATGAATAAATATTTATTGCTAATTAATTTATTCATCTCTTATAATTCCGAAAATATTACCACTCAACTTTATTATCATGCGATCAAATCCACTTGCAAGGTTTACATGATAAGCCTTATGAGCTCATCTCGGGGACATTATCAACCCTTATCGGGACAACGCTTTCCCGTCAAGAATTCACAGCATGTCATCCATAAAATACAGTGACCCAACTTTACCGGTAATTGACCGGTTATTCTAATCAGTCAATTCCTTTGGAAAATCAGAGTCACTAATATTATATGCACACACCCGCAATAATATCAAGGATTAAGAATAAAATACACTGAGATTTAAATCGATTATCTAGGGGAATCCTAATCGATAAATCTTAAGTGGTCCGCCCAATACACCAAGTGTACAAGTATGATAAAATAATTAAGACAAATTATTTTCTCTTTCATACAACGACTATACCGATGGATTGGTCCTTGTCCATCTAGGTCGTGAGCAACTATTCGATTATATACGAGTAACCGATAGTATGATCTTCCGTGTGACGTCGCACACCATACTAACTACATCGTATAAAATCTAGGACTATAATTTGCATATATTTAATTAAATATAATTAAATGCAAATAATTGTTTATTAAATAGGATAAATGCTTTAGTTGGAGTTCACATGTTACTTAAATCTAGACATTAAGTATACAACTCCATCAATCTCCCACTTATACTAAGGTCTAGTCGCTCTCTCCCAAACATCTGACGCCCATACCATCCACGTGCCTGCTGAACGCTTTCTCTCGCAGGGCCTTAGTGAACTAGTACTCTAGGGTGTCCCCTGATGCTATCTAGGTAACGACTATATCGCCTGGAGATATCTCGAATCAGGTGGTACTTGCTCTATGTGTTGTCTCACACTACGGACTCGTGGTTCCTTTTTGCCACTGCACCACTATTGTCACAATAGCATTGGGCAAACAAGGTACCACATCTAAGTCCTGGAGAAATCTCCGAAGTCACACCGACCCTTTAGCTGCCTCAAAGGCTGCTACCTATTCGGTTTCCGTGGTAGAGTTCGTAATGCTTTGCTTTACACTCTTCCATATGAGATCTACATTTCTTAGTGTGAACACATAGCCTGACTTCGACTTACAACTTTCCCTTTGCGATTAGAAATCCGAATCTGTGTAACCCACAGGAAATTGCTCGACTGCTCACAGCAGTCCAATGTTCATTTCCAGGGTTACTCTGATATCTCTCCACTATGCCCAAGGCATATCAGATATCAAGTCTCGTGCATAACATACATTAAACTTCCATAGCCGAGGCGTAGGGAACTTTCATTTCTTCTATCTCCTTTTTTGTTTACACACATCTTTAGATAGGTAGATTCCATGTCCGAAGGGTAAAAACCTTTCTAGGAATCTTGTATGTTTAAACGAGTCAGAATCGTGTCTTATGTATGAAGCTTGGGATAGATACAATGTTCTTCTCTTGTGATCAATCATAACTTTGATCACAAGAACATGTACAACCTCTCCTAAGTCCTTCATATCGAATTGTCTAGAACAAACATTCTTTTATGTCTGATAACATTTTCACATTGTTGCCAATTAGAAAATGTTGTCTACATAAAACACGAGAAACCACTTTGTTTCCATCACGTTTCTAATACACACACGATTCGTCCATGCTTTGAATGAATCCATAATGGATTATAAAATCGCATGTTCCACGATCTTGTAGCTCGCTTCAATCCATAAATGGATCGACTGAGCTTGTACACTAAATGTTCTTGCCTCTTAGCAATAAATCCTTCTGGTTGTTTAAATGGTTCTGTCAAGACTTTCATTAAGGAAAGCTGTCTCGACAACCATTTTACCACACCTCATAATCCATATGAGATGCTAAGAGTATCCGGATTGACTTTAGCATTGCTACCGGCGAAAGGTCTCCTCATAATCGATCCATTTCTTTCTGAGTATATCCTTTCGCTACAAGCATCGCTTTGAAGGTTTTGACCTTCCCGTCATATCCTCTCTTTGTCTTGTAGACCCATTTACACTCGATTAGCTTCATGCCTTTCGGTGGTTCTACAAGATCCCAGATATTATTAGAATCCATAGATTCCATTTCGGATTTCGCCTTACCCAAGAAGGCGCATTTAGATCTTGTAATGCCTTATCATAGGTCCAGGGATCGATTTCATGTACTCCAGGTGTCGAGTCCAAAGACTCACCCAGTCCCACAAATCTTTCTGGTTGTCTCACAACCCTCCCACTACGACGGTGTTCCGGTGTATTAACAGTGATAACAGGTGCATGTTCTAGTGGTGTACTACTCGGTTCGGCTGGTTATAAGTCTCGATCATTCTCTCTCATTTCATCAAGTATCACATAACTTTTGGGCTTGTGGTTTATAACATAGCCTTCCTCTAAGAACCGGGCATTAGAACTTATAACGACCTTCTGGTCCTTAGGACTATAGAACACACAACTTTTGTTCTTCTAGGATATCCTATAAACAACCGCATTTTCGTACGAGGTACTAATGGATAGAACCAAGTTCAGAATGTGCGCCGCTGTTTCTAAGGCATATCCCTAGAACATAAAAGGTATGTCCGAATAACTCATTATCGTTTTTCACCATTTCCATAAGAGTCCTTTTCCTTCTTTCTGACACACCATTCCTTGGAGGAGTAAATGGTACAGTCAGTTGGGAGTTTATCCCATTATTTAATCAGTATCCCATTCTTTGAGTGTCGACTCGTTGCAGGAGCGCCTGGGTGCAGTCGGAGCAGACCGACATCCTAAATTTGTTCCACACGCGAAAGGCGGCCTCGAGTGCGGTCAGCCTCCCTCCGATCTCGCGCAGTTCGTAGGCGTTTTCTGTCGACGACTGGTGGCGATCTCCCGCGTGAGGATATTGTTTTTGAGGAAGATGAATCGCTTCCTGATGTCGTCGAACGCCGCCTGATGGCGCGGGTTCTAGGATTTGGGGTCCATCGGTTTCTTCTGCAATCGATTCGCCATTTTTTCGATCTAGATTTCTCCCTTTTTTTTTCAATGTTTCCCAATATTTGTATTAGGGTTTCGTTGATTTTCGATTTGGGGATGGTTTCAAATTTTAGGGTTCTTGCTGAGAATTATGCTTGAGTTACGGGTTTTGAGGTTTGAGAGTTGGTAAATATGTGTAATAAAATAAATAGATTTAATTTGAGGTTTGAGGGTTACGAGTTTTAATTTGAGGTTTGAGAGTTCTTCCCGTATATATTTAATTTGTGATATATTAATAATTTCGTATATATTAATTCGTATAAATTAATAATGTATGAAAATATCGATAATACCCTCCAATTCTCGCAACTGTTGGTTTGCACGTGTCGCCGGGATCCGCCACTCCAGCCACTAAAGTCTAATTAAGCCTTAGTTCTGGTACTAAACCACCAAAAGAAAAGGATGAGTCACTAAAGTCTGAAGGTGCCCATAGTTCAGGTACTAAACTATAATTATCCCTAAAAATTATTAACAATTTGTGTTGATATAATCGTAGTCGTTCTAAAAGTTTGAATCATATCTGATAAGTTATGTTTAGAAAGTTCTCATGAAAATAAATAAATAATCTCTCTCTACTAATAATTACACAAGGTGTCGATTGTTGTTAGTTCAATTGATTGAACACTTGAATTGAGGACCGTTAAATCCATTTTTTATTGATTTACTTGAATTAAGGACCGTTAAATCCATTTTTTATTGATTTTTTTTATTGATTTATATGGATTTTCATAAACTTTAAGAAATTAGGAAATATACATTTTCATTGATTACCATGAATTTCCATAGACTTCCGGGCATGAATTATTTATACAAACGTATATGAAACACATGTCCGTATAAAAAAAGTAAGTTATCCAAATTGTTCAACATTTTATTATTTAGTACGGAGTATAATTTTCATCTTTTATTTACATTACTAAATTTTTTAAAAATATCTTTAATTATTTTTTTCATAAATATATATATATATATATATATATATATATATATATATTTTGATTTTTTTTAAATTTTATTGATGGTTAAATACAATTTTTATTTAAAATATTAATTTTCTTCTTCTTCAAATTAGTAGTATTTATTTTTCTTAAAAACATATTTTTTTTCTATTTTATCTTTTTTATTTAATTTATATAATTTTTTTAAGTTTTTATTATTTTTTAAAAATAATTTAGTTCAAATTTGTAGAAATTTTGGAGGGTGAAATTTCTTTATATTTAAAAAAAATCTTTTAAAATTAATTGACTTTTAAATCCATAAACTATCTATACATTTTAATAGAATTTATAAAATTCAGGTTAAATACCCCATGATTTTAATGGAATTTTTAAAATTCGGATTGAATACTCTTACACTTTAAAAGTCTATAAGATTAATACAATGAAATCTCAAACCAATACACCCTCCTAAGTGTGTGCATGAAAGTGATGAAAATCTTGGCCAGTTTGTCTATCAAAACTACGAATTTGTGTGCAATCGCGATCAGTCTACATAAATGTCGCTCTAATATGAGAGAGAACACTAGAAAGCTTTCTTTTGCCGCCTTTTTTTTTTTTAAAATGAAGCTGCCAGATGCAGACTCGATGTTGAAGCCGCTACATTAATGCGAGCTTGTCGATTAGCTTCTCGATCCCGGCAATGTTTACGTACATTAGCTTCCTGATTGCTACACATTCAACATTTTTTTCGGCCATATTCTGCTAAACTCGATTATGAAAGTTAATACACATAATTTACAAAAATGTTTTACATTTGTTTAGATGCAAATTGTCTTTCACATTCCTTTCTTAACATATATAGTTTGAATATTCTCCTTGATTTGGTAAGACAATAGAAAAAAATATGTACAAATTAAAACTCCCAAAAAGTTTTACAGTAAATGTTGTAGGAACGGACGATGTATAGTACGATAATAACGGGATACCGAAGCAAAGAAATCAACAATAAAATAGAGAAGACAAAGAATTTACGTGGAAACCCAAATCGGGAAAAACCACGGGAGGAACGACGAATAATTCACTATAATATTGCTTCACGATTACAAGGATGATATACGCTCTAAACCCTCAAATCTCACGCAATAGCTATAGAATTATAATTGGTGTCTCGTGTTATCTGTGTCAATGGAGCAGCTCTTTTTATATAGGAGGAGGTCCTAATTATTGTATGGAAACAATAATTCTCGCCCATAAGAGTCCTAAAGGGAGTAGGAATTAATCCCCATCAATTTGGAAAACTTTTCCGAAAATCCCGTCCGCTGAGACTCGGTGTCGGCCGACAGTCCTGACGCATATGCGCCACTGCCCCAGAGTACCAACGCGAACGAGCTGGAGAAAACACGGGTCTGTCGGCCGACATGAATATGTGTCGGCCGACATGAATATGTGTCGGCCGACACTTAGAAAAAAATTCTCCTTCGTCCTGTTTGGTGGCACATGCAACAAATATCCACCTTGACACTAAACCGCGAACATTCTTCGCCTATCGTCTTCCTCCGAACGCCCCTAAGGGCCTAATCTCTCGATCGAAGTCTAACCAAACTAGAGCAAAGCTCAAACTTGGTTGCGAGTAAACTCTTCGTCAACATGTCCGCCGGATTGTCGTGAGTACTAATCTTACTCACCTTAATATCGCCTCGAGCGATCACCTCACGAACAAAGTGATAACGAATATCTATGTGCTTTGTTCTCTCATGGAACACTTGATCTTTTGTGAGACAAATAGCACTTTGACTATCACAAAAGATTGACGTCGTCTTAGAACTCTTCGAGAGTTCTCTAAACCAACCTCTCAACCATAGAGCCTCTTTACAAGCCTCGGTAACCGCCATATACTCCGCCTCGGTAGTTGATAAGGCCACCGTACTTTGCAAAATAGCTTTCCAACTTATAGCACACCCACCAATGGTAAAAATATACCCGATAAGAGATCTTCTTTTATCTAGATCACCGCCATAGTCGGAATCCATGAACCCTCGCACATCATCTTGATTCCTCCCGAACACCAACTTCTTGTTAGACGTGCCTCTCAAATAGCGCAACACCCATTGCACCGCCTTCCAATGCTCTCTCTCGGGATTCGCCATATACCGACTCACGGCGTGGGCCAAATCCGGACGTGTACACACCATGGCATACATCAAACAGCCCACGGCATTAGAATAAGGGACTCGAGCCATATCCTCGATGTCCTTCTCCGTAGTCGCAGAGTAAGCATAAGTAAGTCTAAATTGTGTTCCAAGGGGAGTACTTACCGGGTTCGAATTCTCAAGGTTGAATCGACGTAGCACCTTCTCTATGTACCCCTTTTGGCCAAGATACAACTTGCCATCTTTTCGATCTCTAGTGATTTCCATCCCAAGGATCTTCTTTGCCGCACCAAGATCCTTCATCTCGAACTCCTTACTAAGTTGTGCCTTAACTTTCTCCACCTCCGACTTATCCTTAGACGCTATCATCATATCGTCGACGTAGAGGAGAAGATAGACTAAAGACCCATCACGGCCTTTCCGGAAATACACACAACTATCGTAGGAGCTCCTCCGGAAACCATTTTTAATCATAAACGTGACGAAACGTTTATACCATTGTCTAGGAGACTGTTTCAAGCCATATAAGGACTTCTTGAGAAAACAAACCTTGTTCTCTTGACTTGAACCCTCGAACCCCTCGAGTTGTACCATGTAGATATCTTCATCGAGCTCCCCATGTAGAAAGGTCATCTTCACATCCATTTGCTCAAGCTCCAAATCGTGCATTGCCACAATGCCTAGAATCGCCCGAATCGAGCTATGCTTGACCACTGGTGAAAATACGTCATTAAAGTCTACTCCGTGAATTTTACTAAAACCTTAAGCCACCAATCTCGCCTTGTATCTCTCGTTGTCGACCCCAGGGATGTCCTCCTTCTTCTTGAAGATCCATTTGCACTTTATGGCCTTCTTGCTTTTAGGGAGATCAACCAACTCCCAAGTGCCATTCTTATTCAGAGACTCCATCTCTTCTTGCATAGCCAAGACCCACTTACTTGAGTCATCACACGTAACCGCCTCGTCATATGAGGGAGGCTCCTCATACGAATAAACTTCATGGGCTACGTTTAGAGCATAGGCAACTAACTCATACTAGGCTAACCTTTTGGGTGGTCAAGTCTCACGCCTTGGTTTATCTCGTGCTATGCATTGCGGCTCCACCTCTTTTGGATCTTCCGGAGTAGTTGAACTACTCGCCACATCGGTCGGGGAACTTGACCCATCATCCTCCTCTTGCACCCTGTCCGGCTCCACCTCAGTAGGAGTACTTGGAACTTCGAGATTCCCTTTAGACGACCGATCACCAATCATAGAAGCCTCATCGAAGACTACATCACGGCTTAGTATGATCTTTCTCGTCTCTGGACACCAAAACTTGTATCCTTTAACTCCTTCCTTAAAGCCAACGAATATGCACTTCTTAGAACGTGCACTCAATTTCCCGTCGTTGACATGCATGTAGGCCGGACACCCAAACACCCTCAAATCCTCATAATTTGCCGGAGATCCCTTCCACAATTCTTGTTGAGTCTTCTTATTAATCGCCATGGACGGGGATCGGTTGGTAAGGTTGTTGGAAAAATTGGAATAAAATATTTGGTTTGGCCAATATTTAACTGATTTTTTATGGCTAAATATTAATTCAAGTTGGAATTAATTTGTTGATAATTTTCTACGATGTTGCGTAGTTAATTATATTAATTTATTTCGTCAAAATCCGATTTTTCGGTGAGTGAGAAATAAATAATGAATTAGTCAAGTGAAAAGGCATTACTGAATGAGAATTCTTAAGTCTCATCCCACATCGGAATGTGGGAGATAATTGGTTTGTGAGAACTATTATAAAAGGTCTTGTGTATTGATTGGTGAGAATGTGAAAAGTCACAATCCCACATTGAATATGGAGAGAAAATCAATACTCTTGTGATATTATATGAGGAGTAGTGAAATTTTTCAACATTGACTAAGTCCATTAACCTTGAATTATTATTCTCGGGTTAAGTGGAGTATGATTTGGACTTTGGGCCTCCGAGATTTTTCTTGGGCCTATAAGAGTTTAATAAGTACAAACTTAGTTTGTATTGGGCCTGTTAAATAATAAAACGTTAGTTATTATGGCTTGGGCTTGCTAGCCTTTGGGGTGAGTAAATTAGTTAAAATATTTAATTGGGTTAAGCTGTTGGGCTAGCCTAAATTGGTTGTACGGAATTTAAATAGTCAGCCCAATTGGTTGTACAGAATTTGAATAGACGACCCAAAAGACTTGAAAAGTCATCAGCATTTTATTTATATATTTAATAAAATATATAAATTAATCCTCATAATGATTGTGACCTTTGAGTGCCTTTTATGTCTTTTGATACTCCCACTTGATGGATATAAATATGAGCTTTTAGTTGAGAAGAGAATCATCCCATAACACAATTTGATAACACAAAATCAAAAATCAGATTATATCCCACATCTCTTCTCTCTAAGTGCATTCTCATATCGTTAGAATATTGTGTAGGCAATATTAGTTCCTTGCATTTGCATATGCTCGGTTCTCTCTCTTTCTCGTTCACCGGAGCTTCTACCTGGTGTGCCTCAGACTAGAAGATGATTGAAAGTAGTTGTATCTTTGGGGACTAACGTCGTAAAACCGTAGCATACACGGGGCGTTTTAGTCTTGCGTTGTTGATTATTTTTGTACAAAATGTCTAAATCCGAAACATAAAATAAAATAATATCAGGACTAGAACAGTACTACTGATCTTTACAATTCCAGAATAAAATTAAATAAAATAATTAAATAAATTAACCTTTATCGGGCTTCGAACATAAACTTGTTGCGGGTAGTCGAGGCGCTTTCGCTATACGCAAGACTAAAATCTTCGTATAAAATGTCTACCTCCGGAACTGATGGGTCCGGTTTGGTATCTCAATGATGGACCTTTGGTCATCTACGAGAATGAGATAGATGCTGAGAACGTGTAACGTTTGAAGCATGTGAGCAAGGTGTTACCTTTTCCGGAATATTGTCCTAAACGGACTAAATATTGAACTATACGATGTGTATAGAGTATGACTTCGTCTAAAGCACTTTGGGTTGCTAAAGAGAAGAAATACAAGATTGAGGACGTTGGAACAGAAATGTTCATCGTCGGTATGTTCTTGAATTATTAAATGATCGTGACTAAGATCGTGATATTTTTAATTCCAAGAGTACCAATTGATCATGTATACATAGTCGGAGAAGGCATTTCGATCAGTGAGTATTTCCAAATGGATGTTGCATTTGAGAAATTAATTTTATTCTGAAAATGAGATAATTTTTTCAAACGACGATTCGTATTTACCACAATTGAATGATGTGGTTGAACGAAAAATAAAATAAAATAAAAATAATTAATTTTTTTATTATTAAAACTCTTGAAGAGTTGGTAAATGTCGTATTGATTAATTATAGATTATTTCAGAACGTGTGGGGAGAGCTGTTTTAACAAGCTAGACACGTATTGAATAAATACCCACTAAAATAAAATAAAAATAAGAGGTGTTACGGATTTAAAAAAAAAATCGTAAACCGCCTTATTAATATTTTAAAAGTGTGGGGGTGTTTGACTAAGGTGTATAATCCTAAACCAAAGCAAATGGAAATGATTGTGTCTTATGTGATGATTCACTGTGATAGCCAAGTTGCTATAGAAAGAGCACAAAGAATTATATATAACGGTAAATCTCGACATGTTCGTCGGTGAATTAACACCGTTAGACAATTGATCTCAAAGGAATAATTTTCTTAGAATGTGTGAAATCTAAGAAAAAATAAAATAAAATTGATTGATCCTTTGACGAAAGGAATTGATAGAAATCAATTGAGTATGTGCTAAAGGGATTGGGTTTGAAAAACCACAATTTAATGAACGATCATAACGGTAACCCTACCATGATGAATGGAGATCCCACGAACTTGGTTTAAAGGGAAAACTATGTTATGAAAATTCAGCTGAGCACTTGAAAAATATATTTATATATTTTATATATTTATATATTTTCTGAACTCATCCCTAAGGGCAAATCAAGTGCTAAATCCTGATGTGTGGTAAAAGGTTAAGTTCTCGTGGAGACTTTTAATGAATCTCAACCGTTGAAAGGTGAAGTATGTCAGGATACTTTTGTGGGAGGTCACCTATATAAATGTGAAGTGAAGGCCGCTTAAAATGTAAACATTTATGAATCCAAAGTGAGTCCATGGCCAAAACGGACACAACTAAAGAACGGGAAATTGTTGGGGATTTATTGTGTAAATATCATTGACTCGTTGTACGTTGTGGGGGAATAGTTCAAGGCATCGCGTCCACTAGGCCTCCTGTACTTCCGATGATAATTTACTACGGAAGGTTCAAAGCCGCAAACTACCTTTCCCGAAGCAATAAATTCTCTTGAGAATCGAGCACTAGGTCTGCATAGATGGCATGCATTCATTTTCACTCATGTGGGGGATTGTTGGAAAAATTGGAATAAAATATTTGGTTTGACCAATATTTGACTGATTATTTATGGCTAAATATTAATTCAAGTTGGAATTAATTTGTTGATAATTTTCTACGATGTTGCGTAGTTAATTATATTAATTTATTTCGTCAAAATCCGATTTTTCGGTGAGTGAGAAATAAATAATAAATTAGCCAAGTGAAAAGGCATTATTGAATGAGAATTTTTAAGTCTCATCCCACATCGGAATGTGGGAGATAATTGGTTTGTGAGAACCATTATAAAAGGTCTTGTGTATTGATTGGTGAGAATGTGAAAAGTCACAATCCCACATTGAATATGGAGAGAAAATCAATACTCTTGTGATATTATATGAGGAGTAGTGCAATGTTTCAACATTGACTAAGTCCATTAACCTTGAATTATTATTCTGGGGTTAAATGGAGTATGATTTGGACTTTGGGCCTCCGAGATTTTTCTTGGGCCTATAAGAGTTTAATAAGTACAAACTTAGTTTGTATTGGGCCTGTTAAATAATAACACGTTAGTTATAATGGCTTGGGCTTGCTAGCCTTTGGGCTGAGTAAATTAGTTGAAATATTTAATTGGGTTAAGCTGTTGGGCTAGCCTAAATTGGTTGTACGGAATTTAAATAGTCAGCCCAGCCCAATGGGTTGTACAGAATTTGAATAGACGACCCAAAAGATTTGAAAAGTCATCAGCATTTTATTTATATATTTAATAAAATATATAAATTAATCCTCATAATGATTGTGACCTTTGAGTGCCTTTTATGTCTTTTGATACTCCCACTTGATGGATATAAATAGGAGCTTTTAGTTGAGAAGAGAATCATCCCATAACACAATTTGATAACACAAAATCAAAAATCAGATTATATCCCACATCTCTTCTCTCTAAGTGCATTCTCATATCGTTAGAATATTGTGTAGGCAATATTAGTTCCTTGCATTTGCATATGCTCGGTTCTCTCTCTTTCTCGTTCGCCGGAGCTTCTAGCTGGTGTGCCTCAGACTAGAAGATGATTGAAAGTAGTTGTATCTTTGGGGACTAACGTCGTAAAACCGTAGCATACACGGGGCGTTTTAGTCTTGCGGATAGCGAAAGCGCCTCGACTACCCGCAACAAGTTTATGTTCGAAGCCCGATAAAGGTTAATTTATTTAATTATTTTATTTAATTTTATTCTGGAATTGTAAAGATCAGTAGTACTGTTCTAGTCCAGATATTATTTTATTTTATGTTTCGGATTTAGACATTTTGTACAAAAATAACCAACAAAGGTAACATTCTAAAGAAGCCGCTTCAGCCCAAAAACCTTTACTTAACCCAGAAGTTGCTAACAAGCAACGTACCTTGTCCATAATCGTGCGATTCATCCTCTCGGCTACTCCATTTTGCTGGGGCGTGTATCTCACAGTGTGGTGCCTCACAATCTCCGAACCCTTACAAATTTGGTTGAATTCTTCGGACACAAATTTTAGGCCATTGTTCGTACGTAGGTTCTTCACGACTTTCCCGGTTTGTTTCTCTATCATCACCTTCCAATCTCTGAAGGTAGAAAACACGTCGCTCTTGTTCTTCAGGAAGAACGACCAAACCTTTCGGGAATAGTCATCGATGATGGTAAGCATGTAGTAAGAACCTCCAGTGGAGGGGACCGGGGATGGTCCCCATAGATCGGAATGGACATACCCGAGTATCTCTTTAGTCGTGTGAGCGCCGGTAGTGAACTTCACTCGCGTTTGCTTCCCATAGACGCACTGCTCACAGAACTCCAACTTCGACAAGCCCTTATCCCCAAGGAGCCCTTGCCTACTCAACTCGGCCATTCTGGAATCACTCATATGCCCTAGACGCATATGCCAAAGTCTCGTTGTATCAACATCCTGGACTTTGGAATCGCCCACAGCTACTTCAGCTTTCACTGTGGTGCCTTCAAGAACGTAAAGCCTATTCGACTTACGTTCGCCTCTCATAACTACCAACGAACCGCTGGCCACCTTCATGACTCCACCTTATGTTGGAGTAGTATACTTAATGTCTAGATTTGAGTATTCTGAACTCCTTGTACACTTTCATTTACCTATTAATAATGAACATTCATTTGCTTTTTAATTATTGTTAATTAAATATATGCAAATTATAGTCCTGGATTTTATACGTTGTAGTTAGTATGGTGCTGCATGGGCGCACAGAAGATCATACTATCGGTTACTCGTATTTAATCAAACAGTTGCTCACGACCTAGATGGACACGGACCAATCCATCGGTATAGTCGTTGTGTGAGAGAGAAAATAATTTATCTTAATTATTTTATCACACTTGTACACTTGGTGTATTGAGCGGATCGATGAGACTCATCAATTAGGTTTGCTTGGCGATAATTGATTTGAGACTCAGTGTATTATATTCTTAATCCTCGATACAATTGCGAGTGTGTATATTTAATATAAGTGACTTTAATTTTCCAAAGGAATTGACCGGTTTAATTATTGGGTCAATTACCGGTTGAGTTGGGTCACTATATTTTATATATGGCATGCCGTGAATTCTTGACGGGACAGTGTATCCCGGAAGGGTTGATAATATCCCCGAGATGAGCTCATAAGGATTTATTATGTAAACCTCGCGAGTGGATTTGTTCCGCATAATAAATAATGTTGAGTGGTACTAGTCTCGGATAAAAGAGATGAATAAATTTATTAAGCAATAAATAAATTTTATTCATGGATATTTATATCTTAAATACACGGAATAAATAATACTACCGGAGAAATATTATTTGGATATAATATGGTTTAATATTGGGAGTGCAATTAATTTATATAGTGGAAAATAAATTAATTAATATTGATAAGGATTAATGGACTTGAGCATTGGGCTCAATTTAATCTTCAATATTGGAAGCCCAATATTCCACCTCCTTTAGATCCCCTATGTAGCCTATAAAAGCACTACATGGCCTTCATAAATAATAAGACAAGGTTATCATACTTGATATTCTAGAGAGTTGAAGGAGATCCATAGGAGTTCGATAGATCGTCGCCCACCCGACGTTCGAACGGAGTGCAAGGAATACGTGGGAAGATTCAAAGGTCATCTTGATCTCGTTTCTCCGAACAACGAATCGAAAGGTACAATATCTAAACGCCCTTGATAATTGTTCGATTTTGGATTTATCGAGAATACCGTAGAACAAAGATCCGAGGTACGAAACCCCGAAGGAGGATCAACCGGCGATGGTGGTCGAAGACCACGGCATCGCAGCGGTCGACCCACCTAGGGTTTCGGCGGGCGCATGGGACGAACCCCGGCTGGACGCCGGGGTGCGATCGATCACGCGATTGATCGCGGGCAGCTGCTGGGCACGACGGCCCAGCTGGAGGCTGGCCACCCCACGCGGCGGCGAGTCGCCGGACTCGCCGCGGGGCTGCTTCATGCAGCCCCACCCAATCGCGTGAACCCCGGCTCGCGGGGGTTCGGCTGGGGGCGGGCTACGTGCTTTCGGGTGCGTGGTCTCCAAAGGCCGGACTCCGGCGGATGAGTCGGCGTTCATGTGATCTCCGGCGAAGGTTTTCGTTCGGGTTGTTGTTTCCGCAAATTTTAATAGCCCGGGATATCGAATTCCAACAATTGGTATCAGAGCGTGGTTTACGTTCGCGGTATTTTCGATAAAATTGTTCTACCTTGCAGGGTTTCCGACTATTATGGCTTAATTAATTTTTTGTTAATTTATTTTGTCATAATTGTTGTTTTATTAAAATCACGGACATGTCGAGATTCGTTTTTGGTGGTGAATGCTTGTAATAGTAAAAATTCGGGGGTTGACCGAATTTAGGATTTATTATTACGTTCTACGTTTTTCCGGAAATTGTATAGGGTCGATTTCATGTATAGAATCGATACCGGATAGTGTAAAAAATTTTCTTTTGTAATTTATTTTGCGTTGGATCGATGCCGAAACGACCGCCGGAGAAGACGCGTGACGAAGGAGATGATCGTGAGGGTGAAGGACTAGGATCGACCGCCCCATGGTCGATCCATAGGATCGATCAACCCTAGCCGGAGGAGGGGCTGCCCGCGGGAGTTCCGGTCACGCCAGCCACCAAGGGAGAGTGGCGCGTGGGCTGGGCGGCGGCGGCACCTAGGCATGGGTCGAGGGTGGTGCGGGGATCCCCACCCCGTGCTATCCCGGTCCGGAGATTTACTTTCCTAATTGGTTCGGGTTTTTCCTATTTGAGAATTCCTATTTTTGGGAACTCTCATGGATTAGGAAAAGAATCAATTTGGAATTAATTAGGATTTCTAATTGATTATTTCTATTTTATGGAAATATTCATGGATTAGGAATCTAATTAATTTGGAAAGTAGAAGAGTCCTAAATTATTTTATTTCCCTATTTCATTATGGAAATCATCTAGAATATTCCAAGTGGGTCTTGGACAGATTATTCTAGAGATTTAATGAAGTAGAAAGGGAAAATAAAATAAATAAAAATATTAATAATATTTAATTTTATTTTTGATTTATTCGATTGACTTAATTTTCGAATTAAGTATCTTTTGGATTTATTGAAAATAAATAGATTTAAATATTGGAGATTAATATTCTCGTCACATGGAGCATTCAAGAACGAAGACTGAAGACTAGAAGATGCGTACGGAGATGGAGTAAAGCCATAATAGTCGGAAAATAATATTCTAGTAATTATTTTGACTATGTGATAATATTATGTGCTTTATTACATGTATGCATGCTATATGTGTTTACTTTTATGCACTAGATAGCGTATCCCTTTATTGTAAAAAGCTAAGTGGGAGAGGGTATGGAAACATACCCATGGTCTCCATTGCTGCTCTCTTGGTGACTTTTATAAACTTTTGAAGTTTATATAGATAGGTCATTGGAGGAGAGTTCTTATAATTCCTCTTACGAGAAACATTGATTAAGTTCATCAAACAATGCCTAATTTGTCTTTCCAAAACTGATTTCAAGTCGACTCATTCTTACCCCGGGGAGTAGAATGGAGCCAAAGCCACTTGGTCATGTAGAGGACACAAATTAGAGACCTTCGTACCATTCTTTTAAAGGTGGATCGATTGTCTGCTCGGCTCCCTCATTTATGAGAGATAGTGTTGTTCGCATGGTGAATCACTGGTTAGAAACTTCGAGTTTCACTTATGATTCTCCGCGTCTTGATTTACATGATCGAATGGATCAAGTAATTGGGAGTCAATTATAAAGATCTCTTGGTGTAGTAAACGTCCACACCACGTGGCTTGCTATACTGACGGATCTTGGAATAATTGATGTAGACAGTTGTAAGAAATTGTGAAGAGTTGTGAAGTTATCGTAAACGTCCACACCACGTGGCTTGCGGTAATGGAGCAATTCCAAACGATTTACTTTGGTGCTGAGTAATGGTTTACACTTAGATACGCGTTATAGTATTCCTCCCCACGAGGTTCCGCTATAATTGATGTATGACCAAAGAAAATCTAATTGCTAAATCATTTGGGTGGGTAACGTCCACACCACGTGGCTTGCCTTACCTGATGGGATTTTAGATGTGATTAGTGATTTAATGATATTATTTAAGGGAGATAATATCGGATATTAAATTGTTTGTTTGTTTTATGTGCTTATAGGTTAAGAATGACTGTGACCCCACTTTGTGATATACTTAAAGATGAAAACTCACCGGTTCCATATAGTAATGATTGGGAACGAAATCTGGACATTGTCCAGACTAATGAGCCTTCTATATCTGCTGTTGTCCCAACTGATGAGGACATTAAGAATGACCTCAATATGATGTTGAGACATAGTGTGGATACCGCTGAAGAGGTGATTGACATACTCATTGCATTTCGTCCACTAGAGGAATCGCTTAAAAACGATGACTTGAGGATGAAAATCATAAGTGTGATCAGAAAATCACAAGCTCTTATGGCCAAGGAAGAAGTGCAAGCAAAGAAGCCCAGTGGTTCCAAACCACGGATTGGGAAGAGCAAGCCACGAGGCAAGTGCTATCGATGCAAGCAGTCTGGGCACTGGAAGTCTGATTGTCCCCTCATCAAAGGTACGAAATTTTCCTTAGTCACTGAAACATTATCAGTGGTGTTATCTACCAGCACCTGGTGTATAGATACGGGGGCCACTGATCATGTCTGCAATTCATTGCAGGGGTTCCAGGAAACCCGGAGACTTAGAGAGGGAGAGATCGTGGTCTACATGGGCAATGCTGCGAGGGTGGCGGCTGTTGCAGTGGGAGACGTTCACTTACGCTTCAGTAGTGATAGGGTTTTAGTTTTACATAATTGTCTTTATGTACCCAACTTTAGAAAGAATTTAATTTCGGTTTCTAAACTTATTATGAATGGATATTCTGTTTCTTTTGACCACTCTGTGATCATAAGAAGAAATAGTGAAATTATCTGTTCTGGTACATTGGTAGACGATTTATATGTACTAAATCCTAAGTCTAACACGATGCAACTAACCGAGAGTAATAACACATCTACGAACACCAATAAGAGAAAGGAACCTTCTAAAATGAATCAATTATACTTGTGGCATCTAAGGCTAGGTCATATAAACTCGAATAGGCTTCAAAGGTTGAAAGCTGATGGGCTAATCAGCTATGTTGAAGGAGAGGACCTTCCAACCTGCGAATCCTGTTTAGAGGGTAAAATGACCAAGCGTCCTTTTTCTGGTAAAGGACGAAGAGCTGAACAAGTATTGGATTTGATTCACTCTGATGTATGCGGACCTATGTCTACTCAGGCAAGGGGAGGGTACGAGTATTTCATCACCTTTACTGATGATTACTCAAGATATGGATATATATACCTGATGAGCCGCAAGAGCGAATCCTTTGGCAAGTTCAAAGAGTTCAAGGCTCTTGTGGAGAACCTTCGTGGTAAATCCATAAAATGCCTGTGATCTGATCATGGAGGCGAGTACCTGTCTGGAGAATTCAAGGCATACTTGGCAGAGAATGGGATTGAATCCCAACTGACCTCACCATATACTCCCCAGCAGAATGGTGTGTCTGAAAGAAGGAATAGGACTCTTATGGAAATGGTACGTTCAATGATGAGTTACTCGGACTTACCTATTATGTTCTAGGGACATGCCTTGGAAACAGCGGCGTATATCTTGAATAGGGTTCCAACCAAAACGGTACCAACAACACCCATGGAATTTTGGAGTGGGCGCAAGCCTAACTTGAAACACATTCGGATCTGGGGTTGTCCAGCACATGTGTTGCGACAAGGTGCCGATAAGTTAGAACCTAGATCAGAATTACGACTGTTTGTAGGATACCCGAAAGGAACTAATGGTGGCATGTTCTATAGTCCTACGGACCAGAAGATCGTTATAAGTACTAACGCTCGGTTCTTAGAGGAAGAATATGTCATGGACCACAAGCCCAAGAGTGACATAATACTTGATGAGTTGAGAGGAGACAAGGAAGACTTAGATACAGCCGAACCGAGTAGTAATACACCACTAGAACCTGCACCTACTGTCACTGTTGATACACCGGAACGCCGTCGTAGTGGGAGGGTTGTTAAGCAACCAGACCGATGGATTGGACTGGTTGAGTCTTCGGACTCTGGACCTGGAGTTCATGAAATCGATCCCTGGACCTACGATGAGGCGGTACAAGATATAGATGCGCCTTCTTGGAAGAAAGCGATGAAATCCGAAATTGAATCTATGGATTCTAATAAAGTCTGGGATCTTGTAGAACCACCAAGCGGCGTAAAGCCAATTGGGTGTAAATGGGTCTACAAGAGAAAGAGAGGATCTAACGGAAAGGTTGAAACCTTTAAAGCTCGGCTTGTTGCGAAAGGATATACTCAGAAAGAGGGAATCGATTATGAGGAGACCTTCTCGCCGGTAGCCAAGATAAAGTCAATCCGGATTCTCTTATCCATAGCAGCTCATATGGATTAGTAGGTGTGGCAAATGGATGTCAAGACAGCTTTCCTAAATGGAAGTCTTGACGAGACGGTTTATATGAAACAACCAGAAGGATTCATTGCTAAGGGGCGAGATCATCTAGTGTGCAAGCTTAATCGATCCATTTATGGATTGAAACAAGCCTCGAGATCGTGGAACCTGCGGTTTGACGAAGTAGTCCAATCTTTTGGATTCAGTCAAAGCATGGACGAATCGTGTGTATATTGGAAACGTGATGGGAAGAAGGTGGTGTTTCTCGTGCTTTATGTAGACGACATTCTTCTCATTGGGAACAGTGTGAAAATGTTATCAGACATAAAGGGATGGTTGTCTAGACAATTCGATATGAAAGATTTGGGAGAAGTGGGACATGTTCTAGGGATCAAGGTTGTAAGGGATCGCCGGAATAGAACATTGTATCTTTCCCAGCAATCTTACATAGACACGATTCTGGCTCGTTTTAACATGCAAGATTCCAAGAAGGGTGAACTGCCCTTCAGTAAAGGAACTTATCTTTCTAAGGAGATGTGTCCTCACACACAAAAGGAGAAAGATGAAATGAAAGCAGTTCCCTATGCTTCGGCTGTGGGAAGCTTGATGTATGCAATGTTATGCACGAGACCTGATATCTGCTATGCAGTTGGCGTAGTAGCGAGATATCAGAGTAACCCTGGAAAGGCTCATTGGACTGCCGTAAAGAGCATTTTCAAGTATTTGCGAAATACTAGGGATTATGTTCTAAGTTATGGGGCAGACAATCTGATTCCTTTGGGTTACACAGATTCGGATTTCCAAGCTGATAAGGACCAGTGTAAATCGATATCAGGCTATGTGTTTACTTTTGGAAAGAGGTGGAACCTTATAATGAAAGAGTGATAAGCGTAAAGCTTCTCGGACTCTCTCATAACCGATTAGCAGCCTCAGAGGCAGCGGAAGTTTTGGTTAGGTTCCGGAATGATCTCTAAGACTTGGATATGACTCTTAGTTTACCAAAAGCTATTAAATAGTGGTGCATGGTAAACTGGAAGAAGTCATAAGTCTAAAAGTAATGATAACACATAGAGCGCAAGTACCACCTGATACGAGTCATCGTCAGGAAGGCGATGCAGTAGTCACCAAGATAACTTCAGAGCGGCAACCTAGATTGCTCATTCACATAGTACTTCTTGGAAGTACAACTTTAAGCACGTGATGAGTATGGGAGTCGGGAGTTTGGAAGATAAGACTAGACCTTAGTATAAGTGGGAGATTGTTGGAGTAGTATACTTAATGTCTAGATTTGAGTATTCTGAACTCCTTGTACACTTTCATTTACCTATTAATAATGAACATTCATTTGCTTTTTAATTATTGTTAATTAAATATATGCAAATTATAGTCCTGGATTTTATACGTTGTAGTTAGTATGGTGTTGCATGGGCGCACAGAAGATCATACTATCGGTTACTCGTATTTAATCAAACAGTTGCTCACGACCTAGATGGACACGGACCAATCCATCGGTATAGTCGTTGTGTGAGAGAGAAAATAATTTATCTTAATTATTTTATCACACTTGTACACTTGGTGTATTGAGCGGATCGATGAGACTCATCAATTAGGTTTGCTCGGCGATAATTGATTTGAGACTCAGTGTATTATATTCTTAATCCTCGATACAATTGCGGGTGTGTATATTTAATATAAGTGACTTTGATTTTCCAAAGGAATTGACCGGTTTAATTATTGGGTCAATTACCGGTTGAGTTGGGTCACTATATTTTATATATGGCATGCCGTGAATTCTTGACGGGACAGTGTATCCCGGAAGGGTTGATAATATCCCCGAGATGAGCTCATAAGGATTTATTATGTAAACCTCGCGAGTGGATTTGTTCCGCATAATAAATAATGTTGAGTGGTACTAGTCTCGGATAAAAGAGATGAATAAATTTATTAAGCAATAAATAAATTTTATTCATGGATATTTATATCTTAAATACACGGAATAAATAATACTACCGGAGAAATATTATTTGGATATAATATGGTTTAATATTGGGAGTGCAATTAATTTATATAGTAGAAAATAAATTAATTAATATTGATAAGGATTAATGGACTTGAGCATTGGGCTCAATTTAATCTTCAATATTGGAAGCCCAATATTCCACCTCCTTTAGATCCCCTACGTAGCCTATAAAAGCACTACATGGCCTTCATAAATAATAAGACAAGATTATCATACTTGATATTCTAGAGAGTTGAAGGAGATCCATAGGAGTTCGATAGATCGTCGCCCACCCGACGTTCGAACGGAGTGCAAGGAATACGTGGGAAGATTCAAAGGTCATCTTGATCTCGTTTCTCCGAACAACGAATCGAAAGGTACAATATCTAAACGCCCTTGATAATTGTTCGATTTTGGATTTATCGAGAATACCGTAGAACAAAGATCCGAGGTACGAAACCCTGAAGGAGGATCAACCGGCGATGGTGGTCGAAGACCACGGCATCGCAGCGGTCGACCCACCTAGGGTTTCGGCGGGCGCATGGGACGAACCTCGGCTGGACGCCGGGGCGCGATCGATCGCGGGCAGCTGCTGGGCACGACGGCCCAGCTGGAGGCTGGCCACCCCACGCGGCGGCGAGTCGCCGGACTCGCCGCGGGGCTGCTTCATGCAGCCCCACCCAATCGCGTGAGACGCGATCTTCGATCGCGTGAACCCCGGCTCGCGGGGGTTCGGCTGGGGGCGGGCTACGTGCCTTCGGGTGCGTGGTCTCTAAAGGCCGGACTCCGGCGGATGAGTCGGCGTTCATGTGATCTCCGGCGAAGGTTTTCGTTCGGGTTGTTGTTTCCGCAAATTTTAATAGCCCGGGATATCGAATTCCAACACCTTCTCCGGTGAACGAGTAACCTTTAAGCTCCAAAGTACTAAGCGAAATTAAATTCCGCTTTCAGCCGGGAACGTATCTAACCTCGCTTAGGGTGCGGATCGCGCCGTCAAACATCTTGATCCGGATGCTTCCTATCCCTTCGATCTTGCATGACGCGTTGTTTCCCATTGTCACCGCACCTTGTTCCACCTTCTCAAAAGTCTCGAACCAATCTCGATTCGGGCACATGTGGAACGTACATCCCGAGTCGAGAATCCACTCCTCGCTTGATTTGGAGACCTCACCCAAAGCCATAAGGAGATCACAATAATTCTCGGCTACACCAACTTCACTGGAACTCTTACCGGAATTATTGTTGTTGTTGTTGCCACCTTCTCTCTCCTTCCTATTTTTCAAGGCGTAGCAATCGACTTTGATGTGACCCTTCTTCTTGCAATAGTTGCACACCTTGTTACTATGTTGTGACTTCGATCGAGACCTATCTTGCCCCGTCGATCTCTGGTTGGTCCGTCCACGGACATTCAATCCTTCACTTGGCGTCTCTCCCGAATTAGGATTCTCCATCATCAAAATATTCTTTCTAGATGAGACAGCCGAAACAACGTCTTTAAACGCGAGACTATCTCGAGCGGAATATAGGAGAGTATCACGGAAGGTCGCCATAGAAGAGGGTAGTGAAATTAGGAGCCAAAACGCAAGATCATCTTCGATCTTCACGCCAATGTTGCCGAGGTCGGCAACCTTCTCCTTGAACTTCGCTACGTGCGCGGTGATAGAAGAGCCCTCCGCCATCTTGAGGAAATATAGACTCCTCTTCAAATTGTGCTTACTTGACACCGTCTTGGTAATGCACATCTCTTCAAGTTTCTCCCACAACTCTTTCGCTGTCTTCATCTCCATAATGTCCTCCGCCAAACTGTTCGAGACATGGAGCCCTATGGTCGCCATAGCCATCTGATCGAGCGTCACGCGGTCGTCATGCTCCATGTGAACCGGCATATTGTCAATACCATTGAGAGCGATCTCTTGCTTCAGGGATCGTAGAACTAACCTCATCTTGTATTGCCAAATTGGGAACCTTGTGTTGAGATCCAGTATCGGTATGTCATACTTCACGCTCGTCATAGATCCTTAGCTCTGATACCACTTGTTGTAGGAACGGACGATGTATAGTACGATAATAATGGGATACCGAAGCAAAGAAATCAACAATAAAATAGAGAAGACAAAGAATTTACGTGGAAACCCAAATCGGGAAAAATCACGGGAGGAACGACGAATAATTCACTATAATATTGCTTCACGATTACAAGGATGATATACGCTCTAAACCCTCAAATCTCACACAATAGCTATAGAATTATAATTGGTGTCTCGTGTTATCTGTGTCAATGGAGCAGCTCTCTTTATATAAGGGGAGGTCCTAATATTGCATGAAAACAATAATTCTCGCCCCCATAAGAGTCCTAAAGGGAGTAGGAATTAATCCCCATCAATTTGGAAAACTTTTCCAAAAATCCCGTCCGCTGAGACTCGGTGTCGGTCGACAGTATGTCGGTGTCAGCCGACAGTCCTGACGCATATGCGCCACTGCCCCAGAGTACCAACGCGAACGAGCTGGAGAAAACACGGGTCTGTCGGCCGACATGAATATGTGTCGGCCGACACTTAACAAAAAATTCTCCTTCGTCCGGTTTGGTGGCACATGCAACAGTAAATCTTTTAATTAAGAAGACCACCTGAATAAATTGATTACAGTATTAAATATTATACCTATCCCACCATAGATAAAAAGAACCACTACTTGGTTAGTAATGGTTGTTTCTTGGCTACCCCAAGGGTACTACCTTCACCTTTGGGGATGATGCCAAGTGTACAACACACATTTTTTATTTAGTTTTTCAGATGCATAAAGAACAAATATTGTACAAGTGGTAAAGTCAGCAGGAAAAAATAAAATATCATGGTATATATTGTTGAAATGTGGAGTCAAAATCGGATACTAAGAAGGACGAAAACGAAGTCGGAAGAAAATCAGGCGCCTGAGGAGGTTCAATGGGCGTTGAAGGCTTCCAGCGGGCGCTGGAGCCATCCCAGAGGGCGCTGAAGGCGTGAAAAGGGTAAAGAACGTTCGACGTTGCGGGACGGAGGAACAACGGTCTCTGGCTCCGTGTAGCGGCCTCTACACGAGGAGCAGCGACCGCTGGTCATAGACAGCTAGCGATGTTCGCGCTGTGGGCAGCGTGGAAAGTTTTCTTGTGGGCTAAGTTTCGCGGATTTCGTGTCCTTTACGGCGTGGACTCCTACCTTAATTGTAATTAGGGTTGTGTATAGGTCTAGGCCTATATAAAGAGTCTCCAACAATGCATCTAAAATATCATCGTGAAAAATACTAGAGTCAAAAAAGTCGAGAACGTGAGTATACTCAGATCGCGTGATCGTTTTTAAACTCCCCGAAATAGTCTATTGAGTATTTTAGTAAAAGATCTGCAGCGGCGAGAGTGGATGTAGCCTATTTTGGCAACGCGGTTAGACGAAAATCCTAACATATATAACTATTTTATTAATATAACCAGGTTGATGACTCATTACTCATTATTCAATTGAGAAGTAAACGAGAAATTTTTTATTTAGCTATAAACATGTTAGAGTTTTGGGGGTTAATTCTTAGCCAGTGAGGATCCGACATCCGACGATATTGAGACATATTTACAGCTACTCTTTTCATTTCGTAACAATAGTCACCGGTGACCGGACTCGGAGATTAAAAATTATAATGTTATTGATTTTTTGACCTAATTAAAAGTTTAGGGTAAAAATGAAATTTTAAATTAATAAAATAAATATTTGAGAGTAATGTATAAAAAAATAGGTGAAAATGTAAAGATATATATGTATTTTTAAATGAAAAGGTAAAAAATAAATATTTCTTTTAATAAAGTATTACCATTGACATGGAACAATAAAAAAAAATGTGATTATTAATATGTGACGGAAGGACCATGTCCCATACTCCCATTATTAGTTCATACCTATGTCTTAGTACAATTACTTACTTTTTTTTATCAAAAATTATTTAAAGTTAAAAAAATAAAATAAATGTGAATAAAATTTTAAAAATATGTGAAAACATATGAAATAAACGGTATTTTAAAGTAATAAAGTAAAATACTGTAATTATTTTTGTTTTAAGAGTAAATAGAAGCATTAAATTGGGATATTAAAAAAAATGTGCATATTTATTTGAGACATATGGACATGTTCTTTTGGACTGAAATCGCTAAACTAATTGAATTTAAGAACTTAACTGAACTTAAGCAACTGAACTAAATTGATTTTTTTATAAAAATAATAATAATTTTTATAAATTATTAAATATTTTTTAAAAATATTAATAATATTATGACAGTAACTAGATTTTATATTTAAAATTATAGATTGAAATTATTTTTGTTTATTTTATTTTAATTTATTTTAAAGCAATCTGATATGAACTTAACTGAATTGATTTTTTTTATAAAAATAACAATAATTTTTATAAATTATTAAATATTTTTTAAAAAATATTAATAATATTATGACAGTAACTAGATTTTATATTTAAAATTATAGATTGAAATTATTTTTGTTTATTTTATTTTAATTTATTTTGAAGCAATCTGATATGAACTTAACTGAATTGATTTTTTTTATAAAAATAACAATAATTTTTATAAATTATTAAATATTTTTTAAAAAATATTAATAATATTATGACATGAACTAGATTTTATATTTAAAATTATAGATTGAAATTATTTTTTGTTTATTTTATTTTAAGTTATTTTGAAGCAATCTGATCTGAACTTCTGAACTAACTGAAGCGAATTGAACTGAACTTACTGAAATTAAGTCCAAAATATACAAATAATGATATGTTAAACTATATTTTAAAGTGTTTGATATTGTTTATTAATGATGGTACTAATTTGTTGTTGTATTGGAATGATACGGAATATAGATTCCCAAATATTGGAAGGAAAACTTAGGAATTGTATTTCATTAATAAGTTTTAGGTATGGGATCTTTTGAATTGGTTGCAAAAAGCAAAATGAATAGGAGTCGTATATAGTAAGAAAAAATAAGTTGTTTTTCTATAATTTGTTTTTATCTATCTAATATCTATATTGAACTATCACTCCTACAGTCCTACCCCTCTCATGATGTAACATTAATCTTATAAATTTTTCCTGCGCACCTCATTCGCTAAACCATCGAACCATAGAAACAACGATGATTATGTGAACGGAGAAACATACATGTCCGTGATAAGATCATTAAGTCTCCATACTCATAGGTGCTAGTTTTACAATACAATCATTTTTACATTGTCAATATTTGATTGATGAAACTTTGGGTTCTCAATTTCGTTTTGTGCCATTTTTTATTTCCTCATATATTTTAAATACAACACATTCAAAGGTTGAGAATAAGGTTTATCCTCAAACTTTTATATTGGTAAGCCAACATACTACAATTAAAAATTAAAATAAAATTAAAGTACCCCCTTCACAACTTTTCCTAAGAATAGAATGCATTTGTTTGTTTTTACAATCATGTTAAACACAGTTTCATTTTTTCATTTTTTCGTAATTATTTTGATATGATTATCCAACAATATGTTAAGAAAGTCCAAGATTCGGTTTTGACAAAGAGTATTACTACAAGTTTTTGCTACAAACAATGTAATGAAGTTAATCAACAATACATGATCCATGAATCTAAAAAAAAAAATTGTCTCTAACGAAGTTGAAGAACACAAGAACTCCGATTAAGATCAAGATCAAAGAGAATGAATCAATCAAAAATAAAAATATATAGAAAATGAAAAAAAATATATATTGCTTTAATCTTCGGAATCTTATGCAAGTACTACATAGTACATAGTTATATATTAACAAAATTCAAAAAACCACACTTTTATTAATCTCCCACAATTTTGGCCTATCCAATCCCATCTTATCCATATAAGAGGAAAACAACAAACACAAACTTAGGTTCAAAAGAAAGAAGAAAGAAGAAAGAAAGAAAAAAGTATTGAAATAGAAGCCAAGAATCAGACTTGCCTAGAAGTTGCATGCCATTTCCCTCCAAGACCCTCACCCTCATGACCTTGATGTCATCGCTCGACGTGTAGCATGTTGCAAATTTGCAATCGCAGTTCTAAATCCATACGATCCATACATGAATTTAGATCGTGGCACCACCTAAGATATAGGTTCAATTTGGTAGTATTCATCATGAATTTTAAGACGGAAAAGTTAGTAAGGAGAAGGAACCAAAAAGAAGGGGGGAGGAAGGAAGAAACAAAAAGGAGAGGGTGAGGAGGGAGGGTTTGAAAGAGTGGGTATTACTATTAATAAATTGTATTGAAAAACGATTGTTCATCATCGTCCAGAGTTAAATAAGCAAAAGGTGACAGGTAGAAATCATTTAATAGGAAAATAATTAAGCACACCCAACTAAGTGAAGGGCCTACGAAATAAACAATAATGTTAACCACGAAGTGGGAATGTGACGAGTCACTTTATTTGGTGTCAACTCTACAATTTTCAAAAGAGGAGAGCTGCAAAAGAAAGAATAAAAAAATGATGGGGCTAAGTTACAGCAGAGAAAGAAACAATCAATAAAAGATAATGACTGTGGCGGCTTCTGGAATTTTGAATTTTATAACAACCTCTTTTACATAATTGAAGAGGGGGAAAAGTTGCACTCAGTTCTTGATGAATTCACAACACATGAAGCCAAGAGTCGAATGAAAACTCACAATCCAACAACCAATCCATCAAACAAAATGTTACCAAGAAATAGAAGGGGAGTATATTTTCATCTGGGCAATGTTCACTTCAAATAAAACTCGAGTTCTCAGAACTAATAGTCACAACATGGTCTAGAACACGATCTGGGGTGTGAAGACAAGAAACGGGTCGAGACATTAATGTAAAGCTCCAGAACAAAAGAATTACAGTTTTTTTTACAGTTCAGAATGGATCCCAGTAATAAAACATTGGGAATAGACATATTTAATGGCTTAATAGAAAACCCTGTAATAAACGTTTTTTTTTTTGGAAAAAGAAAAAGGAGAACGACAGAAGCTGACCTGTGGCCCGCGACAAAAAAAGCCACCAAGGTCGTATATGTATCCATCCATCCTATTATATAAACATCTCTTCAAATCATTCTGACCACTATGACCCCAGCACAAAAGCACGAATCTCTGCCCAGCTAGATACTGTGTATAAAACCCCCGATAGACCCTTCCAACCGGATGAGTTACCCTCAATAGACTGTCTCTGTTTCTCAATCAAACCTGGGAATAAAGGAACAAAAGAAACACCAAAATGACTCCCCACTCTTCTCAGGCTCGAGCTCGAACCAATCACAATACCAACATCTGCCTCAAGCAAGCAGAGTAAGTCACCAACTGAATCTCCGATGTATACAGTCAGAATCTTCTGATCCTTGCAGGTGTTCTGTAAGATGTTAGTAAAAGCTGTGACTTTGTCAATAGGAGACTCTACCATCTTGACAATCTCGCCGGTGGATAGAGAATTTTCGTAGATGAACTCATTTGCATGAACATTCACAGAGTCTAAACCACCTGTTCAAGAAAAAAATTAAATTAGTATGCCAAAAATTATTTGCATCTTGACATAAAAATTGAAACAGCACAATTATATTGAGATTCCCTACAACAACCTAAAGATTTTTATCTTTTAAATTTTAAAAATGCAGAAGACAAGAAGTAAATTAATTAGTTATGATGATTCATTAAGTTTATGGCAGTCTCCTTTTGTCTCTCTCTGTGTGTATAGCATATTGGTGTGATGTTCTCTTTGTGATTATACAAAGGAGACTTCAAAAAACGTATGGAATCTTCATAATTTAATCTATTAAATTGTTCTTTTGCACATTTAAGAAATTGTAAAAGACAACTAATAACATGATGAGGCACACAAGACGTTTTCCTGTAAGAGCAAGTGCATATACCGTTTTAGAAAAGATAAAAATCACACAAGAACATTTTTTTTTAAATTATGCTATTCAATAGATTGATTTGCTATGCTAGTCCTTTCTGAAAAAGTAAAAAAAATATCCTACAGAAGTTGAATGACATAAACAGTTTCATAATCAATTAAGGTAGTAGTAGCTCTCTTCTGTGTTACCGGTTCTCTTTACTTTCACCAACAAAAAAAAATGTCAGTGAAGCATATAATGTGGATTGTTTCAGATTTTTAGCCTTATAGACTAAATTCACAATCATCTACAATAAATTAATTAAAATTCAACTGACTGAAGCAAGAAAAAACCACAAACCCAGCATATTCCAGAGAAAAGAGTTCGCACCTGAGGAAAAAGCAGACCTGATGAGATCACCACACCAACAATAGGATAGGACATGGATGTTTGTGTTAAGATTATCATTTCTAACAGCATTCAAGAAGAAATCCTTGCAACCATCTTGCAGAATGAGTCGTTCCCCGGCTCGCTTTATGTCATCTACACTCAGACCCTTAAGAACCCCGGAATCAATCACCCTCAAATTTGCTTTTTTCTCAAAATCCGAAAAGTGCTCAAGTGCCTTGCGGAGCCCTTCATAATTAAAATTTTCCCCTGCAAGCACAAATTTCTCAAGACTTAGTCAAGTTATTTTCAAACAAAAAGGTGAACCAACTTTCATGGTTGAATATAATATTAATCAAAGGAAAGAGAGAAAAACACACTCACCATCATTGGAAAGCAAGACACTTTCTATGCACTGTTCATACTCTTCAGTATACTGCTTAGAAAGTTCTCCCCATGTACTTCTCAAATCGACAGAATACATCCGGGCAAGTTGTTGATTTCCTGATTCACCTTGATCCAATCTTGGGGCTGTCAAGATTGCTATTTCTGCCAGGATAGCAGATGAATCCACGACAGTGCATGTCAAATCAAAATCAGAAAACAACATGAGACAATGTTCTGTGGGATTGTGCTCTTTACATAGAGGAACAACAGTTTTCTGAGTAAGTGGCTGCGCTAGGAAAAAATCTATTTCAAGTTTCATTGCTTGATTATAAAGCTTTTCAATCACATCAAGCTCTTCCCCTGTTAAAGACACGCTTAACTTGTCCAGCAGGTCCTCTGTTTGCAAAACTGAAGCCTGAAATCAACAAAATATAATGGCTGAACTAAAAGACCGATCCTAACCAAGATTCTCAATATTAGGTAGTAATACGGACCTGAAAAGCATCCGAGAAATAATTGTCGACCCATTTCCGGTATGGATGAATGTCTTCATTGGGATTGATAAATGCTTGCAACTCCTTACCCAAGAAGGCATAAAGCCTAATACAAGGAGTCATTGCACCAAGAGTATATGCTGCCAATTTTGTTTTCTCAAAAGGAGTATCTAGTTTACCCAGAGCTTTTACTCCTTCAACCTTTCCTGAGGCTGTTGCCAGCAAAAAGTCTGTATACTTCACCGTGGCTGCATTTGGGGTACTCCCTTTGGGCAAGTCAAAACCCCACTCCTGCATAGTCCAGTGTTGTCAAGAATTATACAATGGTAAATCCACTTTAACAGAAACATAATGATCTGGGAGCATTTCATGACATACATGAAAGGACCTCATTATGAGAATTCTTTTACATGGATATAAAAACAAAACGGAAAATTAGAATAGACATATAACACTAATTAAGTGAGTATAACATGAAATTATTGCCCAGAATTCCAAAATACCCTTGAAGCTTCTACACAATTTTATTTTCTTGAATTCTTGGAGCCAAGGTTGTGGTAGGCAAGTATGAGTACCATATATCCATTAGTTGGAATTCTAGAATAGATGATTAGACTGCAGCAATTTCTATTATTTATCACCCAAACCTAATAACCAAAGATCAAAAGACTCAAAACTAACGGCGTGTTTACCTAATTCTTCTTTAACAACAGAAACTTTGTTACATCGAATATAAACAGTAGTGAAACGATTCAATTAAAATAACATTTTAAACAGGAAACTATAACTTTAAAGCAAACGAATTCATATTTATCATAGATCCTGCAATCTCATTGATGCTTACTTTAACAAATGAATCGTGCATTTTAAGCTCTTCAAGAGCACTTTTCTGTAGTTTGTAAAGCCCAACTTTTGCATCATCATCATCCGCAAACTCCTCGGACATTTCATACCTGATGCACAGTTTTGAAACCAATTAAAAAAAATTGTACTTCACAATGAAGCAAATGGAAGCAGAATCTAAAAGATAAAGTATTATGCATATCTAGATCTGAGTTTGTAATTCTCAGAACACCAACATCTAAAACTAGAAAATATAAGGTAGCCCACTTGGTAATAGGAAATATTTCTGACTAATAAATTTCCATCTAAGAACATATATGGATCTCCTCTGGCTATATTCTAGTAACCCTTTTAAGACATTGAAATAATGAATGGGTTCTGATCTTTTCTCAGTTTGCAGATCTGCCATTGAGAATATCTCTCCACCAAGAGAACAGAAACATAAGTTAGCAAGAGGAATGAACGGAATAGAAGATTAGAAGGAAAATACGACAGACCTACCAAAAAGCAAATGATTTAGGAAAGGGTAAGAAAAGAAGATCAAGGGAGAATCAACAAGAAGAAGAATTGCAACCATGGCTATCGCTGTGAGGGTGGGTTCTTATGTTATATAATTATTTAAGAAAATATGGAATTAGGACTAGCTTTCGTAATATGACAGCGACTACCTTCCGTGTTATATGCTAATTTATGAAGTCTATAAAAAAGTACAATTAATGGATTGACTAAAAGATAAACTCCAGTTTTGACCCTTAAACAAGAGAATTTATATGTTACAGTGTGGTGCCTGCTACATCATTGATAGAAGTTACACATTAAGGACATATACCAGTATAGGAGGTTTCACAGCAAATATCCGGAGCCAAAACATGGAAACTTGCAGTTCTTGTTTTATCAATAAAAATGGCATCAGTTTTGCACAGAAATTTAATTTTCGGATCATACGAATAATATAAAAGTCATTTGGTGATCCTCAAAATCCTGGTGTAAGCAAACATATGACCTTTCTTTTGCAAGAAAACATCAGGCAATTACACATGAAGATAACAGCTGAACTATATCCCAAAAACCATAACTCCGACAAGCATTAATCACTCTGTCCAGAAGTGAGAAAACAATCTCTAACAGAGGATTAACAAAAGAAGGATAATAGGACCAAAAAGGGGCGAAATAATTAAAAATTGAAAATGCAATCGTGAAGAATACTAACGCTTTTGCAAAGGCGCGCAGGAAATGTACGTCCTGGGCGATGTAATGGCGAAAGGCGTCGAGATTGAGATTTCCGGCGGCTAGGCAGACCACGAACGGGGTGTACAGAGCTCGCGTCCACTCGTTTTTAAACTTGATCCAAAGCTTCCGCCCTAGGCCATCCTCAATCAGCGGCGCCGACAACTTCACCGTTGCCGACGATGCCATCGGGAATCAGATAAATCGCCGAAGTTAGACGCGGGTTGGTAAGATCGGAAGCAGGTCGGAAAAAGGAGACGGAAAAAAACGACGAGGGTTTTGACAAGAAATTTAGGGAGATGAATATGATAGGGTTTTGAGGAAATATGGAATCAATAATCTGGGATATTTTTCTAGTAAAATGTGAAATCTATCGTTTTAATCAATTGATTTCCGTTTTCAGGCGGAGTCCGGCGGCGGAGGAGGTGGAGGCGTGCGGCGGAGGAGAAAAGTTGTACTCCATTTTCAAGTTTTCAACTCCAATAAATATACTGGCTATTTTGGAAAAGTTGGCGGATCAAACTTGAACAAGTATTGGGCGGCTAAGGTGGGCCAGCCCATTAGAATTGGGCCACAAAGTTATTGTACTATATTGATCCAATTATTAATTCTCTCCTGCTTCATAATCATTTTCATGTTTCACCGTCAACCAAAAAAAAAAAAATCACTCAATTTATTTTTATCTTGTCTGATTTTTCGTTTTTCACATTATAATATATTGAATGAGTCAAGAATCAAAAGGAACTCCCCAAACAAAATAAATGGGAAACATGCACTACACACTAGTTAAGAAGACTGAGTGGCTTAAGTCGAATTGTTCAGCTTGTTATTATATACGAGTGGAGTGCAAGTAGTATTATAGGGCTCCTGTTATTATAAACGAGTCGAGTGCAAGTAGTAGTATGTAGAGCTCCTGGGCTAGATTAATTATTCGGCCATAAATACCATTGATATTTTTCCTCTATGTCAAATTCCATCTTCCTTGACATAAGGAATGTACTAGGTGATCTTTATATATGAGCTGTTGTACTAGGTGCTTAGTTTAGTTTAATGTATTCATCCCACTTTTCGTGGTTGGGATGAATGAATACCATATGGAGATACCATACCATATGCCATATTGAACCTGAATTTCGATCTTGTTAATACTAAAAGTAAGCCCGACTCTCGTAAATCACACTATCACACACACATAGAGACGCTAACAAAGTTGCACGTTCTCTTGCCTTGGTCGGATTAATATCAACATGTTGTATAGTTTACACACAGGTTTATTACACGATAATGAAGAGCAGCGAGATGAGATATTGAGATGTAAAGAGTATGATTTCTCATTTATACGTCTATTAAAAGACTTGATCGACATGTCTCATACATGTAGAAAAACTACAGTTCACTTCCCTTTCGATTTTAACTGTCCTCCAAGTAGGATAAGTCCTATAGTTGAGAAAGCAGATAAGACTGTCGATGAATAGAAAAGCGCCAGCAGAGCTCCACGCAGCGACTGCAATAACTACCATTATATCTTTTCCATAAAGTAATTCAAAGTTGCAAAAGGATAATTAAAAATGAAAATAATTTCTAATTACAGTATTAGCTAAACTCTGGCAGGTATTTTACCACTGCATTTTTTGTAAAATTACAACACATTTCAAGTTTAGTCTAACAAAAAGACAATCATCTTTTAATGATTGCAAGTACCTACATGGCATATTTATTTTACAAGATACGGATATCAAAAGGCTATTTAGTATATATATATATATATATATATATATATATATATATATATATATATATATGTGTGTGTGTGTATGTATGCCTAATTGGAATACCTAACGATTTATTTTTATTTTGTAATTTAGAAGAAATCTGGATATCTTTGTAATTAGGATAAATATCAGTAGAATGGTTTTATAAGATTCTCAAAAGATTATTACATAGTAAATTGGGATAGTTATAAAGTACCTGCGCAAGACGCAATGCATTATCATTTGCATACTCCATTGAGCTCTCTGGTGTACTTTGGATGCCTTGACTCACTTGCCACGAAAGAATCCTATAGTCGAAGTTTCAATATTTTTCTAAGTTTTTTTGATCTTCAGTCAATGAATAAAAACAATCACATCTAGTTTGTATAGACTGATATTTTTTCAATAAGAAAAAACAAGTATGGACTGATATTACCCAAAGATAAAGGCAATAACAGCACCAGTATACGCTTTTTCCGGAGTCAATTCGACCTGAAGATCGCCGAACTGCAAGAGAATTTCAGAGATTTCTAACATGTTATAAAATATTACTGTATTACCAACCAGAATAATAATTTTGTTTTCAACTGCAAGAGCATTCAATATTTATTTAACCTTTAGAACCCTGGTTTCCTGTTTTTCGTCTCCATTGGCTGCCTCAGAGACTGGACTTGCAGACAATAGCTTTCCGGTTTTATTCATCACTTTGGAAATCTATGCTGATTTATAAGCATCCAGCAGTAAGTTTGAGAATATGCAGGAGAGGAAATAATTAGCTCTGCACATTATTATTTGCAACTAAGTTTAATTACAAGCATTTATTTTGTGTCCACTAATAGACTAATAGTGATGAAAAAAGGAAAGTAGAAATTTGAGTGTGATTGGATAAAGGATAAAAAATGCAATGATTGTCTGGCTGTGATATAATACCTCCAAAGGGCATATTTTGCTATATATTTTGTGTCCCCTTTCAGGTTTGATTATGTAGCAATATATTTGTCTGTTTGACACAAAATACAGGTATTCCATTTTATCCCTACCCCTATACTAAGATATATTTATTTTCTTCTAAATCATCATCTTATATACAGAAGCAACCGAATACGATAATTATGTGTGATACTCCCTCTGTCCCAGAGCTATAGGCAATTGTGGTCAACGTTGACTTTTTTTGCCCGTCCAATACATATGATAAACAGTATACAAAAATTATGAAAAAATAACTAAAATATAATTTAACTATTGAATTTTATTTTAGTAATTTTTTCATAATTTTTATATATTGTTTATCGTATATATTTAACGGACCAAAAAAGTCAACGTTGACCACATGTGTCTATAGCTCTGGGACAGAGGGAGTATAATTTAGGGAGAGTGATTGAAAATTGAAGGGAAAATTAGTAAAATTAGTTTGTTCCTTAGTTTTGACGAAAACTCCAAAGACTTCTATTCAGAATGAGGGAGTCATAAAAGAATGATTGAAATTTCATCTTTGGTTCAGGATGAATTTTAGTTTTCCATGATTATGGGATGGGTTGGCCAGGCCAGCTCTAGCCCATCAGGACAACATAGATTGCACTCGGGCCACCATTTTGATAGGCCCAGCCCAGAAAGTATGGCCAAAGCTTATTTTATTAATAAATCAGGCTGGCCCATTGAGCCCATTCGCCCGACCCAAAGTAGTACTGATTCGTTTGGGGCATATAAAATGTAGCCCAGTCCAGCATGTCCTCGGGCCGGATCTGGGCAAATAAAAAAATAGCCAAAAGCTTTTATTCCATACCGTTTGTAGTTCACCTTGGCCATACTGTCCCATGGACTGGAACCTCCTTGAAGCAGATACCAAGCGCTTTCCAAGTGCTAACTAGCAATAAAGAACTAAAATCGGTGAGTCGGTGACAAGTAATTAAAATCCATGCTTTCCAAAAACATGAATGATCATAAAGTAATCCATGAATATAAATTATAAACATTGCACGCTTGCCTGATTTGTTATTTCCGGTGAGAGAACCCACTAACAAGGGAAGCTTGCTCACTAAATTTACCGAGGTCAATGTGTCTCCAAGTTCCCATGCCCGACTTATGTTTAATAGAATCTCTCCCACCTCTTCCCCACACTGGAATACAAAGTTAAGCGGGTAACTTATTTAAGGATTTTTGGGATTAGAGTATTTCAAGCAATTGGTAGAATTTAATTGAGCAATGTTTTAAAAGACGTAGGATGTTAGGCATGGATTTCACATGTCTCTATGCACGGGTATACATCCAAACGTGTTGGATATAGAGCATTCAAACTGTGTTAACATTGTTATCTTCATATGAATAAATATTAACAATAATAAAATTATTAACAGTAATAGATTTTCTTCATATGAACACCACGAGATAATTATTAACATTGTTTTAACAATAATAAAAATTGATAATAACAAGGCCAAACATGAAAGAGTGTCAATTTCGAAAATCCAGAATTTCAAAAGTCAGCTAGAACTCTAGAAAAATGAAAAGTGTTCAGTCATATTTACCGTAAGAGCGTCAATTTTTAATTTCGTTATGTCAGTAAATTTGTAATGAGTGAAAATACCAACCTCATCCTTAACAGCGCCGTTGGAAAGATCAAAGGCGGCATCATTCAGCTTCGACATTCAAGAAAAAAAAAGTCAATACTTTATCCGCAGCACAAGTTACTTCTATCCAAAAGCGAAGCAAGAAAAGAGAGAGAGGCAGTGAAGCAATAAATAAGAAGTACTAGAATTGTTTTCAATTATTCAGAACAGAGTACAACCTTCAATGTTCAATATGCACAACCCCAATTTATACATAAATAACGTATTACATGTTATATTAAACAACGCTAAGAGAGTATACTTCTAAAAAGGAGAAACGAGTGTCTGAAACTCGAAAGGGGCATTTGTAATTTCTAATAATTACATGTTTTTTCTGGCAAAAAAAGAACATTTTGTTACAAGTGCTAGGTCGTTAAAACCCTCCGTAACAACTTCAAAATTAGGGCTTACATCTAGCCGCAGATCCTTCGGCAACTGGCGAAAATAATCTTCCGGAAGCACGAAACAATCCTACGAAGGCAACAATAAATTAATTAGAACAACATGAAATATTACCCATCAAAAATATTGTTTTTTTCAAACAAGGTCATCGATTACTGAGCTCGTACAGCAAGTTCTTTCAGGAGAATTAGAGGGTCAGGGTCTAGGGATTTCGGAGAATCTGATGATTCTGTGAGCGCAGATGCGATTAGTTTAAGCGATTTAGATTTTAGGGTTTTGTGATTTGGGAAAGAGGGGACATAAGAGGGATTTTGAGAAAGCTTGTGGGTAATAATGGAGGAGGATTTGTGGCGAGGAAGAAGATGGAGAGCTGGAAGGGAAGCAGATGCCATTTGTTTTTTAGGATTCCGTGCAGCAACGTTCAGTTTGTTTAGTTTATATTCATTTTAAAAAAATTTAATTTATTGAAAAAAAAAACACATATGTGGTGGTAGACTAAAAATGAATATTGTATTTTATAAATTTATTTTATACTTTTTTTTATAAGGAGGAGAGACGAGAAACTCCACCCCACTCGATTAGAGGTCACTCGGTCGGGTAGGATGTAAATCGAGGGATGTGCCCGAGTAGCAGACACTTGTGCGAAAGAGCTAACAGGTCGAACTCCAGGACAAACATTCATAATATTTCAATGAAAATTTGTTTCACTCAACGTTCCTGCGTCGCCGGAGAATATCTCAACCACATCATCACAGGCTTTACCACTTGTCTATGTCCCTGGGGATATTTTTTTTTATACTTCGTACTCGTAATAGTTACTGTACAAAATTTTCCTTATTTACCATAATAAATTTTCCAAAATGTATAATTAGTTTGGACTATTAAGGACTTGTTCTTTTGGACTTAATTTCAGTCCAATTCAATTCAGATCGTTTATGTTCAGTTCAGTTCAAATGGTTTTTCGTTTCAAAATAAATTAAAATAAAATAAATAAAAAATAATTTCAATCTATAATTTTCAATATACAATCTAGTTATTGTTAGGGATTATTACAAAAACCTGCCCAAGGTTTCGACTTTTTGGCACTAACCTACCCGGCCTGAAAACCGTGACACCCGCTTACCTAAACTTTTCTCCGATTTACACTAACCTACTAATTTTTGACAGAACAGAATATACTGTAGAATATTCCGTTAACTCTAATTTAACTCTATTTATTTATTATTTTTGTTGGCTGATTACAATTTTACCCTTCTTACACACTTCATAAATGAAAGAAACGCACTGCAACTCACATTTCACCCCCAAAATCGACGAACCGTAATTTCACCCACAAGCTGAGATTTCCAAAATCCCAGTTCTGATTTCCAAAATCCAAATCCAAAATCCGAATCCAAACCCATTTCCCAAATTGAACACGAACCCTAATCCCAAATTGAACACGAACCCTAATCCCAAATCCAAAAATTCCCAAATTGAGCACGAACCCTAATCTGCAAATCCAAATGCATTGGAAATTGCGGCCCGAATCTGGGCCCGTGCCAGAGAAGGATGGATCGCTGGTGGGTGCCTACACAGTGATATTACACCATAGCGGGAAGTTCAGACGTGAGAAAGGTAAGTTATGTTATGTTGGGGGAAAGGTTTCTTACTTTGATGAACTGTGTGGGGATGGATTATGGCAAGCCGAATTTCAGAGGATGGGTGCTGAATTAGGGTTTCCTAGTAGCTGCAGTTATTATTTTGCTTGCAATGCAGAAGATAATTGTGATATGTTGGTGCATGTGGGAGATGGTGATTATGGGGTTGAGATTGAAGCACTTGCAACAGTAGGTTCCAGGGTTGCTGTTTTTGTAGATCATGAAGGGATGCACAGAAGCTTAATTGAATATGATTTTGAAACTGGTTCTCAAAAGGAGACTGAGATGGATGAGATGGATCAGAGAAATGGTGAGAGTGGAGAAATGGAGGCTGAGGAGAATCAGAGAAATGGTGAGAGTGGAGAAATGGAGGCTGAGATGGAACAGAGAAATGGCAATAGTAGTTATTCTGATGAGGATGATATGAGAAGGATACTAGAGGGCCAAGTTGATGAAGAAGATAGTGAAGGAGAGGTGTATGTGGGGGAAGATTCAGACAATTCAGCTTACCTTGAAGATAGTGATGAGTGTTCTGATGATGATAATGCAGATTTTAGCAAGTATGTGGACTCAGAGCCTGAAGTGGAGTGCAAACATGTAGATCCTAAAGGAAAGAGGCCTATGACTAGGAGTGCATCAAAAAAATCCAAACAAGAAGATGTACCTGAGTAGAGTGGGATCAGTAAGAAAGGCAAGCACAAGGGATTCAAGGTGTTCAATCCCAGTGTTGATAATGAAAGGGTTGAATTTGAGGTGGGATTGGAGTTCACAGACATTCCAACCTTCAAAAAAGCTTTAAGGTATGCAGTTCAGAATGGTAGGAGTTTATTCTTCCCTATTAATGCCCCATACAAAGTCAAAGTAGAGTGTAAAAATGTTGGATGTCCATGGGAGATTTATGGTTCCAGAGTGCCCAAAGAAGACACAGTAAAGGTTAAAACCTTGTATGATACACATACATGTGCAAGGTAGGAGAGGGTTATTCAAGCTGATGCTAGATACCTGGTTGAAAATTACAAGGAGAGGATAAGAAGTGATCCAAATTGGCCAGTGGATTCCATGATTGACAGCATTCAGAGGGAGATTGGGTGCACAGTCAATAAGTCACAGATTTACATAGTAAAGAGAACTGTTAAGCAAATGGGGAATGGTGATGAGTTGGAGTAATATAGTAGTCTTTACAAGTATGCTCAGGAAGTGTTTAGAAGCAATCCAGGGAGTACATGTAAGATCAAGTCCACCATGGTTGGAGACAAGGCAGTATTCAAAAGGATATACATTTGTTGGGCTGCTTTGAAGAAAGGTTTGTTGGATGGTTGTAGAAGGCTAATTTGTTTGGATGGATGTCATTTGAAGACTGTTGTGGGAGGTGTGTTGCTCACAGCTGTGGGTATTGATGCCAACAATGGTATATATCCATTTGCTTATGATGTGGCTGAAAAAGAAACCACAAAGTCTTGGATGTGGTTTATTGACTTGGTAACCACTATCTTGGGAATTTCTGAGAGGGACAGTCACTTGTGGACTGTCATGAGTGACAAACAGAAGGGTTTAGTTGAAGCTGTGAATACTCTAATGCCTGGTTGTGAGCATAGGCATTGTGTGAGACACTTATATGCCAACTTCAAACTGTCAAACAAGAGGATTGGGTTGAGATCCAGATTCTGGAAGGCTGCTGCTGCAACAAGAGTTGTAGACTTTCAAAGGATGATGAATGATCTGAAAACATACAACAGGCCAGCATTTGATTGGATTTCTAATAGGAGCCTTCAACATTGGGTTAGGGCTTACTTTCAGACTATGAACAACACCAATATGTATGTCAATAACTTGTCAGAGTGTTTCAATGTCATGCTCCTGAAAGCTAGAACAAAACCAATCATTAAGATGTTGGAGGACATATTGGAATCAGGAAGTCTGAAACTGAGAGTTACCCTGGTCTGTTATGCCCTAAGATTCTGAAAATCTTAGAAAAAAATAAAAGGAAGGCATTTGGATGGGCACTTACCTGGAATGGGGCAAATGAATTTGAGGTGAGAGGGCCTGATGATCAGTACTTTTGTGTGCATATTGGTAATAGGACATGTACCTGCAGGAGGTGGCAGTTGAGTGGCATTCCATGCTCTCATGTAATTGCATGTTTGAATTACCATGGGAAGAACCCTGAGTTGAAAGTTGCAGAGTGTTACACTAAGGAGTTGTGTATGAGAATTTATAGCAATTGCATGAGCCCTGTGTTGAACATGGATGAGTGGAGTGAGCCTCCTGGTGCTGTGACTCCACAACTCATACCCCCTAAGATTCAGAACATGCCTGGGAGGCCTAAAAAACACAAAAGAAAGTTGGAAGAAGGTGAGATAAAAGGGACTTCAAAACATGGGAAGCTGAGGAGAACAGGGTTGTCATGTACTTGCTCCAACTGTAAAAAAGAGGGTCACAACAGTAGACATTGTCCTCTTAAAAAATCAGACAAGGTAAACTATTGCAATTAATCTGATTTTTCATGATTTTTTGCTCAATTTTTTTTCTCTTTTTTGGCAGCCTGGAGCCTCAAATACACATGCACCAAGGAGGAGCCCAAGGAATAAAACTCAAGATAAGGCTGCAGCTTCTGAGCCTCCAAGTCAGAGCTCAAGGAAGCAGATTCCAGAGAAGGCTGCCACTTCTGAGCCACCTAGAAGGAGTCCAAGAAAGCATGGTGCCTCATCTTCTCAACCAACTAGCAATGTCTCCAAGAAAAAAGGCAAGGAAAAAGTTGGACAATCCTCTTCTCAACCAATCAGCAATGTGAAAAAAGTCAAGGAACAAGTTGGACAGTCCTCTTCTCAACCAAACAACAATGTGAATCAATCTGAGCCTCCAAGTCAGTTTGAGCTGGGGTATGCAAGTGTACTTGGACAGAGGCCAGTGTTTTCAAGGAAGCCAGGGAGAAAATGGTTCTGAGTTGAAGTTTGAATTGGATTTGAACTTATTTTGAGTTGTTTGTATCAGTACTTTTGAATGTTTGTTGAACTTATTTTCAGTTGTTTGCATCAGTGTGTTTTGAATGTTTGTTGAACAAAATTTCAGTTGCTAAGGACCATGTATTTGTTGCTTTTGAGACATGTTATTTGTGTGATGTGAACCTAATTATGTACTCTGTTTTTAGTTTGTTTTTTGTTGCATCAGTGTGTTTTTTCTTTTATTAGTTTGCTTTACCAGTTTAACAATAAAACATAACAAAGCTCAAATCAGTACATTACATTGCAAAATCAGTACATTACATTGGTTTACCAGTTTAGCAATAAAACATAACAAAATCAGTACATTACATTGTAGCAGCAGCTTCAAACCAAAATCAGTACATTACATTGTTTCAATTAATTCAAACCAAGATCAGTACACAGTACATTACAAAGCTCAAATTCAGAACTCAGAATTTCAGACAGGAAAAAGCTACAATAAATGCTACAATCACAAGCCACAACTTCATGTTCCTCTTCCTCAGAAAAGCTTCTCTCTTTCTCAGCTTCTCCAATTCATCATCCTTAGAATTGATGTTCTTAATTAGACCTGGTATAATTTGATTACATCTCCCACATGCCGGTGGGTCAATCCAGTTGAAATACCCACAACCTCCCTGACAGTCGCAAACTGGTGTTCTCATTCATCCAAGAAAATTGTAAAAAAATTGGGGGAAATTGAAAAATTAGGGTTCTTACCCGAAATTTGGGGCAACACAAGTATCTTCTGCCTGGGTTCATCTCAGTCCAGGAAGTACGCCTCGCAACGAGCAGCCCGCATCGACAAAAATCGTCTAAGCTTGAGGTCGACATTGACATTGAAATGCAAAAATCGCAGAGGATGAAATTAGGTTTCGTCGATTTTGGGGGTGAAATGTGAGTTGCGGTGCGTTTCTTTCATTTATGAAGTGTGTAAGAAGGGTAAAATTGTAATCAGCCAACAAAAATAATAAATAAATAGAGTTAAATTAGAGTTAACGGAATATTCTACGGTATATTCTGTTCTGTCAAAAATTAGTAGGTTAGTGTAAATCGGAGAAAAGTTTAGGTAAGCGGGTGTCACAGTTTTCAGGCCGGGTAAGTTAGTGCCAAAAAGTCAAAACCTTGGGCAGGTTTCTGTAATAATCCCTTATTGTTATAATATTATTAATATTTTTAAAAAAATATTTAATAATTTATAAAATTTACAATTATTTTTATAAAAAAATCAATTCAGTTAAGTTCAGTTCAGATCGCTTAAGTTCAGTTCAGCCGGCCGTCCAAAAGAACAGGTCTTAAGACATGTTCTTTTCAAATTAATAAATTTCATTTTAATTCAACTTAATCAAATGATTCATTTCAATTCAGTTCATTTAAAACTTATCTGTTCTTTTGGACTTAATTTCAGTCCAAATCAATTCAGTTTAGTTCAGTTCGTTTCAAAATAAATTAAAATAAAATAAACAAAAAATAATTTTAATTTATAATTTTAAATATAAAATCTAGTTACTGTCATAATATTATTAATATTTTTAAAAAATATTAAATAATTTATAAAAATTATTATTATTTTTATTTAAAAAATCAATTCAGTTCAGTTCAGTTCAGCCGGTTTCAGTCCAAAAGAACAGGTCATTGAATGTAGCTCATTTTAATTCAATTTAATCACTTCAGTTTAGTTAAGACTTATTCAATTCAGCTCATGTTAATTCAGTTGAAATCATTTCAATTTAGTTAAAACTTATTCAATTCAACTCAATTAAATTCGTTTTCAAATTTAATTTATTAAATTATCTAAATAAATTTTTTAATGATTTATTTTATTTAAATTTTAACTCAAATATAAAGTAAAAAAAACTACTGATATACAATTAATTATTTTTTATATGAAATTAAATTTTATTACTCATGAATTTGATGTTCCAATTAATTACTAAAACTAATTAAATAAAATTGTTACTCCATTTTTTTTTTGAAATTTATAGAAATAATTCAGTTTCAATAATTTAAATAACTTATAGTAATATTAATTAATTTAAAACATAGAAAAAAACTTTTAAAAGCAAACTTTAGAAAAATGGAAAATTGAAAAAAATATAGAAAAAAAATTGCAAAAATTCAAAAGAAAAAAAATCAAAACAAATAAAAAAATCATTTTTTTTTTGTAGAATCTCCAATTATTATTTGTTAGTATTTAGTAAGGATGTAATGTTTTATAATTATAATTTTTTAAGAAATAAGATAAGAATTTAATTAACAATATTTTTTGTGAAGAAATAAAATAATATTTTAAATTACTAACATTAATTACTACATTCACACTCAATTGAACTTTTTTTTCACTCTATTAAGTACTTTTTTAGACTTATTTTTAGTTTAGTTCACGATGCTAGGTTCTTTTTTAGGGTTTATTCTATGCTACCCAGTAGTAACCTAATTCATACACACCTTAACATGTGGCAACTACAAAATGTTTTAAGCAATCGCATAAATGAAAAAATTCAAGTAACTACATATGGAATTAAGGCAGTGCACTTGGGGAGGCATTTATTAGTTGCACCCCATTCTAAGATGAGCATTTTAGTCCTGGTCAACATTATATAAGTTTCGGTCAATTTAGTTTAGGTTTTTTTTCTCATTTTCTTTCTCCTTTTCTTCTTTTTCTCTCTTGCAGGCATCCACCGCCACCATTCTCCATTTTTTTCTCCTCTTCCTTTTTTCTTCTCTCTCGCAGGCATCCACCGCCACCATTCATCGTCGCTATTAACTGCGATCTACATCGTCTTCAACTTCCTGCGTTAGAACTAGGTTAACATACCGACTATCCACAAAATCGAGAGATACCGGTACAGCGCCAGATATGTGCTTTTGAGAAGACCGATGAAACTCCGCCCTTGAGCCACAACCGATCGTCACGACTACTGACATCCCTGATGCAAAAACTAGGTTAGCAATTATCTAATTCGACTTCGATTTTCATGTATATGGTTTTGTGTTTCTAGTCGATTTGCTGTAATTTGATTTTGAAAAAATTAGTGAATTAGAATTGATTTTGAAAAATTAGTGAAATCGAATGGAAGCTATATTTAATAGGCCAACATCAATAACATTGAGTGTGGTGTTTTGAGAAAACTTACATCTCATCTTTCAATTCATCCTTCAAGGGGAGCAAGAGCATGATGAGCAACTGGACTACTTACCAATCCACTAATGTTGGTAATTAATTAGTAATCAACTATACATTCCGATATGAGTTACTAACCCTTAAACATGAAATGAGTAACTGGACTACGTTACCAACTCGCTACGGTTGATTTTTTTGATTTTGGAATTGGAATTTGTAACCGGTTGGATTTTCTAACAAATAGAGATTCAGTTTTAAATTAATTATTCTTGTGTATAATTGTATGTTGTGTATGAGGCTTCATTTGTAACAGATAGAGAACAACATATTTTCTTATAATTTAATACTTCAAGTTTCAGATCATTGTCCTTCAGTTTTTAAAGTGTCAAACTTCACTTTTGAAAATATTTCATTTTCATCAAAATTCATCATTATTTTACTTCAAAATCATTCAGGAGTATTTTACTACAAATCATCAAATAATCTATTACGAATCATTTATCAATCAATCTACTACGAATCATTCATCGTTATTTTGTGGTATTTTATTTTCAAAATTATTGTCCTTTTTGTAAAGTGTGAAACTTCATTTTAAAAGTACATTTTTTTTAAGTGTGAAGTTTCATTGAGTCTGCATTTCCGATGAAAAGTGAGGAGATCATGAATGTAAGTAAATACTAAGTTGACAGAGCAATGAATGTAAGTACAGATTTTTACATATTTGCTTTTTATGTATTGCAAGTCATGTTATGAGTTGTAGTTTACAATGAACTAATTAAAATTATTTTTATATAATGTTTTGCAGGTTGATGAAGATATATGTGAATCTGAACCATTTTTAAGAGCCTTGTGTATTTGGGAGCTACCATCATTTGAACCAATTCTAATAGACTTTTGATTTTCAGATTCTTGGCTTAATTGTATTATTGTATTTAGATTTATATTTAGATTTAAATTTGAATTTGTAACATATATTGAATTAATTATTCAGTGATTCTTCATTTTCAAATAATATGATGCTTCATTTTGAAATGTGTTATGCTTCATTTTGATAAGTATGATTATTCAATTTCATATTATCTTTACTTTTGTACTACTTTCATGTACTACATTGTCATTAATTCTTCATTTTGCAATATATATTGAATTAATTATTTAGTGATTAATCTTCATTTTCAAATAGTAAAATGCTTCATTAATTTGAATATGATTTTTCAATACATGAACATAGCATGGACTAAAGCACATTCATAGTAAATAATAAAGTGAAGTATGAAGTGTGCTTATAACGAAAACTTTTGTAATATGAATATGAAGTATGAAACAGTTGTACAATGAAGTTAACAAAAATGTTTTCACGTCTGGCTATGAATATGAAGTTTGAAGTAAAAAATAGATCCATAAAAAAAATGAACAACAAATTGTATGTTTCTCCACAATCACATGTAAATTTTTGAAAGTTCTCATACTTAATATCCAACGTACAGTATGTCATATTTCATTATAAGACAATTCATACTTCATTATAAGATAATTCATACTTTATTTCTAGTAAATGAATTGAAAATCGCACTTTAAAAATAAATAATGAAGGATGATGTTAAATAAACTGAAGAATGAGGTTAAGTAAAATGAAGATTGGTGTTTTTCAGAAATGTAAAATAATATCATTTTTATTTCATTATTGATTTAAATTTTATGTGAACTATAGATGCTTATTTATTGTGTTGAAATAATATTATATTTTTTTATTGAAATTATTTATTTAAGTTTGATTTGAAGTTTTTTTTTTTCTTGTGATATATTTTTTATATTTATTTTTTCATTTAAGGATGATAATAGTTGATTAATAGTAAATGAAATGAAAAATACACTTTTCAAATAATGAAGGATGATGTTAAATAAGAATGAAGAATAATGTTAATTAAAATGAAGATTAGTGTTCTTAAAAAATGAGTAACACACGTATATAATTATGAATTCATCATTCTAGTGATTTATTAATTTAAATTTCATCTGAAATTTAAGTGTGTTATTAAGTGTTTAAATCATTTGATGATTTTTATTGGAATCGTCGATTTAAAATTGATGTGATTTGTCTTTTCTTGTGATGTATGTTTTATATTTTTGTTTGAGTTTATAATGATAATAGTTGATTATCAATGAATAAAATGAAAATTGCACTTTAACAATAATGAAGAATGATGTAAACACAGCCTCGGCCTATTCTCTTTTCCACCCTGAGGGGTCTACGGTACTGTGGGCAGCCCTTCTCGCTGGGCCAGGGTGTTGGGAAATTCGCGTCCGAATTCCCCTCCTGAAAAGCACACGAAGAACGCAAGAACAAAAATACGGAAATTAAAGACACAAGAAATTTATAGTGGTTCACCCGTTAACGAGGGCTACGTCCAATTTCTCCGGCTGCAATGATTTATTAGAACAATTATAGATCCCCGTTACAAGCTTGTAAACTCTATAATATCAATTCTAATTGCTGTAGGTGTTAACCCTAATTAATAAATCGCATAGGGTATAAATAGGGGAGGGAAACTTGGAGGACAAGTAAAATTCCCGCTGGCAGAAAAATATGGGGGTAGCGACCGCTACCCCAGCGCTACCCCAAGCGCTACCTTGCTCGTCCATCGATCGCTACTTAGCATCTGGACGGGCTGTTCCCGACTTTGGAGGACCAGCGACCGCTGGTCCTTGGCAGCGCCCGCTGCTCGTCGCCTGGCGACCGCTGGGCTCCTCCAGCGATCGCTGCCCTCGCTCCGTCATCCTCGTCGTCTTCCCGGCGTGAATTTGGCCTTCACAACCAACAATCTCCCACTTGAAGCTAATTCACGACCCCCTATCGTCTCTTCCCATTGCAGCCGCCTCCCCGGTTCTCATCCCAGAAGACCAACTGAAGTCGAACACAACTTCAGTTTATCACACGGTACCACCTTCGTAAACATGTCGGCTGGATTCTTACTCCCAAGAATCTTCTCCAACACCAAGACGCCTTCCTCTAAGGCCGATCGAATGAAGTGATATCTCAGCTGGGTATGCTTCGTTCGAGCATGGTACACCGGATTCTTCGCCAAATGAATGGCACTCTGACTGTCGCAATACAAGACACTCCCCGAGTGGTCTTGTCTCAACTCTAGCAGGAAAGCCTGTAGCCACATCATCTCCTTCGCGGCTTCCGTCACAGCGACGTACTCCGCCTCTCAACTCGACAATGCTACGATCTTCTGCAACCTCGACACCCAACTAATCGCGGTACCCCCGAAAGTGTACACGTACCCAGTAGTGCTCTTCCTACTATCCACATCACCTCCGTTATCCGCGTCCACGAACTCGAGTAACCCCAAATCTGATTTTCGGAACCTCAAAGCAAAACCGGAAGTCCCTCTCAAGTATCGAAAGATCCACTTGACGGCTTCCCAATGTTGCTTCCCCGGATTACTCATAAACCGACTGACCACTCACACTGCATGGGCAATTTCAGGCCTCGTGCACACCATAGCATACATAAGGCTCCCAATCGCGGAGGCGTAAGGGACCTTATCCATAAGCTCTAGCTCCTTCTCGCTCGTCGGCGAGTCCTCCTTTGATAGACGGAAGTGACTAGCCAAAGGAGTGCTCACGGGTTTCGCATCCTCCATGTTAAACCGTGCTAGTACCTTCTTCAGGTACTCCTCTTGAGACAACTCAAGACCATCCTTGCTCCTCGTGATTCTCATGCCCAGGATTTGTTTGGCAGCACCCAAATCCTTCATAGAGAACTCCCTCGATATACTCTTATTGAGCTTGTCGATCTCCGCCAAACTCGCCCCGACTATCAGCATATCATCTACATAAAGGAGCAATATTATGTAGGTACCTCCGAGTTTCTTGAAATAGCAGCAGTGGTCCGCCTCGCACCGCGTGAACTCGACTCGCTTCATGAACATGTCGAACTTCTTGTACCACTGCCTAGGAGCTTGTTTCAACCCATACAAGCTCTTTTGAAGCTTGCACACCAGCTTCTCCTTGCCTCGGACTTCGAACCCCTCCGGTTGCTTCATATAAATTTCTTCATCTAGATCCCCGTGAAGAAATGCGGTCTTTACATCCATTTGCTGAAGATGTAAGTTCTCTTTTGCCACCAAGCTAAGCACCACCCGGATGGTTACCATCTTGACTACCGGAGCGAAGATCTCCGTGTAGTCGATCCCTTCTTTCTGCTGAAAACCTTTCACCACTAATCTTGCTTTATACCAAACGCTCCCATCGTGTTCTTCCTTTGCCCGGAAGACCCATTTATTGTGCAAGGCCTTCTTCTCCTTCGGAAGCTCGGCTAGTTCCCAAGTCTGGTTCGACATCAATGAGCTCATCTCTTCTTTCATGGCAGACTCCCACTTGATCGAATCCCTCGCTTGTATAGCCTCGGTGTAGCTCTCCGGCTCACCCCTATCAGTCAGCAAAATATAGTTAAGGGAAGGTGAAAATTTATGGGGAGGTCTTCTTACCCTAGTCGACCTCCACGGCTTCGGTGTGACTGGATCGATGTTGGGATGAGCATTCTCATCTTGCTCATCCTCGCTGCTCGTGTTGCCCTCCTCGATCTCCTCGGTCTCCACGACCTTCACCGGAACCTCCTCCGTTTCTCCCACGGGATCAATGCCTTCTTCAACAACCTCGTCTTTACCCTTGTACAAGACCGCCTCGTTGAAGATCACATTTCTGCTTCGGATCACCTTATGATTTTCGGCATCCCAAAATCGGTACCCGAACTCCGTGCCGCCATATCCAAGGAAGAAGCACTTCTTGGATTTAGGATCAAGCTTGCTACGAGCAGCTTCGTCGATATGGACATACGCCAGACACCCGAACACCCTCAAGTAGGACAGATTCAGCTTCTTCCCACTCCAAACTTCCTCAGGAATCCGATATTCCAAAGGAACCGATGGTGCTCTGTTGATTAAATGAGCTGCCATGTCGATGGCATATGCCCAAAACATCTTAGGCATCCCCGAATGTAACCGCATACTCCGGGCCTTCTCATTTAGCGTCCTGTTCATTCGCTACGCTATTCCGTTCTGTTGTGGGGTCCCCGGAATAGTCTTCATCATCTTGATCCCACTCTCGACACAAAACTGTTTGAAGTCGGCGTCAACGTACTCACCACCGTTGTCGGACCTCAAACACTTCACCTTGAGATTTGTTTCATTCTCAACCTCGGCTTTCCATTTCCTGAAAACAGAGAACACATCACTCTTATTTTTCATGAAGTACACCCATACCTTCCTTGTGGAGTCATCGATGAAGGTAACATAATAGAGTGATCCCCCGAGTGAGGCGACGGGAGCTGGTCCCCAAACATCCGTGTGTACTAGTTCCAGCTTCTCCGCCTTGGGCTCCCTTCCATCTTTGGAAAAACTCACTCGTTTCTGCTTTCCAAGAATGCAGCTCTCGCACACGTGAGACTCAATCGCCTTGAGTTCGGGCAGCCCGTTCTTTGCCATGATCTTCATCCCCTTCTCACTCATATGCCCCAGCCTGCAATGCCACAATTCGGTCTTCTTGGTGTTATCAACAACACCAGCCGAGTCCCTCACGCTCGTCGTCATGTAAAGTGTGCCCGTCTTATGACCTCGAGCTATGGTCATGGCGTTCCTCGAAACTTTCCACGACCCATCTCCAAATGACACCCGGTGACCATCACTATCAAGTTGGCCCACCGAAATTAGGTTCCTCTTCAACCCCGGCACATGTCTGACCTTGGAAATCTTCCATGTTTGCCCATTTGACATCTTCAGGTTGATATCTCCCATCCCGACTACATCGAGTGGCTCGTCATCTGCAAGAAAAACCTTTCCATAATCACCCGAGACGTAATTCAGCATTACCTCTCGCTGTGCAGTAGTATGGAAAGAAGCCCCTGAGTCCAGCACCCAGGAATCGATCGGTGAGTTGACCGAACAGAGAAGGACGCCCCCATCGTCGTCATCCTCTTGTGTCACCGCATTGGCGGTTCCCTTCTTCTTGTTGTCACTCTTCCCCCGAGAACGACAATCCCTCTTGAAGTGCCCCGTCTTACCACAACTCCAGCACTCATTATCCTCGGACCTCGAGCTATCTCTTCCATTCCTAGACTTGGATCTCCCTCTGTTCCTGTTAGCATTCCTGCCCGAGTTTCTCCCCCGGTTCTCCACACTCAAGGCCGAACTAGAAGGCTTTCCCTTGAAATCCTTTCTCCGGATTTCCTCGGCTAGGATCTTATCTCTAACTTCGGAGAACTTCAAATTCTCCTTCCCCATAGAGTTGCTAACAGCTGCCCGCATGGGCTCCCAACTATCCGGCAGAGACGCAAGTAGGATCAAAGCGTAAATTTCATCATCGAAATTCACCCCGACTCCTTTCAATTTATCCAAGATGGAATTCAGCTCGTTTATGTGGTTGGCTGCGTTTGCATTGTCCGACATCTTCAGGTTGAACAACTGCTTCATGAGATACACCTTGTTGTTCGCTGAAGGTTGCTCTTACATGTTTGATAGGGCAGCCATCAAATCCTTGGTAGTGGTTATCAAGCGCACGTTGAATAAAACGTTTGAAGCTAGAGACAAACGTATCAATCCCAACACCTGCCTGTCGAGGCTTTCCCATTCTTCGTCATCCTTGATCTTCTCCGGTCTACCCTTCAAAGGAATTCCGAGTTTTTTCCCATAAAGGTAGTCCTCGATCTGCATCTTCCAATGTCCATAGTTGTTCCCGTCAAACTTCGTAACCCCGAACGAAGTGGTGGTGTCCGTCATCGCTTTTCCCCGATCGCTATAACCCTAGCGCTCTGATACCAGTTGTTGGGAAATTCGCGTTCGAATTCCCCTCCTGAAAAGCACACGAACAACGCAAGAACAAAAATACGGAAATTAAAGACACAAGAAATTTATAGTGGTTCACCCGTTAACGAGGGCTACGTCCACTTTCTCCGGCTGCAATGATTTATTAGAACAATTATAGATCCCCGTTACAAGCTTGTAAACTCTATAATATCAATTCTAATTGCTGTAGGTGTTAACCCTAATTAATAAATCGCATAGGGTATAAATAGGGGAGGGAAACTTGGAGGACAAGTAAAATTCCCGCTGGCAGAAAAATAGGGGGTAGCGACCACTACCCCCGGGGTAGCGACCGCTACCCCAGCGCTACCCCAAGCGCTACCTTGCTCGTCCATCGATCGCTACTTAGCATCTGGACGGGCTGTTCCCGACTTTGGAGGACCAGCGACCGCTGGTCCTTGGCAGCGCCCGCTGCTCGTCGCCTGGCGACCGCTGGGCTCCTCCAGCGATCGCTGCCCTCGCTCCGTCATCCTCGTCGTCTTCCCGGCGTGAATTTGGCCTTCACAACCAACAGAGGGCGTATTCCGCGGCACTGCTTCATTCTTTGGCTTGCTATCCGAGGTCGGCTTCCGACTCGTGATAAGCATTGGATTGGTCGGGGGGTTGATTCGTGTGTTCTGTGTGGTGGGGAGGGTGTTGAGACGCACTCTCATCTTTTCTTCGAGTGCACTTTCTCATAGGACTGCTTGCAGAGATTAGAGGGGGAGGTTGGATTCCTATGGCCACGGGGTGATTGGGAGAGTGCTGTCCTTCGTGGTGCTAGTCGGTGGAGGGGGAAGCATTGGATTTCTTGCACCTATCGTGGAATTCTCGCTGCCCTTGTGTACTTTATATGGCAGGAGAGGAACACACGCATTTGGGAGGCTCGCTCGGTGTCGTCTGAGGTGGTGGCTACTTTGGTTATTTCCATTGTGAGGGATAGGATCATCTCGTTACGACTCCCAGACTCACTTCAAGCACGAGCTCTGAAGCGAGTGTGGCATATAGCTTGGTAGCAGTTTCTTTTGATTTTATTTGTACTTTATTTTATTATTGGTGGTTCAGAGAGCTAGCATGTTAGCTCGTTGATGCGGTAGGGCGTTTTCCCTATGCGTTGTACTGTACCTCCTTACTCTTTTTTCGTTTCTCTTTTATTTGCGATTGACCTTTAACCAAAAAAAAGAATGATGTAAACAAAAAAAATGAAAAACGATTAAAATGAAGATTGTTGTTATTGAAAAATGTATAACAAAATGATGTTAAAGACAATGAATAAATTTCTTAATATAATATTATTCATAACAAGTTGGGAGAAAAGTCTTTTTCTAATTCTTATTGTCAGTAAACATTGAACAAAACAAGATTTTAAAGCAAAAACAAAACTTTGAAATATCGAAGAAGACGTCATCATTTATAAAAGAAACAACACAAGACAGGCGAACAATAAACACTCTCGACTCCATCGAATGCCAGCGGCTTCGTCAACGCTTCGTAGTTGTGCAAGAGGTCGATCGTCATGCTACCGACAGGAACTCAGCTGGTGGTGAACTGCATCCTTCTTACAAGAGCGATGCAAAGGTCAATCATGACAGTGACAACATCGAGTCACACAACCTTCTTCGTCACAAACCAGCCCTTCCCTTGTCGTGAAACTCCTCCTCCTAACCCCAATGTCACCCTACATTGCCTCATTCAGTCCTGGTGCACTCTCCACGCCGCTGAATACAATTAGTATAATTAGATATCTAATCCAACAAGAAAAACAATTTATGTTTACTAACTTCACCTCCATTGAGACAAACCATCAAAAACTTTGACTACACTCATAAATATCGCATTTTCACAAACTGTATCTCAAACTCCTTTATCCACAAGCAAAACTCAAACATATAAGTTGTCTGAGCATCAATGAGAAGCATATTGAAAACTAAAAACTAATATTTTTCTAAAAATCAATGGGCAATAATCAAAAAATAATTTGAAATTAGAAAACAAAATCAAACAATAATCATTACTCGAGCTTTCCAAACTAATAAGGGTTTGCATTATAATTTTTTACGGCAGAACAAACAATCACTTTTTAACAAAAAAAGAAACAGCAAAAATACCAGATTATTATTCAATTAAATAACTTGTAATTCATGAAATTTATGAAAATTTAAAAACTAAATACTGAAGTGAAATCATGAACAATTATTAGGGTTAACATATAAATACCTTTCACAAAATTCATGAAAATTTTAAAACTAAATTACCTAGTGTTGGAGGCTTGGAGGCTAAACGGTAGTGTAGCTTGGAAACGAGCCGGTACCGAAGCTTGGAGACGGCGAGGCGTGGAGGAAGAAGGTGGCGAGAAGCGAGCTTATTTCTCAATCCCAGGTAGGGACTTAGCTGAAGCTAGCGTGGGTTTTTCCGTATACAGATGATGATGCTTGAAGGCGGAGAGAATTCAGAATTAGAGAATCGATGGTGTTCGCGATGGCTAGGGGGCGGTGGGTGCGGTGAGAATGAGTGAAGATACAGGGAAACGGTGGGTGTGTATTCGAGAGTGAATTAGGTAAGGATCGTAATGTGTTGTGACGTAAGCAACAACATGTAATTGGGCTGACCTTTTATATGTTGGGTCTGTATGAAGATGATCATCTTGCTCCTAGGGTGTAAGATATAGGGCCCCCACTTGGGTGGCATAGAATTAACCATTTTTTAGACCGATGAAGTAATTATATAAACTTCACTATTTTATCAATTAATTACATTATATGTTTTAATTAATTAATACTATGTTATGCAAATAAAAAAAATGATCAAATTAAAAATAGTCGTTTGTTTATTTTATAAACATAATATAGATCTTACTTTTCTAAGAGTTAATTAAAAACAATGACATAAAATAGTAACTAATTAAATAAAGTAGTCGGCATTTTTATTATTATTTTAATAATTAAATAATGATTGTGAATTAAATATAACATATAAAATTTAATTAAAATTAGGACATGTTCTTTTGAGTTGAATTAAAGAAATTCAATTGAATTAAAAAAAACAAATGACTGAACTGAAATTAGTGAGCCTAAACTAAACTTAATGGGTCGGAGTCTGAACTGGGAGTTTGAACTGAACTTAAATGAGTCGGAGTCTTAATTGAACATAATAGGTCTAAACTGAAGGGTCTGAACAATCCAAAAGAACATACCCTTAATAGTTTTAGTGCAAAAACAATGCAAACCATTTAATTAGTTCAATTCCTATGAATACTACACATAGAGCTCTTGCATTCATGAATACTAGAATTGTTCACAAAGCAAACACAAATGCAAACTACAGTACATATCAAAACTTTGAAATCATGTTGGTTCTTACTGTTACCACACAAGAAACAAATATTGGCACCATCACAGTAATAAGTTTTAAGTAAATGGTAAAAAAGAGTTCAGCAATGCAGGTACATCTTGCACTATTTTTCGATCTTTGCAACTTTTCTCTGCTCGATTTGACCGGTCAAAGGACACTGCATCTCTGTCCAGCTTATAGGAACCATAGTTGCTCCTAAAGGAAGTTAAGAGCAGTTTTTGATTCATCAAATAAAGAATGAGGAGAAGTAATTTATGCATAATTAATAAGATTAAGATGTAATTGAAAGATTGAACATAAAGGGAAAACTAATAATCAGGTGACTCGATAATAACATGCTTAATATACAAGCTACTTGAAGACGAACATAACTAAGTATTGTAATTTCAGTAGGTGCAAAAGGTATAACTTCATTGCTTAGTATCCAAGTTACTTGAAGACAAACATAAATAAATCGAGTAATTTCAGTTGGTGCAAAAAGTACAACTTCATTAGATGACGGTTGATCTTATATACTACCCTTAGATGTTCAGGCTAATTATGAAAATAAAATTTTACACAAAAACATCTTTAATGTGTTGATCTAACTACAAAAAACAAAAAGGATGAGGCAACTATCCAAACTACAAAAATACCCATGAAGTTTGATTCAATGTCAAAATGGATAACTGTAATATCTGATAAATGCGGATGAGGTTTTTGAAATATTCATTTTTTGTTTATGAAGGGGTAGTGTAAGAAAAGATATAATCTATTTATTAGGTAAATTCAGGTTTAAAATGTACTCCTGATTGTAGATCATTGTGGACTTATTGTGCATTGATACTTGATAGTAATTTGAGGGAACCCATGGGAATAGGGAGGTGAAATCTTTGCAAAAAAAAAACAAACCATGTGTCTCAGTAAGATAAAATGGCGAATTAGTATTGATGAGTTAAGATGACTAAAAAACATAGTTTTTATCGCCCAATGCCTAACTACTTCATGAAAGGCAACCTTTTTAGTTCACTATCTACTAAAACAATTTCAAAAGGAAATATTTAATATACTTGGTAGCGTTTAAGAAACAAAACAAAATAGTCATACCTGCTGCACTTTCTGAAGAAACAACACCAAGTTCATTTTTTGCAGTCGATAAATAATAAGCTCGTGCATCACCAAGGGATAGCTTCGAAATGAAATATTAAGGCAAACAAATTCCATCGAACAATTAAATCAGTAAATTGTACCTCAAACTGGAATACTTAATGTTGAAATCATTTAAAAAATTGATAGTGTAAGCAACCTTTGAATTTTAGAACCAAAAAAAAAATCATCTACAATGTTATGTGAGTATGTGTCTAAAACTACATATACAGAGTAATAATCTGATCTCACCAAAACTTTCAAAACTTTATGAGGAAAAGATGATCTATCGTGTAAGGATAAAATAAATTATAAAAAGTACCCTTGAGTTTTGACCTAATAAAAATAACACCTACAGCTCACTTTCAAAAGTACAGAAACACCACTGAGATAGCATTTTGCCTTACAATAACCTTCATTAAAAAAAAAAAAAAAAGAATTCTCCACATTTATACACTGAATCAATACTTCAGGGCCTGTTTTTGTAATTTCAAAAGTCAGCTGGAGTTTATTTCAAATTAGATCAAATTCAGGGATACTTTTAGTGGTTCTAATAACTTCAAAGATACATTTACTAATTATCACCTAGTTTTTAACATAAAATTGTTTCATATGGAGGATACAACTAAAGCTCGAACAATGTCTCCCGGGCAGAAAGAAGAGTGCATTTCCACTTTGTCAATTTCGGTTGCTCTCACATCTTGCTGCCTGTCATATGTTCGCACACTGAAGTCATGCACCCACTTATTTCAATAATTCAAAGATATCGTTACATACTTCACTCAGCCAAGAAAGAAAAAAATACTTAAAACTAGGATTTCATATTGATCGTTTCATTAGCTATTGTTAAAAGCTATCAAAAAATCGACCAATATGTATCAGCTTACCTAATAGTGCCCGTAAATTTTTCTCGTACAGACTTGGGACCTACACATATTATATCTGCTGAGGCCATTTTAGCCATCACCTTCGTAACCTGTCACAATGGAATTGGATAGAACGCATCAAAACAGGAGCATAAATAAAACCCAGAAAACAATTCAACCAGAAAAATCGTTTATACACCACTCCGGTAGTCCAGTATGAATACAAATTTCGACAAACGAGCAAGTAATAATCTGTGAAGTCCAGTTCATTTCACGGTTTTACAGTGTAAAAAAAAACGAACTAAAGCTCAAAATCCAACAGCTCGCAGTTAAATAAAATAAATAAAAATAAAAATAAATCCATACTCTTGCAATAACAATAGCACCGGGCTCTGGAACTGGACCATGCGCCTTGTGACCTTTGATCTCCACAGTAGGCCTCTGGTAACAAACACAAATAAATTCCAAATAAAAAAAAATCCGAAATCAGGTTTTAGAAAGAAAAAAAAACTGGAGTTATTTAAAGTTGTATACCGAATCGTTGGAGTCTGCGGCAGGAGGAGTGAGGGATCGGAATCCAGTGAGGGAGGCGTACACGGTTTTATCGTGGGCCGAAACGTAAGCGCCCTTCCCGGGTTTCAAATCCGAGGCTTTACCCAATACGTCACCTGGAGTCACAAAGTTTTCTCCTGCTTCTTCTCTTTCCTTCATTTCTTGATGTCCTTCTCTGCGCGTAAAATGTATCTATGGATATTGCGAAAGGGTTGAAGGTGATTTGCCGCTCTTGTTCAGAGCTTTTGTTTTGGGGGTTTAGTGTTGTTTCTCTTGTTTCAATTCAGGGTTTAGTGTTATTGGGCCTGTTTTGTAAAATAGACCTCAAAGTTTAGAAAAAACGGCCATTCGATAACACAAATTAATGGTCAAATTTAACCATAGTTTTGTTAAGAGTTTGATAGTTTATATTATTCTACTCAAATGTTCATATTGATATACTACTTAGTATTTAAAATTTCATATTAAATTTTTTTATATATAATATTAATATACTGAAATTCAATACATGATATTTTGCATCCATATTGTATCAAATTTATAATTATGTCAGTCAACGTTGAGATGAACTACAAGTTCAATCTTGTTGATCGTAAAATTTATATTTAAGTCAATTAAATTGATTTTTTAAGCATTTTTTTAAACTTAATGAGATTGTGACAATTCAATTAAGGAATTTTGCTAATTTTAATCTTGATGATTACATCAACAAATATCAAATCTTTCATGACATTTTCTTAAGATTGATTTAGTTATTCACGATCAAATCATGATTACTTGATTAGTACTCAAATCTTGATGATAAAACAGATTATGATAAATTACTCTAATTTACCCTTAACATAAACATATTTGCCGCATTCATTGATTTTGTAATCATTTGACTGATGATGTTATCAAATTTCAAATGATTTTGTTTTCTTGTTTAAGCACATATACGTATGACCTTATCAATTCATCAACTTTTTTAATTTGACTAGTTGAATCTTTCAATTTGTTCTATTTAAATTTCTTCTTACAATTCACCATTAAAAATCACAATTTTTACATTTATTTGGTAAATTTATATTTATAGATTTTGCAAAAAGATAATCGCAAAAAACACTCGATATTCTGATTAGTGCAATGAATTCACAACTTTCTTTTTGATTTAACAGTTTGACTTGACAATCAATCTTTAAACTTATCTAGTGTTCCATTTACATTCAATTTTTTTCTTTATGATTTATTTACATTCTAAATGTTTATAGTCTAAACATTTTTATCAGAATTATTGAAAACTTAAAATCCATAGAAAATAATAATGGAATTAAGAAACTGGTATTGAAAGTGTTCATCAATATTTGACAGCACCGTATATATATTACATATCTTGCGATAATAATACAGTATGTAAGCTATTTCCTTACTTGTTTGATGCCCTTGTACATCAAATACATTCCTTCTTCGAGAAGGCAAGCAAAACATGGAAAATCAGTGGCAGAAAACAAGCTTGGAAATAGCACAATTAATTAATTACTTCTAAGTACTCTCTTAACAACTAAACAAAATTAAAGAATTTACTAGCACCACTTTTGGGCTTTCCGTACGGTCCATTTAACTGCATTGTGGGCTTTTCCCAGGCCCACCGTAGTAAAAATGCGTGCCCCATTCACTGTTGTAAGAGCTCTTGATGTTGTAACAATTTGTGTTCTCGGCCATGGTGGATATGTCTTGGGCCGGGATCAAGTTGTTGTCTGAATCCACGACCTCCAAGTTTCTAAAGTAGCTTGCTTTCGCAAACCCGTCTTCCGCGTAGTGGCCCGACCCCATTTGGGTCGAGGTGTGTTCACCGCTGGCCCGAGAGTTCACGATCTCTCCTCCCCACTCGACCATGGTGGCCCGATCCGCTAAGTGGGTGAAAAGGTCAGTGGGCCAATAGCCCACTAATGTGCCGTCGCCAAAGCCCATCCACCAATTACCCAACTTTGGGTCCTATTTATGCAAGTTGCACAAGTTCAATTATTAGGTTTAGAATTAAGATTCATTACAAATGACCTATAAGATAAAATGGTGACAGAGAGAGTTCAATTGCACCTTCCATATGAGTATTGTGATGTCGTATTGATTTCCACCGATCGAGGACACCGGTGATATGGCGGCGCCGATGGCTATCCGACTATTCGTTTGTATGAAACCGGAGCATAAAAGGTTGTAGCATCCGGTCGCTTGATACGCATCACTCTATAAACACAAATATTTTTTCACTTGATTAGTAAAAATAATCTACAAAATTAATTTGCATTTTGATTTTTTTTATTTGTTTAAAAATGGCTAATTAAGGGGAGGAGGGTGAAACCATAATTGAGCATCATCAATGCAGTTGCCTAACAATGTACGAACAATGAAAGACCATTTATAATTATGACACTGCACATTTATGGAGATGTACATGTTTCATGAATGAATGCTAGGGAAAACAATGGTAAATGGAAATCGAATGCATGTCCCCAATTATTGATTGGAAATTATACTCTAGCGTCTCTTAAATATGTTTTACCGTGTGAAGTGAGTTTGAGTGATTATAATAAAATGAATATGTAACTTTATGTAAACATAAAATCAAATTATAAGTATGTTATTGAAAAAAATACATAAATGAGTATTTTTTTTTTAATTTTCATCATGAATATGTGAACACACAAAAAAAAAAAGCAAAAAAAGGTAGGGGTATTTTTCTTCATCATAAATACGTGGACCAAAAAAACACGTAATTGCATTGTTTCCTCTAGTGGGGGTTTAAATGTGGCAATTAATTAGATAGCTTCTTCCCAACTACTATAAATTTCACGCCCAACTCTAAAGGTTTTGGCATCAATTGTAAGTTGTATTCTCTCCTTTTTGCCCAACTCTATAGGTTTGGGCATCAATTTCACGCGCAACTCTAATTAAAAGGTGAGTCACTTTTTTTGTATTAAAAAAAGTGAGTCAAATTTTATGATCAGAACAATTGGAGGGTTGACTACAAATATTGAAGAAGGAATGGATAGAAGTAAGTAATTACCGTCCAATAGGTGAACAATCTGGGACGGCTGTCGCCATACAGCTCCGGACTAACCTGACTAGTACAACCCATCAAAGCTTCAGAAATTCACGACTAACTAATTATTATACTGTATATATGCATTGTGAAAGAAAGAGAAGGAGTACCTGCCAACCAGCTTCTATGCTATTAAGATCAGAGCCGTCGAAAGAGCCCGAGAGAATCCAAATCTGAGAGAGGCTGAACTCGTTCACTACTTCAATGGACGGGTCCCACACGTTGATCGTCGCTTTTGCCCCAAACACCTCATCCGATCCAGTCGTGTACGCTATAGCGTGCTTTTATAGATCAACAACACCAACGATCGACGACATTTTAATACTTATTATTAACGGGTGATCGAAACTTAATTCGGTACAAAATAATAACTTAGGTAATGTAATACTAATATAAACGATATTTTCAAATGCAATGTTTACAATTTTATTAGGTGCACAAATTAAGCCGTTGGGGGTAGAGGCGTTGACTTACGTTGCAATAAACTCAATACTACACAATAACATCAACTTGTCAATAGTATTTATTATTGGGCTGACTGATTAGTGATTGCACAAAAACAAAAACAAAAACTAAGATTGAAAATGACAAGAATGCCCTTGTTGATATTGAAATTACAATAAGAACATAGTAATAAATAATACCTCATGGCCATTGCCGCTGACAACATCGGGGGCGTCAGCACGGCGGTATCTGGATTGCTTCTTGCCGAAGTCGTACAAGGATTTGGCCCTGAGGACGTCAGGCAGGGTGCTCCGGCGTATGGGGACGGTGCCCTTGGGGCATCGGCTCACCTTCTGGTGCCACGTTTGGTAGACACCATGGACCATATTACCCCTAGTAGTAGTGGCGTTTTGGCCGCGTTTCTGGGCAGTTTTTTCGGCCATTAATTTGATTGTCGATGGCATTGCCGAGGGAACTCTCTGCGGGTGTGTGGAGAGGTAGTTGGTTGTTAACAAGTTAATTATTGAATGAGATGGAGCCCATCATGAATCGTGTATTCTTTTGCGTAAAGTTTCTTCAACTTACACTTTTAATAAATACATACATACTCTGTATGTAAAAGAAAGATAAAAAGGTGCTTCTTTTTTAGTATCGAAAGAAAGAAAGAAAGAAGGTTTTTAGGTAGGTAGGTACCTGGATTTTGTGGTTCTTTAGAAGGGGATGATCCAAGGCTGGCTGTGTTCGTTTTTGCACGCAATCTATGATGTCTCCATCTGGGCTCTAAATCATCATATCGATCCATACAAAACAGTTAGCAAATGTTACTTGACGACACTGGATTAATGGGATTGGGATTAATGTACGTACCTGGATGGTGAGGACAGGAGGCTTGTTGATCCTGTCCAAGTGCTTGCGGATCCTGCCGAGTCTCAAGCTGCTCATGGCAGCTGCGCGCGTGGTGTTGAGAGAAGCGGATAATTGGAGGAGTAGTAGTAGTAATAAGGAAAGAATTAGAAGAAGAATGTTGGTGGATGAGCCCATTTGATTCAGTGCAAGAAATTAAGTAAGAGAAACAGCATTTAGCAAGCAGAAGAATTGAAGGGAAGGGAAAGGAAAGGAAAGGAGGGGGTCTGGTCTTAACTAATAAAAAATAAGAACCCAATTCAGGGCCAACACCAAAGCAAGCACACACACTTACACTTTGAAAATGACTTTTGTATATGTATGTATGTATGATCACAGAAACAGATACACACACACACACACACACACGCATGTGTTGTGTGTGAATTAAAGGCCTGAGGGAGAGGTGGGTGCAGTGCAATTAATATTAATTAGCTAGGAAGCAGCTGCAGCAGCTGGTTGAGAGAAGCTTCATAAGCACACACTCCCAAAAACACATTCACCATCCTCCCTTCAGATCATCATGAATAGTAATGATTACTATAACCTTCTGCAGCACCAAATGTGTGTGTGTGTGTTTCAATTTGATAGTGAGTATATAGATAGCATCATTTTCATTTCTCACACAACACACTCATTAATGAATCAATTAATAAAGAAGAGAAGGTTTTATTATTATTATGTTAATGTCAATACGGAGTATTAATTAGTATCATTAAGACAAAGCTACCCCTTGGCCTTGCTTCCTCCTTCTTTATTGCACTTGCAGCCCACTTGATTCTAATCATATACTGTACTGTATGTATCTACCCTGTCTCTCTCCATTAATAATTTCCATCCAACCCTTCCCTTTTTAATAAGAATGATACCGCTTTCTTTGTAAATTCAAAAAATGTGTGACTATTCTTATGAAACTGAATAAGTATATAGACTAGACCAGACCATGGGTAGGGGTTGGGGTGGGACGAGCTCAAGCCTCTCGGGTTGACTTGGCTTGGGGAAGTGGAACCGTAACTTGGCCACGGACACATTGGTTGACTTTTGAGTTTATTTGAATAGGTCTAATTCGACCAGTCAGTCAAACTCTGCACATGTAGTCGGGTTGAGTATACACACTATTTAATTGAATAGAATTACAGTACGTTGTAGGAGAATCATATAGTCATGGAAATGGAAAGGGGATGATAAAAACCTTTGGATTTTGATATATATAGAGCTACTGATTATTCATTAATATTCACAAGTTGAATTAATTTGATCACATGAATCGATCCAGAGTCAACATAACAACAACTTAATAATAAACTCTTAATAGAAGTCAACCCTAAGCAAGCATCTTGAAACGTGAAAACGAAGAGAATGTAGCTAAGCTTAGCTAATTGTACTTAAAGAACGAGATATCTCATGTCTCAATTTCTTTGTAATTAACCAATGTTTTCTCTACTTTTAACTGTCTTAACCTTGAATTCACGTCTTGCCTTGTTAATGTGGGCCTACGTAGTTCCACTAGATTAATTCTTGTGATCAAACAAAAATAATTTGAAATTTTGGAGTGTGGGCCCCGGATGCTTCTATTCTGTTCTGTTTTTCTTGTGATAAAATTCTCTTGTTCCAACTTCCAGCCTACAAATGCCTTCATATCCATCACCACCTTATTCATTGCAATAAATTAATTGTTAGCTTTTTGACAAAAAAAATTATCCCACTTATTGTCAATCGACGAGATATAATACAACAAACATGAATAGCAAAAGACTCAAAATAAAATACAACAAACATGAATAGCAAAAGAACTTAAAATAAAGAAGATGAAAACCCAAATCAAGATAAATCACGAGAAGAACAACGAGAACGTTCACTATAATATTGCTTACGATTAAAAAAATTGATATTAGCTCAAGACCCTATAAATTTCACACAATAATCATATTTATTTTTTTGATGTTTGCTATTGTTCTTGGGTATGATTGTCTTCATTATGATTTTTAACTCAAAGTCTAATTAAATAATTTGTTTCTACTAAAATATACTCTTCCAGTCCCAAGATAGAATTCATATATTCTTTGTAATTTATTAAAAAATGGATTTTAATTAACCAATCAAAATATTTCATTTTTTATTGTGTTTATACTATGAAACAATTATTTTACTATTAATCAATTTTTATTACTTTCAACTAATTATAAGAAATTTCTTTTATTTATTAACACAAAAATTATTTATCTTAGAGAAAATGGGCAAATAAGGGTTGTTTTGACAGTATGTCACCCTTGATGGTTAGCAATATCTCCATCATAGTCATAGTGTCCTGACCCGTCTGTTCCGCTAGTCTTACTTCAATTTCTTTGTGCTCGGCGGCGGGCGGCCTTGCTCGTATGGCTTGTATGGCGCCTTCCTGGGCACGTTGACCGGCTTCCGGTCCTCGGGGTGTGAGTCCTTTTGCTCCGGGGCGCCCTCATCTCCCTTCATGAGCCGCTGAAACCAACACTTTGACTCGGCTTTGATGCGGAAATCCTCGTAGCTTCGAGGATAACACAACATCAAGTGTTTGAATAACTCTGAGTTTTTCCTGAGTCCACTCATGGCGGTGTGCAGTTTCAAATCGTCGCCGACTTCTTCTCCACCTAGAAGGATGTACCCTACTCTGTCCACGTAGAATTCGTCGTTGCTCTCGTCCATTTCCTGTCGGACGTCGATCAACCTTTGGCTCTGCTCGAGCCGATTGATCTTTGAGGCGATGTGCGCGACGAACAGTTGTACTAGGTCGTCAAAGCAATGGATGGACCGGGAGGGTAGTCCAGCGAACCATTTGTGGGTCGTGCCCCCGAGAGTTAATGGGAACAGCCGGCACCTCGTGGCGTCTCTGGCACCTCGTCCTGACATGTAGATGCATAACCGGCTGAGATGGACCTCGAGGTCCGTTTTCCGGTCGTAAAGAGTCGTTTGTAGGGGCTGTATCTCATACTGCATGGTTGCATGCTCGATCTCTGGGGCCAGAGGCTCCTTGCAGAAATCGACTCGCTCGAGTTTGGCTTGTGGCTCGGCGAGCTTTCTCTCCAACTCCGTCACTTTTTCGTATAGATCAAGGAGGCCTGCTTCGGGTCCCGGGATGAGTGCGACCGGGACGACGGGTTGAGGGTTATGCCTACCCAGGCCTGCCCGTAGGTCAATGTTCCCGCGCTCTGAAGCCCGTTGTGCCGACGAAGCAGAAAGATATTTGGCCTCGTTGTTCAGGTCGAACATCAGCCTTCTTGCCAGGGTGCCCGTTGATCCCGGCTAGTCTGACCCGGGCTGAGCCGGTCGAAAGCCCTCGCCTTAGCCTGTTTATGTCCTAAAGGGAAAGCTGGAGTGGTTAGAGCATGCTTACGTTGAGTTAGGTTGGACATGATCTCATCGATCTTTTCGGGCGTGTTGACCATATGGCTCGTGAAAAGCCCCGGCGTAAAGGGGGGAAGTTTATCCTGGCGTGGACCGAGGTGTGACTGCCGGTTGTGTCGCTCTGTCTGCAAGTGGCGCCTCAGCCGACGTGCTTCAGTGCTGCTCCATACATGTCGGTAAGCCGACATGTGAGGCCTCGCATCCATCTGCCGGACCTCGATCTCCGACGCCGGGTAAACTTCCTGCTTGGTCGGTGTAAGGATCGTAAGCTCGTCTTCCACGAGCATCTTTCCTCGCTCCATCCTTCGTCTGGTGGCGGGCCTCGAAGAATCCGACGCGGTGGCTCCCTTTTGTTCCTGGTCGGACATCTTTGCTTCTGGCTTTTTCCTGGGGTCCAAAAAATACAACCTCCTCCTTCTAGCGCAAACTGTTTTGGGTCGTTTTCGTCGAGTGGTAAAATATGAGAGTTGGGTTTGAGGGTTTTGCAACGAAAACAAAAAAAAGTAAATTTATATGTAGAAATGGTTGATTTCTTTAGGTCGTGATACGAACCTCGTTGGGGATGAAAGAATTGAAGAAGAACGAATAACAGAAAAGATATGATACCGGTGGAAGGGTCCCAAAACCTTTGAATCTGATTCATGAAATAATCTAAGGATGAAACCCTAGACCCCAACACGTGATCGACGCAGCAACTCAGGAATGAGGAAGACACACGAACGAAGGGTGATGGCTTCGTTGATTCGTCGGTTGAATTATTTGGATAATCGGGTAGAATTCGAACCCAAGAGAGATTTTAATAAAAACTCACAAAACGATATTTATTCATCATCAAAGTCTTCATTAAAACAATGAACTAGAAAACCTTTATATAGGCATAACAAAACATAAAGGAAAAAGGAAAGGAAATAAAGTAAACATTAAAACCCTAAATTTCACCGTCCCGCTGCTAAATTTTAGCACCTGTCGGCCGACATGTATAGGTGTCGGCCGACATGTATAGGTGTTGGCCGACACCAACCCGAAACTCGGGGTGCACTGGACTTTACGTCGTTGCAGCTCAATTTTGTCGCTCGCAGTGACTTTGTCGGTCGACAGGCCATGGTGTCGGACGACACCAAGGCAAATCCTCGACCGAACTTCTCGTCTTCGTCTTGGCACACTCCCGACTCCCGTTCTGATGCCTTCTTCGTCGTTCCGACCTGTATTCAAATGTCTTGAGTAATAGACGGGTCTTGGGTTGCATCATTCCCCTCCTCTTGAAGAGGATTTGTCCTCAAATCCACGTCGATACCAGGCTCGAACACCACTCTCACGAACAAGCTTGGAACTACGTCAGTCTGCAGCTCACACCCTCGATGTACAGGGAAATCAGGAGATTTATCGTCAGGGAAGACATCATAAAATTCCTGCAAAGCATAATGAGTAGAAGGGTGTAGAGAGAATAAAACGTTAGTGGTAATCAGCTCCTTCTTGCACAACATCACCAACGTCGGCTGCCCCTCATTCACTGTCTGCATCACCATGAGTAACTCCAAACGCTGATCCTCGACTGCACCAACCACATGCGTGCACCTACTAATGGGAAGAAAATCCTCGGACTCCATCGAATCTTCCTCCTCGGTCTACTGAAGCCTCCTCCTCGGACTCCATCGAAGCCAACGGTTCTGACTTCTCGCCCTCATCAACAGTCACCACTTGTTCGTCATCCCGCATCATATGGATCATGGCCTCTAACAGTCGCCCCACCTTGTTCCAACTCTCGTCAACCTCAAGCATCCTACAAAAGTGTTAGAAAAACAACAAAATAAAGAATTCCTCACCACTATCGTGTATCACTCAATATGGTAAGTCACTCAACGCTCGTGTTACTCTCACTTTCTCTCTCAAAGAATCGAACTCCCAGTCTACCAGTCGAATTCAACTCCAACAAAATCCAGGAATGAACAGGTGATTATATTGTTGAACGAACGATGAACAACAAGAAAAGAATAATCGAGAACAATTTTTTTTTTACTCGGATGAACAGTAACTGTTCGGATAAACAGTAATTTCGAAAATAAAAATTAATAATAATTTTTTTTTTGATAAAAAGATAAGAAGAAACAAATACGAAGGAAGAAGAAACAAAAGAAAGAAAAACGAGGTTACGTAATCGAAAATTTTAAATCCCTAACATGGGCTCTGATACCAAATGATACGAACCTCGTTGGGGATGAAAGAATTGAAGAAGAACGAAATAACAGAAAAGATAGATGATGCCGGTGGAAGGGTCCCAAAACCTCTGAATCTGATTCGTCAAATAATCTAAGGACGAAACCCTAGACCCCAACACGTGATCGACGCAGCAACTCGTGGATGAGGAAGACACACGAACGAAGGGTGATGGCTTCGTTGATTCGTCGGTTGAATTCTTTGGATAATCGGGTAGAATTCGAACCCAAGAGAGATTTTAATAAAAACTCACAAAACGATATTTATTCATCATCAAAGTCTTCATTAAAACAATGAACTAGAAAGCCTTTATATAGGCATAACAAAACATAAAGGAAAAAGGAAAGGAAATAAAGTAAAACATTAAAACCCTAAATTTCGCCGTCCCGCTGCTGAATTTTAGCACCTGTCGGCCGACAGTTATAGGTGTCGGCCGACACCAACCCAAAACTCGGGGTGCACTGGACTCTACGTCGCTCCAGTTCAATTTTTCGTCGCTCGCAGTGACTTTGTCGGCCGACAGGCCATGGTGTCGGCCGACACCAAGGCAAATCCTCGACCGAACTTCTCGTCTTCGTCTTGGCACACTCCCGACTCCCGTTCTGATGCCTTCTTCGTCGTTCCGACCTGTATTCGAATGTCTTGAGTAATAGACGCGTCTTGGTTGCATCAGGCCGAGAAACAGGATAAGAGATTTGAGCTTCAGAGCTTCTCGAGAGGATAAAAGTTATAAAACTCTTTATTTATTTAATACTTTTAATAGCTAATTTGTGCCGCCCTTTAATCGTTTATGGGAGGTCGGCTTTTATAGACGAAGAGCACATGCTCATGCAAAGCCACGATACCCCTAACACGTTTTGGACCTAAACTAGAGTCATTAATTGCTGAGGCACGGTATCCGAGCTACGCTCATTCTTGTCCGGGGCCCATGGCCATGGTTGTGAGGGGCCTTTGTTCGACGTCCGCTAGAGACTTCTAGAGCTGACCGTATGCTGGGTACGACCTTCTTTTCAACTCGATCTTGCGTTTGCCTGAGTACGGACCCCGCAGTTCGGCCACATTTCCCTGCATGGGTATCTTACGTCCGTGCTCCGGTTCATGCGACGTGGCTACGTGCACTTCCTCGATCAGACGCCGCCGATGGCCCCCATGCCTACGTGTACAATTAAACTTTTTACCCCTGAACAAGGGGTTTTAGAAAATGTGTTTGACCAATTACAACTTATATTTCTCAAAATTTTCTCAACTTATTCGCAAACAGACCACACAAATTGTTAAATGTCCAAAATTTCATTAATTTTTTAAAAAGGAGTAAATTAGTAAATAATGATGGGGACATTTTCGTTATCCAAAAAACAAAAACAAAAAATGTGAGGACAAAAATGTCCCTGTATACTGAATGTCTCGATTTTATACTAAATGTATCAGACCACAAAATACCACACTGAATGTCCCGATTTTATACTGAATGTCCCAAACCTCAGAATACCACACTGAATGTGTTCACACTAAATGTATCATTTTTACACTAAATGTCCCATTTTTACACTGAATATCTCCGGCAACAGAAGACTACAATGAATTTGTCCACACTGAATGTCCCATTTTTACGCTGAATGTCCTCGGGCAACAGAAGACCACACTGAATGTCAGTTTTTCACACTGAATGTCATAAAAACACACTGATCGTTTTCATGTGATTTTATTAGATCTGCTTTTATCAAATGTATCGTTTTCTTCATACTTGATTTTACAGAGATGGAGACTTTCATGTTTACATCGGAGTTGGTGAATGAGAACCACCCCGACAAGCTCTGTGACTAGATCTGATACGAACCCTAGCTCTGATACCAAATGATACGAACCCTAGCTCTGATACCAACTGATACTAACCCTAGCTCTGATACCAAATGATACGAACCTCGTTGGGATGGGAAAGAATTGAAAAGAAAGAAGAACGAAAATTGAGAAAGATACCGGCGGAAGGTCCCAAAACCTCTGAATCTGATTCGTGAAATAATCTAAGGACGAAACCCTAGACCCCAACACGTGATCGAAGCAGCAACTCGGGGATGAGGAAGACACACGAACGAAGGGTGGATTGCTTCGTTGATTCGTCGGTTGAATTCTTTTGGTAAAAACCCGGAAGAATTCTAAAAACCCTAAGAGAGAAATATCTCACACAAATATAATTTATTCAATCATCAAAGTTGTTTAAAATAAAGTCTCACAAAGCCTTTATATATGCAAACCTAAAAAGTGAAGGAAAAAGGATGTCTTGGGCAAAAAGTCACGCCCCAAAAGGAAAAGGAATAAAAATCCCGCACACAAAAGAGTCCTGCCGCAAATTTGGAATTTCTGCCTATTCCGCGGATCAGCTTGAGGTTAGTGCAGAGGGTCTGGGTCGATCCTCGGGTTTCCCAGAATTTGTCTGTTGGAGTTGTGTACTTAATGTCTAGATTTAAGTAACGGTAAACTCCCGATCATGGCATTTAATCTATTAAATTAATAAACAATTGTTTGCGTTTAATTATTTATAATTAAATATATGCAAATCATAGTTCTGGATTTTATACGTTGTAGTTAGTATGGTGCTGCATGGGCGCACAGAAGATCATACTATCGGTTACTCGTATTTAATCAAACAGTTGCTCACGACCTAGATGGACACGAACTAATCCATCGGTATAGTCGTAGTGTGAGAGAGAAAATAATTTATCTTAATTATTTTATCACACTTGTACACTTAGTGTATTGGGCGGATCGTTGAGATTCATCGATTAGGATTGCCGGCGATAATCGATTCGAGTCTTAGAGTATTTTATTCTTAATCCCCGATATTATTGCGGGTGTGTATATTTAATATAAGTGACTTTGATTTACCAAATGAATTAACCGATTTAATTATTGGGTTGATTACCGGTTAAGTTGGGTCACTATATTTTATATATGGCATGCCGTGAATAATTGACCGGACAGTGTATCCCGGAAGGGTTGATAATATCCCCGAGATGAGTTCATAAGGAATTATTGTGTAAACCTCATGAGTGGATTCGTTCCGCACAATAATTAAGGTTGAATGGTACTAGTCTCGGATTAAAGAGATGAATAAATTAATTAGCAATAAATTAATTTTATTCATGGATATTTATATCTTAAATACACGGAATAAATAATACTACCGGAGAAATATTATTTGAAATAATATGGTTTAATATTGGGAGTGCAATTAATTTATATAGTGGAAAATAAATTAATTAATATTGATAAGGATTAATGGACTTGAGCATTGGGCTCAATTTAATCTTCAATATTGGAAGCCCAATATTCCACCTCCTTTAGATCCCCTACGTAGCCTATAAAAGCACTACATGGCCTTCATAAATCATAAGACAAGATTATCATACTTGATATTCTAGAGAGTTGAAGGAGATCCATAGGAGTTCGATAGATCGTCGCCCACCCGACGTTCGAACGGAGTGCAACGAATACGTAGGAAGATTCAAAGGTCTTCAATTGATTTCGTTTCTCCGCACAACGAATCAAAAGGTACAATCATAAACTCCTTCGTGTGAATTTATGTGAATTGATTGTGATGCATACATGAACGCACGATCCGGGTAAACGTCGAACTTCGGGGACGGGGATTCGAGATCCTCGGCGAAGGTTCGAAGAACCCTCGGCTGGGAGCCGAGGGGTGCGATCGAGCCCTAGGGGCGTCGATCGCGGGGCCCACACGAGGACGCCCCGGCTGGAGCCGGGGCATGCGATCGACCTCACGGTCGATCGCGGAGGCAGCCGCGGCTGGGCCGCGGCGGGTGCGCTGGGCGCACCGCCCTCCTCGGCGGTGGCGGTGAGTCGCCGGACTCACCGCCGGGGGCTGTTCGGAACAGCCCCACGGGGATGCGCGTGCATCCCCGGCGATCGCTAGGGCAGCGATCGCGAACCCCGGCGGGGGTTCGGCTAGGGTTTCGGCCGCGGGTTCATCCCGCGGCGATGCTCGGGTCGAGCCCGGTTCCGTTTGGTGGTTCGCGTGTTTCCGGCGATGGGATTTCGGTCGGGGTTATCGGTTCCGCAATTTTTGATACTCCGGGATATCGATTTCCAGCAATTGGTATCAGAGCGTTTGGTTTCGTGTTCATGTATGTGTTCAATTGTGTTCTACCTTGCAGGGATTCCGACTATCATGGTTGAATTAATTGTTAATTATTCGTTTAATTAATTGCTATTTAATTTACCATGATTGTTTGTTTATTAAACTCTCGGACATGTCGAGATTCGTTTTGTGTGGATGAATGCTTGTAATAGTAAAAATTCGGGGGTTGACCGAATTTAGGTTTATTATTATTGTTCTATGTTTTCCGGAAAGTGTATAGGGTCGATTTCATGTATAGAATCGATACCGGAATTGTAAATTTATTTCTTGTAATTTATTTACGTTGGATCGATGCCGAGACGACCGCCGGAGAACTCGTGTGACGAAGAAGACGAAGAGGACGAGAAACCGGGGGGTCGATCAACCCCATGATCGACCCCATGACCGAAGCCAAGGGGAAGGGGGCGTCGATCGCCCTTCGGCCGTGGGTTGTCGCCGGCAACGGTGGCGGCTGGCCGGCTGAGGTGGCGGCGGCGGGTGCTCCCTCCCGGTGGTCGGTCGATGATGGTGGGGTGGTGCGGGAATCCATCCCGTGCTACTCCTACCTAGATTCACTTTCCTAATTAATTCGGTTTTCCTATTTGAGTTTTCCTATTTTTGGGAATTCTCATGGATTAGGAAAAGAATTAATTAGAATTAATTTTATTCCTTATTCTATTATGGAAGTCTTCTAGAGTATTCCGAGTTCTACTTGGAATAGGATCCTAGAGATTTAATAGAATTGGAAAGGAATAAAAGTTAATTTAGGATTGATTTATTTCCTAATTGATTATTCCTATTTTATGGGAATTTTCATAGTAATGGAAATTAATTAATCTTGGAAAGTAGAAGAGTCCTAATTTATTTTGTTTCCTTATTCTATTATAGAAGTCTTCTAGAATATTCCAAGTTTGACTTGGATAGATTATTCTAGAGATTTAATAGAATTAGATGGGAAAATAAAATAAATAAAAATATTAATAATATTTAATTTTATTTTTTGATTTATTCGATTGACTTAATTTTCGAATTAAGTATCTTTTGGATTTATTAAAAATAAATAGATTTAAATATTGGGATTAATATTCTCGTCACATGGAGCATTCAAAAACGAAGACTGAAGACTAGAAGACGCATACGGAGATGGAATAAAGCCATGATAGTCGGAAAATAATTTCTCTAGCATTATTTTGACTATGTGCTATGTGCTTTATTACTTGTATGCATGCTTATGTGTTTAATTATGCATTAGATAGCGTATCCCTTTTGTTATAAAAAACTAAGTGGGAGAGGGGATGGAAACATTCCCATGGTCTCCATTACTGTTCTCTTGGTGACTTTTATGGACTTTTGAAGTTCGTATAGATGTGTCATTGGAGGATAATTCTTGTAATTCCTCTTACAAGAAACATTGATTAAGTTTATCAAACAATGCCTAATTTGTCTTTCTGAAACTGACTTCAAGTCGACTCATTCTCACCCCGGGGAGTGGAATGGAGCCAAAGCCACTTGGTCATGTCGAGGACACAAATTAGAGGCTTTCGTACCATTCTTTTAAGGGTGGATCGATTATCTGCTCGGCTCCCTCATTTATGAGAGATAGGGCTGTTCGCATGGTGAATCACTGGTTAGAAACTTTGAGTTTCACTTATGATTCTCCACGTCTTGATTTACGAAATCGAATGCTTCAAGTATTTGGATGTCAATCGTAAAAGTCTTTTGGTGTAGTAAACGTCCACACTATCGTGGCTTGCTGCATCGAATGGGATTTTGGATCGATTGATGTAGACAGTTATAGAAGAAAGTGAAGGATCGTGTGTTAGCGTAAACGTCCACACTATCGTGGCTTGCGATAATATACGAGTCTCAAACAATCTTCTTAGATACTGAGTAATGGTTTACACTTAGGTACGCTTCTTAGTATCCTTCCCATCGAAGTAACGCTAATGATGATGTACGACCGAAGCAAATCTAATTGCTAAATCATTTGGATAGGTAAACGTCCACACTATCGTGGCTTACCATATCTGATGGGATTTTAGATGTGATTAGTAATTTAATGATATTATTTGAGGGAGATAATATCGGATATTAAATTGATTGTTTGTTTAAATGTGCTTATAGGTTTAGAGAATAGCTATGAACCCACTTTCTGTGATACTCAAGGAGCATAAGCTCACTGGCCCCAATTATATTGATTGGAGGAGAAATTTAGACATTGTCCTGACTTCTGAGGAGTACAAATTTGTACTCCATGAAGTGTGCCCTGCTGAGCCCACGGCTGCCTCGACTGATGAGGAAAAACTGGCATATAGGAAGTGGAAAAAGGCTGATGAAATGGCTAGGTGCTATATTTTGGCTTCAATGTCAAATGTACTCCAAACCCAACATGAGTCGATGGACACTGCCTATGATATGTTGTTTAACCTCAAGGAGATGTTTGGGGAGCAAGATCGTGCGGCAAGGCAAGAAGCCATGAGAGTCCTCATGACAACTACTCAGTCTGAAGGAACGCCCGTAGGGGAGCACGTTCTTAAGATGATGGGTCTGTTGAATGAGCTTGAGATCCTAGGAGCTCAGATTGATGCTGACACTCAAGTCGACATCATACTCCAGTCTCTGACCCCTAGTTTTGAGCAGTTTCGCATGAGTTATAATATGGGTAAACTATCTTATTCTCTTGCGCAACTCCTGACTGAACTGAAGGCGGCAGAGGGGATCTACAAGAAGGGCAAGTCTCAAGCGCTTGTAGCTACCAAGTCCAAAGGCTTTAAGCCTGGTGGAGGTAGGGGCAAGAAGAGGAAGCAAGCCAAGAAACCCAGTGGTGCCAAGTGGACTGGACCACGAGTGGGGGCTGCAAAGCCAAGAGGCAAGTGCTTCCGATGCAACAAGTCTGGACACTGGAAGTCTGAATGTCCTCTCAAAGGTACGAATTTTTCTTTAGTCCTAAAAACATAGTCAGCGGTATTATCTACCAGAATTCTGGTGTGTAGATATGGAACCACTGACGGTATGTGCATTTTGAATGCAGGGGTTCCAGAAAACCCGGCGACTTAGAGAAGAAGAGTTCGAGTCTACACGGGCAAAAGCTGTGGAGGAGGCAGCTGTTGCGGTGGAAGACATTTATCTCCTTTAAGTAGTTAAATAGGATTTCATTTCAAGAATATTGCATTATGTACCTTTATTTTAGAAAGAACGTTTTGTTCTGGATTTCTATCATTTATGAATGGATATTTTATTTCTTTAATCATTGGATGATTTTGATAAGAAATAATGGGCATTATCTATTCTGGTACATTAGATAGCAATATATGAATGATAGATCCTAAGTCTACCACTGTGCAACGAATCGTTCTATAACTTTTTTTACTTGTTAGATATATTTCTTTATTAAATCATTATGCTTGTGAATTCTTATACTTAGTAGTATTTTCAAGTAAGATTCGAATGGTCGAAATTGATTTGATCAATTATAGTTGAAGGAATGGACCTTCCGACCTTTGGATTGAATTTGGAGGATAATACATCTAAGTAAACCTTTCTGGATAAAGGGTAGAATTCGGACAAGTATAGAGAATGATTAACTGAATTATGCAGAGATATGTGTAATTAGAAAGGTACGAGTAATTCTTAGAATACTCGGTAATGGATTAGAATACTTGATGTGCCATAAAAAGCAAAAGTGTTTTGACTAGTCAATGGACACAAAAGCTATTATGGGGAGTCATCAAAGTATATCCATTAAAGGCCTGCGACTTAGTCGCGGAGGCCATCACCTATCTGACTAACGCATAGCATAATCAAAGATTGGGATTCAATTCCAAAGTAACCGCACCATACACTTACGTGTAGAGATGGAGCGTAAGAAATAAGAAATGGAAATCTAAAAGTAAAAGAGAACAAGTTGTTCGAAACTACCTATGTTCTATGGATGTTTCTAGAGACAATAGCACATTCTGTGTAATTGTAGGATGTCCTAGATGAACGAAGTATTGTGTGTTCTATAGTACTATAAACCAAAGGAACGTCCATCGTTCGGTTCATAGAGGAAGACTATTAGACGAACCACAAAGCCCGAATTTACTTAATATCTTAGAATGAGAAGAAGGACAAGAGACTAGGAACCAGCCAAACCGAGTAGAAGTACACCACACACTGCACCTATTGTTGTTACTGTTATACACCGGAACGCCATTGCAGTGGGAGGTTGTTGGACAACCAAAGATGTTCATAAGACTAGAGGAGTTTAGACTCTGGATCTAGTAGAGATGAAATCGATCCCTAGCTCTGCATGAGGGCGGTACTAGAACTAAATGTGCCTGCTTGGAGAACAATAATGTTTATTGTTAAGGGGCTAGAACATTTAGAGTACAAGCTTAGTAAATCCATTTATGGATTGAAACAAAGCTATGAGTCGTGGTACTTGCGAATTGACGAGATAGTCCATTTGATGGATTCATCAAAAGGCAAAGACGAAAGGTGTATTAGAGAAGTAATGGAAACAAAGTGGTGTTTCTCGGAGATTTTATGTAGATAAGATTTTATCATTGGCAACAATGTAAAGATATTGTCAGACATAAAATGATGGTTGTCTAAATAAATCGGGATATAAGATTGAGAAGAAGTTGGAACATGTTCTTAAGATCTTATGATCTAAGGATAAGAACACTGTACTTCTCCTAGATATCTTATACGATTATGGTTTGTTTTAAAAATGCATAATTCTGAGAGAGGTCGTTACCTTTCAGAGACAGAACATGTATATTGATGAGCCATTTTATTTGCTCATCTTAAAGCATTTTTACACCCTTTATTAAGTCAGTTTGAGTCGGTTCCGTGTCTGGGAGGGCACAATTAGGTGTTTGGGCAGAGTGTGTGGTGATGCAGGTAACAGGTGACGCACTGGGCAAAAGAGGCAAGGAAATCCCCTTCTTTGGGCAAAGTTCTGGAGCGGTAGTGACAAGCAACAGTTTGACCACATCGGGCAAATGGGTAAGGTCACGAAGCAGAAGACCCAGAAATCTTACCAAGTACCGTGCCTGGTCCGACCACCTGTGGAGGAGAAGAAATACCTGCAGATTTCAGTTTGGGCAGAAGACGCGGCAGACAGGAGATTCGCTACGGGCAAGCTGGCAGCGTACCAGAATCCCTGATTTCGGGGGATCTGACTTATCCCCCAACCCATTGACCAAGGACTCCTATTCCTAAGGGGCGAGAAACAGCCGCGGATTCAAAAATTCAAATTCGAAGTCTATAAATAGGGGCGCGACGGGCAGCAAAGAGAGACAACATTACGCACCGAGAAATCGGAAGAGCCGCCGGTCCCGCAGTCGCCGTCGCCGCCGGAGGAGTCGCCGGAGAAGAGATCGGAGCTGTTCGTCCGAGTCTCTTTGTTTGTTTTGAGTAGATCCGACCTTCGGGTCGAGAAACAATTTCATGTTTTTATGCTTTTAAGTTTTAATTCCGATTTCCGAATTCCTTCAAATACGATTCTTCGATTTGAAGCTATGATTAATATAGTTTGTTTTCCCTTAATTATTTCGTCTTTTAATTTCTGTATGAGTAGCTAAGTTGTTTTGCATCTGGGCAGGGGCGGATCGAAGGTGAAATTAGGGTTTAGTTAGACCGCGAGGTTGGAGGGGCTGAACTAACCGGTTGGGCGTTTGTTCCCGAGGCAAAGTTGTTTAAGTTTTATTTCTGGGGAGTTTGGGCTAACTAGGACGACCACTAGTGAACCTTTACAAACTGGGATACTGGTGATTGGCAAACCGCATAGATGTACCTTGTAGTATTGTTGCGGGCATAGCACTAGAACTTGCAGGAGATGCGGTCGTATGTTTCGAGCATGCTATTGGCCGAGCGGGTCTGTCTAGAGGGTAATGCGGGTTTGGGCAAACTAGATCCATGTTTGGTCGCATAGGTTATCGAATTGTTTAGATCCAGGGGTTTAGGCATAGTGATAGCTAGCCTTCTCTTTACACAGTAAGGATAGATGAGGGGTGGGGCAACTGTTGGGCGTGACACAATAGGACCACTTTTGTCTTACACACCCCATAACTGCTGACAAACCGCTGGTAAAAATCCTTAGTGCCAATGAACGGTAGTTTGCCCTAGCGATCCTGAGAGAAGTCGTCTGCCCGGATGCTTTGTTTCCTATTTGATTCAGTTTTGCTTTTAGTATTCTGTTAGATCTGAGTGTTTGGATTGTTTACTTTTAGTTTTATTTATTTGCATGTTAGTTTGGTTAGCCGCAGTTAGTCAAAGTGTTGAAACGATTGCAAAACCGCTGTGCCCACAGCACCCCAAAATCAAATTTTTTGTGACAACCCCTTGGGCAAAGCCGAGATCACCTACTGTAATTGCCTCCTTGTGGGACCGACCCCACGTACTTGCCATTATCTACGTTTTGTAGTGATAAGAGTATTGGCTAAATATAAATATCATTTTGACAGCGTATTTGCTCCACGACAAGTATTCGCGCTCGTCAAAATTGGCGCCGTTGCCGGGGAGGCAAATTTCCAACAGTAAGTCGTCTGTGCTAACAATTTGACTTGTTTTGTTTATGCAGGATTCCACTTCGGGCAAAGAGATTGTACCCTGGTACGACCCTGAGATCGAAAAAACCGCGAAGCGAATCCGCAAAGAGACAAGGCTAGCCAAAGCGTTAGCACGTGCCGCCCAAGAAGCTGCCCGAACACCAAGGGCAGAAAATCCGAGAAGGGCAAGGAGAGGTGAACCCATTACCCCACCAAGACCTTCACCGGAACCAACCACGATGTACGGTCCACACAACAGGACCCTCAGGGACATGATGTTCCCTGCTAATCTGAATCTCCGTCCATTGGGCATCACTTTGCCCACCATAGGAGAGAACTGGGAGATGAAACACAATTTCATCCAAATATTGCCGAAATTCAGCGATTTGCCCATGGAAGACCCTCAGAGGCACCTTCAGGATTTCGAGTTAGCCTGCGGAACCATAAGGGGAGGACCCCCTTTGAGTGAATATATCCGACTGCTGGCCTTTCCCTTTTCACTAGGGGATGGAGCAAGGGAGTGGCTCTACACTCTACCCGAGGGGCAAATTACCACTTGGGCACAGCTCCAACAAGCATTCCTGGAGAAATATTTTCCTGCCGCTAGAATCCAACATATGAGAAGGAATATCAGCAGCATTAAGATGGGAGCAGGCGAAGATTTCCCTGCATACTGGGCACGGTTCAAACAGATGCTGGCAAAATGCCCTCAACATCAAATCCCAGAGCACGATCTGATTCAATATTTTGTGACTGGTCTAAGGATGCACGAGAGGACACTTCTACATGCTGCCAGTGGGGGGTCAATCTTAAACAAGAGTGCTGAGGAGGCATTTAGACTCTTCAAGGAAATGGCGGAGGAATTCAGAGAGGATGGCAGTGAGTTGCCCAGAACCAATTTGGGGACAACCACCGCTGCGGATTTAAAAATCGACAAACTATGCAGCGCAATGGAGAAGTTTATGAACAGTATGGCCACTGGGCCAAAGAGAGGAGTGAAAGCTTGCCAGATCTGCCAGGGCACAGAGCATGCCACTGATGAATGCCCCTCACTGTATGACGAGGAGGTCAAAGCGATGGGGCAGAGCAATGGTAATGGGCAAGGAAGGGGGAGACCGTACTATGATAATAGGTATGGGAACAACAACAACTACAATGATGGGCATAATGGTAACCAAAATTTCCAGCGCTATAATCAGCAGGGGCAGTACCAACAACAAGGCCCCGGGATGTACCAACAGCCCGCTCAAACCAAAGGGCCTACCCTGTCTGAAATGATGGAAACTTTGGTCAAAGAGAATATTAAATTCCAGCAAGAGAATGCCAAAGCCCACCAAGAGAATGAGAAATTTAAGCAAGAGACTAGAGGGCAGTTTCAAAACCTAGGGGCCCAAGTCTCACATCTTACTCAAGTGGTGGCAAAGCTGGAACAGAAAGGAGGTACTTTGCCCCCAAAAGTCGAAGTGAACAATGCTCATGTTAATGCCGTTCAACTCAGGAGTGGCAAACCACTCACCATAGTGGAAAAGACTGCAGAGAAGGGCAAAGAGCCCGTGTTAGATGGCCCCCCAGTCATTGAGGAAGACCCTGGAACAGATATTGAGCAAGAAGAGGTGACAATCAGGGCAAAGAGGGACAAGTCCCCACCACCCAAAATCAAACCACCCTTTCCGGGCAGGCTGAGTAAAAACCGTGAGAGGGAAGAAACTCAAGAGATGTTTAAGATGTTCAAGAAGGTTGAGATCAATATGCCCCTTCTGACCATACTGAACGCTATGCCCAGATGTGCTAAGTTCCTGAAGGAGCTTTGCACAAAGAAGGTCAAGTATCAGGATGATGCAAAGTTTGAGGTGGGGGAGAATGTTTCTGCAGTGATTAAAAAGACTGGACCTACAAAGTGTGGAGACCCAGGCATGTTCTACATTCCATGCATCATAGGGCATATGAAGATAGAGAAGGCAATGCTCGATCTGGGAGCATCAATCAACGTTATGCCCAAAACGATGTATGAAGATCTGGAAATTGGGCAACTGAAGCCCACTAGAGTTGTGATCCAACTGGCTGATAGATCTAATGTTTATCCTGAAGGCATACTGGAAGATGTCCTGGTCAAAGTGGAAGAGTTAATATTTCCAGCTGATTTCTATGTACTCGATATGGACAGATCAAGTAAAGCCCCTGTGATGATATTGGGCAGACCGTTCCTCAAAACAGCAAGGACCCACATCGACTGTGAAACCGGAAGGCTAACGTGCAAATTCGAAGGAGAGACGGTCACCTTTGACCTCTACAAATCCATGAAGCATCCAGCCGACACCGAAGAAATCCACTACATTGACCAAATTGAGAAAGCAGTGGAGGCAAAGGCACTCCAATGTGGCAAGTATGACCATACCGAGATAGCCATTCAGCAAGGGCTTACTGAGTTAGATATGGAGGACGAACCAGAAGAATTACAAGAAGCAATTGAGCAGTTAGACTCTCTGGAGGATTTCAAAGGCAACCAGGGCAAACCGATAGAGATTGAAGAAATAATCATGGTACCTTCCCTTGAAAAGCCACCAATGCTGGAATTGAAGAAACTGCCCAAGCATCTCAAGTACCTATATTTGGGGGATAATGACACTTTGCCCGTCATCATAAGTGCCTATTTGCAAGAGACAGAGGAGGCAAAGTTGAGATATGTGCTGGAGCAGTACAAACAGGCCATAGGGTGGACTTTGGCTGACATCAGAGGGATAAGTCCAAGCATCTGCCAACACCACATTCTTCTGGAAGATGACTCTATGCCCGTACGTGATCCCCAAAGGAAGCTCAATCCAGCAATGAAGGAAGTTGTGCTCAAAGAGATCAAAAAGCTTCTCAGTGTGGGCATAATATACCCAGTGTCAGACAGCAAGTGGGTTAGCCCAGTGCACGTGGTACCAAAGAAGTCTGGAGTTCAAGTCATAGAGAATGAAAGAAATGAGCAGATTGCCACACGCCTACAAACGGGGTGGAGAGTTTGCATTGACTACCGCAAACTGAACAAGGTAACCCGCAAGGATCACTTCCCTTTGCCCTTCATTGATGAAATGTTAGAGAGATTGGCTGGGAAGAAGCATTTCTGTTTTCTAGATGGCTACTCAGGGTATATGCAGATATGGGTTGCTCAAGAGGATCAGGACAAAACCACCTTCACCTGTCCCTTTGGAACCTTTGCCTACAGAAGGATGCCCTTTGGCCTCTGCAATGCACCAGGAACTTTTCAAAGATGCATGATGAGTATCTTCGCTGACCTGCTCGAGAATGGAATTGAAGTGTTCATGGACGATTTCACAGTGTATGGCAACTCCTTTGACTCCTGCCTGGAACACTTAGAGATGGTGCTCAAGAGGTGTGTGGAGAAGAGCCTCGTACTGAATTACGAAAAATGCCATTTCATGGTCGAAGAGGGAATTGTCCTTGGACATGTTATTTCAGCTAAGGGCATAGAGGTGGACAAAGCAAAAATCGAAGTCATCTCGAAGCTACCATATCCAAGGAATGTGAAGCAAGTCAGAGGGTTCTTAGGGCATGCTGGTTTCTACAGACGCTTTGTGAAAGACTTTGCCCAAATTGCTCGCCCTTTGACCAGACTGCTTCAGAATGATGTAGAATGGGACATTGATGAGGATTGCAAGGCTGCTTTCAACCACTTGAAGGAAAGATTGGTCACAGCGCCTATTATTCAACCACCAGAGTGGGGGATGCCGTTCGAGCTGATGTGTGATGCAAGTGGATATGCAGTAGGAGCTGTGTTAGGGCAAATTAAAGGGAAAGAAAGGCATGTGATCTACTATGCCTCGAAGACCCTTAATGCAGCCCAAAGCAACTATGCCACGACCGAGAAAGAGCTTTTGGCCATAGTCTTTGCCTTCGAGAAATTTAGGTCATATCTGCTGGGCAGTAAGACCATAGTATACACAGACCACGCTGCATTGAAGTACCTCATGGCAAAGAAGGAGACTAAACCAAGGCTTATTCGATGGATACTGCTACTCCAGGAGTTTGACATTGAAATTCGAGACAAGTCTGAGAATCAAAATTTGGTAGCGGATCACCTCAGTAGGATTCTCCAGAAAGAAGAGGATATGCCTATTACCGAAACATTTCCCGATGAGCATTTATATTCTATTACCACTTTGGGCGAAGAGCCATGGTTTGCTGACCTTGTGAACTTTATGGTGACAGGGATTTTCAGGGAAGGCATGACGTATTATGAGAAAAACAAGATGAAACGCGAGGCAAGGAGCTACGTTTGGGATGAACCCTATTTGTGGAAAAGATGTGAAGACCAAGTCCTTAGAAGATGCATTCCTGAGTCTGAGCAACAGGGCATAGTGGATCACTGCCACAAGCAACCCTGTGGAGGCCACTTTGGGCCTAGGCGAACGGCAAGAAAGGTTCTAGATTGCGGATTCTACTGGAATACTTTGCTCAAAGACTGCTATGACCTATGCAAGAGGTGTGACGAGTGTCAGAAGGAAGGCAACTTGACCAAGCGCAATGAAATGCCCTCTGTGCCCATACTGCCAGTAGAGATCTTTGATGTCTGGGGCATAGACTTCATGGGGCCATTTCCAAATTCACAAGGTAAGGAATACATACTCCTAGCAGTCGATTATGTCTCCAAGTGGGTCGAGGCAAAGGCCACCACTACCAATGATTCGCGCATTGTGGCTGAGTTCCTAAAAGGGAATATTTTCACTCGATTCGGTGTGCCCAGAGCGCTTATCAGTGATCAGGGGACCCATTTCTGCAATTATATCATTGAGAGGCTACTGAAAAAATATGGAGTCACTCATCGAATCACCTGTGCCTATCACCCCCAGGCAAACGGCCAAGCAGAACTCTCTAACAGAATTATCAAAGCTATTCTGAGGAAGACAGTTAGACCAGAAGGGAAGGATTGGGCAGGCAAACTGGATGATGCACTGTGGGCATACCGCACTGCGTTCAAGACTCCATTTGGCGTATCTCCCTACCGGATGATATTCGGGAAAGCCTGTCATTTACCCGTAGAGATAGAGCACAAGGCACGCTGGGCTGTGAACAAGGTCAACTTTGATTAAGATCTGGCTGGGAACGAGCGTAAACTTGACTTGGTCGAATTGGAGCAGCTTCGCATTGAGGCGTATGACCATGCTGCCCACTACAAGGAGCGGACCAAAAGAGCCCATGACAAACTGATTAAGAAGAAAAAGATTGAGGCTGGACAGTTAGTCTTACTGTACCAAACCAGGAGTCAGTTCCGTACGGGCAAACTGTCCTCTAAATGGGAAGGGCCGTATTTTGTTCACCATGTCAGCCCAAATGGATCTGTGGAATTGAAAAGCAAAAAGGATGATGACTATATATTCAAAGTGAATGGCCATAGAGTGAAGCCCTACTTTGGGCAAGAGAATCTGGAAGGGCAGCTTGCCCTGATTGAGTGATCGAATCAAGCAATTGGGTCCTGCCCGGGACTATAACTAGGGCGCTGGCCAGGAGGCAACCTGGTATGTTTGTTTATTTTTGTTATTTCCCTTTATTTAGATTAGGAATAAATCTACTTGTAACAAGAGACTTTGACTATGCCGTGAGGAAGGGTATGTTTGTTTTTTATTTTGCAGGAGTTTACTTTGGGCAGACTGAGGCTTTGGGCATACCAGGGAGATGAGAAAAATCAGGGATCAGCAAGTAGGCAGTTGCGATTTTCAAGGGCTGGAAACCGTCCCATCAGGGACTCTGCAGTTCCATCATCATCACGCCTCTATCCACTCCCCGCTATTCCCGATAACTGCCATTAACCCCTTGTTTTTCAAAATTCAAAAAAACACATTATATACCCTTTTCTCTCTCTCCATATGGTGTCTACTCGTACTAAAAACAAACTCAGAAAAATTCCCACCGGAACCCTAATTGACCTAACCATTGGAACCGCTGCATCAAAGTTGAAGAAGATGGTGTCACCAAAGCAATCGAGCCCAGCGAAGCCTAAATCCCCCACCGCCGAAGAAGCCCTCAACGCCGTTCCCCTGACCACCATACTACCCAGCCCCGCCACGACGGAAACCGACAACACCCCGATTGACGATCTGGCCAAGGAGATCGACGAGTCCAAAACCACTAGCGAGAAGGATCTGGAAACCCTAGCCACCGCCGCTCAGGAGGAGGAGGGCAAAGCCGCCGTTGATAGCCCCCCGAAAAAGAAGCCAAGGAAAGCGGCGGGCAAAGGAAAGAAGAAGATCTCTCCCACCCCCACTGCCGGATCCACCTCCGACGAGAAAGAAAAGGAGGAATCGACGGCCGCCGGCAAGACTCCGATGTAGGAGGACGATGTGGAGGAGGTGACCTACAAAACCCCCAAAAGCCGGACCCGCGCATCCACGAAGAAGAGAAAGGCGGTTGACACATCGGCGCGCGAAATCGCGGCCCCCAAAACGGTGTGCTTCGAATCGCTCAAACTGATGGGTGTGGAGAAGGAGGTTCGAGGCTATTTCCAGGCTATAGGGTGGGAACCGTTCCTTGAGTGGTCTGGGCAAATCAATGAAGGCGTCGTGAGAGAGTTCTTTGGGTCTCTGGGTATCAAAGAGACCAAAGACGAGGGAGTGATAGGAATACAGTTTGAGTTGTTTGGTCGAGGTGTTTCTATTGGTGGTAATGAGCTTGATTTGTGTTTGGATATGGCAGGTATTGCGGATCTGAAGTCAAAGGCCTACCAGGAAGCACTGAGGACTTTTCCGGAGTACACAAAGAGGGAGCTGCAGAAGATCTAGAAGGAGTTGGGCAAAGGAGGCGAGTTCGTGGGGCAAACCACCAAGTCCATCCAGTTCAAGAGCCATGCCCTCAGAATCTGCCATCGGATCCTGGCTATCAACTTCTTTGGCAAGATCGACAGCAGCAGTGCAGTCTCTCAGATCGAGTTGGGCATACTGTGGTGCATGACCCAGAACATAAGGCTGCATTTCAGTTCATGCCTCTGTGCCCAGATGAAGTGGCTCCATACTCACCCTCTCCAGCGTCTATCATTGGCCCATTTCCCGATGGTGTATGCAGCGAAGATGAACCTGATCAAGGAGGGCAAAGAGCTGGACATGATGGTGGAAGGGAAGTTTGACATCCAGTGCTTCAAGCGCATGCAGGACATAGTCCCTTTGAGTGATGGCAGTGTGAAGTTCCTAGAGGAGAAACCAGTTGCGGTGAAGGCAGAGGCGAGAGATCCGATTGCAGAGGCTAAGGACAAAGAGGAGATTGCAGAAAGGCAAGGCGCTATCGAGGCGCGGTTGGACAAGATCGAGAAGGCGTTCGGAGATGTGAAGGCGATGATGGTCGCACACTTTGACTACTGTGGATTCAGGTACACACCTGCCTCCACCTCCTAATTTGTACCCTCCCTTGTTTTTTTTTAGTAGTTGTTAGGTTTTATTTTTCTATTTTTGTTTTGTTTGTTTTGTTAAGGTCACCCCCGAGTCACCTTGGTTCGGGGGGGGACTAGGTTGATCTCCCTGCTGACACACTTTGCCCAGGCAAAGTGTGTGAGGGGGCAGGTGCGCCAAACTTTAGAGTCACAGTCTGGTCGTGGGTAGCCCCTACCAATCTTATTACTTTTGCACACTTTGCCCAGGCAAAGTGTGTGAGGGGGGAAAGGGAAAGGGCAAACCCCTGTTTCTAATCGAGTCAGCATGATTATGTGATCACTTTGGGCAAACGTACATACAGTAACTCAAACTTTATAGTTAAGATGCATGAAATAGGGATGATTGAACTGTTCTAGGCAAACTGTGAGAATTGAGCCAACATTGATATATGATTTCTTTCTTTGAGAGTCTGCTGTGATATTTACAATGCTTGTCTTTGCCTGTTTGCTGAAATGAGTAGTTTGACTGAGTAGGGTTGTTAGATGATTAGGGCATTTTCTTGTTTCCTTTTGCTGAAATAAATAACAATGTCCCTTGCTAGCCCCTTTGAGCCTGATTGAATATTTTTTGTGAAACCCATCTGGTATTATGCCCACATTACATAGGCAGCCAGAGAGATAAGAGGGAGTTAGGGCATAGTGTTGAAAAAAAAAATAAAAAAAAAAGAGAAAGATAAAAGAAAAAAAAGAAAAAAAAAGAGAAAAAAAAAAGAAAAAAAATAGAATAAATAGTTGTTGTGCTAAGGCCCGTAAGAAAAGGGGCAAAGTGGCAGAGAAAAGGCTAACATCAAAAAAGCCCTCTGCCCAAACAGAGCCTACTCCCAGAAAATTACCCATATGAGCCTAACACTACAACCCAATAAAAGTCCCTTTGATAACCCCCTACTTAGTTAAAACAAACTCAGATTAGCAATAAGGCAAATTTAGGCAAAGTGGAATCACAGCAGAAAATGAGTGTCATTGAACCCATACACTGAACAGAGAGAAACACTGTGAGGGAGTGAACCCAAAGACCTTGAACAGACTCTTGACTTATTTTTGTCTTTACTTGAATTTTGTGTTATCTGTATGTACTATGCCCTATACTGATCATGCTAAAGACCTTTGTTTTATTTCTCCCTACTTCTTTCATTTCTGTTTTCACTTTGGTCTTGAGTCAGGCAAATCAGAGCCCACGCTTGGGGACAAGCGTATCCAAGTGTGTGCGGTTCTGATGAGCCATTTTATTTGCTCATCTTAAAGCATTTTTACACCCTTTATTAAGTCAGTTTGAGTCGGTTACGTGTCTGGGAGGGCACAATTAGGTGTTTGGGCAGAGTGTGTGGTGATGCAGGTAACAGGTGGCGCACTGGGCAAAAGAGGCAAGGAAATCCCCTTCTTTGGGCAAAGTTCTGGAGCGGTAGTGACAAGCAACAGTTTGACCACATCGGGCAAATGGGTAAGGTCACGAAGCAGAAGACCCAGAAATCTTACCAAGTACCGTGCCTGGTCCGACCACCTGTGGAGGAGAAGAAATACCTGCAGATTTCAGTTTGGGCAGAAGACGCGGCAGACAGGAGATTCGCTACGGGCAAGCTGGCAGCGTACCAGAATCCCTGATTTCGGGGGATCTGACTTATCCCCCAACCCATTGACCAAGGACTCCTATTCCTAAGGGGCGAGAAACAGCCGCGGATTCAAAAATTCAAATTCGAAGTCTATAAATAGGGGCGCGACGGGCAGCAAAGAGAGACAACATTACGCACCGAGAAATCGGAAGAGCCGCCGGTCCCGCAGTCGCCGTCGCCGCCGGAGGAGTCGCCGGAGAAGAGATCGGAGCTGTTCGTCCGAGTCTCTTTGTTTGTTTTGAGTAGATCCGACCTTCGGGTCGAGAAACAATTTCATGTTTTTATGCTTTTAAGTTTTAATTTCGATTTCCGAATTCCTTCAAATACGATTCTTCGATTTGAAGCTATGATTAATATAGTTTGTTTTCCCTTAATTATTTCATCTTTTAATTTCTGTATGAGTAGCTAAGTTGTTTTGCATCTGGGTAGGGGCGGATCGAAGGTGAAATTAGGGTTTAGTTAGACCGCGAGGTTGGAGGGGCTGAACTAACCGGTTGGGCGTTTGTTCCCGAGGCAAAGTTGTTTAAGTTTTATTTCTGGGGAGTTTGGGCTAACTAGGACGACCACTAGTGAACCTTTACAAACTGGGATACTGGTGATTGGCAAACCGCATAGATGTACCTTGTAGTATTGTTGCGGGCATAGCACTAGAACTTGCAGGAGATGCGGTCGTATGTTTCGAGCATGCTATTGGCCGAGCGGGTCTGTCTAGAGGGTAATGCGGGTTTGGGCAAACTAGATCCATGTTTGGTCGCATAGGTTATCGAATTGTTTAGATCCAGGGGTTTAGGCATAGTGATAGCTAGCCTTCTCTTTACACAGTAAGGATAGATGAGGGGTGGGGCAACTGTTGGGCGTGACACAATAGGACCACTTTTGTCTTACACACCCCATAACTGCTGACAAACCGCTGGTAAAAATCCTTAGTGCCAATGAACGGTAGTTTGCCCTAGCGATCCTGAGAGAAGTCGTCTGCCCGGATGCTTTGTTTCCTATTTGATTCAGTTTTGCTTTTAGTATTCTGTTAGATCTGAGTGTTTGGATTGTTTACTTTTAGTTTTATTTATTTGCATGTTAGTTTGGTTAGCCGCAGTTAGTCAAAGTGTTGAAACGATTGCAAAACCGCTGTGCCCACAGCACCCCAAAATCAAATTTTTTGTGACAACCCCTTGGGCAAAGCCGAGATCACCTACTGTAATTGCCTCCTTGTGGGACCGACCCCACGTACTTGCCATTATCTACGTTTTGTAGTGATAAGAGTATTGGCTAAATATAAATATCATTTTGACAGCGTATTTGCTCCACGACAAGTATTCGCGCTCGTCATATATCTATCTAAGGTCATGTGTTTCGAACACATAAAGGAGATAGATGATACAAGGCAGTTTCCTGCACCTAGTGTGGAAAGCCTAAATGCAATGTTAGAAAACAAGAACCTGATATCAACTATGCGGTTTGCGTAGTGGGAGGATATCAAAGTAATCTAGACAAGAGATGTTCGGATGCTGTAATAGTACTTGCGAAAGTACTGGACATTAAGCAAGACGAAACCTTCTTGGATTACATGTTCTCAGATCTCAAATCAGAGAAGGACCAGTGTAAGTCGATATCAGGCTATGTGTTCACTTTTGGAGAAGTGGAACCTTTAAAAATGAAAGAGTGATAAGCGGAACGCTTCTCGGACTCTCTCATAACCGAATAGCAGCCTCAGAGGCAGCGGAAGTTTTGGTTAGGTTCCGGGATAACTTCTAAAGACTTGGATATGACTCTTAGTTTACCAAAGGCTATTTTATAGCGGTGCATAATAAACTGGAAGAAGTCATAAGTCTGAAAGTGATGATAACACATAGTGCAAGTACCACCTGATACGAATCATCGTCAAGGGAGACGACGTAGTAGTCACCAAGATAACTTCAGAGCGGCAACCTAGAGTGCTCATTCACATGGTACTTCTCGGAAGTACACCTTAAGCACGTGATGAGTATGGGAACCGGGAGTTTGGAGGAAATGACTAGACCTTAGTACAAGTGGGAGATTGTTGGAGTTGTGTACTTAATGTCTAGATTTAAGTAACGGTAAACTCCCGATCATGGCATTTAATCTATTAAATTAATAAACAATTGTTTGCGTTTAATTATTTATAATTAAATATATGCAAATCATAGTTCTGGATTTTATACGTTGTAGTTAGTATGGTGCTGCATGGGCGCACAGAAGATCATACTATCGGTTACTCGTATTTAATCAAACAGTTGCTCACGACCTAGATGGACACGAACTAATTCATCGGTATAGTCGTAGTGTGAGAGAGAAAATAATTTATCTTAATTATTTTATCACACTTGTACACTTAGTGTATTGGGCGGATCGTTGAGATTCATCGATTAGGATTGCCGGCGATAATCGATTCGAGTCTCAGAGTATTTTATTCTTAATCCCCGATATTATTGCGGGTGTGTATATTTAATATAAGTGACTTTGATTTACCAAAGGAATTAACCGATTTAATTATTGGGTTGATTACCGGTTAAGTTGGGTCACTATATTTTATATATGGCATGCCGTGAATAATTGACCGGACAGTGTATCCCGGAAGGGTTGATAATATCCCCGAGATGAGTTCATAAGGAATTATTGTGTAAACCTCATGAGTGGATTCGTTCCGCACAATAATTAAGGTTGAATGGTACTAGTCTCGGATTAAAGAGATGAATAAATTAATTAGCAATAAATTAATTTTATTCATGAATATTTATATCTTAAATACACGGAATAAATAATACTACCGGAGAAATATTATTTGAAATAATATGGTTTAATATTGGGAGTGCAATTAATTTATATAGTGGAAAATAAATTAATTAATATTGATAAGGATTAATGGACTTGAGCATTGGGCTCAATTTAATCTTCAATATTGGAAGCCCAATATTCCACCTCCTTTAGATCCCCTACGTAGCCTATAAAAGCACTACATGGCCTTCATAAATCATAAGACAAGATTATCATACTTGATATTCTAGAGAGTTGAAGGAGATCCATAGGAGTTCGATAGATCGTCGCCCACCCGACGTTCGAACGGAGTGCAACGAATACGTAGGAAGATTCAAAGGTCTTCAATTGATTTCGTTTCTCCGCACAACGAATCAAAAGGTACAATCATAAACTCCTTCGTGTGAATTTATGTGAATTGATTGTGATGCATACATGAACGCACGATCCGGGTAAACGTCGAACTTAGGGGACGGGGATTCGAGATCCTCGGCGAAGGTTCGAAGAACCCTCGGCTGGGAGCCGAGGGGTGCGATCGAGCCCTAGGGGCGTCGATCGCGGGGCCCACACGAGGACGCCCCGGCTGGAGCCGGGGCATGCGATCGACCTCACGGTCGATCGCGGAGGCAGCCGCGGCTGGGCCGCGGCGGGTGCGCTGGGCGCACCGCCCTCCTCGGCGGTGGCGGTGAGTCGCCGGACTCACCGCCGGGGGCTGTTCGGAACAGCCCCACGGGGATGCGCGTGCATCCCCGGCGATCGCTAGGGCAGCGATCGCGAACCCCGGCGGGGGTTCGGCTAGGGTTTCGGCCGCGGGTTCATCCCGCGGCGATGCTCGGGTCGAGCCCGGTTCCGTTTGGTGGTTCGCGTGTTTCCGGCGATGGGATTTCGGTCGGGGTTATCGGTTCCGCAATTTTTGATACCCCGGGATATCGATTTCCAGCATTGTCCTCATTGTGGCCGCGGTTCTAGGAAGCCATCTGCGGGTTCCTGGAGACCAATCTCGGGCTCAAACGCGGGTTCCACAGAATTTTGGCCACATTCTCGGTGCGTTCCCGGAGCTCTCCCGACTCTCGTTCCACCGTCTTCTTCGTCGTTCTAGCTTGTAATCGAGCTTCTACGTCGGTTGCCGAACCTTGGATTGCATCAATCTCCGACGCCGTCCTCGTCGTCGCCTCTTTCGCCGGCGTAGGAGGAATTATCGCCTCGACAGCAGGGGACATCAAGCAGCTGTTGAAGGCGCGCAGATCTATTCGCATCTGTCCCTTCCGCCATGCCCCCATTGTCGTTTTAGTACTCGACGGTGATCTAGGTCTTTCCGTCGGGCCTCAGCCACTTACAGGTCTGTTTTTTCGAACCTCGGTGAGCTTAGCGCCGAGCTTGGTGGCGAGGACGTGGCTGAGGGGCATGAGCTCGGGGGTCTCGTCGATGGCGTAGCCGAACATGTGGCCCTGGTCTCCGGCGCCGATGTCCTCAGGTTTTTTGGTGAGGTGGTCGTGGACGCCATGGGAGATGTCGGGGCTCTGCTGCTCGATGTTGACGAGGACCTTGCAGTTGTCGGTGGAGATGAAGGCGGAGATTCAGCGTCGTTGGAGGACGACACGACGAGATGCAGATGAGGTGCTTTGCAATATCTCTCCATGGGTTTTCCTCGGAAGCCAGGAGTCTGGGTGGGTGTGGTGAGGTGGAGTAGGAAGACGAGGGACAAAATTTTGGTTTTTTACATTTTTATGTCCTAATTGACTAATTTTAAAGTGAATGGTGCAAATGATCAAAATCTCCATTTTAATTTTAATTTTGTTTACCTTCGGAAGCTAATTATACATTTTCCACATTATCTTTTTTTTTCATAATATTTAAAATTGGAAATTCATATATTTCTAATTCAAATTTATATTTATTTTTGTTTTAATTGTTTAAATTATTTCTTAATCAGCTGATTAAGAAATGATAATTTTGAAATAATATTGTTTTTTTTTTACTCACCATCCCTATGGATAAAATTCTTAGAACATGTTCTTTAGGACTTAATTTCAGTCTAGTTCAGCTTTTTCAGTTTAGTTTGTTTCAAAATAAATTAAAATAAAATTAACAAAATATAATCACAATTTATAATTTTAAATATAAAATTTAGTTACTGTCATAATATTATTAATATTTAAAAAAATTATAAAAAATATTATTATTTTTATAAAAAATCAATTCAGTTAAACTTAAGTTCAGTTCATTTCAACCCGATTTGAATCAAAAGAACATGTCTTTAATCGATTACTTAATCTATTACGTGAGGTATTAAAATGAAAAAAAGAAGAACAAAATGAGTTTATTAATAGTACTACTAGTACTATATTATTATAATGAAGGTTCCATTAATTCTCGGATCTCGATTGCATTCAGACAAAAATATAATTAATTTTGAGAGTGTCAGCTTCTTTAACTCTCCAAGCCTGGAAGTCTGGGATTTTGACTCATACGTTTTAATGTGCACAATGACTTTGATACCCTCCATATTTAATTCTTTATTGTTCAAACTGCACAATGTGTACTATATTGTTCCAAGAAAAAGATTGTTGTAATAGGGATATTCATAAGGGACATTCTAAATTGAGCCAAGGCCAGAAATATTTTAAACAATTATTTTATAAATGTAATAATATTTTAATTATTTTTTTAACATGTTATATAATTAATTATACTATATAAAATATATATTGTACAAAAATAATATATAAAAAATGTTTTGTTAAAAATAATGCATATTCTTATATTTATATTTAAAAAATTAATTAAATAGAAAAAATATATTTTAACACATAATAATAAAAAATAATAAAATTATTTTAAGAAGATATTCATTTAAGTAATTATATTTTAAATTATATAAATATAAAAAATAAAAAAATATAAAGATTTGGATGATCATGGGCCCATATAGAATTACCGTATCCATAAACTTTGTTCTTATGTTTAATTACAGTAAAATATTTCTAAAATAATAAAATTTTCCGGTGGTTACGAAGCCTTTGTAAAAAATGAAGGAATTATATAAAATAATATAATAATAATTTTTTGAAAAAACTCTCTATAAGTACGAGGTTCCATCAAATTTTTAAATTAATAATTTATAAATATTACAATTATAAATATTAGTTCTCATCAATACTCTCAAAGTTGTGTACTCACTAATCTATTTAAAGTGTTTGATAATATACATTGACTAACATTCAAAGAATATTTTTCATTAACTGATTTTTATAATATTTTTAGTGCATGATGGTCATTTTTATATTCACTAATATTTTATGCATTAGATGATAGGAAAATATAATTTGGTATTATAGATTAGTTTATTTTTATGAATATAATACTTAACATTATACATTAAATCTATAATAATATACATGAATATATTAATTATTTGCAATAAAGTTGATACATAAATTTTAATCCAATTATTTTAAATAAATATATTTAAATCTATACATATATAATTCCTGAATCTCTAAATTCTACCTGGACCAATAGGAAAGCTTTAATATTATTGTGTTCACACTATACATTGTAAATAAAAATAATAAAAATACTTATATATTCTGAATTTTTATTTTTTTTTTATTTTTAGTAATTATAAAAGATTCCTAATTAATTAATTTATTTTTATTTATATTTGGTAGTAGTATTTATAATAATAAATTAATTTACATTTATTTATATTTAATAATAGTAAATAATTAATCGTAGTATTAATTAATAAAAAAATTATCAAAATAAATTATTAAACTATCTTCAAAATAAAATTAATTATTTAAATTATTTTATATTAGAAGTTAGATCAATATGATCGATGTTGTCGAATGAGATATAGTTTAACCACAAATAATAATCATTTTCCCATTCAATAAAACCCTAAATGTTGTTTATTAGGAGATACCTAGCAATTTGCAATGAGAATATTTGATTTTATAATTCTCCTTTTGTTTTATAATTTGCTTTATATACTTAAATATTATTTCAAACATGCATAACCTTTTAGCTTTAATAAACATTTTATATTTGAGATAACGATTGATAATGAGATTCAATAAGAGCTTACAAATGAGCAGGGGTGGACAATTTGTCTCGGAATCTCGATCCCATCTCGAAAGTTAGCGTGATGGAACATGATCAATTTTAAAAATGGCAATCCCGTTCCGTTCCGTCCCGATTTATTATTTTCATTATGCATGTGACGGGATGGGATCGGGACGATCCCGTTATATCCCGTTCCGTCACCCAAATTTATTAATATACATATAAATATTATTTTTTTCACATAAATTAACAAAATATCAAATATTAATCAAATTCTCAATTAAATTTATTACTTAATTAGTTTATTTTCACAAATTTCATAATACTTTTTTTAAATAATTTGTTTTGAAAATCCTTAAATACTTATATTTTAAAAATTGTAAAAAGATTTTTAAATTGAATAATTTAACTTATTTCTCTTAAAAACTTAAATTTTTTTATTTTATTTGTATTTTGCTTATTTTATAAATCTATAATATTTAATTTAATTTTAATTTTATTGTTAATGTTATTTCAAATTTAGGGATATCCCGATACCGTCTCGATCACGACCCGAACTCATACGGGATTGAGACATGCGAGAAGAAAATTTTAAAACGTCAATCCCATCTCATCCCGTTCCGTCCCGAATATAAATTATCGGGACGAGACGAGACGAGATTCCCCTAATATCGTCTCATGTCCACCCCTACAAATTAGAATGAGAGATCGATTATTAAATAAAATAAAAAATTTATCCGCATCAATTTCAAAAAATTACCACGTGCATCGCACGGGCAGTGGTACTAGTTTATTAAATTTAAAAATTCTCTATTTTAATTAATAAAATATTAATTTATCGATATATTAATAACTTTTTAAATAATAAAATTTATAGAGGTTACTGTATATCCTAATTAACCTAATTTATTTTTAAGTGATATCTTTTTAAGTGATATGTGTGGTTCATAATTATAGTAGAAAAGGTAATTAATTATTTTAGAGTTCCAATGAAGTAATGCATAAATATCAAATAAATCATCGTGTTTATAGTGTTTATAATGTGTACAATATAAATTAAAATTAACAGTGTATAAAATTTAAAGTATAATGAATATGATAAAAATAATAAAAATGAGATTATAAATAACAGTACTTTTATTAATATATACTTCTATAGTCACGTTGACCGTCCAATACATATTATAAATACCAAAAAAAATTATGAAAAATTATTAAAGTAAAGTCAACGTGCCTATATCTCTGGCACAAAATGAGTATTGCATTTTTTGTTTAAAAAAAGTCTAAAATACATACCTTTATGCTTACAAATATGCGTATACCAACTTGTGATTGATCACATTATGCTTATATAAGACCATATAGTACATCCTTCTTCACTTATCATTTCTACTTTTTTTGTCCACTTTCACAATTCTCTCATCTACATCATATTTTAATCCTTCATTTTTAACCAAATTTTCTTTTACTTTATTAAAATCAACAATTTCTAAATAAATAATTATTTATTTTTACAATTATTAAATAATAATATTAAAATTTTAAATCGTCAAAAATAAAATATTTTTCCATAATAATATAATATCAATAACATATAAAAATATTTAATCTGCAAAGACTTATTAATGTTATTTTATAAAAAAATAAAATATTTAATTATATTAAAATTAAAAATAACTTAAATAAACTATTTTGTAACTATTAATAAATTATTATTATATTATTAATTATTATATAGATTTTTATAATATATTTATAATTATTAACAAATTTTTATTATTTATATATTAGAGCATCCCCAATCTAATGGTATGTACAATTTCTATTTGACATTAAATTGTACTTACGTACATCATTGGGGATGTAGGTACAATTAGGAGATAGGTTTTTTAGTATCAAATATTTGATACCTAGGTATAATTTCATTTGTAGACACATTTATCATGTTTTTCATTTTTTTTTTAATTTTTGTTAATATATGTAGGTAATTAAAATAAAAATGTGTATACAGGTGGAACCTGCAAAATAAAATTTGTACATTGGGGATTATAAGTATAAATTGATACTTTTGATGTGGCATAAGATGTTTCACAAATTTGTACCTAAGAAGATTTATGCCATTGGAAATGCTTTAAAGTAGTATTTTCTTCGTATCCGAAGAGCCTGCAGTCCTAAGTCCCAATTAATCCGTTATCATTTTCGGAGAATCGAAGCCTTCTTCTTCATTTGCCATGATCTTGCCGTTTAAGAGTCCATTCAGCGCCCCATAAGTTTTTCACTCCTACATGCTTTCGATTGAAATTGCGCTTTAAAGTCGTGTTCTTTTGACACGGTGGATTTTATTGACGGTACAAATTAGTTTCGTTTTTTATTTGTTTAGGGTGTGCATTCCTGTTGGACTGCGGCGGCATTTCTTTTGGAGTGCTGAAATGCTTATAGCGTGCTCTTGGAGTTGGAGACAACTTCTTAATCTACGTCCTATTGTTCTACTGGCTTTCCAGTTGCAGGTTAGAGATGGATCGCAGTTATACCTCTGGCGGGACCTGTGGCATAACCTCAGTCGTTTGGAGGAGGTGTGTCCGATGGGACCACGACTTACTGGACTACCCAAGGTTGCATCGTTAATCATAGTTGACGGGGAGTTACCGAGGATCACTCGGAGGACAGACACAGTACAGTGGAGATTCCATAGATCTGAGATTTACACTTCCGCCTTGGCATATTCTCTCTTCCACCCTGAGGGTCCTAGAGTGTCGTGGGCTTCCCTTTTGGCCGGACCGGGGTGTATCTCGTGACACTTTTTCTTTCTTTGGCTTGCTATCCGAGGTCGGTTGTCGACTCGAGATAAGCATTTGATAGGTTGGGGGTTGACTCAGTGTGTTCTGTGTGGAGGGGAGAGCACTGAGACGCATACCCACATGTTCTTTGAGTGCCCTTTTTTACAGGATTGTTTGCACAGGCTACAGGTGGAGGTGGGGTTTTTGTGGCAACATGGTGGTTGACATAGTGTTGTCTTATGTGCTGCTAGTCGGTGGAGTCTTTTTTTACGTGTGAGCATATGGTGGTGATTTTTTTGACACTTTTATTCATTAATTGAGGCATTCATGTTCTTATTCTTCCATTCGAGCCGACTATTTCTATATGCAAGTTTATGTTCGATGTTTGTCTCCTTCGCTTGCATGATTATTTATTGTTAGAAACCGCTTCATCTAAAAGCTCGAACTGGTAGAGAAGTTGGACTTCTTTACATTTATATTAATGGGTCGAATATATTCTCCAATACTCCCCCTCACTTGTGGGCCAATTTCAACCTCTTTGGGGAGGCCCAACAAGTGAATAATTAATTCGGGTGGAGTCGCCACTGGCGGGAGTCGAACCCAGGACCTCGGGTTATCCGAAGGCTCTGATACCATTTTAGAAACCGCTTCATCTAAAAGCTCGAACTTGAGAGAGTGAATATAAAATCACCGATGAATGGTGAGTATCACAATACTCTTATTTATAGTTACAACGGAATCCCATAATTAAAGACAAGATAGACGCAAATCAAATAATATACTAATCCTAAATATAAAAGATATATTTTATTCTTATAATCAAATCAATATGATTTGATTATATTTATTTCCTTAACACCCCCCGTCAAGCGATGCGTGGGTTGAAGACAAACGCGATGCTTGGTAAGGAGATGGATACGGCAGCGGCATGACGCACGACGAGCGTTGGCGCTGCGGCAGGAGGAAGGAGGGGGATGCTCGTTGGCGTTGCAGCAAGAGGAGGCTGCGCAAGCGATGCGACAGGAGGAGAATGCCTTGGCGCTGCGGCAAGAAGAGGTTGCGTTGGCGTTGGCGCTGCGGCAGGGGGAGAGAGGAGGCTGTGCTGGAGCTGCGGCAAGAGGAGGGAGGAGACTGCGCTGGCCCTGCAACAAGAAAAAGGAGGAGGAGGTTGCGGTACGACGGAGGAGACCAGTCCGACGTACAGACAAAGAACACGACGGAGGAGACCAGTCCGACGTGAAAAGAGAGGAAGCAGAAGAATAAGTGGACGGAAGATAAAGAAAGAAGAAAGAAAACTAAACTAGGTTTAGAACCAGGTTTAGGACCGGTGCTCTGATACCATGAGAGAGTGAATATAAAATCACCGATAAATGGTGAGTATCACAATACTCTTATTTATAGTTACAACGGAATCCCATAATTAAAGACAAGATAGACGCAAATCAAATAATATACTAATCCTAAATATAAAAGATATATTTTATTCTTATAATCAAATCAATATGATTTGATTATATTTATTTCCTTAACATTTATATTGGAGTAAACCTAACTCGTGCGGTAAAAGAAGAGAGTTAACTTGTGAGAGAAATTTGTTTGAGCCTTTGATTCTATGCATTAAGTCGGTTGAATATTTTGTGTCGAGTTGAAAGATTGACGTAGCTTGTTTTATTGCATGTGGTGAATGTTTCTTCCGAAAAAATTCGGAGAGTGGGTTGATTTAGGGCTATCGTCTTGGTTGTGTATCTTTGGTGTTGTTTTGTTGCTTGAGGATAAGCAATGTATTAAGTGTGGGGGGGTTGTTTTGCACGTTTTTGTGATATTTATTTATGCGCTTTTCGGTTATTTTTGTGTTCTTGTTTATGTAGTTATTTGTGTTTTTCAATTCTTTTGGTTTATTTTATGTTCGAACAAGTGTAGGGGGACGGGAGCAAAAACGGGCGAAAAACTAGCAAAAGAACGACAAAATCGAAGAGACGGTGAAGAAGTCTCTAGGCGTTGACCCGGACTAACTTTTCAATTGGAGCTTATTTGGAGGGTCGTTTTGGTCATTTCCCACATGAAGACAAAAGAAGGCATGTTGGCACAAGGAAACTTCACACATCATCCTCTACACCCTCACTTAACACACACCATTTTTAATTTCTCTCTCTAGGATTTTAGTAGGTGATACGAACCTCGTCGGGATAGAAAAGATAGAAAAGAAGAACAAAGAACAAGAAAGATAAAAGATACCGGCGGAAGTCCCAAAACCTCTGAATCTGATTCGTGAAATAATCTAAGGACGGAACCCTAGACCCCAACACGCGATCGATGCAGCAACTCGGGGATGATGAAGACACACGAACGAAGGGTGATTGGCTTCGTTGATTCGTCGGTTGAATTCTTTGGATAATCGGGTAGAATTCGAACCCAAGAGAGATTTTAATAAAACTCACAAAATATAATTTTATTCATCATCAAAGTCATTATTAAAACAATGAACTAGAAAGCCTTTATATAGGCATAACAAAAACATAAAGGAAAAAGGAAATAAACAAATAATTCACGCGGAGACTTAATTTCCGCCGCCCTCTTTTGGGACTTGTCGTCCGACAGGAAATCCTGTCGTCCGACATGCCTTCGTCGCTCGCAGGCTCAACCTGCGGATCGAATGAGAACTTTCTGCTCCGTACGCAAATTTTCAGGACTTGTCGCCCGACGGGGTTTTGCTGTCGCCCGACATCCAAATGTCGCTCGACGGTCTCGTAGTGCAAATCCACTGTCGCCCGACAATCAGCTGTCGCCCGACGTTTCCGTAGTGCGAATTCGCTGTCGGCCGACGGCAGTACATTTTCGCCCAAAAAGTCCAAAATCCTCTCCGAACATCGCGGCACCTTCTCGGCACGTTCCCGGCTCCCATTTCGATGCTTTCTTCGTCGTCCCGGATCTTGGGTTGCATCATTCCCCTCCTCTTCAAGAGGATTTGTCCTCAAATCCACGTCGATGCCAGGGTCGAACACCACTCTCACGAACAAGCTCGGAACGACATAATTCTGCAGCTCACACCCTCGATGTAGCGGGAAACTAGGAAATCTATCTTCAGGGAAGACATCATGAAATTCCTGCAAAATAAAAAGAATAGGAGGGCGTAGGAATGATTTCATCACCAACATCGGCTGCCCCTCATTCACTGTTTGTTTCTCCTCAATGGCATCAGTCCCATTCAACCACAACAATTGATTCGGCTCAGGATGCTTCACCATGGGTAACTCCAATTGGCGAACCACGGTTGCACCAACTTCATTAGTGGTTAGAATCTCCTCCTCGGACTCCACCGAAACCTCCCTCTCGGACTCTGCTGAAGTCTCCTCAATGTCGGACCCCACCAACTCCTCCTCGATGTCAGAATCCACCGAAACCGACGGTGTCGGTCCGTCGCACTCTTCAACAGACTCCTCTGAAGCCGAATCTTCCTCGGAATACACCAAGACCAACTCTTCTTCAGACTCCACCACTGCCTTCGGTGCTGGTTTCTCGCCTTCGTCATCAGTCGCTAATTCCCCATGTTTCATTGCCGCTCGTATCCGCTCCTCCACCCGACGCGTAATATCGCTCCAACACTTGTCCCAACGCTCAGCTCTGGCCCTCCTCTCGTCGTCCAAACGCTCAGCTCTGGACCTCCTCTCTTCACGAATCTCCCGACTACGATCACGGACTCGATGATGGCTATTCGGAACTTCTCGGTATCCGCTGCCACCTCTTCGATTCCATGCATCTTCACGATGAGTTCTCTCCTCTAAGGCGGTAAGTCGCTCATTCACCACCTTCATCTTCGATTTAAGCAACCTTTCGAACCGGGCAGTCGCCTCCTCCATGATGAGCTTAGCTTGGGTATAATCCATGTCAGTTATCCTGCAAAAGTGTTAGAAACAAAAATAGAGATCCTCACCACTCTCGTGTATCACTCAATATGGTAAGTCACTCACGCTCGTGTTTCTCTCTAAAGGAATCGAACTTTCCCAACTCACCGACCGAATTCAACTCCAACAAATTCCACGAAATGACTTTTAAATTGCTGAACGAATGATGAACAGCAATAAAAAGAATAATCGAGAACAAATTTTTTAAATAATTACTGTATGATGAACAGTAATTTTTCAAAAATAATTTTTTTTTTAATCAAGGAAGAAGAAAGAACGAAGAAAATAAGAAGAAACGAAAAAGAACGAGGCTACGTATTCAGAAAAATAAAGAACCCAAACCTGGGCTCTGATACCAAATGATACGAACCTCGTCGGGATAGAAAAGATAGAAAAGAAGAACAAAGAACAAGAAAGATAAAAGATACCGGCGGAAGTCCCAAAACCTCTGAATCTGATTCGTGAAATAATCTAGGGACGGAACCCTAGACCCCAACACGCGATCGATGCAGCAACTCGGGGATGATGAAGACACACGAACGAAGGGTGATTGGCTTCGTTGATTCGTCGGTTGAATTCTTTGGATAATCGGGTAGAATTCGAACCCAAGAGAGATTTTAATAAAACTCACAAAATATAATTTTATTCATCATCAAAGTCATTATTAAAACAATGAACTAGAAAGCTTTTATATAGGCATAACAAAAACATAAAGGAAAAAGGAAATAAACAAATAATTCACGCGGAGACCTAATTTCCGCCGCCCTCTTTTGGGACTTGTCGTCCGACAGGAAATCCTGTCGTCCGACATGCCTTCGTCGCTCGCAGGCTCAACCTGCGGATCGAATGAGAACTTTCTGCTCCGTACGCAAATTTTCAGGACTTGTCGCCCGACGGGGTTTTGCTGTCGCCCGACATCCAAATGTCGCTCGACGGTCTCGTAGTGCAAATCCACTGTCGCCCGACAATCAGCTGTCGCCCGACGTTGCCGTAGTGCGAATTCGCTGTCGGCCGACGGCAGTACATTTTCGCCCAAAAAGTCCAAAATCCTCTCCAAACATCGCGGCACCTTCTCGGCACGTTCCCGGCTCCCATTTCGATGCTTTCTTCGTCGTCCCGGATCTTGGGTCGCATCAGTAGGGTTCTTGAATATTTACTTGTTCTTCATCATCTATTGGGATTTATCATTCGACTCAAGTGTAAACGATATTCGTGGTCGTCCGAGGATCGTTTTAGTATAACTTATTTTCGATTTCAAAATGTTTGAATATATGTTTATTTCTTACTTGTCTATGAGTTTGTCGGATGATGTTTTGATTTTGATGGTGATGTTGCTAGGCTAGATTATTAGATAGAGGTGAGTTTGGTATTATTTGTCGTGTAGGTTCGAGTTCTAGCATGAAAATCGGGGTGGTCAGTATATCTATCGAGAGGGAGACGGACCAAGTCTCCCCTAAATGGTAGACTCGTTGCTTTAGCACGAGTTTGACATTTCCCGACTACCCCGATGCCTAATCAAAGTTGTGCGTGGTGGGCTCAATTGATTCGCCTCTTGCGGTCAATAAGCCTGTTGTTAGTTCAATCGTGGGGAATCTCGTTTAGACCGAAGTTTGAATCTCGGTTGGGTATAACCGAGGTCGAACACGAGAGACGACACGTTTAACTTAACAACCATTCATGCAAAGAAAATCGGTCTTCACTTCAACTAAAACGACTCTTTCCCCTAACCTTATTCCCTTTTGCTAAAAAACTCGATTGATCACTTTTAATTGCTTTCTTAATATTAATTTACTCATTTCAATTCCAATTTTACAAAAACTCCCAAATGGTTACTACATGAACTACATGTTTCCTTTTTATGCTTTTGACAATCAATCGAAATTTACTGCACTTGCCAATAGTATTGCTCATCTTGAGAACGACACACGAGTTATTAAATCGAGACAACACAATTAAGTGAAACACCTATTGTAGACTTCTCGCTGCTCTTGTTTACTTTATTTGATAGGAGAGGAACACACGGATACATGATGATCGTTCGGTGTCGTCTGGAGTGGTGGCTGCTCATGCTCTTTCCATCTACGAGAGTGGATCATCTTTTTACGACTTCCGGATTCTCTTTAGGCACAGACACTGAAGAAGGTTTGACATATAGCTTGGTAGTTGTTGTATTCTTGTGCTATATGTTATGCTTAGTTGATCGGAGAGCTAGTTTGTTAGTTCGTTGATGCGGTAGGGTTCTTCCCTATGCGCCGTCAGTTCAACAAACATTTATATGATATTGACCTTTAAAAAAAAGAATTAATTAGAATTATATTAGATATATACTTATATTTTTTTTTACAATTTTAGAGACTTATTAAAAAAATGATTTTATTTTAAATTTAATTATTTTCAATTTGATAGAGTTTTTACATTTATAAATCGAGAAATTATAGAATATATTATTGTAACTTCATATATAGTGGATTTTTTTTTCTTTCTCATTTGAGACGAATAAATTGTGTGTTCATCTTTATATTTTTTTGTTATTTTATATATATTCGAGAGCCGCGAGTGATTTTGATTCAAAATCACAACAAACAATATTTAAAAAAATCAAAGTAAGGCCAAATAATTATAAGGACAAATGTATTTACCTAATAGTATAAATTTGATAATTACGATGAAGATCAGGAAAATACGAGGACAAAGTTAAAAGTATTAGAGCCGTACAAATTTGATGAAAGAAAAAATTATGTTGATACCTAATATTTCGTTGTATTGAAGTTTGAATTATAAAAATTTTTGTGATATAAATTCAATACGGTATCATAGTGAATTTTTTTTTATTATACCACAATATATCTATATTGACATTACGAAACATTGCCTTAGGCTGAAAAATCGATCATTATCGGTTGGTCCAAGTATGCTGAAATTCTCAATCTTGGAAAATATCAATATTACAACAAAAATGATTAATTTAAACCATTATGTTATAATATTTAATTATATTGCAATTCATTTATGTAAAAATCTAAAATTTTTACAATATAATATTAGATTATCATATTTAAAGATTTAATTAAATTCATATTCTGTATTTATGATATATTTAAATATTTAAATTTGAGAATTATGTGTTAAGTGATGTAAATATATAATTTTATTTAGATATTTTAATTAAATTGAATTTAGTTAAAATATTTGAGATATTTAAATACTGAAGTATTTTTTTTTTTTTTAAGATTTAGAATAGAACATTGGTTCTACCTGTCGTGGAGAGAACATTTTCGGCAAAAAAAATTAAGACTTTTTTATTTTAAACTTAATTTCAGTTCATTTCAGTTCAAATAGTTTCAATTTAGATCTATTAAGTTTGCTTAAAAATAAATTAAAAAAATATAAATAAAAATTATTTGAATCAATAAATTTAGGTATAATTAATGTTAAAATATTATTAATATTTTTTTAAAAAATATTTAATAATTTATAAAATTATTATTTTTCAAATCAATTCATCTAGTTTCAGTCAAAAATATGGAGTAGAACCTAATACTTATTTGTTTATTTGTGAAACTCAATGCCAACACAAAAATACAACGGCATACAGCTAAACTGAACAATTCACATGACTCCCAGTCGGATCGATCTAATTCATAAATTGGTAGCGGCCTAAAGCATGCAGCTTCAGACGAAAACATGATTACGGTGATGCACCATTAAGTGAGGTATCATTTGCCTGTCTTGCAGAAATGACTCTGTCAAGGGTTTCATCAGGAACTTTGATTCCACTTGTTTCCATGTCTGCTACGATGCCAACAGATGCATCTAGCTCACCAAGATCCAGACACAAGCTGATGATTTCGTCATACAATGGGCTGCAAATTTTGCACATTCCCAGCAATAAGAATAGGTAAAGTCAGCATTTTAAATAAGATAGTGAGTTTAAGAAATTGCCTAAGTAAAAATCATGACTAGATTCGAACTTCAGTGGCAGTTTTGTAATTATCACCATTAATTATAATTAGAACACATGCAACTGAAATCCCGTGGTTTTACGGTTTACCTGCCAAAAACATAACCGAGACTATGTGTTGTCTGCAAAATCTGCAAGAAGGCTGAAGGCACTGGAGCTCGTATAGCAGCTCGAAGAACTGTGGCACAGTCCCCAATGGTTGGGGTTCCACCCAATTCAATTACCTGAAAATTCGACAAATGATTGAGATATCTGCAGACAATTTCACATTATAAAGTGAAAACAACGACTGCAAAAGTGTATTATTCTGATCTACATTCGTTGGCTCCCTAAGAAAAACAAAGCTTTAGTGTAAACAAATTAATAGGACTAAAAGAGACCATAGAGCAATCATTTGATGATAAGGAACCGGGCCAGGCACTAATGCACCCATACACACTATTACCTTTCCCATTAATTTAATAGCCAATTCAACTTCCCACTCCTGAGACCATCGTCTAGGAGCTTTGTTCTTCAAATCTTTTTCCCACGTCCAACTCCAAGCATCAGCTATTGTATACATGTCTGATACATCAAACACTTTCCTCCTCCTCAATTCCTTGAATGCTTCATGAATATCCTCAGGAAACCAATCATCATCGTCGTCATCCTGTATTCATTCATGGTTTAATTTTAACTGAAATGATCAATTATCATGGACTTTCCAAAATTGTCAGGTACCAAATGACCGTTAAAAATACAAGGTAAATGCTGAAAAGAAAGCACAATACACCATAATTCAGTAAACCATAGACTAAAAGAAGAACAGTACAATGATAGGGCAAATCCTTAACTAAATCACTCTAGTAACTTGTGCTGTGCATCTCATTATGAATGTATTGGTGATTTCCAATACAAATCTAGCATTTAGGAGGTGTGATATGAAATAGGAAAACAAATTTTATATTCAACATATCCTAAAGTTTTCTTCGGATAGTATTATCGGGGTTGATCTCTACTGATCACAATTCACAAGAAGGAAAAATTAAAGGTTTCTCAAACTTAAAGGTTTCTCATACGGCAATAAAATGTCAGGAAACAGCTTCATGCAAACATCCATGCGAAAGCAAAAATTAGTATATCAAAATAAAGAGTTCATGTAGGCAGTCCTGATGTGGCTTTTCCTTCAACCAATGTAGTATATTAAGATAAACAACAGATGTATTGATATTGACAAAAAAATGTTTAATGAGTTATGGAGAAAAAATCACAAGGTTATGTTTATTTCAAATATTTGAAGCAGGTCATACATTAGAGAAACCTACACTTCCACATAAAGGTGCTTAGTAGAAATAAGTGACAAAAGATAGGACATTCGTTAAGCTATAAACATAAGATTCTTAATTATATTATATGCTATTTGTTTAAATCTGGTATAAATTTATAAGATTACAGTGGTGTGTACCTCCATTGATGCACGAGAAGACCTTTTCTTTAATTTTTTCGATGACCCACTACTCTGGTCAGAGTCTTTCAACAATTGCACACCAATCATTTGAAGAGGTTTGGCAGCTTCAACTTCCTTATCTTTAACCCTTTCACCCACTTGGATTTCAGTAAGTTCGATTTCCTCTTCGTCTTCGTCGACCTCATCATCTTCAGCCTCTTTAACAACATCATCACCACCATCAGCATCATCTGTGACATCAAGAATATCATAATCTTTGTCTTCCAATGGCTTGCTATGATTTTCATTCAGGTCCTCGCCAAGAAACCGACGTCTCCAGAACTCTGTATTGCCTTCTTGCAACTTGATCCGTGAAATTAACTCGTCCAACTCTTCATCAACCTATAAGAACAAAAAAAAGAGCAATCAACAAACTTTGTTATCTTTCATTGAAGTCATAGATATGATTATATATTCATTCTTTGAATGAAAAAAGAAATCCGCAAAACAGAAGTTTTAACTAAGAAAACGAAGTCGGCCAATATGGTGTGTTCTATACTCTAAAAAAGGTGTTTTGGGTCATATTAGCTTGGCAATAACATTTCTGAGTGCTTCTTGCAAGCACCGACTTTTGCAGTAGTTCTGCTTTATAACAGCACAACTTAAAGTTAGGAGTGGGTGCTTTTAAATTTGGATAAGTATTTCTAAATTAAAAAAATGTATATTACATTTATGTTCTCAATTCTATGATCATTATTAATAATTAGTTAAGTACTATGGAATTATTTTCTCAAAAGCCCTTTTCAATAGTACTCTTTTTCCAGACACTCTAACCATTGCTATATTTATCTTTTAGCTTCTGTTTACAACTACAATAAATTCCCTTCTAAGAACAGGGGCTTGAGTTTGCAAACACTCCCATAATTTGATAATAAGATTCACCTCTTCTTCTTCTTCTTCCACCGGGGGAACCCAAAGGGGGCGACCTCTAGAGCGATTTATTCTCCTTGCTTTCTGTACACGCTGGTAAAGAACATTTCTAGTTCCATCAGTCGGCAAACCTTGAGCTTCCAGCTCCTCCTTTAATTCGGATACAATCATTTTACTAGCGCCTTTTGGTTTCAAGGAGTTTTTTTCCGGGCCTTTAATGATTTTCCTTAATCTCTCCTCAACTCTAATGTAGTCAGACTCAGAAACATTCCCCAACACAGAAGGTCCTTCATTCCATAATGTTCTCAAAAGTTTGCGATGATATATTTTCTGTTCTTCAAGGCATCGTTGTTTGAAAGATGTTTCCATAGGATTGGAATATATGAAACCATCAACATCTGGATCCAAAGGAGTTTTTCCTCTACGTGGGACCCATCTCTTGCGCTCACCTGTAAGCCCACCCTCTTCAATGTACCTGTTGGTTCCAGCAAAGCCAATCATAATTTTAACAGTTGATGAAGATTTCCATAGCTAGATGCATATTGAAAAGACAAATTGAGAAAAGACTACAGTTACAAAGTGTGTGTTCCGAATGAAGAAGTTTATACTTGGAAACAATAAACAAATCAGTAATCACCTAAAACTGAAGGCTGATGTGGAAATGTAACTAAAGATAATACTCCAACAAAGAACTGTTCATTATGATAACCAAACTATAATAAAACATGGGAAAATTCTAAAGTACATCATGGGTACCATACCCAGGTATCTACATACAACCATGACACGTCATCCAACTATTTTAAATTTTCAGTTAATCCAATGGCTATAAATTAAAATTTGGAATCTAATGGCTATTAATCTTTACAGGTAACATACCAGAAATGTACCTTAGAACTTCCCTAAAACATGTGTCACTAACAAGTTTCCAATACTCGTTATCTTAATAGCCAATCAAAAAACTTATATCCCGGAAGACTTAAAATCACACCTGCAAGCATACATTGATCTATCCCCCTCTTTCCTCCCTAGCCACTCTTACTTTGCCTAATATGTGGACCACTGTTCACTCTTTTCCTAGAAATCAGTTGCCTAACGCTAATTTTTAATTGACAAGTGTACAGAATGATGTAAAAAATCTAGGAAAATCAATTAAGTAATTTCATTTGTACCCTGGAACCAGTCAGTGGAATTAATATAACATTGCTTACATATTCTTTTTATTGCAAAATTTATATTTCTATACTTCAAGCAGTACAAGCAGGCAACCACACATATATCTTTGATTCACATATAAATACATCACAAAAAAATGGATGATACACTTGAAAAGAAATAGACCTGGCCATGTAATCAATTTCAAGCCCAATATCAGCTTCTTCTTGCAAAGGTTCAATCCATGAGCTAACCAGTGTCCGGTATTTCCTGCTCAAGATCATGGCTCTAGGAGGGATTTGCTGGTTATCTTTTACCATTGTTTCAAGAGCTTCTAGTAACTCCACAATTCTTCCTGATTTCCAATGTAAATATAATTTAGAAGGAAGGTCATCGATAACCTATCAAATAAGATTAACTGCAGTAGCAAATGTGATACTCCCAAATCTCTTTTCAGCTACTCTTTGTGAAACAGCCGAAAAACTACTGAACATCATCTTGTTGTTAATGACTTGATCTTCTTTTCTGAAGACTTAATAATTGCTCTAAATAATGCTTCTCTCAATGCGTATCCTATAATAATATATACTACACCATAATATAAAATGATTTTATGTGATATTCTCCAGTTTATTTTGCCAAATCAAATCATAAGACCAAAGATGGACAATTACATGACTGTATCCAGCAGCAAATGGTTGATTATAAGACTTTAGATAGAGCACATTTGTTAACTTAATATACAAAGCCACAAATTACTATATGAATTATGTAAATCCAAAAAAAAATTTACTATGTATAGCATGTGTACAAAACACAAATGCAGCTGGTTAGTTTGCATTATTAACACCGCAAGCTTCATCCCCAACTAAAATCTGCTCAACTTACACAGCCTATGCAGTGGATTGACCGGATTCACAATGTTAGAAAGTTTTTTTTTTTTGCTTTTTTACAATTTCTGTTTTTATAATTGAAAATTTATTTGTAAATATTACATATCTTTCTAGATTACTTTGATTTATTCATATATATGTAGCCTATTGAAATAAATATGTTTTGTATATATATTTAGATTAGCAGGTTTTTAATAGTTTGTTACAAAGAAACTTGGTTCTTACTTTCAAAGAAGTCTTAACTAGTTAAGGTTTTAGGTTTCCTCATCTTTACAGATTTTTTAATTAATAGTTTTCATATTTGTCTAGGTTTGCTAAACCAACCTTGATCAAAACAAACAAAGCTTTTCAAAACATCAATATAATAAAGAATATATATGAGAGATACAAGTATATACTAGCCTAGGTAGCACGGGGACGGATACGTAAAACGGATACGGTACGGTACGGATACGGGAAAACGGCAAACTTTAAAAAACCAAGATACGGATACGTCAAAAATACGTTTTAGTTTTAATAATTTTTAATATATATAGTATCTTAATTATAGGAAAATTAGTATTTTTAAAAATATTATTAAATTAATAAATTAGTTAGCTAAATAATTGTGATAATAATTAATTACTTAGTGGGGATGGTCAAATAATTACTTAATTACTTAGTGGGAAAGTGGTTAAATTACTTAATTACGTAGTGGGGAAGGGGTCAAATAATTACTCACAAAAACAGGCGATCACATTAACTGCTATTTGTATCCCAAACAATTAAAAAAAATGAGAAAAAAAAAGAGACGTCACAAAAACGTTTCTATGCGTTTTCACACCGTATCCGTTTCCAAAACGTCCCCGGTACGGGAACGGCGCCATTTTTGGCGTCCCCGTGCTTCCTAGATACTAGCTTTAGAGATTAAAGTGTGAATGTTGTGAAGACCATCATCAAATACGTGTTCCTACTACAACTCGAAGAAGTTAGTCAAACCATGCCTAACATCAAATCACATCTACGATCAAATACTTTCCTTCCAATCTTTTGTTTTTGTTTGTGTATAGCTTAAACAATTATTTGTGTTCACTCTTCAGCTATTTATTTTAAGGAGTTTTCGTATATTGCTAGTTGTGTTTGTTTTTCCTAATTGTGTAAAAACGATACTTTTTCTCTAGTACTATATTTTCTGCTTGAAACCACATTCTATGAATACTTTATACTAGTAGCTTTATATACTACATATTTATCTATAGTGGTTTTATTACATCCATAGTGTTAATAATTTATACCTAAACATTATTTTTAGTGTGCAGCACCTTTATTAACACTTCTCACTAATTTATATGTTTTTATCTATGTTGAATATATGTGGCCAACAAAAACTTTCACTCAACTTACAAGTTTAGGATATATCACGATTCACTAGGTATAATACCGGCTAATTCTTGACGAGACTAGGAAGATAGAGACAACAATATAAAGTTTAAAGAGAAAGTGAGAGAAAGGACCTTCTCGACACAAAGCACGGAGATATAAAGAAAGTGGGTCTCCATATTGTCCATCATTGTGTAAAAGTTGGGTTCCACCTTCATAATTTTTTAGTCCACGAAAATGTCGAATGGCTTCTTTTGTAACACAGTACTTGGTAAAGCACTCCACCAACAACCTAATAAAAATAAAATAAAAGAACGCAATTTAGACACAAATTGTTAAAATCATAAAATAGATATTAATGAGCTGAGAACCACTTTATCATCCATTGTTCATATGTGAACACATTTCGTGCATAAATGCCAGAAGTATAAGAAGAGTAACTCTGATTCACAGTTGAAAAATTAACATTTTCAAATTTTAGTATAAATAAGTCATTTGTTAAATAAAACTGTCATCTGAATGATTTAAACACCGCTGACACTCTGGAAAAAAAAAAAAAACAGCGTAAAATTTTGATTGAACGCTAAATCTGAAGAAATTTGATCTTAAATCTATTAAACCTTTAGCCACCCCATCCTGAGTCTAGCTACCCTCATCTTATTTGGACATATCATTATTGTCTGTCTATCTATAATAGATATTTGAAAAACTAACGAAATTAATATAATATGTCTAATTAAACAAGTCATTATTCTCTCTTTATCGTCTCTATTAATTATGTTCTTCATATTATTAGAATAAATAAATAAATATGTTAGCAAAATGTTGCACAACACCTATTAGTATTTCAGCATTCAGACTTGCATTTTAATCAAGTAAATCAGTATTAAAATTCAAATGCAAAATTCAGCACATTAATTATTTCACCATTAAGAATTTAGATTTAAGCATTCAGACCTATTCAGAGTAAACAAAAAGACACTGAGTTTCAAAATAGAATAAATTATTACTTCATTTGTTGATTTTGTTATGATTCTTTAATCTGTTATTGTCTTTGCAATAATTTGCAAAGTAGACTTAGTAGTTCCATCTTTCATATAGCTAAGGTTTTCATTCTTGCCAAAGAAACTTGTGACTTATAAAATATAGAGACAAGCCATATCGAGTAGAATCAGTATGGAGTGTAACTTAAGGTATAGAAACTTCATTGATAGGAAAATATTTTCCAAAAATATACTGTGTCATGGCGAGAACAACTTACCAAATGGCTCATAGGCGAACAAGAGAACATTCAAAAAATACATTTAATTTACACAAGCAAGAAACTTACATTTTTGAAATGAAGTCTAAAAGAACAAAAAATCTTACGCGTAGGTTCTCACATTTGGTTGCAAACGCTTGTAGTCTTCAACCATCATCCCAAGTAACTCCGCAACATCTTGAACCCTGCATTATGATATTGAAATTTGAAAAACTTCTTCATTATTCAAATGCTAATGAAGGAACTTAAATTAAATGTCATACAAATAATTCTAAGATTATAAGGGATTAAGGGAACATGACAGGCATTGGATGCATCAATTAAAAAATATAATGATTTACCAAATATTAAAAAGAGAATTGTATTGAATGTTTAAGCCCTTAAGATATCAAAAGAGTAACTGGTGCAGTGGTGCCTGATGATAGATGCACCAGCCTTAGTTTAGATGGATTCTTTCAAAGAACTAAAACTATTGCACTTTTTCTCAAATTTGGGGCTCTCAACTCCCTCCATTACACAAGATACCTCACATATTAGGGTGTTATTTTTTATCTTTGAATGACTTTAAATTTGCAGATGAGCAGCATATCCACATTCTTTTTGCTCATTAGTTTTGGTACTAGTTTTTGTAGTGCGTTCAAACAGTATTCCCCATATAGTGCCTACTCATTCTACACTGCCGCATGCTTAGCAACTAGCAAGTAGTAACACATTTTCTTCTTTTTGGAAAATTACATGGGGCTCTTGTTGAATTATCAAAAGAATGGACGAGCATAGGACAAGAAGACTCAAGAATATTATACATTGAAAAGCTTGAAGTTGCTGTGTGGACATTTTAAGAAGTCTCAAGTGCAGAAAAGATAAACTCAAAGAAAAACTAAACGAGTTTAGCCCTATTTATATTCTTCTTCGGCAACAAAAATCTGCAGCCAGCCAGCCACTAATACTCTTTGTATTTGTTCTGCACAAGGTTATGTTTGTTTGGTGATTGTGGGTAGTTGAGGGAAGAGGGACATAATTTAATGTGTTGGGAAATGTGTTAATTAGTAGAGAAATGCATCGGGAAGCATAACATTATATTATATTTGATAGGTGATTAGGGAAAAGAAATATGAACGGATGGTTTCCAGGGGAAGCCAACCAAATATATCTTTAGTGATTGGAGAGTGAGGAAACAAGAGATGCATGTTCAGGAAAAGCATTGTAACCAACGAGAAATAAAGAAACAGTTGTTATGTACCTGTCATACGATTCAGCTCTTGTATATGCTTGGATCACATAATTATATGTCTCCGTGTCAGGTTTCATATAAGCTATAACAGTAGCCATAATGAAACTTTTAATACAGCTGAAAATCATAAGCAATTAATGTTTTTCTTTGGGGGTGATAGAAACAGAACAATAATAGCAATGACTAAGCTTATTGTGTATACGAGCAGCCTCCAGAACTTCATTAATGAATGACACAGCTTCTTGTAGTAAATGCACGACAATGCAAACTACTTATAAAATTAACTGATTAGTCAGGCTCAGGCATATCAAAGAAATGTACAATGCCAGTGCAAAAATCCACAAATCCACATGCAGAAGTTTGGAGAATTACAGGTTTGTCAAGATCATAAACTGTAAAGTCCTTCCATTCTTTTCCAGGGATTCCATCAGATGAGGACATAAAAAGACATCAAGTACAAAGATATCACTAATCCACAAGTGCAGTCAAGAAGGGTGGGATAGCACATCTACCACCATGACAATTGATTTACAATTATCAATTACTATATGCACCACAATGGCAACAGATGAATTCTTTTATATAACATAGTTGACAGTATCATTGTTGCGGCTTTTGTCACTTATCAGACATATACAAGTAAAACATCTCAGAAATCCAAATTAAATCAAACACTTTTCATTTATATTCCATCATAAACCTCTCCTAAGAACTTTGTTGAAACACAGAAAAATGCAGAATACAAGTTAAAACAAATTACTCCAGTTACATGATAAAAAAAATGTACACTAAACTACTAAAGTCAAATTAAGAAGAAGAAAAACACGGACCTTCTCCATATTCCATGTTTTCAAAGGTCGAAAAAGCAATTTCAGGAATTCCGCAAGTAGCCTGTCCATGTTGAGAAAACACTACTTATACGCATTTCATGAAAATAAGTATTAAAACATGCATCATGTCTATTTGTACCTGTAAAAGAAATAATACCGAAAATAAATCATGCATATTATTAGTGCTTAGACAAAATAACACCAGATGGGAATTCTGATCGAACACAATCAAAAGTTTTAAGAACTTCTAATTTATACGGCAAGTACCAAGTATAAAAGATAAAAAAGATGGGGAATTTCAATGTAAATTTCAAGTACGAGGACTCTCGTTTTTATAGAGGGAGTAAACACATGGTTACAACTGACATGAATTACGAAAAAATAAAAAGATCTCCTACCAAACAATTAAGATTCTAAACCTAATAAAATACATGAACAATAAATATAAACCTCCAGAATAAAAAATATAATGTGGTTTTTTTATGTTACTCTACAAGTTGTTCGAGAGCCAAGAGCACACAAAATCCAAATGTGCCTCAAATACAACTCAATTACAAGATCAGTAAGATCAAAAGTAGTTCTTGTAGTTGCTGATTAGCTGGTAACAATAGATGTACCTCAAAACCATGCACTAGAACTGGTTTGAAATTGGATAGTCAGATTACAATTTTGGATTCTAAGAGTTATTAAAAAAATGCTATATTTTCTTTTGAAATTAAACTATAAACTACCCAATACATTATACAGGCTTGGTGAAACGACGCTTCAAATGAGTCTTAACAAGAACACTTATACCTGCACGCTCAAAAGGCAATTGAAATGAAATGTAGTCGCCATTCTACCGGCTGCCTCCATTTCATAGGCTATGGTCAATGCGTTTGAGTGGTCTCCTGCTTTACAATCCTCCTCAATTAGAAGATCATAAACCTCATTGGTAGCTCTGAGGCCACCTTTAGCACCTTTCAAGAAAACTTTGTTGGCATCTTCCAGATGTCTACTTTTCACAAGCTCCTCTGATGGAAAAAAGAGGATTGATTATAATTTGGACCAGCCAAGTATAAAATGAATTTCGTGAAACGTTGAAAGCAATCCACAGGTTAGTAAATTGTACCAACAAGAAGAATCCAAGCTTGCCGAATGTCATACTTGAGTTTCTCCATCGCAGAAAGAATTTCTAATCCCCTAGTTGCGTGACCTTTAGAGCCAAATAGACGAATTATTGAAACAAATGTTTCGTGAAGAGGTCGAAGTCCCTCGCTCAATTCCCTTTTAAGTGCGTGCATCTGTCATATGTATGAAATACATTTAAAAATGTCAACACATTTAACATATATAGTTCCCTATGAAACACATTTAACATATAGAATTCCCTATGAAACACAGTACAATTGGGTATAATTTTAGAACCCTCAATCTAATCCATATGTGTCCTCAATATTTCACTCACGACAAATGCAATTGTGAAAGTAGTTAAGAACATACAGCGCCATCTTCGTCTCGGTTGAGCACGTGCGCAACAATAAGACCGTGAAACGACCTGGGTCCAGGCGTCAGCCCAGCGGCAATCATATCGTAGATGACGTCAGAAACTCCCGAGACGCTCCCGTTTCTAGCTCGCTCCATCAACTCCTCCATGAACACGAATCTCAGAAGCTTCTCGGCGCTGGAAGGGGTATAATTTCCATCGACGCTTCCCGAATACCCATTGTCATCAGAAGATTTTAAGTCGTTCTGCTGGTTTTGTTGCTTTTTCCGCCGCGGTTTTCTTTGAGACGTGGAGACTGAGGCGGAAGGCGACGACGCGAGTGCGACGGAGTTTCGTGGAGCGGGGATGGAGGTTAGGGAGAGAGAGAAGGGAGCGTACGTTAGTAGCGAGGACGCCATTTTTTATTGGGATGGAGAGTGGATAAGGGGGGTGGGGAGAGGTATTTTTTACAGTTCGAACGGAGAGGGGTTTAAGGAACTTAGGGGGTTTGGATATAATATTTCTATCATTTGAATAATTGATTTGGAAATTGGAGACCAATAATATGCAAGAAATATGATCTAGTTACGTAAAATATGAAAAAATTGTTGATTATGATTATTTTGGTTGATGATTGAACTAACTAAATAAATTTAAATTGAATTGAGTTTTTTTATAAAATAATATTTTTTATAAGTAATTAAATATTTTTTAAAAAAATATTAATAATATTATAATATTAATTATACTCACCTAAAATTATTATTTTAAATTATTTTTTATATATTTTATTTTAATTTATTTTGAAATAAAATTAGTTGAGTTGATATAATTCAAATTATTATATATATATATATATATATATATATGTATATATATATATATGTATATTTTGATAAATGTCAATTTATAAATAAAAAGTGTAACCTATACCAGCCTAAAGCAAGACTCATAATAAAATATTGAAAATTTACCAATCTATATGTCAAACTATATATATATATATATATATATATATATATATATATATATATATATATATATATATATATATATATATATATATTCTTTTAATTTATTTTAAAACGAAATTAATTAAATTAATATAATTTACACTTAAAATTATTAATTTAAATTATTTTTTATATATTTTAATTTAATTTATTTTAAAATGAAATTAATTGAGTTGACATAATTGGATTGTACACTTAGTGTAACGCCCCAGAAAATTCAAAAGCTTAAAAAATTGAATATGCTACTCATACCAACAAATGCATCTTCTTTTCTGGGCATCCTCCTATAAGAACTCCAAAGTTAAGCGTGCTGACTCTGAAGTAATTCTAGGATGGGTGACCAAAGTTAAGCGTGCTGGCTCTGGAGCTGACTCTGAAGTAATTCTAGGATGGGTGACCAAAGTTAAGCGTGCTGGCTCTGGAGTAATTCTAGGATGAGTGACCTTCTGAGAAGTCTTTCGGGTGCTCACGAGTGAGTAATTCTAGGATTCTAGGATGGGTGACCAAAGTTAAGCGTGCTGGCTCTGGAGTAATTCTAGGATGAGTGACCTTCTTAGAAGTCTTTCGGGTGCTCACGAGTGAGTAATTCTAGGATGGGTGACCCTCTGAGAAGTCTACTCGTGACAAAGTAATTCTAGGATTGATGACCCAGCACCCGAGAGAACAAAGTGCACGTGTTGGTACAGTGGGGTCAAAATATCACTGCAGTAATCGAGTCGGTCCATTTGGGTCGGACTTCGACCCGTTGAGTAGAGTCAGAATATCACTCTCGCAAGCAGTCATTGATAACCGAGCCGACCCATTAGGGCCAGGCTTCGACCCCTCAACGGGTCGGGACGTTACACTTAAAAGTATTAATTTAAATTATTTTTTATATATTTCAATTTAATTTATTTTAAAATGAAATTAATTGAGTTAAACGAAACAAACATATGATTTGGACTAAAATTGTATAGTACTAATATTTACAATTTTTTTTCATAAATAATTTATTTAATTAATACAATTAATATAATTGTAGGTATTTTTTATTAATCGTAAATTTTAATAAGCGACTTTATCGTATCATTGTATCAACTAACCAATATGGGTAACCTTGTAAAAAATCTAATATGTGGCCACTAAAAATGTTTTCACCTATCACATAAATAAAAAAATTCAAATATGTAAATATAGGGTAGTACACGTAGGGTAGGGCGGCATAGAACTAACCCAACTATCAATAGAGGCGATTATCGTTCTGCACAATATGCGATTTTAGTGAAACTTTTCTCCTCTCCGTCATGAACCCGCCTCCGCCTCCAGTAGCCAGCGATTTCTCCCCACCCCACCACCCAAATTCCCTGCTGCAACCACCATTGCCGCAACCATCACCACCAATTTCTGCCGCACTTTCTAACCTCACCTCCCTTCTCCACCTCTCCACTACCGCTCTCCGTTCTCTCCCCGCCCCCATCGCCGCCGCTGCCTCCTCACCTACCTTCCTTTTCTGCCCTTTCTGCCCCAACCACCGTCTCCCCCTTTCATCCCTCTTCGCTCACTACCTCAATTGCCCTTCTTCTCTCTCCCTACACCATACTTTCCATTACCCTCTTACTCTCCACACCAACCACACCTCCTCCGCCCCACACTCTCTCTCCACCGCCTCCTCTGACCTCTCCGTTTCTCTCGAGAACTATGCTTCCTATAATGCCAATTTCTTCTACGAAAACTGTCCTGGTCCCGTCACCTCTTCAATTCGACCGCCCTCATTGCTCAACGTACCTAGGGTTCTGCACATCGAGTGCACAGATTTCAGTGAAGATCATCTATTGAAAGAAGCTGTGAATTTTCCGGTGGATTCAATTAGGTTTCTCCCATCCGAAATCTGGACAATTCGCAATGAAACTGAATCGTGGCGTGGTGGTTTACCGGCTGCCTATTCCTCTAGAATACTACGTGCCCTCCTGAGGTTAAAAGATTGTAATCTATCACATTTGGACGACTGGATCGTATCCAGTTCACCAAGATACGGTGTGATAATTGATTTTGCAATGAGGGATCATGTGGTTTTGTTGGTTAGGTTGTGTTTGAAGGCGATTGTAAGGGAGGCTTTTGTGTCGAGAGCTGTTATGTTTGGAAATGGAAAATTGACGAATCAGAGCCTTGAATGCTCAATTTTGGTGAAGGTGATGATGTGGCTAGCTTTGCAGTTCAGTGTATTGTATGGCGAAGTCAACGGGAAGTTTTTTGCAGTTGATGTGTTGAAAGAGTGCATATCGGAATCTGCACTGAGGGCTTCTTTATTTCCCTTGGAGCACAAAGAATCTTTATTGAAGGGTTCTGGAGATAATGGTGATGGAGAGAAGATGAGAGATGAAGCTGTTTGCAATAATGCGATTCGTATCTCCCAAGTGGCAGCCGCCGTGGCAGCATTACACGAGAGGTCTTTGATTGAGGAAAAAATTAAGGCTGCTCGTAATTTCCGACCAGTTGCTGCTTATGAACGGTATTCTATCACTGTTAATCCCTTATAATACTAATCCTTGTAGTTTCACGCCTTTTAATATGGCCCACCTATAGAACAATGAGTATGAACATGTTGATTTACCCCTTGTTTTGTTTATGGGACTATAGAAGCATATCGTCATTGAATCATTTAGGATTTTATTTTATGTCATGAACTCTGTGGTTCTTTACGATCCTGACTGTGTCAGTTTTAGAACTGTTTTGAAGTAATATTTGGATATTGATTAGTACAGGCTTGTGCCCTTTTTATGATGTAATTTTTATGCAGTAATATGGAGCATGCATATTTTTCCAAGATAGCTGACGAGGAGCGACTAAAGCGTCCTGACTATAGACCTATAATTGATCATGATGGGTTTTCTTGGCAGAGGTCAAATAATCAGGTAAAATTATCTAACATGTATTGTATGTGGTCTCCATCCATGAGAAGTCATTCATTTTCTAAATTCTACTCTCTATTCAGTTCTTCTCTATTCAGTTCTGGCAAATAATTAAATTTATAGATATATGCTGAACCATAGACCAGCTCCTTCCAAGTTCTCGCATACGACCTGTGTTTATGAAAATTTAAATATATGGATTTTTATTGTGTAATGTGATATAGCAAGCTTTCTACTGCGAATTTACTATGTACGATTTACCTTTTTTTAACATGATTTATTAATTTATAATTGTCCGAAGATCTGTTTTGAATCCTGATTGTTAAATTTTTGTTATGAAGTAGTGCTTTGTGGATTAGTTTATTTATTGAGTAGCGCTTACACACTTCAAGAAATATAATTTTGTTTTACTCCCTCTGTCCGGCAGCAACATTCATACTTTCCTTTATGGGAAGTCCCACAATATTATCCGCACCCCCAAAAAGAAATACTTCACTTTACTTTTTAACTTTTAAAGAACGTTTTAACCCTATTTTTCAACATGTTATTTTTGTAACTTTACCCACAACTACTTTACTTAAGTCATATGTATCACTTTCTTTTTGGTCAACAATTAAAAACAAAAATATTTTTCTGAATCTTCGTGTGTGAAAGACATGAATAATGCTCCGAGACGGAGGGGGTAGGATTTTTGCTTAACTGCATTTGGAGTGTTTTCATCTTATTCTTATTTCATGGAAATACAGATTCGTAGATTAATTACATTTGGAAAGAGGTTGGACTTATTGTAGGTAGATTTTTTTTAAGATAGATGTGAATTCCTCGATGAGATCTAGGAATAAGTTATCTATAAATTCGCTTTGCGATGTATTAGTAAGAATGCTTTTAGGGACAATTCTATTTCTAATGTATAGAAAAATGACTCAACTGTTACAGGAGCCATTAATAAATGTTAATTCCTCTTTCTTCTTGAATTTGAAGTTCTCCATTTAACTTTTGGATGTAAAAATAAGACGGCCCATTTCTTACAATGGCAAATTACCTTTTATCATTGCTCCAAATAAGCGAAGTATGTGATTGTCATACCTTTGGGGAAAACTTTAAAGTTGCTTAAAAATGTTCATGATTTGACCATCTTAAACCTTTTGCCGGATAAAAATATATTGATTGCACGACGTTTATATCATTACTATAGCTACATTTGGGGTGATTGATAGGGAAAACCAATTATAGTGTTACTTTTGTCATTTGTCATTATACTAATACTAATTATCTCTGAGATCATTAGGAGGGCAGTAAGGAAAAGACAAGGGAGGAATTATTAGCTGAAGAAAGAGATTATAAACGTCGGAGGATGTCATACCGTGGCAAGAAATCCAACCGAAACAAAACAGAGGTAAGGTTTTTCTGTTTCGATTTTCTTTATTTATTACAACCTCCGTCCCACTCCAATTGTCTTATTGGCACTGGGTAGGAAGATTAAGGAATACTGGAACATTGTATTTTATGTGTGTATTGAATTTGTATGGTTGTAAAGAAAATATGACAATTTCAGTGAGACGATAGGACCATTTCAGTGGGACGGAGGAAGTATTATTTTTCTGGGGGCTGTGTATTCTACTATTCTTACTTAAATGTTGCAATGATCCAATGTTTCCTTCAATTCTAACACAACCCAGACTATTTCTACATATACAATCATGTACTTTGTTAAATAAGGGGGGCTGTGAATATGCTTTACTAACTTTGTCAAGCTATTCTTTTTAATCTAGTCGGTGGGGTTTGCATCAGATTACTAGATTTTGGAAGCTAGAGGTTGTTATTCAAATGCTATGACGCCTATATTGAAACTATTGTCTCTACATGCCTATTCAGCTATTCTTGTATGGATTTATTTTTGCCATTTATAATGATCATAGAACTAGTGGTTCTGCTCTTTCATTCTTTCACATGACCTTATTTGCTCATTAATTGCCTCATGAAAAGGTGATGAGGGGTATTATAGAGGCATACATGGAGGAAATCAAGGAAGCTGGTGGGATTGGTGACATGTCAAATACTGTGGAGAAGACGGACGTTTTGGGACCTGAGAATCTGAACATTCATCCAAGTACCACTGATGCTTCTATACCAAAGAGAACTGAGACACGTGGAGAAAATAGAGGCCTATCACTTGATTACAGGAAAGAAGTCAAAGAACTTTCAGAAGACTTTGAAGATAACACCCAACGGCTTCGACGGGATTCAAGCAGGGATCGTGGGCCAAGTAGAAGTGTTGAGAGGAGTAGATACAACAGAGATGATTATTCTGACAGGCGAGATGGAAGTGGAAGATCACACAAAAAGCAGAGCGAGTCACGTGAGCACAAGTATCATAAACGGAGTAGGGACGAGCGTGATAGATATTACCATGAGAAAGAAAGAGACGAACACGAGAGAACTAGTCATAAAAGTGGGAGATACAAAGATAGTAAGGATCATGGGGATATAAGGGGTAAAAGAACGACAAGGAATAATAGCTCTAATCGTGAACTCCACAAATTTGACGACAGATATGATCCTTCAGAGTCTTATGAGGAAGATTTCTGATCATACGACAGTGATTGTTTTCTGACTTTTGGTAAGCTTCCTTGTCCTCTGGATTATCACATTTTTTTTCCTGGATGTTATTTTTCAGTAAGATTGGTTCTTTGGTTTCACCAAATGTGGCAGCAGCCAGCAAGCGGTCATGTTGGTGATTACAAATTATCGACAATCTGTATCCTCTCTTGTATCCTTCTTGTTCTCTTGTTTTCTCTCATTTTGAAAAAAAAAAATCATTAGTAGTTATTTTTCATTGCTCTTGGCTTTCGTGATATTTGATTTATTCAGGTATTTGATTGGCCCGATATCATTAGTTTGTCTCTATTTCGTTCAACTGTAGTGGCTGACTGGTTGAGTCTTTTTTGCTGCTGTGATCTAGGCATTATGATATTTTCATTGCTTCCCTGAATCACCAGGCGTTCATCTGCAAAGGGATTAAAAAAACCTTGACATGCCAAATACTAAGTCGATATCTTGTCAATTGAGAATATGCACCGCATTTGTTTTCCTTCGCCTTGACGCTTGGAATATTATATTTTGGTCCTTGAGATGGATTCTTGCCTTCAATTAGGTTATTGATTGCAGTATAGAAGTTTTTGATGGAGATGAAGAACATACAGTCGAGTACAATACTACTACCTTTTCATACTGTTTGTAGGCTTGCCCATGTAATGAGTCAGAGGTAAATTTTGCTGCTTTGGGCATTTATTTCCTTGTAGGAAAAGAACAGGTGACATTTGTTGCCATATTTCTTTTGATTTTACCCTTGTCGAGGATAATTATTTGGGAATATGGATTGATTTGTTACGGTAATTTTCTTATTAATTTACTGGATTGTTTCATGCTACTGGAGTATTTTTTATTTTATTTTCCTAAACATATCATGCTATTGTTTTTTATTTCTTTCCAAATATTCATATTAAATTACTTTTAAATAAAATATTTATCACTCAAATATGAACAATATTAAAAGTGAATTGTAAATGTTAGTAAAAGTGGACAGTAACAAACAATATCATCCCATATTTTCCCAATTTACTAAATTTTGACTTGTCTAAAAGTAAAGAAAAAAATGCATAATAAAAAAAAGTGTAAATTAATATGTCTAGAACTCAGAACCTCATCTTTCATGGTAAAAAAACTTGCGATTAATTACAAGGATACCCCTAAGGTTTAGTTTAGTAACACAAAGCACTGAGTTTTCTTCCGAAACTACAATATATTACACCCCTCTTGATGTAGTTGTAATAAGCTGTGTTCCTTGCTTGAAACCTATGTAACTATGTAGTTCATCCTGTAATCGAGTTCGACGCCACGACATCGATCAAACTCACGCCGCACAAGGAGCAGCCATGCATCTCGAAAAGAATCGCAGCATTTTTTTCTGCAAGCAACACAAGGAAAAGTTAGATACACAACAACGGTTCAACCTAAAAATTAATTAATCGACAAACCGAAAACTTACTCCTCCTCTCTTGGAGTTTTTGACAAGCTCCGGAGAGATCTTGTAAAGATCTTCATCCACCGGCTTGACAGCCACCGGAGATTTATGCGGGGCAGCGGCCAGATTTCCAGACTTCCGCCCCTTTTTCTTGTGCTTGGGGCCCCGATTTATCGGTTGATCGATCGGGCCCCCCTTGGAACGTGAAATTAATCCTCCCAGCTTGTTAACTTCCCTCCCCTGTAAGTAAGGATAGGCGGAGGCGTTGTTGTCGAAGAAAGGGAAAGAGGCGGCGCATTGACCGGAGCAGGTGCAGCGGAGCAAGCCGGCCTGCCGGGCGCAGTCGAAGTATCGAGTGATTGGCATCTCATTTGCATTCTCCCATTCGCCGAAAACTGGAATCTGCAGCCCACCACTTCTACGGTCATCCTGCATTTATACACAATCTATCATAGAATCTTGATTATAGAAAACAGAAATGAAGATCAACGATTGGATAGATAAGCGGTGTTAGTATTAGGCTTACTGCATAATTCATCACGGAAAAATCTATGAAAGGCTCTAATTTTTGTGGGTTTGTTGGAATTTTTTGGTTTTTTCTGCACTGCCTAGTGTTGCACTTTGCTAATGGTTGTTGCTTCAAAACTCATTGCAATATATATATTGCTGTAATTTTTAGTACTGTTGAGTGTTTTACTTCTAAAAAATACTACAGTACTTTTTTGAGACTTTTTTGAGAAGAAAATAGAGTATTGAATTTTTATTTTAAAAATATTTATTTCAAGAAAATGTCAAATCTAACTAACTTGTGCCAAAATTTAACTTCTACATTACATAATTAAAAAATTACGAACATATGAAATTTTGAAACATACTGTATTATTTAACGTATGAAATATCTAAAAAATCAAGCTTTTTATTTTACAAACAAAAAATGATACACACAATCGTGTGTGTAGGGGTAGGTGAATGGTGTTGAAAAGTTGGCGAGAGAACACTCACTCACCTCCACTGATCCACACTACAAAAGTCGTCGCATTACTGACAGTCAAAAAGTACATTTTTGCTTTAACAATTCCTAACTTCGTTATTAAAAATAAAAACAAAAGCACTTTGTTCTTAAGGGTTTATTCTTGGCTACCCATGGGGTACTACCCTCCCCCATGGGGATCATGCCAAGTGTAAACACTAATACATCATCAATGGTTTGATTTAAATCATGTGTTATTGTTTTTACACTTGGCATGATCTCCATGGGGGAGGGTAGTACCCCATGGGTAGCCAAGAATAAACCGTTCTTAAGAGATATTGATAACAACCTTTTTTTTCTCTCTAAAATTGACTTCATTTTTATTGTTAAAAATGTATAACAATTGATCAAATCAAAATATTTTATTAGAATTATTTTTCCTAAAGAACATATTACAACTACATCAAGAGTGCTAAATATATACTATATGTTTCATATTTGTTGTCGTATTTGTTTATGTACAAAAATTAAATAAATATTATTTTATTTTATCGTTTATCAAAATAAAAGAAATAAAAAATTCTTTTTAATGAATAAAATACTATTGTAATTTATAATATTTAAAAAAAACAATATAATGTATTAGAGTATAAATGATTTTCGGTTCATAATTAAGTGCTATGATTTTAACTATTTTTTATTATTTAAGATAATTATATATTAATATATAGTGACAACATTTCAAAATTCAAATGTTTTATTTATATTTTATTTACTCAATAAATAAATTATTTTGAAAACTAAAAAATGTAATTGTAATATTTACTCTTAATATATAATTAAAAAAATTGATTTATTTAAATATTTATATAACTAAAAGTGGTTCGAGTAGATAATCGTTAAACAAGTTAAAAGTCAAACTCTTAATGACACGAACCACGAGGTGCTTTACGACTTTTTGATTGGTTCGTTCCGCAAATTCATACTCCAAAACATTTTACCTTTTCATTCCCTTGATTTGCGCTGCTTTCATTAATTCTCACTGCCTTCATTCATCATACATTCCATATATTATTCATATATGAGCATTGAAGCATGAAATTGTATCTAAAATCTAAATACACTGTTGAATATGTAAGTACAATTAAAAAATAGGTTTTTTACTATGTTGGGGGAAGAAAAATCAAATATAAAAACATACTTCCGAGGAGGAGGCGCGCGGGCATGGGCTATCCAGAGGCGGGCCAGGTCGGAGGACGACGCACGGGACGCGTCGCGGCTCGGACAACGGGCCACGGATCTCCTGGGCTATCCACGCGGGGAAATAACTCGGGGCGCGTCCGAGACTCGGGTCACGGATCATTCGAGGCGAACCATGCAAGGGCATGAAATGGGTGGCAGGCTCGTCCCGGGACCCGGATTCACTTTGTCGTCATGATGGCCATGCAAGGGTGCCGGACCCGGGTCACGCTTTTTGGATCCTCTACACGAGCCCATCACGCTCCCGTGCGAAGAGTCAGCAGAGGTCTAAAGTCCCAACCCGCGGTCTAAGCCACGCGATCATTATCTGGGGAAGGGCTCATCCCAGGAAGGGCGGAGGCATCGCCCACGTGAGTCCACATGCGTCGGATACATGCCGAGTCACGGGCCTCGGGGCATTACTAGCTTCATTTAATGATATAGACGTAGTACGTGGTCTGGATGTAATGATTCGATAACTCCCTATAAATAGGGGGCTTATCCCTTCAGATTAAAGGGCGGCACTAATTAGTGAATATACTCGACATTAAAAGAGTGGATAATAGAAATCCTTCAGAAGAAGCTTCAAAGCTCAAAACCTCTTTTCCTTCTCAGATCTAGTCCAACCCCTACTCCAGAATATAAATTTACATGTATTAGTATCGTTTCAAACCCTCTATACACAGCCCAGCCCCGTATCATTCTACCCGATAAAAACGTGCTAAAACATTTGGCGCTAGAAGGAGGGGGTTGTTATACTAGACCCAGAGAAAGAAAGAAGAGCCGAAGCCATGTCTGATGGAGCCACCGCGTCAGATTCCTCCCGCTCCGCCACGAGGAAGAAGCTGGAGAGAGGGAAGATGCCCGCCGTCGAGTCAGACACCGCCCCGCCACTCTCCCCAAAGGTCCCGGGGGACGTCCCCGGGAACGAAGACGCCGCCATCACCGGAGAGCTGGACGGCCACAACACGTCCAACCAGTACCTCCGTAGCAGCTCCGAGGCCCGACGCCTCAGACGCCGCCAGCTGGCCCACCGCCATGCACATCGCTCGGATCCTGAGTTCCGACGCGGACCACCTCCCCCCGAGACACCGTCCCGGGAATTGCACCTCCTTTTGGACACCCCCGAAAAGATCGACGTTGCGATGTCCGATCTCATACAGCGTAAGCGTACCCTAACTTCCCTCTCTATTCGTCCAGGTGAGAAGATTGGGAAAGGAAGCGCGTTCGGCCGTCTGGGGCCCGATCACGCCAGCCACAACGCGTTCGACCGCCTCGGAGGATGCCGTGCCGGCTCCAACCGCTACACAATCCCCGCCCGACGACTCGCTTTCAATCTCGGCGAGGAGGCCGGCAACCAATCGGCCCCAGCAGACCAGATCGGGGGAGACGGCGAGGAGAAGACTCGTCACGTCGAACCGCAGCAAGGTCCCGGGACCCGTGTCCCGCGACCACCGGGACCCGAGGCGGGTCTCCTGGACCTCTACAGCAAGGTGTCCGAGATGGAGAGAAAGCTGGCCGAGGCCCAGGCCCGACCGGAGCGGGTCAACTACTGCAAAGAACCCCTGGCCCTGGAGGTCGAGCACGCGGTCATGCAGTACGAGATCCAGCCCCTCCAGACCACCCTGTATGACGGGAAGACGGATCCCGAGATCCACCTCAGCCGCTTCCGTACATACATGTCCGGGAGGGGAGCCAGCGACGCCACGAGGTGCAGGCTTTTCCCCCTCACCCTCGGGGATGTGGCCCACAAATGGTTCGCAGGGATCTCCTCCCGCTCAATCCACTGTTTCGACGACCTCGTCCAGCGTTTCGTGGCGCACTTCGCCTCCAAGGTGAACCGCCTCGAGCAGAGCCAGCGCCTGATCGGCATTCGCCAGAATGTGGAGGAAGGCGACGAGCGGTACGTGGACCGAGTTGGGGACATCCTGCTCGGCGGAGAAGAGGTCGGCGACGATCTCAAGTTGCACACGGCGATGAACGGACTCCGGAAGAATTCCGAGCTTTTCAAGCATCTGATGCTCAACTATCCCCAGACCTACGAGGACTTCCGCGTAAAGGCCGCGGCACAGTGTTGGTACCAGCGCCTCATGCGCGGGACGAAAACCCCCGGAGACGCGAAGCGGAAGGATCCCGCACCCGTGGAGGCGAGACCGAGTCACGTTCCCAGGAGAGGCCCTCCCAAGGCCCCGGAACGGGACCGTCCTGCCCCGAGTTACCGCGAGATGGAGGTCCGATTAGTCGAGGTCACCGGACAGAACACCATGGCAATGATGCACGCACTCCAAGCCATGGGGGATAGCCTGACCAAACCCGAGCCTATGAGGATCTCGCCGGATAGACTTGACCGGCGCCTATGGTGCGCTTTCCACGAGCAGCACGGGCACCCCACCGGCCAGTGTCGCCAGTTGTTGAAGCAGTTATGGAAGTTATTCGAGGACGGGAAACTCTGGGAGCTCCTCGGCAGACCCGGGGGCCGGGGGACCGACCAGGTGGCCAACCCGGGCAACGGGAGAAATGTAGTAGCAGCCCCGGGCCGCGGTGGTCAGAACCGCAGCCAATCCCCGGTACACGTCGGGCAAATCCTGATGATTGGCGGGCTCCAGCCCATCACAAGCGAGAGCAGAAGGAAAAGGAAGCGGGAGGTGGAGATATGGAGGGTCTACCAGGAGACGAACCCTGCTCCCCCTCGAAGCATCTCGGAACGCGCCTTGATCACGTTCTCCCCGGAGGACCGCATAGGGGTCGGGTATCCCAAGAGCGAGGCTCTGGTGATCACAACCGCCATACTCGGAGTGGAAGTTGCGCGGCTTCTGGTCGATAACGGGGCCCACTGCAATATCCTATACAAGCAGGCCCTCGATCAGATGGACAACATGGCGCAGTACATACTCCCCAGTAGCATAAGGCTGAAAGGAGTGGGGAAAGACGTGCTGGTTCCCTACGGGACGGTGGTGCTACCTTTGGAATTGAGAGACGAGAAGAACCCTGAGATAAAGCTATTAAGGAACTTGACCTTCGTAATAGTCGATGAAGTCAGCGGATATAACGCACTTTTGGGGAGGCCCTTCCTAGAAGCTTTCGAAGCTGTGGCCTCCTCGTACTATTACTGCATCAAGTTCCCAGTCTCCTCCGGGGCCATTGGCACCGTCCGAGGAGACCAATTAATGGCAAAGAGGTGTTTGTTGTGACTCGTTGACTAAAGGAATTAATATATTAAATGTTCACGAGAAAATAGTCTCCGAAGGCCCGGAACTCGGGACCAACTCCGAGAAACCCGGGGCCCGGGATGAAAATAAATAGAAAAAGGAGGACCTAGAGGGGTCTTTTACAAGCAATAGCAAAGGATGATCCGAATCCCAGATTGGAACGTACACCGAGCGCGGCGGTTGCAGGGGGGGGACCTCGGACCCCGACGCACGTCCGGGTCTCAAACTCGGCAAGGCATCACGAAACGATATGACCTCGGACCCAAGGCCGAAACCACTATCTAAATAAGGAAGTACGTACTCACAAGGATTGACCCTACACCAGCGCGTGCTCGGGGAACGGAGGGGTGCTCCTCGAGCCAGTACGTACGCAGGGACTCGCGACTAGTGGCAGGCCAAGTCACCAGTATTTACGAGGCAGAGTGATCGAGTTCATCTGAAGGGATACTTGGGCTCGGCGTGGCCTCTCTACGGGAAATTCTCTGACGACCATATCGAGCAAAGCCCGAGGGGCATGACTCACGGGCCGACGCTTGGTCCCGAGTCATCTTAAGCCAGTTGCACTCGCCATCAAGCGCGGTCCGGGCGGAGGTTGTGCCAGTCGACCCCTGTCCCGGGACGGCTCCAGAATCGGCGCCCGGAATGGAGTGGCGCGGCCCGGTGGACCGATGCTTCGGATCCGGGACCCTCCCCTCAGACCGAGTCAAAGCAAAGCAACTCCGCATGCGCGCCGCGAGGTAAGCGATCATAAACCCCAAATTATCCCGCAGGAATTTCTCGATGTCGTTTTCAAACCGCATCTCCAAAAAAGCCGTGATGCGGGAACTTGCGGGAATCCACGATGGACTATGCGGAAAACCATGCCGGGAGCGGGCCTCTCGCCCACGAGACGACGGGCCAGGGCCATTACCGACCGAGTTCGCGACGGGACGCATCCAACCTCGCCCGTACATGCTCCCAGTGCCAGCTTATGGGGCCAGACGTCCGGGGACCCCGGAAGAGCTCATGCCAATATAATCACCATGGCCGTTCGCCCGATGGGGGATTGATATCTTTGGGCCTCTAGCCCCAGCGCCGCGAGGAGTCGAGTTCGCAATCGTGGCAGAAGGCCACCTCACCAAGTGGGCCGAGGCGGTGGCGGTCCAGAAGGTCAATCGAGCCAAAGTAATCAAGGTCAACTGGCGGGACATAGTCTGCCGTTTCGGTTTGCCCGAGTCCATCATCCCGGACAACGGCAAGCAGTTCGACGGGACCGTGATCGCGGAGTGCTGCGAGCCATTAAGAACCCGGAGGGCGTGTTTCCACCCCCTACCATCCACAGACGAATGGGCAAGTCGAGGCAGTGAACAAAAACTTGAAACATACCCTTAAGGCGAAGCTCGAGTCGCGGAAAGGGAAGTGGGCCGAGGAGTTACCCGAGGTGCTGTGGTCATTTGGACCGCGGCCCGGAACGCCACGGGAGAAACGCCACACGCCCTGGCATTTGGATCCGAGGCTGTGATCCCAACCGAAATCACGGCCCGTTCGCACCGAACCATCCGGGCCATTGCGCCGGGGATGGAAGCGTTTGTGCATCTGAGGCGGAACTTTTCCTCGAAGAACGATGGCCTTACTCCAACTCCCTCAACGGGGTGAACAAACAGAGGATCGCCAAGGCTGGTTACGCACGGGTCCGCTCTCTCGAGTTCGGGATAGGAGACATGGGGTTGAAAAAACTGATCGAGACACGCTCCGGGGCCCTCGGATCGGGCTAGGAAGGACCGTCGCGGGTCACCAAAAGTCTACTAAACGGGGCGTACGAACTTGAAACCTCCAGGGGAGACCCCGAATCAGCACCAATGGAACGCACGACGCACGAGGAGGTGCCACCAGGGAGAAGGAGCCGTCGCGGTCCTGGACCGAGGAGGAGCGAGTCTGTACTGAAGTTCCTAAATGGGGAACATATAAAACCGGATATTTCCGCACAGCTAAATGCCAAAGATCCCGGTAATACTAATGAGCTCCTTAAAGGCCTCCGGGTCAAGAGTCATAACGTGCGGGGGAACATATAAAACCGGATATTTCCGCACAGCTAAATGCCAAAGATCCCGGTAATACTAATGAGCTCCTTAAAGGCCTCCGGGTCAAGAGTCATAACGTGCGGGGAACATATAAAACCGGATATTTCCGCACAGCTAAATGCCAAAGATCCCGGTAATACTAATGAGCTCCTTAAAGGCCTCCGGGTCAAGAGTCATAACGTGCGGGGGAACATATAAAACCGGATATTTCCGCACAGCTAAATGCCAAAGATCCCGGTAATACTAAATGAGCTCCTAAAAAAGACCTCCGGGTCAAGAGTCATAACGTACGGGGGAGTTTAGAAAAAGCAAATATTTTCCGCAAACAAACTACGAGCTAACCTCGGTAAAAAGATCCACAGGCGACGGGACCCTGGTGCTCACACCCGGAACCATCCCAAAATCCACAGAGTAAGGCCGCGAGGCTGCATCTCGGATTCACCAAAACCCGTCCGGGATCCAAGTCCCGAGACAAATCAATAAAACTAAATCCCGGATGGTTAGGGGTTTACCATCTCGGAAAATTCACCCCGAGAAATCTCTGAAAGAAGGATACGATCCACCTACCAGGTAGATTCAGGGCGTACCCACGAAACATGAAAAAGAAAACCGGTGCTACACCGAAGAATTATGCACAAAAACTAATTGAAAAAACATCAATCAAACATCCAAGTGAAAAATCAAAAACCAAGCCCATGGCTCGATTATAAATATCCAGGGAGACAGAGCCTCGCCTAAAAACAAACCACCCAAAATACATGATCCAGAAGGAAATTGTCTTGGGCTAAACGCCCGCGGCCACCAACGGCCGCAGAAAGAAAACAAAAACAAAAAACATCATTTATCAGAATGGCCCCCACGGGGACTGTCATCACTCAGAACCACCCACCTCATCGGGACACTGGCTATCCGCCTCGGCCATCACCTGATCCGCCTGCCCGGGAGCCGGCGTTGCGGCAGCATCTTCAACGGAATCCATGCCGGCCATGAAGGCATCAAATGACTTCTCCGGGAAACCCGACACCACCTCCTCCATAGCCGCCTCCTGGTTGGGTTCCGAGTCGCCTCTCCCATCCGAAGTCACCCCCGGGACCGCATCAAGGCTCTCCCCCACCACTTCCGGGACATGGGCGGCGTTTTCCGCCGTCCCCTCAGCTGCATCCAAGGTACCGCCCGCCGGTCTGGAAGGAGCGGCGTGAGCTGGGGGTGAGCCGGGACGGACCAAGCGGTCGTAGGTGGGCCACCACTTCATATCAATGTGGAGATCCTCCTCCAGGTCAAGAAAGGTTTCGGCGATCCCGGGATCAAGCTCGCGCCCCTCCATATACTTTTGCCAATAAGCGAGGACGCGGTCGAGGAGTACCTGATCGTTGACATGGTGAGCGTGCCGGATGAGGTCCGCCATAGAGCGAGAGTAGAAGTGGTCCCGAAGAATCGTGTGGTCGGTCCAGGGGCTCTCGAGATAGGCCTCCAACTCGTCCACGCGAGCATCCGTCTCGGCCTGCCGTTCCCGGAGGGACGCCATTTCTGCATCCCGGGAGGTGAGGGAGTGATCCAACTGCGCCGCGCGGGCCATCGCCTCGGAGAGCGCAATAGATAGTTGCGTCGCCCGGGCCTCCGCCGCCGCAGTTCCCGCGACCGCCGTCTCTAGTTTCTCTCCCCGGAGATCCGCCACCGCACGCCACTTATCCCGGTCTCCTGACGATGCGGCGAGGGCCTCGGTGCTCTACCGGAGGGCCTCCTCGTTCTCCTTGAGCTCGCCGCTCAGCTGCTCGTTCCGAGAAACCACTTCCATATTCATTCGACCCAGCTCCTCGATCGTCCTTTCCCTCCCGTTGGCGAGATCCATCCAATGCCTGATCTGGCGGGCCTGCCCCTCGAGCCAGTCATGTACCTCGGCCATGGCCACGGTCGCCTGGCTCTACAGCATGGACGCGAGGAGGAAGGCCTCGTCGGGTCCCCGATTGAAGGCCTGCAGCTCCTGAGTCCAGCAGCGGGCAACCGAATCGATCGCCCGGCCTACGGGAAGTCCAGGGGTGGACACCGGGGGCAGGGGCCCTCGACTCGCGGCATACTGAAGCAGGAGCGGCGCCAGGTGGGGCGCAGAACCCGAGATACTGTCACCATAAACGAACAACAAGTAAATCACCAGTCGTGGCGAAAGGGAAGACACAAAAATACGGAACGGGACACCTACCTCTGGGCGACGCCCGGATCAACCCCGTAGACCGGTGTGCTGCCAACGGGCGGAACATTGCCGAGAGACCCGGTCCGCGGCGGCTCGACAGGGGCCCGGGGGCCGGAGCTTCCGCCCTCCGGGGCGGAGGGCGTTTTCCTTTTCCGGGACAAAGAGGGCTCGGGCACCTCCGGGAGCTCTTGGGAGAACAGCCCGCCTCGGGGCGAATCCGGGAAGGGCCCCGTCAACGGCTCCCGCGCGGAGGGAGACTCGTCCGAGACAAGGTCCACAGGACCACCATCCCCGGACCCGGGAACACGGCCACCATGGGAAGACGCGTGAATCACGCCTCTCGCGTCCATTATAAAAGGGCCGTGGGGGATCTCGGGCAGCGGCCCCGAGTCACGGGACTCCACCACCTCTTGCGATAGCGGTGGCGAGGACGGCGGGACTCGGCGAACCGAGAGGCAGACCGGGCCGGGATCACGGGCGGCGGTGCGGCAACAAGACCGCGGGTCCTCACCCGGGGAGGGGGTCTCCGCGGCGGCGGCGCGGCGGACGGCAACTTCTTATCGGGGACTCCTGGGAACTTGGACATTTTGCCACGGGGGCGATCTTCGAAGATTTTAGTAAACGGGGCTGCAGCACAATACCCAACTCCATAAGCAAACAAGGGAGAATGCACAGAATGACCTATATGCGAAGGAAATGCGAGAACGTGGTGACATTACCTGGGTACGGGTCAGACAGATGCTTGGGGGGACAGATCAACCGGGCGTCTTCCCGCGATTCCTCTGTGCACAGATAGTCGGCTCTGCGGCGCCTCGTCGGCAGGGCACCAGCAAACCCCAACGCAACTTGATAGTCCCAGTTCAGCGGCCCCTCTCTACGAGTGTTCACACCTATGAAAGCACAAGAGGGAGTTAAAATCATTACGACGGGGAGAACTTATAAACGACTCAAGTCTTACTGGCGATTTTTTCATGGTAGCGAGTGGGGATGTCGACCTCCCCGCCCGGGGTCTGAGTCCGCCAAGCCCCGGCGACGTACACCCATTGCGCCCAGGGGAAGTCCACCTTGGACATTTTCACCTCCACGGCAGGGATCCCGGAGCGTCCCTTGACGGTGTAATCACCGTGGCTCCCCCCGAATCGCGCGATCATGAACGAGCGCCGGATCTCTGAATCAGTGAGGGTCCGGTAGAGGCCGACGTTACCCAACATCGAGAGAACCCCGATGAGTTGTGACCACCCGTTGGGGTGAATTTGATGCGGGGCCACTTCCCAAAACCGGAGAGCGGCGCTGACATTGGGGTGTAGGGGAAACCGGAGTCCAAATTCTAACGCCTCTGTCCCGATCGCCACCATCCCGGGAGGCGGGCAGCAGGCAGACTCACCAGCACGAGGGAGATAGATATGAACATCAATCGGGATCCTCCACTCCTCTCGTTTATCCATTAGCATAGCAGAAGTGACTATGCTCGCCCGGCCGTGGGCTCCCCAAGCGGGGGTGCTACAGGCACGCGGCGAACGGGCAGGGGGCCGTGGCGGCGCGCCAGGATAGGGATTCTCGCGGAAGTACGAATCCCAGAGAAACACAGCAGGCGGGGGATATTCCTCGTCCATCAGCGAGTCGAACTGCTGGAAGAGGGCATTCATGTCCGGCTCCGTGTCCGACGATGACCCGCCTCGATTTTCTCCTCTCTCCGCGTCCTCGGACGAAGAATCCGACAACATGATCTCTTTCCCCCGGGACGACGACATCGAAACCTGTAAAAAAAGAAATTAAGAAAAGGGGGAACGGGACTACCTTGAGCAACTCCCGAAGGTTCTGAAATTGGAATCCGGCGACCTTTAGGGTTCAAAGCAAATTTGCAGAGACGAAAAGGAAAACCGCTGCGTAATTAAAGGGGTATTTATAGAAGGAAATTACATCTAAGAGGGGACAATGAGGAGCGGTTATTGATGAAAACACTCAAGTACTCTCGAAGCCCAACACGCATGAAGGGGCCCAGACGAATATGAACCGTCCACAGGCGTGAAGGGCCGCGCATCGGGACACGGGACGAATCCCGAAAGACGGTAACCCGGGGCCCGTATCACGGGGTGAGTACCTATACCGAACGAGTTACGGCTTCTGAAGGGAGGCTCTTCGCCAACAATGCAATACCGCGTCCCGGGATGACACAATGTCAATTGCCCCGAGATCCGGGGGTCGGCGCCACGGGTCACGGTCCTACATCAGTCCAGCTGCTCATCATCCCGATGTTCCCGCGCGCCGCTTCCCCAGCGGCGGCGGGAGAGGAGGAAGACAGGGCCAAAGGTCGTGGCATCTGTTGTCACGAGCGCGATTAACACAAGCAAAAAGAGTTCAAGAGAAGGAGTTTTTTCATTGACAGAGCTCCTTGAGGGGGAGAACCCTTTACATCAGAATGAAAAGAAAAAAAAACACACCCCCGTGATTACGGAGGGAAAGTCACGGATTCCCTACAAAAGACTACACAAAAAACGGCCCTCTCGCCGTCCTAAGAAGCACCCTACCGAGGCCTGGTCTGAGCGACGCCGTGTTCATCGACCACGCAAATCCGAGAGACCCCATCCGGCGACCAGTTGATCCAGACGCGCCACCCTCTCCGAGCTCCCAGGTGACGATAGAAGGAGCGCCATCCTTTCCCCCGTACCCGGAGCCGGTCGCGGAGTCGAGTTAACTTCATGGGCCAGTTCTGGCCCAGGGCGTCTTAGACCGTGACCCGACGATCTTCCACGCCGGCGAAGGGGACGGAGAGAGGTGGCGGCAGGGGCAAGCCTTGGCGCCGCCACATCGCTGGTCGAGTCCGCGAGTGCCAGAATTGGGTGGTTCCCACCGTACGCTCGATGGAAAGGTGACTGTCCCCGGCATCCGGGTCGGAATCCGAGGAGATCTCGACCACCTCCGGCGGGGCTCGAAAGATTTCCTCGTCAGGCTCCCCGTCTGAATCAGAGGGGACGTAAATGACCTCCGGTGGGACGTAATCGTTGCTGCCAACAGACGAGCTCACCATGACTTTCGAAAGGAGGATTCGGAAATTACAGATGACGAAATTGGGGGAAGCCGGGGAAGAAGACTGAGGCGACAATATCTTTTAAAGATCCCCAGGAGACGTGACGTACATAAAGCGTCATCATTACCCTGGGGAACCGATGTGGCGTTTCGGCTCCCGAGGGACCAAACAGTCCCGCGCGGTAAAAACACCCCGAGATCCGGGCTCGTAACCCGGATCCGCGACCCGGCATACGGGAACCAATTGTTATGTTTCTTATTTCTCTTGTTATTTCGGGAAAATCAAAAACAAATACAGGCCCAATAAAGGCGGAAAAAGATTTTCATCTAATTATTACATGGACAGGGGAAGTAGAGAGCGAGTCGGCCGGCCCAGCTCAAAGGGGCCACTGAGCCGCGACGGGTACGGGAACCAGGGAACCATCTTCACGGAAAACGGCGATGTTGATATCCTCCTCCGCCGACCAGCGCAGCTCCACTCTCCATCCTTCCTGCAGTCCCATATGCTTGACGAAGACGGCCCATCCGATACCCCCAATCCCCAATCGATTCCCGCCGGAGATCAAGTCAAAAACCCACAGGCAGCTGGAGGAATCAGTGACCGCGAGCAAAGCGGGCCACACGTGCCCATACATCTGCGAAAAAGGAGATGGCATCAGGAGCACCTCGCGGTGGTATCGAGGGTGGAACTTCCGGGACACGGTGAAACGCTTAACCCCAGACTCCAGAGTAGCCACAAATGACTCTTCCCCGGGCTCACGTTCCTGGGGGTGAGTGATGGGCCCCACGCCGGAGTTAGCAGTACTTGGAGGAAGGCTTGACATGTTTTTACTTTTCTGAGGATCGATAAAACCAAGAGCTTAGCGGCTTTATGAAGACCCCGGTTTGCGAGGACCAAGGCCACCGGCTAGGCACGATTCCCGGGTGCATTGAATAGCTCCCCAGTGTTACAGCAGCGGGCCAGGGGCACTTAGACGATCACAATTGCCCAAGGCGGGCGGCGAAGTGCAGGAGAGGGCCACCTGCCAACCCCCACAATTAAAGTCAGACAGTCGTCAGGGGACAGCTGGCCGAAAATCCCCAACGGGCGGAGACATCCCCGAAAATACGGAACCTCCGGCGATCTCTCCGGGGGCCAATGTTGGGGGAAGAAAAATCAAATATAAAAACATACTTCCGAGTAGGAGGCGCGCGGGCATGGGCTATCCAGAGGCGGGCCAGGTCGGAGGACGACGCACGGGACGCGTCGCGGCTCGGACAACGGGCCACGGATCTCCTGGGCTATCCACGCGGGGAAATAACTCGGGGCGCGTCCGAGACTCGGGTCACGGATCATTCGAGGCGAACCATGCAAGGGCATGAAATGGGTGGCAGGCTCGTCCCGGGACCCGGATTCACTTTGTCGTCATGATGGCCATGCCAGGGTGCCGGACCCGGGTCACGCTTTTTGGATCCTCTACACGAGCCCATCACGCTCCCGTGCGAAGAGTCAGCAGAGGTCTAAAGTCCCAACCCGCGGTCTAAGCCACGCGATCATTATCTGGGGAAGGGCTCATCCCAGGAAGGGCGGAGGCATCGCCCACGTGAGTCCACATGCGTCGGATACATGCCGAGTCACGGGCCTCGGGGCATTACTAGCTTCATTTAATGATATAGACGTAGTACGTGGTCTGGATGTAATGATTCGATAACTCCCTATAAATAGGGGGCTTATCCCTTCAGATTAAAGGGCGGCACTAATTAGTGAATATACTCGACATTAAAAGAGTGGATAATAGAAATCCTTCAGAAGAAGCTTCAAAGCTCAAAACCTCTTTTCCTTCTCAGATCTAGTCCAACCCCTACTCCAGAATATAAATTTACATGTATTAGTATCGTTTCAAACCCTCTATAGACAGCCCAGCCCCGTATCATTCTACCCGATAAAAACGTGCTAAAACATACTATCAAATATTTGATACTAAGTACAATTTCATTTGTGAATCAATTTATCATATTTTTTTTATTTTTTTAATAATTTTTTTAATATATATATAAATAAAATAAAAATGTTTATAGTAGTGGAATCTACACAAATAAATTGTATCTTGCATTTAGAGAATGTAAATATAAATTGATAAGTATAATTTTGGCATATGAACTCGCCACTGTTCTAAAAATTCTCGCCTAACTCTGTCTAGATCCCGTCTAGCTCTGCCTAGGGCCCTAGGCTCCTCCTAGGCTCTAAGCTATACTCGTCCGTCTCAATTTTAGGCTCTAAATCCCTAAATTGCCTAAGAGCATTTCCAATGTAGCCCATTTGGGTGCATTGGGTAACGTAAAGTGGACCTGAGCACTCAAAATTGATTTTTTTTTTGCATTGGACCAAATATGAAAATAATAGGCATGTCAACTGTTTTGGCTATGCCCACTTCTGATACGTGGGTCATAATTAATTTTTTTTTAGTTTTTGTATGTTGTAGTAGTAATATTTCATTCATAAAATTGGAATTTAAAAATTGGAAAGTAGGCTTTGTGAATTGCCCACTTTTTTAATTTGCCTACTATAATATGATGTGACAATAAATGAGATCACAAAAGTTAAGAATGGGCTTTGTGCATTGTAGATGCTCTAACCATCACCTAAACCCGCCTAAACTCGCTTTGGACCGCCTACATTTGATTAGTTTTGTTTTTTCCTGCTTAGACGGTTATCGAGGAAATTTAATCCAACAATAAAATTTTATAAAAATTTTGATAAATCAAATAAAATATATGGTGTTATGATAAATTTTTGGTAAAAGACCAAATTTGAAAAAAAAAAATATTAAAGACATAATTAAAATAGTCTAAAAATTTAAATTTAAAAGCTATTTTAGTTATTTTATTTTGTTAAACTTGTGATTATTACTATATTTAGATTATTTATTAATTGTTTTGTTAAAAATATTGAATTATTATATATAAAAATATTTTTAAAATATAATATTAATTAATTAAATATTAAAATGAAAAATGATTAATTCCCGCCTAGTCTCCAATTAATCTCTATAGGCGCTAGACCCCTAGTCACCGCCGACTAGCATCTAGCGCTTTTTAGAACCTTTGACGTCCCACAAATTTGAACAAAAGAAATTGGAAATGCTTTTATATATTACTCCTTCCCTTTTTCATTAAATATATTTTAGTATACCCCTCCCACCCAAAGCAATAGTCACAAGGGGTCAACTTTGACTTTTTTGTCCGTTCAATACATATGATAAATAGTATACAAAAATTATGAAAAAAATACTAAAATAAAATATAATAGTTATATTTGATTTTAGTATTTTTTTCATAATTTTTGTACACTATTTATCATATGTATTGAACGGACGAAAAAAGTCAACGTTGACCACATGTGACTATTGTTGTGGGTGAGAGGGAGTATTAAATTATACTCATAAGAACTAAAAATCTCATAATTACTTTTTTTTTTAAAAAAATTAAAGAATAATTTATTTTATGTAAATAGTAAAAAAATTATTGTAATATTGAATAATATTTTTAAATAATAATAAACTTTTTATTTGAGCTAAAAAAATAGTACTATCTTTTATGATTTTTGGTATAAAATGGTATGATTGTATCTTTTGAAACTTTATAAATTTTATATCAAATATATTATCATATGATATTGAAAAGCAAATTTGATATACTGTATCAATATTTTATATTAACCACCTCGAGTTAAAATTGACTTTCATAAAATTGACTTTCATGTTTTTTATGGTCAAATCTAAATATATTAAATAAACAAAGTAGAATAACACAGATTCTAAATTAACAACATTCAAATTTGAAAATGACAATCCTAAATGAATGAGAGTAAGAGAATTTATAAAAAAAAAAATCTTATTTTGATCATAGAATTCACCTAGCTATCAATATATATATTTTCTTATAAACTCAAGAGAATTGAGGGAGAATAATAGAGTAGTAAGAGAGACAATACGAGAGGAGAATAGAATTGTTACTTCATTCATATGGGGAGACCCCTTTATATAGGATACAAAGTAGGGTTTCTATCTTGTTCACCAAGAAAGGGTAAACTAGTCATTCACTAATTAATAATATTCATAACACTCCCCCTTGAATGACTATTTACAGCTGCCTCGTTAAAACCTTGTCAGGAAAATCCAGTGGGACAAAACCTGAGCTAAGGAAAAAGAGTACAGCTTGCTCCCCCTGATTGTAATCACCGAAGATCTTTGACTTTTGAAAATAGTTATTGGTGATCAATCCATCTCATTAAAACCTGTAACTAATAAAACCATATAGGAAAAACTTAGTTATTCAAATATGCATTTTGGTCTTCAGGACACAACCTTCGAATTGTTGAGTTTCACATTCATTTGTATTATTGTATATTTTTCGTCCTTCAGGGACATGCCTTTACCAGACATCTATATTGACTAGAGCATTCCAATTGCTATAACCGACCAGTAACTCTTCAGGAGTATATTAGATGCATCTAATGTCGAATATACAATCCTTGACAAATGAATAATGTGAACTTCAATTCACAATCATTTGAACTTCAGGTTCAATATCTCAGTTTATCTCGATAACAAACTCATATGGAACATTCTGATGTCCTCATTAATTATTATCGAGTGATGTACATGTCTTGTTAAAAATCTCGTTATAAAACCTTGTAGAAAAAAATACTCGAGGAAAAGAGTATATGACATTCACATTTATATTGTGGTGATTGTCTCGTTAAAAACCTTTAACTAAGAAAATCATGTGGGAAAAAACTTAGTAGAGGGAAAAAGAGTGCAATCACTGGACAAAAATGAAATGAAAAATAAGAACATGTATGGACAAAAATGATATTGAAGACAAGGTCCCGAAGACCAGTGATTGCACTCTTTTTCCCTCTACTAAGTTTTTGCCCACGGGGTTTTCTTAGTTAAAGGTTTTTAACGAGACAATCACCACAATATAAATGTGAATGTCATGTACTCTTTTCCTCGAGTATTTTTCCTACAGGGTTTTATAACGAGGTTTTTAACGAGACATGTACATCACTCGATAATAATTAATGAGTACATTAGAATGTTCCATATGAGTTTGTTTTCGAGATAAACTGAGATATTGAACCTGAAGTTCAAATGATTGTGAATTGAAGTTCACATTATTCATTTGTCAAGAAATGTATATTGAACACTAGACGCATATAAAATACTCCAGAAGAGTTACCGGCCGGTTATAGCTAATGCGAATGCTCTAGTCAATATAGATGTCTGGTAAAGGCATGTTCCAGAAGGACGAAAAATATACAATAATACAAATGAATGTGAAACTCGACAATTCAAAGGTTGTGTCCTGAAGACAAAAATGTATATTTGAATAACTAAGTTTTTCCTATATGGTTTTATTAGTTACAGGTTTTAATGAGACTGATTGATCACAAAGTCAAAAATCTTCGGTGATTACAATCAGGGGAGCAAGCTGCACTCTTTTTCCTTCGCTCAGGTTTTGTCCCACTGGGTTTTCCTGGCAAGGTTTTAACGAGGCAGCAATCCTGTAAATAGTCATTCAAGGGGGAGTGTTATGAATATTATTAATTAGTGAATGACTAGTTTACCCTTTCTTGGTGAACAAGACAGAAACCCTACTTTGTATCCTATATATAGGGGTCTCCCATATGAATGAAATAAGAATATAATTCTCCTCTCATATTTATCTTTATACTATATTATTCTCTCTCAATTCTCTTGAGTTTATAACACAAATATTAATATAACGATCAATTAATTATTGATTTTTTTTTACAATTAATATTATAAAATAATAAGTAATTTCTTAATATTAATTTAATTAATTTATTTTAAGAAGGAGTATTCTATGCACTCTTTATTATTTTTATTTCAATTTTATGCATATATAATATTTATATAAGAGGATATTTTTTATTCATATTCCATATTACTATTATTTTAAATAAAAAAATCTTTTTTTTGGAAATAAATCAATATTTATTGTTTCATTATATAAATAATGTTTATACCTACTAAAAAACTTAATTATGAAAACTTCTCTCCTTATATTCAAATCTTTCATTAATATTGTCATCATAATTTGTCCATAAATATTCTTTTCCTTTTAAATAATAATAACAATAATTAATATATTCTAATTCAAATCTAATGCTATAAATTGGTATTCTTCTTCACTCATTCTTTACCTCTCACTTTTCATTTCTCTCATTTTAGTTTTTTTTACATATTATTGTATAAATATTAATATATTCACTAATGATTCTAACACTGTACTAATGATTCTCACAATATTTTTTTGTAGGAACTCTATGTAAGTAATTTTCTTGCTTTTATTTATTGCATTTTTTTTCATTTAGTATGTTTACTATATTCTATATTTTTTTTTAGGAATTGTCAACACGGTAAGTATTTTTATTGTGTTTTTCTCTTATTGTATATTTTATTATATAATAATTTTTGTTTTAATTTTTTGCAGTAAAGTATTTTCATTTCGTTTTTCTACTAATTTTATTTTATAATAATGAATAATTATTCGTGCTACTTTTTTTAGGACACATGGTAAACATTAATTTATTAATTGTATTTAAATATTTTGTTTCGTCCTTTATTAAATAATCATCTATTGTTTGTATTTTTGTAAGTTATATATTTGTTCTAATAATTTTTATTGATTCTACTATTCTTTGTAGGTAATTATATTGTTTTTATATTTATTTTCTAATTAGTGTCATATTTTTTTTGATTTTTTCTTACAATTTCTAATTCTTATTATAATTTTTAATTTTATTTTTATATTATAATTATCTCATTTTATTATAATTTAAATCACAAATTTGTTTGCAGATTCATTGTTTAAAAAAATATCATATTTTTATCTTAATAGGTAAATGATTTGGTTATTTATTATTATTTTTTATTTTAATATTTGTAGCTGATTATAACTTATTTAATTTTATTATTATTCTTATTCATTTTTTATAATCTAATTATTTTTTTTATTTTATAAATTCAATTTAAGTTTGAAATTGTTTAATTTTTTTTCAAAAGGCCTTTATGATTTCAATTTGTAGTTCATATTATTTTTAAATAAAGTATACTTTGAATTACAAGATATAAATTTATTTATCTCATTTGATTAATAATAAGTATTTTATTTATTTATTTTTCTAATCATACTTATATAATAATATCAATAATCATATTATCAATAATAATAATATTATAAAAAAATATGACTTATTATATTTTATTACAATTATTTTTACTTTTAATTAATTAATCGGTTATAAATTAATAATATATAAATAATAAGTTAAAAGATGGTATCATTTATTTTCTCACTTACCGTACAAATTAAATATTTTTTATCACTAACTTAATTTCTTCAGATCCATCATAAACTAAAATAAAAAAAATAAAATTTACTTAATATAAATTTATGTTTTAAATTTTACTTATCTATTTAATATGTATTTTTTATCACTAACTTAATTTCTCCAATCCATCATAAACTAAAATAAAAAAATAAAATTTACTTAATATAAATTTATGTTTTAAATTTCACTTATCTATTTAATATATAAATTCAAATTTTACTTAATATATATTCGTTACATATTAATTAGCTATGCTAATTTACATTTATTTTTGCAAATGGTAATAATCTTATTTGGTAAGAACTTTATAATTTAGTCATATATATCTTTATTAACCCAAATATTGTAGTATAAAGCTTTTTACACACAATATCGTCAACTAATTTTGATTTTTCATAATTTTATCTTCCTTAATTATCCTTCAAATCTCAAGATTTCCATAAATGTAACATTTAAGATTTGAATCAAATTATATATTGCCCCATAATTTAGGGATTCTTAATTATCTATGGGTATATTTGTTTTCATATTATATAGGTATTATTATTGTAAATATCAATATAATATATATATATATATATATATATATATATATATATATATATATATATATATATATATATATATATATATATGTTATTGAAATTATAATAATATAAATTTTATGGAAATTATAATAATATAAATTTTATTTATTCTATAAATAAATATTTAATTAATTATATTTTCATAAAATCTTACGTGGACTTTCTTTTACCAATTATTTACATAACAATTATTTTCATATACTTATTTTTTTATACTGTACTACGCATTATTCTTATTCTTTTTTTATAATCTAACTAATTGCTTTTTATTTTACAAATTCAATTTTAGTTTGAAATTGTTTAATTTTTTTTCAGGGCACACATTATTCTTATTTTTTTATAATCTAATTAATTGCCTTTTACTTTACAAATTCAATTTTAATTTGAAATTGTTTAATTTTATTTCATTATTGTTCTTATTATCTTTTTAATATTTTAAAATTATATTATATTAAACTTAATTTTAGTTTAGTTAGTTCAGATTTATTAAGTTCATTTCAGTTCAGATTTATGATCCGTTAAGTTCAGTTTATTCATTTAATTTTTGATTTTTTTATTTCATTATTTTTCTTATTATCATTTTAATATTTTAAAATTATATTATATTAAACTTAATTTTAGTTACTTAGTTCAGATTCATTAAATTCATTTCAGTTAAGTTTAATTCACTTCAGCCAATTTCAGTCCTAAAAAGCAGGTTGATAATGATTTAGAATATATTCTTTTAGACTAATTTTCAATTCGCTTTATTTCAGACACATTAAGGTCAATTTATTTCATTTCAGCCATTTAGATTCTTAAATAACATGTTTTTAATTAATAAAAAAAATTATATATTTAGAACGTATTTTCATTAAGAATTAAATAAAGTTACAAACACAAAAAAAATATTATTTATCAATTTTTTTGGAATAGTACATAAACTTCTAAATTTAGAATTTAAATAAAATATAAACAAAATTATTATTTAACAATTTATTTTTTAAACTATTCAACTATATTTACCATTCATAATTTACACAAGTTATATGATTCAAAAGATAAATGATTAACTATTCAACTATTCACAATTCATAATTTAAACGGGTTATATGATTCAAAAAATTAATTAAACTGAATTTAATAGATGTCACCTGAAGTGAACTAAACTTCTTAGGTCTGAACCGAAATGATATGATCTGAAATTAATAGGTCTTTAATGAACTGAATTGAATTGAATCAAACTGAACTGAATTGAATCGAAATGAAATAAAATTAAGTTCAATCTAATTTAATTTAATTTTAAAATATTTAAATAATAATAATAAATAAAAACAAAATTAAATAGAACTGAACTTAATGTAGATGAACGGAAATTAACTTAGTACTGGTTCTTTTAGAGTTATTCTCATTTCAGTTCAATTTACATGTTCTTAATTGATCTGCACTGAAGTAAAGTTATTTTGGACTTATTCTCAGTTTACTTCAGACTCATTAAGTTCGGTTCAGTTTATATAAATTAAATTAATCCATTTTAGATCTATTAAGTTCAGTTTATTCATTGAATTTTTAATTTTGTATTATTTTATTATTTTTCTTATTATCATTTTAATATTTTAAAATTAATTTATATTAAACTTAGTTTCTGTTTTGTTAGTTCAAATTTATTAAGTTTATTTCAGTTCAGTTTAATTCAGTCAATTCTCTTTATTCCAGACGCATTAAGTCCAGCTTATTGGCAATTTTGAGTCTTAAAGAACATGTCTTTAATAGTCTTTAATAAGTAATAAAAAAATTATTAACTTCTCATTTTTATAGTCACACTTTCTTTGTTATTTGTGAAGGAAGTGTAACCATTACCTTGGGATAGAGGTAGTATATATACGGTGGTAATAATAATGTTACAAAATATCGATCACACAAATAATAAAAATTCTTATATTATAATCTTAACCATATAACCACGATTTATGAATTCAATCTAAAAAATCTAAATAAATAATTAATTAAGATTGTTATACAAATGATGTTATATTTTTTTTCTTAGAATTTATATATCGATCACACAAATAATAAAAATTCTTATATTATAATCTTAACCATATAACCACGATTTATGAATTCAATCTAAAAAATCTTAATAAATAATTAATTATAATTAGTATTTAAATGATATTATATTTTTTTTCTTAGAATTTATATATCGATCACACAAATAATAAAAATTCTTATATTATAATTTTAACCATTTAACCACGATTTCTGAATTCAATCTAAAAATCTTAATAAATAATTAATTGAGATTGTTATGCAAATGATTATATATATTTTTTTAGAATTTATATATCCCGCGCATCTGCGCGGGCAGGTATTACTAGTTTAATTAATTCTATTGGAAGCCCAATATTTCACCTCCTTTAGATCCCCTACGTAGCCTATAAAAGCACTACTTGGTCTTCTCTATTCTCATATAACTTGAAGATCACAATTCTAGAGAGAGAAAGGAGAGAAGGAGATCCATAGAGTTCGGAGGATCGTCGCTCACACGACGTTCGAACGAGTGCAAAAAATACGTGGGAAGGTCTCATGGTCTTCAACAAGATCTCGTTTCTCCGTACAACGAGAACAAAGGTAAAATCATGAAAACCCCTTGTAATTTTAATTGGATAATTCGTATATGCATATGAACGAAGATCCGGGAGGAACGAACCCCAGACGAGGATCGACCGGCGGTGGTGGTCAGAGACCACCGGACCGTGGCGGTCGGGATCCCCGTGGGGATCGTACGCATGCACATACGAAGCCCTCGACTGGACGCCGAGGGAGGCGATCGAAACCCTAGGGTTCGATCGCCGGTGCTCACAAGGAGGAGCCCCGGCTGGACGCCGGGGCACGCGATTGAGCTGGGCCCGATCGCGGTCCGCTGGGCGGACCGCTCCTCCACAGGCGGTGTCGGTGAGACGCCGGACTCACCGTCGGGGGCTGCTACGAGCAGCCCCGGGGGGTTGCGTGAGCAACCCCAGCGATCGCGAGCCCCCTCACAGGGGCTCGGCTGGACACCCGCGGGTTACTCTCGCGGCGGGTGTTCGGTCTGGCCTCGGTTCGCGTACGATGGTTCGCAGTGGTTTCCGGCGAAGGGATTTTGATCGGGGTCGTATATTCCGCAATTCCGACAACCCCGGGATATCGATTTCCAACACGTCATGAGTCTATAAATCATGTCATGGGATCGATGGTGATGCAATCCACGGCTGGACACGAGTTTAATCATGGAGGTTGGGGACATGTTGAGGTGGACTCGTAAGAGACACACAACAACATGTAGGTTGCGTTGCTACTCATACTAGCAAACGCACACACAAGAGCCAGAGGTACTCTATCTTCTACCTTACGGTTAAGACAAGATCGAGAGGGGTATGGTATGTTCTACCTCATGGTCAAGAGGGGGTCCAAGGGACGAGACTTATGGCGTAGTGCTAAGAGTCGAAGCCGAGGATCATGGTCAATACAAGGCGACAAGTTGATGCGCGAAGGCAACAAATTAGTGTTACCTAGAGGCAACAAGTTGATGCAAGTATATGATCGGGGCCACACGAGGACGGGGCGTGATGCTTCGACCATCATCGTTGGAGGCTACGAGTTTGCAACGTAGTGTTGTAAATCTCACCCATATCCAAGAGAAGGCGAGCAAAGCGGCGTGAGACGCGAAGCAACCCAATCAAAGTGAGGGAAAAGTGGAGTAGCACACTAGTGTTATTAGGGTCGAGGCATGTCATGTGACTCGTGCTTAGGTGATCGATGCGGAAGCAATCGACGGGCCCGTGATAGGCACGCAAGCTTCGAGGCAACGAGACACCGAAACCGTAGGCAACATCAAAACCGTAATAGTTTTGTATGTGCTACGTGTGGGACGTGAGTTGTTCATACAACCACGTAGGAGGCCGTATTGGGGACGCCAACCATCCTAGCGAGATATATTAGGGGTCAAATATTTTTTTCGAGGGGGGCGGGGGGAGTTGATAGGAGCCTTGATCCGTGGGCCGAGTCGTGTACGAGACACGCTATGAGGAACTAGAGTATGACTCAGTCCTTCAAGGATTTACGAGTACTATACTAGTGTACCAGCAGCCGTACAAGAGGGTTACGAGGAATTATGCGATTATTCGTATAAGTCCCATAGCAAAACCGCACTAGAGGTTTATATGTGGATTCTATTGCGTTATGCAAAAGATACACGAGAAACCCGTAGTTAGTGCGAGGCGCTACGAGAAAAGTCATAATGGCTTGGATCGTATGCGAGCATCTACGAGTAACTCGTAAGATTACTCAAGGATGGTGCGAGGCATCAGCGAAGAGCTCGTATATGCGAGGAACTACGAGGATTCTGCGAGGAGACTCGAGAGCTACAAGGCGTGTCTAGTAATCTCCCGTAGTGAGGATTATTTGATGCGAGTGTACATAGGAGTATCCGTAGCAAGGGCGAGACGTGCTATAAGGATGCACGAGCGCACTAGTATTCGAAGCGTAATTACGAGGTTTGCACGGGAGCATGCGAAGGAACTTGCGGCGGCGTGATGCGGCGATGTTACGAGGATGCTACGGGCGAGTCTTTAGGGCTCGATTGGGACCGAACCACCGGTAGCGGCTGATGGCGGCGGCGACACGGCGGTGAGGCGAGGCAGCTGACGACGGCAGCGGCGGCGGCGACAAGCTTCAAGCTTGAAAGGGCGAATTAATTAATAAAATAATAGTAATATTATTTATTAATTAATATATATATATATATATATATATATATATATATATATATATATGTTGGAATTTGATATCCCGGGTTATTTAAATTTGCGGAAACCAATAACCCGAACGAACCCTTCGCCGGGGATCACACGAACACGGACTCATCCGCCGGAGTCCGGCCTTTGGAGACCACGCACCCGAAGGCACGCGGCCCGCCCCCAGCCGAACCCCCGCGAGTACGGGGTTCATGCGATCAACGGATCGCGCCACCGCGATCGATGGGTGGGGCTGCTCCCAGCAGCCCCCGCGGCGAGTCCGGCGACTCGCCGCCGCTTGGAGGATCCCCACCGTCGAGGTGGGGTGGGGTGCGGCTCCAGCCCGCGCCCCCGGCGATCGATCGTGAGATCGATCGCATGCCCGCGGCCAAGCCGCGGGTCTCTCCTCCTCACGCCCCCGAACCCTAGCTGGGCGATTCCATGTGGTCCGGTGGCTTCGCCACCACCACATGATCGTCCGTCTACTCCGGGCTCGATCTTTTGGATCTTTGTTCTTCGATAATTGATTCAATAAAACAAGAATTAAATTGCGGAAATTTAATTCACCTTTCGATTCGTTGTGCGGAGAAACGAGATCTTATGATGACCTTGAGATCTTCCCACGTATTCCTTGCACTAGCCCGGACGTCGTGTGGGCGACGATCTACCGAACTCCATGGATCCTCCTCTCTACTTTCTCTCTCTAGAATTGTGATCTTCAAGTTATGAGAATAGAGAAGACCATGTAGTGCTTTTATAGGCTACGTAGGGGATCTTAAGGAGGTGGAATATTGGGCTTCCAATAATAGTGATTAAATTGAGCCCAAGCCCAAATCTATTAATCCTTACTATTATTAATTATATGATTAACTCCACTAAATAAATATAATTGCACTCCCAATATTCACCATATTATATCAAATAATATTTCTCCGGTAGTATTATTTATTCCGTGTATTTAAGATATAAATATCCATGAATAAAATTAATTTATTGCTAATTAATTTATTCATCTCTTATATCCGAGACTAGTACCATTCAACCTTAATTATTATGCGGAACAAATCCACCTGCAGGGTTTACATAATAATTCCTTATGAACTCATCTCGGGGATATTATCAACCCTTACGGGATACACTTTCCCGTCAAGTATTCACGGCATGCCATATATAAAATATAGTGACCCAACTTAACCGGTAATTAACCCAATAATTAAATCGGTTAATTCCTTTGGTAAATCAAAGTCACTTATATTAAATATTCACACCCGCAATAGTATCGGGGATTAAGAATAAAATACACTGAGACTCGAATCGATTATCGCCGGCAATCCTAATCGATGAATCTCAACGATCCGCTCAATACACCGAGTGTACAAGTGTGATAAAATAATTAAGATAAATTATTTTCTCTCTCACACAAAGACTATACCGATGGATTGGTCCGTGTCCATCTAGGTCGTGAGCATCTGTTCGATTAAATACGAGTAACCGATAGTATGATCTTCTGTGCGCCCATGCAACACCATACTAACTACAACGTATAAAATCCAGGACTATGATTTGCATATATTTAATTATAAATAATTAAATGCAAATAATTGTTTATTCAATTAAATAGATTAATGGCAATGGATCGTGAGTTTCCGTTACTTAAATCTAGACATTAAGTACACAACTCCAACAATCTCCCACTTGTACTAAGGTCTAGTCATTTCCTCCAAACTCCCGACTCCCATACTCATCACGTGCTTAAGTTGTACTTCCAAGAAGTACTGTGTGAATGAGCACTCTAGGTTGCCGCTCTGAAGTTATCTTGGTGACTACAGCGTCGTCTCCCTCGACGATGACTCGTATCAGGTGGTACTTGCACTATGTGTTATCTTACACTTATGGACTTGTGATTTCTTACCATTTGCCATCGCACCGCTATTTACATAGCCTTTGGCAAATTAAGAATCACATCTAAGTCCCAGAGATTATCCCGGAGTTATACCAAAACTTCCGCTGCCTCTGAGGCCGCTATTTGGTTACCCATGGCAGAGTCCGAAAAGCATCGTGCTTATCACTCTTCCATGTTAAAACTCCTTCTCCTTCAATAGTGAAACACATAGCCTGATATCGACTTTCACCGGTCCTCATTTGATTAGAAATCCAAGAGAATGTAATCCAAAAGAAATGCTCGTCTGCTCCGTAATCCAGAACATAGTTTCTAGTACTTCGAAAGTACTTAAAATGTTCATTACAGTAGTCGAGTATTCCTTTCCAGGATTACCTTGATATCCTCCCACTATGCTAACCGCATAGCCGATATCAGGTTCTCGTTTTCAACATTGCATTTACCAAGCTTTCCTCACTGTAAGTGTAGGAATCCGCTTTGATTGCTTCTATCTCCTTTTGTGTTCCAAAACACATATCCTTAGATAGATGCATTCCGTGTCTGAAAGGTAACGAACCTTTCTCGGAATCTTGCATGTTAAAACGAACCATAATCATATAAGATATCTAGAGAAGTACAATGTTCTTTTCTTGAGATCCTAGATCTTAAGAACATGCTCTAACTTCTTCTTTATCTCATATATCGATTTTTCTAGACAACCATCATTTTATGTCTGACAACATCTTTACATTGTTACCAATGATAAAATGTTATCTACATAAAACCTCCGAGAAACACCACCTTGTTTCCATCACGTTTCCCATACACACGATTCGTCAATGCCTTTTGATGAATCCATCAAATGGACTATCTCATCAATGCGCAAGTTCCACGAACTCTAGCTTTGTTTCAATCCATAAATGGATCAACTAAGCTTGTACTCTAAATGATCTCGCCTCTTAGCAATAATCCTTATTGCTCTCCTAGAAGGCACATTTAGATCTAGTACCGCCTCTATGTAGATCCAGGGATTGATTTCATGTATACTAGGTCCAGAGTTCAAAACTCTCCTAGTCTTATGAATATCTTCGGTTGTCAAACAACCTCCCACTACAATGGCATTCCAGTGTATTAACAGTAATAACAGTAGGTGCAGTTAGTGGTGTACCGCTACTCGGTTCGGCTGGTTCTAAGTCATTATCGTTTTCTCTCTTTTTAGAAGTATCATGTCATTTTGGGCTTGTGGTTCATCTAATAGTCTTCCTCTAAGAACCGGGCGTTAGAACTTATAACGTCCTTCTGGTTCATAGTACTATCGAACACATATCTTTTGTTCTTCTAGGATATTCTACAACCACATTTGAATGTGCCGTTGTTACCAAGACATATCCATAGAACATAGGTAGTTCCGTTTAACTCATGTTTTTAATATTTCTATAAGAGTTCCATTTCTTATTTCCGACACACCAATCTTACAGAGGACTGTATGGTGTTGTCACTTGGGATTCAATCCCAAGCTCTGATCATAAATCAGAGTCAATCAATTCTAATACTTGTCCGGATCTTATATCTTATATCTATAAAGGATTGCTTAGTCGTATTATCTTCCAAATTAGATTCTTAGGTCGGAAGGTCCACTCCTTCAACTTAATTGATTTTACAATCAATTTTCGACCTTTGAACTTCTTATTTGAATAAATATGACTTAGCATAAGATTCCACAAGTATAAATGATTTAATAAAGAAATCTCTTATTAGTAAAACGAGTTATGTATAACGGTTCGTTGCATCGTGGTGGACTCAGGATTCATCATTTATATATTGCTAGCTAATGTACCAAAATAGATAATATCATTATTTCTTCTTATAACCATCAAATGATTAAAAGAAATAAAATATCCATTTATTAGAAATCCAGAACAAAGTTCTTTCTAATTTGAAAGGTACATAAAAGCAATAACTCAAAATGAAATCCTATAAAATGTCCTCCACTGCAACAGCTGCCTCCTTACAGCATTGCCCATGTAGACTACGATCTTTTCTTTTCTAAGTCGTCGGGTTTCCTGGAACCCTTGCATTAAAAATGCACATACCGTCAGTGGTTCCATATCCACACACCAGGTTCCGGTAGATAATACCACTGACTATGTTTTACGACTAAAGAAATTTCGTACCTTCTTTGAGAGGATAATTAGACTTCCAGTACCCAGACTGTTTGTATCGAGAATACTTGCCTCATGGCTTTCTCGTCCCATCTCGTGGTCTAAGCAACTTGGGACCACTGGGATTCTTTGCTTGCTTTTCCTTTCCCCCGATTTTGCCCTTAGGTTCGAAACCTTTGGCATTGGCTACAAGAGCTTGCGATTTCCGTCTCAACTCGTCCAAAAGGTCAATCATCTCAAAAACGTGTTTAAGCGTTTCTTCGAATGACTGGCCTTTATGAGTATCCTCATCGCTTCTTGTCTAGCCGCCTATGTCAATAGGCTCGAGAGGACAAAGCTCACTGAGTACAACCTTGTACTCTTTAACAGTCTGGGCAATGTCTAGATCTCTATTCCAATCAATACATTTAGGGACCAATGAGTTTATAATCCTTAAGTATCACATAAAGTGGGTTCAAAGCCATATCCTAATCTATGAGCACATATAACAACAAACAATTGATTTAATCTCCGATATTATCTCCCTCAAATAATATCATTAAACCACTAATCACATCTAAAATCCCATCAGGTAAGGCAAGCCACGTGGTGTGGACGTTTACCCACCCAAATGATTTAGCAATTAGATTTCCTTCGGTCATACATCACTTATAGCGTAACCTCGTGGGGAGGAATACTATAAGGCGTATCTAAGTGTAAACCATTACTCAGCACCAAAGTAAATCGCTTGGAATTGCTACATCACCGCAAGCCACGTGGTGTGGACGTTTACGACAACTTCACAACTCTTCACAATTTCTTACAACTGTCTACATCAATTAATCCAAAATCCGTCAGCATAGCAAGCCACGTGGTGTGGACGTTTACTACGCCAATAGACTTTTATAATTGACTCCCAATTACTTGATCCATTTGATCTTGTAAATCAAGACGCGGAGAATCATAAGTGAAACTCGAAGTTTCTTACCAGTGATTCACCATGCGAACAACCCTATCTCTCATAGAATGAGGGAGCCGAGCAGACAATCGATCTAGTCATCAAATGACACGAAAGTCTCTAATTTGTGTCCTCGACATGACCAAGTGGCTTTGGCTCCATTCCACTCCCCGGGGTGAGAATGAGTCGACTTGAAATCAGTTTTGGAAAGACAAATTAGGCATTGTTTGATAAACTTAATCAATGTTTCTCGTAAGAGGAATTACAAGAATTCTCCTCCAATGACTTGTCTATACGAACTTTAAAAGTCCATAAAAGTCACCAAGAGAACAGCAATGGAGACCATGGATATGTTTCCATACCCTCTCCCACTTAGCTTTTTACAATAAAGGGATACGCTATCTAATGCATAATTAAATACACATAAGCATAATAACAAACATACATTTCATGCAAGTACGTACACAAATAATCAAATAATTACTCAAGTAAAATTATTTCTCGACTATTCGTACCTTGATGAATTCCTGCATGCTTGTCTTGAGTCTTCATTCTACGTCTTGAATACTTTGCCGAGCGACGGAAAAAATTCTTTGATTCTCATATTTAATTTATTTTAAATAAAAATCCAAGATTCCAATTCAAAAAAAAAATTGAATCAATCTAATGATTTTAAATAAAATACTCCAATTAAATAAAATCAATTCCATTGATTTCCATATTTAATTCTATTTTAAATAAAATCCAAGATTTTCCAATCCAAAATAAATTTTGAATTAATCTAATGATTTTAAATAAAATACTTAAATTAAATAAAATCAATATTATTAAAATCTATTGATTTCCATATTTAATTCTATTCTAAATAAAATCCAAGATTTTCCAATCCAAAATAAATTTTGAATTAATCTAATGATTTTAAATAAAATACTTAAATTAAATAAAATCAATATTATTAAAATCCATTGATCTCCATATTTAATTCTATTCTAAATAAAATCCAAGATTTTCCAATCCAAAATAAATTTTGAATTAATCTAATGATTTTAAATAAAATACTTAAATTAAATAAAATCAATATTTTAATAATTTCTCAATCCTATTTAGATTAGATCTCAAGAATCCTAATCAAAATCGAATTTTGATTCTTCTTAAGACTTCTAATCCAAGTAGGTATAGGATATCTAGAGAAACTAGGATTTTCTTTCCTAATTTAACTCTCCATCTAATTCCATTATTTAATTCCATAATTAAGAAATCTAATCCAAATAGAATTTGAATTAATTTCAAAATTAAATTAAATAAAATTAGAAAGATTAAATTATTTCCGGAAAGATCGGATTTACCGGGACGAACCAAAAACGAGACCCGCTCGAAAGAGGTCCATCCCCTAATCGAACCATGAACAGCACTTGGGTAAAACGTAAGTGGGGCTAGCCATGCATGAAGATATGCACACATGCAATCAATCGAGACATGTACAGCAATCAAAAGATTCATATACATGCACACATGCAATCATACGTTAATTCCAAGTGAATGAATTAATTTGCATGTACAGCACATGCAAAACGCAACAGCGCGAACGAAAAAAAAAAAAATTCGATCGTCTTCTCCGGCGTCTGTGTACGAGTCCGGTTGATTTCCGGCATGGCGTCTCCTCCGACGACACACGCCATCAACCTCGTCACAGTCCACGCAAACCCTCGTGTCCAGCCGTGCTCGTCAACGCAACCCGCGAAGACGAACAACGACCCCGATGCCTGCGCGCTCGTAGCCGTGCCGCCGACTACCCCGACTTCCGGCGAGCCATCCCGTGATGGCGATCACCAAGTCCAGCAGCCCAGCAACCCGCACGAAGCGGTTCCTCCCAGCCGCGTTCCCGCAGCCCGCACGAAGCCGTCCGCGACGCCGCCAACGCAACCACCGAACGCAGCCGCCGGTTGCCGGCGAACCACCACCACTGGTGGCACACGCCGGCATGCCCAGCCACGTCTAGGTCACGCCCAGCAGCCCGCACAGCCCCTTCGAGCCTAGGTATGTCGCAATCGATTTCGGTTCGATTCAATTATTCCGAAAAACCCTCGATTTTAATAAATTATTTTTCCGACAACAACAATTCATACAAGAGAGAAAATCAAGTACGTAGAACAATATAGCACAATAATTTAACAAATTAAATTAATCTATGGCCATATATATCGAGAATCGATTATCGAAACAATTAACGAAAAACGTAATCGTACGCTCTGATACCAATTGTTGGAATTTGATATCCCGGGTTATTTAAATTTGCGGAAACCAATAACCCGAACGAACCCTTCGCCGGGGATCACACGAACACGGACTCATCCGCCGGAGTCCGGCCTTTGGAGACCACGCACCCGAAGGCACGCGACCCGCCCCCAGCCGAACCCCCGCGAGTACGGGGTTCATGCGATCAACGGATCGCGCCACCGCGATCGATGGGTGGGGCTGCTCCCAGCAGCCCCCGCGGCGAGTCCGGCGACTCGCCGCCGCTTGGAGGATCCCCACCGTCGAGGTGGGGTGGGGTGCGGCTCCAGCCCGCGCCCCCGGCGATCGATCGTGAGATCGATCGCATGCCCGCGGCCAAGCCGCGGGTCTCTCCTCCTCACGCCCCCGAACCCTAGCCGGGCGATTCCATGTGGTCCGGTGGCTTCGCCACCACCACATGATCGTCCGTCTACTCCGGGCTCGATCTTTTGGATCTTTGTTCTTCGATAATTGATTCAATAAAACAAGAATTAAATTGCGGAAATTTAATTCACCTTTCGATTCGTTGTGCGGAGAAACGAGATCTTATGATGACCTTGAGATCTTCCCACGTATTCCTTGCACTAGCCCGGACGTCGTGTGGGCGACGATCTACCGAACTCCATGGATTCTCCTCTCTACTTTCTCTCTCTAGAATTGTGATCTTCAAGTTATGAGAATAGAGAAGACCATGTAGTGTTTTTATAGGCTACGTAGGGGATCTTAAGGAGGTGGAATATTGGGCTTCCAATAATAGTGATTAAATTGAGCCCAAGCCCAAATCTATTAATCCTTACTATTATTAATTATATGATTAACTCCACTAAATAAATATAATTGCACTCCCAATATTCACCATATTATATCAAATAATATTTCTCCGGTAGTATTATTTATTCCGTGTATTTAAGATATAAATATCCATGAATAAAATTAATTTATTGCTAATTAATTTATTCATCTCTTATATCCGAGACTAGTACCATTCAACCTTAATTATTATGCGGAACAAATCCACCTGCAGGGTTTACATAATAATTCCTTATGAACTCATCTCGGGGATATTATCAACCCTTACGGGATACACTTTCCCGTCAAGTATTCACGGCATGCCATATATAAAATATAGTGACCCAACTTAACCGGTAATTAATCCAATAATTAAATCGGTTAATTCCTTTGGTAAATCAAAGTCACTTATATTAAATATTCACACCCGCAATAGTATCGGGGATTAAGAATAAAATACACTGAGACTCGAATCGATTATCGCCGGCAATCCTAATCGATGAATCTCAACGATCCGCTCAATACACCGAGTGTACAAGTGTGATAAAATAATTAAGATAAATTATTTTCTCTCTCACACAAGACTATACCGATGGATTGGTCCGTGTCCATCTAGGTCGTGAGCATCTGTTCGATTAAATACGAGTAACCGATAGTATGATCTTCTGTGCGCCCATGCAACACCATACTAACTACAACGTATAAAATCCAGGACTATGATTTGCATATATTTAATTATAAATAATTAAATACAAATAATTGTTTATTCAATTAAATAGATTAATGGCAATGGATCGTGAGTTTCCGTTACTTAAATCTAGACATTAAGTACACAACTCCAACAATATATATATATATATATATATATATATATATATATATATATATATATATATATATATATATATATATATATATATTAGTGTATATTTAATTAATTAGTATTTTTATATACATAGTTAATTAGGAATATTCTAGAAGTATCTTGTTGATATCTTCTATGAATTAGTATAGATAGAGTTTTCATGTGTTGGGATTCTCTTATATTATTTTATTAGTATAAGTTACTTAGAGGACAAGTATCTACTCCTATATAAGGACCACTATACCATTGTAATTATTCATCATTGGAATCAATAGAAAACCATTGTTTTCTAAAGTTTGTGCGCGACACAACTTTTCACTTCCTACCCACATCCTATTGTGTTCGTAGTGAAGTATAGTTTTGAGAGTCATCTTAAACTCTTAGGCGTCTATTACACGACGATAAAAACTGTCATGACCGTATATTAGTTGCGTTGCTTCTATGTACGAGGAACCGTATGAGTGCGTAGTACACTTCCATACGCGTAGTACACTTCCATACATGTTGGCCGTGTGTATTAATCGTAGCGATTAATCATGCGAAGGGCCGCGATTGATTGTGGTGATCATCGTGTGTTGCGCGCGTTTATTCGCGAGGGCCGTGTGTTTTGATTGTAATGATCATACATACGAATATTGAGGATCAATAATCGAACCTCTCGACTATTTAATTGTGCGTGATTTAATCAAGACTATTAAACGATAGTCGATTGTTAACCAATAACAATTCGATAGTCGCCAACTAGTAACACTCAATAGGTCGATTTGAACTATTCGAGGCGTGCAGAGTAAGCAAAGGACTCAAGAATACCTACCGAGCAAACCATACTTGAGACCGCGCGAGCGCCTCAACTATATTTGGACTGGTATTTGTGTCGACCGGGGTCCGCAACACAAGCCCCTGCGGCCAAATTACGTAGGATAGCCGTAGGGGAACCTGTTCCCTACGGTTCCCCTACGGAATTCCCTACGGGAATGGCCGTAGGGATCACCAGATTTTTTTGTAGTGTATACTTTGATATGAGAAAAAATGAAAGAACAAATTAATTTATTTTCCTTTTTATAGTATTGAATCTAGAGACTATGTTCAAGTAAATCAATATAAATTTGATTTCATATAATATTTTGTCACAGTTGTGAACATAAAATGTACCATAATTTATATGGCCTATAGTTATGATTCCATTACTAAAATTTTATTCACTAATCGCTTTCATTTAAACTTTGAACTCAAAATTGTATTTTGCTTTCATTTGAACTTGAACTCAAAATTGTATTTTTAAGGTATTTGCATTTTTTGAGATTTATGTTTGTTTTTATTCTCATCGCCAGAGCTGTCATCGTACGTGAAATCAACATCCGACTCATCGTACTTGTGTTAACTGTGATGGTGATTATTATTAGTATTTCGTCCTTGATAGCTTTGTCGAAAATGCTCGCCGAGCGGGGCCGTTGCAAGGAAACTAAGGGTAGCCACGTCGTCATTCGGTGATGAAGGGGCGTGCTGAAGGTTCACACATTGAAGCGATTCTGATCGCTTGGTTTATGGGGTTTTAAGACTATATTTATAAGTGACTTTGTGAATTCGGTCATCAATACAACAAAAATGAAAAAAAATGCAGTGAGCAATTGGTTCGCCCACACGGCCTTTAATTGGCGAAGATCCCTGCCACGTATCCTCTTCTTATTAGTCAATATTTTTTGTTTAATTTATATTCATTTTATACACAAAATTTTATATAACACATATGTTTGTTTATATTTTATTAAAATAAAATTCAAAATTTTGTATTTTTAAATTATCTATAAATAGCCATGTTCGATTTATAAATTTAATAAGTAATAGTCTTTATCTTTTACAATTATCAAAATTAGTCCTTTTGACAGGAATAAAAATGATGTATGGAAGGTTCGAACATGATCTACACAAAATTAAACTATAAGAGACCTAACCAACTACACCAACAAAATTAAACTATAAGAGATCTAACCAACTACACCAACAAAATTAAACTATAAGAGATCTAACCAACTACGCCAACATCTTCAAATTGAAAACATGGACCATTTATTTATTTGTACTATTTTATAATTATAATAAAGTATTAATTAATATATGATAAAAGTAAAAAAGAAGTAGTTAAATAAAAAGAATGATATACAATAAAAAAATTAAATCATAAATTAAATATAAGAATCATCTTACAAATAAATTAAACACTAAATACAACTACAAAATATTTAAATATTATATTAAAAATAAAAATAATTACCAAATAAATTTAAAAACAAAATGTAAATTATTTTGTTTTGACCGTTTTTTGTCGGGGATTATTATATAATAAATGCGATTGGTAGGGTTTGGAGACGGTGCAAAAACACGTATATTTGTATGTGGAAAGGGAGCTGAAATAAAATCACACCGAGACTAGGCTTGAATGCCCGAGATGATATCTCTGTTTATTCTCTGGTATTTCCAGGTAATATTGTGGACTAATAAGTATGTGGGTGGGTATCGGATCACTCGTCCGGGAACCTCTTCCCCGGGCATCCGTCAGTCTTACGACCTCCGCCCCCCCCCCCTTTCTCTCGTCCGGATCTAGTCTATTTATAGATGGATTACGCAGAATCCATCTGTCCATTATTGACACGTGTATCTATATGCAAAGATAGAGACGTCTTTGGCTCGTGCTCTTCTGCCCGGTGCAGGTCGCATCTGTGTGGCGTCAGCGGCCCGGGGTACGGTCCCGGGACACGATGCCCGGGAGGATTGAGTATGGCCTTCCTCCGTCTTCGGGCGCTCCCGTGATTTGGGGCTCGGGGTTGGTTCGCCCATCGTCCTCATCATCGTGTGCGCCGGGTTGTTAATGTCCGTGTCCCGTGCTGGGGCGTGATCCCGGGTGGTCTGTCCTCCCGCAATCCGGGTCGTTGGCGCTCGTGCCGGGTGCTCGCGGGGCGGTCCCGGGTCTCGGAACCCCGTCGTCCCTCTGCATACGGGTCGTTGACGCCCGATCGTGATGCTCGGGGCCGGGGCATTGCGTGCGGAGCATATGTCCTGATCCTCGCGATGGTGGGATGGCGCGTGGGCCCACGCTACCAGTTGGTGGGTGATGAGCCATTTTATTTGCTCATCTTGAGCCCCTTTTTGAGTCAGTTTGAGTCGTTTTATGTGTCTGGGAGGGCACAGTAGAGTGTTTGGTCAGAGTGTGCAGGCAAACAGGTAACAGGTGGCGCACTGGGCAAAAGAGGCAAGGAAAACCCCTTCTTTGGGCAAACAACGATTTAGAGTGGTAGTGACTGAATAAAGATGGCCTAACAGGCAAGTCAAACCATTCGGGGTTGAGTCATGAAGCAGAAGACCCAAATCGACTACTAAGTACCGTGACTGGTCCGTTCACCTATGGAGGAGAAGAATACCTGAAGAGAGTTTGGGAAGCGGATTGCCAGCGGGCAAAGTCAAAGGCGGCTGGAGCTAAAGATGGAAAGTACTTAGCGGCGCCTGGAAAAGGAAGCCCATGCAGCGGCCCATGCAACAGCGATTCCGCAACCCTAATCCACGCCTATATAAGGAAGAGAAGTTGGAGAAGACAAGACACACAATTCACGACCCCGTTCACGAAGCAGCCGCCGGAAATTGGAGCTTGGAGATTACCGGCCAAGTTCTTTTTGATTCTGAAGTTGATCGAGCCTTCGGGCTTTTAAAACAATTTATTGCTTTATGTTTTTTTTATTATTCTGTTTTGCTATTTCAGTTTGAACAATTTCAGATTTTAATAGATATGAATTTCAGTTTCGTTTTCCAATTTATTTCTTGTTTTATTTATTCGCATATGAGTAGCTAAACTTGCAGGGCGTCTGGGCAAAGGCGGATCGAAGGGAACTCTGGGCTAAGATAGAACCGTGAGGTTGATAGGGCTTAGTTAACTGCCTGGGGTTTGTTCCCGATTACACAGTTGAGGAATAACTTTATTCTTGCAGGTTTGGGCGGACTAATTTGGTCGTTAGGAAACCCTTACGCTTTGAGATACTGGCGATTGATCAAACCGAGAAATAGTATCTTGTTGTACTACGGGCATAGCGCTAGAACGTGTTGGAGTAGCGGTCGTATGATTCGGATTTCCGGACATGCTATTGGCCGAATTGGGTTCGTCGAGAGAGTAATGCGAGTTTGGGCAAACTAGATCCATGCGACCACATAGGTATCGAATTGTCTAGGCTCAGGGGATTAGGCATAAGTATACCTTGCCTTTCTTTACCCAGTAAGGACGGATTGGGGTGGGGTGACTGTAGGCGTGACTTAATAGGACTGCTTTCACTTTGTTAGACATCCTATAACCGATTGACAAACCATCAGTTAAAATCTTTAGTGCCAGGGATCGGTAGTTTGCCCAGAGAACCCAAAGAGAAGCCAAAGCCCAGAAGCCTACTTTCCTTTATTTGATTTCAGTTTGATTAATTGCTTTTCTGTTTACAGTTTGGTCAAAGTGTTTAGTTTATTATTTCTGCATGTTAGTTTGGGTAATTAGTTTATTTATTTCTGTTAATTGGTAGTTTGATTAAACGCTGTGACTCAGCAACCAAATTCAAAACCTTTTTATTGTGACACTATTTGGGCAAAGCCGAGATTAACTAAATTGCAATTGCTTCCTCGTGGGATCGACCCTATACTTATCACTTGCTATCTTGTGTTGAGTTTAGGAACTTTATAAATTTATTTTGGCCGCGTTAGCTTCCACGACAAAGTTTTCGCGTCGTCAAAATTGGCACCGTTGCCGGGGAGGCAATATTCCAGCTTTTTAGTTTTTTCTGTGCTGACTACTTTGCTTTACTTCTTTGACTAGGTACTATAAACGAGGTGGAAGGCGATACGGGACTACTCTTTGATCCAGAAATCGAGAAAACCGCCAAGAGACTAAGAAAAGAAGCAAAAAACAAGGCGTTAGCACGTGCAACCCAAGGAGAGAATTCTGCCAAGGCACCAAGGGCAGAAAAGGCAAAGAACAAGAAGACCATACCAGTTAAGACTCCTAGTCAACCTACACCAGAGAAGATGGGAGCAGAAGCACCACGGACTTTGAGGGACATGATGTTCCCGTCAGAGATGAACTTGAGGCCACTGGGCATCACTTTGCCCACAATTCCTACCCCCTGGGAGATGAAACACAACTTCATACAAATCCTGCCTAAGTTCAGCGATATGCCCGGAGAAGACCCACAGAGGCATCTACAAGACTTTGAACTAGCATGCGGGACAATTCAGGCGACCGGGGTACTAGAACAATATATACGACTCCTGGCCTTTCCCTTCTCTTTGACTGATGGGGCCAGAGAGTGGCTGTATACAATTGCGGAGGGCGAAGTGACCACATGGGCGCAACTACAAAAGAGGTTTCTGGAGAAATACTTCCCAGTGGCACGAATCCAACAAATGCGAAAGAAAATCAATAGCATAAGGATGGGAACCAACGAAAACTTTCAAGACTACTGGGCAAGATTCAAGCAAATGTTAACTAAATGCCCCCAGCACCAAATCCCGGACCACGACCTTATCCAATACTTTGTGTCAGGATTAAGACATCACGAGAAGACATTACTCCTTGCTGCCAGCGGAGGATCTCTACTCAACAAAAGTGCTGCTGAGGCATTCAAACTATTCAAAGAGATGGCAGAGGAACTAGGCGAAGACAACGATTTGCCCAAACAGAGCCTGCTGATGCAATCCCCCTCTGACTCAAAAATTGACAAGCTGTGCAGTGCCATGGAAAAATTCATGACCAATATGGCGGGAGGACCAAAGAAGGCAGTCAAAGCATGTCAAATTTGTCAAGAGGTAGAACACGCCACTGATGAATGCCCGTCTCTATTCGATGAGGAGCTCAAAGCGATGGGGCAATCTAATGGAAACGGTCAAGGGAGAGGTAGGCCACACTTTGACCCATACTCCAACACATACAATCCCGGATGGAGGCACCATGAGAACTTCAGGTATGGGAATAATAACAATCAAGGAGAAGGATATCAAGGCAACCCAAACCAGAACCGGTACAACCAACAGCAACAAGGGAACTCCCAGCAGAATCAGGGCAAGGGGACATCACTTTCGGACATGATGGAGACTTTGGTCAGAGAGAACGTAAAATTCCAGCAAGAAAGTATGAAAGCCATGCAAGAAAATGAAAAGTTCAAACAAGAAACCAGAGGGCAACTGAATAACTTGGGAGCTCAAATGGCCCACTTGAACCAGGTCGTGGCAAAGCTGGAACAGAGGAACGGAAACTTACCACCACAAGTCGAGGTGAAGAGTGCCCACTGTAATGCCATCCAATTAAAGAGTGGGAGAATCCTGCCAGAAGTCAAAGCGCCAACCCAGGGCAAACACCCTCAAGAGACAGAACCCACAGAGATAGAGGACATAACTGTTGAAGATGAAAGAGAGAAGGAAGAAGAAGTAGTCAGGGCAAAGAGAGATAAATCACCACCACCGAAGATTCGAGTCCCCTTTCCAGGAAGGCTAAGCAAGAATAAAGAAAGGGAAGAGACTTACGAGATGTTCCAGATGTTCAAAAAGGTGGAGATCAATATGCCACTACTGACTATACTGAACACTATGCCCCGGTGTGCCAAGTTCCTAAAAGAGCTATGCACAAAGAAAGTAAAGTATCAAGACGATGCAAAATTCGAGGTGGGTGAAAATGTCTCAGCAGTACTCCAACGAAGCGTACCTACCAAGTGTGGAGACCCAGGCATGTTCTACATACCATGCATCATAGGCCGGATGAAAATAGAGAAGGCAATGTTGGATTTAGGGGCATCAATCAATGTCATGCCCAAAACTATGTACGAAGACTTGGGCATAGGGGTTCTCAAACCCACAAGAGTAGTAATCCAACTGGCCGACAGATCCAATGTCTACCCTGAGGGCATACTGGAGGACGTATTGGTCAAAGTAGAGGAATTAATTTTTCCAGCAGACTTCTACGTACTAGACATGGGGAGATCAAGCAAAGAACCGATTATGATCTTGGGCAGACCATTCCTTAAAACTGCCAGAACACATATAGATTGCGAGACAGGCAAACGGACATGTAAGTTCGAAGGAGAAACAGTCACGTTTGACCTTTACAAATCTATGAAGCACCCAGCCGATACAGAAGAAGTTCATATGATCGATCAAATAGAGAAGGCAGTAGAAGGCAAAGTGATGCAAACCGGTAAGTATGACGAAATTGAAGTGGTAATTCAGCAAGGAATGCTACACGATGAACTAGAAGACGAACCAGAGGGAATACAAGAAGCGATCAGGCAGTTAGGGGCACTGGAAAATTAAAAAGGAGATCCAGGCAAATTACCCATATTGGAGGAAACAGTCATGAAACCATCCCTGGAGAGACCCCCACTACTGGAGTTGAAAAACCTGCCAAAGCATCTAAAATACATGTATTTAGGGGAGCACGACACTTTGCCTGTAATTATCAACTCAGCTCTATCTGAGGAGGAGGAAGTTAAACTCAAAGAAGTACTAGGGCGTTACAAGCTGGCTATAGGATGGACTTTGGCCGATATAAGAGGTATAAGCCCGACGATTTGCCAACATCATATACTTCTCGAAGATGAATCTACACCCGTGAGAGACCCCCAAAGGAAGCTCAATCCTGCCATGAAGGAAGTAGTACTCAAAGAAATAAAGAAGCTTCTCAGCGTGGGGATAATTTACCCTGTCTCAGACAGTAAGTGGGTTAGCCCTGTACACGTCGTACCAAAGAAATCAGGGATCCAGGTCATAGAGAATGAGAAGAAAGAGCAAATCGCTACCAGGCTACAAACAGGATGGAGAGTGTGTATCGACTACCGTAAACTGAATAAGGTAACCCGCAAAGATCATTTCCCTTTGCCCTTCATAGATGAGATGTTGGAACGCTTGGCCGGGAAGAAGCACTTTTGCTTCCTGGATGGATATTCGGGATACATGCAGATCTGGGTGGCCGAAGAAGATCAAGACAAAACAACGTTTACATGTCCTTTTGGCACCTTTGCCTACAGGCGCATGCCCTTTGGGCTGTGTAACGCACCGGGGACCTTCCAACGATGTATGATGAGTATATTCTCTGACCTACTAGAGAACGGAATTGAAGTATTTATGGACGACTTCACGGTCTATGGTAATACCTTTGACCTATGCCTGGCAAACTTGGAGTTAACACTGCAGCGGTGCGTAGAGAAGAGTTTGGTTCTGAACTATGAAAAGTGCCACTTCATGGTAGAAGAGGGAGTAGTCCTGGGACATGTAGTGTCAGCCAAAGGCATAGAAGTCGACAAAGCAAAGATAGAAGTTATTGCCAAACTACCATACCCAAGGAATATCAAGCAAGTGAGAGGATTCCTTGGTCATGCGGGATTCTATAGGCGCCTTGTGAAGGACTTTGCCAGCATCGCCCAACCAATGACAAGACTACTACAGAATGACGTAGAGTGGGACTTTGATGACGACTGCCAAAGAGCCTTCAACCATCTGAAGGAGAGACTAGTGACAGCACCTATCATTCAGCCCCCAGAGTGGGGAATGCCTTTTGAACTAATGTGTGACGCTAGTGGATACGCAGTAGGGGCAGTACTTGGGCAACTGAAGGGCAAAGAGAGGCACGTGATATACTATGCCTCGAAGACACTTAATGCCGCCCAAAGCAACTATGCAACCACCGAGAAGGAGCTGCTAGCCATAGTGTTCGCTTTTGAGAAATTCAGGTCGTACTTATTGGGGAGCAAGACCATAGTGTATACTGATCACGCTGCACTCAAGTACTTAATGGCAAAGAAAGAGACCAAACCAAGGCTAATTCGATGGATCCTACTGCTACAGGAGTTTGACATCGAGATTAAGGACAAAGCCGGCAATCAGAACTTAGTGGCGGATCATCTCAGCCGGATTTTACAAAAAGAAGAAGACATACCCATAACCGAGACGTTTACAGACGAACACTTGTACTCTATCTATGCTATACACGAGGAACCTTGGTACGCAGACCTCGTTAACTATATAGTAGGAGGAGAGTTCAGAGACGAAGCTTCCATCTACGAAAGAAATAAAATGAAACGAGAGGCAAAGGGATACATATGGGATGAGCCGTACCTATGGAAGAGATGCGAAGATCAGGTGTTGAGACGATGTGTATCCGAATCAGAACAACAAGCTATAATGAGGCACTGCCATGAGAAGCCATGTGGAGGTCACTTTGGGCACAGGCGAACTGCCAGAAAAATTTTAGATTGCGGTTTTTTCTGGAAGACTTTGACTAGGGATTGCATTGCCTGGTGTAAGAGATGTGATCAGTGTCAAAGGGAGGGAAACATGACAAAAAGAGACGAGATGCCCTCTGTGCCCATACTACCAGTGGAGATATTCGATGTATGGGGTATAGACTTCATGGGACCACTCCTAAACTCCAAGGGCAAAGAGTACATATTACTAGCAGTAGATTATGTGTCTAAATGGGTCGAAGCCAAAGCAACAACCACTAATGACTCTCAAGTAGTAGCAGAATTTCTCAAAGCAAATATTTTCAGTCGATTTGGTGTGCCCAGAGCGTTAATAAGTGACCAAGGGACTCATTTCTGTAATGCTGTGATAAAGAAGCTACTTCATAGGTACGGGGTGACACATCGGATTTCCACAGCATATCATCCCCAGGCAAATGGGCAAGCTGAATTGTCCAATCGAATCATCAAAACTATTCTGAGGAAGACAGTTAGACCCGAGGGCAAAGACTGGTCTGACAAATTAGATGATGCACTTTGGGCATACCGCACTGCTTTCAAGACCCCCTTTGGGATATCCCCATACAGGATGATATTCGGGAAAGCATGTCATTTGCCCGTAGAAATTGAACATAAAGCACATTGGGCAGTGAATAAAGTTAACTTCGATTGGGACCTTGCAGGGAACGAACGCAAATTGGACCTTGTGGAATTAGAGCAACTAAGAATTGAAGCATATGACCATGTAGCCCACTACAAGGAACGAACCAAGAGAGCCCATGACAAGATAATCAAAGGCAAGCAAATACAAGCGGGACAATGGGTTTTACTCCATCAAACAAAGAATTTGTTTCGGAAGGGAAAAATGTTTTCAAAGTGGGAAGGTCCTTATACTGTACACCACATTTGCCCTAATGGATCAGTAGAGCTGAAAGATAACAAGGATCCAAATCGCATTCTCAAAGTAAATGGACAACGAGTTAAACCGTACTTTGGGCAAGAGGGACTGGAAGGGCAAATTGCCTTCATCGATCTCTAGCCAAAGTCAGCAGCAAGGTCATGCCTATGACCTAAAATAGGGCGCTGGCCAGGAGGCAACCTGGTATATTTTTTTTATGCTTTATTTACTATGTAGTTTTTGCTTTTCTATTTTTAGGGGTAATAAAAATAAGATCACTTCATACCAAAATTAACGAGGCCGGAAGAAAGGGTGTATTGTATTTTTGATTTTGCAGGGACAGGAGTTTGGGCAAAGGACACCAGTTAAGGGCTTACCATAACTGGATAGATGGAAAGTACAAATTTTGAGGGAGAAACATCCCATCATTAGGACTCTGCAAATTCAACTTTCCATAACTCCCCCCCCCCCTACGAAAACCGATAACTACCCAATCAACTCCCCTTCCAAATTCAAAAATCCCTATAACCCTACCCGCCGTCGCCCATGGTGAGCACTCGACCGAAAAATAAATTGAGAGGAATCCCGGACGGAACCCATATCGATCTTACTACACCACCACCCACCACAACAGCCAAATCAAAGCGCAAGAAGATAACGGAGCCAAAAAACGATGCCGCCATGGAAGCAAACAAGGAGGAGGCACTGCCCGCCGCCACCAGTGAGACAACCGGAGAAGCTTCCTCCGTCGTGCCGCTCGTGACAATACTGCCAACATCCACCACGCCAAGCAGCCCGCCGCCGGTCGACCAGAATTTGATAGCGCAACTCAGCGCTGAGCTCGACGTGCCCCAGCTTTCTGAGCAGAAGGACTTGGAGACTCTGGCCGAAGCAGCGGAGGGGTCTGAACAACCTACCGGCGACGTGATCGAGAGCCCACGAAGAAAGAAACCCAGATCTGACGTTAAGGGTAAGGGTTTAAAATTATCTGATGCAGGTTCGAGCGACGAGAAGAAGGAGGAGGAGAATTCGACGGCTGCCGGCGGCGAAGATGAGGAAGAAGACGAACCAGAAATCGAAGTCACCCACAACCTTCCAAAGACACTGAACACCAGAGCTTCGACCAAGAAGCGCAAAGCGACGACTCCGGCAACTACCAGCGCCGCCCCTCGGAAAATCGTGGTACCCAAGACTGTGTGTTTCGACACATTGAAGCTGATGGGGGTGGAGGCCAAAGTGAGGGAGTACTTTGCGAATATTGGGTGGAGTCAGTTTTTGGAGTGGTCTGGGCAAATCAGTGATAAGGTGGTGAGAGAGTTTTTCAGGACCTTGGTGATCAAAGAGGACAAAGAGGAAGGAGTTACTGGCATCCAGTTTGAGATACTGGGAAGCAAGGTTAAGGCAAGCTGCACAGAACTGGATCTCAGTTTGGGGATGGTGACCTTTGAGGAGTGGAAGTCAAAGGAGTACCAGAGGGCACTGAAGGCTTTGCCCGAGCGAACTAAGAGCGAGTTGAATGAGATCTGGAAGGTGCTGGGCAAGGGGGGAACGTTCATTGCACAGACCACTAAGGGGCATCAGTTGAAGGACGATGCGATGAGGGTTTGCCACAGGATCCTAGCTGTCAACTTCTTTGGCAAACAGGACACGAGCAATGCGATCTCCCAGATTGAGTTGGGTATGCTGTGGTGTATGGAGAAGAAGATCAGGCTGCACTTTGGGTCTTTTCTTTGTGCACAGATGAAGTGGTTGAGCACCCATCCCCTGCAGCGCCACTCTTTGGCCCAGTTCCCCATGGTGTACGCTGCGAAGATGGATTTGATGGCAGGGAAGAAAGTGAGTCTGATAAGCGAGGAGAAGTTTGACAAGGCCTGTTTCAAGAGGATGCATGATATCAAGGAGAGCAGTGACGGAGTCATAGTGTTTGATGACAACAAGCCAGTGAAGGCAGAGAAGACTGTACCAGCTAGGGCAAAGGTGAAGTTGGAAGGAGTTAAGGAAGATGGCGCTGTGGAAGAGCGCCTCGAGAGGATTGAGCAGAAGCTAGAAGAGCTCACCGAGATGATGAAGGCGTACTTTGACCACGACGGATTCAGGTACCCACCTGGACCCAGCTCTTAACTGACCCTCCCTTTTGTTTTTAGTTTTTTTTTTTATTTTTTTGTTTGTTTTTTGTGTTTCTGTTTGAGTCTAATAACTCGGGCGACGGGGTCGACCTCCCTGCTGACACACTTTGCCTACGCAAAGTGTGTGAGGGGGCAGGTGCGCCAACGTTAATTTAGAGTTGTTTGTTTGGTCGAGGCAGCCCCTACTGATCTTATTACTTTCACCCACTTTGCCTACGCAAAGTGTGTGAGGGGGGAAAGGGAAAGGGCAAACCTCTGTGTCTAATCGAGTCAGCATGATTATGTGAATACTAGGGCAGTAGAAGCATCTCATTTATACAGCAGTTCAAAATTTGTAGTTAAAGGCATGGAAATAGGGACGATGGAACTATACTAGGCAAACTGTGAGATTTGAGCCATACATTGATTTGAAAATTCTTTCTTGAGAGTTCTGTTGTGAAATTTATGATGCCTGACTTTGCCTGTCTGCTGTGATAAGTAGTTCTGTTGGGTGGGGGCTATTATATGATTAGGGCATTTCCTTTCAGTTTGACCATAAATGAACATTAATCCCGTGCTAGCCCCTTTGAGCCTGTTGAATTTTCTTGAATACCAATCTGGCACTTTGCCAATAGGCAACCAGACAGATAATGAGGGGTAGAGAGATTAGTGTTGAAAAAAAAAAAGAAAAAAAAAGAAAAAAAAAAGAGAAAAAAAAAAGAGAAAAAGAAGTAATAAGTTAGTTGTGTGCTTAGGCCCGTAAAAAGGGGCAAAGTGGTAGAGAAAGGCTAACCCAAAAAGCCCTCTGCCCAAACTGTGCCTACTCCTAAAAAATCCACCCAAAGAGCCTACATTACAACCCAATAAAAGCCCCTTTGATGAGACCCCCCCACTTAGCTAGAATAACTTGATCAGCAAACTGTCAAATTTGGGCAAAGTAGATTCACAACAGAAAATGAGTGACATCATACCCATACACTGAAAAGAGAGATACACTTGTGAGGGAGTGACCCCCAAGACCTGGTATAGACTCTTGACCGAATTTTTATGCCTCTAACTTGAATTTTGACTTGTTTGTATTTGCTTTGCCTATTTTATATTCTGTAATCATGCTAAAGTCCTTTGAGTCTCTGTTTATTTGTTTCCCCCTCTATCTTGATTTCTTTTTCACTTTGGTCTTGAGTCCGGCGAGTCAAACCCCACGCTTGAGGACAAGCGTATTGCAAGTGTGTGCGGTTTGATGAGCCATTTTATTTGCTCATCTTGAGCCCCTTTTTGAGTCAGTTTGAGTCGTTTTATGTGTCTGGGAGGGCACAGTAGAGTGTTTGGTCAGAGTGTTGGAATAGGTGACCGGCGAGCCAACGGTTGGCCGAGCGGTTAACCGTATTCCGTTATATAATGGTTTATTTCGTTAATTAATGAAACCTATATTAATGGCAAATACTATATCTGCTCCCAATGTTGAATCATAGATATAGTCCTGTACAGTTACACATGTTGTATGAATTCGGTTTTGTGGAAACCGAGAGATAATTCTGTTAACGCAACGTAACTGGTCAAACTCAGTTCCTAGTCGATGGGTTACGCCAATAACAAGGATACCCGGCCTTTCCCCCTTGAGACTAGCACTTAGTGTATGTGGGCTAATCTCGAGCCTCGGTGTTGGGACATCGACATACTTGAGTGGGTGCTCACTGTTGATGAGTTCACTGAACCCCCTCTCCCTGGAATCTCTAAGTGGTTATCACTGATCGAGTAGAGAATTCCATAATATAGTTGTACACAATTAATCCTTAAGACCCAGACATCACCGTGACTTCATCAGAGGACTAGCTGTATCGTGACGTGTCTCTGATTCCCTGGAAAGGGAGTAAGTCGAAAAAGGAGACAATGTTCGTGCAGTTCGAAATCTGATGTGAAGTCTGTGCATGGTAGTAGGGGATCTGATCGCTTGATATAGATCATGGATGTCCTGTGTGTTCTGATGGTTCGTAGTCCCGGAATCTCTGGCCAGAGTTGAATGGTGAGGTGATTAGAGAAATGTGTTTCTCTGAATCAATCACGAATGGATTTTACGAAACCTAGAACGTACGCACAGTTATCAAACTCAACAAGAGATCTCGATTAACCAATATCTCTAGTTTGATCGGGACATATGTATCGGAGGGATCGTACTGTACGCTAACTATATTACAAGGTTCTTGCAGGCACTTCATTTGTATCTAGGGAATTAGTGAAGCGTGGCTGCTAGACGCTCGTCACTGATTCGTTGGGCACCGACTTGTTCGGAGATTAAATAATATGATTATTAATCTAAAACTCTTGGGAGTAGTTGAAATAAGAACAATATGTTGTTCGAATCACAATTTGTTGTGAGCCCACGGCTAGTTATACACCTGAACCATTGAGGGTCACATTCTCGTGTAAATCGATCCTTGAATACGATCATGTATTAATTAACTGTTAATTAAGTACATATAGTCGGAGGTCAATATGATTGAATCCGAGATTCATAATTGTGATTATGAGTTGGAAATAATAATGAGCTAAAGAAAACGGACACGGTGGTGTACACTTTCTATTTTGGGAAATTTCCCGATTTAGCAGTACCCCTGAAATGGGCTTTCCGATTTTGTGAAATTGGAAATTTTTATTATTATCTCATATTGATGAGAAAATTAAAACGAGAACAAAAATATAATTGTTATATTTTTCGGAGATGAAATTGATTGTCAATTTTGGAGAAACGTAATGACGGCTAATGTATTGGGCCGGCTAGGGTTAATGGATCCGATCCATTAGGGTTTGAGCCCAACAAGCTCCTTTCTTCACCTATAAAAGGAGCTCCATAGGCATGAGAATAAACACACCAAAGTGAAGAGCTCAAAACCCTAGCCTCACTTTCTCTCCTCTCCTTCTCCCTCTCGTCCGCCCCCTCGGCTCCTCCCTCGGAGGACCGCCGACAACCGGAGCCGCTGCCCGCGTCGCCTAGTGCCGCCGCCGGCAGCCGCCTCCCCTCGCCGGAATCCGATTCCGGCACCGTTTTTCGGCCCGTTTTTCCCGTCGTATTCTCCCTTACGTGTTTCTAGTGCAATACGTAAGTTGGATTACCTATACGAGGTGAAACCTGATTAGACGAGAGACGCCGAAGGAACGCCCGAGCACAGCCCGAGTCGCGCCCGTGCGCTCCAGCCGTGACACACGAGTCCAGCCGAGAGCCCCGCCACTCGCTCGGCTCTCCCCACACACGACCCGTGCCGTCCCCGCGTCGCATCCGCGCGACTTCCGACGAACCTCGTTTCGTCCGATGAATCCCTGAGGTACTTACGATTAAATTTAGATTTAATTGTTTGCGTTAAATGTTTGCGCTATGTACTGTTAATGTTTGCGCTATGGGATTTTTAATTGATAAAGAAAAATTAATTGTGATTAATTTAAATGTCAATTAAATTCAAATTGATTCGAATTAAATAATATGATTATCTTAATTGTCAATTTTACGCAAACTGATTATGTGCACATGTTTACGTAATTAATTATAAATGTGTAATTAATTAATTTGATTAATTTAATTGCACAATTCAGGTTGATTAGAATTAAATAATATGATTATGTTAATTGTCAATCTGATGCAAATTAATTATGTGCGGATGTTTACATAATCTCAAGTTGATTAGAATTAAATAATAAGATTATGTTAATTGTCAATTTGACGCAAATTAATTATGTCTGCATGTTTGCGTAATTAATTGTAATATATTAATATGATTAATATAATATATTAATATGATTAATATAATTGCGCTAGAAATAATTAATTTATATGATAAATTTAATTGCGTTAAGATTTAATTTGTGTAGTATGGGATGCATGAATTAAATATTTAATTATTTGATAATTAAATTAAATGGTGAATTATTGATAAGATTTAATTTGTGTAGTATGGGATGCATGAATTAAATATTTAATTATTTGATAATTAAATTAAATGGTGAATTATTGATTCTAATAGATTTGAATTAAATCAATTAATGCATGTAATATTGAAAATATGATTTTCAATAAAATAAAATAAAATAATGTAAAATGTTTACATTAATGAAAAACGGTTTTTCATAAAATTTTTGTTTTCCGCTGCGTATACATGCACGATCCCCAACAGTGGTATCAGAGCGTAGGTTCTGAAATTGATTAATTGTCTATGAATATAATCGCCTTAAGATGTTGTTTGTTGAATTGATTGATTTAATGTTGTTTAATTGGGACTTAGTTGTTTCTATTAAGATATTTATTTTTATCTAATAGATTGAAACAATGCCTAATTTGTTATCAAGTAACAATTCAATGTCGAACATGAATGCACCTCGGGGAGTGATTTATCTAGACTTGTTTTTGTTAAAACAAATTAGAGACATCGAGCCATATGATGGCATGATTCGATGGTCTGCTCGGCTCCCCCATTTATGGGAGATAGGGTCGCTCGCATGATGAATCGCTGGTTAGAAACCTCGAGTTTCACTTACGAGACATCACGTTTTGATTATTAAGATATTAATAAATTGAAATAGAAAGGAAGTATCAATATCTAATTTAGTGAAATTATTTATTGACCAATTAAATAATTGATTTAAATATTCGATCAACAAGCTGATAGATTAATTATTTGATTTAATTGTTAAATCAAGTTAATTAATAGAACACCATTTAATTTGCATACCTCGTTTTAATTGTGATTAAATGCTATGTGAATTATGTGAGATATATATTGTGATATATGTTATGATCGTATGTGCTCGTTAGGATGACCTATAGAGGACATAGTTGTTAAGAATCAACAATCGATCACTCACTTCATTCTCTCCTGAGAATGTACAACGATTATTCTGATGAGATAACCAATCCTATACTCCTCCATTCTCTCCCGAGAATGTATATCAAGCCTTAAAGGAGAACCGATGTGTCGTTCTTTCTCCTTTCCTTCTACCGACAATAAATTATGTGAAAGCCACTTACAAGTAGTATGGTATGCCGTGTTAGCGGGGAGTACTGCTTGTGAGTTAAGCTGTAATTTATTGACATAAGATGGAGAGGTGTTAGCTACGATTCTTTTGAATATGTGTGGTCGGATAGATTAACTATGGGCTTACACATGTTTACTGGAGTCCAACTTTCACTTCTCAGATCGGTAGGTCGGTCTTGACACATGGTTGACTTTGAAGGGTACGATTAACGTAGTTCATTGTCATGGTGAGGAAAAGTAATCTTTAGGGTCACATAGAGATGTGATTGAAAATGTTTCTACCTTTAGGTGAATGTAATCGGGCTAGATTAACTACGGGTTATATTCACGCTATTGGACCTAAAGCCCAACTAAGGAAAAATAAGTTTTCCCGTCTGTCTGCTAGAGGATAGCGGAATTCGAAAAATTTAGTGGGAGGCAACTAAATGATAAAGACCAAACATTTAATTGTAATCATTAATAACGAATTATCTCAATGTTAATCTTCTTAATATTTCTCAGTAATATTCTCTAAGATATCCCGTAACATCGATACTCGACCAATCAAAACTCACTGGCCCAAACCATTTGAATTGGAATCTCAATCTTGTGATTTAAAATGATGAGTGCCTCTATGTACTTGAGAATAGATTATTTGATAATCTCACTCAACCTTTGACTGCTGAGGAATGCCACTTATGAGAAGTGGATTTCTAGTTCTTATGAATCGTTCATTATGAACTACAACATGAACAAAGCTCGATCCTTCAATGGATAAGTTGTTCAAGATGTTGATCAAAGAGTCAACCATCAATACGAGAAATTTGTTCTCATTATTGCTTCTTCATGAAAGAAGTGTTCTTCTTGAAGAAAATGACGGAAATGGTTTCCGGTCTAAGCATAAAGATGGATAAAGGTGATACTAGAAGGGCGACTAAGAACAAGGTCAACAAATGAGTTGATGACGCTTGCCATCGTTGTGTGAATAAAGGCCATAGGGCCATAACTGCTAAAATGCCTTGGGCAGAAACGTTCTGACAAAGGTTCGTATTGGGTTATAGTTATTCTATTGTTTTGAACAATTGATTATTTGTTTCGTCTAATTTTAGAAACCTGCTGTTAATAGAAATGTTCTATTATTAGATCTTACTTCTATATTTGATATATACGATAAATGTTTTAATTTTGTTTTGGAAATCTGATTTCCTTTATACAAAAGAAAGCAAATATGATTTGCTAAAGACGATAAACAAATAAACAAGAATGAACTAAACCCAAATATCAGCAATGGATAGAAGTCAAAACCCCGCACAACTTTAGCACGCTAGTTGAGTGTGTTGAAGATCTATTGGATTTGATCCAAACGGAGATGTGTGATCCACTAATGTGTTACTGGTGGGGGTGGTTTTCAACTACCAAATGTACTTATGAAGTACACGTCTCTAATTTTGAAGTGTTCAATAATTTTAGACATCAAAGTAGGAAACCAACTTGGTTGCTATATTACGATATGATCATGGTAATAAATATTTAAGCACCAAGCTTATTGACTATCTAAAAGAGAATACGATTCTCTGGCAATGGACTCCGTCTGGAACTCCTTAATTGTATTGAGTGTCCGAATGTTGGAATCAAATTTTGTTGGACATGGTTCGATCCACAAAGGGGTTCACCAAATTGTCGACGAAACTGTAAAAGTCCTGCACTTTTGACAGTCGTCCATTTGCTGAATAGTGTTACCACCAAAGCAGTTAAAACCACACCATATGAACTTGGGTACTCCCGTATCCTGCTTGCGTGAAGCGGCTAGTGGGAGATAAGTTGGATAGTAGATCCGGCTTATGCCATTTTGTGGGGTATCCTGAACATTCACAAGGATACCTATTCTACTATATTTCTAAAACAAAATGTTTGTCTAAAGAAATGTTGCCTTCTTAGCGAAGAAGTTTCTATTCGATAGAAAAGGCAATATAGTAAATCTCGAAATAGTTCGAGAATATGAACCACACTATGAAGTTCAAACACAAGTACTTGGAGATGAACCAATTCAACAAACCACTAATATACCTCTTCATCTATCGGTTCGTAAATCCGAAAATGTTCGGAAGGTACCTGGTAGACGGTTCCAACTTGATAATGATCAAGATAAAGTTGACGATGGATATGATCCAATAAACTTCAACTGGTTCGTATTGGATACGAATATGGGACATTGGCTTATTGCCATGAAATTCGTAATGGACTGTATATACTCCAACAAGGTTTGACCTTGGTAGAAACACCAAAGGGAATCGTTCCCAAAGGCTGCATATTGATCTATTAATTATGACGTGAGAGTATATATATTAAAAGGTGTGACCTTTAAAGCAAGGATGATGGCGAAAGAAGTTACTCAAAGACAATGTGTTGTTTATGAGGCAATCTTTCCATCAGTCGCTGTGCTTAAGTCCATTACAATTTTGCTGGCCATTTCTGCATAGTATGACTATGAGATATGGAAAATAGATATGAAGTCTACTTTCCTTAAATGTGATATTATGGAAGAGTTGTAGCGCAGCCGGAAGGCTTCATATTTTCTGGAAAGGAGCAAAAGGTTTGCATACTCCAGCGATCCATTTATGGATTGAAACGAGCATCCCTAAAATGGAACATGTGTTTTAAATACAATAGTCAAAGCGTTGACTTGGTATAAAACTTGGAGGAACCTTGTATTCAAGAAGGTTAGTGGGAGCACAGTGAAATTTAAGTGTTGTACGTTGATGACATACTAATCATAGGGATGATTGAGTGATGTTGCAGTCAACGAAAGCACGGTTATCCACACGTTTCTCGAATAAAGGTTTTGAGGAGAGGCATCCTACGTATTGTGATACGTCACTATAGATATAGATCTAGAAGAATGCAAAATCTTCTCAATCCTTGTACATAGAAACTGTTTCTGAAATGGTTTAGCATGGAAGAATCCTGAAGAGATTCTTGCCAATGTCCCATGGGGTTCATCTCTCGTAATTCGTGTAACTGTAATGTTGATGGAATTCGAGGAGATGAAATGGACAACACATATATCTCCGCACTAGGGAGCATTATGTATGGCATGCTGTGTACTAGACGTGATATTGTAAATGTTGTGAGTGTCACAAGTGAATATCAGTCGAACCCAAGACCGGCTTATTTGAAGTCGTGAAGGACGAAATCCTTGAGCACTAGCAATCAAAAGCATTAAGGAATTGTTCTTAGTCTATGGGAGGTCCGAGTTGAATTTAGAGGTACTTACGAACTCTAGTTTTCAACCGGATGTGGATGACTAAAAGTCGATATCAGGATTCATATTCGAGCTTAGAGGTGGTGTCGTATGCTGGAATGGTTCCTGCAACGACTAATGATTCTACCACGAGAACCTGAATATGTTGCAGCATCTAAAGATGTAAAAGAGACTGTTTTGGACACGGAACTTTATCCAAATGTTGGTTATAGTTCCGGACGCAAATAATCAAGTAACTTGTACTGTGATTATACGGTGTCCTGTAGCGAATGCTAAGGAACCGAGATCTCATCAGAAGTCCAAACATGTACTTGAGAGAATATCATGTGATCTAAGAGATCAATGACAGAGGTGACGTCTGAGTCGAGAATGTCACTTCGGAAGATAACTTTGTAGATCCCTGTACTAGGCCTTTATCTGAATATGTCCGCGAGAAACATCGAGGGTCGATGGGACTAAGATTCATGTATAGTTGGCTCTAGGTCAAGTGGGAGATTGTTGGAATAGGTGACCGGCGAGCCAACGGTTGGCCGAGCGGTTAACCGTATTCCGTTATATAATGGTTTATTTCGTTAATTAATGAAACCTATATTAATGGCAAATACTATATCTGCTCCTAATGTTGAATCATAGATATAGTCCTGTACAGTTACACATGTTGTATGAATTCGGTTTTGTGGAAACCGAGAGATAATTCTGTTAACGCAACGTAACTGGTCAAACTCAGTTCCTAGTCGATGGGTTACGCCAATAACAAGGATACCCGGCCTTTCCCCCTTGAGACTAGCACTTAGTGTATGTGGGCTAATCTCGAGCCTCGGTGTTGGGACATCGACATACTTGAGTGGGTGCTCACTGTTGATGAGTTCACTGAACCCCCTCTCCCTGGAATCTCTAAGTGGTTATCACTGATCGAGTAGAGAATTCCATAATATAGTTGTACACAATTAATCCTTAAGACCCAGACATCACCGTGACTTCATCAGAGGACTAGCTGTATCGTGACGTGTCTCTGATTCCCTGGAAAGGGAGTAAGTCGAAAAAGGAGACAATGTTCGTGCAGTTCGAAATCTGATGTGAAGTCTGTGCATGGTAGTAGGGGATCTGATCGCTTGATATAGATCATGGATGTCCTGTGTGTTCTGATGGTTCGTAGTCCCGGAATCTCTGGCCAGAGTTGAATGGTGAGGTGATTAGAGAAATGTGTTTCTCTGAATCAATCACGAATGGATTTTACGAAACCTAGAACGTACGCACAGTTATCAAACTCAACAAGAGATCTCGATTAACCAATATCTCTAGTTTGATCGGGACATATGTATCGGAGGGATCGTACTGTACGCTAACTATATTACAAGGTTCTTGCAGGCACTTCATTTGTATCTAGGGAATTAGTGAAGCGTGGCTGCTAGACGCTCGTCACTGATTCGTTGGGCACCGACTTGTTCGGAGATTAAATAATATGATTATTAATCTAAAACTCTTGGGAGTAGTTGAAATAAGAACAATATGTTGTTCGAATCACAATTTGTTGTGAGCCCACGGCTAGTTATACACCTGAACCATTGAGGGTCACATTCTCGTGTAAATCGATCCTTGAATACGATCATGTATTAATTAACTGTTAATTAAGTACATATAGTCGGAGGTCAATATGATTGAATCCGAGATTCATAATTGTGATTATGAGTTGGAAATAATAATGAGCTAAAGAAAACGGACACGGTGGTGTACACTTTCTATTTTGGGAAATTTCCCGATTTAGCAGTACCCCTGAAATGGGCTTTCCGATTTTGTGAAATTGGAAATTTTTATTATTATCTCATATTGATGAGAAAATTAAAACGAGAACAAAAATATAATTGTTATATTTTTCGGAGATGAAATTGATTGTCAATTTTGGAGAAACGTAATGACGGCTAATGTATTGGGCCGGCTAGGGTTAATGGATCCGATCCATTAGGGTTTGAGCCCAACAAGCTCCTTTCTTCACCTATAAAAGGAGCTCCATAGGCATGAGAATAAACACACCAAAGTGAAGAGCTCAAAACCCTAGCCTCACTTTCTCTCCTCTCCTTCTCCCTCTCGTCCGCCCCCTCGGCTCCTCCCTCGGAGGACCGCCGACAACCGGAGCCGCTGCCCGCCGTCGCCTAGTGCCGCCGCCGGCAGCCGCCTCCCCTCGCCGGAATCCGATTCCGGCACCGTTTTTCGGCCCGTTTTTCCCGTCGTATTCTCCCTTACGTGTTTCTAGTGCAATACGTAAGTTGGATTACCTATACGAGGTGAAACCTGATTAGACGAGAGACGCCGAAGGAACGCCCGAGCACAGCCCGAGTCGCGCCCGTGCGCTCCAGCCGTGACACACGAGTCCAGCCGAGAGCCCCGCCACTCGCTCGGCTCTCCCCACACACGACCCGTGCCGTCCCCGCGTCGCATCCGCGCGACTTCCGACGAACCTCGTTTCGTCCGATGAATCCCTGAGGTACTTACGATTAAATTTAGATTTAATTGTTTGCGTTAAATGTTTGCGCTATGTACTGTTAATGTTTGCGCTATGGGATTTTTAATTGATAAAGAAAAATTAATTGTGATTAATTTAAATGTCAATTAAATTCAAATTGATTCGAATTAAATAATATGATTATCTTAATTGTCAATTTTACGCAAACTGATTATGTGCACATGTTTACGTAATTAATTATAAATGTGTAATTAATTAATTTGATTAATTTAATTGCACAATTCAGGTTGATTAGAATTAAATAATATGATTATGTTAATTGTCAATCTGATGCAAATTAATTATGTGCGGATGTTTACATAATCTCAAGTTGATTAGAATTAAATAATAAGATTATGTTAATTGTCAATTTGACGCAAATTAATTATGTCTGCATGTTTGCGTAATTAATTGTAATATATTAATATGATTAATATAATATATTAATATGATTAATATAATTGCGCTAGAAATAATTAATTTATATGATAAATTTAATTGCGTTAAGATTTAATTTGTGTAGTATGGGATGCATGAATTAAATATTTAATTATTTGATAATTAAATTAAATGGTGAATTATTGATAAGATTTAATTTGTGTAGTATGGGATGCATGAATTAAATATTTAATTATTTGATAATTAAATTAAATGGTGAATTATTGATTCTAATAGATTTGAATTAAATCAATTAATGCATGTAATATTGAAAATATGATTTTCAATAAAATAAAATAAAATAATGTAAAATGTTTACATTAATGAAAAACGGTTTTTCATAAAATTTTTGTTTTCCGCTGCGTATACATGCACGATCCCCAACACAGAGTGTGCAGGCAAACAGGTAACAGGTGGCGCACTGGGCAAAAGAGGCAAGGAAAACCCCTTCTTTGGGCAAACAGCGATTTGGAGTGGTAGTGACTGAACAAAGATGGCCTAACAGGCAAGTCAAACCATTTGGGGTTGAGTCATGAAGCAGAAGACCCAAATCGACTACTAAGTACCGTGCCTGGTCCGTTCACCTATGGAGGAGAAGAATACCTGAAGAGAGTTTGGGAAGCGGATTGCCAGCGGGCAAAGTCAAAGGCGGCTGGAGCTAAAGATGGAAAGTACTTAGCGGCGCCTGGAAAAGGAAGCCCATGCAGCGGCCCATGCAACAGCGATTCCGCAACCCTAATCCACGCCTATATAAGGAAGAGAAGTTGGAGAAGACAAGACACACAATTCACGACCCCGTTCACGAAGCAGCCGCCGGCAATTGGAGCTTGGAGATTACCGGCCAAGTTCTTTTTGATTCTGAAGTTGATCGAGCCTTCGGGCTTTTAAAACAATTTATTGCTTTATGTTTTTTTTATTATTCTGTTTTGCTATTTCAGTTTGAACAATTTCAGATTTTAATAGATATGAATTTCAGTTTCGTTTTCCAATTTATTTCTTGTTTTATTTATTCGCATATGAGTAGCTAAACTTGCAGGGCGTCTGGGCAAAGGCGGATCGAAGGGAACTCTGGGCTAAGATAGAACCGTGAGGTTGATAGGGCTTAGTTAACTGCCTGGGGTTTGTTCCCGATTACACAGTTGAGGAATAACTTTATTCTTGCAGGTTTGGGCGGACTAATTTGGTCGTTAGGAAACCCTTACGCTTTGAGATACTGGCGATTGATCAAACCGAGAAATAGTATCTTGTTGTACTACGGGCATAGCGCTAGAACGTGTTGGAGTAGCGGTCGTATGATTCGGATTTCCGGACATGCTATTGGCCGAATTGGGTTCGTCGAGAGAGTAATGCGAGTTTGGGCAAACTAGATCCATGCGACCACATAGGTATCGAATTGTCTAGGCTCAGGGGATTAGGCATAAGTATACCTTGCCTTTCTTTACCCAGTAAGGACGGATTGGGGTGGGGTGACTGTAGGTGTGACTTAATAGGACTGCTATCACTTTGTTAGACATCCTATAACCGATTGACAAACCATCAGTTAAAATCTTTAGTGCCAGGGATCGGTAGTTTGCCCAGAGAACCCAGAGAGAAGCCAAAGCCCAGAAGCCTACTTTCCTTTATTTGATTTCAGTTTGATTAATTGCTTTTCTGTTTACAGTTTGGTCAAAGTGTTTAGTTTATTATTTCTGCATGTTAGTTTGGGTTAATTAGTTTATTTATTTCTGTTAGTTGGTAGTTTGATTAAACGCTGTGACTCAGCAACCAAATTCAAAACCTTTTTATTGTGACACTATTTGGGCAAAGCCGAGATTAACTAAATTGCAATTGCTTCCTCGTGGGATCGACCCTATACTTATCACTTGCTATCTTGTGTTGAGTTTAGGAACTTTATAAATTTATTTTGGCCGCGTTAGCTTCCACGACAAAGTTTTCGCGTCGTCGGTGGGGGAACTGATCTTCGGCGTCCGTGCGGGATGCGCTGGTGCGATCCGGGGGCTCGGCAATCGTCCCACTGCATGCGGGTCGTTGGCGCCTAAAATTCGTGGTGGGCCGCGTTCCGGGACCATTTGACCCGTCGTCCTGTATGTCAGGTTATTGTCGCCCGTTGCGGTCGACCGGGATCCGGGCACGGTATGATTGGGCATTATCTGATTCGTGTGATGGCGAGTTGGCGTGGGGGCCCATGGTACTAATAGGAGCCCTACCTGGGCCTTTTTATCCGGTGTCGGGTGTCGGCCCATTCCACGTGTCGGTGGGGGGTTTTTATGGCACAACACTGGCCCCCAGAGAAGTCCGTAGAGGGACTCCGCTGATTTCTCTGAATGTTGTGTTTGGTCTGGTCCGCGGCTTCCATAAATCCGTTTGCTTGTCTTGATTGATGCTTTGAAAAGGCTTTCGTCCGTGAAGGGTGGTAGGTGATTGTTGCTTTGAGGCAGGCTCTGGCGTCGTTGTCTAGTGTTTGTGCTATCGTTGATCTTTCGCTTGGGGGTTTTGTATTTCCCGCGGTGGTGAACCAAAGCGGAGACCGGGGCCCGGGGCGAAACCTTCGTCTGTTGGGTCATCGATGTCGGGTCGTGATGGTCGAGGTCTGCGCACTCCGTACGGGTCTTTTGTAGCGATGATTTGGCATGTGGGCCCGTGCCCGAGTTGGCGGGGGCCGATCATCGTCGTTTGTGCCGGGATGCGGTCCTGGGGTCCGGAATTCGTCCATGTGGGTGTAGCTCTCTCCCTTTATCATCCAGGGACCGACCATCTTCCCTTGCTCTGGGCCCCGCGTCCGAGCGTGTGACTACTTTGTTTCCATCCCGAATGGCCCGCGTCTAGGCGACCACTCGCGTTGTATTTTTCTTGGGTTTACTTACTTCGCTTGGCGCGACGCGGGGGAGTTAGTTCATAGAGACCTGTGATTATATTCTCAATGGAGAGCATTAATATAGAAAAACATCGATTATTTTTACTTATTTGTTTTGTGTACCCGCACCTCCTCGTACCGAGACTCGTTGAGGTCGTACGGGTTTAGGGATTCGTGGTTTAGGGGTTTGTTCGTTGTCGGCCCCGGTGTTTGGCCATTTCTTGGCGCTCTCTGGGATGCCGATCTTATTGTTTTAAGGCTCACGGCCCGGGGTTCGGTCGTTTTGACGCTCCCCGGGATACTGATCTTATTTTAATGTTCTGGTGTCTTTCCGGGACCGAGGTTTTTCTTCCGGGACCTGTTTGGATTTTGGAATTTTAATGTATTGTTCTCGGCCCGGAGGTTCGGTCGTTTTGACGCTCCCCGGGATGCCGATTTTGGTGTCTTCCCGGGACCGGGGTTTTTCCTCCGAGACCCGTTCGGACTTTGGGTTTTATTTTGTGTTCCCTTACCTCCTCATACCGAGACCTCTTGGGGTCACCTTGTCTATGGGGATTGTGGGTTTTTATTTTGTGTTCCCTTTCCTCCTCATACCGAGACCTCTTGGGGTCACCTTGTCTATGGGGATTGTGGGTTTTTATTTTGTGTTCCCTTACCTCCCCATACCGAGACCTCTTGGGGTCACCTTGTCTATGGGGATTGTGGGTTTTTATTTTGTGTTCCCTTTCCTCCTCATACCGAGACCTCTTGTGGTCACCTTGTCTATGGGGATTGTGGGTTTTTATTTTGTGTTCCCTTACCTCCCCATACCGAGACCTCTTGGGGTCACCTTGTCTATGGGGATTGTGGATTTTTATTTTGTGTTCCCTTACCTCCCCATACCGAGACCTCTTGGGGTCACCTTGTCTATGGAGATTGTGGGTTTTTATTTTGTGTTCCCTTACCTCTCCATACCGAGACCTCTTGGGGTCACCTTGTCTATGGGGATTGTGGGTTTTTATTTTGTGTTGCTTCTTGGAGCAAACACAAGATACCTGTTTTTGATGGCCTCGTTGGGAGTCAGAATTTAACCTCCGCTCTTCGAGGAGGTCCCAGGTAGGTTTGGCCATTAGATCCTCGGCCCATCGTCTCGTGGGCCAGAGACCGGCCTCCGGCGTGGTCGCCGCATATTCCCTCGTGGAATTTCTTGTAGCTCGCATTCATAGCTGTTTCGTCTCGACCCTATCCCGGGCAGTGCCCCGGACCTGATGAAATTCTTGATCGGGTCGCGCCAATTGGCCCCGGGTTTCGAGACTTCCGAGAGGGTTTCTCCCCGGGACGGGTCCGCGGATTTTTCGGACGGGGCTAGCTAGGATAGCGTGTTGGCCTGCGAGTTCAGCTCCCGGGAGATTTGCTCGATCTGGACGCCGGGTAAAGGAATAATGTCTCTCCCGCCTTGGGGATCGTTAAGACTTGTGGCCCAGGTAGGCGTTCCTTGAGTTTGGGACGTGGTGTCGAGCTGTGAGGTGAAGATCATGCCTTCAACGGGATCCCCTCAGCCGCGTTCGCAACCCGCTTCGGGTTGGGTCCCGCGACCCGTGACGCGGCGAGATTGGGCCTGGTCACCTCTTGACAACACGAATGCCAATAGGTCGTGCCGCATGATGCAGCAATTTTGTACGAGTCTGTGCTGAGAATCTGCAATAACACTTCCAACACAAACATATAAACATAGCAAAATATCAATCGATTTTACTTATCTGATCCTCCCGGACCGTGCGAACTGCACGCCGGCCCACGAAAGAGGGGGCTTGGGACCCGGGATCGGTGTTGTTGCCCGAACATCGGTATGCAAAGGTTGGAACTGGGTCATCCCTAGTCTCTGCTCCAACTCCATGATTCTATTGAAAAAGTCTAAGAGATCGAGATCGTGCCCCGGGACCGGTAGGTCTGGGAGACGGGGCTCGGGCCCATACACCGGTTGGTCCGAGAGGCGGGGCTCGGGCCCCGGGACTGGTGGGTCTGCATCCGGGGTTCGTTGTTGCGCTATCCATCGCGTAGACCTCACCTGACTCGTGTTAGACGCTGTCGTTGATTCGGCCGCGCGCGGCGAGTCGGTCGCGTCTCTTTGGTTCTGGGTTCTCTGGGACCCCGTTGGGTCTGACGCCGTGTCCCGTCCTTCTTCGTGCGAGAGGCGGTCGACGGTGTCGACGGTCTGACCGCGGTCGGCGTAAAGCTCGGTGGATCCTGCTCCTCGGGCTCTGGATCTGACGCCGGGACGGGATCATCGTCTTCTATGCTCATGACTTCTTCCACCGGCGCCCTCGTTCCTCGGGGAACGGTGTGGGTTCTGACGCCGTGGCCAAGCTTCGTCATTGCTTGGCATCTCGTAGCCGGATCTTCGGATGGTTAGATTTCTCAGCTCCCTACCTGGCGCGCCAAATGTTTTGACCGTTTTTTGTCGGGGATTATTATATAATAAATGCGCTTGGTAGGGTTTGGAGACGGTGCAAAAACACGTATATTTGTATGTGGAAAGGGAGCTGAAATGAAATCACACCGAGACTAGGCTTGAATGCCCGAGATGATATCTTTGTTTATTCTCTGGTATTTCCAGGTAATATTGTGGACTAATAAGTATATGGGTGGGTATCGGATCACTCGTCCGGGAACCTCTTCCCCGGGCATCCGTCAGTCTTACGACCTCCGCCCCCCCCCCCCCCCCCCCCCCCCCCCCTTTCTCTCGTCCGGATCTAGTCTATTTATAGATGGATTACGCAGAATACATCTGTCCATTATTGACACGTGTATCTATATGCAAAGATAGAGACGTCTTTGGCTCGTGCTCTTCTGCCCGGTGCAGGTCGCATCTGTGTGGCGTCAGCGGCCCGGGGTACGGTCCCGGGACACGATGCCCGGGAGGATTGAGTATGGCCTTCCTCCGTCTTCGGGCGCTCCTTCCGTCGCGTGTTTATTCATGTGGTGGTCTCCCGTGATTTGGGGCTCGGGGTTGGTTCGCCCATCGTCCTCATCATCGTGTGCGCCGGGTTGTTAATGTCCGTGTCCCGTGCTGGGGCGTGATCCCGGGTGGTCTGTCCTCCCGCAATCCGGGTCGTTGGCGCTCGTGCCGGGTGCTCGCGGGGCGGTCCCGGGTCTCGGAACCCCGTCGTCCCTCTGCATACGGGTCGTTGACGCCCGATCGTGATGCTCGGGGCCGGGGCATTGCGTGCGGAGCATATGTCCTGATCCTCGCGATGGTGGGATGGCGCGTGGGCCCACACTACCAGTTGGTGGGGGAACTGATCTTCGGCGTCCGTGCGGGATGCGCTGGTGCGATCCGGGGGCTCGGCAATCGTCCCACTGCATGCGGGTCGTTGGCGCCTAAACTTCGTGGTGGGCCGCGTTCCGGGACCATTTGACCCGTCGTCCCGTATGTCGGGTTATTGTCGCTCGTTGCGGTCGGCCGGGATCCGGGCACGGTATGCGTGGGCATTATCTGATTCGTGTGATGGCGAGTTGACGTGGGGGCCCATGGTACTAATAGGAGCCCTACCTGGGTCTTTTTATCCGGTGTCGGGTGTCGGCCCATTCCACGTGTCGGTGGGGGGTTTTTATGGCACAACATATTTAGTAAATAATTAATTATTTTCATGCCTTATTAAATTTGAATTATTTTGTACTTAATTAAAAAATAGTATTTAATTAATTTTTTAATGATATAATTTTGTTATTATGTTTTTATTAATATATTTTTTATGATTAATTAATTAGTAAATTTAATTTAATAGACTATTAAATTAAAATTTATTCTATAATTTATTATTATTTTTTATAATTATTTGTTTTTTTATTAATTTATTATTAAATTTAAATTAATTTGTATTTTATTAATTTTAAAATTGTTAATTAATTCATTAATCATTAAATATAAATCAATCAATTAATTAGTTTTAATATGTTTTAATGAAATATTTTTGTGAATGATTAATCATTTTAAGTTATTTAATTTATTTAGCAATGAAAACTTTAAAGTATATTAGTATTTAAAGTTTTATTTTATCTAAAGCGATAGTTGTTAATTACTCATGTTCGACTCTTAACGTGTGCAATTTAAGCATATAATATTTTAATTTATTGTAGCAAGTCAAAGAATAAGTTTAATAATTTTAAAAGATAAATGATTAATTGTGGAATTTGCTAATAGAACAGACCTATTTGTGATATTTTCCCAAAAATATAATAAGAACCTTACAATCCAATAAAGAAAAAAAATTAACTTGTGAGTAACAAATAAATATTTAATTTTTAAATAATTTAAAATTCAGAACATGAAAGATATTTCATACATTAAAAATACATATTAATGAAATTAAAATACATATTTATGTTATACAGTATAATAATACTTACTATTGTCATAATAAGAACTATGTTTTAAATAAATATTTCACAAATAATACAAACTTCTTAAAAAAAATATGAGAGCTGTGGATTTTTGGGAACAAATATAAGAAAGATGAGAATTTTAACACACCTCAAAAAAATATAAGTATTTCATACACTTTGTACATGAAATGTCTAGGTTACCCTCACCTTTTTTAAAAACAAAACAAAAGAATTAAAAAACAAGAAAAAAACAAAAAAAAGCATTAAAAAAGGTCCCCACCCTATTTTTTCTTTTCTCTCTTCGGTCCCCCCAACATCAAAACCGCCGCCGAAATCGAGAATCAAAGAAGTGAAATTCCGGCGACTTCAATTCCGGCGACTCAATGGCTGACAACAACGACAACCAGGACGAGCCACAATGGCCGATTCAAGCCCCGGTAAGTGCCGAAACCCTACTTTTTTTATTTCGAAAATTTGAATTTTTTTCGATAATGTGTTGAATTGGATGTGTTAATTGCTAGCCATTGAGTGTATTTAAGTTCCTTATTGCGTTTTAGTTGATTTAGAATTGAAATTCTGTGTTAAATTAGTCTTTGAATCGCCTGAAATTTCTGGTTTTTGGTCGTGTTTATGGCTACACGGTAGCGCTACACGGTAGCGCTACACGGTAGCGCTACACGGTAGCGTTTATAGAACTGACCGTGTAGCGAGACCACCGTGTTACCGAGCAGCGACCGAGATTTTCTCGGTAACATGGTCAGATTTCTCGGTCACCGTGTTATCGGTTATCCGGTTACACGGTGACCGTGTTACCGGTAACACGGTACACGGTGACCGTGTTATGACCGTGTTACAGAATAAATTTTTTTTTTTTTGAATTTTGAGTTTTCTTATTTAATTGAATGTCATATTTACTTATTTTAACTTCATTTTTGCAGGAGGGCTTCCATTGGAAAAGGCCAGAGTTCATACACAAGTCGAAGAACCTCAATTTGTACGATCGGTACGAATTGCTAAAGGAAATTAAAGACACGCTGGCGTTCGTCGACCCTACCGAAGCAACTTTACAGACATTTAAGAAAAGTTGTTTTGGTTATTTGCTCTATATTAAGAGGGACGGAAGTTCCAATATGGCGATGCAGCACCTGCTAGCTCGGGAGATCGTGAGTCCGACGATACCTCCATTCGAGCATTGGTTTTTCGTCGGGGGCCAGACTATTCGCTTTCGAGCACAGGAGTATGCCCTGATTACCGGACTTCGATTTGGTGGTCACGCATTTGATCCTTCGGCCACCACGCACACGGTTTCTGAGGACTCTGTTTACTACAGACACTTCAGACAGACGACGATCCTTAAAGATCTTCGTACGAAATTCACCTCTCTGAGTATGGGTCAGGACCCGGCCGACTACTTGAAGGTGGCCAACTTGTTGATGTACTATGTTTTCTTGCTGGGCCGAGACGATGCCAAGATCGACACTTGGGCTTGGGCTTTTGTGGAGGACGTTGCCGAATGGGATTCGTTTCCCTGGGGATCCTACTCCTGGCAGATCATGTCGCACTACATCTCCATAGCTGCGACGATGCCCGGTCAGGTTAACTCGAGGGGATACCACGTTTACGGCCCAATTTGGGCCTTTCAGCTATGGTCGTACGAGGCTATACCGAGCCTGGGCAGTGTCTGCGGAGAGCGAAACGAGAAAACAAGGAGGCCTCGGTTTTTGAACTGGAGATCGGTTGGATGCACCCTCGATTTCACTCATTTCTTCGAGGACGATCAGGTAAATTTTGTGAAATTAATGTTTTAAATTATTTATTTCCTTTAATTAATGCTTAATAAATTAATTTTCATTTGTTTTCAGCTTGTGGTCCTCTCGACTCTAGAGCCGACACGCAGGGAGGCGAGGAGTGAGTACTACACTTCGTTCCTTACCAGAGGAGCAGACGAAGTGAGGTACGCTGTTCCTGCTAGGATTGGACATGCTCCGAGAGGAGCACAGGCTGCAGTACCGGTGAAGAAGAAGAAGAAGCCGAGCTTGATGGAACGCGTGGCCGGACGCGTGTCCAAGATGACGGGCGGTGACCCTCAGACTAGTCGACGCACGCGTGATGACAGGACACCCGATTCATCTGCCGAGCGACGTGCATCTGAGCGTGCATCTCACCGAGCCCGACGAGAGTCCTCTCCTGCAGCTGAGGCACCTGAGGCCCCTGAGGCACCCGAGGGTTCAGACGACAGTACTGATCGGCACATTGATCGACGGCTCCACAAGATCCTCAACGATGAGTCTGAGACGGGGTTTATGGGCCGATTGACTGCCCGGATGAGGAGGGTACAGAAGGAGGGCAACGACAGTCTGATGGAGCAGATTCGGGGCTTCTTCGGTCGCAGGCGATACTCCCGGGGTCGCCCCTGTCCTTCTGATGCATCTCAGGGCGGTTTTCCGGCTGCTCGGCATTCTATCAGCGCGCCTCCTCGCTTTCAGGACTCGGAGCCCGAGTTAGTGGACGTTGATGTCAGGGTTTCGTTTGGGGATTGGTCATATGATGATCACTTTCAGGATGGTTATCGCAGGTCGCCACTTGTCGAGCCGACCCATGCCGAGTCTTTCCATGCCGAGTCGACCCACGTCGAGCAGCAGCCTCAGGTCGAGCAGCAGCAGCCTCAGGTCGAGCAGCAGCAGCCCCTGTATGAGCACGTGCCCCAGTACGACCAGCAGATCGTTGGCGATAGCTATCGCACACCGGTACAGACTCAGGCTGTCTGGGGAGATAGCGGTCATTCTTCGCCACCGAGGGCGCTGCGTGATTTTCAGGGTGTCTTCGGTGCCTTCCCAGCGATTCCCACCGACGGCATCTTCACTCCGACTACTGATTATCGGCCAGAGTATGATCCGGGTTTTATTGTACCGAGGGGGGCTGATATACCGCAGGTGATCATTGATGAAGAGACTTATTTTCCTCTTGAGTCGCAGGTCGAGTGGTTCAAGGTGACGACTCCCTTGGAGGAGAATGAACACGAAAAGGAGATTGCATTGTCGGAAGAGGAGAAAGAACTTGGGGCTGATGAGGAGGAGGAGGATGTCGCCGAGAGTAGTAGTCTCGGACCCCGTGTGAGGAGGCCCTCGGCAGCTCTCCGGAGCCCGTACGTCGCGCAGTTCGCACGGTCTGGCAGCAAGAAGGTTAGGGGGCTCTATTCGATGTTCCGTCGTGACGGGCATGGAATGAGTATCAAAATCCCTTTCAACGGACTCACTCTGGACAACCCCTACTTCACCCGGATTGAGTCACTAGATCATTGGTACACAAGCATGGTAAGTTAATTAATTTGTAGTTAAACTTTGAACTTTATAATGTTTATTAAATTGTGCTTAACTGTGATATGTATATTTTTCAGGAGATTGACATGTACATTACGTACCTGCAAGACAAGATAAAGTCCGGCAAGGGTTTAAAAGATGAAGTCACTCCAACGAAGACTATACTCTTGTGTACCGAGTTCTTCGTAAGATCCAATCATCCTATCAAATACAAGTTTTTTTTTATCATTTTCCTAATACTAATCGTTTAAATTTATTTTTAATTAACAGAACGCTATGAAGACTCAGTACGATAGGATTTTGATCCCGAATGCACATGCAAAGAGAACGAACTTGGAGAGAAAATACGAGACCTGGGCACCGCCGGACTTCATGGTGAAATACATCACGGGAGACAGTAGGCACGAGAGTTGGGAACACGCACGAGAGGTAATTTAAAGAACCGTACATTTTTTTTTTAATTCAATTTAATATTTTAATTTAATTGTAAATAACGTTTAATTTTATTTTTTATTTTTTTAGGTGATAACGGTCTGTAATACCGGGGAACATTGGATCGTGATACGGATTAACCTGGATCGCTGGACTATACAGTTGTACGACTCGTGTTGGTGGCGTTGTCCGGAAGTAACTGCCAAGTCTCGTGTACTAGCCCCGATGTTGGAGTTGTTGCCTCGTCTTTTGGTAGCTGCCGGATTTTGGGAGGGTATGAACTTTATTCGTCGGTCCCACAAGAAGACTTCTATGATGGTCGAAGTCCCGATGGAGCAGTTTATGCAAGTCGACAACTGCAGCTGCGGCCCGTTCGTGTGCATGTACCTGGATCGTCTCGTCAACAAGTACCTCACTCACCGGGGTAGAGAGATCGACGACTCGTACTTGATGAAGTATCGTCGATATGTCGCTCGGAAAATTTTCAGTTTGAGTCATCGAGTCGATTGATTTGTATTTTGGATGATTTTAGACTTTTTCTTGTGCATGTGTTTGGACTGGTTATTATGTGTATTGAGATTGATTTGCAGGTTTAGCTTTGATATTAACTAAATAAATCCCGTCAATTTTTTTTTAAATTATTTATAATATATTAACTTATTAATTTAATATAATTTGTAAAACAATTAAACTAATTTAGGTGTGTTTTGGTGAAATATGTGTGTTTTGATTGATTTTGGTGAAATAGGTGTTTGTTTTGATCGATTTGGGTGGAAAAAATGTGAAAAAACGGGATCTGCCCTCTGCTACACGGTGGTACCGGTAACACGGTCATGTGTACCGGTAACACGGTCACCGTAACACTGACCGTGTAGCCAAGAACTGCCCGGTCAGTTTTCTGGGCAATGACTCGGTAACACGGTATTACCCGGCTACACGGTGGCCTACACGGTGGTGACCGTGTAGTGTAGAACATGTTTTTATATTTCATTGATTTTAAGGCATTTTTCGATTGTTAACTTGTTCTTGTAGTGTAAAACATCATTTTAATAATCAAAATGATTCAAAAAACATGATCAATTATTGAATTTGACGAATTAAGTGATTACGCATGAACAATTTATTACCTATGTTGATAAGATTGTGACAATATTAGTAGAAAGTTCGAAAAACGGTCAACATTCCAAGCATCTCATCTTTGTAGTCCTATAATGGTTGTTTTGTGATGTTTATTGGATGTATCTAGTGTTTAAAATGATGTTTCATGCTTAAAGTAACAACAAAAATGCTCGAGAAATGCTTCAAATTCATAAAAAACCAAATATTTTCTAAGCTACACGGTGGGCTACACGGTAGGCTACACGGTAGAAGGTCCAACACGGTAGGTTTCAATTGCTCGGTTTATTTAAAAGATTACTCGGTAACACGGCGAATACCGGTAACACGGCTAACCGTGTAACCGGGTTACCGTGTGACCGGTAAAAGCCGTGAAAAAAGAAAACCAAATTGGGGGTAAGAGAATTCGAACTCCTGACCTGATGGATTTAATTCGATTTTTTAAATGCGGCTAACCAGTTGATCTAGAACTCTTCACTGAATATAATTAGAAGAAGTTTATATATATACCTCATAAATATTCTATACACTTAACCTAAACCCTTTTTCAAAACACAATAAAATGTAAAAAAAAAACATAAATTAACTTTTTTCTCTCTCTCTCTCTCTTCCCACCCCTGCCGCCGGCCATTTTTGAGAATCAAGGAAAATCCGGCCACTTCAATTCCGGCGAATCTCAATGGCAGACAACAACGAACAACAAGAAGAGCAACAACGGATGATTCAAGCTCCAGTAAGTGTGGCCGAACCCTCTTTTTTCAATTTCGAAAATTTGATTTTTTTTTCAATAATGTGTTCAATTTGATGCGTTAATTGCTAATATTTGAGTGTATTAGAGTTCCTTATTGTGTTTTAGTTGATTTAGAATCGAAATTCAGTGTTAAATTGCTCGTGAAAATTCTGAAAAATATGAGTTTGGGTCGCTGTTCTTGGCAACACGGTGGCGCTACACGGTGGTAATTTTCTCGGTCACCGTGTTGCTTGCCTACCGTGTTACCGGGCAGTGACCAAAAAATTCTGGGCTTTTATCCGGTAACACGGTCCCAGTTATCCGGTAACACGGTCCCGGTTATCCGGTAACACGGTGACCGTGTTACCGGACAGAATTGTAATTTTTTTTTTTAATTTTGATTTATGTTATTCATTTTTGCAGGAGGGCTTCAAGTTGAGAAGAATAAACATGGATATGCTAAGCGGATTACCAGATGAGATCCTGCATCATGTCCTCTCTTTCCTACCGACCAACCTCTCCGTGCGCACCAGCGTTCTCGCGAGACGATGGAGGTTTTTGTGGGCCCTCGTCCCAAATTTAGAGTTTCGCAGCTCTACGCATTTGGACATCATAGACAGGGTTATATCGATGCACGAAGCAAAACCCCTGGATACTTTTAGCATCTCCAATGTGGAGGGCAGCTCGTATCGACTGGAGACATTGATTATCCACGCCCTCAAGCGCAGCGTCCGAAATATGTACCTTAATTTCGATGATATAGACTACAAGGAGTATATCGCGTGCGGTTTGCCAAGAATTCTCTTCACGTGCAAGACCGTCGTCGACTTGAAGCTAAATAATTGTGGAGTGATCCCCTCTAGTGGGGAGGTGTTTTTGCCTTGCCTCAAGAAGCTTGATCTCAGTAATGTCGATTATGAGGATAAGGATTCCCTCCCTCACTTGCTTTCTGGTTGTCCTGTGATTGAGGAGCTGATCATCGATGATTTCTATAGGGAGGAAGAAACGAACTTGGGTTGCTTTATTATATCTTCACCCACAATAAAAATGTTGAACATTGATTTCTCCTCGAGTCGCGAAGTATACTATGATGATGAGATGTTGATAATAAATCTTCCCGCCCTCGTATATCTTAAGGTGAATGGTTGTTATTTGGAGTATGCCAAAAGTTAGAGGAAGACCATGCCCTCCCTAATTGAAGCGGATATTAAGTTGAATGGATATTGGCATGATTGTCACATTGATTGCATCGAGCATGACTGTTCGAGAGCATTTCTTAGTTCTCTTTGCCATGTGAGGTACCTAAACATCTCAAGCTATTTTAAAGAGAAGGTACGTTTTGATTTTTGAATTGTTCTAATTTTTTTCTTACTTAATTATATACCCTGCTTGTGGTTTTAAAAATATGATTTTTTTTCCAGCTGCTTGACATTGTAGGAACGAGTTCAATGCCAAAGTTTGTTAATTTAACCAAACTCGTACTTAATATGAACGCTCAGTGGCATTTTATTGCTAAGTTCCTCGAAGTTGCTGATAATCTTGAAGATCTTGTTGTGAGTGGAGTTAGCTTTTGCAATTTATCTTTTTACATATTTTGCAACTCTATATGTTTTTTATTTGTATCATTGTTTTTTTCATCAGCTTCGCTCAACCTTGATGCCCTATAGGGAGCCGGAACGAGTGCCTTTGTGCATCTTATTACATCTAAGAACTGTTAGAATTGATAAATTCGGTTTTCGTGATGATAGCGGTTTTGACATGGTGAGATATATTTTGAGGAATGCTTTTGTACTTGAGCGGATGGACATAGACGGATTCCCCCGTTATAGTTTATCTGAGCAGGAAAAGCTTGATGCGCACCAAAGAATCTCATTGTTTGAGCGAGGATCCAAGTCATGCCAAATTTCCTTCAACTAGTAGACCTTTGATTTGTATTTTGATTGATTTTGTACGTTTTTTGGATTGATTTGGTATCTTTTCGGATTGATTTGGTTTCTATTTGACTTTATTTATGTGTGTTTTGATTGATTTTGGTGAAAAATGGTTTATTGGTGTGTGTTTTGGTTGATTTAGGTGAAAAGCAGGTGAAAAAACGGGTTCTGCCGGACTGCTACACGGTGGTACCGGTAACACGGTCACGTGTACCGGTAACACGGTCACTGACCGTGTAGCTCTATTTTTTTAAAAAAATATCGGTAACACGGCTAACCGGGTATCAGCCGTGTTACCGGGTAAAAAAATAAAATAAAAAGGGGCTCCTAGGATTCGAGCCCCTGACCTATTGATTTCAACCCGAATATTCAAATGAGGCACACCAGTTGGACTAGAACTCTTCACTGACCTTATTTAGCAAATTATTATATATTTACCTTACGAATATCTTTTAAAATCGACCCGCCCTTCCCCCGAGAACCTATTTCCAACCTGTTTTTTCACACATTTCACATTCACGAGATAAACAAACTCCAAAACAAGTACAATAATCTAAAACAAGCACAAACACCTAAAACACACCAAATATCCAAAATCCAACGAGAGTAGACGAAAATAAAACAACCCAAGTCTCAAATAATTCTAAAACTCCGATAAATCAACCAAACCCAATTTAGATCTCTGCATCCGTGCTCATTGGACATTTTGTTCTCGTGTGTCCCTCGTTTCTGCAGATGCTGCACTTCTTCTTCTGTCTTCTTTGGCTCGACTCTTCTGCAGGGACATTTAAATCAACAACCCCCCCAGGTGGGATAAAGACCGTGCACTTCCGTCTGTTGTGACCCACGCCCTGACATCTCGAACACACCTGCACACGACGACACAATATTAGAGGTTTAAGCCACGACATACGTACGATGTTCCTTCTGGATGAACAAACCTGATCACGTCGTGCAGAGCTCTCAACTGCAGAACGAGCACGTCTCATCCTCGGACGTCCAGCCTGGCTAACCGCTACTGGAGGATAAACTACGTACGATGCTACATCCGGCGGGACCACCCAATCATCATAATGTGGCACCGGCACAATAGGCGTCGCATACATCTCGACATGGCTGCTCGTCTTGAACCAGGGGCTCACGAAATCGTACGCTGAAAATCTGGCTCGTCTACATAATAACAACAAAACAAGTTAGTGAAATGAGCTCTTTAAAATTAATTTTAAAGGCAAAATGATATCATACCTTAAAGCGGCACAAGCATGACGACACGGTATTAGGTCCAAGTCGAACTCCCGACAATCACACGTGCGATTCGCGAGATCAACAAGATAAGATCTGTCATCCTCCTCAACTCTGTATAGGGTATCCGCACTGACCTCCCGAATGGTAAAATAACGGCTCAACATATCTTGATTAGACAACTTGAGGACTGCCTCCTCGGTCAGCTCATGGTCATTCTGTCTCTCGTTAGCTTTCCTTCGTTTCTCGTCAAACCATCTCTCAATCATCGCACGAATGGCCTCGAGCATCGCACAGATAGGTAATCGCCGTGGCCATTTGATAGCAGCGTTGAAGACTTCGGCCGCATTCGATGTCATGAAACCGTATCGTCGTGCAGCACACTGTGACCTCGCCCAATGCTCAACCCCGATATCAGTAAGGCGCCTATAAACACCCTCTCTACTAAGAGTCTCCACATTCGAAAAATGCCTTTCAAACTCATCCACCCGATAACTATAGGCAGCACAGTATACAGCTTCGACCACCTTCTTGCCATACGGTGCTAGATTCTTCGAGAGGTGGTGATAGCACAACGCACGAGTCGCGTGGGGATAGACACTCCGAATAGCATTTGCGATGCTCTTATGCTGGTCGGACACAATGAGGAGATCCTCGTCGTCTGTATCGTAGCATTGCCTGAGGTGCTGTAGAAACCACAACCACTCCTCGTCATTCTCTATCGGACCGATACCAATGGCAAGCGGGAAAATATTTTCATTCCCGTCTTTTGTGACGGCGACAAACATCACACCAGTGTTTTTCCCTTTCAAATGGGTGGCGTCGACTACTATCACAGGCCTCAGAGTGCGATGCTGAAATGCACTAATGCACTGCCCAAGTGCAACAAACATGTGGCAAAACACGCCCTCGCTGGTCGTCTGAATATCATACCGAGTCCCGGGATTATGTTCTCTCAGCATGTACAGATATGACGGGAGCCTCTGATACGATTCATGGTAGTTGCCGTATGCTATCTCAAGCGCCAACTTCCTCGTCCGTAGGGCGAAGCTGTAGTCGATGTGAACTCCGTACAATCTCCTCAAATCCTCAACCATATCTTTCGGCTTCAGTTCACGATTGCCGACTAACTGGCGTGCAAAGAAAGTAGCTGCAACCTTGCTAGACACCTGTCGATCAGTAGTCCGCCCCAAATTGTTATGACACTCGTGATTCAAGTTCAGCTTCGTAATCCTCCAAAAGGTGTCATCGGAACCCGTGGAACACAATTTGAACGGGCAAATTTCACTCCCCTGCTTGCACTCGTACGTCACCCGACCAGAGCTAGACCGAGTAGTTTTGCACTCCACCTTATTCTCCATGTGATACATCCCCACCGACACCTTCAAATCTGATTTCTTTCGGAACGTGGCCCCGACTACCATCTGACCATAAATCGGTTGGGGTTCGATGGAACGCAACGGAACAGCGGGATCAAAGCTCGGTAGTGGAATGATCCAATTGCGCAGCGGATGATTCTGTGCATTCTGAGCAGCTTCGGGTTGCTCGCTGGCTCCCGCAGTAGAACTCGAGGACAGATTACGGCGTGACATAATATTTGTAATGACGCGCGGCTGTCTAATCCATTCTGTCCATTCAGTGGTCAACGACTCCAATAGATCGGCCTGACAAGCTTCTTCGTCGTCCTCGGAAGTCTCGACTGCCTCGTGCTCTGACGGTACACCTTGATCACGATTTTCTCCTCCAATATTCACCTCCGGCGCAGCTTGTTGTGCCTCTGTTTCTACGACAAACACAAAGCACTCATGTATTTGCTCGTCTAACATACGGGATACATCTTCGTCTCGAAGCAAAGGAGCACGCACGCTTCTCGCGTCAATGCCTCGTGTGAAGAAAGACAACATGTACTCGATATTGGGCGGAGGGCGCAAAGCAGTACGAATCCGGCTCACAAGAGTGTCGAGCGTAATTTCATCCCTATTAAAGAAGAGGCACATATCTACTCCGTCGACATAGCCCGCTCGATCCCAACGACCGCCGTAACGTACCGTGATTCGTCGATCCGACATCTACGATAAATAAACACGATTGAAATAAGTTAGGGAACCCAAAATATCCATCCAAACGTGCAAAACGATCCATAATTCGAAATTTAAAAAAAAAAATCAAAAAACTGGTCACTGTACACGGTCACTACACGGTCACCTGACCGTGTAGTCTGCCACCGTGTTACCGAGGCACCTATCGGTACACGGTGACCGGGATTACCGTGTAGTGCCCTGCTGTGTTACCGGGCAGTGACCGGATAACCTTCATAGCTACACGGTGGCTACACGGTGGAAGCTGCCCACCGTGTAGCCACCGTGTAGCTATGAACTCGAACAGAAAATCGAAAAAAAACACAGAAACGGCGATTTTCGACGTACCTTTCGGCCGGCGAACCCAGCTCTTCCCACGTATATTCGGACGGAGCTTTCTTGTAGAAGTGTGTTGTGTGAGGATTTTAGAGAAATTGGGTTTTTGTGTTTTGAAAAAAATGTAGGTTTTGAGGGTTTGAGAGGGTTGATATGCATGAATTAATGCATGTATTTACATCTTCACCAACTCAAAAATCTGATTTTTGTTAGATGTGGGCCCCACTTATTTTTTATTTATGTTTTGTGATTTATTTTGAATTTTTATTGAATTTTTTGAGTGGAAATAAAAAGTAAGGGTGTTTAAGAGATTTCAAGTGTAGTTTGTATAGAATACTCATGTTTTTATTTGGTGTGTCAAAATTCTCATGTTTATTATTTTTGTGCATGAAAAGTTACATTCCCACAAAAAATATTCATACTTTTTAACTTTAAATACAATTTTACCTTTACTTTATTCAATTATTTTTTCAATTTTACTCACAATAATTTACTTTTTAACTTAAAAATATATTTATGTAGTATAATTGACTTTTTAATTAGAAAATTAAAAAATAATATTTTTCTTAATTTCTATTTCTAAACAAACGTCCTATATTTATGAAAAAGAGAGTATAGTTTTAATTAATAATGTGTAAATTATACAGTAATTATTATAAAATGAACATATATAAAAATAATTTTATACAGTAATTATTGTAATTATAACAAAAAGAAATACTGTATATTTAATTATTTTAAGGGGATAGAGAGGGAGTATTATGATGATTGCGTAGAAAGTTTAGCATTGAATAACAACACGAGCTTGACCGTTCCTACCGAGGGCCTACCCCATGGGCTTAATTAAGCTCGACCAGATCGACCACAAAAGATTTCGGGATGTTCTCGAATTGAAATGAGTCCATTGGATAAATGCCCCTCCCATTTGTAAGTAAGGGTTAAATAACCCTTACAAAAATAAAATTGGATTTCTACCCCTCCCTTTATAAAATTAAATATAAAAGAAATGAAAATGAAAATATTTACACATTAACCCCTCAAAATATTTACACAATAACCCCTCTTTCATTTCTTCTTCTTCCCCTCTTTTTTCTCTCCCGAACCCTAAATCGCCCAAAAAAAAACGGCTCCGAAATCGACGATTTTCCACCAACAATTCGACGTAGAAAGGTTAGCATTCACTTCTACATGACTTGTGGGTGTGTTGTTGTCAATATCGAGCTTGAATTTTGCGATTTGAGTGCTTTTCGAAACCAAAAAAATCTGCAAAATCGCTGTTTCTGTCGCAGGCGGGCGTAGGGCGTAGGCCACTGCCTACGCCCTGCGCCCGTATCAGTGCAGTTTTGAATCTGATTCTTCCCGTTTTATTGTAACTGCAGGCATGGATAAGATATCAATCCTAATACATTTTAGTGGAGAGTGGCAGCTCTTGGAGGGATATTGGAGATGGGTAATGAGCGATTTGAAGCACTCGAAAACAATATTGATTGATAGGAGCATTTCGTTTAATGCACTTATTGAGAAAGTGTGTGGAAAAATCGGCATCGATCCATCATGTAATGAAGTTGCGATCTCTCGATTCCCAAAGGAAAAGTCTCCTCCGATATATCTTAATGATGAAGAAGATTGGGCCACGACTCTATGGATTCATAGAAACCAAGATGAAATGGAGTTGTTTGTGACCTACAGTCCTTCTGTACCGAGAAGTCCTGCCCGTGAAAGTCCTGCCCGTGAAAGTCCTGCACGTCAAAGTCAAAGTCCTGCACGTCAAAGTCCAATTCGGCCAGAAAAACTTCCAACTCGAAGAACTTCAGGTGAAACATCACAATATTACAGTCAAGTAATAGTGCCATCTACTTATGATCAGTCTGTATCTATTTGGGATAGTATTGATTTATGCAATACTTCGTATGGTGGTGTTTCTGGTGATTATGATGGTGGTGTTTCTGGTGATTATGATGGTGGTGTGGGTGGTGATTATTATGATGGTTTTGATGGTGTCGAGGTCGATGCTAACGACGATGATGTTGTTGATGACGATGATAATAACAATGGTGGAGGTGGTGACGACGGTAATAATGAGGGCGGTAGTTCTTATTATAATAATCCTGTTGTGGACGATGTTGTTGCTCCTGCTTTCAGACTTTGTGATCGAGACGGGGGTGGTCGGTATGATGGTTCCGATTTGGTAGTTGGTCAGACTTTCAAGAACAAAGACGAGTTCAGCTACGTTGTCGCTCGGGTAGCATTGCAGGGCAAGTTTGAATTTGTTGTGGCCAAATCTGATCACAATCGAAAGGTGGTGAAATGTGTTGAAAAAAATTGCAAATGGAAAATTCGTGCAACGAGGAAGAAGACGACCGATGAGTTTGTGATTAAAACCTACACCAACATCCACACTTGTTCTTTGATTGATAGAAGCGGTGTGCACAGGCAGGCCTCGAGCAGTCTTATCGGCAATCGACTCCAGGACCAGTTCTTGAATGCAAAGAAACCTATGACACCAGCTGCAATTCAGCAGTTCATGCGTACTGAGGAAAATATCACTGTCAGTTACGACAAAGCATGGAGAGGGCGGCAGAGAGCCCTGGAAAATGTTCGCGGATCCTATGAAGATAATTTCTCGAAGCTTCCTTCGTATTGTTACATGCTTGAACAAAGGAATCCAGGTACGTTCACCCGTATTCAGACAAACGCCAGCAATGAATTTCAGTACTTCTTCATGGCTATCGGAGCGTGTATTCGGGGATTTCAGTACATGAAGGACGTTATCGTCATTGATGCATCGTTCATGACCAATAGATACAAGGGAACGCTTCTTATTGCTTCTGCTACTGACAGTGAGCATCACAGTTACCCACTTGCTTGGGGTGTGGGTGATGCAGAGGACACCAATTGCTGGATTTGGTTCCTTCAGTGCTTGCAGTTTTTTATTGCAGATAGATCTGATCTGGTAATCGTGTCTGACAGAGGTCAGCCAATTATAAATGCTGTAGCTGCTGTTTACCCTAAGGCAGAACATGGGCACTGCTATTGGCACATCATGCAAAACATCAAGTCCAAGTACAACAGGAGAAACGACTTGGTTGGTCATTTTAAGAGGGCTGCGTGCTCGTACACTGTACCCGAGTTCAATCGACATTTTTCAGAGCTTAGAGCAGCGAGCGAGAAATGTGCAAAGTGGCTAGAAGATATCACGTTTGAGAAATGGTCAAGAGTCCACCACTGTGTGAATAGATACGAGGTGATGACGTCTAACGCAGTGGAAGTGATAAATGCCGTGATGAAAGACGCTAAAGACTTTCCCATATGTTCCTTGATCAAGTTTATCGTGGATAAGATGGTCGAATGGTTTTGCAGACATCGTGAAGAAGCTCGTGCGTTCACCGGTGTATTGACACCGAGAAGGGAAACAACGTTGCGTGAGCGTTATGACCGTGCTCCTAAATGGGTTACCAAAAAAATAAGTACTTGGATGTACACTGTGGAGTCGACTAGATGGTGTGGGGTTGTGGATTTGGAGGCAATGACGTGTGAATGTGGTGTGTTTCAAATTGACATGATGCCGTGTGAGCATGCCATTGCCGCAGCGTGTGCCAAGGACCCGAGTCGGGCAGGACAATATGCTTATGATATGACTTCTCTTTATTTCACCCGTGAGTATATGATGGAAGCATATAAGGAGAACATTATACCTGTTCCTTCAGAAGATCAATGGACGGAGATTCCCGAATATGTCCAAAACATGATAGTGTTGCCCCCACCGGCGAAACGAACTCCAGGACGGCCGAGAATGGACCGCTTCACGAGTCGAATGGAGAGGTTTTCGAAGAAAACATATCGATGTGGGAAATGTCAAGGAGAGGGTCACAATGCACAGACTTGTCCGATTCCACCAGAGTAAACACTGTTGAATTTTTATGTAGTTGTGTGTGTTTTTTCATATATTTTTGTGTAATTTGACTTGTGAAATATTTACTATGCAGGTTGTGATGTCAAGAGGAGGAAGTTGTAGATGCCCGGGTGTAGCGAAGAAGAGGGCATGACTAGAACTCTTTGATTTTTTACAATTATTTTGTGTTTTGAGACAATTGTGCAACAAACAAGTTAGTATGAATCTTTCATGTTAGAAGTGTTTTAATTTTAGACTTTGTATTTGTTCTTAATCATCCAATGTTAGAATTGCTTGAATCTGGTTAAAATTGCTTGAATGTGGTGTAAATGTGTTTTGGACAGGTTGGAATCACAAAAAACGGGGAAATCCATGAAAAATTCTGTTCTGTGTTGGGCGTAGGGCGTAGGCCACTGCCTACGCCCTACGCCCGCTCTGTCGCAGGCCAAAGCCTGCTTCTTGATGAGCGTAGGGCGTAGGCCATTGCCTACGCCCTACGCCCGCTCTGTCGCAGGCCACTGCATGCACTTGATGGGCGTAGGGCGTAGACCATTGCCTACGCCCTACGCCCACAATGCCTTACATTATACTGACGCAGGGCGTAGGCCACTACGCTACGCCCAACGCCCATTCTGACGCACCCCCACCTACGCCCTACGCCTTCACAGTTTGGATTTCACGCGGTTTTGGCAATTTATCGACTTACCCGTGGATAATTAATGTAATTTGAACCGTTGGATGATCTTAAAATGTAGTTTTGCGTGTCCCGACCAATTTTCGTGAAAAAATAATGTCGGGAAGTGCTCGATCGGCTAATGTCGAGAATTTGTCGATTTTTGCGACATTATCGGATCGAGCACTTCCAGACAATATTTTTTCACGAAAATTGGTCGAGACACGTAAAACTACAATTTAAGATCATCCAACGGTTCAAATCACCTTAATTATCCACGAGTAGAAGTATTTAGTGTTTTCATCACATATTACTTCTAAGTTACTTCTAAGTTTAACTTTAAATGTTATAGTTTGAGTTGAAGTTAAGTAGCTTCAAGGTATGATCAAACAATAAAATGTAATTTCGTTATTTTGAACCGTTGGATGATCTTAAAATGTAGTTTTACGTGTCCCTTCCAATTTTCGTGAAAAATTAATGTCGGGAAGTGATCGATCCGATAATGTCGCAAAAATCGACAAATTCTCGACATTAGCCGATCGAGCACTTCCCGACATTATTTTTTCACGAAAATTGGTCGGGACACGCAAAACTACATTTTAAGATCATCCAACGGTTCAAATTACATTAATTATCCACGGGTAAGTCGATAAAATTGCCAAAACCGCGTGAAATCCAAACTGTGAAGGCGTAGGGCGTAGGTGGGGGTGCGTCAGAATGGGCGTTGGGCGTAGCGTAGTGGCCTACGCCCTGCGTCAGTATAATGTAAGGCATTGTGGGCGTAGGGCGTAGGCAATGGCCTACGCCCTACGCCCATCAAGTGCATGCAGTGGCCTGCGACAGAGCGGGCGTAGGGCGTAGGCAATGGCCTACGCCCTACGCTCATAAAGAAGCAGGCTTTGGCCTGCGACAGAGCGGGCGTAGGGCGTAGGCAGTGGCCTACGCCCTACGCCCAACACAGAACAGAATTTTTCATGGATTTCCCCGTTTTTTGTGATTCCAACCTGTCCAAAACACATTTACACCACATTCAAGCAATTCTAATATGCAGAATTCAATACAATACAAATCAATCGACTCGATGACTCAAACTGAAGATTTTTCGAGCTACATATCGGCGATACTTCATCAAGTACGCGTCGTCGATTTCTTTATCCCGGTGATTGAGGTACTTGTTGACTAGACGATCCAGATACATACACACGTACGGGCCGCAGTTGTGGTTGTCGACTTGGACAAACTGCTCCGTCGGGGCTTCGACCCGCATAGGAGTCTTCTTGTGGGTTCGACGAAAAAAGTTTCTACCCTCCCAAAATCCTGCAGCTACCAAGAGACGAGGCAACAACTCCAACACCGGAGTTAGTACACGAGACTTGACAGTTAGATCCGGAGTACGCCACAAGCACGAGTCGTACAACTCTATAGTCCATAGGTCCAGGTTAATCCGTATCACGACCCAATGTTCCCCGGTATTACAGACCGTTATCACCTAAAAAAATAAGAAATAAAATAAAACGTTATTTACAATTAAATTAAAATATTAAATTGAATTAAAAAAATAAAAATGTACGGTTCTTTAAATTACCTCTCGTGCGTATTCCCAAGTCTCGTGCCTATGGTCCCCCGTGATGTATTTCAGCATGTAGTCCGGCGGTGTCCAGGACTCATATTTCGTCTCCAAGTTCTTTCTCCTTGCATGTGCATTCGGGATCTCAACCTCAGCGTACTGGGTCGTCATAGCGTTCTGTTAATTAAAAATAAATTTAAACGATTAGTATTAGGAAAATGATAGAAAAAAACTTGTATTTGATAGAATGATTGGATCTTACGAAGAACTCGGTACACAAGAGTATAGTATGTTGTGGAGTGACTTCATCTTTTACACCTTTGTTCTCCTTTATCTTGTCCCGCAGGTACGTAATATACATGTCAATCTCCTGAAAAATATACATATCACAGTTAAACACAATTTAATAAACATTATAAATTTCAAAGTTTAACTACAAATTAACTTACCATGTCCGAGTACCAATAATGTAGTGACTCAATCCGCTCGAAGTGGGCCTGGTTCAGAGTAAGTCCGTTGAAAGGGATATAGACACTCATTCCATGCCCGTGACGACGGAAGGTCGAATAGAGCCCCCTAACCTTCTTGCTGCCTCTCCGTGCGAACTGCTGGACGTACGGGCTCCGAAGAGCTGCCGAGGGTCTCCTCACACGGGGTCCGAGACTACTCTCGGCAACATCATCCTCCTCCTCATCATCCTCAAGTTCTTTTTCCTCTTCCGACATTGCAATCTCCTTTTCGTATTCATTTTCCACGGGAGATGTCATTCTGAACAACTGGACCTGCGTCCCAGTCGGAAAAAAAGTCTCTACATCAACGATCTCCTGCGGTATATCAGCCCCAATCGGTACAATAAAACCAGGATCATACTCTGGCCGATCAGCAGTAGTCGGAGGGAAGATGCCGTGGGTGGGAATCGCAGGGAAGGAACCGGTGACACCCTGAAAATCACGCAGCGCCCTCGGTGGCGAAGAATGACCGCTATCTCCCCAGACAGCCTGAGTCTGTGCCGGTGTGCGATAGCTATCGCCATCGGTCGTCTGCTCGAAATGGGGCTGCTCGACCTGAGGCTGCTCGGAATGGCGCGAGAGTGGCACAGGAGTAGGATAATACTCGACCATCGCTTGCGGTTGTGGGTGTGGACTATCCCAAGTTGGAGCAGAGTAATACTCCATTGGAGGAAACTGAACAAAAAAATAATTTAGGTCGACACAAAAGAAAGAAAGAACTAATCAAATTTAGGTCGACAAAAAAAATAAAATTAATAGTAATCAAATTTAATAGGCCATTTAATATTAATCAAATTTAATAGTAAAAAAAATAATTTAATAGTAATTTAATACTAATCAAATTTAGGTCGACAAAAAGAAACAAACAAAGAAAGAACTAATCAAATTTTTTCAAAATATATTAATAGTAATATAATTTTTAAAATCATGTTTTTGAAAAATACAAACAAAAAAAAAATCTAATATATAAAAAACAAGACAGCTACTGAACCTCCTCATTTGCCCTATCTTCTAGGTTGCAACGCTTAAGGGCCGCTTGAAGAGCGTCGATCCGACTGCAAACTTCAACAATCATCTCTCCCTGCTTTCCCTGCTCCACCCCGTACTTCTCCACCCGTGAAAGTAACTCTGCAACCAGCTTCTTCTGCTCCGTCAGCTCTGCTAGCATAGCATCGTTATGTAGCCTCTGAGCCTCGTCTCGCCGCGTCTCACGCTCCCGCATCTCCTCGTCTCGCCGCCTGTCGGCTGCCCTCTCGTCCGTATGCATCTGCAGAAAATCAGCAAACCAATACGGGGGACCTCCAGATGGCTGAGCCTGAGAAGACGACGGACCGACATGCTCAAAGACTGTCTCAGGAAAAGCTGAGTATGTCGTCTGGGGTGGAGGTGGGGGTGTCCTCTGTCGTGGAGCTGGAGCTGGGGCAATGAACTTCACGTAGTCAGTGCACAAGATGTTGTCTTCGTTGAGTCGTAGATCGTCTGCTTCGAAGTTCCGCTGGAACCAGCACAGGGTCTCGTAAAAAGCTGGAGACATCAACTCGTCAACGTCCGGCTTCAAGCGCGGATACACAACCTGCATGTTTGTTTTTGAAATTTTATAAGTCTGGATAATTAAAATAAATTTAATTCACGCAATAAACTTGTTTAAATATTTACCTGCACACCGCTAACAAAGAAGTTCTTGATATCATCGCCCTGCGGTGCGTTGTTACTCAGAGACCATCGGAGCATCCTGGGGTACGAATGAATGTACTCTCTCCTGGGGGATGCGTGCAGTTTTACAACCGCACCCTCGAAAGCCTCCATCATATAGAACTAAAACAAAAAAAAATATATATTATTAAACACTACAAAAACTATTCAATTATCAACAAACTAGTTTTAAACATACCGCAAAAAAATGGATGAATCCATAAGCATTCCATGAGCGCGTCCCGTGCCCGTCGATTGGACCGATTTGATAAATACAAAAATTAAAAAATTAAAAATAAATTTCAATACACAATAAAAAAAAATTAATTAGCGTATTACCTCGAAGTACTCATCAGGGACATGTGATTGTCTGTTAGGTATGTCTAACAGAGTCGTAATCAACCAAACAAATGTTAGGTTGACTACATCCGGGTACCTCTCGGGACGCTTCTTGGCCAAAAAAGATTCGATCTTCTTAAGCAGCTCGTCCGTCGGCACCTGTTTGTTGGCCTCTACATGAGCTGGAAATGTTCTTTCTTTCAGGTCCGCATCATCACCGTCCACGTCATCTTGGGAGCGGGAGTCAGAAAAGTGCAACCCTGTAATCAAGCTGAACTCCAATGGGCTCAGACGAGCTACCATGTCGTTCGTCACGAACAACTTGAATCGCTTCTTCTGGTCACGCCACACGCAGACTCGAGCCATCAACTGATGGATGGCCGCATTGGGCACTACCCCTTGCCCGTCCAAGAGTAAGAAATTACCCAGCTGAGGGTAATCGGTCACGACGTTCGGGAAGGCGGCCAGCAGAGGTCCCGCTATGCTGGGGATTTTCGTGTAGCTGTGGCGCGTCGTTAACTTCCCCTTCATCACCACGTCGCCGTATTTGCGCTGGGGTAGCTCACCGATGTCCGATGCCGGCACAGGGCGATACTCATCCTGAAAAACACATTACAAAAAAACACAGTTAAAAACCAAAAAACTGGACTGCCTTAGGCGTAGGGCGTAGGCTTCGACCTACGCCCTACGCCCACGAACACTGAATAAAAAAAATGGGCGTAGGCTTCAGCCTACGCCCTACGCCCACATACACAACATAAAAAAAAATGGGCGTAGGCTTCAGCCTACGCCCTACGCCCAAGAACACTGAACAAAACAAATTTGACGTAGGCTTCAGCCTACGCCCTACGCCCAAGAACACTGAACAAAACAAATTTGACGTAGGCTTCAGCCTACGCCCTACGCCCAAGAACACTGAACAAAAAAAATGGGCGTAGGCTTCAGCCTACGCCCTACGCCCACGAACACTGAATAAAAAAAATGGGCGTAGGCTTCAGCCTACGCCCTACGCCCACAAACACTGAATTAAAAAAAATGGACGTAGGGCGTAGGCTGAAGCCTACGCCCTACGCCCAAGAACAGCAACCCAGAATTTTCAAAATCGGATTTTCAACAATTCATGCTACGAAATTACTTAAAGAGGCTCGGAATTACCTGATAATTCCTCTGAGCCTGTGATGGCGACAATCCAAGGAGCAATTGATTGCGGCCGGAGTGGGCCGGCGACTGGGGGGCCGGCGACTGGGGGGCCGGGGACTGGGACGGCCGACGAGGCCTTTTGGAGCCCCTTCCGGTTGATGAGGATTCGCCGTGAGACATCGCCGGAATCGAACTGCATTTCGTTTTTTTTTTTTAAACCTAGAAATCGAACTGAGATGGGCGGGGCGGGATGAGAGGGAGGAGTAATTACCTGAATTGAGTAGAGGGGCGGGTGCGCGAGATGCCGGAGTTCGTTTCTTCGCCGGTCGGAGTTAGTTTTTTCGTCCCGTCGGAGTCGCGATTTTTGGCCGATTTTTGTGTTCTGTGAAAGAGAGAAGTGAGAAAGAGAGGGGTAGCGGGGGCAGCGAGGGTTAGGGTTTTAATTTTTTGAGGACTGGAATGCAATTTAGAAACATTCATAGGTTGAATTGTAAATTTATAAAATTTATTATTTGTTTTTTATTTATTTTTAATATATTTTGATTTAAAATTAAAGGAAAAATAGAGGGAGTGGCATTAATCTGATTTGTTGTTTTGGGAGGGTTACCCCTCCCAATTCTCTCAATTGAAATCTATAAACAAGTAAAACGCGTGAACTATAAACATTAGAATAAAACCCGAAAAACGTATTTTGAATCTTGATACAGCTGCTCTGTTTCTCCCTGCTCAGTCTTCCATGCCAGATCTCCGACTTTCTCCAGCAACAACGAATTCACACAATTGGTTGTCGTTCGATATCATCCTTCATTTTCCCACGTGAGAATCGGGGATCTCAACTCAATCTCCTTAATGCCGTTTCTAATTATCCTTTTTTTTCATTTTTCCTATTTGATCACACTGAAGTTTTTTTGATTTCTTTTTTTTGTTTCAGGCGAACAGATTGAATTGAGCTGAGATTAATCGAGGGAGAAGCAATGGCGAAGGGAGCAGCAGGTGGATTTGTGGCACGTGCATTTGAGTCTATGCTCAAAGAATGTGCCAACAAGAAATACAATGCTCTTCAGTCCGCCATTCAGACTTATTTGGGTAAATAAATCATAGCTGTGACGCGCCCAGAAAAATTTATGTTAACTAATTAAGTAATTTTGGCCCAATTAACAATTTGCATACAAATTAATTATAACATGCATAAGTTCAAATGATTTTAAGTTTATATTGATGCTCATGTCATATTTTATTATGCATTTGGTCTCAAAGTTGATTTCATTCATAATTCATTCATGGAGCGAGTCCTCAATTCCAATATCCATATTAATACTATTTTATAGTACTATTACTACTATTATTATTTATTTAGTTTTCTTTTTGCAAATGCTTGTTAAATAATTTTGATGCTTTTATTTACACTCATTACATTTTAAAGTAAGTTCACCTCTATTGGGCTTGTTCATGTTTTTCATTCAAATCAATTAGGCCCAACCCAAGAGGTAACATTTTCAAAACCCTAAGTGTATATATATATATATATATACTTTTCACCCAAAATTTTGTAGCCCTTTTCCCAAATTCACAAATCTTCTTTCCCATGGTCTTCTTGCTTGAGGTCTTCTTGCTAGAGTTGTTTCTTTGAGGTTTGTTCTTTTTTTAACAAGAGAATTATGTGAAACTATTTCTAAAACCATAGCAAGCTTTGAATCATTTAGTTTTCAAGGTTATTCACTAATTTTGTTTCAATATATTTCCCCTATTAATTCTGCAAATAATCGTATATGCTCATCATGGTTTTTGGTCAACTTTATAAGGCCGTATCTTGAATCCTCTATCTTAATAAAATCACACTGTTTGTTATTTGTTGGTTATTTGGTTGTATGATTGATTGGTTTTATAAAATTCATACGAGGTTGTATAAAAAAAAAGAGGTGCGGCTGGGGTTTTTAGTTGTTCAAATCCGCACTAACCATCTTGGCAACTAAGCATTTTACACATATATATATATATATATATATATATATATATATATATATATATATATATATATGCTGTAGTGGGTTCTTGAGGTACGAGCTACTATTTCAAAATTTTTAATTGGATTTACAAATCACATGTTCCCACAGTGTTAGTATTTGCCTTATAAAATGGTTATTCAATTTATAAAAACTATTTACTCTCAACCTCCTTTTCTTCTCCATTTAAATGGAAAGTATTCTTGGTTTTTATATTTAAATACTTTTGGTAGAGTTTTTGTTCAAATCTTTTGTTTAATGAGTGGGAAATCAAAATGTCTTTTGGAAAACTCACTGTGGGGATGGCTTTGTGTAGTCGCAACTTAAGAGCTTGGGAGATGCCTACGTGTTTGTGTGTTTATCTGTGTTTTATAAATTGATTTTACTTTATGATTCATCTTTAAGTTTCTATTTTATGAACAAAGGAGTTCTTTAATAATTTCACGTATTTTCTCTTGAAACCTTAAAACATACATGGGACCCTTCACAGTTGATCCCCAAAATTCTTTGTGACTTCTATTTTAACATGAAAAGTATAGTCTTGGTTGTTATGAATTTTGAGACAATCTGCTTATTATATGAGATAATAATTATATAATGTTAATGAAGGGTTAACGGATTTTGAGGACTAGGATTTGCACAAACATTCATTTGAGCATTCATTCGGCATCGTTTCTTCCAAGTTTTCGCATGGTCAAGGTAGGGATGTTTTCTAAAATCTTTTAAATACAGTTCATTTCAGTATATGTTACGCAGTCACTGTTGATATCGAGGACTTTATGATCTATTTATGATATGTGCACATATATGTAGTCGCGCGACGCCACGTTCGCGTAATGTAATGACGAGTTCGTGGTTTTATGGCCGTGTTCGCGTAATGTAATGACGTGTTCACGGTATTATGGTTGTGACCCGTAATGAAATGACGTGGCATGACAGTTGTGACCCGTAATGAAATGACGTGGCATGACAGATTCAGGTAGAAAGGGAACGTTTAATCGTTCGGAAGCTTATGCATCCTTGGGTATATCCCACCGTTCATTATGATATGATGGTTTATTGTTGAGAGTTATCCGGTCACCTCGTATTATATAATGTATGAACTGTAATCCCTACTGAGTTGTCGATAACTCACCCTTTTCAAAACCTCATTGTTTTCAGGTTAAGCAAGTTCGGAGTGAGACGACGAGGGAAACGATGATAGTAGTGTATATCTTATCGATTTTCTTAAAATTTCATTCCACCCTTATTTTGTTTACTCGCTTTCCGCTTTTGAGAAATACAACTCTTTGATATTTTACCTAAATATGACCATCGAGGATGAACACTATTTTGGGTGGATCTTGCTATTGTTGACTTTGAATTTATCTGTTTTGGAAAATATCGTGTTTTGATGTTTAGATATTTTAAAAGTTCAAAGATTATTTTAGAAAAGAAATGAAAATCCCTCTTTAGTCTATGTTTTGAAAAATGGGATGTTACAACTTGGTATCAGAGCATTACGGTTCTATTTACGGACCAAAAATGTTTGTTTTGAGAAAAATTGACTATCGTCCACCTCCGTCTCTCGCGCCGACCTCGCAAGTATGTGACATTCATGATTTCTCATTTAAGTTGCAAGTTCAGTTTCATGATTTTAAAGTTGCATGTTTCTTATGTTCATGAGTTTCAAGTAAAATGCATTTCACGTTCATGATTTTCAAGTAAGATGTCTTAAGTTCATAATTTCTAAGTGCATTGTTTTCCAAAGTGAGGTAATCAAGTTCATGATGTCTCAAGTACATCGCATACTTTCAAGTTGCTATTTTATGTTGTACATTGCATACTTTCAAGTTGCTATTTTATGTTGCTTAAATTATGCACTTTATGTTCAAGTTCAAGTTCAAGTTCATGTTAATGTTCATGTAAACTTCATGTTTATTATGTTAAGATGTGCACAATTTATGGCAAATAATGATGCATATGTTTATAATTTTTTTTTTTTATTTCCATGACTAAATAATTTTCAAGTTTTTATATGCAAATGTCAAGTTAATTGTGGCCTTAAAAACTTAAAATGGTTTAGAAGAATGATATGGATCTTTTGGATGACTTTCGGTGACGTTGGAGACATGATATAGTACTAAGTCATGCAGTTACGAAGTTATGAGATGGATTTATGATTTCTTAATTGGTAAGTTCTTTGCTCGGATATGTCGTTGTAGTGATGTGGTAAGTGACATTTGGAGGTTAGTAAATCCTCAAGTGTAACAAACGAGATTAATCATTTTGAAGGAAAGAACGTAGTAGTGAACTATGACACAAATGCCATAAGAGTTCATCTTCACGTTCAAATATAATGGACTTCGATGTCATAATAGAATTTGACTGTGAAGTGGATAATTATAATATAGTATCTTATCGGGAGAGGACGATAATGATCTTTAATTAGGTGCACCGATTGCTGAGAGTTGGATCAACTCACAATTAAGAACAAGTATCCACTACCCTGAATAAGCGATCTCTTGATCAATTAAAATCGGGGCAAGTGTGTTCTGAAAGATTGACTGGAAGTCAATGTACCACAAACTCAAAATCAATGAGTATCATAGCCCAAGGTTGGCTTTCAGAATTTGTTATTGGCATTGTGAGTTTGTATTGATGCCATTGGGTTTGACGAATACGCTTCTACTGTTAAAGTATTTTATGAATCGAGTTTTCCAACCCTTTTAGGATAAGTTTATGACCCATCCCTAAATGACGACTTGATCAACTGGAAGATGAGACCAATCACAAGGAATATTCGAGGCTGGTTTTGAAGGCGTCGAGAAAGTTGAGACCAGATAATATATTGATCCGTTGAGGATTCGGGCTAATGCAGAGTTCTATACAGTTCAAGCAGATGTTAACGAATTTCGAGGACGAAATTTTTATAAGAAGGGGAGGTTGTGACGCCCAGAAAAATTTATGTTAACTAATTAAGTAATTTTGGCCCAATTAACAATTTGCATACGAATTAATTATAACATGCATAAGTTCAAATGATTTTAAGTTTATATTGATGCTCATGTCATATTTTATTATGCATTTGGTCTCAAAGTTGATTTCATTCATAATTCATTCATGGAGCGAGTCCTCAATTCCAATATCCATATTAATACTATTTTATAGTACTATTACTACTATTATTATTTATTTAGTTTTCTTTTTGCAAATGCTTGTTAAATAATTTTGATGCTTTTATTTACACTCATTACATTTTAAAGTAAGTTCACCTCTATTGGGCTTGTTCATGTTTTTCATTCAAATCAATTAGGCCCAACCCAAGAGGTAACATTTTCAAAACCCTAAGTGTATATATATATATATATATACTTTTCACCCAAAATTTTGTAGCCCTTTTCCCAAATTCACAAATCTTCTTTCCCATGGTCTTCTTGCTTGAGGTCTTCTTGCTAGAGTTGTTTCTTTGAGGTTTGTTCTTTTTTTAACAAGAGAATTATGTGAAACTATTTCTAAAACCATAGCAAGCTTTGAATCATTTAGTTTTCAAGGTTATTCACTAATTTTGTTTCAATATATTTCCCCTATTAATTCTGCAAATAATCGTATATGCTCATCATGGTTTTTGGTCAACTTTATAAGGCCGTATCTTGAATCCTCTATCTTAATAAAATCACACTGTTTGTTATTTGTTGGTTATTTGGTTGTATGATTGATTGGTTTTATAAAATTCATACGAGGTTGTATAAAAAAAAAAGAGGTGCGGCTGGGGTTTTTAGTTGTTCAAATCCGCACTAACCATCTTGGCAACTAAGCATTTTACACATATATATATATATATATATATATATATATATATATATATATGCTGTAGTGGGTTCTTGAGGTACGAGCTACTATTTCAAAATTTTTAATTGGATTTACAAATCACATGTTCCCACAGTGTTAGTATTTGCCTTATAAAATGGTTATTCAATTTATAAAAACTATTTACTCTCAACCTCCTTTTCTTCTCCATTTAAATGGAAAGTATTCTTGGTTTTTATATTTAAATACTTTTGGTAGAGTTTTTGTTCAAATCTTTTGTTTAATGAGTGGGAAATCAAAATGTCTTTTGGAAAACTCACTGTGGGGATGGCTTTGTGTAGTCGCAACTTAAGAGCTTGGGAGATGCCTACGTGTTTGTGTGTTTATCTGTGTTTTATAAATTGATTTTACTTTATGATTCATCTTTAAGTTTCTATTTTATGAACAAAGGAGTTCTTTAATAATTTCACGTATTTTCTCTTGAAACCTTAAAACATACATGGGACCCTTCACAGTTGATCCCCAAAATTCTTTGTGACTTCTATTTTAACATGAAAAGTATAGTCTTGGTTGTTATGAATTTTGAGACAATCTGCTTATTATATGAGATAATAATTATATAATGTTAATGAAGGGTTAACGGATTTTGAGGACTAGGATTTGCACAAACATTCATTTGAGCATTCATTCGGCATCGTTTCTTCCAAGTTTTCGCATGGTCAAGGTAGGGATGTTTTCTAAAATCTTTTAAATACAGTTCATTTCAGTATATGTTACGCAGTCACTGTTGATATCGAGGACTTTATGATCTATTTATGATATGTGCACATATATGTAGTCGCGCGACGCCACGTTCGCGTAATGTAATGACGAGTTCGTGGTTTTATGGCCGTGTTCGCGTAATGTAATGACGTGTTCACGGTATTATGGTTGTGACCCGTAATGAAATGACGTGGCATGACAGTTGTGACCCGTAATGAAATGACGTGGCATGACAGATTCAGGTAGAAAGGGAACGTTTAATCGTTCGGAAGCTTATGCATCCTTGGGTATATCCCACCGTTCATTATGATATGATGGTTTATTGTTGAGAGTTATCCGGTCACCTCGTATTATATAATGTATGAACTGTAATCCCTACTGAGTTGTCGATAACTCACCCTTTTCAAAACCTCATTGTTTTCAGGTTAAGCAAGTTCGGAGTGAGACGACGAGGGAAACGATGATAGTAGTGTATATCTTATCGATTTTCTTAAAATTTCATTCCACCCTTATTTTGTTTACTCGCTTTCCGCTTTTGAGAAATACAACTCTTTGATATTTTACCTAAATATGACCATCGAGGATGAACACTATTTTGGGTGGATCTTGCTATTGTTGACTTTGAATTTATCTGTTTTGGAAAATATCGTGTTTTGATGTTTAGATATTTTAAAAGTTCAAAGATTATTTTAGAAAAGAAATGAAAATCCCTCTTTAGTCTATGTTTTGAAAAATGGGATGTTACAATAGCTCTACTTCTTTCATTTTGGAAATTGAGTGTCATTCCATTATTTTGTGTTATGATGTGTAGAATCGACTGACATTGTTTCGAATATCCGTTGTTGCTTCAGACAGTGGAACCAACTTCAATCAGCAGTCCAACACTGGTGAACTTAACCAGGTTTCGTCAGCAGCTGCAAATCAAAGGTGTTCTAACCACAGTGAGATATATTTGTTTTTTTTCTCTTTGAAATTACTGTTCCAAAAACCCCATCCGTAGTACATAGCTCGTTTTATTCACTAGGAATTGTGACAAAATGAACCAGGAATCCAAATGAGAAATGAGACATGAATCAGAATTCAGAACTAGGGTGTGAGTGTATTTACGTAAGCGTGAATGCGAACACAAGTGCGATGTTATTTACTTGATGTAAGTGATGAGTATATGGAAGAATATAGGGATACAGCTAAACATATACAAGAGAGTCATATAGATTATCTTATAGAAATTACAGTTCTAGACTTCTAGGGAGTAGGGACCTGTTTCTTCTCGCCCACGGAAAAGATATAAAAAAAACTAGATCTTCATATGTTGGCCAAGATATAATTTTAGTTCCAGTTGCTTCTGCTTAGTTTTCTTTTCTCCTTTTTTATTTTTTAAAGGAGATAGGATAAACCCTTTAAAAGTATCAAAACAAGTTTATGTGTGCGTGTGTCTTGGATCAAATATTTTAGAATCATTAAAGTGAAAAATCTATGTGAATAATGTGTATGATCTCGAGGGTAGTTGAAGTGGGGATCATCATTTTGCTTCTGAACATTATCAAAACCAACTGTGCTTGTAGTTATGAACAAGGTTCTAAAAAGCGCTAGACGCTAGTCGGGCGGTGACTAGGGGCCTAGCGCCTAGAGGGATTAATCGGGGACTAGGCGGGGATTAATTGTTTTTCATTTTTATATTTAATTAATTAATATTATATTTTAAAAATATTTTTTATGTATAATAAGTAATATTTTGAACAAAAAAATTAATAAATAATCTAAACATAGTATTAATCACAAGTTTAACATAATAAAATAATCAAAATAGCTTTTAAATTTAAAATTTTAGACCATTTTGATTATGTCTTTAATATTTTTTTTTTCAAATTTCGGTTTAGTACTAAAAATTTATCATAACACCATCTATTTTATTTGATTTATCAAGTTTTTCATAAAATTTTATTGTTGGATTAAATTTCCTCGATAACCGTCTAAGCAGGAAAAAACGAAACTAATCGAATTTAGGCGGCCCAAAGCGGCTTTAGGCGGGTCTGGGCGGGTTTAGGCGGTCTAGGGGCCTAGAGCCTAAAATCGAAGCGGGCGAGTATAGCCTAGAGCCTAGGCAGGGATTTTTAGAACAGTGGTTATGAATACATCAAAACTAACTTTTAGGCAAAGGAAGACTGTTTTTTTTTTTTTTTGCATGAAGAGTGCGATTGCAGAGAAATAGACGGGAGGAAGTATTGTAATTTTGTCCCTTTGGATGTGACAATGTTTCGTCGTTTAGTCATAAATCACAATGGATGCATTACTGAATTTATTATATATTATTAGAAGTGGATTCGTATTCCTGAGGATAACTCCTGTCTACAGAAATCCTGTTTTTGTATCTTTGTTAACATACAGTTGCATTTTTTATTTTGTTTTGCAATACAATCGTTCAGTGCTTCACACGAATCTGATTCTGGACCTGAAAGAACAGAGGGCTCTGCTCTTGGAGTACCACCTGTCACAGAGGGTGTTGAGCTTTCGAGCAACAAAGGATCAATCACGACAATATTGGAAAATGCAGGCCAAACCCTGGGAGAAGCTGAGGCTGAGCTTGTTCTGAATCCCCTAAGGCTAGCCTTTGAAACAAAAAACGTGAAAGTGATGGAGCTTTCATTGGATTGTCTTCATGTAGGTGCCATTTTGTTCCGAGGTGTTCAGTCATAGAAAGTTATTTTTGAAACAATGTTATTTACAATTTTAATTCATCCAAAATGAATAATTATAACCCTGTGTTTGTATGGTTTGTTTCGCCGTTTTATTTATTCTGCTTTTAAATTTCACATCCTGGTATGCGGTTTGCTATTTGACCTTTTTTAGAACCTGAAAAAGAATTTATGTTGATTAGTTATGAGGGTTTCACATCCTCCAAAAATATTTAATCGCTTAAGTTTCATTTCTTCAATGTTTTCTCAATGCAGAAACTCATCGAGTACAATCATCTAGAGGGCGATCCTGGTCTTGATGGGGGTAAGAATTCCAAATTACTGACTGACATCCTCAACATGGTTTGCAGTTGTGTGGATAATTCAGCACCTGACAGGTAAACGTAATTGTTGCTTTAAAGATTATGCTTTTTGCGTGTTTGACATTTACTGAGTGTAACAATGTGGAAACAATATGCAGCACTACTCTTCAAGTATTGAAAGTCCTTTTCAGTGCAGTATCATCGACAAAGTTGCGAGGTATGTCATTTTATGGGTTTAACTATTATCTAATTGTCATTATGATATGACATTCTGTCAGTAGGGGTCGGGGTGTTAGCCTTTCCTCGGTCATTTGAGCATTTATAACCTTCTGATGTTCTTGTGCAGTACATGGTGAATCGTTGCTGGGACTCATCAGGGTTTGCTGTAATATTGCTCTTAATAGGTACTATTGAATAAGTTATACATATCACTTGATTACATCATCTTGTCCTTATATCATCTGGGTTCAATCTTTAGCAAGAGTCCTATAAGCCAAGCAACATCAAAGGTCATGTTAGCACAAATACCCTGTATCATTTTCACACATGCGGAAAGTGATGTGGTATGAATAAAACTTTCTTCTCCACATTCTTTCTTTTCTTGCGTGATTTGTAGAATGACAGAGAGTATCATAACATTAACACCGATCCCTCATGATACAGATCTCTTCTAATACCCCTGAATCTAAAGAAGCTAATTTGGAGAATGGATCAAACCCAGTGGTTGAAAAAGTGTCACCCAGTGGTCATAATGATCAAAAGATGACTTTAGACAGTGTAGTATCTGTGAAACAGATAAATATTACGTCTCTTGCGTCCATTGAAGGATTTAAAAATCTTTCTGGTGGCACTGATATGAAGGTACATTGGTACTTCAATTGACATGGCCATGCCAATCCAATTCTCAATGGACTCACTTACCATATGCATGATATGTATGCTATTGCTAAGTTTCTGTAATATTCAATTTTTAAATGCGTGCTATTTAGGCTAAAACCCTTTTGTGATAGGGTTTGGAGACCATTCTTAAAAAGGCTGTTGATCTAGAGGATGGAGCAAATATAACAAGGTATAGTAACAGTATCAAAATAAGATTTGGTGCAGTGAGATTCCTTTACTCTGATACACAATCATACAGGGAGTATATGGTTCCAAAATTTGGATTATCTTTATCTTCGCTTCACCTCCTGAGAAGTTTATTTACAGTATCTTAAATTACGCATAAGTCTAATTAATATCTATATTCTGACTTAAATTGGTAAAATATTTTCAGAGGTGTAGGTTCGGAGTGCATTACTGTTGAACAATGTGATGCTTTGCTTGTTTTCCGCACTCTCTGTAAGGTTTGTTTCTTGGCATTTTTCTTACATTATAATTCTAAACAAAGTTGATTTAATTAAATGTTTTTGCAGATGGCTATGAAGGAGGGCAATGATGAAGTCACTACCAAGACTCGTATGTTATCCCTGGACCTTCTGCAGGTTTGTTTGATTTCTCTTTATAAGACCCTTTATGTGATGTCCGGGCTCATGGATATCCCTGTATATTTCATTTCCTGGTTTTAGGTTTTGGAATTCATGTATACAACGTTTTTCCTAGCGAGCCCGATTCAGTTTTTCAAATTTAAATTAAGTCCTTTCAATATTGAAGAAGAAGATGTTCATTTAGTTATTGATTCTCACCTATCAAGATATAAAGAACAGTCATTCTGTAGTTTGTGGATGAATCCATCTTGTTGTAGTCTTTTATACATAGAAACCAAGGGACAAAAGAAGAATGAATCACTTAAGCAGTAAAATAATTTGTTGGACGTAAACTAAGGTTGTGGATTGAGCAGGATGCAACGCTTGGAGTGAATGGAGAATTTATGGTTGACAATTACATTGATCTTATGTACTATTGTGGGTTGTGATGTTAACTCGAATCCTCATATACGTTGATGGACTATAACATGTAAATCGAATGGATTTGGAATATAGTAGTACATTGTATTTTTTTCTTCATTTTATAACGATCATGTTTGTTTCATTGCTGATTCTGTTTTAAGTATACTCTCATAAAACTTAGTTTACAATGTGGAATATAGGGCTCACTGGAAGATGTTGGCGACGCATTTACAAAGAATTTTCAGTTTATTGACTCAGTAAGAGCTCATATTTCATATACACTGTTACGGGCATCAGTTTCGCCGTCTCCTATCTTATTTCAGGTATGTTTATGTTAGGTTGTGTTTTTATCTCACTAAATGTTTTGGCAGTTATAGTTCTAATAAATTTGTTTTCATTCCTTTGCAGTATGCAACCGGAATTTTCTCTGTTCTATTATTGCGGTATAGGGAAAGTTTCAAGGTGTGAATAGATTTCAATTATATTATTCATTTCACCTTGTCACTGATTCCACTTTCTGCTTCAAGCTGAACGTATTAATTTCTTTTCAGGATGAAATTGGAGTCCTTTTTCCGTTGATTATTCTAAGATCTCTGGAAGGATCAGACTTTAACCAAAAACAAAGCGCTCTTCGGTATAACTCATTTTTTTGTATAATATTGCATCATTAAGCACATAGTACATTAATATTCTGATTTTTCTAATTTGCAGGATGTCGGAAAAAATATGCAAAAACCCTCAGATGCTTGTTGATCTTTATATAAATTATGATTGTGATCTTGAAGCATCTAACCTCTTTGAAAAGATGGTATGCTGTTTTTTTCCTTCTTTCTTTTATTACTTCTTCTATTACATGCACACGCTTATATGTTCATCTTCATTCTTAGGTTATCACATTAACCAAAATTGCCCAAGGCACTCAAAATTTAGATCCAAAGTCTTCTGCTGCATCACAAACAGGATCACTGAAAAATTTATCCCTTCAGGTACACAAGTCCTTTGCCTGTCCTTCAGACCTTTTTTTTTTTGTGTGCGCGCAATTTTTCTGCCATGTCGCCTAGCTAAACAGGTTTGTTTACACCTTGAATCTCAGAGTCTCGTGAATATACTCAAATCACTAGTGATTTGGGAGAAGTCTCCGAGGGAAACTATAAAGCAGAGTAAGGCCAAGGGATATTTTGAAAAAGAAGTCTCACATAGAGAATTGGATGAATGTGAAAGTAGTGAAGATACACTAAGCAACTTCGAGGCTCATAAGTCCACTATTCAAGCTGTTATCTCTGAGGTATGTGAGTCTGCTGTCCATTTAGTTCTTTCAAGGGCTAATAACAAAAAATACCTCAAGGTTTTAATCAAAACAATATATATCAACGATCTTTTAAATTAAACGCCCCCTTAATATCTGTTGCTATATTCAAATTGCATTCTCAAACTGCAAACCTCAAAGGGGTGTTTGAAATACTGTAAAAATGTTTTTTTATTTTTCTGTAATTGAGCTAAACTCAAGTGTAATTTTCGTAATTAACCCTTTCTATATACTATGGATGTATTCCTGGTAAAATATACTCCTACTTATTTGAGGCTGATACATTTTATTTATGCACAGTTCAATCGTCAGCCAGGGAAGGGGATGGAGTATTTGGTATCCAGCCAGTTGGTGGAGAACACCCCTGCTTCAATTGCTCAGTTTCTCCTGAATACTCCCAATTTAGACAAGGTACACATGGTCTTTGTCTATACATATTGCATGTCCAATCCATATAGATATTTATCGATTCAGAATCCCAGGCTATGATTGGAGATTATTTGGGCCAGCATGACGATTTCCCTGTTGCTGTTATGCATGCCTATGTAGAATCCATGAACTTCTCTGGGATGAGATTTGATATTGCAATGCGTGAATTCCTCAAGGGATTTCGACTTCCAGTGGAAGCTAAGAAGATTGATCGCATAATGGAAAAGTTTGCAGATTGGTAGGTATATTATAATGCTACAGCTGCATGAATATGAACCTTCCCCTTTAAACCAAATTATATATTCCTCGAGGCTTAAACCAATTATGACCTTGAAAGTTATGCTCTATTGGGCAAGATGCCTAACCTTTATTGACTGTAACAGGAAGATGTGCTCATTTGATCTTAAATCATACATGGTGGTCTATCTTACGTGTTTGTTTGTTTATGATTTGGAAGATTCAGTTCGTTTTCAAGTAGTAAAATATTTTTCTAGGATGACTTGAAAATTTTAACAAATGAGGTTATTGTTGCTAAAACTAAATTTAGTTGAACCTTAGTCAACTAAGGTTAAAGTATGTAAGATTTTAAAACTTATGTCATGCTTTTCCAGCTACTGTGCAGACAATCCTGGCATGTTCAAGACTGCAGATGCAGCTTATGTGTTTGCTTATGCAGTAATAATGCTTAATTCAGTTGCCCACGATGAAATGGTGTTGCCGAAAATCTCAAAAAGTGGTTTTATAGAAATGATTGCCGCAAATAGTGCTGAAGAACCTTCTCCTCGAGAACTCTTGGAGGAAATCTATGATTCCATTATTAATGAAGAGATAATAATGAAAGAAGATCCTGTTGAAAATCCCATAACTAGTAAGCATAAATCAGAAGTAGAGGAAATAGGTCAGCTTATCAATATTCTCAATCTGGCCCTCCCTAAAAAGAGCTCTTCAACTGAGAACATGGAAATCGTCAAGCAAATACAGGCTCTAATGAAGGACCAAGGTGGGAAATGGGGGATCTTTTACACTTCACACAGAATTGAGGTTCTGTACCCCATGGTTGAAGCTGTAGGATGGCCGTTACTTGCTACTTTTGCAGTTACCATGGGTGAAGCAGACATCCAAACAAGGATTAGTCTTTGTATGGATGGATTTAGAGAAGGTATACGCATCACACACGTTCTTGGGATGGACACAATCCGCTATGCTTTTTTGACATCTTTGTTGAGGTGATTCTAATTTCTCTTTCTCATCAATTTGTTCTTTTCTGCTAATTATTAGTGCCTCGGCTTTCATTCATCATTTTAAGCGATTTAAGGATTCTTGAGTCTGTTATGATTCTATCGAATGTGGAATGAGTAATCTGATTTAAAGTGATTTATTGTTTAATAATATGAAACTGTGCATTGGTCATGCATGATTCTTGCAATTCGGTACTAAAAAGGAGAGGGAGAGGAAAAAAAGAATGAAAAGACTAAGATTGTCATTTCCTGGTTTATCTTATTCCGATTTTTTTTAATTTCTCTATAGGTCTTCAATGAATATGATCTATTCACAGAAACTCAACACTTTAGTTATTCCCCACAACTGACACAATCCTTCCATGAACACGTTACCGACCCGTGAAAAAAATGTTTTCACGTGATTTTTGTTTTTGACGGGAAAAGAACTTAATATAACCAGTAAAGATTACAAGACTTCAGTGAGAAAATGATTGACACAAAATTAAGAAACCGGCTTGGTCATTGAATCTGACCTATCACAGAGGAAAAAGACTAAAGAGACACCAGAGTTGGGAATTAAGTCAAAGCACAAGATAACGAAGAGGTTTAGATTGTAGAATTGCTATATGTGAATCAACTTAATAATAATAATAATAATAATAATAATAATAATAATAATAATAATAATAATAATAATAATAATAATAATAATAATAATAATAATAATAATAATAATAATAATAATAATAATAATAATAATAATAATAATAATAATAATAATAATAATAATAATAATAATAATAATAATAATAATAATAATAATAATAATATTTGTTGTACCAAAGAGTTCCGCTTCATAAGTTACTGCATCTGCATGTTAATATGCTTTTGATATGCTTTCCTTGTTACATTGTATGATTTGAGTTTGATTGTAAAAAAGAGTTAACTTAGGCATAATTAATGCATCTGAAATTACATTGCAGGTATAATTTCCTACATGCACCTAAAGATATTCGTGGAAAACATGTAGAAGCACTACGCACACTTCTTGCTTTATGTGATACTGAGACCTGTGCCCTTCAAGACTCTTGGTACTCCATTCTGGAGTGTATCTCTCGCCTTGAGTATTTAGTATCATGGCCTGCAATGACTGCAATGATCATGCAAGGATCAAATCAAATCTCTAGGGATGCTATTCTTCAATGTCTGAGAGAGCTATCTGGAAAAACAACAGAATATGTGTTTGTAAATAGTGTCAAATTACCCAGTGAATCAGTGGTTGAGTTTTTTACTGCTTTGTGTGGAGTCTCAGCAGAGGAATTAAAACAAAACCCACCTCGTGTTTATAGCTTGCAAAAGGTTGTTGAGATCAGCTATGACAATATGGCTCGTATACGAATGGTAATTTACTAATTTTTAAACCTCATAAAGTTCATTTCCTTATGAGGTCAATCCTGGTTACTCCTATGATATAACTTCTGTTACCTTTCCTCACAGTGATATAGATACATATCCCCTATTCTCGTGCTAGAATTGTTCAGCATTTTCTCCAGCATTGGGATGTTGTACATCTACATGATCACTCTATACTAGGACTACACATTCAATGAACTCCAATTGAACCAATATAGTGAGATCACTTGAAAACGCCATTATACAATTTCAGATCTGTTCAACTCTCCGTGATCAAATTTCAACTGCAAAGTTATTTTTTCTAGGTTATTTATGACACTATATCCATCATAATTTTCTATATGTTCCTCAGTCTAAATGTGGAAAGTGTGTGTGGGTCGTTCCAGATAGGTTTCCTTACAACTTGCACATTTCTAATCTTGTTAAAATATTTTCTTGTGAGATGCTTATATGGATTTGTTTATTTTTACCTCCAGGTTTGGGCTAGAATATGGTCAATCTTGGCCCAACATCTCATATTTGCTGGTAGCCATGCTGATGAAAAAATTGCGTTATATGCCATAGATTCCCTGCGGCAACTTAGCATGAAGTACCTGGAACATTCTGAGCTTGCAAACTTCAGTTTTCAGAACAATATATTAAAACCGTTTGTTCTTCTGATGCAAAATAGCAGAAGTGAATCCATACGAAGGCGTATATTGGATTGCATTGTTCAAGTATTATCACTCATCTTAAGCACTCAAGTCTTTTTCTCTTGTTATTGCTGCTGTTTTCATATCATGAGTTTTAGTTGAACTTCACAGATGATTAAATCTAAAGCTGCAAAAATAAAGTCTGGCTGGCAAAGTGTTTTCATAATCTTCACCACAGCAGCAGAAGATGATCTGGAACACATAGTCGAAAGATCATTTGAAAATGTGGAACAGGGTTCGAACATAACTTTTCTCTTTCTTTCATTTGATGATTTCTGCTCACTGTTTTTTTTTTTTAAAACTGATATCTAACACAGAGAAATTGTGCAGTTATATTAGAACACTTTAATCAGGTTATTGGGGATTGCTTTTTGGATTGTGCGAACTGTTTGATTGGATTTGCCAATAATAAATGCTCAGCCAGCCTAAGTTTGAAGGCAATTGCTCTCCTCCGCATATGTGAAAATCGGCTTGCAGAGGTGTGTTTTCAAGTAATAAGGTTCCTAGATTTAGTCAAGTACTTCTATTTGGCCAGGTCGTATATTTCTCTGTCAGTTTATTGTCATTCAAAGTCATTTCATTACTAGATGGGAGGTCAAGGAGAAATCTTGGGATGTGAATTTGTTATTATTGTTTATAATCTAAAAGAAATTTAACATTCAACCTCTTCAAGGTTTGTTTTGGTTTCAAAATAAATGATCATTTACAGATGATCATAATAGAAAGAAACTTAAAGAATTTTTTTGGCACCTACATTGAAGTATCTCTAAACACTACAAAACCCTATGAATAATGTTGTAATTCCAATAATAAAATAAAATAATTCAAAAGGACATTTTTGTTGATAAAAAATACTCCTCAAAAATCAACTTAAAATAGGAGGGACATTATTTAAACTTAGACTGGAAAATTAATGATGATCATGTTCTTTATCATCTCCTCTACTGGAAGAAAAGAGTTCTTAAGATTTGTGACTTCTAACAGAAAACACTTGAGGATATCAGCAACATTGATCCTATCGGATACAGTCATGTCAATTGGATGACTGATCTTAGGCATGATCACTAATCTTCTGTAGGAGTTTACAAGGTCTAATCTTCTTACCCTAGGGACTGGTTATAAAAAACTTACAACAATCCTCTAAATATATTGTTATAATGCTAAAATAAAATAAAAACCAAAATCAAATCATCTTAAAATAAGATGTAAGTTGACTTATAATAGAAAATAGAAATACAAATAATTTTTAAATGGGAATCTTATGATGATCTGCTACATCATTATTTTAATTTGTGAATGGAAGAACATGGTGAGAGGATGCTTTCTGTACCATGAATTTTGAATGAAAATATATCGTCTCTGTCTCCAGAAAGTATCTCGCTTTGTCCCTTGGATTTTTTATGGAGGATATTGAGAACACATGAGTATGTTTTGACTAGCACATTTTAGTATACTAATGCTGTTTAGGTCATATGAACATTAACGAATTGTACTTCTGAATGGCATTATGATGCTTGCATCTAAAGAAAATAACTCTTTGAGGCACTAGTAAGCATTAAGGTATTTTTTTACTTGGAAACTCATGATGTACACAGACAGTGATTTCTTCCCCCCCGCCCCACATTTCCAGGATCTTATAACCAGTGGTTCTCTGAAACCTATTCAGACTATAGCAGATGAGACTTTTGATGTAACTGAACATTATTGGTTCCCTATGCTGGCTGGTCTTTCTGACCTAACTTCTGACTCAAGATCTGAAGTCAGGAATTGTGCACTTGAGGTTTTGTTTGATTTGCTGAATGAGAGAGGCAGCAAGTTCTCATCTTCATTCTGGGAGAATATTTTTCGACGAGTCCTGTTTCCCATCTTTGATCATGTGAAGCATGCTTCTGGCAAAGAGAGTTTTGTACCTTCAGGGGATGAGTGGCAACGTGAAAGTACTGTCCATGCACTACAGTTGCTATGCAACCTTTTCAACACATTTTACAAGGTAGCCTCTTGTTAATGCACGTTTCTATTATCAGAAACTAAATAAATGATTTTATCACCATTATGTGCACCCTTCAAATTGTAGTTGCATAACATATGAACCCAAAGAACTAATTTGTCTATTAATACTCTTTTGCTTGTTATTATATTTTCAGTTTTTTCATTTTTTAGAACGGTCCAATTTATTTGGTCTTTTTTGCCTTTCACGCGTTCTGCATTCAAAGAAAAAATCCGACCAACTGTTATAAAACATGTTAAAAAAAAGGTCTTCTGAGTTGGTCACTATCATATCTAAATATCATTTGACTTCTTATTACTATCTTATTGTTATTGGTGCCTGTGAAGATCTTACTTTGCAAATTCATGATTATGGGAAGACACAATTTAGTTACTTGGATTGAAATCCATATATCTGTTTGTCATTACGATTCATTCTACATTTGATAGTTAATACACATCCCATTAAAATCATGATCTGAAATAATTCTTATTTATGTAGGACGTTTGTTTTATGCTTCCCTCACTGCTGAGTTTACTATTAGATTGCGCCAAAAAAACTGATCAATCAGTAGTTGCAATAGCTTTGGGAGCATTAGTGCATCTCATTGATGTTGGGGGACACCAGTTTAGCGACCACGACTGGGATACTTTGTTGAAAAGTATAAGGTAATCTCTCTCTCTCTCTGGGGCGTGTCCGCTCGCGCACACATACACAGAGTTTTATTTATTTGGTTATACCTTTAGCCTATTCGGGTGATGGCCTGTTGATTCTTGTTTTGCAGGAATGCTTCCTACACAACCCAACCCCTTGAGCTTCTGAATGGTTCGGGTTCAGAGAACAGGGATCATCATAACACATTGTCAAAGGACTTAACCAGCCCTTCGTCCGGATCCTTACAAACCAGTGCTAATGGAACTGCACTTGATCACAGTCAAGAAACAGGGCGCTTAGCGGATATGGAGGGATCTGACGGTTAGTGCCTTGTTATATAGTACAGTATATATTACAAAAGGAAGTGGTAGTCACAAAAACTATCCCTGTGGTTTAGCACGATTACTCAACTAGAATGAAATAAAACAGTTCTCTACTTGATATTTGTTTCTCTTTTATAAGCTGCATCATTAAGAAATGCATGTTTTTTAGGTAAATACGAACATCTAAGGTATGTTAGCAACAATTTTGGCCATTTAATTTCAAAAGATAACTGAGATTTTTGATTTGGAATATGTTAAGCCTCAAGGGTAGCTTTTGTTAACCTATTGTGGCTAAAATATAATTGGGTATCTAGATGCATATTGGCACAAATATATTTATGTATGAAACATCTAGAAGGAAATATTTAAAACCTTTGGAGAGTGACATGTCTTTCTGTAGGCATACCATCATCATCTAGCAGAGTTGTAACACCCACTGATGGTGAGGAACCTCGACTCAGTCAAACATTTGGACAAAAATTAATGGGAAATATGAGGGACAACCTATTTGTGAGAAGTTTCACATCGAAACCGAAGAACTCTGAATCTGATATAATGGTGCCGTCATCTCCATCCAAGGTTGGTTTGTCTAATGTTTTAATTTTTAAAGATGCTTAATTTACTGGGGTCTGACTGTATTACTGGAATATTTAGTGGGCCTGTCATTTGTATTTGCTTCGAGTCTTCTCCGCTTGTGACTGTGAAAGATTATATCTTGCTGCTTTATATTTCTTAACATTTTTTACCTTAAGAGATAAGTTACTTTTGTTAGTTCAGCATGGAAATTTTCTGAAGTGAAAAGTAAAAAAGACAAAATGCTTTATTAAACTGCTTTTTTGTTTAGCTACTGGTACCTTATTTGATCCTTGACTATGATGAAATTTTTGACATGCTTCTTCTCTAGCTTTCTGATGCTACTATGAAACCTGACGTCAAAAGCGAGGAGGAAAGCCCAATGATGGAAACCGTTAGGAGTAAATGCATATCACAGCTGTTACTTCTAAGTGCAATTGACGGTATTCAGGTACGAAATCCCTATTTCTTCATTATCTGATTTTTGGATCAAGAGTTTTGTTGTTTTGATTTGATGGGTCGGTCCATATTATACTTAGTCTTCAGAGGGTGAAAATTTACCATATTTACCCGTAGCTCAATTGTTTAGGCCTTACCAGTAAGCTTGTAAAATCATGAGAAAGTTACTATTGGCTCTAACCATTTTTCATATAGATATATTTCAAAGTAGTTCACAGTTCAGAAAAATGTGTATGTTTAGGTTCTCAGAAGTTTACCTGTATAAATTAATTAAGTTAAAGATGGAGTGGGTTTTCATTAGTGTGTGATTAGTATATGTGTAACATGTTTTCATCGACATCTTTTTTTGACTTCCAGAATAAATATTGGAGCAAATTGAATTCACAACATAAAGTCACCATTATGGAGATTTTATTCTCTGTCTTGGAGTTTACTGCCTCGTACAATTCATATGCCAACCTCAGAATGCGTATGCATCAAATTCCTGACGACAGGTTTGCTATTATGTGCCTTTTGAAACTGCTCATGTTTCCCAATGCTCGTAACAGTTTTTATTTCACTGCTTCCGAAAGTCGAACTTTTTAAAGAAAATTATATTTTTCTTGTATAGGCCACCGTTGAATCTTCTCCGCCAGGAGTTGGTTGGAACCTGCATCTATCTGAATATCCTGCAAAAGACAACAGTAGCAATTAAAGAGGAAGCTATCAAAGAGGAGAAACTTGAAGGAATAGCTGAAGATAAGCTGATCTCTTTTTGTGAGCAGGTGCTTAGAGAGGCATCTGATATTCAGTCGAGCGTGGAAGAGACAGCTAACATTGAAGTCCATCGGGTTCTGGAACTTAGGTCTCCTGTAATTGTCAAGGTGCAATGCTCATAAAATTGTTTCCTTAACTTTGAATAAATTAAGTGATTCTAAGCTTTATTTTATGGTCTCTTAGGTGCTGAAAGGTATGTGCCAAATGCACCCTCAGATTTTCAGGAATCACCTAAGAGATTTTTATCCTTCCATTACAAAACTTATCTGCTGTGACCAGGTAAACTCCTATGTCAGCAATTTCTACTATTCCTTATCTTATAATTTTGGATTCCGAGTCGAAAGTCTTTATTTTTACTATGGGATGGTTAACAAAACAACCCTTAAGGTAGTTTAACTACAAAAACATATTACTGTAATTCTAACAAGTGATCCTCTCCCTTTCTAGATGGATATCCGTGGTGCGCTTGCAGATCTCTTTAGCATTCAGTTGTGCACATTGTTGCCCTAGGAAATCCATCAACCTCTATTTTGAAGGTTAGAAAGTTTGTAAATTCAGAAACGGATCTCTACTTCTACAAGTGGATTTATCTGTTGATGCATTTATAGAAGGCCATAAGTCCCTTCCCAATATTCTTTTTTCTTATTATAGATTTCTCGACACCATTCCACGCCTTTTGGCGGCGAACCGATTTTTTCAGAATCCACTATATCTTAAGTGGTCTATTTATTGGTTCTGTTTATTAAATCCACATGAGACTCGAAGATTGTCTCGGGTTACTTTTGGAGCTATACCGTGTATCGTTGCAGAAGAACTGATTGTTGTAGCTTTTAAGTTCAAAAGTTTTATACCAAAGAATATCACTTTTTTCATTCACGTTAGTTGTGACACTGTCTTTTGGGAATGGTTATAGCTTTTGACTCTAGATAGCTGTATATCGAAGGCTTGTGTTTATTGATTAAACCAACAAATGTTTGATTTTCGCCATAATTTTTAAATCGAGATACAAAAATAAACCAACAAAACAAATTATCTTGGGTTTACTCCTTCTGTGTTATCGATGGTCATTTTATTTTCCCAAATTGTTCAAAATCAATGATCATACTTTATTTAACAAAATAAATATTTTCAATTTTTTTTAAAATCATACTCCCTTTGTTTTATATTAATTGTCACATTTCATTTCTAAATAACAAAAGAAGTGTGACAACTGCATAAAAGAGAGAGAGAGTATTTATTTTTATCTTTTTACTTAAATGTACTCTATTTGTCATATGTCAATGATGTATCTTTATTAATTATAACAATTTCATTGTATTAATTATAACAATTTTATTTTGGAATTATAATAAAATAATGGTCATAGTTTTATTTTTTAGAATTTTAATCTCAATTATTTGTTTCATTAATATTAAATAATATTATATTTAAAAAAATTGTTAAAAAAATTAAAGCCATGTTTTAAATCGTCAGAATTTAATATAAAAATTAAAGCTATATTGATTTTCAAATAATCAATCATTAAATAATAAAAAATTAAATCTATATTTGATTTTGAAGAAACAGAACTATTGAAGTTCTCAAACCAAACTTTATAGACCTATAACATATTAGAAGTGTCCAACGGTTTCAAAAGGATTTCGGTTTGAAAGACTATATTTTTTCAATTTTTTAAAACAAAGATTGAACCGAAACCGGTTTCTAAGAACTGGAACCAAACCGATTCTCGATTCTGTTTTGGTACCAAAAAACAAGTTCTCTATTCTTGGGATCGAAAAACGATTCGGAACAGCTGGTTTCGAAGATTCCGATTCGTTTTGTGCACAATTATAACCATATGATGAGCTTACTTGACATGTCATATAACTAAAAAAAATTGTCATGTAAGCAACACGCGAGTTTTTTAATTATTTTTTTTATCTGAAATAACAAAATTTTATTTTTATAAAAATAAAAGAACTAAATTTGATAATATAACAACATGTTTATTTCAAAATATCCCTCTAATTTGTTTAAATCACAAGAATTTTCAAAAATACATATTTAATATAGCAAAAATTGGAGAGCTATAATTCTGTTTTGGTACCAAAAAATAAGTTCTCCATTCTTGCAATCGAAAAACGATTCGGAACCACTGGTTTCGACGATTCCGATTCATTTTGTGCACATTTATAACCATATGATGAGCTTACTTGACATATCATATAACTAAAAAAATTGTCATGTAAGCAACACAGCAAGTTTTTTAATTAGTTTTTTATCTGAAATGACAAAATTTTATTTTTATTAAAATAAAAGAACTAAATTTGATAATATAACAAAAGAGTATATTATTTATTATGTAGCTGCACAAAAAACTGTTTGCTCGCTCAATCCCCAAAACCAGCCTTAATTCATTCTCCCTCCCCTAAAATTCTCTCCACATAGCTGCGAATTTGCGAATTGAAGAACTGCTAGAATACAATTTGTTCAATTTCACTCTTCCGTCCACCACATTCTCTAAATTTTCCAACCCTAATTTTTGCCCCCACAAATTTGTCAACGCCTCCTTTGTCAATTCGTGAATGCTTATCGCCTCCTTCATTCATCTGGTTTGGAACCATTTATCTCGACTTATGTCAGGCTCTTTCCAGGCATTTCAAGGGCTCTAGTCAAAATATCAAAAATGGATAGAATTATATTTCAATATATTTTTTAATTATATAAAAAATTTTAAAGTAATTAATATGAAGTAGTATATAAAATAAATAAATACATAAAAATATTACTCCCTTTGTCCAAAGATAGTTGACATGCTTTCTTTTTTTGGGTTGTTCAACAATAGTTGACACACCCCAAAAAATAAAATAATTATTCTAACTTTTTTATTTTAATATATAATTTTATTCTAATTTATTCATTTACTTTTAAAATTTACTCACAATTATTTTACTTTTCACTTTAAAAATACATTTTTACCCTTTACTTTTTAATTAAAAAATAAAAAATTTACAATTTTCTTAAACTCTGTGTCCAGAAAAAAGTATGACATCTATTTATGATCCAAATGAGTATATATTTTGTCAATTTTATAAAAATAAACATGTGAAAAAGATAATTTTAAAAATTCTTTTGTCACGAAATTTGAGAAAAGAAATCATTTATAATTAATTATAAGTTTTTTAAATTAAACTTTGAAAAAGATTTTTCTTGTTACTCAAATATTATTAGAATATCAGTAGCAACAAATTTCAATAACAAATATGCTACATAACAAATTTAAGAATATCAGTAGCAAATACGACTTCATGACAAAATGAATTGTAACCGTTTTAATAGTGAAAATATCTTCTACATTCAACACTTAAAAAAAAAAAAGTAAAATATAATATATTATGGTGAATAGTATGAAGTAGAAATAATTACAACCATCTCTTTGCCAAAAACAATTTAAGAATAAAATCCTAAAAAGTAAAAAACCATTTCAGTATAATAATAATAATAATAATAATAATAATAATAATAATAATAATAATAACTACATATATTAAACTTGTGTTAAAAATCTCAACAATTGAACTATCTAAACTGATTTTAGAATTTCTTATTATTATTTTTTTTTTTTTTTTGGTTTAAATAAATAATTTTTGATTATTTTAGTTATGCAATTAATTGATAGGAATAAATAATTTTTGAGATTTTTTAGAATTGTACAACTTGAACAAAAAAAATCAAACCGCACAGATGGGTGCACGGGGTATCCTGGGCTGCCCTTTTGACTGGACTATCTCACGACATTGTTTTATTTTTTGGATGGCTATCCGTGGTCGGCTGCCGACTAGGGATAAGCGTTGGATTGGTCGGGGGATGACTTGTGTGTGCTTTGTAGTGGGGAGAGCGCGGAGACACACTCTCACTTTTTCTTTGAGTGCTCCTTCTTACGGGATTGCTTGCGGAGACTAAAGGTGAAGGTGAGATTTCTATGGCAACGTGGTAGTTGGCATAGTGATGTATTACAGGCTTCTAGTCGATGGCGTGTGAAACACTTGATATCTTGCGCGTATCGTGGACTTATCGCTGCTCTGATTTATTTTATTTGACTCGAGAGGAACATGAGGATTCATGAGGCTTGTTCGGTATCGCCTGGAGTGGTGGCCTCTTGGCGATTTCTATCATACAGGAGAGGATCCGCTCGGTACGATTTCCAGATTCTCTTCAAGCACGTGCGCTGAAGAGGGTATGACATATATACTATGTTAGCTCGGTGATGCGTTAAGTTTTTTATTCCTATGCGCTTTGCTGTATCATACACATTTTATTTTTTGATGTGATTGACCTTTATCTAAAAAAAATCTAGAATAATTAACTTTTGTGATTTTTTTCTGAAATTGCGGAAACCATAAAAATGAAAAAAAAATAATTAATAAGAAAAAACAATTGAAGTGTTTTCTTACAATTTTTTCTAAAATAATTATATATATAGATACATATATAAAAAAAAATCAAATTATGGGCTCCATGAAAACTCGGGCCTTGGCCGTCGCACTCTCGGCCTAAGCCCAGGGCCGACCCTGACTGGTGCAACTTAATTTGTTCTAAGGTGAGAAACTCATTTATACGATTCCAGTTTTTGTTTCTTTTTTGTTTATGCGATTTGTATCTGCAATTTTTTGTTCATTTAAATGACCGAAAATGAAATGAATGTAATGTTGATTATAGGGGATCAGCATAGAAGTTTGGTTATCGATTTGCTACACGGGTGATTTTACCCTTTGAGATGGTGTTTTCTCCTGAGTGTTTGATGGTGGGATTGAACGGGGTAAAGTAATTCAATTTTCAGTTCCTAAACAATTAACATATTTGGAGCTTTAAAGTAAGTTGATTGAAAAATGAAGAATTGATTCATCTATATATGACATGGATTTGCGATGCCTTCACCCAACTGAAAATAAAGATCACGTGTATTTTATGTCGTATTCTATATACGATGATGATATCATAGATTGCTTGTTATCGTGTTGTGATAAGACTTGACTCTACATAATTTTGAAATTGAAGACAGCTGATGATGATGTTATTGGAGCTAGGGAATGAAGAAGTGAATGAACCGAACCGTGATGAAGTAATGTCTGAAAGAGTTGGAGATGATACTGCATGTTTGCTAATTAGGGTTGAGGTTGATAGATTAGGTGAAACGGATAACATTGTAGTGAACTCCGATGACTCGGTTGATGATACTGAACCTACATGAGAGACACCAGAATCACTAGAGCAGACTTACATGGGTAATGATAGTGAAATAAAGACTTTTGGGACGGAAGATGACAGGGTGAAGGTGACCCCTTATTAGATGATGGTGTATGGTTGGCAAATGAGTCTACTGCAAATCAAAGTTTAGTGGTTCATGGAAACCAATCATTGTCCTGGTTTATTCCTGAGGCAGAGGATGTAGTTGAAAGATATTTTTTACTCGAAAGATTATTTGAAAGAAAATTTGCAGGTGCTTGCTTTGAAACAATATTTTGAATTCAAAATCGATAAGTCAAATAATAGACAGTATGTTGTCACTTGTAAAACTGAATTGTGCAATTGGCGTTTGTTGACAACTACTTTAGGAGCTTCGAAAGTGTTTGTAGTTCGGAAATATCAACGATGTCATTGTTGCTCACGTAGTCTGCCTAACAGATTTCACAAGCACGCTTCCTCAGAGCTAATTGGAAAGTTTCTTGCACCAAATTTCCAAAATCCTAGTCATGTTTCTAAGTCGAAGGATGTCATAAGGGACTTTGTCAAAGAGTATGGATATGAACTGAAATATTGTACATCATATAAGGCTCAAAAGCATGGAAGAAATTTATTCTAGGTAATCCAATCATTAGCTATAAAGAATTGCCCAAGTTTTTTCATCTATTGGAGGAGCAGAATCCTGGAACTATAACATTTATTGAAACTAATGATGCGGATGAATTTGAGTATTGTTTTATGGCCTTGGACAAAGTATTCGTGAGTTTCCGTCAACGCAACAAGTCATTTGTGTGGATGACACTTTCTTTAAAGGAAGAAAGGAAATTATCAAACGGTAATGCTATATGGGCAGATTCTGCCCATGAACAGAACTGCCCAAAATTAATTATTTTTTTTATTTTTTATTTTTAAATAATTATAAATATGATAAATTTAATAAATATCTTACAATAAATTTTTTATCTTTTATTATTATATATTAAAATTTATTTTTTTAATTAAATGATTTTTGTAGTGTAAATATAAAAACGTTATATTTAATTAAAATTTTTATTTTTGATTTTTGTTGTGGAATATATATTTATATATTATAACTAACTATAACAAATGTCAAAAAATAATCAAAATATTATTATACTTATGAAAAATAAAAATTTAGGCGTTTATGCCCATGGGCAGATTCTGCCCATTTAGCACCTCCCATTATCAAATTTATACTCTACACTGTTTTAAATCAACCAAAAATATTTTTTTATAAGAGAAGATTTTTTGTCAAGTACTTCATCTACACATGTGTCACCAACAATTTTCAACCCAATATTTATAGAAAAATCTGTCAAGCTGAATCTAAAGGATTGTCCATTTATAATGAACCAACATCCATCATCACTGATTGTTTTCGACAAACGCATTATCAGGTGATGAATAATCAATCTTTGACACTTTAAACTTTGGCATGGCTAACAAATTTTTAAAACAACTCCAACTTTCAATGACAAGTCAAATTTTTCATAAACTGTAGTTACTATATCCAATTAACTACAATTGCTAAGTTTAAATTTCTTCTCTCTCGGAAGAGCTTTACACATAACGTAGCTCCATATTCAAGATAACAATATGTAACATAAAAAATTTAATCGAAATTAAAAAAAACATGAAATTGCCTCGCTAAGATTTGTTCAAATTGATGAATACGTTGACTAAACAAGAAGCTCCAATTGACACGAACACTACACTGCGGCCAAAATAGAAACAAACATCGCCCAAAATAGATGAATAATTACCTAACAAACAGCCATAATTGATGGATGGAGAGAATTGACGGCCGCGGTGCTTCCTTCATATGGAATCGACTAAGGTTTAGCTTCTAACCGTCGATTTGGGCGAAAAAGAATCACAATTTTTCTAGGCTTATGGAATCAACCTATATTTTTCTTCCAACCATCGATTTGGGACAGTGACGACCGAGAGGGAAAAGGAAAGGGGATTTTCTGATCGAGTTTATAGAATCGACAAAGGTTTTTTTGCAAAAAAATTTCCCCAAATTTTTCTTCCTTTGTTTTTTTAGTTCTTGTGTAAATATTGTGGAAAACGGACAACTACAAATGCATGGCTGCATGAAAGGTTAAAAATACATTATATAACTGAAAATGTAAAAAAATAAAAGAGGACATAACAACATGTTTCTCGATCATTTATTTACAAATTTCTCGTATACATGATATGAACAAATTGCTTAATTGTCATTGATTAAACAAAAAAGAGAGGAGAAGCAAATCAAAAACAACATGAGCAGCAAAATGAACAATACCAAATACTCAAATTTTTATTCAATAACAACACCACAGAAAAACAAATCATGAAAGAAAAACAGAAAAAAACAGAAAAAAAAGAAAGAGAGAGATCTCATCTCCTCCTCATAAACATAACTAATACCTACCTTTTCTTAACTCATGAAGAAAATAATGTAAAACAAAACAAATTTACGTATACAGCTTTTGCGGAGGCATGCTCTTGACGAGCCCACACTGCAGAGTCCCCTCCAGTATATTGTACTCATCTCTAAGCGATCTCTCCGGTGACAGCACACTTATATAGACCTCCTGCCCCAAGTACTGCCTCTCCATCGCAACCGACCTCAAGCTCCACATCCCCGCATTATCAAGAGTCGTCATCACCGCTGCCCACGACTTCGGGTACACCTGGATCGTATGCCTACTCACCGTATCTATCAAATTGTAGTTAATCCTCTTATCCGAGCTCCAAGTCCCCGGCTCAATCCTATATAATATAAATATATATTAGTACATACGTAGTCATCGGAAATATATGTTATAGATTTGACTTACGCGACTGGGAAGAAGGAGTATCCGGAGAGGTGCCACGCCTGGATGCTCTTCTCGTGATTCTCGAACACGATCTCGACGAAGTTCCGGAAGGTTGCGTTGAGGACGTTGGGCGCGATGACGAGCTTATCGCCGACGTTGGGCTCGGGGTCGTCCTGAATCAAGTTGTACTTGAACACCTTATCGGCCAAGCCGAAGTACTCTGCCAGCTTCAAGGGAGTCTCGGGGTTGACGTGGGAGACCCCGTTGATCGCGTACCTCAGCTTCCCGTCGACCCCGCTCCCAGCCGAGTTCACGATCTTGATCGTGCGTGTGATGTTGATTTTCCCGTAGTGGTAGGAACCCTGCGGGTTCGGGCGGGCAGCGCTGGCGGTCAGGTTCCAGCGGAAGGATCGGAACTGGTTGAGCGACCAAGCCCACCCGACGGGCGCTTCGGGCAGGTTGGGGGAGGCGGGGGTGTTGCTGCCCGCGTAGCGGATGATCGCGGTCGATGTGAGGACTTTTTTGGTGAAGCGAGTCGAGGCGACGAGGTGGTAGTCCATCGGGGTCTGGTCGGCGTCGATGAGGACGGAGAAGCACTGCCCGAGGTGGACGTCGAGGGAGTCGTACACGTTTTGCACCGTGTGGGAACCTTCGATCTCGACCAGCTTCATGCTGTGCCCTTGGAAGCGAACGTTGATCGAGTTCTTGAACCCGACGTTGCACAGCCGGTACCGGTACGTCTTGAAAGGGATCATCGTGAACATCGGCTCCGTCGGGGGGTTCTCGCCCCCTTTCCCGTTGATGATGACGCCGTCGGGGCGGGCGATGGTGTGGCCGTTGTCGAGCTGCTTCTTCAGCTCGACGTGGCTCTTCTTGTACCAGTCGCCGACGAGGACGTTGTACTCGGCTTCGGGCCAGTCGAAGGGGACCGGGATGAGCTCGCGGCTGTGGACGGTGAGGGGGCCGTGGCCCCCGGCGGCGCGGTGGAGGGCGGTGGTGGGGTAGTAGTAGTAGGAGCCGATCTGGTCCTTGACCTGGAAGTGGACGGTGTAGTTGGTGCCGGGGGGGATGGGGCAGGCGGTGCCGAGGGTGCCGTCGACCCACGACTTCTTGCGCTGCTGGATGCCGTTCCACGTGAAGAGCAACGGCTCGTCGAGGTTGTTGAAGATGTTGATGACGATGTTGTTGTTCGAGGTGGAGTTGATCCAGGGCCCCGGGAACTGGTCGTTGATGGTGATCACCTGCTGGGGGACGCCGAGAGGGGAGAGGGTCGCGTACTTGACCTTCCACGTGTAGAAGATGTAAGGGTCGCCCGATTGGACGCGGTCGATCAATGCCGAGATCAACACCGCGGCCGCGAGGAGGAAGAGCTTTGGACAGCTCATGGTTATTGATTTTTTGTTTATTGGTTTATTATTTTTATTTACTTATTTATCTACTTATTTACTTATTGTTTGTTGTTGTTGATGATGGATCAACTTAATTGTTTTGTGATGAGATGGGAAGGGGGTGTTGGGGTGATTTTATATAGAGTAGTATGTGGGATGAAGAGAGGAATGAGGGCCGTTGGAAATTTGAAGCATTGCGCGCAACGATCGGGGTTTAAATTTGTGATTCTTAAATGGTCAAACGACAAACGAGGGCTCAACATTTGTAAGAGATCACAAACACACACCTATAAAAAATAATATTGTAAAATGGAGTTTTTTTTTTTTTATAAATATTTGATAACTAAATATAGATAACTAAACACATGAGTGATTGATATTTGTTATTAATTGATAAATGATTATTAAATAAATAAATAATCACTATTGTTCGTGTTATGTGTCAGAATCGGTAGAAGTTTCCGACTTATGATACTTTGTAAAGAGGTCATGAGTTGATTATGAGAATTAACACTTTATTGCAAAATCAAAAGGATCTGAAATATTTCTTGACTTTCGTGAACCTATTAAGTATATTGAAATTGATTGTCATGATTTTGTACAAAATAAAATTCTTCATGGTACAATTGCCCCTTCTTATGCCCATATACTACTATTATTCAATTCCATGACATCCTGACAAAAGCATTGGGAACGTTAGTCTATTCGCTTTTTCCTTGACAAGTTGAACGTTACGATTATTCACGCTCTAGCTTGAGGAGCTTGAGAGGAGGTTTTAAATTATGTTCTTTTTAACTAATGATATGAATTAAATTGAAAACTGAGTTCAAAGGAACAAAGTATTATTTAGATGATATTTGAGGCGTATAATTATTGTAAAATGTAATTAGACCTGTTCTTTTGAACTGAAACCGGCTGAATGGAAGAACTTAACTGAATTAATTTTTTTATAAATATAATAATAATTTTTATAAATTATTAAATATTTTTTTAAAAATATTAATAATATTATGACACTATCTAGATTGCATATTGAAAGTTATAGATTAAAATTATTTTTAATTTATTTTATTTTAATTTATTTTGAAGCGAACTGAACTAAACTGAACTTAAGCAATTGCGTGATCCTTGTGTTTCACTTATATACAAACAAAGTTTATTATTTGTTGTTAGACTATAATAAATGTGTAAAATAATAATAATGGGGGAACCGCCTAATTTTAGATTGATTTTCAAGTTCACACTCATTTGATTCTTTCCTATATGTGTGTCTACTATCTGTCACACACAAACAACTTTAATTACTGTAATTTTGAATTTTTATCCTTTATTTTTTCAATTGCATTTAAAGTCATTCCAAAACAGTCATATTTTCCTTAACCAGAAATTAAAATAAATAATATTTTTTATTAGTAATAATTAGCTGTTTCTTCATCACACCACCAATTAGGCTTTTTCATTTCAGTCTTCCCCAAGACTTCAGATTAAAAAAAATATTCACAGATCACCCCAGTCAACCTATAAACCCTCTTCTTCTTCTTCAATTTTTTCTTTTCTTCTTTTTCTCCATAATATTTATATATATAATTTTATATATATATAATACACACATATATATATATATATACATAGATATGTATGTAGAGAATTAGGTGATGATGAGAAAACTTGCAGTGGATTCAAACAACTGGTGAATACCATTTTTTCCAGGTAATTAATTTTTTTCTGATTTAATTATTAAAAAAATTGTGTTTATTTTTCTATTTTCTATGAAATAATTTAATGCATCCATTGTATCCTTATCAAAGATTGAATGTAATTTTCTATTAATTTCCTAATAATCTTTCTCAAGAATTGAGATTTCAGTTATTGGAAAGGGTTTAATTACCTGTTCAGATTATTATGCATGATTGTGCGCGTGATATTCATTGTATTCATGTATCAAGATTTCAATTCATTTGACCAAGTCATTTTATTTTATTTTCTTTAACCCATTTTCAATTTCATAATTAATACTAATATCTAATATAATCTCACACACACAAAATCAACTAGAACAAAAGAAGAAAGAAAGAATGAACAATCACTGGGGAGGAACTTTGGAGATCAACGGCGGAGATTCGACGAACGAGGACGATCAGAAAAGCAGGAACACGGATTGGGACCGAGCCTCGATCTCGCACCACAGCCAGCTCGACGAGACCCAACAGAGCTGGCTTTTGGGCCCGTCCGATAAGAAGAAAAAGAAGAAGAAATACGTCGATCTCGGGTGTGTGGCCGTGAGCCACACCGCGCTCAAATGGACCGCGGGGTCCGTTTTCGTCGCGTTTTTAGTGATTGGGCTCCCCATCATAATAACAAATTCGCTGCCCAAGCACAAGGTTCGTCCGTCACCCCCGGATAATTACACCGTCGCCCTCCACAAAGCGCTTCGCTTCTTCAACGCCCAAAAATGTAAGTTTTTCCTAGCTATACCTACATTGTATATTTTTTTCGATTTATTTTTCAAATTAGTTAATCATTTTTAAGATTGTTTTTGAATTTCAGAAATTAATCGTTTAGTGCTAGTTTAATTTTTGAAATTATTTATGTAGAAATATAATTAATTAAGTTTGTATATAAAAATATTTGGGGATATTTAGTTGTTTGGAGGTCACAATCATTGATTCCGTTAATAACTAGTTATTGTTCTTTCTGGTATCTGAGGTACTGCGATGCTTTTTACTATATATGAAATCGTAATTATTTAATATTGGTAAGTTTCTCAATAATTCATGCTAATTAATGGAATTTAAGAAAATCTAAAATTAAGAAGAATATGAATTTAAAAAAACTTATTAGAAAATTGTTATATTTCTAGTAAATTACAAAGAACCTCCTTACAAACTGTTTGGAGTATTTGATAATTACATTTATTACTCAAATTCTAATTAAAATTGGTTCAAAGCTTAACTTATTTGTGCAAATAATTTGTTAATTAATTATTTCTTGTAGCTGGAAAATTGCCGAAAAACAACAACATCCCCTGGAGAAGAAACTCCGGTTTACAAGACGGGCTAAACCAAACCGACTTCAAAGGCGGCCTCGTCGGCGGCTACTACGACGCGGGCGACAACTCGAAGTTCCACTTCCCGATGTCGTTCGCGATGACGATGCTGAGCTGGAGCGTGATCGAGTACGAGCACAAATACCGCGCGATCGGCGAATACGACCACGCCCGCGACCTCATCAAATGGGGCACGGACTACCTCCTCCTCACCTTCAACTCCTCCTCCACAAAAATAGACAAAATATATAGTCAAGTCGGCGGGTCCCGCAACGGGTCCCACACCCCCGACGACCACTACTGCTGGACCCGCCCGGAAGACATGTCCTACACCCGCCCCGTCCAAACCGCCACCTCAGCGCCGGAGCTCGCCGCCGAGATGGCCGCCGCCATGGCCGCCGCCTCCATCGTCTTCCGTGACCTCTCCTCTTATTCGAAAAAGCTCATCAGAGGGGCGGAAACGACTTTTCGCTTCGCACGGGACGGGGGGAGGCGGGCGGCGTACAGCCGGGGGAACGCCTACGTGGAGGCGTTCTACAACTCGAGCGGCTACTTCGACGAGCACATGTGGGGGGGCGCGTGGCTTTACTACGCCACGGGGAACGGGAGTTATTTTTCGCTGGCGACGAGCGAGAAGATTGCGAGGAATGCGAACGCGTTTTATGGGATACCGGACATGAGCGTGCTGAGCTGGGACAACAAGCTGCCCGCGGCAATGTTGGTGATGACGAGGATGAGGCTGTTTTTGAACCCCGGGTATCCGTACGAGGATATGCTCAGGAGTTACCATAACTTGACAGGGCTCACCATGTGTTCCTATCTCAAGAAGTACAATGTTTTCAACTGGACTCGAGGTTTGTACTCTCTAATTTTGTTACTAATTTACTTTAGGTCCCTTAGTTTTAAGGAATTCTCATTTTTAGTCCCTGCTCCTAAAAATTAATATCCTATGACCCCTTAATTGCATGGTAAAAAAATATCGAAATGTCGAAATAACGAACTTGTTGTACCTAAAATTATTGATTTTCGATATATTAAAATTTTCGGTACGATATAATATCGTACTGATAATTTTCGATACGATATTGATATGAAATTTAAAATTTTTTGGTATTTCAATATAACGAAAATAATCGATATAATTCGGTACGTGAAAAAAATCAGTATAGTTCGGTATTTTCTGTATGGTATGGTATACATTTTTCAATAACGAAATTTTAGTATATCGTTAATCGGTGATAATCGATATACCAAAATTTTCGGTAAAATATTGGTATAACCATTTTGCCCTAGATATTTTTTGAAACTCACCTATATTTAGGAAAGTTTCATTTTTAGTCCTATAACTTTGAAAGAATTGTAACTTTGGTACAAAATAATATTGCGATTTTGACATTATCAGTATAATGCCATAGTGAAAAATTCGGTATGGTTCGGTATATCAACTGAATGTTCAGTATGCATTATCAGATGAATTTTTCGATGACAAAATTTTGGGTGTATCCATGATCGGTTTACCAACATTTTTGATATGGGATGCCAGTCATATATATGTTTTTGGAATTCATTTATATTTATTAAAAATGTATTTTTAGTCCTATAACATTGAAGGAATTGTAATTTTGGCACAAAATAAGTATTGCTATTTAGGACTACCTGTAATCTAAAGAAATGCAATTCGGACCCTGTGAATGAATGCAGGAGGAATGATAGAACTGAACCATGGGAGAGCCCAGAATTTGCAGTACGTGGTGAACGCAGCATTCTTGGCTTCACTCTTCGCCGACTACTTGAATGCAACGGGCGTTCCGGGCTGGAACTGCGGCCCGGATTTCTACCGCATCACCGTTCTCAAAGACTTCGCCCAATCTCAGGTAATCTTATTTCACAAACTTTCTACATTAATTCAAAAAAAAAAAAAAAAAATTGAATCTGAATTACTACTAATTTTGAATCACAACAGATGAAGTACATACTCGGGGATAACCCACAACATATGAGCTACGTAGTCGGGTACGGGCCCAAGTATCCGAGACACGTCCACCACCGCGGAGCCTCCATCCCCAAGGACTCCACAAGGTACTCGTGCACAGGAGGATGGAAATGGCGTGATGCAAAGGGCCCGAACCCGAACACGATACCGGGGGCCATGGTGGGCGGGCCCGACCGGTTCGACAAATTCAGGGACGTGAGAACTAACTACAGCTACACCGAGCCCACGTTGGCTGGAAACGCGGGCCTCGTGGCTGCGCTCGTGTCTCTCACGACAAGTGGAGGAAATCGAATCGACAAGAATGGGTTGTTCTCGGCTGTGCCGCCGCTGTACCCGGAGAGCCCTCCGCCTCCCCCACCGTGGAAGCCGTAATTTATGTTATACACAGAATTGAAACATATGCCTTTTTTTTTTTTTACATAATTCTTCATTGGTACTATATAGAAAATTCTTCATCGTGATATTAGTAATGTTATCACTAAAATATTTATTATGATCTGGACTCGTGCTTTGTAACATGTTAATCGTTAACCGGGTACTTGGATGCTAGATTCATAAAAAACGAATACATCTAACATAAGGTAGGCATGAGCACAGCTTAGCTGCTGAATCAAGATTGTACCGTCTTATGCTTTGTTAATTTTTTAGGAGTATCATGTAATTAAGAATATCACTATTCACTAGTAACAAGCACAAACTCATTACGACTTGCGAGAGAGTTTGCTGCTAGACTCATCAAAACCTACTCAGAACCAGAGGAATCGGATCACAATTTCAGACATTTAAAGATTCTTTTCAAACCACAATTTCAGAGAAAACTCCGACTGTACTATACCTCCATACTTTTTTCTATTTCTTCTTTTATATAATTAGATTGGCCTTTACAAAAAAAATTGTATTTAACCCCAAATATAACTAAACAAGAATATTTAAATTGAGTTCAAAAGAGTCAAAAGTTGAACCATCTTGAGACTATGGAGCAACCTTTGAGAGGGTTGCCAGCTGTCTAAATCTATGTCTCTTCCGGATGAAGAATTGGAGGTGGAAGGGAAAGGATCTGACAAAAGGACGTCGTGAGCGAGGTGGTCGCATCGGCCGTTTCTGGTTGTTTCCCAAGGAGTTTCTGTACAGAAAAACAAAAAAAAAATCAAGAGTTAAAATCATTTTTCACCGGAATAATTAATACACGTGCATAACCGGGTACTTGGATGCTAATATAACTAAATACACCTCTCTCCCTTAATAAAGATTCAACAATGTCATAAGCTTGGTTAATATTTATAATAAAGAATATCACTAGCTAGCTAGTAAGCTAGGATTCAAAACATACTCAGGATCGGAGGCAGATGCGGAATCAGAGGAAGGTGCGGAAGATTCCAACCCGGGGTCCTCGGACATCTCTGAATCAACCACAGGCCTACTTTCCCAATCAGGAGTCGGCCAGCTGCAAAATTATGTTGCGGAAATCAGACATGTAAATAGTTTCTTACAAGGAAACGAAGAAAATATCAACCTGCAACTGAAAAAAAAGAAGCTCTTATGGTATGTAAAGGACATGAAAGCCTACCTATAAAAAATATTAGGTATAGGCTCACTAACTGTCACCATAACGTTCACAAATTCTTCTCTTAGAATACGTAACTCCACAGATTCCCCAACCCTGCCCCAAGTCTTCTCAAAGAACTGGGACGTACATGATATGTTTGTTAGTGATCGATCTCTCAATCAAATATGTTAAAAAGCAATACATGCTCAGAAAAGACGATAGCAAAAAGAAAAGCAGACGTACATCCAATGGGCTACCAACTGCTGCCCCGTTACATTGAACTATCACGTCCCCCTTAAGTAATCCAGAGCTATGGGCTGGTGAGTTTTCCACAACCTGGAGGTTTGTTTCGAAAAACGCTCGTTCATAAAATCCAATAATTAATGTAACATATATAATTAACACTACTTGAAACAATATATATTATTCAGCTTGATTCTTCAAGGGCCTGTTTGTAGAAGAGATCATGATTAACTTGGATGGAACCATATTATACTTACAACCCAGACCTAATCAGTCTCATGCTTCGGTTCGGGTAATTTGGTACATATCCGAGAAATCTCTCTTTCTATTTTTACTTTCAAAAAAGGATATATGTCAAGACATTTAAAGTTTCTTTTCAAACCATAGTTTGAGATCAGTAAGACTCAAAATATACGCATATGAACGTTTATGGCAAGATTCATTTCCCTTGTCGTATAGAATCTTAGAGTTAGTTGTTTTCAAGGGTGTGAAAGTGTAAAATGATTACGGCAAACACTTTGATGACGAAAAATTTAAATTAAATACAACCGGAAGAATAAATCAAAAATACCTCTTCGACAATAATACCAGAGGATACAGTTGGGTGTGTCCATAAAAACCACTCAAGAAAATTATAATCAGCTGATTGAAGATTGGAAACGACCAACCCAAGCCAAGGTCGACGAAATTCCCTATGAAATTAAATGAAAATGATTTATCAGTGAGTGAAGGTACTTTAAGGGTTAACCGTGCAAAAAGCATTATAGAAAATTTAGAAGAAGAAAAAACTAAAGGATCCAAAACACACAGCAAACTCACATGCAGTTTTTGTAAGAATTCCACCATCTTGAAACTAAATTACTAGGTATAAAGGTATTTTGAAGAGCAAGGATCCCAATAACTTCTCCATGACAATTGATGACGGGGCCTCCGCAATCTTTCTATAACAGGAGAAAAGTACTATTGGTCATCGTTTGACTTATCTATGAAATCTAATTGAATTAAATCATGTAGTGGAATGTTAGACAACCAAAAGTTTAACAAGCGAGAATTGAGATAAAGCGCAATAAAGGAAAAAGGTGTTGCCTTTAATCTGGGATCCTCGGTGGAAAAGGAATACAACTCATTGTAGTCATCAATCGGGTAAGTACTAACACTGAACAAGAAGAACAAATTTAAGTTGTCAATAGCACCATGAAACAACAACAACAACAACAACAACAACAACAACAACAATGCATTACTCTGAAAGAGATGAACCTGCATCGACAAAGACCTACACCAAAGTTAAAGTAATAATTGCGCATAAGGGCTGCAACGTGAGCCCGTTTGGGCGAGCTTATTTAAAATAGCTTATAAGATGTTACGTCTTATAAGTTGTTTAAAAAGCTGATAAGCTGTTACGTCTTATTTAATAAATAAGTTGTTAAACCGTTTGGATAAAATAGATACATAAACTTATAAGATGATAATTTGTTTGGCAATTTAAGATCTTATATAAATAAAATTATCAAAAATAAATTGTTATATATGAAAAAAATATTTAAAAATAATTATATTAACTAAATAATAAATTTGGAATTTTTGTATATATATAAAAGTTAATAATTTTAAGGGTATTTTGGTCTTTTATTATTTAAGCTACAAGAGCTTATAAGCTGTTTAAAAAAAAGTACCTCCCCCCTTACTTTTTTTAAACAGCTTATAAGCTGTTAAACAGCTTATTTTTAAAAAAATTAAGATCTTTTTTTAAATGTTTACCAAACAAATTTTAGGAGCATATAAGCTCCAAAACAACTTATAAGCTGTTTTAAGGAGCTTATAAGCTTAGCCAAACAGGCTCGTAGTCTCCAGGTTGAATCTTGAATGAAGTTGAATGATCATCTGAATGAGATTGGTAATTAGTCGTGGGTTGTTGAATAGGGAAGGTATCATCGAGATCCCTAAGCTTTGGTGATTGTATTGCAGCGTCCAATTGGACATTCAAGACAGCAAGGTTGTAGTGAAAATCACAAGCCAATACTTTACCCTTGCGTATTTCACAACTTAGGAGATAAACATCAACCTACAAAACAGTTGTCGTGTGTTATGATGATATAACATGATCATTGATCAGCAGCTACTCTAATTAAAAAACAAAAAAATACAAATAACATCGAATCCGTACGTCAATATCTGAGGGCAGCTGGACATCATCATCGGGGCGGTAAAAGAGACTGGCAGTAGTAAGGATGGTGGCCGAGAATTTACTATCGTCACCGGAATTCTGGTTGCACTCGATAATAGTGCCTGATCCCGTAAATGCACCATCTTCGTAGTCCCCAAATTCATCTGAACATCGGAAACACATACACGATTATTATTATTATTATTATTATTATTATTATTATTATAAATAATCGCAGTGATTCAATCTATAATGATAATGATAAGGATACCTACGTGGAACACCAAGAGAAACAATACCAACAACGCAACGAGAAGTTTTTAGCACGGCAGCCTTAAATTGATGTTGTTCTAGTTTGTTACGGTCGTAACCATTACACGTCCCATAAACAGGTCCACGCACTGGACATAACATATACAGTATTATGTAAATAAATTATACTATATACTTTGTCTGTACATGTAATGATGATAAGAGAATATATATATTACTGTTACTGCCGAATCCTCGGGGCTTATACATAGCTGATCGATGTCTAGCTGTGAAAACATAACATATGTATATAATCAGCTCAGCTCAGCAAGCTCGAATAACAATAACAAATTCAATCAATTTTTTTCATAGTAGTACTTCTGTACCTGTGATCTGACGACAAAGAAAGAGGCTGGTGGCCGATTGTTTAGTTAGCTTTTCTTATATTCGGATTCGGGTAGATGAAGAAGACAACTCACCTTAAGTTTATAAATATATACAGTGCCCCTGGGCCGAGATTTTATATTGTGTCTTATAAAATACTACAGTATATAAATAGTAAATACCCACTTTAGGTTTAGTCAATAGATACGTGAATCGGACGGCCACAAGAATCTAGTTCCTTCAGTTGTCTTAATTAATACTATATAAGAAGCAAATTTGTGTTGCAAATTCGGTTTAGCTCGTATCGCCGGTCTAGAATCCGCCTAGGCCACTTAGACCACACCCAGACCCCATGAATTGTCTAAATCCGCTTTGTATTGTACCCACCCACCTGATTCCAATTGCCCAGGCAAAATATATTTCCATGAGCACTCAGTCACCCAGTCGAAAAATATTTCATTGAACACCCGCTGAGAGTCTATACCAATTTTTAGCAGTACTTATATAGTTATATCATACACATATGTTTATAACTCTAGTGTACATTCTAACTAGTAGTACTATTTAGTTGTATTATATAAATTGTGAATTTTGAGAACACTGAAAACCATTAACATTGATTCAATATATCATAAATAAAATTAAACAAGAATATTTAAATTGAGCAGTTATGTCTAATCGTATCCAAAAGAGTCAAAAAGTTGAACCAATCTTGAGACTTTCGAGCCACCTTTGAGAGGGTTGCCAAAAAACTAATACACCAAACATAAGGTAGACATGAACACATCATAGCTGCTTAATCAAAATCCCATCACGTCATTAGCTTAGTTAATATTTACAAGTATGATATGAATTTTTAAGAATATCACTGTTAACAAGCACACAACCATTACGAGACTTATCAAAAACCTACTCAGAATCAGAGAAAGATTCGTGATCAGAGGAATCAAGCACAGGCCTTCGTTGCCGAGAGCGCATCCTCCATCTGAAAATTGATAGTGCGGAAATCAGACATGCATGGAGGATTGTAAATAGATTCAACAAACAAGACGAAGAAAACAACAACGAACTGAGAAAAAACTCTTTCGGTATATAAAGGGCATGAAAGCCTGCCTACCTATTAAAATAATTAGGTGTAGGCTCGCTAACCGTCACCTTAATGTTCAGAACGTGAGCTGCTCCTCTTAGAATACTTAACTCCACTGATTCCCCAACCCTGCCCCAAATCTTCTCAAAGAACTGGGACGAAGGAAGTGCATGTTAGAGATCCCTCAAATATGTTAAAAACCGATACATGCTCAGAGGCAGAATACTTGTAAGGAAAGACAATAGCAAAAGGAGAAAGAGACGTACATCTAAGGTACTACCAACTGCTGCACCGTTACATTGCACTATCACGTCCTTCTCAAGTAATCCGGAGCTATGGGCTGGTGAGTTTTCCACAACCTGAAGGTTTGTTTCGAAAAACGTTCGTATATACAAGCCAATACAGTAACATATATAACAAGAGTTGACACACTTGCAAAACAGGAAATGTGTTAAGACATTTAAAAGTTTCTTTTCAAACCACAGTTTGAGAATTCAGAATATAGTATTAACGTTAATAGCAGGATTTCCAGGATGGAAGTGTCAAATGAGTATAGCAAACACATTTTGAGGACGAAAAAAAAAAAATTTAAATACAACCGAAAGAATAAATCAGAAATACCTCTTCGACAATAATACCAGATGATACAGTTGGGAACGTCCGTAAAAACCGCTCAAGAAAAATAAAATCAGCTGATTGAAGATTGACAGCGCACAACCCTAGCCAAGGTCGACGAAATTCCCTATGAAATTAAACGTAAAAGATTAATATATCGGTGAGCAAAGTAGTTTAAGGGGCACCCGTGCAAAAGAAAAAATGATTAAAAATATGGACAGCAACTCACTTGCAGTTTCTGTAAGAATTCCACCATCTTGAAACTAAATTGCTAGGTAGAAAGGTCTTTTCAAGAGCAAGGATTCCAATAACTTCTCCATGACAATTGATGACGGGGCCTCCAGTATTATCCTATAACAGGAGAAAAGTATTGGCCATTGATCAGAGAGTCACATCATTTCATATGACCTATATATCTATGAAAGCTACATAAATCAAATCAAGTAGAGGGATCGATCTTGGTAGACAAGCAAAAGCGCATGAAAGGGCTACAAACCAAGCCACAAATATTACGAGAATTGAGAAAAAGCGCATGAAAGGAAAAAGGGGTTGCCTGAAATTTGGGATCCTCGGTGCAAAAGGCACACAGTTCGCTGCAGTCATATCTCGGGGAACTACCACTGAAAAAGAAAAAAGAAGTTGTGAACCAATTAACCAAATATGGGGAATAGCACCATAAAACAACAACAATGCATAAGAACCTGAATCGACAAAGAGCTACAGCAATGTCAAAGGAACAAGTCCGAATAAGGGCTGCGGCGTAGTCTCCAGGTTGGATCTTGAATAAAGTTGAATGATCATCGTCTGAATGAGATTGGTAATTAGTCGTGGGTTGAATAGAGATGGTATTATCGAGATCCCTAAGCTTTGGCGGTTTCAACCTGCAGCGTCCAATTGGATATTCACAAGTGCAAGGTTGTAGTGAAAATCACAAGCGGATACTTTACCCTTGCATATTTCACGACTTGGGAGATAAACATCAACCTACAAAACAGTAGTTGTACACTCACACATGCGTTATGATAATTAACAACATCCCACGTAGTGTAGTATATATATATATATATATATATATAGCTGACCTCAATATCTGAGGGCTGGACATCATCACCGGGGCGGTAAAAGAGACTGGCAGTAGTAACGATGGTGGCGGAAAATTTACCATCGAGACCGGCATTCTGGTCGCAGTCGATAATAGTACCCGATCCCATAAATACTAATTCTTCTTGGTACAAAGGCTCATCCATATATTCATGTTCAGGAGTTTCAGCTGAACATTGCAAACACAACACGTACGCACTAGTTTATTATTATTATTATTATTCATTATAAACGGAAAAAAGCAGGAGCAGTGATTGATTCATAATGATAATGATACATACCGGGAACACCAAGAGAAATAATACGAACAACGCAAGGACAAGTATTTAGCACAGCAGACTTAAACTGAGCTTGTTCTAGTTTGTTATAGTCAAAACCATCACACGTCTCCTTTACGGGTCGACCAACTGTAAGTAATTTAGAAATATGTAAAATATATATAAACTCTGTGTGTGTGTGTGTTTAGCAACAATAGTATAAGACTATAAATATTACACATATCCAAGCGTGGCTGCTTAAACATATCTGCTGCCGAGCTGTGGAAACGTTACGACGAATTAGAGAATAAAAGAAAAACTCGAATAAAACAGAGATTCAAGAGCAATCAATTTTTTCATTAACAATAGATTCTTGATAGAGGACGGACTATGGTTTAGAAATACCAAATTCCCCTATCCCCTACCTTCAATTCATAACCCCAATTCTTAACAAGGGTTTTGTTTCAAAACCCTAAAAAATAAAGGGCAATTTTGGAATACCGGATTCAGGACCACCTCATAAAATAAATAAGTTCTGAGGCCCTGTCCATAAAAGTAGAAGTTTATTAGGCAATTGGGTAAGAAAAGTCTACACTACCCTCGCTGTTTAATAAATGAAGTATAAACTTAAAATATAATTTCTCTTTTAAAAATTAATAATAAAACTCCAATAGACTATGCACGATAATAAGACACCGTGAGCCCAATCACGATAATTGTACGCCGTGAGTTCATCCACGATGAATAGACACCGTGCGACCAACAACGATAAATGGACACCGTGAGACCATACACGATAATAGTAGACCGTGAGACCATACACGATAAGTAGACACCGTGAGAATATCCACGAAAGTCGCTCGCCGTGAAAGAATACACGATAAATGGACACCGTGAGACCATACACGATAATCGTACACCGTGAGACCATACACGGTCAGTAGACACCGTGAGATCATCCACGAAAGTCGCTCGCCGTGATAGCATACACGATAACTGGACACCGTGAGAAAATCCACGATAGTCGAACGCCGTGAGACTAATAACACCGTGATACATACACGACTAGTGGACTCTGGGAGACCAGTCACGATAAATAGACAACGTGGTACGAATACGATACACGATAATTATAAGAGTCACGATAAATGGACAACGTGGTACGAATACGATACATGATAATTAAAAGCGACTGTGTGATAAATTTGAATGAGAATATTAAAAAATGCAGAAATTTAAAATAAATTAAAATCTTATAATTCATTATAGTAACGATTACACAGAAGATCAAAAGGCAGAACCCCAAAACTTGAGAACAATTGATGGATCAAAACTCTAAACCCTAAACACTATCGGTCAGCGGTATACTAAAAAGCTGAGCAAAAAAGAAAAATAACAGAGCATCACACCAGTCACCAGTGAATCTGCAGCACAGATTTTTAAGCCTTGAACTGGTAAATCGAACAATGTTGACCTCCCTGGTGATTTCGACGGAGACAAGGAGCACAAGCGAACATGCACTCCGAATCATCGCAACCGATACCCCGAGTCATAAGGAGACAGATGAATACTACGGGAGGTTTTGGAACCTCGCGTATCTCGTGCAAGATGACTCAGGGAAATGATGCTTTAATTTTGGAAACTCGAGTATCTCGATAAAGTAATGCAACTACTGTGAAATTCGAAAAAGTGTGGTGATAACTGCTCCATGAAAAAACCAGAACAAAACAGAAAAATGGAGAATTAATGGATATAGAAAAATAGAGTTCATTCGTTCGTATTTATAGGCTTAATATTCTGATCCATCCAACCACCAGGATTTCAATCGTTCCACGAAACGATTCAACTGCCAACTACGCTTATTAATTACTCGTATTAATAAAATTAATAGTAAATCACCCCATCCCACGCTCCATATCCATTAATATGATATGACCATTCAATTCAGGGAATCGATGCGTATCTGTTCTGAGTCATCCCACCGCCGGATTTCAATCGTTGCACGAAACGACTCATCAACTCCCAACCACACCCATTAAACACATTGCGATTAATTAATTAAGAAAATAAATACGTAAAACCTTAGAACTGTGTCGCCGTGCGGTTCCCTCGGTGGATTCTAACACCGTGCAACGGTATTAGGAAGGCAGAAAACCCTAAAACCTAATGTGACGCCGTGGATATTCCACGGTGTATTGTAATACCGTGCACCCAGACACGAAAAGTGGAAACCCTGAGCCATCCACGATAATAAAACGCCGTGTTACAATTTACAAATCACGATAAATGGACACCATCGACGATAAACGGACACCGTGATAAAAACACGGTAGGTGACACCGTGAGAACATGAAAGATAATCGTTACGCCGTGAGACCATCTACAGTTATATTACACCGTGAGACCATCCAAGATAACCCGTCACCGTGAAGAAAGGCACGGAAATCTTATACCGTTTACCTACCACGGTCCACGGTTAAAGGTGATATATTAATAAATTTAGGGTTTCAACGTGTCCAAAAGCACTGCATCCCCATTCTCCATCCTCGAACCTTCTACATTAATTGCATTTCAGCAGGTCCAACAACCACAAATAATAATTGCATTTCACCTCGACGTTAATGACACTTCAACAACCCATTGGGCAGTTGCTGTGTTGCTGCTAAAATCAATATGAGAATTTTAGAGTCAAAAAGAATAATGGTCTGAAACCAAACTCAAAACCCATTGGGCAGTTGCTGTGTTGCATTTCTCTCGAATATTGCTAGTTCATTTACACAACAAGCTCAAAACAAGTTCGTTGTCGAGTCTCTGAAGCACATCAAAGGTACGAAAACAACGAGGTAGCACGTTTCGCATTTTGTTTAATTGTTTTAAAGCACACTGAGGTGTTTTTCACCGAATGTCGTCGTTCACCGTGAGATAGAGAGCACGTTGCACGGTTCACTGAAGGTGTAATAGGTTTTCCTTAACCCCGACGTGTTTATGAAATCACCGTATTATTACCACGGAGATTTTACCGTGTTATTTATAGCGGTGGTGTCACCGTAGCACGTTGTCTTCGTTCACCGTTTGATACTTAATCGTAATAACACCGTGTGATAAAAAACATCTCGTTTACATCGTGCATACTTATTAGACCATGCATGCATGCAGGTCGTTAGGTTTTCAATAACTGTTTGTTTTAATTATCTGTAATTTTATATCACAGATGTCGTGGCAGCGTGTTTCTTTACGACATGGTGGTCACTGGGAACAGTCAGCATACGTAGGCGGAGATAGCGTGGCCATACACATTACGTGTTCAGAAATCAGTTATGTTGATCTAATCAATCAAATTAGATCTGTTTTGAATGCTCCAGAGGACAGAGATTACGTGATTTTCTACTTAGACGCGCAGAGAAGTAAGGTTAGTTTGCAGAACGATACAGATCTATTGCGATTCATCGTGCAAGGAAAAGTTACCAATCACGTGCTCTTTTTGACTGAGAGAAGACAATATCGGTCTAAGAATGCTAATGTTGGAGGTACATATTCTGAAGCAGAGAATGTAAGCATTACTCCACCTCAACCACCATCTTGTACTGAACCCGATGACGAGGAAGTATTTACATCAGATGATGAACGAGCGGAACGTGATAAAGAGTTAAACGATAGCCTAATTCAAGAGTTTAGTGATTGGCTTCAACATCCGAAAAAAAAAAGAGAGGATTGTGGGATCCCGTAAATTATCATCTGATCATCAAACGATCCACGAAGAACCAGTCACGGAACATAATCTACTACTACAGCGAAAACTAAGCAACTGGATGATCCCGATGCCCGATTTTGATATTTTGCCACCACCTATGCGTTGGGTCGAAGAACGTGAACCCGAAGATGGTGAACTCGCAGTTGGTTCCACGTTTCGAAAGAAATCTGACTTGGAAATATCTTTGGGAATGCATCACTTGGAGAGTCGCTTAGAATATGTCACTGATCGTTCAAACAAAAAGCGTTGTGCATTCGTTTGCAAGCACGGTAGGAAAGTATGCACGTTTAGATTGTGTGCTAGTGGGAGCGATGATACACTATGGATGATCACAAAGTTGAACTTGAGTCACACTTGTCAGACTATATTGCATCGTACTAGCTGTCGACGAATTAAATCTGTAGTTGCTGCTAGTTACTTTTCTCGTAAACTTGTCAAAGAAGGTGACGTTCTGAAGCCGAAGGACATGATAACAGAATTGCGTGAGCGTTACGGCGTTGAGATGGATTACAGTTTCACTCTCCGAGCGCGGAGCATAGCGATAGAGATGGCGTATGGCTCATATGCTGAGTCATATCATAGGCTCGCTTCGTATTTGTATATATTGAGAGAGCAGAATCCCGGCACATTTTATGAAATACAATCCACACGGAATGGGGGGGTGTTCCAACACATGTTTCTTGCTCTCGGACAGTCTATTTCTGCATTCTATAGTAATCTAAGGCCAGTGATTGTTGTGGACGGGACTCACCTCAAGGGGAAGAGCCAGGGGATATTGTTTGTCGCCATGACGAAGGATGGGAATGAAAACGCCTTCCCACTTGCAATTGGGATTGGTCCGAAAGAAAATGATGAGTCGTGGACATGGTTCCTTCATAACCTGAGCAGGTGCTTCAATAGACGAGATGGTTTGATTGTCGTATCCGATCAGCATAAGAGCATCCAAACTGCCGTTGCGTCTGCATACCCGAATGCAGTGCATGGGTTCTGTATTTACCACATTAAGAAGAATCTAGTTCGCTATGGCGGTCGCGTCAGGGCCGTAATAACCTCTGCATCAAACAGTTACCGTGTTGAGACAATGCACAGACATTTAGCTGATTTGGAGAGGCTGAGCCCTGACGGGGCTTACAAGAGAATGTTAGAAATAGGGGTCGAGAGGTGGTCGAGGGCAATGTGTCCAGTACGACGATATGGTTTCATGACCTCCAATATTGCCGAGTGCTTCAATTCTCGTATGGTCTGGGCGAGACGTCTACCCGTATGTTCATTGGTCGAGGCATTCCGCGCAGTCTTGGAACAATGGTTTCAAGAGCGAAGCGAGAAAGCTGCGTCAAGAGAACATGAGTTGACTGAAGAGACGTTTAATAAACTAACTTGCGCGGTGGAGCACGCTATGCGTATGGTTGTCCGAGACACAACCACACCTGACGTGTATAAAGTGGAGGATGGTAAGCTATCTTTTCAAGTTGATCTTCAAAATCGGACATGCGAATGTCGACGCTTCGAACTTGATGAAATCCCCTGCAGTCACGCTGCAGCCGCTGTTAGGTACGTACTAATCAAACAAACACTTTCAATTTATTAATTCGACAATATGTTCGTACTTGTTAGGATCGTATCACTTCACATTGCCACCACAACTTCTATTTCTCAGACAAAGAGGATTGCATATATATGACTTCGTCAGTGGATATTACAAACAACACAATTTGATGGAGACATATTCGACTCCTATCAAAGGACTTCCGCAACCTGCTGAGTGGGTCGTTCCAGCGTATATAACTGATCACGTCATTCATCCTCCGGTTGCGGTGAGACAGGCTGGTCGTCCGAGGATGAGCCGTGCACGGTCTTCTGTCGAGGGTAATGCCCCCAGAAGAAGAAGTCAGCCTCAGAAGTGTAGTAAGTGTAATTCGACCACACACAACGCGCGCAAATGTGACCAAGTTGTTTTACCCACCCAAAGCCAGACGCTCGAAGATGATCAGAATTCTCAACCCACGGTGGAACCAATCCGACAGAAAAGACAAAAGAAAAAATGTAGCGTATGCCGGAGTGCAGACCATAACATACAGACATGTCCGGTGCGGGGGGATTAACGTTAAGTTCTGTGACCATGCTGAACAATTATGGTTTTTTTTTTTGTATGATATTCTGCGATTGTGTGTTTTTTGGATTATTTGGGGTTGTTGGGATTTGAATGGTTTCTGTGAATTCGTTTTTTGTGTGTCACGGTGAATCTTATAAATGACCGTGTACCACCGTCCGTGTTATATTTCTAGTACATCGTGTGGCGGCCGTGATATTACGCCGTGCATCGGTTGTCCCGCCACCATCTTGGAAACTAGTACTACTGGTACAATACTCGTTAAAATTGATCTGATCTCCGCACGGTAACCCGATACGGTGATATATCACAACATCACCGTGTAAGTATGAACAATGACGTTTTTTGGTGATTATTGCTCGGGTTGTGTGAATATTTTGGTTAAAATGCTAATCCAAAGTTAATTTTCCATCTAGATGATTATATGAAATCGATAAAACTCCAAAATTATGCAAGAAACGATTGAATGTGATATATCATGTGCAATGTATGATCACACTTGAGAATAACTTGTAACAAATGAATTAGACATCTCTTAAATTTGAGACATGCATACTCCAAATCGAATCATACGTGTTTAAAATCAAATACCATACGTCTCAATGATTGAAACATATCACAGTGAACGTTAATAAAGAATTCAAAGTGTGTACAAACCATGAGAACTCGTTTTTTTGGTGTTTCACGAATTCACGATGAATGTTATAAATGACCGTGTAACACCGTAAGTGTTATGTCGTGCGACGGTCGTGATATTTAGCGAAACCTCCATCCCTTCAGATTTTTCACAATGTAGTATATGGAGAGAATGAAGCAAACGACCTCAAATTTCATATTTCGAAAATAACACAATGACTAGTTCATTGAAAATCACTTAAGCATAACAATAATTATGATTACAAGAACCATAATTATGGAGACAATAAACAGAGTAGTCTTCAACTGGATGGATACGTCGTGCAATGACGTCTCCATCTTCTTCAGATCTTTCCTAATTTTAGCTTCTGTGGCTTTCTCTTCCGCTCTTGACATTTGTTCATGTTGTATCTCTCCCTCATTTGACGGGTTACACCAGGAATCGAATGTATGATCTTGACAATAATACATCAATTTCTGATAATTCTCAGATTTCGAGGACACCACACGAATCTGAAGTTTCTTCCGACATTTACCACAAACTTTATCTTGGTACTTCAATCGGCTTGGTTGACCAGTACTCACGGAGTTCACCGAGCCTGTAGACATATTGTTGTGATAAGTTTTTTTGTTTTGGATGATTTGAATTCAAATTTGAATTCAAATGTTTGCTTATGTTGGAAGAGGACTCCGTATGGTTAGTTGGTTAGACGTGTGACACAGCTGTCACGCAGTAACACGGGCTAGCAATCGTTTCCGCACCGTGTCACGGTTCAAGATACAGAGTGGAACCATGTACAATTACTGATCCACCGTGACACGGTAATCATAGGAGTCTACCATTGGCTACAACACAGTACTGTGATTACACCGTGGACCTATTCATTCAGGCACCGTGTACAAATATTCGTGCACAAAACATCAATTACAAACCAGTATTAATGAATCACAACGTGAAAACAACAAACATGTTTATACTAATACGACAATCAAAATGGATCAGCAACATCATTCAAGCTCAGCCAAAAAATCTTCAGGCATATCTGTTTCCTGACCTCCTCAATGTACCCTTCATCGATGTTTTCGTTCCGATGCATAAGAGGGTCGACAAACAAACGGTCAAGCTGCATGGTACAGTAAACCCCACAAGAGTGTTTATCAGTAACATCCTGGACGAATTGTTCGGCGTCCGGCATGACTTTCAACTCGAAGGCCTCCGTAATCGCATGGTGTTGACCCTTCTTTGCCCAGTAATCTGATCTCCTCAACACACGAGGTAAAAACTCCATTAACGGCCTCAATTCCTCCTTCCGAAATTCGTATTCAGGATACGTCGCCAGTTGAGTATGAATTAATGAGTCATACAATTCGATAGTCCAATCTTCGGGGGATATTCGGACGGTGACCCAACGATGGTGGACATTACAAATCGCCACGAGCTTTACATGCCATGTTTAAGGTTTGCGAGTTAGAATTCAGTTTCACACTAGTTAAAATGAAGCATGTATGCTTTTCAATACTTACGTGAGTAGGCTGGTCGGACTCCATTGACATCGGACCATATGTGTCATCCACTGCTTCTCGAAGAGAATCAGGCACTACCCAATCATCAATAGAGCCACGATGAATCTTATATGCAGCATCTATAGTACTCTGGAAAAAGATATTATTAGTAAAAACGAAGGTGTCCAAAATGAGAGTACTGTAAAACTTACCCAAAATTGAGTGCTCAATAAGACTGTGTTTGTACTCCCTTTAACATCACGACCTTTGCACTTCAAATAAATAATATAGAGATCTAGCACCTCAGATTCGAAGGCCCAATTGAAGTCCTCAATTTTATCAAACAATTCTGCACCCACTCTGTGGTCTATGGAGCCTCGACTGCACGAAATCAAGTCGGTAGACCCGGAATTCATCCATTCTCTGAACAACGTTTCCACATATTCGAGTCCGCTTTGGTTCGCACTAGATTGCGAATGGAAACGTTTCATGAGTTCGAAGACTTTTTTAGCAACAGCTTCCTTAAAGCAAGTGCCAGAATCATCAGCAAGGAACGAAACAATATCTGCCCTCAGTTCGGCAGACCAAATTCTACCTACCTGGCGATCGATCTCATCGTTGTCCGGCCCCTCAGGACCGAAGACACCTGCTTTTCGACAGCAAATGTCCGTCACAGAAGTCAGATCAGGTCCGGAAACACGTCGCTTAGAAATAGGCCTTTCTATAGCACGTGAAGCTTTTTGTGCAGCACGCTTGTGAGACGGCTTGGCTCGATCTTTCTTCTTAATACCTCCTTTTCGTCGAGGTGGACAGAATTCAACAGAAAATAGTTCACAATCATCTATAGATTCAGTTACAGTAACATAAGATAATGATTTGGCCTCTTCCGGTGTAGGAATTAAAGATTCAAAAACTTCCATCTACAGACAAATATACTCTGTATCAACGTACAACAACAATAAAGGTCAACGCGTGTGCTTTTTAATAATGAAAATTCAATAAAGTACCTTTTCATTGAAGAATTTAGTGACATCGCACGCAGCTTGTTTCGATGCAGTAGAGTCCCACATCAGGCAACGTGGAATTCTCGTAACCCGAGCACGTTTCGCGCATAATGCTCCGATCGACGGTACGGACTCGTACATCCAAAACTGAAAAGCCCAAACCGGCCCGTAGAAATGGTAAGTAGATTCATCATCATGCATGGACGTCGTTTTGAGGTAGTAGGATAAATTCTGATAGGAATAAGCGCCCCAGGGAAATTCCTCCCAACAATCGTGGTCCTCGACCAACAACCATGCCGACTTATCGATTTTAACCTTATGGTCTCGGCAAAGCAATATGAAATAATAAATGAGGAGCTTGGCTACTTTCATATAATCCTCCGCCTTCGCTTCTTTGCCGAGATTTACATCCTCGAACTTTTGGCGTAGCTCCGATAAGCTAATGGTTGTATCTCCTTTGAAAAATCGAATAAACAAGCTATCGGGAGGAAACTCACGTGACTCAAAAATATCAAAGCCTGTGTAGTGCCCAAAATTGAGTCCCGTTACCATGGCATAAGCAGCCGGTGTGAATTTCGCGATCTTCTCACCGACATAAAACCAATGTTCCATCGCTGGTATTGTCGGACCAGTCAACTCTCTACATAGGAAATGATGCAAATAACGAGATGCGTGTGCAGCATGTCCTTTAACTAATCCTTCGTTGGGTTTTACGAATTCCAGAAAATGCTTCATATAGGAATGCTGAGCGAATTCAGCCAATGTTGCATCGCCGCCGTCGATTGAACCCATAACACGCTTTATCAAGTTTATCACGTCGAAACGGTAATACAAATTGATTCTTGGGGTGATCGATTGCAAAGCTACTGGTCTTTTCCATTCGTACCCAGCCTGAAAATATCAATCAAATTAGAGAAGATTTCACGATTCACGGTGAGTTTAACTTAACACCGTGGCACGTCAAAGGGTGAAATGTACACGGTGAACATCTAAGGGTGTAGTGTACACGGAGATGTTAAATCCACGACGAGCATATACAACAGTTATCAAGGGTATACGGTGAAGATACACACGGTGATGTCAACCACGGGGATCGTGCATAACCATAAGACGGAATTACACCGTAAGAAAAAAATATTGAATATCACGGTGCAAATTCACCGTGAACATACAAAACGGTGTTTTTCCACGGTGTACATTACACACGGTGTATATACACCGTGGATCGAGCACGTACAAGACTGTAAGTACACATACACCGTAAAATAAAACACTGTCGTGAATCGTGATCATACACGACCGTAAGTACACGCGGTAACATTACACCGTGAGATAAATCACAGTCGTGGATCGTGCTCGTACAAGACCGTAAGTAAAAACGGTGTAAGTCACCCGTGAGATATATCACCGTCTTAAACACTACCGTGATAATACACGGTGATAAAACTCACGGTTGAACCGTCGTCTACCAGAACTGACACACAACCGCATGCGAAAAAATTGCAGAGAGCAATAAACCATTAACCATTTTAAAATGTCGGAAACAAAAACCCTATCTTGAATGAATATACCGGTATCAAATTACAAATCGAATGATTTACAAGCATCAAAGCTCGAATAATCGAAAGTTGGAAAGCTAGGGTTATGAACTTACCGGAGGTTGAGCGCGATTGTCTAGGGTGTCCATGTTGTCACTGCTTGCCATAATGATGATCGCCGGAGACGGGGTTGAATAGTTGATTCGATAACGGTCGGGGCTGATGTTTCACCGTGGCGGCGCTCGTCGTGCGTGTGAATTTCAAAAGTCGAAAATTGATTTTGTGGGGCAACTTTATTTTTCTGATATTCTTTTTATTATTTTGTAATATTCGATTTGTTGTTTTGTGAGAAAAGATAACTTTTGAGGGCACTTAAGTCTTTTCATTCAAATTTGCCTACTTAACTTCCATTTTTATGGACGGGGCTTCAGAACTTGTATACTCTTATGCTTTGGCCTTAAAATGCCTCCGCCCCTTTTCTTTTTATAGATACTTCCTCGAGAACCATAGGAATTCCCACGAAAATTTAAAAAGTAATGTACGTACTAAGTTGTTTTTTTTGCTAATCGCGTGATTCAAAACCCCTGATTTGGCCTGTTTCAAAAATCTTTAATTGGCGACTTTGAATTGATTTTTTGTTTTTAAATTGTCTTATTCAATAGAGCGCGAAACATAAAAAAGATCTAGGTTATTTACAATCTCTCATTTGTGTACACCTATTTTTTTTTTTTTGTTAAGTCTCGATTTGATCCATTAAAAGGGGTTGGTTTCAATTTAGCCTCTTAAATTGTAAAAGTGTAGTGAATTTAATCTAATTTGATCGGAAAATTCGAATATTCACCGGAAAAAAGACATGTTGGTTTCTTTCATGCGAATTTTTGTTGACTATGCGCCATGTGAATCTTCCATGTCAGCATCATCTTTACCAATTTGGTCCACTAAAAAATTCAGTTCCAATTTAGACAATTAATCACAAAAATATAATCAATTTAATCAAATTTGATCGATAAATTCAATAAATTCCATTTAAGGCTTCGACAACTAATAAATAGACATAAGAAGACAAACTCTAACAACAAAAAATGTGTAAGGTGATGATTAAGTGTCAACAAATTACTCTACACTAGCATAAGATAAACAAAATAAATATAAATATGATGTGTTATACGTGTGCATGTGAGGTTATTGGGCTCAAACAATAATCTTGAGTTGATTCTTAATACGATCTTTCATGTATACAATATTTTTTTCGTTGAAAATTTGAATTTTTTGATCAAATTTGACTAAAATAACTAATTCCCCTATCCCCTACCTTCAATTTATAATCCCAATTCTTAACAGGGGTTTTGTTTCAAAACCCTCAAAAATAAAAGGGCAATTTTCTTTTTATAGATACTCCCTCGAGAACCATAGGAATTCCCACGAAACTTTAAAAATAAAAAGTAATGTACGGAGATAAAAAAAATCTCGTCCGCTTTTTTCGATATAGTCCCACGTACATCCGCTTTTTTCAATTTAACCTCAAATATGTCGAATTTGGTTTCAATTTAGTTCTTTTTGTATGAAAATTTCAATTTCCGTCGAAATATGTCCATAGATGCTGACTCAGTGCCACGTGTCAGCATCCCATTGGTCAACGATTTTTTTTTCTTTTTTAATTAGTCGTTGACCAATGAGATGCTGACACGTAGCGCTGAGTCAGAATTCATGGACACTTCATACAAAAAAAGGACTAAATTGAAATCAAATTCGACATATTTGGGCTAAATTGAAAAAACAGATTTATGTGAGACCAAATCGAAAAAGTGCTTACATTTATGGGACAAAAAAGTTTTTTTTATCTCGTAATGTACAATGTACGTACTACGTTGTTTTTCTTGCTAATCACGTGATTCAAAACCCCTGGTTTGGCCTGTTTCAAATATCTTAAATTGGCGGCTTTGAATTGATTTCTGATTTTTAAATTGTTTTTTTATTAGATTATTTACACGGTTACACCTCTCATTTTATCTCATTTTATTGTGTACACCATTTTTCTTTTTTGTTATTATAAAATAATGGAGAATAATTTTATAGATAATTTTGTCTATTAAAAAGGGTCGATTTCAATTTTTTTAGTCTCTTAAATTGTAAAAGTGTATTCAATTTTGTTTAATTTGATCAAAAAATTCAGATATTCGTCGAAAAAAGACACGTTGACTTCTTTCAAGCGAATTTTTATTGACTATGCGCCACGTGGATCTTTCACGTCAGCATCAACTTTACCAATTTGGTCCACAAAAAATGTTCATCAATTTAGTCATTTAAATCACAAAAATGTAGTCAATTTAGTCTAATTTAATCGATAAATTCAATATAAGGCTTCTACAACTAATAAATAAACATAACATCTAAAAATGATTAAGATGATGACTAAGTGTCAACAAATTACTCTACACTAGCATAAGATAAATTCATAAGATGAACGACTTCTGCAATAATCTTTGTCTTTGTTGTTTAGGTTTAACAGAAGGGTATTTACGTCATTTAGTCATTTAGTGTAGAAAAGATATTACTGTATTAGATACTTTTGGAGATTTGGTAAACTTTCACTCATATGTATAATACATATTTCTTCATATAAATATGGTTTAATTTATATGAATTGTCCAAATGATTAAGTTATACCAATTGGGTTATGAGGTCGACTTACCGCATAATGAAGTCCCAATGGTTGAACTGATATACTTGAATCATATAGTTGTTCCTGGTTCGTATAATCGAGTACGGACAAACCGATAATACAATGAACTAGATTGTAATGTGTACTATAGCGCTGCTTCATGGGCTAGTGATGTGGGACATCAAGTACAATTACATAGATATTAGCCGGGAGCTAATGATCGAACAGACCCGACTGGAATAGTATTTAAGATTTCGAGTCATAATACTATTTCATTGACTTTCGAGCAATTTCCTCTGACCTGAGTAGTCCAGAGTAATTCCATTGTGAAATGATGTACTTTGATACAAGTAAACGTCTTTCGTAAAAGGAGGTTATAAAACTTGTTATTGGGTATATCAGGAAGCAAGTGGGAGAGCTTGGATTGACAAGATGGGATTGTCCTCCATTTTATAATGGGATACATGTCTTACCGGCCACTTGGAGAGTCGAGACTGTGGAAAATACGTGGCCACGTCCAGATTCGTATCATAGTGATAAATCTGGTTTACAGTCTGTCTCAAAGTCCAAGAAAGGTTTGAACCGATTGAGGATGACTCGAGTCTTGCCTCAAGTTCAAACTTAGACATAAAAGTGACAACAGGAAGTTGGCAGCACACTGGCTCTGAAGGCCAAGTGGGAGATTGTTGGGATATGTCCTTCGATCCTACGTGTGCAATCAATAAAGTCATAAGGTCGTCTATGGATGTTAAATGATTATTCGATAATATTAATTGTTGGGAACAATATAATATTGATCGATAAAATCATACCTACAGGGTCACACACGAACTCAATATTGATATACATTGCTTGATAAATATATTGATTTAGAATCAATATTTACGTGGATTTAATTCCCATGCATGGAATGCATGGCTTGCATGGATGCATGTCACATAGTGTGACATGGCATGCCACACAAGCCAATGGGACCACATATCATGATTTGGCATGATTATGTGGAGATGACCTTTGAACTTCACCATAACACCCCATTATGTGTGGTTAAGACACACACATTATGGTGGGGGTTACATGTGAAGTAAAAGGGGTATAATGAGCATGGAAATCAGATTTTCATGTCTCATTCTAACACCATCATCATCAGCCACGAAATTCACAAGAAAGAGTGAGAAGAGAGAGTGTTCTTGGAGAACCACTTCAAACAAGAAAGGTGTTTATCATCCGGGTTCGTGTGCAAGACGTAGAGGCCGGGCCATTTGTGCGGCTTCAACTTCCGGACGATCCAAAGGAGTGAAGAGATCATTCACAAGGAGATCTTTGAGTTGCTGATAAGTGTGCACTAAGATCATCGGCACCGCCTCCCTTTCTCCCCTCTCCCCGTAGGATAAGTGTGCACTAAGATCATCGGCACACACGGTATACCGATACCTTCAGCCCCTTGGGAAACTCGTCTCCGCCTCCCTTTCTCTCCGCCTCCCTTTCTCCCCTCTCCCCGTAGGATAAGTGTGCACTAAGATCATCGGCACACACGGTATACCGATACCTTCAGCCCCTTGGGAAACTCGTCTCCGCCTCCCTTTCTCTCCGCCTCCCTTTCTCCCCTCTCCCCGTAGGGGGCACACACGGTATACCGATACCTTCAGCCCCTTGGGAAACTCGTCTCCGCCTCCCTTTCTCTCCGCCTCCCTTTCTCCCCTCTCCCCGTAGGGGTTCCCTACGGCATCCCGTAGGTTGGCCCCCACAATCCAAGGCCAGACAATATCCCAACAACCCAAGGCCCGACCCAAGCCCAGTAATTAATAATGTGTATTGCATAGCCCAGGGTTTGAACCCTGGACCTCATGAGTGAAGAGGAGGAAAAATAACCGCTGAGCTATCTAAGTTATATGTACAATTTTTAAAAGATAATATATATGTATTCATTAATCTATATTTATTATGTAGTATAATGTAATAATAAGATAAAATACTATATATATCAAATTATAAATATAAATATTGGTTTAACAAAAGCTAATTTTAAATAAAACACCATTTAAATATATTAAATTGCGAAATTTTTATAATTGATTATTTTTATAAAATTGCGTAATTTTTTGGGTAATTGTATAATTTTTGTTATTAATTATTTTCATAAAATTGCGTAACTTATTTTTGTAATTAATTATTTTTATAAAATTATAATTGCGTATAATTACGTAATTTTTTGGGTAATTGTATAATTTTTGTTATTAATTATAACTTATTTTTGTAATTATTTTTATAAAATTATAATTGCGTAGTTGTATAATTGTGTAGTGCGTAAACAGTTAAAAAAACTTTAATGGTAATTTATTATTTAGTGAAATAGTAATTTAAAAAAACATTTCAAACAATTTAGCGTAATTTTATAATAATATTTAATTAATTTATTATTATATAAATGAATAGTTTAAAAAAAAAAATTCCCGTAGGAAATATTTTTCCATTTCCCCTACGGGAAATAGGTGTAGGGGACCCCTACCGGAAAAATTACTGTGGGATTTATTATTCCCCTACGGGTGTGTGCCGTATGGACAATTTCCCTATGGCTAGCCGTAGGGGACCCCGTAGGGAATCTTGGAGGGAAACTATGCGCGCGCGCAGTTCCCTACGAGAATCCCCTACGGGAGTCACCCCTACGCGGCTGGGGCCGTAGGGAATGCCGTAGGGGAACTCTGAATATGATTCCAGTAATAAATGCCGTAGGGAATCCCTACGTGCACTAGAGAATCCCCGTAGGGATTCCCAGGTTTTTTTGTAGTGTATTATCAAATTGTGTTTTTTGTGAGGGTTAAATATATTTCATAAAAGAAGTTAATAGTATAATAATTTTACATTAATAAAAGTAAATATCATAGCATAAATAAAATTATTATTGTAAAATAATTATAAGAGAATAAAGATTTTTTATTTACTTTATACATTAAATTTAATGAATTTAATTAATTTACGAACTGATTATTTCACAACATTCGTTTTTCATCACTAATCCAATGAACTTATAGTGATAATGTTATGTTGAAACTAAAATAATTTTTAAGCATTTAGTGTTGATATGAAAATTCATCACTGAAAATTATTAAATTAGTGACAACATTTATATTTTGTCGTTTGAAATTTAAGATTTAGTGATGAAATATAGTGACAATAACATACTTGTTACAAATAATACTATGTTACTTCACTTCGTGACAAAAATAATTTTTGTCACTATTTATGCATTTATATTAACATTAAAGCGTCACAAAAAATTTTATCACAAAAAATACTTTTTCTTGTAGTGCTTTCTTTGTGGCTGCGTGATGGAGGGTTTTTGGAGCGTGCTGCAGCAGGCGAGAGTTGTGTTTTCTAGAGGTTAATCGAGAGTTCTGTTTTCTAGAGGTTAATCGTCGAGGATTTTGTTTACGGGGAGGAAATTGGCTCCGGCGGCAAAGGGTTTCGGCCACAAACTCAGCGGCGAAGTAGGGTTTTGTTTACGATTGGAGTCGTGGACTCGTGGTGTCAAATTGACCGACATAAAGGGTTTTGTTTTTTCTTTTAGTTTTAATATTATTATTAATAAAAAAAATCTGATTGAAATTGATTGGGGGTTAAATTTATAAAAAGTCAATGTGATGTGTTTTTAATTATCAAAAAACCCTTTTAAACGGAATATTCTATCGAATTTTCCGGTCCAAGTTGCTAAGTGTAAAACCCGCATACATGGGGTTGCAAATTGTAACGAAATTCCGATTAGGTTGCAAAGTGTAAAAACTCTTATACATGAGGTAGCAAAATGTAATAAATCCTAAATATTATACAAAAATTATGAAAACATAACCAAAAAGTTAATGTTGACCACCTTGTATACTGATGTGGAACGGAGAGAATATGATATAGGAGAATGTTACTATTTTTATGAGAGAGAGAGAGAGAGAGAGAGAGAGAGAGAGAGAGAGAGAGAGAGAGAGAGAGAGAGAGAGAGAGAGAGAGAGAGAGAGAGAGAGAGAGAGAGAGAGTATATGCATGTTTTTGAATTGTTAGCATTTCGTGTACCGAAAATAGATGTTGTACATTGAGAGAAAAATTTAAATGGTAAGTTTTATAAAAAACATACACTTTTTGAACCCTAAAATAAAACTACACCCATTCTATACATTTTGTAAAGGAAAATACACATTTACCCTCTACTTTTTCAAAACATATCAAAACAATTAAAAAAATAAACTAAAAGACAAAAAAAAGAAAAAAAAAATCGGTCCCCCCAAAAAAAACCAAATCCCGTCGGTCCCCACACACCCAAAGCCACCGCCGCCGATTTTCAAGAATTCCGGCCGCCCCGATGTCGGAAAACGAGCACCAAGACGAGCACGAAGCCGACGAGCACGATGAAGACCAACAATGGCCGCTCCAAGCTCCGGTATGTTAGGTTTTCGATTTTTTTTTTCTCGATAATTTGTTCGATTTAAAGCATGAATCGTTATCCTTTGAGTGTATTTGAGTTCTTTGATGCGTTTAGAGTAGAAATTATGTGTTGAATTGTCCAGAATTCATCCGGAAAATTCCGGATCTACTGCCCTCGGTCGACCCCCTCGGTCGACCCCTCGGCCGCGGGGAAGAAGATACCGGCCGAGGGCACTTGGTGACCGAGCAAGTGACCGGCCGAGGGCTGCTATCCGGTCACTCATCCCCTCGGTCACCGAGGGCACTTGGTCACGACCGAGGGGTCGACCAAGTGCCGAATTTTTTTTTTTTTTTTTGCTTTATTATATATTCAATATTATGTGTTTATTAATTAACTTAATTGTGTTTTTTTTTGCAGGATGGGTTCCAATGGAGGAGGCCACAATTCATTTACACGAGTAAAGAATTGAATTTGTACGACCGGTTCCCCGTGTTGAAGCACATAAAAAAGGTGTTAAGAGTCGTTGACGATACGCACGAGACTCACCGGAATCTCCGTCGTTCGTGTTTTGGAAGGTTGCTGCACCTTCAAACAGACGGTCGATCGAACGCGGCCATGCACCACTTGTTAGCTCGGGAGATCGTGGGTCCGACGATACCTCCGTTCGATCATTGGTTTTCGCTCGGGGGCAAGATCATTTGCTTCCGAGCACAGGAGTACGCCTTGGTGACCGGGCTTCGTTTTGGGAATCACGGCTTTGATACTTCGGCCCAGCACATTATTCCTCCCGGCTCTTTCTTTCATAGGCATTTCGGATTCGGTCAAAAAATAAAAGTGAACGAGCTTTTCACTAGATTCAAGTCTATGGACTTGGGGTCAGACCCGGCCGACTACCTGAAGGCTGCGAAGGTGCTGATGTATTACTTGATAGGCGATATCGTTATCGAGGATTGGGTTTGGACTTTGGTAGAGGACGAGGAGGGATGGGAGACGTTTCCCTGGGGCTCCCACACATTTCAGATCATGTCCTACTACCTCTCCATAGCTGCCATGCATCCCGGTCAAGTACTGAAGCCGGCATACCACTTTTACGGCCCCATCTGGACCTATCAGCTATGGTCGTACGAGGCTATACCTAGTCTCGGGAGGGCGTGCGCGTCTAGAGCCGACAATCCGACGATTCCTCGGCTACTGAGGTGGAACTCGAATCAAACACATCTCGACTTTTCGACCTTCTTCGAGGACCCGGAGGTAAGCTTGTTTTAATTTTCAATTAATGGTTATATCAAATAATTAAATTAATTAACTTTATATAATTTTGATTTCTTTTCAGCTTGAAGTTCACCGGTATCTAGAGCCGACGGAGGAGGAGGCGGTTGCTCCGCATTTTATTTTCGTGCGTGACAGAGCAGATGAGGTCACGTACCATCCTCCTCCTAGACTTGGATTGCCTGCAGACGAGGCACAGGCACCGGCACAGAAGAAGAAGAAGAACTTGATGGAACGCATGGTCGGACGCGTGTCCAAGGCGGTCGACAAGATGACCGGCGACTCTGGACCTAGTAGACGGGGTCGTGATGCCATCACGCCCAATTCATCGGCAGAGCGTCGTCCCTCTCAGCGAGCCCGACGAGAGGGCTCTCCTGCTCCTGAGGGGTCTGATGACAGTACCGATCGACGGATTGATCGACGGTTCAAGAAAATCCTGAACGACGAGTCCGACACGGGATTTATGGCTCGACTGACTGCCCGGATCACGAGGACACATCAGGAGAGCAACGATAGACTCCTGGAGAGTGTCAGGAGGGCACAGAAAGAGGGCCACGACAGTCTGATGGAGCAGATTCGGGGGTTTTTCGGTCACAGACGATTCTCGAAGATGCGCCCTTGTCCTTCCGATCCCGTGGAGCCTTCTGCATCTCATCACTCTGGATCCGGACGTGCTGCGTCTCATCATTCGGGTTCAGGACGTGTTCCGTCTCACCGCTCCGGGTCCGGACGTGCTGCGTCTCATCGCTCCGGGTCTGTACCGTGCCGTCATTCGCATGCAGAGCCTTCTGTGTCGCACCGGGAGGAGGAGGAGACCTTTCCTGCTAGAGCATCGTGTGGAGATATTGACACTTACCGCACTCCGATGCAGCCCATAGTTGACCCGACTTATGGTTCTCCTCCGAAGATGGGCTTGCTAGACTTCGGGAGTCTCTTCAAGCCGATGGAGGCTCCTACTGATTTCGGGACTTCCTTCCCGCCGATTCCAGCCCGTGATACACAGCCTTATATCCCCCCGGATGTTCCTGCCCGTGATATGTCGCGAGTTATCATCGATGCGGAGAGTTTTTTCATGCCAGATGTGGATTTGTTCACGCAGACATCTCCCGGGGCAGATGCACACCATTTTGAGGAGTATTTCAGCGATGAAGATAAAGAACTCGGCACCGATGATGCCGCAGCGGAGCCCGAGGAGGTCGCCGAGAGTAGCATCGGACCCCGTGTGAGACAGCCCTCGGCAACTCTTCGGAGCCCGTACGTCACGCATTTCACCCTAGCCGGTGAACGGAAGATTAGAGGCTTGTTTTCGGTGTTCCGACAAGAAGGGCAACACAAGAGCATCCGGTTGAATGAAGGCAATCTGAATCGGGAATATTTCGACGCTATTGAGGATATGAGTTATTGGTACACAGACGTGGTAAGTTAATTTTTAATTTTACTTTCAAATTCATAGTATTTATTTATTGGTGCTCAGCTGTGGTATGTTTATTTTTCAGGAGATCGATCTGTACATTCGATACTTGAAGGAGAAGGTGAAATTGATGAAGGGTGTACGAGAAGGAGTATCTCCAAAAACGACTATACTCTTGAATACCGAGTTCTTCGTAAGTTTCAATTATCATACCAAATGCACTATTTATCTCACTTTTCTCATTTTTCTAACGTTTAATATTTTTAACAGAACAAATTGGCACATGAGTGGCGGAAGGTGAAGTCGGAAAAGAAATATTCGACTTCAACAAACTTCGAAGAGAGATATAAGCACTGGAAAGTACCGGACCATTTGTTGAGTATGGTCAGGGGAGACGAGGAATACACGAGTTGGTTTCATGCTACTGAGGTAATATTATTTATCGGGTTAATATTGTTTAATTATCCAATTTAATAACGTTCCTTTATTTATCAATAACGTTTTGTTTTGTTTTTTGTATTTTTTTAGGTAATAACGGTTGTCAATACTGGCGCTCATTGGGTCGTGGTGCGTATTGATCTGGCCAACTGGAGTGTATCTCTGTACGACTCTTTCAATTTCCGTGTGCCACTCGATATTCGGGAACCGATGCTGCGACCGTTGCACCACTTGTTGCCTCGGCTGTTGGTCGCAGCGGGATATTGGGATGCAGACACGAACTTTTTCAGAAAAGCCCACAAGAGAACTGCTCTTAGGATCGTCGTCCCGAAGACGCAATTTACCCAGTACGACAGCTCCAATTGTGGCCCGTACGTGTGCATGTATCTCGATCGTCTCATCAACAAGTCTTTCACTCACTTGAAGAAACCGGTCGACGATGATTATTTGCTCAAGTATCGTAGATATATTGCTCGGAAGATCTTTGGTTTGAGTCATACTTTCGAGTCGTAGGTTTGAGTCGTAGTGTGTTTGTTTGTTTGGATTGATTTGTATGTGTGTTGGTTTGGATTGATTTGTAGATGTGTTTGTTGGTTTGGATTGATTGATTTGCAGGTTATGGCTTTGATATTAACTAAATAAATCCCGTCAATTTTTTTTAAAAATATAATTAAATTAAGTATATAAAAAAATATAATTAAATTAAGTATATAATTAAATTAAGTATATAAAGAAAATATAATTAAATTAATTATATAATTAAATTAAGTATATAAAAAAATATAATTAAGTTAAATATTATAAACATTTTTTTTTTTTTTTGCACTTGGTGGCTGCCCTTGGTGGCGCCACCAAGTGCACTTGGTGGCTGGGAAAAATAAAAGCATTTTTAAATTTGGCACTTGGTCGATGCACTTGGTCAAAGTGACCAAGTGCACTTGGTGGTGACTGAGGGCAGAGGCCACCAAGTGCACCACCAAGTGCCCCACCAAGTGCTTTAGAACATAAATTCATTTTAATTGATTTTAAATCTTTTTTTCAATTGTAAAATTGTTGTGTTCAATTAAACATCAATTTCATAGTCAAAACAATTCAAAAAACATGATCAAACGTTGAATTGGGTGAATTAATTGATTACGCATTCGGATCGTGAACAATTGGAAAGCATGTTGTTAACATTGTAACAATATTACTAGAAAGTTCAAAAAATTGTAAAACTTCTACGTTTCAACTTGATAGTACTAATTTGGCTTTGTTTTCATGTTGATTCGATGTTTATAGGCTTCAAATGATCTTTAATGTCAACGTAACAACTTAGTTATCGCTCGTTGGCCTCAAATTAATAAAAAAAATAAAATTTCTTACGCACTTGGTCGTGCACTTGGTGGGGCACTTGGTGGTGCACTTGGTGGCCTCTGCCTTCAGTCACCACCAAGTGCACTTGGTCAAAGTGACCAAGTGCATCGATCAAGTGCCAAATTTAAAAATGCTTTTATTTTTCCCAGCCACCAAGTGCACTTGGTGGCGCCACCAAGGGCAGCCACCAAGTGCAGTTTTTTTTAATAATATTTTTATATTCTTAATTTAATTTTTTTTTATCTTTTTTATATTCTAAATTTAAATATTTTTTATAATTTGTTTTAATTTTTTATATACTAAATTTAAATATTTTTTATAATTTATTTAATTTTTTATATACTTAATTTAATATTTTTTATCTTTTTTATATACTAAATTTAAATATTTTTTATAATTTGTTTTAATTTTTTATATACTTAATTTAATATTTTTTATCTTTTTTATATACTAAATTTAAATATTTTTTATAATTTGTTTTAATTTTTTATATACTTAATTTAATTTTTTTATCTTTTTTATATACGTAATTTAAATATTTTTTATAATTTGTTTTAATTTTTTATATACTTAATTTAATTTTTTTTATCTTTTTTTTTATAAATTCATATATTTGTTTGATTTGGTTTATAAAATAAAATAAAATATTTTACAAATTTTATTAAATTAAATAAGTTACTATATTATAAATAATTTTAAAAAATTTTGACGGGATTTATTTAGTTAATATCAAAGCTAAACCTGCAAATCAATCTCAAACAACACCAAATAAACCCAAATCAACCTAAATAACACCGAATCAATCCAAATAACACCGAATCAACCTCAAAACAATGAAAGTCTCAAATAAAAGCAAATCAGTCAATAAAAAACTCAAACCATCAACCTCTCACTCCGTACTCACTGGACATTTTCTTCTCGTGTGACCCTCGCTTTTGCAGATGCTGCACTTCTTCTTTTGTCTTCTTCGGCTCGACTCTTCCGTTCCCGTTTCTTGTGGAGGACCATTCAAATCAACACTCTCAGGTGGAATAAAAACAGTGCACACGCGTCTGCTGTGACCTACGCCCTTGCATCTCGAACACACCTGCACACGACGACACGATATTAGGTCTAAGCCACGACAGACGTACAATGTTACTTTTGGGGAACAAACCGGAACACGTCGTGCAGAGCTCTCAACAGCGGAACGGGCACGAGTCGTCTTCGGACGTCCAGCCTGGCTAACCACTACTGGAGGAAGAACTACGTACGATGCCACATCCGGTGGGACCACCCAATCATCATAATGTGGCAACGGCACAATAGGCGTCGCGTACATCTCGACATGGCTGCTCATCTTGAAATAGGGGCTCACGAAATCGTACGATGAAAATCCGGCTCGTCTACATAAAAACAACAAACAAGTTAGTGAAATCAACAGTTTAAAATTAAATTTAAAGGTAAAATGATATCATACCTAATAGCGGCAATAGCATGACAACACGGTATTAGGTCTAAGTCGAACTCCCGACATTCACACGAGCGATTCGCGAGATCCACAAGATAAGACCTGTCATCCTCCTGAACTCTGTACTTGGTATTCGCACTGACCTCCCGAACAATGAAATAACGGCTCAACATATCCTGATTAGAAAACTTGGCCAATGCCTCCTCGGTCAGCCCATGCTGCTCATTCTGTCTCTCGTTAGCTATCCTTCGTTTCTCGTCAAACCATCTCTCAATCATCGCACGAATCGCCTCGAGCATCGCACAGACTGGTAATCTCCGTGGCCATTTGATAGCATTGTTGAAGACTTCGGCCGCATTCGATGTCATGAAACCGTATCGTCGTGCAGCACACTTCGACCTTGCCCAGGTCTCAACCCCGATTTCAATAAGGCGACTATAAGCGCTGCCACTGAGTCTCTCCACATCCGCTAGATGTTTTTCAAACTCATCCACCCGATAACAATAAGCAGCACTGTATACAGCTCCGACCAGCTGATGGCCGTACCGTGCTAGATTCTTCGAGAGGTGGTGATAGCACAACGCTCGGGTAGCGTGGGGATAGACACTGCGAATAGCATTCGCGATGCTCTTATGCTGGTCGGACACAATGAGCAGATCATCGTCGTCTGTATCGTAGCAATCTCTGAGGTGCTGGAGAAACCACGTCCACTCCTCGTCATTCTCTATCGGACCGATACCAAACGCAAGCGGGAAAATATTCTCATTCCCGTCTTTTGTGCAGGCGACAAACAACACACTAGTGTTTCTCCCTTTCAAATGGGTGGCGTCGACTACTATCACAGGACGCAGATTGTGCTGAAATGCACGAATGCACTGCCCGAGCGCAACAAACATGTGGCAAAACACGCCCTGGTCTGTCGTCTGAATATCATACATAGTCCCGGGATTAAGTTCTCTGAGCATATACAAATATGACGGGAGCCTCTGATACGATCCATGATAGTCGCCGTACGCTATTTCAAGCGCCATATTCCTCGTCCGCAGGGCGAAATTGTAGTTGATGTGAACTCCGTACAATCTCCTCAAATCATCAACCATATCTTTCGGCTTCAGTTCCCGATTGCCGACTAACTGGCGTGCAAAGAAAGTAGCCGCAACCCTGCTCGACACCTGTCGATCCGCAGTCCGCCCCAAATTGTTACGGCACTCGTGATTCAAGTTCAGCCTCGTAATCCTCCAAAAGGTGTCATCAGAACCCGTGGAACACAATTTGAACGGGCATTTCTCACTCCCAAGCTTGCAAACGTACGTCACCCGATCAGTGCACGAGCGACGAGTTTTGCAATCTACGTTGTTCTCCATGTGATACATCCCCACCATCACCTTCAGATCCTGTTTCTTTCGGAATGTGGCTCCGACTGCCATCTGACCATAAATAGGTTGGGTTTCGACAGAACGCAACGGAACAGCGGGGTCAAACGTCGGCAGTGGAATGATCCAATTGCGCAGTGGATTGTTCTGTGCATTCTGAAAAGCTTCGGCTTGCTCGCCACCTCCCGCAGTAGAACTCGAGGACATATTACGGCGCGACATAATCTTTTTAACCACGCTCGGCTGCCTAATCCACTCGGTCCACTCCGTGGTCAACGAAGCCAAGAGATCGGACTGACGGGCTTCTTCCTCGTCCTCGGAAGTGTGTACCGCCTCGTTCTCGTTCTCTGACGGTACCGCCTCGTTCTCGTTCTCCGACGGTACGCCCCGATGGCGATTTTCTTCTCCGATATTCACCTCCGGCGCAGCTTGTTGTCCCTCTACTTCGACGACGAACACAAAGCACTCAGCCCTTTGCTCGTCTAACATGCAGGACACATCCTCGTCGCATAGCATAGGAGCTCGCACGCTCCTCATGTCATAGCCTCGGGTATAACAATACAACAAATACTCGACATTGGGCGGAGGGCGCAAAACCGCACGAATCCGGCTCACGAGAGTGTCGAGTGTAATTTCTTCCCTACGAAAGAAGAGGCACATATCTACTCCGTCAACGTAGCTCTCTCGATCCCAACGACCACCGTAACGTACCGTGATTCGTTGATTCGACATCTACAATTACAAATAACAATTGAATTCAATTAGAAAATCCAAAATATCCATTGCAATTACAAATAACAATTGAATTCAATTAGAAAATCCCAAATATACATCCAAACGTATAAAACAAGCCATTAATTAATAGACAATTCAATTTAAAAAAAAAAAAAAATCTGCACTTGGTCAAAAGTTGACCAAGTGCACTTGGCCGCTCGGTGACCGAGGGCCGGGTACTATCCGGTCCCTTGGCCGAACTATCCGGTCACCGAGGTCCAAGCTATCCGGTCACTTGGCCGGTCGACCGAGGGCCCTCGGCCAAAATTCCCGACCGAGGGCTCAAGAACCCAGTAGCCCTCGGTCGTCCCCTCGGTCACATTTTCGACCTCTCTACATACATACATACATACATTTAGTTAATTTATAATTTAAAATTTAACACTTAAATTGTCATATTTTTCAATTTTCTCTAAAAAACAAAAGGGAATGTGACTTTTTACTTCTTTTTCATAAGAACATACTCACCCCACCGACACATATGCATCAGGCGACCTGCTGATATTCCAAGAAAACGAATCGCGTTCCCCTCTGCGAGCAAGCCCCGTCGTCGTCTCCTGCAAGTAGACCTGTAAATGGGGCAGATCTGGAGCGAATCGACACTGATCCGTATCCGTTTAATGATTTAAATTTTCGATCCGTATCCACTCCGCGACCCGCCGGATCATAGAAAACTCGATCCAAATCCGTATTCGCCGGATCAATGGGTATCCAACGGGTTTTTTCGATCCGTTTATAATAATAACTTTTTACAACTTTTTTAACAACAAATTTTAAAATTTAAAAAAAAATTATCAAAAAAATTATTAAATTAAATCAAAAGTTAAAATGTTAACTTTAAAAATCAATATTTTTTTATTAAACTAAATGAAAGTTAAACATTTTATACATATTAATTATAATTATTTGATCATATACATTTAATATAATTTATTTATGATATAATTATTGAATACTTTATATAAATAAATGGTTAATATTAAAGTGATTAATTTAATGGTTTAATATTAATGTATGATACATTAAATGTATTGTAGCATTACTATATATATATATATATATATATATATATATATATATATATATATATATATATATATATATATATTGAATTTTTTTATAACGGGTCGGGTCACTAACGGATCGGGTCGGTCTTGATCCGTATCCGATCTGTTTATTAAACGGGTAAACAGGGCGGGTCAAAAACGGGTCGACGGGTCAATTTTTTCAATCCATATCCGCTTAAATGTGACGGATCAGGAGCGGATACGGATCAAGACCCACTCCATTTACAGGTCTACCTGCAAGGACGACGCCGCCGCGCTCTGCGCCTCCTTCGACGGCGACATACACTCTGTCAACCCGCTGAAGAAGCATTTTTCGATCACAAGAAAGAGAAAATGTGTTTAGTTTCGCTTCAAAAATCGAGAGTTCGTTGTAAACGCCCATTCGGAATATCAATCCGAGTGAGGACTAGAGTGAGAAGTTTCCAAAATGGTATTCATTTCAATATACAAAAGTTCAAGTAATTGCAAGTAGACAAGTGATCAAAGCAAGTAACGTGTATCAAAGTGAGAAAAACGGAGACAAGGTAATAATCGACTTTCAAAGTGAATTATAAAATGCAAGAGAGAAGGTCCAATTATCGTCGTCTTCCAAGTCGGATAATCTTGTATTTAAGTTCAAAGTATAGCTTGGAAAGGAAGGTTTTGTTCACCCAAACCAACCGTTTAATTCCCTAACAAAGCATCCCAAAATGGTGATGAGTGTGTTAGTTAACTATAATCTTTCCTTAAGCTTTGGTTTCCTAATTGTGTACTATCGTCCCGAGCATAATGTTCCAACGTGATACATCAATTAGCCGGAGACACTCGTTTCAAACAAATCCCATGTTCACCTTTTATCAATGTATACTCAAAATAGAAATAAGCATGCATTTTCGATTCACTCATCACACGATCACTCGTTTCTTACTGTTGGGTTTTGTGTGGATCTCATCCATACCCCAATAGATGGATTTACGTATTTTACAAGCATGAAAAAGTGCGGAAGAAGAAATCATGCATAAACACGTAAAACCCTAATCATGGATCTAGTGCGCACGTAGTAGTAAGAACAATTTTATTGAGTTTGTATAAGAATCGTGTACCTTGTGATTCTTCGTATGTAATCGATGCCCGGACGTAGATAGATCAGCCGCGAAATTACCCGGCCTCAATTCGTTGCACGAACCCTTCGTTGATCCTTGAAACGACACGAACTTGGACTTGAAACGAACCCCGCTCGATTCCTCTATTCCTCCGGCCTCTCCACGAAATTCTCTCACGAATATATGATAATGTAGTAGTGAATTTCGTGGCCTTAGGTCCCTTTATATAGGGGAAAAACCCATAGGGTTACCTAATAGGCGTAGGAGTCCAAAATAGGAAAATTCTGGAAAATTACCAAAAATTCACGATCCGGCGCAGCGCGGCGCGTTGAATCGTAGCGCGGCGCGCTACTGCAAGTCGAAACCTCAGAGCGCGGCGCGCTGGCCTTTTAGTGAAAATCCAGCGCGGCGCGCTAGCTGCGCCCAACGCGTTCGTTTTTCCAGCGTGCTCGTCGTTTCACCCCGGTTCTCAACCGAAGTTTGTACACTCCAAGTATACATGATCAAGAGGGTCGTGTGACTCATTTGGCATGATCATCGAGTGTTAAGTTCGTGTTCTCGACAAAACACATAACACCGACTAATCGATCTATCTACATAGGACGCACTATATAACTTATCTCGGTACAACACACGTGGAATGAAGGACACAAATCCTACAATCTCCCACTTGGACTTTATATCAAGTGTGTATCGACGTTTCCCTTATCGCTTGATGTCTAAGTTTGAACTAGAGGTAAGACCAGTGTCACCCTCGTTCCGTTCGAACCTTTCTCGAATATATGAGCGGATTGCGAACCGGATGATCACCATGATACATATCCGGGCATGGCCATGCAGTTTTGCAATCCCAACTCTCCGAGTGGCCTTTAAGACATTTAATCCTACCTCGTAGGAGGATAATCCCATCTTGTTAATCTAAGTTCTCCCACTTGCTTCTTGAGGTATCCAACGATTATCTTTATAGCTCCGTTTTACCGAAAGCGTTTGACAGCGTCAAAACACAACATTTCACAATGTAGCTACTCTAGACTACTCAGGTCTAAGGAGACGTTCGAAAGCTATAAGAATTGGTATTATGACACACTGTCTTATATACCATTCTTAGGCGAGTCACGTCCGACACCCAGCTCTCAGCCGTTGTCTATACAATTGTACTCGACGTCTCACGTCTAGCCCATGAGGTGGCGCTATAGTACAACTTGCAATCTAATGTTTATATTGATCAATTGTGTCTGTTCGTACACGATGATCTAGATCAGGGACTGATTTATATATTTTTGTGTTATTTTTCTTGTGATATTTGTGTTATCTCGTGTCGTTTTGAGTCGTTTATTTCTGTCATTCTCTTTTTTTGGGATGTTTTAATGTGTTGTGAAGTGTTCAGGTGTATGAGCATGTTCGATGCGAAAAGAGAAAGAAAACGAGTTAAAATTGATAAAAGTAATTTGGCCGACAAACGACTGAGATTGCGCTGCGAACTTGGCCACTTTGGTTCTCCCAACTCCGACCACCTCAAAACACGATCCATACATTGTCGGAAAGATCTTGAAATCCTCTACATGGCTATACCAGTTTGTTGTCATGGTTCCCCGTCATAAAGCCGGAATTCACGGGTTTCCAGCCCAGTATGCAGCTGCCCTGAGGTGTATGTGCAGCAAACTTGGAGAGCTTGGTTCTCCCATCTCCGACTACATACATGCATGGTACATACCTTGTCAGAAAGCTCTCGAAGAGGTGTACGAGGCCCTGCCATTTTATTATCATAGATCCCCATCATTAAGTCGGAATCCTTGAGTTTCCAGCCCAGTACGCAGCTGCCCCGGAGTGTATGCGCAACGAACTTGGAGAGCTTGGGTCTCCCAACTCAGACCACCTATGGAGATGATCTATACCTCTACGGAAAGCCCTTAGAGTCTTCTACATGGCACCAGGAGACCGCTTCCCTGGAAAGCGGTCGCTTCCTCACTGACGCGAGCGCCCGCCGACTTGCCAAGCGCTCGCTTGGCCCGAACTTCAGAGAAGCTGATTTTTGGACCAGGCGCCCGCCTCCTCTCCCAGGCGCTCGCCTGATGCCTCTGCCCAGATTTGACCGAGTTGACTCCCGTTTTTTGACGAACTATAAGTAGGGCTTCGTCCCAATTGAGCAACACACACTTTTTCACTTTATTTTTCTGACTTGGGAGAGAGCTCTTGGAACTCGTAACATCGAGGTTTCGTTCATTGCTTTTGAATCTTTTCTTGTAATCTAATCTCGGCAAAAGTTGGATTAGCCTCCGACGAGTGCCTATGCTTGATATTGGTTATTAATCTAGTAAGTCTTTATTTCTTTTCATTGCTCGTTCTTCATTTCCTTGTTCGATTAATTGTTTAGTTATTTTTATTTTTCGAAAATCGTTTTCATGAATCCTCCTTTTCAACACTTTAATTGTTCTTCATTTAAAATCATGAATAGCTAAATTCCTTACCTAGGGTTAGGGTTGATCGATTCTTCCTACTAGGATTTGAATTTAAATTTCGATATTGAATTGATGCCAACCGGTGACGGACGTATTCGTTCTATTTCATAAAATCGAATTCATATCCGACGTATAGAATTGAAATTCCCGAAACCCTAGTTTATTTTCCTTTGATTTAAAAACAAATTTATTCCCTTTCTTACTCGCTTTCTCGTCTCTTCAATATTTAGCTAATTTTAGATTAATTACAAAAACCAAAAATCAACTTTTGCATTATGCTATTTCACTTTCTTATTCCCGTTGCAAACAATTAAACATTTTTACGCCGATAGTAGTGTTCCTCGAGAGATCGACTCGGGCGAGTTGCTTTAGCAATAAGTTCGGTTATTTTTATTTGATTTTTGACGCACTACAATGTCTTGTCAGGGACTTAAGTTGATTTTAATTTTAGTTCAATCACTGAGCCTCATTATGTGACATTATCACATAACTCAGATAAAATTTAAAATCTACATTTGAACAGTTCATATAATCCAAACCAAGAGAATATGAAAAATTGATTTATTAATCAAAATGAATGTTTACATTATAATCTCCGAAGTAAAATTAATTACAACTTAAGAATTAGTCCTCAAGACGTTTAAAACCTATCGCATCAAATAAGGTATTATGCCTTAACTGCGGGAGAGGTTTAGTAAATGGATCAGCAACGTTCTTCTCGGTTGCTATCTTGCGTATTTCTATATCACCTCTTCCCACGAAGTCGCGGATGACGTGATATTTCCTGAGTATGTGTTTGACTTTGTGGTGATCCCTTGGCTCTTTTGCTTGAGCTATGGCTCCACTATTATCGCAATAGAGAACCATAGGTTTAGCAGCACTGGGGACGACACCAAGTTCCTCAAGGAACTTTTTCATCCCTACACCTTCCTTTCCAGCCTCCGAGGCTGCAATGTACTCAGACTCTGTAGTTGAGTCGGCGACAGAGGTTTGCTTGGAACTCTTCCAACTAACCGTGCCTCCGTTCAGACAGAAGACGTAACCAGACTGAGATTGTTGATCGTCATCATCAGTCTGAAAACTCGCGTCCGTATAGCCCGTCATTTCTAACTCATTTTGTCCCCCATAGACAAGATAATTCTCCTTAGTCCGATTAAGGTATCTGAGAATGTTTTTGGCCGTAGTCTAATGCGCCTCACCCGGGTTCGACTGAAAACGACTCGTCATGCTCAAAGCATACGATACGTCTGGCCTCGTACATATCATGGCATACATAATCGATCCTATTGCCGAAGCATAAGGAACATTATCCATCCTCTTTTGCTCAACAGGTCCTTGCGGGCACTGTTTAAGACTAAGTTTTGAGCCATGTGTCATGGGTAGAAGACCCTTCTTAGAGTCCTTCATCTTGAACCTTTCAAGTATCTTGTCAATATAAGACTCTTGACTTAGTCCAAGCATACTTTTAGATCTATTCCGATAGATCTTGATGCCCAATATGTATTGTGCTTCTCCCAGATCCTTCATTGAGAAACACTTTCCTAGCCACTCCTTTACAGAGTTCAACATCGGAATGTCATTTCCAATAAGGAGTATGTCATCGACATACAGCACAAGAAAAAACGATTGCGCTCCCACTGACCTTCTTGTAGACACAAGAATCCTCTGGGTTACGTTCAAAGCCGAATTCCTTTACAGCTTCGTTGAAACGCAGATTCCAACTCCGAGATGCTTGCTTGAGTCCATAAATGGCTCTCTTAAGCTTGCATACCTTCTTAGCCCCTTTTGGATCGATAAAACCCTCAGGCTGTGTCATATACACATCCTCTTCAAGAATTCCATTCAAGAAGGCGGTTTTAACATCCTATATCTCATAGTCATAATGAGCGGCAATGGCAAGAAGTATCCTGATAGACTTAAGCATCGCGACTGGTGAGTAGGTCTCGTCGTAGTCCACCCCGTGGATTTGGCGAAATCCTTTTGCTACCAATCTAGCTTTGAAAACCTCGGGTTTTCCATTCATGTCGGTCTTAATTTTATAGACCCACTTACACTCAATAGGCCTAGCCTCTTGAGGTAAATCGATCAAGTCCCAGACTTGATTCTCAGACATGGAGTCCATTTCGGATTTCATGGCTCTCAGCCATTTCTCGGAATCCGGACATGTCACGGCTTAACTATAGGTGGATGGTTCCTCATTCCTTAAGATATTAATATATCTAGCGGGACGAGTTATTGTCCTTCCCGACCTACGAGGATCAGCTACCACCTGCGAGGGTTCAGGAATCACTACGACCTCGTCATTTGTCTCCTCGGTAACTGGTTGTTCATCATGGACCTCGTCCAGAACAACTTTACTCCCACTATCTTTCTTAGAAAGGAATTCCTTTTCCAGAAAGACACCATCACGAGCAACAAAAACTTTGTTCTCTGATTGGTTGTAGAAATGATATCCTCGGGTTTCTTTTGGGTATCCCACAAAGAAAACCTTGTCAGATTTGGGTTCAAGCTTTCCAGAGATATTTCTCTTGACATAGGCTTCGCAACCCCAAATCTTGAGATAAGACAAATTCGGGACCCTCCCATTCCATATCTCATATGGTGTCTTACTCACAGCCTTTGACGGCGTCCTGTTCAGTATTAGAGCAGCAGTAGATAGTGCATGTCCCCAAAAGGATATAGGAAGTTTTGCTGAGCTCATCATAGATCGAACCATGTCCAACAGAGTTCGATTCCTTCTTTCAGACACTCCATTCAACTGAGGAGTTCCAGGAGGGGTGAGTTGAGATCTAATCCCACATTTCACTAGATGATCATCAAACTCATGACTCAGATATTCGCCTCCTCAATCCGATCGAAGAACTTTTATCGTCTTGCCAAGTTGATTTTCTACTTCATTTTGGAATTCTTTGAATCGCTCAAAAGATTCCGACTTATGCTTCATTAAATAGACATAACCATATCTACTTAAATCATCAGTAAAAGTTATGAAGTATACGTAACCACCTCGTGCCGGTGAACTCATTGGTCCACACACATCAGTGTGTATAAGGCCCAATAGATCACTAGCTCGCTCACCAATTCCAAGAAATGGTGATTTCGTCATTTTGCCTAATAGACACCCATCGCATGTATCAAATGATTCCAAATCAAATGATTTGAGAACACCCTCCTTGAGGAGTCTCTCAACACGCTTAGTGTTTATATGGCCTAAACGACAGTGCCAGAGGTATGTTTCGTTAGTCTCGTTTGATTTAGCTCGTTTGGTATTTATATTGTAGATTTGTTTATCTAAATCGAGCACGTATAAGCCACGCTCAAGACGTGCTAAACCATAAAATACATCACGATTAAACAACGAAAAAACTCCATTAATAATCGTAAAATTAAATCCTTCAGCATCCAATGCAGAAATAGAAATAATATTCATGGTTATACTAGGAACAAAATAAACATTATTGAGTTCTAGTACGAGCCCAGAGGGCAAAGATAAACTATAAGTCCCTACGGCTAATGCAGCGACCCTCGCTCCATTCCCCACGCGCAGATGGACTTCACCTTTCTCTAACTTCTTACTTCTTTGCAGTCCCTGCACATTTCGAACAATGTGAGTTCCACAACCGGTATCCAATACCCATGAAGTAGTGTCAGAAAAATGTATATCTACAACGAAAATACCTGAAGACGATGGGGCGACCCCATTCTTCACATCTTCCTTGTATTTAGAACAGTCCCTCTTGTAATGGCCCTCGCCATTGCAGTAGAAGCATATCGGTCCCACCGCATTCTTCTTCTTGTCTTTGGCCTTGGGTGCAGCAACAGCTTTTCCCTTGCCTTTGACTTTGGACTTGTTCTTCCTTTTGGAAATTCCTCCTTCCTTTATCATAAGAACATCTCTCTCAGAGTTGCTCTTAATCGAGGGTTCTACAGTCTTCAAAAGACCATGTAGATCCATCAACGATTTCTGAACTCTGTTCACATGATAGTTCGTCCTAAAGGAGTCATAACCATCATGCAACGAGTGCAGAACGATATCTACTGCCAATGCCTCTTCATATGGGAATCCTAGGCGCTCACTCGTCGCAAAAAGACCCATCATCTTTTGCACGTGTGGCCCAACAGGTTTCCCTTTTTGAAGCTTTGTATCCATTATGTCACGAAGGACATTGAACCTCTCAATCCTCGCTTGTTCCCCGAACATGCTCTTGAGTTGTTCAATGATGCTATAGGCATCCATTTGTTCGAACTGCCTTTGAAAGGCGGGTTCCATGGCCCCTAGCATGATGCAGGTCACCTCTCGCGAGGCTTCCTCAATCTTCTTGACATTGGTCTTTTCAGGACCAGTGGAATTTGGAGTAATTTTAGGAATAGGAGTTTCCAGCACAGTCTCTCGTTTCTCGTATTTGAGAGCATTTCTCAAATTTTGATGCCAATCGAGAAAATTAGTACCGTTCAATTTTTCCTTCTCAAGGATTGAACGTATGGTACTTGGGTTGATTGAGTTAGTTGACGACATATTAACTACAGAATGAAATAAAACAATTATTTAGTAAACATTCAAAATTTGACAAAAAGTCGTTCCTAGAACACTTATATAGTTGTCTATTTCGTCCTCCAATGTCCAGCATTGGTGTCTCTAGAACAAAATAATTCCAAGATCCTTATCTCGCAATTTCTCGAGCCAAGGAGAGCTTGACACTCGAAAAATCCAAGATATGTATACAATCTCATTGTCAATGTTATTTCAATAGTCTCACTATCGACAATAACACTCTCGGTCGATAAGAATCTCATTCTTATCTCCTCGCCTCGACTACCACGCCTCCAGTGGGTTCGTCGATGAGAAACCAAAAACACGTTGTAGAGGCCTCGTTGTTCCTCTACCCTCACCTTATCTCAAGATCAAAATATAGCACCCCGCGGAGGCGGAACGTACTAATTGATGATCGAGAGCTTTAGGGGGTGTGTCTAATTGGACAAGGCGATAACTCATTTTATGAGACTATACATGTAGGTTTTGTTTTAATCGATTGAACATGATGAAAACGCATAATATAAACCTAAAGCATGCATACTACCGCAGAGCATAACATCGAGCAAGCACAAGAATTCTCAAGTCCTAGCAGGCAAGATGCAACAATTAACTCAAAAATGCCTATTAATTTTTATTCTCAATAAAATTCAGATTTAATTGTTTCAACAACGATTATTCCCAATAATCGCCTTTTATTTGTATCCCCGTCATAATCATCCCAATAATCAAAACGCGATAAATCGTAAGCGAAAACTCGAGGTTTCTAACCAGCGATTTATCATGCAATTGCGCCATATCTCCCATGTGACATGGGGGAGCCAACCAGACGATCGTACCATCCCATGGTTCGAAAGTCTCTAATTTGCGTCATCGACTAATTTAAGCACTCTGGTCTCATTCCCACTCCCCGAGGTGTTGAATAGATCGGCTTAAAATTAATCTTTGAAAGACAAATTAGGCATTGTTTTGAAAATTTGATAAAACATGAACTTCATGAAAAATACAAGAATTCTAAATTCTTTATTAATCATGATTAAGAGATAAAATTGACAAATAATATTCCAAATAAATTTATCAATTCCGAATTTCACATCATGGAGATTTGATTTATGCATACAAAAATAATCGAATAAATTTTTAACATCAAATCAAGTACTATTTTTCCAAAAAATATTCCATGAAAAATTACATGAATAAATCATAAAAATTCATGGACACTTGATTTATGCAAAAATAATCCAATTAAATTAACATACAATCAAATACTATTTTTCCCAAAAATAGTCCACGGAAAAATTCACAAATAAAAACAAAAACAATTTTATAGGCACTTGTTCTACGCGCATACGCAAACGCACGACCAAGGCTCTGATACCACTGTTGGGTTTTGTGTGGATCTCATCCATACCCCAATAGATGGATTTACGTATTTTACAAGCATGAAAAAGTGCGGAAGAAGAAATCATGCATAAACACGTAAAACCCTAATCATGGATCTAGTGCGCACGTAGTAGTAAGAACAATTTTATTGAGTTTGTATAAGAATCGTGTACCTTGTGATTCTTCGTATGTAATCGATGCCCGGACGTAGATAGATCAGCCGCGAAATTACCCGGCCTCAATTCGTTGCACGAACCCTTCGTTGATCCTTGAAACGACACGAACTTGGACTTGAAACGAACCCCGCTCGATTCCTCTATTCCTCCGGCCTCTCCACGAAATTCTCTCACGAATATATGATAATGTAGTAGTGAATGTCGTGGCCTTAGGTCCCTTTATATAGGGGAAAAACCCATAGGGTTACCTAATAGGCGTAGGAGTCCAAAATAGGAAAATTCTGGAAAATTACCAAAAATTCACGATCTGGCGCAGCGCGGCGCGTTGAATCGTAGCGCGGCGCGCTACTGCAGGTCGAAACCTCAGAGCGCGGCGCGCTGGCCTTTTAGTGAAAATCCAGCGCGGCGCGCTAGCTGCGCCCAACGCGTTCGTTTTTCCAGCGTGCTCGTCGTTTCACCCCGGTTCTCAACCGAAGTTTGTACACTCCAAGTATACATGATCAAGAGGTTCGTGTGACTCATTTGGCATGATCATCGAGTGTTAAGTTCGTGTTCTCGACAAAACACATAACACCGACTAATCGATCTATCTACATAGGACGCCCTATATAACTCTCGGTACAACACACGTGGAATGAAGGACACAAATCCAACACTTACCTCTCGAAATAATGAGAATCATAGGTCACTCTAGAATGCAAGTGATAGAACAAGAAGCTTGCATTTAACAATAAAAGCTCATGGAGTAGAATGAGTAGCACCCATCATATATGCATATAGTACACTTCAAGTTCAAGTAGACCTCACTCAAGTCAATCCACCAAGCAATAGAATCAAAATGTGATCAGAATGGAGGGTTAAGGTATGGGCTTAGGATATCAAAACAATTAGTATGAACAAGGCACTCTCCTTTACTCCCTCAACAACTCCATCACCAAATGTATCTCACAATCACCACGCCCTTATTTCTCCATCTACGTGCAAGGAACATAAGTAAACCGAACTTATAAATCAATACATATATTTCAAGAAAAACCTTTCCTTTTTCAATCAACCTTCTCTCTTTTTTTTCGATGGCCATGCATATTTGCTTTTATATTTTTTTTAGGCTCTTTTCATGCACTATATTTTTTTACATTTTTTTTCTTTTGTGCACACAACATCATTCATCATACATCATTTATTCTCATCATTCATTTTTTTTAGAGGGTTTGGCTTTTTCCAAGAATTAATAACATGCTCAAGTTTACAAATGAACCTCATAAGCACAACCTAAGTAATGACCCCGAACACAAAAATCACCTTCATCACCAAATGACCCCGAAAATGCTCACACCCCTCGAGAAACACTCGGCAACAATGAAAAGGTATACATGTAGGCTCAAAGGGGTATTTAACGGTATCCCACGACGGGCTCGGTATAATATGGGGAATATATTGAGGTGAAGCTTCCTAAAGATCACATTCATCATTTTCAACTCAATAGAACCCACACAAGTTAATCTCCTTTCACTTTAATGCACAATACACATACACATGTCCAACAAAAACCAATGCATACTCATGAATAAGAATGATCCAAAAGGAGATAATGTTATAGTGATATTCAAGAAAAGCTCAAGGTCCAAAAATCTCAAATATCTCACAAGGGTTAAGAAAAATATCAAATAGTACAATACTCAAGTCCATTCAAGCACACATCAACTAAAGGTAAACGAACATCCAAACTAACAAGGTCTCCGACTCTAACCAAATCCACATGTATCACACACGTCTACGGGACTCACACGTTTCATCAAAGTAGTAAAAACGCCAAAAAGCTCAAATCTAGTACATACACAAAATAAGAAAACAAAAATAAAATAAAAGAAACCAACAAAATCAACATCACACAAACACCACCAAAACTCCACCACAAATCCCAAAAGAAAAATAAAAACGATCAAAGAGGGATTAGCCATTCACATACCTCGACCCGAATGTAATTCAGATTGTTTTGACGTTACTTGTGGTGTATAGACAATAGAGAAAGAATCACCTTGAGGTCCGGGAATTGCAGGAAGACTCGGAGTAGTAAAGTTCCATCTTCATGTGTAAGAAGGCTCTCACAAAGCACTCTTTAACGTCATGAGCTTGACGGCCGTGGGAATGCCCCTACGAGGCGCTCGGTTTTTTTCTCTGAGCTACACCCGATCCTCAAAGTCCTTTAGCCCTCTAAAAATATCGATGAAAACCTTCTTAGGAAGAGCATCTCGGTTAAAATATGATGATCCTCTGAATAAAATCCATCAAGACTAAGTGTGGGGAAATATGTAGCATTAGAAGTCAAGATATAAGGATTCCCCACACTCATGGCTCGAGAAAAGTCATATGTCTCTTCTATCTCGGCCGGTAAAAAGTAAGAACTATACTTCCGTAGATAGATCGCTTCGGGCAAGGGAGCACGGTCACTCATGGTAAAGAGATCAAGTCCATGAACGTGGTATGTCTCCAAATCAAACCTCCCAATGCCATCCACCTCGGCCGACAAAAATATTGAACTAAATCTCCTTAGAAACTCCATCTCGGTCAAGGTCTCACGATCCTCAATATAAAAATAATCACTCGGCCAACCATCCACATACGCAATCTCGACTCTCAACTCAAATGGATCCAAGAAATTTCCATTTAAACCGCGAATAATATCAATAAGAGTATTACCCGGACTAGGCGGTTTAGGTGGGTCGAGATCGTCATACTTTTCTTCATCATCCTCAATAGGCACAGGAGTTTTAGAATGAGAGCTAGAAAACTCAATTTTCACGCCCAAATCAACCAAGCCATAAATTCTCCTACCAAAACCCCAAGACGTTCTCTTCTCATCCACTATATCGAGCGTAACATGCTCCTCCATCACTTTCTCTTCAACCTCAATTTCGTCATCAAAGAAGAGCTCAACCATAGGAGACACAAAATCATTTTCTACAACCTCAACGCCACACTCCAAAATAAAATCAACATCGAGAGTCTCTTTTACCTCATCAAAACCCAAAAGTGACATGTCCACATCAATGTACTCAAGCCTTGGGGCATCAATCTCAAATAGGATTAGAGAAAATAGAAGAGACTCATCCTTAACATCAAGTATTGGAAAAACCTTTGGAGCTTGTACCTCATCAATCTCATTGGACAATATAGCATACTCTTCCCAAGCAAGAGATTTAGTGGAGGATTGGATCGAGACCTCGTCATCTTCATTATCTTGAAAGGACTCTCTTTTAATCTCGTCCAAGCTAGTAAATATATTTGCCACATGAGAATCTATTCTATTGAAACACGCTCGGAGATCATCTACAACCTCTTGGGCCGATTCGGGTTGAGAAAATGTTGCCTCTTCCTCGAGTTGTTCAATATCTTCATCATTTTCATACTCGTACGACACCTTCTCTTCCATAGACTTGCCTATAGTAAATTCATTGTAGGGACATGTCCTAAACTCATGCCCTTCATCACCACAAATAATACAAGTAACTCTCGTATCTTCTTTCGGCCCTTGCATCTCCTTCCTCATCCCTTCCATTTCGGCCTTCATTTGATTTTCGGCATCAACTTCCTTCGCCTCCACCATAGATCTTCTCAATAGTTTCCCGTCCTCTTCATCTTGTTCATAATCTTCATCATATTGGAAGTACTCCCTTGCTTTGCAAGCAATCATGGCATCAATGCAATATAGCTCACGTTGGACGGAAGCTTTCTTAGAAGAAGACGTGGAACGTGAAGAATGAGATGGAGATGGTGGAGACTCATAATGTGGCTCGGGCCAATGATGGGTAGTAGGAGGATATGTCGGCTCCGGCTTGAAAGAATAAGACCTTGATGACTTTGATGGTGGATAATCGGTCCTAGAATGGGAATAACTTGGCTCGGGCCTTTGACGTTGATAGCTTGGCTCGACTCTTGATTGATACCCTCCTTGATAATTCGGTGGATGATGAGGGTAATAAGAACTTTGATAGTTTGATTGAGAAGATGGTGGTTGTGGCGGGTAGTAGTTGCCTTGGTAATGGTGTCCTCCATAAGGTTGTGAATATTGTGGTTGTTGTGGAGGAGAAGCTTTATAGTAGTCGTATGGTGGAGTCGTACTTTAATAATCACGTGAATACTCCGGTGCATACTTTGAGTCGTAAAATGATGTCATGTCGGATGTTGGAGTTGACTCTTTGTACGCACATGACCTTGGATATTGGTGACTCCACATACCTTGCGTTCAAAAACAAAAGAAAGCAACTAAAGTAAGCTAACTAAAGCTAAGCTATCTAAACTAATGGGGGGCATGATCAAAGCAAAGTAAATGAAACTAAAACAAGTAGCAATTGAAGTGAATTAGACTAGAAAACTTCAACTAGACCTCCCCGGCAACGGCGCCATTTTGAAGAAGCATTTTTCGATCACAAGGAAAGAGAAAATGTGTTTAGTCTCGCTTCAAAAATCGAGAGTTCGTTGTAAACGACCACTCGGAATATCAATCCGAGGGAGGACTAGAGTGAGAGGTTTCCAAAATCGTATTCATTTCAATATACAAAAGTTCAAGTAATTGCAAGTAGACAAGTGATCAAAGCAAGTAACGTGTATCAAAGTGAGAAAAACGGAGACAAGGTAATAATCGACTTTCAAAGTGAATTATAAAACGCAAGAGAGAAGGTCCAATTATCTTCGTCTTCCAAGTCGGATAATCTTGTATTTAAGTTCAAAGTATAGCTTGGAAAGGAAGGTTTTGTTCACCCAAACCAACCGTTTAATTCACTAACAAAGCATCCCAAAATGGTGATGAGTGTGTTAGTTAACTATACTCTTTCCTTAAGCTTTGGTTTCCTAATTGTGTACTATCGAGCCTTGGGATGAAACCCCCGTTCCCGGTGAAAGATTTCATTTTAATCTCCAATTGTAGTTAACTCCGATCACCGGTGGCTAACCTCAATCGTGGCTTTGAAAATACACAATTAGACCAAGTAAAAGTCTCTCAAGCATTTTATCAAACACCTTGTAAGCATGATTTTTACCCCATCTCCTAATGAGAAATTAGCTACTTCTAGCCATGGAAATCAACAACTCAAACATGGAATCAATAAAGGAAAACATGATCATCATAAATCTCAAACAATATCTCAAGTCTCATACAAATCCAAGCATGAAATTAATACTAGAATTGAGAAAATTCAACAAAACAAAAGAGGAAAAGAGAAGAGAAAGAAGTAGCCGATCGATGTAGAGGATGAATCTCTCGTCTCCGTAGTAATCCAAGCTCGAATCCGTCGTCAATGGAAGCTCGATTCGTAGGGAAGATGATCTCCAATCTCGATTTTCACTATTCTCTCTCTCTAAATTTCTCTAAGTATTTTGGAATATGCAAAGTTGTGTTTGTGGAGAGTTCTCCACCTATTTATAGCTCAAGAGAGAAAATAAACATTCCCTTCTTTCTCCCTCCAAATCATGGAGTGTGAAATGTCTCTTTTAGCCTCCGATCAATGCATTATAAGCTCATTCAACTCTTTTTAGGCTCGGTCAATGCATGGTCAACACATTTCAAGCAGTTCGCGCCAGCCTGGCGCATTTGCGCCAGACTCTCAGCAATTTGACGCATTCGCGCCAGACTCTCAGCCGTTTGACGCATTCGCGCCAGACCCTCCCCTGTACGCGACTTGGCGATTCTCGTCGTATCTTCGTCGTCCGAACTCCAATTTACACGATTCGAAATTCCTCGGATTCACGACTTCAAGATCTTTCTAACCATGTGTGTCACGACTCCAGGTTCTGAAGGAAAGAAATCAGTTTGTTGCCCGAAGTCGCTGAAGTTCAAAGTCCCATTTTTGCTCCGTTTTTCCTACAATTTGACATGAAAACTCGACTATACCGTGCATAAGTTCCGTCACATCAATAATAAGAAAATCCTCGATAATCATACACATATTTACACAAAAGTGAAAACAAACGAACCATAAAAACGCACTATAAACGAGCATAAAATCGGCACTTCACCCGCTCGCCAGCTGCCACGAGCACGTCCCGGTAGTCCTCTTCTACGACGCTGCCGCGAAACCCTCGGCGGAGATCCACATATCGCGATTCTAGAGGCAGGCCTCCCCCGACTCTAGATCTGTTGTCTCTTTGCGGTGATTTTCGGTTCGTGGCCACCGTGCAGAATGTTAGTGTGTAGGTCTTCCAAGTTCAAGATAGAGCCAAGTTGCTTTTGCCTGAACTCATTTGAACTATACACTATGTTTTGTAGTAACTTTAGGTTGAATGTTTATGTATGCATAGTAGGTTTATTTAACTAAGTCTGCTAGGACTTGGCAGAGTTAGCTAAGCGTATGCGGAACTACAAGTGCACCAACGTGGAGTTGGGTCTTGCGCCAACGTAGGACCACAGATACAGGGTTGCGCCAACGTGGAGATGGGACGTGCGTCAACGTGGGACCACGTTATGCAAGGCTGCCTCAGCGTGGAGATAACGGAGTTAGACTCTGCGTCAACATGGATTTTGTCGATTGCACCAACGTTGGACATAATATCGCGCCAACGTAGAGTTATGCTATCATGCTTCTGCGCCAACGTGCAATCGGGTTGACTTGAAAAGCATATCAAGCCACCGTCACATTGAGAGTTCAAGGTTTATCGTGAAGTCCTTGAATCAGTTCTTTCACTTCACTGGACGCGGAGCAAGCACATGTAGACATGGAGCTGAACGAAGACCTGCTAAGGGATGAAGCCAGCTACGGGTGGAGCTAGAAGACTTTGCTAAAATGATTCAAGCTCATGAAGGAAAACGTCAAATAAATATGTTTTGCCTGCGATAAGCTTGAAGCACAAAGCCACGCTAGTGTGGGAGTGTGTAGAGTTGCGTTCGAGAAGTACAGAATATGAAATCTCGAATATTCTATGAAGATGATTTGGGCTCAGCCCATTAAGCGTGATTTCCGAAAACCCTAATTTACGAAGTTTATAAATAGTCGCTAGATTATTTTCATTCTTTAATTTTTTAATTCGGAAATTATAGAGAGAGAAATATTGTTACACCAGAGACTTCGCTAGAAAGCTTCGGTTATAGCCTCTATTTAGACTATGTAGAACAAATCGCTAGATTAGTTCTTCGTAGTCTTAGTTTTTTGTAGTATGAAACTTTCTACAAGATTAGCTAAAATTTTGTAGATTTTTTTATGAAGTGACTGTGCTCACAACAAAGATCAATACAAGAATACTTTATAGAATCTCTAATTGTGTTTAGTATTTGTACTCTACCCTGCTCATCCGAATTGTAAGTAGACCAAAGTACAATTTATATAGTTTCACAAAAGAGTGCTTCCATTAGATCATCATCGAACTTGAAAGAGCCTTTGTCGATTTTGTCCCACACCATGGAATGCTCGACGGAATTCGGATTCACCTTAATCCAGTGCAGAGACTTCAGCTTCACCTGCACTTGTAGGGCGGACCTGGGGTTTATGGGACGAAGCCAGCGGCGGTGGTGGCGCCGAGATTTTTCGTGGGGGCGGAGGCATGGGTGTCGCCGCAGCAGCCATTTGTGGCTGCAATGTAGGAAGAGGTGGCGGCGACGTGTGTTTAGCTAGTTGAACCCATGATTCTTGTCTCTCCACGGCCTTGACGACCTAATAATTTGGTGGTGGTGGTGGGGGAAGGTGGGAGCCATGTGTCCAAATTGTAAATGTGGATGACAAATAATTTGGATCCACTTTTTTAATAAATTGTAAACGTGAATGACATACAGTGTGTTTTTATTATGAAAATATGAAATTCAGTATGTTGACATTCAGTGTAAAAATGGGACATTCAGTATGTTGAGTCTGAAAATATGACATTCAATGTTCTGTTGCCCAGAACATTCAGTGTAAAAGTGGAACATTCAGTGTGGACAGATTCAGCTTGATCTTCTGTTGTCAGTGACATTAAGTGTAAAAATGAGACATTCAGTATGTTGACATTCAGTGTGGTATTCTGGGGGTTCGGGGACATTCAGTATGAAAATCGAGACATTCAGTAGAGATATTTTTATCCTCACAAATTTTGTTTTTTTGTGGGATTATGGAAATGTCTCATCATTAGTTACTCCTTTTAAAAAAATAATGTCATTTTAGCCATTTAACAATTTGTGTGGTTTATTTGTCAATTTTAGAAAATATGAGTCGTAATTAGTGAAAAACATTTATAAAAATACCCTATTTGCCGATTTTGCCTTTTTTTATTAGAGCAAGAAATTGAAAATAGGTATTGTACAATTTAGCAACAAATCATTTGACATAACACACATAATTTGTATTTATTACAATTATTATTTTTTTTTAAAGAAAGAAGAGAGACAAGAAATTCCTTCTCCACCCGAAAGCTCCTTGATCTGGTATGATGTAAATCGAGGGATGTGCCTGAATAACAGACACTTGTGAGAAAGAGCTAACCGATCTCATCTCATGACAAACTTCATAATATTTCAACGAAAATTTGCTCTATCCAAAGTTCGAACCTTGTGTCGGCGAGAAATTACAACCATATCATTATCACTGCTATGCCCCTAGGAGCACTTATTACAACTATTCAACTTTACACTTGTAAGACCCAATATGGAAAAATGTTATTCACTGAGAACACATCAACCATTTATATAAGCCCCCGGTGTATAAATTTTGCAAAAATATAGTGGGATATGTTGTTCTAACTATGACAGTTGATTTTGATAGATTATGACTTCAAAATTTCAGAAAAAATGATCAAACTGGTGCGATTTTGAACGTATTTGAGACCATATTAAAAAAAACATCTGAAATTAAATCGAGAAAGAATTATGAAACGGAGGGAGTACTAAAAATAATATATTCACTTTGTAAATTGTGGTCAAGCGCCAGATCTAAGTCTTTTCCGGATGAAGAATTGGAGGTGGAAGGGAAAGGATCTGACAAAAGGACGTCGTGAGCGAGGTCGCATCGGCCGTTGGTGGTTGTTTCCCAAGGAGTTTCTGTACAGAAAAACAAAAAAATCAAGAGTTACAATCATTTTTCACCGAACTAATACACGTGCATAACCGGGTACTTGGATGCTAGATTCATCAAAAACTAATACACCCAACATAACGTAGACATCAACACAACATTGCTGCTTAATCAAGATTACATCACGTCATTAGCTTACTTAATATTTATAAACTATAAGTATGATATAAATTATTAAGAATATCACTGTTCACAAGCACAAAACCATTACGAGAGGGTTTGCTTCTAGAATTATCAAAACTTACTCAGAATCAGAGGAATCAGGCACATACATTTGTTCCCGAGGTGGCATCATCCATCTGCAAATTGATAGTGCGGAAATCAGACGTGCATGGAGGATTTTTAATAGATTCAAACAACGAGACGAAGAAAACAACAAGCAACTGAGAAAAAGTTCTTTTGGTATATAAAGGGACATGAAAGCCTGCCTACCTATTAAAATTATTACGTGTAGGCTCGCCAACCGTCACCTTAATGTTCACAACGTGACCTGCTCCTCGTAGAATACTTAGCTCCACTGATTCCCCAACCCTGCCCCAAGTCTTGACAAAGAACTGGGACAGAGGAAGTACATGTTAGTGATCTCTCAAATATGTTTAAAACCAATACATGCTCACAAGCAGAGAACTAACTGGGGGTTTTATTCCTTAACTTGTAACTACAAACGAAACATTCTATAAGAAAAGACAATAGCAAAAAGAGAAGCAGACGTACATCTAATGTACTACCAACTGCTGCGCCGTTACATTGCACTATCACGTCCTCTACAAGTAATCCGGAGCTATGGGCTGGTGAGTTTTCCACAACCTGAAGGTTTGTTTAGAAATACGTCCGATCATACTAGCCAATACAGTAACATATATAACAAGAGTCGACACACTTGCAAAAAGTACGCTAATAGATAGAAAGAACATACTCCGTATTATTTAGCTTAATTCTAAAAAAAGGCATGTTTGTAAAAGACATATGATTCAGGAGACCCGACTAACTTGGATGGAACCATATCATACACCTAATCAGTCGAATGCTTCGGTTCGGGTGATCACAATTTTTTTGAATTAGGTACATAGTTGGCGAAAGCTTTTGTCAGTTGTCACAAAATCGTTCTTTCTATTTTTACCCTCAAAACAGGAAACATTTTAAGACATTTAAAGTTTCTTTTCAAACCACATTTTGAGAGTTAGGAAGGAAAATTCAGAATATAGCATTAACGTTCATAGTAAGATTCACATCCCTAGCGGTTTAGAATCTAAGAGTTATGGCAAACACATTTTGAGGACAAAAAATATCTTAAATACAATCCAAAGAATAAATAAAAAATACCTCTCCGACAATAATACCAGATGATACAGTTGGGAACGTCCGTAAAAACCGCTCAAGAAAAATAAAATCAGCTGATTGAAGATTGGTAACGTCCAACCCAAGCCAAGGTCGACGAAATTCCCTAAGAAATTAAACATAAAAGATTAAAAATATCAGTGAGCGAAGTACTGTAAGGGTCACCCGTGTAAAAATTAAAAGGATTGGAAATAGGCTGTAACTCACATGCAGTTTTTGTAAGAATTCCACCATCTTGAAACTAAATTGCTAGGTAGAAAGGTCTTTTCAAGAGCAAGGATTCCAATAACTTCTCCATGACTATTGATGACGGGGCCTCCAGTATTATCCTATAACCGAAGGAAAGTATTGGTCGTTGATCAGAGGCACATCATTTCATATGACCTATATATCTATGAATTGAGATAAAGCACAAGAAAGGAAAAAGGTGTTGCCTGAAACAAGGGATGCTCGGTGGAAAAGGCACACAGCTCGCAGCAGTCATGTCTCACGGTACTACCACTGAAAAAGAAGAACAGAGTTGTCAAGCAGACAAAGGGAACCAAATATGGGGAATAGCACCATAAAACAACAATGCATAAGAACCTAAATCTGAAAGAGAAAGAACCTGAATCGACAAAGAGCTACAGCAATCTCATAGGAACAATTCCGAACAAGGGCTACGGCGTAGTCTCCAGGGTGAATCTTGAATGAAGTTGAATGATCATCTGAGTGAGAATGGTTAGTCGTGGGTTGAATAGAGAAGGTATCATCGAGATCCCTAAGTTTTGGCGGTTGTATTGCAGCGTCCAACTGGACATTCACAAGAGCAAGGTTGTAGTGAAAATCACAAGCCAATACTTTACCCTTGCATATTTCAGAACTTGGGAGATAAACATCAACCTACAAAACAGTAGTTGTACACTCACGTACAAATACATTATGATAATTACAACATCCTATGTAGTGTAGTAGATACTCCTATATAATTCAACCAATAAAAACAAGGGATATATATAGCTGACCTCAATATCTGAGGGCTGGACATTATTGGTGCGGTAAAAGAGCATGGCAGTAGTAAGGATGGTGGCGGAGAATTTATCATCGTGACTGGCATTCTGGTTGCAGTCGATAATAGTACCTGATCCCGTAAATACAAAATCTCTGCGGTACAAAGGCTGACCCATATAGTCAAGTTTAGGAGTTTCAGCTGAACATTGCAAACGCCACACGTAGCCACGCGATTATTATTACTATTATAAATGGAAAAAAGCAGAAGCAGGAGCAGTGATTGATTCATCATCAAATCATACCGGGAACACCATGAGAAACAATATGAACAACGATAGGAGAAGTTTTTAGCACAGCAGACTTAAATTGAGGATTTTGTAGTTTGTTATAGTCAAAACCATCACACGTCTTCGTTAGAGGTCGACCAACTGTAAGTAATTTAGAGAAATATGTCAATTGTATATATATACCGCGTGTGTGTGTGTGTGTTTAGCTACAATATAAGACTATAAATATTACACATATCCAAGTGTGGCCGCCTAAACATATCTGACGGGCGGATGAGAGGCGGAATAAATTCTTGATAGCTTGAAGACGACGGATGGACGACGGACTCTGGTTTAGAAATACCAAAATCCCCTTTCCCCTACCTTCAATTTATAACCCCAATTTATAGGGTTTATATCATGTATCAAAACCCTCTAAGAATTTCACTTCAAAATAAAGGGCAGTTTTCTTTTTATATTAAAGTGGATACTCCCTCGAGAACCATAGAATTTCCCACGAAAATTTTAAAAGTAATGCACTTAGTATTACGTTTTTCTTGCTAATCACTTCATTCAAAAACCTAATTTGGCGTGTTTCAAAAATCTACGCAATCCCTCCTAGATCAATAGTTACAGAAGGTCAACCGTTTCTTATACAAATAAATAGTGTACAAAAATTATTAAAAAAATTATTAAAATTAAATTTAACTATTAATAAAAAAATAACTAAAATCAAATTTAACTATTATAGATATGGTAGGGATAGAATCATATTTCGTCCTTTCGAACCTTGGCCATTCAATGGAAGAATAGTAGCTCAAACCATTAGACTACATTAACTACTTGAAATAATTTGTAATTTTAGTGTATATATACGTTATAAGTTATAAGTATAAATTATGAATTACATAATTAACTAACAATTATCATATAAATAAAAATAATTATTTATATTAAAAAAAATTAATAAAATATAAATAATTATAATAAATAACAATCACGTAATAAATTATTTTGCTTATTAACATAAAAAACAAAAATAAAATACAATTCATTTAATGTACTATATACTTAAATATATTAAATAATTATAAATACTATCGTTTTTTTTATGTTTCAACTTAATATGTATAACTTTGAAAATAAATATATTTTTTTAAACTTAAAATTATAATATTATTTTTTAATTTTTAATAGTAAAAATTATTTTTATGTAAGTTCCAAATATATTTTTACTTTTTAAATTTTAGTAGTAAAAATATATTTTTATTTAAAAAAGTATAATAATTTTTATTTTTAAGGGTATACATATTAAGTGACTCATCAAAAAAATAATATTGTGCATAATTATTTAATACATTGAGTATATAGTAAATTAAATAAATTATATTTTTTTTATGCAAATAAGCGAAATAATTTATTACGTGATTGTTATTTATTATAATTATTTATGTTTTATTGATTATTTTTAATATAATTAATTATTTTTATTTATATAATAATTGTTAATTAATTTTGTAATTCATAATTTATACTTACAGCTTATAACGTATATATACACTAAAACTACAGAGTGTTTCATGTTGTTAATGTGGCCTAGTGGTTTGAGCTACTTTTTTTTCAATTGAATGGCAAGAGTTCGAATCCTACCTCCCCATTTATTTTTAGATTGCATTTCTTCTTGATGAGGTGGCGTATTCCCAAAGGACCAAATCGGATAAAAAAAAAGTTAAAGTCCATTTATGAAAATGACAATTCTTTTTAGATTGCATTTCTTCTTGATGATGTGGCGTATTCTCAAAGGACCAAATCGGATAAAAAAAAAGTTCAGTCCATTTATGAAAATGACAATTCTCAGAGGGACGAAATAGATTCTATCCCGATATGGTATGGCAGCTTTGTTTTTGAATTATTTTTCTATTAGAGCATATCTTGTACCGAAAATAGATGATGTACAATTTTGTCACGCATCATTGGACACATTAGACGTATTTTGTATATATCAATTTGTACTTCCACATTACAATGAATAGAGTTTGATAAGGAGGAGAGAAGAGGCCATCATATCTCACTCCATGCAAATTTCATAAAGTTTGATGAGGAGAGACGAAGTCAACATATCTCACCCCATGACAAAATTCATATCTCACGCCATGACAAATTTCATAAAGTTTAATAAAGAGGAGAGACGAAGCCAACATATCTCACTCCATGACAAATTTTATAATATTTCAATGAAATTTTGTTCCACTCGATCAATTCATAATATTTTAATAAAAATTTGTCTTTGTTCCACTCGAGTCAATTCATAATATTTTAATAAAAAATTATCTTATCCGAAGTTCGAACCTGCGTCGCCAGAAAATTACATCCACGTTATCACAAGCTTACCACCCGGCTAGTAAGTATGGAGATACAATTATTCAACTATACTATACACATGTACTTGTAGGCCCCAAAATGGAAAAATGTTATTCGAGTAAAAACACATCATCCATTTATTTAAGCCTCGTGTATAAATTTTGCCAAAAAAAAACTAGTGGGATACCTTTACCCAAATTAAAAAAACTATGACAATAAACTTGATTTTGATAAAATATGACTTCAAATGATCAAATTGATGAGATTTTGAACGTATTTGAGACCATATTAAGAAAAAAACATATCCCTTTGTCCCTTTGTAAATTGTGTTCAATCTACAATCCTTGTCCTCACAAACAATCGCATTGCATTTACAATTGGATTTGTGTACGTTCTTAACGATTGCATTTTTATTTTTCACAAACATATTACTCCTATATAGTTATTGCACATAACAAGAATCGGGCTCATCGGGTGCTACTCGCCCGAACCCATCCAGAGGAGCCGCGGCCACTCCCCATTGGTTCAGCAGACACCTAAAATACGATAACCGGTCCCTCACTTGTTCCGGATCCTTTGCAAGATTGTCGTAAGCCGTCCATAGCCTCTCTACGTACATATTTATGTAGTTGAGACTTTAGTCTAACCGTAGGATCGAAGTATTATTGTTCTAGTTTCGACGTTTTATAGCTAGAAAGATTATATATATTACCTGCAGCTGCTGCAGCTCGGGGCCATATCGTTTGCTCGATATCTGAGGCGTCCACATGCTCGCCCCACGTGCAAACCTCGCCCCCAAGGACTAAGGCTTGTTGCTCTGGATTCATGATGTTTGTTAGGGGTTCGTTCGAGTAGAAATCTTGCCAAACAGCATCCAAATGATCTAAGTACCAACTGTCTTGGTTGCTTACGATACAACGCAACCCGGCTTCGACCACCCTTTCAGCAACACCTCTTCCTAGCCTAAAGAACATATATAAAATATATAATCATAATTGGAGAGTCGAGCGGACGATGCCTAATTTCGTGACAAAATATATTTGCGTACCAATTATGAATCACGGTTTTCCGACTGAGTTTACTGCCAAAGTTGTTGAAAGTCTCCTCCCAGTTTATGATTTCGTATCCACGGGCCAATGCTATTTTCTGCGTTCGCAGCACGAAATACCGATAAGCCTCGGAAACATTCAGCCCATTTCTCCGTAGCCTGTAAACATATACTCTAGTTCAGCATACGGGAAATATTACAAGAGATATGCTTTTTTCTAAAATGAGTGAAAAATCTGAATATGTACCACTTTCGCACATGAGGAGTCGACTGCCAGCAACCTGAAATTTGCAAAGTGCAAAAATGTATACACAATAATCGTGCGGAATTTGTGTTCTAGTAGCATTATTAGAAAAACACTTACTAGTATTCACTTCATCACCTCCCAAGTGAACAAACTTGTATTTAAAAATCTTACTGAAATCTGGAGATAACAAAAAACGATCAATGTTAGCTTGATCGATGTGTTGCCAGAGCGAGAGAGAGATAGTAGTGCTCGTACCTGAAAGAATTCCGTCAATCAGTTTGAAGGTAAATTCGTTGCTGACATCGAGTGGCTCCTTGCAATCGGCTGAAGGCCATAAGGCAGGATATCCTACTCCCCTACATAATATATCATATCCACTTTTTCTAAGTTTAGAAGTACAAAAATATAGCAACATATACTTCTGTACAAGCTACCCCAAAAGTTTTACGTAATTACGACTTTTGAAAATTATAAACACCCCCCTTAAGGAATTTACATTAGTAAATGAAAACTACCAGGATTGAGCATGCCCAGGAACATCGATTTCAGCCAGTACATTAACTCCACGTCTCTCCGCATAACTGAAACAAAGAAACTTAGCAAATGCAATTTTGAAAACTTATAAAAGCAGCTTGTAGATTTACTTGCCTTACGATCTCAGTAGCATCGGCAAATGTATAACGTTCGGAATCAGAATAAGCCCCGTCCCAAAGCTTTGGATAAGAAGGTATCTCGAGAGGGAAAGATTGTGTATCCACGATATGCCAATGCAGCACGTTCTGCGGTCATTTAATTTCCAGTCACAATGTAAAAAAACTTGTGAAAAGATTCTATGATTTATTTAAGGGCGACGTAATGTTGTTCTGCTAACCAGCTTGGCATAAGTCATCGAGTCAATGACCTTCTTTATCACCGGCAAAGGCAGATAGTGTCTTGAAGTATCTGCACTAACCACATGTGAGAACAAAGTTTTAGAATGATGAAAAGGATAATTAGCTAGACGAGCATCTCACCTATCAAAAGCCCGCGATAGGAGAACCTTGGTTGATCGACTATGGTCAACGGAACCTGATGGACTAAAATCCCTCTTGAAGAAATGTCATAATGACACACTTGGCTAAATGTCTGAACATTATAAGATCGATCGAAGCATTTTCATCATTCACCCTTCGTAATCAAAAGAAGTTGAAAGCATCAATTTTTAAAAATAGAGACGAATCAAACCTGCAGCCCGTGCAGAGCTCCATACACAGTTTGTGCCTGCGAAACAAAATCGTGAAAACCACGCGTCATAAAGTTTTACATGTCTGAAAGTTCCGACTAACCTCAATATGCGCGTAAAGAGGGCTTCCTTGAACCGGGATTCTTAGCTCGTACGACTCATCAATGCCATGTTGCAACTGTTTTTTTCGAACATAACAAAAACTTTGAATAACCCGAATTCCTAATTATATTATTGTTGGGACGTAAAAATTAAAGAAGCTTACCTCGTCGGAAGGCGAAAAAACGACGACATGGATTCCTCTGAGCACCAATGAAGGATCAACATCGGAAGTGTTTGGTTCGATTGCGTGAGTTCCTCTTACAACAGCAATCGACCTCAGAAACGCGCCTTTCAACACTCCGGAAGCGTCCGCGAATCCGCTTCCTTCGGTTCTCAGCTCAAGGTCATTGCTGAGGTAGAGGTTTTTGGAGCCGTAGCTAACAGATTTCGGCATCGGCCATATATTCAGGTGCCTTATGTCGCCGGCGCCGGCCGATGCAACCAGAACACACAGTAGGTACCAATGGAAAACCTCTCTTCTTCCCATAACCCAAATTCCTCCACAGTGAAAAAGCTGTAACCTTTGAGGCCAAATGAAAAAAACAAAACAGGGTTTCAATTGTCAGAATCCAGAGATGAGAAAATCAAAATGCGAAATCACATATATAATTACAGGGTTAGAGTTAGCACAGTGGGGCCCACTTCAAGAACCAAGAATCCTGAAAGAAAAAAAAAACTCCAAGAGAGCGAAGATCAAGGCAGATTTTTTATGGAAAGAAACGATGGATAAAGGAATAGATAATTTGTTAAGTTAATGCTACATAAGGGGTGTGTGTGTGGTACTGTTGAGCCTCCACCTACAACATGTGATGAAAACACACACTCAGTGTGTGTGGTTCAGTGGTTGGGTGGACCTGTATCTGTATGTAATGTAATGCGAGTGTGTGACAGGATGATGAGTGACAAGGGGCATGGATGACATTTGCTACATCATGATGAATGATGATAATTAATTTTGGACTTACCTGTTTTCTCGGTTTTCTTGGCAAATGACATTTATGCAATGTTGTTAACAAACTCACAGGTGGGCTGTGATTTTGACATTTATTCAATTAAAATTTTATTGATTTTTTCTTAACTTCAGTAAATTCATGAAATTTTATGAGTTTAGAAAATTCAACTATATACAGAGTTTGACTGGATTTTTTTACTTCTATTGATTTTACATTTATTTTAATGAATTTGGAAATGTTTTATAAGTAATTTCTGTAAAATAATATAAATTTTAGAAATATTATGATAAAAAAAATTCTATGTGATTTCAATATATAAAACAATAATTTTTGATATATATAAAAAAGTAATATTAAAATTATTGAATATATAAATTAAAAAAATTATTAATCAAGTAAATTTAAATAAAACCTCAATTAATACTCTGTATCTATGCATGTGTTGGTTTTTGACATTATGTAAGTTTCCCTTTGTCTCAAAACAACACGAACATAGAGTTACGTTCTTTGTAAAATACAAAGGAGATGTCTCTTTTTTCTTTGTATCTGTTATGAATATTATTAATTAGTGAATGACTAGTTTACCCTTTCTTGGTGAACAAGACAAAAACCCTACTTTGTATCCTATATAAAGTAAAATACAAAGGAGATGTCTCTTTTTTCTTTGTATCTGTTATGAATATTATTAATTAGTGAATGACTAGTTTACCCTTTCTTGGTGAACAAGACAGAAACCCTACTTTGTATCCTATATAAAGGGGTCTCCCCATATGAATGAAACAACAATTCATAACAATTCTATTCTCCTCTCATATTGTTTCTCTATATACTCTATTATTCTCTCTCAATTCTCTTGAGTTTATAACACGTTATCAGCACGAAAGCTCAACTGCGTTCTTCATCGAAGTTCTAATCATCCAAGATCCGAAATCCAAGGCAAGAATTTATATGTTTGTTTATATTCATTAATAATTATAAATATATCTACTTCTCCTCCATTCTTCTTAAATTCAACTGTTCCCGAAGAACACTATAATCTGATATTCCTGAAGTAATATCATATGTTCCTGAAGAACAATATAATATAATATTCCAAAGTAATATCAAATGTTCCCGAAGAACATGTTGAAGCAATTAAATTGCTCATGTTGAAGCAATTAAATTTCACATGTTCCTGAAGAACATTATAATACGATATTCCCGAAGTAATATCAAAGTAATTATGCCTAAGTTCCTGAAGAACATTATAATATGATATTCTTGAAGTAATATCAAATTAATTATGATTGAGTTCCTGAAGAACACTATAGTATGATATTCTTGAAGTAATATCAAATTAATTATGCTTAGTAAATCGATTAAATTTTTAATGTTCCTGAAGAATATTGTGATATGATATTCCTGAAGAAATATTAAAACTAAACGTTCCTGAAGAACATTGTGATAATATGATATGATATTCCCGAAAAAATATATCAAAACTAAATGTTACTGAAGAACATTGTGATATGAAGAACATAATATGATATCCTGAATAAATATCAAAATTAAATGTTCCTGAATAACAAGGTTTGTGAAAGATTTAAAAGAAAGATACGATCACCCGAAGTTGGTCGTACTACCAAAACGTGGTATCATGAAAGTAACTTCTCAATTAAAATTATGTGGTGAAACTATAACTTATGAAGATGAGAAAACATACTCTACTTTTCATGTGTCGAATGTGCTCCTGCAGTAGCAATATCGACAAAGAGGCTTTACCAAATATTCTGAATAAATTGGTTGTGGAAAAATCATGAAGTCCGACTCACAAGTTTGAGTCGCATTATAATTTGATATCCTGAAGTAATATCAAATTATCAATTATTCTTAATTATCAATTAAATTGAATGTTCCTGAAGAACATATATTTCTGGTTTAAATATTATATTGATCGTTCTGGAAGAACATCCTGTAGTAGCAATAAGTTTGGAAATATCAAATTAAATTGCTCCCGTAGTAGCAGTAAATTATAAATGTTCCTGAGAACATTATGATATTTGATATTAATGAAATAAATATCAAAATTAAATTTTAAATGTTCTTGAAGAACATCGTGATAAGATATTCCCGCAGAAATATCAAATCAAATTGCTTCTAATTTAGAAATTAAAATTTAAATATTTTTATTGATTGCTTCCGAAGAAGCAAAGTTCAAACATTAAATGTTTTTAAAGTTACATCAAGATACTCGTAGTGAAACGCCAAATTCGATTGTTCTCGTTGAAATTTGATTACATATGAATTATCCCTGAAGGATATATTTTGAAAATCGAGGACAAATGTATTATGTGGTTACTTATGGAATATCGAAAAAGTCGATTATTTTCTAATGTTTGACGTGTTATTCCGGAAGAATACACAATTGATTTATTAAATTTGATAAATATTTTTGAGGAATATTTGATTTGATTATTCGTCAATAAAGTTTGAAAGACACAAATATTTTGATCCCCGAAGGATCATTGGTAAAGATATTGTATCCCCGAAGGATCATTGATAAAACCTAATATTTTGATCCCGAATCATTGGTAAAAAGTGGGCTCCGGAAGAGCTTTACTAATTATCCTCACGAGTGCTACAAATGTACTTAAAAATAAAGATGATGCATATCATGATTGTGTGTGGAAATGAATCAAACATTTTCCATCTGCGAATTAATATGCAACTTATATTCTATCACCACTAAAGTGTATTTTTATGAACGGGCATAATATCTCGAGCCCACGATCCAGAAGATCGGTTTATAGCAATTACATTAAGTTGCATATTTAACGAAGATCATTTCTCGGCATTAGGGGGAGATAAGAATATAAAAGATATGAATGCCGAGAAATTTCATTGAATGAAAAAGATCTTCAATTCTTGATCAACGCACCAATCAATTGAACCTGAAGTTCATGAAAATAAGTGACTTGCAATATTCAGCAAGTAATCTGCCAAATTCATTTATATAATAATGAAGGTGTGACAAAATCACATATATTTGTGATAAATGAACTATAAGAGTTCAAATACCAAAGAGATCAACTCAAATGTTGATTCTAATATACGCCTGAAGCGTAGTAGATCGATCTCAAGATATAAAATAAATCCGCGGTAATAAAATTTAGTCACCCTCAAAATCTCCTGAAGAGAGTTAGATGGAAATCCCATTGAAAAAGCATGTGCACGTGATAATTGAAAATCGTGGGATTGCGGAAAAACCAAATTAAATATTTTGGGAAATGATTAAAGATTTGGTTGATATATTGAATTGTCATCAAATGGAAAAATAAAAAGTCGTCAACGACATATTTACCTCAAGAGTTGCTCTAGAAAATTTGGATCCAAAACTCATATCTATAATAGTGTGCCAGCAGCACTCAAGAAAATAGAAATGAGCAATTGAGGCTGAGCATTACTCGCTGGATAAAAATATTATCCTAGAAGGATATATGTGGGTGTTCGTACGAAAACGAATAATAATGTGGTGAGATATAAAAGCGAGATTAGTTGCTCAAGAGTTTTTCGCAGAAACTCGATGTAAATCAAATATTTTGAAAGATGACATTAAGTTCCGCTACTTAATATTTATGGCAGCAACAACGATAAGTATAGATATGCATGAATGTATGATTTGAACATGTAGAAATCATTCGAATGATACATACATGAAAATCCTGGATGAATTTTAAGATTCCTGAAATGAAAGGAAATGAAAATCTATTCATGTATAGTATTATATTACATATGTCATTATGGACAAAAATGATATTGAAGACAAGGTCCCGAAGACCAGTGGTTGGTCCTGAAGACCAGTGATTGCACTCTTTTTCCCTCTACTAAGTTTTTTCCCACGGGGTTTTCTTAGTTAAAGGTTTTTAACGAGACAATCACCATAATATACATGTGAATGTCATGTACTCTTTTCCTCGAGTTTTTTTCCTACAGGGTTTTATAATGAGGTTTTTAACGAGGCATGTACATCACTCAATAATAGTTAATGAGGACATCAGAATGTTCCATATGAGTTTATTTTCGAGATAAAGTGAGATATTGAACCTGAAGTTCAAATGATTGTGAATTGAAGTTCACATTATTGTTCATTTGTCAAGAAATGTATATTGAACACTAGACGCATCTAAAATACTCCAGAAGAGTTACCGGCCGGTTATAGCAATTGCGAATGCTCTAGTCAATATAGATGTCTGGTAAAGGCATGTCCCTGAAGGACGAAAAATATACAATAATACAAATGAATGTGGAGCTCGATAATTCGAAGGTTGTGTCCTGAAGACCAAAATGTATATTTGAATAACTAAGTTTTTCCTATATGGTTTTATTAGTTACAGGTTTTAATGAGACTGATTGATCACAAAGTCAAAGATTTTCGGTGATTACAATCAGGGGGAGCAAGTTGTACTCTTTTTCCTTCGTCGAGGTTTTATCCCACTGGGTTTTCCTGACAAGGTTTTAACGAGGCAACAATCCTGTAAATAGTCATTCAAGGGGGAGTGTTATGAATATTATTAATTAGTGAATGACTAGTTTACCCTTTCTTGGTGAACAAGACAGAAACCCTACTTTGTATCCTATATAAAGGGGTCTCCCCATATGAATGAAACAACAATTCATAACAATTCTATTCTCCTCTCATATTGTTTCTCTATATACTCTATTATTCTCTCTCAATTCTCTTGAGTTTATAACAGTATCGAGAAAAATATACTTTGATTTTATGTTTTTTTATAAAAATTAATTTAATTATTAAATTCAAATGATATTTTTATTTTTATTAGGCAATTAAATGTTATTTTTATTAGGTAATTTAAGTTGAAGATAAAAATAAATAAAAAATTAATTTAAAATAAAAAAATAAAAATATTGTAATTTTGAATATAATAAAAAAATTAATACAATTAAAAGCTTAAATAAACATCAAAGCACCAGAAAATTAAACAAAACATGAGTAATTTTCAAAGTAATGTAACATAAATGAAGGTAACAAAATAAATAATCATTGCCCAAAAACATCCTCAATTACTTGCAATGAATAATATCACTGAAATCGTTAATATTAACTTATTTGATACTTATAATTGGTACATATATGTAAAGAGTTTGTTTTATAAAAATTAATTTAAATATTAAATTCAAGCCATATTTTTATTTTTATTAGGAAATTAAATGTTATTTTTATTAGGCAATTTTAGTTGAAGATAAAAATAAATACAAAATTATATTTTAAAGTAAAAAAAATAAAGAATATAATTAAATAAACATCAAAGCACGCGAAAAAAACATGAGTAATTCTCAAAGTAAAGTCACATAAATGAAGTTAATAAAATCAATATGAATCATTGCCCAAAAACATCCTCAATTACTCAAATGGTAAACCTGAAATGATTAAATACTCCAACCATTATATATGCGAAGGTTTGCTGCTACACTTATCAAAAAACTACATCAAATGTTCAACCAGGGAACCTTGGCCATCTCTGTCTCAATCTCAGACCTTAATGTCGAATAAGGAATCGACCAGCTGCAAAATGATATATGGTTCGGAAATCAGACATGTAAATAGATTCAAACAAGAAAACGAGCTCTTTTGGTAATTGATATATGTAAAGGATGTGAAAGCCTACACATGAAAATTATTAGGTGTAGGCTCGCCAACCGTAACCATAACATTCACAACGCGACCTTCTCCTCTTAGCATACGTAACTCCACAGATTCTCCAACCCTGCCCCAAATCTTCTCAAAGAACTGAGTCGTACATGATATATATATGTTAGTGATCTCGATCTCAATCAAATATGTTAAAAACCAATTATACAAAATACGATTGCAAACGTACGTACATCTAAGGGACTACCAACTGCTTCACCGTTGCATTGCACTATCACGTCCTCCGTAAGTAATCCGGACCTATGGGCTGCTGAGTTTTCCACAACCTGGATCAGTTAATTTGTTTTAAAAAAAAAGTTCCTTCACGCAAAAAGTAGGCTACTAGAAAGAATAAATATCATGAAAAATACTACCTTTTTGATAACAATACCAGAGGCAAAGGATACAGTTGGGAATGTCCGTAAAAACCGCTCAAGATAATCAAAATTAGCTGATCGAAGATTGGTAACAACCAACCCAAGCCAAGGTCGACGAAATTCCCTATGAAATTATCATTATAACAGTGAGCCAAGGACTTTAAGATTCAAAATATATACATACACAGCCAACTCACTTGCAATTTTTGTAAGAATTCCACCATCTTGAAACTAAATTGCTGGGTATAAAGGTACTTTGAAGAGCAAGGATTCCGATAATCTCTCCATGACAATTGATGACGGGGCCTCCACAAGCATACTATAACAGGATCATCAATCGATCTTGTTAGACAACCAAAAGTTTTAACAAGCGATAATTGAGATAAAGCGCAACAAAGGAAAAAGGTTTATATATATTTCCTTAGCCAAACAAATATTTTAACATGCTAGCTAGATCGAATTTGGATTATAAAGCACAACAAAGGAGGAAAAAGGGGTGTTGCCTGAAGCGTGTAATCCTTGGTGGAAAAGGAATACAGCTCACTGTAGTCAAATATCGGGTGACTAACACTGAACAGATTAATATTAAGTTGTCAATAGCTAGCTAGCACCATGAAACAACAATTAATGCATTAATAATTAGAAAGAGAATATATATATACATATGAACCTGCATTGACAAACACCTACAGCAACTTCAAAGGAACAAGAGCGCTTAATGACTGCAACGTAGTCTCCAGGTTGAATCTTGAACGAAGAGATTGAATGAGGAGATTGATTAATAGAGAAGGTATCATCGAGATCCCTAAGCTTTGGTGGTTGCACTGCATCGTCCAATTGGACATTCAAGACAGCAAGGTTGTAGTGAAAATCACAAGCCAATACTTTACCCTTGCATATCTCCCGACTCGGGAGATGAACATCAACCTGCAAACCAAACATGATCGATCAGCAGGTAGCTATTTTAATTAAATTAAAAAATAAATAAATACAAATAATAACATTGAATCAATCCGTACGTCAATATCTGAGGGCTGCACGTTATTGGTGCGGTAAAAGAGACTGGCAGTAGTGAGGATGGTGGCCGAGAATTTACCATCGTCACCGGCATTCTGATTGCACTCGATAATAGTACCTGATCCCGTAAATACTACTTCATCGTTACGTAGAGCAACTTCGGCTGAACACATGTATGCACGATTATATATTATTCATTTATTATCAGATATATCATATGATCATACGTGATACGACGTAAGTACTATACATACCGACAACGCCATAAGAAACAATACCCACAACGCAAGGAGATGTTCTTAGAACAGCATCCATAAATTCAGGGTGCAATAGTTTGTTATGGTCATAATCATAAGACGTCTCATCTACTGGAACACCCCCTACATGTATAACGTAGGTATATAGTAATTTAGAAATACAAACATATATATACTGTACTGTATTTATTATGTAAATTACTTAATTAATCAAATTTATGATAAGAGAATATTACAACTATCGAAGCGCCGCCGCCTAAACATATATAGTTTCTGTGAACACGTCATTTCGACCCCCAAAAAAAAAACAATAATCAGCTCAGCTCGAATAAAACATACAAACTCAATCGATCAATGTATTCATAAAAAAAACAATAATTTATGTTACCTTTTATGAATTGAGTTGCTTTAAGATTTTCGGATTTCTCAAAATGATGATTGAAGACGACTCACTTTAGGTTTTTGGGTTTCAATTTATAACCCCGATCGATTATTTTAACATATTTTAAGGTTTGAGGGGGCTTCTCATACGGACGGTACTTGCGTACCATATAAGATTCTCAATATAATATTAATATATATTGTTAGGATCTATATATATATCTTATATATATATATATAGAGATTTAATCGGGTATAGGAAAATTATTATATTATTAATTTTAGTTTCTCTTTTTTTGTCCTCTGTGACTGTGACCGGTTTTTTTTTTTTTTAAATTGGATAAATTTAGAAATTACAAACATTTTCAACAACATTATAAATATTAACTTTGTCAAGATAATTCAAAATTTATTACTAATATAATACGAAAAATTTGATAAACCATAAATTATTTTTAAAAATAAAGTTCAAAAAAAAAATACTAGAATAATGATATAGTAAAAAAAACTCAAGAATATTGAGAGATATTTTTCAATTTAAATTTGAATTTGCATTGTCTTTTTCTTCCGATGATGACTCGCTAAACTCTTGTAAATTTGAATTATCGTCCCGCAAAGACCTTCAAATAACATAAAATTAATTATTTTAATAATATTTACACATAATACAAAATAAAAACAAATTATTTATTACTTACAAATTTTTAATAGACGGACAATTTCTTTTATCATGTGATTGATTTACTTTACCACATCCATGGCAACGTCAATTTTTTTTATTTTTTGCAGTCTTAACTGATTGATTTTTCTTTTCTACCTTGGAACCTTTTACAACACCCTTTTGCTCGCACTTCATCAGGTTCACAATAATATTTTTCAAAGTTACAAGAAGAATGCATATTTTTCAGTACAATTTCTTCATTGTTATCATGTGGTATACTTTTTTCTGTAGATGCCTTTACACCTATACGAGTAGTGGTAAATTGATCGATTTTCTCATTAATGGCACGAACTATCCCTCTAAAAACATGTCTTGTTTCCTCACGTAACAGGGCTTTGTCAACTAAATCCAATGATGACTGGATAAATTGACTACGCATCAAGAGATATGAATTGTCATTATCTATCTGAGCGCCATTTTCATCTATAACTATACCTGATTTCGCAGACTTTGTCTATCTCTTCAATATGTATTTATTGGGCAACTCTTCAATATGCATTTTTTTTTATCAAATATGCAATGATGTGCTTACATGGAATTTCGACGCTTTCAAACATTTTGTAGCTACACAGTCAAATCCAAATCCTTATCATAAACAAGTTTGTGAACCTAACTATCTGTTACTTTCGTTCTTTGAATATCATATGTGATATGATTTTCTACTTCTTGCAAAACTCGGATCCTATAGTTGAAGCTATCAAGCACTTCACTCTCAAACTTAAAGTATATCTCATTTGTGTAAATATCAGTCATTTGATCCAAGAGATCAAGATTTACTTTAAGTTTGGGCTTCTCAATTATATCTTTGTCATCAGCCATCAACTCTTTGTGGCGTTGGCGTACAAGACCTCTGCCAAATTGTATCATAAATTCCACCAATGAATTTCCCTTTGAAACAAATCTTTTGAAAAATGAATGACCACTCTTTGCACGTTAGCTAGTTGACATGCGAGCCGAAAAATTGTGATTAATATATGCAGGAATCCATTTTGAACGAAGTTGATACTGATGTTCTAACAACTTATTCTCTAGAAGTCCACCCTTTTTAATAAGACTTTCCCATGCTATATCAAACTCTGATTTCCAAATTAAATGTAATTCATGAACTCACTTTTATAAATATTGTACTTTACTGAATCAATCTTCTCCGAAAACTTCACTAAGATGTGCCAACTACAGTACCTCTGAAATGTATTTGAAAGAACAATAGGGAATGCTTTAGCCATAGGTGGGTCTTGATGAGTAATAATCATTTTTGGAGCACCACCAGACATAAATTCCAAGAAGTTAGTAAATAACCACATAAAATTATCAACGCTCTCATGATTAATAAGCACGTAGTAAATAAGAGTACATCTTACGTAAATTTGAATTCTGCCTCTAATACATGAAACAACGCCGCTTGATCATCCCCTTAGGCCTTAAGCCCGATTCTCCATCTTTGATCGACTTGATTTCCTCGACTTCATTTTTTGGTTTACCTCCAACAAACCCATCACTTTCCTTTTTTTGATATTTGATCAGTTAAAAAACACATGCCGTAATTATATTGCAGATGTTGACGATCGGACGATGTATAGTATGAAGAAAACAAGAATACCGAAGAAAAAGAAATCAACAATAAAATAGAGAAGACAAGAATTTACGTGGAAACCCAACTGCAAAAAACCACGAGAGGAACGACGAACAATTCACTATAATATTGCTTCACGATTACAAGGATGATATACGCTCTAAATCCTCAAATCTCACGCAATAGCTATAGAATTATAATTGATCGTGTTTATGTCAATGGAGTAGCTCTCTTTATATAGGGGGGAGTCCTAATTAATGTATGGAAACATTAATTCTCGCCCATAGTATGCCTTGTAGGAGAAGGAAACCTAAACGGACCAAAATTACGTATTTTCCAAAAATACCACGCTTGGGCCAAACCGCGACCGCCGTTTACAAACGGCGGTCGCAGGACAGATTCGGCGGTCGCCGAAACCCCGAATTCTTGGCAGTCCCGACTTCGTCATTCGATGACTCTTTCGGCGGGCGCTGGTCTTCTTCGGCGGTCGCTGGACCGAAACGGCGGGCGTCGTTTTCCTCTGGCGGGCGCCGAATCCTCCAGCGTCGTTTCTCTTCTCGGTTTCATGGCAAACTCAACAAATCTCCACCTTGGCACTAAACCGCGAACTTCCTTCGCCGTCCGTCTTCCTCCAAAAGCCCCTAAGGGCTTAATCTCTCGATCGAAGTCCAACCAAGCTAGAGCAAAGCTCAAACTTGGTTGCGGGTAAACTCTTCGTCAACATGTCCGCCGGATTGTGGTGAGTACTAATCTTACTCACCTTAATATCGCCTCGAGCGATCACCTCACGAACAAAGTGATAACGAATATCAATGTGCTTTGTTCTCTCATGGAACACTTGATCTTTTTTTAGACAAATAGCACTTTGACTATCACAAAAGATTGACGTTGTCTTAGAACTCTTCGATAGCTCTCTAAACCAACCTCTCAACCATAGAGCCTCCTTGCACGCCTCGGTAACCGCCATATACTCCGCCTCGGTAGTCGATAAGGCCACCGTACTTTGCAAAATAGCTTTCCAACTTATAGCACACCCACCAATGGTAAAAACATACCCAGTAAGAGATCTTCTTTTATCTAGATCACCGCCATAGTCGGAATCCACGAACCCTCGCACATCATCTTGATTCCTCCCGAACACTAACTTCTTGTTAGACGTACCTTTCAAATAGCGCAACACCCATTGCACCGCCTTCCAATGCTCTCTTCCGGGATTCGCCATATACCGACTCACGGCACTCACGGCGTGGGCCAAATCCGGACGCGTACACACTATGTCATACATCAAAGAGCCCACGGCATTGGCATAAGGGACTCGAGCCATATCCTCGATGTCCTTCTCCGTAGTCGGAGAGTAACCAGAGGTAAGTCTAAATTGTGTTCCAAGGGGAGTACTTACCGGGTTCGAATTCTCAAGGTTGAATCGACGTAGCACCTTCTCTATGTACCCCTTTTGGCCAAGATACAACTTGCCATCTCTTCGATCTCTAGTGATTTCCATACCAAGGATCTTCTTTGCCAAACCTAGATCCTTCATCTCGAACTCCTTACTAAGTTGTGCCTTGACTCTCTCCACCTCCGACTTATCCTTAGCCGCTATCAACATATCGTCGACGTAGAGGAGAAGATAAACTAAAGACCCATCTCGGCCTTTCCGGAAATACACACAACTATCATAGGAGCTCCTTCGGAAACCATTCTTAATCATAAACGTGTCGAAACGTTTATACCATTATCTAGGAGACTGTTTCAAACCATATAAGGACTTCTTGAGAAAACACACCTTGTTTCCTTGGTTTGAACCCTCGAACCCCTCGGGTTGGACCATGTAGATATCTTCATCGAGCTCCCCATGTAGAAAGGCCGTCTTCACATCCATTTGTTCAAGCTCCAAGTCATGCATTGCCACAATGCCTAAAATTGCTCGAATAGAGCTATGCTTGACCACCGGTGAAAACACATCATTAAAATCTACTCCGGGAATTTGGCTAAAACCTTTAGCCACCAATCTCGCCTTGTATCTCTCGTCCTCAACCCCAGGGATGCCCTCCTTCCTTTTGAAGATCCATTTGCACTTGATGGCCTTCTTGCCTTTAGGGTGATCAACCAACTCCCAAGTGCCATTCTTATGAAGAGACTCCATCTCTTCTTGCATAGCTAGCATCCACTTGCCCGAGTCATCACACGTAACCGCCTCGTCATATGAGGAAGGTTCCTCATACGGATCAACTTCATCGGCTACGTTTAGAGCATAGGCAACTAACTCATACTCGGCTAACCTTTTGGGTGGTCGAGTCTCACGTCTTGGCCTATCTCGTGCTATGCATTGCGGCTCCACCTCTTTTGGATCTCCCGGAGTAGTCGAACTACTCGTCTCATCGGTCGGGGAACTTGACCCATCATCTTCCTCTTGCACTATGTCCGGCTCCACCTCAATAGGAGTACTTGGAACCTCAAGATTCCCTTTAGACGACCGATCACCCATCATAGAAGCCTCATCGAAGACTACATCACGGCTTAGTATGATCTTTCTCGTCTCTGGACACCAAAGCTTGTATCCTTTAACTCCTTTCTTAAAGCCAACGAATATGCACTTCTTAGAATGTGCACTCAATTTACCGTCGTTGACGTGCATGTAGGCCGGACACCCAAACACCCTCAAGTCCTCATAATTCGCCGGAGACCCCTTCCACAATTCTTGTGGAATCTTCTTATTAATCGCCATGGACGGGGATCGGTTGATAAGGTAACATGCTAAAGAAGCCGCTTCAGCCCAAAAACCTTTACTCAACCCAGAAGTCGCTAACAAGCAACGTACCTTGTCCATAATCGTGCGATTCATTCTCTCGGCTACTCCGTTTTGCTGGGGTGTGTATCTCACAGTGTGGTGCCTCACAATCCCCGAACCCTTACAGAATTGGTTGAATTCTTCGGACACAAATTCTAGGCCATTGTCCGTACGTAGGTTCTTCACGACTTTCCCGGTTTGTTTCTCTATCATCACCTTCCAATCTCTGAAGGTAGAAAACATGTCGCTCTTGTTCTTCAGGAAGAACGACCAAACCTTTCGGGAATAGTCATCGATGATGGTAAGCATGTAGTAAGAACCTCCAGTGGAGGGGACCGGGGATGGTCCCCATAGATCGGAATGGACATACCCGAGTATCTCTTTCGTTGTGTGAGCGCCAGTGGTGAACTTCACCCTCGTTTGCTTCCCAAAGACGCACTGCTCACAGAACTCCAACTTCGACAAGCCCTTATCCCCAAGAAGCCCTTGTCTACTCAACTCGGCCATTCCGGAATCACTCATATTCCCTAGACGCATATGCCAAAGCCTCGTCGTATCGACATCTTGGACTTTGGAATCGCCCACGGCTACTTCACCTTTCACCGTGGTACCCTCAAGAACGTAAAGCCTATTTGACTTACGTTCACCTCTCATAATGACCAACGAACCGCTGGCCACCTTCACGACTCCACCTTCTCCGGTGAACGAGTAACCCTTAAGCTCCAAAGTACTAAGCGAAATTAAATTCCGCTTTAAGCCGGGGACGAATCTAACCTCGCTTAGGGTGCGGATCGCGCCGTCAAACATCTTGATCCGGATGCTTCCTATCCCTTCGATCTTGCATGACGCGGTGTTGCCCATAGTCACCGCACCTTGTTCCACCTTCTCAAAAGTGTCGAACCAATCACGATTCAGGAACATGTGGAACGTACATCCCGAGTCTAGAATCCATTCCTCGCTTGATTTGGAGACCTCACCCAAATCCATAAGGAGATCACAATAATTTTCGGCTACACCAACTTCACCGGAATTCTTATCGGAATTATTGTTGTTGTTGTTGCCACCTTCTCTCTCCAACCTATTCTTCAAGGAATAGCAATCGGCTTTGATGTGACCCTTCTTCTTGCAGTAGTTGCAAACATTGTTACTATGTCGTGACTTCGATCGAGACATCTGGCTCGATTTCTGAGTTGTCCGCCCACGGACATTCAACCCTTCGCTTGGCGTCTCTCCCGAATTAGGATTCTCCATCATCATAATATTATCTCTAGATGAGAGAGCCGAAGTAACGTCTTTAAACGCGAGACTCTCTCGTGCGGAATATAGGAGAGTATCACAAAAGGTCGCCATAGAAGGGGGTAGAGAAATTAGGAGTCAAAACGCAAGATCATCATCTTCGATCTTCACGCCAATGTTGCCGAGGTCGGCAACCTTCTCCTTGAACTTCGCTACGTGCGCTTGGATCGAGGATCCCTCCGCCATCTTGAGGAAATAAAGACACCTCTTCAAATTGTGCTTACTTGACACCGTCTTGGTGATGCACATCTCTTCAAGCTTCTCCCACAATTCTTTCGCTGTCTTCATCTCCATGATGTCCTCCGCCAAACTGTTCGATACATGGAGCCCTATGGTCGCCATAGCCATCTGATCGAGCGACACACGCTCGTCATGCTCCATTTGAACCGGCATGTTGTCAATACCATTGAGGGCGATCTCTTGCTTCAGGGATCGTAGAACTAACCTCATCCTATATTGCCAAATCGGGAACCTTGTGTTGAGATCCAGCATCGGTATGTCATACTTCACGCTCGTCATAGATCCTTAGCTCTGATACCACTTGTTGACGATCGGACGATGTATAGTATGAAGAAAACAAGAATACCGAAGAAAAAGAAATCAACAATAAAATAGAGAAAACAAGAATTTACGTGGAAACCCAACTGGGAAAAACCACGGGAGAAACGACGAACAATTCACTATAATATTGCTTTACGATTACAATGATGATATACGCTCTAAACCCTCAAATCTCACGCAATAGCTATAGAATTATAATTGATCGTGTTTATGCCAATGGAGTAGCTCTCTTTATATAGGGGAGAGTCCTAATTAATGTATGGAAACATTAATTCTTGCCCATAGTATGCCTTGTAGGAGAAGGAAACCTAAACGGACCAAAATTACGTATTTTCCAAAAATACCACGCCTGGGCCAAACGGCGACCGCCGTTTACAAACGGCGGTCGCAGGACAGATTCGGCAGTCGCCGAAACCCCGAATTCTTGGCAGTCCCGACTTCGTCATTCGATGACTCTTTCGGCGGGCGCTGATCTTCTTCGGCGGTCGCTGGACCGAAACGGCGGGCGCCGTTTTCCTCTGGCGGGCGCCGTTTTCCTCTGGCGGGCGCCGAATCCTCCAGCGTCGTTTCTCTTCTCGGTTTCGTGGTAAATTCAACAGCAGATGATAATCATTATCGTTGTACTCAAATTGTGTCTAATAATTTCATTGAATGCACACAACTTTCTTGTGAATTTTTCTTCTATCTTCAGAAATCAAACGCACAATTATTATCGTTTTCAATCAACATAACGAACAAAGGCATGCTTATGCCAATATGAAGGTCTCAACCTAGAGTGTGCCCAATAAAATTGTATGGTTGTATTGTTAGCCTTTTATGATTCTCTTATACCAATTGTTGTGAAAACAAAAAATTAATACAATCAAAAGCTTAAATAAACACAATACAAACCCAAAAAGTAAACATGAGTAATTTTCAAAGTAATGAAAAACATTACCCAAAAACATCCTCAATTAATATGACCTAAAATCATTAATATTAACTTATTTAATACTCGTATTTATAATTGAGAAAATCACTAGTAACAACCATAATATAGAGAAGGTTTGCTGCTACACTTATCAAAAACCTACATCAAATGTTCAACCGGGGAACCTGGCCATCTCTGACTCAAACACAGACCTTTTTTTCCACCAAGGAATCGGCCAGCTGCAAAATGATATATGGTGTAAATATATATAGATTCAAACAAGAAAACGAGTTCTTTTGGTAATTGATATATGTAAAGGATATGAAAGCCTACATATGAAAATTATTAGGCGTAGGCTCACCAACTGTGACCGTAACTTTCACAACGAGACCTTCTCCTCTTAGCATACGTAACTCCACAGATTCTCCAACCCTGCCCCAAATCTTCTCAAAGAACTGAGACGTACGTACATGATATGTTTGTTAGTACTGATCTCTCAATCAAATATGTTAAATTAAAACCAATTATACAATACGATTGCAATCATACGTACATCCAAGGGGCTACCAACTGCTTCACCGTTGCATTGCACTATCACGTCCTCCGTAAGTAATCCGGACCTATGGACTGGTGAGTTTTCCACAACCTGGATCGGTTAATTTGTTTAAAAAAAATAGTTCCTTCATACAAAAAGTAGGCTACTAAAAAGAATAAATGTAGTATCAAAAATACCTTTTTGACAACGATACCAGAGGACACAGTTGGGAATGTCTGTAAAAAACGCTCAAGATAATTAAATTTAGCTGATCGAAGATTGCTAACGACCAACCCAAGCCAAGGTCGACGAAATTCCCTATGAGATTACACGTAAAAGATTAAAATATCAGTGAGCAAAGTAGTTGTTTGAGATTAAAAATACACATCAAACTCACTTGCAATTTTTATAAGAATTCCACCATCTTGAAACTAAATTGATGGGTATAAAGGTCTCTTCAAGAGCAAGGATTCCGATAACCTCTCCATGACAATTGATGGCGGGGCCTCCACAATCAAACTATAACAGGAGATCAATCAATCGATCTTGTTAGACAACCAAAAATTTAACAAGCGAGAATTGAGATTATAATCACAACAAAGGAAAAAAAGGGGTGTTGCCTTGAACATGGAATTGTCGGCGGAAAAGGAATGCAACTCACTGTAGTTAAATATCGGGTAACTAACACTGAACAAATTCATATTAAGTTGTCAATAGCTAGCTAGCACCATGAAAGAACAATTAATGCATTAATTAGAAACTAGCTAAATCTGAAAGAGTATATATATATATATGAACCTGCATTGACAAACACCTACAACAAATTCAAAGGAGCAAGAGCGCTTAAGGGCTGCAAAGTAGTCTCCAGGTTGAATCTTGAATAAAGTTGAATTAGGAGATTGGTTAATAGAGATGGTATCATCGAGATCCCTAAGCTTTGGAGGTTGTACTGCAGCGTCCAATTGGACATTCAAGACAACAAGGTTGTAGTGAAAATCACAAGCCAATACGTTACCCTTGCATATCACACGACTCGGGAGATGAACATCAACCTGCAACTCAAACATGATCAGCAGCTAGCTATTTCAATTTAATTAAAAATAAATAAATAAATAAATACAAAAAATTAACATGGAATTCGTACGTCAATATCTGAGAGCTGCACGTTATTGGGACGGTAAAAGAGATTGGCAGTAGTAAGGATGGTGGCGCAAAATTTACCATCGTAGCCTACGGGATTCTGGTCGCACTCGATAATAGTACCTGATCCCGTAAAAACTAATTCCTCTCTGTCCTCCGAGAGGAGTTCAGAAACTTCGGCTGAACATGCACGATTATTATTATTCATTCATAATCATATCATATAGTATCAATATTATCATATATCATATGATGATCATACCGGGAACGCCATAAGAAACAATACCCACAACGCAAGGAGATGTTTTTAGCACGGCATCCATAAATTGAGGGTGCAATAGTTTGTTATGGTCATAATCATAAGACTTCTCATTTCGTGGTCGACCCGCTGCATAACGTCATTTAGAAATACAAACATTTATAGTAGTACGTAAATTAATTAATTAATTAATTAATCAAATTTATGATGAGAGAATATATTACAAAAATCGAAGCGCCGCCGCCCAAACATTGTTGCTGCCCAGCTGTGGACACATGTGGACACCTAACACATAAAAAAAATAATCAGCGCAGTTCGAATACAGCAGACTCAATCGATCCATTTTTTCATTAAAAAAATAACAATGATTTATGTTACCTTTTATGAACTGGGTTTCTTTAAGATATTCGGATTCGTCAAGATGAAGATTGAAGATTAAAGACGACCCACTTTAGGTTTTTGGGTTTCATGTTATCTCCAACCTTACACAAAAACATAAACTAAAAAATAAGTTTTATTTTAATTTTACAGTATTTTGACTCCAATCGAGATTCCAATACTCAAACTTAAAAGAATATTCTCAAATTATTTTTCTTATACAATTTTTTTATACTATTTTTATAAATAAGCAATATCTTTACAAATTTATCATTTAACCCCGTAACTTTTGACATTAAATTTAAAAAATCTAATAAATATTATTTTCAATTTAAAATTTCAATAATAATAAATATAAAAGATAGAAAATAAAATATTAATTAAATAAATAAAATTGCGCAAACATAAATTTTTTAATATTTAATTATAAATATTTATTTTTATTTTTAAAATAAAAATTTTATTTTAATTATTAATGATATGATTATTAAAAAAAATTACATTAAAAAATATATTAAATAAAAATTAAAATAAAAGGTTAATAGTTTTTTTTATTAATTTGTAAAATAAAAGGATTATTTTATAAATAATAAATAGTTTTTGGTTTGAGTTTAAGGTAAACGTAAATTTAAGTATTTTTTATGTGGGTCCCACCATAAAACCTATAATAAGTTTATGTTTTGGTATCGGTTGGTCACCTACTCCAAAATAGGTTTTTGGTATCGGTTGGAGATGCTCTGAGGAGCATATTTTTAGGTTTTGAGGCATATACTAAAAAAATTACAGTATTTTACACAATTTTTTTAAATCTAAAAATACTTTACTTTATTTCATATAAAAATTATTAATTAAAATATTTGTACGCACAATTTTGAATTTAAAGATTGTGGTGATTGATTGAGTTTATTATTAATTTATTGTTGATTTTTAATTTATGTAGATGATAAATAAAATTACTATAAACTCATTTTATAAGTTAAAAACATAATATAAATAATAGAGGGAATCATGGATCGGGGCATTTGTAAGAGTACTATTATACGTACTATTATAATTACATGTTTTAATCCTCCTCTAATATTAACTTGCATTAAATCCAAAGGTTAAGGTATATTATTTTCTTTTATGGATATCATGACTTGCCTTGGATTATCAATTTCAATAACATGATTCAAAACTCTCTCATAAAAGTAGATATTTCTCGATTTAGTTTATATAAACACACTTTCTAAATTTAGTTCAAAATATATACTAAAATTGGTTTCAATTTAGTTCTTTATTTCGACGGAAAATTCAATTAAGTTTGGCAGATAATCGAATCATTAAAATTTTAATTTAATATATAATTACGGGTGTGTACGATTAGAATTGGTAGCTTTGACTTACCAATGAGAGAGACTAGATCGTACTTTGGTGGATCACCGGTAAATTCGGTGTGTTATTCGTATCACGTGCTTTGAAAATGCGGGTTTGATAATGTCTCCGAAATGAGCTCATAAAGATTATCGTGTAAATCTCGCGAGTGGATTTAATATAATAAGATTGAGTGTTGCGGGTTCGCTGGTGCTCGGTCGAGCCGTCTCCCTTGTGTCTATCGACGCAGGTTGGTCCGGCGACGGGATTTTGACCGGAATTGGGATGTCGATTTCTCGTTGTCGCAAATGTTTTACCACTCAGATCCATCCATAGCGTGTCGTCGTTTTCAATGTCGAGCATAACGGGAGCGACATGTGTTTTTTGCCAAAGCTTTTGGAGATTAATGGTCCCATGGTGTCTATGTGTCAACGATGACAAGTCACTAAATAAGATGACACGTCAAAAAAGTAAACATGAGTAATTAATTTTCGAAGTAATGTAACACTAATGAAGTAAATAAAATCAGTGAATCATTACCCAAAAACACCCTCAGTTACTCAATTGTACGTATGAATAATATCACCTGAAATCATTCTAGTAACAACCATTATTATATGAGAAGGTTTGCTGCTACACTTATCAGAAAACTATGTACATCAAATGTTCAACCGGGGAACCTTGGCCATTTCTGACTCAAACACAGACCTTCTTTTCGGATAAGGTATCGACCAGCTGCAAAATGATATATGGTTCGGAAATCAGACATGTAAATAGATTCAAACAAGAAAACGAGCTCTTTTGGTAATTGGTATATGTAAAGGATACGAAAGCCTACCTATGAAAATCATTAGGCGTAGGCTCGCCAACCGTAACCGTAACATTCACAACGAGACCTTCTCCTCTTAGAATACGTAACTCCACAGATTCCCCAACCTTACCCCAAATCTTCTTAAAGAACTGAGACGTACGTACATGATATATGTTAATTAGTGATCTCGATCTCAATCAAAATATGTTAATTAAAAGCCAATTATACAATACGATTGCAAACAACGTACGTCCAAGGGGCTACCAACTGCTTCACCGTTGCATTGCACTATCACGTCCTCTGTAAGTAATCCGGACATATGGGCTGCTGATGGATTCGCAACCTGGATCGGTTAATTTGTTTAAAAAAAACAGTTACTTCATACAAAAGTAGGCTACTAGAAAGAATAATTATCATGAAAAATACCTTTTTGACAACAATACCAGATGATACAGTTGGGAACATCTGTAAAAACCGCTCAAGATAATTAAAATTAGCTGATCTAAGATTGGCAACGACCAACCCAAGCCAAGGTCGACGAAATTCCCTATGAGATTATTATATCAGTGAGCAAAGGACTTCAAGATTCAAAATATATACACAGCAAACTAACTCACTTGCAATTTTTGTAAGAATTCCACCATCTTGAAACTAAGTTGCTTGGTATAAAGGTCCGATCAAGAGCAAGGATTCCGATAACCTCTCCATGACAATTGATGACGGAGCCTCCACAAAGATTCTATAACAGGGGATCAATCGATCTTTTTAGACAACCAAAACTTTAACAAGCTAGAATTGAGATTATAATAAAGCACAACAAAGGAAAAAGGTTTTGCCTTAAACATGGAATCCTCGGATGAAAAGGAATACATCTCACTGTAGTCAAATATCGTGTGACTAACACTGAACAAATATTAAGTAAGTTGTCAATAGCTAGCTAGCACCATGAAACAACAATTAATGCATTATTTAGAAAGAGAATTATATGAACCTGCATCGACAAACACCAACAGCAAATTCAAAGGAACAAGAGCGCGTAAGGGCAGCAACATAGTCTCCAGGTTGAATCTTGAATGAAGAGATTGAATTAGGAGATTGATTAATAGAGATGGTATCATCGAGATCCCTAAGCTTTGGCGGTTGTACTGCAGCGTCCAATTGGACATTCAAGACAGCAAGGTTGTAGTGAAAATCACAATCCAATACTTTACCCTTGCATATCTCCCGACTCGGGAGATGAACATCAACCTGCAACTCAAACATGATCAGCAGCTAGCTATTTTAATTAATAAATAAATAAATACAAATTATAACATGGAATTCGTACGTCAATATCTGAGGGTTGCACATTATTGGGACGGTAAAAGATACTGGCAGTAGTAAGGATTGTGGCGAAGAATTTACCATCATTGCCTGAATTCTGGTCGCACTCGATAATAGTACCTGATCCCGTAAATACTAGTTCCTCTCCAAGGTCCGAGCGAAGTTGAGAAACTTCGGCTGAACATGGGGAAACACATGCACCATTATTATTATTATTATTATTCATAATCATATCATATATCAATATTATCATATCACATGATCATACTACATACCGGGAACGCCATAAGAAACAATACCAACAACGCAAGGAGATGTTTTCAGCACAGCATCCATAAATTCAGGGTGCAATAGTGTGTTATGGTCATAACCATAAGACGTCTCACGAGCTTGGCCCGCTGTATAACGTAATTTAGAAATACAAACATACAGTATTTATTATGTAATTAAATTAATTAATTAATCAAATTTATGATAAGAGAATACTCTTTCTGTCTCAGAGCAATAGGCAAAACTGGTCAACGTTGACTTTTTTTGTCCGTCCAATACATATGATAAACGGTATCCAAAAATTATGAAAAAATAACTAAAATATAATTTAACTATTGAATTTTATTTTAGTTATTTTTTCATAATTTTTGTGTATTGTTTATCATATGTATTGGACGGACAAAAAAAGTCAACGTTGAACACCTGTGCCTATAGCTCTAGGACAGAGGGAGTATATATATTACAAAAATGGAAGCGGCGCCGCCTAAACATAGTTCCTGCCTTAGCTAGCTAGCTGTGAACACATAACACGACGTCGTTTCCACACAAAATAAAAAAAACAATAATCAGCTCGATCAGCTCGAATAAAACCCCGTACAGACTCAATCGATCAATTTTTTCATAAAAGAAAAACAATAATTTATGTTACCTTTTATGAATTGAGTTGCTTTCAGATATTCGGATTTCTCGAGATGAAGATTGAAGACGACTCACTATAGGTTTTTGGGTTTTAGGAGAAATTGATATAATTATAAAGTAAACTCTATAAATTTATTTATTTTTACTATTTTCATTATTTAACACGTAATTTGAAGATTATATTTATGAAAAAAAGTAACATTTCAAAATTGAAATGTCTACTTTAACCCTATAATTATTCAAACAATTATTTAATTTTAATTTTATTTTATCATTTCATGGTGCTATATTGACAACTTAAATTTGCTCTTCTTGGTCAGTGTTAGTACTGACCCGATTGGTAGCTACAATGAGCTCACCGAAGATCCCAGATTTCAGGCAATACATTTTTCCTCTGTTGTGCTTTATAATCTCAATCCTGCTTATTAAACTTTTGGTTGTTGCTTATTAAACTTTTGGTTGTCTAACATGATTGACTGTCATCAATCGCCATGGACAAGTTATTGGAATCCTTGCTCTTCAAAATACCTTGGGCACGTCTAAACCCCAAGTAATTTGGTATTATCTATTATGTGTATTTATGCTTTGCGTGAACAAAGAGACCATGCTTATGATGTTAAAATAATGTTATTATTTTTTTCAATCGACATAATGAACAGAGGCACGCTTATGCCAATACAGTATGAAGGTCTCAGCCTAGAGTCCCAATAAAATTGAATGGTCGTACTCATATCGCATAAACACATCGCTAATAGCGTGCGTAATCGGGTACTCCAATACTAGATTCATCGAAAACTAATACACCCAACAAAATGTAGTCATAATTTATAAACACAACTTAACTGCTTAACCACCACGTCATAAACTCAGTTAAAAAAAAGACTCAGTTAATATTTCTTGTTAAACTTGCTGCTAGACTTATCAAAACCTACTCAGAATCGGAGGAAGATTCGCTATCGCTATCGCGGAGCTCGGACATCTCTGAATCAAGCACAGACATTCTTCGCCAAATAGGAATCGGCCAGCTGCAAAATGATGGTGCGGAAATCAGACATGTAAATAGATTCAAACAAGAAAACATCAACCAGTTGAGAAAAAGCTATTTTTGATATATACGAGCGGATACGATACGAAAGCCTACATATGAAAATTATTAGGTGTAGGCTCGCCAACCGTGACCGTAACAACATTCACAACGCGACCTGCAACTCTTATACATAACTCCACAGATTCTCCAACCCTGCCCCAAATCTTCTCAAAGAACTGAGACGTCGTACATGATATGTTTGTTAGTGATCAATCTCTCAATCAAATATGATAAAAACCAATAATACAATACGAAGCAAACGTACATCCAAGGCACAACCAACTGCTGCACCATTACATTGCACTATCACGTCCTTCTTAAGTAATCCGGAGCTATGGGCTGGTGAGTTTTCCACAACCTGGAGGTTTGTTTAGAAAAATGTTCCTTCATATATACATACAAAAAGTACGCAACTTGAAATAATACAAACGGAAGAATTAATGAATCAAAAATACCTTTTTGACAACAATACCAGAGGATGCAGTTTGGGAACGTCCGTAAAAACTGCTCAAGAAAACCAAAATTAGCTGATCGAAGATTGGTCACGATCAAACCAAGCCAAGGTCGACGAAATTCCCTATGAGATTAAACGTAAAAGATTAAAATATCAGTGAGCAAAGTAGTAGTATGAGATTAAAAAATGGACAGCAAACTCACTTGCAGTTTTTGTAAGAATTCCACCATCTTGAAACTAAATTGCTAGGTATAAACGTCTTTCCAAAAGCAAGGATTCCAATAACTTGTCCATGACAATTGATGACGGGACCTCCTCCACAATTATACTATAACAGGTTCATCGATCTTGTTAGACAGCCAAAAGTTTTAACAAGCGAGAATTGAAAGGAAAAAGGTGTTTTGCCTCAAACTTGGAATCCTCGGTGGAAAAGGAAATCAGCTCACTGTAGTCATATATCGGGTGACTAACACTGAACAATTAAGATCGAACAAATTAATTAAGTTGTCACAATGAAACAACAGCAATGCATTAATTAGAACCTAGCTAGCTAAATCTGAAAGAGAATGAACCTGCATCGACAAACATCAACATCAAATTCAAAGGGATAAGAGCGCATAAGGGCTGCGACGTAGTCCCCAGGTTGAATCTTGAATGAAGTTGAATGAGAATCGTTAGTTGTGGTATCATCGAGATCCCTAAGCTTTGGCGGTTGTACTGCAGCGTCCAATTGGACATTCACAACAGCAAGGTTGTAGTGAAAATCACAAGCCAATACTTTACCCTTGCATATCTCACGACTCGGGAGATGAACATCAACCTACAAAGCAGTGTTATGATAACACACGATTATTGGCTATTTTAATTTTAATAAAAAAATACAAATAAAATCGAATCCTTACATCTGAGGGCTGGACGCCATTGGGGCGGTAAAAGAGACTGGCCGTAGTAAGGATAGTGGCGGAGAATTTACCATCGTTGCCAGCATTCTGGTTGCACTCGATAATAGTGCCTGATCCCGTAAATGCACCATCTTCGTTGTTGTTCCAAAATTCATCTGAACATCGGAAACACATACATGATTTTTATTATTAATTAGAATTATTATACATTCATAATCATATACGGAGTATCAATTATCATATCATATGATCATACGACGACATACGCGGAGCGGCGCCATGAGAAACAATACCCACAACGCAAGGAGACGATCTTAACACAGCATCCATAAATTGAGGGTGTAATAGTTTGTTATGCTCAAAACGTCCATAAGACCTCCCATACACAGGTCGACCCACTGTTAATTTAGAAATACAAACAAATTAATTAATTATATATATAGTATATCCCTTTTGTACAGTACAAATCAAATTTATGATAAGAGGAATATATTACTAAGATCGAAGTCCCGCCGCCTAAACATTGTTGCTACCTAGCTGTGGATACATAACACATGTAAAAAAATCTATGATCAGCTCAGCTCGAATAAAACGTACAGACCCAATCGATTTTTTCATATCAAAGCAATAATAATTTTTTCATATCAAAGCAATAATAATTATGTATAGTACCTTTTATGAATTGAGGTGCTTTATGATATTCGGATAAATTTGTCAAGATGAAGATTGAAGACGACTCACAGTCACTGTAGGTTTTTGGGTGTAGGTTTTTACATTTCAATTTAGAACCCTCCATCGATTATCTTTAAGGGATTACAGTATACTCCGTATATTTAGGTTTTGGGGCATTCATATTAGAAAAATATACTCCGTACTCATTTATCCTTTACAAGTAGCAAAATTAAGCTTTGTTCTTTTAGATTGAACCTAGTGAACTTAAAAAATCTGATTTTTGAACAGGATTGAAATTAAATTTAATTAATTTAATTTTTAAAATAATGAAATGATAATAATAAAAATATACTTTCACATAAAAAAATATTTTTAATATTTTTGTTTTATTATATTAGTAATTTTTATTAATAATTTAAATTATAATTTTTTTATTTATTTTAATAATATGAATTAAAATAATATTTCAAAAATTTTAAATATTATTTATTAATACAAATTTAAATTTAAATTAAATATTTTCAAATTTTAAATTTTAAATTACTTTTTTATCATAAATAAATTTTTTATTTTAATTCGTATTATTAAAATTAAAAAATGTTTATCAAAATTTAAAAATTAATATTTATAAAATCAATTTTAAAATTCAAATATAGTAAAATAAAAAATTAAAATTTTAATTTGTTTTAAAGGTCAAATAAATAGAATAATACAGGGAATGAAACCTCACTGAACTAACATGCTAGCTCTACAACTAACCAACCAACAAAAAAACATATAGCACTAAAAGTACAAACACAATAACCAGGCTATATGTCATACCCTTTTCAATGTACGTGCCTGAAGAGAATCAGGTAGTCGTAATGAGAGTATCCTCTCTCGTATGATAGAGATCGCTTGAGAAGCCACCACTCCAGACGACACTGACCGAGCCTCATATATCCTCGTGTTTCTCTCGAGACAAATATAATATACCAGAGGAGCGAGAAGTCCACGATACGCACAAGTTATCAAGTGCATCTCACGCCATCGACTAGCAGCCCGTAATATAACACTTTGCCAATCTCCACATGACCATAAAAAACCAACCTCCACATGTAAATTATAATATAATATTTTATATTTTGAAAGCTGATTTTTATTTATTTATGTTTTTTTAAGTTGAAATAGGTTTTTACTAAAAAAATAATATTTTAAACATTAAATAATAAAATTTGGGTAAATGGTTTTAGCTTATTTTATTAGAAGCGCAATTTTTACGAAAAGTTTGAGAATTTAAAGCTTTTTAACCAAAAAATAAAAGCCTTAAAAGGGCAACGAACTATTTAAATCACAATTCTTTAAAGGGTTAAAATTGATTTTAACTCAAAACTTCCTTACCCTTCATTTGGGGTCTGCCATAAAAAAAATCTCGGCAGTACAAAATAATTATTATATATGAAAAAAATTGATTGTATTTGTTATTGTTATTCAGATTAAACATGTTATATATGTTATGTTTCCATGTACAGCTAGACATTGATCAGCTAGCTATGTATAATCCTCGAGGATTCGGCAGACCATTTGAAAATATATATAGTTATATAAGTCCAGCGCCTGTATGTATATGGGACGTGTAATGGTTGTGGGTCTTGTTTCTCTCGGTGTTCCCCGTATTTATCCATAAATATATCATTATCAATCATCATTATAAATTAATTAAATCACTGCGATTATTTATTTATTATAATAATAATATTAATCGTGCATGTGTTTGTTTCAGTTGAAATGAGGACTATACTATATATGTGGAGAGAAAAATTTTATTGGTTCCACGACAGATGTATGCTTTCTTCGTTTCAGTCTCACACACATTCATTCACTTTCTCAATTTAGTGCCAAATAACACGGATTTGGTTTTAATTTAGTCCTTTTGGAAGGAAAATTTCAAAATTGACCGGAATCAGACCACGTGTACATCACCTGAGCTCGTCGCCGCCGCTCTCACCTGACTCAGCGCCACGTGTCACTACGTAATTGGTTGATGATTTTTTTTAAAAAAAATTAGAAAAAATACAAATACAGTGCCAACTCACGTATATGAGCAATTAAAGAAAATAAAAAATACGTAAATACACATTTAAATACGTTAAAAAAAATAAAAAAACGTAAATACATATTTAAATACGCTAATGATTAAATTAAATGAAAAATAAAATGAAAAAAGAGTTTTAAAACCGTTTCTCGTTCCGTTTTCCTCCACAAATTGTATGAACCCTAATCATCTCCGTGAACCCAATTCATACCAATTGTTTACTCAGTATATGAGTAATTGTGCCGCTGCTCGGTACACAAACAATGTGTAAACAAAGGGATCGGAGCCTCGAGCATCTAACGACGGCCCCTTTTCGGAGGCTAATTCCGCATCCTTCGACTGTCAGCGCGACGAGGTTTTCCGATCCGAAAACCGCCTCACTCGGAAAAACGGCGTCGCTGTGGCAGGTTTGAAATTGGATGATGAGACGAGTAGCGCCGATTTTGAGTGCCCTCACAATCAAATCAGGATTGATTTCCTCCGCACGGATGCTGAAGCTCTCGATTTTGAGGTTCGAATCCTCGTACCTTTTGAGAGTTTTGTCGGCGAACTCGGAGAATGGATCGCCTTCCAACGCTCAGCTTCGAGGAGGGAAGTCGCTCTCGTCGAAATCGGGGTTGGGGCGTGTGTGCCACGCGCCACCCCATGATTTGGAGAGGGAGGTGGTTCGCGCAGCTTCTTTGGGGGTGAGGAAGGATTGTATGTGTTGGATGATGGGTTCAGAGAAGTGATGCTCACAGCCCATATTCAATTCCAATTGATGGAGATGATTCGGGTAAAGGTTAGGATTCATACGGAATAAGAAGAAGAAGGGTAAACCGGAACGTTTTTTTAAAACTTTTTTTTCATTTTATTTTTCATTTACTTTAAACGTATTTAAATGTGTATTTATGTATTTTTATTTTCTTTAATTGCCTGACGTGAGTTGGCAGCGTTTTTTTGAAAAAAGTCATCGACCAATTACGTAGTGACACGTGGACGTAGTGACACGTGGCGCTGAGTCAGCTGAGGGCGCGCGGCGACGAGCTCACGTGATGTGCACGTGGTCTGATTCCGGCCAATTTCGAAAATTTTCGTCCAAAAGGACCAAATTGAAACTAAATTCGTGTTATTTGGAATTAAATTGAAAAAGTGGATGTGTGTGGGACTGAAACGAAAAAAACATACATTTGTGGGACCAATAAATTTTTTTTCTCTATATATGTGCATCCGAGCTGCAAAGTTGAAAGAGTATATATGGGATAAGGCACTATTATCAAGTGCAACCAGAGTGCAGGTGACGATGGTAAATTCTCTGCCTCCGTTCTTACTACTGCCAGTCTCTTTTACCGCACCAATGACGTCGTACTAATTCCATGTTATTTGTATTATTTTTTTTTAAATAATTAAAATAGTTTTTGTTGATCATGTTATAGTATATCATAACACACAAGCACTCTTTAATTTGTAGGTTGATGTTTATCTCCCCAGTCGTGAATTATGCAAGGGTAAAGTATTCGCCTGTGATTTCCACTACAACCTTGCTCTTCTCAATGTCCAATTGGACGCTGCAGTACAACCGCCAAAGCTTAGGGATCTCGATGATACCATCTCTATTCAACAACCCTCGACTAATCAATCTCATTCAGATTCATTCAAGATTCAACCTGGGGATTACGTCGCAGCCCTTATGCGCTATTGTACCTTTGACTTTGGTGTAGGTCTTTGTCGATGCAGGTTTATATATTATATTCCTTTTTCAGATTTAGCTACCTTAATTCTAATTAATTAATTAATTAATGCATTGTTGTTTACTTGTTGTTTCATGGTACTATTGACAACTTAAATTTGTTATTCTTGTTCAGTGTTAGTGACCCGATTCGGGGCTACAATGTGCTGATTTCCTTTTCCACCGAGGATCCCAGATTTAAGGCAATATATACCTTTTTCCTTTGTTGCGCTTTATCTCAATTATCGCTTGTTAAAACTTTTGTTTGTCTAACAATATCGATTGATGATCCTGTTATAGTATGCTTGGAGGCCCCGTCATCAATTGTCATGGAGAGGTTATCGGAATCCTTGCTCTTGATCAGACCTTTATACCCAGCAATTTAGTTTCAAGATGGTGGAATTCTTACAAATATTGCAAGTGAGTTAGTTTGCTGTGTATTTTGAATCTGTTAGTTTTTTCTTCTAAATTTTCTATAATCCTTTTTGCACGGTTGACCCTTAAAGTACCTTCACTCACTGATAAATCATTTTCATTTAATTTCAAAGGGAATTTCGTCGACCTTGGCTTGGGTTGGTCGTTGCCAATCTTCAATCAGCTGATTTTAACCTTCTTGAGCGGTTTTTACGGACACACCCAACTCTATCCTTTGGTATTATTGTCAAAGAGGTATATTTGGATTTATTCTTCCGGTTTTATTTAAGTTAAATTTTTCGTCCTCAAAGTGTTCTTACAAAATATTTATAAATGACGAGGAATATGAATCTTGCCATAAAAGCTAATATGTATATAATAACTCTTACTCTCAAACTATAGTTTGAAAAGAAACTTTAAATTTTCTTGACATATTTCCTGTTTTGAGGGTAAAAATAGAAATAGAGATTTCTTGGCAAAAGCTTTTGCCAATATAATATATATTGTTTTTAGTAGCATACGTACATTTTGTAAGGGTGTCAACGTACTCTTGTTATATATGTTACATTATTGGCTTGTATGAACGAACGTTATTTCTAAACAAACCAGGTTTTGGAAAAATCACCAGCCCATAGGTCCGGATTACTTACGGAGGACGTGATAGTGCAATGTGACGGGGCAACAGTTGGTAGCCCCTTGGATGTACGTCTGCTTCTCCTTAATTTTGCAATTGTATTGTATAATTGATTTTTTAACATATTTGATTGAGAGATCACTAACAAACATATCATGTAAGTACGTCTCAGTTCTTTGAGAAGATTTGGGGAAGGGTTGGGGAATCAGTGGAGTTAAGTATTCCAAGAGGAGCAGGTCGCGTTTTGAACGTTAAGATGACAGTTAGAGAGCCTAAACCTAATTAATATGTTTTATAGGTAGGCTCTCATATCCTTTACACACCAAAAGAGCCTTTTCTCAGTTGGTTGATGTTTTCTTGTTTGAATGAATCTATTTACACGTCTGATTTCCGCACAATCATTTTGCAGCTGGGCGAATCCTCGTTCGAATGAAAGGCCGCCTGTGCTTGATTCAGAGATGTCCAACAAATCTAAAATAAATGCATATAATTACTCTACTCTTACTCACTCCTTTTCTACTCTCCATTTATGCCATCTCTTTATTTCCTTGTGACATTGCTTTTGCTTTTCTGTACAGGAAAAAACCCCGCCGGCTGATGCGACCTTCTGTCAGACCCTCTCGACGGAAAGGGAAGAGACCTAGATCTGGACCGCCAGCAAAGAGAGCAAAGGCGCTGCCCGATTCGATCAGTGGCTCGAGAGAATGAGCATTCAACTTGAAGATATTTTGGGGTGTTAAATCTTTTTGATACGAGCTCAATTAATTAGATATTCTTGTTTATAGCTTATGCTTATATAAAGTAACTTCACTTTGCGTGTACTCTATAATTTTTATTTTATTTGTGAATATATAAATATATTTACAATTTATACCAGATTTTAACAAATAGCCTATAACATAATTAAGTAATTTTATGTTTATAGCTTATCGATCTTATGTGGAAGTGTAGGTTTCTCTAAATTTCTAATGTATGACCTGCTTCACATATTTTAAATAAACATAACCTAGTGATTATTTCTCCATAACTCATTAAACATATTTTTTTGTCAATACTAATCAGTCTGCTGTTTATCTTAATATATTCCATTGGTTGAAGGAAAAGTCAGCTCAGGATTGCTTACATGAACACTTTATTTTGATGTACTAATTTTTGCTTTCGGGTGGATATTTGCATGAAGCTGTTTCCTGACATATGTGATATGAGAAACCTTTAATATTTTCTGCTGTGAAATTATGACCACAGTAGATATCACCCCGAAAATACTATCCAAAGAAAACTTTAGGATATGTTGAATATAAAATTTGTTTTCCTATTTCATATCACACATCCTAATTGCTAGATTTGTATCGGAAAGCACCAATACCTTCATAATGAGACGCACAGCACAAGTTACTAGAGTGATTTAGTTAAGATTTCAAGTGTAGTTACAAAAAATAAACATTTTTCTTTTGAGCGGAGACGTTTTTCTTACATATATCTTATAAACAGGTGGTGATACTTAGTCATCTTGGTAACACATATACTTCTAAACTAATGCCATATCCATTTCTGAGACAGTTTCCACCAAATATACTTTTCCATGTGATTAAACACTTGTTTTAGATTCTCATTTTCCAGTATCCCTGTTGATCATCCTTTGTTTGTTTTGTATGTATCCCGTTTCCGTGCTACATGTAACTTTGGTGATTTCTTTAACACACATCTTATTTAAAATGTCGTTCGTCGTTACCTATTCTTGTTTCTGGTAATGTCCAAATTTTGTAGCCCATTGTATGACGAAATCACCAGCTTGTGTCTGGATCTTGGTGAGCTTGATGCGTCTATTGGCATCGTAGCAGACATGGAGACAAGTGGAATCAAAGTTCATGATGAAACCATTGACAGAGTGATTTTTACAACAGGCAAATGATAGCCCACTTAATTATGGTGTGCCATTTGAATTGTATTTCGTGTTGAAAAAGACATACAATACATATGAAAAATGTTTAGTTTAAAATAGTTGCATGTTTTAAAAAATATTACTTATGTCTCATAGAATTGTTCATAGAATTGTGTATAGTTTACTTTTTTGGATTTTTCAATGCCCATCTTTAAAAAAATTACTTTATTTTTTTATATTAAAATACAATTTTAATCTTTAAAAAAGACGATCTACTTAACTCGTTTGGACGGTAATTAATCCTCGTTCAAGCATATTGGATGTTTGCACAACTCGAATTTGAAAAGAGAAAAACCTAAGTCATGATGTTATATCAACCTTATTGTGACAGAAAAATACAAGAGTTATTCTGCCATAGAGAAAGACACACCTATCTAGTCATTAAGTCTTGAAATCTTAGGCTTGAAGTATGGTTGAACTGTGGCTGCAAATAAGAAACAAATTAATGGTTCTAAAATGTAATCAACACACTTTTCTTGCAAATATGAAAATTGGAATATATTCTCTTCTTACATCAAAGCATAGTGAAAATTAATGGATATTGAAAAATGATGTTTTAAAGGCCTTCATGTACGAGTTGTTGATCCAAAATTATATCAATTCAAAACATCTTAACAAAAAAAAAGATGAAAATGTGATAAAACTATGATTGGCATATACATAACCTATTGAGAACGTACGGTCTTCGATTCTGAAGACATTTTTTCATCCCTCTTCCACTTTGCTTCTGTTCTGTTTTCTCAGTTGTCTCACAGAGCCAAGATGTAGAACTGAAGTGCTAGTGGCAGGCTTTTTTTTCGCTCTCACCTGGTTGGTGTTTAAAAAAATTGAAGACGGTAAACAGAATCTCCAAAAACTCCATCAATTTGCATCTCCAGCAACGTCCTTCAACTTTTCCTTCATCCTTTGTTCAATTATAATCGAATTGCACTCTATAATGATTTGGAAGTTAAACTCTAATTAGGCTATAATTTCAAGAGCGCAAGTGAATCTAGAACAAAAAAATTCATAAGAATAAAAAATTAACCTGAATCGAAGGAGAAGACGATTGCAAGTGGCGACTTGAGTAGTAAAAAAGCAACAACATCAGAATAGATCAAGCGTTGCAACAAGTGACTAGCAACGACGTCAATAAAACTCATAAAGGCGGTAATGTCGGTCACGGGAAAAGGCGGCGTCATCGACGGCCGGAGTTACGTGCAGGGAGCCAGCGTCGGGCGGGAGTTACGTACGAGAAGGCGGCGACGAAGCAGTTAAGATTTTTTTCCGTGGATGTCAAAGAGTAGAAACCTATCTTCTATCTTTTTATATATTTTAATTATTTAATTAAACTAAAACAAAATGGGGTAATATTTATTTTGGGGTAAATATTTATTTTGAAATAGTATTTAATTAAAAAAAATGTTTCGGGAGATTTAATTATGGACAATGATTCTAACCGTAATTTTTATGTTCAAGGATGTCGGTTATTGATGATTAAATTAACAACACTATAAACAAATCGATGTAAATTTTATGTTCAGGGATGCATGTAGGTTCTATTAATAAACCGATGTCCACAAAAAATGGCAAATATTGACGATTAAATTAAGAACACTATAAACGAATTGATGTAATTTTTATATTCAGGGATGTGAGTTCTATTAATAAACTGATGTCCACAAAAAATGGCAAATATTGTGTTATTGACTTATTGTTCCTGACTCTAGCAACCCAAGTCGAATTTTCTTCTTTGCCTCTATCAAATGGTCATGTTCTACCGTGAGTGTTTGAATTCTACCAAAAAAGTTGGAGTTAGTTTAAACTCTTTAAAATAAAAAGAATTACATAAAGGACACAAGTATATTTCTTTGAAATGAAACATCTTATTACTATGTACTCCTATATCTTAATTACTATGTACTCCTATATCATTTTTAGATATATTATTTATTTGAAATGAAACAGCTATCTTTAATTGATAATATATTTCTTTGCAAATAAACATCTCTTTAATTACTATATACTTCGTACACATTTATATCATTATACATTTTGACACGTTGATATCCCGTCATACCATGTTTTTTATTAATATTTGTATAAAATGCTTAATTATGTAAAAAAATAAGAGATTTTTCATTAATATGTGTATTAATATGTGTGTAAAATGCTTAAACATGTAAAAAGAATAGAAAGGTGTATATTACGTTAATTTTAAATGTTAAATGTTGAATTTAAAATTAAAAAGAATTTTGATCTTTAATTATTTAATTTTAATCCTATTTACCATCTCCCCACATATTTATTATTTTTATGTGTTGCATATATAAATTATTTTTATATAAATATTGAATATGCATATTAATTTTAAAATTATTGTTATATTTTTATTATTTTTGTGTCACTAAATATGATTAATATTTTTGTGATTTATATATAATTTATATTTATATAAATATTGAATATGATTAATTGTAAAATGATTATTATTTTAAATTATATTTTATTTTTAATTTATTCTCAAATACATAATCTTTTTGCTCCACACAAATTTTTGATTTTTTGTACTTATATATAAAATTCATGGTTGTTATTCCAAATGAAGTTATCCAAGTTTCATTTACAAAAGAATGAAATATTGTAGATTTGATATGTTTTATCTTCGTCACTCTGAATAAAGTTATAAGAAAAATTCCAAAAAAGAATGAAATATTGTAGATTTGATATGTTTCACAATTTCCGGATTTATCTTCGTCACTATGAATGAATGAAATTATAAGAAAAAATCCAAATGAAACTTTGAGTTTCATTTACAAAAGAATGTAATAGTGTAGATTTGATGTTTCACAATTTCCAGATTTATCTTCGTAACTTCAAATGAGGTTCTTCAAAATTCAATATGCTTCATGACAATGGTGGAGAAGTTAAGGAATTTTTTTATATAATTTTTTTATAAATATTGAATATTCATATTAATTGTAAAATTATTTTTATAATTTTATATTGTGTGTATCCCATTATTATTTTTATATAACTTACTCTTATATAAATATTGAATATGCAGATTAATTAAATTATATTTTATTTTTAATTTATACTCAAAACATAATTATTATTTTCATGTTCCACACAAATTATTTTTTTTATAATATATATAATAATTTACTCTTATATAAATATTGAATATACACATTAATTAAATTAATTTTTCATTTTAAATTGTATTTTATTTTTTATTTATACTCGAAACATAATTATTATTTTCATATTCCACACAAATTAATTATTTTTTTCTATAACATATATAATTTAATTTTATATAAATATGTAAAATGATTCTTATTTTTAACATCTATAAATTATAAAATTATATTATTTTATTTTCAATTTATTGTTCGAAAATAATTATTATTTTGCTTCTCCACACATTTAGAATATTATCTAAGAATTATAGTATTTTATTTTTAATATATACCATTATCATTATTTTTTTTCTATATTACACTAGATTGTCAATCTTCACTTCCATACCTAATCAATTTTCTATAAAATAATAATTATTTTTTTTCTCTTGGAATATCAAATATGTGGTGCTCCACACATTAAAAAATATTATCCAAATATATTATATATTTTGCATATAATTTTTTTAATAATTATTATTTTGTTTCTCCAAAACATTTAGAATATCAAATATTATATACTTTATATATAAATATATTTTGAGAAACATTATACAATAAATCCTTTAAAACAATTATTCAAATATATTATATATATTGTGGTCATATATAATTTAATTTTATATAATTATTAAATATGTACATTAATTGTAAAATGAATTTTATTTTAAATTATATTTTATTCCTAATTTATTCTACTTACACAATGACTCATAAATATATTTTGACATCTTTAAGTATTATTTTTGAGTTCATACAAACTTATTATGGTTGTACTTTATATATAATTTAATTTTATAAAAATATTTAAAATAAATGTTATTTTGACATTAAATTATAAATTATATTTAATTATTTTGGATTTCTACATATTTATAATATCAAATATTAAAGGTGCACTAAATCTCTATTAAAACACATTATTAAAATATATTGAATATTTTGCATAATTTTTTTATAATACAAAGTTATTAGTATATAAGAAAAGTTTAATATATACATTTTATATTCTTTAAGGTATGGTATACATATTCTTATTAGCCAATAGATAGTTGAAACTTTATTTTATAATAACTTTATAAAATAATTATTTAATATTTTTGGTTTTCTACACAAATTAATTGTGCACATGAATACACATGATTAAAATTTTTAATAAAAAACTTATCTCTCTTTGTATATTTAATTTTCAATATTATATAATATAATTATTTATAATATAAAATTTAATTATATAAAAATAATCTACACTATAAATTATTTTTATATAATTATCATTAAGTTAATTGAATTAAATTATTTTAACATTATGGAATATATATATATATATATATATATATATATATATATATATATATATATATATTATAATGATTTTAATCAACATTAGATTATTTATTGAAATAAATAAAATTCTATTGATGTTTAATTAATTTATTTTTCTTAATAAAATGACAATACTCTGTATTTGTTTTTTTTTTTTAATTTCATAAATGAATATAATGTCAAATTGAAATCAAAAAATAAAATCAATCAAATGATCACTTCAATTAATGAGGTGTATGTAAATCAATATTTTAAAACTATTTATAGAATTTTTTTTATTTCATTAATCAATATAATGTCAAATTGAAACCAAATAATAAAATTAATCAAGTGATCACCCCAATTAATGAGTTGTATGTAAATTCATATTTGAAAACTATTTAGGATAAATGATGATCCTTAAATTTCTTAAAAAAATTACGACACATTTTAATAAATCACTTAACATTATTACCTTAACATTATAATTAAAATTTATATTTATCATTAAGTAGATAGTGCCTAGACGCATTCGCAGTCTAGAAATATATTTTGACATCTTTAAGTATTATTTTTGAGTTCATACAAATTTATTATCTTTGTACTCTGTGTATAATTTAATTTTATAAAAATATATAAAATAAATGTTATTTTGACATTAAATTATAAATTATATTTAGTTATTTTGGTTTAGGTGCACTAAATCTCTATTAAAACATATTATTAAAATATATTGCATATTTTGCATAATTTTTTTATAATACAAAGTTATTAGTATATAGAAAAAGTTTAATATACATTTTATATTCTTAAAGGTATGATACATATCTTATTAGCCAATAGATAATTGACAACTTATTTTATAATTGTGCACGTGAATACACACGATTAAAACTTTTAATAAACAATTTATCTAGTAAATTATTTACGTTATTATTTTAAAATAAATTTAATAAAAAGCTTATTTTTGTATATTTTATAAAAGGTGATTAGGATCTTGTAAATATATACTAAATATACACTGGTCAATGCATGATAATTAAAAAATATATAATATTTTATATATTACTTTTTCTGTCTCAGGGCTATAGGCACAGGTGGTCGTTGACTTTTGATTTTTTTTGTCCGTACAATATATATGATAAACAATATACAAAAATTATGAAAAAATAACTAAAATAAAATTCAATACTTAAATTATATTATAGTTATTTTTTCATAATTTTTAGAAAAAAAGTCAACTTCAAAAAAAGTCAACTTTGACCAATTTTGTTTATTGCTCTGGGACAGATGTAGTACATTAATGTGGGGTCTAAACGCGTTCCTACACTCTAGTGTGTTAATTTGGTTAAAATAAATCAAATCGAACCGAAAATTCAATTAATCGAACTATTTGAACTATTTAAATCGTAGTATTTTTATAAACCGAAAATCAAACAGTTTTAAAATAATTTGATTTGATTTTAACCAAATATTAATTTTAAAAAATTAAAAATTAAAAAAAATAAATTTAAAATAATAATTACTCTCTCTAAATCAATTGCAATACTTTTGTGAAGAAAATGTTATTTTTTGAATTTTTAATTAAAATGTTAAAGGTAAAATGTAATTTTAAATTGAAAAATAAAATAGTTGTGAGAGGAGTTTAAAAAATAGTTAAATAAAGTAAGGGTAAAATAGTATCTAAAAGTGAAAAAAATTAGAATATTTATTTCTTTTTTTTAGATTATCAACTATGTGAAGACACCTTAAAAATGAAAATGTTGTATTTTTGTGGGAAGAAGAGAGTATTATTTTAAATTAAAAATAAAATTTATAATGTAAAAAAGAATTGAAAAAGAATAAAATTATAATCAAAATAAAAATTAATTTTCTTATTATAATAAAAATAATGATTACAAAATAAAATTAATTATCATTTTTATTAAAGTACAAATATATTGTAAAAAAAAAACTTAAAATTTTAAAATACGAAATGAACAATAAATATTTTTTCATCATTTTATAAAATATTATTAAAAAAATTAGCAAGCTATGTTAGTACATAAAAATGAAATATAAAAATAAAATTCAAATTATTAAAAAAAAGTGAAAAAGAATAAAATTATACTACAAATAAAAATTAATTATCTTATTATAATAAAAATAATAATTACAAAATTAAAATTAATTGTCATTTTTATTAAAGTACAAATATATTGTACTAAAGAAAAGTAAACTTAAAATTCTACAATACAAAATGAACAATAAATATTTTTTTCATCATTTTACAAAATATTATTAAAAAAATTAATTATAAACTTTTAAAAATATAATTTGAAAAATATTGATTGTAAATAATGTAAGTTTTAACTTTAATTTTATTATAATACTAGTATATTATTAGAAAAATTAATATATATTGAATATTAAAAAGTTAAAAAGAAAAATTATTCTTTTTTTATTTATAGGCAAAACTGGTTAACCATTGGATTTTTATTTCTGTCAAATACATATAATAAATATATAAAAATTATGAAAAAATAAAAAAAAAATTTATTGGTGAAATATATATGATAAATATACAAAAATTATGAAAAAATAATTAAAATAAATTTATTGGAGGAAAAAAAAAGTCAAACACTTGTGCCTAGTATTTGAATAATATTTGAATAACACGTATTAATTGGAATGAAATATTTGAATAACACACTATTAATTGGATATGAATTACTATCAAAGTGGAATCAGTTAATTTTTTTTTGATCCATTTACGACATGTTCATTTACAACCTAGTAACCTACCAGTACATCTCCTTCTAAGAACCCGTGTACATAAAAAGTAACTTTCAATCAAATTGGCATGTAATACACTCCTAGTACCGTTTGTATATCAGTTTCGCTCTAATAGAATTATAGAAAACGACCTGTTTCTGACAAGTTCTAATGCCTATCGATCAAGCCGAGATTTCCTACGACCAGGTACGCCGGAAGATTGATTTGCTATCGATTATGTTGGCATCGGAATGATGTAAAACTGTCGTTGCTTACAGCGTGCTTGCTGTGTGAATGCCGATCTACTTATGCAGCTTTTTTTCAAAAAAAAAAATCAATTTTTTTTTCAAGTGTATATATAATTGAATTAAGGTTTCGATTTTTTGTGTTCCTGATGTTATTGATTATTAATTTTTTTTATTTTTTTTTTGCGAAGGTTTTGAAAAGGGATATTCCATGGGAGACTTACATGGCGAATAAGCTGATCACGGGAACTGGCCTTCAGCTTTTGCGGCGATACGATAAGAAGCCGTTGAGTAACAAATTTAAGTTGATTGATGATGTAATTTTTCTGTTTTTTATTTTTTATTTTTTCTGTTGTTCTTCAGATGCTTATTGAGTTTTTGGTGGGATATTGAAATAAAAATGCCCGATTCATAGCAATTTTGTTTTTGTGGGTAGCATCCATTTAATGCCCTCTTTGGGTAGTTCTTTTGTTTGATAATATGATTGTTTTCGTTGAGTGAGAAACTGCCATTTTGGATTTTGGATTTTGCAGTGATGCTGAAATTATAAGTATGTTAAGGGTTTTAGATTGGACAACTAATTCGATATGGTTATTAATATGTGATACAGTTAGAGGAGTTTTATTTTAGAGCACGTATGCGCTTGCTATTGCCGCATTCACCTTTTAGCGGTGATGAAGTTTTACAGTAAATGGCTTTGATTTACAACGGTTGCAGGATGGTCCAGCTTACATTCACGTTTTCCTGAGCATTTTGCGCGACATATTTAAGGAAGATACTTTGGAATATGTCTTAGCTCTTATAGATGAGATGCTCTCAGGTGACTGACAAAAATGCAATGTGTTTCCTGGTTTGAATTCTGAAAAATAACAAATGGCTAATTTTTATTTTTATTTTTGGCCTCTTTTCCACACCAGCCAGCCCAAAAAGAGCAAAATTATTTCACGATAAGTCTCTCGCCAACGAGGATGTTTATGAGCCTTTCCTGAGGCAATGCTTCTCCACTTGTTATTTTTGCATCTTCTGTGATTTTTTTCATTTTTAGTCACTGAATATATATCCATCATCCTCATCCCAAAGATAAAAGGTACACCGTACACTAGAATTTAGTCTTAGAGCGGGTGTTTTCTGTTTATGCTGAAATTATGATGCCTGTCATCTGTCACACTGTTTTTGATCCTTAAACAAAGAGAAAACAAACGAAGAGGGAAAATAATCAAAGATTAAATTGCAAAATTCTTCATAGTTGGTAATAGAGCTGTTAATAGTGGTGCACATTTTGAATTTTTGAGTCACATCCAAAACCTCAGAAAGTATTTTTCTTCAAGATGTTTTTTCATGCGACTTGATTGAATGAAAATCTCCAATTTCTTTCGCAGATTGATAGGGAGAGGTAGCTGGTTTACACAAGAGAAGAGCTGTAAGATACTCTCTCTGATAGTAAGGTGTGCAAAAAGGGCATAAATGTACTGCGCATGCAAAACATATTAGTTACCATCCACGGGGATTACCTTATTTCATGAATTTCAGTGAAAGGTCCGAGGCTCATGGGAGTGTCGGTGCTAATGGGACATCAGACTCAAAGAAGGAAATTACAATCACAAGGGATGTTTTGAAGAGATTGGTTGAGTGGTTGTGCACTCAGGTTTTCGTTCTTTACTTTCTAATTCTATTTCATTAATTTGAGTTTATTACCTCATTAATTTTGGATGTCAAATATAAGATTGATAGCTGTCTCTAATCCACAGTGTATAATTTACCAATTTCCTTTTCAAATTCAGACAACTTACCAAACCATTTTCCATATGAAAATCCACATTTATGCAATTCTGTGTGAGTGTTAAACTCAATTCTCCTCTAAAATAATCGTCAACCCTAGAAATTGGAAGTTGGAATAGAAACAATTCCATTGACGATCTTATATTTTTCTTCAATAGTATATTAACCGTGAATTCATGCCCGTCTACTATACAGCTGAAGAATCCATCTCATCCTAGCCGTGGCATTCCAACAGCTATTAACTGCCTCTCCACATTACTGAAAGAATCTGAGGTGCGATCTTCATTTGTTCAAGCAGATGGGCTCAAGATGCTTGTTCCTCTTATTTCTCAAGCATCCACTCAACAATCTATCCAGGTAATGTGTATCTATAATTACAGTATCATTAAGCATTTCCATATTGGCTTTAATTGCAAAAGTTGTCCCTATAAATATATCGGTGTAACAATTTCAATCGTGTAATTATGTACTGTAGCAATTTTAATCCCGTAAGTTTCAGGTTTTGCAACTTCTGTCCCTAATGTTTTTTCTTCTTCTATGTTTTGTTATTCCTAAATTTTCCTCACCAAAATCAACGAAGGTGCTGGACCAAACTTGCCATAGCATTATAGCAAATAGTTTAAAGGACTAAGCTTTTCAACTCCCAACTCCCAAGAGTTCAGGAATGAAGCTATAGCTTAAACTTTGTTTATTCAATTCTTCTCCCAATGCACCATTTCAATTTCTATCTACTTTAAATGGTGTATGGGGTTCTGATTCTATCCTTCACATGTAGAGTATGCATTTTTGTCAGCTTCTAAATATTAATGTATGATTTCCTTTTACTGGGTATTTGAAACAGCTTCTCTATGAAACATGTCTTTGTCTGTGGCTCCTGTCATACTATGAACCTGCAGCGGAGTACTTAGAGACTTCTGGATTCTTGCCACCATTGATCGAAGTCGTCAAGGGATCCACTAAGGAAAAAGTAAGTTTTTAATGCTCTACATTTATGTAGACTCGTCATATGACTCCTAACCTAAGTCATATCTAAACTTTTTAAATCCCCTATAAATGTTATCGTCAGTTACTTAAATGATGGGCTCCTTATTCTTGATAATATATTTGTAATTATATATATCTCTGATTCTCTGATTACATAATACTAAGCTTCTCTCATTAGAAAAAATAATTTCAACTCGAAAACTCATGACAGGTTGTCAGAGTGGTTGTCTTGATTCTCAGGAATTTATTACACAAAAGGACTTTTGGTGCACAGATGGTGGATCTGGGTTTGCCACAACTTGTTCAGAGTCTGAAAGCTCGGGCATGGAGTGATGAGGTGAGAAAACATATACCACCTCCTGTTCAAAATATAAGTCACCTTATATCAATGCACACAAATTAAGGAAATTGTTGACGTCCTACACTCCTACTCCACCCTTAATTAATTGCATTGAAAAACTATTACTATGAACTATTTAAGTAGTACTAATATTTAATGATTCTGAGGGTAATTTGAGAATAACGACATAAAAAAAATGAAAATTGACATTTAAATTGCCCTGCCAAAGATACTGATTTTATTAGTGCCCATGATGTTTTATTTCCACCCACCCTTATTATATTATTTCTATGTACTACTTTTTTCCTCATTCTATTCATGGCTCTATATGACAGCTGGGAAATAAATTTTGCAGGACTTGGTGGAAGCTCTGAACCAACTGGAAGAAGGGTTGAAAGATAGCATCAAAAGGCTAAGTTCTTTTGAATTGTATAAGCAGGAAATCCTCCTTGGCCGTCTTGATTGGTCACCCGTGCATAAAGATCCTGTATTCTGGCGGGAAAACATTACACATTTTGAAGAACATGATTTTCAGGTTTGATATTTTCTCAAAATAATCTTTTTTGATGGATATCCTTCTCTTTCATTCTGTTTAATAAGATGAACATGTTCAAAGTGATGCATCGAGTTGAACATACTATTGACTATTGTTCGTTTGTTTTAATATTTTTTTTGGTTTGATGGATTGGAATAATTACAAAATCTTCTTCAATGTCCTAATTACATAAAAAAGCGACAGTTTTATTCAAAAACTACTAATGCCCGTTACAGTGTTACCGTAAAACCTCTGTGAGATTTGAATTTTCCAAACAAACATGGCATGTTTGGATATGTCTCCATGTCCAATTTTCCAGTTTTTTAGTGCCAGAAAATGAATTTTGGGAATTTGCAGGTTTTAGTTGGAAAAGATAAATTTATGTTTGGATGAGTAACTTTGACGTAATTTTGAATGTATATAATAATTTGAAATTGGTTAATGCTTTGGTCTGCATATATTATTTTAATTTATGTGGGTCCCAATAATAATTTTAAAAAAATATCTTGAAAAAAAGATGAGAAAATGTGATTGATAACAAACTTAATTCAATGTAGCTTTAGCAATTAAACCCCCTTTTTGCATAAAAAATCGTAAGTTTACGCTTCCTTGCAGATTCTAAGGGTCCTGATCACAGTTTTGGACACATCAACTGATCCTAGAGCACTTGCTGTTGCTTGCTATGATCTCTCACAGTTCATTCAGTGCCATCCAGCCGGGCGAGTCATTGTGGGCGACCTTAAAGCCAAGGATCGTGTGATGAAACTGATTAACCACGAAACTCCGGAAGTTACTAAAAATGCCTTACTCTGCATACAGAGGCTACTTCTTGGTGCCAAATATGCAAGCTTTCTTCAGGTTTGAAGTATTGTTTATAGAAGTGATCCGCTCCCTCGTTTATCTAATGATATTTCTTAAATAAAAATAAATAATAATATTTGTATTGAAGCAAACTCTTCAATTTGCTGTTCGATACTTTTTCTCCTCATTGAAAGTAAGTGTTGATCTTGACGAAAAATATTCCTTCGTGAAAAATAAATAGATGGAAACTCTGTTCTTCAGTTGTGGTTTATTATTCAACGCTTGAGTCTTGACTCAAGCCTTTTGTTTTTTTCAATTGCTAAAACGACTTGCTTGCATTTGCATGCCATAATAACTTTTTAAGGTAATTGCAAAAACTTCCCTGAGGTTCAGTTAATTATGAGAAACTTCAGTTAATTTTCATAATGAAAGCTTAACAATCATCAGTGAGGTGTTGCAACACTTCGATGGTCTAGCATCTGTTACTATGTTTGGAGAGTAATTGGTTATTTATAATTTTGAATCCAATTATTTTTTCTGTTAAATCTCATGTATTGTTTATGTGATTATCTCTTATGGTTATTGGCAAATGCGTACAAGTTATAAATATGGGCTACAAAATGTTTCACCAAATCATTCAGGGGATCCTGTCCTCGAACTCATACGTCTTCAACCAGTTTTGTTGTACTTCATTTATTTGGAAATATACGCGCTCATATTTTCCCACCCGAGCGTGCATATTTTGCAAATGCACGTCGACCTGCTTCGATTTGTCAAGATGTGTTCCAATTTCCATGCAGGTTCAAGTGTTTGAAGTGAACATTTACTGAACAGATGATTACTTTGATAAGATAATAAGATATTTCATTCGTGCTTTCTATATGTTGAAAAGAAAAAAAAAAGTTTTTCTGGAATTACAAAATTGAATGAAGTAAAAGAAATTGGAAACAAATTTGTTGAATCAAATGTTCAACAACAAAACAAAAGATAATATTTAAACTTTAGAGAAGACAATTAGTTAAATGGCACACTAAAATTACATAAAGAGTATTTTATAGAAAAAAATACTTTAAGTTTGGATACTTTAAAAAAATACTATAGATTTGACTTACTGTAATAAAGTAAGTCATATTATTTTTCATCATAATTTAAGTTACACTTGAGTTTAATAATTATATTTTGAGTATCTTTTTCAAAATCAAAATGTCTTTATTAACCTTTGTATTTTATTAATATTAATTCTATAATTTTATAATAATCTCATTTTTTTTTGCAAAAATCAAACCATCGCGATTATCTTCCTCAATTCTCACGGCTCTAAATATCTTTCATCAAATTGGATTTCTGGTACACCGACCCGACAACGGTGAATCGGTGGCAGTTTTGGTGCAGTCATACTCCGTGCTTAAAGGGTTTCAGGGGTTGATGAAGAGAATAGCTCAGCGCGCGGCTGCCCAATTGAGGGCTCACGGCTGTCGCCTTCGACATACGGGTGGCTGGCAAGTCAACAGGCCAGCTCGATCACGGTTCGATTTCGCGGAGGTCGACGACGTCGTCTCGGTGTACAAATGGGCTAAATCGACCCGCCTGTCGCATTATCATTGTCGGTTCTTCAGCAGGTTGCTATCCTTTTCGAATTTGTGTCGATTGATTCAATGAGGAAATATTCAACCGTATTCTATTTTTGATCAAATAGTCTGAACAAATGTATATACACTAATTGAAATTGTATCGCTTTCATATCGACAAGATGTGTTTGTAATTTCGTATCTAATTCATAGTACTATGCTTACACACTGTCCCAAATACTAGAAAATATTCTTACACTTGCTGTTTTTTTTTATCTAGAAAATAATTTTCGTATCTAATCCGTCGTGGCGCCTCTGAGGCACCTTCTAGAGCATTCATGGACTTTTTGGGTCGACAACCCTGCTGCCATGTCTAAATAGGTCGCTTGGGGAAGCTCAATTCGTAATATTTACACATATACATGAGGAAGGAAGGATACGTAAAGGACTTTCTAATGTTATCTTCCCAATTTTATTCAGTGCTCTTGCAGATGTAATTTATGCCTTGTAAGCTACAAGCTACGGCGCTAGATGTACAAGGGTGGCATTCTTGGGGTTCACTTTTCGTAGTCGAAGAAAAAGAGCCCCATGGATCAATATTTGACATTAACCTTCAAGATAATGATGATAGTGTTTCCATGGACCAAACTATGGAACTCTCATTTTTAGACAGTTGAATACCAAACAGCCTGAGAAAGGAATATATTTATTGTGTAAGATTTTTTGATGTTATCCTCTTAATTTTGTGTAATACAATTATCAATTTTTTGTTATTTTCGTTCTTAATTTTGTGTAATACAATTTTTAGTTTCTTTTTAGTTTTGTGGAATACAATTATTATCTTTTTTCTTTTTTCCTTCCTAGTTTTGTGTAATACAATTATCAATTTTCTACTAGTTTCGTTTTTAGCTTCGTGTAATATAATTAAATTACAAATATCAATTTTATACTAGTTTCGTTCTTAGTTTCGTGTAATAGAATTATACCATTTTTCTGTTAGTTTTATTCATAGTTTTGTATAATATAATTATTAGTTTTTTTTTTAAGTTTCATTCATAAGTTTGTGTAATACAATTATCAACTTTCACTCTTATAATTTTAATTTTTATAGTTATCAGTATTATAATTTTCTAGATAGTTTCTGATTAGATATGTTTATAGTGTTTAATACTACAAATCTAGTTTTGAATTTATATACAGTAGCATAGTTTTCAATATCGTTTATGATGTTTAGTAGACTGGCTTACAACTAATATCTCAAGGTAATGTACTAAGGCTCATGAGGAATAAAAAGAGCCACTTTATACAATACTAGTTCTCAGGCTCATCAGAAAATTTGTGCTACTGAAAATGGTGTTAGAGAGAAAAATTAGATATGTTTATTATGTTTAATAATTTTATTATAGTTTAGAGGCTGCATTTTCTGGGATACATATATGACTCAATTCAATAATAACTACACATAACTCTGAAACACACTGTTTACAATTTCCACAAAAATTCTAAACAATAATTACACAGATTTCAGCCGCAAACGCGCCCATACTCATGGAAACTTCTTGAGACACACATGCCCAAGGATACGAGCCGAACTAGACAAAACTTATGTACTAGTCATGACTACATGTACATAACAATTGAACAGGGCGACGACTATGATTGGATAAACAAGGATCATCTCCTGCACAATAAATCTCAAGTAGCTTCTCCTCCTAAATAGAAGCCAGCCTTTTGCATTGAGTGATGACATTGGGTTGCTGTCTTTTCACTTGTGAAACCAATTATTTCAGCCTGAGCTCCTTACCTCCATCAATCAGATACTCAGCCAAACGCATCCACTGAAGATAGATTCAACAAAAAATATCTTAAATAAAAAAAAGTAGCAACTAGCAAGATAACAACATTATAAATTTATAAAATACATACTAGTAAAACATGAATTAATAACAAAAGCTAAACCCTTTAAATACTGGACCAAACTACACAAATTATATTTGTATTTACCCAATTATATACATGATATAATAGTAAGCAAAATTGTTATACTTCATCGAATCAATGAGGATAAATCCACCATTCTTAGACAAAATCAAACGTCCATTTGATTTCCTTGAAGAAAACGAATGTCTATAAATAGCGCACCCAACATTCAAGCACAACTCGTCAACCTTTTGAAAGGCCCGCAACATGTCATATCTTATTATAATAATTTAATACAAAAATACATGCCGAAACAAGCACTTAAACTATGAACCCTAACCAAAATTCATAATTCATATGATAATTACAGATTCCATTAATTGCCACTTTGATCAAAACATGATGGAACTAAATAGGAAACAATATTAACTATTAGTTGTGTTTTAGTCTCAGCTCAAGTATGCTATCTGTATCACAAAAGTCCAAAATGAGACACTAGAAAAATATATACAAGTCAAATCTTATTATAATGATTCAATACCATATACATACCAAAACAAGCTCGGAAACTATAAACTATAACCAAATTTCCTAGTTCAGATGATAAGATAAAACAAAAATTGATATAACGATAGTTTGAAATGCTCAAAAATACATGAAACCAAAGCTCACTGAGATGAAGCGTGTGTAAATGGTAGTTCCAGCTTTGATGGCGAGCTTCTGGTAGAGGATGCTCTTGGTGAGGGCATGAAAGGGGAGGATGTGAGTCTCAAATTCTGGGGGCGCAGGCTGTCTATTAGCGGGGCCAGCAAGGGGTCAGCAGCGTGGAAGTGACGATCGCTAGTTCGATCTCCCCGTCAGCGGATAAGCATCTGATTATTTGGGGCACAACTCTGGAAGCTTGGGAGGCGCTACGCCGTCGATTTTCTGCAGTGTTTGTGACGTCGGTGGTGGACTTGGTGGGCGGGGAGGGAGCTCTGGCGACCGCCATGAGAGCTATGGAAGAGGACGCAGAGGGTTTGACGACGAATAGTTTACGGATTTTAGGGGGTCAAATTGGAATTTTGGAAGGATTATGGCATCGGCAGATTGAGATTGAGGATGATGCCGGGGAAAAGGATCGGCATCCGAATTCTTGAATTTCAACTTTCGTAAAACCTAGATCTAATATTTGTGCTTCCAGGTAACGAGATGCGTCTGTTTTTTAGTAGTTTTTATTATTATATTATTTGTCTTATATAAAGGGTAGTTTGGGAAGATATTTCCTTTTTATAATTAATCAAAAGATTAGTATTTAATACTAGTATAATACTTAGAAGTTACTCTTTTTACAAATCCTCCATTTATAAAACCATGCTTTAGTAGATTTGGAAATCAATGTTGATTTCGAAATGAGACTTCCATAATTATGAGATCAAGTTCTCATCAATCAAAATTTTGAAAATTTTCAATTTCTTTTAGATAATATTTTGATGATATTGAACGTATGAAAAATGATCTATCAAATTATTATCAATTACCGAAATATTTATGTTATATTTTGTAACTTGTGTTTCTTCGTATTATAATTTATGTTTATGACATGTGTATTTTATTTTACATAAATTTAGACTTGTTACCAACCGCATGAAGGTGGTCCTCTTGACGAACCAGTCAGTCAGGAGACATGTGTTGATACTATTTGAAGCATCACTTGTTTCTTCATGTGGTCAACGAAGCTAACAAAAAAGTCTTGATATCTATTTAATATATAAATCCAGATTTTGCTAATCACACGTGGATAATAATGTGAACACAAAAAAATACACTAGAAAAAAATAAGTATGTTCACACTACGTGCACGTACAAAGCTTACATATGTATGCGATTTGATTATTTGGCTTTTTTACCAATAATAAATATTACGTGGCATTTAATTAGCTATGACATTTAAATATTTATGATTTTAAATCGGTTCTTTAGTATGGTTAATTTAGTTATGGTAATGGAATGATTATGCTAATTTACATTCCTTTGTAAATAGTAATAATAATAATATAAAGAGTAAGAACACTATAATTCCGTCAAATATAATAATAGACACAATTAATTCTCTCGTAATTACAATTTAATATATTTAACACAATCATGTAGTAAATTCTCTCATAATTATACCATATATTATCAATTTGCGTATATTGAATTTGGACCATTTGTCGTACCATATAAATAATATTATTAATACTTATTTAAATAAATCAACTTTTTAATTATAGAAAATAAATAAGCCGTGATTTTACCATATTTTATTCAATCACTCCTTAAATATAGAAAATTTTAACTAAAAATCCGGATTTGATTATAGTATTTAAGATAATTATTTAATTATTATTCAAAAATTATACAAACTCTAATTTATATCTACACCTATAAAAAGGTCTCCATCTTCACTCATTTTTAAAATCATACGGATCATTTTTTCTTATGTATTAATTATTGTTCCATTATTATTATTATTATCATTAATAATTTTTAGAAGCACTTTAAGTAAAATTTAATTTGTTGATTCTATTGATTTAAATTGTTTATTGCTATAATTTAATTTGTTATGTATATAATTTAATTTGTTGTGTTTTTATTGATTTAAATTGTTCTTTGTTTATTTCTAATTGATGTGCTGCTTTATGTGTTTTTTTCACGTATAGTTGTTTGTATTTTTTTCTAATTTTGTTTGTAGGTGATTTTTTAAATTGCTGAATATCATAAAATGAGTCAATGGGCAATGCATGACAGAGTGTATGAGATCCAGTGTTCAACATAAGTTTATTATGTTTCGTTTAATATTTTTTGTATTTTTTAGGGTCACAATAAGTTTGGTATGTAATTTAATTGATCTTATTGATTTTTATTGTTTGTTACAATATTTCTTTGTTGGTCTTTTGTGTATTTGTGTTGTATGGCAACAATAAGTTTATGACGGTCCTTCTCTCGGTCTTGGTTGCTATGAATTAACCACTTAATAATTTATAACAAGGGGAAGTTATATTTGTATCAAGCTGCACAAGGAAATTATGAGAATTTCCGAGCCTCGATCATCGATGATTGTGAAATAGTCAACTATTTAAAAATATGTAATCCTCTAGATGTTTATGTTTTCCAATTCCTAATAGTTTGAATGATTTTTTGAATCATCTATATTTTATTCTGGATATTGATATGAACATTAACAATATATATATATATACTTTTTTTATCCACTAATAATAGTCACGTTGACTTTTTTCGACCGTCCAATACATATGATAAACAGTATACAAAAATTATGAAAAAATTACTAAAATAAAATTTAATAGTTAAATTTTATTTTAGTATTTTTTTCGTAATTTTTGTATATTATTTATCGTATGTAATTGACAATGGAAAAAAGTCAATTTGACTATTATTAGTGGATGGAAGAAGTATATATATTCACGGCAAATTCGACCCTGGAGCAATGGGTTGTGCCCACACATCGCTAGATGGGCGACATGTGTCCCACTCACTACTCTCTCCACTTTAATTTATTTTGTTCTTTTTATTTGTCTACTTCTACTGTTCTTCTATTTTATTTATATAAGGTATAATATTTATTTATATTATTATTGATAAATAATTTTATGTAAATAATTTCAAATAATTATTAATATAAATTTATAAGAATAAAAAAATATTTATTTATTTATTAAAAATTATTATATGTTTATAAAAATTACACCTTGTATATTATAATATGAAATAAAATAAAACACTAGTCACAAACATAAATTTGTTCTCGGTCAAAGTTTTAGGAGGGTGTATTCGTTTGGGAGTTTATAGGATTTTAATTGACTTTAAAAAGTCTATGGATTTGTAAAATCTATAGACTCTATGCAGAGTTTGATTGATTTTATGGTTGATTTTTATAGACTTTCATAGATTTCAAAAAATTGTAAAATATATACTTTTTATTGATTTACGTAAATTTTCAAAGACTTTAAAAACATAGGTATATAAACATAGTATATAAAAAATTAATTTTTTTTAGAAAAATAAAATAAATTATTATTTTAATTTTTATTAATTGTATACTTGAATCTCATTGTTTACTTTTCTCCTTTTAACAATATTTGTTCTCCATTTATCAAATGTATATAAGCATACTTATATATAACAAATCAATTTTTTTAGAAAAATAAAATAAATAATTTTTTATTTTTATTTTTATTACGTTTATACTTGAAACTCATTGTTTATTCTCTTGGTTTAACAATACTTTCTCTCCATTTTGATTTTGAAATATCAATTTAAAAAAATAAAATCTTAATTGATGTCGAGATGAATTTCGATCATATTCTTTCAAATATTAAACACCATTGTAAATAAATAATCATAAATTTTTTTTTTAATAAATAGAATAATAATTAAATTTATTATATTTGGATTGTTATTGAAAAACATATTATTGTACATAATATATACAAAATAATTCATTATTAATATAATATATAAATAATTATTTTTAACGAAAACATGATAAAATTAATTTTCTCATATAGAATTTTGATTATTTTATATAGATAGATTTTTGTAATAATCTTGTTAAATGACAATTGTTTTTTTTTTTTACTTTTCGTATTTGATTTTTCGTGTTGGAAATAAGTCCATCAAAATCTCTCATAATTATGAGAGATTTTGAAAAGTCAAATCTAGTTATAATTTTTAAAGAGAATCCATTAAAATCCACAAACTATTAAAATCCATTAAAATCCATAGAGTGTTGAATACCTATGGATTTTTTAAGATTTTTTAAAATCTTAATTGAATACCTCCGGATTTTAATGGACTTTTTAAAATCCGAGTTGAATACCTCCGGATTTTAAAAGTCCATTAAAATCCTATGAACTCCGGAACCAATACACCCCTCTTAATTTTCAAACGAAACCATGATCAAGGATTTCGAACTAATCATTTGAATGGCGGATTGGCTGTGCATATGATGGGAGGGTGTGTTGCCTCAAGTTGATACTATTATTATCTAAATATGGTCGTCATCTTTTTTGCAGTTTGAAAGACAGATCCACACCGTCAAAAATTGTACAGCTAAATAATCTAGACCATACACCAGATACACTGTGGTCTGTGGACTTTCCCCAATTCGAACATCACCCACTCAAAACAACTCTTTTTTCGGGGTACAAACTAAAGGCGCTTCGTATTGCTTTTGAACTCTCTGAAAAATAATTTCATTAAAAAATACTGTATAGAATTTCACCCAGATTTCACGAAGTTGAAGATTTCATCTCTCTACCCCCACAGAGCACACACCACTTGTGTGCCAACGTTTCCGCGTGAACGACACGCCGCCGTACCCTTTTCGATCTTAGCTGGAATAATGGAATTGAAGCTTCTGGGGTTCAATTTGGGGCTTCGAAAAATCGAAAATTGAGCTGTAATTTAGGTGGATTCTCGAAGAAAGACTTGGTTATGGGAGTTCTGCGTGTGGTAATTTACTGTTTTTCGGAATCTAGGGTTTTGATTTGGGAATGGATTTTGAATGTGGGATGTGTTTGAATTTACCCGTGGGCCCTGATCGAAGTGTGAATCTTGGTGCTTTGATCTTGATTTTAAGTTGAAGAAGTTGTATTTGCCCCACTTGTATCACCGTGTGTGGGTAAATTTAGGGGTTTGGTTGTTGTGTATCCGTGTATGTACATAAGATCGACTGTGTATGTTGTTTGTAAGATTTGACGTTAAAAGAATAGTTTGGTTGTTATTGGAAGAGGAAGAAAGGAAACATGTTTTACTCACAGTTCATATTGGCGAAGAAGGGCCCACTCGGGACAATTTGGATAGCGGCTCACTTGGAGCGTAAGCTTCGTAAGAATCAAGTTGCTGATACGGATATTGGAGTTTCAGTAGGTAAAAGATCTAAGTTTTCATCATTCATGCCACTTTTTTTTCTTCTCTCATTAATTAATGTTGCATCTCTTGCTTGATATGTTGAACGGAAAATCCTCTAGGCTAACACGATTGCACACGTGTTAGTAGATAGGAAGTTATGTTTGCTTTGTTATTAAATAATGGAAAAAATACCATAATGTTAATCATTATGTGTAAATTTTTGTTTAGTATTGAAAGACTCAGAACATGTACGATAATATGTGTTTCTAGTGAGTTGCATACGCTGTTTGCTTATTAGCGTATGAATTAGACAAGTGATTGAAATCAATGCAAGTCAGAGCTTCTTTATTGTGAATACCAATTTGAGAAAGAAATTGAAAACTTCCTTCTTTCTAACACAGGGTCAATTTTAGTAGATATTGTACCATACGAATGTCAATAAAACTAGTTAATTCCTTCATTGAATTCATTCCCATTATGTGTAGTTAACAACAAGAATGAATATTTACATCTATTTAGTCTTCTGATTATATTTTCGCTGTTTTCTTTAATATGTTACAGATAAGGAAAAACCAAAAACTAGCCGTTTCCCTACCTTAGTTTTTCAGGTTTTACATAATTGATTCCAATATTTTAAATAATGGAGTACTGAACTACTATTAGAAGTGAATTACTTCCATAAGTTCATAACCGCCAACAAACAACTACATAACTAATGGTTGTAATAATATTATCTGTGTCCAGATACAGAGAACCAAATTTATGTGTTTCCCTCTTTGTGCAAATATGCAAATACATTTGGGTAATTTCCGGTAACCACTTTAACTTTTAACCACTGTTAGTAATCCTGGTACCTTCAACGAAGGTTTTAAACCCTCACATATCACTATTCAAAGTGCCTGGATTTACCTTTAATTTAAGAATAATCAACTTTTTCTATTTTCGTTTGTTGTCTGCATACTTTTGTTGTAATATTTTTTGTTTCCCCGAATTTACCATAGGCTGCTCTTATTTGTTCAGACTCGATTCTTTCTCCTGAGGCGCCGATTGCTCTTAGAATGTCCAGCCATCTCTTGCTTGGTGTTGTGAGAATCTATAATAGAAAGGTGAACTACCTATTTGATGATTGCAGTGAGGCTTTGCTCAATGTCAAGCAAGCTTTTCGGTCCACTGCTGTTGACCTACCTCCAGAAGAATCAAAGGCACCATATCACTCCATAACCTTGCCAGAAAAGTTTGATCTTGATGATTTTGAGCTGCCAGATAATGACATTTTTAAGAGGTTTGTGCGAAAGTTTCCAACTTTTTGTTTCTTATTACTTGAAAGCTTTATTTACTTTGGTGAAATTTCTCTTATAATGACTTTAAAGATTTTTTTAGTTCATTAGAATTAATGTTTTCTAGTTTTTTTTTATTTGTTCCCAGTGTGTTTCCTGACGCTCATTATATAGTCCTACCTTTTTTTCATTGACATTGTCATTTAGTACAAAATAAGATAAAATTCAAAGATTTGATAATTAGGCAAGGATTAAATAATCAGATGAGAATTGACTATAGTCAGGTGAGGATTAAGGGGTATTATAATAAGAAACTTAAGGCTCAAGTATACTTAGACGTGGAAAAGGATTGTTTAACATTGAATTTTCTGGGGAGTTTGTGGCGGATGGTTTTACAGGAGTAGAGTAATAATAGGCGACATTTCTATGTATATTGTTCCTGAATTTTTGGTAAACTGTTGGGGTAATTGTGTTATTCTGTGTTTTCAAGTGGCCATTTTAATTCATCCAGTCTTCTTACATGTCCACTGTAAAATTTGCAGTAACTATGTAGATCATCATATTAGCTCGAGGGAGCAAATTACCCTTCAGGACTCTATGGAGGGTGTCAGTTACTCCACATCAAAGTTTGGGCTTGATGGTAAGTAGTCTTTTTTGCTTAGTTTGGGCAAGCTCCTTATTTCAGTTATTTGATGTTTCATATATTTTATTTCGTGTCTTCTACACAAATCATTTTTATGTTGTATCTGTTTTTTGTTTTTTTGTTATGTTCTTCATAGAGAGATTCGGTGATGGCGATGCTTCTGGATTGGACCTTGATGAGGTACTTTCATTTTCCTTTTATTTTATAGCATCTATCGTGATATATGTACTTATAAGTATGAATAGGTTTGTTATTATCTAACATTCATGATGCATAACATATTGACTCTAACTATCTGTTTTCCACTGACAACTACATACAGGAGTTATTTTTGAACAAAATTGAAACTGCTGGTGCTTCCGTTGAGAGGTTAGTACACTTTAACTTTTTGTTGGCATAGCCTAATAATTCTGCCGTCTTTCGTAATATAGATGTTCTCATTTTCATCTGCCCAATTGATTATGGCTTTAGTGTAATGGAAGTGTTTCTGCTACACGGGCGAGACCACAATTTTGAACAGGGGGCAAAACCCCAATTCTGTATAATTCAAAGAAGTCCATAAAATACACATAAAAATATTACATCGTAGTTGACAACAATCCTTTTCACATTACCCATTTCAGTTTGGCGGACATCTAATAGATTGGCCAGAGCCCTCTAGTAAATGACATTCGAATTCTATCTATATTATCAGCATTAATATTTTATGTTGGCTATGATAAAAGGTTTTCAAAATCAATTGCTAGTATCATATAGTAGTATTGATTTGGGAGATGTGAAAATTCAATAATCAGAAATTTTCTTTTTAATAATCTCTAAACATAATTTTCGACTCACCTTCAAAATATAATTATAATTTATAACAATTTAACAAACAATAAGCCATAAAAAAATTACAAATAACAATCAGTTAGCATGATTCAAAATCGTGTAGGTGTGTTGCCATATTTCTATGCTGATTTTTTTCATCAAGTCAGGTGGGCTTGGTTGGCCCAACAACCCAAATGAGTCATTTTGTTTCTAATTTTGTAAGGTGTAGACTGCAGTAATATAAACTTAAAGGGACAAAGCTTTAAAACTTAATATTACAAGAAACATTAAGGGGGGCAACTGCCCCCTTTTCGTATCATCTGTTCGCCACTGCTGCTACACATTAGATTTGTAGGGTGGCCTAGAGTTGAACATTTTTTTCGTATTACTGGAATTTGGTATTGAAATCTCATTTATTATTATTATTATTTATTATGATTAAAAATCGTGTATGATTCATCGAATTAGACCTGCGTTTCGGGATCCGGTTTATTTGGATTTTTTAATCATTGCAAAATCTGACCCTTAGATTTTCCACATTTAGTTCATAATATATTTTGTTACAGCTGTATCGCACAACATCCTTTCATTAATTCATCAGCGTGACTGGTTGATGCTGATGTCTTAAACAAATACCTGGTGATAATGGCAAATTTATGTGAGCAAAAGTCAATACGGAAAATAAAGTTTACATTCAGCTTTTTTCTTTTTTCTGAACTACATCATATACATGCTCATCCGAGCGATTTTGATATTAATAGAGCTGTATTAAAATTAGGTGACATTTACTTGTAATTAAGCAGCAATTTTATGTTAATTTATCATTGTTCTGTCTTTTTTTTATATATTCTGATGCCAAAAGCATATTGTATTTCTTCTTGGTGATTTCTGAACAAGAAGGATCTTTCATGCCATAATTTTTCTGTTTACAGTGCTGATCCCCAAACCTCTTACAGATCAATGAGCCCCCTCAAGACGGACGAACATCCTGAAGACGTGGTCACCAATTCAGAGACCATGGTAGTTGCTTCTTTTCCTTAAAATCAATTTATGGATGATTGCAGCATCATTTTGGCAGCCATTTATTATTAGTTTTCTTGTGAAAAACGAAAGTATGTTTGGTAAGATGTCTGATTTACGATTGGAGGTGAGCAGGTTGTAGTATTTTGCATTTTGACCTAGATTTGCGGGATTGTAGTGTGTTTTCATAGACTTGTGCGACTGGCTATACAGGCATATTCTTTTGTTAATTGTTTGAATTCTCAGTTTCCATGGAAAAGTATCTAGTGCAAATGATTCAATTTCCAATGAAAACTCATTAAGCAAACATAATTACATTTTCCAGAATAGTTGGATTTTCTAAAAGTGTTGCGAAAACAATTACATACATCATCACCTTTGATTTTTGGTTGATTTATATCACAATACCACTTGTAAATAGCTAACATTTGGTCATTCCTAGAATTTTATATGATGAGGATGTGATCCTTTGTGCAGTTCGGAGCTGCTGACGAACTTGCGGATGTTATGGACTATGCACAGGCTCCTAGTACTCCTGGACTGGTGGAAGAGCCCAATTTATCCAATGCTAAGAATGCTTCGGCTTGTGAGGACCATATGGAATCAGAATATCATGTAATGGAATCTAACATGAAGGAGAATGACAATGATAATATTGTTCCTCAGGGTCATGAGGAGAATGGTCACCTTTCTAGTGTCTTGGAAATCAAAGAATCGGAGTCACATCAAGAATTTCCTACCAAAGGTAACATTTTTTTTTTGTATTTCTCAGTGTTCTCTCCTACAAAAACACATATTTACCATGTCTTTAATTTCTCATTTCCACATATACGCCTCAGTAATCATTCTTGATATAGTTTTGCAATCGACTACCCTATTAATTACACTAGTGTATATATGGAAAAGTAGAGCTAAATTGATGTGTGGACTATATAAGCTACTCTTCTCTGTGTGGAAACAATGAATTTATTATTTGTTTAAGAAATTTAGGCTGAGTTATCATTTCTCAGGTCAAGCTGAAGACACAACGCCAACTTCAGAATTCACCGGTAGAACTGAGGCATCTGATGTGCCACTCCAGGAAGATTTGTCAACAGAAGCTGTCAAAGAAGAAAAGGTCCCTTTTCTCTCAGTTGACGAGACCAGCATCCTGGAAAAACGTGCGGCTGAGACTTCTTGTTTGGCCAACATTGACCAGCAAGTTTCTGAAGGTGTATTAGTAAAAGATCAACAGAAATCATGTGATGTTGATGGTTCAGAAGTAGCTTCGGGAATCCAAGTTGGATCTATCGTAGATATTCCTGAAACGCAACATTGTCAGGAAATTACATCAAATCTCGAGGTGCATGATAAGGAAGTGGCTAGTGTGACTCTAGTTTCTGGCCCATGTAATTCGGTGTTGGAAAATCCTGATCTGACAAAGCCTGGCGTTTGCATTGAAACTGATACTGATGGAATGTCTGACATTTCTATTTTAGAAATCAATGAAAGGGAAGGGACCACAGTGCCAGGTTTGTTTATCAAGCATACAATTTGTAGCAATTTGATTCCATGTATAGACCCAAATTTGTGTCTTTAGGTATTCGTAAGCGGTAACCTTGGCTAATTCTCTTAAGACATCCAAATTAATATTTTTAAGTACACTTTACATAATGATTAGAAGATTAGACAAATTCTGAGAGCCTAGCCAATGGCATGACAAATACCCTAAGAATGCCTTGGGACTTCCTTTCCAAATAGGCTGTTGCCAAAAAACAAATTGAACTTTGGGATTAAGAGAGTATGGCCCAGTCCAAAAATTGAAAAAGCCCCCTTCAAATTACTGATGGCCAATCGTAAGCATGAAATTAATTGGTTATCGAAAACTGAAGAGTTGTTGCAGACACAGCAAATATAAGCCGGGAGGGGCAAAATATGTTGACAATTGTAGTATGCGTCTTAAAAAACATGCTTTTGTAGGATTTAGTACATGTAGATTAAAAAGAAGGCAGTTGTTTGAGAATGTTCATTTATTTTATCAGGTAAAGTGTTCTGCATAAACAGTAATTCTGATCAAATTCTGAAAGAAAATCAAGCACGAGAACATGCTTCAGGTGAAGATATTCAGGTGGTCATTATCAATGAACCTGATGTATCACAAGTACAGAATACAAACTCACAGGATACATTGGCCAAGAATTTAAATTGTATCTCAGAACCTGAGTTTCCTGCTCCTGAAAAACTGCTTTCAGTACCCGATGGCCTTATTGATTCACACAGAGACATGCTGGTAGAGGTTAGCCCTAGTGAATTTGAAGGGCTTGATGTTATTGGTGATACTGGGAACAAAAGTGCTGTAGGAAGAAAGCGTAGCTTTACTGAAAGTACACTTACTGAACATAGTCTGAATTCAGTTGAATCCTCAAGACAAGTCCGTGTTAAGAGGGCCATTGAATCAGTTCCAGATGATGATGATTTGCTGTCGTCCATTTTAGGTATATCAGACTTTCTTTCTCAGGTCTATATCATTGACTTCTTCTCTCTTGAATATTCTGTGATTTGAGGAAAATTGTTATTTATACCAGCTGGAAGAAACTCTTCGATTTTGAAAGTAAAGCCAACGCCTCCCCTTACCGAGGTGACTTCTATGAAGCGTACCCGTGCTGTTACTCGTTCAGGAGCTCCCAAAAGGAAAGTTATTGTGGATGATACAATGGTTTTGCATGGCGAGTATGTTCCTTATGGCAATGATAACTTTTTTACCCCTGTTGATGCTGTTTATATTTTTCATTCCCAATTTCAATTTTTTTTACTATGATGATGTGATTTTTGCATAGCATGCGCATATCTCCTTTATTCATAAAATTAAGGTTTACTTACAAAAAGTAACATTGAGGTTCGATATCATTTAAAAAAAAAAAACTTTCATATTTATAAAAAGTATGCAAAAAGCATTTCAAAACCTCCCTTCATATTCATAAGCTTTTTTATAGCCAACACCTTAATTAACACTAAATGCTTAATGCAATTTCTAAATTTAGATTTTTTTTATTTTGAATAATTGGGTCAAATCTCAAGAGTATTTTCTGCAGTTATCCCTAATTCTAATCACTTGACTGAAGGAATCTGTTTTCATATTTCTATATTTTCTGACGACTTTCTCCCTCTTTCAATACATTCCCTTATGACTTGCATCTTGGCTTTCCACTCCATCTTGCTTAGTAACCTTTGCTGCCGAGTTACTGAAAGCAAGCTTTCTTTTGTGCGTTGTTTGGCTTTAACTTATAATCATGAGGATCCATGTTATTTTTTAAAAACGTTTAAATTTATGCTGTATTTATTCCTTGTTAGTATGATACGGCATCAGCTGACCAATACAGAAGACATACGACGTGTTAGAAAGAAAGCTCCATGCACACTTGCTGAAATCTCAATGATAGAGAAACAGCACAAGGAAGATGAAATTTTTCTTGGAACTATATTCACTGGTGAGTTTGTAAGCTTCAATTAATCACAATTTTCTTGTAAATTGAGCAATGAATTTTGTAATTTGAAATTACTTTTGCGGTGCATTTAAGCTTTCTTTGAATATGTTCAGACAAAATAGAACTCTTTCCACTGGAAAATGTTGACAGTCTCAGATTTTAAACAGTAACTTAGAGTCTTCTCTTATTACTTTCTTTTTGATAAGCTTGTTTTTTTAACTAAATAATAATGCATTATTAAAGTCTCACATGACACCACAAACCAAACAAATTGTTTCTACCAAAACACAAAACAATACTATATTTTTTGCTCACATTTCCCAAAAGGAAATTCTACTTGTTTGCCTAGATATGAATCAACTTTGGATTACATAAAACATCATTGATATCTGCCATACCCATACGTCATAGTCTTCAGGACTTCATTAGAGATAACTCATTTGTTTCCTCGTTTTTATAATCCTCTATGTTTATCCATTGATTTATTTTTCTTGACTGGTCAGTAAATTAATATTATTACCTTTGTAGGCATGTCAGTTGAATTGGCCTCTTTGCATGGTCAGACACATGGTTTGAATCTCATCACAGTCTGCAAAGATGATGTGCATGTCCCGTCCCTCGACACTGTGACTGGATCCCAACACAACAAAAATGATGCTTCCCTTGAAACTATTATTGAATCAAACTTGGAGGTGACCAATACGAGGCTGCTTTCGCAAGAGGACAAAAATGATGCTTCACTTGAAACAATTTTTGAACCAAACTTGGCTTCCATGGATGACAACTATGCTGCTTCTCTTGAAACCATGGCTGTTTCACATTTAGCGTCCCCACATAATGAAAACCATGATGAGGGTTTTGGCCTGAATAATGTATCAAAAATAAGTGAGCAAGTGGGGCCTGACGCCGTGAATCCTCTGCCGTGTGAAAATAGACTGGAGGAAGTGAATTACACTACTATAGATGCTGACTTCAGTCAAGAGCAGACTAAGCGTACCGATGACGTGGGGCACAATGATTCACAACGGGAGCCTGAAGTGAGTGCAGCTGAAGTAGAAATTAGTCTAATAAATGCTGTCACTGAAAATCTTTCTGTTATTCCTGAAGTTGATCCATTAGACTCGGTCCAAACAGATTTCTTAACCGGATTTAGTGAGAGAAATTCTCACATGAATATGGATGCATCATCTTATGTTGTTCCTGATCAGATGGTGTCTATTCATTCGGTTGAGCTGGATTATTCTGCGGATGTTGGTGGTGAACAAGAAAATGATAGGCGCAAACTAGCAGACAATGGTGATGGTGAGAATGAAGCTGTAATGAGGGATAATATACTGCCTTATATGGTTCAAGATGCTGCTGTTGAGATTGCATCGGATGGTACTAACCGTGGGGAATCGGAGCATAATTTTGAGAACGAAACTTATAATATTAATACATTCGAAGAACATATAGAACTGGGATATTCACATGAAGCACTTGTGAGCGGGATGGAGGATGGTTTGGAGAATTATGCTGAAAATCTGAATCAATCTGAACTTTATCAACCCAATATGATCGATGATGGAATTTCTGGGTTTGACCTGCCTGATCGAGATGTAAGTCTTTTCTTTTTCTTTCCTTTTTTACTAGTTATTAAATAACATAGCAACGTGCAAGTAAATATGTGTGTGTGTGTATATATATTATGAGTTGTTTTTGACAGCTTTAGCATCTCTGTAATGCAGGGCATAAATTATTCGGCTGTTGGAATTGATACAGGTTTGTTTCTATCTCTTAACTCGGTAATTTTCTCGCAGCGTGGAACATGATAATTAATGAAATGAGAAATTTTGTGAAAAAACTTGTAATACATATCTTTAAGATCATATTAGTCTGACTCATGTTCTATGAGCTTTCAGGGTTTCTAAATGTCGATGATGATGAGCTTACTGAAATGGCTGATGATCATATGCCGGATGATGAAGAAACTCAATATACTGACAACAGTGGGTGGTCTTCGCGTACTAGGTAAACTCTCGAATTAACTATGCTTTTATGTTGCAATAGTTTCTTATCAATGAGATTGACAGACGGATCGTCGTTAACCATGAAGGGATATTTCATAATTATTAACTTGTGATATTATTTGAACTTGAAGGGCTGTTTCCAAGTATCTACAAACAGCATTTGTTAAAGAGGCAGAAAGTGGAAAGAATTCCCTTTCCATGGACAACCTGTTAACCGGTAAAACACGCAAGGAAGCATCGAGGATGTTTTTTGAAACATTGGTATGTCCATATATGATATATACATATATATATATATATATATATATAATGACTTGTTGAATGTTCAATGTTGTACGACAGATTGTTTTAACCTCTGTGTTTGGCCTGAAAAATGTTACAGGTTCTAAAAACAAGAGACTACATCCATGTAGAACAGCCTAATCCATATGCTGACATAACTATAAAGCCTCGATCGAGCCTCATGAAATCCGACTTCTAAATCTCCTCTGGTGTAACTAAAGGCAGAAACACATGTAAAGACGATAGAAACTGTGGAAAATGCAGGGCAGCAATGCTTATTTTGTGCTCTTTTGATTTGTGTTAAAACTTCAAAGTAGTTTCATAATTTATCACAGTAAGGCTTTCAAATCTCGTAGCTTAGCTAAATAATTTAGTTTTATCGATACTTGTAATGGTTGGAGTTCATAGATTGGTTTCTTGCAAGCTTACTATCATTTGTATAATGCATATCATATTTATATGTATGTATAGGATCGTGATATTTAAGTTATCATTTGAGCCATTGGAGCTGGTTATTTTTGTTGCCCTGTCTGTATATCTTGATTATTGCCAAGTAGGAATGTAAAATGAGGAAGAGGACAAGGTTTGTATTTGATATCAAGTTAAAAGTGAACCCTGTGGTTGATTTTCAGAAATTGCAAATGAACCCTCCAATTTTTGTTCCCTTCTTAAAAAAAACATATTCATATTATAGTCCTTTATTCTTTTTGGGGACTGTTTTGACAATTCTTGATGGCTGAGTAATTTTTGGTGAAAATTTTGTAGAAGTGTCCGTGAGCTACATAAAATGTTTTTTTAACTTGTTCACAATTTATACTTCCTTTGAACTTTTCATCTACTTTTTAAAATTTTACCCAAAACAATATAATGTACTATCTCAGAAGCAAAGCTGAACTTTACTTGGAGAAGAAATTTATCCTTGACTTCAAAAGCTTTCATTTGGTTAGTTAGCTAGCCAACGATCCGGTACTCAAGTCTAAAACGAATATGCTTTTCTTCGAACATGTTGATTTTCTTCATCCAATGATTAATAATTAATTTAAATTTACTAGAATATTTTTCAAGTAGGTATATATCTAAGCCGAGATTCATGATTCTTATTGATCAACTCCTTGAACACAATTAATTTTGTTAACAAATCAAGTGGAGCTCCATGTTTCATTTTCATATTACTTGACTTGTCAAACTCCACAGGTCGTAGAAAATTGCAACTTCTATTTTATTCCGGTAAAATGGTTTCAGACTAGGAGTGATGTAACGTAAGCTACAATTGTTCTTAGAGAACTCTTTTTATCGTATCAAAAACAACTACTAAACTCAAAGACAAACGACATACAAATAACCCTAAACTCTAAGACACTTGGGCTTTATTTAAAACAACAAATAAAAGAACTAATTATATTTGGGCCTTGTAACCACATCAAGAAGTGGCTGGGATTAATTTGGTTGATTCATATTGTTTTCCATCAATAAATTGCAATATTTATACTCAAAAAAACCGTAAACATAAGATTTTAACATTCAAAAACACTGCATACTACCTTGCCTCAACCATAGAACCTGAGAATCGTTTTTCTTTCCGGTTTCTTTTGCTCTCATCCAATGTGAATGGGCATCTAATGGACGTTCCCAACTCCCAAGAAAACACATACATAACTCCAATGGGAACAAATAAGGCTTTGCACATTCTGAAAAAACAATACTCAGATGCCAAAACTTCCCTGGAGAATTAGAGATCGATGAATATCAATAGTTCTATCAATTTCAAACCAGTTAAATGGTCATGATCCCATACATAGGCCCCTCATTTACGTGTTTTTACGTTCAGCAGCCTCGAAAAGCTCATCCAAAATGTTAATCGGCTTCAAGTTCTGCTCCAAACTTCTCCAATCTATCAGTCTCTTCTTCCAAGTCCCGTATCAAAGTGTGGTTCACTGATCCATCATCTATGCTTGCTTGTATTTTCTTTCCACCAAACCTTCAGGAAAAATAAATTACAATCAGTAGCATTCATAAATCAGTCAATTACATAAAGTAGTCTCGAGTTCGACCTAATTACAAAAAACACCCCTACGATTGTGTCCGATTCATTACATGCAGTTTACCGCTGAGATGTCAAAAATATGAATTTTGGTGTGTTGTGTTGTGTTTGGATTGAAGAATTAGCATTTGAATGAGGGAAGGATTCCAACCAACTTCATCTAATATTGATTTCAACTCCACTACAATATCATAAAAACCAGCTCACGATAGGAGAGATGGAGGATTTATAATGCATTGTAAAAGAAGCCTGTAACATTATTTTAAGAAACTTAGTACCTGTGTTGTCAAAGGATTTAATATTCTTCTGTTCAAACATCTATCAATTCAAATGGTTTCTTAAAATTATTTTTAAACCGGTTCAATATGACAATGACATTTAATTAATTGATAAACAAATATCTAAAAACATGTCAACATTTACCTTTAAAAAGTCACAAATGTATTTACGCATGAAAACTAAAAGTATAATAGAACAGTAAAAAGAATGTGAAAATTACCATCGCCCATTCATTAACTCTATGCACTTATGGGCATCCTTGCTGTCCTTAAACTTCACCAACACGACACCCTGCGGGTGATTCTCACAAACCTAAAAGACCCAAGCCAAAACAAGAAATTATCAGAAGTCAAAACAACTACATGCATATATTTTGGAAATATGTAATCAGAAACAATTTGTAACATAATTGAAGATTATACCTTGACAGAATCCAATGGACCAAGCTTTCCACACTCGTCACGGACATCCTCTTCTAATTCGGGGCGCAAATTCTCATCAGCCTATAGAGCAAAATTCAAAAAGCACCATGACTTATGTAAAACCCAGGAATCACAACAAATAATGGTTATAAATAATACTATTATTTATAACTATTAGATTAAGGGATAGATTAATCATATTATTCAAATTTAGAATTTGAATTTAATTATATAATTGTTTGTTATATATATGTTTTGCATGATTTTATATTTTACATATACATAAACTATGTTAAAATCATAAATTTTAGTAAAATCACGTGTTTCTAAATTCAAGAGGAAATATTGAATTACGGTTGAACATGTAAAGAAGAAAATTCAAAAGGAAAAATTGAATTACCCTCAATTCTGAAGGGGTGAACATGTAACGAAGAATAACAGTTGCTGGAATAGACACCTTTGCATCATCACGGCCACCTGATTGTTCACAAAAATGGATATTGATGTTTAACCTTAAAAAGAAAAAATCCAAGTAAATGACAAAAATGCAAGTATGAACTGAGTAAAGTCATAGTAACTTTCTCCAGGAAAAGTAAAACACCAAAAAAAAAGCCTTTCGGGTGATTTTTTACTCTAAATTGGGAATTTGAGATACCAGAAACGAATGATATTCAGAATTTATGTAACTTTGGAAAAACAATTAATGAACACACCAAAGCCACTATATACATGAATACAAGTAAATAGTAAATATTAGTATCAGACAATTTCATGAAAGGTGAAATACATCCAATAACAAAAAAGGAAGTAACGATCACCTATTTAAGACATAAATAGTTTAAGGGTGCTTATAAAAAAATTAAAAGGGAAAAGCTATCCCAATAATGACCTACCCCAGCCCAGCATCTTCTGCTCAGCTTTCTGATGTTTTCTCTTCTTATTCTTATCCATTTGCTTAGATACAAATCTCTCACCTACAGGAGAGCATAATTATTAAGATACTTAATAAATAACAAATTAATAAACTAAACACCTGGTAAGAGACTGATATGAACTTATTATTCTACCAAAAATACTAATAATAGTTATGCCAAAACAAATGGTGCAACAATAATAGTAATAAGGTAGGGTATATTACCTTTTTGCTGAAACTTAGCTTTTGTAACTGTCATAGGAACTTTTCCGTCAGGCCTTAGAGGTGCCCCGTCCAAAATCTGGGTAGCTAGATCTACAGATGCTTCCTAGAAAACACCCAAATTATATACGAGTTGATATAATAGGCAGCATAAACATTTAAATGACCAAAAATATACATACGCTTTGCGAGGATATGATTATAATAGTATAATCATTAATCATGATAATAATAAATAATAAAAGTACCCAATTCTTAAAAAAGTTACATCATTACCTTCAGATAAGTTACCAAAGCATCCCCCTTCTTTCTTCCAGTTTCTTTGTCTACGTAAATCTTCACCCGGGGCCTTTTTGTTTCAGGGTCCTAAAGAGTTTCGATCATATTATAAAAATAAATCCCATAAAAGGAACCAGCAGATGAAAGCATCATTGAAACAGAGGGAGAGGGTAACTAGGTTATGCAACAAAGCTATGTGTAGAACTTGACCGCTAAAATTGCCGGATAAAATTCAGTGCCCTTGTCAAATGATATTGGAAAATAAACGCTTTAAATTAAAATACAGGAAAAAGGAAAAAAAAACAAGAATATTACCTCCTTTATGATCCCACACTTGGTGAACACTTCAACTACCTGTATCGGATTTCGTCAGCCTCACTACCAATGAAAGACACTTTGTAGGGAAATATGCTATTCAAGAGAATCAGAACAAATGTGTGGTACAAGCAACAAACGAATTTACACCATCACTAACCTCTTCTGTAGTGACATCTTCCGGCAAGCCCGTAACATATACATGTGTGTTCACTTTCAATTCAAACCAAGAATCAGGAGGTTTGTTGGCTTCCTGGAAACAATAGCCACAAAAAATAAATTAATGGACATAATTCAAGTTTATATTCAGGGCAAAATTTATAAACAAAAACATTGGATTAGATAAAATAAAATAATTAAATATTATATAGACGGGCAACAGCAAAAAAACAATTCAAAGGCGGGACCCACCTTCTTCTCCACATCTTTCGTATCATCTGCTTTCTCAGGAAGCTTTCGTTTGCCAATTTTCTTTTCTTTAACAGCTTCACTAGCAACATCATTAACCTCTTTCTTTACTTGAAGATCATCAACATTCTCTCGAATATCATCATCATTCACTACCGGAAAAACTTCCTCTTCTTGCACAAAAGTCATAAATTCCAGAGGATATGCTTCATCTTTTGGAGTGATGTTTTCCTGTTATAAGCAACAACCCGAAGGTCGGAGTATTATGGGTTATAATTTACTATTTTACAGAGAAAGAGAGGAAAAAGACTGGTATATATTGGAGAGTGAACTACATACAACTGCGTATATATATGATTTATCTAGAGAAAATATATATATAAAAACCACAAGTTCCAAGAAAACTCTAGAACCAAGCCAAAACTACCCAAATACAATCAGCGGTAGGATTCAAGATAAAATATATAAATTTTAAGCCAACCTGAGGTACCCAGACTTTAAGAGTCCGATCCCACTTATATGTAGTGCCATCATCATCGGTGAATTCTTCCTCGCCTTCAGGTGGTGTCGTAGGCCTCTCTCGATCATCATTTATGTTACCCTCTGCCTCGGCCTCGGCCTCAGCCTCAGCCTCCTTAACCTCCCTTTGCCACTTGTCAAACTCGTCCTCTTCATTAGGCATGTCAGGAACTGCAACTATATTTTTTTTTCAAAAATAACAAATTTTACTAATAAGCCCTAAAGACATTAATCATTAAGTTTAGCTTACTTAGAAAACCAAAAGGGATTCATTGTATAATACTCTGAAGGGGCATTTGCAAGTTGTTGGGGGTAATTCTCGTAATTAACTCAAAATGTGATGGGGGCAAGAAGTCACAAACCTAACTCAGGAGCAGTTTTTTGAGGAGCATCGATCGACAACCCAGGAACAGACGAAAGCGGCTGCCAATCACTACAACCCTCTGACCACACGAGCGTGCTCCGGTTCAAGTATCCACTTGCATAATGCTCTGCCCATCAGAATCAAACAAGTGCTTAGTCACATGATTTCATTATCAAAAAAGCAGATGAAATTAGACGGTTTTAAAAAGGAGCTGACCCTGCAACTCGGAGACAGTGTAAGGGCCTATAAGCTGTTGGTCCGGGCCAAGGATATACCATCCCACTTCGGTGCTCGTTTCTGCAACATCACGATTTTTCAAAAAAAAAACTACTCCGTATGATTTTTGTCTCAATAAAATATTGTAAGAAAACGGAGTCGATTGAAATTGGGGGTTTTCGGTGTGTAAAATCGAAGCAGAAATTCATGCACATACCAGCAATCGGTGGTTGCGACGACATCGTTTCAGGTCACCTCACCTCTGTAGTTTTCCTCTCCTCGGAACCAAACACAGTACTCCTAGAAAGCAGGTGGACGAACCGTGGTGGAGTGGTGGTGGGTCTAAAATTCGGAACCTGTTTTTGGGCCGGCCTTTTTCCCGTATAAGTTACTGGATTTCCTATATGGGTTTTTATTGGGCTTTTTGTTAAGAGAGTGTTTGGCAGAACACAAACCGTTTATAATGCTTATAAATTCTTAAAATTTGTATAGTAAACTTAAAAAAAAAACATTAAAAAACTTAAAAATAAGTTTTTTAAAAACAATTAAGAGGAAAATACTTTTTTAAACAGCTTATAATTTCTTGTAACTTAAAATACTCTTAAAATTATTATCTTAGATATATATACAAAAATTTCAAATTTATTATTTACTTAATATAATTATTTTTATTTTTTTTATATATATAACAATTTATTTTTAATAATTTTATATATATAAAATCTCAAATTATCAAATAAATTAATATTTTATATATTTATTTTATTCAAACGATTTAACAACTTATTTATTAAATAAGATATAAAATCTTGTCGTTTGTTAAAACAACTTAGAGTGTGCTTGACAAAGCTTATAAATTTTTTAAAACAACTTATAAGAGGTTTAAGAGCTTATAAGCTGATAAAATTTGTTTGGGAAAAGGAAGGTAATTTTTTTTAAACAGCTTATAAACTCTTGTAACTTAAACAATAAAAACATAATTATCCCTAAAATTATTAACTTTTATATATACTAAAAAATTCCAAATTTATTATTTAGTTAATATAATTATTTTTTATTATTAATTATTAACTTTTATATATATATATTAAAAAATTCCAAATTTATTATTTAGTTAATATAATTATTTTTGATAATTTTTTCCATATATAACAATTTATTTTTTATCATTTTATTTATATAAAATATCAAATTGTTAAACAAATTAGCATCCGATAAGTTTTTATATTTATTTTATCGTTTAACAATTTATTTATTAAATAAGACATAACAGTTTATCATCTCTTAAAACAACTTATAAGACATAAGATTTTATAAATTTTTTTTAATAAGCTCGTTCAAACGAGATCTAAATTGAAGAAAGGAGATAGTAAGTTCTTCTATGTTGAATCAGTAAAAGTTACTACTTCAATGGAATTAAGTTGAAATTATAATAACTTTTAATTCATTCGAACTAAAAATAAAAATAAAAAAAATTAATGTTCATCAACTTTTTAAATTTGTAGGTGTATAAAATTGAGAAGTTTATGGATTGAACAAAAATATGCATAATTCCTTATGGGTTAATAATCCACAAGTGATGGAACAAAAAAAATATAAAAATGTGTTATTTTTTTGAATATTTTTTATAAGAAAGTAAGATATATTTTGAAGTTGATAAATAATAAAATTGAAAAATATCATAGTAAAACATGAAAATTTTCATCAATATAAAATTTAAAATTTTGCTATGAACTTAAAATTGAGTGAGTGAAATAAGTTTTTATTCAAAAACAAATATATTAAATAAATATTATTATGATTTAAAACACAAATCACTCACCGCCTCTCGAATCAAAAAAGATATACGATTAACACATAAATTTATGTGAAAATTCAAAATTAGAAAAAAAAAATATTATGGGAAAAAAGAAACAATTTCACTGTATGGCATTTAAAAATTCAATTTATAAGTTTAAAAACCTATAAAATTCGAAACAATTAAAATTATGAAATAAAATGTTCTAACTCAGAAATCTTTAAAGAATAATTATATTCTGAATATACTTATAATCTATATAAACTAAAATCAAATAAAATCGGATCGCAACTAAAATATAATTGTGTATGACGCGTGAATAATTAGAATGCGGAATTGGTATCACACATGACATCATTGATGAGTCACCATCCACTATTGTGCGTGAGCTTTGTACTCGTCGTCCCGTTTTTCGTTTGATTCGAGTAATGTTTCAACGATTAAAAAAGTAGTAACTTAAAGGAATTTAACCATATTATTCTTTCAAATTCAAACTAATTATTAAATTTATATTAATATAGACAAAACCTAAAATACTAAAAAAAAAACTTTTAATTTATCCCGCACAAAATTTCATCAAATCTTGGTCCGAATTGTGTTATAACATGCAACGTATCTACTACACAATAATTATCGCAAGTGAAGTTTTTATCCCCTCGCACAATTCCTCCATCTCAAACAAATTGCAACAAAAACCTCACACTTGGAGTCTAGAGATAACATAGACAAGCCCAAAACACAATTACTCACATGTACTGGTGATTTCGTAGTCTGAGTTCGATACCAGGTACAAGGTAAGCAATCTTGTTAAAAACGGTTCAAAACGTAGAGATTTGTGAGTTCATTACAATTAGTTGTTACATTCATTGATTTTTCAAAATTCAGACTCACGTGAATCTTTTAGACTTGACACATTTGAAATAGTGCTCAAAGTTGTTATTTGCATAATACAAAATAATAATAATTAAACATGTTGAAAATATACCACCCTTAAATATATGTAATTATGAATAGTTATTTTTCAATTTTTATATTTTGAAATTTATTTTATTATTATTTGATTATAATTTATTTTGATAAAAATAAAAATGAGAATAATAATAAAAATAATAATAGTGAATAATAAATGTATTAGTATTTTTTTAACTAATTTTTTTAACTATATATATATATATATATATATATATATATATATATATAAATTACTCAAATAATTAATATTTACTAAACAAATTAAATTTTTTTCTCAAATCTATTATGTTATTCTCATTAAAATATTGTCTGGATAAATGTTAAAACTTGAAAATAAATGTATATAAAATATTTAAAATATTCTCAAATAATTAATACTTAACATTACTCAAAAGAGATTTGAATCCTAAAATCTATTCATATTTTTAAGAGATAATCCAACAAAATTAATAGAGTATTAAAGTTAATCAAAATAAGTCATTTTTATATATTTATATAAAAGTAAATTATATATGACCACAAAAATAATATTATGTGAAAAAAATAAATTAGAAATAAAATATAATTTTATTATTAAAGATAGTCAAAATAACAATTATTTTACATATTTATATAAAAATAAATTATATATAGTACATAAATAATAAATATGCCACAAAAATAATAATTATGTTTGAATTTTGGTGAATAAATTAAGAATAAAATATAATTTAAAATAAAGATTATTTTAAAATTAATATGCATTCAATATTTATATAAAAGTAAATTATATTTGCAGCACAAAAAAAATAATTATATATGGATAATAGAACACAAAAAATAATAAATATGTGTAAAAATAATATAAGTAGTTATATGGTATAATGTTAGAATGAAAATAAAAATGAAAAACATAACATATTCTTTTACTACTTTTGATGAAATGAAAGTTACTTTTTCGGGAAGATTCAAGATTCTTTTCTATTTTTCTAAACCAATTTTTTTGAATTTTAGATGGTTTTTTTTTTAATCATCTTTGTCATTTGTACGTCATTTTTTCAATTTGAATGTTTAAACTTAACTCCAACATACTTGTTAGTTTTCAAATACTTAGTTAGAACACATGCATTTCACTTGAAATAAAACATGTGAAGTCTAAACTTACGTACGTCACTAAACTTACAATAAAGCTTTGTTTTGTAAACATGAGCTACCAAGACGAGTCTTGGTAAATATATGTACCTCAAACTTGGATCAAAGGTAATTTTGAACGAAGATCATTTTGCTCATCACCATCAAAACATACATCTTATAAATGTTCTAAATCGTTTAAATGATCCTCAGTCTTTAGATAAATCTTCAAGATACATGTACATTTCTTCAATTAACGTCTTCTTCTCAGGTTTACTTTTAACTTCATGCTTCTTATTCGTACATCGTACAATATTCATTCTGAAGCAACTGAAACGTATTTTTTGTATATTATTTTGCAATTGTATTAGATTCACGCAATTGAGAAACATGTTTTGTAATTGTATTAAATTTTTTATATTGTTTTGCAAAATAGTATTAGATTCACGCAATTGAGAAACAACCACTAACACACCCTCATACGGATAATCGTGAAGATCAGAGCATCCCTAATTAATTAGTTACCATCTTAACTTTGTCTCTATTCTTAAGGAGTAGAAACTCGAATATTGTCACTTTCTACATTTTCGCTATTATCACATAATTTACATAATGATAAATCGATCTCCGTATTTAAATGAAGGATTCTGACTTTGAACCATTGTCTCAATTCTTAAGGAGAAGAAACTTGAATATTGTCACTCTCTTTTTTCTAGTACAAAAAATTATGACGAAATTTTTTTGACGACATAAAATTCGTCATTAATTATCAATCAAAAGTGACAAACTTTACTTTCTTTACTTAATATATCATTTTAGTGACAAATTTTAATTTTGTCACCATGCAAGTTGTTTTTCATGAGAAAATATTTTTTGGTCCATAAAAATATTTGTTTTTTGTAATTATTTGAAAACTATTGTGACAAAAATAAAAATTAGGTCACATAAATCAATATTTATTGTAATTAGGGACGATAGTAAAAGTCATGAAAAAAACGCTTTTTTGACACAAGTATATTTGTCATTAATTATTCAAAATTATTAATGACGTAATTATTTAGTTACAATTTATCACTCAAAAGTGACAATTTTTATTCTTGTCAATTAATATATGGAGATATAGTGACATTTAAAAAAAATTGTGACTGGGCAACATTGTTTTTTTTGACAAAATTTTATTTTATCAACAAAATTATATTTTCCCGTCATTATTTGAAACTTATCATGACAAAAAAAAATTGTCTCATAAAAATTTGAGGAAGAAATTTATAGTTATTAGTGACAATAGTAAATGTCATCGTAAAAAGACTTTTCATGACAATTATTTCATGACATAAATGAAATTTGTCATAAATGATTACTTAAATGTTGTCCCTTTATTTATTGATTTTCAAGATAAAAAAAATAATATTGTCACAAAAACTATTTATTTCTCATTATTTTTAACCTAATGTAACAAAAGTTATAAATTTGTCATATAATTTTTTGTTGACAACATTTATAACAAAGTAGTGACGATTTTAAAGGTCATGAGAAATAATGTTTATAACAAAATAATATTTGTCATTAATTATTAAAATTCATCGGTCACTTAATAATTTTGTCTTATCATTATTTGACACAAATAATTTGTAATTAGTGACCATAACATTTGTCATGTATTATAAAGTTTTCTTGACGATTTTATGTTTCATCATTAATTAATATAATTAACTTACTATATTTTTTTCAATGAATAGTATATATATATATATATAATACAATATGCCCCCATATTTAAAAATAATTTTATTTACAAATAATTTTGGAACAATTAAATTAGTATTATTTTAGAAAAAAGAAAAATAGCAGTGATAAAGATTTTATATAAAAAAAAATGATTTTAAATTTATTATAATTTGGAAGGCATAAAAATCTTTTGCTTGGTATAAAAATAAAAACATTTCAATTTTAGGTGATTTCCTTCATATTTAATAATACACCATAATATTAATTAATAAGTATTTACTGTAAACGATTTGTATGTGATGATAAGGTAGAGTGACGATGTCTTTTTTTGTTATCATATGAAAACTTTTGATGATGAAACGGAACATCGTCATATTTACGACGCAAATATGGTGACAATACATGCAACAAAAAAATTGTCGCAAAAAAGATTTTGTGACATGAAAAATGGAATTTCTTCGTGAAAAAGATTTCGTGAGGAATTTCGTCGTGAATTCTCAAATTTCTTGTATTGTTTGCTATCATCACCTAATTCACAAATGGAATTTCTTCATGATAGTGTTCCCTATCATCACCTAATTCACTGGATCTCCATATTTAAATGAAGGATTCTGACTTTTAACCCTTTTATGGCTTTGAATATTAATGCTCAACATTAAGAAACAAAAATTAATACTCAATATTAAAAAAAAAACTTCTTTGTTTGTCTATAATATTCCTTGGCTAAGATAATATTAAAAAAAAACTCTTTGTTTGTGATATATGGACTCCACCAACCAAGTATTTTCCAATTCTCTTAATACATACATTCTATTAATACATCTAGACTTTACTAACCAATCCAATTTTATAATTGAACAACTTAAAACAACTTAAAATGGTTAAAATAACAATAATTTTAAATATTTATATAAATTTAAATTATAAAGAATAAAAATGATAAATATATGTGGAGCACAAATATAATAAAAATAAATTATAAATAGAACACAAAATGATAAATTTGTGTGGACTGTGCAGTACAAAAATAATATAGTAAAGAATAAGATATAAAATCTAATTTAATTTAAGAATTAGAACATTCCTGAATTCATTATATGGATATAATAAACAAGTATTTTGAAAAATAAATATTATAATTTATTAAATTACATTTAATACTCCATAAATATATTAGTACAAATTAATAAATGTGTCTAGATAATAAATAATATAAGTATTTTGAAAAAGGATATTATAATTTATTAAATTACATTAATACTCCATAAAATATACTTTAAATTTTAGAATTAATTAGTTTTTCATTTTTTATTAATTAGAGTATTACTAAACAAATGATTTAAAATTTAGTATTAATTAATTTTTCATTTTTTATTAATTAGAATATTACCAAACAAATGAATCAACCTATACATGTTATTATTTTTTTATTTAACAATGTTATTAATTAAATTGCCATTGATTTATAATTAGAAAAAGATATATTATTCTAAACTAACCTAAAAAAATTACCATTTATCTAAAATCACTCTAAATCATAATGAGTATTAATATAAAATTAAATTGCATAAGTATAAAAATAATACTCCCCCATTTTTTACCATTTATCCAAAATCACTCTAAATAATAATGAGTATTGATATAAAATTAAATTGCATAAGTACAAAAATAATACTCCCCCATTTTTTTTATAGTAATTATTGGTGGAAATAAGTACAAAAATAATACTCCCCCATTTTTTTAATAGTAATTTTTGGTGGAAAATAGAATATAAAAAATAAATAAATAATGTGTGGAGCACAAAAGAATGACAATAATTTTAAAATTAATATTTATATTCAATATTTCTGTAAAAATAACTTACATAGAGCACAAAAATAATAATTATACTTTAACTATTTGCACACAAAAAAATCTAAATTAAAGAGAGTTCTTTACCATAAAAATAGATAATCATAATTTGTATTTGAAATGAACTAGATTTTTCTGCCCGTGCGTTGCACTGGGAGTACCACTCAAAGCTTCGCCCGAATTTATTTTGATCTTGATTTTATTATATATGTTAAAAAAATTGTATAAAGATTTATGTTTATATTCATAAGTTTGAAAAAATAAATTTAAATGTTTTGACAATAATTTATTGATTTTGGATTGTTAAAAAATTAACAATGTTATACACACAATATAACTAACAAACCTAGATTAAAATAAAATTTTTTATTTATGTTCCATCCAAATTTCTGAAAACCTTACATAACATTTGTAGTCTTATTCGTCAGGTTACCTCATCACATATTAAGAATTTCAACCCTGCTCTGTTAGTCACCTTTGAAAGTGTAACATACAATTGTCTGTGGGTGAACACTGGCCTCCACAACAGAATGCCAACTTTTGACAAAGATGCCCTTTACTTTTATTAATAGTTATAGCATAAGATATCATAATTGGGAATTGGCGACGTTGAAAGCGAAAGAGCAATTTTAAATTTGTAGGCGTAAGTGACAACCTCGAAATGTAGACATTTCATCTCGCTTTTCTCCTCCTAAGACCTTCGCCTCAATAATGTAGGTTCCCAATTTTGTTATTACCAATCGAGTGTCGTTACATAATCCAGTTGTTTGATCGATATTTCTTAACAACATAATTGAAACCCAACCTACAAAAAATAATGAAAATTAATAATTTAATTATCAAATAACAATGATATAAAACAACAAAACATAACAGTAACATATATGGAAAACAATTGTATAAATATTTATGTTTGTATACATTAGTTTTTAATAAATAAAAGAATTTTTTTTACAAAATTTTAATTTATTTGGATATCGGGAGGTGTAAATTTATGTTATGAACTCATATAATGAAAAGAGTTTTATAGTTCAAAGCTTCACAATAATTTTGTTCAATACTCCTACCAAACGTAGATAAAAAAACAAATAATAAATAATATTTATGTTCATTGTAAATTTCTAAAACTTCCTTCTACACGACATTTGTAGTCTTATTCGTCACGTTACCATTCTCATCACATATTAAGAATTTTAATTGCTCGATTAGTTACTTTTGAAACTGCAACATACAATTGTCCGTGTGTGAACTACTGTCTCCTCAACAGAATCTCAACATTTGACAAAGATTGACTACTTTTGTTAATTGTTATAACATACAATATCAAAATTGGTAATTGACGACTTTGAAAATGAAATTAAATGTTCGTTGTATTGCTAATTTTCAAAGTATTTTTTAAATAATTGTTTTGTTTATGTTTTAACTATTTTCATAACTCATTTTTTTTTATAATATTACACAAAATTAATAAAATAAATATTTTGAAAATATGTATCACATTATAGTAGTATTATATATTTAAATATTTCAAATATGAATTTATTAGAAAATAAATTCATATTTATTGTATGGAGAATTTAAAATTCAAAAATTATTCAAAAATAGTTAAAATCATTATTATTAATATTTAATCATTTGATATTTACCAAAAATAATTAATTTTACATAAAATACGTATTTGTGAAAGGACAAATTAAGTAATATAATATATAGGAGTATATTAAAAATTACTATATTAGATTTAAAATTTTAAAAATTAAAATACATACTATAAACTATAAACTTATATTAATATTTTAAAATTTAGGAAAAATTCAATATAAATATATTTTTCATATATAAAACTATAAATGATCTTTTCCATATTTTTATAGTAAAAGAAAGATACAGGAATATAATATAGAAATATAATTGATAAACTAAGAAAAAAATATATAGTATAATGATTAATGAAAGTAAATATGATAAAGATTATTGTTAATGTAATTTTAAGGACCTATGTAAGTGGAAATCAAATAGCAATATTTGCTACAAACAGTTTATAATTTATATAATAACACCTTTAAATTATAAAGTCAGATCAAGCATAAAACATATATAATTGTAAACTCGTATTGAATGTTTTTATTAATTGTTATATCAAACATGAAATATTTATTAAAATGCAAGAGTTCTTTCCGTTTTAAATAATTATTTTGATCGTATTTCTATTATGTGTCTACTCAATTTAATCGAAATTCAATCTTATTTGTAAACTCGTATTGAATGTTTTTATTAATTGTTTTATCAAACATAAAATATTTATTAAAATGCAAGAGTTCTCCGTTTTAAATAATAATTTTGATTGTCTTTTTATTATCTGTCTACTCAATTTTTCAATATATTTATTGATATATTAAAACACAAATATTTATATAGATAGAATGATTATATAGTTAATACAATTATTTTTTTTAATAAGTTTTTTTTATTGTGTTTCTATTATCCGTCTACTCAATTTTTCAATATTTTATTGATCTTTTACAATATATAACCCGTGTAATTTATATATAAAATAGTGAATTTATTATTTAATTAAAAATTAAAAAATTAAAAAATTATATTTTCGATTATAACCTTTAGTATATGATTATTGTTGATCATAATTATAATAATCAAACTAAGATAAGATATTTCAGTATATGGTATAATATATTACTTTAGAATAACTTAAACATGATAAACACATTTAATTATTTTTAACGAAACATCATTTTTTACATGCATGACCAATTTAAACATAAATCATATTAAAGCGATTAATTTAAGTATTTAGTGAATCAACGAAATTATTCATTCAATTGCGAATTTATTGGAGCGCTAATTATTTAGCTAACACAATAAAAGAGTAGGAAAAAAAGTAAATGAAAATTTAATTTAGCATTATTTTTGTGTAATTAATTTGAGATAATTTCAAATTTATTTCTTTAGTGGTATATGTAAAATTGAATCACTATTATTATTTGTATTACATTAAGAGGGGTGTATTGGTTCCGGAGTTCATAGGATTTTAATGGACTTTTAAAATCCGGAGGTATTCAACTCGGATTTTAAAAAGTCCATTAAAATACGGAGGTATTCAATTAAGATTTTAAAAAGTCTTAAAAAATCCATAGGTATTCAACACTCTATGGATTTTAATGGATTTTAATAGTTTGTGGATTTTAATGGATTCTCTTTAAAAATTATAACTAGATTTGACTTTTCAAAATCTCTCATAATTATGAGAGATTTTGATGGACTTATTTCCAACACGAAAAATCAAATACGAAAAGTAAAAAAAAACAATCGTCATTTAACAAGATTATTACAAAAATCTATCTATATAAAATAATCAAAATTCTATATGAGAAAATTAATTTTATCATGTTTTCGTTAAAAATAATTATTTATATATTATATTAATAATGAATTATTTTGTATATATTATGTACAATAATATGTTTTTCAATAACAATCCAAATATAATAAATTTAATTATTATTCTATTTATTAAAAAAAATTTATGATTATTTATTTACAATGGTGTTTAATATTTGAAAGAATATGATCGAAATTCATCTCGACATCAATTAAGATTTTATTTTTTTAAATTGATATTTCAAAATCAAAATGGAGAGAAAGTATTGTTAAACCAAGAGAATAAACAATGAGTTTCAAGTATAAACGTAATAAAAATAAAAATAAAAAATTATTTATTTTATTTTTCTAAAAAAATTGATTTGTTATATATAAGTATGCTTATATACATTTGATAAATGGAGAACAAATATTGTTAAACGGAGAAAAGTAAACAATGAGATTCAAGTATACAATTAATAAAAATTAAAATAATAATTTATTTTATTTTTCTAAAAAAAATTAATTTTTTATATACTATGTTTATATACCTTTGTTTTTAAAGTCTTTGAAAGTTTACGTAAATCAATAAAAAGTATATATTTTATAATTTTTTGAAATCTATGAAAGTCTATAAAAATCAACCATAAAATCAATCAAACTCTGCATAGAGTCTATAGATTTTACAAATCCATAGACTTTTTAAAGTCAATTAAAATCCTATAAACTCCCAAACGAATACACCCTCCTAAATATCGGCTACATACACTACATCAGAGTCCATTTCTTCTACAATTAAGGACACATTCTTTTTTCTTAAAAAATATTGTTTCAATTGAATAAATAATTATATATAGTTAAAAATAAAAAAAATATATATTATAAATACAAATTGAACAACTTTGTTGACATATAAAACCTTGAACAACAATATACAATTGTTTGCGTAAATATTGCTCTTTTAAAATATTTATCAATGTTAACAAATATTTACATTGATTTTGTTGAGACTTTCACAAGGAAATATTTATAACTCTGAAACTTGAAATGTCTTCAAACTGTAATGTATATAAGTTTCTTATAGTTGCAATTGTTATTACAACACAATTTTCAGTGTTTGAAGTCAAAAACAAAATATCATGAAAGTTAAATTTAAGTTCAGATTCACCCTATTTTTCTAATATTTTACAGTCTTAAAGTCTTGTCATGTTATAAATGACCTATAACATAATCTATTTTATAATGAAATAAGAGCTTTACAAATTAATACAAATGCAATGTAAAGAAATGAAAGAATAAAGTTGTTATAAGAGAACATTTTCTTTACGCTATAGAAGTTAGTTGTGCATTATGTATACCTTTCAAGTTTTAGGAGAATTAGATTTGAGACGCAAACTGATAAGCATTGACATGCTTCGACTACCCAAAATATAACTGATTGAATGTGATGGATAAAAAATAAAATTATGAGTGGGGGAAAATACTGAAAATGTAATATCTGAGTACGTGAACTTCCACTGATGTACCAAATTGTATTATATCCGTGCTCATAAGGCGCTGGTGGAGGACCATAACAAAATGAAAAGTCTCATGTGGATTAGTGATCATCGACACTACAACATCATTGTAATAAAACTAATAGCCACAACACACATAAATATTAATATAAAAATACAAACAAAAATATAAATTGTCAACATAATTAATTTTAAATTATCATAAAACAATTGAAATAAAAATCGAAATATAGAAAATGAACGGAGATGCTTACATTGGTACATGTACCAAATACAAACAAAAAAAGTTTAATTTAAATTGTTAGATTCATTACAACATATTAAACTAAATAAATACAGTGTGCCCTTGGCGGAGGGCATGATGTCCCATTCGAAGAGGTAGGCAGCAGCTGACTTGACTATCTCGACCAAGAAGGGAGGGCTGACGGCGTGAGAGGTGCTCCAGAAATAGTCAATTAATAATGAACATGCATAAAAAATTTCCATCACATATACTAATAAATTAAGTCGAATTAAATAATAATAACTACTTTTAACCATCTAAAGTCAAATCAGGTTACTGGATACAGGAAGTAATTTTTCTGGGATACCCGAGTAAGAGTTGGATGTTATTGATACCACATCTGCAAATATATAGTGTAATTACTAATTAATTATGAAAAAAAAAAAATGGATAACTAAAATTTTACTATGTACTGAATTAAAAAAAATAAGAAAACTTGAATTAATTGATTTACAAAAATGTAAACAATCCTGAGGGATTCAAAGAAAGAGTAATTCAAAATTAGAGGGACTCGCTCAAGTCGATTAATTCAGATTGAAACAAATAAAAAATATGGAAGTAATCGATTTAAAGAAGCCCTTTAAGACGTACTTCATTAGTTGCCGCCATATTTCGATCGACCACTCTCTAACTTTTTCATGCAGATAGTTCATTCCCCTGCAACACCACGTATAAATAAGACATCGTCATATTTCTTTTCAGCAACATGAATATGATGAAAAAAAATACTATGAGAGTAATCGTGTCGTGAATCGTTTAAGTGCAGGTTTAAGTGCAAGTAATATTACAACATCAATAATAATAGTAGTTGTAGATGGAGGAAGAAAACATAAGCACGAATATAGTACCTTTCTCAAAACGAAAGCCAAATATAAGTAGGCCACCTCCCATTCATCGGGGGATAGAGTACCTGAAACCAAAATTAAGCATCAGATAGTTTTATTAATTTCGATTCCAACCAAATAGTTTTAGATATACAAAAATAATAATAAAGCTAAAACTTACTTAAATCATCTTTACCATCACCCAAAGCACCAAGCCTTCGCATGAGCTCAACAAACTCAAGTTTCTTCATGTACTCGTTGACAAATACATGCAAGTTTTTGACAAAGACCAACTCCAAATCATACTGCACGTTTGAAATATATGATTGGCATTCTAAGATAAGAAGTTACATAAACGACAATATTTTGAATACCTCTTCAGCCAATGATTTGAAGACATGAAATGGGACAATCCACTCAAGACAATCCACATCATCCTACAAAATATTATTTTTCAATCAATAAATAGATATATGAAAGATAAAAAAAAACATTAGAAAAAAGTAGAAGTTTCAATAACAATTACTTTAAATATATAATCCATGTGAATTATTAAAGATGGATTGTTGTATAATTAATCAAATAAAAAATTTAATTACTTTTATTTAATATTTTGTATTTCAACTACCTTTCATCTCACTTTATTTTATTAATTTATTTTTATTTTTAAAAATAAAAAAAATAAAATAAAAAGAAGACCGGAGGTTTAAAGTTAAATCTCAATTAATTGTATACTGTACATTTTTATTTTTTGAATTTCTTAACTAATTATACAAACTTCTAAAAAAACATTACTTTTTCATTTTAAAATATAATTTGAACCATACTTTTTCTACTTATTTTTTTAAATATCATTCATAACTATTTAATTTTTTAACTTAAAAATATATTTTGATTTCTTACATTTAAATAAAAAACAACTCAAAAGCCATTTTTTTTTAATCATAAACTTGTTGGAAATACTATCTTGTAAAGTTGCAGGAAGAATGTAGCAATACATACTTGATGTTATTAAGCAAACGTGAAGTTTCAATATGTAACTGAAAGAGGGAAAGATCATTAGGTATACTTAGTGTAAAATAAGTTTCAACAACGTGTATACGGAGAGCAGTGTTAATCATCATATCAGAGCCTCCCTAAGCCTGTCGCTGAATTTGTATCTTCTCTATATAGTGTAGAATTTTCCAGGAACTATAGACACAAAATAATAGACTTAATATAAATACTTCTATCACGAAGCGCAATGACCTGCATATCTCACTTGTAGGTTATGGAAAATCTGATCTGTTAACAGAAGGAGTATCCCTATATAATCTATGACTGCAGAGAGCATACAAAGAGAGACTCTTTGAGAGACCATTTGCCATAATCTTAGTTGATTGAAAGCCATCACCTTATTAAAGCTCATTCTTTCTGCACTAAATGTTCCACATCCCCAAGCTGAATCTCACTTTTTGCAGTTCGGGCCCATATTGAAACAACAACTATATATACTCAAGCGATTTACCTTTGGTTTCCGGAACACATTTGTATACAAAAGCTACTGCAAGCGCGGAAATAGCCGAGAAGAGAAAGAAAGTCCCGCCCATGCTGATAGTATCAGTAACCGAGAGAAAAGACATGGCCACAAATCACTTCACTTGCACTGCAGTATTGAGCACCTGCGCGGGTGTAAGATTGAGGAGTCATAATCAACAGCAAAAAAGAACACCAACAACACTTATAAATAACTCAACTTATAACAGAGATTGCTAAAAAAAATATAAGACAATAAAATTAAGCATCTTTAAAAAATATAACTGTAAATTCAATCGAGAAGTTTAGCTCCACTCGATTAACCTTTTAATTAGCAAATACAAAAGCAAATACGAAATAAAATAAAATAATAATGTCTTGATATCAGGCTAATGAACAAAAAAGCTGATCAATAAGCAACATTAAGCAAAATCAACGCGAGCAATCACCTCATATGTTTGTTTAATTCCAGGTCTCAATGCGTCCCAAACCAACGAAAACCTCCCAACTCCAGGAGCATCTTTAATCGACTGTATTTTAAGGAACCTCTCTATGTTGGAAAAGTCGTAGCACAGTTCGCCCACACATTGCTTTCTTACATCATAGCACTGCAAGTCGAAGTACCAAAAAAAAGGTGGGGTTAAAACGATAATAATTAATTTTGTTATACTCCGAAATACTTAAAAAAAGTCGAGTCTTACATTAATACCACTGCAGGAAGAGTCAAGTACTTCTTGAAAGAGGGACAGGCAAGCTACGTACGACATTTCACAATTCGATCCATCGCCACCTGAAGATAAATGTTTAGTCTCTTTGCAGAAAAGCCTATGTACATTTCCAAATTGCAATTTGTTTCGATTTCAAAATTTACCACACTGAGCAACTTCCTTTTGACAATTTGAAACCGTCCCAATCAACCTGTCATGAATAGATTTTGTAATCAGTTTCATATACAAAGCGAAATCAGCGTATGCTCCGTATTGTATCCCGGGGTTGGTAAGTCAATTCCGATTGTCATTCCCTGAGAAGTTCATTTAACAAAATTAAATCCAAAGTAAATGAGAATTTTCAAAATGTTAATAGACATCAAACCGAATGAAGATATATCGAGATCGATACCTTCAGATTAATGCGAGGGTCTTCTCTCTTTTTGTTCGCTTGATTAATCCGAGAACCCAAAGCAGGAATAAAGTGCCCCGCATATGATTCTGTATTAATGTAGAAATCATTCTAAGATGAGGATGGTTGACTTTCCTTCGTAATAGAATGCCTGTACATAATTAACAGATGATAACATCTTATCTATATGGTATAATGCAATTAACCACTGTACAGACATATGGAGATCCATAATATAGGTGACAACATAAAAGAGTAAATAAGAAGACTATAGGATATATAGCCACCTGAAGTGCTTGAAGAAATTCTTGTTCCATCTCTGGGAGTCGATTGAAATAAAGCACAAACTAACCTGTTCCCTCAGAAATTTCGACACCATGGCTAAGACCCAAATTTTCCTAAAAGAATAAAAATAAATATTAAAAAGGGTTGAAAAAGAAGAAAAACAGTTCAGTTTCAAAGGAGAGAAAATTAACATTAAGTTTTTGTAGCATGTCTCTAGGTCATCATTGATCAGAATATAGTCAAACAGGCCAGGTGAGTTTCCTTGTTCGAGTTCCATCTTTGCATTTTGGAGCCGCTTTTGGATCTGTTCTTTTGTCTCGGTCGCCCTATAACAATAATTTGTAAGTAAAAAGGATTTAAAAAATGGATTTAGAAATAATAGATTATAAAACAATTACAACAATAATTGATACAAAATACATACATGGCATAGTTACATAATCTTTACATTTGTATTTTTAAAAGTACCTGCAAGAACATAGTAATAAACTTACAATGACACCTCCCAAACAAAAAAATAGGAAACACCTTACAAAATACATGAAGAGGAAAAACAAAAAAAATAGTACATGAATTAAAAAAGGAAAATTAGAAGAAATTAAATCAATAATTATACATGCATGAATTAGTGATTAGTTAAGAAAAAAAAGAAACTTTAAAAACTGTAATGTAAAAAAATAATATTTCAACAATAGCATATTTTTATTCACTTTCACTTCCGAATAGATGTACCTCTAAAATAAAACACATCAAGTATATATATTGAGTTAACTGCATCCTGGCTGCTTCCAATTACCCGGAAAAGGCGTCTCAAACGGCGTCAAGCGGAATCCGATTGCGAGCGATGAAGAGAAATCGAAACTTAAGAATTTCAAACTTTTCAAAAAAAAAATGAAATCTAAACTTTTACTTTGTTTGAAACCGATATGTACGACCCCTCTCGAGTCCATTTGACCGAGCTGATACCATCGTTCGGCCCCAGGTCACACAATTTCGTCACCTATTAATCATCGAAACTCAGAATCAGACGATCAATGCACAATTAAAATTTTATACACTAAACGGAAACTCACTTTACTAATCGAAACACTCCATAGATAAACGCAAGTGCCCGATCCCACAGCAAGGACATTCTGAGAAGACCAGTCGACCAAGTTGAGATAGAAATCATCTTGAAGAGACGGTGCATCCAGAACCTTCAACGATTCACTTTTAGAATTTCCGTTTATCGATAAATGAACACGGCATAAACATGAATGTATTTACCTTATGAGGCGTCTTGGGAACCTTCCTCGGTGGCCTCGGAGGGGTCGACGCCTCCCCGGAAACCCCGCTGTCCTGCCGCAAAATCGAGGGCGAAAACGGAGAATTAGGGCTGGAGGAATGCTGCTCGGTCCTGAACCTCATCATATTTTTACTCGGGCTCATCGCGGTCGGCGAGCCCCCTTTAAAACCAACACCTGCAGAGAAATCGGAAGAGGCAAAATCAGTCCCGAAAAGCTCGGATTCAACGCCCAATGTAAAGTGGTGGTTCAATCTGCAAAAAAGAAACCGAGATTAAGATATAACCAAAGTGATAACGAAAAATAAAGGAATACAGGAAATTGCGATGAGATGAAAATAAAAATCATGAAAGATATGAGAAACTTACGAATATCCCAGTGAAAAGCACAAATCGAAATTCAAGTTTTAGATATGCATAAAAAATCGATAAAACCACAAATTATAAATGAGTAACGGGGAGAAAAACCTGGGCGATCGAAACCTGAATCTGGCCCGAGAGGAGATGAAAAGCGTCGAATAATCGAAATTGCTGCAGCAGGATAGTGAGATGACCGACGATATTCCGACCGAGAAACCACGGAAGACAGTGACACCCTGGTTCTACAAATTACAAACCTCGTATGAAAATGATAGGACTGCAAAAAAACACAGAAAAACGATGTAAGAATTAGGGTTACCAAAAACAATAAATTATGAGAATCTGTTAAAATAATTACATATGAATTGAAGCTGCTTTACCGACGATTTATGAGGGGAAGAACATTTATCGAGTATGGGAGGCGATGGAGGAAAACGGCGATGGAGGAAAACGGCGATGGAAAGATTTCTGTGGAGAAGAAAGCGAGAATATGGAATATGAGAAGGTGAAGCGGAAATGAGTGAATGAAATTTTGTGCTGATTGACCGGACATTTATTTACGTTTCAATAATTGAATTTTGATTAAAATGAAAAATAGAAGAAAAGATTGAAAATGGGTGTGAAACGCAAGTGAAATTGAGCATTTTTATTGGACAATTAGATTTCAATTTCATCCTAGTTGTCAAAATTGACTGTTCTTATTGGCTAATTGGATTTATTAGTATTCAGGATTTATATATTATTAAGATTATTAATTTCAACAATGGTTCCTTTTATCTACCTTATACTGTATTTACCAAAGCTCGCACCAAAAGTAATATTTTTCTACATACCACGACCCAAAAGTAATTTAAAGGTTAAATCTTGCCCAAAACATTTGTTAAACGGTTAATCACGTTTAATCATGATCCATGATGGAACACAAACATTTTTAAAGGTTATATGTTGTCCAAAACATTTGTTGGAAGCAAGTCTATAATTTTGAGCACACTAATGTATCACCAAATTCAAATTCATGTCTCGTACTGAAATGGATGCCATGCATTTGAAAAGATGGGTATTATGTTACACGTTCTCTTAAACACGTAAAATATTATTGAAATGAGATACCATGCATTTGAAAAGATTGGTATTATGTTACACGTTCTCTTAAACGTGGAAAATATGTATTAAGTAAGAACAATAGTGACATATACAACAAACAATTCAAATAAATAATGTCATATCTTAAATATAGTTCAAATCTATCCCTTTTCTTACATCAAACAATTCAAATAAATAATGTCATTTCTTAAACATAGTTCAAATATATCTCTTTTCTTTTATCTTATAAAATAATAGTACCATTCATTTATGAAATCAAAATTATATGTGAAATACAAAAATAATAATTATCCAAAAATAATAAATATGTATAACATAATGAAAATGTAGAAATAAATTTATTGAAATAATAATTATGTGTGTGGACACAAAAAATTACTTCACTCGAAAAAAAATCACAATTATATATAAAATACAAAAATAATAATTATGCGTTGTGAATAAAACACTAAAAATAATAAATATGTGTAACACAAAATAATGAAAACGTAAAAATAAATTTATTGAAAACGTTGAAATAAATTTATTCTAGTTGTCTACTATTCAAGACAACAAAAAAAATTACAATTATATATGAAATACAAAAATAATAAATATGTGTGTCAATTTATTCTTAGTGGTCTACTATTCAAGACAATAAAAAAACACATAAGATCACTAATAAACTATGTAAGTAGTTGATTGAGTAAATACTTGTTTGCCAGGGAGAGTACTGAGATGCGAGACTTAAATATTCAATTGTGAAGTCTCTTAGATTGGAGAGTATCGTGATTTTTTTTGTTAATTCCAACAAAAATAATATGTAATATTAAAGTAATTGTATATGAGCACAAAAGTAAATTATGTGCAAGGAATTAAACTCAAAAAATAATAGTACATATTTTTTTCGCACAAAAATAAAAAGAAAGATAACACTCGTTTTAGCTATGCATTACGTAATATATTTGATTTTTTTTATTATTCAATTTTATTTGTGTATATATATAAAATGATTTTTTTTATTATTCAATTTTATTTGTGTATATATATAATGAATTTGTTTGGCTCTTTTTTGTTCAATTTATATACTATGTGTTTGGCTGAGCTTATAAGCTGTTTAAAAAAATATTTTTAAAAAGTTACAAATAAGTTGTTTTAAAAAATAAGGAAAGTGCTAATTTTATTTATATAAGATTTTAAATTATTAAACAAATTAAAATCTTATAAATTTATATATATATATATTTTTTATACAAACAGTTTAACAACTTATTTATTAAATAAAAATGGCTAAACAACTTATAAGAAGCACCATTTTATAAATCCTTTTAAATATATAAGATTGTCAAAACGGCCGTAAAGTGTACTAACTTATTTTTTTTATTATTATATTAAAATTTCAATAATAACTTTATTTTGTATTTATTATATTCTATGATAACTTTATATTTTTTAATCAGAAATATACAATATTAACAAACTTAAACTAAAACTAATAATTTATTAATGAATTGTATAATTGGAAACTAGAGAAATTGATGAATAAATCATATACACAACAAATTTCAATCGGTAAGTATATACACTCATTTCTTTGAAGAGAAAATTATTATTATTATTATTATTATTATTATTATTATTATTATTATTATTATTATTATTATTATTATTATTATTATTATTATTATTATTATTATTAAGTAATTGTTAAATCTTGAATTTTGAGAAATATATAAAAAATGGAATGTATTTTGAATATCATACTTTAGAACTGGGAATAGTGGAAAACAAAATCGAGTATAGAGGGAAAATGTGTCCTGAACTTGCAATGTCAATTTTAGCACTTCCCAATAGTTCTCGTTAGCTTCTATACTACTCATTTGTCTCACACCAAGGAGTATAGGTGGTCAATTTGATTTTTTTTTCGTCCAATAAATATAATAAATAACATACAAAATAACTAAAATAAATTTAATTATTAAATTTTATTTTAGTTATATTTTTAAAAAATTTCTATACTATTTTATCATATTTACTAAACTGATAAAAAAAAATTAACATTGACCACTTATGTCAATTGATGCGGAACAGGAACAGGTGAGTAAAAAAATATACTCAATTTACAATGAGTAAATTAGTAAATTTAAAATACAATTATTTACCGTAAATAAAATAATATACTTAATTTACTTCAAAAAAATAAAATTAAAGAATACAAAGTGGCTGAAAAGATTTTTTTTTCACCCACACTCATTTTTTCACTCACACTTATCGTATTCAAAGTCTCATTCAATGGAACCCTAATTTCTCACTTGCCATGTACAATTTTGGTTCGATTAAATTGTTGTTTAATTTAATGAAACTCTGAAAAATTGATTCGATGAATATTATTTAGACGGGCTTGCACATCAAAATGGGAGATGACTTTCTTACCAATTGTTTGGTTTGTTATATCAGAAAGACGCCTTCAGAAGTATTGACAATGAAGTTATTATTCAACATTTTCAGAATATGAGAACTCGAAAATTGGACTTGCTTCTTTTACATACGTAATAATATAATGACGAGATTATTGTATACTTTTGTAGCAATTAACTCTATTATAGTTATAAAATAAATTTGTACTCACCTTTGTAATTTTACTGGCTCCGCCACTGCTGTCAATTATAATAATGTAATAGTAGTATTATTTTAAATAAGAAAATATGTCAATTTTAAATAAGAATTAAGATCATAGGATAGAAAAACAGTAAATCGAAAAGCAAGTGTATGTTATATAATTATTGGTTTTGCTCGGGATAGAATTTGCTTACCCAATATTATTGAATTGTATTTGAACCAAATTATTTATTTAAAAACATTAATAAAAATTTGCAAATAACAAATTTACAATTCAAGGGAAACTATGGAAATGAATTTCTAGTGATAAAGTAATGTTTTTTCATTCATGGTAATGTCAATTAATTAAGAGAGGTTCATAGTTCAAGAGAGTTATATTTTTGGATGAGTGATTAATTGATTAAGAAACTAAAAAATTGATAAACTTTCGGTAAGATAAAAAACGTAATTATACAAAATAAAAAACGTGAAAGGGAACAATCAATTATATATAATTTAGATTGTTCTCTTTCACGTTTTTTATTTTGTATAATTACGATTTTTTATTATACAGTATGTATTATTTTTTCAATTTAACCAAAATTTAAATAACCATTTTTCTTATTCTTGAAAAAAAAATTAAAAACGCCGAGTACAGGCTACACAGTCGGTGTCGTTTACTTATACACCGACTGCTGGTCAACAGACGGTAATTCCCGATATAATTTTGACTTCGGCCTTTCTTTTCATTTCTCTAACCCTGAATTAATCCACCCCCTTCTACCGATCTACTCTTCTCCGCCACCACCACCACCACATACGAAGACCCCCGAGCAACGCCGTGGACGAGCCACCGCCCTCGTCAAACCACTCCTAGCCCTATGGCCGTCGACCAATCACCTCACTGCCGCCGTCGTCGAACCACCCCCGAACCACGTCGTAGAGTCACGGGCAGCAACAGCACTCACGAACCACCGCTCCTCTGCCGCCGTCGAAGAGCCACTGATGTAGACGAACCACCGCGACCAGGAGCACGAGCCCTCCAGCCACAGCAGTTCCGACGAGACCCCGCTTCATCCGTTCAATTCCGGCAGTCGGCAAGGTAAGTCCAGCAACCTTCTTACTTTTAAATTTTTCATTAGTTTTTATTTAATTATTTTTTATGTGTGAAATTAGGGTTTGATGATTTGGGATATTGTTGTGAAATTTTTTTTAACAAGAAAAAAAGTTTCAAACTATTGAAATGCTTTTTGGGTTTGAGTTTGTGATTTTGTTATTTACTTAACTAGTTAAGCTGTTGAGCATGAGTTATTTCTAGGATTTGTTTCTGTGTTGGAGGTTTACTTGGTGTTTAAGATAAGCAAGTTGTGTTATGTTGCTAGAAGAATCATTCTAACTACGTGCACATGCACGTGCTGCCGTAGTGTGCACAGTTTAATTCTATATGTTTCAATCGTGAACGTCGATTTTCGATTTGAATACTCATTACCTCATTGGCCATGCTAGTGTAGTGTGCTAGCGTTTTCGGAGATTCCGCACAGTCGATGCAGTGTTCCTACGACAACAGAGAGAACAGTGTGCCGACTATTCTTATTAGTATGCAAAACAGTTTGTACTAAGGCGGCCTCCAAGTACGAATTACATTTTTGTTTTTGAATAACTACAAAATTGATATGAATTAATTATGTTCGGTGTTTTTACTTTTAAGGCCGAAGGAATTTTCAGAATCAATGCCGAAAAAACAGCCAAGAAGAAAATGTCTGGAACCAGCTGAACAAAGGTCTAGTACCACATGGCATAGATGATAGATGTTCACTGTTTATCAGGGTTGATAAAGGTATACTATAACACAAATATAACTGGATATTTTTTGAAATCGAATAAACTTCAGGGGTAATTTCTCTAATATATTAATAGTTGGTCGATCGAGTCGTCTTGTTAACCTTTTATGTGGCATGAATCTCTTCTTGGAACTTATTATTGTTTTTCCTAAATGGAGTGAAGTCCCAAATCATTGTCCTTGTTGTTTGGATTTTCACTGCCTGTGTCTTCTCCTTATTTCCATTTGTGGTGTTTTTGTTTTTATTGTAATCTCCAAGATTCACCACCACATTCTAATGGCTGAAGTGGTGCAGCATGAGCATCACAACAAGATGAACGCTAGGAACATCGCCATGGTTTTTGCATCAAACATGACTCAGGTGCTTTTATAGACTTGTTGATGTGGCAATCTATACATTTTGCGGCTCTCGGTCTACACGCATAGATATTGTAAGTATTATAAATATATAAATGTTTCATAACCTTGACTAGTTAAATTTTTCTTTACTTCTTTATAGAAGAGGATTGGTGGAGAGTCGAGTAAGTATGAAATCTTCAACCGCCTGAACCACAAGTCGGATGGGAGCTACAGGGGCAGGCACTCTAGGATCTACTCTAGCGGCAGGCACAATAGCCCCTGTCCCCTTTCCCCTGATTTGCGACAGATTGATTGTTGTGGCATTAGAATTGTATTTAAATTTTGATTTCTATACTTTTGTATGTTGTTGAATTTGAGACTTGTGAATGTTTGTTTGGTTGGTGTAATGAAATAGTATTAAAATTGTAGAATTTGAGACTTGTGAAAGTTTGTTTGGTTGGTGTTATGAAATAGTATCGAAATTGTAGGTTTGGAAATTTAAATTAAATTTTTTTAAATTCTTTTTTTTAGTTTACCAACTGTATGAACAGTTGGTAATCTTAATGTACATCACCTACTGTATTAGCAGTCGGTATTACTGACTGTTATAAACAGTCGGTGTTGCTGAATTACAACAGTCACTGTTACTGAATATTACAACAGTCACTCGTACCCGGTATTCTCCGACTGTTTGAATTGAGAATCAATTCGGTCATACTGACTGCACATGCGGTCGGTCTACAGTCGGCCTTTATACCGACTGTACATCAAAACAGTCGGTGGTCCAATACCGACAAGGCCTTTTTTGACTGCTCAAAATAGTTGGAATTACAGTCGGTATCGGTGTACTGACTGTAATACCGACTGTTTTTCCAGTAGGTGTTCTGTTTTTTTGTAGTAATAACGATACAAGTGAAAAAGAATTTGTAATGAAAAATCATTTGGTACATACTTTGGTGTGTGGTTTGGTTTTTACCATAATTTGTAATGAAAAACATGTATAAATATTTATTTGTTGAAACAAAAATAATACACCCTTCTACACAAGAAAATCATTACTCCTTCTGTCCCAGAGCTATAGGCAATTGTGGTCAACGTTGACTTTTTTTGTCCGTCAAATATATATGATAAACGGTATACAAAAATTATGAAAAAATAAATAAAATATAATTTAACTATTGAATTTTATTTTAGTATTTTTTTTCATATTTTTTATATATTGTTTATTATATGTATTTGACGGATCAAAAAAGTTAACGTTGACCACCTGTGCCTATAGCTCTGGGACAAAGGGAGTATAATTTTTTGAACATATTTAAATTAAGGAAAAATAATATTTATAATATTGTGGTAAAAAGGTAAAAATAAATAATTGAAAATATAATAGAACAAAATTATTATTGACTTATATTTTTAAACAAGATAAATAAAGCCAAAATCATTAGAAAGATTCAAACAAATTGAGTGAAATTAATTTTTGTTTTTTTAAAAAAACACTCATTAAAGACTTAATCATACTCATTTTTTTCTCTTCTTTCACAAACGGTCATATTTCTCCTTCAAACATTACCGTTACCCCTCGCTATATATAAATATACAAATCCTCACACCCCTTCATCACCAAAGCAACTCTCTATCTCTCTCTCTCTCTTTTCAAAACCCCCAAATTTCTTAACCTAATCTCGCTCCATTTTCTCACATAATCAACGATGGGCCTATCGATGCAGACCATCACAGCCGCCGGCGAGGATTCCTCCCACCCCCGCACGCACAAGCTCTTCATCCTCACCAACTACCTCCTCCTCGGCGCCGCCTCCAGCTGCATCTTCCTCACCATCTCCCTCCGCCTCTTCCCCTCCCTCGTCGGCTTCCTCTTCATCCTCCTCCAGATCCTCACCATCGCCGGCGCCGTCTCCGGGTGCGCCGCCGCCTCGCGCTCCTCCACCTCCGCCGCCGGAAAGCTCTACGGCGCTCACATGGTGGCCACCGTGCTCACCGCCATCTTCCAGGGGTCGGTGTCGGTCCTGATCTTCACGCGCCCGTCGGACTTCCTCGGCCACCTGAAATCCTACGTGAGGGAGGACGACGGCGTTTTGATTCTGAAGCTCGCCGGAGGGCTCTGCGTGCTAATGTTCTGCTTGGAGTGGGTGGTCCTCACTCTTGCCTTCTTCCTCAACTACTACGCTTACGTGGAGAACAGGGGCATTACTGGAAATAACAATAGTTATGGGGCCAGAACTGGAAAAGTTCAAGATTCCGAGGACTTCAAGAGCTGGCCTCCACCAGGACCTTTCCAAGTCTAATATTACTGTTTTCTTTTTGGAAATATATTTTTAATTAATTCTTTTTATTTAATTTGTATTGTAATGCGTGCATTTGTATTATTGATCAATGAAATTATTATTATCTAATTTTTGGAGTATATATATAATATATATGAGAAACAGAAACTGAAATTATATATATCCTTATTAAAAAAAAAAAAAACTGGAAAAAAAAAGTGCTGCAACATTAAAAAGATATATCATCATCATCTCAAAAACTGAGATCTCCAGTGATCATCACTTTCAGAGCTTGACCTCCCTTCCATAAACCCAGCTAAACCTCACCGGCTCAGCCTGCTTCACGCGGGCCCGGGCCCTCTCCTCCAACCTCCTAATCCTCGCTGTCAACCCGCACACATAATCCTGCGCCTTCCTCCCCTCTCCCGAAAGCCCCTGCCCCAGCTTCTCCACCTCCCACCTCGCCACCAAGAAGTCCAGTATATCCGCATAGTCCTTGGCTGTGTAAACCCCGAGCCGTTGAGCCACAGTCGAGAAATTGTCAAACAGATTATCGTCCTTCCCATCGTACATCAGGTGAGCAGGCATGGCTATCTTCTTCCTCATCATGTCAGCCAGAGCTATGATGGTTCCATCTGGATCGATCTCGAATAGCTTCTCGACGATCTTGGTGTAAGCCGTCTCGTGCCTCTTCTCGTCTGCAGCGATGATCCCGCAGATCTGGGCCAGCTTGAGGTCACCATTCTCCTTGGCAAGACGAGCTGTGTTCCCGTGGGAGATGAAGGTGGCTCGCTCTTGGAAGGAGGTGTAGATGAACCCGAGGTACGGGTTGTTGTCCGTGCGTGGATCCTATATAAGAACAGGGAAACAAAAATATCAAGGGCCTAATTGTAATTTTAAAAGAGTGGGATTTGAATTTTGTCGTCTTACCATCCCTGAGCCAATCAGGTATTGTATAGTTGTCTCGATTTGTTTCATGTCGACACGCCCGGAGAGATAAAGATACTTGTTGAGGAGGTCTCCATGCCTATTCTCTTCGGCAGTCCAAGCTCGAGTCCAAATGGCCCAAGGAGTTGGGCTAGCGCCCGTTTCATCTCGAACTCCGTCTAACGTGTTGAGCATGGTCTGATAAGTCGGGAGGGCTTCCTCTGTGATCATATCTCCGACGAGGACGACGAAATAGTCGTCTGGGAGCCCCTTGGCTCTCGTCTGGAGCTCCTTGACCTGTTCATGGAAGCCTTCAGAGGAGGAGTCGGGGAGAAAGTCATTGGGCTGCCAGCATTTCTCGACGGGCTTTAGGAGGACTAGAATATTGTCCTCGGCCCATTGGTGGAGCGAAGTGAAGATCTCGCGCTTTTCGGGAGGCAATGGATGTGTTATTTGGACGTTGACTTCCCGAGGGGGAGTGAAGGGTTTTTTAGTCTTTCCATCCCTGGAGTTCAAAAAATGACAAAAGACTTCCCATCTCAGAAACTGATAAATTATACAAAGTAAATACGAAAAATCTGGAATCAAGTAAACAACATTCTTTATGTGAATCGATACCAAATGTTTGTGGTTGTTCAATGAAAGACAACAACCAAAGTTCAAACATTTACTCCTATGGCAGCAAGTTTAGGGACAGAGGAACAAAACTATTGATACCAATTGTTTGTGGATGTTACGAATAATTTTTCCAGTACAGAGGAACAAAACTATTCAAACACCACATGGTGTTCGCAAAGTAAATTACTATAAAATCACTTTCTGAAACTACCGAATTTTGCCCAAGTATCGGTAGAACACACCTGAGAATACTCTAATTTTGATGCTTATAGTTCCGATAATCAATGATTTAAAGTCATTGTGTTGCACAAGAATATTAGTTTCTATAAGAGTTCTTAGTAGTGCAACGGACCATTATATATATTGCTTCACTAATCACCAAATAACACAGTACTCAGTAACTACAAATTTGCGCAAGAACTGTATAGTTGATGTCATATTTCTTTTATTTTACTTCTTTATTTTTTACGTCTGATAGGAAAGCAAAGATCTGCGAAAACGGCCAAAGTAATATTGGTAGGAAGATGACAAAGATTCCAACTTGTATTTAAGTGAGGGTGGAAAATAGGACAAAACTATCAATCACCACCGCTTGTACTTCAAATGGATGTTTTTAAGAAACACTGATTTCCAACCATCCTCATTAAAGACGTATTGCATCACCTATCCACCCCCTAGCTAGTTTTTATCAATTTAATTTGATAAAATACGAAAAGTACAAACTTTTATACATACATATATACACACACGCACACACAGTTAGTTAGCATCAACAGATCCCACATTTCCAAATTTTTCCTCAATTTAGTGTTAATTCATAATTATGAACAATAACATTGAGACTTTATCTAAATTTAATTTTAAAAAATAAAAAACAACTATCGTTCAAAATTAAAAATGCATCCTTATTTATTTTTTATTTTACAAAACTCAACCTCTAAGTTAAGAGTTACTACAAGCTAAAGCTTCCAATAGATTATTAGGCCAAAGAAAAAGCTTTAATTTCATGACCCTCTCAATTAATTACAGAAAGAGGTACTGGCAAACCTCTATATAGTAGACACGAGTAATTTTACAAAGAATAGTCATGTGAATGATTGAAGTTGGTGAGGGTCAATTGAGACGAGAAAACAACTTACAAAGCCATGAAACAGTAAATACCCAACTCCAAAAATTGAATGTGGTCCAGTGAAAACTTGATATTGATATACTATTTCCTTTTAAAAACAAGAAACTTTGGTGCTAAAGATATATAAAACAGAAGCTCTAAATGAAAAGGGCAGTGGGCGCATCAATCTTTAATCAAATCCAAGCATTTGAAAAGTGTGTGACCACATCAAATTGAATATAGATTTTACGAAAGAGATGAGAGAATAATAGCACTAACATTTCTAAACAACAAGCAATCAGAAAATAACTGAACACGGGAAATTGGTAACTTGTTCACAGCCCAATTTGAGGGAGAAAACCCAAACCTTGAAATTGCAGAATACCAATTGATATCCACCATGCAGATAAAGAACCACAAACCCAGATCGATACATAGCTAAAAAGCAAATCTTGGGGATGCCCATTTCACCAAAAATAATTGAAAACAAATAACTTTCGAGAAAACCCAACTCGCGCGTGATCTTTTACCCCATCAAATTCAATCATTATAACCGAATCAAAATCGAAACAAAGTAAAGCTTACGTGGATGGAGAATGAACAGTGGATGCCATGGAAACTCTGTGAGATCTGGGTTGATAGCCAGAGAAAGAAGGCATTTTGAAGGGATACGCGCTGAGTTTAAGTGCCATGTTTGTTTGTTTTTTCTAAATTTCTTTGAAACGCAAACAAGAGGAAAGCTCTCCCCTTCTTGAATTTCACCTTTCTTTAAAATGTGAAAAAGGCTTTTAGTGGCAGCAAGAAAACAGAGGAAGAGTGAAAGGGAAAGTGTGGGGGCGGACGACGCACTAAAATCAAGCCAAAAAAAAGGAAATAAAAAGATTTTGGGGTTTTGAGTAAATGCAATGGTTTTGCTAGCTAGCTACTAACCTATACGTAAGATTTTTTCTATGATTACTACGACCATTTCTAGAGTATAGGGCGATGGTTCCTAGGTTTTCTTGCTATTTTGGATCGTTCTCATCGAGGTACAACATCCTGATGCAAGAAGGCGTGAATGAAAGAACTGAAGGGTGTTGTACTTATCCACCAAAAAAATTGCATCATCTATATTTAGTTATTCTATTTATTTTTTATGCGGTGAGAAATTAAAGAATTTATATATCTCAAATGAAATATTTGTTTCATCCAGAAAATCTATAGAAATTGCACTTACATTACTTACATTACTACAAGTTTTACCATTGGACTATGCAATTTGGGTCTTCACTCTTATAACATAATGTTGTCATACATTTTGGATAGTACTTAGGATGTGATATCAAATAATATTTGAAAAGTGAAAATATAAGCCGAATGGAAGTAAATAGAGGAAAATGAAGGTGATTATGAGAGAAGGGCTAATGTAAAAACATTTTCTTGATTTTGTACGTCTTTAAATGAATGACATGTATAATGAGTAATTCGATAAATTAATTTGTGTGTTCGGGAAACACGATGAATATAATGAACACGATCTCAAACAAATTTTAATTATTCCACAACGAATCTCACTGTAAGAGTTAGTTTTCATTTAAAAATATACAAATATTTACAATCATACAAACTCAGTTTCACATTAAAATATATTAGTCGTTAATCTCCACTTGACAAAACTCCGTAACATTTCTTTAAGAGATGAAGTGAAATACATGAAGATAGAGTATTATGGATGGACGAAGATAGTAAAAGCGTAAAAGAAAATCATTGAAGAGAAATACATTACTATCTTCGTCCCGAAGAAATAATTATAAATTTTTGTAAATTACAAAATAAGTGTGATCATTTATAATTACATCATTAATCTTGAAAAGACTCTTTTTATTTAAAGTTCACTTCAAGATTTTGTTCTAACTTCCTGAAATATTTTATCTTGTTTGGTTTCTGTACCTTAAAATGTGAAGGTTTATCTCTTTTCAAATGAATCAAATGTTGCTGGCAAAACATTAAGCAGTTTAATTGGCAACTTTACCAATTTTATAAAATAAATTGTTTATCTATAGCTTTATATTCAATGAAATGTCATTTTCAAAGAGTTTAAAAAATATTTAAAATAATACTGATAGATTTTTTTCAAAAAATAGTACTCCAAAGTCCAGTATATAATTTGAAACATGGACAGCATCTACCATCATAATGATGTTAAGGAGAATATAGTTAACTAGCAACAAATCACAAAGATCTCTATATTTGAATCTTGAATAATATAAATTAATATTTGAACAGTATAGCAAATGTCAAATACTATAGTACAATACATCCAAATATAAAATTATACTCTCCTTCATTTCATATTATTTCCAATTTGGTTCAATAAGATTACGAAAAAAAATCAAATCATAAACAAAAAGTATAATACTAAACTCTTTTGTCAAAAACAAAAGTTTGATCAATTGTCAAACAAGCTGTCTCCCTGCGGATGTACATTACCTGCATGTTTCTGAGATGATTGTGGGGGCGATTCAGAAAAGTTGATAGTCTTCTCAGATGGAGGCATGCATCGTTTCGTAAAAAATGAAGCAATGCTCTTTGCCTTCTTAATTCCTGCAAATACAAAAAATCAACTTTGTTCTTTAAGGAATTGTGCATTTCTAACTAGGCTTTTGAAGAAGGGAACAAATAATCCACAAAATGATTTCTAGGCCAAGTGATTACAATGCAGATGACTTGAGTACCTGGTGATGTAGAGAAACCGAGCTTGCTAAGAATATCTTTCTTAACCTGGAAAGGCAGTGTATTAGAATTCGCATATATTGAAAGCAAAGTTTCAGAATAAGTCAAAAGGCTATAATACTTGAAGAACAATCCTATACAATGAAATCAGAATAAAAACTCAGTTATATTATAATTTTATTAAAGTGGCAAGTGTAAACGTAACTGCTTGGTGTATGTACTGTAAGAGTACTTAAAACTTGCAGTTCTATGAAAAGTTAAAAAGAAAAGAAGGCAACGGACCTGCCAACGATTTTCCGAAAACTCTGATATTTCCCGGACTTTATTCCTTAATTGAGATTTCGGGAGAGCTGGAAACTTATTGTGCAGGGCGTTCACGATTTTCCCGATGCTAAGTGAGCACGACTGGATGACGGATACCTGCAGAAATCAACTCAGCATGTTAGCTTTGCTGAATAATTTTCTTACAATGTCAACTTAATTTACAGGGACAGTTACAAATACTCCCACCCCTTTTATGCTTGGATATTCTTAGCAAATTTTTCCTTATTGAGGGATCAATTTGTAATATAGAAACAATATCAACTGATTAGACTAAACCTGGAGGGTACCCCAAATTAAATAAGACCAAACAAGTAATTCCACAAAAGTCAAATACATCAAGCATACATATTTCAGATGCATGGGAGAAAAATGATGTACAATTATCATGATATGCAGTCTGAGATTAAAAAAAATAAAATCAACTTACAATCTGAGGCAAGTCTGAGTCCATGAGAGCAGCAGCATTTGCAAGTGATGTAGTACTTGAGTTGTTAGGCGAAGCTTCTAAATCCCCATCAACTATATCATTATAAATTGATATTTCTATACTCGGGAAATCGGGTAAAGGACGGATAGAAAGTGTATTTAAGCACATTAGTTCAAGCTTCTCTAAATCAGTAACCTCTTCAGCTGGTAAGGAAGTGGTTTTTTCATGCATTAGATTCAGTATGATCAATGGATGATTCTTTCGTAGTGCTTGTTCTGTCAAACTGTTCAGATACTTCTGTTGCCGGAGAAGAGTACAAAAATCTTCACTATGTAGTTTCCTTTCGGAGTCTGACAGATTTCTCACTTGCTCGACTAATTCATCGGATTCCATATCATCAGATTTTGCTCCCTGCATACCACAAGTTTGTATAAGTTTCCCGAACCCACAATTTTGTCCTAAAAAACATTGCAAAGGATAAATTGCATTTGGTACATAGCTTTAGAGAGTTGAAAATTTAAATCCTTCAGAATAATAAATGAAGTATAAAGCATCTAACTATCAACTTCAAAAACTACTCAAGGACAATTATTATGAGAGTTCAAAGTGCATTGAGTAAATAGAGAAATAATAATATGACACCTCATTTTCAGAAAGATATCCATCAGGAACAAAAAATCCATCCTCACTTTCATCTTCTTCCCCATCACTGCCCTTTAAATCTTCCATTTTTTCATCCTCAGGGTCCTTATCACAATCTGACAAGCTTTCACCAGGTTCTTCCTGTGCAATTCAATCAAATTTCAGTTTTAAAGATCTCTAGGAAAGTTTATAATTGAACTAACATGGCTAGCGTATAAACCTCCTCCCACTCCTCGTCACTATCAATCTCATAGTCTACTTCTGGATCCTTTGCTAAAGGGCGTCGAGCTCCAACAACTTGGCTGGACAAATAGAAACACTAGTAATCAGAGTTGTACATTTTTGACACATCCTGTGAACTGAAATATCATTGGTTTTGAACTAAAAGTACCATATGCAACTCAAGATTAAGAAATAAGAAGGGGGGAAACAAGATTTTTTAAGCTAGAACCACTTGGCCTAGAGCATACGAGTTGCACTTTAATCATAGAAATAACAAGGAAAACGGGGCCTGTCCACTGTTGCAAACAATACTAAGTATTTGGCTATTTGCAAACTCTAAAAAAATGAGTTTGGGGGCTTTTAGATAGAATTTGAGTGGTGTTTGTACAGACCAAATTGTGCTGTAGCTTATGCTTTATTTCAACAAGATTTAAAAGCTAGATATGGGGTACTTTTGATTTTGGTAAAGTTCTTATATAATTTTTTAATAATACATAGTATGATTTGTATTTAACATTTTATCCTCAATTCTTTACTAATTATTAATAATAAGAGAATAGTTTGTAATCACATACAAAAGCTCATGTAATAGCTTTAAGTCTTTAACTTCTATTTACAAACACTACCTACTTGTGCTTCTACAATAAAGTGTATTTAGTATTAGAGTTTTCGAAGGCTCTCTAAAAGAAGACTGAAAGCACAGTGCTTTTCACCTAAAGAAGTAGATTCTTTTTAAGTCAAGAAAATATTCATCAAGCAAACAGGCTAAAAGTGAAGAGACACAATTCAAATGCATGACTAACCTTTTTCTGGGCCAAACACCATAAAAAGCAGGCCTGCAACTCTTATCAAACTGCAACAACTGCTTCCTTCGAATAAGCTTCTGGCAAATTGGATGAGGTCTATCAATGTTCATCTCCAATGATTTTTCATCAACATTGTCAACCCATCCATTTACAAGCTTCTCCTCATCACAAGTCAGTTCTCTATTAGTAATAAGCTTAAGCTCTTTAACCAGTTCAGCCTTGGGCTTTTGGCGAATGCCCCAATGTTGTTTCCTGTTTGAACGAACTGAACGTCCAATGCGATGCCATGCACTTAAGTGTGATCTGCATAAGAAAAATATCTCAAATTCTGATACAGTAATAGAAAGCACATTACAAAAATGTATCTTTCAAAATTGCAAATACCCACTCTTAGGTGTTAAGTAAATAAATATCATGGGGGTTTTTAAAAGGTAGCTCAGGTTAATGTGATAAGGAAGGTAAAGTGAACTGACTTCCATAAAGCTTCAGCTTTGACTTCAGAATTTTGGGCCAAAACAGAATCCATATTAAGAGAAACTGCTTCAGACTTTCTTTCGTCCATGCTGGATAGCTTGGAAGCAGCTTTCTTCAAAGAACTGTCTTGTTGAGAAATGACAGTAGCCTTTTTCATTTTAAGGAACTGCTCCATCATTGATGCTTGTTTCTGAAGACCAAGCTGCTTCTTTATCTCAGCATGTTCATTCTCTTTGCGTTTCTTTTCTTTCTCTGCTTCTTCTTGCTGCTTTTTCAGCTGTTTCTGCATTTCTGCTTCTTCCTTCTCACGCCGTTTCTCCTCCTTCTCTGCATCATCATGCAACCGCTTGAGCTCCCTCTGCTGCAAAGAGGATAGGAAATTATATTCAGAAGTAAACTGAAGATATTGTTTGTTCCTCTGCTGGCCTATAGATGATTTTAAAAAAAGGATCTGAACAACTAAACACAAATTCAGGGTAGCTATATCACATACTTTTTGCAAATTTTCCCTATCCATCTTCTTCCTCTCTTTCTCAGTATCTCGTTTGTTCTTCTCCATTTGCTTGATCAACATTTTTTCGTCTCTCTTGGAATCCTTATCAGCCCTTCAACATTATAATATCGATGAGCTAAAGTCCTAAGGAGTTATTATGTTTGAAAATAATACACCAAGAAAACATACATTTCAGCACCATGTTTCGGTGACGTGTTCTCCATTAACAACCTGATATCTGCTTCGTTTAGAACTTTACCAAGCTTTTCAGAAGCTTTTTTCATTTCTTGCACCCAGTTTGGATTATCTTCTGACTTCTCAAGAGCAGTTATCATTGCTGGAAAAATGACATATGCCAAAATTTTATGAAAATTATAAACATTGTAGACACAGACACGTAGAGATAGCTGATAAAAAATAAGTCTATACCTAATACAGTGATGATCCTCTCTTGGATCTTTTTCCGGCAGGTGCGACGAACTTTCACCAAGGCACGCAATAATTTTGGCATCAACTTCAAATCTCTTGTCTACAATAAAGTAAAACCACCCCATGTAACATCGCATGCCAAACAACACAATTGAGATTAAATACATTAACTAGACAATATGATAACATCACGAATACAAAACGATTCAAATTATACCTCCCAGCACCAAAGAGCAGATTCGGACTCGTCCTCCAAAAGGTCGACATCTGGGTTCATCACACCATAACATAACCTCTGCCCAATCATAAGCACGGTACTCTTCACAGTGGCCTTGGAAACAATTTCACCATTTCCATTTCTGCCCTTCACTTTCTCAAAAATCTCATCCACGAGCTTTGTCAAAGGAAGATCACTCTCTTCCATTAAACAAGAGATCACGTGATTCAGAGAAACAGACGAATCCCCAATTTTCTCTGCGATTTCCATCAGTTCCTCCCTGTTTTCTGAGATTGAATCTTTGCCGAATTTGACGAGGCTATCGATTTCAGTCCGCAGTGTGCTGACCTTCGCCGATTTTTCTTCTGGGCTTCCTGCGTATAAACTCGGATCCAATCGTTTTCTCTTCAGTGTCTTCTTCCTCTGACGTGGGACGTCGATTTCTGGCGTCGATTCATTAGCACCGTCGATTTTCATCGGCTCAGCCTCCGCCATTGCAGCGTGCGAAAGATTGGATTGTTTCGCTGAAATGAGATCCAAATAAAGTGAAGGATTCCAGAAGAATCGAAGTGGAGAAGAATGAAGATGAAATCGATAGGGTTTTCTGGTGAAATTATGCCAATTCGAAATACTTAATCTTACTCATTAAGTTTCCCGCCATTAGGAAATGGCGCCTAAATCTCAGTCCACCATTTTTTACCGCCCTTTGGCGCTGCTTGCGAAATTCAAATGAAAATTCCATTAACCCACTTATTAATCGACCCCATTAAATTAAGAATTTATAAATCGACCCATTTAATTGAAAATGTATTTTGATGTAAAATGATTACAAATAAATATTAATAAAAAAAGGGACAAGTTGGATAAGGGGTAATTATTATTATTTGTTTATAATTCAATAACTAGTTTATCTTAATTATAATCTAGGGAATGTATCTCAAATTTACCCTTCTTCTTTTAAATTATCAAATTATTAAATTAAAAACAAAACTGACGCAACTCCTATTTCAAAAAAAAAATATATATTAAATTCTAAATTAAAAAATAAAATTACACAAATTAAAAATAAAATTATACGCAATTAAAAAACTGAATAATAAATTTTCAAATTAACAAATAAAATTACATTAAAAACAAAATCACACGCAATTATCAACATTTAGGACCTGTTCTTTTGGACTGAAACCGGCTGAACTGAACTGAACTGAACTCTGAACTAAACTGAACTGAACTGAAGCGATCTGAACTGAACTGAACTGAACTGATTTTTTAATAAAAATAATAATAAAATTTATAAATTATTAAATGTTATTTTCAAAATCTTAAAAATATTGTGACATTAACTATATTGTATATTTAAAATTATTGGTTCAAATTATTTTTTGTTTATTTTATTTTAATTTATTTTGAAACGAACTGAACTGAACTGAACTGAACTGAAGCGATCTGAACTAAACTGAACTGAACTGAAGCGATCTGAATTGAACTGAACTGGACTGAAATTAAGTCCAAAAGAACAGGTCCTTAGTAAGTGATGTTAAATTATGCAACTCTTGTTTTGTTATAAAAAAATTGAATATTAAAATTTCAAATTAAAAACAAAATTATATAAATTAAAAAACAAAATTTTCAATCATGAAATGATTTGAGAAAAAAAATTCGGTTTCAATCAATTCATTTTAGAAACAAACAGTTGCGAGAAAAAAAAACTAATTGATTTTAATAATAAAATTGTTTTATTTTTGTAAGGGTAATATAGTAATCAACCTTTTAAAAATGTGTCTTTTGTTTTAATTATTTAAGTTATACTACCCTAATAAATAAAAAATTTAAAAAATCATTTCCCTTAAATATAAAGTGCATTTTATGTGGTTTACTTTGTAAATTAGAAAACCAAAATACCCCTTTTCCTAAATATTCCATAAAAAAATTATATAACAAATATAGCAAAAAAATACAACATGAAAATGTCATTTTTATCAAATGTAACAAAAAAATACAGCCGACCTCGCGTACATGGTCTAATGTGTGCACCGTGAGTCTCAACCCTATCTGAGCCTCGTATGGTTGGGAATATCATATAATTAAGGTTGCTTGGGTTGATATGCGGGAGAGGGGAAGAAGAAGATTTGATGGTGGTGTTTCATGTTCCAAGTAATCATCTTTGCTGCCGGGACTTTTGAGACGCTTGTTGAGGTTACACTATGGAGATCGGTAAAAAGCAAAGGGATCTCAAGTGCATGGATTCAGGACGCTTACCAACTCATTCATACCGTTTCTCCCATTTGATATCGACATGACACCCTACTACTCTAGCCATCTAGTATTTAGAGCTAGGGGTGAACGAATAGTATATCTCGTTGTTGTTAGGTTTCTATTGGCAAGTGTAAGTGTATTCAAATATTTGTATTCATTTGAATATTAGATCTCCATTCATATTTGTGTAACTTATTATATTAGGCAATTAATGATAAAATGGTAATTGATAATTATGATAGATTAGTAGTATTCTCTCATTCACAATATTTGTTGTTTAGACTTTTCGTATTATTTATAAGGTTTTTCTTCAAATTATTCTCAAATAATTATATTATTTTAGATAATTTATAATTTTATACTCCTTCTTTCTCATAATACATGATATACCTTTTTGGGCAAAAGATTAAGAAAAATGTTTGTTTTTTTGACTTTTTATCAAAAAATAATGAATAAAAATGTATTTTTAAATTAAAAAATAAAGTTAGTGTGTGTAGATGCGTAGATTAATTATAGTTTGAATAAAAAATAATATTAAAGTACTTATATTCCAATTAATTGTATATTATTTCTTTATAATTACAAATGAATAGTGTATAATTAGCACTATCGGTTATAATTTATAAATAATTGTTATACTATTTTGGGGCAAGAAATTTAAGAAAATTGTTAATTTTTTATTTTTTAATTAAAAAGTAAAGGGTAAAAATTTATTTTAAAAATAAAAAATAAAGTAGGTGAGAGTAAAATTTAAAAGGTAAATAAATAAATTAGTATAAAAGTGTATATTAAATAAAAAAAGTTAAAATAATTTTTTTTAGGGATGTTTGGTTGGTTAATTTTATGCCACCCAACACACTTACATGTGTAAATATTTTAATTTTTTTTCATTTATGTCATTGATTAAAATATTTTTACATGTTATTTATGAATTAGAATAGTACATATACTAACAACGTATTTGGGTAGGCGGGTAGCATATAAAAAATTGTTTTTCAACTAGAACACCTCAACAAATAAAATATTGGATCGAAGAATTACTACAATTACAATTACAATGTGTTAACTTTAATTTAATATAAAATTATAATATAATAATAGTAAAAATCTATACATTGTTTATCGAAAAATGGAGAGCAGAAACCCAAAAGGTTAATATTTAATCACGTTCGATTCACTTACAATCTCAGAACTATATAATTACTCCATATATTTACACACTTGTTTAATTTGTTTAAACGATTGTGTTTATGTGATTTCTCAGAGAAAAACCAAATGCAGATTTCAGAAACCCTAGAAATTTTTTGCGATTGCGTCTATTGATTCCGGTGAAATCAGGTACGGAAATCACTTCTCCGTCCTCGTTCATCCACCGTCTTCTCAGATTATTTTAGCTAATTTCAATTTGCATGCCTCTGTTCGATCGCAGTATCTCTACTTGAAAGCTCCCTTCCACCGTGTGAAAAGAATGAGTACCCCGCGCAAAAAGGGGTCGTCGCTCCGATCCTCCGCCGCTATAATAGGCGGCAACGACGATCTATTGATAGAACTCCTCATCCTCATCCCTGCGCAGTTCCTAGTAAAATTCCAACTGGTGAGCAAGCAATGGCAGTCGCTGATTTGCTCTCCGCCGTTCCGCCGCCTCCACACCCTCCACCCTTCCCGGGATTCCGACCCTCAACATCATCCACTCATCCTCCGTCGCAAAATCACTTCCGAGACTTTCATATGCGCCAAAACTTTAGTTCCGATGACTTACGAGTCTCGACTCATCTCGGAGTATCCGTTCATCAAGGTACTGCATTCGTGCAATGGGTTGTTGCTGCTGCAATGCAAAATGTTCCGTTTCGGCTCCAAATGCTACTTCGTCTACAATCCCACCACCTCGCAGTCCAGGAACCTCAACCTCTCCAAGCCCTTTAATTGCCTTTGCTTAGCTTTCGATCCTCGAAAATCTCCTCACTACCGTGTTGTTTGCTTTAATAAAACCAAGGGATCCCCCGGCGTGTTCATAAGTGTGTATGATTCCGAGACGCGCAAATGGAAGGATATCGGGACTGAATCAAAGTTAGATATAGTAGATATATCCCTTGGGATGTATTGGAACGATGCCATTTATTTCCCAAGGTCTGGCTGTGGTTGGTTTTCTTATTCGGTTATGAACCCCGATGATGGATCAGTTTCTGAGTTGCGTATCCCATCAGTACCAAGCTGCGCGAATTCAAGATCGATCAAGTACCACATGATTGAATCAAATGGACGTATGCATTGTGTTAAGTTGTCTATGAAGCCGGACAACAATTGGTTGCACGTGTGGGAGTTGTCCGATGTTGATTTATCTTGGTCTAATGTGTGCAGCGTGAGTCTCAACCCTATCTCAGCCTCATTTGGTTTGAAATATCATATAAGGGTGCTTGGTTTGATACGCGCGAGGACGGAAGAAGAAGATTCGATGGTGGTGTTTCACGTTCCGAGTAAGATTATGGCGTACAACTTTGCTGCCAGGACTTTTGAGACGATTGTTGAACTTACTATGGAGAGAAGGGATCAAGTGCAATTCCAATTTCAGGGTGCTTACCAACTCGTTCATACCCTTTGTCCCATTTGATATCGACAAGACACCCTAGCCATCTAGTATTATTATCCCTCTCGACAATTCAAGATACTTGACCCTCGATCACTTCTGTTTGATTCATAATTTTCAGTGTTTATGATCGATGTATTTTGTGGATTATCGAGTTATGTAACTAAGCTGCTCTGTTTTTGACAAAGTCGTTATGTTTATTTCTTTAACTTAGACTGAATTCCATTTTGGTATAATTTATTTTTGATGGAATATTATTTTCTTTTATTTTTATTGAATAATGTTATGCAATATATTTTTTGGATGGATAAGATTCGATGGTGGTTTTTCACGTTCCAAGTAAGATTATGGCGTACAACTTTGGAGCTGGGACTTTTGAGATGGTGGTTTTTCACGTTCCAAGTAAGATTATGGCGTACAACTTTGGAGCTGGGACTTTTGAGACGCTTGTTAAAGTTGCTATGGAGATTGATAATGATCGAAGGGATCAAGTGCAGTTTCAATTTCAGGACGCTTACCAACTCATTCATACCCTTTGTCCCATTTGATATCGACAAGACACCCTAGCCATCTAGTATTGTTATCCCTCTCGACAATTCAAGATACTTGACCTTCGATCACTTCTGTTTCATTCATAATTTTCAGTGTGTATTATCGGTGTCGTTTTGGATTATCAAGTCTGTTTTTTGGCAAAATCATTATGTTATTCCTTGAACTTATGGTAAATTTCATTTTGTTACATTTTATTTTTTATGACATAAACTTCAATTAAGTACGGTATGTACTATGTAATGCACAGAGAAATTCATCCAGGTAATTCAATTTGGACAGGTAAGACGAATAGCTGTATTTGGCTATTTGCAAACTCTAAAAAAATGTGTTTGGGGGCGTTTAGCTAGAATTTGAGTGTTTGTAAAGACCAAATTTTGCTGCAACTTATGCTTTATTTCAGAAAGATTTAAAAGCTAGATATGAGGTACTTTTGATTTTGATAAAGTGCTTTTATGATTTTTTTTAAATAATACTTAGTATAATTTGTATTTAACATTTTATCCTCAATTCTTTACTAATTATTAATAATAGAGAATTGTTTGTAATCATATACAAAAGCTCGTGTAATAGCCTTATGTCTTTTTCATCAACATTGTCAATTTCCTCCATTTACAAGCTTCTCCTCATCACAAGTCAGTTCTCTATTTGTAATAAGCTTAAGCTCTTTGACCAGTTCAGCATTGGGCTTTTGGCGAATGGCCCAATGTTGTTTCCTGTTTGAACGAACCGAACGTCCAATGCAATGCCATGAACTTAAGTGTGACCTGCATTGTTCAAACTTCAAAGAACCGTCTTGTTGAGAAGTGACAGTAGCCTTTTTCATTTTAAGGAACTGCTTCATCATTGATGCTTGTTTCTGAAGACCAAGCTGCTTCATTATCTCGGCATGTTCATTCTCTTTGAATTTCTTTTCTTTCTCTGCTTCTTCTTGCTGCTTTTTCAGCTGTTTCTGCATTTCTGCTTCATCCTTATCACGCCGTTTCTCCTCCTTCAGTCCTTCTCTGCCTCATCATGCAACCGCTTGAGCTCCATCTGCCGCAAAGAGGATGGAAATTCAGACAATTATATGCAGAAGAAGTAAACTGAAGATATTGTTTGTTCCTCTGTTGGCCTATAGATGATTTAAAAAAAAAAAGATCTTAACAACCAATAACAACCAAACACAAAATCAGGGTAGCTTTATCACGTACTTTTTGCAAATTTTCCCTATCAATCTTCTTCCTCTCTTTCTCAGTATCTAGTTTGTTTTTCTCCATTTCCTTGATAGACATTTTTTCGTCTCTCTTGGAATCCTTATCAGCTCTTCACCATTAATAACGATGAGCCACAGTTCTAAAGAATTATTAAGTTTGAAAAATAATACACCAAGAATACATACATTTCAGCACCATGTTTTTGTGACATGTTCTCCATTAACAACTTGATATCTGCTTCGTTTAGAACTCTGCCGAGCTTTTCAGAAGCTTTTTTCATTTCTTGTACTCAGTTTGGACTATCTTCTGACTTCTCAAGAGCAGATCATGGCTGGAAAAATGACATGCCAAAATATTATGAAAACTGTAAACATTATAGACACAGACATAGAGATAGCTGATAAAAAATAAGACTATACCTAATACAGTAATGATCCTCTCTTGGATCTTTTTCCGGCAGCTGCAACGAACTTTCACCGAGGCACACAATAATTTCGGCATCAGCTTCAAATCTCTTGTCTACAATAAAGTAAAACAACCACATGTAACCGAGCATGCCAAACAACACAATTGAGATTAAACACATATACTAGACAATACGATAACATCACGAATACAAAACGATTCAAATTATACCTCCCAACACCAAAGAGCAGATTCGGACTCGTCCTCCAAAAGATTGACATCTGGGCTCATCACACCATAACATAACCTCTGCCCAATCATAAGCACAGTACTCTTCACAGTGGCTTTGGTAACAATTTCACCATTTCCACTTCTGCCCTTGACTTTCTCAAAAATCTCATCCACGAGCTTTGCCAAAGGAAGATTACTCTCTTCCATTAAACAAGAGATCACGTGATTCAGATAAACAGACGAATGTTTCCATCAGTTCTGTTGCGATTTAAAGCACAAATCGCTCACGGCGCTCTCGAATATAAACACAAGATGACACAAATAAATAAGATATGCGTAAAAGAACGAACACAGAATTTACGTGGAAACCCAAACACGGGAAAAAACCACGGGAAGGAAGAAACAATTCACTATATCGTTGAGGTTACAATGTCTAACGTCTAATTTTCGTCTACCGGAGAACCCCAATTTATAGATGTAGAAAACCTATCAAATTGGGAACAAATAGAATTAGGAATAAGAACATATTCCTATTATACTCGAAGTTAATAGAATTATATACTAATATAATTCTATATCCAAAACAAAAGAAGTCGGTCCAGTATTTTCCAAATACTTTACGCCTGAAAGCCAGCACGTAGATGCTACCCATCTACTCACGTGTGCCTTTGATTCAATTAATTTATGTCATGATGTCATCATGACATCTCATGAATCAATTAACGTGAGCCGCTTTGCGTAAGTCGATTTTTGACCGGTCCCAATTGTTTCGTCCAGCTTCAATATTAATTCGAGTCATTAATAACAAATCTCCACCTTGACGAGAATCCCCACGACTCCAAGCCGCACCAACCTCCAACGATCATACACCATTGTTTCTTCCTTCCACCCAGCCCCGTAGGGTTCACTCAAAACATGAACAACCTAAGTTTGAGCCACACCCAAACTTAGTACAAGAATCCGAAGTTACACCGATCACCCCTTGGATACCGCCAAGCTCCGTGACTATCACGCAATCTCCATTCTCAAGTCTCGCCTTCCCACTACTATCAGCACCCCCTGCATTCGCCATTGCTCCAGTGCTATCCATAGTACGTCTAGGCTCGATCTCCGATTTTTGAATACTATTCGGGTTAGTATTCTCGGTGTCCCCGACACCATCACACATGCATGAATTTTCAACCAAAAGTGATCCCGACTCACTTTCCAGCGAATGACTTCCTTGGGCAGAGGCAGTTGCCCTCGTGGTAATTGTGTTGCCACACAGCTCATACAATCCACCGATCGTTCTCTCGCCTCGCAAAATGAGTCGTCTACCCCGACTTACTTTCAACACACCACCTTTACAGAAATACCGGTATCCTTTCTGATCTAAGGTGCTAAGAGAGATAAGATTCCTCCTCAGGTCTGGAACGTACCTTACATCACCGAGGGTTCGAATATTCCCATCGACCATCTTGATTCTCACCGTTCCCGTGCCGCGTATCTCACACAATGAGTCATTACCCATGACCACCGTTCCACCGACACTCTCATCAAACGTGTCAAACTCATCCTTGTTGTGACACATGTGATATGAACATCCCGAATCCAAGATCCACCCCTCACTCGTTCCCAAATCGGATACAGCCAGGAGTTCACCATCGATGAAACCTCCTTCTCCGAAATCGACCACGTTCGATTCCTCTCTCCGATTCTTCAGGGCCTGACAGTCCCTCTTCATGTGGCCTTCTTTCTTGCAGTAGTGACAAATCCCCCTGAATCTCTTCTTCTTTGCCCCGCCCTGGACATTAAGACCTTCACCTGGATTTTCACCACTTACAACCTTCTTCATCGTCTCCTTTGATCTCAAAGCATCGACCAAGTCTCCAAGCTTCAGGGTCTTACTACTATATAGAATAGTATCCCTAAACGAATCATATGAAGATGGCAACGAACAAAGCAAAATCAAAGCAAGATCCTCTGTATCATACTTTAACTCCATGGTCTCAAGATCGGACACGATCTCCATGAAGGTAGACAAATGCTCTTGCAGGCTTGCACCCTCCACCATACGATGCGCGTACAACCTTTGCTTCAGATGCAACTTTGTGGTCAAAGTCTTCGTCATACACAGATCCTCCAACTTCGACCACATCTCTGCCGCCGTCTTCTCCTTGATCACCTCTTCGAGTAAAGGACCAGAGACGTAGACCGAAATTATACCTCTTGCCTTTCTGTCCTTCCGAGCCTTCTCTTCTGGCTTCATCGTGCTTGCCATATTGTCCATGCCCAGCAACGCATCATCAAGGTCCATGTTGGTGAGAACCGACTCCACCTTGAACTGCCATGTAGAGAACCGCATGCTCCGATCTAACAACGGAATATCAAATTTCGCCGACATCTCTCCAAATATTCACGAGCACCACCGGAAAACACGGAAAACCCAAGTCGCGACCTCAGGCTCTGATACCACTTGTTGTGCTCTTTACGATGCTCTGATACCACTTGTTGTGATTTAAAGCACAAATCGCTCACGGCGCTCTCGAATATAAACACAAGATGACACAAAGAAATAAGATATGCGTAAAAGAACGAACACAGAATTTACGTGGAAACCCAAACACGGGAAAAAACCACGGGAAGGAAGAAACAATTCACTATATCGTTGAGGTTACAATGTCTAACGTCTAATTTTCGTCTACCGGAGAACCCCAATTTATAGATGTAGAAAACCTATCAAATTGGGAACAAATAGAATTAGGAATAAGAACATATTCCTATTATACTCGAAGTTAATAGAATTATATACTAATATAATTCTATATCCAAAACAAAAGAAGTCGGTCCAGTATTTTCCAAATACTTTACGCCTGAAAGCCAGCACGTAGATGCTACCCATCTACTCACGTGTGCCTTTGATTCAATTAATTTATGTCATGATGTCATCATGACATCTCATGAATCAATTAACGTGAGCCGCTTTGCGTAAGTCGATTTTTGACCGGTCCCAATTGTTTCGTCCAGCTTCAATATTAATTCGAGTCATTAATAACAAGTTCCTCCCTGTTTAATGAGATTGAATCTTTACCAAATTTGATGAGGCTGTCGATTTCACCACGGAGTGTGCTGACCTTCGCAGATTTTTCTTCTGGGCTTCCTGCGTATAAACTCGAATCCAATCGTTTTCTCTTCAGTGCCTTCTTCCTCTGATGTGGGCCGTCGATTTCTGGCCTCGGTTCATCAGCACCGTCGACTTTCATCGGATCAGCCTCCGCCATTGCGGAGTGCTAAGGAATGGGATCGTTTCGCTGAAATGAGATCCAAATAAAGTGAAAGATTCCAGAAGAATCGAAGTGGAGAAGAAGGATGATGAAATCGATAGGTTTTTCTGGGAAAATTATGCCCAATTCGAAATACTTAATCTTTCATTTAGTTTCCCGCCATAAGGAAATGGCGCCCAAATCGCAGTCCACCATTTTTTACCGCCCTTTGGCGCTGCTTACGAAATTCAAATGAAAATCCTAATTACCCAATTTATTAAACGACTCCATTAAATTAAGAATTTATAAATCATCCATGTAATTGAAAATATATTTTGATGTAACCAAAATAATTATAAGTTTAATTAAAAAATAATTCTATATAATCACACATTCAATTATTAATATTAAACAGTGAAATCAAAATTATCTACATTATAAATTAGAGCATCTCCAATGGTGAGGTAGAAGTCTATGTGTACTTCTACCTCTCACCCAAAAATGCGGTAGAAGCCATTGGAGATGCGATTACGTGTTAAAGTTAGGCGTTCCTAAAACATCTGGGGTAGAAGAACTTCTACCCGGGTAAAAATAAATTATATTATTATTTTATTATTATTATTTATCATTATTAATTTATTATTATTATTTAATATTATTAATTAACAAAATTAATACTGTTATTTTAATTTTTAACGTAACGGATTATTATTTATTTTATATAAAAATTATTTAAAATTAAGAATTTTGAAATAAATTAAATTTTAACTTATTTTTTATTTTAACAAATTATTATATTTTATATAAAAATTAATAAAAATAAAAAATTTCAAATAGTTAAATTTTTAGCGTTAAAAATTATTTTTATAAAATTAATTAAAAATAAGAATTTTGAATTAATAAAAATTATTTAAAATTAAAAATATTGAAATAGATTAAATTTTAACTTATTTTGTATTTTAACTAATTATTCTATTTTATATAAAAATTAATACAAAAAAAAAATTAAATAGTTAAATTTTTTGCGTTAAAAATTATTTATATAAAAATTAATTAAAAATAAGAATTTTGAAATAGTTAAATTTTTAGAGTTAGAAACTATTTTTTATTTTATATAAAATTTAATTAAAAATGAAAATTTTGAAATAGTTAAAATTTTAAAATCAATTAATTAAAAATAAGAATTTTGAAATAGTTAAATTTTTAGAGTTAGAAACTATTTTTTATTTTATATAAAATTTAATTAAAAATGAAAATTTTGAAATAGTTAAAATTTTAAAATCACTATATCCTTAATTATTTATATAAATATTAAATAAAAAATAAAAATATAAATTAGTGGTGAGACTTTTGTAGGTAGAACCATTGGACGAGGTAGAAGTTTTTTGAGGTATAAGTAGAAAAAATATTAGTTGGCGCATATGTGGCCTACTCCTCACCCAAAAGTTGAAACCACCACTGGAGATGCTCTTATAAACGAATGGCGGTGTGAATTTCTCATATTATTAATATTAAACAGTGAAATCTAAATTATATTAAAGAGCTGAAGAATGGCTGTGCTGTGAATTCTATCATATAATTAATTGGTTATAGCTTTTAACTTTTGTGTTGCACTTTTTTATTTTGAAATTCAGGGAAATTGAGTCCCGTCGTAAGTTGGCTCGGCAACCGATTCGTTCTTATTATCAGTATAATAAGAATGTGCAAGTCTAATGTCCATCAACAATGTATTAGAGTTGATAATAAACAGCTAAATAATAAAGTGATGAAACTGAAAGAACAAGAGTTTCAAAGAACAACGTTAGGCTTATAACAATTGATTAATAATATATTTCTGATTAGAGTTGATAAATATATTTCTGATTAGAGTTGATAACAAAGGGATGAAACTTAAGAATGAACAAGAGTTCGAAACGGACAACGCATTTTTTATTTACATTTCGTCAAGGAAAATAGGAGGAATGAAGTTGTAAAGCTGGGGAAAGTTTATTCACAATTATTTTATTTTTATTATTTTTACCAATCTATGTTTTAATATTATTAAAATATTTTATCAAAACAAAAGGAAAGGACTAAAGGAATAGCCATTATTGATACAATATAATGTTCGCACCTTTTTATTTTACAAACTTTTAAACACACACATCTTTACAAAATTCAAATATATAAATTGCACGTACATACATACATGTATATATGTTTCACCCTCATATATTTATATATTTCATGACAAGTAGTGGTGAAAGAGTGTTTGAAACTTCTCCATCTCCTTAGGCGGCAATGCAACCAAAACATTGACCCCCTTGCCGCCGCGGGCCCCACCAATCTCCGGGAACAACAATATGATATCCTTCCTATGGTACACCACGGGGCAACTATACCTCGGCTTCCCCCACGGATACTCCACCTCGTCAAACCCTAACCTCCACCACGACGATATCAAGAACTCCCCGTTCGGATAACCCTTGTACACGTCACCCCAATCAATCGCCGACCTCGCGTACTCGTCGCTCATCCTCGTCGCCCCTTCCGCCACCATCTCCACCGCCTTCCCGAACTCCTCCTCCTCCAACATCCAACACTTTGCGGAAGCGTACGCGGTAAGCACCGCGTTCCCGCAGTATGACTCCGGGAGAGGCGGGTTCAGCCTCCCCCGGATGTCCACCGCGTAGAGGACCACGGACTCTCGATCTCGACTCTCGATCTCGATTGTTGGTTTCGTTGGATTGGGCCTTGCACCGCCAAACGTGGGCCGTGACGACGTTGAAGCCCGTGATTTTGGTGGTGGGCTTATTGGCGCATCCTCCGGCCTTGGCCTTCTCCTTCAAGCGATTTATGTCATTGGAAGTTAGGTTGAAGATTTTGAAGTCGAGGTCGTCTTGTTTGTTATTGAACACCGGAGGGGGTTCCTCGAGTTCTCCGGCGACCGGAGGGTTTAGCTTGATCAGCTCGAGGTGGGGGAAGGTGACCTGAGGGGGAGAGCGGGCGGCGAGGAGGCGGCGATCGTTTAACCATAACTATATACTGACATTTCTTTCTAATGTCAGGGTGGATTGTGGTGTGTACATCATACACTACACAGTAAAACCTCTATAAATTAATACTCGATAGATTAATAACCTCTCTAAATTAATAGAATCGTTCAGTCCCGATTTGGTCTTTTAAATGAAAAAAATAACTCGATAAATTAATAACCTCTCTAAATTAATAAAATTTGACGGTCCCGAGGCTATTAATTTATAGAGGTTTTACTGTATATGGACACGCTTGCACATGAAAAGTACGTTAGTGGTCTGTTTGACGAGACAACGACCTTGGCTTTCAGAGCTGAACTTGTCAACATATTTGCAAGAAGTCCGGAGTGTTGGAGGGCAGCCCGTTTCAAAGTTCGTCGAATCTGAAGTTTTTTTTGGCAAACAATAATAAATAGACAGTCGGATATTCAAACGAAAACCTAATAACTATGTTCATTTCTTTTGGGTTACAGACCAGGAACAAAATAATTTTCTTCTAGACTTTATTAGTGATATTACTTTGTTATTGTAATGTTTGTCAAAACAGTTTGATATTTTGTAATTGGACTTTGACCTTAACACTGTGTTATCAATTATCATAAGCACTTATCTAATTAGAGACTTGGATCCTTAAAACAACAGACACCAAACTCAAAAGACAAAAAATTATAATTTAAACTACGAACAAGTTAAGGTGATAAAATACAACATTTCCCGAGAAACAAAAGTATAATTTAAACTACGAACAAGTTAAGGTGATGAAATACAACATTCCCCGGGTAACGTATATTTAATTGCAAACCATGGACGTGCTATCAAAAGTGGGATTCGACCAAATAGGAGCTTACGCCAACTGTCATATGTTGTCCAACAAACAAAAATCTAAAATCACCCATTTTTTCGCGGCGACGAAGGCTGGTTTCGTTGTTTACATAATCCCCATTATCCGACAAAAAGAGCTGTAGCTAGTAAGTAACTAACTTGTCTAAACAAATAACTTCAACTAATTCGAAAATAAAGGAGAAGAGGCGATGTCGAAACGGTGAAACTAAGCAAAACGTGGAAATAAACCGAATAATCCCCCAACTGGAACACTAGGGCTCAGTGGAGGGCCAAGCGATTTGGCTCGATGAGGTCAGCGACCTTGTGTCGAGGTGATGAGTCATCTCTACTATGGAGACATCGAGTTTGATTGACGATGGAGCAACGATTTAGGATTTTTTTTATCGCATCCACGACCTCTCTCGGCAGCCGATTTAGGATATTACCGGCCCATGCGTACATGTTAATCAGTGCATTACTCACCGAAACAGATGATGCTTGCCATAACTTTAGTGAATTCGTATGGATTTGCTTTCCGTGATTCAGAAAAGCTAAATTGGAAGTGACACTTAACATGGACGCGAGAGTGTAGCTGTTAGGAAACAGACCCGTTTCCGACCATGGATCTGAAGAGTTCCATCGCGTCATTATTGTATCCATTTTGTGCGTACCCAACGATCATAGCCGTCCACACAAATGGATTTAAATTTCCGATCTTGACATATCCGTCTAATAAAGATGTAAATGCAATAACATCGAGCGTAGCTTTTCCATTCTCCAAAATCTTCCGCGCTATCTCAACACCACCGGATTTTGAGTACATGGAAATCAGAGCGTTCCCCACTCCCCCGAAGTGTCGAGCTCGGTCCTAATTATATACCCATGGATTTAATTATGCACTGGTATTGTAACCCGCAATCAACTAATTCCAAGAAACGGCATCCCGTTCTTTCATCAACTAATAAGAGGGCTCAAAATCGTACGAACAATTAGATGTCGGAGAACGGCTAGTTTTGAAAATAAAAACAATCTCAATAGCAAATTACTTGCTGAAAAAATGAATCTCTTATTGAATTAGGTAATTAATAAAAAGAAAATAAGATTGATTTAATATAAAGGATAAAAAGGACAATTCAAATTTGAAAAACATACTTAAATTATGATTACATTAAACATCAATATATTTTATTATATATAAGCAAGACATTATTACCTTTTTTTATATTAAGCTAAAAATTGATAGTTTAATTTAATTCTTAAAACCAATCTTATTTTTCTCTAAATTATCCTAGATTTTATTACGTGCCATCAATCTTAATTAATTAATTATTAAATGTTGGTCTTAATTATATAAAATTCTGAAAATAGTTGTTAATTTCCAAGCTTCAATCTTAATTACTTTACATGTTTTTAATTATTTTATTATATAGTTATTATTTTCTATCAGTAGAAAAATTATTAGTATAGACTATTTTTCTTGTTAATAAAGACTCACTGAAATTTATTAATGTCAAAACAGAAACTAGTATTTTTTAATTTTAGCATTGATAAAAATATGTTGAAAAATGTTAATATTGGTAGAATTATAAAAAAATTGCATTTAAAAATATAATGATAAAATAAATATAAGAGTAGTTTGTAAAAGTTATATTTTTATTATTGTACACTTAAAAATATATATTTAATTTAAAAAAATAGGATAAAGAGTAATTTGATTTTTAAAATTTGAAAAATTAAAATTTTCTTTTATTATTAAACAAATATACTCTTAATATCATATGATACGAGAGCCCATTTCAAGCCTAGGACCCTAAACGGTCAAAAACGGGTCTGGTTCTTATCAGTATACAATGCATTAGAGTTGGATAAGAGTGATGAAACTTTTGAAAGAACAAGAGTTCGAAAGGGACAACTTGCAAGGCTCTTATAAAGTGATGAAACTTCTGAAAGAATAAGAGTTCAAAAGGGACAACGTGCAAAGCTTATATTTCTGATTTACAGTGGGTGAATGAAGATTTGAAAAATGAAGTGCAAAGCTTATATTTCTGATTTACAGTTAGGGGTGAGCTGGTCGGTTTGGTCACCGACCGAATCAAATTACCTTAACCAATTTAAAAACCAAACTAATTCGGTCGGTCACCGAACCGATTAAATTATATTAAAACCAATAAAAAACCAAACCAAAAATTTCGGTTCGGTTTCGGTTATTAACCAATAACCAAAACTAAATAAAATAAAAGTAGATATACAAAATCATGTCATGAATTCAAATGCAAAAATTCCAAGTTCCAAAACATAAATCATCAAAATAATCGATAGCTTCAAAGTTCTCAAAACATAATTCATCAAAAGAATCAGTAGCAAGTCTATGGACTACTGACAATATAAAATAAAATTTCCATAAAATTTCCAAATCTACTGGCTTCAGTTTAAAGTCCAGAAATTAAATGAGATTAGAATGCAAAAACAATGGCCGGGTATATGAAAAGTCTTACTACTATCTAGACTAGATTAATAATGATAATTTTTATTATAATATTAATAATAATAGAAAGTAATGGGAGGTTGAAGGGATGCTTTGAGTAATGTACCGTACACACAAACATTTATATTTATATAATTGGATTTATATATATATATATATATATATATATATATATATATATATAATATCGGTTTTTGGTTATTTAATCGGTTATATCCGCAAAATAACCGAACCAAACCGAAAACCGATATTTCTAAATTTTAAAACCATACCCAAACCGATAACCAAATAACCGAACCAAAATGCATATTTTGGTTTGGTTCGGTCGGTTATTTGGTTATAACCGAACTCTGCTCACCCCTATTTACAGTGGGTGAATGAAGATTTGAAAAATGAAGTTGTAGAGCGTGGGAAAGAACAACAACGTAAATGGGTTATTCACAATTATTTTATTTTTATTACTTTTACCAATCTATGTTTCAATATTATTAAAATATTTTATCAAAACAAAAGGAAAGGACTAAAGGAATAGCCATTATTGATACAATATAATGTTCGCACCTTTTTATTTTACAAACTTTTAAACACAAATCTTTACAGAATTTTAAATATAAATTGCACGTACATGTATATATGTTTGACCCCCCCCCCCCCCCCCACACACACATATATATATATATATATATATATATATATATATATATATATATATATATATATATATATATATATATATATATATATATATACTCTACTATATTTCATGACAAGTAGTGGTGAAAGAGTGTTTCAAACTTCTCCATCTCCTTAGGCGGCAACGCAACCAAAACATTGACCCCCTTGCCGCCGCGGGCCCCACCAATCTCCGGGAACAACAATATGATATCCTTCCTATGGTACACCACGGGGCAACTATACCTCGGCTTCCCCCACGGATACTCCACCTCGTCAAACCCTAACCTCCACCACGACGATATCAAGAACTCCCCGTTCGGATAACCCTTGTACACGTCACCCCAATCAATCGCCGACCTCGCGTACTCGTCGCTCATCCTCCTCGCCCCCTCCGCCACCATCTCCACCACCTTCCCGAACTCCTCCTCCTCCAACATCCAACACTTTGCGGAAGCGTACGCGGTAAGCACCGCGTTCCCGCAGTATGACTCCGGGAGAGGCGGATTCAGCCTCCCCCGGATGTCCACCGCGTAAAGGACCACGGACTCTCGATCTCGATTGTTGGTTTCGTTGGATTGGGCCTTGCACCGCCAAACGTGGGCCGTGACGACGTTGAAGCCCGTGATTTTGGTGGTGGGCTTATTGGCGCATCCTCCGGCCTTGGCCTTCTCCTTCAAGCGATTGATGTCGTTGGAAGTTAGGTTGAAGATTTTGAAGTCGAGGTCGTCTTGTTTGCTAGTGAACACCGGAGGGGGTTCCTCGAGTTCTCCGGCGACCGGAGGGTTTAGCTTGATCAGCTCGAGGTGGGGGAAGGTGACCTGAGGGGGAGAGCGGGCGGCGAGGAGGCGGCGATCGTTGCATGGGACGACGAACAAGGGTTTGTCGTCGTCGAAAGCTTGGGAAGCTAGGTTTTGCAGGAATGTTTTGAAGCCCGTGCCGTCGAACAAGACGTGGTTGGTGGAAATGCCCAGAGCAAAACCACCGCACTTGAATGATGTAACCTATATGATATAAAAATTGGTTAATATATTTAAACGAATTTTTGTAGGAATAAAATCTACACTAACTACACAAAAGTTTGTACTTAATGTAGTACTACTAATAGATATGGGGTCATGTCCTATATATCTAATTTAATGCAACAATGTAAACATCAACGTACGCTTTAAAAAGTAGCTAGGTTGAGAGATTAATAATTTAATTAATTCCTTTGAAAGCGTTTCATGATAATTAATTTATTTTTGTTTTTTTTAAAAAAATAATTACATTATAAAAATTAATTCCTTAGAAAATAAGTTGAAGTATTTTAAAATGTAGTTGTTGGAAAAAAAATTAAAAAAAGTTAAATATTAAATAATTAAAAACACACAGTATATATGACAAACAAAATTGATCAAAAGTATGACAATTAATTTGCAAATACAAATGCGACAATGACATATAGTAGTTCTTATGACATACAGTGCAGTGGAGTATAGTTTTTCTTTTAGTCCGTGCTGGTAAACATATTTTTTCTAATATATATATTTATACTATTAATTTAACCATAACGTAAATTTGTCATTTTAAGATGTGTATCGATCAATTATATATAACGAATGCTCAAAACTGAAAATGTAGCACTTCTGATGAGGTGATAGATGAAGCAATCAATATTTATATATGCAATATTAATGTAGTAATAAAAAAAAAAATTGGTACATTACAAATAAAATATTTATGTTTTTATATATTGTACTAATTAAAATAAAAAGCAAAATAGAGAATTAATATACAGTATAATATATTACCTCAAAGACAGCTAGTGGCTGATTCTGGAACTTGTCCATCCCCGGGACAATAAGCTGCATGAATCCTGGATTAGGGTAAGCCAAATCCCCAATCTCATCCAGCTTATACTCCGATGCCGCCACAACAAACCCGACCCCGCCGGACTCGTTGCGCTCGATCTCCAGCCGCCCCGTCTCTTGGTTCGGTTTCAGCTCTCCGGCCAAGAAGTCATAAGGCTCCGCCACCACTTTCTCGAGCGCGCTCTTCAGCCTAGCGGCCGCGACTTCCGGCGGGAAATCCGGGTCGGCCGAGAAAAAATGGACAGTTTGGACATGGAAATTGAGGACTTGGTCAATGTTTGACAAGAAGATTGGCTCTTTTTTGGGTTGTTCTTGTTGGGGTGGGAGTATTAGGGTTGAGTCTTGGATTGCCACCTTGAGGTCTTGGATGCTTGGTACAAGGGGGGCTTGGTGAAGGCTTCCCATGCTCTCTTTCAAACTTAATTAATTATATATTTTTTTATATGTTTAATTTTATAATTTGTATGTGTTTTTTGTGGATTTATGATTTGTGTATTTATAGTAATTTGCATATTAATATTGTGGAAAATGATGGGAAATATATTACTAGAAAGGTTTGGAAGGGTGGTGGCTCAATCATAACATGTGGTGGCACATGCATGTATTCATGAGTTTTTACATATATGTACAAAAGTAGGATTAGTGTACTGCATACAGCATACATAATTAAATTCATTCATTTTACATTTCACAAAACCGTCCATTAATAAAACGTAGTACATATTTTAATGGACATTGAAACTATATATTTTTAAAAAATTAATGGACATTGAATTGAAACTATATATTTTTAAAAAATTAATGGACATTGAATTGAAACTATATATGTGGCTAAATGTAGTACATATTTTAAAAGCCAAAATTTAAATTTGTTATTTAAAAAAATTAATTCGTGGAATCGTTTCAAATTAAAATTTTCACAATATTTATATTGATATATGCAAAATATATTTTCCACAATGTTAACTTATAGATACAAATTATTCGTATTTTAAAAAAAAATGTGTTTATACTTTAGGACAAATGAAGTATTATTTTTTTCACAAAATATATTCACTATTATTATTAATTTTTCAGAATTTATTATTGTATCCCGGCCTTACATTTATTCATACTTGCACACTTTGTTTTTTTACAAAAACATTACAGTATAAATAAGTTCTTTATTATAACATTAGTATTGAAATGTAACGCCCGGCCCATTGAGGGGACGAAGCTCGACTCTAATGGGTCGATTCAGTTACCGATGACTGCTATTGGGAGTGATATTCTCGGCCCATTGAGGGGACGAAGCCCGACTCTAATGGGCCGGTTCAGTTACCGATGACTGCTATTGAGAGTGATATTCTGGTGCTACTGTACCAACACTTGTCTTTTTCAGCGCACTTTGTCCTCACTCGTGTGCACCCGGGAGACTTCTCAGGGAGCCAATCATCCTAAAATTACTCCAGATGCCCAGAAAAGAAAATGCATCTATTGGTATAAGTAACATATTCAATCATTTTTAAGTCTTTGAATTTCTGGGGCTTTACATTAAATTTCCACAATGTACTAAATTATTCACAAATACGTTTTCCTTGGTTGTTCATTGTGGAAGATTTTGGAATTCAAAATTGAGATTTATTTCTAATTAGGGTCATGGCTAGTTTTGTACTCCTATCATGCTAACCCCGGCCCTAATTGCGGCTATAAAAAAGCACGCCAATCATCTATTTTTTTCATAAATCTGCCAATCATCTACATCTACATGCATTTCATTCATTCTATTTTTTTTCATAAATCTAAATCATTTTCTTTGACTTGTATATATAGAAAGTCCAACAAGAAAAAAACTTGTCTATTTTTGTTCGATCTATCTTGAAATGGCGTTGCAACATTATCAATCAATCAAAATAATTTAAAAGACTAATTATTTTTAATGAAAATTGAAGATAATGTCAAACAGTATTAAAATTAAATTTATAACTAAAAAATAAGAAATTGAAAATCCAAGAGGACATTCGGTGAATATACGGAAAGTTTCATCAGAAAGACGAAAAACAACACTCATTTGTCCTTTTACTTTAATCAGTAAAGTTTCTAATATTGTTCTATGTGACATTACAAAAATTCCCAGCACATTCACGTACAATTTGTCTGCGAAGTTATTGTACCAAATTAAAGGTTACATTTTTGTTATTTTTTAATGCGATGGCGACGAAACGGTAGGCTACATACGGGCGATCGAAATAATGCCAGCTCGATTCATCATTTTATAATTTATGTGTGTTGTAATTGGAGTACGATCCTCTTCTGGTTTGTGCAGCAAGATTGGGAAGAAAATAAATTAAATTTTTTGTTGGTAATTAATTAATCACTCTTATAGTACTCTTGTATATTTATTACAGGTAGTTGGGAATTGAGGGGTCCTAATATATTGAATTGGTGGACTAGCTAGTTGGTTGGATATAGATAGATGATTGTGATGTCTTAAGTTTTGCCAAGAGATCGACTCTTCACACTTTAATAGATTGTGATTGTATTAATCATGCCTCCAAATTAGTTGTACATCGCCCTACTATCATATTATTACATTGAAACTTGACAAAAACTTCAAATATTATGAACATTTGTTTTTGTTTGTTTTTGCTTTAGTTAGAATTTATTTTGTATCAATACATTTTTTTTTTACTTTAAGTTAACACCACACAGATAAAATGAGTCAACTTGAAGACATAGGTAGCACATCGTTTGGTACGTACGTAGCGAGCACCGAGTGTAATACAATCGTAAAAGTTGAATTATTATATTATATACACACACATTTATGAGTATGTGTGGACCATATATAAATTAAAATTTACATTGTATAAGAAATTTAACCAAAAATAGTAAAAAATGTTAATATATAGGTGCAGTAGACACTCGAGTGGCTCCGCTGCTGTCCGCTTGTTACGTAAGTGGTGCTTAATTAGTATCGGGGTAAAGAGTCTCAATTAATTGTTTTGTAGCGTTCAATTCGCCTAATGAGGTAGCCCCCTTCTTGGTTTCTGGTTACGATGATGGGGATAACTTTGATAGGCCGTTCGGTACCAAACACTCACTTGATTGTAGTTGTAAAAATTATTGAAAAATTTTCTTGGTATTTCTGAGAGAGAAAATTAATACTTATTGACACTTATGATTTGCTTTGGACTTGTATTTGAATTCTATTTGAACTCTACCATATAATTAAATAGAGCGGTGTTCTCTACATACATAAACAATTAAGAAATATCATAAAGAAATATATCATTTTTTTGTAATTTTGTGCTATTGTGGTCATAGTGAAATTCGTTCTTCAATTTTTTTTTTTCCTTTTTGATTTGGGTTTTAACGCAAATATCCTTTAATTGTTGATATTATTGTATCGTTGACATACATATCACAACAATTAACCAGACTTTGTTGAAAGAATTAAGTAAGATGTATAGCATGATGATATGCCGTTATTTGATCGCGCGCAATACTTGGTTCCGTCTATGCATGACAACAAAAGATTAATATTTGTGTTGATCTCTCTCAATCAGATCTCAATACATGTGGATGTTGAGGTAAGAAGAGAATGAGATGAAAGATCAAAATGCTACGACTGCCTTTCTTTATCTTTCAATTTCCGTCCTACAAGAATGCGAGGAAGGGCTCAATACTTTGGTCTTTCCTTGCCTTGCCTTGCCTCCTATGAACTGTTATTCTTATCGGATTAGCAAATATTTTGTATTAAAGTCATTGTATTTGTTTGGTTCATGTTTTGTATTCTATGTTTTGTATTGGCAAGTTTATGTAATATTGTTGTTTGATAATTGTAAGTATAAATATGTTTGGGCATTACAATGCCTTAAAGGATCTAGGCAGAAGTTGTTTTGCTAACATATTTATTTGTTTTCTTATTTCTTCACAATTTAAATTGTTGTAATCACTTGTCATATTGGTGATTTGATTTAGCATAGTTCATTGTTAGAACGTGCTTGAAAAACAATCAACATAGAAGCTTTCTGCCGCAGCACAGCCAGGCAGAGTTATGCCGCAAGCAGTGCAAGGCTTGGACAAGACGTTGAGTCAAGATATCGAGCGAAGCATGAGCGTAGGGCAAAGGATTGCTGAAGTCCAGAGAGTATGGAAGGCATTGCAGTGTGGCAGTGGATTCCAGAAGAACTTCAGAAGGCATCCTGCGGCAGCAGTCAAAGCAGCCTGCCCTAGAATATCTCAACCAATTGTTGACCTAGCAAATCAAGGAAATCAGTTGGGACTCTCCTCCTATAAATAGAGGACGACCCCAGCTGCATTCATTAGCTATTCCAACACCTTAGAAACATCTTTTCACTTCCAAGATCGATCATCACGCCTTTAGTGCCGCGACTTCACTTGTGAAGTTCGTCGAGCCATATGTTCTCTCATCTCAAAGAGAGTTCTTTTGTTAGCTGATGATCGTGACATTAGATAGGTGTTTATTCAGTAGCTAGGTCTTTTATTGTTGATTGTTAATTATACTCTTTGGATACGATTATCACGAAGACATACGTGTGTATGATCTTTGGTAAAATCATTTGTAAATCCAAGAGTAGACCTTTTGTAAAGACTCGTTTCTTTAATAAAGTTTCTGGCCGTAAGGCCGTTTCGTATGTGTATAATTTAAATACACATACAAAGATTAAATTCTTGTTCCTTTAATTTCCGTATGTGTGTGTGAGTTCGTTTTTACAAGTAATTTATTTTTAATTAATTCCGCTGCAACGATATACATATATAACATATATGAACCTTAATCTGAAACATTAAGACACACGCTAAAATATATAAATTACGAAAAACGAACATTTTCTGTACAAGGCATCGTGCTGCGGCATACGTTGTTCTGCCGCAGAACACTGTCTTGCCTAGGCAGCGCATTTCACTGCGTTTTATTTACTGCCTACGACTTTCAAGTGGTATCAGAGCGGGCACTAGACTTACTTAGTGTTTAAGGTCCGTCTGATCACGCACACTTACAATGGCAGATCCATCATTTTACATCGTACGAACACCGGTTGTTCTTGACGGTACAAATTATGGATTTTGGAAAACCCGCATTGAAGCAAGGATCAAATCAATTGATCGCAATGCGTGGTTGTCCGTACTTCGAGGATGGAAACCACCTCAGGAGGTAATCCCTGAAGGCGGTACGCTTGAAAAAGCTCCGGAGAAGTGGTCTACCGATGAGATTGCCGCAGCTACTGCCAACGATAGGGCAAGGTGTGCCATCCTTGAATCCATCGATTGCAATATGTACAGAATTGTCAAACAATGTACGACTGCCAAAGAAGTATGGGATATGCTTGCTCTTCATTGTGAAGGTAACAACACAGTGAAGAAAACCAAGGTCCGTATGCTTATGTCTCGTTTCGAGAACTTGCGTATGAACGAGGACGAGACATGCCTTCAGTACTTTGGAGAATTAATGTCCATTGTTACTGAATGTGCTGACCTTGGTTCACCCATTAGCAACCCGACAGTGTGTAGTAAGATAATGCGATCGATGAGCAAAAAGTTTCTGCCGAAGGTCACTGCCATAGAAGACAACTCCATGTCAGAGGAAGATTATGTTTCATTAATGGCAATCTTCAAGAACTATGAGCTAAACCATGAAGATCGTAAGACTCACGGAAAATCACGTTCACGAAGCGACGAGAAGAATCTTGCCTACACCGTGACAGAACCCTGCGGCAGGGAATCAGGCCACAGCTCTCAAGGCAGCAGTCCTCCCACCGCAAATGACTTGACCGATGAAGAGATCTATGAGTTGCTTGGATCTGATGGTGGAGAATACAAGTTTGCATTTCTTTCACAAAAATTGGATGCAGTACTTGTCCGCTCGTTGAAGAAGCCGTACGATCCCCGACGCAAGAAGTTCCCATCGAGTGTCACGTGTGTGAAGGAATTGGACATTTCTCAACCGAATGCCCTTCGAAAGATCGAGGCATTGGAATTTTAAACTCCATGGTTGTGCAAGAGGATATGGAACAATACTGCTTTGAAGACTCCACCACTTCGCGTGCTGCTCGCTTTGATGGTATTTCCCTATCCGATGCAGAAGATGACGGTCCATTCCAGGCCCCTCCACGACGGCATGTTGCTTTTCTTGCCTCTACCGCAGACCAGACAGTCACGCCTGCTGCAGAGAACTGCCTATGTTTCACTGCCTCAAACAATGGCTATGAATCTGAAGAGGAGACCATTCCCATTGATATTTTCATCGAGCTCAAAGAAAGTATCGATGAGCTACGCATGGAATTTGCCCGGCAGACCAAGATGATGAAGATGCTTACTTCAACCAAAGCCGGATATGAAGAAAAATTGAAGAAGCAGGCCATGGCAATTGAACAAATGCTCGTAGAAAAGAACACTTTTGAGGAACGATTAAAGAAACTCGATGTTCAACTCACAAGAAAAGACATGGAGGTTGAACAACTATAATCGATCGTAACCGTGTAAATGGAAAACTCGAAGCTGCCCACAACACGTTCGAAAAACTCAACACGGCTGCATCAAAACTAGATGCCGTAATGAGTATTTCACATGTTGAACGGCAAGGCCTCGGACATCAAAAGATCGTAGATACCATCATTTCCCCGAAGAAATTATCAACGGGAGTTACATTTGTAAAGGCATCAAATGAGGAGTCAACGAACTCCAAAACGTCTCCATCCCCACAAGAGCATGCACCAAAGGCCGCTGCCCCAGCAAGAGACTGCCGCAGGAGGCCGAAGCAAAGGCAGGCACCATCAGGCAGGATGAAAACAAGGAAGCCCCTGCCTAAGCAACATTTTAAATCAAAGAGACGATATGTTTGCCACTACTGCCTTGTACCTGGTCACATTCGACCCTTTTGTTGGAGACGCGAAGAGGATCAAGCAAGAGGACATTACTTTCACTCCAACACTGGACCACGGCATCCCAAATACTTCTCGCATTCTCTGTCTTCAAGACACTTTATCAAAAAGAAGGCAACAATTATACGCAAATGGGTGCCCAAAACTAAATCCTCTACTAATGTTTGTTTTTCAGATCCCTCCAATGACTCCTCTGCCGCATCCAATGCCATTCAAAGTGCTGAAACATGCAATGTCATCTTCACTGCCCTCAAAGCTACCAAAGATGACAAATGGTATTTCGATAGTGGATGCTCGCGTCATATGATTGGAAATAGTGATCACCTCATCGACTACAAAGTCTTTCAAGGAGGAGAAGTCACTTTCGGAGGAGGTTCCAGTGGCTCAATTGTCGGCCGAGGCACATTGAATGTGCAAGGGCTGCCTAAGTTGCAGCACGTGCTTCATGTTGAAGGCCTTATTACAAACCTCATTAGCATAAGCCAATTATGCGATGAAGGCATGAATGTGAAATTTACTCACAAATTATGTGAAGTGTTTGACAATGCAGGGAACCCACTAATCCAGGGGGAGCGTTCCAAGTCAAACAATTGCTACGCCATTGGAGAAACATGCCTCTCTGCACAAGTCAAAAATAACATTGATCTATGGCATCAAAAACTTGGACACACAAGTCTCGGGAATTTGGAGCGTCTGATCAAGCTCGATGCTGTTCGTGGACTTCCAGCACTCCCAAAAACCCAGAAGACAACATGTGGACATTGCAAACAAGGAAAAATGACTCGTGCAAGTCATCCAGCAATACCTGCCGCAGGACAGACTGATGCCTCTGCCGCAGAACCTGCCAACACCAAGGCAGGACTGTATCAAAGGCAAACCAAATGCTTTGATCTCCTCCACATGGATTTAATGGGACAAATCGAGACGAGAAGCCACTCTGGAAAACGCTACGTACTCGTTGTAGTTGATGACTACTCAAGATACACATGGGTGCGTTTCCTCAAAGACAAGAGTGAGACTTATGATGAAGTGTCCAAGCTCATCAGATGGATGAAGACTAATCATGAAGCAAACGTGAAGAGAATACGGAGTGACCATGGCACCGAGTTCGAAAACCATCGGCTTTCTCAATTTTGTGACGCGCATGGCATTGCTCAAGAATTTTCTGCCCCCATAACACCGCAACAAAACGGCGTGGCTGAAAGGAAGAACCGAACCCTCAAGGAAATGGCGTGTACCATGCTGATCGCCAAGGGCCTAAGCAAGCAATTTTGGGCAGAAGCATTCAATGCCGCATGCCATATCCTGAACCGCATCAGCATACGTTCAGGAACAACAAAAACGGCCTATGAAATTTTGAACAATCGAAAGCCTAATTTGAAATATTTTCATGATTTTGGCTCTGTTTGTTATGTTCTAAATGATAGAGAACCTAGATCTAAACTTGATCCAAAATCACTTAAAGGATTATTTGTTGGATACTCTAGGAATAGTCATGCCTATCGTATTTTTATCATACAAACTAGAACCATCATTGAATCTGTAAATGTTGATTTTGATGATCTTAGTCGACTCAGGAAACCCAAAGAAGAGAATGTACAAAGTTTGCTCGAGCCTGCCGCAGTAGCAGAAATTGAAGGCAGTTTCACACATGCGCAGTCTACTGCCGCACCTACTGGCTCGAATGATGATGCCCAACCTTCTACAGCGTCTCCCGAGCAATCAAATGATGATAGCAGTCCACAACAATCAGATTCATCAGATGTTGAAGAGACATCAAACCAACGACGAAGGGATCCCCCAAGGCATGTTATCCGAAATCACCCTTCGAGTCAATTGTTGGCCACACGCATGAGAGTTCGTCCGTACATCAACTACCGCAACATGACCAAGAATGTAAGCATGTCTGCCACATGCATTGAGATAGGCATTGTCTCGTATCTCTCCACGGTAGAACCGAAAAATGTCAAAGAAGCATTGGCCGATGAATTTTGGATCATGGCAATGCAAGAAGAGATGAACGAGTTTGAAAGAAACAAAGTTTGGAAGCTCATTCTTCGTCCCAAAAACAAGAATATCATCGGGACAAAGTGGATTTTGAAGAACAAATTAAATGAGTGATGAGCCATATTTTTTGGCTCATTTTTAGGTTTTTAGAGTCAAAGTAAATCGAGTCTTTAGTTTGTTTTTACTTTATTTGTGTCTGGGAGGGCACGTTTGGGTACTTGGGCAAGTTTTGCAGGTGGGCAGGTAAAGGAGTGGAAAGAGGAGCGCACTGTGTGAAAGAGGCAAGGAAATCACCTTCCATGGTCAAGAGCACTCGTTGAGCAAGCCAGACTGACAAAAAGGGTCCAGCAGAGTTGATCAAGCAACCAGGGCGTCAGCAGGTGGAGCAAGATTTGAGTCCGACCAAGTACCGCACATGGTCCGCTACCTCAATCAGTCAGAGAAGGAAGTACATGGGCAAGCACTAACATTGACGGAGATGGAACGTTGGGCAGTCGGTGTACCAGGAGTCCTGAATTCTGCGGAGTCTTCAAAGGCGGCCAGATTCAAACTCCAACCCAAGTAGGACTCTCGTCCGCACTTGGAGGTATTTTCCCCCACACGTCTCTCATCATCTGAAGCCCGTCTATATAAGAGAGTGACTGATGAAGAAACCCGAGAACGTATGAGCAGCGAGAAGATCGGAGCAAGACCCTACCTGTCCAGCGAAGAAGAAGGCGGCCGCGTGAGCAACCAAACTCGCCGGCATTTATTTTCTGTTAAACCCTCGGGCTAGAAACAATTTCTTTTATGTTTTTATGCTTTTGATTTCGTACTTAGTTTTATTTCCCTTTGAACAATTTCCCGTTTCAATGCAAAGTTCAGTTCGTCTTATTGATTCTATTTTATTTTCTGTTTTAAATATGTCAAGTACCTAATCTGTTTGTATCTGGGCAAAGACAGAACCTGACCAACCCTAAGACGTGACCATGCCGGGAGGCTTATTGATGACAGCAACTAGCTGAGGTTTGTTCCCGATTCAACAGGGTAGTAACTTAAGCATGTTAGGGACTTGGGCAATCCTACAGTGACCAGTGGGAACCCCGACTTGCCTAACACAGGAGTACGTGGATCAACGCGACCGGGAGACTGGGCGTCCGCGAATTACAACATGTTGCTGGAGATGTGGTCGTATGACTTGGGTCTGTCCAGGCATGCTATTGGCCATTCCGGGTTTGCTTGGAGGATGAAGGCGACTTGACCAACTTAGACTCATGCGGTCACATAGTGTCGAATTGGTCAACGTCAGGAGACCTGTTGAGAGAGATCTAGCAGGACTTAAACATAAGAGCGAATAAGGGTTCGGGGTATTAATATGCGTGACATTATAGGGATGTTAATACTTGGGGTCTATAACTGGAAGACAAAACTGTTAGCAAAATGATATACGTACCGATGATCGGCAGCATATAGGTCAAGGGGGGAGTCAGGGGAGTCAATGCCTGGATACTTTATTCTTTATTTATTTCAACTTATTTGCTTAGTCGAGTCTGTTAATTGCTCAGTCTATTAATTAGGTTGCATGCTAGTTTTATTTCTGTTTAAGTTATTTGTTATTTTCCAGTCAAGTAAACACGGTGACCACGGTTCGGCAGTGCCCAACTGCTTTCCAAAACAAAACCTTTTCAAACGTGACAACCCAATTGAGCATTCAAAGCCGGGAAAACTATAAGCTAAATCGCCTCCTCGTGGGATCGACCCTATACTTGCTGCTAGTACTTGTGCTAGTTATTAAGTTTAGGACTTATAAATATTATTTTGCGCTACTCCACGACGGTAGCGTCAAAATTGGCGCCGTTGCCGGGGAGGCAATATTCCAAGCCAATAGTTTTCCGTGCTAACGCTTGACCTACCTTTGTATCCAGGATTCTGACTCATCGGGAAGCAAGGATACAGGGCTACTATTCGATCCTGAAATCGAGCGAACCGCAAGAAAGAATCGAAAAGCAGCAAGGCAGAAACAAGCACTAGCACGTGCCGCTCAAGGAACTCAGTTAACCATAACTGAGGGAGGAGAGCCGATCTCGAACACATCGAGAGAAGACTCACCGAACGCATCCAGGTCACCCACGCGATCAAGGATGGGAGAAGAAGGAACCAAAACGTTAAGGGACACGATGTTCCCTGAGAACTTGAATCTGAAGCCACTGGGAATCACCTTGCCCACGGTGGAGAACAATAATTGGGAGATGAAGCATGGCTTCATCCAGATCTTGCCCAAGTTTAGTGACATGCCATTGGAGGACCCACAAAGACACCTCCAAGACTTTGAATTGGCATGCGGCACCATTCGAGCAAGTGAAGGGCTAGGGGAATACATCAGACTCCTAGCATTTCCTTTCTCACTAGCTGAAGGTGCCCGAGAGTGGCTCTACACTCTACCACCTGGAGAAGTGACCACTTGGAGTCAACTCCAACAAAAGTTCCTTGAGAAGTATTTCCCAGCTGCACGCATCCAGCAGATGAGGAAGAAGATCAATAGCATCAAGATGGGAGGAGGAGAGAACTTCCACGACTACTGGGTCAGGTTTAAACAGATGTTGGCCAAGTGCCCACAACATCAGATCCTTGACCATGACCTGGTTCAGTACTTTGTCTCCGGATTGAGAGAAACAGAGAGAACATGGATCAATGCAGCTTGTGGAGGATCCATCTTGAACAAAAGGGCCAACGAAGCATTCAAAATTTTCAAGGAAATGGCTGAAGAGACAAGGGAGGACGGCAGTGACTTGCCCAGAAACAACTTGCCCGTACCATCTGCAACTGAAGTCAAGCTGGACAAACTCTGTAACATAGTTGAGCAACTGGTACTCAACCAAAACCCAGGGCAAAAGAGAGGAGTCAAGGCATGCCAAATCTGCAAGGAAAGTAACCATGCCACTGACGAGTGTCCTGAGCTATTTGATGAAGAGGTCAAGGTGATAATGCAGAACAATGGGAACGGACAGAGACCCACGTACAACTCAAACAACTGGAAAAATCACGATAACAACCGGTATGGAAACAACAACTACCAAGGCGGAGGAAACCAAGGAAACCAAGGCCAGCAATATCACGGACAGAGAAACAACTACCAAAATCAGGGCAACCAGCAGAACCAGAGCAATGGCCCGACTTTGGCAGACATGATGCAGACCTTGGTCACTGAAAATATCAAAGCCCAACAAGAGAATGACCGGTACAAACAGGACAATGAGAATTACAAGGTCGAGACTCGAGGCCAACTTCAGAATATCAATGCTCAAATGCTTGAGTCGCGCGGGCAGTTCCAGAACATCAATGCCCAACTGGCGCACTTGACCCAGGCTATGACCGAAATGAAGAAGAAGACCAACGGTCTACCTCCCCAAATTGAACTCAATAACGCCCAACTGAATGCAATCCACCTCAAGAGTGGAAAGGTCCTGGCCGAAGTGCCCAAGAAATCCACTTCACCACCCCAAAAGGAAGGAATAGTTGAAGAAGTCAACGAGGAAGAGGAATCAGAGGAAGAACTTGAGCTGATACCGCCCAAACAAAAGGAAACCTCAGTACCTACCCAAGCAGGAACACCACCAAAAATTTACCCTCCTTTCCCAGGCAGACTGAACAAGAAGAAGGAAAAGGAGGATACGAATGAGATGTTCCAAATGTTTAAAAAGGTAGAGATCAACATGCCTCTGTTGACCATCCTAAAATCCATGCCCAGGTGCGCCAAATTCCTCAAGGAGCTGTGTACCAAGAAGGTGAAATACCAAGACGATGCCAAATTCGAAGTTGGAGAGAATGTTTCAGCGGTGCTCCAGAGGAATGTGCCAAGAAAATGTGCAGACCCTGGAATGTTCTATATTCCCTGCATAATAGGCAACATGAACATAGAAAAGGCGATGCTCGACTTGGGAGCATCGATCAATGTGATGCCTAAGTCAATGTACGAAGACTTGGGTATAGGGCCAATGAAACCAACGAGGGTAGTGATCCAGCTAGCAGATAGATCAAACGTGTACCCCGAGGGAATTCTGGAAGATGTACTGGTCAAGGTAGAGGAACTCATTTTCCCTGCCGATTTCTATGTCTTGGACATGGGAAGGTCAAGCAAGCAACCAGTAATGATCTTGGGCAGACCATTCTTGAAGACAGCAAGAACACACATTGACTGCGAGACTGGAAAGCTAACCTGCAAGTTCGAAGGAGAAACGGTCACATTTGACTTGTTTAAATCGATGAAGCACCCAGAAGACACTGAGCAAGTGCATTATGTTGACCAGATTGATGAATTGATCGAGGAGCAAGCTCTGGGATATGGAGTCTCTGACAAAGTAGATCTGGTGATACAAAGGGGATTGACCATAGAAGATGCAGAAGATGAGCAACTTGAAGTTCAACAGATAGTTGAGCAACTGGGGGCTCTGGAAAATTATCCTATGGGCATGAGCAAGCTGCCACCCCAGGAAGTCACGATCATGGTGCCATCCCTGGAAAAACCACCAGAATTGGAACTGAAGAAACTCCCTGCGCATCTCAAGTATATGTTTCTTGGGCAAAATGACACATTGCCCGTGATCATCAGTTCAAAATTGAAGAAGGAAGAACAAAGCAGGCTGAGATACATCCTTGACCAGTACAAACAAGCCATTGGATGGACTCTAGCCGACATTAAGGGGATCAGCCCCACCATATGCCAACACCACATATTGCTCGAGGAAGAGTCAAGTCCAGTACGTGATCCACAGAGGAAACTGAACCCTGCCATGAAGGAGGTGGTGCTCAAGGAGATACTTAAGCTGCTTAACTTGGGCATTATCTACCCTGTTTCAGATAGCAAATGGGTCAGTCCAGTCCATGTGGTGCCCAAGAAGTCAGGGATTCAAGTGATTGAGAACGAAAAGAAGGAGCAGATAGCCACTCGACTTCAAACCGGATGGAGAGTATGCATAGACTACAGGAAGTTGAACAAGGTGACAAAGAAAGACCACTTTCCACTACCCTTCATTGATGAGATGCTCGAGAGGCTAGCTGGGAAGACACATTTTTTTTTCCTTGACGGATACTCCGGCTACATGCAAATCTGGGTTGCCCCGGAAGACCAGGACAAGACTACTTTTACTTGCCCCTACGGTACCTTCGCATATAGACGCATGCCCTTTGGTCTATGCAACGCCCCTGGAACTTTCCAGAGATGCATGATGAGCATTTTCGCTGATCTACTTGAGCAAGGAATAGAAGTCTTCATGGATGACTTTACTGTATATGGCAACTCGTTCGAGACATGCTTGAACAACCTGGAGTTGGCCCTCAGCAGATGTGTGGAGAAAAGTTTGGTACTTAACTACGAAAAATGTCACTTTATGGTCGAGGAAGGGATAGTCCTTGGGCACGTAGTCTCTGCCAAGGGAATTGAAGTTGACCGAGCCAAAATTGAGACCATATCAAAGCTGCCTTATCCAAGGAATGTCAAACAAGTCAGAGGCTTCCTTGGGCACGCTGGGTTCTACAGGAGATTCGTAAGAGACTTTGCCAAGATTGCCCAGCCTCTGACCAGGCTGTTACAAAACGAGGTTGACTGGAACTTTGATGATGACTGTCAAGCTGCCTTCAACCACCTGAAAGAAAGGTTGGTCACTGCCCCCATCATCCAACCACCAGAATGGGGAATGCCATTCGAGCTTATGTGCGACGCGAGCGGATATGCCGTGGGCGCTGTACTTGGGCAAATGAAGGGTAAGGAACGGCATGTAATCTACTATGCATCCAAAACATTGAACCCTGCCCAATGCAACTACGCGACCAGAGAAAAAGAGCTGCTGGCTGTGGTTTTTGCATTCGAGAAGTTCAGATCTTACTTGCTCGGGAGCAAAACCATAGTCTACACTGACCATGCCGCGCTCAAGTACCTGATGGCCAAGAAGGAGACCAAGCCACGACTGATAAGATGGATCTTGTTGCTACAAGAGTTCGACATCGAAATCAGAGACAAGTCAGGTAACCAAAACTTAGTGGCTGATCACTTGAGCAGGATAATCCAGCGAGAAGAAGGCATGCCCATCACGGAGACTTTTCCAGATGAGTACTTATATCAAATTTCAACCCACTCGGGGGAGCCATGGTATGCAGACTTGGCCAACTACATAGTCACAGGGGATATAAGGGAAGACATGACCCTCTACGGTAAGAACAAACTCAAGAGGGAGAGCAAGAAGTACATTTGGGACGATCCCTACATGTGGAAGAGGGGAGAAGACCAAGTACTGAGACGGTGCATTCCTGAAGTTGAGCAAGCAGACATTCTGAAACATTGCCATGAGCAAGCCTGCGGAGGACACTTTGGCCACCGACGCACAGCAAGGAAGGTACTTGACTGTGGTTTTTATTGGACGACTCTCTTGAGAGATTGTTTTGAGTGGTGGAGGAGCTGTGACAAGTGCCAGAGAGAGGGGAACGTGACTAAGAGAGATGAAATGCCCATGATGCCCATCATGCCCGTGGAAGTTTTCGACGTGTGGGGCATTGACTTCATGGGACCACTGCCCAACTCCAGAGGAAAGGAGTATATACTCTTGGCAGTTGACTATGTATCCAAATGGGTCGAGGCCAAGGCTACAACAACTAATGATTCGAGAGTGGTAGCCACCTTCCTCAAGGGCGACATATTCAGCAGATTTGGGGTACCCCGTGCATTGATTAGTGATCAAGGTACACATTTTTGCAATTATATAATTGAAAGGTTGCTCAGAAAGTATGGAGTGCACCACAGGATCTCCACAGCTTATCACCCCCAGGCCAATGGGCAAGCCGAGCTATCCAATCGCATAATCAAAACCATCTTGAGGAAGACGGTCAAGCCAGAAGGAAAGGATTGGAGTGACAAGCTCGATGATGCACTTTGGGCCTACAGAACCGCCTACAAAACACCTTCGGGGATCTCTCCCTACCGCATGGTGTTTGGCAAGTCATGCCACTTGCCCGTGGAAATCGAACACAAGGCGCATTGGGCAGTGAACAAGGTTAATTTCGACTGGGATGCGGCCAGCGAAGGACGTAAACTTGACCTAACCGAGCTGTAGGAGATAAGGATCGAAGCGTATGACAACGCGGTCAATTACAAGGAGCGGGCAAAGAGAGCCCACGACCAAATCATCAAGAAAAAGAAGATCGAGCCTGGTCAACTGGTTTTGGTCTACCAAACCAAGTTTAAATTCAAGGCTAAAAAGCTATCGACCAAGTGGGCAGGGCCGTTCATAGTCCATACTGTTTGCCCAAATGGTTCGGTTGAGTTGTTTAAGCCAGGAGATGATCAGATATTCAAGGTGAAAGGACAGAGAGTCAAGGCCTACTACGGGAATGAGGATCTCAAGGGGATGATACCCCCTGAGCCAGCCGCTTGACCAAGTGGAGCAAGAAAAATAAGTCAGGCCCATGACAATAAATAGAGGCAAATACCGAAGGCGAACTCGGTATGTACACTATGCTTTTCCCTTATTTCATTTTATTAATAAATTCACCACGCCAAGGAGTAGCCTTGGGCAGGAAAGGGTTTTGGTCTGTCTTTGTTTTCAGGAAACAGGAAAACTGAGTGGGCAACTGCGGTAATTGAGCAACGAGTAGAGGAGGCCAGCTGTGATGATTGCGGAATTATCGGGAATCCGCAAAAGAGTCCTATCAATCTGAATTTGCAGAGTCCTAAACAAATTCAAAATCCTAATCCATCTGCACCACTAACCCCCTCTATTTCAAAACTGCACAACCCCTCAACTTCCCCACTACCACCACTACCCCGTAACCCTAACTCCCTCAATCATGGTATCTACCCGTCCCAAAAATACCAAGTTAAACAAAATACCCCACGGTACCAAAATTGATCTCACAAGCCCACAATCGCAACCACCGAAGAAGATGGCCGGAGGAAAAGCATCTAAAGCCGCCGCCGCCGCTGTTGCACCCGCAAAAGAGAAAACGCCTCCACCACCTGAGAAAATCCCGTCGCCACAAAAAGGAGGCACGCCGTCGCCAAGCCCAACACGCGAGAACAGTCCAGCCCCCATCAACACCGTGCTGGTGGAGCAGTGGGCAAGGAAATCGACGCACCTAGCCTCGCCGACCTTGATGAGACCCCCAAACCGTCCAACGATTCAGCCCCGGCAAGTCAGAGCGGTGAGCAGAGCGAAGACATCATCAAGAAGCGGAAGTTCACGGCGGAGGAAAAAGGTAAGTTCAAGAAGCCCCGTGAAAACACGCCGCCCGCTACCATGGAATCGTCATCCGACGAGAAGCCTGACGACATGTCTACTGCCGGCGGCGAGGAGGATGAAAAAGACGGTGAAGAGGAGACGGAGATTAAGGAAGAATCGGAGTCGATTCCGGCCAACACACCTGAGAAAAAGACCCCGGCGTCGACCCGAGTCACCCGTGGCAAAGGCAAGCAGTCAATACCCCCACCCTCAAACATCCAAAAAAGGGCAGTTGTCGTGCCCAAGACGGTATGTTTCGAAACCCTTAAGGATTTGAATATCATTGATCAAGTTAAGGGTTATTTTGCAGCTATAGGGTGGGAGGACTTCTTGACCTGGCCAGGGCAAGTCTCTGAGAAGTTGGTCAAGGAGTTCTATGAAGATCTGGAAGTGAGAGTGAGCAAGGATGGCGGGCCGTTGGGCATTTCTTTCAAATTGATGGGATCGTATAATGAGGCAAGCATCTTCGAGATCAACATGGCCATGGGAGCGGCCAGTTTCAAGGATATGTTCTCAAAGGAGTACCAGGACAGATTGACCACGCCACCAGAGCGCACGCAGAAGGAAAGGAATGAAATCTGGAGGGCCTTGAGCAAGGAGAAAGTGTTCAAATCTCAGGAGGCCAAAAATTTCCAGTTGAAGGACGACGCCTTGCGCATCTGCCACCGCATCCTGGCCTACAACTTTTATGGGAAGAAGGACAACAGTAACACAGTCTCCCTGACCGAACTTGATCTACTGTGGTGCATGACCAAGAAGATGAAGGTCAACTTTGGAGCTTTCCTGTGTGCACAACTGAAGAACATCTTGAGCAAGCCAGCACAGAGGTTGTCCCTTGCCCACTTTCCAGGAGTCTATGCCCAGAGAATGGAGTTGAAGTTGGATTTCGAGTTGATGGAGATGATGCCCGAGGAGAAGTTTGACCACGCATGTTTGAATAGGATGGCTGATATCAGAGTTGAAGGAGAGGATTGGGTGTTCACAAACCCAGAGGAAGTGAAGGCCTTGGCACTGGCAGCCAAGGCGAAAGTGAAGACCGAGCCTGTGAGTCGACCAAGTGTGAGGGTCGAGTCGCAGAAGGAGGAGATCCTTGAGCAATTGGATGTCCTCGAGGAGAAGCAGGATCGCATTGGAGAGAAGCAGGAAGAGATGCACGCTGCCCTACTTGCCTACTTCGTCCACGTTGGTTTCAGGTACCCACCTGAACCCAAACCCTAAATGTACCCTCCCTTTTTTGTTTTAGTAGTTTAGGATTTTTTTTATTTTATTTTGGTCTTGAGTCTGCCCGGCTCATGTCTGATGGGGTCGACCTCTTTATTTGCACACTTTGCCCAAGGCAAAGTGTGTATGTGGGAAGGTGCGCCAACATCGTTGGAGTCGGAGTCAGGGGGGATGCTTGCCCAACTTATTACTGTTTGCACACTTTGCCGGAGGCAAAGTGTGTGAGTGAGGGAATGGCAAGAGCAACCCCATAGTCTGATCGAGTCGCATGCTTGATAAATACCTTGATCAACTTGAACAGTTTTTAAAATTAATAGTCTAAGCATGAAAAACATTAGGGACGATGGAATTGCAACTAGGTGAGCTGTGAGGATTTGAGCCTACATCTGTGTGATATATTTCTTTCTTGAGAGTAGCTGTTTAAAATTTTGTAATGCTGAAGCTTGCCCAAGTTCTGACCATTGTGATTATTTGAAAATTGAGTTGAGTAGTAAATGATTTAGGCATTTTCTTTCTGCACTAAAAATAAAAAGAAGACCATTGTTAGCCCCTTGAGCCGAGCCATTATTTCTTGATCACCTGGGGGAAAACTCCCACTGCCCTGACCAACCTGCAGATATGCTCAATTACATAAAAAGAGCAAGTCAGGGCAAAGTCTTCTCTAGAAAAAGAAAAAAAAAAAAAAGAAAAAAAGAAAAAAAAAAGAAAAAAAAAAGAAGAAGAAAAACAAAAAGAAAAAAAAATAATAATAGATCCATAAATAAAAGGGTGTGCTAAGGCCCGTAAGAGAGAGAAGAAACTGGGAGGAAATTTGCTAAGTTGCATGTCCTACCTAAGATCAATTCTGGGCATTGCCCAAGCTAGCCTATACAGTCACCCTAGAAAGCCCTAATGATATTGCCCAACTCAATTGAAAATGTCACAGGATAGAACTTGGTCAAGCCCAAAGCAGAACTTCTTTTAAAACAGCACTGAGCGAAACACTGCCCATACACTATAGAGAGAAACACTTAGTGAGAATCCCAAAATCCTGTTGCAAACTCTTGACCGTTTTTTATGCATTCCATTGACTATGATTTTGACTATCTGTTCACTTGATCAACTCTCTGTATTTTGATAAGCATGCTGTCCTTGAGTCTTCTATTTTCTTTCTATCTCTACCCCCTGTTTGTTTTCTGCTTGAGCAGACAAGTCACCGTACACGCTTGAGGACAAGCGAAGTAAAGTGTGTGCGTGTGATGAGCCATATTTTTTGGCTCATTTTTAGGTTTTTAGAGTCAAAGTAAATCGAGTCTTTAGTTTGTTTTTACTTTATTTGTGTCTGGGAGGGCACGTTTGGGTACTTGGGCAAGTTTTGCAGGTGGGCAGGTAAAGGAGTGGAAAGAGGAGCGCACTGTGTGAAAGAGGCAAGGAAATCACCTTCCATGGTCAAGAGCACTCGTTGAGCAAGCCAGACTGACAAAAAGGGTCCAGCAGAGTTGATCAAGCAACCAGGGCGTCAGCAGGTGGAGCAAGATTTGAGTCCGACCAAGTACCGCACATGGTCCGCTACCTCAATCAGTCAGAGAAGGAAGTACATGGGCAAGCACTAACATTGACGGAGACGGAACGTTGGGCAGTCGGTGTACCAGGAGTCCTGAATTCTGCGGAGTCTTCAAAGGCGGCCAGATTCAAACTCCAACCCAAGTAGGACTCTCGTCCGCACTTGGAGGTATTTTCCCCCACACGTCTCTCATCATCTGAAGCCCGTCTATATAAGAGAGTGACTGATGAAGAAACCCGAGAACGTATGAGCAGCGAGAAGATCGGAGCAAGACCCTACCTGTCCAGCGAAGAAGAAGGCGGCCGCGTGAGCAACCAAACTCGCCGGCGTATATTTTCTGTTAAACCCTCGGGCTAGAAACAATTTCTTTTATGTTTTTATGCTTTTGATTTCGTACTTAGTTTTATTTCCCTTTGAACAATTTCCCGTTTCAATGCAAAGTTCAGTTCGTCTTATTGATTCTATTTTATTTTCTGTTTTAAATATGTCAAGTAGCTAATCTGTTTGTATCTGGGCAAAGACAGAACCTGACCAACCCTAAGACGTGACCATGCCGGGAGGCTTATTGATGACAGCAACTAGCTGAGGTTTGTTCCCGATTCAACAGGGTAGTAACTTAAGCATGTTAGGGACTTGGGCAATCCTACAGTGACCAGTGGGAACCCCGACTTGCCTAACACAGGAGTACGTGGATCAACGCGACCGGGAGACTGGGCGTCCGCGAATTACAACATGTTGCTGGAGATGTGGTCGTATGACTTGGGTCTGTCCAGGCATGCTATTGGCCATTCCGGGTTTGCTTGGAGGATGAAGGCGACTTGACCAACTTAGACTCATGCGGTCACATAGTGTCGAATTGGTCAACGTCAGGAGACCTGTTGAGAGAGATCTAGCAGGACTTAAACATAAGAGCGAATAAGGGTTCGGGGTATTAATATGCGTGACATTATAGGGATGTTAATACTTGGGGTCTATAACTGGAAGACAAAACTGTTAGCAAAATGATATACGTACCGATGATCGGCAGCATATAGGTCAAGGGGGGAGTCAGGGGAGTCAATGCCTGGATACTTTATTCTTTATTTATTTCAACTTATTTGCTTAGTCGAGTCTGTTAATTGCTCAGTCTATTAATTAGGTTGCATGCTAGTTTTATTTCTGTTTAAGTTATTTGTTATTTTCCAGTCAAGTAAACACGGTGACCACGGTTCGGCAGTGCCCAACTGCTTTCCAAAACAAAACCTTTTCAAACGTGACAACCCAATTGAGCATTCAAAGCCGGGAAAACTATAAGCTAAATCGCCTCCTCGTGGGATCGACCCTATACTTGCTGCTAGTACTTGTGCTAGTTATTAAGTTTAGGACTTATAAATATTATTTTGCGCTACTCCACGACGGTAGCGTCAATGAGCATGGACAGGTTGTGCGCAACAAGGCAAGACTCGTGGCACAAGGCTACACCCAAATTGAAGGCATCGATTTCGATGAGACCTTTGCCCCGGCAGCCTTCCTCAACGGCATACTTGAAGAGGAGGCATACGTTGCACAACTCAAAGGCTTCGAAGATCCGAAATATCCTGACCATGTGTATCAATTACACAAGGCATTGTACGGCCTAAAAAAAGCTCCTAGAGCTTGGTATGGTTGCCTAACTGATTTTCTACTCAGTTTTGGATTCACTCGAGGCACTGCCGACAAAACACTGTTTGTGAAATTCAATTCTTCCAATATTTTAATTGCACAAATTTATGTTGATGATATTGTATTTGGATCCACATGTGAGAATATGCTTAAGGCATTCACCTCTGCCATTGCATCAAAATTTGAGATGAGCATGGTAGGAGAACTAACTCATTTTTTAGGGCTCCACATCAAACAATCATCAACTGGAACCTTCATCTCACAAGCCACATATGCTAAGAATCTCATTAAAAGATTCCAACTTGAAGGATCCAAGCCCATGAGAACACCTATGGGCTCAACAGACAAAATCTCCCGAGGCACTGATACTGCCGTAGTGGATCAGACACTCTACCGATCCATGATAGGGAGTTTACTTTATCTTACGGCAACTAGACCTGATATTATGTATATCGTTTGTTTATGTGCCAGGTTTCAAGCTGATCCGAGGGAAGAACACTTGAAGGCAGTCAAACGCATCATACGATATGTTGCCGCATCAGTCGAGTTAGGCATATGGTATACCAAAGACACCAACACTGATTTAGTTGGATTTTCCGATGCCGACTGGGCTGGAGACATGGATGATCGCAAGAGTACAAGCGGTGGATGTTGTTTTCTTGGAAATAACATCATTTCATGGCATAGCCACAAGCAAAACTGCATTTCTCTATCCACTGCCGAATCAGAATATGTTGCCGCAGGAAGCTGCTGTACCCAACTCATCTGGCTAAAGCACATGCTTGATGACTACCATTTGGATAGCAACATTCTTACACTCTACTGCGACAATACGAGTGCCATAAATATCAGTCATAATCCAGTGCAGCACTCCAGAACCAAACACATCAGCATAAGGCATCATTTCATACGAGATTTGGTGGATAAACGTCTTTTGAGGATTGATCACATCCCAACAGAGAAACAAATCGCTGATATCTTCACCAAGCCACTGAACTCAGAACGTTTCATTGCCCTAAGGAACTCTTTGTGCATGTGCATCATGCCTTAGATGCTGATCTGCATCATGCTGTCGCATTGTCATGCCTACTGAACCTCTGCCACAGCATTCTGCCTTGTCAACTTATGAGTTTAAAATTTTCCGAAGGAAGAGAGAATACCCAAACCACTTTAGGCAACATGGTCAAACCCATATACATGTAATTAATACTTAATGGGTTGAGATACTATGTACTAGGTGACCTAAGTATTTAATAATCTCATTGTTGACATGATATTATGTCTAAGTAGAGTATAAGTACTTGATGCAGCATGATGTTTCATTAGGATTAGATGTTTTTATTCTTTTCCTAATTTTGCTTTGTACACTTTGATTTTTCACACCACCAAAAATATTTTACTTATTCAAAAAAAAAAAAAATGATGAAAAATGAAAAATAGAAAAAGAAAATATTCAAAACAAAAAAAAAGAGAATATTAAAAACAGAAAAAGAGAAAAGTTAAAAAAAAAAATATGAAAAACAGAAAATTAAAAATAAAAAAAAGAGGGATTTTTTTTGTGGTTTTTGGCAAGTTCTGCCGCAGAGCACTGCCCCAAGTGACCATTGGGCAGCACTCAAGTATGCAGCAGACGACGGTTCAACCTCAGAAACGTAACCGTTGCCTAGTTTTACGTTACATCAAACCACCATCTGATTTTCACTTATTTTTCTTTATTCTTTAGTTCAAACTCCTAATTCGACTGCAACTCTCTCATAATACTAGATCTAGAGTTTGAATTAATTAGAATTTTTTGAAATCCCTAATTTTTCTCTCGCACATAAAATCCAATCATTACGTCGAATTTGTGCTCTGTTTTCTTGCCCTAAATTTTCTTTCTCTCCAAATTTTCAATGGTCGAATACATTCCTTTTACTCCTTATTTTGGCGACCCATGGTGCATTGCATTCATCTGGGAAGTTTCGCCCCGAGCATGCATTCAAGTGCAAGAATATATGGATGCCATGTACCGCATCCACGCTGCCGCAGACTACTGGGAGCTCACCGCTGTTTATTCACCCGATCTACTGCCTGAGCAAAAGGCAAGAGGCTGCCATCCACTTCTTCAGTCAATCCAATTGATTTGGAAGCCACTACGAAGAAGGGCCGCAAAGGAAAGGAATCTGCCGCATCAAAAATAGACAATTCACACAGTGGAGATGTCGCATTACCTCCATCTGCCGAAAAGGACAAGGGTAATACCACTGCTGCCGCAATCCATGCGCCTAAGTAGGATTCTGAATCGACATGGAGGCGACAAAGGCTTACTCAAAGAGGATTTGATATGGGATATGTATGCCAAAATGGGTCACTACTTTGGTAATGATGACTCTCAAGGCTACGATAAAGTGTATCTCCAGAAAAAGATTTTCACTTTCAGCCCTGCCGCATTCAATGATTTCCTTGACCGCTCGGATATTGAATATCCTGCCGCAGTCATTGAACCCAGCACTGCCGCAATTGCTCGCCGCCTGATTGGCTAAACACCAGACACTGCTTACATTCCTGCCTCCAAACTAACCTCTTTTTACTATCTACTATTTACCATTGCTCGTGGCAAATGGACTCCCACGTCCAATATGCACTTTGTGCACACCACGATGGCAGAGGTTCTTTTTAACCTTGGTGCAGGAAGGCAAGTGATCCTTGGGCAGCTCATTTTTTTATTAAATGGCTACGCAGGCTGAAGCTCATCACAGACGCAGAGTCTTGCGTTTCCCTCTTTTATCTGGGAGATTATGAAGGCACAATGATTGTCATACAACGATGCTGATATTGAGACACTACTGCCTACAGCATACAAGTTGAGCATCCGCGATTCCAATTGTCTTCCAAGGACAAATTTTCATTGCACTGCCGCAGTCTCAACTCCAAAGAAAGTCCAAAAGCGCGGACTGATGCCCTCCGTTCCTCATTCATGCTCGAGCTCAAGCATTTGCCGAACAATGTGCTGCAAATCGAATTGTCGTCATGCAGGAGTACATGACCAAGGCAATTGTTGATGGTATTTCCTGATTTCTTGAAGCAAAGGGTTTTTCTCCACAAAAAGGGGGAGTAACAGCAGCAGCGCAGCAGCACCAGAGCTCAAAGCGGCAAAGAGACAACTGTTGAATCAATTGATGGAGCACATCGAGGATTAAGTGCAAAATATTGCCGCAGAAGAGACAGAAAAAGTCTGCCGCAGAGATTGATGGGGACTGATCTTGATTCGTCAACCGAGCCCGAAACCTGATGGTTTGAAGATTCAAAGCAAGCTCTGAAGACCTGAAGAAATATTATTTCTTCTTTTGATTTTTAGTTTTTATTTGCTCTGAACAATTTAATTTCTGTTTATTGGTTTTTGAACAATTTGATTTTTAAGTTTATTTTGGTTGAACATTTTTCTATTTAATAGTTATTTCCTTTTGAAATAAATTGGTGTGTTATTTAAAGGCTTACTTAGTTTAACTTGTTTTTGTTCTATTAGTTAGTTGTTTAAATAAATTTTTGTTCTACTTAGGAAGTATTAACTAAGGGGGAGTTTTATTGCCTTAGTTGTTTTGTCAAGATAAATTCCATAAACTTCCAAGTAAGATGTATTTCATTGAGGGGGAGTGCTCTTATGCGCTGCTGCCTCATGGTTTTGTGAAGAAAGATAAAAAGGGGGAGTTTGTAAGGATAAACATGTTTGGGCATTACAATGCCTTAAAGGATCTAGGCAGAAGTTGTTTTGCTAACATATTTATTTGTTTTCTTCTTTCTTCACAATTTAAACTGTTGTAATCACTTGTCATATTGGTGATTTGATTTAGCATAGTTCATTGTTAGAACGTGCTTGAAAAACAATCAACATAGAAGCTTTCTGCCGCAGCACAGCCAGGCAGAGTTATGCCGCAAGCAGTGCAAGGCTTGGACAAGACGTTGAGTCAAGATATCGAGCGAAGCATGAGCGTAGGGCAAAGGATTGCTGAAGTCCAGAGAGTATGGAAGGCATTGCAGTGTGGCAGTGGATTCCAGAAGAACTTCAGAAGGCATCCTGCGGCAGCGGTCAAAGCAGCCTGCCCTAGAATATCTCAACCGATTGTTGACCTAGCAAATCATGGAAATCAGTTGGGACTCTCCTCCTATAAATAGAGGACGACCCCAGCTGCATTCATTAGCTATTCCAACACCTTAGAAACATCTTTTCACTTCCAAGATCGATCATCACGCCTTTAGTGCCGCGACTTCACTTGTGAAGTTCGTCGAGCCATATGTTCTCTCATCTCAAAGAGAGTTCTTTTGTTAGCTGATGATCGTGACATTAGATAGGTGTTTATTCAGTAGCTAGGTCTTTTATTGTTGATTGTTAATTATACTCTTTGGATACGATTATCACGAAGACATACGTGTGTATGATCTTTGGTAAAATCATTTGTAAATCCAAGAGTAGACCTTTTGTAAAGACTCGTTTCTTTAATAAAGTTTCTGGCCGTAAGGCCGTTTCGTATGTGTATAATTTAAATACACATACAAAGATTAAATTCTTGTTCTTTTAATTTCCGTATGTGTGTGTGAGTTCGTTTTTACAAGTAATTTATTTTTAATTAATTTCGCTGCAACGATATACATATATAACATATATGAACCTTAATCTGAAACATTATGACACACGCTAAAATATATAAATTACGAAAAACGAACATTTTCTGTACAAGGCATCGTGCTGCGGCATACGTTGTTCTGTCGCAGAACACTGTCTTGCCTAGGCAGCGCATTTCACTGCGTTTTATTTACTGCCTACGACTTTCAATAATTGTAAAGATTTGGAGATTTGAGTATTTTGATTATTGTGTTTTAAAGCCATTAAAATTGTAAGGATTCGGAGATTTGGGTATTTTTAATATTGTATTTGAATTCTATGAATTTAATATAATTTTAATTATTGACAATTCATATATTTTTTTTAATTATTATCAACGACATCGATCATAGAGTTTAAAAGTGATGTTAAAAATAATTATAGACACCGGTCCTAGAGTTAAAAACCGATTTCAAAAATTATTATAGATACAAGTTATATATGTAAGAACCGGTGTTAATTAATATAAAGAATTATAGATACCGATAATATATGAAAAGACCGGTGTTATTACTTTTCACACTGCTTGATTTTGCAAGTTTTCATGGAACTGATCAGTGTCATTAATAATATACCGGTCCAAGTCACAAAAACCCGATGTTATAAATTATTTTTTAACACCGGTCAATGATCGGCCGATGTTAAATCATAGCTGATCTTTCACAACGCACAAAAGACACCAGACAATATTTCTTTTTATATCGATCAATGTCCGATGTGATGTCTATGAAACATTTTTCCATAGTGAGTATTGAGTGAAAGACTAAATGTTCATTTGAGAATAAAGCCATTCAGGGAGTAGACCTCGATAGAAGTCACGTCAAAACAAAGCCAAGAATTGTAAAGTGTTCGGTGAGGTTCTGCGCTCGATTATTTTGTAGCGCCATTTGTGGATGAGGCAACGCTTGCTTTTGGAATCTATCCTATATATAGAAGTGTTCCTACGTGATATAAACAAATTAATCATATTTGGGAGAATTATATGGTACGTACGTGTTTAGAGAGATGTGTATTGATCAGTATATTTTTCGTATAATTCTTGCTTGATATTTGTGTAGTTTGAAGTCGGTAATCATGATAATTTCTGCTCCATAATATTTGTAACTCTATTGCTTCACGTATCAATTATTAATGCACGGTTAATTTGGATAATAAAGTGACAATGTACCCAAATTTATTGTAAATGCTATATACTTTTAATTCATTCCAGATAGTTTGAAATACAATTATTTATCTTTAAACAAGTGAAACTCATAATATAAGACATATTAAATTGTACATAGTAGAGGATTATCGAGGAGATTGAGAAGAGGCTGAGACGGTTTCTTTGGTTCGGGTCAGGCGATAAGGGGTACGCCAAGGTCAGATGGGTTGATATCTGTCGACCTGCTAGGGAGGGAGGACTGGGTATCCGGGATCTCATTGCTCAGAATCGAGCCCTTATGACCAGACACATCTGGGCTATTCTGAGTCAGGATCCGGAATCGGTTTGGGCCAGTTGGATCCAGGAGAATCGACTGAGGAGGCATTCTTTTTGGAGTGCCAAGGTGCCTGAGGTTTGCTCTTGGACTTGGCGCCAGCTTCTGAAGCTACGCGCTGCTGTTTTACCAGCTTTACAAATGCGGGTAGGGGATGGTAGACAATTTTTCCTATGGCGAGATCCGTGGCATCCTTTGGGCCGCTTAGAGGAGGTGTGCCAATTGGCACCATGGATCAGGAGACTTCCTAGGGCTGCGGCTTTGAGTATGGTGATTGTTGATGGGGCGTGGCGGTGGCCAGCAGACTTTGCGGAAGAGTTTGTTGATATTATGGATAGATTGCCGAGTATAGATGTGAGGACTGATACAGTGAGGTGGACCTTGCATCGCTCAGGGATCTACACCTCTGACTCAGCATATACTCTATTTCGCCCGGAGGGTCCAAGGGTGCCGTGGGCTGCTCTCTTGACCGGTCCAGGACGCATCCCACGTCATTGCTTCACTCTTTGGATGGCTATCCTGGGTCGGCTGCCGACTAGGGATAAGCGTTGGATTGGCCGGGGGGATGATTCGTGTGTGCTTTGTGGGGGGGAGAGTGTGGAGACACACGCTCACCTTTTCTTTGATTGCCCTTTCTCACAGGATTGCTTACAGAGACTAGAGGTGGAGGTGGGATTTCTATGGCCACGTGGTATTTGGCATAGTGCTGTGTTACGGGCTTCTAGCCGATGGAGTGGGAAGCATTTGATATCATGCGCTTATCGTGGACTTCTCGCGGCTCTGGTATACTTTATTTGGGTAGAGAGGAACACGAGGATCTTTGAGGCCCGTTCAGTGTCGTCTAGAGTAGTGGCTTCTCAGGCGATTACTATTATCCAGGAGAGGATTCGATCGTTACGTCTTCCAGACTCTCTTCAGGCCCGTGCACTGAAGAGGGTATGGCATATAGCCTGGTGATTGTGGTTGTGTATTTTGTTTAGTATTTTATGTGTAGTTGGGCCGATTGGAGAGCTAGTCTGTTAGCTCGGTATTGCGGTGAGAGTTTTCATCTCCTACGCGCGGTTGTGTATTATGTTATTATTTTACATGTGATTGACCTTTACCAAAAAAAAAAAATTGTACATAGTATCTAAATTTTGATAATAAGCAATTTTCGCTCTCTTCCTTAAAAATAGGAAATTACCTCTTAAGTAAAAATTATTGTCACGTCAAAATTATACCTACCATTGAGATGCTCTCACGAAAGCATTGACAAATCAATAATCACAAGTACCTTGACAACAAAAACGGGTAGCCCCATTGCCGGAGCAACATCAGACATATTAAAGCCATTTATTAAAAGCGATATCAATGCATATATAAATAATTCATTTGGCCATTTGGGTTTGTGATCGGATAAAATTAGGAGTGGCGGACACAATATAATACAATACACTTTGTAGATATATCGATAGAGAAAATTCATTGACTTGGCACTCATCATCGAGCTCGGCTTCCTAGATCAACAAACAAACAATAAAAAATACGCTGTATGTAGTCTCGTCTGGTCCACAGCCAACAACAATATATACGAACTCGTTTCAACAGCTAGCATTGATTTATACTTACAACATGCAAATGGCTAGCGAGAATAGAATGCATTACAAAAAAGAATTAAGTTCAGGTGGAGGACCAGATCATTAATACTATAATTAATTAGTTACTAAGGCCATATATATACACGCACTAGGTACTACATGAGGATATTAATCGTATATACTGCACCGATGAAGAGGGAAGTACGTGCGTGTGAAGTCTCGATCCAACTACACTTATTAGGAGCTGTCTGAGAATGACAGTAAGTAACAATTGTACTACTCCATATTGTTATGTTGTTGTTCAATCAGCTTCATCCGAAACCAAGAGTTAAATGTTTTACAATGAAAAAAACGGACCGGGCTGGATTAAGCAAACGCTTGCTAGCTTTTGTTTCTGTGTCTAAATGTTTTGGGTTTAGCTATAATTTTGTTTGGCTTTTAAAACATTACACATGATCACCGACAATACCAATCCCTTACTCACAAATTAAGGAAGTTAATTAGTGATCACTCAAATATTATGTACTACTGTTAGGGATGTCAATCCAACTCGAAACAGTGGGTTACTCACAAATTAAGGAAGTTAATTAGTGATCACTCAAATATTATGTACTACTGTTAGGGATGTCAATCCAACTCGAAACAGTGGGTTAGCTCGAAGCCCGCTTGAAAAAAATGTAGGTGTAGGATCGAATATTTTCGACCCGAAAAAATTTCAGCTCGATCAGCCTGAACCGAAATAACCCGATAGCCCGAGTGGGCTAGCCCGACAACCCGATGTATTTAAATATATTATAATTCATTTTCTTTATTTATACAAATATTTTAAATAAGTAAAATAATATATTCAAATAAAAGAAAATTATCAACTAAAATTACAATCTTAAACATTATTGAATGAACATTTGATAATTTGAGCAATTCAAATATTAGAATTATTATTAAATATTAATATTTTATTAATATTAAATTTAATTTGGTATTAAAAATAATTTTTTTATTATATAATATTATTTTTTACCGTCCGACGGGCTAGCCCGAAACCGAACATTTTAGGGTTAGGGCTAACAGTCCGAAAAAATTTCAGTCCGATCAACCCGGACCGGAGTAACCCGATAGCCCGGGTGAACTGGACCGAAACCGAGTGGGCGGACCGGATTGACATCCCTAACTACTGTACATTTTTTATTATAATATTACGTTAATTACGTTAAGAATATTGATATTATAATTTATTTGTTTAATAAATTTTAAAATATATTGAATAAAATTGTTTCGGACTTTTGTGCCTGACCTGGGCTGAGCTCTAAAAACAGATTTGGAAATTTTGAACCGAGTTTAACAGTCTACCAAAACCGAATGGGTCAGAAAAAAAGTAGTTGGGCCCAATAGGCTGGGATGAGCCCACTCATTTCCCACAGGACAATGTTTTGGTTAACGTTAAGCCCACAAACCAATTTCAACAAACCAAATTTCAACTTGTATTTGATACGGTAATCAATTTGTATGATTGTAAGGATCATTTCATCGAGACATGTAAGTGTAAAATAGTAATGATTTCAAAATGAAAATGAACCAAACGTAGTTAATATTTTTGAAGATCTAAAAATATACTCCGTATATTTGTAGTTGTCGCATTAACGACGAAATAGTCTTCTTGTTATGCTAGCTCGGATGCCGGTTCGATTTTGATTTGTCTTCTTTCCTAGGCTAATGGAAAGAAATATCGGTCCCGTCTAAGTAGGTTCGACCCTTTGCCTAATCTCTCCAAATCTAATTTCAGTCCCCAAACAGGGTCTTAAGAATATACTACTACTAGTCAATTGCCTTTCTTCATCATATTGTATTGTACATCGCGTAACGAATCTTGTACCTGCTCTGTTTTCCTTCAATTCCATTTCCATTTACAAAAAGCAAGGAATCACCACCACTATTAGCTCTCTCTTTCATTTTCACCAGAATCACCATCTCTCTAGATTTTCAGGTTATTTTGCTTAATTATCATTAATATTTATACACTACAGAGGAGGTGTAGACGAAAAGAAATGGACTCGGAGGACGAGATAGCGACGATGATGGAGGATTCGAACGAGGATGAAGATTTCTATGGATACGGCGATGATGATGATGAATCCGAATCGGAAGGCGTCGTGATGGACTACGATGGGTTCATCGACCAGGACTCTGACGATTCCGATGATATTTCCTCCTCCCACAACCATCACTATCATCATCGATCGCAGGTCATTTTCGTCATTTATGTCAATCATCACCGTGATAAAAAGATTGAATTTTGATTTTTGAAGGCGAGGTCTGTTGTTCTTAATTGAGCTGAATCGAAATAAATTAAACCTTGTTTTCCGGCATCTGATGGGTTTCGAGGAAGTGTTATTACGTTGGTCAGTTGTATTTGTGTCAGAGTTCGATTGGTGAAAACCGTGAAATATAGGTCTATAATCTAACTGTTGTTGTAATTTCTTGCTTGATGAGGATGAGACATTACTGTGCAAAGACATTTGTAAAGAAGAGGGATTTTTTTAATAAACCAAGCCCTACTGATTCCTGCCTTTTTGCTATTTGGGTGTGAAATAGTTAGATAGCGATTATGATCTTCTGAGTAAAGATGATTACTTTGGGAAAATATTCAATGGAATACTCTTTAAGTTATAAGGTTCAACTTGGTTTGAATGATTTGGTCATTGTGTTATGTAATATGGGGAACCTAATTGAGTTCGTTATGAATTTTCTGCTTAATGAATGTGATGTTACATGAGGAAAAAGGAATCCACTTCCACATACCTTCTACAAGCATCTTGCTATTTGGTATATGCATATTGCATACATGACTTCGCATATTAACGTACACCCACGAATTTGGTTCATACACATAGACAGAGGGCTCAATGCTGCTCAGTAGTTCATATTGAAGAGTGATTTGCCTTCTGATAATATTTATTGCCTGATATTCTTTCCCTCTGAAATTTCAATATTTGCGTCCTTATTTTGCTCTAGTTCTAGCCTTTAACACCCATTTGGTGCTGGAAATCAAGGGTGTCTGACGGTTCATTACTCGATATGATTAATGTGGTCATGTTGAGGTTCTTTTTGATTCTTTGTGGGTGTACTGCCAACCTTCTGACTAATTTTTGGGTTGCCTATTGTTAATTGTTGTTAAAATTTTAAACTACTGCTCTTATTTTACTCCATCTAGTCAGCAACATGTATTTTAACCTGCTTGTGTGAAATATCAGGTGGTTCTATAGATTATTGCGCCTAATTTGCATTTTTTCATGTTGCTGAAGTTTATATTTTGAGTTTGCGCCATTATAATGCTGATTACTGAAAGTGTTATGACTTTTTTTTCTAGAACTATACCATTTTAAATGAAGAAGATATCCGGAAATGCCAAGAGGAAAGTATGACAAAGATATCTACAATACTCTCAATCTCAAGGGTTGCAGCTGGCATTTTGCTTCGCCACTATAACTGGTAACTTGTTTCTATCTGGGTTCTTCTCATTGGAATATTTATTGCTTTTATAATGACATTGTGACGCTATCGCAGTATCGCACATTAATATGCATAAATAATTCATATAATTTTTACTCGCTGAATAAAATAATGAAGTACTGGGTGACCTTTAATATTATTTATGAAGATTGATTATTTACATGCTGAAGAAATCCTTGATATGTTCTTGACTCACAGGAGTGTTAGTAAAGTGAATGATGAATGGTTTGCAGATGAAGAAAAGGTCCGCAAGACTGTTGGTTTATTAGAGAATCACTTTCCTCTTCCTGATGCTAAAGAGGTGATCATGACATGTAGAGTTGCATCTAGTTTTCACTTGTAATTTTTACTTTAGGAATCATTTTGTCTTGGGATTCTTCTTACTTTCATCAATCATTCAACTAATATGTCTGCTTTCTCTTCAGCTTACTTGTGGGGTCTGTTTTGAAACATATCCTCGGGATAGGATGAGTTCTGCCGGCTGTGGTCATCCTTTTTGTGTTATATGTTGGCAAGGTTTGTATCCATACACTTGATAAATATTTAGTACTATCTTATTTTGTGTTGTTTGGCAGAACAGAGGAATTGGTAATAGACCAGTACACACACACTCTTTATAATCAAGGGAATAGTAAGACTAAGGGAATACTAAAAAAAGTGGGCGTTATAATTTGCGAAATATTAAATAGCATACATGGCTGAAAATAGCAGTACATATATATGTCCCTTCTTATTATCTAAGTTCAAAGTTCTACCATTACCGAAAGTTCCTATTTATTTCTGTGGTGCAGGATATGTTGGCACGGCCATTAATGATGGGCCTGGATGTTTGATGTTGCGTTGTCCCGATCCATCATGTTGTGCAGCCATTGGCCACGATATGGTGAATCAGTTGGCTTCTAATGATGACAGAGATAAATATAATCGTTACTTTTTGAGATCATTTGTTGAGGATAATAGGAAGGTAGATGATTTTTGCAGTTTTATTAAACATGATTTCTAAATGGTATAGTTAATGTGTGATTTCAATTAATCAGAAGTTTTGTATTGTTTGTGACTTCGTGCGATAAACTATATACATGTTTGCAATTTTTTCTGTTGGGAATGAATATCAATTGCATGCATATATTTATTTGGATTTCAGTTATAGTATGTTTTAAATACCCTGCACCCTAGGATTCTAATATTATTACCTTACTTTTTTTTACTGGCAGACAAAGTGGTGCCCAGCACCTGGCTGTGATTTTGCTGTGGACTTTGTTGTTGGTAGTGGAAACTATGATGTTAATTGTCGTTGCTCCTACAGTTTTTGTTGGAATGTGAGTTTCACTGCTTTGTTGAAACATAGTAGGACTTTATCTTATGTTTTGTACTACACCTTAATATCTAGAAAGTAATTCTTGTAAATGCATTATAGTGTGTTGAGGAAGCCCATCGCCCGGTTGACTGTGGAACTGTGTCCAAGTGGGTATTGAAGAACACAGCTGAGTCTGAAAATATGAATTGGTATGTTCGTTGATCTTTCTTAAAAGGGAAACAATATTGCTCTTCCAGAGTTGAGGATTTTGGTTTGCAGTTCAACCACTTGTCCAACAGCTTTAATAAATTAATGTTTTTTTTATTTATAAACTATAAACTATTAATGTACTATAAATGGTCTTTCTTACTTGTATTGTTTCCTTGATGGAAATTGTAAAGACCTGATTATATATTGGATGAGCTAATATATTTCTTATAGGGATTGTTCATCTGTGAAAAGTATGCATCCTAATCTTATGTGTCTTATATTATTCCAGGATATTGGCAAACTCAAAACCATGTCCAAAGTGCAAGCGGCCGATTGAGAAGAACCAGGGTTGCATGCATATAACATGCACACCACCATGTAAATTTGAGTTTTGCTGGTATGGTTAATTTCTCTTGTTTATGAGTTGAAGGTTCCCATTTGGATACTATTTAAGATAGAAATGTCAGCAACTCCCCACATTTTTTGCTTCACACTTCAACAATAGAACTTCCTTGCAAGATAATCATTTTCCTCACCTGATTTACTTAAAACCCTAAATTTCTGACTAATACACTCCTTAACCCTCACATGATTATACTCTATTTTAATCTGGTATTTTAATATTTGCCTGATTATGAGGGTATGTTTGACTTTTTTTCCTTTAATCTGGACTTAACGACAATGATTAGTGATTACAAATAATAGCTATATCATCTGTCCTACAATTGCCTAATAGTATAGCCTATTTTTTCATCATTTAATCCAAATTAAGGATAAAAGACAAAAATTCCCTTGTGTATTCAGGTAAGGATTAAATAACTGTTGTTTTTGCAAAGCTCTCTGCTGCAGTTTTTTGTTTTTTGTTTTGTTATGTTGATATTTTCTCTCTTTTGCTTTTGCAAATGATCAAAAACTTGAGCGAAACTAATATTTTCTGTGTTATCTACATATCACGACCCATTATTCCTAGAAGATGTGGTCAATCATTGATATATGCCATCTTATAGGACATTCATACTTTTCAGGTTGTGCCTTGATCCATGGACAGAACACGGTGAAAGAACTGGTGGATTCTATGCGTGTAATCGTTATGAAGCTGCCAAGCAAGAAGGGGCGGTAAGATTTTCTTGCTTCTCCAGTAGCCGGGTTACGCATCATAAGCCTTTATAGCCAATTAACTTGCTGTTGTTTACAGTATGATGATGCTGAAAAGCGAAGAGAGATGGCGAAAAATTCATTAGAAAGATATACTCATTACTATGAAAGATGGGCTACAAACCAATCGGTAAGCATTGATTAAATTAATGCTAGATCTCTCAAGTTGGTTGATTTGAACTTTTTATTATTATTTGAAAGAATGTTTCTCCACAATTAGTTGGTGAGCTTGTATGTGAGTATTAAGTTGGGTTGCACCTATTCCCTGTTTATATCTTGATGCCGAGCTGGAATATTGATTGTTCCAATCTGAAGCCCATGGGTATACAATATTCCATCCATCCCATTCTATTTGACAGTGGATTTTGGATTTCTTTTTATGAATTCACCCTGAGGCCAAGGAGGAACACATATACTAGTTATATCATCTGCAATCGCCTGAATCTCGAGATGTTCTTCGAACCAATCATAGAATTTATTGAGATAGGGTAAAATTACCCCCGTAAAACTGTATAACTTTCATCTTGTACAGCTCAAGCAAATACACCCATATAAAACAAATAGTCGGAAAATATTATGAGGCTCACAATACTCCCCAGCCTTTTGTATTGAGGATTGTTGCATGATTAAGCATTTGGTCAGGTCAGGTGTATATTATTATCACGTTTCTTCAAGCCAATAATTTTGTGATGCATGTGTTTCACTGCTAGAAAAATGTTTACGTGTCTAGTTATTGTATCTTACTTTGCTTTGTTGTAATATACAGCCGTATGTTCCTACTCTTGTGATGTTTTAGTGTTCTTTTTTTTTTAAAAAATTCTGCTCGAGTGTGGGTTCCCTTTTGTCTTGCATGAGTTATGACCAACTCAAATTTTGCTCTCTACAGTCTAGGCAACGAGCGATTGAGAATCTTCAGCAAATGCAGACAGTACATGTAAGAAACTTCATTGTGTTCATTTATTTTTCAACTAGATAGTTGTCCCAATTTCTAGAAACGAAACATTAACTATTACTTTGTGGAACCCTTCCCCCTCTAACTCATATGCACTTTGTTACAAACTTACAATCCATATCCAAATCCCTCCATGTAACCATGTTGACGTTGCATTACTTTCATGATAGTTTTATTTTATCTATTTTAAAAGCTTTGTATCCCTACATGCATTTGATGCTTAAATTGTAGTATTGACTTTTTGTGAGGCTTGTATAAGTTCATTGACAGTGACGTGATTGTGCAGCTAGAAAAGCTGAGTGATGTACAGTGCCAGCCTGAGTCTCAGCTTAAGTTCATTATAGAGGCTTGGTTGCAGGTATATTTTAAATTTTAAATTTTAAGTTTTAAGTTTTACTTAGGTACCAGTAGCCTTTTCCAAGGTTTTCATTTTTTTCAGTGCTTAATTTTTCTCTTCAACTGCTTACATTCACCTTCTGCAGATTGTGGAATGTCGACGAGTTTTGAAATGGACATATGCTTATGGATATTATCTTCCTGAACATGAACAAGCTAAGAAGCGATTTTTTGAGTATCTACAAGGTACACAAATTCTATAATGTGATTTTGTAGTGCTGCTAATTGATGTATGTATCCTTTAGGTGAGGCGGAGTCAGGTTTGGAACGGCTACACCAATGTGCAGAAAAGGAATTTCAGGTTTACCTTAACTCTGAAGGTCCTTCAAAAGACTTCAACGAGTTCCGAACAAAGTTAGCAGGATTGACCAGGTAACTCACTCTTCGCACTCAACTACTCGATCATTTATAACTTGCCCTTTACTATTTTGAAATAACCTACTTTTTTAGGCTGGTTTGTAATTATAAACTCTTTTAGCTTTTTTGGTCAAATTATAGAAAAACACCATTTAGTTTGACAAGTACAAAAACCATGCTCGAGGTTACAATGGCCTTACATTTGCACCTTACCTACTAATGGATTGCCGACATCATCAACTAATTTTACAATTACATCCCTCATTTTTTACATTTTACAATAAACCCCAACCCCGTTCTACATTTTTCATGCACATCCCTCAAATTGTGCAAGTACTACAAATAGCCATACTGCATATTGATGTGGTTTTTAATATCTCTAAGGTGAGGGGTGTAAATTTATATATATGGCGTCAATCAAATTTCAGTCGGGGTAATTAATAGTTGGGGAAAAATGTAAGCAGAATCAAACGTCAAAGGTTGGTTTGTAATTTTCAAGTTAGCTATTTTTTTAACCACAAACCTCAGGCATGACCCACCTTCTGTACAGCTAAATGCATGATCTAAGACTTGTGAATATAAAACCCTTATTGGTGCTTTATTTTAATGACTGCAGTGTGACCAAGAATTACTTTGAGAACCTCGTTCGGGCACTAGAAAATGGTCTATGTGATGTAGACTCTGATGCTACTGCCCTAAAAAAGGCAGCAAGCAGTTCACAAAACCTCGCAAGTTCCAGCAGTAAAGGAAGAGCTAGCAAGGGCAAGGGGGGCACCTCAAGATCCAGCAGTTCCCGAAATATAGATGACTCAAGTCGTTGGTCTTGTGAATTTTGCACTTACGCCAATGTTAGATCAGCCACTGCTTGCGTGATGTGCCGACAGCGCCAGCGCCCATGAGCACCTTTTCTTACATGTGCTGCTTGGACTTGGAAAATCAAGCTGAGCTAAACATTTCCCCTGGTCCAAAACACGCAAATAATCGTGAAAAAGATATTTATGTGAGAATGGAGAGAAGGAAAGGTTGGCACATCTTGAAAGATCGATTTGTACAGAGTTGGTGTTGTTTTTGTTGCCACATATGAACTTGTGTTGTACATTGTACACTTATTTATTATTGATAGGTTGTTTAGTGTCAATTATGGATGTTAGACCAGTTTACTGTGACATGCATGTACTTGTATTAAATCACACTTGCTTGTTTAACCTAGTTTTACATCATTTATGCTTTTAATGTTGGGAATATTCATTTTTCATTTTTCATGTCATTAGGTTTATTTTCTCAAGAGTGGTGATTATGCAATTTTTTTCTTTCATATTTTATGTTATCCTAAAGATATATTGATGAAATAGAATTTCAAAATGATGTTGCTGTGCAATGAGCCCTAGAGTATAATGAAAGTTGTACTAATAAAAAAAATATTTATAGATAAAATAGAGTGATGTAATGTGAGATTAATTAATTATTATAATAAAAAGTTAATATTTCTTTTTTACTATTTAAAGAAACTTGCGCAATACTTGAATTGTCGTGAGACGCTCAAAATAGAATACTTAAAATTTCTGATGAGTACATCTTAAGGTGTATAAAATATAAATCTTTGATGGGCCATGAATCTAAAACCTACAAAACATCATATCACTATCTAAACTTAAAGCCAAAATTTAGTATAGAACACTAACAGCAACTTTCCCTGTAACCTCCAACTGTAACAAAAAGCCTATATTCGGTCAATTGCTATTATTGATTTTCGGAGTTGCCCTTGTTTTCCAGATAGTGTAAGCCAACAACAGAGGAATTGCATAGCTGTACACCGGGAAATGGATCGCCGGATTCATCTCGTACGCCTTCATCAGCGCCACACAGTTCTGCAAAACCGCGTTACAAAAATGAGCAATACTCAGTAAACAACTAAAGTATAAAAAACTGAATGTCACTATAACACTGTATTTATCCCTCATAAGTCATAACAACTCGTGCACTGATTATTCTGAAAGACAAAATCTCCAATTTTCGACAAGAAAGTGTAATTGGTGTTCCTAACAAATATTCTCCAAGTCAATAGGAAACAAGAAATCCGATTGAAACAAAAGAGGAAACATGCATGGGCAAGAAACCTAATAAGAAAAGAATACATAACAATAAAAACAAAAAAAAAACAAAGCATACCTTATAGTGTTTCCATAAGAGAGCCAAAGAAACCAGGAGGAGGGATTTCCTAAACCAACGCTTATGTGGACTGTTTTCCCCCTTTTTATTTTTGCGACCATTGCCGGACACAAATTTCTTATTTTGACCATCAGAGTCATCATTTTTCTTACTCGAAAGTGAAAGAAGATATTCACGATACATCCCACTTTCAGCTGCCAAGGCCAACACCATCACCATTGCCGGCAAAACCACAAGAAAAATATGTAGAAGTACCACCACCATCACATCCGGAAATCCAAGAAACTCGATGTTTCCTGAGTTATAATTCAAAACCCAACCTCTATAAGTCATGTATGCCCTTTCTCCGCCTTCCGTAAAAACTTGACCGTAAAACCAAGGGCAGAACAGAAGGTACAACAAATAACCCAGCATACAATACCATGCCAACGGAAAATTGTACAGTTCCATAGATATCCAAGCAAGCCCATTCACGAAGCTTTTGTTGGCTTTAAATATTTTATACGTATAGCGCCTCCTTGAAAAAGAAAGGACCAGTTTCGGAATAAGAAGTACTGAAAGGACTAAAAAGTAAAAAACCCAAAGTATCGGGTAGTACAAAGAGTCCCACTGACAACCCATCACAAAAAATTCTTTCCAACTCCATTTGAATCGAAAAGGAATACCGTTTACTGAAAATGGCCTGTATTCAGTAAAACTAGATCTATTCATTATATCAATCGCCTCTATTTGAAGCAGGTATCTCTCGGGAGAAGGGTCCTCAAAAGCTTCAATATTCCACGGGGCAATATAAAGGTCACCACGGGACCCACTGATCTTGGTCATTGGCGAATCTAGAACAACAATAAGATTCCCAGAGCTCGAGTCATAAATCTTGGCCGAAACCAATACAATAGGAGAAGAAGAGAAAATGAGCGCTCTAATGGCCCCACAAGCAAAAGGGTCGTCTAAGCAAAGTTTAGCATCATAGTTTTGCGATGATGATGTAAAACGCGAGTCTAAAGGAAAAGTTGGAAGTATAATAGTTTTTTTGGATCCTAACTTAAAGTCGATATCGACAAACGAGATTTGACCCCTGTCGATAGCTAAAAGTCGCATGGCTCGATTTTTCCTCCAGTCACCCATTTCAAATTCCCAAAAACCGTTTCCACATTTAGAACAATTGGAGGTATTGGCCGAAGGTGTTCGATGGCCATTCAACTGAACTAACTGTTTAGAGTGATGGTGGCGTTTTAAATTCTTGCCGAATTTTGAGTGCAAATGTCCGCATAGGTAAGCTGATAAAGAGTTTGTGCTGAATATGTCCGTTAAGGTATTTCCTGATTTTGAGGTTGCAGAAAATGAAAGGGGGAAATGACCAAATGATATCTTGGTGACCGGTTGGGGATCCCATTGAGAGAGTTCGGCATTTATTTCTGCTAAGAGTTCATCTGTCGGGTGTCCAAACAAGTTCGTCGGACCTCGTAATCCCGAAGACATTGTGCTGTCAAATCCGACAAAAAGAAGTTTACGTTTACTGGCCTGCAGTGTCCATAAGAGTCATCGAGGATGAGGATATTTCAAGGCATTACTTTAAAGTGATAGTTACAAAAATTACCCTAAAAGTTGTCTAATTACCAAAAAAAAAAAAAAAACTATCAAAAATACCAAAAAAAACTCATGATTTTATTTTGTCTTGAATTTAATCAGATCATAAGCAAGAAACAAATCACAAAAAAAAAAAAAACATCACATTTACAAAGTATTTTAGTTAGCTCCTTAAATTTAACACTAAATCAAACCTTGGGGTATCTTTCATTCTTTTGTGATTATGAAAGTAGCTGTTTTTTTTTTTTTTTTTTTTTTTTTTTTTTTTTTTTTTTTTTTTTTTTTTGTAATTAAGTCAAACCTCAAGAGTACTTTTCCAATTTCCATTATCTAAATTTGGAATAATCACGTAAACTATCCTTAGTTTAGCCTTAATTACACATACCCCCTTCAATTTATAAATACAGTACCCTTATACCCCTCCAATATCAGGGCTTATAAGGGTATATATATATTGAAGGGGGTATGTGTAATTAATATCAGGGGGTTATTTGTAATTTGGAAGATTTGTTTAGGGTGTGGTAGAGTAATGAGGTTACCCAAAAGAATATCTAATAGTTAATTTTTAGTTAGAATTATCATATCATTCTCACCAACAAAAAGGAAAGACGCAGCGCAAAGATTTATGCCTAAAGAAAAATCTTGATTCTTCTAAACTAATGGGACGAAATTTAAGACCATTACATAGTAAATCTAATGGGATAAGATAGTCCATCAAAACCTGAATGGTGATGCTATTGACCCGTCCACTTCTTTGTAGCTCCTCGTTAATGCTGTATTTCGAGAAAAAATCAAAGGGCCCACCAATCTCAGGTACACCGAAGTTATCATGGTTCCCTCGAACATCGTAAAAGCTTCTCTTGTCGAGCCTGCTCCTCTGCACGACATCCCGCATGACTTCCTTGTACTCTATCCACTCCTTTTCGTCTTGTTTCATCGTCAATAAATCCTTGCTTTTACCATCTGTTAGAATTGTTGGTTAGAAATAACGGTCACAAAGAACAATTCCTTCTATCATATTTTGGTCCTTAACCCTCAACGAGGCTTGACGCAGAGTAGATCTATTGCATGAACAACGCTCCCTAGGAGACGAAAAGCTCAATTTCCCCCATCACTAATCAATGACTCCTAAAACAAACCTCAAATTTAGAAAATGCAATAAAGTTAATATCGTTATTACACGCACCATTGAACAAAACAATAAACCCCAGTTGCAATTGAGACAGAGCCCCTTCAACTAAGCATGATTATGTATACAGTATGAAAAAATGGAATCTTTATCCACGAAAATCACAAACAATTAATTCAAGCAAAAAATTATACTGTAATAATAACATAACAACACTGCAAAGCGCACCGGTGAGATCGCCGGTGAGGAGTACCAAAGAAGGCTTGATGAAGGAGAGCGCGGGGCCCACAAAGTCCCTGAAATCCCGAGCTCTGTCGGGGTGGTGCACGCTGAAATGGAGATCGGATAGCTGGACCAGCCACACCAGATCATCCGGCCCTCCTTCATTCACCTCGATCACCTCTCTCGCGCTGCTTCGCGGTGATTGGATTGCGAATATCGTGAAGAAGAATATCACGATTGCGATCACATGAATTGACATCGTTCTTGCTCTTTCTTTCGTCGCGTGTTCCTTGATTTATTTAATTTGGGGATAGAAGAAGTGTAGTTTATTTGTGTCATTACATTTAATTTTTCAATTTCTAAGAGGTATTTTGCGAGGGTGTTGCTGTTTGCACTTTTTATAAGTACCGATATAAATTTTATAATTTCTACTCAGTACACCTATCAATCTACCTAATATACCCCTATATTAAAAAAAAACAAAAATACGTTATTTTTTTACATAATAAAATAAAAATCTACTAAAAAAAATAATATAAAATAAAGCCTAATAAAAAATCAAACAAATTCGAACCTAAAATTAAGAAACATTAAAAAAAATGAGACAAGTCTCTTATTTTAGAATAAAATTTTTTTTACATAATAAAATAAAAATCTACTAAAAAAATAATATAAAATAAAGCCTAATAAAAAATCAAACAAATTCGAAATTAAAATTAAGAAACATTAAAAAAAATGAGACAAGTCTCTTATTTTAGAATAAAAATAATTATTAATGAAAAGACAATAAAAAGATAAAAAAAAACACATCAAAATTAATTGAAAAAAATTATAATAAAAAATATCATAAAAAAATTAAAAAAATCATGATATAAAAACACAATAAAAATACAAAATAAAAGCTGGCAAAATTAGAACTTGAGGAAAAAAAATTCATTAATAAAATGACAAAAAAAAGAATAAAGTTTAATTTTTTACAATTTATATTTCAATAAAATACTTTTGAATTTGAATGTTTCAATATTTTTAAACTAAAAAATTAATTAGACATAACCTAAACATAAACTAATGTATCTTTAATTTTTTAAATATATATATATATTATTAGTTAGGGTATTTTAGATTTTTACTTTAATTATATTATTACTACTATAATTACAGGGTGTAAATTTTGGTGCAAATAGCTCTACCCAAGATGTAAATAACAAATATATAAAAAATGTGCGCAAATATAATGTTATAAAAAAAAGTTGTTTGCGCAAATAAAAAAAAGGAACAAGGTGTATGATAAGTTAATTATGTAATTAAATTAGTAAGGTTATAATTGCCTTTTAACTAAATAACATAATTGTAAATAAAATTAAGTTGGTGTACTTATAGGGTGCAAATAGCAATACCCATTTTGTGAGGAGAGAGAGGCAATTTCAAACGAGCTTTTTATTTCTTCAATTAAACAATTATTTTAAAAGAACATTTTATTCTAATTATTTGAAATAAATTTAATAAATTTGATTTAAAGTAAGATTTAACTAAATTAATTTATTTATAAAAATAAAATTTTTAATTATTAAATATTTTAAAAAATATTATTAATAATATTTTATAATTAACTAGATGTATATTTATAATTATTGTATCTAATTATTTTTTATTTATTTTATTTTAATATATTTTGAATAGATGTATAGAGTATGCATTGAATTGAATAGAATTGAAATCATTTGAATGGAAGAATCGAAACTGAAATAAACTAAAATTAAGTTCAAAAGAAAATGTATGTTTCGTCTCCGTCTATTTAGGCGATTCAAATAACATTATACGAAAAACTTGAATTCAATAAAAAAAATTGTATTATTCAAAGCGTATAATAAATTTATAAAAAATTGTATGAATCAAAGCGTATAATAAAAATAACAAGAAAAACAAAGCGTATAATAAATTTATAATTGACTGGATTCTTGATTTGATTTGACTTTTGATGTTTCTATTGAAAAATAAAAATAAAAATTTGAATACAAATATGAATTTTCAATAAAATAGGAATTCCAATACAAACAAATAGAATTCAAATACAAATATGAATTTTCAATACAAATAGGAATTCCAATACAAATATGAATAATTTCAATACAATTAGGAATTCCAATACAAATATGATTATTCGATCCAATAGTTAGTGACGAGGTTTGTATATTGAATGTTTAACCTATATCGGTAATGTATTATTCGAGGTTTGTATATTGAATGTTTAACCTATCGGTAATGTATTATTCGATCTAATAGTTAGTGTATTATTCGATATCAATTGAATGTTTAACCTTTATTCAATCCAATAGTTAGTTTATTATTCCATTATCCAATAGTTAGTGTATTATATTGGATCAGTTTATTATTCGATTATCCAATAGTTAGTGTATTATTCGATTCAACATGCAGGTGAGGTTTGTATAAACATTCACTTATAAACATAGCAACATGAGTCATCCAAAGATGTAAGTTTATCTATTTTATTTTCTGTTTTATATTTATACTTAATGTCCTATTTATACTTAAACTATGGAACATCTTAGAAACTAATCCATCACTTATTACACCGACATATTTGGAAGAATGTAAATTATTTTGAAGAATGTAGATTATTATTCTAGTTCTTCAGTTTTATTTTTTTCACAATTTATTATTTTAATTATTTGTTATTTTAATTATTTATAATTATGCATTGTTGTAGAACGACGATGTATAGTACGAACAATATGCGGAATCCCGAATATAAGTCAACAATAAATAAAGAAGGAGACAAGAAAAGAAGACAAGGAATTTACGTGGAAACCCAAATCGGGAAAAACCACGGGAGGAACGACGAGAACTTTTACTATAATATTGTCGATAATTACAAGGATTGATATCCACTCTAAAACCCTCTAATCTCACACAATATTATCTCTCTCTATGATGGTATTAACTTGTGTTAACTCGTGTTGTTTGTGGAAGCTCTCTTTATATAGGAGGGAGTCCTAATTATTGTATGGAAACAATAATTAACGCCCATGCTATGCCTTGTAGGAGAAGGAAACCAAAACGGACTAAATTAGGAAAACCTTCCTAATTTCGCGACTGGACAAAACGGCGACCGCCGTTTTCAAACGGCGGTCGCGGGACCCAATTCGGCAGTCGCCGAATGCCTAACGGCGGGCGCCGAAATGCCTAAAAACTCCCAGTCCGCGATCCAACATACGATGTTTCTCCGGCGGTCGCCGGCACCCCTTCGGCGGGCGCTGAACATATTTGGCGGGCGCCGTTTCCTCGGTTTCTTGGTTTTGTGTCAAAACACAACAAATCTCCACCTTGACACCAAACCGCGAAATCTCATCGCACATGTGAAATCCCATCACATACCACCAAGCCGTGAAATCACATCGCGCATGTGTTGTTTATGACTCGAATCGGAACGCAAAAGAGGTCAAAATCGCCGAATGAAAATGGCGGTCGCCATTTTGTCCCAGCGGGATTTTTTCTGTGCGCGATTGCGCTGAGCTTTTTTGCGTGACTTTTTGCACTGGGATTTTTGCGTAGGTTTATTTAATTAGGGAATTAGAATTATATGAATTATAATTCTATTCCTTAATTATTTAGGAGTCGTAAATTAGGAAAAGGATTTATTCCTAATTCTAATTGTTACCAATTTGATAGGTTTGCTACACCTATAAATTGAGGTTCTCCGGTAGACGAAAATCATAGAGTGCAATAGATCATAGGGTGAATTATTGTAAGCCTCAACGATGTAGTCGATTGATTCTTTCTTCCCGTGGTTTTTTCCCGTGTTTTGGGTTTCCACGTAAATTCGTGTGTTCGTTCTTTTCGTTTATCTTTTTCTTCGCATCTCATATATATTTTTCGAGTGTCGTGAGAGATTTAGTGTTTCAATATCGCAACAAGTGGTGTCAAGGGATCGTAAAGAGCGCAACAAGTGGTATCAGAGCTAGGTTACGATCCTGTGACCTGTTATCAAGAGCTTTCGTGGGGATCCCGGACGGGGAATCCATACAAGGCGGGCGTTGCGGATATTGGTGTTTCTAGATCCAGGTGGAGCTCGAGAATATTTTGGGAGATGGCGACGATGGTTGATATTCGGTGTTAGATCGGAACACGTGGTTCTTTTCATGGTGGTTCAAGGTGGAGTTGGTTCAGTGGTTCTAACCAACATGGATCTTGATGATGCGTTGCTGAGGCATGGTGAAGATGTCAAGCGCGATGGAGCCATAAGAGAAGGTATGGAAGAATAGAAAGGTGAGGTATAATTGCACTCTATCCCTCCGGTGATTTGTTTCATGCGGTCGCGGCTTTGCGATCGAGGGAGACGATGAAGGAGGTTTTGAATAGTGAAAACCCGGGGGAATGTCTTGGTGTCTAGAGTTGGGCAAAGATGAAGAAATTCCAGGGGGTTTGTCATTACTACAAGAAAAGGGGCGTGGTGAAAATCTAGGTGAATTTCTTAATGGCCAAGGTGGAGCATGGAAGGAATTCTAGGGGGTTTGTCACTACTGCAAAGAAGATGGCCACGTGAAGGGGGACTGTCAGGCCCTGAAGAATCGGAGAAAGGAATCGAAGGTGGCCGATTCCGGAGAAGGAGATTTCATCGATGGGGAACTCCTGGTTGTCTCTGATTTGGGGAACGTGTGAGGGGTGGATCTTGGATTCTAGATTTTCGATGGTGTCGGTTGATCGGTGGTCATGGGCAATGATACATCGTGTGAGATACGCGGCACGGGAACTATGAGAATCAAGATGGTCGATGGGCATATTCGAACCCTCGGTACTGCAAGGTACGTTCCGGTCCTGATTGGTAATTTTATCTCTCATAGACCTTAGATCCGAATGGGTACCAACTTCGGTAAAGGTGGAGTGTTGAAAGTAAGTCGGGGCGACTTATTTTGCGAGGCGAGAGAAAGATTTGGTGGATTGTATGAGTTATGCGGCAACACAATTACCAAGTGGGCAACTGCCTCTGTCCAAGGGAGTCATTCGCTGGAAGGTGAGTCGGGATCACCTTGGTTTTAAAAGTCATGCGCATGTGTGTTGGTGTCGCGGACACCGGGAATACTAACCCGAATAGTATTCAAAATCGGAGATCGAGCCTTGGCGTACTATGGATAGCACTGGAGTATTGGCGAATGCAGGTGGTGCTGATAGTAGTGGGAAGGCGAGATTTGAGAATGGAGATTGCGTGGAGGTCATAGAACTTGGTGGTACCCAAGGGATGATCGGTGCAACTTCGCATTCTTGTACTAAGTTTGGTGCGGTTCAAACTTAGGTTGCTCATGTTTTGAGTGAGTCCTGCGGGGCTGGGTGGAAGAAGAAAAATTGGTGCATGATCATTGGAGGTTGGTGCGGCTTGGAGTTGCGGGGATTCTCGTCAAGGTGGAGATTTGTTGTTTATGACTCGAATCGGAACGCAAAAGAGGTCAAAATCGCCGAATGAAAATGGCGGTCGCCATTTTGTCCCAGCGGGATTTTTTCTGTGCGCGATTGCGCTGAGCTTTTTTGCGTGACTTTTTGCACTGTGATTTTTGCGTAGGTTTATTTAATTAGGGAATTAGAATTATATGAATTATAATTCTATTCCTTAATTATTTAGGAGTCGTAAATTAGGAAAAGGATTTATTCCTAATTCTAATTGTTACCAATTTGATAGGTTTGCTACACCTATAAATTGAGGTTCTCCGGTAGACGAAAATCATAGAGTGCAATAGATCATAGGGTGAATTATTGTAAGCCTCAACGATGTAGTCGATTGGTTCTTTCTTCCCGTGGTTTTTTCCCGTGTTTTGGGTTTCCACGTAAATTCGTGTGTTCGTTCTTTTCGTTTATCTTTTTCTTCGCATCTCATATATATTTCGAGTGTCGTGAGAGATTTAGTGTTTCAATATCGCAACAAGTGGTGTCAAGGGATCGTAAAGAGCGCAACAGCATGCGAAATCACATCGCACTACCACCAAGTCTCGTCCCTCGTCTTCCTCCAAACGCCCCAACGGGCCTAGTTCCTAAAAGATTGGACCTTCAAAGGTCCCAATGAATCGGAACGTACATACCCGAGTGTCTTCTTCGAGATGTGAGTCAATTCGAGATATTCCCTCTCGACCGCTTTCCAAGCGCACATGGCTCACCAAGTTTAGAAACCCTCCATAGATCGAGAAACACTCGATTCTTCTTTTCGACTTTCCTCACATGCCCAAGCCGCACATGGTCTAGTCGTGTAGACTCTTCATCCGAGAGCCTAGTTTTTCCCACGGTTACTTCGTTCACCGCTTCATCTTCAATGAGCTTGGTCACTCCGGATTTACTTGGTTGCGCGCCTCTAAGCCGGATAGACTCTTCTACCAAGAGTCGGGTTTCGGCCCCGGTTACTTCCTTCACCGCGCCTTCTTGGAGGACATAAGGTCGTCTCGCCTTTTCGTCTCCTCCTGATACGAACCTCGTTAGGATAGAATTGATGGACGAAGAAGAACGAAGAACGGAAACGATAAAGAAAAGGATACCTTGCGGAAGTCCCAAAACCCTTGATCCTAACCCACGAAATAATTTAGGTTTGAAAGCCCTAAACCCCAACGAGACGTTGAATCAATAATTCGGAGATGATGAAGACACACAAACGAGATTGGACTGGCTCGTTGATTCGTCGGTTGAACTCTTTGGATAATTGGGTAGAATTCGATCCCAAGAGAGATTTAATAAAACTCACAAAATATATTTTTATTCATCTTCAAAGTCATAATTGTCCTTCATAATGAAATAGAAAAGCCTTTAAATAGGCAAACAAAACCCTAAAACTCGAAAATAAGGAAATAACTTAAATAAAACGCTAAAACATCAGAATTCCGCCGCTGTCGCTGAATTTGTGAAGGTGTCGGCCGACACCAAGGCAAAATCTTGCCCGCGAGTTTTGTCCTTAGATCGCAGGCTAGAAATTCTGCCAAGGACCCCGAATTTCTGAAGCTGTCGGCCGACAGGCCTTGGTGTCGGCCGACACCAAGCCAAAAGTCCGACCGAGCTCTTCGTCTTCGTCTCGAAGTATGCCCGACTCTCGTTCCGACGTCTCCTTCGCCATTTTAGCCTGAATTCGAGCTCCAACGTCGAAAACCGAATCTTGGGTTGCATCATTCCCCTCCTCTTCAAGAGGATTTGTCCTCAAATCCACGTCGATACCAGGGTCGAACACCACTCTCACGAACAAGCTTGGAACTACGTTAGTCTGCAGCTCACACCCTTGTTGTAGTGGGAATCCAGGAAATTTATCGTCAAGGAAGACTTCATGAATTCCCTGCAAAGCATAAAGAGTAGAAGTGTGTAGAGAAAATAAAACGTTAGTGGTAATCATCTCCTTCTTGCTCAACAACGTCGGTTGCCCCTTTTTCTCTACTTGTGTCACCATGGGTAACTCCAATTGCGGAAGGTCCTCTTGCGGAAGGTCCTCGGATTTCATCAATTCCTCCTTGCTATCGGACTCCACCTCCTCCGCGACGTCGAATTCCACCGAAACCTCCTTCTCGGACTCTACCGAAGCCTCCTCCTCGGACTCCATCGAAGTCGAATCTTCCTCGGTTGACACCGAAATCGACTCTTCCTCAGACTCCACCAAAGCCAACGGTTCTGGTATCTCACCTTTTTCATCGGTCTCTACCTTCCCAAACTTCTTTGACGCTTGTAACACTTCTCCTATCAGGCGCCTAATATCGCTCCTACACTCGTCCCAACGCTCAGCTCTGGCCCTCCTCTCATCACGACGCTCCCGACTAAGATCACGCCTAATATCGTTCCAACACTTGTCCCAACGCTCAGCTCTGGCTCTCCTCTCATCACGACGCTCCCGACTAAGATCACGGGCTCGATGATGGCCATTCTGAGCTTCTCGGTATCCGCTGCCTCCTCTTTGATTCCATGCATCATCACGATGAGCTCTCTCTTCTAAGGCGGTAAGTCGCTCATTCACCACCTTCATCTTCGATTTAAGCATCCCTTCGAACCGTGCCATCGCCTTCTCCACGATGAACTTAGCTTGGGTATGATCCATCTCAGTCATCCTGCAAAAGTGTTAGAAACAAAATAGAAAATTCCTCACCACTCTCGTGTATCACTCAATATGGTAAGTCACTCAATACTCGATTCTCTCACTTTCTCTCTCTCTCAAGAATCGAACTCAACACCACACGAACCACGACACACAACAACGTTCGTCGGAAGGAAAGTAGACAGAAAGTGCAAAAAAATCGGAAATCTCAAAAGGAACACGGAAAACGCAGATGACTCTATACGATGTCCGAAAACCCTCGGAAACAAACGACCAAATTATGCCCAATTTTTTTTTTTTTTTTTTTTTAATAATTACTGTTCATGAACAGTAATTTTCGAAAATAAAAATAAAATAATTTTTTTTTTTTTAATCAAGGAAGAAGAAAGAAAAGAATTAAGAAGAAAAGAAAAAAGAAAAACGAGGTTACGCAAAAATTTGAACCCTAACCTGGGCTCTGATACCAAATGATACGAACCTCGTTAGGATAGAATTGATGGACGAAGAAGAACGAAGAACGGAAACGATAAAGAAAAGGATACCTTGCGGAAGTCCCAAAACCCTTGATCCTAACCCACGAAATAATTTAGGTTCGAAAGCCCTAAACCCCAACGAGACGTTGAATCAATAATTCGGAGATGATGAAGACACACAAACGAGATTGGACTGGCTCGTTGATTCGTCGGTTGAACTCTTTGGATAATTGGGTAGAATTCGAACCCAAGAGAGATTTAATAAAACTCACAAAATATATTTTTATTCATCTTCAAAGTCATAATTGTCCTTCATAATGAAATAGAAAAGCCTTTAAATAGGCAAACAAAACCCTAAAACTCGAAAATAAGGAAATAACTTAAATAAAACGCTAAAACATCAGAATTCCGCCGCTGTCGCTGAATTTGTGAAGGTGTCGGCCGACAGGTATATGGTGTCGGCCGACACCAAGGCAAAATCTTGCCCGCGAGTTTTGTCCTTCGATCGCAGGCTAGAAATTTTGCCAAGGACCCCGAATTTCTGAAGCTGTCGGCCGACACCAAGCCAAAAGTCCGACCGAGCTCTTCGTCTTCGTCTCGAAGTATGCCCGACTCTCGTTCCGACGTCTCCTTCGCCATTTTAGCCTGAATTCGAGCTCCAACGTCGAAAACCGAATCTTGGGTTGCATCACCTCCTAACACTACCAAAGCCTCTTCGGTAGCCTCATAAACTCAACCTTCTCCAGTGTAGCTAGAATTGACCTCGGTTACTTCCTTCGCCGAGCTTCCATCGAGGACATAAAGACGACTCGTCTTTCTCTTTCCCCGCAATATTACCAAACCACCTTTGGTAACCCTTAAAACTCCACCTTTACAAGTGAGTTTGTAGCCCTTCATATCAAGGGTACTCAAGGAAATCAAATTCCTCTTCAAGTCAGGGACATGTCTTACCTCGCCTAACGTGCGCACCGTGCCATCGAACATCTTCAAGCGGATATTCTCAATCCCTTCAACCTTGCACGAGGTGTCATTAGCCATGAACACCGCACCATGCTCCAAAGATTCATAAGTCTCGAACAACGACCGGTCCGGACACATATGAAACGAGCAACCCGAGTCTAGGATCCAATCACCACAAAAGTTGGAGTTCTCGCCTAGAGCCATTAGTAGTTCTCCATAGAAATTCCCATCTATTAATCCAACGTCACCGGAATTCTTATTACCAGAATTATTGTTGTTGCTCTCCTTTTTCTTCCACGCGTAGCACTCCGACTTTATGTGTCCCTTCTTCGTGCAATAGAAACACACCTTATTCCCGTGTCGCGACTTCGAATTTCCCGAGTCGCTCCCTTTATCACGGTACTTCTTTTGGACGCTAAGTCCTTCACCCACATCGGGGATACCATCCTTGTTGGACTCCATCCTTTGTACGTTTTCCCTTGACGAAAGAGCCGAAGTTAAATCTTTAAACGTGAGACTATCTCGTCCATAGAGAAGCGTGTCCCGAAAAGCCGCCATGGAGGGGGGTAGCGAGCATAACATCCAAAACGCAAGATCATCATCTTCGATCTTCACGCCAATTTTCCCAAGGTCAGCTACACGCTCCTTGAATCTCGCTACATGGTCTTGAATCGACGACCCCTCCGCCATCTTGAGGAAGTAGAGACTTCTCTTCAAGTGATGCTTGCTGGACACCGTTTTCTCAACGCACATCGACTCCAACAACTCCCATAATTCCTTTGCGGTCTTCGCCTCCGTCGTTTCCTCAGTCAACGAATCCGAAACATGAAGCCCTATGGTCGCCATAGCCATCTGATCGAGCTCCACCCACTCGTCATGCTTCAAGTCTTTCGACTTGTTGTCAACACCAAGTAGACAAACCTCTTGCTTAAGAGATCTGAGGACTAACCTCATCTTGTGTTGCCAAATAGGAAACCTCGTGTTGAGACTTAAATTCGGTAGATCGTACCTCACGCTCGCCATCGAAACCTTAGCTCTGATACCACTTGTTGTAGAACGACGATGTATAGTACGAACAATATGCGGAATCCCGAATATAACTCAACAATAAATAAAGAAGGAGACAAGAAAAGAAGACAAGGAATTTACGTGGAAACCCAAATCGGGAAAAACCACGGGAGGAACGACGAGAACTTTTACTATAATATTGTCGATAATTACAAGGATTGATATACACTCTAAAACCCTCTAATCTCACACAATATTATCTCTCTATGATGATATTAACTTGTGTTAACTCGTGTTGTTTGTGTCCATTGAGAAGCTCTCTTTATATAGGAGGGAGTCCTAATTATTGTATGGAAACAATAATTCACGCCCTTGCTATGCCTTGTAGGAGAAAGAAACCAAAACGGACCAAATTAGAAAAACCTTCCTAATTTCGCGACTGGACAAAACGGCGACCGCCGTTTTCAAACGGCGGTCGCGGGACCCAATTCGGCGGTCGCCGAATGCCTAACGGCGGGCGCCGAAATGCCTAAAAACTACCAGTCCGCGATCCAACATACGATGTTTCTCCGACGGTCGCCGACACCCCTTCGGCGGGCGCTGAACATATTTGGCGGGCGCCGTTTCCCAAACGGCGGGCGCCGTTTCCTCGGTTTCTCGGTTTTGTGTCAAAACACAACATGCATTATTCTAAAAATTAAAGTTTGTTTTTCTGAAAAAAACACATTTAAGTGACAATTGAAAAGTGATCGCATTTAAATTGGAAATCAAACAAAAGTTAAAAACGATCTATTTTGAATAGGAGGGAGGAGTAAATAAAAAAATATTTTTTCAAAATCAAAATTATTTGTACATGGAGGGGTAAATAAAAAAAAGGAGTTTTATAACGCCAAAGTTATTTGTACTTTATCATAAAAAGCGTGTTGATCAAAACAGCGTTTTTAGGGGCCCTATCATTTGTGGTTCCCTTCATCGATCAATCTGCATCTCTCTCTAACATATTCAACTTCAGCCCCTTTTTCACACACACGCACGCACATATATTTTCGGCTTCGATTTTCTCACTGCCCATCATCATCACTTCATATATACTGGTTGGTTTTCGATTCTGATTTATACATTTTTAATTCCGCCCAAAAATATAAAAAGAATTAATGCCGATTGTATTTTACGTTTTCTTATTTTTTTTCATTTGAATTTTCAGGCACTGCCGCAGCGTTTCTTGGTGGTTTTTTCTGGAATTTATTTATAGTTGGTGGCGTCTCCATTTTCCTGGTAACTGATTCATACTCACATTTCTTGTTTTTTTTTGTGTGTGATGAAAACAGCAGTGTTTCGATTTCAGATGTTAAAGATTTCATTTTTTTCTATTTCCGGAATGTAATTAGTGTTACAAAGAGACTAACTCACACTAGACCGTCTTACGATGGGGACAAACATATTTCTAGTTAATTCGACTGTTAATCTGTCTAAATTTAGATACTCTGTTTGAAAATGAAAGTGCGTGTATGAGGTTCTGTCATCATTGATACCTTTCTGTTCCTGAACAATGGTGTTATTAGTTGTCTATATTATATATAATGGTAATGAAATGTACACCAAATGCCCTATATTGTACTCCATGTGTATTTTCTTTTCTAACTTTAATCCATGTGTTGATTGGATAAGATGATATTCGAAAATCAAACTGTTTCTTGTTCAAGGATTCGCATTGTCACATGCTTTAAAATATGTACTGCGTGTGTGCTTTCCAGTTGATGGCTTGCCAAAAAATGGATATGATAATGTTTCCTAGGAATTATTGCGGCATTCATAACCTCATCGACGCACAAAAGTTCTCAAAACAAACAAGAAAATTCGAGCGACCTTCTTATAGAAAGAGGTAACCCTTCTTTTAGGCTTCATAATTTTCTCAATTTTAATGATTGTGTGCGTGTCTACTTATTTTCCTTTGCATGAGGGGGTGGGTGGAGGATGTACAAGTGTCGAGTGCTGTAAACAACAAGATTTCTTAATAGCATAGTCACTAGTTTTGAGATAGATTTTCATTTCGGATAATTACAAATGCTACCCTTGATGTTTCGTCTCATAAAAATTTCAAATATTCCATTGACATTTAAACCTCAGGGGTATTCAATATTCATACTTTAAAGATTACTTCTTTTTTCTTTTTGTAAATAGATTAAACCTAAGGGTAGTTTATGTAATTATCCCTTTTCGTTAAACTGTGTAGGTAATGCAGTTACAAATCTCAAGTTAATATTTTTAATTTAAAAATATTAGTGTGCCATTTTTGTAATTAAACGAAACCTTGATCCCCACTTCATATTTGCTAATTTACAGTTCTTGGTCAAGTAGACGCATCTTAAAAATAGCATTTGCTCTGAACACGGGCGGATTCACAGGCAACAACGAGCAAGGAAACAACCTCAACGAAGGCAGCAGAAGCTCCGGTTTAGGCGGGACCCGTTTAGGCAGGATAGTTAGTGCCGGTGGTAGAGAGCTGCTTAGCAAGCTGAACTCTGCCCGGAAAAATTTCCCGACGAAAGTATTTCTCCTCCTCCTGGGGTTCTATACGGCCAATGCACTTGCCACCATTTTGGGACAAACGGGCGATTGGGACGTTCTAGTAGCCGGAATCGTGGTGGCTGCAATAGAAGGCATCGGGATGTTGATGTACAAAAGGCCAGTTCGAACGGGGCGATTGCAGTCGCTCGTGGGGATGGTGAATTACTGGAAAGCTGGTGTTTGCTTAGGCCTATTTGTGGATGCCTTCAAATTGGGTAGTTGAGCATCTGATATAGTGTATGCAAATTGGCTATTGTTAAATTGTTATACAAACACCCCTGAAGTTTAGTCTAATTACTCAAGATTCCAATAATTTTTGGAATTAACCATTAGTGATACAGTATCATTTTGTGAATAGTATATAAAATTCACGAGGGTTGATGTTAATTATTTCACTTTTTTTTTTTTTGAATTGTTGTACTTTGTTTATTTTTATTTATATACATAAATCTATTTAAACTCCTTTCAATTCTTCCTCTATTATCTTACATTATTCACACTATTATTCTATAGTTTTCACTTTTCACGTATCATAATCTATTTTCTCACAATACTGAAATTATTTTATCTTCAGAAATTTGAATTTATTATTATTTAATTCTTTACAATTATAAACTCAATTCTCTAAAAAAATAAATTTTATTTATTCACAAATATCTACTGAATTTTCACAACATATGTATTGTATTTTCAAGAGTTTATGGGATCATGTAAATCTACCTGGACTCGGTTCATTTAATAATTTGTCAATTTTTATATAGTGGGTTAGCGATATTATTACATTATAAATTTAATGTTAAATTTGATTATGTTAAAAATTTGATATTTTAATATAAAATATTTTAAAAAAATTGAGATATTTTCAAAGAGACAATAAAAAAGGAAATCGAAATAATTTGACATGAAGTTTATTTTAAGATAAAGATTTATAAAGTATTACCATCCAAATAAATTTTGAATTTTTAAAATTGAAATTATAAAAATGCAAAATTTGAAATTTAATTTATAAAAATGGGCAAATTATTGGGTGGTACTAGTACCACCCAATTCTACATGGTACCGTTTTTTGTTATTTAAACATTTTATTTTTTCAATCATAATTTTTTTCTTCTTTTTTTTTCTCCCTTTTTCCTCTTTCTCTCGCTGCTATCTTTCTCTCCGCTCTTTCTCTAACCCTAGCCCGAAACTCATTCTTTCCATGTCACAATTGGGGATTTCACTCTTCGAAGCTCCGGTGAGGCTACACCGGCGATTTGTTGAGAAGGCGAGTGGTTGCGAGCAGCGGCGAGGTGAGCGGTTACGAGCAGCGGCGACGAGGTATCGACGACCCGAGGTAGCGGCGGCGAGGCAGTGACAACACAAGGCGGCGGCGAGGTATGTCAACCTAAACTCTTTTTCTAGTTGCGATTTTTTTCGATTTTGTTCGACTTAGGGTGTGAATATTATTAGTTTTCGATTCAGCCAAGTAATCTTTCACGACTCGAGAGTATCCACGCAAAATTGTTATGCCGGATGGACTCTCCTCCGAAATTGTTATGACAGATGGCCTTCTGAGTTCCTATTTCTTCGATTAATCGAGTTTGTTTATCAACGTGCCAACTGTGTATAAACCTCTTATAATAATGCCATGAAATGAGAATGGAATATGCTTGGGTGAGATCCTCATAAATACAAGGCATATGTCTTATGGTTTGGATTCCCTTGGTTTGCTTCCCATGGTTTTGTTATTTTTCCGAGTGAATACATATTCTCTGTAAAATAGTTTTATGGATCCGAAATGCATATGCTTAAAGCCTAAAATATCTTGTTCTTTCAAGTTTCACAAAAAGCAGATGCAATTGAATATTTTGCTTTGAAGTATCTGAATTTGGATTACTTGACTAACCCTCACCGTTATTATCTAACTTTTTTTCTTGGTCCTCAGGATAGGTCTTCTAAGTGTTGCTGTAGTAACTAGCATATTTGCTTTTCTTAGTGCTTTCTCTCCAATTTACTATATTTCATTGGTCATTTTCCGTATGATAGCTGCATTTATTTGGATATTAATTTTGCTGATGTGTTTGGGTTTTTTTATGGCAGGTGAGCTCTGTCATTCAACAAGATATACCGAGAGTAATAATTAAAATGAAGTTTTATCTTCCCAACACTGCCACACGCCACATACTTTTCAAACCGGTCATGAGAATACATGTTTCTCTTACACCTAATGTATCATCTTTATTTGAAATACAAAAATTGATCATTTGTTCGAACTCTAACATTCAGGACCAACAGTGTTAAAGCCCATAGTCAATTGCAGACCCTTCTTAAATAGGAGTATTCTCAAGTGTAGACCCTTCATTGTGAGTATTTAGCTTAATTTATAGTAGAAATTAATAATATGCATGCATGTAACTAGGTAGGTTTCATGTAATTCTATATATATGCATGCTACTTTTAATTTATCTTTCATTTTTTGTATTATAATGTGTATTTAAATTTGATGGATAAAAAATCACATATAATTAAGAAAAAAATGTATACTTTTAGTGTTTTAATTAATTTGTACCCTTTATTTGATCTAGTGTGACTTATCAAAAAGCTATTGCCAAGTGCCAAGTCAATAAATCATGACTTTATTGATATGTTTGTAACCTTACATCTCCCTTTGAAAACAAGGTTTTATTTTTTATTTCAGTAAACATGATAGTGATCCTTTATTCATCCAAATGAGTAGTCAATGGTGATAAATGTTAAGCTTCTCTGTTATGTGTGGAACTCTATCTGTTTTTGTATGACATTCTTCTTTGTTATGTGTGAAATTCTACTCTGTTTTATGTTGAATTCTTCTCTATTTTGTTGACCAATTAATCGTAACTTTTTACTGCATCATGGAATTCTTCTTTGTTTTACAAATAAAAAACTCTCAGTTTTTCAAATGAATTCTTATCTATTTCCTGGTTTAATACTTCTCTAGTTTTTTGTGGAATCCTTCTCTATTCCTCTATTTTTGTTATTTGTATTCTTTCTATTTTATGTGGTATATTTTATTTAGAATTCTTCTCTTTTTGGTACGCAATTCTTCTCTTTTTGGTATACAATTCTTTTGTTCGTTAATATAATTTCTCAGTACTTTTTACTTGTTAAAATTTGTATTTTTGTAGGATGATTTCCACTTATGATTGTGCAGACTTTGTTTGATATTCTGTGTAATATTCTACTTTGTTGTGTTTGAAATTCTCCTCTGTTTTATGTGAAATTCTTCTTTGTTTTGACCAATTATTTAAAACATTATTATTACATCATGCATTATTTTTTTTCATTTTTTCAAATGAATTTTATTCTGTTTTCTAGTGTAATTCTTATATATTCGTTTGGTTTTTCTGTAATAGAGTTTGATTACAATAAAAATAGTTATCAAACTTGAAATGGATGAGGTAAATAGATGCATTTAAGTGATTTTTTTTCTTGCTTTCTTCTACAGTTTTACACACCAATAATCGTGAAGCTTTAAATACCTCCATAATCGCTTCATAACAGTTTACAGCTTTGATTTTTTTTTTATGTATTTATGTATTTTGTAGGCATTTTAAGTGGATTTTAGTGATGATGTTGGAGTTATCAATGTTGATTCTACAGATGACAAAAACGATGGTCCAAGTTTTGTATTCTAAATTATTCTATCTTTAATACTAAATTCTTCTCTCTTTAATACTGTGTTCTTCTCAACTTACTACTGATTTCTTCTATTTATAACTAATTTGATTTACTTTTTAATTATTTGGCGAATTTGTGAGTTGTGGCGGTAGTTGTACTGATATAAGTTGATAGGTTATAAGAGAATCTTGATGAGGTATTATACTCTTTTTGGGTTCTTGAAATTTGTCGAATTCGGTCTTTGTAATCTGACTTCTTTTTTCGATTTTGGAACAGAGATACTTATGTGTTCGCAGTCAGACCTCAACACTTACAGATATACCGGGAATATGCAAACATATACAAGGTTTTACTATTCTCTGTAATCACCATCTAGTTACCTCGAGTATTTTGTAGTTATTTATCACAGTAATTGAGGTGTTCTTTTTAGGAAAAAGAAGAGGAAAGGTCATACAGGTGGGATGACTTTCTAGAAAGACAATGTGAGTAAGCTCGATCGGCCGAGAATGAATTCAGTCTTGGTATAGAAAATTTTAAACTACTACTATCAAGGGTTCTTGATTATATTAACTATTTAATAAATTCTTGCTGTAGTTGAATATTGTGCAAACGAGGTGTACAAAGCCGCGAAATCGCATGGCCTAAGGGTAGCTCGTCTTCGTCTCAAGAGTTTGTTCGTGAGCGAAAGATACGCCAATCGCCAGCCGATGAAGACTAAGTCGAGATGAAAGCCCCCACAGCCGCAGCAGCCCCCACCCCTTCCCCTTCCCCATGATTTGCGACAATACGAATGTTGTGATGTTAGAAATTATGATTGTAAATTAAACTTTGGATTTCTATACTTTTGTGGGTAGTTGAATTAAAACTTTTGTGTATGTTTGTTTAGTTTATGAAATGAGGTAGTATTGAAATTTTGCATATTTGAGAATTTTAATTTTTATTTTTTTTTAGTGTATATGGTTTCTCACACAAATTATAGAAATTACTAATGATGGTTTGAAATTTATTCTACTATGTTTCATACTAATATTTACTTTGTTATATATTGAGTTTACTCTATTTTATACTTAGTTTTACTCTATTTGCATTTTCACATTTGTTGATTCAGTTATAAATAGAGTAGAATATAGTTAGAAAGAGAGTAGAATTATTTTATAAATTGAGAAGAACTTAATTCTACTATGTTTCATAATGAGTTGTACTCTATTATATAGTGATTTCTACTCGTTTTTATACATCGTTCTACATTTTTTTATACTTTGCTCTACATTCTTTATTTGAAATCTGTTTTCTTAGTTCTACGTTGTTTCATACTGATGTTTTCTTGGTTTTTATTTTTATTTTCCCGTTGATCAGAATTTGTATAATGTCGATATTACATTTATAATATCGTGGAGAATTATGTATTGATATTTTTTTTATTAATGTATTAGATGTTGTGTACTAATAAAATAGAATTCATGAATGAATTGAGTAGAATATGAACATAAATAGAGCAGAATGCACTACTACATGTAGTAGAATTCAGTCACGTTTAGGGTTTTAGAAATTAGGGTTTAGGGTTTTAGAATTTAGGGTTTAGTGTTTTAGAAATCATTGTTTGTCTCCCTCGATTATTGTTCATCTCCCATGATTGTAGATCGCCTCCCTCGATCATTCACCGCCGAAGGCGGTGAGCCGTCGAAGGCGGTGAGCCGCCGAAGGGCAGCCGTGATCGTTCGCCTCCCACGATTATTGTTGCCTCCCTCGATCATTGTTTGCCTCCCTCGATACATGACCTTTCGATACAAGACCCCCCTTTATCCCTTTATTAAAATTCTGAAGCCGCCGAAGGTGGCCGTAATCATTGTTTGTCTCCCTCAATTATTGTTGTAGAATGCATTAATAAACGGAGTAGAATATGATACAGATTAGAGTAGAATACACTACTAAATGCATTAGACCTCATTACAACAACATAATGCCCTCGATTATTGTTTGGCTCCCTCGATTATTGTTGCCTCCCTCGATTATTGTTGCCACTTCGAAACAAGACCTTTCAATACAAGACCTTTCGATACAAGACCCCCCCTTTATCCCTTTATTAAAATTCTGAAGCCGCCGAAGGTGGCCGTAATCATTGTTTGCCTCCTTCGATTATTGTTTCCCTCCCTCGATTATTGTTTGCCTCCCTCGATTATTGTTGCCACTTCGATACAAGACCTTTCGATACAAGACCTTTCGATACAAGACCCCTCCTTTATCCCTTTATTAAAATTCTGAAGCCGCCGAAGGTGGCCGTAATCATTGTTTGCCTCCCACGATTATTGTTGCCTCCCTCGATTATTGTTGCCACTTCGATACAAGACCTTTCGATACAAGACCCCCCCTTTATCCCTTTATTAAAATTCTGAAGCCGCCGAAGGTGGCCGTAATCATTGTTTGCCTCCCTCGATTATTGTTGCCTCCCTCGATTATTGTTGCCACTTCGATACAAGACCTTTCGATACAAGACCTTTCGATACAAGACCCCCCCTTTATCCCTTTATTAAAATTCTGAAGCCGCCGAAGGTGGCCGTAATCATTGTTTGCCTCCCTCGATTATTGTTGCCTCCCTCGATTATTGTTGCCACTTCGATACAAGACCTTTCGATACAAGACCTTTCGATACAAGACCTTTCGATACAAGACCCCCCCTTTATCCATTTATTAAAATTCTGAAGCCACCGAAGGTGGCCGTAATCATTGTTTGCCTCCCTCGATTATTGTTGCCTCCCTCGATTATTGTTGCCTCCTTCGATTATTGTTGTAGAATGCATCAATATATGGTGTAGAATATGATACATAACAGAGTAGAATAGACTACTAAATGCAGTAGACCTCATTAGAACAACATAATGACCACGATAATTGTTTGCCTCCCTCGATTATTGTTCCCACTTCGATACAAGACCTTTCGATACAAGACCTTTCGATACAAGACCCCCCTTTATCCCTTTATTAAAATTCTGAAGCCGCCGAAGGTGGCCGTAATCATTGTTTGCCTCCCTCGATTATTGTTGCCTCCCTCGATTATTGTTGCCACTTCGATACAAGACCTTTCGATACAAGACCTTTCGATACAAGACCCCCCCCCCCCCCTTTATCCCTTTATTAAAATTCTGAAGCCGCCGAAGGTGGCCGTAATCATTGTTTGCCTCTCTCGATTATTGTTGCCTCCCTCGATTATTGTTGCCACTTCGATACAAGACCTTTCGATACAAGACCCCCCCTTTATCCCTTTATTAAAATTCTGAAGCCGCCGAAGGTGGCCGTAATCATTGTTTGCCTCCCTCGATTATTGTTGCTCCCTCGATTATTGTTGCCACTTCGATACAAGACCTTTCGATACAAGACCTTTCGATACAAGACCCCCCCCCCTTTATCCCTTTATTAAAATTCTGAAGCCGCCGAAGGTGGCCGTAATCATTGTTTGCCTCCCTCGATTATTGTTGCCTCCCTCGATTATTGTTGCCACTTCGATACAAGACCTTTCGATACAAGACCTTTCGATACAAGACCCCCCCTTTATCCCTTTATTAAAATTCTGAAGCCGCCGAAGGTGGCCGTAATCATTGTTGCCTCACTCGATTATTGTTGCCTCCCTCGATTATTGTTGCCACTTCGATACAAGACCTTTCGATACAAGACCTTTCGATACAAGACCCCCCCTTTATCCCTTTATTAAAATTCTGAAGCCGCCGAAGGTGGCCGTAATCATTGTTTGCCTCCCTCGATTATTGTTGCCTCCCTCGATTATTGTTGTAGAATGCATCAATATATGATGTAGAATATGATACATAACAGAGTAGAATAGACTACTAAATGCAGTAGACCTCATTAGAACAACATAATGACCACGATAATTGTTTGCCTCCCTCGATTATTGTTGCCACTTCGATACAAGACCTTTCGATACAAGACCCCCCTTTATCCCTTTATTAAAATTCTGAAGCCGCCGAAGGTGGCCGTAATCATTGTTTGCCTCCCACGATTAATGTTTGCCTCCCTCGATTATTGTTGCCTCCCTCGATTATTGTTGTAGAATGCATCAATATATGATGTAGAATATGATACATAACAGAGTAGAATAGACTACTAAATGCAGTAGACCTCATTAGAACAACATAATGACCACAATAATTGTTTGCCTCCCTCGATTATTGTTGCCACTTCGATACAAGACCTTTCGATACAAGACCCCTCCTTTATCCCTTTATTAAAATTCTGAAGCCGCCGAAGGTGGCCGTAATCATTGTTTGCCTCCCACGATTATTGTTGCCTCCCTCGATTATTGTTGCCACTTCGATACAAGACCTTTCGATACAAGACCCCCCCTTTATCCCTTTATTAAAATTCTGAAGCCGCCGAAGGTGGCCGTAATCATTGTTTGCCTCCCTCGATTATTGTTGCCTCCCTCGATTATTGTTGCCACTTCGATACAAGACCTTTCGATACAAGACCTTTCGATACAAGACCTTTCGATACAAGACCCCCCCTTTATCCCTTTATTAAAATTCTGAAGCCGCCGAAGGTGGCCGTAATCATTGTTTGCCTCCCTCGATTATTGTTGCCTCCCTCGATTATTGTTGCCACTTCGATACAAGACCTTTCGATACAAGACCTTTCGATACAAGACCTTTCGATACAAGACCCCCCCTTTATCCATTTATTAAAATTCTGAAGCCGCCGAAGGTGGCCGTAATCATTGTTTGCCTCCCTCGATTATTGTTGCCTCCCTCGATTATTGTTGCCTCCTTCGATTATTGTTGTAGAATGCATCAATATATGGTGTAGAATATGATACATAACAGAGTAGAATATACTACTAAATGCAGTAGACCTCATTAGAACAACATAATGACCACGATAATTGTTTGCCTCCCTCGATTATTGTTCCCACTTCGATACAAGACCTTTCGATACAAGACCCCCCTTTATCCCTTTATTAAAATTCTGAAGCCGCCGAAGGTGGCCGTAATCATTGTTTGCCTCCCTCGATTATTGTTGCCTCCCTCGATTATTGTTGCTACTTCGATACAAGACCTTTCGATACAAGACCTTTCGATACAAGACCCCCCCCTTTATCCCTTTATTAAAATTCTGAAGCCGCCGAAGGTGGCCGTAATCATTGTTTGCCTCTCTCGATTATTGTTGCCTCCCTCGATTATTGTTGCCACTTCGATACAAGACCTTTCGATACAAGACCCCCCCTTTATCCCTTTATTAAAATTCTGAAGCCGCCGAAGGTGGCCGTAATCATTGTTTGCCTCCCTCGATTATTGTTGCTCCCTCGATTATTGTTGCCACTTCGATACAAGACCTTTCGATACAAGACCTTTCGATACAAGACCCCCCCCCCCCCTTTATCCCTTTATTAAAATTCTGAAGCCGCCGAAGGTGGCCGTAATCATTGTTTGCCTCCCTCGATTATTGTTGCCTCCCTCGATTATTGTTGCCACTTCGATACAAGACCTTTCGATACAAGACCTTTCGATACAAGACCTTTCGATACAAGACCCCCCCTTTATCCCTTTATTAAAATTCTGAAGCCGCCGAAGGTGGCCGTAATCATTGTTGCCTCCCTCGATTATTGTTGCCTCCCTCGATTATTGTTGCCACTTCGATACAAGACCTTTCGATACAAGACCTTTCGATACAAGACCCCCCCTTTATCCCTTTATTAAAATTCTGAAGCCGCCGAAGGTGGCCGTAATCATTGTTTGCCTCCCTCGATTATTGTTGCCTCCCTCGATTATTGTTGTAGAATGCATCAATATATGATGTAGAATATGATACATAACAGAGTAGAATAGACTACTAAATGCAGTAGACCTCATTAGAACAACATAATGACCACGATAATTGTTTGCCTCCCTCGATTATTGTTGCCACTTCGATACAAGACCTTTCGATACAAGACCCCCCTTTATCCCTTTATTAAAATTCTGAAGCCGCCGAAGGTGGCCGTAATCATTGTTTGCCTCCCACGATTATTGTTTGCCTTCCTCGATTATTGTTGCCTCCCTCGATTATTGTTGTAGAATGCATCAATATATGATGTAGAATATGATACATAACAGAGTAGAATAGACTACTAAATGCAGTAGACCTCATTAGAACAACATAATGACCACGATAATTGTTTGCCTCCCTCGATTATTGTTGCCACTTCGATACAAGACCTTTCGATACAAGACCCCTCCTTTATCCCTTTATTAAAATTCTGAAGCCGCCGAAGGTGGCCGTAATCATTGTTTGCCTCCCACGATTATTGTTGCCTCCCTCGATTATTGTTGCCACTTCGATACAAGACCTTTCGATACAAGACCCCCCCTTTATCCCTTTATTAAAATTCTGAAGCCGCCGAAGGTGGCCGTAATCATTGTTTGCCTCCCTCGATTATTGTTGCCTCCCTCGATTATTGTTGCCACTTCGATACAAGACCTTTCGATACAAGACCTTTCGATACAAGACCCCCCCTTTATCCCTTTATTAAAATTCTGAAGCCGCCGAAGGTGGCCGTAATCATTGTTTGCCTCCCTCGATTATTGTTGCCTCCCTCGATTATTGTTGCCACTTCGATACAAGACCTTTCGATACAAGACCTTTCGATACAAGACCCCCCCCCTTTATCCATTTATTAAAATTCTGAAGCCGCCGAAGGTGGCCGTAATCATTGTTTGCCTCCCTCGATTATTGTTGCCTCCCTCGATTATTGTTGCCTCCTTCGATTATTGTTGTAGAATGCATCAATATATGGTGTAGAATATGATACATAACAGAGTAGAATAGACTACTAAATGCAGTAGACCTCATTAGAACAACATAATGACCACGATAATTGTTTGCCTCCCTCGATTATTGTTCCCACTTCGATACAAGACCTTTCGATACAAGACCCCCCTTTATCCCTTTATTAAAATTCTGAAGCCGCCGAAGGTGGCCGTAATCATTGTTTGCCTCCCTCGATTATTGTTGCCTCCCTCGATTATTGTTGCCACTTCGATACAAGACCTTTCGATACAAGACCTTTCGATACAAGACCCCCCCCTTTATCCCTTTATTAAAATTCTGAAGCCGCCGAAGGTGGCCGTAATCATTGTTTGCCTCCCTCGATTATTGTTGCCTCCCTCGATTATTGTTGCCACTTCGATACAAGACCTTTCGATACAAGACCCCCCCTTTATCCCTTTATTAAAATTCTGAAGCCGCCGAAGGTGGCCGTAATCATTGTTTGCCTCCCTCGATTATTGTTGCCTCCCTCGATTATTGTTGCCACTTCGATACAAGACCTTTCGATACAAGACCTTTCGATACAAGACCCCCCCCTTTATCCCTTTATTAAAATTCTGAAGCCGCCGAAGGTGGCCGTAATCATTGTTTGCCTCCCTCGATTATTGTTGCCTCCCTCGATTATTGTTGCCACTTCGATACAAGACCTTTCGATACAAGACCTTTCGATACAAGACCTTTCGATACAAGACCCCCCCTTTATCCCTTTATTAAAATTCTGAAGCCGCCGAAGGTGGCCGTAATCATTGTTGCCTCCCTCGATTATTGTTGCCTCCCTCGATTATTGTTGCCACTTCGATACAAGACCTTTCGATACAAGACCTTTCGATACAAGACCCCCCCTTTATCCCTTTATTAAAATTCTGAAGCCGCCGAAGGTGGCCGTAATCATTGTTTGCCTCCCTCGATTATTGTTGCCTCCCTCGATTATTGTTGTAGAATGCATCAATATATGATGTAGAATATGATACATAACAGAGTAGAATAGACTACTAAATGCAGTAGACCTCATTAGAACAACATAATGACCACGATAATTGTTTGCCTCCCTCGATTATTGTTGCCACTTCGATACAAGACCTTTCGATACAAGACCCCCCTTTATCCCTTTATTAAAATTCTGAAGCCGCCGAAGGTGGCCGTAATCATTGTTTGCCTCCCTCGATTATTGTTGCCTCCCTCGATTATTGTTGCCACTTCGATACAAGACCTTTCGATACAAGACCTTTCGATACAAGACCCCCCATTTATCCCTTTATTAAAATTCTGATGCCGCCGAAGGTGGCCGTAATCATTGTTTGCCTCCCTCGATTATTGTTGCCTCCCTCGATTATTGTTGCCACTTAGATACAAGACCTTTCGATACAAGACCTTTCGATAAAAGACCCCCCCTTTATCCCTTTATTAAAATTCTGAAGCCGCCGAAGGTGGCCGTAATAATTGTTTTCCTCCCTCGATTATTGTTGCCTCCCTCGATTATTGTTGTAGAATGCATCAATATATGGAGTAGAATATGTTACAGAACAAAGTAGAATAGAGTACTAAATGCAGTAGACCTCATTAGAACAACATAATGACCACGATAATTGTTTGCCTCCCTCGATTATTGTTTCCACTTCGATACAAGACCCCCCCCCCCCCCCCCCCCCCACTGTGTCCTTTTATAATCGAGGGAGGTGAACGATCACGGCCGCCGAAGGCGGCCGTGATCGTTCACCTCCCTCGATTATTGTTCACCTCCCTCGATTATTGTTCGCCTCCCTCGATTAGGCTTTATGGGCTTATTCTTAGGGATTAGTGTGCAGGGGTTATTTTTAAGGTTTATGGTGGATTATATTATTCACTACAGTATAATCGATTATTAAACAAATTACAATGTAATTTATAAATAGAGTACAAGTAAAAATTGAGGAGACTGTGTTTATAAATAGTGCAGAATACATTACTAACTGGTGTAGAATGCATAAAGATAGTACAAAGAACAAATCCATTTTTCAGATTCCAACCAGCAAAGAGATTTAAATTTTGCTTGACGACACATGAACATTGATAAACCATAATCTGCTATTAACAATTACATCATGCAATGGTTACAAAACACGGGGCACAAATAAATAACAACATGATCGAACAAAGATGATTTTATCATGCATCAAAGTTCAATAACCAATAAAGAATAGTATTATTCATCATATCCAAAGCAATTGCTGAGTATGAAAAAACTGAATCAAGCACTATGAGGGCCAACCCGAGAAGTACAACTTATATGAAAGAAAATCACAATTTTGAGTAATAAAGATTTTCATGATTTATTACTGAATGAAGTCCTGCCGGTTACAATTTAACAAGACAGAACAAGACGAGTCATTTAAACCGCAGTCGAAAACTTGGTCTCCGAGCAGCTTAGGCAAGAGAATCTTTCTCTCTTTGTTGTCGATACAGTTCTTCTTTCATCCTCCGTATCTCAACCTCCTTCTCCAACCTCTCCTTCTGCATGTTACAACAATTTCAGAAAAAAACTATCTCATCACTCAGTCACTTTTACCAAACAAACATGTAATACAAACAGCCAAATCCATATGGTGGTAACACAGTCTAGTCCCAACTGAATTCGACTCAGTATCTGACACCCAACTAATAGCAAATGGCCTTACAAAATTTCACGAGGATTTCGCTGAAATTTATTTCTAAAGACCTAAAGGCTAAATCACCACAATTTCACAAATGTCTGGTATTCCCTTGAGACGAAGCAGACAAAAAAGAAGCTTTCTTGACTCCAAAAAAACTGAAAACTGGAAATCGAAGAACCACCGTAACAATGTAACATGATATTAGATCTAATCAAATAATCCATTTCCCATGTAGAACAAGATCAGCCCAGTTAAACATATAAAACCAGAGATCATTTACGAATACTAATTATGATGAAAAAAGGAAAACATAAATTAAATACAAATCAATACAGTAATGTACAGAGATAATGCAGTGGGGGCCATAATCAGATCCAGAAATAAATAAAAACAAAATCACCAGAAATCATTTATTGTTTTCGAATCGCAAAATCAATCGGACATAAAAACGAAAACCTTTTCGTCCTGATGAAGAGCAATCCACACGTGGACTTTATCCATGGACTCTGGATTTGGTTCATTCCTTGGAGCGCCTCTCATAAGACGTGTGTCATCAAAGTTGAAATCCTTTTCAAGTGCAGCGTTTGGCTGCTTCCCAATAGAACAAACACACACAAAAAAAAAAACGGTAATGTAAGAATAAAGTTAGATGTAGAATTCCCAAATTCACGAAACGAAGTTAAATTGAGATGAAACAATCATAAAAATAGGTTGTTACTTCAACATCAAAACTGAGAAGAAATTGAAATTGGGAAAAATAGGATTTCTAGTTACCTTATTTCTAGTCAACGGTGGAGGCGCGGACGGAGTAGAAGGCAATGTCAGCGCGAGCGGTTAGACGACGGAAGTCGACGGAGTGGGCGCAGGCGGGGAGTTGACGGAAGTCGACGGAGCGGGCACGGGCGTATACGCGGCGGACGTCGATGGAGCAGGCGCGGGAGTCGCTTGGGGAGAGACGGACGGCGGTGTCGACGACGCTGGGACAGAGGCGGCGGTGGTAGGGTTGATGATTACGACAGCGCGATGGTAGGTTTGGTGGTTGCGGCGGCGCGGTGGTAGCGAGGCGGTTGTTGCGGCGTCGCGGTAGATGTAGCGGAGCTTTGATATCGGGCCGATGATTTCTGAAATTTTTTGGGTAGGGTTGCGGAGAACGCGAGAAAAGAAGAGAGTTTGTGTTTGGACTGAGTAAGAGCGGGTAGCGGAAGAATTTGGGCTTTTTGTTTTGTTTACGGGCCGGTATCATACTGTTCATATGGTACCAGTAACCATCCAATAGGCCCTCATAGAAATGTAAGTAATTATTGTGATTAATCTAATGTTTGGAAAGTAATTGTAACTATTTTTGAATTTTAATTTTTACTTATTTTTATAATAAATAAATTATTTTATTTTATTTTTACAATAATTTTACTTATTGTAATTAGTTTATAATAATTTTATTGGAACAATGGTAGCCCTAGTTACTCTGTACGAAAAAGAAATATAAAATCTTCGCCCAAATTCAGTTCGGCAAAACTTTCTCATTTGATAATTACTTTCTCTCTTCAGCGGAATCCACAGTCGATCGAGAGAAAATGGCGGCGAGAATTGCACTGGTGAAGTACCTCAGATTGAGCGTGAACCCCGCGATGCGACTTCAAACGCCTAGGGCTGGCGCCGGCGGCTTGTCGCAGCTGATTACGCGTCATTTCTCTGCCGAGGCGAAGGGCTCTTTCCTGGAAAAGTCCGAGGTCACCGATCGCGTGATTTCCGTTGTTAAGAACTTTCAAAAAATCGATCCCTCCAAGGTAAAACTGTGTCATTTCTTCGTTATGACTCTCTTGCGTTTCTGATGAAATGTTGTTGTTTCGTATGTGCTTTCGATTACTCAGTGTAATGTTGTGGTTTCTGGCATTTCGGATTGTTTATTTGTTGGAGTACTTTTTAGGAATTTCATAAAATGGAGAATTGTAGGGAAATACGGAATCGGTTGTGAAGTGCCTTTTTTATGGATCGAACGTTTTGTGCTACCCTAAGCTCAGTTATGAAAGGCAAGAAATGCTGTTTAAAGTCTGTGTCTTTTTGACCTTTTGCTATTCAACATTGTGTTGAATTTTCCGGTAGCTAATTCCTTCTTTGGAGTGGTTACGCAAAATATATGCAAGGGTTTGAAATGTGGTTCAATTGAATTAGAAAACACCGAGTAATATCATAATTACAACTGATGCATCAAACGCTGCTTTGTATATGCCATCTTCAGTATTTTTTAGTTGGTCTGTAATTGGTGGCTAGTCTTTATTAGGCCCCTCTCTTGAGCGTTGCATCATGGCATCATGAAGGACTAAAACTAGGTCTATTTAGACCTTTCTTACTCTTTTATTTCCTTTGTGGTTGAGGGTTACCAATCAATTGGCGTGGGGTCGTTTTTTTTTTTTTTTTATCATGCAGAGATTGTAATTTGTAAACGAATCAATTCATGTTCACTATGTCATATAATTTATACTGTAGTATTGTTTAGAGGATGTTAGGTATTTGATACCTAGCTTGTACCCGTACTTCAAAAGACTATCAACCTTATTAGTGTATAGTGCTTGTAGAATCCAAAATGTTTGGTCTAAAAATTAGATTGGGTTGTTAAAGGTTGACTATATAGAGTTCTGAGTTGTGCTCACTGCTCAGGGTAAATGATTTTTTTCATTATTTTACTCGCATTCCTCTTCTAATGAATTTAGCAATGCATAATTCATGTATTATATTAGAACTATATATATATAATACTGCCTCTATGATCTATCCCTCAATAAAAATGTTACCCCTACTATTTTTACCCACTTTTTAAACTTTACTCACAACTTTTTTACTTTTCAACTTAAAAATACATTTTTATCACTTACTTTTTGGTCAAAAAGTAACATTTTTCTTAATCTCCGTGCCCAACTTAGTATGAGTACTAAGTTTGGGACGGAGAGAGTAGTATTTAAGAGGTCTACTTTTAATGTAACATTTTTAAGTGGTTGTTTCTTCTCAAATTTGATTCTTAGCCAGTTACGAAAATTGTGCGAATGGATTGATATTAATTCCTTTCACCCTTTCAGGATAATATTTAGCATCATAATGTATGTATTCAGCATATATCAGGCTTGTCATAGGCTTATTGTTCTCTTTGACTTGAGCATTTATCAGGATTTCGAGTATGTTGTTATCCATTATATGCATGTGTTCAGTGATACCTTTTCTCCTGCAACAATTCTTAAGACTGATTTCATATAAATACATGGTTGCATTAGTATGATTTCAGAATATATCGAGTCGAGACATTCTTATCAGGATTGCCTTGAACTTATTTCACCAACTCCCTCAACTTTGGCTATATTGAACCATCCGGCATATTGTACTATAAGCTTTGGTGCTTAGCTGCTGGATATACCTGTAGATACTAGAGACTATTCAGTTCATTAACTTCAGTTAAATAATGTCAGCAGCAATTTATCTCGAATGAGAACTCCAATGGACATTTTTTTCTTCTTAATTATGATTTTCCTTCCATTTTTTACAGAATTAATTCTTAATTATGCTTTTGCTCACATGGATTGGATTGCTAACTTCATCGAATATCTTGGGTATTTTAGGTTACCCCAAAAGCTCATTTCCAGAATGATCTTGGACTAGATAGTTTGGACTCTGTGGAAATCGTGATGGCACTTGAAGAAGAATTTGGCTTTGAGATTCCTGATAATGAAGCAGACAAAATCAGCTCAATCAATCTTGCTGTTGACTTCATTGCATCTCACCCCCAGGCGAAATAGTTGAGATATGGATATCCTTTCGATTTGATTTTCTTCCCCTAGTTCCAGGCACTCTATGCACGTTTACTTCCTTTGGACGTCTTCGAAAAATAATCTGTTTTCGAGCTGAAATGTCAAAAACTTGCTTCTTCGCGAGACTGCAAATGAATTTAAAATCATAGTTCTGTGTTCTGTGGAATGCTACCTCCGATTTATGTGAACGAAATGTTAGCAATTGATCACATTGAAATAAAAGTGAATGAGCAGAGATTGTCACTTACTATGTAATTTATCTTTTAAATAATTGATGTTTTATTTTTTACTAATTTGAGATCTTTAACATGATGATTTGAATAGATGTTTTCCCTTTACAAACCCCCACCTTTAGATGTGATTTTGTTTTTAATTATTTTTCATTAAGAAATACAATTTGTTTATTTTTAGAAACCCCACATTTAAAAGTTATGGTACCTACTTTTATTACGTAATTATCACCCAATAGATAATTGACACACCATTTAAGAAGTATAATGCACATGATTAAAAAAAAATGTTACACATGAGTAACATGTTTCTTTGTGTATTTAATTTTCAATATTTTTTTAAATATAAATATTGTCAACATTATTATTATAATAAGTTAACATTTGGTATTTTTAATTAAAAATGAATTTATATGTATTTTATTTTTAATTAGTTAATTCTTTTAAATGGTTTTCCTGAATATTTAAATAATATAATTCACTTTTCTTCACTAGATAATGTATAATAGAAACCAATTTAATTAATTTTCAAAAAAATAAATTTAACCAATTTTATTAATATTAAATGATAAAATTGGGATGTAGAATATTTATCCAAATATAATTAGATTCATATATATTTAATTTTTTAAGATTGATTTTTTACCAAATTAAATTATAGTAAATAATTCCATAGTATTTAAGATTTTTTTAACATATATATGATTCTTTCATAAACTTAATATAATATATTTAATACATTAAAAATTCACGTGTTAAAATTTTGTTGGTAGTGTATAGGGACTTGTATGCACCTGGTGTAAATTTAGACTTTTGGCATTAGAAACACTGATTATATAGAAACATTATAATAAAAATGTTAGAATTTATAAGTATATACTCCTATTACGCATAACATATTAAGAAAATTGTATTTTACATAAGAAAAATGTATTTTTTGACTTTTTGTTAAGTACAGTAGTTAATAAAATTTACAAAGGAATTGAAAAAAGTAAAGTAGAATTTTATTTTAAAATAAGAAAGTAAAATAATTATATTTTTTTAATGGTATTTATACTTTTTTTTTTGTAGGTCAATTGCAGATATTTAAATACTCACACACGTAACCTCATATTTATCAAATATTTAAATACTCACACGTAACTTCATATTTATTAAACAACGATGGTTTAATAGTATTATACTAGTTCGCGGAACACAAATTAAAATAACTCAAGTTTAACATTAATAGTAATATTATTATTATTATTATTGAATCTTTTTATTTTGGTACTTAATTGTAAATATAATGAATATCTTTGATCTTATTCAATCCTTTTATTTTTGGTATAACTGACGTACGAAATATAAATTTGATTGATTTTAATTAATATTCCATAAAAAAAAGGCATTAATTTGATTGTGATTTCAGTTTGAATGAAAAAAATTAAATCCCTCATAAAACAAGTTATATGTATATGTTCTTAATTATAATCAAACGAATTGGAAAATACAAACAAACGTAACAACTAATTAATCATATATATATGTAAATCTTCCAAATTATTTAACTTTATTTTAAATTATTTCCTCGGAAAGTCACGCCCGGATGCGCCTTTCTCCTCCACGGTCGTCGGCCATTCTTCATGAAGATTGTGGGGCCACAACATAGCCGCCATGTTCGTCTTCTCCTCGTCGAACGTCCACTGGCACGGCCATTCCGGCCAGTTGTTTACATTCTTCAGCATGTTGATAACGTCTTGTGGTAGTGAAATGTGATACGCGCTGCACGATTTTTCAGTCGTCGACGACATATCGATCTTTCTACCGATTATCACACTTCACTCGCTTGGGTTTTTTTCGAGATAGATAGATATGTGCAATAGAACAAGTGTAATATTTATAGGTAGATTTTGATACGCTGGTTTCAAGAGAAGACAACATTATGGTATATCAGTATATGGAATATTCATGTTAATATGTATGGTAAATACAAATACGATGTAAGCAAGGCAGGTGTTGCTGTGAAATTACTGCCAAATAACCGCTGTAGATTTTTGTCCATTTGCTACTAATGTAGTTGCCTTACATTAATTCATCTTCACATTTTTACCTTGCTACTTACTATGTATATTAAACATACGGTCAATATTTTAATTAAGCGTGTAGGATTTAAATTAATTAATTGTGCAAATAAGACACAATTTCTCTCTCCCAAACATAGTTGTCATACATCATTTCAAAATTACAAAAGAGGTATAATTATGAACAAGAAAAAAAATCTGGAACAAATCGAGTATAAATAAAAGAATTATGAACAACAATATAATAATAATAATGTGGAAATTTAAAAGAACAGAAAAAAAAAATACGTGACAAAAAATAAGAGATTCGCTCTATTGAAAAGAAAAGCCTTCATTACAATATTAGAGTTAAATACAAAAAAATTGTTTATGCCACGACAACTGATCAACGATGGTGAACCTTAAGGACTCAAATTGAAAAGATTCCCTCCTTCATTATATCAATATTAGAGTTAATTACAAAAAAAAAATGTTTATGCCACATCAACGACGGTGAACGTTCAGGACTCAAATTGAAACGTTTCCCTCGTGATTCTATCTACTCATCCATCCGTATCGATCCATCGTGTTCAACATGACGGCATTTGTAAATTGGCGAAAGGAGAAGAGTGGAAGTGGGGATAATTTACTTTTGTTTTAATGCAAAATCCATTGATCTGACTATCGTATCAAATGTTAATGGATGAACGAACTATTTTACAGTGTGTTGATCCAATACCAAACATATTGTATATTCATCGGTCTACAAAGACAAAAAACTCACATTTAGTCTAACAAGTACTCGTGATTCGTGAACGCAACTAAAATCAAACTCGGCTAATTAATTAACAGTTAATATGTTATGGAAATCTGGTCACTGAATGTTGAAAACATTTAACTTGCATGTTCCGATGCAAGTTTCAGTTTAAAAGAAAATGTATTATTGAGAAAAATCTGAAATTTAGAGTTCTTTCAAGAGCAGAATAAGTAATCTTGGAAACCATTGATAAACAGGAATACGAAGTGCAGACCCATCCCATAGATGAGGTTTTGTCCGTCCATCTAGTATCGACGCCTGCCAAGAAAATGACATTAGACAAGTGCTCAAATCACAGAGGCTAGCCAAGGAGAAGATGGAAAAAAACGACAAAAAAGGTAGAGATCTCCTTCAGGAAAATATAATAAACCAACATAAAAAACGATATGGCAAGGCTGACAAAATGACGGCAATAAATCGCAGAAGTTAAGCAATAAAAGGGAAACAACCTTCAAGAATCCAACATCTAATTTCACAGACAAACCAACAACTAGCATGAAATGCATAAATGTACTATGTACATAAGCAAGCTTCCCCAGGTCATTCGTTTGATTTTAGTTATTTTCTCACTTCAGAGGTTTAGAATCAGAGAAGCAGTTGGAAACATGATTTCAAGGGTTTACATTAGGTCATACAAAACATATTGCACATGAACCTTCAGAACCAACTGTTTTGACTGGTCAGAAAAGGGTGAATTACAAATAATTATCCGATACTTGGGGGTGACTAAGAAAACAAGAAGTTGAAATTACAAAAACTACTAAGAAAGTAGGAGGGTCGCGAGGCAATAACTTTCTAGTATAAAGGGGAATTCTTGAAATGTTTTCTTCTTTCTGAAGGGACAAAGTTTAATCTCTACAATTTTGTTATTTTGTACCACCCTAAATTTTACATTTTTGATCTATTTTTTCAGATATAAAGTATATAGAATTAATCTTCTACGAGAACTACAATTTGAAAAACAAATTTTATATGTAAAAATAAAATACATTTGAATATTTAGATGAAAATATCCCCAAAAATGTAAGGTGTATTTTCCAAATTAAAAAAATAGGTTGGGTTGGTATAAAATCCGGACTTTTAAATTCATTTGGACTCGAGGGCTTTTACGTTAATTTATATAGCACGTTCCCAGTCTTAGGACGGGCTCATTCAGAGACCACCTATATACGCTGGAAAAAAGGAAGCAAAAGATTATGTAATGCATTAGAGTCAGAACCTGTTGCGATCATAATCTCTTGACCGCTCTTTCGATCGCGAACGTGACCTACGGTGACTTCTCGAGTCATAGCTTCGAGAATTGTCTCTACCTCTTTCACGCTCACGGTCATGACCATGGCTGCGGTCATGATGCCTATCAAGATCTCTGCTCCTACGATCATAATTCCTTCTGTGTTCATGGCTATTATTAATACCGTTATCACGGTCCTTGCTAGGTTCTGCTTCACGGTCACGGCTTCCTCTATCTCTTGATCTAATAAAATTAGACAGTTTAGTTATTAATCATCATCCCTAGTCCCTACTATACATCACTACAAAAAGGAGAGATAGAAGATGACTATTCAATTTGTGACCAAAAGCATTAGAAAGTAACCTTCTCTCTTCTTCATTGGCTTTACGCTTCATATCCTTTGCTTCCTGGTGATTATAAAAAAGGCATTTGGTAAACAAAGTACTGAATAAATAATCATCCGATTAAAAGCATACCTTATGCAAAAGAAACTTCAAGGCAGCAAACTTACACCTTGGCTGAAAAGCCAAATTACAGCTAACTTGAGCTGCATCTTGGTAAAGAAAGCATTTCATGCATAACTAATGTTTATTGAATTAAGAGTTTGGCGTCCAATACCTTAACATTTCGTTTCAAATAGTCTGAGTTCCCCTAATTAGTTTTAATCCTACTCTAGAAACTTTAAACACTACGATAACATGCAGTAAACTTACCTTTTGTATCCTCAAAGTTCAAAGAAATCGCAAATGAACGATTTTTTTTATCAATAATCCAACATCTGAAATAATTAATAAGAGACACTTCTGCTAGGATAAGAAGAACTCACAGAGGACAAGTAAACTGAGAATCTCTATAGAAGAAATTGAAAGATTATAGCAGCACCTGAACAGATATATTCAGAGTACCAACTTAGGTATGGAAGCAACATGTAATATTTTATACAATTTTGTATTGACAAGCAAAAGACCTTCTAATTACTAAAAACAGTCGGGAAAAATGAAAATTCAGATAATAGATTGTATTCATACCTGTAACTCAGCTAACTTTTCACGGATTTGCATATAACCTAAGTGGAGCTTTCCACCAAAATGATCTGCTAATCGACGATCACTGAAACAAGTGTGAAAAATATCACATCATAACAAGCTCAAGTACAAAATCATTAATGAACTGCAAATCATCAGCATGAAAAAATTTCTAGTTGCAATAGTGTGATCAACAAGTATAGAGCAAAAAACATAACGCACATTCTTTATCAACAAATTTTATCCTTGAAAAACTGGGCCCAAAAGCCTGCTGGTAACAAGGAGGACGATTTCCAGTTCAAGCAACGAAGCACCAAAAACTCTCGTATCTACCTTTTTACCTACTTCTAGAAGTACATAATGTAATAAGACGATCAACAAATCATTCACCTGTCATAAATACTCAAGAACGCTCCGCAAATGTCACATACCCGAAGCTTCTGGTCTGTCTGAAAGCAAGTTCCAAAAGGGTATCAGAATCACATAATAGCCACAAAAATTCTAAACAAATTATAATTACTAAATAAAAGGGGGAAGGGTGGGGGGCAAGATATTACACTAAATAGTTTGACCAAAATTGACACAGTAGAGAGACCGGAACTTACGATGCGCACATCAGCTGCTGTGTACTTTGAGGAATCGGTTTTAGGTTCTTGTCGTGCTGGCAGCTAGATCAACAAAAATGAGGATAAATAGTCAACTTCTAAGTGAAAAAAAGATGTGGGGAAACGGAACATCAAAAGTGGCAATCTGACAGGACAAGAGAGCAAAATAGAGTAATCGCACATAATGACAAATGCAACATAAGTATCTACAGTTGAACAATGCCCAATGAACTCAATGCAAATAATATAAACCTTTCGTAGTGCTTCAGCCTCTTCCAACGCTTTCTGTGCTTCATCTACCATACCTTGTTCACCTAAAAAATACACCGAATGCACAAAATTCAAGAAGTAATTACATACAACCAAAAACAAACACCCTACCAAACATAGGACCAGAGGTGAAAGGTCATTACTTATTTACTTAGGCATTGGGATTGCCAACATCTTTCTAATTCTAACGGTTCCACACGTCCACTAAAGGAAAAATTATACTGTATTATGAAAGTTTTTTTAACCCAAATGAAACTTTTATCTCTGGTTAATTACATTAACATTTGTGAAAAACTTGAGCAGTATTAAATAAAACACTAAATCAAAATCTTCTTATGAAAAAATTAAACATGCCCAACCAAATAAATTATAGAAGCTTCTACTTCCACACATATTAAGTCCAAAGCACTAAAAATATTCTAAGAGATGCTGATTGCCTGATAGTGTGTAGTCATCATGAACACTACTGTTTATCAATAATTCTAAGTCACGTACAACATATAAATGTTATAAATTTCAAAACACTTACCAAGGTCTTCAGCTTTCTTTAGCTTCTCATTAATCATTTCTTGTATGTGAGGATCCGGAACAGCTGCTGGCAATGGTTCCACTTGAGAAGCATTAGTCAGTGGTTGAGGAAGAGATGCACGATCTTTGTTGAAAGCATCCAAAAGAAGTGTTGCCTGACATTCAACAACATTAAAGAGTTATTCTTCTGCTACATCATATTTACTAATACAAAGAACGTATATTTCTTAAAGCTTAAAACCTGTTGGTCTGCTCTTTTAATTCTTAGTTCTTCAAGATCTTCCACAGCTCGAATCTTCATGTCTGTGTTGCCTTCAAAATCTATAAAACAAATGTTCCTTAAAACAATCAGTTGGTTAATAGCAGCAGAGCATGCATATGATTACCACAGTAAAACAATCCAAAACAGACAAATGAGAGATAATAGATAAGCCTACCAAACTGATCCACTTCTTTCAACTTGGCTTTAATTTGCTTGGACAACTCAATAGTCTCAGGAGTCTACAATTCCATTAGATATAATAATTATATTACAAAAAATGGCAGGGCTAGAAGGGGTCCAAGGGGGTGAATTGAAATACAGAAATACACCTGGGTAACTTCTGATACTGAGATCGCTATAGCTGCTTTAGCATCCTCTTCATCAAGTCTCTTAAGAGCCCTAGAGATTTTACGGTCACACTCAACAATAAGTCTGTCTATGGTATCCTCTAAATCCCTGTCATAATTATCAAGACCCTTTACTTTGGCTTCTCCGTATCTGAAGAAGAGTTAAAGTTTCACAAGGGGCAACATGACCCCAAAGATGCATAAGGTAAAAACATTACCATTCACTTCACAACGTATAAGCATGCCAACATTATACGATACGAACAAATACATGTAACTGCAGTGAAGTAGCAATAGTCAATTAGGAATTGATGAACCCATCACCGTATAAAAATTCGAAACTCGCTCATAGAAAAAGGATACTCTTTCCTCAGTTGCAGTGAATGCAACTTGGGGCAAGGGCCCATGTCAATTTTCTGCACCAAAAATGAATCGAGTAAACAAACCCAAAAACTTACTTACACAATAAACCAAGAAACAGATATCCATCTTAATTTCCCAGAATCCAGAAATCTAAATAATCTTCAATGTTTCAAAACTTTAGTGCACATAAACTTGGAAATTCGCAACAATAAATCATTACTCCACACCATAACATTATAAATCTCAAATCTGAGTCTATATAAACAATAATTCATATGCGTACGGTGAGTTGGAAAAGGTCGTGGGGACAAACGCCGGAGAGGAAGAGACGGCAGACGTCACGATCGTAGTACTTACGCGTGACTTCCTGAACGTCGCCGTTGCGATTCGCTCCCATCAATACATCCAGCTGCTTCCTCACCGCATCCATTTCTCGACTCTCTAAGCCAGAAAAATCAGGGTTTATTTGGAAAGAGTAGAAATTGAATGAAGAGTGTCGCTGCTATTTAAACCCCTTTTTTTCTCTAAGTACGTACCACATCATATTTACAGTAATGCCATTAATAAGAAAAGTCTTAAATAACCTTTTTAATACTCTTATAAATTAAAAATTATGTGTACTGAATACATCTTTTCTTAATACACCAAATATATTTATATTTACAAAATATTTATTAGTTATATATAATATCTATTTCTAAAAGGGTGATTTTGGATGAAAAAATGTTTTTTAAATTTTGTTAAAATTAAATAACTCACTTTTTCCTAATTATCAATAAGGGCATATTACATAATATTATTTTAATTTTTTAATTATACAATATATGGTTACTAATTTTACACAAAATAATAATTACCCAGTTAGTACACTGTTTTATAATTATAATTTTAAACTACTTTAAATAATAAAAAATTCTTAAAAAATGAAACAGTAATTTATGGTATAACTTAAGATATATTAAACTATATTACTCTTAGTAAAAATTATAATTGTTTTTTAAATTTTGTTAAAATTAAATAACTCACTTTTTCCTAATTATCAATAAGGGCATATTACATAATATTATTTTAATTTTTTAATTATACAATATATGGTTACTAATTTTACACAAAGTAATTATTAATTATAATAATTACCCAGTTAGTACACTGTTTTATAATTATAATTTTAAACTACTTTAAATAATAAAAAATTCTTAAAAAATGAAACAGTAATTTATGGTATAACTTAAGATATATTAAACTATATTACTCTTAGTAAAAATTATAATTGTGTTATTTTATAATGAGATATATTTAAAATAGTGATGTAACTTATCAAAATTAGTGGTAGCTGCCCTTAAATAAATTGAATAATAAATACTCAAATATTAAATTATTAAATAAATGAATTTATATATATATATATATATATATATATATATATATATATATATATATATATATATATATATATATATATATATATTCATACATTTTTTTGATAATTATTACTATATTAAAGTAAAATCACTTCACCATTTCAAACTTTTTCTCTTCTTTAATATTTTTTTTACAATTTTTTTATAAATATTATTATTAAGTAAAAATGATTCTCAAACTTATTTTTTTTATATTTTAAATATTTTTTAATAATAATGACAATAGTTTATAAATATATATTAAATGTTACTAATTACTGTATATAAGTTGTTGTTACATCCTAAAAAATAAATTATTATTACATCTTATACTCTTAATACAACACAATATTTTTAAAATACTTATTTGACTTTAATCTATAACAATATAATAGTATTATTTCTTAACAATACAATTAATATGTGATGGAGGTAGTATCATGTATTTTTTTATATTTATTTAATAATAACCTTTTTGAACTCAATGATATAATGTATTTTTTTAATTTTTTTTAATAATAACGGTTATATACTTGCTTTTATATATAGTATATTTTAGGGAGATTTTGAAAAAAAAATACATTTAAATAATTATTTATAATTCAATATATTAATTTTTTTTAATTATAAATTAATGTAACATATCGAAATTACCATTGCTTACTATGCATGGATGAGTGGTTAATTTTTTAAATTCAAATGGTATTATAGTAATTAGCAGTACTTTATTTTATAATTATAAAATTTAAAATACTCTAATTAATAAAAGCGGTTACAAAAAATTACCTTTAATTAAAAATTATATTTTATAAGGTAAAAATTATAATTTTATAAATTGTATTTACCTTTTTCCTAAATATTCTTATATTTTAATAAGTAACGCATAATATTATTTTTCACTCACTCGGTGTGTTCTTATAAATTTTTTAAGGATAATTATAGTTTAGTATCTGACATTTAAATCATTTTCTACTTTGCTACCTCACCTTTCAAACATCGTCGATTAGTATCTCACCTTTTAAAAAATTACAAATTACTATCTGCTTTGACCGAATCCGGTGGCATGTGATTTTATGAAGGATAATTTCGTCTTTTTAATCAAATTATTATTTTAAATTAATTAATAAATAAAAATAAACAAAAACATCTTGAATGGAAAAGAGAAACTAAAGGTCTGGCAGGAATTCCTTTCAGAGTTTTATTTTAAGTTTGAACATAAGGCGGGTCACACCAATCAAGTTGCAGACGTCATGCAAATCTGAAAAATGGGTCCGATAAATCAAATTCTAGGCAAGCTAGTCCTAACTCAATTGCAACCGAAGCCTGCCCCTCGCCCTCGATACCGCCTTGTTACGAACGAAGCGGGGAACAAGCAGAGGAGAGCCATAAAATTTTATCATCTTCATCAATTTAAACTCCTTTTCATCCAAAAAATAAAAATCAAAATCAAAACTATTTACACACCATAATTTGCAATTTATCAAAAAATACCAACCTCGTCTCTGTAATTTATGTACATAACACCATACACCTTAATCACAAATCTAATTTATGTACATAACACCATACACCTTAATCACAAATCTGCTCAGCCCGTATCTAAGCCCAAAACATCTACCCCTCATTCAATTTTTATCCAAGTCGAGCCCGCTCTCGAGAATTTGTGGCCCCTCCGACCACCCAGACGAATGTTGCAAAACCTCTCTGAAGGTTCGGTAGTCTCGGTTGGAAGATATTTATATCCCTCCTCTGCAGGTTTTTCACGCTATTGAGAAACCCTTCTAAGCCACCACAGTGCCGCTTCATCGACACCAAAGGCTGCTCAAAGCACGGTAGGGGATCCTCCGCTATCCTCCTCCCGTCCAATCGCACATCCAGCAATCGAATTCCCAAACCCCTCTTTCGAACAAATTCAATACCCTAACCTATATTCCACACCGAAAAAATAAAACCTCACTGCCTGTCTACCTGCCATTTCAAAGCAATCGAGTTTGTTCTTGTTTTATGTTCATACGAACCGTGTTTATTTCTGTTGTTTTCTGGGTTTGAGCTAATTAAATATGGAGAGTGAAACTGTGAAAAGCGAAGCTTTGATGTGGCATCAATGGAGAGGGTTTAAATCAAATGTAAATTTGCACAGATCTACCGCGTTCGACGTCTTTCGAAGTTCAAATCACAATTCAAAATTTGAGTTCAAATTGCAGATCTATGAATTTGATTTTTTTTATTAATTTAAAATAATAATTTAATTGAAAAGACGAATTTGCCTTTCAAAAAATCACATGTCGCTGGATTCCGACCAAAGCAAGTAATAATGTGTAATTTTCCCAAAGGTCAGATACTAGTCGGCGATGTTTGAAAGGTGGGGTATCAAAGTAGAAAACGACTTAAAGATCAGATATCAAACTATAATTATCCCAATTTTTTATAAAGTATAATTTTTTATGTTTTTCTTTCTTCTGCTTATATATAATATTTTTTATAATTATATATCGTAAACATATATATTTCAGTTCTCTTGATTGTAAATGTAACAAAGTCCCATTTCAAGGACAGGGATTTCAATTAAAAATTCACCAAACTCAACCAAACTCAGAGGCTTCATCTTTCAGAAATTACATATTTATGCAAAAAAATTATTATAGTAAAATGCACAGTAATTAAACCTAATTATTATTTTAGTAAAATACATATATTGAGAAAAATTATTATAATGCACATGATTCATCATATTATAATAAAATACACATTTCTTATATAATTATTGAAACATACCAATCTCAAAATGATAGTAATAATTTCACAAAAAAAATCATGAATTATCTGTACTTTTTATAAGTCACAAAATAATGAAATGCATATGGACAAACATATTTCACCGCGGTATGCGTCAATATAAATGAGGGATGCTTCGTTATAAATGAATGCAATAACCCTACGGTTTGCATGGTCGGGACCATAGAAGGCCAAGTTCTTTCAAATGCGACTTCAGCGTGGATAACCATAATATATAACACTCGGGAGATTATAGATATCGTTATCGGTGCTTTCGTTGGTTCTTGGATGTCGGCAAAAGGCATCAGAAATAAGATCAAGGCGCGCGCGTCGCAAGCTCAAGTTCTACAAGCACAATGGCGGGCTATATATTGTTGGAGCAGCAATTAATGTCTTCGACCGAAAACAACGACAGTCGCATACTCAGCCGCAGTGGTCAAGGCACCGTTTACAAAGGGATGTTGGCAGACGGAAGGATTGTTGCCGTCAAGAAGTCGGAGAATATGGACGAAAGTGATATCAAAGTCTTTATCAACGAGGTCATTATTCTCTCTCTCGCAGATCAATCATCGGAATCTGGTCCGGCTACTGGGGTGTTGTCTGGAGACCGAAGTTCCTCTTTTGGTCTACGAGTTTGTTCCGTTTATCTTGGTAAATTCGTTTACGATGAATTCAATTCAATAAATACCACCGCAATAAATAAATTGTGATTTTTGAATAACTCCTATTACAATATATATCATTTGAAAAGTAAATAGAGATAGATTAAAAATTTAAAATATAGATATTAATATTTTTGATATTATAATAATAATAATAATCATTTAAAAGCACATAAATTAGTATAGTAAAAATCATTTAAAAGAACGTAAATAAATATAGTAAAATGCACGTAAATTGCACATAATTATTATTTTAGTAAAATGCATATATTGAAAAAAAAATATTATAATGCACATGATTCATCATATTATAATAAAATACACATTGCTTATATAATTATTTTCTTCATACTAATTTACTTACTTATTAGCTATTAAAACAACTCAAGTATATTAATTTTATTTATTTTTAAATAAATATACACTTCAATACAAAGGTAAGATAGAAGGAGAGATAAATAGCAACTTCATCTTTGCCATTTTATTATTGCTATCTACTTAAACATATTTCCGACCACATGCTTTATCATGTACTCCCTCTGTCCCAGAGCAATAGGCAAAACTGATCAACGTTGACTTTTTTTGTCCGTCCAATACATATGATAAACAATATACAAAAATTATGAAAAAATAACTAAAATAAAATTCAATAGTTAAATTATATTTTAGTTATTTTTTCATAATTTTTGGATACCGTTTATCATACGTATTGGACGGACAAAAAAAGTCAACGTTGACCACCTGTGCCTATAGCTCTGGGATAGAGGGAGTATTTGATATGCATTTTTATATAAAAAATGTAAAAGATTCCAACTAATGAAATAAACCAGTAATATGTTAAATGAATAATCTAGAAAAAGTAGAATTTTGAAATAAACTTGTTTTACTGAAAGACCAATATCTCCCAAATCAATCAAGAGAGGAATACATCAAGTAAAAAAATAGAGCCGAATGCAAAAAAAATAAATAAAAAATAAACTTACAGTTTTAAATGGTTCAGGTGATTCCTCACGAAGTTTAAGAATATACGTAGCTCTTTTCTCACCAATACCCTCTAATAATAACACAATACAACATGTAATATGTGAAAGGTGTTGATGATTTAAGTGAAATCATTGTCCATTTAATGTAATTGGATTCATACAAAGTTTCGGTTATAATCCTAAGGCACTATAATGTGATTAAGGAGGTGCAGAGTGCACAATCATGTAAAAGTGATAAAGGATTATGTGTTGGATAAGTGATAGTATATATGCTGAAATTAATACTTGATTTTAGTATATATATGATGTTAATTTCGTGGTTGCATGTTTAGATATGCAAATCACGTAATTGCATGCATGAAAAATATTTGAATTATTTTTCAAAAGGTGTGATCATTATGAAATGGTGCAACTCTTCCCAAAGGGTGCAACCTTTCATGAAAGGGCATTTTCACTATCCAAAGGGGTGTTTCAACGCCTATATAAGGGTGTTGAAAATCAGATTCTAAGACCTACGAAATTAAGAGCTTTGTGTTAACGAAGTATAGCAAATAAACATTCTATAGTATACTTGTTTCTACGCCAAAGAACAAGAGTGCGGTATTGTCTTATCCTAGAAGAAGTTTCGTGATACCTTGGCTGTTATAGGGTCGAAATATTCTTTAAGGAAAACGTGTAAACGTGATTCAATATTTTCCAAAGCCTCCTCATTCAGAAACACACAAAAGTTACAACAATCTTAAAGAATATTTACTATTCTGAACGATGGAGTCGGTTCGTGAGATGAACAGCAAATTCGGAAAATTGGAGAAGTTCGAAGGCGTAGACTTTCGAAGGTGGCAAAAGAAGATGCATTTCTTGCTAACAACATTGAAGGTGGTGTACGTTCTTGCTGGGATTCGATGTCCCGGGCTATCAAAAAAATTGCGGAACCGATAATCCGATCGAATAACCCGTCGTCGGAGATTACACGAACACCGACTCATCCGCAGGAGTCCGACCTTTGGAGACTACGCGCCCGAAGACACGAAGCCCGCCCCCAGCCGATTTTCTCCCGCGAGTCGGAAATCACGAACGCGAACCACACGCGAAGAACCGGGCTCGACAAGAGCGTCGCCGCGGGATAAACCCGCGGCTAAACCCTAGCCGAACCCCATCGCGGCTGGGGTTCGCGATCGCCGTGCATGGCGATCGCTGGGGATGCGAGGCATCCCCGCGGGGCTGATCCGATCAGCACCCGCCGGCGGTGAGTCCGGCGACTCACCGCCACCACCTCACGGGGTGGAGGGCCCCCAGCCGCGGCACCAGCCCGCGACTGCCCTCCGCGATCGAGCTGGGCTCGATCGCTCGCTTCGGCTTCGGCCGAAGCTCTCCCCGCGTGCGCACACCGCCGTCGGGGTGGCTGGGGTCCGCCACGGCACCAGCCCGTGGCACCCCAGCGATCGACCGAAGTCGATTGCGTGCCCCGGCGTCCAGCCGGGGCTTCGCCCCTCGTCGCGCGCGCCGGGCGGTCGAGCCCTAGGGTTTCGACCGCCCCCTTCGATCTTCGCCGGGGATCTCGAATCCCCGTCCGCGATGATCGTCGTTTTCCCGGATCGTCTTGTTCATGTATATATCACAATTAAACAACACAAATAATCAAGAAGGGGGTTTCTCGATTATTACCTTCGATTCGTTGTACGGAGAAACGAAATCGGTTGACGACCTTGCGATCTTCCTACGTATTCCTCGCACTTCCTCCGAACGTCGTGTGGGCGACGATCTATCGGATTCCTATGGATCTTCCTCACTCTCAAGACTTTATGATTTCCGTAGGTTAAAAAAAACTTTTTTTTTCTCTCTTGAAAAGTGAAGACCATGTAGTGCTTATATAGGCTACGTAGGGGATCATAAGGAGAATAAATATTGGGCTTCTAAATATTGAAAATTAAATTGGGTCCAACCCAAATCTATTAATTCTTATCAATATTAAATTTTATTTATTTTCCACTATATAAATAAAATTGCACTCCCAATATTATTCCATATTATATCAAATAATATTTCTCCGATTAGTATTATATATTCCGTGTATTTAAGATTTAAATATCCATGAATAAATTTATTTATTGCTCAATAAATAATATTCATATCTTATATCCGAGACTAGTACCGTTCAACCTTTATTATTGTGCGGAACGAATCCACTCATGAGGTTTACACAATAATTCCTTATGAACTCATCTCGGGGATATTATCAACCCTTCCGGGATACACTTTCCCGTCAAGTATTCACGGCATGTCGTATACAAAATATAGCGATCCAATTTTACCGGTAATTAACCCAATAATTAAATCGGTTAATTCCTTTGGAAAATCAAAGTCTCTAATATTAAATATACACACCCGCAATAGTATCGGGGATTGAGAATAAAATACTCCGAGATTTAAATTGATTATCCAAGGCAATCCTAATCAATAAATCTCAAGCTGATCCGCCCAATACACCAAGTGTACAAGTGTGATAAAATAATTAAGATAAATTATTTTCTCTCTCACACTACGACTATACCGATGGATTAGTTCGTGTCCATCTAGGTCGTGAGCAACTGTTTGATTAAATACGAGTAACCGATAGTATGATCTTCTGTGCGCCCATGCAGCACCATACTAACTACAACGTATAAAATCCAGAACCATGATTTGCATATATTTAATTATAAATAATTAAATGCAAATAATTGTTTATTAATTAAATAGATTAAATGCTATGATCGGGAGTTTACCGTTACTTAAATCTAGACATTAAGTACACAACTCCAACAATATCCCACTTGTACTAAGGTCTAGTCATTTCCTCCAAACTCCCGGTTCCCATACTCATCACGTGCTTAAGGTGTACTTTCGAGTACCATGTGAGTGAGCACTCTAGGTTGCCGCTCTGAAGTTATCTTGGTGACTACTACGTCGTCTCCCTTGACGATGATTCGTATCAGGTGGTACTTGCACTATGTGTTATCATCACTTTTCGAACTTATGACTTCTTCCAGTTCTCCATGCACCGCTATGTACATAGCCTTTGGTGAACCAAGAGTCATATCCAAGTTCAGAGGTCATTCCGGAACCTAACCAAAACTTCCGCTGCCTCTGAGGCTGCTATTCGGTTTATGATAGAGTCCGAGAAGCATTACGCTTATCACTCTTTCATCCTTTAGGTTCCACCTCTTCTCTAGTGAACACATAGCCTGATATCGACTTACACTAGTCCTTCTCTAATTTGAGATCTGAGAACATGTAATCAAAGAAGATTTCGTCTTGCTTAATGTCCAGTACTTTCGCAAGTACTATTAAAACATCCGAACATCTCTTGTCTAGATTACTTTGATATCCTCCCACTACGCTAACCGCATAGTTGATATCAGGTTCTGGTTATTCAACATTGCATCTACAAAGCTCTCCACACAAGAAGTGTAGGTAACTGCTTTGTCCATATCTATCTCCTTCATGTGTTCGAAACATATGCCTTTAGATAGATGTATTCTGTTCCCGAAAGGTAATAACCTTTCTCAGAATTGTGCATGTTTAAAACAAACCATAATCGTATAAGATATCTTAAGAGAAGTACAAATGTTCTTATCCAGAGATCGAAAGATTTCTAAGAACATGATCCAACTTCATCTTAATCTTATACCTCGATTCATTTAGACAACCTCTATTTTATGTCTGACAACATTTTTACATTGTCGCCAATGATAAAGTGTTATCTACACAAAATTCCGAGAAACACCACCTTTGTTTCCATTACGTCTCTAACACACCTTTCTCGCAAATCTATGCAGACTTAGGGATCGATTTCATGTATACTGGATCCAGAGTTCAAAACTCCTCCAGTCTTATGAACATCTCTGGTTGCTTAACAACCTCCCACTGCAATGGCGTTCTGGTGTATAACAGTAACAACATTAGGTGCAGTTAGTGGTGTACTACTACTCGGTCAGGCTGGTTCTCAGTCTTTCCCTTTTCCTCATTTTAAAGTACTTTGTCAATTAGGGCATTGTAGTTCATCTAATAGTTTTTCCTCTATGAACCGGGCGAGAACACCCTTCTGGTTCGCAGTACTATTGAACATACAATTACTTGTTCTTCTAGGATATTCTACAACCACATAGAATGTGCCGTTGTGTCCAGAAATATCCACAGAACATAGGTAGTTCTGAATAAACTTGTTCTTTTACCATTAGAATCCCATTTCTCGTTCCTGATTTATGCTATGTATTATTTAGATAGGTGATAGCCTCCGCGAACAGGTCGCAGGCTACAAATGGATATACTTTGAAGGATCCCCATAATGGCTTTGTGTTGAAAACACTCCGCCTTTATGGCACAGCAAGTAGTCCAATCCATCTTCGAGTATTCTTGAAAGAACGACTCGTACCTTCTCTAAATTACACATACCGCATTAATCATAAATCATTTTCTATACTTGTCTGAATTCCATCCTTTATCAGAAAGGTTAACTCAGTTGTATCATCTTTCAAGATTGATTCTTAGGTCGGGAGGTCCATTCCTCCAACTGTAATTGATCAAATCAATTTCGACATTTTGAATCCCTTTTGAATAGATACTACCAAGTTCAAGAATTCACAAGTATAATGATTGACAAGAGAAATACATCTAATAAGTAAAACAAGTTATATATAACGGTTTGTTGCATCGTGGTAGACTAAGGATTCATCATTCATGTATTGCTATCTAATGTACCAGAATAGATATCACCATTATTTCTTATCCAAACCATCAAATGATTAAAGAAATAAAATATCCATTAATAATAAAGAAAACCAGAACAAAAGTTCTTTTTCAAAATAAGGGGTACATAAAGCAATAACTGAAATGAAAACTTAAAACAGATAAATGTCTTCCACTGCAACCGCTGCTACCCCAACAACTTGCCCATGTAGACTCGAATTCTTCTTCTCTAAGTCGCCGGGTTTTCTGGAACCCCTGCATTTAAATTAATGCACATACCGTCAGTGGTTCCATATCTACACACCAGAATTCTGGTAGATAATACCACTGACTATGTTTTTACGACTAAAGAAAAATTCGTACCTTTGAGAGGACATTCAGACTTCCAGTGTCCAGACTTGTTGCATCGGAAGCACTTGCCCTTTGGCTTACTAGCCCCCACTCGTGGTCCACTCCTCTTGGCACCACTGGGTTTCATGGCTTGCTTCCTTTTCTTGCCCCTACCTCCAACAGGCTTAAAGCCTTTGGACTTGGTAGCTACAAGCGCTTGAGACTTGCCCTTCTTGTAGATCCCCTCTGCCGCCTTCAGTTCAGTCAGGAGTTGCGCAAGAGAATAAGATAGTTTACCCATATTATAACTCATGCGAAACTGCTCAAAACTAGGGGTCAGAGACTGGAGTATGATGTCGACTTGAGTGTCAGTATCAATCTGAGCTCCTAGGATCTCAAGCTCATTCAACAGACCCATCATCTTAAGAACGTGCTCCCCTACGGGCGTTCCTTCAGACTGAGTAGTTGTCATGAGGACTCTCATGGCTTCTTGCCTTGCCGCACGATCTTGCTCCCCAAACATCTCCTTGAGGTTAAACAGCATGTCATAGGCAGTGTCCATCGACTCATGTTGGGTTTGGAGTACATTTGACATGGAAGCCAAAATATAGCACCTAGCCATTTCATCAGCCTTTTTCCACTTCCTATATGCCAGTTTTTCCTCATCAGTTGAGGCAGCCGTGAGCTCAGCAGGGCATACTTCATGGAGTACAAATTTGTACTCTTCAGAAGTCAAGACAATGTCTAAATTTCTCCTCCAATCAATATAATTGGGACCAGTGAGCTTATGCTCCTTGAGTATCACAGAAAGTGGGTTCATAGCTATTCTCTAAACCTATAAGCACATTTAAACAAACAATTAATTTAATATCCGATATTATCTCCCTTAAATAATATCATTAAATTACTAATCACATCTAAAATCCTATCAGGTAAGGCAAGCCACGTGGTGTGGACGTTTACCCACCCAAATGATTTAGCAATTAGATTTTCTTTGGTCATACATCACTTATAGCGTAACCTCGTGGGGAGGAATACTACAAGGCGTATCTAAGTGTAAACCATTACTCAGCACCAAAGTGAATCGTTTGGAATTGCTACATTACCGCAAGCCACGTGGTGTGGACGTTTACGACAACTTCACAACTCTTCACAATTCCTTACAACTGTCTACATCAATTAATCCAAAATCCGTCAGTGTAGCAAGCCACGTGGTGTGGACGTTTACTACACTAAGAGACTTTTATAATTGACTCCCAATCACAAGATCCATTCGATTTTCGTAAATCAATACGCGGAGAATCATAAGTGAAACTCGAAGTTTCTAACCAGTGATTCACCATGCAAACAACCCTATCTCTCATTAGATGAGGGAGCCGAGCAGACAAACGACCCATCTATCAAAGAATGGCACGAAAGTCTCTAATTTGTGTCATCCACATGACCAAGTGGCTCTGGCTCCATTCCACTCCCCGGGGTGAGAATGAGTCGACTTGAAGTCAGTTTCAGAAAGACAAATTAGGCATTGTTTGATAAACTTGATCAATGTTTCTTGTAAGAGGAATTACAAGAATTCTCCTCCAATGACACATCTATACGAACTTCAAAAATCCGTAAGAGTCACCAAGAGAACAGTAATGGAGACCATGGGAATGTTTCCATCCCCTCTCTCACTTAGCTTTTTATAACAAAGGGATACGCTATCTAATGCATAATTAAACACATAAGCATGCATACAAGCAATAAAGCACATAGCACATAGTCAAAATAAACTAGAGAATTATTTTCCCGACTATCATGGCTTTATTCCATCTCCGTATGCGTCTTCTAGTCTTCAGTCTTCGTTTCTTGAATGCTCCATGTGACGAGAATATTAATCTCTAATATTTAAATCTATTTATTTTCAATTAATCCAAAAGTTACTTAATTCGAAAATTAAGTCAATCGAATATATCAAAAATAAAATTAAATATTATTAATATTTTTATTTATTTATTTTCCTATCTAGTTCTATTAAATCTCTAGAATAATCTATCCAATTAAAATTTGGAATATTCTAGAAGATATCTATAATAGAACAAGAAAATAAAATAAATTAGGACTCATTACTTTCCAAATTTATTTTTATTCCTAATCCATGAATATTCCCATGAGTAGGAATAATCAAATAGGAAAAATAAATTTAGTACTAAATTAATTAAATTCCTAATCCATGAATAATTCCATGAAGGAAATAAATCAATAGGAAATTAATTCAATTAATTCTTTTCCTAATCCATGAGAGTTTCCTAAAGGAGAACACTCAAATAGGAAAAATCCGAACTAATTAGGAAAGTAGTATCTTGGTAGGAGAACACGAGATCACGAGGACCCCGCGCCCCCTACCATCGATCGTCGGCCGGGGAGGAGCGCCGCCGCCACCTCAGCCCACGCGCCACCACCTCCGGTGGCCGGCGTGGCCAAGGAATCCCGCGGGCAGCCCCCTCCGCCCCTTCGATCGATCCTCATGGGATCGATCCTCGTGATCGATCCCCGGTCCTCTTCGTCTTCGTCACACGTCTTCTCCGGTGGTCGTTTCAACATCGAACCAACGTAAATAAATTACAATAATTTAAATTACAATTCCGGTATCGATTCTATACATGAAATCGACCCTATACATTTTCCGGAAAAAAGAACGTAATAATAAATCCTAAATTCGGTCAACCCCCGAATTTTTACTATTACAAACATTCAACCACACAAAACGAATCTCGACATGTCCGAGAGTTTAATAATCATGATAATTAATTAAGCAATAATTAAATCAACCATGATAGCCGGAAATCCTGCAAGGTAGAACAATAATCGAATATATACATGAACACGAAACCAAACGCTCTGATACCATTTGCTGGGATTCGATGTCCCGGGCTATCAAAAAAATTGCGGAACCGATAACCCGATCGAATAACCCGTCGCCGGAGATTACACGAACACCGACTCATCCGCAGGAGTCCGACCTTTGGAGACTACGCGCCCGAAGACACGAAGCCCGCCCCCAGCCGATTTTCTCCCGCGAGTCGGAAATCACGAACGCGAACCACACGCGAAGAACCGGGCTCGACAAGAGCGTCGCCGCGGGATAAACCCGCGGCTAAACCCTAGCCGAACCCCATCGCGGCTGGGGTTCGCGATCGCCGTGCATGGCGATCGCTGGGGATGCGAGGCATCCCCGCGGGGCTGATCCGATCAGCACCCGCCGGCGGTGAGTCCGGCGACTCACCGCCACCACCTCACGGGGTGGAGGGCCCCCAGCCGCGGCACCAGCCCGCGACTGCCCTCCGCGATCGAGCTGGGCTCGATCGCTCGCTTCGGCTTCGGCCGAAGCTCTCCCCGCGTGCGCACGCCGCCGTCGGGGTGGCTGGGGTCCGCCACGGCACCAGCCCGTGGCACCCCAGCGATCGACCGAAGTCGATCGCGTGCCCCGGCGTCCAGCCGGGGCTTCGCCCCTCGTCGCGCGCGCCGGGCGGTCGAGCCCTAGGGTTTCGACCGCCCCCTTCGATCTTCGCCGGGGATCTCGAATCCCCGTCCGCGATGATCGTCGTTTTCCCGGATCGTCTTGTTCATGTATATATCACAATTAAACAACACAAATAATCAAGAAGGGGGTTTCTCGATTATTACCTTCGATTCGTTGTACGGAGAAACGAAATCGGTTGACGACCTTGCGATCTTCCTACGTATTCCTCGCACTTCCTCCGAACGTCGTGTGGGCGACGATCTATCGGATTCCTATGGATCTTCCTCACTCTCAAGACTTTATGATTTCCGTAGGTTAAAAAAAACTTTTTTTTTCTCTCTTGAAAAGTGAAGACCATGTAGTGCTTATATAGGCTACGTAGGGGATCATAAGGAGAATAAATATTGGGCTTCTAAATATTGAAAATTAAATTGGGTCCAACCCAAATCTATTAATTCTTATCAATATTAAATTTTATTTATTTTCCACTATATAAATAAAATTGCACTCCCAATATTATTCCATATTATATCAAATAATATTTCTCCGATTAGTATTATATATTCCGTGTATTTAAGATTTAAATATCCATGAATAAATTTATTTATTGCTCAATAAATAATATTCATATCTTATATCCGAGACTAGTACCGTTCAACCTTTATTATTGTGCGGAACGAATCCACTCATGAGGTTTACACAATAATTCCTTATGAACTCATCTCGGGGATATTATCAACCCTTCCGGGATACACTTTCTCGTCAAGTATTCACGGCATGTCGTATACAAAATATAGCGATCCAATTTTACCGGTAATTAACCCAATAATTAAATCGGTTAATTCCTTTGGAAAATCAAAGTCTCTAATATTAAATATACACACCCGCAATAGTATCGGGGATTGAGAATAAAATACTCCGAGATTTAAATTGATTATCCAAGGCAATCCTAATCAATAAATCTCAAGCTGATCCGCCCAATACACCAAGTGTACAAGTGTGATAAAATAATTAAGATAAATTATTTTCTCTCTCACACTACGACTATACCGATGGATTAGTTCGTGTCCATCTAGGTCGTGAGCAACTGTTTGATTAAATACGAGTAACCGATAGTATGATCTTCTGTGCGCCCATGCAGCACCATACTAACTACAACGTATAAAATCCAGAACCATGATTTGCATATATTTAATTATAAATAATTAAATGCAAATAATTGTTTATTAATTAAATAGATTAAATGCTATGATCGAGAGTTTACCGTTACTTAAATCTAGACATTAAGTACACAACTCCAACAGTTCTAAGTACTCCACAACCGGAAGCAGCGGACAACGAATCACCGGAGGAAACTCGGAAACGCTGCAAATGGGAAAACGACGACTATATATGTCGTGGGCATATATTAAACGGTATGTCTGACTCTCTCTTCGATATCTATCAAAACGTGGAGTCTGCTAAGGCCCTTTGGGATAGCCTTGAATCCAAGTACATTGACGAGGACGCTTCTAGTAAGAAGTTCCCAGTTGGTAATTTTATGAATTACAACATGTGCGACGGAAGGCCGGTAATGGAGCAATATAATGAATTGCTCCGGATTTTGGGTCAATTTACCCAACATAATATGAAGATGGACGAGTCCATCTCGGTGTCTAGTATTATAGACAAATTACCGCCGTCGTGGAAAGACTTCAAACACACCCTGAAGCACAAAAAGGAAGAGTTGTCCTTAGTACAACTCGGTAGTCACTTGCGCATAGAGGAATCTCTAAGGGCGCAAGAGGGTGAAAAACCCAAGGACAAGGAACCGATCAGATCTGCAACTATCAATATGATGGAAGCAGGGGAGAGTTCGTATAAGAACCGAGGGACAAAGCGTCCCTACAACAACAACAACGGCAACAATACTGGGAGTAAGAAGCCTAAGGGCGCTTGCTGGATATGCGGAAAAGCGGGTCACTTTAAAAGTGATTGTCGTGCAAACAAGAATAAGAAGGGAACGATGAATAATCGCTCGGGACAAAGGTCTAATAACCAGGGTCCGGACACCAATCAAGGTGAGACTACTATACATAATTTAGATTTAAATTTAAATTATGTCCCTATAGTTTCTGAAGCATTTTATGTGCAGGATGATTCGGTGGCGTGGTGGATTGACTCGGGTGCTACTAAGCATGTTTGCAAGGATCGTCATTGGTTTCAAAAGTATGAACCAGTTGTAGATGGATCAGTGCTTTACATGGGAAACGAGTCAACAGCCCCTATTCTTGGTCGCGGCGAAGTGTTGTTGGAATTCAGTTCGGGAAAGTCCTTAGTATTATTAGATGTATTACATGTACCTGGAATAGGGAAAAATCTTGTATCCGGTAGTGTTTTATCCAAGTACGGATATAAACAAGTGTATGAATCTAATAAATATGTATTGACTAAGAATGGTGTGTTTTTCGGTTTTGGATACCAATGTAATGGGATGTTTATGCTTAATATTATGAATAAAGTTGATGATTCTGTTCTTATGGTTTCTTCTAAAGTGAATGATTCATTATTGTGGCATGCTAGACTAGGACATGTTCATTATAAGCGCATGATTGATATGTCCAAACTTGAATTAATTCCTGCTATGAACATAGAAGAAGATAAGTGTAATACATGCATGCTAACTAAAATCGTTAGGCAGCCTTTTAAAGATGTTCAACGTGAATCTTGTATGCTTGAACTTGTGCATAGCGACTTATGTGATTTCCATGCTACACCTTCGTTGGGGAATAAGAAATACTTAGTAACTTTTATAGATGATTATTCTAGATTTTGCTATGTATTTCTGCTAAGTACTAAAGATGAAGCGCTAGAAAAGTTTAAAGTATTTAAAACTGAAGTTGAACTACAACAAGAGTGCATGATTAAAAAGTTGAGAACCGATAGGGGTGGTGAATATTATGATACTGTTTTATTTGAATCATGTGGTATTATACATGAAATTACTGCTCCTTATACTCCTCAACAAAACGGTATATCCGAAAGGAAAAACCGGGTACTAAAGGAAATGGTGAATTCCATGTTGTCTTATTCGGGTCTGAATAATGGATTTTGGGGAGAAGCCGTGTTAACGGCTTGCTATTTGTTAAATAGGGTTCCTAACAAAAGGAACAAAGTTACCCCCTACGAACTTTGGTACAAAAAGAAGCCGAACCTTAATTACCTTAAGGTTTGGGGCTGTCGGGCTGTCGTAAGACTACCGGATCCCAAAAGGAAAACTTTGGGAGAAAGAGACATTGATTGCATCTTTGTTGGATATGCTGTGCATTCTAAGGCATATCGATTCTATGTGATTGAGCCGAATGATTCAGTAGCGATTCATTCTATCATAGAATCGAGGGACTCCATATTTGATGAAACTAGATTTTCATCAATGGTTAGGACCAAGGATCTGGTGCCTAAGGTGGCTGAAAGGTCGGATTTAACCGTGCCCCAGCCTGAGTCGCTTGAACCTCGTCGAGGCACAAGGATACGGACTAAGAAATCGTTCGGTCCCGATTTCCAGACCTTTCTGGTTGAAGGATCAAGGGACGAAGTTGGATTTCAATACTCGTATAGCTATCATGTTGATGATGAGCCTAAAACATACGAGGAAGTCTTGAAATCACAAGATGTTGCATTTTGGAAAGAAGCCATTAATGATGAGATGGATTCCATTATGGTAAACAACACTTGGGTTCTTTCTGATCTACCTAATGGTTGTAAACCATTAGGATGCAAGTGGATCTTTAAGAAAAAGATGAAAGTCGATGGTTCAATTGACAAGTATAAAGCCCGATTAGTCATTCAAGGCTTTAGGCAAAAGGAAGGTATTGATTACTTCGATACCTATGCTCCTGTTGCGCGAATAACTACGATTAGGTTATTGATAGCTTTGGCTGCAATAAATAATCTAGTGATCCATCAAATGGATGTAAAAACAGCGTTCCTTAACGGTGAGTTAGAGGAGGAAATTTACATGAAACAACCCGAAGGGTTCGTTATGCCTGGTAATGAGCATAAAGTATGTAAACTTGTTAAATCCTTGTATGGATTAAAACAAGCACCTAAGCAGTGGCATCAGAAATTTGATGAAGTAATTTTATCGAATGGTTTTAAGTTAAACCAATCGGATAAATGTGTGTATAGCAAATTCGATGACTTTGGTAAAGGAGTCATCATTTGTCTATATGTTGATGATATGCTTATCTTTGGTACTGATCAAAGACAAGTGGATTTGACTAAGTCATTTTTATCATCAAACTTCGATATGAAAGATATGGGGGAGACGGATGTGATTTTGGGAATTAAAATCATTCGTGAAAACAATGCCATTACTTTAACTCAATCTCATTACATTGAGAAAGTGTTAAAGAAATTCCATTGTGATGACTATTCTACGGTCAGTACTCCATATGATTCGAGTGTAAAACTCATGCCCAATACGGGTGTTGCTGTGTCCCAGTTGGAATACTCCAAGGTAATTGGGTGCCTTATGTATGCTATGACTAGCACAAGGCCGGACATTGCATTTGCGGTAGGCAAATTAAGTAGATACACAAGTAATCCTAGCACGCATCATTGGCAGGCTGTTAGGCGTGTATTAAAATACTTAAAGGGAACCAAAGACTTTGGTTTGACATATGTCGGATATCCTTCGGTGTTAGAAGGGTATTCTGATGCGAGTTGGATAACCAATATAGAGGATCATTCCTCTACTTCTGGTTGGGTTTTCTTACTCGGAGGCGGTGCTATAAGTTGGGCTTCAAAGAAGCAAACTTGTATTACGAGTTCCACTATGAAATCGGAATTTATAGCACTTGCGGCAGCTGGTAAAGAAGCTGAATGGTTAAGGAATTTGGTTTATGAAATTCCTTTGTGGCCAAAGCCTATCTCGGCGTTTTCAATTCATTGTGACAGTGCAGCCACTTTGGCTAAGGCATATAGTCATGTTTATAATGGCAAGTCAAGACACTTGGGCGTTAGACATAGCGCGATCCGTGAGCTGATCACTCAAGGAGTAATCTCTATTGATTTTGTGAGATCACAACATAATCTTGCTGATCATTTGACCAAGGGATTAGCAAAAGACTTGGTAGTAAAGTCGGTGATTGGGATGGGTCTGAAGCCTCTTTGAATCTTCAAATATGGGATACCAAATTCATTTCTAATTGTATTAGAACCAGAATTCAATTGGGAAGCTTATATTTGAGATTGAAACACATGGAAATTATCCCAAAGGTATGTGTTTGAACCTGCATGTTAAGGTTGAAGTTAATTCTTAATGAATCATTTGATAAAGTGCATTTTGCAGGTGCACGAAGAAATGATTCACCTATATGAGTGGGAAGTGTGGCAGCTTCAAGAGTCGTGGCTAAGCTCTATATACACTCAAGAATGGATGGGATACAAGGCCTAATTTTGTATCGGAAATCATTATAGAATGTATTTGGAATTATGTGTGTAGTATCTTTTATGTATTCAGATGGGTTGAAGAGTTCAATCTTTTAAGACACTCTGATTCTCGAATATATAAGTTGTATATAACACTAAGATGAAAATTCAATCTTCAAGACATTTTCATTTTATGCATAATTCTGGCTGTTATTGTTAAAATAAGTGATTCAAGGATTACACTTAAATGGGGAAGGAATGTTGATGATTTAAGTGAAATCATTGTCCATTTAATGTAATTGGATTCATACAAAGTTTCGGTTATAATCCTAAGGCACTATAATGTGATTAAGGAGGTGCGGAGTGCACGATCATGTAAAAGTGATAAAGGATTATGTGTTGGATAAGTGATAGTATATATGCTGAAATTAATACTTGATTTTAGTATATATATGATGTTAATTTCGTGGTTGCATGTTTAGATATGCAAATCACGTAATTGCATGCATGAAAAATATTTGAATTATTTTCCAAAAGGTGTGATCATTATGAAATGGTGCAACTCTTCCCAAAGGGTGCAACCCTTCATGAAAGGGCATTTTCACTATCCAAAGGGGTGTTTCAACACCTATATAAGGGTGTTGAAAATCAGATTCTAAGACCCACGAAATTAAGAGCTTTGTGTTAACGAAGTATAGCAAATAAACATTCTATAGTATACTTGTTTCTACGCCAAAGAACAAGTGCGGTATTGTCTTATCCTAGAAGAAGTTTCGTGATACCTAGGCTGTTATAGGGTCGAAATATTCTTTAAGGAAAACGTGTAAACGTAATTCAATATTTTCCAAAGCCTCCTCATTCAGAAACACACAAAAGTTACAACAAAAGGTTAATGATACGATTGTATTAAAAAGGAAGAAAACATGGACATACCTCCGGGATTTTCAAATCTTTCTTAACAAAATAAGATCCATCTATCAATAGAAAAACATTATAAACATGCAACTATATATGTAGCAAATTCAACCTACATTTTATTGATAACAAACTAGCAGTTACTTACTTGGAGACATAGTTCAAAAAATTGATGTACTTTTCACTGGATAATTCTAATATCACAGTTACACTAAATCACAGTTAAATATTTAATAGCACGTAAATTATTATAGTAAAATGCACGTAATTAATTGCACATAATTATTATTTTAATGCCAATGGTTGTTAGCTCAGTTCAACTCAAGACATTGCAATTGACATATACCAAAAAAATTATTATTTTAATAAAATACACGTAAATTGCACATAATTATTATTTTAGTAAAATGCATATATTGAAAAAATTTATTATAATACACATGATTAATCATATTATAATAAAATACACAATTTTTTTTACTTTTTTACTTTTTATAAGTCATGAATTATATATCATAATTAAAAAAAATCATGAATTATTTGTACTTTTTATAAGTCACCAATAAAAAATCACAATTAGTTTGGGATGAATAAAGTATATTTCATCAATAATTTAAATATATATTTTGTCCTTTTTTTTATGTAAATTCCCCGAATTTCTCTTACATTAAAAAGAGTGTAAAATAACAAAAACAATTATATTTTTATTTTTATAAAAATAATATCAAAATTGATATTTTGTAATTTATTAAATATGTATTATAAATTAAAATTAAACTTAATAATAGTATGATTTTTTTTCATGCGTCTAACAAGTGGATGTAATTCTAGTTTATATATTAAAAATAAATTGGTAAAAGCGTTTGTTTTCTTCATACTAATTGATATAATATTTAAAAATAAATCAAATTAATATACTTAAGTTATTTTAACAGTTGATAAGTTGTTATATATCATTTAATAAATAATATAAGTTGTTAAATTGTTTGAATAACAATATATATTTAATTTTATAAGATTTTAATTTGTTTGACAATTTAAGATATTATATAAATAAAATTATCAAAAAGAGACATTTAAGATATTATATAAATAAAATTATCAAAAAGAAATATTATATAAGAAAAAATATTATTAAAAAAATAATAAATTTGGAATTATTGAATATATATAAAAGATAATAATTTTAGAGATATTTTGGTTTTTAAATTAGAGCTTATATGTTGTTTAAAAATAAATATCATCCTACTTTTTGTTAAACAATTTACAAATTTTTAAGTTTTATATAAGCTCTTAAACAACTTATAGCTTATATCTTAAAAAACTTATAAGCTCTGTCAAACACCTTCAAAATGAAATATTATGCATTTACTAGTCAAATAGCATAAGACCATCTCCAATGGTGTCAAATTTGGACTCAAATGTCCAATTTGCCACCAATTTTCTCTCTAACAGGGTTTTGAAAATTACCTGACGGCAGAAGGTGGAGAAGCTGCACTTGCAGCCATCTCGCAGTGAGATGCTTCACGGCGGGCTCAATCCTCGCCATTCTCACTCTCTTGAGAAAATGAACTCAAAATTGACTTCAATTTGAAGATAATGAATAGTATAACTCAAATTTGCCTCAAATTTTCTACTCGAACATTATTCATGTATTTTATTTATTTATTTACAATTTATAAATTATTAAAATTTAATTAATTTAACATTTAAATATTTTTCAAACACTATTCATGTATTTTATTTTTTTATTTACAATTTATAAATTATTAAAATTTAATTAATCTAACATTTAAATATTTTTTTAAAGTATATAAAAAAGGTAATATTAGGCTATGGGGCAGATTGCATTTTAATATTATTTTGAACACCCATTCTTTTTCACTTCATTTTGAAGGGTTGTATATTTTTTACTTGTTTATTTATTAGGATATTTGTATTCTTTAAATACTAAATAGGTGCATTTTTTAAAATGTATAAAGTCGTAAATATCCCTACAATAACGTTAACATATTAATTTATTTAATATTCACTAATATTAATATATTTGCATTTTTTATTTGTTTATTTATTAGGATATTTGTATTCTTTAAATACTAAATAGGTGCATTTTTTAAAATGTATAAAGTCGTAAATATCCCTACAATAACGTTAACATATTAATTTATTTAATATTCACTAATATTAATATATTTGCGTTGTAAATATCCCTACAATAACGTTAACATATTAATTTATTTAATATTCACTAATATTAATATATTTGTGTAAGAATGTAAATATATTTGCCTAAATATATTTGTGCAAGAATCAGTAAATTATATATATAAATATATTTGCGTAGGAATGTAAATATTTGCGCAAAAACTTAAATATATTTGTGCAAGAATAGTAAATATATTTGATAAAATATATTTGCGCAACCATTCGATTATATATATTTATGAATAGATACCTTACACATATCAATATATATTTTTCATAGATATGTCATAGATATTTAATATCAATATATCTATATATATTTATTATAGATATCTATCATAGATGTATAGATATCTATCATAGATATGTCATTGTAAACCAATATAACATATTGAAGATAATGAACCTTTTTTAGACAGTCTTGCTAAATTTAAATTCAACTAAAAATTTCCCAAATTGATTAAAATACAAAAAGTGAAATAAAAAACCTAAAAATTTTATGAAGTTGTAATTTGAATTACATAACAAGAATTTGTAAAATATCACAAATTGATTATGGATGAATGTCGAAGGTTTTTTTGTTGGAGCGCCGTTGTCGAGTTTGAGATTTGTGGGGTGGTTTGAAACCCTCAGCTACATAGCGAATTTGGCACTATTAACATAGAATTCTATCGCAGTTATTTCATATCTCATATATATTAAATATCTCTTTTTTTTGTATTTTATGTTTAGATACGTAGTTATATTAATTAATAAATATTGAAAAGGTTAATAATGGAACACTGCCCTATATCAAAAATTGGAGAAAATATAGGTAGTACATGTAATTGTACTCTTACAAATGCCCCGATCCATGATTCTCCCTATAAAAAATTATTATTGTGTAATTTTTAAATTTATGATTATTTTGTAAATTTTAGCTATATTTGTAAAATTTATAATATTTTTAAATTGTGTAAAATTTATAATATTTTTAAATTGTGTTTTCTAGTCAAGTTTACATAACTTATTATGTTTAATTTTAATTTTGTGATTAATATTTATAATTTAGATTAAAATAGAAATTGAATTAAAAAATTCAATAATAAGCAAAACATAAATATTATAAATTATATCAAACAATACAACATAAAATTAAATATAAATGTTTAAACATAAACTGTAAAATAAAATAAATAATAATACAAAAAACACAAATTACAAAAAAACACAAACTATGTAATTTATAATTTATATATTGTATTTGATGTAATAATATTTGTGTTTTTAATTATTAAAATGGTATTTTATTGTTTAATTTTGTATTATAATTTTTAATTTAATTTATATATAATATTATATAAAAATATTTTATATAAAATTAGATCTGTAATAAAATTAATTAAAATTTTATTTATTTCATTAAATTAAAATAAATAAAGATAATTTTCGAGCCTTGACATTTTTAATTCCGTTAAAAAGCTCGTTTCGAGTTTGAATGCCCAAGGTTCAGACCTTGATATGTACTGGAAACATGGGCAAAGCTACTGAATGCCTTCTGCACCGCGAGAAAGATGGAGTTTGAACTAATTCGTTCGATGGGTCTTATGGAAGTGAGAACGATGCATTTATGATGGCTTTCAGTCTTCTCTACATGGATTCATATGAAAAGCCACTTGGATTGAACTTGGGTCTTTCACAATTTAATTGATAAGTACATTGTAACTGTTTTAGAGGTTTTACATTGTAACGGTTTTAGCGGTTTTAACTTGGTTATTATTAGAAACTATATTTGATTTCCTAATATAAATGTTAAATTGTTTAATTTTTTAAAAATTTCAGTTATTAAACAATGCGACTTCTATCATGGTATCAGAGCGTTTGGGTAACGCCGATGTCTTGGGTTCGACTCCCGCCAGAACCAATTTCACCTGAATTAATTATTCTCTTTGTGTACTCTCAAACAAAAGAGGTTGAAATCGACCACAAGTGATGAATGCGTATAAGAAAATATATTCGACTCACTAATATAAATGTAAAATTGCTGAACTTCTTTAAAAGTACTCCCCAAAGAGGTTGAAATCGACCACAAATGATGAATGTGTATTGAAAAATATATTCGACTTACTAATATAAATGTAAACTTTCCAGAGAGGTTAAAATCAACCACAAAGTGATGAAACAGTATTGAAAAATATAGGTTAATTAAATATAAGAAAGTGTAAAATGATAAAACATCATATAGCAATCTGTAATATTTTTCCGGTGACGTAGGAAAGTGTAAAAACATGTAAACATGAGGTAAGAAAATGTAATTAACCCAAAAACATTTTCGACCCACTAATCTAAATGTTAAAACATTTTCGACTTCACTAATATAAATATAAAATTGCTGAACTTCTTTAAAAGTACCGTTATCAATAACTGCTTTCAAAAGTAAAACTCCATCTAAATTAATTATCCAGAGGTTGAGATTTACCGCATGAAAGAATATTAAAAAATGTAGTATATTCGAACCACTTACAATGGTTATCAAAAACTGGAAGGGAGTTTTATTTTATCCTTGGATAAACCAAAAATTTCATCCACTAGAATAATTCCAAAAATTTCATCAACTAGAATAATTCGATCTAACAAGTGTGAAACGTGAGCCTAGTGGTCAGTAAAAGTTTTCTGGCGGAGTAGAAAAATGTAAAAACAATTTATCTCACAACATCCAACTTTTGGCAGGTAAATTTAATATTGCACATCACTGACAACATCCACTTATGTTAACTCGTAGTTCACCATAAAATTTAAAGATTAAAAAGAAAAAAAAAGTACTCACAGTCAAAGAGTTTCTAATTTCTGTGAAGAAAATAAGTTCTGAGTATCTAACTATGCCTCAAGCCATGAGAAATCAAAATTCAAGGAAACCGAAATAAATTCTTCATCTCACAACATTCCTAAGACGAACACCTTCTTACTCGCATGCTCTATGGTTCGATGAGGAAGAGAGGCTGCAGACAAACAGTACACAAATACAATGAGGATAGTAATTGGACTTTGATTTAATTACAAAAACAGCTAGCTGTGTTTTATATTTCACGAATTGCCCCGAATTGGGATTCAATTTGTCTAACAAATAACCCTCCCCTCATTAGGGTGCGATTTGTCAAGGATGATAAACGTAATTATCACTTTTTATTAGGACAGATTGGTGGAGAAAACTTACCGTGTCAATACTGACGGGCTTGCCATCTGCGGCAAGGACTTCAACAACGGTTCCAGACTGATCGGCCTGCACCAAGTGATCCAGGCATTTACGGCATCAGCAAAAATAATGTCAGTTAGTTAACCGATTTGCATTTGAATGTTTTATGTTAACCCAGAGATATAAATTATCCGGCTCTATTGACCAGTACAGTAGTTAGGCACATGATAGATATTTGTTGCTACAACACTTTCGTGGTCCAAACAGGCAAACACTAAGAAATAGGAGTATATGATAAATCAGAACGCCCTCAATATAATTACATTCTCTCACAGTGAATGAGCATTAGAGATATTACAGAGATTTGATTGGCATACTGGGACCGGGAATACAGTGACATGGCAATTTAAGATATAAAAGTAAATTAGGTAACTTTAGACACAATTTTGCCACTTATAAAATGAATTCAGAATCCCACTTAGCGTACTATTTTTCATCTTAAACCATAATCAACAAAGAAGAACCCACAAACCTACTCATGCATTCTTTGGGTCATAGGCTAAATCATAGAAAGGCTTTCAGGTTAATCTGTTGAAAGATGGAGTGCATAAAAAGTACTTATATTGTTCTATTAGAAAACCAAATTTGGTGTTCTGGTAATTGAACTCTGGTGGCAATATTTCAAAATTACTGCATATAAAAGAACAATAAAAAAAAGCTTACTTCTATTTCATTCATCAATTTCATGGCCTCAATGATGCATATAACCTGCCCCTTCTTCACCTTATCGCCAACCTGTATAAAGCATAATACGTAATGCCAAGGGAAGATAGCATAATATCTAAATTTGAAACTGGAATGAATATACAGTTTCATCGATGATTATTAGACGACATCTATTGCAGCTATCAAAGAATGGAAAATTACAAGTAGTACTCCTGAGGTTTGGAAAAGAGATCTTTTGAAGTTACAGAGAAACAAAAACTAAGGTATGATTCAATCTTAATTTTTAAAGGGTTAACTATAATATTATAAAAAATGTAAAGGGGGGCTTTTGAACTAATATTCTTATGAACAGGAAAAACGTAAGGTGGAAACAAACCTCATGGAGTTTATTGTATGTTTTAAGCTTTTTTTTTTTTTTTTTTTTTTTTTGTAACAATCACTTATTATGAAATTATTCAGATATAAAGAAGCCTTCACACTAGACAATGCAATGTGCTAGAGACATGCAAGGACCTCCTTCCTAATTCTCATAGTCAAATCTCAAATTTATGTCAATTACCTTCACAAATGGTTGTTCGCCGGGGCCCGGACTTCGGTAGAAGGTTCCTGCCATCGGGCATTTTATAGGTGTATGAGAAGACTTTGATGGTTGAGATTTTGGCGGAGAAGGTGCTGGAGTTGATGTAGTAGCAATTGGTGCTGGAGATGGTGTTGAAACCGGAGGTAGTACTGCAGGCTGAGGTTGTGACTGCGCATATGTAACAGGAGGAGAAGGTGGTAGAGGCAACGCCTCCTTCTTTCGTATTAAGATTTCACAATCAAGTTGTTTCAACTTTAGTTCCATAATATCTTTAGAATCAACCAACCTGTACAAATGAAAGATCTGATTACCTCATTTATATAAGTGAAAAGGCCATCAAAAGGGATTTTATACAATTGGTAATGCATACTTGACGAGACTAGAAACTTGATTAATAAACTCATTAATTGACTCTTCTGTAGCCAGAGCAGTCGGAGTTGGCTCACTAGGTAACTTGTCATCCTTAGTTTCGGAAGCAGTGGAGGTTGCAGCTTTTGGGGATCCACCCACAACAACCTAAAAGGTAACAGTAATCTTCAGTTCCAAAAAACTTTTAAAAAACTTGGAAATATTTTTTTATAAAAGAAAATAATGGGAACCCCACCTCATTCAATTGAGATTTAACAACAGAGGAACCATTCCAACCAGACTGCAAACCCTACAAAATATAAATACATAATTATAAGAGAATTCAAGGATGCCAGTTGAGCAAAAAACGAAAAGTGTAAAATTGGTTGAAATCTATTATTTATCCTAGGCTTATGAGTATCAGACTGTGATAATGATGTAATAAAGACTTGTTTCATGTGGCAAACAATAAACATTGGAATGCCAGATATAAAAATAAACGACAAAGAATCATTCACGTGTGAAAACTATCTTCATTTTCTTGTTAAAATCTCTTCCATAGTCTCGATTTGTGATTCAAAAAACTAATAATGATAAAGAACAAACAGATCAGGAAAATCTTGAATAATTTCACCGTCCAAAGTCGACGATGATAAAATTAACCACAATTATATGTCCGAACAATGTAGTGATGAACATTGTGCCTAGAGGAAAGACATTCTTCACAGAAGAACTTGGAAGCTCTTACTGGACACAGATGCTTCCAAGTTCTTCCGTCGAAACTCTGATATTATCACTGTCAATTCGGTTTTCAGTTCAAGAATTTTCAAATTCCAGACTTAATTCTTGTAAGCACCATTATGCACACATTTGTTCCTTGCAGCTCGATCTCCAACAAACTCGGAAACACAAAAATATATCAAATAATTGAAACACGAGACAACTACAGAGATCGATGGATCGATCCCACGAAGAAATAGCTCAGAAGAAAAAAGGAAATAAATATATCGATTTGTACCTTGGATGAGAAGCGAAGCTTGGGCCTGGGAGAGAGGCGAAAGGAGAGCTTGTTTTGGCGATGGCACGGCGGTAAATAAGCAGATAATTTGGGGGCGTTCTCCGTCAGAGAGGGCGGCGCCGCCGATGTGGTCGCTGCTCCGAACAAAGACGTCGCCATTGCTCCAGCACACAGTTACAGTGTGTGTGGGAATTTGGGGGATCCGTCAGAAGTAGGAAAAGAGCGCTAGAAGAAGCAAGAGTGTTCGATGATACCTAAGTGTGGGACTGGGAGATAATAGCTGTACGCTGCTAGTTGCGACTTGTGTGGAACGATGCCGTTTTGCAGGCCGTGTGGGCCCCGGTGATCCGGACACATCCTTTCGTCGGGGCCCATGAAGGTGTTTGGGTGAGTAGTTCAACTTGAAACATATCTTACACTATTGCGCTGACTTTTATTTAGCATTGATCTAAAAGTCTTTAGGTTAAAAGCTTGATTGCCTAGAATTTAAGTGATTTAAGTAATTTAGGTCATCTAAAGATTCTAAACTCGCTTTGGTAACGAACGATTTGAATTTGATAAAAAAAACTCGATAAATTTGATAAAATCAATGGAAATAAAATATGATAACCAGAATTTAAATCATTCTTCTTTATTCATTGTGGAATTCCCATACACCTTGTTTTGAGATACCATTCTGTATAACTATGATTGTTTTGATACGTTTGATGATTATGATGTATTATGAACAATAACACACCAACACATGAACAGACATCAACATGAGAACGGTACAAAATCAATACTGTAGAATCTATATATATATATACAATACTTGTTTAACGCAAGATAGCCATGTATTAGCAAAGTATTAGCAATATATATGAAACCACTGCTAGAAGTGGTCATGGTAATTAGGTCGGTAATATGCGCAGCCTTCATAAGGTTGCCCTCAGGTACTGTACCACGAAATAAACAATCGCCAGAAACAGGGCGATCTGGTATAAATCTCTTTGAAAGCTTTCATCCCTCTGAAAAAACTGCATGGAAGAAAAACCCGGGTTAACGACAAACGGGACACATGAGCTTATTTTCAGGTGATTTTTTTGCAAAGAATGCTTTACCTTGGTTGGATCACCACTGGGATCCGGATACATTTCCACATTCTTGTTCTTTGTTGTGACCCGGTCCGTCGAGTCCTTGATGAAATCAGAAACATCTTTTCCGGCTTCAACTGCGGCAAACAGCCTCCTGGAAGCCCAGAAATATGCTTGGCCAAAGAGGGACGATGCTGATAAATCCCATAGCTCTTCATGCTCGATCACTTGGCCACTGATTTGATTCAGAGTGAACTTTGAGTCCACTTTCACAACCAAGTCCCCTCCGATGCTGAAAACCGGAGACTTGGGCTTCCCTCTTAGAGTCCACTTTATATTCAGGACGCTCCTTGATAGCATCACCATTTGTTGCACAGTCTGCAAGATATGACGCGATTACTATTTTCACGGAATAAATAATGTTCGATGAGATGTCTGAATTAAGACTCACTACTGTCGGATTCTCGAGTGCATCGGTTGCCCACAGTGGTCTCTTGTACTTTTCTCTACCGGTAAAGCTTCTAATTGGGTCCTGCATTTATTATTTTGTTGGACACAAATCAATACAAGATTAGGGCGCAATTACTCCCCCTATTGCAATCGGAAACGGGTGAAATTATCAACTACAGGGGACACTAGATGCCCCTCTTGCTGCAACCATGAAATCAGTTACTATTAAGTTGTTACCTTATATTTGACAGAAACAGCGAATGTTCCTAGAGCACGATTGCCTTGTCGAAGTTGGAGAATGTCGCGAACTAGTTGCCGAGCAGTAGATTCCACCAAAGGGCTGCTAATGCACTCAAACTCATTGCATAGCTCGCCAAAGTCCATCTGGTCAACAATTTTGTCGGCCTCAGAACTCGCATCAGGAGACGCCGCCTCGGTTCTGCTCAACTCATTCTTAACTGCAACACATACATTAGTTATCGGATAATTAGAATTTGAGAGGATCCAGTGGCAGAGCTAATCAATAAGAGGCATATATACCTCGGAGAGTTCCAATATTGGTGCGTCGGAGACGATGGAAGAACGCATTTTGAGGCCTACTGGTGCGTCGGAGAGGCTTATTTGTACTGATAGCAAACCTCGTACGGTTTAATGCGCGGCATGGTAAAGAAGGTGAAGAAGTGGCACAAGGGCTCATGTCTTTGTTCTCTGTCTGGAACTTCTCTCCATTCTGCAAAAAGAAAAACTTGGGAGAGTTTTGATTATTAATTAATGATGAGCTGGCTGCTGTAGAAAGATCTTTAATTTGTTTGAGTTTATGTGTGTGTGTTTTGATGGATAAGGTCATGTGTGGTCTGTGTAATTTGGGAGGTGATCACACTTGAATAATAATACTATATGGCACTGAAAATTTACCAGGCTTTCAAATAGTTGACTTGACTTCACAGTTTCTTAACCTTGCCTCGGCGTAGGTTGACATGCCCTGGCCTGAGATCCCAAACGGAGAAGGAACGACGAGTGGAACCTCGGATATCGAACGATCGGATCGTAGGGCAGTTGCTCAACAAAACCATGTTCCCATAACCTCTCCAATCAAGCTAATAAGTTGATTAGGTTTCTTTACTGACCACACTTAAAAAACACATTTGTGCTGCGAGTGCATTTACCAACTCCATAAACTACCACTACAAACACACACTATATAATACCCATAAATCATTCCCAAGAATATTCACATCATCAACACTCTTCGAAATGGCTAATCTTGTTATGCTCACTTGCCTCTTCCTACTAGCCGCCACCCTAACTAGCTCGGCACGAATCCTCGATGAAGTAACCCCACCCATCCCCCTTCCCACCGACACTCCCGACGTATCCGATCCTTCAGTAGTACCACTGCCTGATAATACCGACAACTCCAATCTCCCACCAGCAGTGGCGGCCCCATCACCCTCGAGCGGCCAAATCCCAGCCATTCCCACCACCACTCTTCCACCGGGGCCCGATATTCCCGACACTGGGGCCCCACCGGCCACAACCTTGCCAGCTGGAGTTTCATCCACGGTGTCGTTCTTCATGCACGACATCCTGGGCGGGTCGAGCCCGTCGGGGCGAGTGGTGACGGGTATCGTGACCAACACCAACGCCAACAACCTCCCCTTCTCCAAGCCCAACAACCAGGTCTTCCCCGTCAACGGAGGGGTCCCGCTCAACACCATCAACGGCGTCGTCAACAACAACAACTACCCATTCCTCGTCGGTCTCAACGGCTCCCCTACCAACACCCTCAACGGAAACAACCACAATAACAACAACAACAACCAAGCGTTCGTCACGGGGGGCCAGCTCCCCCAGGGCCTGAGCCTCCAGCAGCTCATGTTCGGCTCTGTGACTGTGGTCGACAACGAGATAACCCAAGGGCACGAGCTGGGGACGGGCGTGCTGGGGAGGGTGCAGGGGTTCTACATTGCCAGCTCATCCGACGGGTCGAGCCACACGCTCGTGCTCACGGCTCTGTTCCACGGCAGTGCTGAGGTGGAGGATACGGTCAGCTTCTTTGGGGTCCACAGGACGGCTACGCCCATGTCCCACCTGGCCATCGTGGGTGGGACCGGGAAGTACGGGCATGCCAAAGGGTACGCTGCAATCGAGACGCTTCCCCACGAGGATCAGCACACCACGGATGGCATCGAGACCATCACACACTTCACTCTTTATGTTACTCCATAGAATGTAGTCAAATTAATTATGGAGTATCTTTTTCTTTTGTTTTGTGTGTGTGTATGTATTGTCGTTTGATTTGTGTAAGTTTGACATTATTATTGAAATTTTACTTTTTTATCATTTTCTATAAATATGAATTTTGCAAAAATAAAATTAATTCAAAGTTTCAAGCAAATAAAATTGGGATATTCTTCTATCTTCTCTCCCTACCGACTTCTCCGGCGAATATACGCCAGAATCTCCACCCCACCAGCCAAGCCAAGCCGCTCGCCGCCGATTATGGCGTTCACCTTCGCGCCCTTTAATTTGACTAATTCCTTTACCTGCAAAGCGACTCTCCACTCTACATCTTCCACATCGCCATCGTCACTTGCCTTCGACGCCGCCTATATTAAACGCGCCGCCGAGCTAGCGGACAAATCCGCCGGGTTCACGGCGCCGCACCCGAACTTTGGCTGTGTCATAGCCACCAACTCAGCTCGCGGAGAGAAGGCGATTGTAGGCGAGGGCTATCTGTACGCGCAGGGAACCACCCCAGCGGAGCTGCAGGCGGTGGAGTCCGCCGGAGAACAATGCCGTGGAGCCACAGCGTATCTCAACATGGAGCCCAATCACTGCCTCGGAGACGAAACCGCAGTCTCTGCCCTGGTCCAGGTAAATTACCAAATCATGGCTTGTATAATAACCTCAAAAAAATCGGATTAAATGCAAATCTTAAGGTTTTATTGGTATGATTTTGGATTTACTTTTACTTTTTCTTTTTTGGATTTACCGTTTACAAATTCATTTTCAATCTAAAAAATCCTTAGAGCTTATTGATGGTTAGGCAGGAATTGGTAGAGTAGTCATTGGAATCAGGCATCCTTTGCAACATCTTCGGGGAAAGGCAGTTCGTGCATTCAGGGATGAAGGAGTATTGGTTGATGTTCTTGGCGAGGATATTCAATGTAAAATGATAGAGGTGATTTATTCAGAACATGAACTGTTGTTGATGTTTACCTTTCTTGAGCTTGATATTATTCTCGAATCTTCTGTACTTAGTTGGATCTTTTCTTGTAGGAAGGCTTGAAGTCCTGCCTTGTAGTGAATGCTCCTTTATTGTACAGAGCTGCTTGTCGAGTCCCATTCTCTGTTCTCAAATATGCTATGACCCTCGATGGTCAGTAATGGATGGTTAATGTTGTCCATTCTCTATTTGATTTTCATTATTCGATTTTCCCTTTCTTTAATCAGTACTATTTCTTATTAATGCGAGTGTTGTGTGTATATATAAATGCAGGAAAAATCGCAGCAAGTAGTGGGCATGCATCTTGGATAAGTAGCAAAATTTCGCGAACCCGAGTATTTGAAATGCGTGGCAGATGTGATGCTGTCATTGTCGGAGGCAACACCGTACGCCGAGATAGTATGAATTTTTAATGGCTGTTCGTTTTTCATTTTTCCTTTTTCATTTTTGTAAAATGTTTCAAAATGTAGATCCACGTCTAACAGTAAGAAACGGAGCTGGACATTTTCCCCAACGTATTGTGATGTCAAAATCTCTTGATCTTCCTGAGGTTGCTCACTTGTGGGATGGGACTGATGTCCCCACCATGGTTGCTACACAGAGAGGTGCGAAAAAAAGTTTCCAGAAACTCCTCGCGTCTAAGGGTGTTGAAGTGATAGAGTTTGAGATTTTAAACCCGAAAGTCGTGATGGAATATTTGTATGACCGTGGATGTCTTTCTGTTTTGTGGGAATGTGGAGGCACTTTAGCTGCATCCGCTATTTCTTCTGGTGTCATCCACAAGGTATGTCTGGGCAATTACTTATTTAAATAGATGTCATTATTCTGAGGCAAACACTTGTGTAGACCGCGTCACAGATAATTCTCGTTAGTCGTTAGACAAACAAAATAATCGTACTGAGCCCAATTATTTATTTAGTTTTTAGTTTTGTAATTCTTTTAACTCTTCTAGTATTGTTAGTTTTGATATTTTTTGTATTTATTAGTTTTTTTTCTCACTTTTTTGGGTTTTTGTCGTCTGCAATTTTTATTTGTTTTAGGAGGTTTAGTTTTTTATGTTTCTATTTTTTTCGTAATGTTTTTAGTCGTTTTGCTAAGGAGACAGGAGTGTGCCAGTTATTCTTAAAAGCTCATCAATTTGCATGTTTAGGCAATATTAATGCGATTCTTCCGCTCTTGGGAATCTTCTTTTTTTTCCCAATATTGACGAGTGCTCACATTTCTTTTGCTCTGTGAGATCATCCGCCTTCATAGTGCAACAATTTGTTCTCTGAATTTTCAGCTTAAGCATGTAGTACTATATTTTATAGTATAGTTTTTTTTTCTGCTGATGCAGGTACATGCATTTGTTGCCCCTAAAATTATTGGTGGAAAACATGCGCCATCTCCTGTCGGAGAACTTGGGATGGTGGAGATGACTCAAGCATTGGAATTAATTGATGTACATTATGAGCAGGTTTTATATTTCTGATACTGCTAACATTATATTTTCTATTTCACTATGTAGATAACTGTTTGATCAAAACTTTAACAGTACTCTGTCTTAAAGAAGTAATTTCTTGTTTGACTGTTAAAACCCCCCTAAGATCTTGTCTCAATGACCTCATGGTTTTCTATGACTTTCTTTATTGCACCATCATTTACCTTGCAGCCAGATGAATAAAAAAATTAAAAGGGTACACAACTTCTTACTGGCTTTCCAGACGTTTTTCCTTCACTCTTTCTTTTTTCTCTCTCAAGTGTATTTTGTCCCTACCAGTATTTTTTTTAAAAAAAAGTAAGTATATGGGTCATATCTTACCTTCTAAAGGCGGAAAAATAATGACTAAATAATCCATTTTTCGATATTGCAAATGAGTCAATGACTGGTCTAGAAATTCATCTCTGTGAAAAACCTACTGTTAACTAGAAATACATTGTTCAGTGACCAGTCAAAAACAATTTGTAGCCTTGGTACTTTCTGGAAAACCTGATATACATATTGCTGAATGTTTATACCTTTAGCATGCAAATGCAGGTTGGCCCTGACATGCTTGTAAGTGGATTTCTTCATCCGGTTCCTGACTTGGCACCTGTAATTCCATCAATGGATGAAACTGTTTCAGTTGATCCTTCTGTTTCTCCTTATGAAGCAAGCATTATATTTTTCTATAAAACATGGGATCCTTATGGTGCCTTTTCAAACTTCTCTTTGCATCCAATTCAAATGCCTGATGAAACTGGAGATTGTTATAGTTGGCCCAGTGTGGAACACTATTACCAGGTCCCTTTCTTGTCATGTGGTTGTTTTTTTCAAACTCTTCTGTTTTTTTCTTGACTTGTTAATTAACTTTTTAGGCTCATAAGTTTGTCGGGTTAGATGATCCCATTGCCAAAAAATGTTTCGATAAGATCAAAACCGCAAAAAGTCCCGAGGAAGCTGCACGACTGGGAAGGAGAACACAGAGACAATGCCCAAATTTGGTATTTCTTTAATTAAATATTCTTACTTTCTGAATGGTTTTTTTGGTTTAGTTTTGTTTCTTAAGTGCACTTGTGAAAGTTGGTGCTACCCCCTTTAGTCTTTCAGCCGTGTTTATGAAAAAGAAAGTTCAGACAGGAATATGAGAATCACCTTTTAGGGTTTTGAAACACTTCCTTGCTGACTTACTGTTTACGCATAATATGTGCAGAATTTGATCTGGCGTAGTTTTTGATGACCTGGGATCTATTGAACTAGGATTTTCAGGGGTAGTTGAAATGCATTCAATATTCCTAATTTGGTATCGACATATGCATTTCTCACAACTGGGTACCAAGGCCAATTATTATCGAAAAAATCCTATTTATAGACACAACATTCCCTTTATGAAGTGATTGGAGTAGACTAGTTCTCAATGACGACTTGAAAATTGATCATATCTCACTGTCTATGTGTCGGACAAGAACCTGTACCGTTATCTGCTAAACACATGGAAATGTATCTTTTTCTGATCAGGATTCTTGACTTTGGTGGAAGTTTAATGATCAGATTTAGTTCCTTTGGATTAATTCAAACATGAACCTTGAAATTTAGCCTAATCAAAATAGAACATGTGAAAGAGAATTGTGTCTTCTACAATAATGTTAATCTCTCGCTTAATTTTGTAAATGACATTGCAATAATGTCAAATAGAGCTATTTATTGTTTATAAAAAAAATCTAGAGTTTTTTGATTTATTTTTGTCATGCCGCACGCAGGTGAGACCGGATTGGGATTCTGTCAAGACTGAAATAATGTATAGAGCTTTGAAGTGCAAATTCTCGACATATCCTGATTTATCATCTATGCTAATATCAACCACCGGATCTGTTCTCGTTGAGGCTTCACCACACGATCTGTTCTGGGGTGGTGGCCGGGATGGGGAAGGGCTGAACTATCTCGGGAGGCTGCTGATGCAGTTGAGATCCGAGTTTCTAGGCTATACTAATGGAAGTAAGAATCTTCTTCGACAAGAGGAGAACGAAGTTCGGTAATTCACATCGGATTTTTTCCAATGCACACGGTTCATAATTGTTTCATTGGAAAGCTCAAGATATTTGAAGACTTGCCAATTTCACGTCCCTACATAACATAACAAAAAAAATCATTGATAATTTGAGTGTGAAAAGAAATGAAGAGGCCCATAATTGTGTGGGGACATGCTAAATTGGTAGTTGTGATAAAAACAAGCAAGTCGTGTTTTGTAGTGTACTAAGATTTTGGTCTTGACAGGTAAAGCTTAGCTAGCTACAATCAATGACGAGGGACCCTTTCCTTTTCATTCCTTTTCATTTTTTGGAAAAACAAAAAACAAAACCATGGATTGATTGCCTATTGATAGCCTCATCAAGATATCAAGTTTCTCCAAAGATAAGGCTTCGTTTTAATTTATCTTATCTTATTACACTCTCATCATTGTATAGTTAATGACACTCGTTGTTCTCGTCAGTCAATCATAACATTACACCCGGCAACAAATCGCCGAAAAATCTCTTCTAAAAATAGTTTTTTTTTGTTTTACCTTACTGTAACAACCTAATATCTATCTAGTGGTGTAGACTTGTTCAATCTTTTTTATTCTAAAGAAGGATTAGGTTGAATAATGTAATGACCTAATATCAAGGCGATCTAATCTAGTGTTGGGATAATTTACCAAAAATATAATTATCCAATTATTATTTCTTTTCCTAAATAAGGATTAGGTTTAATATTAATAATAAATAATTATGTTTTTTTAACTAATTATCCACACTCATTTGTCCTTTTTATAGACACACATTAAAGAATCAAAGATAATCACGATCTTTCATCCTAAGTGTCCGTTCCTACATCGCCATATTTATATATATAATCTCAGAGATGTTGAAAATGATGGACGTTTTCACACACACATATCTCTTCTTTCTTGTCTGAGTTTTTCGCGATCCCTGTTTTTTAATTTTATCCAAACTGATCCCGTCTCTCTCTCACTCGTTCCTTTTCCGCCGGCCGTTTGATCTTGACCGAATCTTGGGTGTAGAAAACGGAGCTCTTGTCGGGTCTGTACGGATAGCTCATCGCTTAAGCTTTTCTGGGTTTGACCTGTTTTAGGCTTATATGTACGAGGTTTGATTTTCGTTTGTTCTTGGAATTCAATGTGAAAAGGTCACATTTTTTATTTGATTCTTGATTCCCCAGTAGATCTGTTTTTCTGGGCATTGTTATTATCCTATTCTAAGTGTAGATTGAAGACATGATTTGTGAAATAGTATCCGTTGTTCTTAGTCAGTTTGTCGATTTCTGAGAGAACTGCAAATAGATTCTTTTGTAATATACTATATAATACTGTAAATTCGGGACGGATTCGAACACGGAAAATCGGAGGTTCCACTGTGTGGGTGCTCTGGATTGCATACTGAACTTAGTCAGGGCCCTGAAAATGGGTTCCTGCCTGTCGTACGAAAGCAGGAGCCCACGGGCCAGGTCTCCGATGGGGACTAAAAAGAGAAAGGGCTCGAAAAAGACATTTGGGTCTCAGAGTTCGTTCGATTACAGGAGGGAGGAGAGGCTGCACAGAGTTCCCGGACGGATGTTCTTGAACGGCTCGAGCGAGATCGCTTCGCTTCATACGCAGCAGGGCAAGAAAGGGACCAATCAAGATGCCATGATTGTTTGGGAGGTTAGGTTCTTTTCTTGCTCTCGATGACTAATTTCGTGAGGAGGGAAAATTACTTTATTGTTTATATTAGGCAGAAAGAAAAACAGTGTGATCTGATTGAGAAACTGGTGAGTTTAAGTTTGTTGTCGTAATTCATCATGTACTTTTTGATCCATGTTTGTGAAGTGAAATGATTCTATGCATAATTATTTCACAACAAACTAAATCACAATGCTAGTTTTGTTGCACAAAAATTAAATCTCGCGCTGATTCCTTTTGGTGTTACATGACTATGCAGAACTTTGGCTCAAGAACAGACACAGTCTTCTGTGGGGTTTTTGACGGCCATGGTCCTAACGGCCACATGGTGGCCAAGCGAGTTAGAGACTCTCTTCCTCTGAAGCTTTGCTCAAATTGGGAAGTTAACAATATGAAGAGTGACGAGGTTCTTAGGGAGATCAGCTTAAATAGCATGGGCACGGGTAGTTTCTGCTCAGAAGCCACTTCCTTCGTGTCCGCTGACGAGGAAGCTAGTCGAACTTCCACCGTTGATGTTGAAGACAATGGAAAGCAGCAGACGGAGGATTTCGAGACTTTAAAACAGTCGTTTTTAAAGGCTTTCAAGTACATGGACAGAGAGCTGAGAATGCATGGTAATATTGATTGCTTCTGTAGTGGAACTACAGCTGTCACTCTCTTGAAACAGGTATTTTTTATTTCTATTCGTCACATTTTATTCATCGATTCCTTTATGATATCTGTGACGTTGTATTTATCAAATTTCCTTTACGTTCTTCTGCAGGGTAAAGATCTTGTTATTGGAAATGTTGGGGACTCGAGAGCTGTATTAGCTACGAGGGATGAAAATAATTTACTTACTGCAGTTCAGTTGACAGTGGATCTTAAACCTAATCTTCCCGGTACATAATTTTCCTCCAACTAAACAGTCAACAGGGTTTTAGGATAGTAATGATAGTAAAAATATGTAATATACTCAGTTTCTTGGGTGTGATATTCGGAATTCGTTACTTTAGCTTGTCGGTTTTGGTCGTTAATTAGGTTTTTCTAAGGCATTAGAATTTGAAGCCGATCACTTGTTTCTACTGTATGTGGCAATTAAGATTATAATATTTGTTTTCATATAAAAAAACATTTTGCTTACACATGAGACTTGGGCTATCGCCTATCGTTGTGGCAGTGACGAACTTTTGTTGGCTCTTCACAGTTTGTATAGATATACCAATTTATAGAAGCCTAAATCATTTCCTAAGGGAAATGCATTCTCTTGACTATTTCTTGAATTGTGATTTTAAATAAATGTAACAGTAACTTATGAAAATGGTTCTTCATTTGTCTTACAGCGGAAGCAGCGAGGATTCGCAAATGTAAAGGTCGCGTATTTTCCCTTCGGGACGAGCCGGAGGTGGCGAGAGTGTGGCTCCCACACAATGACTCTCCGGGCCTTGCTATGGCCCGTGCGTTTGGCGATTTCTGCCTAAAGGACTTTGGCCTCATCTCTGTGCCAGAAGTTTCCTATAGACGCATAACGGATAAGGACGAGTTCATTGTCTTGGCCTCAGACGGGGTATGAAACCCCAAATTATTTCATTATCACCCACTACTATATTTGAGGATAATTACAAAAACCTCAAAAGGTAATTTTTTGTAATTCCCTTGAATTTATTAATGTATCCTGGACAGATTTGGGATGTCCTCTCGAACACTGAAGTGGTCAACATTGTGGGTTCTTGCCACACCCGTTCTCACGCAGCCCGTGCCCTTGTGGAGACAGCTGGCAAGGCTTGGAGGTCGAAATATCCGACTTCTAAAGTCGATGACTGTGCTGTCGTTTGCCTCTTCCTCGACTCAAACGAGTCCAATTCTCCGACTATCGATTCGAAAGAGAATATTCCATCAATTGAAGAGGTTGATGATGGTCCTAAAGATGGACTCATCGGAGAAGGAAATGAAGAGCTTGCAGAATCCCCCCCTGGATGCTCGGATGAGGAAAGAGCGAAGAGTATTGGAGTCGGAAAAAGTTGGTCTGCTCTTGAAGGGGTTTCGCGCGTGAACACGCTCGTTAACTTGCCCAGGTACAAACCCGGGAAAGAAGACGAGAAAGTTGCTTTGTTAAAAAGGGCTAGAAAATAAAAACAGGTGTCTGCTTTGTATTCTGTCTTTAATCTGTCTTCGTAAAACTGATTTTTCATTTTTTTTAGATGGAAAACAGTGTTGGATATGTATTAGGGGTATGTTTATCGTGGAATTGGAGAGGTTGGACCAGGCTAATATTAGATCGTCTGGGAATTGTCCTTTTGTCTGTCGTTTTTATTTTTGTCAGAGTCTGTATCGTAGGACAGAATCGGAGTTTTGTAGACTCCAACTCTCTCCAGTCTTCTCCCTGTTAAGAATGTTATTGTTTTTGTTCTTTATCTTTTCTCAGTCGGAAGAATTGGTGGTATTTGTTTGATTGTAAAAACGCGCCTTTGTTTAGTTCAACATGTTGATTTTTGCTATAGTAATTGGAAGAATTATTATGACAAATTTTGATGTATTATTTTGTAAACATAACTGAAAGAGAAAACAATATGTGATCATACGATGATGTCTTCATCAGCCAATCTCATTTCACGTGGCGGTTGCCATTAGGATATATGGGATGAATATCAAACCAGTAAGTATATACTTTGAAGATTATTCAGCTCGAGAATTCAGAATTCGTTACAAGAACTCGTAAACAACCACACACACACACACACACACACATATATATATATATATATATATATATATGCATGAAGCTGACTTTTGGCTTTCCGTGTGCAGCAGTCAAGTTCAGTGCTCTGTGTATGTACAAGACTAAAATACATCATAAATGTATCCTAGAAACAGAGCTATTAGAGTATTAGTAGGTTTCTTAAGGCCTGCGGAACAAATTAATTTGCCGAGAGAAATGTGTTTCGATTATGTAGTGTAACTTCGTACAATGACTGAGATCATATTTCAATTAAAATTAATACTATAGTACTAACTTTCCACACAAAAATAAATAAGGTTAGTAAAAGTCACATGAACATGGGGAACGTAATTCCCAAAATCATTCTTACCAGCATTCCCTATTCAAGTCGTATGAATAGCTTCGGCCTTCGGTACACAGATTGTTTGTTGGTGTTGGATTTATATGTATTTTTCGACTGATGTAGCGGTAGCGTATATACCTCTTGATACTAGTATGCTAGGTTATTTAAGGACGATAATACTTTTTATTTCGTATCAAAATTTTTTTTGGTTAGATGATATTTAAAAGTTGTAATCATCCTTTTAGTTAAGGGTGTTTAGCTTTGGATGAGGCATTGATTATAGTAAAATGTTATGTAACTTCTATGAAATGGTTTCACGGGATTCAGCCAATTGTCTTGATTGTAGAATATTATTGAGAAATAGGAATTGGCCTTATCAAATGATTTTTTGCAATTATTTCCAGTACGGAATGAGTCGATCATGCACGTCCTTGGTGTTCATGAGATAAGTAGTACGGTGGTGTGTTATTGAACAAAAACGGTCTTCCTCCAGTCATCAATAATTTCGATTTTCGATACATATCATGATCATCCAATAAGAAGGGTTTCCATTTTTTCAAATGAGTTGAGTAACTTCAGATTGTGTCCATGATCATTTTCTTGTGTATAGGGATATAAGATCATCGTACTGAATCCAATGATGGAGCTAATTATCTACTAAGGGATGCTTACTCTAATTATTTGCTGACATTTAAATGAATTCACAAGAAAGAGGTTTATTAAGAAATACTAAGTGCATTGGAGAAAAGGCACAAGACAGGTAATCAAAACACGAAAAATTAGACATTTTTATCAAGTAAATGTCGTTTAATATTTGCTAAACAATACTCCCAAATCTATTCAGCCCAGGGGGGCAGGTCCTCCTTCCCTCCATATACTACCCTAATAGCATTGATAATGTCGCCATCTTTCATTTCCAAATCACGTGGCGTTTTAATATCACAAACCCGGACTCCATCAAGCATGAACCTGGTGGAGGGATAGACAAGGCCATCGACTCTGTTGCAAAAATCAACAAGTATCATGCGCAGAGGATCATCCTTGTGTATGAGAAAGCTGCGATTGATTGACACTATGGTAGGCCTTTCGTACTTAATTTGGACGACAATAGGACCATCTTCTTCCTTCAGTACTCTAGAAGGGGTTGGGGTTGGGGTCAGGATGGGATGAATATCAATCTGAATTTGGATGACAATACGACCATTTTCTTCATTCACTCTGACAGATGCCATTAGGATATGATGAATATGAAACTAGAATGTAAAATTTGAAGTTTATATATACAGCACGGATATGATACAAGAACAAGTCAACAACCACATGCATGCATGTTATATAGAAGCTGCAGGCAGGATGCATGAAGCTGACTTTTGGCTTTCCGTGTGCACCCAAGTTCACTGCTCTCGTGGCTTTTGATCCATTCAGAGTCTGCATCATAAATGTATCCTTGTCATAGTTTGCACTTCCGTATAAGACCAGTCTAATATTAGATCGTCTGCGAATTGTCTTTTTGTCAGAGTCTGTATCGTAGGACAGAATCGGAGTTTTGTAGTATCCAACTCTCCAGTCTTCTCCCTGAAAAACGCGCTTTGCTAACGTGTTGAAAGTTTTTTATATTGTGTTTGATTATTGATTTGGAAGAAATCTAATGACAAATTTTGATACTATTATTTTGTAAACATAACTGAAACAGAAAACAAAAAGTGCTCGTACACCCGCCCGGCCACGTTAGTATCCTTGCCCCCATTGTGCCTCCATCCCTCCGAATTCTACCTTAAGGGCATCGATAACGTCTTCATCAGCCATTCTCAAATCACGCGGCGTTTGGGTTTCACGAACCCGAACTCCATCAAAGACAAGAGTGATGTGTTTCGATTATATAAAGTTTTTTTAATAGGGAGAGGTTTATTCAAAAAGATGAGGAGAATGGAGAAAAACACAAGTAATCAAACACAAAAAAGTAGACATTTTGTTAGATAGTTGATCAAATAAATATATGGAACTAGAAATTTCACATTAGTATCCTTCCTAGCCCCACCATTGTCCCTCCAAGTTGATCGTTAAAAGCATCGATAATGTCGTCATCTTCCATTTGCAAATCACGTGGTGAAATTACGTTTTCGACGTAAGATACCAACTTTTCGCGAAGTCGGTCTTAAATCAGTCTTCAGCAACTAAGGTTCACACACACTTCGTTCGTTCGTACACACTCAGCTGTCACTTGCTCCAGTTGGAGCACGGTTCGTGTTATGTATGTATGTTCGCACTCAGTGAATGTAAAGTAGTGAAGACAAAGTTATGTAATAGTTTTCATTTCATTGAATCAACAAAACTAAACTATTACACTTTGAAAAGAAAGGTAGACGAAATGATCAAAGGTCGTATCCCAAGTGACGTAGCACTCCAACGAACCAGAGACCTAGTACTACTAGACCTAGAGCTAAATCACATAACCCTACTAGTGGTGCACAGCACAAAGCAACTACGAAAACTCTAAGGCTCAGCGCCTAACAAACAAAGATAGCGATACTCGAATATCAGATTTCGTTCTCTCAAAATCGTCAAAATCGTTAAGTGACGTCCTGGAACTCCATGGGTATATATAGTAGTCTCGCATATGTGGAGCAATGGTTTGGAGCAATCTGATTGGCCACATGCTTGGCCTACATCACTTTTCCATGGATGACATCACTTTCAGAATCTTCGATTCTTGAATCTTGGAATCTTGAATTTTCGATTCTTGAATCTTTGAATCTTGAATCTTCGATTTCATTAACTTCAGACTTCAACGTCTTGACTCCATCGATCTCTATACTTCATCTTCAACTCCATCGTGATGAACACTTGTCGTTGAGACTTCAGTACTTCATCGTCTTCATGGTCGTCGACATTTGAAGTAGTAAAAAGCACATCCATACATCTTCAACACTTGAACTAATATAGACATCTCATTCACTTGTTGACGTTGAAGATAGGATTTAACACACCATGCATCAGTTGATGTATAAGGTGGAAAGAGCTGTGGCGTGCGACTCCAGTCGCACAAAAAAGAAGACGCCGATTCATGCGACTCCAGTCGCATGGAATGGTAAGTGGCAAGAAGTGCGACTCCAGTCGCACAAATTGGATGATGAAGAATCATGCGACTCCAGTCGCATGAAATGGAGTATGCAAAATGTTAGACTCCAGTCGCACAAAATGGGGTAGCAAAATGTTAGACTCCAGTCGCACAAAATAGGGTATGCAAAATGTTAGACTCCAGTCGCACAAAATAGGGTGCTGGTGAAATTTGCGACTCCAGTCGCACAAAATGAAACAGGCGAAATGTGCGACTCCAGTCGCATAAAAAGGATGAGTCGCAATGTGCGACTGTGCGACTCCAGTCGCATAAAAAGGATGAGTCGCAATGTGCGACTCCAGTCGCATAAAATGGACAGGCGAAAACGTGCGACTCCAGTCGCATAAGATGGATGAAGCGAAATGTGCGACTCCAGTCGCATAAGATGGATAAGGCGAAATGTGCGACTCCAGTCGCATGTTTTTGACATCACTTGTCATATATGGATACGTAGCTCTTGAAGTGTGGATTCTATAGCATTTTGAATCAAGTCAATCAGAGCTCGTATGAATGAGATATGGCCAAAATCAACGGACTGCACATCCAATGGCAATTTGTGCGACTCAAGTCGCACGCAGTGGAAGGTGCAGTGTGTGCGACTCCTGTCGCATGTTTTTGACATTACTTGTCATATATAGATACGTAGCTCATGAAGTGTGGAATCCATATCATTTTGAATCAAGTCAATCAGAGCTCGTATGAAGAAGATATGACAATAGTCGACGGACAGCGCAAGGAACACATAAAGTTGATGCCAAAAACTTGTATTTACACGTGGCGTTTGGGTTTCACGAACACAGACTCCATCAAACGTGAACCTGGTGGAGGAATATACGAGGTCGATGCTGTCGCAAAAATCAACAAGTATCCTGCGCACAGGATCATCCCAGTGTATGAGGAAGCTCCGGTTTATTTTCTGAATTCGGATGACAATAGGACCATCTTCTTCCTTCACTCTGGGGGGTGCCATTAGGGTATATAGGATAAATATCAAACGAGTATATAAGTTAAATGTTTATAATTATCAAACGAGTACCCACTTTGCAAGTGGCTCGGTGGCTCCGTCTTCACAAATTATTGCATGTAAACGACCAAAATGTAAGAAACGAAGTTAGATGTATGAAGTAATCGAATAAAGAAAACGAGGAGCAATGCAGCCCCAATCCGGAGGTCATTCAAACTGTTTTTCGTTTGATTGATTTGTACTTGCTTAACTTGACAGAATTCTTATGGTTAGATGATCGTCGTACTGAATCTATGGAGCTTATCTTCTAAGGGATCCATTGGGAAGAAAAAAAACTGAGATTCTTGATTTTAATTAAATTAGTTCAATTCTTTACTGACATACTATAATTTCAATTAATTCAAAAGAAAGAGGTTTATTAGGAAATAGGTGCATTGGAGAAAATCACAGGTAATCAAAAACCCGAAAAAATAAAATTTCGATTAGGAGAGGGAAGCCAAATATTAATACTTCCTGTTCAGTCCAGGGGGCCAGGCGGGCAGGTCACAAGAGTGCCTCCGTCCCTCCATATTGTACCTTCAAAGCATAGATAATGTCGTCACCTTCCATTTTCAAATCACGTGGCGTTTGTGTTTCACGAACACGGCGTCCATTAAAGAGGAACCTGGTGGAGGAATAGACGAGGCCGAAGCTGTTGCAAAAATCAACAAGTATCTTGTGCAGAGGATCATCCCTGCGTAGATGCTGCGATTGAATGGCCCTATGTTAGAGAACCCGTCGTGCATAATTTGGACGACAATAGTACCATCTTCTTCCTTCACTCTAGAGGGGGTTGGGGTTGGGGTCAGGATAGGATTAATATCAATCTGAATTTGGACGACAATACGGCCATTTTCTTCATTCACTTTGACAGCTGCTGCCATTAGGATATGATGAATATGAAACTAGAATACTGTATGTAAGCTTTGAAGTTTATTATGATACAAGAACAAGTCAATAACCACATGCATGTTATATAGAATTAAGGTGCAGGATGCATGAAGCTGACTTTTGGCTTTCCGTGTGCACCCCAAGTTCAGTGCTCTCGTGGCTTTTGATATGAATCCATGTCCCATGTGTACAAACTAAAAGACATCATTAATGTATCGATCCTTGCATACGATTAAAAAGAGTAGGTTTGCCAGGGTTTCATATGACCCAAGGAACAAATTTGACCAGGGTGGTGTGTTGGGAGTTCTCGATCGTACTATGATTGAGATCATATTATATAATCATATTTCAATTCAAATTAATAGTAGCAACTATTAATTTGGAGCACACCAGCTAATAAGGTAGGGCTTACCTCGAGAATTTGGGACAAAGTTAGTACTTCTACCTCTTGAATTTGTGAAAATGGACTTGAAATGCATTTCTGCATGCATTTCTTCTTTGGACGGCCCCCACCACGTTTTTATTAAAAGTATTTAAGAAAAATGATAGTTTAATTAGTTTATTAATTTATATTTCAATGCATTAGTTTAGCAATTTTGGTTAGTGTAGAAATAATTGCGATTTTATAGAATTCTCCCCAATGGATTAAATAAATTAAGGGTCTAGTATTCCATAAATTTTATGTTTAGTGGTTGGATTATTAATGGGTTAGTAAGAATGTTTGTGATTTAGTATAAATAAGTTTTATGTTTAGTGGTTGGATTATTAATGGGTTAGTAAGAATGTTTGTTGAAATTGTGTATTTTGTACTTGGTTCTACCTAAGACAGTAATGTAAAGGGTAGAGTAAAAGTACTTAACACAATTTAGACATTCTAAAGAAGAACTCTTTTGTATAACTTGTAAAGGGTTGAACCACTTACAAACATATCTACAAAATTCTAGCGAATCTTGTAGAAAGGTCAACACGACCAAAAACTAAGTCTATGTAGAACTAATCTAGCGACTCGTACTACCAAGACTAAACTGACAATAGAACCGGAGCTTTCTAGCGAAGTCTCTCGGTCTACAAATTTTCTCTCTCTAGAAAATGTCAAATCAATGCGTGAATAGTGAATTCCAACAACCCGGTATTTATAGGAGTCGAGAATTAGGGTTTCCGGAATTCACGCTTAATGGGCCGAGCCCAAAGCATCTTCATGGAATATTCGAGATTCCATTTCAGTTGTACTTGACGAACCCAGCTCTACGCACTGCCACACTAGCGTGTCTTCGTGCATCGAGCTCGTGGCGGGCATAGCTGGTTTACTTAGCGTTTTTCATCGGACTATAATTCTTCTAACGAAGTCTTCTAGTCGCACCCACAGCTGGCTTCAATCCTTAGCAGTCATTCGTCCAGTCGTATGTAAAGCTATGCTTGCACGGCGTCCGTCAAGATGTTATCACGGTAAGACCTTGTAATGCGTTGATGAACTCGCAATTCTCTCTGATCCACGTTGACCCACGTTGATAGAATAGCTTGTTCCATGTTGACGCACTGATGCAACTCCATGTTGTTTGTAGAGGCTAAGTTTGCTTGTTCCATGCTGATGAACCGTGGTCACGCGTTGAGCCACTTGTTAATTCCACAGTTCAACCAGCTCGTTCTATGAAGACCTAGCAGACTTGTATGAATTAATGAATGAAAAACATACAAACATAAAACATGAAGTTACTACAAAAACAAAGTGTATAGTTCAACGTAGTTCAAACAAGAACAACGTGGTTCTATGTTGAACTAGGAAGAACTACACACTAACATTTGTAATTTAGTATAAATAGCTATTCACTTGGTAAATTACATCCAACTAATAATAAATAGAATACAATTAGAATGTTGAAGATAAATTACATCCAACTAATAAATAGAATACAATTAGAATGTTGAAGGTGTTGAATGTGAAATAGTTTTGAAGATTACATCCCATTAATAAAAAAGAATACATTGAATATGTTGAATGTGAAATAGGGTTTTATCTATGCTACTCCCGGTAAAGTACATTATATAGATCTTAACCGGTGTATGCTGTATCCACAATTAATATACCACCAAGTGTATTGCACCTGAAGTAGCATCTCCTAGACCTATGAAATAATTTTGAAGGCTGCTTTATTTGGGTATGGAAAATCTTATAAAATTTATTAATCCAAAAAATCAATACTTCAAAAATAGATGGATTATTAAACTTTTTGAAAACTATAGTTGTAAAAATGATACTTCAAAACTACATGGAATATTAAACTTTTTGAAAACTATAGTTGTAAAAATGATACTTCAAAAATACATGGAGTATTAAACTTTGTAAAAACGAGTGAAATTATATATTCAAACTTACAAACAAAAAGATTAAAGCATTTGAAACAAAATAAGATTTTACGTTTCACCATATAATTGAAACAAAATAAGATCTGACGTTTCACCATATATAACTCCCAATTTGATTAATGTTATGAAACCCATAAACAGTTCTAAAGAAACTAAAGCATAATCCTGAAAGCAAGCAATATATTTCACATGTTGTCTGAAAGTTTTATTAACTTCAGCCATGTCCGTATTCTTATTTGACTAGTAAGTGGATATTCATTTCTTTTCTTACATCAAATATTTTTTCTCACTCAACCAGTGATACAAGCCCTTCCCTTAAGTTAATTCAATTATCATATAATTAAATTTCTTGATATAAATGTTTTTATAGTAATCTATTAAGCTAAGATCATCTTTGTATACAAATAAAATTAATATGATCCTTAAATACAACCATAAGAAGTGGACATAGACATCAAAAGAGATAATTTCATTATTAGTCAGTTTCCCAAGAGCCTGATTTCATAAGTAGTTTTTTCAAAACTTCAATTATCACACGTCGTCATTTTAGCCGGAAAAAGTGAGGTGGCAGATCAGATCCACAAGTAGTCATTTTAAAGCTTAATTATCAAATGTGGTCATTTGAACGGGAAAAAAGTGTGGTGGCAGGTCGGAAGGAAAAGGCTACAGTTACACAAAGTGTACCGGACTTCCGGTACACCGCCAATCAAAATATGACACATGTCATTAATTAATTAATTAATTAGATAAATATTATTTTAATTATTATAAAATTGAATTATTAATTAGGAAAATAAATCATAGAATCTTGTAAAAAATTCAAAAAATAAAATCAATATAATCTTTCCAAATATTAAATATAGTAGAAAATCTATTAAATTTTTTCCCTTTATAATATAAAAGTAACTAACAAATAAAATAATATATATACTAAATTGAAAAAAAAAACGTACGATTTTAAAAAATAAAAATGACGATTAAAAAAAAACGTAACTTTTTTTAAAATATATTTATATTTTATTTTTTTAAGTAAAATTAATTTATACAATATTAAATTTTATATACACTAATTTAATTATTAATTTATAAATAAATATATTTAAAAAAATATGAATAATATATGTGTACATGATAATTATTGTTTTAAAATGATTGATTCATTCAATCTATCATATATATGTAAATATGAAATAATAATGAATTCATAATTAGTATTTAATTTTTTAAGAACCATAAAAATTTGAATCAAATATCGAATTGAGTCAAATAATTCTATTAATTTTTCATTCTATAGTTATTTATGTACAAAGGACAATAATTAATTTTATTTTTTAGGATTAAATTGTAAGAAAAACTATTTTGGATATAAGCATGTCAAAATATTTTAATATTATTACTAATCTGACATGTGATATTATGTTTTGTATTTATTAAAAATAAAAATAATATACTTTAAATAAAAATAATATTTTGATTTAAATATTACATTTGATAGCTCAAATTTTCAATATTATCTCACTTTTAATTATATTTTTCAATAAAATAAGAATGTCATAGTATTCAATTCGAATATTATGTTCAATTTTGCAACTTCAACTTATCTTTATAGTCTATCTTGTATGACTGCATCAATGTTAAGTAGATAGAGTATGGTTTTAAAAGTTTATTTCATATCAAACAAAAATAACATTAAATAACGAATTGACGTTAAATTTATTCATTTTTTACAATGTTAAGTAAATAGAGTATGGTTTTAAAAGTTTATTTCATGTCAAACAAAAATAACATTAAATATCATTTTTTACAATGTTAAGTAGATAGAGTATGGTTTTAAAAGTTTATTTCATGTCAAACAAAAATAACATTAAATAACGAATTGACGTTAAATTTATTCATTTTTTAGTAATGACTCACTTGATTTGTAGTCACGCAAAATTAAATTAAACAACATAGTAAAATGTCGTTTAATTTTCAAATATATATTATCAACGTGTGAAATTAAATAAATATATTAAATAAAATAAATATTTATTTTTCACAAAATTAAAGAATTAATGATATATTCATAGTAAGTTTAGAAAATTACATATATTATTATAATTTTAATATCTAATTATAAATTTTAAAACATTAAAAAATTATTTTTCTTAGAAAAAATTCAAATTTTCTATATAAATGTAGATAATACAAAAATAAAATAAAATAGGATTATATTTATTCAATGAATAAATTATCTGTTTTTAATTTTATAATTAGGTGTTAGCGGAAAATTACATATAATTTTCAAATATCACAATAATTTTTTAAGAAAATTTAATTTAATTAATGAATGTGACATTTTCTAAAGATAATACAAAAATAAACTTATAAAATCATTTTTACTTAACATTGATAGAGATAATTTGATTGAGATAATTTGCACGTAGATCTTTATTATGATAAAATTTTAAAATTAAACATTGTATTTGAATTGAATATTATTTTTTATTTTTTTTAAATAGAAAAAATAATTTAAATAAAAATCATATAATATTTGATTTAAATATTACAATGATAGCTCAATTTTCAATATATATATATATTTTTAAATATTTTATTTATTTTAATTTATCTTGATTATTGATTATATAATGTTTTAAATTTAATTCAAAAAAATAATGAATTTTTATACTAATTTAATTAAATTATAATATTTTTACTTTATTTTTAATCTATTTTAATTATTAATTATATAATATTTTTAAATTAATAATAAAAAATTGTGAAATTCTATTAATTTAATTAATTATTTTTAATTTATTTTTTATTTGTAATTTTTATAATTAAATTAAATGATATATAAATTAATTTTTTTTTATCAAAATACTTTAGAAAAATAAAATATTTTCTTTTAATCTCTTACTTACATTTTTTTTAATATTTTTTTACGATTTAATATATATTTTATTTATTTATTTGTTATCTATATTTTAAGGAAAACAATCTAATAGATTTTGAAAAATATTCAATATTTGGTATGATTATATTGATTTTATTTACTTAACATTTTAAAAGATTTGGTAATATATTTTCCTAATTAATAATTCAATTTAATAATAATTAAAATACTAATTATTTAATTAATTAATTTAAAAATGCCACGTGTCGCATTTTGATTGGTGGTGTACCGGAAGCCCGGTACACCTTGTGTAACTGTATCATCTTCCAGGTCGGAAATATGACTGGCATTTGATCAACTTTCAATGTCGGGTCAAACTTGATTTGATGCCACCTGGGCCAAATTAAGGCAAGAAAGGCAACATTTGAACCATAATCTTTTTGAGACAGCTATTTTAAAAAACAAACCCGCTGTGCCGGAGCCTTTACATGTAAAAAATAAATTGCTTAATTATATTAAAATGATTAAATACATATAAAAAAATTAGAAAAAAACATGAATAATTTTGTTTGCTATATTCGTAGTAATTTGATTATCGAAGCTCTAAAAGAACTATTTATGAAATCGACCTTGTAAAAAAGACTATTAATAAAATTATCCTCGACATCAAAGTACAGTAAATCTAGAGCTCAAAAATATTAACTGCAGAAGACCAAAAGATTTCAAGAGGAGCACACATCCAAGGGTGTGTACGTATTTGGTGATAGGGGATAGAACATTGAAAATGTTGAGTAATGCAGAAGCTGAATAAGATTGAGATTTGAATGAAAGCTGTAATTTAGGAGCTCCAAATCTAAACAAACCAATGTACATACATATCAGACAAAAATGAAAATCTTTCCGAGATGTATATCTAACTGAGACTGAAATATGCAATGAGCCCATGACATAATTATTTACATTCACACGGATTGAACATTTCAATTGTACATAGAAGAGAAGTACATAAATATCAAAGCAAATTTTATGCTTCCACCTTCAACATATATATCAAATTCATACTGTTAAAATTGTGTGTTGTTAGTCACTTGTGAGTTGTCCCACATTGAAAGTTTAAGAGAAGAGATCTTATTATATAAGCCTAGAGAGTTCTCCTACTTAGCACCATATGGTTTTAAGTTAGAAAGAGACTCTCTAGTGCATATTCGGGCTCCCGCTCTTGTTTGTGCGCTCGTGGGACTTTGAAACACATACGTAAATGTCTTATTGTTTTAGACCATGATGGAACTAGAGACCTCGGTTAGGAGGCCAAATATTAAAATGGATGGTGCATTAATTATTTTTTTTATGTTTAATTTTGCAGGAAATCAGAAATTAATGAAAAAAATAGTAAACCAGTTGAACAATCGTACTATCAAGTTCAGGGGCCAGTACCCCCGCGACCCATTAGTATATATCCGCCAGCTCCCGATTGATGGTTAAAAGCATCGATGATGTCTTTATCAACCAATTTCAAATCATTTGGCGTTTGGGTATCACGAATATGGACACCATCAAAGAGGAACTTGGTGGCGGAATAGACGAGGCCGAAGATGTCGCAAAAATCAAGAAAAATCCTGCGCAGAGGATCATCCCTGTGTATGCGAAAGCTGCGTTTTACTTGCCCCGCGACATGGTCGTCGTACTGAATTTGGACGAAAATAGGGCCGTGGCTGTCTTCTTCCTTAACTTTGGCGGTTGCAGCCATTAGGATCGATTAATAATATGAGATACAATAAACATGCGACAATATATTGTCAAAGTTGGGCCAATAACACCTTAAAAGGCCTTGTTAAGGTATTAAGGTTGTCCAACATATATGTGAGCCCAGGGTTCTTAATCCAATCGATGTGGGATATCTAACACTCCCCCTCACGAGTAGGCCGGAAATTTCATCGGCTCTACTCGTGGATTAAGGCCATCTTTGTGGCGAGCCGGAAATTCCATCGGCTGGGGGACCCACATCGTATTGGGCCCGCTCTGATACCATGTTAATTTCCAAATGGGGGTGTTCAAGTGCGGTCCCACGCCTAGCGCACACAAACGAGAGCGGGAGCCCGAATATGCACTAGAGAGCCTCTTTCTAACTTAAAACCATATGGTACTAAGTAGGAGAACTCCCTAGGCTTATATCATAGACTCCCCTCTCACAATTATTCGATGTGGGACAACTCACAAGTGGCCTTCAACACACCCCCTCCACTTGTGAGTCCTAGTCAAAGGGTGGTTATAACCACTCACAAACAGGATCGAGCTCCAGCAATCATCTAAAGCACACTTGTTCGTTTCGTTTAATCTTTTCTGATCGTTTCGGTTGTTGGCGTTTTCGCTTTCGCTTGTTTTCCAATGGCTCCTAGTGAAGACTCGTTGCAGTCAATTGGTGTTCGTTTGGATGGCAAAAACTATTCGTATTGGAGCTACGTTATGAAAAATTTTCTTCGCGGTAAAGAGATGTGGAGATATGTTTCTGGCGTTGCTCAAGCTCCCAAAACAGGTACTGATAATTATGATGATTTGCTTGATAAGTGGGATTGTGCCAATTCCAAAATTATTACTTGGATCAATAATTCTGTCGATGTTAAGATTGGTGTGCAATTGGCTAAATATGAAACTGCTAAGGAGGTCTGGGACTACTTGGAAAGGCTATTTATGCGCACCAATATATCTGTTCGCTTTCAGTTAGAAGGGGAAATTCGTGTTCTGTCACAGAATGATCGCACCATCCAGGAATTTTATGCTGAAATCACTGCTCTTTGGGATCAGTTGGCTATGACAGAATCTGCTGAATTAAAAGCCTTTGGACCTTATCTTATTCATCGGGAGGAGTCGCGTCTTGTTCAGCTTCTGCACTCGCTTCGCCCGGAATACGAGCACTGTCGTGCTTCGATTATGCATCGTAATCCTTTGCCCTCTGTCGATTCAGTGGTTCACGAGTTGCTAGCTGAAGAAACTCGACTGAAAACGCAAAAGGTTCCAAACGCCCCTTCTGCATCCGTTTTGGCAGCACCATCTCAACAGTCTCGACCAAATACAGCTAGAAAGGTTGAATGTCGTTATTGCAAGAAGCCTGGACATTGGATAAGCCAGTGTCCTGTATTAGCCCTGAAGAACTCGTCTGGTGATAAGTCTCAGCAACAGAAAAGTGGTGGACAGCAACACACATCGGGTACCGGACAAACCCGTAGTGGGTCATCTTATATGGCTGCAGCTGCATCTGCGGGTGATTTGGATGTGGCTTCTTCTCAGAAAACTTCTATGGATGCTCTTGCAGAACAGTTTCAACGATTCCTTGCTACTCAGTCTTCGGCCTCAGGTCAGACAGTCCCCCCGCCTCAGCATTTTGCCATGACTACTCGTACTCCATCAAGTTTGCCTTCATCAAATCCCTCAGGTATATCATCATCCCTTTGGGTCTTGGACTCGGGGACTTCGTTTCATATGTCTCCTGATCCATCTAAGTTCACATCCTTGTCTTCTGAGTCTTGTTCCCCTACTGTTGTTACTGCTGATGGTTCATCATTACCATTAGTTGGCGTTGGCACCATTAACACTCCTCACGTGTCTCTCTCAAATGTCTATTGTATACCTAAGCTTACTCTAAGTCTTGCATCTGTTGGTCAATTGTGTGATTCTGGATATTCTGTTCATTTTTCTGCCACTTCTTGTTCTGTGCAGGATCCCGACTCCAAGAGGCTGATTGGGACAGGCCGTAGACAGGGGGGTCTCTATGTTTTGGATGAGCTGCGCACTCCTGGCTATGCAGCTGCCACCTCTGTTGATTTATCTTCCTTTCATTTAACCAAGTCATCCTCTAAGTATTTTTTATGGCACTCTAGACTTGGTCATGTTTCACACTCTCGTTTAAAATTTTTGTGTAATACTGGCGTTTTGGGTGATTTAAAATCTCATGATATTTCTGATTGTCGTGGATGTAAACTTGGGAAATTTTCTGCTTTGCCTTTTCATAATAGTTCATCAAAATCTTGTGCACCTTTTGATTTAGTCCACTCTGATGTTTGGGGACCCGCTCCTATTCCTACTAAAGGGGGGGTCTAGATATTATGTGTCCTTTATTGATCACTATACTCGTTATGTTTGGGTGTTTTTGATGAAAAATCGTTCTGAGTTCACTAAGATTTATACAGATTTTCAAGCCTACGTTAAAACCCAACACTCCGCTGTTGTTAAGGTATTAAGGTTGTCCAACATATATGTGAGCCCAGGGTTCTTAATCCAATCGATGTGGGATATCTAACATATATTATATATAAAAGGAAGGTGAAGGTGTAGGTGACTTTTGGCTTTCCTTGTGCAGTAGTGAAGTTCAGTGCTCGTGGCTTTTCATATGAATATATTGAATCCATGTACTGTAGAAGACTAAAAGCCATCGTACGTAAAATGTATATCCCCATCGATCATCTTCCGTAGATAAAAAAGCAAAGTGTGGGTTTGCCAAAGTTTTGTAGAAGAAAATAATACATCAAACATATTATAAAACAGGTCCAAACCTGGGAAAGAAGACGAGAAAGTCGATTTGGTAAAAAGGGCTACAAAATAGAAAATATTAATCTGTTTTCGTAAAACTGATTTTTCATTCAGTTTTACATGGAAAACAGTGTTCGATATTTATATTAGGGGTATGTTTATCGTGGAATTGGAGAGGTTGGACAAGGCTAATATTAGATCGTTTGGAAATCGTCCTTTTGTCTGTCGTTCTTTTTGTCAGAGTCTGTATCATATGACAGAATCTGAGTTTTGTCAGAAGAATTGGTGGTGGAATTTGTTTGATTGTGAATGCGGTCTTTGCTTAGTTCAACATGTTGATTGTTTGTTGATAAACATTTCAAGTTTATTGTGTTTGATTGATTTGCAAAACTTGGAAGAATTCTTATGGTTAGATGATATTTAAAAGTTGGATTCATCCCTTTAGTTCAATGGTAGGATAAATTGTATGGGTTGGCTTTATAAAAAGAAAATATCAATGCACTTTTGTGAAATGGTTTCACGGGATTCAACAAATTGTCTTGATCGTGGAATATCATTGAGAAATAGGAATTCGCGTTATCAAAATGATTTCCTGCAATTATTTCTAAGTGCGTAATGAGTACGTCCTTGGTGCTCACTGCTCATGAGAGAAGTAGCAACTAGCAACTAGCACGGTGGTGTGTCTAATTGAACAAAAATGGTCTTCCTCCGGTGATCAATATTTTTTCGATTTTCGGTACGTATATAAAAAGGGTTTTCCATTTTTTCAAATGAGTTGGAGCAACTTGAATTTTTTTCCATAAGGCTCCATCAGGCCTGAACCGGTCGTAGAAACCCGGCATGATTCTTGGCAGGGGATTGCGAATTAAAATATGTTTTTTCTTGACCTGATACATGATCATGGACCTATCTTCCAAGGGATCCATTAGGGAAAAATGATGATGAAATTACACCTTCAGCGTAGGATATCAATTTTTCGTGAAATTGGTCTTGAACACACAGACAGCAGCTTGCGTCAAAGTAAACACTCACACAATTTGTAGAATAAAAAGTGGAGACAAAGTTATGTAATAGTTTTCATTTCATTGAACACAAAACTTAAACTATTACACTTGTAGAGTATGGTAGGCAAAACGATTACAAGAAGTTTCCCGAGTGTCGCAACAACTCCCACTAACTTGCAATCTAGCACACGAGTACCTAAAGCTAAATCTCCTAGCTCTAATCTTGGCACACGGCGCAAAAGCTACTACACAAACTCAAAGCTCGACTACGATTCTAAAAATCAGATTTCGTTCTCTCAAAATCGTCAAATGATGAAATGAACATCCATGGGTATTTATAGTAGAGTCGCACATGTGAGAGTGATGACGTGGCACGTTCTCATTCGTCGCATGCTTGACCTATGTCACTTTTCCATGGATGACATCATCATTGTAGAACTTGGATTCTTGAATCTTGGAATCTTGAATCTTTGATTCTTGAATCCTTGAATCTTGAATCCTCAATTTCAAAAACAAACTTCAATTTCAATCTTGACTCCATCGATCTCAATTCTTCATCTTCATTTTCTTGTGAAAATCTCTAAGTGTTGAAGCCTCAGAATTTCATCGTCTTCATGGTCGTCGATCTTGTTGAAGTTGCAAACTTGGAACAATTCTTCATTTCCTCGAACTGAGTACCTGGTGAAAGAAAACACGTAGTAAGTACTTAGTCTTAGAATTAAAAACACAAAAACTTGAGTCGCCGTTTTTTCAAGAACTTCCAAAACCGGCGACTCCATTCTCCGGAAATGTGACATGGGCATGTGTCGCCGTTTTCATGGACAGGTACCAAAACCGGCGACTACATTCGCCGTTTCTCACGCATGCACAAAAGCGGCGACCAGCGTCGCTGGAAAACTTGCAAGAACCAAAAAAGGCGACGCCAGTCGCCGTTTCCACAACACACCATAAACGGCGACTCCAGTCGCCGTTTTCTTGTCACACCCAAAACCGGCGACACGAGTCGCCGTTTCCATGCCCATCAGCCTTGCACCAAAAGCGGCGACACGAGTCGCCATTTTCCTCACGTCACCAAAAGCGGCGACTGCTGTCGCCGTTTCCATGTATTTCCAAAAGTGGAGACTCAAGTCTCCATTTCCATGCGCAAGGTAGTTGACTTCGGATTCTTAACCTGTAACCCTGAAAATCAACAAAAACAAAAACACAAGGAAAAATACGTTGTCGCCAAAATCAACATTTACAATCTCCCCCTTTTTGGCACAACTCATAAAAACAAGTTAAGTAAAACCGAGATACACATATCTCCCCCTCAAACAAACAACCATACAAAATAACTAAGTAAAAAGATGGAAAAACATCAATCATACAATCAATGAAAAACCATAAAAATACTTAGACAAAATTTCACACCAAACATCAAAACATAGATAGAGAATTCAAACCAAATTCAAAAACCAGAATTCCAGAGTTAAGCAAATATGAAAAACTATGCATGGACGAATAAGTTTAGAGTTGAATGCATGCAAAACAAAACAAGAAAAACGAGTTCAGAAGTTTATAAAAAAAAATTAAAAAACTTGAACTTGAACTTGGAACTTCAGTCTTGAGGCGAAGCTGTGGGAGTTGGATCACGCTCCGGACTTCCGATCAACTCTTCTTCGTCATCTTCATAGCTGAAGCCATCGTCAGAACTGGAGTCATCACTCTCATCAGAGTCGGTTTCCGGATCCCCAAAAATCTCACGCTCGCCCAAACCATCTCCAGCATCGTCGTCAACATCCACAGCGTTGACATCATCTTCGTCCCTGAGACCATCAGACGGCATCGCGAACGACGCCCCTGGATTTGAAGTTTCACCAACTTTCCTTTTTCTTTTGTCACGAGCAGCAAAGACTCCATCAAAGATATCATCATCTGTTTTCTCAGCATCATCAGATATTTCACCGTCATCTTTCACAACTTCTATCAGCTTATTTTTTGACAGCTACGAATGAGCTTCCTGAATTGCATCCCTCACCATCTTCAATATAAAAGTATCTTTCAAACTCGCATCTGGGGCGCCAACATCTCCAAGTCCTCCCCCTTGTTGGATCTCCCGTTGCAGTTTCCTGAAAGATTGTTTCTGCTTGTCCTGGGCTTCAATCATCCTGTTGTACGCGACAACATGTTCAGCTTGACGCTTCTCAACAGCCAAGGAATCGACATAAAATTCCTGAACTACAGTCGATGGAACCACAGCACGGTGACTATGGATCGGATGATAAAGATTTTGATACGAAGGAATTCCAGAAGTTGGACCAAAACCTTGAGGCACAACCCTTGGTGACTTAGCACCCTCAGCTACAGTTTCTTCGACAGCAGCTGTCGTCTGTGATTTCTGGCGCTTAGCTGCTGGAGACTTAGTCTTTGGAGTTACAGGTTTGCGCTTTCGTGAAGACTTAGGAGTTGGGGGCGGAGTTAAGATTTCCGGAAGCGCATTTCGGTTGACAAGTCCATGCCAAGGTAAGTCGATTACACGCTTTGCCGGGTTCAGATATTTTCCGGTTATCTTGACAGCCCCATTTTTCTTCATCTTTTTCTCTGGGCCAGGGTTCGGAAGAAAGTCTTGTGCATGGAGCATCCCATATATCAGACACGGATGTGTTAGATGGATTCTCTTGTCTTCGGGCAAGTCAGATTGCTGAATAATTCTTTCATCCGAAGTTTTGGCGATTTTGCATAAGTCATTAAAGATGATTTGGCCGAGGTCAACTTGTTCGCCGCAGCCGAGGCGAAAGATCAGATGCATCAACTCAGGAGTCATGACCGATGAATCTCTGTTCGCAATCCAGTTGGACATCCCCAAACGATGAAGAATGCCATAAAAAGCAGACAGCTTGGATGGCGGTGGCAGTTCAGACTTGACTTTCTTTTGTGTGATGAAAGTCCCAATTTTCAGATCCTCAGCTCTCTCTGCAGCTGATGGTGTCGTCCAAGTGCCATCAACATCAAGTCTCTTCAGAAAAGAGTTAATGTGGTAGGGACGAAACTTGTAAAGCGAGTTGCGAAAGATAAAGCAACCATACAGCCGACTCTTCGGATTGGCAAAATCAGGCGTCAGACTAGCGTAAAATTTGTGAATTATAGGAATCGAGTAACGGTAGGTTAGATGCACAGAATCAAACAAGTTCATCTGAGTCAGAAAATCCGTGATTCCATGGTTGATATAATCCTCCTTCAAGATAGTGCGGTCAGTGTGTATTGGAAGTTTGACTATCAGTTTATGGCGACGTTCAGCAGTCGCCGTAAAAAATTCCTCAGAATGAGCTTTAGGACATTCTTCAAACCTTCGAATATATTGGAAGGTGTCAGTCTGAATGTAGTTTCTCAGCTGATGTGAATGAATCTGATGACGATGAAGCAGAGGACATTGAACGTTTGATGAACTCAAATAATCCGGACAAACTTGCTGCACTGACTGAAATCGTCACTTATCTTGTGAAGCAAGAGTTTAAGAGAAAGAATCGAGCTCGAAATTTTCGAAAATTTCAGAAAAATTCTAACTCATTTCAGAGAAACTCTGACAACCGAAAACAAACTTCATTCTCTGACAAAAAATTTAAGGAGACAAAACTATCTCCATATTCATCAACTAGCAAGGATGTTTCTAAAATGCAGTGTTTTGAATGTAAGGGATTTGGACATGTCAAAAATGAGTGCCCCAACTTGCATCGCAAAAAGAAACTGCCGGTGAGCTATGTTGTTTTCGATGATGAAAATGTAATCTCAGAAAGCGAGGAGTCTGAGAATGAAAATTCTGACAACGAGGAGGACAACGCTCTAGTTGTCACTTTTGGTGAAAACTTTGACCTCTCAAACGTGGAAGTTGAGAACTTTGTTTTTGATGGGTTTCTGAAAGATACTGCAACTGCAGACAACATCTTTAATATAGCTTCAGCAAACCGAAACTTCTGTGATGATGATATTTTCTCAGATGTTGAATCCGTGTCTGAGACTGAAGAGATAGTGAAGACATCAGAAGTATCTCCAACTGAAGATGTATGTGTTGAGTTACTCACTCTAAGAGAGAGTCTTTCTGAACTCAAAACTGTCTATGACACTGCTATCACTGAGAATAGCACTCTGGAAGTGTCTCTGAAAGTTCTTACAGAATCTTGTAATGAACTCTCGACTGCTAACCGAAAGATGTATGATGACACAGTTGAATTAAAAAACTCAGTTGAGAAGACAAAGGATGAAAAACAAAGGTTGAATAATTCTCTAACAATTCTGAAGATCAAGTTTGATACTCTCTTCGAAGAAAAACATAAATACTACAAAGAGGTTGTTGAACTGAGAGAATCTTCTGAGAAGTCGAATTCTGAAAATTCGAAACTAAAAGCACTCCTGAAAAAGGAAATTGCAGAAGTTAAGAAACTTCAAATTTTGTTCAAAAACTCCGATGCTGAGAATGATGAACTAAAGTCATCCCTTCTGAAAGCTCAGACTGACCTTGCCATGACAGACAAGGAACGCTACGTTTTGAAGGAAAAACTTCACATGACTGACGAACTTTTGAGGAAGATGAATACGAATTCTTCTGTGTTTGATAATGCTGCGTCCTACATGAATCCTAATCGCTATGGACTCGGCTTTCAAAAAGTTTTTGAGTCTATTTACTCTACACCTGAGAAGAAAGATGTGACTTTTGTCAAAGCATCCAACGATCAGCCAGAGGATAAAAATAAGGATGACGCCGAATCATCCAAACGGAAGGACATTGCCGAAGGGAAGAAGATTGCTAAGTCTCCTGAATCTAAACCGCAAAAGTCGGTCTCGACCTCAAACTCTAAATCTGAGACACTACAATCTGAGACATATCAATTCCCTAAAAATATTGTTAAACATCCTCGTGGCATCTTACCATATGAGAAAACGTTGCTGAAAAAGCTGGATGAACATCATAACATAAAGTTGAACAGGAAAACTCTTCACTCTAAAAATGGCTTGGTCAGGACACCTGCGAAAGTTGAACACACAGACAGCAGCTTGCGTCAAAGTAAACACTCACACAATTTGTAGAATAAAAAGTGGAGACAAAGTTATGTAATAGTTTTCATTTCATTGAACACAAAACTTAAACTATTACACTTGTAGAGTATGGTAGGCAAAACGATTACAAGAAGTTTCCCGAGTGTCGCAACAACTCCCACTAACTTGCAATCTAGCACACGAGTACCTAAAGCTAAATCTCCTAGCTCTAATCTTGGCACACGGCGCAAAAGCTACTACACAAACTCAAAGCTCGACTACGATTCTAAAAATCAGATTTCGTTCTCTCAAAATCGTCAAATGATGAAATGAACATCCATGGGTATTTATAGTAGAGTCGCACATGTGAGAGTGATGACGTGGCACGTTCTCATTCGTCGCATGCTTGGCCTATGTCACTTTTCCATGGATGACATCATCATTGTAGAACTTGGATTCTTGAATCTTGGAATCTTGAATCTTTGATTCTTGAATCCTTGAATCTTGAATCTTCAATTTCAAAAACAAACTTCAATTTCAATCTTGACTCCATCGATCTCAATTCTTCATCTTCATTTTCTTGTGAAAATCTCTAAGTGTTGAAGCCTCAGAATTTCATCGTCTTCATGGTCGTCGATCTTGTTGAAGTTGCAAACTTGGAACAATTCTTCATTTCCTCGAACTGAGTACCTGGTGAAAGAAAACACGTAGTAAGTACTTAGTCTTAGAATTAAAAACACAAAAACTTGAGTCGCCGTTTTTTCAAGAACTTCCAAAACCGGCGACTCCATTCTCCGGAAATGTGACATGGGCATGTGTCGCCGTTTTCATGGACAGGTACCAAAATCGGCGACTACATTCGCCGTTTCTCACGCATGCACAAAAGCGGCGACCAGCGTCGCTGGAAAACTTGCAAGAACCAAAAACGGCGACGCCAGTCGCCGTTTCCACAACACACCATAAACGGCGACTCCAGTCGCCGTTTTCTTGTCACACCCAAAACCGGCGACACGAGTCGCCGTTTCCATGCCCATCAGCCTTGCACCAAAAGCGGCGACACGAGTCGCCATTTTCCTCGCGTCACCAAAAGCGGCGACTGCTGTCGCCGTTTCCATGTATTTCCAAAAGTGGAGACTCAAGTCTCCATTTCCATGCGCAAGGTAGTTGACTTCGGATTCTTAACCTGTAACCCTGAAAATCAACAAAAACAAAAACACAAGGAAAAATACGTTGTCGCCAAAATCAACATTTACAGATGAGATTCTTGAACCTAGTGGAGGCCGAATAGACGAGGCCGATGCACAGAGGATCGTCCCTGTGTATAAGAAAGGCTTTGTGGATTACTACTCGCCCTATGACAGGTTCGTGCTGAATTTGAACGAGAATACGAACATCTTCTTCCTTCACTTTGGGGGTTACGTTGGGGTCAGGATAGGATGAATATCATATCAATACGACCATTTTCTTCATTCACTCTCACAGCTGACATTAGGATAGGATGAATATGAAACTAGAGTGTAAACTTTGAAGTTTATTCAGTACAAATATGATACAAGAACAAGTCAACAACCACATGCATATTATATAGAAGCTCAAGCTGCAGCTGCAGCTGCAGGATGCATATGCATGAAGGTGACGTACTTTTGGCTTTCCGTGTGCAGTCAAGTTCAGTGCTCCGCGTGGCTTTTGATATGAATCCATCCATTCATGTGTACAAGATTACAAGACTAAAAGCCATCATGAATATTGTATCCTTTGCATACTACTCCTATATAGAAGCTGCAGGGGCAGGATGCATGAAGCTGACTTTTGGCTTTCTGCATGTGTGCAGCAGTCAAGTTCAGTGCTCTAGCTGTGGTTTTTGATGTGAATTCATGTCCATGTGTACGAGACTAAAACCCATGTCATAATTGTATATCCATGTGGGTTTCTTAATGCCCGTGGAACGAAATATTTGCCGAGAGTGATCAAGTGCTTCGATTGTACATGCGGTTGTGAAGTTAAGATAAGTTTTTTCTTGTCTTATATCATCGTACTGACGGAGCTATCTTCTATGAGATCCATCGGAAAAGATGACACTCTTGATCTTAATTAAATTAGTTTAATTCTTTAATTTGATTTAATAAAAACACTACCATATGAGTATACATATATCTTTTTCAGAGAGAGTGAGGTTTATTAAGAAAGGCACAAGTAATCAAAACACGAAAAAGAACAGTCATTTTATTAGATAGTATATCAATTGAGAGAACTATATATATGGAAACTAGAAATTTTGCTGAGTACACACATTGTCCCTCCAAGTTGGTCGTTAAAAACATCAATAATGTCTTCGTCGGCCATTTCCAAATCACGTGGCGTTTGGGTTTCACGAACACGGACTCCATCAAACGTGAACCTGGTGGAGTCATAGACGAGGCCGATGCTGTCGCAAAAATCAACAAGTATCCTGCGCAGAGGATCATCCCAGTGTACGAGGAAGCTGCTATTTATTTGGCCAGCGGCAGCTTTGTCGTACTGAATTCGGACGACAATAGGACCATCTTCTTCCTTCACTCGAGGGGTTGCCATTAGGATATAGCTAGGATGAATATCAAACTGAGAATTACTTCGAAGTTTATAGGAGTATATTATATAGAAGGTGCAGGATGCATGAAGGTGACTTTTGGCATTCCATGTGGAGACTAATAGTATTATGTATGAAAATCAATTAATTATTCAGTGATATGTATGAACCCATTGTGTGGAAGACTCAAAGCCTTCGTAAATGTATCTTCATCGTTATCACTTCCATAGATAAGAGCATACGATCAACGAGAGTAGGTTTACCAATTATTTAGTTGGAAGCTCTTGTTCGTAATATGATTGAACTATTACCAAGTACTAGTAGTAACTTCAGAGCACATGAGCTACGACTTAGTGACAGGAACATGGAGAAATGAGAATCTTATCGCATAAATCCAGAAAACAATGTTACCAACATGTCCTAATCAAGTCATATGAATAGCTTCAGTACGTAAATGAAAAAGAAAAGGAGAAATCCAGACTTAATAAATCAACAGCTTTTTCTTCTTCTTCAGATTCTTCCAGCCACTTTACGAATGGCTCCAACGTCTTCACAAATGATTGCCTGTAAACGACCAGTGTAGGAAAAAGAACTTAGATATATGAAGTAAACAAATAAAAAAACTAGAACCAATACAATAAATTTTTATATGATATCTAAGTTACAAAATGAAAAATAGAACTAATTAAGATATTCACTAAAATAGTCACAACTGCCATAGTCATTAAGTTTGCAGTTTGTTAGTTTGCAAAACTAATTAACCAATACAAGTATATTTTAATTTGTTTTTGCAGGCATTAAGTTTGTAGGTTTGTTGGGTGGGGAGAAGCATTACCTGCCCTTGAGGTTTGTTCCTTTACCTAACCAGTGAAGAATCGTATCTTCAGCAAGAACATGTTGATCATAAAGTGACCTTATTATCTCAGGAAACAGCTTCATCAGCTTAGCATCTTCATAACACTGAACCTGAACTTTGTAAATAAGTTCAAGCTCTAACTTTCCTGTAGTGAAGAAGGCACTCACCAGCTTTGCCAATGTTTTCACCTGGACATATCAAGGTACAACAGCTTTCTAATCAGTCCTTTTCTTGAGCATATGATCGGTTCATAAAATTCAGTTCTTAAAATTATTTCATTTAAACCAAATCGTTTATTACACCATTCACAAAGTAGCAACAAGGGACGAAAATATCCTTCGTGAAATAGGGTTGGTTGCTATTTTCTTTTGCCCCACAAAGGTTTAATAACTTAAGTATTCTTCAAAATAACTTTAATTGATCTAACTCTTTGAAGACAGAAGTAGTAATCAAGGAGTAAAAAATAGACGTATTCAAAAAGATGAGGTAAATGGAGAAAAGCACAAGTAATCAAAATACACGTAAAAAGTAGACATTTTATTAGATAGTTTATCAAATCACATAACTTGTGGAACTAAAAAATTTGCTGAGTACACATTACTATCCTTCCTAGCCCCATTTGTCCCTCCAATATGTTCGTTAAAAGCATCGATAATGTCTTCATCATCCATTTCCAAATCACGTGGCGTCTTGGTATCACAAAGCCGGACTCCATCAATCACAAACCTGATGGAGGAATACACGAGATCGATGCTGTCACAAAAATCAAGAAGTATCCTGCGCACAGGATCATCCCTGTGTATTCGAAAGCTACGGTTTATTTGGCCTGCGACACCTTTGTCATACTGAATTCACACGACAATATGACCATCTTTTTCGTTCACTCTGGGGGTTGCCATTAGGGTATATAGGATAAATATTAAACGAGTATATAAGTTCAATGTTTATTATCAGCTCGGCTAGGACCTAAGATACATGAACATATATACCAACAACCATGTGTATGATTTATGAAAAAGGTGACTTTTCATATGAACAGCCATCATAATTGTATCCTCATCATCCTTATCACTTCCAAGATACGAGCATACGATCAACTAGAGTCGGTTTGCCGAGTCGTAAAATGACTGCGTTCTTACTTCAACCAAAACCAAGTTGTACTAGTAACAACTTCAGAGCACATGAGCAACAACTTAGTGACAGGAACATGGAGAAAGAAGAATCTTATAGCGTAAATCCAGAAAACAATGTTACCAACATTTCCTAATCAAGTCATATGAATAGCTTCAGCACGTAAATATAAAAAGAAAAAGAGAAATCCAGAGTTAATATCCCAAAAGTAAACATGCTAGGAAACAAAAATAAACAGCTTATTCTTCTTCTTCAGATTCTTCCAGCCACTTTACGAATGGCTCCAACGTCTTGACAAATGATTGCCTGTAAACAACCACGATGTAGGAAAATAACTTAGATGTAACTATGAAGTAAAAAAAAAAAAAAACTAGGAGCAATATAATAAATTTATATGATATCTAGTCACAAAATGACAAAATAGAACTAATTAAGATATTCACTAATAGTCACAACTACCCGTCGTTACTCAACAACACGTAACACATTTTATATTTTATTATGAGTTTGCAGGCATTAAGTTTGTAGGTTTGTTGGGTGGAGAGAATCATACCTGCCCTTGAGGTTTGTTCCTTTACGGAACCAGTGAAGAATCGTATCTTCAGCAAGAACATCTTGATCATAAAGTGACCTTATTATCTCAGGAAACAGCTTCATCAGCTTAGCATCTTCATAACACTGAACCTGCACTTTGTAAATAAGTTCAAGCTCCAACTTTCCTGTGGTGCAGAAGGCACTCAGCAGCTTTGCCCATGTTTTCACCTGGACATATCAAGGTATAAAAGCTTTCTAATCAGTCCTTTGCTTAAGCATATGATCGGTTCATAAAATTTTTTCATTTAAACCAAATCTTTTATTACACCATTCACAAAGTAGCAACAAGGGACGAAAAGATCCTTCCTGAAATAGGGTTGGTTGCTATTTTCTTTTGCCCCACAGGTTTAATAACTCTAGAATACTTCAAAATAACTTTAATTGATCTAACTCTTTGAAGACAGAAGTAGTAATACAAGAGTAAAAAAATAGTCAGTATATATGACACTCAAACTTACAAACAAAAAGCAGCTATATACTGTTGGGCAAACAAACATAATGCATTCGGAAATAAATAATTGAATTACCAACTACCGAACAAACTTCAAAGATTTAAAGCGTCTGAAACAAAATAAGATCTTATGGTGCATCACAGATCCCCAATTTGATTAATGTTACTCAACTTATAAACATTTCTGAATAAACTAAAACATAATAAAAATTTTAGACAAACCATACCTGACGCAGGGCAAAGTTAGCATTCTGCTGCTGATTTTTCCCAGACCACTGCACAGCATCCATCAGGATATCCCAAAGAATCCGCACAACCTCAATATCTGGAAAGCGAGCATCTTTCACATGTTGTTTGACAGTTTCAATGACTTCAGTCACGTCGGCTTCTTCTGCTATCTGACTAGTAAGCGCAGATTTCATTTCTTTAAGTCTCACATCAAATATCTTCTTCTCATTGTACTCAACCAGTGGTAGCAGCCCTTCCTTTCTGGGGACACATAAGAGAATCCAATTATCATTAGATTGCAATTTCTTGATATATAGCAGTTTCTGGTTGTACTTGTATACAAAAATGAATTGAATATAATCCTTAAATGCAACCATAAGAAGTCGACATAGACTCAAAGTACAGTAAATCTGGAGCTCAGCAATATTAAGCTATAGAAGACCAAGAAATTTTGGTCTCCAATACCAACCTAGCATGTCCAGCACCAAACAAAAACGAATCATTTGAACAATACAATCACATTATACTGAATGTCTGAATCCAAAAAATGAAAAAGAAAGCATTTCTTGATAGGGGATACACTTACGTAAAATGTTCAGATACAGCTTCAGGAGTCCTCTTTGCGGATGGGAAGAAGTCCAAAAGGTTGTCCTCCATCTTACCCCTTCTCAGAATCGAAATGAGGTCATCCATACTATTATCAACAAGATATTCCTTGAAGAAATCAGTGATAAATGAAAGAACTAGCCCTTTGGCAACAAGGTTATCCTTGAGCAGTGGGTGGAGAACGTTCTCTGGTGGGAGACCGGACAATTTCTGGGAAAAGGCAAGAGCAGTGAAAATTGCAAGCTTCTTTCTCTCATCCTCTTCGAAAAGTTCCAGAGACTGAAGGAATTTTTGCATAACATTTTCGAGATTCTTGATGAGAAATGGCCTCCTTCTCAAGATTTTCTGTATGTAGATCACAGATTTCAGAATGACATCACGCTTTGACTCACAGTCAAGAATGGCGTAAGGATGTCGTTCCCCCTCATCAAGTTTGATTGTTCCAGGTTGTGTACGGCACCCTCTGAAGATTACCTGCATTCATGAAAAAACAAAACAAGTTCACCAAACAAAGAAAATGATACTAGTAAATACCAAAAGAAGCTAAGACAACACTGAAGAATTTAAGAGAACAGTTTGACAGTTGACACTAATTAAAACAATTTAAAAGAACATTGCATGCAGCTTCAAAAATAATTGCTGAGTAATGCAGAAGCTGAATAATTGTAGCTGTACATGAAAGTTGTAACTAAGGACTAAGGAGCATCAGATCTAACCAATTAAATAATGAAAGAAAATCCTAGTTGTATATCTAATTGAATGAATTATGCAATGAGAGCATGACCTGATGATATTTACATGCATCCGGATTAAACAATTAATGTAGTAGAAGTACACACACACACACACATAGATACCAATGCCAATTTTATGCTTCCACCTTCAGACCTTATCAAAGAGAGACGTATAGCAAACGGAAACAAGAAACTAACCTCAAAAAATGTATCACCATATCTTGAAAAATTAAGGTCCGAGGATTCAAGGCTCTTTGCTACAAGTTCCTGAGAAACATTAATTATTTAAATCAATCCCAATATACAGATCATGAAATGACCGTTGTTAAAAAGGATTTGATGGTGCATAATGCATATCATACAGCAAAAAGGCAGAATAAATTGTTAGTGAAAAAAAATTGCAAGATAATATAAGTACCAGATCACCAGCATTATCCACATAAATCTGGACAACTGCATCCGAAAATGCTGCAGGGTCCAAAGGCGCTGCAATATTCCGTTTGCGGGTCTTAATCCGCGTGCCTCTGAAATGACAATATAGGTACAATACAGAACATCAACATATATGAAACTAAAGAAGCAGTATGAACACAATGAAATCCACGAGTCGTGTGAGGTGGGGTATAATAATATTGAATTAATACAACACATGGAGTAGAAGGATTCAAGAGACTCACCCGAGAGTGGGTTTCTCCTTCGAGCTGCACAGCAACAAAAAACCAACAAAGAAATTGGTGAGGTTACACAATCCAAGACATTACAAACAATATTACGATCTCACGAGTAAAGCTAAAAATCTCTTTTAAGATATCACCAACAATATTATGAATTCTCATGAAAAGGGAGAGCTCAACTTATATCACCAATCGATCGATTTTAAGACGAATCCTCCCTAAATTACTCCTGTCTCTAGGGCACCTAGGTCACTTCCAATTTCTACAGGATTAATCTCTTAAACTTAAAAAAGGGATTCAAATTGAAAATCATAAAACAAAGGGGGGGGGGGGGGGGGGGGGGGGGGGGAACGTGAATCTACAGCAGGACATCAAGAACCCTAAAATTCAAAATACGCATCTCAAAATCAGATCTGAGAATAAAAATCATAAGGAAGATAAAGATCAAGAATTGGATTGGAATTACTGACCTCATAAACCGAAATTAGCAGGAAGAGTCTCTGTAAAGAGGGAGAAAAAGTTTTGAGAGAGAGAGAGAGTTGTGGAGTGTGAAGTGAAGATTGAAAGTGCGAAACGGGGAATAAAAAGGGATGGAAGCAATAGCACCGTCTGTCTCGTGGAAAGTACAACAAGTGAAGCACGGAGGACAAGTTCGTAAAAAAGGCTTGCGGCTGTTGACCGCGAAGCTCTAATATTTGACGTCTTGTATAGGTAGGTCCCATTTGATATGGGGCTTTTTTGTCGAATCCAACAATATCATTTTACTACTACTCATTTATAATCAAACTAAAAAATATACTAAATTTAAATAAATAAATAAATAAACTTCCTCCTTTTTTCAAAGTTATTGAAATTTGAAGAGAATATTTAACAGATTATATATTTTATTATTTGAAATATATTTTTGTGATTGTAATTATTTTTTTCGTGGTAAAAGAAACATAACTATTTGAAATGAATTAATTGTGTTTGTTTTAGTATATGTGTGAGATAATATTGAAATGAATTAATTGTGTTTGTTTTAGTATATGTGTGAGATAATATGCTAATTGATTTGTTGGTCAGTTATTTAAAGGATCACAATTCGTGCTTAAATCAATAATCGGCTCGAACAACTAATAAAGAAAAAGTGATTCAATAATTTCAAATTGGAACTTTTTAGCTTGAATTGAAAGAGTCTTGTTTTTTTTAATAAATGTCAATCACATAATAAATAAAATGTATGATACAGAACTGCGCATAGAGAATGAAACCTCCACCGCATCACCGAGCTAACAGGCTAGCTAACCATCCAAACCAAACCAACTTGTGTAATGTTGTCACTCAAGATCAACTTGAAAAATTCAACTAAATTGCCAAATAGAAAAATAATTTGAAAAAATAAAAGACTTATTTCAATGTTTTTTGATATTATTTTTCTCTCTTAAATTGTTTCATTTTTTTAGCATGGTAATTAAAGAATAAATATTTTTTTATTTGAGTAAGGAAGTTGAAGTTTATGCAGTGTGATTAAAGTTATTTGCAATGAGTTAATAACATATACAGTATTACTTAATATTATAAAATGGTATGTATAATATTTTTCGAATAAACAATAAAAAAATTGTGATATTTCATTAAATCCAAGTATAAGAATTCATCTAACTAGTCTCAACACCCGTGCGATGCACGGAAGAGTTTTAGCTAACATTGTTATTATGTAAAATTTAACATATTAAAAAATTAATGTATGATGTTTATGCTCCATTAGTTTGGTGTTGAAGTTTATAAGACTTTAGTAGTATTTTTTAATACAATATTAGCTAGAGATGTATTTTTTCATGTATTAGTATTATGCTTTAAGCTTTTTTTTTTCCATGAATAGATGTTGTTTCTATTCTAAACAATTAAATTTAAATTGTTGTGTGAATAAAGATAATGATAAGAGTTAATTTACCATTACGAAATTTGAAACACCTTTATACACTACATTTTTATTCTATTGTTAAGCTTTTCACTCTCGACACAAATTAAAAGTTTCAACCCGTCTCTCAGTGACTCTCGACATGCAGTAGTTATAACAACACTTGGTACGCGTAGTTACAACCAACCCCGTACCCAGTGTTGTTATAACTACCACGTTCAATTGCAAAGACCATTCGAAGGATTGATATTTCGCAAAAGTATTATAAGGACACCAACCCCACCAACAAAAATAAAATATAAATAACTAATCAACAATAAGATATTAAAAACGTTTTATTTATATAATTAGAACAAACCAAAATACTTATTAAAATTTTGTACACATAGAAATGCGATTTACTTTCTGAATTACTAAAGACATTTGTTAAAACATACTAAGTCCACGGTTGATCAGCGCAATAGATACAGAACTCTGGTAGATTATTTCCCCCGTATCATACATGGACGCTATAATCGTTAATTTCATCCACTTCATTTAGAGTTGACGCTAAAATTGCTCTTTGCTCGTGCTTGCAAAAAAACGAATATCGAATATGTGTTAAAGATAAGAAGGAAATGTTGCTTGAACATTGATTTTATAAAATAATCAAACTAAGTTGTCAAAATCTTTTAATTAATATCTATATAGGCTTCTCCCGTAGTTGTCATCGTGAAAAGTACCATCTCCAACCCAACATCAGAAATTCAATCAATAAACACTCGTAAAATAAGATTATCATTTTCATTGTCAATATTTTGCAAACTAATATTTTTTGTAAAACGGAAAATTTTGCAATCGCTTCATATATTAGAATAATTAATTGTGGCATTAACAAAAATATTTGAGCTAGAATCTCTAGTCTGTGGATAGTTACTGCACCCGTGCGATACACGGAAAAGTTTTAAAATGTACCAAATGACAAATGTTTTAGTCACTATCGAAACTACAACATATTTTTCAAAAATATACTAATGTTGAACAAAGACTGACTTTGACATTTATTAATTAATCGATAATATAAATCTTATCGCTATAATTTTTTCCGCCCAATACTTTCGTCTTGATGACATAATTACCAAGTTTTATTATAATTATCGCGTTCAATTCCAAAAACTATTGGAAAGATCGATATTTCGCAAAAGTATTATCGGGACACCAACCTCACCAAAAAAAATAAAATACATAGAATTAATAAACAATAAGATATTAAAAAATGTTTTATTTATAAAATTAGAACTAACCAAAATAATTATTAAAAATTTGTACGCATAAAGATTTTCTTTTCTTTTCTGGACAGGACGTGATTCTCGATAACATAATTACCAAGTTTTCTTTATAATTACTGAGTTCAATTGCACTAATTATAAGAAGAATCGATATTCTGCAAAAGTATTATCCGGAACACCAACCTCACCAACAAAAATAAAATACAAAGAATTAATTAACAAAATAAATATTACAAAACTATTTATTTATAAAATTAGAACTACCAAAATACTTATTAAAACATTTTACACATAAAGATGCGATTTACTTTCTGAATTACTGAAGGCATTTGATTACTCTCGAAACTACAACATACTCTTCAAAAATATACTAACGTTGGACAAATACTGACTTTGACATTTATTAATCGACAATATAAAGTTTATCGCTATAATTTTTTCTGCCCATTACTTTTGTTTTGATGACATAATTACCAAATTTTGTTATAATTACCGCGTTCAATTCCACAACTATTGAAAATATCGATATTCCGCAAAAGTATTATCGAGACACCAACCTCACAAACAAAAATAAAATATAAAGACCCAATCAACAATAAGATATTAAAAAACGTTTTATTTTTAAAATTAGAACAAATCAAAATACTTATTAAAACTTTGTACACATAGAGATGCGATTTACTTTCTGAATTACTGAAGGCATTTGTTAAAACATATTAAGTCCACGGTTGATCATGGCAATAGATACAGAAGTATGGTAGATTATTTCGCCCGTATCATACATGGACGCCATAATCGTTAATTTCATCCACTTCATTCAGAGTTGACGCTAAAATTGCTCTTTGCTCGTGCTTGTAAAAAACGAATATCGACAATGTGTTAAAGATAAGAAAGAAATGTTGCTTGAACATTGATTTTATAAAATAATCAGACTAAGTTGTCAAAATCTTTTCATGAATATCTATATAGGCTTCTTCTGTCGTTGTCATCTCCAAAAGTACCATCTCTAACATCAGAAATTCAATAAAAAAAACACTTGTGGAATAAGGTTGTCATTTTAATTGTCAATATTTTCCAACCTCATATTTTTTGTAAAATGGAAAATTTTGCAAATCCTTCATATATTTAGAATAATTAATCGTGGCATGAACAAAAATATTCGAGCTAGAATTTTTAGTTTGTGGATAGTAATTGCACCTGTGCGATACACGAAAAAGTTTTATAATGTACCAAATGACAAATGTTTTTATCACTCTCGAAACTACAACATACTCTTCAAAAATATACTAATGTTGGAGAAAGACTGACTTTGACATTTATTAATCGACAATATAAATCTTATCGCTAGAATTTTTTCCGCCCAATACTTTAGTTTTGATGACATAATTACTAAGTTTTGTTATAATTACCGTGTTCAATTCCATAAACTATTGGAAAGATCGATATATTTCGTAAAAGTATTATCGAGACACCAACCTCACCAACAAAAATAAAATACAAAGAATTAATTAACAATAAGATATTAAAAAACGTTTTAGTTATAAAATTAGAATTAACCAAAATACTTATTAAAACTTTGTGCACGTAAAGATGTGATTTTTTGGTCTCGAAATCCGACCCCATACCGTCCCGTGTTATTCCCACATTTACTCATCGCAGAGTAAGAGCTTCTACCCGGTTATGTAGGTCACTCTCAAAACGGCAACATAAATTTTCCAGTGTGTAAATATTGGTCTCTTAAAAAATATACTATATTGGACAAAGATTGACCTTGACATTTATTAATCGTTGGACAAAGACTATATTGAGCTCTATTAATCAATAATATAAATTTTGTAGCCAGATTTTTCCCTCTAAATACTTTCGTTTTGATAACATAATTACCAAGTTTTGTTATAATTACCGAGTTCAATTGCACAAACTATTAAAAGAATCGATATTCTTCAAAAGTATTATCCGAAACACCAACCTCACAAACAAAAATAAAATACAAAGAATTAATTAACAAAATAGATATTAAAAAACATTTTATTTTTAAAAGTAGAACTAACTAAAATATCTTTTAAAACATTTTACACATAGAGATGCGATTTAATTTTTGAATTACTAAAGACATTTGTTAAAATATACTAAGTTCACAGTCGATCAACAATTAACGTAATAAATACATAACTCTGGTAAATTATTTCGCGCGTATCATAACGTCATAATCATTAATTCCATCTATTTCATTAATTCCATCTAGTTCGTTCATCTCGTTCTTGCAAAAAACTAATATCGACAATGTATTCATGATAAGAACGTTGAAAACTGATTTTTTTAAAATAATCTAACTAAGTTATCAAAATCTTTTAAAGAATATATCTATAAAAATCGTTGATTTTTTTAAAATGATTAACGGCTTAAAATTTTAGAACCTGTCAAATAATGGGTGGATAATTAGTATATTATTGTCCATGCTCGAGTCATAAAAAATTGACTCGACATTACTTTATAAATCAATCTGTACCGTTATCACACGTCTCACATAATTATAGTAATATAAGGGTGATAATTGTCGATAAAATTAGCATTTTGTCATTATTCAACTGGATCATTATTTATAGATATACCTGTCCAACCCTACTTATTCAAACGTTTCAAAACAGTTTTTGAATCGTAATATACAATTGTTCGTTCTTAAATACTGACATTTTAAAAAATGAATCAATGTTGCACAAATATTGACTTTGCCCGTGCTTAAATAAATCATAGTTACTATTGAATCGCAACATACAATTGCTCGTGTTTAAATACTAACGTTTTAAAAAAATATGTTGCACACATATTGATTTATCCCGTGCTTAAATAGTTCGTCTAACCCATTAAACTAAATAATATTTAGAAAATAAATAGTATTATTAATTATAGCAAAATAAGAAATTTTAGAAGCTATTTTTACAATTATTGTTTTATTTGTAAACATTTATTTTATATTTATAAAAATATTAACTCGCCCAAATCCGTACTTAGCCGCTGAAACTCACTGATTTTATATTTATAAAAATGAATTATGATTTAAAATTTAGAACTTATTAAATAATGAGTGGGTCATGAGTACATATCAATCACTCGCTAAAAAAAATAACTCAAAATTTCACTCGCAATCCGCCTGCACCCATATTCTGATAACATATTATATAATAAAACAGGGATGTTTAAAAATACCACAAAAACCACGCTATCATGGCCCTTAGCCACTCAAACCGTTGATTTTAAATTTTAAATGAATAAGTGTTTAAAATTTAGAACATTTCAAATAATGAGTGGATCATGAGTGCATTATTGTCCACGCCCGAGCATAAAAAATTGACTTGACATTACTCTATAAATCCATATGCACCCGTTATCACATGTCTCACAGAATTGTCGATAAAATTAACATTCTTTCATTATTCAACTATATCATTATTTATAGATATACCTGTCCAAACCTGCTTATTCAAACGTTTCAAAAATAATTTATGAATCGTAATATAGAATTGCTCGTGCTTAAATATTGACATTTTAGAAAATAAATCAATTTTGCACAAATATTGACTTTGCCCGTGCGTAAATATATCATAGTTAATCTTAAATCGAAACATACAATTCGTGTTTAAATACTAACGTCTTAAAAAAAATATGTTGCACACATATTGATTTATCCCGTGCTTAAATAAATCGTCTAATCTGTTAACCTAAATAATAATTAAAAAATAAATTGTATTATTAATTATAATAAAATAATAAATTTTGGAACCTCTTTTTACAATTATTGTTTTATTTGTAAACATTTATTTTCTATTTATGATAATATTAACTCGTCCGCCAAATCCACACTTAGCCGCTGAAACTCATGGTTTTATATATATGAAAATGAATTATGGCTTAAATTTTTAGAAAATATCACATAATGAGTGAGTTATGGGTACATGATCGACTAAAAAAACATATTCAAAATTTCACTTGTAATTCGCCTCCACCGTATTAACTGCTATAACATATTATATAATAAAATGTTGATGTTAAAAAATACCACAAAAATCAACTCGTACGCTATCATGATTCGTAGCCACCAAAACCGTTGATTTTTTTAAATGAATAACAGTTTAAAATTTTAAAACCTGTCAAATAATAGGTGGACCATGAGTACATTAGTGTCCACGCTCGAGTCATAAAAATTTGACTCGACATTAATCTATAAATATATCTGCACCCGTTATCACATGTCTCACAAAATTATAGTAGCATAAGGGTGATAATTGTCGATAAAATTAGTATTCTTTCATTATTCAACTGGATCATTGTTTATAGATATATACCGTGCATAAATATTGCATAAATATTGACTTTGCCCGTGCGTAAATACATTTTGAATAGCAACGTACAATTGCTCGTGTTTAAATACTAATGTTTTAAAAAAATATGTTGCACACACTGAAAGTACAGTAACTAAATTGAAATTGTTAATACCTGGAAGTTGATTTGCAGTACGATATCTCGACAGTACTTCAGCACCGAGGTACTCTTTGCAATCCTCCCACACCGTATTGGGACTGGTCAGGGAATCCGAAGTCAACATATTCACAAACAAAGATCGCAACATGTGATCCGAACCCCAAACAGAACACTCTTTTATTGCATCAATATATTATTTATCGTCATCTAGCAATCCACGGGCATAACACGCTTCTTGAAAGGTTTCATATACATGACCGTTGTACGTTCTAATATCATCGAAACACGTGCAACCACGAACGACGTTCAATAATATCCTCAGATAGTACACTTCTCCAGCTCCTGGATACATATACGCTATTCTTCTGTACGCTACACCTCTTTGTCTCGGTCGCCATTCTTTGCTCTTATCATCCATAACGAAGCGCGTTGGATATTCGGCATAGGTCAACTGCCTTCCTTCGCTATATTTTTTATTTGCTTCCATCCAACTCGTGAACATGGATTCTTTCGATGAAAGCTTGTCCATAACCTCTTCGATATCATCATCTTGGTTAAACAATACACTCTGGTGGTCTTTAAGATGAAAACCAAGTCTAATAACGTGTGGGTCTTTAAAATGCATCTCAAATCCAAATAATCTCCAAGAAGCTACCGAAGCAGATATGTATCTAAAATTAAAGTACTGTTTAATCTCGTCAATGACTTTATCTCCGCCATTTGGATTATGAGATTGATAGAATACTGCAGTTGCACGATCATGACCTTTATGCACGTATTTAAACAAATACTTTATAGATCGCGCTCTGTTGCACCATTCAACATTTATATGTGAGCGATACTTCTTTAGAAGAAATTTGTTATGCGGAACAACATACCTGCAAAAAATAACACGTAATAACGTTAATACGCATAGACGAACGCATAAAATGACAAAATTAGAAGTATTAACATATAATTGGAATCATTAAATACCTAGTATCAAGTTCAATGCCATTCTTACTGATATGCCGACCAAAATCCCTACGTCAATACACAACGAAACCATCATTGTCTAAAGTAGTTCGCTGAACAATTTTTTTTGGAAAGCTTTTAGTGCAACGATTTCCATCCATGCAGGGAGATTGTTTGTTTGCAGGTCGCACGGGCCGTGCATCATGAACTCTTTAACATCTTCATAATATTCAGAATCCTCGTATTCATCTGGATTATCAGCAGAAATTAAATCATCCACAACATTATTACACGCTGATTCTGATAAATCCTTAATGAACAGAAAAATATGAGCATTGGCAATCGGCGCTTTTGAAACTCTATAGTGTACACAACTGCATAAACAAAGAATATTAAATAATAAGAATAAACAGTAATTTAAGTCTAAGGATTTAAAAATATTAACTGTACAATAATATAACGAAAATAACAATGTTAAATAAAATAAAAAAAATTTAACTACCAGCACTTATTTCTCCAAAATATTTTGTCCTTGCGAATATCGTTCAGCATATTATCGAGACTCAAACATCTTGGATCAACGTATTTCCGAATTTTGTCCCAATTGGCGTTGCACGTGAAATTAATAAATAAATTCTGATACCCAACAAACCTGCATATACACCTGGCAAAATACCCTAGAAATAATATATGGCCTGCATATTTACTATTATATAATTAAAAAGATTTATAAAGAAAGTATATCAATTGAATTAGAATTTTTTAGCAAGTCTATAACATCAATTTCTTCCAATTATTAAGAACGAAATACTTATGTTATTAAGTGTCATAATTATTAATGTTACCATAACTATAGGACGTCACTCTTATTTGTTTTTTAAATTAATCAAATAAACTTGCTCATATTTAAAATTTATATTTAAATTGCGTCAAAAAATTGGTTAAATAAATAATATGCGGTTTTTTTAAGTTTATTTAAGTTAATATATTCAATCTTATTCTTTTTCAAATTTTAATATTTAATTTGAGTTAAAAAAGTTAAAGAATCGGATTAAAATACTTACATCAATCGGATTAAAATACTTACATCAATCGGATTAAAATATTTTGAAGCTTTAATTTTTAATCCGATTGATGTAAGTATTCTTTAACCAATTTTACATCAATCTGTCTAAATTTAAAATACTTACATCAATCGGATTAAAATATTTTGTATACTTACGCTAAACCAATTTTACAAAACAGATCTCTTTCCTATGATTATGGACGTGTATTGATTAATCCATAATGAACCCTAAATATGTCTAAATTTAAAATATTTACGCTAAACCAATTAATTAAAACTGAATTAAAATATTTTGTAGATAGAAGGTTTCATGGAAATTAATATATAATAATATATACATATATAGATAAATAAGTTTAAAAACGTAAATATAAATCAACTAATTAATATGGGAAGTATAAATGTAAATCATGTCTCAAAATTGAGATTAATGTGGGAAGTATAAATGTAAATCATGTCTCAAAATTTTATAATTATATCATTACATCGTTTTAAACTGTGTAAGTAAGTAGATGAAAATAAAATGAAAAAAAAGAAAGTGATTATCTTTATATTAATTTTTGTAACAAAATTATTACATTCATAATTATTTTACATAACACTGAAGTGAATAACGTAAATTAAACTTCTAATAACTGTGACTGCATATATTTATTTTCTCTTCTTGAACTTTTACTTCGTGTTGTAATAGAACACCTACAAAGAAAAATAAATAGTTATTAACGCAAAACATTTAAGTGCAAAAAAAAAAATTAAGTTCAAAACATTAATATTTATTAAATTAAAGACATTCATAAACTATACAAACTGTACAATATCAATTCGACACGATAGTCGTATAAATCTACATCTCATTAAAGATTCCAAAAAGACTTAATCTTCAAAACTTTCTAGAAAGTCAGCTTCATCAAGTAAAGTGGGAGAAAATGGACACGACATTATTGAAGAGCAGATCACTATATTTTAGAGATAAAACTTTCGAAAGAAAACACTATATTATGAATAATATTTAACGTAAAAATAAAAATATAAAATATATAAGTAATTAGTAAAAAAATTAAAAAATAAATAAATCAATTAAATCGATGCAAAAAAAAGACATTCGTGTAAAAACATAAGAATATCATAGTTATCAATAGAATAAATATTTTTTGCGCTGCAAAAAAAATATAAACGATAAGTAACTATGAATTAGAATGGACAAAATAAAAAAAAGGATGATTAATGAATTAAATACTTACAATCGTCCCTGCAAAAACAAAAAAAAACGAAATGCGTGACGATAGAAGACGAAGTAATTACGAATAGAATAGAATACGAAGTAATTACGAATAGAATGGAAAAAATAAGATGATCATTGAATTAAATGGGATACTTACAATGTCCCTGCAAAAGAAAAACAAACGAAATGCATACTATATATTTATGAATCAAATAGAACAATCAATTAGCAAATACATATACAATGATCCCTGCAAAAACAAAAGGAAATGAAGATAATAATTAAGCTATTAATCGAAAACAAATTAATGAATGATGAAATGAACCCTGCAAAAAAAGTGAGAGGTAATGAGGAATGAGAATCGATAATGATATATTTATAGGGAAGATTTATGATTCTTCAAATTCGGCCAAAAATTTTGAATTCAAATTTTCAGTAAATACCCGCAATTATAGAATTTAAATGATACGATTACAATTAATTTTGTCAGTATTATTGATTTGATTAAATTAAGGAGGTAATTTATAGTATAAAATAAATTATTAATATAAAGAATTGATAATTATGTTATTAGCATTAAACAAAACAGATTTGTTGCTATAATTAAGGACGCACAGATTTGTTGCTATAATTAAGGACGCTTATTTCACCTTATTAAACCGGTTTAAATATAGATTAAGGAAGCTAAATCGAGTAATTTTATTAAATAAACCGGCTTGAGAATTCGCCACGTCATACATTTGCTTCTCAAATTAAATAATAATAATAATAATAATAATAATAATAATAATAATAATAATAATAATAATAATAATAAGCATAATAAAAATCGATATTTTTGATATTTTAAACTTTAGTCAATAACTTAAATTCAAATTATGCTTAATTATAGCAATAAATAATAAGGATAATTATGTTTATATAAAAATTCAAATTATGCTTAATTATAGCAATAAATAATAAGGATAATTATGTTTATATAAAAATTCTAAAAAAAAATATAATTATAGATTGTATTCCATGAATTCATAGGTAGTTGACCTATAATTAAGGAATTATTTGTTTTAAATTAATTAGCGCTTTTAAGAAATTAATTAGAATAATTAAGTAATGATTTTAAATTAGTTCATTTAATAAATATTAAATTAAAATAAAAAGATTAAGTCAATAAATTTATTATTTTCTAATTTTTAATTAAGAAAGAAAATTATTGAACTTCAAAGAGAAAAAAAGAAAAAAAAAATGATCTCAAAAAAGGTGATACTTTATTAATTAATAAAGAATAAAATACAAATAAAATAATATCATTATAATACAAATAAACTAATATTAGAGGACAATAATACTATAACACAAACAAATAATCCAAGAGGACGATTAGACTTCTTCAGTTTAAAGTTCAATACTTTTTCCATCATCTTCCAAATTTATCAAGCAAACTACAAAAGAAAACAAAAGTAGAATAAGATCAATCATTTATAAAATGCATAAATTGAAATACTTACATTGAGTACTGGAAGTACTGGAATTAGTAAAATTAAAATTGTTAAATTCATGAAAAACATAAAAAACAATAATCGAATTAAAAAAAATAAAACTTTTGATAACCTGCGAAAATAAACACTTCTTATTAGTAATACAATATAGCATACTTAAATTCATGCAAAAGACAAAAGCGATGTAATTAAGCATAAATTAAATTATAGTATTTTCTTATAACATACAAATTATAGCTAGAAAAAAAATACACGAAAAAAAAATTAGAAAAAAAATAAATATAAAGATGTGTACCTTGATAGCTACAAAAAAACCAAAAAATATTAGACGCAAATCAAAAAATAGAAATGCAAAATAGAAATTACCTTGGTAGCTGCAAAACAAAAAAAAACAAAAAATATAGACACGCATAAATTATAAATGCAAAAAGAATGTTTGAAAACGTAACTTGTCACCTACAAAAGAAAAAACATTCACAATAATAATAATAATTATAATAATAGTATAAGAAAATTAAAAAAATGATGCGTAATAATAGTATAAGAAAGATGGGTGAAGATGGAGAGCTTTTATAGTAGTAGATTTGGAATAGAGTTTGCATAATCTCGGTAATTTTGGTATTTTATTATTTAGTCAATAATTAAAATATGACAATTAAATTCAAATCATGCTTAATTATAGGAACAAATAATAAAGATAATATACAGATTTTATTCATGAATTCTGTACCTATAATTAAGGAAATAATTATAATTAATTAGCGTAATTAAGGAATTGTTATTAATTAATTAGCGCTCGATTAAGGAAGTAATTAAGGAATTGTTATTATTTAATTAGCGCGATTAAAGAATAATTTTTTAATTTAATTATTTAAACATGCGGTTAATATATAAATATATATATTAAGAATATATATATTAAGAATCCGCTAATTAAAAAGACCGGCCACTATTTATTTCTAATTTATGTAATTAAAATGTAATTAACAAATTAAACGGACGATTAGGTGGACGATTAGGATTAAGTTTCATAGTGTGAACATGTTTTAGATCTAATGGTGGATAGATAGTCCAGGTGCAATTTCTAGCTGAATTATATTATGTATGATTAACTATGATATTAAGGACTTGTTCTTTTGGAATGAATCTACTGAACTATTAATTTTAACTGAAAACGATCTGATTTTTTATAAAAATAATAATATTTTTTTATAAATTATTAAATATTTTTTTGAAAATATTAATAATATTATGACAGTAACGATTGTATATATAAAATTATAGATTGAAATTATTTTTTATTTATTTTATTTTAATTTATTTTGTAAGAATTTAAGCTATTAATTTGAACTGAAAACTTAAGCGATCTGATTTTTTATAAAAATAATAATATTTTTTATAAATAATTAAATATTTATTTGAAAATACTAATAATATTATTTTTTATAAAAATAATAATATTTTTTATAAATAATTAAATATTTATTTGAAAATACTAATAATATTATGACAGTTTTGAAATTATTTTTTATTTATTTTATTTTAATTTATTTTGTAAGAATTTAAGCTATTAATTTGAACTGAAAACTTAAGCGATCTGATTTTTTATAAAAATAATAATATTTTTTATAAATAATTAAATATTTATTTGAAAATACTAATAATATTATGACAGTAACACTGATTTTTTATAAAATTAATAATATTTTTTATAAATGATTAAATATTTATTTGAAAATATTAATAATATTATGACAGTAACACGATTGTATCTTTAAAATTATAAATTGAAATTATTTTTTATTTATTTTATTTTAATTTATTTTGTAATAGACTTAATCCAGCTGAACCGAAATTATCTAAACTGAACTGAATGAAATTAAGTCCAAAAGAACACGTTTCTCTCCTTTCAAAAACAATATAATCTCTCTTAAGTGATTCATCCATTAATTGAAACAATATAATTGCAATAATTTATAGATCACATAATTTCAAAATGATATTATTACTACTTTAAATTGGAAAATAATTTGAAAAATCAAAACAACACCTTGTTTGAATAGAAAAGAGTAACATTCTCTCGAAGGCTTTAACTTGCAAATTTTCCATAATTTCGACAAAAATAAAATATTAATTCTTGCGTCTAAGAGTAATAAAATTTTCTCTTTTGTATTTTATGAATGAAATAATATTTTTTTCTTTTAAGATAAAGTAGAAAATAACACCATATAGTAAATTGAGACTTTGACATGATTTCTTTAATTTGATAAAATAAAATACTACTGCAAAATAACACAATCGTGAGTTGGGATTTGACATTATTTCTTTAACTTGTCCATTAAACTATGAAGATTCACACAACCTTTTTTTTTTTTTTAACTTTATTTACCTTTTAGTGTTATAGTGTTATGGTCGCATTCTCACCTTTTCTTTAGTGTTAGTTGTCTCATGATATTGTTTGGCTGATTTAGTCAGGGAGGTCCGCCTCATCTGGTCTTCAAGAGACTGGCCGGTGGCAGTCGTGCGAGCAGCCTGTCGGTGGGGTGATGATCATCTTATAAATTTCTCCTAACGAACTCCTTTCGCGACTATAGTTTACACGAGCTGGCAAGAACGCAACACACAAATATATAACCATCAAATGTCTACCACCCACTTCTACTAAGACTGAGCTTAATAGGAGCAAGAGCCTTGAACTTAGTTTGTGACAGACTCGTAACTTCAAGGTTGTGAGATTCTCAGTCCGAGGTCTGTGATGATGGTGAAAAATAGCAACACCAGCACCAGTGAGTCTAACGCTATCCTTTCCTGTGAGCCTTTAATTTAATAGCAACAGCTGAGGGTAGTAGCCTAAGGATAGGACAGCCTCAACAGGGAGTATCAAGTTTTAAAATGAAAATTTTAATGTAATATACTTAGTTAAATGTGCATTTATCACATGTTATATACCTGAATTTAAGTGTATAGTTTTAGCCTTTATGAAAGTGGAGCTGATCCATGGTATAAATTGAATTGTTTTTTTTTTTTTCTTTCAGAAAGGTTGGGTAAGATGGAGATTACCACAAATCTTTAGTGGCAACTGGCAACCTAACAAGCTGAGGAAATTTTTGGGGGAAGAAAATTCCCCAAATGCTAAACAAACAAAACCTAAGTTACCAGTAGTAATGACGCTGGCTGTTGGTACTCGAGATACTAAAATTGACTCTATGGTAAAGGCAGCAGGTTTGGCAAGTTTGGCAGGGAATTTGTGTATCTGGAACAAAGTTACATTGTGGTACTGGGTATTATGTGAATAAGTGAAGCTGTACTCGACTACAACGATATTCATAACCACAATCTAAAATGTAAGAGGGAGTGAGTAAATTATTGAAGGATAAACAAATGGACCAACATTTGTTTTATTTGACATACTCAGACTGTCCTCACACACACCTTAACCTTCATCACGTAAAAATCTACAACTTAACATTGAAAGCCTTGGATACAAAACAAAGAAACGTCGGTTATTAGCAAAACGAGAAAGCACTGAATGTTAACCTATCGTAATATGAGTTCTCGCAAGATGGGAACAATATGCATTATGCACTCCCATGTAATATCTGTGGACCAGATGCCAAAATATATACATTACAAGTTATTGCAGGTTTTAAATATCTCAAAGCCACCTCTCTAAAGAACAATCAAGCATTGGTGCACATTTGATCAAAACGCAGAGCACAGCTCATTTTCAAAATTCGATAAGACCATTATGAAAGAAAAGGAGATATTCACAGCTTTAAATGCAGAGCACAGTCCATATTCACATTTGGTTTCCTTTCAGTTTCCTACTTATTCTAATCTTATGGAATGGAAGGTAGAAACTTTCAGGGTAATGAGAGGCGCATCTCAAATTCTCATGGACAAAGCCCCAAATAACAATCGACACCTACCAACAAACAACACGATAATAGCATAATGACTGCGTCCGTTAATCATTGATAGCGATATCGTCAAAACATCAGCAGTTAAAGACATGGAGTACCAATCAGAAAACAAGCAATACGCATTAGCACACAAAAAACATAACTAGAGCGAATAAATCCATATCCATAATACCAGCACATATAGCATGATGTTGCAAACAAAACCTAAAAAACGCAAATGAAAACAGGTGAAAGGCGAGAGATAAATAGAGAGATGAATCACTTTTCTACTTCTTGAGGCTGCCACGGATGCCGGGCTTAGGCTTGGAGGACTCGGCGACGGCGGCGACGGCGGGAGCAAGAGCGGCATGAACATTACTGATTTTGGTCTCGTCGAACGGAATCTTGGGATGGCGAGCTTCGTGGTGGATCTGCATAGACTTGATATCAGGGGCGGTGACTTTGCACAGGGGGCACTCGAACTTGGCGTGGCCTCCTTTCTCCTTACCGGTCCGATCGGCGAGTCCGGCTTTGCCTCCGCCGCGATTAGTTAAGGCGGCATCGGCTTTGGCTGCAAGCTCCTTCGCGGTGTGCTTCTTAGGCTTGGCTTTGCCGGTCATGATTGCCACCAAGAGAAGGACAAAAGAAACTAGGGTTTCGGGGACCTGAAATTTGGGCGTCAAAAATATGATAGGGAGAGAGGAGAGCCTTCCCTAGTTGGGAGTTTAATTTATACCCTAATTTCACAATGATTTACATATAGTAATTCATTATCTCTAGTTATTTAATTTTAAAAAATATTAAATATATCATTTTTTTTTTAATTTTAAGTGACAACTTATTTTATTTTCTGGTTGTCTTATGTGACATCTTGAATTAATTTTACAAGCATCGCCTCGAAAAGCACGGACGAGATTGAATTAATTTTACCAAATTAAATTGAATAATTTTCGTCTTTTAATGTTATATGATAAGTCGGTCGTTGAGAAATATGATACTCGTGCTCAGCTCGTTTATGATATAACGAGCAGCTTTAACTCGAAATTGACTTTGATCGGTTTGTGAAGCTCGACTCGAGCTTCAAATCATTCAGGTTGCTCCTTCAAGCGCCCTCACAACCCAACACATCACTCGGCCTTGACAGTCCCAAGATGCTTTGGTACATTATCCAGTATGACTACTGTTCGTGGTCCTTCGAGTTGTCCCCACAATGATAAACCCTAATTCTTGTGCAGTTTAACACCACGATCCCCAAATTCTCAAGTATATATAACACCCCAACTCTTTATAACTCCAATTTATCATTTACAATGAGAAGAACCCGAATATATATATTTTCAAGTATCTGGATAATAATAGTACTAGTAGTTTACATAAATGTCAAAGAGAGGAAAAAATAGCACAGTATATATACTAAGTACTTCATATCTATACAAAACCCTATAAAGCAATCAGTTTTCCATTTGAGTAAAGAATACCGCACCTCCTAATCCAAAATCGTGATGAATCTACAAAACCTCCTGAAAGAATCATAGAGGAGGATAGAAATAAGAAGACAGGGAAAAGCCCAAGAAAAGCAGTCCTCCGACAGTGGCAACAGTACGCTGTGAAATCTTTGATGCCAACATACTTCCACCAACTACTGCCACTGACGTACAAATCGTGTGTCCTATGGTAGCTCCTATAGCAACCCCAACTGCATTTTTGTGCGTGGCCAGCTGTGGAAAAACAAAACGAGCTTAACTAAAATGTTTTAAATCTGCTAGCAAACCAAGAGAATATGTAGGGAACAGAAACAATTACCGCGATTGTTGCTATCTGGCTACGGTCTCCCCACTCTGCTAAAAACGTCAAAATAAAGGACTGCACAAGTACGCAGGTCATTGGAAGGTATAAAATGAAATCATAAATGGAGTTTGCTGGCTTTACAGAAGTCTTAAGAGACACTGTACCTCTAAATATATTGGTGTAAAGAATCTTGACAAGAAACGTCGGAATGTTGTTTTACCCTGTCCGCCTTCAAGCTTCTCTTCTACCTGAAGTAGTAAGTCAGTCTCAGGCTCAATCCACTGATTGTAATAATAAAAGCATCATGTGGCAATACTGAAACAAGTATATAGTGCAACAAATAAGCAGAAGAAAATATGGATGAGTGCTTCAAATATTATGTTCTTAACACCCACCCGAAAAAATAAAAACAGTGTGAATCTTAATAATGGAGTATAGATTATAGAAGTAATTTATGTTCTTCATACAGAAGTCTACTAATATTGCTTAGATTTCAAGGACAGGAAAGAGATAGCTAAATTAATAGTGAAAAATGGAACACAAGTATGTATGAATAAGAAATATTGTGTACTAAATTGCTAAACCACCTCATTTTAGGAAAACATATCACTTAAAAAAAAGGCCACGATAATAGAATATAACTGTACATAATCATTGCACATAATGAAACATGATATATCTACACAGCTACAAGGAGACAGATTATAATTCAACATACCTCCTCCATTTCCTTTTTCTGGGAAGCATTTGGATCTGATCTCCATGCAATATAAAGTAACCGGAGACCGAAAAAGGCATAAAGAACTGCAAGAAGCTTGTTATTTCAGATTCATGAACAAGCTGAAAAACTCATAATCATAAAAATGAACACTTGAAAGTGTATGCTTATTATCTCTAGGATGTCGGTACAATTAATTAATACTACAATAAATAAGCACTTCAAAGTTCAAACTGTACTTTCCTTCCACCATCCTTACTTCCTACTCATTTTTGTCCCCAATTCTCGAGCATTCTCAAGCACTTGAAACTAAACTAAACGAGTCTGCTAATGTGTCCAAGCTTCACTATGTTTTTTTCATCTCAATCCACAATATAGCATGAGATCTTGAATACATCGACCCTGAAAAGATCTATCTAGCTTACAGCCTTACATTCTATACAAGAAGTTGCACTCTATGATTTATACCCACATCAATTGACTGGATTCGATACAATTCAACGGCAGTTCATCCTTCAATCAAAAAGACGAACCCAACAGAATAATAAGCATTTAGACGATTTATAGAGGGAGAATTGGAAGTGGAACCTGTAGCAGCACTATTGGTGTGTTTCCTTGATATCAAATTTGGAACAATCCTACCAAGACCAGTAGACAGTATCTGTGGTACAAATGCACAAGGAATAAAATCTTAGTAAAATCAATCAAAAGTAACTTCAAACCCAATGACAGTAGAAAGCTTGAAATAAAAAAGGAACACTTCACTTTGGGGTATTGACTTACTGTCATCACAAACAAGGCACTGAGCGCACCCGATAGAACAATTGATTTGGGGTGACGCATAGCCATGAGAGCTGCTATAATAAATGTTTCATCTCCAATCTAGCAGCATAATCATCAGCAACACACTTTACTACGTCGGCCCATATCTAATAAATTAGTCAAGATTCTTCTAGTTTCGACTAACCTCGCTGACGAGTATCATGGAAAAACTTGCAAAGAAAGCATCAAAGACTCCAAGACCAGATTCCACGGCCACACCCAGATTAAGAGAGTCGGGGTCGACTAGACCAGTCTTGATTTTGTTCACTATCATCTGTCCATAAATGATTTTCAAAACTTCATTCTAATCCCATTGATGCAATAACTACACTTAGTGACAGTGTTCGATATTCACAGACAATTTTATCAACAAAAAACCCTGATAAAAATTGCGAAGCATGAACACGTAACAAGAAGTAGAAGAACCCAGTGTTCAATACAAATGTAGATCAACAATACTCACTTTACCACGTCGGCCCAGATCCAGAACTGAAGTATTTGATTCGTCACTCCCATTTTCCTTTTAATAAATAAATAAAAACATCAGCGTCAGAATCAAGCATAATCAGAACAGAAAACAGATTAAGAGAAAAGGGGAAAAACAATAAAATGTACCTGGGCGCAAATTGAAAGAACGGAGAAAGAGAGGAAGATGAGGAATGCAGAGAAAGCGTAGAAGCAGAAGTGTTTGTGTGGTTGCATATCTCCTTGAATTCGATTCGACTGGATTGAAAGAAATGGAAGGAATATCAATTGCAGAAGATTGATTAGGGATGAGACTTCTGGTGTTTTGAATTGTATTTGTATCGACTCTTGTTAAAAAGTTTATAAATATAAGGGGAATTTTCAAAAGGGTAATTATTTTACTCTCAATTATAGATTAAGATCAATCTTTACACTATTTATAAAAAAACTAGATTTACCTAATCAACCTTTTTAATTATTTAAAATTATTTAATATATTTCATTATTCACAAATCATAGGTATTTCTTAATTAAAGCTATTAAATATACACTTACCTTTACGACAATACACTAAAAAAAAACATATACGTATTAAATATTAACTTTCCTTATAACTCAAATATACTAACAATCTTTCCCCCAACTCACAATTACTTTGGGATTATTTCGCACCGCGCATCCATCAAGGCGTAGTTGAATTTACCTATTCCAGACGGGCGGCAGGAGATTCACTGAGTTGCAGGAAAAATTCGTGCTTTCTTCGACTCCAGACGGGCAAAATAGGTATGAATTTTGCGCTCTTGATTTTCATAGTGTTTCCATTCGATTAGTGACATGCATTTATATACCATTATAGGGCAATGATTAATTTTGGGTTTTAGACCGCGAGTTTTAATTCTACACATTTTGTTTCCCTTGTTTGCTTTCGAATTTGTTTTTTTGGAAAACCCACTAAATGTGTTCAGTTTATGGAAGTGTTTCAGATCTGATTTCGAATCTCCATATTTTCATGGTAAGTTTCTGTCAAGCGGCTTCTAATATGAATCGAACCCAATTGTATATCTCAGACTGGGTTTTGTCATATTAGTTTGTTGTGTCTTTTGACATGCAGTGAATTCCACATACGATATTTTGTAGATGGTAGTTCAACTAATGTAGATGGTAGTTCAAAAGCCAAGAATATTTTTTGAATCTATTGGATACAGTATATATGATTTGTTCGCAAACATACCACTTATTGATCCTTTTTTGGATAATCTATTATGTACACTTTTTTATGTTCTTGTGCTGTGAAATTGGAAGATAAAAATGCTCGAAGTGGTTTAATAGTTCATGTGTCTCGTTTAATAGCTTATAAGCCAAGAATATTTTTTAAATTTATTGGATACATTATTTTTAATGGACGCGATGGTCCTGAAGTTGTTGAAGTTCAAAATAAAATATTATTTTTAGTTTTATAAAAACCGGGGCGTTACAGATGGTATCAGAGCCCTACGATCCTCTTTTCGGACCTTAAAACAAAAAAAAAATGAAATCATTCTCATCCATGCTCTGCGGTCTCGTCGATCTCTCTCACAGGTATGAAATTTAACGTGATTAGTTGTGGTGATTTAATATTATGATGATGATTATATTTGAGAATTTTATTTGATTGGTGTATGTTTACATGTATATTATAATATAGATGTACATTAGTTAATTTAGAGGCCTGAATAATGATAGTTTAGGCTAGAACCGATTAGAGAAAAACAAAAATGTGATCTAGTTGAGTGACTTGAGCTATCATAAGATGTAGTGAAGCAATGCCTGAACTCCAAGTCTTCTAACATAGAAGTTTTGTCGATAGAATTAAAAAAAAAATGTGATCATGTCCTTACATGATTTTAATGAAATTAAAATGTAAAATAAATTAATGAAATAAATACAATTTTATCTGACTACAGGAAAAATGGAAAATCAAATGAATCAAACTAACACTGAAAAGGAACATCCAGTGTACCATGTGGGCGGCGACATAGGAAGGATATTTGTCGAGTTCCTAAACAATCTGCAAGGTAATGGAAATAGAAACATGAATGTCAACAATCGTGCAGTGGAACAATTCCGCACTTACCAACCACCAACTTTTAATGGACGCGATGGTCCTGAAGTTGTTGAAGAATGGTTTCGCACTTTAGAAAGGATCTACCGAATGATCGACTGTGATGATGCACATAAAATTATTTGTGCCACCTTTCAACTGGTGGGAAATGCTGATCATTGGTGGGAAGGAGTTTGGAGAAACATGTCCGAGGCTGAGAAGAATGCTTTCACTTGGGTAGAATTCAAGTCAACCATGATGAACAAATTCTTTCCCCAATCCTACAAGGATATGAAGGAAACCGAGTTTCTTAACCTTCAACAAGGAAGTCAAACAGTCACCATTTATGAGCGAAAATTTAATGAGTTGTGTCGATTCGCTCCGCACTTGGTAGACACTGACTTGAAGAAGTCCCTAAGGTTCAGGCGAGGACTGAGGGCACAATTAGCTGGTATTATGGCAGCACAAGGAGATTTGGAATATGCAGAAATGGTTAAGAGAGTTAAGGACGTGGAGGCGAGCTTGGGAATAGAAGAAGTGAAATCAAAAACCACTTACAAAAATGATAAAAGGAAACGAGTCGATAACGAGCCAATTCAAGACAAGATGCTGAAAATCGAGGACAATAGGCGTGTGAATAATCAAACTCGTAAACCCCGGTGCAAACATTGCGGAAAATACCATTTTGGAAATTGCTTTGCAAAACAGGACAAGTGTTTCAAGTGTCATCAAACGGGACATTATTCCCACAAGTGCCCACAACTAAATTCAAAGTTAGATGCACCCCGAAGGAAAAGATCACAAAGAAACAAACAACAAATTGGAGGTCAACCCTGAATGTACTGCATGACTCGCAATGAATAAAATGAATGTAATTTTATAAATTTCGAGGACGAAATTTTGTTGAAGGAGGGTAGTATTGTAATACCCGTGACTTAAATAGAAAAATAAAATCTTTTAGTTTAACAATTTAAATAACTATGCAGAAAATCTTGAATTTAATTTTCATAATATAAAATAAATTTAATTCATATATAAGTATATAGATGTAATAATAATAATAATAATAATAATAATAATAATAATAATAATAATAATAATAATAATAATAATAATAATAATAATATTAATTAATAAATAAATAAATAAATGAAATCCTATTTACACTAACGCAATACCGAACGAATCATTTAAAATTTAACTAAATTAATAATTATAAATTATTTAATATTTAAAATTTAAGCAAATTAAATATAATTAATCGCTTAAGTAAATATTTGATAAAAGTAAATATTAGTATTTCTTATTATAATGTACACTGAGTTTAATTAAATTAATAAGAATTATTGACTAAGTAAACGAAATTAACATTAATGATTGAGTCAAAAATTCATAAAACTAAATATCCTAATTAATTGGGGTTGACTATGGACTAAAGACTAATAGTAACGTCTACTCTTGGAGTATTTATTTATTCGACTCTTAATCGGGGGGGAGAATCCTGAGTTTCCATACGCAAATATTCTTGAAAAGCTTTCGATAAAATTAAGTTTCGATCGACAACAATCGTTGCCCCTCCATTCCCTGTTCCGCCTTGCGCCGACTCGAAATCATCGACAAGATCGCGCCGCCGCCGCACCCAGCCTCTTGCGGTCCAGCACCACCGCAGCCATTGCGTCTGGTCCGCACCGGAAAAGACGAAGATCGAAGTCTTGAGAGTGTATCACGGCGAATCTGCCGCGCCATCTTCCCGTGTTCCGGTGCCGCTGTATCACTTTTGATCCATCAACTGAAGAGAACGAGCTTACGATTGAGGCTTGACTTGAGACTTAGGAAAGACCTTTGAACTTAGGATTACGACTAGTAACATGCACGCTACAAGAGGTAGGAGTTTCTTACCTCTCTTTTATGGTTTATATTATCGTTATGTGTATATATCTATGCATATGAATTGAATGAGCTTGTTTATGTTTATGTGTTAAAATGTGTTTATGATTTGAAGGTTAATTAAATTGTATGTGACATTGGTATGTGTGTTTATGAAATTATGTGTGTAAACTATATGTTAAGTATGATTATACATGAATGATAATGAAATGTATACGTAAATTACGTTCAAGAGGAGAACGTTATGAAATTATGGACTTGTAACCCTAAAGGGTCAGTGTCAGGAGGAGGCACCGAGGTATACTCGCATGGGTCAAAATTTATATTATAAAACCCGTGATCCAAAAGGGTCAGTGTCAGGAGGAGGCATCGTGGTTTACACGCCGTGTTTTATAATATGTCCGTTAGACTTCGGTCTTCGGATAGAGGCTCACTGACGACGGTCTTTGAGAGGAGGCCATGACGACGGTCATGGGGTATTAAATGAAAATTATATATGAGGTTACGTTCAAGAGGAGGACGTTAACTTTCATTAAATTCGTTTGACTTCGGTCTTCGGATAGAGGCTCATTGACGACGGTCTTTGGGAGGAGGCATGGCGACGGCCATGGGTATAAAGATTAATAAATTAAAAAGTAAAGTAAATTAAATTTAATTAAAGTGATGCATATGTGAACTGATATATAGATAAATTATGTGAATTTATATGTATGGATATATGCTGCGTAATTATAATGTGATCATAACACTAAGGTAAGTTACTTCTATTGAGTCCGTTGAGCTCACTCCAAATTCAACATGTTTTTACCCCAGGTGAACGAGATGATCGGACGAGACATGGAACATGGAGATGGAATGTTTTGATACAAGTTTAAATATTTCTTTTATTTTTCCGCTAAAACCTATATTTTTAATTAAGTAATTTTTCTACTTTTACGTTTAATAATATTTGAGTAGCGCCCTTGTGACGAAAATTGTTTTATTTTCAAAATAAAATATTATTTTTAGTTTTATAAAAACCGGGGCGTTACAATTATGTAGTTCTAGAAGCATAAATTATTTTAATCGTTTAAGCACAAGTTGTTTACTAGAATTTGTTCATGTACATATTTCCTATTAGTGGCAAAACATGAAACCTTGAATACATGTTTGGACCATTTTTATAAAATGGTTCAGGCACATGTTTTAATCTAGTACGTACACTGTCAATACTTGTACAGTGTATATGTTAGATCAACATCTATAAATTGGACTACTAGTTTAACTTCATTTAAGATTCTATTACACAGCCACAACTTTGATTGTACAGCGTGTTCGGTGTTTCAAACTTAACGTATAAATATACAAATATAGGACAAATACACTACCAAAATCTAGTACGTACACTGGATAGGGTTGAACAGTGTTGCCGGTAGTTTAGAATTCATATATTGGACTACTGGTTTACGAACATGAATTGTAGCAGTGTATTATATAGTTCTAGATGCATAAATTGTTTTTATCGTTTACGCACAAGTTGTTTACTAGAATTTGTTCATGTACATATTTCCTATTAGTGGAAAAACATGAAACCTTGAATACGTGTTTGAACCATTCTTATAAAATGGTTCAGGCACATGTTTTAATATAGTACGTACACTGTCAATACTTGTGTAGTGTACATGGTAGATCAACATCTATAAATTGGACTACTAGGTTAACTTCATTTAAGATTCTATTACACAGTCACAACTTTGATTGTACAGTGTGTTCTGTGTTTCAAACTTAACGCGTTTGGGAATTAGTTTATGAACAAGTATTGTAGTATATTAATATTTTAGTATTTTATGAATAAGTATTTTTTATTTAGCGCGGTTGGTATTTTAATAATGTCTTTAACAGAAGTGCCATTTTTCATGGTTTGAACTATTCCGTGCGAAGGCATTATATAGAGGAATTTTACTGATCTATTTCTACATACTATTTAATTGTATCCAGACTGCGGCCGAGAATTTAGACGCAGTGACAATGCATTCTTTAATATTTGATCTGCTGTACGAGTTTGTGGGGAGCGCGCATCTAATCATGATTCCGCTGATCCACGGAGGGAAATTCCATTTCACACTATTAACATTTGACATAGTGGCAAGATGTTTTTCCACTATGACTCTATGTCCTCAAGGCAATCAAGTTATGGATAATGCTTGAAAGAGGCAGAAATTATGGTATAGTAAATTACAATTCTCATTTCTGAATATCTTGTTAGTGTATTTTTTAATACATCTCGACTAAGAGGTAGTGTTTAGTTATATTTGTCTATTGTAGATTTTAGTCTGATTATTGTTGTGTATAATCGTGATTTACACAGGTCAAACATGATAAATTTGTGGATGAGAAGTGTAGAGTTCCAAGCTGAGGAAATTCTGAGAATAGGTCATAGGAAAAAACTAAACAAGTCTGAATATGGAAGCTCTGACCGAGGAAGAGATCCTCACTATAAAGTGATTGCAGAAGTACTACAAGTCTGATTTCAAACTCTATGATGAGGAAACTTGTTCCTAAGCAGGCTTTCGGATCGTAAGTTTAATAAGTAACATACTAATATATTCAAGTGTACCATAGACAGTTGTGTGTTTATATACTAACATTTTATTTCAACCACACTCTGTATTGCAGTGTGTACGTCATGCATTACATGGACTTTCTTGCTAATGAAAAGTACGTCGGTTGTGAGTTTGACGAGATAGAGGCAATTTGTTTCAGAGGTGATTTGTAAAATGATTCGAAAGAAGTTCGAAGTGTTGGAGGGAAGCCCAGTAGAAAGATCGTTGAACCTGATTTTGTTTTATGAAAAAAATAATATTAAGTAGGCAGCTGGAGCGTTAAACAGGAACCTTATATTTATGTCAATTGCTTTTGAGTTACAGTTCAGAGCATATTATTTTACTAGTAGACTCAAACAAGTGATACTTTAACAATGAAATGATCGTCACCACATTTTGATACTGTGGCATTGGTGTTTGGACCTTGAATCTTCTGTGAATTTTTTTTGTTTTAATAGTTCATTATTTCATAAGTAGGTAAAAAAAGATTTGTAACATTGATGTGGGCCGAGGTTCGTCAAAGAGAGAAGAGGTTCGTTTTCCGGCTGGAACATTGAAGACGAAGCTGGAACGGAGGTCAGAAGTGAGCCGAGGACGCGCCGTAGAGTTCAGCCACGACAATGGCGAAAATAGCTTGGTGTCGTCCGACACCAAGTTCCTGTCGGACGACAAAGTTGCTGCGAGCGACGTAGAATGGCTGCAGCGACGTGGGGGTCCAGAACATCCTGGCTGCGAGCGACGTGAATCGCCGCGCTCGACGTGAAGATGTCGGACGACAGTTATATCCTGTCGCACGACAAGTTGATGTCGGACGACAGCTGATTCCTGTCGGACGACATGAATTCCGATTTGGAATATCGCGGACGGGAATTTAATTTCAGCGTTTTTATTCCTTTTCCTTTAATTTTTAGGACAGCCTATATAAGGGCATTGAACCCTAATGTTTTAGAACAACTTTGATATTGAATAATTATTATTTCGTGAGATTTATTTTCTCTCTTGGTTTTGTCGAATTCTTCCGGGTTCTACCAAAAGAATTCAACCGGCGAATCAGCGAAGCAGTCACCCTTCGTTTGTGTGTCATCATCGTCTCCGAATTATTGGTTCAACGTCTCGTTGGGGTTTAGGGCTTTCGAACCTAAATCATTTCGTGGGTTAGGATCAAGGGTTTTGGGATTTCCACCAGGTATCCTTTTTCGATTATTCCGTATCTTTTCTATTCCGATCGAGGTACGTATCAAACATACTTGTATAATGAAAATAACATACACTGTGTTATTGGTGTTTTGTCCTTGAATATTTGTGATTTCAGTTATAATAGTTCATGATTACATAAGCACTTGTAACAGCCTTGCATAATGAAGAAAACATACACCAAATCAACATGAATTATACAGTAAAACCTATCGTGTAAGAAAATGTGCACAATAATGTACACAGGTTAGTGTATATATAATATGAATGTAAACATGGAACATGGTATCAAAGGTGGAAGATTGTGATAAACGTATGATGACCAAATGATTTAAAACAAAACTCGTAAATATCAGATTGTAACATTTCACAACTTACAATAGTTGAATTACTAAACATTGCACATTTAAGTAACGTTCGTAATATTCTCATATGCATGTCAATAGTTTGTACTCGATATTGATATTGTGGTGTGCTTTACTGAGCAAAACGACAAATGACTAATCAAGGTTCTGAGTAAAATACATAAGTCCAGCTGTAGATTTATCTGTGGGATTAAGTATTTCATACACAACCAAAAAACAATATTGCTGCTGCCTTGTAACGATAAATGACAAGCAATACTATCCACAACAAAACTATCCTCCGTTGATGTTGGAGCAGGAGGTTGATTGTTCACAGTAATCGCTTCGATTTGTGTTGAAACGTTAATATCGACCCAAGTAGACTTCAGTTAACCGAGTACCATAAACAACATGGACATGTCAACATGGACACAGCCCAACCATATTTACAACACTGTAGGATACAAAAGAATCCTAACCCACAATTCATAAACTACGCTAGCAACCCCCGACTCATAGATTGTATGAACATTACAACCAAATACAATCGACCTGGAGAAAAAATCACCAATAAATAATCTCTTACCTGGGAGCCGTCTGCTATTCCGAATAATACAGTGCTCTCATTGGGCTTCTAGAGGGACTTAGTCATAGAGCTATCAGGGGCACTCCATTAGGCGCCATGATGTGGGACCTGTAGACTCGCCATTTGACCATTAAAAGGTCGTCTTCTAGGAGGAGCCGTCTGATATTCCGAATAATACAGTGTTTGTAAAAGAGCAAAATTTGGTAGTGTGTTCGATGATCTACAAATACGGGTAGGCTTGGTGTTTGAATTTTCAAAAAAAAAAAAAATGAATCGCAATATTTTCTAAAAAAAGCACTCTGGTTGATTTCAAGAATCTGTGTCCGAAAACTATTAAGATTTCTGCAATAAATAAATAAAACGTAAAAATTAAATAGAAAATATCATTAATAAAATATAAAGGTTAAAATAGACAAATCAAAATTGAAAAACTTACCTAAATTATGAATACAATTATTATAAATACATTAAATTATATATATACAATAAATTAATTACCTTTTTTATTATGAAGGTAAACTATGTTTCTTATTTATAAATCATAAACCCATTTTAATTTTTTCTCTAAATTACTCTAAATATAACCAAGAAATAACGTGGAATCTTAATTAAAAAAATGTTTGTAAATTACATAATTTCTATAATTTTTCTAAAAATTATAGATAACTTTTTATAAATTATACTCCGTTGACTTTTTTTTGTCCATACAGATAACCAGTATACAAAAAATTATAAAAAAATAATTAAAATAAAATTTAATAGTTAAATTTTATTTTAGTTATTTTTTTCATAATTTTTGTGTACTGTATATTAAAGAGTATATATATTGGACGAATAAAAAAAGTCAACATAGATCACCTCGGTGTCTATAGTTAAGGGAGTAGTAATAAAATGAATGTAAAATTGGTAGATAAACTTTGTTGGGAATTCAACTTTTTATCCATTTTTAATCTCTCTCGTCTCTTTATTAGCTCTTTCAAACTCGATCGTCTAAATCGAAAAACAAGAATTCAAAATTCCAACAAAATTCAAATGTTTGAGCACCTAAATGTGGAAGAGCACGTACCAATGATCTTTCAACCATGGTTCAGAATCGACCTCCAGTTTTTTTGTTGATTTTTTTAATAATATGTTAAATTTCATTTGATATTTTTGAGTTAGAGTAGCAAGTTATGCTTCTTGATTTTAGATTTTTAGTTGATTTATTATTGAAAAAGTTTGCTGAATTGTGTGCGCTCAAGGTGGAGGAAGAGGAGGAGGACGGAGGAGATGCCGCGGAAGAACATGGGTATGAAAACGGGAGAGGCAAGAGATCCGTCCGATTTAAGAGGAATTTTTTTGTCAGTAAGTGCTTTGTTAATATATACTACTATATATATATACCATGTGAGTAAGTGCTTTGTAAATATATACTATCTCTGTCATTAATAGATGTCATACTTTTCTGGACAAGAAAATTAAGAAAATAGATGTCATACTTTTTTGGACAAGAAAATTAAGAAAATTGTTATTTTCTTATTTTTTAATTGAAAAGTAAATGATAAAATATATTTTAAAAGTGAAAAGTAAAGTAATTTGTGAATAAAGTTTAAAAAGTAGGTGAGGTAAAGTAAAATAATATTGTATATTAAAATGAAAAAGTTAGAATAATTATTTTTTTTAAGTTGTGTCAACTATTGTTGAACACCCAAAAAATGAAAGTATGACAATTGTCTTTGCACGAAAAATATTATTGTACATTTCTTATAATTAAATATACCATGTTTATTAAAGTGTATTATTTAATGTAATTAATTAAATATATATATATATATAAATAAATATTTTAATTATAAAAGAATATAAAAATATTGTATATTATAGGGGTATACATATACAAGAGGCACTTGCACGTCTTATATCATAAAACTCTTCCATTGTTTAGCGTAATAGTATTTTAAGGCACCATACCTAAAATACCCTTTTGATCAGACTAACTATATTTTTGTTAAAATAAAACAAGTTAACTATATTTTTGTTAAAATAATTAATTAAATATTAAAAAAAACAAAATCATTCTAACTATATTTTTGTTAAAATAAATAACGCTATTATATTTTTGTTAAAATAATTAATTAAATATTTTGTTAAAATAATTAGGGAGATTTTGAATTAAGGAGATTTTGTATAGCTTGCTTAGAATTAAATGATATGCTTCTTCTTAATTAAAAATAAAAACACTTTACTAAAATTTATTATAATTTTATAAATTTATACTACGGTTATTAATTAATATTAATTATAAGAGGAATACGGTTATATCTCTATTTCATAATTAAAAACTTAAAACAACTCTCATTAATAAAACACTTAAAACAATTGAACATTAAATTGTAAACTTAAATTTATGTAGTTAAAGTTAAAATATCAAAAATCATATTACCCTTTATCCTAAAAACTTCAAATAATTAATTAAATATTAACGCAAATTGAAAAAAAAACAAAATCACACTAACTATATTTTTGTTAAAATAAATAACAAAAACAAAATCACACTGACTATATTTTTGTTAAAATAAATAACGCTACTATATTTTTGTTAAAATAATTAATTAAATATTAATTGAATAAATAGAAACAACAGTTATTCTTAAAATAAATTACAGTCACGCTAACTATATTTTTGTTAAAATAATTAATTTAATATTAATTGAATAAATAGAAACAACAGTTATTCGCACTATATTTTTGTTAAATAATTAATTTAATATTAATTGAATAAATAGAAACAACAGTTATTTCCACTATATTTTTGTTAAAATAATTAATTAAATATTAATTGAATAATTAATACTAGTTTGATAGTTCCAGGTTATTTTAGTCATTCTATATTTTCAGTACTGTCCTATTACATAAATATATAAATATAAAAATTTCTCTACGAAATAACATGTAAAGTTTAAGACCGTAAGATGTAAAGATAAAAAAATGATTTTTTAGTCTAATAATAAAAATTAGTGAGCCTGAAACATTAAAATCACATATATTATATTAATAAATAAATAAATAAATACAAAGGTTAAGTTATGATGACATGTATTTAGGTTCATGATAACAAATACGGTTGTTAGAATTATAATCCAATTATATATAGAGAGAAATACTATGGTACATCATATAATTAAATATATCATGTTTTTATAATCTAATCAATTATAAAAATATTATAAGAATATAAAAATATTAAATTAATAAATAAATAAATAAAACCTAGAATATAAATTGAAGTGTCAAATTTTATTTTAAGTTATAATAATCATAGGTATTTAGGTGCATGATAACAAATTGAAATGTCAAATTTTAATGAGAGTAATTTTAAAATTGTAATTAAGAAATAGTGTAATAACATTATAATTAATATATTTGATAATAATTCATAATCGTTAAATTAATTAATTAATTTCTCTCTTCTCCAAAATTTTCATAAAAATGACATATTTAAATATTTGATAAAATAAATATATATGAAAAATAATTATATTAAATATAAAAATATGTTTAATTAAAAAAATAATTATTTGTAGGATTTTTTTAAATAGTCTTCCATCATATACATACAAAATATAAAAAAAATTATTTATTTCATACATTTATATAAAAAAATTGGTTTTAGCGGATTATTTAAAGAATAAATATAAATATATAATTAATAAATAAATGTATCTTGAAGAACTAATTAATTTCTCTTTTATCCAAAATCCTCATAAAATTGCATATTTAAATATTTGATACAATAAATATATATGAAAAATAATTATATTAAATATAAAATATGTTTAATTACAAAATAACTATTTGTAGGATTTTTTTAAATAAAATTTTATCATATTATTATTATATGTATTATGTGTTCCACAAGTTTTGTAGGATCTTTACTATATTGTATTATTAAGTATATTTTTTAAATAAAAGTATTTTTTCTAAATTTTAAATATGTGTATAAATAATATTATTAATTAATTAAATATGAATGAAGGGATAGATAAAGGGTAAGAATCATAAAACATTTATAAAGTGTTATAAAACAGTAAACTCCAAAGTTTTCTTGAATACCTGGTAAGATTATAATAATTAATTAAGTAATTTTGGTTTAAATAATAAATTTTTAACAAGACAATTGTACTCTCCGTAAGTTCGAATTATTTGAAATTTGTATTAACTAGTACCACTGCAATTTAATTATTTAAAATAATCTAAAATTTTATTTAATCTCCAATTATTTCGGCCAAAACTTTATTAATGGACTAACAAATTATTTTATTTAATAATCGAACACCCACTTAAATTTGTAAATTCGTATTAATCTCATTATTAACCATTATTTCAATTATGAAAATTTTATTATTTTCAAAGACTACGTATGTTTGATGTAATTTATAGTATGTAAGTTTTTTGGGCATAGCCGAGTGGTAAGGTCTTTTGTCATGTTGGTGTAATTCTCCGACGACGCAGAGTTCGAATCTCGGATATAACAAAATTTTCATTGAAATATTATGAAGTTAGTCCTTGGATGAGACCTATTGGCTATGACTAATTTTCATTGAAATATTATGAAGTTAGTCTTTGGATGAGACCTATTGGCTCTCTCACACATGTGTCTGCTACTCGGGCGCATCCCTCGATTTACATCCTACCCGCTCTCTCACACATGTGTCTGCTACTCGGGCGCATCCCTCGATTTACATCCTACCCGATTGAGGAGCCTCTGATCTGGTGGAAGAGGAGTTTCTCGTCTCATCCTACCCGATCGAGAAGCCTATGATCTGGTGGAAGAGGAGTTTATCTTCTCTGCATTGATCTTATATCCTACCCGATCGAGGAGCCTCTGATCTGGTGGAAGAGGAGTTTCTCTTCTCATCCTACCCGATCGAGAAGCCTATGATCTGGTGGAATAGGAGTTTCTCGTCTCATCCTACCCGATCGAGAAGCCTATGATTTGGTGGAAGAGGAGTTTATCTTCTCTGCATTGATCTTACATCCTACCCGATCGAGGAGCCTCTGATCTGGTGGAAGATGAGTTTCTCGTCTCATCCTACCCGATCGAGAATCCTATGATCTGGTGGAAGAGGAGTTTATCTTCTCTGCATTGATCTTACATCCTACCCGATCGAGGAGCCTCTGATCTGGTGGAAGAGGAGTTTATCGTCTCATCCTACCCGATCGATAAGCCTCTTATCTGGTGAAAAAAGAGTTTCTCTTCTCTGCATTTCTCGAGTGTCAAACGCATCCGACAAATACCTAAAACCGCTAGGGGAAAATCCAAATAAATGGAAAATAAAAATTATAAAGCTGGAAAATAAATAGAAATATAAAAAATTGAATCTACTTGGTGAACAGAGAAAATAATATTAAGAGATTGATTGAAATTAAATTAATATTAATAGAAAAAAAAAGAATATTAAGAAAAGTAATAAAAATATATATATTTAAGATAATAATTAATTATTATTACTAAAAATATATAATTTTAAATTACTATTTAAAATTTATATATAATAATTTAAATATGCTTAATAATATTATTAATTATAATTTATAATTTTTTTATTTATAATTTATAGTGTGAACAGAACATTATTATTGTTTTTCTATTGGTCCGTGGTATTAGTGTACCCTGAGATTATATACGTATAGATTCTATAATAATTAATTAAGTAATTTTGGTTTAAATAATAAATTTTTAACAAAACAATTGTACTTTCCGTAAGTTCGAATTATTTGAAATTTGTATTAATCCTCATGTTGAGTAACTGCGCATTTTGATTCTTATTTAATTTAGATTTATGAAGCATATAGAATGAGATGTTATATCTTACACCCTGAGAGCAAGATCACCATCTTACTCCAAGCCCAACATATAAAAAAATTTAACCCAAGCCCAATTACTTGTGCTTACGTCACAACACCTCTTACTTGAGTTTGCTCAGCCCAACCGAATTCACTTTCAGAACAAAGTCTTCTTCGATCCTTCCACCGCTTATACCGCTCTGCCAGCCACCACCCACCGCGCCCCGCTGGTCGTCCCCGTCTTCTCGCCGCCTGCTCGCACGCCGAAGAACTCCGAGCAACAGTAGCGCCCACAAGCCCTCGATCCACCGCGCAACACCACCTGCTCCGAGGAGCCCCCGTCTCCTCCGTTCACCTTCGGCAGCCGAAAAAGTAAGTTTAACCCCCCCTTTTACTGTTTTTTATTTTGTTTTTAATTTTTTTTATATGTGAAATTTTTGTAATTGTAATTAGGTTTGATAAAAAAAATTGGTTTGGTAATTGAAATTGTGTGTTACTGTTTGTTGGTGTATGTGATGTATGTGTTATTGTGTGTATGTCGTGTGTTATTGAAAAAGAAGAAGGATGAGAAAGGAAAGAAGGGCGTCGTCACCAATTCATGGGGAAAGTACGAGATTATCAGGGACACTGTTATGTGGTACGTGGAAAGTAATTATGATTTGTGCTTATTTTTTGTTGTGTTTTTGTTCAATTCTGATTAACCTGTTCTTGTCTATTGATGTTGGGATGAGTTGTGTTGTGAGTTGTTGCTTGTAGGGCTGAAAAATCGAACCGAGCTACACGATGCACTCTTCTTGGGATATGTCCGCTTTAGAGTCGTGTTCCGTTTGCCACTGCGATCGCTGAAGGTACCGATATACCGATCCGATCGATATACCGTGTGTGCGGAAGCGTGTAAAGCGATAGATCTACTATGCCATGATCTTAGTGCACACAAATATGTATAGACACACATATTTATATATATATATACATCCAATATATATATATAGAGAGAGAAATATCAACGAATTCTTACATTTGGTGATGCGTGCCTCGTTGATGTTGTTTAAGGTGGTGTTGAGTCGATTGAACCACCTTGATGGATCAGCAACTCGAAGCTCTCCTTGTGAATGACCTCGTCACTCCTTTAGATCGTCCGGATGTTGAAGCCGCACAAATGGCCCGGCCTCTACGTGTTGCACACGAACCCGGATAATGAACACCTTGCTTGCTTGAGTATTGATCTCCAAGATCACCTCTTTTCTCTCTATTTGAGTGGAATTTCGTGGCTAATGTTGTGATGTGATGAAAATCTGATTTTCATCCATATAATGGCCTCATTATTCACCACATTACTCCCCTTTGTAACCTACAACATAATGGGCATCATAATGCACCATTAACATGCAAAAAGGGTTACAAAGGAGGTGAAAGGTCATGCCACATACACATGCCACTATGCATTGTATGTGGTCCCACTTGCTTGTGTGGCATGCCATGTCACACTATGTGACATGCATCCATGCAAGCCATGCATCCCATGCATGTGTATTAAATCCACGTAAATATTGATTCTAAATCAATATATTTATCAAGCAATGTATATCAATATCGAGCTCGTGTGTGACCCTGTAGGTATGATTTTATCGATCAATATTATATTGTTCCCAACAATTAATATTATCGAATAATCATTTAACATCCATAGACGACCTTATGACTTTATCGATTGCACACGTAGGATCGAAGGACATATCCCAACAATCTCCCACTTGGCCTTCAGAGCCAGTGTGCTGCCAACTTCCTGTTGTCACTTTATGTCTAAGTTTGAACTTGAGGCAAGACTCGAGTCATCCTCAATCGTTTCAAACCTTTCTTGGACTATGAGACAGACTGTAAAACCAGATTTATCACTATGATACGAATCTGGACGTGGCCACGTATTTTCCACAGTCTCGACTCTCCAAGTGGCCGGTAAGACATGTATCCCATTATAAAATGGAGGACAATCCCATCTTGTCAATCCAAGCTCTCCCACTTGCTTCCTGATATACCCAATAACAAGTTTTATAACCTCCTTTTACGAAAGGCGTTTACTTGTATCAAAGTACACCATTTCACAATGGAATCACTCTGGACTACTCAGGTCAGAGGAAATTGCTCGACAGTCAATGAAATAGTATTATGACTCGAAATCTTAAATACTATTCCAGTCGGGTCTGTTCGATCATTAGCTCCCAGCTAATATCTATGTAATTGTACTTGATGTCCCACATCACTAGCCCATGAAGCGGCGCTATAGTACACATTACAAACTAGTTCATTGTATTATCGGTTTGTCCGTACTCGATTATACGAACCAGGAACAACTATATGATTTAAGTATATAAGTTCAACCATTGGGACTTCATTATGCGGTAAGTCGACCTCATAACCCAATTGATATCACTTAATCATTTGGACAATTCATATAAATTAAACCATATTTATATGAAGAAACATGTATTATACATATGAGTGAATGTTTACCAAATCTCCAAAAGTATCTAATACAGTAATAGAAATCACAACCCATCTCTAAGATGTTTGATCTCTATTGCAGTTGTGAAAGCCTCAAACTTAAACTGTTGGAGAGGTTTAGAAAGCGGGTTTGCAACCTTACCAAAAGTTGCAACTTTATTATCTCGATGTCTCCACAAAACTATCTCCCAGATAATGTGGAACTTCCTGAGCACCAGTTTTAGACTTGTGGTGCTTCCTAGCTCATTGGCTTGCGCGATAACTCTACTATAAATAGAGAATTATCGGATGGGCTAAGCTAGTTACGCCACCTAGTTCATTCAAGAACTTTCAAATCTTAACTGACAACATTACTGCATCCAATGCAATACTGTGCTCAGCTTCTGTAGTTTAATCAGCTATATTGCATTGCATGGAACTATTCCAGCAAATTTCACCTCTAACCAGACAAAAAATATAACAAGATTAAAATCGGAAATTATCTTAGTCTGTTTTGAAGTTAGCAGTCAAACTGCTTGTTAATATCAACTCTTTTTGTCTTCCAAAGACAACAAAATATTCTTTAGTCCATCTAAGGTACATAAGAATACTCTTGGCCGCAGTCTAATGCGTCTCACCTGGGTTTCCTTGAAACCGAATCGTCATGCTCAAAGCATACAATACGTCCAGTCGTGTACATATCATGGCGTACATTATAGACCCTATTGCCGAAGCATAAGGAATGTTTTCCATCCTCTTTTGCTCATCAATCCCTGTAGGGCCTTGAATCTTGCTAAGAGATGTGCCATGAGTAATTGGAATGAGACCCTTTTTGGCGTCTTTCATTCTGAACTTATCAAGTACCTTATCAATATAGGTCACTTGACTAAGTCCAAACATCATTTTCGATCTGTTCCGACAGATCTTGATGCCCAATATGTACTGTGCTTCTCCAAGATCCTTCATTGAAAAACAATTTCCAAGCCATTCTTTAATAGAATTAAGCATAGAAACATTGTTTCCAATAAGGAGTATGTCATCGACATACAACACAATTAATACAACGTAACTCCCACTGATCTTCTTGTAAAACAAGACTCTTCTGAGTTCCTCTGAAATCCAAATCCCAGTATGGATTCATTGAACTGAAGATTGCTACTCCGATATGCTTGCTTTATTCCATAAATGGAACTATTAGGCTTGCATACTCTCTCAGCCTGATTAGGATCGATAAAACCCTCTGGTTGTGTCATAAACACATCCTCTTCTAGAATCCCATTCAAGAAGGCGGTTTTAACATCTATTTGCCATATCTCATAATCATAATGAGCTACAATGGCTAAGAGAATCCGAATGGATTTATTCATAGCAACTGGTGAAAAGGTTTCATTATAATCCACCCTGTGAAAAAAACTTTTTCCACCAACCTTGCTTTGAAAACACTATGTTTTCCATTCATGTATTTTTATTTTGTAAATCCATTTGCATCCAATGGGCCTAGCCCATTTAGGCAAATCGACCAAGTTCCAAACTTGAGTTTCAGACATTGATTTTATTTTCGGATTTCATGGCACCCTGCCATTTCTCGGAATTTGGACTCGTCACAGCTTGGATATAGGTCGAAGGTTCATTACTTTCTAAAAGCATGACTTCATAGTTCTCGTTTGTCAGAATACCTAAGTATCTGTCAGGTTGAGTTCTAATCCTTCCGGACCTTCGAGGGTTAGGTGTGTTTTCCAAAACCACTGGAGCACTCTCGACTTGTTCTTGAGTGTCCATCTCAGTTTGATCTTCTTGAACCTCGTTCAATTCAACTGAGCTCCCACTTACTTTCTTGGAAAGATATTCCTTTTCAAGAAATACACCATCTCGAGCAACAAAGACTTTGTTCTCAGATTGGTTGTAAAAGTGGTACCCTCGTGTTTCTTTTGGATAACCCACAAAGAAACATTTATCCGATTTGGGTTCAAGCTTTGTAGAGATATTTCTCTTCACATAAACTTCACATCCCCAAACCTTGATATAAGACAAGTTAGGGACCTTCCCTTTCCATACCTCGTATGGTGTCTTATCAACAACTTTTGACGGTGTCCTATTCAGTGTATAAGTTGAAGTCTAGAATTGTGTGTTCCCAAAAGAGACCAGTAGTTCATTTAGACCTCTCATCGAATGGTCGAACTATATCTAATATAGTTTGTTTTCTCTTTTCTGAAACATAACCTTCATGTGCTTGTGAACTGATAGGTTCCACATACATCAGTATGGATCATCCCTAATAAATCACTCACATGTTCTCCTTTCTCCAAGAAAGATGACATTGTTATCTTGTCCATCACACATCATCCACATGTATCAAATGATTCCAAGTCAAATGATTCTAGAATGCATTCTAAAAGAAGATTCGTTACATATTTAGATGATGATTTGACCTAATCAACAATGTTATAGTTATGTCTCATTGAGACTTATTCGATTCGGCCTTTAGTGTTAATGTTATATATGATTTGTCAAGTTTAAAGTATACATAAACAATATAATAATCGTACCAAAACAAAGAATAATTCACAATTAAAATAGTTACCAAACTATTTAATAGTGAAAAACTAATCCATCAGTATCCAATACTGAACCAATATTCATTGTTTATTGAAGGTACGAAATTACATAGTTATAATACTAAAACAAGGCCCTAAGGCAAAACAACATCATATGATCATACGGCTAATGCAGCGACCTTCGCTCCATTTCTTGCCCGTAGATCGACATCTCTATTCACCAAACTTATACTTCTATGTAGTTCCTCCACATAAAAATGTGAGAACCACATTTGGCATCCAATACCCAAGAAGTAGAATTTGTGAAGTTTAATGTCTATATCATTAATACTTGAAGATGAAGCAACCCCGTTCTTCACATCTTCTTTGAACTTTGGGCAAATTCAATTATTCCCAATAATTGAGTCTCATTCAAATTTCCCATTCAAAATTATCTCAATGTCAAAACGTGATAAATCGTAAGTGAAAAATCGAAGTTTTCTAACCAGCGATATTATCATGCAATTGAAGCCCTATCTCTCATAAAATATGAGGGAGCCAACCAGACAATCGATTCACGCCATCCAATGGCTCGAAAGTCTCTAATTTGTGTCATTGATGAACTTAAGTGTTTTGGATTAAATCACTCCCCGAGGTGTAAATAATCATAACCTTAGAATCCATCATATGAAAGACAAATTAGGCATTTGTTTTGAAATTGAATAAAATATGAACTTTTATATGTTTGCAAGTAGTGTCCAACACTTTTGCAAAGACGCATTGAGATTCCCTAGGAACCCTAGTAGCCTTCTTGCCCCTGCTCTTTTGAATACCCTATCCCATATCATAAGAATTTCCCTCTTAGGGTCCTTCTCTATCGCCAGCTCAGCAGCCTTGAGCATCCCGTGGAGCTCACGAAGCGATTTCTTCAAACCATTCATATGGAAAATTTAGCCTAAAGGCATTATAACCATCATGAGATTGAAGTATGAAATCGGTTGCCAAATAATCATCATAGGAAAAATCTAGGCGGTCACTTGAAACAAATAATCCAATCATTTGTTGCACATGTGATTCCATAGATTTCCATTTTTCTAGCCTAGCTGAAGCGATGACCCTGGTCATACCGAACCGCTCAATCATAGTATGTTCCCCGAACATGCTATTGAGTTGTTCAATGATATCATAGGAATTGGTAATCTAACACATTCTCTTTGTATTCGTATTTGAGGACCATCCTCAAATTACGTTGTCAATCAAGAAAATTTGTGTTGTTCAATTTTTCACAATCAAGAATTGAACCAAACTTGAATTGAGTTGATATTTAACATGATAAACTACAAAAGAAAGATAACTAAAGTATGTAAACATCCACAAAGCGGTAAACAAATAAGGTTGTCTATCAAAATTACTTATTTGTTACATTTTGTTCAATCGATATCTAATATCGTTGTTCCCTTAAACAAAACAATCCCAAGACCCTCATCTTGCGAATCCTTAAGCCGACTGAGTCCGCACTTAAGAAACTCCAAGATAGGTAGACATCCCATGTCAATGACATCTAATGTCACTCTCGGTCGATGAGAGTCCCATTCTCATCTCATATCTCGATAGCCACGCCTGCAGTGGATCTATCGATGAGAAAACCAAACTCACGTGTAAGGGTCTAACCCTTACTCCCACTTATCCCAAGATAACAAGTAGTACCCCGCTGAGGCGGACCTACCAACTTATGATCGAGGGCTTCATGAGTGTGATGTTTTTGGACAAGACATTATACTCATTATTTTGGGAACTTGCATGCATAGGTGTTTATATGTAAGTTGAACATTTATAACATAAAACATCCTATAACTAGCAAAGCAATTAAATACGTAATCGAAAGGCCCCTAGAACCTCACAACTCTCAAACGAAAAGATTAAAATAACAACAAAAGCTTTGAACATCTTCTGGACTGGTCCTCGCCCTCCGTTTTAGTTCTGTGCCCTCCGATTTTGGTCAAATCTATTTCGTACCCATAAAACCACGAACAACGCCCGCCGTTTCACAACCAGCGGTGGCTGAACACCACCGGCGGTCGCCGTTTCCAAAACGGCGCTCGCCGAAAGGTCCGGGAACAATCTGCCAAGAAAAAGGGCTTTCGGCGGTCGCCGTTTCCAAAACGGCGCCCGCCGAAACAAAACAGCGCCCGCTGGAGCTACAACGGCGCCCGCCGTTTGGCTCCAGCAGCCCGGTTTTGTCCGTTTTGCTTCATTTTGCTTCGTTTCTTCTCGTTTTCGCCAGAGAGCCGAGATCCTCCATCGAACCATGGACTAAGTCCATCGCTTACAAGTAGTACAATACAAATATAATAGAAAATCCTATCTATTACAATTGATTCCAAGGGACGCAGCCCTCAAAAGACTATGGCCAATCGAAACGTAAAAAACGACGAATTCATTCACCCGACCACTAACGGTGGCCGGCCTTACATCTAATCACATAATCACAATTAAACAATTAATCCAATTATGTAGATTAAACTTCTTGTGTCCAACACAAAAGTGTGCACGAGCCCTAGGCTCTGATACCAATTGAAGGTACCGATATACCGATCCGATCGATATACCGTGTGTGCGGAAGCGTGTAAAGCGATAGATCTACTATGCCATGATCTTAGTGCACACAAATATGTATAGACACACATATTTATATATATATATACATCCAATATATATATAGAGAGAGAGAAATATCAACGAATTCTTACATTTGGTGATGCGTGCCTCGTTGATGTTGTTTAAGGTGGTGTTGAGTCGATTGAACCACCTTGATGGATCAGCAACTCGAAGCTCTCCTTGTGAATGACCTCGTCACTCCTTTAGATCGTTCGGATGTTGAAGCCGCACAAATGGCCCGGCCTCTACGTGTTGCACACGAACCCGGATAATGAACACCTTGCTTGCTTGAGTATTGATCTCCAAGATCACCTCTTTTCTCTCTATTTGAGTGGAATTTCGTGGCTAATGTTGTGATGTGATGAAAATCTGATTTTCATCCATATAATGGCCTCATTATTCACCACATTACTCCCCTTTGTAACCTACAACATAATGGGCATCATAATGCACCATTAACATGCAAAAGGGGTTACAAAGGAGGTGAAAGGTCATGCCACATACACATGCCACTATGCATTGTATGTGGTCCCACTTGCTTGTGTGGCATGCCATGTCACACTATGTGACATGCATCCATGCAAGCCATGCATCCCATGCATGTGTATTAAATCCACGTAAATATTGATTCTAAATCAATATATTTATCAAGCAATGTATATCAATATCGAGCTCGTGTGTGACCCTGTAGGTATGATTTTATCGATCAATATTATATTGTTCCCAACAATTAATATTATCGAATAATCATTTAACATCCATAGACGACCTTATGACTTTATCGATTGCACACGTAGGATCGAAGGACATATCCCAACAATCGCCACCTCTACTTTAACTGCCCTTATCTGGTAAAATTCACGGTGGTCTGTTGTTGTGGTTGTCCGTTTTTCGATATGGATGAGTGGGTTTGTCGTGCCAAGCTTTGTGTATTGAAAAAGGTGAGGCTTAAGGAAGAGGTGTGCAAAATTTGTGAAAAAGTACACGACCACGCTACCTACAAATGCACCGAGGCCAAGGATCTTGCTGCTGAATACAAAATGTTGGATGAAAGGTTCCATGAGGTACAAGCATCTAAGAGATGCAAGTGAGCATAGTCGTGTGATCGAGCACAATGGTAACTTATGGAATGTTTTGTTGTTCTATTTGCTCCAAACAATTATTTTCTAAGAATTTTTAGGTTTAATAGGCATGCTTAAATGTATAAATGTTTTTATTTACTGTAAAATTTTATGACAACTTCTTTCCCTCTACTAACACTCATTTATGAAAGAAAAACATTCCTTAATATGTTAGGGCCTGGTTTTGTTTTAGAACCCCTTGTTACTTTTCTTTTCAAATTGATCTTCTTCTTGTTTTGGATTTTGCATTTCAGTCCCCAAAGACATTCTCATCCAAACTATAAGGAGTAACTAGAGGAGGGGAGTTGAAAGTCTCCTCAAGAGGAAAGGATGATGGTAAGTAATTTTACTAGTATTTTTAGTTATGTGGCTATTAAAAATTTCATACCTTGATTTGTTTTCAAGTGTACAGCAACCCAATTTAGGGAATATTTGAGCTGTTGACTCAACTACCATAGTGTCGTTGAGTTAATTTCACAAAACTCTGAATAAATTAGTGTTGGCTAAATGTGGAAAGTACTGCAATTTATATTTGTGCTTGGTTGAATTTGGAAGTGGTGATAGATTTTTTTTGTTTTTTTTTTCTAGGTCAATTAGCACACACTTGATTTTCTGAGTACATTTTCACACACTACACTGTTATGATATGTATAAATATAGCTCATTCTTCATTTTAAACTGTTATTATTAATTTTTTCAGTTGCAACATAGATTTTATACCAAAAACTGCAAACGGAAGAATGCTACTCTACCAAACCAGGTAAATTTATTAAATATCTCATACTTCAAATACATAGAATGTCATCTTTCATTAAAATACAGTTCATACTTCATTGTATGAATGAAAAAATGAGCATGATTAAACTTCAATGACTGAACATATCCATCTTTTATATATGTACAATGTCATATTTCATAGTAATGTAGTTCATCCTGCATTTTTAAGATTGAAACAGTACTTGCTCAATGATTATGTATATCTGTAAATTGTACACACACAGCTATCCTTCACATTTGTGAAATATCATCTTTCATAATGATAGAGTTCATCATTCAGTTTATTATTGTATGAGACATCTTGAGACGTACAAGGGAAAAGGTGATAATTGGAACATTTCAATTTATTGTTTGCAGGACTCTGTTTGTTTGAACGAACTCCGAGCTAAATATGCAACATCAATAATATTGATGGACTGTAATGAAGTGCTGGAGCCAAAAATTTCACAAGAGTTTTAGATGTTGGTGAAACTGATTAATACTTGAATGATTTGTAGATGATATTTGGATAACTGATTTCTAGATGAATTCTAGGTAAGTGATTTGTAAATGATTGGTGTATTTTGTTGTATTTTTGATATATTGGATGATATATTGTGCATGATTTGTTGATGAATTGTCGATGAATCAGATAGTCTTGTAAAATACTTCAATACTTGCATGTAAGTTCAAAACAAAAATGAAGTTTAATAATCTGCAAATTGAAGTATTATAAAGTGTAATTTTTATTTTATTAACTATTAATCAACTATCATCATCCTCATATTATTAAAATAAATATGAACAATATAAAAAATAATTCACTTCAAACTTAAATCGATAATCTCAATAAAAATCATGATCTGACTTAAACACAATAAATAAGCACTTACAATTCACATGAAACTTAAACATATAATTAACCATAATAATAAATTTTGATTATATATTTCTCAAAAAACACCAATCTACATTTTTAATGTACATGATACAGTACTTCATTTTTCTATAACTTAAGTATTAAATGTTAGTTCAAAAACAAAATGAAGGTTAACAATTTGCAAATTGCAGTATCACAAGCATGAAAATGAAGGATAATACTTTTGAAACTAAAGAATCTTCATTTTAAGATATTATAGAATAATTTTTTCCTTAAACCTTAAATCAACGAGAGGTTGATACATTCGTCAAGTTCTGGCGAACGATGTTTGAGGGGCGGCAAACGATCGGCGCCGCCTTCGGCGGCTCCGAGGGTTTATAAAGTGATCAAGGCCGCCTTCGGGTAGGTCTTGTATCGAAAGATCTTATATTGAAATCTCTTGTATCGAAGTGGCAATCTATAATCGAGGGAGGCGATCTGTAATCGTGAGCGGCAAACTGTAATCGAGGGCGACGAACAATCGGGGCCGCCTTCGGCGGCTCGAAAGATTTATAAAGTCCGAGCAAGAGGGGTCTTGTATTGAAAGGTCTAGTATCGAAGCGGCTAACGATCGGTAAATTAGTATACACTCATGTGTAAACTTCAGTTTTATTTATTTCATACTTCATTATTGTCACGTTTCATGATTCATTATTTTCCATTAAAATCTATTTGTCATTGTTAATTTTTATTAGTTCATCAGTATGTTTTTTTCATTATTTTTTCTTTTTTTTTAATAATTTATTATGTTGATGATGATAATTAATTAGTTGAGGTTTTTGCAAAAAATGAAGTATCATAAATATGAATATTAAAGATCATACTTTTGAAAATGAAGTTCGAAAAATGAAGATATGTCAGAAAAATGAAGTTCTAAATCAACTATCAAATACAATATTCAAAACTAATATATGTTACATCTTACAATAATCAAAACCCCAAATCCCAAAAATCAATACATGTTTAAAAAAATCATAAAAAAAACATACTCGATGACATTGTCATATTCAAACGCCTTGTTTTTGCACCCGGTTTTATTGAACTTGGATAGGAGTAGATCCAGAATCAAGGGGCGATACTTGAAATCCATTTGTGTCCAGTGCCTCTCTGAGTAGCATCAATATACGTCAGTATATTCGGAAGGCATCCGTTTGTCTCCATTTTATGAAGAACACAAGGCATCATTCATATTCCCATCATTCATATTCAATGTACACCAACTGTTTACAAAAAAAAACTCCTGAAATTCGAACTAAGTACGCCTCATTTACACAAAGTAATCACTTACAACATTTGTGTCCAGTGCCAATTGAAATTTCATGCTATTAATAGTGACAATTAAAAAAACAAGGAACTAAACCATGCTATGAGTTGCGCGCCACACCCATCATGCTCATACAACATATATAAATTACTAAGAAATGAAAATTCTAGAACATATTTTATTTTCTCTTCAGCAAATGAAGTCGTCACAATACAAATTGAATCAAGGAATCCAGCTATTCACTTCACAATAATTATCTAGCACGAGAGTTTGAAGTAAATCTGTCCAATTCTTAAAACCCCAAAAAATCATAAACACTGATCCCAAATCCAAAACACACAACAACAATATAGAATGTTTGTACACCCCTCATTCAATCTAGACTGCCCGTACAAACCGAATTGTTCCATTTGTTCGACCGGGTAATATAATTCCAATTACAAAGTAGAAATACAACTGGGAAATTGTAGAATCATCAGAAGACCACTAGAATGAAATTACGAAAAAAAAATCTGATATTCAATTTTTTTTTATAAACCCATCAACCGTTGGACTGAACCAATCCGATGTAAATTGAGGCAATGGAGTACAAGAAGATGAAAATAACTGACCTTTGTTTTGCAGAAATTTTATCTGGCTTGAAATAAGGAAGATGACCGGTAAAAACGCTGAGCTCCGGTGTTGTGGATTTGGGTAAGGTTTGGGTGACGAAGAATACGTACGCCGGGACGCGCCGACTGGTTGAGGTTCAGCGACTGAGTAAATTTACTGTAATTGTATTTCCCATCCTCGACGGAGACCCTGCTGAGCGCCGCCGCGGAAGAATCCCCTCCGGCCATCGCCGCCATACCGAGAACCGACTGAAGCGGTGGCTCTGCTTCCGGAGTAAACAGATCTGGGCTGAAGCCGGGAACAATAATTCGGCATCGTAGTCGGAGACGTCGCTGGAGTCGGAATCCTCGTGCTGGTATTCCTCTATGTCTACCAGCTGAAGAGGCCGCCCGAGAAGTGAGGCGAGAGAGAGAGTGAGAACATGAAAAAAAAGGGGAAAAATTAGGTTAATTTTGACGGATTTATTTTATAATGTTACCGGGTGTAAGATGTGTATCTTACATTTCTAATAACATTATTATTATTATTATTATTATTATTATAATTATTATTAGACTCATGAAGCATATAGAATTTTCAATCCAATTATTCTAATAACATTATTATTATTATTATTATTATTATTATTATTATTATTATTATTATTATGTGCTACACACATTTTTTCACTAATATAATTATTTTTAATATATTATTATATGTTATATGTTATTTAACATATAACATATATCACAAGTGTAAGTATTTTTCTTATAAAATTCTTATATTATGTTATACTTATAGTACTCATATAGATATTAATACCACACTCAACTTGATTTTTATTTCTCATATATTAATACTAATTCAATTCAATGGCCATAATACTTTTTGGTGAGTGACTTAGCCGTGTTTTATTTGCACGATGGAATAGGATCGTTGTCTGAGGATGTGGAACGATGTACAGATATGATCAAATACAGTAGCTTAGTTCTAAGGCAATTTATACCGTGTTCCTAGGAGTACGATTCTAATTGTACACCTATATCTTCATGTATTTTTGGATAAATATTCATTACGTATGCTAATATATTCATTGGTATGTTAATTCAATGTTTATATTAATTATTTTTTGAAATGAAGATTTCTTAATTATTAAATAATGATTTTTATAATTTAAAGGGTGGGAGCACCATTTATATTCTACTCCCAGGAGCATAATATAGGTATTGTAGTTCTAAGCTACACTGTCCCAACAAAATACTTATCCAAATTTCAATCACAATGTCGTTGAATATTTTAAGAGATTTAAAGTGGTTTCAAATCGCAATTTAAAGTGGTTTCAACTTTCAAATATGACCATTTATAGAATAAAAAAAATTCAAATATTGGTCTTAATTTGTTTATTGGAGTCCTGGGAGGCTGTAAATGTAGGCGATGATGTGAAACTTATTTCATTAAAATTAACATTTATGGATTGGGGCCGGGTTTTCAAATGCCCTAGGCGTGATTTCATTAAAATTAACATTTATGGATTGGGGCCGGGTTTTCAAATGCCCTAGGCGTGATTTCATTAAAATTAACATTTATGGATTGGGGCCGGGTTTTCAAATGCCCTAGGCGTAATGGAATTGTTGTATGCACTAGAGAGCCTCTTTCTAACTTAAAACCATATAGTGCTAAGTAGGAGAACTCTCTAGGCTTATATAATAGGCTCACTTCTCTCAAACTTTTAATGTGGGACAACTCACAAGTGACTACACAACATACAATTTTAACACATACAATTTTAACAGGAATGATTCCCGAAACTGCTGACTGGATGACGAACGCCATGATTGAGTCATGCATGAGTGACATATGCATGGTGTTTTTTAAAAGTAATGTAATTTTGGTCTTGTGAGAATTGGTTGAATTCATATTTATTTATTCTTTAGAGCATCTCCAACCGATACCAAAAACCTATTTTGAGGTAGGGGAGATGCTCCAACCGATACTAAAATATAAACTTATTATTGGTTTATGGGTGAGACCCACCTAAAAAATACGTAAATTTAGTTTACCGTAAACTCAAACCAAAAACTATTTGCTATTTATAAAATGATCTTTTTTTATATAAATTAATAAAAATGACCTATCAATTATTTTTTATTATCTTATTTAATATTCTTTGTACTGTAATTTTTTTTAATAATCATATCATTAATAATTAAAAAAAATTTAATAAAAATATTTTTAATAATGAAATAAAAATACATATCACATATAATTAAATAATTAAATTATAATTAACATTAAAAATAAAATAATAAGAAAAGAGATACTTAAAAAATGCTACCAATTACAAAAACAAAATTAATTAATGATGCGTTTTTCTGTATTTTAATGTATTTTTTTAATAATTAATTAATATTTAATTTAGTATTTTTTATATTTATTATGTTTGAAATTTTAAATTGAAAATAATATTAATTATATTCTTTAATGTAAAAAATTATGAGGTAAAATTATAAATTTGTAAAGATATTGGTTATTTATATAAATAGTATAAATAATTATATAAGAAAAATATTTAAAAAATATTTTTTTAAGTTAGAGTATTGGTTTATCGGTTGGAGTCAAATTACTATAAACTTAAACTTAAACTTATTTTGAGTTCGATTGGAGTGAAATTACTGTAAACTTAAACTTAAACTTATTTTGAGTTTAAGTTTTAGTTTCTCGGTTGGAGATGACCTTATTTAAGAAGAGAAATAATGAAAAAAAACATTAGATATTTATTGTTTATTTAAAAAAAGAAATAATGAAAAAAATAATTAGATACTTACTAGAGAAATTTTACAATGAATTGAATCAATACATACGGAATATAACTACCATTTCATTGTATACAATTAACTACTAATATACTAATTCACAAAACGAATCACAATAATTACAATCTTAATGGTAAACAAAATTAAAATCTAAGTAAAAAAATATACTACTCTATCTCTTAAAACAGTACACAGTTCCTTTGTAAATTACAAAGGAACTGTGCACTGTTTTAAGGGAAGGAGGGAGTATTAGATTTTTTTTAATATTTATTACTTAAATATTTTTATAAGAATAGAAATCAACAATAAGAGGTAATTTTAACATTTTTGTATTTTATATATATATTCCGAAATATATTTAAAATAAAATTTTAAGTTAGCATTAATTTGATCATTGAATAAAACAAAATTAATATATTTAATGAGACTAAAACAAAATGAATTTATTTACATGAAACTTTGCTGAACATAATTACTTCTCAACTAAAATGCATATTACTTAATTATAAAGTGATTGTTATATTTTATTATTATTATTATTATTATTATGTGCTCCACACATTTTTTTTTCATGCTCCAAACATTTGTCACTAATATAATTGTTTTAACTATATGAGTACGACGAATGTTATATGTTATGCTCATTACAATATTATATATATATATATATATATATATTTATTCGCTTAATAATTATTGTTCATTTTACTATATTGTATTATTCAATATATTTTTTAAATAAAAATATCTCCTTAAATTTTAAATGTGTATAAATAATTAGGCAAGAATGCAAAGTCCGACGCAAAGTGAACACGCAAGTACCCTTGTTACGGGATGGTTAACAGACTAACACGGCATGGCTAACAGACTAACAGGCGTATGATTAGAACTAAGGAGGGTGTATTAAATCAAGACTGTAGGATTTTTATGGACTTTTAAAGTCTATGGGTATTCAATCCGGATTTTTAAAATTCCATTAAAATTTTAAGGTATTCAATACAGATTTTAAAAAGTCTTTAAAAATCTACCGGTATTCAAAAATTAATGGATTTTAAAAGTCAATGGATTTTAATTGATTTCATGTCTAAAATACAAAAGAATTCCATCATTTGAAATCTCTCATAAATACGTGAGATTTTTATGGACTTCTATTTTCATTGATTAATTTATTATAAAAAATAATAAAATATAAAAATATATATAAAAACAAAGTAGAATTAATAATAAAATTAGAAAATATGAAAATGATAAAAATAAAAAATAAAATAAAATTTTCAAAAAATAATACTATAATAAAATTAATATTAAAATTATTAAAAATCTTTTTCCAATTTTGGTCTCGATTAGTTCATAAGATTGAATGGTCAATTCTCTTCCGAACCCTGGATTGATTGTTTTCCAAAAATGTTGAAGCGGGTATAGGCGTTCGGTTTTTTCACCCTCTTTTGATCTTACACCTATTTCAAAAAAGTATGCGGATTCAAATTAATAAATGTTTATTTAATAAAAAAAAATATTTGTATAAAAATTATAAAAATAATTAAATTTATTTATCAAGTTATTGTAAAAAAATATAACTATTTTTTAATTTATAATTTACTAATTTAAACATTGTAAAAATCCATTTAAATCAATAAAAAAAATATTTATAAAAGAAAGTCTATCAGACTCTACGAAAATCCATATATAAAGTAAGTCAAACTCTGCATAGACTCCGTGAATTTTCCAAATCAACGAAACTCAATGGACTTTTTAAAGTTTAAAAAAATCCAATGAAATCCTAATTGAATACACCCCTCTAAATATCATTAAAATTATAAAAAATATATATTTTAATTGATGCAAAATGGTTGTTTGGAAGGGTTTGAACAATTGAATTGAGCATAAAAAAAGTATGATTAGAACTAAATATCATTAAAATTATAAAAAAATATATATTTTAATTGATGCAATGGTTGTTTGCAAGGGTTTGAACAATTGAATTGAGCATAAAAAAAGCTATGAAGGGAGTTTAATTTATAAAAAAATAATTTAGACTGAAATTCGACTGAGCAATATTTATCTATAATATTACCTCGGTTGCATCATTCATAATTTAGTGTTAGTGTTAAAAACAGAATTGTAACAAAAATAGACATTCTACCGAACACTGTTCGAGGCCAAAATGATTGAAGTTAGCTGTATATACATTTTTATATGTGTTACATATATAATTAAAGTAGTATATATATTAATCTATACGAATTTTTATTTGTTAGTATATATAATTAAAGTCTGTTCGAGGCCAAAATGATTGAAGTTAGCTGTATATACATTTTTATATGTGTTACATATATAATTAAAGTAGTATATATATATTAATCTATACGAATTTTTATTTGTTAGTATATATAATTAAAGTAGTATATTGTTCGTGATATATATATATTAATCTATACGAATCATGCAATTATTAGGAGTATAAGATGAAAATTCAAATTTACATGTAATTTGTACAAAAAGGACTTAATAGTTTCAAATCTCCAAAAACATACACATGTAATTTCTACAAAAAGGACTTAATTGTTTCAAATCTCCAAAAACATACAAAGTGCTTGAAAATAATTTTAAAGTGTTGTAATTTTGGTCTTGCGAGAATTGGTTGAACTAGTAACATTCACCCGTGCGATGCACGTGGATGTTTTCAAAATGAATATTTCAGTAGGTGATTTTTATTTCAAAGTTCAAAATGAGTGTTTGTACTGTACACGTCGAAGTTTGATGGATTTTGAGGTTTTTGATAGACCTCTGAGCTACACTATTGGCGTTTTATTGTTTCAACTATTAGTATAATTTTTAAACTTATGTTTTTGCGCAAATGAGTGTCATGCCTATTGAAACAATAAAATATAAATATTATTGACGGAAAAACTGATAATGATAACACGTAATTCCCTATTACAAATTTTGAAACACTTCTTTATACACCACATTTGTTGTTCTATTCGTAAGGTTTTCACTATCATCACAAAGTAAAAGCTTCAACCCGGCTCTGGAAGTAACTCGTGAAACAGCAACATAAAGTTGGCCATGCGAAAATACAGGTTTCCTTAAAAATATACCAACGCTGGACAACGACTGACCTTGGCTCTTGTTAATTGTCATGGCATACGATACCATTATTGGAAATTGTCTTCTTTGGAAAGTGAACGGTAATTTTGCATCGGACGGCGTCAAAGTGACCCGAGGAATATAGAACATTTCTCCTGAGTTTTTTTCTCCTAACACTTTGGCCTGGATCACATAATTACCGAGCCTTGTTACAACCAATCTCGTACCATTGCACAGTCCATTGGAAGGATCCATATTACGCAATAGCATTATCGGTACACCAACCTTGCGAATAATAAAAAACATAAGAATTTAGAGAACAATATTACTCATCCTTAATTAAAAAATAACAGAAATACATATTGAATAAATTAAAAGCTTAACAGGGAACGAAATGCATAATTACCTTCAACTTCAACTGATGGTTTGGAAGTCCAGAACATTTGATGGTGTTTAAAAACTCGACGGAATGCATTTGTTCAAACATAGTGTTTCCACGGTCTGTAGGCGCAATAGAATCAGAACTCAAGTAAACTCTTTCGTCGGTATTATGCAGCGACACCATATAATCATTGATCGCATACACTTCATCCAGCGTTGGCGCCAAAATAGCTCTCCCTTGTAAGAATTCCGGATCACCAATGCGTTCATGGAAAGAAGGATACGTTTCTTCGACCAATGATTCTATAAAATTGTCAGACCGAGTTATCAAATACTCATCTGGAAATTCAATAACCGCTTCCCCATCGTTATCATCTCCCAACGTACCATCTCCAAAATTGGTAATTTCGGTATTTTATTATTTAGTCAATTAGTGAAATATGGCAATTAAATTCAAATCATGCTTAATTATAGGAACAAATAATAAGGATAATTATGTTTATATAAAAAATCGATTAAATAATAATATTATATATAGATTTGATTTGAGTTGACCTATAATTAAGGAAATACTTTTAATTATATAACGTGATTAAGGAATGATTGTTTAATTAAATTACTTAATTTAAATATTCGGGATTAAAGAAAGATTTTTAATGAAATTAGTTAATTTAAATATCGGTTAATATATAAATATTAATTAAATTACGCTAATTAAAATGACCGGTCAATATAATTTTCATTTATGTAATTAAAATGTAATTAAAAAATAAAACGGACGATTAGGATTTAGGGGGGTGTATTCAACTGGGATTTTGATGGATTTTTTTGGACTTTTAAAAGTCCGTGGATTTTTATAAATTTTCTAAATCCACGGAGTCTATGTAGAGTATGACTGACTTTTTCCCATTGATTTTGATGGATTTTCATAAACTTCACATGATTGTAATATAATTTTTTTAATTATTTTACTTGAATTTCTATAAACTTTTATATATAAATTTTTTTTAATTATTTAAAAAAAATCAAAATTTTTAAAAATAAATAAATATTATTATTTATCAAAATATGCATTTGTTAAAAAATAAATAAATATTATTATTTATCATTATTATTTCATCTTCATTTATATTATTGCAATGCATGAGTCTCATCCCCCACATAGCATTAGCAATACAAGCCCTTCAATCTCCATGAATTAAGAGAGTATATTCAATTAGGATTTTATAATTTTTATTTTTTTGAAAATTTATAGATTTTATAGAGAGTTTGACTGATTTTATTGTTGATTTTATATTGATTTTCATAGATTTTAAAGAATTGTAAAATATATATGATTTATTCAAGTGATATATCATAAATATCAACTATATTCAAATGTATATGAACTACTTATATATAAAAAATCAATTTTTTAAAAAAACAAAAAAATAAATTATTATTTTAATTATTCTAATTTTTTTATCACAAAACAATTTATTATTAATATCATGTATAAATAATTATTTTTAACGAAAATATAATAAGATAAATTTTCTCGAATAAAAATGTTAATAGAGTGATTAGTGTAACTAACTAACAATTGTTTTATTTTTATTTTTTGTATTTGAGTTTTCGTATTGTAAAGAAGTCCATTGAAATCTCTCATAATTATGAGAGATTTCAAAAAGTCAAATTTAGTTATATTTTGTAAAGAGAATCCATCAAAATCCATAAACTTTTAAAATCCATTATAATCCATAGACTTTTAAATACCTACAGATTTTTTAAGACTTTTTAAAATCCTTATTGAATACCTCCGGATTTTAATGGACTTTTAAAAATCCGGATTGAATACACCTAGACTTTAAAAGTCCATTAAAATCCTATAGACTCTTAATTGAATACATCCCCTTTAGTTTCCATAGTGTGAACACGCTATTAATTGGAGAAAAAGCCACGTAGGAATCTGCTTGCCGTTTTATATATTGTATGATTGGTATTTATTTATTCTTTATTTACAAAAAGAAAGAATGAAAAAAACATTAGGTACCTACTAAAATTGAATCAATACATACAAATGTAACTTTATCAAAACAACTATTCAATTCATTCCCCTAAAAAGAACAACTATAAATGATCCATGAGTTTGAGTTGTGATTTTAAGTTTTAGTTTGATTTAAAACAAAAAAAAATTGGTGTTAAATTGTGCAAATTCTCATTTAGTTTATTCCCATAGGCAATGACAAGTTACTTCATCAAGTACAAGAGGACAAAGTAACCGAGCTCGAAAAATTGTGAAAGAAATACAATGAATAGAATTTCAGAAAATTCAATTGACTATTAACTTGACTAAAAATAACAAACGCACATTACATACAATGACTAAATAATTCTTGAGAACCACTTCAAAAAACCAAATTTCCACAAAGAAAAGTTGCGAAAGAAATACAAAAACAGAATCTTGTTTATAAATTTGATTACCCACTCATCTCCACTCAAGGGAAGGTAAACCCCGACGTAACTTGGCTACTAGTCTCCCCATTGGACGGGTTCACAGCCACCCACAGCAACGACAGCGTGATCGCGATCAAACCCGACCACACATACACAATCGTCGGCGTCTTCCCTCTCCTCCCCATCAACCCCTTCGCAAACGGGTACAAATGCGCCAACACCCAGAAACTAAAAAACGCGCCCCCTATAAACTTGCTCCACTGCGGCACCGTCTCGTAAATCGTCCTCGAAAACGCCACCACCATCGCTATTATATTCACCATCCCGATCACAATCGGCGGTATCATCAGCGACGTCCACTTCACCAAATACAAGTCCGCGTAAATGTCGTCCTCGTCCTCAGCCGCCGACTTCGACGTCAGCGTGAACGAAATCTCGATCCCGGCAATCACCTTCAGCAGCCCCTGCACCACCGCGGCGAGATGTGCGCTCGTCCCGGAGATCAGCCAGAACTGCTCGTTCCTCCACCACTCCTCCAGCGCCACCCCCGACCACTTCACCTCCAAAATCGCCAGCGCCACTAAGCAGACGGACATCGTGAGCAGCAGTCCGAGGAAAGTCACGTCCAAAGTCTGCACGATGAAATGCCCTGAGAAGAGGGATAGAGCCGGGAGGAAGCAGTACACGATGAGAAACAGCGACGTGAACGGGTAGACACCCACGTTCAGGTAAGCCAGCCGCTGTAGGACCATCAGCTTCTTCGACGCGAGGATCGCGTTGTTTCTAGAGAAGAAAATCTCGACCGAACCCGTCGCCCACCTCAGCACCTGGTGCAGCCGGTCGGTCAAGTTTATCGGAGCCGACCCGCGAAACGCGTCTCGTTTCGTCACGCAGTAAACCGACCGCCACCCGCGGTTATGCATCCGGTAACCCGTCACCACGTCCTCCGTAACCGACCCGTAAATCCACCCGACCCGTTCCCCCCACTCCGTCTTATCCTCGTACCAGCACGAAATAACCGACACCGATTCCGCCACTGTCGTCGCGTCTAACGGCTCCCGCGGGACCCGCAGGATCCCGGGCGGGCGGCCGTATTTGACCGCCGGGTGGTCGGCGATCGGCCGGCCTTGGTATTCCGCGACCGGTATCGACTCGGCGAGCAGAGTCGAGTTTCCGAATCGCTTCGGGAGTAAATTAACGTCGAGCTCCGAGTCGAAGTCGGTCGTCTTGAGGGCTTGAGTTTCCGAGCTCTTTTCCGGGGCGGGGTCGACTTTCGGAGGCTCGAACCCGTAGAGGGCGAACCTCCGGAACATGCAGCCCGTTCCGACGTAGACGGGCCCCTGGAGGCCGTCGAGGGCCCGCATGTTCCCGTCGAAGAAAACGGTGTTGTGGTTGGCGTATCGGTCGGAGGGGTCGATGCCTTCGAACCTCTGCGGGAACTGGATGTAGCAGATGTCCTCGCCGCCTCGGTCCATCATGAAGCATATCCCTTCTCGGACGGCTTGGCAGTTGTAGATGTAATGATCGCAGTCGAGGTTGAGGATGAAAGGCCCGTTGGAGAGCACCGCCGAGGCCCGAACGAGGGCGTTCATCGCGCCGGCTTTCTTGTTGTGGTCGTACCCGGGCCGTTTCTCGCGAGAGACGTAGACGAGCATCGGGAGGCGGATGTCGACGTCGGTGAAGTCGACGAGCTTGTCGTCGGAGCTTCCCATCAGTGGATCGATACTAGGAGGCTTCAGCATCACCTAATAAGTTAAACATTGTATTAAGATGATATATATGTACAGAGGATGCTCTGTTTTTTTCAATTGAAGTTTTGATTGAACCTGGAGGATTCCGGCATGGTCGCCTTTCGCGTGCTCACGGGTCCCGACCGCCCAAGTTCCGGGCCAGTGAGTGCCGTCGGCCATCCAAGTAGCCTTCTGGACCTTAATCGGCTCCAACGGGTCAGCCCCGCTCTCCCTCCTGTGCTTCAACATCTTCATCTCTTCACGAGCGTTGAACGCCTCCGATCTCCGCCTAATCGAGTCGGGCAATCCGTTTATCCTCACTTTGAACTCGTCGTACTCCCTCTTAACTCTCCGCCGATCCTTCACAAAGTCGATCCGGCTCTTGTTTTTAGTTGGGTCGCCCTTCAACGCGAAATACGACTCGGGGTTACGAGGCTCGATGTTATGTTTCTTGCAAAACGGGACCCACAAATCGGCGAAGCTCGCCGCCTCCGCCATCGCTTCGAAAGTGAGGAGGGCCCCGCCATCGTCGGATAGATAACAAGCGAGCTTTTCCACCGGATAATCAACGGCTAGGATCGAGAGGATGGTGTTGGCCGTGACGAGCGGCGGCTCTTTCTCAGGATCGGCCGTGGACACGAAAAGGTCCATCCCCGGAAGGTCCGACCGCCCGCTCGGATTCGAAGGCGACGGCATGTCGAACTTCTCTCGGAGAATATCAAGGTCGGTGGTTCGATTCACCGGACGAACCTTCGGGAGCTGATCGAGGATCCACGAGAAAGCGAACCAAATCTCGCAAACAACCGACATCAGCCAAAGCCAGACAGCCTCGTGATTCGGGTGCCTTATTCTCCACGTCAGGAAGAAACACAGGATTATGAGGCGAACGACGATCAGCAGCCTGTAAGGGCTGATTATGCTGTTGGGGATGTCGATGACTCGGCTGAGGGGTCTCCAGGGTTTGTCTGACGTGTCCATCACGCCTTGCTGCATGCCTCTGTCGGCGTCGTCTGCGTAGCCGTCGTCTTGGGGCCAGTAGGCGTTGCCGTACCCGTACGTGCCTTGCGTTTCGAACAGCCATTTGTTGTGGTCGAACTCTCCGTTTTGGTTCATTTTCATCATCGACATGTTGTTGCGGTCCCGCTTGGCGTCGCCGGGCCCGGGCAGGGAGAGGGCCCCGCTCGAGTAGTTGGGCACGTCGTCGTCGAAGTTCTCGACTCGGTACGGCTCCTTGCACCCGGGACACAGGCCCGTGTCCTTTTGCGCATCCATGTAGCACTCTCTACAGATTTTGAACCTGAATACACACATATAATTATATAAATATTTGTTGCAATTTGAGGTGTTTAGAGCACGAAAACGAGAGAAAGAGACCCCGAGTCATTTAGAGAATTCTCTCAGCCTAAAAGCAATTGGTAATAACTAATAAGAGTAGTTTATTAGGCTCTTACAAGTGAACATCTCAAACACATCTTAACAAAACTTCTTAATGAAAAACTCAAATCAAAATTCAAATATTTCTATCTATATTGAAATTTGAGGTGTGAGCGCACAAAAACTAAAGAAATAGACTCAAGTCACTTAAAGAGTTCTCAGCCTAAAACCAATTGGTAATAGAAGTAGTTTATTAGATTCTAATAAGACGATTCTATTTTCGTGCAAATGGAATAACTCACAAGTGAACATCTCAAACACATCAACTTTAACAAAATAGCTCAAATCAAAATTTAAATATCTTTCTATTTATGTTGAAAAAGTGACTCGAGTAACTCAGAGAGTTCTCAATCTAAAAGCAATTGGTAATAGGAGTAGTTTATTAGACTCTATTTTCCGTACAAATATATATAACGTGGAACAACTCACAACAACTTTAACAAAACATACTAACGAAAAACTCGAATCAAAATAGATAGAACGAGACGAAATAGCGTAAACATACCTGCATTCGCAAGGGATGACGTCAGCGCCTCTCTCGTCCTTCATGACTTTGCCATCGCACGCGGGCATGGCGCACGAGGAGCCCTTGGATCCGGCCATCTGCGGGTGGCTGACCTGTGAGTCGATGACCTTGTCCATGAGGTGGGCCCGGGTGACGCTGTTGAATCCGCCGGTGAAGAGAGAATTCGACACGTACTGCTCCTCGGCTTTCGTGGCGACGGAGTTGTCCATCGGCTGATTGTCCGGCGTCGGAGGGATGTGGACCGTGTAGTTCATGTAGTCTCCGGAGAGTTCGCCGGACATGTCGAGCTCGTCCCGGGAGAGGCTGACGTACCTCCCGCTGGAAGTTCGGCGCGCGAATTTCACGGTCTGGCCGGCTGACCCCTTTCTCTCGTGCGAGCCGGCTGCGCCGGCGCCGGCGCCGACGGGGCTGCGGATCCCTTTCTTTGATGTTTGACTAGACAAGCTCGCCATGTGTTTTTTTTAGTATTGCGAAATTATGCGGATGATGACGTCATAAATATACGGTGTATTGTTTTCTCTTCCATGATGATGAGGTCAGATCGAGGAGAATGAGAAAAGAAGGGATGGGGATGGAATTGAAGAATGTTATAATTGGTTTTTTTGGCATCCGAATTCAGAGGGGGATGGATGAATAAGAAAGGAGTTGATTCTTTGCATTTTTTTGGTTGCCGCTTCTCAAGGAGACTGTTATTTTATGGCTTCTAATACAACAGGTGTTCTACTTCTACACCAAACTATATATAGTTTGTAAATTACAATTACATAACTCATTAACTCTCTCATATCCCATATATATATATATATATATATATATATATATATATATATATATATATATATATATATATGAGGTTATACTTGTATGTATGATAAGTTTGTAATAGCCAATTATAATAAAGAAAAACTAATTATTCTATGCATAATTATTAGTTTTTTATAAAATTGATCGTCTCTGACAGACAGTGATATAAATATGGCTTAGGATATTTACACCTCCATTTTTTATTTGCCCACCCTTTTTTTTAAATTACTAACTACACCACCCTTCAAAATACCTTAACTACCCTTATTTTGTTTAAAAGATTTTTAATTTTTTTTTTCTGCATCTAATTTTTTCTCGTCTTCATCCCTGTCAATCGACAAACCTACATACATCAACACCTACTCACCGTAACCATCATATATTCAAGCTTTACAAAACCATCAAATTCGACTGCCCTTCACCGGTAAACCAATCAACAACCCGCTCTAAAGTCTAACCGAGCCTCGAACCCCCCCCCCCCCCATACCCCTTCTCCAAGGAGGGCCGCTACCCGTACTAGTCGTCGGCCGATAAGTAGTTCAGATTTCATCACTGTGCCTTCCCCGCCGTTACTCCTCCGCTATTATCGACTGTCACCGGCGCTAATCGGAGACGATATCGGAGTTCCACCTCGATCTCGAGCCACCACCAACAGCCCTCGACCGAGCCCGACAACTCCAAATCATTGCGCTTTAGGAGTTAAATTTTTGCCCCCTCCGACCTAAGCACCTGATTGAAGGCTCCCTCCTTGAATCGAAAATTTCACAGCGAGATAACTTCTTCGATTGAGAACAACAATCAGACATGAAGCCCCACGAGTCCACGACCACTGTCGTACCATCTTCCTCCGGCGCCTGGAGCCGCTCCGATCCCGGATGACTCACCCTCTCCGATCTCCTCTGCGTTCTCCCCGCAAAAGCTAAAGAATAAGCGTAAAATAAAAATAAAAAGTACAGTAAAAAAAAGTATAAAGTATTTTTTGTGTAATAAGGGTAGTACAGAGTATTTTTATGATGGTGTACATAACAATTTTAAAAAGGGAGGTGTGAAGAGTAATTACGGAGGTGTAAATATCCACAGCCTATAAATATTTGTTGTGATTTCGAATCTCAATTTCACTCTGTTACAATGATGGATCATGCGCACATAATTTAAATACTTATATCAATTTTTATATTTTCTAAATATTTTATATTTATTAGTTTTAATTTAAATCACTTTTATGTGTTCCTTATATTGTCTCGTATATATAATTTCAACTTTTTTTGTTATTCATTTTTTTTTCTTCTTTTAAATCAAAATCTCAAATAATGAAAACAAAATCAATATATTCAATTTTTTACAGAAGTTAAGTGTGTATTTAAATTAATACAATTTATTAATATTTTTTTAAATTAATATATTTTTTTAAAGATTATTAGTAATTTCTAGTAGTAATTTCTAACTTTTATTTAATTCGATGATTAATTACATAATTTTTTATTACATTTTTTTATAATTAATTATTATTTTTATTATTTAAATTTAAATTATTTTTTATTTAAATAATTTTTTAATGTTGGTAACTACTTTTTTTTAAATTAATGTATCTTTTATGATTAATTAATTAATAGTGTATACTAATAAATTATTAAATTTAAATTTATTAGACAATTAAATAATTGTATTGTTACTTAAATTTAAATTATTTTGTATTTGAATAATTTTTTGATGTTGGTAATTAATTTTTTTTATTAATTTATATTTTATATTAATTAATTAATCAGTTCATACTAATAAATTATTAAATTTAATTTTATTTGACGATTAAATAATTAATTTCTTATTATATTTTTGATAATTAATTATATGATTACTTAAATTTAAATTATTTTGTATTTAATTTTTATTAAAGCTATAAATTTTAAATTAAATAATCACTAAATATAAATTAAAATTAAATTAATTCTATATTTTTGTTAATAAATTTTTTTTGTTTAGTAATAGTTTAAATTTTAAGTTTTTTTTTCATAGCAAGTTATTTAAGATATTTTATGCACAATTTATTATTTATTATTTAAATTATTTAAATTGTTAGTCTTGGTGGTTTTAGTATTCTTTTATCCCTAGATGATCACTGGTTCGAATCAAGTTGCATTCAAATAGTCATTATTGGGTTTTTATATTCCACGTCAGATTTTAACCTTTCATTGCCGGTCAAGGGACTATATTTGATAATTTTAAATGATAAAGGACTATTTATAGAATAGGCTTGTTGAACAGGACTACTTTTGATATTATCTCGGTTTTATGTACTCGTAATCTAGTTACTTTAATTTAGGGGAGAGGGATGGCGCCATCAAGACGCTCAAATAAGAACGGCATATTTAAATTTCATTCTCCAGGTGTCAGCAGTCAGCAAGGGTTATCCATGAAGGGAGGGTTCTGCCCATGCCTCCGATCACGGGTAATTCAGTTCCTGATCCGAGCGGCGACGGTATGCCTCGCGCATTTCTGTATCTATTTCCGTTACTTACATATGAAACGTACCGTCACGATTTTTAGGGTTCCGATTGACATTTTTTTATCTGATGAAAAGCTTCTGAAAGTTTCGCCAATGGTGAAGTACTCGGCATTGTCACTATTCGCTGGCCGATTTTGCCCTGCTCTCTCAAGGTCAAAATTACCCACATATTGATTTCTCTGATTTTTAATTTCTCTGACGTTTTAGGATTTTATTTTATGGTATTTTCCCCCTGCTGGATTTGATTATTCTTATGTGATTTTTTCATAATTTGTAGGATGCATAATTTAGGGTCTATATTCGGCTAATCTTCGTGTTTAATGTAATCCATCGTTTGAGTTATTAAATTGAGATTTACAGTGTTTTAATAGTAGCATCGATATGCAACAAGCATCTCGGCCTTGTAATTGTTGCTTACCCTACATTTTTCGTTAATTATTTTCCGTCTCCACCTCACAATTCATAGTTCTGGGTTTTAAATTTCACAAGAAATGCACCTATTTCAGTTGGACTGGATTGAGGATATATGTTGAACAGTGGCTCTTTTCATTTATGTAGCTTTCCTGACTCAGTCATTTTTTTAGTTCCACAGATTTTACCGTCACGATTATATTTAAAATAAGAGCAACATTTTATTTTTGCAACTGGATTATATGTTTCGATGCACTGAAGCTTATTTGCTTACATGTCTTTAAGTTATGCTTCATTTCATTAGTCATTTTTAGATGAAGCTTCACGAGGCCACTTCCAAGCTCTATCCAAGTTTAGGACCTTTAGACCTTAATCTATTAGAAGTCCGAGAACGGAAAATCAAGTTTTTTGTGCACATTGTATGTGAACATATACAAAATTTCTTAATTCTAGCCATCTTTTTCGATTTTTGCAGAGTTTTGTTTGTAGGATCCTGAGTTCTGACTTTTTTTCTGCTAACACTCAGTATATCTTTTATTTATATTCTTGTCAATATTATATATCCTCAAAAGTAATCTCAATGAAACCATCTTATATATTCCAAATATGTTATGGTCATCTTTGATAGTTTGCATCCTCATATCCTACACTGTCCCTGATAGGCTCTTACTACATACTTACTTACCTTGCAATCATTATTCTATGGATTTTAATCATTTATCAATACCATTATAAATGTGACCATCACTGTGTTCCTGCACTTTTAATAATTGATGTCCGTGAAACTGTGTATTTCCATTTGTAATATGTTAATATAAGACACTTTCTTCTTCTCAAGTTGTTCGGTTTGCAGGCTCTACTGCGCTAGTGATGATATGCAGTGGATTTATAGAATTTGAAAATAATTGAAATAAAGTGATCTGTTTTCATGAATTGCCACACCTGGATTAATTTTTGCTTATCTTACAATAGCACAGAACATGAAACAACTCTATGTGTTTTGTGTTGATGAAGATAAATGAAAGGCATCATTATCTCACTCTGATCAAAGTGATAAATAATAAAATCCCTTCTTTCTAGGACACTAATTTGGCCCTGTTAATATTTTTGTAGCAGTTTTGGTCCGGTAAATGTAAAAATGGGGCATAGTTGGTCCTAAGAATCCTATGTAGGAAATTTGACCATTAACTTCAATTTTCCACATTGTTTTCCTCTAAATTGTAATTTTGTGCAATTGTTTGTGGCTCAAAAAGGGTGAAATATTGAAGTACTATTTTAAAATCACCAAAGTTTTTTTAAACTACAACTTATGAGAACAAAGTTACACTAAAATCTAATTCTATAGAGTTGAAATTGTGACATAGGATAATTATTGGACCAAATATGTCACGCTTGCTACATCTCTTGTACTTGCAGTCGCAGAACTAAAATTGCTATTAAGACATGTTTATTGAGAATATCTTTTCTTTTTTAGATTTCATAATTTCTTTCTGTCATGTGGGTAATCCCTTGTTCTAACCACTTACCTATGTCAAAGCATATACACATGTTAAATTCTTTCGACGTGTTGTTTTATTATGGTCTCCTCATAAAGTAGAACTTAATTAGAACAGTACTGTATTAGTTTCTTGCTACTCATGAAAATGCTTGAATGTATATCTGTATGACTGTATGGATTAAACTCAATGATAGATGACATAATTTAAACAAGGTCCCTTGTCCCTTGAAACCAAGAACAGTGCTTGAGAATATTTACACCTTCCTGATCTTTTTTAATCTGAACTTGATTGCTTGTTTTCCAATAAATTCATATACTAATCATTTTGTTTTATGTTTCTTTTCAAAGACATGAAGAAGATGGCAAGGGCACAAAAAATTGGCTTCTGCATCCAATTGAAGAAAGCAATTTGCAGCTGTTTGCTCTTGTTTCATTGTGGATCGCAAGCAAAGTAAGTAATTGTATTAATATAGTCCGGTAAGAATGCATGATGCATCTTTGTTGAAATTTAAGTTTCTAATTCTCCAGATACACGATACTCCTCCTTTATCTGTTAAAAGCTTCAAATTGTTGGGAGACAATTTTATCAAGGAGCAGCATTACTCGAAGGGGGATCTGCTGGAAGCCGTAAGAAATTTCTATCAGTAACATTTCGAAGATCCTGATTAGATTTTCCACGTAAGCATGTTGACAAAAGGCATATTCTGCAGGAGATGGTCTTAATGCAGGTAAACGTAACACACGCTATTCCTTTGTTATGGTTTCTGGTTTGTCTGAATTATTCGGGTATCTAAAAAAGGTACTGAAATTTGGGATTGGCGCATCAAATACTGCTTTTGTATTAGTTGAAGATCTCCTGCTTCAATTGAAGTAAGCAGCTTCTTAACCAGAATAAAGTCAGCTCTCATTTGTCGTGGATGTCTAAAGGATATAGAGTCAGCTGATCAGCTCTGCATTTGTATTTCTTTTCGTTCATTGTGATTTAGAGTGGTCGCCCGAGCTGGGGAGCATGTGAACTTTGAAGCTTGTATGGATGTTATGGATCTTCTTTATGAACATGAAGAGACAACATCACTTCTTCACAGCTCTCCCCATGCACTAGCTGCATCGATACTGGTAAGGTCTTAAATTTCCCTCGGCTATCGTTTCGATTCTTTTTTTCTGAATTCCATCACTTTCAGGTTGTTGCCTATGTTATAACAGTACCTCTACAAAGGTGGGAGTTTCCGGTTCTTCCTTGGGGTAAGACCGTAAGAGTTCTATTGTTTTATATTTACTCTCAAGTTTCTTTGCCCTTTCCTTTCGGTGCTTGTTTATTCCTGATTACATTTAATTAACAATCATATCTCAATCATATTTTATTAAAACCAAATTATTATAAAAAATCTTGGCATTAATATATCATAAATAAAACGGGAACAGGCGGCCGCCCTCCCACTTTATATTTTATTAAACCCAAATTATTTTCTTATGATATATAGTAAATTATTAATGCATTTTCCAGGTAGAATTATTAGGTTATATATTTTCTTGTCCCCTGCCTAAAATAAAATTCACTTTATTTATGTGTGCAAGTGTGTTTATAATATATACTATGTTCTTGGTATGTACGTACGTGTTTGGATATAATTTTGTATGTGCATGAATTATACGTAGGATATAATGTTTTATTAATAGCTCATAATATATAGTTTATCTGCATCAGAGATTTGTTTAATTAGGGATTTGATTATATGTTGACTTTGGAGATAAGTTTTATGTAGGCATTTGGTAGCATGTATAATCGAATGGTGGCACCTACCAATTTCGTTGGCTAGGTTCGGTGACATGTCATACGTATGTGTATCTTTGATTTAGGACAACTCATGCTCATAATACATAACAATATATGTCATCATGAATCGTAATTTACGAACATCATGAACCGTAATTTATATATGAATAAAAATGGTGTTGTAGTGAAGTTTGTTAGCTCGTGCAAAGAAGAGGAGCTCCTTGACTCCGTGAGACTAATCATGAAGCATATATTCTTCGATGAAGCTGATAAGTGAGTTTGAGAATTTGCTCGTGTGAGATTGGTTTGGATTGGATTTACGTTGGGACCATATATCTCTTTCTGATCCCTACCAAGACAATGAATTGGTATCTGCTTTTGTTCTTGCCAGCTCATTCATGTCATGTCATTTTTACCCATTTATCCATCTCAAATTTGCTCCAATTATTGCAATCATTAATAATGATCATTCATTACATCGTAGTAGTATACTAATAATATAGTGGAAAACATCAAATCCTTTATTTTGATGATTCATTCATTGTGAACTACTCTCTCGATACTTGTAATGTTTGTAACTATTCTCAGTCCCTGAAATGTTTGACATGTTTTTTGTAAAGTTTTTTGTAAATTTACAAAGAATTTGACAAACAATTCAGGGATGGAAGAAGACAATGAAAAATGTCAATTTTTTTAATCCACTGCTATTGTTTGTTCGACTCGCGGTAGAATAGAGGAATCAAATTACATGTTCAGTCAATGTATACATACAATAACAACATTATTTGTGAGGGATATAAGAACGTTGCATATCTAAAATTACTTGGAAGAATAAGGCGGATTAAGTATTGTATCATCTTAAAGAGATGGTTTTGTTGAATTGGAAATAAAGTTAGGTAGTGGTGGTCCCTTTTATTGGCAAAAATTAAAGGCCAAGTGTGAAAATTATTCTATAAAACTTTTTCGAGGAGCAAAGCCGAAATAGTTGACCAAAATATAAAATGAAATTAATGCTAGTATTTTTTTGGAAATATAGTAAAATTTTATACATTAAAATATAAAAATATTTTTATCATGTATATATAAATATATAACACTACTGGTTTAAACAAAATTATTCACATAATTATTTAGATTAAACTAGGTACAGTAGAATGAAATTTTTGTTGCAATTTGTAGTCCCATGCTTGCTAATAAAAGCACCTTTACTTTAATTATCCATACGAGTGGTATCATCATTTACATTTTTACAATTCAATAGTCTGACGTGTCAATTTAGATAATTAGCTTAGAAGTTAGAAGTTTTGATAGAAAATTAAGAAAGAAATAGAGTTGTTGGAGTCGCGCAATTGAAAGCTTCGTCTGAGAGCTCAGTCAGTGGCGCAATAAATACAGTAATAATAGAATAAAAGGTGGGTGGGTGTAGAAAGAATCCTTGTGCTGAACTCGCCCCGGCGCAAGATAACCAGCCCCACCCGCAGTCGCCCTCCTCTCTCTCTCTCTCTCTGAGTAATAACAGTAATAAAGTCAGCAAAAGCAAGAAAAGATTACATTTTGACAATAATTATTGAGAGTGTGAGAGTCGTTTCTTGCAGCTGCATATAATTAACAACAATAATTGGGTTGGTGCTTACATCTTTTCCCATAATTTTTATATTAATTATAATAATGATCTTGGCTTTTCTACCTAATCCCTTCTTTGTTTAATTATTTTTTTAATTTCTTGGACGAAAAAACAGGAAAACACAACAACAGATTTGTTGTCATTTTCTCCTATATGGGTTCGCTTCAGATCTGTTTCTGTGTCTGAGAGAGAGGAGATGAGGGTTATTCTTGTAGAGGTGTTGGGCTTTGAAAGTTGAAACCTTTTTCTTTTTTTTTTTTTTTGAAGTGTTGAGCTAAAGGAGAAAGAAATGATGATGGGCTTTGGCAGTACTTTTATCAAACAGCTTCAGGTCTCCCTCTCTCTCTCTCTCTCTCTCTCTCTGTGTGTGTGTTTCTTCTTCATATTGATTTTGAATTCTTTTGGAGTTGAAAATAATGCTATTATTGTTCACTCTCGAGTGTTTTGACTATGTAAAGTAAGCTGTATTCTATACGGGGTGTGGGTGAAATTTGAGCTAAAGTTATGAGGTTTATGATGCTTTGTGCTTTTCAATCATGTTTTCTTTTTCAAGAAGTATGATATTCAATTCTTGTGGGGAGAAATGGTGTACTGATTGTGGGAAGTGTTCTATCAAATAGGAAATATGGGATGAAATTGGGGAGACTGAAGGTGATAAAGAGCACATGTTATCGGAGCTCGAGCGGGAGTGCTTGGAAATCTACAGAAGAACCGTTGACGAAGCTGCGAATGTCAAGGCTCGTCTTCATCAATCTATAGCAGCTAAGGAAGCTGAAATTGCAACCCTTATGGCTACTCTCGGAGAAAGTCATGTGAATTCGGTATTGAAAAATAATCGCAGTCCTTATTTTGATTTCTTGTTGTTTGGTTATAACATAGGCTGCCTTTTATGTGTTGTGGTCAAGCAAATATTGATGATTGACTTTCGTGTTTTCCAGTTTGACAAGAAAGCAAAATCTTTGAAAGGTCAACTGGCTGTGATCACGCCATTAGTGGAGGACTTGAAGCTTAAGAAGGTGGAAAGAATGAAGCAATTTGCAGACATTAAGTCTCAAATCGACAAGATAAGCGGTGAGATTTCTGGGTGTGGCCATAATAATAATATAGTCAGTGTCTCGAACACTTTGGATGAACAAGACTTATCTATAAGAAAGCTCATGGAATATCAATCGAAACTCCGTTCATTCCAGAAGGATAAGGTACGTTGAAATTGAATCCTCTAATGTAAGAAGAAATAATCCACCAATGCGTAAAAGACTTATGAAGCTTTTTCTTATTGATCTTGCAGTCTGAACGTCTCCAAAAAGTATTAGATTATGTAAACGAAGTGCACGCTTTGAGTAATGTCCTAAGTTTGGATTTTGGGAAAACCGTAAGTGACATTCATCCGAGCTTGCATGGATCAAGCATGGAACATGTCACCAATATCAGTGATGGAAAATTGGAGGAGCTCGAACAGGCTACTCTGAGGTTGAAAACAGAGAAGAGAAATCGGTTTCAAAAGGTAGTACTTAGTAGTAGTGTCTGTTTTGCAAATCCTTTTTTTATCTGTGAGTCGGTTATTGAGAAAACCTATGATTTTTTTGGTGCAGCTGAAAGACGTAGTCGGGTCTCTCTATGAACTATGGAACTTGATGGACATTCCAAAAGAAGAGACAATTTCTTTCTTGAAATATACAGCAGTCCTTCGTTTGTCAGAATCTGAAATAGTGCAATCGGGTGCTCTTTCAATGGAGACCATTGAACGGGTAAGAATGCCACATTAAAATGAAAATTGCTCCATTATTGCCGAGTAATATTGTACTAATATTAATGAATTCTCACAGGTATCGGCTGAGGTGGCTAGGCTTACAAAATTGAAAACGAGCAGGATGAAGGAAATCGTTATGAAGAAGAGGTCAGAATTGGAGGATATATGCTGTAAAATTCATATCCAGCCTGATCCAAACACGGCTGCTGATAAAATCAACGCTTTGATAGATTCTGGTAACCCATTCATTTTTCGCTCAAGGAATGCACTTGTCGATTAATTCATAGTGAAGAAGTTGGAAACTTGACTCTGCAGGTTTGGTGGACCCATGCGAACTCTTATCTAACATCGAGTCACAAATTTATAAAGTCAGAGACGAAACTTCGAGCCGTAAAGATATAATGGACAAGATAGAACGATGGCTTTCTGCTTGCGACGAGGAAAAGTGGCTCGAAGATTATGACCAAGTAATGATTTCATTTATACATTCGACGAGTATAAGATTTTTTTTTTTAAATATAGTATATTTTTTGATTGTTGATAATTTATTTGTAAAGGACGAGAGGCGTTACTATGCTGGAAGAGGTGCCCACATAAACCTAAAGCGTGCAGAGAAAGCTAGAATTGCAGTAAACAAGATTCCAGGTACACGCCCGTTTGTTCGGTCCGTGGTACTTGATTTTTCAGATGGTCATAACGGCTCGTGTTTCTTTCAGTTATTGTCGATAACCTAATTAAGCAGACACTAGCATGGGAGAAAGAAAAACATAAACCGTTTCTCTACGATGAGGTGAGTAAACTGTAAAGTTTCACCCACAGAAAAATCCATTTTCACTTCTTCTTCGGCAATACATATAATTTTTCCTGTTTGTAATATGCAATGCAGGTGCGTTTAGTGTCGATACTTGAGGATTACAAAAAGGCAAGACAACACAAGGAAGAGGGGAAGAAGCGAGCTAGGGTAATGCTCTATTTCACTATGTGTTTGTGCGTATGAATGTAAAATCGCAAGAAGAAATATAAAATTGTTTTGTACTTCAGGATCAGAAGAAGCTACAAGATATGCTCCTTGCTGAGAAAGAATCCATATACGGGTCTAAACCGAGTCCCAGGAGAAGCAGCAGCTTTAGGAAGCCATATGGAAATGGAACAGTAACTCCTAATACAGCTAACTCCACACCACGTCGCAACTCGGTTGGATGTGCCACTCCGGATCTCCTCCTCACGCCACGTGGCAGTGCCGGCAAAAATGGATATTTCAGGGAAATGAGAAGACTTTCTACTGTTCCTCTAAACTTTGTGGCGATGCCAAAAGAAGACACAATGTCCTTTTCATCAGCTTGGGGTTCTGAGCCCGAGAGTCCTCCTCAAGTATGAATCGGAGATTCTGCAGGATAATGTCCTCTAGCGGATTGCAAATACTGTGATGAACAAACATACTCACTAGTTAGTGTGACCCATAGTTTTTTCATGTTATTCAGGTTTGTATGTAATGTGTATATATATTTGCTTGCAGTTGTTGTGATTTGTTTGTTGCCGCTTTAAAGAGAGATTTTGAATTTCCAATATGAAAGTTTTGATTTTGTATTTTAGGTAAACAACTTTCTATGTTAAACTTCAATTGATATGAACATTTGAGTTGTCAAAAGACTAAAAAGTATTTCTAAAGTCACTTGATTTTAGAATTTGATTTTAATGTCGAATACACTTTTGGAACAATAGTATATTTTTATTTTTATAGTGGATCAAAAGAAAAACGACTGTAAAAATAAAAATTAACATACTTGAATAATACTTGAACCCTCTCCTAGGCATGGGGTAATTTCTAAGGGACACACCCGGTACACCATAACAAAACTAAAACATTTAATTTAATAATACTGCATACATAAATAAAAATAAAAATACTTAATTTAATTATTTTTAAATTATATTCCACAACAAAATTAATTATCAAAAAATAATTTTTAATTAAAATTTCATAAATAAGTAATAAGTATTTACCAAAATAATATTTTTATAGAAATTATTTAATTAAATTTATTTTTATAATTATACTCAATTACAAACTAGTAATTTATTTTGGTCAATATTACTTGTTTATGAAATTTTTATTCAAACTTAATTTCTGATAATTAATTTTTTTTTGTGGAATACTCCATAATTCAAAAATAATTAAATTCACTATTTTTTATTAATATTTTTATTTAATAATGTATATAATTAAAAGTTTAGATTACATTAATTCGATGTTGATGGTGTAGTTGTGTTGCCTATAGAAGTTTTTCTTTTGTCTATGAGGTCAAGGGATCGATTCAGACATGAACTTAGTTTTTTAAATAACTTTAAGGGTTATTTTTTATTAAGAGCATTGACAAGTATTTTATTTTAAATAAAAACACCTAAATATTATCTCATAATTATAATTAAAAGTAAAATACATATTTTGTAACGCTTTGACCCGTTGAGGGGTCGAAGGCTCGACCATAATGGACCGGCTCGGTACCAACACTTGTTTTTTTCACCGCACTTTTTTCTCACTCGTGCGCACTCGGGACACTTCCCGAGGGGTCACCCATCCTAGAATTACTCCAGAGCCATCACGCTTAACTTTGGAGTTCTTATAGAAAGATGCCAAATGAAAATTCATCTGTTAATATGAGTAACATATTCAATTTTTTTGAGCTTATTAATTTTCTGAGTGAGGCGTTATATATTTAACAATTTCAATATAAATGTATATTACACATGGGAGTAGTAATTTCAAAATATAAATGTATATATTAGTGAGTTGTAAGTTATAAATTCAAAAACTAAATTTTAAAAGCATATTTTGCGTGTTGAGTTGGCGATAGCGGATACGTGGCATTGACTTCGAGATTTACTTGAAGCCACGTATTTTAAGTCACATTTTTACGCCCAAAATACGACATTTGATAATCGAAAGTTCAAAAGAACTACTTATGAAATCGGGTATATGAAGAAGACTAACAATAAAATTATCTCAAACTTTACATAATAATGTATTATTTTCTAATTTCAAATGTCACAACTCAGAAATTCTAATTAACTTGTGTAGTAAAATTCAAATAATATTCTCTCTTAATCTCACAGTCAAATGCCACATCACATTACAAGACTAAAAATAAAATTATCTTAAACTTTATATCATATTATCTTTTAATTTCATTGTCACAACTCATAAATTCTAACTTGTCTAATAAACTTCACATAATATTTTCTCTTAATCTTACATATCACAACTGTCGACTAAGAGATTTCAAAATTCTCAGCAATACAAAATAAATTGAGAATATTCATATTTAAAGAACTGTACTAAGAGATTTCAAGATTCTCAACAATACAAAATAAATTGAAAATATTCATATTTAACGAGTAGAGTCTTAACGAATAAATAAATCATTAACATAAATAAAATACAAAGAAGCAATTACAAACTAACTCAAAATCAACTAAAATTCGAGAACAAGCCAACAATTCGCTTTGTCCAAAACACTGTCTAAGATATTTTAATTTCATATTATAATTTTAGAAAAAAAATGTAGTTATTATATATAATGATTTTTAATTTAATTTTGCATTATTATTTAAAATTTATATAACAATTTACTTCAATGACTTTTCTCGTGTAACACTTAATTAGATAGTTAAATGGTGTTGGCCAAACTTATAAGCTCTTATAAATAAATTATAAGTTGTTTAAGAGTTTATAAATCTAACATTTGTTTGGTAATTTTTGTATAAAAGTGCTTATAAAATGTCAAAATAAAGTGTCAAATAACTTATAAGTTGTTTATGAAATAGTAAAAGATAATACTTTCTTCTTAACAAGTTCTAATTTTATAGACAAAATACAAAAATAACTCTAAAATTATTATCTTATATCTCTTCAACATCACTATTTCATTATTTAATTAACATTTTAATTTTTTATCATTTATCCACAATCCACAACTTACTTCATAAATCATTTTTTGTTATTTTTAAGAATATAAAAAAAGTACGAAATATTAAAAAAGTTGTTATTTCTATTTCAAATTTATAATGAAAATAGCATATATTTAATATAAATTACATTACAAATCTTCTAATACAAAATATATAAAGATAATTATATAAAAGTAGATTATATATAGACTAAAAAATAATAAATATGTTTATAAATGTGAAAGGGCTGGAAATAAATGTCCTATATATGAAGATTAATTTAAAATACAATATAATTTATAATAACAATCATTTCACAAATAATATTTAAATTCAATATTTATATAAAAGTAAATTATATATTATTTATATAAAAGTAAATTATATACGGAGCACAAAAATAACCATGTGTGAACAATAAATAATACTCCTGAGAATGAAATAAAAAAATAATAAAGTAAGAATAATATAACAAAAGGTTAAAAAATAATAAATTTGTGGAGTACAAATAATAAAAATAACATAGGTATAAAAGTATAAAGGTGTGAAACACAAAATAATAAATGTGTGGAATACAAAAATAATAATTGTATATGAAAATTAAAATTAAAATAAAATATTATTTAATAAGATGGTTAAAATAACAATTATTTTATATATTTATATAAAAATAAATTATATATAGACTTTTATAAAATTTGTAGGAAAAAAATAATGATTTGTCATATTTTATATAAAAATAAATTATATATATACTTAAAAAATGTGTCAAAAAATTTATAATAATGTGTGGAGCACAAAAATAATAATTAAATGTGAAAATAAATTAAAAATAATATACAATATAATATAATTTAAAATAACAATTATTTTATCTTTAATGTGCATATTCATTATTTATATAAACTTTAATTATATATAGAGCATGTCATTTGATTAGAACAAATGAATATATTTCAAAGTTATTTTATTTCTATTTTTGTTTTATTATATTTGAAAATTTCAATAAATTATATTAAAATTTGACCGTTTATTTTTATGAATATATTTATTTTAACAATAGAAAATAAAATTATATTTTAAAAAACACTAAATTGTATAATTTTTTCAAAATGAACAATATTTACTATTTTTTTCATATTAAATTGTAATTTAAACTAAAATTTTTGAATATTTAATTTTAATTTTTGGTATAAACTAAAATTTTTGAATATTTAATTTTAATTTTTGGTATGATATTAATAACGTAATTTAATTAGTAAAATCGTCATTTTTAATTATTTCAATTAAAATTTATTATTAAAATTTTTAAATATCTTTTTAGTTATCATTATTAAATATACAAAATTTTAATTGTAATTACAAAATAAATCAATTACAAGATTAATTGAAAAATTAAATTAAAATAACATAATAAAATTAATACTGTATGTATGATATTTGTTTGAAAAATAATTTTTATTTATTTAAAAATATTTTTTAGGTACTATTGTCACGCCCCGTTTTATTCAATTAAATAAATAAAATACAACTATAAATTTTGTAAAGAAACCAAGGGCGGAGAATTTGAAAACTTTGACTCCACGTCGACATTTGAAAACTTAACGGTAAAAAGCTTTAAATAATAATAAATTGCAGCGGAAATAGTTAAAGTTGTAGAACACGTGCGTTAAATACTAAAAATAGTTTCACTCATTAAACATTGTACGAATCACGGCGCAGAAGCATCCTCGACTACTCCGGTTAATCATAGTATCACCTGAAAATATTTAGTTTAACAAGGGTCAGTCCACTGACTGGCAAGTAGGCATGCATTCTAAATGCTTTAATCTTTCCACTTGTCGTCTTAATTCATATCTTAAAAGTTGATCTTTAATGCAATGCAACTCATTAACTTAAACTTAAGACATAACCATTAACTTTAACTTGAAACATTTACTTAACTTTTCTTTAACATTAACATCCATTCATATCTTTAACGTTTAGACGCGAGCTCACTTGACATCGTAAGGGCTACCCCAGTCCATTGAGGCCATTCGTTCGTTAGTTGCACACCCTGTCTAGAGGCTCTTTCGACGCTCTAGCCATTGAGGCCATTAAAGTTAGTTGCACACCCTGGTCTAGATGCCCTTTCGACGCTCTAGCCATTGAGGCCATTAAAGTTAGTGCCACCCTGCTTAAGGTAAGTCCTTACGATGCCCGACATTTCGTTTACTTTAACATTAAGTCTCGTTCTTTAATAATTTGACCGTGAAATAGACTTCTAATGCAATGCATTCTTATATGAGTGCATGAACTAATGACATGAATGAATTCACCCATGAACAATACAACATAGAACATGATATCGACATCAAATAATTAAGTACAATCATTTCTCAAATAAGATAACAACAAACAAAGGAGTTAAAACATAGAGTTGAACATTAAATATCATACAGAATGACACAAGTACAAACACATCGAGTTATACATCAATATCAATCGTATACTCCATATGTATACATGCACACATACAGTTAGTTACACACATATGTATATATGTACACGTAAGTTTTATATTTAGTTAGTTGCTACTGCTAATGCATATTATAACTCATTTAACTATAGGTTGAAGGTAGGTATATATATATATATATATATATATATATATATATATATATATAAATTTCACTTACTGCTTAAGCCATTAATATTTATACGGATACACATACATACCAATTTGATATGAACAACAAGAAAATAATAACTGAAAGCAAAAGAGAATACAACTTTTTACTAATGATTGTCCTGTTCTCCCCCTTTTCCACCAACATATATAGGCAATGCAGTGGTGTGGTGCTACTGTACTACCTTCTCTCTCTTATAACAGAAATATGCTTTAGCTAATAAAATAAAAATCAACATATATATTTCTCTAAATGTTTGGGCCTCACACGAGTACGCACACCTCGACGGACTGGATTTTCATCCTGGGCTTCAGTGTTGTTCTCCTTACTATCAGGCCTCCTTGACATAACAATATCGCCTCCATTGAAAACAACCTTGTCCTCAAGGTTGAAAGAAGGATAGTCCGCTGTGAAACGCTGCACATCAACCCAAGTCGCCTCTTCGCGAGGAAAGTTAAGCCATTGAACAAGCACCTGCTTCTGAGGGCGATTAGAGCAATATATGGTTCGCACTCCTAGTACCTGTTGTGGTTCCATGACAGGAACTGTAGGATAAGGAGGTATAATTGCATCTCGGCCACCAGTAGCGCTATAACCTTGAGCCTTTTTTAATAATGACACATGAAAAACATTATGTATGCGTGCTGTTGTTGGTAATTCCAAACGATAAGCCACTTTTCCCACTCTCTCGGTCACTTGGAAAGGCCCAAAAAATCTACGACTTAATTTTTGGTTGCCCGCACCGCGTACTGTTCGTTGACGATAAGATTGCAAACGAACTAGAACCCATTCTCCAACCGAAAATTCCAAATCCCTTCGATGCTTGTCTGCTTGGTCTTTCATGCGAAGTTGAGCTCGCTTGAGATTTTCTTTTAAATGAGATAAAATCTGATCCCTTTGACGCAGCTCCTGGTCGACGGCAGCATTAAAGGATGAATGTGAAAGATAAGAGATCAAGGTAGGTGGCTCTCTCCCATAAACTGCCAGAAACGGCGTCATCTCGATTGCCGCCTGATAAGACGTGTTATACCAATACTCTGCCCAAGCCAAAAATTTAGACCACAATTTCGGAGAGTCCATAACAAAACTTCGTAGATACATTTCGAGCGTGCGATTTAGACTTTCTGTTTGGCCGTCGGACTGCGGATGGTAGGAGGTGGACATATTTAACGTGGTGCCATGTAACTTGAAGAGGTCACGCCAAAATGAGCTAAGGAAAATTTTATCTCGATCACTAACCATTGAACGAGGTATGCCATGCAACTTAACGATACCATTAAAAAATATCTCTGCTATTTTGGGGGCTGTAGCGTGTGGTGGTAGCGGGAAAAAATGGGCATATTTGCTTAACCGATCGATCACCACAAGAATTTCGGTGTATCCTTTTGACGGTGGTAAACCTGTGATAAAATCTAAAGAAATATCTTCCCAAATCTGAGTTGGAATAGGCAATGGTTGCAGCAACCCCCCTGGTGCTAATGTTGACGTCTTTACCATTTGGCAAACAAGGCATTCTGAAATGTATTTTCGCACATCGGCTCTCATACCCTCCCAATGACAATTTGCAGCAATACGATAAAAAGTTCTCAAGACACCGGCATGACCGCCCAATGGTGAATCATGATATTCAGCCATTATTTTACACCTCAATGTTGTTGGAATAACCAGTTTTCCCTTAAAGGTAATTAAGCCCTCGATCATCTTGTGGAAAGGATACTCTGCAGGATGATCTGTTATGTTTTGTTTTAAGTTCAGTAATTCTGGGTCAGCAAGGTGAGCTTCTCTCAACTCCTGTAAAAACCCTGAACGGACAGTTGACATCCCCAAGTAAGAACCATGACAGCGTGATAAAGCATCAGCGACAATGTTCTCTCGGCCCGGTTTGTAAGTTATAGAAAAATCAAAGCCCATTAATTTTGTAAGCCATTTCTGTTGCTCCGGTGTGTTGATTGTTTGTTCCATGAGAGCCTTCAAACTACAATGGTCCGTTCGAATGACGAAATGACGTCCCAATAGGTATTGGCGCCATTTAGCTACTGCTGCAGTAATTGCCATCATTTCTCTATGATAAGTAGACATACCTTGAGCACGAGCAGATAACTTTTGGCTATGGTACGCAATGGGTTTATTTTCTTGGAGTAAGGCGGCACCCAATCCAGTCCCGGACGCATCTGTTTCAATAACAAATGTCTTAGTAAAGTCTGGCAAAATCAATATCGGAGCTTTCACCAAGGCCTGCTGCAATCGCTGAAATGCCGATTGTGCAATTTCAGTCCATTTAAATCCATTATTTTTTAAAAGATCAGTTAAGGGACTAGCAACCGAAGCATAACCCTTGATAAAACGTCGATAATATCCAGATAATCCCAAAAACCCTCGCAATTGTTTTATATTTCGAGGAATTGGCCACTCTAACACTGCAGTTACTTTCTTCGGGTCCATTGATACGCCCTTTACTGAAATTATATGACCCAGATACTCCACTGTCTGTTGGGCAAAAACGCACTTTGATAATTTTGCATAAAACTGATTCGCCCTTAATAAGTCTAAGACTTGCTCCAAATGCTCAAGGTGTTGTGGTGCAAAATCCTTACTGTAAATGAGAATATCATCGAAAAATACCAGGACAAATCGACGTAAATAAGGACGAAAAAGATTATTCATAACCGCTTGAAACGTAGCTGGCGCATTTGTGAGCCCGAATGGCATGACAAGAAACTCGTAGTGGCCATTATGTGTTCTCACTGCTGTTTTGTGTATATCTTCTGGGCGAACACGAATTTGATGATATCCAGATCGCAAATCTAGCTTTGAAAAATATTGGGCACCATGTAATTCATCCAGTAATTCATCAACAGTAGGTATAGGGAACTTATCCTTAACGGTGACTGCATTTAATGCGCGGTAATCAGAGCAAAATCTCCATGTACCATCCTTTTTTTTTGCCAACAAGACCGGTGAAGAAAACGGGCTTGTACTAGGACGTAAAATACCGTCATCCAGCATTTCAGAAACTAATCGCTCAATTTCAGTCTTTTGGAAATGTGGGTACCTATAAGGTTTGACGTTAACAGGTGTTGTGTGGGGCTGTAGATGAATCGCATGATCCTGTGGCCTCTTTGGGGGTAAACCCGTCGGTGTCGAAAACACTTTAGAGTACTTTGTTAATAAAGGTTGAACTTCAACGTTGAATAGGGCTGCGGTTTGGTCTGAGGGTACAACTGCTGTCATGCTAAAGAAAGCTGCAACTGAACCATTAGCATGTAGTTTTTGGAGCCCGGTAAGGTTAACTTCGGATATAGACGAGATTCGATCACCTTGAAGAAGCACTTCGGTCCCATTATCTTGAAATGTCATGGTCAATGTGGCATAGTTTTGAACCACGGGACCCAACGTAGCTAGCCAGGACACTCCCAAAACAACATCTGAACCTTCCAGTGGGAGAACATATAGCTCAGTACAAAATCCATGGCCTTGTATATCAAGTTTGGATAGTCGAACGCACCCTTCACACAATAATTTTTGTCCACTTCCCACAGCCACCAAGAAGGGTCTAGTTGGTTCTATTGGTAGTTTAAGAAACTTGGCCACTCGAGATTGCACAAAATTATGTGTACTACCGCTATCAATTAAAATTTGAACCTGGTGCCCGGCTAAGGTTCCACAAAACCGAAGAGTGGCCGGCGACGAAGCACCGGACATGGCATGTAATGAGATTTCTGGACAAGCGCCGATATCCTCCCCGCCGATATTCTCGTCTGCGACCGATTCCGTTGTAAGCTCGTTCAATTCTTCGTCCGCAACAATCATGAAAAATTGAGGTTTAGTTTTGCAACAGTGACCTGGTACATATGGATCATCACAGTAATAACATAATCCCTTTTCACGCCGTTGTGCCATTTCTTTAGAGGTGATTTTGCGAGTAGTAATTTGGGGGAAATTGGGCGTTGGATAATTTGAGGTGCGAACTGAATTATTGGGATGAAGCTGATGGTTAGGGTTACTAACCGTGTTGGGTGTATTAGAATGTGAAAAAGAAGATGAATAATGGGGCCTAAAAATGGTTGGGCTCTTGGGCTTTGACGATGAGTAATATTTACGATGCTCATCCAACTTGGCCTCGTGAAGACGGGCCAACGCCATGGCTTGCAAAACAGAAGTGGGTCGAGCAGCCCTAATTTCAGCCTGGATATCTTGCCGCAACCCAGCGACAAAACAACTGAGTAGAAATGAAGAAGGTAAACCCACTGTACGCATCGACAATTCTTCAAATTGAGCAATATATACATCAATTGTCGAGGTTTGCATCAGCTTAGAGAGAGTACCCTGCGCATCCTCAAACTCGGAGGGACCAAAACGAGTTTCCACGGCCTGGAGAAATTGAGCCCAATTGACAATTTGACGATTGTGAGAGACCCACTGAAACCACTGCAAAGCTCGGCCCTCCATATGAAACGAACTAATCAAAATCTTTTGATCATCGGGAATTTGATAGTAAGAAAAATATCGTTCCGCTTTAAAAATCCACCCCACCGGATCTTCACCATTAAAATGAGGGAAATCGAGCTTCATGGGACGATGAATCGTCGACTGACTCAACGAAGAAGATGGGCTCATCGGGGCATTGAAACCATGAGAATTGTGGGGACCCAAATTAAAGTACCCGAGATGAGGAAAATAAGACGCACCGAGAGATGGAAAGCCCTGAGTTGCAGGTAATGAAGCGACCAGCGGTGGAGGCTGATGTATGGGCGATGTGTGGTTTACCGGCGGCAAAACGCAATAAGCCGGAAAGGGACCTGTAGACGGGAAGCCACCCGGTGGTCGTGAAGTCGGATGCGATGACGTCATAGGAGCAGAGTGGGGTTGCAGAGGGGGAGGGTTTGCGTGAGGTTGGATGTTGCGCTCCAACTTTTCATCTAGGACTGAAAGTAGAGCAAAAATATCGGTGAGTGATTTTTGTTGAGCGGCGAGCTGTTCGGAATGATTTGTAGAAGCATCTTGTATTTTCTTGACTGTGTCATCCAAGGTTTTGAGTCGTGTCCCGTCAGCCATGGATGCCAACGAGCTCAATGAGAGCACCAATTGATATGAACAACAAGAAAATAATAACTGAAAGCAAAAGAGAATACAACTTTTTACTAATGATTGTCCTGTTCTCCCCCTTTTCCACCAACATATATAGGCAATGCAGTGGTGTGGTGCTACTGTACTACCTTCTCTCTCTTATAACAGAAATATGCTTTAGCTAATAAAATAAAAATCAACATATATATTTCTCTAAATGTTTGGGCCTCACACGAGTACGCACACCTCGACGGACTGGATTTTCATCCTGGGCTTCAGTGTTGTTCTCCTTACTATCAGGCCTCCTTGACATAACACAATTACATATATGTGGTTCCTTTACTGCTGTCATACGTACATATATATTTGATACATCCACTCCTTCCCATATGAACAATACACATAATTTATAAGTATGTACACATAATTTATAAGTATGTACGTATATAAATATATATAAGCACGTGAAATTGGGATATATATGAACTAGCTACTACTGCTACGTTAACGTCTTCTGATCAAACACACATAAAGAATACTTTCACATATATTCAAACAATTAATGTAATCATATCTGCATCAAGTATTTATATTAAGCAATATATCACAATATTAACATAAAATCTCGTCATTTAGATTAATAATGAAGAACCCTACATCCTAAAATAATCTAACTATATGAACTTAAAAATCCACTTGCCTTGTAATTATGAGATCGAGGTTTACGAGTCGAGGCGATCGACATCTTCTTCTTCTTCCTCTCCTCTGGTTCGTGTCCGCGGCTTTCCCCTTTTCTTCTTCTCTCTTTTCTTCACCGGCGTCGCTCCGTTGTTTCTAATCTTTTTTATTTCATTCTTATTATTTGTTTTGAGTAAATATAATTAGGTTTTAAGTATCTGAAATCAAAAGCTTGGCAGCCCACTTAGATATAATTCTTTGTTCATTTAAGACAAGTAAATCTATATTGATCCATCCAAAGTATTAAGAGCCCAATTAGTAAAAATACTAAGTTCAATTTATTAAATGTTAAAGCCCAACTAAAAATACTAAACTCGACCAACACGTGGATAAAAAGACTATTTAAATTACTTAATTTTTAATTATAAAAATCGGGTTATTATAACTATACTCATTTTATTTTATCAAACATATCAAAATTTATAATTTAAAATTAATATTTATGGTAAAGTACTTACATTTTTTATCAAAGTTTTATTAACCGTAAACGCTTTTATAAAAATTGTGGATGTTCGGGATGAGTTTGAGTTAGGGCACATCTAAAAATGGCGGAGCACCCGCGACTGATCCTTAGAAAATTCCTTCCACTCGACATCTGCAAGGTGTGTTATCTCTCTCACCATATTATAATGTGTGTGTGCTGAATAATAATTTCAGGAATTGGAGTTCATACATAAGAGCTGTTGCACAGTTGGGTACAGACCCAATGTCTTCTCTACCACGCTTTTTCATCTTGCTGCCACCAACTCCGCCCATCTCATCATGCCGCTCCTCCCTCTTCGAGGTTCTTTTTCGATTTTTTTTTTCTGATTTACCATTTAATCACGTTCCAGTGACTAATCGAAATGACTGGTTTTTCTGCAAGATATGCTCAAAGAGAAAGTGGAGGAGTACTTTGGATGTGAGTACGAGTTGTTTGTGGAGTTCACTGGGCTTATCAGGTAGTATCTCTTTATATGTTTCCAAATGCTTTTAAGAAGAAAAAAATGAAGATACAAATGGAGTTCTTGTTGGTGCAGAAGCCTTAGTTTCATAACTTCTCCCATTTCCAAGTTGAATAATATTAGTTGCAAACTCATCGATTTATTCCCATGTTGTTTTGATGATCATAAGGTGTATGTCTGATATTATATTTATACATATATGTCAGCTGGTGCAAGGGATCTAGCATTGGATGGCACAGTGATGATAATAGAGATTATCTCAAACAAAGGGATTTTGCGGTGTGTATATCGTTTTGTTTTCTTTCTGTTTTATGGTTTCCAGGTCCTCTTATCTCCTTGTGAGCTACTATATAATTTGTTTAGTTTATGTATATACAAAGCAAGAATAATTGTTGCAATTTTCAGTGTCATGTGGACTCTGGAAAGTAACTGATGGTTATCACTTTCTCTATTTGGGCAAAGGTAGTTTGTTATTTGAATAGTTACGAGGTGGATTTCACTGGAGGTTTATTTCATTTCCAGGATGGGGAACCTTCTACCATAGCACCCATGGCTGGTGTAAGTGATCTTCCTGATACAGATTAATATTTTAAATATGCCTAATCTTCAATTCTACGAAAGGCGTTTTTTAGTTGTTATCTTTTCTGCTGGTGCTCTTGTATAAACATGATCGAGCATTTATTTGATACTGATAGTACAACTTTTGTGGTGTTTGAAGTGGTAATAAGATTATATCTTAGATTCAGAAGGTCTTACTACACTTTATTGCTTCTCCCATCTCTATATGAATCAGTAAATCCCAACGCTGTTGTGAAATTCCAATTTCCAATCTTACAGTATCCTGTAATGTTATGTAAGTTTGATGTTTGATATACATTTACTCCTAGTAACTTGTGGATACTACAGTATCATTTTCATTCAAGTCCATAATTTGATGTTTTCAATTTTTTTTGTTGAGTATTCTTTTGTCCCTTATTCCTCTTTTTTCTTTCTTTCCTCTTCCAGTCTTTCTAAAATTCTGCATCGTCTTAAAGTTAAAACTGGCTGAAAGGGTCTTTTCAGGTGATGCAATTTATGTGTTTGGTGTCCAATTCCAAAGTAGAGTTGGTAAAATCACAAACCTTCTACAATAAGCTAGAGGGAGAAAATTATGAGAATTCTTCTATTTCCAAATTTCACCACATCAACAAGTGTGATGAATTTGAATGATCTACTTCAGGAACTAAATGCCATCTGGATACATTTATTTTCTACTTTCTTCATCAATTGCTTCTATAGAACGTGCAATAACGTAACAGACATCAGGTGGTTGAGAAAACAGACCCAGGATTAAAATCAATTGACAATTTCCGTTTTTCTTCAATTCATCTTCAGTTACTACTTACTATACCTTTGGTCGGACTATGAATGGGGGGTGATGTTCCTGAGTTGTCGATAAAGAGTTGATAGCCAGTGAAATGATTCAAGGGATATAGATAATTCAGGATATGCTGGGTGTAATCCTGTAGGTAAATGACCCAGGAGTGCTTTTGAAGTACTTCTTTGGGATCATAGTAAATTAATACTAGACTATTACTACTTCTTTTGGGTCAATGGACTATGGTTATATTAAGTTCATGTGAAAGGTGAACACCATAGTGATAGCAATGTAGAGATTTGGAAAGAGAAGAGATTGATAATGATAGATTGAAGAAAGAAAGAGAAAATATTAACGTATACTGTATACATTGTTACATAGCAAATCAAGGAAAGAATACACAAGCATTTTATCTGTGAAAATGACATAATCAATCAAAGTAAAATAATGCCCAAGTACTTTTAGGACTGTGACTAAAATAAGTTTGTGATTTTTACATAATCAATCGGAAGAAAATCATTCCTAATTTAATTCTATGGTTGCAACTAAAACACGTCTGCAAAACATTTCTTTTATTTAGGGTAAGGTTGCTGACACTCACTTTTATCCACTTTCAAACTGATCCTGTTGTATATTTGCAGGATGTCATAATCTACACAGCAGACGACAAAAATATCCATAGTGTTAGCGAGGTAATCTCTATCTCTCTGCAAATATACAGGAAATAGATCAAATGAAAACTTTTGCCTGGCACTATAAAGCAATCTCAATAGTTCGGCATAAAAGTGGGGGTGATTTTGATTATTTTATTGGTAATCAATGAGAAAGTTGGTAAGTGTAAAAGTAATATTAATATAATAATAAATGTACGTAGGTTATTGTAGCTCACCAAAAATTGTTTGGTTGGTTGTTTTTTGGGTCGATTTTTTTTATAATGAGTGATTTTTGAACAAGGTTCAAAAATCATGATTTCAAGACCAAACCAAGGCTGTAAGTTTTTTAGTTTCTGTATTTTTTAGGTTACTTATTTTCTCCGCTGCAAGGCAAATGCACACGCAAAAAACGAAAGCTGGTATGCTTTATGATTTTTTAATCTTAAAAAACGAGTTAACTTTGATGTTGTAGAATGAAGTTTATCATAGCTTTGCGTCTTTACCTGTAATTATTGACAGTAACTGATTTGTGCTCTTGAAGTAGTAATTGTTTATATTTAGCTCCACTCTATAAGCTTACAATTTCTGTGGTGTCATCTGCACTGAGTTTTATTTTTAGTATTCTACCGTAGGTGAACATTGTATATAACAGACCAGAAGAGGAGAACGATTAACCTTGATTCTTGCACATGGAAATTTAGCTTACTAGCACGGACTTGCAACTTCTTTAGTTTTTGGTTATCTATTCAGTTTTAAGTGATAGTAGTAGTAATTATTGATTAGAAAATTGCCCCTGAGATGTGACATAATTGCAGAAGGAAACATGCTTTTTTTAAAATTGACGTACCCCCTTAAAGTATTACGAACACTGTGTTGAGCTTTGGATGTCATTAACAAATATACCTCCTTGAGTGTATACAAGTTGTCAAGTTGTAAAAGGAAACAAATATCAATGAGCTATTTATAGTTTTGAAATCTAACTAATGTTTTTTTCTGGTTATTAGTCCTACTTTTAATGTGTTAATTCAACAGATCTGTAAAGGAGAGAGAGCTACCCTTACGATGTGGTTCAGCCGTGATGCATCTCATGATGAGGATGTTAAACTTCTAAAGTCCCTGTCTCACCATTTACTGAACAGTTCTATGGGTTCTATTGATTCATGTTTTCCTACGCTAGCATCTAATAACATGTACTGGTTTCCTCCCGAAGAAGCCTCGAGATTCCTGTCAGGATTTGATATTTGCACCGCAAGATTGAATGTTGTTGGATTTGACATTGTTTCTTCCTGTGAAGATTGTTATTTATCCAGACAAGAAGATTCACGTTGCAACTTGGAATTATTAAACAGACCATTGTATTTGGCACGTGGAGATAAGTTACTTGCACGGGAATTTGTCAACATATTGCATGCACTTCAGGTATCTTTTCACTAAATCGTTGTGAAATTTTAATAAGATCTGCAAAAATGTGAACCCCGAAGGTGTGCACGCACGCACAAGATATTCTTCTGTCTAACTTGTCTCAATAGTTTCAATAGTCAATACGGAATCAACTAGCTTATAAACACACTAAACACATGGTCCTGGATTATATGATCTATTTTTAATCATTCTAGAGTTCGTTTAGTAGTATGCTACCCTTCTCTGGATTAGGGATATAGCTGCAACTTCTTTCCTTGGTCTTAATACAGGTGGTGCAGTTTTACCTTTGGAAAGAGAAGGAGGTCGAAGAGAAGGGGTCTTGTTGTATCAATGTTATTATACAACAACCGCTATCTGAAATAGAACGCCAAAAAATTAATTGGATGAAAGGTGCGCTTGTTAAGGATGTTCAACTCGCTGATACACTAGTCGGGCAAACCTGTGATGCCAAGAAGTCATTTGACAGCTTTAGATTTTCTGCACTTGTTTCCGAATGGGAATCGTACACTATTAAGTTGCGAAAAGAGATGGCAATGAGTTTACCATATTGGAAAGCACATCAATCTATCTTCTCTACTGTCAATCTTCCGTGAAACTCCACACATTCGATCAAAGCGATTTCAAATCGCAGAACATTCCCTAGTCTCTTCTCCACATATACTTCCTCTTCGTGATGATGAAGTGAAATAGCTTTGTTTCGCCTTTCTCTAATTTTTGTTTCTCGGTTTGATTTCGTATCTTACTATCTTGTATTAAATGCTGTTATAATTGAAACATTAGATTAATAAATTATTAATAGTAGTAATTATTTCTGATTTTCAAATTAGGCTATGTTTTTTAAATTTAAATTTAAATTTCATCAAGATCAATTCATTTAAAAAATTTGAAAAAAATGAGAAATAAAAAAAATTAACCTGATTATAGGTAAACAATTAAAAGTTTAGGTTAGTTTATATTTTTTTAATAATCATTAATTAATAAATAAAAATTATTTGTTATAGAAAATTCAGTTAATTTAATTCAAAAGAATAAAGGCTCGTCATATTATTAGTACCTACTGTGTAGTAGTAATTTTTACCTTTTTAAAATTTTAATTTGCAAATCGGTGCTCCCCAAGAAAAAACCGAGAGAGCCAAAGTGACATTATCGGTGAATGTGATAGCCATCAATCATTATCAGTCTTGACCAATCCCTGCGAAATACGACGTCGTTGCTCAGTCTGATTGCTCTTGCCCGTTTATTCCTTCTTCTCTGTAGATCTAAATCTGCTTCAACTGACTTCTGAATCGAAGGAACAAATGGCAGCGTTTATCAAGCTCGAAGACTCGCCCATGTTCCAGAAACAGGCAAAACCACTTATTTTCTTCTTCTTCTCGTATGTAATTGTGCATATACTTATTCCTCATTTTGCTTTATTGTATTTTGATTACTGGTTTTCTCATTCTCTAGGTGCGATCGTTAGAACAGACCTCTGATGAGCTCAGAGATCGATGTCAGAAGCTGTACAAAGGCTGCAAGAAATACATGTGAGTGCTTTTTCTCTAGCTGTAGTCGCGGATTACATACAAATCGAATCGCAGTCGAAGGTCCTGCGAATTACATACGAAACAAATCACGATCGAAGGGCATTCTATTTTACTTGCTAAGAAATCAGAATTGAAGTATTCCTTTATCAAGCCTATCATTAGTAACTAAATTCACTAACAACAGCTCCTCAAGAAAAGAGTAGCATTGAAAATTAAGTGAATAAGATAAAGAGATACTCTTGTGGTTAAAGGACCAAATTAAAGTTTGTAACTTTAGCGATATGGGGCACTCAGAACTGGGAAATTACTTACATTTGTTTAATTGCAACTCTATGATTCATCTATGTTTTGGATGCCGAAAACGATACATGCATGAAAATGAGAAAATATTTAATTGCTAAGCACTAATGCATGTCATAATTTGGGGATTCAGGGAAATGCTCGGGGAAGCATTCAATTGTGACATGGACTTTGCTGCATCATTAGAAGCATTTGGTGGTGACCTTGATGATATTCTCAGCGTATCTATTGGAGGTATGCAATTGGGCTATGCTGGCCGATTATTTTGTTGATCCTCATAAGGGATCCCAATTGGTGCTAATTAACCGTTGAAGATGATCAATTTTATTTGATTCTCTCTGGCCCATTAGTATTCCCATATTGTGCTATTTAACTGATGAAGTTGATCAATTGTATTTGACTCTCTCTTGGAGAAAACAGAAATACATGGAAACATTGCTACTTTTTTAGCACTCTTGAACAGTGTAATTTTTTTAGTATTTTGATGTTGATTTCTTCAATAATTGAATAATAAAGGATCTGTTAGCATCCATTCAACCTGACAACAGCCCTAATGTTTTAGTTTAATTAGTGAAATCTATTCAATGATTTATGAAGTGGTTATGTAGTAGTGGGAACTTTTATTTGGCTATTGTGAAATTCTGATTACAACTCTGAAGATTATTTTCATTCCCTTTCCTTCCTGACAGGTCCAGTGTTATCAAAATTTATTAATGCATTCCGTGAGCTTGCCACTTACAAGGAATTTCTTCGGTCTCAAGTGAGTGTTATAGTTTGACAGTAAAGATGAGTCATACCACATCAAACCATCAGATGCCTTGTATTCTGAATTTAACCACTTCATTGTAATTGACAATTGGCAGATAGAATAGAGCATTGCTAAGTTACTATCCCTTGTCGTGCAATCCTATTATCAGTCCTAAATAGTGAAGACTTTGTCAATATTATGTGGCATACTTATTTGCAAATATAAGCCTATATATGCAATGAAATTTGGTGTGTACCATAATGTTGACATTATGGAGATTTCATAGAGGTATTTAGTGAAAAATCTGGTTTGATAAATTGAAATTAAATATCGACTCATAGTCGAAGCTAAGCATATACACACAACGCTTTCTTGTTATCATATTGATAAAAAATCATATGATTAACATCAAGGTTGTGAAAACTTCATGTAGCAAACAAGCAGATTGCACCTTTACTTGAAAGCACATGTTTCTCTTGTTCTCTGAACTTTTTGGATGTAATCCCTTTTTCTGAAATATGACAAAAGATATTGTACTGCAGGTTGAGCATATTCTAGTGGACCGGTTATCTCAATTCTTGTCTGTCGATTTGCAAGACACAAAGGTAGGCCCAATTAATTTGCGGTCATGAGTTACAAAATCACATTCCTTAAAGAAAGACGAGATTAAAAGTTCACATTTGTTTTATTGAGTCCATCTTTATTAATAGCCTCATGTGGAATATTTTGTTTGCCTACATTTTGTTTAGCACTCGCCAAATGTTTTACTCGTGTCCATTAAAAGCATTATTTTCTGTTGTGCATAAGTGGTGAAATCAGTTAAAGAAATTGTCTTTCCGCGCTCTCCTCTGTTTTAGACACATTTCAACTTTTGGCGATCAATGAAGGCATATATCTTCGTCATTTGGAATAAACTATTCCAAAGTCTCTGTAGCTCAAACATATAGAAAGATATTGTATTATGTCTTGTTCTCTAATGTTTATCATCTGCCTCATGCAGGACTCCCGTCGCCGATTTGACAAGTCCATATATTCCTATGACCAGGTATGGAAGACCTGTTAAAAAATAATTTATTTATGGTTCTGATAGCAACATGCCCACTGGAGTTGGCTAATTAGTCATCTAATTAAGTTTATTATATTTTAAGTTATTATATTTAATTAATGGGCTTTGTTCTTAGACTTTAATTATGGTTTAATTAATGATTATATAAGGGTAGGTCTTTCATTAGGGAGGACATATCAGAATTATTAGGGTTTTTGCAACTTAGGCTGTGGCAGCAGAGAATATCTCAGTGGACCTCGTTTGAGGTATTTGGCTTTTTATAAATATATTTCTTATTCTCCTTTCAACTCATCTTCACTCTATCAGGTTCTTTCATGATTGTTTAAGAAATCAAACACCCACAGGAATTTCTTGATGTGCTACTAGTGTTAATGACCTACTGCTGTATTGTAATAGGAAATCCTTTCCAATTACTATTGTCTTTTTATTGAAATGCAACTGACTGTCTCTCATAAACTTTCTTCCTTGAGATCCAAGAAACAGTTAGCTAGTTCCACCTTCATCTTTTGATCCTAAGTTATTTTACATAGAGGCTGTAATTATTAATCATAAAAAAATTCTTTCATACCTCTCATTAACTTCTCAGTTTTCGATTAGTGAACTCCATCCAGTAATTGATATTTTGTTAGAAAACAGTGGATATTCTATGTAGTTGCCATTTCATCACTTGGGCCGTCAAATCAAGTCCAAATTGTTTCTACTACTGATACAGCTAGAACTTTAAACAACCAATTTAGCATTCTTAAGTTATGGGTGAGGTAATTACACTGCCTTCTGGCCCTCAGTTCGAACCTCTATTTCACCAGTAAATTTCCTTGAAATTCTCTTGTAAGAAAAAGTATGCCGCTTTCTTTATTAGGTTTTTCCATTTTTGAATGGTATGAAGACTTTTGTACGAGTTGAATATATATATATATATATATATATATATATATATATATATATATATATATATATATATATATATATATATATATATATATATATATATATATATATATGATTATTTCAAAATGTTCTATGTAGCTCCCATGGAAAGTTTTCCAGCTCTGTGCTATAGTTTAACCTGGCTGCTGCACGTGTTACTGATCTCACCACCCATGCCTCGAGATTACAACTAAAGGGAACTAGATATCACATATACCATTTGTTATGAGTCTTATGACCTTGGAATAATCTTACCTAAAATACTGGTTGTTGATGAGGGAGAGACCAAGGCTAAATAACCCATAGAGTACTAAGTAGTACCCGTATTATTGACGTGGGCCCCAAAACTCATACCTAGTTCAGTTTCTTAAAGTACTTTATGGTCTTCAGGCATACAGTTGGTGTTAAGCGTATTCTTCAGCCTTCCTTAACATCTGGAGTTTTGTAACAGGCACGAGAAAAGTTTTCTTCTTTAAAGAGGACAACAAGGGACGAAGTTGTTGCCGAATTAGAAGAAGTAAACTTTTTCACTTACTCTATTATTATTTCCGTCATATTTGTTTTGTTAAAGTTATTTACTGATGTACTTTATGTCTTTCACCACTTTTTTCTTCTTTCTTTCTCATTATATTTGCTGGCATACCATTATCATCGCACTTATAGAGTTTCATCCATCAGGATCCTAGATAAATGAGAAATCTTTTGTTTTATGCTGTGTATTTTCTACTTATGTTTTTTTTCTGGTTATGTGAAATTCTTATTGGTGGCATGGTGTATTCATTCTTTGAATAATATCTGAGGCATATACATAAGCATAATATGGGGCTGTCGGAACCAGAAGGGCATGATGATAGATAGTTTAAAATGTTGTTGGGCAAAATTTTCTCCTTGTATAATTAAAGGTTAAATATATTTCTTATGCTGGAACTGTTACAATTCAAGGAAATTGAATTTGTTTTCAACAATTTATGTTTCTAGTCCCATGTTCTTGTTGGAACTTTGAAGTTTCACCCAGGTTAATTTACAATCACGCAGCTTGTATTTTGTTGGTAAAATCATGTAGTATTAATGTGGACTGAGTTATCTCTGTAAAAAATAGAACTTTAAAAAAAATTAAATAAGGTATCTGTCATAACCCATCACTCATCACCGATCACCCTTCTTAAAAAATGAGATATCCTATACAGTAATATAGTAAACATTCTTTTTGTTCGAGCGATTTATGGCATTTCATGTATTTGAAATCATTTATTGCATGGGTTTATAACAGTAAACTTCATTCTACATGAGTAAATGGACTTTTTTTTTGTCTTGATTTTTGGTTATTCTCAGTATCATGGTGGCAATTTCCTGCTGTATTTTAGTCACGTGGTTAATAGTTTTAGTCTATTGCCTTATTATTACTTAGTTTCAGTATAATATTAAAAAAGAAACATTGAATACGTTCATGTTCATCTTTTCCAATCCTTGTTTTTCTTTTTGTAAAATGTCTAAACTTATCTGGTATTTTCGCGACAGGATCTACACAATTCGAAGTCAGCATTTGACAGAAGTCGCTTCAATTTGGTATGATGCTGCACTAATGGTCCTCTCTTTGCATGTTATGTTTTCATCTCATGAATGTGTGTTCCTTTGAATCAACACTACAGGCAAGTGCTCTCATGAATATTGAAGCCAAAAAGAAATTTGTGTTCTTGGAATCTTTTAGTGCAATTATGGATGCCCACCTGCGATATTTTAAACTGGTGTGTATTTGGTTTTACTAAGCTGTCGTCATTGTTTATGGATTCTGTTGTTAATTCACCTGATCGATATACACCATATCTATTTTAGGGGCATGAACTATTGGGCCAGATGGAACCTTTAACTCACCAGGTATACCAAATTACCAATCATTCCCAACTGTGGTACTGTTGTTTTGAGGAAAAATGAGATGTTGAGTATTAAGCGTGGAAGCAGAAGTAAAATTAATCCAAATTTGTGCAAAAATCTTTTCCCCTCAAGTTCTCTTACACTCTATTTTTGGTTAAAAATACTCCATTTTCTGTGTTCATTCGAAGTGCATAATGAGGATAGATGGCAAGAGAATTATCTTTATAAATTTTGAACAAGGATTGCATCTGGTACTAGGTTTTGTTTTCGACTATTAAGGAACTGAGAAATATACATCAACTGATTAACAGTATATGTGCTGAAATGAAAGGATAAAATCAGCTAATCGCTCAATTTAAGCTAAAGACGAAAAGGAAATGAATTTCAAATTGTCAATCATATCTATCAGCTTCTATATGCATTAATTGATCTTTACCACTGATTCTTGCTCATCTGATAATATTTCTGAAGGAATGCATCAGGTTTATGGTGCAGCTTGGCCCACATATGTATATTACTAGTTTAAGTATACTAGCACATGAGATAAAATAAGCAAGCATTTTTCCTAAGGTGCATTTAATGTTTAAATCTAATCTTCTTATCAAAGCACAAGGCCTGCATGGGAAGTGGAATGTTAATATGCTTCTAATTCGAACAATTTTTTTGAATCAGTTTAAAGGGTTAATTACAAAAATTACCCTGCATTTTCATGCTACAGTGCTACTTACAAACCAGTTATCTTTCAAAACTACAGTTACCTATTGACTTTTGCTATTATTTTTCAAGTTGCACCAATTTAATGGGGTTATTTACAAAATCTCCTGATTATGGGCGCTACATAAAAAACAGTTATTTTCAAGATTACTTGTATTACATTGGCTTTTCTATTTTACAGTTTGCATCATCAAGGGGGTTGTTTGTCGATAAATCACAATCCTCAAGAAGAGTTTGTAACTTTAATTGGATTTATTGTAATTATTGTAAACCTCGGGGTAGTTTTTGTAAACTATCCCATATTTTATATGATACACTTCTTGTCATGTGCCTGCTTTACTACCTGCAGCTGGATTGTTCAATCATATAAGAACAGATAGTGCTGAGTGATTACTAGAGTAGGAAGAGAGCTTGAACTAACTTACATGGTTTCTGAATGAACAACAGAACATAAAGCAGATAATGTTGGAGGATATGCACATGCAATAGTTCTAAAGTTGCGATTATATAGAGTTCGTTACTTTGGAAACTAAGATCTTTGTCTTTTCCTTCCTTTCATATCTCAGGTATTGACATATGCACAACAATCAAAGGAACATGCAATTGTTGAACAAGATAAACTTGCCAAAAGGATCCAGGAGTATAGGACACAATCAGAGCTGAACCAATTGCAGGCATCTGATAATGTGGCAAGCTCAAATTCTATTTCGATGAACGGATTTGGCATGAGTGCTTATAAAAGCATGGAAGCAATAGTGCTGGCCACTGCTAAAGGTGAGGTGAGTTGTGATAAAATATGGTTTGACGGGTGGAGTTTCTTCTTCCTAGTTATGAGTTAGTGCATCAGTTATATAATTTTCTTTGCCATGATACTCCACAGAAGGCCAGTTATTTGAGTGTCTTATCTTGCTCAAGTTGGTGGAGTAGTTTCATTTACTTTCATATAATAATTTTGTATGTTAAGTGCTTGGGCCTATTGAATTTTGAAATCCAGTTGTGGGCCGAAGATACTACTTGTTGCAACAACTTTGTTTCCTTGAAATCGAGTACATTTATTTTCCGCCTGCTTGTATTGGGACTACCTGACTACCCTCCTTACCCTTTAGTGGGGCCTTCCTCCAGCCTTGTTAGAAGTAAGGAAGCGTGGATTTGCTATAAGCGCGAGTGTCTCAAGACTCTCGACACCCCCCACCCCCCAACTGACGATGAGAAATCCATTCTTGTCAGGCCGCTTCTGATATAACTTTGAATTAGTTGACATTTATTATTTAAACATCATTCTTGTAAGCGCGAGTGTCTCAAGACTCTCGACACCCCCCCACCCCCCAACTGACGATGAGAAATCCATTCTTGTCAGGCCGCTTCTGATATAACTTTGAATTAGTTGGCATTTATTATTTAAACATCATTCTTTTGTTTAGGTCCAGACTATCAAGCAGGGGTATCTCTTAAAAAGATCTTCAAGTCTGAGAGCTAATTGGAAGAGGAGATTCTTTATACTTGACAGCCAGGGGACTTTATATTATTACAGAAACAAAGGTGCCCAACCAGGGGTATGCTATAGTTTTGTTAAACTTTTAAATTCAGTAACTTGCATTTCTTTGGATCAATTTGTTTTTTGCCTTGTTTGGACTATTATTGTTTTACATTTTGTAATATATATGCAATTTCTATGTGAAATTTAGAGGCCCAATAAGTTATTAACGATTGTTTGTCAGTTTTTTTCTGGCATTTGAAACCATCCGGTATATCATCTTGGAATTTAAGCTTATCTTGAATTGTTGACTTGTAATTCATAAACATTATTTAGCCAGTGAAAGCTTATTTAAGGGAGTGTTTGCTAACTCTAATAAAAGGTATTCACCTATCACCTAGAAGCTGAGAAGCTTTTCTTATGTATTCTTGATAAACCCAGTGTTTTTTATATTGATTATTGATGCAGGATGCTAAAATGGAAAGAGTTGATATGAATTGATTCCATATTGAATCATGAATATTCATTCATCAAAGCATTCACTCCATAGTTTGTTAGATCTTTCAAAGAACTATTTATTAGACTAAAATAATATCATTTGCTAACCCTTTTAGTCGATGATCTCGTGACAATATGATTTCATCCAAGAAGAGAATGATAATGACTTCTTTCTGTTACAGGATTATTATTTACTTGTTAATGTGATGCACTCGCTGTATAATAAAATAAATTAGATGCCCAGAACAATTTTTTGATTGTTGCAACTTGCAACACTCCCTAACTATCTGAATCCATGCTTAGTAATTGTTAATTATTGTGAAGCTTGTCATTCTACACATAACATTTGAGGCTCTTATCCCTGTATATAATTCACTGCAACTGCAAAATCTATTTTTTGTGAGACAGATCTATTCCATTTCCAGATATACGGCAGCATAGCTGTTCATCACTTTCTACTAATATTATGTGTGCCCAAAGATCCGCTAGTAATCTGGCAATCATCATAGTTTAAACGTTAAGCCGGCTAAATACCATTTTTAACGAACTTATAAGTAGAAAATCATGATTAATCCTGTTCTCTTTATGGAAATATTATTTGTGGATTATATGAATCATTTGTCCCGTAATATATGCCTATTATTTTTTTCTTTTAAACATTTAGCATTTTTATATTGGAGACAGTGAGCCTAAATTTCAACTGCTTCCCAGGGTTCTCCTTCATTTAATTCTTCCCACCCATCGGAGCATAATAATAGTGTATTTGGTAGATTCCGATCAAGACAACGTCAAGGATCATCGGTTGGTGAAGACAATTTAGGCTGAAGCACTGTTGATTTGCGTACTTCAACAATTAAGATTGATGCGGAGGACACTGATCTGCGACTGTGCTTCAGAATAATTTCACCATCAAAAACTTATACCTTACAGGTAGTATGCTGATTGCTGAAAATGTTTGTTTATTGTTTATTCATTTCATGTTGACAATTTATGTTCTGTAATTCCTAATTTCGAAAATCTATATTTTAAATTTCAAAATTTATCACTACATTGTAATTTTTTTTTTTATTATCTAAATTGAACTTGAAAAGAATGTTCTCACACCCCACCCCCTCCCACCCCACCCCCACCACCCCCACCAATTATTTTTATTATTGAACTCGTAAATATAAATTTGAGAGCAAAATAAATGCATCTATTACAACTGTTGACAAGTCTTTCATATTTGAAGTGTGCTAACTGATATATTACTGTTGAAATTGATTTTCATATCATGATTGTTTCTCTAGTATTTTTTGGTTTGATAGCTCATAGTAGATCTTTATAGAAAATCCATAAGGAAGAAAACTCTGTATCAAAAATACATGTTTCTGTGTGGTTTGGGGGCTTTAAATAGATATGAAAACATGCAACCATCTCTTATGATCTATTGAAAATATGATTCAATAAATTTTAGAATAGTGGTTTTTAATTATAAAAAGGCCCATGTTAATTGTGACAGTGATCGTAATCTGCACTATCAAGAAATATGCAACTAGTATCTCAACTAATTATTCACCTTTTAAGTTTGTGATACATAGAATTATTGGGGGACTAAGGAATGAATAAGTTACCAGCTATATCAACCTGCCTATGTCCATTTTATTAGGCCGAAACTGAAGCTGATAGGATTGACTGGATGAACAAAATCACAGGAGTTATTGCTTCCCTCTTGAATTCTAGTCTGCAACAGGTAAATCCGTAAAAACTATCTTGACCTCGCGATTCAATTATCCGATTTCTAACAATTGGGTCTTTTTTTTCTTTGCAGTTTGATTTGGGCAAAAATGATTACAGTGAAGTTTTTGATTCATCTGGAGCATCTTATAGGCGACAACTTGATAACAATGGAAGTGCTCCAGATGACATGAGAGTCAACCAAGTTGATTCTGTTCGCACAATTTTGAGGGAAGTTCCTGGGAATGACCAATGCGCTGAATGCACTGCCCCAGACCCTGATTGGGCATCTCTTAATCTTGGCATCTTAATGTGCATTGAGTGCTCTGGCATTCACCGTAATCTTGGAGTTCACATATCTAAGGTATATGTTATTGACATGTACATGTAATCTTGGAGTTCCATCTATACATATTTATATAGACACACATACACATACATATATTAACTTTTACATTCTCTGGCTATTATTTCTGTACCCTGTTGTTTTAGCTTCTTCTGAAGAGAAATAAAATCATCTTACCTCTGATACTGTGATGCATACCTTACCTGATACCTGATAGAGTCGAAGGTTTGTTGATAGAGAATAGGATCAAAGAAATAAATTTGGATAATTTTCTCAGGATAATAAATCATGCCCAGCAATACTGCTGTCGAAGAAATTCTCCTTGGGAAATCTCCTTCTCAGTTTATAGCTGATAACGTATAATTTGGAAGTGTCCTGTGGAAAACATGAATACTCACTTAAATATGAACATAACCCTAACCTACAGCCTAAAGCCCACCATTTACTTAAATAAACATAATTGAATTAAATAATACAAAGAGAAACACAGAATTTAATGAGCAAGCTAGCTTATGGGATATCTTTGATTATCTAAAGAATTGACTTGTATATATTGTTCAAGACAAGGTCTGAAGGTAGACTATACAGTGAAAGAATCTAGGACCAAGGGTTGGTCGAAAAAGGCCATTTTTGTGAAATCTAAAAAAAGGTTACATCAATTTCCTCCTCCCTGTAGACGATTTCACTTTCTTATAATATCAGAAAAATCTGACTTTTATGGTGATTATCATTTCCTTCAAGTTTCAACATCATATTAAAATTTGTATAGAAAATCAATTAAATATAAAAAAAATTGCTTCTGAATTTAGAAGAATCGTTTACTGTAGACAACTATAGAAATGCCGAATTTCCGTTTCACACTCATAAATGTGTGGTGTTTGTCATTCTGATGAACTCTTGTCTAATAATGGTAAGTAATGTGGTTCGACTTCATGATGAATTCTTACAATAATGTTATCTAAAGATACTCACGTAATAAGCTTATACATTTTTCTTGGGATCATAACTCAAATTGGGTATTTGGACAACATCGCATGTTTTAAAACTTTTGAGAACCACAGGAACCTAGAATTATACCTTATTTACTTTCCATAATTCCATTGTTACAGGTAAGGTCAGTCACTTTAGACGTGAGAGTTTGGGAACCTACTGTCTTGGACTTATTTAAAGCTTTGGGAAATGTCTACTGTAATTCTGTTTGGGAGGAGCTGCTTCCACTTCCTACAGACTTGTAAGTTCCGTGTTAAGTTTATGAGAATATTTGATATAGAATCTGGTGTGCAATTACATTAAGCATATTGTTAGGAGTAGGTTGGCGGAGGTAGGTGCGAAATTGACTTGGAATACCATCACAGTTTCAAATTAGATGATGTATTTGCGAGGAAATGGATAATAGTTATGCACTTGTGTGTATGAAACAGATAGTGAATTTGTTTTTTCAATTCTCATTCATGTGGTTATACAATATTAATTTCTTATTCATGCCCATCCAATTTATAAGAAATGAATACAGAAATGTGATTGCCTATCAAATGCTGATGATGTGAGACCCAGAATTGGATTCTCCTAAATTAGGAAACTAAATTAAAAAGTGGGGATCGTGGTAAAAAGGACAAGAATTGTATATTATAGGACAAAAGTCAATGAGAAATTGGTATGGAGTGTGGGAAGGCACAAAATTGGATGTCCATGATGTGCATCACATGTGAAATGCTTGCAAGTGATACGGCCCTTTCGAGGGAGCCGAAGATCGGGATAGTCCACGCCGCCACAGTCATTCAATACCCCTTTTTCTAATTTAGAAAATGAAAATATTGGAGGTTTAGAAACCACACCAGCTGAAAAGAATAAATGTTATTTAGACTCTAAATTAGTTCTAGCATTGTTCTTTTTGCAAAACATTAGCATAATAGACTCTTTCAGTTTTGAAGTTCATTCTTTTTCCTGTCATTCAAATCTGATTGGGATTAATCATTAATGTATAATATCCACTAGTATAATAGCCACCACTAGTGTTTACAGAGCGTAGATACTGAATAAAGTCAGTTGTCGTAAACTAGTAATACATTGACCATTGTTTCATGATATTGCTTTTATCAAGTTGGTCAACTTGGGTCGTGCACTTGACTTTTTTCACTATAGTTTTATGAAGGAAATATTAACAAACGCCATTTTTTTGTGAACAAAACCATAACAAACAGAAACATAGAGTCTGAAGCTCTCTCAGTTATCAAACCTAAACCCAAGGATGCAACATCCCAAAAAGAGAAGTATGTTCAAGCAAAGGTATATTTGTATGAAATCCACCAGCTTTTATTTTCTCTTACAACATGTTACTTCTCTAAGTAGTTACAGATTTTTTCTGACTATTGAATGTATTGAATATAGAACTATATTTTCAACTTTGTACGCTTTAGATTTAGTTTTTAACTTATTTTTTCCGAGTTGATGGATACAAAACCATCTTTTTTATTTATTTTATTGGTTATTATTGCTTGATATGAAATGTGTCTGGAAAATTATTTGACCGAAACAACAATACTGGACAAGCTTTATTTGGAAATTATTAGGCTTTAGTGCCTTACAAATTCCTTCTCATGTTTCTTTTGGTCTTGCATTACTTTGGAAATTTGGACTAACAAGTTACTGGAATCCAGTATGTCAGAAAATTGTTTGTAAATAAGGAAGCCACTAGTGCTAGGGATGTGACTGTTTCTTCCAACATATGGGAGGCAGTTAGGGCGAACAATCTGCGGGAGGTGTATCGAATCACTGCAGCATCAGATGTGAATATAGTCAACTCAATATATGATGCCAAAATAGAGGCAGAAGAAAGCTTCCATGGTTCTGGGAAGAAACAGCACGATCCAGGAAACTTCCTCGAGGGCTGTTCCTTATTGCATTTGGCTTGCAACAGTGAAAGTTTGGTGATGCTGGAGCTGTTGTTGCAGTTGGGTGCTGATATAAACAAGTGTGACCTTCACGGCAGAACTCCTCTACAACATTGCATTTCGAGGAGAAACAATCAGATGGCCAAGTTCTTGCTTAGAAGGTAAAAAACCTCTATAGATAATGTACTTCATGGCAGAACTCCTCTACAGTTACACCATTGCATCTCGAGAAGAAACAACCAGATGCTATTATGTGATTTAAATGTTATCTTGAAATTTGCGAGTTTTAAACCACCTGTTTGTCAAAATTTCAAAGCATCTGTTAAGGACTAGTCCTAAATAGGCACAGAAACAACTCCACCCCTCCTCCCCTGGATCTCCCCAAGTATGCACTAACTTTCTGGAGATATTTGAAGTTTTATGAAAGGTTTCACTCCAGTGTTGATCAATATATAAGTTATGAACTGATTTTGCAATTTTAATTTTGTAATATATTCCAAAATATAAATGAGCTCATTTTATATGATTTCAGTTAAAATTATTGACATTTAAAATAATAATTGCATATACTCTATTAAAATAAAGGTGGCCACGGTTCTGGTTACAATTGTATTGTGTGACTAGTCTTGTTGTATAATGACTAATTTCCCGTCAAAGGATTATATTATTGGAGTTGTTTCCTTCATAGTAAAGCCTAACTGAAGCAAGCACGATAACCTTGAATCTTCATTTCTTTGAAAGATTATAAACAATTGAGATGCCAATATGAATTATAAAGGTCAACAACATATGATAGCTTACGTAATAACTTGCACGTTATGAATTTGTTATTCGATCGCCTGCTTTTGTTCTGATGATTCCGTATAATTTATGAAAACTTTACGCAGAGGTGCGCGAGCGTCTATAAAGGATGATGAGGGATTTACCGCTTTAGATAGGGCAATGGAGATGGGAGCAATCACTGATGACGAGCTCTTCATTTTGCTTACAGAGAGTGAGTGAACCAACGTGTGAATATGCGGGTATATTACACTGGTAAATGATCTTTGTCCTGCCATTTTCCCCCCTGATGAGACTATCTAAACTCGTGCTTTGATCTTCATCCATTTCAGATATTCACATTTGATTCTTGTATCTATATGGCATTTTGGATGCCTTGAACAAGGGTGAGCCACAAGTAAATATTTATGGTTCACATGCAACAAATTAATGTTCTTTTGCTTGCTTCGATTACATAGGCAGCTGATTATTTGTAGATGCCTAGTGGCATTTTGTATCAGTCTCGGATTACCATTCTGTGTAGGAGATTGAAACCAATCAACTAACTCGTTTATTTGGATCAAATCTCGTAATTTTTCCTAATCAGGCAACTGCATGTTCGACCGATGGATGGATATTATGTTTGACCTGGTGCAAATTCAATTTGGATTACTGGTTTGGAGGTTCTATAGCGGCTCTAGTATTTCCATAAAATAGAGCATAAAACTCGCTCTCGGAGCAAAGAATATACGTCAGGGAATATGCTGCAGTATATGATCTTGGGCAGTCAATGAAAATGTCACAGAAATTATATAAAACAAAGATGATAAGTGTCCTAAATATATTTAATTTTTTATATTCAAATATATTTGTGTACTTACTGTTCAAGAGTTTTTTTTTTTCAAAAAAAAATGGTTTTAAGAATTTATAACTTACATCCCCTAAAACACACTTCACAATTTTGAGAGTCGTTTTTACTTTTAATTATTTATTAAATTAATAATATTTTTTTATTATAATAAAAAAAACGTACATTCTTAAAAGAATAATTAATAAATTAATTAAAATTATTTTAAAAAAGTATTTTAGCTTTTTAAATTACATTTATTATCTCATAAAATAAAATTAGATAAAATGTTAAAACTTTTATTTATAAATTACATTTATTTATAAACTACATTTATTTATAAACTACATTTTTTTAAGTACATTCTTGAAAAATATTAAAACTTTTATTTATAAAATTTTAAAAAATCAAAATATCATTTAAGTTAAGAAAATAAGTAGTATTATTTAACTTATTTAATAATTTATGTTAAAAATTGAAATTTTAAATCAATTATATATATATATATATATATATATATATATATATATATATATATATATATATATATATATATATATATATATATATATATATATATATATATATATGTCATGAAAAACTTATTGTTTTTTATTTTATTTGAATTTTGATTTTTTATAAGTCGATAATATTATTATTTTATTTTAATTTTATTAATTATTTTTATTTAAAATTTTGGGACATCCCGTCTCGTTCCGTCCCGAACCAAAATAGGATAGAGACATAACAGACAAAATTTTAAATTATAAATCTTGTACCGTCCTGATAATTTATTTTCATTACGAGAGACGAGAATCTTCTAATTTCGTTTCAACCTCTCAAGTGATGAATGATATTTGCACATCAAACTTTTTTTTTTTTTTTTAATTTATTTAAAAACAAATTTTTCGAAAATATTAATTAAAATTCGTTTTTATGAAAGGTAAATATTTTTACATTTTTAAAATCTACAAAATGCACACGTAATATATATATATATATATTCTTGATCCGGTCGGCATTGATCCGTATCCGATCCGTAATATACATACATTTTGAAATCTACAAAATGAACACGTAATATTCTTAATCGTTTAGGTTATAAAAATATAATCAATTTATTAATATATATATATATATATATATATATATATATATATATATATATATATATATATATATATATATATATATATAATATTAATTAATTTTTTAGAGGGTCGGGTCATTAACGGATTGGGTCGGCCTTGATCCGTACCCGATCCATTTATAAAACGGATAAACGGGTCGGGTCGTAAAACGGGTAAACGAGTCAAATATTACGATCCATACCCGTTAAAACGCCACGGGTCTAGAGCGTATCTTAATATAAACATCAATTTTAAATATCAACTAAGTAATGCGTTTCTATTTAATCGTACACACAATTAAATTCGTCCCGAATCTCAAAAAATACTTCATTTTTTAGGATCAAAATTTCGAAATAAATTTTAAAAAATACGAAGAAACTTCTAATGTATAAAATTGAGATAAAAAATTATAAAAACACTAGGATTTTTGAAATTCGGGACAAGTTTAATTGCGTGTACGGTTAAGTATAATGTATGAATATTTAAAATTGATATTTATATTAAATGCGCATTTGGTAGGTTTTTTAATTAAAAATGAATTTTAATTAATGTTTTTGAAAAAAGAGTTTTTTATTATAATTATTTATCTAATATTTTAAAGTATAATAATAAGTATAAACGACTTAATTGATATTTAAAATTGATATTTATATTAAATGCATTTGCATTTTGTAGGTTTCAAAAATATAAAAATGTTCACGTTTCGTAAAAATAAATTTTAATTAATATTTTCGAAAAAACTTATTTTTATTATAATTGTTTATTGAATATTTTGAAGTATAATAATAAGTATTTTATAGAATAATTTATTTATATTTCAATATTTTTATGATTTTTAATCGCAATTTTATTCTTTGTTTATATTTATAGCGCAAAAACTAAAAAATAAAGTAGTAAGTAGAAATGCAAAATGTAAAAAATTTAAATTTCGTAATGTTTTCCAAAAACATATTTTTAATTAAATAATAAAATAAATAAAAAGTCAAACGTCACTAGGTCAAACCGTTTGATGTGCAAATAACATCACTCCTCTCAAGCCCACTATTTATCTTGGAGTGATACTCTTTGCACATTGATGCGACGACAGTGACATTGTTTAATTTTTTTTGTTACTTTTTTTATATTTTAATTATTTAATATAAATATATTAATTTTATAATAAAAATACGTTTTTCGAAAATATTAATTAAAATTCATCTCCATCCTCCTCGACGTCGTTTCCGGGTGCGAAACCCTCGCCCGCTTATGCCTGCGAGCTTCGACGATCCATCGGCTGAAGGTATTCAAATGCCCTGCCCTCAAATCCCTATACCCTAAGCGACGTACGTCAATATAACCTGGAAATCGATTCTAAACATAATCTCTGGCTGCCCCTTGGTTGAGAGGTTGACATTATCTGATGTTCTCAGTATAGAACCACATTATTACCGTTCTCCTTCTTTCGAAGAATTCGACGATATAGATGATATCGTCTGTGATGTTCCTTCCATGTTCTTCCTTCATAAACTTAGGTCTCTAGTTCTGTGCCGCATTTCACCCGAATTCCCAATCAAAAAGTTGTTCCTAGATGACATAAGGAAAATATGCCGAGGTTTGAGTTTGATGTACCGAGCATTCGGGAGTTTATACTTTATTGTAAGTCGTGCTTGCCAAATATTTGTTCTACTGCACCAGCAACATTAATGGATCAGTGCGGGTCTCGTGTGTCGATAATTATGGGCCCGGTTGATGAAGTACCCCATAGTCATGTGTTTATTAATGTACTATCCCTCTCCCAACTTTTTTACATGGTATACCCCTTTTTTTATTTAACAATTAAAATATGTGTGCTATTACTACAATACCCTTGACCCATATCAAACACAAATCCTACCCAAATCAAACCCGATCGACCCCAAACCCAATTCGCATTTTTTTTCTTTCTGAAACCTAATTTCCCAATTCACGTTTTTTTTCTCAAACCTAAATTCCCAGAAACAAATTTTCGAAATTCAGATTATCGATTCTTGAATCACTTCGACTTCTTCAATCTTTCGTTCGCAGTTCGTTGTCCGTCCGCCGGCCGTCAACACCGCGAGCTCACCGTCTCCAATCCGAAGCTCGCACGCAGTCACCAAATTCAATTCAATTCCGTCGGCCGTCCGTTTGTTGTCGATCCCCGAATCCAATTAACATCCAGAGAAGTGTGTTGTGCAGGCCCGGATTCAATTCAATACCACACGGTCGATTATTGTCAATGTCAAGAGAAGTGTGGTTGTCTGTCTGCTATACAGGGGATTTCACCCTCTCCGATGGTGTTTTCTCTTGGGTGTTCGACGGTGGGATTGAGAATGGTAAGGTAATTTCATTTCATGTTCCGAAAAACATCACGTATTTGGAGCTATACCAGAAGCTTGTTGAGAGGCTGCAAATCGATACATCTATGTATGAAATGGTATTGCGATGTCATCGGCCGACGAAGAATAAAGACCCACTTTTCAATCTGCCTTATTCCATAAATGACGATGACAGTGTAGATTGGTTGGTTTCGTGCTGTGATAAAACTCGTTTATGTGTAACATTGAAATCGAAGAAGATGTCTGAGGTTGTAGAACTGGGTAAAGGGGCTGGTGAGTATGTTGAGTCTTGTGGTAATGGTAGGTCAGATGAAACAAATAGGCCGGTGCAGTCACTTGGGTCCGTTGTAGCTGATCAGAATTTGGAATCGAATGAAGTGCGGGGTTTGGTGGGTATAGTTGCTGATGTTGAACCAATGTTGAACTCAATTGATAAAGTTTCAGAACAACCAAATGAGATTCTAGAACAGCCGAAAAATGGGACGGATGAAGATTGTGATGCTATTCAGCCGTCGCCGACAAATGAAGTTGGTCCAGAAATTGGTGGTGAGTCATGGTTGGCAAACAAGTCAACTGAAAATCAGATTATGGTGGTTCATGAGGCATTTTCTTGGTGTATTCCTCCGGAGGATGACGTTGAAGTAAAAGAAATATTCCAAACAAAGGGTTTGTTGAAAGAAAAGTTGCAGATGCTTGGGTTGAAGCACCATTTTGAGTTCCAAACGAAGAAGTCAGATAATTCCAGGTATGTTGTGATTTGTAAAGCTCAGTTGTGCAAGTGGCGGCTGCTAGCTAGTAATTTGGGAGGTTCAACAGACTTTATGGTTCGAAAATATGAACGAAGTCATAGCTGCTCGTAGTCTGTCAAATAGGTATCACAAACATGCTTCCTCTAAGTTGATTGGAAAATTTTTATCATCGAATTTCCGAGATCCTGACCATGTTTCTAAACCGAAGGATGTAATGATGAACTTTGTGTTGGAAATCGACTACCCGGGATGCGTTCGTTCGATCGCTCGAACATCCGAACACTCCCAGTCGACCTCCGGTGTCGCTACTTCGTTCGCTTTTCCAGCCCGTGCCCCGATTCACGCCCAGCCATTGCCCCGAAGGACAACCGCGCGAACCGAGCGGGCTGCCAGTAAAACGCGAAAACTGCGGGCGCCGTTTGGAAACGGCGGTCGCCGTTTCTCCGCGAACAGCAACGCGACGTTGCTGTTCCGGGCTCGTTTCCGGGTCGTTTTTCCTCATCCGACTACCGTTCCGGAGGTCCTAGAACCCCCAATAGTCGAGGAACACAACCCACAACCCCAGAACCCGATCTACGTTCAAAGTATGATCAACGAGATAAATTGAGATCGAATTAAGTGCGGAATTAAAGATCCGATCTCATACCTTAGCGGTCGAATTGTTGAGACCTTAGAGCTTCTAACGTATGCCTCTGATCCCGTCTCCAACCGTTGTGTGGGCAACGATCCGCTGGAGTTCTCCCGTCTATGCTCTCTCTTCTCAACCAGCGTCAGATTTATTTTTCTCTCTTAGAGAAAAATTATTGCGTTAACCTTATTAATTTTACAGAGAAAAATATATTTGCGCTAGCGCAATTATTTTTCACAGCAAAATTAAATGTTGCGGCGTTCTGTAGGTTAAGAGAGGGCAAGGGGGGGGGGGGGGGGGGGGATTTATATAGAGTTACGTTAGGGACCTTAGGATAAATTAATTAAGGGCTAAATTGAAATATTAATTAACTTGGAATACGTAAACGCAATTCCTTAATTAATCGATTTCAATTTTAATTATTATTAACTCCACTATAAAATAATAATTGAATTCCCGAAATTAATTTTAATATTATTTCAACAATAATAATTCCGCCGAAATTTCATAACCGACCTTCCCCGTGTTTAAGATATCGAACGTCCACGAATTTATTTAATTACTAATAATTAAATTAATTCGTTTCTTATTATCCGAGACTAGTACCACTCATCCTTATTATCATGTGGAACAAATCCACCTGCAGGGTTTACATGATAAACTTTATGAGCTCATCTCAGGGACGTTATCAACCCGATAAACGGGACACGGTTTCCTGTCTATAATCTATAGCATGCCGTGTGTACAATTCCGATTCCCAATTTACCGAGTATCTCAACTAATCAAATAGTCTCACTCATTGGCAAGTTAAAGAACCGAGAATTGGACAAACGCACCTATAATTATATAGGGATTAGGAATTCGTTTATCCGTAATATCTGAGGTCTAGTTCGATTACGTCGATTAGTATAAATCGAACGCCCTCCCGTGGTCCTGCTCAATACACCAAGTGTACTAGTGTAACATAATAGTCAAGACCAACTATTACCCAGTCACACTACGACGTACCGATGGATTGTCCCTGTCCATCTAAGTCGTGAGCTTCTGTTCGATAATATACGAGTAACCGACAGTATGATCTTCCGCGTGTCTCCTCACGCCATACTGTCTACAACGTATATATCTAGGACTATTGCATTCAAGTATAAGATAGACAAAAATGCCGACAGTTTGATTATTAGATAATGTAAAAACACAGATAAGGAGTTCCATATTGTCACTAAACTAGACATTTAGAATATAACTCCATAAATCTCCCACTTATACTAAATCTCTAGTTGCCCTCTACCATACATCCGATACCCATTCCCTTCACGTGTCTCTTGAACGCTTCCGCTGGAAGTGCCTTCGTAAAGGGGTCAGCCAGGTTATCCGCTGATGCAATCTTGGTGACAACCGCATCGCCTCTCCTGACGATGTCTCTAATCAGGTGGTACTTGCGATCTATGTGTTTACTCGCATTGTGGGCTCGTGGTTCCTTTGCATTAGCCACTGCACCGCTATTGTCACAATAAATTGTGATAGCTCTAGGCATTTTAGGAACCACATCCAAGTCCATAAGGAAGTTCCTGAGCCACACCGATTCTTTAGCTGCCTCAGAGGCTGCTACATATTCGGCTTCCATGGTAGAGTCCGAAATGCATTTCTGCTTAACACTCTTCCATGAGACTGCTCCACCTCCCAATGTGAACACATAGCCTGATGTAGACTTTCGCTGATCCTTATCAGATTGGAAATCCGAGTCTGTGTAACCAATAGGAATCAACTCAGACGCTTTGTAACTCAGAACATAATTCCTAGTCCTTCGCAGGTACTTAAGTATGTTCTTTACAGCAGTCAAGTGACCCTGTCCAGGGTTACTCTGATATCTAGCTACCATGCCCACGGCATAGCAGATATCAGGCCTCGTGCACAACATGGCATACATTAGACTTCCTACTGCCGAAGCATAAGGAACCTTCTTCATGTAATCTATCTCCTTTTGTGTTTTGGGACACATGTCTTTAGATAGATGAATTCCATGGCAGAAAGGTTGAGCACCTCTCTTGGAATTCTGCATGTTGAAACGAGCCAGAATCGTATCAATATATGAAGCCTGGGACAAGCTTAATGTTCTTTTCCGGCGATCCCTTATAACCTTGATCCCAAGAACATGCCCAACTTGTCCTAAGTCTTTCATATCGAATTGCTTGGACAACCATCCCTTTATGTCCGACAACATCTTCACATTGTTGCCAATTAGAAGGATGTCGTCTACATAAAGCACGAGAAACGCCACACTGTTTCCGTCACTTCTCCGGTATACACACGACTCGTCCATGCTTTGAATAAATCCATAAGACTGGATAACCTCATCAAACCGCATGTTCCAAGATCTAGAAGCTTGCTTCAATCCATAAATGGATCGGTTTAGCTTACACACTAGATGCTCTTGGCCTTTCTTGATGAAACCTTCTGGCTGTCTCATGTAAATGGTCTCGTCAAGATTCCCATTCAAGAATGCTGTCTTGACGTCCATTTGCCACACCTCATAATCCATATAAGATGCTATAGACAAAAGAATCCGGATCGACTTTAGCATAGCTACCGGCGAAAAAGTTTCCTCATAATCGATCCCTTCTTTCTGAGTATACCCTTTCGCAACAAGCCTAGCCTTGAAGGTTTCAACCTTCCCGTCAGACCCTCTTTTCCTCTTGTACACCCACTTGCAACCAATGGCTTTTACACCTTTGGGCGGTGCTACAAGATTCCAGACCTGATTTGAATCCATTGATTCAATCTCAGATTTCATCGCCTTTTGCCAAGACTGAGCATCTTGATCTTTAAGCGCCTCGCCATAGGTCCAGGGATCGGCTTCATGTTCTCCAGGTAACAAGTCCGAAGACTCACCTATAAACATGAACCTATCGGGTTGTCGAACAACCCTCCCACTACGACGAGACTCCGGTGTAACCTCAGTAACTACAGGTGCAGACTGTGGTGGCGTATCACCCGGTTCGGTTGGATCTAAGCCTTGATCGTCCCCTCTCAGTTCGTTAAGTATTATCTCACTCTTGGGCTTATGGTCCATTATATAATCCTCTTCCAAGAACCGAGCGTTGGTGCTAACAACGATCTTCTGGTCCTTAGGACTATAAAATAGACCACCTTTCGTTCCTCTAGGATATCCTATAAACAACCGAATATCTGAACGAGATTCCAACTTATCAGCCCCATGCTTCAGCACATGTGCTGGACAACCCCAGACCCGAATGTGTTTCAAATTTGGCTTTCGCCCGGTCCACAATTCCGAGGGCGTCTTAGGGACTGATTTAGAAGGAACTAAGTTCAGGATATACGCCGCTGTTTCCAAGGCATATCCCCAGAACGAAATTGGTAGTTCTGAATAACTCATCATAGATCTTACCATTTCCATAAGAGTCCTATTCCTTCTTTCTGCTACACCATTCTGCTGGGGCGTGTATGGTGCAGTCATCTGGGAGTCAATCCCATTCTCTAATAAGTACGCCTTAAACTCTCCCGAGAGGTACTCTCCTCCACGATCAGATCGTAGAGTCTTTATGGTTTTACCGTGAAGGTTCTCCACAAGAGCTTTGTACTCCTTGAACTTGTCAAAGCACTCGCTCTTGCGGGGCATCAGGTATATAAAACCATACCTTGAGTAATCATCAGTGAAGGTTACGAAATATTCATAACCTCCTCTCGCTTGGACAGATAAAGGCCCGCACAAATCAGAGTGAATCAATTCCAGTACTTCCTTGGATCTATACCCCTTATCACTAAAGGGTCGCTTGGTCATTTTTCCTTCCAGGCATGATTCGCAGGTTGGAAAGTCCTCATCTTTCACACCACTGAGTATTCCATCAGTTATCAACCTTTGAATCCTACCCAAGTTAATGTGACCTAGCCTAAGATGCCATAAGTACTTTTGATTCATTCTAGAAGGCTCCTTTCTCTTATTGGTACTAGATGTGTTATTTGATTCTACTCGTTGCATCGTGGAATAATCAGGATTCAGTATATATAAGTTGCCTATCAATGTACCAGAAAAGATATACTCACCATTCTTTTTGATAATAACAGAACTATCAAAAGAAACAGAATATTCATTCAAAACCAATTTAGAAACCGAAACAAGGTTCTTTCTAAAATTCGGTACATAAAGACAATTATTCAATACCAAAACTTTATTATTAAAAGATAAATAAATATCTCCCACTGCAACAGCCGCCACTTTCGTCGCGTTGCCCATGTAGATAGTGATCTCTCCCTCTCTAAGCCGCCGGGTTTCCTGGAACCCCTGCAAAGAATTGCAGACATGATCAGTGGCTCCCGTATCCACACACCAGGTACCGGTGGATAACACCGCTAAACATGTTTCAGTGACTAAGGAAAAGTTCGTACCTCCTTGTCTGAGAGGACAATTCGACTTCCAATGTCCAGACTGCTTGCAACGGAAACACTTGCCCTTGGGCTTGTTCACTCCATTCTGTAGTCCACCATTTCTGGGTCCACTGGGTTTCCGTCCTTGCTTCTTCTTCCTCTTAGTCCCCGGAGGGCCAGGAAGTTTCACAGCCACAAGTGCCTGAGATTTCTTAAAGATTCCCTCTGCCGCCTGGAGTTCAGTCAGGAGCTCCGCCAACGAATATAACCTCTTGTTCATGTTATAGTTCAGGCGGAACTGCTCAAAACTCCTAGGCAGAGACTGGAGCACTATATCGATCTGGGTTTCCCCATCGATAGCTCCTCCCATAATCTCTATCTCATTCAGATAGCCTATCATCCTAAGAACGTGATCCCTCACGGGCGTTCCTTCGGACATAGTGGCCGTCATGAGTTTTCTCATGGCATCTTGCCTGGCTGCCCTATCCTGACTACCAAACATCTCCTTGAGGTTAAGCATCATATCATAGGCAGTGGTCATGGCCTCATGCTGATGTTGCAGCACATTTGACATAGAAGCCAAAATGTAGCACCGCGCCATCTGATCAGCCTTGACCCACTTCCGATGAGCTTCCTTTTCCTCAGGAGTGGAGGTATCAATAGGTTCATCAGGACAAACCTCATGGAGTACATATTTGTACTCCTCAGCAGTTAGGACAATGTCCAAGTTTCGTTTCCAATCAACATAGTTCGGACCAGTGAGTTTGTTTTCTTTTAGTATAATGGACAGCGGGTTGAGTGCCATATCTATAAAAGAGACAAATCAAACTGTAAAATTTAATTCGATATTAATTCCCTTAATTAATATCATTAAATCTACCAATCAATCCTAAAATCCCATTAGACTAGCATGCCACGTTCATGTGGACGTATACTAGTCCAAACGATTTTATAACTGGACTTTTACTTCGGTCGTACATCATTACAGCAGTGACTCCGATGGGGAGGATACTGTAAAGCGTACCTAAGTGTATACCATTTCTCAGTACTAAGTTAACCGCTCGGAAACTACACGCCCACCGCAAGCCACGTTAGTGTGGACGTTTACGTTGACATGCGGTCCCTTTACGATTTCCTATAACTGTCGAGCCTCAATTAACCCAAAGTTCCGTTTCCGTTTAGTAAGCCACGATAGTGTGGACGTTTACTAAACAAACAACTTTGTTAATTGAATTCCATTTAATAAATTTCACAATTTCGTTAATCAAAGCTTGATATCTCGTAAGTGAAACTCGAAGTTTCTAACCAGCGATCAATCATGCAATTGAGCCCTATCTCTCACAAAGTGAGGGAGCCAACCAGACAATCGATCTAGTCATCAAATGACTCGAATGTCTCTAATCTGTGTCATCGACATAACCAAGCGCTTTGGCTCCATTCCACTCCCCGGGGTGAGAATGAGTCAAGTTGAAATTAGTCTTTGAAAGACAGATTAGGCATTGCTTTGAAAAACTTAATTGTTCAATTTTAGAATTGGAATTTCATTCGAATTTCGATCAAAGTGATTTCCGTGTATCGACTTTATCCGATAGGGAGGATGACACTAAAGCCAACTCGTAAGTCAATACACATCACTCTCGAAACAGAGAATGGAGACCGCGGGATTGTTTCCAATCCCTCTCCCACTTAGTATTTTACGAAAGGGATTAACAAGCATGCATATAATTTAAAGCATAATAAAAGCACGTTAAACACACAAGAAGCAATTAACGTGGCCCGATTATTATGGCCTTTAAAACTTCGATGCACGTCTTCTCGGATCTTCGTCTCGTTGCTCGTCTCGGTCTCGATCCATCACCGACTCGTCTAAGGACCAAGAGACGAACCCCTCCCACTGGAGTATCATCCCGGGCCCTCGACAAGCGATCCGTGACGTTCGTCGAACCCCCGCGGAGCTTCTGCCCGAAATCCAGCGAAACGGCGACCGCCGTTTGAGAAACGGCGACCGCCGTTTTGCCCTTCAGCAGCCGCGGGTTCGACTTCTCGACCCTCGTTCGTCCGGCCCTTGATCTCGTCTCGATCCACCAAGCAGCAGCAACATTACATAAGTAATACTAACTACTTCCGGCATCGATCCTATACATATCGATCGACCCTATACACCCGGATAAACGAAAAACGAAAAACCGAAATAGAAAACCTAAACGACTCAACCCGTCGTTTTAACTATTACAAGCAAGCAACGATTCAAAACAAAATCTCGACAATCCCGAGAGTTTAACACACCACAACATACAGTACAGCAAACATGACCATAATAATCGGGTGACCTGCAAAACAAACTCGCAAACAATACAAGAACGCATAACCGGCTCTGATACCAATTGTTGGAAATCGACTACCCGGGATGCGTTCGTTCGATCGCTCGAACATCCGAACACTCCCAGTCGACCTCCGGTGTCGCTACTTCGTTCGCTTTTCCAGCCCGTGCCCCGATTCACGCCCAGCCATTGCCCCGAAGGACAACCGCGCGAACCGAGCGGGCTGCCAGAAAAACGCCAAAACGGCGGGCGCCGTTTGGAAACGGCGGTCGCCGTTTCTCCGCGAACAGCAACGCGACGTTGCTGTTCCGGGCTCGTTTCCGGGTCGTTTTTCCTCATCCGACTACCGTTCCGGAGGTCCTAGAACCCCCAATAGTCGAGGAACACAACCCACAACCCCGGAACCCGATCTACGTTCAAAGCATGATCAACGAGATAAATTGAGATCGAATTAAGTGCGGAATTAAAGATCCGATCTCATACCTTAGCGGTCGAATTGTTGAGACCTTAGAGCTTCTAACGTATGCCTCTGATCCCGTCTCCAACCGTTGTGTGGGCAACGATCCGCTGGAGTTCTCCCGTCTATGCTCTCTCTTCTCAACCAGCGTCAGATTTATTTTTCTCTCTTAGAGAAAAATTATTGCGTTAACCTTATTAATTTTACAGAGAAAAATATATTTGCGCTAGCGCAATTATTTTTCACAGCAAAATTAAATGTTGCGGCGTTCTGTAGGTTAAGAGAGGGCAAGGGGGGGGGGGATTTATATAGAGTTACGTTAGGGACCTTAGGATAAATTAATTAAGGGCTAAATTGAAATATTAATTAACTTGGAATACGTAAACGTAATTCCTTAATTAATCGATTTCAATTTTAATTATTATTAACTCCACTATAAAATAATAATTGAATTCCCGAAATTAATTTTAATATTATTTCAACAATAATAATTCCGCCGAAATTTCATAACCGACCTTCCCCGTGTTTAAGATATCGAACGTCCACGAATTTATTTAATTACTAATAATTAAATTAATTCGTTTCTTATTATCCGAGACTAGTACCACTCATCCTTATTATCATGTGGAACAAATCCACCTGCAGGGTTTACATGATAAACTTTATGAGCTCATCTCGGGGACGTTATCAACCCGATAAACGGGACACGGTTTCCTGTCTATAATCTATAGCATGCCGTGTGTACAATTCCGATTCCCAATTTACCGAGTATCTCAACTAATCAAATAGTCTCACTCATTGGCAAGTTAAAGAACCGAGAATTGGACAAACGCACCTATAATTATATAGGGATTAGGAATTCGTTTATCCGTAATATCTGAGGTCTAGTTCGATTACGTCGATTAGTATAAATCGAACGCCCTCCCGTGGTCCTGCTCAATACACCAAGTGTACTAGTGTAACATAATAGTCAAGACCAACTATTACCCAGTCACACTACGACGTACCGATGGATTGTCCCTGTCCATCTAAGTCGTGAGCTTCTGTTCGATAATATACGAGTAACCGACAGTATGATCTTCCGCGTGTCTCCTCACGCCATACTGTCTACAACGTATATATCTAGGACTATTGCATTCAAGTATAAGATAGACAAAAATGCCGACAGTTTGATTATTAGATAATGTAAAAACACAGATAAGGAGTTCCATATTGTCACTAAACTAGACATTTAGAATATAACTCCATCACTTTGCTAGAGATTATGGGTATGAATTAAAGTATTGTACGGCCTATAATGCTCAAAGACATGGGAAGGAATTAATACGAGGTAATCCGGCCGAAAGTTATAAGGAATTGCCAAAGTTTTTTCATTTGTTGGAGGAGTACAATCCTGGTACTTTAACATTTCTCCAAACTAATGATGTGGATGAATTTGAAGCTTGCTTTATGGCCCTCGTCAAAGTATTCGGGGGTACTCGTCAATGCGACAAGTTATTAGTGTGGATGGTACTTTTTTTAAAGGAAGGAAATGGACTCTTCTTGTGGCAACATGTCAAGATGGAAATTATCAAATTTATCCGCTCGCATGGGCCGTTGTGGAATCAGAAAGCAACAAGTCATGGACTTGGTTCTTTGAGAAGTTGAAAATAATAACAGGTATGTAATTTATGATTTTCTCTTCTACACTATTTGTGACTGGCAGAATGTTTGTTTAGAAATGTATTTATCAAATGTGACTAGCAGATGGATGGACATGGTTCTTTTGTATGATTTTCTGATTTTATTCATATGTACAGAAGTGTATTTATTCAAATGTACATAAGGGTGTTAGGAAATGTATAGAAGTGTATTGTTCATATTTTATTCAAATACACATGAACATATTGTTTTCAAATACAAATGAAAATTAGGAAATGTACAAAAGGGTATTCACTGTCTATGCAATTATGAAATGTACAAATTTTTATTCAAATACAATTCTGAAAATTATGATATTTTTGTAGGTGACACACATGAACTTGCTATAATTTATGATCGGTCCGAGAGGATCACGCATGGATTTAAGCATGTATATAAGAATGCTTGTCATGGCCATTGCACGTATCATTTGAAAAAGAATGTTAAATCTCATTTTCCAAGACTTGATATTGATTTTTTGTTTAAACGGGCTGCAAATGCATACACTGTTGGAGCTTTTAAAAGGCATTTTGATGAACTTTGCTTGAAGCGTGAAAGGATTAGAGAATATTTGGAATCGGCAGATTTTCGATATTGGTCTAGAGCCCATTTTGATGGATTAAGATACAATATTATGACCTCCAATAATGCAGAAACATTGAATGGTTTGTTACTGAAGCAAAGAGAGTTTCCAATTGTGGGGTTGCTTAAATCCATTTGTGACCTAATGCAGAGATGGTTTGCCGAAAGGCGAGTTGTAGCTAATTCATGGGGAAAGACACTGACCCCAGCAATTGATAAGATATTGTTAAAGAAGCTTGAGAAATTGGTTTCACTTAATCCTGTGGTTTCTATTATTAGTCATCCGCATAAGTTTCAGGTACGCATAGGGAGTTCGAGCGGACGTGTTGTGGACCTGGAGGCAGGCAAATGCTCATGCAGGAAATTTGATCTACATAGGTATCCTTGTCTTCATGCACTCGCTGCCGCGAAGAAAGCTGAATTGCAACCAAGCCGATTGTGCACAAAATACTACTATTCTTCTACCTGGAAAGATGCTTATGAAGAATGTATCAATCCTTTTCCAAATGAAGATGAGTATGTTTATCCTGAGGATGTGCAAAATTGGAAGGTTAAAGCACCCCAGTGGGCAAAACGTTCAGCTGGTCGACCAGAATTACCTCGAAAAAAGTCTGCTGGAGAAGCGAGAGATCATCGGGAGTTGAGGAGGGGACGTAAAAGGCGTGCATTAGCCGTAGACGAGCAGCAGCCACTGGAATCTATAGTCGATGTTGGTATTGATGAGCAGCAGCCACCGGAACCTATAGTCGATGTTAGTGTTGACGATCAACAGCCACCGACTCCTGTAGTCGTTGTTCGTGTTGATGAGCACCAGCCACTGGAACCTACAGTTCATGCCGATGACCACCTGCCACTTCAGACCGGAGAAGCAAGTCCAGAGCACGATCCATTGGAGCATCAACCGATTGGGGCATGGAGGAAGAATCGTAAAAAAATGCGCAATTTGTTCGATTTATATTAGACATTGCAATGGATTCTCTTTCTTCGAGACATTGTTCATTTGACTATCATGTAACTTAATTTTGTTGACTTTTATTAACATTGTGTGTTTGACTTTTATTTGGATTCGACAAATTTTGTTGACTTTTATTAAACATTGTGTGTTTGACTTTTATTTTGATTCAACAAATTTTGTCGACTTTTGTTACTAAATTGACTTTAATTTCATGAAATTGCAATTTAATTACTAAATTGACTTTTACTTCATGAAATTACAATTTAATTACAAATTTGACTTTAATTTCATGAAATTGCAATTTAATTACTAAATTGACTTTTACTTCATGAAATTACAATTTAATTACTAAATTGACTTTAATTTCATGAAATTGCAATTTAATTATTAAATTGACTTTTACTTCATGAAATTGTAATTTAATTACGAAATTGACTTTGATTTTCATGAAATTGTAGTTTAATTACTAATAATATAAGTTATACTTCGTGAAATTGCAATTTAATTACTAATATAAGTTAATTTTCATGAAATTGTAATTTAATTACTAAATTGACTTTAATTTTCATGAAATTGTAGTTTAATTACTAATATAAGTTAAATTTCATGAAATTGTAGTTTAATTACTAAATTGACTTTAATTTTCATGAAATTGTAGTTTAATTACTAATATAAGTTATACTTCATGAAATTGTAGTTTAATTACTAATATAAGTTAAATTTCATGAAATTGTAGTTTAATTACTAATAATATAAGTTATACTTCATGAAATTGCAATTTAATTACTAATTTGACTTTAATTTTCATGAAATTAAGTTGTAATTTAATTACTAATATAAGTTAAGTTTCATGAAATTGCAATTTAATTACTTAAATAAGTTAATTTTCATGAAATCACAATTTAATTACTAGTATACGTTAATTTTTATAAATAAGTATATGGCATTAAGTACTTAGGTATATAGAAAATTATACTATCACAAAGCGTGATATTCTTATATATGGGTCAGTATGTATGCCTATTCACTGGAAACTTCTTTTCATCCAAACGATTATACATTGCATAAGGTATATAAGTACTCTGCTTAGGTATATGTTTTCCAATTTTCAATTTTTTTGTAAATTTCATGAATCTGTTTCAAAATCCAAACAATCAATTTCTCCCGCTCCTTCAAATTTCATTTTCACTATCTCCCGCTCTTACAAGCTCACTCCCTCCCGGTCCTTCAAATTTAAACTCAATTACATTTCCTTCTCACCAACCACAACCCTAATTCCTAATTTTGAGAGGTAATGTCTTCTAGTTCCTTCTTCCAATTTGCTGTTAAAAATCGCTTTGAAATCAAATCGTTTCTGATGAGAGTTTGAAACTCGATTTCAAACTCGGTTTTCATTATATTTCTTGAAATTAATTTTTAATTTTCAAAAAGTTCAGTTATGATGAATTGGGGTAAAATCAATTCGTTTCTGATGAGAGTTTGAACTCGATTTCAAACTCGATTTTCATTATACTTCTTGAAATTAATTTTTAATTTTCACAAAGTTCAGTTCTAATGAATCTTTTGTTTGTCATACAGGGGATGAGTTATTCGATGAAGTTTACATTCGATGAAGAGGAAAATGCTCCGGTAAGAATTTCTGCAAAACGATTTCAAAATCTTACTATTTGTGATTCTTTTATTTCCGATTGGGAGCGTAGGGTAGTTTATTATGAGCGTGTTGATGATGGGAGACGTATGCTCTTAGATGATTTGTACAATCAAGTGAAACAGAGAGGTTGGGGGGATTTTTTGAATATGCGTAATAACTGTAACCAGTCATATGTACGGGAATTTTATGCAAGTGTTTCCCATAACAAGTCTTCCGACACAGCTACTGTTAAAGGGGTTAAGATTCGTTACGACCCTGCTTTTATAAACTCGTATTTGAAGTCAGCTGACATTTCTGGAGATTTCTTTCAAAGCAATCCAATTACCAAGCCTAAGTTTTTGAGGACAGTAGCGCATAGTATTACATATGAGGGTGATTTTGTAACCGATGGTGCTGGGAATATCATAGGATTTCCCGTTGATCACCTTCGCCTAGAGGCAAATTATTTGAGGTTAGGTGTTGTGCATCGTCTCTTACCACCGTTAGGGTCCTACATGCTAACTGTTGACCAAGGTTTGCTGATATATGCTCTCTTGAATAATCATACGGTCGACATTGGAAAACTCATACACCGGGAAATCAAGAGGGTATCCAAGACCAGTGGTAATGAAGGACTGCCGTATGGGTGTTTGATTTGCGTGTTTGCTGGAAACGCGAGAATTACGAGTACAGTTGAAGACGTTCGTTACGATTGAAGGTGTGCTTTGTTTTAAATGGTTATGTATGGAACATGATGATGTAATTTCTTTTATTTGATAATTTTTGGAACATGTTGTACTCTGATTCATGAATTTGATAATATTTGGAACATGCTGTGCTTTGTTGTATTTGATAATGTCTCATTTGTTCAATTTTGGATTATTATTATTATTATTATTATTATTATTATTATTATTATTATTATTATTATTATTATTATTATTATTATTATTATTATTATGTGTTATTTAATAAATTCATTATGTGTACATTATAAGTCATTATTTGGTTCAAGTCATTCTTTGGTTCAAAAAGATATGTACAAATCAGAACACAAAACATATGTACTGGAATTCACAAAACATGACATTTGTTCACAAAATGAAAACATCCCAAACTCAGTTTCCAAGCATCTAGTACTTAACAAGCAAAATGAAAACATCCAAAGTATTTTACAAGAAGAGAACGACTGATCAGTCATTGGTTATTGAGAGAAGCTCTGCGACGAGATTCTTTATGTATTGTTGCATTTCGACTGACTTCAATCTTCCAACATCTTGCTTCCCGACCAAGCACTCTATAAACTTCAATGCATACAAGCCGCAATCGTTCCTAACAAATCACGCAAGAAATTTAATTACCAACTGTCCAAACAAACAATATTATTTTCAAACAAGCTTACACTGCCATTTGAGAGAACAAACTTACACATTGTCCTGTACAACCAACCCAGTCAGCTTCCGAACCGTTAACGTCAGCTTGGCACCTTTCACAACACTAGAATATATGATTGGTATCATCACCAGAAAGGGCTTCATGATCTTATCAAATTCTGCATTTCTAATGTGTCTAGGAAGACTATCATATAATGACGACGACGCGTGTTTGTCGTGGAACAAACGCCGGTCAAAATAAATTTGTAAGTTTCCTAGACCTTTCACCAACAACGAGTATTAGTGGCAAGTATAGGGTTGATCCCACGAGGAGTTTATTGTTACTTTCCCCCGGCTTTGCCCAAAGGGTTGTCACGTTTAAAAGGGATTTTTTTTGTGTTCGCTGTGGGCACAGCGGTTCCGTGATCTCCTTGCTACCTTGACTGAAATAAAACAAAAACAAAATAAAAACGAATTAAAAACATTTGGGCAAGTCGTTACCTTGATCACACTGGTCAAGTGTTTACTGTTCACTGGCACATATATCATTTTGCTAACAGCTTCATCTTCCGGTTATAGGCCCAAAATATTAACGTCCCTATGATGTCACGCACGCCAATACCCCTGACCCTCATTCGCTCTTATGTTTAAAGTCCTATTAGATCTCTCTCAATAGGTCTCCTGACATTGACCAATTCGACACTATGTGACCGCATGAGTCTAAGTTGATCAAGCCGCTTTCATCCTCCAAGCAAACCCAGAATGGCCAATAGCATGCCTGGACAGACCCAAGTCATACGACCACATCTCCAGCAACATGTTGTACTTCGCGGACGCCCAGTCTCCCGGTCGCGTTGATCCACGTACTTGTGTGTTAGGCAAGTCGGGGTTCCCACTGGTCATTGTAGGATTGCCCAAGTCCCTAACATCCTCGATATACTACCCTGTTGAATCGGGAACAAAGCTAAGCTAGTTGCTGTCATCAAGAAGCCTCACAGTATTTTACACAGCAGCCTGATCAGGATCAGAACTTGACCAAACGATGTTAATTCAACAATACATGATTAAAATAAACAAAGAAAGCAAAAACGAAATTAAATAACTGAAACAAAAGAGAAATAAATTAAGAAAAACATAATATACAATTTCGCCCAAACGGGCTGCCCAAAAGGGCAGTGTTCCTCCTCACTCGACTCTCAAAACAAGTACATATAAACTCTCATTAATTTCAAGTGTTGTTTTGTGGAGCTCGGGTTTTGTGTTGCTGCGTTCGGTTCCTCTCTTTTTTCGTGGCCCTATTTCGTGATGTTCAAGTCCTCATATATTTATAGATGATAGGAGTCTTGGGAAGCAAGGAAAAATCGCTGATCTTGATTGGATAAGGATTCTCTTGAAGACTCCTAGATTTTCAGGATTCTGGACAGCTGACTGCCCATGTTGACGTCTTGACAGACTCCTGTGTATGTAGGACTCTGATTTGATAGAGACGTGTTGGACAATGACTCTAAGGTTGGATGGGAGTCCTTCTTTGATACTACTATGAATCTGGTCGCCTTTGCGGACTCCATGATTCCAAGGACTCTTCGTACACTGCTTGCTCAACGTCCGTCTCTGATCAGTTTTCTCTCTTGCCCAATTGCTTTATCTCCGATAGCCTTCTTAATTTACGAGGTAGTTGTTCATGCGTGGTACTTGGTCGTGCGTCGGTCTTGCTCCACTTTCTGACTCTGTCCCAACTTGCTCAACAGGACCTGGATGTTTCAGTCAGACCAGCTTGCTCAACCTGCACCCTTGACCAGGAAGATGATTTCTTTGCCTCTTTTACGCCTCGGTCTTTTCTTTGCCTTGGTTAAGTCATGGATCACGTGTGAGACTTTGGAAGTTGGGAATCTCCGCAAGGTGTCTTCGCCCATAATGGTTGCTTGCCCAAGTAGGCCCAAGTGTTTGAGTCACTGTTGCTTTGATTCCTTGATTTTCGTCCAAGGTACTGGTTCCCTTCATGAATGCGGTGTATGCCCATAGTGGTTGCTTGCTCAACTGTCGGTGATCAGTCGAGAGTGAGTGTTTTGCCTACAGTGGGTGATCAGGCCAAAGTAGGTGTTATGCCCAAACCGCCAGCTTGTGCTGTCTTTTGCCCAATTGTCAAGACTTCTTCATCTTTCACGTAATTCACTCCTTTTATGCCCAAGGTGTCACCTGCTATGCCCTGCATCACTCTTACTCCAAATGTGTCCTCCCAGACATAGTAAAATAATAAAAGAGAAAATAAAGACTCGATTACTTGACTCAAAAGAACTAAAAATGAGCCAAAAAATATGGCTCATCATATACGTAGATGCACTGCTCTGTTACGTCCACTTTGCAAGCAAACCAATGTGATGAATCAGAACAAACAACAAGGTGTTCATTATCCGGGTTCGTGTGCAACACGTAGAGGCCGGGCCATTTGTGCGGCTTCAACATCCGGACGATCCAAAGGAGTGACGAGGTCATTCACAAGGAGAGCTTCAAGTTGCTGATCCATTAAGGTGGTTCAATCGACTCAACACCACCTTAATCAACATCAACGAATCCATTCATTATCAAATGTAAGAATTCGTTGATATCTCTCTCTCTCTCTCTCTCTATATATATATATATATATATATATTGGATGAATATATATATATATATATATATATATATATATATATATATATGTGTGTGTGTGTGTGTGTCTATACATATTTGTGTGCACTAAGATCATGGCATAGTAGATCTATCGCTTTACACGCTTCCGCACACACGCTATATCGATCAGATCGGTATACCGGTACCTTCAATTGGTATCAGAGCATAGGGCTCGTGCACACTTTTGTGTTGGACACGAAGGTTAAATCAACATAATTGGATTATATGTTTAATTGTGATTATGTGATTAGATGTAAGGCCGGCCACCGTTAGTGGTCGGATGAATGAAATTGTCGTTTTTTGCGTACGATTGGCCATAGTTTTGGAGGGCTGCGTCCCTTGGAATCTTTTGTAATAGATAGGTTTTTCTATTCAAAATTGTATTGTTCAATGTGTAAGCAATGGATTGAATCCATGGATCGACATTGGATATCGGATCTCCGGCGAAAACGAGAAGAAACGAAGCGAAATGAAGCAAAACGGGCGAAACCGGGGCTGCTGGAGCCAAACGGCGGGCACCGTTGGAGCTCCGGCGGGCGCCGTTTTGATTCGGTGGGCGCCGTTTTGGAAACGGCGACCGCCGAAAGGCTGATTTAGGATCTGCCCCTTTCTGTACCCTTTTGGCGGGCGCCGTTTTGGAAACGGCGACCGCCGGGTGTATTCGGCGACCGCCGTTCGTGGTTTTTGGGGTACGGACTAAGGTTGACCTAAATCGGCGGGCGCGGAACTTAAACGGCGGGCGTGGACCAGTCCAGAAGATGTTCAAGGCCTAGTTTGTTGCTTTTAATCTTTTCTTTTGAGTGTTGTGAGGTTCTAGGGGCCTTTCGATTACGTATTTAATTACTTTGCTAGTTATAGGATGTTTTATGTTATAAATGTTCAACTCACATATAAACACCTATGCATGCAAGTTCTCAAAATAATGAGTATAATGTCTTGTCCAAAACATCACACTCATGAAGCCCTCGATCATAAGTTGGTAGGTCCACCTCAGCGGGGTACTACTTGTTATCTTGGGATAGTGGGAGTAAGGGTTATATCCTTACACGTGAGTTTGGTTTTCTCATCGATAGATCCACTGCAGGCGTGGCTATCGAGACATGAGATAAGAATGTGATTCTTATAGACCGAGAATGACATTAGATGTCATTGACATGGGATGTCTACCTATCTTGGTTTTCTTAAGTGCGGACTCAGTCGGCTTAAGGATTCGCAAGATGAGGGTCTTGGGATCGTTTTGTTCAAGGGAACAACGATATTAGATATCGATTGAACAAAATGGAATAAATAAGTAACTTGTTAGACAACCTTATTTGTTTACCGCTTTGTGGATGTTTACATACTTTAGTTATCTTTCTTTTGTAGTTTATCATGTCAAATATCAACTCAATTCAAGTTTGGTTCAATTCTTGATTGTGAAAAAATTGAACAACACAAATTTTCTTGATTGACAACGTAATTTGAGGATGGTCCTCAAATACGAATACAAAGAGAATGTGTTAGATTACCAATTCCTATGATATCATTGAATAACTCAATAGCATGTTCGGGGAACAGACTATGATTGAGCGGTTCGGTATGACCAGGGTCATCGCTTCAGCTAGGCTGGAAAAATGGAAATCTATGGGATCACATGTGCAACAAATGATTGGATTATTTGCTTCAAGTGACCGCCTAGATTTTTCCTATGATGATTAGTTGGCAACCGATTTCATACTTCAATCTCATGATGGTTATAATGCCTTTAGGCTAAATTTTCCATATGAATGGTTTGAAGAAATCGCTTCGTGAGCTCCACGGGATGCTCAAGGCTGCTGAGCCAGCGATAGAGAAGGACCCTAAGAGGGAAATTCTTATGATATGGGATAGGGTATTCAAAAGAGCATGGGCAAGAAGGCTACTAGGGTTCCTAGGGAATCTCAATGCGTCTACTGCAAAAGTGTTGGACACTACTTGCAAACATATAAAATTTCATATTTTATTCAATTTCAAAACAAATGCCTGATTTGTCTTTCATGTGATGGATTCTAAAGTTAGGATTATTTTCACCTCGGGGAGTGATTTAATCCAAAACACTTAGTTCATCAATGACACAAATTAGAGGCTTTCGAGCCATGGGATGGCGTTAGTCGATTGTCTGGTTGGCTCCCTCATATTTTATGAGAGATGGGGCTTCAATTGCATGATAATATCGCTGGTTAGAAAACTTCGATTTTTCACTTACGATTTATCACGTTTTGATATTGAGATAATTTTGAATGGGAAATTTGAATGAGACTCAATTATTGGGAATAATTGAATTTTCCCAAAGTTCAATGAAGATGTGAAGAACGGGGTTGCTTCATCTTCAGGTATTAATGTTATAGACATTAAACTTCACAAATTCTACTTCTTGGGTATTGGATGCCAAATGCGGTTCTCACATTTGCATGTGAAGGAACTACATAGAAGTATAAGTTTGGTGAATAGAGATGTCGATCTATGGGCGATAAATGGAGCGAATGTCGCTGCATTAGCCGTATGATCATATGATATTGTTTTGCCTTAGGGCTTTGTTTTAAGTATTATAACTATGTATTTTTTGTACCTTCAATAAACAATGAATATTGGTTCAGTATTGGATACTGATGGATTAGTTTTTCACTATTTAAATAGTTTGATAACTATTTTAATTGTGAACTATTCTTTGTTTTGGTACGATTATTACATTATTTATGTATACTTTAAACTCAACAAATCATATATAACATTAACACCAAAGGCCGAATCGAATAAGTCTCAATGAGACATAACTGTAACATTGTTGATTGAATCAAAATCTAAACATGTAACGAATCTTCTTTTAGAAGGCATTCTAGAATCATTTGACTTGAAGTCATTTGATACATGTAAATGATGTTTGATGTACAAAGATAACAATGTCATCTTTCTTGGAGAAAGGAGAACATGTGAGTGATTAATTAGGAATGATCCATACTGATGTATGTGGAACCTATCAGTTCACAAGCACATGAAGGTTATGTTTCGGAAAAGAGAAAATAAACTATATTAGATATAGTTCGACCATTCGATGAGAGGTCTAAATGAACTACTGGTCTCTTTTGGGAACACACAATTCTTAACTTCAACTTATACACTGAATAAGACGCTGTCAAAAGCTGTTGATAAGAAACCATACTAGGTATGGAAAGGGAGGGTCCCTAAATTGTTTTCATCAAAATTTGAGGTTCTAAAAGCTTCTCTGACGAGATTTATCTCTATAGAGCTTGAACTCAAATGGGATAAAAGTTTCTTTATGGTATCCATAAGAAACACGAGGGTACAAATTCTACGATCTATCTGAGAACAATATTTTGTTGCTCGAGATAGTGATTTTCTTGAAAAGAGTAATCTTTCCTCGAAAGTCAGTGGGAGCTCAGTTGTCTTGATCGAGGTTCAAGTAGAACAAACTGATATGGATACTCAAGACTTGGTCGAGAGTACTCCAGTGGTTTTGGAAACCACACCTAACCCTCGAAGGTCCGAAAGGATTAGAACTCAACCTGACAGATACTTAGGTATTCTGGCAAACGAGAACTATGAAATCATGCTTTTAGAAAGCAATGAACCTTCGATCTATACCCAAGCTATGACGAGTCCAGATTCCGAGAAATGGCAGGGTGCCATGAAATCCGAAATGGAATTGATGTCTGAAAATCAAGTTTGGAACTTGGTCGATTTGCTTAAAGGGGCTAGGCCCATTGGATGCAAATGGATTTACAAGATAAAAACAGACATGGATGGAAAACCTAGTGTTTTCAAAGCAAGGTTGGTGGCAAAAGGATTTAATCAAATTCACAAAGTGGATTATGATGAAAGCTTTTCACCAGTTGCTATGATCAAAGCCATTCGGATTCTCTTAGCCATTGCTGTTCATTATGATTATGAGATATGACAAATGGATGTTAAAACCGCCTTCTTGAATGGGATTCTAGAAGAGGATGTGTTTTTGACACAACCAGAGGGTTTTATCGATCCTAATCAGGCTGAGAGAGTATGCAAGCTTAATAGATCTTAATGGATTAAAGCAAGCATCTCGGAGTTGGAATCTTCAGTTCAATGAATCCATATCAGGATTTGGATTTCAGAGGAACTCGAAAGAGTATTGTTTTACAAGATCAGTGGGAGTTACGTTGTATTCATTGTGTTGTATGTCGATGACATACTCCTTATTGGAAACAATATTCCTATGCTTAATTCTGTTAAAGAATGGCTTGGAAGATGTTTTTTAATGAAGGATCTTGGAGAAGCACAGTACATATTGGGCATCAAGATCTGTCGGAACAAATCGAAAAGGATGTTTGAACTTAGTCAAGTGACCTATATTGATAAGGCGGTTGATAAGTTCAGAATGAAAGATGCCAAAAGGGGTCTCATTCCAATGAGTCATGGCACATCACTTAGCAAGATGCAAGGCCCTACGGTACTTGATGAGCAAAAGAGGATGTAAAACATTCCTTATGCTTCGGCAATAGGGTCTATAATGTACGCCATGATATGTACACGACTGGACGTATCGTATGCTTTGAGCATGACGATTCAGTTTCAAGGAAACCCAGGTGAGGCGCATTAGACTGCGGCCAAGAATATTCTTATGTACCTTAGATGGACTAAAGAATATATTGTTGTCTTTGGAAGACAAAAATAGTTGATATTAACAAGCTGTTTGAATGCTAACTTCAAAACAGACTAAGATAATTTCCGATTTTAATCTGGTTATATCTTTTGTCTGGTTAGAGGTGATATTTGCTGGAATAGTTCCATGCAATGCAGTATAGCTGATTAAACTACAGAAGCTGAGCACAGTATTGCATTGAATGCAGTAATGTTGGCAGTTAGGATTTGAAAGTTCTTGAATGAACTAGGTGGCGTAACTAGCTCAGCCCATCCGATAGCTCTCTATTTATAGTAGAGTTATCGCGCAAGCCAATGAGTTAGGAAGCACCACAAGTCTAAAACTGCTGCTCAGGAAGTTCCACATTATATGGGAGATAGTTTTGTGGAGACATCGAGATAACAAAGTTGCAACTTTTGGTAAAGTTGCAAACCCGCTTTCTAAACCTCTCCAGCAGTTTAAGCTTGAGGCTTTCACGAATGCAATAGAGATCAGACATCTTAGAGATGGGTTGTGATTTCTATTATTGTATTAGATACTTTTGGAGATTTGGTAAACATTCACTCATATGTATAATACATATTTCTTCATATAAATATGATTTAATTTATATGAATTGTCCAAATGATTAAGTGATATCAATTGGGTTATGAGGTCGACTTACCGCATAATGAAGTCCCAATGGTTGAAATTATATACTTGAATCATATAGTTGTTCCTGGTTCGTATAATCGAGTACGGACAAACCGATAATACAATGAACTAGATTGTAATGTGTACTATAGCTCCGCTTCATGGGCTAGTGATGTGGGACATCAAGTACAATTACATAGATATTAGCTGGGAGCTAATGATCGTACAGACCCGACTGGAATAGTATTTAAGATTTCGAGTCATAATACTATTTCATTGACTTTCGAGCAATTTCCTCTGACCTGAGTAGTCCAGAGTGACTCTATTGTGAAATGGTAGACTTTGATACAAGTAAACGCCTTTCGTAAAAGGAGGTTATAAAACTTGTTATTGGGTATATCAGGAAGCAAGTGGGAGAGCTTGGATTGACAAGATGGGATTTTCCTCCATTTTATAATGGGATACATGTCTTACAGGCCACTTGGAGAGTCGAGACTGTGGAAAATACGTGGCCACGTCCAGATTCGTATCATAGAGATAAATCTGGTTTTACAGTCTGTCTCAAAGTCCCAGAAAGGTTTGAACCGATTGAGGATGACTCGAGTCTTGTCTCAAGTTCAAACTTAGACATAAAGTGACAACAGGAAATTGGCAGCACACTGGCTCTGAAGGCCAAGTGGGAGATTGTTGGGATATGTCCTTCGATCCTACGTGTGCAATCGATAAAGTCATAAGGTCGTCTATGGATGTTAAATGATTATTCGATAATATTAATTGTTGGGAACAATATAATATTGATCGATAAAATCATAACTACAGGGTCACACACGAGCTCGATATTGATATACATTGCTTGATAAATATATTGATTTAGAATCAATATTTACGTGGATTTAATACACATGCATGGGATGCATGGCTTGCATGGATGCATGTCACATAGTGTGACATGGCATGCCACACAAGCAAGTGGGACCACATACAATGCATAGTGGCATGTGTATGTGGCATGACCTTTCACCTCCTTTGTAACCCCTTTTGCATGTTAATGGTGCATTATGATGCCCATTATGTTGTAGTTTACAAAGGGGAGTAATGTGGTGAATAATGAGGCCATTATATGGATGAAAATCAGATTTTCATCACATCACAACATTAGCCACGAAATTCTACTCAAATAGAGAGAAAAGAGGTGATCTTGGAGATCAATTCTCAAGCAAGCAAGGTGTTCATTATCCGGGTTCGTGTGCAACACGTAGAGGCCGGGCCATTTGTGCGGCTTCAACGTCCGGACGATCCAAAGGAGTGACGAGGTCATTCACAAGGAGAGCTTCAAGTTGCTGATCCATTAAGGTGGTTCAATCGACTCAACACCACCTTAATCAACATCAACGAATCCATTCATTATCAAATGTAAGAATTCGTTGATATCTCTCTCTCTCTCTCTCTCTATATATATATATATATATATATATATATATATATATATATATATATATATAAATATGTGTGTCTATACATATTTGTGTGCACTAAGATCATGGCATAGTAGATCTATCGCTTTACACGCTTCCGCACACACGCTATATCGATCGGATCGGTATACCGGTACCTTCAATTTCATCCCAAATAAATTATCCACAGTTCACCAAAATTGAAAGTATTAAAATTGAGATATTACCGAGCTTGAGACTCATCCTGTTGTCAACAATTGTTTGAGCTCATCTGAGTCTAAACCTCTATCGCGCAACACCTTCACTTTATGCCTATGATTCAAACCTCTATATTTAGACCAGTGATGTTATACAAGATTACTTGAAAATAAAATTTCATGTGATACAAGATTCAATACCTTACTAGTGCATCCGTCACCAACCATTTATCGAGATACTCAATTTTTGCATGATCTGTTTCATACAAAGAATCATATTCATCGTCGACTCTTTTCCTTCCTTTCATTCGTTCCTTTCGTTCAGCCCCCACAACTACAACACAAGAAATTCACCATATATAAATTATTAATTGAAAAGTTAATTTACATATATCACAATAATTAACCTACCTTCGACACTTTCAAGTTTACGTTTCCCCCGCTTCTTTCTTTCGACAACAGACTTGTCAATGTCATTGTTTTCCATAATCTAAGTATTTTCAACCACCTTAGCTACAAAATCAGAAATTCAACAAATATTTAAATTGAGATTTTTATAAGTTATACAGCACCAAAATCAACCTACCTACAACAATTGCAAGTTTACGTTTACCCCGTTTCTTCCTTTCGACACCAGCCTTGGCATTCACATTTTTTTCTTCAATTTTAGCATCAGCCCTCTCAAAGATATTGGATTCCTCAAATTCATTCCCATTCTTATCTGCATGTTAAAGAATCAAGAATAGAGGTCAATTCAACTAACTTGAAGTTGAAGAATTTCATTGATATTACCTTCTGAAACTGAGAATACGCCATCGACATCGATTTTTCTCTCTAGTCTATGTAATATTTCAACAGCCTCGGCCTTCTCACCATTAGATGCACTTTCCATGAAGGCATCTACTTCTCTCTCAAACTGATGTAATATCTTAATAAACTTCTTATCGATTTTTTCCTCCGGCTCTTTCTTCTCGGTCTCATCATCACAGATATCAACATCTCCATAAATACATGTTCGTTCAGCTTCGGTAATCACCAATTCAGAAATTAAAACCTACAATGAGTAATATTCATTATATGCACATATTTTCAAACAAATTAGTAGATAAAAACACAAACACATACAGTCTCTTTTGATTCTAATGCTTCCTGAATTTCACTCGACTTGAACCTTTGCTTAGTCAACTCCCAATTCATCATTCTAGGAAATTTTTCACAGTCAAGTTTGGTTGCATATTCTGCAATCGAGGGAATTGATTCAAACGCCCAGACCTACAATGCAATACAATATCAACAATTAAAGAATGTAAAATCATATAAAGTTAATTAAAAAATATAACAAAAGAATGCTCTTTTTACACATACCATGAATGAAAGGGGAATCCATGCACTACATACGCAACCTTGGCATTATTAAAGGGAATAGATAAGTCACGATGCAACACCTCCGTTGTCATCTTGTATGACAAATTTCCCCAAGGGTAGTTGTTGAAACTTTTCAAATCATCAACTAGATCAAACCACCACAAACTAATGGATTTGACATCATCCAGCCCAATAACAACATATGCTAAGATTAAAATCAATCCCAACTTGTATTTATCTACGATTGCTGCAAGATTGAAATTTTTTCAAAACATTGGTTCTGTACACTTTTTTTGAGCCTTTGAAATATTTCATTACAAGAGGGGAATTAATTCTAACAGATTCATCTACACACTTATCAACATCACCAATTTTCAATCCAGTAATTACAGCAAACTCTGAGATGCCGAATCGAAGAAACTGCCCCCCACGATAAACCAACATTCTTCATCACTTACTTTCTTCGATGAATGCATAATTAGGTGATGAATGATCGTACCTGATACTCTCAGTTTTGGCATGGAAAAAAGATGTTTAAAACAACCACCTTTCAATAACTGACGACGACGCGCGTCCAATCCTTCGTAAACCGTACGTAATACATTCAAGTTGCTACGATTGCTCAATTTGAATTCTTTTTCTCTTTGGGAAGGGCTCAAAGTATATTGCAACTCCATTCTCTCCATCTTAATACAAAAGAATAAAACAATTAGCACACACCTAAATTCACAACTAAACACAGAACTGAAAAATAAATATGAACAAGAAAACAAAATACAACAGTGAATTGAAAATCGAAACCAAATCAAAATTGAACTGAGTTTAGCAAACAAAACCACATGAAATCCCTTAAATTGAACACTCGGAAAATCCAAAATCAAAACCAAACACAAAGATAAAAAAATCAAATTGACCATATTCGAATCGGAAGATTGGGGGTTTTTTGCATGTGGTTTTTTCTTCATGATTTAGGGTCTTCGGTCGCCGAAGTTGTGAGATTTAGAGCATTAGGACGTCGGAGATGAAGATTCAGCCGATACCAGAATCCAACTTTCTGAACTAGGGTTTGGTTCAGCCCGCGTAGCTCGACACCATTGTGGGGGATGTAGGTTAGGACATCGGGCAGAAAGCAGATAGCGTTGTATGTTTTTACTTCCTCTTGGCGTAGTATCTCTTCTTTGATTTGGACAGAAAAAAAAAAAAGTAGCGCTGCGAGAAGAGGATGAAGGTTCAACTGGTTTTTCCTTAATGAAATTGTAGTGAAATACGCTGAATATAATAGTGACATTGTCGACTTTTCCATACCCACTAAAATAATTAGCTTTTATTTCTATTTTCTTTTTGATTTATTTAAATAACAGGGTAGTCAATTAATTAGACCTAGTCAACAGAGCATTCCATCAATTGTTCTATAATTATGACACTGGATTTTTTAGTTGACATAATTATTAAAATAATCTAAAATATAAAATAAATACTTGATAAATATTTTATGTTAATTAATTTAACTAAATTATATAAAAATAATATTAATTAAAAATTATATTAAATAAATAAAATAACAAAAATTAAAAAAAATAAGTTACCTATCAAAGTCTAAATAAAAATTGCCCGTTCGGGCCGTCAACTCATTGAGTTGGGCCAAAAAAGCCCAATTGTTTTGGGCCATAATATTTTCGTCCCAACCCGACCAATTGGTCGGACCGAACAAGCCAGCTCAAAATCCCAACTATAACCCTAATTTCATGCTTAACAAAATTTAATATTTTCACCTTTAAACCGGCGTGGATTAGAGCTCACAAATATTGTTCTTACAAGCGCGCTCTGCTAGGGCTATGTTTGTAGCCATGTTAAAAGCCTAACAAATGAATTAACTAACTAATTGAATGTTTGGTCTAATTTTCATCAGTGTTCTAAAAATCGGTCTAGGCGGCCGCCTAGGCGGCGCCTAGACGCTAGGCGGCATTATGCCGCTCCGTTTCTCTTCTGGACGGATTTATCCAGTGGGGTTCGAGCAAGACGGGTTTAAGGCAGCTTCTGAACGGTCTAGGCGGCTTCTGGACGGCCTAGGCGGATGTTGGACGGCCTAGGCGGAGGTTGGACGGGTCTGAAAACCCTCACTATAAAAATTTTTGAAGAAAAAATTGAAAAATATTTCTCACCAATCCACCGTCGACCTCCTCCTCTTGCTGCGTTCCCCGTCTCTCTTGCCACACGGCTCCGATCCACCTTTGCCGGTTTTCTTGTTCGACTGTAATTTTTAATTTCTCCCGAAATTTTCCTTTTCTCTTTCGGCTTCTGCTTATCTTCTACTTCTATTTAGCAGCTAATTGACTTTTACTTTTTAAAACATTTCCTTTTCTTGTTTACCTTTCCAAAATTCACTTTTATTTTTCCCTTCCCAACGTTCACTTTTCCTTTTATTTTTCCTATTCCTTTTCATCTTCCGACTACTGTAGTAAATTAATTGAGTTTCCCTTTTTGTTTTCTTTTTTTCCTTTTGTGCTACAACTATATATATATGTTGAGATACTCTAATATTATATGGAGTATTTTATAAACTATTTAGCTAATAGTAATATCATTGCTTTGTGTAAAAAATGATTGTATCTTTATATATGATATTTTATAGAAAATTTTTTATATATAAAAATTAAAAAAATAATAAAAAATTAAATCCGTTTAAATCCGCCTAGGCCCCGCCTAGCCGTCTAGGCGCTAGGCCCCAGGTCACCGACCTGCTAGCGCCTAGCGTCTTTTAGAACACTGATTTTCATAGGTTTGAGATAGATAAGTGGCTCGTAGTTAAAGATTGTGCCCCTTCAAAGGAGTTAACACCTCCAAATTGGGATGATGAGTCGTCTAAATTAGATTGATGACTGAATAATATTACTACTTTCCCTTCGTAGTTTAAATAAAAAAAGATATTTGATGCAAATTTCTTAAATCAGTTTTTAGAATTACGTTGCTGATTTTTTTTCATCTTACTTCTTCAACTTTATTAATTCATCCCAACAAAATCACACCAAATAAATTAAATATGTGCTAAACTTCATTTATTAAGTTTCAATAATATTTGAGATTATGGCTTAACATGATTCGTTCAAATAAATTAAATATGTGCTAAACTTCATTTATTAAGTTTCAATAATATTTGAGATTATGGCTTAACATGATTCGTTTCTTTTTTTCATGTGCTAATTTGTTGCGTTCTGTTTTAAATTGCTGGCAAAAAAAGAAACTGTTTTAGGGTTCTACGAATTTTAAGTGTTTTGTGTGATTAATTATTATTTATTTAGGGTATTTTTTGACAATTAGATCACAAAAAAAATTATATATTTTTATTTACAAAGTTCAAATAATGAACTTGTGACACAACAATAATTAATCGGTATATCCTACTCTCTTTTCTTTTTAATGAGAAAAAAATAAAATAAGCTAAACGCCGTCGTTTGATTGCATATCACTTGTTGCTGGGTTTCTTCGCCGCACACGGCACATCCAGTTTAAACTTTTATAAATAGGGGGTATGGGCAGAGTTATTCATATCCCATTCCTCTTTTTAGGTCTTTCAACGACATCGTCGACTGCACTCCTCCAAAACACTACACGTCTATTTCGGTCTTCCAGCCGGAGAAGTTTTAGCGTGTCGTCATCGTCCAAAATGGAACCTCCGATCGCGAAGAAAGTGAAGCACGAGATGGAGTTGTTTGGTGACGTCAGAGTCGACAATTACTACTGGCTTCGCGACGATTCTCGCTCCGATCCTCAAGTTCTGGATTATCTCCGTCGGGAAAATGCTTACGCCGATCATCTCATGTCCGGTACGTATCTCATCTGTCCAATTCCCCATTCAGAAATGCTGCTGTTTCATTTTCTGTGTTGGGGTTTCGGTTGTAAGATACGATTGGGTAATGGATTTTTGCTAGTAATTTGAACGACTAAATACGTTTGGGTATTGCCATTTTACCGAGTGATCGAATAGTTTGGTTTTTGTATTGATGTAGTTACTTGATGACTTTCAGGAACCAAACAATTAGAAGATCGAATTTATAGTGAGATAAGAGGTCGTCTGAAAGAAGACGACACAACTGCACCTTTACGCAGGGGAGATTACTATTATTACCGAAGAACCTTGGAGGGTAAAGAATATGTCCAGCATTGCCGCCGGCTTGTGGCTAATGTTGGGGCACATCCATCTGTTTATGACACCATGTCGTCTGAGCCTGACGCTCCTCCGGAGCATGTGCTTCTTGATGAAAATATCAAAGCTCAAGAATATGCATTTTACAGCATTGATGCTTTCAAGGCAAGATCATTTTTTTTTTCCTCTTTTCTCGTTGAAACATGAAGAGCTCTTCCCCTCTCAAGCAATGTTTTTTATCTTTTAAATTCAGGTTAGCCCAAACAACAAACTGATCGCTTATGCAGAAGATACTAAAGGTGATGAAATTTACACAGTTTATGTCATTGATGCTGAGACTCAAACACCAGTTGGAAAGCCTTTGGTTGGGGTTACATCAGACCTTGAATGGGCTGGTGATAATGCTTTAGTTTACACCACCAGAGATGAGATTCTCCGGCCACACAAGGTATGGACGGTGTAATGTGAATGAATTTATCATGGTGTCTTAAGGCTGTGCCGCATAAAATATGATTATAAAGAAATGCAGAAGCAAGCTAAAAAACATAATATTAAGTGTCTTGGAGAATACACATTACTGCAAACAATAAAAATAATAATTAGCAATATCTTAGTGTTTAACATACATGGATAAATGAGTACACATTTTGTATACAAAACAGACTTACATATGATTGGAATGATTTTATGAGATTCATTAAATTTAAGAAAAAAAAATCCTATGATTCCTATTATTTGTTTTTCATTTGTTAAGAATTTATTTCCAAAAGCTCATTTTCATCCGGTTTATTATGTTAACAAATAATGTTAAATAAAGTTTTCGATTTGAAAAAGGCAAGCCTCTGCATGAGTTCAATTGCACTATTAAAGATATACATTTTTTGGAAAATACCCAATAGATTATTTCCAGTCGTGTTTCAAATGAACCCTCTCATTATACTACTATATATTACTGTTACTGTTGACTTATCAAAATTCCATAGGAAGTTAAGTGAGCAAAAGAAAAAGAACATATATCCACATATGCCTTTTCTAGTAGGAGTGGGATGTTCTTTTTAGTCTATGGGATGGAAATGAGACGTCTTCTGTCATTTTATTATTTTTTTTTTGTTTTGTTTGGGGTTATGGTCAATTACATAAATGTAAATAGAATAACAAAGTACAGTCATTGTGCATGAGGAGATCCCCAATCTAAGATCCCCAAAAGCCCCAAACACTCCTGTGACAACAAACCTCATTTGTCTTAATGACTAACATAGTATAAACTTTTTTTCTGCTGTGATACCTATTAAAAAATTTGGGTGTTCCTTATTTCTGCTTTTTATCTTTTAGAAAGTATTAGTCATCTTGTATTTCTTTTGGCAGGTTTGGTTGCATAAGATGGGGACTGAGCAATCTTTAGATTCTTGTCTTTATCATGAAAAGGATGATATGTTTTCCCTTAATCTCGCTGCTTCTGAGAGCAAGAAGTTTCTGTTTGTTGAATCTGAGAGTAAAATGACTAGATTTGTCTTTTACCTTGACATTTCAAAGCCTGAAAATGGACTTAGTAGTTTGACACCACGATTGGATGGCACTGACACATCAGCGAGGCATCGTGGTGATTATTTTTTTATTAAAAGAAGAAGTGATGAATGTTTTAACTCTGAGATAATTGCTTGCCCATTGGATGATATATCAGCTACCACCGTTCTTCTTCCTCACCGACCCAGGTAACAACACTCCATATCTGTATTTGAATATAAGATTTTCATTTCTTTTGGGTTTTTATTTTTAATCTTGAAATCAATTGGATTTATACATTGCGAAAGCATAAGATGTCCTTGCATACAAAAAAAAAATATTGCAGAGTGAAATTTCTTTTGCTTGCATTTTCTTCAATAGCTCTAGTTTCTGTATTGATTGGCCTCTGAATGCTTACAAATTTGTTTATTAAATATTTCCAAAATAAGAAATATGTTGTAGTGTAAGAGCTTGTATGGTTATGAATGTACATTCCTTATCTAGTTTCATTGGCTTTCCTTTCAAAATTTAATTATTATAGGTAGAGGTGGGTTCAACCAGCATAATTTGGATAAAAGATGGGAATAATGGTTGACAATATGTAGGGTTGAGAACTGAAGCCCTTGATTTGAGATGTTTAATGTAAACTGAAAGAGAAAAATGGAGATTTTCAATTTTACCCCTCCATTTTCACTTATTTTTTCAACTTTACTCACAACTTCTTTACTTTTTAATTTTAAAATACATTGATACCTTTTACTTTTTGGTCAAAAGGTCAAAAAATAACATTTTTCTTAATCTCCGAACCCAAAAAAATGTTTCTATTGTTCCAGGACAGAGGGAGTACTCTATGTACTTTCTTATACTTTCTATTTTACAAATTTCTTGTTCTGTATGGGGTATATCAATGTATCATGTATGTTGAAAATGCAGACCTTAAGGAGGTGTTTGTGATACCTTAAATTTGTGTGTTTAATTATTTTAAATTTTTTTTTGGTGTAATCAGGTCATACCTCAAGAGTTGTTTTGCACTTATCCCTTAATATAATATAACACTGTACTATAATGTTTCTCAAAGAAAATCTTCAAAAAACAGTTTCTCTGAGCATAGATTATTAAAGGCTGACATGCATATTGCTATGATGAGGGTAAAGGGGAAAGTGAAAATTCATAAATTTTACAAATTCTTCAAGAAATATATACTATTTTCTCAGGTGTTCAAGTTTCACTTTCCTGTGGATAGAATACATCTGTTTACATTTTCAATTCATTTGAGTTATTATGATAATTCGGCTGACATGTGTTTTCCTTTCACCAGTGTAAATATTCAGGATATGCAACTGTTTAGTGATCACCTGGTGGTTTATGAACGTGAAGATGGTTTACCCAATATCAAGGTATATGACCTTCCACCTATTGGAGAGCCGCTTGACAAATTTCATGGTGGTCGGACTGTGGATTTTGTTGATCCTGTATATTCCGTGGATTCATTGGAGTCTCAATTCAATTCCAGTATTTTGAGATTTCACTATAGCTCAATGAGGACACCTGATTCTGTATATGAGTATGATATGAATTCTGGGACTTTGGTTCTCAAGAAGATTGATACGGTGAGTTATCATGTCACCACGACAATAAGCTTTTTTTGTGTGTTTTGGATTAATACTGCACCTATTTTTTCCATATATAATAAGCATTTTCATCGATAGATTCTTGTTTCCATTTGTTCTATGAAAAATAAAAAAAAAATCCTAGCATTTTGAAATTTTAGCTTTATATTTACATTCATGATGAAATATTTTCACCAACTTGTTGAGCTGTCTTCCTGATGTTTGCAATTATACGAAATATATGTTTCTTAGGCATAAAGTGGTAGATATTCAATTCTTACCTATGACTGCATATTTAGGCTAAATCACCCTCTCCCTTTGATAATTGTTGAGAGGTGATGGATGGACAGGGAATAAAGACAATCTAAACCAAACAGGAAAATCACTATTTGCATATCTGGGACTGGATTATAACATATGGGGATTGCCATAGTTTTTATTTCTATGATTTTATGAACCTTGGCTTTATAATGTAATTCAAGGACATATTTTTTTATTGTGTGGCTGAAAAACGAAGTGGATGTCATGGTGATTTGAAAAAAACGATAAACAGGGGAATCAAGTGCCCTTATTTGGTTAAGGATTTGTCAACCTCGGCCAGTGGCCAGCGATTGATTCGCCCATAAATCCCTCCCCTGAGTCCCCCTCCTAGGATTCCCACAAAAGATTAACTTTTTTGTCAAAACTCTTCCTCTAAGGAGAACTTTTTTAAAAGCTAAAATAAATATCATGAGCTGATTTTATACTCATCCGGCAATTGCTGAACCTATAAAAAACTTAAAATGAAAACTTAATACATACTTGACTGTAGTATTCTGCTTTGCTTAACGCCTTAACCTACTATTTAAAAGAATTTGATATCATATGTTTTATCTACCGAAATGAGTCCTTGTGATAATATCTGCACTGTATGTTCCAGTCTTTTATTGCAATTTTTATACGGTCCATCTACTTGACCATTTGAATATTTAATACTATTTCAGGTGTTGGGAGGCTTTGACTCAGCTAATTACATTACTGAAAGACTGTGGGCTACTGCTGATGATGGAACTCCCATACCTATTTCTATTGTATATAGAAAAGATTTAGTGAAGCTCGATGGTTCAGATCCATTACTTCAATACGGTTATGGTTCATATGAGGTAATACACTGTTATTTAGTGTAGGTTTCTGTGAATTGATTAGACGTAACAGGCTGCATTCAGAAATTGTTGACTCCGTTAATTATCATATATTGTGCATGGCTAATTGGCTATGGCTGTGGCTTCTCCTCTAAAGTGCTGATGTTTTGCACAGATATGTATAGACCCCTATTTCAAGGCATCAAGATTGTCCTTGTTAGACAGGGGTTTCATTTTTGCAGTTGGCCACATTCGTGGGGGAGGTGAAATGGGGAGACAATGGTATGAAAGCGGAAAACTGCTGAAGAAAAAGAATACATTTACAGATTTTATTGCTTGCTCCGAACATTTGATTGAAAAGAAGTACTGTTCCAAGGAAAAACTTTGCATTGAGGGCAGAAGTGCTGGTGGTTTGCTAATTGGTGCTGTTATTAACATGCGACCTGATTTATATAAGGCTGCTGTGGCTGGGGTACCTTTTGTTGATGTTTTGACCACTATGCTTGATCCAACTATTCCCCTTACAACATCTGAGTGGGAGGTGAGTTTACTACAATTTGTTTCTGGAAATCGTTATTGCTTTCTTAGTTTTCACATAAAACTTGTATACCTGTATTTGATGAAATAACATTTATGAGTGAAAACTGACAACCATCTAATTAGTATGTTGTGTGTGGATATACCAGTAATTGTAACCGCCTCTGCCCATGCGAGCCAAAGACGACTCTTATGGGTCGGCCTAGTTACCAATCATTGCCCTGGAGTGAAATCTTGGCCCCATACATCGCACTTTGTCCTCACTCACGCACACTTGAACACTTTTCAGTAGTTCCCTCATCTTTTTTTGGCCCCCACACCAAAACATGTCTATTTCAGCGCACTTTGGCCTCACTCATGCGTATTTTAACTTTGAAGTTCTTATGAATGGATGCCCAAGAAAGAAGATAAACTTTCTTGGAATGAGTAGCATATTTAATTCTTTTAAGCATTTTCTAGATTATGATGATAATGTTCATTTTATCTGCCGAGCTGGGGCCTGGGAGCTTGGGACCAATGATAATAGGAAATAGATTAGCCTAGGTCAAGCAATTGGTATGCTAGGTGATAGCCCACGACGCTTTCGCCCCAGAAGATCAACCCTTAATTGATCAAAAATCAACCACTCTCCTCTCAAAATACTATCTGGATTTTGTAAAAAAAAAAAAAAAAAAGACATTATTTGGATATTTTGTGCCAGACTAATTAAATTGTGATTTCAACTTAGATTGAATATTCTGACCAACATTATTCTAATTCTAATTGTTTCTATTAGAAACTAAATGCAATCTTCACAAACTTATTGCCTACTGAATTTGTGTAGGTTACTATTTAAAGTTTTAACGGGCTTCTGTCTCGAGTCCTTAATTCCCTTATTTGTAATCAGAAATCTAAATGATTGGTTTTAGGTTGTCTTTCCTTCTAAATAAACCTAATCAAGTAATTTGCAATCATGCTCTTATCTTTCACTTTGATTGGTTTATCATATGTATGCTTTGTCAACAGTTTTATTGTTGTAATGTTGTGCACTTATGTTTGATTTCCTCTTCGAACTCTCCACTTAGTTGACTAGTTGTTGCCATTTGTTAAGACTGGTTTATCAAAATGACCTATAGACTGCAAATAACTTCTTGCTTTTGTTACTATAGGAATGGGGTGATCCTCGCAAAGAAGAGTTTTACTTCTACATGAAGTCATATTCCCCAGTTGATAACGTAAGTTATACTGTAGAACATTTTCTTTTTCGTAACTTCCATTTTCATGTAGAGGCAGTATTCTGCTTTCAGCTCGCAAAATTAGCAATAGTTTAAATATTGTTTTGTACATTAACTTTGATCACTTTTACAGATTAGAGCACAAAACTATCCAGCTATTCTTGTAACTGCTGGACTAAATGGTAAGTATAAAAGCAAATCTTAACCTTCATATCTTTGTCAGAAATGCCTTACACACACACACACACACTGTTACCTTTTTGTGGTGTTGGAATCACTTCTACGATATGCAGCTACAGTACGACAACACATTGAAAATATGATATAAATCTCATTTATAATTATGTTGTTGGAATCAAACTTGGATTTTAAAAGCTGCATTAGAATTATGTTGTTGAAGAACTTTATTCCTAAATTGTTTTGAGCAAGTTGAGAAGTACTACATATTGAATGTTCGCGTATTTCTTCTTGTTACCTAAGTCACTAGCACAAATAAAATATGGATGATGGATCATGGTCTTTCAGTTGAATAAACACTTCCTCGTTTTGGTAAAATAAATATATCTAAACACTTGTCCCTATGACAGATACACGGGTTATGTATTCAGAACCAGCTAAATTTGTTGCAAAGTTGAGAGATACGAAGACTGATGATAATATTCTGCTCTTTAAATGTGAACTTGGTGCTGGACATTTCTCGAAGTCAGGAAGGTAACGTCATCACATTTCGTTGCTTTTGAGAAAATTATATTATGCTCCTAACTATATACATTTTCTCACAGTCAACCAGACATTCTTTAAAGGGTTGATTACAAAAATATTTTTGAAATTCAGTATATTATAGAAGTTAAAAAAAACCTTAATATTTGTTTTTGATCGATAAATAGTTCCCTCAATACGGGCATATTGTAAAGAAAATGCAAACTTTAAAGGGATGTTTTGCATTACTTGGAGAGGGTATCTGTGTGAATGTATCGCTTTTATAATACTTATATTTTATTTTTCATGAATTAGGTCAAATTTCAAGTAATTTTTGGCAATAGATATTTTTTTTAATAGTTAACATTTGCACCATAATTATGACTTTACATGATAGCTTCCAAGACCTGCCTACTGTTCTATTTAACCATCATTTGGCTGATTTGATACATCATTTTACGTGTTTCCATTTATTTTTTATCCTTTGCAAGTTTAAACCCAGGTAGAAGTAAACGACTGCTTAGCACTGAAGATTGTGTATTGTAGTCATTCATGGGATTAACATGTCATTGTCATAAAACTATGTTGATTTTTCTTTTCGCTCCCTTTTATTTTCTTTATTTTCTTTTTCGGCGTGTATTGGAGTTTGACCTGAATTTTCTGGTACAGGTTTGAAAGGCTCCAGGAAGATGCCTTCACGTTTACTTTCATTATGAAGGCATTAAACATGGTTGCTACTGTGTCTTAGATAGAGACCTAGGATCTCTCATTCGTACTGAAGAATCTAGAATTTAGTAGAAAACTATGGTCTGACGCATACCTTTTCAAATACTTTATTTTGGGATTCCCGGAGTAAGACATGCAAGGTTTGTGCTCAAATTCAAGTCCTGTTACATTTCAATCCTCCTGACATTATTTATGAGTATTACTTTGTTTGCCATCGTCTTGCTTTTCAAATTGGGCTTGTACAACTCAATTGCGACCTCCTTGAAAACTATTCTTTTCGACGATTTCTTAATTTATTGTGAAAGCTTGTTTTGCAGACGTGAAAAGGAAGCATTGAAATGAGTATGTGTTTGCAATGTATCTTCTAGTATTATTGCGGTAAAATTGTTGCACAAAAATCGAGAGAGACTAAGGCATTGTTCTGTTAAACTTAGTTTTTGTTTAGTTGAATTTGAGTTAAGCTCGATTCAGTTTAGTTAAGTTTAGTTAAGTTCAACTCGATTATAGTCAGTTGACTTGCTCTGTTTACTTTGCACATAACCCTTTCATCAATTTGCACCTTGCCCAATTTCCCCATATTCGAACTGAGGTGCGTGGCCAAGGTCATACTCTCCTGACTGTCGCGTCGTCATTATATACAACTCCATAAGAGCGATGGCTTCGGCCTCAATCAGTCTTCCAAGTTGGAAACTTGAGATCTCAACGACCTCTCAGCCCCAAGTCTTCCAAATATTTTGTTGTTGCCGGTGAGCTTTTTTCGGATGTCATGCTCTTGGTGACTCGGTGTGATGAAAAAAGTGACACCTGTTATGTTGGTTCCTACATTAGCTACTACGACCCTAATGTTCCGTATCCTCACATGATCGTTGATTTTGCTATCGATGTATAAGATCAAGGGCAAGGGGATCTGAAGCCCTTTGTTGAGAGTTTGGGTAATTTTGCTCTTTCTATCGGCTGTCATAGCGAAGCTGTTGCGTTGTCAGTGACTTGATTCCCCGGGCATTTACTTCACTGATCCATTTGAAACTATATTTGACGATGAAAGTGACGAGCTATTTGGTGGGCACGATATTGGCATCTTCGATTTCAAAAGCAAAACTGTTATGCGATTATCCATGTGATGCTTGAAGCCTAAAAAAGGTTGTGCCATCACCCATGTGGTACTTACCAAGAGAGAACTTTGAGTAATACTGTATTATCTTCAAACCCAACTTTTATCTTCATTTTATGTCTCTCTTATTCTGAGTATTATGTTGGATCCATGAAAGAAGCATTCCATTCATGAAAAGTAAATAAATTACAAAACAAATAGTAATTGATTTATCTGGCCAACTGTCCAATTCTTACGGTTAGCTTGAAGTTTTTTTTTGTCTATGTCAATTGCAATGTTTTGAATTCAAACCTTAGAGTTTACGGTTCTCACTTCAAGTGCTCTACCAATTGAGCTAACAACGTTGTTAGCTTGAAGTTGAATCCACTCCAATAGCACTTGCCCAAGAGAGTAAAACTTATTGCAGATGGTAAGATGGATAGGCATGAGCAAAGTAGTATGTACAAGATGATAATTCTATTAATACAAAAAGGAAAGGGCTACTATGTATTAGTTATTAATAATACAAATGTTACTAAATGTTATAATTTTTTTTCTACAAATGCTACTAAATTAAAATTTATTAATAATGTTATTAAACATTTTCTAGTCAACGTGAACCTAATTTAATAATCACTAATTTATTTTAGGTCTTCTTTATTTTATTTCATTTTTTATTTTAGGGCTGAAATAAAGTTTAATTGTAAGTCTTCTTTATTTCATTTTTTATGTCAATAATTTTTATTTTTAATTTCAGAATTTATTTTAAGTTTTCTTCATCTTAGTTTTTTAATAATCTTTTTATATGCTACACATGATTTTTCTTTTTTTCAGTTTTTTACGAAAATAATGTATCGGAGTATTCAATAATTATAAGTTATAATTTAATAATTAAAATAATATATAAAGTAATATATATATATATATATATATATATATATATATATATATATATATATATATATATACACAATATAATACACTAGCTACTCATTAAATAGTAAAAATTGATGTAATTTATTTAAAAAGTACGGATAATTTAGTTAATCATATTAAAAGTAGGTATTTGATATCTTCGTAAAAGCTCAACAACACATAATCGATGATTAATAAAAATATATTCGATGTCGATACGACGAAAAAATATCAAAACACTTGCCTTTGATTTGTTGTTTTTGTTAGAAATATGAAGTTTAGGGGCCGATTTGCTAGCTCTCCTCCTTACTTGATTTCCAGCAAAATTAAGTTTATTCCAAAATTTCCTTCTCTCCTTCTCTTTCTTTGTAGTCAAATATGGGAAAATAGAAAAGAAAAATTGATGTTCATCAAGTAAGCGTATTGCAATTGTTAGGAATAAGTTGTTTTTTATCGAGGGCAAATTGCAAATTTTATAAAATGAATAATTGAAAGCTAATTGCAAATTTTACATATTGAATCCGGAATGCAGTATTATTATAAATTATAATATATAAAAATTTATTAATTGGAGTGCAGTATTCTTATAAATTATAATATATAAAAATATATTAAATTTATAATAAAAACACGTTTTTCAAAAATATTAATTAAAATTCGTTTTTACGAAAACCTAAAAAAAATTAGATTTTTGAAATCAAAGCACGTAATACCTGTGCACCCGCAATTAAATTTCTCCCGATTTTTAAAACATATTAGGATTTTTTGTTTAGTAAAATTGCGCAATAAATATAAACAATTACATTTTTTTGTTAACAGCTTAAAAATGTGTAATGCTCTAAATTTATTTTAGTATTTTAATTGTGTATGGAATATTTTAAAATATAATAATTATTTTATAATATAATTTATTTATATTAAGGTGTTTAAATATTTTTATAATTTTCCAGTGTACGAGTAAGTAGAAATGCATCACTTAATTAATATTTAAAATTGATTAAAATTGAGTAGAAATGCATCACTTAATTAATATTTAAAATTGAAGTTTATATTATTTGCATTTTGTAGATTTAAAAATGTAAATTTACGTTTTGTAAAAATGAATTTTAATTAATATTTTCAAAATTTTGTTTTTATTATAAAATTAATATATTTATATTAAATAATTAAAACATAAAAAAAAAGTAAAGAAAATAAAAATTATTAAACCTGTTATTTGTCCTATTGTTGTGCAAATAGCACGACTTTTTAAAAATCAACAAAAAATGGTGATGTGATTGTGAAGGGCAAATTATATCTTGCTCCTCAATGCAAGATGTACATCTTACACCTGGTCAACACTGTATAAGAGTCGGTCAAAATTAACCTAATTTTTTTTTCTTTTTTTTCATCGTTCTCACTCTCTCTCAATTCCCTCTCTCCCTCTCTCTCGACTTCGCCCCAGTTTTATGGGGGATAACAGCCGTACAGAAGCCCCTTCTCGGCTCCCGCGCCGTCTGTTTTTCCACCGGAACCGATTCAGACGTGATCGCGAATTTTTAGATGGTCGATCCAGACGGAAGCGGCTTCATCGACGATAAGGAGTTCCACCGCGCCCTCTCGTTGTACAATGAGAGCTTCGGGATGCGGATTGTTCACCTGCCCATGTATCTTTTCACCAACAACAACTTGAGAAAGATCGGGTCTACTGTATATAAACAAAAAAATTAATTTAGGTTTTTTTTTTCCTTTTTTTTTTCCTCCTTCCGTCTCCTTCCTCCTTCCTCTTTTCTTCTTCTATACATCAACATACTGTTGAAAACCTTGATCTATACCGTCGATATTTTTGTTCTTAATCATCTTCGGCTTCGTCCTCCATCGAGATAGGTACGATCTCGGTTCTTAGCGTCGGTTTCATCCCTCCATCTAGATCGGTTCTTACCGTCGACTTCGTTCCTGCGTCGATCTCTATTCGATCTCAGTTTTGACCCTCGCTTTCGTCACTCCATCGATCTCGATTCTGATTTTGTTGACTTCTGCAAAAATTATGTTTGAATTGTGTTTCCTTGAAGGTATGCTATGAAATTCCTTTTGATTTTTCAATTTAATTTCGGTTGATGGTTGTTGTTGTTTTTGTTGATTATTGTGTTTGATAATTTTTGTTGTTTATACATATCTGTTATCGATTTTCAGCTAGATTTTTTTTGGTGGTTTTGATCTCATATGTTGTTGTTGTTGTTGTTGTTGTTGTTGTTGTTGTTGTTGTTGTTTGTTTTGGGTTGAAGATTGTATCTCACCAGTGGTGGATTGAGAATCACTTTCTGAAAAAGGGGATCAAGGCCCCAAGTACGAGCTTTTGTTGGGCAACCTCAAAGAGCTTGCGACCTTAAACTTCAGAGCATCGTCTCAGCCGATGCCCCTCTCCCACAACATACTCCCAATGGTTCTTTCCTTTTACCATCATTGGAAGAAAATTTACGATAAATATTGTTATTACAATCTTGGAGCTGGTTTCATGCCTTTTCTAATAAGGTAAATATGGATGTTTTCGAATTGTATGTTTTTTATGTGTTTTTGTGTTTTTACTTTTTTGATGCTATTGAGTCGAACCACGTTGTTGATCTTGATAATGAAACCCTTCAATAGTTATTCTTATATTGATGTTGACCTTCAGTTTGTATTCTGTCAACCTTTATTTTGTAATATGTCAACCTTCATTGAAGTTAAATGTCAATCTTCATTTAAGTTTAATTTACAGTTATGAGTTTATGTGTTGTTGATCTTGATGATGGAACCCTAAATCCTCATACTTCATGTTATTCTTACATTGATGCTGCTATTTTTGTTGATCTTGACAATAGTGAGATAGTGTGGTTTAGAAGATTAAAAAGTTCGACAAGACTTTGGATTTTCTACAAGAGTTCATTTGAAACATATATTGGTTTTTAGGATTTTGGATTTTGATTATTGTAACAAATATTGGTTTTGGATATTGTATTTGATAGTTGATTTGAAACTTCATTTTTGTAACAGATTGGTTAAGTTTCTCATTCTGTTATTTTTCATTTTGTATCCTGAAAAATAAATAGGCCAGGTTGCTCAGATGGACATTTGAAGCGTAAAAGATAGTGTGTTTGGAAGATTAAAGAGTTCAACCGATTTTACAAGATGTTGGAGTACAAGACTTTGGATTTTCTGCTTTGTACTTTAATCATTTGAAACATATATTGATTATTAGGATTTTGGGTTTTTTTTATTTGATGATGATTATATTTTATTCGTATTGAATTTTGAGGTTAAATCAAAATAAACAGAATGAAGGATGAAATTAAATAAAAATGCAGAATGATGTTTATGAAAATGAAGGCTGGTGTTTTGAAAAATATATAATAATTGAAATATCATTTTAATGAATTATTAGTGTATGTTTCATGTGAGTTGTAGATGTTTATTTATTGTGTTTTAGATTTTGATTTCATTTGAGATGATATATAGTTAACTAACACAATGAAAATGATGAAGGTTGGTGTTTTGAAAAATGTATAATAATTGAAATATCATTTTAGTGAATCATTAGTGTATGTTTCATGTGAGTTGTAGAGGTTTATTTATTGTGTTTTAGATTTTGTTTTCATTTGAGATGATAATAGTTGGCTAACACCGATCAATTTGGAGATGAATATTAACATTTATTTTCGTTTTGAACATCATGCAAGTACTTATGTATTTTATAAGAATAACTGAATCATCAACAAAGCAGGCACAATATACCAGAAATAAACAAACATGCATCAATCACCTACAAATCAATTATCTAAAAATTATCCACTAATCATCTACAAATGATGCACAAAACAGTTTAAGCATCTAACACTCTTGTCAAGGACAAATCATCTACCATCCATCAACAATATATATCATTCAACCATCAATCATCTACCACATACACTAATTATATATACCAATCCACCATTCATCGATGTGTATGTATGTGAATTTACAGATATGGCCTCCTAATAATTCGCCTTTATTTGGAGGAATCTTTGTGAAGTAGCGAGGCTAGTTGAAGCAGACCTAGGCAGAAGGAAAAGAGGTCGTTCCTGCTCGATACGATAATAGGGTTCCAAAACTGTTGACAAAAAAAGGCATCTCATTAGCTTACAGTATATAGCGCCGCGAATACGAATTTTCATCACACAACATAAATCTCATCTTTTTCAACATTTTTATTTATTCTTTTCTTTTCAAGCCGCTTTATTTATTTTATTTGTGAAAAATAATGTAATATGATTAATTTGAAGTAAGAAATAGTTTTACAATGAAGTTAACAAAATGTAATATGATCAATTTGAAGTAAATAATTTAGAAGTACTTTTTGCTGCAATGATCGTCTTCTTGCGGTTCAATGCAACCTCCACCTCCTCCTGTGAATTCATACACAATTTTTTAGATTTTCTAGTATAATTAAAACAAAAGAGCAGATATGATATGTATTTAAATGAAAGACCATAAAGGAGATTTAAGAAGACTTGCATCATTTTTTTCTCTTCACTAACAACATCTAGTTTTCTTCTCTTCTTGTGGTTTCAATGCGACCCCACCTCATGTTATTAGATTTAATAATGTAATACAAAAAAAGATATGTAATAAAACTTACACTAAATGAAGATTGTAATCATTTTATTACGTGAAATTATTACATAATATGTGAAATTTAGTACAATATTAAAATAAAGGATGAGCTCTATTATTATGAAAGATGATGCAATACATATATGAAGTATAAGCTCTCGTCTACACTTGGCAAATAAACACGATCATTGAACAAACACGGTTTCAATATTAAAATAAAGGATGAACGGTTTTAATGAAAGATGGCGTACTATGGATATGAATTATGAGCACGTTCAGAAATTTACCTAGTTTTGGTGGAGAAGTATTCTTTCTTATGTTGGTTTTTGTAGATAATTTATTTTGCAGCTGAAAAAATTAATAATAACTGTTTAAAATGAAAAATGAACTCTATTTATTATGAAAGATGATGCAATATAAATATGGAGTATGAGATCTACTTACAATGAAAGATGACATAATATGGATATGAAGTATGTATAGTTTTAGAAATCTATAACAACAGTGTACTTGTAAGGATTACATCAAAATTATGAAACTGATTTTTTCGTGTTTTCATGCGAACATGATGTGAAATAATGTGCACTTGTAAAGACAGATACATTACATCACTAAGCGAACGTCCTTAGCCCAAAACTTCTCTGTCCATTCATTCAGTAGGTAGGATCATTGATAGCTACACATATCACAGAATCAACTCCCTTGGACTTGAACTTATCGGTGTTGTTTTTGTAGCTAGGCACGTGTTGCGCCAACACACTCCTATATAGGCTCCCTGTGACACGAAAAATTTATCGAATTCATCCGACTAAAACCCCTCAGTTCATTTCAACAGACAAACAAACACACAAACGTGCAGAACTCAAACTCAAACATGCAAAACTCTGTGGAAGAGTGAGTAGTGAAAGTGTGTACAAATTTACAAAATCAATCAAACCTTGTGTGTGTCTGAATTGTGGTGAAAACTAGAAAAATTACTAAGCCAAATTATGAAATAAGTAGGGTTTTCAGAAATTTATTTATTACCAAATTCATGAAATTAAGAATACCAAATTCATGAAACTAATAAAATTACGAAGTACCTAGGGTTTGAATATCGAATTTCGATCGATTAATTTCTTCCGCAAAGAATTCGGTACTGTAGCTTGGAGGCGGGGAAGAAGAAGTAGATCTGGCCGGCTCGAGCGCGTGGTTGTCGATGGAAGAATGGTTGCGGTGTGACGGGCAACGGGGCGGTGAGCGCGGTGGGAACGATCAAAGAGAATGGTGGTTGACTGCGTATTGGAGAGAAGTTTTCTGTAAAATCGCGAGAGAGAATTAGGGGGAACTGAACCGTGTATGTATGACGTAATCATAAATTAAATTGGGCTGGATTAAAATTGAATCTTTTTTATTTGTTGGGCCTGAACTAAGATGGTTATCTTACTCTTAGGGTGTAAGGTATAGGCCCTCGTGAAGTTCACGTGTCTTCTAAAAAAGAAATTTTAAAATTTTCAGCCCAATTTATACTTAAAATTTAATGATTTGTTTAGTTTGTGAACTACATCAATTTTGACTAACAAGGAGAGGTAGATCTTCTATAGACCATGTTTTCCTCTCCAATACTGCTATTAAATTCAATATGATTTTTTCTTGTATTTTTGCAATTCCAATGGCTATGAAAATTTCTAATCCTTATCTCTTCCACCTTACACAAAAAGACAGGTTTGTTTTCAATCGCTTTCTTATCGTTCCATTAAATAACAAGGATCAAATCTAACTTTTTGACGTCTCCGTCTCTCCTTAACAACTTTCTTCAATTCATATTACTACCGGCTATGGCGCCATCTCCGAATCTGGAAACGCTGCTGGAATCAGCCCGTCCCTTCCTCCGCGGCGAGCTCGAAGCAGTCGACCAGAAGCTGCCGCACCTGGTCTCGGTCCTCCGTCGCGCCGGCGCCGGAGAGTGCTGGCACAAGCACGGTAGTTTCCTCGAACACCTGGTGGACGTGTACCGCATACTCAAGATCTGGAAGGCTCCCGACGCCGTCTGCCTCTGCGGACTCTTCCACTCCGCCTACTCCAACTCCTACGTCAACCTCGCCATCTTCCCGCCGTCCTCCGCCGGCCGCGACACCGTCCGCTCCCACGTCGGCCCCGCCGCGGAGACCCTGATCCACCTCTTCTGCGTTGTCCCACGCCAGCAGCTCATTCACGACCACCTCCTCTTCCGGTACGGAGATGACGCCGAGCTCACCGACCACCTCAGATCATCGGAACAAGAGGAAAACGACGAGGCTCGTTGGAGAAGGAAGCTGCAGTCCGTCTGCCCGCCGGAGGGGATAAAACTGAAGCACATTAAGACCGGTGAGGATGTGATCCTCCCGAGGAGGACCGTCGCCGTTTTCCTCCTGTTGACAATGGCAGATTTCAGCGACCAGCTGTTTGGATTTCAGGATAAATTGTTCGACAACAGCGACGGACGTCTCGAATTCTCCGGCGGCCAGACGCCGCCGTCGTCTCTGTGGCCTGGCGACGGGAAGCCGGGGCTGTGGATGAACTCCGTATCGAGAATGGGCGCGATATACCGATTGATAGTCAGAGAAGAAGAAATCGTAAATAATAATAATAATAATGATGATGAGTATTTGGAGCTTGTGATTCCGCCGGTATTCGATGGCTGCAAAAGAATTGTAGATCCAAAAGATGGGATAATAGCTCGAGATTTGTACTGGGCGGCGGTTTGCGGCGGAGGAGCGAGGGCGGAGGAGATGCTTCTGGAGAGTCTGGAGAGAAATCCGTTTGTGGGTGAGCCGCTGTTGGTGGTGGGACAGATATACTTGGGGAAAGGGGAGTTTGAGGCGGCGGAGAGGGCGGCGGAGAAGGGGCTGAGACTGATGATGGCGTGGGGGAGTCCGTGGGATAAGAGGATGACGTGGGAGGGATGGGTTTCATGGGGAAGGGTATTGCTCATGAAAGCTAAGGATAAGTCATGGCCTCCAGATGGATGGGGTATTCTCAACCTCGGCCTTGTTGCCTAATTATCACATTCACATTATTATAATAATGTACTGTACTCTACTAATTAATAAGACAATTTATTTCACTATTATTGTACTCTTTTATGAAAATAATCTTAATTCTGTTTTAGCATCATTGAAATACTACTCTCATTTTTCAAAAGCATTGCATCTTCTTTAAAAGTAAGTGAGTATTATACTCCCTCCTTCCCTTAAAACTGTGCACTGTTTTAAGGGATAAAGTAGTACATTATTTTTCTTTTTGGTTATATGTTACACCCCTTTATGTAGTGTGAGCTAGTATGTTAGCTTTTTGAGACGGTAAGAATGCTCTTGGCTCTTGCTATGCATAGTATTGCTCGTACCCCTCTTTGTCTTTATGATATTAACCTTTCCAAGGAAAAAAAGATGGAGTAAAACATTTGATTTGCAAAAGCTAATGTCTAAACAATAATGTTTGCGAAACTGCAATATATAGCTTATATTCTTTCGGCTAATGTCTAAACTATAATGTGCTAATGTAGCTTCAAGAAAATATACAGTGAAATTTATACAAAATACTGAGACTGCGGACTGCAAACACGACACTAAATAGTTCATCAGAAGCTATCCGATCTGGTTAAAGAAAATTTACATTGAAATTTATACAAGACCGAAATATAGGACTGCAAAGACATGGTCTCTAACTCTCTAAGAGTGTTTATCAAAAGCCTAGTTAGTTGAATGACCGCCATATCTTCTTTTCTTCCAAAACTAACTTCCTGCAAACTTGAGATTCATGGTGCATAAATTCGAGAAACAAGTCTCTTAGCTCTTTTGCTCTGTCGAAAGATTCAGTTCCTGAACAGACTATTTGTAGTTCTTCGCCAGCTTCATATTGAGTTTCATCCTGCATGCGCCAAAATTTAAGAGATAAGTTTGGAAATATTTAAGTGCTGGAGGGTAGACACGTGTGAAAGAGTGCATGCAAATGCATATCAATGAACGTGAAATTGTGATCGCATTTGTATTATGCATGCCATATCATATGGACTCATAAGGTTACTCTAATCGAAAATGGAACACGCGCACACATGGAAAGAACTAAGAAATGTATAAATCCTTGATTTTTCCTGAGAGAAATATCGCCTATATAAAAAGGGAAAATCCTTTTAAGTTCTTGTTCACACACAAAGATCAAAAATAGAATGCATTCAAGAATTGATTCATTTCCATTATGTCTCTATCAGAACTACAAGCAATGGTCCCATGAATGTAAGAGCAGTTTAGGCCAAGAAATTAATAAAAGCACAGGAAAAATGTCTCCAGAACAGTTTCGAGCTTAAGAATCTTAAATGAACGTGATAGCAAATGCCGAAGATAACTAAGCTAGAGATGTATATAAGACAACTTATTAGCCACTTATTATAGAATTCATAGGCTTGTACCCCTCGGAGACAAGTCAATATCCAAGCCTTGTTAGCCTCCTCTTTTTTTATAGTTCGTGTCAAAAGAACTAGATGCAGGCATGTATAAGATAAATTATTTAGTAAGAATACTAACCTTATCTACTATTATGAGTTCACATATGGACATTACTAGACACATATTTTACATGAATATTAATCTTTTTTGCTGTATTACGCTAGAACCTGCTCCAATTTTGAATAGATCATAGATTAGACTTAAAAGCGTGTAGATCTTACTATGCCATCTTGTATCGTAAGGCTTTTATGTGGGTGTGCACTTGTAAGAACTAATCAGATAAAAAGTGTTGCAATGGCCGATTTGAATACCTAGTCACAAATATCATGAATACAATACACATACATGCAAATACAATATTCAATATTCAATATTCAAATTCTGGCTGATATATATGCACATGTGTGGACATAAAATGGCACTATCTTATGCAGTATCTTGAATTTGAGACCATGTATACATCATATATTCATATGAAATCATACAAATAGGCATTAAATATCCATTTCTTATTTGGTCCTTCCATAAGAAGCATTGAAGGTGATAAATGGAATTTTTCCTTCTATTTGCCGATAAAACCAACAAGAAATAACAAGGCTTACCAGGATCATGGGGTGTAAATTCCAAATAGTAGTTCTCAATGTTGCGGTTAGTGTTTTTTCATCAATAACCCATGGCCTGCACGAAGCAGAGAAAAAATGTATGTTAGGTATCATTAATAAAGCAAAAAATCTAAAGCAACTAAGTAGTAAAAAGCTTGCATCTTCAATTTCAAGAGAAAATAGCTTGAATAAGCATATTTAAACAAAAAAGAAAATTATCCATGATACACGACTGAACATTTTTGATAACTTCCATTAAGTTACTGAAATTGAACAGGCGATTGAACTTCAAAGGTTAGCGAAAATACGGGCTATCTTCTAATTCTTCCCGATATGAATGACAGTAGGAGAAGAGATATGTTTTCAAAGGATTCACCAACTGCAAAATTGCAACCGATTGTATGATTAAGCATGGTATTGCACCACTGCCATCAACATGATTGTATAACTACTGCCTTACTAAAATAGTTAAAGAAATGATTCTAAATCTATGTATTATAATATTAAATCTAGTGCGATCCTAATATTCTTATTTCTAATATGTATCCACGGTAACTAGTTGAAAAATAAATTTAATGACTGGTCTAACATGAGAGGAACCTAACGAAGGCCAGTTTTTCTTATTAGTTTGGGATCACTCGTAAAAAAAACATTGGTTTCAAGGGGAATTTCAGTAAGTCACTAGGGCTCATATGGGCCTAAAAATAGCACCCATAAAATAATTTTTAAGGTGCACAGTTATTGGTCTTCACAAGGATAAGTACTAGCCTCGAACATATGTTAGACTTAGAACAACAGAATGTGGGGACCAGTCAATGCAAAGAGGACTACGCTCTTTCAGTTGGAACAAGAACATATCACCAAGGAATAAATTAAGACCAGGATGAATACCTTCCTCTCGAAGAAACTATTATTTGGTTTGGCTTGGACAAGAACTCGTAGACAATCTGAAACTTCTTTGGACAGTCAACCACAATGGCTCCTCTTGCAAATGGGTCTGACAGCTGTGTTGGAAAAACAAATGCTTGTGGCAGAATAGCAGTTTTCTTATAAACCAATTTTTTGATTGATGATGGACTTAAGTCATTCTCCAAGTTATTGATTAGAATGAAATGCTGATCTTTTCTTGTAGCCAGGCCATCAATGCTGTAATGTTGTGGCCCAAGATCTTCATCATCTTGACTCGTCCATTGCTCATAATTGCTAATCAATGATCCTGCGTGTAAAATATAGAAGCAAAATACAGATGACGCAAATGATAAAAAGATAAATGAAAATATTAAATAAAAGGAAGAACCATCCCTTCTCAATAAAGAATTTCAATTTAGATATCACGGATTATTGACAGGGCTATGACTTAGGGGATAAGTTTAGAGCATGTATTATGAATGCACCACTTAGGCACCTACGGTGCAGCAACACAAGAACTGATTTATTAAAGGTTCATGAGTAGATTGATGTTCCAAAGAAGTAAACCTGTACTTTGCCACATCCGACTCTTGATTGTCATGCGAGTCTCATCCTCCTACAGAATAGATTAATTAAATCCAAAGTACAAAATATTTTAAAATAATATAATGAAAAATAATAGCATTAGGATAGGAACTCAAGTCTTTACCAGGAATCCATTTCGAGATGGTTCCAAATTCTTTTCAACAGATTTAATAACAATACTCTTTTTGTCAGACTTAGATGATAGCCCTCTGGAAGATGTGATTTTATCCTTAGCCCTTAGCAGAAAAGCAGAGATTCTAGGATCAATTTGAGAAACACGTTCTAAAGTGCATATGTTTTCAATGTTAGCAGAGGTCAAAGTACCACGGCCACGGCCATGTAGCCAGAATAGCACAAAGGTGCATAAACACTTCTCTTCACCACCACCAGCAAATGAATGATCCTGGTGGTTCACCTAGAATATACACGATGAATCAACAAAGGATCAGGGTATTACAAAACCAGGAAAGAAGAAATTTAAAAGGCTTGATGGATATTCATAAGATCTTTACTTTATAGTACCTATTTCAACTTGAATACAGAGTCTTAAGTCTTACTTCCTAAAAAAAAAAAAAAGAAATTCTTACATAATATGAACACATAAAAATGAGGATATCAAAATACATTAGAGAAACTATAAATAAAATTGATAGAAAGAACTCAAAGAAGTGCTCGCTTGCACCTTTCTATATTACAAGACGTCAATCATGTTTAAATTAATGTCTAAACGAGAACAATACAATAACACCTTTAATCAGTACCAAATAAATATATCAAATGAAAAAACTCAATGCTTCTGAAAAATCAACACATATTTGGCTTGATTCGCAACTATAGGCCTGATTTCACTTTGAAGTACAATTAGATTAATTAATGAAATTATGACAACGTACAAATAAATTCCTACAATTAAGCATTTACATTTTTCTTTATGGATTAACTGCAAGAGAACATCATCAACGTGTAATTTTCGGAACTTAAATAACCTTTTTCAAATATATACAGTTAATAACTTCTATAAAGGACAATTTTGGTGAAAATGATGTTTACTTTTCCAATTTCCTAGAAAACGCTGATTTGAATACCCTTCTGAGGCCAACGGGGCGAAGGGGGTACTTTATAGAATGCGCTTATTCTCTATAAAGTAAACTCAGCATCTGAATATCACGCAATGAAATATGGGAAGTGCCCTAAGCCATCTCTCAACCTTATCCCTGGCAGTGATCTACACTCTTTTTATTTGCTAGCTTAGGTTGAATCCTCAGTTAAAGCTAGACTAAAGGTCTCAATACCACCTCTCCAGCAGTCTACCCAACCACATAACCCATTTGAAGAGTTACGTATTTAGCTAGATATCATGTTTCAGATCCACGTTTATAAATAAAGCACTCTAATATATAGTATGTATTTACACGAGTAGAGATTTTCTTTCATCATAAATTTCCCATCTTAAGGAAAACTTGACGTTTACAAGTTTCGGTAATGATGATTGGCTTCGCTAATGTCGTTGTTGTATAAGTTGGGCATTGCCAGAAAATTTCCTACCCTTTTCCCTGAATTCCACTACATAAACAATTTCACCCAAACCTAAAATTCCTCCCACGCATATCTACTAATAAGCATATCTACTAATAACTATTCTATTTCAAGAAAATCCATTAGTTACAATATAATAAGTTCCATGCATCACATGTAGCAGCAGAAGCTTCTCATCAGTCATCAGTTATGGTAAATGTTTGAATGTTGTTGTAGTAGTTAATGGGGATGATGTATCAAGTATCTAATAAATGATAAGTATAAACCAGGAACAAACAATTGCTACTGCATTTTTCCAGAAATTTATTATAAAATTGAAAAATGAAAATAAATAAAATTAAGTGATATTCATTATCATATCTCCAACAAAGTTTGCAGTTACTGTTAGGTAAGATGAAGAAGGTTTTCTTCTTCTGAAGTTTTCCATTTCATAGGGAACCCTAAAATGAACAGGCGAAATAAAATGTACATGAAAATCGAAAAATAGGGTGCTCACCGTCTCAACAACGGCGTCGTAGAACCTAAGATCGTCTTCGGCGGTTTTAAGTGCGGCGCATACGGTGGTCCCCACGGCGAGTTTCCGGCACTGATTATCCTGCACCTGCTGAGAGAGAGGTCGAAAACGCCTCTCCAGCTCATCCACTTGGGCCTCTGTCTCAAATCCAGCCGACGGGAATACGACGTCGTTCACCACCGGATCGCACGAATATTTCACTGTTAGGCTCTGCGCGTCCGGGTCCACCGCAACGGACACACTGTACCAGGCATCGTCCTCTCTCGCTCTGTATTCTAATTTGCTCCACAAATCCTCCTTCTTTGCCTTCTTCTTCATTACTAGCTGTGACAAAAAAAATTACTCTCTCTCTATACTCTATTCACTTATTTTTTTAAATTCCATTTCCAAATAGTGCTTTATTTTTCAAATTAAAAATACATTTCTACTCTTCAAGTTTTAATAAAAAAAAATTAAAAATTAACATTTTTATTAAATATGCCCACTAGTAAACTAGAGATGGTATATTATTAAAAACATTATTTTTTATCTTTAATAATAAAGTAATATAGTAATAAACATTGTTGTTTAGATATATAACTAAAATTATTTGGAAAAAATAATATAAATGTAAATAAATAAAAGGATAAAATTGTAACGTATAAATATATTTTTTACTAATTTAAAATGTTCAAGCACATGAACATTGACAAAATAAAAGTATTCAACTACATTTTTTACTAATTTAAAATGTTCAAGCACATGAACATTGACAACAATAAAAGTATACAACTATTTAAAAGAAGTATTCCATAAACCACTAAAAATTATCAATTAATTTTTTTAACTAGTTTAATTACATTTTTGTATATTTGGGTCCAATTTATGAGTTCTTAAATAATATGGTAATGTGTATTACTTTTTATTTATATCAAATTTTTATATGTTTTTGTAATATACAAAAAAAGTGTGACAATAAATATGAGACCGATTAAATATATTTTTTAACTTTAATTTATCATATAATAAATTGTAAAAAAAATACTTAATCAATTAATTTTCTTTGAATAATCTCATTTATAATTTTGACCATCTATATTATACTTATATGCTTCATTCATATTTCTTTTTGAACAATATATGAATATTAAAGGCTTATTATTATTAATAAAATTAATATTGTATGAAACAAATAAATTCTTTTTGTTTATTTTTTGATATTTTAATCTGATTTTTATGTAAGATAAACTATTGAATTTAAGAATAGTTTGAATTTTGTGTATTTAAAATATCATTTGTTTAGTTTACTTTTTTATTTAAGTATGGATAAAGTATATTTTGTTACACCTAAAAGTAGTAGCCATATGTTAAATTAAGTGGCAAAAGAGCATTCTCAATGCGGGTACTAAGATCTCGTTCATTCCCGATTATCATATTATGCGATATAATGCATGTTTTCATTATATATTGCAGATCACTGGTAGCAAAAAATCGAACAGGATTTGCTACGATTGCTAATCGACTTTGAAGGACTGCAAATGCACGTTCCAAATCCTTTCTACATGCTTCTTGCTTTTGAGCAAAATATTTTTTCTTCATACCACGAGGTTCATGAATGGTTTGCACAAGAGTTGACCATTTAGGGTATATGTCATCTGCTAAATAATACTCATTATTGTATTCTTTTCCTTGGATAACATAAGGAGAAATACCTTTCGCTATATCAGAGAAAAAATGAGATCTCTCCAAGACATTAATATCATTAATTATAGCAGTTGATAGGAAATTTGAACTTTTGATCTCCACTGTAGATAGAGATATGACGGTAATGGATAAACCACAATTCATGGATATAATCAAATATATAAATACTCACATGGAGTAAACATTGAGTCACTACCACGTTTCTCTTTCAACTTTGGGTCTTATTCTTTTTTCTTTAATCTTAAATAGTTTGCAATGGCGAACTGTCGAACTACTTCTTATAATCCTGAAGAAGATATTCACCTCTGTGAGGTGTACTGTATATAGAATTCTCTCAAGATCCAATCGTAGGAAATAATCAGTTCTGAGGCGCAATGTGGTCACGAATAGAAACCAACTATAATTCTACTCGACCAAGTACTATCCCTGTAGTTCGAAACGCAAAGTCACTGCAAGATCGTTTTGCTGTTATCAAAAATGCAGTGAAGGCACTCAATGCAATCATTACTCAAATTGAAAATATAAATCTGAGTGGTGCTTCGAATGATATACTGTATTAAGTTGATTTTCTTTTTATATTTTTTATGTATAATCTTATCAAAATTTGTGATTAATATTCAATTGTAAAAACTTGCAGATGCAGAGAGCAAAAATTTTGTTGATGAATGATCATAACAGAGGATTCAAGTTTGATCATGTGTTCAAACAGGTTAACGATCTTGTGGATGTCGGGAATAACAGTGAAAGACGCAACTTAAATTTTTTTCGCAACAAGTAAATGGATCAATGCCAAATTCTCTCAATTTCTCTTCTCCAAGAGCATCTCCATTCAACATCAACTTAAGTGACGACACTGATGATGCTTCATCATCCCAAATGCGACCAGAGGGAGTGAAAAAGGCAAAACATAAGTGAAAAACTAGAGAAGATTCATCTCGTGCAACAAATATTGTAGAGTCAAATAAAATGATTGGCGATATAATGTCTAAATCAAACCTACAGCAAAAAAGAGTCATAGATGAATTTGCAAGAATAAATCAACAAATAAGAGATGATAAAATTGTGGACAAAGGTTTGGACACCATCACTGATCCGGCTAGAGTGAATGGTATCGAATTGAGCAGCTCAGCAGCATAAAATTATGCGAATATCTAATCAAGCTCAATTTGAAAATCAAACCGGTCATTTATAACAATATTTTGGTGACTTTGGAGGAACTTGAAGAAGTGATCTTGGACCTTAAAAATATTCGTAAAATTAATGTTGAATTTATATTTCATTTTCCTATTATATTTTATGTTTTAGTATTTTTTTTATTAAAATTTGTAGTATATATTGAAGTTTAATTCGTATTTGTATTTTTTTAATTTGCATTTATCTTAATTAAATTTTAATTTTATTTTATTTATAATAATAAATATAAGATTGTGTATTAAAAAAAATATTACATTACTTTTAAATTAACAACATTAAAAAGAAAATTAAAATAAAACAAATATATAATAAATAAATAACATTAAAAAAAAAAATCATGTGAACAGTAGTTAGGCAAATTAGTCGACGCTATTCACAAACTCCATTCTGCCACATGTTTAGAGCTCCCTTAGAGCTCCAGGAATGCTATATGCACCCTAACGGATTCGATTTGACATTTACTTTTATTTTTTTTATTTTTTTAATTATTTAATTAAAAACACGATTTTCAATAATATTAATTAAATTTCATTTTTAGGAAATAGTAAATATTTTTACATTTTTGAAATCTACAAAATAAGCATGTAATATAAATATCAATTTTAAATATCAATTAATTCATGCGTTTCTACTTAGTCGTACAAGCAATTAAATTCGTCACATAGTCAAAAAATACTTATTTTTAGTTTCTGAAAATTGCAAAATAAATATAAACATAAAAATACCCGAAACTTTTAAAGTACAAAATTGTGATAGAAAATCATAAAAACATTGAAACACATTTTTATAAAATTGGGATGAAAATTAAAAAAAACACGTTTTTGGAAAATATTAATTAAAATTTGTTTTTACAAACTTAAATATTTTTACATTTTTAAAATTTACAAGATTACGTAATATGAATATCAAATATAAATATCAATTAAGTCATGCATTTATACACGCAATTAAATTTAAGACGAATTTCAAAACATACAAAGTTTTTTTGTTTCGGAAAATTGCAAAATAAATATAAACAATTACGATAAGCATTTTCGAAAAACATGTTTTTTTTGCAATTTTATAAAAGGTGTTTCAATGTTTTTATGATTTTCTATTGCAATTTTATACTTTAAAAGTTTCGGCGTATTTGTTTATATTTATTTTGCAATTTTTAGAAACTAAAAATAAGTATTTTTTTATTATGGGGACGAATTTAATTGAGTGTACAAGTAAGTAGAAACGAATGAATTAATTAATATTTAAAATTAATATTTATATTAAATGCGTATTTTGTAAATTTCAAAAATATAAAAATATTTACGTTTTATAAAAATGAAATTTAATTAATTTTATTGAAAAACGTGTTTTTAATTAAATAATTAAAAAAAATTAAAAAGCAAATGTCAGATCGAATCCGTTAGTGTGCATATAACATTCCTCGCCCCCATTGAATTGCTACTATAGGGTTGGGAAGACAAATTTTGTCGATTTATTCTATGCTAACCCAACATGGGTAGTACCCTAATCCATAAACAACCTAACATGTGGCCACTACAAATGTTTTAACCTATCACATAAATGAAAAAAATTAAATATTTACACATGTAAATATGTGTATGGAGTAAGGGTAGTACACATAGGGTGGCATAGAACTAACCAATTTTGTCTGCCTCCTCAATTGGGAATGCTAAAGTACTTAAAAAGAAGATATTATAGAATAACTTTGATTTTGCATTTGTATATAAAATATTATATTCAAAATATTTTATATTCAAATTTTGGATTTATTCACACTTTTTTACTTACAATAAAAAATAGGTAACCTCTACTTAAAATTTAGAAAAAGTGCAAAAAATAAAATGTGAGCTTGTCTGCATAAAATATTCACTTCATTTTTTAGTAATGAACGATATTCACTTCACGTGTCATGAACGCAATTTTATAGAAATAAAAGACAAACTAAACCTATTTTAACATAAATAAACAAGTAAATGAATAAAACAAAAATCAATTATAATTTTTTTTTATCTTTAATCATAAACAATTAAAAATAAAATATTTTGTATATTGTATGAATCAATTATTGATATTTGAACTTTGGACCTTAGATCCTCAATTCAAGTAAGCTAACAACCTTTGAACCTTTGAGATATTTAGATAGAGCTAGAGCTGCCCATCCGTTCCGGTTTGAACTTGAATCGTACGGTTCAGAACCTGAATCGGATAAGTTTGAACCGGCCGGTTCAGAACCTAAACTTGAACCTTGGACTGGTTTTAAGCGGTCCGGATCAGGTTCAAGGTTGATTCGCTGCGGTTCTGAACCTGAACTGAACGGGTCAAACCGGATAATATATATATATATATATATATATATATATATATATATATATATATATATATATATATATATATTAGTTTTATATACTTACACTAATTAAATTTTAAATTTATTTACAATTTTCTTATAACAAAGATTTAAATTTGTTTTTAATATAAATTTAAATTTTAAATTTGAAAAAAAAACTAGCGTTATTTGATCAAACAACTAATATTGTCCGAAGAATCTTAAAACGAAGCATTCAAAGAAGATGACACATGGCGAAGACTTATCACACATTTTGCAAATTTTCCATTAAAATAAAAATTGCATATATTGTCTCATATTAATAGTTATTATACTACTATCTAATTAAAATCTTTAAATTACTCTAATAAATAAAATATCTAATAAAATAAAAAATTAAATTCTAAATTTAAATTTATGCAATGTAAATTAAAATATTATAAACTACCATCCTCTTTTTTCTAAATACTTCTTAATTTAATGGTAATTCAATTAATTAAATACCACGTGAAGAAAAAGAATCACGGGGTTAACAAGAAACTTAAATAATAATAATAATAATAATAATAATAATATAATAATAATAATTAAATAAAAGTTTTAATGAACGATTGATGATAACTATTGTCTATAAACCAAAACCAAATCTATAATAATAATAATTAAATAAAAGTTTTAATGAAGATTGATGATAACTATTGTCTATAAACCAAAACCAAATCTATAATAATAATAATTAAATAAAAGTTTTAATGAACGATTGATGATAACTATTGTCTATAAACCAAAACCAAATCGTGTATTTTTAAATTCATCCCACCGACTTATGAAGTTTACACACTTTTATTTTCTTTAATTATTTATTAAAAGTTTTAACACTTATAAATAATTTTTTTTTTAATAATTCTATTATTTCAATATTTATCTATTTACATTAATACCATTGTTTTTTTTTACTTAACTTATTCATTACTTAATACTTACACATCAATACCTATTATAATTTTATTTTTTTATTTAACAATAAAAATTATGTTTTCTTAATTTACGTAAAAATTCAGCTATGCAAATTCTTAAGATGGAGAGAAAAATTCTTAAGATGGAAAGGGAATAATATTGTGAGCTTTAAAAATTTTAAATTAAGTAATTAAAAATTTATTTTGTTATATAATCTTAGGGGTAGTTTAGTAAATTAACTTTTATGAAATGTATCTTTTTTTTGTAATTATACGTTTAATACTACTCTAACTTTTTTTTTTGTAATTATACGTTTAATACTACTCTAATTAATACAAAAGAGAAAAAAATAATAAATCTTAAATTCTAAAGTATATTCTATTTGCTTCTAAATGTAATTTAATAAATAAATGTGCTTTTTTTCTAAAATACCAAAGAAACAATAGGGAAATAACCAAAAGTAAATAATATTCCGAGTTTCCATTTCCATTTTCATTCGTTGAATTTTATTGGTTTCATCGTCTTCCTATTATTATTATTATTATTATTATTATTAAACAATTTCTTCTTCTGCCATGGCCTCTGTCTGACGCATGCAATCTCGTCGGCGGGCAGACATTTTTGAAGTTTGAGGTGGCTGAGTTTTTTATCTTCAATTAATAATAATAATATTAATAATAATAATTCTTTTAATCCAAATATATCTGGTCGACGAATCGATCGATCGGGTGCTGCGACTCTTCAACATAAACCCAGTGTTTGATTTCTTTTTCATCGTTTCATTATCGGTGAGGCTAAAGATCTGTTGAAGTTTCATCATCGACCTGATTTGCAATTTTGGGGATAATTTTTTAATATTAATTACTCTGTTTTCTCTACGGAAAATCCTATCACAGTTGTCGGCGTAAGTTGTCAGGAGAAGCTGTATTTTGTGATTGAGGATACTGTGTCGTTTGTATATATCTAGTACGGAACCACCCTTCTTTCATTCGGTAAAATGCAGCATATAAAAGTCGAGGGCTCGCATCCCATTCAGTCAATTAAATCAATGCCTGTGGATTTTAGGTTTTTGGGTGGTGATGGAATGGTGTTATCAGATATCGTATCGGAAAAGGTTCAAGTGTCCGGTGGTTCAGATAACGACGAGTCACCCTATTGTAGTTTGGATATATCAGCCAGAGATGAGTATTCGGTGAGTGATGTTCTTAAGGACCCCTCGACTCCTATACCGGAAAATGTTCGAGATCCTATCCTAGGCACAGCTATTTTTTGCTCAAATAATGATGTATCACCCTATTGTAGTTCGGATGTATCAGCCAGAGGTGAGGATTTGGTGGGTGATGGTCGTAAGGATTCCGCTTCTACTATATTGGAAAGTGTTCAAGAGTCGAGCGATTACGCATTAGGAAAGACTAATGTTGGTTCAGATATTGATGATCCGCCCTATTGCATTTTGGATATATCAACCAGAGATGATGAATCATTGGGTGATGTTCTTAAAGACCCCTCTACTCTTATACCGGTAAATGTTCAAGATTCTACATTAGATACAACTAATGGTGGCTCATATAATGACGAATCACCTTATTGTAGTTTGGATATGTCATCCAGAGAGGATTTGTTTGGTAATGATCTTAAGGATACCATTACTCCTATGTCAGAAAATGTTCAAGTGTTGAGTGATTCTACATTAGGCACAACTAATGTTGGTTCAGATAATGTATCGTCCCATTTTAGGTTGAATATATTAGCCACAGATGAGGATTTGTTGGGGGGTGATCATAAGGACCCCCTTACTCCTGTACCGGAAAATATTCAAGCTTTGAGCGATTCTACTCTAAACACAACTAATGAATCAGCTTACGGTAGTTTAGATGTATTATCTAGAGAAGAGGACTCATTGGGTGATGATCTTAAGGATACCATTACTCCTATATCAGAAAATGTTCAAGTGATTAGCGATTCTATACAAGGTACATCTAATGGTGGTTCAGATAACGATGAAGCACCATACTGTAGTCGGGATATATCAGCCAGAGACCAAGATTCTTCGGGTGATGATCTTAAAGATATCAGTACTCCTATATTGAAAAATGCTCAAGTATCAAGCGATTCTGCACTAGGCACAAGTAATGGTGGATCAGATAACGATGATTCACCCTATTGTAGTTTGGATATATCATACAGAGACGAGGATTCGTTGGGTGATGATTTGAAGGATACCACTACTTCTATGCGTTCACCTAAACAGTCTCATGTGAATTCCAAATGGAGTGATACCACCCCACATGCATCAAAGAAAGTAAATGTTCTTTTGTCTTATAATTTTACCGATTTTTAATTATACCAATACCTGCATTGAATCTGTATCAATAATTTTTCTTGATTACTTTTATTTTCATAATCATTTTTATTTTTATCAGAATGTGTAATCTCAATTTATTCATGCAGTGAGTGTATTCTGTTTGTGAATCTGCAATAAAAGATTGGATTGAAATACATGCTACCCTCTTTTTTAAAAAGCTCATCTTATTTTCCTTTTAGCATCTGTGGAGTTTTTGAGTTTTGCCTTTCACGACATTTATAGGGTCATAATCCCATGTGAGACTTTCTCCTGTAGTCCTGTATAGTGTGCACTTCAAATCTTTTGTTGGGTACAAGTAGATATTGTCCTGAAGATTGGATAACGACAAAGATACTTAAGTCCTAATGGGCTCTACTATGTTGTAAATATTGTTAATAGTGAGGTAGGGAGAACAGAAGAAGAATTAAACATTTCATGGGCTTCAGATGCTGGTTTTTTTATTAAGAGATTAAAATTAGTAGATTTCTGCATTGATGCTTTATACCCTTGTATAAAATTTTGACCGAATAGAGTACACAAATTATTGTTCAGGTTGATTAAAAACGGTACTTGAGTGTTTTATAGTTAGATTTTAATGTATTCTTAACTCATTATTGTTCATTGAGCAGGGTGAGGAAATTTCTAATCTTCAAGGGTGTATATTTCTCATGAGTCATTAATAATGGCAAAAATTCGAGCAATTAATTTGTTTTGACTCTTTTGAGACATAACTAACAAATGAAAAAGAAAAAAGAAGGATAAAGAAAACTGCAGATATTGCTAAAATCGTAAATCTAATGATATATAATTATGTGGGGTTGATACATGCTCAAACCATCCTAAGCATGCTTCTTTAATTTCCTGATCTATTGGTGACTTTGTGCTTTCCCAACTCTTTTCATAATCTATCCATTCTTATAATATCTATTCAAATGTCACCCTCACATTTTATCCGTATTCATATTTAAACTTCTGTTCTATAAAGCTTTTGAGGGTCTTTTTGGCAATTTCATATTTTTTTCCTCTTAATTATGAATGTTAGCTATGATCAATACGGAAATTATATTATATTACCTAACTTTCAGGTTCCTTTTTCAGAAACTTCAGTCATGGTTTCAACTTCCTGATGGTAATTGGGAGCTGGGAACAATTCTTCAGACTTATGCTAACGAGTCATTGATATCATTTCCTGAAGGAAAGGTGCACACACATTTGATTTCTCTTAATTGTATTTATGTGATTATTTTGAATTACATTATTCTCTTAAGTCTTAACAGTTTTCCTCATCTCTAGGTTCTGAAAGTAAATTCAAAAACTCTGGTGCCAGCGAATCCTGATATACTTGATGGCGTAGATGATCTAATGCAACTAACTTACTTAAATGAACCATCAGTTTTGTATAATCTACAGTATAGATATAATCAAGATATGATCTACGTAAGTGATAATGGGTCATTTTTTTCATCATTTCCTGGGGTTCGGTGATTTTGTCTCATACCTGGTTTGTGACACTTCTGTTATTTCAGACTAAAGCAGGCCCAGTCCTTGTTGCCATTAATCCCTTTAAAAAAGTTCCATTGTATGGAAATGAAATTATCCAATCTTATAAGCGCAAATCTATTCAGAGCCCACATGTATATAATATCACTGATACAGCTATGCGTGAAATGATCCGAGGTGATTTACTACTACTACTAAGTAAAACTCCAAATTTGCTAATTAGATTTTTGCTCCAAAAAATATGAATGAATATAACTCAATGATTGGGTTTCTATCCGCAGATGAAGTAAATCAATCTATTATAATAAGGTCAGTTAACTACTATTCTTGAGTTTTTTATATTTTTCTACTGATTCTTTTTCTTGTGTGTGCTATATTGCAAAGACACGTTCATTTGATTACACTATCTTAGCAACAAAAGTTTATTCCCTAAAATTTATATCGCCACCTACTTTCTAAATTATCCAATGTGACTATTTTTTGGTTATGCTATCGATTTCAATGTTCATCTCTCTTGGCTCAGCCAAATACTATTCTAAGTTAAATGTTTGTATTTTATTCTTGGAAGGATATGCCTCACTTGATTGTGAGTATGACATGTTTTATGCTTTTATGGTATTTTATGTATTTCTGCATTATTTTTCCATTTGTAGCAACACCATCCATTATATTTATATAAAGGTTTTTTGTTTCAACCCCATAAGAAACCATTCTCGAATGATAACATTGATCTGCATTATGAAGAATCATTTAAATTTTTTTAATCAAAATTCGTTAGTACCATATGTAAATCAGTTGAGGCTGTTAATTTAAATGAATTCATTTCCCTGACGGTGTTGCATGGCATCGGATGCAGTTAGATGTTCTCTTAATTATTTGTTTGGTTATTTATCATTCTTAAGTTTCATTTCACTTGCGCACATATATAATTATCGTGGCTTTCTGTCGACACGTCTTACTGGAAAAATCTTAGGAAAGAGTTCCCCCATTGTCGACACGTCTCTGTTTCTAATTGTTCTTTCGTATGAAGATGTGACTTCTTAATTTATGTCTCAGCATAGTATTTGGAAAATAAGTAATGGTAATAAGTCATTATGCAGTATCTATGGAAGTAAACTTTTACATTAATTTCCTGAGAAAATTTCATTATCTATCGGTCTGAAAGTTGTGGAATGATCTAGTCTTCTAGCTGTTTTCTTCACTTTAGATGATTTTGTGTGTGTGTGTGTGCGTGTGTGTGTGTGTGTGTGTGTGTGTGTGTGTGTGCGTGTGTGTGTGTGTATTATGATAAAGTTTTTACAAATTGTGCGTCGGCTCACTTTATTCAGTGGGGAAAGTGGAGCTGGAAAAACTGAGACGGCAAAGATAGCCATGCAATATTTGGCTGCCCTAGGAGGTGGTAGTGGGATAGAAGATGGGATTCTGAAAACAAACCCAATTCTGGAAGCCTTTGGTAATGCCAAAACGATAAGAAATAACAACTCAAGTCGATTTGTAAGTTGCTTATTTATAGTATTCCTTTATTTCTTGGTTGTCGTGCATCAGAACTCGGTATTTTAATTTACTTTATGGCAGTAAAATTTTCCTGTTTGTTGATTAAATAATGAGAATTATCTCTCTGTAGGGAAAGCTGATTGAAATTCACTTCAGTGAAACTGGAAAAATATCGGGTGCCAATATTCAAACTTGTAAGACTGCATCTGCCACAAATATATTTTCATCAAATTATTGCATACATTGCAGAATTCAAAAAACATCTAATTTATTTATATGGTGTTCGGCATCCAACTGGGTTCGTGGTTTTCTATAGTTTTACTGGAGAAGGTATATCGTATTGCTTTTAGCATTTTGATTAATAAAAATTGTTTTGTCAAACAATATTCTGAGGCATGTTGTTGCTTTTAACAGTCCAGAGTTGTTCAATGTTCAGAGGGAGAAAGGTCATATCATATATTTTATCAACTTTGTGCTGGAGCTCCTCCCAGTCTTCGAGGTAAAGATTGCCATCATCCATATATGTTCTTGCTTTATTTGATAATTATCTTATATATTTTGCTTTCTTGGATTTGTGTTTTTTCTTATTCATAAATTAACAACTTATACATTTCTGGGCTTAGTCCATTTGTCTCTCCACCTTAACATAATGATATGTTCTTTTATTCAGAAAAATTGAAGTTAAAAAATGCGGACGAGTTCAAGTATTTGAGGCAAAGTAATTGCTATAACATTCCCAGGGTTGATGATGCCGAACAATTTCGTGTAGTAGTGGTATCATTGTGGTTTCGATATCATCAATTTCCTATTGTTTTTTCTTATTACATTTTGTGCTAAAACCATTTTATTTTCTTTCTATTTTCTAAACCCAGGAAGCTCTGGATGATGTTCATGTAAAAAAGGAAGACCAAGATAGTGCATTTGCAATGGTAGCTGCAGTACTATGGCTGGGAAATGTCACATTTACTGTAGTTGATAGTGAAAATCATGTTGAACCAATCGTGGATGAAGGTGAGAAATTTTCACAAGGATACTGATTGAATGTGTTTTTTTACTTAAGAAATGATTTATTGAAGAAACAATGTTTTATAATTAGTCATCTTTATTTCTATTTACTCAAAAACATAGTTTAGTTGTGGAGGGTTGTGTAATTTTAGTTCATAATGTTACTGATGAGTATCTATAGAGTATTAGGTTTATGCTAAATATTTCATTGGAAATTTGTATCTTTTTTTAAATTGGTTCTGCTAATATGCAAATATTTTGGAGAGATTGTCATTGAACTTTTGTTAAGGGCATTAATATTGTCCATATTATTTAGTCAAATGTACCAGATTCAATTGTGGTATTGATGCTAGATAATGTTGGGGGTTCTATAAGCAAGAAAATACTAGTACATATTTTTGGAGGATCTTACTGATATTATGGTACATTTGGGTTGAAAGGAATAGAAGGATTTATTTATGATAGATGTGAATCTCTTGATGAGATATGTGATTTCATTAAATATAATGTGGCTTTGTGTTCTCTTGGTGATAATACTTCTAAAGGAATTTCTTCTGTAACTTTCTAGAAATTAGTACTTCTCTATGTAATCCAGTGTAGGATGCCTTGTCCTTAGTTATGTTATAAAACAATGTTTCTTATCAAGAATTGTTTTTGTCCTTACTACATGCCCAATTTTTCAGCTCTAGCCAATGTTGCTAAATTGATTGGTTGCAAAGTTGAGGAAATAAAGATAGCATTATCAACTCGAAAAATGAGAGTTGGTCAAAGAATTGATAAAATTGTTCAAAAGCTCACCCTAGCTCAGGTTAGACAGTTATTATTGAACTAATTTAATTTAGAAATAATTTCCATTGACACGTCCGAGACCGACCTCTTGACATAACAGGTCCACTGACTTCCATTATTATACTCCATTAATTTATCAGGCCGTTGACGCAAGAGATGCATTGGCGAAATCAATTTATTCTTGCTTGTTTGACTGGCTAGTGGAACAAGTTAATAAATCACTAGCAGTAGGCAAAAGACGCACGGGAAGATTCATCAGTATTCTTGATATTTATGGTTTTGAGTCATTTGAGGTGTGTGCCTTTGTCCATACTTTATGTAAATTTTGTTTGTTGTTTGCTTCTGAACTTGGGATTATTGGTTTGACCTTTTCATAGAGGAATAGTTTCGAGCAGTTCTGCATAAATTATACAAACGAAAGATTACAACAACACTTCAACCGCCACTTGTTCAAATTGGAGCAAGAGGTAACCATTTCATAACTTTTGCAAACATCTACGTGGTTTATATATCATCATATTTTCTAATATCTTCAAACTTGAATAATCTCTTTCTAGTCTTCAAATGTTGACTTCATATTGTTTATAATACACTTTGGAATTGAGTTTTTACTTTTTTATTAAGTTTTAATTTCCTGTCCAGGAATACATTCAAGATGGTATTGACTGGGCAAAAGTTGATTTTGAAGACAACCAAGATTGTCTTAATCTCTTTGAGAAGGTGTGTATAAGTAATAAGTTCTCCAACAAATTTGGTGTATGTTTTCATTGAATCGGCAAGCATTTCCTCCTTCGTTGTTTTTTTGTCTTACACGGTTACACCCTTCATTGTCTTGTTTTTCTGCAGAAACCATTAGGGTTAAGTTCCTTGCTAGATGAGGAATCAACCTTTCCAAATGGCACAGATTTGAGCTTTGCGAATAAGCTTAAGCAACATCTAAGTTTGAATCCTTGTTTCCGAAGAGAAAGAGGAAAAGCTTTTACCGTATGCCATTATGCAGGGGAGGTATTCATGTTATTACTTTTTAAATCTTTATATAATAGTCATTCCTTCTGCTTTCCTCCCCCCTACTCACAGAGTGACAAGTGGAACCCTCCACAAATTTAACTACTATATATAGGTGATCTAAGAAAAGTTGATCAATGGTTAATATAGCTCCTTCTCCTTCTCTTTACACTTCCAGTTCTTCTTTCCCTTCTCCTTCTCCTTTCCTTCTCCACTTCCACCTTTATTTTGAGATTTTGTAACTGATCTCAGGTTACATATGACACAACTGGTTTTCTTGAGAAGAACCGGGATTTACTTCATTTGGATTCCATCCGACTTCTTTCTTCATGCACATGCTACCTTCCTCGGGCTTTTGCCTCCAGTATGCTCACTCAATCTGAAAAGCCTGCAGTGGGTGCTTTGCACAAATCTGGTGGAGCCGATTCACAAAAACTAAGTGTTATAACAAAACTGAAGGTAAAACAAGCACACAACTAAGATGGTTGGAATTGATTTTTAAATAAATTAGTTATATTTATATTCTGTCCTGATGATGATGATGTTGCTTCTTACACTTTTAAATATATACATATATTTTATTGTTGGTTTCAGGGAGAATTGTACCAACTAATGCAGCGTCTTGAGAACACAACGTCACATTTCATACGCTGTATAAAGCCCAACAACTTCCAATCTTCTGGTTGCTACGATCAAGATCTTGTACTGCAACAGCTGAGATGTTGTGGAGTCTTAGAAGTAGTAAGGATATCAAGATCTGGTTTCCCTAACCGAATGTCCCACCAAAAGTTTGCCAGAAGGTAAGAATACAATTGGGAAAGTTTTTTTTTCTTTTTCCCACCACAAGTCATTTCATGTTCTCTCTTCATCAGGTACGGTTTTCTTCTTTTAGAGCATGTTGCTTCTCAGGATCCACTCAGTGTTTCAGTGGCAATTCTTCACCAGTTTCAAATTCTACCAGAGATGTATCAAGTTGGATACACAAAATTGTTTTTCCGAGCTGGACAGGTGAGGATGAATATTCCATTCCATGTAGTTAGTATTGAAATAGTTTTCTTGGGTTGATGAGTAAGCAATAGTAAAAATATCAATAAGTTGCATCTACTTGTGTGCTAGAGAATCCTACAAAATTTCCTTCGACTTAAGCACCCAAAGAACAGAACCACGGGACATTTTGTAGTGATCTGTTGACTGAATAGGCTCGCTTAGGCGAAGGGATTTCTTGAAAGCTGTTTAAGACACTACAATGCAATAACAAACAAACAAAAGAAGTCAAAAGGTCATCAGAAAAAATAGTTTTAGTTTCAGCCTTTTGATGAATAGATCTACAATAGTATCCTTTTATGTCACTTGTCAGTTGTTTATTGATATTATTTGCACTTTGTATTCTAGTGGGAAAATTATTTTTGCTAACTTCATCGTTACAATTCTTGGTATGAATTGTTTTAGATGGGGCTACTTGAAGATACTAGAAATCGAACACTTCATGGTATCTTACGTGTGCAAAGTTGCTTTAGAGGCCATATAGCTCGTTGCCTTTTAAGGGAAATAAGGAGAGGGATTGCCACCCTTCAGTCATGTATGTCTTTTTGTATGGACTCGTATTTTGCTCCTTTTTAACCTTGTAAACCTCTCTTGAGACATGGGACTTGTTAATGCAGTTATCCGTGCTGAAAAAACTAGAAAAGAGTATGCAGTCCTATTACAGAGACATAGAGCAGCAATATGTATCCAAAAGCGTGTCAAATCAAGGTCTACCAGCAAAATTTTTAAAGGATTAAACAAGGCATCGGCAGTTATACAATCAGGTAACCTTCTTACGTTTTGATTTTATGATGAGGAATTACACTAGTCTAACATGCTCAATAGTTTACTATCTATTCCTTGAAAACCATAACATAAGATGTATCCTGAGTTGAGCTAGTGCTTTGGAATCTAATGTTTGTACCAAATGAAATCTATTATGATCGTTCATTGAGAGTGGTAACAATGTATTCATCATCACCTTCTCGGCCTCTTTATTGTGTTTCTAGTTATTCGTGGCTGGTTAGTCCGAAGATGCTCAGGAGACATAGGGTTGCGGCAATTTGTAGGAGGAAAGGTACTCGAGATTTGTTTGGCTTTACCATTTCAATACCTTTTCATAATTTATTTGCTTTGGTGAGGAAATCTATTACATCTTGTGATGAGATTGTTTGTGGCTTGTTTGTGAATCAGGGTAATGAGGCAGAAGTAGTGGTAAAATCATCATTCCTTGCCGAACTTCAAATGCGCATTCTTAGAGGGGAAGCTGGTCTGATTGAAAAAACAGAGGAGAATGATATCCTTAGGCAACGAATTCAACAGTACGAAAAACGTTGGTCTGAACATGAGCTAAAAATGAAGTCAACGGAGGAGGGGTGGCAAAAACAAATGAGGTCGCTGCAGTCGAGGTTTTCAAATACAAGGAAGAGCTTTTCTTTTGACGATGCTGATGAAAGAGAGTCTAGCAGCAGCAGCAGCAACAACAACAACAGCATCTTGAGGACTTGTAGTTCTACGAGTGCTGGATTAAGTGTCATTGGTCGATTGGCTCAAGAGTTCGAGCAGAGGAGCCAGGTATTTGGAGATGATGCCAAGTTGTTGGTTGAAGTGAAATCGAGTCAGGCGGAGGCCAGCTTGGACCCAGATGTCGAGCTTCGAAGATTGAAACAATTGTTTGAATCGTGGAAGAAAGATTACGGAGTAAGGCTGAGGGAAACTAAGGTTATTCTCAACAAGCTCGGCAGTGCCAGTGAAGAAAACTCAACTCCTGACAAGTTGAAAAAGACATGGTGGGGAAGGAGGCACAGCACAAGATTTAACTAACCAACATCTCATATATTTTCCGTCACAATGTAAATTATTATTAATACCATTATCACTATATTATTATATTTATAAATATATACTACAGTTATGTTTTTTTTTTCCATTCAATTGGTGAAATTACTTGTATAGTACACTATAGTACAGTAGTATATATACAAATTCTGGTTAATGTGTTCAAGTTCATTACAACGTATAACTACATTTTATAATATATGTATATGTATAAGTACAAGAGAATAATTTTGTTGATCCATTAAAAGAGGTCAAGTCTCGATTTGGTCCATTAAAAGAGCTTGATTTCAATTTAGTTATTTAAATTATAAAAATATAGTTAATTTAGTATAATTAGATCAAAATTTTCAAATTTTTGCCGGAAAAAAACAAATGAACTTTCTTTCGATGAATTTTGCTGATCAGGCGTCACGTAGAACAACCATGTGAGCATTAGTTTGATCGATTTGGCCCACTAAAAAGGTTAGTTTCAGTTTAGTCCCCGTAAATCATAAAAGTATAGTCAATTTTTTTTATAAAGAGGAGAGACGGAATTTCCTCTCCCACACGATCGGAATCCCTCGATCGGGTATGATATAAATCAAGGAATGTGCCCGAATAGTAGAAACTTGTTCGAGAGAGCCAACAGGTCTCCACCCCAGGACAAACTTCATAATTTTTCAATGAAAATTTGTCTCGCCCGAGGTTCGAACCCTGCGTCGCCGGAGAATTACACCCACATCATCACTGGTCTTACAACTCGACTATGCCCCTGATGACAAATTTAGTCAATTTCAGTCCAATTTGATCGTACAATTCAAATTTCAACTCTGAAAAAAATATTATATACAAGAAAGATCGAACTTGTTCTTTTTCCTCAAATGAAATGTACTCAATAAACTAAGTCACTCACTACAATTGATTATATAGTAAATGTATAATATTAGTTTGATGTACATTAAAATATATTTTTAAATTAATTAATTAGTGTTAAAAGTTAAATGAAAAATGTTATTTATTAAAATTATATTTAAATGTAACTACAAAAATCTACTTGCTTTTTTTCAGCAAAAGTTTGTAAATTGACTTTTTTTTGTGATATAAGAGATTTTTTTTATGTAAATTGACTATTTTTCAAGATTTTTTCTTTTTCGAGTAACTAAGGTCATCTCCAACCGAGAAACCAAAACTTAAACTCAAAATAAGTTTAAGTTTAAGTTTACAGTAATTTAACTTCAACCAAACTCAAAATAAGTTTAAGTTTAAATTTACAGTAATTTTACTTATACGAGAAACCAATACTCTAACTTAAAAGAATATTTTTTAAATATACTTCTTATATAATTATTTATATAATATTTATATAAATAACCAAAATCTTTACAAATTTAGAATTTTACCTTATAAATTTTTACATTAAAAATATAATTAATATTATTTTCAATTTAAATTTTCAAACATAATAAATATAAATAATACTAAATAAAATATTAATTCATTATTAAAAATTACATTAAAACACAAGAAAAACTCATCATTAATTATTTTTGTTTTGTAATTGGTAGCATTTTTGTAAGTATCTCATTTATTATTATTTTATTTTTAATGTTAATTATATAATTTAATTATTTAATTATATTTCATATTGTAATATGTATTTTTATTTCATTATTAAAAATATTTTTATTAAAATTTATTTTAATTATTAATGAATGATTATTAAAAAAATTACATTACACAAATATTAAATAAGATACTAAAATGTAATTGATAAATCATTTTTATTAATTTGTATATAAAATGATCATTTTATAAATAACAAATAGTTTTTTGTTTGAGTTAAATATAAGTATATTTTGTGTGGGTTTCACCCATAAACCAATAATAGGTTTATGTTTTGGTATTGGGTGTAACGCGCATCGGGCAGGCAGCACTGCTTCATACTGTTTCATTCCCTATGCGCTATACTGTTTCATACTTTTTTTTCTTTTCTATGGATTGACCTTTACTAAAAAAAATTGTCTTATAACTAAAAAAAATAAAAATATATTTTGAGTCGGGCAGACACTGCTTCATCCTGTTTCATTACTGTTTCATACTTTTTTTCTTTTCTATGCGATTAACCTTTAACAAAAAAAAAATTGTCTTATAACTAAAGAAAAATAAAATTATATTTTGACGGAAAATAATGAAATTTTTGTATTAATATATAAATAGACAAAATTTTATTAATGTATAGCGTTAAAAAACGTTAAGAAACTAATAATTAATATATAGCGTAGAAAATTTGATAATAGGTGAAATCATGAATATGGGCACTTCTAAGAGTTATATCATAAATAGTATTTATACTTTTTCTTAATTATTATATAGAGCACTTGGACAATACTATCATTTTTCAATTTCAAAATTTACTAAATTAATTAAAAAGAGTAAAACTAAATTAATTAAAAAGAATAAAATTCAAATCCCTATTATTACGTATTATTTTTCATGTTAGTCACGTCATTCATCCCTCAACTCTCATATTTTACACTAATTTCTGTTGAGTGTGAAGGTCAAATTCACGCCGGAACGACGAGAGAGAACGAATGGAGAAACGGCGGTCGCCGGAGGAGAATCGGCGACCGCAGGTTGACTTTGGCGGGCGCCAAACGGGCTTCGGCGGGCGCCGAAACCGGGAGAAAAGGAGTTTAGCGATCTGCCAAGAAACGAGGCTTTTGGCGAGCGCCAAAAGGCCTCCGGCGGTCGCCGATTATTTTCGGCGGTCGCTAAGGGCAAAACGGCGGGCGCCGTTTTGCGGATTTCTGCCAGCGGGATTTTCTTGTTCCCCAAGTTTTATTCCCCCTATTTAAACCCTATGTGCGTGAATAATAGGGCTAACACCTCCAGCACTAGAATTGAGATTATAGCTATTACGAGTCTTGTAATTACGTTCTATAATTGTTCTAGTAAAAGAATTGCAGCGGCAAGAGTGGACGTAGCCCTCGTTAACGGGTGAACCACTATAAATCTCGTGTCTCTTTTATTCCGTTTTTTTGTTCTTTATTTGTTCGTGTGCTTTTCAAGAGGGGAATTCGGACGCGAATTTCCCAACAACTGGTATCAGAGCGCTAGGGTTATAGCGATCGGGGAAAAGCAATGACGGACACCACCACCTCGTTCGGGGTTACGAAATTTGACGGGAATAAGTATGGACATTGGAAGATGCAAATCGAGGACTACCTTTATGGGAAAAAGCTCGGAATTCCTTTGAAGGGTAGACCGGAGAAGATCAAGGATGACGAGGAATGGGAAAGCCTCGACAGGCAGGTGTTGGGATTGATACGTTTGTCTCTAGCTTCAAACGTGTCATTCAACGTGCGCTCGATTACCACTACCAAGGATTTGATGGCTGCCCTATCAAACATGTACGAACAACCTTCAGCGAACAACAAGCTGTATCTCATGAAGCAGTTGTTCAACCTGAAGATGTCGGACAATGCAAACGCAGCCAACCATATCAACGAGCTGAATTCCATCTTGGATAAATTGAAAGGAGTCGGGGTGAATTTCGATGATGAAATTTACGCTTTGATCCTACTTGCGTCTCTGCCGGATAGTTGGGAGCCCATGCGGGCAGCTGTTAGCAACTCTATGGGGAAGGAGAATCTGCAGTTCTCCGAAGTTAGAGATAAGATCCTAGACGAGGACGGAGAAAGGATTTCAAGGGAAAGTCTTCTAGTTCGGCCTTGAGTGTGGAAAACCGGGGAAGAAACTCGGGTAGGAACGCTAACAGGAACAGAGGGAGATCCAAGTCTAGGAATGGAAGAGATAGCTCGAAGTCCGAGGATAATGAGTGTTGGAATTGTGGGAAGACGGGGCACTTCAAGAGGGATTGTCGCTCTCGGGGGAAGAGTGACAACAAGAAGAAGGGAACCGCCAATGCGGTAACACAAGAGGATGACGACGATGGGGACGTCCTTCTCTTATCGGTCGACTCACCGATCGATTCCTGGGTGCTGGACTCAGGGGCTTCTTTCCATACTACTGCACAGCGAGAGGTGATGTTGAATTACGTCTCGGGTGATTATGGAAAGGTATTTCTTGCAGATGACAAGCCACTCGATGTAGTCGGGATGGGAGATATCAACCTAAAGATGTCAAATGGGCAAACTTGGAAGATTTCCAAGGTCAGACATGTGCCGGGGTTGAAGAGGAACCTGATTTCGGTGGGCCAACTTGACAGTGATGGTCACCGGGTATTATTTGGAGATGGGTCATGGAAAGTTTCGAGGAACGCCATGACCATAGCTCGAGGTCATAAGACGGGCACACTTTACATGACGACGAGCGTGAGGGACTCGGCTGGTGTTGTTGATAACACCAAGAAGACCGAGCTATGGCATTGCAGGCTGGGGCACATGAGTGAGAAGGGGATGAAGATCATGGCAAAGAACGGGCTGCTGCCCGAACTCAAGGCGATTGAGTCTCACGTGTGCGAGAGCTGCATTCTTGGAAAGCAGAAACGAGTGAGTTTTTCCAAAGATGGAAGGGAGCCCAAGGCGGAGAAGCTGGAACTAGTACACACGGATGTTTGGGGTCCAGCTCCCGTCGCCTCACTCGGAGGATCACTCTACTATGTTACCTTCATCGATGACTCCACAAGGAAGGTATGGGTGTACTTCATGAAAAATAAGAGTGACGTGTTCTCTGTTTTCAGGAAATGGAAAGCCGAGGTTGAGAATGAAACAAATCTCAAGGTGAAGTGTTTGAGGTCCGACAACGGTGGTGAGTACGTTGACGCCGACTTCAAACAATATTGTGTCGAGAGTGGGATCAAGATGGTGAAGACTATTCCGGGGACCCCACAACAGAACGGAATAGCGGAGCGAATGAACAGGACGCTAAATGAGAAGGCCCGGAGTATGCGGTTACATTCGGGGATGCTCAAAATGTTTTGGGCATATGCCATCGACATGGCGGCTCATTTAATCAACAGAGCACCGTCGGTTCCTTTGGAATATCGGATTCCTGAGGAGGTTTGGAGTGGGAAGAAGCTGAATCTGTCCTACTTGAGGGTGTTCGGGTGCCTGGCGTATGTCCATATCGACGAAGCTGCTCGTAGCAAGCTTGATCCTAAATCCAAGAAGTGCTTCTTCCTTGGATATGGCGGCACGGAGTTCGGGTACCGATTTTGGGATGCCGAAAATCATAAGGTGATCCGAAGCAGAAATGTGATCTTCAACGAGGCGGTCTTGTACAAGGGTAAAGACGAGGTTGTTGAAGAGAGCATTGATCCCGTGAGAGACACGGAGGAGGTTCCGGTGGAGGTCGTGGAGACCGAGAAGATCGAAGAGGACAACACGAGCAGCGAGGATGAGCAAGATGAGAATGCTCATCCCAACATCGATCCAGTCACACCGAAGCCGTGGAGGTCGACTAGGGTAAGAAGACCTCCCCATAAATTTTCACCTTCCCTTAACTATATCTTGCTGACTGATAGGGGTGAGCCGGAGAGCTACACCGAGGCTATACAAGCGAGGGATTCGATCAAGTGGGAGTCTGCCATGAAAGAAGAGATGAGCTCATTAATGACGAATCAGACTTGGGAACTAGCCGAGCTTCCGAAGGAGAAGAAGGCCTTGCACAATAAATGGGTCTTCCGGGCAAAGGAAGAACACGATGGAAGCGTTCGGTACAAGGCAAGATTAGTGGTGAAGGGCTTCCAGCAGAAGGAAGGGATCGACTACACGGAGATCTTTGCTCCGGTAGTCAAGATGGTAACCATCCGGGTGGTGCTTAGCTTGGTGGCAAAGGAGAATTTACATCTTCAGCAAATGGATGTAAAGACCGCATTTCTTCACGGGGATCTAGATGAAGAAATTTATATGAAGCAACCGGAGGGTTTTGAAGTCCGAGGCAAGGAGAAGCTGGTGTGTAAGCTTCAAAAGAGTTTGTATGGGTTGAAGCAAGCTCCGAGGCAGTGGTACAAGAAGTTCGACTTGTTCATGAAGCGAGTCGAGTTCACGCGGTGCGAGGCGGACCACTGCTGCTACTTCAAGAGTCTTGGAAGAGGTACCTACATAATATTACTCCTTTATGTAGATGATATGCTGATAGTCGGTGCGAGTTTGGCGGAGATCGACAAGCTCAAGAAGAGTCTATCGAGGGAGTTCTCTATGAAGGATTTGGGTGCTGCCAAACAAATCCTGGGGATGAGAATCACGAGGAGCAAGGATGGTCTTGAGTTGTCTCAAGAGGAATATCTGAAGAAGGTATTGGCGAGGTTTAGCATGGAGAATGCAAAACCGGTTGGAACTCCTTTGGCTAGTCACTTCCGTTTGTCAAAGGAGGACTCGCCGGTGAGCGAGAAGGAGATGGAGCATATGGATAAGGGCCCTTAGCCTCTGCGATTGGGAGCCTTATGTATGCCATGGTGTGCACGAGGCCTGACATTGCCCATGCAGTGGGAGTTTTCAGTCGGTTCATGAGTAATCCGGGGAAGCAACATTGGGAAGCCGTCAAGTGGATCTTCCGATACTTGAGAGGGACTTCCAATTTTGCTTTGAGGTTCCGAAAATCAGATGTGGGGTTACTCGGGTTCGTGGACGCGGATAATGGAGGTGACGTGGATAGTAGGAAGAGCACTACTGGGTACGTGTACACTTTCGGGGTACTGCGATTAGCTGGGTGTCGAGGTTGCAGAAGATCGTAGCATTGTCGAGTTGCGAGGCGGAGTACGTCGCTGTGACGGAAGCCGCGAAGGAGATGATGTGGCTACAGGCTTTCCTGCTAGAGTTGAGACAAGACCACTCGGGGAGTGTCTTGTATTGCGACAGTCAGAGCGCCATTCACTTGGCGAAGAATCCCGTGTACCATGCTCGAACGAAGCATATCCAGCTGAGATATCACTTCATTCGATCGGCCTTGGAGGAAGGCGTTTTGGTGTTGGAGAAGATTCTTGGGAGTAAGAATCCGGCCGACATGTTTACGAAGGTGGTGCCGTGCGAGAAGTTGAGGTTGTGTTCAACCTCGGTTGGTCTTCTGGGATGAGGATCGGGGACGCCGCTGCAATGGGAAGAGAAGATAGGGGTCGTGAATTAGCTTCAAGTGGGAGATTGTTGAGTGTGAAGGTCAAATTCACGCCGGAACGACGAGAGAGAACGAATGGAGAAACGGCGGTCGCCGGAGGAGAATCGGCGACCGCAGGTTGACTTTGGCGGGCGCCAAACGGGCTTCGGCGGGCGCCGAAACCGGGAGAAAAGGAGTTTAGCGATCTGCCAAGAAACGAGGCTTTTGGCGAGCGCCAAAAGGCCTCCGGCGGTCGCCGATTATTTTCGGCGGTCGCCAAGGGTAAAACGGCGGGCACCGTTTTGCGGATTTCTGCCAGCGGGATTTTCTTGTTCCCCAAGTTTTATTCCCCCTATTTAAACCCTATGTGCGTGAATAATAGGGCTAACACCTCCAGCACTAGAATTGAGATTATAGCTATTACAGTCTTGTAATTACGTTCTATAATTGTTCTAGTAAAAGAATTGCAGCAAAGAATTGCAGCGGCAAGAGTGGACGTAGCCCTCGTCTCTTTTATTCTGTTTTTTTGTTCTTTATTTGTTCGTGTGCTTTTCAAGAGGGGAATTCGGACGCGAATTTCCCAACAATTCCAATAACCACTCCAATAACATTAAAAAAAATAAGAAATTAAATATGAGATTTATTGAAGTGCATTGCTCTTGAGTCTTTAACCAGAAAATCTATCTCTGATCGGACCATCGAGAACGCGAAAAAAATAAGAAATTAAATATGAGATTTATTGAAGTGCATCGTTCTTGCGTCTTTAACCAGAAAATCTATCTCAGATGGGACTGCGAATTATTGGAGTCGGTTTCACGAGTAAAGTATATTCAAATATAAAATCTAATCTGAGTTATACATAATATATATGCTAAGTGATTGAAAATTTAGTAATTGGTTAAACCCATACTCTACCCTTATAAGTACAATTGAAATCAAAATCATAACTATCATAAATAAAGAAACACTCACAAGTAAAATTAAAATTAAAACTATTATAGATATAATCAATGAAACATAAATAAGTACAAAGAAAATTAAAATTATTATAGAGGTAGTAATCGGTTAAATCCATCTTCTACAAGTACAATTGAAATCAAAACTATCATACATATAATCACTAAAATACAAATAAAATCAAAACTATCGTAGATAAAAGAACACTTAGAAGTACAATTAAAATTAAAACTATCATAGATATAATTAAAGAAACACAAATAAGTACAAAAAAAATTAAAACTATCATAGATATACACCAACATTAAAATCAAAACAAACTATCATAACTTACGACAACTAAAATTAATTTAAAAACGATCAATATAATTTACTTACGAATAACACCAAAATATAGTACATACAACAAATATAATTATAAATACATATGTACTAATGCTTGCGCAAATTATGTAATGCAAATATATTATGCCTGCGTGATATATTTTGATATATATATTAATATATATATATATATATATATATATTTAATCTGATGGTTGCGCAAATATATTTTATCAAATATATTTATGATTCTTGCGCAAATATATTTTATCAAATATATTTATGATTCTTGCGCAAATATATTTACATGTTATTTACATTGTTTAATATTATTGTAGGGATATTTAAGACTTTATACATTTTAAAAAATGTCCCTACTTAGTATTTAAAAAATACAAATATCCTAATAAATAAACAAATAAAAAATATACAACACTTACAAATGACATGAAAAAAAATGAGTGTTCAAAAATAATATTAAAAAGAAATCGTCCCATACGCTAATATTACTTTAATAATATATATTAATATATTATTAAGAACTTATTAAATCCTGTTTGGTCCGAAGGGACTATATATATATATATATATATATAAATCTTTAAAGAGTGATTTAAATTTTTTATTACTATATAAATTTTTTATTAATTAAATTATAAAATAAAATTTATTGTATTTTAAAGTTATTTTAAATTAATTTTATTTCAGCAATAAAATCGGGGTGGTTATATATATTATTCATTACTATATAGAGGTATGTTATTTAAATTTTTTATTACTATATAAAAAATTTATTAATTAAATTATAAAATAATATTTATTTTATTTTGAATTTATTTTTTAATTAATTTTATTTAGCAATAAAATAGGGGTGATTGCGGAGTAATTATCTATTTTCAACCATAAAAAATTTATGGGTGGGTATGGGCCGGGATGAGATGGGATTTAGGTGATCCCTGTCTCGTCCCATAAATTGATTTCGTTTATTTAATTCATTTTAATAAAAGAATATTATATATTTTAATAATATTTTTATATACTAAATTAAATTATTTATTATAAAATATATTATTATTTTCTTATAAAATTATATATTTGTTTGATTTGGATTATAATATAGTATTCAAAAGTTTATTTTTTACATATTATATTAAATTAAATAAATTAATATATTATAAATAATTCAAATATATATTTTTAATATATATAAATATATAATGGAACGGGATGGATAAATATATTTTTAGTTAATCATCCCGTATCATTATTTTGATATCGGACGGGATTAGAATTTTATTTAGGATAAAGGATAATTTGGTTTTTTTAATTTACGAGTTAAACCACATAAAATAAATTTTATATTTAAGTGTAATAATTTTTTAAATTATTTATTTATTAGGGTAGTATAAACTGTAATATTAAATAACAAAATTAACTGCTATATAACTACTTAAAAATATATAATTACGCAATTATTAAATTAATTGCTAAATTTTAACAATAAATCTGAATTTTAAATTGTTAAATAACAAAACAAAATTACGCAATATCAACTTAATTGTTAAATTTTAACAAAAAATTAAATTTTAAATTGTTAAATAAAAAACAAAATTACAATTTAATTGTTAAATTTTAAATTGTTAAATAAAAAACAAAAAACTGTTAAATAACAAAACAAATAAATTTTAACAATAAATCTGAATTTTAAATTGTTAAATAACAAAACAAAATTAGTAATATCAATATAATTGTTAAATTTTAACAAAAAATCTGAATTTTAAATTGTTAAATAAAAAACAAAAATTGTTAAATAACAAAACAAAATTACGCAGTATCAACTTAATTGTTAAATTTTAACAAAAAATTGAATTTTAAATTGTTAAATAAAAAACAAAATTACAACTTAATTGTTAAATTTTAAATTGTTAAATAAAAAACAAAAAATTGTTAAATAACAAAACAAAATTACGCAATATAAACTTAATTGTTAAATTTTAACAAAAAAATATGAATTTTAAATTGTTAAATAAAAAAACAAAATTACGCAATGTCTAATATACCTTTACATTCTCATGTATATATTCTATATATATGTATATATATTAAAAAGGTTAAATTTGGAAGTTTAGTCTTATTCATAATTAGAATAAACTATTACTTCTAATTATATATAAATATAATTAGAACTTCCCTTAAATAAAAATAACCCTAAAATTTTTTATATTTCAATCCTTTCTTGTCACGATTTATTTTACATTGAAATTTCAAGACCAAACGCCATCCCTACAAAAATCTATTTAGTGTTAACTTATTTATGTAAATTTTTAAATAACTTTTAATTCACATAATTAACAATACTATAATAACATGATAAAAAATAAAAAATAATTGTCCAATATAAAAAATTGAAAAATTAAAAATAAAACCTCAATACGAAAAATAGCACAAATAAAAAACTAGCACACAATAAAAGAATAAGGAGAATAAATAACTAAAAAAAAGAAATGATTAATATATACAATAAAAGAACAAGAAGAATAAATAATTAAAAAAATAAATGAATATATATATATATATATATATATATATATATTATTGTTTGTGTTTTATTGTCTTTGTTATTATCTTAATTATTTTTATAATTATTTTTATAATGTGCTCCACACATATTATTGTATATATTAATTTTCTTCTTGCTTTATATGTAATTATTACCGGGTATGTATGTGTTATATTTTCTAGATATTATATCTATTATTAAGTCTATGTTCTTAATTAATAAATTACAAATTATAAAACCATGTAATAATAACAATAATAATAATAATAATAATAATAATAATAATAAAATTAGTAGATATTGTGTTACTTGTTATTTTAAATATTTGAATATTTTAATTAATAAAAATAACAATGAAATAACAAATTCCGTTCGGACATGACATATTCTTGTAATTTTATTTATCTATTTTATAAAAGAAATGAAATAAAAAATTTAAAAAATGAAATTCAAAAAATTGACGTTGTGCACATTCAAACAGTCGTGTCCCAGAAATAGAAAATCTTTCATTACAAAATCTGTCAAACCAATCCTTGGGTGGTGTCTCTCCAGTCCAAGGCCACCCCACCAGATTATATATATGTATATGCACTCTTTCATTTTACACCTAAAAATATCATAAGAATAAATATTAATTAAAAAAATGGACCAATATTTCTCGTCCTCCGTCCCCTCCTCCTCATCCCTTTTCCCAATGGAGTCGAGCCCTTTGGAGATCTCTGATGAAGCATTCAATCTGTTTCACTCGATCGACCGAGAGCTTTACACTCGTTTGGTCCACACCTTGGGGCGGGACCCGTCCGAGTCATCCCAAGTGATGGCCTTCTGGATGTGGCTTGAGAAAGAGAGCAAGGACATGGCCTTCATCAAGCGCCTCCTCTCTCTCCCTCCCTTGCCTCATCTCAATGCCCTATCCGAAGAGACCATCGTCTGCCTTCGCTGCATCGACACCGACCTCTTCCCTTACGGTGGAGCCCACGAGGTCACACTCTCTCTCCTCCCCGAGATTGTCAACGATCGGATCAACCACGCCATAAGCCTCAGGCTGTTCCACGAGAATCGAGTCGCCATCTCGAGGGCTGTTGCCAGGATTCTCAACACCGTCTGCGCTAGGGCATTCCGGGACATCCCGCCCCTTCCGGTCATCGGGCAGCCTTTGATGTATCACTTCAACCTGCCCTTTGCTCCTGCTGCCCCTGCCCCGGTTGCGCCCGATCATTTGCTGGCTGCTGCCCAACAACATCATGAGATGGTGATGAGTATGAACAATCAGCGGTTCGAGGAAATCAGCATTAATATTAATAATATTATTGATGATGGAGAAGTACTGCCCGATGACAGGACTGTTTTCCTCACTTTCTCCAAAGGGTATCCCATTTCTGAGGATGAGGTCACTGAGTTTTTCACTAGGTAAATATATCTCTATCCATCTCTCTTAATTTTTTTTTTTATTAATTAAATCGCTGGAAATAAATTAGTTTGTGCTTTGTTCAATTTTATATGAAAAATGATTTCATATCTTTAGTTTTATTTCCAGATCTAAATTTGTTAATTACAGATCTGATTATTTGTGTTACAGATATGATAAAATAGATAGATAGGGCTTTGTTTAAAGAGGTTTAAATTTTTTTTAACATTCTTATAATTAAACCCTGACTCGTTTTAAGCTATATTTACAAATAAAAATTATTTTAATTTTTATGATTGAACCCTAACTTGTTTTAAGCTAGCTAGGTTTACAAAAAAAATCATTTAAACATTTTTATGATTGAATCCTAACTTGTTTTAAGCTAGGTTTTTAAAAAAAAAATCATTTAAACATTTTTATAATTGAATCCTAACTTGTTTTAAGCTAGGTTTATAAAAAAAATAACATTTTTATGATTGAATCCTAACTTGTTTTAATCTAGGTTTACAAAAAAAAATTATTTTAACATTTTTATGATTGAACCCTAACTTGTTTTAAGCTATATTTTAAAAATCATTTAAACATTTTTATGATTGAACCCTAACATGTTTAAGCTAGGTTTACAAAAAAAAAATTTGAACATTTTTACGATTGAACCCTAACTCACTTCAACGGTTCGACTGAGAATCTTTATTCCGTCTCACATTATATATCGCCCGACCGTGTCAAATCTACGTACTAGCTAATTAATATTAAGAATGAGGGTTGGCTAGAGACGTAAATAATTAATATGTATTATTATTATTATCAATAAATATGAGTCGTATACGTACGTACGTGCAGGAGGTTTGGAGATTTCATAGAAGACTTGATAATGCAAGACGTTGGGGATGAGGAACAAGTTCTGTATGCCAGGATGGTGGCTCGATCCACGGCCTTGATTGATGAAATCGTGGGAGGCAACAAGGCTAAGTATGTTATTAATGGGAAACATGTTTGGGCAAGAAAGTATGTGAAGAAGCATCATCAATTCCTGCCACCGAGGACCACTGCAAGATCATGCCAAGAACCTTCTTCTTCTGCTACTGCCACTGTTGCTGCTTCTGCTCATCATCTTCCATCCTCATCCAACACTATGAATGGAGAACAATCTTGAAGGGGTCATGTTTGTGCTTTTTAATTTATGCTTTTGAATGAGTGAGGGATATCGGAGAACTCTATAAAATGTTGTACTGCTTTAATTTCTCAATAATTGGTTGTTGTAAATCTCGTTGTTGTTATATCATTTGAACCTTGTGTTGTGTGTGTTTTAATTCATACTCCATCCTATTTTTTTTATTAGACTTCCTAAACTTTAACACACAAATTAAGAAAGTGTTTAAACTCAATTAATATTTATTGGAAAAATTAAAATGACAAAAACAATGAAAAGTGATTGGTAAAAACAAAAAACATTTGTATAGGAAATTGAAAAAATTATGAATTAATGTTATTACATAATTTAATAAAGTCAAAAAGACTTATAATATGAAAATAAATAAAAAACTAAAAAAACTTATAAAAAAAAGAGGAGGGAGTATATATTATTACGGTAATTCTTCATGGGCAGAATCTGCCCATGGACAGAATTTGATTTTTGCATTATTTTTTTTTTTATAAAATTAACAATATAATTTACTTAATATATATATAAATAATATTTTTACTTATTATTTTTATATATTAAAACATTTTTTTTCTATTTAACTGTTTTTTTTAATTAAAATATCAAAATATATAATATTTTTAATTAAAAAATTATATTTTTAGTTTTTTTTAAATTGAATAAATTAATAATAGTATAACATACATTAATTCATATCTAATTATAAATAAATTATTAATAAAATTAATAAAATAATTTTTTAAGTAAATTCTGCTTTGGGCAGATTCTGCCCAAATAGCAAGACCTATATTATTATTAATGTGTGTTTGTTAATAATTATATATACATACTTGTTATATATATATATATATATATATATATATATATATATATATATATATATATATATATATATATATATATATATATATATATATATATAACCGGTGGGGTGGGGTAGTTAACAATAAAAATATATTTTATTTTAGTGCATGAAAACTAATAAAAAAATAACGAAAACTAAACAAAAATTAGAACAATAATAAAAAAAACAAAAAATAATTAATAGACAAATAAAAAATATAACTAGCGCTAAAAATAAAATTAGAAAATGAAAAAAATAATATCAAAATAATAAAAAAATAAAAAATAAAATCCTAATATAAAAAATTGAAAAATAAAAATAATATTACAATAATAAAAAATAATATCTTAATATAAAACATTGAAAAATAAAAATAATATTTATTGTATTTTGAAGTTCTTTTTAATTAATTTTATTTCAACAATAAAATCGGGGTGGTTGACCAATAATTACCTTTCTCAACTATCAAGAATTTATTTTTAATAAAAAATAACATCAAAAAGGAAAAAAAATCTATAATACTTTTCTTCTATTAAGAGCAACCCCAATGGTTTGGCCAAAATGGCTCTTGCTAATTGCCATTTTGGCCAAAAAATAGCTCTTGTCATTTGTCATTTGTGAAATGTACCCCAATGGTATAAAAATGGCTAGAAACATTTTTATTAAAAAAAAATATTTTTGACTTTTTAAATTTTTTTAATATAATCATTTTCTATAAATTATATATACAATATTAAAATCTATAATAATTTATTAAATTGTATCACCTACGACTACTAACTTACCTATATCTTGATATTAAATTCAACAACTCAATCAATAAAAATATATAAATAAAAATTAAATTATTTTGAAATGTTGTTATATTGTAAAGATATAATAAATTTAATTGAAACTATAATTAATATTTTGATATTTTTATTAATGTGTGAAAAAATAAAAATATTTTTGATATTAAAAAATAAACGGGACATGACGAAATTAAACGGGATCGTCCCGGTCTCTTCCCGTCCCATTGTAAAAAATTTGAAACGGGACGGACGGGATTGTCATTTTTTAAATACATCTCGTCTCATCCCGTTAGTTTTCGGGATGAGATCGAGACGGGATCAGGATTTCGGAACGAAGTGCCCACCCCTAGTGATAATATCAACTTTATAATTAAAAAAATGTTGTTGAATTTTGAGTGGTTGAGATGAGAGGTAGTGATGACATGGCACAAATAGCAAAGGCCATTTTTCCATGTATATTTGCTCAAATATACATGGTTATTTGGCAAGAGCCATTTTTAGGCAATGGCCATTTCAACCATTGGGGTTGATTTTTTTGGATTTTTGCCAAAAAATGGCAATGGCCCTTGCCATTTCACAACCACTGGGGTTGCCCTAAGGGGGTGAGAAGAGTATTAGAAGAGGTGTAAATAACTTGGGCCTGTTTTTTAAGTTGTTATTGACTCAAAATTGACATGGTATCAGAGGGTTTTATTTATGCTACACTTGCAGTAATACTTCATGTAACTAATCACAGTTGATTTAAAATAAATTAATACAAGTGCACACACAATCACACACCCCCATGTATTGTGTATGCATCCAACAGTTAATATTGGTTAGCAGTAACATCTCCAACACCTTAATACTTACCATTTTTATATAAATTTATTATATTATATTGTGGGCTTCATGTGCTATATGACATTAGTTTGTACTTAATGCTAGATACAATTTTGATATATCTTTATTATATTGTGGGCTTCATATGCGTACTTATATATGAATATTTGTACTAACAATTTGGGATGTGTTAACTAATTAAATTTTGATATATCTTTTATTATATTGTGGGCTTCATATGCTTAGGTATATATGAATATTTGTACTTCAAACTATTGAAATAGTGAAGTATATACAAACAATTTGGGATGTGTTAACTAATTAAATTGAACATATATTTAAGTATATCATTGAAAAAGTATATATAAACAAAACGTCCAAGTCATAAATCTCTTTAGGTAAAAAAATTATTACCAGAGTATAATCCCACAATAATTAAATTTTATATACTAGTCCTATACTAAGGAAACTTTCAACAAAACAATTCCCGCACCTTGTAGTGCGTATATTCTATGTGTGCTACATATTATAAGTTTCAAATCAAAAGAAAACCCTGGATAGCTAGAAATTAAATGGAGTTGAAGAAAGGTCCATGGAGTAGAGAGGAAGACCAAAAGCTGATGTCTTACATTGAACAACAGGGCCATGGCAGCTGGCGTTCTCTCCCACCTAAAGCAGGTTCTTTTATATATCTCGTAGAACTTTTCGATACTAATAGTACGTATTTTGTTTATATAACTTTTTCGGTAGATAGGGCTTGAGAGGTGTGGAAAGAGTTGCAGATTGATTGAGATGGACGAACTACCTACGGCCTGATATCAAGAGAGGAAAATTCAGCCGGCACGAAGAGAAGGACGTTATTCGACTCCACGCTCTTTTAGTGATATATTTTTCCAGTATATATATATATCGAAATATTTCTATATTTACATGCATGATTCACCCATTAATTAATTTGTATAATTATCGATCGTTGTAAACAATTAAGGTGGTCCGCAATAGCAGTGCATTTACCAAAAAGGACCGCTAACGAAATCAAGAACTACTGGAATTAAATTAATACCCGCCTCAAGAAACGGTTGACCCGAATGGGGATCGACCCGGCCACCCACAAGCCCAAGTCCAACGGCTCGGCTCAGTACTCTGCCGACCTAAGCCACATGGCTCAGTGGGAAACGGCTCGGCTCGAGGCCGAATCCCGTCTTTCCCACGCCTCGAAACTCCACCTCCTCGGAAGATTCACTGTTGAACCGCCGCCTCGGCCGACATTTCCGTGCTTGGACGTGCTCAATGCCGCCAGCTGGCAAGCCAACGCCGGAACCCTCGACTCCCTCAACGGAGCCGTACATGCAAACAATTACGACGGCTACGTTGTTGCAACTGACGAGAGGGCAAAATGGAGAATTCGTCGCAGGTCCATAGCAACTATGGTGTGTCCATGGGTGCAATGGACCTTGCCGCAGCTGATCATAACTCCGAGGGTTACAACATGACTGGTGGTGGTAGTGGAGGAGATATTGCCGGAGAGTTTGAGGATATTATAAATTAATGTACTTATATATAAAAGATAATTTATTTGTTATTTAATGATGTTTTTAGCTAGGGTTGATGGATGTAGATTTATTTTCTGTATTAGTGTTTTGCAGTTATACCTATAATTTATGATTTAATTGTGACTACGTACATCCATCAACCCTAGCTAAAATTAATGTACTTATATTGTGCAATTAAGATCAGAACTGTATTAATTTTTTAATTTATTTTTTGATTTAATATCAAAAAATTAATGAAATACTAACAAATATAATTAAGAAGTGATGTAAATTTAAATGAAATCCCACATTTCTTCTTCTTCTTCATATTTTTGTTTTTTAGCAGTCTGGGCTACATGTAAGACTAAGATACTACGGTTCATGGGTTTTAACCAGAAGCCCACAACAATACAACCACGGGGCCAACATTATACCACCATGGGCCGAATTGAAGTCTTTTTAGGCCGACAGATTTATGAGCCCATCGTTGAATAAAAATAGGACTTATTGTTGATCGAGGCATGCCTAAAATAATCATCAAATATGAGTATAATAAGATAAGTACATTGTTGATAAAAAAATAAAATCAAATATTTCTAGTAAGATTACAAATAAAGATAAGTCGATATGATCTAATGAAAAATTAAAATAAAATAAAATAAAAATAGTACGTAGTCGATGATATTAATGGAAGAAAGAATGATAGACAAATAAAATAAAATCTAATTCAAATCACATAATTATGGGATGGGACGAGTGCTTAATAACGACGGACGGCTTGATCAACTGGAGAGCGACGCCTACACCGGCAATAAGAACAATGCAGTTGAGACGATTGCGACAACAAAGTAGGGCCACATCGATGAGTGCAATCAAGCAGCAATCGGGTACGTCAATGTTCTCGAAACCACACCAAAGGTTAATAATCGGAATGACTTTAAGAAAATTGACGAGCCCTAGAATCGACGTCATAATGTCACCAACCATCGCGTGGTAAAAATAAACCCAACACGAAGAGACGAGGACAAACGCAGACTCGAACATCCGTTTGTGGGAACGACGGAACACGTAGGGCGAGGAGGGTCGACGAACACGCAACACGCAACTGAGAAAAATATGATAAACCAAGGCACATAGGACTATTGCATACCCCAAATTCCTTTTGTGTTGTCGATCAACCATTAATGGGTATAAATTAAACGTACAACATGCTGAGATGCACATTAAAATAATACCAAAATCAATCCAACCTTGTTTGCGAGACATCATGTTGTTGAAGTCGGACGGACGTACGTACGCGCTCTATAAATTCACAACCTAGCTAACCTAAGAGTACTATTGAATGATCGAGATATATACTTAGCTACAAAACCTACCTAATTAGCTACCAATATATATATATACCACTATTTCTTGAATAATACTTCTACTCCTATATGCATATATACGAGTATTTCTTGTTTGTAAAGTTTAATAAGGTTAACCTAAATTCCTAATCCTATTCACATTAAACCGCGTATTATAATAATAATAATAATAATAACATCATTAATAATTTAATTTTTGTAGATAAAAGAGCTGACATGGCAGCTAGTACATGTGGTGTGACCATAAATTGACGCCCATGTTGAGAAATAGCCCATGTTAAAGATATCTGAAATTGTGTAAATTGTACTTAGATCTACCTACAGAGAAGAGTGGAAGCTACAGAGAAGAGTGGAAGGTAGAGTACAATTACTTAACACAATTTAGAGATTCTATAAAGTAAACTTGTATTGATATGAGTGGAACCACTTTACAAAACATCTACAAAATTCTAGCGAATCTTGTAGAAAGGTCACACGACCAAAAACTAAGCCTAGGTAGAACTAATCTAGCGAAGAGTACTACTCAGACTAAACAGAGGGTATGACCGGAGCTTTCTAGCGAAGTCTCTCGGTCTACAATATTTCTCTCTCATCTAGAATATGTCAAATCAAAAGTGTAATGAATGAATTCCAACAACCCTCTATTTATAGGCATCGTAAATTAGGGTTTCCGGAATTCACGCTTAATGGGCCAAGCCCATGACGGCCCAATGGAATAAACGAGCCCAAGGCATCTCCAACGAATATTCCATTAATCCGTACTTGATAAACGCAGCTCTACCCGCTCCCACACTAGCATGTGATCGCGCTTCGAGCTTGTGGCATGCACAACTAGTATACTTGGTATTTTCTTCTTGGACTTGAATTCTTCTAGCGAAGTCTTCTAGTCGCACCCGTGGCTGGTTTCATTCCTTAGCAGTCATTCCCCCAGCTCCATGTCTATCTGTGCTTGCTCCGTGTCCATCAATGTGTTTGCACTGATTCAAGGTCTTCACGGTGAGACTTGAACTCTCTTGTTGGTGGTGCACTATGTTAGTGTGTAGTTCTTCCTAGTTCAACATAGAACCACGTTGTTCTTGTTTGAACTACGTTGAACTCTACACTTTGTTTTGTAGTAACTTCATGTGTTATGTTTGCATGTTCTCCATTCATTAATTCATACAAGTCTGCTAGGTATACATAGAACGAGCTGATAGAACTGTGGAATTAACAAGTGGCTCAACGCGTGACCACGGTTCATCAGCATGGAGCAAGCAGACTTAGTCAATACAAACAGCATGGAGTTGCATCAGTGCGTCAACATACAACGAGCTATTCTATCGCAAGTTCATCAACGCACTACAAGGACTTACCGTGATAACACCTTGACGGATGCGGAGCAAGCATAGCTATACATACGGCTGGACGAATGACTGCTAAGGAATGAAGCCAGCTGTGGGTGCGACTAGAAGACTTCGCTAGAAGAACACTAGTCCAGTGGAAAAACGCTAAGTAAACCAGCTATGCCCGCCACCAGCTCGATGCACGAAGACACGCTAGTGTGGCCGTGGGTAGAGCTGGGTTCGTCAAGTACAACTGAAATGGAATCTCGAATATTCCATGAAGATGCTTTGGGCTCGGCCCATTAAGCGTGAATTCCGGAAACCCTATTTCTCGACACCTATAAATAGCGGGTTGTTGGAATTCACTATTTACGAATTGATTAGACATTTTCTAGAGAGAGAAAATTTGTAGACCGAGAGACTTCGCTAGAAAGCTCCTGTTCTATTGTCAGTTTAGTCTTTGTAGTACGAGTCGCTAGATTAGTTCTACATAGACTTTGTTTTTGGTCGTGTTGACCTTTCTACAAGATTCGCTAGAATTTTGTAGATGTGTTTGTAAGTGGTTCCACCCTTAACAAGTTATACAAAAGAGTTTTTCTTTAGAATCTCAAATTGTGTTAAGTGTTTGTACTCTACCCTTTACAATTCAGTTCTAGGTAGAACCAAGTACAAAATACACAATTTCAATTGGTATCAGAGCGAGTTCGCCTTCTTTGGTGTGATCCTAGGGAGAGATTCTACAATGGAGTCATTCACTGTCGTCAAGCCCGTCATCCTCAACTCCTCCAACTACTCCTATTGGAAGAGTAAGACTAGGCTGAAGTTGAAGAATGTGGACTCACGTGTGTGGGGTGCTGTGTTGAACGGTTGGACTCCACCAACTTACATTGACAAGGATAATGACACGGTTCCGAAAGACGAGTCTACATGGACGACGGCCGAACATGAAGCTGCCACCTTCAATTCGAAGGCCATCCACATTATCACAGATCTCATTGATGTCCACATGTTCTCTGTCGTTAGGCATCTCACTTCGGCTAAGCAAGTGTGGGACACTTTGGAACGCATGTGTGAAGGAAGTGATAGTATCAAGAGATCCAAAATCAGAGGGCTCAACACTACCTTCCACCGGCTTGAAATGAGGGAAGATGAAGACCTTGACTCTTTCTTCAACAAAATCATGGCTATTGCGAGTGAGTGTCAAGAACTTGGAGATCCTATACCTCCTCCACTCATTTGCACCAAGGTTCTACGAGGTGTAACGGAGAAGTTTAGTGTTAAGGTCACTACGATGGAAGACACGAAGCTCGGTCAATCGGGTGACTACAACGAGATTATGAGCCACTTGAAGAATTACGAGCTAAACTTGAAATTGAAGGACAAGTCCTACACCATGACTCCTTTTGAAAATTCCATGAAGGCCCTTGCCATATCTCAGAATGCTTCCAGCTCTACCCCCAACAGGGCCAGCTCTACCCACTCTCCTCACTCTACTGAGAATAATGCTTTTCTGGCTGAGGAATCCGATGATGAAAGTGAAGCTCTTTCTCTCCTTGACTCCCCGAATCCAGACAAATTCATCGCTATTCAAGATGCTGTGAGCTACCTTGTTCGCCAAGATATCAAGAGGAAGAGGAGGTTCAAGCAATTCCGAAATCAAAGGAACTCTGGAAATTCCTTCACCACTCCACCCACCACCAACCGCAGTGGCTACACTCCAAGTCGGAAGTTTGTTAGTGGCGCCCCCAGCAAGGACATGTCCCAAATCAAGTGCTTTGAGTGCAAGGGGATGGGCCATGTGAAGAATGAATGTCCTAACTTACATAGGAAGAACAACATGGATGTGAGCTACTTGGTGTTTGATGGAGATGATGCTTTGTACTCCTCTGAGGAAGACAAAGGGAAGATGGTGGAGCCGAATGAAGTCAACGCACTCTTAAGTGCCATTGATGATGAGAGCGATGACGAGTACGAGGTAGTTCAAGATGACTTGGCTACCCATGACAATATCTTTTGCTATACCTCTATGGTTGCAGGTACTACTGAGCCAGGTGCTAGTTCTACCCCCAGAACTCTGGCTGGGGGCATGACAAAGAAGGAAGCTGAGTCTACCCTCGATTCTGAGAGGGTGAGCAAGAGGGAGTTCGAGATCGTGAAGATGGAGCTGGAAAGGGCGTTGAAGAAGGCAAGTGAACTGGAAGCCATTGTGAACAAGGAAGATACGGAGAAAGACTTCATGAGGGACTCTCTTGCCAAGATGGAAGAAGGCTATGCTATGCGTACCAAGGAGCTCTACCAAGTGAAAGACAAACTTGATGTTGCTAATTGTCTCTTTCAAAAACTCAATACTGGCACGTCTAAACTTGATAATATGTTGAGCTGTGTTAACACCAAGCACTTTGGGCTTGGATTTAAGGAAACTTTTGATTCCGTTTACTCCGATTCTCCTTATGTCTTTCCTAAGTTTGTGCATGGTAGAGATAAAGCTATCACTAACAATGAGACCAAGTCAAAGGATGTTAATACATCCAAAGGCAATGTGGCTTTTACATCTAACATCAAAATTCTCAAACGCACCTCTACTCCTTTTCCCCAAAATGCTTCAATGTCCTCGTTGACACCGGCTTCTACATCTGCTCTACCCGAGAGTAAATCCGGGTCTACCCATGACAAGAAAACCTTTACACGAAACGTCTCTAGTCGATCTAAGTTACCCGTCTCAACAACTAAATCGATCTTGAAACGTCGACCTCCCGGTGCTACCCCTTTATCAAACCCTGCTAAGGGTCTGGTCACTCATAAAAGGAAGACTCCTTCTACCCACTACAAGCGAGTCTATGTGTGCCACTATTGCGGGATGAAAGGGCACATCAAACCTTATTGCTACAAGCATGCCGAAGATTTAAGTTCTCGTGCTATGGCTCACAGACAAGTATGGAGACCAATTACCAAGCAGTCGCATGACAAGGCCAATCAGGTCTGGAGAATTAAAGCTGTTCTACCCACAGCAACAAACATTAAGCCAAAGCAAGTATGGAGAAGAAAGAAAGAAGTGACATGTAATGTTGCATTCACCGTGGCCAAGGGCACGACAAAGGAGACTTGGTATTTCGACAGTGGGTGTTCTCGACATATGACAGGAACTAAAGACTCTTTGGTCGATTTTGTTCCTCACTCTGGTGGACCCGTCACTTATGGAGGTGGGGCAAAAGGGAGTATAATTGGAAGTGGAACATTAAATGTGAAGGGTCTACCCGCGCTCAAGAACGTTCTTTTGGTGGATGGGCTATGTGCTAATCTCATAAGCATTAGTCAACTTTGTGATGATGAACTTAATGTGAAATTCAATAAGGAGAACTGTGAAGTGTACAACGTTAAGGGGGAGTGCATTCTCACTGCTGCTCGTGCGAAGAACAACTGTTACGCTATCAATGAATCTTGCCTAAGTGCCTCTACCCATGACGAGATAGATATCTGGCATCAAAGGCTTGGTCATACCAGCCTCCGGAACCTTGAGAAGTTAGTTCAAATAAAGGCGGTCCGAGGCATAGATAGTTTGCCCAAGATTGACAAGAGAGTATGTGGTGAATGTCAGATGGGTAAACAAACTCGAGCTCCTCATCCTGCTATCTCTACCCATAACCGCACTACAGAATGCTTTGAGCTACTACACATGGATCTCATGGGGCCCATGGAAGTGCAGAGTTTGGGACACAAGTGGTATACTCTTGTTATTGTTGATGACTTCTCGAGGTACACTTGGGTAAATTTTCTTGGAACCAAGGACGAGGCTTTTGAAGCCTTCCGGTCCTTAGCTCGTAGAATTCGCACCACTTATGGTAAACGGGTCCAACGTATAAGAAGTGACCACGGAGGTGAATTTCAAAACGGAGTATTTGTTGAATATTGCACTCGTAAAGGGATTCACCATGAATTCTCTGCACCAAAGACTCCGCAGCAAAATGGAATTGTAGAGAGGAAGAACAGGACTCTACAGGAAATGGCAAGAGTGATGATGGTGGCTGCGGGTATGGCCAAGGGTTTTTGGGCAGAAGCCTTGAGTGCGGCTTGCTACGTGGTGAACCGTATAAGCATACGTGCCGGGACTAAATGTACGGCTTACGAATTACTCACTTCCAAGAAGCCAAATGTTGCTCATCTCCGTGTGTATGGATGCATATGCTACATTTTAAATGATAGAGATGCCTTGAAAAAGTTTGATCCAAGGTCGGACAGGGCTATTTTTGTTGGTTACGCCCTTAATAGTCATGCTTATCGCGTGTTTAACCTACGTACAAAGACGGTGCAAGAATCGACTAACATCAAGTTTGATGAACTTCATTTTCATGAGAGTCCGTCCAAGTCTACCTTGCAACAACAAGCGTCTAACCCTGCTCTACCCTTGGCTGAAGTATTAGTTGAGGGGGAGGTAGAGCAAGGTATTAGGTCTTCCATGCCACCAAATGGTCATAGTCATTCTACTCCTCACAACTCCTGTGACTTTGTCCCCTCAGAGAGGGATGATGAAGGGTTGAATCCAAGCTCGTCTAACCCTGCTATGGGTACCTCTGGAGCGTCTACCTCTACCGGAGTACCAAACTCGGGTCCTCCCGCCTATATTCGAAAGAGACACCCAAACCAACAAATGATTGGTGATCTCAACCAACGAGTTACTCGCTCTACCTGCTCTACCGACACTTTGCCCGCTAGCTATCCTAACACGTTCTCTAACTTGGCTCTCCTATCTCCGGACGTGGGCATAATGAGCTTTGTCTCCGAAATTGAGCCTAAAAACATAAAGGAAGCTATTCTCGATAATTTCTGGATTGCGGCTATGCAGGAAGAGCTTCATGAGTTTGAAAGGAATAAGGTGTGGTCTTTGGTCCCAAGACCAAAGGGTGTAAATGTTATTGGTACCAAGTGGATCTACAAGAATAAAACCAATGAATTCAATCAAATAGTGCGCAACAAGGCGCGACTGGTTGCTCAAGGGTACACCCAAGTTGAAGGAATAGACTTTGAAGACACGTTTGCTCCTGTGGCGCGCATAGAGTCCATCCGGTTACTCATTGCTGTGGCGTGCTACAAAAATATTTCGTTACGACAGATGGATGTGAAGGCGGCCTTCTTGAATGGAGTGTTGGATGAAGAAGCATATGTTGAACAACCTAAGGGGTTTGTGGACCCTCACAAGCCGGACCATGTCTACCTTCTTCACAAGGCCCTCTATGGTTTGAAACAAGCACCTCGTGCTTGGTATAGCTGTCTCACAGACTTTCTTTTGAAGTTTGGATTTACGCGAGGCAATGCCGATACCACTCTCTTCATCAAGATCGTCAAGAATGAAATGCTTATTGCTCAGATCTATGTGGATGACATTGTGTTTGGTGCTACCCATGACCGCTTGGTTAAAGAATTTTCTGATGCCATGGCTTCATCTTTTCAAATGAGCTTGGAGGGGGAGCTAAGTCACTTTCTTGGGCTTCAAATCTCTCAACGACCGGATGGTATGTTCGTTTCTCAAACTAAGTATGCTATCAACATGCTCAAGAAGTTTGATATGGCGGATGCTAAACCTATGAAGACTCCTATTGCTACCACTGACAAGCTGAGTAGAGCTGAGAAGAGCAAGGATGTTGATATTTCTACCTACAGATCTCTTATTGGTAGCTTGCTCTACCTCACAGCCACTCGACCGGACATTATGTATAGTGTGTGCCTCTGTGCCCGCTACCAAGCTCAACCAAAAGAAGAACATCTTATTGCTGTGAAGCGTATCCTTCGATATGTAGCCGGGTCTACGAACCTTGGTCTATGGTACACTAAAGATACTTCTTCTTATCTTGTTGGTTTTGCAGATGCCGATTGGGCGGGAGACAATGATGAAAGGAAGAGCACCAGTGGTGGGTGTTGCTTCTTAGGAAACAACCTTGTTTCATGGCATAGCAAGAAGCAAAATTGCATTGCTCTATCCACCGCCGAATCTGAGTATGTGGCTGCCGGGAGTTGTTGTACCCAAATGCTATGGCTTCAACAAATGCTTGCCGACTATCACATTCATAGCACGCCACTAACCTTGTACTGTGACAACCAAAGTGCTATAAAGATAAGTCAGAATCCGGTACAACACTCAAAGACCAAGCATATTGATATACGACATCACTTCATTCGAGACTTGGTAGAACGGGGTAAGGTGGTAATGGAACATGTTCCTACGGAGAAACAACTCTCAGACTTCTTCACAAAACCACTTGCTTCGGAAAGATTTTTATTCCTCCGGAAGTATCTCTGCATGGGTGCCTTTTGAAGGGTAGTAGGCCGCAAATGGCTACCTCTACCCACAGCTGTTTATTTTGTCAATGGAACCATGAGGTAGAGCAAGGTGAGATTAGGTGTTGACAGTTGCAAAGTGACGTAGTATTTGGACATATTGTTCTTTAAATATTATCATAAGCCATTCATTGGAGTGAACTTTGTTTGCTCTATGTCTAGCAGGAAAAGTCGGCCTAAAGATTTCCTCGGTGGATCGGGTCTTGAACGACTTGGTCTCCGGGCAAATGCAAAAGACATGGCCTTATACATATAATGATGAAAACACAAAAAAATTATATATGGAAACATCATTCTATAACACCTATCACTGATTGGGTCATTACAGGCCTGATCTATGCCCAAAAAGCAAGTGAAATGGTCGTGGTTACACGCTGAACTGGCCAAAATAGCATACCGTCCATAAAGCTCTGTCACTCTACCTCCAATAGCTCTACTTAATGTTCTTTTCAGCGATTTTGATTCACTGTGTGGTGGTACGTATGTCCACGTTGTGTGTGCTTGTTATGCCTTTAACTGTATTTCGTGTTTTAAATTTTTGCAGAGAACTCCTGGTCTACGAAGCAAGGCTGCTCTACCTTGAAGTGCTTCTTTAGGCTTCGTTGGTCTAGATTTTTTTTTGGTGAACTTGAAATCTGGGTAATTCAACGTCGGGGTGTGTGTAATAGCCCCTGCTCTACGTGTGCTACTTTGAGTATTCATGAAAGTCGTTCCTGTCTTACGTGTTACTCTTTGCTTATTGTGCTGTTTGCTGATTTTCCATTATAAGTATTGTTGCCCTACCCATAACCATCCTTGTAGGGCGTGCTATCCCTTGAACATTTGGTGCTGCTTATGCGTTGTACTACCTAGCTTGTACACACTCTCTGGCAGCCCAATTCTCCCAGCTGCGCGCACGACCAAGTGCATTTGGCCGCTCGTCCTCCGTTGATCTACACGTCTTCGGACTTTGGGTTATTTCTTGTCTACTTTGACTAAGTTTCACTGCTACATGCTTCATATTTCTGTTGTACGTTGGGTCGTTTGTTATTTTATTTTGCAGCTACGGTGACTGAGGTTGCCTGCTCCACGCCCCATCGGGGCTCTATGATTCCTCGTCCGCGCGCTACCACTTCACCTCTTGCATTCATTCCTACGCAGACCAGGCATATGGACACGTGGCGCGCTCTACACCACAGAATTTGAACCGCTTCAGCTACACTATAAATACCCCCCCGGGTCAAACACACAGTGCACCTTCTACTGCGTGTTTTAGAGAGAGAAACTATTTTTCCCTGCTGTTCTTACCTTCTACGTACCAGCTCATACCATCTTCGCCAACATTTGCTCCTTGCTCTACGTGGAATTTCACTACTAAACGTCCGACTACAATGACTTCATCAGTGTCCCCTTCTACCACCAAGCCCGTCTATGAGTCTCCCTCCTTCTACGCTGACAAAATCATAGAACTCAAGGCAGAGGAAGCCACTCTTGAAGCCGCGCAAGCCGCAGAGGAAGACTTTGACAAAATCACCGAATTAGAGGCACAAATCACTGTTGTACGTGCCACTATCCTTGATCACCGGCGTACCAAAATGATGGCTGAAAAAGCCATAAGGGAGGAGGAGGCTCGTAGAGCCGAAGAGGAAAGACTGAAGAAGGAGGAGGACGAACGCTTAGCCGAACTGGAACGGCTACGTATAGCAGAGGAAGAAAGAAAAAAACAAGAGAAGGAGGAGGCTGACCGTCTAGCCAAAATTCAAAAACAAAAAGATGACGAGGCGGCACGTCTTGCCGACGAGGACAGAAAAAGGAAAGAACAAGAGTTGGCAGACCGTCTTGCCAAGGAAAAACAAGACAAACTTGAGGAGGCCAACCGTAGGGCTGCGTTGGAACGGCAGACCAAGGCAGACGCAGATGAAGCTGATGCACGCATAGCCAAGTCCACCACAACTACTGCTCCACGTCCTACCACAGGTGCCGTTGTTCTTACAACTTCACCTAAGGATGGTGACTCGACGGGGCCCAATGTCATTGTTCCTGCTCATCAGTCTCCCCTCCACGAAGAGCCCTTTATCGAAGGTGAGGATAAAGTGCCAGAGAACAGGCTTGTTGTTCCTTCTCCCTCGCGCTACATAGGAGAAGGTTTTTCAGCTGACTTCCACTACGAGGCAGCAAGTAATCGTTATGATGCGCTGGCCGAGCAGAATATCAACGCCGAGCGGCACTATGCTGGGAAGGCTAAGTGGGTGGGACGTGGCCTCCATGCATTTATGCAAGAAATGGAGCTACTCAACGCCATTAACTTTGATATGTACTACAGCTCCTACGTACACCGGGTCGTGTTTTCACACATCGATCAAAATTTTGCCGATCCCACTCACCCATCGTACGGCAAAGTTATCATACGTGAGCGGGAGTATGATTTTTCCCCTCGTACGCTGAACAAACTGTTCAAGAGAACCCACATCAAAGCCACGTGGGAATCTCCCTCTACGCAGCACCCAGATGCACAGATGATGGGTTTCATCGTAACTGGTGGGCTTGCCTCTACGTCCCAGCCTCCTTGCACTGCGCTCACTCAATTTTTCACCCACTTGAACAAAATAATTGCCAACAACTGGATCCCTACGACGAGCACCTCCGTGGTCCACGCAGACGCACTACACTTAATGTACAAATTGAGCCGTGGGATCCAGGTAGATTTGGGTCAAGTGGTCTTCAACAAAATCAGCTCGTACGGAGAGATGTCTGCTGGCGAGATTGCAAAAACCAACCTGCCGTGCCCCCACCTGATCAGCGCCTTATTAATCAGTCAGGGCTTTACGTATGAGGACGATGATGCACCGTTGATCCCTCTCACTTCCTTCCGTTTTGACTCTAAATACATGGCAAATCACAAGGTCAAAGATCTGCCATGGCGTAGACTGGGGAATGAGGCTGCAGATCGTGCCTTGTTCAACGCCTCACAGGCCATTCCACTTCAAATCCAACGAAGGGAAAAAGGCAAAGGCAAAGGGACTAAGTCACTTCCCTCTGCGAATAGGAGCAAGGATGTTACACTTGACTCTACGTCCGAGGAATCTGACTCGTCGTGCGACGACTTGTACCTTTGTGAGCCGACCTCGCTCCTACAAAACTTTGTTCAGCTACGTTCTTCTATTGACGTGGTTGCGCGCATATCAGCCCACATGCATCGCAAAGCTCGTAGGGCGGCTCGTCTAGGGGGAGATGGGTCCTCGTACGCAGACTACGGGCCATTGAAACTGATTCATGGGCGTCTCTCTGGGCTGGTCAACCTCGTGGATGAGCAAATGGAGGCAGCGAGGAACGCTGAGGACCGTCCCACAGAGCCCAAAAAGAAGAGTGGGAAACGTAAGGCTAGCGATGTGGACGAAGAGGAGGCTGAACTGGATGAGGGTGAAGTGTTGCGCGCTGCGTATAAGAGAAGTAAGAAGGAAGCTGGCGATGCGCATGGCGGCCTTGTCAAGAACGCCGATGGCACGGTGAAGGAGTTATCTACTGTGAAAAAGGATGAAAAGAACAAGGGTGCTGGTTCTTCGGGCACCAAAGAAGTTGAAAAAGAAAAAGGCAGTGGTCCTACGTTGGACAAGCCCAAAATGCCCAGACTGATGGTTTCAAAGACAGGGGTCACCGCAGAGCCACTTGCAAAGAGCACCATTGCTGCTGCTGCTTTTGTTCCAGGTGCGGGTAAAGGCCTAATGAGTACAGTTGAAGCGACGCTCTCCAAAAAGGAGGTTGCTATGGGCAAAGGCACTGGCCACCGTAGAAAACAACTAGCATCTAAGCCCAAGCCCACACAGCACAAACGGAGGTTACGTGATGTGCCTACGGATGACGAGGAAGAAGACCTGCGCCGCCACACCTCTCCCGAGCAGTCAGACGCAGACCCCAGTGAATAAAGTGTCATAACAAGTGTTCTCTATCCCTGCTCTCCGTTGAATTATTTATGTTTGTTTGTTCATGCTGTTTTTTTTTCATTTCTCTATGCTACGCTTGATACATTGCTACACTGTTGTTTTTGCTCGGTTTGAGCTTTGTGGTTATTTTTGCTATCTTTCCCTGTTCTACGTATGCATGTCTAACTCTTATGCTTTGTCTTACGTATGTTTACTTTACTTTCTCTCCTTGCTTAACGTTGAACTTTTTGAGTATGATACTAATTTGAGGGGGAGCTTCTCTACGAACCCCCACTTATGAAGTTGACTCAAAAAGGGAGAGATTGTTAGTGTGTAGTTCTTCCTAGTTCAACATAGAACCACGTTGTTCTTGTTTGAACTACGTTGAACTCTACACTTTGTTTTGTAGTAACTTCATGTGTTATGTTTGCATGTTCTCCATTCATTAATTCATACAAGTCTGCTAGGTATACATAGAACGAGCTGATAGAACTGTGGAATTAACAAGTGGCTCAACGCGTGACCACGGTTCATCAGCATGGAGCAAGCAGACTTAGTCAATACAAACAGCATGGAGTTGCATCAGTGCGTCAACATACAACGAGCTATTCTATCGCAAGTTCATCAACGCACTACAAGGACTTACCGTGATAACACCTTGACGGATGCGGAGCAAGCATAGCTATACATACGGCTGGACGAATGACTGCTAAGGAATGAAGCCAGCTGTGGGTGCGACTAGAAGACTTCGCTAGAAGAACACTAGTCCAGTGGAAAAACGCTAAGTAAACCAGCTATGCCCGCCACCAGCTCGATGCACGAAGACACGCTAGTGTGGCCGTGGGTAGAGCTGGGTTCGTCAAGTACAACTGAAATGGAATCTCGAATATTCCATGAAGATGCTTTGGGCTCGGCCCATTAAGCGTGAATTCCGGAAACCCTATTTCTCGACACCTATAAATAGCGGGTTGTTGGAATTCACTATTTACGAATTGATTAGACATTTTCTAGAGAGAGAAAATTTGTAGACCGAGAGACTTCGCTAGAAAGCTCCTGTTCTATTGTCAGTTTAGTCTTTGTAGTACGAGTCGCTAGATTAGTTCTACATAGACTTTGTTTTTGGTCGTGTTGACCTTTCTACAAGATTCGCTAGAATTTTGTAGATGTGTTTGTAAGTGGTTCCACCCTTAACAAGTTATACAAAAGAGTTTTTCTTTAGAATCTCAAATTGTGTTAAGTGTTTGTACTCTACCCTTTACAATTCAGTTCTAGGTAGAACCAAGTACAAAATACACAATTTCACACTAGTGAATTCGTGAACCATACTGGTGTACATAGAACCACGTGGCTCATTCACAATCATGCACTAGGAGAATTCCAAGTTGTTTGTATCGCCAAGTCCGCTAGTCCAACACTGAGTACGCTTTGCATATCGTGGCTCCAGGAAGGGCCACTTGTATTTCCCAGTTAGCACTACTCATACCTAGCAGACTTGTATGAATTTAAACAATTAAAACATACAAACAATACATGAAGTTACTACAAAACAATAGTTTATAGTTCAACGTAGTTCAAACAAAAACAACATGGTTCTATGTTGAACTAGGAAGAACTACACACTAACAATATCGTTCGACTCAACTCAACCAAAATAAATCATTTGGAAAATCGCTGACCCAATTATCCTTATACATTAACCTAATGTGTTATTAGTGCCACTTAGTCCTCAGTACGTTATCATCGGATTATGTAATCCATACATTTTAGCCTGGACTATTTTTCCTGTAGCTAGTTTCCGACCTTGTGGTTCAACGTAATAAACTCAATTCTTAGAACTAATGACAGCTTCAATACACGCGTAAGGTGAGACAATGTGCATCTCAACGAGCTTAGCTAGCAATGCTTAACGATACTGTAACAAACGAATTCCTAACTGAAATTTTGGTTCTAATTAAGCACACGTTCACCAAGTTGCTTGTGGAATGCGCCATTCATTAGTGTTGCTCAGAGGTAAAAAAAAATAAAAAAAATCATTGACCGTAGTCATGATCTTTTTCTTATTATCAAGTTTTGTATCAAATTTAGTTGTTCGGTTAAATCTGCTCGACAACTGTCTAAGTAGGTAAAGACGAAATTAATAGAAGTTAGGCGGCTCAAAGCGGGTTTAGGCAGGCCTGAGCGGGGTTAGGCGGCGCTTAGACGATCTGGAGCCTAGAGCCTAAAATCGAGGCGGTCGAGTACATCTTAGAGCCAAGTCGGGGTCTAGGCAGAGCTAAGCAGAGATATTTAGAACACTGCCAATAAATAGAAATATTTTTCGTTTTAAAAAGTTTAATGTTAAATTGGACTTTTTACTCTCAAATTGTATAACTAACTTATGTTTTTAAAAACCTAGTGTTTTATTAAAAGTGAATTAAAAATTGAATTCCCACTTTATAATATACTCCATGTATCATGTATATATAATGTATATCAGTCATTGATGCTCTCCAATTCCTTGAATCATGAATTCTCTGCGGTTTGCCCTGTTTGTAAAACCCCTGGCTGGATCATTACAGAATTCTGGGATATCCAGATTACATATATATTTTTTCCTCTTCATTAGAAAAAAAATAGGAAAAAAAATTAAAATTAAATAAATAAATAACCAACCCCCTTTATTCCCCCGTACATTTTGTTCGTTATTGTATTTATTTATGTGATTCAAATGTGATCTTGTATCAGCCGGCTAGATACGCGTCGACTCGGTCGTTCGTCGAGGCCGAGAGGAACTTCATGCACATCGGCGGTTTAGCTCCGGTCAACGCCAGTATGGCAGCCGGAATTCCCCACAACGAGTCCCCGCATATGAGGCCCGACGCCACCGCCGGCCCGAACTCCCTAGCCCGTTTCCTGTTGCTCCTCTCCCACACAAACAGAATCAAGCTCCCAACACACATGTCTATCGCGAAATACCCTCCCAAGTAAAACGGTATCGCCATGCACATCGGGCTCGGCACAAACCTATACACCTTGTACCTCGTCTCGTAGCTCTTCAGCACGGAAGTCAACAGGTTGACCACAATCGCCCCCGCGAAAAACAACACCACGAGCTTCAGGCAGTTTTTCGGGAGCGACGAGAAGCCCTCCACCCCGAGGAGCGCGATCCCCCGGTACATCAGCCCGTAGGGCGCAGGGTAAGACCCCTCTGGATCCCCTACACTGTACGCCTTGTAAAAAAACCAAAACACCAAAGGAGACATAATGCACCCCATTGCAGTCCCGTACACCTGGCTGAAGAACATTGACCTGTCAAGGGTTGTTAGCTCAGTTTGGTTAAGCACTCGAATTGAAGATAAAAGATCCTAAGTTCGAACCAAGACATTGCAATTGACCTAGACAAAAAAAAAAAAAAAACATTGACCTGGGCGAGGAGAGAGTCAGGTACCCCGTCTTGAAGTCCTGCATCAAATCGGAAGATGTCGAGACTATGCTCATCATGACCCCGCACGAGGCGAGACCCGCGAGGACCCCGCCGTGGTCGAGCCCGACCCACGAGCTGAAAACGAGGATCGACACTTTCCCGTAGTTCGAAGCCAGAGACCAGTCGGTCAGCCCGCACCCGTACGCGTTGCAGAATCCGAGAATCGGTGCGAATAAATACGCTACTAAGACCATGTACCATTTCAGCTGGTGGAAGATCAACGGGATCACCCCGATCGAGACGGCCGCTAGCAAAACGTAGCCGGTTAAGGCGACTGAGTTCGGGATTTGGTCTTTGAGGAAATATTCTGTTCGGCGATTCTCGTCGTGGGATCCGAGGTCGGGGGAGTCGCTCAGGAGTTGACTTTCGAGCTTGTGGGCGACGAAGTTTTTGACCGAGACGATCACCATGTAGACGACGTGGAAGAGGCCGTCTCCGAGCATCATGGCGATGGCGAGGAAGACGCGGTAACCTTGGATGCCGTGGAGGCTGCTCGAGGGGAGGGAGGCGCTGTACCAGTCGCCTTTCTTGGACTCGATTGCGGGCCAGAGTATGGCCCACGAGAATACGGCTCCGATGAGTAAGGACGTGTTGACCATGTAAGGGCAGATCATCCCTACGCCGACGTATGTAGCTGAGAAATCGAAATAGAACCTTCTCTTGAAGGCTGCGAGACCGAACGTAGGGAAGCTGTTGAAACCGCAACCGTCGGCGGCGGTGAAGAACCACTGGAAACACGCCCAAGAAAAGCTAGCTAGGAAGGATTTGAAGAGCACCCACACTTGTTTCCTACACATCCAAATTATAAAAATGATCGATCGATCGATTGATAAAAAACAATATGCATTAATAGAAAACAAATACGACGACGTACTTAGCGAGCTTGGCGCCTTTCGGAGTATGAAAGCTGTTGATGAGGTATGCGGTTGCGGTTCCGCTCGGATATGTCAATTTGTATCTCAAGATCATAACCTGCAAACACAAACACAAAAGAGAAAGAGTTAGACTCTATTCTTTTGGACTTAATTTCAAGTTCAGTTCAGACTCATTCAGTTCAGCTCTCGGTTACTTTTATCATTATCACCGATAATGATAAAATCACATGATAATAATTTTTTAAATGATTTGAAAAAATCAGTTCATGTCCAATAAGTTTCAGTTCAATTCAATTGAGTTAGTTTCAGTTCAAAAGAAGAGAGCCTTAATTAGTTAGTCGAAACTTCAAAGTAAAACCAAATGTAAATTACTACCTTTCTCAAGGGCACTATTGAGAAAAGACCAACAAAGCTGACAGTGAAAAGGAATGCAATCATCCATCCAAGGGAGAGTTGCTTCACATTCATCGGCGTATTCCCAGTTTCGGCTTGTGCAGACACCCTCGGACTCATACCCAGAAGATAACTGCCCGTCCCGCCTGAACAATAACCGACAAATTAAAAGATGGATCGATCAACTACCAATCAGATATCGAGAATCGGGTACAATGAATGCATCATATAAATCAAATCACACTTGTATGGATGCATGGGGGCATAATAGTAATTTAATATTTACTGCTGAAAGCGATGCCGGAGGAGGCGACGACGCAGGTCTGAATGACGGTGTTCTCCTGCCTGGTGAACGGCTGCTTGAGAGTGCCGCACTTTTCCATGAGGGCTGTCCAGGCCTTCACGATGGCGTACCCGAGGAGCCCCGCGGCCACGTTCAAAGACGGAATTACCCCTGTCGACAGATTCAGCTTGCAGACGATCACGTTGAACACGAAGCTCAGCAGAAGGCTCGTCACCATCGACCTCAGCGTCAGCTGGTCCCGCCATGTCGGCACATGCGAGTCCTCGAACGCCCTTTCCACGGCAGCCTCGTGGTCGACGTCGTCCACGTCAGACTTCTTCTTCTTCTTGTCCTTTCCTTGATCCTCACTACTCGCGCCCATGGTAGATCCTAAATTTCTCCAAGAGGAGTGATGGAAATTGGAGATGGGATATTATGAGAATGTGAGAGCAAGACCAACTGATTACTTATTACACTAATTAATTAATTAATTAATTAATTAAATATCACTACTGCCTTTGTCCTTTTTTTTCCTTTTTATTAATTTTATTTGTCACTCAACGTTTTCAAAACTGATCTAAATTTTCGGTTCGATTTTTTGGTTAATAGTAAGTATTGCTTAAATAAATAAATTTGAAATGTGATTGTGATTGATGAACAAAATGTGAAGAGGAAGTTGTAGTCAGTTTAATCGATGATTACGATCTGTAGATGCTGCCTTTGAACAAGTGCATCATGTAATGTATTATTTATCGACTGTAATTTTGTTAGCAACTCACCCGAGACCTTGAGATGTATCCTTAAAATGTAGGAAAGAGAAACCTCGGTCTACAAATAAAATCTGATAATGCCTGAAAATTGGAAACCATGGCTAATCTAAGTTTCGACCAAAAAAACATGATAATAACCAATTCCAGAGATTGATCAGTTTGGAGCAAGACAAATTTTTCAGTTCAAATATACATATATATATATATACACGCACACAAACACAGTAGTATGTATATGTAATAAGGTATTGTACTTTTTACACAATTACTAATTTACTATGCATGAACTCCTTTGGAAGCCAAGAGAGCTCGCAAAGCCAAGTTCTTTTCAGAAGCATCTCTAAACGAAGCTCTCCTTCCATGTCCTGAGTTGGATGTCAAATGAGTAATTACGGTTAGTAATTGAATTGTGAGAAATGAACATAACGAGAACGATTACACATGAATACACGGAAAGACCCAACATGAAGGAATTAACACGTAAGAATGCGAAGATGTCTCCCTATACTGTATGCTTCTCCTACAAAACATCTATTCATGTTGTTCTTAGCTTATGATGTTTCCACTTTCAAATTGATAAAAGGTTTTTCAAGTTAGTAATATACTGCATAGTCACATATTCATATTGTGCTCAGTGATCATGATGATATATAACATCGTGATCCATATCACAAAAGTCGGTGAATCCCCAAAATCTAAACTCGTGTAGGTGTTGTACAAAATAAACCATTAGAAAATACCAAGTACAGTACATAAAATGGTTTATATACTGCTAAAGAGAAAGATGGGATAATTTATGTGTATAGTCAAAGTACAAGGACACCCGTATTTACAGAGGGAGTAAGACAATATAAGTTACATATATATATATCCAACATATACTAATACTCACCAGGCAATATCCATTCAAAATCCATCTCAAGCAACTTTAGAACACTCTTCAATTGCATCGGAACTGCCAAGAGAAAAAAAGTGGAAATTAATTCAGAAAACTCCCGGGCAGATGCTCAAGCCTCAAGGAGGGAAAGTAATTCAGAAAACTCGGAGTATTTGTTTTAAACAGTCTTAAGGTAATCTCCATATCCATATCAGTTCAAGTCAAAACCATGTCAAATTCAGAAACGATAAGAAAAACTACTCGTCTTGGTCCATAATAAAGGTGATGCACTGGTGCTATTCTCACCAACCATGTAGTGATGACCTATTGTACTGATGAGTGATGATCGTGATCTCATGATGTTAAAAGCAAGTTAAAAGTTTGGATAGCTAATGATGCACAATTACCAAAGTTATTTCTAAAACTTCACGGAACCTGAGATTTAAATGTGATTAATCACGCAAGTATGTTTGCAATTTCGGATAGACCTATAGATAATCATCGATAAGTGTTGCTGTAATATTTATTATCGTTAACAACACGTGATATATTTAACCTTGTCTATAGGGTTTATTTAATCAACATGCTAGCCAAGACCAGTCATACCATTAATTGCTTCTTAATATAAAGTCCGAAGTCTTATCCACTGACAGTCAACTCTATAACAACTACGTGTCCCGTTTGAGGTAAACACTTGATGAGGGGAATGAAGAATGATAAAGCCAAAGGACCTGAAAACCAATTGTAGTCCTCTAATACGCTCAATCCAAATTCGTCCATCAGAAGATGGTCACCAGTAAAGAGCACTTTCCTCGTTTCGTCCAGCAAGCAAACTGAACCCTGCCATTATAAGTTTGTCCATCAAATCTACAGATGCAATATTATAAGCCGTAACTAAGGACAAAGAAGCACAAAGGCGAATTGATAATGTCATCCAGAAGATTTTCAATAGAAAAATGACGTGCAAACAATTCATAAAATATACTCACTTTTGTGTGCCCTGGGGTGTGCACAAGAGTGATATCACTGCCAAGTGTCCATGGACCACTTCCCTCTAGCTTAATCTCCACATCAGCTGTAGAATCGCATACCTAGAGATTTTATACCACTAAGGTGTGTTAGAACTCTGAATCCATCTAACATATAATCAAATGCATGGCACTATAAATATTCTTCAGAATAAAGCATGCAAAATGATTTGTCAGAAATAAAGAAAAGTGGGATTCGACAAATGCATGTTGAAACATTTCTTTCTTTCATATAGAAAGCAAAAGTGCAATGTATAGGTCCTAGAAAATGCTAATTTAGAGTTTAGATTGCAAAACGGAAGAATACTGTGAATAATGAGTATTAAACTAGCAATAGTTCTTCAAAATTTCAGAACACAAATTATTTCCTATTATCGCATAACATATTGATATTCATCAGAGATAGTAGAGTATAAAATTCAATAAATCCTTGAAACCAAAACTTTATGACTTAATTTGTATGTGAGGATGAGGTGGGATTCAAAAGACAAAATTTCCAAGTTCATTCATTTCATTACTGGTATAACTTGGTAATGATCATATTCATTCCCAATGCACTACTTCCATAAGTGTAAAAAAACCATTCTTTTCCTCCACCATGGGCAAACAGGCTCAACTATTCACAATGAGTCAAGAACAAATCAATGCTTATTTTTCCGGGAAAAAAAATCCTTGTATAGTAACTAGTAAAATATTGGATGAATAGGAATTGAAGATGGCAGTTAAGAAACCACTGGAGATGTTTTTAGGGATTACAAGACAGCGATTAATATCTCCCACAATCCTCTAGACAATGATCAGATTGAACATGTAGAAGTGGATATATGTTTTTATCAAAGAAAAGATAGAAAGCACCATATATATGGTGCGCATGCCTTGCCAACCTCTGAGCAAAAATTGGATATATATCCTAACCAAGGGAGTTTTAATACTGATTTTTGAGAAATTAGTAAACAAGTTGATGAGTGAAAGCTTTACTTGGTCCTAATTTCTAAGAGCATGCCCATTATTGATCTGTAACATATCACATTCATTAGGTTTAGGTTTGTTTTTCTACATAGTATTTCTAATTATGTATTTACAAAAACAAATTGAAATAGAACACAAGATGTTGGTCAACTCACTTATGGATTAGCTTTTAAAAATATGTGTTTGTGTTTGTCTACTGCTTGACTTGTCTAGATAAGTTTGTGATCTTACATCTTCCACATGAAGAATCCGAGCACAACCCAGTTCTTTTGACCATTTATCATGATCTGCAACATCATCCCTGAAAATCAATATAGTTAATATATATCACATGACAAATGTATCAATTGAATGACAATGCACTCATTAGTTTTCCATACTTGTGGGTAAGGAACATAAAGCGCGCTCCACCCATTTTCTTAATGTTGTTGGCCAGGCTCTTTGTGTATCTAGGGCTACAAATGATAATTGAACATGAGAAGTCATATCAGTCATGGGGAAATTGTGAACGTATTTGATACATTCCTTGATTTCCTTCTCCACGTTTGACAACAAATAATAGTAATAAAAACTTTAGATCTATGAATGCCACAAGTAAAATATAACATACCTGTCTATAAGTATATTTCCTTCAGGGTGTGTAATGAAATAGGATGTTGCACCATATGATTTTTCAGAATGGTAACCACAGTGATAGACTCCCTGAAAGCAAATTAGTAAGTCGTGATTTGAAAGCCCAAAGCCATCTTATATATCAAATCTAGATGGATGTTAATATTGATGATAATATGGTATGTAAAGACCTAATTCAATTTTGAAAGATACTACTGTGAAGAAGATGGAACAACTACCTGCATTTTCTGCTCATCAATCGGACTTGGAAACGTTTTATGAACTTCTAAAATATCACGCGGAGCATGTTCTGTACGGATTGAGTTGGTTGGACACGAAAGGAGTGCCTTGAAGCAATTCAAACGATTCAAGTTAAAAATGAATTTCAGGTAAGGCAAAAAATGGTAACATTTCCCAAGGACAATACCAACATGTACAACAAAATGAATCAAATGACACATGTTATCTCAAATCACAATACTTTCACTTGCCCTTCAATACGCGAATGGCCTGAATACGATCAGGATTTAGTTAAAAATATCCCACTTTGAGTATCACCATCTAACCTAGAATCCTAGCAATCTCTTAATGTACTGGCTGACAGCTTCAGAGTACTAGTCTACTAGGGCCATGGTAACACTTGATGCCTGATACACTATTTAGACATAGTTAAATTAAAAGCTTTAGAGCTCAATTTCATTCCACGTGTCATTTAGACAACATTTATATTTTCGAAATTAGAACAGCACGGTCGGATGGGTCAGACGGGGGACTGTAATCATCAGATTTTTCACGTGTTTGCATATAATGAACTATAAACCAACAGAAAGAAAATAAACATCCATTGTCTCCACCAACCCACATTAAGCCTAATAACATCTCTACTGCAAATGTGTCGTTCTAGTGTGTATCACATTCCTATTTAAAGACCCAGTATCTTTCATTCTAGATTTCTAATTCCTTAGAGAGCTTAATCTTGATTCTTAGATTTTCAAAGTGACCAATAAGATAAGTGATTTTGTGTTTTCTGATGAATGCAATATAAAAAGAGATGAATCACAGTGCCTCGCTTCTTTGTATTGTTACGTTTGTGGTTAATACTTAACAACCTTGTTCGTAAATTAAGCATAAATAAGATACTTAACTTATTGTTCAAACACTTTAGAGGTTTAACAATAACTTATAGCATAAAGCATTCTTGGCAGTCAGCAGTGAGAAAAATACCTGAAGAGCTTTCACTCGCTCTTCATCACGTGTAGGCTGTTTTAATACCGCAGACATGCCATCTCGTCGGTTGAATATCTCCTGAAGGAAAAATGATAGACTAAAACCATCAATATCTTCAAAATGGAAAATGACAATTTTTGTTCTGCTTCACCAGATTATTAGTTTAAAGATGTCTTGGTTAATGTTAAGTGTTAACAAACAGTTGGTACATTGAATGTTCCTAATACAGCTAATACTGTACAAAAAGATCATTTAAAGTCATTAACTAGTGGTGGTGAAGCGGGCGCCTCAAGAAGATGAAGCGCCAAGGCGTATCGACTTGTCCGCCTCGACTGTTTTTTTTAACGCACAATGACCAAGAGATTAAAACAATCCTAATATGTCCATTTTCACCAGGCCATGTTACATCTAATGCTACATAAACATTATAAGCATGTAGGAGAATTTATTGCTTTATAATTTTAGATATGCATCCACAGGTGTACCGATCTCGTTTCTAGAATCAATCAGAAAGAGTTAATGATCTGAAGTTGTAATTTCTGTATCATTTTCAGTGCAAGTATAATGGTTACCGGAGCCATCCAACGGCAAGTGTCACAATCTATGCATGTGTTATCTGCAACCAAAAGTAGATTACATTTAATGTTAAAAATGATTGAATTATCAGATACTATAAACTAAGAAAATCAATACTAGAGAGCAATAGTAAATCGGCATCTTCTTGATCAAGTTATAGGTTTCCCTTTTTGAAAAGGGGTTCTGAGGAATCACCAAGTGATTACTTTGTCAGTGTATTAAAACCTATAACATGTAATGACCAAAATCAAGAAATACAGAGTAATGGATTTCCCTAATTCAAAACCTAACACCTACGAAATACAGACTACAGAGCAATTCACAAAATGAGAAATTGGAAAGAACCGTACCGACGAAGAATTCCCCATCAACGTTTTGTGGGCGTCTGATTCTGGTGCTCGACGAAGCTTTAACACGGAAAATCGATGACGTCAGCCCCGCCGCCGTAGTACTAGGCCAAGCTTTAGTACGGAAAATCGAAGCAGACGTGAGCCCCGCCGCCATAGTCAAATGAGAAAGTTGGACTGCGTTGTTTCGTTTTCTCTTTGTATTTTCATGGATGAAAATATACGGAGTACAGTACTAGTATGTATTAACCGGGCGAGAATGTTCGGTTGAAACAGTGTTTTGTTTTTGTTTTGCATGTGCGTGGCATTTTTAGTGCCTGTGTACGACTGAAAAGAATCTATTTCAAATACTCATTATAACTTTTCTTTTTTTGTCCGTACAATACATACTATAAATAATGTACAAAAAATTTGAATTCATAATTTTTCAAAAAATTTGAATTCATAATTTTTGTATACTATTTATTATCATATGTATTGAACGGAAATAAAAAATCAATGTTGACCACTTATGTCTATTAATGTGGGACAGATGGAGTACACAAAAGTACAGAAAACAATTAAAGATGATCTTGATTCTTGATTATTAATTATCTTTATCCTCTTTATCTTCTTACTAACCCTTCAATAAAATAATTATTTCACTTTTCTACACTTTATCATTTCATTAAGTCCGTTTGGGCGAACTTATTTAAAAAAGCTTATAAAATGTTATGTCTTATAAGTTGTTTTAAGAGTTGATTGCGTCTTATTTAATAAATAAATTGTTAAATCGTTTGCATAAAATAGATATATAAACTTATAGTTAAAGGTTGTTAGCTCAGTTGGGGCTGTTTAAAAAAAAAATATATTCCCTTTACTTTTTTTTAAACAACTTATAAGCTTATTTGTAACTTTTTTAAGATTTTTTTTTAAAAGTTTACCAAACAAATTTTAAGAGTTTATAAGATCTTGAACAACTTATAAGCTGTTTTAAAGAGCTTATAAGCTCATTCAAACACCTTTTTAATCAACTTTTTTTCATTTTAATACTTTATCCACCATCTACAACTCACATCTCACTTCAATTTACTTTATATTTTTTCAATTATTTATTAATCCCAAAAATATTTTTTCTTTATTTTTAAAAATATAAAAAATATAGAAAATAATTAAAAAATGTTATTTATAATTTAAAATTATAATAATAAATTATAAGAAAAAAACGAGTAAAAAATTGTTATTTAAAATAGAACAAAAATTAAGACAAATTTAAATTTGTAAAAGTATTTGGTGAGACTTTTTAGAGGGAAGTAAATTTTTTAAACTTTTCTTAATTTTTTTAGAGGAAAGTAAATTTTTTTAAACCTTTCTTAATTTTACTATTCACATTTTACCGTTTATTATTTTATTTTTTAATTTTATTTTTGCAGAAAATGATAAACACCAAGAACATGAAGAAGCTTTTGAGATTTCAAATTGTTGTAAAATTATGTTGAGCTTTTGAGATTTCAAATTGTTGTAAAATTATGTTGTTTTGGGGACGTTTGTAGCTTTGTTTCAAATGTTTAGAATTCTTAGGAACCATTTGTAATTTTCCATACTATTTTTTATGAATAGTTGCGTTTGATTTTAAATTTTTTGTTTGCTTATTTGTTTTTTGTTAACATAAATTTAATTAAGAAAAGGTGGAAAAGATTAGCTTTTTTTAAGAGTTAACTTTTACATTGAAAAGACTGTTTTGCCTTAAGTTTTTTACAAAAAAGTAAAAAAGTTGACTTTGTTAACATTTGTGCAGAGTTAGCCTATAAATCTATTAATATATAAATCCTGAACAATCATCCCACATGGCCCAATTAAAACTCTTCTATTGTACACGTGGACCAATTAAAAACAAGCTTTCAAATTTGTGTTCACACCATTCACAATATTTTCTCTTCTACGCTAAATTATTATTATTTTGAAATTAAAATTCATTATTCCCTCCCGAATTATAATCTCATTTGCGTTAGGGTTTTTCTGTCCGTGGTTTCTCCAAAACTGACGATTGCTTCTGCTCCATTCCTCCTCTCCAGGTAAATTTTTTTTGCCCGAACTGTAATCTGTATATAGGGATTTTCTCCCCGCCGTCCTATCCAAATCGGGAGATCTTCTTCTGCTCAAATCTTTAAGCTGATCTCGGTAATTAAAAAAAAACTTTTATTTTTCATTCGTAAATCATGTGCGAAAACCCTACGAAGAATCGCCGTTCTCTCCCTTTCTGATATTTCAGCGTCTAAGATATTCATCTCTCTGAAAATTGGGGAAAGAATTGTCGTCGTGTTCTTCAAAAATCAACTGATCCTTTCCCTTTCTGAAATTGCAGGTACTCATGGATTTCGCTTTCTGAAAATTGGGGAAAGAATCGTCGTCTTCTTCAAAAATCAACAGATCATCCTCCTTTCTGATAATGCAGGGTCTCAGTCACTCAGGTATTCCCCTTTCTCAAAATCAACCGATCCTCCTCCCTTTCTGATATTGCATCGACTCTGATGTACTGATGGTGACATACTACAGCCTACATGTGGCCTTGCGTTTTGAATTTCTTGGAGAGCAAGCTATCCGATCGATATGAAGATTGTCATCCTCTTCGGAATCTTGAACGGTGTTTACATCGCAATTATCAACCTAAATCTGGGATTTAACCCCGTTGGCTTCTATGAGGTACATAACACAATCGACCTTTTCTCGCTAAATTAATTCGCTTTTCCGATGAATTGTCTGGATATTTTATGACTACATGCGGCTGAGTGGATCTCTTTAAGAGAATTCTCCAGGAAGCTTTGCACGTATCGATGTTCGACTCAAATAAAGTGTAATTATTGTCTTACAGGCTTTCCTCTTTTCAATTGATCTCTTCCTATTTTTTAACACAGTCCCAACTTTACTTGAGTTCTTGCTTGAAAACATGGATGCTATAACAAAGGTTTTATTATCACATGGTTAAATAAGTATTATCTGCCATGTTATTTCTGCCATTCTAACTGTTTCTTTTTCTTTTCATATTTTAAGATGATCGAGAAGCTTAAAGTAAAAGTTGCGATGAAATGAAAAGTACTCCCTCGGTCCAAAGACAATTGTCATACTTTCCTTTTTGGGGTGTCCAACAATAGTTGACACACCCCAAAAAAGGAAATAATTATTCTAACTTTTTCATTTTAATATACAATTTTATTTTACTTTAACTCACCTACTTTTTAAACTTTACTCACAACTACTTTACTTTTCACTTTTAAAATATATTTTTACTCTGTACTTTTTAATTAAAAATTTGTCCAGCAAAGTATGACATCTATTAATGGCCGGAGGGAGTAATTGAATGACAAAATTAAAAAAACAACCATTTCAAGTATTTGATTTTATTAATTATACATTAATTCATTTTTAATAATTCGCATAAGTTATATATTTGAAATGAACAATAAAAATACTATATTTTTAATTGAAAAATAATTTCAATATATCGTTTTCTATATCATTATGAATACAAATAAATTATTAAATCAATTATATTGAGAATTGCGATAGTTGTTATACAAACAAAAATAATTATTTAACTATTTAATTTTAGAAATATTTAGAAAAAGGGTAAATACGATTTATAAAATTATAACTTCTATCATGTAAAATAGACATTACAAATTAACGTAAAAAAATTATATTATTTTTATTATTTAAAGTAGTTTGATAGTTATATTTATAAAAAAGAGTAACATTTAAATTTTGAAATATCTTTTTTACCCTTACTTTACATATACATACGAATTAAATAAAAAAGGTTGAATGTGGAAATCTACTTTAATATATATTTAGGAAAAAGTAGAACTTTTATTTATATTAAATTAGTTTTGATTACCCCATTAAAAAAATTTCCCTAATTTTATTAGTATACAATTATGCAATTTTTATAATTTCCACGAGTATACAATCATAGAACTTTATTTCATCTGATTCAAAATTTGCTATTTTGCTTTCAATGTCAACAATTCGTTATTATGATATTTACACTATGACCATTAATAAAAGGGAGCAATTTTTATCAAAATTGGGGATTTATTTGAGAATACCTGTATTTACACACATACAATTGTATTTTCATGTTTCAAAAGTTATTAAAAGAGTATGATTGAAATTGTTATGTTGCGATGAGAATAAGAACCTCATGAACTTAGGAATAAGACAACTAATTTGGTTTATACGGAGGTATTATAAAATTTACAATAAAACTGTATTACATTTAATTCATTATTTTATTTTTGCCGATTTTCTATTTTCAAACAATTATCTATTTTAAACGAGAAGAATCTTTGCATTTTAATAAATATTGATTCATATTGAAATACACATTCAGTTTTGAGTAATAATTTAAACGAGAAAAACTCTTGAAACTATATGACAAAAATAATAATAAGATTCAAATTGAGTTCACAATTAAGATTCAAAATTCGAATGTGATATAAAATTAATTTTCATATTTATTGATAAATATAAGATAATATGCGTTTAAAAATTATTTTATTAAATTATTGCTAACAAATACCATCTTTCAACAATGTTTGTATAGTTTTCAACAAGTTTAAAAGATTTTTTATTATATCAATTAGAATTTTAACAATGTTTGTATAGTTTTCAACAAGTTTAAAAGATTTTTTATTATATCAATTAAAATTGTAAAATTCGTAAAATTATGATAAAAATATTTATATTAAATTTCAAATAACAGGAAACTGCTTCAGAAAATATCCCGGTGCATCGCACGGGCTGAAAAATTCTAGTTTTTTTAAGTCTATATATAATTTATGTTTATATAAATATTAAATATGTGCATTAATTGCTCCACATCATTATTATTTTAATAAATTTTAAATAAAAAATACTCTTAATTTATTAAATTAAATATAACTCCAATGTTTTATTAATTTTTTTTAGTAAATTTTAAATAAAAAATACTCTTAATTTATTAAATTAAATATAACTATCAATGTTTTTTTATTAATTTTTAAGATTGTAATTGTTATTTTTAATTATATTTTATTTTTAATTAATTCTCCACACATAATTAATATTTTTGTGACACATCATTATTATTGGTCCACACATTTTTGTAAGTCTATATATAATTTATGTTTATATAAATATTAAATATGCACATTAATTCTAAATTAATTTTATTTTTATTAATTTTTCATATACAATTATTATTTTTTGTGCTCACATCAGTTATTATTTTGGTAAATTTAAAATAAAAAAATACTCTTAATTTATTAAATTAAATATAACTCCAATGTTTTATTAATTTTTTTGGTAAATTTTATATAAAAAATACTCTTAATTTATTAAATTAAATATAACTTTCAATTTTTTTTTATTAATTTTGAAGGACAATTTTTTTTATTTGTGATCATTTGTTTTTTATTTGTGTTTTTATTTAGAAAAAGTGAAAAGTTTGAGATATATTTGTAATCTCATTAGATACTTGCTTGAAATAATACATAACTCCACATGAAATTACTCAATGTTTAGTGGTTTGATTTTCAAAATTAATAAAAACCTTTTAGCTGCTGATATGAAGAACCACCCTTTTAGCTGCATTGCTGATAAAGTATGAAGAACCACCCTTTTAGTTGCAGATAAAGTATGAAGAACCATTCGACCAACCCTTTTAGGTGCAGATAAAGTATGAAGAACCATTCGAATTATGTGATTCTTTGATTTAGGTGCTGATAAAGTATAAAGAACCATTCGAATGATATGATTCTTTAATTTTTACCTTTAATGCAATAACTATTTACTTGTCATTCGACAAACCCTTTTAGTTGCTGATAAAATATGAAAAACCATTCCAGAATGATGTGATTCTTTGATTTTGATTTTTTACCTTCAATGCAATAACTATTTACTTGGGTTAAGATTTGTAATTTCACTATTATATTTACCTTAAAAAAAAATACTCCAAAATAAAATCATGAGTCTTGACTCGATCATATTGGAATTAGACAAAGTTGAGTAGTCACGACTTACGACTACAGAAGAGAAAACAAAAACCAAACCTAGTCACGACTACGTAAAAGAAAACAAATTACAAAAACCAAACCGCGCCTTTAAAATCTCTAACCGAGACGTACCTATAATCACACACCCCCAACATTTACATGGCGCCTTCTTCCTTTCTTCACCCCTCATTCCTCTTCCTCTTCTTCTTCTCAATTCCGATCAGCTCTCAACAGCACCAAAATATCCTCTCCTCATTTTCCATCTCCGATTCCCCATGGCGTCCCACCCAAAACCAAACGCTCCTCTCCCCGAACTCCACCTTCGCCGCCGGCTTTCTCCCCCTCCCGAACTCCCCACCCCTCTACACATTCTCCGTGTGGTTCCACCACGCCAACAACGCCGCATTTCCCCACCCAAACGACGTCGTATGGTCGGTCCTCGCCCCCCTTTCCCCCGCCGCAACTCTGCTCGTTTCCCCCTCCGGCGACCTGCGCCTCCTCAACTCCTCCACCGCCGCCAACGCTCGAAACCTCTGGCCTTCTTCGCCAGCGAACGGGACGCGCCTCTCCCTGCTCCCCACCGGCAATCTCGTATTCGGTAATTTCCAGAGTTTCTCCGCTCCCACTCACACGATTCTCCCCGACCAGCCAATAAACGAGACCGTGCTCGTTTCCAGGAACGGCAAATTCAGGTTCGATTCGAGGCGGCTTGATCTCGTCCGCGGCGGAGACGATGCTTATTGGACCAATTCCAATAATCAGACGTTCATGAGTCTGGATAATTTGGGGGTTATTGTGTGCGCTGATAATTCTAGGTATTACGCTTCCGATTTTGGGGCTGAGAAGCTCAGAAGGTTGAGCCTGGACGACGACGGCAACCTCAGGCTGTATAGCTACGATACGGATTTCCCTCGGTGGGTTTTGGTATGGCACGCCGTGTTTCAGCTGTGCACGATTCGTGGCACTTGCGGCGCGAATTCGATATGCATCTACGACGCCTGGAATTTGTCGACCTCTTGCGTCTGCCCTCCGGGGTACTACCGGAAAGGGGCAGACGATCATTCGTGTCAGCGAAGAATCCCGATTAGGGATTGGGGTAAAAGTAAATTTCTGAGATTGGATTATGTTAATTTCACAGGAGGCTTGAACCAGAGCGACATTAAGACGAGGAGTCTTTCCACTTGCCAATCCGAGTGTTTATCCAAACCTAATTGCCTGGGTTTCATGTTCAAGTTCGACGGATCGAACTACTGTGTCCTGCAGCTGGAGAGGATGATCGGCGGGTATTGGTCTCCAGGCACAGAGACTGTCATGTTTTTGAGGGTAGACGAATCCGAGACTCACGCTTCGAATTTTCGTGGTATGACGAGATTGATAGAAACCACTTGCCCAGTGAAGATAAGCCTCCCTCTACCTTCGGAGGAGTCCAAGACCACGGCTCGGAACGTTGCTGTCGTATGTGCTCTCGTTGCAGCTGAGCTGCTCAGTGCTGTGTACTTCTTATGGGCGTTTGTCAACCAGTACGCCAAGTATCGAGACATGGCGAGGACTTTCGGGCTCGAGGCCATGCCTGCCGGTGGGCCTAAGAGGTTCAGTTACAAGGAGCTTAAAGATGTTACTGATAATTTCTCGAACGAAATTGGTAAGGGAGGGTTCGGTGTTGTTTACAAGGGAAAATTAAGCGATGGGCGGTTGGTGGCGGTTAAGAGTCTGAAGAACGTTACTGGCGGTGATGCTGATTTCTGGGCTGAGGTCACGATTATTGCGCGTATGCACCACCTTAATCTGGTCAGGCTATGGGGGTTTTGTGCTGAAAAAGGTAGCAGAATTTTGGTGTATGAGTACGTTTCTAATGGATCACTAGACAAGTTTTTATTCCAAACGGTGGGGGAAGGGGAAATGGTTCTTGATTGGAATGTGCGTTACAGAATTGCTTTAGGGGTGGCGAGGGCGATTGCGTACTTGCACGAGGAGTGCTTGGAGTGGGTCCTACACTGTGATATAAAGCCGGAGAACATACTTCTAGGGGATGATTTCTGCCCAAAAGTATCCGATTTCGGGCTGGCTAAACTGAAGAAGAAAGAGGACATGATCAGCGTGTCTGGACATCGCGGGACCCCGGGGTACATTGCGCCCGAGTGGGTCCAGACTCATCCAACGATCACATCGAAAGCGGATGTGTATAGCTACGGGTTAGTTCTTTTAGAAATTGTGTGTGGGTCGAGAAACTTCAAGCAGATAGACTCGGAGATGGAGAGTGATCAGTGTTTCTTTCCGAGGTGGGCTTTCGACAAGGTGTTTAAGGAGATGAAGTTGGAGGAGATTCTGGATGCTCGTATTAAGGACACTTACGACAGCAGAGAGCACTTTGATGTGATCAACAGGATGGTGAAGACGGCAATGTGGTGCGTTCAGCAGAAGCCGGAGATGAGGCCATCCATGGGGAAGGTGGCTAAAATGCTGGAGGGGGCAATTGAGATCACTGTGCCAAACAGACCCACAATATATTACTTGGATGATGAGTACTAATTTATTAGTACAGTATATGTTTATACCTATGCACTGTGTGTAAGATTGTAGTAATTAATACTTGTAACCTTTTTACAAAGGAAGCTGACAAACACTAAGATTGAGAAATTGTCTTGTTTGAAAGGGGCACGAAAAATTGAGAAATATGTCTAACTTTTGTTTTATTTCGTAAAATGAGTTTTCTTGGTTTTAAAAAAAGTAAGTCAAGATGTAATAGTATTTGATTGTCATATCTAGTTTGTGATTGCTAAGGAAAGGAAATTGGTGAGGCGCAATTTATTTATTTATTCTCCGAGTCAGCAGATTGACCCGGTGACTTCGTGGTTGATACGGGTCAATGCTGGGTTTAAAAGCTATGCTCCTCGATTGGTAATATTAGTATAAATAAGGAAAACAAATTAAGAACGAGTATGGGTCATCATTGACTCGGTCAATCATTCTCAAACAGTCGAGAATGAGAACGAGTCATTTGTTTCTTAGTTCACTACATCATTATGAAATACAGAAGTTTTTTAAAAAGTACTGTACAACTACATTATTAATAAATTTGTACAACTACATTATAAATAAATTTTCACTATACTGTATTTTATAGGAACTAGATTTTAATTATTTATTCAGGATATTTATTTGTTTTTCTACGGAACGAAAATGTTGGGTGGAATAGAATCCCGAATATTACGCGGGACTTCGCCCCTCGCTTTATATATAAATCATTTTTGGATCGGAGGATGGATTACGGGACGATACGATACGATTTCTTCATCTCTTCAATTCAATCGTCTCTCCTGAAAAAGAGAAAAAAAAAAATCTGAGATTAGAAAAGAATGGCTTTGAATCCCCAAGTTTTCCCGAATTGGATGCCGGTGCCTTTTGTGAATGAAATATTTATATTGACCAGAAATGGCATCGACTTTGAGATCGACAAGATCCCTGGGTTCGCTTATCATCTCCTCCTATTTTTTAATATATAATTCAATTTCATTTTGGTTGAGATTTGAGAACTAGGAGATAATTTCCGAAATACTCGTTCTCTCAAGTCCGATTTCATAATAAAATAGTGATTTTGGATATTTGATTATCAAATTTAGTCTTTTGATATGAAAATGAGTGCGTGACATACCGAGAATCGTGTCATTGATCAAATCAAAAGACTAAATTTGATAATCGAATATCCAAAGCATTAGTCAAAAGACTGAATCGTTATATTTGATAATCAAATCAAAATTTTATTTCGGTTCAATTTTGATTAAAAATTGAATTTTGTACATCCCTGGGCATGGTTAATTTATTCACTATCGAATGTAATTATTAGTAACTCGGTCGTTCGTAAATTTTGAGCTTCATTCTGCAAGGGTCGGAGGGTTACGGAAACACTTGAGGCAAAAAATAACAATTACCTCTCTTATTTTGAAAATATCTCACTTTTCTTTTTGAGTGTTCCTCTCAAAATGTGCTGCTTTCTAATAATCAATGTATTGTATTTATCATATTGATCTTATTTTGCAAATGCCACCACCTTTTTGTTGATGATGATATTTATTATTAATTTTTTTTTTTAGATTGTGTTAGGCTTTAGAAATCGGCTGAAAATTCATCGACTAAACTGAATTGGACTGAAATTAAGTTCAAAAGAACAAAGTCTTAGATTGAATGTCTGATACAAAAGGTATTGGTGTTTTATGTTCATCAAACATAATTGTTTCCGTGTTGTTCTCCTTTCGCAGCACTCACGGCGGACATGTTAAAGCAAAAGGAATTCTCTACCTGTCAAATATCCGCATGATCTTTGTTGCGAACAAACCTGTTGGAAACTTTTTTGCCTTTGATATGCCCATGGTACGTACGCATACAACGATTTCATGCTTGCATTTGTATTTTCCGTGTTGTATTGTTGTGTTTTACTTGTCACAACGATTTTACTATGCGCGCAGCTCTATATTCATAACGAAAAGTTCAGTCAACCTATCTTCCACTGCAACAACATATCTGGCCGTGTAGATCCCGTGAGTACAAAGAGAGTTGCATTTCCGTTTTTCGTAATATTCCTACAACCTTTAGAGAGAGATCTGTAACACATTACTCGTCTCGTTTTTCAGGTTGTGCCTGATACCCAAAACAGGGCTCTTTACTCGACTCATTCTTTCAAGATTCTGTTCAAGGAGGGCGGTTGTGGAACTTTTATCCCTCTCTTCTTCAACTTAATTGCTTCCATTCGACAATATAATCAGTATGCGAGTGCAGCAGCCGCAGCCGCAGCGCAGCCTCACGTGGATCCTCTCCAGGCAGCGCAAACTCCCGTTGATGAAATGATGAAACGCGCGTATGTGTTTTTTATTCCATCATGATTTCATTTTCGATTGAACTTTTGATTTTATGATGCACTCTAATATAAGTGAATGTTTCCCCCCGTTTTTTGCAGATATGTCGACCCTAATGATCCAACGAAAATATTCTTGCAGCAGCCAAAGGCAGAATCACAGCTGAGACGCCGCACGTACCAATCAAATACGGAGTAATAGCGAAAACCCAATATGATCACCAGCATTGTTTGCCTTTGGAATGAAGTTGTTGTTCTTGTACGTATGGAACTTGTGTGAAAAATTATTTACATACATAAACATTTATATATAGTTATCATTTCTTTCTTTTTTTATTTAATTTGTCTGAAATCATATACGAAGTACTATAATTCAGTATATATTTCATTTGTCTCAAATTTATAGTCACACTTCTTTTGTAATTTATAAAGAAAGTGTGACTATAGATTTTGAGACGGATAGAGTAGCTTTCAGTACGTGCATTTAGCAACAATGGTTTTACAGAACTCAAAACTTATTAGGCGACGATGGTCAATGTGCGCGCCTGCATTCCTCTTCCTGATCATGCATAAACTTCTATAGAGATTCAAGATAATTTATCGAAAATCTATTTTAGTATGTTTACTTCCACTTGCTCATATCCTTGATCTAGAGCATATTCTCAATTATATTATATTCGACCAAAGAGTTGGACAGGTAGAAATTAGGCTGTAGATCAATATTATTGCCAACTGGTGTCGTGTGTTAGTTGAAATGTGATTATAAATAAAATAAGTTTTGTAATTGTAATTTATTTAACAATAATTTATAATGTATCAAAAGAGAATATAAGATTTATATGTAAAATTAATTGTTTTAAATTTTTAAATTTAATTATTTAATATAATATTTAAAAAATAATTTATATATTTTTTTTAAATGACAATTTTTTATTTTTATTATAATAATTAGTTATATTGCATTCGTTTTTAAATTAAATAATACTAAAATATTACCATAATTTTCATCATATCTTAATATATTTGTGTATCAAATCGCTTAGACTCGCTTAGACCCGCTTAATATATTTGTGTATCAAAAAACATTATTTTAATATATTTGTGTATCAAATCGCTTAGACCCGCTTAATCTTGCCTAGGCAGCCAAAATCAGCCTAATCGCCGCTTAACATCTTAGAATGGAAAATCCGGGCTATTGACCTCCGCCTAGCGCCTAAGCACCGATTGTTAGAACACTATCGCGAGACACTCGAAATAATAAGTGAGAATTTTTTTTAAGTTGGAACAAACAATTATTTAACTCTATTCAATGTAATCAATCATCCAATTATATATATTCTCTTGAACGATTTCTTTTGAGTACAATATTTAAGAAAAATATATATTTTTTATATTTAGTGAATTATGATTAGAGTTTGTATAATATATAGTAGAATGATAAAATAGAATTTTGTGCAATGAGTCGTCAATATTGTAATGAAAAATGAATTTAACTTTTTTCCATTTAGTAACTTATAATGAAACATCCTAAAATAAAATATTTTATTTGAAATTTACAAAAAAAAAGCGTATCATTTATTTCGTAACAGTATGTATCATTTTTAGTATAATTGTGATTAATATTTTGTTTGTACTATTTATTTAATACTAAATTAATTAATTTTTTTAATTAATATTAGTAACTTAGTAAGCATATTTTTTTAATTTAATATTAGTAACTTAGTAAGCATATTTCGAATATTTCGAATAGTGTTAGGATTTAGGGCTATTCAAATCCTAAATCCTAATGAGGTTTGGAATATTGATTTCTCCCTTTTAATAAGCTGGACGGAGGGAGAGGGAGTATTTCACACTTGTTACTTTCAATTGCAAACCCTCGATTGAGAATGGACGGCGAAGAGAGAGAATCATTCGAAGAAGTGGACCCCACCGGTCGGTACGGGCGATACAACGAGCTCCTCGGGTCGGGCTCCGTCAAGAAGGTATACAGAGCGTTTGACCAGGAAGAAGGGATTGAGGTTGCGTGGAACCAGGTCAAGCTGCGCCAATTTTCCGGCGACGAGACGATGATCGGCCGACTGTTCTCGGAGGTCCGGTTGCTCAACAACCTTCGGAACCGGAACATCATCCAGCTGTACTCCGTCTGGCGGGACAAGGGGCAAAACACGCTCAATTTCATCACCGAGATTTGCACCTCCGGCAATCTCAGGGAGTACCGGAAGAAGCACCGGCACGTTTCGATCAAGGCGCTGAAGAAGTGGTCGCGCCAGATACTCAGGGGATTGGACTACCTGCACACGCACGAGCCCTGCGTGATTCACAGGGATCTCAATTGCAGCAACATCTTCATCAACGGCAATCTCGGCCAGGTAAAATAAAAAAAAACAATCAATCGTTCGATTTGTAAAATTCTGTCGATTAAATTCTATTTTACGATTAGTGATTTTGTGTGTTACAGGTGAAAATCGGGGATTTCGGACTGGCGGCAATAGTCGGGAAAACCCACTCGGCGCACTCAGTGCTCGGGACACCAGAGTTCATGGCGCCGGAGCTCTACGACGAGAACTACACAGAGATGGTGGATATATATTCGTTCGGGATGTGCCTTCTGGAGATGGTGACCCTCGAGTTGCCGTACAGCGAGTGTGATAATGTTGTCCAGATATACAAGAAGGTGACGAATGGGGTGAGGCCTCAAGCCATGAAAAAGGTCAAGGACCCTGAAGTGAAAGCATTTATCGAAAAGTGTCTTGCTGAGCCGAGAGAGAGGCCGTCTGCCGCTGAGCTTCTCAGCGACCAGTTTTTCAAAACTATCGACAACGATGATGACGAAAATGATGACAATTAGTAGTGCCTGATTATTCTGTTCTTCCAATTTTGTTTAGGTATTGATGGATTGATTGCCTTCAATTGAATTTTTGTAATTTGATGGCATAATAGTATGATATATAGATATCTTTTTTCTCCTTTTCTTGTATCTGAAATGAATCTAAATTATTTCTTATTGAGTAGAAACAAGTTTTTTTTTCTCAAAACTTATTAGGCGATGATGCGCTGCACACCTCTTCTGAGCCAGAGCTGGTAAGCCGTCATATAGAAGGCATCGTAGCTCGTCGGGACATCATTCCACCGGAAGTGCTTCCTGATCACGCACAAGTTCCGATAGAGGTCCAGGTACGTCTCCTCAGAAACCGACGTCAGTATCTCTTTCAATAGAGCAACATCTCTTTGGTTAACTATGATTGAGAATTTGCTCCAGTCGAGGATATCGGCAAACGGGAGGTCGTAGTAATTGGACACGAGGACCGGGACACAACCGTAGTGGATGGCATCTACGACTCTGGCCGTATTCACTTCGTAGCCTCTGACATGGAGGCAGTACTTGCTGCTCTTGAACCCTTCCTCGTAGGGGAAAGACGAATGCCCCGAGTGCACGCTGAACGAGGTGTCGTTCCCCCACAGCGCCAACACTTGTTGCCGAACGACAGAGTTCTGCGCTCGACCGGCGAAGAAGACGAGTTTCGTTCTGCTAGAAAACACACACATCATCATCATGAAGTAAACGAAAAATGGGCGATGGTGGAGGTGTAGGTGGAGACGAAGTCGGAGATGGAGGACTCGGATTGGAGGAGGGGGAGGTTTCGCATGACGTTGATGGAGAAGGGCATGAAGAAGAAGTGGGCTTGGTGGGGGAGGCGGGTGAGGAAGGGGCTCTGCAGGAGGGACAGCTTGAAGGCATGCTCGCTGTAGTAATTTCCTATTTTGGGGTTTAGGGGGTCAGGGTGGGGGAGGAAGACGGGGGCGAAGGGGGGGTTGTTTTTGAGGGGGTAGACGAATATCCGGAGGGTGGTTAGCATGAGCTGGTAGTCTTGGTCGAAAAGCTGCCAGTTGTGGTATGGATGAGCTGGGCCTGGGGTGGGGTTTGCAGTTGCAGGTGGGTCCCGCAAATTGAGCAACCAAAATTGAGGGGCCAAGGAGAAAAGGGCAACCATGGAGAGGAGCCAACATAGGTGCAGCCTTAATTTACTGCCTGGGAGCATTATGAACCCTAATTGTTACTGATGAGGTGCGCTGTTGTGAAGTGATGATTCTGGGAAAGAAAAATTAATTGGAAATTAAATTGGCAACAGAAAGTAATTATGAGGCAATTGGTGTAGAGAGGAAGTGAAGAGGAGTGAATGCGGGGTACTTACACGGCGGGGCGGCGACGGGGGACGGGAAGAGTGGTGAGAGATGTAGTTGAACAGCAGGTCGCTGCATTTATTAGTTGCTCGTTATATGTAGTATGTTATGTATGCATTGAGTGAGACTGTGAGAGTTAGAGAGGGAGTTGGAATTTGGGGCTCTTTAAAATTAATTAACTTTATTTTGTTGTTTAAATTATTTCCCTCAAAACTTTATATTTTCATAATTCTTATAATGTACCATCTCTCTCCTATAACTAATTACATAGTGTTATTTTGTAAGAGCATCTTATGTACAAATTTTTGTTATTACAGTACTTGTTATATCAACTATAATTTTAACTTCACAAATTCTACATACATTCTCAATGGAATGTACAATTTTTTTACTTTCGTAAATCTAATTACTATATACATGTTTTTTATTTACATACATAAATTAAAAAATACTACATAATAAAATAAAAATATAATAAAATTGAGCTACAGTTAGATTTATACCTAATATGAATATCAATACTCGATACTCAATTTTCTCCCTCTTCAAATGTATTTGCATCCCAATGTTGTATATAGCTACGATTCAATGTCATGTAAAAATCGTGCATACTAAAAAAAAATATCTCAATTATTTATGTATTGTTTCTTTGTGAATTACAAATAACAATACATAAATAGTTTGAGATAGAGCTAAATTTTTTTCACTTTTAGAGAAGTTTTTATAAGTAGTATTTATTTCGATTTTTTTAATGGTCACACACTTCTTTTGTAAATTTGTGTCAATTAAAAAAAATACTATTGTATTTAGTTTATTTTATCACTAATTTCACTTATTTTGAAGAAATATTAATTTTTTTATGTTAATTCATAACTATTGCTTAACCATGTCAATTCAACATTTTATTATTTTGATATTTCACTTTAATATATATTTTCTTAAAAAATAAATTATTATTTTTACTGTAAAATAATTCATTATTTTAGTCTTATTTTTTAAAATTATTAACAACAAATTTTTTTATTTCTTATAAAAAATTAATATTTTTTAATTTACATTATATCAATAAAAACGTTCATATTAAAACAAGCGGAGTAAATTATTTTTTAGTACATACATAGAGTAATTAACACTCCTATATTAAAAGTACATGATTATAGTTATAGATACACGATACAATAATTGGTACTACTACTCAACATCATCATCAAAATTTAGAATTGATAATAATTACTAGTACTCAATTAATTAGTACTACTATCTTAATTGAATTGAGGAAGAGTTCCAAATTTTTAGAAAGTGGCCAAAAATAAATCTTTAGTAATTATTGTGTTACCTGTTTTAGATATTTTTGACATGCGTCCGGGTGTCGCCTACCACCACCTCCACCACCGTCCACCGCCACACCCTTATCCATTCGTAGCTCCGAGAAATATCCGCAAGAGGTGAGCCCAAATCGACGACTGCAAATGGGCGATGGAGGGATTTGAGCAAACCAACGTTATCTTCATATTTCAGTTGGCCGTCCATAAAGCCAACACCACCCACCCATTACTACTTTCTTCAATTTCTAATAATAAATAATAATAATAAAAAAAAAAAAAGATTCTTTCTCTCTCTCCCTCTGCATTCTTGAAAATTCGTTGAGAAATTGATGGGATTTTAGTAGAATCGAAATCGAAAGATTCCGTTTTGTTTCATGTGAAGCTTTTGCAGAGCATATCAATGGCGTCGTACCAGCTCATCAGGGAAGATTTCGGCGACAGTGTCGATGTTGAAGCTGCTTTGCACAAAATCAATTCTAATTCGTCTTTGAATGCCGCCTCAATCTCAGCCCCAGGATGCAATTCCTCCTCGTCGTCGTCTCCTCGCCTTGCGTCCCTCGACATTTTTCGCGGCCTTACTGTTGTGGTAACTCATGACTTGCTTTCTTTACCTTGATTGAATGAGTCTTGATCAGATTAAACTCTAGGGGCACTTTTGTAATTATCCCAAATCTTGATTCAGAGAAAAAAAACAAACTTGTTTGACTGTAAAAAAGATGCCATTGTTCGTTTCATAATATGCCTCGTAGTGCTTGATCAAATTTGCGGTTTATGGAGTACACAAATGTTATCTGTACTCTCGGGACTGAGAAGTTTGTTAATATCTTCGTTGTCTGTCAATTTCTTCTTGCAGTTGATGATAATTGTTGACGAGGCCGGTGGGATCATTCCATCTATCAACCACTCGCCATGGAATGGTTTAACCCTGGCGGATTTTGTCATGCCATTTTTCCTCTTCATGGTTGGTGTGTCACTAGGACTCGTATACAAGGTAGGCATTAAGTTATTAACGTCAAGAAAAGCAATTGGTTACAGAGTAGTTAAAACGATATACTATTAGGAACTGCAGTTTTTTAGGCTACATGTAAGTGTACTACTAACTATTTTTGTTTTTGACCTGAAGAATATGTCATGCAGAGCCACTGCATCGAGAAAAGCGATGTACCGGGCACTAAAGCTTCTTGTACTTGGGATTTTCCTTCAAGGTGCTCTATTTGACAACTTTATGTTATGCACATTTGAGAAAGTCCCTACCACGATGATGAATTTTTGAAAAATCTGCGTTGTTAAAGAATACATACTTTTTGATGATGTTATTCTCATGCTGGAAGTTCCCGATTTATATCTTATGGTTAATGTTCTATTGTTCTTCATTTTTAGTTACTCACTCGTTGCTATATAGTATATTCTTTAATTTCTGATTGTATCAGGTGGATATTTCCATGGGCTTAAAAATCTAACATATGGTGTGGACATGGAACAGATCAGATGGATGGGCATATTGCAGGTGTGTGTGTGTGTGTGAGATCCCGACTTTAAGTGGTTGGCCATTGAAACATATTGATAACGCATATTTTTACAGTTTAAACAATAACTATTTTATATATTTCTGTCGACTTTAGAGAATTGGAGCGGCATATTGGGTGGCAGCAATGTGTGAGATATGGGTTAGAAATGACGAAAAAGTTCGTTCGGGGTCATCATTGATTAAGAAATACCAATGGCACTGGTAAGTCCAAACTTATGCTGCTTACATTCTTGATTTTTAAGAGAGATAAAGAAGACTCTTGAGATGCTGTAGTCATTCATATTGAAATCAAATGGTTATTGTAGATTGATAAGAAAGCACTTCCACCGGGATGAAAAATAGAATGAAAAGTGAAAGATTTCTGAAATTACTCACTAGTCTTATTTCGGTTACTTCACTTAAGAGTACACATAATTTTCAGTAGTCTTCTTTTCCTGAACACCAAAAATCATTTCTGTTTCAAGTTTGTATTATTTTCTGATAATTTCAGGATCATTGTGTTCTTGCTTACTTCAATATATCTCCTGTTGATATATGCTATAAAAGTTCCGGACTGGGAGTATCAGATTCCATATAGTGCATCGTCTGAGGCTAAGCTATACACGGTACTTCATAATTTATTTTTACTATTATTGTTATATTACTATTATTATTACTATTATGTTTATGTGTATGCTTATTTGAAGGTAAAATGTGGTGTGCGTGGTGATACTGGACCTGCGTGTAATGCTGCTGGAATGATAGATCGTATGATTTTGGGTGCTAAACACTTATATCGGAAACCAATATATGCCCGGACACAAGTAACTTTTCTATTCTTAAAAATGCTAAAACCACACGGCCACGTTAAATGGAATTCTTTAAAACAAGAATGTTTTGATTGTAATTGCTATTTATTTTTATTGAACAGCAATGCAGTATCAACTCGCCCGATTATGGCCCACTTCCTCCCGATGCTCCTTCTTGGTGTCAAGCACCCTTTGACCCTGAAGGATATTTAAGGTTTTCATTTCCTCTCTGCCCGAGTCCTGCTTTCAGTTTTACAGTGTTGACCTCATTTTATCATTTTGCAGTACAGCGATGGCGATCGTCACGTGCTTGTTAGGCTTACAATACGGACACATTATTGTTCACTTTAAGGTACACAAAACACTCATTTTCTTGTTGTCGTTGTTGATTCTGATCTGTGATATCTCCTTTGGTCTTACCCAGGATCACAAAAGGAGACTTGTGTTGTGGTCGGTACTATCATCAGGTTTTATATTTGTGGGCTTACTATGTGACATCTTCGGTAAGGTCTTCATTTAATTGTTTTTTTCACTGTTTACGTATTACATAAACATATTACATATGTACTTATTATCTTGCAGGGATGCATATAAACAAGGCTCTCTACTCTTTCAGCTACATGTGTGTAACGACTGGTTCTGCAGGGATATTACTTGCGGCAATATATCTATTGGTCGGCCTTTCTTAAATCTGTAGAGCGTTTTCTTCTTGGCCGTGTGTGTTTGAAGACAAACACTAACGTGCCGTGCTTCTTGCAGGTAGACGTGTATGGATATAGGCGCCTGACTACGGTGCTTCAATGGATGGGGATGAACGCGTTACTGATATACGTTCTTGTAGCCTGCAATATTTTACCTCTTATTCTTCAAGGATTTTATTGGAGGAATCCTAGTAACAACATTGTACGTGCATCTCGACTCTCTGATAAGGAAATGTTTAGTTTTGTTATTTTCTTCTTCCTGATCCTGATAAACTCGACCTCGACATTTTGACAGCTGAGTTTGATTGGAATCGGAAAACAGTCTCACTGATCGGAGCTGTGCTGGGTAGTGGCATCATGGTATTAAAGGCAGTGTGAGTTAGGTAGTTAGAGTTGTTGAGGCAAAACCAGTTTTTGAATAACAACATAACTGAACATCTGTACCAGACTATATGAATCATGATGAGAATATGCATGCTTCTTTCCACTAAATATGAATAACAAATTGAGATTATAAGCACTGATTGATGTTCTTGTTGCATTACCTAATCCTGTAAGAAATTTAAGGTAGAAATTCGGTAGACAATCACCGACAAGAATGGCAAAAGAATCATTTTCGTTCCTGCTCGGCGAAAACTGGATGGTGAGGGAATTTGAGCACTGCAGAGTCCTTCCCCCTGCTGATAGATGAAATTCCTGTGCAATTCAGATGGCTGGAAACTACGTTTCTTTCCACCCAAACACCATTGGTTCGTTCCCATTGCTGAGGGATGATTTGGTAGACTTGGAAGATGGTGCTTTGGAGGAAAAGGTGGTAGCTTTGGAAATGATCTGATTATGATTAATTGTGAAACTGGAAATGAAGTTTGAGTTGATTTATGAGTATAAGTTGGATATTTATCAGAAATTGTGTCGATTTGGGGTGAATCAAAATGCGGTGAGTCGTCACCCCATTAGCCTCGAAAGGCAAATACAACATATGAGAAAATTGCCAAAGAATTAAAACATTGAAAGCAAATCAGCAGAAACAACCCTTTCCAAATTCCATCCATCATTATTAGCAGCTAATCCAAAAGAATTCATGCTTTAGAATTGGAAAAAACAGTTGAAAAGAAAAAAGAAGTATCTGGACAGAGGTAGTACAAGCAAGGCAAGGTCACATTACATATATCAGCTAGAAGAAGAAAGAAATACAAATCAAACGAAGGTCTTGTAAACACTAGATATAACTAGCACTACAAAATATAAATTCCTACATCCAGTCTATCAGATGCTTCCATTGAGAATTACAACGATGCCCTTGACTCGAAACTGTCAGCATTAATGAGTAAACACAGTGTCATTTCGTCTGGGTGGTCTATCAGGTACTGAGCCGGGCTTAAACTTTGAGGCCTCGTGTCTGGCAAGCTCTGGAGGGACAGGACTGTTGTTTTGAATCAGCATTTGCTTGAGATCGTAGAAGACTTCCGTGTCATGCAGAGTCAGGAACGTTGTAGCTACACCAGTCTTCCCAGCACGACCTGTTCTTCCAATACGATGCGTGTAACCTTCAATATTATTAGGCATGTCATGGTTTATGACATGTGCCACATCAGGTATATCAATACCACGCCCAGCTACATCTGTCGCAACCAACACATTGTATCTCTTAGTCCTAAAACCTTCGAGGCTTATTTCTCTCTGTTCCTGCGACTTCCCACCATGCAATGTCGTCACCCGGTAACCTTCTTTATCCAAAGTTTTAGCAACATAATCGGCAACCTTCTTTGTGTTAACAAACACAATAGCAGTCTTATCTCCAAGCTCGTCCAACAGCCTTTTCAGTCTCTCTGTTTTATCATTTTCCCTCACCATGATAACATGTTGGGTAATGAGGTCAGTTGCCTTCCCTGCAGTGCCAATATTAACAACGACTGGATTTCTCAAGTACTTCCTCGCCAGCCGCTCCACAGCAGTTGGCATGGTAGCACTAAACATGTAAGTCGTTCTGTAAATCCTTTTATCGTCAAGCTCTTCATCCTCATTCTCAGGTTTCATGTTGCTCGAAGGCATCGCGTCTAATACACCAACTACTTGTGGTTCAAAACCCATATCAATCATGCGGTCAGCCTCGTCAAGAACAATGTAATTACACTGATTGAGAACTACATACCTCCTCTCCAAACAATCAAGAAGACGTCCGGGTGTAGCAATCACAACCTCACATCCCTGCCTAATCTTAAAGCCTTGTTCTTCTATGGATTGACCACCAACAATAGAAACAACCTTTATTCCCATGTAATGCGCAAATTTCACAGTCTCGTCCTCGATCTGCTGAGCAAGCTCTCTAGTGGGCGCCATCACAACAGCATACGGCCCCTCTGCTTCATTCTCCTCACTTATAGGAGGAAGCCTCGTTATATAAGTCAGCATAGGAAGAACGAAAGCAGCAGTTTTACCTGAGCCGGTCTCTGCAATGCCAATCACATCTCGCTGTTGCAGGCCAAGTGGGATGGAAGCCATCTGGATAGGAGACGGGGTCTCGTAGCCAGCCCTTGCGACCGCCTTCAGCAACTCCGAACTCAGCTTGCTCTCAGCCCAGCTCCTCATGGGGCGAGGAATCCTCGAACCCTTGTAAGAGATGTTAAAATCTTCCCTGAAAATTCTCCAGTCCCTCTCAGTCATTTCCTCGAGCTTCTTGTCCGACCAGTGTCGATCGATCCTCATATCAAAGGTGTCGTATGAATTGGCGGCCTGCTCCTTCTTTTTCTGCGCAGCAGCTTCCTCAAAAGTCTCTGCAACGCCGTCCTTTTCCCGAATCTCATCCATTGTATCCTTCTCATTCTTGGCAGCAAGCTTCTTCTGTTCCCTGCGGTCCATCCCAGCTCGAAAGCCGCGCCCGAAGAGGAGTCTGGCTTCGTGGGGGTTTTGGTAGAGGGCATTCATATCGCGAGAAGTATCCTCAGTGTTCTCCCAATCGAAGGAGAATCGAAACTTCTCGCTGGGCTTAATCACCCTCTTCTTCGGCTTCTTAGATCCCAAGTACTGTTCCTTGATAGCAGCAAACTCAAGCTCACGCTCCCTCTCCGCCAATTTCTCCGATCGGGCACGGTCGCGCGCTTTCTGCTCATCCTCACGTTCTCTATCACGGTTCCGGCGCTCCGAATCGCGTTCCCGCTCTCGGGTCCGACGGTCAGCATCGCGGTCTCGGCCGCGGTCGCGGTTGCGGTCACGGTCGCGGTCTCTATCAGATGCGGAAGGGTTTTTAGAGTCGTGGCCATTGTTATCTTGAAGAAGAAGCTCGGCGCGGCGTTTCTGCTGGGCTACTTCTTCCTCGCGGCGTTGGATGGCGAGCTTCTGACGCTCCTCTTTGGTGAGAAAGACGGGCTTCTTGGAGCCGTCAACGACGTCGTCTGCGGCCCTCTTCATATCTCGAAGAAGATGTGAGATTGCCTTCGAAATTTAGGGTTCTACGAGAGTTAGGGATTCGCCTTCGTTTGGGCGATTGCAGATGAATTATTGAGTGGGAAATGGACACCGCTAGAAATTGGCACCCTATAATTACTTTGAGGCTGTTTTAGTTGTACATTTTTTCCTTTAATTTAATTTAATTTAATTTAATTTTTTTTTTTACGGAGAAGAGGAGAAGAGAGACGAGAAATTTCACATCACTCGATCGGATGGAGATCGGAATCGATCGGGTAGGATGTAAATCGAGGAATTTGTTCACCCGAGATTCGAACCTGCGTCGCCGGAGAATTACACCCACATCATCATAGGCCTTACCACTCGACTATGCTCCTGAGTCCTCTTAAATTTAAAAATTAATAACAAATTTATACCATGTTCCTAGGAGTACAATTCTAATTGTACACCTAATTGTATATCTTCATATTTATGTATAAATATTCTAATATATTCATGCATGCTAATTTAATATTTATAATAATTATTTTTTGAAATTAAGATTTTTTAATTATTAAATTATGATTTTATTGGGCTTTTATATTTTAAATGGTGATAGTACTATTTATATTGTACTCTCGGAAGGAGGTATGATATAGGTATTGCACCTAGGCTAAGTTATATTGTAATTTTGTATAAATAAGTAATTCATTCTCACTTAGCTTTTGAATTTTGTACTGTTTGGGCAGCTTATTTAAAAAAACTTATAAAAATTTACATTTTTAAATTGCTTTAAGAGTTGATAGCTGTTTTGTTTCAGTTAATAAATAAGTTGTTAAACTGATAAAATAAATATATAAATTTATAAAATATTAATTTGTTTGGTAACTTAAAATATTATATATATAAAATTATTAAAAATAAATTATTATATATGAAAAAATAATTAAAAATAATTAAATTAATTTAATAATAAATTTGAAATTTTTGTATATATAAAAAAATAATTATTTTAGGAGTATTTCCATTTTTTATTGTTTAAGTTATAATAACTTTATAAATTGTTTAAAAAAATATTTAAATAATCAAACAAATTATATCAAACAAATTTTAAGAACTTATAAGTTGTTTTAAAAAAACTTGTAAGCTATGTCCAACCTTCTCTAAATTTTCACATATTTCCCTTATAATTTCTTTTGCATCCATGAGAATCTCTTTTGCATCAACGTTCCTCATCAAAATCCACAAAATTAACATCCATCACCATGATCTATATGCTCAAAACACAATTTAGCACTCTGAAAATTAGCTTTAAATACCAAATTAGTGAAAAAGAAAAGTATTTTATTGCTGAGCTATCTACAATCGTTTCAACATTCAACACCCTACTTTATTACTCCACATCATCTTCTCTCTTTCTTCCACTTAATCTTTCAACACTCATTCAACTTTTACCCCATACAATAGTTTTATTTAATAAAATTCAACACTCTACCGCACCACTTTTATTTTACTTTTTTATTTCTTTCATAATTTTGTTTTTATTACAATTTAATAAACAAATAAAAATATCAATTAATAATAAAAAAAATATTAATTATATTTTTAATTATTAATTATTTTAATTAAAATAATTAATAACAAAATAAAGTATATAATTTTTTTAATAATTATAGTTTGGAATATTTTCATGTTGTTGGTTGGAAGTTTGATTTTGAAATGGATAATTGTTGGGATCCAAATTTGATGCAAAATCATAATTTAAAGTATTTTGAGTGTGTTGTTGGTTGGAAGATTGATAATGAAATGGGTAATTGTTGGATCCATTTCACTATAAATTATAATGAAAAAATCGCGTTTTTTTCGGTGTCCAAATCAAATGAAACAAACTTCTATTTATAGATTAAAAAAAATAATAAATTTTGGTATTAAAAAAAATTGAAATCAAATAATTCACTCTTCCTCTTTCCTCTTTGTTTGCCATTTGTCAAAGTGGCACCCACTCTCTTTGCATTCAACGCATTGAAAGAATTTTTCAACAGCAATTAATCGTTGGGTTCAACGCACTTTATAAACACCCACTATATTCATTAAACAGTTGAAAAGTATAAATTCAACACACCATTGTAGATAGTCTGAGATGGCTAAATATAAACAAGCAAGATGCACCTTTATTAAATAGAAGTGATACTGGATCTTGTGTTGCATGTATACTGCCCAGGGCTAGTGGCAGCCATTATATAATAAATAACCGCTCATCATACCCCAATGGCATCTCACCTAAACTATGACCTAAGATGGAAAGTATATAACAAGAAACTATGGTTTACAAAGGAAAGCAAAATATCTACAAAGCAACGAAATAATCAAAAAGATATCAACTATGAGTCGGGTTGCTCTGATTTCAGGGGTAAATGCGATGACGAAGATACGCAACTTCCATTCTGGATGTAAAGACTGTTAGCAACCATAGAGTCTGTGACCAAGCCAACATCGACATTATCAAAATTGAGGGTGCCTCTCAACTTCCGAGTTCTGAGAAAAACGCAGGGAAATGGTATTTATACATCATGGTGAATCAAGAATGCAAAAGCAAATCAGTGCATTATTCAGTATATATTCAGAATTACCCATTCAGGCGATTATTGATGGCGGTCAGATCTTTTGAAGGGCTCTGGTATGCATGAGTACTCTCCCCCACACATGCATAATAGCTTTTAGAGCTATGTGAAATTAGCGAATCCATCTGTAAATTTTTTTATGTTAGTTATTATCCAATAAAAATTCATATGAACTCAAAGATATGAAGGCTCAAAAGTGAATTTAAACTAAATCGCAAATGTGGAGAGCGACATACCTTAGATGACCGTAATGGAGAGACATAAACATTATGAGCTGAAGATACTTTCTTCGGGGACATATCTGGGAGACTTGGAAATGGAGATGTTTTAGGTGATGTTGGACATTGACCTATTTGGCAAAAAAAAAGGTATTTATTAATATAATATCCAATGAACAAGCATGGATTCATAGAAACAGAAACTGGTCTAAAAGTAGGATGACTAATATCACTAACCATCAATGTTACTGCTGGCCACTGTGGCGTGAGAACTACTTTGTGCTGATCCACCAGGGGCAAGCTCAACTAGTAGAGGCTTAACCGCAGGAACAAATATTTCATTGTAAAATGTGATGATATCGACATGATCTGGACCACTTTTCTGTTTCATACGTCAAATGATTAGAGTTAAACAAATTTCTCAAAGAAAGAGGTTAAGCTCAAGTATTATACCCCATTGCGGCGCAACGGTGTCCAATCAATATAGATACTGCGGAAAACTTGTGGTTTGCATTGTGGTTGTTTTCTATAATTGAAAATTATTTCTTTGAATGTCAGGTTCAGTTGAGAAATCTACAGCACCAAAATAAATGTTAGAAAAGGGAAGAGGGAATGATTGTCAACTCAAAACCAGGAAGAGAATGAGGCAGACCTTAGCAACTCCATAAAAGCAGCAGAGGATAATCTGGTCAATATGCCTGTTGAAGAATAGGGTTGTGCGCTGACCAAGGATCTTTTGAAAGAGACAGTAGACACTCTCTCTTACATGCTGTGAAAGCTGAAGCCTTTCAACCATGCCATTAATTCTGACAGCAGCTAGCTTCACAATCTAAACAAAATAAAAATATATCGATAAAACCCTAAGAGATGAAGTCAGGCAATGTGACATAAATACGTTATTGTGTAGCGCAGTAAGATGGATACTGCACTCAAAGGTTCCTAATTTCGACATAATAACATCTCATCGTCCGTTGAAAGTTGGTTCTAAATAAATTCAGTACTTCAATTGCAGCAACTAGAGAAATGGCCAACAGGAAGGACTATAACAAAACAGTCTCAAAAGAATATAACAAGAAGACCATTATACCAATGCATCTAGTTGACCATACGCAAAAGTAGTGCTGCACTGCTGCACAAGTGTGCGGTTTCGGCCCGACCAGACCGACCCGCCCACCTGCCAGGCTGAAATTATCCAGACTAGTCCGACCTGCCAGCGAACCCACCAGCCCAGCCCAGATCCGGGCCGGGCTCAAATTCAAATACCACAGCCTGGTGACCCGCACAACCTGGCCTGCTATTCTAACCCGCCCGGCCCTGACCCAATCCACTCTTTCCAACAGCTACCTCGAAACTGCACCCCAAAACTCATAAACCTGACCATTCTCGCAACTAAAACTCTTTACATTACCAATGTCACTCCAGCATTTTTATTTTTTTCAAAACAATCTGAATTTTAAGAGCCCCACTCACCCTCACTCTTTTCATCTCCAATGCCACTAGCAGACTTCTTTCAAAAATCTGAATTTGATTTTTCTTTTAATTCCGATTTTCATAAACCCAAAATATTATCAACTCTCAGTATGAATCAAATTAGAAGTAACACAATTAATAATTAATAATAATAATAGTATTAGAAAAAGAAAAAAAAATGGTCAGCCACCCGGGCCAGTTCCGGGCTGGAAATCTATAAATTTGTGGACCAGCCTGCCCGGGCTGGGTTGCGGGTTTGGTTTCTTTGGTCCGAGACCGGGCCGAAACAGACCCAGTCCCTATGCACCACTGCACAAGCAATTGCAACCAACATACAACTAGATTTCACTGTTGCACAAATTCAACTGAACAAAAATTCAACCACTGGCATACTTGAGCATATAATATTTTTGCATCCATGCTAAAACTGCCTTATTTGTTCATAAACTAGATAAATAGTTCATTGGTATATCACATACCTTGCTGAAAAACACGTTCACTGCAGTTTCTGCACATGTTTCCCCTCCACCACCTGGTATCGGCCTCGTGGGACTGAAATCAAGTAAAACTAATAAGAAAATAGGACATAAGAAGTCATGGAAAAAATAAGTTAGATTGATATTTCCTGCTTCTCGAGCTTCTGTTGCAAATACCTGGCAAATGCTGACTGCAAAATGGGTGGTGGAAGCTTAGATTTCACATTATTCATGGCCAAAAGGCGATCCTTCACCGGTGAAGTGAAGGAGTTCCGCTCAACCAATACACTCCGGTACTCATTACACAGCCTTTTCGGAGAGCGAATATCTCCATTCTGACCTGAGAATATTATTTCAGATGTCAGTATGAAATAATATTGAACTACAAAAGGAGCACAATGTCCAAACAAACTACATATCAGGACCTTAACAGATACTCAGCCTTTATTAATACTTGTACTATAATATAAATGGAGAATTAACCAAAATCTGAAATGACGATACAAAGCTCAAATTATTGATTACCATGATTTTCATGTTTCAGCACGGATTGCTTGGGAGGTACCCCACATGACATTTCAAGATGTAAGGCAATTGCATCCAAAGATGGCATAGGGTCGGCTAACAAGCCCATACGACTTATTTCTGCAGAAAGGGATGGTCTTGCTACTGTCAAGGAGTTGTACATGGAAGAGCCTTTTTCCCAAACCATACTCTCCAACAGTCGTTCTTCTAGAGAGTTTAGGTGCCTTTTGAGCTCCCTCGGAAGACTATCTTCATGTCTTATGAAGCTTTCTATCACCTTACTGAGATCAAAAGATGTTATCCCTGTTCTCTCCAACACAGTTGGAAACAACATTTTCACAGTTTTATGTGTTGCAAGAACTAGTTCAGCAGAACATGCAAGCATACATCTGTGAAACCTTTCATTCGTTAGCAAAGAAGTTAAATTGTTTCCATGCAAAATCTGTGACTCCGCGGTGCATATAGCTTGCAGAACCTTGAAATAAAGCTTCATTGCTTCCATTCGGCGCTGTTCAGCCCATATGTTGTCCATCAAGCTTGCATTTTGTCCCGGACCACTACATGGAAAGATAGCCTCAAGTATTATTTGAGTCCTCCTAATCACATCAGCTGTTACATTTCTGTCACATGACGACAGGAACTTCTCCAGCTCTGCTGAAGGTTTAGATGGAAATGGAGATATAACTGTCCGTAGCCATTTTGCAGTGGTCATCGCTGTGCTGACAGGAGTAGCTGCCATCCTGGACATGCCACCAAGAGCAAAACTATTTGAATGACGTACAGGAGAGCGGTAAGGAGACAATGGGCTAGAAACTGTCTTTGTTGGGGAAGTTAGGGCGTCGAGTTTCCTCTGAAGAGTAACATAAAGAATATCAACAAAGATTGTAAGGTCCCAAAAGATTTAAAATATTTCACTTTAAACCAACCTTAGATCCATGTTCATCTATATTTGCAGCACCACTAGATAAGCTCCCTGAACATAGCAAGCTGTCTTTCTCGTTGATAAAAATTCTCTCATCCAGCTCAACTTTATTCCGAGTCACAGCATCATAATTCTCCTCTAGTAACATTATGCAAGGTGGCAACGATTGTTCATCCATCAATTCGTCAAAATAGATCAAGCCATCTGCACTAGGAAATGATTTAAATACTTAAAATGAGGAATGATAAACAATAAACAGATCGCTAGTACTTCAAATTTAAAAGACTAACCTGGAACAATATTTTTCAAGTTTTCAGGGTCACTTTCAGAAGCCATGCAAGGTTTTTTTTTCAAGATATCAGATATCAAGTTGTTTGCTTGCCCCAAAGTTTTCCGTAACTCATCTTCTGAGGTCTCGTACATATTGCAAAGGGATGCAAGTAGGTCAGCTTTGTCACCTTTCATAACTGAAAAATAGGTAAAAAAAAAAAAATTAACGATGCTTCAAAAAAAATCCAAAGATAGGAATTAAATGCCCAGAAAAATCACAAAAATTTTCTTTGCAAGGAAAAATATATGTGCTAAAGAACGACTTACCAACGCGTTCTAAATCATTAACATTGAGTTTTCTTAAGCGAGAAGGAACATGAATTAGGAGTATGGCCTGCAAATGGTAGAAGTATAAGAACAACCAGCATAAGAAACCAATGTTTTAGAAATAGCTTATCCTACTGGGCCTGCAGAAAGCAGGACAAGATGCATTAAAAAGTACAAATCTTTTGGTTTGTTTTACATTCAGAAAGATGCGTGTATATTTTTTACTGATAGTTTGTACTTATCCAAAAAGCAAGAATACATATACAGTTATTCAAAAAATTGAGCATTAAATATCACTTACCAATACGGAAACTAGACCATGAGTGCATGTTACTAGGTCCTTGCAGAGGCGGAACACATGTGCACGGAGAGCCAGAAATAGTAACCATCCGAAACGATAATAGTCTGACCGCAAGCCAAGCGTATTGGCATCTTTTAAATGCTCATCATTATTAGTATCAACTATCAAGAAGAGATCACGGTACGCACACTCATATTTCCTGGTAATTAAGGCAACAAAAGTCCATTCATGACATTGAATGAGAAGTACAATCATAATTTCATTTGTATATCAAACTAACAACAATCTAAAAGGGGGAATCATTATAATATATATATATATATATATATATATATATATATATATATATATATATATATATATGACCAGTGATACGGCTAAATTCGTTTTTACAATTTACAGATTGGCTGTTTTCTCTCCAAAGAAATAATTAGAATGGGAATATGGGGTAACCATTCAACTCTTGTTACGATCAGTAGTAGTTGTAATTAGTATAAGTATTTAATTTTTCTTTCTAATCAATTTAAGTCCTCAACAACCCCACAGTATCAATTATAGAAAGGTCACTTTCATTAAATTTGAAACAAATCTGGGCAGATAGATCATATACACACAGCCAATAATAAAAATTAAGTAAAACTCTTAAGAGATGAAGATTGAAACAACAGCAAACAATCTTCTACTGGGTCTCACTAATATAAAGTTGAAAAGCATAGAGTCCTCTTCACAAAAATGCACAATTAGTAAACAAAATTCAATGAAGATTAGCGCTTTAAGTAAAGAAGTAAACAAATGCACCAACAAAACATAGTACGAAAGCACTTGGATGATTTCAGCATGTTAATATCTCAATAGCGCTCCACCCAAGTGGCTAAGAGATAAGACATGGGTAATGGGGATCACCTGGAACATGAACATTTAGGACTGACAATGGAATATATGACCTCAAAAACATGATTTTTAGCAAGGATTTACGTCAAAAAATCATTCGCAAAAATTACAGAAGCAGGAGAAGGATGAAAATTTAGGTATACAGTATCCTTACTTGCTCAAAAGGGTCAAGTGCACAAAGTTGGTGTGTGATTCCTTGGCCTGATGGGAAAAAGTGGGAATGAGATATAACCAATGCATAAAATGGAAGGGATGTCAAGAAACATGCTGAGTAATAGAACAGCTAATCTTGAAAAATTATAACATAATCCATGTCCCCTGATGAGTCAAGTACATACCGCAAGTCTCTTCTCCCATTCCTCACCATACAGGTTACTCAAAACTGATCCAACCTTGAAAAGAAACTGGTGAAGTTCTTTATAAAAATCGTCAATGCTGCAAGGGTACATGAAAAAAAAAATCTTGTCAATTACAACAGCTAGTTGTCTGTGATACAATCAAAATGTAAAACGATAACAGAAAAATAGAAATACTTGAGCTTTGCTGCTCTCAATATCTGGCATAAAGTAAGTCCATTCTCTACAGGGGCATCACTCTCATTAAGCCTTCTCACCAAGTAAAGAACAAATGCAAACCGATACCTTTCTGCTTCATCCAACTGATACAAATTATTGACAACGTAAAATTCACAGGATGTTTGTCAGTAAGTCAATTAATAACTAAAAAATCGGAAAGAGAACAAATGGCACAGATTTAGTAGTAGCAAAAGGTTATTACTCACAGTCCCGATTCCAAAAGCAGAGATATTAGACATCAAAAGATTCTTGGTTTCATCAAACAACTTTGTAGCTTGCACCAAAAAGTTGTCATCCAACTTTAGATCATCCTGATATACGGTTGGAAGGGAAATCAAAGGTTAACTAAAAAAAGTGATGAACATTCTCAATGAAGTAAACGATGCCCTATATTATAAGAATGTGAAGAATCATAAAATGTCTGTCAACAGGTATGACTATAAATAAAATCAATGAAATTCACTGTCTGATTTAAAAATAAATCTTTAAGGAAACAAAACGCTGAGATATAAAGAATAAAAGAGAGACCTTGCAAAAATGAGCGAATCGTGCTTCAATGGTGGTTCCACCCTCGTCTCCTGGACGTGAAGGGCTTGCCAACTTCTTAAGATCCGCCATGCGTTTCAGATCTCCGATCTACTCAACCCACAGATCGGACGAAATCGAAAAGGGGACGAAACGAAATCACAACGAAAACAGGAAACCCTAATTAAGTAGCCAGATAAAACTGAAAGAGGGATTCGAATTGCTCAAAGTGAAAACCCCAGATGAGAATTACTACTGCGTTTCCGATTATAGCTGCGCTGCCGCCGATGCTTGCTCCCTTATCTCTATGAATGAGAGAGGGCTTTAGGGATTTCTGTTTGGGAATTAGGGGGAAAATAAACCCTTGTGGCTGTGCTCGCGCGGGAAAAACATAGCACCGTATACACTTGCCATGCCGCGTCAGCACGTACGTAGTCGACACGCATACTTTATCAACCAATGAAGAATTGACGCGTGTCCATTAGGTTAATTTTACCGCCAAATTGCGCCTCGGGCCGCCCCAACTAATTTTACACGCATTCTTTTTCGCATCGAAATCTGTGATAATTAAATGTACCATGTAGTAGGAAATAAAGTTCATAGTCACGTTTACTAAACCACGTCTCGCGACACCCTCACCAAATTTGCCTTATTATGAATCTCTATTTCGAATTTTGTTTAGCTATAATAAAGTAATTGTGTGATGTGAGCGTGTTGTATCCTCGGGTGTAGGGCTGCACACGAGTCGAGCTGCTCGGTCAACGCTCGATTCGAACTCGGTCAAACTCGAGCTCGAGCTCGAGCTGCTCATTACCTTAAACGAGCCGAGCTCGAGCCTGAATTATAAGTAAACGAGCGGCTCGCGAGCTGCTCGTATATATATATATATATATATATATATATATATATATATATCCTTTTTGACAAAAATTTAACCCTAAAATCAAAATATATATATGTATTTTCACGCCGCCACTCACAATCTCGCATCTGCTACTTAGAAGACCTATTTTATTCTCCTTTTCTGCAACTTTCCTCAAGGTAAATTAGAAAATGAAAGCAAATATATATATACACATCCTACGCATGTTGTGTTTTGTAGCAGAAGTGGAGATCGAGCCGAGCTCGAGCTCGAGCATGCCAATTTTTTGGCGAGCCGAGCTCGAGCACTTTGGAGAGCAGCTCGTCGAGCTCGAGCTCGAGCCAAACGATTTTTTTCTCGAGCATGCTCGATAAGTTTCAAACTCGACTCGGCTCGGCTCGTTTGCAGTCCTACTCGGGTGTGATGTGAGAAAAATGTGTTGTACCCTCCGTCGCCAGGTCCTCCCGACAATGTTTGTCACACAAGTTTCTAAGTAATTTAAAACAAAAAGTGTGTGAACTAATATAAAGCAAAAATATAATAGATAATAATTTTTAATTAAATAATAAATTTAGTTAAAAAAATAGTTAAAAAAATGTGGATCATAAGGATATAGTTAAAGAAAAAAAAATTAATGTGCACACAATTGTGTAACAACCAAAACAAAAATATGAGAAAATAGTTGTAGGACCAAAACAGAAATATGAGAAAATAGTTGTAGGACTGAGAGAGTACAACCTTAATAACAATAAATATCCTAAGTAATAAATAATCTTTGATATGAATGTAATCTCTCAATCCAAAGATACTTCATGACATACTTTTTTTTTGTCTCATAATAGTTGGCACACAAAAAAAATTCTAACTTTTTATTTTTAAAATACAATTTTATTCTACTTTATTTTGTACTCCCTCTCATTCAAATTAAAGAGGGTGTATTCGATTTGGATTTTTAAGGATTTTAAAAAGTCCGTGGATTTTGAAAATCAACGGAGTCTTTGCAGAGTTTGACCGACTTTTGTTATTGATTTATATCGATTTTCATAGACTTTAAAAGATTTTGAAATATGCGTTTTCATTGATTTACATAAATTTTCATAAACTTTCGGGCATTACTTATTGATATAACGGTCATATGAAACACATTTTTCTATAAAAAAAATTAATTCAAATTATTAAAAATATATTAATATAGTATCATTTATATTTTTATTTATATCATTAAATTTTTAAATATATCTTTAATTATTTTTATCATAATTTTTTTTTTAATTTTTTGAAAATTTTATTGATAGTTAAAGCATAGTTTTTATTTAAAATATTAATTTTTTTCTTTTTCAAAGTATTTTTTTTCTATTTTGTTTTTTTATTTAATTTTATATAATTTTTTTAAGTTTTTATTATTTTTTTTAAAATAATTTTGTTGATTAAAAGAAATTCTACTTTTTCTCATTTTGTCCTTTTTATTTAATTTTATATATTTGTTTGAAGTTTTTATTATTTTTTAAAAATAATTTAGTTTATTAAAAGAAATTCGTAGAAATGTCTATAGATTTTAATTGACATTTTAAAATCCAGATTGAATACCCCATGATTTTAATAGACTTTTTAAAATCCGGATTAAATACCTCCGAACTTTAAAAGTCTTAAAAAATCCAACGAAATCCCAAACCAATATACCCTCCTAAGTGACATTTTGAGTTTTTTTTAACTAATTAAGTGACATTTTGAGATTTATTGACATATTATACCCTTATTAATTGTTCTCTATTAATTATGGATTCATTTTATATTATTATAAATTGTAAAGAGGATAAATATTCAAGAGGAATGGATGAACAATACATATATCATACTCTCAGGAGTACAATATAAATAGTACTCTCGTCCTTTAAAATATAAAACTCCAATAAAATCATCATTTAATAATTAAGAAATCTTTATTTCAAAAAACAATTATTATAAACATTAAATTAGCATACTAATGAATATATTAGCATACATAATGAATATTTGTCTACAAATACATGAAGATATACTACTGGTGTGTACAATTAGAATTATACTCGTAGAAACAATTTATAAATTGTCATGACTAATGAGTGTTGAATTTATAACATTTAATGGGGTTAAATTATGTAATTTATTTGTTTATTAATAAATGTGCAAAAGATAGGAGTGAGTATTTTTAAACTTTATTCACAACTAATTTGCTTTTTACTTTAAAATATATATTTTACCCTTTACATTTTGGTTAAAAATCAAAATTTAATATTTTTTCTTAAAATCAATATAAAAATAGTATGACATCTATTTTGGAACGGAGAGTTTTATTTTTTTAATGACATAAGGTATGAGAAAAATTATCAAACCCAATAAAAACACTAAATTGGTTATGAATCTAACGGTCAATTCGTGAATAATATAATACATGTGTTGTTTTCTTAAAATACATGTAAAAATAGTATGACATCTATTTTGGAACGGAGAGTAATATTTTTTCATGACCATAAGGTATGAGAAAATTTATCAAACCCAATAAAAACACTAAATTGGTTATGAATCCAACGATCAATTTGTGAATAATATAATACATGTGTTGTTAATAATCTAATAGATAATTATGAATAATACGCATTGTGAATAATTCAATATTAATTGTGTGAAAATTTATATTTTATTGTGAAGAATTAAGTATAAAACTGCGAAGATACAATAATAAATTGAGCATATTAAGTTGGGCAAAAAGTAGTATTATGATTTAGAGAAGAATGTAGATAATAGTGTAAAGAATTGAATCAAGTTTATATAGATTTATGTGAACTTGAGTTCATGAAATACGGTCTCTTGTTGATCAATTTAGAGGAAATTGCACACAAAAAATGATGTATTGAATAATACTCTGCCTTCTTTGTAAAGTTGACACACCTTTTGATGGAATCCGGATCCTCTACTAATATTTGTTTTCCTAACATTTCTTAATAAATTAATTTTAACCATTGATTTATTTAGACGGTCAAGATCTTTTCTTACAATTAAAATAAACACATTTTTTAAAAAAATATATTACCCTCTCAATTCTCAAACACTATGCGCCTTTATTTTTTATTTTTCTTACCTTCAACGAAATAAAATTGTTGCTCGGACCCACAGAAAGCTTTCGAGTTCCCCTGGCGGAACATCGCCGGCTCGACAATACCCTCCTAAAATGGAGGAGAACATAGAGAGCAGGGGCGGCATCGTAATTTCCCACACTCCGAGGATCGGGAAGACGCTCATCATCATCTCGTTCCTCGTGAGCTACGTACGTGAAGTTGTTCCCCGGGTCGAGATCGTTGGTGCTCGCCCCGAAAACCACGCTCTACAAGTGGAAATTGTCGGTCCCCGTTCACCGGATACACGACAGGAAGACGTACACGACCGAGGTCCTGAAGCGACGAGCAGCGAAGTCAGCCCCCACGGGTCATCCTCGGAACCACGACATCCTCGACTGTCTCGAGAAGATGCAAGACTGGCTCTCCCGCTCGAGCATCCTCCTCATAGGGTACACGTCTTTCCTGACCATGACTCGCGAGGATTCTGATCCTCGACGATTCTAAAGCAGTGCCCCGGGATCCTGATCCTCGATGAGTACAACAACTCGAGGAGCACGAAGTCGAGGCTGAGGAAGGGCCTGATGAAAGTCGATACGAAGTTTCGGGTCCTGCTCTCCGAGTATCAACGACCAGATTGCCCAATTCAACCCTAGCTGATTATAAAGGACCGGCTAGGGTTGAATTGTCAAAAGTGCGGTGGTTGGTATTCGAGAAAAGCGGCTTGGGTTGAATTAGCCACAAGGAAGGCCGCATTCCGGTGATGATGTTTGGTTTTGAGTAGGACGTTGGTGGTTTCAACGCAACGTCCCTAGCCGAGTATAAGGGACCTGCAAGGACGCGAAGCGATTCCCCAACGGCGTTTTCTGAACCGGGCTTGACCAACTCGTCGATAGATTTTTGCTGATAAATTATTAATGGAGTGGGAAGGGAAGAAAAAATAAACCAAGAGTGTTTGAGAATTGAGGAGTGTTTGAGAATTGAGAAAAGTAATTTTTTTAAAAAAATGTGTTTATTTTAATTTTAAGGAAAGATCTTGACCGTTTATGAAATCAATGGTTAAGATTTATTTAGGGATAATTATAGTTTAGTACCTGAACTATATGCACTTTCGGGGTTTAGTGACTCATCTTTTTTTTTTTGGTGGTTTAGTACCTGAACTAAAGCTTAATTAGACGTTAGTGGCTGGAGTGGTGGATCCCGGCCACACGTGCAAAACACGTGCCTTCAATTGACAGGTGTCACAATTAGATTGGCTGAAGGTGAGAAGTTACTCTTTTAACCTTTTCATTATTTATTAGATTTATTTTTAAAACATATTATACCTTTTTATTATTTATTAAATTTATTTTTAAAACATATTATAAGTATTTATATATATACGGATTTATATGTCCAGAATACGTATGTATCTCCATCTTTCTGGATCTGCCGCTCCTCCACCTCCGCCAACCCTGGTCATCCATAATAGCAGATCTCGGTGTCTTCATTGGAGGCCTCTCCGTTTTCGGGGGCAATCAGTTCGAGGGCGAGGTCTTGGGTCTCGGGGGTGATCGAGATCTGACGCCACAAGGACCTCCATCGGTGGTTCCTGTGGCGGGAGCGGGCCGGGCTGTCTAACCAATCCTGTGGAGGGTTTTGGAGTCGGCGGCGGCGGAGGAGGTTCAGCTGACATTGGGAAAGGGGGAAGGCGAAAGAGGAAGGGCCATTCAATTTGATTAGAGATTTAATTTGAATAAAGGATGAAGAAATTGGGAAGGGCGAGAAAAGTGAGTGGGTGGGTTGCGGTTGTGAATTGTGATGGCCATCGTATTATATGGCGACGATGATACACTTTCTTTGGTTTCAATTTAATTAATCAAAATGGTTCATTTGTCTAACCAAGTTTATGGCACCAACAGGGTAGGAGGGGTGTATTGGAGGACTGTATCTTCTTCGTCGGAGTTATTGTTATCGACAGGGCCCAAGTTTGAGATCGAGGTTCATCGTGGTGGTGTTCTTCTCCTCTGCCATTAAGATGGGGATCTTGAAGAAAAGCCCGAAATGTTTTTGATGTATATGCTCTTTTTACAGTTTTTGTGTATTTTTAATTATTTTTAATTATTTATAATTATTTTTAATTATATTTATAATTATTTTTATTTATTTATAAATATTTTTAATTATTTTTAATTATTTATAAATTTTTTTAATTATTTTTTTTAATTATTTATTATTATTTATAAATATTTTTAATTATTTTTATAATTATTTATAACTATTTATAAATATTTTTAATTATTTTTATTTATTTATAAATATTTATTATTATTTATTATTATTTATAATTATTTATAATTATTTAAGGAAATGTCGATAATACCCTCATGAGCCCGCAACTGACATTAAAATAAGCACGTGTTTTGCACGTGTCGCCGGGATCCGTCACTTCAGCCACTAAAGTTTAATTAAGCCTTAGTTCAGGTACTAAACCACAAAAAAAAAAAAAGATGAGTCACTAAACTCCGAAAGTGCCTATAGTTCAGGTACTAAACTGCAATTATCCCATTGATTTATTAGGAAACATTAGGAAAAAAAAGTATGAGGAGAGAATCCGAATTTTCTTTTGATGGGTAAGGAAATTAAGAAAAAAAATGTTACTTTAATTTAAGGGTTTATTACATTTTGCAACCCTACGTATAGAGTTTTTTTACACTTTGTAACCTAGTCGGAATTTCGTTACACTTTACAACCCAGTTTATACGGGTTTTACACTTTACAACCTGCATCGGAATATTCGATGGAATATTCCGTTTAAGTGGGGTTTTGTAATTAAAAACACCCCCACAATGGCTTATTACATATTTATCCTTCCAGTCATTTTCAGTCAATATTTTATTTATTTATTTAAATTAATAGTGAAATTCTAACACAAGCACCGACCCTCTCCCCATCTTCTACATTTCTAGGGTTTTCTGTCTCCGCCATCACTGCCCAAACATCAAATAGATTATTCAATCTTTTTTTTTATTTTTTTAAATTCCTAGTCTCTGTTTTATTTTGAAGGGCTGAAATGTGACATGAAAACAAACTGAGTAAATAAAAAAATAAATTTCGTGTTTTTTTTATTGTTCTTTAGTCTTTTAATTGCCAGACCTTGGAAACATAAAGTGAATCTGGTACACGCCTTGAAGGTACTCCTGGAGCATCTGAGGATGATACTCCAAGATCTGCTTGCTTATAATTAAGATACTAACAGTCAATGTAGAAGATGTGGGGCTAAAATGCCACCCCTGTAGTACGAGGCAAGTTCGACAAGGAGAAGGCAGACGCGCGAGGGAGTCCTTCTCAACCGCCGCCGTGACGGAGGATGATGTGGAGGTCGGGCTGTTGATGGTGATGGTGACGATATTTAGGGATTCTGGTTTTGGATTTCTGGAATTTATGGAATTAGGGTTCTTGTTGGAGATTTGGGAATTTCTGAAATTTGGGAATTATGGCGGAGAAGACGATGGTGACGTAATGAAAAAAGATGAATTCATTTTTTACATTTCAGAATTAATTAAAAAAATATTAATAATGGGTAAGTACATTAATACTCATCCAGCTCTAGAATAAATGTACACTCACACACTTCATTGGCGCGTGATTCTCAATTAAACAGAATATTTCAATCGAATATTCTGATGCAGGTTGTAAAGTGTAACGAAATTCCGACTAGGTTGCAAAGTGTAAAAAACCCCATACATGGGGTTGCAATATGTAATAAACCCTTAATTTAATCATACAGTAATAAAATAAAAATGTATTTTTAAGTAAAATAATAAAGTTATTGTGGCAAAAATATAAAAAAGTAAATTATTTATAAAGTAAGAGTGAAAATCGTAATATTAAGTAAAAAGTTTTTATAAAAATGGATTGTGTCAAGTATTGTGACACATAAAAAAATTATAAATACACCTTTTTAATATAATCTATCCACTTTTATAGACTCATTTATAAGAATGTGATTGTATACTTCAAATTATACAATTATCCCTTTTTTGGTATAATACTTATTTTTTCTAAAATAAAAAGAATCTATTTTTTCTCGTGGGATAATTTAGATCTCCTTCGTTAGAAGTATTCAGAATTTAATCTTCTTCCTCACCAGAAGAACAAAACTCATCAATAATGATCGTCATCTTTGAAAAAAAAAACGTAGAGAAAAAATATAAACCCAAGTACCCAAAAAACTCTCTTCTATTTCCATAGCAGAATATTGCAGATATCGCCGAGGATTCTACCCGTTCCTTCCGACGCAATCGACTAGTGAATTCATGAGTGTAATCTAGGGTTTAGGATTAAAATTATTGTTCTGTTATATGATTTAAAGTTCTTAAAATTTAAAATTGGATCTTAGTAGTGATTTGGGGGATTTTGAAAGCGACTGTTTGATTTTAGTACATTCGTCACCCTCGATTTTTTCAACGCTAAAGGTAAGAAATTGATTTTTTTGTCTTGCGAAACGAATTGAATTTTTCGTTCTTTTTCCTTCGGGTTCCATCAAATTTCTTTTTTGTGTTAAGTTTAATTTTTAAAGTACATAAAACTAATTTTTATGTTGAGGTGTAAATAAGTAGTATTCTTGTATGGATATGTGTAATTTGATCTATCTGTTAGAAACCGCTTCACCCAACAGCTCGAACTAATAGAAAAATTGGACTTTTTTACATTTATATGAATGGGTCGAATATATTCTCCAATACTCCCAATCACTTGTGGGCCGACGGATAATGAACTCGGGTGGAGTCGCCACTGGCGGGAGTCGAACCTAGGAACTCGGGTTAATCCAAGGCTCAAATATATTCTCCAATACTCCCCCTCACTTGTGGGCCGGCGGATAATTAACTCGGGTGGAGTCGCCACTGGCGGGATTCGAACCCAGGAACTCGGGTTATCCCAAGGCTCTATAGCCATGTTAGATGATGCATCATCTAACAGCTCGAACTGGTAGAGAAGTTGGGCAACTAGACATTTATAGTGGGGCGAATATATATTTTCCAATACTCCCCCACACTTGTGTCCCGATTTCAACCTCAAGGGAAGGCCCAACAAGTGGATAATTAATTCGGGTGGAGTCGCTCATGGCGGGAGTCGAACCCAAGACTTGCCACAAGGCTAGGCTCTGATACCATGTTAGAAACTTGACAAGACGTTGTAGTGCGTCAAAATCAAATAAAAATAACCGAACTCATTGTCAAAACAATTCGCCCGAGTCGATCTCACGAGGAACACTACTATCGGCACGTAAAAATGTTTTTATGTTTGCAACGAAGAAAAGAGGAAGAGATATATAGCATAATGCATGATTTGGTTGGTTTTGTTTTAAACTAAATTAACTAAGAAGGAATAAACTAAAAATAATCAAATAGCAATTAATTAAATGTAATGAATATTGAGAAAAACTAGAGCTTCGAGTTCATCAAGCATAAATTTCGGGTCGTCAATTTACGAGAAACAATTCTACTAAAACGTCCGTCACCGGTTGATTTTAGTGTGTTCATTTATCTTATGTCTTGTAATTGCTCCTAAGCCTCATACAAGCATTTGAAATCAAATTAGCATTTAATCGAACACCTTAGATGCGCTCGTAAATTTATAACCCTAGTTCATGGTTGAATCCCTCTAACCCTAGTAAACGAATTAGCTACACATGATATTAAACAAGAACAAACAATCAAGGAAAAGAGAATTCATGGTGATGAACTATTGAAGTAGATGAATAAAATAAAAAAAAAAACTTACTAATTATTGATCTCAATATCAAAGGAAGAAAGAAATCAAGCTACACTATTAACTGTCCGAGCAATCCAAAATCAATCGAGAGTTTCCATCTCCAAGTGCAAAGCGTGCCCTAGGTCTAAGAGAACAAGTGCTGAAAATCGTCCGTGAAGAAGTGTGTCAAACCTAGGTTCAAAAACCTAATAAGTAGTCTTGGAAATCGAGGGTCAAAACGGGTCAAATCTGGCCGAAACGGGGCAGGCGAGCGCCTGAGGGCAGGAGGCGCTCGCGCGCGGCAGGAGGCAGGCGACCGCCTGGTAGGGGAGCGGGCGCTTGGTGCCAAAAACTGGTTCTCTGAAGTTAGGGCCAAGCGAGCGCCTGGTCATCGAGCGCTCGCCTAGTGGTGGTCGCGAGCGAGCGCTTGGACAGCTGGGCCATGTAGAGCACTCCAAGGGCTTTCCGTAGAGATATAGATCATTGGTATAGGTGGTCCGAGTTGGGAGACCCAAGCTCTCCAAGTTTGCTGCGCATACACTCCGGGCAGCTGCGTACTGGTCTGGAAACTCAAGTACTGTGACTATATCACGGGGATATATGATAATAAAAGTTCAGGGCCTCGTACAACTCTTCGAGAGCTTTCCGACAAGGTATGGACCATGCATGTATGTGGTCGGATCTGGGAGAACCAAGCTCTCCAAGTTTGCTGCACATACACCCCGGGGCAGCTGCATACTGGGCTGGAAACCCGTGAATTCCGGCTTTATGACGGGGAACCATGACAACAACCTGGTAGTACCATGTAGAGGATTTCAAGATCTTTCCGACCATGTATGGATGGTGTTTTTAGGTTGTCGGAGTTGGGAGAACCAAAGTGGTCAAGTTTGCAGCGCAATCACGATAGGTGGTCGGTCAAATCAATTTACCGTTTTTCAACTCGTTTTTGCTCGTTTTCGCATTGAACATGATCATACACCTACACACTCCACAAAACGTCAAACCTACCGATAATCATGAGAATGATGCACAAGAATGACACAAAATGGCATGAGACGACACAAAACATTATAGGAAAAGTAGCACAAAAACATGTAAATCAAAACTGTTTCACCCAACGGCTCGAACTAATAGAGAACTTGAACTTCTTTACATTTATATTAATGGGTTGAATATATTCTTTAATATACTATTTAACACTAAAAAAAAGTGTGTCAATTATCTTTTGAATGGGAGAGTAAAAAAATATACAATAGCTAATTATTTGTAAACAAAACTGATAAGTATATGTAATGAAATTTACAATATAAAAGTGGTTGTTTGCTCTCGCTAAAATCATGTGTATCAGTATCATCAATTTTCGGTATTAAATTGTTTTTAGATCATGTTTGATGTGTGAATCCCAACGAAGTTGTTTTGATCCATTTCCTAGGAACTGCTGTTAGAGTGTGTGGCAAGTTTGAAATGATAGATAGAGAAAACTGTTTTATACAGAAGACAACTATTATGATATAGGACTCAAATCATCAAAAGCCTGAGTATACGAGGATGGCAAGAAATGATAAACGAACCAACACGTTATAAGTGGAAAGTCCAAAATCTAAAAAAACACGTGACAAATAATGAGAAATTTCAATATATTATTGAATGTTCAATAATCAATAATTTTTCATCATCAATGAAAATTTATATTTATAAAGGAAGAAAACGTACTCATCAAATATGTAACATTTAGGATTAGAAATAGAATCTTATCTTGAAAATAGCTAGAGTTTTAGTATAACTTACTACATCTGTCTTAAATTAATAATCACTTTTCATTTGTAATTTATATGACTTCCGAACAGAGATATTAATATTATATGAGAAAATAAATAAACGAGAGAATCAAACTTGAAACTAAAATATTACTAAGTATATATCCATTTATTTATCTCAAGTTCTACTCATGGTGACATCATTGACGATGTCATCATGAGATATACACAACCCACTCTTAGAGCATCCACAAAGGAGTGCCAACATGAGCCTCGGGACCCGTGTTTTTTTTTGTCCACACAATTCATCCAATTTGTACTGTTGGAGCAAATTCTTTAATTTTGGTGGGTGCCTCTATCGTAGCACCCACCCAAGAGCAGTCTTTTTACTTTTATTTTTTTTTCTTTTTTTATTAGTGAAAAAATAATATTTTAATGAAGTAAATGATAGATTCAACGGGAAGAATGCAACGGTCATAATCTCAACGTTAAGAATTCAACGGCTATATAACTCAATAAATACATTTTTTTTACTCTATAAATACTCAATTTTAACTCATAGTTTTTCATAACACAATTATTTATTTTCACTTTCAAATACTCTCAAATGAATCCAAATAACCCCAAAAATTTTACACCTTCAAATTCTCAAAATTCAAACTCTCAATTTCCATACCCATATCCAAATCCTTATTTTCCCAACCCACAATATCCAAATTTTAATTCTCAAAACCCAAATTCTCAATATCAATTTCCACCTTCTCAAAATTCTCAATTTCCATTTCTAAGTCCTCAAAATTTTTCCTACCAATATCCATTTCCACCATTTTCAAATCCACAATTTGAAACCCAACAATCACCCACCAACAATCAAAATTCTCCAAATTCGCAAATTCTGGCATTTGGTAACACACCAATTAATCTAAATGATGTTGCGGAGGAAACTGAAGATGTTCGAGAAGTTACCGGCCAGTGGAAGTGGGTTGAAGATAAGCTCTTAATAAGTGCGTGGTTGAATGTGTCTATTGATCCAGTGGTCGGCTCTGATAAAAAAGCTGAAGCATTTTGAGAACGTATTCTTCAATATTGTGAAGAAGATAACCCTAGTGTCATTCGAAGAGACTCAAAGAACATACTATATATTTTACACATTTCGGTGCTTTAAAACACATATTTTCACAGGTTGTGTGTTTTGAACACGAAACACAACACAAAAGAATATACTATATATTTTACACTACTTTTCCACTAGTGGACGACTTCATCACAGCATAAATGTGTTTTAAATCTTGAATACGTGTTCTATGCAACGTGATGATGTAAGTTGAAGTGGATCTATGCATTTTATGAAATTGGACACTTTTTTCTCAAAATCACTTTTTGATGATGTGTCCACCAAAAAGTGAAAATAAGGCACTTATTTTATGTTTTAGCATTGGATATGCTCTTATGCATATACAATTAATTGGTCTGCACGTGAATGAATTCATTGTTGATGTCATCAAGATATCACTCAGAAGTAATTAGAATGAGCCATGGGCCCATGAGCAATGAAAAGGTTTTATAAGTAGATTCCACGTTCTCATTCTCGTCTCGTTTTCTCTTTAATTCGTGTCATAATTACCAATAATTTCATTCTTTTGAAACAATTGAAATAGGAAGAAGAGTGAAAATTAATTTGATTTACATTAATGTGTGTTACATATGAGACCAATTTTAATATGACACTGATAATAAAAGTGCAATACAAACACAATATAAGTTTTAATTTTTAAACAACGGTAAAACAATTAGTAAAAAATAGTACAAAAACAATGATCAATTTCTCATGTATATTTATTGATAAGGTAAGTCCTCTGCAATACCGATGAAATTAACATTTTTAGTTAATTACCATTTTATCCATATCAAGATTTGTGGATGATAAAAAAAAAAATCAACTTTCTTCAAGTCTTATATTCCATGTGTCTCATAATACTTACGTTTTCTTCTTTAACTTTGACAACACAACATGAAAGACTAAATCCCAAAACATTAGTTTTTCAAACAATACAATGTGATATAAGAAAACATTGTTTGTCATTATACATATATAAAAGGTTTGGAGGTGAATACAAAATAGAAATTATGATCATGATCACATGGTATATGTGATATGAAAACACCATTCAATGCATTATATATAATATAATATATGCCGATGGCATTACAAGAAAAAGTCAAACAACCGAAAAAAAAAACACACACACACACTGACACACATGGTTGATGATCGATGCCCATGGATCCCTAAATCCAAGAACAAACCAACCCAACACAAATTCCCCGACAGCTTCCGGGAATAACAATTAAATATTCCTTTCCCAATTTTAAAATATAAAAATATAGTAATAATAATTAATAAAATATATATATAAAAAAAGATTCTCAATACCACCCGAACCCGCCGGAAAAACTGTTTCTGCCGCCACCGAAGGCGGCGGCGTTGTTGTTGTCGAACCCTCCGAAGTACGCCTCGTACGGCGATGACGTGGCGTCCAAGCTTAGCCGCTGCTCCGACAGCTCCAAACACCTCATCTCGTTGAGCACGCCGTGGCCCATCTCCGACAGCACCGGCGGCTCCCCGGAGTAGCAGCTGGTCGTGATGTCCGGCGGCAGCGGCGGCAGCTCCTGCTCCTGATACTGCGGCTCGTACATACTCATCGTATTTGTATTCGTATTCGTATTCGTATTCGTATTCCAGCCAGCAACATCCATCTGAAATGGCACTGTTGTTGGCTGGCCGAAGAAAATCTGTTGGGAGGAAGAGGAGGAGTCGTTGAATAGCATGGAGAAGTGGTGGTTGCCTCGGGCGGCTTCCTCCTCGTCGGGGGAGATGATGGAGGTGAGGGAGGAGCCGGGAGGCATGTCGGAGTAGACGAAGTTGGTGCGGGCCCGCGAGCCGCGCATGGAGCGGGCAGCCCTGTCGTAGGCCAATGCGGCCTCCTCGGCAGTGTCGAAGGTGCCAAGCCAGTGCCGCTCCTTGGTCGACGGGTCCCGTATCTCAGCCGCGTACCGGCCCCACGGCCGCCGCCGCACGCCCAGGAACTTGGTGGTTGCCGCCGAGGACGATTGCTCTCCGGCTGCCGGGATAGGCACTTTTCGTTTCGACTTCGACGAACCGCCGCTAGACTTCATCAGGTTCCTCATGGTATCCATTGTTGTTTTTTGTACTAGCTAGCTATGTTTTTTGATTAAATATATATATAACTATATAGTATGTTGTTGTTGTACGTTGATGGATTGTGGCATGCAGTTGGATTTGGGGGTCTTTAAATAAGGAACTAGCTCACTAATTATAAAATATATTTCTAATTAAGAATTCAAATTGGAAATGCAAGTGATGAAAAGTTAATAGTTTGGAACGGGTAAATTATATTTTGAATTGGACAAATATAACGAAAACTTGACTTAAAAGAGTTGCATGTTATTAATAAATTTTTGTGGAATATTATTAGTAGAGGAACGTGGAGCACTTAAAGGTAATCTAGACTCTGAGGCCTAAACTAATTGGATTGATGATCACATGCATCATTATTATCCATATGCATATCTCCGAATGAATCTAAAGTCATTATGATATACTTAGTATAATTAGTGTTTACATTAGAAAATTGACATTAATTAGATTGATTATCTATAATTATAGTCATTATCATTAATACTATAATTATAATATTATTATTATTAATAATAATTATTATTATTACTCCAATAATTATTTGATGAATGAACCAACCGTTAAGAGTTCCAAACTCGAATTAACAAACCATATAAAATTACATACTAAAAGTCAAAAAAGATAATTGAGTTGACCACTTAAGAACGAATTGTTATGACTTTTTTGCTATTTTTTTACCGAATCATTAGAGGAAAAACTAACAATTGACCCAATACAAATTTTTAAAAGAAAAGATTTTATGCTTGATTTTATACCTTTTTTTTTTCTCTAGATAAATTTGTTGATGGTATTTTATTTTGATAAATGATGGTCGGTTTGTTTTCTAGCTTCATATAAATATATATACAATATATACTCCTTTACTTATACACAATTTCACAAATATTTTATCATACTTATATTTTACTTATAAGCTAATTTTATATTTATGTATTTACTAATATACCCTTGCAAATGATCATTACGAAGTAATGACTGAAGTATTATAAGCATGCTGCATCATTTTCATGAGATCGATCACATCTAGTGAGATTGCAAGCTAATGATTGCTCAATTCTTTGTGTATGTGATTTCAATCATGATTTAAATCGGATTGCTTAGCAATCATTGGGCTCACTGCTCTAATCATTCGTCTATGAGGTTTCCATACTTGCCAACATATTTTGCTAGGTTGTGACAATCATGTCATGCATTGGGTGGAGTTTCTTATTAAACAAGACATTCAAGATTGATTATATATACATAATATAGTTATTAATGTAGTATTTTTTTATTTGGAGTTTGTGTATATATTAGAGGAAGATGGTAAAAAAGAAAAATCGAATAAATTGATCATCGTGTTCAACACAATTTTTTTAGAAAAATTTGTCTTCTACGCGTACGATTGTACTTTTCCAGGATACAACGATTACGAAACACGTAATATGCTTTCGGTGAAATGTTACCTGAATAATATCACCGAGAGTAAAAAAACGAGGTAAACAAAAGAATGAATAGAGCGATTGCTCGGAATGGATCAGTATATTTCTCAAACAATTTTCATGTTCATTCTCGTTTCTCTTCGAGTCTTTTCTCGTTTATTGTTGCAGATCACTCGACTACTCTTATATAGAGATAGTGGGAGTCGAAGGTTCGTTAAATTTAGATCGTTTGACCACAAAATGTAACGTCTAATTACATTCAAATCACATAATAATTAGTATGAATCAATACAATTAATTCAATTTAAAATTCAAAATTTAACTAATTATAATAATAATAAAATCATATTATTCTTATATTATTTTTGTCAATAATTGACCAATAATACTAATAAAAATAAAATAGCAAAAATGTGTACGATAAGGATAGGGTGTCCCCCTATATTTATGTACTACACATTGCATTTCTTTTTCTAATTAGTATATATTTCTCTTTAAAATTCTTTTTAAATTAGTCACATCTTTGAAAATTAACTCTCATTCATAATACTCAAAACTGAGCGTATGAGATATCAAATCGGAGCTCTAGCGAGATGCTCATTTTCCAACAATTACTAGTTCACTACATTTTTTTAATATATTTATTTTTTATTTTTTGGTGCTATAAATTTGAATTTCACAAAATCAAGTTTTTTCTAATGTAATTTTCTTATTTAATCAAAAATTTTGAAGTTGAAAAAAAAATAACATTAAGCAATTGCTTGATAGCTGTTGAGGTAACAATCAATTCTCACAGAAAAAAAAAAAAGAAGAAAAAATATGTCTAATTAATGAAGAGACTCGTCCCTCCATTACTATAAAGTCTTTTGAGGAAGGAGTCTCAAAGCAGAACTCTGAGAACTTTACTCAAAACGGATAATATTATATTAATGTGATCCAAATAATATGGATAGACGCCCTCCTTGTGTCGAAAGTCTTCTTGAAATTAATTACAAATAATGTTTTTTTTATCGTGTGTAACACGATAATCAATTTAACAACTCCAACAAAAATCTCTAAATTTGTTTTTGAATGTATCAAACACAAGAAGTAAAAAAAAAATCTATAGTATATGAATGTTTAAATTTTATTATATCAACTTATAATATTTTCTATTAATTCTAAAATATTTTTCAAATGATCATACACACTACTACAAAAAAGGCTTTTAGCGACTATTGTGGGCTTTTCGCGACCACATGTGATCGTAAAAATATGCAGTCGCTATTTGTTCAGATAATAATGTCGTCAGCTTCCCGCGTAACGATTAGCGACCACGTGAGGGATCGCTATTAACACGCGTGGTCGCTATAGATGCCGAAATAGTGGCGCATTTTGCCCCGCCAAATAATGTGGTCGCGAAAACTTGTTTGTGTACGAGCTAATCATGAATGTGAATATTGTGGGCTGAACTGAGTGATAGGTCGACACAAGCATTTGTCAACAACACACTTGTGGATGATGTTGCCATATTGGAGGAGTTCTTAGGGACTACTCGTGGATACCGTAAGGGCCTCGGTCCTACAATTTCAGGTTTTAATATATACAACCTTTAACTATTTGAAATCAAATCAAATTTACAAGTTGTTAATGTACTAAGGTTAATTTTATACCGTGTGTTAGGTTCTCCTGCACTGGTGTCGTCTCGTTCCTCGTTTTCAAGGACATATATATCAGCATTTTGCTGAATACCAAGATGAGCCAGAGAAGATAAGAGCTTACATGCTATACTGGAACGAGTACATGCTCAGACTGGATCCTGAAAGCTCGACCCCCTCCATGTCAGGTGCAGGTGGTTCGACTACTTCTCGTGATTCGACTTCTTCTCCCGATTAATCATCGTAGATTGTGTAATTTAGTTGTTTTTGAGTTAATTATGGATTGTACTATGTTATGTATTTGACTAAAAAATTAGGATTGTGTGTTGATGAATTTGAATAATTGTGTGTTGATGATTTTGGATTGCATTTGTATTTGTTTTGGGATTGGTTTGCAGGTTGGAAATTACAATTTCAAAATATAATTTTTTTTCAGAAAATGTATGTATTTGCGACCACGCGTGGTCGCTAATACCTAACAATCTCATTTAAAAAATTCGGAAATTGCGATCATGCGTGGTCACTAATGCCTGAAAATCTCATTTTAAAAAGTTCAGAAATGGCAACCACAAGTGATCGCTAAAAATGTGACATGTCATCACTCGTTGTCACATCAGCACGGGGTATTAGTGACCACACATTGTGGTCGCGAATCAATCTCGTAGTCGCAATAACATTAGCGACCGCATTGTTGTCACCAAAAGAGCATTTAGGACCAGGATTTAGTGACCACGCTTGATCGCAAAAACTGTATTCGCGACCACAACTGGTTTTTTTTTACCAAATAACGTTGTCGCAAAAACTTTTTTTTTGTAGTGACATTCATGTCTTAATGTAAACAAAGCAAGTTTGATTTTAGAATTTTTTATTAATTGTTGATTAAAAATGAAGATGTAACTTGTTGATATAAATTAACAATCCTTAATTGCACAACACTCTTGTCATGTCACCGTATCTTTTGAAGATCATCAATTCGTGAAGAATTGCAGAAAAATACATCATATGCATTGGTGTTCCACCAATCTTTGGATGCAATCCTTTCCATGAAATTCTAGAAATTTTTAAGAAATAAATTTATAAATTATAAAATAATTTTGAAATAAAATTAATTTTAATATAATAAATTCTCTAATATATTTTTAAAAGATAAAATTATTACATGTAGTCAAGTCCATCAATGTACATGAACTATATGCATGATTGGATATTACAATTATAATTGTATTCTTCCTTTTTATATAATGCATTCTTCATCTATAAATGTATTATTATTCATTATTGTATAAGTAATTTAAGCGTACTATAGGAATACTATAGTTAAATGAAGAATTAGTTATCATTGTACTTCGTATAAAGTATTATTCATCTGTAAATGTTTTATTATTGTACCCTCCCCAAATGGATAACATGCCATTTTCACTACTACATGTCCAACCTTATTATGTTTCACTTACCTAATTTTAATTATACAGTAGTTTACATTAAATTTTGATTAATGATCCACAAATTATTAAGGGGGCAAACATGATAATCTCTCAAGCCATGTGCATCCAATTTAAAAGAAAATATTAATCTCATTATTTGATTGGAGCGTTACTCAACTTTAATATATGTTCTTTTAATCTTTTAATTATATGTTGTCGAGGTTTGAATACATGGGGTTAAGCTTTACTGTATCTAATTAAACCAAAACATAAAACAAGATAACTTAAGGTTAGTATCAATTAATTGGGTTTCATGTGAGTGTGGGCCACATTCAAATTGTTTACTTATTAAAAACCAATACCTAACCTAACACACATAGGTCAGTCACATATACTCACACACACTTTACATGCAAATGGATTTTGGATAAAGTATTTACACAAACTCCTATTTATCTTATTGTTGTCATCACCCTAAAATCTCACTTACATGTGGTCTCAAAAGTGAATATGTTTCTACTCAAAAGGATTCATTTTGATATATTTAAATTTGTAAAGAAGATATAAATCCCAAAATTTGGGGGAAATGTTTTCATTGCTATCCAGCTTGTTTAATTTTTTTAGTCAAACAACATGTTTTCATTCAAAGTCTTAGAACAAAAAGGGCAAATACCCATCTTGACTCTATTTTTTTTTTACTTCCTCCTTCCTAGTGATTGGTCGATCGTACAAATTCGTAACGACCATTTGGTCAAAATATTATATTTTTATTTACCTTTTAAAGGGTAAGTAAAATCAATTTGACAAATCTAAAAAGTAAGTATTTTTAAATGAACTCAAAACAGTTTTTATTTACGTTTTAATCTTGAAGTTGTTGAAAATCAAATATTAATTGAAAACAACTTCGAAAGTTCATTTATGCAAACTTAGGACATACGCTTACCAGAATTCTCAATTGTATATACAAAAAAAATTGAAGATATATAAGTAAACTTTAAAAACATTGCAAGGAGATTGAAAAAAACAAAAAATTATAAAATAATACTAATAATAATGAAAATAAACTAAAAAGAAATAAACCTAAATAGATACATTATCTAGAATCCTCTAATTACTTTTGAAATAAGTTAGATATAATTAATGACATGGCCCTATATATATCTTTTTGATATTTTCCACAACTTTGTAATTACCAAGACATTGAAACTTTGGTTAAGACTATTAACTATTAATAACAAACCCTATTTTTCAAACTATTGCATCTCAAAATTTGACTTATCACCATTTTTCAAGTGTGTGCATGTGCTACCAAATTGCCCTTTGCAAAAGTCTAAAACATCCATTAACTAGGAAGATGCACCTATGCTTAGTAGCATCATTAGCACTTGCACGGATTGATTGACCATCTTAATCAATATAAAGATACAATAGCCAATCTGTCACTTTCGAATTATATAGTTAAATTAATCATTCATCATTTTTTCTTTTCACATGTTACACCAATTGTTATATCATTTGGACATACTTCAATTAAGATTTCTTTATTTCGGAAGTAGCATCAATAATTATTACTATAAAATACGTTATTTATACGTCAATATTTGAGTACGTCACGTTACGTAAAGAAATACATGGATACTACAATAATTTCGATATTTGTACATGTTTCTTTAGGTCACGTTACGTCAAGGAATACATGGATACTACAATAAACTCGATGTTGTACATGTTTATTTAGGTGTCGACGTTGAATGTGTTGACACACAACAAATAGTGCTATTTAGAGAAAGTTTAAAAGCAAAAATGCTAAAAAAATAATAATAATTTAACGAAGATAATATTTGATAGTATTTTATTTTTACATCTTTGTGCCGAAAATGTTCAATTTTCATAAGATGTTTGTGAGTGTTATTGAAAAGGTCCAAAATATTAGACATTTTGAAGCAATTATATATACACCGTGAGACACAATTCACATTGACAATATAAAATTGCTTTCAATACTATTTTTTTTGTTTTTATGTTTATAGCTTTCGTGAGTATTGTAATAAAAAAAACTTTATAATCGATCGAGAGCGTGAATAATATATACCAGATCACCGTCTCCCTCTTCTTGCACGTAAGTCAATGTTCAATCGATCAAAGCACGTTAAATTCTTGTTTATTATCTGTTATTTAAGGTGTGTTGATTTTCTTACCGTTCATAGGTAATTTAGCTAGGATAGACTAATTTCAATTTCGACGACGTCTAAATCTTGTTTCACCATTTTTGAGCTTGGAGCTTGAGTTTTCAATTTTTTTTAGTTATAGATGTGGTCATGTGTTTTTTCTTGTTAGAATTTTCATCAGTTATATTTGTGAATCCTTTTAAGCTCCATCAAAGAAAGAATGACAAAAATTATGGAGAATATATATCATAAGAAGAAAAAAGATAAGAGTTTTAGCTCCAGGAATCTCGCGGCTAGGGTGTTAATTTGGTTCAACTAAACCAAATCGAGCCAAAAATTCGGTTAACCGAACCGTTTAACCTTTATTTTTATAAACCGAAAATCAAACCGTTGTACAAATGTTTTTGTTCGATTTTAACCGAATTATATCGGTTTGATTTGGTTTTAACCGAATAAGTATTAATTAAAATAATAAAAAAAATGAAAAAAAAAGTTAAATAATATTTACTACTTTTAATTAGTAATTATATTTAAAAATAAAATTCAAAATTATTAAAAAAAAGGAAGAAAAATAAAATCATAAAAATTAGAAATTATTTATATATTATTTTATCTCATATATATATATATATATATATATACTAAAATTCAAATTATTAAAAAAAGTGAGAAAAATAAAATTATAAAAATTAGAAATTATTTGTATATTATTTTATCTCAAATATATTTTATTCGGTTTGACTCGATTTTTTATCGGTTAAAACACCAAACCGAACCGAAAACTCAAAATTTCAGAAAATTCAAACTGAAAATCAAATCGAATTAATTTGGTTCAGTTTGTTTAACCGAGTAATTCGGTTTTATTAGTTTGACAACCGTTTGACAACCCTACCCGCTACCTAACTAAAGGCCCAATCATGGAAAACTCCAAACTCTCTATTTCTCATATTGTAGGAGAATTTAATGTTTGGAATTATGAAAAACAATGAGATAATAAAACCTTGAGTAGAATTATCATTTAATTTTTCTAATCCTTATTTTCTATTTTCTTCCAACTTTTAAACGATAATTTTGAAAGCTCTCAAAAGAGCCGTACGAGTCGGGCTTTGACCGCCTCAACATATAATTATGAAGTCTTTGAGTTTTGACTTTGAAATTTTCAAGCTTAAGATCGAGTTTTATAAAGTCTCAAGATATTTACAGTCCAAACTCCCACTTTATTTTTGCACACCTCCACATATTTTTTAGTTTTTAAAGTAATATTATAAAATGTCTAAAATACATTTTATTATTAATCTTATAATTAACTGATAAATATACAATTTATTATTTAATTTAATTTATTATTCTGAATATGTCGTAGGAAAATATTTTAATTTTTTATTAAATAAAAACAGTAAAACTAATAAAGTTTTGACATGTGTCATAAGTTTTTACAATTTTGTTGTCAATTTGAGCGTTGACAGTCAAAGGTTTTGAAAATTACAATTTTGTTGTCAATGTGAGCATTTGACAGTCAAAATTAAATTTTTTTTCAACAAAAAAAACTAAATTGACGCAATTTCTTATCTACGTGTGACTAAATTGAAACTACATATAGACGGCAATTTATACTTTGTTCATAGGAGTACAATTCTAATTGTACACCAAGTAGTATATCTTCATTTATTTTTTGATAAATATTCATTATGTATGCTAATATATTCATTAGTATGCTAATTTAATGTTTATAATAATTGTTTTTTGAAATGAAGATTTCTTAATTATTGAATGATGATTTTATTGGATTTTTATATTTTAAAGGACAAGAACACTATTTATATTGTACTCCCGAGAGTATGATATAGGTATTGCATATAGACATGAGACTAAATTGAAAATGACAAATTTTTATGAGACCAATTAAATTTTTCTTCTTTTTAAAAACAAAAAATTAGGTGGGGTGTGCAAACGAATTTCTTTTGACATGTGTAATAAATTTTCAAAAATTCCAACTTTGTTGTCCTTATAAGCAGTTGATCAATCAAGATTGTTTTGTTTTACAAAAAAGAGAGACTAAATTGACGCAATTTTTAAACTAAATGAGACTAAATTGAAAAAAAACGTATATACATGAAACTAAATTGAGAATGACCTATTTTTATGTGTGGTTTATCTATGCTACACCTGGAGTAATATTCCATGTAGCTAATCACCGTTGATTTAAAATAAATTAATACAAGTTCACACACAATCACTCCTCATGCATTGTGAATGCATCCAACAGTTGATATACCACCTGGACCAATATATGCTCCAGGAGTCGCATCTCCAACACTTTTTATAGGTTTAACTAAAATTTTCTTTCTTTTAATAACTAAAAATTAGTTGGGGTGTACAAAGTAATGTTGAAGGTGTAATATTTTGAGCATTTTATAAATAAACGAGCAAAAAGTTAATAGCGAGCTAAGCCTAAATTCATTAAAAAAAATGCGAAAAAAATAACATCAATCGAGACACAATAAAAAATAATATGATATTATTAAAATAAAATAAAATGTATAATTGGTAACAATTAATAATATGAAAAACTATGAAGATGGTCGTCTGTGAGAAGTCGTCACCTGCTCGGCAACTTTAATTGCGACAGTCTGTGTTAAAAAAATTCTTTTCAGTTCATCTTTCAAACAAATTGAACAGTCAGATTGTAGGTCGTGATGTTTTGAACGTGTTGTTCAAATTTTAGCAAGATCCGAATGGTAAAAGTGTAATGAGAGTTCTTCTATATTTGCCTAAATTTGAGCCGGCTTATTTTTCTTCTATTTTTGCATTACTTGTCGTTTAACTCTTAAATTAATCGATTATGTCACACAAAAGAGACACAAACGACTTGTTTATGAAGTTTCCTCGAAACAAAAAATGTACTAATTTTTACTTCCACATGTTAGCTTTTACTAGTTCATATCAAAACTAAAACAAACTAAGACTTTAAACAAATTAATAATGCTCTCTTGAAACAAATCCAGAAGCTGTATTATCTAAAAATTTGAACTATTAGATAAATTAAACAATTTGATATTTATATTAGTGAGTCGAATATGTTCTCCAATACCCTCACGTGTGGATCGATTTCAACATTTTTGGAAGGCCCAACAAAACAAGTAGATAATTAATTCGAGTGGCGAGAGTTGAACTCAGGACATCGATGTTAGTCTAACGCTCTGATACCATGTTAGAAGTCGCATCCTCTAAAAGCTCAAACTATTGAATTTGGGTAACTTGATATTTACATTAGTGGATCAAATATATATTTTCCAAGATGATAAATGCATTAACCAACAATTTAGTCCATCAACATGGTTAAACATAAGAAAATTGAAATGTCTCATGCATATGTAACAAGTGAGATTATCTAAATACACCTGAAATGCCAAAATAATCTAATTTCACTCGCTAGGATTCCACTCGATACATGTTTATTCACTCTGAAAGCATATAAGTTAAAGATCGATATCATAGAAAGACTTGCATAAATTAAAAAGTGGAGGATCGATATCATAGAAAGACTTGCATAAATTAAAAAGTGAAGCACTTTGTAAATTATTCATATGAAACACCTTTAGATAATATCAAATTCTATTAATGAAAAATAATTATTCCATTTGTTTCAGAGAAACATGATTACTTTGTTCTCAAAATAAATATAAGATGATCCTAGCTATTATGGAGATGATATTTTTATACCTTTTGACCAAACAATAAGAGTTATATGAATAATAATTGTGAGTAAAATTTAAAAATTAGGTGAAAAAATAGAGTTAAACTTGTATTTTAAAATAAAAAATTAAAATAATTATTCCATTTTTAAAAGTGCATAATTATTTTTGATATCAAAAAAGAAAAGTGTGCAGAATTGTACCTGATAAGTATATGTTTATTATAATAGACTCCACCAATAAAAAATTAACTATTTTAAAAATAATGATGAGATTACTCAAAATTGTGTAATAAGCATAGACTTAGAACCTGTTCTTTTGGACTGAAATCGGCTGATCTGAACTGAACTGAACTTAAGCGATCTGAACTGAAGCGATCTGAACTGAATGAATCAATTTTTTTATAAAAATAATAATATTTTTTATAAAATTTTAAATATTTTTTTAAAAATATTAATAATATTATTACAGTAATTAGATTGTATATTTAAAATTATAGATTGAATTTTCTTTTTTTAATTTATTTTGAAATGAACTTAATTCGAGTTGAACTGAAGCAACTGAACTGGACTGAAATGCACTGAAATTAAGTCCAAAAGAACAAGTCCTTAGAGGTATCCAAACTTTATAAAAAAATGAAATTATAAGGTGTCAGTAAGGGTGACTATTCGGGTTCGGGTATTCGAGTTGATACCGAAATACCCGCACCCATTTGGGTTTTCGCGTACCCGTACAGCCATATCTAATAAATTTGGGTAAAAATCGAGTTATGAAAGTTATTTTTAAAAACATTGGGTATTAAGTACCCGATTACCCATCGAGTATACCCGAAATACCCGATTAATTATATAAATTAAAATAATAAATATCTTAATATATTAACTAAAAAACTAAAACATTATATATATAATAAATGATATTTTTTATTGTTTTTTTATTACAATTTTGAACTTTAATTGATAATTTTTGAGTAATTATTACCTTATTCTATGTTTACAAAGTATGATACTCGTAATATATAATTGAATAATTATTAATAAATATTATTTTGATGAATAATGTATATTTTGTAAATGATGTTTCATATTTATGTTATGATTATTTTAATTTTTATAAATTAATATTTATTTTTTGTACTTTGTTATGTATTTTTTGTATTTGTATTTAATTATGATTATTAATTTTTTTAATAAATATTTTAATTAATTTTTATATTTATTTGGATTTTTTTGTACAACAGAGAGATAATAATTTTTGTTTGTTGATTGATTGAAAATAAATTACTATTGAATTTGAATATTATTTTTGATTTTTTGTTAATTAATAGTTTAGGTAATTTTAGGTACTCGATTATCGTAACCGATTACCCGACCCGGGTATTGGGTACTCGATTTATTAAAAAGGGCCGAATTTTGGATGATTTTTGTATGTTTTTTAATGTACGGGTACCCGGAAAATCAGGTTCAGGTACCGTCCCTACCGAATAATCTTCCATACGAGACAGTGTTCGCCTCCCATTACTGTATATCTCCTTGACAAATGGCAATTTGTTTTCTTTTGGACTCTTGTCATTCTGAACAATACCAAACTTATAATCCACACAATTGTATTTATTTGTACTCGTTAATTTATTAATAATTTAATTTGAGCATATAAACAATTATCACTCTATCTCAATTATTTATCTTTTGTTTTTTTTTATAATTTACCAAAAAAAATCGCATAATTAAAACAGTTAAACAGTTAGAGCACATTACATTTCCCAACTAAGCATGCACATACCCCTTCTTATACTTAAGTCCTTTGGCGATGGGTCATTCGAATCTAGATCTATCGTTACGATCGTGTCAGCCGGGCTTCTCAAGAATGACCGTTGATTTTGTATCGAGGACACAATTCTCTTATAATGAAAAAATATTTGTGTCATGAAATTAAATGACTTTTTATGTATCATTAGGGTGTCTCACTAATTCAAGATCTGCAACGCAAATTTATTAATGAAAACAAGTAAATCACTCAATTTTGTATAAGGGTCATCACGAATCAGTTCATACATAAACCAAATTAAAAACCGATCAAGTTACGTATGTAAAAAATAATCACCAAAAAATCAAAGCATTATTCTAAAGTCTAAAAACATTTCGTCGTTGCAGACTACTATAACCTTAGTTAACATCATAAAATCAAAACATTATTCTAAAAATGTTGTGACATGTTTATATCTAACAACTTAAAAATCTAAAAACAAATATTTACAAAAGTAATTTATTAAGTGGTTAATTGATTGACAATTTGTGTAATAATTATAGAAAATAAAAATATTTTTGTTTAAAATGTGTGATTAAACTCTCACTAAATGTAAATATAAATATAAAGTAGTTTTCACGTCAAAATAAATATATTTTTTTTGGTAAAATTATAAAGTAGGGTATTGATTTGTAATTAAATTAAAAAATTGAAAAAGTAGTGATATATGTATAAATAAAAGTGTAGTTTAAAAATAAAACTAAAAAAAACTTTTTATTTTAAAGCTGGGAAACAATTGAAAACAAAAAAGTGCAAACAATTGTGGGAACCGGAGAGTATCGTACTTAGTTATCTATATCAAATGTGAAATAAACGTGGCAATGCATTTTTTTTTACCGTTTATGATCATTTGTTTTAAATCATTTTTCCGGTGAAACAAAAATTTAACATCTTTGTAGAAATTTAGAAATATTGTTATAAATTCAAAAGAAATTGAGAGAGAATAATAGATTAGAAAGAGAGACAATATGAGAGGAAAATAGAATTGTTATTTTATTCATATGGGAATACCCTTTATATATGATACAAAATATGATTTTTGTTTTGTTCACCAAGAAAGGGTAAACTAGTCATTCACTAATTAATAATATTCATAACACTCCCCCTTGAATGACTATTTACAGGATTGCTGCCTCGTTAAAACCTTGCCAGGAAAACCCAGTGGGACAAAACCTGAGCGAAGGAAAAAGAGTACAGCTTGCTTCCCCTGATTGTAATCACCGAAGATCTTTGAATTTTGAAAATAGTTATTGGTGATCAATCCATCTCATTAAAATCTGTAACTAATAAAACCATATAGGAAAAATATAGTTATTCAAATATATATTTTGGTCTTTAGGACACAACCTTCGAATTGTCGAGATTCACATTCATTTGTATTATTGTATATTTTTCGTCCTTCTGTGACATCCCTTTACCAGACATGTATTGACTAGAGCATGCGCAATTGCTATAACCGGTCGGTAACTCTTCTGGAGTATATTAGATGCTTCTAGTGTTCAATATACATTTCTTGACAAATGAACAATAATGTGAACTTCAATTCACAATCATTTGAACTTCAAGTTCAATATCTCACTTTATCTCGAAAATAAACTCATATGAAACATTCTGATGTCCTCATTATTATCGAGTGGTGTACATGCCTCGTTAAAAACCTCGTTATAAAACTTTGTAGGAAAAAATACTCGAGAAAAAGAGTACATGACATTCACATTTATATTGTGGTGATTGTCTCGTTAAAAACCTTTAACTAAGAAAATCCTGTGGGAAAAACTTAGTAGAGGGAAAAAGAGTGCAATCACTGGTCTTCGGGACCAATCACTAGTCTTCGAGACCTTGTCTTCAATATCATTTTTTTCCATAATGACATATGTAATATGATACTATACATGTTCTGATTTTCATTTCCTTTCATTTCAAGAATCTTAAAATCCATCTAGGATTTTCATCGAATGACTTCTACATGGTCAAATCATACATTCTGTGCATATCTATATTTATTGTTGTTGCTGCCAGAAGTATAAGGTAGCGGAACTTAATGTCATCCTTAAAAATATCGAGTTTCTGCGAAAAACTCTTGAGCAACTAATCTCGCATTTATATCTCACCACATCATTACTCGTTTTTCTTACGAACACCCATGTATATCCTTCCGAGATAATATTTTGAGGTGTGTACTATAGAGTCAAAATATATCTTTATTTAGCGAGTAATACTCAGCCTCAATTGCTCGTTTCTTATTTTTCGAGTGCTGCTGGCACACTATCATTGATTTAAGTTTTGGATCCAATTTTTCTAGAGCAACTTCTTGAGGCAAATATGTCGTTGACGACTTTCTATTTTTCCATGTTGATGACAATTCAATATATCAACCAAATCTTTAATCATTTTTCAAAATATTTAATTTGGTTGTTCCGCAATCCCATGATTTTCAATTATTATGTGCACATATTTTTTCAATGGGAATTTCATCTAACTCTCTTCAGGAGATTTTGAGGGTGACTTAATTTCTTTGTTTTTCCGCGGATTTATTTTTATATCTTAAGATCGATCTACTACGCTTCAGGCGTATATTAGAATCAACATTTGAGTTGATCTCTTTGTTATTTGAACTCTTATGATTCATTTTATCACAAATATATGTGATTTTGTCACACCTTCATTAATATGTAAATGAATTTGGCAGATTTATTGTTAAATATTGCAAGTCACTTATTTTCATGAACTTCAGGTTTAGTTGATTGGTGCGTGAATCTAAAATTGAAGATCGTTATCATTCAATGAAATTTCTCGGCATTTAAATCTATTATATTCTTTATCTCCCCCTAATGTCGGGAAATGATCTTCGTTAAATATGCAACTCAGCGTAATTGGTTTAAACCGATCTTCTGGATCGTGGGCTCGAGATATACCTTATTTTCTATTATGCCCGTTCATAAAAATACGCTTTAGTGGTGATATCAATATAAGTTGCATATGTAAAATTAATTCGCAGAAGGGAAATGCTCGATTCATTTCCACGCACTTAATAATAATTATGATATGCATCATTTTTCATGTTTAAGTACATTTGTAGTACTCGTGGAGATAATTAGTAAAGCTCTTCCGGAACCCACTCTTAATATGTCATAATTTGCATAACAATATATTTACCATGATCCTTTGGGGATACAGTACATTTATCAATGATCCTTCGGGATCAAAATACTTGTGTCATTCAAACTTTATTGACGAATAATTAAATCAAATATTCTTTAAGAATATTTATCAAATTTAATAATCTGATATTGCATTGCTCTTAAAGCAATATATATTTTGCTACTTTATTAATAAAATATTCTTCAAGAATATTTTGTAGTGTGTATAATTCTTCAAGAAACATACACATAAATTCATTGTGTATTCTTCAGGAATAACACGTTTATGTAACAAACATTAAAAAATAATCGACTAAACTTAAATTGAGAACCAATGTCTCAAATATTAATTCACTATGTCGATTTTTGTTTCGTCCAGATTCAAAATAAGTTATGCAAATGTATTCCATACATTATATTGCAAGATATTTATTGCAAAGATATCCCGATTTGCTAAAATATATGCATAAAATATTAATATTAGCTCTTCCGGAGCTTTATGCACCATAGTTTGTATTGACATTATTTTCTACAAATGTCACGAAATAATGTACGAGTGATTATTCTATCTCATACATAATCATTTTGACAATACATCTATACCTTCGATCAATCACGCCATTGTCAATTAAATGATCAATATTGTCATCATAATCTCTAAAATTTGGCAACTGAAATTAGCAAAATTGTCTCTACATTTTCCTTAGATTTTTCAAAAGATATCTTTCAGGGATAATTAATATGTTTCATTGTTTCAACGAGTACTATCGATGTAACTTTATTTAAAAATATTAAAAAATTTAACTTTGCTTATTCGGGAGCAGTCAATAAAAATATTCTTTCAAGAATATTTTGTATTAATTCTTATAAATATCAATATCGATTTAAAATATTTAAAGTTTAATTGTGATATTCTTTAAGAACATTTAAAATTTAATTTTGATATTTATTCATTAATATCATATCATAATGTTCTTCCGGAACATATAAAACTTATTGCTACTATGAGAGCAATTTAATATGATATTTTCGACAATTTGATTTGTTATTTTTCGAATAATATCAAATCAAGATATGTTCTTCAGAACATTCAATTTAATTGATATATTAATAATAATTAATTTAATATTACTTCAGGAATATCAAATTATAATGCGACTTAAACTTGTGAGTCGGACTTGTTGGGCCTCCCAAAGAGGTTGAAATCGGCAAAATTGTATTAGAGCCTCCGGCTATCCGAGGTCCTGGGTTCGACTCCCGCCAGCGGCGACTCCACCCGAGATTATCCACTTGTTGGGCCTCCCCAAAGAGGTTGAAATCGGCCCACAAGTGAGGGAGAGTATTGGAGAATATATTCGACTCATTAATATAAATATAAAAAAGCCCAACTTCTCTAACGGTTCGAGCTGTTGGATGAGTAGAACTTCGATAAATATTTGATGAAGAACGCGGTTGAAATTTATTAGGGCATCGTGCTGATAACGTGTTATAAACTCAAGAGAAATTGAGAGAGAATAATTGATTAGAAAGAAAGAGAATATGAGAGGAGAATAGAATTATTATTTCATTCGTATGAAATATCCCCTTTATATAGGATACAAAGTATGAATTTTATTTTGTTCACCAAGATATAAACTATTCATTCATTAATTAATAATATTCTATAGTAAAATATTTTTTTTTTAAATAAGCATAAAACAATTAATGCAATTTATTCCGTTTAGTAAAAAGATTTTTGGGAGGAAAATTAGATTTATTAGACTTTGAATGTGTGAATGTGATCAAAAAAATATTGAGTCGAAATTTTATACTCATCAGATAATGCCCAATGGACAATAAATACAAAAAATATGTTATAAAGATAATATTAAAATCATAAACATCAACAACAATGATTGGTGGAATTGTATTATTGGGCAGCAGTGTTTAACAACCAAAACTGTGGGCCCAGAAGCAGCCAACTAATCACGTAATTAAATTATTTATTCGCAATAAAATATTAAATTAATAATAATAATAATAATAATATAATTTCAATAATCCAAATCCTTCTTTCTCTCTTCAATTTCTTTCTTTCTTCATAGTTTCTCGCGATTTTCTTCTCTCTTCAAACCCTCGATCTCCGTTTTCTCTACTCTCGTCTTTCTTTTCTTTTTTCTGTGTTCAATTTCTTCATTTTTGTTCAATTTCTGTTTCGCGAAGCGGTGCTGGGAGATCAGGATCTCCGCCGTGGTTGGCCGGAAAGTTATGGAATTTCCGGCGTAATTGCGGCAGCTGAGAGACAAAGCAACCGGAAAAATCTGAGGATGATAGCAGAGAAAGAGAAGGGGGAAAATCATACATAAATTAGAGAGAGAGAGACAGAGAAAAAAAATCGAAGAAACACGTGGTTAACGTGCAATTTCGGGAACGAAATGAAGAGAGAAGAAGGCATCGGAGAAGCTTTGCAGGAGGTTATTTGCTCGCGAAAGATACCTAGATCTCTTCTGCAATTTCCGAAATTCATTCCCTTTCCTCAGTGATCGTCATTTTTTCTGTTTTTTCCATTTTTTCTGATCTCCTTGAATTTCTTTAGCCATATTCAAATCCTTCGGTTTCTTTACGATTAATTCTGTTATATCGGGTTGTTGTTTGAGCTGAGAGAGATGACGTTCTGATCCTCGAGGTGAGTTTTTCTTTGAGGATTTTTTTTAGTTGTGAGTGATAGTTAGCAACATATTTGTTTGTGTTCGATCAGGTGTTAGATCTTGAATAAATGATTTTTTATTTTATTTTTTTAGTTGAATTTTAAAGTTGTATCATTTCTTTCCTTTTATTTTTATTTTATTTATTACCTTTGATCTGCTAAATTCGACATCTTTTGGTTTTTTTCATCATTTTAAGTTTGAATTGAGTAAATGTTAGTTCCAAATTAATTACCTTTTTTTCAGTACTGAGATCTTTAAATGTTATGAAAATCTAAATGATATATATTTTTTTCTTATAATGCAGTAACTGCAAACTGATAGAGTTTCTTTGGATTACATACATATATTATTCTTGTTTCTCCATAGGCTTCTCTGGCTGTTGTTTATGTTTCTTTGCCTTTTCTTTTGTATACTTGTATGAACTTGTGACTTGTGTGTTCAGGTTCTCAGTGAGGCTGGATCTTCTTGAGCTTTCTGTCATTTTTTGCGTGCTTGTGCTTTGGGTAAGCCAAGGACGTGTTTTTTTAGAAGACGGGCCAAGATATCTGCAACGATGAATTCTCGGGGGTTTTCTCCTTCGTCCTTCTTTTCTGAGGAGGTGTGTTTGTCTGATGAGGTACTGGTTTTCATTTTTCAATATGATATAAAATATCCGTATCTAAGAGATTCTAAGATTTTAAGAAGTCTTACACTTTGCATTAGTATACAACAATGAAAACAGGGATCAATATGTATATTTTTATTTAATTTTTTTAGTTTGTGTCGTTTGGTTGAATAATCATGATTGTTTTGATCTAAACTTTGCAGAGACAGGTCGGTTCAAGGACGATGGGCCACATAACTGGTTATTCCGGTGAGTAGCCATGAATTTTTAGGTTTACAGGTTGTTCTGGTGAATCTCATTCACAACATGCTAGAAAGACGATGTGTTTTATGTTTATATGTAAATCATTGTATTGTTCTAGACTCCATTTATTCCAATATCTTCTCTGGAAAGAAAATCTTTGGCAGGCCTATTCGATTTAATTAGTTATGTTTTAGAATTATCTGCATTTTGGTTTCATAAGTTAATTCTATTTTACATGTTTAATATGTTTTGCAACCATCTTCTGTTGCCAGTGTCAGATACTACTTTTTTTCTTCTATTATTTCATAAAGTATGCATTGTGCGGAGTTCTTTTCATATTTTCTTTATTGGTAGACTAGAGTTGAACCGTAGAATATGATATGATTGGCAAGGTCAGGTGACGTCTCATGATATGACTTGAAACTTGAAATAGTATAGGCCGAAAAAGGTTTTTGGTCTGCAATGCCCAACCTTTTTCTGATGATGTACCGTACTTTATTTTTTTTGATAAATTATAGATTTAACTTATATACAGATATGCATGGAGTTAAGTCACTTAACAAGCCTACATTGACCTTAGAACGTTGGAATGAAGCCTACTATTTCTCTAGGTGTTGCTGTAGCAGAGCTAATTTTCATACATGTAATTGAGATAAACATGAACGTGAGTAGTGACCCTGTATTTACTATACACTATGTCTCCGCATGATTTAAGGATCCTTCCATGCTTTAACATGTGTGGTTAGTCATAATCAAAGTGAACTAAGAAATTTACAGATTGAAAGCCGAACACTATAGTGAACTATCTTGTAACCTTAAATATAGTTATCAAGATTATATCATGAAATAAGGAGATCTAAATATTTTAATCCATGCTTGCAAAATATCCTCTTGCAGGTATTTTTATTTTCGTCTTTTTTTGAACACCTAAAACACAAGCTTCCAATTACAAGTGACAGGAATAAGTAGACATTAATTAAGAAATATATTTTTGTACTCAGAGTCTTGAACTATAATACTGCCTTTCTGGAACTGTAATGTTAATGCATGCGACCATCTTAAAATTTATGATTAGTCTCAGCTGATGATTGGGATATTGTTGCAAGATTGTTGGGGGGCGTAAAACATGAAACAATACTTGTACATTTGGACAATAATATATGACATTTTATTTAAGAATTCTTAGCCATACATATTTGTGTTGAATGTCAAAGTTCATTAAATTGGATATTAGAGCAAAATTATATTTTTGACTTGTCAGATTTGATGATCACCAGCATGGTTGATTCTTAGCTACCCCATGGGTAGTACCCACACTCATGGGGATTGTGCAAGTGTGCATTTCATTATTTTTTTACTTACACTTTTTCATTTCATATTTTTTAAAATGTACACTTGTCACAATCCCCATGGGTGTGGTTACTACCCATGGGGTAGCTAAGAATCAACCCACCAGCATATTGACTAAACTTTTTTAATTATTATTATAGAAAGATGAATCCATGCCTACACACTATCCTCTTAGCAGTGATACTGCACGATGTGACTTTCCTGCTTGTAACATTTTTATGATTTTGCGGTGTTTGCTGACACCTATGCATATAGAAAATTAAAGAGATGTAAGTATAACTGTATAAGTCTATATCTCCTTTCACAATATACAACTTGAGCAAATCATTTTATCTGTTGAAGGTGAGAAGTGTTATGTCAGTATTAAACATTTGTATATGCTAGCCCTGCATGTTTCTGCTTGGTGAACTGTATAAGTTGCCTGAATATTTTCACCGAACTTGATTAGTCATCATGCAAATCAAACATGAGATTAGATGTAGTTGAGTTCTGCTAAGATGTATCTTAAAACTTGCCTGAGGTAAAAATTGTCATTTTGCAAATTTGTTTTGTACACTAGCACCATTTGATAAATCAAAATCAGGCTGCTCATTTAGCAAGCACCAGTCAAACTAAAACCACATGGTTCGTTGAACAGCATTTTTTTTATGTGGCTTGCGAAGGTATCATGTCTGATTTCTTTAAAAGCTTAATGGGTTTATGAAAAATTCATGACTGGTCTTCAACACATAGATTTTTTGGTTTGCCCACAAAGTGGTTTAAATTTCTATCATTTTTTTTGTTCAAATTACACTAATATCTTAATTAAAGCACATGAAATTGAGTTAGCTTATAGGAAGAAATGTCCAACTCTAGCCATCTATTATAGAACTTAAGTGTATGTTGTGAAATCATTTGTCCGTTCATAGGCTTCTTTGGGTCATTCTGAAACTTGTGTTGAATTTTGTGGATTATTTGCAGGATCAAAATCAGATGGAACTTCAAGAACAGACGCTCTTGTTTCATCACCTCTAGAAAACAGATTCCAAGTGGATTCACAAATGGCAAAGGGTTTTGTTCAGCCTGACTATTATCTCAGTCGTGGTCGAGATGCTAACCTACCTTTAGGAAAGCATAACGCTGTAGGAAGAGCAGCCAGTCATTCCATGCCTTGTGTAGTTGACCATGACCTAGGTTCTAAAACTAATTTGAATAAGGATCCGGCTTCCTATTTTTTTGATGGAGATAAAGTAAATCTGATGGGTGCTCAGTATGAAAATGGTCTCTTTTCAAGTTCATTTTCGGATTTATTTAGTAGAAAATGTACGCCCTCTTCTTTTTCCAAGTTGTCTTACATTTTAACAAATATCTGAACTATGTCAATTAATCTCCCTTTTTGTATATCATTAAAACTTGCAGTAAATTTTTCTTCAAGTAATGGTGCCTATAGTCACTCTGTTGAGGCCGCTGCTGTTCCCTCTCACTATGTGGAAGAAGAGGCTTTTGAATCACTTGAAGAAATTGAGGCCCAAACTATTGGTAATCTTCTCCCTAATGATGATGACTTATTTTCTGGTGTGACCGGTGGGTTTGACAGCACCACTCGACCCTATAATGGTGAAGACATGGAAGATCTAGACTTGTTTAGCAGTGTTGGGGGAATGGAACTTGGAGAAGATGGCTTTTCTCAAAGAAATTCTGAATTTTGTGATGTAAGTTCTGTTAATCAGATGATACAATCTGCGGGTACCAATGGCAGGGAACACCCTTTCGGGGAGCACCCTTCGAGAACACTCTTTGTTAGAAATATAAATAGCACAATTGAAGATTCTGAATTGCTAACAATTTTTGAGGTAAGCAATGAGCACATTTTTGGGTACCTTAAAATTTTAATTTAAGCACATTCTTGTCAGTGAATTATTATTGTTCAAACTTTGTAATTTTAGCAATTTGGAGACATCCGCGCCCTATACACAGCCTGCAAGCATAGGGGGTTTGTTATGATCTCATATTATGATTTAAGAGCAGCCTGCAATGCAATGAAATCTCTCCAAAATAAACCATTAAAGCGTAGGAAACTTGATATACACTTCTCAATTCCTAAGGTGATTTTCTGTGACGGTGCATCATTTGAATTTCTTTGTTTTGTATCTGTTGACCAGAAACTATATTTCTGATCTTTTTTCCCCTGACTATTTGCAGGAGAATTCACCAGACAAGGAATTAAATCATGGTAGTCTTGTGGTGTTCAACCTTGATTCTTCTGTGTCTAATGATAAACTCCGTGAAATTTTTGGCGTCTATGGCGAAATCAAGGAGGTAAGCTCGACTTCCAGCTTATTAATAACTTTTTACTGCACATTTAAAAGGAGCTGCTGACTATTATTTTTGAGGTGCAGATTCGTGATGCTCCACATATATCACACCACAAAGTTGTAGAGTTTTATGATGTCAGGGCTGCAGACTCCGCACTTCGTGCATTGAACAGGAGTGATATTGCTGGAAAGCATATTAAACTTGAACTTGGACGACCTGGAGGATCCAAAAGGTGTACCATCATTTTATTTCAACTATATATATATTTCACCTTTGTATTCATCATTTTCATATTCCTTCTTTATTGATGAGGTTCATTCATGAAACCGGCCTTATAACTAAAGAATTAAGTTTTAATAAATTAGTTAGTAAAACTGTTGGCAAATGGGTTTTATTTGCAAACATTGATATCTGCCAACTTCACTGCTAACATATACATTTTACAGAACAATGCAGTCGTTCCCTTCAAAATTAGAGCTTGAAGAATCTGGCCATCTTTTGCAACAGCATAGCCCTTCTAATAACTTTGGAACTGGATTCTCTGGTAATTTCTTTCACATTGTATTAAATTAACTCGTAATTGGCGACGCTGGTCGCTGTTGTAATTTTCCCACCAATATTTGTGGGGACTTTACCCAGTACAGATAGTATAACAATTCTTGGTCCTCTTTCAGCTAATGGAGGCCTTGTTAGTCCACTCCTGGATAATATGCTTCACCCTGGGGTATCATCTAGCATACCTAAAATCTTACCCTCTCTAGTAAGAGTTGAACCTGGAAATCAATCCAGTCCTACTGAATGTGGCCACTTACGGAACCACCCCAAATTTGAGCTCCAGGGAATGTCAAATCTGCATCCCCATTCACTTCCTGAATATCATGATGGTTTATCAAATGGCCCTCCCTTTGGTTCTCCACGTACCATGGCTGCAACCATTGGTACCCGGCCACCAGAAATAATTGATAGCCAGCAGCAGTTTCGTAGAGTTGGCTCTAATGGGCAGTCAATTGAGTTAAATGAAGGTAATTATTATCTATAGATCTTATTCCTGTTTAATTTGTAATTGATAGAAAATATATAAGGTGTCTTGTTAGTTTCATGGTTTCCCCAAAGCGAATATCTGGATCGACAATCTCTATTAAAAAAAACTGTTAAAAGGGAGGGTAGAACAGTGGATGGTTCTAGTTGCACCTGATTTAAATATTCTCACTCATATGCATATTCCTTTTCAGCTAGTGGAAGAATGAATAGGATAGATATAGAACTGGAATCTGACACTGCAGTTTCCATCTTTTGATTTTGTTCTTGACAAACACAGTATCATCCACTACTGGTCTTTTCATTGAAAAAATATGACACACATATTAGCTTCGAGTTGTCACATTCTCTATCATATTGAGTCATATATGGGTTACACGTTGGATTTCTAGCTTACAAGTTGTCGCATTCTCTATCATATTGAGTCATATATGGTCTTTGCTCTCTACAGTTTTTGGTTCCTCCGGAAATGGGAGCTGCCCCCCTCCTGGGCGTCAGTACGTGTGGAATAGCAATTCACATCAGCCACAACCTAAGCCCCTTTTGTGGCCTGGTTCACCATCATTTGTCAATGGAATCGGTGCTAGTGCTCATTCTCAACAGTTGCATGGAGTTCCCAGAGCACCATCTCATATGCTTAATTCAATTTTACCTCTAAATAACCATCATGTTGGATCAGCACCTTCTGTCAATCCTTCATCTCTCTGGGACAGACGCCATACTTATGCTGGGGAGTCACCTGAAGCTACTAGTATATTTCACCCGGGCTCACTGGGCAACATGAGGATTTCTGGTAATTCGCCACATCCTTTAGAGTTTGTCTCTCATAATATTTTTCCTCGTGCTGTCGGAAATTGTATGGATTCGCCAATCTCTTCCAAAAATATTGGATTGCATCCTCATCATCAGCGTTGCATGATATTTCCTGCAACTACAAGAGGAGGCCAAATGCTTCCTATGATGGGTTCATTTGATTCTCCTAATGAGCGTACTAGAAACCGAAGAAATGAAGCCAATTTGAGTCAATCTGACAACAAGAAACACTTTGAGCTTGACATAGACCGAATACTACGGGGGGATGATAATCGGACAACCCTTATGATAAAGAACATTCCTAACAAGTATGTGGCAATCCTTTAATTTTCTGACTTATCCAAGTTGACCATTCTTTCCTAATTTGCTGGTTGATTAGTATTTTACATTTGCTGCTAGACATGAGAAAAATGGGTAACTCTTTTGTATACCTTTGGATGCTATTTGTTTCTGTCAGCCAGAGACCATGCTGATCTCGTAATTTCCTGTATATACTAGTTTATTATTGTATTCTGGTACTTAAATGTTTTTTTATAGTATTAATTACATTATGCATCTGTCTGGATTTACTCATAGAGTTTTATCTTATGCAAAGAGCTAGTCCTTTTCCTTCCCAGTCTGGCTATGTAAAACCATGGAATTTGTTCATGAACGAATGAGTCCAATATATTCTTCATTATCTTACGATGCATATGCAAATTATGACTTTTCCTCACACCTATGACTTATATATTTGCTTTTATTATGCTTCCTATATTAGGTACACCTCAAAGATGCTTTTGGCTGCCATTGATGAACGTCATAGAGGAAGTTATGATTTCATATACTTACCTATTGATTTTAAGGCAAGTTTACTTCTACTTTTGAAGTTAATTTACAGTTGTACTTGTAGGTAGACAGGGTTTCCTGATGACATTAATTTGGCAGGAAGTCTTCCATGTTTGATATTAGGTGTTTTTTTTATGCAGAATAAATGCAATGTGGGTTATGCATTTATAAACATGACAGAGCCTGCCCTCATAGTTCCATTTTATCAGGTACACATAATGACATTCTGCATAAAACCACTATAAAACACCAGTATATATAATTGATATTATTTTTACTTTCGCAGACAATCAATGGAAAGAAATGGGAAAAATTCAACAGTGAAAAAGTAGCATCTTTGGCATATGCTCGAATACAGGGAAAGAACGCCCTCATTGCACACTTTCAAAACTCAAGCTTGATGAATGAAGACAAGAGATGCCGGCCCATATTGTTCCATACAGATGGTCCTAATGCAGGCGATCAGGTATATGAGCTGCCCACACCTCAATTAGTCAGGAAATTCGACCGATTTACTGATGTGTTGAACTGTTGATATCCTTAGTTTCAGAGTTTTATTGATATTTGCTGAGGTCACTTGGGTTTATTGCATTTTCATTCAATCGACTGTTTTTACAGTTGAGGTTTTAATCATTGCATATTGCCAATGCAGGTCCCCTTCCCAATGGGTCCTAATATCCGACCAAGGCCCAGCAAAACTCGAAGCAGTTACTCTGAGGAACACAATCAAGAAGTCCCATCAAATTCTCTAACTGGGGAGGATTATTCCATTGGAGATTCGTCTTCTGGTTCTGGCAAAGATTCAGATTGAGTTGTTGCCTCCTTTTTGTTATAACTAACCTTCTAGATAACAAATGAATATGGACTGAAATTTCACCTGAAATTACTTTTATGTATATTAAGTCGTGTTAAGCAAAACCACCGTAGTAACAAGGGGATGATAACAAGTTGTGAATTTGGAAAACCTCTAGTGATCAACGGATTTGCTGACCCAGAGCATTGTATTGTTCATTTTCCGTGTAACGGTGTCAAGGAGCAACATGGAGCTTCAAATTTTGGACACATTTTGAGGAGTTTCATTAGTATGTATGTATAGGAAGTTTTCCGAGCGACGGCAAAATATGGTGGAGGCTACTCTGCAAGTACTTATTTATTTGGTCACTTTTTGTTCCTTTATTTTGGCACCTGTTTTTTTGTATCTTTCTGGCAATTTTTCCAAGAGAAGTCTGGTAAAACTGTTGCTCAGAATTTTTGTTGTGATTGTTGTGTAACTGTCATTGTTGTGTAACTGTTGAATTGTTTTCTTCATTCAAGGGGATCTTCATTTAGAGTACTTTTCTGTTAATATTCTGTTTTTGTAATGAAATTATTTTATGAGTAAATTGGGTAATCATTTTAATATATTATCAAACAAGAAAAATTAAGAGTGATTTTTTTAGTCGATAAATCAAACTTGACATGTATGATCCACCAGCATCAGCAAATATCCGGCCCAAACCCGACATACCCACCTGATGCATCGATAGTGATTTGGATGTTTTCTAGTTGCAGGCATCCCAATGTGGTGTGATCCGTCTTACTTTTAGCGAATGCAAAGCAAGCGATGTTTTTATCCGGATCCATCATTTGTAGAACGTTCGTAGCATGAACTTGTATGATCCGCGTGGACACGTACATCCCCCAGAAGATAAACGAAACCTGTGGCAGCTGCTTAACGTTTTTAAGCTGAACCCCACTGCCTAGACGATAACAAGTATCCAAGTTAGGATCGATCGAGTCGGTGAGGGTAAATAATTTATCCAGGTATCCCTTGACATATTGGAGTAAATGTTTTTGAGATGCATATATTTAGAATGGGTTCAAAGAAGTTACCGAAATTCAAATTAAAATATTATTTATTCAACTTTTAACATTGAATAAGGGTCGTTACCAACTCCTTCCAATTGGAAAAGGCTACAGTTACACAAGGTGTACCGGGCTTTCGGTACACCACCAATTAAAATGCGACATGTGTTATTATTAAATTAATTAATTAAACAAATAATATTTTAATTATTATTAAAATAAATTATTAATTAGGAAAATAAATCTTAAGAATCTTTAAAAAACTTTGAAAAATACAATAAAATAATATTTCCTAATGAATAGATATTGTGGCAAAATTAATATGAAAGTAAAATATTTTTGTAAAATTAATAAAATTTATAATAATAGATAAGAAATAATTAATATATCAATTAAATAAAAATAATAATTAAATCAATTATTTATAAGAATTAAAGAATTAATTAAATTAAAATTTACTTAATTTAAAAAGTTTGTACTTATTAAGAAATTATTAATTAAATAAATTACATTAAACAATTAATAAATTTAAAAATTGTCACAGTAAAATTAATTTTATTAATTAATTAAAATAAAATGTATTAAAAATTGTCTAATTACAAAAAAATTGTTAAAATTTAACAAATTAAGAATAAAAATGTAATTTTTCCAATTCAATTCACATTGAATCTAATGTACAAAAAACTTTTGTTGTGTAAAATAAATATAATATCATGGTATTAGTACTACTTAATGATTTTTTTTTTTGTTGTAATTTAAGAAAACATTAAAGTGATTTTTGTAGTTTATTCTTAAATTTTGATCATATATTTATAGATCTATTTAAAAAATTACATCTGTAGTAATTAATGTAAATACATAAAATTAGTTTTACAAAATTAAATATGTAAATTATCTCTATTTTAATTAAAAAAAATGCATTTCTTGAGATATAGTTTGAAGCATAACTAAATTGTGATATTTTTTTTACATGTGTTCAATTTAAAAACTATAGTTAATTTTTAAACTTATAATATAATTAGAAAAAAAATTACCTTTTAATTATATTATACACAATTACATAAAAATAATACAATTTTACTACCCGATTTATTTTTCTTATATTTTTTTGAATTTAATAATTGTTGAGTACTATCAATTCTAAATTTCTAATATATATGTACTCTGTATGTTTTAAGATTTAATATCAATACACAATGATTTAATATGTTTATTTTTTTTTTAATTTTGTGAAAAAAATAAACAATAAGTATAACTATAAAAATAGAGTAAATATATAATTCACTATTGTGTAACGTTAATTTAAATGCGTTAGTATTATGAATAATAAATAATTTAAATTTTTTTTTTTTTAAATCTATGTTTTTACATATAATTAAACACTTAAAAATTAAATTTGCATGACACTTACGTAATTGTTATAAAATATATAAGAAATGAAATAATTAATTAACTTAATCATAAAATAATTTTTTTAAAATAATTTTAAAAAATTATAATAAAATAAAACGTTCGAACCACCCATTATTTCATTCAAATTAAAATATAAGTTTTAAATCAAATATAAATAAATAAAATTAAAGCTAATCAACTATTGTTTTTATGTCCGGTTGTTAGCTTGGTTGAACACTTAAATTGAAGACTTCTAAGATTCAAACTCCGACATTGCAATTGACCTAAAAAAACTTATTTTTTATGTTCATTAGATATTTATTAAATTAATAAAAATATATTGATTAGAAAAATATTTCTTAATATTATTATTCGTTTAATAAATTACGAATTATTATTATGCTTCTATTTTATATTTAGTTTATAATTTAATTGATCGAATTGATCATTTTAAAAAATATATTTTTTAGGTACAAATATATTATTCATTTATGTTCACAATTTTAATAATGGAATGAAAATGATTGGTTTAGACGATTTAGGTTTTTTTCTTTAAAAACTTGACATAATAAAATTATTTTCTTTTAATACATATTTTGAATATTTTATTTATTTATTTTAATTTATCTTAATTATTAGTTATTTAATATTTTTAAATTAATTTAAAAAATAATGAATTTTCATACTAATTTAATTAATTATTTTTTTAATTTACTTTTAATCTATTTTGATTATTGATTATATAATATTTTTAAATTAATAATAAAAAATTGTAAAATTCTACTAATCTAATTAATTATTTTTAATTTATTTTATATTCCTAATTTTTATAATTATGTATAAATTAATTTTTTTAGCAAAATATTTTTACAAAAGTAAAATATTTTCTTTTTATTTCTTGCATTTTTTAATTTTTATTTATGTTTTTTTACGATTTAATATATATTTTATTTATTTATTTGTTATCTATATTTTAAGGAAAACAATCTAATAGATTTTGGAGAATATTCAATATTTGGTATGATTATATTGATTTTATTTACTTAACATTTTAGAAGATTTGGTAATATATTTTCCTAATTAATAATTTAATTTAATAATAATTAAAATAGTAATTATTTAATTAATTAATTTAAAAATGACACGTGTCGTATTTTGATTGGTGGTGTACCGGATGCCCGGTACACCTTGTGTAACTGTATCATCTCCAACTCATCACAAAAATAAACTTGCCAAAATGAGGACTTCTATTTGCCATCATTAGTTTTAGCCCAAAAATACAGGCATCAATCATATTCTTGTTTAACAATGTTTAGCAAAAGAACGAAATCGATCATGGTTCCAATCTGAGTTGAGATGAAATAAACATATAACTCATTGAGATGCCTAAATAAACTGTACCGCTTGCTCCCTTTGAACCCCAATAGCAATGTTCTGCCTCTGAGAGGATGCCATACAAACAAAATAAGGGAGGACGCGTAGAGGATGTTCAGCAATGTTCCACTGATACACCAACCCACCTGTTTTCCTATGATTCTCCAGCTCCAGCATCATCCTCTGTGTCACCACCAGAAGCTTTATTTCGCTTTGAAACGCGTAGATGCTTGGAACCATTTGAAGCTTTTACTTTGTCTGAATCATCATCATCAACATCATCAGCCTTTTCTGCTGCTCTCAAATCGCAATTTTCTTTGTTTTCAGCAAGAAGTTCATCAGCGCCATCACATTTCTCGCCATCCTTGTCTGCTATCGAATCACAATTTTCTTTATTTTCTGCAATGATTTCATCTGTGTCATCAGATTCATCACTTAAGTTGACATCCATCTCATCCACCCCATCCTCAGTCCCTTCAACTTCTAAGCTTTCCTCCACTATTTGTTTCTGCAGTGATTCGATCGCATTCATCAGCTCCCTGTTCACCTGAGCACAATATTATCGGTAGATAAGTGAAAATGTAGAGTGCCATGGAGCTAGAGCAAACAACAATGAAATGATAAATGGTTCTTACTTGGGGATTCTTAAGGAAGTCAGATATGTCAGTTTTGCAAGATGGACATTTCATTACAGTCTTCTGTGATCGCAGTGTCCTCCTCCCTCCACATGTCCTATCTTTTACAAATGATTGACCAGCAAAGGTACTCTCCAGGCAGGCCTTGCAGAAGTTATGGGCACAGGGGGTAGTGAGTGGAAGATCCATCACTTTCCGACATATAAGGCAACTAAATCCTGCATTTAGATTAACCAGGCTTCATTTAGATACGCAGGTTATGAAAAAATGACCAATCATAACAAAATCAAGCCATACGAGAGCTCCTACAGTTTCTGAAGAGACCAAAACTAAAGCAGTGTTAGAATGAGAAGAATAACCTTTCAAAAGCTTTTCTTTTACAGATCCCTTTGGCCTCTGGCGTTTTCTTGTCTTGGTACCGTTCTCTTCATCGTTATTATCACCAAGTGCTTTACGACTTTCTGGTGGAGGTCTCTTCCACATCCACTTACCCTGTTGCTCCTGCATTACAAGGTTATCAACACAACTTGGATCGTTAGAGTGGTTGTCTTTTCCAAATTGGCAAATTGTAGTATTTAATTGGGAAGGAGGTTACTAGCAATGATTTAACATTTATAAAAGGGACAGTCTGTAGCTTCTTACGTCATAATCCCAGGCAGGACTCCTTCCTTTTCTTTCAGTAATATCAGTAGCATGTTTCAACTCAGGAATGGGAGGCAACTTTGATCTCGGGTGATCTCCATGGGTATCGCTGCAAACATTAATAAATTTTACCATATACAATTTAAGAAAGTAATAGGAGTGCATGGACTTGATCGGGCAGATGATGCAATAGCAATACTGACAGAAAAGGAAGAAAATAAAAAGAACTAACCTTGTCCATGGCGCAGGTTCATTATCACAACGAACAAAAAGATAGCGACAGACCTTAAATCCCTGTAATAATAACGCAGTTAGAGAACACTATAATGCAGCCAGAGAGCATAATAATCACCTACATAATAATATCTACCTGAACTCCAGCCTTGCGCCAACACTTTTCAATCCTGTAAATCCCATCATAACGCACACCTTCTTGCGGTGCATAAGAAGAACGTTTTTCCTTATGGGACCTGCCCACAAAAGGAAAATTTGAATGAGCACTGAGCAACATCGTGGCAGGAATTTCAGGATACAAATTTTCACTTGCTCATCAGTCCTAGCAGCATTCAGGGCCTAGATATTACACATTACATTTGTATTTTATCAGCTTACCTTACAACTCGTACTGGATAACCCTGTTTGCAGCTGACTCGTAAGGCTTCATTAAGCTTTGTAAATGTCTGGTCAAACGACTGTAACTTGTTCGTCCTTTTGTTTCCACTAAGATCACGTCCACCACTGAAACCACAATCATGTAAATAATTTAACACATATTTATTATCAATATGCAACTCTCTCTGATCAGTTGCCAGATTCACAGGATATCTTTGAAGTGAGTAAATTAAAATGTTGCAGTAAAGCATACAAGGTGTGCATAATATCAGCATGGATCAGTGTATTAACACCAGATCATAGCTACACCAAAATTCTCAATAAACAGAATTCAGGATTTTTTTGCCATGCTTTGAATAGAATACATCACCCACGAATAATGATTTCTAGTATAACTAACACCAATCAATAGATTGACCACTTTAAATAAGTCTTCTACAAATAGCACGCTTATTTCACATCAGGATGAGACATAACTAGAACACAAGAAAGATGTAACGTTACCTAAACAGAAATACAAATTTTAATATGGAATGCATTGAATATACCTTCCAGTATAGAGGAACCAATCCCCATGATCCTCGTCGTCTTCATAGCCCCCAGATAGTGCAACAGACTGAGCACCATGATCTGCCTGACCACCGATTCCGGCAACATGCGGAAAGTGGGCCCCCCACTGCCGGCACTCCATTCTATCTTCCCAAGTTTCTCCAACCAGTACTCCCTGTTTCCTTTCTGGGTCATCCTCCATTGTAATTGGACCAAAAAAATCTGTAGGGACTGTAACAAAAATCTTTCCACTGCAGGCATTAGCCTTTCCAGATTTCCTTGCTCGCTCAGTGGTAAACGCTTTTTCAGGACGATCTTGGTTGTGGATAAAATGGTGGACCTTTGGCATTCCTCCTGGAAAATTTGATTGGGACAGTTTGGTCATCCTGATGGCCATAACGATAGCAGAGTTAATTCGAGGCTCTTTTGCCATCTTATCCGGAATCAGCATCCGGCAAATAGCACAAGTCTTTTTCTGCCGCCCAATCCATTTTTGAAAGCATTTTAAGCAGAAGTTGTGGCCACATGGTGTCTGAAAATAGAGTAAAAGAAGTTCGGAGTCATTCTGATGGATATTGAATGATACAAGCCATAAATCACAGATTCTATATTCAAATCACAAAGAATAACCAAGCAAGCATGGAAAGGATCATAAATGGACAGTTGCTCGGAAGATTTTGCCATTTTTGGATATTGTCGAACTGATTGATTATCGTTAAAGCTATTTATTTTATTAGTGTAAGACTTTAAAACATGTAACATAAGTGATTAACAATTATTAGTAGGAATCAGGTAGGCAGTCATTTCATTAAAATAGATTTGTCTACTGGCAAGTTTAATCTTGCTGTACAGAAAAAAAAAATGCCGACAAGTGTTAAACACATCAATTAATACATTGCTAATACTATCCGTAAATAGATAATAGAAACACACATCAATTAATAGGGATTAAAAGAAATCCAAACTATCCAATGTTCGACTTAAGTGTTTAATTATTAAAAGCTAGTTTGCACTCGATTCGTTAATATGAAAAACTAAGCCTGGGCTTAATTAATCATTGGAAAAGATGTAAAGCCCAGTATGAACTCGTGTACGAATATCAAATTACTCAAACTTGAACTCTGACCGACTCAATAAAAAGCTCATTCAAACTTGATTCAATCAAAAATCAAACAAAGCTCAAATACAACTTTTTAAGCACTATAAAAATCAAGCAAGCTCTTTCAATACTATGTCGGTCTTCTCAACTCGTTGACACCTCTCACCATTATGGTTACTGCACGTGGTCTCATTTATTATATTATAGACCTATTCACTTTCAACTACTTGAAATCCTTACTCACCAAATACCATTCACAAATAGAAAGTTTCAACAGCTTTAACATTATTAGGCATTTCAAACTATTTGTCGTGGGGTGAGTATATCAACGGTACAATAATTCACACCACGTTTTAATGAAGTTGGAAAACCCTACACCAATTTACATACAAACTCTTCTAGGTATTATATTTCCCTGCCTTTCCATCAAAATGGAATCTCGCTTGCACTTTTTCTTATTAAAGATTGTTTCCTGCCAGAATTATCATCTATCCTTATACAGACAGAACACCATCCTCCAATCACACAAACACTCATAAGACAACAACAGCAACACTAATTTTACTAAATATATTGTGCCGAAATTCCTATAAAGAAAACCTAAATTACAAAAAGGGTTTTGGTAAGATCGAAAAAAAACCGAAAAAAAAAAAAAAAAACATTTCAGAAATAGCAGGTTTGGAATTTAGTTATCAACAAATCTACACCATCACTGAAAGCATAGGAATGCAACATATCGTTACAACATCATTATTATTGGTGATAAAAAAGAGTCACCCCTGTCAAGTTATTTGAAATTCCCAAATCAATAACATCTGCAAAAATTCAGGAACAGAGAAAAGGCGTTTGCTTATAAATTAAACGAGGATGAGATCGAAACATACAGAGACTGGTTTATCGAGGAGTTGCATGCAAATGGAGCAATTGAACTTATCGCCCAAAATCTCCAGAGCACCCCCGACATCGCCGCTTTTCTTCTCCTTCTCGCCGCCCGCGTCCCCGCTCAGCAGCTCCTGCCGCCTCGCCGCTTTCTCCCGGTCCGTTAGCGAAGCATCGGACTCTATCGCACGGATCTTCTCGACAAGGCCTCCGCCGCAGATCCCTGGTTCGGAAACGGAGACAGCGCCGGAAGGATCTGAGCAGTCTGGGCAGGTCCACTGTACCGCATCGGCTAGGGTTTCCAGAGGGGTGGTTAGGCAAATGCCGTGCCACGGCGTGGCGCAAGTATTACACGTCAGCGCCTCCCCCTCCGCCGGCTTTCTCTTGCACACCATACACACACCGTCGCCGTCGCAAGGGAGCTCGCTGATTTGGGCCATTGTAGGTGATTGGATTGCTGCGATTTTTGTTTTAACCCTATATGATAAATAAAAAAGCAACTGTAATGAAAGTGGAGAAATGGAGAGAGTGGTTGCCTCGGGGAACTGTGCATAAATACTTCGAAAAATTAGGGTCTGTTTGGCGCGATGTATTTTATTTCCGAGGATTTTTTGTTTTGAAATATTTCATTTCCCTCCAGTCGCGTCTGCTCGAAAATATTTCTATAATGGAAATATGGAATAATTAAAGTTTGCACAAAATAGAATTCAAGGCTTGCTTCTGTTTGATCATTGAGGAATGTAAAAATTAATGTGTTTTGAATTTGGACCTATCAATAATATTTTTTAAGAATTTATGAAATACATATTTATACTCCGAAAAACTCAAATACAGAAAAAAAATAGAATGATTGTTTTTTAAACACAAATTACGACAAAATTCAAATGTTGTCGATCGTTATTAATGTTCAGTTCGCATTGTATTTTTCGGTCGGCAAACAAATATCTTGAAAATTGAGAGATACGAAATTACAAACGTCAATTTAACTTGACATTAAAAAAAAAAAATGAGACGTGCTAAATGGACAGATTCTGCCCATGGACAGAATTCTGTTATAAAATTGTTTAAAAATTATTAAAATATTTTTATTATTATTTTGTCATATATTATAATTAAGTATACTATATTAAATATATATTGCACAAAAAAATAAAAAATAAAAATGTTTAGATAAAGATAATGAATATTTTTATATTTATACTAAAATAATTAATTGATTAGAAAAAAATTATTATAATATATAAAAATGAAAGATAAAAAAATTATTTTAATAGATTTATTAAGTTAATTATATTTATAATCGTATAAAAATAAAAAATAAAAAATTTAATAAATTTGAGCAGTTCTGTCTATGGGCAGAATCTACCCACAAGGAATTACCAAAAAAAATATATAGAATGATTGTTTTTTTAACACAAATTACGACAAAATTCAAATGTTGTTGATCGTTATTAATGTTCAGTTCGCATTGTATTTTTCGATCGGCAAACAAATATCTTGAAAATTGAGAGATACGAAATTACAAACGTCAATTTAAGAATTTTGTCCAAATCGAATATAACATTTATATAAAGTTCAGACGAAATTTAAGATTGTGGATTCTAGAACAATATAATGTGTATTCAGATCACTTGTATACTTTTTTTTTTTTCGATTCATTTATAGTGTGGAGATTGAATAATATATTAAGTAGTATATTTTTATGCATTTTAAATGTGTAGGAATCGAGTTGATCAAGTGATAGCAAGAAATAGTGTAGCAATTAAGTAAGCGGTGCAAATGTGAAATTAACATTATGGTGACTCAACCAAGGATTTTGTGCCTAGGCTAGAGACATTTGGTGCCCTTGCACAGCTTCGAAGCATTCCTTTGCTCTTTGACTTTGAACAAAAGGACGATTTGCAACTAGGGACATACTTGCCCAATTTTTCTTTTGTTTTCGTCGGGTATGTTTGAGACTGATGTAAAGATTTTGACATAACTTTTTGTGATCACTCACATTTAGATCGGAAATATTATGGTGACTATGTGCAACATATGGTGGATATGTAATATAAAAATATGCATGTCGACAGCTAGTAACTATGAACCGGACAAACATAACTGTAGCGGGAAAATTGATAAGTAACAACTACAAAATTATAAATAAAATTCTAAGCACATGTTATCTGAAATTGTGAACTTTGTACTTTGTTCTACCTATAACTAGAATGTAAAGGGTAGAGTACAAACACTTAACACAATTTGGAGATTCTAAAGGAAAACTCTTTTATATATCTTGTAAAGGGTGGAACCACTTACAAACACATCTACAAAATTCTAGCGAATCTTGTAGAAAGGTCAACACGACCAAAAACTAAGTCTACGAAGAACTAATCTAGTGATGCGTTCTACTAAGACTAAACAGAGGGTAGAACCGGAGCTTTCTAGCGAAGTCTCTCGGTCTACAAATTTTCTCTCTCTAGAAAATGTCAAATCAATGCATGAATAGTGAATTCCAACAACCCGCTATTTATAGGTGTCGAGAAATAGGGTTTCCGGAATTCACGCTTAATGGGCCGAGCCCAAAGCATCTTCATGGAATATTCGAGATTCCAATTCGATTGTACTTGACGAACCCAGCTCTACGCACCGCCACACTAGCGTGTTCTACGTGCTTCGAGCTGGTGGTGGGCATAGCTGGAATACATGGTATTTTCCATTTGACTATCATCCTTCTAGCGAAGTCTTCTAGTCGCACCCGCAGCTGACTTCATTCCTTAGCAGTCATTCGTCCAGCCCTTATGTGTAGCTATGCTTGCACCGCGTCCGTCAAGATGTTAACACTGATTCAAGGTCTTCACGGTAAGCCTTGAACTCTCTGATTGGTAGTGCGTTGGTGAACTCGCATTTCACTCCGATCCACGTTGAACCATGTTGATGAAATAGCTCGTTCAACGCTGACGCACTGATGTAACTCCATGATGCTTGTAGAGCCTAAGTCTGCTTGTTCCACGCTGATGAACCGTGGTCACGCGTTGAGCCACTTGTTAATTCCACAGTTCATACAGCTCGTTCTACGTTGACCTAGCAGACTTGTATGTATTAATGAATATAAAACATACAAACATAAAACAAGAAGTTACTACAAAACAAAGTGTATAGTTCAACGTAGTTCAAACAAGAACAACGTGGTTCTATGTTGAACTAGGAAGAACTACACACTAACATTATCAAAAATCTTTTAACACGAGATTCATCGTTCACTACTGTGCTAATAGATTTGAGACACTTATTTTGCAAAATATGACGAAACAAAAGACAATAATACTTTATTATACCTTATCATCATTTTAACGCACGTGAAATGTTTTTATTATATATTTATACGTCAAACCTATATTTTAAGATTTTAAGATTTGAAATGAAATTTTAATCTTTCATTTTTAAATTGTAATTTATTATTTTAGGCTTAAAGTTGACTTAAATGTAACATTTTCGATTCTCCATCTACTGAAAGGTTAAAACTTGGCCGCCCTAATGACACAATCTTTACAACAAAACACATGAAACAAGTGTTTCATGTGTATTTTTTTCTACCCTGTTGAGAGTTGGAAAGTTAATTTGTATGGATCAACTAAATTATCGACTTATTACACAAATCAATATATGTCATTTTTAAGACAATTTTTTTACTCAAGCAAGTTTTTTTTCTTTTCAAAAGAATCATAAAATTGATCTTTAGAATGTTCCCCAAGAAGTCGATCATACAAAAACTAATCACGAACATATTTAATTTTAGAATTTACTTATAAATGTTAAAAAAGAAAGCACATTGTTAATTGTTAAAATAAGCAATATATATTCAACTATTTAAAAAAAAAAAACATAATTTGAATTTTTATAATGAATTATTTGTATAACATAAATCGATAAAACCTCCTTATTAAATTAATTTTCGTTATTATTTTTTTCAATAATTGTTTCTCATTTTCTCTATACGAGTAATTAGTAGCTGTACCTGTATTACTATATTTTGCTCACTAGAGTTTCCATTTGACAAATAAAATTGTCACATTCTAATTGAGAATACTTATTAAACAGTACTTATGGAGAGTACTAATTTATAATAATAAAATAAATATATCAACGAATAATTTGGACCTCACCCGTACCGTATCCTTTCCCACCTAACCCATTTCCAAACTCCAACCACAAATTATAAACCCTAAAATTAGCATATCATTAAAAATGAAAAAAAAAACCAGAGGTTTAGCAGGAAAATGAAGAGGAACTGATAATGGAGACTGCGATTACCCGAATCGCTCTTTCTGGTAACCATGTCTTCGGATCCGTATCCGGTAATTTATTCACTTTTTTTTTTATTATCAATTTCCTTTCCGAATTTCCGTATGAAATTCTTAATTTTTCCTCTGTTTCTGTGAGTTCCTTCGGGTGGATTGTTTAATTTCACTGATTCTTATCTGCTATTTTTTGAGTAATTTAAATGATTAATTAGTTCAAGATAAGAAAATCAATTTCCGGCTGAGAATGTAATTGGGCTGATAGTAGATGAAATATTGAAAAGGGGTCGCAGTTGTGTATGAATTGTATTCGGTTCTGATGGGTATTTTCAACTGCAATATTTACAGATAAGTATCCGCGCCATAAACAATGCGCTAGCCGAAGCACGTTCACATCGGTGCCGAAAGCTGCTTTAGGAGCTGGTGGTGGAATCTTAGAGAAGCCTCTTGTGGAAAAAACAACTCCTGGTCGAGAGTCTGAGTTCGACCTGAGGTAGGAAGCAACCGTAAATTTCTGAGTTGTGGGCATGTTGTTACTCATCCTATGTCTGAAGTCGAAAGAAATATTCAGTAGCTAGTTACTATTGTTGGTTTTCTTACTCTTGATTCCTTGTTCCTAGGAAGTCGAGAAAAATGGCTCCTCCTTACCGAGTGATGCTGCACAACGACAACTTTAACAAAAGGGAATACGTGGTGCAAGTGCTGATGAAGGTTATTCCAGGAATGACTGTCGACAGTGCTGTAAATATTATGCAGGAAGCACACCACAATGGGTTGGCTGTGGTGATAGTATGTGGCCAAGACGACGCGGAAGAACACTGTCTGCATCTCAGAGGCAACAGTCTGCTGAGCTCGATCGAACCTGCGAGCGGTGGTTGCTAAATGGTGGGTGGTATCAGTAGTCAAGAATGTGACGTCTGCTAAACTATAGCAGCTGCACATTATTACAAAAGAAATTTATGTATAAGCCAGAGGGCGTGACATAAAAACTATTTTGGCTTGCTAAGACGAGCATATATAGATAATAATAAACGCCAGACTTCCACAGTATATATACTCCTTTCGTGTTTCGACCCTTTGAAATCTTGCCGGAAAATGAAGCTTTCTAGCGGATGGAAGGAATAGATGTTTTATTACAGGCATTGCCAATTTCACCATGAAATTTCAGGAATAACTGTTGCAGTTTATTTTTATATGCATTGACAATTTTACTTGCATAGTCAAACAATCTTTTTTCCACAAAATATAAATAAACTAAATATAGAAGTCTTGATTTCCTTAATTCTTTATTTTTATGATGCAAGTACAGTTATTTAATACTCTCTCCTTATTATATTTATAAATAGAATAAAATAATATTTTTGTGCACATTTCAGTACCCCACGATCCAACGCCATTAAAAACTAACTACTGAGTACTTTATTTATTTATTTCGATTACTTTAATTATTTTACAGCACACACTGCAATATTATATCTCTCTCTATACTGTATATATACTTTTTGCAGAAAATGCTCTTTCTCCATTGCTAATGTTGTTGTCTGAGAAACAATTTTACAGCTTCCACTTTCAAACTATTCCAAAAATTAAAATCAACAAACCTACTTATTACTACACATGCTTTTGAGAAAGCACCCAAATATTTTTTGACTACTTTTTTTCTTTTTTTTTTTTTTTTGTTTTCTTGATTAATCAACAAAAACTTTCATCAATTCCAAAGACTCAAAAAAACCCATCTCTCTTTCTCACTTGGGCCTCCATCCGCTCTCATCAATTCCCTAGGGTTTTGTTTTGAGGTTTCAAAATCACTTTGGGTTCTGTACCAACATTGTGTTTTGATTAGAAAACAGAAAAAAAGCCCTCATTTTTAATTTAAAGAACATTTCAAGAAGTGCCTTTTATCACTCTGTTTTTCTTTTCTGGGAAGTGGGATTTTGAAGCAGACTGGATCAGTGGAGTTCTGAGATCCGAAGCCAAAATTCAAGATGGACTCACAGCTTTAAAATGTAAAGATCGATTTTTTTCAGTAATTCTAAGTGAAGAACAAGAAAAGGAACAAAAAAAAAAATATGCATTTTGCTAAGCTCGATGACTCTCCCATGTTCCGTAAGCAGGTTGGTTTTTTTTCACACACTCACACACACACACACACACAAGAGTGTGTTTGGTAATGGTGTAATGTTATATATGTTGATATTATTTGGTGTTTGTTTTATTCAGGTGATTTAATAAGCCGAGTTTTTTGAAATCTGCAATCTTTTTTCTATAAGATCTCAATAAACTTTGTATTGGTATAATTATATTGAAGAATTGTTCCCGCTTCTCTGCATTTATGGTAGATATCTAAAATTGTGACATGAATCCAGTCTACTTCTAAAATTAGTAAAATATAATGTAGAAATTGGCCAGCTGGGTGTGGGCGATACTTATTTTGTCTGGTTCGATTGTAACTTGTAACTAGTATTTTCGTGATGACTAAAACAATGGGTTCTTGAAGGAAACAGTTCCGAGGATGTGAAGAGTTGTTGTTTTTGTTAATATTGTGATCTGGTTTAATTCACCGAATTTGAAAATTCAGTAGAAAATGATTGACAAATACACACATCTGAAGAAAAATGATAGGATTCTTGTAATAAAACTTTTTTCTTCCTTGAACTTCTTATCCGTATCTTCAGAAAACGATAGTTCATTCTGTTGACAATCAATTTATGAAAGTAGACGCGATCCACATAAGTGCACTTCTGTACTAGTTTTATGGGGCTTGGCATTTTGGTTTCTTTATTTTAAGAAATGAATTCTCTCCCTGAAACAGATGCAGACCTTGGAGGAAAGCTCTGACACCTTGGGGGAAAGATGTCTGAAATTTTACAAAGGATGTCGAAAATACACGTGAGAACATTATTGTTTTGTATCGATTCTGTGATTATGGTGTTTTCATATTGTTCTCGTCATGGATATAATATTGTTAATACTTAGTTTTTTACTTGGGAAATTACCTTAGTGCGGTCCATTCTCTACCTTCTCCGATTAGTAACGAGATGTTTTTCCTTCTCATATTTATTCAGTATCAATGCTATCAATCTTTTGTGGTAGCTTGAACTCAAGCAAATATTTTAGAAGTCTTATGACTTGTGTGAATGATACATTAGCATTTCGGTCATGTGATGTGGCTCATGATTATAAACTATGTTGTTATTCTTCTAAAATTCTATTTTCCTTTTGTTGAAAATCTTCTGCACAAAACGTCAGTGCAATAGGGGATATATGTTATTTACCTCACGGGATATTTTACTTTGAAAAAATTAAATTGAACATATAAATACGAGGAATTGTGGTTTACAGTTCCAGTGAGGGTGATTTTTGGTGACTGGAAAACGAAGGAACATTTGTTGATCTTTTAAATATTCGTCCAATGCAGTGAAGGACTCGGTGAGGGCTATGATGGAGACATAGCTTTTGCGAGTGCACTGGAAATTTTTGGTGGAGGGCATAATGACCCTATTAGCGTTGCCTTCGGAGGTACAAAAAATTGTTCTAAATTTCCCCTTATTTGGGCATGTATAAGGACTTCGGTCCGACTGTAATTGTTCACACAGTCATGAAACCACTCTGCTAGTATCATTATCTGTTGTGAACTTGTGTTATATCGGCCGTAGTACATGACACCCACTATGGTATCATACACATCGAGATTTGAATATTTGATCTGTCTCGAGTATTTCTGGTAGATGCTGAATGGAGCTGATAATTGAAATGACTAATGAGATGGCTTAGCAATTAGCATTGCTACATGCTTAAGTATGTCCAGAATATAAGCTGTTGTGCAGTTATGCACAAGATACCATTTTTTCATTTCTGTTTTGGAGGGAGAAATTGTATTCTTTTGGTTTGATATTATTCCAAAATATTTCATTAATTGACCCTATTAGTGAAAAGTCTATTTATTTCATGTCTGTGAGGTGAACGAGCTTCTTTTGGTACTTCAATTAGATTTGGCGCTATTATTAATTTGAAATCTTATACTTGTAGGTCCTGTTATGACAAAATTCACTATAGCATTGAGGGAAATTGGGACATACAAAGAAGTTCTTCGATCTCAGGTATAATCATTAATCATCAATTTAGTTTTCTTTTTATGAGATTTTGTGTTTATTTCAATTGTTATCTTGTTTTGTCATGGCTGTATGAAATTGAAGTTTTATACTTCCCGGTTGTTTCTTCTGTTTTTACTTCTGAAGCTTTTAATTGTGAAACTAATTGCTGTTTGACAACCATCATACATTCGAGTTGAACCCTAGAAACCCCATTGGTAGGGTACTCAAATATGTTTTGCTGTTTTGGTTTTCTAAAACAATAAAACACTGTGTAAAATGTAAATTATGATGCACTTTGGTTTTTGTGGTTAGTGCTTTCTGCTTTGATTCCAACAAGGTTATAACAATCGGTCTTGCTTTATTTATTTGGGCAAATGAAACTCACAACTGTCTGTTTTTGGGTATGTACAGGTTGAGCACACACTTAATGATCGGTTGCTGCAGTTTGTAAATTTAGATTTGCATGACGTCAAGGTACCGCATACTGTGACTTCTTTACATTTTAAATTGCACTGTCTTGGTTATACGTTCTTAAGTATGCTGGCGCGTTAGTAATTTTTTGTTTATGTTAATCATCTCTATAGTTTATATTCATTAAATCTATATATCGAAGATCCAGATATTTTCATGGTTTACCTTTTTGAGCTACTTGGGTGTTCCTTTAACGTATACTCCCTCCGCCTGTAGTTATCTTTACACTTGTCCGGGCACGGAGGTTAAGAAAAATTGTTACTAGTACTAATTTTAATAAGTTGATAAAAATGTAAGGATAAAATTGTATTGTAAAGTGAAAAAGTAAAAGTAGTTGTGAGTAAAATTAGAAAACTAGGTAAAAAGTTAGGGTATAATTATAATTTAAAGTGAAAAAGTAAGTATAATTTTTTTTGGGTGTGAAGATATATGTGAGAAGTCCATAAAAGGTGTTTTGAGATAAAAGTGGGATGGATGGAGTATATCACATATTCACATACCCACTGCATATCTTTTATGCTATTTTTTTTCCAACTGTTCTTCTGTTCATTAATAATTAGTTAAGTTTTGTTACTAATTAATATCAGCACGCAGGAGGCTCGAAAACGCTTTGACAAGGCTAGTCTTGTTTATGACCAGGTGATGCTTCACTGTGGCTCCTCCATTCTTTCTTTTGCACCTCAAAACATGATATTCTAGATGATCCTAGTCTGGGTTTGATATGATCACTTGACGTGGCAAGCACCCTAACACTATCTATATTTGCATAAGTTGTAAAGTTTTTCACCATCACAATTTAAATCTAACTTCCTGAAATCATATTCTGGATAATGTAATACCTAAGAGTATGTTGTGTCATTCCTAATGTCCTGATAACATTACCTTTTATCGTAAAATATGATTTCTGATCGAAAATATTGTCTATAATAACATATCGGGGATACTTGTTAGTGTTCCTAATTTAATACAATACAAAGTTTCTGTTGCAACGTCTTTCAATGACTTGGCCAGACTGGATTTTTTTCTCCATTTTTTTTCATCTTTTTTTTTTATAGTTATTTATTTTCTTCTAAACGATAAGTACTTCAGTATCCCAATCTGTGTTCTGTGATGATGTTTGTATTGGCTTACAAGTGAGTTTAATTGACTTCTTACACCACTAAGAATACAATGCTGGCAGGCTCGTGAGAAGTTTCTGTCATTGAGGAAAGGGACAAGAAGTAATGTCGCAACTGTTTTGGAAGAGGTAAAAATATGAAACTTGAAGCGTTAAAAGTTTATCGTGTAGTGCATGTTAAATCCCACCAATGTATATTCCAACCATTTATTGATATTTCGCATGTATCCAGGAGCTTTATCATGCTCGGTCAACTTTTGAGCAGGCACGATTTAATTTGGTGGGTGATATTTTTTAACTTTAAGACTATATTTAGATTATACTGATGGAAAATTGTGATTCTGTAAACACCTTATTCTTGCACTTCCTAATTTGAATATTAATCATCCAGGTGACTGCTCTTTCCAATGTCGAAGCAAAGAAAAGGTTTGAGTTTCTGGAAGCCGTCAGTGAAACAATGGCAGGTCACCTTCGCTATTTCAAACAGGTAAAGCTAAGTGAGACAACCTCTTCATTTTGTGTCGCTCTCTATGTCAACTCCCTTAATTTGTTGGTTTCATTCATGTAGGGTTATGAGTTGTTGCACCAGATGGAACCATACATCAACCAGGTTTCTTTCATAACACCTCTTAGCGATATTTCTGAAAAAAATACCGTTTCTTAATCTCGAGTGTTTTGGACAGCCCATACAAGGTGAGAATCTTGAATACACGATGCACGTATTTTGCAGGTATCAACTTATGCAAAACAATCAAAAGAGAGATCAAACTATGAGCAAGCAGCTCTTAACGAGAGGATGCAAGAGTATAAAAGGCAGATAGACCGAGAGAGCCGGTGGTCTTCAAACGGCTCCAATGGATCTCCGAATGGAGATGGAATGCAATCCATTGGAAGGAGTTCACACAAGATGATAGAAGCTGTCATGCAATCTGCTGCAAGAGGAAAGGTTTGAAGACTATTAAACGTTAAAAAACAACCTTGATTTGTTTGTCTTCGTTATTCTTTTGTTATCTAGCTGAAGCTTATGCATGCGTATCGTATTTCAGGTTCAAACAATTAGACAAGGTTATCTTTCAAAACGTTCCTCGAACTTGAGAGGTGATTGGAAAAGAAGGTTTTTTGTTCTTGATAGTAGAGGGATGTTGTACTATTATCGCAAAAGAAGCAGCAAGCATTCTGTGAGTGCATTTTAAACTGTATATTGTGCAGTAATGAATAATACTAAAAGAAATTATATGAAATATGTTATTCACAAGAGATATCCGTGTAATATCATTGTGCTACAGGGCTCGGGCACACAACTGTCGAGTCAAAGAAACAGTTCAGAATTAGGTTCTGGATTATTGAGTCGTTGGTTGTCTTCTCATTATCATGGTGGGGTGCACGATGAGAAGTCTGTTGCTCATCATACTGTGAACCTTTTGACTTCAACTATAAAAGTTGATGCTGACCAATCAGATCTAAGGTTTTGCTTCCGAATTATATCCCCAACAAAGAACTACACATTACAGGTCTGCTTTTCTACCTGTTATCTTTAAATTTTGTGTGGGCCCTCACTTTTCAGTGGTGCTATTTTTCTCTAAAAATACAGATTTGCTTAGTTGCCTCCTCGTCGTGATGGTTGGTAGTTTGTATGGGTAAAAATTCTTCCCTTTTCCATGTCCGTGCAGGCAGAGAGTGCCTTGGATCAAATGGATTGGGTTGAGAAAATTACAGGGGTGATTGCGTCATTATTGAGTTCTCAGACTCCTGAAAGGGTAATGCCTTGTACGGTTTCGTTTCCCTCGTTTATTAAAATTTCTAGTTTATAGTATTCAAAGTGAATTTTGAGTAAAATTGGATGAAAAGGTGTGGATTCATGTGATTAGTATTCAAAGTTTAATTTTTGAGGATTTTTTACCTTAATATTCTGTAATTTCCCGACACTCTAAATGATTTAATTTTTGTGGCTATTGGTTCAGTGTTTACTGGCTAGTCCAATGGGCAGTGGTCATCATCGATCCACCAGTGAAAGCAGTTCATTTGAAAGTGCCGACTTTGACCATGGAGCTGGTGAAGAATACACATCTGAAAGATTTTCCACTTTTCATTTGGACCGTCCTCTGAGAAGCTCAACACAGCAAAAAGCTGGTGGTCTAAAAAGTGAGAAGCCTATTGATATATTACGGAAAGTGTGTGGTAATGACAAATGTGCCGATTGTGGTGCCTCTGAACCTGATTGGGCATCCTTAAATCTGGGTGTTCTCGTCTGCATAGAATGCTCTGGTGTCCACCGTAATCTTGGTGTGCACATATCTAAGGTATAGTGTAGCTCAGATTGTTCTATTATCTCCTCGGGGTGGGATATTTTTATCGATTTATTATGATTAAAACAGGAGTCTTGAATTTCGTTCGTTTCTCCCACATCATGCAGGTGCGATCGCTGACTCTTGATGTCAAAGTCTGGGAGCAATCTGTTTTAAACCTCTTTCAGTCTCTGGGCAACACCTTTGCCAATTCAGTCTGGGAGGAACTGCTACAACCGAACGGTGTCTTCCAAGTTGACCTTGGCCCCTCGGGGTAATGCTTCTCATTTTTTTTTAATATAAACTTAAGTTTATTATTAGTTTTAGTGAAAACTCACTCACTTAACTATTTCTTTCCGTGAAGTTTGTACCGGAATAATAAACAACAAATGCTTTACTTCATCAAGCCCAACCCCACCGACTCAATTTCTACCAAGGAGAAATTTATTCATGCCAAGGTAACCGTCTTCTTTTTTTCCGACTCGGCCCCCTTGTTCTTTTTTACCATAAAAATGTTACCTTTTTTCGGTGTATAACATTCAAAAAACTTGCCTTTTGATTTGAGAAAGCGGAAATGCTCTCTACTCTAATGCAGTATGCAGATAAACTATTTGTGCGGAAGCCTACCGACGAAAATAACTCGGTGGCACAACAGATGTGGGACGCTGTTCATGCGAGTGACAAGAAAGCAGTGTATGGCCTAATCGTAAACTCAGAAGCAGACATAAATGCCGTTTATGAAGAAGGAACGAGTAACTCCTCTCTCACCCTTGCCAAAGCTATGTTGTTGCAACAGCCGTGCTCTTTGAACCCAGCCACTAGTACAAGTCACGGGAATAACATTTCTGAAGATCTCGACGGGTGCTCGTTGCTTCACCTTGCTTGTGAAACTGCGGATATTGGAATGATAGAGCTTCTTTTGCAATACGGTGCAAACATAAACGCCACTGATTCGAGGTCACTGACTCCTCTTCATTGGTGCATCATCAAAGGGAAAGCGGCATTTGCAAAGCTTCTTCTGACTAGGTTCGTAAATAGTTGTAAAATTATCGAAAAATGATTTTTTTTTTATAGAAAATACTTTTATGTTATCATTCGAGTTGTCTCTTTAAATTCAGGGGAGCTGATCCACGGGCTGTCGACAACCAAGGTAAAACCATTTTTCAGCTTGCCATGGAATCAAAGTTTGACGACAGCGAGGTCCTCGGATTACTTACAGAGTCGCATGGATGATGACAGCATTATGACGGATTTGTATATGTTATGAGCAAGCTCCGCTGTATGTATGGTATGTATTTATGCGTCATGGCTTTGCTCTCCGACTAAAAAACCACCATTCATGAAATTGGGTATTCCTGAAGTGCATTTGTGATGCTTCGTTTATAGTGCTGTTGTGAGAACTGATGGTGCCTCGGGTTCGACTTTGCTTATCTTGTTATTTGTGTGCGTGTGTTTTGTGTCGACTTGTTGTATATCTTAGATTCCTAGTTAGGATGTGAGGCAATTTGTCAAGGCAGAAGCCGCTGAACTATTGTGTTTACTTTAGTTGAAAATTGAACGAGAAGAATTTAGCTTTCTTCGTTGTGGTTCTCTTCGATTGTTGGAGTATGTTTGTTGATCGAAGACATATTTGCTTGATCTGGAGTTTGTTTAATTCGATTCTCAGTTATAAACACACAAAAGAAGATGAATAGATAAGCTGTGCCATACGTTGTGGATCGACCTTCGCAGCATCGATGCTGAGCTTTATTGCTTTGATTGATGGGCACTTGGATTTGATCATACTGGATTCATCTTCTCAATGTGACGTGAGTGTAGAATGAATACTTGGTTCAAGTTTCAAATTTCACACAAGTCCTAATGAACACTGGGTTTGAAGATGTCAAGTGCATTGATCATCTTGGTTTATTATGACAAATGACTAATAATTTCTGAATTAGTTGTTTCATATGCTTATAAGAGCCCGTTTGGGCGAGCTTATTTAAAATAGCTTATAAGATGTTACGTCTTATAAGTTGTTTTAAAAGCTGATAAGCTGTTACGTCTTATTTAATAAATAAGTTGTTAAACCGTTTGGATAAAATAGATACATAAACTTATAAGATGATAATTTGTTTGGCAATTTAAGATCTTATATAAATAAAATTATCAAAAATAAATTGTTATATATGAAAAAAATATTTAAAAATAATTATATTAACTAAATAATAAATTTGAAATTTTTGTATATATATAAAAGTTAATAATTTTAAGGGTATTTTGGTCTTTTATTATTTAAGCTACAAGAGCTTATAAGCTGTTTAAAAAAAAGTACCCCCCTTACTTTTTTTTAAACAGCTTATAAGCTGTTAAACAGCTTATTTTAAAAAAAATTAAGATCTTTTTTTAAATGTTTACCAAACAAATTTTAGGAGCTTATAAGCTCCTAAACAGCTTATAAGCTGTTTTAAGGAGCTTATAAGCTTAGCCAAACAGGCTCTAAATTGTACTGTCATTTTATAAATAAGTTGTTAAATGTTTCTTATAAAAAATCAAAATGAATCAATCTAGTTAAATCGAATTGAACTAAATAGAGTGAAACTAAATGTAATAAAAAATAAATAAATTGAATAGAACAAGACTTGAAAGTTTTTTAATTTTCTTTTTTGTAATTTTAAAATATCAAATAAATTTATAATAAATTTACACATCTTTCAGGAGGTGTTTCTTTTTAACTCTTACATTTTTTTTTTTTTGCATTTTGTAAGTTATTTTCAGTTTATATAGGAGTACAAATTATTTTCAGATAAATATTTGAAACGTAGTTAATAATTTTGAAAATATTTAAGTGGTAGGTCCACATTAATAATATATTATTTTAATTTGAAAATATCCAAAGGTTTTCTATTACTAGTAGGAGTATTTCGTAATTTATTCCGCAATCAATAAGTAAGTATTCTGTTCTTTTTCTTTCTAAAATTCCTCCACACACCCACAGACTCGCAGTTTCTTCTTCTTCTTCTGTATTTCTACCACCTTCGTCGCTTCTCAGCTTCATTCAATCTTCATACAAACAGTTCGACATTTTCACTATTGAAGCTCAGTGAATTTTCTTTAATTTCTTCTGTTTCAGGATATTCACTTGAAAAACTATTTTTTTTAAGTTCCACATATTTTCTTGACAACTGTAATTCTTCTTGGGAGCCTCAATTTGAACGAGGAAAACAAAGAAAATATAGAGAGGATTTTTTTATATTTATTTTTTTGCTTCCGCTGAAGCTTGTTATTCTCGTGCAAAAGCTTGGAATATATTCCATTCCATTTCTCTTCAATGTGAAGTTTTTTTATCCGATTCCCTTGCTGCCCATTTGGGGTTTCAATTTGGGACATCAAAATCCTTCCAATAAAGTGATAAAAATCGCTGCTTTTTTCTTCTTCTTCTTCTTGTGTTCTAACCTTCTTTTCAGACTGTGGGCATAGCTAATTCTGTGTTTGCGTTTTCTACCATGGAGAAGGGTAGAAATGTCTTTATCACAAGAATCAGCAGCAAAGCTTTGATTGTTGTTGTCTTGTTCATTTTCTGTCTGAGTAAGTTATCCGCCCAATGCTTGGACAGGATGAACAGAAACATCTCGACTGAAAAACCCACTTTGAAGAATAGGTCTCAGAGGATTAATGTCATTCTGAACATAGGTTTGGGTGTCTTGACAGGGTTGATTTGCTCCCTTCTGTCTGCTTTGGTGGTGAGGTACTTCGCCAAACACATCAACAGAGCGCCGCTTCTCAAGGGTCCTGTTCTGTTTTCGCCTAAAATATCTCGTAGGGCTCTCAACTCCGCTCTTTCGAACGAACCCCAGTTGCTCGGGTCGAGCCCCAGTGGGAAATACTACAAGGCGGTCCTCGACAATGGCCTTAACGTCGCCGTCAAGAGGCTCGATCTGAAACCCGAGGGCCGAAGCAAGTCGGCCAAGAAGAAGAAAGTGCAGCAAGAGCTCGAGAATCTTTCTAGGCTGAGACATAGGAATTTGATGAGCTTGAGGGCTTATGTCTGTGAATCTGGGGGTTACTCTTTGGTTTACGATTATGTGTCGACCGGGAGTCTTGAAGATGCGATGGCGAGAGTGAGGGAGAATCAGTTGGAACTTAAGTGGGAATCTCGTCTTCGGATTGCTGTTGGGATTATTAAAGGGCTGCATTACCTTCATTTCTCTTGTGACCCGAGAAGACTACACTATAACTTGAAGCCTTCAAATGTCATCCTGGATTCAGGATTCGAGCCAAGGTTAGCTGATTGTGGATTGTCTACGATTCTTCCGGGTTTCGTTCGAGGCTCGTCGGGCTACAATGCTCCTGAGTGTTTTCAGAATTCTAGGTATGAATTCAGGACTGATTGCAAGTTTCTGAGTCATTACCTTTTTAATAACTAACTCTGTGCTTGATTGGCAACCCATACATAATTTGCATATTCCTGTTTCTTCAGTATGCATTACTTGCAAATATATGTCCAGATTTGGAAGATGCTTAGTAAGAATTAGTTGCTTGAACCTGTTTTCGCATTTGTCTTATTTGTTTATAAATGTAGTTAGTGTAATTTAACTAAATCTTTAACTTCATGCCGTTGTATCTTGTGTTTTGTGTCTTTCGTTATATGTCAGTTATTGCTATAAAGTAGTAATTTCATTGGTAGGAGAAGTTCATGTATAATCAATCATTTTCGTTTGGCACAAACAGGTATACAGATAAAAGTGACATCTTTAGCTTTGGGGTGATATTGGGTGTACTCTTAACGGGTAGAGACCCGTTGGATCCATTCTTTGGTGAGGCGGCCAGCTTGGGGCAATGGCTTCGGCAGCTGCAGCAAGGAGGTGAGGCTCGAGAAGCACTAGACAAGAGTATTATTCTAGAAGGAGGAGGGGAACAAGAACAAGTAGAAGAAGACGAGATGCTAATGGCTGTTAGAATTGCCGTTGTATGCCTATCCGACTCGCCTGCTGATCGCCCTTCAAGCGACGAGCTCCTTTCTATGCTCACTCAATTAAATAGTTTCTGAAGTGTGTTTGTCAACAACTACTTTTGGTGATGGTATATTTTTTGTATTTTCGCAACAAAGAGAGATAGAGAGAGCTTTTGGTTGTTCTCCTTGCTAACTGAGCACAATGAAAAACAGAAACGTGCATAGGTTTGCCGTGGGGACAACCAATGAGCTCTGACAAAATTGCTACCCGCCGTATCCTTCAAGAGTGATTTTCTGATGTCACCAGTACAGGTTTTGTTTGTCTCTCGAACTGACATACTAGCCAATTACTACATATTGTTCATGCACGGCTGTAGAGTTTTTGTGTATTTTACTTCTTGACCTGTTAGCTTTGGTTGGTGCTGTGATGAGTATGTAAGAGAGTAACATCTGCAGTCTGCACTAATGTTCTTTAGTTCCTAATGATGGTCACTCCTTTTGTGGATAACTCTTATTACATTTCTTTGTATACATCTTACATGATTCTGAATGATTATCTCAATGGTTGATTCTAAACAATTTCGTCGAATTTGTTGAAATTTTGATTGATTTTTGAGTTGAGGTTCAGTCCAATAGTAGTTTTTTAATCCCTTCAAAGATCCATAAGATACTCTATTGATTCTATAAAACAATATAAATTCATTGATACTTATGTAACTAGAATAAAAATTTAACAATAGTACTTTAGGGGTTTGTGTTTCCCCACTCTCAAACATGCCTAATTGCCATCAAGAGGAAACAACCTCATAATCATCTCGACATAACATACTAGCTCACTCGAACACTTGACAGACCAAGACTAGAGGCCACCAAATGATACCACACAAGACATCGAAATCGATCAATGAAAAAAACTAAAAAAGTGGCAGTCAGGAATTCTGTTTAACGTTCAACCCCTTCATCAAGACCCTCCAGTACCAGATGTTGAAGTGCTACGGAGTACTTGGCAGATTTTTTCTTTTCATTTGTAGTATCGGAATAGAGTTTCTCAAGTACAAATGATCCTGAACCATCACCTAAGAAAAACGAAAAAAAAAAACGATTACCTCAAGAAAAATCGAATACTGATGGATATAACTCTATCTAGAGAAGATTGATTACCTTTAACAGTGTAAATGCAGGAGACCCATTTCTTGTATATGTAAAGCAACCTCGGTGTATCGCCTTTGTGAGTGTCGGACAACAGAAGTTCACAAGGACCCCTTTTACTGCATTATATAATCAATAAGAATGTCACAATGAGCATCAATACTAAACTAGGCGTGAAGAAACAATTTAATTTGCTCACTTGGCATGATCAATTGCATCCCGACAAAGCGACAAGACTCGGACCATCGCCAGGTCTCTTCCTCTAGGGCTGTTGTACCTTTCTTGGCATTTCCTTCAACAAACCATAAATTTGTTTTCTGAGAAAAGAGCTTGCTACTGGCAATAACAAGTGGAGAACATGGAATTCTAACAACGAATAATCGCAGTTCTAAGAATCCGATTTTTTTAAGAAACCGGCTACATTAGTACGAACAGAAAACGCAAAACGGGCAGAGAGAGACCATTATACCTTGCATCGAAAAAATCAGCAAAATCATCTATAATCACAGAAACAGGAAATGTATCAAACATGTGGAATGCAGCAAAAAACTTCTTGATTCCTTCGTCGTCGTCCACATACCTTTACAGTAGAAATGAAAGAAAACTGTTACTGCTACCCAACTAATCAAACCAATGTAATACTACAGGTATCAGCAATCAAAAAATTACTTCATCTGAATTCGTCGGAATATCTCGGAATTCGATGGATCAACGCCCTGAAATAAATAATTACTCATCGATTGGGGATTTACGAGTGTGAAATTAAAACAAAGTACCTGAGAGAGGAAAGGTGGATTGGTTTCTAGCCTGCTCCGGTGACACAGGATAACGACGGCGCCATTGTTTTCCATGGCGGCGTTTAGCGCGAACTGGAAAAGCAGCGAGGTTTTGCCACTGCACGAGATGTTGAAAAATGATTCTCCAGATTCATCAGAAAAAAAAGACAGAGAGAAGAAGTTGGTGGAGTTTATTACGATGAAGGCGGGCCGGAAAGGAGGACAATCGGGTCGAACTGACCCGGAATGTGGAAGTGCGTCCTGGGCGTGGAGAAAAATCTCTCCATCAGTTGGAGTGGAATGAGTACTGGGGAGATTCATGCGACACCGAGAGAAATAGATCGATCAATTGTTACCGAATAAGGAACCGGTTAGATTTGGGCTGCATATAATGAGGCCCATAAACAAGCCCAGCCCAAATCTCCATTAACTTATCCTTAGTCCTGACCTCACTCTCTTGCGTACTCATCATCATCAGACTCTGCCTCTCTCGCTCTCTCTCTCTCTCCCTAACACACACAAACAAATGGCAGCCGAGCATCACCAGCCGGATGCCCACATCTCCATCGGCCAACCACCTACCGCCACCCTCGCCGCCATCTCTTCTCCCGACCCACCTCTAAACGACCACCCCGCCACCGCCACTACCGCCGCCGCCAACCCCCCCAAACGACAGCGCCGCCCCAGCGTCCGTCTCGGAGAGATCGGCGGCGACCCACCTTACGACACTCAGCAAAGGCGCCCCCCCAGCAAAACCTGGCGCTTCCACAAAGACCCGTCTCTCGCCGCCAAAACCTCCAAAACCCGACCCCTAACCAACCTTGTCAACGGCGGCGGCGGCGGAGGTGGAGGGGATTTCAATTTCGTAGATTCCGCCGAGCTCTCCGAGAATTACGCCAATTTCAACCACGGGAAGCCCAAAAACAAAAAAACCCCCAAAAGGGTTCGCACCAATTGGAATAGATTCGACCCAGGCGCCGCCAATAACGGCGGAGGAGTAATCGAAGACAATGATGATTTTCGAGAATTGGAGGGCGAGGGCTCGGAAAGCCCGTTGTTGAAGGAGCAGCAAAGCCCTAATAACTCGGAAGAGAATATGGGGTTGCAGTTTTGGGATCAACACAGAAGGGGAAGCCGGGCCCGGGTTTCCGATAGCAACGGGCCCCATCTCAACGAGGCTAACTCGACGGACAAGTACAACAACAATGTGGGAAGCACAGGGGTGAGAGAATGGCTTATTGGGTTGGGGTTGGGCAGATATGTAGCCGTCTTCGAGATACACGAGGTGGACGACGAAGTTTTGCCGATGTTGACCTTGGAAGATCTTAAGGACATGGGAATCAATGCGGTCGGTTCGCGCAGGAAAATGTACTCGGCTATTCTCAAGCTGCGGAAAGGCTTCTCCTGAATCTTTCATTTGTTACTGTAGCACCTATATAAGCCATAGATGTGATTTAGTTGTGGTGACTTAGTTTTCGGATTTGGCTGTTTTTTTCTTCTTCTAGTATTATAACTCTTATTCAATGTAAACAAGTTCTTTGAGATGCAAAGAAGATTTGCTCGGTATTGTATTGAAAAGTTTTTGATGTTATTGAAGTTTGATAGAAATAAAAAATCAAACTTTATCAATGTATATACTAGTATATATATTATCTTGATCAACGATCGATGTTAGGGTGTGATGGAAACAATTTGTTGATCCTCACCCTGCTTCTCCTTCTTCTTCTTTCAAGAATAGGATATCTAGTCTCCACATTCATTTTAATTTATATTCTATCCGTTGTATTTTGCTTTGTATTTTGCGGAGAAACTGAACATGTTTCTCTCTTTTATTTGTATTCTCTCTTTTTATTTTAAATCATGTTAGGTAATAATCTTACAATATGCGATATGCTCACGCATTATGGTTTTGACTTTTGAGAAACTCCAAAAAAATAAAATACATCAACCCATCAGGCCATCATCATCATCTGTATCTGTCATCTTCCTTACTAAATCCATCAGGAAGAGGCTTGTTGGGGTCGGTCGAAGCGGATGAGTTGACCACGACATTTGGGGCAAGTTCGAAGCTGCTTGGGTACCATGTAGTACATCAGGCAGCTCCGGCATCCACCTACCACAAGCACATCCATATTATCATCATCATCATCATCATCATCATCGTTGTTATTCTTGCTATCACTATCGTATTCATCAGAGTAATTGTTGTCGTGATCGGAACTCATCCGAGGGTACTCCTTCGTTTCCACCCCGGTCTTCAAATTTACGTAGTACATCTCACCTGTCTATTGATATTATTATTATTATTATTATTATTGTAAAAAAGAAAAGATTTTTAGCTAAACACACAATACACATGATTTTTAACATGAAAGGAAAATCAGAAATTGATTACCTTTACATCGAGACGTTGCTCCCAATGGGAAGGGAGAGAATTAGGAGGATGTGAATTGAGTTTCGTGGAATCCGTCTCTTCGCCGCCGGTGGTGGTCGATTGGTGGTTCAAGGAACAGTCTTGAAAAGATCTCTCTAAGGATGTTGTAATTGTTGTAGGAGTTGACATTTTAATTTCTCCAATAATCCACCTACCAAATAATTTGTTTGAGAATAAGAGAGAATATATATATAAAAAGAAAGAGAGAATTTAATTGATGAATTTGGTTGTAGTACATATAGAGATGGGTTTTAACTTTTAAGTTTTAACTAACTCAAGAGAGGGTTAGGAGTGCTCCTGGATACGGAATCAAAATCTGGTAGGACACAAATATCGATCGTGCTAACTACAACTCCCATGTTGTATTTTTTTTATTTTAAACAATAAATAAATTAACATACCACAGTATAAAATTATTTATATATTGTTTTCATTAAATAAAATTATACTCCTCACATAATTATATTATCATAATACATTTAATCACACATAACTAATTAGAAAAAAATTAAAATTCTTTTGGTGTTCATTACTTCCTTCCATTCAAAATATATGTCATCATAAGGTTGGACACACCTATTAAGAAAAATACATAAATTTCTTATATTACCCAACAACAATTACTTTGAAACTTTAAATTGAATATTGAAACAATTACTATTTAAATAAAATTTAATTATTTTGAGGGTAATTTAAGAAAAATTATCATTAATTAGCATTAAAAAAATACAAAACGACATCTATTTTACAAAAAAAATGAAAAGTCAAAACGACTTTTAATTAAAATGGAAGGAGTATTATTTTTCAATTAAATGACATACAATTATGCAATAAATGTTATAATTTCATTATTTAAAATATTATAATAATGTTAAATTATAAAAATAAAAATAAAAATAAAAAATCAATTTTTTACTTTTCCATTTTAAAAGACATATACTCTTATATTTTTACCTATTTTTTTAAAGATTTCTCAACATATGTATTTTATTAGCTTAAAAATATATTTTTACACTCAATTTTTAGTTAAAAAATTAATAACACAATATTTTTTTTTAATCTTTTTTCAATCCTGATCATTGTTGTTTGATGGAAGAAATATTAGCTTGACAAATCTCTTCACGCACATTAGTATTTCAATCAAATACTTACAATGCCAACCATATCATTTAAAAATAATTAATATGTTGTGAAATATTTCAATAATTTGAAAGAAAAAAATACATGTCAAAATTTAAATTTAATGTTTATTTAAATTTAACCATTTGATTTTATAGACTAAAATCTATTTGAATAATTATAAAAAGAATATTAGTGTTTTAAACCCTAAATATTCCCATTGTTTTGTAAAATAATTTAGTTACTTATCAGTTATCACCACAACATATGGTAATTACATGAAATGTTATATTCTTTTATGTTGAGCTGGTTAATTTTGCTATATACTCCCTGTAATTGTAAAAGAGTTCTCAGAGACTTTTTAGTTCTTGAAAATAGAATATCTTCCGACGACGGTACAAAATAACCAGCGTTGTTTCTGTATACTTTCTATTCATAGATCGAGCATGTGAAGAATTGATAGTAGCTAACATCCCTTAACATCCCAACACTGGTTTTCTCCTGTATAGCCTCCCATCATCTCCCCTAATTACAATTTACTAACAAATCGATTTGAAGTTGCTGATTATGGTAAGGAATTTGCTCATTGTATATACAGTAGATGACAAACAAAATCCAAAATATTAGTTAGTCTAGATAGGTATTCACAAATGTGCTTGCAATCCCAGGAAGTGTACCGATTATAGTCCTCTTCGAGTTGCCTGTCGACATCATCACCGAAATGAAATTGAACAAAAAATGCAGGGCATAAAAAGGTCAAAATAAAATAAAATTGTCACCATAATCGACTTCTGAACATGGTTATTTAAAAGTTCAATAGTTTGGAATCTATTTAATCTATATGCAGAAAACGAAGACAAATAAAGGCTAAGTTTCAATTAATACAGCACAATTTGATGTCGTCTAGCACCAGAATTTGCAATCTCAACCAGAAGTTAAACTCAAGAGGCAAAATGTACAATGGTTGGGTTGCCAGAGGAATGAGCTCCGAGGAAAAGTTAAGATTATATGTATATATTTTTTCTTTTCATTTAGCCCATATTATATCACTGTCAAAATTACTATTGCATAATCAGGTGAAAATGAAAGACCTATATAATCAATTGAAAAATAAGGGGAATTTTAGTCAGAAATGTAGTGTATGAGCTACTTAGGTGGGAAAATGATTATCCTCCAACGAAATTCTATTGTTTGAGTTTGAGGTGACTAATTTTGTGAAAGTGGACTAAATGGCGATTAGGACTTTAAGAATTCCGAGTTTATTTATAATCATGGACATCCCATAGGGATATTTCCAGCAATTTTTTTAGAATAATTATCAGATTTGCGTGTGTAAACATTATTGTGTGGTTTATTGTACCAAAAAATGATTTGTATTGAGATAGGAAACGAAAATCAGTAAGCGAGAAGCAGTGTTTCCCAATTACCTTTTTACTTGAATGGCTGACAGGCTGGTTGGACATTTAGCAAGGCAATTGGTGTCAAAGGAGGTGAAGAAATGTCGTCTGTCTTCTCTGAGTTTTGAGAAGCTTCTAAAGGAACACGCAATGCCACATCCAGTAGACCTCCAGCTGGGAGTGTGGATGCTTCTGTAGACGTCATAGATATACTTGCACTATACATATCGTTTGTCTTTGATATTAAGGGACCCGAATGAGCACCACAGTTGGAGATTCTTCCAGTAACGATATTATCAGGGGGGCGGGGAAGCTCATGAAGTTCACTTATTTTAGGTGACGACACAAAAGTAGGTGAAGCAAGTGAAGACAACTTCGGGGTTGACTTTGGCCGAGGTAACGGGGTGCGTAATAAAGACCCAAAATATGGTATAGGGAAGTCTGATGAGAAAATCGGTCCGCTGGCTGTGACATTTGGGTTATTCGGCGAAAGATTTCCTGTTAATGGTCCAGAGAAAGCTTGTCTTTTGGCTTTCTTAGCATATGATGCGACATTTGGATCGAGTTGTTTGAATGAAAGGGTTTCTGAGAATGGTGAAGGCAGGGGATTGGGCTTTGGGGTGTTATTGCTCTCTTTGAGTACTGTTTGTGTGTCTAAGATAATTGATCCGGAAAAATTATCATTTGCCCCAAGTTTTTCATATTCTTTTTGATCCAAGGGAGAAGAATGATGAAGGTTCAAGTCTGTTTGCCTTGTTTCAGGAGCTTGATTATATAATTTTCGAGAAACTGGACTTCTCGTCTCATCAGGTGTGGGTAATACATAAGAAGTGAACTTGCGTGATGGTGAAGGCCCCAACTGTGACATTCGCTCAGCTGAATCAAGTTTCTTCTCAGGAAAGAGAGGTGCTGATTTGCTAATTGCTCTGAATCCTCTTTGGAAAGAAAAAGAATTTTTATCGGGGCTTGGTAAAATCTCCTGCAAACATGGAAATTGACCAGTATGAATTGCAACTATGGAACTTTTACTGGAGATCGATAAAATAATAGACATGCTGAAATCAGATAAAGAATAACATGCAAACTAACTGAATTCACCCATTCCTATGCATAAAAGTAGGTATCTGACCAGTAAAACTTGTTTTGACAGAAAAACACAATTTAAACCTAGATGCACAATCTTTGGTTAATAGGTATACCTTTAGCTTGAAGTACTATCGCTTAATATGCTTAACATGTCAGCCAATCATGTGCATAAAGCATGACATGCTATTCAACCTTATACATTCTGGTTCGATACAACTGTCAAGCAGTGGCGGAGCCACTTGAGAGGTATGGGGGGCTTAAGCCCCCCCTAAAAAAAAATCCTTTGTAATTTTTATAATTTTTTTTGAAAAAATGTATTTATCTAATAGTTAGCCCCTCCTAAAATATGTGTGTATATGTACATATTATATATAAAATAATCTCAGCCCCTCCTACTCGTTTTTTCTGGCTCCGCCCCTGCTGTCAAGTATAGTTAAATTTACAAACTCATTTCATCCAGTAAATGCATTCGCTTCATCATATAGGGACTAAATGCTCTCACTGGATCTCACTGCTAGTATTCTCCCCCTTTATTATATCATAGTAGTTAAATCGATAAATCAAAAGTCACCACATACATTTCCATTAAGATCTAATTATTTATTGAAATTCTTCCAAAAGGGATTTAAAGTTTTTAACTTGGTCAAAAGTAAAACGAGGCAAAAAGGATTAGAACAAAAGTTAGAGGAATCAATGTAAAACCAGATTCCAAAGCAGAATGTGTGATATTTACAAAAAGGTGTTTGTATAACCTTTGCAGCTTTAGGGTCAGGAGAGAATGCCGTACCAGTAGTATCCAACTGCAAATAATAAAAAAAAATTGCATGTAATATGAATATATGAACACAATTTTGAACAATAAAAAGTGTTTAGGTGATGTTTGGTGACAAGGTTAGAACGCAGTAAACCTAAATCCTCTTACCCGTCACGTTAAGATGGTGTATCCATTCTAAAAAGGTGGAACTTGACCTATATGAAAAAACTGTTCAATTTTCTAAAATATTGCGCTTCATAAGATTTCCAGTATTGGCTAAAAGACGCAGCTGTGATTAGTTGGCATAGCAGTAGCACAATACATTAATTTTCCATATTTTGAATGTTTGACATACTAAATAGTAGCTCCTCCGTCAAAAATTTAAGTTGGGAAAAGAGTGAACACCATTCCCTCATTGTCTAATTAGTGTGAATGAACAAGACTTTTGCAGCTTACACAACAGCAGGGGCATGTGCCAAATAATTGTTCAGGAGTTATTTTCACTTGGACAAACAAATAGGTTAAGAGATGTAAAAGTTGTACCTCCATTGAATTTTTTAATGTATATACGTCTTGGACTAGATCGTTTTGCCCATAGTCAAAACTCAATTCTCCATCGTCATAAGTATCAGAACTATCGTCAGTACCATCACTTTCATTATCATCATAAATTCCATGCCCATCATCCTTGAGTCCATTAAACTGGTAATCAATATGTTGCTTTTCGGCAAGCGATCTGACATGTGGCTCAATTGCCTCCAAAGATCTGACCGCCTTCTTGAAGAAGTACATCTGTAGTAAAAGTGAATGTATATTGTCAACACAATGATATAGTTAGAAATCACAGAGTATGTCTTCCAGTATGGAAACAACCTGTGCGGCATGATGACGAGATGCCTGTGTTAGAAAACTACGGGATTGTCCTTGTTTTAGGGATTTCATGCGGAAGACAAATACATTTGCCTCCTCATCATATTCATCACGGGCTTCTTCCAGAGGAGGCGAAGGAAAAGATTCACCTTTACAGTTTCTTAACCTCCCTTTCTCTTTCTTCTTCCTCAGCAGATCTTCATATATTTCTCTAAATATTATTCGATCCGGGTAAAACGACATTTAGTCAAATATTTGTGATGCTAATAAAGTACTAACTCAATCAAAACCTTTCCCGCGATGTGGTGAAAAGAAATACAAACAAATGATTCTGCTTACCTTTTTCCATCACAGCGCTTCTTCATCTCCTGCATAAAAGGGTATGTGATTAACTAGAGCTCTAACCATAAATTGAAACAAGGAAACAAGAACATATCACATATGGGGTGTTTACTTCATATCAAGTCAAAAGGACAAAATCTACCATGATATGGAGTGAATGGACCGACTTAGTTGTCAGGAATCAGGATTAGTCACAACAACATGAACAGCCAAATATAGCGAGGATGAGTAAGGGGATTGTAAAAGCAAAACAAAAAAATCTAATGAGATTCAACATTTATTTCAGTTTAAAAATAACATACTCCCAGTTATGAAACTAGAAAGAGATTCGAGGCTAGCCTTCAAGGATATGAATTTCAACTGCTTATCCCTCTGTAAAACAAAGCTTTCTTTATCCTTAAAACACAATGAGCAAGGGGGGATAAGCAGTTTGCAAACCACAACACAATATGCTCACCTCTACTATACGGAGCTCATTCAAAAGAGACTCTGATGGGATTGTAATTGTCCTGAATATATGACAGCGCTGAAGCACACAACAATATTCAGGAGAGAAGCAGAACAGGAAATAGAAATATCATTTATATGTTACAATAAGTACTCACATAACCATCAACAAGTTTCTGAAGTTCAAACTGTACTTTTCCCAGCATTAATAGAACTTTACCTGTATAATTGACAGACAGAGGTCATAAAGGGAAATAAATGGAAGACATATTTATGCATATGGAAACTTTGTATCCTGGAAGCATCGTAGGACAGAACATGTAGAATGACATGGTGCTGAAGTTTATCCTTAATCTGATTAATACATTATTTCATATTTGATGAAGTACTCTGCAGAAAGTTCACTTAAGGTATCAAATATGCAAACTCGTATGTAATAATTTCTAAGATGAACAGAGATTATATGCTCTGCGTGACAATAGCTGATACACCATTTCTTCAGAGAGTTTCTCTAAGACTAATATCTAAAAGACTAAAACATAGTATGCCTCATCATTAGCATGTGGCAAGTGGAGAAAATTGAGCATCAATATCCAAAACATTAGTTCATAAATCATCCTTCATTTATTTCAATGACTAAATTATGTAAACATGAGAAAGCTTCTGCGTACCACTCTCTTCATCATCGTTCAGGGCTGTTTTTTCAAGAAGACAATCACCCATTTCCCTTAGTGATTCTGAGAATTCTGAGAAGAATGAGGCTTGCTTAGGGAAAACTTCATGAAATTCAATAAGTAAAGTCAATGATATATATGTGTGTGCGTGTATACATACTAATCAAACCAACTTTACTTAATTAACCTTCATCTTCTTTCTATTATTTAGAGAATAGATTTTACCAAACACTTTATGGAAACAGTTTCCACAATAAGAAAAATAATTGCACGTGGAACAGTTTCACCGCTTCATAAGAGCGGTCGTTAACAATCAAAACAAAGAAGAGATTATCAGGAATCAACAAACACAATCAATCAAGCAATGCCAAGGCACCAGAAAAAAAATCACAAGTTTTGTATTTCTTGAACTCTCCATAACTCTAATGAAGGTTAAATCCCATTTGAGAAGTAGTGGCATCGAATTTTGAAATTGCTAGATTTTCTTGAAATGTCGAACCATTTATGTTTATTTCCTAATTATAGAGATATCATTCCCAAAACCATTTTTTTGTAAGTTTTTGCTCATTTGAAGAGCTTTCAATTCCCTAGTTTCTCTGAATCTAACTTTCTTTGAAGTCGAATACTGGAATCATTAGGAGAAGTTTACTGTAATATCTAATCAATAACATCTGCTAAAATGGAACTGACTTGTCGTTACGTAACTAGTTTATAAAAAAAAAAAAGGTTCAAGCAGTGATCCGGAAAGACTAAAACTTGATTTAATCCCTCTTATTAATTTAGACGTATAACATTATCATCCATATCGAATAATATCTATAAAACCAAAGTCAAGTCATTTTTTCCAGATTTGTGCTAAGAGGTCTTTTGAATATTTATTTTCAAGGATACCCAGCATTTGCATTATTTTTGCTCATAAGAATTAAAATGCTTTCAAACATTTCCACCCCACGCCTAATGCTATGTTACCACAAATGACAAAATAACAAATTATCAGTTGTGATGCTGAAAGTATAAAATTATCTAAATAAGTGAACTATCAAGAGTTTTTAAACCAAAATGTAGATTTTAAACTCTTTTACTAGGATAATTTATTACATAATTCACAGAAGAAAGTCAATAATATAAAGGGTTCTTTTATCACCAATATACCATATACACTGTTAGCAGTCGCAGCTGCAGCTGAGAGTAACCTATCATAGCAGTCTCTCATGTCATTCATGTTCTGCTAGACACAAAATCAAATCAAAATTAGAATCATAGAGTGAAGTTGTCACTACCATAACTTAATAAGGAAAAATAAGCATATAAAGAATTTACTAATACAAAAGATAGTTCTTGTCAAATTCAGATTATGGTAAGACAGAGGTAAAACATTCAGTTATTCTGCAAAAGCATCACCCATATCATTATACAACTAACCCAAGTTTTTCCCCAACACTTGACATAAAGGCAAGGTAAGCCACCGATGTAAATACTGTTGACATTGACACAAACTTGTCGCAACTTCAAAGTACGGCAACACAAATAAGACATGTGACAACAGGTCCACAAACCAAAAGGATTTTAGAAACACTCCAAGGAATAACAGATAACAGGTCAACAAACATTTTAACTAGCAGATTAAAATGACGGAATACGCACAACGGAAAAAGTGAAGATCTGAAGATTTCAAAACATTATCTTCTTCTGCTTATGTTTCGTCGTATCTATCTTGAGTTTCCATTCTATTCTAGCAAGGAATTATTACCAAAAGAGAATGAGCGCTCACTTAGTAGCATTTAGAAAGCTAAATTCATATTGCAGCCTCTCTATTTTTATTATCACTTTACCCGATATTAAGACAATATATTTGGAAATATATCTACCATATTCATTCCATCATAAAGTACATTATTATAACGCGGTGCATAAATGGAAGAAACCACTGTAAGTAGAAGCTTAAGAAATGCAATAACAATTACATTTCAACCAAGTTTCCATATACAATAGTACTAATGATCAAACCCAAAGTCCCAAATTATGCTCATAAGAACTCCAAAATTAAAGTATGCTTGCTCTAAAGCAATTATGAGTATCGATTTCTTGGGTCATTCTATCACCCTCGATAGCAGTCGTCCATCAGCAGGCCACGTTTTGCGTGTTACACAAAGTTATATCCATCTTGCTTGCATTGAGAAACACTAAAATCAACAATTTCCTTATTCACTGACCCTCTCCCCTCGACCCACAAACATTTATACAGTACTACTTAGTAATAAACAAAACCGACGAGATTCCTCAATTCACAGTGATAATCAGATAATAATAAATAAATAAATAAAAACCTGCGTAGCTCGATCGAGCTCATCTAGAACCATGGATTGTTGGCGCTTTTGCGGTCTCCTGTCGTGCCTAAGCGCAGCAAATTTCTGCAATTTCTTCAGCGATGTCTTCATCTCCTTAACTTTTCTTTCAACTAAACAACGAGTATTGAAACCCTATTCAAATTAAATGTAGAATGAAAAATCTGCTGCGCCATTGTTTTTGTTCCGTCAAAGCTGTTAGAAAACAAGAATCATGTGAGATCATGGAATTCCGATTTTTCTCTCTTTCCTTTCCATTTTCCCAAATTTGTTTCCTTACCTTTTAAAATCATTTTCTATGTTTTGTTTTATTTTAAAAAAATCATCTTTTCTTACTCATTATTATTTAGATTTGATAAAATTTATATTTATAATTGTATAGTGTATTTTTAGAAGTATTTATTTTGGTTTTTTAATTTATAATTCATACTTCATAAATTACACTTTAAAATTAAGTATAACATTTTTAATTTTTTTATTAATAAATGTAATACTAATTTTTTATAATTATAAAAAAGAGCAAATTAATTATTATTATACATTTCTAACCACCCACTTATTTGTATTATTAAATAAGGATAATTTTGGAAATGTAACTCTTTTTATAATTAAAAAAAATATATACTATTTAATTATAAACAATTAAATATACGTGCTCATTTTCCAAAATTAATTTAATATTTTATTTGTAAATGTTGAACTACCACACATTGTTAAGAAAAAATTGCATATATATAGGGAAAAAAATTTAAAATACACAAAAGTGGATAGAATAATGCTTTTCTGCAATACCATATAAAAATATGTTTTTTTACCTTAAAAAGTGGCGATCTATCGAAATCGCCCTTCCAAATTCAACAAACATGATTCTACAGACATAAATTCGACAAACATAATTCGAAAAATAAAATCCGACAAATATAATTCGACAAATCGAATCTCAAATTTGACCCACATTCGACATATTGAATCTCATTCGACATGGATTCGATAAATTGAATCTCAAATTCGACATAGATTCGACATGGCAAATCTCATCCGACATAGATTCGACATGGCGAATCTCATTCGACATGGATATTCGATAAGTCAGAATCTCATAACCTATTCGATAAGTCAATCCTGTTAGACATGTTTCTAATAATTCGATATACAATTTCACATCACTTATTTAACATTATTTAATAATTCGATATACAATTCGATAATTAATTTATCATTTTTGACACTCAATATTTAAATTTGACAGTTAATTAACTATCGACATATTTGACTCTTTAATTATGTCATTTGTTGGATTTCATAGTTCAAAAAATTACATACATTAACATACATCGTTTAAAAAAATGAAAATTGATTTAATTGAAAGTCATCACATAGAACTATATATGAACAAATCAAATAAATTTAAAAGAAAAAAAAAACTAATATCCACCACATTTTTACGACCGGTTTGATTTAAACAAAGATATCAAATTTCTCATTAATTCAAACAACGAATCTGTGGCAAACATGAACAGATCTGATCTCCAAATACCGAAGAAGATAGTTCGTCGACATCTCATTTGTATTTTGTGAAGAATGTGAACCCCATTTTTTTGAGATAGAGATAGTAGCACTTTATTTTATTGTACATATTTAATTTGGGGGAATAGGCAAAAGTATACTTTTAAATTTAATATATGAGTTCCGCAGCCCCTGTATAATAGTATGAGTTATCTATACTAAATTATTTGAAAAGACTAAAATGCCCTTAAAAGTGACCAAGACACTCACCCACTAAAGACAAAATCAATTACTTTTGATTTGTTTATTATTATCAATTACTTTTGAATTGTTTATTATTCTATTACAATAAAAATAAAATAAAAATAAAATAACAAAATTAGTCTTCTTCTCCGCCACATTTATCAATTCATAATCGATCTCAATTTTTTTCAAATTCAAAATGAATCTCGAAAATTTATAGAAATAATGGAAGATAACACAAAATATAACAAATTCGAGAGAATCATAACACGAAATTTTTTGTAATATAAAACTTACAAAAAATCTGTTTTTTTTTATATATAATAGCACGAATTCAAACTAAGCACGAAATATCTTTAAATTTCGTGCTATTAACTTCTGGGTAGCACGAAAATAACGCAAAATTTCGTGCTTATGAGCAGCACAAAATTCAATTTTCATGCTGGTTTTCGTGTTTCTGAAAGTACGAGAATTAATTTTTCGTGCTCATGTTCGTGCTTGAGTAGAAAAACTGCCACATTTTACCATAAATTCTATAATTTTTTGTAGAAATCTTCAAATTAAGTTCTGTAAATTCCGCAATAAACTAGACTCAGTGATCTTCACAAGGAAGTTAACAAAAATTAATTTGAAATTTTCTAGAAAAAGTAATAAAATTAATGATTGTTGTGTGGTATAAAAATTATATGGTCAACGTTAATATCACCAAGGAGAGTATTGGACCACCAAACTCCAATAGAATTAAGAGGTACTGAACCAATAGAGTATATATGATACCTAAAGGCTTTAAGACCATCCACGTGGAATGCCCAATAGGGCATGTAGAACCCAATAGAGCATGTGACCTCAACACCAAGCCCTCTTTGAGTGAATACGTCGAGTAAGGGAATCAAGCTCGAGCAGACAATCCTCTTGGAGACATCAAGCTTTCTGACACTTGACAGAAAAAGTATGCACGCCAACATGACATGATTAGAGCCGGCGCATGTTGTGCTCCTTACAAAGACTCTAGCACCAATGCAGAGATGATGGCCGCATGCTCATTACAAGTGGAATGTGATGTATAAATAGAGGTTATGTAAATGTAAAGAGATACATCTTCTTTAGCTTAATAAAAAAGCATAACAACAATAATTCTCTCTCTAAATATAAATTTAATGTTTGGTTAGATTCAAGCCCACAATCCAGTACTATATTTTATTCCGATTTCTAACCCCAAAACATTTGGCGCTAGAAGGAGGGGGAACTCACTACCAAATTTCTCAACCCTTTGAAGAAGATGTCACAAATGCACAACTCAGAGGAAGTCGATGGTGCCACCGCTACTCCTACTAATACCACCGCCTCTTCAGAAGGATGTCAGAGGGAAAAAGGAAAAATGGTGATGGGACAAACAAGCCGCCCAAGACACGGGCCGATACTTATTCGGGACGAGGAGGTCGACCTCGACTTTGAAAACCCTACTCGACTAGGAGGATCAACCAGGAGAGGCCCCAGACTCCGACGACCCGGAACCATCGACATGCGGACCATTCCCAGAAGTCACCACCATCGCCGACGTCAAACACCACCGAATAGAAGGAGATCCATATCCCCCATACGTCTGAACTTTGGGATGTTGGATACACCAGAGAAAATTGAAGATGCTATGGCCGAGCTTCGACACCGCGCAAACCAAATGACAAACCAGCGCCCAGCTCACCTCGAAGGACAAGGACGACAACCAGTTTTCGAAAGAATGGGCCCCAACTTATCTTTGGGACTGAATCTCCAAGAAAGAACAACGCAGCAACATAAAAATATTTCAAGATACTAAAGGAGTCTAGTTGGAAGACGAAGTACCATCAACGGGAGCTACTGGAGGCGCTACCTCGACATTAACGGGATCAACGGGAGCTACTGGAGGCGCTACCTCGACGTTAACGGGATCAACGGGGTGACCTGCGTCAAAACCAGGAGCTTGCTCACCGGGATAAAACAATCGATCATATTCCGGCCACCATTTCAAATCGATCTCAAAATCACGCTCTAAATCGAGGAAGTCCTGTTGAAATCGAGGATCAATGACCCGATCCTCCAGGTAATCTTTCAACTGTTGAACCACTATCCCTACTGATGCCTCATCGGAACCGGCTTTTTTAAGCGCCCGGATAATATCCACCACCCCCATCACATACAAGAAGTCACCGTAAGCATTTGGATCATGCTGAGGATCAGAATCAATAAGCTTCAACTCCGCTTCAAAGTCGTCTCGCTCTTTCCGAATTTTATCGGAAACCTCCATGACACCTTTGAGACGAGCCTCGATTTTCAAAACCAAGGATTGCGCTTCCATCTCTTTCTGCCTCAGAGTCGCTAGATCTAATTCTTGACGTTCGAAACAAGACTGAAGGCGCAACAATGCTTCATTTTTAGAATCCAGGCCGGATTTGAGTTGGGAAAGTTCAGTTTTCAGCATATCTTGCTAAGAGTTGACAAGTTGTATTTCTTCCTTCACATTATTTAATTCAGAATCTCGAAAATTGATTTGTCCAAGCAAGTCTGCCTCCCGAGCTTCCAGCTGTGCTATTTTTCCTCGAGAAGCCTCAACCTCGGCCCTTGCCTCTCTCCAATGCAGATGACAAGCTTGAATCATGGTGGCAGCTTGTTGAGATTCCACAATGGCAGTAGAAAATGCTCGCACGGGATTCCGAGAATATATATCCAAATCTTTTGTCCATGTTTTAGCGGCTGTCGACATTGCTCGAGCTACGGGAACCGAATTTATTCCGGAGGGCAAAGGTGGACTATGAGCAGCCCCCATCTATACGATATGATGGGGCATATCCGGTTCAGCATCCAAAATGCTACAAAAAATAAGCGGCATTAACATTATACGACGATACAATTATGATGATTTGTTGGAGTTGTGTACTTAATGTCTAGATTTAAGTATCGGTAAACTCCCGGTCATAGCATTTAACCTATTTAATTAATAAACAATTGTTTGCATTTAATTATTATTAATTAAATTATGCAAGATATAGTCCAGGATTTTATACGTTGTAGTTAGTATGGTGTGTCGGGCCCACACAGAAGATCATACTATCGGTTACTCGTATTTAATTAAACAGTTGCTCACGACCTAGATGGACATGGACCAATCCATCGGTATAGTCGTTGTGTGAGAGAGAAAATAATTTGTCTTAATTATTTTATCACACTTGTACACTTGGTGTATTGAGCGGATCACTTGAGATTTATCAATTAGGATTGCCGTTGATAATTGATTTAAATCTATTTTATTCTTAATCCCCGATACTATTGCGGGTGTGTATATTTAATATAAGAGATTTTGATTTTCCAAAGAAATTAACCGATTTAATTATTGGGTTAATTACCGGTAAAATTGGGTCGCTATATTTTATATATGACATGCCGTGAATACTTGACGGGAAAGTGTATCCCGTAAGGGTTGATAATATCCCCGAGATGAGTTCATAAGGAATTATTATGTAAACCCTGCAGGTGGATTTATTCCGCATAATAATTAAGGTTGAACGGTACTATTCTCGGATATAAGAGATGAATAAATTAATTAGCAATAAATTAATTTTATTCATGGATATTTAAATCTTAAATACACGGAATAAATAATACTAACCGGAGAAATATTATCTATTTAATATATTTGCTAATCCCACGTGGCCAGTGTGAACACAAAAAATTACACAACAAAAAATGAACATGTTCACACTATGTGGCACACGCAATGTTTTGATTGGCCAAAACATTCTTATGTGGCTTTATAATTCTTATGTGGCTTTATTATTTATTATGACGTGGCTTTTAATTCAATTAATTACATAATAATTTCATATTTATTATATTCTCCAATTTCCATAAATACTAATCAATTTACGTCAATTCCGTAAATCAATATTAATCTAATTGTTTTTACTAATCAATTCCTTAATTTTCTCAATTATATTAATTGACCATTTACTATAAATAATTTATTTAATTGATTTGTTACTCAATTCATCTATTCTATTACCTCTCTTACCATATATATTAAAATAACAATTTAGAAAAAATCAATCAATCCCTATAATCTCTACAAAATTAATTAGCAAATATTAATATAATAATATAATTTATAGTTCACGCGTTTGAAAATCTATTTAAATGTTTCTTTCATCTTCATTCTTACCATTGATATATTCTCTCTAATTGTTTTTTTTTTGCAGCCCTAATATATTATAGAGTTTTCATGAGATACGTAACCTGATCTTGAGCCTTGAGCTCACGATTTGTTTAATTTATTTGTATTTTTTACACATAATTATAATGTAATGTTTCTTTTTTGCAGAACTCTCAGTAAGTATTTACATTTATTTATCTTCTTGCAAAATACACAATTATATTAATTTTCTATTAGTCTTCTCTCTATTTAATCATTTTAGGTATTTTTTTGTTATTTGATGTTATTATGTGTGATTTCTTCTCTGTTCTTATGTATGAATTCATACGCAGACGCGATATGTGAGTGACTCTTCTCACTCTTTCTACCTATGATTGTTTATTTATTTTCAGAGGGACAATAGTCCGCTCCCTTCGCCCATGACCACCGCCGACATCCATAATCATGCCCGTACTCATGCCGCCAAAGAAGAAATCATAACCATGTTATGTTATTATCAGTGTATTCTGTTAATGAGTTCTAAGTACTATTTATTATATATATATATACATATTATTTGTTTTAATAAATAGCAACTTCCCATTTCATATATTTCATATTTATTTATATGGTTGATGTAGGTTCCGGTTCTAATACTAAACTTTGTGCTCCTCCAAATTCTAAACATGACGTGGCTTTTAATTATTTATGACAATTAAATTAATTATGATTTAAAATCGGTAATATACATTATTAGCTATGCTAATTTACATTAATTTCCTAATGAGTAAATGGTAAGAACACTATAATTGTACGATTCAAAATTTAATTATTACCTATTAATTAGCTATAATTAATTTCCTAATAGGTAAATGGTAATAATTCACACTATAATTATTATCTATTAATTAGCTATTACGATTCAAAATTTTCTATTAATTAGCTATACTAATTTACATTAATTTCCTAATGGGTAAATGGTAAGAACACTATAATGGTCAAATATAATAATAGAGACAATCGAGTTATTAATCAATTCATAATTAAAAATGATAATTAGAAATAATTAGTAATTATCTATTCCGCAAATTGATTGGTAAAAATTAATTACATATATTTAGTAATTCTCTATTCTCTGTAATATTATGATTTATCATTCCTAATATTATTTACTTCTATAATTAATATTATTAGTAAATTATAGTAATCCTATTTTTAATGTAAAATAATCTTTTACTAATAGAGAATGATTTGCTCTCCAATTTTCAAATTTCAAATATGATTTTTTATTCTTTTTTAAATAGTATTAAATTCCAAACGTGAATTTTTACAAAAAATTGAAATTACATTTCTATCAATACAAATCATTAATAAATTTAATATTATTTAAAACAAATTATATATGGTAAATTTAATAATAGGGTAATAAATTCAAAACAAATCATATATGGTATTTTTTTACTATTTATACTCCCACATCGTTCAATTGTTATTCATCTCTTTTTTGTTTGCCATTTTTTTTTAATTTGAATACATTCATATTTTTGTATGATTGAATTAGGCTAATTGTTAGTTTGTTGCTAATATTATTTTGTTACGTGCAGATAAATACAAATGTTTACGATATTTCAACATAAGGTTCAATATGAGGTATGATTTTTTTTTTTCATTTTATTCGATTCCGTTATATTTTTTGTGTTTGTGATTAATAAATAAAACTACTTTTTATTTTCCAAATTCAAAGGTAATTAAATTTATTATATATTTATTTGTCAAGTTGTATCATATTTATTTCTTACGTATTTTTATTTTTAATGTCTATTTTTTCATATAATCTTTTATTTTTAATGTCTATTTTTTATATAATCTTTTATTTGATTAATTAATTATCTCATTTGATGTTAAATATATAAATTTATCTTTCTAACTAATCAATTTTTTGCAGATTCAAAGGTAATTAATTTGAATAATTTTATATATTTTTCAGTTCGTAATATTGTGTTATATTTTTTATTTATTATGTTTGCATTTAGTTTTACAGTTTGAGCAGTATATTCCAAATTTATTATTAATTAATAATTAAATTTTATCATCCATAATTTTATTTTATTTTATATTTATACTCATTTTTAGGGGTGGGCACGGTCCGGGACGATCCGGGATTAAGGGTGTCCCGTTCCAAGTCCCGGTTATATATATCGGTTCGGGATCAGTCCGGTTTAGACTATAGTTCCAATTGAACATGGTACTATTCGAGACCGGTTCAGGACCAATTCGGGACCATGTTAATTCGGAACATAATAAAGAAATAAACCAACTAAAAAATAAAATAAAAACATCCCAAAATTTAAACATTAAACCAACTAAAAAGGCATCTATAAGTTTAAACAAATTAAAAAAAATCCAAAGAGTTTAAAAAACATTAAAACAACATTTAATGTTCAATGGAACTAGACACAACTATTTCTGTCTTCAATCTTCTTCATGCCATTTCATTTTTTTAGGTTTGAGTTTTTTAGAAATTCAATTAATAATTTAATATAAAGTATTAATGTATTATATTATATAATAATTTAATAATTTTTTCAACCTTGAGTTTTCTAGGAATTCAATTAATAATTTAATATAAAGTATTAATGTATTATATTATATAATAATTTAATATTTTTTTCAATCGGGACAATCGGTACGGAACAGGACAAAAATATTTGGACCTTGTAATGGTATTACTTCAATCGGAACGGGACTGGGATCGGAACAATAAATAGTGTATCCGAACGAATATGCTATTTTTTGGAACGGAACCATATCGGTTCGGAACGATTCGGGAAAATTCGGGATATTCGCCACCCCTACTCATTTTTTTGTGTTTCTTATTTATTTCAAGTATATATATATATATATATATTTTTTTGCAGATTCAAAAGTAAATTTTTTTCCATTTAGTATAATATTGATTATCCGTTTTTGTATTCTTAATGTATAATTCTTATAAGATTTGATTTAATTAATTAATTAATTATCAGTTGATTGTAATATAAATTTGTTAATTAATATTTTTTTTCAACTTTATTTTTTTGGTAAAAGTAATCACATATTTGTTTGCAGGTAAATAATTTGTAATTTTTAATTACCTTTTTTATTTCATGTTCATCTTTTTCATTTACTATATTGTTTAATTCTTTTTATAATATTGACTTTTGGTATATTTAATTATTTGTTTTTTTATATTGCAGATTAAAAGTTCATCAATTCTTTTTGTTTATTTTACAAGTAGTTTTTGAGTTTAATTTCGTGTAAATGTTTTTTTTTTAAATAATCTGTATATTTGTTATCAGATTCAGTTTATTATATGATATAATGATTTCAATTTTATTAAATTAAATAGAGTTTAATGTTTAAATAATACGATATGAATAATATAATTAAGTCCATTAAAATAAAATATCTTATTTAAACACACAACTCACACTTCATGGTCTAATTGACAATTCTTTTTTTTACCAGTGTTTATTAATCAGTAAGAATTTTTTTATTGTTTTTATTTTCGGATGATACCTATATAGTAATATTATCAATAATAATATTATTAATAGTAATAATATTATTATTTATAATAATAATAATAATAATAATGAAAGTTACTAATATTTTATTATTGTTATTCAAATTCAAAAGTTAATAATTGATATGTTTATTTTTTATTTACTTTACTTAATAAAAATCAAAAAATTATATTTTTAGTAAGCCTAATATTAAGTATTTTTCTTTAAAATCAATTTTCTTTCATACTTTTTTTATCATTATATTTGACCTCTTAACATAAATCCTTTTATTATGAATTATTTTCATTTTTTTTTTATAAATAAACTAATGAAATTAAATTGTGTACCATATTTTAAATTATATTTTAATAAATATTATGTGATACTGAAAAAGAAATAATATGATAATCTAGGCATCTATTTTTTTAAAACAAAAAAATTACATTATATATTCCTGTGCATCGCACAGGGAGTTAATTACTAGTTTGATATAATATGGTTTAATATTGGGAGTACAATTAATTTATACAGTGGAAAATAAATAAATTAATTGATAAGGATTAATAGACTTGGGTTTGGGCTCAATTTAATCATCAATATTGGAAGCCCAATATTCCACCTCCTTTTGATCCCCTACGTAGCCTATAAAAGCACTACATGGCCTTCATAATTAATACACATCATAAGACAAGAATATCATACTTGATAGTTCTAGAGAGTTGAAGGAGATCCATAGGAGTTCGATAGATCGTCGCCCACACGACGTTCGGACGAGGTGCAAGGAATACGTAAGAAGATTCGAAGGTCTTCAACGTTTTGATTTCGTTTCTCCGCACAACGAATCGAGGTATAAAATCATAAAACCCCTTCTATGATTTTATGTGCATATAATTGTGATATATACATGAAAATACGATCCGGGTAACGTACGAACCTCGGGGATGGGGATTTGAGATCCCCGGCGAGGATCGAAGGCGGTGGTCGAACTCTAGGGTTCGGACCACCGGGACGCGCGACAAGGGGAAGCCCCGGCTGGACGCCGGGGCATGCGATCGACTTCGGTCGATCGCCGGGGATGCCGTGGGCTGGTGCCACGGCGGATCCCCCCGCCCTCATCGCCGCCGGTGCGGCTACGGGGAACCCTCGGCCGAAGCCGAGGGATGCGATCGATCCTCGGATCGATCGCGGGTCAGCTGCGGGGCGACTCGCAGCGACCCCGTGCATGCTACGGGTTCGCCCGTAGCGGCTCGCACGGGGTGACCCCGTGCGCTGGGGCAGCGAGTCAGCGACTCGCTGCGGGGCTGCTGCGAGCAGCCCATGGATCGCTTGTAGCGATCCCAGCGATCGCACGGGGCGATCGCGAGTCCCCTCGTGGGGACTCGGCTGGGCGTGCGCGCGCCTTCGGGTGCGTTGCGCGTTCGGCTGGGTCCCGGTTCGCGTGGGCTCGAGATTTCTCCGGCGATCGAGGATTTCGGTCGGGTTATTATTTTCCGCAAATTTTAATAGCCTGGGATATCGATTTCCAGCAATTTGTATCAGAGCGTTTGGTTTCATGTTCATGTATGTGTTCGATTATCGTTCTACCTTGCAGGGATTTCCGGCTATCATGGTTTAATTTTTCCGTTAATTATTTTACCATGATTATTCGTTTATTAAACTCTCGGACATGTCGAGATTCGTTTTGTGTGGATGAATGTTTGTAATAGTAAAAATTCGGGGGATTACCGAATTTAGGACTTATTATTACGTTCTATGTTTTCCGGAAAGTGTATAGGGTCGATTTCATGTATAGAATCGATACCGGAATTGTAAATTTATTTCTTGTAATTTATTTACGTTGGATCGATGTCGAGACGATCGCCGGAAGACGAAGGTGTGACGAAGAACACGAAGAGGACGAAGAACCGGGGATCGATCAAACCCCTTGATCGATCCCAAGCAATCGACCCAAGGAGGGGGCCGATCGCCCTCGGCTAGGGCTGCCGCCGGCGACGGTGGCGGCTGGTGGCTGGGCTGGGCGGCGGCGCTCCTCCGGTGGTGGTGGTCGGCGGTGGGGGTGGTGTGGGGATCCCCAACCCATGCTACTCCTACCTAGATTCACTTTCCTAATTAATTCGGTTTTTCCTATTTTGAGTACTCCTAAGTTTGGGAACTCTCATGGAGATAGGAAAAGAATTAATTAACATTATTTTATTTCCTTATTCTATTATGGAAATCTTCTAGAATATTCCAAGTCCTACTTGGAATAGGATTCTAGAGATTTAATAGAATTGAAAGGGAAATAATTAATTAATAAATTAATTTTATTTCCTAATTGATTATTCCTATTTTATGAGAATTTTCATAGACATGGAAATTAATTAATTTTGGAAAGTAGAAGAGTCCTAATTTATTTTATTTCCTTATTCTATTATAGAAGTCTTCTAGAATATTCCAAGTTTTACTTGGATAGATTATTCTAGAGATTTAATAGAATTAGATAGGAAAATAAATATATAAAATATTAATAATATTTAATTTTATTTTTGATATATTCGATTGACTTAATTTTCGAATTAAGTAACTTTTGGATTAATTAAAAATAAATAGATTTAAATATTGGGATTAATATTCTCGTCACATGGAGCATTCAAGAACGAAGACTGAAGACTAGAAGATGCGTACGGAGATGCAATAAAGCCATGATAGTCGGAAAAATAATTTTCTAGCATTATTTTGACTATGTGATACTATGTGCTTTATTACTTGTATGCATGCTATATGTGTTTACTTTATGCACTAGATAGCGTATCCCTTTGTTATAAAAAGCTAAGTGGGAGAGGGGATGGAAACATTCCCATGGTCTCCATTGCTGTTCTCTTGGTGACTCTTATGGACTTTTGAAGTTCGTATAGATGTGTCATTGGAGGAGAATTCTTGTAATTCCTTTTACGAGAAACATTGATCAAGTTTATCAAACAATGCCTAATTTGTCCTTCTGAAGCTGACTTCAAGTCGACTCATTCTCACCCCGGGGAGTGGAATGGAGCCAAAACCACTTGGTCATGTGGATGACACAAATTAGAGACATTCGTACCATCCTTTTAAAGGTGGATCGATTGTCTGCTCGGCTCCCTCAATTTTGAGAGATAGGGTTGTTCGCATGGTGAATCACTGGTTAGAAACTTCGAGTTTCACTTATGATTCCCCGCGTCTTGATTTACAAAATCGAATGGATCTTGTAATTGGGAGTCAATTATAAAAGTCTCTTGGTGTAGTAAACGTCCACACCACGTGGCTTGCTATACTGACGGATTTTGGATTAATTGATGTAGAAAGTTATAAGTAATTATGAAGAGTTGTGAAGTTGTCGTAAACGTCCACACCACGTGGCTTGCGGTGATGTAGCAATTCCAAACAATTTACTTTAGTACTGAGTAATGGTTTACACTTAGATACGCGTTATAGTATCCTTCCCCACGAAGTTACGCTACAATCGATGTATGACCAAAGAAAATCTAATTGCTAAATCATTTGGGTAGGTAAACGTCCACACCACGTGGCTTGCCTTACTTGATGGGATTTTAGATGTGATTAGTAATTTAATGATATTATTTGAGGGAGATAATATCGGACATTAAATTGATTGTTTGTTTATATGTGCTTATAGGTTTAGAGAATTGCTATGAATCCACTTTCGTTGATACTTAAGGAATTCAACGCACTGGTTCCATACTGTGTTGGATGGAATAAAGAGTTAGACATTACTCAGACTGTAAAGGAGTACAAAGATGTACTCAGCGAAACTTGTCCTCCTAGACCTACCATTAACTCAACTGATGAGGAAATAGTTGACTTTGAGAAGTGGGATAGTGCTCTTGCATTAGCCGCTAATCATGATGTCATGCTTAAACTCAAGTTGATGTTTAGACATGATGTAAAGGCTAGAAAAGAGGCGATGAGGATACTCATAAAGGTCAGTTGCTTCGAGGAAACGCTTGTACACGTTTTTGAGATGCTAGATCTTTTAGACGAGTTGAGACAGTCGCAAGCTCTTATAGCCAAGGCCAAAGGTTTCGAACCTAAGGGCATACATAAGGAAAAGGAGAAGAAGGCAAGGGGATCCAGTAGTCCTCAAAGACTTGGACCAAAGGGTGGGGTAAAGAAGCCTTCTGGCAAATATCCCCAAGGAAAGCAGTCTGAGTACTGGGGGTCTATATCTTGTCCTCTCAAAGGTACGAATTTTTCTTTAGTCGTAAAACATAGTCAGCGGTATTATCTACCAGAATTCTGGTGTGTAGATATGGAACCACTGACGGTATGTGCATTTTAAATGCAGGGGTTCCAGAAAACCCGACGACTTAGAAAAGAAAAGTTCGAGTCCACATGGGCGAAGCTGTTGAGGAAGCAGTGGTTGCAGTGGAAGACATTTATCTATTTTTTGTAGTTATAGGATTTCATTTCAAGTTTATTGCTTTATGTACCCCTTTATTTTAGAAAGAACTTTTGTTCTAGTTTTCTAATATTAATGAATGGATATTTTATTTCTTTAATCATTTAATGATTTGGATAAGAAATAATGATGATATCTATTCTGGTACATTAGATAGCAATATATGAATGATGAATCCTTAGTCTACCACGATACAACAAACCGTTTATAACTTGTTTTACTTGTTAGATATATTTCTTGTTAAATCATTATACTTGTGAATTCTTATACTTAGTAGTATTTATTCAAATATGATTCAAAAGGTCGAAATTGATTTGTTCAATTATAGTTGAAGGAATGGACCTTCCGACCTAAGAATTGAATTTGGAAGATAATACAACTAAGCATGCCTTTCTGTTTAGAGAGTAGAATTCAGACAAGTATTGAGAATGATCAATGATATATGCAGTCATATGTGTAAGATGCGAGTTATTCTTTAAGAATACTCGAAGATGGATTAGAATGCTTGATGTGCCATAAAAGCAAAGTGTTGTTAGTCACAAAGCAATTATGGGGAACCTTCAAAGTATATCCATTGAAAGCCTGCGACTTGTTCGCGAAGGCTATCAGCTATCTAAATAACACATCGCATATGTCAAAGGTGTTGGAAATCGACTACCCGGGATTCGTTCGTTCGATCGCTCGAACATCCGAACGATCCCAGTCGACATCCGAAGTCGCTACTTCGTTCGCACGACAACCCTTGACCCGATTCACGCCCAGCCATCGCCCCGAAGGACAACCGCGCGAATCGGGACTGGACTGCACCAAAACAGCGCCCGCTGTATGCAGTCCAGCGGTCGCTGGAGAAGCTGCAAACGGCGACCGCCGTTTGCTCTCTGGCGACCGCCGTTTGTCCGCGAACAGCAACGCGATGTTGCTGTTCCGGGCTCGTTTCCGGGTCGTTTTTCCTCATCCGACTACCGTTTCGGAGGTCCTAGAACCCCCAGTAGTCGAGGAATACGATCCACGACCCCGGAATCCGATCTACGTTCATGTATGTTCAACGAGATAATTTTAGATCGATTAATTGCGGAATAAGAATCGATCTCATACCTTCTCGGTCGATTGTTGAGACCTTAGAGCTTCTAACGTATTCTCTTCCCGACTCCAGCCGTTGTGTGGGCAACGATCCGCTGAGGTTCTCCCGTCTATACTCTCTCTGTCTCAACCTCAGTATTATTATTCTCAATGAGAGAATAAAATTTTATTTGCGTTAACCTTTTTACTTTTACAGAGAAAAATATATTTGCGCTAACGCAATTATTTTTCTCAGCAAAAATAAATGTTGCGGCGAATTGTAGGTTAAGAGAGGGTAAGGGAGGGGGTTTATATAGAGCTACGTTAGGGACCTAAGGATAAATTAATTAAGGGCTAAATTGAAATATTAATTAACTTGGAATACGTAAAAGCAATTCCTTAATTAATCGATTTTAATTTTAATTATTATTAACTCCACTATAAAATAATAATTGAATTCCCGAAATTAATTTTAATATTATTTCAACAATAATAAATCCGCCGAAATTACATATACAATTTTCCCCGTGTTTAAGATATCGAACGTCCACGAATTTATTCAATTACTAATAATTAAATTAATTCGTTTCTTATTATCCGAGACTAGTACCACTCATCCTTATTATCATGTGGAACAAATCCACCTGCAGGGTTTACATGATAAACTTTATGAGCTCATCTCGGGGACGTTATCAACCCGATAAACGGGACACGGTTTCCTGTCTATAATCTATAGCATGCCGTGAGTACAATTACGATTCCCAATTTACCGAGTATCTCGACTAATCAATTAGTCTCACTCATTGTCAAGTTAAAGAACCGAGAATTGGACACACGCACCTATAATTATATAGGGATTAGGAATTCGTATATCCGTAATCTCTGAGGTCTAGTTCGATTACTTCGATTAGTATAAATCGAACGCCCTCCCGTGGTCCTGCTCAATACACCAAGTGTACAAGTGTAACATAATAGTCAAGACCAACTATTACCCAGTCACACTACGACGTACCGATGGATTGTCCCTGTCCATCTAAGTCGTGAGCCTCTGTTTGATAATATACGAGTAACTGACAGTATGATCTTCCGCGTGTCTCCTCACGCCATACTGTCTACAACGTATATATCTAGGACTATTGCATTCAAGTACAAGATAGACAAAAATGCCGACAGTTTGATTATTAGATAATGTAAAAACACAGATAAGGAGTTCCATATTGTCACTAAACTAGACATTTAGAATATAACTCCATCAATCTCCCACTTATACTAAATCTCTAGTTGCCCTCTACCATACATCCGATACCCATCCCCTTCACGTGTCTCTTGAACGCTTCCGCTGGAAGTGCCTTCGTAAAGGGGTCAGCCAGGTTATCCGCTGATGCAATCTTGGTGACAACCGCATCGCCTCTCCTGACGATGTCTCTAATCAGGTGGTACTTGCGATCTATGTGTTTACTCGCATTGTGGGCTCGTGGTTCCTTTGCATTAGCCACTGCACCGCTATTGTCACAATAAATTGTGATAGCTCTAGGCATTTTAGGAACCACATCCAAGTCCATAAGGAAGTTCCGGAGCCACACCGATTCTTTAGCTGCCTCAGAGGCTGCTACATATTCGGCTTCCATGGTAGAGTCCGAAATGCATTTCTGCTTAACACTCTTCCATGAGACTGCTCCACCTCCCAATGTGAACACATAGCCTGATGTAGACTTTCGCTGATCCTTATCAGATTGGAAATCCGAGTCTGTGTAACCAATAGGAATCAACTCGGACGCTTTGTAACTCAGAACATAATTCCTAGTCCTTCGCAGGTACTTAAGTATGTTCTTTACAGCAGTCCAGTGACCCTGTCCAGGGTTACTCTGATATCTAGCTACCATGCCCACGGCATAGCAGATATCAGGTCTCGTGCACAACATGGCATACATTAGACTTCCTACTGCCGAAGCATAAGGAACCTTCTTCATGTAATCTATCTCCTTTTGTGTTTTGGGACACATGTCTTTAGATAGATGAATTCCATGGCAGAAAGGTTGAGCACCTCTCTTGGAATTCTGCATGTTGAAACGAGCCAGAATCGTATCAATATATGAAGCCTGGGACAAGCTTAATGTTCTTTTCCGGCGATCCCTTATAACCTTGATCCCAAGAACATGCCCAACTTGTCCTAAGTCTTTCATATCGAATTGCTTGGACAACCATCCCTTTATGTCTGACAACATCTTCACATTGTTGCCAATTAGAAGGATGTCGTCTACATAAAGCACGAGAAACGCCACACTGTTTCCGTCACTTCTCCGGTATACACACGACTCGTCCATGCTTTGAATGAATCCATAAGACTGGATAACCTCATCAAACCGCATGTTCCAAGATCTAGAAGCTTGCTTCAATCCATAAATGGATTGGTTTAGCTTACACACTAGATGCTCTTGGCCTTTCTTGATGAAACCTTCTGGCTGTCTCATGTAAATGGTCTCGTCAAGATTCCCATTCAAGAATGTTGTCTTGACGTCCATTTGCCACACCTCATAATCCATATAAGATGCTATAGACAAAAGAATCCGGATCGACTTTAGCATAGCTACCGGCGAAAAAGTTTCCTCATAATCGATCCCTTCTTTCTGAGTATACCCCTTCGCAACAAGCCTAGCCTTGAAGGTTTCAACCTTCCCGTCAGACCCTCTTTTTCTCTTGTACACCCACTTGCAACCAATGGCTTTTACACCTTTGGGCGGTGCTACAAGATTCCAGACCTGATTTGAATCCATTGATTCAATCTCAGATTTCATCGCCTTTTGCCAAGACTGAGCATCTTTATCTTTAAGCGCCTCGCCATAGGTCCAGGGATCGGCTTCATGTTCTCCAGGTAACAAGTCCGAAGACTCACCTATAAACATGAACCTATCGGGTTGTCGAACAACCCTCCCACTACGACGAGGCTCCGGTGTAACCTCAGTAACTATAGGTGCAGACTGTGGTGGCGTATCACCCGGTTCAGTTGGATATAAGCCTTGATCGTCCCCTCTCAGTTCGTTAAGTATTATCTCACTCTTGGGCTTGTGGTCCATTATATAATCCTCTTCCAAAAACCGAGCGTTGGTGCTAACAACGATCTTCTGGTCCTTAGGACTATAAAATAGACCACCTTTCGTTCCTCTAAGATATCCTATAAACAACCGAATATCTGAACGAGATTCCAACTTATCAGCCTCATGCTTCAGCACATGTGCTGGACAACCCCAGACCCGAATGTGTTTCAAATTTGGCTTTCGCCCGGTCCACAATTCCGAGGGCGTCTTAGGGACTGATTTAGAAGGAACTAAGTTCAGGATATACGCCGCTGTTTCCAAGGCATATCCCCAGAACGAAACTGGTAGTTCTGAATAACTCATCATAGATCTTACCATTTCCATAAGAGTCCTATTCCTTCTTTCTGCTACACCATTCTGCTGGGGCGTGTATGGTGCAGTCATCTGGGAGTCAATCCCATTATCTAATAAGTACGCCTTAAACTCTCCCGAGAGGTACTCTCCTCCACGATCAGATCGTAGAGTCTTTATGGTTTTACCATGAAGGTTCTCCACAAGAGCTTTGTACTCCTTGAACTTGTCAAAGCACTCGCTCTTGCGGCGCATCAGGTATATAAAACCATACCTTGAGTAATCATCAGTGAAGGTTACGAAAAATTCATAACCTCCTCTCGCTTAAACAGATAAAGGCCCGCACAAATCAGAGTGAATCAATTCTAGTACTTCCTTGGATCTATACCCTTTATCACTAAAGGGTCGCTTGGTCATTTTTCCTTCCAGGCATGATTCGCAGGTTGGAAAGTCCTCATCTTTCACACTACTGAGTATTCCATCAGTTATCAACCTTTGAATCCTGCCCAAGTTAATATGACCTAGCCTAAGATGCCATAAGTACTTTTGATTCATTCTAGAAGGCTCCTTTCTCTTATTGGTACTAGATGTGTTATTTGACTCTACTCGTTGCATCGTGGAATAATCAGGATTCAGTATATATAAGTTGCCTATCAATGTACCAGAACAGATATACTCACCATTCTTTTTGATAATAACAGAACTATCAAAAGAAACAGAATATTCATTCAAAACCAATTTAGAAACCGAAACAAGGTTCTTTCTAAAATTCGGTACATAAAGACAATTATTCAATACCAAAACTTTATTATTAAAAGACAAATGAATATCTCCCACTGCAACTGCCGCCACTTTCGTAGCGTTGCCCATGTAGATAGTGATCTCTCCCTCTCTAAGCCGCCGGGTTTCCTGGAACCCCTGCAAAGAATTGCAGACATGATCAGTGGCTCCCGTATCCACACACCAGGTACCGGTGGATAACACCGCTAAACATGTTTCAGTGACTAAGGAAAAGTTCATACCTACTTGTCTGAGAGGACAATTAGACTTCCAATGTCCAGACTGCTTGCAACGGAAACACTTGCCCTTGGGCTTGTTCACTCCATTCCGTGGTCCACCATTGCTGGGTCCACTGGGTTTCCGTCCTTGCTTCTTCTTCCTCTTAGTCCCCGGAGGGCCAGGAAGTTTCACAGCCACAAGTGCATGAGATTTCTTAAAGATTCCCTCTGCCGCCTGGATTTCAGTCAGGAGTTCCGCCAACGAATATAACCTCTTGTTCATGTTATAGTTCAGGCGGAACTGCTCAAAACTCCTAGGCAGAGACTGGAGCACTATATCGATCTGGGTTTCCCCATCGATAGCTCCTCCCATAATCTCTATCTCATTCAGATAGCCTATCATCCTAAGAACGTGATCCCTCACGGGCGTTCCTTCGGACATAGTGGCCGTCATGAGTTTTCTCATAGCATCTTGCCTGGCTGCCCTATCCTGACTACCAAATATCTCCTTGAGGTTAAGCATCATATCATAGGCAGTGGTCATGGCCTCATGCTGATGTTGCAGCACATTTGACATAGAAGCCAAAATGTAGCACCGCGCCATCTGATCAGCCTTGACTCACTTCCGATGAGCTTCCTTTTCCTCAGGAGTGGATGAAGGTACCGGTATACCGATCCAATCGATATACCGTGTGTGCGGAAGCGTGTAAAGCAATAGATCTACTATGCCATGATCTTAGTGCACACAAATATGTATAGACACACATATATTTATATATATATATATATATATATATATATATATACATCCAATATATATATATATATAGAGATCAACGAGTTCTTACATGTGATGATGAAATGATTCGTTGTTGTCGATGAGGTGGTGTTGAGTCGATTGAACCACCTCAATGGATCACCTCGAAATGTTCACCTTGGAATGACCTCGTCACTCCTTTGGATCGCCCGGATGTTGAAGCCGCACAAATGGCCCGGCCTCTACGTGTTGCACACGAACCCGGATGACGAACACTTTGCTTGATCGAGTCGGTTCTCCTAGAACACTCTCTCCTTTCTCTCTTTGGTGTGAATTTCGTGGGTAAAGATAATGTGTGTTGAAAATCTGATTTTCATCCATATTATAACCTCATTATTCATCACATTACTCCCCTTTGTAACCTACAACATAATGGGCATCATAATGTACCATTAACATGCAAAAGGGGTTACAAAGGAGGTGAAAGGTCATATGCCATATACACATGCCACTATGCATTGTATGTGGTCCCACTTGCTTGTGTGGCATGCCATGTCACACTATGTGACATGCATCCATGCAAGCCATGCATCCCATGCATGTTTATTAAATCCACGTAAATATTGATTCTAAATCAATATATTTATCAAGCAACGTACATCATCTTTGAGTCCGTGTGTGACCCTGTAGGTATGATTTATCGATCAATATTATATTGTTCCCAACAAATAATATTATCAAATAATCATTTAACATCCATAGACGACCTTATGACTATATCGATTGCACACGTAGGATCGAAGGACATATCCCAACAATCTCCCACTTGGCCTTCAGAGCCAGTGTGCTGTCAACTTCCTGTTGTCACTTTATGTCTAAGTTTGAACTTGAGGCAAGACTCGAGTCATCCTCAATCGGTTCAAACCTTTCTTGGACTTTGAGACAGACTGTAAAACCAGATTTATCACTATGATACGAATCTGGACGTGGCCACGTATTTTCCACAGTCTCGACTCTCCAAGTGGCCGTTAAGACATGTATCCCATTATAAAATGGAGGACAATCCCATCTTGTCAATCCAAGCTCTCCCACTTGCTTCCTGATATACCCAATAACAAGTTTTATAACCTCCTTTTACGAAAGGCGTTTACTTGTATCAAAGTACACCATTTCACAATGGAATCACTCTGGACTACTCAGGTCAGAGGAAATTGCTCGACAGTCAATGAAATAGTATTATGACTCGAAATCTTAAATACTATTCCAGTCGGGTCTGTTCGATCATTAGCTCCCAGCTAATATCTATGTAATTGTACTTGATGTCCCACATCACTAGCCCATGAAGCGGCGCTATAGTACACATTACAATCTAGTTCTTTGTATTATCGGTTTGTCCGTACTCGATTATACGAACCAGGAACAGCTATATGATTCAAGTATATCAGTTCAACCATTGGGACTTCATTATGCGGTAAGTCGACCTCATAACCCAATTGATATAACTTAATCATTTGGACAATTCATATAAATTAAACCATATTTATATGAAGAATTATGTATTATACATATGAGTGAATGTTTATCAAATCTCCAAAAGTATCTAATACAGTAATAGAAATAACAACCCATCTCTAAGATGTCTGATATCTATTGCAGTCGTGAAAGCCTCAAGCTTAAACTGCTGGAGAGGTTTAGAAAGCGGGTTTGCAACCTTACCAAAAGTTGCAACTTTATTATCTCGATGTCTCCACAAAACTATCTCCCAAATAATGTGGAACTTCCTGAGCACCAGTTTTAGACTTGTGGTGCTTCCTAGCTCATAGGCTTGCGCGATAACTCTACTATAAATAGAGAACTATCGGATGGGCTGAGCTAGTTACGCCACCTAGTTCATTCAAGAACTTTCAAATCCTAACTGCCAACATTACTGCATCCAATGCAATACTGTGCTCAGCTTCTGTAGTTTAATCAGCTATATTGCATTGCATGGAACTATTCCAGCAAATATCACCTCTAACCAGACAAAAGATATAACCAGATTAAAATCGGAAATTATCTTAGTCTGTTTTGAAGTTAGCATTCAAACAGCTTGTTAATATCAACTCTTTTTGTCTTCCAAAGACAACAAAATATTCTTTTGTCAATCTAAGGTACATAAGAATATTCTTGGTCGCAGTCTAACGCGCCTCACCTGGATTTCCTTGAAACTGACTCGTCATGCTCAAAGCATACGATACGTCCGGTCGTGTGCATATCATGGCGTACATTATAGACCCTATTGCCGAAGCATAAGGAATGTTTTCCATCCTCTTTTGCTCATCAAGTCCCGTAGGGCCTTGCATCTTGCTAAGAGATGTGCCATGACTCATTGGAATGAGACCCTTTTTGGCGTCTTTCATTCTGAACTTATCAAGTACCTTATCAATATAAGTCACTTGACTAAGTCCAAACATCATTTTCGATCTGTTCCGACAGATCTTGATGCCCAATATGTACTGTGCTTCTCCAAGATCCTTCATTGAAAAACAATTTCCAAGCCATTCTTTAATAGAATTAAGCATAGAAACATTGTTTCCAATAAGGAGTATGTCATCGACATACAACACAATGAATACAACGTAACTCCCACTGACCTTCTTGTAAACACAAGAGTCTTCCATGTTCTTTTGAAATCCAAACTCTTGTATGGATTCATCGAACCGAAGATTCCAGCTCCGAGATGCTTGCTTTAATCCATAGATGGATCTATTAAGCTTGCATACTCTCTCAGCCTGATTAGGATCGATAAAACCCTCTGGTTGTGTCATAAACACATCCTCTTCTAGAATCCTATTCAAGAAGGCGGTTTTAACATCCATTTTCCATATCTCATAATCATAATGAGCTACAATGGCTAAGAGAATCCGAATGGATTTAATCATAGCAACTGGTGAAAAAGTTTCATTATAATCCACCCCGTGAATTTGATTAACTCCTTTTGCCACCAACTTTGCATTGAAAACACTATGTTTTCCATTCATGTCTGTTTTATTTTGTAAATCCATTTGCATCCAATGGGCCTAGCCCATTTAGGCAAATCGACCAAGTTCCAAACTTGAGTTTCAGACATTGATTCCATTTTCGGATTTCATGTCACCCTGCCATTTCTCGGAATTTGGACTCGTCACAGCTTGGATATAGGTCGAAGGTTCATTACTTTCTAAAAGCATGACTTCATAGTTCTCGTTTTTCAGAATACCTAAGTATCTGTCAGGTTGAGTTCTAATCCTTCCGGACCTTCGAGGGTTAGGTGTGTTTTCCAAAACCACTGGAGCACTCTCGACTTGTTCTTGAGTGTCCATCTCAGTTTGATCTTCTTGAACCTCGTTCAATTCAACTGAGCTCCCACTTACTTTCTTGGAAAGATATTCCTTTTCAAGAAATACACCATCTCGAGCAACAAAGACTTTGTTCTCAGATTGGTTGTAAAAGTGGTACCCTCGTGTTTCTTTTGGATAACCCACAAAGAAACATTTATCCGATTTGGGTTCAAGCTTTGTAGAGATATTTCTCTTCACATAAACTTCACATCCCCAAACCTTGATATAAGACAAGTTAGGGACCTTCCCTTTCCATACCTCGTATGGTGTCTTATCAACAGCTTTTGACGGTGTCCTATTCAGTGTATAAGTTGAAGTCTAGAATTGTGTGTTTCCAAAAGAGACCAGTATTTCATTTAGACCTCTCATCGAATGGTCGAACTATATCTAATATAGTTTGTTTTCTCTTTTCCGAAACATAACCTTCATGTGCTTGTGAACTGATAGGTTCCACATACATCAGTATGGATCATCCCTAATAAATCACTCACATGTTCTCATTTCTCCAAGAAAGATGACATTGTTATCTTGTCCATCACACATCATCCACATGTATCAAATGACTCCAAGTCAAATGAATCTAGAATGCATTCTAAAAGAAGATTCGTTACATATTTAGATGTTGATTTGACCTAATCAACAATGTTATAGTTATGTCTCATTGAGACTTATTCGATTCGGCCTTTAGTGTTAATGTTATATATGATTTTTCAAGTTTAAAGTATACATAAACAATATAATAAACGTACCAAAACAAAGAATAATTCACAATTAAAATAGTTACCAAACTATTTAATAGTGAAAAACTAATCCATCAGTATCCAATACTGAACCAATATTCATTGTTTATTACTAAAACAAGGCCCTAAGGCAAAACAACATCATATGATCATGCGGCTAATGCAGCGACATTCGCTTCATTTCTCGTCCGTAGATCGACATCTCTACTCACCAAACTTACACTTCTATGTAGTTCCTCCACATACAAATGTGAAAACCACATTTGGCATCCAATACCCAAGAAGTAGAATTTGTAAAGTTTAATGTCTATATCATTAATACTTGAAGATGAAGCAACCCCGTTCTTCACATCTTCTTTGAACTTTGGGCAAATTCAATTATTCCCAATAATTGAGTCTCATTCAAATTTCCCATTCAAAATTATCTCAATGTCAAAACGTGATAAATCGTAAGTGAAAAATCGAAGTTTTCTAACCAGCGATATTATCATGCAATTGAAGCCCTATCTCTCATAAAATATGAGGGAGCCAACCAGACAATCGATTCACGCCATCCAATGGCTCGAAAGTCTCTAATTTGTGTCATTGATGAACTTAAGTGTTTTGGATTAAATCACTCCCCGAGGTGTAAATAATCATAACCTTAGAATCCATCATATGAAAGACAAATTAGGCATTTGTTTTGAAATTGAATAAAATATGAACTTTTATATGTTTGCAAGTAGTGTCCAACACTTTTGCAAAGACGCATTGAGATTCCCTAGGAACCCTAGTAGCCTTCTTGCCCCTGCTCTTTTGAATACCCTATCCCATATCATAAGAATTTCCCTCTTAGGGTCCTTCTCTATCGCCGGCTCAGCAGCCTTGAGCATCCCGTGGAGCTCACGAAGCGATTTCTTCAAACCATTCATATGGAAAATTTAGCCTAAAGGCATTATAACCATCATGAGATTGAAGTATGAAATCGGTTGCCAAATAATCATCATAGGAAAAATCTAGGCGGTCACTTGAAACAAATAATCCAATCATTTGTTGCACATGTGATTCCATAGATTTCCATTTTTCCAGCCTAGCTGAAGCGATGACCCTGGTCATACCGAACCGCTCAATCATAGTATGTTCCCCGAACATGCTATTGAGTTGTTCAATGATATCATAGGAATTGGTAATCTAACACATTCTCTTTGTATTCGTATTTGAGGACCATCCTCAAATTACGTTGTCAATCAAGAAAATTTGTGTTGTTCAATTTTTCACAATCAAGAATTGAACCAAACTTGAATTGAGTTGATATTTAACATGATAAACTACAAAAGAAAGATAAGTAAAGTATGTAAACATCCACAAAGCGGTAAATAAATAAGGTTGTCTAACAATTGTACTTATTTATTTCATTTTGTTCAATTGATATCCAATATCATTGTCCCTTAGAACAAAACGATTCCGAGATCCTCATCTTGCAAATCTTTAAGCCGACTGAGTCCGCACTTAAGAAGTCTAAGATAGGTAGACATCCCATGTCAATGACATCTAATGTCACTCTCGGTCGATGAGAGTCCCATTCTCATCTCATGTCTCGATAGCCACGCCTGCAGTGGATCTATCGATGAGAAAACCAAACTCACGTGTAAGGGTCTAACCCTTACTCCCACTTATCCCAAGATAACAAGTAGTACCCCGCTGAGGCGGACCTACCAACTTATGATCGAGGGCTTCATGAGTGTGATGTTTTTGGACAAGACATTATAGTCATTATTTTGGGAACTTGCATGCATAGGTGTTTATATGTAAGTTGAACATTTATAACATAAAACATCCTATAACTAGCAAAGCAATTAAATACGTAATCGAAAGGCCCCTAGAACCTCACAACTCTCAAACGAAAAGATTAAAAGCAACAAAATAGGCCTTGAACATCTTCTGGACTGGCCCGCGCCCGCCGTTTCAGTTCCGCACCCGCCGATTTAGGTCAACCTTAGTCCTTACCCCAAAAACCACGAACAGCGCCCGTCGTTTCACAATCAGCGGTCGCCGAACACCACCGGCGGTCGCCGTTTCCAAAACGGCGCCCGCCAAAAGGGTACAAAATAGGCTGACCAAAAAACAGCCTTTCGGCGGTCGCCGTTTCCAAAACGGCGCCCGCCGAATCCATTCGGCGCCCGCCGGAGTACAAACGGCGCCCGCCGTTTTGCTCCAGCAGCCCGGTTTTTGCCCGTTTCGCTTCATTTTGCATCGTTTCTTCTCGTTTTCGCCGGAGAGCCGAGATCCACCATCGAACCATGGACCAAGTCCATCGCTTACAATTTTGAACAATACATATTGAAATAGAAAACCTATCTATTACAAATGATTCCAAGGGACGCAGCCCTCCAAAACTATGGCCAATCGTACGTAAAAAAAACGACGAATTCATTCACCCGACCACTAACGGTGGCCGGCCTTACATCTAATCACATAATCACAATTAAACAATTAATCCAATTATGTTTATTTAACCTTCGTGTCCAACACAAAAGTGTGCACGAGCCCTAGGCTCTGATACCAATTGAAGGTACCGGTATACCGATCCAATCGATATACCGTGTGTGCGGAAGCGTGTAAAGCAATAGATCTACTATGCCATGATCTTAGTGCACACAAATATGTATAGACACACATATATTTATATATATATATATATACATCCAATATATATATATATATAGAGATCAACGAGTTCTTACATGTGATGATGAAATGATTCGTTGTTGTCGATGAGGTGGTGTTGAGTCGATTGAACCACCTCAATGGATCACCTCGAAATGTTCACCTTGGAATGACCTCGTCACTCCTTTGGATCGCCCGGATGTTGAAGCCGCACAAATGGCCCGGCCTCTACGTGTTGCACACGAACCCGGATGACGAACACTTTGCTTGATCGAGTCGGTTCTCCTAGAACACTCTCTCCTTTCTCTCTTTGGTGTGAATTTCGTGGGTAAAGATAATGTGTGTTGAAAATCTGATTTTCATCCATATTATAACCTCATTATTCATCACATTACTCCCCTTTGTAACCTACAACATAATGGGCATCATAATGTACCATTAACATGCAAAAGGGGTTACAAAGGAGGTGAAAGGTCATATGCCATATACACATGCCACTATGCATTGTATGTGGTCCCACTTGCTTGTGTGGCATGCCATGTCACACTATGTGACATGCATCCATGCAAGCCATGCATCCCATGCATGTTTATTAAATCCACGTAAATATTGATTCTAAATCAATATATTTATCAAGCAACGTACATCATCTTTGAGTTCGTGTGTGACCCTGTAGGTATGATTTATCGATCAATATTATATTGTTCCCAACAAATAATATTATCAAATAATCATTTAACATCCATAGACGACCTTATGACTATATCGATTGCACACGTAGGATCGAAGGACATATCCCAACAGTGGAGGTATCAATAGGTTCATCAGGACAAAACTCATGGAGTACATATTTGTACTCCTCAGCAGTTAGGACAATGTCCAAGTTTCGTTTCCAATCAACATAGTTTGGACCAGTGAGTTTGTTTTCTTTTAGTATAATGGACAGCGGGTTGAGTGCCATATCTATAAAAGAGACAAATCAAACTGTCAAATTTAATTCGATATTAACTCCCTTAATTAATATCATTAAATTTACCAATCAATCCTAAAATCCCATCAGACTAGCATGCCACGTTCATGTGGACGTATACTAGTCCAAACGATTTTATAACTGGACTTTTACTTTGGTCGTACATCATTACAGCAGTGACTCCGATGGGGAGGATACTGTAAAGCGTACGTAAGTGTATACCATTTCTCAGTACTAAGTTAACCGCTCGGAAACTACACGCCCACCGCAAGCCACGTTAGTGTGGACGTTTACGTTGACATGCGGTCCCTTTACGATTTCCTATAACTGTCGAGCCTCAATTAACCCAAATTTCCGTTTCCGTCTAGCAAGCCACGATAGTGTGGACGTTTACTAAACAAACAACTTTGTTAATTGAATTCCATTTAATAAATTTCACAATTTCGTTAATCAAAGCTTGATATCTCGTAAGTGAAACTCGAAGTTTCTAACCAGCGATCAATCATGCAATAGAGCCCTATCTCTCACAAAGTGAGGGAGCCAACCAGACAATCGATCTAGTCATCAAATGACTCGAATGTCTCTAATCTGTGTCATCGACATAACCAAGCGCTTTGGCTCCATTCCACTCCCCGGGGTGAGAATGAGTCGAGTTGAAATTAGTCTTTGAAAGACAGATTAGGCATTGCTTTGAAAAACTTAAGTGTTCAATTCTATAAATGGAATTGAATTCGAATTTTGATCCAGTGATATCCGTGTGTCAACTTTATCCGATAGGGAGGATGACACTAAAGCCAACTCGTAAGCGACACACATCACTATCAAAACAGAGAATGGAGACCGCGGGATTGTTTCCAATCCCTCTCCCACTTAGTTTTTACGAAAGGGATAACAAGCACATGCATATAGAAATAAAGCATAATAAAACACGTAAACACATAGAAAGCATTTAACGTGGCCCGATTATTATGGCCTTTAAAATTCTTCGATGCACGTCTTCTCGGATCTTCGTCTCGTTGCTCGCCTCGGTCTCGGTCCATCACCGACTCGTCTAAGGACCAAGAGACGAACCCCTCCCACTGGAGTATCATCCCGGGCCCTCGACAAGCGATCCGTGATGTCCGTCGAACCCCCGCGGCGCTGCTGCCAAAACTCAAAACAGCGCCCGCCGTTTGAGGAACAGCGGTCGCTGGAGGAGCTGCAAACGGCGACCGCCGTTTGCCCTCCAGCGGGCGCCGTTTTTGCACAGTAGCCGCGGGTTTGACTTCTCGACCCTCGTTCGTCCGTCCTTCGATCTCTTCTCGATCCACCAAGCAGCAGTAACAATACATATGTGAACTAACTACTTCCGGCATCGATCCTATACAGGAATGATCGATCCTATACACCCGGATAAACGAAAAACGAAATAGAAAACCCTAAACGACTCAACCCGTCGTTTTAACTATTACAAACAAGCAACGATAAAAAACAAAGATCTCGACAATCCCGAGAGTTTAACAAACCACAATATACAGTACAAATAAACATGACCATAATAATCGGGTTATCCTGCAAAACAAAACTCGCAAACAATACAAGAACGCACAAAACCGGCTCTAATACCAATTGTTGGAAATCGACTACCCGGGATGCGTTCGTTCGATCGCTCGAACATCCGAACGATCCCAGTCGACATCCGAAGTCGCTACTTCGTTCGCACGACAACCCTTGACCCGATTCACGCCCAGCCATCGCCCCGAAGGACAACCGCGCGACAATATGGAACTCCTTATCTGTGTTTTTACATTATCTAATAATCAAACTGTCGGCATTTTTGTCTATCTTGTACTTGAATGCAATAGTCCTAGATATATACGTTGTAGACAGTATGGCGTGAGGAGACACGCGGAAGATCATACTGTCAGTTACTCGTATATTATCAAACAGAGGCTCACGACTTAGATGGACAGGGACAATCCATCGGTACGTCGTAGTGTGACTGGGTAATAGTTGGTCTTGACTATTATGTTACACTTGTACACTTGGTGTATTGAGCAGGACCACGGGAGGGCGTTCGATTTATACTAATCGAAGTAATCGAACTAGACCTCAGAGATTACGGATATACGAATTCCTAATCCCTATATAATTATAGGTGCGTGTGTCCAATTCTCGGTTCTTTAACTTGCCAATGAGTGAGACTAATTGATTAGTCGAGATACTCGGTAAATTGGGAATCGTAATTGTACTCACGGCATGCTATAGATTATAGACAGGAAACCGTGTCCCGTTTATCGGGTTGATAACGTCCCCGAGATGAGCTCATAAAGTTTATCATGTAAACCCTGCAGGTGGATTTGTTCCACATGATAATAAGGATGAGTGGTACTAGTCTCGGATAATAAGAAACGAATTAATTTAATTATTAGTAATTGAATAAATTCGTGGACGTTCGATATCTTAAACACGGGGAAAATTGTATATGTAATTTCGGCGGATTTATTATTGTTGAAATAATATTAAAATTAATTTCGGGAATTCAATTATTATTTTATAGTGGAGTTAATAATAATTAAAATTAAAATCGATTAATTAAGGAATTGCTTTTACGTATTCCAAGTTAATTAATATTTCAATTTAGCCCTTAATTAATTTATCCTTAGGTCCCTAACGTAGCTCTATATAAACCCCCTCCCTTACCCTCTCTTAACCTACAATTCGCCGCAACATTTATTTTTGCTGAGAAAAATAATTGCGTTAGCGCAAATATATTTTTCTCTGTAAAAGTAAAAAGGTTAACGCAAATAAAATTTTATTCTCTCATTGAGAATAATAATACTGAGGTTGAGACAGAGAGAGTATAGACGGGAGAACCTCAGCGGATCGTTGCCCACACAACGGCTGGAGTCGGGAAGAGAATACGTTAGAAGCTCTAAGGTCTCAACAATCGACCGAGAAGGTATGAGATCGATTCTTATTCCGCAATTAATCGATCTAAAATTATCTCGTTGAACATACATGAACGTAGATCGGATTCCGGGGTCGTGGATCGTATTCCTCGACTACTGGGGGTTCTAGGACCTCCGAAACGGTAGTCGGATGAGGAAAAACGACCCGGAAACGAGCCCGGAACAGCAACATCGCGTTGCTGTTCGCGGACAAACGGCGGTCGCCAGAGAGCAAACGGCGGTCGCCGTTTGCAGCTTCTCCAGCGACCGCTGGACTGCATACAGCGGGCGCTGTTTTGGTGCAGTCCAGTCCCGATTCGCGCGGTTGTCCTTCGGGGCGATGGCTGGGCGTGAATCGGGTCAAGGGTTGTCGTGCGAACGAAGTAGCGACTTCGGATGTCGACTGGGATCGTTCGTATGTTCGAGCGATCGAACGAACGCATCCCGGGTAGTCGATTTCCAACAAAAGGTTGGGATTGACTCTCAAATGACTACACCATACACTCAAGTGTAGACATGGTGTGTCGCTAATAAGAAATGGAATTCTAATAGTAAAAGAACAAGCTTTATTCGGAACTACCTATGTTATATGGATATTTCTGGATACAACGACACATGGTTGTAGGATATCCTAGAAGAACAAGTGATTGTATGTTCAATAGTATTATGAACCAGAAGGACGTCATCGCCCGGTTCTTAGAGGAAGACTATTAGATGAACTACAATGCCCTAACTGACAAAAGGTACTTTGAAATGAGGAAAACAAAAGACTGAGAACCAGCCTAACCGAGTAGTAGTACACCACTAACTGCACCTAATGTTATTACTGTTATATACCAGAACGCCATTGTAGTGGGAGGTTGTTAAGCAACCAAAGATATTCATAAGACTAGAGGAGTTTTTCTTGAACTCTGGATCTAGTAGAGATGAAATCGATCCCTAACTCTGCATAAGGGGCAGTACCAATCTAAATGTGCCTACTTGGATAGCAATAAGTATTATTGTTAAGAGGCAAGATCATTTAGGAGTACGAGCTTAGTAAATCCATTTATGGATTGTTACAAAGCTATGAATCGTGGAACTTGCGAATTGATGAGATGGTCCATTAGATGGATTCATCAAAGGGCGTAGACGATGAAGGTGTATTAGAGACGTAATGGAAACAAGGTGGTGTTTCTCGCAATTTTATGTAGATAACACTTCATCATTGGCAACAATGTAAAAGTATTGTCAGACATAAAATAGAGGTTGTCTAAATAAATCGGGACATAAGATTAAGAGTAAGTTGGATCATGTTCTTGGAATCTTTCAATCTCTAGATAAGAACATTGTACTTCTCCTAGATATCTTATGCGATAATGGTTTGTTTTAAACATGCATAATTCTGAGAAAGGTTATTGCCTTTCAGAAACAGAATACATCTGTCTAAAGGTATGTGTCTTGAACACATAAAGGATATAGATAAAGACAAAGCAGTTTCCTACACTTCAAGTATGGAAAGCTTTTATAGATGCAATGTTGTAAAACAAGAACCTGATATCAACTATGTGGTTGGCATAGTGGGAGGATATCAAAGTAATCTTGACAAAGGATGTTCGAGTGCTGTGAGAGTACTTTCGAAGTACTGGCTTACGGAGCAATACGAATTCTTGTTGGATTACATCTTCTCATATCCAAAATCAGAGAAAGACCAGTGTAAGTCGATATCAGACTATGTGTTCACTTTTGGAAGAGGTAGGACCTTAAGATGAAAGAGTGATAAGCATGATGCTTCTCGGACTCTATCATAAACCGAATAGCAGCCTCAGAGGCAGAGGAAGTTTTGGTTAGGTTCTGGAATGACCTCTGAGCGTGGATATGATTCTTGGTTCACCAAAGGCTATGTAAATAGCGGTGCGTGGTAAACTGGAAGAAGTCATAAGTTCAAAAGGTGATGATAACACATAGAGCAAGTACCACCTGATTCGAGTCATCGTCTAGGGAGACGACGCTGTAGTCACCAAGATAACTTCAGAGCGGCAACCTAGATTGCTCATTCACATATTACTTCTTGGAAGTACACTTTAAGCACGTGATGAGTATGGGAGTCGGGAGTTTGGAGGAAATGACTAGACCTTAGTACAAGTGGGAGATTGTTGGAGTTGTGTACTTAATGTCTAGATTTAAGTATCGGTAAACTCCCGGTCATAGCATTTAACTTATTTAATTAATAAACAATTGTTTGCATTTAATTATTATTAATTAAATTATGCAAGATATAGTCCTGGATTTTATACGTTGTAGTTAGTATGGTGTGTCGGGCCCACACAGAAGATCATACTATCGGTTACTCGTATTTAATCAAACAGTTGCTCACGACCTAGATGGACACGGACCAATCCATCGGTATAGTCGTTGTGTGAGAGAGAAAATAATTTGTCTTAATTATTTTATCACACTTGTACACTTGGTGTATTGGGCGGATCACTTGAGATTTATCAATTAGGATTGCCGTTGATAATTGATTTAAATCTCAGATTATTTTATTCTTAATCCCCGATACTATTGCGGGTGTGTATATTTAATATAAGAGACTTTGATTTTCCAAAGGAATTAACCGATTTAATTATTGGGTTAATTACCGGTAAAATTGGGTCGCTATATTTTATATATGACATGCCGTGAATACTTGACGGGAAAGTGTATCCCGTAAGGGTTGATAATATCCCCGAGATGAGTTCATAAGGAATTATTATGTAAACCCTGCAGGTGGATTTATTCCGCATAATAATTAAGGTTGAACGGTACTATTCTCGGATATAAGAGATGAATAAATTAATTAGCAATAAATTAATTTTATTCATGGATATTTAAATCTTAAATACACGGAATAAATAATACTAATCGGAGAAATATTATTTGATATAATATGGTTTAATATTGGGAGTGCAATTAATTTATATAGTGGAAAATAAATTAATTAATATTGATAAGGATTAATAGACTTGGGCTTGGGCTCAATTTAATCATCAATATTGGAAGCCCAATATTCCACCTCCTTTTGATCCCCTACGTAGCCTATAAAAGCACTACATGGCCTTCATAATTAATACACATCATAAGACAAGAATATCATACTTGATAGTTCTAGAGAGTTGAAGGAGATCCATAGGAGTTCGATAGATCGTCGCCCACACGACGTTCGGACGAGGTGCAAGGAATACGTAGGAAGATTCGAAGGTCTTCAACGTTTTGATTTCGTTTCTCCGCACAACGAATCGAGGTATAAAATCATAAAACCCCTTCTATGATTTTATGTGCATATAATTGTGATATATACATGAACATACGATCCGGGTAACGTACGAACCTCGGGGATGGGGATTCGAGATCCCCGGCGAGGATCGAAGGCGGTGGTCGAACTCTAGGGTTCGGACCACCGGGACGCGCGACAAGGGGAAGCCCCGGCTGGACGCCGGGGCATGCGATCGACTTCGGTCGATCGCCGGGGATGCCGTGGGCTGGTGCCACGGCGGATACCCCCGCCCTCATCGCCGCCGGCGCGGCTACGGGGAACCCTCGGCCGAAGCCGAGGGATGCGATCGATCCTCGGATCGATCGCGGGTCAGCTGCGGGGCAACTCGCAGCGACCCCGTGCATGCTACGGGTTCGCCCGTAGCGGCTCGCACGGGGTGACCCCGTGCGCTGGGGCAGCGAGTCAGCGACTCGCTGCGGGGCTGCTGCGAGCAGCCCAGGGATCGCTTGTAGCGATCCCAGCGATCGCACGGGGCGATCGCGAGTCCCCTCGTGGGGACTCGGCTGGGCGTGCGCGCGCCTTCGGGTGCGTTGCGTGTTCGGCTGGGTCCCGGTTCGCGTGGGCTCGTGATTTCTCCGGCGATCGAGGATTTCGGTCGGATTATTATTTTCCGAAAATTTTAATAGCCCGGGATATCGATTTCCAGCATGATTTCCATGGAGTATGAAATAGCGATATGGAATATAATTACCGGTCGACCATGGCGAGATTAACTCCATAAAATGAACGGTCCACGTAACGTTCATTCAAGCCCGTGGCGAAGTCAATAGTAGGGAACGACAAAGGAGGACCTCCTCTATCGTCCAACAATGGAGATGCTCGTTTTGCCGACAAACCTTCTCCGTCGCTACTCTGCGACCGTGCCCTTTTAGACAAAATTTTCTCCGATACTTGGATATCGTCCTTCGGAAGATCGTGGGGAACAGCCAACTCAACCTCAATTAATTCCGAAGAAGGCAACATAGAGGAATGACTAGTATCTTTATCCCGGGACACCGCAACAGCCACTACGGAATCGCTAACCCCTGACGAGGGAGCCGAGATCGATACCCCTCTAACCAGATTTCTCCTCTTTTCCACACCTTTTCCAGAAGCACGAGACGCTGCGCTAGGAACCTTCGGCATACCGGGAGGAGGATCAATGAACACACGATCGAATGGAGCTACAAGAAAATATTTCACATGTCAACGTGAGGCCTCGTTATCAAGAAATAAATTTCGCACGTGACTCGCACCTGGGAAGTCGGCACTCAGATGACGGGGAGGACAAAAGAGACGAGCAGCTGCCCTTTGGGAATCTGAGTTATAAATCGTTAGCTCTCATTCCGAAATCGGAAAGCCCCGCACGATCTTCTTCGCAAGACAAAAATCCCAAGGAAAAATCTCCCGACTCTCCTTCTTGGATCCTGAAAAGGAAAAGAGAGTCAGATCAGCAAAACCATAAAAAAATAAATCATACCATCTTACTTTTGATTTTATGCGAATAAGTGGCAGATACAGGAAACTCGGTCCCGTTCGCGTAAGACATCTACGCTCCCGACACGAAGAACCATCGGTCCCAACAATCCGGATTCTTATTAACTAGGCCTTTAAGCGACACGGCGGACCTCAGTCGAAGAAAATAATCCCCAGGTCTCTCTTTACTAAGAACGATTATACTAAGCATGCTCCATATCTCCCGAGCCTCCAACGACCGATACAACCCTACTTTCTCGAAAACGGTCAACAAACCCAAAAGTTGAAACCAACCATTCGGATAAATTTGAGTCAAGGCGATACCCCACAAATTAAGAATAGCGGTAATCGACGGATGAAGTGGAAATCGAAGCCCGTTCTTCATGGCATCCACAGTCACCGCAATCATACCTTCCGGTGGACGATCGGCAGTATCTTCGGGTAACGGAACGTGCATATGGACGTCGATCGGGACATTCCAACGCTTCCGTACTTTTGTCAATTGGTTCTCTGTGGCTCTACTCGGACGATGCTTAGCATGCCAGACGTCATTTATTTCTCCTTGAAGAGGTAGGGAAAGATCCCGCTCCACCGGGACATACGGAAATTGACGATGATACTCGTCCCAATCGATGAGATATGGTGGAGGAGATTGGACATCCATAAATTCCTTAAACAACTTTGCATAAGCTATTACATCCGAGTCTTCATCCCGAGAGGACGCCGGTCCCGAAGAGTTGTCGCTCTCTAGATCCGACATTACACAAACAAAAAACAAGGAACAGGAGAAGGAGAAGTGAGAAAAATGAAGTGTTTTCGGATGAATACCTGAAAAAGAAAAATTCGCCTCGAGCTCGATAGGTGCTAAAGTATTCGAAGAGAAAAAGAAAGGATTATATGAGACGAAGAGAAGGCAGAAGCAGTTTTGTTAATGCCCTAAGTTTACGACTATTTTTATTGGGCCCGAGGACCAAGGAATATTTCTATCGAAAATGATACTACGGCTGAAATCGAGAACCCCTATAATTTGAAATCTTTCTCCAAACAGGTATTCTTATAATATGTATTTACATATATATTAATAAATAAAAATAATAGTCCTATACACATATAAATAAGAATAATATTTTTATACTTCTCAAATATATATGTACCAATATATCAATATTTCTACACATATATACAAATTAAATAGTAATAGTATTCATATACTTCTCAAATATATATATATATATATATATATATATATATATATATATATATATATAATAAATAAAAATAATAATTCTATATGCATATAAATAAATTTTCAATGCATTTTATTTATCTGGAACGAGAGCAAAGGCCAACAACGAGCCACAAAATGCGAGGTTACAAAGCAATCCTTTATCACAAGGAAATAGAAAGATAATGACGATCCAATACATCATTTCTACCATAATTTAGAAGGCAAAAGCGTGGAGCTAGAAGCATCTGAAATTTCACCCTCTTCATCAGTGTCGGGGTCAAGAAAGATAAGTTCATCGTTATTGCGATCAAAAATCCCAATGATAAAGGTCTCAGGTCCCAGATACTCCAAGAATATTTTCCAGCGAGAGCAAACTCCCCGCCTTTTGCAGAGATGCTCCCACCCATCAGCCAGAACCAGTCTATCAGCGTCCATCTCCACTGTGATTGACCATGAGCGCTCAAAAGCATCCACTAGAGTGACGGAACCTCCGGCCAGGTACCAGAACTTCTGGGAAAAAGGAAGGGAAAGAGGCATTTTATTCATCCATTCTTTCTTTCGCACTACGTCGCAAAAGGTCACCTTCTTATCAGCATACACTTCTGGGATTTTGCGATCAACCACATTCGTCAAGGATGATTTGGAAGGTTGCATGTTGAGGATGATTTGAAAAGTGGAAAATCGACCTACAAATAGAGTTCCAAGCTTATGGGAAGTTGAACATCCATTTAATGGTTCAAACGGCTAACACTACCTCGAAAGAATGCACCACATCATAAGTGCATGGGCGGCGAATGACACAACTACCGAAGCCAGTTTAAATCAAGTTTAATCTAACTCCGGGGAACATAATGTTGTGTGGTATAAAAATTATATGGTCAACGTTAATATCACCAAGGAGAGTATTGGACCACCAAGCTCCAATAGAATTAAGAGGTACTGAACCAATAAAGTATATATGATACCTAAAGGCTTTAAGACCATCCACGTGGAATGCCCAATAGGGCATGTAGAACCCAATAGAGCATGTGACCTCAACACCAAGCCCTCTTTGAGTGAATACGTCGAGTAAGGGAATCAAGCTCGAGCAGACAATCCTCTTGGAGACATCAAGCTTTCTGACACTTGACAGAAAAAATATGCACGCCAACAGGACATGATTAGAGCTGGCGCATGTTATGCTCCTGACAAAGACTCTAGCACCAATGCAGAGATGATGGCCGCATGCTCATTACAAGTGGAATGTGATGTGTAAATAGAGGTTATGTAAATGTAAAGAGATCCATCTTCTTCAGCTTAATAAAAAAGCATAACAACAATAATTCTCTCTCTAAATATAAATTTAATGTTTGGTTAGATTCAAGCCCACAATCCAGTAGTATATTTTATTCCGATTTCTAACCCCAAAACAATGATGAAAGATGACTGATTAATGATATTTAACTAATAAACTACTTCGATACAAGAAGACCTAGATTCCATATTATATATGGATTTGAAGCCCATCGAGTCTAGTATATTAGAAAACTGACGAAAAGTTATTTAAAATTTTCTACAAAAAGTTATGAAATTAATAGTGAGAGATGGTAAACTAGAGCTATTTGTAGATGGTACAAATGTAACTAAAATACTGTTTATATTGGTAATTAATAAGAGCTTGTGTGACATATGGTTGTGAAGAGCATCGAGTCTAATTTATTATGGAATTTACGGAATTGAATTTGGAGAATTCTACAAAAAGTTATAGAATTTATTGTAAAATATGACAGTTTTTCTACCTAAGCACGAACATGAGCACGAAAATTCAATTTTCGTACTCCTAATAGCACGAAAATCAATTTTTGTGTTGTGTTTCGTTCTCTAGGAAGCACGAAATTCAATATTTGTGCTGAATTTTCGTGCTCATGTTCGTGTCTAACCGAAAAAACTGCCACATTTTACCATAAATTCTATAACGTTTTATAGAAATTTTCAAATTAAGTTATGTAAATTCCGTAATAAACTAGACTCAGTGATTTTCACAAGGAAGTTAAGAAAAATAAATTTGAAATTTTCTAGAAAAAGTAATGAAATTAATGGTGAAAGATGACCGATTAATGATCTCTTCGAGTAAGCCATCTTTAACTAATAAACTACTTCGATACAAGAAGATATGAATTCCATATTACATATGGTTTTGAAGCCTATCGAGTCTAGTATATTAGAAAACTGACGAAAAGTTTTTTGAAATTTTCTACAAAAAGTTATGAAATTAATAGTGAAAGATGGTAGACTAGAGCTATTTGTAGATGGTACAAATGTAACTAAAATAGTGTTTATATTGTTAATTAATTAGAGCTTGTGTGACATATGGTTGTGAAGAGAATCGAGTCTAGTTTATTATGGAATTTACGGAATTGAATTTGGAGATTTCTACAAAATGTTATTGAATTTATTGTAAAATATGACAGTGTTTTTACCTAAGCACGAACATGAGCACGAAAATTCAATTTTCGCACTCCTAATAGCACGAAATTCAATTTTCGTGTTGTGTTTCGTTCTCCAGGAAGCACGAAATTCAATTTTTGTGCTGGGTTTCGTGCTTCTGGGAGCACGAAAATTGATTTTCGTGCTCATGTTTGTGCCTAGCCGAAAAAACTGTCACATTTTACAATAAATTCTATAACTATTTGTAGAAATCTCCAAATTAAGTTCCGTAAATTGCACAATAAACTAGACTTAATGTACTTCAATATCATATAACATACACACTCTATGTAATCACGATTAAAAGTAATTTATTAGTTAAAGATGTGTTATATGTGAATATCATTAATTTGTCATATTTCACTATAAATTTCATAATTTTTTGAACAAAACTATGAATAACTTTTTGTTTGTTCCGTAATATAGTAACCTCGATGTGTTTTAAAACCATATATGATATGAAATTCAAATCTTCTTGAGTCAAAATCGCTACTCTTTGATATAATTGTAAACTTATGTTGTTGATCAACTATTTCTAAAATTTTAATAGTAAGAATTACATGAACGTTGTTATATGTTTTTCGATTAAACGTTATGAAATGATAATTTTCAAATAAGATCATTTAATTTAATATAATATATATTAATATCAACTATAATTGTTTCAATTCGAATATCATATAATATCTACTAATTTGGTATAGGATTTAGTCGATCGAAAACAAAAAATATCAATTAGATCAATCTTTAACAATCAAATTCAATATTTTTTACTCATTACGATGATTATTCTTGATTAGAAATCAAAATATCACTTATTCGTCAGTTTTCTATTATACTAGACTCGATGAGCTTCAAAACCATATATAATATGGAATCTAAGTCTTCTTGAATTGAATTAGTTTATTAGTTAAAAATGGCTTACTCGCAGAGATCATTAATCGATAATCTTTCACCATTAATTTTATTACTTTTTGTAGAAAATTTTAAAAGATTTTTTGTTAAATTTGTTGTGAAGATCACTTAGTCTAGTTTATTACGGAATTTATAAAACGTAATTTGGAGATTTTTACAAAAAGTTATAGAATTTATGGTAAATTGTGACAGTTTTTCTCCCAAACACGAATATGAGTACGAAAAATTAATTTTCGTCCTCTCAGAAGCACGAAAATTCACGAAAATTGAGTTTGTGCTAGAAGAATCACGAGTTAGATAAATTTTTTTGCTGGACAGAGCACGAAAAAGAGGACAAATCATTTGTTCGCGAAGTATTTTTTTTCATGATTTCGTTTTATTGGTAAAGCTTTATCCAAAAATCTTTTTGTTCGTCGTCTCTTTGCGTTGAATATCGCTGGTTAATGACTACGTCGGGATTGCTCTCCTCTTGATTTTTGTTTACATGTAAGATCGATGAAGGATTTTTCGATAGAGAAATATTCAGTTTTTATTTTAATTGAAAATGAGAAGAAAATGCAATGGAATCCCACACGCAATCATTGTTTATTTTATTTTTTCTTTTGTCTTTATATTTTATTTGGAAAGTAAGAGTATTTGTGTTTTTTGAAGAAAAAATGCTTATATCATTCGTACTATTATATCATAGTAGGACATATAACTCACGCCCCTATATATGTTTGGCACCATCTGCATTAGGGGTGGGCATGGGCCGGGATGAGACGGGATTTACTTGATCCCGGTCTCGTCCCATAAAATTTTTAACGGGACGGGACCGGGACGGGATCACACTTTTTAAAAATTGATCCCGTGAGTTCGGGATCCCTAAAAAAATCGGGACGGGATCGGGATCGAAACGGGATCCCGTTTAATTTAATTAATTTCAATAAAAAAATATTATATACTATTAAAAACAATTTTATACACTTAATTTAATTACGTATTATAAAACTTATTATTATCTTTTTATAAAAATCATTTTTTATAAAAATCATAAGTTGTTTGATTTTGTTTAAATTTTAGTAAAGTAAATTTTATTTTCTACAAATGTATAATTAAATACAATAATATATTATAAATAATTAAAAATATATATTTTTAATATATATAAATATATAACGGACGGAACGGAATGTTTCGGGATTTATTTAACTAATCCCGGTTCCATCCTATTATTTTAATCCGGGATCGGGACGGGACGGGATTAACACTTTTTATATTTCAATCTCGTCCTGTCCTGTCCCGTCCTATTTAAGAACGGGATCGGGACGAGATCGGGATCTTGGGAACAAACGCCCACCCCTAATCTGCATTTCCCCTTTACTCTTCTCTTTTTATTTTATTTTATAGATACTATTGATTTTTAATAGTAAATGGGCTCCAAGTGTTATTTTGGCCCAATTTCATTAAAATCTCAAACCCAAATCAAACAGGCAATGAAGCCCAGACAAGCTTCTTTCTTCGTCTTCTATCATCATCACTCTTCGTTAATCGGAAGGAATTAATGGCGACGGCGTGGGGTGCATTCTGGGGAACCAGGGTACTGGAGCTAGTGAAGAAGCACGATTCCGGCGGGCTTGTATGGAAGAGAATCAAGCTCACTACCACCCGCAAAGCTAACGCCAAGAAACGCCTCCGTCGCGTTTGGCAGGTACCGTATTTCGAAATCGTCGTTGAATTCGCTCTAACTACCAAAATATTAATCACTATTTTACTGGTATTACTTTGTTGTTTGCTTAAGTAAATGAATACTTAGTCTAGGGTTTCGTTTCTTAAATCACGGAATATGTAGAATGAGATTGGGTTTTCAGAGCCCATGCTCATATTTTTGGTGTTGACGACTATGAGCTGTAGGAAGTGGAAGGTGTCTCGGGTGGCTGTTACAGTTTATTCGGATACATTCATATCGACACAATCTATTTTCGACCCTTTCTTGAAATCATTATGCATCTTACTATTGAAACCATTTTGGTTGGGTGGTTGCGTTGATATTCGAAGCTAAGGGTCGCACCGCATAATATGTGCATCTTACTATTGAAAAATAATACTCCTACTAAGAGAATCTTCTAGTGTTGTTTAGGGATTAGTGCATCCAATGATAATGACGATAACAAGAATAGTCATCGACTAATAATAACATAGATGAAAAATTCATTACTCGTTTCTTAATTATCATACATGTTCTGCAGCGCATAGCAGGCTTAACAGCATGAGGGCTTCACTTGATAAACACGCAGATTGCATTATGAAACTTTTTTTTTTAATCTTGATCTTGAATACACAAAAAGTTCGACAATAATTATTTGAAATGAATATCCCCTACTTCTACTAACAAAGATTCTGATCATGTTTCTTGTTAAGTCACGTGATATCGTTCTGAATGTTAGGCCTTTTGCTTTATATTTATCTTGAGTGACATGTACTGATTTGAGATGTATTTATGAATTTCGAGCATTACAAAGTAAGTAGGCGGATGAACTTCGTCCAATTCTGTTGAGCTTAATTAACTTGAGTGGGCATGTGAGAGAATTGGAACCAATTTAAGTTTGAGTCTCTCAAAATGAGGAACTTAATCCCAGATATAATCGCTCGAAATCCCACCTCGTTGGTGAATGTACAATTCTTAATGTTTAGCATCTGCCAACTTTTTCTTGCAGTCAATATTTATGATTCCTGCCCACAACACCCCCACAAACATCCCTTTTTCTTTAAATATTGATTTATCTAAAATCAAATTGTGTGTTAATTAATGTTTGTGTCTTGAATAACCGAGAGTGTTTTTGTCACAGAATGAGGCTGTTTTGAGGGCATGTGCCGAACCTCAGCCCTCGGAAATGTTGCAAGCTAATGGTGGAAAAATTGATGCCAAGGAGAGCTAAATAAAGGTTTCGATGATATCTAAAAATAGTAAGAGCTCTAATCGAACATGTATTCTCTTTCAGACATTGGAAGTAGAAATGAGTATTGAGTAAGGCTGTGATGTATCTCTATGCCTCAATTGCATAGTTCGATTTTGGTTGGGATTGGCGACTCTTTTTATATGGTTAGTAAATTAATTGAAGTGAAACACCGTGCATCTACTTGCAAATTTGCAATATTTGCCTCTTATGTTTCTGCTTGGGTTTTGTTTGACTTGGAACAATGGATCCATTCCCATGGCAAGTCTTGTTTGTGACATTATTTTATCTATTGAATTTCATAATTGGTTTCCCGACCCTTTAATTTATATGCTTCTTTTTTATTACTCCATTTGTCCCTTAATAAAATCAGTAGCTAATTGAGGGTTTTGAGAGTTGTGTAAAAAGTAATGGTATATAATGTAAACTGTAAGTAAGTGTATATTTCCGTGGAAAGTGTTAAAAAGTTATTTTCATTTTGGTATATGCAAACTTATGAGGGACAAACGGAAAAGTAAATTATGCAAAGTGATGTGGACGGAAGGAATACTATTTACAAAGCTCCACATGGAGGTAATATCTATGTTCTCGCTTATATAACTATGGTTTTGGGATATTTGTTTATCTGTATCTACTTAGATTTGTCGTGTTTTGTAAGTGGGTTTTCTCTATATGTTCCAGCAGTTAGAACTGCCTCTCATCATAAGTGCTTAGGATTCAGAAGGGAATATTACAATTGCAGTCATAGAAAAGTTTTGCTGTAAAAAATAGTCAACTTTTGAGATGAAAAAGTTGCTTCTGATGATACATAGAAGCAACCGAAAGATGAAAATCCACATGAGTCAGCTTTATTCCGCGATTGGTTGATGTTAACATGGAAGAATTTAGAAAGAACTCATTTTCCTCTTCCATGGCATAGTAGATACTTGCTTCTTTGCTCCGTCCTATCCTTTGGTTCCCTCTTGAGTTTTGATACCTGAGCTCACTAGTTTGTTCCTCCTGGAACTGCAGATATTGATCAATCACTTGTGCCTAGTTTATCAACATTTATAATATTCGGGCGACGTGGATAATGAGTTGACCGAATTCCCAACTGCATATTTTCGAGTTGTAGCCAATTAGCCATTACATACAAAAGTAGTAGTAGTTGTAACAAGGGCCCTCGCAACTATTATTGTATCTGTCTTTGGTAGACTTTTATTATTTTTGACGAGGGGTCATATTTGTTCGAATGTAGTAAAGAAATCAGATGTCGTTGTTGCAGGGTCTCCAAGCAATTTAGGTAGCTTGTCAAATGAATGTTGTGCAAACAACATACATACACTGCAAGTGGTTGCTTGCTCTCTCGTTGAATTCTTCAACTTGCATTATTTTTGCACATTCCTTGTCTGTTGTAATCGCTCCGAATACTCAAAGCCATACAGGTAAAGCCATGGGTTGAAAATGAGGTGTGTATGGAAAGGGACATCCATAAAATGGGTGACGTGAAGAACTCCAACAGAGCCCTTAGATTATTTTTGAACCACTCTCATAAGTCAACTTTATTTAGAGGTGGCTATACACATTAAGAATTTTGATTAGAAATACAGATTCTACTACCACTACATGAATTAAAAACTGTTGGCACTACTGCTAACTTCATGATAATCATCTGTTGTTGTGATCCCACTCGAAGCATCCGAAGAAGAAGAAGAAGACGGGTTTTCTACCCGATTCAAATCTTCCTTCTTTTTCTGCCTGCCGCTCTTTTTGTTCTTAATCTTGTTCCTGGTCTTCAAAAATACTCTGCACAGAACCCAGCTTTCCTGCAAATTATCAGCACCCTGTTCGTTAATAACCTAGTTCATACTCTACGTGTTGTCGACTATGACTAGAACTGGGGTATCACCTGTGCTATGTCATTAGTAGTATTGCTTCCCGGTGATGTGGGGAGGCGATACTCGTGCATTACCCAGTCAGTAATCCTCGACCCCTTTGTAGGCTTGCCCCTGTAAAAAAGCAGAGTCCTTTTCATCCCGACAACTATCACATTGTCTTGACTCTGCTTATTGGAACTTATTATTTTCTTGTCGGGCCCGGTTGATCTCCAGTAGCCGGACCCGGTGGCCCGGTTCGACCGATACCCGTTCGGATACTTAGTGCTGAAAAAGTACCTCTCTTGCTCTCTATTGCCTGAATGATATAATTACTTAGAAAAGAAAACAGAGATTTTTGAATTTGATTTGAATAAAAAAACGAACCTGGCAATTCCCAAGGGTTATATTTGCAGACATCGAGCTCAGGGATTATAGAAGCTGGCACTGGGAAGGATAGTGCCTTGCGCTTCAGGTATTGTACCACGAGCTCCTCGTCGGTGGGGTGAAACCTGAACCCCGGCGGCAATCTGAGCACCCCATTATGTTTCTCCATTGATGAGAGTGAAAAACAAATCTTAAAATTAATTAAGAATGTTTTTGTTTTTTTCTAATAATTTTAGAGGGAGGGAAAGTGTGTGGTGTGTGAGAAGGGAAAAGTGAAGCTTCTTTATACTAATGGAAAATGGGGGTGAGGTTAGATGAAGACAAAAAAAATGAGGAAAGCAGTTGGCGTGAAGAAGACTCAATTTCCGTATTTACATTGACGGAATTTTATTTATTTATTTATTTTTAAGAAAAGTAAAAGAAAAAGAGTTGGAGAAACATGTGGTGGTGTTGTTCCATGGGAATGAATAAGCATAGTTGTTTGAAATACAAATCCCTCAAGTTTTCTTTCTCTTGCAATCTTGGTCATTCTTGTCATGTCTATTTGAAGATGTTGTAGTATTATATTATTCTCTTTTCGTCTCCTTATAATTTATATTTTACAAATGAATTATCTTATTATAATGAGAAGTAGTATATATTACTCCTCTCTCGCTCTTGATGTGTTTGCATTTTGCACATAGAAATTGAACCGTAAATTATTTTTTTGTGTTGAATAATATTTTTTCTATCTCACATTTATTTTGTAATTACAAATGAAGTTGATCATTGGTTCGAGAACAGAGGTAGTATAAAATAAATTTATAATGAATATTGACGTATAAGTAAATGAATATGCCAATCAATAGAGTGCTAGTATAAATTATGAAAAAGCTTTTATTTTAATGTGTACAAATAATTATGTCAAAAAAAAATGCAAAAAATTAAAAGATAAACAGATAATTAAGATTGACAAGTCGAATAATATGTTGTTGGAACTCATACTTAATGTAACTTTTCTTGAGATCGGATTGCCAAAGCTAGCACGGCTCGAACTCGTGGAATAAATGTACAAATATGGAGTAATGATTTGGGTATTATATGCGTAATCTTTTTGATAATCCGATCCAACCGTAATTATAATTACCCCTATATGGCTATACGGTGTGAATACGGCGTTTGATTCTCCTCTTACAAATCTTAATTTTACGGCGTTCTCCGTTTTCAACTATACAAATGAGAAGCAATTTTGAATTTTGAAAAAAAGTTTTTATTTTTTTTTATTTTAAATTGGACGGTGCTGGGGGCAAATTTGGAAGTTTCATTTCTACAAAAAAAAAAGTTGCGGCTACGCAAGAACGATGTGTATCATACGTCATGCTTGCCATACAACAATACCTCTCAATACATGGCTTGTAGCCTTGTTATCCAATTCACAAGTGTAGGTAATTTCAGAGATTTTTTTTTTTATATTTACTCACTTCATAATAATAGTAATAAGTTCACTATCTTATATTTACTTCTCAATACATTGCTTTCGTGTCTTTCCATCTCATTGATCTTGTATTATCTTTATGTTTAAATCAAGATTCAAAAATATATTACGCGTACAGTCGATTAGTAACTCACATCAGAGTTTGATATTTTCACTCTTTTGATATATTTGAGTGAGTCACTATATCCTCTTACTACCTCTGTCTCATTTTAATAATTACTCATATTTCTTTTGTTATTTGTGAAAAAAGTGCGACTATTGTATTTGGACAGAGATATTATAATTTATCAAACGTGCTTATAACTAAAAGTAATATTGTCATTTTCAAAAAGACATTTGGTGTAAGACATGCTCAACATATTTACATCGCTACTACCACTTCGGTAAAACATTTTCAATGATATTGTAGTTGGCCATTGGCATTGAAGTACTTCACTTTTTTTTAATCGAATTAATGAGACTTTATTCGACTAATTAGCTAAGAAAACATACATTATTTGTGATTTTCATTGTAGTTAGTGATTGATTCGTCCCTAAAAATACATCTCTCTTTTAATCATTGTCAACAATGGGATCCTCACTAACCATATCAAACAATATTGCAAAAAGAATATCTTCCTCTTTTGTCCACCTTGATAGTTTCTTATTTTCACTTTAGCGATTAGCCAATTACAGAATTATCAATGTGATTTAATGTATGTAATTTTGTCGGTACAAAGGTTTTACTTTATAGTAGTTCTTTAAAAATATCTTTCGTCAATAGAGTACGAGTTGCCCTTTAAGTAGAAATTGTATTGGAGAGTTTTACCAAAATTCGGATACTAGAGTTTGATATGAGAGTTTGAAAATTTGAATTGAGATAATTATCTTGAGAATTTTCATAATTTTGAATATTTTAAATTTATTTTTCGGAGAACTTGAAAAATTTGATGGATACAAGGGTTACGAGAAGTTACGTGGATATTTTCTATTAAAAATATTGTTGAAAAAAATTGATTGTTATAAAATGAAAAATGAAGATTGAAAAATATTTTCCATTAAAAATATTTCAAATGAAAAATGTAGATTAGATTATGAAAACTAGAATAGTTGAATTGCATAAAATATGATCGAGGACGGTAGTATATTTTTATAGACCAACTTTTAAATAGTATTCCTCCCAAAAAATTATGCACACTTCATTTGTAATTTACAAAAAAAGTGTGCATGAATTTTTGGAACAGAGAGAAGTAGTACTAAGTATAATACTATATTTAATTTAAATAATAAAAAAATACATTAAAATTAAATGAATAATAGTAAAATAAAAGAAAAATATACTCACAAGTGAAAAAAATTTAATAGTTGAATTTTATTTTAGTTATTTTTTTATAATTTTTTATACCGTTTATCATATGTATTGGACTGTAAAAAAAAGTCCCGCCTGTGTTACTACAGCTATGGGATAGAGAGAGTATAAAATAAACAAATAATAGGTTTAATTGAAGGGTTCAGTTAAAGTGGAATTTAAGAGTTTTGAAGAAAAAATGGGAATTTAAGAGTTTTGAAGAAAAAATGGAAATTGGGGTTGAAGAAATCACACAAATTCTCATTATCAATGGTTTGGAAATTGGGGAAGAAAAATATGGTGTTAATTTTATGAGGATGGGCAAATTAAGTATGAGTATTAGTATGAGGAAGAATAGTAGTAGTATTCACAATCATTTACTGAAACTTGTTGCTTCGATTTTAATTTAGTGAGCCACTTTATTCCTGAGAAAGAGATATGGGATTGGAATTTCAAGGGGTGCTCATAGCCATGCTACTTTTTCTGTAGGTTCGATTTATCTCAGAAAGATTTTTGTTGTTGTTTTCCTCCTCTTGAACTACTAAGATTAGGAAATATTCTCGGTTTTTCTGTATTTTTTACTGAACGTTTAGTTGAAGCCTATAAGTTCTGCCTAATCTCTTATTACATGAACTGCTGGAGAAAGGCAGCAATTGAGTTTTCGCCCTAGAGAAGGTGTTGACACCACATGGGATAGCAAATGCAACTCCTCTGAAGTTCACCCCAACAAAAGGGTGCATGGAGAAGAAGGTACCAGCGAGAGCTAATGCATATGTCATCTATGATATACACGTACGGTAATGCATAACTTTTTGTAAACGAGCTTTTGAATTCCTCAAGCTATCTTGAATACTATTAACTAGCTCTACTTGAAAGAAAGATTTCCTTAGAAAAAACTGCTTGAATGATCATATATGCCTACTTTTTAACCACAATTATGTACCTCAGGGATTCGTTTGTGGCGGTTTATTTGAATGTTTATGATCACGTGTCCAACCAAATTAGAGGAAAATCTATTGCTTTTGTTGCAAACATATTACAAACGAGAGTTATACGACAAACAACGTTGGCTTGTCTAATGTTCATATGTAAAGACAGCAGTTCGATTTCAATGGCATATACGTTACATTCGGTTGGATTAGGGAAAAAGTCATGTAAATAACATTGGTCATAATTAAATTAGATAAACAGAGCCCCAGAATAAGTTGGTTTAGTTAGAACTAACATCTGTTTTTTTTTTCCTATCTTCCCAATTTTTTAAACTCCAAGAGATCAGTGGTGCAGCACGGGAGTATCACGAATTAATCTGTTATTAACTTCCAGGAAACCCAGCTTATCGCTCGACTCCATACGAAGCTGAGCTATATTCTCAAGTAATGAACTAACCAGTACCACCACTTGTTTTGTCGTGATATTGCTACATTTCATCAGACTGATATTGATGTGTGTTGATTATTGATAGTGTAATATTTTATTTTTATTTTTTTGTATTTTTCACATTTTCATTTTTAATTTAATAGTGGAGACTCGGTTCAGGTTCAGTAGCACGGAAAAAAAGCATCGATCAGGCTGAAATGTTTAAGCCATCAGATGAAATACACAGAAAACAAAAAAGATACTACAAATTAGCCGAAAGGAATTAACCCTTTATCTCCATTTAAGAAGGCACCGGGAACGCATTGAAGAAGATGACCAAAACCGCAACGACTGATAAACTCCATCCCGCTAGTGGAGGCTTGTGCGAAAATCCGTCGGCGGTCGTGGATGAAGACGAACCCGCGGGGGTGGCGCCGCCCGGTGCGGTGGTTGTGGCCGAGGATACGTTGTTGAAGATGGCCGCGTCGGTGGAGTTGGGAGGCAAGTGCAGCAGCCCTGTTTTTCGTAATTAATTTAAGTTTTTATTTTTTGATATTATTATAAATGATTTGAGTAGATATATAGTGCTTACTGGGGCAGTCGGAGACGCTGGCGTTGGCGAGGTTGCAGGCGGAGGGAAGCTGGAGGAGGCGCGCCTCCTGCACGCCCATGCTCTTGACGGCGGCGTTGGAGCCGTTGTGGATCTGCTGTATGATGAAGCAGAGGCAAGCCGGGTCGGTCCCCTTCAGCTCCGTCACGGACTGGCAGCAGTCCTTGCTCGGCGCGCTCGCCTTCGCCGTCGCGAACGGCAGGCACTGCGTCACCTTCGCGAACTGCGAAGAGCACTTTCCGGCCAGCGATCCGTCGTCCGCGCCGCCGGCGATCACGGCGAGGCAGAGGAACGCAGCAATAATAATTACAACAGAAGAAGCCATTCCGGTTAATGTTTTGATAATAATGTGATTAATAATAAAAGGTAGTGAGTGGAATAGTATTGATATAATGGCGGAGGAAGTAATGCGGTGGTTGGGGAGAGGAGCGGAAGGCATTTAAAGCTACCTGTCTCTGTTTCTGCGTTAATGCTCGGCTCAGCTGTGGGATGGATAGTAGGTAGGTATACATGGCTTTACCACGTGGCGTCATTCTGTCACGTGGCCTGATACTTGGTGTCATCTATACATATATAAAACGAGAAGCGCAGCTTCCCAGGGACCAATCGCATACCCAGAATGCGTTCACACTACAACATTTATTAATTTTTTATTTTTCAATTTCAGATATTAAATATTGTTTTTTTTTTCTTTTAGTACACAAACAGTACAAAAAAACTGTATTCTTTTCAGCTTTTTCACATCCCAATAAAATTCTCCCCCTCAAAATTCTTTTCATAATTTCGATACCATAATTTCTCTTTTTTTTTTTCTGAATCGTCTTCCCCCTTCATCATCGTCCTCCCATCCTCCATCATCATGTGCAGGCCGATGGCTCCCCGCCGCACTCCGACTACTCCGACGACCGCCTTCTTCGTATTCGGATTGAGGTACGCATGTTTCTTTTTTTTTTTTCTGGAAATTTTTCTCCCTCCGGTAGAGATGCCGAGAAACTCATCCAAGCCTCCGATTTTTTCCCCGATCAAGACCTAAGCCGCTCGCGGCTACTCCGCCGATCGCCTTCTTCGTATTCATATTGAGGTATGCATATTTCGTTTTTTTTTTCCTGCAAATTTCTCTCCTTCCGGTCGAGAGGCCGAGAAACTCATCCAAGCCCCCAATTTTTTCCCCGATTAGGAGCTCGGTCCTCATCTGCTGTCGCATCTTCTGTGATCGATTCCTTCGAATGGGTAATCGTCACGAATCGATCGATCGAAGGATGCTTCCATCTTCCGTTTGATGCCGTGAGATATATATGAAAATGCATGTTATATTTTTTCAGGTTTCTCATGTCTTTGTGAGCGATTTCTCCGAACGGATAATCGTCGAGAAGCTTTTTAATTTCCTTTTCTCGATGTACGCTTCCATCGCGAGTTTGAGGCCTTGAGGTATATACGAATATGCATGTTTTCTTTTTTTAGATTTTTCAGATCTTTGTGTGCGGTTTCTTTGAGTGGATAATCGTCGAGAAGGTTTTGAATTTCCTTTTCTCGAAGGACGCTTCCACCTCGATATTGAGGCCGTTAGGTATATATGAATCTGCGTGTTTTCTTTTTTCAGATCTTGACAATCGATCGAAGGACGCGTCCATAGCGATTTTGATGTCGTGAGGTATATATGAATATGCATGTTTTCTTTTTACAAATTTTTCATGTCTTCGTAAGGGATTTCTCCTAACGGATAATCGTCGAGAAGCTTTTGAATTTCTTTTTCTCGAAGGATGCTTCCAGCGCGGGAGTAAATGTCGTGAGGTATATACGAATATGCATGTTTTCTTTTTTCAGAATTTTCCGATCTTTATGATCGATTTCTCCGAATGGATATTCTTGGGGAGTCGATTCAACTTCCTGTTCTTGAAGTTCTCTTCCATGAAGAAATTCATTTTTAGCAGGTTAATAAGTGTGCCTTCATTTTTATTTGTATATTTTTTGTTTGTTCTTAATAATTTTTATTTTGCAGGTTTTGAGGTATGTATTTTTTACTATATTCATGTTTATTTTAAAAATTATACATGTTTTATTCATTTTTAGTCGTTTCATGTTCATGTGTTGATTTTGCAGGCTTAAGGTATGTATTTTTTTACTATATTTCTCTTTATTTTATAGATTGTATATGTTCTAATCATTTTTAGTCATTTTATATTCATGTTTTTATTTTGCAGGTTAAGGTATGTATCTTTTTCCTATATTCCTCTTTATTTTATAAATTATACATGGTTTAATCATTTTTATGTTCTTAATGAATCTGCGTGTTTTTTTTTTTCAGATCTTGACAATCGATCGAACGACGCGTCCATAGCGAATTTGATGTCGTGAGGTATATATGAATATGCATGTTTTCTTTTTACAAATTTTTCATGTCTTCGTAAGGGATTTCTCCTAACGGATAATCGTCGAGAAGCTTTTGAATTTCTTTTTCTCGAAGGATGCTTCCAGCCCGGGAGAAAATGTCGTGAGGTATATACTAATATGCATGTTTTCTTTTTTCAGAATTTTCCGATCTTTATGATCGATTTCTCCGAATGGATATTCTTGGGGAGTCGATTCAACTTCCTGTTCTCGAAGTTCCCTTCCATGAAGAAATTCATTTTTAGCAGGTTAATAAGTGTGCCTTCATTTTTATTTGTATATTTTCTGTCTGTTCTTAATAATTTTTATTTTGCAGGTTTTGAGGTATGTATTTTTTACTATATTCATGTTTATTTTAAAAATTATACATGTTTTATTCATTTTTAGTCGTTTCATGTTCATGTATTGATTTTGCAGGCTTAAGGTATATATTTTTTTTACTATATTTCTCTTTATTTTATAGATTATATATGTTCTAATCATTTTTAGTCATTTTATATTCATGTTTTTATTTTGCAGGTTAAGGTATGTATCTTTTTCCTATATTCCTCTTTATTTTATAAATTATACATGGTTTAATCATTTTTATGTTCTTAATAAATATTTTTTGCAGGTTTAAGGTATGTATGTACATGTTTTAATCATTTTCAGTCGTTTCATGTTGTTATCTTATTTTTGCAGGTTAAGGTATGTATTTTTTTGCTACATTCCTCTTATTTTATAAATTATACAGGTTTTAATCATTTTTCTGTTCTTGATAATTTTATTTTGCAGGTTTAAAAGCTATGTATTTTTTTGCTACATTCCTCTTTATTTTATAAATTATACATGGTTTAATTATTTTTTTGTTCTTAATATTTTTTTTTTGCAGGTTTAAGGTATGTATATTTTTCTATATTTCTGTTTATTTTATTAAGTATAATGTTTTAATCATTTTTAGCTGTTTTGTGTTCATGTGTTTATTTTGGCAGGTTTAAGGTGTGCATTTTTTTACTATATTTTTCTTTATTTTCTAAATTATACATGTTTTAATCATTTTTAGTCATTTCATGTTCATGTCTTAATTTTGCAGGTTAAGGTATGTATTGTTTTTGCTATATTCCTCTTTATTTTATGTTTGTTCCATGATTTAATCATTTTTAGGCATTTCATGTTCATGTTTTTATTTTGTATGTATTTTTTTGCTATATTCTTCTTTATTTTATAAATTATACATTATACATGGTTTAATCATTTTTATGTTCTTAATAAATATTTTTTGCAGGTTTAAGGTATGTATGTATATGTTTTAATCATTTTTTGTCATTTCATGTTCGTATCTTAATTTTGCAGGTTAATGTATGTATTTTTTTGCTACATTCCTCTTTATTTTATAAATTATACATGGTTTAATCCTTTTTCTGTTCTTGATAATTTTTTTTTGCAGGTTTAAGGTATGTATATTTTTCTATATTTCTGTTTATTTTATTAAGTATAATGTTTTAATCATTTTTAGCCGTTTTGTGTTCGTTTGTTGATTTGGCAGGTTAAAGCTGTGCATTTTTATACTATATTTTCTTTATTTTCTAAATTATACATGTTTTAATCATTTTTAGTCATTTCATGTTTGTATCTTGATTTTGCAGGTTAAGGTATGTATTTTTTTGCTATATTCCTCTTTATTTTGGTTTCGGTAATACCGCATTTCAACATGTTTATGTTCCTTCTCATCTTTTGATCAAGGTCAGGTTATTGTTTTTTTGGGCAGGCTTTTCCTGTTTATTTGCTCTTTATTATTTAAATTATACATGTTCTAATCATTTTTACCCATTTCATGTTGATTTGTTAATTTGCAGGTTAAGGTATGTATATTTTTATTTTTTTTCTGTTAATAAATAAATAACTAATTCAAATTGATTGAGTAACATGTTCTGCAAATTTTCACTTTTCGTGTTCTTAAATACATTTTTTAATGTATTAATTTAATTTAATTTTCATTGTTCAGATTCAGGTAGGTTTCGTCGAGTCTCAGTTAACGGATCCTTTGTAAACTAATTGAGGTGTGTGACGCTTACATGTACAGCGGAATGCTTCTTGGTGACTATGCTCTCAAATCCGTTCAATTCTGTCACATGTAAGGTTTTTGATCTTTATTTCTTTTTTAAACGAGTACATTTACAATCATGTTAAAATGATCAGTTTTGTAGGCTCAATAATTATAGAGATTTTATTTTCATTTGTTGTGTTCTTTTTAGTTTATAACATGTTCATGGTTTAATCATTTTTAGCAGGTTAACAAGTATGTATTCATTTTTATTTGTGTATTTTTGTCTGTTTTTAATATATTTTTTTTTGCAGGTTTGAGGTATGTATTTTTTTTACTATATTTCTATTTATTATTTTTAAGTGCATATACATACTGTATTACTGTTTCTGTTAGGTGAAAATTTATTCATAAGTTTTCCCCGTCATTTGCAGAAGTTTTCCGTGTATTTTGCCATTGATACTGAGGTTTAGACTAAATCATTACTTTGGCTGTCCAATGGAAGATGAAACCAAAATTCCCTTGCTTTGCTTACATGGATTTTTAATTCCACCGTTCTCCAATAATGTTGTGTGTCAGGCTAGAACTTTGACATCAATCAACGAGAGTTAAACATAATAGTGAAATTTAGGTTTTTAGTGCACCAATTAGTTTCAAAATCGTAGTTAATGTGCAGTGATTATGTTTTATTTTACTTTTATATTATGCTTCTACTGACGACTCTTAATAATGATGACTTAGTAAAGTGTGAGGTTAGTAATGTATGAAGATTCGTACATTTCTAGGTTCACACTTTACTAATCCATCATTACTAAGTGTCATTATTAGGAGCATAATGATAAAATTTAATAAAAGATAATGACTGTACATTAGCTACGAATTTGATACTAATTGGTGCACTAAAAATCTAAGTTTCACTATTATGTGTAATTGTCATTGATTGTTGTCAACTTTCTAGCTTCACGCACAACATCGTTTGAGAATGATAGAATTAAAAATCCATGTAAGCAAAGAAACGGACATTTTGTTTCATCTTCCATTGGACAACGTAAGTAACGACTGTTTCTGCATTTCAGTATCAATGGCAGCCGCTTTTGTTTCTAGATAAGTTTTATACTGAGTTTTGAAGTTTATTTTTTTCCGCAAGTTTATCTTTTTCTTTTTAACCGTGAAGTGTTTTTTTTTATTGTTTTGTCTATTGGTCTATAACCTGTTAGTGTATATTAATGTTTTTTTCCCCTTAAACTAACCCATTCTCCATGCAGGTGGATAAATGTATAATAAATTGATTATAATGCAGGGTTTTGATTCAGGAAGTCTAAAGCCATTCGAGGTGTTAGTGTCTAAATGATCATGTTTTATTGTTGTTAGTGTTTGCTTATCTTTACTGATATTTCGATTCCCTTCCTTTTCATGTTCTTCTAATTGATCAGAATTACTTGATTTAGATATTTTTGTTAGGGCTTACTTACTAGGGTTTCTTTGGAAGAGATGATCAGAACAATGGCCTACGGTTATTTATGCCACCTATGTTTTGAATGGTCTTGAGGATTGTCCATCTGATATTGTGAGTTTGATTTTTATTCTTTAGTTTGTAGTATACATCATACTGTTGTAATTTGTTTAATTGTCTGTTTTTTTTATAGGTTTTTGTGTTGGTGCAATAGAATATAGGAGACGTTATACATTATGCAGTATACAATTCTTCCGTTATGTTTAGATGTTATTATGTTTGCTAACGGTTGATTTATGTTTTCAAAGATGTGATTGGTCATCTCATTGAAGTTGATGATGGATGGTGATGGCAAAGGATGAGATGAATACGTACATTTTTTGATTGAAGACTTGAAGTAAGAACACTGCTTTTATGTTATGATTAAATTTTGCTCAGCTGATGTGTATTTACAATAAAGCTTACTGTATAATTAAATGTGTTGGTAACCAGCTATAATACTATGCCGGTTATTTATTACTTCTTACTCTAATGAATTGAAAGGATATGTTGACATGAATAGGGATAACAGTTTGAGTCAGCCACATGTTTTTTTACAGCTTTGTCAAGGGATGAAATTTCGGGGTATTTTGTCTACTGAATCTTTATTTATTAATTCCATTAGTAATTAATGTCACTTCTTTAGGCAATAACATTGAATTTCTGTTTGTCGGGTGACTTTGTTCTTTGTGACGCTTTCATGTACACCAGAATGCTTCTTTACGACTCTGCTGAGGAATATGTTCAATACTGACACATGTAAGATTTTTCATCTTTATTTCTTTTGTAAACGAATACATTTATAATCATGTTAAAAAATATCAGTTTTGTAGGCTCAATAATTACAAAGATTTTATTTTCATTTGTTGTGTTCTTAAAAAAAGGTTGAACTCAGACTGCGATGGAGTGCGACGGAGCTGATGTTTTCTAATAGCATGCATGTCCAGGCGACATTTTTTTCAATTATTAACTTTTTGCTTAATATCAACAAATGTATAATGTTTGTTTGTGAGTGGTATTTCTTAACAATTAATGTGGTTCTTTTGTTTACATTTTGGGCTTATGTTTCAACAATTAACTTATGGTTTAATTATGTTTTTTTATTTTATAACTAACTGTTTACTCATTACACGTTGGTTAATTATTTATTTTCAGTGAATTCGATACAAGCTTTTAAAATGAAGTTTTGTATTGAGCTATCTTTATAACATTTTTTTATAAGGTTTCGGGCTATAATTATAGTTCTATTTATTGCATGTCTTAAAATAAATTAATGTTGTCCGAAATTAAAAATGCTTCTTAAGTAGTAGTATAATGTTTTGCAAGTTTTACTCATCATATTATATTTTAACAAAAACCAACAAGCGTTTACTAGATGCTAATCCTACATTGTCCTGATATATATTTCCATTATTTTACCATATTTTATATCACGCAACCACACTGCCACTACTTCGTAAAGACTGTATACTGTAAAATATATATAAGGCTTCTCCATAAAGGTTTCAATTCCCCAATAAAGCTGAAAAAGTTTTCCATCCCGATCTTTTCATATTTTTTTTCTTCTCCCCCTTCTCTTTTTTTCATCATCGATCATTTCTCAGATTTATGTTCCTCTAAAAGCTATTCAAAAATCAGATTATTATGATTTGTGTATTTGCGTTCGTATTTGTAGAAAGTGGTTTTCCTTCAACAAAGATAAAGTTCCTGTATCTTTGGAAATTTTAATGGTAGATATTGATGTAAGTTTTTATTGTTTTCTTTCTTTTCCAGATTTCTGGATACAAAGTTCTTAATCTAAAATTTATATTTTTGGACAGGGTACTCGAATTCAGGCTTCGGTTAAGAAGAGATGGATGATCGATTATTTTTATGATTTAGTTAATGTTGGTGATTTATGCAATGTTCGCCGGTTCGATGTTTTTGAAAATTTGGTTGAAAACAGAATTTCATATCATAAGTTTAATATTTTGTTCCTAATCAAAACATTTGTTGGAAAATGTATATATCCATGGTTTCCTGAGTCAATATTCGTTTTTCAATCTTTTTCTTCTATTAAAGACTCTTCATCTCCACCTCATGGTTCCTGCTTTGGTAATATATTTATTTCTTATTTATATTTGTTGAATAAATGAATACGTATATCTCGGTTGATTTAATTTAAAGTGTTTTTTTCCCAGATGTCATTGGGCGTTTGATTGATATCAACGATACCAGCTTTAGTCTATTTGGTCTGCATTTTTTGCTGGAAGATTTAGAGTATGATTTTAATTGGTCAAATTTAATCAATGTTCTGATTGAATTTGATTTTTACAGTCATTTGATTATTTGCATTTCATCAATTCAGGAAGAACACTCTAAATTGTGTGCTTTTGGGTTCTCGCTACAAATATTTGTTACATTTTGTTGATTTGGTGAAAAAGAAAAAATTTGATCAAGTTGTCGTTATTATTCAGATGTGCAAGAAAGTGATTCATCGAGGTAATCTTTTCTATTGGATTATTTGGTTTTGAAATAATTTAGAAATATTTATAAATTTTAATTGATTTTTTATGCTTTGAGGTTTTCAGGAGTGGTCGGTATATCTAATGTTGACAATGCCACTAATGTCATATATAATGCAGACTTCATGGAAATTGTTGAATTCAGGAAAAGGTAATTTTTTCCCCCATGAAGAAATGTTTGACGCACTAATTCTTTGACCTCGGTATGTTGTTGTTCAGGATACCCTATTCTAATTTCAATATCATGTACGATGGATCTTTTTTGAAAGACACTGCATTTATAACTGCTGACAATGAGTTGGGTACTGATTCCACGGTTGTTCATTGTCTTTCTGATGTTGTTTTCTCTGACGAGGCAAGCATACATCAGTCTAGATTCTTCATCTTTAATGTAAAAATTTTCTTTCCTGAATTTGCGTTTTATTCACTTCTGATCAATTTTCCTCTTTTTATTTTTACAGTTTACGACTGTTTGGACATTTGCAACTATTTCTGAAATCCTTTATGGAAAAGGTTGGTTTTATACGAGTTGTCGTAATTGCAAGAGATGTGATTTGGAGAATGTTCATCTCTTGCGTTGCGTGGTTTGTGGTGAATGTCTGATTGAGAGTGCAAAGTATTAAATTTATATTTCTGTTTGTGATGGCCCTGCTCAAGCTTCCTTATGTTTGGATAATGAGATGTCCCTTTTGCTATTGAATATGTCTGCATCCGAGGCTTTACAATTAGTTGTTTTGGTAATTTTATATTCACATTTTTTCATTGTGTACATTATATTAAAATTCTGTATAATTATTGTGTTTTCATGTATTCTTTTCAACTATTATTTTTTTGAAGGATGGAAATTTTCCTGAGACTGTTTGTTCAATCAATGATGCTGTGAAATTTAATCCTATGTTTCCTGTCAACGATTTGCTTGGAAAAGAACTTTTGTTCAAGCTGAGGTCACAAGAAAGAAGCTCTGAAGGAGGTTTGAATTTTTTCTCGGTTGACAAACTTTCTGATGATGTTTATTCTATTCTGAAGCATAAGGAAGGAGTTTCTAACAAATTGTTGCGATATTTTCGCCTCTCGAAGTTTAAAAGCTTACCCTATTGATGCAAGTCTGTGTTCTCTCTGTTTTCTCATTTTCTATTATGTTCCAGACTTTATTCACCGTGTTTCCTTTGTTTGGTGTGCTGCTACAATTTTCTTTTTGGAATCCTTTTGGTGTTTTGTTGCTACTATTCTGTTTTGAAGTTTAAGTTTTTGAGTATGTTGAAACATTGATTTTGATATTTTGAAATATCTTTTGAAGTAGCAACCTTTCGGGTTTATTGCGCAGCCTCATTTAATACTTTGTATGTTGTTGAAGCCTTTTGTTACTAGATGAAAATATCAATGTCAATGTGACAGATGTAAATAATATTTCACCATAAAAACCCAAGGGGACTGAACTGAACTGAACTTAAGCAATCTGAATTGAACTGAACTTAATAATATTGTCGCGTTAACTGGAGTGTATGCTTACAATTATTGATTGAATTTATTTTTTATTTAATTTATATTAATTTATTTGGAAACGAATTAATATAAGTTGAACTGATGTGATCTGAACTGAACTGTAATTGATTGAAATTAAGACCAAATGAACAGGTCTAATATAATTATTTTCTTGAAGTCTAACGAATTCCCGTCTAGATCTCCACACATAATACGTTCCTGAACCAACCAACATGTTCGAGTTAGTTCTTTAATTGCAATTAGTGTATGTCTTATGTATACAGTATTATTGATTTTCACAAAAAAATTTCAATATTAATTTTTTTGATAATTTTTTCTTCACTCTGATATGCATATGTGTCTCAATTTTTTTAGTTTTTTACATCTCCATAAGATTTATTTTGTTCACTTTTTATTTATACTTTATTGTAATTTATAAATATTTACCAAATATTTTATGAGAAAAAAACAACTACAATACTGTATAATTAATTTTATTATTTTTTAAACATTTATAGAAATAAATATTTATTAAAAGATACAATTAATTAAAACATTAAAATTTGAAAAAGTAAATTTTAGTTTTTTGCATCTATTGTTGGATGCATATTTATTTATAAGAATGATACTTTTAATCAATTTTAAAACAACCGATGCGTCATGCGTCGTTCCTATTAAATTAATCAAAACGGTTTTAATATATACTCCTAATTCCAATAGATTTTCGTTATTAAGTATTAAATTAAGGAATATGTATCTGTGCTGTATAAATCAAAGATTTATCTTTCACTTATCCATATATAATATTCTATACAGAATCCCTTTTTGCTTCAACTCTTCATCTTCTTTGTTCGTCCTTTATCAGTTGTTGTTAATAATTGTTTTATACATATATTTATTCGTATTTCATATTAATAACAACATATCAAGTACGAACCTATGGCTGGTCATGATCTGTTGTGCGGGCTAACTACGATTGGAATGAACTGGGACATTGTTGTCAGGATTTGTCGAAAATGGTTTTCGCCCGGCGTCGATTCCAATAGATATATGATGCATGTCGTGATGATTGATCTCATGGTTAGAAAACTAAATTGCAAATATATACCTCCGTTTTCATGGTTATATTTTTTTTTGTACATACTGAATCTTACTACTAACTCATAATCATTATTCATCGGATGTAATATTTGTTGTTTCAGGGAGATCAAATTCTTGCATTCGTTAAGCCAGATCTAATCGAATACTTTAACGGTAAGATTGTTGAAGGTGAACTCTACAGCGTTAAGCATTTTCGTGTGGTCCCGTGTTTTGAAAGAAAAATGATTGCCGACAATAAACATGCTATCATATTTTTGAAAAGAACTCATGTTCAACCAACGTGGTATCGAGATTTCCCTAAATCCGTTTATAATTTCCGTCCTTGGTTTTGTATCAACGAGCACAACTTCCCCTCTGACGGTCCTCTGCTAGGTATGTTATGTCTTTTCTTTACGATTATTTTTGTTAGTTTATATAGTATATAATAATTTATTTAGAATAACTTTAAATATTTTAAATTTTGTATTTCTTTTACAAGACATCATTGGTCACATTGTTGAAGTTGATTGTAACTCAAACATTAATGGAGTTTATGGTCAGGGAGCTGAGTTTGTTCGTATTCGTGTTGGCGATCTACAGTAAGTTTGTTTGTTATATATTTAGATAGAAACGAGGAAGTATATTATGTTTCCATCTTAATCAATTGATATTGTATACGCAATTTCAGTTTTAAGATTCTTGAATTCGTCTATTTTGGTCCTTTTGCTACTGAGATAACCGAGTTGATCAATATGGCGAGTAATAATCGATTGGGACATGCTGTTATAATAATTCAACTTGCTGCAACCATGATATTTAACGGTTTGTTAACTTTTTTCCAACATTATCGTATGATGAAATCCCAATTATTTGATTTATTTTGTTAACAATCTTAGCTTTAAAAATTGAAGGTGAGTTTGTTTTGCACAACTCTGGCACAGCAACAAAGGTTCAGATTTATCACCATATCGACGAAGCCATTGAATACCGTCAAAGGTATATATAACTATATAATGTATTTATTTAAATTATATACACTTTAATATTTTATCAATAGAATACAAATAATCAAATTTTATAACAAAATTATTTGTGCAATAGGTTTGAAGAGCTGTGGGCGACTGCGTGAGAGATTTGGAGTAATGTTAAATATGTCAAATTCCTTAATCAAGTGATTTTGTATATATAAAATAATTCATATACTTTTTATAATTTGTTATGACAATTTTCTTATTGTTTGTTTTTTTATGTCTCCTTATAAGGTACTTCTTCTTTTTTACATTAAATTTCCCAAGTGATTTTTTATATATAAAATAATTCATGTTCTTTTCATTATTCGTTATGACAATTTTCTTATTGTTTGTTTTTTTATGTCTCCTTATAAGGTTCTTCTTCTTTTTGACATTAAATTTAGTCCCGTTAAATTTCTCATATTATCTTTTTTCTTGAATTTTTGTTCGAAATGATATTTAAATTTGGAATTTTAATAACAAATATTATTTGTTTTAAATTATTTGTATGTCATGATGTGATATATTATTTACGGAGGTTGTTTAATTTGAAAAAATTAATTTAAAAAATTTCTTTAGTAATTCTATAAATTTAAAAAAATAATAACTTTTGTAATGATACTTTATCTTTTCAATTTCCGGACGAAATAATTTAGAAAGTATATGATTAATTTTTATGTTTTGTGTTATAAATTAATTTTTTCAATTTAAAATCTACTAATAACTTGTTCTTTTGTACTGAAACCGACTGAACTGAACCGAACTTAAGTGCTTTTGGACTGAAATCGAATTATCTGAATTTAAGTTATCTGAACTAAATTGAGCTGAACTTAAGCGATCTGAACTTAAATAAACTATTTTTTTTATAAATATAATAATAATATCGTGACATTAACTATAATGTATACTTAAATTATTTATTCAAATTATTTTTTATTTAATTGATTTTAATTTATTTGGAATCAAACTTAATCTAAGCTGATTTGAAGCGATATGAACCGAACTGAACTGGACTGCAACGATCAAAACTGAACTGAAGTTGACTGAAATTAAGTTCAAAAGAACAAGTAATATAAACCATATTGGTAATTAAATAAAAACATCTTGGTAATTAATTCAACATGCTTATTGGATATTATTACTTTTTATGTCTCATATTATAATCATAAATTAGGTTTTTGTAAATTTTAGTGAAATCTTTAATAACCAATAATTTTATTAAATGGTAGTAGTATAATTAATTTTGCAGTTTTTTTTACAAGAAAGTTATCTATAATAATATTTCTATGAGTTATGTATTTGTTTTAACTATTTTTGAAATTACTATTGTACAACCCACGTTTCCCAATGTTGCATTATAATTAATCATTATGTAGAAGAATATCCTACTTTACATTGCGTAAAATAGTAGTGCAATCAACATGTTATATGGGAAACTGCAAGAAGGAAGCTTCCATTACCCACTTTTTAAAAAAACGCTGCCTTTTCATCTTCTTTTTTCATCTTCTTCTTCCTCTTTTCTCCGGTGAGAATGGCAGTCCGTGCATCTATTTCTCAACTGAATTGTTCGACGAGGGACTGGAGCATAGTCGTTCGATGCACATGGAAATTTATCAGCGAAAGCTTTAACAAAGTCGAATCCCGGGTCGATTTCGTGCTAATGGACATGGAGGTTTACTTTTTATGATTTTTTTTTAATGTATTTTTTTTGTTATTTCGAAAGTACAGATTATAGATCTTAAAATACCTTAACATATGGATTACGGAATTTGGTTTTTTTAAACTGCTGGGTTGATGTATTATTACTGTACTCAAAATCGTAATCCTTTTTAATAAATGGGTTTACTTGAATATCAGACCTGTTCTCAAAATCTCAATCCTTTTTAAATCCGTGTTTTTAGGGTTTTCTTCTATTTAATTGAAAAATTAATTGTCAGGGCAATCAAATACATGGTGCAGTTGAAAAAGATTTGGTCGGTCTTTTCCGTGAACAAATTCATGAGGGAGAAGCTTACAACATAAGAAGATTTCATGTTGTAAAAAGCCCAGTGATAAATCCTCTTTTGGTTAACCCTGTTATGATATATTTTGATCCGGACACGTCTGTTATCAATGTTGTTGACCGAGGTTTTCCTGTATCTCCGTTCAAGTTCGTCTCTTTTGATCGAATAACTAAAGAAACTTTTCCAGAGTCTGGACCACTCTTCGGTATGTATCATTCAACATTGCTAACTTGCATTCATACCTTTTAATGTTCTGTTATTTACTTGAGTTATATCTTATATGTTCATAAACCATGTTTGCTGATTGTGCAAGATGTTATTGGTCATCTGATTGAAGTTAATGATACGATGATGTATGGTGATGGTTCCGGTGGAGATGAATACGTTCGTTTTAAAATTTCTGATCTCAAGTAAGAAATGTATATTACTTTGTGTGTTAGGTTTACATCTGTATGTAATTGTGATTAACATTATATTTCTTATATTCTCTTAATAGCGACATTCAAAAGAGTTTCTGTGTGTTTGCGCCATACTCCAATGAGATCTTGGCATATGTTGACATGTGGTGGGAGTACAGGCTATACGGATCTGTTGTGACCATACAGCTGTGCAACACGACTTTTGTCGATGGTACTTATATATTGAAATTTTCTTTGTGAAATTCTATTAGGTATGTACCTGATTGTTTATAATTCATTTTCTTTTACAGGGCAATTTGTACTGTGCAATACATCTAAGGCTACCCGAATGACTCTGTATCATCAGTGTCCGGATGCGATGGATTATCAACAGCGGTACTATCTTTTAACATTTCATTAATCGATATTGAATTGTGTACTTATTATGTTTAAGCTAAGTAAAATAATCTGTTTCCTGTGGATTGTTGTATTTATTTAGTTTTGTTGTTAAGGCTGCCTTGGAATTAGCATTTGATTTCAGAAGATGATCAAAGTTCGACGCGGTTTGACGCATGCACAGTGCTGACTTTTGAAAATTTAATTGGAGGGCATAATAGTATGAAACAATGATTGATTTTTTGTTTAGGATGGACAATTTGTGGTGTTTGTTTATCTTTAGTATTTCTGAACAATTAATGTTGTCTTTTGTCTACATTTTGGTCTTATGTTTTAACAGTTAACATATGGTTTAATGTTTTGAAGCATGAAGTAATTGTATGAACTTAGTATGTTATTATATCTAATGACTAATTATATACTCTTAACAGGTTGCTTAAATGTAAATTTACTTTGAATGTGATATGTGATCTCTTTAAAAGCAAGTTGCATAGTGAACAATCTCTATATAACAAAGTATATTTTAATGTTTTGTGCTATAATTATAGTTCTATTCGTTTCTTTAAAAGCAAGTTGCATAGTGAACAATCTCTATAACAAAGTAAAATTTAATTTCTGTGCCTTACAGTTCTATTCCTTGCACATAAACATAAACTAATAATCATTTTTCAGTAAAATTTTACATGTTTTATTGATTGTACGTAATTAAACAAGAAAAAATTATCTTATTAATGGTGGTCATAATCTTACTTAAACTTATTCGTATTTCATATTAATAACAAAATATCAAGTACAAACCTATGGCTGATCATGATCTGTTGTGCGGGCTAACTACAATTGGAACGAACTGTGACATTGTTGTTAGGATTTGTCGAAAATGGTTTTCGCCCGGTGTCGATTCCAATAGATTTACGATGCATTTCGTTATGATTTATTTAATGGTTAGAAAACTGAATTGCAAATATATACCTTTGTTTTTATTGATATATATTTTTTTTGGTCTACATATTGAATCTTACTAATACTCATAAGCATTATTCATCGGATGTAATATTTGTTGTTTTAGGGAGATCAAATTCTTGCATTCGTTAAGCCAGATCTAATTGAATACTTTAACTGTAAGATTGTTGAAGGTGAACTCTACAGTTCTAATCGAATAACAAATATTATTTGATTTAAATATTTTTTATGTCTTGGTGTAATATATTGTTTACCGAGATTGTTTACTGAAACCGATTGAACTGAACTTAAGCGATCTGATCCGAACTAAACTATTTAAGAGAACTGGAAAATATATTTAAAGTATTACAGTGAAACCTCTATAAATTAATACTCGATACATTAATAACCTCTTTAAATATATTGTTTACGGAGGTTGTTTACTAAAAACGATTGAACTGAACTTAAGTGACCTGAACTGAACTAAACTATTTAAGGGAACTGGAAAATATATTTAAAGTATTACAGTGAAACCTCTATAAATTAATTAAAACTGAACTAAACTATTTAAGGGAACTGTGAAATATATTTAATGTATTATTTCCATGATTGTATACTTCCCTCCTATGATTGTACCTCTTTAAATTCATAGTGCCGATCAGTTTCTTAGAAAAGGAAAAAACTGCACAAAAATCTTTTCGGTTCTCCGCAACTTTTAATCTCTCTTTATCGCGTATCTCTTACTCGAGGTTCTTTTTTTAGTTCTCCGATATATATATTCACCGGTTGCGTACATAGATTTCTATACTCTGCATCAAAAAATATTCTCTGTCTTAATCCAAATCCATGGCTCCTTGCGATACGATTTCAAAAATTAACGGATCTAAGGAATCTTGGATTTTGCGTGTTCGTGTGTGTAGGTTTTGGGTTTCTGAAGACCCTGATGGCGACGCTGAACAGATGGAAGTTCTTCTAATGGATTTTGAGGTTTATTTCTGACGATTTGTATGAGTATTGCATGATCATTCGTTTCTAATATTGAGTGTCCTTTTCATCGCATTCGATTCATACGACTAGGGTTTTGCAATTTCAACTGTTTGGTTAATTTCTATATTTGGCTTTTAATTTTTAGATTCTGATATCTCAATTGATTTGTGTCAATAGATATTTATAGCAGTTGGTGTATGTTTGTAGTTATTACTAGCATTTACTCCGAGAATTTATTATTTTAGTAATGTGTACTTATTTATTGTAATGTAGTTGCAAATTCGATATAAAGGATGTTTTAAAAGTTGTACTTTATACTCTGTTTTTTGTCCATATATGATTCTCACATGTCAGTATGTATTTATATACTTCAAGATTTTGTCTTTGTTCCTGTCAACTTTGTAATTTCCTTTTGGAGTATATAAAGTAGTAGTGTGATATCTAAATGGTTAATTTTGAATACTTTTTGTCACTGCACCTTTACATGTGTTTGTCCTTTCTAATCTTCTTATGCTCTTACAACTGTTTTAATTAATATGCTATTCATGCTAAAATCAGTTTATACATGTTTAATTTGCAGAGACAATTTATTCATGCAACTATTTCCATTGAGATCCTGTATAAGTTTTACAGTCGGCTTATCGTAGGGCAAATATACGAGTTGTCGGATTTTCGAGTGATTCCTACCTTTCCCCAGCAACCTGTCACTTTCAATCGTAATAGGATTCTGTTCTTGAGCAACACGTCGATGCGGCCCGTGCTTCGTTCGCGTTTTCCCAAGACGATTTATAGTTTCGTTGATTTCTTTTATCTCATTGACAGAGATACTAATGGGCCGTACCTTGGTACGTATACTTTGCGTAACACGTGGATTAATATCTATTATCTGCATTTAGTATGATTTTTTACATAGAGTTTCATAATTTATGGAGATTATGGGGTTATTGTTCTTGGACTTTTCTTATCCAGATATTTGTTCTTTTTTCTTTGTTGTCTTTTATTCTTTTGATACCAGATGCAATTGGTCGCGTTGTTTCTGTTGATCGATCTTTGATGAGGGTTCATCCTGACGATGAAGGACCAGACATTATAATTTTATTACTAAAAGACTTTGAGTACGTTTTTATCTCTTTCTGTTTAAAAGTGTCATACTAACATACTTTTTTTCCAATAATCAATTGATAACAAAATAACTCTTATTATTTTCAACATATTTTTTATTTTTATTTTATCTCTGGGTTGTTGATTCTCTTATTTTATTCTATAACAGAGAGACGTTTACGCGATGTGTGTTGGTCGGTCCATTCTCTGATTATATCTTGAGTTATGTTGGCCATGAATTATTTGTTGCGAGCGGTAACCTTTGCGTCGTAGTTCAACTCGGTGCTGCTACAATGTTCAACGGTCCGTTTTTATATCCTGTCAATTTCTTTTTCTTTGAAACTCAATTTATATTTATCGAGATGTCTAATAATACTCATGTTTCAGATGAGATTGTTATTTATACGACCGAGTATGCTACTAAAGTCACTTTCTATACTGTTATTGATAAGTTCATTGACTACTTAAGAAGGTATTATGATCCTTTTGTGCATCTGTTTTATTATATATGTTGTATTGTTGTATCTTTAATTAAATTGATTTCAGATAAAATTATTAAATTTATATTTTACCATCAAATCAGTTTATTACAACCTCTACATTGCTACATTTTTGTAGGTTTCTTTGAATGATTAAAAAGAGTTGGAATTGCGGCTAATGAAAAAGAAGCAAATCCTACTATGTATAATATCAAATGTAAATGATAGATTTTTGTATTCCTGATCTCTTTTATAAAAGAGATTGAAATTTTTTGGAAATCATTCCATAATGTTCATTAATTTTTGTAAATTTAAGCCTTTTGTCATTGTATATTTTGAATGTTCAATGTTGTATTTATGATTTTTTTTTCATGTTTGTAAATGTATTTTTTTATTTACAAACACTAATATTAATATGATAATGTGTATTAATATCTTACTTTCAATTTTATTTTTAACTAAAATATTAATATAATAATGTTTGAATCTATTACTTTTATTTTTAATGAAGGTTCAAAAATTTTGGAGTGTTCTAGATTTTAGTTTCAGAGTACGTATTTGTTTTGTACATTTGTTGCTATTCGCCACTTTAAGTTGGTCATTTTGTCGTACTACGCTGTTGATTTTTTCTCTCATGTTTCTTATCGGATAATATGCATGTGTGCTTCTTATGTTTGTATGTACTTAGTATGTTATTATATCTAAGGACTAATTATATACTCTTGATATGTTGCTTAAATAATAAATTTATTGTGAATGTGATATGCCATCTCTTTAACAGCATGTTGCATAGTGAACAATCTCTATAACAAATTAAAATTGAATCCCCACATGTGCTAGGATTATAGTTCTATTCCTTTCTTTAAAAACAAGTTCTATAACAATTATAGTGAACAATTTCTATAACAAAGTAAATTTTAATGTTTTGTGCTACAATTATAGTTCTATTCCTTGCACATAAACATAATCTAATACACTTTCTTCAGCTAAATTTTACATGTTTTATAGATTTCGTAATTAAGCAAGAAACAATTATCTTATTGATGATGTATACTTCCATTATTTTTCCTTTTGTTATGGTTTTTTCATGTATATTAATAAATATCTGTATTATTTATACAATATTTATATAAGTCAAACCACGCTTTCTGTACTTCTTAAACACCGTATGCTGTCGTCTTCAACTCAATTCTAGGGTTATTACTCATCCTTTGATTTCGGCTTCCTGAAGAGAAGAAACATAACCCCTCTATTTGAATCCGGTATGAAATAATATTTATGCTAATCTATATGGTCGAGTTTGATTCTGTCTTAATCACCAAAGTGTACTTCTTAGAAACTGTAAAAGGATTGTTTGAACTCAATTCTAGGGTTACTCATCCTTTCGTCTTGGCTGTTTAACAGAATAAAAATAACCCCTTTACTTTAATCACCTGTGAAACAGCAGTTTATACTATGTACTACCGTGTAATATTGATTCTGTCTTACTGAGTATTATTCTCAACAATCGGGTTCGATTAAATTCCATCATCTTCTCCGTGTTTTAATGTCTCTATGATGATAAGCATATTTTTATATGTTTATCAGAGTGTTATTTCACAATACTAACAATTAATTTTCGGAAAATCCCAATCTTAGAATGGCCGGTAGCAGTTCAAATAATGGTCGCAGCGACAGCGATGCCGATCAAGATGACTGTTAGTGTTCTCTCATTTGTTATTTTTTATTTAAGGTCTTTCTGTTTATTGTATGTATTGTTTTTTAATCAAATGTTTGTTACTGTTAAACAAAGTAATCGGATCCTAAGATTTGTACAAGAATATACAATTATTTATTAGTTATTTATTATTCGAGGTTTCATATGATTACAGTGATAAATCGATTCTTCTTTTACTTTGTTGACATAATAATATGTTTTTTAACCTGTTTATTTTCATCTAACTTTGTCAACTAATAATTCTGTAGTAAGAAGAGGACCATCTTCCGCTCCCCGAGTTATTATAAGGGTCGGACCTTTTGATATTCATTGTATTGTAAGTATCAATTTTATACTGAAGCTTTTTACATAAATATTGTATTGACCAATTACGTATTTTTTAGCGTCTTCCTTCAGAATTGATAGAAAAGAGCACTTACCAGATGCCATTGTCCACCAATCTCAATACTCCGGACGGTCTAATCCATCCTATTGTTTTAGATGAAGACGAGTGTCATTATGTTAGTATATATAACGGTTGGGTTCAATTCAAGGAAAAATATAATATTAAGTATGGGTATATGTTGTCATTTCAATTGGTCTGTCCATCGCACTTCAATATAAACATTTTTGACCGATCTCATGTTGAGATATCTTATAATGTTGAAAATATCCGACGTATGCCTGTCTGAGATATATTGTCTCTACGTCCCAGCTTTGCTCAAATAGTGGAAGAGCATCACCGTTATCGACTGGTAAGGTCTATTTCATAAATTTTTAAAATTGTTACTTGATGTTGCTTTATAATATAAATAAAGGCACCGTTGTTCATTTGTAGACGATACCTAAACCTTTTGCTGAGGACACAGGCATTGATCGACTGTTAGAGTTGACACTTTCCAACACTAGAGGGAATCAGACTGTCGTGCCTTTGCAGAAACGAGCTGGGAGAAATAGCATTTATCTCGGACCGAAATGGAGATCGTTCTATGATCTGAATCATTTTCAAGAGGGCATGCGTTTGGAATTCTACTATGATAAAAGTACTACTATATTGTACGTCGGAGATGAATTTTTATGATTTTGCTTATTATTAGTATTGAACAACCAATTTCTTTTAGTTATGTAATATTATTCCTTCGAGATTTTTAAAAGAATGCTACAATTTGAATCCTACTTTTGTATATTTATATTAATTTTCCTCTTTATATAGAGGTGATATTTTTGTTATATTTGAGGATGCTGATTAATTTTAATGTTGTATTTTTTATGATTAATTTAAAGATACAATGTAAATCTTACGATCTCCTTATTTAGAAACAATCTATATACTATATTTCCGTTAATAGTTACAAAATATAAATATATCATAATACTTTTAATATTTTTCCAATTTTACAAATTTTTAGAAATTTGTTTGAATTCTATAAATAATTTGAGGACTAGCTACTGTTATTAGATTAATGTTAAATCTTATACATTTATATAATTAATAAGTACATAACAGCAACAATTAATTTACTGTACGAGTACTAAATCTCTATCTCACCTGCTTTATTTTTAGAAAGTATTGTATTATTTAGTAAAAAACATAAATCTATCTAAATAATTTAGTTAATAAATAATTGTATTAAATAATTAGATTTTTCTTAATTTTTTTACTTCATAAACTCTGTATATCGGCGTTTTGAATTGAAATCTAGGGTTACGCTTTTTTTGGTATCTGCTTCTTGAGGAGAAGAAAACTTATCGTTCAGCATAAACCTGCAGGTATGAAACAATGTTTTTTGTTTTTTTACATTCTCAACATTGTCTATAGTTAGGGATCCTAATCTTCTAAAATATCATGTTCTGAATCTATTCAATAATGTTTGATGTTGTTTTTTTGTTTTTTTCTGATTAATGTTTAATTAATTTCTCTATTGGTATTCGCTTTGTTTATTGTATAGGATAACTTTGCTTTCAATGTATTCTGCAGTTAATTAATTTCGGGGGAAGATCTAGAACGTCTGATAACGGTAACAACAAAGGTGACGGAGAGAGTGTTCTTGATGTAGATAATTGTAAGTTTTTTTTGATTTTTTGTTTTTCAATTTTCAGTTTGTTTGTGATGTTGATTTTTAATTCTATGATATTGTATTCAATTTACTCAAAAGTAGTATTTGAATTAAGGAAACTATGTGTTTATTCAATTCAATACATGTGGTTTGTTGTTACTTTAGTATATTGAATTGTTTGTGATCTTTCTTTGTTATTTTTTGTATTTTCTTTTTTGTTTTGTCTATTTTTAATCTCATGCTAAGCATAAATTATGTAGTCAGGATGGGACTCAACTACGCACCTATATTTTATGTGACTGTAGAAGATAGAAAGAACCCCTTGATTGTAAGTACACACAATAATCTTGGGCATCCTTTTTGTTTATGTAATTTATATTATCACATTTTTTTGGTTTACTGCTTAATGAATATTGTTGACAGGTTTTTCCCTTAGAATTCCGGGAGAGATGCATGTGTGAAATCCCACTGATCACATATTTCAAAACACCTAATGGTCCAATGATGCCTGTTAATTTAGATGTAGATTCCAGGAAACGGTTTTATGTGCGTAGGGGGTGGCCTGAATTCAAAGCAAGATATCAGATTGAGGAGTTTGATTTGTTGACATTCCAATGGATTCATCCATCACACTTCAATGTACACATTTATGATGCGGGTATTGTTGAAATAGATTATGCTCCTGATTTACTGCCAAGTAGGTCTGAGTTAAGTGTCTCTGATCTCTCTTCCAGTTTTGCTGTAACCATAAAGAAATATCACCACCTTCGCCTGGTAAGTTCTATTTAAAATTCTATAATCTGCCTGTGTGCATTGCTTAATTTTACATTAACCACCGTGTTTGAACTTCTTATTCAGACCATCCCAAGGCAGTTCGCAAAGGATACTGGGATTGAGAGTGATTCAAAATTGGTTCTCTCCTACGGTAGAAGTGTAAAAATTCCAGCCCTTGTGCGGAGCGGAAAAGGAACCGATCGCAACCGACTTTTTCTCGATTATGAGTGGAGATCGTTCTACGATACGATTAAATTTAAGTTAGGCATGAAGTTGGTGTTCACGTACAATCGTTCTTCTACGAGATTGATTGTGAAAATATTAACTGATGAAAATGTTTCTTCGGAGTTCTAACATACTGGCGTGGGATTATTCTGTGTTTTCTTTTTCGGATATTGAAATGATTTTTCTTATTGGATAATATGCATGTGCGCTTCTTATGTTTTTATTTTGAAATAGTTATTATATGAAACTTTATCCATTTCTGTACTATTCAACTTAACATTTATCGGTTTTGATTATTTGAATTTTGTTATGTCTGTGATAAGTATCGTGTGTAATAACACTTGAGCAATATGAAGTATGTTTCAATTTAATATTTTTGTTAATATGAAGAACTTTCAACAATATGAAGTATGTTTAATTAACATATGCAATATAAATAGACATATGCAAGTTTCTTAATAGGTTTAGGGTTGTTTGTTTTTTTAATGGGTTTTTTTATGATGCAATTTTTCAATGTATTGTACTTTGATTTGATGCAATTTATGATGCAAGTTTCTTAATAGGTTTAGGGTTGTTTGTTTTTTAATTTTTCGATGTACTGTACTTTAATAATAAAGATTATAATATTTTTTATTTAATTCATATTGTTCTATTTATTGTTTTAAAGATCACATGTATTTTTTTTTAATTCTACACAGTCAGTTGTTAATTTTTAATTAAAAAAACAAGTTAGTTATTATTATGTTTATTTTTTATATTTTTAATTACGTAAATAAATTAAAGTTTAATATATTCAATTTATTTATTTAAAATCTCTTCAGATAACTTTGTATTTTATTTCGTTTTTTTTTAATATATAGTAACAATAATTATTTTGATTTAATTAATTAACCGTGTTTTAATTATAGCAATATATTTACTGATAATTTAAGTAATTGATTACAAAAACCAATTCCTTAATCAATTACTTAACTATTTAAGTAACTAAATAAACTTTATATTATCTAATTATTTCTGATTTTGAATTATAATTTATAATTAATGATGTTATCTTTAATACAAAAAATACTACTAAATACACTTTAAATTAGGAATATGAAGAGTTTTTTATTTTTCCGCTGGCTCTTTACTTAACTCTAACTTAATTTTCAAATTTCAAAACAAATCTGGTGTTAGTAATAAATCTGCAAAATCTTAAACTCGATTCATTGATTTTGTACTCCTCTCGCGAATCAGGTTTGAATCAATTACCCTAAATATATGTATACTTTCAAATATTCAGTGACATGTTTTTTTTATTTGTTCCTACTTATATTTTACTTAGATTGATTGATTACAAAATTTTATTTGTATTACAGGTATGAATTGCATGATGGACACCCCTTGGTCTTCGAAAGAAGGTCTTCGCAAGAGAAATGCTGTTGTATATAATTGTGAGTGTTTTATCCTGTTAATACTTTGATAAATTTTTAGGGTTAGGTCTTCTAATAGCTTGAGAGATTAATTTTTTTTATCTGTTTATGCAATTAGTGTTACGGTTTCTAACTTCTTGGTCGATTATTGGATTACCAAACTGTTTATTAATAAGTTAGGGTTCGGGTTCTAGGCTGCTTGGTAGATTTATTTGTTTGTATCCATTATCTATGTCTTTTTTTTTTCTATTATTACATAACTTAACTGAATTTTGTCCAAAATTGATTTTGATTTTGTTATAACACTATTCTGATCATATTTGTTCTCTTCTTTTATGATTTTTATTCTGAAGCAACAAGAAGAATACCCTGCCCCGTGAGATTTCACATTACTATATACGGTGGAGATATGGATAATATTGTAAGTATATACACGTACTACGCTTGGTTCATTTTTTTTTTTTCCTTTTGTAATTCTGTGTTTTGATCTATTAATTCTTTTGCTAGATTATACCAACATCTTTTGTTGCAAAGTGCACATACAGTATGCCATTGTTCACCAATCTCAAGACACCGTATGGTCCAATGCATCCTGTTGCGTTGGATAAAGACGAAGAAGGTCGTCTTCGAATAGCGAGCGGTTGGCCGGAATTCCGGAAAAAATACAATATTACGAAAGGGCAGCTGTTGACTTTCTGTTAGATCTCTGACTCCCACTTTAATGTACGCATTTACGGTGTTGATAGGGTTGAGATAACATACGATGTTGATGTCATCCGAAGTGTTCCGGAAGTACATTCATCCAGTCTTCCTAACAAGTTTTCTAAAAAACTTAAACAGCATCAGAAATACAAATTTGTAAGTGGTAATACTAACTCTTTTGCTATTTCCCTTAGTTTATCATTTATTATTAAGTTTTCATTTTCATTCGCAGACGATTCCTAGAAAATTTGCCCAGGATACTGGTATTGAGAATAAATCTGAACTTACGCTGTCCAATGGAAGAGGAGAAAAAATGTCCGTTTCTTTGCGAAGAAAAAGTGCATCTGACAAAAATAAAAGCATGTTTCTGGGCAATGGATGGACATCATTTTATGTTAAGAACAAATTTGAGACAGGCATGACGTTGGAGTTCTACTACGATGTTGATTCAAAGACGTTGTGCGTCAAACCAGATCTTGAATCGCTTTCCGATTCTGATACGGAGTGATAGACCGTAGTGTGTTTCGATTAGCACATTTTGTTTTAATATGAATTGTTCTAGATTTTAGTTTCAACTGTTTTTTTTTTTTGTTTTTTTTGGGCTGCATTTCTTTCTATTCACCGCTTTAAGTTGGTGCATTTTGTGGTACTGCCCTTTTGACTTTTTCTCTCATTTTTATTATCGGATAATATGCATGTGTGCTTCTTATGTTTTTATTTTGAAATACTTATATGAAACTTCGTGCATTTCTGTACTTCTATTCAACTTAATAGTTTTCGGTTTTGATTATCCAAATTTTGTTATGTTTGTGATAACAATCATATTTAATAACACTTGAGCAACATGAGGTATGTTTCAATTTAATATTTTTGTTAATATGAACAACTTGCAACAATATGAAGTATGTTTTTAAGTATATTATTTTTGAATATTAATAACTTATTAGCTCATAAATGAAACAAACATACTTTGCGAATCGTAATAAAATATGATATTTTACTTTGTCACTCAGTTGAAAATATTTAGAATCCTATATATATTCTTTAATAAAATTGTAAACATATGCAATTTTTTTTATTATAATATAAATAACACACATTTTCAATATGTCTATATATAAAGGTTTCATTCACATCCTTTACTTCCATATGGGAGTCAAAATACACACTAAAAACTAATCCTTTTAAGCTTTTACAAAAAATGGCTTTGCATGTTAACCACAACAGCCAAGAACCTCCCTTGGCAACGGACGTGATCTGGGCTGCGGAGAGTCTTTGCATGATCTCTCTTGGCGTCCGTCGTCTGCCGTTGTCCACAGAATATGATCCTACTGCTACTGTTGTTGTGCCGAAGAAGCCCTCTATTACTTTTCGTATCAAGAAAATCCACATTATATCTTCCTCGAGACCGCCGTTGCCCTATCAGTGCGATATCTGCGGCGCGTCCTTCCGTTCATACCAATCCCTAGGCGGCCACAAGACCAGCCACCGGCGCAAGATCTACGTGCCCCCTCCTGCTGCCTCAACGCGCTATCCAGAGCACGAGTGCTCTTTTTGCGGGGCGCGATTTTTCACCGGATGTGCTCTTGGCGGCCACAAACGGAGACACTTCAAAGGGACCATCTTGAAAAACAGCAAGCCATATGTATTTCGTTGATCATTGACCCGAATGTATCTTTTTGGCATGCATCAACTTGATCTAGGTCGATTAATATAATTTAGCGCAGCTGTTATCATGTTCTGTAAGAGATGCTTTTCAAATCTCACTTTTTGGGTTTTATGAATTACTTTATGTATTTAATATAATAACTGTTTAATTAGTAGTTTGTCTTTAATAGTTTTTTGTACTATAAATTAATTATTATTAAATATTGTATTTGTTTCAATCGCTCATTTTCCTTAATGTATAAAATTATTTAAGTAAATATGTAAGATTAAATTTGTTTATTAAAAATAATAATGAAAACAATTTGTTTACCATATATAAGTACTTATTTTAGGAAAAATTGTTGTGGTCCAATCATAGTAGAATATACTTTTACACTAACATGTTTTGTCTTTTTTTTTTTAAATTAAAACATATCAGATTTTATTATTATTATTTAATTGGTTTTTTTTTTGCTGATCAGTAATGATTACCTTCTTCTTGAAACCAGGTAAGTGTTTATCACACGCTTTGTATTATTCATATTATTATGGTTAACCTCTTCATCTTCTCACTTTAATCAAATCACTTCTCACTTTAATCATATCTATTCTGTTTATTTCAGAATAAGTTTGTTTTTTAAAAATCTCTACTTTTGAAAATAGGTTAGTATTTACAAAACTGTATCTTGGGTTTTCTTGAAACTCTCATATCCATTTTCTCTCTCGAACATGTCTCGATCTTACACGTCTCTCAGATATCTTAACCCTTCAAGTCCTGATCCGATTCTCTTAGTAAGGATTTGTAGGAAGTGGATCCATTCTTACCCTTCTGATACACCTCGATCCTTGGAGATTGTTATGGTTGATCTTGAAGTAAATTTTTTTTCGTAGTATCTATACGTATATAATTTGTTTGTTCACAGGTGGTGGAATTATATTTTTCTACTTTTCATCTTTTTGGTTTTCGTAGGGCTGCCGGATTCTGGGATCTGTACCAAGGAAGCTTATTTCGTATTTTGATGATGATTTTATTGAGGGAAAGTTGTGCAATATTCGTAATATCACAATTTTGCCGCATTTCGAACATCGGTTTCTAATCGATCACGACTTTGTGATCCTTTTCGAAAAAGAATCATATGTCGGTCCAGCTATTTATCCGTGGTTTCCAAAATCTATCTTCCATATTAAAAGTTTTGATGATGTCGAATGGAGTTTCAGCTTGGGAAATGATCTGCTTTTTGGTATTTTATTTTTCGTAAATTATCTCTTAATTTTTTTTAATATATCTTACTTAAAACATTGTATTATTTTATGTTCTAATTCAATTTTTTTATATATTTTTAGATGTTGTTGGTCACGTTGTTGCTGTCTTTGATAAAGACTTGAATCAGCCCGGGTTGCACTTCATTATCCAAGATCTCGAGTATTTAGTCTTTATAAAATTATCGATTACTGTTTTTTTCATTCCTTTTTTTTTAAAAGAAGCATATGTACTACATTGGATCTTTGTGACTAACTTTCAATTTTTTTTGTTCTTTATTTCAGAAAAAATATTTTATCTTGCAAGTTCTTCGAACCATATTCAAAGTCGGTGAACAATTTCATTCGTTTTGTGAAGAGGGCTCATACGACGGAAAAGTGTGTAATCATTATTCAACTGTGCAAGGGTATAAAATACCAAGGTTAGTTATTCTATCAAAAGTAATGAACAAAATTTGTAAAGTTCTGTATAAATTACAATAGAAAATTTTATCTTTATCTCTTTTGTAGGAGAATATCATTTGTCCAATTTTGTGAATGCAACTAATGTGGTATTTTCTCACGAGGTCAAGGAAATTGAGTATTTCAGTAAGAGGTATTCATGATATTTCAATGTTTTTTATACGATGATTACTATGTATTCAGTTCTTTTATGAATTCAAATTGAATTAAAAATAAATAATTTTTTTGTAGCATGTTTGGTTCTTCTTCTTTTGTCGATGTTTTGGATGGATGTTTTGCTAGCGACCCTGTTTATGTCCCTGCGGAGAAGGAGTTGTCAGGTAAATCGGCTGCGGTAGTCCCTTTGACCGCTCTCCTTTTTTGTAATCAGGTATGTTTATATTATTACTTTATTTTGTTTATTCTTTTAAGTTAACAAATTGGAGTATAAAATGGTATCTAATGCTGTTTTCTTATATGCATATGGTCACGTATATTATAGATTGTGCTCTTATTTATATATTCATGTATGTTTACCTACTGGTAAGAATATTATATATACATATGCTGTGTATCCATATATTTTTAAACAATCAAGTACAGGTGCAAACGCACACAGTCACATACCAGTGAAGTATGTTCATGTTTGTAACCCCACATCGACAAGAATTTTTATATGATTTTATTTTTGATTCGTTTGTTAGCCTAGGATGGTTTGGATTGCTGGAACTATTACTGATGTTGTGAAGGAAAGAGGATGGTTCCATGCAGTTTGCCCGGAGTGCAAGAACATCTCTGTTGATTCAAATTCAAGGCTTTGTTGTTCTTCGTGTGGAGATTATATCATTCCACATGCAATGTTTAATATTTATGTCCGTGTTTCTGATGGTTCTCACGATTTCCTCCTTTTATTGAAGAATAATTTATGCTTGAGGTTGATTGGAAACTCGGTGGAAGGTGTTTTTGATTCTATGATTTTGGTAATTTATTATTCATTATTAATTTTCATTGTTATGTTAATCTTGAATGTTTTTTAATTATCAATTTTTTTAATAATGACATTTTTTCAGGATGATGAGTTTGATGATGCTGATGTCACGCTAGATCCTTCTATTCCCTTGGTTGTGAAAGATCTGATTAAAAATGATCTTTTATTCCAAGTATCTATTCAAGGGAACGAGGATTCCAAATGTGAAGCTGTTTTCTTAGTTAACAATATCTGTTATGACAATAATTTAGTGTCAATGCACATGTCGAAATTGTACAGGGTTAAATTTGAGCCTAAATTTCCAGTGGGAGGTGATCTGTTGGTCTCTGAAAGTTGTGACTCCAGTGATGATACTGATCAGATTATGCATGATCTCAGCCCTGTCTTCTGTGAACATGTTGCCGACAATGATGAAGACCTTGCCTGCAAGAAGAAAAAGAAAAATGAAGGATCCTCATCCCACTTCCATTCAGAAGATTCTGGATCCGAGTGATGTGGAATTTATTCGTAGAGCACTTTTTAAATTATCAAGTTTTTAATGCTTTTGTTTTTTGTTAGATTTTTTTTGTTTTGAAAACTGTTTGAATATTCTGTGTTGTGGATGTTTCTTGGTTTGTTGAATTTTTTTTGTGTGTTTGTAAACTGAAAACTCTTTTGGTTATGTGCTCATGCTTTGTCGTTTTATTGAAGTTTTTTGATAACTCCGTTTCAATATTTCTAACAGAATGCTTCCCTGTAAAGTTCGTCGTCGATTTTGAGATTCTCGATCTGAATTTCGGTGATTCTCCGAGTGTAAGTTTTCAGTGCCCGTTACGGAAGAACTTCAAAGGGATTATCTTCAAAAACAACAAGGCTTATAGATTTCTGTGATTCTTAAAGACATAGGAGAATGAATCTTTTTTGCATGTATCAACTTGATCTAGATCGATTAATATTATTTAGCGCCATTATCAAGTTATGTACTTATTTTAGGTATGTTGTAGTATTATTCCAAGTGAAAAATATTTATTTTAAATTAATAAAGTATAATAATTGTAGTTTTTGAAAAAATATTATGAAGGTAGTATGTAAGACCAAATTTGTTTCCTAAAATTAATAATGAAAACAATTTGTTTACTAGATACTGTATAAGTTAATGAAAAATATATTCATATGTTTTATATTTTTTTGTTTAATTTTTTTTTTTAAACATGTAAATCCTAAAACAAGAACCTATTTATATTACAACTAAAACTAGGTTTGTATGTAAATCAATGAAGCAATTCATAATTATTACTTTTTTTTTTTTCGTTTTTTTGGCTAAATACTAATCATTATATTCTTCTTGATACTTGCTAAGTGTTTACCACGCGTTTGGTAGGATTCTCCTATTTCTGGGTGAACCTCTTCACCTTCTTACTTTAATCAAACGGTTATCTAAGTTTGTACTTCACCTTTTACAGTTTTCAGAATTAGTTTGTATTTAAAAACTGTATCTTCAAGTTCTCTACAAACAACCGTATCCATTCTCTCTCTCAAACATGTCTCAATCTTACGCCTCTCTTAAACATCTTAATGATTTTAGTCCTGATCCTATTCTGTTAGTAAGGATTTGCAGGAAATGGATACATTCTTATCCGTTCGATACCCCTCGATCTTTAGAGGTTGTAATGGTTGATCTTCAAGTAAGTTTGTTTATTTTTTATTACTATTAAATAATATATTATTTTTTGTTCACAGGTGGGTGAATTATATTGGTGTGTATTTCTGATTTTTTGTTTCTGTAGGGCTTCCGGATTCTAGGATCTGTACCGAAGAAGCTTATTTCGTGGTTTGATGGTGATCTTAAAGAGGGAATGTTATGCAATATTCGTAATATCACAGTTCTGCCGCAATTCGAATATCCGGTTCTAATCGATCACGACTTTATGATCGTTTTCAAAAAAGAGTCATTTGTCGGTCCAGCTATTTATCCGTGGTTTTCTAAATCTATCTTTGATATCAAAAGTTTTAATGATATCGAGAGGAGTTTCCACTTGGCTAATGATCTTCTTTTGGGTATTTCTTTTTGTATCATAAATCATCTTTTAATATATTTGAGTATATGGATTGTTAATATTAATTTGTTGTGCGTTACATTAAAACATTGTGTTCTTTTATATTTCAATTCAATTTTTTTTTTATATTTTCAGATGTTCTTGGTCGCGTCATTGCTGTGTATGATAAAGACTTGAATAAACCCGGCTTGCATTTTCTTCTTCAAGATCTTGAGTAATTAATCTTTCTAAAATTATCAAGGGCTATTTTCTCCATTCCTTTATTTTAAACCATATTTACTAAATTGCATATTTCTTACTAACTTTATATTTTTTGTTCTTTATTTCAGAGAAAATATATTACCTTGCAAGTTCTTCAAACCATATTCAAAATCGGTGAACCACTTCATTCGTTTTATGAAGAAATCTGTTGAGATGGAAAAGTGTGTAATCATCATTCAACTGTGCAAGACCAAAAAATATCAAGGTTAGATTTATTATCATTAAAAGTGCTGAACAATATTTGAAAAATTATGTATAAATTACAATGGGAAATTTTATCTTTATGTCTTTTACAGGAGAATATCACCTGACCAATTTTTTCAATTTAACGAGAGTCGTATTTTCCCCCGACGTGAAGGAAATTGAGGATTTCAGTAAGAGGTATTCTTAATATTTCATTGTTTTTATTTTATTTTATACTTTGATTACTGTTTATCCAGTGCTTTTATGAATTCAAATTTAATTAAAATTAATGAAATATTATGTAGCATGTTTGGTTCTTCTTCTGTTGTGAATGTTTTGGATGAAGATTTTGCTATCGACCCTCTTTATGTCCCCGCGGAAAAGGAGTTGTCAGACAAATCGGCGGTAGTTATATCTTTATCCGCTCTGCTTTTTTGTAATGAGGTAAGTATATATCATTACTTGATTTTCTTAATTTTATTAAATTAACGAATTGGTGTAGAAAATGGGATTTTGTCTTATATACGTATACTTATATCTATATATAAGCGTATGTTTGCCTACTGCTAACAACAGTATATATACATATGCTATCTATATATACATGTGTTTTTAAACAATCAAGAATACGTGCGCACACTCACATGCACATACCATTTCATATATGCATGTATCTAAACCCACATTCACAAGTTTTTTATCTGTTGTTTTTTCTGTTTCCTTTGTTAGCCCAGGATGTTTTGGACAGCTGGAAAAATAACTGATATTGTGAAGGAAAGAGGTTGGTTTCGTGCAGTTTGCCCGCAGTGCAAGAACGTATCCGTTGATTCATATTCAAGGCTGTGTTGTTCTTCGTGTGGTGATTATATAATTCCACACGCAATGTTCAACATATATGTGCGTGTGTGTGATGGCTCTTACAATTTCCTCCTTTTATTGAAAAATAATTTATGCTTGAGGTTGTTTGGAGAGTCAGTGGAAGGTGCTTTTGATTCTATGATTTTGGTAAATTATTATTCAATATTAATTTCCAATTGTTATATTAATCTTGAAATCCTTATGATTATCGAATATTTATTCTGATAACATCTTTTCAGGATGACGAGTCTGATGGTCCCGATGTCACTGTAGGTCCTTCTATTCCCTTGGTTGTGAAAGGTCTGATTGGACAGGATCTTCTATTCAAAGTATCTATTCAAGGGAACGAGGATACCAAAAGTGAAGCCGTTTTCTTAGTTCACAATATCTGTTATGACAGTGTGTTAGTGGAACTGCACGTTTCGAAATTGAACAGCAATAAGCCTAAATTTCCAGTGGAAGATGATCTAGCGGTGTCTGAAAGTTCTGACCCCAGTGATGATTCTGATCAGTCCATGCACGATCTTAGCCCTGTGTCCGTGATGGTACCAGCTGACGATGATGACAAGCAATGGATGTCCAATTTAAGTCCTGTGTCAGGTGACTATGCTGCCGAAAAAGATGAAGTGCGCTCGGAGGAAGGAGTTGTGCGCAAGAAGCAAAGGAAAGATGAAGGTTCCTCATCCCAAGTCCATTCAGATGATACTGGCTCTGAGTGATTTGGAATTTATTCGTGGAACACTTTTTTAAATTATCAACTTTTTCGTGCTCTTGTTTTGTTGGAATTTTTTTTTTTTTTTTTTGATAACTCTTTGAAATATTCTCTACTGTGTGTTTAGTTGATTTATTGATGTTTTTTTTTGTGTTTTTAAAACTGAAATCTCTTTTGGTTCTGTACTCATGCATTGTCGATGTCGAGTTTCTCGATCTAAAACTCGCATCTCCAAGCGTAAGTTTTCAGACAGTGTAGTATAGTATGAACTCTTGGTTAGCATTGTCGTATGAACAAGATACTTAGATAATAGTAGACTGGACTCTTTGTTTTTGGAATTAAAAACACAAGTAGTATTTAATTTATATTTATTCCATGAAAATAAAATGAATAATAACTTTCGTTGACTGTTTCGTTTTCTTTATATAATACTAAATTTTAGTTTTTTAAAATAGATTTAGGGTTTGTCTTTGTTCTTTCTTCTCCTTTTCTGGGTTTTTCTTTCTTCTTCTTCTCCAGAAATTAAAGAATACTCCAACGAGACATGAATTTCACCGGCGGAGAGGCTGAAAATTCGGCTTGGACTTCTGGAAGTTCCTCTAGCACTTCTGGAAATTCCGGTAGCACATCAACTGAAGATCGCGCAGAGATCGATATTGGTTGTTTTTCGACTTCAGGTCAAGGAAAGATCTGTCCCGGTGAAATTGATTGTGAGTCTTCTCTCCTTTTGTTACAGTAACAAATCTTTTGTTTCTGACTAGATTTTTCATATTAACTATTTGTTCCAAATTTGTTCTAGGTTTTCTACCCGTTTCATCGATTTATTTTTTTCTTAACTCTTTTTCATTAAATTATTCTTTTAAATCTTGATAAAATAATTCACTTGCATCAGTTTTATATTATTTTATTATATATTTATATATGAGTTAGTTATGTCTTATTTGTGTTTTTCTATGATTATGCGAATTAGCGGAACAATGTCTCAGATTATGTCTTCGTATTTTAAAATATTTTTTCATGATATGTATTATCTTATTATATTATAATTGTTTCTCAAGTTACAAGAAGAGTTCCATGTCCAATGAGATTCCACATTACGATCAAAGATGGAGATACTGTGACTGTTGTAAGTATATATTTTGAATTCGTTGATTTCCTATTTTTTGGTTTTATCAACTTTGATTTTGACCAACTGCGTCTTTTGTAAGCCAATGCCAACATCATTCATTGAAAAGTGCTCTTATCGTATGCCTGTGTTCGCCGATATTAAGACTCCTTTTGCTCGAGTTCATTCTGTTGCGTTGGGTGAAGACAGCGACGGTCGTCTCCACATAGTAAGAGGTTGGCATGAGTTTCGGGAAAAATATCAGATTAAGACGGGGCAATTGTTGACATTCCATTGGAACGATCTATTCCACTTCAATGTGCACATTTATGATGTTGATGGGGTTGAGATAACCTATGATGCTGACCATGTCCGAAGAGGTCGGGAAGTAGATTTAAAGAGTGTCTCTCACAAGTTTTCTGAACGAATTTTAGACCATCGACGCTATCGCTTGGTAAGTACTACTGTAAGTTTTTTTTACTGTGCCAGTTCAATATAATATTAATTCATGCGTTTTTTCTATGGTTTTCAGACGATTCCTAGATCATTCGCCATCGAGACTGAGCTTGAGAACAAATCAGAGGTGATCCTGTCAAATGGAAAAGGAATCAGAATGTCAGCCCGTTTGCGTAAACGAAGACGAAGTGATACAGATAAAAATAAAAGCATTTTTCTCGACAAGGAATGGCAGGAATTCTGTAATCAGAGTGAGTATTATGTTGGCATGGTGTTGGACTTCTACTACGATCGTACTTCCACCACGTTGTATGTTGTTCCAATAATTTGAAATGTTGTCTGCTTCCGACTCCTCCGATTGACGAATTAGAATATTTCTTAATTAGTATTTCTATTATTATTTTGAACTGATACATTGTTAAATTTTAACTGAAATATTTCTAGGATTTCCGAAATGTACTTGACTTTGAGCCCTTCCTTTGTGTGCATTTTGGGTGACATATTTAGATGTGGACTTTATGATTTTGTTTTGGATCTATAAACCAAGTTATGTTTATTAGTTTAGTATTTATCGGATTTTTTAAATTAAAATGTGTTTTTATTATAACAACTTATGCTATTCAAGTTTTTCGTGCTTTTGTTTTGCTGGAGATTTTTTGGATTGAGAACTCTTTCAATATTCTGTATTTTGGATAAAAATTGCAGAGGAGCAAATGGCAGTGGCTGAAGTTTTTGTTATGGATTGTTTGTTTATTGAAGTGATATTTGTTGTAAAAGTTTATTGAAAACAATTATAAAAATTGCAAAGGGGGAGATGCTTTTGGTGGTTGCTGTTCTGCTTTTCCAATTACCAAAGAAGACAAAAGAGAAGTTCAAGTGTTTGTTATTATGGATGGAAAAAGAGAGACTCATGTTTCAATTACCAATGAAAGAAGGCAAAAGAAAAGTTGAAGTTTTTGTTTTTATTGATTGAAAAATAGAAATTTAGTTGCACAAGTAATTGGAAAAAAAAAATGACGACTTATTATTATTATTAGTATTATTATTATTATTATTTATGTTAATAAAGATGAGTGTAATAAATATTTGATTAATTAATTTATATTTATTCCATAAAAAAGAATTTGTGAAAATGGTATCCATTCTCCTAAATAGAGTAAAATAGTACAATAGTATTTTTTTCACAATTTAATTTTTTACCAATAATTATTCATCCTAATTTTCAATAATAATAATAATATTTATTTTATTTAATTTTTTTAATTGAGAAAGATCTTAACTATATTCAATGAAAGATCTCCATTGTTTCATTAGGACTTATTTTAGTTGAATTTTCATTTAGGACAAGATCTCAATCCTAAAATTACACCCTAAATAAGTTTTATAATTATTTTTGACCGATATGTCTTTTCATTAGAAGCACTTTTTATTAATTTGTTATTTTTTTTATAATTATTTGTCTTTTCATTATAATTTTTTTTTTGTAAAATCTATTCAAGACATTATTTTTTATTATTATTATTTGTCTTTTCATTAGAAAAAAAAATGGTTAAACCCAATGTAACACGTTAGTTTTTTATAATTCTTTGTCTTTTCGTTATTAGAAATTTTTTTGGTTAAACCTAATGCAACACGTATTCTCTTAATGGGATTTCCAAGAGAACCCTAATAATTTTTTTATTTTTCAAAGCATCGATAACGATGCATCCTTCTTTATATTCTCTTTGCATTTTATTTGTTGTACTTCACTACTCTATACTTGAAAAATATATTGAGATAGAATGGCTGACAATTTCCGTTCGTTGAAACACTTTACTCCTCTCTCTGACATTAACAAGGATAGAATGGATTGGAAGATACAAGTTCGAATTTGTAGGAAGTGGAAGACGACGGGCAATGGAAAATTTTCAGAAACCTTGGAGTTTTTGTTTGTCGATATTCAGGTTTTTTAGTGTCTTACGTATTTTTCAATTATCTTAATTGCAGTTAAAAATATACATATACTTATGTATTTTTCATTCGACTTTTGGCAGGGAACTAGAATTCATGCAATTGTTAAAAAGATGCTCATACCTAAATTCCAGGATTTGTGCAATGAAGGAGATATTGTTACTGTCCATCAGTTCTCCGTTGTTGATAGGCCAAAGAACTTTCCTGTTGCGGAGTTTGCATATAGGATTCTGTTCCATGGAAATACATACGTTGGTTCAAACATGAACAACAAATTTCCCAAGTCCATTTTCCAGTTCAAAGATTATTTGGAAATTCTAAGTGGCTCTCTAAAAGATGATGATGGTTTATTTGGTATTTTTGTATTTTATATCTTAATATGTTTATCATTATATATTTTCTTATTCTTTTCTTGCGTTAAATTGATATAAACATCTGACTATGTGTTCATGCAAGATGTAATTGGCACTATCGCTGATATTAATGACTCAAGGTTGAAGACCGATACGTCTGTCAAAGGCAACAAGAGCATTCAGTTCTTGCTTCAAGATCACCAGTACGTTTTGTATTTGTTTTTTTAAAGTTAATTTCACGAATACTAAATATTAATCATTGAATTAACAGAGAGCTGAAAATTGAGTGCGTTCTGTGGGAACCCTATTGCCATGAGTTGAAAGAATTTGTTGAAGAGTTGAGAACAAACAAAGATAACCAAGTAGTGGTTATACAGTTGTGCAGAGCAAGGAAATTTAGAGGTAAAGAAATTACTCGAATAAATATTGATTTATATCATTACTTATAATTCCAGCTTAATGAATATTTAAAAAATGTGTTGTATATTTGTTGAAGGGGCGATTGGAGTTTCAAATACTTTTCATGCTACTAAAGTTATTGTTGATCAAAATTTGGAAGAGATTGTTGAGTACAAGAGCAGGTAATACTGTGTTTTTTTCATCAATGCTATAAATAATTCAGAATACTGACAATCGTGTCGGAATTTATAATAAACAGGTTGCCAAATAATGCTGTGACAAGTTCTTTCGATGGTTCAAAAATATCAAGTGCATCTTTTGTCATTGTAAAGGATGAGTTGCAGAACCCTTCTACTGTCTACTTAACTCTCCATGACTTGAAGAATTGTGAAGTGGTTAGTTTGTTGTCTATTATTTTAATTATAGCATTTATTTAACATTTATTTATTTAATACTTTATTTGTGTGAACTGAATTTTTTATTTAAATTTTTATACCGAATTCATCATGTTTAGGTTTTGAAGGCTTGGGTTGTGGCATCTGTTGCCGAGGTTTTATATGAGAAAGCTTGGTTTTATACGTCTTGCCTTAAGTGCAAAAAAAAGGTTGTAGATAAAGAAAACAAGTTGTACTGTGGTTCGTGTGATGATTTTGTTCTTGGATGTCAACGTTATAAAATACATATTAATGTGGTTGATGGTTCCGGTAATGCTGAGTTCTTGCTGTGGAATGAAATTTCTACGTTGTTAATTGGAAAAACTGCTTCGGAGGTTTTGGGTGGTATCACTAAGGTAAGATTTTTGTCCAGTAAGGTAAGATTTTTGGTTTTTGTGTTATACATTCGAAAATATATTACAGATTTTTTTTTCTTAATGGCATGGATGTTAATGTATACTTTATATTTCTTTGTGTATTTCAGGATTTTCTAAACAAAAATGTTGGAGGTGGTATAAATGATGTTGCTAAAGTTGATCTCCCCGAGCCTGTTGACAAATTGATTGGAAAGGAATTTATGTTCAAGGTCAGTGTTGGGTTGAAGCATATTGAAGGGAGCGACCCTGTGTATGTTGTTGAGAAATTCTCCGATGATATGGAAATGATCATGAAGCATAAAAAATTCAACCATGGAGTTCTTCCTTTCGGTTGGTGTCCTCTTGATGATGTTGTTGCTGAATCAGTCACTCCCAAGGGTAAAGAAGTTGTCAACTCGGATGAAGGCTTCAAAACCCCTGAAACTAAGAAGATTACGAAAAGGAATTTGCAGTGTGCTTTACAGGATTCAGCGGGATCGGTAACTTCTAAGATCATCAAGACTGAAAAATAAAGTTGATGGAAGAATGTGTTCTCCGTCAATGTTTTCTCATTTTGTGTTATGTATGTATGCTTCAGACTTTATTATTGTGTTTCCTTTTTTTGTTGTGCTGCTACAAAATTCTGTTTGGAATCCTTTTGGTGTTTTGCGGGTACTATTTTCTGTTTTGAAGTTTAAGTGTTTCAGCACGTGGAAACGTTGGTTTTGATATTATGAAATATCTTTTGAAGAAGTAGCAGCTTTCGTTGTTTAATTTGCAGTGTGATTTAATTGTTTGTGTTGTTGAATTATTTTTTCCAGAAATGCATATTAAATCTGCCAAAATTATCCTAGACCAAAAAAATTTTATATTTTTATTTTTAAGTAATAATTATAAGCATTGATATTTCATTTTTATTTTTAAGTAATAATTATAAGCATTGATATTTCAACCAAAGAAAAATGATGATGTACGTTTCCTCAAAAGGATTATCATTATCTCTATATCTTTTTATAATACCATTTTCCTCTATTCTCATCCTCATCCTTCTCTCAAAAAAATTCAATTTCAGTGTTCTGTATTCAATTGTCTTCAACTTTTCTATGTCTCGGTTTCCATGTCTTAGTTTTATCAGAGCTGCTCATGATTTGCGGATTACTTCTACTAAAGTTGTGAACCTCTCTGATATTCCGAAGTGTTTAGAGGTATTATGCATATGTTCCTTAATTAATTTATGTCTATGTCTATTTTATTTAAATTTCAATTTTATTGAATTAAATTCTTTTTTTTTTTTTTTTGTAGTCAAGTAATATTTGGAGTGTTGGATGGATAACTGAAATTGTTAGCACAAGAGATTGGTTTTATACATTTTGTTTTGATTGCAATGAATATCCTCCTGCTAATGATTCCAGTTTGGTTTGCCATGGCTGTGATGAGTATCTTATTAAAAACGCAAAGTACGATATCTTCATTCGTGTTACTGATGGCCGCGATATTGTAATGTTGCGTTTGTTGGATCAAGTTGCTATGCAGCTTCTTGGTAAAACTGCTCAAGAAGCTTTTCAGAAGATGGTTCTGGTAATATTATTTCTTATTTATATAAATATTTTTGATTATAAAATGATGATTAATTAAAAATTTTGATTCTATAAATATCATTATTTTACAATATATTCAAAATGATTTTTTCATAATTAAATATTTGTCATCTTTGCAGGATACATTTAAAGAAGTTGATGGCAATTGCGTTCGCTTAGAAATTAGTCTTAAACGTATTCTTCCAGAACCAATCATCAATCTTATTGGAAAAGAAATTTTGTTCAATGTCGTTGTTCCTTCCAGCCAAGTTGAAGAATCTAAATTTGCTTATGTTGTTGATGAGTTATCCACTGATCGTTTTCTTATCGCCATGAACAAGCACCTCTTTTTCAAAGATGAATCTCCTTCTTCAGATGCCACGAGGAACATTGTTTCGAAAGCAGCAGCTTCTTTTTAAATTATAATATTTCTATTTAGTATTATCTTTTAATCTTTTTAGTTTTGAACAATATTTATTTTTGTAATTCTGAATATTTAGTACTCTCTATTATCACTATTTACTTATGGGTACTTAAATTAAGTAATGATGATAAATTTAATCTTCATTTTATTTTAGTATTATAATTCATATTCAAATTAATAAAATTCTTATATTAAATTTTTATTTAATAATTCTACCCTTTAATAATAAAATTAATATACGTTTTATATTTCGAAATAATCATTATATAATATCTTTCTAATATTTTCTATATATTCTTTTCCTAATATGTTTATATTAATTGTATTGTTTTTCATTGATATTTTTTTAAAGAAAATGAATAACAAAAAAAATAAATAATAGATGAATACCAAATACATTAATATAATATATAATACCAAATATATATTAAATAGTAATTTATGCTAAAAATAATTAACTCCATGCGCATGGTATGGTTTATCCCCTTTAGAGGGAAAGGTGAATACCATACGCAATTACGTTGTTCTTTCCCACAAGTTATGTTTCCTAATCATTATTAATATTAAAACCTTTACATATTTTTCCTAGCTATTATATATATATGATGAATGAATTGCAAATGTTGTCAAGGGCATCAGGTGCTGGTCAAGAAAACAACACCAAAGCATTGTGTGCTGGTCAAGAACACGACTTCAAAGCATCACGTGGTAGGGAAGAAACCTAATTGATTCTAAATATTTCTTATTATGATTTATTTATTTTCTTATTTTGCCATGCATGTTTTATACATACAGAGATAAATTTATATACATTCTGATTGATTATTTTCTCACGATTTCTTATTTAACAGTAATATATATATCAAGTTCTTGATATCAATGTCACCCAAGAGGAAAAAAAAATCAGGTGAGAAAGCGAGTTAAGAATTTTCAACAAAAGTTCTTCTGTATCATTCCAATGTGTTTGAGAACTGTATATTTTGAAAAGTCGATAATAATTTCTCACTAATTCTCATAGGGAAAGATAATATTTCCAACCTTGCGGAAAATACGAAGAAAGCTCGGTCTACAACGAACTCTTTCGGTAATCTTATTATTTTCGAGCAATGTTTTTAATAAACAATAAATATATTTTATTTTACAAGTTATATTTTCATAGGATCAACGTGTTTCGTTAAATCTTTTTATGTTTTTTTTATCTATCTACAATCAGATGGTTTTATTTTAGAGTCGTCTACCGTGAATGCATGTTCGTCGATCAACCCTCCTTTATCAGTTACTACCGATCAGAATATACGACGGATCAAGATTGTCGATTTGAGTAAACCATTCGATTGCGTACAAGTTCAATGTAGTCTGCAGATCTATTTCAAAAAATTTAACCTTTATATTATTATCGAAGAATACATGACTGATAACATTTTATGATTTCATTAGGCGGATCTACTAATAAATCTCCTATTGTCGAGAGTGGTCAAAGTTCAATTTTGATAAATAGTGGTATGGCGACATGCGAAGGATCAACTTCAAATGCTCCAATTCAGAATAATGTAGTCCCTTCAGTAGTAAATAGAACAATCGGAGCTCCAAAGCGGAATGGAAAAGAAAATCAGCCAAGTGCTTGCGCATCGAATAATCAAGGACTTTCTAAGGAGAATGCAAAATATGCAGGTTAATCTTTTTCGGCGGCATGCATTATTTTTTATTTACTTTGTAATAAGTATGAATTAATAAAAGTTTTAAAATTTTCATTTCTTTTAAGGTTATCACGACATTGGCGATCCGGTTTGGAAATGTATTCATTGTGGTGCTAAATTCTGGAGAGATGAGAGAATAGAAAAGGCCAGAAATATTTCAGGACTTCCAAAGTATAATTTGTGCTGCGTTCATGGTTAGTATTTGTTATTATATTTTATGTCAGTTGTGTATTCATAATGATATTTTTTTTTGGTAGATAATTTGTTTTATTTATATACAGTATTAGGGTAGTTAAACAACTGTTTTTTTGGTACTCAGGTAAAATTAAGTTACCAGCCATCATGGACCCTCCGCAAAAGTACAAAGATTTATTGTACGGAAAAGGTCCGATGAGTAAAAAATTTCAAAAGTCAATGCGAATGTACAATATGATCTTTTCTTTCACTTCAATGGGAGGGAAGATCGACAGGTCATTTAACGACGGAAGGGCAGCTCCTATTTTCAGATTAAATGGCGATAATTATCATTTGATTGGTAGTTTACTCCCAACCCGAAGCGATAGAGCTATGTTTGCTCAACTGTACATCTATGACACTGAAAATGAAGTAGTAAACAGGATTAATTCCGTAAGGTTAGATGTTTTGATTAATTTATGGTATTCAATTATTTGCATCGAGATTGCAGTTTTTATTTTTTTATTTAAATTCTGATAAATTTAATTAATATCGCATTGTCTGTTTAACAGTAATGCTGCGGACAAACAGGCTCAACTACAAGATGCTGAGTTTCATGCCGAGATCGTCTCTGTTCTCAAGAACGTATTGAATGAGAATAATATGTTGGTTCTTTGGTTTCGCTATGCCGGGGAAAAGATACGTGAACATAGAGAAAATTTGTTCACTGAAGATGACATTAAATTGAGGTTGATTTGCCGAAGGAGTTCTGATGGTCAAAGATACAATTTGCCAACTGTTTCGGAGGTGGCGGCTTTAATTGTTGGAGATGTTGATAACCTGGAGGATCACAGGGATATTATTATTGAAACTCGATCAAAGACTTTACAGCGCATAAATGAGTTGCATGTGTCGTATTTGCCGCTCCAGTATCCGTTGCTATATTTGTACGGAGAAGATGGATTTAGAGATGACGTTCCTCATCGTAAAACGACTAGGAGTAAAGAAGTTAAAAAAAAAAAGTTTCAATGAAAGAGTACTTCTCCTACATGCTGCAGGAGAGGGATACTGAATCTCCTCATATTCTTTTTGGACGACGTTTATTTCAACAATTCTTGGTTGACGCTTATACGATGGTTGAGTCGTACAGAATTACTTACATAAAAAATCATCAGCAGGATTTCAGATGTGACTCTTACGCTGCGTTGGGCGAAGCATTAATTAGTGGAGAGACTAACCTGGCAGAAACTGGTAAAAGGATTATTTTGCCTTCTTCTTTCGTTGGTGGTGCCCGATTCATGATACAAAATTATCATGACGCAATGGCTGTATGTAGGTGGGTAGGATATCCAAATTTGTTTATTACTCTCACATGTAATCTGAAGTGGGATGAAATAGAGAGGTATTGTAAAGAAAGAGGATTGACTGCAAATGATCGACCGGATATTCTTTCTCGAATGTTCCACACTAAGTTAGACAACATGTTGAGAGATCTTCGTCAGGGAAAGCTGTTTGGGGAGTTATCTGCGAGTTAGTGCATCCTTTATCTAGTTTTAATTTTCAACTGCTCTTATTTAATTAGTTTAAAGTTTTAAATTCTCATTGTTTTTTATTCTTATTTTCAGTTGTTTATACTATCGAGTTTCAGAAACGTGGAATGCCGCATGCTCATATTCTACTGCTCATAAAAAATTTCCCCCAAACAGCAACTCCAGGTGTCGTCGACAGTATTATATCTGCGGAGATTCCTGATTGCAAGGAAGATCCGGAATATTATGACGCGGTCAGTGAGTTCATGATTCATGGTCCGTGTGGCGTAGCAAATAAAAAATCACCGTGCATGGATGGATGTCGATGTACAAAAAAATTCCCTAAGAAATACGTTGATCGCACAACGGTAGATAATGATGGCTTTGTCGTTTACAAAAGAAGGGATGATGGCAGGACAATATTAAAGGGAGGAATTGAACTTGACAATAGGTATGCTTTTAGGATGTTTCGTTTTATTTATGCTTAGATAATAAAAAATAAAATTCATCTTTGAATACTTCTTCCAGAATGCCATTGTATAAAATTCATCTTCTAATAATCTCATTGGGTTCATATTTTTTTCAGGTCTGTTGTTCCCCATAACCCTTATCTCCTGAAAAAATATAGATCCCATATTAACGTGGAGTGGTGCAATCGTTCGCGGTCTATTAAATATTTGTACAAGTACGTTCACAAAGGACACGATCGAGCAACTGCCGTTTTTTATCAGTCTCACAATGACGCTGCTGGAAATAGAATTATTGATGAAATAAAGCAATATTTAGATTGCAGATATGTATCTGCGTCGGAAGCGGTGTGGCGGTTATATGGATATGAAATTCATTTCAACCAGCCTAACGTTGTGAGATTGAAATTTCATCTGCCTAACGAGCAGGTTGTTGTATTTAGGGATGGGTCGTCTGTTACGAATGTTGTGACCAGAGCAGCGGGTAAAGAGACTATGTTTACAGCTTGGATGATTGCAAACATTAAATTTCCAGGAGCGAAAGAGATAACTTACGCTGAGTTTCCTATGAAATTCGTTTGGGATGAGAAGGAACATGCTTGGCGGCCAAGGAAGAGAAGAGTTGCTCTAGGGAGATTGAACTATGTACATCCAGGCAGGGGGGAGTTGTATTATATGCGACTTCTGCCGAATGTTGTGAAAGGTTGTGAATCGTATGATGATATTTATCGTTATAACGGGATACGATATGAAACCTTTAGAGAAACCTGTTTCGCCCGTGGTTTGATTGATGACGATAATGAATTTGTTAAAGCCATTGAAGAAGCTGCAGTTTGGGGTTCAGAAACAATGCTTCGATCTTTATTTGTGAATTTGATTACTTCTGATTCTGTCAGTCGGCCAGAGATTCTTTGGGAAAGTTGCAGCCATCTACTCATACCAGACATCTTAAATAAATATCGTATTCGTTTGGAACGCCCTGGTATGATTATTAACATCTCCAATTCATTCTTTACAGTTTATTTCTGTGTCGACGACGTAAATGCACTATACATCGGGTCTAAGAGTCCTTGATATGATTTTTTATTTCTTCTCTTTTTTTACAGATTTAATTCTCAGCGACAATCAAATTAAAAATTGTGATTTTTTATTTGTTCTCTTTTTTTACAGATTTGATTCTCAGTGACGATCAAATTAAAAATTTGTGCTTGAGGGAAATTGAAGATGTAATGCAAAGAAAAGGGAAAACCCTTTTAGATTATCCCAAGATGCCGTATCCGCAGCACGATGAAGCTATTGGTAGAAATCGCCTTATAGCGGAAGAGCTGAATTACGATCGAAAAATACTTACAGAAGAGCACGTCAAGCTGATCGGAATGCTTAATCGTGATCAAAGGCAAGCATATGAATCGATAATGTCTGCTTTCCACGAAAACAAAGGACAAATTTTCTTTCTATATGGTTATGGAGGAACCGGCAAGACATTTGTTTGGAACACTCTCTCTGCCGCTGTTCGTTCAATGGGATATATTGTGTTGAATGTTGCTTCTAGCGGAATAGCTTCTCTTCTCTTACCCGGAGGCAGGACAGCTCATTCAAAATTTTCAATTCCTTTGAACTTAACCGATGATTCAACCTGCAATATAAGCAAGAGAACCGAACTCGCTGAGTTGATTCAACAAGCTAAAATGATTATATGGGACGAAGCTCCCATGACGCATAGGTAATAAAACGCCTCTCATTCTCAGGTTTTGTATTTCACATTTTATTTTCTTTTTTTTTTTTTTGCTGAAAATTATCTAACTGAAGTTGACTTTGTATAATTTTGTAGGCATTGTTTTGAAGCACTTGATCGAACAATGCGTGATATTATGCGAAGTTTTGATCCGCGGGCTGTTGAAAAGCCCTTTGGGGGAAAGGTTATTGTATTTGGAGGGGATTTCCGCCAAATTTTGCCGGTAATTGCTAAAGGTACGAGACAGGATATTGTTCATGCGACGATTAATTCCTCCAACATTTGGAGAGAATGCAAAGTCTTGAGGTTGACGACTAATATGAGATTGCAGAATTTTGTGGACGAAAATGATTTAATTACTTTAAGAGAATTCTCTAATTGGATGTCTTCGATTGGGGATGGAACTATAGGAGACGACAATGATGGGTTTGCTGTTGTAGAAATTCCCAATGATCTTCTCATAACGTCTTCCGATGATTTCATCGGTTCAATGGTTGATGCAATATATCCGGATTTCTCAAATCATATTGGAGACGTTGAATTCTTACAAGGTAGGGCCATTTTGGCTCCGACTTTGGAAGAAGTTGATTCTATTAACGATTACATGGTTGCGATGCACTCTACGGATGAAAGAATATATCTTAGTGCTGATTCGATTGAAAAGTCTGAGGGTGCAGAGAATATGTTTGCAAACATGCATTCCGTTGAATTCTTGAATACCATCAAATGCTCAGGGTTGCCGAATCATCAGTTGAAGTTAAAGGTTATTTCTATCTTATTTGTAAAGTTTTTATGTTTGTTCGTAATATAAAATATAAATGGATGTTATGCTCCTTAATGTTTATATTAAATGGTATCTTCTTCATGAAATTAAAATGTAGATTATTTTATTTATTGTTTATGCTCTATGCATATGAACATGATGTTTAGTTATTGATGTTTACTATTTATTTATTTATTTTTTTTGTTTAGGTTGGTGTTCCGGTGATGTTGATAAGAAACATGGATCACTCGGCAGGACTGTGCAATGGAACTCGATTGGTCGTAACCAAACTTGGGACTTATGTTATAGAGGCTCGAGTCTTGGGAGGCAAAAATGCGAATGAAATTGTGTATATTCCCAGGATGACGCTTTGTCCTTCTGATTCGAGGATTCCTTTTAAATTTCAACGAAGACAATTCCCGTTGATGATATCGTATGCAATGACGATCAATAAAAGCTAAGGTCAATCGTTGACAGATGTTGGTGTGTTTTTGAAGAAACCGGTTTTCACTCATGGGCAACTGTACGTTGCTGTTTCAAGGGTGACGAATAGAAGCGGGTTAAAAATTTTGTGTTGTGACGAGAATGGTAAACTTACAAACAAAACAAATAATGTGGTGTTTAAGAAAGTCTTTCAAAATTTGTAATAAAAGTTTTGAATTCTGCCTTTCAATTATATTCCTCTTTATTTTATAAATTTTACATGGTTTAATCATTTTTATGTTTTTAATAAATATTTTTTGCAGGTTTAATGTATGTATGTACATGTTTTAATCATTTTTAGTCATTTCATGTTCGTATCTTAATTTTGCAGGTTAAGGTATGTATTTTTTTGCTATATTCCTCTTTATATTATAAATTATACATGGTTTAATCATTGTTATGTATGTTTTAAACGAAAACAAATTGTTTTAAACGATATTGTAGAGAGCTATGTACGTAAAATCACGAACACCGCAAGATCAAGGGCACATTAAAAAACCAAACACGAAACGTCATATCCCGGGCATCGCACGGGTGTTACACTAGTGTAAATAAATTCATCGATCTTTTCAATTAATAATTAAGATACAACAGTAATTACTCTCTATCTCATTACCATGCAATATTTTTGTGACCATTTCAATAAATAAAATAAGTTGAAAAGAAAAACATGCAATTTCAAATTACATCTAAGAAAATTGAAAATAATTATAGATCTTATTGACGTTTATATATATTAACATGCATATCAATGCATGGCTCGGTCCATGCACCAAGCAGTCCATGAACAAGAAGGCCTGAAGGCTACAAGCCGTTTAATTGTTTCCTATTACAATTAGTTTTTTTTTTTAGGTCAATTGCAATGTCTTGGGATCCGAACCAAGGACTTCAAGTCCTCAATTCAAGTGCTCAACCAACTGAGCTAACAACCCTTGATCTACAATTAGTTTATTATTAGTAATTAGTCTTTGATTCCTACGTTGGTTAGGATTAGGGTTAGGGTTACAGCATGGCTATATAAACCCACGCATATGTAATTGTTTAATCTATCAAGTCAATAATAAAAATCAAGTGTTATATTATTCTTGTTTTTCATCTTTCTCCCGTCTCTTTACTACAAATTCAACATGGTATCAGAGCAAATTATTTTAAAGCTTCCGCAATTAAAAAAAAAAAAAAGAAGAGAGAGAGAGAGAGAGACGTGAGAGCCCGACGTGCTCCGCTGACGCCGGGAAGGAGAACGCCGCTGCTGCTGCCCCACCACTGCCGCCGAGAAGGAGACCAAACCACTACCGAAGCCGACATCACATTCTGCCGCTTTTCGTCTACCACTGTTGAAAGTCCCCACAACCGAAAATTTTAATTTGAACCCAAAGAGAGGTAATACTCCATGGGTATCATATGAAGTTCGAGACGAAAAACGTGATGAGCAAAACCGATAGTTACTACGGAGGCGCGCGACGATCGAAATTGCGACGACCAAGTGGCGCGCGGCGATCGAATCTGCGACGACCGAAACCGATATATGACGCGCATGGAAGGAGTCTTATGCGCACAAGGAAAACGACATGCGCACAAAAATACAGTCCACGTTGTCTTATTTAGTTTATTTTCATCTTTATTATTTACTTTATTTTGTGGATTTGCGTATGATTATATAAAGTATGTACTCAATTATTCATTCAATCAATTATCAATCAATAAATAAGTTTTATTTTTTTCTCTTCATATTATTTTATCACAAAATTCAACATGGTATCAGAGCATATTATTCTTAAGCTTCCGCAATCCAAAAAAAAAAAAAATAGAGAGAGAGAGAGAGAGAGAGAGAGAGAGAGAGAGAGAGATCTAGGCGGGGATGAGTCGATCGAGTTTTGCTTTGACGACGAAAATCGGTCTAGAACGTGTTTGCCAAGAAAGCTGCAGAAATCGCTGGGGGCCACACAGGTCCATCGATGATCAACTACTCTAGAGGGAGAATCCCAAAAATCCCAAAAAGTGCAGTTGGGTATGCGCTGCATGAATCGATAAAATTGGGCAGAAAACGGAGGCTGTTCGGAGCTCCAATTCTGGCCTAGAACGATTCAGTCATGCTCTTCAGAAGTAAGTTTCTCTTCAAGTGTTTGTGCTCTTGATCATGTCATTCGAAGTTATACATCTCATTCAAAAGTATGATTTTCAAAACTACCGGATCGAAATCGCGATGACCAAGTGGCGCGCGGCAATCTCGGATGTTGTTTGATTTAGTTCGGGACGAAAAACGCGACGACCAAAACCGATAGTTACTACGGAGGCGCGCGACGATCGAAATTGCGACGACCAAGTGGCGCGCGGCGATCGAATCTGCGATGACCAAAACCGATATATACTACGGAGGAGGCGCGCGAAGATCTCGAAAATTATTTTTATTGGTTATTTTGTTTCGGGTTGGGTCGAGTTGATCGAAACCCGGATTACGAAAAACCTATTTATTATTCCATGGTCGGATTTGTCGGCGGTCCTACGACAACGTCGAATGTTGGCGTGCTGGAGGTTAAAGGCGATAGACGACAGTGGTGATGTTTTCGATGGGGCCGACAATGTTCGATCAACGACGTGAGGCCACATCATATTGGTCTGGGCTGTCCGGATCTTCATGTCGAAGCTTGGTCGGTAGACGATCGGGTTCCGAGTTATCATCCATGTGTGTGTGAAAGAAAGAGCTGAGGTCTCGAAGAGAGTTCATCGCAACTCTAAAGATTATATTGAGTTAGTGCTGCTTCTGCCGAGGTGATGCGATTTTGTATGTCTTCAGGACCAATGCAAAGAAGCAAAAGAAGGAAGAAGATGTCGATAAATTTTTTTTAGTAGCCAATTATGGGTACACATGACCACATGGGTCTGGTTTTGGCTGCGTGCTTGTTGAGTATTTGTGTTTTGTTTGAGTGTTCGTGGAGGCGTAGCAGCGAACCAAAAGTAATCCGGTCGACAAGTTGTGTAAAAAGAAATATTTTGAGGTGCTGAAATTGGGATATATATATCGTTGAGAAGGCACACTTTAGACTATGCATGCAACCAAACCAACTAGAGAGGCTCTGGTCCGTTGGAACAGCTTCGGACGCGCATGCATGCAGCTTCACTCAAGGAGTATTTTAATAAACTAAAGTTTGGTTTGGTTATCTCATTTCACCATCATTTTCATTCATATGCTCGGCAAGATGAGAATCCAAAATTTGTATTCTTATCTTGAGGGAGGGTATTGACGTTTATATATATCACCGTGCATATCAATGCATGGCTCGGTCCATGCACCAAGCAGTCCATGAACAAGAAGACTACATGCCCGTTTAATTGTTTCCTATTACAATTAGTTTATTATTGGTAATTAGTCTTTGATTCCTACGTTGGTTAGGATTAGAGTTAGGGTTACAGCATGGCTATATAAACCCACACATATGTAATTGTTTAATCCATCAAGTCAATAATAAAAATCAAGTTATATTGTTCTTGTTTTTCATCTTTCTCCCGTCTCTTTACTACAAATTCAACAGATCTATTATAATTTTACAAAAGACGTGAACATTGATCCGCAACAAATGGGTATTTACTTGATAATAGTACATAAGTGTTCTTTTTCTAATTTTGTTTCAACAATACTTTCTTTATCATTAAAGATGATGTTGAAAGAACTAGCCATCAATCAATCTCCCGAGCCTCAACTATACTAGAAGTTAAAAAGCTTTGAATTGGGAGAAAACAATATGTCCTCCCGTGCAAAATGGGGACTCGAATGTCCTCCCATAGATCATCCGGGGATATCAAAACTTTCAACTTCTTTTAGAGTTGTCATGTATTGCCTCGCTTTGATATAGAAATACATTGTATAGACTATAGTAGATACTTTAATTTTATATTGCTCATATTGTCTAATAGATATTTCATTTGTCCCATAAAAGTTTGTTTACTTTTCTTATTATACATTAAAAATTTGCACATTAATAAATAAAAAAGTTTTTAAATAACTTTATCATTTCAATACTCATTTATTAACATTAATAGTATCAAAATTTATTATTTAACCAATTCGTTACTTATACAAAAATACTCATTATATCTTTTATACTCCTTCCTATTTAATTAAGTGTCGATTTAGATTTCAGATTTTTTCTTTTTTCTTACTTGCCGTCTTAGATTTTTTTTTTTTTACTTTTTTACGCCTTATTAATTATGATTTAATTGATTAAGAGTAATTATCATTTATTTTAAATTATATAATTCATAAGAGGGAGAGGAGAATGAATTGAGGAGTCATGTAGTGCACTTTTGAACTGCACAATAGCAAGTATAATATCTCACCGATTATTTTAATATATTTACTTTTTTACCGTTAGATGTTAAAGTGGACCCTCAATCCGGGGAGAATAGGATTTATAGTTAAATAAATAATATGGTTAAATAAGGAAAATATAATTATTATTAAATGTTGTGCAAAGCCTAGGGTGATGACGAGCGCGAATGCTTGTCGCGGAGCAAACGCGCCGTCAAAATGAAATTTGTAATTTAGTCAATAACCTAACACTATGGTGTATAGTGATAAGTATGTGGGGTCGGTCTCACGAGGAGACAATTGCAATAAGTGATCTCGGCTTGCCCAAAGGGTTGTCACGATTTAAAAAGTTTTGTTTTAATTTGCTGTGGGTACAGCGGTTCTCTCATGAACAACTCGACTCAACTAACTACGACTAAACTAAACTAAGTTGAGGAAAATCAGTATCTGGGCATACAACATCTCTCAGGGTCATCTGGGCATACTACCGATCATAGACACTAAGGATTTCTACTAGCGGTTTTTCAGCGGTTATAGGGTGGTTTAACAAGACAACAATGGTCCTATTGCGTCACGCCCAAAGTTGCTCCACCCCTTATCTATCCTTTCAGTGTAAAGAGAAGACAAGCTAACGTTATGCCTAAACCCCTAGATCTGAACAATTCGATAACCTATGCGACCAAACATGGATCTAGTTTGTCCAAACCCGCATTACTCTCTAGACAGACCCGCTCGGCCAATAGCATGCCCGGAACTCCGAGTCATACGATCGCAATCACCAGCAAGTTATAGTGCTATGGCCGCAACAATACTACAAGGTACATCAATGCGGTTTGCCCAATCACCGGTATCCCAGTTTGTAAAGGTTCACTAGTGGTCGTCCTAGTTTGCCCAAACTCCCCGGAAATAGTCCTCAACCAACTTTGCTTCGAGAACAAACCCTCAACCGGCTACTCGGTTCTACTTAGCTCATAATCCCCCTCGATCTGCCTTTGCCCAGACTAGGGCTGCACACGAGTCGAGCGGCTCGCGAGCAGCTCGCGAGCTGCTCGGTCAACGATCGACTCGAGCTCGAAGTTGACCGAGCTCGAGTCGATCTCGAGCTGCTCGACCCACATCGCGAGCCGAGCTCGAGCTACATATTCATAGTGACGAGCTGCTCGCAAGCAGCTCGTTTAATTAGGCTTTTTTTAAATACATTTATTATATAATATATTTATACTGTATTTTGTATTTTAGTTCCAAACTTTTAATATTTTTATTTTTCGGTCCTACGCTATTACTAGTTAAAAGAGATTCTCACAATTCACAAATCTAGATCTAAACTTAAAACCCTAATATCGATCGCTATCGTCTCTCACTCTCTTCCGAGTTCCGAGTTCCGACTCCCGTTCTTCAACAAGGCTACATCTTCAAATCTCTTTGACCACCTTCTGATAGAATCGTGAAAGTCGCTCTTTGCTCGTACTCTTAGATTTTTGAATCTCAGGTTTTTTTTTAAAGATGAATGGGTTTTGTGAATTCATAATTTTTTTTAGCCCCATTTTTGTAGTTGCTTGTTGATAAAGGGATTTGAGAAACAATGGATTGGTTTTTGTAGTGATTTTTTAACCCTTTTTTTGTAGCTGCATATTCTACTTTGTAAGCTATTTTTTTTCTCTCCATTTGGACAACAAATCAAGGATATAATTGGTATGATAAGGGGCAGTGTGGATTTTATAAATAAAACCGACGGAAGACGTTTGTTATTTGCTGAAATTGTTCAACAACTTCAGTTGCCCGGAAAACAGTTGATTTACGACTGCAAAACAAGGTAGAATTCTACATATGAGATGCTAGCTTGTGCTCTAAAGTTTCGAGAGGTGTTTCCACGATTTCAAGATCGAGAGCCGAACTATGATTTATGTCCAAGTGTGGAAGATTGGGAAAAGGTTAAAAAATTGTGCAATATCCTGCAAGTGTTTTGGACTGCCACACATGTGATGTCCGGAAGCGATTATCCGACTTCCAATTTATATCTAAATGAAGTGTGCAGGATAAAAGTATTGTTAGACAATAAGGCTGATGATGTGGATGATTTTGTCAGAACAATGGCGCGAAAAATGAAAGCGAAATTCGACAAATATTGGGGTGAATGTAATCTGTTGATGTCCATTGCGGCTATCTTGGATCCGAGGTGCAAAATGAAGGTAATAAATTATTTCTTTCCATTGATATATCCTCCTCATGAAGTCGAACTCAATATAAGCAAGGTGAGTCGTGCATTATATGACCTCTACGCTGAATATGAAGAGATGTATGCATCAAAATCAAGCGGTTCCAATTTGGTAAATAGTGACACATCGACCGTCAACACTAGTGATTCTACTTCACTGTCGATCTCACAATTTACGGGCATGAGCGAATTTCTCACTCATATTTCTACCACTGAGAGGGTTCAACCGCAAAAGAATGAATTAGATTCTTACTTTGAAGATGGCCTTCTCACATCTGCAGAAGATTCGAATGTTGACATTGTAAGCTTGGATGCGCTAAAATGGTGGAGGGACACAACTAAGTACAAGATCTTGCCAAAGATGGCTGCCGATATACTAGCCATTCCAGTTAGCACCGTTGCTTCTGAAGCTACTTTTAGTGCCGGGACCAGAATTATCGACTCCTATCGTTCTTCATTGGCTCCTGAAACTGTTGAAATGCTGGTTTGTGGTAGTGATTGGTGTCGTAATCTACACGGGGTCAAGAAAGCGACAAAGGTAAATGATTCGATTATTAATATATCATTCTAATATTCCATTTAATCTACTGTATCTTTTTTCTCTAGAAAGTGAAGCAAGCTCAAGAAATTTTGTTACCTATTTCGTGAGCGCTCATGAGATGGATTTTCCTAAAACAATTGTAGGTATGGTAAGCCTTAAGAAATGAATATGAGGTTGTGCCATTTACCAATGCTTCTTTGTTACTGCAACTCTAATTTATTTTTCTTTTGTTTGTATTCTGATTGCAGATTGAAAAGAAGTCTGACAAGAAGGGTTTGCAAAAATTAAAAAAGACAATGAACTTAATATTTTTGTTGAAATTTCAAATTTAAATATTTTCTATGATCTTTTGGAATTTAGATCGACTAATCTTTTGGACTTTAGATTGACTTTAATGGTCTTTTGTAATGACTCTTATGATCTTTTGGATGAATGTGTAATGTTATGGACTTTGGATGATTGTAACACTTCTGGTAATTTCATTTTCAAACTGGAATTAGATATCTATAAATACACAAGGGTTTGCAATTTGAAAGAGCTAAAAAGTCGAGCCGAGTCGAGCTCGAGCTCGAGCTGCTCGAACAAGGCATTTCGAGTCGAGCTCGAGCTCGAGCGTTCCATTTTCTGGTCGAGCCGAACTCGAGCTTCGAATTTTTTAGCTCGACGAGCTCGAGCTCGAGCATCTTCAAAATTTGGTCGAGCATGCTCGATTAACTAAATACTCGACTCGGCTCGACTCGTGTGCAGCCCTAGCCCAGACGCTAATAATCCATCAACAAATAATTAAAACAAATAAAGAAAGCAAAAACGAAACTAAATACTAAAAAGAAAAGCTTTAAATTAAATAAATAAAAACATAATATACAATTTCACCCAAACGGGCTGCCCAAATGGCAGTGTTTCACCTCTCGAGTAAAAACCTAATTATTGCCTAAGCAAAAACCGTGGCCCATGTCGAATAAATTCGACCGAATTCTTCGAGGTCACCTTGCCTCGGAAGTGAGGTTCTCCTTTGCCGTCTCTTGTGGAGTACGTCCATCGAGATCCCTCTTGGTCCTTGTGGCTACCAACTTTCAGCAACTCGTCCATGGATGGCCTTGAACATCACGTCCACGCTTCTCCATGCTTCGTGGTACTTCGGAATTCATCTTCCTTAGCACCTCTCAATGAGAGCACCAATTTGTTGCGGACCCTGGTCGATGAATAGAGTCACACACAAATACCAGTCCAAATATAGTTGAGGCGCTCGCGCGGTCTCGAGTATGGTTTGGCTCGGTAGGTATTCTTGAGTCCTTTGCTTACTCCGCACGCCTCGATAGTTCAAATCGACCTATTGAGTGTTACTAGTTAGCGACTATCGAATTGTTATTAATTAACAATCGACTATCGTTTAATAGCCTACGTGATAAATCACGCACAATCAAATAATCGAGAGGTTTCGATTATTGATCCTCAATCTTCGTATGTATGATCATGACAATCAAAACACACGGCCCTCGCGTAAACGCGCGCTATCAACGATGATTATTACAACCAATCGCGGCCCATCGCATGATCAATCGCTACGATTAATACACACGGCCAAACACGTATGGAAGTGTACTACGCACTCATACGGTCCTTCGTATATAGAAGATTTCGCATCTAATATATGGCCCAAGAGTTTATCGATTACTCCGAAACGATGAACACGTTTAACGTCGTGTAATTGACGTGGTAGAGTTTTAGATGACTCTCAAAACTATAAAATAGTTGTGTCACGCACAAACTATAAAACCCACGGTTTTATTGATCTTCCATAAGATTATTAATTACAATGACTACTACTCTCTTATATAGAGGTAGATACTTGGTCCCTAAGTAACTTATACTATTAAAATAATACAAGAGAATCCCAACACATGGAAACTCTATCAAACATACAATCTAGATATCTCCTAAAGATACTCCTTGATATCTATCCCTAATTACTTAATTAATAAACTAATTAATTAAATAATACACTAATATATATATTATTAATAAATAATATCATTATTTATTAATAATCGGACGTCCAAGCCTTTGCTCGTCGCCGCCGCTGCTGTCGTCGATCGCCGCCGTCAGCCGCCTCGCCTCGCCGCCATGTAGCCGCCGCCGTCAGCCGCTCCAGGTGGTTCGGTTCCAATCGAGCCCTAAAGACTCGCCCGTAGCACCTCTAGTAACTTCACCGCGTCACGCCGTGAGTACCTTCGCATGCTCTGGCGCAAACCTCGTAATTCTCCGCATCACGCTTTGCTGGAATTCGATATCCCGGGCCATTAAAAATTTGCGGAAAATAATAACCCGACCGAAATCCTCGATCGCCGGAGATCCGAACCACGAACCCCACGTGACCCGAGGCCCGACCGAGCACCGCCACGGGCGAACCCGCGGCACCCAGCCGAGCCCCCACGAGGGCTCGCGATTGCTCCCGTAGCAATCGCTGGGGATGCACGAGGCATCCCCGGGGCTGCTCGTAGCAGCCCCGCAGCGAGCTCACGGGCTCGCTGCTCGCGGGGCGTCCAGCCCCGTACGCCCGCTACGGGCGAACCCGTAGCACATACGAGGCGGCTACGGGCGACCCCGTAGCACACCCGCGATCGAACCCTAGGGTTCGATCGCCCCCTCGGCTGGAGCCGAGGGCTCTTCGCCTCGATCCCGGCGGGGATCCCTAGACCGCCGGCGGTCCGGTGGTTCACAACCACCACCGCCCGGTCTATCCCCGTCCCCGGTCTCGTTGTTTCTCGGATCGCGCGTTCATGTATGTATCACAATCAATTAGAACATAAAATCACACAAGGAGTTTTATGATCGTACCTTTGATTCGTTGTGCGGAGAAACGAAATCAATCGAAGACCTTTGAATCTTCCCACGTATTCCTTGCACTCCGTTCGAACGTCGGGTGGGCGACGATCTATCGAACTCCTATGGATCTCCTTCAACTCTCTAGAATATCAAGTATGATAATTCTTCTCTTATGATTTATGAAGGCCATGTAGTGCTTTTATAGGCTACGTAGGGGATCTAAAGGAGGTGGAATATTGGGCTTCCAATATTGAAGATTAAATTGAGCCCACTGCCCAAGTCCATTAATCCTTATCAATATTAATTAATTTATTTTCCACTATATAAATTAATTTCACTCCCAATATTAAACCATATTATATCAAATAATATTTCTCCGGTAGTATTATTTATTCCGTGTATTTAAGATTTAAATATCCATGAATAAAATTAATTTATTGCTAATTAATTTATTCATCTCTTTAATCCGAGACTAGTACCATTCAACCTTAATTATTGTGCGGAACGAATCCACTCATGAGGTTTACACAATAATTCTTTATAAACTCATCTCGGGGATATTATCAACCCTTCCGGGATACACTGTCCGGTCAATTATTCACGGCATGCCATATATGAAATATAGTGACCCAACTTAACCGGTAATCAACCCAATAATTAAATCGGTTAATTCCTTTGGTAAATCAAAGTCACTTATATAAAATATACACACCCGCAATAATATCGGGGATTAAGAATAAAATACACTGAGACTCGAATCGATTATCGCCGGCAATCCTAATCGATGAATCTCAACGATCCGCTCAATACACCAAGTGTACAAGTGTGATAAAATAATTAAGATAAATTATTTTCTCTCTCACACAACGACTATACCGATGGATTGGTCCGGGTCCATCTAGGTCGTGAGCCACTGTTTGATTAAATACGAGTAACCGATAGTATGATCTTCTGTGTGCCCATGCAACACCATACTAACTACAACGTATAAAATCTAGGACTATGATTTGCATATATTTAATTAATAATAATTAAAAGCAAACAATTGTTTATTAATTTAATAGATTAAATGCTATGACCGGGAGTTTACCGTTACTTAAATCTAGACATTAAGTACACAACTCCAACAATCTCCCACTTGTACTAAGGTCTAGTCATTTCCTCCAAACTCCCGGTTCCCATACTCATCACGTGCTTTAAAGTGTACTTCCGTGAAGTACTATGTGAGTGAGCAATCTAGGTTGCCGCTCTGAAGTTATCTTGGTGACTACTACGTCGTCTCCCTCGACGATGATTCGTATCAGGTGGTACTTGCACTATGTGTTATCATCACTTTTGACTTATGACCTCTTCCGGTTTACCATGCACCGCTATGTAATAGCCTTTGATAAACCAAGAGTCATATCCAAGTCTTAGAGGTAATTCCGGAACCTAACCAAAACTTCCGCTGCCTCTGAGGCTGCTATTCGGTTATGAGAGAGTCTGAGAAGCGTCCCGCTTATCACTCTTTCACTTCATGGTTCCACCTCTTTCTAAAAGTGAACACATAGCCTGATATCGACTTTCACTGGTCCTTCTCTGATTTTTGGATCTGAGAATCTGTAATCTAAGAAGACTTCGTCTTGCTCTGTAAGCCAGTACTATGAAAGTACTCTTGCAGCATTCGAACATCCCTTATCCAGATTACTTTGATATCCTCCCACTATGCAAACCGCATAGTTGATATCAGGTTCTTGTTTTACAACATTGCATCTATAAAGCCTTCCATACTTGAAGTATTGGAAACTGCTTTGTCCTCATCTATCTCCTTCATGTGTTCGAACACATACCCTTTAGATAGATGTATATTCTGTCTCTGAAAGGCAATAACCTTTCTCAGAAGTATGCATGTTTAAAACAAACCATAATCGTATAAGATGTCTAGGAGAAGTACAATGTTCTTATCTCTAGATCATAAGATCTTAAGAACATGCTCTAACTTCTTCTCATTCTTATATCTTGATTTATTTAGACAACCATCATTTTATGTCTGACAATATTTTTTCATTGTTGCCAATGACAAAATGTTATCTACATAAAATCTCCGAGAAACACCACCTTGTTTCTATTATGTCTCTAATACACCTTTCGTCTTTGCCTTTTGATGAATCCATCAAATGGACTTTCTCATCAATTCGCAAGTTCCACGATTTATAGCTTTGTTACCATCCATAAATGGATTTACTAAGCTTGTACTCTAAATGATCTAGCCTCTTAACAATAAACCTTATTGTTATCCAAGAAAGCTCATTTAGATCTAGTACCACCCTTATGCAGAGCTAGGGATCGATTTCATGTCTACTAGATCCAGAGTCCGAACTCCTCTAGTCTTATGAATATCTCTGGTTGTCCAACAACCTCCCACTGCAATGGCGTCCCGGTGTATAACAATAATAACAGTAGGTGCAGTATGTGGTGTACATCTACTCGGTTTGGCTGGTTCCCAGTCTTTTGTCCTTTTTCTCATTTCAAGGTATTATGTCAGTTCAGGCTTTGTGGTTCATCTAATAGTCTTCCTCTATGAACCGGACGAGACGTCCCTCTGGTTTATAGTACTATAGAACACACAACATTTTGTTCATCTAAGATATCCTACAACCATATTAAATATGCCGTTGTATCCAGGAATATCCATAGAACATAGGTTGTTCCGATCAACTTGTTCTTTCACTATTAGATCTCCATTTCTTATTTACAACGCACCATTTCTACACATAAGTGTATGGTGCGGCCCTTTGGGATTGAATCCCAATCTTTGATTATGCTATATGTTACTTAGATAAGTGATGGCCTCCGCGACCGAGTCGCAGGCTCCTAATGGATATACTTTGATGGTTCCCCATAATAGCTTTGTGTCCATTGACTAGTCAAAACACTTTGCTTTTATGGCACATTAAGTATTCTAATCCATCACCGAGTATTCTTTGAGAGAATTACTCGTACCTTTCTAATTTACACATATGTCTGCATATCCAATACTTGTCTGAATTCTATCCTTTATCCAGAAAGGTTTGCTTAGACGTATTATCCTCCAAATTCAATCCTTAGGTCGGAAGGTCCATTCCTTCAACTATAATTGATCAAATCAATTTTGACCATTTGAATCTTATTTGAAAATACTACTAAGTATAAGAACTCACAAGTATAATGATTAATAAAGAAACATCTAACATGTAAAACAAGTTATAGAACGGTTTGTTGCATTGTGGTAGACTTAGGATCTATCATTCACATATTGCTGTCTAATGTACCAGAATAGATAACGCCATTATTTCTTGTCAAAATCATCCAATGATTAAAGAAATAAAATATCCATTCATAGAAATCCAGAACAAAACGTTCTTTCTAAAATAAAGGGTACATAATGCAATAATCTTAAAATGAAATCCTATTTATCTACTAAAGTAGATAAATGTCTTCCACCGCAACAGCTGCCTCCTTCACAGCTTTGCCTTGACTATTCCTCCATTTCCAAGTCTTTGGGTTTCCTGGTGTCCCTGCATTTTAAATGCATACATACCGTCAGTGGATCCATATCTACCAACCAGGTTTCTGGTAGATAACACAGCTGACTATGTTTTAAAGACTAAGGAGAGAATCTCGTACCTTCTCCAAGAGAAAATAAAGACTTCCAGTCCCCAGACAACTTTCTTTGAGAATGACTGCTCGAAGGCTTTCTCACCCTATTCCGTGGTCCAAGTGCAGGACTACAGGGCTTCTTTGTCTGCTCCTCCATTCCTTGGTCTATGCCCTTAGGTTCGAAACCTTTGGCTTTGGCCATAAGAGCTTGCGATTGTCTTAACTCATCCAAAAGGTCAAGCATCTCGAAAACGTGTTCAAGCGTTTCCTCAAAGCAATTAACCTTTATGAGTATCCTCATCGCCTCTTTTCTAACCTTTTCGTTGTCTCTAAACATAAGCTTGAGTTTCAGCATGATGTCATGATTGGTGGTTAATGCAAAAGCACTGTTCCACTTCTCAAAATCAGCTGTTTCCTCAATAGTTGAGACACGTGTTGGTTCAGGAGGACAAAGTTCACTGAGTACTAACTTGTACTCAGCAACAGTCTGGGAAATGTCTAACTCTTTATTCCATCCAACACAGTATGGAACTAGTGCGTTGAATTCCTTGAGTATTATAGAAAGTGGGTTCATAGCTATTCTCTAAACCTATAAGCACATTTAAACAAACAATCAATTTAATATCCGATATTATCTCCATCAAATAATATCATTAAATTACTAATCACATCTAAAATCCCATCAGGTAAGGCAAGCCACGTGGTGTGGACGTTTACCCACCCAAATGATTTAGCAATTAGGTTTTCTTTGGTCATACATCACTTATAGCGTAACCTCGTGGGGAGGAATACTATAATGCGTATCTAAGTGTAAACCATTACTCAGCACCAAAGTAAATCGTTTGGAATTGCTATATCACCGCAAGCCACGTGGTGTGGACGTTTACGATAACTTCACAACTCTTCACAATTCCTTACAACTGTCTACATCAATTAATCCAAAATCCGTTAGTATAGCAAGCCACGTGGTGTGGACGTTTACTACACCAAGAGACTTTTATAATCGACTCCCAATTACGAGATCCATTCGATTTTCGTAAATCAAGACGCGGAGAATCATAAGTGAAACTCGAAGTTTCTAACCAGTGATTCACCATGCGAACAACCCTATCTCTCATTAGATGAGGGAGCCGAGCAGACAATCGATCCATCTATCAAAGAATGGTACGACTGCCTCTAATTTGTGTCATCCACATGACCAAGTGGCTTTGGCTCCATTCCACTCCCCGGGGTGAGAATGAGTCGACTTGAAGTCAGTTTCAGAAAGACAAATTAGGCATTGTTTGATAAACTTGATCAATGTTTCTCGTAAAAGGAATTACAAGAATTCTCCTCCAATGACATATCTATATGAACTTCGAAAGCTCATAAATGTCACCAAGAGAACAGTAATGGAGACCATGGGAATGTTTCCATCCCCTCTCCCACTTAGCTTTTTATAACAAAGGGATACGCTATCTAATGCATAATTAAACACATAAGCATGCATACAAGCAATAAAGCACATAGCACATAGTCAAAATAAGCTAGAAAAATTATTTTCCCGACTATCATGGCTTTATTCCATCTCCGTATGCGTCTTCTAGTCTTCAGTCTTCGTTCTTGAATGCTCCATGTGACGAGAATATTAATCCCAATATTTAAATCTATTTATTTTTAATAAATCCAAAAGATACTCAATTCGAAAATTAAGTCAATCGAATAAATTAAAAAATAAAATTAAATATTATTAATATTTTTATTTATTTATTTTCCTATCTAATTCTATTAAATCTCTTAGAATAATCTATCCAAGTAAACTTGGAATATTCTAGAAGACTTCTATAATAGAATAAGGAAATAAAATAAATTAGGACTCTTCTACTTTCCAAGATTAATTAATTTCCATTTCTATGAAAATTCCCATAAAATAGGAATAATCAATTAGGAAATAAATCAATCCTAAATTAACTTTTATTCCTTTCCAATTCTATTAAATCTCTAGGATCCTATTCCAAGTAGAACTCGGAATACTCTAGAAGACTTCCATAATAGAATAAGGAATAAAATTAATTCCAATTAATTCTTTTCCTAATCCATGAGAATTCCCAAAAATAGGAAAACTCAATTAGGAAAACCGAATCAATTAGGTAAGTAGAATCTAGGTAGGATTAGGAGTAGCACGGGTTGGGGATCCCCGCACCACCACCATCACCACCGACCGCCGCCACCACCGGAGAGGGCACCGCCGCCGCCGTCCCAGCCGGCCGGCCACCACCACACCGGCGGCAGCCCCAGCCGAGGGGCGATCGACCCCTCCCCATGGCTTCGGTCATGGGGTCGATCATGGGGTTGATCGACCCCCCGGTTCTTCGTCCTCTTCGTCTTCTTCGTCACACGAGTTCTCCGGCGGTCGTCTCGGCATCGATCCAACGTAAATAAATTACAAGAAATAAATTTACAATTCCGGTATCGATTCTATACATGAAATCGACCCTATACACTTTCCGGAAAACATAGAACAATAATAATAAATCTAAATTCGGTCAACCCCCGAATTTTTACTATTACAAGCATTCATCCACACAAAACGAATCTCGACATGTCCGAGAGTTTAATAAACGAACAATCATGGTAAATTAAATAGCAATTAATTAAACGAATAATTAACAATTAATTAAACCATGATAGTCGGAATCCCTGCAAGGTAGAACACAATTGAACACATACATGAACACGAAACCAAACGCTCTGATACCAATTGCTGGAATTCGATATCCCGGGCCATTAAAAATTTGCGGAAAATAATAACCCGACCGAAATCCTCGATCGCCGGAGATCCGAACCACGAACCCCACGTGACCCGAGGCCCGACCGAGCACCGCCACGGGCGAACCCGCGGCACCCAGCCGAGCCCCCACGAGGGCTCGCGATTGCTCCCGTAGCAATCGCTGGGGATGCACGAGGCATCCCCGGGGCTGCTCGTAGCAGCCCCGCAGCGAGCTCACGGGCTCGCTGCTCGCGGGGCGTCCAGCCCCGTACGCCCGCTACGGGCGAACCCGTAGCACATACGAGGCGGCTACGGGCGAACCCGTAGCACACCCGCGATCGAACCCTAGGGTTCGATCGCCCCCTCGGCTGGAGCCGAGGGCTCTTCGCCTCGATCCCGGCGGGGATCCCTAGACCGCCGGCGGTCCGGTGGTTCACAACCACCACCGCCCGGTCTATCCCCGTCCCCGGTCTCGTTGTTTCTCGGATCGCGCGTTCATGTATGTATCACAATCAATTAGAACATAAAATCACACAAGGAGTTTTATGATCGTACCTTTGATTCGTTGTGCGGAGAAACGAAATCAATCGAAGACCTTTGAATCTTCCCATGTATTCCTTGCACTCCGTTCGAACGTCGGGTGGGCGACGATCTATCGAACTCCTATGGATCTCCTTCAACTCTCTAGAATATCAAGTATGATAATTCTTCTCTTATGATTTATGAAGGCCATGTAGTGCTTTTATAGGCTACGTAGGGGATCTAAAGGAGGTGGAATATTGGGCTTCCAATATTGAAGATTAAATTGAGCCCACTGCCCAAGTCCATTAATCCTTATCAATATTAATTAATTTATTTTCCACTATATAAATTAATTGCACTCCCAATATTAAACCATATTATATCAAATAATATTTCTCCGGTAGTATTATTTATTCCGTGTATTTAAGATTTAAATATCCATGAATAAAATTAATTTATTGCTAATTAATTTATTCATCTCTTTAATCCGAGACTAGTACCATTCAACCTTAATTATTGTGCGGAACGAATCCACTCATGAGGTTTACACAATAATTCCTTATGAACTCATCTCGGGGATATTATCAACCCTTCCGGGATACACTGTCCGGTCAATTATTCACGGCATGCCATATATGAAATATAGTGACCCAACTTAACCGGTAATCAACCCAATAATTAAATCGGTTAATTCCTTTGGTAAATCAAAGTCACTTATATAAAATATACACACCCGCAATAATATCGGGGATTAAGAATAAAATACACTGAGACTCGAATCGATTATCGCCGGCAATCCTAATCGATGAATCTCAACGATCCGCTCAATACACCAAGTGTACAAGTGTGATAAAATAATTAAGATAAATTATTTTCTCTCTCACACAACGACTATACCGATGGATTGGTCCGGGTCCATCTAGGTCGTGAGCCACTGTTTGATTAAATACGAGTAACCGATAGTATGATCTTCTGTGTGCCCATGCAACACCATACTAACTACAACGTATAAAATCTAGGACTATGATTTGCATATATTTAATTAATAATAATTAAAAGCAAACAATTATTTATTAATTTAATAGATTAAATGCTATGACCGGGAGTTTACCGTTACTTAAATCTAGACATTAAGTACACAACTCCAACACGCTTCGAATACTAGTGCGCCCTCGCATCACATAATCCTCGTTACGAGAGATTATAGGACGCCTCGCATCACTACTGAGTCACCACACGGGCTCCTCGTAGCCTCTCGCATACAGCGCGTCTCATACGAGTACCTCGCCGATGCCTCGTACCCTCCTTGAGTAATTACACGAATTACTCGTGGATGCTCGCATACGATCTTAGCCATTACGGCTTTTCTCGTAGCGCCTTCGCACCAAGTACGGGTTTCTCGTGTATCTTTTGCATAACGCATTAGAATCCACTAGCAAACCTCTAGTGCGGATTTGCTACGGGACTTATACGAATTACTCGCATAATTCCTCGTAACCCTCGTGTACTACCACGGGTTCACTAGTCATGGCCTCGTAATTCCTCACAGAATCGAGTCATACTCTAGTTTCTCGTAGTGTGTCTCGTACACGACTCGGCCCACGAGTCAAGGTTCCTATCACCTGGGTCGTTTGGGCGTAGTGCATCCAAAGTTTATTCTTGCTGGGACTCTTTACTTGTCAAGGAAAGTCCTGGTCTTTAGGGATTCTTTCCTTATCAGCTGACCAGATAAAGATGGGGGAGATAAGGCATAATCCCCCAACTTTCGGAATCTGTTACTCTGGTATGCCCGATACTCGCCGTTTGCCCAAAGTGGGCGCCTTCTGCCCTTTGCCCAAAGTGGTTGCTTTCTGCCCTTTGCCCAAAGTGGTTGCTTTGCCCAACCAGGATATTTCTTTTTCAGCTCTTCTCCTCCAAGGTAGGTGGACATGCGCGATGCTTGTTACGCGGTTGACTCTTACGCATAGTGACTTTGCTCATAGTGACGATTTTGCCTCACAGTGGCGACTTTGCCTTATTACGCCCAACTGCTTGAGTCACCTCTGCTTCAGAATCCCGCGTTTGCCAAAGTGGACCATTCATTTGACTTTTCCGCACAATCTCCACCTGCTGACATGAATACCTGCATACTTTGTCCAAACACCTAATTGTGCCCTCCCAGACACATTATTGACTCAAACTGACTCAATAAAATGTGTAAAAATGCTCTAAGATGAGCAAATAAAATGGCTCATCAGGTGACCATTTAATTTGAATAAGAGTGAGTATTATTTAGGATAAAAATTAGTATTCATAATATGTATATCCATAATGTCCATTTAGAAAGGCTAATTACATTTGTACCCTTATTAAGTTATGGAGTATCTATAATGTACATATCCATAATGTCTATAGTTTTTTTGACACTTATTAGATCACGTGCATTTTTCAAGTTTTTTAACTAAAAATGACTGAACGTAATTTTTGGCTAACTTGCAGGACAATTTGTGAAGTCAGCTAAACTTGCAGGACCTTTGTGATATTTCCCCTTAAAAATATGACTTTTACGTGATAACCGGTAGAGGTGTGAAATGGCCTGGCCGGGCCGGCCCGGCCAAGCCCATCGGGCTTTGAGACTTTCGGCCCACGATATATAATAAAAAAAAAATTTTAATTATAAAAATTGTTAATTACACTAATAAATTAAAAAAAATTAATAAATAATAAATTTTCATATTGAAAAAAATAATTAGATTAAATTAATGTTTATAAATTCATTTTAAATAATAATTTAATATTTCTTTTATACTAAAAAAAATATTTATATACTAAAAATATAGTTAAATTAATAAATATTTTGATTTTAAATTTTATTTTCAAACAAATATATAATAGTATTAAGTTTTAATATTATTTATAATTAAAAAATTTTAAAAAAAATAATGGTCGGGTCGGCCCAACCTATCGGGCCAAGCCCGACCCAAGCCCATCAGCCCATCGAGCCTGTTGGGCCGGGCCAGAAAGGCCCGACTCTTTTTTAGCCTCTATATTTGAGGCTCAAGCCCTTCTTTGGCCAGGCGGGCCGGGCCCATTTTTGACAGCTCTAATGACCGGTGATGACCAAGTAGACTAATTGAATATTTATTTAATATCTAATCTCATAATACAGTATTAAATTTAACTAGTACCACTGCACGTGCGTTGCACGTGGTATTTTTTTGTTTTTTTTTAAATTAATAAGTATGCAATAATCTATTAATTTTATTCGATTCTTAATTTATTCGACTAAAAGTTTATTAATCTTTTAAGAGTTTATTTTATTTTATAATCGAACCCTCACTCAAATTTGTAAACTCGTATCAATTTATGAAATACTTATTAAAATTGAAAAGTTATGTCTATTTGAAGTAATCGATAATATAAAATGTTTATTAAAATTGAAAGATTCCAACATTTGATAAAGATTACCCATGGTTTTGATTAATGGTCATAGTCATATGATACTATAATTTTATTTGGGGTGTTTCATTTTCATCGTTCACTTGAATCATACTAACTTGTATGAATACTTATAAAAAGTGAATGATTATATAGTCCAATGAAATATAAAAATTGAATAATTTTATAACTACTAAAATTAAATTACTTGTAGAAATACATTTTCTTAGTACTTTCTCTCGACTAATTGTATTCAATTAATTTATTAGTTTATCATAAAAAAATAAAAATGTTTTTCTTTTAGTTTTATTTTAATATTTAATGTTGTATTCAAGTATTTAACGTAAATATTTAAATACATTTTAATTATCAACTATATATTCATATTTAAATATTTAAAATCTAAAAGTAACAATAAATATTTAAATATTTTTTTTTGAAATATAACATTTTTATTGTGTTGTTTATTAATTATTATATTAATTAATTAAAACATACATTAAATAATTTCAAAAAAGAATAATAGTACTACTATTATTATTATTTATTATTTATTATGACACTCTAAATTCTATAATTAGACCTTTAAAACATGGATGAGTTTGAAGAGTAACCTACAAAAACTACCCTGAAAAATTTTAAACTCCAACTAAAAAAAATTACAATATATATGTCTTATTTATATACTGTATTTAAAAAGATAGAGTGTTATGATGCTAAAAAGTCTTAAAACACATTTTGTATGCCAAGTTTTTTTTATAAGCATAAGATAATGTCACAATGAAATTTCATTGATCAGCATAAGTTGAAATGCAAAACCTAAAGCCTCTTGACACAAATTCGGTACAAAAATACGCACCAAAAGCCAACAAACTATACCAATAAAGTTCAAATACACAATCTAAAACAACTGTCCTCAGCACACCACTAAAGCAATATAAACCGCCTCCGGCTCGGACTACTAAGAAATGGGCCCAAGGAAATCCCCGTGCAGACTAACGACCGCCTAAAAATAAAATATTTATTTAAATACTAACCTTGATTGTTATAAATAACCAAAAACCGCATAAACAATTGATGAGTCTAACATCATATTTAATTTATCTTTTACTAAAATCAAGCGGTAAATAGACCGTTCTGAAGACACCGGCAGAAATCACACCCACATAGCATCGATAAAAAACTTTTTAGCTATCCTGGTTTCTACATTTTCTAGTTCTCCCCTCTTTATATTTATGAACTGAACAACTACATATTACAGTCATGCGATTTTGTAAGCTATTCGCTAGATAAAGATCCGCTAAGAATTTACGTGCATGGACGATGAGTGAATATTTAAGTGGGGAAGAAAGCATATAGGATCAATGCTAGACTGGAGGTAGAACGCAAATATATTTCTCGTTAATATCAAATATTGAGGATGAATAATTACTATTTTCAAAAATAAATGTAAATAAGCTAATTATGAAATTTTATAAAATTATCATAAAATGAGAAGACTTTTAAATTAAGAATTTATAAAAAAAAAAATGTAGTCGCTAAAAGCCTTTTTATTTATATAGATTTTTGCTTTGTTAAATGAACAAATAATACATATATCATGAGCAAGAATTTTTTTATTTGCTTTATTTTTTTACTTTTGTTTTTTTTCATTTTATTTAGTATTTTTTTAATTAAATTTTATTTTATTTGCGGTATTTAAGTTTTTAAATTTTATTTGTATTTGCGCTATTGTTTAACATTTTTTATATTATTTCAACATAGTTAATCAATTAACGTAAAATTGCCCTCAAAATTTCCAAACCCTCATTAATAAATAAAGCAAAATGTGGGTGCTCCTGACATGACCTCCCAAGGCCTTGCCGGAGCTGAAGCCGCGGTTGCACTTTTTGCAAGGATGAACCCGCACGATCTCCTCCTCCGCCGCCTCACCTATCTTGATGGTTCATCTTAATTAATTTATTTTTGATTTGTTAAATTAACAAATAATACATATATCATGAGCAAGAATTTTTTTATTTGCGTTATTTTTTTACTTTTGTTTTTTTTCATTTTATTTAGTATTTTTTTAATTAAATTTTATTTTATTTGCTTCACTTTTTTTTTTTCATTTTATTTAGTATTTTTTAATTAAATTTTATTTTATTTGCGCTATTTTATTATTAAATTTTATTTGTATTTGCGCTATTGTTTAACATATTTTATATCATTTCAACATAGTTAATCAATTAACGTGAAATTGCCCTCAATTTTCCAAACCCCATAAATAAATAAAGCAAAATGTGGGTGCTCTTATGTGGCCTCCCAAGGCCTTGTCGGAGCTGAAGCCGCGGTTGCACTCCTTGCAACGATGGACCCGCACGATCTCCTCCTCCCCCTCCTCCGACCTATCTTGATGGCTCGTCTTAATTAATTTATTTTTGCTTTGTTAAATGAAAAAATAATACATATATCATTAACAAAAAAAATTTTATTTGCGTTATTTTTTTACTTTTGTTTTTTTTCATTTTATTTAGTATTTTTTTAATTAAATTTTATTTTATTTGATTCACTTTTGTTTTTTTTCATTTTATTTAGTATTTTTTAATTAAATTTTATTTGCGCTATTTAAGTTTTTAAATTTTATTTGTATTTGCGCTATTGTTTAACATTTTTTATATCATTTCAACATAGTTCATCAATTAACGTGAAATTGCCCTCCAAATTTCCAAACCCCCACTAAATAAATAAAGCAAAATGTGTGCGCTGCTGACGTGGCCTCCGAAGGCCTTGCCGGAGCTGAAGTCGTGGTTGCACTCCTTGCAACGATGGACCCGCACGATCTCCTCATCTGCCGCCTCCGACCGATCTTGATGGGTCATCTTAATTAATTTCTTGATTGAGAGAGAGGGAGAAGATTTAATTAATTAATTAATTAAGATGAGCCATCAAAATCAGTAGGAGGCTGCGAAGGAGATCGTGCGGGTCCATGCTGCAAGGAGTGCAACCGCGGCTTCAGCTCTAGCAAGGCCTTGGGAGGCCACGTCAGTAGCGCTCACATCCAACTTTATTTATTTTTGAAAAATTAATACCATTACATAAATTCTTTTGAAATACCATTTACAAATTTTAAAAATATAAAATTATTGTTGTTTGATGGGCTATTTAAGTTTTTTAATTTTATTTGTGTTTGGGTTATTGTTTAACATTTTTTATATCATTTCAATATAGTTTATCAATAAACGTGAGATTGCCCTCAATTCCAAACCTCTATTGTAATGATTTAGAACAATTCTATTGCAAAATTCAAACTCTATTGTTTAACATTTTTTATATCATTTTAACATAATTTATCAATTAGTGAGATTGCCTCAAAATTTCCAAACCCCCACTGTAATGATTTAGGACAATTCGATTGCAAAATTCAAATACTCAATTTTTCCATAACGCGTAAAAAACATGTGTGCATTCAATAGTAAATATCTAGTAAAAAAATTCACACAACAACCATATAAATACAGTCTCCTTCTTTGTGAACAATATAGATAATTATAAATTTTATTTTTTTATTTCACACAACAAAAATATAAATACAACTTTCTTTGTGAACAATATAGATAATTATAAATTTTATTTTTTTATTTCACACAACAAAAATATAAATACAACTTTATTTTTGCTTTGTTAAATGAACATATAATACATATATCATGAGCAAGAATTTTTTTATTTTACTCCCTCTCAGTACAAAGACAGTTGTCATACTTTCTTTTTTGGGTGTCTACCAATAGTTGACACACCCAAAAAAGGAAATAATTATTCTAAATTTTTAATAGTGTTAATGTATGAAGTATTAATTTATAGAGATTTTACTATATTAAAACTTTTCAATTGATACACGTGGGATTAAGAGATTAAGGAATTATTTTGTACTACCAAATATAAATAAATGTAAATTAACTGATTATTATGAATATTACTACCCAATATAAGTAAATATAAATTAACTAATTATGAAATCTTTTAGAATTATTTAAAATAAAAACTTTTTAATATTTAGAATTTATAAATATTTTTATTGTTTTTATTTATAATTTATAGTGTGAACACAATAATATTAAAGCTGTCTTATTGGTACATGTGGAATTGAGAGATTCAGTAATTATATATGTATAGGTTTCACATTCTTACTGTTTTTCTTAAATAAAATTATCATTTTTATTACCTATCAATTTATTTTCACTTATGTATAGATTTCACATTCTTACTGTTTTTCTTAAATAAAATTATCATTTTTATTACCTATCAATTTATTTTCACGCAACAAATAAGATAAATTGTTAAAATAAAAACAAAATACTTATAAAAATAATGGTTAATAACATATAAAATTACCACCTTTACTTCATTTGTAAATTAAATCAAACCTTTAAAATTTTGCAAAATAAGCCATCATTTTTACTATTATTTGCAAAATCAATTAAAATATTATAATAATTTTCATTTTGTTTTAAATAATTAACAAAAATATATTTTTAAATTATTAATTTATCTCATTTTCGTCATTAATATAATTTTTATAATTAATTTTTAATATGATTACTTTATAATAATTATTATGAAGACTTTATTAATTATAATAAATTCAAATATTTAAAAAAATCACAAAAATATATTTTTTTTATATTTTTGATATATTTTATTTTCACTCACAAATTTTTTTTAAAATAGTATTATACAATATATTTAACAATATATTTTTTTTAAAATTACTCAACAATTTTAAAATTTTAAATTAATATTTTGATAATTATCATATATATATATATATATATATATATACATATATATATATATATATATATATATATTATTACGAAATATACAATTTTTATAATAATTAAAATAAATTATTTAAATTGTATTATTAAATTATATTATTTTTTTAAATTTACTTTATCAATAAAATTCTTAATAATAAATATATTTTTAATTTTAATTATATATTTTTAATTAATTTAAATTTTTTGAGAACGTATTTGAGATTACTTAATAATTTTAAAAAATATATTTTGAATATTTTTATATATTAAACTTTATTTATAATTAATATTTTGTTTATAGTGAATTTTGTAAATTAAAATAAAAGTGATGGTTTATTTTGAAATATTAAAAAAGTTTGATTTATTTTGCAACATAAGTAAAAGTAATGATTTTAAATGCTATTAATTCTAAAAATAATGCATATAAAAAATTAAGAATAGTTAATGAAAATAAATCACTCAGTAATAAATGACAATAATTGCGCTCCTTAGCAGAGAAAAATGAAAAATATATAAACAATTGAAGATGAATTATCTCTTTCATTTGATTAATTAATTCATTAAGGATAAAAAAGTAAATACACTTGCTAAATATAAATTCTAGTTATCTATCTTATCGATATTTAAGGTTACCTTATTATTTACAAAATATATATTTTAAATATTTTGTACCAATTTAAATCATTTGTATTAAATTGATGGAAGGGTAGAAGTCATCTTATTTTTAGAAACCTCGAATAATTCATGAAATGATCCTTTCCGCCACCCCAGTAATATATCTCAAATACTTCATCTCTTGCTTTGAATCTAAAAATTAATGAATCGTTGTAAATGATATTATTCATCCAAGAATTTAACTATTTTGTTTGCAATATATAATTCTCAAACTTTGTCTTCATTTTAATTATCATATTGCTAATTTCTTCATTTTTATTCCGCTCTAAGTCTGAGATAAATTCAAATATATCACACATTTTTTTGAAAAATATGTGCAATGTGGCATATGAGGTGTCAGAGACGAGAATTGTCAAGTAATAAAATTTTCAAGATATTCGATCATCTTTATAATATTGCCTCATTTTTACTCTTTAGGAACAACAATAATCTGATCTTTATACTTTTTTGATTAAAGTCATTTGACAAGTCTTCTTTCGTTCAATCAAAACGTTTTATCACATCCTGGTGCGCAACAGAGTTGAATATAACGCCAGATAAGTAAAATTTCACATAATTGACTCATCAAAAAATCATTATATTTTGTGCTCTTATTATTGGCATAAAAAGTGAAGATTAATCACATCTTTATACTTCAACGAAGAGACTAGAAGCTAATTTCTTGTTTAATTGAATTTGCACTTTTATTCTCAATTGTATTTACTCTACAAATCTTCTAACTTCTCAATATCTTCATCAAACACCTACCAAATAAGGGAGGCCGGTGATTACCGATAGTTTGTCGGTTGGAGATATCACCGATCTATAATTCCATCGGTAGATACGTAGCACTATTAATTCAATATCTATATCATGCACCTATATGTATGATCTATTGTGCACCTAGTCCTAATCTTCATTATAAATATACAAAAATATTATCGAAAATAAATAAATCATCACTAAAAACATTTCAAGCACTAATAACACTAAAATCATCATTACAAAACATTTAAAAAAAATATTTATTAAGTAACACTAAAATCATTATTATAATTGAGACCAAGAGAAGGTGGGTACAAAATTCCTTTAGTGGGCGTAAGATATAAGTTGCCCTATTAGAGCAACCCCAATGGTTTGGCCAAAATGGCTCTTGTCATTTACCATTTTGGCCAAAAAAATAGCTCTTGCCATTTGTCATTTGTAAAATGTACCCAATGGTATAAAAATGACTAGAGCCATTTTTATTAAAAAAATATATTTTTGACTTTTTGATATTTTTTTAATATAATTTTTTTTTTATAAATTATATATATAATATTAAAATCTAAAATAATTTATTGAATTGATCATTTACCAACTAACAATCTACGTATATCTTGATATTAAAACAACTCAATCAACTCTATAACAATCACATTAAATTGTCCATCATATTCATCTTCAACATCTTTTTTTTTTGTTGGAATGAATGAGTTAAAAATTAAATAATAATATATTGTTTTTTGGTATGTGATAATATCAACTCTATAATTAAAAGAATGTTGTTGAATTTTGAGTGGTTGAGATGAGAGTTAGTGATGACATGACACAAATGGCAAGGGCCATTTTTCTATGTATATTTACTCAAATATACATGGATATTTTGCAAGAGTCATTTTTTTGGCAAGGGCTATTTCAACCATTGGAGTTGATTTTTTTGGCTTTTTGTCAAAAAATGGCAATGACCCTTGCCATTTCACAACCATTGGATTGCCCTTAACTTAACCTAAGTTTGGTACAAAATACCCGATGACGTGTACACGTTGGATTGGCCAAAATCAAAACAAACAATTCAACAACACAAACAATCCACATTCCCAGCAACATCCAAAACACGCACGCACGCACCGACAGATGCATACAACCTACGGATATAGATACAGATATATAGAGAGAGAAACTATAGAGGGTTTTGGCGGGGGATGGAATGAATAATGATGGAAGGGGTGGCCATGTTAAGGCAATTTATCGGACAGTTGCAGGAGTTCTTAGAGCTCCAAGGTTCTTTTCCTCCTCCTGCGGTTCCTTCCAATTACTTCATCCAGTCTCAGGCTCAACCCAGGTCTGTATTTACTCGCTCTTTTCTTTTCTATATTTGTTATGTTTTTTGTTTTTTCATATTTTGTCATTTAGGTTTAGTTGTGTGGGCATCAATCAGTGGTATGATAATTGGGGGTTTTTGTTGCGTTAATGTTAATGGATTCTATATATATGAAGTTTTAATCTATCTGTAACTTCTGATTGTTTTGTTTTAATGTTTTGGTATCGAGAAATTTTATTTTATTTTTATCGGATTTTGGTATAGAGAAATTTTAATGGTTAGTAAGCGTTGTGAGTATTGTGAATCTCAATTTTGCTTATGGCTCCCAATTCCAAAAGATTATGTTTCTAATTTCAGATTTTTTTGTCCATATTCTACACTCTGCATTATAACACAGCAATTGTCCTTTAATCTATATATGAAGATAATTTTGGTTTGTTTGACACATGTCATATCGTATGATTCATATGGGGGCCTTTTGAGCTTGTACTTGTATATGTGCATTCTTATCCAAGACAATTTTTCGTTTTCTCACAATGCATTTGTCAAACGGTTCGTGGTTGTGAAGGAACATCATGAGGAGGTCCCCATTTTCTAACAGTTCATTATGTTGTGTTGATGTTATTAGATTCTAGTTAACATCATGAGGAAGCCCCCATAGTTTCTTCATGACCATGTGGCCATAAAGGAACTATAAATTTGTTGTAGACTAGTTAACATCACAAAGAGGCTCAAGGTGGTCAAAATGCATTTGTTCCAAAAACTTGAATAACATCCATTATATATATATATATATATATATATATATATATATATATATATGTAGTTTACATCTGTTAGTGGGCACTAGATTAATTTACCCAATTGATTGCAGTGTTCTTTCAATTAATTGATGTTATGTTTTTTTAAATATTTTGATGTATTTTGCAGTTGATGCTTGTGTAGTGCAACATTAAAATTTTCAGACTCAGTTTGGGGCACTCACTTTTGGTATTATGGAACTTTTGCGTTTTCGATATAGTATGTTTCATTATGAGGGTGGATTTGTCATATATGATCAACCGGTAATGATAACTTCTAAAGTGGGTGAGGTTTGCAGCGGAGGATGCAAGAACCGTCTATTTAATTTGAGCATAATGTGTGAAAGTATAATGATTTTATGCACGTTTTTATTCAAAAGAAGGATGAAGAATGAGAATTGTCATCACTTATTGTTAAGAGAAACATTATTACATATATAAGTCCAAGCGATCTTGCTGTGATTTGTGAATAAGGACTTGGTTGAAGGATTGAAAATTTTCTTCGATGCTTCCTTTTTTTAGATCTTACATTATTATTGTTTCTTATAAAATTTAAAGGAGAGTGCGAGAAACTTTGTTTTGAATTGATTATTTAGGTGTTAATATGTTAAGGGAATTTCTTCATAAACTCTCTCCACTCGAAAAACAAAATTATTTCTTGCATTTCCTCAAATCATTCCACTTGTAGTTATAATGCTTATGGAAACAGAACATGATTTATTTCATACTATTGTTTTTTGTTTGTTCTACCTTTTCCTTCTGTTATGTTTTTATTTTATTTTTGTTTTTATTTTAAAGCTTGTATGAGGAAAAATGGAGATTGCTTTTTAAGGCACTACACTGCATTTATCCAAAATTCTTTGGTCTCGAGTTGCAATGGAAGTGATTATAATATATCTCTTTTTATTGTTATTGTGAATATGCTTAGAACAAAACTCTGTTGTTCTGCCTAGTGCACAATAATGAACATTAGTTCATCATTTTCACTATCTTTAGAATGGAAGAGACTATGAGCTTTGTTAACTCACACCGCATAGCTCTGCATTATCCGAAGCTTTAAAATATCTATACTGCCCATTTATGATGTATGCGTTCAGCTTTCGGAAAATGATTGTTCAAATCATCATGTATTGGGTGGAGTGGGGTACTACTTTATTACTGAAAAGAGTTGTTGCAATTTATTTATAAAATGTTTTTGTTGTTTGATCATTGCCTTGCTATTTCTACCAAATAGTGTCTACGTATTACGTAAGTTTATTTTCATTACATAAACTAACATTTTTGTAAATACCTTTTTTTTTTATCGAAATGTAAAAATATATTAAGAGATCAAAAAGGTTAGGCAGAGAGGCCGTACATCATAAACACTGGGCATACCCAGCTGCTCATACAATAAGCCAAGTACAAAGACTAATTGTTGCCCCTAGCTAAAGTTTCAAACTCAGATAAGACTGCCGCGAACATTGTAAGCATGACCTTGTAAACTTGAGTCTTGATCTTCACGATGATGCCCTCCTCGTGTGTGAAAATACGCTGATTTTTGCAGCCCAAATGAGGTAAACAGTAGAAGATAGAGCGATCCTCTTGAGCTTGCTATGCCAAGTATTTTTGTTAATACTATAGAATACCGTAAGGTGGTGATTTGTATTGAAAGTTATTTCTCACGCAGATACTTGTTACAAGAAAAGTCCTCTCTTGAGTACATATACGTCTCCCTATTACAAAAAAAGTCCTCTCTTCATGCCGTATATGTTGGATCATTTAATTTTACGCTGGAGTTTTCAGCATGATCATTTGTCTCCCTATTACTAAAAATGTAAAGTTGCAAGAAAAATGTAAAACTAGACTCTGTATATGATGCTTAGTTATTTAGCATTTTCCAGTTTGGTGGATTTTAATCTCTCTCAAATCTCAATAGTGCATGCTTAATTTATGTTGATTTTTGGTGCTACATTAAGTTTATTCAGAATTGGCACATAGAATGTAATAGAGAGAGAGAACATGAAAGCTGAACACACACATAGCCACATAGGTATTGAGGATGTATATTTTTGTGCATGTTTCAACTTCCTGGCATATGATAACATTTGGTGCAAATGGTTCCTGATTACATATTTCTTGAATTGGAACCATGAGCACATACGCCTAGTGATGCCACTTATTACCCTAATGAAAAGGTGTTCATTAGGTTTGGAACTTGTATCTTATAGATAATTTGGTTCGTATTATCCATTCCTCTGCCCTGCCCCGCTCACAATATAAGAAAAATATTTCTTGATACGAATATAAAGTATCGATTTAATTAGCACTTTAATGGTAACTAGGCAAAGTCTGGACACTCTTTAAGTGTGCTCCTATAATCCTTCTGCAGTGCCTCAAGTTGGTGCATACATAACATTGTTTCTAAACCCAGCAACTAGGACCAGTGCCATGCTCTCACCTTAATTCTCTTCATTGCAATCTATAATTACTTGAGACTTTTTTCCGTTCAAGGCTCTTTTACATGATCTCTTAAATTCCACTGAATGACTTGATTCTTACCTTGATTCAAATATTTATCTTCCTCTAGCAATATATATATATATATATATATATATATAGTTTGAATTCATTATATTTGTTATTTTTCATCTAGTGCTCGAAATATTTGACCATAGTGTTGTGCAATAGTTCGAGAATATCCCCCAGTTTGTTAAAACTAATTTGCACGTCTTGTGCACTGTCTTTATTCTCTTTCTCCTTGCTTATCACTTTTGGAAACCAAAAAAAAAAAAACCACGAACTTTGTCCCTTGTCATTTTGCAAAGAATTTTTAACAACTAAAGATGCGTGTTATTCTGCAGATGGTGTCTTAGTAATCTTGAAGGTAACTCTGTAGATGACTATTGCTATAATATCACAATGAATGCCGACAAATCTGAGAAACTGAAAATGTTAGAACCCGGAAAACCTCCGCCCAGAAAGAAAGCTCGAAACGACTGCATAGTAACTACTACCACAAGCTCAGGCGAAGGCATGGAACAACATATCTGGAAAGAATTCCCTGAAGACCTATTTGAAGCTGTGATAGCAAGACTTCCAGTAGCGACTTTCTTCCGTTTCCGTTTGGTTTGTCGGAAGTGGAACTCTTTGCTCACCTCCCAAAGCTTCTCCCAGCAATGCTCTCAGGTAAAGCAGACTCAATCTTGGTTGTACACAATCACACTTGGGAATGTCAGCACTGGAGTAATGTACGACCCATCATTGAAGAAATGGCACCACCCGATGGTACCCGCTCTGCTGACAAGGCCAATCATGTTGCCTGTGGCATCGGCTGGGGGGCTGATCTGCTTTCTTGACAGCCATAGAAGCTTCTACATCTGTAACCCTCTGACAAGGTCTTTCAAGAAGTTGCCATTTAGGTCTGGTAAGCTCTGGTCCCGCGTGGCCGTTGGGATGATGATGATGGGCAGCTCGGGGTATAAGATCCTTTGGGTTGATTTCGAGGGACAGTACGGAGTGTATGACTCCAGGAACAACTCGTGGACCCATCTGGGTACCATGCCACTGAATATTAAGCTTCCACTTGCGCTCAACTTCAGATCTCAGGCCATCACTGTGGACAAGAAGCTCTATTTCATGCATTCTGATCCAAATGGGATTTTGTCGTATGACATGGAAAAGGGGACATGGAAACAGTTCATGATACCTGTCCCTCCGTGCATAAGTGATCATACACTGGCCGAATGTGGGGGAAGGATTATGCTCGTTGGACTGCTGAGCAAGAATGCTGCCACGTGCGTGTGCATTTGGGAGCTGCAGAAGATGACTCTTTTGTGGAAGGAGGTTGACAGAATGCCAAACATATGGTGCTTGGAATTTTATGGGAAGCACGTTAAAATGACTTGTCTTGGTAACAAGGGTCTGCTTATGTTGTCTTTGAGATCAAGGCAGATGAATCGCCTTGTTACATACGATTTGTTGACTCGGGAGTGGCTGAAGGTGCCTGGCTGTGTGCTGCCGAACGGGAAGAAGGCGCAGTGGCATGCTTGTGGCACTGCTTTTCATCCTTGTTTGACAGCAATCGCCTAGTTTTTTCTCCCCCTTTCTCTCGACATTAAATTTAATCGCAGGCCGACTGGGATTATTTTCTGCTGTAATACTTTGTGCAGCTCATGATGCAACTTGTGGGGGGTTTTAAAACGATACTTTGACTCTGTTCTATATAGTACCTGAATATTTGTGTATTTATGATTGTCAAGAACAACTTGAACTGCTTGTAGATTCCAAACATCTATAAGTCTAATAATCTATGTAAATTTTTGTATATTATTATGAAGGGTTGCTTGTATTTCTCTTCTGTAAGACTGTCTTCATCTTCAACATTTCCATTGTTTGAAAGTTGACATTTTAAACAAATGCTAGGTGGACTAGATAGGGAAAAAAAGAAAATAATAGTATCCATTTTACAAGTTTTTCATAACAAAGTTAAAAGTATGAAGAATTGGACAAAATATAACATCTCATAGAAGAGCATTGTCTAAACAAAAAAAAAATTATAACACAACTCGTATTGTGTTTAAGCCATCCCTCCGCTCGTTGCTGTCCTGATAATCTGGAATAGCGCTGACAAAACACAACAAACAGTAATTAAGCATTTAAGCAACACGAAAAACAAATAACAAAGGAGACAGGCTACACTAGTGAATTTAAATGGCACAACTGCAAAGCAAACATAACAATGCTACTAAAACTGGATGAGCGTACTAATGTCTCCCATGTCCTTGTTATAGAAACAGAAAAAATAAGAAAACATCGATCACCATTTTTTCATAAGAACCATAATAGCAAAAAGCCTTACATGATCCAATGACGACAAAAATGAAGAAACCAAGCAAAACAGGGCCGACAGGGAAGTCATTTCCCTTCTTAGTGCTAGTCTCAGGGACAGCACCTCTCTTGGTAATATTCTTCTCAAACTTCTCTACTTTCCTGCTCGCGAGCCTCCTTGAAGTTGTCTGTATATCACAAAATCAACAAACATATAATGCATGTGTTGATAAGATTTGACAATTAAATTGGAAAGCCCACCACTTGAATGCTCTAAGGAAAAGCTAATATATTTTATCCAGTAAATATATAGTGTATATTTGCACAGCAAGACACACCTACATTCCAGCCGTTCGTTCGGCTCTAGATTTACACAAACAAGATAAACAACACAAAAACTTGAGTGATTGTACCTGATTCTTGAAATCAATTTAAAAGTATCAAAATAAAAAGACACATGCTAACCTATCCCACACAATCAGATAAGCAAACAACATAAAATAAAAATCCATTTTATGTCAATTCAATTGACACGGTCCACTTTACGATAATCACCTGTATTAAAAAGAATAAATATTAAAACCCTCTCAGGGTTTGTGTTTGGACTGTGTTGACTTTAATCACCACCGATGAATCAAAGGACAGATAAAAAAAGATAGATACAACAGTAACATTTGAACAAGAGGTAACAGGTAATTCGCCTGCCTGTGCTTTTGACATGGGGTGCACCACAACGAACTCATTTTCATTACTCGATCTTGTCACATCGTGTAGTTTCAACTTTTACGAAACAAAATGTACAAAACATTTATAGGAGATTCTGTCCCTGCTCATCAAACTTACATATGCTTGTGGAGCAAAATAAGATTCCAACACACATTTATTTCTTATAATTTGGATACATACACAAAACACAAGGTGGGTCATATATCCTTAATCTATAACCCAATTCAATACATATTAAATTCTCTCAAATTCAAACATATGATCCCTAACCTCGTATTCACAGATCATGCCTCAAATTCATTCAGAGTTTTACAACCTATACAATCTATCAATTGAACCTAAAATTGCAATCCAAAATATAAAAACGGCAAAGAGGGTAAATGGCCGCAGAACAAAGGGATGTAATTAAAATGTAAGAAAACGGTACTAGTAATTTTTTTTACCATTATAAAGGTGGGATCGGGCCTCCGGTAAAGCTTGTTTCAACAAAAATGTCGCCGGAGAAGAACAGATAATTTAGCTCCGGCGAGGCGATGGATCTCTTTTTTCTAAGATTGTTATATTGTTTCAAATCTTCAATCCGGTTATTTAATTATAAGAGCCGGGCTGCTCCAACACGTCTATCGTTGACGTGGCAAATACTGATTGGACCACTTTTTCGTACGCGACTTCGTAGAGACTTGTTTTGGTATGCACAAATCAGATTATTTTCAAATTTTAATAATGACCCCGTGGTCTAGTTTCATAATACAGTACTCCGTAATTATTTAAATTGTATTTTTAATCTAAAAATAAAATAATTAGAAATAAAATTAAAAAATAATAAATTATATTTTAAAATAAAAAATATATATTTTAAATAATATTTGAACTAGTAGTACTTAAAATAATTTATATATCAGAAATAATATTCCCAATAAATACAATGAAGAATGATGAATTTGGATTAAAAAAAGTTAATTCATACTAGTATAATTGTATTCAGTCAACGATGAATAATGAATTTAGAATAACAAAGTTACGGGGTAATTCATAAAATTTAGAATAACGAAGAATGATGAATTTGGACTAAAAATGTTTATTTTCTTCACAAAACTCCTAGAGATAATAATATTTATGTCTCAAAAAGTAATAATATTTTCTTCGTAAAAAATAATCATATGAGACAGATTAATTTAAATCAATTAAAAATGTTCCTAATATCTCCCAAAGCAAGAGTGAAGATTTTAAAAGCAGTGGAAGTTGTGTTGTTCTGTTTTAATTTGTTGATGATAGATAGTGTTTTAGAGGTGGAATCACAGGAGGCATACTACTGCAGTTTCAATACTTTTCGTTTCTTAAACAGACTGCACTCTATACTATAAATGGTGTACATTTCCAACTACAAAAACACAACTCAACAATCTAACATGTTATAACACAATGTGCTTAAGCCATCCCTCCGCTTGTTGCGGTCCTGATTATCTGGAACAACGCTGACAAAACACAAAACAAACAGTGATCAGGCGACGAAAACAATATACACGCGGATGATATGAGCTGCAATGAAAACAACAAACGACAAGTACAGAGGAAAAATAAAGTTCCATACAAAATGGAACGTCTTGTAAAGAGATTCGAATTCTGTTGGATCGATTTAAAGAGAGCTACGGGGAAAATTCATAAACGCCTTACATGATCCGATGACGACAAATATGAAGAACCCAAGCAAAACAGGGCCCACGGGGAAGTCATTTCCCTTCTTTGTGCTAGTCTCGCCTCTCTTGGTGATATTCTACTCGCCAGCCTCCTAGAAGTCGTCTTTACATGACACAAGAAATAAAACATATAGTTCATGAGTGGATAAGACTCGCACGTGCAGAAAGAAATGAACAGAACGCGAATGATCAAACATAACCAACATTGGGGATTTAACCAAATAAAAATCATCAACTATAAAAGATTAGAGTTACTTCCAATGATTCAATGAAGCAATAATTTAACAATAGTACTTACCCATGGCAAGACTTGTTTCAACAATATATTAGTTTTGTAGATTTTCCAATGCTATATAATGTATTAGTTTTATAGATTTTCCGATGCTATGGGGATCAATAATATATGAACCAGTAGTATCAGAGCACATTACTGCACTCTGTCATGCCCATGCTACATCCATCAATTAAAAGGACGATGTCAAATTTCAACAATGCCAAATTAATCATTTTAATTTAAATTCGACCCGATTTGATTCACAAAATAATTTTCCCAATTTCTTATCAACAATATTCATAAATCATGGTCTCGCCCCTTTCATTGTCGTTTCAATCTAACTCAATATACAGATTTCAATATTTCATAAAAACAAAAGAACAACAATCACTAAGCGAAAATTTTGGCTTGAAGATCAAACAGCAAAAAAGAACGTCATAGGATTAGGAGGAAAAGAAGGAAATTTACCATTCTCACGGTTACTCTAAAATCGCCGGCGAATTGCTGTTTGTCGGAGCTCCGGTGACACACCAATCTCTTTTTGTTTGTTTTTTCCCAAATGTTTTGCTCGTCCCTTGCGGCAAGAATTACACTTCATTTGCAAACAGTACGTTTGGAGGCGGCTCGACTCCTCCAGGAAAATTCAAACTAACCTCGCGTAAAAAAAAATGAAAAAACTGGAAAGGGGCCGATATATCAAAACTGAGATAATTAATACACTTGACATCGGACTTTTGGAGATTACATTGACAAAATATTTCAACTTTGTGAAAACCATAAGTTAGAAGCGTTGGCTGTTGAACAATGAAAAAAAAAGGGTCGCAAAACTCCAATCCAGCCATCGGAACTCACATTTGATGTATATACATACAACTCCCAGCAAGGGGGAGAAGTTCCTTTGACCTTTGCTTGCGCCATGGTTGACTTCTTCAAGGTCATTCAGAAACTCAAGAAGTTCCTTAGGCAATATTGATGATATTATTTCCATAACAATCAACTGCCTTCACAAACTCAACGTCATTATCACTCTCCATAAACTTGATTTCCTCGATGTTAGACATGACTTCAAGAAAATGCATAGGAATAGCTGCAGGATCCAACTCACGGCAACCCTTGAGCACGTTTGACCCTTCTTCCACAGTAAGCAAATGGCAAGGCACCTGATGAGAAAATCGAGACATTTCTTCTGTCGGAATCCTTCTTATTTCCTTGGGGCTCAAATTCTGATGGAAAACAGTTTTGAAGCCAGCAACTTTAACCAGGGGAACGACGATCACACCTAGCTCATCATCGTAGTCAAGTACTTCAACCATGTCATATTTGCGCATTGCTTTGTCCGCAGTGAGCTCATTCCATTCGGGGGACCAGTTCCGGTACAAAGCCCACACATCCCCCTTTCGGGGAAATATCTGTATGGTTTTAGAACTTTCTTTCATCCATCTCACGCTGTGTGAGAACCATTCTGTCGAGTCACAAATCTTGCCCTTTCCTATTCTAAATTCACCGCATGTTTTTGAAAATCCACTCGAGAACCAGAGTACATGGGCTACAGGACTAAGCCAACTCATTTTCACCTTGAAAGGATTCATAGAGATGACGTTTTGAATCATGGCATAGTGCCGAGGCATCCCATCATGATCATCATAAACAGCCCATACTTGGTTTTCACTAAAACACTCTTCTGTCCTGTCCTTGCCAAAATCATGAAAATTGGGACTCGGGACATCGATTGACATTCGCTCCACAAGTGTAATGTCTTGATAGGCCCCTAGAGACCCAGAATTCAGTTTATTCAGTAAAAGTGGGCTCTCCATCACCTCCGACTCGCATATCTTGTCTTGATTGCACAATGAACTATGTGTCAAACTGGCATCCTTCACACCTGCAACCTCATTTTCTTTAATAGTTTCAAGAACATCCGTCACCAGGGTAGGAGCGGGTGTGCCATCATTTAGCTTCTTGTGAATATCCTCACAAGCCTTCTTCATGAGCAAGCATTTAACGTCAGCACGGCATACACCATCATGTGTCCTCCTACATTTTCGGAAACTGTCACTTTTAAAACGTGATGAAGGGCCAAGTGTTTCACCATCACTGTTCATCTTTTTCATTTTATCTTTTCCCGTAGCAACATCTTCAACCCCTTTTCTTCTCTTGGCTAAATCAGCATGCCCGGAGGACTCCGCGGATCTCTTGGAGGATTGTTTTCTCCTCCGCAGTGCCTCTTCTTTTCTTGCGGCAGCCTGTGTTTTCTGTCTCTCCTGTTTGACTTTCTCGTAAGCCTGTTGGACCATGTTTGCAGCTTGGCCAGCTGACGGAGAACTAGTCGACTCGGAGAAAGGGACCCACTGGAAGCTATCGTGGTTAGACTTCGAAGTTCCTTGCTGAGCGCCCATATTATGTCTTGACGATGAAGATGGTTTAGAGATCTTGGTGGATGGAGCTTCAATTTCGACTGCAAAGTAGGCCTCATGACAGTTGGGGCAGAGAAGATTGTGGTTAATATACCTTCTCAGATACTCATATTGCATCTTACATCGATGGCAGACAGTCCAAAACGTGCGGCGGTCCTTCTTACGATTCGGGTTAAGACCAGATGTCGGGTTCTCGTTCTTTTTACTACTTCCATTATCAGTATTCCCCTTCGAAGCTCCCGTTTTTGAAGCTGCCGTGTTTGCAAAGTTATGAAACCCATTTTGGGATGGGGCCGGCGGGCCCCCTTTCGTGGTCTGATTTCTCTGCTGAGAGCTCGTCCGAAATCTTTGGTCGTACGCTGTTCTCCTGGACTTATCAGAAAGCAAACTCCATGCTTGTGATACGAATTGAAAAGCGCCTTCCGCTCCGATCGACCTGTTTTTGTCGGGATGGAGAACGAGAGCTAGTTTTCTGTACTGCTTCCTTATCGTCTCGTCATCAGCCAGAGGAGTCACACCGAGCACGCCATACCAGTTGGATTCTCCTAGCCTTCGATCCTGTTCAGCAGAGATATAGACCTCGAGTGTCATCAACATTTGGGATATGCCCTCTAGTTCGGGATATATCTTTTGAGCCTTGATAGCAAACTTCTTCGCCCCCTTGATGTCCTTTGCTAGAAACTTCTTCTCTGCGATTTCTTTAGCTCTCAAAGCTTCATCCCTGTTGCACTCCATCTACCGTTTTCGTTCGTCTCTCACGCTTCGACTTCCCTCTGCATACACATCAACATACAATCAGCAACTTTAAAAAGAAACAGAAAAATTGAAAAATCAAACTCAAAATCAACAAAAAAAAAAAAATCAACCCTCAAAACAAAAATTCATGAGAACAGAAACAGAAGCAAAAAAAGAAACTTGCATTCAAAATCGATGATACGAAAAGGAACAAATGATAATTACGAAGATGATTAATTAATACGCAGTTAAAAACAGCATTGCGAAATCAGAAACCCTAATAGATAATCCGTAGAGAGCAGCGGCGAGGGGTTACCGATACTTTGAGGAAATGCTGTCAACTTGAAGGGCGGAGTTTCATCGACGGCCGAAAGGAAATTATTAATTCAAATTCGACCCCAAATCTTTGATCCCGGATTGGATTTTCATGAAAAAAGGATCTCAGTGCAAGAGACGTAAAGTTGTCGCTGTGAAAATATACAAAATAGGCATCTCTTTGTCTTCCTTTGCAATTTTCGAGGATAATTTCAACTAACCCTGGTTAATTTTTAATCGCTGTACGCATTGAGAAACTTAACCCTGGTTACTTAAATAAATACCAATGTAGTGTGCGACTCGATAATAATGATAACTAGGATTGATAACTAGGGATGGGCTCATTGTATGCCATCCTAAGTGTACTAAACTAGTTTCATACATATTTAAATATGAGTAATTTATTTTTAATCTCAACACATGATTTATTTTTTACATTTTTATATCAATAAATTAGGGCACTACCCCATAAGACCATCTCCAATAGGAGATAATTGATCTCCTAAATATTTATTTTATTTTCTATGACTTTTATATCATTTTCTCATTTCAAATTATAATTATTTTATCTTTTCTTATTAATAATATTAAATCAAAAAATTTAAATACAAATTAATAATAGTAATATTTTATAAAATAAAACTAGTCAAAAATTAATATATATCCAAATGAAACAAACTTAGTCTTAATTTATAGATCTTGAAAAATAAAAAATATTGATATAAAACATTATAAATTTATAATTAATTATACATTAAAAATATTATTTATAAAAATAAAATAAAATAAAATGAATCCCCTTCTTGTCTGCTCCTCCACCTCACCCATTAATTAACTTCACTTTTTACGTTCTTGTCAGAATAAATCGGTGGTTATTCAATAACTTTTTAAAAATTGTTCAAAAAGTTACTTGCAGGAGTTGGTCTAAGTGTAACATAGAAAAAACCAGAGGGATGAGCGTCTTGGGCAAGGTTTTAAAAGTTAAAAGGCGCTGGTGCTGGGCAAACGGTGACTAGAGCCTAAGGATTAAAGGGTTAATTCTATGACACTCTATGTGCACTACCTTAAATTCATACACACATTTACATCTGTAAATATTTGAATTTTTTCATTTATGTAATTGGTTAAAATATTTTCCAGTGGCCACATGTTAAGGTGTGTATGGATTAGGTTACTACCCATTTGGGTAGCATAGAATAAATTGGATTAAAGGGATTAATCAAGGATTATGCGAGAATTAATTGTTTTATATTTTTATATTTAATTAATTAATATTATATTTAAAAAAATAAATTATATACTGTAGTATATATTTTTCAAAAAAATAATAATTTTTCACTTTAATTATAATAATTAGTTATATCATGTTTGTATATAGATTCAATAAAGCTATAATATTATAAAAAATTTATCATATTTCACAAATCATATCAAATATCTTTTTTTTATTTCTTTAACACAAAAAATATTATTTTTTTAAACTTTTGTAGCTAATAAAAATGTTAAATTCGCAACCATAAAAAAACATTATTTTAAAACTTTTTATAAAACACTGCTTATACCCAACTAATACCCGCCTGGGCCGCTTAAATCCATCTAAATTCGTTTAGCCGACTAAAATGAAAAATAAAGGCGGTTTACCTCCGCCTAGCGTCCAGGCCCGCGTAAGATCGATTTTTAGAACATTGATTTTGGGTACCAAGGTTTTATTGGGTGTGTGACCTGATGTAGCACAAGTAATAAACACACGAGGATTAGTACTCATTGATTTTTAAAATACTCGAGAATTAATAAATTTTCGTTGATTTTTAAGAATACTTAAAATTGATGATTCTACTCATTAGTTTTTAAAATACTCGAGAATTAATAAATTTTCGTTGATTCTTAAGAATTCTTAAAATTGATGATTCCTAATAATATCTAAAATTGATAAATTTCAAAAAACTTTGAAAAACGAAAATAATTTTTTTTTCTATTTAATTGAAATGATAATAACAACAACACTTTGAAAAACGAAAATAATTTTTTTTTCTATTTAATTGAAATGACAATAACAACAACGTATAAATAAGTAATGTAAAAATAAATAAATAAACAATATAATTAAATAGTGAGCTCAGTATTCACATCATTTCATATTTTTTCTATACCTAATAGGTAGTGTTTTAATCCACAGATGTAAAGAAATAAAATAAAATAAAAATATTAAAGTGTTTATTCATGTAAATATATGTACGGGATTAAAGTGTTTTCGAACTCAATTTTTTTTGGCCCAGCCAGCGAAAACTCAGACGGTCAGACCAATATTTGTTGAATCAATTCGAGCTCGAATCTAAAAAATTTTAGAACCAAAAGCTCGGTGCTTTTTTAAAAATATTTATTTTGATAAATATTTTTGTAGTATGATTTTTGATTTGAAATTAAAAATTAAAAAAAATTATTTTTATTAAAAAAATGAGTCAATTTAATTAATAAAAGTGGGCTAAAAAAAAGCTCGAAACTTGACTCGTACTGTCAAACTCGTTCCCAAACTGGGCGTTTCCTACATAAAAGCTCATGAACGGAGATAGTCGACAATTGTTTCATCTTAAGAACATAATTATATCTTTGAAAACCCACCAAATAGATTATGTTGAATTTGATTATGGGTGTCTTTACATTTTATGAACATAATTATATCTTTGAAAACCCACCAAATAGATTATGTTGAATTTGATTATGGGTGTCTTTAATAACTTCTACACTTATTGTCAATTGTCAACAACATGAAAATTTTACATTTTACACTCGATATACATGAGTGATCGTACAATTTCGTCGATAGATACGTTCCTTATATTGATGATAAGCATTCAAGGATAAGCATTCAAGTTTTCCGTATAGAGATAGAGATGAACTTGAACCTCTTGAAGATATTTTTTACCCCACATACCCCATTTTATGATATATTCCCTTATCAGCATAATTAAGGAATATATTTTGAAAATTTTGATATTTTGAAAAAATATTCACTCTTTTACTTTGAATCTTTATTCATACTTTTTTCTTTTCAAAATCTTCTTTATTGAAATATATACGATTGGGAAAATTTAAAGAAATTTGTGTATAATTTTTTTTAGGTAAATTTAAATATGGATAGTTCTTTAAATTTGTTTATAATTAAATATCATATTTTTGTCTAATTATAAAAAAATATACATTTTGGATATGAATAGTTTTTTAAATTTGTTTATAATTAAATATTATATTTTTGTCTAATTATAAAAAAATATACCGTACCAATTTTAACATTTGAATTTATAAAATAATTATCACATATAAAAATTAAATTTTATATTATTCCAAAATTTATAATTAATATTTATCTGAATGATTTTTTACCTCTTAAGCGCTAGATCTAAATCTAGAAACTCTAAATCTCACATGCGCATTAAATAATTGAATGATTTTTATTTGATTTGCGAAAAACACTCACGCGCATTATATACATACACGATCACGTGTTCTCGACGGCCTACACTCGCTGTTGTAGCAGCAACAATCTGTTGGGATATGTTCTTCGATTCTAATCGATAAAGTCATAAGATCGTCTATGGAAGTTAAATGATTATTCGATAATATTAATTGCTGGGAGCAATATAATATTGATGATAATCATACTTACAGGGTCACACACGAGCATATTGATATACATTGCTTGATAAATATATTGATTTAGAATCAATATTTACGTGGATTTAATAAACATGCATGGCTTGCATGGATGCATGTCACATAGTGTGACATGGCATGCCACACAAGCAAGTGGGACCACATACAATGCATAGTGGCATGTGTATGTGGCATGACCTTTCACCTCCTTTGTAACCCCTTTTGCATGTTAATGGTGCATTATGATGTCCATTATATTGTAGGTTACAAAGGGGAGTAATGTGGTGAATAATGAGGTTATAATATGGATGAAAATCATATTTTCATCATACATGAACATTACCCACGAAATTCACATACACAAATAGAGAGAAAAGAGGTTGTTCTTGAAGAATAAACTCGATCAAGCAAGTTCGTCATCCGGGTTCGTGTGCAACACGTAGAGGTCGGACCATTTGTGCGGCTTCAACATCCGGGCGATCCAAAGGCCTGACTAGGTCATTCTAAAGGTGAACACTTCGTGGCTGATCCATTAAGGTGGTTCAATCGACTCAACACCACCTTAACCAACATCAACGAATCATTTCATCATAAAATGTAAGAACTCGTTGATATCTCTCTCTATATATATATATTGGATGAATATATATATATATATATATATATATATATATATATATATATATATATATATATATATATATATATATATATATATATATGTCTATACATATATTGTGTGTAATAGATCAAGCATGATAGATTTATATGCTTTACACGCTTCCGCACACACGGTATATCGATCTGAAATTACGTCTTCGACGTAGTATACCAATTTTTCGTGAAATTGGTTAAGTATGAAATACTTGACGTGTTGAACACAGCGCAATGCAACTCAGCGCAATTCAACTCAGCTAAATGCGTTCAGGCGCTCAGACGGCTCAACTCAGTTGCAGACGACTCAACACAGTTGCAGACGACTCAACACAGTTGCAGACGCCTCAACTCGGTTGCAGAAAACAGCACAATTCAACTCATCTAAATGCGTTCAGGCGCTCACACAGTTCAACTCAGTTGCAGACGACTCAGCTCAGTTGCAGACGACTCAACACAATTGCAGACGACTCAACACAGTTGCAGACGACTCAACGCAGTTGCAGACGCCTCAACTCGGTTGCAGACAACAGCGCAATTCAATTCAGCGCTCAGGCGCTCACACAGCTCAACTCAGTTGCAAACTTGAAGTAATGAGAACCAAGAGAGTTTGACACAAGTGTTTATGTAATTGATTTCATTTCATTGAAAATAAAACGAAAACTATTACAAGACGGTAGGCAAACGAATTCTAGAGGCAGTCCAAGTGACGCAGCACTCCCACACTCTAGAATCCAAACACTTAAACGCTTAGAGCTAAGTCACATAACCCTAGTATATTGCGTCAAGCGAACAGCACTACAACGAAAACTCAAACACGGTGCGCACAACACAACACCTAAATTCTCCAACTAAAAACAAACTAAATAAAAAAACTAATTCGTAAAGTGGATTGGGAGGAGTGATTTTCCAAATCGGGGTCACGGGTATTTATAGGCGTCTAGCACGTGTAAACGCCGGAGCTCGGACGTGTAAACGCCGGGCTGACGTCACACGGAAATTCTTGACGTCACACTTCCGGAATCTTCGAATCTTCGAATCTTGAATCTTCGAAACTTGATTCTTCGACTCTTGATTCTTGAGTTCTTTGAGCGCATGAATTCTTGATTCTTGAATTCTTCGAGCGCACGAATTCTTGGGTTCTTTGAGCGCATGAATTCTTGATTCTTGAATTCTTCGAGCGCATGAATTCTTGATTCTTGAATTATTCGAGCGCACGAATTCTTGGGTTCTTCAACTGTTCCTTAGCTCCAATGCACCTCAACGCTTCAACTTCACTTGATCTTGAAATTCTTCAAAGTGTTGAAGTTAAACGCATCGTCATCTTCATTGCATGGAAGAATTGTTGACGCAGCGCTTTTAGAATCTTGCACGCCTGAATTCCGGATGGACACCTCAACGTACGTCGCGCAAGAGAGCGCAGCGCAACGCATGCGCTCGTCACCCGGTATGGAGCGCATTCATGCGCTCGGCTACGCCTCAGAGCGCAAATGCGCTCAGCGCTCTTCTGGTGCGCTCATGCGCTCGGCGCTCCATGCGATCATGCGCTCTGTGTGCTTGTTCGTGCGCTCAAACCTGTATACCTGCAACACAACAAGCAACAAACACAAAAACGAGTCGACGCCAAAACATACATTTACAATCTCCCCCTTTTTGGCACAACTCGTGAAACAGTTGAGTTAGATAACACTCCCCCTCAACCAAACAATCATGAATCAAGAGAAATATTCTAAGTAAGAAAAACTTAACTAAAAACTTGAAATCAAACAAAAACATAAAAGCAGGAAAAAAGTTCAAGGTTCGAAAACCCACAAGCATAGAAAGTTCAGAGTTCAGTAGAACCGAAGTTCCAACACAAAACATGCATGCAAGATTTAAGAGTTTGATGCATGCAACATTACACACCAAAAACAAGAATTGTTCAATCAAGAATGAAATAGAAAATTATGGTGACGCCTCCTGTGCGTCTCCATCATCAACATCGACGTAATCTTCGTCGTCTTCATCAATCAGCCTATGCGTGATTGGCTCAGTGAACGCCTCATCATCATCTGATTGATCTTCGCCATCTTCTTCGTCATCACTCTCAACCACAACATTCTTGCCCTTATCCATCCTCTTTTGCGCTTCAATCGCGCTCTTCGTCGTTTGGAGAGTTGGCGTTTTTCCAGCACCAGACGAGTGTGGCGAGCGCAACGCTTGAGCGTCGCTTTCCAGACCTGCAGACACAAGAGGGTTTTCAAAAATTGGAATGTTAGGTTGTGAACCGCCTGCTTCGGCATCTGAGAATCCTGGAACAGGAATCTCAACAGTAAGTGATTTCTTCGTTGCTTTTGGCATGGACGCCTGAACAACATTCTCTAACTCAGCATCTTCTGGCGCTACTGTCAACCCAAGTTCTTGCAAGATGTCTTTCATGAGACTGTAGAGATAGGTGTTGCGCAGCGGCTCTCTACTAGAACATCCAATTCCTCCCCCTTGACGCGCTGCCTGATGATAGCGATCCAGAGACGCAAAGAACTCATCCTCGGCTTCTAGATACTCATTTTGAGTGCGAAAGTTAGCTTCGCGCTTTCGAGCTAGGTTGTTCGATTTGGCGATGAGATCGTTCAACAGGCGAGACGGCACAATGGAGTAGTCACCATCCATTGGATATCTGGTGTAACGCGGGCCCGGGGGAACTTGGGTTTGTTCCTTAGGAATCTCAATTTTAGAACGCTTGGAGGGAGGAGAAGCTGGTGCCTTAACATTTTTGCCCTTGGCAGCCTGACGCTTCGACGCCGAGCGCTTAGGTGACGCAGAGGGAGATGGTGGTGGGGTCTAGGGTTCAGGCACAAGCGCTTCATCAACAAACTTCTTCCACGGGAGATCGTTGCGACGCTTTGTTTGCTTCAGGTAGTTCGGAGACATGCGAATTGAAGACGACTTGGTGATGGGGTGGTCAATTGCAGTTGTTGGAAATCGATATCCCGGAATTAATAAATTTAAATAAATAAATTATCTAATTAATTCCGACTGATATCCTTCGGAGATCGAATATCCGGATTGTCAAAATTGCGGAACCGACAATCCAATCGAAAAACCTTTCGCCGGAAAACAACCACGAACCACCACGCGAACCGGGCTCGACTGAACAACCACCGCCGCGGGATAAACCCGCGGCATGTCCAGCCGAGCCCCGCGAGGGGCTCGCGATCGAATACGATCGTCGGGGATGCACGCGCATCCCCGCGGGCTGCTCGTAGCAGCCCCCTCCGGCGGTGAGTCCGGCGACTCACCGCCACCGCCGTGGAGGAGGGGCGTCTGCCTAGCGGACAGCCGCGGCACCAGCCCGCGGCGCCCCAGCGATCGACTCAAAGTCGATCGCACGCCCCGGCGTCCAGCCGGGGCTCCTCCTCTACGCGATCGGCGATCGTGCCCTAGGGCCGATCGCCACCCTCGGCGTCCAGCCGAGGGGTTTTCGTGTGATCCCGGTGGGGATCTCCCGACCTCCCGCGGTCCGGTGATCTTCGATCACCACCGCGAGGTCGATCCCCATCCCCGGGTTCATCCCTCGGATCTTGGTTCATGATATTCTCACGATAATTAAACGATAAAATCATAAAGAGGGTTTTACGATTTACCTCGTTCTCGTTGTTCGGAAAAACGAAGAACTCAATTTGACGACCTTGAGATCTTCCGACGTATTCCTTGCACTAGCTCGGACGTCGTGTGGGCGACGATCTACCGAACTCCATGGATCTCCCTCTCTACTTTCTCTCTCTAGAATTGTGATCTTCAACTTATGAGAATAGTGAAGACCATGTAGTGCTTTTATAGGCTACGTAGGGGATCTTAAGGAGGTGGAATATTGGGCTTCCAATAATAGTGATTAAATTGAGCCCAAGCCCAAATCTATTAATCCTTACTATTATTAATTAATTTATTTTCCACTATATAAATTAATTGCACTCCCAATATTAAACCATATTATATCAAATAATATTTCTCCGGTAGTATTATTTATTCCGTGTATTTAAGATATAAATATACATGAATAAAATTAATTTATTGCTAATTAATTTATTCATCTCTTATATCCGAGACTAGTACCATTCAACCTTAATTATTATGCGGAACAAATCCACCTGCAGGGTTTACATAATAATTCCTTATGAACTCATCTCGGGGATATTATCAACCCTTACGGGATACACTTTCCCGTCAAGTATTCACGGCATGCCATATATAAAATATAGTGACCCAACTTAACCGGTAATTAACCCAATAATTAAATCGGTTAATTCCTTTGGTAAATCAAAGTCACTTATATTAAATATACACACCCGCAATAGTATCGGGGATTAAGAATAAAATACACTGAGATTTAAATCGATTATCCAAGGCAATCCTAATCGATAAATCTCAAGCGATCTGCTCAATACACCAAGTGTACAAGTGTGATAAAATAATCAAGACAGATTATTTTCTCTCTCACACAACGACTATACCGATGGATTGGTCCGTGTCCATCTAGGTCGTGAGCAACTGTTCGATTAAATACGAGTAACCGATAGTATGATCTTCTGTGTGGGCCCGACACACCATACTAACTACAACGTATAGAATCCAGGACTATAATTTGCATATATTTAATTATAAATAATTAAACGCAAATAATTGTTTATTTAATTAAATAGATTAATGGCAATGAATCGTGAGTTTCCGTTACTTAAATCTAGACATTAAGTACACAACTCCAACAATCTCCCACTTGTACTAAGGTCTAGTCATTTCCTCCAAACTCCCGACTCCCATACTCATCACGTGCTAAAGTTGTACTTCCAAGAAGTACTATGTGAATGAGCACTCTATGTTGCCGCTCTGAAGTTATCTTGGTGACTACAGCGTCGTCTCCCTCGACGATGACTCGTATCAGGTGGTACTTGCACTATGTGTTATCTTACACTTATGTACTTGTGATTTCTTACCATTTGCCATCGCACCGCTATTTACATAGCCTTTGGCAAATTAAGAATCACATCTAAGTCCCAGAGATTTATCCCGGAGTTATACCAAAACTTCCGCTGCCTCTGAGGCCGCTATTTGGTTACCCATGACAGAGTCCGAAAAGCATCGTGCTTATCACTCTTCCATGTTAAAACTCCTTCTCCTTCAATAGTGAAACACATAGCCTGATATCGACTTACACCGGTCCTCATTTGATTAGAAATCTAAGAGAATGTAATCCAATGGAAAAGCTTGTTTGCTCCGTAATCCAGAACATAGTTTCCAGTACTTCGAAAGTACTTAAAATGTTCATTACAGCAGTCAAGTATTCCTTTCCAGGATTACCTTGATATCCTCCCACTATGCTAACCGCATAGCCGATATCAGGTTCTTGTTTTCAACAATGCATTTATTAAGCTTTCCACACTCAAAGTGTAGGAAACTGCTTTCATTGCTTCTATCTCCTTTTGTGTTCCCAAAACACATTTCCTTAGATAGATGCATTCCGTATTTGAAAGGTAACGAACCTTTCTCGGAATCTTGCATGTTAAAACAAACCATAATCGTACAAGATATCTAGAGAAGTACAATGTTCTTTTCTTGAGATCCTAGATCTTAAGAACATGCTCTAACTTCTTCTTTATCTCATATATCGATTTTTCTAGACAACCATCATTTTATGTCTGACAACATCTTTACATTGTTACCAATGATAAAATGTTATCTACATAAAACCTCCGAGAAACACCACTTTGTTTCCATCACGTTTCCCATACACACGATTCGTCAATGCCTTTTGATGAATCCATCAAATGGACTATCTCATCAATGCGCAAGTTCCACGAACTCTAGCTTTGCTACAATCCATAAATGGATCAACTAAGCTTGTACTCTAAATGATCTCGCCTCTTAACAATAATCCTTATTGTTCTCCAAGAAGGCACATTTAGATCTAGTACGGCCTTTATGTAGATCCAGGGATCGATATCATGTATACTAGGTCCAGAGTCCGAAGACTCTCCCAGTCCTATGAATATCTCCGGTTGTCCCACAACCTCCCACTACAATGACATTCCGGTGTATAAACAGTGATAACAGTAGGTGCAGTTAGTGGTGTACCGCTACTCGGTTCGGCTGGTTCTAAGTCTTAATCTTTCTCTCTTATTTCAAAGTATTACGTCACCTTGGGCTTGTGGTTCATCATATAGTCTCTCTCCAAGAACCGGGCGTTAGAGCTTATAACGTCCTTCTGGTTCATAGTACTATTGAACACACATCTTTTGTTCTTCTAGGATATTCTACAACCGCATTTGAATGCGCCGTTGTTTCCAGACATATCCATAGAACACAGGTAGTTCCGTATAACTCATCTTTTACTATCTCTATAAGAGTTTCATTTCTTATTATCGACACACCATTTCCACACAACAGTGCATGGTGTAGTCATTTGGGTTCAAATCTCAATCTCTGATCAGTATGCCATGCATTCCTCAGACAGGTACTTGCCTCCACGATCATATCGCAGGCTACAAATGGATATACCTTGATGGTTCTCCACAATTGCTTAGTGTCCATTGACTTGTCAAAACACTTGCTTTTGTGGCACATCAGTTATTCTAATCCATTTTTCGAGTAGTCATAAAATGAAGTACTCGTACCTTATTGTCTGAGTAGGCATAGGTCTGCATACATCAGAGTCAATCAATTCTTATACTTGTCCGGATCTTACATCTTATATCCATAAAGGATTGCTTAGTCATATTATCTTCCAAATTAGATTTTTAGGTCGGAAGGTCCACTCCTTCAACTTAATTGATCAAATATCAATTATCGACCTTTGAACTTCTTATTTGAACATGACTTAGCATAAGAATCCACAAGTATAATTGATTTAATAAAGAAATCTCTTATTAGTAAAACGAGTTTCATAAAACGGTTCGTTGCATCGTGGTGGACTCAGGATTCATCATTTATATATTGCTAGCCAATGTACCAGAATAGATAATATCTTTATTTCTTCTTATAACCATCAAATGATTAAAAGAAATAAAATATCCATTCATTAGAAATCCAGAACAAAGTTCTTTCTAATATGAAAGGTACATAAAAGCAATAACTCAAAATGAAATCTTATAAAATGTCCTCCACTGCAACTGCTGCCTCCTCTACAGCATTGCCCATGTAGACTACGATTTCCTCTTATCTAAGTCGTCGGGTTTCCTGGAACCCTTGCATTTAAAATGCACATACCGTCAGTGGTTCCATATCTACACACCAGGTTCCGGTAGATAATACCACTGACTATGTTTTACGACTAAAGAAGAATTTCGTACTTTCTTTTGAGAGGATAATCAGACTTCCAGTACCCAGACTGTTTGCATCGAGAATACTTGCCTATTGGTTTTCTCGTCCCATCTCGTGGTCCAAGTAACTTAGAACCACTGGGTTTCTTTGCTTGCTTTTCCTTTCCCCCGATCTTACCCTTAGGTTCGAAACCTATGGCACTGGCTACAAGAGCTTGCGGTTTCCGTCTCAACTCGTCTAAAAGGTCAATCATCTCAAAAACGTGTTTAAGCGTTTCCTCGAAGCGACTGGCCTTTATGAGTATCCTCACCGCTTCTTGTCTAGCCGCCTATGTCAATAGGCTCGGGAGGACAAAGCTCACTGAGTACAACCTTGCACTCTTTAACAGTTTGGGTAATGTCTAGATCTCTATTCCAATCATTACATTTAGGGACCAATGAGTTTAAAATCCTTACGTATCACAGAAAGTGGGTTCAAAGCCATCTCCTAATCTATGAGCACATATAACAACAAACAATCAATTTAATCTCCGATATTATCTCCCTCAAATAATATCATTAAACCACTAATCACATCTAAAATCCCATCAGATATGGCAAGCCACGTGGTGTGGACGCTTACCAATCCAAATGATTTAGCAATTAGATTTGCTTCGGTCATACATCACTTATAGCGTAACTTCGTGGGGAAGAATACTATAATGCGTATCTAAGTGTAAACCATTACTCAGTACTAAAGTAAATCGTTTGGAATTGCTACATCACCGCAAGCCACGTGGTGTGGACGTTTACGACAACTTCACAACTCTTCACAATTCCTTATAATTGTCTACATCAATTAATCCAAAATCCGTTAGTATAGCAAGCCACGTGGTGTGGACGTTTACTGCACCAAGAGACTTTTATAATTGACTCCCAATTACTTGATTCATTTAATCTTGTAAATCAAGACGCGGAGAATCATAAGTGAAACTCGAAGTTTCTTACCAGTGATTCACCATGCGAACGACCCTATCTCTCATAAATGAGGGAGCCGAGCAGACAATCGATCTAGTCATCAAATGACACGAAAGTCTCTAATTTGTGTCCTCGACATGACCAAGTGGCTTTGGCTCCATTCCACTCCCCGGGGTGAGAATGAGTCGACTTGAAATCAGTTTCAGAAACACAAATTAGGCATTGTTTGATAAACTTAATCAATGTTTCTTGTAAAAGGAATTACAAGAATTCTCCTCCAATGACTTATCTATACGAACTTCAAAAGTTCATAAAAGTCACCAAGAGAACAGCAATGGAGACCATGACATTGTTTACAATCCCTCTCCCACTTAGCTTTTTATAATAAAGGGATACGCTATCTAATGCATAATTAAATACACATAAGCATGCATACATGAAATAAAGCACATAGTATATTATCACATAATCAAAATAATACTAGAATATTATTTTCCGACTATTATGGCTTTATCGCATCTCCGTACGCATCTTCTAGTCTTTAGTCTTCGTTCTTGAATGCTCCATGTGACGAGAATATTAATTCCAATATTTAAATCTATTTATTTTTAATAAATCCAAAAGTTACTTAATTCGAAAATTAAGTCAATCGAATAAATCAAAAATAAAATTAAATATTATTAATATTTTTATTTATTTTTATTTTCCTTTCTAATTCCATTAAATCTCTAGAATCCTATCCAAGACCCACTTGGAATATTCTAGAAGATATCCATAATGAAATAAGGAAATAAAATAATTTAGGACTCCTAATCCTTCCAAATTAATTTCTTTCCTTTTCTATTAAAAATTCCATAAAGGAATAATTAAATAAGGAAAAATTAATTAAGGACTCTTAAAACTTTCCAAATTAATTATTTTCCTAATCCATTAAAAATTCCATAAAGGAATAATTAAATAGGAAAAATAAATTAATTCTAAATTTATTCCTTGTCCTATTCCATGAAAATTCACAAGAATAGGAATAATCAATAAGGAAAAATAAATTTATTCTAAATTTATTCTTTTCCTATTCCATGAGAATTCCCAAAAATAGGAATACTCAAAATAGGAAAACCGAATAATTTAGGAAAGTTGGATCTTGGCGGGAGAGCACGAGATCACGAGGACCCCGCGCCCCCACCACCATCGCCGGCCGAGAGGAGAGCACCGCCGCTGCCCCAGCCACGCGCCACCACCACCGGTGGCTAGGCGAGGCCGAGAACCGCGGGCAGCCCCCTTCTTCACCATCGATCAATCGATCCTTCAAGGGGTTCGATCATGGGGTTGATCGATCCCCGGAATCCTCCCTCTCTTCGTCTCCTCCGTCACACTTTTCCGGTCGTCGTTTCGTCCTCGATCCAACGTAAAATAAATTACAAATTTATTACTACGCTATCCGGCATCGATTCTCTACAAAACGACCTCAAACAATTTCCGGAAAAATTAAGAACAAACATTCACCACACAAGAACGAATCTCGACATCACCGATAGTTTAATAATCAAGAACATTATTATGACATTAATTAACAAAAATTAAATCTAGCCATAATAATCGGAAACCCTGCAAGGTAGAACAATTTATCGAAAAATACCATGAACTAAAACCAACGCTCGGATACCAATTGTTGGAAATAGATATCCCGGAATTAATAAATTTAAATAAATAAATTATCTAATTAATTCCGACCGATATCCTTCGGAGATCGAATATCCGGATTGTCAAAATTGCGGAACCGACAATCCAATCGAAAAACCTTTCGCCGGAAAACAACCACGAACCACCACGCGAACCGGGCCTGACCGAACAACCACCGCCGCGGGATAAACCCGCGGCATGTCCAGCCGAGCCCCGCGAGGGGCTCGCGATCGAATACGATCGCCGGGGATGCACGCGCATCCCCGCGGGCTGCTCGTAGCAGCCCCCTCCGGCGGTGAGTCCGGCGACTCACCGCCACCGCCGTGGAGGAGGGGCGTCCGCCTAGCGGACAGCCGCGGCGCCCCAGCGATCGACTCAAAGTCGATCGCACGCCCCGGCGTCCAGCCGGGGCTCCTCCTCTACGCGATCAGCGATCGTGCCCTAAGGCCGATCGCCACCCTCGGCGTCCAGCCGAGGGGTTTTCGTGTGATCCCGGTGGGGATCTCCCGACCTCCCGCGGTCCGGTGATCTTCGATCACCACCGCGAGGTCGATCCCCATCCCCGGGTTCATCCCTCGGATCTTGGTTCATGATATTCTCACGATAATTAAACGATAAAATCATAAAGAGGGTTTTACGATTTACCTCGTTCTCGTTGTTCGGAAAAACGAAGAACTCAATTTGACGACCTTGAGATCTTCCGACGTATTCCTTGCACTAGCTCGGACGTCGTGTGGGCGACGATCTACCGAACTCCATGGATCTCCCTCTCTACTTTCTCTCTCTAGAATTGTGATCTTCAACTTATGAGAATAGAGAAGACCATGTAGTGCTTTTATAGGCTACGTAGGGGATCTTAAGGAGGTGGAATATTGGGCTTCCAATAATAGTGATTAAATTGAGCCCAAGCCCAAATCTATTAATCCTTACTATTATTAATTAATTTATTTTCCACTATATAAATTAATTGCACTCCCAATATTAAACCATATTATATCAAATAATATTTCTCCGGTAGTATTATTTATTCCGTGTATTTAAGATATAAATATCCATGAATAAAATTAATTTATTGCTAATTAATTTATTCATCTCTTATATCCGAGACTAGTACCATTCAACCTTAATTATTATGCGGAACAAATCCACCTGCAGGGTTTACATAATAATTCCTTATGAACTCATCTCGGGGATATTATCAACCCTTACGGGATACACTTTCCCGTCAAGTATTCACGGTATGCCATATATAAAATATAGTGACCCAACTTAACCGGTAATTAACCCAATAATTAAATCGGTTAATTCCTTTGGTAAATCAAAGTCACTTATATTAAATATACACACCCGCAATAGTATCGGGGATTAAGAATAAAATACACTGAGGTTTAAATCGATTATCCAAGGCAATCCTAATCGATAAATCTCAAGCGATCCGCTCAATACACCAAGTGTACAAGTGTGATAAAATAATCAAGACAGATTATTTTCTCTCTCACACAACGACTATACCGATGGATTGGTCCGTGTCCATCTAGGTCGTGAGCAACTGTTCGATTAAATACGAGTAACCGATAGTATGATCTTCTGTGTGGGCCCGACACACCATACTAACTACAACGTATAGAATCCAGGACTATAATTTGCATATATTTAATTATAAATAATTAAACGCAAATAATTGTTTATTTAATTAAATAGATTAATGGCAATGAATCGTGAGTTTCCGTTACTTAAATCTAGACATTAAGTACACAACTCCAACAGCAGTTTCATCAGGGTTGTACTCAAACTCTTGTTTCAACAACATGTGAAAAATAAGACAAGGGAACGGAAGAACCATCTGTGGAGTTAACTTGTCATTCGGCGTTCGCACAATCTCAGCCATCTCAATAAATTGCAGCATTCCGACGTCGATCTGCTGCTTTGTGCTGAGTCTATACAGCACATGAAGTATGAGAGGGGTGATGGTTTTGTTGTTCGCATGCGGACACCAGTTCGAAGCCACGATGCGTGTGAGAGGCCAAACATAGTTTTAAGATTTTCAACCTTTGGAAGTTCAATTTTCTTTTTCCCGTTAGTTAGAAATGTTCCAATCTTCAAATCTTGTTGGGCAACCTCGTCTGTGGGTCGTGTCCAGTTGTACTTGATATGAGATCGCTTAAGGAACTCGTTGATTTCACGAGGTTGAAACTTATAAATTTTTCCTCGAAACACAAACCGTCCAAACATCGGACTTTTCTTGTCAATAAAATCCTCGTCAATGCACGCATAGAAAACACGAGTGATATAGGCTGAGTAATGATAAGGAAACGCAACAGCATGAAACAAAGACAACTCGCGCAGCATCTTTGTGATGCGAACGGTTTCAAACTGTCCTTTGCTGAAAGTTTTATCAGTGTGAATCTCCATGATTTTCATCTCGTTGAAACGCTCCTCATGAGCCTTTTTGTAGAATTCAGATGAGTAGGGAGCAGGAATCTCGTCAATCGACTCAACATATTTGACGCGCTGTTTGGGTGGCGCTTTGGACAAGTCAGATTGAGAGCCAGATGCAGTCGTGGTTTTGGGAGGTGGCATGAGCAACGCTTCAGCAGACGCCTTGGCAGCGATTTCTTTGAAGGTTAGCGGAGTGGACACAGTCGAAGCAATTTCCGCGATAGGTTCAAGCGATTTTCGAGGTGTCGGTGTAAAACCCTTGCACACCAACTCACCAGCATCAACTTTTTCTTGAACCGTTTTGGGCGAGAGAATACCCATGGAAGTTCTGATTTTTGCAGTCGGAATTTTGATAACATTCCGCCTACGCGACCCGGAGTCCGAAGATTTCGGGGTTCCCGACGACTTAGCAGATTTTTCAGATTCTTTGGTTGACGAACGCGCGCCGTCCTTAGATTCTGAAATAGTTTTGAGTGACGCAGTGGGCGACGGCAACAAACTCGTCGCTTGCGACGCCATGAGCGCCTTATGCGCTTTCAGTTCTGCGTACGCCTCATCTTTCTCAGACGCGGGCGCTTCCTTGAGTCGTTGCGTCAAGTACGTAAGCATCACAGCGTTCGAGTCGTCGTTGGTAGGGAGAGACATGTTGCCTGAAAGTTGACACCCACAAACACAAAAACATGTGTTAATCATAGAATCGAAAGATTGAATAGATAGAACAAACAAGAGATTTAGAAACAAAATAGCAAAACATAATCCATACTAAGAGAATTATTTGAAGAAAGATATAAATGTTCTTGAGAGATCTTGAGAGTTAGAGAGTAATCGAAAGCGTAAAAAAAGTATGAATGAAAATCGAGGGCTATTTATAGTTTCAAAAACCTAGAAGTCCGATTGGGCCAAAAACGAGTGGGCTTTATACCAAAAATCGGCCCATTAGCATGAAAAACCAGGCCCAATTTCATTATAAAAAAAAAACGTGAAGTATCATAAACCGAGCGTCACAAGAGATGCGCATAGCGCGCGGGCGCATGAGCGCATGAGCGCAAGGACGGGTGAGCGCATAAACGCAAGGACGCAAGGACGCATGAGCGCAAAGGACGCATGATGTTCGTTCAAGAATGCTTCATGATGAAAACTCTATGTTGAGATAGAATCCACATGATGCTGTCAGATCAGGAAAAATACAAGATCAAAAACCAACACATCCCGAGTTAGCACACCTCACGTTACCCACAATCAAAACATTCAAACACATTTTAACGGAGAGTTATGAGGTGAAACGAGGCAGTAGAAGCAGAAATTTTCATTCTTAAAGACAAGTCATGCATTGTTGCCCAACCAAAAACATTTGTCACACGAGGTGATAAAGACTTTGAGTAAAAGAAAAAACATCTCTCATGAGAAAAAACGGTGTTACGGACCGAAGTATGTAGAAAGAAATTTAACTTGTCCTTCGTCATAATCACAAGAATACATGCCGTGTTTCGTCGAAACATATATGATGAGTTTGCACCGCACAAGAGATTTTAATTCATGTGTGCAAGGTGAACTTTTAAGGCACTCCACTTGGGACTAGCGTTACTACAATCAGAGGGGAGCAAGGTTCGACATGCGTCCTTCAGACGAGTTTTAGCTTTAAATGAAATGAAACAGATGCTCATTACAACAGTCAGAGGGGATCAAGGATCATCTTGCATCTCCGAAGTGTGATGGGAGAGCATCTTAAACTACAGCGTCCATGTGCTACCTTTCGAAGAGGGGAGCCGGGGTAACCGGTGTCCTCCGTTACTTGGTATTATGGATCTATGCAAATGATAGCTATGAGAGTTATATGCCAAGTTCACATGTTCGCACACAGAGGAATAAATGCACTTGGGTCCGAAGACTATAGCGGCCTCAAATCGATGTTCAACTAATAAGACTAGTCCACGACAATTCCGAGTGTGTATTCAGAAGTAAAGAAACTACTCTTTCAGACTTCAAAAATTTCGTGAACTCTTAGAGAGAACACATGCAGAGAGAATTTCTTAGAGTTTGAAATCTCTCAAAGTCGAGTGGTTTGGTAAAAATGTCAGCGAGTTGTTTTTCGGTTGAAATGTGCTGTAAACTGACAAGATCACGCTCAACCAAATCTCTGATTAAATGATGTCGAATGTCGATGTGTTTAGTTCGAGAGTGCTGGACAGGATTTTCGCTGATTTTGATTGCACTTTGATTGTCACAATACAACACCAGTGGTTCACTCTCAACAAGATAATCATCCATCATCTGTTTGAGCCATAGCAAATGAGTGCAGCAGCTCCTAGCTGCAACATAATCAGATTCATTAGTAAAATAGATCAAGTTTCCAATCATGGAAATGAAAGGTGTTCGAACAACTCCTCGATTCTTAGTGAATTCTGACAATAGCTCAGTTGTTGCCATGTGGGTCGTTGTTGATTCAAATTCATGCTTATCAAACTTCTCTTCCATATTTTTCTGCGACCTTTTGAGAAACAAAGATATGAGAACTTTCATAAGTACGAATCTCAAGAGTTAGCTTAGGAGAAGAAGTCTTCGAAGTAAACGCCAAGTATTTAGGCGAGTCAGATGTAGCTTCAGAGATTTTGGGCGTCGGGGCCTTAGGTAGTACTGCCTGCGCAAGAGAGTTCGTGAAAGAATCCAAAATTTCTCTTTCAGTTGAGTCCTCTGATTTTTGTTTGACATTTTGACAGTTGCCATAGATGTAGCAATTGTTCTTAGCGCGAGGACACTTCAAAATGCACTTCCCTTTACTATCAAAGACTTTGCAAGAAACATTGTCAAAACTGACATTCAGCTGGTCATCACAAAGTTGGCTTATACTTATCAGGTTTGCCACAAGTCCTTCAACATGAACTACATTCTTGATTGGTGGCAATCCTTTGAGATGAAGAGTTCCTTTGCCCAACACGATACCTTTTGCTCCCCCTCCAAACATGACGGGGGCGTCAGTCACAAGTTCGTAGTTTTTCAGAAATTTCATTGTTCCAGTCATGTGTTGCGAACAACCGCTGTCAAAATACCAGATCCCTTTGGAGCCAGTTTCGGAGGCATTGAGTGCAACATTGCAGAAAATGAGTTCTCTTGGTTGCCAAACATTGTTAGTGGTGGAGTTAAGTTTAACTTTACTCTTTTGTGAATTTGGCACCCATCTCTTCTTCACTTGCTTCGCAGAGCCATTCTTCTTTTTCACAGCCACCAAGCCACGATTCACATCATCCCTCATTTTGTAACAATACGGCCTAATATGTCCAGGCTTGTTGCAATAGTGGCATACATTCTTTTTCTTGTGCTTTACTTCCTTTCGTTTGATGTTTTCAACATTAGTAAAGAGAGGAGCAAACATTTTGGGTTTCGACCTTATAGATGAGGACTCCGTCAAATTTTTCATCGAAGCATCTTCATGAAACGGAGTTTGACGTCGGAATCTCTTTGAATATGCATTCCTTTTCACAATCACTATCCCTTTGTTCACATCATCTTTCAACTTGTAGCAATAAGGTTTGATGTGTCTCGGTTTGTTACAGTAGTGACAAACAAACTTCTTCTTTGGCTTAGCTTCCTTTAGCTTTGGTTTTTAAATCTTAGTAGAAGAAGAAGTGGACGCTTCTTTCAGAGAGACAATTGGAGCCAATTTCTTTATCTTATATATGAAGGCATCCTCATAAGATAGAGAGTTCTAGGTTTCTTGATGACATTCTTTGGAGACTGATATAGCTTGACATTGAAACATTTTGAGGCGCTAGCTTCTGGAATCTCACTCTTGGAATTTGAAGTCATAACTTTCTTTCCCTCTGCAATCTCCTTTCGCTTTGAATTTTCATTGTCACCAAGTCTTTCAGATTCAATTTTGGAATTTTCATCTGAAGAAGCCTTCACAAACTTCATTACCCTATTTTCAGGAGTTGAGTATATAGAGTTGAAAACTTGTTGGAATCCTAGTCCATACCGATTTTGATTCACCAAGGAAGCAGCATTATCAAAAACACAAGAGTTTGTGTTCATCTTCTTCAAAAGCTCATCCGTCATGTGCAATTTTTCTTTCAGACTGAAACAATCTTTGACACTCATAGCAAGATCCATTTGAGTGTGTGTCAAAGTCGATTTTAATTCATCATTCTCTACGTCGGAGTTTTTGAACAAATTACGAAGCATTTTGACTTCGGCACTTTCCTTTTTCAAGGATGTTTTCAACTTTGAATTTTCAGCATTAGACTTTTCGAATGAGGATCTCAACTCAACTGCTTCTTTGAAGAATTTGTGCTTCTCTTCAAAGAGATCATCAAACTTTTGTTCAAGATTTTTCCTAGAAGCTTTCAACTTTAAATTTTCAGAGTTAGACTTTTCAACCAAGTTTCTCAACTCAATAGCTTCTTCAGAGAGTTTTTGTTTTGCTTTAGAGAAGTCATCAACGCACTCTTTCAAACATTTAAGGGACACTTCGAGTGTTCCTTTCTCAGTGATTGCTGCTTCATAAAGTTTTTGCAGTTCTAAGAGATTCACCTTCAATGCAAGCAATTCATCAGACACAACTTCATTTTGAGACACAAATGGCGTTGCCTTTTCCATTTCAGATATAGACTCAGATCCACAATCTGAGAAAATTTCACAATCACAAAATTCTCCATTTTTGGAGGCGATGCAGAAAATATTTTTGACAGTCGCCGTTTCCTTCAGAACTTCATCAATTTTGTGATCATCATCAAAGGATCCTTTCAAAATTTTATGATACACATGAAGTGCTCCTTTTTCAGTATTTGCTGTTTCAAGCTCCTTTTGGAGTACAATGATGCTTTCTTCCAAATCCAACATTTTCCTCGTCTCAACATCAGCTTGAGGTGTTTTAGGAGCATTCTCTGTAAATTCTGATTCACACTCAGATTCGGTGTTTGAAGTAGTACCATCATTATAAAGATTTCGAAGCTTTGAAAAATCTTCCTTTAGACTCACAATTTCTTTTGAGTCGACTTTTCCTTGAGGCGTTTTAGGAGTAGCCTCTGTAGATTCCGATTCATACTCAGATTCACGATCTGAGAAAATTCTACCAGAATATGTTTCACTGTTTTTGTCATCTTCATGCTCTCCCATCTGCAGTTTAGGAACTAGAGTAGTGAGGACACAATTTTTAGATTGATTGACATGTTTGTGTCCTCCACAAGTTCTCTGGAGAATTTCCCAAGCTTCTTTGGATGATGTACAATTTTTGACAAGTTGATACATGTTGAGCTCCAACCATTTACGAATGAAATGTAAAGCTTTGTTGTTGGCAGTAGAAGCTTCACGCTCTTCTCTAGACCAATGCCGTTCGAGTTTGAGAATTTTGTTGCCTTTAGCATCAATAGTAAATGGGCGTTCCCAGCCTTCTAACACGGCCATCCATGCACGAGAATCATGTCCTTTGATTCGTGCAGACACTTTAGCTTTCCAGTTCGAATAATTCGAGTGCGTGAGAATCAGCGGTTTCTGAACAAACAATGACGACTCCATTTCAGCGGAATTTATGACGTCGAAAAACTCGGATCACGTCTTATACGTATGACGTCCCGCTTTGATACCAATAGAAATTACGTCTTCGACGTAGTATACCAATTTTTCGTGAAATTGGTTAAGTATGAAATACTTGACGTGTTGAACACAGCGCAATGCAACTCAGCGCAATTCAACTCAGCTGAATGCGTTCAGGCGCTCAGACGGCTCAACTCAGTTGCAGACGACTCAACATAGTTGCAGACGACTCAACACAGTTGCAGACGACTCAACGCAGTTGCAGACGCCTCAACTCGGTTGCAGACAACAGCGCAATTCAACTCAGCTGAATGCGTTCAGGCGCTCACACAGTTCAACTCAGTTGCAGACGACTCAGCTCAGTTGCAGACGACTCAACACAGTTGCAGACGACTCAACACAGTTGCAGACGACTCAACGCAGTTGCAGACGCCTCAACTCGGTTGCAGACAATAGCGCAATTCAATTCAGCGCTCAGGCGCTCACACAGCTCAACTCAGTTGCAAACTTGAAGTAATGAGAACCAAGAGAGTTTGACACAAGTGTTTATGTAATTGATTTCATTTCATTGAAAATAAAACGAAAACTATTACAAGTAGAGAACGGTAGGCAAACGAATACTAGAGGCAGTCCAAGTGACGCAGCACTCCCACACTCTAGAATCACTTAAACGCTTAGAGCTAAGTCAGATAACCCTAGTATATTGCGTCAAGCGAACAACACTACAACGAAAACTCAAACACGGTGCGCACAACACAACACCTAAATTCTCCAACTAAAAACAAACTAAATAAAAAAACTAATTCGGAAAGTGGATTGGGAGGAGTGATTTTCCAAATCGGGGTCACGGGTATTTATAGGCGTCTAGCACGTGTAAACGCCGGAGCTCGCACGTGTAAACGCCGGGCTGACGTCACACGGAAATTCTTGACGTCACACTTCCGGAATCTTCGAATCTTCGAATCTTGAATCTTCGAAACTTGATTCTTCGACTCTTGATTCTTGAGTTCTTTGAGCGCATGAATTCTTGATTCTTAAATTCTTCGAGCGCATGAATTCTTGAGTTCTTTGAGCGCATGAATTCTTGATTCTTGAATTCTTCGAGCGCATGAATTCTTGATTCTTGAATTATTCGAGCGCACGAATTCTTGGGTTCTTCAACTGTTCCTTAGCTCCAATGCACCTCAACGCTTCAACTTCACTTGATCTTGAAATTCTTCAAAGTGTTGAAGTTAAACGCATCGTCATCTTCATTGCATGGAAGAATTGTTGACGCAGCGCTTTTAGAATCTTGCACGCCTGAATTCCGGATGGACACCTCAACGTACGTCGCGCAAGAGAGCGCAGCGCAACGCATGCGCTCGTCACCCGGTATGGAGCGCATTCATGCGCTCGGCTACGCCTTAGAGCGCAAATGCGCTCAGCGCTCTTCTGGTGCGCTCATGCGCTCGGCGCTCCATGCGATCATGCGCTCTGTGTGCTTGGTCGTGCGCTCAAACCTGTATACCTGCAACACAACAAGCAACAAACACAAAAACGAGTCGACGCCAAAACATACATTTACACGATCGAATCGGTATATCGATACCTACACAATCAACCCCGCCACCAATCGATCTAAACTCTAAACTCCCACTTCATGGTCATCATCGTCGCCCTTCTCTACGTGCTCGGGCTCACCATCACCGCTCGATGCGCTTAGATCCGCCGCATCGGCGGGAGAGACTCGACCACGTGGATGGTGGCTCCGATAAAATTATGATTCTCAGATTTTCACACTAATTTCTAATTAAATTTTATTCCAGTACTCTAATTCGGTATTTTTAAGGGATTATTACAGAAACCTGTCAAGGGTTTCGACTTTTTGGCACTAACATACCCAAACGGAAAACCGCGACACCCGACTACCCCAACTTTGCACCGTTAGACACTAACCTACTATTTTTGCCTGATCGGAATATTCCTTGTTATTCACTTACCTAAATGGTCTACTGAAGATCTAACTTTGAGGGCATAAATGTCTTTATACATTTTTATTATTTATGAGTTAAAAAAACAAAATTAATTGTGAATTTTAATTTTTTTTTACTGGGAATCAAAGGAGATATAAATCTTTTATGTCTAAATTATAAATTAGGAATCAATTTACAATTATAAATTAGGAATCAATTAGAGGCCTCCGCCGACAATGTCGCCACCGTATCAGAGCTCACCGGGAGCCACCGCATCTATCCAATTGGCAAACAATGAAGCACCACCACCGCGCCTCCCCTGTCGATCGAGTTTGCCATAGAAACCGACGTCGCTGCCCCCTCTCAGTCCCCCTCTTCCCAGACGTTGTTGAAAGTCGTTGCCTTCACCGAGGAGAAAACCGATGATGTTTCTCTCTTCCTCCCGTTGAGAACCGCCGTGTTTTTTTTTTAATTCAAAAAAAACGGGCCGGTCTCTTTCTTCTTGAAAATTTGGGTCATCCGTGTTTCCTTTGATTGTTAAAATTTGGGCCGGTGAAATAGATTTTGGAAAGAAGATAATGGATGAATTTTCTTATAGAAATTCGATTTCATAATGACGATTCTTTTATTGAATTTTAATCAAGAAAAATGATGATGATGATGATGATGATGATGATTCTTTATTGAATTTTAATCAAGAAAAATGATGATGATGATGATGATGATGATGATGATGATGATGGAAGGATAGGGTGGCAACGAATGTGGAGAGGAGAGGGAGTGAAGAATTAATCGCCGAAATTTAATCGGAATATCAATTTCATGGTGAAAAAAGAAGAGACATATATCTGAATGAAAAGAGTGAAAATGAATTGGAAAAAATCAATTTCATTAATCGATTCCAGCACGACGTCGTTCTATTATTCAAATATATGAAATATGAATTTATTAATCATTCCTAAGGGTATTTTTGTAATCAACAATTAAAAACAATAAAAAAAAATAAAGTTAACGGAGTATTTCACGGTAAATTTTGTTTTGTAAAAAAATAGAAAAGTGTAAAACAGAGTAAAGTTGGAGTACTCGGGTGTAAACATTTTCCGTTCGGGTAAGTTAGTGCCAAAATCTCAAAACTTTGGGCAAATTTCTGCAATAATCCATTTTTTAATTAATACACTAATATTAATTGTTAATTATAAATTAGTAATTATAATAATTGATTGATCAAAGATCAAGACAATTGTTTTTTATAATTATAGGGGTAAAAGAGGCATTTCAATTTTGAAATGTTACCTTAATTCATAAATACAATTCTCAAATTATATTAAATAATAAAAATCTATAAAATTTAAACACTGAAATATAAACTGAAATTTATACCATTTTCTCTATAATTATGTAAACTAATTTCCACTTAAATCTAAATACTTCTTTTTTTATCGAGATAACAAAGTAAATAAAATGTAGCTAGATGGATCTAACTTCACATAATTCACTCTCCCGCGCGGTCTTCTAATTAACGTCTATCTCCAAAAGTAACACCCTTCATCATCCAGTGACTCGTTAAGTTAATCTTCTTTTGAGCCCAATAATGCATTTCACATATTTTAACATTAAGATTGTTTCAAAAAATGTTATAGTAAAACATTCAACTTTTTATCATTGGCAAAATCAATTTTATGCCAAATTTTACGATATATTGTATGAAATTTAGCATCAAGTGTTTGCTTAAAATATTATGAAATTATTATTACGTAAAATATATACTTCATTTGTCTCAATTTTTACAAAGTAGCAGTGCATAGTTTTAGTTTTGACATAAGCAGTAATATACAGAGTATAATCTTATACTCTCCGTACTCAATAAAAAAAATCATAATTTTCCAAAATATCTTCTATATCCTCTCCAAGAACCGAGTCATGAATTCATGTGATGTTAACTGAGTAATCTCAGACCACAATATCTTCTACGTGCTCTCTAAGAACCAACTAAATTGTGTAATAAACCTTGAGTTGAGTTGAACATTAATAATGTTTCTCATAACTATTTTAATAGGATTAAGTTTCATAAATTTGTTTACCACTTATTTTTCTATCATTTTATAGTAGTAAATATATTTGACATATTGAATTATCACCATCTGTCAATATGTCCGAGTGGTTAAGGAGACAGACTTGAAATCTGTTGGGCTTCGCCCGCGCAGGTTCGAACCCTGCTGTTGACGACGATTTTTTTTATATGTATATTTTCATTGTTTTTTGTGTAATGGAGTACTATAATTTTTTTATATGTATATTTTCATTGTTTTTTCCTTATTCAGTTAAAATGTATGAAATCAAAGTATTTTGTGTAATGGAGTACTATAATTTAATCAAAAATATTACTCAAAAACTAAAATAATGACGTTCAAATTTAAAAACATTTTGATAGCAAATCTCTCAAAAACCAAAAGAAATTGAATATCAGACACCACTGGCACTGGGTTTGCAGGTTGGTGTTCCAATAAACAAAATGAACCTTGAGACGAACCGACATCAATTTGTCGCCAAAAAACTAGTGGTAAAAAAACTAGTTTCACCACGAAGGGAGGCTAACAAATGGGATCTACCTCTTCCATGAATATGGATATATATACCATCATTTGCTACAAACAAATACTAGAAAACAGGCGTCCAATTATAAAATTTCAAAATAGATAGCCGAAAGATTTCACAACGGAAGTGCTTCCAGAATCAAACACGGCAAACATATTCCCCTTTCAAAAGGGAAGAATGGATATAGAACCGGTCTACATACTACAATTTCATACACATAACACCCACAAAATAAATACTAGCAACGTAAATAGATCAAGTGTTTCCATCTTCCAACAATGCAAGAGTTGGTTCCTCATTCTTATCATAGAGATGCCCTATCCACTTGTTCATGTAAGTATATAGTAATATCCACGATTTCCACAACCGCGTTCATTCGTAAATATTTGAACGACAAATAGCGCAAGGCAGCAAAAATACCCGACCCACAAAAGTGCTGCTAAAATCCTTTACCATGATATGCCCATCTATCTGAATTCCTCATAAAAGCTTCCAGGCTGCATAATGCAAAGCGAAAAAGGAATCAAGATTACGTATACAAATAGTCGAGCTTTCGTCACACTACACTTTCCTTAAACACCCTATACAGTAAACATTATTGTTCAGATAAGTGATTTAAAAAACTCAGACCGATCGACCGGCAACGATCACTGGTCCAGAAACGAGCCGGTTAATAGGACATATCGATATCGGGTTTACGGTAGCAAACAAGAATTCAAGGAAATGCCCAACTTTCCATCACAACATCAGCAAATGAAATTATATATCAAAAATCCCCAAATCAAATATGAACAGAGACTAATAAAAATCTGGATGATTCATTCTTACAAGGAACGTCTTTGGCCGGCGGCGAATTGTGACAGAGGATGGCTCTCCCGAGCATGGAGATGCTGGAAACGATCCCGACGAAGTAGAGGAGCACGACCAATCCGAGAACCCACGGCATGAGAATAAACCCTAGGAAAAAAGTCAAGGAGCCGCAGAGCATCAGGGAGAGGGAAATCCCGAGAAGCAGAGAGGCGAATCCCGCCGGAGTAATCTGCTGAAACGACGACGACGGCCGGACCTGCGGCCGAAGGATACTGAAAACTAGAGTAGAGAGCTCGTACAGAATCTTGGAGTGGTGATCGTGTTGGTTCTGCTGCGGTTGGATTCTCATCATATTCGAGACCTCTGCTCCTCCTTCTCCGTTTTCTCTGTTAATCTCAATTCAATTTGTGCACCTCAAAATCGAACGAGGTAACTGGATAAACTTTTAACTTTGTTTCTACGAACGGGAATTATTATTATTTTATTTATTTGTTTGTTTTTGATAGAGCACAGAAAATGTGGTATTTATATATTTCGAAAATTAAGGGTAGTTTGTCCCCCTTTTTATCGACTGCTCTGGCAATTTCATTTGCAAGTGGATAGCACAAATATAAATATATATGGAGTAATAATTAAGACTACGACGTGTGCCTAAACACTACCACAATCAATGCTTCGCTTGATTTGTCCACACGGGCGTAGCCGATTGGAAAAACTTTTGACGACGTGGGTGAGATATTTTTTGCCGACGCAGAGTTCGAACCTCGGATGAGACTAGGGCTGCAAACGAGTCGAGCCAAGTCGAGCATTAACTTTATCGAGCCGGCTCGTCTACAAATTTAACCTGCTCGAGCTCGAGCTCGACGAGCTGAGCATTTCAGTGCTCGAGCTCGACTCGACAGTAAAATTAACAGCTCGAGCTCGGCTCGATCAACCAGCTTATTTTCAAAAAATTTATAAAATTGCAAGTCTTGCATAATTAGTATCACCAAAACAGTTAAGTACATAACGCATAAACAATCACGAAAATTCATGACATATTTAGACAAAATTCTAATCTCCAACACTGCAAAAGCTTGACATCTCTTAGCTACTCTATATCACCACCATACTGCAAAAGTTTGACATCTCTAGCTCCTCTAATCACCACTGTCCATTTTCAAAATCCAAACCTTTTAAGTTCACCTACAAGATACATAACACCTTTTAAATTCACCTACAAGATACATAACACATTTAGACAAAATTTACAATTTGTTTTTTCTTAATACGTCTTTATTACCTTACATCACTGAGAACTCAAGAAATAGGTAACAAGATTTCATGCGCTTGCTTCATTTTCTACAAAAAAAAAACATAAATTAATAAGAAACATTAAAAATAAATCATATAATAATTCTTGAAATATTTACCTTTGTCGCTTTTTTTACTCCGTGTAACTTACGACACCAATCACTGCCACACACAAGCATTTCAACATTTTCTGGAGCTAATGAAGCACGATAGGAGTCTATGATTCTAGTTCCAGCGCTGAATGTAGCTTCAGAAGCCACTGTGCTAATCGGAATAACCAAAATATCAGCTGCCATCTTTGGCAAGATTTTGTACTTGGTTGTGTCTTTCCACCATTTTAGAGCATCTAAGTTTATAATATCAACACTTGAATCTTCTGTGGAGGTGAGAAGACCATCTTCAAAGTAGGCATCCAATTCATTACTCTGTGGCTGAACACTCTCAGTGGTAGAAATGTGAGTGAAAAATTCACTCATGCCGGTAAATTGTGCAACAGATGAAGATGAACCAAAACCGCTTGTGTTCTTGGTTGCTGTATCTATGTTCTCTGATCTGGGACCACTTGAATTCGAGGCATACATCTCTACATACTCATCATAGAGATCATATAGTGCGCGATGAACAATGCTTATATTAAATTCAACTTCATGAGGAGGATAAATCAGTGGAAAACAGTATTTAATGACTCTTAGTTTGCACCTAGGATCCAAAATCGCAGCAATGGCCATCAATAAATTGCACTCCCCCAATATTTATCAAACTTTGCCTTCATTTTTTGAACCATTGATTTGACGAAGTCATCTTTGTCATTCACTTTACTGTCGAGTAGAACTTTAATCCGACAAATTCCAATCTGCCACAGTCGGACCAAAATTATAGTTCGGCTCTCGATCTTGAAACCTCGGAAAAACGTCTTGATACTTCAGAGCACAAGGTAACATCTCAAAGGTGGAATTCCATCTTGTTTTACAATCAAAGATCAACACATTTCCAGGTAATCAAAGTTGTTGTACAATTTCAGCAAAGAGCAAACGCCTTCCATCTGTCTTGTTTATGAAATCCACACTGTCCCTTATTATTCCAACTATATCTTTGATCTGACTAAGACCATCCTGAACCATTAAATTAAGTATATGCGCACAGCATCGAACATGAAACAACCTTTCGTTCGCCAATAAGCATTTGTTCCTCGAGAACATATCTTTCAAAGCTCTTATTGTTGTGTCGTTATTTGAAGCATTATCCACAGAAATGGTATACAGTTTGCTCTCAATGCCCCAGTCTTTGGCACATTTGTAAATGGAATCCGCAATTTGAACACCACGTCTTGGAGGGGGAATATGAACAAAGTTGAGTACTCGTTTCTGTAATTTCCAACTACTATTGATCCAATGCCCAGTAATAACCATATACTCTATTTTTTGGTTCTTGGACTTCCAAAGATCGGTTGTCAAACTGATTTTCTTGACTGTTGCCAACATCGTCTTCAATTTAAGCTTCTCTCTCTCGTATACTGTCCTGCAATCATTTTTACTACCCGTTCGATTAATTCTTTGCCATTCGGGCATGCCTCTTTTTTGCATTAAATTGAAGCCCTCTTCCTCTACAATAGAAAATGGGTGTTCATGCATGAGCACCCATTCGGCAGCAGATTCTCTCATTGCAGCCATATCAAACTTTCCAGTGTGAAGATAAGAACGAGGTGTGCAAGAATCTGTATTTGGGAAATTAATCTTCTGTTGTTGTGGCTTTAATTTCTTCAATCTCTCAGAACATGTCTTCATATGCCGCAAGAGGCTGGTTGTTGGACCAGTCTTTGTTCGCTTGAATTTTGCATGGCAATGCGTGCACTCGGACATGATAGTCTTGTCTTCACCAACCTCGACGTTTACGAAATCGCTCCATGCTATAGATGTTTTAACTCTCTTTGGTTTTCTGAATGATTCTAAACCATCACTTGGTGCATCGACTTCTTTTGTAGCTGATATATCCTCATTCTCGCTTTCCAGCTCTTCACTTCCAAGAGAACGCACCGGTTCATTGTCAATTGCAACCGGGTTGTTAGTGCTTCGTGTAGTTATCTCTGGGGGTGACATCTCATATACGATTCAATCTTAACAAACAAATGTAGATAGAAATTAGAAGTCAGCACTTAACAAACAAATGTAGATAGAAATTAGAAGTCAGCAGTAGAAATGTATGAAATTGAATGGATAAATATTAAACACTTCAAATGAATATCACAAATGAAATTATGAAATTATATCAACCGAAATAAAATTTATCGAGAGGTGACTTCTCAAACTCATTCATCAAATTAAGGACTCGAAAACTGTAAGTAAACACAAATGCTCGACTAATAAAAAATTTAAACCTAACACATACTTAGAAGGTGAACAATTTTATGGAAATAATTGATAAAGAAACACTTACTAAAATTGGTGGAATCAGCAAGAGAGAAAAAGATTGACGATTGCAGTAAATTTCTGGTTCAGATCTGGAAGTAAAAAGATTTTTGGTTGAGATCTGGAAGTGAGAAAACAATTGACGGCTGAGAGTAGGGTTTTGCTTTAGTAACTTAGAATACCGCGAGTATATATATATATATATATATATATATATATATATATATATATATATATATATATATATATATATATATATATATATATATATATATATATATATATATATATTATTAATTATTAATATATATATATATTATTAATTATTAATATATATATATATATATTATTAATTATTAATATATATATATATATATATATATATATATATATATATATATAATGAGGGGTATATTTGTAAATTCCTTATCTTTCGAGCGGCTCGCGAGTCGCTCGACACCTTAATACAATGCTCGAGCTCGGCTCGTTGAGTGTACCGAGCAGCTCGAGCTCGACTCGAGCTCGAGTTTGACCGAGCTCGAGCCGAGCGTTGACTCGAGCAGCTCGCGAGCCGCTCGGTTCGTTTGCAGCCCTAGGTGGGGTGGAGAAAGATTTACATTCTACTCGATCGAGGGACCTCCTATTGGGTCCTATTGGGTGGGGTGGAGTTTTTCGTCTCTCCTCCTTATCAAAAATAAAAAAAAATAAAAAATGCTTCTCTTAATTTCTGTTCAAATCTATTAGAGCATCTCCAATGCTAAAGCTCACTATTCACTTTTTGTGGGTCCTGACACCTAATCACAAAGTGGGCAACTAGAAAAAATGAGTAATTTCATACAATGCAAAAGTCCACTTTTAATATTTTTTAATGTTCATTTTATTAATTAAATACTAATACAACAAATAAAAAGTAATAATTTTGCCAAGGATGGCCCATGTGTTAGAAATGACCATGACTACCATAGAGAGCATGCCTACTTTTTTCAACTTTGACATTAGGTGGCAAACATCTTACAATGGTAAGTCCACTTTTACTTTTTAAAAAACCAATCAAAAAATTAGTACAATTAATTAAATATTCATAACAAATTAAAATAATAAAAAGTAATATGAATAGTGAGATTGGAGACACTTGCGCTGAAGAGGGTGTGACATATAGCTTGGTAGTAGCTCATTTTGTATTATAGTGCTACATGGATGATTGGTTGTTTGGAGAGCTGGCTTGTTAGCTCGTTCATGCGGTAGGGTTTTTCCCTACGCGTTGTTTTGTACTATTTACCTTTTCTTTTATATGAAATTGACATCTACCAAAAAACAAAAAAAAAATAGTGAGATTGGACATCATGACCTCTATGGTGGGCATGCCCACTTTTTTTATTTCTCCTTCAATGCTATATTTTGCATTTTTTAATGCTCAAGTCCATTTCAGGTGGGCCAATTAGAGATTTCCAATGCACCAAACCCACTTTTAACTTTTTGTGGGCCCGTTTATTGTCATATCATATTAAAGTGGACAAATGAAAAAAATGGGCAATCCTCCAATGCTAGACCACTTTTATACTTCTTGTGGACCCCATTTATATACTATTTTATTCTTATTATTATTTTATTAACAATAAAATGATAAATTTTATAATTTAATTTTGTTTAATTAAATAATTTTAAAAGTTAAATAAAGTTAAGCAGTAATCAATTTTTTACAAAATATTATTAGTATAAAAGATATATTTAAAATATATCATATTATTTAAAATAATTTCAATGAAAAATATTATATTTGTTAACATTATCATCAAAACTGTATTTGTTATATTTGTTAACGTTAATTAATATTTTTACTAAATAGTAATACTAAATAATAATTATAATTTTATTTAAAACAATTTCAATGAAAAATATTATATTTGTTAACATTATCATTAAAACTGTATTTGTTTTACTAAATAGTAACACGAAATAATAACTATAATTGTTAATTAAAACAATTTCAATGAAAAATATTATATTTGTTAACATTATCATTAAAACTGTATTTGGTATATTTGTTAAAGTTAATTAATATTTTTACTAAATAGTAACACTAAATAATAACTATAATTGTTAAATATTTGTTAACGTTAAGCAAAACAGTATTTGTTATATTTGTTAAGATTAATATCAGAATATTTAGTAACACTAAATAATAACTGTTAAATATTTGTTAACGTTAAGTAAGATTGTATTTGTTATATTTGTTAAGGTTAATATCAGAATATTTAGTAAGTTACTAAATAATACCTAATAATGTAATTGTTAAATATTTGTTAATGTTAAGTAAAATTGTATTTGTTATATTTATTAAAGTTAATATGAAAATAATTAATAATATATTTTTACTAAATATTTAATAATGTAAAAATATATTACTTTAATAAAAAGATTAATAACTAAATAAAAAAATAAGAAAACTGATATGAACAATGAATATAGGCTTGGCCAATTAAACAATGGGCATGCCTAGGGGTGTTCACAGGCGGGTTTGGGCGGGTTTATCTCTAAATAATGAACCGACCCAATGATGGCGGGTTGACATTTTTATCAACCGTACCCACCCTTATTTTTACTCCAACCATGCGGTCGGGCCAAAACGGGTGCGGGCGGATGGCGGGCGAAATAGCGGGTTTAAATATGTAAATTGAAGTAATTTATCAAATTTTCTGTACCGTTTAATTTCGAATGGGCGGCATATTCACGAAAGCTATAAATTACAAGATGCTTTAATTTCTTCGTCTTTCTTGAACCTCTTGAAATGTTGTCACACCCATAATTTTCGGTTTTCAAATTCATTATCGTTTGTGTACTCACCATTACAGACATTAGTTACGAGTGAAATATTATAGTAATAGTATTTTGTTTTCTTGAAAGAATTAAGCTTTGAAAAACTTGGTGTCTTTAAAGGTTTAGGAGAAGAAACTTTCTCCATGGTTATGTTCTTTGTAGGACTTTTACTATGTTATTGTCCATCTCAAACAAACAGACAAATAAATAAGTTTAATTAAAAAAAAAGAGACAAAAGAGAAGTTAAAGAACAAAGAAACAAATAAATTTACCAAATTATTATATAGTATTTATTTGTTTAATATATATATTTGTTTAATATATATATATATATATATATATATATATATATATATATATATATATATATATATACGGGTGGGTCGGCCTATTTGCGGGTAGTATCTAACGAAACCGCTACCCACCCATTTTTTGGCGGGTGCTAAAATTTCTAACCGACGGGTAATTTTTTCAAAATTAAACCGAAGGTTTTGGGCGGATTTCGGGCGGTTTTGCGGGCGGATCGGGTTTGGCGGTTTTTTTGAACACCCCTAGGCATGCCCAACTTTTGCATGTTTGCTCCAACGCTATTTTTTTCTTTTTTTACTGCCCAAGTTCATTTCACTGGGCCCAATGCACCCAAATGGGCTGCATTGGAGATGCTCTTAGAGCATCATCTCTAATGCACAAAGCCCACTTTTAACATTTTGTGCGTCCATGTATTGCCACATCATATTAAAGTGGACAAATGTAAAAAGTGGGCTATTCACTCCAATGCAAGAGCACACTTTCAAAATTTTAAATTCCAATTTTATTAATTAAATACTAATACTACAACATACAAAAAGTAAAAATAAATAAATTATGGCCTACATGTCAGAAGTAGGCATGGCCAAGACAGTGGGCATGCCCATTATTTTCATATTTGCTCCAATGCTAAAAAAATCATTGGCTACAGATATTTACACCTCTTCTTTTCATTTACACACCTCCAAAATTATCAAATTTCACTTAAAGTACCTATTTTGCCCCTATATTAATAATTAAATTATTATATTTTTTCCGCACCCCTTCTCTTCTCCTCTCTCTCCGGCTGAAATCAGAACACACGAGTTCTTCCATTCCGAAATCTCTACATCACAAAATGGTGATCAAATCAACCGAAGAGGACTCATTCACCCACAATTTCAAGCAATTGTACTTATATTCAAGAAAAAATAAAAATAAAATAAAATTATTTATCGATATTAGACAAATAAAATGAGGAGATCGGCGGCGTTGAGATCGAGCCCCGGGAGGTGTCGTTCAAGAGCGTCGTTCCCCGGTGCAAGGCGGCGCTTACACTTTGCAACCAATTTTGTGCCCCTGCTGGAGATAACCCTCTCTGGTCGACGAGATCGAGGTTGTCTTCCTCGCCTCCCATTCCAAGTCTGAAATCGTTGACATGCTTGAGAATTGCTCGCAATCCGACGAGTTCTTTCAGATCCGGCGGAGCAATGGAGGGAGGACAACAGCGGCGGTCTCTTCCTTCTCCGAGGCGCAAGGCGGTGAGCGGTGACGAAATAGAGGGGTGCGGATAGTAAATTGATTTCATGTGTAAGAGGGTATAATAGGAACTTTGGGTAGATGTATTTAGTTTGGGTGGTGTACAAATTAAAGTTGGAGGTGTAAATATCACTAGCCAAAATCATTTTTGAGTTTTCAAGTCCATTTTACTTGGCCCAATGCACCTAAATGGGCTGAATTGGAGATGCTCTTAGTACCTCTTTCCCACCAATTTTTTCCAAACTTTCTTTGAAAATATACAAAAAAAAAAAAAAAAATGGAAAAATTAATAAGACAAAGGGGTTTGTGTAAGTTTACAAGAAAAATAGAAAACATTAATAGAACATAGGAAAGTATTATTTAAATTGTTTGAAATTTCAAATATTTCTGTTATATTAATTAAAATTCTAAAATTTAGTTGGAATTAGGGGTGTAAAAAATTCAATTCAATCTCTCCTGTGTAAAAAATGAACGAAAGAGTTCGAACTACAGGTGAGACAATTTTTTATTGAAATATTATAAAATTTGTTTTGAGTAATATCAGTTGACTTTCTCCCGTAAGTGTCTATTGTTGAAGGCCACTTGTGAGTTGTCCCACATCGAATAATTGTGAGAGGGGAGTCTATGATATAAGCCTAGGGAGTTCTCCTACTTAGTACCATATGGTTTTGAGATAGATTGAGGCTCTTTAGTGCATATTTAAGCTCCCGCTCTCGTGTGTGCGCTAGGCGTGGGACCGCACTTGAACACCCCCATTTGGAATTTGACATCTATTACTCGATCACATTCCTCAATTTACATCTTACACCCCCATTTGGAATTTGACATCTATTACTCGATCACATTCCTCAATTTACATCTTACCCTCGGATCAACAATCGAGTGGGGATGAAGTGTATCCTCTCTCGTACTTACTAAAGAAAATTGCACATCCCTCTATCCGACCTGATGTTTGTAGTTTATACACCAATGAATAATGACATACTAATATAGTCTCAGATAATGTAGAAAACGCAAGTAGTAACATGAAAAGCATTGAATATTTTGACTGACATGTGGTTACGAATTACGTTAAAGAATTGTTCGTGTGGGCCTAGTGAAAGAGATCCCGGCTGAGCGTTTCCACATCGAATCAGTTGGCACATCTTATCGGTTTCTTGTACATTAAAAATATATTATTCATATTTTAAAATAATATTTATCGATTTATAAAATTTGTTATTATTTTTATAAAAAAATCAATCCATTTTACTTCAGTTCAATCATTTAAGTTCAATTCATTTCATTTCAGATTCATTCGGTTCAGGCAATTTCATGTTAATTATTTGTACATTGACGTGACATTCTTTTTATTTTATTTTTAGTTATTTTTATATTTTAATTATTTAATAAAATTATAGTTTACTCCATGTTAACTATTTGCACATCGACGCGATGTGACATTATTTTATTTTATTTTTAGTTATTTTTATATTTTAATTATTTAATAAAATTATTATAAATGTTTCTCGTTAGTTGATGAGTGATACTATTTGCACATCAATGGACACATCGACGTGACATTCTTTTTATTTATTTTTTACTTTTTTTATATTTTAATTATTTAATAAAATTATTATATAATTATATTAATTTTATAATAAAAACAAGTTTTTCGAAAATATTAATTAAAATTCATTTTTACGAAATTTTAATATTTTTACATTTTTGAAATCTACAAAATGCACTTTTAACATAAACATCAATTTAAAATATCAATTAAGTTATCCGTTTCAACACCTTAATATAAATAAATTATACTATAAAATAAATTTTAAATATCAATTAAGTCATTCTTTCAAACACCTTAATATAAATAAATTATACTATAAAATATTTATTATACTTTTAAATATTTAATAAACAATTAAAATACTAAAATAAGTTTAGGATATTAAACATTTTAAGCTTTTAATTTTTTTTAAGTATATATTTAGTTTAGAATTCTTATCCTAATTGTTTATATTTATTGCGCAATTTTCATGGAAAAAAAAAAGAAAATATATTTTGAAATTCGAGAGAAATTTATTTGCGTGTACTAATAAGTATAAAACTTAATTGATAATTAAAATTAATAATATTACGTGCTTAATTGATAATTAAAATTTATATTTATATTACGTGTGCATTTTGTAGATTTAAAAAATCTAAAATTTTTAGGTTTTAATGTTTTCGAAAAACGTTTTTTTATTATAAAATTAATATATTTATATTAAATAATTAAAATATAGAAAAAGGTAAAAACAAATAATTAAACAAATGCTATTTGTCACATATGCGTAGTAGGATGTGATAGTATTGTTAGTAATCATTCAACTCTAATTATTTGAGTAGTTGGATGCTGTCGAATAGACATGTTTGATAACTAATTTTTTAATCCGTAATTAATGAAAATAAATAATTGATACTCCTTTTATATTGAAATGTTTATAAATTTTATTTGTAAATTATAAATAAAGTATAATACGTAAATGTAAATAAATAATTGATACTCCTTTTATCTTGAAATGTTTATCAATTTTATTTATAAATATTTTATTTGTAATTTATAAATAAAATTGATAAACGTTTGAGAAACATAAGTTTTAGGTCCTATCACTGATTAATTACTATGGAAATCATAAGCTCTTAGCCAATTTTTCGATATCTAATCATTTGAGTGAGATATTAGAATTCTATAGAATTAAAAAAAATAAAAAAAATGATTAAAATGTTTAAAGAATTGTTCCCACATCAAATGTTGAGTACAAATTCTTAATTATACTCCGTTCATTACAAAAATGAATAATCTGTACGAGTTTTTGGGGAACTAGTATTTGCTTTTACTCACTAGTCGCCAATACTGCTTACATTCGTACGTATTAAAAGTAGTGTTAACGTCTTACGACATTAGATGCAGTACACAATATATCATGAATTCACTTGTATTTATCTTGCTTCTCTAAACTTCACATTCAAGAGCAATAATTTCCCTTAAAAACACTGAGAGAAATATGACATATTTTCACACCGATAACATATGCTCGTGGAACATTTTGATCAATAGTATAGAACGGAATATACTGAGGATTTTTGTGCCTGGATTGGGTTAAATAATAAAGGCAAATATTAATGAAGATTTCCTGATGTTTATTTAAGCATAAGATATGTTGTTTGTGTTTCTTAATAATCAATCAATTAAATTGATTTTATTAGATAATATAAAACCTATATATATGGAATACAAATCACTTTATATTTTTTATTCAACAACCGTAAACATGAAAACACATACACACACATTTCGAATATATATATATATATATATATTATTTAAATTAATATATAGACGAGTAGAAATATAATCGTGAGCTAAAATCTTGGAAATGAAGAAATATATATATGGCATGCACGGTTTATTTTAACCAACTTTCCATGCATGCACAAGGAAACATGCCTTCTGAATCCTTGATTGACCGATCTCTCTCCATAAATCTCTCCCGAGAGAGATTTAGAAAAATGTATTATATATTTGTTTATCTCAGATTTTGTTTTTCCATGCGATGACAATGGAAGAAGAGATGAATCCTCACAAGCGGTCTAGATCAGTCGAGCGGTTCAAGGGCGTGGTCCCGCAGCAAAACGGTCACTGGGGCGCTCAGATATACGCCAACAACAAGCGCGTTTGGCTCGGGACATTCAACTCCGAGGTGGCCGCCGCCGCGGCCTACGACAGCGCCGCCATCAACCTCCTCACCGGCGACTCCCACCGCAACTTCCCTTCCCCCAACGTCAACCTCCTCGAGTCCAAGTTCCAATCCCACTTCACCTCCGACATCGTCTTGGCCATGATCCGAGACGGGACCTACCCCTCCAAGTTCGCCGACTTCCTCCGGAACAAGCGGGCCCACCGCCAGCTGGAGTCCACGTCACCCTTGCACCGCGGCTTCTCGTTTGCCCTCCTCTTCCAGAAGGAGCTGACCCCGAGCGACGTGGGGAAGCTGAACAGGCTAGTTATCCCGAAGAGGTATGCGGAGAAGCACTTCCCTAAAGTTCCGGAGGATCACTCGGAAGTCCAGCTGGAGTTTTACGACAGGCAGATGAGCCCTTGGAAGTTCCGGTACTGCTATTGGAAGAGTAGCCAGAGCTTTGTGTTTACGAGGGGTTGGAATAGGTTCGTCAAGGAGAAAGGGTTGAGAGCGAACGATACTATTGCTTTCTATACTTGCGACAGATCACAAGATGTAGCCGGGCCGAGGCAAAAGTTCCTAGTCATCGATGTCTCTTGTAGAGATCATACAAAGACGACGATGAGTACTGGCGATGTTGTTGACGATAGCGAGCGTGTAGAGATGTCGGATTCGACGACGACTACTCCGGCCAGAGGTTTCAGGCTATTCGGTGTCCAAATTATAGATCATTAATTGAATAGTATAGTCATATCATGATGATGATGATGATGATGTGGTTGAATGAAGGGACCATATATCCATGTTCAATAAAAATGCAATCTTGTTTGATTGATTTTATCATATAGTATGACTGCTAGCTAGTTGTGATGGTAATGAAGTTTGTTGTCTGATAATCACAACACATATCATATACTCCATTCACTTTAAAATACGAAGTACTAACTAGAGGGCTTAATGGCACTTGTTCTTAAAAAAGATATTGAAATTTAATTTGAAGCGTATGTTTACAATAAAAGTCTTTCTGGAAGTTAGTTTGAGATCAACTGAGTTAATTTGTTTGTGGGCTGAATTTATGTTGAACAATTAATAATTAATTCGAGTATAATTATATATAATATAATAATATAAGGGAAATAGGCGGAAGTATACCTTTGATATAAAAGTATGAGATCCGCGACCCCTAATATAAAAGTATGAGTTATGTAAGCTAAAATCTTTTAAAAGACTATTATGCCTTCTAACCGGTCCCCACTAATTGACAAAAAGAACAAAATCTGAAAGGTCCCCACTCTCGTTTATCGAACAACACGAATCACAAAAGCCTTAAATTTCACGAACATCAAAATTCCTCTCCTGCGACGAAATGGATTCCAGAGAAAGCACATACAGCGTGAATGGAGTTGAAAGCAGCAGCAGCGAATCTTCTGTAGTAGAACTTCAGCCCGTAATAGAAAACCTCAATTTACAGCCTCCGGTTCGTGCTAAACTACATTATGTTATTTTTTGGTTTCTATCGATTTGTTCGTCGATAGTAAACTCCTGAAGATATTCTGGTGACAATGGCAGTATATTGATTTATTTTTTATTTATTTTTTTGAATTTTTAAAGAGGGCTTTTAAAATCCTTCGTGCCTAGCCGAGCACGAAGTTAATCGTGTCTACCCGAGCACGAATTTTTCGTGCCAGCCAATTCACGAACGATTCATATCCTCCATTATTGTATATCGATTCGTTTTTTTAATTCTTGCTTTCCCTCCCTGGTAATTAGGATTTTTTGTTGATCCAAATACAGGATGGTTATTCGTGGAAAAGACCGGGGATGCAATCAACAAAGAAGTATAAATTGAACCTTTACAACAGGAAAAAGTATTCTGAAAATATCAAGAACGTTCTTGATGATGTTGGGGGAAAGACACCCACATTAATTAGAATCGTGGAGAACAATTGCTTCGGGAATCTACTGTCTTTCGGTGAGAACAGTAAAGCCACAACTGTTGGGATATGTCCTTCGATCCTACGTGTGCAATCGATAAAGTCATAAGGTCGTCTATGGATGTTAAATGATTAGTCGATAATATTAATTGTTGGGAACAATATAATATTGATCGATAATCAAACCTACAGGGTCACACACGGACTCGATGTTGATATACGTTGCTTGATAATAATATTGATTTAGAATCAATACATGTGGATTTTACGTGCATGGGATGCATTGCATGGCTTGCATGGATGCATGCCACATAGTGTGACATGGCATGCCACACAAGCTAGTGGGACCACATCTAATGTCATTTGGAATAATGATGTGGAAATGACCTTTCATATTCAATATGAGGGTTGCAAGGGAGTGATGGAGGTGGTAATGAAGGTGTTAAGTAGTGAAAATCTGATTTTCACAATGACTTCATCACCAATTTCGAGATTCACACAAAAGAGAGAAAGAAGAGAGTGTTCTTGGAGAACCGACTCAAGCAAGCAAAGTGTTTGTCATCCGTGTTCGTGTGCAACACATAGAGGTCGGGCCATTTGTGCGGCTTCAACATCCGGGCGATCTAGACAAGAAGAGTGACGAGGTCATTCACAAGGAGAGCATCTAGTGGCTGATCCATGAAGGTAGTTCAATCGACTCAACACCACCTTCATCAACATCAACGAGGCACGCTACACCGGTAGTAAGTGTTCTCGTTAATCCACATATATATATATATATATATATATATATATATATATATATATATATATATATATATATATATATATATATATATATATATATATATATATATATATATATATATATTGGATGTATATATATATAAATATGTGTCTATACATATATATGTGTGCACTAAGTGAAGGTTTTCGATGCCGATCCAATCGCTCGATTACCTTGTTCGTGTGTGCGGAAGCGTATAAAACAATAGTACACGAACAACATGAAGATCTAGGCACACATTATATGTATAGACACGTTATATATATACATCCAATATATATATATATAGAGATTAACGAGAACACTTACAACCGGTGTAGCGTGCCTCGTTGATGTTGATGAAGGTGGTGTTGAGTCGATTGAACCACCTTCATGGATCAGTCACTAGATGCTCTCCTTGTGAATGACCTCGTCACTCTTCTTGTCTAGATCGCCCGAATGTTGAAGCCGCACAAATGGCCCGGCCTCTACGTGTTGCACACGAACCCGGATGAGTTTCTGAAATTGCCGGTTGAACTTTGAGATGAAGAACACTATGTTCTTGCTCTCCTTTTGGTGATTTCGAAATTATGTGAATTAGCTTAGATGAAAATCTGATTTTCATCACCTATATCATCCCATAATGTGCCTCATTATGTCCATAATAATGCCACATTATTATGAGACCATAATGCCTCATTAGTGGGCATGTGAAGAGACACCATGTTCTCTTATGCCACATATGCTCAAATGTTCTCCAAGAGACATGTATAAGTGGCATGACATGTCACTCCAAGTGACATGTACACATATTAAATCTGTAAATGTTGATTTTGGCGACAACGTTTTTGTACTTGTGTTTTTGTTTGTGTTGATTTTCAGGTTTGCAGGTGCATGGAAAAGGAGACTAGAGTCTCCGGTTTTGGAACGATGGCATGAGCATGGAACGGCGACAGGAGTCGCCGTTTTTGGCATGACAGGAACGGCGACAGGAGTCGCCGGTTTTTGGACACGCATGGAAATGGAGTGGAATGGCGACTGGCGTCGCCGATTTTGATGCGAGACATGGAATGGAGACTGCTGTCTCCGGTTTCTTGCATGACATAGGAACGGCGACTGGCGTCGCCGTTTTTGGCTTTCCTTGGAACGGCGACCAGAGTCGCCGTTTGTGGCATTTGGGTTTGACATGGAATCGGCGACTCCTGTCGCCGGTTTTGGCATTTGGCATGTCATGGAATCGGCGACTCCTGTCGCCGGTTTTGGCAATGGCATGGTTCCGCGACGCTTGTCCTCAAGGCACGGTGCCAACGTCTATGACATTCTTCAACGACGATTTTCACTAAGTACTTTCAACGTGATTTCTTTCACCAAGTACTCATATCAAGGAATGAAGAATGGTTCCATGTTTTTTCTACTTCAATGATATCGACGACCATGAAGACGATGAAATTCCGAGGCTTCAACACTTAGAGTTTTTCACGAGAGTTTGAAGATGAAGAATTGAGATCGATGGAGTCAAGATTAAAATTGAAGTTTGATTTTGAAATTGAAGATTCAAGATTCAAGGATTCAAGAATCAAAGATTCAAGATTCCAAGATTCAAGAATCCAAGTTCTACAAAGATGATGTCATCCATGGAAAAATGACATAGGCCAAGCATGCGACGAATGAGAACGTGCCACGTCATCACTCTCACATGTGCGGCTCTACTATAAATACCCATGGATGTTCATTTCATCTTTCGACGATTTTGAGAGAACGAAATCTGATTTTTAGAATCGTATCCGAGAGCTTCGAGCTTCGAGTTTGTGTAGTAGCTTTTGCGCCGTGTGCCAGAATTAGAGTTAGGAGTTTTAGCTCTAGGTACTCGTGTGCTAGATTGCAAGTGAGTGGGAGTTGTCGAGACACTCGGGAAACTTCTTGTAATCATTTTGCCTACCATACTCTTCAGTGTAATAGTTTAAGTTTTGTGATCAATGAAATGAAAACTATTACATAACTTTGTCTCCACTTTTTGTACTTCGAATTTGTGCGAGTGTTTTGACAGACCGTAGCTGCTGTCTGTGTGTTCAAGACCAATTTCTTGAAAAATTGGTATCCTACGCTGAAGGCGTAATTTCAATTGGTATCAGAGAGGGACGTCATACGTATAAGACGTGATCCGTTACTTGACTTCATATTTCCGCTAAAATGGAGTCGCCAATGTTTGTCCAGAAACCGATTATACTTACTCATCAGAACTACTCTAACTGGAAAGCTAAAGTTTCAGCTAGAATTAAAGGCCTTGACTCTAGATCTTGGATGGCAGTGTTAGAGGGATGGGAACGCCCATACACTGAAGACGCAGATGGCGTGAGAACTCCCAAACCTGAACGTAACTGGACAAGAGAAGAGCATGATTTGTCAACTGCGAATAGCAAGGCTCTACTTATTATATGTGAATGGTTGGACCTTAGTATGTATCAGCTGGTCAAAAATTGCACATCTGCCAGAGATGCATGGGAGACTCTACAAAGAACTTGTGAGGGAAGTCATGCAGTTAAGCGATCCAAAATCCAAACTATCACTGCTCAGTTCCATCAACTTAGGATGAGAGAAGATGAAGACATCAATGATTACTTGGACAAGATCATGAGATATGTCAACGAAGCTTTTGAACTGGGAGAAATCTTTCCTGCTCCCATGGTCTATGAGAAGGTCCTATCAAGTGTAAACTCCAGATTCGAAAGCAAAGTGCTAACTATCGAAGCTCGCAACGACGAGAATCATAACTGGGATTATGCTGACTTAATGGCGGATTTGAGAAATTATGATTTGACTCTCAAAGTTCGAAGTAACCCAGATATGTCACTTGTCTACGAACCAATGACTGCTCTCAAGATTTCTGAGAAAGGAAAGAGTTCAAGAAGCTCGACCTCTCGAAAAACTCATTTGAAAAATGAGAAAACTGAAAGTAGTTTTTCTGCTGATCTGGGTGAATCTGATGTTGAGAAAGCCGAGGAAATTGAAAAACTGATAAATTCTAAAAATCCGGACAAACTGGCTGCACTGACTGAGATAGTTACTTATCTCGTGAAACAAGAATTTAAGAGAAAGAACCGTGCCCGAAATTTTCGAAAATTTCAGAAAAGTTCTAACTCATACCCAAATACACCAGACAACCGAAATCAGGGATCGTTGTCTGACAAAAAGTTCAAGGGGACTAAACTTTCACCATACTCCTCTACTAGCAAAGATTTCTCTAAAATGCAATGCTATGAGTGTAAGGGATATGGACACGTTAAAAATGAATGCCCGAACTTACATCGTAAGAAGAAGCTACCGGTTAGCTATGTTGTGATTGACGATGAGGATGTCATTTCTGAGAACGACGAGTCCGAGGACAATAATTCTGACGACGATGAGGACAACGCTCTAGTTGTCACTTTTGGTGAAGACTTTGAACTTGCAAACTTCGAAGTTGAAAATTTTGAACTCGACACTTTCCTGAAAGACACTGCGACTGCAGACAACATTTTTTGTGTGGCATCGAAAAATCGAAATTTCTGTGATGATGATATTTTTTCGGATGATGAATCCGTGACTGAGTCTGTGGAAAATGAGATATTCTCCAAAGTATCTCAAACTGGATGTGTAAGTGATGAGCTGCTAGCCTTGAATGAGAGTCACTCTGAACTCTCTAAATCCTATGACTTAGTTATCACTGAGAATGGTGCTCTTGAAGTGTCTTTGAAAGTTCTTACAGAATCTTGTAACGAACTCTCAACTGCTAACCGAAAGTTGTATGACGAGGCTGTAGAGTTGAACAACTCCGTTGAGAAGACAAAGGATGAAAAACAAAGGTTGAATAATTCTCTAACAACTCTGAAGAACAAATTTGATATTCTCTTCGAAGAAAAACATAAATACTACAAAGAGGTTGTCGAACTAAGAGAATCTTTTGAGAAGTCGAATTCTGAAAATTCGAAACTAAAAGCTCTCCTGAAAAAGGAAACTGCAGAAGTTAAGAAACTTCAAATTTTGTTCAAAAACTCCGATGCTGAGAATGATGAACTAAAGTCATCTCTTCTGAAAGCCCAGACTGACCTTGCCATGACAGACAAGGAACGCTACGTTTTGAAAGAAAAACTTCACATGACTGACGAACTTTTGAGGAAGATGAACACGAATTCTTCTGTGTTTGATAATGCTGCTTCCTACATGAATCCTAATCGCTATGGACTCGGTTTTCAAAAAGTTTTTGAGTCTATTTACTCTACACCTGAGAAGAAAGATGTAGCTTTTGTCAAAGCATCCAACGATCAGCTGGAGAATAAAAATAAGGATGACGCCGAATCATCCAAACGGAAGGACATCGCCGAAGGGAAGAAGATTGCTAAGTCTCCTGAATCTAAACTGCAAAAGTCGGTCTCGACCTCGAACTCTAAATCTGAGACATATCAATTCCCTAAAAATATTGTTAAACATCCTCGTGGCATCTTGCCATATGAGAAAGCGTTGCTGAAAAAGTTGGATGAACATCAGAACATAAAATTAAACAGGAAAACTCTTCACTCTAAGAATGCCTTGGTCAATACACCTGTAAAAGTCGAAGCTCGTAAAAAACGAGAATATGTTTGTCACTACTGCAATGTGCATGGACACATAAGACCTTTTTGCTACAAGCTTAAAGCTGACATGAACCGTGAGTTGATGACTAAGGATGACAAATCACAAATTTCTCTCAAGCTGAAAGTTGAGAAAAATATGACAAACTCACGAAATGTTAATGTGAAGAAGGCTGAGGTTGCTAAGGACTTGAAGAAACCCATTTCTCCAAACTTGATAACTAAGATGAATCTAAAGACTGTGACTGAGAGAAATGTCCAAACTGCTAAAGACAAGAAGAGATGGGTGCCTAAGACTCTCAAGAGTACAGTTGAACTTAACTCTAATTCCAAAAATTGTTGGCAACCGAGAGAACTCATTTTCTGCAATGTTGCACTTAATGCATCTGAGAATGGAACCAAAGGAATTTGGTATTTTGATAGTGGTTGTTCCCGCCATATGACTGGCACGAAAAAGTTTCTGAAAAATTACGAGCCTATGACTGGCGCTCCCGTGGTGTTTAGAGGGGGAGCAAAAGGCGTCGTAAAGGGAAAGAGGACTCTACAAATCAAAGGTTTACCTCCTATCAGAAATGTAGTCCATGTAAAGGGACTAGTTGCTAATCTTATCTCCATCAGTCAACTGTGTGATGAAGGACTGAACGTGAGTTTTGATAAGGAGTCCTGCAGAGTTTTTGATGCTGACGGAAATTGCATAATGGAAGGTCCACGAGCTAAAAATAATTGCTATACAACTGTGTATAGTTGTTTTTCTGTGACCGTTCCTGATGAAGTTGATTTGTGGCACCAACGACTTGGCCACACTGGCACTCGAAATTTGATTAAACTGGTTAAGGGGGAGATAGTTCGAGGAATCTCTCAACTCCCTAAAATTGAAAAGCGAGTGTGCGGTGACTGTCAGAAGGGAAAGCTGACGAGAACTCCTCATCCTGCACTGCCAACATTAATGAGCACTTCGGCTCCATTTGAATTGCTGCATATGGACTTAATGGGTCCAATGGAAGTCAAAAGCATAGCAAAGAAAGAATATGTGTTGGTTGTAGTTGATGATTTTTCTCGTTACACTTGGACGAGATTTTTGGCCACCAAAGATGAAACTTTTGATGCCTTCAAAGGCATTGTGAAATGGATTAAGACAAATCATGAAGCTAAAGTAAAAAGGATCAGAAGTGATCACGGAACTGAATTTCAAAATGCTAGCTTCAATGAGTTCTGTATGATGAAGGGAATTCATCATGAATACTCGGCCCCAAAAACTCCTCAACAAAATGGGATTGCCGAACGTAAAAATCTAACGCTGCAAGAAATGGCTCGTGTAATGCTTATCTCGAAAAATCTTGCGCGAACTTTTTGGGCAGAAGCCGTCTCCACTGCTGGATACATTTTGAATCGGATAAGTATTCGATCTGGAACGACCGCAACTGCCTATGAACTTGTGAATGGCAAGAAACCTTCTGTTGCACACTTTCGTGTCTTTGGCTGTACTTGCTATATTTTGAAGGATCGTGATCCTCTAAAGAAATTTGAAGCCAAATCTGATCGTGGAATTTTCGTTGGTTATAGTCAAAATAGCCATGCTTACCGTGCCTACAATCTTCGAACTAAGAAAGTCATCGAAACTGTGAACATAAATTTTGATGAACAAGACTTTCTAGGAAAAGATGCTGAGGAAGACTGGGTTAAGGAAGGAATTTTGGAATATCAAAATCTTCCATCCACACCTACAACTGCTGGTTCTGAGAATTTGTCTCCTGAAACTCTTACTCCAAACACTTCACCTGAAGTTGGAGATTCTAGTAATCAAAACAATGATACTTCTTCTGAGGATGATGAAAATGAGGAAATTGAAAATCCTGCTGATGCTCCAAGAGAAGCTCCTGGACATATTCAGAAACGACACCCTCCGACCCAAATGATTGGGAACTTAAATGAGCGAACTACGCGCTCAAAGAAACCGACAAATTCTCCGAATGAACTCTACAACATCTGCACTTCTGCAATCTATAATGAAATCGGCATCTCTTGCTTTCTCTCTGAAAATGAGCCGAAAAATTACAAGGAAGCCATGAAAGAAGATTTTTGGATCATGGCCATGCAAGAAGAGTTGAATGAGTTTACTAGAAATAATGTTTGGTCCTTAGTTCCCAGAACGTCACACATGAATGTAGTTGGAACTAAATGGATCTTTAAGAACAAAACTGATGAACACAACCAAGTTGTTTGAAACAAAGCACGACTTGTCGCACAAGGCTATGCCCAAGTTGAGGGTATTGATTTTGATGAAACCTTTGCTCCAGTTGCACGAATTGAATCCATCAGACTCTTAATTGCTATTGCATGCCATCTCGGCATCAAACTCAGACAAATGGATGTCAAAGCTGCATTCCTAAATGGAGTATTGGAAGAAGAAGTTTATGTAGCTCAACCGAAAGGTTTTGAGGATCCTAAGAAACCAAATCATGTCTACAAACTTCACAAAGCTCTCTATGGTTTGAAACAGGCACCTCGCGCCTGGTATGGATGTTTGACGGACTATCTTCTAAAGTTCGGTTTTGAACGTGGCTCTGTGGACAAAACTCTTTTTATCAAACGGGATGGCAAGAACATGATGGTTGCTCAGATTTACGTTGACGACATTGTCTTTGGTGCTACTTGCTCTAAACTCGTGAAAGCTTTCACGGAATCTATGTCTTCAACATTTCAGATGAGTCTTGAAGGAGAGCTACATCAGTTTCTTGGACTACAAATTTCTCAACGACCAAATGGAATATTCGTTTCTCAAAGCAAATATGCGAAAAACATGGTCGAAAAATTTGAGATGCACCACGCTAAGCCCGCAAAAACTCCCATGGCGACAACTGAACGATTATCTAAATCGACTAAAAGTCGAAGTGTTGATCAAACTCTTTTTCGTTCCATGATTGGAAGTTTACTTTATCTAACCGCTACTCGCCCTGACATTATGTTTAGTGTTTGTATGTGTGCTAGGTACCAAGCTGATCCAAAGGAAGACCATCTAAGAGCTGTCAAACGGATTCTCCGCTACATATCTGGAACCTCTGAACTTGGCCTTTGGTACGCATGCGACACTTCATCAAATCTTGTCGGTTACTCCGATGCGGACTGGGCAAGCGACACCGACGAACGAAAAAGCACTTCTGGATGCTGTTGTTTCCTTGGCAACAATATCGTGTCATGGCATAGTCGCAAACAAAATTGCATAGCTCTCTCAACTGCCGAGTCTGAATATGTTGCAGCTGGAAGTTGCTGCACTCAAATGCTTTGGTTGAAACAAATGTTGAATGACTATCTCATCGAGAGTGCTCCATTGGTGCTGTTTTGTGATAATCAGAGTGCTATCAAAATCAGCGAAAATCCTGTCCAGCATTCAAGAACTAAACACATCGACATTCGACATCATTTCATTAGAGATTTGGTTGATCGTGATATAGTCAGTCTACAGCATATTTCAACAGAAAAACAGCTCGCTGACATCTTTACCAAACCTCTAGACTTTGAGAGATTTCAAACTCTAAGAAATTCTCTCTGCATGTGTTCCCTTTAAGAGTTCACGAAAATTTTGAAGTCTGAAAGATTTTTTCTTTACTTCTGAATATGCACGCCGAATCGTCGTGGATTAGTCTAATAAAGTTGGACATGGATTCGAGGCCGTTTTAGTCTTCGGACCCAAGTGCATTTATTCCTCTGAGTACGAACATGTGAACTTGGCATATAACTCCCATAAGATTCATTTGCATAGATCCATAATACCAAGTAACGGAGGACGCCGGTTACCCCGGCTCCCCTCTTCGAAAGGTGGCACATGGACGCTGATCTTTAAGACACTCTCTATCACACTTTGGAGGACGCAAGTGAACCTTGCTCCCCTCTGACTGCTGTAATGAGTGTCTGTTGCATTTCATTTAAAAGCTATAAACTCGTCTGGAGGTCGCCGGTTCCCCCGGCTCCCCTCTGATTGAAGTAAAAAGCTAGTCCCAAGTGGAGTGCCTTAAAAGTTCACCTTGTACTCATGAATTAAAATCTCTTGTGCGGTGCAAACTCATCAAATGTGTTCCGACGAAACACGGCATGTATTCTTGTGATATTGACGAAGGACAAGTTCAATATCTATCAAATACTTCGGTCCTTTCCACCGGTTTTTAATATGAGAGATTTTTCATATATCTCAAAGTTGATATCACCTCGTGTGAAATTTTTTTTGGTTTTGGAAACTGATGAAAATGTGGATTCTTTTCTGGGAAAATATTTGCTCTTCATTGCCTAATATCACCCCTCGAATCTCCACTAAAATGGTTTTGAATGTTTGTAGTGTGTTGAACACTTGAATGACTAACTCGGGATGTGTTGTTTTGATTTTGCATTTTTGTAGTTCATATCCAGTGCTACGTGGTTTACCATCTCTGAAGTCAAATTTTTGAGTGTAGCGACGGCCAACACGCAAATTCCAAATGACAAGTTTTTGGAGACTCAAACACGCAAAATAAACTAAGTCCAAGATGTCAAAACCGGAGATTCAGCCTGCATCTAAAATCGGCGACTCTCAAAACTGGAGACTAGAGTCGCTGGTTTCTCGCCATGTCCCGAAAACGGAGACTTGCCCCAAAATCGGAGACTCAACCGTGCACAAAACCGGCGACTGCAGTCGCCGGATTTTCAGAAATCCTGAACTTGGACAAAAACTGGAGACTCGGCCAAAATGTCAAAACCGGAGACTCATGTCTCTTTTTCGTGGCCACCTGATTTTGCAAATTCCGGAGACTCCAGTCGCCGAAAAATGTGGCGACTCGACTCATGCCACAAAAACGGCGACTCTCTTTTTGCCTTAGCCGATTTTCTGGGAATCGAAAATTTGCCAACTCAAGTTTCTCAACCGATGGTTCTCAACTTCGATTCTCATGCCTTGGTTTGAGTTTCATTTTTTTTATTATTATTATTGTTTTATTTATTTTATTATTTATTATTTTTGAAAATTATTATTTTATTAATATTTTCAAATTAATAATTTTTGTTCGTCTCTTTGACCTATTTTTTCTTCTTGAGAAGAGCTGTTTGCAGGTCTTGGACTGGGCTTTTTCATTCCGACGGGCGGCCCAAATTTTTCCTATAAATAGGCCTGGATGAAAACCTATTTCATTTACGCTTTCATCAAAATTTTCTAACTCTCGAATTCTCAAGTTCTCCAACTCTCGGCTATCAACTGCAAGTTCAGCGACCGAAACTCTTAGTTCTAAGTTCTTACTTTTCCGTTGCATCCGGCAACTCTAGCTTTGCGCAACCGGCGCCCAGTACTTGATTCTGTAGTTGAACTTTGTTTTCGTGGTTTTCATTCTCGCAACTACCAACTCTCAGTTACTCAACCTTCTGAACTTTGCCATGGCGAAAAACTTCGATGACATGATGGCTGACATGACTGCGTATCTGCAGGAACAATTTGATAAGGCTCCTTCGCCTAACTCTAAGAAAGCTGCGTATGAGGAATTGAAAACTCATCTTGACAAAGTTGATCGTCGCAAAGCTTTGTCCACAGAACCTGACTTGACAAACACTGCAACTCCTGCTCACTCCTCTGCTCGGAGCAAGGATTCGAAGTCAGGAAAAACTGGCAAAGAAAGAGATACTTCACTTCGCATCTATAAGGGAACGGTGTCCAGGGCCGAATACAATAGGTTACTCGCAGCTGGCGAGATAACGAAGGATGGAAAGAAGGTTGTGAACATTCCATCGACTGCAACTGTGTCTGCTGGGAAAGATCCAAAGACACAGAAATCACCACGTCCAACTGAAAGTGGTTCTGGAAAGAAACCTGTCGTCAGCGGCAGTGGAGTGAAACCGGCAACTCCAAAAACATCGGCTGGTGGGTCAGCTGCAAAATCAAAATCCCACAGCTCTCAGAAACCTCCTTTGGGGCCTCACTCTTCTGGATCAACTGGATCCCAAATCTCAACTGCCGGCTTCAAATACATTTCTGAATACTCCGACTGCCCGAAAGCTCACTCTGACGATTTCTTCACCCCAACTGCAGAACGTCGTCACGAACTTATTCATCAGTTACCAATTCACACTGATCGAACTATCCTCAAGGAGGACTATGAAAAACATGGCATCACACAATTTCTGACTCAGATGCACATGCTTAAATCCGTGAATCTTACCTATCGTTACTCCGTTCCAATCCTCTACAAGTTTTATGCTAGCTTGTCCCCTGACTTTGCCAATCCGATGAGTCGGTCGTATGGCTGCTTTGTGTTTCGACAAAAGTTGTACAAGTTCCGTCCCTTCTCCATAAACGCTTTTCTGGAGAGGTTGGAAATCGATTCCAGATGGACTTCACCGACAGCTGCAGATAGAGCTGATGACCTGAAGATTGGCACATTCATAACTCAGAAAAAAGTTAAGTCTGAACTGCCGCCGCCATCAAAGTTGTCAGCTTTCTATGGCATCCTGCATCGCCTTGGAATGTCAAACTGGATTGCCAATCGGGATCCAACTGTCCTGGAACCTGAGTTGATGCACCTTATTTTCCGCCTCAGTTGCGGCGAACAAGTTAACTTGGGCAAAATAATTTTCGCTGACTTATGCAAAATTGCCAAACTTTCAGATGAAGACATCATCAGGCAAGCTGAGTTGCCCACGGAGAAAAAATTCCATCTCACGCATCCATGTTTGATTTATGGAATGCTTCATGACCAAGGTTTTGTCCCTGACACTCCTATCGAGAAAAAGATGAAGAAAAACGGGGCAGTCAAGATCACTGGCGAGTATCTGAAACCACACAAAAGGGTCATTGACTTACCCTGGCATGGACTGGTTGACAGAAATGCACTTCCCGAAATCCTAACACCGCCGCCTTCGCCGCCGTCTGCCAGGAAGCGTAAATCTGCAGTTAAGAAAGACAAGTCTCCTCCTGCCAAACGTCAAAAGATTGACTCCTCATCTGCAGCTGCCGAAGTTGATATCCAACCTGAAGCTCGACCGACTGCCGTTCCTCGCGGTTTTGGTCCAACTTCTGGAATTCCTTCCTTTCAAAATCCTTACCATCCGATCCATAGTCACCGTGCTGTGGTACCTTCGGCTGTGGTTCAGGAATTTTATGTGGACTCCTTAGCTGTTGAAAAACGTCAGGCTGAACATGTTGTTGCGTACAACAGAATGATAGAGGCGCAGGACAAGCAGAAACAATCTTTCCGAAAACTGCAACGGGAAATCCAACAAGGGGGAGGACTTGGAGATGTTGGAGCCCCAGATGCAAGTCTGAAAGATACATTTATCTTAAAGATGGTTAGGGATGCTATTCAGGAAGCTCACTCGCAGCTGTCCAAAAGCAAGCTGATAGAAGTGGTGAAAGATGACGGTGAAAAATCAGATGATGCTGAGAAGACGGACGATGATATATTTGATGGAGTTTTTGAAGCTCGTGATAAGGGAAAAAGGAAAGTCGGTGATACCACAAATCCAGGGGCGTCGTTCTCGATGCCGTCTGATGGTCTGAAAGATGAAGATGATGTCAACGTTGTGGACGTTGATGAAGCTGCTGATGATGGTCTGGGCGAGCGTGAAATTTTTGGAGATCCGGAAACAGACTCGGATGAAAGTGATGACTCCAGTTCTGATGATGGCTTCAGTTATGAAGACGATGAAGAGGAGTTGATCGAAAGTCCGGAACGCGATCCATCTCCCTGAAGTTGAAGTTGATCTGAAGTTGAAGTTCAAGATCAAGTGTTTAATTTCTGTTTTTCTTAACTCGTGAACTCGTGCTTTATTTTTATGCATGCATCAAACTCTGAATTCGTCCATGCATGTTTTTCATAATTCTCTATCTCTGGGATATTGTTTTGGTTTTGGATTTTTATCTAAGTTTTTATCTATTGGTTTGAAATTTTGGCTATGTCTTTTATGGTTTTTCATTGATTGAATGATTGATGTTTTTCCATCTTTTACTTAGCTTATTTTTGTTGATGTATTCGATTGAGGGGGAGATACTTATATCTCGTTTTTACTTAACTTGTTTTTCATGGGTTGTGCCAAAAAGGGGGAGATTGTAAATGTTGATTTTGGCGACAACGTTTTTGTACTTGTGTTTTTGTTTGTGTTGATTTTCAGGTTTGCAGGTGCATGGAAAAGGAGACTAGAGTCTCCGGTTTTGGAACGATGGCATGAGCATGGAACGGCGACAGGAGTCGCCGTTTTTGGCATGACAGGAACGGCGACAGGAGTCGCCGGTTTTTGGACACGCATGGAAATGGAGTGGAATGGCGACTGGCGTCGCCGATTTTGATGCGAGACATGGAATGGAGACTGCTGTCTCCGGTTTCTTGCATGACATAGGAACGGCGACTGGCGTCGCCGTTTTTGGCTTTCCTTGGAACGGCGACCAGAGTCGCCGTTTGTGGCATTTGGGTTTGACATGGAATCGGCGACTCCTGTCGCCGGTTTTGGCATTTGGCATGTCATGGAATCGGCGACTCCTGTCGCCGGTTTTGGCAATGGCATGGTTCCGCGACGCTTGTCCTCAAGGCACGGTGCCAACGTCTATGACATTCTTCAACGACGATTTTCACTAAGTACTTTCAACGTGATTTCTTTCACCAAGTACTCATATCAAGGAATGAAGAATGGTTCCATGTTTTTTCTACTTCAATGATATCGACGACCATGAAGAAGATGAAATTCCGAGGCTTCAACACTTAGAGTTTTTCACGAGAGTTTGAAGATGAAGAATTGAGATCGATGGAGTCAAGATTAAAATTGAAGTTTGATTTTGAAATTGAAGATTCAAGATTCAAGGATTCAAGAATCAAAGATTCAAGATTCCAAGATTCAAGAATCCAAGTTCTACAAAGATGATGTCATCCATGGAAAAATGACATAGGCCAAGCATGCGACGAATGAGAACGTGCCACGTCATCACTCTCACATGTGCGGCTCTACTATAAATACCCATGGATGTTCATTTCATCTTTCGACGATTTTGAGAGAACGAAATCTGATTTTTAGAATCGTATCCGAGAGCTTCGAGCTTCGAGTTTGTGTAGTAGCTTTTGCGCCGTGTGCCAGAATTAGAGTTAGGAGTTTTAGCTCTAGGTACTCGTGTGCTAGATTGCAAGTGAGTGGGAGTTGTCGAGACACTCGGGAAACTTCTTGTAATCATTTTGCCTACCATACTCTTCAGTGTAATAGTTTAAGTTTTGTGATCAATGAAATGAAAACTATTACATAACTTTGTCTCCACTTTTTGTACTTCGAATTTGTGCGAGTGTTTTGACAGACCGTAGCTGCTGTCTGTGTATTCAAGACCAATTTCTTGAAAAATTGGTATCCTACGCTGAAGGCGTAATTTCAAAATCACTCATTAATACAACTCTAGTTTATATATTAATATCTATACATATTAAATATAAACCTAGTTTATATTAATGCATGTATAATAATATAAAACTTAGTTAGTATTAATATACCTACATTGATTTCTAAAATCAATATAAATTCAACCAATTTAATATAAACCAAGTTTATATTAATACATATATATGTTGATTTCTAAAATCAATATATATAATTAACTAATTCCAGTCCTTAATCCGATTCATGTGTGACCCTGTAGGTTTGATTATTGATAAATATATTATTACTCTAAGAAATAACATTATCAATACATCAATTAACATCCGGAGACGACCTTATGACTTAATCGATTGCACACATGGGATCGAAGGACATACACCAACAATCTCCCACTTGGCCTTCAGAGCCAGTGTGCTGCCAATTTCCTGTTGTCACTTTATGTCTAAGTTTGAACTTGAGGCAAGACTCGAGTCATCCTCAATCGGTTAAAACCTTTCTTGGACTTTGAGACAGACTGTAAAACCAGATTTATCACTATGATAGGAATCTGGACGTGGCCACGTATTTTCCACAGTCTCGACTCTCCAAGTGGCCGGTAAGACATATATCCCATTATAAAAATGGAGGACAATCCCATCTTGTCAATCCAAGCTCTCCCACTTGCTTCCTGATATACCCAATAACAAGTTTTATAACCTCCTTTTACGAAAGGCATTTACTTGTATCAAAGTATACCATTTCACAATGGAGTCACTCTGGACTACTCAGGTCAGAGGAAATTGCTCGACAGTCAATGAAATAGTATTATGACTCGAAATCTTAAATACTATTCCAGTCGGGTCTGTTCGATCATTAGCTCCCAGCTAATATCTATGTAATTGTACTTGATGTCCCACATCACTAGCCCATGAAGCGGAGCTATAGTACAATTACAATCTAGTTCATTGTATTATCGGTTTGTCCGTACTCGATTATACGAACCAGGAACAACTATATGATTCAAGTATATCAGTTCAACCATTGGGACTTCATTATGCGGTAAGTCGACCTCATAACCCAATTGATATTAATTAATCATTTGGACAATTCATATAAATTAAACCATATTTATATGAAGAAATATGTATTATACATATGAGTGAATGTTTATAAGATCTCCAAAAGTATATAATACAGTAATAGAAATCACAACCCATCTCTAAGATGTCTGATCTCTATCGCAGTCGTGAAAACCTCAAGTTTAGACTGCTGGAGAGGTTTAGAAAGCGGGTTTGCAACCTTACCAAAAGTTGCAACTTTATTATCTTGATGTCTCCACAAAACTATCTCCCAGATAATGTGGAACTTCCTGAGCACCAGTTTTAGACTTGTGGTGCTTCCTAACTCATTGGCTTGCGCGATAACTCTACTATAAATAGAGAACTATCGGATGGGCTGAGCTAGTTACGCCACCTAGTTCATTCAAGAACTTTCAAATCTTAACTGCCAACATTACTGCATCCAATGCAATACTGTGCTCAGCTTCTGTAGTTTAATCAGCTATATTGCATTGCATGGAACTATTCCAGCAAATATCACCTCTAACAAGACAAAAGATATAACCAGATTAAAATGGGAAATCATCTTAGTCTGTTTTGAAGTTAGCATTCAAACAGCTTGTTAATATCAACTCTTTTTGTCTTCCAAAGACAACAAAATATTCTTTAGTCCATCTAAGGTACATAAGAATATTCTTGGCCGCAGTCTAATGCGCCTCACCTGGGTTTCTCCTTGAAACCGAATCGTCATGCTCAAAGCATACGATACATCCGGTCGTGTACATATCATGGCGTACATTATAGACCCTATTGCCGAAGCATAAGGAATGTTTTCCATCTTTCTTTGCTCATCAGGTCCCGAAGGGCACTGCCTCTTGCTCAGAGATGTACCATGAGTCATTGGAATGAGACCCTTCTTGGCGTCTTTCATTCCGAACCTGTCAAGCACCTTATCAATATAGGTGGCTTGACTAAGTCCAAACATCCTTTTCGATCTGTTCCGACAGATCTTGATGCCCAATATGTATTGTGCTTCTCCAAGATCCTTTATTGAAAAATAATTTCCAAGCCATTCTTTAATATAATTAAGCATAGAAACATTGTTTCCAATAAGGAGTATGTCATCGACATACAACACAATGTATACAACGTAACTCCCACTGTTCTTCTTGTAAAACAAGACTCTTCCGAGTTCCTCTGAAATCCAAAACCCAGTATGGATTCATTGAACTGAAGATTGCTACTCCGATATGCTTTGCTTTATTCCATAAATGGAATTATAAGATTGCATAATTTCTCAGCCTCATTAGGATCGATAAAACTCTTTGGCTGTGTCAAAACACATTCTCTTCTAGAATCCAATTCAAGAAGTTAGTTTTAACATCCAATATTATCATAACTCATTATAAAGATGAGTAGCAATGGCTAAGATAATCTGAATGATTTAATCAAAGCAACTGGTGAAAGTTTTTCCATAATCCACCTCGTGAATAAAACTTTTACCATCAACCTTGCTTTGAAAACCCTAGGTTTTCCATCTGTCTGTTTAGATCTTAAAGATCTATTAGCATTCATTGGGTCTAACCCCGTGATGCAAATATATCAAGTTCCAAACTTGATTATCAAATATTGATATCATCTCAGATTTCATGGCACCATGCCAATTTTAAGTAGCTGGACTCGTCATAGCTTGAATATAGGTCGAAGGTTCATCGCTTTCCAAAAGCATGAATTCATATCTCTCATTGATCACAATATCTAAGTATTTGAATAATAGAGATCTATGCATTTCTGGACCTACGAGGGCTGGTATGGTTTCCAAAACCATAAGAATACTCTCAACCCAGTCTAGAAATTCATCATTAGTTGTTCCACTTGAACCTCGTTCAAGACAACCGAGCTCCCACTGACTTTCTAGGAAAGACTACTCTTTTAAAGAAAATCACTATCTCGAGCAACAAAATATTGTTCTCAGATAGATCGTAGAAGTTGTACCCTCGAGTTTCTTATGAATACCATAAAGAAACTTTTATCCCATTTGAGTTCAAGCTCTATAGAGATAAATCTTGTCAGAGAAGCTTTTAGAACCTCAAATTTTGATGAAAACAATTTAGGGACCCTCCCTTTCCATACCTAGTATGGTGTCTTATCAACTGCTTTTGACAGCGTCCTATTCAGTGTATAAGTTGAAGTCAAGAATTTTGTGTTCCCAAAAGAGACCAGTAGTTCATTTAGACCTCTAATCGAATGGTCGAACTATATCTAATATAGTTTGTTTTCTCTTTTCCGAAACATAACCTTCATGTGTTTGTGAACTGATAGGTTCCACATACATCAGTATGGATCATCCCTAATTAATCACTCACATGTTCTCCTTTCTCCAAGAAAGATGACATTGTTATCTTGTCCATCACATATCATATACATGTATCAAATGACTCCAAGTCAAATGATATTAGAATGCATTCTAAAAGAAGCTTCGTTACATGTTTAGATTTTGATTTGATCTAATCAACAATGTTTCAGTTATGTCTCATTGAGACTTATTCGATTTGGCCTTTGGTGTTTAATGTTATATATGATTTGTCAAGTTAAAGTATACATAAACAATATAATAATCGTACCAAAACAAAGAATAATTCACAATTAAAATAGTTGCCAAACTATTTAATAGTGAAATCTAATCCATCAGTATCCAATACTGAACCAATATTCATTGTTTATTGAAGGTACGGAATTACATGGTTATATTACTAAAACAAGGCCCTAAGGCAAAATAACATCATATGATCATACGGCTAATGCATCGCCCTTCGCTCTATTTCTCGCCCGTAGATCGACATCTCTACTCACCAAACTTATACTTCTATGTAGTTCCTCCACATACAAATGTGAGAACCACATTTGGCATCCAATACCCAATAAGTTAAATTTGTGAAGTTTAATGTCTATAACATTAATATCTGAAGATGAAGCAACCCCGTTCTTCACATCTTCTTTGAACTTTGGGCAAATTCAATTATTCCCAATAATTGAGTCTCATTCAAATTTCCCATTCAAAATTATCCCAATATCAAAACGTGATAAATCGTAAGTGAAAACTAGAAGTTTTATAACCAGCGATAATATCATGCAATTGAAGCCCTATCTCTCATAAAATATGAGGGAGCCAACCAGACAATCGACTAATGTCATCCCATGGCTCGAAAGTCTCTAATTTGTGTCATTTATGAACTAAGTGTTTTGGATTAAATCACTCCCCGAGGTGAAAATAATCCTAACTTTAGAATCCATCATATGAAAGACAAATTAAGCATTTGTTTTGAATTTGAATAAAATATGAACTTCTACATATTTGCAAGTAGTGTCCAACACCTTTGCAGTAGACGCATTCAGATTCCCTAGGAACCCTAGTAGCCTTCTTGCCCATGCTCTTTTGATTACCTCATCCTTTATAACAAGAATATCCCTCTTAGGGTCCATTTTTAATTGACGACTCATCATATTAGAAAAATTTTGGAGATCACTTAAAGCAAATAATCCAATCATTTGCTGTACATGTGGTGCTTATAGATTTTTCTTATTCAGCCTAGCTGAAGTGATGACCCTGGTCATTCAGAACTGCTCAATCTTAGCATATTCCCCGAACATGCTATTGAGTTGTTCAATGATATCTTAGGATGTGGTTATCTAACACATTTTCCTTGTCTTCGTGTTTGAGGACCATCCTCAAATTACGTTGTGAATCAAGAAAATTTGTTCAATTTTTCATAATCAAGAATTGAACCAAACTTGAATTGAGTTGACATGATAAACTATAAAAGAAAGATAACTAAAGTATGTAAACATCCACAAAGCGGTAAACAAATAAGGTTGTCTAACAATTGTACTTATTTATTTCATTTTGTTCAATTGATATCCAATATCATTGTCCCTTAGAACAAAACGATCCCGAGATCCTCATCTTGCAAATCTTTAAGCCGACTGAGTCCGCACTTAAGTATTTCAAGATAGGTAGACATACCCATGTCAATGATATCTAATATCACTCTCGGTCGATGAGAATCTCATTCTCATCTCATGTCTCGATAGCCACGCCTGCAGTGGATCTATCGATGAGAAAACCAAACTCACGTGTAAAGGTCTAACCTTTACTCCCACTTATCCCAAGATAACAAGTAGTACCCCGCTGAGGCGGACCTACCAACTTATGATCGAGGGCTTCATGAGTGTGTTGTTTTTGGACAAGACATTATACTCATTATTTTGGGAACTTGCATGCATAGGTGTTTATATGTAAGTTGAACATTTATAACATAAAACATCCTATAACTAGCAAAGCAATTAAATACGTAATCGAAAGGCCCCTAGAACCTCACAACTCTCAAATGAAAAGATTAAAAGCAACAAAATAGGCCTTGAACATCTTCTGGACTGGTCCTCGCCCGCCGTTTCAGTTCCGTGCCCTCCGATTTAGGTCAACCTTAGTCCGTACCCCAAAAACCACGAACGGCGCCCGCCATTTTACAAACGGCGTTCGCCGAACACCACCGGCGGTCGCCGTTTCCAAAACGGCGGTCGCCAAAAGGGTATAAAACGGGGCTGACCCAAAAACAGCCTTTCGGCGGTCGCCGTTTCCAAAACGGCGCCCGCCGAATACATTCGGCGCCCGCCGGAGCACAAACGGCGCCCGCGGTTTGGCTCCAGCAGCCCGGATTTCGCTTCGTTTTGCTTCGTTTCTTCTCGTTTTCGCCGGAGAGCCGATATCCAACGTCGATCCATGGATTCAATCCATTGCTTACACATTGAACAATACATTTTTGAATAGAAAAAACCTATCTATTACAAAAGATTCCAAGGGACGCAGCCCTCCAAAACTATGGCCAATCGTACGTAAAAAACGACAATTCCATTCACCCGACCACTAACGGTGGCCGGCCTTATATCTAAACACATAATCACATAATCACATAAAACAATTAAGCCAATTATGTTGATTTAAACATATTGTGTCCAACACAAAAGTGTGCACGAGCCCTAAGCTCTGATACCAATTGAAGGTTTTCGATGCCGATCCAATCGCTCGATTACCTTGTTCGTGTGTGCGGAAGCGTATAAAACAATAGTACACGAACAACATGAAGATCTAGGCACACATTATATGTATAGACACGTTATATATATACATCCAATATATATATATAGAGAGAGATTAACGAGAACACTTACAACCGGTGTAGCGTGCCTCGTTGATGTTGATGAAGGTGGTGTTGAGTCGATTGAACCACCTTCATGGATCAGTCACTAGATGCTCTCCTTGTGAATGACCTCGTCACTCTTCTTGTCTAGATCGCCCGAATGTTGAAGCCGCACAAATGGCCCGGCCTCTACGTGTTGCACACGAACCCGGATGAGTTTCTGAAATTGCCGGTTGAACTTTGAGATGAAGAACACTATGTTCTTGCTCTCCTTTTGGTGATTTCGAAATTATGTGAATTAGCTTAGATGAAAATCTGATTTTCATCACCTATATCATCCCATAATGTGCCTCATTATGTCCATAATAATGCCACATTATTATGAGACCATAATGCCTCATTAGTGGGCATGTGAAGAGACACCATGTTCTCTTATGCCACATATACTCAAATGTTCTCCAAGAGACATGTATAAGTGGCATGACATGTCACTCCAAGTGACATGTACACATATTAAATCACTCATTAATACAACTCTAGTTTATATATTAATATCTATACATATTAAATATAAACCTAGTTTATATTAATGCATGTATAATAATATAAAACTTAGTTAGTATTAATATACCTACATTGATTTCTAAAATCAATATAAATTCAACCAATTTAATATAAACCAAGTTTATATTAATACATATATATGTTGATTTCTAAAATCAATATATATAATTAACTAATTCCAGTCCTTAATCCGATTCATGTGTGACCCTGTAGGTTTGATTATTGATAAATATATTATTACTCTAAGAAATAACATTATCAATACATCAATTAACATCCGGAGATGACCTTATGACTTAATCGATTGCACACATGGGATCGAAGGACATACACCAACACTAAGATCCAAGCATGATAGATTTATATGCTTTACACGCTTCCTCACACACGGTATATCGATCGGATCGGTGTACCGGTACCTTCAATTGGTATTAGAGCCTAAGGCTCGTGCACACTTTTGTGTTGGACACAATGGTTTAAATCACATAATTGACTTATATGTTTATTTGTACTTATGTGATTAGAGGTAAGGCCGGCCACCGTTAGTGGTCGGGTGAATGAAATTCTCGGTTTTTTACGTACGATTGACCATAGTCTTTTGAGGGCTACGTCCCTTGGAATCTTTTGTAATAGATAGGTTTTTTCTATTTCAATATGTATTGTTCAATGTGTAAGCAATGGATTGGATCCATGGATCGACATTGGATATCGGCTCTCCAGCGAAAACGAGAAGAAACGAAGCAAAACGGGCAAAACCGGGGCTGTCAGAGAAAAACGACGACAGTCGTTTTCATTTGACGACCGTCGTTTTGGAAACGACGACCGTCGAAATGCTGATTTTGGGTCAGATTGATTTTTACCCTTTCGGCGGGCGCCGTTTTCGAAACGGCGACCGCCGGTGGTGTTCGGCGACCGCCGTTTGTGAAACGGCGGGAGTCGTTTGTGGTTTTATGGGTACGGACTAAGGTTGACCTCAATCGGCGGGCGCGGAACTGTAATGGCGGGCGCGGACCAGTCCAGAAGATGTTCAAGGCCTTTTATTGTTGCTTTTATTCTTTCCTTTTAAGAGTTGTGAGGTTCTAGGGGCCTTTCGATTACGTATTTAATTGCTTTGCTAGTTATAGGATGTTTTATGTTATAAATGTTCAACCTACATATAAACACCTATGCATGCAAGTTCCCAAAATAATGAGTATAAATGTCTTGTCCAAAATATCACACCTATGAAGCCCTTGATCATAAGTTGGTAGGTCCGCCTCAACGGGGTAAAACTTGTTATCTCGGGATAGTGGGAGTAAGGGTTAGACCCTTACACGTGAGTTTGGTTTTCTCATCGATAGATCCACTGCAGGCGTGGCTATCGAGACATGAGATGAGAATGGGATTCTCGTCGACCGAGAGTGACATTAGATGTCATTGACATGTGATGTCTACCTATCTTGGTTTTCTTAAGTGCGGACTCAGTCGGCTTAAAGATTCACAAGATGAGGGTCTTGGGATCGTTTTGTTCAAGGGAACATAGACATTGGATATCGATTGAACAAATTGGAATAAATAAGTAATTTTGATAGACAACCTTATTTGTTTACCGCTTTGTGGATGCTTACATACTTTAGTTATCTTTCTTTTGTATTTTATCATGTCAAATATCAACTCAATTCAAGTTTGGTTCAATTCTTGATTATGAAAAATTGAACAACATAAATTTTCTTGATTCACAACGTAATTTGAGGATGGTCCTCAAATACGAAGACAATGAAAATGTGTTAGATAACCACATCCTAAGATATCATTGAACAACTCAATAGCATGTTCGGGGAATATGCTAAGATTGAGCAGTTCTGAATGACCAGGGTCATCGCTTCAGCTAGGCTGGAAAAAGAGAAACATATAGGGACCACATGTGCAACAAATGATTGGATTATTTGCTTTAAGTGATCTCCTAAATTTTTCTAAGATGATGAGTCGTCAATTAAAAAAATGGACCCTAAGAGGGATATTTTTATGATAAGGGATGATGTATTCAAAAGAGCATGGGCAAGAAAGCTACTAGGGTTCCTAGGGAATCTGAATGCGTCTATTGCAAAGGTGTTGGACACTACTTGCAAATATGTAGAAGTTCATATTTTATTCAAATTCAAAACAAATGCCTAATTTTTCTTTCATATGATGGATTCTAAAGTTAGGATTATTTTCACCTCGGGTAGTGATTCAATCTAAAACACTTAGTTCATCAATGACACAAATTAGAGACTTTCGAGCCATGAGATGGCGTTAGTCGATTGTCTGGTTGGCTCCCTCATATTTTATGAGATATAGGGCTTCAATTGCATGATACTATCGCTGGTTAGAAAATTTCAATTTTTCACTTACGATTTATCACATTTTGACATTGAGATAATTTTGAATGGGAAATTTGAATGAGACTCAATTATTGGGAATAATTGAATTTGCCCAAAGTTCAAAGAAGATGTGAAGAACGGGGTTGCTTCATCTTCAGGTATTAATGATATAGACATTAAACTTCACAAATTCTAGTTCTTGGGTATTGGATGCCAAATGTGGTTCTCACATTTGAATGTGGAGGAACTACATAGAAGTGTAAGTTTGGTGAGTAGAGATGTCGATCTACGGGCGAGAAATGAAGCGAATGTCGCTGCATTAGCCGCATGATCATATGATATTGTTTTGCCTTAGGGCCTTGTTTTAGTATTATAACTATGTAATTTCGTACCTTCAATAAACAATGAATATTGGTTCAGTATTGGATACTGATGGATTAGTTTTTCACTATTAAATAGTTTGGTAACTATTTTAATTGTGAATTATTCTTTGTTTTAGTACGATTATTATATTGTTTATGTATACTTTAAACTTGACAAATCATATATAAACATTAACACTAAAGACGGAATCGAATAAGTCTCAATGATACATAACTATAACATTGTTGATTAGGTCAAATCAACATCTAAATATGTAACGAAGCTTCTTTTAGAATGCATTCTATTATCATTTGACTCGGAGTCATTTGATACATGTGGATGATGTGTGATGGACAAGATAACAATGTCATCTTTCTTGGATAAAGGAGAACATGTGAGTGATTTATTAGGGATGATCTATACTGATGTATGTGGAACCTATCAGTTCACAAGCACATGAAGGTTATGTTTCGGAAAAGAGAAAACAAACTATATTAGATATAGTTCGACCATTCGATGAGAGGTCTAAATGAACTACTGGTCTCTTTTGGGAACACACAATTCTAGACTTCAACTTGTACACTGAATAGGACGCTGTCAAAAGCTGTTGATAAGACACCATACTAGGTATGGAAATGGAGGGTCCCTAAATTGTTTTCATCAAGATTTGAGGTTCTAAAAGCTTCTCTGACGAGATTTATCTCTATAGAGATTGAACTCAATTGGGATAAAAGTTTCTTTATGGTATCCATAAGAAACTCGAGGGTACAACTTCTTTGATCTATCTGAGAACAATATTTTGTTGCTCGAGATAGTGATTTTCTTGAAAAAGAGTAATCTTTCCTAGAATGTCAGTGGGAGCTCAGTTGTCTTGAACGAGGTTCAAGTAGAACAAACTGATATGGATACTCAAGACTTGGTCGAGAGTACTCCATTGGTTTTGGAAACCAAACCTAACCCTCGAAGGTCTGGAAGGGTTAGAACTCAACCTGACAGATACTTAGGTATTCTGACAAATGAGAGCTATGAAGTCATGCTTTTAGAAAGCAATGAACCTTCGACCTATACCCAAGCTATGACGAGTCCAGATTCCGAGAAATGGCAGGGTGCCATGAAATCCGAAATGGAATCGATGTCTGAAAATCAAGTTTAGAACTTGGTCGATTTGCTTAAAGGGGCTAGGCCCATTGGATGCAAATGGATTTACAAGATAAAAACAGACATGGATGGAAAACCTAGTGTTTTCAAAGCAAGGTTGGTGGCAAAAGGATTTAATCAAATTCACAAAGTGGATTATGATGAAACCTTTTCACCAGTTGCTATGATCAAATCCATTCGGATTCTCTTAGCCATTGCTGCTCATTATGATTATGAGATATGGCAAATGGATGTTAAAACCGCCTTCCAGAATGGGATTCTAGAAGAGGATGTGTTTATGACACAACCAGAAGGTTTTATCGATCCTAATCAGGCTGAGAGAGTATGCAAGCTTAATAGATCTTAATGGATTAAAGCAAGCATCTCGGAGTTGGAATCTTCAGTTCAATGAATCCATATCGGGATTTGGATTTCAGAGGAACTCGAAAGAGTCTTGTTTTACAAGAGATAAGTGGGAGTTACGTTGTATTCATTGTGTTGTATGTCGATGACATACTCCTTATTGGAAACAATATTCCTATGCTTAATTCTGTTAAAGAATGGCTTGGAAGATGTTTTTTAATGAAGGATCTTGGAGAAGCACAGTACATATTGGGCATCAAGATCTGTCGGAACAAATCGAAAAGGATGTTTGAACTTAGTCAAGTGACCTATATTGATAAGGCGGTTGATAAGTTCAGAATGAAAGACGCCAAAAGGGGTCTCATTCCAATGAGTCATGGCACATCACTTAGCAAGATGCAAGGCCCTACGATACTTGATGAGCAAAAGAGGATGTAAAACATTCCTTATGCTTCGGCAATAGGGTCTATAATGTACGCCATGATATGTACACGATTGGACGTATCGTATGCTTTGAGCATGACGAGTCAGTTTCAAGGAAACCCAGGTGAGGCGCGTTAGACTGCGACCAAGAATATTCTTATGTACCTTAGATGGACAAAAGAATATTTTGTTGTCTTTGGAAGACAAAAAGAGTTGATGTTAACAAGCTGTTTGAATGCTGACAGACTAAGATAATTTCCGATTTTAATCTGGTTATATCTGATGGTACCGGTATACCGATCCGATCGATATACCGTGTGTGCGGAAGCGTGTAAAGCAATAGATCTACTATGCCATGATCTTAGTGCACACAAATATGTATAGACACATATTTATATATATATATATATATATATATATATATATATATATATATATATATATATATATATATATATATATATATATATATCCAATATATATATATATATAGAGAGAGAGATTAACAAGAACACTTACAACCGGTGTAGCGTGCCTCGTTGATGTTGATGAAGGTGGTGTTGAGTCGATTGAACCACCTTCATGGATCAGCCTTGAGATTGACCTCGTCACTCTTCTTGTCTAGATCGCCCGGATGTTGAAGCCGCACAAATGGCCCGGCCTCTACGTGTTGCACACGAAACCGGATGTCGAATATATTGCTTGCTTGAGTCGGTTCTCCAAGAACACTCTCTATTCTCTCCTTTTGGTGTGAATTTCGTGGGTAAGCATGAAGTGATATGAAAATCAGATTTTCATGTCTATATTCATGTCCATTTACCACTCCATGTAACCCCCCCATTATGTGCATCATAATGCACAAGTAATGGTGGTTAATGGGGAGATGAAAAGACACCTCCACATAATCATGCCAAATCATAATATGTGGTCCCACTTGCTTGTGTGGCATGCCATGTCACACTATGTGACATGCATCCATGCAAGCCATGCAATGCATCCCATGCACGTAAAATCCACATGTATTGATTCTAAATCAATATTATTATCAAGCAACGTATATCAACATCGAGTTCGTGTGTGACCCTGTAGGTTTGATTATCGATCAATATTATATTGTTCCCAACAATTAATATTATCGACTAATCATTTAACATCCATAGACGACCTTATGACTTTATCGATTACACACATAGGATCGAAGGACATATCCCAACAATCTCCCACTTGGCCTTCAGAGCCAGTGTGCTGCCAACTTCCTTTTGTCACTTTATGTCTAAGTTTGAACTTGAGGCAAGACTCGAGTCATCCTCAATCGGTTCAAACCTTTCTTGGACTTTGAGACAGACTGTAAAACCAGATTTATCACTATGATACGAATCTGGACGTGGCCACGTATTTTCCACAGTCTCGACTCTCCAAGTGGCCGGTAAGACATGTTTCCCATTATAAAATGGAGGACAATCCCATCTTGTCAATCCAAGCTCTCCCACTTGCTTCCTGATATACCCAATAACAAGTTTTATAACCTCCTTTTACGAAAGGCGTTTACTTGTATCAAAGTACATCATTTCACAATGGAATCACTCTGGACTACTCAGGTCAGAGGAAATTGCTCGACAGTCAATGAAATAGTATTATGACTCGAAATCTTAAATACTATTCCAGTCGGGTCTGTTCGATCATTAGCTCCCAGCTAATATCTATGTAATTGTACTTGATGTCCCACATCACTAGCCCATGAAGCGGCGCTATAGTACACATTACAATCTAGTTCTTTGTATTATCGGTTTGTCCGTACTCGATTATACGAACTAGGAACAAGCATATGATTCAAGTATATCAATTCAACCATTGGGACTTCATTATGCGGTAAGTCGACCTCATAACCCAATCGATATTACTTAATCATTTGGACAATTCATATAAATTAAACCATATTTATATGAAGAAATATGTATTATACATATGAGTGAATGTCTACCAAATCTCCAAAAATATCTAATACAGTAATAGAAATCACAACCCATCTCTAAGATGTCTGATCTCTATTGCATTCGTGAAAGCCTTAAGCTTAAACTGCTGGAGAGGTTTAGAAAGCGGGTTTGCAACCTTACCAAAAGTTGCAAATTTATTATCTCGATGTCTCCACAAAACTATCTCCCAGATAATGTGGAACTTCCTGAGCACCAGTTTTAGACTTGTGGTGCTTCCTAAGCACCAGTTTTAGACTTGTGGTGCTTCCTAGCTCATTGGCTTGCGCGATAACTCTACTATAAATAGAGAACTATCGGATGGGCTGAGCTAGTTACGCCACCTAGTTCATTCAAGAACTTTCAAATCCTAACTGCCAACATTACTGCATCCAATGCAATACTGTGCTCAGCTTTTGTAGTTTAATCAGCTATATTGCATTGCATGGAACTATTCCAGCAAATATCACCTCTAACCAGACAAAAGATATAACCAGATTAAAATCGGAAATTATCTTAGTTTGTTTTGAAGTTAGCATTCAAACAGCTTGTTAATATCAACTCTTTTTGTCTTCCAAAGACAACAAAATTCTTTTGTCCATCTAAGGTACATAAGAATATTCTTGGTCGCAGTCTAACGCGCCTCACCTGGATTTCCTTGAAACTGACTCGTCATGCTCAAAGCATATGATACGTCCGGTCGTGTACATATCATGGCATACATTATAGACCCTATTGCCAAAGCATTAGGAATGTTTTCCATCCTCTTTTGCTCATCAAGTCCCGTAGGGCCTTGCATCTTGCTAAGAGATGTGCCATGACTCATTGGAATGAGACCCTTTTTGGCGTTTTTCATCCTGAACTTATCAAGTACCTTATCAAAATAGGTCACTTGACTAAGTCCAAACATCATTTTCGATCTGTTCCGACAGATCTTGATGCCCAATATGTACTGTGCTTCTCCAAGATCCTTCATTGAAAAACAATTCCCAAGCCATTCTTTAATAGAATTAAGCATAGAAACATTGTTTCCAATAAGGAGTATGTCACCGACATACAACAAAATTAATACAACGTAACTCCCACTGATCTTCTTGTAAAACAAGACTCTTCCGAGTTCCTCTGAAATCCAAATCGGAGTATGGATTCATTGAACTGAAGATTGCTACTCCGATATGCATTCTTTATTCCATAAATAGAACTATAAGCTTGCATAATTTCTCAGCCTTATTAAGATCGATAAAACTCTTTGGCTGTGTTAAAACACAGCCTCTTCTAGAATCCAATTCAAGAAGTTAGTTTTAACATCCAATATTACCATAACTCATTATCAAGATGAGTAGTAATGGCTAAGATAATCTGAATGATTTAATCAAAGCAATTGGTGAAAGTTTTTCCATAATCCACCTCGTGAATAAAACTTTTACCATCAACCTTGCTTTGAAAACCCTAGGTTTTCCATCTGTCTGTTTAGATCTTAAAGATCTATTAGCATTCATTGGGTCTAACCCTGTGATGCAAATATATCAAGTTCCAAACTTGATTATCAGATATTGATATCATCTCAGATTTCATGGCACCATGCCAATTTTCAGTAGCTGGACTCGTCATAGCTTGGAATTAGGTCGAAGGTTCACCGCTTTCCAAAAGCATGAATTCATATCTCTCATTGGTCACAATATCTAAGTATTTGAATAATAGAGATAGATTTATGCCTTTCGGACCTACGAGGGCTTATATGGCTTCCAAAATCATAAGAATACTCTCAACCCAGTCTTGAGTATTCATCGTTGGTTGTTTCACTTGAACCTCATTCAAAACAACCGAGCTCCCACTGAATTTCTAGGAAAGATAACTCTTTTCAAGAAAATCACTATCTCGAGCAACAAAATATTGTTCTCAGATAGATCGTAGAAGTTGTACCCTCGAGTTTCTTATGGATACCATAAAGGAACTTTTATCCCATTTGAGTTCAAGCTCTATAGAGATAAATCTCGTCAGAGACGCTTTTAGAACCTCAAATTTTGATGAAAACAATTTAGGGACCCTCCCTTTCCATACCTAGTATGGTGTCTTATCCACAGCTTTTGACGGCTTCCTATTCAGTGTATAAGTTGAAGTCTAGAATTGTGTGTTCCCAAAAGAGACCAGTAGTTCATTTAGACCTCTCATCGAATGGTCGAACTATATCTAATATAGTTTGTTTTCTCTTTTCCGAAACATAACCTTCATATGCTTGTGAACTAATAGGTTCCACATACATCAGTATGGATCATCCCTAATTACTCACATGTTCTCCTTTCTCCAAGAAAGATGACATTGTTATCTTTTCAATCACACATCATTTACATGTATCAAATGACTCCAAGTCAAATGATTCTAAAATTCCTTCTAAAAGAAGCTTCGTTACATGTTTAGATTTTGATTTGATCTAATCAACAATGTTTCAGTTATGTCTCATCGATACTTATTCGATTTGGCCTTTGGTCTTAATGATATATATGATTTGTCAAGTTTAAAGTATACATAAACAATATAATAATCGTACCAAAACAAAGAATAATTCACAATTAAAATAGTTACCAAACTATTTAATAGTGAAAAACTAATCCATCAGTATCTAATACTGAACCAATATTCATTGTTTATTGAAGGTACGAAATTACATAGTTATAATACTAAAACAAGGCCCTAAGGCAAAACAACATCATATTATCATACGGCTAATGCAGCGACCTTCGCTCCATTTCTTGCCTGTAGATTGACATCTCTATTCACCGAACTTATACTTCTATGTAGTTCCTCCACATAAAATGTGAGAACCACATTTGGCATCCAATACCCAAGAAGTAGAATTTGTGAAGTTTAATGTCTATATCATTAATACTTGAAGATGAAGCAACCCCGTTCTTCACATCTTCTTTGAACTTTGGGCAAATTCAATTATTCCCAATAATTGAATCTCATTCAAATTTCCATTCAAAATTATCTCAATGTCAAAACGTGATAAATCGTAAGTGAAAAATTGAAGTTTTCTAACCAGCGATATTATCATGCAATTGAAGCCCTATCTCTCATAAAATATGAGGGAGCCAACCAGACAATCGATTCACGCCATCCAATGGCTCGAAAGTCTCTAATTTGTGTCATTGATGAACTTAAGTGTTTTGGATTAAATCACTCCCCGAGGTGTAAATAATCCTAACCTTATAATCCATCAAATGAAAGACAAATTAGGCATTTGTTTTGAAATTGAATAAAATATGAACTTTTATATGTTTGCAAGTAGTGTCCAACACTTTTGCAGTAGACGCATTGAGATTCCCTAGGAACCCTAGTAGCCTTCTTGCCCATGCTCTTTTGAATACCCTATCCCATATCATAAGAATTTCCCTCTTAGGGTCCTTCTCTATCGCCGGCTCAGGAGCCTTGAGCATCCCGTGGAGCTCACGAAGCGATTTCTTCAAACCATTCATATGAAAATTTTAGCCTAAAGGCATTATAACCATCATGAAATTGAAGTATGAAATCGGTTGCCAAATAATCATCATAGGAAAAATCTAGGCGGTCACTTGAAGCAAATAATCCAATCATTTGTTGCACATGTGATTCCATAGATTTCCATTTTTCCAGCCTAGCTGAAGCAATGACCCTGGTCATACCGAACCGCTCAATCTTAGCATATTCCCCGAACATGCTATTGAGTTGTTCAATGATATCTTAGGATGTGGTTATCTAACACATTTTCATTGTCTTCGTATTTGAGGACCATCCTCGAATTACGTTGTGAATCAAGAAAATTTATGTTGTTCAATTTTTCATAATCAAGAATTGAACCAAACTTGAATCGAGTTGAAATTAACATGATAAACTACAAAAGAAAGATAAATAAAGTATGTAAACATCCACAAAGCGGTAAACAAATAAGGTTGTCTAACAAGTTACTTATTTATTCCATTTTGTTCAATCGATATCTAATATCGTTGTTCCCTTGAACAAAGCGATCCCAAGACCCTCATCTTGCGAATCCTTAAGCCGACTGAGTCCGCACTTAAGAAAACCAAGATAGGTAGACATCCCATGTCAATGACATCTAATGTCATTCTCGGTCGATAAGAATCACATTCTTATCTCATGTCTCGATAGCCACGCCTGCAGTGGATCTATCGATGAGAAAACCAAACTCACGTGTAAGGGTCTAACCCTTACTCCCACTATCCCAAGATAACAAGTAGTATCCCGCTGAGGCGGACCTACCAACTTATGATCGAGGGCTTCATGAGTGTGACGTTTTTGACAAGACATTATACTCATTATTATTGAGAACTTGCATGCATAGGTTTGTTTATATGTAAGTTGAACATTTATAACATAAAACAACCTATAACTAGCAAAGCATATAAATACGAAATCGAAAGGCCCCTAGAACCTCACAACTCTCAAACGAAAAGAATTAAAGTAATAACAAAAGCCTTGAACATCTTCTGGACTGGTCCTCGCCCTCCGTTTTAGTTCCGTGCTCGCCGATTTTGGTCAAAACAAGTCATTACCTCAAAAACCACGAACAGCGCCCGCCGTTTTACAACCAGCGGTCGCTGAACACCACCGGCGGTCGCCGTTTCCAAAACGGCGCCCGCCGAAAAGGCAAAAAACCCATCTGCCCCAAAAAAGGCCTTTCGGCGGTCGCCGTTTCCAAAACGGCGCCCGCCGAATCAAAACGGCGCCCGCCGGAGCCCAAACGGCGACCGCCGTTTGGCTCCAGCAGCTCGGTTTGCTTCGTTTTGCTTCGTTTGGCTTCGTTTTGCTTCGTTTCTTCTCGTTTTCGCCGGAGAGCTGAGATCCTCCATCGAACCATGGACCAAGTCCACCGCTTACAAGTTTGAACAATACAAATTGAAATAGAAAACCTATCTATTACAAATGATTCCAAGGGACGCAGCCCTCCAAAACTATGGCCAATCGAAACGTAAAAAACGACAATTTCATTCACCCGACCACTAACGGTGGCCGGCCTTACATCTAATCACATAATCACAATTAAACAAATAATTCAATTATGTTGATTAAAATTTTTTGTGTCCAACACAAAAGTGTGCACGAGCCCTAGGCTCTGATACCAATTGATGGTACCGGTATACCGATCCGATCGATATACCGTGTGTGCGGAAGCGTGTAAAGCAATAGATCTACTATGCCATGATCTTAGTGCACACAAATATGTATAGACACATATTTATATATATATATATATATAGAGAGAGAGAGAGAGAGAGATTAACAAGAACACTTACAACCGGTGTAGCGTGCCTCGTTGATGTTGATGAAGGTGGTGTTGAGTCGATTGAACCACCTTCATGGATCAGCCTTGAGAATGACCTCGTCACTCTTCTTGTCTAGATCGCCCGGATGTTGAAGCCGCACAAATGGCCCGGCCTCTACGTGTTGCACACGAAACCGGATGTCGAATATATTGCTTGCTTGAGTCGGTTCTCCAAGAACACTCTCTATTCTCTCCTTTTGGTGTGAATTTCGTGGGTAAGCATGAAGTGATATGAAAATCAGATTTTCATGTCTATATTCATGTCCATTTACCACTCCATGTAACCCCCCCATTATGTGCATCATAATGCACAAGTAATGGTGGTTAATGGGGAGATGAAAAGACACCTCCACATAATCATGCCAAATCATGATATGTGGTCCCACTTGCTTGTGTGGCATGCCATGTCACACTATGTGACATGCATCCATGCAAGCCATGCAATGCATCCCATGCACGTAAAATCCACATGTATTGATTCTAAATCAATATTATTATCAAGCAACGTATATCAACATCGAGTTCGTGTGTGACCCTGTAGGTTTGATTATCGATCAATATTATATTGTTCCCAACAATTAATATTATCGACTAATCATTTAACATCCATAGACGACCTTATGACTTTATCGATTACACACATAGGATCGAAGGACATATCCCAACAATATCTTTTGTCTGGTTAGAGGTGAAATTTGCTGGAATAGTTCCATGCAATGCAATATAGCTGATTAAACTACAGAAGCTGAGCACAGTATTGCATTGGATGCAGTAATGTTGGCAGTTAAGATTTGAAAGTTCTTGAATGAACTAGGTGGCGTAACTAGCTCAGCCCATCCGATAGTTCTCTATTTATAGTAGATCTATCTCGCAAGCCAATGAGCCTAGGGAGCACTACAAATCTAAAGCTGGTGCTCAGGATGTTCCACATTATCTAGGAGATAGTTTTGTGGAGATATCGAGATAATAAAGTTGCAACTTTTGGTAAGGTTGCAAACCCATTTTCTAAACCTCTCCAGCAGTTTAAGCTTGAGGCTTTCACGACTGCAATAGAGATCAGACATCTTAGAGATGGGTTGTGATTTCTATTACTGTATTAGATACTTTTGGAGATTTGTTAAACATTCACTTATATGTATTACACATATTTCTTCGTATAAATTTGGTTTAATTTATATGAATTGTCCAAATGATTAAGTAATATCAATTGGGTTATGAGGTCGACTTACCTCATAATGAAGTCCCATTAGTTGAACTGATATACTTGAATCATATGGTTGTTCCTGGTTCGTATAATCGAGAACGGACAAACCGATAATACAATGAACTAGTTTGTAATGTGTACTATAGCGCCACTTCATGGGCTAATGATGTGGGACATCAAGTACAATTACATAGATATTAGCTGGGAGCTAATGATCGAACAGACCCGACTGGAATAGTATTTAAGATTTCGAGTCATAATACTATTTCATTGACTGTCGAGCAATTTCCTCTGACATGAGTAGTCCAGAGTGATTCCATTGTGAAATGGTGTACTTTGATACAAGTAAAAACCTTTCGTAAAAGGAGGTTATAAAACTTGTTATTGGGTATATCAGGAAGCAAGTGGGAGAGCTTGGATTGACAAGATGGGATTATCCTCCATTTTATAATGGGATACATGTCTTACCGGCCACTTGGAGAGTCGAGACTGTGGAAAATACGTGGCCACGTCCAGATTCGTATCATAGTCATAAATCTAGTTTTACAGTCTGTCTCATAGTCCAAGAAAGGTTTGAACTGATTTAGGATGACTCAAGTCTTGCCTCAAGTTCAAACTTAGACATAAAGTGACAACAGGAAATTGGCAGCACACTGGCTCTGAAGGTCAAGTGGGAGATTGTTGGGATATGTCCTTCGATCCTACGTGTGCAATCGATAAAGTCATAAGGTCGTCTATGGATGTTAAATGATTAGTCGATAATATTAATTGTTGGGAACAATATAATATTGATCGATAATCAAACCTACAGGGTCACACACGGACTCGATGTTGATATACGTTGCTTGATAATAATATTGATTTAGAATCAATACATGTGGATTTTACGTGCATGGAATGCATTGCATGTCTTGCATGGATGCATGACACATAGTGTGGCATGGCATGCCACACAAGCTAGTGGGACCACATCTAATGCCATTTGGCATAATGATGTGGAAATGACCTTTCGTATTCAATATGGGGGTTACAAGGGAGTGATGGAGGTGATAATGAAGGTGTTAAGTAGTGAAAATCTGATTTTCACAATGACTTCATCACCAATTTCGAGATTCACACAAAAGAGAGAAAGAAGAGAGTGTTCTTGGAGAACCGACTCAAGCAAGCAAAGTGTTCGTCATCCGGGTTCGTGTGCAACACGTAGAGGCCGGGCCATTTGTGCGGCTTTAACATCCGTGCGATCTAGACAAGAAGAGTGACGAGGTCATTCACAAGGATAGCATCTAGTGGCTGATCCATGAAGGTGGTTCAATCGACTCAACACCACCTTCATCAACATCAACGAGGCACTCTACACCGGTAGTAAGTGTTCTCGTTAATCCATATATATATATATTGGATGTATATATATATAAATATATGTCTATACATATATATGTGTGCACTAAGATCCAAGCATGATAGATTTATATGCTTTACATGCTTCCGCACACACGGTATATCGATCGGATCGGTGTACCGGTACCTTCAACAACTTCTTTTGTGCATCACACATTAGTTCGACAGTTGAAGGGTACCAATATACCAGAGTCGGAGAAATGGTTCTACGTGAGTAACACCATTGTTAAATTTAGAGCTCAAGAATTTGCTTTGGTATCCGGATTATCATTTGGTCCCAGCAAGATCGACTTGACTCAGAAGTTCCAAGGTCCTGCTGATAGCCTCTACCGTCGACATTTTTATAAGGTTACCAAAAGGACAAAATCAATTGTCCCCGTTAAGCCCGAGACACTTTATTCGAGGTTCATGAACAAATCACTGGGCAGTGACACGAATGATTATGTCAAGGCAGCCAAAATCTTGCTCTTTTATGGACTGTTGGTTTGTCGGGATAGAATCTTTGTGGACGATTGGGTATGGTCATTGGTTGAAGATGAAGGTGGTTGGAAATCATTTCCGTGGGGAACTTACGCATTCCCAAACTTGTGCTACTATATTCAACAAGCGGCGTCGGTGCCCAAAATTGCAAATAGTAATGGTTATCATGTTTACGGTTCATTTTGGATCTTTCAAGCATGGGCATACGAGGCCTTCCCTGAATTGGGAAAAAGATGTGCACATCGTAGTGTTTATTATTACTATCCACGTTTCATAAGCTGGAGGAGTATTGTTTCTCGATTCGATTTTAGTCGAAGCATTGACACGATGGGTCTCGTTTTATCGGAGTTGATGCTGGACGAACATGAAGAGCAGACGCCGTATTATCGTAGTTTATCAAATGGCGGCTCCACCTGTAAAAATTACATTCAGCCGGTCTGTGTGTTCAATTGTGCGACGAAAGAGAAGAAGGAAAAAGCTTCTGTGGTGCCCTCGAAGCCGGCAACCTCCGTGGGGCCCTCGAATCCGACAACCTCTGTGGGGCTCTCGAAGCCGAGGGGAGCGAGCAAACGCAAGAGGTCACCTGGGCAACAACAAGACATGCCTAGTCCTCAACGCCGTAAAACAAAAGATCCTCGTACTATTGCATCTCATAATGAGGTAGCTTCTGAAACAGCTCGACATTGTTGTACTATGGATTTGGATCGAATGCGTGAGGTTGTGCGCGATGTTGTGCACGAAGAGATGAAGGTATTCTTTGACAAGATTCAAGAGTTTATCACTCCGAAGGGCTGGTCTTTCCAATCTGGCAAATCACGAGAGCCTTCTCGTTCACCTCAACCGGTTTTTGGTGGAAGCAGTGGGTCAGTATGATTGCATATTTCCCGTCGCTCTGAGAATGAGAATGAAGTTTTTTTAGAAAATGTAGCTTCAATGGAGAAGGAGCAGTCACCGTTTCACGAAAATGAAGTTATGGGAAATATTGCGTCATAGACTCATTCGGAGCCTGTCGTGGAGGAACACGTAGCGTCGGATGAGCAGCCTCTGCTTCATGAAGGTGAACATGTGGAAAAAGTAGAGCCTCCGCCTCATTCGGAGCCCGTCTTGGAGGATAATGTAGCGTCAATTGAGAAGGAGCAGTCTCCGTTTCACGAAAATGAAGTTGTGGGAAATATTGCATCTCCGCTTCATGAAGACTCCGTCGCGGAAGAAAATGTAGTGTTGGATGAGCAGGAGCAGCCGCTGCTTCATGATAATGTAGCGTCGGTTGAGCCGGAGCAGGAGCAGTCTCCGCTTCATGAAGAGTCGAATATTGAGCTGGAGGCTGATCAAATAAGTGATAACATTAATAGTCAAATCATGCGAGTTGTTTCCGACATGGAGAGGCAGGAAAAATTCATGGATGAACTTCATAAGGAGCCGAATGAGTATGCCGAGAGTCCTCATGTAACAATGACGACTCCTGAGAAATTGGCAAAATCTAGGGATTTGTTTGATGCCTGCAGAAAAGCGAATTGCGATGAGGAGCTTGTTGTGAAGATTAATAGTCACATCCTGCGAGCTGATTTTTTCGAGGACGTAGAGAGGTTTTCATACGAGTTTGAGTCAAAGGCAAGTGTTTGTGACTTTTTCGAACACTAAGGTTTTTAACCATTGCATGAGCTAATATAATAGAACCGTTACATTGTTTTGTAGGTGATCGACTTGTATATCTTATTCCAGAGGTTGAAGCTTATAAAGACTTCGCTGAAAAGCCCTAGAGAGGTGAATCACACGAACACATTGATTTTGGCCACCGACTTATATGTAAGTTCAAATGAAATTCCTGTTATTTGTTAAATTCGTTGTAAGTAAGCTCTGCCTCTAATTTTTGTATTTAATTAATTATTTCTGATAGGAATACTTTTCATACGCCAAAAAGGAAATAAGTGCCAAGAAAATCACTAAGCTGACCACGTGGAAGGTCCCAGAAAATTTGATCACAATGGTAGACGGTTGGCACGAGAAAAAATGGGTTAGTCATTATTAGTTGTCACAAAACCCTACCTTTTACTTTGAATTCAGTGTTAATTTGCTTGTGACTGTATTTTACCTGCAGATTGTGACTGTGTGTAATATGGATAACTAACATTGGGTTACTATTCGTATTTGCCTGGAAGAGTGGAAGATGGAATTGTATGATTCCTACATGGAGAACTATCGTTTCTCAAAAACTCGGAACAGACAACTACAAGCGTTCACGCACCTGCTTCCTTTTGTGTTGAAAGCTGCGAGCTACTGGGAGCACAAGGGCACAAATCTCACACCAAATATGAAGCAGATGGCACTTGATAAAATGCCAGCCACAGAGCAATTTAATCAAACTGACAAAGTCTCATGTGGCCCGTATGCATGCATGTACATTGATAGATTGCTCAACACGGAGGAGGATGTTCATAGAGGTGTTGATGTTGACAACCAGTATATTCTCAAATACAGACGTCAAGTTGGGGAATGTATATTTTGGCTGACGATTGATCCAAGGAGCGTGTGATCAGATTTTATATGCATTTCATGCTTGGAGTTTGATTCGTGATGGTTATGCTTTCGTGCTACTAAATGTTAGTGTTACAGTTAAACATGAAATGGTTTTTGTATGCAGTTCTTGCTTGGAGTTTGATTCGTGATGGTTATGTTTTCGTGCTACTAAATGTTAGTGTTACAGTTAAACATGAAATGGTGTTGTATGAAGTTCGTGCTTGGATTCGTTTCGTGCTGGTTGTGAAATTCGTGCTCACGAAATTCTTTCCACGTAAACTTCATCGAATAGAAATGCAGCGACAACCTAATTAATGAAAGTGATTTGACGACTCTTACTTACTTTCTATTCAATTCGATTCAATTCAACTGCCTCCATAATTATGGTATTTTAATTAATAAATAAAGGCTTAATGGCAGAAATTATTCATTTCCTTCAACAACAAACCTATCTATCCCTTTCCCTCACCGAAACCCTAAAAACAATATCCAATGGCTCTCACTCGTTTCTTCACGCATATCACTTGCTATGATTTTATGTGTTGGGTGCGCCTACCTGTTGAATTTGCTTGTAAACACGAGGGCTTGGCTGGGAAACACGTCAGGCTGCGTGACTATAATGATCACGAGTGGCGGGTCAAAATTACGTGGATGCAGGGTTAGATGTCGTTCTTCGAAGGATGACGTGAATTTGCTGTTTCGCATGGTCTGAGGAGGGGGTACACGTTGATCTTCACTTACGACAGTGGAGAGATTTTTTGCGTCCGTGTTTATGGACGGAACACCTTCGAGATTACAAACTTCGAAGTCCCGGTCATTATACCTCGAACATTATTGCCGACTGCGTTGGATGAAATAAGCAAAATAATGTTTGAGGAGAATCTATTTGAAGATCCAGATGCTGACATGGATGGAAGTGATGAAGAACATAATTAGATGCCGTATTTGTGTCGCTTATTTTGTTCGGTCTTGTTGTTTCGCGTTATTTCTTAAGTTCGTGATTGTAGTTCAGTGTGGTTTCATGATTACCGTGCTTAGTCATAAACATTAATAATAGTTCGTGTTTAAGTTTCCTTTCGTGTTTCTGATTTCGTGCTATGTTTTTTTGTTTTTGATAATCCAATTAAATAATCCAATACACGGTGTGCCTAGAACCAAGCGAATGGCAGCGGTGCAATAAATTGATGATTTAAAAAGTCGACACTCTTTACAACTACTCCAAAATATTTTTAATTGATTTAATAAGTGGTGGTGCCGCCGTCACCGATCTGGATAGTGAAGATGCAGATGAAGACGATGAAGAGTCTTAGTTTCGTGCTCACGAAAATATTATTTTGTGACGTGTGTTAAATGCATGATGTATTGGTAGTTCGCGCTCTAAAAATAGTAGTTCGTGACGTGTGTAAACTTCGTGTTGTATCGGTCGTTCGTGCTAGTATCATGAACAATTCATGTTATCTATTGTATCTATTCTATTGTTTTTTTCGTGCAATGATATGATATATTTAGTATTTCAAAAAATTCAAAATTTATTAGAAATAATATCGGTCGTTCGTACTGGCGTAATTGAAAGGTTCGTGTTGATTAAGAATTTCGTGCCAAACGTGAAAAAACTATTATACTGACGTTTTGAGTTATTTTGTAACTTCCATCGTGAGTATTAAGGTCACAACCATTAAATTAGTAATATGTAGACACAAATTTGTCGAATTTAATAGCTAAACATGAAATTAATGTGAGATCTTTACTTACTTGAACTCATACTCATACTACACTTCTAACTTGAACATCATGGGTTTTTGTTGAATTTCATATAATCTAGATGATTTTGTAGTTGAATTAGTAATATGTAGACACAAAATGGTCAAATGTTATAACTAAACATGAAATTAATGTGTGATCTTTACTTACTTGAACTCATACTCATACATTTATTATATTTCTAACATGAACATCAATGGTTGTATGTTGAAATTGATCGAATCTATATGATTTTGTATTTGAATCAATCATAATTGTCGTAATAGACTAATTTCAGATGATTAACATATCCTGGACAACATAAAAGCAGTAACTTGTTCATCAAAATAGTGAGAAAATACTTAAAAAATGGTTTTTCATATTATAACACGAATAACTAACCCTCGTGCTCACAGATACACGAAATAATACCCTCGTGTGGCAACAAACACGAATTACGAATACGTTCATGCACACAGAAGCACAGAGCTTAAAATTAAATTCAAAATTTTGAAATTTGAAGTGGAAAGCGGGAATGAGCGGAAGTTGCGTAGGGTAATGTTGTAAATAACTACGGAATCAATGTCATTCACACTGACACATAAATATTTTATTCTTTTCGAGGTCTTTTTCGTTTTCTTAATATTTTATTGTATTATTCCTATTTTGTTACTCGAATTGTGTCACGAAATTATACCTTTGTGCTCCCATACGCACGAACAATAATTTTTCGTGCGATCGGAAGCACGAATTGTATCAATTCGTACATACAGAAGCACGAAACTTTACATTAAATTCAAAATTTTGAAATTTGAAGTGGAAAGCGGGACTGAGGGGAAGTTGCGTAGGGTAATGTTGTAAATAACAACGGAATCAATGTCATTCACACTGACACTTTAATCGTGTTAATTTTCTTCTTTTTCTTAGCGGTCTACTCTATTTTTGAAACTTAGAACTGACAGTCATAATAAGTAAGATAATCTCTCTCTGTCATTTCCCTAATTCTATGTAATATTTCTTCGTGTTTTCTTTGTTAATAGGGAAGATGCTGCTGTCTAACATGGTTTTGCTTGCCATTTCAGGATCATGTCGAATAAGTCGGTGAAATCGGTGTATTTTGGTCGTCCTAGTCATTTAAAGTACGAAATCAAAAGTTGCAGAACTTGTTTCAACAAACTGCAGATTCGAATCGTTTCAACCTCTGCGAAAGGTAATTATAAGAAGTTGTATTACTATTGTGACGAGCATAGGTTCGACTCATGGTGTCACCCAATAAACAAAGATGAAGCTCACCACGAACCTAGTCACGTGGATCTGAAAACCCAAGAAAGCAAAATGAATAATTCGCAGAACAAGTACGGAGAAGTTGCTTTTATGTTGAAAGTTATATTTGTGCTGCTATTAATATCTTTAATTTTCATTTTTTGACGATTACATTCGTGCTCTGTAAGATGTAACACGAATAAGGCATTTACTTAGCCCCAAAAGACTTCGTGCTCCTGTTGAGCGTAGGTTCGTGCTCTTTTTAATATTTTCTTTGTCTTTTTGTGGAATTGGGCTCGATAATAAAAGTGGTTCTTAATTAAGTCTTAGCACGAATCTGTGAAATCATCAGTAGCACGAAACACTCTAAAGTTAGTCGCTCGAACTATTAAAGCTAGTAGCACAAACCCATATCAAAAGACTATTAGTACACTTTTTACAACTACTTACTACTGAGTACTAGGAAATTGCACATCACATTGGTCCAATCCGTCAGTTGACTCAATCCGCATTGGGCACCTAGGTTTGGTATGGTCTTGACTGTGACATACGCTACATCTCTTCTTTCTTCGAGCTCTCCGCCGACTTGACGGTTCTGGCCCGACCTCTCCCGGTTGAAAATTTATATCGACTGGAGGAACTTGAGAAGAGACCTTGCAAGAACGTCTGTTGTGGCCTTGTAATTTACATCTAGTGCAGAACTGAACACGCTCTGAACTGGCCGCTGCACGCTCTACTGCTGAACGAGCACGGCTCATCTTCGGTCGTCCGGCCTGGCGTGTTATCTCCGGGGGTCGAATGATCACTGATGTTATACGCGATGGTACGTTCCATTCGTCTGGGAGCGGCAGGGGGTTGATAGATTGCGAATAAGACTCCAACAAGGTTTGTTGTTTGAAATAGCGACTTAAAAAATCGTACATGTTAAGACCATCATGGCTAATGCAACAAAATATAATATTAGCGAATAAAAACTCTAAATAATGCACAATCACGTAATACTAATGCACATTACCTAATAGCAGCAGCAACATGACGACAAGGGATCTGATCTAGGTCAAACTCACGGCAGTCGCGTGTGCCGGCTTTAAGATCAACTTTATACGTTGCTCTCTCTGACCACATAATTATTCAATATTGAGAATGCCGCCTCCGTCAGTTCATGTTGTCTATTGTTTGCCTTTTCTCTCCGTTCATCGAACCATCTTTCAACAATGACTCGCCATGCCTCAACTAATGTGCTCACGAGTAGTCGTTTAGCCCAGCACAAGCAAGAGTTCACACACTCGGCTACATTTGATGTCATGAAATTGTATCGTCGAACACGACATTTTGACCTAGCCCAACGATCAACACCTATCTCGGAAAGTCTCTTGAAAGCTCCATCAGGACTGAGGCGTTCTATGTTCGACCAATGCGATTCAAAACTCTCTACACGGTAACTATAAGTGGCTGATTTGAACACAGGGATTAAATGTCCGCCGTATCGCGCCAGATTCCTTTAGAGATGTTGATAACACGTGGCATGTGTTGCCTCTGGAAATACGTTACCCACCGATTTGGTGATGCTTTTGTGTTGATCGGACACGATTAGTAAATCTTCGCGTGTACCATAACACCTACGCAGGTTGGCGAGGAAAAAACTCCATGAGTCGTCGTTTTCTAACGGACCAAGACCAATTGCAAGAGGAAATATTTGTTCATTTTCGTCCTGTGTAACAGCGGCAAAAAATATTCCTTTGTTCCTTCCCTTAATGTGAGTCCCATCGATTACTATCACCGGTCGCAAGTATTATTGAAAGGCATGTATGGACTGTCCAAGCGCGACAAAAATGTTGCAGAAAACACCTTCACGAGTAGTTTGAATGTCATAAAACGTGTCGGGATTACGTTCTTTCAACAAGTATAAATACGACCTTAACGTGTTGTATGACTTTTCAAAGTTGCCAAACGTCATTTTGATCGCAAGGTTCCTTGCCCGCAACGCAAAGCTGTAATCAATAGTAACTCCGTACAGCGAGCGCATCTCGGATATCATATCTTTTGGTTTCAACTCAGCCCCATCATTCATTAGCTTACTAGCAAAATAATTTGCAACTACTCCTGACGACACTTGTCGGTAAGTACTTCGAGCCAAATCCGTCTGGCATGTGTGACCCAATGTCAACTTTGTGATCCTCCACAAAGAGTTATCATTTCCAGCGGCACACATTCGAAACGTGCATTTTTTCCTACCTCGCTTGCAAACGTACACCAGCCGAGTACGACTTGAACGATCAGTAACACACTGTACGTGATTCTCCATGTGATACGTGCCAATCGCTAATGCCAGGTCTTTCTTCTTTGGAAATATTGACCCCACTATAAGTTCACCATATATTGGTTCTAGATGATCAACCCATCCCAATGGGAGTGCATCAATGACGGGCATCGGAAGAACCCAATTGCGACCAGTTTGTTGGCCATTACCGTTGCCAGGTTCATCCGCCGAGCGTGGCGGATCAAAGATTGAAGAATAAGATCGGTGTGTCATGAATTGGTCCATGTGTCCCGGTTGACGAATGCATGCATTAATTTCACTCATAAATTTATCAAACAAATCTTGACGAGAGGCTTCTTCTTCGTCTTCATCTTCGTCTTCTTCTTCTTCTTCTTCTTCTTCTTCTTCTTCTTCTTCTTCTTCTTCTTCTTCTTCATACTCATCCTCTTCCTCTACCTCATACAAAGGATCTGACGCATCCTCATCGGAGGGAACGCTTTGATTTTCGTTTTGTACATTAACCTGAGGTTCATTTGCAGGATCAACGCACTCGAATAGATACACTTCAGCATCTTCCTTTTGTTCAATAATGAGCCGAAACAAATCGGGATCACTACGCAAAACTGTCTTCACCCTATTATTGCCCCTGTGACGCGTGTAAAAGCATATCAAATAATCTCTGCTCCTAGATCGCAAGGCTTCTCTGATTAAACTGACGAGGTGAGCGCGAGATACTTGGTTGATTGGCAAGTAAACGAGGATATCATCACTGCCTCGCTCACCCGGGCCACCGTAATGAACTAAAATCGGTTGAACCGACATCTACAACAATTGCGATATAAGAAAAAAGAAAAGAAAAATACACAAATCACAAAACTATAATAAAAATAAAAATTGCGTACGTTTCTGTTGCGTCGTCTAAAACTTCGTATTGACTCAGGGTTGTTGTAGTAGCAGTAGCGTATTACGGTAGTTGAACATATATTCATAGTTAATGTCGTTTTACCCTTTCAACAACAACGGTAGTTGAGCATTATTATTTTCTTTTATGAGCAGCACTAATTGTGTAGGTATTTAGGGTTTTTATCTAGGGTTTCAGACACGAATCTGCATGCATCACGAACTGTTAAAAAGAAAGACACAAAATTTATTTTTAATTAGGGTTACAGATTACGAAGTAAACGTTAAAAGTCGTTTGTTCGTGAAGAAATGTCTTATCGTGCCACCACACAAACTAGATTTATCAACAGTTCGTCCCACGCAAAACACGAACATAATGTAACTATTCGTGCTAGAAGATAGTTCGTGCTAAAAGGAGCACGAAGTATATAGCTTTCGTGCTGGACAGAGAACGAAATTCATATGTTCGTGAAGTAATTGTTTTTTTTTCAATATTTCGTGCTATTTGAAAAGCTTTATCAAAAAATCTTTTTGTTCGTCGTCTCTTTGCGTTGAATATCGCAGGTTAATGATTACGCTGGGATTGCCCGCCTCTTGATTTTTGTTTACATGAAAAATCGACGACGGATTTTTTCGATCGAAAAATATTCAGTTTTTATTTTTATTGAAAATGTGAAGAAGACGCAATGGGTCCCACACACAATCATTGTTTATTTTCTATTTTCTTTTTTCTTTATATTTTTATGGTGGAAAGTAAGGGCATATTTGTCTTTTCGAGAAGAAATGCTGGTATTACTAATACTATTATATCAGGGGCTATAAAACTCACACTCCTTATATATTTGGCACCCATGTGCATGTCCCCCATAATATAAAGTATAAAAAATATTCTATATAAAAGGTAATTTTTATAAACTTATATTAAATATCTATGATAATATAAAACCTAAGATTATAATATTTGATAGGTCGTTTTTTTTTATACCAAATAAAAGTGTCTAACTAATTGCTAAAGCAACTCGCCCGAGTCGATCTCGCGAGGAACACTACTATCGGCCGTAAAAATGTTTATTTGTTTGCAACGGAGAAATCGAAGAGAAATAGCATAATGCTCAAGTTTGTTTTTGGTTTTTGTGATTAATTTTAAATTTTAACTAAGTAAAGGAAATACGAGAAAGCAAATAAGAAAGCAAAAAAAGAAGTCTTTAAGTCAAATGGGAAATAATCTAGGGTTTCGGGAATCGCGATTATCTTTTTCGAGTTAAAGTTCGAATTCATAAGATAGTTCTAACACGTTTGTTCCCGGTTGGCATTAATTCAAGATCGGAATTCAAACACGAACATAATCACTCAACCCTAGCCCTAGGAAAAGATTTTAGCTACTCATCTTTCTACATGAAAAGGTAATGGATTTTTGAAAATAAAAGTTCATGAAACAAAAACGAAAAGTAGAAATAACGAAACGATTAACAAGTAAAGGAAATAATCGAGAACAAGCGAAGAAAAGTAAAAAGTCTTACTACGATGAATATCCAAGAACAAGCATAGGCACCCGTCGGAGGCGAATCCAACTTTTGCCAAGATCCAAAATACAAGAGAATTCAAAGCGATGAAAAGCCAAATCAAAACCTAGAACTACGAGTCTCCCCACGTTCTCCCAAAGTGCAGAAAAATAAAGGTAAAAAGTGTCTAGTGTTTTTCGGGTCGAAGCTCTAGTTATCCATCAAGAATTTTCGCGGTCAAACAAAGTCAAGCTGAAAAACGGGAGGAAGCGGTCGCCTGGGGGGCGGGCGGTCGCCTGAAGAGGGTCGCGAGCGACCGTTCGGTAAGGAGGCGATCGCCTGCAGAAGATTACTCCACTCTGTCAGCAGACGCATGCGATCGCCTGGTCATCAGGCGGGCGCCTGGTGACTGCCACGGACGATCGCCGAGGGAGGCAGCGGGCGCACCTGGTCCTGCTGGGGCCGTTTTGGTCTCGTTTCAACTCCAACAAGCTCGATTCTTCGATCTTTTCCACACAAACACTCCCGAGCACCTGCACACTCAACAAAACATCACACATACCACAACCATGAGAAATACACGCACAAAAGACTCAAAACATAACTTCTCACGCACAAATAAACAAGGAAAAACGATACAAAAACACGAACATCAATATTACTATAGATAATGTAAAATTATATAATTATATATTATATATAAAATTACATAATTATATATAAAAAATTCACAATATTCTCTAAATTTTATAAATTATTCGTAAAATTAAATAAATAATAAAATAAGTTTTTAAACAGTGTATATAAACAATTTCATTTTTAAATTTAAAAGAATTGTGATTTTTTTTATTAAATTGTATAAAAAAGCTAGTTTAGAAAATGTGCTAGAATTATCAAAATTAAATGTTCATAAAGAACATTGTGATATTATATTCTGCAGAAATATCAATATCAAATTGATTATGATTATATATTAATTATTTCGAATAACATCATTGGAAGCTCATTGAAACACTGATCCATTATTGGGGCGGCGCCACCACTAGTTGTCGGCATAACCTCCAAAATCATCGTGCGAGTCCTTTGTGATCGCGAGACATGTGCGAATTCGACCCATGAATCAATTGAGGTACTTCTTGAATTCCAGAGTGGATAAAACTTTAGGAAAAGTTAATTCAAACCTCGCTGAATAGCTCGATGGTTATTTGCTTGAATAATAGGGATAGTCAGATTAGTTCGAATCCCCATGAAAAACATTATAATTTGATATTCATGAAGTAATATCAAATCAATTATTCATAATATATTAATTAAATTGAATTTTCCTGAAGAACTTATATTTCTGGTCTAAATATTATATTGATCGTTTTAAAAAAATATCATGATTTGATATTATTCGATAAAAATAAAATTAAATTGCTCCCGTAATAGCAATAAGTTTGGATATATCAAATTAAATTGCTTCCGCAGTAGCAATAAGTTTTAAATGTTCCTAATGAACATTATGGTATGATATTTATTAATAAATATCAAAATTAAACTTTAAATGTTTACGAATAAAATTAACAATTAAGTTTTAAATGTTCTTAAAAAGCATCATTATATGATATTCTCGTAGAAATATTAAATCAAATTGTTTCTGGGGTAGCAATTAAATTTTAAATATTTTAAATAGATATTGATATTATACAAAATATTCCTAAAAAAAATATTTTTATTGATTGTTCACGAATAAGCAAAGCTCAAACATTAAATGTTTTTGAATAAAGTTACATGATACTCATATTGAAACGCCAAATTCGATTGGTCTCGTTGAAACAGTTGTTTCGCACATTTTTGTGCGACTTTTCTATTGTTTTGTGTGACCTTGTGATGTTTTTTGTGCTCATATTCATCATATTCGTGTGATTATGTGTTTATATCGTTATGGTTTTAATTTGGTAGGACTTGAACGAGAATTGAGCGAAAACGAAAAAAATGCATAAATCGAATTGAATTAAACTATTTTTAAAATTCGTATAAACTTTTAAAATTTTGTATTAATATTAACTTCAATTTTTAGAGTAAAAACAAATATTATAAAATCTCAATTCGGTACACACTTTCAAAATAGAATGGAATTAAACTTTATTATAATTTAATATGGAATTAAATTTAAAACAGTATATTTAATTAATGAATCTCATTCAAATTAATATGCTGATCTTAATTAAATAATATCAATTGAATATGTTTTCGGTAGTGTTTAAAAGTCAATGAACAGCCAATGTGACGACGATGGGGTGTTCTACTTGATTTGGAAGGATATTTAGAGTCCTCCTTCATCACGAAACAAATCTCACTCCAAAAATTAATAGTATACCATTTATTACCATACGTATATACGTACATGTACGTACAACTAAGATACGTATAATTATGTATATTATACATAATTTTTATATAAGAATAGTAAATTTGTTAAGAAAATCTAATGATAATGTACATAATTTCTTACTATTATTAAATTTGGTAAAAAAATATCTTTAAACAATAATTTTCCACTTAATTTTTTATTATTCTTCTCTCAAGTCTTGAAATACCATACTTTTTCTTAATATTAAACAAATTATAATATAATTAAAAAAATTATAATATAATTAGATTCTACCATAAAATCATGGATGGAAAATACAAAGACCAAACTATATAATTAGAACCCCATATCAAATTAATTTTTGAAGATTGATTTTTACCAAATTTAATATTAATGAGATATTTATACACTTGCGTGTTTCTTTAATTTAAAAAATCAACTATTTATATATACCGTAGTCTGTATGCTCATTTCAATATATATTCACAACACACACAATGTCTTCTTCTTCATCTTCATCATCAATTCCAAAACTCATATCCTTGATTTTCATTTTATTTTTAGCGTCCAATCTCATCGTTGTCACAAGCGCAAAGTCGAAATCCAAATCAAAATCGTCCAAGTCTCTAATCAGAAAAGCGTGCTCAAACTTTCCCAGTCCCGAATCAAAATTATGTAACACACTCCTTGGGTCCCACCCGAACATATCATCCTCGACCAATTTCCTCAACTTGTCAATTGCAATCATGCATTCCGGAATGTCGAACGCGACGAAAACTCTCGACCACATCGTCAAATTGTTCCGAGGCCGTCGTGGGCCCACCGACGACTCGGAAGCCAACTCGAAGGGCGCACTGCAAGAATGTAGGTACTCGTTCGGTTTGGTCATACGAGCATTCGAAAGCGCGTTGAGTGATGTAAAGGACGGGGAATACCTTACGCCGACTTACGATCTATTGATCGGAAGCACGGACTACATCAAACCGTGCGTAGATAATTTGGCTTCGGGGAGGATTAAGGATGATTTGATATCGTACGGGGTTAAGGTTGTTCCGATTTATGGCTTGTCCGCCTCTAAAGCTCTTGATAGTATGTAATAATCGATTGATTCGAGTAAATTGATATGATCCATCCATTGGAAATACTATTATATATTTTCTTGTTTGACATTTAATAATGTGTTTATTTTCTTAATTAAATTCAAACTTGTGGATGTTGGAAGTTGTATACAAGAGTTGTCGGGATATGGAGGTGATGATGGAGTTAATTAATGGGACATGGAAGTTACATGTGGAGTTAGTGGAACATATCATGAAGATCATGGAGCACAAATGCTATACGCACATTACCGGTTTTTGATTTGACTTCTACCTTTCCATTTTATTTTTATTTTTTTAATTATATAATTAAAAACATGTTTTTCAATAAAATTAATTAAAATTCATTTTTACGAAATGTAAATATTTTTATATTTTCGAAATTTACAAAATAAGAATGTAATATTAATATCAATTTTAAATATTAATTAATTCATTCGTTACTACTTATTCGTATACGCGATTAAATTTATCTCGAATTTCAAAAAATATTTCATTTTTATTTTTTTAAAATTGCGAAATCAATATAAATAAATACGACGAGACTTTTAAAGTATAAAATTACGATAGAAAATCATAAAAATATTGAAATACCTTTTTATAAAATTACGATCGAAAAAAAACACGTTTTTGAAAAATGCTCATCGTAATTGTTTATATTTATTGTGCAATTTTCCGAAACAAAAAACGTTTTATGTTTTGAAATTCGTCACAAATTTAATTGCATGTACGAGAAAGTATAAACGCAAAACTTAATTGATATTTAAAATTGATTTTTATACTACGTGCGCAATTTCAAAAATGTAAAAATATTTAAGTTTCGTAAAAACGAATTTTAATTAATATTTTCGGAAAAAACGTCGTTTTTTTTTTTTTCGATCGCAATTTTGTAAAAAAGTGTTTTAATGTTTTTATGATTTTCTATCGCAATTTTATACTTTAAAAGTCTCGTCGTATTTGTTTATATTTATTCCGTAATTTTCAGAAACTAAAAACGAATTATTTTTTTACGATTGGAAACGAATTTAATTGGGTGTACGAATAAGTAGAAACGCATGAATTAATTGATATTTAAAATTGATATTTATATTACATGCGTATTTTATAGATTTCGAAAATGTAAAAATATTTACATTTCGTAAAAATGAATTTTAATTAATTTTATTGAAAAAAATGTTTTCAATTATATATTTAAAAAAATAAAAAATAAAAATTAGAAAAGTAGATGTCAAATCACTCCGTTAGTGTGCATATAGCATAACTATCATGGAGCCATCTTTTTTATTTGTCTTTAATAACAAGAGAGAAATCAACCAATCATGGACATGTAAAATTATAACGTTGCGTTATTTTTTTTTTGGGAAAAATGGCAATAAGGCCATTTTTCAACATTTGTTCGGCAATAAGGCTTTCGAGAAATTACGCGTGTCAATTAGGCCGCCTAAAATGTGCAAAGAACACGTTACCCCTCCTACCCCAATTCTTTCTTTCTTTCGCTTCACAAATCGCGACCCCCCGTCGAAATTGAACCAGAAGCAGGTAGGAGCGGCAGCCGTGGCCGTGAGCTCCTCCAACACCTCCGTCTTCGCCCTGTCCCAGTGCCACGGCGATCTATCGCACGACGACTGCCTCCAGTGCTACGCCGCCAGCCGCACGCGAATCCCGCGTTGCCTCCCCTTCGTCGCCGACCGCGTCGGAGGAGAATCTGAAATTGTCGCTGAATCGGACGAATCAGTGTCCACCCGGTTGAACTCTTTGGGCACGCGTTTGAGTCCGCCCGGAGGAAACCCGAAAATTTCACACAGAGTCGCCGCCGCCGTCGCTGAGATTGAAGGTGGTGTAAAACTCGTGCGTCAGTTCATCGTAAGCATCGAACTTCATTTGAACGAATTTTTCGAATCCGAGCGTGCGGCAGTGAGCTTCGATAGCATTCAGGAGCTCGGGGTTTTTGATGAGCCATAACAATCACCAAAGGAATGGGAGCAGCAGCTCCTCGCCCAAAAGCCGGATCCCAGTCGGTGAAGTCCATTTGAAGGTCTCATTATTTTCAGCTGGATATTCTACATAGATAGATCCTCTTATTTGTGTGTGTGAATTGGAAGATATCGATTTTTGCCCGGTTATAGTTTCGAAGTGTGAAAATGGTTTGCATTTACTTGCGTGTTTCGATTGCTTGAATTGATGTTCTTCTGTATTGGGACGAAATCGAAAAAATGTGTTCTATGTGGTCTTCTTTTACAAATTGAATATTTGTTCTGTAGGTCTCATCCATCCGAGAGAGCCAATCGGACGAAAAGAGATTCTCCATTTTTACGAGCACAAAGAAGCTCCATTTGAGGGCTGAGAGGAAAAATGAGTGTTGTTTTGAGTAAATTTTCAGAACAGCAATTGTGCCTGCCGCCTAGGACTGCAAACTAGTCGAGTCACAAAGAAGCTCCATTTGCGGGAATCCTTCGAGAGCCTGGGAATGGAGGCAGAGCTCGAGTCGCTGAGGCAAATGCACAAGGTATCAAATATCAATAATCAAAGCATCCTTGAATCTCGATCGATCCTTCAGAAACTACAAATCGACCCCTTTATTGATTCATTATTATTACTGCTGTTATTGCAAAGCAGCAAAGAACAAAGTGATGAGACGACAATCTACCTTTGCATTGCATCACGCGTCTCATCCCTGGAGCAGAACTCGGGTTCTCATCTGGATGGTTGTTGGAAATCGATATCCCGGAATTAATAAATTTAAATAAATAAATTATCTAATTAATTCTGACCGAAATCCTTCGGAGATCGAATATCCGGAGTTGTCAAAATGCGGAACGACAACTCCAATCGACTCCCGGTTGCCGGAATAATCCGCCACGAACCACCACGAAGCGCCGGACTCAACCAAAACCCTAACCGCGGCAAAGCCGCGGCTGTTCGGTCGAGTCCCCTCGTGGGACTCGCGGCTGTTCAAGGCAGCCGCCTAGGGCTGCCCTTGGCAGCCCGCTGGACACCCCCAGCAACACCCCGCTGATCGCCCCCAAGCCACGGTCGAACCGTGGCTAGCGATCAGCCCGCAGCCACCGCCGCGCGAGCGGCGGTCCAGCCGCGCGAGCGGTGATCGCTCCGCCGGAGCGGAGCTCGTGCCGCGCGAGCGGCGCTGCTCCAGCAGCCCGCTGGATGTGCACGGGCGATCGAGCTCGTGCTCGATCGAGTCTCGGCGTCCAGCCGAGGCTCATGCCCCTCGACCCCTCCTAGGCGAGCCGTTGAGCCGCCGGCGGTCCGGTGATCTTCGATCACCACCGCGCGGTTCAACCTCGACAAAGGTCGCGTTCTCGGATCTTGGTTCACGATATTTTTACGATAATTAAACGATAAAATCATAAAGAGGGTTTTACGATTTACCTCGTTCTCGTTGTTCGGAAAAACGAAGAACTCAATTTGACGACCTTGAGATCTTCCCACGTATTCCTTGCACTAGCCCGGACGTCGTGTGGGCGACGATCTACCGAACTCCATGGATCCTCCTCTCTACTTTCTCTCTCTAGAATTGTGATCTTCAAGTTATGAGAATAGAGAAGACCATGTAGTGCTTTTATAGGCTACGTAGGGGATCTTAAGGAGGTGGAATATTGGGCTTCCAATATTGAAGATTAAATTCAGCCCAATGCTCAAGTCCATTAATCCTTATCAATATTAATTAATTCTATTTTCCACTATATAAAATTAATTGCACTCCCAATATTAAACCATATTATATCAAATAATATTTCTCCGGTAGTATTATTTATTCCGTGTATTTAAGATATAAATATCCATGAATAAAATTAATTTATTGCTAATTAATTTATTCATCTCTTATATCCGAGACTAGTACCATTCAACCTTAATTATTATGCGGAACGAATCCACCTGCAGGGTTTACATAATAATTCCTTATGAACTCATCTCGGGGATATTATCAACCCTTCCGGGATACACTTTCCCGTCAAGTATTCACGGCATGTCATATATAAAATATAGTGACCCAACTTAACCGGTAATTAACCCAATAATTAAATCGGTTAATTCCTTTGGTAAATCAAAGTCACTTATATTAAATATACACACCCGCAATAGTTTCAGGGATTAAGAATAAAATACACTGAGACTCGAATCGATTATCGCCGGCAATCCTAATCGATGAATCTCAACGATCCGCTCAGTACACCAAGTGTACAAGTGTGATAAAATAATCAAGACAGATTATTTTCTCTCTCACACAACGACTATACCGATGGATTGGTCCGTGTCCATCTAGGTCGTGAGCAACTGTTCGATTAAATACGAGTAACCGATAGTATGATCTTCTGTGTGGGGCCCGACACACCATACTAACTACAACGTATAGAATCCAGGACTATGTTTTGCATATATTTAATTATAAATAATTAAACGCAAACAATTGTTCATTTAGTTAAATAGATTAATGGCAATGGATCGTGAGTTTCTGTCACTTAAATCTAGACATTAAGTACACAACTCCAACAATCTCCCACTTGTACTAAGGTCTAGTCATTTCCTCCAAACTCCCGACTCCCATACTCATCACGTGCTTAAGTTGTACTTCCAGGAAGTACTATGTGAATGAGCACTCTAGGTTGCCGCTCTGAAGTTATCTTGGTGACTACAGCGTCGTCTCCCTCGACGATGACTCGTATCAGGTGGTACTTGCACTATGTGTTATCTTACACTTATGGACTTGTGATTTCTTACCATTTGCCATTGCACCGCTATTTACATAGCCTTTGGCAAATTAAGAATCACATCTAAGTCCCAGAGATTATCCCGGAGTTATACCAAAACTTCCGCTGCCTCTGAGGCCGCTATTTGGTTACCCATGGCAGAGTCCGAAAAGCATCGTGCTTATCACTCTTCCATGTTAAAACTCCTTCTCCTTCAATAGTGAAACACATAGCCTGATATCGACTTACAATGGTCCTCATTTGATTAGAAATCTAAGAGAATGTAATCCAAAGGAAATGCTCGTCTGCTTCGTAGTCTAGAACAGTACTTCGAAAGTACTTTTACGGCAGTCGAACATTCCTTTCCAGGATTACCTTGATATCCTCCCACTACGCTAACCGCATAGCCGATATCAGGTTCTTGTTTTCAACATTGCACTTATTAAGCTTTCCACACTCCAAGTGTAGGAAACTGCTTTCATTGCTTCTATCTCCTTTTGTGTTCCAAAACACATATCCTTAGATAGATGCATTCCGTCTCTGAAAGGTAACGAACCTTTCTCGGAATCTTGCATGTTTAAAACGAACCATAATCATTTATGTAAGATGTCCAGGAGAGGTACAATGTTCTTTCTAGAGATCCAAGATCTCAAGAACATGTTACTTCTTCCTTTATCTTTCATAATGATTCATCTAGACAACCATTATTTTATGTCTGATAACATCTTTACATTGTTGCCAATGATAAGAGTGCCATCTACATAAAACCTTCGAGAAACACCACCTTGTTTTCCATCACGTTTCCAATACACACAATTCGTCTTTTGATGAATCCATAAAATGGACTATCTCATCAATTTGCAAGTACCACGAACTCAATGCTTTGTTTCAATCCATAAATGGATCAACTAAGCTTGTACTCTAAATGATCTCGCCTCTTAGCAATAATCCTTATTGCTCTCCAAGAAGGCACATTTAGATCTAGTACGGCCTTCATGTAAATTCTAGGGATCGATTTCATGTATACTAGGTCCAGAGTCCGAAGACTCTCCTAGTCTTATGAATATCTCCGGTTGTCCCACAACCTCCCACTACAATGGCGTTCCGGTGTATAAACAGTGATAACAGTAGGTGCAGTTAGTGGTGTACCGCTACTCGGTTCGGCTGGTTCTAAGTCTTAATCGTTTTCTCTCTTTTCAGAAGTATCATGTCGTTTTTGGGCTTGTGGTTCATCTAATAGCCTTCCCATAAGAACCGGGCGTTAGAACTTATAACGTCCTTCTGGTTCATAGTACTATCGAACACACATCTTTTGTTCTTCTAGGATATTCTACAACCACATTTGAATGCGTCGTTGTTACCAAGACATATCCATAGAACATAGGTAGTTCCGTTTAACTCATGCTTTTACTATTTCTATAAGAGTTCCATTTCTTATTTACGACACACCATTTCTACACAACAGTGTATGGTGTAGTCATTTGGGATCAAATCCCAATCTCTGATCAGTATGCCATGCATTCCTCAGATAGGTACTTGCCTCCGCGATCAAATCACAGGCTACAAATGGATATACCTTGATGGTTCTCCACAATTGCTTAGTGTCCATTGACTTGTCAAAACACTTGCTTTTGTGGCACATCATGTATTCTAATCCATTTCTCGAGTAATCATCAAATGAAGTAATCGTACCTTATTGTCTGAGTAGGCATAGGTCTGCATACATCAGAGTCAATCAATTCTTATACTTGTCCGGATCTTACATCTTATATCCATAAAGGATTGCTTAGTCATGTTATCTTCCAAATTAGATTCTTAGGTCGGAAGGTCCACTCCTTCAACTTAATTGACCAAATATCAATTTTCGACCTTTGAACTTCTTATTTGAATAAACATGATTCAGCATAAGAATCCACAAATATAATTGATAAAGAAATCTCTTATTAGTAAAACGAGTTTTACTACGGTTCGTTGCATTGTGGTGGACTCAGGATCCATCATTTATATATTGCTAGCCAATGTACCAGAATAGATAATATCATTATTTCTTCTTATAACCATCAAATGATTAAAAGAAATAAAATATCCATTTATTAGAAATCTAGAACAAAGTTCTTTCTAATATGAAAGGTACATAAAAGCAATAACTCAAAATGAAATCCTATAAAATGTCCTCCACTGCAACTGCTGCCTCCTCTACAGCATTGCCCATGTAGACTACGATTTCTTCTTTTCCAAGTTGTTAGGTTTCCTGGAACCTTTGCATTTAAAATGCACATACCGTCAGTGGTTCCATATCTACACACCAGGTTCCGGTAGATAATACCACTGACTATGTTTTACGACTAAAGAAGAATTTCGTACTTTCTTTGAGAGGATAATCAGACTTCCAGTACCCAGACTGTTTGCATCGAGAACTCTTGCCTCATGGCTTTCTCGTCCCATCTCGTGGTCCAAGAAACCTAGGACCACTGAGTTTCTTTGCTTGCTTTTCCTTTCCCCCGATTTTTCCCTTAGGTTCGAAACCTTTGGCATTGGCTACAAGAGCTTGCGATTTCCGTCTCAACTCGTCAAAAAGGTCAATCATCTCAAAAACGTGTTTAAGCGTTTCCTCGAAGCGACTGGCCTTTATGAGTATCCTCATCGCTTCTTGTCTAGCCGCCTATGTCAATAGGCTCGGGAGGACAAAGCTTACTGAGTACTAACCAGTACTCTTCAACAGTCTGGACAATGTCTAGATCTCTATTCCAATCATTACATTTAGGGACCAATGAGTTTAAAATCCTTACGTATCACAGAAAGTGGGTTCAAAGCCATATCCTAATCTATGAGCACATATAACAACAAACAATCGATTTAATCTCCGATATTATCTCCCTCAAATAATATCATTAAACCACTAATCACATCTAAAATCCCATCAGATATGGCAAGCCACGATAGTGTGGAAGTTTACCTATCCAAATGATTTAGCAATTAGATTTCCTTCGGTCGTACATCATCATTAGCGTTACTTCGATGGGAAGAATACTAAGAAGCGTACCTAAGTGTAAACCATTACTCAGTATCTAAGAAGATTGTTTGGGACACGCATATTCACCGCAAGCCACGATAGTGTGGACGTTTACGTTAACATACGCTCCTTTACTCCCTTCTATAACTGTCTACATCAATCGTTCCAAAATCCCATTCAATGTAGCAAGCCATGATAGTGTGGACGTTTACTACACCAAACGACTTTTACAATTGACTCCCAATTACTTGATTCATTTAATCTTGTAAATCAAGACGCGGAGAATCATAAGTGAAACTCGAAGTTTCTAACCAGTGATTCACCATGCGAACAACCCTATCTCTCATAAATGAGGGAGCCGAGCAGACAATCGATCTAGTCATCAAATGACACGAAAGTCTCTAATTTGTGTCCTCGACATGACCAAGTGGCTTTGGCTCCATTCCACTCCCCGGGGTGAGAATGAGTCGACTTGAAATCAGTTTTGGAAAGACAAATTAGGCATTGTTTGATAAACTTAATCAATGTTTCTCGTAAAAGGAATTACAAGAATTCTCCTCCAATGACTTGTCTATACGAACTTCAAAAGTCCATAAAAGTCACCAAGAGAACAGCAATGGAGACCATGGATATGTTTCCATACCCTCTCCCACTTAGCTTTTTACAATAAAGGGATACGCTATCTAATGCATAATTAAATACACATAAGCATGCATACATGAAATAAAGCACATAGAATATTATCACATAATCAAAATAATACTAGAATATTATTTTCCGACTATTATGGCTTTATCGCATCTCCGTACGCATCTTCTAGTCTTTAGTCTTCGTTCTTGAATGCTCCATGTGACGGGAATATTAATTCCAATATTTAAATCTATTTATTTTTAATAAATCCAAAAGTTACTTAATTCGAAAATTAAGTCAATCGAATAAATCAAAAATAAAATTAAATATTATTAATATTTTTATTTATTTATTTTCCTATCTAATTCTATTAAATCTCTAGAATAATCTATCCAAGACCCACTTGGAATATTCTAGAAGACTTCTATAATAGAATAAGGAAATAAAATAAATTAGGACTCTTCTACTTTCCAAAATTAATTAATTTCTATGTCCATGAAAATTCCCATAAAATAGGAATAATCAAATAGGAAATAAATTAATTTAATAATTAATTATTTTCCTTTCTAATTCCATTAAATCTCTAGAATCCTATTCCAAGTAGAACTTAGAATATTCTAGAAGACTTCCATAATAGAATAAGAAAATAAATTAATTCCAATTAATTCTTTTCCTATTTCCATGAGAATTCCCAAAAAATAGGAATACTCAAAATAGGAAAACCGAATCAATTAGGAAAGTGAATCTAGGTAGGAGAACACGAGATCACGAGGACCCCGCGTCCCCCACCATCGATCGCCGGCCGGGGAGGAGCGCCGCCGCCACCTCAGCCCACGCGCCACCACCATCGGTGGCCGGCGTGGCCGAGGGTTCCCGCGGGCAGCCCCCACGCCCCCCTTCGATCGATCCTCATGGGATCGATCATCATGATCGATCCCCGGTCCTCCCTCTCTTCGTCTCCTCCGTCACACTTTTCCAATTGTCGTTTCGTTATCGATCCAACGTAAATAAATTACAAATTTATTACTATGCACTCCGGTATCGATTCTCTACATGAAATCGACCTCATACAATTTCCGGAAAAATAAGAACAAGCATTCACCACACAAGAACAAATATTGACATCACCGAGAGTTTAATAATCAAGAACATTATTATGACATTAATTAACAAAAATTAAATCTAGCCATAATAATCGGAAACCCTGCAAGGTAGAACAATTTATCGAAAAATACCATGAACTAAAACCAACGCTCTGATACCAATTGTTGGAAATCGATATCCCGGAATTAATAAATTTAAATAAATAAATTATCTAATTAATTCCGACCGAAATCCTTCGGAGATCGAATATCCGGAGTTGTCAAAATGCGGAACGACAACTCCAATCGACTCCCGGTTGCCGGAATAATCCGCCACGAACCACCACGAAGCGCCGGACTCAACCAAAACCCTAACCGCGGCAAAGCCGCGGCTGTTCGGTCGAGTCCCCTCGTGGGACTCGCGGCTGTTCAAGGCAGCCGCCTAGGGCTGCCCTTGGCAGCCCGCTGGACACCCCCAGCAACACCCCGCTGATCGCCCCCAAGCCACGGTCGAACCGTGGCTAGCGATCAGCCCGCAGCCACCGCCGCGCGAGCGGTGATCGCTCCGCCGGAGCGGAGCTCGTGCCGCGCGAGCGGCGCTGCTCCAGCAGCCCGCTGGATGTGCACGGGCGATCGAGCTCGTGCTCGATCGAGTCTCGGCGTCCAGCCGAGGCTCATGCCCCTCGACCCCTCCTAGGCGAGCCGTTGAGCCGCCGACGGTCCGGTGATCTTCGATCACCACCGCGCGGTTCAACCTCGACAAAGGTCGCGTTCTCGGATCTTGGTTCACGATATTTTTACGATAATTAAACGATAAAATCATAAAGAGGGTTTTACGATTTACCTCGTTCTCGTTGTTCGGAAAAACGAAGAACTCAATTTGACGACCTTGAGATCTTCCCACGTATTCCTTGCACTAGCCCGGACGTCGTGTGGGCGACGATCTACCGAACTCCATGGATCCTCCTCTCTACTTTCTCTCTCTAGAATTGTGATCTTCAAGTTATGAGAATAGAGAAGACCATGTAGTGCTTTTATAGGCTACGTAGGGGATTTTAAGGAGGTGGAATATTGGGCTTCCAATATTGAAGATTAAATTCAGCCCAATGCTCAAGTCCATTAATCCTTATCAATATTAATTAATTCTATTATCCACTATATAAAATTAATTGCACTCCCAATATTAAACCATATTATATCAAATAATATTTCTCCGGTAGTATTATTTATTCCGTGTATTTAAGATATAAATATCCATGAATAAAATTAATTTATTGCTAATTAATTTATTCATCTCTTATATCCGAGACTAGTACCATTCAACCTTAATTATTATGCGGAACGAATCCACCTGCAGGGTTTACATAATAATTCCTTATGAACTCATCTCGGGGATATTATCAACCCTTCCGGGATACACTTTCCCATCAAGTATTCACGGCATGTCATATATAAAATATAGTGACCCAACTTAACCGGTAATTAACCCAATAATTAAATCGGTTAATTCCTTTGGTAAATCAAAGTCACTTATATTAAATATACACACCCGCAATAGTTTCAGGGATTAAGAATAAAATACACTGAGACTCGAATCGATTATCGCCGGCAATCCTAATCGATGAATCTCAACGATCCGCTCAGTACACCAAGTGTACAAGTGTGATAAAATAATCAAGACAGATTATTTTCTCTCTCACACAACGACTATACCGATGGATTGGTCCGTGTCCATCTAGGTCGTGAGCAACTGTTCGATTAAATACGAGTAACCGATAGTATGATCTTCTGTGTGGGGCCCGACACACCATACTAACTACAACGTATAGAATCCAGGACTATGTTTTGCATATATTTAATTATAAATAATTAAACGCAAACAATTGTTCATTTAGTTAAATAGATTAATGGCAATGGATCGTGAGTTTCTGTCACTTAAATCTAGACATTAAGTACACAACTCCAACAATGGTAAATTCTTTTATTTGTATCATTATCAAGAAAAAGCAAGTCTTTTTTATTTATTTTTTACTTTTTTCGTTTTTCTTTTGCAGCTTTGCTTTCTTAAACAATTCAAGAGCTCGGTGCAGAAATCCGATTACATGACGCTGCGACTGGGCTTCATCACAGTGGGTACATTCATTTGATTCATCACATATGTATATGTATTAATTATAACCTAGAAAGGCTTTTGCTTGAAAATCGCAGAATCACAAGCTCCCACATTCATACGATTTTCACAAGTATATGGTCAGGAGCATGGAAGACGAGTTCTACCGCATTGTCGGTATCAGGTATTTTGCGTCCATATGTTCGTAATTCAAATATAAATAGACGATTTTTACGATTCTTCAATTACTCGTCGCAGCTGGCCACTATGGGGTTACGATATACTTTGCATATTCATAAATATACACGGTAACAAGTTCTTACCGTATCAAGAAAGCTTAATTAATTTCCTCGAACTTTCGTGTCTGAATCGAATGTCAACTGAATCGAATGTCAATAATCGCAGGTCTCAACATATACTTCTGGCTTTCCTTTTTACCAGTCATTGTAAGTCCAAACGTATAAGATAAGAAAGATGGACTAGTTATTCAGTTTATATCGTTTCAGAATGCTTTCGAGATGGCAAGTTTTATCTGGTCACTGGTAAGCATATATATATGATATAACTAGTCCATCTTTCTTATCTTATACGTTTGATTTGGCCATGTTTATAATGATTTTTAACCGACTGATTCGACAGTGGGCACTGAAGAAAGAACATTCGTGTTTCATGAAAAATTACGCGATGATCATCATTCCCCTAGTTTCTGGGTAAGTAATTCGTACGATATAAAAATATTACAATTCATCTGAATATTTGTATGTATAAATGCAGGGTTCTTGTTCAGTTCTGGTGTAGCTATAGCACCGTCCCTCTAAGCGTGATTGTAGTACTAGTGTAATTTGTATTGTTAATTAACATTCTTCTTCATCTAAAGTAGTTTTTTTTCGTTGTCTACTTTTTGTTCTAGATGGGGTCGCGTTTCAAGAAGGCTTTGCTAGCCGAGAACTTGAGGGAGTCGTTGCACAGCTGGTGCAAGAGAGTGAAAGCGAGGTCGAGAGCCACAAATTCCATCACTACGAGGTCGAGTCGGTTATGGAGACAACGACCGAGCTCGAGAGTTTTAATATGTTTTCTCTGGAATTGTTGGGCAGGCAGTGGCACAAAATGTCTATGCATCAACTTTTGTGTCTTGTTTGAGTGGCATTTTCATGTGTACACAAATAATATGTTTGTTTCATTTTTCGACTGCGAGTAGTGTTACTATTACGAGTCGGGCTTATAATTCTTTCTTCAGTATATTTTTTTTTTCAATTGAAATTCAAATCTAAAATATGATATTCAGTGTATTTTTATGACATTGAATGACATATTTTAACACTGAATGATATATTTTAATACTGAACACACTGAATGACATATTTTAACACTGAACACACTGAATGTCATATTTTAACAGTGAATGACATATTTTAACACTGAATGTCATATTTTAACACTGAACATACTTAATGTCATATTTTAACACACTAAATGACATATTTTAACACTGAACATACTGAATGTCATATTTTAACACTGAATGACATATTTTAATACTGAATGTCATATTTTAACACTGAACACACTGAATGTCATATTTTAACACACTGAATGTCATATTTTAACACTGAATGTCATATTTTAACACTGAACACACTGAATGTCATATTTTAACACTGAACACACTGAATGTCATATTTTAACACACTGAATGTCATATTTTAACACTGAATGTCATATTATAACACTGGATGTCATAAAAACACACTGAATATCATATTTTAACACTTAATGTCATATTTTAACACTGAGTGTGACTGAAACACACTGAATAGTAATGAAAAACACTGAATGTCACATAAATACACTATTTGATTAAAAAACTACTGAATATCATAAAAAAAACACTGAATATCATTACACTGTTTGATTAAAAAAAACACACTGAATATCATCAAAAAGCACTGAATATCATCCACATTTACAATCGAACACTTGGTCATTCTTATTCAAAAAAATATATATAAGCCTAACTACCATTACTGCACAACTTGTGATCCTCCAACATGTAAAAAACGATTGAGAAGAGGAATACGAATGGAGTCAGCAAACGAATCCATTTCCAAATTCCCATCCAACTGCTCTTTAAGTCATTTCGTCAAACACCTTCCTCGCCGTCACGGTTTTCAATTTTTCTCAAGGCTTCATGAACTTGATCGAGATCCGGCTTCGCGACCACCGTAAAATCGAGCGATGCCGCCCGAGAGTGAGTCGGGACTTTCGACGAATACCTGGCGCGGGGTCACGAGGGAGAGCTCGGGAGGTAGTTCTGGCTGACACGTCTTTGAGCATTGTGGATCGGTTGTGGAGGCGTTTGTTTGCGTCGGGGCTGTCGATGATCACAACAGCCACCAGTACACGGGGGGCGACACTGCAGCTCGAGGCGGGATTTGATTTGCAGGAGGACTCGTGGCGGAGACCGGAGGACCGGGGACGAGGAGGAGGACGGAGCACCGGCGCTGGTGGTGGCGTTGGTCGGCAGCATCGAGTGCCCCGCCCTCGACTGCGATCGAGCCCCGACCCGCGCACCTGCGAGCCCCTCGTCGGGACGTCGTTGTTCGTGCGGTGGTGCGACGCGCTCTGCGAGGAAGCCACGGCGGGCCTGTCCAGGTGCTACTGCCCGTACAATTGATACGACGACGGAGAAGGAGGCAGAGGCACTATCGCCGATCGAGAATCCTAACGGATCGATGGGTCTGGGGTGATGTGTTTTTACTACACGGTGAGTGTGTGTTAGGTGGGCTTGGGTGGGTAGGACAGATTGAGGGGTAGTTTCGTCATTCCATATACATTTTTTTGGCCCAATTGGAACAAAAAGGCCTAATTGACACATAAATTGGAGATTGGCCTTATTGCCGAGAAAATGTTGAAAAATGGCCTTATTGCCATTTTTCCTTTTTTTTTTTTGTTCTTTGTTTTATACCTTTAACAATCTAATTTACTTAATATATATGTAAAAATAATATTTTTACTTATTATTTTTTTATTTTAAAACATTTATTTTTATTTAACTATTTTTTTTTAACTAGAATACTAAAATATGTAATATTTTTAATTAAAAAATTATATGTTTAATTTTTCTTACATTATATAAATTAATAATAGTATAATATATATTAATTCATATCTAAATATAAACAAACTATTATATAAATTAATAAAATATTTTTTGTAAAAATTTCTGCCTTGGACAGCCCAAATAGCACGTCCCAAATTATAAATTGATATGAAGAATGAATGAGTGAGTATTTTGCACGGTAGAATGTCATCGGACTGCACTCTATCACGGACAAAATAACAAATCATCTCAACTTGTTTGGTTCGATGAAGAATGAATGAGTGAGTATTTTGCATGGTAGAATGTCATCGGACTGCACTCTATCACGGACAAAATAACAAATCATCTCAACTTGTTTGGTTCGATCACAAAACAATGGGTTGTTTGAAATATGACATGCCACTTGATTATCGTATGCAAATAAGTGACATTTGATTGTGGAGCTTTTATATCAAGCAATAACCACTGTAACCAAATAACGGACCGTACTTGCTATGACTCGATACTTCGCCTTGTTGGATTTTCGGTTTTGATTATGGATTGGAGAGTTGGATAGATAATTGAATCACGTTGAACACGTTTTTCTTAAAGAGTATTTCGACCTATATCGCACAGGTTACACGAAATTCCTTCCAGGATAAGACAATACCACACTTGATTTCTTAGGCTTAGAAATCAAGCAACTTATGAAACGTTATGATTTCTTTGTTTCTCAAGACTTTGATAAAACAACAGTGTTCTTGTGTGTCATATGAATATGATTTTCATTATTGTTATGATTGTATGAAGTATACAATCCCTATATATACATATAAAGCATCATATGGTAATTAAGGGACACACCTCTTTGGAAAGAGAAACACCCCTTGGAGAAGTGACACACCTATTCGTTGGATAAGTACATTTTGGAGAAAATAACTATTCGTAAAGCACCCTTACGGATAATCATACATGCATATTCATGTAATTACGAATTTACCATCCAAAATATGATAATAAATCATATTATACCATGCATATCCATGAAGTCACGTGATTAAACTTTAACATGCATATTTTTACTTATCTAACTCATTGTTTCGTATCACTTCTATATGACTGTGCACCCCGCATCTCCAAGGTCATATTATAGTGTTTAGGTTTAACACAAAAACTTTGAATGATTGCTATCATATTAAATGACAAATGATTTAAAATTTTACTTAAATCATCAACACGCTTCTGCCATTATCTAACGGGTACATGGCTGGATACTCCGCCTCTGCCGAAGAGCGAGAAACAATTGTCTGTTTTTTAGTCCTCCAAGAAATTGACCCACCTCCTAGAAAAATGAAGTATCCCATGCAAGCCATTGAGTTAAAAGACACGTATGGGCAGATGGAAAAAGTCTCCCAATCGGCGCACCTCCTAGAGAAATGAAGTACTTGTGCATGTAAAAATGAGGTATCAAAATCAATGTTTTAAAAAACGGCCGAGTCGTACGCCTCAACTTGCGAGTCGTACCTCCTCGTCAGTGAGATGTACTGAGTCGTACACATCGCAAGGAAACCCAAGAAGGTGTGCCTCGCGCAGATGAGGCGTAAGTGAGGCGGACGACATGAGGCACTGTTTTTTTATCTTTTGCTTCTTCATCCTTGGTTCTCAGTAAATTTATCGATCTTGTTGTTATTCATTCTATTCTCAAGGACGAAGAAGAAAAGAGATTTTGAAGAATGAAAATAAAAACATAAATATAGTGAAAGTGCGGCGGCAAGAAAACAGGAAAACTAGGGTTGAAAAACAAGTGATTTTTTTACTAAAGTATAAAATACTACTACCTCTGTCCCAAAGCAATAGTCACACTTTCTTCACAAATAACAAAGGAAGTGTGACTATAATTATGGGACAGAGGTAGTATTATTGTAATATTAGGGAGCTAGAGGGCTAAATGCTAAAATTAATCTATTAGTTTCAGGCTACTAACCCTTCACTTTAAAATTACTACTGGACTTAGAGAATAATTTTGTTGGTCCCTTAAAATAGGTCATGTCTCTATTTTGTCCACTAAAAAAAGTCAGTTTCAATTTAAATTCTTAAATCAGAGAAATGTAGTAAATTTAGTTCAATTTAATCGGAAACTACAAATTTTCACCAGAAAAAGACACGAAAACTTCTTTCCGGTCAATTTTGTTGATTAGGCGCCACGTAAATCTGTCATGTGAGCATCGCCTTTATCGATTTGATCTACTAAAAAAAGTTGGTTTCAGTTTAGTCCCTTAAATCACAAAAGTATAGTCAATTTAGTTCAATTGATCGTTAAATACAATTTTCAATTTAGTGATCGTTAAATACAATTTTTCACTGTGAAAAAAATATTGATTACAAAGAGGATCGAACTTGTTCTTTTCCCTCGAATGAGAATAATTACTGTTAAAACTTATTGGAAAATTTATGTATTTAAAACTTATAACACATAAAATACTCTATTCTATTAAATATTTTATTGCTTTTTATTAACTTTTTTTTTAATTTTTATTAATAAATTGAAAGCAATTATTAATAATTAGTAATTATAATTACCCGTTCTTTATTAATTATAATTCGTAATTTTTTTATTAATTTATAATTAAAATTTGTTAATTATTAATAATTTATTTTAAATTTATTAAAAAAAATTTAAACAACATGAATAAAAAAATACAAAAAAAAATATAAAAAAAACAATAAAACACATAATTGGAATATGTGTTTAATGTGATATAATTCCTAAATAAATAAATTTTTCAATAACTCATAATAATAATTACTTAATAAAAAAATTATTTTATTTTTAAATTCAAAATGTTATTTTTTAAAAATTATATTTAAATATAACTAAAACAAATACTACATAATAACAATATGGTCTCAATTGTAGTGAGTGACTCACTTGGTTGAACTGTCTCTTTTAAAAGAAATACTTGTTTAAATGCTCTCTATATACAATATCTTTTTTGAGTGAAAATTTTAATTATACAATCAAATTGGATTAAATTAATTACATTTTTGTGATTTAAGAGACTAAATTGAAATCGACATTTTTTAGTGGATCAAATCGGTCAAGTTCATGCTTCCGTGGAAAATGATCAACGTGACACTTAGTCAGCAAAATTCACCGGAAATAAGTTCACGTGTCTTTTTCCAAGGAAATTTTAAATTTTACAATCAAATTGAATTAAATTGACTACATTTTTATGATTTAAGAGATTAAATTGAAACCAACTTTAATAGATTAAATCGAGACTTAATCTATTTTAAGGGACCAACAAATTTTTGCTCTCTCTCTAAGCAGTGCAATCTTACACCGTTCAATATCACAACACAAAATCTAACGGTTATTATATTGCCCAAATAAATATAACATCTGCCCGTTTATTTATTATTTGTGTTCATTTAACTTTTAAAAAATTACCACTATTATTCATTACTATTAATATTACTTTCATAATTAATTCATAATTATATATTAAGATTATTATATTTTTAATAACTTTTATATCATAAATTTTTTAATAACTTTTATATCACAAAATCTTAACGCGATTATATTTTTAATAACTTTTTATTTTAAAATTATTATATTTCTAATAACTTTAATATCACAAAATTTTAATGTTATTATATTTTTAACAATATTTATATCACAAAATCTTAACAAAATTATATTTTAATAACTTTAATATCACAATTTTAATAATATTTATATCACAAAATTTTAACGCAATTATATTTTAATAACTTTAATATTACAAAATTTTAACGTTATTATATTTTTAATAATTTTTATATCACAAAATCTTAATTCAATTATATTTTTAATAATTTATTTTAGAGTAATTATTAATAATTTATTGTTTTTATTAATTATTTTATTTATTTTTTATATATTTTAAAATTGAATTATATAATTAATATGAATATTATATAGTTTATCGGTTAATAATAATAATATTTTAAAATTTTAAATACATAAATATAAAAAATTTATATTTAATTTTAAAATACTAATAATTATATAAAATAATTAAACATTCTTATATTTTTAAAATAATACTATAGTCAGTATAATATTTTATATTTTTATTTTGGGTGATTTAATTTTTATATATGAAAATAAATAAATTATTAATAATAACAATAAAATAAAATTTAAAAAAAAATGATTATAAACACCGGGCAGATCAAATATATTGTTATTTATTTAAATAATATATTCACCATTAGATTTTAGTTTGATATGTATATTGTTATTTATTTAAATAATATATTCACCATTAGATTTTAGTTTGATATTAAGATTACACTGCTTATGGTGCAGTGTAAAAACGCACCGCACGCCCCCTCAATCCATATTTCAGAGTCTATTATACGGAGTACCTAACCAGTCACACTATTGGACATTCAATTTATTGAAAATAAGTTGAGTCAATTTATCTCCCTCCACACTAGACTCATTGTCATTGGGTAGCAGAGCAGTCATGCGCATTCTAAGGTTCTTAGAGGCATGTTTGTAGAATAAATGTATTCGACAAAAACATTCGACAAACTCATTCGACGTGTCGAATCACATTCGACAAACATATTCGACAAACACATTCGACAAACAATTTACCATTCGATAAACATATTCGACAAACATTTTTTATTCGAAAAACATATTCGATAAACATTTCTTATTCGACAAACATATTCGATAAAACATTTCTTATTCGACAAACATATTCGATAAACATTTCTTATTCGATAAACGTATTCGACACACATTCGACATATCGAATTCTCATTCGACATATCGAATTCACATTCGATAAAAAAGTGATTCTTGAGTCTTTTGGAATTTGCAGTATATTAGCTCCTTGTCCCCTCTCTGTTTTTTTCTTTCATCAGAAAAAAATAATAAAGAAAAATAAAAAAAATCAAATTCTTTCATTCCCAAGCAAAGATCCGATTTTATATTTTTCAAGAAACAAATTTTCTTGAATTTCAGCTCTCCATTGGGCTTTCCCAGATTCCTCCTCCATCTCAGTCTCACCGAGTCCCAGATGCTTTCCCACATGAAGGACCTCGCCTCGAAGAACAAGCTCTTCAAATCGTACATCGGGATGGGCTATTACAACACCTTCGTCCCGCCGGTGATTCTCAGGAACATCATGGAGAATCCCGGCTGGTACACACAGTACACCCCTTACCAGGCCGAGATCTCACAGGGCCGACTTGAGTCCCTCCTCAATTACCAGACCATGATAACCGACCTAACCGCCCTCCCCATGTCCAACGCCTCCCTCCTCGACGAGGGCACAGCCGCCGCCGAAGCCATGGCCATGTGCAACAACATCCAGAAGGGCAAGAAGAATACCTTCCTCATCGCCAGCAACTGCCACCCTCAGACCATCGACATCTACCGGACCAGGGCAGACGGGTTCGACCTCAAGGTCGTTGTCGAGGACCTCTCCTTTTTCTGATCAAAACTCCAATATGGGTGGGGCGGAGAGCGATCGAGAAAATGAGTTTTCGTAATTGACCTTCTCTGCGGACGGAGAATGGATATCTGAGTGGGGGCGGAGAGCGAGAAGATGGTCGACATCATCATTCACTGCGGATGGCCGAAAAGAGGGTCAAAGGAGAAAGAGACGATTTTTGTTTTTTGGAGCGGCGTTTTGGAGCGGCGTTTTTCTTGGAGCAGAAAATGAGAAGATTGGGAGAGTGATTTGTTTGATTATGGTTTTAGAATTTTTCTATTTAATACATCTGACAAGGGTAATTTGGTCAATCAATGTAGAAAAGCTGTTTTTCTAAGGGCAACCCCAATGGTTGTGAAATGGCAAGGGCCATTGCCATTTTTTGGCAAAAATTCAAAAAAATCAACCCCAATGGTTGAAATGGCCCTTGCCAAAAAATGGCTCTTGCCAAATATCCATGTATATTTGAGCAAATATACATGGAAAAATGGCCCTTGCCATTTGTGTCATGTCATCACTACCTCTCATCTCAACCACTCAAAATTCAACAACATTTTTTTAATTATAAATTTGATATTATCACTAGGGGTGGGCACTTCGTTCCGAAATTTTGATTCCGTCTCGATCCCATCCCGAAAACTAACGGAATGAGACGGGATGGATTTTAAAAATGACAATCCCGTCCGTCCCGTTTCAAATTTTTTACAATGGGACGGGAAGGGACTGGGACGATCCCGTTTAATCCCGTCATGTCCCGTTTATTTTTTAATATCAATAATATTTTTATTTTTTCAAACATTAATAAAAATATCAAAATATTAATTATAGTTTTAATTAAATTTATTATATCTTTACAATATAACAACATTTCAAAATAATTTAATTTTTATTTATATATTTTTATTGATTGAGTTGTTGAATTTAATATCAAGATATAGGTAGGTTAGTAGTCGTAGGTGATCAATTTAATAAATTATTTTAGATTTTAATATTGTATATATAATTTATAGAAAAAATTATATTAAAAAAATTTAAAAAGTCAAAAATATTTGTTTTTAATAAAAATGGCTCTAGCCATTTTTATACCATTGGGGTACATTTCACAAATGGCAAATGACAGGAGCCATTTTTTAGCCAAAATGACAATTGGCAAGAGCCATTTTGGCCAAACCATTGGGGTTGCTCTAAATGGGTGTGTAAATATCATGTTTTCTTATTTACTTAAGTGCAATAATTTAACATTTTCACTATTTTTTTACATTTATTATAATTAGATATAGTATATAAAACATATATTGCGCAACAAAAATAAAAAAATAAAATTTTAAATTTTAAATTTATACTTATTTATATCAAAAAAATCTATTAAATAGAAAAAATATATTTTAATATATAATAATGAAAGATAAAAATTGAATTTTAAGATATTTATTAAATTAGTTGTATTTATTATTATATAAAAATAAAAAATAAAAATAACTTTGGGCATTCCGCCCATGGGCAGAAACTGCCCATATATAATTACAGTATTTTAAAATACGAAACTTGTATTTAAGGCATTTTGTTTTGAGTCTTGCTATTTGGGCAGAATCTGCCCAAGGCAGAATTTTTTTTAAAAATTATTTAAAAATTATTATAATATTTTTATTATTATTTTGTTATATAACATAATTAAGTACACTATATCAAATATATATTGCACAAAAAAAATAAAAAATAAAAATGTTTAAATAAAGATATTAAATATTTTTATATTTATACTAAAATAATCAATTGATTATAAAAAAATTATTTTAATATATAAAAATGAAAGATAAAAATTTTATTTTAATAAACTTATTAAGTTAATTATATTTATAATCATATAAACATAAAAAAATAAAAAAAAACAATAATTTTGAGCAGCTCTGCTCATGGGCAGAATCTGCCCACAAGGAATTACCGTTTTGTTTTTGAGGCAGAATCTGCCCGCAAGGAATTACCGTTTTGTTTTTGAGGCGCGAGGCGTATGTCTCGAGGCATATGCCTCCAAACAATTAATTAAAATTATCATTATTTTATAAAAACAAGAATAAAAACATTGGAAATATAACTTAATCAAAGGATTCATGTGTTTAAATATATAATTTTAAATTTTTAAGGTTTTTATTTCTCACAAATTTTTTATTATAATTTTTTGATGTTTTTTAATTTTAATATTTATTTTAATATTTTTTATATATAAATTTTAATATTTTTATTAATTTTAAGATTTTTAAAATTTAATAGTAATACTAAAGTATACTTAGTTCTAGGAAAGAAAAATTTTGTTGGTCTCTCAAAAGCAGTAAAGTCCCGATTTGATCCACTAAAATAAGTCAATTTTAATTTAGTCTCTTAAACAATAGGAATGTAATCAATTTAGTTCAATTTAATCGGAAAAATTTAAAATTTTGCAAAAAAAAGACATTCATTTCTTTAAAATTTTGCAAAAAAAAGACATTCATTTCTTTCAGGCTAATTTTGTTGGCTAAGCACTATGTGGATATGCCACGTTAGCATCAGTTTGACTGATTTGGTCAACAAAAAATGATTGATTTCAATTTAGCCCCTTAAATAAAAAAAATCAATTTAGTTCAATTTGATCAAAAAATACAACTTTTAATCAGAATAAATATTTATATACGGAAAATCGAACAATTTTATTTAAAAAAGATGAGTCAACCAACTTGTTTTGGGTCGATTTTACATATCAGAAAATGATTGTGCTGGATACGAGTTTGATCACTTACTCACACAATAAATTTATATCACACAATAAATTTTTTCTCGTTTGTAATATAAAATGATTGTGCTCGATACGAGTTTGATCACTTGACTCACACAATAAATTTATATTACAAACGAGAAAAAATTGATCACTATAAAAAAATAAGAATTTGATGACGACCCGTTTCATAAGCAAAGTCGTCAGCATCTTCCAACAAATTAAAATTTATTTTATTTTTAAATTCAAAATGTTAGAGTATTTTTTAAATATTATATATTGACAATATGGTCGATTGTACTGAGTGATCAGTTGGTTGAATTCATCATCTTTGATAGAAAAGAGCATCTTCAATCATTTTTGTATATAAAAATTTGATTTTTCTAAATCAAATTGGACTAAACTGAAATTGATTTAGTGGACCAAATGGCTCAAGTCGATGCTGACGTGGTAGATCCGTATGGCGTCTAATCATCAAAATTAGTCTAAAAAAAATCATGTATCTTTTTTCCAACAAAATATTCAATTTTCCAATCAAATTAGACTAAATTAACTACATTATTATGATTTAAGGAGATAAATTGAAACCAACTTATTTTAGTGGACCAAACCCTTTTAGTTTTAGAGGAGGTCAACAAAACTTTTCTCTACGTATATCATATGACATCTCACAAGTCAAATAAGTTTTCTAAAAAAAAAAAAAGTTTTCTAATATGAAGATGGGGAGTCTCACTGGATTTCTAATTTTGAAATGATATTTAGAGTCCTCCTTTTATACGAAACAAATCTAACCCCAATAATTACTATACCATTTATTACTTTAAGGTAGAAAGCATTTATTACAATTCATTGTACATTGACACAATGTAATTAATCATCATAATAATTCAGCATTTATTAGTTTACTAATTATGCAACACAGTACTGATTGTCATAGTATTAAGTATAGCACTATTTCCTGTACACATTTAAAACTCAATTATTTATTTATATTATTTATTTATATGTTCATTTCATTTTCAACATAAGTAAAATTATTGAGATATATCTAGTGTTTTATTTTATTTGATAATTATTTAACTAATTAAGTCATGTCATACAAATATAAAAAAAATTAAATATATTTTGATTTTTAAAATCATGTTTTTTTACACTTCTTCAATTGAATTGATTTCACACAAAACAAAATAATATTAAAGTGTACTATGAAAAACACTTTAAATATGATCAAAGTTCGAAATTCTACTAACAATTTTAAATCGTAACACCTCAAAAAATTAAAAGTGTGCAAAGTAATTGAAAAAACACATTTGTAAAATGCAGTGAGACCAAGATATATATCACTCGTGACTACAGGTATTGATAATACAGTCGGCGGTCGATCTTCGCTTTATATAAAAAAACAAAATATAATTAGATTCTGTCATAAAATAAAAGATACTCTTTCTATTTACTAATAATATATAATAAACAGTATAAAAAAAATTTATTTTAGTAAATTTTTTATAATTTTTATATAATATTTTGAACGGTAAAAAAAAAGTAATGTGGCTACTATTAATTGATAGAAGGAGTATATAGAAGACTAAATATAATTGGAACACATATCAAATTTGTTAGTGTGTAGTTCTTCCTAGTTCAACATAGAACCACGTTGTTCTTGTTTGAACTACGTTGAACTATACACTTTGTTTTGTAGTAACTTCATGTTTCATGTTTGTATGTTTAAATTCATTAATTCATACAAGTCTGCTAGGTCAACGTGGAACGAGCTGTGTGAACTGCGTAATTAACAAGTGGCTCAACGCGTGACCACGATTCATCAGCGTGGAACAAGCATAATTAGTGTCTACAAACAACATGGAGTTGCATCAGTGCGTCAACGTGGAACGTGCTATTTCATCAACGTGGTTCAACGTGGATCAGGAGAAATGGCATGTTCACCAACGCACTACCAATCAGAGAGTTCAAAGATTACCGTGAAGACCTTGAATCAGAGCTAACACCTTGACGGACGCGGTGCAAGCATAGCTACACATAGAGCTGGACGATTGACTGCTAAGGAATGAAGCCAACTATGGGTTTGACTAGAAGACTTCGCTAGAAGGATTTTAGTTCAAGGAAAAATGCTAAGTATGCCAGTTATGCCCGCCACGAGCTCGAAGCAAGAAGACACGCTAGTGTGGCAGTGCGTAGAGCTGGGTTCGTCAAACACGGAAAAATGGAATCTCGAATATTCCATGAAGATGCTTTGGGCTCGACCCATTAAGCGTGAATTCTGGAAACCCTAATTCTCGACACCTATAAATACCGGGTTGTTGGAATTCACTTATTATACATTGATTTGACATATTCTAGAGAGAGAAATATTGTAGACCGAGAGACTTCGCTAGAAAGCTCCGGTCATACGCTCTGTTTAGTCTTTGTAGTACGCGTCGCTAGATTAGTTCTACATAGACTTAGTTTTTGGTCGTGTTGACCTTTCTACAAGATTTGCTAGAATTTTGTAGATGTGTTTGTAAGTGATTCCACCCTTTACAAGATATATAAAAGAGTTTTCTTTTAGAATCTCCAAATTGTGTTAAGTCTTTGTACTCTACCCTTCACACTCTAGTTGTAGGTAGAACCAAGTACAATTTACACAATTTCAATTGGTAGCAGAGCAAGTGCACCCCTTTCGGTGTGATCCTAGGAAGATATTCTACAATGGAGTCATTTACCGTTGTCAAGCCCGTCATACTAAATTCGTCAAACTACTCTTACTGGAAGAGCAAGACAAGGTTGAAGTTGAAGAACGTGGACTCACGTGTGTGGAGTGCTGTGTTGAATGGTTGGGAAGCCCCATCCTACATAGATAGAGACAATGACAAGATCATCAAGGAAGAATCGACGTGGACGAACGCCGAACATGAAGCAGCTACCTTCAATTCCAAGGCTATTCACATTATCACCGATCTCATTGACATCCACATGTTTCAAATCGTGAAGCATCTCACTTCGGCCAAGCATGTGTGGGACACATTGGAACGAATGTGTGAGGGAAGCGAAAGTATCAAGAAGTCCAAGATCAGAGGGCTTACCACTACGTTCCACAAGCTCGAAATGAGGGAAGATGAGGATCTTGACTCATTTTTTAACAAAATCATGGCCATTGTCAATGAATGCCAAGACTTGGAGATCCCATACCTCCACCACTCATTTGCTCCAAAGTACTACGTGGTGTGACGTCCAAGTTTGATGTCAAAGTGACAACGATGGAAGATACAAATCTAGGCCTCTCGGGCGACTACAACGAGATCATGAGTCACTTGAAGAATTACGAGCTGAATTTGAAGTTGAAGGACAAGTACTATTCTATGAATCCATTTGAAAATTCCATGAAGGCACTTGCAATCACTCAGAATGCATCTAGCTCTACCCCCAGCAAGGCTGGCTCTACCCACTCCTCTCACTCTACCAATCACAATGCATTTCTTGCTGAAGACTCCGATGATGAAAGCGAAGCTCTTTCTCTACTTGACTCTCCTAATCCGGACAAGTTCACCGCCCTTCAAGATGCCATGAGCTACCTTGTCCGTCAAGACATTAAGAGGAAGAGGAGGTTCAAGCAATTTCGAAACCAAAGGAACTCTGGAATTTCCTTCTCTACTCCACCCGCCACTAACTACAAAGGGTATAGCCCCAGTCGGAAATTTGTTAGTGGTGCCCCCGGCAAAGACATGTCCCAAATCAAATGCTTTGAGTGTAAGGGGATGGGGCATGTGAAGAATGAATGTCCTAACTTGCATCGGAAGAACAACATGGATGTGAGTTACTTGGTGTTCGACGGAGATGATGAGTTGTACTCTTCTGAGGAAGACAAAGGGAAGATGGTGGAGCCGAATGAAGTTAATGCATTTCTAAGTGTAATTGATGATGAGAGTGATGAAGAGTATGAGGTAGATCAAGATGACTTGGCTACTCATGAAAATATCTTATGTTTTACCTCTGTGGTTGCATGTGTTGGTATATGTCCTTCGATCCTACGTGTGCAATCGATAAAGTCATAAGTGCTAGAAATCGATATCCCGGGGTATCAAAAAATTGCGGAACCGATAACCCCGACCGAAATCCCGTCGGCGGAAACCGATCGCGAACACCGCACGAACCGGAGCACGACCAAGGCGTCACCGCGGGCAAGCTCGCAGCTAAACCCTAGCCACGCCCCCCGCCGGGGCTCGTGATCGCCGTGCATGGCGATCGCATGGGGCTGCATGGGGCAGCCCCCGGCAGTGAGTCCGACGACTCACCGCCACCGCCAGGAGGGGCGGTCAGCCCGGCTGACCTACCGCGGCTCCAGCCGCGGTCTACCCCCGGCGATCGATCTCACGATCGATCGCCCACCCCGGCCCAGTCGGGGTGCCTTTCTTTGCGCACGCCGCCGTCGAGGCGGCAGGGATCCGCCACGGCACCAGCCCGTGGCATCCCCAGCGATCGACCATAGGTCGATCGCATGCCCCGGCGTCCAGCCGTTGCGTTTCTTGCGCGCACGCCAGCGGTCGAACCCTAGGGTTCGGCCGCCCCTCTCGATCCCGACGGGGATCGCACGATCCCCGTATCCCGGTCTCGACGTTTTCCGGATCGTATGTTCATGTATATATCACAATTATTTATCACATAAAATCATACAGGGGAGTTTATGATTTTACCTTTGATTCGTTGTGCGGAGAAACGAAATCAAATTGAAGACCTTTGAATCTTCCTACGTATTCCTTGCACCTCGTTCGAACGTCGTGTGGGCGACGATCCTCCGAACTCCTTATGGATGTCCTTCTCTCTACTTTCTCTCTCTAGAAGAATTATGATCTTCAAGTTATGAGAATAGAGAAGACCATTTAGTGCTTTTATAGGCTACGTAGGGGATCTAAAGGAGGTGGAATATTGGGCTTGCAATATTAATGATTAAATTGAGCCCAAGCCCAAATCTATTAATCCCATTAATACTAATTAATTTATTTTCCACTATATAAATTAATTGCACTCCCAATATTAAACCATATTATATCAAATAATATTTCTCCGGTAGTATTATTTATTCCGTGTATTTAAGATTTAAATATACATGAATAAAATTAATTTATTGCTAATTAGTTTATTCATCTCTTGTATCCGAGAATAGTACCATTCAACCTTAATTATTATGCGGAACAAATCCACTCATGAGGTTTACATAATAATTCTTTATGAACTCATCTCGGGATATTATCAACCCTTACGGGATACACTTTCCCGTCAAGTATTCACGGCATGTCATATATAAAATATAGTGACCCAACTTAGCCGGTAATTAACCCAATAATTAAATCGGTTAATTCCTTTGGAAAATCAAAGTCACTTATATTAAATATACACACCCGCAATAGTATCGGGGATTGAGAATAAAATACTCTGAGACTTGAATCAATTATCAAAGGCAATCCTAATTGATAAGTCTCAAGCGATCAGCCCAATACACCAAGTGTACAAGTGTGATAAAATAATCAAGACAAATTATTTTCTCTCTCACACAACGACTATACCGATGGATTGGTCCGTGTCCATCTAGGTCATGAGCAACTGTTCGATTAAATACGAGTAACCGATAGTATGATCTTCCGTGTGGGCCCGCACACCATACTTACTACAACGTATATAATCTAGGACTATAATTTACATATATTTAATTATCGAATAATTAAAAGCAAACAATTTTTTATTAATTAAATAGATTAAATGCTATGACCGGGAGTTACCGTTACTTAAATCTAGACATTAAGTACACAACTCCAACAATAAGGTCGTCTATCGATGTTAAATGATATTTGATAATATTATTTGTTGGGAACAATATAATATTGATCGATAATCATACCTACAAGTTCACACACGGACTCATAGATGATGTACAATGCTTGATAAATATATTAATTTAGAATCAATATTTACGTGGATTTAATACACATGCATGGGATGCATGGCTTGCATTGATGCATGTCAAATAGTGTGACATGGCATGCCACACATGCAAGAGGGGACCATGTCTAATGCCATGTCGCATGATGAGGTGGAAATGCCTATTCAACTTCACCATAAACACACCTTAATGTGTGATAATGATGGGACATCAATATCACCATTATGGAGGGGGTTACAAGGTGGTTTTGATGGCATTTTAAGATGTGAAAATGCTAATTTTTCACATCACTTTTTGACCCACGAAATTCACAAGAGAAAGAGAGAAAAGAGGTTGTTCTTGGAGAATCAACTCGATCAAGCAAGCAAGTCATCATCCAGGTTCGTGTGCAACACGTAGAGGCCGGGTCATTTGTGCGGCTTAAACATCCGGGCGATCCAAAGGCGTGACGAGGTCATTCCAAAGGTGAACATTTCGAGGCTGATCCATTGAGGTGGTTCAATCGACTTAACACCACCTCATCGACATCAACGAGGCACGCATCACCATATGTAAGAACTCGTTGATCTTTCTACATATATATATATATATATATATATATATATATATATATATATATATATATATATTGGATGTGTATATATATAGATATATGTGTCTATACATATTTGTGTGCACTAGATGTTTACGGGCGGGAAATCCTAACAAGAATTCTCCCGCGAACGTATTTGATATTTCGGGGATTGAGAGAACAAATAAAGAGACGTATTAAAGAATGTTAGTATTGAATGCTCGACCCCTTTCTTGGGAAATGTGCCCCCCCTTACAAATGGAAAGGTTCTACTATTTATAGTACAGGATTTAGGGTTTCTAAACATGGGCTTGGGCCTAAATTACATAGGCTTTTCCTTGAGCAATTACGTGAAATACCCCTCCTATTGGGAGAAGATCTCAATTATAGCCCTTGCAGTAATGTTCCCTCTTTTGCCCCTGGCCCGGTTTACATGAACGAGTCATCCCTTTGACAAACCAACATCCGGGTATCCTTTGAGTCAGCTGCAACCCGCTGATCCATGCGATCAATTCTTCTTCACCTGCGAGGAGACACGCAACCTGAGTACCGAAGGTCGCGTTCACACTGCGTGGCGAGGACCTCCTGCGAATCAGGACAGTCATGGTGCAGTTAGTCGTGTTCGTAACATGTCCCTGCCCGGGATGTTCGATGATGTTAGGCTTGTATGCCGTAGTGATCGCGAGTGGTCGCTGGCTGGGTTTCACCGCATATCTGTTGGGCGAATTTGTTATGGTCCGAACTGAAGTTGGGCCATAGTCCGGACATAATGGGCTCTGAGAAAATAGGGTACAACAAATGCCCCCGGGGAGAAGTATTTTACAGAGTTGAAATGTTATGCTCGGAAAAAATGGACCGTTTCTGCCCATTAAATGGCCGATCCAAATTCCTCCAGTCTTTGATTTATAGATCCAAGGAATTGGTGCCTTGGAACATGTGTAAACGTCCTTTCAGCTGTCAGAAATTTTGAATTTCAAATTTCGAGAAATTTTACCGCCACCTATCCTCTCTATATATATGAGGGGTGGGGTGCCCATAAACACTTTTGGCTCTATTGAAAGCATCGCGCAATCTGATCTCTGCTTCTGACGTCTCTTGTTCGGGTACGCATTATCTACCTTTATCGCTTCTTTATTTTAGATTCTTGCTCGGGGCGCGGGCTCTTTTTAATTTTAAGACCTCGTAAATACGCCTTCTCGTCCGCACCGTTGTTGAGGGGTTTCTCTTTGGTCGATGTCTAGTGAAGAGTCTACTCCTGAATACGATTCTGATTACATACAAAGCGTGATTCTCCGCACGTTTATCGACATCTCGAGGGTTCTATCGCCTTTATCCTCGGAACTGCTAGCATTACCCGATCAGTTTCCGGTTACGAGCATGATGGATCCATACCCTCTGACTAAAGATGAAGAGAACGACTGGTTCTCAGAGACGGTGCACCCTGATTTCGAGCTGTTTGCGAAACTGGCCTCGGACTTCCGGGGTCCCCCGACAGAATTCTCTTATGACACTTATCTGGCCAATCACCCCTATGTGCCCGTGGTCCGCACAGATCTCCCGACCGAGGAGCCGCCATCCAACGTGTTCAACGCTGGAGTCCGAGTGAGTACAGTGGTCGATGAACACCTCCAATCACGGAGGACCAAATGGGAGATTCCTTCTGACGTCCACCTTCATTGTCCGAACAAATTTGATCGGGCCGATCGCCCTCCTGAGGGAATAGTCGCCGTAAACTACGACATGATGAGGAGTGGTCTCCGCTTCCCTATACATGATACTCTCGCCCGGGCAGTCCTCGAGTGGGGTGTTGCTCCTATGCAACTAACTCCAAACTCTTGGCTCTTGTTAATTTCTCTCTCCACCCTCTTCGGTCATTATGGTCTATACAGAGGGCTACTTCCCGTGGAGTTTACCTCTTTACTGGTCCGCCAAGCGGTGAGAAACAGTGGAGACCACTACTTAAAGTCTCGTCAGAGCATCATTTGGGACCTGCCGGAAAAAAGAGAATCATGGTGGAACGAATGGTTTTTTGTGAGCGGAGCATGGAATTCAATCAATTATCGGCTGAGCGCTGAGTATCAGATTCCCCGCACCCGTTAGTGAAAATTTTTGTGTTTCTTTTAGTAATACTTTATTTCAGTTATGTTTTGTTTCGATCGTTTCTTTATCCTTTCTAAGACCCCAACCCCCGCTCTTGGCCGATTTGAGTTGGGATTTTTTGGTTGTTTTGGAAAGAATTTTGGGCATGCCCGATGACTGGTTGATGTTCGGCCAATGGATTAGCGCTGATCGTATCCGTTCGTCGCGTTTTATTAGTATCCCTCAAAATGCCGAAAATGAGTATATTAGTGAGTCTGCGCCCTCTCATCGTGTTAGGTTATTTTGCAACTTGTCATCTCCATATCTCCTGAATGGGTATAACTTTATGTTCGAAATCTTGCAGTTCGCAGGTATCCTCGATACAAATATCCTCCAACAGGAGCCAGTTCGGAAGACATGAATGCTCGTTTATCCTCGCTCTTGAACCGGAAGAAAAATGCAAAGGATGAGAAGAAAAAAGAAACGGTGGCCGGCGTGGTGGGAGCGGTGCCCGAGAAGTCAACTAGAAAAAGAAAAGGTCGGGGAGACCGTTCCCCGTCCGCGGAGAAACATCCCCGGGTCGAAGGGGAAAAGCCCTCCTCGCCAATCTTTGAGGACGATTTCGAGACACCCCGAGATGAAACCCCCCGGCACGTGATGATCTCTCATCCGACGGGCGAGAAAGATCCCGAAGTTCTGAATAGGGAAAATCCTGACAACGTCTGCCTTGCGTTCAATCCTGCCATCCACGTGGCGAGCAGTTCGAGATTTCCGGCCGCGTAAGTAATCTCGCGATTATTATTTATACTGTCACGTGTTTCCTCGAAACCCTCATGGTTTGTTTGTGTAACTTCAGGTTCAGGCCGGGTGACACAGATTTCTCCGATTTCCTGAAGTCCTTTGACTCGGCCAAATCTGTCCCCTCGCTGGATAATTTACCCGACCACATCAAAAAGGTTATCGATGGCGTTCCCCGCGATTGGTGTAAGCAGCCAGAGTATATCCGCCAACACCCCAAAGAAGCGGGCTATCTGACTATGATCGCCGCATCAAGACTCTCCTTCCTGGTGTACTCTCTGCTAGGGGCCGTGGAAAATGCATCTCAAGTGCCCGAGGCAGCTCCTTCCTCCCTCAAAGAGGAGCATGATAAAATGATGGTCGTGATCGCCCAGATGAAAGAACTTCACGGCCTGGAAACCGAGAAGACCAAGAATTTGGAGGAAAAAGCCAAAACTGCTAACTCTGAGGTGACCAAGCTGGAGGGGATCGTGGTCGGGTTGCGAGCAGAAATTGAGGCTTCTGTTAAAAGGGAGGGTGAGCAGGAGGAGAATTTCCGAGAGGTGCAGCGTGAGCTGGATTCTGTCAGGGCCGAACTTGCCGAGAACGCGGCCTTGGCCAGTTTGAAAGAGAAAAATGAGGCGATCAAAACGTTGGAGGAGGAGGTGGCGGCATTTCGAGCGGCTGATGCGGAGAGGGAAAAGAATCCCGCCACCAATCTGATCACTTACGGGGATTGGATTTACTGTTGCGCCTTTTTCGACTGTTTGCGGGATTTGATTCAGGGCGGCCAGAAGATCGATGCCTTGATGGTCAGTTTCAAAAAGTTTGTCGAGGACAATAAAATTCATCCGGATCTCCCCATCGAGGCGTTGGATTTGAGCGAGGATATGGACCTCGACCTCTCATGGTGGCCGAACAAAATTCAGTTGTGTCGTCCTCTCAAAAATCAAGCTCCGATCAGGAATGAGAGTGGTCCAAAAATTGGTGAGACTTCGGGAGACGTTGATAAAAGCGGGAACGTGGGTGCCTCCGAGCACAACTCTTAAACACAACTCTTTTTGCCTGTTTTTCTTTTCTTTTTTTTTTGGTTTGCATTTTCAAACATCGTTTATTCCGTATTCGTACTCTCATTTTGTGATTCGTATTAAGTACTTGTCATTTTCCTGGATTAAAGTTTGCTTCATCGGATTATTAGAATTTATGTTCGCGAAATATTATACTAGTATCTTTGCGAGATCGCTTATTTGGGTCTGCGACCAAAACGCGGACCGAAATGCCCCAGTGTTCAGGTATTTATGTTCTTATTCGTCGCTCTTTCTTGTTTCACGAAGATGCTAATCGCTGTTAAGATTTCAAACGTCAGATCATCATTAATACGCGTGAGAAAACAGCGCGACTTTTCGGGTGAAAACTACGCCAAACGAGGCACTGTGTATCTGACAGATGCTATTTGCGTCGGTTCAGATCTCTGAAACGTCTTTTCAGAGGAACGACGTCGATTCCACTTCCCTAGGTGACAAGAAAATAGCACCTATAAATACATAGTACTTCCCCAACTCATTTTCACTTCACCGATATCAAATCCACTAAATTCTCTTGTCTGTCCACAGAATCATGGCCCGAGTGTCCGCGAAGTCTGATGGTTCTTGTCGCGTTGACCTGCTCTTTTCCAGCAGGTGGCACAACAAGAAACTTCCCTTGCCGCCTGTCTTCACCGACTTGATCGGAGTGCGCCTGGGCTACTTTGTTCTCATGACTGATGTGAGGAGGAAACTTTGGGTGTTCGAGCTGAAACGTCGCCGTGGGTTCATTTCCGTGTTCAGGCCAGGCTGGGAGGAATTCGTGAGGGAGTCGCGTATCCGTCATGGATGGCATGTCCGCTTTCTCTACCACCCGAATGATGGATTTTCCGCCCGGGTGTTCGACTCAGAATTTCTGCTGGTGGTCGACCCGGACTTCCATTAGGGATTCTTGTTCTTTTTATTTTCCTAGCTCGTCTTTTGTAATCCCGGCTTCGCCCGGAGGTTTTGAATGAATGAAAATTTTCTTATTTCTTGCTCGAATCGCATTTTCCTTTTTGTCGTTACTTTTCCTGTTAATTTGTGTATGGCGTCTAAAAGAACGTGCATAAGCGATAAGCGATTCTTCATTTTAAAAATGATCGCATCGAGCGTTCGTGCAAATAAACGAAAATCTAAACTCAGATCGGCGATTCTCAAAACTAAAAAATTTCTGACCCTTTTCCTGGAGTCTTTTATTCTTGTCGCCCGAGTGGTCGGACAGTCCATTGCCTGTTCGGCTCGGCGACCTCCGAAAGGTAAGGATTTATCCTTATCTTTTTCTGGAGTCTTTTATTCTTGTCGCCCGAGTGGTCGGACAGTCCATTGCCTGTCCGGCTCGGCGACCTCCGAAAGGTAAGGATTTATCCTTATCTTTTTCTGGAGTCTTTTATTCTTGTCGCCCGAGTGGTCGGACAGTCCATTGCCTGTCCGGCTCGGCGACCTCCGAAAGGTAAGGATTTATCCTTATCTTTTTCTGGAGTCTTTTATTCTTGTCCCCCGAGTGGTCGGACAGTCCATTGCCTGTCCGGCTCGGCGACCTACGAAAGGTAAGGATTTATCCTTATCTTTTTCTAGAGTCTTTTATTCTTGTCGCCCGAGTGGTCGGACAGTCCATTGCCTGTCCGGCTCGGCGACCTCCGAAAGGTAAGGATTTATCCTTATCTTTTTCTGGAGTCTTTTATTCTTGTCGCCCGAGTGGTCGGACAGTCCATTGCCTGTCCGGCTCGACGACCTCCGAAAGGTAAGGATTTATCCTTACAAACGAACAATCTTATGGATATAATAGAATGATAGCTTTTATTTTTCGAATCTGATTAAAACGCTTTCCTGTCACGACCTTTACATTGTTCAACTCTACTGAAAATACTTTTTCAAGTACAAAGCATTCCAAAGGTATTGGTCCGCCACTCCATTTAGATGTTCGAGCTCGTAAGCGCCGTTCTGCACATGTTTCCTGACTCGCATCGGTCCTTCCCAGTTTGGGCCCAACACCCCAGTGTTCGGGCCCATTATTCGTTTCAACACCAGATCTCCTGGCATGAATTTCCGGACTTTCACTTTGGAGTTGAAAAACCTCTCCGCTTTTTGTTTTGATGATGCGTTCCTGTGGACAGAATTTAACCTCTTCTCTTCCAGGAAATCCAATTCTAAACGCAAAGCCTTGTCGTTGTTATCGTTTATCTCCTGGGATGTTCGGTAGCTGGGGATCTCAATTTTCTGACGGGATCACAGCCTCCGCCCCATATGCTAAGGCGAATGGGGTTTCCCCTGTAGCGGCCTTACTGGTCGTTCTATAAGACCATAACACATCGGGCAGTTCCGCTGCCCATCTTCCTTGTCTTTCTTCGATTCTGGCCTTGATGGTGTGTTTTAAGATTTTGTTGACCGCCTCTACCTGTCCGTTTGTCTGGGGGTGATAGGGTGTAGAAAAAGCCTTTTTGATTTTCCATCTGTTAAAAAATTCCATTATCTCCTGTCCGTCGAACTGCTTCCCGTTGTCCGAAGTGATTGTGTGAGGGATCCCGAACCGGCAGATGATGTTTTTCCAAATGAAGCGGATGATGGCTTTCTGATCGATTGTCTTTAGCGGTTCTGCCTCGGCCCATTTGGTGAAATAGTCCACGGCAACTACTGCGTGTTTTACCCCTCCCGACCCAGTTGGTAAGGGGCCAATAAGGTCAATCCCCCATGAGGCAAACGGCCATGGACTATATATTGAATTGAGGTACTCCGGCTGTGTTCGGATGATAAGAGCGGTTATCTGACATCGATGACACTTTCTCGCGTAACGGATCGCATCCTTCCTTAGTGTGGGTCAGTAATATCCATGGCGGGCAGTTTTATGTGCTAGTGATTGTCCGCCCGCATGGTTCCCGCATACTCCGTCGTGTATTTCGCTGAAAATCCTTTGCCCCTCCAGGGGCGTTACACATTTCAGAAGCGGTAAGAACATGCTTCGTCGGTACAATGCGTCTCCGATCAAAGTGTATCTGGCTGATCGGATCCTCAACTGTATGGCTTCAAATTTGTCCTCGGGCTGTTCTCCAGTCGCTAAGTATGCTTTTATAGGATCCATCCAGCTCTCCCCCCGATCAATTATCATCAGGTCCTGCTTCTCTTCTATGGCCGAGTTCGCCTGGCTTGTTATTATGACGTTCGTTATGTCTGCAACTCCTTCGGACGAGGCTAATTTTGATAAAGCGTCCGCTTGCGAATTTTGTTCTCTTAGGATCTGCTCGATAAAAATCTTGGGAAATTTCTCGCAAAGTGCCAGAACGTGTTCGTAATACTTCTCCATCCTGTCACACCTTGTCTCGTATTCGCCTTTGACCTGGTTCACCACTAATAGGGAATCCATAAATATGTGAACATGTTGTGCTCCTACTGCCAGTGTTAAATTCAATCTTGCGATCAAAGCTTCATACTCTGCCTCGTTGTTGGTTGCCGTGAATTCAAATTTGATCGCGTGCGCGAAAGATTGTCCCTCAGGCCCAATCAATGCTATTCCAGCCCCAGCGTGGGAACTGTTCGACGATCCGTCTACGTATAGTTTCCATGGTGGGAAATCGCTCGTGGGGACAATCTTTGGGAAAGTTAACTCGACGATAAAATCGGCCAAGACCTGTCCTTTGATCGCGGTGCGGGGAGCATAAGTAATATCATACTGTCCGACCTCTAGACTCCATTTTAGCAGCCTGCCACTCGTGTCAGGCCTTTGCAAAACCTGTCTCAAGGGCATAGTGGTTAAGACTTCTACCAGGTGGTCGAAAAAGTAAGGTCGGAGTTTTCGAACACTCATGACCAGAGCGTACGCCAACTTTTCTAAAGGAGTGTATCTGGTCTCCGCATCGTGGAGTGCCTGGCTGACGAAATAAATCGGGTGGTGGACCTGCCCTTCTGCTCGGACGAGCACCGAGCTCAAAGCATGTTCGGATGCCGCTAGATACAGGAATAGTTTTTCCCCGGGGACGGGCTTGGATAGAATCTTGGGGTCTCTCAAGTGCTCCTTCAACCTCTCGAATGCCTCTTGACTTTTCTTTCCCCATTGGAATTTTTGATTTTTGATGGCTTTAAAGAAAGGCCGGCTCTTGTCCCCCAACCGGGGAACGAATCTGCTTAAAACGGCCAGACACCCCGTCAATTTTTGCACATCTCTCAGACATTTGGGCTCCCTTAGGTTTATGATCGCGTCGATCTTCTCGGGATTTGCCTCTATTCCCCGCTGATGGACGATATGTCCTAAAAACTTCGTAGCGTACACCCCGAAGTGGCACTGATGAGCCATTTTTTTTTTGCTCATTTTTAGTTCTTTTGAGTCAAGTAATCGAGTCTTTATTTTCTTTATATTATTTTATTATGCCTGGGAGGACACATTTGGAGTAAGAGTGATGCAGGGCATAGCAGGTGACACCTTGGGCATAATTGGAGTGAATTACGTGAAAGATGAAGAAGTCCTGACAATTAGGCAAAAGACAGCACAAGCTGGCGGTTTGGGCGTAACACCTACTTTGGCCTGATCACCCACTGTAGGCAAAACACTCACTTTTGAATGATCACCGACAGTTAAGCAAGCAACCACTATGGGCATACACCGCATGCATGAAGGGAACCAGTCCCTTGGACCAAAATCAAGGAATCAAAGCAACAGTGACTCAAACACTTGGGCCTACTTGGGCAAGCAACCATTATGGGAGAAGACACCTTGCGGAGATTCCCAACTTCCAAAGTCTCACACGTGATCCATGACTTAACCAAGGCAAAGAAAAGACCGAGGCGTAAAAGAGGCAAAGAAATCATCTTCCTGGTCAAGGGTGCAGGTTGAGCAAGCTGGTCTGACTGAAACATCCAGGTCCTGTTGAGCAAGTTGGGACAGAGTCAGAAAGTGGAGCAAGACGACGCACGACCAAGTACCACGCATGAACAGCTACCTCATAAATGAAGAAGGCTATCATAGATAAAGCAATTGGGCAAAAGCAACAATTGATCAAAGACGGACGTTGAGCAAGCAGAGTACGAAGAGTCCTAGGAATCATGGAGTCCTCAAAGGCGACCAGATTCAGAGAAGTATCAAAGAAGGACTCTCGTCCAACCTTAGAGTCATTGTCCAACACGTCTCTATCAAATCAGAGTCCTATATACACAAGAGTCTGTCGAGACGTCAGCATGGGCAGGAGTCTTCAAGAGAATCCTTATCCAATCAAGATCAGCGATTTTTTAATTGCTACCCAAGACTCCTATCATCTATAAATATATGAGGACGTGAAAGACACGAAAAGAGGGCGACGAAAAAGAGAGCCGAACGCCGCAACACACAACCCGAACTCCACAAAATAATACTTGAAATTAATGAGAGTTTATATGTACTTGTTTTGAGAGTCGAGTGAGGAGGAACACCGCCCTTTTGGGCAGCCCGTTTGGGCAAAATTTTATATTATGTTTTTTCTTTAATTTATTTCCCTTTTGTTTCAGTTATTTAATTTCGTTTTTGCTTTCGTTATTTATTTTAATTATGTATTGTTGAATTAACATCGTTTGGTCAAGTTCTGATCCTGATCAGGCTGCTGTGTAAAATACTGTGAGGCTTCTTGATGACAGCAACTAGCTTAGCTTTGTTCCCGATTCAACAGGGTAGTATATCGAGGATGTTAGGGACTTGGGCAATCCTACAATGACCAGTGGGAACCCCGACTTGCCTAACACACAAGTACGTGGATCAACGCGACCGGGAGACTGGGCGTCCGCGAAGTACAACATGTTGCTGGAGATGTGGTCGTATGACTCGGGTCTGTCCGGGCATGCTATTGGCCATTCTGGGTTTGCTTGGAGGATGAAAGCGGCTTGATCAACTTAGACTCATGCGGTCACATAGTGTCGAATTGGTCAATGTCAGGAGACCTATTGAGAGAGATCTAATAGGACTTTAAACATAAGAGCGAATGAGGGTCAGGGATATTAATATGCGTGACATTATAGGGATGTTAATATTTAGGGCCTATAACCGGAAGATGAAGCTGTTAGCAAAATGATATATGTGCCAGTGAACAGTAAACACTTGACCAGTGTGATCAAGGTAACGACTTGCCCAAATGTTTTTAATTCGTTTTTATTTTGTTTTTGTTTTATTTCAGTCAAGGTAGTAAGGAGATCACGGAACCGCTGTGACCACAGCGAACACAAAAATCCTTTTTAAACGTGACAACCCTCTGGGCAAAGCCGGGGGAAAGTAACAATAAACTCCTCGTGGGATCGACCCTATACTTGCCACTAATACTTGTGTTGGTGAAAGGTTTAGGAAACTTACAAATTTATTTTGACCGGCGTTTGTTCCACGACAAACATACGTCGTCGTCAGGCACTTCTTCGGATTCAACTTCATATTGTAGGCTTTCAAAATGGCGAAAGCCGTGGCCAGGTCTTTGACATGGTTTTCCTCGTTCTTGCTCTTAATAATGATGTCGTCAACGTACACTTCCATCGTGTCCCCGATCTGTTCGGCGAACATTTTGTTGACCAACCGTTAATAAGTCGCTCCAGCGTTCTTTAATCCAAATGACATTCGCTTCCAGCATAAGATACCCTTATCGGTGTAAAAAGATGTACACTCCATATCCTCGGCGGCCATGGGAATTTGATGGTATCCCGCGTAGCAATCGCAGTTCGAAAAGATCGCATGCCCGGCGACGCTATCAATTAAATGGTCGATATGCGGGAGGGGAAAGTAATCTTTCGGGCAGGCTTTGTTCAGGTCGGTGAAGTCGATGCATAGTCTCCAAGCATTATTGGATTTCTTCACCAGCACTACGTTTGCGACCCACTGAGGTTCCTCTGATGCTTCGGTCACGAGATCGTTATCGACTAACTTTTTTACTTCTTCCACGAGCGCTGCGTATTTTTCGGGACCCATTTTTCTCCTCTTTTGCGCCACGGGTTTTCTGTCCGGATCAATTTTCAAATGATGGCAGGCATGTTCGGGACTTATCCCGACCATGTCTTTATGCGACCACGCGAAAGCACCTGTATTTTCTCTCTAGAAATCTATCAGTTCCCCCTTTAGTTTATCTGGGATTCTAGATCCTATGAAAACTTCTAACTCCGGACGGTCAGGATCTAATTTCACTCTCTCTAACTCGTCGACCGTGGTGAATTGAGAAGGTCCCCGGGGATCCTCGATCTCCTCGGGCTCGTAACCCAAGCGGGGGTCGGGATCTTCTTTTGTTGTGGTTTTCATCGGTGTAATTTCGTGTTCACACTCTCGAACCTCCTCGGGTATTTCGTCGATTAAGATTTGTAATATCTGAAGATTTGACGCGCTCGCATCGTCGGATTCTGTTGTTCGGATAGTTTCCTCATTCTCTTTGTTAGATTTTTGTACGTTGTCATTTACTAATTGTTCGTTTATTTGGTGATCGCGATCTCCAAATGCCCCAGTGTTTATTTGTTCGTCATTTCCTTCAAGTATGTTTATCAAATGGTATCGTGCGGAAAAATTAGGATAATCAAAACACTTCTTGGCCATATATTGATCTCCTTTTACGGTCCCAACGGATCCTTTAGAGGTAGGAAATTTAACACAGTAATAATGGGAGGACGCCACAGCCTCGAAAACATCAAGAAACGGCCTCCCGAAGAAAGCATTATAGATACTCTCGGAGTTAACAATAATAAATTCCATCATTCTTTTTATCTTTATTTCTGGATTCCAGTGATCTCTCAATTCCACGGACATTGTGATCTTCCCCAGCGGGCATACGACCACATTCCCAAATCCCTTCAGCATCTCTTTGTAGGGCTTCACATAGTTGACCAAATCTTCGAGTTGGTCTAGAGCCGGCTTGAAAATTATGTTACAGTGTGCGCCGTTGTCAATCAGGATCCTCGCGACTTCGACGCCCAGAATTTTGGTCGTGATGACCAATGCATCCTCTTTCGGGTACACAATACCTTCTCGATCCCGATCAGTAAACGTGATAGTCACACCTTTGGATATAGTCGGTTCCTTAAATGGGATCACAGAATTTATGCCCTCCCATTTTCGTAACTCCTCTTTCTTCTGCCGTTTGGATTTATGAATGATGGGGGTCAAACCCCCGATCATATTAACTCTCCCTCCATTCAAATCTGGCGGAAACTCATTCTGCTGGAGTCCGCCCGCCGGCGGGGGCGGGGGCAGCAAATTTCTGTTCGGAGGTCCTTCCAATCGGGGCTGTTGATGGGGCCTGTAATCCTGGCGGTTGCCTTGATTATGGTCGCGGCCCCTTTTCGGTGCCCGCAGGCGTTGTCCTAGCTTCCCCTCGTCGAACAGGCGACGAAGCTGAGTGATTAGATCCCTACATTCATCAGTTGTGTGCCCGATGTCCTCGTGGAAGGCACACCATTTCCTGGGATTTCTCTTGTCCGGGGGTGTATATAAAGGTTTCGGAGGAAAAAGGGCGTTTATCTGATTTTCCATGAAAAATTGTAATATCGCTCCGGGACTCTTTCCCAGCAGATTTCCATCCTCGACCTTGTTGTTTCCCTGCTCGTTTCTCTTAGGGCCTTGGTACCCCTTATACCCCCCGGGCTTCTTCGACCAATCCTTCTTCTCCACAGTGGTGTATGTTCTGGGATAGTCCTTCATCATGGGTTTGAAAAGTTCTGATGTGGCCTTCAATCCGCTCACAGCGGCTTGCACCAAAACCTCCTCTCCGACCTGTTCCCCTTGCATCACAATGGTCTCGATGCGTTCAACATACTCTTCGTCGGATTCGTCTATCCGTTGTTTGATTCCCATTAGGCGTTGTCGCCCCTCCGGACATCTAACTCTTGAGGCGAAATATGAGATGAATGTTTCTCCTAGTTCTCCAAAACTATCGATCGATCTGTGCGGGAGTCCGGTATACCAGTGATGGGCCGCATCTCCCAGTGTTAGCGGAAAAAGCTTACATTTGGTCTCGTCTGTGGCGCCTCGCCCGACCATGTATATATTGTACTTGTTCAAGTGGACCTCGGGGTCCGTTCTTCCATCATAAGTCAGGGACAGAGCGGGACAATATCTAATTGTGCCCGTGCCCTTTCTACCCGTACGGTCAGGGGTTCGACCAAAGCTGATCGCTTCTTTGGATCGCTGTCCTGCTGAGAGATTTTCCTCTCCATTTCGCTCAGTCGGCGTTCTAGATCCAAGTCGATCAACATCTGGGCTCGATCTCTGTTTGTTATTCGGACATTACGTCCCCCGGTTTTCTTCGCGGTCACTCGCATATTATCTGTTTGGGGGGCTTCTTCCTCGAAATCACCGTCCAGACGTCTCCCCTCAACCTCTGGCGTTTTCGGCGGTTCCTTCCCTTTCAGAATTCGAGAATGCTCTTTAAGTTTCTGGATAGTTCGTTTTATCTCCTCCGGAGATTGAAGGCGTTCGATATTGAGGTACGGTATTTCGTTTTCTAAGGTATTTGCTTTCTTCTTTTCCTCGTTCAACTTTTCTGCGACGACTCTCTGTTTTTCTGCGAGCTCGCGCTGTTCGGCTCTCAGCTTCTCAATCATTTTCCACTGACGATGTTCCTCCTCGGAGGTCAGCTGCAATTGGACTTCTGATTCCCCTTCGACCACGGGGGACTTTCCGTTATCGCGGGCATTCCTGCTCCCGGACTCCCCTATTCCTGCGACGTTAGGGTCGCCTATTTCTAACAGTCCCAACAAAACTCCTAAATTGTTCGCTCAACGCCTGAGGATCACCCCTCCTTCTAGCGCCAATTGTTTACGGGCGGAAAATCCTACCAAGAATTCTCCCGCGAAAGTATTTGATATTTCGGGGATTGAGAGAACAAATAAAGAGACGTATTAAAGAATCTTAGTATTAAATGCTCGACCCCTTTCTTGGGAAATGTGCCCCCCCCCACCCCCCACCCCCCCTTACAAATGGAAAGGTTGCTGGAGTAGTATACTTAATGTCTAGATTTGAGTATTCTGAACTCCTTGTACACTTTCATTTAACTATTAATAATGAACATTCATTATTAATATATGGCCCCTTTCTTGGGAAATGTGCCCCCCCCCCCCCCTCAGAATGATGTTGAGGCATAGTGTGGAAGCCGGACAAGAAGTGATTGACATACTCTATAAATTTAGTCCTCTTGAGGAATCGCTTAAAAACGATTTCAAAAGAGCGGAACTTATAAGTATGGTCAGAAAATCACAAGCTCTTGTGGCCAAGTTGGAAGTGCAAGCAAAGAAGCCCAGTGGTCGTGAACCACAGATTGGGAAGAGCAAGCCGCAAGGCAAGTGCTTTCGATGCAAGCAGTCTGGGCACTGGAAGTCTGATTGTCCTCTCATCAAAGGTACGAAATTTTCCTTAGTCACCGAAACATTATCAGTGGTGTTATCTACCAGCACCTGGTGTGTAGATACGGGGGCCACTGATCATGTCTGCAATTCATTGCAGGGGTTCCAGGAAACCCGGAGACTTAGAGAGGGAGAGATCGTGGTCTACATGGGCAATGCCGCGAAGGTGGCGGCTGTTGCAGTGGGAGACGTTCACTTACGCTTTAGTAGTGATAGGGTTTTAGTTTTACAAAATTGTCTTTATGTACCCAACTTTAGAAAGAATTTAATTTCGGTTTCTAAACTTATTATGAATGGATATTCTGTTTCTTTTGACCACTCTGTGATCATAAGAAGAAACAGTGAGATTATCTGTTCTGGTACATTGGTGGACGATTTGTATGTGCTAAATCCTGAGTCTAACACGATGCAACTAACCGAGAGTAATAACACATCTACGAACACCAATAAGAGAAAGGAACCTTCTAGGATGAATCAATTATACTTGTGGCACTTAAGGCTAGGTCATATTAACTCAAATAGAATTCAAAGGTTGAAAGCTGATGGTCTCATCAGTGGTGTTGAAGGAGAGGACCTTCCAACCTGCGAATCCTGTTTAGAGGGAAAAATGACCAAGCGTTCTTTTTCTGGTAAAGGACGAAGGGCTGAACAAGTATTGGATTTGATTCACTCTGATGTATGCGGACCTATGTCTACTCAGGCAAAGGGAGGGTACGAGTATTTCATCACTTTCACTGATGATTACTCAAGGTATGGATTTGTATACCTGATGCGCCGCAAGAGCGAATCCTTTGACAAGTTCAAGGAGTTCAAGGCTCTTGTGGAGAACCTTCAAGGTAAATCCATTAAATGCCTGCGATCTGATCGCGGAGGCGAGTACCTGTCTGGAGAATTCAAGGCATACTTGGCAGAGAATGGGATTGATTCCCAAATGACATCACCATATACTCCCCAGCAAAATGGTGTGTCAGAAAGAAGGAATAGGACTCTTATGGAAATGGTGCGATCAATGATGTGAAGGTACCGGTATACCGATCCGACCGATATACCGTGTGTGCGGAAGCGTGTAAAGCAATAGATCTACTATGCCATGATCTTAGTGCACACTTAATGTGTATAAGAACACATATAAACATATATATATACACATCCAATATATATATATATATATATATATATATATATATATATATATATATATATATATATATATATATATATATATATATATATATATATATATATATATATATATATATATATATAGTTCAACGATTACTTACTTATGGTGACGAAGTGATTCGTTGATGTCGTTGAGGTGGTGTTGAGTCGATTGAACCACCTCAAATGGATCAGCCTCTCGAAGCTCTCCTTGTGAATGACCTCGTCACTCCTCTTGTCTAGATCTCCCGGATGTTGAAGCCGCGCAAATGGCCCGGCCTCTACGTGTTGCACACGAACTCGGATGACGAACACTTTGCTTGATCGAGTCAGTTCTCCAAGAACACTCTCTCCTTTCTCTCTTTTGTGTGGATTTCGAAATATGTATTTTAGTTGTGTGAAAATATGATTTTCACCCTCTTATTCATCTCATTATGGTCACATAATTGTCCCAGTATTAACCTTGTAACCCCCACCTTAATGTGTGTCATAAACACACATAATGGGGGTGGTTTATGGTGAATATGAATGGTCATGCCACATCATCATGCCAACTAGCATAAGACATGGTCCCACTAGCTTGTGTGGCATGCCATGTCACACTATGTGACATGCATCCATGCAAGCCATGCATCCCATGCATATGAATTAAATCCACGTAAATATTGATTCTAAATCAATATATTTATCAAGCAACGTACATCATCTTTGAGTCCGTGTGTGACCCTGTAGGTATGATTTATCGATCAATATTATATTGTTCCCAACAAATAATATTATCAAATAATCATTTAACATCCATAGACGACCTTATGACTTTATCGATTGCACACGTAGGATCGAAGGACATATCCCAACAATCTCCCACTTGGCCTTCAGAGCCAGTGTGCTGCCAACTTCCTGTTGTCACTTTATGTCTAAGTTTCAACTTGAGGCAAGACTCGAGTCATCCTCAATCGGTTCAAACCTTTCCTGGACTATGAGACAGACTGTAAAACCAGATTTATCACTATGATACGAATCTGGACGTGGCCACGTATTTTCCACAGTCTCGACTCTCCAAGTGGCCGTTAAGACATGTATCCCATTATAAAATGGAGGACAATACCATCTTGTCAATCCAAGCTCTCCCACTTGCTTCCTGATATACCCAATAACAAGTTTTATAACCTCCTTTTACGAAAAGCGTTTACTTGTATCAAAGTACACCATTTCACAATGGAATTACTCTGGACTACTCAGGTCAGAGGAAATTGCTCGACAGTCAATGAAATAGTATTATGACTCAAAATCTTAAATACTATTCCAGTCGGGTCTGTTCGATCATTAGCTCCCAGCTAATATCTATGTAATTGTACTTGATGTCCCACATCAATAGCCCATGAAGCGGCGCTATAGTACACATTACAATCTAGTTCTTTGTATTATCGGTTTGTCCGTACTCGATTATACGAACCAGGAACAGCTATATGATTCAAGTATATCAGTTCAACCATTGGGACTTCATTATGCGGTAAGTCGACCTCATAACCCAATTGATATAACTTAATCATTTGGACAATTCATATAAATTAAACCATATTTATATGAAGAATTATGTATTATACATATGAGTGAATGTTTACCAAATCTCCAAAAGTATCTAATACAGTAATAGAAATAACAACCCATCTCTAAGATGTCTGATATCTATTGCAGTCGTGAAAGCCTCAAGCTTAAACTGCTGGAGAGGTTTAGAAAGCGGGTTTGCAACCTTACCAAAAGTTGCAACTTTATTATCTCGATGTCTCCACAAAACTATCTCCCAAATAATGTGGAACTTCCTGAGCACCAGTTTTAGACTTGTGGTGCTTCCTAGCTCATAGGCTTGCGCGATAACTCTACTATAAATAGAGAACTATCGGATGGGCTGAGCTAGTTACGCCACCTAGTTCATTCAAGAACTTTCAAATCCTAACTGCCAATATTACTGCATCCAATGCAATACTGTGCTCAGCTTCTGTAGTTTAATCAGCTATATTGCATTGCATGGAACTATTCCAGCAAATATCACCTCTAACCAGACAAAAGATATAACCAGATTAAAATCGGAAATTATCTTAGTCTGTTTTGAAGTTAGCATTCAAACAGCTTGTTAATATCAACTCTTTTTGTCTTCCAAAGACAACAAAATATTCTTTTGTCAATCTAAGGTACATAAGAATATTCTTGGTCGCAGTCTAACGCGCCTTACCTTGATTTCCTTGAAACTGACTCGTCATGCTCAAAGCATACGATACGTCCGGTCGTGTACATATCATGGCGTACATTATAGACCCTATTGCCGAAGCATAAGGAATGTTTTCCATCCTCTTTTGCTCATCAAGTCCCGTAGGGCCTTGCATCTTGCTAAGAGATGTGCCATGACTCATTGGAATGAGACCCTTTTTGGCGTCTTTCATTCTGAACTTTTCAAGCACCTTATCAATATAGGTCGCTTTACTAAGTCCAAACATCCTTTTCGATTTGTTCCGACAGATCTTGATGCCCAATATGTACTGTGCTTCTCCAAGATCCTTTATTGAAAAACAATTTCCAAGCCATTCTTTAATAGAATTAAGCATAGAAACATTGTTTCCAATAAGGAGTATGTCATCGACATACAACACAATGTATACAACGTAACTCCCACTGTTCTTATTGTAAAACAAGACTCTTCTGAGTTCCTCTGAAATCCAAAACCTAGTATGGATTCATTGAACTGAAGATTGCTACTTCGATATGCTTTGCTTTATTCCATAAATGGAATTATAAGATTGCATAATTTCACAGCCTTATTAGGATCGATAAAACTCTTTGGCTGTGTCAAAACACATTCTCTTCTAGAATCCAATTCAAGAAGTTAGTTTTAACATCCAATATTAATATTACCATAACTCATTATCAAGATGAGTAGCAATGGCTAAGATAATCTGAATGATTTAATCAAAGCAACTGGAGAAAGTTTTTCCACAATCCACCTCGTGAATAAAACTTTTACCATCAAACTTGCTTTGAAAACCCTAGGTTTTCCATCTGTCTGTTTAGATCTTAAAGATCTATTAGCATTCATTGGGTCTAACCCCGTGATCAAGTTCCAAACTTGATTATCAGATATTGATATCATCTCAGATATCATGGCACCATGCCAATTTTCAGTAGCTGGACTCGTCATAGCTTGGAATTAGGTCGAAGGTTCACCGCTTTCCAAAAGCATGAATTCATATCTCTCATTGGTCACAATATATAAGTATTTGAATAATAGAGATAGATTTATTCCTTTCGGACCTACGAGGGCTGGTATGGCTTCCAAAACCATAAGAATACTCTCAACCTAGTCTTGAGTATTCATCATTGGTTGTTTCACTTGAACCTCGTTCAAGACAACCGATCTCCCACTGAATTTCTAGGAAAGATAACTCTTTTCAAGAAAATCACTATCTCGAGCAACAAAAACTTTGTTCTCGGATTGGTTGTAAAAGTAGTACCCTCGTGTTTCTTTTGGATAATCAACAAAGAAACATTTATCCGATTTGGGTTCAAGCTTTGTAGAGATATTTCTCTTCACATAAGCTTCACATCCCCAAACCTTGATATAAGACAAGTTAGGGACCTTCCCTTTCCATACCTCGTATGGTGTCTTATCAATAGCTTTTGACGGTGTCCTATTCAGTGTATAAGTTGAAGTCAAGAATTGTGTGTTCCCAAAAGAGACCAGTAGTTCATTTAGACCTCTCATCGAATGGTCGAACTATATCTAATATAGTTTGTTTTCTCTTTTCCGAAACATAACCTTCATGTGCTTGTGAACTGATAGGTTCCACATACATCAGTATGGATCATCCCGAATTAATCACTCACATGTTCTCCTTTCTCCAAGAAAGATGACATTGTTATCTTTGTCCATCAAACATCATTCACATGTATCAAATGACTCCAAGTCAAATGATTCTAGAATGCCTTCTAAAAGAAGATTCGTTACATATTTAGATGTTGATTTGACCTAATCAACAATGTTATAGTTATGTCTCTTTGAGACTTATTCGATTCGGCCTTTAGTGTTAATGTTATATATGATTTTTGAAGTTTAAAGTATACATAAACAATATAATAAACGTACCAAAACAAAGAATAATTCACAATTAAAATAGTTACCAAACTATTTAATAGTGAAAAACTAATCCATCAGTATCCAATACTGAACCAATATTCATTGTTTATTGAAGGTACGAAATTACATAGTTATAATACTAAAACAAGGCCCTAAGGCAAAACAACATCATATGATCATGCGGCTAATGCAGCGACATTCGCTTCATTTCTCGCCCGTAGATCGACATCTCTACTCACCAAACTTACACTTCTATGTAGTTCCTCCACATACAAATGTGAGAACCACATTTGGCATCCAATACCCAAGAAGTAGAATTTGTGAAGTTTAATGTCTATAACATTAATACCTGAAGATGAAGCAACCCCGTTCTTCACATCTTCATTGAACTTTGGGCAAATTCAATTATTCCCAATAATTGAGTTTCATTCAAATTTCCCATTCAAAATTATCTCAATGTCAAAACGTGATAAATCGTAAGTGAAAAATCGAAGTTTTCTAACCAGCGATATTATCATGCAATTGAAGCTCTATCTCTCATAAAATATGAGGGAGCCAACCAGACAATCGATTCACGCCATCCAATGGCTCGAAAGTCTCTAATTTGTGTCATTGATGAACTTAAGTGTTTTGGATTAAATCACTCCCCGAGGTGAAAATAATCATAATCTTATAATCCATCAAATGAAAGACAAATTAGGCATTTGTTTTGAAATTGAATAAAATATGAACTTTTATATGTTTGCAAGTAGTGTCCAACACTTTTGCAGTAGACGCATTGAGATTCCCTAGGAACCCTAGTAGCCTTCTTGCCCATGCTCTTTTGACTACCCTATCCCATATCATAAGAATTTCCCTCTTAGGGTCCTTTTCTATCGCCGGCTCAACAGCCTTGAGCATCCCGTGGAGCTCACGAAGCGATTTCTTCAAACCATTCATATGGAAAATTTAGCCTAAAGGCATTATAACCATAATGAGATTGAAGTATGAAATCGGTTGCCAAATAATCATCATAGGAAAAATCTAGGCGGTCACTTGAAACAAATAATCCAATCATTTGTTGTACATGTAATTCCATAGATTTCCATTTTTCCAGCCTAGCTGAAGCGATGACCCTGGTCATACCGAACCGCTCAATCTTAGCATATTCCCCGAACATGCTATTGAGTTGTTCAATGATATCTTAGGATGTGGTTATCTAACACATTTTCATTGTCTTCGTATTTGAGGACCATCCTCAAATTACGTTGTGAATCAAGAAAATTTATGTTGTTCAATTTTTCATAATCAAGAATTGAACCAAACTTGAATCGAGTTGAAATTAACATGATAAACTACAAAAGAAAGATAAATAAAGTATGTAAACATTCACAAAGCGGTAAACAAATAAGGTTGTCTAACAAGCTACTTATTTATTTCATTTTGTTCAATCGATATCTAATATCTTTGTTCCCTTGAACAAAACAATCCCAAGACCCTCATCTTGCAAATTCTTAAGCCGACTGAGTCCGCACTTAAGAAGTCTAAGATAGGTAGACATCCCATGTCAATGACATCTAATGTCACTCTCGGTCGATAAGAGTCCCATTCTCATCTCATGTCTCGATAGCCACGCCTGCAGTGGATCTATCGATGAGAAAACCAAACTCACGTGTAAGGGTCTAACCCTTACTCCCACTTATCCCAAGATAACAAGTAGTACCCCGCTGAGGCGGACCTACCAACTTATGATCGAGGGCTTCATGAGTGTGACGTTTTGGACAAGACATTATACTCATTATTTTTGGGAACTTACATGCATAGGTTTGTTTATATGTAAGTTGAACATTTATAACATAAAACAACCTATAACTAGCAAAGCAAATAAATACGAAATCGAAAGGCCCCTAGAACCTCACAACTCTCAAACGAAAAGATTAAAATAACAACAAAAGCCTTGAACATCTTCTGGACTGGCCCGCGCCCGCCGTTTCAGTTCCGCACCCGCCGATTTAGGTCAACCTTAGTCCATACCCCAAAAACTACGAACGGCGCCCGCCGTTTCACAAACGGCGGTCGCCGAACACCACTGGCGGTCGCCGTTTCCAAAACGGCGCCCGCCAAAAGGGTACAAAACAGGCTGACCAAAAAACAGCCTTTCGGCGGTCGCCGTTTCCAAAACGGCGCCCGCCGGAGCACAAACGGCGCCCGCCGTTTTGCTCCAGCAGCCCGGTTTTCGCCCGTTTCGCTTCATTTTGCTTCGTTTCTTCTCGTTTTCGCCGGAGAGCCGAGATCCACCATCGAACCATGGACCAAGTCCATCGCTTACAAGTTTGAACAATACATATTGAAATAGAAAACCTATCTATTACAAATGATTCCAAGGGACGCAGCCCTCCAAAACTATGGTCAATCGTACGTAAAAAACGACAATTTCATTCACCCGACCACTAACGGTGGCCGGCCTTACATCTAATCACATAATCACAATTAAACAAATAAGTCAATTATGTTGATTTAACCTTCGTGTCCAACACAAAAGTGTGCACGAGCCCTAGGCTCTGATACCAATTGAAGGTACCGGTATACCGATCCGATCGATATACCGTGTGTGCGGAAGCGTGTAAAGCAATAGATCTACTATGCCATAATCTTAGTGCACACTTAATGTGTATAAGAACACATATAAACATATATATATACACATCCAATATATATATATATATATATATATATATATATATATATATATATATATAGTTCAACGATTACTTACTTATGGTGACGAAGTGATTCGTTGATGTCGTTGAGGTGGTGTTGAGTCGATTGAACCACCTCAAATGGATCAGCCTCTCGAAGCTCTCCTTGTGAATGACCTCGTCACTCCTCTTGTCTAGATCTCCCGGATGTTGAAGCCGCACAAATGGCCCGGCCTCTACGTGTTGCACACGAACCCGGATGACGAACACTTTGCTTGATCGAGTCAGTTCTCCAAGAACACTCTCTCCTTTCTCTCTTTTGTGTGGATTTCGAAATATGTATTTTAGTTGTGTGAAAATCTGATTTTCACCCTCTTATTCATCTCATTATGGTCACATAATTGTCCCAGTATTAACCTTGTAACCCCCACCTTAATGTGTGTCATAAACACACATAATGGGGGTGGTTTATGGTGAATATGAATGGTCATTCCACATCATCATGCCAACTAGCATAAGACATGGTCCCACTAGCTTGTGTGGCATGCCATGTCACACTATGTGACATGCATCCATGCAAGCCATGCATCCCATGCATGTGAATTAAATCCACGTAAATATTGATTCTAAATCAATATATTTATCAAGCAACGTACATCATCTTTGAGTCCGTGTGTGACCCTGTAGGTATGATTTATCGATCAATATTATATTGTTCCCAACAAATAATATTATCAAATAATCATTTAACATCCATAGACGACCTTATGACTTTATCGATTGCACACGTAGGATCGAAGGACATATCCCAACATGATGAGTTACTCGGACTTACCTATCATGTTCTGGGGATATGCCTTAGAAACAGCGGCGCACATTCTGAACTTGGTCCCATCTAAAACGGTTCCTTCAACACCCATGGAACGATGGAGCGGGCGCAAGCCTAGCTTGAGACACGTTCGGATCTGGGGGTGCCCTGCACACGTGTTGAAGGTAGGTGCCGATAAATTAGAACCTCGTACTGAAGTGCGGTTGTTTATAGGATATCCTAGAGGAACTAAGGGTGGCATGTTCTATAGTCCTACGGACCAGAAGATCGTTATAAGTACTAACGCTCAGTTCTTAGAGGAAGACTATGTCATGGACCACAAGCCCAAAAGTGACGTAATACTTTATGAGTTGAGAGGTAACAAAGAAGACTTAGATACAGCCGAACCGAGTATAGATACACCACTAGAATCTGCACCTGACACTGTTACTGTTAATACACCGGAACGCCGTCGTAGTGGGAGGGTTGTTAAGCAACCAGACCGATGGATTGGACTGGGTGAGTCTTCGGACTCTGGACCTGGAGTTCATGAAATCGATCCCTGGACCTATGATGAGGCGGTACAAGATATAGATGCGCCTTCTTGGAAGAAAGCGATGAAATCCGAAATTGAATCTATGGATTCTAATAAAGTCTGGGATCTTGTAGAACCACCAAGCGGCGTGAAGCCAATTGGGTGTAAATGGGTCTACAAGAGAAAGAGAGGATCTGACGGAAAGGTAGAAACCTTTAAAGCTCGGCTTGTTTCGAAAGGCTATACTCAGAAAGAAGGAATCGATTATGAGGAGACCTTTTCGCCGGTAGCCAAGATAAAGTCAATCCGGATTCTCTTATCCATAGCAGCTCATATGGACTATGAGGTGTGGCAAATGGATGTCAAGACAGCTTTCCTAAATGGAAGTCTTGACGAGACGATTTATATGAAACAACCAGAAGGATTCATTGCTAAGGGGCGAGATCATCTAGTGTGCAAGCTTAATCGATCCATTTATGGATTGAAACAAGCCTCGAGATCGTGGAACCTGCGGTTTGACGAAGTAGTCCAATCTTTTGGATTTAGTCAAAGCATGGACGAATCGTGTGTGTATTGGAAACGTGATGGGAAGAAGGTGGTGTTTCTCGTGCTTTATGTAGACGACATTCTTCTCATTGGCAACAGTGTAAAGATGTTATCAGACATAAAGGGATGGTTGTCTAGACAATTCGATATGAAAGATTTGGGAGAAGTCGGGCATGTTCTAGGGATCAAGGTTATAAGGGATCGCCGGAATAGAACATTGTACCTATCCCAGCAATCTTACATAGACATGATTCTGGCTCGTTTTAACATGCAAGATTCCAAGAAGGGTGAACTACCCTTCAGTAAAGGAACTTATCTTTCTAAGGAGATGTGTCCTCAGACACAGAAGGAGAAAGATGAAATGAAAGCGGTTCCCTACGCTTCGGCTGTGGGAAGCTTGATGTATGCAATGTTATGCACGAGGCCTGATATCTGCTATGCAGTTGGCGTAGTAGCGAGATATCAGAGTAACCCAGGAAAGGCTCATTGGACTGCCGTAAAGAGCATTTTCAAGTATTTGTGAAATACTAAGGATTATGTTCTGAGTTACGGAGCAGACAATCTGATTCCTTTGGGTTACACAGATTCGGATTTCCAAGCTGATAAGGACCGGCGTTGTTGGAGTTGTGTACTTAATGTCTAGATTTAAGTAAAGGAAACTCACAATCCATTGCCACTAATCTATTTAATTAAATAAACAATTATTTGCGTTTAATTATTTATAATTAAATATATGCAAATTATAGTCCTGGATTATATACGTTGTAGTTAGTATGGTGTGCGACGTCACACAGAAGATCATACTATCGGTTACTCGTATTTAATCGAACAGTTGCTCACGACCTAGATGGACACGGACCAATCCATCGGTATAGTCGTTGTGTGAGAGAGAAAATAATCTGTCTTGATTATTTTATCACACTTGTACACTTGGTGTATTGAGCGGATCGTTGAGATTCATCGATTAGGATTGCCGGCGATAATCGATTCGAGTCTCAGTGTATTTTATTCTTAATCCCCGATATTATTGCGGGTGTGTATATTTAATATAAGTGACTTTGATTTACCAAAGGAATTAACCGATTTAATTATTGGGTTAATTACCGGTTAAGTTGGGTCACTATATTTTATATATGGCATGCCGTGAATACTTGACGGGAAAGTGTATCCCGGAAGGGTTGATAATATCCCCGAGATGAGTTCATAAGGAATTATTATGTAAACCCTGCAGGTGGATTTATTCCGCATAATAATTAAGGTTGAATGGTACTAGTCTCGGATATAAGAGATGAATAAATTAATTAGCAATAAATTAATTTTATTCATGGATATTTATATCTTAGATACACGGAATAAATAATACTACCGGAGAAATATTATTTGATATAATATGGTTTAATATTGGGAGTGCAATTAATTTTATATAGTGGAAAATAGAATTAATTAATATTAATGGATTAATAGATTTGGGCTTGGGCTCAATTTAATCATTAATATTGGAAGCCCAATATTCCACCTCCTTAAGATCCCCTACGTAGCCTATAAAAGCACTACATGGTCTTCTCTATTCTCATAACTTGAAGATCACAATTCTAGAGAGAGAAAGTAGAGAGGAGGATCCATGGAGTTCGGTAGATCGTCGCCCACACGACGTCCGGGCTAGTGCAAGGAATACGTGGGAAGATCTCAAGGTCATCATAAGATCTCGTTTCTCCGCACAACGAATCGAAAGGTGAATTAAATTTCCGCAATTTAATTCTAGTTTATTGATCAATTATCGGAAAACAAGATCCGAAGGATCGAACCCGGATTAGACGAGGGACCACGCGGTGGTGGCGAAGCCACCGGACCGCGTGGACCGCACGCCTAGGGTTCGGCGCGCGAAGGAGAACCCTCGGCCTCGGCCGAGGGGGCGATCGCTGGGAGCGATCGCCGGCGGTGACGGGCTGGTGCCGTCACCTCCCCACCGCGACGGTGGGGGCTCCTCGACGGCGGGCAGCAGGTCGCCGGACCTGCTGCTGGGGGCTGCCGGATGCAGCCCCATCGAACGCGATGTTCGATCGCGTGAACCCGGCTCGCGGGGGTTCGGGTGGGGGCGGATTGCGCGCCTTCGGGCGCGTGGTCTCCAAAGCCCGGACTTCGGCGGATGAGTCGACGTTCATGTGATCTCCGGCGAAGGGTTTGATCGGGTTATTGGTTTCCGCAAATTTAAATAACCCGGGATATCGAATTCCAACAATTGGTATCAGAGCGTACGGTTACGTTTTTCGTTAATTGTTTCGATAATCGATTCTCGATATATATGGCCATAGATTAATTTAAATTGTTAAATTATTGTGCTATATATATTGTTCTACGTCTATGTTTTCTCTCTTGTTTGAATTGTTGTTGTCGGAAAAATTAATTATTAAAATCGAGGGTTTTTCGGTATATCGAACCGGAGGAGATCGAACGCGCGCTCGTTGCGGGCTGCCGGGGAGGTAGCTGGAAGCAAGGGCGTGTGGGCTGCTGGAGCAGTGGCTGGTCGCACATGATGAGCTGTTGGCGGAGATCGATGGCTTGATTCACCGAGGCGGTGGTCGCCGGATGTCGATCACCGACATGGAGCTCGATCGAAGGCTGCCCGTGGCTGGGAGGAACCGCTTCGCGCGGGCTGTACCTGCTGTGCGGGCTGTATGGCGGCTGGAGGTCGACGGCATCAACCACCTACAGTGGTGGTCGCCGGATGTCGACCGCTGCCAAGAAGCGGTTCAGCCGCTACACGCTCGTGGGTCGCGGCTTCGGCTTCGGCTCGGACGGGCTCCGTGTGCGGGCTGCTGCTGTGTCAAGGTCGATGGCATGATCCGTCAGAGGAGACGTCTTGCCAGAAATTGACCATGGCCCGTGCACAGGCTGCTTGTCGAAGACGATCGAACATGGCAGGTGAATTTTTCTTTTTCGCTGAATGAATTATTCATCCCTATTGCATGGCCTAGTGCGACCACATGAATTAATTAAACTATGCATTGCATGGTCTTTGCTTGTTGGACATGCATTGATTAATCAATTCTCGTGGGTCATGAATGTGCATGTACATGTGTTTTCTTAATTCGATTTAAGGATGACCGGAATTGTTTTCGGTTCGTCCCGGTAAATTCGATCTTTCCAGAAATAATTTAATCTTTCTAATTTTATTTAATTTAATTTTGGAATTAATTCAAATTCTATTTGGATTATATTTCTTAATTATGGAATTGAATAATGGAATTAGATGGAGAGTTAAATTAGGAAAGAAAATTCTAGTTTCTCTAGATATCCTATACATACTTGGATTAGAAGTCTTAAGAAGAATCAAAATTCGATTTTGGTTAGGATTCTTGAGATCTAATCTAAATAGGATTGAGAAATTATTAAAATATTGATTTTATTTAATTTAAGTATTTTATTTAAAATCATTAGATTAATTCAAAATTTATTTTGGATTGGAAAATCTTGGATTTTATTTAGAATAGAATTAAATATGGAAATCAATGGATTTTAATAATATTGATTTTATTTAATTTAAGTATTTTATTTAAAATCATTAGATTAATTTAAAATTTATTTTGGATTGGAAAATCTTGGATTTTATTTAGAATAGAATTAAATATGGAAATCAATGGATTTTAATAATATTGATTTTATTTAATTTAAGTATTTTATTTAAAATCATTAGATTAATTCAAAATTTATTTTGGATTGGAAAATCTTGGATTTTATTTAAAATAGAATTAAATATGGAAATCAATGGAATTGATTTTATTTAATTGGAGTAAAATTAAATATGAGAATCAAAGAATTTTTCCGTCGCTCGGCAAAGTATTCAAGACGTAGAATGAAGACTCAAGACAAGCATGCTGGAATTCATCAAGGTACGAATAGTCGAGAAATAATTTTACTTGAGTAATTATTTGATTATTTGTGAACGTACTTGCATGAAATGTATGTTTGTAATTATGCTTATGTGTATTTAATTATGCATTAGATAGCGTATCCCTTTGTTATAAAAAGCTAAGTGGGAGAGGGAATGGAAACATTGTCATGGTCTCCATTGCTGTTCTCTTGGTGACTTTTATGGACTTTCGAAGTTCGTTTAGACAAGTCATTGGAGGAGAATTCTTGTAATTCCTTTTACGAGAAACATTGATTAAGTTTATCAAACAATGCCTAATTTGTCTTTCCAAAACTGATTTCAAGTCGACTCATTCTCACCCCGGGGAGTGGAATGGAGCCAAAGCCACTTGGTCATGTCGAGGACACAAATTAGAGACTTTCGTGTCATTTGATGACTAGATCGATTGTCTGCTCGGCTCCCTCATTCTATGAGAGATAGGGTCGTTCACATGGTGAATCACTGGTTAGAAACTTCGAGTTTCACTTATGATTCTCCGCGTCTTGATTTACAAGATCGAATGGATCAAGTAATTGGATGTCAATTGTAAAAGTCTTTTGGTGTAGTAAACGTCCACACTATCGTGGCTTGCTACATTGAATGGGACTTTGGAACGATTGATGTAGACAGTTATAGAAGGGAGTAAAGGAGCGTATGTTAACGTAAACGTCCACACTATCGTGGCTTGCGGTGAATATGCGTGTCCCAAACAATCTTTTTAGATACTGAGTAATGGTTTACACTTAGGTACGCTTTATAGTATTCTTCCCATCGAAGTAACGCTATAATTGATGTACGACCGAAGCAAATCTAATTGCTAAATCATTTGGATAGGTAAACGTCCACACTATCGTGGCTTGCCATATCTGATGGGATTTTAGAGGTGATTAGTGGTTTAATGATATTATTTGAGGGAGATAATATCGGAGATTAAATCGATTGTTTGTTGTTATATGTGCTCATAGATTAGGAAATGGCTTTGAACCCACTTTATGTGATACGTAAGGATTTTAAACTCACTGGTCCCTAAATGTAATGATTGGAATAGAGATCTAGACATTACCCAAACTGTTAAAGAGTGCAAGGTTGTACTCAGTGAGCTTTGTCCTCCCGAGCCTATTGACATAGGCGACTAGACAAGAAGCGATGAGGATACTCATAAAGGCCAGTCATTCGAGGAAACGCTTAAACACGTTTTTGAGATGATTGATCTTTTAGACGAGTTGAGACAGAAATCGCAAGCTCTTGTAGCCAATGCCAAAGGTTTCGAACCTAAGGGCAAAATCGGGCGAAAGGAAAAGCAATCAAAGAATCCCAGTGGTCCTAAGACCACGAGATGGGACGAGAAAGCCATGAGGCAAGAGTTCTCGATGCAAACAGTCTGGGTACTGGAAGTCTGATTATCCTCTCAAAGAAAGTACGAAATTTTCTTTAGTCGTAAAACATAGTCAGTGGTATTATCTACCGGAACCTGGTGTGTAGATATGGAACCACTGACGGTATGTGCATTTTAATGCAAGGGTTCCAGGAAACCCAACGACTTAGAAAAGAAGAAATCGTAGTCTACATGGGCAATGCTGTAGAGGAGGCAGCAGTTGCAGTGGAGGACATTTTATAGGATTTCATTTTGGGTTATTGCTTTTATGTACCTTTCAAATTAGAAAGAACTTTGTTCTGGATTTCTGATAAATGGATATTTTATTTCTTTTAATCATTTGATGGTTATAAGAAGAAATAATGATATTATCTATTTTGGTACATTAGCTAGCAATATATAAATGATGAATCCTGAGTCTACCACGATGCGACGAACCGTTTTATACGTCTCGTTTTACTAATAAGAGATTTCTTTATTAAATCATTTATACTTGTGGAATCTTATGCTAAGTCATATTTATTCAAATAAGAAGTTCAAAGGTCGAAAATTGATTGTAAGATCAATTAAGTTGAAGGAGTGGACCTTCCGACATAAGAATCTTATTTGGAAGATAACATGACTAAGCAATCCTTTATGGATATAAGATATAAGATCCGGACAAGTATTAGAATTGATTGACTCTGATGTATGCAGACCTATGTCTACTCAGACAATAAGGTACGAGTACTTCATTTGATGATTACTCGAGAAATGGATTAGAATACCTGATGTGCCACAAAAGCAAGTGTTTTGACAAGTCAATGGACACTAAGCAATTGTGGAGAACCATCAAGGTATATCCATTTGTAGCCTGCGATTTGATCGCGGAGGCAAGTACCTGTCTGAGGAATGCATGGAATACTGATCAGAGATTGGGATTTAATCCCAAGTGACAACACCATACACTCTTGTGTAGAAATGGTGTGTCGTAAACAAGAAATGGGACTCTTATAGAGATAGTAAAAGATGAATTAAACGGAACTACCTATGTTCTATGGATATGTCTTGGTAACAACGGCACATTCAAGTGTGGTTGTAGAATATCCTAGAAGAACAAAAGATGTGTGTTCAATAGTACTATGAACCAGAAGGACGTTATAAGTTCTAACGCCCGGTTCTTAGAGGAAGACTATTAGATGAACCACAAGCCCAAAATGACGTGATACTTCTGAAAAGAGAGAAAACGATAATGACTGGAAGCCAGCCAAACCGAGTAGCGGTACACCACTAACTGCACCTACTGTTATTACTGTTTATACACCGGAATGCCGTTGTAGTGGGAGGTTGTTTAACAACCGGAGATATTCATGAAACTAGGTGAGTCTTCGGACTCTGGACCTAGTATACGTGAAATCGATCCTTAGATCTACATATAGGCGGTACTAGATCTAAATGTGCCTTCTTGGAAAGCAATAAGGATTATTGCTAAGAGGCAAGATCATTTAGAGTACAAGCTTAGTTAATCCATTTATGGATTGTAACAAAGCTAGAGTTCGTGGAACTTGCGCATTGATGAGATAGTCCATTTGATGGATTCATCAAAAGGCATTGACGAATCGTGTGTATGGGAAACGTGATGGAAACAATGTGGTGTTTCTCGGAGGTTTTATGTAGATAACATTTTATCATTGGCAACAATGTAAAGATGTTGTCAGACATAAAATGATTGTTGTCTAGAAAAATCGATATATGAGATAAAGAAGAAGTTAGAGCATGTTCTTAAGATCTAGGATCTCAAGGAAAGAACATTGTACTTCTCTAGATATCTTGTACGATTATGGTTCGTTTTAACATGCAAAATTCCGAGAAAGGTTCGTTACCTTTCAGAGACGGAATGCATCTATCTAAGGATATGTGTTTTAGAACACAAAAGGAGATAGAAGCAATGAAAGCAGATTCCTACACTTTGAGTGTGGAAAGCTTACTAAATGCAATGTTGAAAAACGAGAACCTGATATCGGCTATGCGGTGAGCATATTGGGAGGATATCAAGGTAATCCTGAAAAGGAATATTCGACTGCTGTAAAAGTACTTTCGAAGTACTGTTCTAGACTACAAAGCAGACGAGCATTTCCTTTGGATTACATTCTCTTAGATTTCTAATCGAATGAGGACCGGTGTAAGTCGATCAGGCTATGTGTTTCACTATTAAAGGAGAAGGAGTTTTAACATGGAAGAGTGATAAGCACGATGCTTTTCGGACTCTGCCATGGGTAACCAAATAGCGGCCTCAGAGGCAGCGGAAGTTTTGGTATAACTCCGGGATAATCTCTGGGACTTAGATGTGATTCTTAATTTGCCAAAGGCTATGTAAATAGCGGTGCGATGGCAAATGGTAAGAAATCACAAGTCCATAAGTGTAAGATAACACATAGTGCAAGTACCACCTGATACGAGTCATCGTCGAGGGAGACGACGCTGTAGTCACCAAGATAACTTCAGAGCGACAACCTAGAGTGCTCATTCACATAGTACTTCTTGGAAGTACAACTTAAGCACGTGATAAGTATGGAAGTCGGGAGTTTGGAGGAAATGACTAGACCTTAGTACAAGTGGGAGATTGTTGGAGTTGTGTACTTAATGTCTAGATTTAAGTAAAGGAAACTCACAATCCATTGCCACTAATCTATTTAATTAAATAAACAATTATTTGCGTTTAATTATTTATAATTAAATATATGCAAATTATAGTCCTGGATTATATACGTTGTAGTTAGTATGGTGTGCGACGTCACACAGAAGATCATACTATCGGTTACTCGTATTTAATCGAACAGTTGCTCACGACCTAGATGGACACGGACCAATCCATCGGTATAGTCGTTGTGTGAGAGAGAAAATAATCTGTCTTGATTATTTTATCACACTTGTACACTTGGTGTATTGAGCGGATCGTTGAGATTCATCGATTAGGATTGCCGGCGATAATCGATTCGAGTCTCAGTGTATTTTATTCTTAATCCCCGATATTATTGCGGGTGTGTATATTTAATATAAGTGACTTTGATTTACCAAAGGAATTAACCGATTTAATTATTGGGTTAATTACCGGTTAAGTTGGGTCACTATATTTTATATATGGCATGCCGTGAATACTTGACGGGAAAGTGTATCCCGGAAGGGTTGATAATATCCCCGAGATGAGTTCATAAGGAATTATTATGTAAACCCTGCAGGTGGATTTATTCCGCATAATAATTAAGGTTGAATGGTACTAGTCTCGGATATAAGAGATGAATAAATTAATTAGCAATAAATTAATTTTATTCATGGATATTTATATCTTAGATACACGGAATAAATAATACTACCGGAGAAATATTATTTGATATAATATGGTTTAATATTGGGAGTGCAATTAATTTTATATAGTGGAAAATAGAATTAATTAATATTAATGGATTAATAGATTTGGGCTTGGGCTCAATTTAATCATTAATATTGGAAGCCCAATATTCCACCTCCTTAAGATCCCCTACGTAGCCTATAAAAGCACTACATGGTCTTCTCTATTCTCATAACTTGAAGATCACAATTCTAGAGAGAGAAAGTAGAGAGGAGGATCCATGGAGTTCGGTAGATCGTCGCCCACACGACGTCCGGGCTAGTGCAAGGAATACGTGGGAAGATCTCAAGGTCATCATAAGATCTCGTTTCTCCGCACAACGAATCGAAAGGTGAATTAAATTTCTGCAATTTAATTCTAGTTTATTGATCAATTATCGAAAAACAAGATCCGAAGGATCGAACCCGGATTAGACGAGGGACCACGCGGTGGTGGCGAAGCCACCGGACCGCGTGGACCGCACGCCTAGGGTTCGGCGCGCGAAGGAGAACCCTCGGCCTCGGCCGAGGGGGCGATCGCTGGGAGCGATCGCCGGCGGTGACGGGCTGGTGCCGTCACCTCCCCACCGCGACGGTGGGGGCTCCTCGACGGCGGGCAGCAGGTCGCCGGACCTGCTGCTGGGGGTTGCCGGATGCAGCCCCATCGAACGCGATGTTCGATCGCGTGAACCCGGCTCGCGGGGGTTCAGGTGGGGGCGGATTGCGCGCCTTCGGGCGCGTGGTCTCCAAAGCCCGGACTTCGGCGGATGAGTCGACGTTCATGTGATCTCCGGCGAAGGGTTTGATCGGGTTATTGGTTTCCGCAAATTTAAATAACCCGGATATCGAATTCCAACAGGCGTAAGTCGACATCAGGCTATGTGTACACTTTGGGAGGTGAAGCCATATCATGGAAGAGTGTTAAGCAAAAGTGCATTTCGGACTCTACCATGGAAGCTGAATATGTTGCAGCCTCAGAGGCAGCGAAAGAGTCAGTTTGGTTCCTTAATTTCCTCCAGGACTTAGATGTGATTCCGAGTTTGCCCAAGGCTATGACAATTTATTGTGATAATAGCGGTGCAGTGGCAAACAGTAAGGAACCACGGTCCCATAGTGCTACGAAACACATAGAGCGCAAGTACCACCTGATTCGAGACATCGTCAAGAGGGGCGATGCAATAGTCACCAAGATAGCTTCGGAGGACAACCTAGCGGACCCTTTCACCAAGATACTTCCTAAGGAAGTATATTTCAAGCACTTGGAGGGTTTGGGAGTCAGAAGTTTGGAGGATAAGACTAGACCTTAGTATAAGTGGGAGATTGCTGGAGTAGTATACTTAATGTCTAGATTTGAGTATTCTGAACTACTTGTACACTTTCATTTACCTATTAATAATGAACATTCATTTGCTTTTAATTATTGTTAATTAAATGTATGCAAATTATAGTCCTGGATTATATACGTTATAGTTAGTGTTGGAGTTGTGTACTTAATGTCTAGATTTAAGTAACGGTAAACTCCCGATCATAGCATTTAATCTATTAAATTAATAAACAATTATTTGCATTTAATTATCATTAATTAAATATGCAAAATATAGTCCTGGATTTTATACGTTGTAGTTAGTATGGTGTTGCATGGGCACACAGAAGATCATACTATCGGTTACTCGTATTTAATCAAACAGTTGCTCACGACCTAGATGGACATGGACCAATCCATCGGTATAGTCGTTGTGTGAGGGAGAAAATAATTTATCTTAATTATTTTATCACACTTGTACACTTAGGTGTATTGGGCGGATCGCTTGAGATTTATTGATTAGGATTGCCTTGGATAATCAATTTAAATCTCAGAGTATTTTATTCTCAATCCCCGATACTATTGCGGGTGTATATATTTAATATTAGAGACTTTGATTTTCCAAAGGAATTAACCGATTTAATTATTGGGTTAATTACCGGTTAAAGTTGGGTCGCTATATTTTATATATGACATGCCGTGAATACTTGACGGGAAAGTGTATCCCGGAAGGGTTGATAATATCCCCGAGATGAGTTCATAAGGAATTATTGTGTAAACCTCATGAGTGGATTTGTTCCGCACAATAATTAAGGTTGAATGGTACTAGTCTCGGATATAAGAGATGAATATAATTTATTGAGCAATAAATAAATTTATTCATGGATATTTAAATCTTAAATACACAGAATAAATAATACTACCGGAGAAATATTATTCGATATAATATGGGTAAATATTGGGAGTGCAATTTTATTTATATAGTGGAAAATAAATAAAATTAATATTGATAAGGATTAATGGACTTGAGCATTGGGCTCAATTTAATCTTCAATATTAGAAGCCCAATATTCCACCTCCTTTAGATCCCCTACGTAGTCTATAAAAGCACTACATGGCCTTCACAATTCAATAACGTAATATAAGAGAAGAATATCATACTTGATATTCTAGAGAGTTGAAGGAGATCCATAGGAGTTCGATAGATCGTCGCCCACCCGACGTTCGAACGGAGTGCAAGGAATACGTGGGAAGATTCAAAGGTGTTTGATTTCGTTTCTCCGAACAACGAATCGAAGGTATAATATCTAGAACCCTCTCGATATTATTTCGGTTTTGGTTTATCGAAATTACCGTAGAACGCAAGATCCGAAGTTCGAACCCGGAGTAGACGGAAGATCACGCGGTGGTGGCGAAGCCACCGGACCGCGTGGATCGACCCGCCTAGGGTTCGGCGGGCGCGGAGGAGGCGACCCTCGGCTGGGCCGAGGGCGCGCGGTCGATCGCGGTGATCGACCGCCGGGGCGCGGGCTGGAGCCGCACCCCACCCCACCTCGACGGTGGGGACCTCCAGGCGGCGGCGAGTCGCCGGACTCGCCGCGGGGGCTGCTGGGCAGCCCCTCCCCGATCGATCGCCGGCGTGCGATCGATCCTTCGATCATGTGAACCCCGACTCGCGGGGGTTCGGCTGGGGGCGGGCTGCGTACCTTCGGGTGCGTAGTCTCCAAAGGTCGGACTCCGGCGGATGAGTCGCCGTTCATGTGATTTCCGGCGAAGGGTTTGATCGGGCTATGGTTTCCGCAATTTTAATAGCCCGGGATATCGAATTCCAGCAATTGGTATCAGAGCGTGGTTTACGTTCGCGGTATTTTCGATATTGTTGTTCTACCTTGCAGGGATTTCCGGCTATCATGGTTGGATTTAATTATTGTGTTAATTAATTATCATGATTATTCGTTTATTAAACTCTCGGACATGTCGAGATTCGTTTTGTGTGGTTGAATGTTTGTAATAGTAAAAATTCGGGGGTTGACCGAATTTAGGATTTATTATTACGTTCTATGTTTTCCGGAAAATGTATAGGGTCGATTTCATGTATAGAATCGATACCGGATAGTGTAATTTAAATTCTTGTAATTTTTTTACGTTGGATCGATGCCGAGACGACCGCCGGAGAACTCATGTGACGAAGAAGACGAAGAGGACGAAGAACCGGGGATCGATCAAACCCCTTGATCGACCCCAAGTGATCGACCAAGGAGAGGGGTCGATCGCCCTCGGCTGGGGCTGCCGCCGGCGACGGTGGCGGCTGGTGGCTGGGCGGCGGTGCTCCTCCCATGGAGGTGGTCGAAGGTGGGGTGGCGTGGGGTCTCCCGATCTCATGCTACTCCTACCAAGATTCACTTTCCTAAATTAATTCGGTTTTCCTATTTGAGTGTTCTTCCTTTAGGAAACTCTCATGGATTAGGAAAAGAATTAATTGGAATTAATTTTATTTCCTTATTCTATTATGGAAGTCTTCTAGAGTATTCCGAGTTCTACTTGGAATAGGATCCTAGAGATTTAATAGAATTGGAAAGGAATAAAAGTTAATTTAGGATTAATTTATTTCCTAAATTGATTATTCCTATTTTATGGGAATTTTCATAGTAATGGAAATTAATTAATCTTGGAAAGTAGAAGAGTCCTAATTTATTTTATTTCCTTATTCTATTATAGAAGTCTTCTAGAATATTCCAAGTTTTACTTGGATAGATTATTCTAGAGATTTAATAGAATTAGATAGGAAAATAAATAAATAATAATATTAATAATATTTAATTTTATTTTTGATTTATTCGATTGACTTAATTTTCGAATTGAGTATCTTTTGGATTTATTAAAAATAAATAGATTTAAATATTGGGATTAATATTCTCGTCACATGGAGCATTCAAGAACGAAGACTGAAGACTAGAAGATGCATATGAAGAAGAAGTAAAGCCATGATAGTCGGGAAAATAATTTCCTAGCATTATTTGACTATGTGATATGTGTTTTATTACTTGCATGCATGCTTATGTGTTTAAATTATGCATTAGATAGCGTATCCCTTTGTTATAAAAAGCTAAGTGGGAGAGGGGATGGAAACATTCCCATGGTCTCCATTACTGTTCTCTTGGTGACATTTATGAGCTTTCGAAGTTCATATAGATATGTCATTGGAGGAGAATTCTTGTAATTCCTTTTTCAAGAAACATTGATCAAGTTTATCAAACAATGCCTAATTTGTCTTTCTGAAACTGACTTCAAGTCGACTCATTCTCACCCCGGGGAGTGGAATGGAGCCAAAGCCACTTGGTCATGTGGATGACACAAATTAGAGACCTTCGTACCATTCTTTGATAGATGGATCGATTGTCTGCTCGGCTCCCTCATTTATGAGAGATAGGGTCGTTCGCATGGTGAATCACTGGTTAGAAACTTCGAGTTTCACTTATGATTCTCCGCGTCTTGATCTATGAGAATCGAATGGATCTTGTAACTGGGAGTCAATTATAAAAGTCTCTTAGTGTAGTAAACGTCCACCCCACGTGGCTTGCTATACTGACGGATTTTGGATTAATTGATGTAGACAGTTGTAAGTAATTGTGAAGAGTTGTGAAGTTATCGTAAACGTCCACCCCACGTGGCTTGCGGTGATGTAGCAATTCCAAGCGATGTACTTTGGTGCTGAGTAATGGTTTACACTTAGATACGTGTTATAGTATTCTTCCCCACGAAGTCACGCTATAATTGATGTATGACCAAAGGAAATCTAATTGCTAAATCATTTGGGTGGGTAAACGTCCACACCACGTGGCTTGCCTTACCTAATGGGATTTTAGATGCAATTAGTAATTTAATGATATTATTTGAGGGAGATAATATCGGACATTAAATTAATTGTTTGTTTAAATGTGCTTATAGGTTTAGAGAATAGCTATGAACCCACTTTCTGTGATACTCAAGGAGCATAAGCTCACTGGTCCAAATTACATTGATTGGAAGAGAAATTTAGACATTGTCCTGACTTCTGAGGAGTACAAATATGTACTCCATGAAGTGTGCCCTGCCGAGCCCACGGCTACCTCAACTGATGAGGAAAAACTGGCATATCGAAAGTGGAAAAAGGCTGATGAAATGGCTAGGTGTTATATTTTGGCTTCCATGTCAAATGTACTCCAAACCCAACATGAGCCAATGGACACTGCCTGTGATATGATGTTTAACCTCAAGGAGATGTTTGGGGAGCAAGATCGTGCGGCTAGGCAAGAAGCCATGAGAGTCCTCATGTCGACTACTCAGTCTGAAGGAACGCCCGTCGGGGAGCACGTTCTTAAGATGATGAGTTTGTTGAATGAACTTGAGGTCCTAGGAGCTTCTATTGATGCTGAGACGCAAGTCGACATCATACTCCAGTCTCTGACCCCTAGTTTTGAGCAGTTTCGTATGAGCTATAATATGGGTAAACTATCTTATACTCTTGCGCAACTCCTGACTGAACTAAAGGCGGCAGAGGGGATCTACAAGAAGGGCAAGTCTCAAGCGCTTGTAGCTACCAAGTCCAAGGGCTCGAAGCCTGTTGGAGGTAGGGGCAAGAAAAGGAAGCAAGCCTGGAAACCCAGTGGTGCCAAGAGGAATGGACCACGAGTGGGGGCTGCAAAGCCAAGAGGCAAGTGCTTCCGATGCAACAAGTCTGGACACTGGAAGTCTGAATGTCCTCTCAAAGGTACGAATTTTTCTTTAGTCGTAAAAACATAGTCAGCGGTATTATCTACCAGAATTCTGGTGTGTAGATATGGAACCACTGACGGTATGTGCATTCTTGAATGCAGGGGTTCCAGAAAACCCGGCGACTTAGATAAGAAGAGTTCGAGTCTACATGGGCAAAGCTGTTGGGGTAGCAGCGGTTGCAGTGGAAGACATTTATCTGCTTTCAGTAGTTTAGGATTTCATTTCAAGTTATTGCTTTATGTACCCCTTATTTTGAAAAGAACTTTTGTTCTGGATTTTCTTTATGAATGGATATTTTTATTTCTTTAATCATGGTGATGATTTGGATAAGAAATAATGGACATTATCTATTCCGGTACATTAAATAGCAATATGTGAATGATGAATCCTTAGTCTACCACGATGTAACAATCCGTGATATGTATAACTTGTTTTACTTGATTGGATGTATTTCTTTAATTGATCATTATACTTGTGAATTCTTATACTTAGTAGTATTTTCAAATAAGATTCAAAAGGTCGAAATTGATTCAATCAATTATATTTGAAGGAATGGACCTTCCGACCTAAGGATTGAATTTGGAGGATAATACATCTAAAGCAAACCTTTCTGGATAAAGGATAGAATTCAGACAAGTATTGGAAATGATTAGATATGCAGACATATGTGTAAATTAGAAAGGTACGAGTAATTCTTTCGAGAGTACTCGATGATGGATTAGAATACTTGATGTGCTATAAAAGCATAGTGTTTTGACTAGTCAATGGACACAAAGCCATTATGGGGAACCATCAAAGTATATCCATTAAGAGCCTGCGACTCGATCGCGGAGGCCATCACCTATCTAAATAACACATAGCATAATCAAAGATTGGGATTCAATCCCAAAAGGCCGCGCCATACACTCACGTGTAGAGATGGTGCGTTGAAAATAAGAAAAGGAAATCTAATAGTAAAAGAACAAGTTATTCGGAACTACCTATGTTCTATGGATATTCCTAGAGACAACGGCATATGGTTGTAGGATATCCTAGATGAACAAAGTGTTGTGCGTTTTATAGTACTATGAACCAGAAGGACGTGTAACGCCCGGTTCTTAGAGGAAGACTATTAGAAGAACCACAAAGCCCGAACTAACGTAATACCTTGGAATGAGAAGAAGGACAAAAGACTAGGAACCAGCCAAACCGAGTAGAAGTACACCACATGCTGCACCCAATGTTATTACTGTTATACACCGGCACGCCATTGCAGTGGGAGGTTGTTAAGCAACCAGAGATGTTCATAAGACTAGAAGAGTTTTAACTCTGGATCTGGTAAAGATGAAATCGATCCCTAGCTCTGCATAAGGGCAGTACTAAATCTAAATGTGCCTGTTTAGAAAAAACAATAAGGATTATTGTTAAGAGGCAAGATCATTTAGAGTACAAGCTTAGTAAATCCATTATGGATTGAAAGAAAGCTATAAATCGTGGAACTTGCGAATTGATGGGATAGTCCATTTGATGGATTCATCAAAAGGCATAGACGATAGGTGTATTGGAAACGTAATGGAAACAAAGTGGTGTTTCTCGGAGATCTTATGTAGATGACAATTTCATCATTGGCAACAATGTAGAAAAAGTTGTCAGACATAAGAAAATGGTTGTCTAAATGAATCGAGATATAAGATTGAGTAGAAGTTAGAGCATGTTCATGAGATTTTTTCGATCTAAGAATAAGAACATTGTACTTCTCCTAGATATCTTATTCGATTATGGTTTGTTTTAAACATGCATACTTCTGAGAAAGGTTATTGCCTTTCAAAGACAGAATATACATCTATCTAAAGGGTATGTGTTCGAACACATGAAGGAGATAGATGAGGACAAAGCAATTTCCTATACTTCAAGTATGGAAAGCTTTATAGATGCAATGTTATAAAAGCAAGAACCTGATATCAACTATGCGGTTTGCGTAGTGGGAGGATATCAAGGTAATCTAGAAAGGAATTTTTTCGAATGCTGTAATAGTACTTGCGAAGTACTGGATTACGAAGCAAGACGAAATCTTCTTAGATTACATTCTCTCAGATTCAAGAATCATAGAAAGACCAGTGTAAGTCAATATCAGGCTATGTGTTCACTTTTAGAAAAGGGTGGAGCCATGAAAGAGTGATAAGCAGGACGCTTCTCAGACTCTCTCATAACTGAACAGCAGCCTCAGAGGCAGCGGAAGTTCTGGTTAGGTTCCGGAATAACCCTTTTGGCTTGGATATGACTCTTAGTTCACCACAGGCTATTGGATAGCGGTGCATGGTAAACTGGAAAAGGTCATAAGTCAAAAAGTGATGTTAACACATAGAGCAAGTACCACCTGATATGAATCATCGTCGAGGGAGACGATGTAGTAGTCACCAAGATAACTTCAGAGCGGCAACCTAGATTGCTCACTCACATAGTACTTCTCGGAAGTACACTTTAAAGCACGTGATGAGTATGAGAACCGGGAGTTTGGAGGAAATGACTAGACCTTAGTACAAGTGGGAGATTGTTGGAGTTGTGTACTTAATGTCTAGATTTAAGTAACGGTAAACTCCCGATCATAGCATTTAATCTATTAAATTAATAAACAATTATTTGCATTTAATTATCATTAATTAAATATGCAAAATATAGTCCTGGATTTTATACGTTGTAGTTAGTATGGTGTTGCATGGGCACACAGAAGATCATACTATCGGTTACTCGTATTTAATCAAACAGTTGCTCACGACCTAGATGGACATGGACCAATCCATCGGTATAGTCGTTGTGTGAGGGAGAAAATAATTTATCTTAATTATTTTATCACACTTGTACACTTAGGTGTATTGGGCGGATCGCTTGAGATTTATTGATTAGGATTGCCTTGCATAATCAATTTAAATCTCAGAGTATTTTATTCTCAATCCCCGATACTATTGCGGGTGTATATATTTAATATTAGAGACTTTGATTTTCCAAAGGAATTAACCGATTTAATTATTGGGTTAATTACCGGTTAAAGTTGGGTCGCTATATTTTAAATATGACATGCCGTGAATACTTGACGGGAAAGTGTATCCCGGAAGGGTTGATAATATCCCCGAGATGAGTTCATAAGGAATTATTGTGTAAACCTCATGAGTGGATTTGTTCCGCACAATAATTAAGGTTGAATGGTACTAGTCTCGGATATAAGAGATGAATATAATTTATTGAGCAATAAATAAATTTATTCATGGATATTTAAATCTTAAATACACGGAATAAATAATACTACCGGAGAAATATTATTCGATATAATATGGGTAAATATTGGGAGTGCAATTTTATTTATATAGTGGAAAATAAATAAAATTAATATTGATAAGGATTAATGGACTTGAGCATTGGGCTCAATTTAATCTTCAATATTAGAAGCCCAATATTCCACCTCCTTTAGATCCCCTACGTAGCCTATAAAAGCACTACATGGCCTTCACAATTCAATAACGTAATATAAGAGAAGAATATCATACTTGATATTCTAGAGAGTTGAAGGAGATCCATAGGAGTTCGATAGATCGTCGCCCACCCGACGTTCGAACGGAGTGCAAGGAATACGTGGGAAGATTCAAAGGTGTTTGATTTCGTTTCTCCGAACAACGAATCGAAGGTATAATATCTAGAACCCTCTCGATATTATTTCGGTTTTGGTTTATCGAAATTACCGTAGAACGCAAGATCCGAAGTTCGAACCCGGAGTAGACGGAAGATCACGCGGTGGTGGCGAAGCCACCGGACCGCGTGGATCGACCCGCCTAGGGTTCGGCGGGCGCGGAGGAGGCGACCCTCGGCTGGGCCGAGGGCGCGCGGTCGATCGCGGTGATCGACCGCCGGGGCGCGGGCTGGAGCCGCACCCCACCCCACCTCGACGGTGGGGACCTCCAGGCGGCGGCGAGTCGCCGGACTCGCCGTGGGGGCTGCTGGGCAGCCCCTCCCCGATCGATCGCCGGCGTGCGATCGATCCTTCGATCATGTGAACCCCGACTCGCGGGGGTTCGGCTGGGGGCGGGCTGCGTACCTTCGGGTGCGTAGTCTCCAAAGGTCGGACTCCGGCGGATGAGTCGCCGTTCATGTGATTTCCGGCGAAGGGTTTGATCGGGCTATGGTTTCCGCAATTTTAATAGCCCGGGATATCGAATTCCAGCAGTTAGTATGGTGTGCGACGTCACACAGAAGATCATACTATCGGTTACTCGTATTTAATCGAACAGTTGCTCACGACCTAGATGGACACGGACCAATCCATCGGTATAGTCGTTGTGTGAGGGAGAAAATAATTTGTCTTAATTATTTTATCACACTTGTACACTTGGTGTATTGAGCGGATCAAATGAGACTCATCAATTAGGTTTGCTCGGCGATAATTGATTTGAGACTCAGTGTATTTTATTCTTAATCCCCGATACAATTGCGGGTGTGTATATTTGATATATGTGACTTTGATTTTCCAAAGGAATTAACCGATTTAATTATTGGGTTAATTACCGGTTAAGTTGGGTCACTATATTTTATATATGGCATGCCGTGAATTCTTGAAGGGACAGTGTATCCTGGAAGGGTTGATAATATCCCCGAGATGAGCTCATAAGGATTTATTATGTAAACCTCGCGAGTGGATTTGTTCCCGCATAATAAATAAGGTTGAGTGGTACTATTCTCGGATATAAGAGATGAATAAATTTATTAAGCAATAAATAAATTTTATTCATGGATATTTAAATCTTAAATACACGGAATAAATAATACTACCGGAGAAATATTATTTGGATATAATATGGTTTAATATTGGGAGTGCAATTAATTTATATAGTGGAAAATAAATTAATTAATATTAATGGGAGATTAATAGATTTGGGCTTGGGCTCAATTTAATCATTAATATTGGAAGCCCAATATTCCACCTCCTTTAGATCCCCTACGTAGCCTATAAAAGCACTACATGGTCTTCTCTATTCTCATAAGTTGAAGATCATAATTCTTCTAGAGAGAGAAAGTAGAGAGAGAAGTAGATCCATAGAGCTTGGAGGATCGTCTTCCACCCGACGTTCAAGCTAGTGCAAGGAATACGTGGGAAGATTCAAAGGTCATCTTGATTTCGTTTCTCCGAACAACGAATCGAAAGGTAAAAATTTAAACGCCCTTGATTTTATTCGATTTGGTTTATCGAGAATACCGTAGAACGAAGATCCGAGGATCGAATCCCGGAACGAGGGTTGAGCCGGGCGGTGGTGGTCGAACCACCGGACCGCCGGCGGCTCGTGGATCCCACGTGGGGATCGAGCACGGAAGTCCTCGGCTGGGAGCCGAGGATCGATCGGACCCCTACGGGGCCGATCGCTGGGAGCTGCGGGGTTACCCGCAGCGGGTCGCTGGGGACGAGCCCCAGCCGTGCGAGCAGCGGATCAACGGATCCGCTGCGGGGATGCCGTGAGGCATCCCGTGCGATCGCTGGGAGCGATCGCGGGTTCCCGCGGGGGTGCGGCTGGGCGCGCACGCGTCCTCGTGCGCGTTGTGCGTTCGGTCGTGTCCCGGCTCGCGTGGACTCGTGATTTCTCCGGCAATCGAGGTTTTTGATCGGGTTATTATTTTCCGCAAATTTTAATAGCCCGGGATATCGAATTCCAACAAAGGTTCTACTATTTATAGTACAGGATTTAGGGTTTCTAAACATGGGCTTGAGCCTAAATTACATGGGCTTTTCCTTGAGCAATTACATGAAATACCCCTCTTATTGGGAGAAGATCTCAATTATACCCCTTGCAGTAATGTTCCCTCTTTTGCCCCTGGCCCGGTTTACATGAACGAGTCATCCCTTTGACAAACCAACATCCGGGTATCCTTTGAGTCAGCTGCAACCCACCGATCCATGCGATCAATTCTTCTTCACCTGCGAGGAGACACGCAACCTGAGTACCGGAGGTCGCGTTCACACTGCGTGGCGAGGACCTCCTACGAATCAGGACAGTCATGGTGCAGTTAGTCGTGTTCGTAACATGTCCCTGCCCGGGATGTTCGATGATGTTAGGCTTGTATGCCGTAGTGATCGCGAGTGGTCGCTGGCTGGGTTTCACCGCATATCTGTTGGGCGAATTTGTTATGGGCCGAACTGAAGTTGGGCCATAGTCCGGACATAATGGGCTCTGAGAAAATAGGGTACAACACTAGATTTTGTTGTTCGTGTTTACTCGTTTAACACGCTTCCGCACACACGAACGAGGTAATCATGCGATTGGATCGGCATCGAAAACTATCAATTGGTATTAGAGACTATGGCTCGTGCACATGTTTTGTGTTGGACACAATTTTAAACAACATAATTGCTCTTATGTGCTTCTTTGTTGTGGTGTTGATTGCTTGTCTTAGATGTAAGGCCAACAACAAATAGTTGTTGGGTGAATGCAATCGTGTTTTTACGTACCGAATGGCTTTAGTTTTGAGGACTGCGTGCCTTAGAATCAGTTGTAATTTGGAGGACTGTGTGCCTTGGAATCATTTGTAATAGATAGGTTTCTTTTACATATATTGTACAACTTGTAAGCAGTGGATTTGATCCACGGATCGACCTTGGATCTCGAAGCACCGACGAAAACGAAGAGAAACAAAGCAAGAAGAAGTGTTTTTTCAGCTTCTGGAGCAGGTAGCGGTCGCTACCCTAGGGGTAGCGGTCGCTACCCCGAGCGCTAGGCGCAACGCTCCTCGGTCGCTGTCTGGGCCGGAAAACCTCCTGGACTGAGGTAGCGGTCGTTACCCCCTCAAAAATCAGCTTGTTGACGTGTTGGTGGACGGGGCGCTACTCATGGAGTTTTGCTTATTTTTCGTTCGTTTTTTTTTTCTGTGTTGTGAGGTTTAGGGGTCATTCGAGTATGTATTGCTTGCTATGATAGTTCTAGATTTATATACGTTATAAATGTTCAACCAACATACATACAACCTTAAACATGCATGTCCCCAAAATAATGAGTATAATGTCTTGTCCAAAGCTTCACACCCATGAAGCCCTCGATCGTGAGTTGGTGGGTCCGCCTCAGCGGGGTGCCACTTTCTATCTTGGGATAATTATGGGTAAGGGTAGTGAAATGCCCTTACACGTGAGTTTGGTTTCCTCATCGATAGATCCACTGCAGGACATGAAATGAGAAAGGGATTCTTATCGACCGAGAGTGACATTAGATGTCACTGACATTGGATGTCTACCTATCTTGTTATTCTTAAGTGCGGACACAGTCGGCTTATGGATTCGCAAGATGAGGGTCTTGGGATCGTTTTGTTCAAGGGAACATAGATATTGGATACCGATTGAACAAAATGGAACAAATAAGTAATTTTTATAGACAACCTTATTTGTTTACCGCTTTGTGGATGTTTATATACTTTAGTTATCTTTCTTTTGTAGTTTATCATGTCAAATATCAACTCAATTCAAGTTTGGTTCAATTCTTGATTGTGAAAAATTGAACAACATACATTTTCTTGATTCACAACGTAATTTGAGGATGGTCCTCAAATACGAAGACAAGTAAAATGTGTTAGATAACCACATCCTAAGATATCATTGAATAACTCAATATCATGTTCGGGGAATATGCTATGATTGAGCGGTTCGGTGTGACCAGGGCCATCGCTTCAGCTAGGCTGGAGAAAGAGAAACCTATAGGGACCACATGTGCAACAAATGATTGGATTATTTGCTTTAAATGATCTCCTAAATTTTTCTAAGATGGTGAGTCGTCAATTAAAAAGGACACTAAAAGGGATGTGGTAATCAAAAGAGCATGGGCAAGAAGGCTACTAGGGTTCCTAGGGAATCTGAATGCGTCTACTGCAAAGGTGATGGACACTACTTGCAAATATGTAGAAGTTCATATTTTATTCAATTTCAAAACAAATGCCTAATTTGTCTTTAATATGATGGATTCTAAAGTTAGGATTATTTTCACCTCGGGGAGTGATTTAATCCAAAACACTTAGTTTATCAATGACACAAATTAGAGACTTTCGAGCCATGGGATGGCGTTAGTCGATTTTCTGGTTGGCTCCCTCATATTTTATGAGAGATAGGGCTTCAATTTCATGATAATATCGCTGGTTAGAAAAGTCTGACTTTTCACTTACGATTTATCACGTTTTGATATTGGGATAATTTTGAATGGGAAGTCGAATATAGATCAATTATTGGGAGTAATTGAACTTGCCCAAAGTTCAAAGAAGATGTGAAGAACAGGGTTGCTTCATCTTCAGGTATTAATGTTATAGACATTAAATTTCGCAAATTTTACTTCTTGGGTATTGGATGTCAATTTGTGGTTCTCACAATTGTAAGTGAAGGAACTACACAGAAGTAGGAGTTTGGAAAGTAGAAATGTCGATCTACGGGCTGGAAAAGGAGTGAAGGTCGCTGCACTAGCCGTATGATCATATGCTGTTGTTATGCCTTAGGGCCTTGTTTTAAGTATTATAACTATGTATTTTTTGTACCTTCAATAAACAATGAATATTGGTTCAGTATTGGATAATGATGGATTAGTTTTTCACTATTTAAATAGTTTGATAACTATTTTAATTGTGAACTATTCTTTGTTTTGGTACGATTATTACATTATTTATGTATACTTTAAACTCAAAAAAATCATATATAACATTAACACCAAAGGCCGAATCGAATAAGTCTCAATGAGACATAATTGTAACATTGTTGCTTAGATCAAAATCTAAACATGTAACGAATCTTCTTTTAGAAGGCATTCTAGAATCATTTGACTTGGAGTCATTTGATACATGTGAATGATGTTTGATGGACAAAGATAACAATGTCATCTTTCTTGGAGAAAGGAGAACATGTGAGTGATTAATTAGGGATGATCCATACTGATGTATGTGGAACCTATCAGTTCACAGGCACATGAAAGTTATGTTTCGGAAAAAAAGAAAACAAACTATATTAGATATAGTTCGACCATTCGATGAGAGGTCTAAATGAACTACTGGTCTCTTTTGGGAACACACAATTCTTGACTTCAACTTATACACTGAATAGGACGCTGTCAAAAGCTGTTGATAAGACACCATACTAGGTATGGAAAGGGAGGGTCCCTAAATTGTTTTCATCAAAATTTGAGGTTCTAAAAGCTTCTCTGACGAGATTTATCTCTATAGAGCTTGAACTCAAATGGGATAAAATTTTCTTTATGGTATCCATAAGAAACTCGAGGGTACAGATTCTACGATCTATCTGAGAACAATATTTTGTTGCTCGAGATAGTGATTTTCTTGAAAAGAGTAATCTTTCCTAGAAAGTCAGTGGGAGCTCAGTTGTCTTGAACGAGGTTCAAGTAGAACAAACTGATATGGATACTCAAGACTTGGTCGAGAGTACTCCAGTGGTTTTGGAAACCACACCTAACCCTCGAAGGTCTGGAAGGGTTAGAACTCAACCTGACAAATACTTAGGTATTCTGACAAATGAGAGCTATGAAGTCATGCTTTTAGAAAGCAATGAACCTTCGACCTATACCCAAGCTATGACGAGTCCAGATTACGAGAAATGGCAGGGTGCCATGAAATCCGAAATGAAATTGATGTCTGAAAATCAAGTTTGGGACTTGGTTGATTTGCTTAAAGGGGCTAGGCCCATTGGAAGCAAATGGATTTACAAGATAAATACAGACATTGATGGAAAACCTAGTGTTTTCAAAGCAAGGTTGGTGGCAAAATGATTTTTTCACGGGGTGGTTTATAATGAAACATTTTCACCAGTTGCTATAATTAATTCGGATTCTCTTAGCCATTGCAGCTCATTATGATTATGAGATATGGCAAATGGATGTTAAAATTGCCTTCTTGAATGGGATTCTAGAAGAGGATGTGTTTATGACACAACCAGAGGGTTTTATCGATCCTAATCAGGCTGAGAGAGTATGCAGGCTTAATAGATCTATTTATGGATTAAAGCAAGCATCTCGGAGTTGGAATCTTCGGTTCGATGAATCCATACAAAATTTTGGATTTCAAAAGAACATGGAAGACTCTTGTGTTTACAAGAAGATCAGTGGGAGATACGTTGTATTAATTGTGTTGTATGTCGATGACATACTCCTTATTGGAAACAATGTTTCTATGCTTAATTCTATTAAAGAATGGCTTGCAAATTGTTTTTCAATAAAGGATCTTGGAGAAGCACAGTACATATTGGGCATCAAGATCTGTCCGAACAGATCGAAAAGGATGTTTGAACTTAGTAAAGCGACCTATATTGATAAGGTGCTTGATAAGTTCAGAATGAAAGACGCCAGAAAGGGTCTCATTCCAATAACTAATGGCACATCTCTTAGCAAGATGCAATGTACTACGGGACCTGATAAGCAAAAGAGGATGGAAAACATTCATTATGCTTGGGCAATAGGGTCTATAATGTACGCCATGATATGTACATGACTGGACGTATCGTATGCTTTGAGCATGACGATTCGGTTTCAAGGAAACCCAAGTGAGGCGCATTAGACTGCAGCCAAGAATATTCTTATGTACCTTAGATGGACTAAAGAATATTTTGTTGTCTTTTGAAGACAAAAAGAGTTGATGTTAACAAGTTGTTTGAATGCTAACAGACTAAGATAATTTCCGATTTTAATCTGGTTATATCTTTTGTCTGGTTAGAGGTGAAATTTGCTGGAATAGTTCCATGTGCTGGAATTCGATATCCCGGGCCATTAAAATTTGCGGAAAATAATAACCCGACCGAAATCCTCGATCGCTGGAGATCCGACCACGAACCTGATGGAGTTATATTCTAAATGTCTAGTTTAGTGACAATATTGAACTCCTTATCTGTGTTTTTCATTATCTATTAATCAAACTGTCGGCATTTTTGTCTACCTTGTACTTGAATGCAATAGTCCTAGATATATACGTTGTAGACAGTATGGCGTGAGGAGACACGCGGAAGATCATACTGTCGGTTACTCGTATATTATCGAACAGAAGCTCACGACTTAGATGGACAGGGACAATCCATCGGTACGTCGTAGTGTTACTGGGTAATAGTTGGTCTTGACTATTATGTTACACTTGTACACTTGGTGTATTGAGCAGGACCACGGGAGGGCGTTCGATTTATACTAATCGACGTAATCGAACTAGACCTCAGAATTACGGATATACGAATTCTTAATCCCTATATAATTATAGGTGCGTATGTCCAATTCTCGGTTCTTTAACTTGCCAATGAGTGAGACTATTTGACTAGTCGAGATACTCGGTAAATTGGGAATCGGAATTGTACACACGGCATGCTATAGATTATAGACAGGAAACCGTGTCCCGTTTATCGGGTTGATGACGTCCCCGAGATGAGCTCATAAAGTTTATCATGTAAACCCTGCAGGTGGATTTGTTCCACATGATAATAAGGATGAGTGGTACTAGTCTCGGATAATAAGAAACGAATTAATTTAATTATTAGTAATTAAATAAATTCGTAGACGTTCGATATCTTAAACACGGGGAAAGTCGTATATGTAATTTCGGCGGAATTATTATTGTTGAAATAATATTAAATTTATTTCTGGAATTCAATTATTATTATTTAGTGGAATTAATAATAATTAGAATTGTAATTAATTAAAGGTTTTCTTTTAAGGACTCCTAGTTAATTAATATTGCAATTCAGCCCGGAGTTTATTTACCTAAGGGGTCCCTAGTGTAGCTCTATTTAAACCCCCCCCTTGCCCTCTCCTAAACCTAACATTCGCCGCATTTATTTTTGCAGCAGAAATTAATTGCGTTAACGCAAATATAATTTCTTCTGTAAAAATCAATAAAGCTTTGCGCAATTATTTTACACAGAAAAGTAAAAGGGATATTGCGGTGGTTTATCAGAGAAGCAGAAAAGGAGAGACCAACAGATCGTTGCCCACACAACGGTTGGGATCGGGGCAGAGACATACACTAGCAATCGCTAAGGTCTCAACAATCGACCGAGAAGGTATGAGATCGGTTCTTATTCCGCACTTTTAATTCGATCTCATATTTCGTTGATCATACTTTGAACGTAGATCGGATCCCGTGGCTTGGATGTGACATTCTCGGACTGCTGGGAGGTTTCTGACCTCCGGCATGGCAGTCGGATCGAGAAAATCACATCGGAACAGCCAGAACGGGCGAATCCCGCCGCTGTTCGCGACGGGTGTCGGACGACAGGTTCTACTGTCGGCCGACAGGCTTGTCGGACGACACCTTCTGGTGTCGGACGACATTGGACGGTCTTGTCGGACGACACCTTCTGGTGTCGGACGACAGAGAGGCCAGAAGCCTCACGTTTTGCGCGGTCGTGCCTCGGGTGCGATGGCTGGGTGCATTTCGGGTCAGGGGCTTCGTCGTGAACACAGTGGGCACACTGGATGTCGACTGGGCTTGTCCGGATGTTCGAGTAGTCGAACGGACTCGTCCCGGGTAGTCGATTTCCAACAATTGGTATCAGAGCCGGTTTATACGTTCTTTGTATTGTTTGCGAGAATTGTTTTGCAGGATCACCCGATTATTATGGCCAATTTATTTTTGGTATTTTGTGCTATATGTGTGTGTGGTTTTGATTAAACTCTCGGGATTGTCGAGATCGTTTTATTTTTGGAAAGTTGCTTGTTTGTAATAGATAAAAACGACGGGTTGAGTCGTTAGGTTTATTTATTTTTTCGTTGCATCCGGGACTTGTATAGGGTCGATCAAAATGTATAGGATCGATACCGGACTTAGTAGAATAATTTTGTAATTAATTTCTGCTATTGGATCGAGACGAGATCGAAGCCCGGAGGAACGAGAATCGAAGTCGAGACGAGCAACGAGTTCGAGTTCCAAGAGACGTGCATTCAAGATTTTAAGGCCATAATAATCGGGCCACGTTAATTGCTTTCTTATGTGATTTACGTGTTTTATTATGCTTATTATTTTATGCATGTATATCCCTAAATCGTAAAATACTAAGTGGGAGAGGGATTGGAAACAATCCCGCGGTCTCCATTCTCTGTTTCGAGAGTGATGTGTATTGACTTACGAGTTGGCTTTAGTGTCATCCTCCCTATCGGATAAAGTCGATACACGGAAATCATTTTGATCGAAATTCGAATGAAATTCCATTTTTAAAATTGAACAATTAAGTTTTTCAAAGCAATGCCTAATCTGTCTTTCAAAGACTAATTTCAACTCGACTCATTCTCACCCCGGGGAGTGGAATGGAGCCAAAGCGCTTGGTTATGTCGATGACACAGATTAGAGACATTCGAGTCATTTGATGACTAGATCGATTGTCTGGTTGGCTCCCTCACTTGTGAGAGATAGGGCTCAATTGCATGATTGATCGCTGGTTAGAAACTTCGAGTTTCACTTACGAGATATCAAGCTTTGATTAAACGAAATTGTGAAATTTATTAAATGGAATTCAATTAACAAAGTTGTTTGTTTAGTAAACGTCCACACTATCGTGGCTTACTAGACGGAAACGGAACTTTGGGTTAATTGAGGCTCGACAGTTATAGGAAATCGTAAAGGGACCGCATGTCAACGTAAACGTCCACACTAACGTGGCTTGCGGTGGGCGTGTAGTTTCCGAGCGGTTAACTTAGTACTGAGAAATGGTATACACTTAGGTACGCTTTACAGTATCCTCCCCATCGGAGTCACTGCTGTAATGATGTACGACCGAAGTAAAAGTCCAGTTATAAAATCGTTTGGACTAGTATACGTTCACATGAACGTGGCATGCTAGTCTGATGGGATTTTAGGATTGATTGGTAGATTTAATGATATTAATTAAGGGAGTTAATATCGAATTAAATTTGACAGTTTGATTTGTCTCTTTTATAGATATGGCACTCAACCCGCTGTCCAATATACTAAAAGAAAACAAACTCACTGGTCCAAACTATGTTGATTGGAAACGAAACTTGGACATTGTCCTAACTGCTGAGGAGTACAAATATGTACTCCATGAGGTTTGTCCTGATGAACCTATTGACACCTCCACTCCTGAGGAAAAGGAAGCTCATCGGAAGTGGGTCAAGGCTGATCAGATGGCGCGGTGCTACATTTTGGCTTCTATGTCAAATGTGCTGCAACATCAGCATGAGGCCATGACCACTGCCTATGATATGATGCTTAACCTCAAGGAGATGTTTGGTAGTCAGGATAGGGCAGCCAGGCAAGATGCCATGAGAAAACTCATGACGGCCACTATGTCCGAAGGAACGCCCGTGAGGGATCACGTTCTTAGGATGATAGGCTATCTGAATGAGATAGAGATTATGGGAGGAGCTATCGATGGGGAAACCCAGATCGATATAGTGCTCCAGTCTCTGCCTAGGAGTTTTGAGCAGTTCCGCCTGAACTATAACATGAACAAGAGGTTATATTCGTTGGCGGAGCTCCTGACTGAACTCCAGGCGGCAGAGGGAATCTTTAAGAAATCTCAGGCACTTGTGGCTGTGAAACTTCCTGGCCCTCCGGGGACTAAGAGGAAGAAGAAGCAAGGACGGAAACCCAGTGGACCCAGAAATGGTGGACCACAGAATGGAGTGAACAAGCCAAAGGGCAAGTGTTTCCGTTGCAAGCAGTCTGGACATTGGAAGTCGAATTGTCCTCTCAGACAAGGAGGTACGAACTTTTCCTTAGTCACTGAAACATGTTTAGCGGTGTTATCCACCGGTACCTGGTGTGTGGATACGGGAGCCACTGATCATGTCTGCAATTCTTTGCAGGGGTTCCAGGAAACCCGGCGGCTTAGAGAGGGAGAGATCACTATCTACATGGGCAACGCGACGAAAGTGGCGGCTGTTGCAGTGGGAGATATTTATTTATCTTTTAATAATAAAGTTTTAGTATTGAATAATTGTCTTTATGTACCGAATTTTAGAAAGAACCTTGTTTCGGTTTCTAAATTGGTTTTGAATAAATATTCTGTTTCTTTTGATAGTTCTGTTATTATCAAAAAGAATGGTGAGTATATCTGTTCTGGTACATTGATAGGCAACTTATATATACTGAATCCTGATTATTCCACGATGCAACGAGTAGAGTCAAATAATACATCTAGTACCAATAAGAGAAAGGAGCCTTCTAGAATGAATCAAAAGTACTTATGGCATCTTAGGCTAGGTCATATTAACTTGGGTAGGATTCAAAGGTTGATAACTGATGGAATACTCAGTGGTGTGAAAGATGAGGACTTTCCAACCTGCGAATCATGCCTGGAAGGAAAAATGACCAAGCGACCCTTTAGTGATAAGGGGTATAGATCCAAGGAAGCACTGGAATTGATTCACTCTGATTTGTGCGGGCCTTTATCTGTCCAAGCGAGAGGAGGTTATGAATATTTCGTAACCTTCACTGATGATTACTCAAGGTATGGTTTTATATACCTGATGCGCCGCAAGAGCGAGTGCTTTGACAAGTTCAAGGAGTACAAAGCTCTTGTGGAGAACCTTCATGGTAAAACCATAAAGACTCTACGATCTGATCGTGGAGGAGAGTACCTCTCGGGAGAGTTTAAGGCGTACTTATTAGAGAATGGGATTGATTCCCAGATGACTGCACCATACACGCCCCAGCAGAATGGTGTAGCAGAAAGAAGGAATAGGACTCTTATGGAAATGGTAAGATCTATGATGAGTTATTCAGAACTACCAGTTTCGTTCTGGGGATATGCCTTGGAAACAGCGGCGTATATCCTGAACTTAGTTCCTTCTAAATCAGTCCCTGAGACGCCCTCGGAATTGTGGACCGGGCGAAAGCCAAATTTGAAACACATTCGGGTCTGGGGTTGTCCAGCACATGTGCTGAAGCATGGGGCTGATAAGTTGGAATCTCGTTCAGATATTCGGTTGTTTATAGGATATCCTAGAGGAACGAAAGGTGGTCTATTTTATAGTCCTAAGGACCAGAAGATCGTTCTTAGCACCAACGCTCGGTTCTTGGAAGAGGATTATATAATGGACCACAAGCCCAAGAGTGAGATAATACTAAACGAACTGAGAAGGGACGATCAAGGCTTAGATCCAACCGAACCGGGTGATACGCCACCACAGTCTGCACCTGTAGTTACTGAGGTTACACCGGAGCCTCGTCGTAGTGGGAGGGTTGTTCGACAACCCGATAGGTTCATGTTTATAGGTGAGTCTTCGGACTTGTTACCTGGAGAACATGAAGCCGATCCCTGGACCTATGGCGAGGCGCTTAAAGATCAAGATGCTCAGTCTTGGCAAAAAGCGATGAAATCTGAAATTGAATCAATGGATTCAAATCAGGTCTGGAATCTTGTAGCACCGCCCAAAGGTGTAAAAACCATTGGTTGCAAGTGGGTGTACAAGAGGAAAAGAGGGTCTGACGGGAAGGTTGAAACCTTCAAGGCTAGGCTTGTTGCGAAAGGGTATACTCAGAAAAGAAGGGATCGATTATGAGGAAACTTTTTCGCCGGTAGCTATGCTAAAGTCGATCCGGATTCTTTTGTCTATAGCAGCTCATATGGATTATGAGGTGTGGCAAATGGACGTCAAGACAGCATTCTTGAATGGGAATCTTGACGAGACCATTTACATGAGACAGCCAGAAGGTTTCATCAAGAAAGGCCAAGAGCATCTAGTGTGTAAGCTAAACCGATCCATTTATGGATTGAAGCAAGCTTCTAGATCTTGGAACATGCGGTTTGATGAGGTTATCCAGTCTTATGGATTCATTCAAAGCATGGACGAGTCGTGTGTATACCGGAGAAGTGACGGAAACAGCGTGGCGTTTCTCGTACTTTATGTAGATGACATTCTTCTAATTGGCAACAATGTGAAGATGTTGTCGGACATAAAGGGATGGTTGTCCAAGCAATTCGATATGAAAGACTTAGGGCAAGTTGGGCATGTTCTTGGGATCAAGGTTATAAGGGATCGCCGGAAAAGAACATTAAGCTTGTCCCAGGCTTCATATATTGATACGATTCTGGCTCGTTTCAACATGCAGAATTCCAAGAGAGGTGCTCAACCTTTCTGCCATGGAATTCATCTATCTAAAGACATGTGTCCCAAAACACAAAAGGAGATAGATTACATGAAGAAGGTTCCTTATGCTTCGGCAGTAGGAAGTCTAATGTATGCCATGTTGTGCACGAGACCTGATATCTGCTATGCCGTGGGCATGGTAGCTAGATATCAGAGTAACCCTGGACAGGGTCACTGGACTGCTGTAAAGAACATACTTAAGTACCTGCGAAGGACTAGGAATTATGTTCTGAGTTACAAAGCGTCCGAGTTGATTCCTATTGGTTACACAGACTCGGATTTCCAATCTGATAAAGATCAGCGAAAGTCTACATCAGGCTATGTGTTCACATTGGGAGGTGGAGCAGTCTCATGGAAGAGTGTTAAGCAGAAATGCATTTCGGACTCTACCATGGAAGCCGAATATGTAGCAGCCTCTGAGGCAGCTAAAGAATCGGTGTGGCTCAGGAACTTCCTTATGGACTTGGATGTGGTTCCTAAAATGCCTAGAGCTATCACAATTTATTGTGACAATAGCGGTGCAGTGGCTAATGCAAAGGAACCACGAGCCCACAATGCGAGTAAACACATAGATCGCAAGTACCACCTGATTAGAGACATCGTCAGGAGAGGCGATGCGGTTGTCACCAAGATTGCATCAGCGGATAACCTGGCAGACCCCTTTACGAAGGCACTTCCAGCGGAAGCGTTCAAGAGACACGTGAAGGGGATGGGTATCGGATGTATGGTAGAGGGCAACTAGAGATTTAGTATAAGTGGGAGATTGATGGAGTTATATTCTAAATGTCTAGTTTAGTGACAATATTGAACTCCTTATCTGTGTTTTTCATTATCTATTAATCAAACTGTCGGCATTTTTGTCTACCTTGTACTTGAATGCAATAGTCCTAGATATATACGTTGTAGACAGTATGGCGTGAGGAGACACGCGGAAGATCATACTGTCGGTTACTCGTATATTATCGAACAGAAGCTCACGACTTAGATGGACAGGGACAATCCATCGGTACGTCGTAGTGTTACTGGGTAATAGTTGGTCTTGACTATTATGTTACACTTGTACACTTGGTGTATTGAGCAGGACCACGGGAGGGCGTTCGATTTATACTAATCGACGTAATCGAACTAGACCTCAGAATTACGGATATACGAATTCTTAATCCCTATATAATTATAGGTGCGTATGTCCAATTCTCGGTTCTTTAACTTGCCAATGAGTGAGACTATTTGACTAGTCGAGATACTCGGTAAATTGGGAATCGGAATTGTACACACGGCATGCTATAGATTATAGACAGGAAACCGTGTCCCGTTTATCGGGTTGATGACGTCCCCGAGATGAGCTCATAAAGTTTATCATGTAAACCCTGCAGGTGGATTTGTTCCACATGATAATAAGGATGAGTGGTACTAGTCTCGGATAATAAGAAACGAATTAATTTAATTATTAGTAATTAAATAAATTCGTGGACGTTCGATATCTTAAACACGGGGAAAGTCGTATATGTAATTTCGGCGGAATTATTATTGTTGAAATAATATTAAATTTATTTCGGGAATTCAATTATTATTATTTAGTGGAATTAATAATAATTAGAATTGTAATTAATTAAAGGTTTTCTTTTAAGGACTCCTAGTTAATTAATATTGCAATTCAGCCCGGAGTTTATTTACCTAAGGGGTCCCTAGTGTAGCTCTATTTAAACCCCCCCCTTGCCCTCTCCTAAACCTAACATTCGCCGCATTTATTTTTGCAGCAGAAATTAATTGCGTTAACGCAAATATAATTTCTTCTGTAAAAATCAATAAAGCTTTGCGCAATTATTTTACACAGAAAAGTAAAAGGGATATTGCGGTGGTTTATCAGAGAAGCAGAAAAGGAGAGACCAACAGATCGTTGCCCACACAACGGTTGGGATCGGGGCAGAGACATACACTAGCAATCGCTAAGGTCTCAACAATCGACCGAGAAGGTATGAGATCGGTTCTTATTCCGCACTTTTAATTCGATCTCATATTTCGTTGATCATACTTTGAACGTAGATCGGATCCCGTGGCTTGGATGTGACATTCTCGGACTGCTGGGAGGTTTCTGACCTCCGGCATGGCAGTCGGATCGAGAAAATCACATCGGAACAGCCAGAACGGGCGAATCCCGCCGCTGTTCGCGACGGGTGTCGGACGACAGGTTCTACTGTCGGCCGACAGGCTTGTCGGACGACACCTTCTGGTGTCGGACGACATTGGACGGTCTTGTCGGACGACACCTTCTGGTGTCGGACGACAGAGAGGCCAGAAGCCTCACGTTTTGCGCGGTCGTTCCTCGGGTGCGATGGCTGGGTGCATTTCGGGTCAGGGGCTTCGTCGTGAACACAGTGGGCACACTGGATGTCGACTGGGCTTGTCCGGATGTTCGAGTAGTCGAACGGACTCGTCCCGGGTAGTCGATTTCCAACAGAACCACCGTACGAGCCGGAGCTCAACCGAGCACCACCACGGTCCGCCCGTGGTGCCCAGCCGAGCCCCCGCACGGGGCTCGCGATCATCTCGCGGATGATCGCTGGGATCGCTCGTAGCGATCCCCGGGCTGCTGCGAGCAGCCCCGCAGCGGGTCGCGTGACCCGCTGCTCAACGCGCTGGGCTCGTCCCAGCGCACCGCTGCGGGAAACCCCGCAGCACGCCTCGAGTCGCTGCGGGTAACTCCCGCAGCTCCCAGCGATCGAGCCTACGGGCTCGATCGATCCCTCGGCTCCCAGCCGAGGGTTCTCGCGTCACGCGTCCCGGCGGTCCGAACCCTAGGGTTCGACCGCCACCTTCGATCCTCGTCGAGGATCTCGAATCCCCGTCCCCGAGGTTCGTCGTTTCCGGATCGTATGTTCATGTATGCATCACAATTAAATTGAACATAAAATCACACAAGGAGTTTTATGATCATACCTTTGATTCGTTGTGCGGAGAAACGAAATCAATCGAAGACCTTTGAATCTTCCCACGTATTCCTTGCACTCCGTTCGAACGTCGGGTGGGCGACGATCTATCGAACTCCTATGGATCTCCTTCAACTCTCTAGAATATCAAGTATGATAATTCTTGTCTTATGATTTATAAATGCCATGTAGTGCTTTTATAGGCTACGTAGGGGATCTAAAGGAGGTGGAATATTGGGCTTCCAATATTGAAGATTAAATTGAGCCCACTGCCCAAGTCCATTAATCCTTATCAATATTAATTAATTTATTTTCCACTATATAAATTAATTGCACTCCCAATATTAAACCATATTATATCAAATAATATTTCTCCGGTAGTATTATTTATTCCGTATATTTAAGATTTAAATATCCATGAATAAAATTAATTTATTGCTAATTAATTTATTCATCTCTTTAATCCGAGACTAGTACCATTCAACCTTAATTATTGTGCGGAACGAATCCACTCATGAGGTTTACACAATAATTCCTTATGAACTCATCTCGGGGATATTATCAACCCTTCCGGGATACACTGTCCGGTCAATTATTCACGGCATGCCATATATGAAATATAGTGACCCAACTTAACCGGTAATCAACCCAATAATTAAATCGGTTAATTCCTTTGGTAAATCAAAGTCACTTATATTAAATATACACACCCGCAATAATATCGGGGATTAAGAATAAAATACACTGAGACTCGAATCGATTATCGCTGGCAATCCTAATCGATGAATCTCAACGATCCGCTCAATACACCAAGTGTACAAGTGTGATAAAATAATTAAGACAAATTATTTTCTCTCTCACACAACGACTATACCGATGGATTGGTCCGGGTCCATCTAGGTCGTGAGCCACTGTTTGATTAAATACGAGTAACCGATAGTATGATCTTCTGTGTGACGTCGCACACCATACTAAATACAACGTATAGAATCTAGGACTATGATTTGCATATATTTAATTAATAATAATTAAAAGCAAACGACTGTTTATTAATTTAATAGATTAAATGCTATGACCGGGAGTTTACCGTTACTTAAATCTAGACATTAAGTACACAACTCCAACAATCTCCCACTTGTACTAAGGTCTAGTCATTTCCTCCAAACTCCCGGTTCCCATACTCATCACGTGCTTTAAAGTGTACTTCCGAGAAGTACTATGTGAGTGAGCAATCTAGGTTGCCGCTCTGAAGTTATCTTGGTGACTACTACGTCGTCTCCCTTGACGATGATTCGTATCAGGTGGTACTTGCACTATGTGTTATCATCACTTTTGACTTATGACCTCTTCCAGTTCACTTTGCACCGCTATCCAATAGCCTTTGGTAAACTAAGAGTCATATCCAAGTCAAGAGGTAATCCCGGAACCTAACCAAAACTTCCGCTGCCTCTGAGGCTGCTATTCGGTTATGAGAGAGTCTGAGAAGCGTCCCGCTTATCACTCTTTCACTTCATGGTTCCACCTCTTTCTAAAAGTGAACACATAGCCTGATATCGACTTTCACTGGTCCTTCTCTGATTTTTGGATCTGAGAATCTGTAATCTAAGAAGACTTCGTCTTGCTCTGTAAGCCAGTACTATGAAAGTACTCTTGCAGCATTCGAACATCCCTTATCCAGATTACTTTGATATCCTCCCACTACGCAAACCGCATAGTTGATATCAGGTTCTTGTTTTACAACACTGCATCTATAAAGCTTTCCATACTTGAAGTATAGGAAACTGCTTTGTCCTCATCTATCTCCTTCATGTGTTCGAACACATACCCTTTAGATAGATGTATATTCTGTCTCTGAAAGGCAATAACCTTTCTCAGAAGTATGCGTGTTTAAAACAAACCATAATCGTACAAGATATCTAGGAGAAGTACAATGTTCTTATCTCTAGATCATAAGATCTTAAGAACATGCTCTAACTTCTTCTCATTCTTATATCTTGATTTATTTAGACAACCATCATTTTATGTCTGACAATATTTTTACATTGTTGCCAATGACAAAATGTTATCTACATAAAATCTCCGAGAAACACCACCTTGTTTCTATTATGTCTCTAATACACCTTTCGTCTTTGCCTTTTGATGAATCCATCAAATGGACTTTCTCATCAATTCGCAAGTTCCACGATTTATAGCTTTGTTACCATCCATAAATGGATTTACTAAGCTTGTACTCTAAATGATCTAGCCTCTTAACAATAAACCTTATTGTTATCCAAGAGAGCTCATTTAGATCTAGTACCACCCTTATGCAGAGCTAGGGATCGATTTCATGTCTACTAGATCCAGAGTCCGAACTCCTCTAGTCTTATGAATATATTTGGTTGTCCAACAACCTCCCACTGCAATGGCGTCCCGGTGTATAACAGTAATAACAATAGGTGCAGTATGTGGTGTACATCTACTCGGTTTGGCTGGTTCCCAGTCTTTTGTCCTTTTTCTCATTTCAAGGTATTATGTCAGTTCAGGCTTTGTGGTTCATCTAATAGTCTTCCTCTATGAACCGGACGAGACGTCCCTCTGGCTCATAGTACTATAGAACACACAACATTTTGTTCATCTAGGATATCCTACAACCATATTGAATATGCCGTTGTTTCCAGGAATATCCATAGAACATAGGTGGTTCCGAACAACTTGTTCTTTTACTATTAGATCTCCATTTCTTGTTTACAACGCACCATTTCTACACGTAAGTGTATGGTGCGGCCCTTTGGGATTGAATCCCAATCTTTGATTATGCTATGTGTTACTTAGATAAGTGATGGCCTCCGCGACCGAGTCGCAGGCTCCTAATGGATATACTTTGATGGTTCCCCATAATAGCTTTGTGTCCATTGACTAGTCAAAACACTTTGCTTTTATGGCACATTAAGTATTCTAATCCATCACCGAGTATTCTTGAGAGAATTACTCGTACCTTTCTAATTTACACATATGTCTGCATATCTAATCATTTCCAATACTTGTCTGAATTCTATCCTTTATCTAGAAAGGTTTGCTTAGATGTATTATCCTCCAAATTCAATCCTTAGGTCGGAAGGTCCATTCCTTCAACTATAATTGATCAAATCAATTTCGACCATTTGAATCTTATTTGAAAATACTACTAAGTATAAGAATTCACAAGTATAATGATTAATAAAGAAATATCTAACAAGTAAAACAAGTTATAGAACGGTTCGTTGCATCGTGGTAGACTAAGGATTCATCATTCACATATTGCTATCTAATGTACCAGAATAGATAATCCCATTATTTCTTATCAAAATCATCAAATGATTAAAGAAATAAAATATCCATTAGTAGAAATCCAGAACTAAACGTTCTTTCTAAAATAAAAGGGTACATAATGCAATAATCTTAAAATGAAATCCTATTTAACTACTAAAGTAGATAAATGTCTTCCACCGCAACAGCTGCCTCCTCCACAGCTTTTGCCCGTGTAGACTCGAAGTCTTCTTCTCTAAGTCGCCGGGTTTTCTGGAACCCCTGCATTCAAAATGCACATACCGTCAGTGGTTCCATATCTACACACCAGAATTTCTGGTAGATAATACCGCTGACTATGTTTTTACGACTAAAGAAAGATTCGTACCTCTGAGAGGACATTCAGACTTCCAGTGTCCAGACTTGTTGCATCGGAAGCACTTTCCCTTTGGCTTTGCAGCCCCCACTCGTGGTATAGTCTTCTTGACACCACTGGGTTTCCAGGCTTGCTTCCTCCTCTTGCCCCTACCTCCACCAGGCTTAAAGCCTTTGGACTTGGTAGCTACAAGCGCTAGAGACTTGCCCTTCTTGTAGATCCCCTCTGCCGCCTTTAGTTCAGTCAGGAGTTGTGCAAGAGAATAAGATAGTTTACCCATATTATAACTCATGCGAAACTGCTCAAAACTAGGGGTCAGAGACTGGAGTATGATGTCGACTTGCGTCTCAGCATCAATTTGAGCTCCTAGGATCTCAAGCTCATTCAACAGACCCATCATCTTAAGAACGTGCTCCCCTACGGGCGTTCCTTCAGACTGAGTAGTTGTCATGAGGACTCTCATGGCTTCTTGCCTTGCCGCACGATCTTGCTCCCCAAACATCTCCTTGAGGTTAAACATCATATCATAGGCAGTGTCCATCGACTCATGTTGGGTTTGGAGTACATTTGACATGGAAGCCAAAATATAACACCTAGCCATTTCATCAGCCTTTTTCCACTTCCGATATGTCAGTTTTTCCTCATCAGTTGAGGCAGCCGTGGGCTCAGCAGGGCACACTTCATGGAGTACAAACTTGTACTCCTCCGAAGTCAGAACAATGTCTAAATTTCTCTTCCAATCAATATAGTTGGGGCCAGTGAGCTTATGCTCCTTGAGTATCATAGAAAGTGGGTTCATAGCTATTCTCTAAACCTATAAGCACATTTAAACAAACAATCAATTTAATATCCGATATTATCTCCCTCAAATAATATCATTAAATCACTAATCACATCTAAAATCCCATCAGATAAGGCAAGCCACGATAGTGTGGACGTTTACCCATCCAAATGATTTAGCAATTAGATTTGCTTCGGTCGTACATCACTATAGCGTTACTTCGATGGGAAGAATACTATAGAGCGCACCTAAGTGTAAACCATTACTCAGTACTAAGAAGTTTGTTTAAGATTCGCATGTTACCGCAAGCCACGATAGTGTGGACGTTTACGTTAACCTACGTTTCCTTCACTCCCTTCTATAACTGTCTACATCAATCGTTCCAAAATCCCATTCAATGCAGCAAGCCACGATAGTGTGGACGTTTACTACACCAAAAGATTTTTACAATTGACATCCAATTACTTGAAGCATTCGATTTTGTAAATCAAGACGCGGAGAATCATAAGTGAAACTCGAAGTTTCTAACCAGTGATTCACCATGCGAACAACCCTATCTCTCATAAATGAGGGAGCCGAGCAGACAATCGATCCATCTATCAAAGAATGGTACGACTGCCTCTAATTTGTGTCATCCACATGACCAAGTGGCTTTGGCTCCATTCCACTCCCCGGGGTGAGAATGAGTCGACTTGAAGTCAGTTTCAGAAAGACAAATTAGGCATTGTTTGATAAACTTAATCAATGTCTCTTGTAAAAGGAATTACAAGAATTCTCCTCCAATGACACATCTATATGAACTTCGAAAGTCCATAAGAGTCACCAAGAGAACAGTAATGGAGACCATGGGAATGTTTCCATTCCCTCTCCCACTTAGCTTTTTATAACAAAGGGATACGCTATCTAATGCATAATTAAACACATAAGCATGCATACAAGCAATAAAGCACATAGCACATAGTCAAAATAAGCTAGAAAATTATTTTCCGACTATCATGGCTTTATTCCATCTCCGTATGCGTCTTCTAGTCTTCAGTCTTCGTTCTTGAATGCTCCATGTGACGAGAATATTAATTCCAATATTTAAATCTATTTATTTTTAATAAATCCAAAAGATACTTAATTCGAAAATTAAGTCAATCGAATAAATCAAAAATAAAATTAAATATTATTAATATTTTTATTTATTTATTTTCCCATCTAATTCTATTAAATCTCTAGAATAATCTATCCAAGTAAACTTGGAATATTCTAGAAGACTTCTATAATAGAATAAGGAAATAAAATAAATTAGGACTCTTCTACTTTCCAAGATTAATTAATTTTCACTTCTATGAAAATTCCCATAAAATAGGAATAATCATTTAGGAAATAAATCAATCCTAAATTAACTTTTATTCCTTTCCAATTCTATTAAATCTCTAGGATCCTATTCCAAGTAGAACTCGGAATACTCTAGAAGACTTCCATAATAGAATAAGGAATAAAATTAATTCCAATTAATTCTTTTCTTAATCCATGAGAATTCCCTAAAATAGGAAAACTCAATTAGGAAAACCGAATCAATTAGGCAAGTAGAATCTAGGTAGGATTAGGAGTAGCACGGGTTGGGGATCCCCGCACCACCCCCACCGTCGACCACCACCATCGCCGGGCACCACCGCCGCCGCCCCCTAGCCACGCGCCACCACCACCGGTGGCCGGCGTGGCCGGAAACCCTAGCGGGCAGCCCCTAGGCGTGGGGTCGATCGATCCTCATGGGGATCGATCATGGGGATGATCGACCCCCCCCCCCCCCCGGTTTTTCGTCCTCTTCGTCTTCTTCGTCACACGAGTTCTCCGGCGGTCGTCTCGGCATCGATCCAACGTAAATAAATTACAAGAAATAAATTTACAATTCCGGTATCGATTCTATACATGAAATCGACCCTATACACTTTCCGGAAAACATAGAACAATAATAATAAATCTAAATTCGGTCAACCCCCGAATTTTTACTATTACAAGCATTCATCCACACAAAACGAATCTCGACATGTCCGAGAGTTTAATAAACGAACAATCATGGTAAATTAAATAGCAATTAATTAAACGAATAATTAACAATTAATTAAACCATGATAGTCGGAATCCCTGCAAGGTAGAACACAATTGAATACATACATGAACACGAAACCAAACGCTCTGATACCAATTGCTGGAATTCGATATCCCGGGCCATTAAAATTTGCGGAAAATAATAACCCGACCGAAATCCTCGATCGCCGGAGATCCGACCACGAACCACCGTACGAGCCGGAGCTCAACCGAGCACCACCACGGTCCGCCCGTGGTGCCCAGCCGAGCCCCCGCACGGGGCTCGCGATCATCTCGCGGATGATCGCTGGGATCGCTCGTAGCGATCCCCGGGCTGCTGCGAGCAGCCCCGCAGCGGGTCGCGTGACCCGCTGCTCAACGCGCTGGGCTCGTCCCAGCGCACCGCTGCGGGAAACCCCGCAGCACGCCTCGAGTCGCTGCGGGTAACTCCCGCAGCTCCCAGCGATCGAGCCTACGGGCTCGATCGATCCCTCGGCTCCCAGCCGAGGGTTCTCGCGTCACGCGTCCCGGCGGTCCGAACCCTAGGGTTCGACCGCCACCTTCGATCCTCGCCGGGGATCTCGAATCCCCGTCCCCGAGGTTCGTCGTTTCTGGATCGTATGTTCATGTATGCATCACAATTAAATTGAACATAAAATCACACAAGGAGTTTTATGATCATACCTTTGATTCGTTGTGCGGAGAAACGAAATCAATCGAAGACCTTTGAATCTTCCCACGTATTCCTTGCACTCCGTTCGAACGTCGGGTGGGCGACGATCTATCGAACTCCTATGGATCTCCTTCAACTCTCTAGAATATCAAGTATGATAATTCTTGTCTTATGATTTATGAAGGTCATGTAGTGCTTTTATAGGCTACGTAGGGGATCTAAAGGAGGTGGAATATTGGGCTTCCAATATTGAAGATTAAATTGAGCCCACTGCCCAAGTCCATTAATCCTTATCAATATTAATTAATTTATTTTCCACTATATAAATTAATTGCACTCCCAATATTAAACCATATTATATCAAATAATATTTCTCCGGTAGTATTATTTATTCCGTGTATTTAAGATTTAAATATCCATGAATAAAATTAATTTATTGCTAATTAATTTATTCATCTCTTTAATCCGAGACTAGTACCATTCAACCTTAATTATTGTGCGGAACGAATCCACTCATGAGGTTTACACAATAATTCCTTATGAACTCATCTCGGGGATATTATCAACCCTTCCGGGATACACTGTCTGGTCAATTATTCACGGCATGCCATATATGAAATATAGTGACCCAACTTAACCGGTAATCAACCCAATAATTAAATCGGTTAATTCCTTTGGTAAATCAAAGTCACTTATATTAAATATACACACCCGCAATAATATCGGGGATTAAGAATAAAATACACTGAGACTCGAATCGATTATCGCCGGCAATCCTAATCGATGAATCTCAACGATCCGCTCAATACACCAAGTGTACAAGTGTGATAAAATAATTAAGACAAATTATTTTCTCTCTCACACAACGACTATACCGATGGATTGGTCCGGGTCCATCTAGGTCATGAGCCACTGTTTGATTAAATACGAGTAACCGATAGTATGATCTTCTGTGTGACGTCGCACACCATACTAAATACAACGTATAGAATCTAGGACTATGATTTGCATATATTTAATTAATAATAATTAAAAGCAAACGACTGTTTATTAATTTAATAGATTAAATGCTATGACCGGGAGTTTACCGTTACTTAAATCTAGACATTAAGTACACAACTCCAACACCATGCAATGCAATATAGCTGATTAAACTACAGAAGCTGAGCACAGTATTGCATTGGATGCAGTAATGTTGGCAGTTAAGATTTGAAAGTTCTTGGATAATCAACTCGATCAAGCAAGTCATCATCCGGGTTCGTGTGCAACACGTAGAGGCCGGGCCATTTGTGCGGCTTCAACATCCGGGCGATCCAAAGGCGTGACGAGGTCATTCCAAAGGTGAAAATTTCGAGGCTGGTCCATTGAGGTGGTTCAATCGACTCAATGTTGGAGTTGTGTACTTAATGTCTAGATTTAAGTGACGGAAACTCACGATCCATTGCCACTAATCTATTTAATTAAATAAACAATTATTTGCGTTTAATTATTTATAATTAAATATATGCAAATTATAGTCCTGGATTTTATACGTTGTAGTTAGTATGGTGTTGCATGGGCGCACAGAAGATCATACTATCGGTTACTCGTATTTAATCGAACAGTTGCTCACGACCTAAATGGACACGGACCAATCCATCGGTATAGTCGTTGTGTGAGAGAGAAAATAATTTATCTTAATTATTTTATCACACTTGTACACTTGGTGTATTGAGCGGATCGTTGAGATTCATCGATTAGGATTGCCGGCGATAATCGATTCGAGTCTCAGTGTATTTTATTCTTAATCCCCGAAACTATTGCGGGTGTGTTGGAGTTGTGTACTTAATGTCTAGATTTAAGTAACGGAAACTCACGATCCATTGCCACTAATCTATTTAATTAAATAAACAATTATTTGCGTTTAATTATTTATAATTAAATATATGCAAATTATAGTCCTGGATTATATACGTTGTAGTTAGTATGGTGTGCGACGTCACACAGAAGATCATACTATCGGTTACTCGTATTTAATCGAACAGTTGCTCACGACCTAGATGGACACGGACCAATCCATCGGTATAGTCGTTGTGTGAGAGAGAAAATAATTTGTCTTAATTATTTTATCACACTTGTACACTTGGTGTATTGAGCGGATCTGCTTGAGATTTATCGATTAGGATTGCCGGCGATAATCGATTTAAGTCTCAGTGTATTTTATTCTTAATCCCCGATACTATTACGGGTGTGTATATTTAATATAAGTGACTTTGATTTTCCAAAGGAATTAACCGATTTAATTATTGGGTTAATTACCGGTTAAGTTGGGTCACTATATTTTATATATGGCATGCCGTGAATACTTGACGGGAAAGTGTATCCCGTAAGGGTTGATAATATCCCCGAGATGAGTTCATAAAGAATTATTATGTAAACCCTGCAGGTGGATTCGTTCCGCATAATAATTAAGGTTGAATGGTACTAGTCTCGGAAATAAGAGATGAATAAATTAATTAGCAATAAATTAATTTTATTCATGGATATTTAAATCTTAAATACACGGAATAAATAATACTACCGGAGAAATATTATTTGATATAATATGGTTTAATATTGGGAGTGCAATTAATTTATATAGTGGAAAATAAATTAATTAATATTAATGGGATTAATAGATTTGGGCTTGGGCTCAATTTAATCATTAATATTGGAAGCCCAATATTCCACCTCCTTAAGATCCCCTACGTAGCCTATAAAAGCACTACATGGTCTTCTCTATTCTCATAAGTTGAAGATCACAATTCTAGAGAGAGAAAGTAGAGAGGGAGATCCATGGAGTTCGGTAGATCGTCGCCCACACGACGTCCGAGCTAGTGCAAGGAATACGTGGGAAGATCTCAAGGTCGTCAAATTGAGTTCTTCGTTTTTCCGAACAACGAGAACGAGGTAAATCGTAAATCCCTCTTTATGATTTTATCGTTTGATTATCGTAAAAATACCTTGAACCAAGATCCGAGGAACGGACCCACGAGACGAGGTCGAACCGGGCGGTGGTGGTCGGACCACCGGACCGCCGGCGGCTCGACGACTCGGCTGGAAAGAGATCGCGCGAGGTGGATCGAGCCTAGGGCTCGATCACGCGGATCGACTGCGGGTTATCCCGTAGCGATCTGCTGCCAGCTACGGGTTTTTCCGCAGCGACTCGTAGCGCCCAGCAGCAGCGAGTCAGGCGACTCGCTGCGGGTTGCTGTGGGCTGCTACGGGGATTTCGCTGGGTGCTGTGGGATTTCCCGCAGCTGACCCGCAGCGATTCAGCAGGGTCCCAGCAGCAGCGAGTCAGGCGACTCGCTGCGGGTTGCTGCGGGCTGCTGCGAGCAACCCCGCGTGGCTGCTACGGGTTTCGCGGGTTCACGCGAGTTCTCTCGTGTTTTTCCCGCGTAACTTTTTCGTATGGTCATGTATATGTTCCGGGAGTCGATTGGGTTGTCGGTTCCGCAATTTTGAGAATCCGGATATTCGATCTCCAAAGGATTTCGGTCGGAATTAATTAGATAATTAATTTTTAATTAATTTATTAATTCCGGGATATCGATTTCCAACAATTGGTATCAGAGCGTTGGTTTTAGTTCATGGTATTTTTCGATAAATTGTTCTACCTTGCAGGGTTTCCGATTATTATGGCTAGATTTAATTATTGTTAATTAATGTCATAATATTTCTCTTGATTATTGAACTCTCGGTGATGTCAATATTCGTTCTTGTGTGGTGAATGCTTGTTCTTATTTTTCCGGAAATTGTGAGGTCGATTTCATATGAGAATCGATACCGGATAGCGTAGTAATAAATTTGTAATTTATTTACGTTGGATCGATTCCGAAACGACGACCGGAAAATTGTGACGGAGGAGACGAACGTGAGGGAGGACTCGGATCGATCATCCCCATGATCGGTCCATGGAGGATCAACCCGAGAGAGAGGGGGCAGCCGCGGGAGGCTCTCGGCCACGCCTAGCCACCGGTGGTGGTGGCGCGCCGGCTGGGGGCGGCGGCGGTGCTCCTCCTCGGTGGTGGTCGATCGGTTGGGGGTGGTGCGGAGATCCCCACTCCGTGCTACTCCTAACCGAGATTTACTTTCCTAAATTATTCGGTTTTCCTATTTTGAGTATTCCTATTTTTGGGAATTCTCATGGAATAGGAAAAGAATAAATTTAGAATAAATTTATTTTTCCTTATTGATTATTCCTATTCTTGGGAATTTTCATAGATTAGGAAAAGGAATAAATTTATAATTAATTTATTTTTCCTATTTAATTATTCCTTTATGGAATTTTTAATGGATTAGGAAAATAATTAATTTGGAAAGTTTAGGAGTCCTAAATTAATTTTTCCTTATTTAATTATTCCTTTACGGAATTTTTAATGGATTAGGAAAGGAATTAATTTGGAAGGACTAGGAGTCCTAAATTATTTTATTTCCTTATTTCATTATGGAAATCATCTAGAATATTCCAAGTGGGTCTTTGATAGATTATTCTAGAGATTTAATGAAGTAGAAAGGGAAAATAAAATAAATTATTTTATTTCCTTATTTCATTATAGAAGTCTTCTAAAATATTCCAAGTGGGTCTTGGATAGATTATTCTAGAGATTTAATGAAGTAGAAAGGGAAAATAAAATAAATAAAAATATTAATAATATTTAATTTTATTTTTGATTTATTCGATTGACTTAATTTTCGAATTAAGTATCTTTTGGATTTATTAAAAATAAATAGATTTAAGTATTGGAATTAATATTCCCGTCACATAGAGCATTCAAAGAACGAAGACTAAAGACTAGAAGACGCATACGGGGATGCGATAAAGCCATAATAGTCGGAAAATAATATTCTAGTATTATTTTGATTATGTGATAATATTCTATGTGCTTTATTTCATGTATGCATGCTTATGTGTATTTAATTATGCATTAGATAGCGTATCCCTTTGTTATAAAAAGCTAAGTGGGAGAGGGATTGGAAACAATGCCATGGTCTCCATTGCTGTTCTCTTGGTGACTTTTATGGACTTCCGAAGTTCGTATAGACAAGTCATTGGACGAGAATTCTTGTAATTCCTCTTACGAGAAACATTGATTGAGTTTATCAAACAATGCCTAATTTGTCTTTCTGAAACTGATTTCAAGTCGACTCATTCTCACCCCGGGGAGTGGAATGGAGCCAAAGCCACTTGGTCATGTCGAGGACACAAATTAGAGACTTTCGTGTCATTTGATGACTAGATCGATTGTCTGCTCGGCTCCCTCATTTATGAGAGATAGGGTCGTTCGCATGGTGAATCACTGGTTAGAAACTTCGAGTTTCACTTATGATTCTCCGCGTCCTGATTTACAAGATTAAATGATTCAAGTAGTTGGATGTCAATTGTAAAAGTCTTTTGGTGTAGTAAACGTCCACACTATCGTGGCTTGCTACATTGAATGGGATTTTGGAACGATTGATGTAGACAGTTATAGAAGGGAGTAAAGGAGCGTATGTTAACGTAAACGTCCACACTATCGTGGCTTGCGGTGAATATGCGTGTCCCAAACAATCTTCTTAGATACTGAGTAATGGTTTACACTTAGGTACGCTTCTTAGTATTCTTCCCATCGAAGTAACGCTAATGATGATGTACGACCGAAGCAAATCTAATTGCTAAATCATTTGGATAGGTAAACGTCCACACTATCGTGGCTTGCCATATCTGATGGGATTTTAGATGCGATTAGTGGTTTAATGATATTATTTGAGGGAGATAATATCGGAGATTAAATCAATTGTTTGTTGTTATATGTGCTCATAGATTAGGAAATGGCTTTGAACCCACTTTTTGTGATACGTAAGGAATTTTAAACTCACTGGTCCCTAAATGTAATGATTGGAATAGAGATCTAGACATTACCCAAACTGTTGAAGAGTAGAAGGTTGTACTCAATGAGCTTTGTCCTTCCGAGCCTATTGACATAGGCGGCTAGACAAGAAGCGATGAGGATACTCATAAAGGCCAGTCACTTCGAGGAAACGCTTAAAAACATTTTTGAGATGATTGACCTTTTAGACGAGTTGAGACGGAAATCGCAAGCTCTTGTAGCCAATGCCAAAGGTTTCGAACCTAGAGGCATGAATCGGGAGAAAGGACAAGAAAGCAAAGAAATCCAGTGGTTCTCTTTGGACCACGAGATGGGACGAGAAAGCCAATAGGCAAGTGTTCTCGATGCAAACAGTCTGGGTACTGGAAGTCTGATTATCCTCTCAAAGAAAGTACGAAATTTTCTTTAGTCGTAAAACATAGTCAGTGGTATTATCTACCGGAACCTGGTGTGTAGATATGGAACCACTGACGGTATGTGCATTTTAAATGCAAGGGTTCCAGGAAACCCGACGACTTAGAAAAGAAGAAATCGTAGTCTACATGGGTAATGCTGTAAAGGAGGCAGCAGTTGCAGTGGAGGACATTTTATAGGATTTCATTTTGGGTTATTGCTTTTATGTACCTTTCAAATTAGAAAGAACTCTGTTCTGGATTTCTAAGAAATGGATATTTTATTTCTTTTAATCATTTGATGGTTATAAGAAGAAATAATGATATTATCTATTTTGGTACATTAGCTAGCAATATATAAATGATGAATCCCGAGTCCACCACGATGCAACGAACCGTAGTATGAAACTCGTTTTACTAATAAGAGATTTCTTTATCAATTATACTTGTGGATTCTTATGCTAGGTCATGTTTATTCAAATAAGAAGTTCAAAGGTCGAAAATTGATATTTGATCAATTAAGTTGAAGGAGTGGACCTTCCGACCTAAGAATCTAATTTGGGAGATAAAATGACTAAGCAATCCTTTATGGATATAAGATGTAAGATCCGGACAAGTATAAGAATTGATAGACTCTGATGTATGCAGACCTATGTTTACTCAGACAATAAGGTACGAGTACTGATTACTCAAGAAATGGATTAGAATACCTGATGTGCCACAAAATCAAGTGTTTTGACAAGTCAATGGACACAAAGCTATTGTGGAGAACCTTCAAGGTATATCCATTTGTAGCCTGCGATTTGATCGTGGAGGCATGTACCTGTCTGAAGAATGCATGGCATACTGATCAGAGATTGGGATTTGATCCCAAATGACTACACCATACACTGTTAAGTAGAGATGGTGTGTCGATAATAAGAAATGGAACTCTTATAGAGATAGTAAAAGATGATTTACACGGAACTACCTATGTTCTATGGATATGTCTGGAAACAACGGCGCATTCAAATGCGGTTGTAGAATATCCTAGAAGAACGAAAGATGTGTGTTCAATAGTACTATTAACCAGAAGGACGTTATAATTTCTAACGCCCGGTTCTTAGAGAAAGACTATATAATGAACCACAAGCCCAAAGTGACGTGATACTTTGAAATGAGAGAGAACGAAGAAGACTGGAAACCAGCCGAACCGAGTAGCGGTACACCACTAACTGCACCTACTGTTATCATTGTTTATACACCGGAATGCCTTTGTAGTGGGAGGTTGTGTGACAACCAAAGATATTCATAAGACTAGGAGAGTTTTCGGACTCTGGACCTAGTATACATGAAATCGATCCCTAGATCTACATGAAGGCCGTGCTAGATCTAAATGTGCCTTCTTGGAGAGCAATAAGGATTATTGCTAAGAGGCGTGATCATTTAGAGTACAAGCTTAGTTGATCCATTTATGGATTGAAACAAAGCATTGAGTTCGTGGTACTTGCAAATTGATGAGATAGTCCATTTTATGGATTCATCAAAAGCATAGACGAATTGTGTATATTGGAAACGTGATGGAAAACAAGGTGGTGTTTCTCGGAGGTTTTATGTAGATGACACTCTTATCATTGGCAACAATGTAAAGATGTTATCAGACATAAAATGATGATTGTCTAGATGAATCATTATGAAAGATAAAGGAAGAAGTTGGACATGTTCTTGAGATCTTGGATCTCTAGAAAGAACATTGTACTTCTCCTGGACATCTTACATAAATGATTATGGTTCGTTTTAACATGCAAGATTCCGAGAAAGGTTCGTTACCTTTCAGAGATGGAATGCATCTATCTAAGGATATGTGTTTTGGAACACAAAAGGAGATAGAAGCAATGGAAGCAGTTTCCTACACTTTGAGTGTGGAAAGCTTAATAAATGCATTGTTGAAAACAAGAACCTGATATCGGCTATGCGGTTAGCATAGTTGGAGGATATCAAGGTAATCTTGGAAAGGAATACTTGACTGCTGTATTGAACATTTTAAGTACTTTCGAAGTACTAGAAACTATGTTCTGGATTACGGAGCAAACAAGCTTTTCCTTTGGATTACATTCTCTTAGAGTTCTAATCGAATGAGGACCGGTGTAAGTCGATATCAGGCTATGTGTTTCACTATTTAAGGAGAAGGAGTTTTAACATGGAAGAGTGATAAGCACGATGCTTTTCGGACTCTGCCATAGGTAACCAAATAGCGGCCTCAGAGGCAGCGGAAGTTTTGGTATAACTCCGGGACAATCTCTGGGACTTAGAGGTGATTCTTAATTTGCCAAAAGGCTATGTGTAAAGCGGTGCAATGGCAAATGGTAAGAAATCACAAGTCCATAAGTGTAAGATAACACATAGTGCAAGTACCACCTGATACGAGTCATCATCGAGGGAGACGACGCTGTAGTCACCAAGATAACTTCAGAGCGGCAACCTAGAGTGCTCATTCACATAGTACTTCTTGGAAGTACAACTTAAGCACGTGATGAGTATGGGAGTCGGGAGTTTGGAGGAAATGACTAGACCTTAGTACAAGTGGGAGATTGTTGGAGTTGTGTACTTAATGTCTAGATTTAAGTAACGGAAACTCACGATCCATTGCCACTAATCTATTTAATTAAATAAACAATTATTTGCGTTTAATTATTTATAATTAAATATATGCAAATTATAGTCCTGGATTATATACGTTGTAGTTAGTATGGTGTGCGACGTCACACAGAAGATCATACTATCGGTTACTCGTATTTAATCGAACAGTTGCTCACGACCTAGATGGACACGGACCAATCCATCGGTATAGTCGTTGTGTGAGAGAGAAAATAATTTGTCTTAATTATTTTATCACACTTGTACACTTGGTGTATTGAGCGGATCTGCTTGAGATTTATCGATTAGGATTGCCGGCGATAATCGATTTAAGTCTCAGTGTATTTTATTCTTAATCCCCGATACTATTACGGGTGTGTATATTTAATATAAGTGACTTTGATTTTCCAAAGGAATTAACCGATTTAATTATTGGGTTAATTACCGGTTAAGTTGGGTCACTATATTTTATATATGGCATGCCGTGAATACTTGACGGGAAAGTGTATCCCGTAAGGGTTGATAATATCCCCGAGATGAGTTCATAAAGAATTATTATGTAAACCCTGCAGGTGGATTCGTTCCGCATAATAATTAAGGTTGAATGGTACTAGTCTCGGAAATAAGAGATGAATAAATTAATTAGCAATAAATTAATTTTATTCATGGATATTTAAATCTTAAATACACGGAATAAATAATACTACCGGAGAAATATTATTTGATATAATATGGTTTAATATTGGGAGTGCAATTAATTTATATAGTGGAAAATAAATTAATTAATATTAATGGGATTAATAGATTTGGGCTTGGGCTCAATTTAATCATTAATATTGGAAGCCCAATATTCCACCTCCTTAAGATCCCCTACGTAGCCTATAAAAGCACTACATGGTCTTCTCTATTCTCATAAGTTGAAGATCACAATTCTAGAGAGAGAAAGTAGAGAGAGAGATCCATGGAGTTCGGTAGATCGTCGCCCACACGACGTCCGAGCTAGTGCAAGGAATACGTGGGAAGATCTCAAGGTCGTCAAATTGAGTTCTTCGTTTTTCCGAACAACGAGAACGAGGTAAATCGTAAATCCCTCTTTATGATTTTATCGTTTGATTATCGTAAAAATACCTTGAACCAAGATCCGAGGAACGGACCCACGAGACGAGGTCGAACCGGGCGGTGGTGGTCGGACCACCGGACCGCCGGCGGCTCGACGACTCGGCTAGAAAGAGATCGCGCGAGGTGGATCGAGCCTAGGGCTCGATCACGCGGATCGGCTGCGGGTTATCCCGTAGCGATCTGCTGCCAGCTACGGGTTTTTCCGCAGCGACTCGTAGCGCCCAGCAGCAGCGAGTCAGGCGACTCGCAGCGGGTTGCTGTGGGCTGCTACGGGGATTTCGCTGGGTGCTGTGGGATTTCCCGCAGCTGACCCGCAGCGATTCAGCAGGGTCCCAGCAGCAGCGAGTCAGGCGACTCGCTGCGGGTTGCTGCGGGCTGCTGCGAGCAACCCCGCGTGGCTGCTACGGGTTTCGCGGGTTCACGCGAGTTCTCTCGTGTTTTTCCCGCGTAACTTTTTCCTATGGTCATGTATATGTTCCGGGAGTCGATTGGGTTGTCGGTTCCGCAATTTTGAAAATCCGGATATTCGATCTCCAAAGGATTTCGGTCGGAATTAATTAGATAATTAATTTTTAATTAATTTATTAATTCCGGGATATCGATTTCCAACAGGGTGTGTATATTTAATATAAGTGACTTTGATTTACCAAAGGAATTAACTGATTTAATTATTGGGTTAATTACCGGTTAAGTTGGGTCACTATATTTTATATATGACATGCCGTGAATACTTGACGGGAAAGTGTATCCCGTAAGGGTTGATAATATCCCCGAGATGAGTTCATAAGGAATTATTATGTAAACCCTGCAGGTGGATTCGTTCCGCATAATAATTAAGGTTGAATGGTACTAGTCTCGGATATAAGAGATGAATAAATTAATTAGCAATAAATTAATTTTATTCATGGATATTTATATCTTAAATACACGGAATAAATAATACTACCGGAGAAATATTATTTGATATAATATGGTTTAATATTGGGAGTGCAATTAATTTTATATAGTGGAAAATAGAATTAATTAATATTGATAAGGATTAATGGACTTGAGCATTGGGCTCAATTTAATCTTCAATATTGGAAGCCCAATATTCCACCTCCTTAAGATCCCCTACGTAGCCTATAAAAGCACTACATGGTCTTCTCTATTCTCATAACTTGAAGATCACAATTCTAGAGAGAGAAAGTAGAGAGGAGAATCCATGGAGTTCGGTAGATCGTCGCCCACACGACGTCCGGGCTAGTGAAAGGAATACGCGGGAAGATCTCAAGGTCGTCAAATTGAGTTCTTCGTTTTTCCGAACAACGAGAACGAGGTAAATCGTAAAACCCTCTTTATGATTTTATCGTTTAATTATCGTAGAAATATCATGAACCAAGATCCGATGGCGAGACCCATATCGAGGTTGAACCGGGCGGTGGTGATCGAAGATCACCGGACCGCCGGCGACTCAACGGCTCGACGGGATGGGTCGAGGGGGCGTGAGCCTGGGCTGGAAGCCGAGGGCTCGAACGCACGGGCTCGGCCGCGAGCTACGGGTTTTCCCGTAGCGGATTCGCGGGCTGTCCGAGCCCTCCCCGTGCACGTTCAGCGGGCTGCTGCGAGCAGCCCCGTACGCGTCGCACGAGGCTACAGCGGGCTGCTGGAGCAGCCCCGCTCGCACGGCTGGACCGCCGCTCGCGCGGCGGTGGGCTTTTGGTGATCGCAAGCCACGGCTGGACCGTGGCTGGTCGTGCGATCACCGGGCGAGGGCTGGGCGTGCCAAGGGGGCTGCCAAGGGCAGCCCTAGGCGGCTGCCTTGAACAGCCGCGAGTCCCACGAGGGGACTCGACCGAACAGCCGCGGCTTTGCCGCGGTTAGGGTTTTGGTTGAGTCCGGCGCTTCGTGGTGGTTCGTGGCGGATTGTTCTGGCAACCGGGAGTCGATTGGAGTTGTCGTTCCGCTATTATACAACTCCGGATATTCGATCTCCAAAGGATTTCGGTCGGAATTAATTAGATAATTTATTTATTTAAATTTATTAATTCCGGGATATCGATTTCCAACAATTGGTATCAGAGCGTTGGTTTTAGTTCATGGTATTTTTCGATAAATTGTTCTACCTTGCAGGGTTTCCGATTATTATGGCTAGATTTAATTTTTGTTAATTAATGTCATAATAATGCTCTTGATTATTAAACTCTCGGTGATGTTATTTGTTCTTGTGTGGTGAATGCTTGTTCTTAATTTTTCCGGAAATTGTTTGAGGTCGTTTTCATGTAGAGAATCGATACCGGATAGCGTAGTAATAAATTTGTAATTTATTTACGTTGGATCGATGACGAAACGACGATCGGAAAAGTGTGACGGAGGAGACGAAGAGAGGGAGGACCGGGGATCGATCATGATGATCTATCCCATGAGGATCGATCGAAGGGGGGCGTGGGGGCTGCCCGCGGGAACCCTCGGCCACGCCGGCCACCGGTGGTGGTGGCGCGTGGGCTGAGGTGGCGGCGGCGCTCCTCCCCGGCTGGCGATCGATGGTGGGGGACGCGGGGTCCTCATGATCTCGTGTTCTCCTACCTAGATTCACTTTCCTAATTGATTCGGTTTTCCTATTTTGAGTATTCTTTTTTTTTTGGGAATTCTCATGGAAATAGGAAAAGAATTAATTGGAATTAATTTATTTCCTTATTCTATTATGGAAGTCTTCTAGAATATTCTAAGTTCTACTTGGAATAGGATTCTAGAGATTTAATGGAATTAGAAAGGAAAATAATTAATTATTAAATTAATTTATTTCCTATTTGATTATTCCTATTTTATGGGAATTTTCATGGACATAGAAATTAATTAATTTTGAAAAAGTAGAAGAGTCCTAATTTATTTTATTTCCTTATTCTATTATAGAAGTCTTCTAGAATATTCCAAGTGGGTCTTGGATAGATTATTCTAGAGATTTAATAGAATTAGATAGGAAAATAAATAAATAAAAATATTAATAATATTTAATTTTATTTTTGATTTATTCGATTGACTTAATTTTCGAATTAAGTAACTTTTGGATTAATTGAAAATAAATAGATTTAAATACTGGAATTAATATTCCCGTCACATGGAGCATTCAAGAACGAAGACTAAAGACTAGAAGACGCATACGGAGATGCGATAAAGCCATAATAGTCGGAAAATAATATTCTAGTATTACTTTGATTATGTGATAATATTCTATGTGCTTTATTTCATGTATGCATGCTTATGTGTATTTAATTATGCACTAGATAGCGTATCCCTTTATTATAAAAAGCTAAGTGGGAGAGGGTATGGAAACATATCCATGGTCTCCATTGCTGTTCTCTTGGTGACTTTTATGAACTTTCGAAGTTCATATAGATAAGCCATTGGAGGAGAATTCTTGTAATTCCTTTTACGAGAAACATTGATTAAGTCTATCAAACAATGCCTAATTTGTCTTTCCAAAACTGACTTCAAGTCGACTCATTCTCACCCCGGGGAGTGGAATGGAGCCAAAGCCACTTGGTCATGTCGAGGACACAAATTAGAGGCAGTCGTACCATCTTTTGAAGGTGGATCGATTGTCTGCTCGGCTCCCTCATTTGATGAGAGATAGGGTCGTTCGCATGGTGAATCACTGGTTAGAAACTTCGAGTTTCACTTATGATTCTCCGCGTCTTGATTTACAAGATTGAATGGATCAAGTAATTGGGAGTCAATTATAAAAGTCTCTTGGTGTAGTAAACGTCCACACCACGTGGCTTGCTATGCTGACGGATTTTGGATTAATTGATGTAGACAGTTGTAAGAAATTGTGAAGAGTTGTGAAGTTGTCGTAAACGTCCACACCACGTGGCTTGCGGTGATGTAGCAATTCCAAACGATTTACTTTGGTACTGAGTAATGGTTTACACTTAGATACGCATTATAGTATTCCTCCCCACGAGGTTCCGCTATAAGTGATGTATGACCGAAGCAAATCTAATTGCTAAATCATTTGGATTGGTAAACGTCCACACCACGTGGCTTGCCATATCTGATGGGATTTTAGATGTGATTAGTGGTTTAATGATATTATTTAAGGGAGATAATATCGGAGATTAAATCGATTGTTTGTTGTTATATGTGCTCATAGATTAGGAAATGGCTTTGAACCCACTTTCTGTGATACCTAAGGATTATTTAAACTCATTGGTCCCTGAATGTAATGATTGGAATAGAGATCTAGACATTGCCCAGACTGTTAGAGAGTACAAGTTTGTACTCAGTGAGCTTTGTCCTCCCGAGCCTACAAATGTCTTAACTGATGAGGAAAGGACTGATTTTTATATCATGATCAAACTCAAGGAGATGTTTAGACATGAAGTAGTGGCTAGACAAGAGGCGATGAGGATACTCATAAAGGCCATTCATTCGAGGAAACGCTTAAACACGTTTTTGAGATGATTGACCTTTTAGACGAGTTGAGACGGAAATCGCAAGCTCTTCTAGCTAATGCCAAAGGTTTCGAACCTAAGGGCAAAATCGGGGGAAAGGAAAAGCAAGCAAAGAAACCCAGTGGTCCTAGGTTTCTTGGACCACGAGATGGGACGAGAAAGCCAAGAGGCAAGTGTTCTCGATACAAACAGTCTGGGTACTGGAAGTCTGATTATCCTCTCAAAGAAAGTACGAAATTTTCTTTAGTAGTAAACATAGTCAATGGTATTATCTACCGGAACCTGGTGTGTAGATATGGAACCACTGACAGTATGTGCATTTTAAATGCAAGAGGTTCCAGGAAACCTAAACGACTTGGAAAAGAAAAGATCGTAGTCTACATGGGCAATGCTGTAGAGGAGGCAGCAGTTGCAGTGGAGGACATTTTATAGGATTTCATTTTTGGGTTATTGCTTTTATGTACCTTTCATATTAGAAAGAACTTTGTTCTGGATTTCTAATAAATGGATATTTTATTTCTTTTAATCATTTGATGGTTATAAGAAGAAATAATGATATTATCTATTCTGGTACATTGGCTAGCAATATATAAATGATGGATCCTGAGTCCACCACAATGCAACGAACCGTAGTAAAACTCGTTTACTAATAAGAGATTTCTTTATCAACTATACTTGTGGATTCTTATGCTGAATCATGTTTATTCAAATAAGAAGTTCAAAGGTCGAAAATTGATATTTAATCAATTAAGTTGAAGGAGTGGACCTTCCGACCTAAGAATCTAATTTGGAAGATAATATGACTAAGCAATCCTTTATGGATATAAGATGTAAGATCCGGACAAGTATAAGAATTGATTGACTCTGATGTATGCAGACCTATGCCTACTCAGACAATAAGGTACGAGTACTTCATTTTATGATTACTCGAAAAATGGATTAGAATACCTGATGTGCCACAAAAGCAAGTGTTTTGACAAGTCAATGGACACTAAGCAATTGTGGAGAACCATCAAGGTATATCCATTTCTAGACTGCGATTTGATCGCGGAGGCAAGTACCTGTCTGAGGAATGCATAGCATACTGATCAGAGATTGGGATTTGATCCTAAATGACTTCACCATACACTGTTGTGTAAAAATGGTGTGTCGTAAACAAGAAATGGAACTCTTATAGAAATAGTAAAAACATGAGTTATACGGAACTACCTATGTTCTATGGATATGTCTGGAAACAACGGCGCATTCAAATGCGGTTGTAGAATATCCTAGAAGAACAAAAGATGTGTGTTCAATAGTACTATGAACCAGAAGGACGTTATAAGTTCTAACGCCCGGTTCTTAGAGAAAGACTATATAATGAACCACAAGCCCAAGGTGACGTAATACTTTGAAATGAGAGAGAAAGATTAAGACTTAGAGCCAGCCGAACCGAGTAGCGGTACACCACTAACTGCACCTACTGTTATCACTGTTTATACACCGGAATGCCATTGTAGTGGGAGGTTGTGGGACAACCGGAGATATTCATAAGACTAGGAGAGTCTTCGGACTCTGGACCTAGTATACATGAAATCGATCCCTAGATCTACATGAAGGCCGTACTAGATCTAAATGTGCCTTCTTGGAGAGCAATAAGGATTATTGCTAAGAGGCGAGATCATTTAGAGTACAAGCTTAGTTGATCCATTTATGGATTGAAACAAAGCATTGAATTCGCGGTACTTGCAAATTGATGAGATAGTCCATTTTATGGATTCATCAAAAGCATAGACGAATTGTGTGTATTGGAAACATGATGGAAAACAAAGTGGTGTTTCTCGGAGGTTTTATGTAGATGACACTTTTATCATTGGCAACAATGTAAAGATGTTATCAGACATAAAATGATGGTTGTCTAGATGAATCATTATGAAAGAAAAAGGAAGAAGTTGGACATGTTCTTGAGATCTTGGATCTCTAGAAAGAACATTGTACTTTTCCTGGACATCTTACATATATGATTATGGTTCGTTTTAACATGCAAGATTCCGAGAAAGGTTCGTTACCTTTCAGAGACGGAATGCATCTATCTAAGGATATGTGTTTTGGAACACAAAAGGAGATAGAAGCAATGAAAGCAGTTTCCTACACTTTGAGTGTGGAAAGCTTAATAAATGCATTGTTGAAAACAAGAACCTGATATCGGCTATGCGGTTAGCATAGTGGGAGGATATCAAGGTAATCCTGGAAAGGAATATTCGACTGCCGTAAAAGTACTTTCGAAGTACTGTTCTAGACTACGAAGCAGACGAGTTTTTCCTTTGGATTACATTCTCTTAGATTTCTAATCAAATGAGGACCGGTGTAAGTCGATATCAGGCTATGTGTTTCACTATTGAAGGAGAAGGAGTTTTAACATGGAAGAGTGATAAGCACGATGCTTTTCGGACTCTGCCATGGGTAACCAAATAGCGGCCTCAGAGGCAGCGGAAGTTTTGGTATAACTCCGGGATAATCTCTGGGACTTAGAGGTGATTCTTAATTTGCCAAAAGGCTATGTGTATAGCAGTGCGATGGCAAATGGTAAGAAATCACAAGTCCATAAGTGTAAGATAACACATAGTGCAAGTACCACCTGATACGAGTCATCGTCGAGGGAGACGACGCTGTAGTCACCAAGATAACTTCAGAGCGGCAACCTAGAGTGCTCATTCACATAGTACTTCTTGGAATTACAACTTTAGCACGTGATGAGTATGGGAGTCGGGAGTTTGGAGGAAATGACTAGACCTTAGTACAAGTGGGAGATTGTTGGAGTTGTGTACTTAATGTCTAGATTTAAGTGACGGAAACTCACGATCCATTGCCACTAATCTATTTAATTAAATAAACAATTATTTGCGTTTAATTATTTATAATTAAATATATGCAAATTATAGTCCTGGATTTTATACGTTGTAGTTAGTATGGTGTTGCATGGGCGCACAGAAGATCATACTATCGGTTACTCGTATTTAATCGAACAGTTGCTCACGACCTAGATGGACACGGACCAATCCATCGGTATAGTCGTTGTGTGAGAGAGAAAATAATTTATCTTAATTATTTTATCACACTTGTACACTTGGTGTATTGAGCGGATCGTTGAGATTCATCGATTAGGATTGCCGGCGATAATCGATTCGAGTCTCAGTGTATTTTATTCTTAATCCCCGAAACTATTGCGGGTGTGTATATTTAATATAAGTGACTTTGATTTACCAAAGGAATTAACCGATTTAATTATTGGGTTAATTACCGGTTAAGTTGGGTCACTATATTTTATATATGACATGCCGTGAATACTTGACGGGAAAGTGTATCCCGTATAATATCCCCGAGATGAGTTCATAAGGAATTATTATGTAAACCCTGCAGGTGGATTCGTTCCGCATAATAATTAAGGTTGAATGGTACTAGTCTCGGATATAAGAGATGAATAAATTAATTAGCAATAAATTAATTTTATTCATGGATATTTATATCTTAAATACACGGAATAAATAATACTACCGGAGAAATATTATTTGATATAATATGGTTTAATATTGGGAGTGCAATTAATTTTATATAGTGGAAAATAGAATTAATTAATATTGATAAGGATTAATGGACTTGAGCATTGGGCTCAATTTAATCTTCAATATTGGAAGCCCAATATTCCACCTCCTTAAGATCCCCTACGTAGCCTATAAAAGCACTACATGGTCTTCTCTATTCTCATAACTTGAAGATCACAATTCTAGAGAGAGAAAGTAGAGAGGAGAATCCATGGAGTTCGGTAGATCGTCGCCCACACGACGTCCGGGCTAGTGAAAGGAATACGCGGGAAGATCTCAAGGTCGTCAAATTGAGTTCTTCGTTTTTCCGAACAACGAGAACGAGGTAAATCGTAAAACCCTCTTTATGATTTTATCGTTTAATTATCGTAGAAATATCATGAACCAAGATCCGATGGCGAGACCCATATCGAGGTTGAACCGGGCGGTGGTGATCGAAGATCACCGGACCGCCGGCGACTCAACGGCTCGACGGGATGGGTCGAGGGGGCGTGAGCCTGGGCTGGAAGCCGAGGGCTCGAACGCACGGGCTCGGCCGCGAGCTACGGGTTTTCCCGTAGCGGATTCGCGGGCTGTCCGAGCCCTCCCCGTGCACGTTCAGCGGGCTGCTGCGAGCAGCCCCGTACGCGTCGCACGAGGCTACAGCGGGCTGCTGGAGCAGCCCCGCTCGCACGGTGCGAGCACCGCTCGCGCGGGCTGGTCGCCGCTCGCACGGCTGGACCGCCGCTCGCGCGGCGGTGGGCTTTTGGTGATCGCAAGCCACGGCTGGACCGTGGCTGGTCGTGCGATCACCGGGCGAGGGCTGGGCGTGCCAAGGGGGCTGCCAAGGGCAGCCCTAGGCGGCTGCCTTGAACAGCCGCGAGTCCCACGAGGGGACTCGACCGAACAGCCGCGGCTTTGCCGCGGTTAGGGTTTTGGTTGAGTCCGGCGCTTCGTGGTGGTTCGTGGCGGATTGTTCTGGCAACCGGGAGTCGATTGGAGTTGTCGTTCCGCTATTATACAACTCCGGATATTCGATCTCCAAAGGATTTCGGTCGGAATTAATTAGATAATTTATTTATTTAAATTTATTAATTTCGGGATATCGATTTCCAACACTCAACACCACCTCATCGACATCAACGAGGCACACATCACCATATGTAAGAACTTGTTGATCCTTCTATATATATATATATATATATATTTGTGTGCACTAGATCTTGTTGTTCGTGTTTACTCGTTTTACACGCTTCCGCACACACGAACGAGGTAATCATGCGATTGGATCGACATCGAAAACCATCAGCATGCATGACTGAGAAGCTTGCTAGTTCTACCCCCAATTTTCTGGCTGGGGGCATGACCAAGAAGGAATCCAAGTCTACCTTCGATTCTGAGAAGGTGAGCAAGAGGGAGTTCGATGTTGTGAAGATGGAGCTGGAGAGGGCGTTGAAGAAGGCCAGTGAGTTGGAGGCTATTTTCAAGAAGGAAGACACGGAGAAAGATTTCCTTAGAGACTCTATTGCCAAGATGGAGGAAGGTTATGCTATGCGTACCAAGGAGCTCTACCAAGTCAATGACAAGCTAGATGTTGCAAATTGTCTTTTCAAAAAGCTTAATACTGGCACCTCTAAGCTTGATAACATGTTGAACTGTGTTAACACCAAGCACTTTGGGCTTGGGTTTAAGGAAACTTTTGATTTCGTTTACTCCGACTCTCTTTACGCTTCTACTAAATTTGTGCGTGCTAAAGCTAAAGCTATAAATGAATCTATTGAAGCTAAGCCGGAGGATGCTCAGAAATCCAAAGGAAACTTGGCCTCTACCTCTCATGTTAAAATCCTCAAACGCAACACAAATTTACCTATGTCCCAAATTGCTTCAATGTCCTCGATGACACCGATCTATAACCTTGTTATAACCATGATTAAATCTGGGTCTACCCATGACAGGTAGACTTTTACACAAAATGTCTCGGTTAGATCTAAGATATCCAACTCTACGACTAAGTCAACTTGGAAGGTTCGATCTCCCGGTTCTACTCCCGTTCATAATCCTGCTACGGGCATGACCACTCATAAGAAGAAGTTCTCTTCTACTCACATCAAGCGAGTCTATGTGTGTCATTATTGTGGGAAGAAGGGGCACATCAAACCATTTTGCTACAAGCGTATTGAAGACTTAAGTTCTCATGGTGTAAGTTTGAAACAAGTTTGGAGACCCATTTCTAAACCCACTCACGGTGGTTTCTCTAAAGATGGGACCATAATAGTAGTCTCATGTGGTGGGAGCTTGCTCATTCCTCCAGGATAATTCTCTAATGCTCCCATTTGCTCAACTATCTCTCTGATTTCAGGTTGCTCATCTTCAGCGTCAGCTATTGTTATTCCTCTTTGAATTACCAGATTGGTCTGGTCAGAAACGCCGTACCCTAAAATTTGTTCCTCGGTCATCTCATCGAATTGGTCAACAACGTGTACTTGCTCAGTACCACTTGGGTGTTTCATTGATTTGAAGAGGTCAAAAATGACCATCTCTCCTTCGAATTTGCAGGTTAATCTTCCAGTCTCGCAGGCAATATTTGTTCTAGCTGTCTTCAAAAATGGTCTTCCCAAGATCATCACCGGATTCTTGCTTGACCTCCCCATATCCAGAACATAGAAATCTGCTGGAAAGATTAGTTCATCCACCTTGACCAATACGTCTTCCAGAATTCCTTCAGGGTAGACACTTGACCTGTCTGCCAACTGGATCACTACTCTTGTGGGTTTCATTGGTCCTATGCCCAAGTCTTCGTACATGGACTTGGACATAACATTTATTGATGCTCCAGGGTCGAGCATGGCCTTCTCTATTTTCATGCTGCCTATTATGCATGGGATATAGAACATCCCAGGATCTGCGCATTTCGTGGGCACCTTTCTCTGGAGTACCGCTGAAACATTCTCTTCTACCTCAAACTTGGCATCTTCTTGGTACTTGACCTTTTTTGTGCACAACTCCTTGAGGAACTTAGCGCATCTGGGCATGGAATTTAGGATAGTCAACAAAGGTAATTGATCGGTTATTCTAATCAATCAATTCCTTTGGAAAATCAAAGTCACTAATATTAAATGCACACACCCGCAATAATATCAGGGATTAAGAATAAAATACTCAGAGATTTAAATCGATTATCCAAGGCAATCCTAATCGATAAATCTCCAGCGATCCGCTCAATACACCAAGTGTACAAGTATGATAAAATAATCAAGACCAATTATTTTCTCTCTCATACAACGACTATACCGATGGATTAGTTCTTGTCCATCTAGGTCGTGAGCTACTGTTTGATTATATACGCGTGACTGCTAGTATGATCTTCCGTGTGATGACGCACACCATACTAAATACAACGTATATAATCCAGAACCATATTTGCATTTATTTAATTATAAATAATTAAAAGCAAACGATTATTTATTTAATTAGGTTAAATACTATGAACGGGAGTTTACGATACTTAAATCTAGACATTAAGTATACAACTCCATCAGTTATTTCTCTATTGACTGCCTTGCCCATGGTATTGTTGATTTTGATTACCTTGGTTTCCTCCTTCTTGGTAATTACTGTTCCCATAGCGAAGATTTTCATGATTTTTCCATGATGGGTTGTACGTGTTGGAGTTTGGATCGTACATTGATATCCTCTCTTGCACATTCCCGTTTGGTTGCATGATTGCCTTGACTTCTTCATCAAACAATTCTGGGTATTCGACAGTTGCGTGGTTGCTCTCCTTGCATATTCGGCACGCCTTGATTGCCCTTTTTTTGTCCTGGGTTACCGTTGAGCACCAGTTGCTCAACTATATTGCAAAGCTTGTCAAGCTTGACATCTGTTGCTGAGGGCACTGGCAAGTTGCTCATGGGTAGATCATTGCCATCCTCTCTTAATTCTTCTGTCATCTCCTTGAACAATTTGAACGCTTCCTCAGCGCTTTTGTTCAGAATTGATCTGCCACTGGCTACGTTGATCAAGGTCCTTTCTGAAGTCCTCAATCAAGAAATGAAGTACTGGATCAAGTCATGATCAGTGATCTGATGTTGCAGGCACTTGGCCAACATCTGTTTGAACCTGACCCAGTAGTCATGGAAGTTCTCTCCAGTTCCCATCTTGATGTTATTGATCTTTTTCCTCATTTGTTGGATGCGTGCAGATGGGAAATAATTCTTGAGGAACTTCTACTGAAGTTGACTCCAGGTGGTCACTTCTCCAGCAGGCAGAGTGTAGAGCCATTCTCGGACACCTTCGGCCAAGGAGAATGGGAAGGCCAGGAGCCTTATGTACTCCCCTAGTTCCTTACTTGCTCGAATGGTAACACATGCCAGTTCGAAATCTTGGAGGTGTCTCTGGGGATCCTCCAATGGCATGTCACTTAACTTGGGCAAGATCTGGATAAAGTCATGCCTCATCTCCCAAGTGTTGTTTTCTACCGTGGGCAAGGTGATGCCCAGCGGCTTCAGATTCAGATTCTCTGGGAACATCCTTTCCCTTAGCGTTTTTGGTGTTGTATCTCCCATCCTTGGTCTTTGAGGTGACTCGGATGCGATTCGTGGGCCTCTTCTCGGTTTTAATGAGACTGGTTCCCTGGTTCCAGTTGTGGTCAACTGGGGGTTTTGAGCTGCTCGTGCTAGGGCTTGCTTTCTCCTTGCGTCTGCTCTCAACTTCCTCTCGGTTCGCTCGACTTAAGGGTTGTATAACAACTCTTGATCGCTGCTCTCCGTTGAGTCATATTCCTGCATACACAAAGTTGATCAAGCTGTTAGCACGGAAAACTAATTGCTTGGAATATTGCCTCCCCGGCAACGGCGCCAATTTTGACGCTACCATCGTGGAGTAGTGCAAAATAATATTTATATCTCCTAAACTATTCACTAGTGAGTACTAATAGCAAGCATAGGGTCGATCCCACAAGGAAGTAATTAACATATAGTTTTCCCAGCGTTTGTTGCTCAATTGGGTTGTCACGTTTAAAAAGTTTGTTTTGGGAAGCAGTTGGCACTGCCGAACCGTGGTCACCTTTACTACTTGACTGGAAATAAACAAATAAAATATATAAATTAAACAGAAAATAAAACTACTACCAGATTGCTCAACTAACAAAATCGTGTGAAATAAATATAAAACAAATAATGAAAAGTGTATCCAGGCATTGACTTCCCCTAATCTCCCTGATCAAGTAACTAATGTTCATTGGCACATATAATTTTGCTAACAGCCTCGTCAATTGGTTATAGGTTGTCCAATTAAAGTGAAAACGTCCCTATGATGTCACGCACGCAAACACCCCAACCCTTATTCGCTCTTTCAGTGTAAAATCCTACAAGTTACTTTATGCAAGACTTCACGTATTGACCAATTCAATTCTATGTGACCGCATGAATCTAAGTTGACCAACCCGCATTAACATCTGAGCAGACCCAAAACGGCCAATAACATGCCCGGGACACCCGAGTCATACGACCGCAACTCCAGCAATACGTAATACTATGTGGATGCAAATTACTTTATGCATTGAGCCCATGTATGTGTGTGTTGAGTGAAAAGGGTTTCCTACTGGTCACTGTAAGGTGCCCAAGTCCCCAACCCCTGGATCTACTACCCTATTGCATCGGGAACGAGTCTAAGTTAGTTGCTTTATCCCAAGAAACCTCACAGCAGTCTACATCACAGGTTGATCGGGATCTGCCGTTGCCCAGACACAAGACAGATTAGCTACTCATAATTAAATAAATAAAACAATAAATATGCTGAACCATGAACTTCATATTAAAAGAGAAATTGTTTGAACGAATTAAAAACTTAAAAACTGAATTCAAAACCATAAAACATTAAAGAAATTGTTTTTAGCCCGTAGGCAATGGTCACAACTCATCGACGAGGAGTTTCGGTTCTCTCCGCATCGACTTCTTCTTCCGTCTTTCTCGCTGGTCAGGTAGGGATTCTTGCGTGCGTCTTGTATATTTTGGTCCTCCTCTCTCTCTCTCTCTCTCTCTCTCTCTCTCTTCACGTTCTTCTCATATTTATTGGGCTCAAATCTGATGGAGAGGCGTGTAGGAGAATACCTATACGATAGGACGAGAGTCCATCTTTTCTTTATCTCTGAACCTGGTCGCTTTTGGAGAGTCCAGGAATTTCAGGATTCTAGGTACACTGCTTGCCCAACGTTCCGCCTCTGGTCAATTGTCGCTCTTGCCCAATTGCTTTATCTCCGATAGCCTTCTTTATTTACGAGGTATCAGATCACGTGTCGTACTTGGTCGTGCGTCAATCTTGCTCCACTTTCTGACTCTGTCCCAACTTGCTCAACTCCACATGGACACTCCAGTCAGATCAGCTTGCTCAACTTGCACTCTTGACTAGGAAGATGATTTCCTTGCCTGTTTCACACAATTTGCTCCTCTTTCGCTGCTGACCTGCAACACTTGACCACATACCCAAAACGTGCCCTCCCGGACACAAATAAAGTAAAAACAAATAAAAGACTCGATTTACTTGACTCTAAAAACCTAAAAATGAGCCAAAAAATATGGCTCACAGTTGGTCAACCTGCAAGCTCTGATACCATGTGAGTTTTAATAACAGAAATAAATGAGCTAAAAAGAAGAGCAAAAAGGATATTGAGTGATTGCCATTAATAGATAATGAAAAGCTTGAAAAGCTGGTACGCAGATTTGGAGTTTATATAGGGACAAAACCCTACAGCCTGAGCTAAGATACGGATTAGATGAAGCCACGTAACTACATGTGATATCACACTAACAGACAATACCCTAATCATAAAAGTTGTATGGAATAACCTAATAAATGAGATTAAGTGTAGATTAGGGTTATTATCTCCAACATACAGTCCCCTAATTGGCGTCACAATACATAGTAAGACGTAAGTCCCCATGGACTATTGATGATTTAAGTGAAATCATTGTCCATTTAATGTAGTTGGAATCATTCAAGGCTTTGGATTAATCCTAGTCAATAGAATATGAATTTGGAGAAGTGTGGAGTACACGTTCATATAAAATTGATACGGATTAATACTTTGGATAAGCGTGTTAATGCATGTCGAGTATAATCTCGTGGTTGCATGGTTGCATGGCTAGGTGATGATATTACATCATTAATATAATGCAAATTCAAAATTGCATGTGATGCAATGCAAAACAACATGAATATGTGCTTAGTGAAAAGGTGTGTTCACTAAAAGGTACCTATTCAAGTAATAGGTGCTTATGTCCAAAGGAAGGGGTGTCTAAAACCTATATAAGGGAGTGTAATTCATTTTCTGAATACACACAACATCACCTACGAAATTGAGAGTTTTGAAGCAACAAATAATACACAAAGTTTCATAAGTTGCTCGTGTTCTAAGCCTAAGACTCGAGTGTCGTTATTGTCTTATCCTGCGAGGGATTTCGTGATACCCAGACTAAATAGGGTCGAAATACTCTTTAAGGAAAGTGTTGCTACGCGATTCAATATTTATCCAAGCCTCTCTTTTTTCAGTAAGACCCTAAATATACAACATGGACAAGTAGGAAAAGTCATTGTTCAGACTTCACATGTGTGCCTTTCAATAGGAGATGAAATATTCATCTCCACATCACTTTATTTTCTCTCCACCTCATCAAATATTTTCTATTTATCTTTCAAATATCTCTCACTTTACAATAAGAAATATTTCAAATTTATTCTATTTTCTCTCACTTCCAATTTATTTTCTCTTTCTTCCATATCATTTCAATATATAATTATTTTATTATTTTCTTATTATATATGTTATTATAAAATTTAAATTAATAATATTCGATTAACAAATTGAAACTAGCCAAAAATTAATAGTTATTCAAATTAAACAAATTTAGTCTTTATTTATAGATCTTGAAAAATAAAAAATAATTGATATAAAAAATATAATATTATTAATAATTATAGATTAAAAATATCATTTATAATGATAAAGTAAAATAAAATGCTGCCCGAACTGCCCGAATTTGCCCCTCTTGCCTGCCCCTGCCAACTCACTTTCACTTTAATTCATTTTTTCGGATTTTGGCAGAAAAATTAGGGAATTATTCAATAACTTTTTAAAAAATGTACAAAAAGTTACACCTCTTAAATATTCCCTATTGGATGAAAATATCATCTCAAATAACTTCTATTGGAGTTGGTAATGCATGTGATAGAAATTGACTCAACTTACTTAAAAAGCAAAATGAATAATGCATGTGATAGAAATTGACTCAACTTACTTAAAAAGCAAAATGAATATCCCACCGTGTGACTGGTAGGTATAAAATTATATATATTAAAATTTTATATTAATTAACACCAAATTAATATGATGATGGGGAGTCTTACTGGATTTCTAGAATTGGAATGATATTTAGAGTCCTCCTTCAACACGGAACAAATCGTACTCCAATATTTACTATACCATTTATTACCATGCATTGTATATTGACAAAATGTAATTATTCATCATAATAAATCAGCATTAATTAATTTACTAATTATGCAACACAGACGTACTGATACTGATACTGCAGATATATTAAAAGTAGAGCACTATTCCCTGTACAAATTTAAAACTCAATTATTTATATGTTCATTTCATTTCATTTTCAATACACCATCAACTAACCTACAATGTCTTCTTCTTCCTCAGCAATATCTTTCATTTCCCTCTTATTTTTAGCGTCCAATCTTATCATCGTCACAAGCGTGGAGTCGAAATCTGAATCATCCGAGTCTATGATCAAAAAAGCGTGTTCCAATTTTCTCCCCTCCTATACAAAATCATGTTACAAAATCCTTCGGTCCCATCCGGACATCATCTCCTCGACCAATTTCCTCAACTTGTCCGTCGCAATCATGCAGCACGGAATTTCAAACGCGACAAACACGCAAAATCGCATCGAGAAATTGTTCAGAGGGCCCACTTTCGGACACAACTCGGGAGCCAACTCGAAAGGGGCCCTACAAGAATGCAGATACTCGTTCCGTATGGTACTATCATCGTTCAACAGCGCCTTCAGTGAGGTCAAGATGGGGGATTACATTACGTCGACGTACGATCTAGCGATCGGAAGCTCAGACGACATTCGAGCATGCGAAAAGAATTTGGCATCGGGGAGGGTTAAGGATGCGTTGATATCGTACGGGGTTAATGCTGTCCCGATATACGGCTTGTCCGCGTCTCATGCTCTCGATAATATCTAGTAATAATAAAATTAATCTGGGTGATTGATTTAATTTCCTGTTAGAAAATGAGCGTGAATTTGATACCACTTGTTAAAAACTATATGCATCATTTTTTAACATTGTCTAAGTCAATGTCACGCAAACATGATTCTAAATGACGAAAAAGAAAGTTTAATGAGACAAATATTGATATTTCAAAAAATCAAACTAATTAAGCTAACACCTAACATATATATATGTCGATCAAATCAAATAGCCTTTTTATCGGTTGAGTCGTGAGGGGTAGTATCGTCTGATGTTGCCGAGCGCTTGTCCTCGGCCATCTTGGCGTGCACTTCATCCCTCTCCTGGAAATACCTCTCAAACGCCCTTGGAAGGAACCGTGGAATCAGGAAACAGAACAAGTTCACTGAAAAATACGCGAGATTAGCTATCGACAGAACCTTCCCAAACCAGTGCCACGCAACTACCTGACAAGCATCAATACAAACACTTTGTTAATAAACAAAATGAGATATATTGGAGAATATATTCGACCCATAAATATAAATGTAAAGAAGTCTAACTTCTCTAATCGAGCTTTTAGATGAAAGCGGTTTTTAACAAAAATATTATTCATCTTTTCTAAATATTTTAACATGGTATCAGAGCCTAGTCTTGTGGCAGGTCCTGGGTTCGACTCCCGCCATGAGCGATTCTACCCGAATTAATTATCCACTTGTTGGGCCTCCCCAAAGAGGTTGAAATCGGCCCACAAGTGAGGGGGAGTATTGAAGAATATATTCGACCCATAAATATAAATGTAAAGAAGCACAACTTCTCTAACAGTTCGAGCTTTTAGATGAAACGGTTTTTAACAAGATAATATCACAAGACGTTCCGTAACAATTGTACGATCAAACATTTAGTCCTTTACGTTTATGAAAAATAAAATTTTCTCATTTGACGATTTTTAGTGGAATTAACACGATGATCATACTAGTGTTTTTTTTTTTTTTTGTTTGTTTTTTTGTCACACTTAAAATTGACTTCATATAAGACAGAATGCTAAGTACATTTTAAAAATTGTTAAATTAAACGAAATTTGATTTTTCATAAACAACGTAAAAAACTAAATCTAGAATCGAACTATATATTACACGACGTTTTATAATATACTTATGAGTATTCCATGTGAAATTAATTAATCATAAATGATTGATGAATGAAATATTGAAAATAACAACGTACATGCAAGGTGGCGTTTGCGGGCAAGGTTTTGTTGATCCATACGTCCTGGATCCAATCGAGCACGACAAACACCCTCCGCGTCGTATAAAGCAACGGCACGAGGGCCCTGACGGGGTGCGAGAACAGGGACAGCCCCGCAATGACGTTCTCGGTGAGTATCTGAAACGAGAGGAGGAAGAGGTGCGGGGTGGCCGATCGGACGGCGTGGTCGTCCCCCCTGACAAAGCCGCCGAGCACGTAGGCTAAGGGAAGGAACAGGCCCACGGTGGTCCCCGCGATCACGTACATCCGGAAGAGCCCGCTCCCGTGGAAGAGCTGCTGCTGCTGCTGCTGGTCGGAGCTGCTCTTGATCCCCGGCCGGCCGTGGGAGGGGAACGCCAGGCGGGACAGGGCCAGGAAGTAGACAGATGCCACGGCCGGGAAGAGGAGGTCCAACAGAGGGACGAGCCCGCTGGCTGAGAACACCATGATGAACGCCACCAGCTGGAGCTCGATCACGCGGAGGGACCCCATCACGCCCTGCATGTTGCCCGAGACCGCTTGCTTCGACGACGCTGCCACGTCAGCCATGATGATTAAAAGATTGTTAACTTAATTCATTCCGGCCCTTAATTGTTAATTATTATTCTCAATGTTAGTTGGGGAGATCCTAAGAACAAGCAGGTCCTCGTACAAAATACTGACACGTGCCAGCATTTGATATTATAAAAATTATTATTATTATAAAAAAAAAAAAATCAATTCTGTTAACACAATTTCAGTTTAAAAGAAGTCTTTAATTTCTTTTTTCCTTGGGAATGTTATACATAGTAAACACATTTTGGAATTAATAGAATGATTTCATCATTATTAATTCTGTTATGAGGGTATCTTTTTCGATTTTTATATAAGAAATTAAGCAAGTTTTCATAAATAATATACTTATATACTCATCTTTATAAAGAATTATATATCACAAAATAAAAATAAGGCTTTTTGAGAGAGTTGAAATCATAGTATTAATTTTTGCATCCATGTAATAGAGATCTTTTGTTTCTTGTAAGGCTATGGCTATCTCTCTATATATATCTAGATAGCATTTGTATAAATAATTGTATACATAAGAACCGATGACGGCGACGACTGACGAACAACAGCAAGAGCAACCTGCAGGACAGAACAATGTATCACGTGAAAGAATAAAAAAGACCACCACCTCAAAAAAACCGAACGAGGAAAACAAAAACGGACCGAACGGGATCATCATTCTGGGTGTTTATATACACTGCCAAGGCTGTGAAAATGAAGTCCGCAGATGTCTTAGTGGATTTGAAGGTGCGTAATTGGAAATTGATGCCTTGACATTCAATTAATTTTTTTATGAAAATATTTCGTTTTTCTTAAGGTGTTGAGGGGATTGAGATTGATGCAAAGAATCGGAAGGTGGTAGTGAAGGGACAGAAGGCCGATCCGATCAAAGTCACGGAGAGGCTAAGGAAAAAAACTGGGAAGCATGTGCAGTTGATTTCTCCGATTAACCAACCTACAAAACAAGTGATCAAGGAGGATAAACAAAAACCCGAGGTACCATATATACCATACATTATTGCATGTACTTATATATATATATATTTTTTTGCGGTGTCGTAAAGAAAAGTATTAATGTTTGCAATCGCGTGGACAGCCTGATCAACAGAAGGTGATCGACGTTGTGTTAAAAATCTACATGCATTGTGAAGGCTGTGTGAAAGATGTGAAGCGTTGTATTCTTTATATGGAAGGTAATTAAAAAATGTACCTAGTATATTTCTTTTTTGTTTACATTAACTATATATTCCTTCTGTCTCGTAGAAACAAATACATTACCTCTAGTTATTGGGATTGGTATATATGTGTGTATTAGGAGTGCATACTGTGGAGCCGGAGATGACGAAGAATTTGGTGACGGTGAAGGGCATCATGGACCCGCAGAAACTCGTGGAGTTCATCCGTAAGAGAGGTGGATGGAATGCAACAATCGTGAAGCAAAACCCTACTGCGAAGATTAATCTGAAGAAAAACGTTGAGAAGGATTCGAAGAAAGAGGACGTCGTCGTTGATCGCGAGAGTCGTAAAAATGAGATATACTACTATATCTATCCTCGGGAACCACTCTATGCACCTCAATTGTTCAGTGACGAGAACCCTCATTCCTGTTTTATCATGTAGAAAATATTGTAAACTTACTTTTATACTTCACATAATAAAAATATATTAATGAATTAAAAGGAAAATTATATGATTTCAATTAATTAGCGAAGAGCTAATTATAACCCTAATCATCCATAGACTCAATCACTTATATTAATACTTATATTAATAAGAAATCTATCTTGTTCTAATATTTTAAATATTAGTATACATTTTAGTAAAAATCAATCATATTGTTTGGTTTGCAATACTATTTGTTGGGAGAAAAATATAAATACTGGTTTGTAATTTGGAGAGAGAAAACTCATCACTATCATTTCAATCTTCACCGTTAATCAACAAACACTCATTAAGTTACTATTTATCTTCTAGAAACTTGTAAGATAATAATGCATTCTCCACTAAATCTAAATAATTTATGATAGAATTGATTAACAACTTGCTAGAATTTTAATAAAGAAACTATTCTAGTATTAATCTATATTTCTAAATTTATTATCTTTTAATTACTTTTGGAAATACATGCTGAATTTTTTAATGGTTAACGGCATTTAAAACCATTACCTTACTTATTTTGCAAAATAAATCAAATTTTTTTAATGTTGTAAAATAAATCATTACTGTTATTATTATTTACAAATTAATTATAAATAATATAATTACTTATAAATAAATTCTAATATATCAAAAAAAAATCACAAAAATATATTTAATGAGATTACTTTAATACTCTCTCAAAAAATTAAAATAAATTTAAAATATGTAAATTAAATTTAAAATATATTTATTACTAAAATCAAATTAATAAAAAATAATTTAATTAATGTTGTGAGGAGAAATTCCGGCGGCCAATCCCCGAGCATAATGACATTCACTTAGGAAGAGGGATAAGGCATGGGCTCATGCTCGTCCGAAAGGCGTGGTCGCGGAGTGAAGGGAGTGTCATCAAAGGCGTACCCCGTCTACGGGCTAAAACAACGTGGCCGACTAAACCTCCGAGATGCCCGGTAAAAAAGACCTGCGGGATGCTCGGACATCGCAGGGAGAGTGGTGAACGATCATCAGTAGTATGCTCGATATTCAGGGAAGGCAAGCTGCCCCTTCCTGGGCCGGATAACTAATGATGGGCTTATTGATGGGCTTGACTCATTAACTGATTTTAGTAACCCTAATTTATATTCTCTATAAATAGAAGGTGTAAGACCTCGTTAATGGACTGACACGTTGCCCCAAAAAATCCTAGAGAGCAATATTACATTGTTCACTACTCAATCCCCCAAATATCTATTTTTTTATTGATAATTTGAGAACACAATTTTCGGACTATCAACAATTGACGCTAGAAGGAGGGGTGATCCTCGGGCGTTGAGTAGAAATTGAGCGAGCAAGCCATGAATCATCCGACCACTATCACGAGCATACACTCTTCCGTCGGTGGATCGGGTCTTACTACAAAGGAGAAAGGAAATCGACGACTTTGAAGGCACGACTCAAGCGCAAAAGCAGCGACACATTGACGTGGCACAAGGGTAGTTAATTTTTGAGGCGGCGCAAGAGTAGTGGCGGGAAGTACCGACGCAGGAGCAATAACTGAAAGAAGAGACAAAAGGGTATCAACTTTAGGAACGACACAAGGACATCGCCAACGGCATCAAGATGCAGCGTAAGGGCAACGACATGATGATGCGGCACGGGGGCATCAACTTCATGATGTGGCGTTGGGGCACTGGTCTGAGGCAACGACTCGTCGTCCTTGATCGGCTCGATATCCCAGATCGGCTCGACATCCCAAATCGGCTCGACATCCCAGATCGGTTCGTCGTCCCAGATCGGCTCGTCATCCCATATCAGCTTGTCGTCCCATAACGGTTCATCATCATGAAGGACAAATGGATCGTCAAGATCCAACGGCGCCACGGGGATGGATCGGTGCGCCACGGGGATAGATTTCGTTAGACCATTGGTGATAGTAAGGCAGAGTTCCTCGATTTCGACGACAAGGGTTGCGATCTGGCGGCTTAAGGCGGCGACGTCGGCATCGCGACGGGTTGCGGCCTCAACAGCGGATTCGCGAGCATACTGACGACGGGGAGGCATCGTTTCAGCTCTGATACCAACTGACGCAGGGAAGCAATAAACAAACGATTAATGCTGGTTGATTATGAGAATACCAGAAAGTTAAAACATCAAGACTTTCGTTGATTTCTAAGAATACTGAAATCTGATAAAAGCTCAACTGAGGAACAAACTTTATTTCATTATAAATAATTGTTTAACTTAATAAAAAAAACCTATAAATAGTACTAATAAAACTCTAATAGAATAAATTAAAATAAATAAAATACTACTCCCTCCCATTCTTTATATTTGTCGTTTTGGATTTTTTAATATTTATTTTTTACTTGTCGTTTTAGCAAATGTTTCCTTTAATTACCCTTATTAAATATATTGTTATTAATGATAATTAATATATTTTGTTAAATATATTTAACCGCATAATTATGGAAGTTTAAGAGTTTTGTATATAAAAACTTCTTTATAATATAATTTAATATTTATCTATTAATTTTACTGTACAATAAATAGGAGTAACTTAGTCATATACTCCCTCCAATTCTTTTTAATTGACGTTTTGCCTTTTATGATTTTTAGTTTTTTATTTGTCGTTCTAAGATTTTTTCACTTTTTTGCCCTTCATTAATTACTCTTTAATTAATAAATATAAATTCAACAAAGGAAAGAGAGAGGAGATTAATAGTTAAACTTAAATAATTAATAGAATTAAATAGGGTTAATTTAGGAAATTATATTATTTATTAAAAATTGTGGAGGAGCTTAGGATGACATTTAAAAAAGATAGGAGGGAGTATATTTTTTATTAATAAGTGTGAAAAAGGCTATAACGACATATAATAAAAACACGAGGGAGTAATAACTTAGAGAGAGAAGGCAAGATACAATCTTTAATTTCTTTCTATCCACATCAAAATTCAATTTCACATTTAACATTATAATCGTCATTAAGCTTCATATAATCACAAACCTAAAAAAAGTAAAAAAATAATTAAAACTAAAATTAATTTTGATTTCAATTTTCTCTAAATTTGTTTTATTTTCTATTTTTTATTATTAAATTAATATTAAAAAATACAATAATTATACAATTGCACTTTAAACATAAAATAAAAATTGTGCATTAAAAATAAAAATAAAGTAAACACAATTTTTTTCTTTCTGAAAATGAAAAGCGTATAATATTATATCGAAATAAAATAGTACTCCGTAGTCCGTATAGCATTACCTAGAAAGCCGCCCACAACGTTCCAAAATATGTCCCATTTCCCAACTACCCCCGAGGCCACGTGTTCATTTGCATACCTGGCTCCCATTTGCACCTTTTGTCTTCACCAGCTCACGTTATTCACGGCCCTGATCTTAAAAATGCCACCACCAATAGAATCCCGCCACGTGTCTCTAACATCTCCCGCCTCGTCAAATCTACCCGTTACGCATTACCGTTAGTTAACCCTAATCTCTCTCTCTCTCTCCCTCCCTCCTCCGTGCCTGACTTTCTCTCCCGTCCAACGTCTCTTCTCCCCCCAAAAAATAAAAAAAATAAAGAAAAAGAAGGGATTAATTAATGGGGAAGCTGATATGTGACTCGACGGCGTCGTCTCCGGTGATCCCATGGCGCGACCCGACCACGACTCCTTCAGATCTCGTTGACCAAGCGTCACTTCCGCCGCCGCCGCCGGAAACCACTTGGGAAAGTGTGCCTGGACTCGAAGATCAGCAGAAGAGGCATTTGACGCGCCTCTACACGAAGGGGGTTTTGTGGAAGCACCCAGAGGATAAAAATCTGAACATCGTGTTCAGGCTTATGCACGGAGGGGAGGTGGAGGCGGACGGCAACTGCCTCTTCTCGGCGGCGCGTCAGTCCATGGGCGTCCAGGCGGCGGCCCGAGACCTCAGGATGAGGACGGTGAGGAGATTCGCCGCGGATCTCGGATCTGTGGACGGCGAGACGAGGAGGCTCATCGAATCGGCGATTAGGCACATGTATTCGCCAGATCTGAGATATGGTTGGGGGATCCACGTCGTCCAGGAACTCAAGCTCTTGGCGAAGAAGCAAGATCGCCAGGGATTGGATTCCGCCATCGATGAGCTTGTCCAGATCGGAATGCAGAGGTAAATCCTGATTCCTGGATCTGGGTATCGAACATAGATCTGTTTTTTCTATTTAATTTAGGGTTTCTTCGATTCTTGAGAAAATGAGCGATTTTTGGATCTGTGAAGATTATTTTAAGAAGCATATCAGCTCAAAATTTATAATTTTGATCGAATCCTAGAAATCGAGAGATATATTCAGTCTGTTATTCAACTAGCTGTTGTTCTGTATTTTGATTGTTTTCTGTTATTGTTAATTGAAGAGAACTGGCTGCTGAGTCTATATACAAAGAACGATGTATATCTGTGGACGACGGCTCGAGTTGGGCCAAATACATGTCAGTTTCTGGCTCGCCTGATGACGAATACGATATCATCAATATGCAGTATACCGAGGAGGGCTTATTAACTATAGACGAGAATAGAGATGGCCGTGCAGCTGCATTTGGCGATGATATTGCGATAGAGTGTCTCGCAACAGAGTTCAAACGAGAAATATTTGTGGTGAGAAACATCTCTCTTATCCAAAAAAATCCGTATTTTCGCTATTTGGTTGAGAAGTATTTTGTGACTGATGATGGTGATGACTATTCACAGTTGCAGGCGCATGGCTCTGATGCTATGGTCGAAGAAGAAAATTGTGTTTTCTTCTTACCTCACCGTCCAAGGAGCGAAATGTGCGAACCTCCATTCTTTCTGTTCATGAAAGGAACAGGTAATTGGATGTCGAAAGAGATGTGTACTGTTTGTTTTTTCAAGTCAAGGTTAATATCAGAGTTAAAACGGACTATTTTTCTGCTGTGCAGGGTGGTGCGGAGCAGGAGCCGATCATTATGAACCTCTTATTGCTCATCGGTCGATACTAGTCTCCCAGGAGAAAGTTGCCATGGTACTTTAAGAGCGTTTTTAAATCAGTATTTTTTGTGGGCTTAGAGACTGTAGCAGTAGTTTTCCCATTTTTGTTTTCTTGTAATATCCAAGAGTGTAGCGATTATTAATTCTTTTCTCGACCTATGAAGTCATTTGACGAATTTCCCGATTTTTTGTGATCCAACATCGACTGATGATAAAGGGAATCATTTTGCTTGATGATTGTAGTTTGCTAGGCCGGCTTTTGTTGTGTAGTTTTTTGAGGGTAGTCGTATGTGTTGTATGCGATAGATACATCTGTTGTGACTGCAAACTTGTGCAGCTGTTGTATCTTTTTGAGGATTAATAAGTTTTTGTAATGGATTTAGTGATGGTGTTTGGCAAAACATTTGATTCCTTCATATCTTATTTACTTTTCAGTTTTACCGAGAAAGATACCTTATGATCTCATTATTAAATTATTTGATACAATGAGTTCGTGTAACAAGGACTTGTATTATCTCTAACCACTTCCGGTAAACAAACATCGTTGCATCGAGTAATCGACTATATCTTGGGCTGGGATTTGTACAAGTATTTGCATCAATATGTCGTCCGGAAGAAGATTATCAAAACCGCCACCTGTACTACTAATACTTGTCAAAAGAGTCAAAAGACTATTTGGATGGACTTGTCGGGCCGGGCCAAAAAAGTCCAACTCTTTTTGAGCTCTATATTTGAGAGTCAAGCCCTCCTTTGATTGGGCCGAGACTCTTTTTAACAGCTCTAAAGTACAACCCATATTTATATTTATATTTAATTCACTACTTAAAAGTCTAAAAAATTCTTAATATTATACTACATCCTTCACATCCTAGTAAGAAATTATATTATTTTTATTGATTAAAGTTAAATAGTATTATGATCTTTTTTAAGTAAGATAATAACTTTTGTATATTATTTTTATTGATTAAAATCAAAGAGTATTGTGATCTTTTTTTAAATAAGATAATAACTTTTGTTATGTTAAAGTGATAGTATTTTAGAAATATATTCTTTTTATAAAAAATAGAGACGAAAAACTCTACTTCATCCATTCGATCGTATGTCTCTCTATCAAATATAATGTAAATCGAGGGATATGCTCGAGTAGTAGACAATTGTACAAAAGAGCCAACATATCTCACCCCAGTATAACTAGGATGGTGCTTGAGTAGTAGACAATTGTACAAAAGAGCCAACATATCACCCCAGTATAACTAGTATGTGACGACAAAAAATAATGTGACAATTTCTTTGAGATAGAGGTAATCATGTAATATTTATTTATAAAATTTGTAAATAACACAAAATCAAATATTATGTATATTTAAATAAAAATATTTATAATTAATACAATTGTTATATTTACTTTGTAAATTACAAAAGAGTTATGATAACTATTTTTGGACTGATAAAATATTAATTAATATATCAATTTTTTAATTAATAAATTGCTCTTATTTTATTTATTAATCATTATTTTATGTTACTAAACAATATCAATTTAAAATATTAATTTATATTCAATATAAATTATAATTTTTTTTATAAATTAACGTATGTTATTTATTTATATTATTTTTTAGATTTTTTTAATTGCATTTTTTTCATTTTTCAAGTTTTTTATTATTTATTATTTATTTATTTTTACATTTTTTGGTTTTTATAGATTATTTTTTTTATAAGATTCTACTATATATAATATAAATTTTGTGAGATTTTTTTCATTCTTATGTTTGTTTTTTTAATTTTTACGTTTTATTTTTAATTTTGATAAATATTTATAATTTTTTTAAATCATGGTATGGTTATTTATTGTTTTTAATTTTGATAAATATTTATAATTTTTTGAAATCATGGTATGGTAATTTATTGTTATGGAAAGTGTATTTTTAGTTTTTTTTTTTTATAATAAAGAGTATATTTGGTGTATTCAGGGGTTTATTAAGTAAAAATAGAAATTATAATTTTTAAATATTTTTGGAATAAAAAACAAATTAATTTATTAAATTAAATTTAATAATATATAAAATAAACTTTAAATTTTAGTATTTTTTATATTTTTATTTTTTATTAAATAGAGCATAATATAACTATAATTATAAAAAAAAAATTAACTGCATGTTATTAATTACTCTTAATTAATATAAATTAAAATTGATTTATAATTAATTAAAAAAATTTATCACTTATTTATAATTAGGAAAAAAATGTAATATTTAATTCTAAACTAACATTAAAAATGACTCCTGATCTATAATTAATTAATTACTCTAATTTTTAATACTGGGTGAATTTAGTAACGAGTGAACTTATAAATGTTTACATTACCCTTTTATTAATTAATTATATGTCAGAACATTAGTATTTATTACATTCTTAGATAAATATTATACTATTTATTTTTATTTTATAATATAGTAATATATAAAATAACAATCAATTTAATTTGGAAAAATATAAATTTAAGTTAATTCAAATATATATAAAAATGTTGATTCACATTTTTAAAGTATTTTGAATTGTCTAAACTATATATATATACATAATTTTTTTAACTTTTAATATTACAATTCTAAAAAATTATTCGAAACATTTCAAGAATAGAACCAGAGACAGAGTAAACTAGCAAAATAGGGATCATAGATAAAACTTATAAATATATTTTTCTTCCTTTAAAGAAACAATGTTTCTGATATAACTTTGTTCATATCAAACTCATGGTGAGTTGAGTGTTCGAGCCGCGATTGTGATTTTGGTTTTCACAATTGTTAATCGAGTTTGGTTTGAATGTGTTTGCGTACATGACTCGTTGTTGTTTTCGGTGATATTCTTAACATTTTTTTGATCTAGATTAATTGTAATGTCTTGTGTTCGAACCTTGAACCTAATGGTCATCAATTTAAATGCTCAATCAACTGAACTAACAACACTTGACGACATTTTCAACATGTACAAGTTGAAAATGTCAAAACAATACAAAGATCGTTATTTATTTATTTTTATAGAAAGTTATAAATAAAAATAAAATACATTGTTTTTAAATATATGTGACTAAAAAAAAGAAAAAAATAGAGTATATTAGTACTTTATGAGTCATAATAATATAATGATAAAAAATATGAAAAAAAAGAGGGAAATTAATAAAATTATACCGTACGCTTCCTTTACGACATTGTTCTAAAAAACGATAGGCGTTAGCAGGTTGGTGACCCTGGGTCTAGCGTCTAGACGGCTAGACGGGGTGATGCAGATATAAAATGCAAAGATCGTGTCTTGTTGCCTAAGCTATGATTATTATTTTATTTATTTATTTATTTTATTAAGATTTTAATACTATTTATATGTTTAAGTATTTTCATTTATCGAGGAGTTATTTTTATGTAATAAAAGTGTCTTCCTCTATTGAGGTTTTTTTATCAAATTTCGATATTTTTCGAAATCAACGAAGTATATTTTAATTCTCAGGTATTTTTAGAATCAATGAGATCTAATCGTGTGTTCACGCTTCCGCTCGAGTATTCTTAGAATCAATAAGATTTAATCGTGTGTTTACGCTTCCGCCTGCATCACGGAGCTCAGACGTAGCCTATGCGAATAAATGTTTTACCTATTTTTTATAATTAATAATACTAAAAATATTTAAATAAATATATATATACATTAAAAAGTTTATGATACTCCTTTTATTCCATAAAAAATCACTTTTCTTGTATAAATATTTAACAATAATAGAATATTTTTTATAAAATAAATAAAAAAAATTTTAAAATAAATTTCTACTAGTACTCAGTACTTCTCACTTTTTCAACTTTATTCCCAAATGAATTTTTAATTTTGTCTTGAATCAATTAATTTGAGAACACAGTAATCTTATTCTTGTCTTTCTTGATATACTGTTGCGAGAATGGCAAAGCTCAAATTCTACGCTGAAAACAAAAATCAAGTCTTTCGGAGATCTCAAGAGTTAGTTGTCTAACCCCCTCGACCTCTCCGAAACTCTCATTTCATTTCCCCTTCCTTTTATACGAATATTTTCAATTAATTAATTCGCAATAAAAGTTTAGTACTGATAAAATCAAGAATTTGAGAAAGGGAATCTTCTTGTTCTTATATATCTAATCTGGGTTGTTTTAATTTGAGATCATGGCTGCAGCACCGTGTTCATCAAATCACTGCTATTCTTCATTAGCTTATTATTCTTCAATTGGGTTTCATCAGCTTCACAAGAGTATTCCATTTTCAGTGATTTCCCACAACAATTTCTGTCCAAAAATCCGTTCTTTGCAATCCAAGCGCAGCCCTTTTTCCAATGTGATTCTCATGCAAAATGGTTAGTTTTTTTAGTGTGCGCGCGCGCGTTTTCCTTGTTTAAATTGATGACCTGTTAATTTATTTGCTTTCTTGATTATCTGTTTTTTCATATTTATTTTCTTGTTGATTTGCACAAATTATAACTGGGGTGTTTCTATTTCTGTTGAATTTTCCAGCGTTGACCTTCTTACTGGTGAAAACGAGGGCCCAAATTTAAAGAAAACAGAAACGTACTAAGAAAAATGATGTTTCACCAACAACAAAAATACTAGTGATTTTGTGTTCTTGTTGTTTCAATCCTGATATCTATTCGTTTTTCTTGCATGCAGTGAACCGTATAACATCACATGTTGATATATTTGGTATCATATCTAAAATTTGCAAACTTTTAGGTGCTCTAGCCGCTAAAATGTCTGAAACAAATGATCCTCCTCCTCCTAGGATCTCGAAAGGCGGTGTGCCTTCAATCACCCCTTTCGAGGACCAAGAAAAGCCGGCCAATTTGGATGTGAATGTTGAGAAATCGACAACTGTCAGTATTACTGTTGTCGGTGCCTCTGGTGACCTTGCCAAGAAGAAGATATTTCCTGCTCTTTTTGCACTTTACTACGAGGGCTGCCTTCCCGAGGTCTGATTCACTTCGCGCTACTCCGAAGAGCTAAATGTGTAAATCTTTCGTAGTAACCGTTTTATTTTTTACTGTTTGTCATTGGTTTCAGCACTTTACCATCTTTGGGTATGCTCGTAGTAAGATGACTGATGCTGAACTGAGAGAGATGGTCAGCAGGACACTTACTTGCAGGATTGACAAGAGGTAGTTACTTGTCGTGTTTATTGCATCGGTCGCGATACTACACGATGCTTGTGATTCTCTTATGATTCTGTGTTAACTTCAGGGACAATTGTGGTGAAAAGATGGAGCAGTTCTTAGATAGATGTTTCTACCACTCTGGTCAGTATGATTCCCCAGAAAATTTCGTGGAGCTCGATAAAAAGCTCAAGGAGCACGAGGTACTTTATGGTTTGGAGATATTTTCCGTTTGTTTCTGCTTATTTTCAGATCGGGATGTTCTGTAATGTTTGCCAGCCGTATATGGTTGTTTTGAAATTCCTTAGGTAACAACTTTCAACAGATGTTTTCTTAACTGTCTCATAATAAAACTTTAATCACAGACTTTTCATTCAGATCGATTTACTACGATAATGATGTAGAATCATCAAATTTGCTTGAGCCAGTATACTTCTTAATATGATAATGTCGAGGTCAACAACTGGCTATGAATTCCTTTGAGAATGAACATTATTTATCGTGGTTGTGAAACCTATTGTTTTCAATGTTCCTCTTGTTATGATTGGTTTCTGTAGGATGGAAGGGTTTCCAATCGACTCTTTTACTTATCCATCCCACCAAACATATTTGTTGATGCCGTAAAATGTGCGAGTGTCTCTGCCTCCGCATCTAATGGATGGACTAGAGTCATTGTCGAGAAACCTTTTGGCCGGGATTCTGAATCCTCAGCTGCTTTGACTAGGGCTCTCAAGCAATACTTAGACGAGGATCAAATTTTCAGGTAAGTTACTTGTATTGCGAGATGACATCACATTTTTTTCCTTTCTTGAAAAGGATTGAACAATGAGTTCCTTTGTTATGATGTTCTTTGCTTACAGGATAGATCATTATCTTGGGAAAGAGCTCGTAGAGAATCTTTCTGTCCTTCGTTTCTCCAATCTTATTTTCGAGCCTTTATGGTCAAGGCAGTATATAAGAAATGTTCAGCTGATATTCTCAGAGGACTTTGGCACTGACGGAAGAGGAGGGTAATGTTTCCTTTATTACAATTTGTAACTTAAGAAGTGTTTGTGACGTTTTTGCGTATGAAATTGTTTTTTTTTTATTTTGTGGTGTGCCAGTTATTTTGATCACTATGGAATTATAAGAGATATAATGCAAAATCATCTGCTTCAAATACTGGCCTTGTTTGCCATGGAGACGCCAGTAAGTTTGGATGCAGAAGATATCAGAAACGAAAAGGTTTCATTTTTCTCTCTTCAAAACTCGTACTGTTTTAAACGTGATCGTTTTCATGAGATAATTAAGTGTCCAATTAATACGCGACAGGTTAAAGTTTTACGCTCCATGAGGCCTATAAACGTTGATGATGTTGTCATTGGACAGTACAAAAGTAACACGAATGGAGGAATCGTTTATCCCGGATATACTGATGATAAAACAGTACCGAAAGATAGTTTAACCCCGACTTTTGCTGCAGCTGCACTTTTTATAAATAATGCCAGATGGGACGGGGTGCCTTTTCTGATGAAGGCTGGGAAAGCTTTACATGATAAGAGGTTAGGAAACTTTAGTATCGTTTTTAAAACTCCGCGTTTTCTTAACTGTTTTTTTTTTTTGCTTCTCAGGGCTGAAATAAGGGTACAGTTTAGGCATGTTCCTGGTAATTTATACAATCGGAACATTGGTACTGATCTTGACCAATCAACGAATGAGCTCGTGATCCGTGTCCAACCTGACGAAGCTATTTATCTGAAGATCAACAATAAAGTTCCTGGGTTGGGAATGAGATTAGACCGAAGTAATCTTAATCTTCTATATAAAGCAAGGTACTGTAACATAAAAACTCGTTCTAATTATCTACTCCTTGATGTGATTTGCGACGGAGATCACATTGAGCTATCGATAAAGTGTTTCGTATTCCATTCTGTGTTGTTAGATACACCAAGGAGATTCCGGATGCATACGAGCGACTTCTTCTAGACGCCATTGAAGGTGAAAGGAGACTCTTCATAAGGAGTGACGAATTAGATGCTGCCTGGTCGCTCTTCACACCCGTATTGAAGGAGCTCGAAGAAAAGAAACTAATCCCAGAGTATTATCCTTATGGAAGTCGAGGTCCAGTCGGGGCCCATTACCTTGCAGCAAGGTACAATGTTAAATGGGGTGACGTTGGGATCGATGAATGAAATCAACATCCTTTATTTTCTTACCAGATGATGGATTCTTGGTTTAGATATTTCGGATTCTTGATTGTCTTTTTCTCTCGTTTCCTGGTACATATTTTCTTTAATCTTTGGAACCAACAATTTAGTTTATCCTTTGGATAAGTTCTTGTAGTATTTCCAGAATTAAGATTGTTATGCGCGACAGTTTGTTAAAGATCAGGGTTACTCATGCTTCGGTTAGGGACATCTGATGCAGTGAGATTCTGTCTATACCAGACAACCTCGACACGAAACTTGTGGATTTTGCTTGGTTTGGGAGCTTTGCTTCTGAGTTTCCACTTGTGGAGTAGTGTCTTGTGCATCTTTGTAGTTCATGGGGTGTTCTTTAAAAAATCATACTAAAAGCTATGAACTATGAATACTACATCCTCCTCATCAAATTACTCATTTTTTAACAATATTATGCATTTAAAAAAAACTACTTTAAAAATATTATTTTATTTTTAATTTTTAAATTTTAAATATAAATATTGTATTGTAATTTAAAAAAAAATCTTTACTTTTTACTAAATATTCAAAAAAAAAAAAATTATTCATCCCAAAAAATCAGCATTATTGAGTGAGTAATAAAAAAATATTTCTTTATTCAAAATAATATTTTATTTTTATATTAAAAATAATTAAAAATAATAATTTATTTATTATTCTCAAAGAAATTAGCATAAGTGAGTGATTAGTAAATTCTTTTTCTTTTAAATTACTATATTCGTCAAGTAAAAGTTGCAATGTTTTATCTTTAACGTGTTTCATAATAGTTGACACACCCAAAAATAAAAATAAATAATTAATTTTGTATTTTAAAATGTAATTTTACTCTAGTAAAAAAATAGATTTTTTCCAAAATTTCACAATTATCAATCACATATATGAATGACTGTCAATTAAGCCATGAGTCCATCTTTGATTTTCTCCCAGCTTTAACTGTCATTTTAAGGGCTACGTGTTTAAGACTTTTATCTTTTGGTTTGAAATTTTGAACACAAGCTCGACATAAATAAAAAGTTGTGTTTTGACCCGATATCTAATCAAGCCCTAATTTACTACAAATTGTTTTTCAAAATAAATATATAATTTCAAAAAATATTTCATAAAACCGTAAACTTTCCTTTTTTTTTTATTGTCTTTTCAAAATTTGTAGACTCATTAATAGAAAGTTTTTTCATAATTTTATTGTTTCAGCACTCATCTATTTACATTAATACAATTATTTTTTCATCTAACTTATTCTTTAATTATACAAGAATACATACATTTACTGTATTATAAGTCACCCTAAGCTTTAATACATGTATTAAGAGAGTATTTAATTTCAATTAATATTAATTAAATAAAATAAAATGATTAAAACAATTACATTTGATTGGTGGAGAGAAAAAATATTTGAATGCAAAATTGAAAAAATTATGAATTGATGTTATTACATTTAGAGTTGGGCGCGGGCCAGATCGGTACCAAAATTTTTAGGGATTGACCCAAAATTCGATTATGTTGGTCCGGACAGGGCCAGGTTTTTTGAAATGAAGGCCCGGCTTGGGATCGAGTCCGGTGGTTCGAGCTCAATTTTTAAAATTTTAAAGAATTGTTTTTAATTATTAAACATAATTTTTTATTAATTTTTTTTATGAAAAAAATAAAATTTTAAAATTTAAATAATACTATTGTATATTATATTTATAATTTAAAAATTTTAAAGTTGAATGATTAATTAAAATATTAAAAATTATATTAAAATATATAATATTTATTAAAAAATATCTATAAAAATTAAAAAACGAGCCGTTATGACTTTAAATTCCAATTTTTTAGGGCCCGGGCCGATTTTCTATTTTTCGGTCTGGCCCCTTGGCGGGCCGATCCCAAAAAAAATTGGCCTCTCTCCGTTACGGTTTTTTTTTTTTTTTTTTTTTTTTTGAGTTTTCGGTCCGGAGCTTTCGGATTATCGGACCCGATACGCCCACCCCTAATTACATCATTTAATAAAACTAAAATGACATCTAATATGAAAATAATTAGAAAGTCTAAAAAAAATTATAAAATGAATGAGAACGAGTATTATTTAACACAAAAATAAATATTTTTTCTTAAATTCGTGCTCATTTTTCTATACAAATTATTAAAACACGAAGTGTGTACAATATTATTTAAATTAAACAAATTATAACTGATATCTCAAAATACATATTATTTAGGCTTTCAAATTGAATGAAAAATGTTCTACAGTGATAACAAAGCTTAAAGTAATGAGAAAATAACATATTACAACTTAGATATCAGAAATTCAAAGCTCCAAATTCGAGAAAGATCAAAACCCTAGATCAACTTGAATTATGCATCTCTTGATCGTTCAATTAAAATAGAAATCGACTTCATGTTGTGCGGGAGCGCGAAAGAAATATATTACTTGAAATTAACATAATTCGTTTGAGTAAAACATGTTCAATGATCAATCAAATGAGCAACACAAATTTGGAGAAGTAGCTAGAAACGATCATCCGTCCCACAATAATAGCTAGTAACGTGTGACCGGACACAGAGATTAAAAAAAATTGTGTTATTCATTTTTTTTTATCAAAACATGTATAGTTGAGTGTAAAATATATATTTTTAAATTAATAAATTAAGTAGTTAAGAGTGTTTATTAATATGAAATGGAGACAGAATAGAAATCAAAATAATATTTTTTAATATATATATATATATATATATATATATATATTAAAAATGTCCAAAATACCTTTATAATCCAAATTATATGTAAATTTCAATAAATATAAAGTTGTAATCGTGATTTTTATATAAAATAGCCATTCAAATACGCCAAATAAATGAAATTAATAAACCATATACAGATTTCAGGTATTTGAAATATTACTCTAACCCCGTAATAAGATGTTAAATTATAATAATCATAAATTAGATCTACGTACGCAATTTTAATTTTTGAAGAAAATATAATTTGGTAGTTGACTCAAAGATGAATATATATAGATATGTGATTTAACAATTCCAAGACAATTATTTGATAGACATTCACAGTGAGAAAGTCCAAGATTTTGTAAGATTAGTCACAATTGGAAAGTACATGCTAAGATTTTGAACCTCTTGAACTTTTTAAGTCAAGATTTAAAAAATATTTGAATTCCTATTTTATTTTGTTGAATTATATAGCATAATTAAAATATATAATATTTGGGTTCAAAATTATTAGATTTTAAGAAAAATAGTTTACTAATATACCCACTTTGTATATTGTTTTCAACGGATTCCGTCTTAATTATCAAAAAACAAAATCACAATTATTTGGACAACCATTTTTCACTTATAATATTCCTAGTTCCTTATCAAAGCTATAAACATATTTGATTAAATTATAAAATTGAAATGCATTTTTCATCATATATATGTTGGTATTGACTTCATAACATCAATGATATATAAACACTCAACATTTCAATTCTCTATAATTTATCAAACAAAAGAACAATTCAAATTGTGTCATTGGTGGCTCATTGGAAATTCTAATCATGAACAACAAATATTTATAAATTAATTAGTTAGTTTGATTCTCAACTAGACAATTAATTCCTTTAATGATAATAATGTTTTTTCCTATTCACATTTTTTCTACTTTTTAAAGCGAAACAAACTTATTTTTAAGGACGTTGCAGTTAAATGTGTTACAGCTGACAGAGCGCGCGTACGTATTTACGAACACGCTCATTTACAGCGCATCCATGCTACCTAACTACCAAACTCGTCTTTCCATGTACGTCCAAACGATTTAATTTCAAACTCGATATGAATCATCATCGCGCGCGTAAACGGACGGTTTTAATTTTTATTTCATATTCAACTAATTATTCACTTTATTAGGAAAAAAAATAGAAAAAACCTAGATGTATATAAAACATGTGAACTGATGAAAAAAGAAAAGGAAAATAAATAAATTGTGTTATTATTGTTATTATTACATATATAATCCCTCCATCCTATATAACCAAAACACACCCTCTCTCAACAACACTTTCCACACTCCCTTTTCTTCGATCGAGCATCAAACAAAAAAAGATGGATTTCTCCCCTCCTTCAATGTGCGTTTTATACGAGTTTGAGAAGCTCGTCAATCGATTGAATCCACCAAGGTATTCGTCCTCGTTCAGCTCTTACTAATCTTTTTTTTTTTTTTTTCTGTTATGTCCATGTTAAAACAAAATCCAAGATTTTCTTTTGTGTGTTTTTGTTTTTCAAGAATTTAGTTGTGTATGTGTGCAGGGTTTCTATCGACAATTCATCCTGCAAGAATGCTACATTGATAGAGGTATATATGTTTAATTAATTTTTTTAATGTTGAATTTTTAATCAAGGGACTAATCTATATATATATATATATATATATATATATATATATATATATATATAAATTAATTAAATTTTGCTCGGTTCAATTTTTGATTTCGTTTTTTGTCGAAAAATCGAAAGGTGGACAGTGCTAACAAGTCAGGGAGCCTGTTGAAAGTCGCACAAGTTCTGAATGAATTGAATCTGATAATCAAGAAGGCTTACATCTCTTCGGATGGGAGATGGTTTATGGATGGTATTAATGCTATTTTCTATTTTTCCAAATTCAAAATCCAGTTTTTATTATTTTCCTACTTAATGCAGTTATATTCCTTTTTTTCTAAATCTTAATTTTAATTTCAGTTTTTCATGTCACGGATGAATACGGGAATAAGATCTACGAAACAAACATCGTCGAACGAATCGAAAAGGTACGAAATTCCACTAAAAATAAAATTTTAGTATATATATATATATGAAAAAATAATTTGATTTTGTGATATTATCTTTTTCATAAATTTAAATAATTAAATGTCGAATATTTGAACACACAAGACGTTTTGTGATATTATCTCGTTGCAGTCGCTGGTGACAAAAATCCGCAACGCGGAGTTGATGGAGAGGACGGTGCCCGTTGAGCCGGCCTCTGAGCACACGACGATCGAGCTCCTCGGGAAGGACCGGCCGGGGCTTCTCTCGGAGGTGTGCGCGGTCCTGACGGACCTGCGGTGCAACGTGGTGGCGGCCCACGTGTGGACCCACAACTCCCGGATGGCCTCGGTCGTCCACGTCACCGATGACGTGGCAAAGGGGGCCCCGATCGAGGACCCCGATCGGCTCTCGAGGATCAAGCAGCTCCTCCTCTACGTCCTCCGAGGCAACCACCTCGGCGGGGCCGCCGTCTCGGCCGGGGGGACCACCAACCCCCAGAGGAGGCTGCACCAGATTTTTTACGCGGATCGAGACTTCGACGAGGAGGAGGAGTCGAGGCGGGCGAAGCCTGTCGTGACGCTCGAGGACTGCCGGGAGAGAGGGTACACGGTGGTGCACGTGGTGTGTCGCGACCGACCGAAGCTTCTGTTCGACACGGTGTGCACGATTACCGACATGGGCTACGTGATTCACCACGGCAACATTGTTGCCGAGGGACCCGAGGCCGAACAGGTAATCGTATACTCCTTCTGTCTCGTAAAAATAATAACATTTTCTTTTTCAGATTGTCTCGTATCAATGGTAACAACACTTGATTTTAAAAAAAAAAAAATTTTTTTTTTTTTTAAAATATATATATATATATAGGAAGAAAATAATTATTCTATTTTTTTTTCATTTAATCAAACCAACATTTGAAATTCTATTAAAAATTGTTAAATAAGATAAAATTTGATTTTTAAAAAACAGAAGTAGACTAAATATGAAATCAAGCTATTTTACAAAACTTACTTTTAACTTCTTAATTTTCCAAACATTACTCTCAACTACTTACTTTATTAATTTAAAATTACATTTTTACGCTCGACTTTTTTGTCAATAAGTCAACAAAGCAATATTTTTTTATTACTTTTTTTGTTTAGGTTAATTAAAGAAATTTAAATACTCACACTTACATGTGACAACCAATATTTTTTTAATCTGGTCACATGTGATCATTATTGTGGAACGGAGGTAGTATTTTTTTTTACGATATGTTTGAATGAATGTGTTGATAGGAGTACTACATAAGGCACTCGGACGAGCGGCCGATCAGTTCGTTAGCGGAGAGCCAGCGCGTGATTCAATGCTTGGAGGCGGCGATCAAGAGACGAGCGTCGGAGGGGATAAGGCTCCAGCTAATCGGGCACGACAGGGTAGGGTTCCTGTCGGAGGTGACGCGCGTATTTCGTGAGCACGGCATGATGGTTACTCGTGCTGAGGTGGCGACAAAAGCCACGCAAGCTGTGAACGTGTTTTACGTGACGGATGCGTCGGGTCAACCGGTGAAGAGCGAGACCATTGAATCGGTTCAGAAGGAACTCGGGCAGTCGATATTGGAAGTGAAGGAGGAACACACCTCGTATCCTCAGAAAAAGGCGGGACGATTTTCTCAGCTGGCAAGTCTTTTCCGGTGGAATCCATCTGAGAAGTCCATCTTCCACAACATGGGGCTCGTAAGACCTTGTTGATTGATCTTAATAAATTAGTTATGTAAGTTGTTGTTGTATTAAGACTCTTGTAAAATGCTGTCGATTGTTTTTGGCAAACTCGCGCCAATAATTGAATTGAATCGAATTGAATATGTATATGGCATTTAACCAAAATAATCAACGATACATATCACAATTTTGAAAACGTAGTATATTGTCGAGTTATTAACTGAGCCAAGTCGAACTGATCGTACGATGTTTAATGAAGTCGCCTATATATGACTGAAGATCGATGGTGAGTGTTCCGACTCGAAAATTATTTACAAAGTTATCGTACTTACTAGCCTACTCGTTTGTCTTGTGCTGTTATAATCTTCATATACCAAGTCAAGAGAAAAGAATTTGACTGACCCGATCCGTAGATTTTTTGTACTATTTTTAAAGTAAAAAGTATCTGAATTATAAATAATTCACATTCTATATATAATTCTTGACGTATACATAATATTACATTCATATTCTATAAAGTAATTCTTTATATCCATAATAAATACTAGTATTACATTCACTTTATAAACAATTCTTTATTATGTACATAATATTTCATACTATAAATAAATTTATTTGTCTCACAACAATATTAAAGTGGACTTTTTTTGTCATTCCAATATATATGATAAATAATAATATTCTATACCATAAATAATTAAATAATAAAATAAACTTACGGGAGTGCTAAAATTTGAGAGAAAAGAGCATCATATAAGCCCTAGTTATAAGTTTAGAGAGTTCTCTTACTTATCACCATAGGGCTCCGGCTCTCGTGTGTGCGCTAGGCGTGATACCGCACGGTGCGTTAGCACCGCGTTTATGAATTTCAACACGGACTATGAAGAAACCTCATTTTATCAAGTTTGAAAACAACATTTGTCAGAAATGCTATCCATTTACTATGGGAAAATCGACTATCGCAAAAAATAGGATAGGAATAAAATTTAATGAAACAATAACCCTCTCTACAGAAACTATACAAAACCCGAAACATGTACAGTTAGATGGAAAAGCTGGCTACAATACACTGCTATATTATTAGCTGTATTTCTTCTATCTAATCATCTATGCGTTGTATTTCGCCCATCATGATTCGATTGCTAGTGACCTTGAATCCAAGAAGAGCAGGGTCGATTTGTCTACCTTTCTTCCCTTTCTTTTTGTTATTACGACCCGCGCCCATTAACCCATCTACAGATGACTCTGATCCGGCTGCGCTTGAAGAATTAGTTTCCATGGGGGTAGGCTTCTTAAGCATGTCACTGAATGATGTTTCCATTACTTCAGTAGCATCATTGCAGGATGATGTTCGTCTGAACTGGGCCCCCATGTCCCTTCTTCCGGATGCCTCCATATTTCCTACATTACTACATGTGTCGCGTCTCATCCCTGCAACCAAGACATGAACAAAAATTTCTAGTGAATAACAAAAGGATTACGAAATTTCTAGTGAATAACAAAAGTATTAATAAATCTGGCCTCGGAAGAAACTGGCATGTTACTGTTTACATTAATTACACTCATCGTGAAGAAGAGAGGAGGGATTTACAAAAAAAACAGTGGAGGAAAGGAAGTATAGGAACCCTAAAGAATAATACTAATATGTAAATAAATAATAAGAATCTGTATAAAATAATAAATAAATAAGTATAACAACAAGCCACAGAAGGAAAGGGTATTGATGTTAAGTTTAACATTAATAAAAAAAAATACATTATTTACCATCTATCCCTACAAAAAAAACAATCTAATCATCACAGTATTTGATCGAAGAAAAATATGATAAATTATCTGAATGGGTTAATTAATCATTTGTCAAAATCACCACTACATTATATTTTTATCTCAAAGTAATTTTTTAATTAAGATATCCTATTATTCATGTTATAATACAGTATATAACTCCTATAATTTATTTCGTAAAACTTTCATTAATTACATACAAAGAAATATCAAACCAAACTGGAAAGTCAATCTAATCATTATGGGAGTCATATTTTAAAATATGATATTAATAGTATTAAATATTATAGTTTTTGTTTAATAATTAATATTCCTGTGTGATTTTTTTGAGGCTTGCGTCTCAAGAGGAAAACACCTCAAGTACGAGTTTCATAATATAAAACATGGATCACCATGGCATCTTAAGCTATCACTAAAGCTAGAAATGAGTTCAATAGGATTATATTGTATGAAATGAAAGAAATTCATCCTTACCATCAGATCCACTATTCATAAGACTTTTCCCCCTGGCTGCGACTGGCTCAGCAACAGTCATCTCCGACAGCCCTTCCTGAGAAGATGCAGCTCGGGGGACTGGAGGACGCCTCAGCAAAACATTATCTGGTACTTTTGAACTGGAAGACAGCAACCTATTTACACCAATGAACAACTTAGTGTAAGCATGCCTATAATGTCACACAAAGAAAGCAATCAAAACAAGAAAGATTTGAACAAATTTTATGGCATCAGATTAATAATACTAACAAGTCAAAACATAATTCTGAAAACCTTGAAAATATGAAGGGTAAATATTTTTCAAAAATCCAGAAGAGATAAGAGTGCATATCTCATCATATCGCTACTACTAGACTTTCGAGACTTCCAAAAATGAGAATTTTTTGACTTTTTTTAATTCATTTTCTAGGGGTCCTACAAGTTGTTCAACATCCAAAAAAGCCAATGTATACTTCAAGCAGAAAAACAATACTCTTTTCTTGCAAGAAAAATTGATTGTGAAAGAGAAAATGCATCAGTATCAAAAGAATTTTTTTTACCTGTCCTTCGAAGCATTCTCCAACAAGGAATCGCCTAGTCCAATTCTTTCGCTGTGAAAAGCTGGCCATTATCCATATAATGTTACTTTAAATTGAAGGCAGGGAAGGGCACAACAAAGAAAAACATAAAGAATATGAAAACTTACCAGCAGAGCTAGGTGACTTGTGTCTGCTAAGGACATTGGCCCGCATTTCACCTCTGTCTACAGTTTCCAAGCCCGCGTGCTCAACTATGCCTTCTTGAGCCTCTGAAATTATTCCCTGAATGTTACCTTCATTGATGAGCATGTTTTTGTTCTCTTCCACATTATTGAAATATTGTTTTTTGGTTGCCTTGTTTTGAATAATAAAGTTGCCTTGTCTAACCTGAGAGTTTTTATTGATGCCTGCTACAGATGGTTTTCCTTCAACTCTACCTTCAGATCTATAAGCCAATCCACCAGTATCCAGAAAACTGGTCATCCCATCAGATTTTCTATTCTGGGTTGGTCCAGCAGAATCAGATCCATAAGACCCAACAGTGAATGTGTTGCTGAAACCAGATTCTTGATCGGAGAGAACATTAAATGACTGGTTTCCGATGCTTGTCCCAGAATAATGGCCTGGAGATGTCCTTCTCTGTTGTGATAATCCATTAATCACATCTAACTGTTCACTAGATGGGTTACCAGGCTTCTGATGTAACAACTCCATTAGCAAGCGCTTGGAACTGTCATCATTATTTCCAGCCGACATCCAGAGACTATAATCTTCAGTATTCCTTTTCGCATCCAATTCCTTTCTTTGTCTCTCACTATGAAGATGCAATTGCTGAGTTCTTGAATCCATCCAGTCGTTTGACATGTGGTCATTATTCTCAGGCCAATGACCTTCTGGTGTATCTACACGTGAGCCATGGAACTGATTTGGAATTACAGGATGGTTTGTATGCTGGGAGTAAACACCAGATGAGAAACCACCAGGGTGAAGACGTGCAACCTGTTCCTGCATATCTAAACCTTGAGCGCGAGCCAGGGAATTCACATAATCACGATTCAGTCCACCATCACCAGGCAAAGACATTGAGCTTTCAAAAGGTAACATGCCATGGTCATAGATACCATGTTGAAGTCTATCTTGTACTGAAAGGTTCCTGTCAAGATGGCTGAGATGCTCCTCAGAAGATTGCATTTGCTGGGGATAAAAATCTAAAGGGCCAAATCCAGAAGTCATAGCTCTATGAGAGGAAGCAGGATTCCTGTGGAACTGAGCAGCTTCATCAAGAGGCCACGCAGAAGTTATTTGCCTTTCTTCTTCAATTTCCATTCGCTGCCTCAGCCCCAAAGGCAACTGCCTTCCATGAAGCTGATCTTGCTGAATAATCTCTTGATCCCGGTTGTGAATCTGTCCATGCCTTCCACGAGACAACAGCTCCAATAAATCACTTTGATGCCCTTGATGAGGCATTTGGCCAAACTTTGCTTGTATTAGCTGCTCGAGAGAAGGATCGGGATGCCTAGGAGGATATTGGGAATGTTGTTGCATATCATTCAGGATTTGTTGTTTCAGTATTGCCTGTTCAAGAGCAGCATTTGATCTAAGAGCATCAATACGTGACTGTCCACGACCAGACTCCCGCATTTGATTTTGCAGCAGCTGCTCAAAAAGGGCTTGTCTGGCCTGAGACTGTTGTTGTTCTTTCAACAGCATCTGCTGTTGATGAAACTGCTGTTGTTGCTGTAGCTGTTGCTGCTGCTGTTGAATTTGCATCTGCCTCTGTTGTTGCAGTTGAAGGGCCAGAATATGTTCCATGTCTTGCCCTGATTGATTGGCGAGCTGTTTGTGGTGCATAAACTTCGAAATGGGCCCTCCTTCTAGTATTGATTCTTTCATGTGTCTATTATTAGAAAGCATCATGTTATGTGGCTGAAGATGCTGATGATGAAGTTGTTGCGGCAACAGCTTCTCTGCTAAATCAAAATGGTTGAATTCTTGGTTCATTCTTGAAGCATTGCTGGAATCAATGGCATCGTGGTACAAGTTGGAATCAGAAAGCATGTTACTGCTGTAAGCATCATTCCAAGTCTCATTGGCATGATTTGAATTAGTCCTCACACCAAAAGGTGCAAGGCCTCCAGATACAGGGTTCACAAATTTCTCCTGAGCGCCCCCGCTAACTGAGGGTGTCTGATCATTCCTTGAATATGTATTTTCAAGCTCAGACCATAACAATCCAAGAGGGTGCAGCTTAGTATCTTCTCGATTTGACATGCCAGAATCCATTTCATTAAAAATATAAGACTGGTTGCCATGATTTGTAGCAGGTTCACCGTATCCTCTAGACATTTTCCCCATGGATGTGCCCCCACTACCAGGTCTCCCAGGAAACACTATTTCTGTTTGAGGATAAGTTTCAGCAAACAATTATAATTAAATATATTTAAACATTAAATAAACTAATGAAAATTGTAACAATGATCCTACCTTCATCCAAGGCACCGAAATCATGGGAATCTTCTCCCTGAGAGTACAAGTGTTGTGACAAATGACGCTGATTTTCACTTGCTCTTGGCTGACCGTTTTGTGCAGGGATAGAATCAAAATCAGGCAACTGCCAGCCAGAGCCACTGATTCCAGATGAGGGGATGGATTCAGGAACAGTAACCCCAGAATGTAAAGTTTCTGAGGTACCACCCATTACGACAGGTTTCTCTACATTGGAAACTATATCAGTTTCATTATCATAGTCTTGTCGAAATTTCAAATGAGGCATCACATCTCCCAATTCGTGGAAAGGTGCCTGATCAGGAGCATCTTCCAAACGGACAGGTAAATCAGTCCCGAAAAATCCTTGCTCAAACCATGAAATGATGTCCACTCCAAGAAATGGACCCTGGATTTCACCTTGAGGATCCCGATAGTACAAACTCAATTCCTCTGGAGGAATTCCTCTCTCTAGCTGATGTTCATTGGTTCTACTCCCAATCTTATGTAGCTGGTCATCCCAATATTCTTGTGATGTTGGCAAAGGGTTTCCTTCGTCGCGATGTTTACTGTTAGCATCAAATAAAAAGGCAGATTTGATACTGTCAAACACAGTGTCCTGGTTAATAGCAGAATCTGCAACCTCCAAATGGAAGGCATCGAACTGAGCACCATTTAGAGTTTCCAAGCTACCACTATCCAGTATGCTTCCATTCAAATCCTCTGGAACATCATATTTCCCTTCATGATCAGCATATTTACCTTCATTGTCAGCAGATTTCCCTGGTAGAGTTATAAAAAAAAATCAGGTTTTTTATATGAAGAAAAAAAAATGAATAAAAAGAAGAAAACTACATCAAGTAATTTCAACATGTAATACCTTTTTGGGACAAGATGATATCAGCATTGTCATTGTGAATATCAATTGCAGCTTTATCCGTCTCTTCACTAACATCTGAAGAGAAGAAAACCTTTCTTCCGTTATTGAGTTCCTGGTCTCCAACTTCTGAAATAAGAAATGGGAAGGACAGTAATATAAGCAAAAGGAAATTAGTGACGGATAGGGGTTGTGTTACATGGAAATTGTTAAAACATAGATCTCCTTCTAACCAGCGACTCTGCTTAAATTACCTGAAAAACAATCAGTTGACCTTCCCTTCTTAAATGAATTATAGGAGGCACCACTGCTTGTTATTTTACCCTTCCACATGTCATTTAAGATAGCCTGCAACCAAAAGACATCAATATTCTATATACATGCAATCCAAAAACCAATCATTTAAAAACAAAGGATTAAATTATAAGTGGGTAATTAAGTTCACCTCTTGCTCAGCATCAGGAACAACAAAAGCTAAAGGCTCAATAGCATCTGACTGAGTTATTGGGGGAACTTCCTCCATGTTGCCAGGCATTTGGGCAAGGGATGAGTTCAGCTTTTGCTTGCGATATATGTCGAGGAGTTTACCCCTAGGGTAAACAAATGTTTCAACAGAGAGGCTTGGTTTTCCCAAAACATTTCCACTGGTGTCATATTCAGGAGAACCAATTGGACCTGAAGATGGAGGTCTAACAATGGAACCCCTTCCACGCCCCACAGTAAAGCCCACATTTGTACCCTCAACTCGTTTCTTCTCAATGCCAAATCCCGGTGCAACGCGATGACCAGACCCACCAGGATTTCCATCCACCCTGTATCTCGGCCTCCACTTATCGCGAGAATCTGAATCGCGTTCAGGAACAGAACGGTTACTCGAAACAAGAGATTGGCTTTCAGTCTGGGACTCTTCCTTCTCTATCTCTGCCCTTCTCTCCACACGAGTATCCTTCTCTTTGTCGTCAGGACCCCACCGCAAGGACCATTTACTATCACGCCTCGTTTCATGCCCAGAATTGCGACCACTAGCATCGTGCCACCTGTCCGTGACAGGCAATGATTTATTGTCAGTTGATTCTCTGCTTGGAGTATTGTCAACACGTCTATCCATCTTCCTGCGATCCCTTCGGCCAAGCAATCCAGTTTCCCTTTCTTCTTCACGCCAACGGCGTCCACTATCAGTTTCAGGCGCAATCCTTCTCCAGTCCTTTTTTTCTTCAGGGGCGTCAGCACGCGAAACCTCCTTCGGGTTCATATCCGCAGAACTGCCGAGAGATAGAGAACTTGGCCCACGAGTATCCTGGGTAAAAAGAAACATATTATCAGAATATCAGATGAATAATGAAATTAATAGAATAACCATGAATGCAGCAGTGGATGAAAACTGCTTCTCATTGATCGGAAGAGAGAACTAAAAAGGAAGAACAATCACAATAGAGTAAATAAACTAAAGCAACAGATATTAATCTAAAGTAGACATAATAATTTATTTGTAAAGACCATTAATCTTGAAAAGGCACATAAATAGTAACTTTTTATGCCACGACCAATCGATTATTATCTACTTCTGTTTACACGGTACACAATAAGTATAAGTGAAACAGAGTACTCTCAGTAGTCAATTTACTTTCTCAAAAAGTATGTATTTCCAAAAACATTACATAATGTAGCAAAACATGATAGTTAACCTAACTGACTTTAGAGTGTATTTACAGACGCACACGTAAGCCTTCAAATCTACAGTATACCTAACAACTTATATGTCTACAAAAGGTCTAGATAACACAAACCAAGGGATTTCTGACTTAGAAATCACAATTAAAATAATCATATCCTAAACCCATTTAAGGTATATGTTAACTTTAGAAATAAAGTGAAAAATACTACTGGACCAGTAGGTCATTTTACCATTTTAGGTTCAGCCGGCTTAGAATATAGCCATTGCGGAGACAATGGAATGCTTTCAGTCCCAGCTTGATCTGCAAAAGGCAGATATATAATCAAAACAATGAAAAGATGCAAAAAAAAAAATGTGCAGCACAATGTCACTTACCCTTTGATTCATCCAGTAATCCAGCCAATCCCTTGTCTTCATCATTTTCCATGGAACCTTCATCATAATGTAAATCGCCATAATAGATCAATATTCAAAGCGAAATAGAAGGACCCAATAAACGGGATTCACAACTGACTGAGTCGTTACATATTTACAGCATAGATGCGGAAAAGTAAATTACAAAGTTAAAGTTAAAGATCCTAGTTGGAATTCTAATTAGCGATATCTATTATCCACCAGATTTTCCAAATACACACGTAAAGGAACAAACAAATGGGAAACATACATCAATTTCTTCATTTCCAGAAACGATCAATTCATGGATTAAAGACCAAATCTAAAGTATATCTTGAATCGAAACCCCATGAATAAATTTAAGGATACATCGCCTTGGGCGATCAATATATCAAAGTGGAGATAATTCAGTGCAAGAAAGTCAGATCCAATCGCGCAAACTGAATCAGATGACGCGAGAAATGACAGGAAATCAAAGACGTCGATTTACCTTTCGGAGTCCAAGATTGATCAGACGGAATAGATGTTATGAGATCCTCCGGCAGATCTACCTTTCTTTCCGCCATTACAGGAAATCGATATTACAAAATTATCGGCGAACAATCACAAACCTCGAAGAAAATCAGAGAAAAAAAAACAATTAGTGAGAGTGAAATCTGGAGACAGGTAGATTGAGCGAACTCAATCGGAGATTGACAATACGATTGATTCAGAACGAAACAGAATCCAGAAGGGAATTAGCAGATGTATGCATATATGTATGTATTATAGGTTGAGCGAGAATTAGGGTTTGTGAGAGCACTTGAAAAATGCAGAGAGATAAAATGCAGAGAAAAAAAGAGAAGGAGAGGGTTTGGGTGGTCAGAAAAATCAAATAATCGAAAACTTATTTTTATTGCAATATTCGAGGGTATTTCTATTAAAATTATGAAATGACCCCTGATAAATGATTTTGTTGCAGGTTAACTCCTTGACCATTGTAATTGGAATTTTTGATAAATTTCCAATTTTATTTATATAATCAAGAAGATCATAAAACATTGTGGTTTCCAATTTCAAAATGGTGTTGGTTAGTTATTTTAAACAAGTTTTTTCTCTCTAATTTAACTAGCTTGATTTGTTAAATTTCAAAAAATATTTTTAAAACAAAGCAGATAAAGAAGGCAACTGTCGAAATTATACGTGATAGATACGAAATACTCAAATGTGTAGTTCAATTTTTCGACAAAAAAGTAACTTTCTTTCATAGAAACGAAATACTCAAATGTGTAGTTCAATTTTTCGACAAAAATGTAACTTCCTTTCATAAAAATCTACTTCGTCTTGATGTTATATAATCAAGTCGTTTGAATTGTTCTTCAACCCATTTTGATTCATCAACAAGTTCATAACATAGAAGTAGAAAGTAGTCAAAGGACTACAGCATAAAAACAGTCTCTGACTAAAATCGAAATTGTCATACATTTTAAGCATTCTGTATTGTCAAAAGAATCAACACACATAAACCATAGTGATTTCAATAGCCTCGATTGAATATTTGATCAAGGTCGGAAATTCGACAACAACAATAGCCAAAGTTAGGCTTCCCAAGTTCATCTATCATAATACTCAAGACCGATTAAACTACTAATGAAACACAATTACCAAAACAGAAATCCGTAGAGACGAAGATTACTAAATAGTAATTCGATTAACAATAAGAAACAGCCACCTTCTTCTCAGCCACCCTCTTCTCAGTCGGCTTCTTGTTCCTCTGCCTTGCATCGCACAAGAAGGCTTTCTCCAGCAGCTCGACCCTATCCACCAGGGCACTGATCATTTTACTCTGAGTCTCGTTTCTCTCCAGGAACTGAGTCATCAACCTCATCATCTTCTCGTTGGCCTCAATTATCCTCTCCAACTTATCTTCGTTTCTTCTATTCTCACAATCTTCTTCACTGATCACCTTCACCTCGTGATCAACCCCAACGTCAATAATCTCAACTCCACCATCATCATCTCGCCCCAAATTCCCTTCGTTTTCGGGGACACCATTCGAAACGACCTCCCAGTCATAGTCACCTGCAACAATGGCGTCAACCTTCTCCTGCAAGGCAATCGCCTTCCTAATCACGGCCTTCCTGCAACTCCTGACCCCGAAATCGACACCGCAGATCGAATCCAGCTTGAACAGAAGAGACATCAGGTCCTCATTCACCCTCAGCCGCTCCTTGGAATCCTTTCGAACAAGCTCCATAACCTCGCCCTTCGATAGCCTCTCCTCGATCTCATCCACCTGAGCTTTGATGCCCTTGATCTTCTTCAGGCACTTCCGGACCATAAACCCCCTGAATACCTTCTGCACCTTCAAGGCCGAACCCGGTCGATCCGACCCGACGAAATGAACCGGGATCTGAAAGACTCTCGCGCCTTGGCTTCTCTCCGAGCAGCCGGTTCGGTGGGTCTCCGGGTACAGGTCGAATGGGTAAACGGGCGTGTCACCGCCGAATGTGGAGGACTGAGAGAAGGGGTGGCGAGGGTACCGGCCGTCGTTTCTCTGAAAAGGATCCTCCATGTTTAAACCCTAAAAACGAGCGTGTTTGTTTTTAGTGCGTGTTGCGGATAAAATTACTTGTTGATTTTGTTTGTTTTCTCGGCTGAGGTATTTAATTTCGGATTATTGGATTTGAAGCAGGTTGGAAGAGGGAGGAAATATTTGTAGGGAAACCTAGGGTTTGAATTTGAATTAAGATTTCTCGAAGGTTCGAGAGATAATTTTTGGGGACGATGGGGGTATTTTGGTCAATTCAAACTCCCCAACGGATGTATTTTGTATAATTGTGTAATCGTCTACGTGTAATGACCTGGGCACTTGCGTCATTTCATGCGGATTTTTAGGCCAGCAATTTTATTTTATTTTTATAAGATGGAGGGATAGCCTGACTGCCCGAGTGATGGATTTTCGATCGGACGAGATGTGAATCGGAAATGTGCCCAAGTGATTGACACTTGTAGGAGAAAGTGTGACATTAGGAAACCACCCTCACTCGAGAGTTAAATTGAAGGATATGGTCAAATTGTAAAGACAATTAAAGAAAGCCAACAAAATGTTCACGCATTACAAATTTTATAATATTTCAATAAAAAATATGCGTGAGTCATTAATGATTTGCACTCACATCACCACAAACTTTAACACTATATTGTGCCTCGAGAGCCAACAAAATTTTATATTTGATTTTAAGTTCATTATGGTAGACTAGTATAATTATAAAATTCAAGTTTTTGGTGTCTTCAATTTTTAAACCAATTTGACTTAAATAAAAAAATAAATTGCATTTGCAAGATTTCACTCGATTGTTTTTGTTCCAAAAAATTTAATTTGATGTTAAGCTTAGTAATGTTTTTGTTCCAAAAAATTTAATTTGATGTTAAGCTTAATAAAATTCAAATTTCGATTTGATTCTATTTTTAAAACGGTTTAACTCAACTAAAAAACAAAATGTTCTTGTGTCATTTTACGCAAATTTTTGGAGTAAAATTTTCTTTTAATTTGATTTTAAGGTAATATTCGTATACAATAATTATAAAAATTCAATATGATTTAAACTAAGAAGTAAAGTCAATATGATTTTTAATGAGAGGGGAATCTTTTGATATGGAATATAAATGAAATTGGAAGTAGCAATTTATGGGAAAGAAATTGTGTAATTGTTTAATTTTAAAGTACATGGTAAGGGTGTTCATCGATCCAAAACCGGATCAAATCGGACCGGAACCGAAATCATGAAAAATCATAACTTGGAAATCGGATAAGTAAATTCGAGTCCGGTCTAATTTTGGACCGAATAAAACCGAAATAATTAATTTTTTTAATAAACTAAATATAAAATAATAATTAAAATTAATTTTAATATTTATAAAATTTTAATTTTATTCAATAAATATGAAATGTCATTTTTAATTAAATATAATATTTTAAAAATTATAAAATATATTTTTATTTATTTATAGATTATGTTGTTATATTAAATATATTAAATATTAATAATTTAATATATTGAGAAAATTTTAGTTACTAAAAAAATTATATTTGATAAATAGAACATTTTTTAAATAAAAAGACAATTTATCAAGTAGTATTTTGTTTTTAAATATGTGAATTTATATTATTAAATATATATATATATATATATATATATATATATATATTAATATAAATTAAATTTCGGTCTAATCCGGTCCGGAACGGATTTTATCGATTTTTAACCAAACTGGAAATCGGTCCAGAATTTTACCGGACCAAATCGGACCAACCGTTCTGATTTTCGGTCCGAGCCATATTATGAACACCCCTAGTAGATGGTGCAAATAACCAAAAGTCGGAAAAAATTGTCAAATTTGTCAATTCTCCCTAAAATATACTTTTGTCAAATTTGTCAATTCTCCCTAAAATATACTTTGATATTAAGATTTTTTTTATATTAATTAAAGTATTATTAATCTTATAATTATAAAAAAAATCAATATAATTACTATAATATCCTTAGCGTTAATAAATAACCATCAATCATTTATAAAAAAAGAATTGAAACCTTACTCAAATTTATAATTAAAAAACTAATATAGTTTATTATAAACAATTACTTAGAGTGCAAGTTTTGGGGGATGAGTAGACCACCACAAACTAATATTTTTTCTACTTTTACCCAAAAAAAATTCTACCACATCCAACCGTTCTACCCAAAACATAAATTTAAATTTTATAGGTCCCACCACTTACTTACTTTATACTTTTTATTTATTATTTATATTTAAATACTAATAATAATAATAATAAACGTTAAAAAAATAATTTTTATATGAAATAAAATAAATATTTAATATTTTATATAATTCATGATTAAAATAAAAATATTACAAAACATAAATTTAAAATAAAAATAAATACTATTTTTTGATTTTAAATTTTTAGTTAAAATAAAAATAAATACTATTTTTTGATTTTAAATTTTTAGCGTTAGAAATTTAATTTTAATTAATTTTTATATAAAATAAAAACTATTTTTAATTAATTTTTATATTAAATAAAAATATAAATAATCCGTTAACATTAAAATTTTAACTATTTAAATTTTTTTAATTTTAATTAATTTTTATATAAAATAAAAATGTAAATAATGTGAGTTAAAAATTTAATTAGTTCAAAATTCTTATTTTTTATTAATTTTTATTTAAAATATAACGTTAAAATATAAAATAATTTTTAACATTAATTTTTATATAAAATAAAAATATAAATAATCCTTAAAATTTTAATTATTTTAAAATTTTTAATTTTAATTAATTTTTATATAAAATAAAAATGTAAATAATCTTAGTTAAAAATTTAATTAGTTCAAAATTCTTATTTTTTATTAATTTTTATTTTAAAATATAACGTTAAAATATAAAATAATTTTTAACGATGAATTAATAATAATAATAATAATAATAATAAAATAATATTATTTTTCATCTCTTCTTCTACCCAGAAGTTTTAGGAACTTCTAATCTCAACACGTCAGCACCTTCAATGATTTCTACCTCGTTTTTGGGTGAAAGGTAGAAGTACACATAGACTTCTACCTCACCATTGGAAATGCTCTTAAATTTACTTGTTTTTCCAAATCGCTCAAATATCAATTCATCTCAATTCATGAATTCTAATTAGGTGTTGGAAGTTGTTCTTAAGGGTGTTCATTAAATGGTCTGGATCGTAAACCGAACCGTTTGGTCCGGTTTGATCTGGACCTGTAAAATTCCGGGCCGATTTCGGTTTAAATAAAACCAAAAATCCAGTTTCCGGTCAGATTTTGATTAAAATCCAGTAAAATCCGTGTGGGCTGAAATTTAATTTATTAATATATATAATAATTTTTAGTAATATAAATTTTTATATTTTAAAATAATAAATAAATAACTTGATAAATTGTTTTTTTTTTAATTTAAAAATAAATCTATAATTTATTCAATTTTTTAGGGAAAAGTGTAATATAATTAATAATATTTTAACTTACGCCCTACAAATTTACGCTTACATTTTAATATTCAATTTTTATAATTTTTTTATAAATTAGAGTAGTTAAAGATTATAATTATAGAATAATCGTTTAATTTATATAATAAAAAATAATTAATAATTAATAATTAAAAAATAATTAATTAATAATTACATAATATTAATTTATGCAAATTAATAAAATTAAAGGGAAAATAGTCCAATATACACGTATATAGAGATAATAAAACTCTTTTATATACTAAACAATAAAAAACTCTTTTTTTCCTTTTTTTTTTTGGTAAAGGTCAATCACATAAAAAATAAAAGGTGTAGTATTACATTACAGCGCATGGGGAAAGAAAACCCCACCGCAACACCGAGCTAACACACTAGCTCTCCAACACAGCCAAAAGAAACATATAGCAGTAAATATACAAAAAGTAAAATTACCAAGCTATATGCCACACTCGCTTAAGTGCCCGTGCCTGAAGAGAATCTGAGAATCGTAAAGAGATGATCCTCTCCCGTATGATAGAAAGAGCATGAGTAGCCACTACTTCAGACGACACCGAGCGAGACTCTTGTTTAAAAAAATACCCACACTATAAAAAAATTAAAAATTACAAACAAAGGGAAGAGAATCGACTCCTCCATTTCGTCCAGCCCTAACCTTATTAAAAAAAATGGACGATGTCAATGGAAGAGAAAATGAGCGACTCGATTTCGGCAACATATGATCTGGATTTGTTCGATGGCGGTATGGACTCCGCGGCGGGACAATCTCGGAAGTAGAACCGACGGCGGTGGAACTCCGCAGTGGGGACAATCTCGGAATTAGAAACGGTGGAGGAAGACGCAGAGGGAGAATCGTCGGCGGAAGAAGATGGATAATAGGATGCGGCAAAACAAAGAAGGATTATCAATTAAAGTTGATGAATTTGGTTTGATTATTCTGTAAAAAAATTGAGAAGCATGTTTCATGTCTGCGATTTCGGGAAGATGACGATTGAGTTTTCTGGAGTATAAATTGTTTGTTAATAGATAAATCAACTTGATTATCATGTATAGAATCATTTTTTGTTCTTATTATACAAAATTTTTCTGTAAAAAAAGTTGAGAAGCATGTTTCATGTATGCGATTTGGGGAAGATGACGATTGAGTTTTTTGGAGTGAGTCTCGTACTCGTCGGGTATTCCTGATATCAAATTAAGGGTATTTTAGGTAAATTAACATTTTTTAAGGTAAAAAATATGGTTTTTTAAAAAGGTAGTGTAGAAAAGAGTTTTAGGACTTGTTCTTTTGGACTTAATTTAAGTCCAGTTCAGTTCAGATCGCTTCAGTTCAGTTCAGTTCAGATCGCTTCAGTCCAATTCAGTCCGTTTCAAAATAAATTAAAATAAAATAAACAAAAAATAATTTGAATCTATAATTTTAAATATAAAATCTAGTTACCGTCATAATATTATTAATATTTTTAAAAATATATTTAATAATTTATACAAATTATTATTATTTTTATAAAAAAAATCAATCCAGTTCAGTTCAGATCGCTTAAGTTCAGTTCAGTTCAGCTTAAGTTCAGTTCAGTTCAGCCAATTTCAGTCCAAAAGAACAGATCCTTAATATACATAAATGTGTATTTTAAAATTTCTCCCTAAATTATAATAATATTAAATAATCTGCTTTAAAATTCTAACAACACTTTAAAATTTTCCCTTAATCCTAAATCTCCCTAATTTATTTATTAACTAAAAATTTCACTATAAATTAAATTATTAATATACTTTATATAATTAATATAACAAAATAATCTATAAATAAATAAAAATATATTTTTTATTTTTTATAATATTTTATTTACTTAAAATGATATTTTATTTTTATTGAATAAAATTTATAAATATAAAATTAATTTTAATTATTATTTTATATTTATTTATTAATTAATTTATTAATTTTGGTTTTATCCGGTCTAAAATCGGACCGGACCCGAATTTATCGGTCTAATTCGATACAGACATATATTATTTCAGTTCTATTTTCGAATCTTGATTTTTTATGATTCTGGTTCCGGTTCAGTTTGTTAGTGTAAATATTGCGCGGCAGAGTTACTGAGCATAACAATGCCTTAGTCATATTTACATGTTTTCTCCTTTCTTCACATCTTTATATTGTTGTTTTTCACTCTTTACATGTGTGGAATGTTTGAGCATGATGTCCCAGTTGAATCATGCGTGTTTAGACAATCAAGACATTAGCAGAATCATGCGGCAGGACGAAGACCTTCGGCATGCCGCACGACGAACAAGAGCAGAAGACTCAAGCAGGAACGATAGGCATAGAGAACCTGAAAACAAAGAGAAATGGAAGGCATTGGCAAGAGTCAAAGCATTCCAATCAATTGAAGAAGGTTCGCCCTGCCTGAAGGACAGCTCGCTGTGCGGCAAAGACAGGAGCCTGGTCAAAGGCGGTTCCTATCTTCTCTCAACCACTTCAAACCTAGTTTTACTAGGGATTTCGGTTGAGAACTTCTCCTATAAATACCAGGAGACTTCAGCTCTTTAATTAACACTTTTATCTATCCCGAAAACACAAATTGTACTCAAGATCATTCACTAGTCAGTTTTGTAGGCAAGATCTTCATTGGAAGTTCTTCGTCCATTTATCTTCTCGTCGAAGAGAATTACGTATGACTAAGTAATGATCTGGAATTTAGTATAGGATAGATTTATTTACTTTATTTCAGTTTTGATTGTTCACTAATCTCCGGATCCGATAAACGAGAAGGAATGCCTTCGCATTGCCTTAAGTTTAATCGATTGTAAATCCGAGATTATCCTTTGTAAAGACATTGATCTTTAATAATATATTTTAGCCGTAAGGCACATTCGTATGGGTATAATTTAAATACCCATACAAAGATTTAATTCCTTGTGTTATTTATTTATCGTTTCGTTTGTGTGTGTGAGTTTGTTCGTTCTGCCTAACGTTTATCTTTCCGCTGCATAACTTATACATATATCACATATATATATTAAACTGATAATTTAAGATACACATTAAAACACTTAAATTAATTTAAACGAACAAACTAAATTGTAAGACTTCGTGGTGCGGCATACTGAAGTAGCGCATCACCCTGCCTTAAGCTTGGCAGCGTATTTTTTTTCGTAAATACCCCTGCCACGCATTTTCAAGTGGTATCAGAGCCGACACTAGACTCACTTAGTGCTAACGGTCCCTCTAATTTTACACTCACAATGTCAGATCCATCCTTTATCGTACGAACACCGGTTGTTCTTGACGGTACCAACTATGGATTTTGGAAGACACGTATTGAGGCAAGGATTAAATCCATTGACCGAAATGCTTGGCTTTCAGTCCTTAGAGGATGGAAACCTCCTTTGGAGGAGTTACCGGACGGTAAAATGCTTGAAAAAGCTCCCGAAAAATGGTCTACCGATGAGGTTGCCACAGCTACTGCCAACGATAGGGCAAGGTGTGCCATCCTTGAGTCTATCGATTGTGATATGTACAAAATCGTCAAGCAATGTGCATCAGCCAAGAGTATATGGGACCAACTGGAACTTCACTGTGAAGGAAACACTACGGTGAAGAAAACCAAGGTCCGAATGCTCATGTCTCGCTTCGAAAACTTACGAATGCGTGAGGATGAGTCGGCAAGGCAGTACTTTGGCGAAGTCATGTCTATCGTCATTGAATGTGCTGACCTCGGCTCTCCTATTGGCAATGAGGCTGTTTGTAGCAAACTACTTAGATCGATGAACTCGAAGTTTCGATCAAAAGTAATGGCCATCGAAGATGGTCCCGTAGGTACCTCTGAAGACTACATCACCTTAATGGGAATTCTTAAGAACCATGAGCTTAATGAGGAAGATCGTGCGTCCCATGGTCAGTCACGCGAAAGAAAAAGCGAGAAAAACCTTGCCTATACGGTGGAAGAACCTGATGGCAGGGATTCCAGAAGTTCGCATGGCAGGGACTCCAGAAGCTCACAAGGCAGCAGCACCAACTCCTCTACAAATGACTTGACTGACGAAGAAATCTATGAACTGCTTGGACAAGAAGACGGAGGAGACACGTACGCCTTACTCTCAAAGAAGGTGGATGCCATGCTTGTTCGGTCGTTGAGAAAACCATACGATCCCCGCCGAAGGAAGTTTCCTCCCAAGACCACTTCAAATCAAGATAGAAGGCTCGTGACACGTCAATCAAGCCCTGGATCAAGCTCCGGTTCCAACTCCTCGAAGGACTGGTCTAAGATCACTTGTCATACATGCCATGGACTCGGGCACTACTCTTCGGAATGCCCGTCAAAGGATCGAGGCATTGCCCTAAACTCCATGATTGAACCAGAAGATTTGGAACAACTATGCCATGAGTTCTCCGAAACCGCACTGGCTGCTCGGTATGATGGCATCTCTCTCTCGGATACAGAAGATGACGATCTAACTCATGCCGCAGGCCGAAGCCATGTTGCTCTCTTTACCTCTGCCGCAGCCAATGCAGAACGAATCGTTTGTCTCACTGCCTCCATTTCAGACAATGAATATGAGGATGAGGAAATTCCCATTGATCTATTTATTGAGCTAAAAGATAAATTTGATGAGCTACGCATGGATCTTCAACGGCAAACCAAAATGGTGGAAGTACTAACCTCCAACAAAGCCTCATATGAAGAGAAACTAAAGAAGCAAGCAATGGCCATAGAACAAATGTTCGTTGAAAAAAATGATCTTGAAGGACGCTTGATGAAGCTCGATGTTCAACTCACAAGAAAAGACATGGAAGTTGAAAAACTAAAAAACGAACTTGAACGAGCAAACGGCAAACTCGAGACTGCCAACAACACCTTTGAAAAACTTAACACGGCCACATCAAAACTTGATGCCGTAATGAGTATTTCAAATGTTGAAAGACAAGGTCTCGGTTATCAAAAGACCGTAGATGCCGTTTTTCCCCCGAGAAAGATTTCAACGGGAATCTCCTTTGTGAAGGAATCAAATGATGGTTCACAAGACATTCTAAATCTCACATCTTCACAAGAATCCACTACAAGAGAAAGCAAGAAAATAACTGCTCACGGCAAGGGTAGTAGGCAGAGGCAAGGACAAGCTGCAGCAGGCAGAACGAAGACAAGGCAGCCCCTGCCCAAATTGAAAAACAAATCGAAGAGACGATATGTATGCCACTACTGCTTGATTCCTGGTCATATTCGACCTTATTGTTGGAGACGTGAAGAAGATTGGGAGAATGGCCGTCACCTTCATTCAAACGTTGGATCATGGCATACCAACAAGAAGGTCAACAACACTCGACCTAAATCAAATGCGTCTAAGGCAAAGGAGACTTATTTAAAGAAGTCTAAACCTGTTGCATCACATATGTGGGTTCCAAAAGCTAAATTCACTACTAATAACGAAAGTCTTGTTCCTCCTGCCTTCCCTGATGCTAGTCCTGCCACATCATCTATCAACAAAATTGACATAAAATGCAGCGTTGTGTTCACCGCCCTCAAGGCTACCAAGGATGACAAATGGTTCTTTGACAGTGGGTGCTCACGACACATGACCGGCAATAGTAATCACCTCGTCAACTATAAAGCATTTCAAGGAGGCGAAGTCACATTTGGAGGAGGATCTTGCGGCTCAATTATTGGCCGAGGCACCTTAAATGTACAAGGCCTGCCTAAGCTACAACAAGTTCTCCATGTTGAAGGCCTAATCACCAACCTCATTAGCATAAGTCAATTATGCGATGACGGCATGCATGTCAAGTTCACACATCAAGCATGCGAAGTGTTTAACAAGGAAGGCAAACCACTTGTTAAGGGGGAGCGGTCTACATCAAACAACTGCTATTCCATCGGTGAAACATGCTTCTCCGCAAAAGTGCAAAACGACGTGGACCTATGGCACCAAAAACTTGGTCATACGAGCCTTAGGAATATGGAGCGCCTTATCAAGCTCGATTCCGTCCGTGGACTTCCAGCACTCTCCAAGATCGAGAAAAGTATATGTGGACCATGCCAACAAGGAAAAATGACCCGGACAAGTCATCCAGCTCTCCCTGCCGCAGAACGAACTGCTTCTGCCGCAGGACCAGCAAATTCTGAGGCAGCCCTTTACCAGAAGCAATCGCAATGCTTTGAACTCCTTCATATGGACCTAATGGGACCTATTGAGACAGAAAGTCACTCTAAGAATCGATATGTACTTGTTGTTGTCGATGACTTCTCGAGATACACATGGGTACGCTTTCTAAAAGATAAAAGCGAGACGTTTGGAGAAGTATCTAAACTCATTAGGTGGATAAAAAATAACCATGAGACAAATGTCAAAAGAATAAGGAGTGATCACGGCACCGAATTCGAGAATCAACAACTTGCCAAATTTTGTGATGCACAAGGCATTGCCCAAGAGTTCTCTGCCCCAATCACGCCTCAACAAAACGGTGTGGCAGAGCGAAAGAACAGAACATTGCAAGAGATGGCCCGTGTCATGCTGATTTCAAAAAATCTCAACAAAGCTCTTTGGGCAGAAGCAACCAACACCGCATGCCACATTCTGAATCGTGTCAGCCTACGACGAGGCACATCGAAGACAGCCTATGAAATTTTAAATAATAGGAAACCAAATTTGAAATATTTTCATGTGTTTGGCTCTGTATGCTATGTTTTGAATGATAGAGTAGCTAGAACAAAGTTTGAACCAAAGGCATTCAAAGGATTATTTGTTGGATACTCTAGAAATAGTCATGCCTATCGAATATTTATCCCACTAACTAAAACTATTATTGAATCAGTGAATGTGCAGTTCGATGACCTAAGCATTCTCAAGAAACCTCGAGAAGATGGTGTACAAGAACTACTCGAACACCCTGCCGCAGCTGGAACAATAGAAGGCACTGCGAACCCGGCTGCCTTACCTACTGCAGAAGGCACTACGAACCCGGCTGCCTTACCTACTGTTCCCAATGCCGATACTCGAACGGATGAAGCATCCTCGGATCATTCCGACAAAGATACAATACCTCAAGAATCTGATTCATCAGATATAGAAGAGGCATTGGAAGAACCACGACGAGATCCACCAGGGCATGTTCGAAGGAATCACCCATCGAGCCAAATTCTGCCGAAACGCACAAGGAACCATCCGCCCATTGATTACAAGAACATGACAAAAAATGTAAGCATGTCGGCCACATGCATTGAGATAGGCATTGTCTCATATCTCTCAACGGTTGAACCCAAAAATATCAAAGAGGCATTGAAGGATGATTTTTGGATAATGGCCATGCAAGAGGAAATGAACGAGTTCGAAAGAAACAAAGTTTGGAAACTCGTTCCTCGTCCCAAAAACAAGAATGTCATCGGGACAAAATGGATCTTCAAGAACAAATCAAACGAACATGGGCAGATCGTGCGCAACAAGGCAAGACTAGTAGCACAAGGCTATACACAAATCGAAGGCATCGACTTCGATGAAACATTTGCCCCAGTTGCACGCATGGAGTCCATAGGGCTGCTGATTGCCATCGCTTGCTACCTTAACATCACGTTGCATCAAATGGATGTTAAGGCTGCCTTCCTAAACGGCATACTTGACGAAGAAGCCTTTGTTGCTCAACCTAAAGGCTTTGAAGATCCTAAATTTCCAGACCATGTGTATAAACTTCACAAGGCACTATATGGCCTAAAACAAGCTCCTCGAGCTTGGTATGGGTGCCTAACCGACTTTCTCTTAAGTTTTGGTTTCACCTGCGGCACAGCCGACAAAACCTTGTTCATTAAATTTAATTCTTCCAAAATCTTGATAGCACAAGTATATGTTGATGATATTGTTTTTGGTTCTACTTGTGATATAATGTTAAAATCATTTACTACTGCCATGGCATCAAAATTCGAAATGAGCATGGTAGGTGAACTAACCCATTTCTTAGGTCTGCACATCAAACAATTACCTACTAGAACGTTCATATCTCAATCAACATACGCTCGAAATCTTGTGAAAAGATTCCATCTTGATGGAGCTAAGCCCATGAAGACACCAATGGGCTCAACGGACAAAGTTGCTCAAGATACTGGTTCTGCCGCAGTAGATCAGACACTCTACCGGTCTATGATAAGGAGTTTACTTTATCTAACGGCAATACGACCAGATATTATGTATAGTGTTTGTCTATGTGCTAGGTTTCAGGCAGATCCAAAAGAAGACCACTTGACGGCAGTCAAACGCATTATTCGTTATGTTGCCTCTACCATCGAGCTAGGCATTTGGTACACAAAAGACACCAACACCAACTTGGTTGGATTTTCCGATGCCGACTGGGTTGGAGACTTGGATGTTAGTGTGTAAGTTCGCTCTAGTTCATAAAGAGTCTTCGGACTCTTGTGAACTAGCTTGAACTTCACACTTTGGTTTTTGAATGAACTTCATTCTTATGTGTTTTTGTCATTTGTACAGGTTGAGTAATTCTAAGTATGCTAGTGCTTGGAAGACTTAGCCATATGCAAGTACAAATTACACTGTGGGTCTTGGAAGCACTGGTGCTGATAAGTCCCTGGAGTTCGAAGCTGCAAAGGGTTCGAACTCCCTCTTCACTGATTCACCAAAGGAGTGCTGTAGAAGTTCATAGCTCTGGAGTTCATCCCGCTAGGGCTATGAAGCCAGAGGTGCGAAGAGTGAGAAGGCCCTGCTAAGGGAATCCGAACTCGCTGAAGTAAAACATCAAGTAGCTCTACGCACTCCCCGTTCGAAGTTCGAAGGCTCGCCAGAGACAAAGGACTGAGAACAAGTCAGTGATGGAATATTCGAGATTCCATAGAAGATGCTTTGGGCTCGGCCCATCAAGCGTAAAACCCGGAAGCCCATTAGGGTTTCATTTACGAGGTCTATAAATAGTCGCTAGATTGTTTGTAGAACTTAACACTTTAATCTGGAATTTCCTAGAGAGAGAAATATTGTAATCCGAGAGTATTCGCTAGAAAGCTCCGGTTCACTCTACTGTGATTCACTTAGAACGAGTTCGCTAGAAGGAGTTCATAGTGTATCTGTTTAGTCTGTGGTTCATAGGACGCTAGTACATTGAACTAATAGACGTTGTTTTTGGTCGTGTGACCTTTCTATAAGTTCGTAAGGACTTATAGATGTTTGATTGAAGTATTGAATACAAAGCTTTCATTCAAGAACCTCTTTATTGTGTTGACATATTTTATAGTTCATAGACCCAACGCAGTTTACTCTACGGGTCTACCAAGTACTGCAGTTCATAACACTGTAGTGCCTTCAAACACAATTTCAATTGGTATCAGAGCAGTTCACCTTGCTACTTCGGTGAGATCCTAGCTAGAGGTTCGAAATCATGGAGACATACACAGTTATGAAACCCGTCATTCTCAACACTGATAACTACTCCTACTGGAAAAGTAAAACCCGAATGAGACTTAAACAAGCTGACTCAAGAGTATGGGGTTCAGTGATTAAAGGATGGGAGGTTCCCAAATATACAGATGATGATGGTGATATCCTTCCTAAAGACGAATCTACATGGACTCAGGCAGAACATGAAGCTGCTACCTTCAATGACCGAGCTATACACATTATGACTGAGTACATTGACATAAGCATGTTCCAACTCATCAAACATCTATATTCTGCTAAACAAGTTTGGGATACTCTTGAGAATATATGTGAAGGGAGTGAGAGTATCAAAAAGTCCAAGATCAGAGGATTGAACACTGCATTCCAAAAACTTCACATGCGTGATGATAGGAACTTGGACACCTACTACAACAAAATCATGTCCATTGTGAGTGAATGTCATGAACTGGGAGATCCCATTCCTCCTTCATACATATGTACCAAGGTTCTGCGAACTCTGAACGATTCTTTCGAACCTAAAGTGGTTGCAGTGGAAAGCACTAAGTTGGCCAATACTACGAATTACAATGAACTGATGTGTGTTTTCAAGGACTATGAATTGAACAAAAAACTTAAAGATGACAACTATGTTGGAAATCGACTACCCGGAACACGTCCGTTCGAACCCTCGAACATCCGGACGTCCCCAATCGACTTATGGAGGTCACCTCCGAACAGCCATGGCCGCCCGCCCAAGAGATCGCGCGTCCGCCGCAACCGAGGTCGCGGCTCGCAATCTGCCCGGAGCAAGCGGCCGCCTGCCCCCCCAAGCGGGCGCTTGCCTGCTCGAACAGCAGCGCAATCTGCCTGGAGCAAGCGGGCGCCTGCCCCCCCAAGCGGCCGTTTGTCCGCTCGAACAGCAACGCGACGTTGCTGTTCCGGGCTCGTTTCCGGTCCGTTTTTCCTCTTCCGACTACCGTTCCGGAGGTCCTTGACCCCCCAGTAGTCGAGGAACACGTACCACGACTCCCGGAACTCGATCGTTCGTTCGATATATTTTTAACGAATTTAAAGATCGATAATTGCGGAATTAGGGATCGATCTCATACCTTTGTCGCGTGATTCGGAGAAGCCGAATTGATAGATACCTCGAGTATTCTAGCGTGTATCCTAGCCCTCTTGCTCCAGCCGATGTGTGGGCATCGATCCGCTTGGAGTTTCTCTTCTTCTTCTCTCTCAAACCCTCTTTCTCACGTTTTTATTATTCTGTCTCCAGAAATATATTTGCGCTAGCAAATTAATTTCTACAGAAAAAGAAAAACTATTCTGTATCCAGAAATATATTTGCGCTAGCAAATTAATTTCTACAGAAAAGAAAAACACTGCGCTAATCTAAATTAATTAAGCGGAGAAGAGAATAATTGCGCTAACAAAATAATTTCTCCACAGAATTAATTATAGCGGCGTTCTGTTGTTCCGAGAAGAGAGACGAGGGTTTTATATAGGCCACACTAGGGACCCATAGGCAATTAATTAATTAGGCTTAAATTGCAATTTAATTAACTTGGTGTCCCAAAAGGAAAACCTTAATTAAATTCCACAATTTTATTTATAATTAATTCCACTATAAAATTATAAATGATTTCCCAATTAATTAATTCAAATTATTCCGTCAATAATTTTCCCGCCGTATTACATACATGATTTTCCCCGTGTTTAAGATATCGCATGTCCATGAATTAATTAATTACTAATAATTAAATTAATTCATTTCTTATTATCCGAGACTAGTACCACTCATCCTTATTATCATGTGGAACGAATCCACCTGCAGGGTTTACATGATAAACTTTATGAGCTCATCTCGGGGACATCATCAACCCAATAAATGGGACACGGTTTCCTGTCTATAATCTATAGCATGCCGTGTGTACAATACCGATTCCCAATCTACCGAGAATATTGACTAATCAATTAATCTCACTCATTGGCACATCAAAGAACCGAGCATTGGACACACGCACCTATAATTATATAGGGATTAAGAACTCACATATCCGTAATATCTGAGGTCTAGTTCGATTACATCGATTAGTATAAATCGAACGCCCTCCCGTGGTCCTGCTCAATACACCAAGTGTACGAGTGTAACATGATAGTCAAGACCGACTATCTACCAGTCACACTACGACGTACCGATGGATTGTCCCTGTCCATCTAAGTCGTGAGCTACTGTTCGATAGTATACGAGTAACCGACAGTATGATCTTCCGCGTGTCTCCTCACGCCATACTGTCTACAACGTATACATCAAGGACTATTGCATTAAATGCAATCATGCTTGAGTTATATCTTGAATTAAGGTATAGATAAGGAGTTCCGCATTTGCACTAAACTAGACATTTAGAATACAACTCCATCAATCTCCCACTTATACTAAAAGTCTAGTCGCCCTCTCCCAAACATCAGATTCCCATAACCTCATCACGCCTACCCAACGCTTTCGCTGGAAGTGCCTCTGTGAACGGGTTTACCAGGCAATCCTCTTGATGCTATCTCGGTGACAACTGCATCGTCTTACTAGACGATCTCTCGAATCAGGTGGTACTTGCGCTCTACGTGTTATCTCCCACTGTGGACTCGTGGCATTTCAAGTTTTCCAATACCGCTATTCAAAATAGCTTTGGGTAAACTAGAAACCACATCTAAGTCTCTTAGGAAGTTCTGGAGCCACACTGACCTTTTAACTGCCTCAGAGGCCGTTATCCTTTCAGTTTCCATGGTAGAGTCCGTAATGCATTGCTGCTTTACATTCTTCCATGTGACTGCTCCACTTCACAGTGAGAACACATAGCCTGACTTCGACTTTCAACTGTCCCTGTTTGATTGGAAATTCAATTCTATGTAATCCAAAGGAAACAACTTGACTGCTTTGTAACTCAGAACATAATTCCTGGTCCTCTGCAGGAGCCTAAACATGTTCTTTACATCAGTCGAGTGATCCTTTCTAGGATTACTATGATATCTCACCACCATGCCCACGGCATAGCAGATATCAGTCTCGTGCATAGCATTACATACATATAAGCTTCCCACCATTAAGGTGCAGGGAACTGCTTACTCTTCATCTATCTCCTTTATTGTGTCGGACACAAAACTTTAGATAGATGAATTCCACATCTAAAAGGTGAAGACCTTTCTTGGAATTCTGTATGCTGCAACGAGTAAGAATTGTATTTAAGTATGATACTCGAGATAAGTTCTATGTTCTTTTCTGGCGATCATTTATTGCTTTGATCCCAAGAACATTCCCGACTTCTCCTAAGTCTCTTACATTGAATTACTCGTACAACCATCCCTTTATGTCCGATAACATCTTTCATATTGTTGCCAATTCAGAAGGATGTCGTCTACATAAAGAATGAGAAAACACCACATCTTTTCTGTCACTTCTTTATTACACACAGGACCTAAACATGCCTTAAATGAATCCATGAAATGGATTTTCTCATAGGTCCGCATGTGTCCAAGATCTTGAAGCTTCCTTCAATCCTAAGATTGATTAAGCTTGCTTACCGAATGCTCTTGGCTCTTTTCGATGAATCTCTCTGGCTGTCCCACACAGATGGCCCCGTCAAGACTTCGATTTAGAAAATCTGTCTTGACTTCCATCTTCCATGTGAAGACAAAAGAATCATGATCGACTTTTGCCAAGACTGAGCATCTTGATCTTTCAGCGTCTCGTCATAGATCCAGGGTTCGGCTTCATGTTCTCCAGGTAACAAGTCCGAAGACTCACCTATAAACATGAACCTGTTGGGTTGTCTAACCACCCTCCCACTACGACAACGCTCCGGTGTATCTTTAGTGACTAAAGATTATAGTAGTGAACTACTCAGTTAGGCTGGTTATAAGTCTTAATCAGTCCCTCTAAGCACATTTAAGTATTACAATACTCTTGGGCTTGCGATATTGCATATACATATATTCCATGTCTAAGAACCGAATCGTTGATTCAATCAACGAACATCTGGTCCTTTGGACTATATTACATATCTCAATTCATTTTCTTAGGGTATCTTATAAACAGCCGAATATCTGTACAAGTTTCCAAAGGAATCAAGTTCAGGATAAACGCCGCTGTTTCCAAGCCATATCCCAAAAACGAATTAGGTAACTCCGAATAACTTATTGTTTACTTTCCCATATCTATAAGAGTCCTATTCCTTCTTTACAACACATTATTTTGCCGAGGCATAAATGGTGTAGTCTGTTGGGAGTTAATCCCATTTTCTGATAAGCATGCCTTACTCCTCAAAGAGGTCTGCATATATCAGAGCGAATCAACTCTAGTACTTTCTTGGATCTTTTCCCTTTATCCGTAAAGGGTTGCTTGGTCATTAAAACTTCCAAGTATGATTCGAAGGTTGGAAAGTCCTTTCCTTCAACCTAGCTGAGTAGTCCATCAGCTTTCACCCTTTGAATCGTACTCAAGTTAAAATGATCTAGCCTAAGATTCCATAAGTACATTTGATTCATCTTAGAAGGATCTTTACTCTTATTGGGGTTCAACAATGTGTTATTAGCTCCGGTGTGATGCATCGTGGAAGAACACGGATTCAGTATTAAATTGTCTATCAATGTACCAGAATAGATAATATCCCCGTTTCCTACTCTGATAGGTATAAAACTATCAGAAGAAACAGAATATCCATTCTAAGCCAATTTAGAAATCCGAAATGAAAATTCTTTCTAAATACCGGCACATAAAGACAATTTATTAGAACTAAAATCCTACCGTTAAAACATTTAACATCTCCCACTGCAATGGCTGTTACCTTAACAGTATTGCCCATGTAGATTATAATTTCTTCCTTTCTAAGTCTCCGGGTTTCCTGGAACCCCCGCATTTAGGTGCAGACATGATTAGTGGTTTCCGTATCCACACACCAGGTACTGGTAGATAACACCACTAAACATGTTTCGGTGACTAAGGTGGAGTTAACTTCTAGTTGCTTTGAGAGGACAATCAAAACTCCCAGTATCCAAACTGCTTACAACGGAAGCACTTGCCCCTTGGGCTTGCTTGTCCCATTCCGTGGTCCAGATATATTAGGCCCACTGGGTTTCCGTATTTGCTTCTTCTTCCTTTTGCCGCCCGAAGGCTTAGGAAGAGCCAATTTATCAGCCACAAGTGTTTTGAGAGCCCTTAAAGATTCCCTCAGCCGCTTTGAAGTTCAACCAGGAGCTCCGCCAATGAATAAGACCCCTTATTCATATTATAGTTCAGGCGGAACTGCTCAAAACTTCTCGGCAGAGACTGGAGCATAATATCAACTTGGGTTACCCCATTGATAATTTCTCCCAGAATCTCTATCTCATTAAGATAGCCCATCATTCTAAGAACGTGATCCCTCACGGACGTTCTTTCCGGCATGATGGCCGTCATGAGTTGCCTCATTTCACTTTGTCCGGCTGTCCTATCCTGATAACCAAAACTTCTTGAGGTTAAGCATCATATCATAGGTAATGGTCATAGCATGATACCGATGTCGCAGCACATTTGACTTGAAGGTCATAATGTTGCTCCGCGTCATCTCATAGCCCTGATCCATTTCCAATGAGCTTCCTTTCCTCAGTAGTGGAAGCATCATTTGGTTCAGCAGGTCAATTGACTTGGAGTACATATTTGTACTCCTCTGCAGTTAGGACAATGTCCAAGTTTCTTTTCCAATCCATACAATCAGGTTCAGTGAGTTTGTTGACTTTTAATGGGAATAATACCATATAAAACAAACAATGAGTTTAATTCGATATCATTTCCCTCAAGTGATATCATTAAACTACCAATCATTTCCAAAATCCCATCAGACATAGCAAGCCACGTTCTTGTGGACGTTTACCAGTCCAAATGATTTTATGATTGGATTTCACTTCGGTCGTACATCATCATAGCAGTGACTCCGATGGGGAGGATACTATAAAGCGTACCTAAGTGTGTACCATTTCTCAGTACTAAGTCCACCGCTCGGGAACCACATGTCCACCGCAAGCCACGTTCTTGTGGACGTTTACGTTGACATGCGGTCCTCCACGACTTTCTATAACTGTCGAGCCTCAATTAATCCCAAAGTTCCGTTTCCATTTAGCAAGCCACGTTCTTGTGGACGTTTACTAAAACAAACAACTTTATTAATTGAATCTCACTTATTTAAATGTCATAGAATCTTAATTAACCCAAAGTACCGTTTCCATTTAGCAAGCCACGTTCTTGTGGACGTTTACTAAAACAAACAACTTTGTTAATTGACTCTTACATTTATTAAATTTCACAATTTTATTAATCAAAGCTTGATATCTCGTAAGTGAAACTCGAAGTTTCTAACCAGCGATCAATCATGCAATTGAGCCCTATCTCTCACTAGGTGAGGGAGCCAATCAGACAATCGATCTAGTCATCGAATGACTCGAAAGTCTCTAATCTGTGTCATCGACATAACCAAGCGCTTTGGCTCCATTCCACTCCCCGGGGTGAGAATGAGTCGAGTTGAAATTAGTCTTTGAAAGACAGATTAGGCATTGCTTTTGAAAAATATAATTGTTCAATTTTATAAGTGGATTTTAAATTCGAATTTTGATCCAGTGATATCCGTGTATCGACTTTATCCGATAGGGAGGATGACACTAAAGCCAACTCGTAAGTGACACACATCACTATCAAAACAGAGAATGGAGACCGCGGGATTGTTTCCAATCCCTCTCCCACTTAGTATTTTACGAAAAAGGGATAACATGCATAAAATAAATAAAGCATAATAACAAGCACGTAAACACACAAAAAGCATTTAACGTGACCCCGATTATTATGGCCTTTAAATATCTTCCATGCACGTCTTCTCGGATCTTTGTCTCGTTGCTCGTCTCGGTCTCGATCCACCACCGACTCGTCTAAGTGCCAAGAGACGAACCCCTTCCACTGGAGTATCATCCCAGGCCTCGACGAGCGACCCGTGGTGTCCGTCGAACCCCCGCGCCGCTGCTGCCAAGTATCCAGCGAAACGGCGACCGCCGTTTAAGAAACGGCGACCGCCGTTTGCCCTTCAGCAGCTCGCGGGTTCGACTTCTCGACCCTCGTTCGTCCGGCCTCCGATCTTCTCTCGATCCACCAAGTAGCAGTAACATTACAAAGGTAAAACATACTACTTCCGGCATCGATCCTATACAGGTTGATCGATCCTATACATCCGGATAAAACGAAAAACGTAATAAAACCTAAACGACTCAACCCGTCGTTTTAACTATTACAAACATGCAACGATTTCAAAACCAAAACTGATCTCGACAAGCCCGAGAGTTAAACAAACCACAAACATTAAAGCACAAACACATGGCCATAATAATCGGGTTCGAACCTGCAAAACAAATCTCGCAAAAATACAACGAACGTACAAAACCGTCTCTGATACCAATTGTTGGAAATCGACTACCCGGGATGCGTTCGTTCGATCACTCGAACATCCGAACGATCCCAGTCGACATCCGGTGTCGCTACTTCGTTCGCTTTTCCAGCCCGTGCCCCGATTCACGCCCAGCCATTGCCCCGAAGGACAACCGCGCGAACCGAGCGGGCTGCCAGAAAAAGACCAAAACGGCGGTCGCCGTTTGGAAACGGCGGTCGCCGTTTCTCCGCGAACAGCAGCGCGTTCTGCCTGGAGCAAGCGGGCGCCTGCCCCCCCAAGCGGCCGTTTGTCCGCTCGAACAGCAACGCGACGTTGCTGTTCCGGGCTCGTTTCCGGTCCGTTTTTCCTCTTCCGACTACCGTTCCGGAGGTCCTTGACCCCCCAGTAGTCGAGGAACACGTACCACGACTCCCGGAACTCGATCGTTCGTTCGATATATTTTTAACGAATTTAAAGATCGATAATTGCGGAATTAGGGATCGATCTCATACCTTTGTCGCGTGATTCGGAGAAGCCGAATTGATAGATACCTCGAGTCTTCTAGCGTGTATCCTAGCCCTCTTGCTCCAGCCGATGTGTGGGCATCGATCCGCTTGGAGTTTCTCTTCTTCTTCTCTCTCAAACCCTCTTTCTCACGTTTTTATTATTCTGTCTCCAGAAATATATTTGCGCTAGCAAATTAATTTCTACAGAAAAAGAAAAACTATTCTGTATCCAGAAATATATTTGCGCTAGCAAATTAATTTCTACAGAAAAGAAAAACACTGCGCTAATCTAAATTAATTAAGCGGAGAAGAGAATAATTGCGCTAACAAAATAATTTCTCCACAGAATTAATTATAGCGGCGTTCTGTTGTTCCGAGAAGAGAGACGAGGGTTTTATATAGGCCACACTAGGGACCCATAGGCAATTAATTAATTAGGCTTAAATTGCAATTTAATTAACTTGGTGTCCCAAAAGGAAAACCTTAATTAAATTCCACAATTTTATTTATAATTAATTCCACTATAAAATTATAAATGATTTCCCAATTAATTAATTCAAATTATTCCGTCAATAATTTTCCCGCCGTATTACATACATGATTTTCCCCGTGTTTAAGATATCGCATGTCCATGAATTAATTAATTACTAATAATTAAATTAATTCATTTCTTATTATCCGAGACTAGTACCACTCATACTTATTATCATGTGGAACGAATCCACCTGCAGGGTTTACATGATAAACTTTATGAGCTCATCTCGGGGACATCATCAACCCAATAAATGGGACACGGTTTCCTGTCTATAATCTATAGCATGCCGTGTGTACAATACCGATTCCCAATCTACCGAGAATATTGACTAATCAATTAATCTCACTCATTGGCACATCAAAGAACCGAGCATTGGACACACGCACCTATAATTATATAGGGATTAAGAACTCACATATCCGTAATATCTGAGGTCTAGTTCGATTACATCGATTAGTAGAAATCGAACGCCCTCCCGTGGTCCTGCTCAATACACCAAGTGTACGAGTGTAACATGATAGTCAAGACCGACTATCTACCAGTCACACTACGACGTACCGATGGATTGTCCCTGTCCATCTAAGTCGTGAGCTACTGTTCGATAGTATACGAGTAACCGACAGTATGATCTTCCGCGTGTCTCCTTACGCCATACTGTCTACAACGTATACATCAAGGACTATTGCATTAAATGCAATCATGCTTGAGTTATATCTTGAATTAAGGTATAGATAAGGAGTTCCGCATTTGCACTAAACTAGACATTTAGAATACAACTCCATCAAACTACATGTCTCCACTTGACAATTCTATGAGAGCACTGAGAGTGGGTTCGAACTCTCCTTCTACTCCTCCAGCTTCGAGCTCTACTTCTGGCATGGATGTGAGTGCATACTATGCTGAAGAATCTGATGATGAGTCCGAAGCCTTGGCACTTCTAAGCTCTCCAAATCCAGATAAACTCGTAGCTCTTCAAGACACTGTGAATTATCTTATCCGTCAAGACATAAGGAGAAAAAGGAGATTCAAGAAATTTCAGAATCAAAGACCTATGAGGAGTTCGAACTCTCCTTTCTCTAGCTCTACTGGAAACCGAACTTCAAACTTCAGAAAGTTCATGCCCAATACTTCTGGTAAAGATATGTCCAAAATCAAGTGTTTTGAATGCAAAGGCATGGGGCATGTCAAGAATGAGTGTCCCAATCTACATAGAAAGAACAATGTTGATGTGAGCTATCTTGTCCTTGATGAGGAAAATCCGTTGTTCTCTTCTGATGACGAGAGAGATAATGTCCGGGAGGATGGAAAGAATGTGAATGCTTTCATGGGTTCCCTTGACAATGAGTATGAAGGCGAGTATGAAGTAGAAATGGAGGATGTTGCTACTTATGATAACATTTTCTGCTTCTCATCTAATATTACAGAAGGTTCGAACTCTGTGTCTTCTGCTGGATCTACCTCATCCTCTTACAAAACTGTTTTGACTTCAAAGCCTGAGACTGTTAGCTTAAGAGAGTTCAAGATAGTTAAAAATGAACTTGAAAGAGCTCTGAAGGAAGTCAATGAACTGAGAGAGATTGTTAAGAAAGAAGACTCTGAGAAGGACTTTCTTAGAAAATCATTGACTCAAATGGAAGAAGCCTGTGCTATGAGAACAAAAGAACTCTACGAGTTAAAAGACAAAATGGATGTAACAGATTCTTTATTCAAAAAATTGAACACTGGAACTTCCAAACTTGACTATCTCATAAGCTGTGTTAACCCTAAGAGGTATGGACTAGGATTTAAAGAGACTCTTGAGACTGTTTACACCGAGCCGATAAAATTTCCACCAAAATTCATTCGACCAAAGGATAGAAAGATCATGGAGTATGTTGAGACTAAGCCAGAAAATTCTCTCAAATCGACAACAAATCTGGCTTCCACATCTAAATCTACTCCTTCCAGTTCGAAGACCAAGATTGACGTCTCAAAATTCATCAAAACACACAACGTGTCAAATAGGTCAATGTCTTCTGACCTAAAGAGTTCTAAGACACAGAATGATGAATCCAGGCCTATGAAGGCTAAAACAGATCAGTCTGTGAAAGTGACAAAAATGACTCTTCGACCTACTGCGCCTCGCAAAAACTTTGTAAAGAGATACATCTGTCATTATTGTGGCATAGCTGGACATATAAGACCCTATTGTTACAAGAAAATGGAAGATCTGAAAAGGTCACAATCACATATTCCTAAACAATCTTGGGAAAAGAAAAAACTTGTATCTTCGGCTTCCAACTTGTGTGTGAAGAAAATCTGGAAAAAGAAGCAAAACTCTCTTGCTCCTGTGAAGTCTACTGTGAAAAGAGTATGGAAGCGTCAAGAAGACATTATATGCAATGTTGCATTTACAGCTGCCAAAACCGGAAACAGAGAAATATGGTACTTTGACAGTGGATGCTCCAGACATATGACTGGTGTGAAAGAAAGCCTCATTGACTATGTACCACATTCTGGGGGACCAGTTACCTATGGAGGAGGTGCAAAGGGTAACATTGTTGGGTGTGGCACTCTGAGTGTGAAAGGTCTTCCATCTCTAAAGAATGTTCTTCATGTGGAAGGGTTGTGTGCCAACTTGATTAGTATAAGTCAGTTGTGTGATGATGAACTTGATGTAAAGTTCAACAAAAACAAGTGTGAAGTCTATAATTCAGAAGGAAAATGTATACTGACTGGAATTCGTGCTATAAATAACTGTTATGCTATTGAAGAGACATGTTTGTCTACCAAGTCCGCTGATGAGATAGACTTGTGGCATCAAAGATTGGGTCATACCAGTCTTCGAAACTTGGAAAACCTTGTTCGTCTCAAAGCTGTGAGAGGCATCGAATCTCTACCAAAGATTGAGAAAAGAGTGTGTGGCGAGTGCCAAATGGGAAAACAGACCAGAAGTTCACACCCTGCTCTAACTTTGAACTTTAGAACTTCCAACTGTTTTGAACTTATGCATATGGACCTTATGGGACCAATGGAAGTTCATAGCTTGGGACACAAGTGGTACACTCTTGTGATTGTTGATGATTTTTCGAGATACACATGGGTAAATTTTTTGGCTACCAAGGATGAGGCCTTTGAAGCCTTTCATAATTTGGCTAGGAAAGTGCGAAACATGCATGGGGCACGAATTCAAAGGATTCGAAGTGATCACGGTGGTGAGTTTCAAAATCAAGCTTTCCTAGAATATTGTACTCGAAAAGGCATTCATCATGAATTCTCATCACCTAAGACACCTCAACAAAATGGCATTGTTGAACGGAAAAATAGAACTTTGAAGGAGATGGCCACTGTTATGTTAGTATCTAAGAAGATGCCTAAAGGCTTTTGGGCAGAGGCTATCAGCACGGCTTGCTATGTGATCAACAGGATCACTCTTCGAAGCCAAACAGAAAAGACTGCCTATGAACTTCTCACAGGCAAAAAGCCAAATGTAGCTCATCTACGAATTTTTGGTTGCTTGTGTTACATCCTGAATGATCGAGATCCACTGAAAAAGTTTGATTCCAAATCAGACAGAGCTATCTTCATTGGTTATGCTCTAAATAGTCACGCTTATCGTGTCTTTAACCTAAGGACACGAACTGTTCAAGAATCAACAAACATAACTTTTGATGAACATGATTTCAAAGGAAAGACTACTGAAGTTGTGACAAAGATTCAAAGTACAAATGAAGAAGGAGGAGAACCTGAAAAGATGGACTCAGCAGCTTCGAACTCTGGAGCTTCGAACCCTGGAGCCATGAACGAACAAGTTACAGCAGCTTCGAATTCTAGCTCCAGTACAGAATCTTCAGATGATGAACATGTCTCAGAGACTTCGAACGCCCCTCTCTTTACTTCAAACTCTACTGGAGTCCCGAACTCGGGACCCCCTGCTCACATACGAAAACGACATCCTACTCAACTGATTATTGGAACCTTGGATCAAAGAACAACTCGCTCATCCCGGCCTTTGAACTCTTGGACTGAGACCTCAAACTTGGCTTTCATGTCTCCAGACATTGGAATTATGAGTTTTGTCTCAGAAATTGAACCAAAGAATATAAAGGAGGCCATCTTGGATGAATTCTGGGTTGCTGCTATGCATGAGGAGTTGAACGAATTTGAACGAAATAAAGTTTGGTCTTTGGTGCCCCGACCCAAAAATGTCAACATTATTGGAACAAAATGGATCTATAAAAACAAAACAAATGAGCATAATCAAATTGTACGAAATAAGGCTCGACTCGTTGCACAAGGGTATACTCAAGTTGAGGGTGTGGATTTTGATGAGACCTTCGCTCCTGTAGCTCGAATTGAGTCTATACGTCTTCTTATTGCCATAGCTTGCTATAGGAATATCCCATTAAGGCAAATGGATGTTAAGGCTGCTTTCTTGAATGGTGTGTTGGATGAAGAAGCCTACGTTGAACAACCAAAAGGGTTCATAGATCCAAAGAAGCCAGACCATGTCTATCGTCTTCATAAAGCTCTCTATGGTCTAAAGCAAGCACCCCGGGCTTGGTACTCTTGCCTGACAGAGTTCTTGATTGCTTATGGGTTCACAAGAGGAAATGCTGATACTACACTATTTGTAAAAACAATGGGAAGAGACATGCTCATAGCTCAAATATATGTTGATGACATTGTTTTTGGCTCCACAAATCCCAAAATGGTGAAAGACTTCTCTACAGCCATGTCCTCGTCTTTTCAAATGAGCCTTGAGGGGGAACTCAATTATTTTCTTGGACTCCAAATTTCTCAACGAAAAGATGGAATTTTTGTCTCACAAACCAAGTATGCTTTAAATATGCTTCAAAAATTTGATATGGCAGAGGCTAAGCCTATGAAGACCCCCATGGCCACTACTGATAAACTCTCTCGGGCTTCCAAGAGTAAGGACACTGACATTACCAACTATCGCTCTCTCATTGGAAGCTTGTTGTATCTCACTGCCACTAGGCCCGACATCATGTTTAGTGTTTGCCTATGTGCTCGTTATCAAGCTCAACCAAAGGAAGAACATCTTACAGCTGTTAAGCGAATTCTTCGCTATATTGCTGGGACTACTGAGCTGGGACTATGGTATACCAAAGACACCACAGCCTCTCTTGTTGGGTATGCGGATGCTGATTGGGCTGGTGATGCCGATGATAGGAAGAGCACGAGTGGAGGGTGTTGTTTTCTCGGAAATAACTTGGTTTCTTGGCATAGTAAGAAACAAAATTGCATAGCTCTCTCAACTGCTGAATCGGAGTATGTCGCTGCAGGTAGCTGCTGCACTCAACTCCTTTGGCTTCAACAAATGCTGGCAGACTACCAGATCACAAGTACCCCTCTAACTCTTCTATGTGATAATGAAAGTGCCATAAAAATCAGTCAAAATCCGGTACAACATTCAAAAACTAAACATATTGGCATTCGACACCATTTCATTCGTGACTTAGTTGAAAAAGGTGAAATTATCATGGAACATGTGCCTACTGAAAAACAACTCTCAGATTTCTTTACTAAACCTTTGGCTTCGGAGAGATTCATTTCTCTCAGAAAATCCTTATGCATGTGTGCTATATGACTTAGTTGGAGAGGCACAGGCTACGACTTCTGTCTTTTGTGTGTCACTTTGCAGGAAGCCCAACAGGTAGATTGACAAGAGAGTATGACTCACTTTGCATGGATGTTGAAAATGCTTGAACTTTGGTACTTGCAATATACATATATACTTCTTATACATATAACTATGATAAATTTGAAAGTTCATTTTCTTACTCTCTGAATATGCACTTTGAACTTTTCGTGGATTAGTCTTGTCAGTTGAACATGGATTCGAGGCCGCTTTAGTCTTTGGACCCAAGTGTATTTATTCCTCTGAGTGTGAACGTGTGAACTTGGCTTATAACTCCCACAAGCTATCACTTGCATAGATCATAATACTAAGTAACGGAGGATGCCAGATCAATTGTCCGCCGGCTCCCCTCTTCGAAAGGTAGTACATGGACGCCTCAATTTAAGATGTTCTTCAATCACACTTCGGAGATGCGAGATGATCCTCGCTCCCCTCTGACTGTTGTAATGAGCATCTGCTGCATTTCATTTAAAAGCTATAAACTCGTCTGGAGAACGCCGGATCAACTGTCCGCCGGCTCCTCTCTGATTGTAGTATTGCTAGTCCCAAGTGGAGTGCCTTTAAAAGTTCACCTCACACTCATGAATTAAAATCTCTTGTGCGGTGCTAACTCATCAATATGTTCCGACGAAACACGAACTCGACTCTGTGATTGTGACGATTGAAAAGTAAATTTCTTTCAAAAACGATTCATTGAAATACCACATATTCACACTTGCTTGCCTGCTGCTTCGAACTCACTCATTTCCCATGACTCTAAGAGTTCGATGTCTCTCTTTCTCTACCTCGTGGGCGCATCAACAATGGGACACACAGAAGTGTGGAGGTTCGAACTCCTTATTCCTCTCTAATTTAATTGTATTGCTTCTCTGCCTTCGAAGCCACATGTTAACAGTAGTAGTTGTCTCTCTCTCTCTGAGACTTCGAACTTGGAAACTTGTTTTACCTATTTTTTTTGATCTCTGAAAATTGGTTTTTGCTTAGTCACTGGACTCACTTACTCTATTGTGTTCTCTTTTACACTGTCTTGCTTGCTTGGCGTGCTTAGTATTTACAGGGGTTCGAAGTATCCTTCCTTGTACGACTCCAAAGCTTCGAAATTTATTCACAACTGGTTGTGAGTTCGAACCCGCAACTTAACTGGTACTACACGTGGCACGATCCCAGCAGTTGAATATGAAGCGGTTTCTCTGTCGTCTATAAATACCCCGTCCGCGAAACACATAGTTTACGCTTTCACTGTGTGTTTTTCAGAGCTAAACTCTTGCAAAATTTCTCTCTCTACTAAGTTCGAACTTGTACTGTCTACTTCTGTGACTATTACTTCTACCGGTTCGCACTACTATCATGACTACTTCAAACTCTCAATTTGCTGCTATGACTATCTCCGAACTACAAAACCAAGTTACACTCCTTACTTCTCAGATCACTGATCAAACTGCTGTTGTCACAGCCTGCTCTATGAAGTTTGCAGAGGCTGCGATGGATGACACTGATACTATCCTGCATGAACTAACTTCACAAAAGACAGTCTTACTAAAACTCAAATCTCAAAAAGAATTGGCGGAAAAAGAGATTGTTACAAAGACAAAGGAAGAGGAAGATCGAAGGGCTGAAGAAGAAAGACTGAGGATTGAAAAACAGAAATTCGAAGAAGCCGAGAGACTTCGAATTGCTGCAGAAGAGAAGAAGAAAAAGGACGATGAAGAAGCAGAGAGAGTTCGAACTGAGCTCCTCAAGAAACAGAAGGAGAAGGAAGAGACTGAGAGGCTTCGTATTGAGAATGAGAGGAAAAAGAAAGCTGAGGAGGAGGCTGCGAAGGCCAAATCTGATGAAGCACTTAAGAAAAAGAGACTTGAAGATGCAAAACTTGCCCAACAGAAACTTTCTACAGATGCTTCGAAGAAGCCGTCCCTCACCAAGAGGCCTGGATCGAAGGCACTGTATGTTGAGATCCCTAGGGCTGTCTCTGATGTGGGACCGAAATATTTACCTAGTCCTACTCTGTCGCAAGGTTCGAATCTTTCTACCCTTGAACTTCATAAATTAAAATTGAAACAGGCAGCAGAGGAAGAAAAGCTCAAAGCCTCACTGGAGAATATTACAGACGACTCTCAGAGATGCTCTCCCGAGTTCGCAGGCTCTCTTGCTCGCACTTCAAATTTTATTACTAATGAAGTGTTCTCTGAATCTCCAGATTCGCCTGTTATCATTGGTACTTCGCAGGGTGAGGGCTCCGAAGCACCAGATGCCAAAACCACCATTGTGGTTCGCTCTCCCACACTACCACTGGTGGGTTACTCTGAGGACTTCTATACTGAGGCTGCGGAGGCTCGCTTCAATGCCATGGCTAACACTCTGTTCACCTTCGAAAAGATTTACAACTCCAGACTGAAGAAACTTGGGATCATTGAGTTTCTGGCGCGTATGAAGTTGAACTGTGCACTAAATTATGACTACCCGTGTTATTCGAAGGTGCACAAGATCTTTTTTGCACACGTCACTAAAAACTTCGCAGACCCCACCTCTCCTTTCTATGGAAAGTTTGTCTTTCGCGGCAAAGTCTACATCTTCACTCCTTCTGTCATCAACAAGTTTTTCAAAAGAGATAGGATCGAAGCCTCTTGGGACTCTCCGAAGACCACACATCCTGACTCTGAGATGATTGGCTTCGTGCTAACTCGTGGACGTGACCCTTCGGCTCAGCCTGCGTTCCCTAAGCTAACTCAATTCTTTTGTGTCTTACACAAAATGGTGTCAAGCAACTGGATTCCTACAACTAGCACTGCCCAAGTACATTCGGGTTCGCTCCATCTGATCTACAGACTCAGTCGTGGCATCCAAGTAGATTTGGGACAGGTGGTCTTTGAGAAGTTGTGCTCTTATGCTTCGAAGACTGACAATTCAATAGCTGCTGAGAGACTTCCGTTTCCTCATTTGGTGGCTTCGTTGATGTACGAACAAGGTTTCTGCCCTCTGCCTTCGGATGGTGATCCCATAAAGATTTCAAAATTTGTATGGAATGGATCATACTTAAGCAACAAGAGAGTGAAAGATCTTCCCTGGGAAAATTTCGGGGATCGAAATGTGGACTTAAAAATGTTTGGAAAAACAAAACTTCAAGTCACTTCGGCTGCGTCCCAGCTGTCTCTTCCCAAGAGCCATTCGAAGCGCAAACATCAAATTTCTCCTTCGGACTCTACTGATTCAGACTCCTCGGATGATGATTTATACCTTGCAGCGCCGACAAATCTTCTACGTGATATCCGAAATGAAAGATATTATCTTAAACTTGCCTTGGATATCAATAGGCATATGGAGCGCAAGGTTCGAAGAGTTAGTCGTCGAGGGGGAGATGGGACTTCATCCAAGGACTCCGAACGACTGGGCAAAATGTACAAGCAGATCCTCGAAGTCGGAGAGACTATCAGGATTGAAAAAGAGAAGGCAGACGCCGCTGCAGTCGAAGAGGCCAAGTCTTCGAAGTCAAAAGGGAAGAAAAGGAAAGTTCAGTTTGATGAGAAAGTGAGTTATGATGATGATGTTCAAGAGTTGGATGTGGATGAAATTCCTCTTGCTAAGAGAGCGAAGACAAAATTCACCAAATATGACGCTGAAGGGCTCCCTTGCTCAGAGGACACTGATGGATCGAAGTCTGGACTCACATCTTCGAGCTCTGTCTCCGCTGAAGGAACAGGAAAAGGGCTTTTAAAATCTACTGACAAACCTTTTGCAGGTTCGAAGTCAAAAGACACTGTCAAGCTCGTTGTAAATCAAAAGACTGGCGTGTCTGTAAAAAAGGTGCCTAGGAAGCAGGTGGCAAACAAAGGCCCTTCGAAGAAGAAACCAGTCAAGCTTCCTTCTCCTACCCCTGATGCTGAAGATGAAGAAAACGAAGATGAAGAAGAGGAAGAGGACGAAGATGAAGAACAGAAAACTGATGATGAAGACATCGATGTCACATTCAGTGATGATGAAGATTTGGATGATACGGATCATCGAAGACCTGACACTCCGATCGATGATTCAGCCACAGGATCCGATTAATTTCTCCTTATCATGCGAACTACTGATAACTGTGTTTAAACTGATTTTTTTTGTTTTGATACTCGTTTGAACTCGGTTTCTCTTATTTAATTTTATTCTAAGTGTTTTTGATGTTCGAACTTGTGTGCCTTTGTCTACGCTCTATTTCTTTCACTTTTTGCACTTGTTTATCTTTACAACTTTTTGAGTGTGATACTAATTTGAGGGGGAGATTCAGTTCGAATCTCCGATTATGAAGTTGACTCAAAAAGGGGGAGATTGTTAGTGTGTAAGTTCGCTCTAGTTCATAAAGAGTCTTCGGACTCTTGTGAACTAGCTTGAACTTCACACTTTGGTTTTTGAATGAACTTCATTCTTATGTGTTTTTGTCATTTGTACAGGTTGAGTAATTCTAAGTATGCTAGTGCTTGGAAGACTTAGCCATATGCAAGTACAAATTACACTGTGGGTCTTGGAAGCACTGGTGCTGATAAGTCCCTGGAGTTCGAAGCTGCAAAGGGTTCGAACTCCCTCTTCACTGATTCACCAAAGGAGTGCTGTAGAAGTTCATAGCTCTGGAGTTCATCCCGCTAGGGCTATGAAGCCAGAGGTGCGAAGAGTGAGAAGGCCCTGCTAAGGGAATCCGAACTCGCTGAAGTAAAACATCAAGTAGCTCTACACACTCCCCGTTCGAAGTTCGAAGGCTCGCCAGAGACAAAGGACTGAGAACAAGTCAGTGATGGAATATTCGAGATTCCATAGAAGATGCTTTGGGCTCGGCCCATCAAGCGTAAAACCCGGAAGCCCATTAGGGTTTCATTTACGAGGTCTATAAATAGTCGCTAGATTGTTTGTAGAACTTAACACTTTAATCTGGAATTTCCTAGAGAGAGAAATATTGTAATCCGAGAGTATTCGCTAGAAAGCTCCGGTTCACTCTACTGTGATTCACTTAGAACGAGTTCGCTAGAAGGAGTTCATAGTGTATCTGTTTAGTCTGTGGTTCATAGGACGCTAGTACATTGAACTAATAGACGTTGTTTTTGGTCGTGTGACCTTTCTATAAGTTCGTAAGGACTTATAGATGTTTGATTGAAGTATTGAATACAAAGCTTTCATTCAAGAACCTCTTTATTGTGTTGACATATTTTATAGTTCATAGACCCAACGCAGTTTACTCTACGGGTCTACCAAGTACTGCAGTTCATAACACTGTAGTGCCTTCAAACACAATTTCATTGGATGACCGAAAGAGTACCAGTGGAGGATGCTGCTTCCTTGGAAACAACATCATCTCTTGGCATAGCCGCAAGCAAAACTGCATTTCTCTATCCACTGCCGAATCCGAATACATTGCCGCAGGGAGTTGCAGTACTCAACTTATTTGGCTCAAACACATGCTCGATGACTACCATTTTGAGAGTAACACTCTTACCCTCTATTGTGACAATACTAGTGCCATTAACATCAGCCATAACCCTGTTCAACACTCGCGAACCAAGCACATCAGTATTAGGCATCACTTCATACGTGACCTAGTGGAAAAACGTCTCTTAAGGCTTGACCACATACCAACGGAGAATCAAAAATCCGACATCTTCACTAAACCACTAAGCTCAGATCGCTTCATCATACTAAGAAGATCTTTGTGCATGTGCATCATGCCCTAGAAGCATTTCTGCTTCGTGCTGCCGCAATGTCATGCCAGCTTCGCTCTGCCTATGTTTTCTTATCAAATTAAAATTGTGTGTAAAATTTTCTGAAGGAAAAGAACATACCAACATCGTATTGGTAACATGGGCGAACTCATATACATGTAATTAGACTAACTTGGGTTAAGATTCCATGTACAATTCGATTTAGGTATTTCATACACTCAATATTTACTTTGTTATCAATGCCTACGTAAGAGCAAGCTCTACCTATGCAGCACGAAGAACACCTAGGATTATGATTTTTATTTCCTAGGATTTTTTTTCTTTGAAGAATTCACACCAACAAAAATATGTTTTCCTTTTATTACAAAAAAAAAAAAAAAAAAAAAAAACAGAATATTAAATAATAATAATAATAAAAAATTTGGCAAGGCAGTGCACTGCGGCACCACCCTGCATACTGATGCCAATTCTGACATGGAGGAAATGGGTGCATATTCTGAGAGGTATTGGTCCCGTCGCCGTGCCACCCTCGGTCCTTACTATGCCGCAAAGTCAATCATCCCCGACCGCCGTGTGGATTTCACGACTTGCATCGATCAACGACTTGATCAATTTATTGATCAAATGCAACTTCGCAAGACCGTGTCATATGCCAAAGGTTTTTGTGCTGAGATGGTTCGAGATTTCTATGCAAATTTGCGTCATTGCTTTGCAAACCCCAAGTCACAAGGATATGACAAGGTCTATGTTCGGCAGCATGTTTACGATTTCTCTCCATCTGCTATCAACAAATTTCTTGATCGTGTCGAGTTACAATACCCTATTCAGCTGAAGCCTCATCCCACTGCCGTAGCTCAACGACTTTTAGGCGGCCTCGGTTCCGTCAATCCGCCTCTGCCCGATCATCAAATTCACTCCCAAGGAGTCGAATGATCTGCCATGGAAAGGATATCACATGTTTGAGACCAAGGCGCCTGCTACCACTGGTCAGCCGCAGGATGAAGCCACTGGTGGTGCTGCCTCTTCCCAAGGCCTGCCTGAGATATATCTCCAAGCTCGCAAGTTTGCACAAGACTATGCGGCTCAATTATGCAAGGATATGACTTCCCATATGGCTGTTGGTATTGAAAATGCCATTTTCTACTTCCTTGACAACCATGGGATTTCTACACAAAAAGGGGGAGGAGCTACGCAGAGGCAGAGTAAAGCACAGGAGGGGCAGACTCAAGAGAGTGAAGGGCATGAGGAAGAGAAAGCAGCTGATGAAGATGATGATGAAGATGTAGCTGCCGCAAAAGGAAAGAAGATGGTTGATGATGGTGATGAAGAGGAGGAGTCTGATGAAGAACAAGAATTTTAAATTTAAGTTTTTTTTAAGTTTATTTTGATGTTGAACAATTAAGTTTTATTTGTTCTAAAAAATTGGTGTGTTTTAACTTCAAAGTTTGTTTGTTATTTTTTTTCTAACTTAGAAGGCATTAACTAAGGGGGAGTTCTTACTCATGCCTAAAGTTAATATAAACAATGTTTATTCATAAACCTCTAAGTAAGAGAGTTTTCATTGAGGGGGAGTTGTCGTTATACTCTGCCTCATGTTTTGTGAAGAAAGATAAAAAGGGGGAGTTTGTTAGTGTAAATATTGCTAGGCAGAGTAATGCGGCAGAGTTACTGAGCATAACAATGCCTTAGTCATATTTACATGTTTTCTCCTTTCTTCACATCTTTATATTGTTATTTTTCACTCTTTACATGTGTGAAATGTTTGAGCATGATGTCCCAGTTGAATCATGCGTGTTTAGACAATCAAGACGTTAGCAGAATCATGCGGCAGGACGAAGACCTTCGGCATGCCGCACGACGAACAAGAGCAGAAGACTCAAGCAGGAACGATAGGCATAGAGAACCTGAAAACAAAGAGAAATGGAAGGCATTGGCAAGAGTTAAAGCATTCCAGTCAATTGAAGAAGGTTCGCCCTGCCTGAAGGACAGCTCGCTGTGCGGCAAAGACAGGAGCCTGGTCAAAGGCGGTTCCTATCTTCTCTCAACCACTTCAAACCTAGTTTTACTAGGGATTTCGGTTGAGAACTTCTCTTATAAATACCAGGAGACTTCAGCTCTTTAATTAACACTTTTATCTATCCCGAAAACACAAATTGTACTCAAGATCATTCACTAGTCAGTTTTGTAGGCAAGATCTTCATTGGAAGTTCTTCGTCCATTTATCTTCTCGTCGAAGAGAATTACGTATGACTAAGTAATGATCTGGAATTTAGTATAGGATAGATTTATTTACTTTATTTCAGTTTTGATTGTTCACTAATCTCCGGATCCGATAAACGAGAAGGAATGCCTTCGCATTGCCTTAAGTTTAATCGATTGTAAATCCGAGATTATCCTTTGTAAAGACATTGATCTTTAATAATATATTTTAGCCGTAAGACACATTCGTATGGGTATAATTTAAATACCCGTACAAAGATTTAATTCCTTATGTTATTTATTTATCGTTTCGTTTGTGTGTGTGAGTTTGTTCGTTCTGCCTAACGTTTATCTTTCCGCTGCATAACTTATACATATATCACATATATATATTAAACTGATAATTTAAGATACACATTAAAATACTTAAATTAATTTAAACGAACAAACTAAATTGTAAGGCTTCGTGGTGCGGCATACTGAAGTAGCGCATCACCCTGCCTTAAGTTTGGCAGCGTATTTTTCTTCGTAAATACCCCTGCCACGCATTTTCACAGTTCGATCCGCTTTTGGACCACCTCTGGTTGTGTTCTGAGAGCAAAATTCCACCGCCCACGAATGAGATCAAAATTTCGAAAGCCCATTAATGAGATCAAAATTCACCGGGCTGATTTGTTTACTGGCCAGTCTAAATCCACAGGCTGACCGGCCCATAATTCAATATGGATGTTTGTGGCATTTCGTTTGGTTTTGTTTGGTACGGTTCCGGACAGATGTTCCTTTTTTATTTACTCCTTTAATTGTTATGTTTTTTTTTAATTATGTAAATTAATTTTTCCTAAAATTTAACTACCTTTATTTATAATGATTAATAATATATTTTTATTTAATTAAATTTATTTAATTAATTATATTTAATTATTATTCCCTGGGCACCACAATTATTTGCTTACATTAAAAAATATAAAAAAAATCTTAATTTTATCTTTACAATACACCTTTACCACTATTTTTTCAACTAATTTTATTATCTAATTACAATTCAATACTCATTATACTTCTATTTTATATTATTCTACATAAAAAATTGTTTTTTTCTTAAATTTCGTGAAAATGTAAATACTTATATTTATAATGATTAATAATATATTTTTATTTAATTAAATTTATTTAATTTATTATATTAAATTGTTACTCCTTCTACACCACAATTATTTGCTCACCTTAAAAATAAAAAATAAAATCTTAACTTTATCCTTACAATATACTTTTATTTAAACATATATCACTATTTTTTCAACTAGCTTTATTATTTAATTACAATCAATACTCATTATACTTCTATTTTATATTATTCTACATAAAAAAATTATTTTTTTCTTAAATTTCGTTAAAATTTTGTTTGACAAACATTTGGTCACACGGAAGGAGTATTATATAATAAATATTATTAATGTTTACATTTTGATATATTTAATTCTTAAATATTTAATCAATCAACAATTAAATCAGTTGGTATTTATTTACCGACAAAAATGATTAATAGATCTTTTTTTAATAACGAAGAATGGTGGTGTAGCACCTGAGTCTCGATTTTACAATTGATAGTTAGTAATCCCCTAAGCTCGTTTAATAACTTCACTAATCATAATTAATTAAATAATCACTCTCTAATAATATTATTATTACCCATTTGAAACTATTTAAATAATTTTAATACTCTAATAATATAATATAAGTATTGGTCTTAACAAATAAAAATAAATTGTTAATATTATTAAGTTAAAGCTAAAAAAAAAAAATTAAATAAAAACAAAACCAAAAAAAAATAAAAAAAATGCTATGTTTATACAATTTCTAAGAAAAAAAAAAAATATATATATATCTTTTCGGTTGTCTTGGTTCCTACCATCACAAAGCTATGTTTGACCTTTTCTTCATCCTAGCTCCTGCACCAACAAGACAAACCAGACACAAAAATACTCTCTTTCACTTCCTTACACAAAAACAATGTTTGAATTCATGCCAAAAATAAGAAAAGTGAACCCCTTTTCAAAACACACCTCACAACACTCTCACTCACATTTCACAAATTTTTCACAGAAGGAGTCGAGCATTTGGGGATAGGACGAGCATAGAAGCTTAGGAAGAGCTTAGGGGTCGAGTTGAGCTAGGGTCGCACACGCTTCAAGAGGTAGGGGTTTCTTCATCTCTTTTATAACATTGTATTTCAATGTATATTACACGTGATTGTATGCTTGAATTTACAAATGATTAAATGTTTTAGCCTGTGATCCTCTTAAGGGTCTGTGATCTATTATTTGGTCATCGGACTTGTTCCGCGTTTGGGTTGAAACTTATTACATAGCCTGTGATCCTCTTAAGGGTCTGTGATCTTCACCGGTCATCGGACTTGTTCCGCACAAGGGTTGTGTAATACATGCTATGATATGACTATGTGTTTATTCATGTTATGCCGATTATATGTTCGTACAATGATTATTTTGTTATTTTTGAGATGAATTTTCCCTGCTGAGCACGTTGAGCTCACCCCAATCAACGATATGTTTTTAGGTACGGTTGGAGACTTGGAGGAGTGTGACGGGCATGGCACCGTGTGACATCGCTTTTTATCGTTTATTGGCTTTGTTAAAACTTGACTTTCGCTTTTGTAATGTCTTTGACTTTGACCGTTATGTGTCAACTTTTATGCTCTACTTTTGAAACTTATTTTCATGTTTGAATGACTAGTTTTATTTCGAAGAAAATACTTGTTTGACGACTTATTTTATTTGTTTACGTAACCCCCGCTCTTTACCAAAACCCTTTTAAAATTAAATTTTATTTATTTTAAATACTTTCCGCTGCTATTTTACAAAACGAAAACGGGGCGTTACAGGTGGTATCAGAGCAGGCTTTAGATTCTGTAGACTTTAAAACTTTTTCAAAAAAAATAAAAAATAAAATAAAATAAAAGCTTTCATGTTTTAAAATAAAAGAAAGAGATGTCACTATTGCCTCCGTCATTCCTCGCCGAGCTCTCCTAAAGGTACGTTTTTAGATTTTGCGATCCTAGACTTAGAACTCCGAGCTTAGCTTTTGCACGTTATGTTTGCCTTGAGTACTTAGATGGCACGCACTATGAGGACTTGTACTAGGAGGGATCTGAGGCCAGACAGTTCGCTACGGCGCAAGATTCATCGGTATAGCACGTACGTTAAGGATGTTAGTCACACGCTAGGAGAGCATCTGCTGACGATGCATAGGATGTGGCAGGAGCTACGGGACTTGGGTTATCACCACGTCAGTCACAGAGATGGAGCCAGGAGGTGCATTGGTTCGTTGCCGAAGAGGATGCAGAAGTTTCCTCGAGAGTTCTACCACGGCTATCGGACGCCAGGGACGTCTCGATTCCTTTACGACGAGTTCACCCGAACTCTCTACTATCACTTGATGTTCTTTGGGATACCAGAGGAAAGGGAAATCCCGCCCAGATGCAGTAGGTGTGGGAAGAACCACGGAGGACCCTGTCTACTAGGGCTGCGCTTTTGCTACACGTGTCGCAAGCGAGGACACCAGGCTCGTCAGTGCCCACGACGTGACCATATTTGAGCACGGAGGATTATGAGATCCATTTCGATTTTCCAGATTTACGATGTAGTACTTTAGTCTTCATGTTTAGTAGAAAACGTGACATGTATTATGACTATGTATTTCTGGACGAATATGAATCGAATGATATGTTTTGAAATGTTATCTTGTTCATGCTTACGTGGCAATATGTTTCTGAATTTGAGTATCTTATTTTTTTTCGACTAAATTGATGAAGATGTTTAAATCGAAAATCTAAATGTTCTTACGACTGACAGAGATGACAACGCGAAGGAACGGTAACGCAGCTAACAATGCTTGCCCTAACGGAGCAGACCAACCGCCCCTTGCTCAGGCTACTGCTGATGCCATGGGAATGGCTTTCACGCATTTCCTTCAGAACTTTCAGGCCAGCGGAAATGCTAATAACAGTGTGGAAAAGTTCCGCAGCTTTGGACCGCCGACCTTCAATGGCAAAGATGGTCCTGCAGTCGTTGAAGAATGGTTCCGCTCACTAGAGCGCATTTTCCGCACGATGAACTGTGGAGATGCCCAGAAGATAGCTTGTGCCACGTTTCAGCTGGTGGAGGATGCTGATCATTGGTGGGAAGGGTTTTACCGCAGTCAGACGGATGCAGAGCGTAATGCTATGACCTGGGTTGACTTCAAGACTGAGGTCATGAATCAGTACTTTCCACAGTCGTTCCTTAACCAGAAGGAGACAGAGTTCCTGAACCTCAAGCAGGGAAGCACGACCGTCACTGAGTATGAGAGGAGATTCAACGAGCTGAGCAGGTTTGCCCCACATCTGGTGGACACTGATGCGAAGAGGTCTTCTAGATTTGAACGAGGACTAAGGCCCCAACTAGCCGGTATCCTAGCAGCACAGGGTGATCTGGGGTATTATGAGCTGGTCAAAAGGGCTCACAAAGTCTAGGCTGGACTGAGAGGAGATGAGGTGAAACCGAAGCCTTTTGTGGTCAATGAGAAGCGCAAGTGGAACGGTGGTAACAACAATGGCAACCATCAGAACAAGCAGATGAAGACTGGAGGAAACAACAAGCCATGGTGCCGTGAGTGCGGGAAACAACATAATGGAGCGTGCATGCTGGGACAGAACAAGTGTTTCCGATGCCGCCAGCCAGGTCACATGACTCGTGATTGCCCTCGGAACAACCAGAACATTGGTGCGCCTCAAGCACCGAGACATAATGGAGGTGGACAGCGTCCAGGAGGACAGGCTCGCATGTATGCGATGGCTTGTGATGATACTGAGAATGACCATGGGGTGATGACAGGTATGTTAACCATTTCTGGAGTTCCTGCTTTTGTACTATTTGATACGGGTGCTTCACACTCATTCGTGTCCAGAAAGTTTCACAACTTGATAAGAGAACACAGTACTAGAGTAGATAACTCGTTAGAGGTAAGTTTACCCTCGGGTGGTGTGATCTCTACGAATGATATGGACAAGGATTTGAAAGTCGACATTGGAGGAAGACACCTTTCTGCAGACGTGTATGTGATCGAGATGACGGACTTTGATCTTATTTTGGGGATGGATTGGCTCACTAAATACCAGACCAAGATTCAATGTCGTGAACGACAGATTACGTTCAGACTTTCTGAAGGAGATGAGTTCACTTTCTCTGGGTCAAAGACGAAGACAGTGCCCCAAGTGATATCTGCGATGAAAGCTGTGAAGTTACTAAAGAAGAAGAGTTGTCAGGGTTTCCTTGTGAATTTGGTCAACCAACCGACACCAGAAGTGATGCCCACTGACGTACCAGTTGTACAAGATTTTGTGGATGTATTTCCGAAGGAGTTGCCGGGACTACCTCCTAACAGACAAGTGGAGTTTACGATCGACTTAGTGCCAGGAGCAGCACCCATGTCCAAAGCACCCTACCGCATGGCGCCGAAGGAGTTGGAAGAACTGAAAGCGCAAATCCAAGAGTTGTTGGACATTGGCTACATTCGACCGAGTGTGTCACCATGGGGAGCCCCCGTTCTGTTTGTGAAGAAGAAGGACGGATCACTCAGGATGTGTATCGATTACAGAGAATTGAATAGGCTCACTGTGAAGAACAAGTACCCGTTGCCGAGGATCGAGGATTTGTTTGACCAACTGAGAGGAGCTACCACATTCTCGAAGATTGACTTGAGGTCAGGCTATCATCAGTTGAGAATCAAGGAGAGCGACATACCGAGAACAGCGTTTAGGACGCGATATGGACATTACGAGTTTGTGGTCATGCCGTTTGGTTTGAGCAATGCACCAGCTGTTTTCATGGATCTGATGAATAGAGTTTTTCATCCGTTCTTGGACCAGTTTGTCATAGTCTTCATCGACGACATTCTGATTTATTCGAAGAGTCCAGAAGAGCATGAAGTGCATTTGAAGTCTGTACTGGAGATACTCCGGGCAGAGAAGTTGTACGCAAAGTTCGAGAAGTGCGAGTTTTGGATCGAACGTGTTGTGTTTTTGGGACACATTGTTACCGCGAAGGGTATTGAAGTGGATCCGACTAAGGTGGAAGCTGTGAAGGAATGGGTTACGCCCAAGAACGCCAGTGAAGTTCGTAGTTTCTTGGGTCTAGCAGGTTACTACAGAAGGTTCATCGAGGATTTTTCTAAGATAGCTACTCCGATGACACGCTTGACCAGGAAGGGAGAGAAGTTTAATTGGAATGAGAAGTGTGAAGAGAGTTTTGCAGAACTGAAGAAGAGGTTGACCACGGCCCCTGTTTTGACGATTCCGGACCCCACCAAAGATTTCGTGATCTATAGTGATGCGTCGAAGCTTGGGTTAGGGTGTGTCTTAATGCAAGAAGGGAAGGTTGTTGCTTACGCTTCAAGGCAACTAAAGCCGCACGAGACGAATTACCCCACGCACGATCTTGAGTTAGCCGCGGTAGTTCACGCGCTTAAGATCTGGAGACACTATTTGTATGGAGGCAAATGTGAGATTTTCACCGACCACAAGAGTCTTAAGTATATATTTACTCAGAAGGAGTTGAATATGAGGCAACGAAGATGGTTGGAATTGGTGAAGGACTATGATTGCACGATTAGCTATCATCCAGGAAAAGCTAATGTCGTTGCTGATGCTTTGAGTCGGAAAGGGAAGTTAGCGAGCTTACTTTCTGAAGATGAACTGTTGGTAAGAGAATTCGACAGAATGAGGATTGAAGTGGTTATGCCACCGAGCAGTACGAGTGCGACTCTAGCAGCGTTAACCTTACAACCGACGTTGAGAGACAGAGTTAAGAGTGCGCAAACCCAAGATGGATTTTTGAGGAAGATGCGGGACAGAGTTCAGAAGGGAAACATCAAGGGTTTCACGATCGGAAGCGATGATGTTTTGACGTACGAGGGAAGATTGTGCATCCCTAAGGACGACGAGCTAAGGAAGGAGCTTTTGACTGAAGCTCATTGCACGCCTTATACAGCACATCCTGGTGGGACCAAGATGTATCGAGATTTACGAACAATGTTTTGGTGGCGGGCAATGAAAAGAGACATCGCCTTATTCGTAGAACGATGTTTGGTATGTCAACAAGTCAAAGCCGAACACCAACGACCATCAGGGTTGCTACGACCGATGGATATACCAGAATGGAAGTGGGAACATATCACAATGGACTTCGTTTTGGGTTTACCGCCTTCCACAAGGGGTAATAAAGCTGTGTGGGTCATAGTTGACCGGTTAACGAAGTCAGCTCACTTTCTACCGATCAAGATGACTTTCACTATGGAACAGTATGCTCAGATCTACATTCGGGAGATTGTCAAGTTGCATGGAGTTCCAGTTTCTATAGTGTCAGACAGAGATACGAGGTTTACCTCGAACTTTTGGAAGAGTTTGCAGAGTGCCCTGGGAACGAAACTGAAGTTCAGTACGGCATATCACCCACAGACCGATGGACAGTCGGAGAGGACGATCCAGATTTTGGAGGATATGTTACGAACATGTGTGCTTGATCTTGGAACTCAATGGGAGACGCTTTTACCGTTAGTCGAGTTTGCTTACAACAACAGTTTCCAAGCTACGATTGGTATGGCACCGTATGAAGCTTTGTACGGGAGGAAATGCAGATCCCCGTTATACTGGAGTGAAGTTGGTGAGAAGAAAATTTTGGGACCTGAGTTAGTTCAGCAAACAGTTGAGCATATTGCAACGATTCAGAGTCGAATCAAGATGGCTCAGGATAGACAGAAGGCGTATGCTGATCGAAGGAGGAAGGAGTTACACTTTGAAGTTGGTGATAACGTGTTTCTAAAGGTAGCGCCAGTCAAGGGAATAGTAAGGTTCGGAGAAAAAGGGAAGTTGAAACCACGTTTCATCGGACCATTTGAGGTTCTCAAGAGGATTGGAGAACTTGCTTATGAGTTGGCTTTGCCGCCAAACCTGTCTGGAGTGCACAATGTGTTCCACGTTTCGATGCTTCGGAAGTATGTGCACGATCCAGGCCATGTCGTGAGTTATGACGAATTGGATGTCAGGAAGGATTTGACTTACGAGGAGACTCCTGAAGCAATATTGGACCGAAAGGTTCATCACTTGAGGAACAAGGACGTAACTCTCGTCAAAGTACAATGGAAGCGTCACGAAAAGAGTGAGGCCACGTGGGAGAACGAGGAAGAATTTCGCGCTAAGTACCCAACTTTCGTTACTACAGGTACGATTTCGAATTTCGAGGACGAAATTTCTTTTAAGAGGGGTAGTGTTGTAGCACCTGAGTCTCGATTTTACAATTGATAGTTAGTAATCCCCTAAGCTCGTTTAATAACTTCACTAATCATAATTAATTAAATAACCACTCTCTAATAATATTATTATTACCCATTTGAAACTATTTAAATAATTTTAATACTCTAATAATATAATATAAGTATTGGTCTTAACAAATAAAAATAAATTGTTAATATTATTAAGTTAAAGCTAAAAAAAAAAATGAAATAAAAACAAAACCAAAAAAAAATAAAAAAAATGCTATGTTTATACAATTTCTAAGAAAAAAAAAATATATATATATATCTTTTCGGTTGTCTTGGTTCCTACCATCACAAAGCTATGTTTGACCTTTTCTTCATCCTAGCTCCTGCACCAACAAGACAAACCAGACACAAAAATACTCTCTTTCACTTCCTTACACAAAAACAATGTTTGAATTCATGCCAAAAATAAGAAAAGTGAACCCCTTTTCAAAACACACCTCACAACACTCTCACTCACATTTCACAAATTTTTCACAGAAGGAGTCGAGCATTTGGGGATAGGACGAGCATAGAAGCTTAGGAAGAGCTTAGGGGTCGAGTTGAGCTAGGGTCGCACACGCTTCAAGAGGTAGGGGTTTCTTCATCTCTTTTATAACATTGTATTTCAATGTATATTACACGTGATTGTATGCTTGAATTTACAAATGATTAAATGTTTTAGCCTGTGATCCTCTTAAGGGTCTGTGATCTATTATTTGGTCATCGGACTTGTTCCGCGTTTGGGTTGAAACTTATTACATAGCCTGTGATCCTCTTAAGGGTCTGTGATCTTCACCGGTCATCGGACTTGTTCCGCACAAGGGTTGTGTAATACATGCTATGATATGACTATGTGTTTATTCATGTTATGCCGATTATATGTTCGTACAATGATTATTTTGTTATTTTTGAGATGAATTTTCCCTGCTGAGCACGTTGAGCTCACCCCAATCAACGATATGTTTTTAGGTACGGTTGGAGACTTGGAGGAGTGTGACGGGCATGGCACCGTGTGACATCGCTTTTTATCGTTTATTGGCTTTGTTAAAACTTGACTTTCGCTTTTGTAATGTCTTTGACTTTGACCGTTATGTGTCAACTTTTATGCTCTACTTTTGAAACTTATTTTCATGTTTGAATGACTAGTTTTATTTCGAAGAAAATACTTGTTTGACGACTTATTTTATTTGTTTACGTAACCCCCGCTCTTTACCAAAACCCTTTTAAAATTAAATTTTATTTATTTTAAATACTTTCCGCTGCTATTTTACAAAACGAAAACGGGGCGTTACAGGTGGTCTGTAATTACCGATTGGTTTTTGTCGTTAGTTTAAATCAACAGACAATAATTACCCATTGATTTTTATGAATAGGTAAAATGAGTAGATGATACAAATTTTCCTAATAGTATTTACAAATAAGTCAAATTGATATTCTTGATTGTACAATGTCTTAATTATTCGCGCATCATCGCTGCTCTCTTTTGTCCAAATCTGTGTAATTATCCCAAAGGATTTGTAAGGATAAAATTTCATTCCCCTTTCTAGATTTGTTCCTCATTTTATATTAAAAGAAAAGCACCAAAAGTCATACTACATAAATATAAATAAAAATAAATTATAAGTCACAATATGCCAATAAATCCCCCTGCTTCCCAACCCTATTTCCAAATAACTTCAAACACTCAAATATTTAATTCATCCTCTCCATCAATCAACTTTAATAATTTAAGTGAATCGATCGATCGATCGACACCGACGGCATGGAAAGAGCCGGAGGAGCATATGGTCTTACTATCAGAGAAAACCACGTAGATCAAGTTAGCAACCCAACCGCCGATTTGCCGCCGCCGCCGGAGACTAATTATCACGATCAAGGTATACTTTGCGTAAAGAACTCTCACTCTTTCTCTTTCTCTTGCTTTCTTTCATTTTTTTCTTCTTTTCAAACAAGGGTTTCACACTATACACCAATTTTCTACTATTATTTAATGCTGGCACGTGTGAGTTTAATTTCTTTATACTAAAATAATGTACACAGTAGTTACACACTATTAAAAAATAAGGTTAATTGTTTCAATATTTTTTTATTTTAGAAATCAAATATTATATTATTTCATTGTTTATAAAATAAGGTACTCACATATTTTTATTTTTATGTTAGGGATATTATTAAAACATAAAATGTCTATTATATCATTACTATATATGTATATATATTAAAAAAAATTGAATTTAAAAGTATACTTTAATTTATAATTAGAATAAATTAGTGCTCTAATTATTAAAAAAACAATTAAAATTGCCCCATCTCAAAATTCCCCTCATTGATTATTTTTTCACTGATTAAAATTATGTGATGTTTATTAAATATATTGCAACAATATATATCTCTAACAAATATGAACAAATAATATGTTTTGAAAAAATTGGGCCAATTGTCTAATCTATACTCTTTTCAATGTAAATAAATGAGTATTTGAATAATAAAATTATAAAAAAAACTTTATATATAGTATGTTTGAAACGAAATTAATTATTAGGTGTGAAGAAACACTACAGAGGAGTTCGACAAAGGCCATGGGGCAAATGGGCAGCGGAGATCCGGGACCCGAAGAAGGCTGCCCGCGTGTGGCTGGGCACGTTCGACACAGCGGAAGATGCTGCCCTAGCATATGACGAAGCTGCCCTCCGATTCAAAGGCTCGAAAGCTAAACTCAATTTCCCGGAAAGAGTCCAAACGGGCAGCATGAGCATCATCACCTATCATCATCATCATCATCAAAGCAGTGATCAGTCACGTTCATGTCCGATTGCACCGCCACCCGCCAACACATTTCCGGGGCTTGAACAGTATGCTCAACTATTGCAGTCGGAAAATGATATCGACGCTCATCAACTGATGAACTTTGTGAACTACGACGGTAACTACTACTCCGGTGATCCTAATGCCAACCCGAATGGATGAATCTAATTATATATGTCGTTTATATTAGTTTCAAGCAATGCAAAATCGAAGAATAAACGACGAATAATGTACCTAGCCTTGACTGAGAACTTGTTAATGTGATATTGTTAATGTGATAAGGTAAATTATTTTATGAAAATTTTGGAATTTCATTTAGATTGAATATCTATCATTGATTTAATCAGTTTTGATACCTATACTATATATGTAAAAGGTTTTGAACTAATAAAATATTTTAAATAATATGTAAATTTACTATTAATCTAACAAAAAAATTCAATTAATAATTTGTAATGAGAGTATGTTATCATGTCATACATAGTTTCTTGTCTTAACTAATTAATTTATGCAAACTTTTTGTTTTTTCATGTCTTAACTAATTATGCACACTCTTACAAATTTATTTTACATTTTCACTTTAAAATACACTTTTCAACTTTATTTAGAACAATTTTAATTTTGAACTTATAAATAAATTTTAGTAATTTTTTTTTTAATTTAAGTGTCGATCAACTATATAAAGTTGGATGGAAGTAATAGCTTTTTTTTTTCTTTTCTTGTTTTAAATTAAAAAAAAAATGCACCGACTTTGATTGTTGTCAATTGTCTTATGGCCTATTTTGGGATATTAATTATTGATGCAATCATTTTTTTAAATTATATATCTGAATTCTTTATTTTTTAAATGATATATTCAATGTGTGTGTTTGTGTGAGAGAGATTATGGATGCAAATGAATCAACTCGAGTTGATCATTCACCTTAACAAGTACAGTATGATCGCTAATAATTTAAACGAACTCGGTATTTTCAAGATTGAACTTTGCTGATTAAAAAAATTAATTTTTTGCGAGTCACTCGACAATTATATATTATTTTAAAATAAAATAAAAATATAATAATCGAGCCGCTCAATGAGCTGCTCGATAGGTTGTTCAACCAGCGGCTCGCGAGCAAAAAATAATGTTCGTGCTCGGCTTGTTTATGATAACGAGTTGCTCGAGTTTGACTCGATCTCGAATTTGACCTACCTCGGGTCGAAGCTTCTCGACTCAAACAAGTTGCGAGCCGAGTACTCGGCTCTTTTGCAGCCCTGTACGTGAGTTTAGTTATTGATCAAATAAATTCACTTACATTAGATCATTTTTTAATATTTCTAACTGTGATTTCAGTTGCATTGTTTCAAGTTCATATATACTTTAGGTTCAATATATGAGAGTTTCATGGTGGAAATCGCATTTCGTTATTATCCTAACAAGATAGATAATCGCAAGAGTGTCAATTGTGAATTAAGCAAACGTGAAGTGTGAACCATTTTCTAGAAATTAACTTTATCAGCATGTTGCCTCTGCATAATTGCACACGTACATTTATTTGGGAAAGTACGACGACTTTGATGTGTTCAAACCTAGCTAGTAAAAAAATGTGTTCAAACCTAGCTGACAGGGAACGAGTCGAGCCGAGTCGGACTTTGGTTAAATAAGTCCGAGTCTAATGTTGAATTTTTAAGCTCAAACCTGATCTCTTTACCTGTTATATGCTTTTTTTAAAAACTCGGCTTGAACTTTTTTTATAAGCTTTTCTAAAAACATTTTGAACTTCAACTCATTTCGATGGATAATTCGAAAAATTAATTATGTAACATCAAGAGGGAAGAGATAGAAGCACTTGGAAAAGTCTCATCTTAAAAACAAAAATTAACGCACGCTCTCATTAAAAAGTTTGTCTCAATTCTAATAGCCAACTCCTCGCTCTAATGTCAACAATTAGAGGGGGCATTTTTTGTGCATTACCACGTGTGGTAAATTATAAATTAAAACAGAACTCGAGTCACTTAACATGTAACGCACTCGCAAGGGATATGGAGAAATTGGAACATGTAGATGGAAGTTTCATCCTAAAATTAATTGATGTAAAAAATATATGCTATTAAAATAGTTATGTAATGTATATTTGTGATGTCTTACATTTGAATTTTCATGAATAGATAATTATACTTATAAAGTCTCCTTTTATTATCAATTAATTTTTAAGATATAATCACTAATCTTGCTCAATTACGTGGCAAATACAACCCTCTACTTGTGAATTGAGGGTGGGTGTGCAGTGAAAAATAGCACTGCACCCACCCTCGATCCCTACTTATTAATTAATTAGACAACACAATAGAAATGATATATTACATGTGACCTAAGTCACACCTCCATATGAGCATTTCATTTTTAATTTACAAAAACACATAGTTACCTACGTAGTTAAACAATACTGTATTAATTAATACAGTAACTATTACAATATTTAAAATTTGAAAAACAAATTGTCCATTTAGTTAATAATAACAACAAAACTCTTTCCTTCACAAAATACAAAAGGCAAGTCCTATTATTATAAAACAAAAAAATATTTATTAATAAATAAATAAAAAGTGCACTTTTGGAAGGGCAAGGGACCTACGAGTTACTATTATTGAACCATGCGTGAGTAGATCGATATGATGTAGAGAAGAGTTCATGCATGTATTGAATCAGACTCATCCATCATCAGATCTATAATTTATATACCATGTCGAATCCTTTAAAAAAGTTTATTAGGCCTACGACCACTACCATCAAAAGTACTTGATTTCTCTTCCACACTTTTCGACTTTACATGCAATGAATACCGACTGTTTCTATCTCTCTCACCTAATTCTAGAAACATCTTCTTGTTTTTCCTTGTTTTAAAATAGTCTACGATGCTCAAAGATTGGATGTAAGGAAATATACTCTCGTTCGTCAAGAATGAGCCGACTTGTTTTTGAAAAACAATTGCAATGCACATTGTGAAACCGAGTCCAAAGTAAACACTCCTCCAATGGTGTCGTTAACATACAAATACTGAATAAAATATAGTACAGTAATACAAACAATACCCGATCTTTATCACAAGAAATTCATTCTGCTTGGAATGCGAATCCATGCTCGCTGCAAGAGATCACTAGAAGCCTTGTTAGCCATCGCTATAACTTCTTCCTGTCATGAACAGATTGCACCCATGTAAACATCACACTAATAAAATTCAAACTCAGATAAAGATTAGTTCTAATAAGGCTCTTTGTCAAGAAGTACATACCTCATTCAATGTCACAATCTTCTTATCTACCATGATCCAACGACCATTGCACATAATAGATGTAATATTTTCAGTTCTCATGCAATAAACAAGGCTGGAAATGCTGCAAATCGTATGGAAATGTCACTTCGTATCGTTCCGGAGCATTTTAGTACTAATCAAACTCAATATGACAAAAGGCTTGATCTAATATAGTACGCCGTAAGTTGATGATAAGAGGAAGGGTCAATCGATAAAATATTGAAGGCAAGAAATATTATAGATTCTGTTCTTCATATTAAACATCCAGATTAATGATATTAAATCAGTATATGTTATATATAGTACGTGAAGATTATGATGTGGATACAAAGAAGGCAAAAATTATGTCTTGTTGTTCAAGATATTATTATTTTAATTTATTCTATTAAGGTTTTAATACTATTTATATGTCATTCAACTGTTGTTTTTGATATGAAATAAAAAGTCTTTTGTTCTTGAATAACCTAGTATATGTAGTACCAAGGTTTTTTGAACTTTATCAAATTTCGGTATTCTTAAGAATTAACGAATTTGATCCATTAATTATAGGCATTCTTCGAAATCAACGAGTATTAATCCCCGTGTTATACACTTACGCTACATCAGTTGGTATCAGAGTCATATACGATGTCTCCTCGTCTCCAGCCTTTATCCGACCCCGCCGTTGAGGCCGCAACCCATCGTCGCCGCCTTTAGCCGCCAGGTAACGACCCTTACATCTGACCTAGAAGGGATCCGACTTGCTCTCACCAATGTTCTAATTAACGAAAGCTCAACACCAACTGATGCAGCGTAAGTGTATAACACGAGAATTAATACTCTTTGATTCCGAAAAATGCCGAGAATTAATCGATCAAATTCGTTGATTTCTAAGAAAACCGCAATTTGATAAACATCAAAAAAACCTTAATACAACGTATACTAGGTTATTCAAGAACAAAATACTTTTTATTTCATATAAAAAACAACTGTCGAATTCAATGACAAGAACGACATATAAATAGTACTAAAACCCTAATAGAATAAATTAAAATAAATAAAATAATAATAGCTAGAACAACAAGACACAATCTTTGTCTTCTTTATATCCACGTCAGATTACAACACCAATGTAAAGTCTCTTGTTAGTTAAAACTTCTCTTGGATTTAAGAAGAAAGCATTGTCGTATGTATATTACTCTAAGAAAGCATTGTCGTAAATAAAACTGAATTGGAGCAAGTTTATTACTCTAATTTTATACTGATGAAAACTTGCTATCAGCGAATGATCATTGGTTACTGTATGAATACACTTAAGAAATTTGGGACGATGGATACTGGAGAGGACTAACATTCTGATAGATGAATGGTACTCTGTTGTGGTGATGACCAACACCATAACCCACACATTAATACATTATATATAATGTGATTGACATTAGGAACATTTTAGTAGTGAAAAAATCATAAAACTCAATATTTGTGGGAATGTGATACAGAATATATGACTTTATTGGTGTTTATTCTTACACAATAACACTAGTATTCAATTCGTTCCTGCATATATTCTTGTTTTTTAAGGGTATTTCTTTTCAGTAAACTATAAAAGTACAAATATATAATTCTTAGCCTTCCAGAGGTGGAGCTTAGTAGTCATACCAGTCATGAACAGGCATCATCGACCAAGAAGAAGGATTGACGACAATCAGATCAGCCTGCGGGGTAAAGAATCATCCACAACACTCAGCTTCAGCTCTCAAAATCCCATCATAAATGACATGTTCAGATATATGATTAATGGAGAATCACCTGTTCTTAAAGCATGCAAACGCTTCTACAGAGAATTATGCAACCAAGTTATGAGCATATGCTCTTTACGAGAAGTCGTTTTTTTCTTCTTCTGGAAGAACGCAAATTTTGTATATACATATTTATCGATTAAAGCTACATTAAAATTCCTCAAGTACCATTTCTAATAATGAGTATATTAACAACAAAAAAAATAAACATATTACTGAGAATTATGCTAGACCAGCGGGATAATACTCAGAACTAAACTATACAGATTACAGAAGATCACACAGAAGTGCAAAACTTATTGAACTTTAGGCAAAGAATCAAATTACCTTTTTTCCAACCTCGAGTGATCCTATTTCATTGTCCCAGAGCACGAATTTCGCACCATTTGTCGTTGCCATTTCAAGAATTGTTTCTGAGGTAGTACTGTAGGATCTGCGGTTCCTTTTCCAAAAACCTCTCGGCCTTTGTTGATTAGGGAAGCTAGATACATCTCATCAACTACATAGAAGTACAAATACTTCAGTGGGAAAAATCAAGCTATGAGATGTTACCATTAAGTTCCCATCACATGCAATCTAGTCATTAAATTAGAAAAAGATGTACAAGGCCTACATACAAAGATTCCAGAGAATGAGCCAGCTTAATCAATTGGTAATTCAAACTATAGTCCGCAAAAAATTCTCAATGGAAAACCTCAATAAGCAAGACTGTAATAATAGAGAATGCTAAGTACCAATGCTCATCCTATTGTTTCTCCACCACGAGTTGGTTCTCCTAAGGTATCTCAGCAACATGCCAAAACAAAAGCAAAAGCAAATGACTAAAACTAACCATCACCATATGAATAGAAATGAATAAGAAAGAATTGACAAAATGCACACACAAAAAAATGGCCACCCTCACCATATGAATTCCGGTATTGAGCTCTTTAGCAGCATCCCTTGTTTCAGTAAGTAAAAGATCTGTTGAATTCATAATTTGCCTTAACCCAAACCATATCCTCACGCGCCCATTCGCAGTGTTATGGTATTTCTTGTGCAGGTCCTTCTGGGACTGTGCTCTCAGAACAAGGGGTAGTTAGATATAATAGCAACACATTTAGGGTGTTCACAAGAAGTCATTTGGTTGCTTATCGTCATTTTACCAGTAAGACATTAATGTCATTAAGACAATAAGATAGCTTCAAATCGACAAATCCTAAGGCACTAAAAAGTTTCAGGAACACAGATCTTTTGAAAAGATAGATAAGCTTAGAGAAGATATCAACCCTTAGGAGATTTTAATTTATTAGCAAAAGCAATTTTCACACATTAAACACAAATCGGCAAATTCTGAGGAAACAATTGTATAAATAAAGCCACATCTTTCGTAGTGTATTCCACAAGAACGTTAATACTTTCACAAAGAAAAAAATAGCAACATAGGAGAAGTAATATAATCCAAGAACAACTGCAAATATTTGAAGGACAATATCAAAGGCCACTCACAATTTATTCAAGTTAATCTCCCATCGACCAAACATATGCAATCATATGGTGCACCAACCTGAATACACTCTTTAGCGTTCCTTTTGGCCCATGATGCAGGCAATCCTTCCCCGGCATCCATCACTGATTGAGTCAAACAAGCGCGTATTCCCAGCTGTTCAACTGCCCTCACCATTCCCGACACATGCTGTCCTCCAGCAAAGCACATGACCTATTTTACATTAACAAGAAGCGACTGGTTACTTACTACCAATGCTTTAATTTTACGACATATATACATTGGTATTTAAACTACGGTTCTTACACCTGAGTGAATGAGCTCAATCCCACAGAGTAAAGTGGAAATGTAAGAGTCCTCCTCTGTCATGTTGGATTCGTAAGGCCAAATGCGTCCGTGAAGCCATGTCAGCAAGTCAACATCATCAGCTATCCCTCTGGCCAGCTGCTGCGACGTGTGAACATGCGTGTTTACGAACCCTATACATACCAACACCACACAACTCTGATCAATAAAAATAAACACGAGCTATTTAACGTCGTCTCGGGTACTTCATCATAATAATCTTAAATTGATTCTTATTTGATTAAGCATTTTAAAACTGAAATTCAGCACAATCAATTTACTCCTACTTGACAAAAAAAAAAAAAAAATCAGAGTTCGGCCTTGATTCAGTGAAATTAAGAAAGTATACCTTGCAATAGGAAATGCCCACGGAGGTCGATGAACTGAGGTGAAAGTGAGGAGAACTGAGAAATTATATCCTGCGACTGGCCCACGGTTACGATGGTATCGCCCTGGACGGCAACGGCGCCGTTACGGAAAACGCGGTTCTGAGAATCCATGGTTACGATGAGGGCGTCGTGGAGTACGAGGATCGACGAGCTGCTGTAATTCAACGCCTGCTGCCGTCTTCCTTCTTCCATCTCTCTCAACACTGGAAAAAATTCTGTTTTTGTTTTCAAAAACGATTCACCAAATCCCAAGATACCAGAGGCGGGCCACTGGGCTCTGATACCCGGTTCGGCCCATTGGGCTCGATCTCGACTGGGTATTTAGTTCGAAAATTCGATTAGATTTAGATTGAAGGGCTCGAATTTTGAGTTCGTAGCCCAATTCGATATGTGTGTCACAATAATATAAAAAAAAGCAGAAATATAATTTATTAAATAAAAATTATATTTAAATAAAAAAAAACAGTAAATTAAATTTAAATTAAATCAGGACAATTTCTCTTGACGTGACCTTTCTTCTTGCAAGAAAAACACTTTCGCTTTTCACTAGGTGTTTCAGATCTATCATAGATAGACTTCATGCTCTCCTTTAAACGTAGGGCATCAACTACCGCATCCAATGTATGTGTTTTTCTAATGAGAAGAAGTTCCCTAACATTCGAATAAGAAAGTGGTAAAGAACGCAGCAGCAACAAAGCCAAGTCTTCACTATCGTACTTTATTCCCAAATACTCGAGATCAAACACCGTTTCTTTAAAAGACAATATATGATCTTGCAAATTTTCTCCTTCGGACATCTGGTGAAAAAACAATTTTTGCTTGAGATATGGTTTGTTCAATAAACTATTCTTCATGCAAATCTCTTCAATTTTTTGCATCATGTCTGCCGTCGTCTTCTCATGTTTCACCTCTTTCAATATATATGTTGAGAGATGTTGCTCAATAAGCTCTCTTGCCACTCTGTCTTTATTCTTTTTTTCTTCTGCATTCATTGTGTTTGACATCTTGTCCAGCCCTACCAAAGTCTCGTGAAGATCATATTGGACGAGAAGAGCGTTTATCTTGTGTCGCCATGTCGAAAAAAATCGAGTGTCCGTCCAATAATCCAAAATCGGAATATTATCGAACATGGCTCAAAACTATAGTCAAGTGCTCAAGCACCACAGAAACCCTAAATTAAAAATAACTCACAAAAATAATCTCTTGTTATAACCGGCTCTCTTTATTTTGATGCGTAATAAATCACGAAACACTTACTTATTTATAGTTGTAAAAATCTATATAAAACTAGGTCAAAATATAGGAGTACAGTTATATTACTAATATAACTCTAGCTAGCTAGAATCTCTTATTAAATAAAAAAAAATTATTTGCCTAATATAACATTAAATTTCTTTAAATAAAAAACAAAACAAAATATATATCAATGATTTGATTTACAAGAAAAAATCAAAATCTTTTGAATTCAGACTTAACTAACGTGGTGTAGAAACATATATGCAGATGTAAATAACGAAACACTTATTTATAGTTGTAAAAATCTATATAAAACTAGGTCAAAATATAGGAGTACAGTTATATTACTAATATAACTCTAGCTAGCTAGAATCTCTTATTAAATAAAAAAAAATTATTTGCCTAATATAACATTAAATTTCTTTAAATAAAAAACAAAACAAAATATATATCAATGATTTGATTTACAAGAAAAAATCAAAATCTTTTGAATTCAGACTTAACTAACGTGGGTGTAGAAACATATATGCAGATGTAAATACTTAAATATCACTGCCCGTGCCATACATGTGATATTTTTTTTTTTTGAAAATTAATGCGCGTGAAAATTTTATTTTATTACATAATCCAACTCTCACTCTAATTTGTAAGGGTGAACATGAGACAGAATTAGGAGAATCTCGTCCCGTCCTAATAATAAGATCGAGACGGGATCAAGACCTCCCAAAAATTTTAATAAAATTATAAAATTAAAATTAAATTAAATATTATCTACTTATAAAATAATCCAAATTCAAATAAAATAAAAAAATTCAAGTTTTTAAGAGAAATAAATTAAATTATTCAATTTAAAAGACTATTTACAATTTTAAAATATAAATATTGAAATATTAATTTCAGTTCGTTTCAGTTTTCAGCTCGATTAAATTTGTTTGAAAATAAATTAAATTAAAATAAATAAAAAATAATTTGAGCCAATAATTTTAGGTATACAATCTAGATATTAATTATTAACATTTTTTTAAAAAAATATTTAACAATTTATAAAAATTATTATTAATTTTATAAAAAAATCAATTATGTTCACTTCACTTTAAGTCCATTAAGTTCAGTCAGTTTCAGTTCATATTAAGTTCGGTCATTAAGTTCAGTCAGTTTCAGTTCATCCATTAAGTTCAATCTCAGTTCAGAACATAGCATAAGTTTGTTCAGTCTTCATTAAGTTCAGTAAGTTTCATTCATTAAGTTCAATCTCAGTATAGAAAATAGCATAAGTTTGTTCAATCTCCATTAAGTTCAGCCAGTTTCAATTCAGAATAGAGCATAAGTTTGTTCAATCTCAGTTCAGAATAGAGCATAAGTTTGTTATCTCTAGTGCACAAAATATAAGAGAAAATTAAAGCTGGTTAAATAATCGAATATTTCTACTACCTGGCGAAGAGAATGAAGTTACGAAAGTATATGTCGGTATAGCACTTATGGTTTTGAGGTCGAAACGAATTCAGTGTGGGGCAATTTATAATTAAAATATTACAATACAATTTTGAGGCATTATATATGAATGTTTGACGGGATCTAGTAACATTGACAACAATATATAAAAGATATATAAATAAAAAAATCAATTATTATGAGATTTGTGAAAATGTATTAATTAAGTAATATATTTAATTGAAAGTGTTATTAATATTTTGATACTTTTATTAATTTATGTGAACAAATAATATTTATATGTATATTAATAAATTTGCGGGACGGGACGTGATCGAACGGGATCGTCCCGATATCATCTTGTCCTATCTCGCTAACTTTCGAAATGAGATCGGGACGAGATCGGAATTCCGAGATAAAGTGTCTATCCCTGTTAGTGTATGTTTGGTCGAGTTTAACGTAGAGTGTTATCTCTTTGGTGGACCTAACTATACACTTTGTTTTGAATAACTTCATAAAAAGGGGAAGCAACACGATGAAGCACTAGTTATGAAGTTGACTAAAAAAGGGGGAGAATGTTGGTGTATAGTTTGTTCGAGTTCGTCGAAGAGTTAACTTAAACTATACACTTTGTTTTTTACTCACTTCATAGTATGGTGGAGGTTATGAAGTTATGCTATGAATGTTATGTAGCTAAGCTGTGTAAGGCTGGGTGAGTTCGAAGTGCTAGTAGTACATAGCAGAGTACCTCTCTGAGTTCGAAGTGCTAGTAGTACATAGCAGAGTACCTCTCTGAGTTCGAAGTGCTAAGAGAACACACCACTGGTCAGAGTTAGAAGTCTCCCAGAGATGAAGTTTTGAGGATGACTTCGAAGTCATGAACTTGGAAGGACCGGCTACATAATCTATGAATATGCACTATGGGATTGATCGAAACCATGTGGATGGCTTCGAAGGCTAAGTAATTCTAAGTATGTGGGACTTCGAAGTGCTAGCTCTATGCACTGGCAAAATACACTGTGGGACTTCGAAGTGCTAGCTCTATGCACTGGCAAAATACACCGTGGGACTTCGAAGTGCTAGCTCCATGCACTGGCAAAATACATCGTGGGACTTGGAAGGCATGGGACTTTGAAGTCATGCTGAATCAAGTCACCTGAAAGTTTGAAGTGCTAGGACTTGGAAGCCCTAGCCATATGCACATTCAAAATACACTGTGGAACTTGGAAGGCATGAGGCTTGGAAACCATGCTGAATCAAGTCTCCTGGAAGTTCGAATCCACCTGGGGGTTCGAACTCTTGTTAAGATTTTCTAAGTGTGCTAAGGCTTGGAAGACCTAGCTGTATGCAAATGCAAAATGCAGTGTGGGGCTTGGAAGACCTAATTGTATGCAAATGCAAAATGCATTGTGGGGCTTGGAAGGCGTGAGTTCTGGAAGCCATGCTGCAACATGCCCCTGGTAGTTCGAAGTCCTCCTGATCTTCGAACCTGTAGCCACTGTGGGACTTGGAAGCCTCCCTGTTACAAGTCCCCGGAAGTTCGAAGGAGCAAGGGTCTTCGAACTTGTTGACACCGTCCACCAAAGGAGTGTTGTAGCTGTTAGCTCTGGAGTTCATCCTGCTAGGGTAATGAAGCCAGAAGCGCGAAGAGTGAGAAGACCTTGCTAGAGGGTTTCGAACTCACAATTGGAAAATCAAAGAGATGCTATGCACTCCAAGTTCGAAGGTTCGAAGGCTCGCTAGAGACAAATGACAGAGAACAAGTCGGGTTGGAATATCCGAGATTCCTTAGAAGATGCTTTGGGCTCGGCCCATTAAGAGCAAATCCCGGAAGCCCATTAGGGTTTCATTCACGAGGTCTATAAATAGTCGCTAGATTGTTTGTAGATTTTAAGACTTTTACTTGGAATTTCTAGAGAGAGAAATATTGTAACCGAGGGACTTCGCTAGAAAGCCCCGGTAGTTCACTCTGCTGTAGTACACTTAGAACGAGTTCGCTAGAAGGAGTTCGAAGTGTAGTTGTTTAGTCTGAAAGTTCATAGGCCGCTAGGACTTTGAACTACTAGACTTAGTTTTTGGTCGTGTGACCTAATTTCTATAAGTTCGTAAGGACTTGTAGATGTTTGATTGAAGTGTTCAAATTTATTTGAATATAATGACATCATTCAAGAACCTCTTTATTGTGTTGACATTTTTTCAAAGTACATAGACCCAACGCTATTTACACTACGGGTCTACCTAGTACTGCAGTTCTTAACACTGTAGTGCTTCAAACACAATTTCAATCCCTACTAATTTGTAAACTCGTATTGAATCTCATTATCAATCGTTATCTCAAATATAAAATGTTTTATTTAAATTGAAAAATTATGCATGTTTAAAGTAATAAACAACATCCATGGTCGCCGTTTGTCAAATCTTGTATCAATTCTGCACCTACTGAAAAGAATCTCATACGGATTGCAAATCGTACGGATATGCCGCGAGGATGTTGACGCCCGGCGCGATCAGGTCCGACTTCACGAGGCCGAAAGACGCGATGGTGGTGGGGCCTCTAGACGAAAAGGAAGCTACCAATGGAGCCGGCTCGATCCCTAACTTGATGCCGTGAAACGAAATCGATGCCCTCGCGTTCGAGTGGTTCTTCGAGTAGTAGTCGAATATTGCGCTAGCTGTGCACTAGTGATCGGTAGTACTAGTAGTAGTAGTATCGGTGTTTTCATTGCGTAGGGTTTGAAGAGTGGCTTCATACCAGTGTTTTTTGCCTCGATAAACACCGAGGGCTGCAACTTCGTATCGAATTGGACGATGTATGTTTTCGAAGACGCGTGGACGAAATGTTAGAAAGACATAAGCAGAACGAAGAGAAGCGGGGAACGATGAGCCATTTTGAGATATTGAGATGAAGAAAGATAATTGATTTAATTTTTTTGGTAAAATTGTGATTAACAATACTTGAGTCCACGGGGTTATATTAGGGTTGTTTCATGACATCAGCTTTTGCATGTATACGAAGTCAACACGCTTCCTTTTCTAAAAGTAAGATCGAGTAAAATTAGTAAATTATTACTGTATTTAATTAGTTCATGTTGTACATAAATTTTCTTTCAAATAACCCATGCGATCTATATTGTTAGCCGGTTCGATTAGTTGACCGGTTCGGTTGCATATTATTGAAACGTTGCAATAGCCCAAAAGTGACGTGTGCGGACACGCAATAAAACATCCAATTTGACGCTCACGGAAACGCAATAAAATATCCAATTTGACGCGTGCGGACACGTAATATTCCTCCACAGTATCTTTCATTCAAGTAAAAATACACTATAACTACATTGTGGACATATAATATCTTCTTCTTTTTGTAAGTTAATTTCATAAAAAGTAAAAAAATTTGGAGTATAGGGAGTAAGGACAAACAACATATTATTATTACATTGTGGATAAATTATAGAGAGTCATTAATCATTATGGCTCACCCTGAGCTATCAGGTTAGCTAAAAATAAAATAAGCCATATATGTTGGGAAATTATTATTAATTTTTTGTTAAATATAATTGTGGGTAATATATATTATGTAATTATATTGGTTATTTATTATTTATGAACTTAATTACAATAATTTAATTATGTAAAAGTACTACTTAACTGATAATATTTATGAAAATTTTATTTTATTTCATAATTCTATTCTTACTCTAATTTATATAGTGGGCATGAGACGGGGTTATGGGAATCTCGTCCAGTCCTGATAATTTATATCCGGGTTGAGATCGACAGAATCAGAACCTTCCAAAATTTAAATAAAATTATAAAATTAACAATTAAATTAAATATTATCGACTTATAAAATAATCAAAATACAATTAAAATAAAAAAATAAGTTTTTAAGAGAAATAAGTTTTTAATTTAACAATTAAATTAAATTGTTGAATTATTAGTTCTATAAGCAACTATTTTTTTTATAATTCAAACTTCGTAAGTATATGAAGTGATCTATTAAATTAAATTGATAAATAATAATAATTATTTTTGGTTAAATTATATTTCATTCTCAACTAAATAATAATAAAATTATGAAAATAAAGTATAAAATCTCATTATAGAAGATAGTTTATTTATTTGATTATTTTTAATATTTAAAAATTCGACATCATCATATTGATCTCACTTACAGTGAAAAAAATATAGAACAAAGAGAGCAAGATTCAAGAATCATGATTAAGTTGTGAAGGGGACAAATCAAGGTCGAGAACCACCGCGGCTGCGGCCCATACGTAATTTCCCCATCGAAAATAGAACTGTAAAATAGAAAAGGTTAATTTATTTCTCTTCCGATCGATTAACAATATTGCAATTAGTAAATAGATATGCAAACATTTTCATAGTCGTTGTTTGTCAAATCTTGTATCAATTCTACTTACTGAAAAGAATCGCATTTCAAACGGACTGTAGGCTAAAATTCTAATTCAATTTATGAGATATTGAAAAAAACAATCTATTAATAAATTATGCCTGATTTTTTATTCTGGAAAAAAAAATTCAAATTTGAATTAGAGAAAAACGAAAAAAATGCATAATGAAATAATTAAAGCGTACATGAAATTCTGGAAAAGATAAAAATAATCCGACGAATATATATACGCAGAAATATTGAAGCATGAGAACATGGAATACCTCGTCGAATTGATCTCGAGATGTTTTATGAAACGCGTCCGATTTTTTCTTGAAAGATGAGCGGATCAGTTGAAATTTGGGAATATGAGGAGAATATGTTAGATGAGAATAAAATAATATTTATACAAATGAAAAAAAACAAAACAAAAAAAAAACGTATTATTAATTAGAATTACATATTCTAAACCGTGGAAATTTATTGAATTAGAGTAAAAAAAAAAATGTATAATGAAATAATTAAAGCATATATGAAATTCTTGAAAAGATAAGAAAAATCCGACGAATATATATACGTAGAAATATTGAAGCATGAGAACAACGAATACCTCGGCAAATTGATCTCGAGATTGTTTATGAAACGCCGCCGATGTTTTCTTGGAAAAATATGATGAGCGAGTCGGTTGAAATTTGAGAATGGAAGGAGAATGAGTTTGATGAGAATAAAAAATATATTTATGAAAATGGAAAGAAATAAAAAACTTATCATTAATTAGAATTACATATTCCTAAACCGTGAAAATTTATTAAATATAAAAACCTATCAAAGAATTATATTATTGTATAAATTTTGATTTAATAATAATATTATTATTAAAAAAAATAAAAAACTTATCATTAATTATAATTATATATTCCTAAACCGTGGAAATTTATTAAATATAAAAATTTATCAAATAATTATATTAATGTATAAATTTTGACTTAATAATTATATTATTATATTTATTTATAATTTATAGTGTGAACAAAACAATATTAAACCTTCACATTGAGAGATTAAGGAATTATATATGTATAGATAGATTGATAGATTTTCTAGCTATTTTAACAATAATTAACATACAATACTAATAATAATTAACTAATAATGTTAATTCAAAATACACAAATTACAACACCATATATAATACTACGTATAATCATATTAATATATCTTAAATTATTAATTAATTAATTACAGTATAATCTATGCACAAAGGAAATGATATATAATTAATTTAAAACATTAATTAATCGAAAATTAATCACGATAATTAATTAAGGTCATAAAGCTCTTTCCTTTGCACAAGTACCGTTAATTAATCAAAAAGAAATCAAAAGAGAGAGAGAGATTTAATTTAATTTATTAAAATTAAAAAAAAAAAAAAAAATTAAAGCCAAAGTGCGCCGGCTTCCTTGAGGAGCGGAACCAAATCCCCGCTAATGTGCGCACCCATGACCCTGTCCATGGACCCCACAAGCTTGCCTCCGACGAAGACGACAGGGAGGGCGGACGGCCCGTTGCCGAGCATCTTCGACAGGGCAGTCTCGATGTCCCTCGTCGTGGGGTCGTGAATTAGGTCAACCTCGTACACGGTGGGGTTGACTCCCATCCCGCAGAAGAGCCTCTTCACGGCGTGGCACATGCAGCACGTGCTCAGGCTAAATATCACCACCGCGCTCCCGGAAGCCAGCCGCACAACGCTCTCCAAAGGGTCAGATTGGTATTGCATGTTCATTAATTGCTATATATATATATATATATATATAGTAATTAATTATATATACGTGAAATTGAAGAGAAAGGAGAAAGGGGTTATTATATATATAGTTGGGGGGCGGGGGCGGGGGTTGTCTGATTTTGTCTGAAGGCGTGAGTGTAGTTTATTTATGTATTAAAAGGTGTTGCGAATTAAGACATACTCTGAGAGTGTAAGGCGGCTGCTCTGTGTACTAGTAAATTTACTTTACCTTATTTTAAGTTTTGGATGATAAACAAATATAAAAACATTAAATTAAAAATAATTACTATAGTATATAGGAATTTTAATGCAATGCACTTTCACCTTCTCATTTATTGTCTAATGTGCATGTATTGGATAGTTCACTCTAGCCTTTTATGCGAAGTCAATATAATTTAATTGATTGAGTGTCACGAAAACATATGATTTTAAGAATAAAATAAATTCATATTTTTTGTGTGTGTGACTTATTTTGTGAATATATTTTTTTTAATCTTAATTATAGTTGAGTTGCTCTATCCTTCATTTCAAAATTTTAGATAATTATAATTAGTGTTTTTGTTAATTAGTATTAAAAAAATTTAAAAATCGAGTTGATGACCAGACTCGTTCGATTCAGGCGATTTCACTACAAAAGAACATACATGCATGCCAAGACGAGTGCTCTAGTTTAAAACTTAACTTTAATTACTTAATTAAAAACGATCTCAATAATTGAGTAGAGTCGACTACGTTACGAACCATAATATATACAGTATGCTACATTATCACCTTCATAATATATTTTATGGACTTTTAATATAGAGAAAAAAAGGATATGTGAAACCCTATTAAATGCGGAGTACAATACAAGTAGAATAATGTGCGCCCGAGCAAAAGTTGGGATGGGTGTAATAGTTGTTAATGAAGTACAGTATATTAGTAACATGTAATGAATATATATATATATATATATATATATATATATATATATGTCATTCTTAACTATGGCAATAGCTCCCAACGCGCAGTCATGAATACGTGTTGTTTTTTCTCTCCCTTCCAATAAATGCCTTTATTTCTCTCTGGAGAGACAATTGCTCATAGGAGTAAATTATTGTTTATCATTTGGAGAGTTCAATTATATATATAATGTATATCTTTATACAATAAACGAGTACGAACTACATTGGTCATACATAATAAATGAAATAAGTATACTACTATTTTTTTTTTATATAAAAAAAAATGTGAATATAAATTTCAAATAGTGACATAGAGAATTTAACAAATTAAATCTTCACGAGTAAGCTCTGTGTTTTTTGCTCTACTAAATTCAATAATTGTTTGACTTACAATACTTTGAAATCATATTCAAATTGGAGTGATAGCATTTTAATTATGTGTTTTTGGCTCTACTAAATTCAATCATTGTTTGACTTACAATACTTTGAAATCATATTCAAATTGGAAATCATATTCAAATTGGAGTGATAGCTAGCATTTTAATTAAAAAAATGCTATAGTGATAATATTATTCAACTTATGTATTAGAATTATAAAAATAGCGATATATAATGTAAAATATATTAACATGTACTTGAAACAAGAATCTCCTTTGCACAAATGATATAGATTCTATTTTTCTCGGATGATGTTTTGCACAAATGATGTAATTTTATTTTTATGAGATGAAGGTTATAGTATACATTTTACCATTTCTTATGCGTTTGAATTTTGACAAAAATAAAATAACATTATATTAATTGTAAGGCATACTTGAATTCCATACATTAATTAATTGCTAGTACAAGAAGAGAACAACATTAGCTTGTAGCAAAATTTAATGTTGGATAGGACTTCTCATATAAGTAATGTTATCACGTTTGCTACTTTAATGTTGTTGCGTTACTCACAACCCTCTACAACTTTAACTAGCCTGCTCGATCGCCCCATGTTCACCGGTCGGAATACGTAGTTCAGTAGGGGATAGAAAGATTAAAGTTTGCTCAAATTTATTTTTTCAAAAATTTATTTTTTAAAAATAACTTAATAAATCAAAATCAAAATAATAAGAAAGCATACAATTATTTAAGTTTGTGTCATTTGTATAAATTATTTTGAGTAAATATATTTATTGATAAAACATTTCATAATGAAGAAATAATTGCTCTTAAGTTTTGATTTAATAAATTACTGATTGTGACTAGGGCTGAAAGTTCGGTTAATCGAAACCGAATTGAACCGAATAACCGAACCGAAAATCGACGAAAATGACTAATCAAAACCCAATCGAAATAATTTATTGGATAATCGATAACCAAACCGATTTTTTCAGTTCGGTTATTGGTTAACCAAAAAACCGATTAGAAAAAAAAGTTAGCTGATTTCAATAGAAATATCTTGGAAAAAAAGGAAAAAAATCCAAAATCTAAACAAATTTAAACCAGAATTCAACATATTCAACCTAAAATGGATAAATCCAACAAAATACCAAAAATCTGAAATAAGCAAGAGAGTGTTGTCAGACAATTGTCGTTAAGGATATATATAATATGTAGTATATATAGTATATTTCGGTTATTCGATTTTTAACAATCGGTTATCGGTAACCCGATAACCGAATATATATATTATTTCTTATCGATAACCAAACCGAACACCGAAATTTTTATATTTGGTTAACTGAAAATCGAAATTTTCGATTCGGTGTCGGTTTTAACCGATAACCAAAACTGGAATTCCCACCCTTAATTGTGACTATGACATAGTAAATCCTCGATTATAATTACAAGGACCACTTTGTAATTTTATAATTACAACAACATCACGACACCAAACACAACGAAAAACAACATTTACATGAAAATAAGGAGAGTTATAAGAGCGAACGAGAAACAGTGATATGGGCCCGGATGAGATGTGATTTACTTGATCCCGGTCTCGTCCCATAAAGTTTTGAACGTGACTCAATCGAGATGGGATCACACTTTTTAAAAATTGATTTCGTGAGATCGGAATCCCAAAAAAATTGAGACGAGATCGGGATTAATGAAACGGGATGCCGTTTAATTTAACTAATTTCAATAAAAAAAAATATTATATACTTCTAAAAACAATTTTATACACTTAATTTAATTATTTATTATAAAACATATTATTATCGTAAATTTTAGTATAGTTGTTTGATTTTTCTTAAATTTTAGTATCGTAAAGTTTATTTCTTACAAATTATGTAAGATTAAATACATTAATATATTATAAATAATTAAAAAATATATTTTTAATGTATATAAATATATAACGGAACGGGACGGGATGTTACGGGATTTATTTAACTAATCCCACTCTCGTCCTTTTATTTGAATCCGGGATCGGGAAGAGACGTGATTAAAACTTTTTATATTTAAATCCCGTCTCGTTCCGTCCAATTTAAGAACGGGATCGGGACGAGATCGGGATCTTGGGACCAAACGCCCACCCCTAGTATTTTTGTCAAAAATCGTTGTACCGAAATAGAGGCCTGATTTAAAACATTTTTTCTCATGAAAGATGATTATCTTATTTTGCAATTTACTAAGAAAGTGAGTCATCTTTTATGCGACACAAAGAGTATATTTTAGTAAACAACACATCTCATTGATTTGTGGCGTACGTGAGTGTTGTTCGTTTATGTTTTTGTGTTGTGTGTTAGTTGTTTTGAGTCGTGTTTATGTTGTTTAGTATGTTTTATGTTTATGTGTGTGTCGGATCTCACGAGGTTTTGGAGTGGTGTTGAATTAATTTTGTAGGTCATTTGTCGAGAAAAATCAGAAAATCGAGCAAAGAGATGAAAAAGAGAGGTTGGAAAAGTGGTCAGAATATCCAGTAAAAGATAAACACAACAACAGCGGCCGCTGTTCCATTTCATCGGCCTCCGTAGGGCCTGTTGGAATTCGATATCCCGGAATTAATAAATTAATTATTTCCGACCGAAATCCTTCGAATATCCGGATTGTCTAAAATCGCGGAACCGACAACCCAATCGAAAAACCCTTCGCCGGAGTTTGATCGCGAGCACGCCACGAAGCCCGGAGCTCAACCGAACGCGCGGCCGTGGGCGAACCCACGCGCGTCCAGCCGAGCCCCGTACGTGGGGCTCGCGATCGCATGACGCGATCGCTGGGGCTGCTCCCGGCAGCCCCCAGCAACAGGTCCGGCGACCTGCTGCCCGCCGTGGAGGTGCGGCTCGATCGACGAGCCGCTGCGGGCGCACCAGCCGCCCGCCCGGCGATCATGCCCTAGGGCATCGATCGCCCCCTCGGCTTCGGCCGAGGACTCCCATGCACGCGTCCCCGGCGTCCAGCCGGGGTTCGCTTGGTTCGATCCCCACGGGGATCACGCCGCCGGTCTGGTGGTCTTCGACCACCACCGCGCGGTGTATCCTCGTTCCGGGGTTCGTCCTCGGATCTTGGTTCTACGGTATTTCCAATAAATAATCGAATAAAATCATCAAGGGTGTTTAACGATTTTATACCTTCGATTCGTTGTTCGGAGAAACGAGATCAATCGATGACCTTTGAATCTTCCCACGTATTCCTTGCACTTCGTTCGAACGTCGTGTTGGCGACGATCCTCCGAACTCCTATGGATCTCCTTCACGAACTCTCTAGACTAATCAAGTATGATTATCTTGTCTTTTTTATTTGTGAAGGCCATGTAGTGCTTTTATAGGCTACGTAGGGGATCTAAAGGAGGTGGAATATTGGGCTTCCAATATTAATGATTAAATTGAGCCCAAGCCCAAATCTATTAATCTATTAATCCATTAATATTAATTATATCTATTTTCCACTATATAAATATAATTGCACTCCCAATATTATACCATATTATATCAAATAATATTATCTCTCCGGTAGTATTATTTATTCCGTATATTTAAGATATAAATATCCATGAATAAAATTAATTTATTGCTAATTAATTTATTCATCTCTTATAACCGAGACTAGTACCATTCAACCTTAATTATTATGCGGAACGAATCCACCTGCAGGGTTTACATAATAATTCCTTATGAACTCATCTCGGGGATATTATCAACCCTTACGGGATACACTTTCCCGTAAAATATTCACGGCATGCCATTATATAAAATATAGTGACCCAACTTAACCGGTAATTAACCCAATAATTAAATCGGTTAATTCCTTTGGTAAATCAAAGTCACTTATATTAAATATACACACCCGCAATAGTATCGGGGATTAAGAATAAAATACACTGAGACTTAAATCGATTATCGCCGGCAATCCTAATCGATAAATCTCAAACGATCCGCTCAATACACCAAGTGTACAAGTGTGATAAAATAATCAAGACAGATTATTTTCTCTCTCACACAACGACTATACCGATGGATTGGTCCGTGTCCATCTAGGTCGTGAGAAACTGTTCGATTAAATACGAGTAACCGATAGTATGATCTTCTGTGTGGGCCTGACACACCATACTAACTACAACATATAGAATCCAGGACTATAATTTGCATATATTTAATTATAAATAATTAAAAGCAAATAATTGTTTATTTAATTAAATAGATTAGTGGCAATAGATCGTGAGTTTCCGTTACTTAAATCTAGACATTAAGTACACAACTCCAACAATCTCCCACTTGTACTAAGGTCTAGTCATTTCCTCTAAACTCCCGACTCCCATACTCATCACGTGCTTAAGTTGTACTTCCAAGAAGTACTATGTGAATGAGCAATCTAGGTTGCCGCTCTGAAGTTATCTTGGTGACTACAGCGTCGTCTCCCTCGACGATGACTCTTATCAGGTGGTACTTGCTCTATGTGTTATCTTGCACTTATGGACTTGTGATTTCTTACCATTTGCCACCGCACCGCTATTTACATAGCCTTTGGCAAATTAAGAATCACATCTAAGTCCCAGAGATTATCCCGGAGTTATACCAAAACTTCCGCTGCCTCTGAGGCCGCTATTTGGTTACCCATGGCGGAGTCCGAAAAGCATCGTGCTTATCACTCTTCCATGTTAAAACTCCTTCTCCTTCAATAGTGAAACACATAGCCTGATATCGACTTACATCGGTCCTCATTCGATTAGAAATCTAAGAGAATGTAATCCAAAGGAAATGCTCGTCTGCTTCGTAGTCTAGAACAGTACTTCGAAAGTACTTTACAGCAGTCGAATATTCCTTTCCAGGATTACCTTGATATCCTCCCACTATGCTTACCGCATAGCCGATACCAGGTTCTCGTTTTTCAACATTGCATTAAGCTTTCCATACTCAAAGTGTAGGAAACTGCTTTAATTGCTTCTATCTCGTTTTGTGTTCCAAAACACATATCCTTAGATAGATGCATTCCGTATCTGAAAGGTAACGAACCTTTCTCGGAATCTTGCATGTTAAAACGAACCATAATCATATATATGTAAGATGTCCAGTAGAAGTATGTTGGAATTTGATATCCCGGGCTATTAAAAAAATATGCGGAAACCAATAACCCGATCAAACCCTTCGCCGGAGATCACATGAACACCAACTCATCCGCCGGAGTCCGGCCTTTGGAGACTACGCACCCGAAGACACGCAGCCCGCCCCCAGCCGAACCCCCGCGAGCCGGGGTTCACGCGATCGAAGGATCGCGTCGTCGCGATCGATGGGAGGAGCTGCTCCCAGCAGCCCCCGCGGCGAGTCCGGCGACTCGCCGCTGCCTGGAGGTCGGTCCGACCAGCGGACAGCCGCGGGGCCCAGCCCTCGCGGCTTGCGATCGATCGCGTTGATCGATCGCATCCCCGGCTCCCAGCCGGGGTTCGACCCTCACGCCCTCACGCCCAAACCCTAGCCGCCCGATCCCACGCGGTCCGGTGGCTTCGCCACCACCGCGTGATCGTCCGTCTAATCCGGGTTCGAACTTCGGATCTTGCGTTCTACGGTAATTTCGATAATCCAAATCAAAATAATATCGAGGGAGTTTAGATATTATACCTTCGATTCGTTGTTCGGAGAAACGAAATCAAACACCTTTGAATCTTCCCACGTATTCCTTGCACTCCGTTCGAACGTCGGGTGGGCGACGATCTATCGAACTCTTATGGATCTCCTTCAACTCTCTAGAACTATCAAATAATGATATTCTTGTCTTGTTCTTTATGAAGGCCATGTAGTGCTTTTATAGGCTACGTAGGGGATCTAAAGGAGGTGGAATATTGGGCTTCTAATATTGAAGATTAAATTGAGCCCAATGATCAAGTCCATTAATCCTTATCAATATTAATTTTATTTATTTTCCACTATATAAATAAAATTGCACTCCCAATATTTACCCATATTATATCGAATAATATTTCTCCGGTAGTATTATTTATTCCGTGTATTTAAGATTTAAATATCCATGAATAAAATTTATTTATTGCTTAATAAATTTATTCATCTCTTTTATCCGAGAATAGTACCACTCAACCTTATTTATTATGCGGAACAAATCCACTCGCGAGGTTTACATAATAAATCCTTATGAGCTCATCTCGGGGATATTATCAACCCTTACGGGATACACTGTCCCGTCAAGAATTCACGGCATGCCATATATAAAATATAGTGACCCAACTTAACCGGTAATTGACCCAATAATTAAACCGGTCAATTCCTTTGGAAAATCAAAGTCACTTATACTAAATATACACACCCGCAATTGTATCGGGGATTAAGAATAAAATACTCTGAGATTTAAATTGATTATCCAAGGCAATCCTAATCAATAAATCTCAAGCGATCCGCCCAATACACCAAGTGTACAAGTGTGATAAAATAATCAAGATAAATTATTTTCTCTCTCACACAACGACTATACCGATGGATTGGTCCGTGTCCATCTAGGTCGTGAGCAACTGTTTGATTAAATACGAGTAACCGATAGTATGATCTTCTGTGTGCCCATGCAACACCATACTAACTACAACGTATAAAATCCAGGACTATTATTTGCATATATTAATTAACAATAATTAAAAGCAAATGAATGTTTGTATTTAATAGGTAAATGAAAGTGTACAAGGAGTTCAGAATACTCAAATCTAGACATTAAGTATACTACTCCAACAATCTCCCACTTATACTAAGGTCTAGTCTTATCTTCCAAACTTCTGACTCCCAAACCCTCCAAGTGCTTGTTATATACTTCCTTAGGAAGTATCTTGGTAAAAGGGTCCGCTAGGTTGTCCTCCGAAGCTATCTTGGTGACTATCGCATCGCCCCTCTTGACGATGTCTCGAATCAGGTGGTACTTGCGCTCTATGTGTTTCGTAGCACTATGGGACCGTGGTTCCTTACTGTTTGCCACTGCACCGCTATTATCACAATAAATTGTCATAGCCTTGGGCAAACTCGGAATCACATCTAAGTCCTGGAGGAAATTAAGGAACCAAACTGACTTTTTCGCTGCCTCTGAGGCTGCAACATATTCAGCTTCCATGGTAGAGTCCGAAATGCACTTTTGCTTAACACTCTTCCATGATACGGCTCCACCTCCCAAAGTGTACACATAGCCTGATGTCGACTTACGCCGGTCCTTATCAGCTTGGAAATCCGAATCTGTGTAACCCAAAGGAATCAGATTGTCTGCCCCGTAACTTAGAACATAATCCCTAGTATTTCGCAAATACTTGAAAATGCTCTTTACGGCAGTCCAATGAGCCTTTCCAGGGTTACTCTGATATCTTGCTACTATGCCAACCGCATAACAGATATCAGGCCTCGTGCATAACATTGCATACATTAAGCTTCCCACAGCCGAAGCGTAGGGAACTGCTTTCATTTCATCTTTCTCCTTCTGTGTCCGAGGACACATCTCCTTAGAAAGATAAGTTCCTTTACTGAAGGGCAGTTCACCCTTCTTGGAATCTTGCATGTTAAAACGAGCCAGAATCGTGTCTATGTAAGATTGCTGGGATAGGTACAATGTTCTACTCCGGCGATCCCTTATAACCTTGATCCCTAGAACATGCCCGACTTCTCCCAAATCTTTCATATCGAATTGTCTAGACAACCATCCCTTTATGTCTGATAACATCTTTACACTGTTGCCAATGAGAAGAATGTCGTCTACATAAAGCACGAGGAACACCACCTTCTTTCCATCACGTTTCCAATACACACACGATTCGTCCATGCTTTGAATGAATCCAAAAGATTGGACTACTTCATCAAACCGCAGGTTCCACGATCTCGAGGCTTGTTTCAATCCATAAATGGATCGATTAAGCTTGCACACTAGATGATCTCGCCCCTTAGCAATGAATCCTTCTGGCTGATTCATATAAATCGTCTCGTCAAGACTTCCATTTAGGAAAGCTATCTTGACATCCATTTGCCACACCTCATAATCCATATGAGCTGCTATGGATAAGAGAATCCGGATCGACTTTATCTTGGCTACCGGCGAAAAGGTCTCCTCATAATCGATTCCTTCTTTCTGAGTATAGCCTTTCGCAACAAGCCGAGCTTTAAAGGTTTCAACCTTTCCGTCAGATCCTCTCTTCCTCTTGTAGACCCATTTACACCCAATTGGCTTTACGCCGCTTGGTGGTTCTACAAGATCCCAGACTTTATTAGAATCCATAGATTCTATTTCGGATTTCATTGCTTTCTTCCAAGAAGGCGCATCTATATCTTGTACCGCCTCATCATAGGTCCAGGGATCGATTTCATGAACTCCAGGTCCAGAGTCCGAAGACTCACCCAGTCCAATCCATCTATCTGGTTGTTTAACAACCCTCCCACTACGACGGCGTTCCGGTGTATTAACAGTGACAGTATTAGGTGCAGGTTCTAGTGGTGTATCTACACTCGGTTCGGCTGTATCTAAGTCTTCCTTGTCTCCTCTCAACTCATCGAGTATTAAGTCACTCTTGGGCTTGTGGTCCATGATATAGTCTTCCTCTAAGAACCGAGCGTTAGTACATATAACGATCTTCTGGTCCGTAGGACTATAGAACATGCCACCTTTAGTTCCTTTCGGGTATCCTACAAACAGCCGTAATTCTGATCTAGGTTCTAACTTATCAGCACCTTGTCGCAACACATGTGCTGGACAACCCCAGATCCGAATGTGTCCCAAGCTAGGCTTACGCCCACTCCACAATTCCATGGGTGTAGTTGGCACTGTTTTGGTCGGAACCCTATTTAGAATGTACGCCGCTGTTTCCAAGGCAAGTCCCCAGAACATAACAGGTAAATCCGAGTAACTCATCATTGATCGCACCATCTCCATAAGAGTCCTATTCCTTCTTTCTGACACACCATTCTGCTGAGGTGTATATGGTGAGGTCAGTTGGGATTCAATCCCATTCTCTGCCAAGTATGCCTTGAATTCTCTAGACAGGTACTCGCCTCCGCGATCAGATCGCAGGCATTTTATGGATTTACCACGAAGGTTCTCCACAAGAGCCTTGAATTCCTTGAACTTGTCAAAAGAATCACTCTTGTGGCGCATCAGGTATACATATCCATATCTTGAGTAATCATCAGTAAAGGTGATGAAATACTCGTACCCTCCCCTTGCCTGAGTAGACATAGGTCCGCATACATCAGAGTGAATCAAATCCAATACTTGTTCAGCTCTTCGTCCTTTACCAGAAAAAGGACGCTTGGTCATTTTACCCTCTAAACAGGATTCGCAGGTTGGAAGGTCCTCTCCTTCAACATTGCTGATTAGACCATCAGCTTTCAACCTTTGAAGCCTATTTGAGTTTATATGACCTAGCCTTAGATGCCACAAGTATAATTGATTCATCCTAGAAGGTTCCTTTCTCTTATTGGTGTTCGTAGATGTGTTATTACTCTCGGTTAGTTGCATCGTGTTAGACTCAGGATTTAGTACATACAAATCGTCCACCAATGTACCAGAACAGATAATCTCACTGTTTCTTCTTATGATCACGGAGTGGTCAAAAGAAACAGAATATCCATTCATAATAAGTTTAGAAACCGAAATTAAATTCTTTCTAAAGTTGGGTACATAAAGACAATTATGTAAAACTAAAACCCTATCACTACTAAAGCGTAAGTGAACGTCTCCCACTGCAACAGCCGCCACTCTCGCGGCATTGCCCATGTAGACCACGATCTCTCCCTCTCTAAGTCTCCGGGTTTCCTGGAACCCCTGCAATGAATTGCAGACATGATCAGTGGCCCCCGTATCTACACACCAGGTGCTGGTAGATAACACCAGTGATAATGTTTCGGTGACTAAGGAAAATTTCGTACCTTTGATGAGAGGACAATCAGACCTCCAGTGCCCAAACTGTTTGCATCGAAAGCATCTGCGTAACCGCTTGCTTTCCCCAATCTGTGGTTTTAAACCACTGGGTCTCTTTGCACGCTTTTCTTTTAGCCTAGCCACAAGACCTCGTGTTTCTCTTAACTTACGCAAAAAAATCGCCTTTGCCGAGCCGTTTTTAAGGGACTCATTGAGGAATGATTCCGTGGGTATGTTAAACACCTCTTGCCTAGCTTCTACACCATGTCTCAACGTAGTTGGAACAACAGTGGATTCAGAAAGCTTGACAGTTTGAACAAAGTCTAGATTTCTTTTCCAATCAGTACTATATGGAACCAGTGAGTTTTCATCCTTAAGTATATCACAAAGTGGGGTCACAGTCATTCTTAACCTATAAGCACATAAAACAAACAAACAATTTAATATCCGATATTATCTCCCTTAAATAATATCATTAAATCACTAATCGCCTCTAAAATCCCATCAGGTAAGGCAAGCCACGTGGTGTGGACGTTTACCCACCCAAACGACTTAGCAATTAGATTTTCTTTGGTCATACATCACTTATAGCGGAACCTCGTGGGGAGGAATACTATAAGGCGTATCTAAGTGTAAACCATTACTCAGCACCAAAGCAAATCGCTTGGAATTGCTACATTACCGCAAGCCACGTGGTGTGGACGTTTACGATAACTTCACAACTCTTCACAATTACTTACAACTGTCTACATCAATTAATCCAAAATCCGTCGGCATAGCAAGCCACGTGGTGTGGACGTTTACTACACCAAGAGACTTTTATAATTGACTCCCAATTACTTGATCCATTTAATCTTGTAAATCAAGACGCGGAGAATCATAAGTGAAACTCGAAGTTTCTAACCAGTGATTCACCATGCGAACAACCCTATCTCTCATAAATGAGGGAGCCGAGCAGACAATCGATCCATCTATCAAAGAATGGTACGACTGCCTCTAATTTGTGTCCTCGACATGACCAAGTGGCTCTGGCTCCATTCCACTCCCCGGGGTGAGAATGAGTCGACTTGAAATCAGCTTTGGAAAGACAAATTAGGCATTGTTTGATAAACTTAATCAATGTTTCTCGTAAGAGGAATTACAAGAACTCTCCTCCAATAACTTGTCTATATAAACTTCAAAAGTTTATAAAAGTCACCAAGAGAGCAGCAATGGAGACCATGGGTATGTTTCCATACCCTCTCCCACTTAGCTTTTTACAATAAAGGGATACGCTATCTAGTGCATAAAAGTAAACACATATAGCATGCATACATGTAATAAAGCACATAGTATTATCACATAGTCAAAATAATACTAGAATATTATTTTCCGACTATTATGGCTTTAATCCATCTCCGTACGCATCTTCTAGTCTTCAGTCTTCGTTCTTGAATGCTCCATGTGACGAGAATATTAATTTCCAATATTTAAATCTATTTATTTTTAATAAATCCAAAAGATACTTAATTAATAATAATTAAGTCAATCGAATAAATCAAAAATAAAATTAAATATTATTAATATTTTTATTTATTTTATTTTCCCTTTCTACTTCATTAAATCTCTAAAATAATCTATCCAAGACCCACTTGGAATATTCTAGATGATTTCCATAATGAAATAAGGAAATAAAATAACTTGGGACTCTTCTACATTCCAAGATTAATTAATTTCCATTACTATGAAAATTCTCATAAAATAGGAATAATCAATTAGGAAATAAATCAATCCTAAATTAACTTTTATTCCTTTCTAATTCTATTAAATCTCTAGGATCCTATTCCAAGTAGAACTCGGAATACTCTAGAAGACTTCCATAATAGAATAAGGAAATAAAATTAATTCCAATTAATTCTTTTCCTAATCCATGAGAATTCTCAAAAATAGGAATACTCAAATAGAAAAAATCCGAATTAATTAGGAAAGTAAATTTCCGGACCGGGATAGCACGGGGTGGGGATCCCCGCGCCACCCTCGACCGCCGCCGCCTTGCCGCCGCCGTCCAGCCCACGCGCCACCTCCATTGGTGGCCGGCGTGGCCGGAGCTCCCGCGGGCAGCCCCTAGGGCGTGGGTCGATCGTCCTCATGGGATCGACCATGGGGATGGTCGATCCTTGTCCCGTTCACCCTCTCGATCATCTCCTTCGTCACGTGTCTTCTCCGGCGGTCGTTTCGGCATCGATCCAACGCAAAATAAATTACAAATTTAATTTTACACTATCCGGTATCGATTCTATACATGAAATCGACCCTATACAATTTCCGGAAAAAAGTAGAACGTAATAATAAATCCTAAATTCGATCAACCCCCGAATTTTACTATTACAAGCATTCACCACAAAAAACGAATCTCGACATGTCCGAGAGTTTAATCAAACCAACATACATGACAAAATAAATTAAACGAATAATAAATTAAGCTATAATAGTCGGAACCCTGCAAGGTAGAACAATTTTATCGAAAATACCGCGAACGTAAACCACGCTCTGATACCAATTGTTGGAATTTGATATCCCGGGCTATTAAAAAAATATGCGGAAACCAATAACCCGATCAAACCCTTCGCCGGAGATCACATGAACACCAACTCATCCGCCGGAGTCCGGCCTTTGGAGACTACGCACCCGAAGGCACGCAGCCCGCCCCCAGCCGAACCCCCGCGAGCCGGGGTTCACGCGATCGAAGGATCGCGTCGTCGCGATCGATGGGAGGAGCTGCTCCCAGCAGCCCCCGCGGCGAGTCCGGCGACTCGCCGCTGCCTGGAGGTCGGTCCGACCAGCGGACAGCCGCGGGGCCCAGCCCTCGCGGCTTGCGATCGATCGCGTTGATCGATCGCATCCCCGGCTCCCAGCCGGGGTTCGACCCTCACGCCCTCACGCCCAAACCCTAGCTGCCCGATCCCACGCGGTCCGGTGGCTTCGCCACCACCGCGTGATCGTCCGTCTAATCCGGGTTCGAACTTCGGATCTTGCGTTCTACGGTAATTTCGATAATCCAAATCAAAATAATATCGAGGGAGTTTAGATATTATACCTTCGATTCGTTGTTCGGAGAAACGAAATCAAACACCTTTGAATCTTCCCACGTATTCCTTGCACTCCGTTCGAACGTCGGGTGGGCGACGATCTATCGAACTCTTATGGATCTCCTTCAACTCTCTAGAACTATCAAATAATGATATTCTTGTCTTGTTCTTTATGAAGGCCATGTAGTGCTTTTATAGGCTACGTAGGGGATCTAAAGGAGGTGGAATATTGGGCTTCTAATATTGAAGATTAAATTGAGCCCAATGCTCAAGTCCATTAATCCTTATCAATATTAATTTTATTTATTTTCCACTATATAAATAAAATTGCACTCCCAATATTTACCCATATTATATCGAATAATATTTCTCCGGTAGTATTATTTATTCCGTGTATTTAAGATTTAAATATCCATGAATAAAATTTATTTATTGCTTAATAAATTTATTCATCTCTTTTATCCGAGAATAGTACCACTCAACCTTATTTATTATGCGGAACAAATCCACTCGCGAGGTTTACATAATAAATCCTTATGAGCTCATCTCGGGGATATTATCAACTCTTACGGGATACACTGTCCCGTCAAGAATTCACGGCATGCCATATATAAAATATAGTGACCCAACTTAACCGGTAATTGACCCAATAATTAAACCGGTCAATTCCTTTGGAAAATCAAAGTCACTTATACTAAATATACACACCCGCAATTGTATCGGGGATTAAGAATAAAATACTCTGAGATTTAAATTGATTATCCAAGGCAATCCTAATCAATAAATCTCAAGCGATCCGCCCAATACACCAAGTGTACAAGTGTGATAAAATAATCAAGATAAATTATTTTCTCTCTCACACAACGACTATACCGATGGATTGGTCCGTGTCCATCTAGGTCGTGAGCAACTGTTTGATTAAATACGAGTAACCGATAGTATGATCTTCTGTGTGCCCATGCAACACCATACTAACTACAACGTATAAAATCCAGGACTATTATTTGCATATATTAATTAACAATAATTAAAAGCAAATGAATGTTTGTATTTAATAGGTAAATGAAAGTGTACAAGGAGTTCAGAATACTCAAATCTAGACATTAAGTATACTACTCCAACAATCTCCCACTTATACTAAGGTCTAGTCTTATCTTCCAAACTTCTGACTCCCAAACCCTCCAAGTGCTTGTTATATACTTCCTTAGGAAGTATCTTGGTAAAAGGGTCCGCTAGGTTGTCCTCCGAAGCTATCTTGGTGACTATCGCATCGCCCCTCTTGACGATGTCTCGAATCAGGTGGTACTTGCGCTCTATGTGTTTCGTAGCACTATGGGATCGTGGTTCCTTACTGTTTGCCACTGCACCGCTATTATCACAATAAATTGTCATAGCCTTGGGCAAACTCGGAATCACATCTAAGTCCTGGAGGAATCTAAGGAACCAAACTGACTTTTTCGCTGCCTCTGAGGCTGCAACATATTCAGCTTCCATGGTAGAGTCCGAAATGCACTTTTGCTTAACACTCTTCCATGATACGGCTCCACCTCCCAAAGTGTACACATAGCCTGATGTCGACTTACGCCGGTCCTTATCAGCTTGGAAATCCGAATCTGTGTAACCCAAAGGAATCAGATTGTCTGCCCCGTAACTTAGAACATAATCCCCAGTATTTCGCAAATACTTGAAAATGCTCTTTACGGCAGTCCAATGAGCCTTTCCAGGGTTACTCTGATATCTTGCTACTATGCCAACCGCATAACAGATATCAGGCCTCGTGCATAACATTGCATACATTAAGCTTCCCACAGCCGAAGCGTAGGGAACTGCTTTCATTTCATCTTTCTCCTTCTGTGTCCGAGGACACATCTCCTTAGAAAGATAAGTTCCTTTACTGAAGGGCAGTTCACCCTTCTTGGAATCTTGCATGTTAAAACGAGCCAGAATCGTGTCTATGTAAGATTGCTGGGATAGGTACAATGTTCTACTCCGGCGATCCCTTATAACCTTGATCCCTAGAACATGCCCGACTTCTCCCAAATCTTTCATATCGAATTGTCTAGACAACCATCCCTTTATGTCTGATAACATCTTTACACTGTTGCCAATGAGAAGAATGTCGTCTACATAAAGCACGAGGAACACCACCTTCTTTCCATCACGTTTCCAATACACACACGATTCGTCCATGCTTTGAATGAATCCAAAAGATTGGACTACTTCATCAAACCGCAGGTTCCACGATCTCGAGGCTTGTTTCAATCCATAAATGGATCGATTAAGCTTGCACACTAGATGATCTCGCCCCTTAGCAATGAATCCTTCTGGCTGATTCATATAAATCGTCTCGTCAAGACTTCCATTTAGGAAAGCTATCTTGACATCCATTTGCCACACCTCATAATCCATATGAGCTGCTATGGATAAGAGAATCCGGATCGACTCCTTTATCTTGGCTACCGGCGAAAAGGTCTCCTCATAATCGATTCCTTCTTTCTGAGTATAGCCTTTCGCAACAAGCCGAGCTTTAAAGGTTTCAACCTTTCCGTCAGATCCTCTCTTCCTCTTGTAGACCCATTTACACCCAATTGGCTTTACGCCGCTTGGTGGTTCTACAAGATCCCAGACTTTATTAGAATCCATAGATTCTATTTCGGATTTCATTGCTTTCTTCCAAGAAGGCGCATCTATATCTTGTACCGCCTCATCATAGGTCCAGGGATCGATTTCATGAACTCCAGGTCCAGAGTCCGAAGACTCACCCAGTCCAATCCATCTACCTGGTTGTTTAACAACCCTCCCACTACGACGGCGTTCCGGTGTATTAACAGTGACAGTATTAGGTGCAGGTTCTAGTGGTGTATCTACACTCGGTTCGGCTGTATCTAAGTCTTCCTTGTCTCCTCTCAACTCATCGAGTATTAAGTCACTCTTGGGCTTGTGGTCCATGATATAGTCTTCCTCTAAGAACCGAGCGTTAGTACATATAACGATCTTCTGGTCCGTAGGACTATAGAACATGCCACCTTTAGTTCCTTTCGGGTATCCTACAAACAGCCGTAATTCTGATCTAGGTTCTAACTTATCAGCACCTTGTCGCAACACATGTGCTGGACAACCCCAGATCCGAATGTGTCCCAAGCTAGGCTTACGCCCACTCCACAATTCCATGGGTGTAGTTGGCACTGTTTTGGTCAGAACCCTATTTAGAATGTACGCCGCTGTTTCCAAGGCAAGTCCCCAGAACATAACAGGTAAATCCGAGTAACTCATCATTGATCGCACCATCTCCATAAGAGTCCTATTCCTTCTTTCTGACACACCATTCTGCTGAGGAGTATATGGTGAGGTCAGTTGGGATTCAATCCCATTCTCTGCCAAGTATGCCTTGAATTCTCCAGACAGGTACTCGCCTCCGCGATCAGATCGCAGGCATTTTATGGATTTACCACGAAGGTTCTCCACAAGAGCCTTGAATTCCTTGAACTTGTCAAAAGAATCACTCTTGTGGCGCATCAGGTATACATATCCATATCTTGAGTAATCATCAGTAAAGGTGATGAAATACTCGTACCCTCCCCTTGCCTGAGTAGACATAGGTCCGCATACATCAGAGTGAATCAAATCCAATACTTGTTCAGCTCTTCGTCCTTTACCAGAAAAAGGACGCTTGGTCATTTTACCCTCTAAACAGGATTCGCAGGTTGGAAGGTCCTCTCCTTCAACATTGCTGATTAGACCATCAGCTTTCAACCTTTGAAGCCTATTTGAGTTTATATGACCTAGCCTTAGATGCCACAAGTATAATTGATTCATCCTAGAAGGTTCCTTTCTCTTATTGGTGTTCGTAGATGTGTTATTACTCTCGGTTAGTTGCATCGTGTTAGACTCAGGATTTAGTACATACAAATCGTCCACCAATGTACCAGAACAGATAATCTCACTGTTTCTTCTTATGATCACGGAGTGGTCAAAAGAAACAGAATATCCATTCATAATAAGTTTAGAAACCGAAATTAAATTCTTTCTAAAGTTGGGTACATAAAGACAATTATGTAAAACTAAAACCCTATCACTACTAAAGCGTAAGTGAACGTCTCCCACTGCAACAGCCGCCACCCTCGCCGCATTGCCCATGTAGACCACGATCTCTCCCTCTCTAAGTCTCCGGGTTTCCTGGAACCCCTGCAATGAATTGCAGACATGATCAGTGGCCCCCGTATCTACACACCAGGTGCTGGTAGATAACACCACTGATAATGTTTCGGTGACTAAGGAAAATTTCGTACCTTTGATGAGAGGACAATCAGACCTCCAGTGCCCAAACTGTTTGCATCGAAAGCATCTGCGTAACCGCTTGCTTTCCCCAATCTGTGGTTTTAAACCACTGGGTCTCTTTGCACGCTTTTCTTTTAGCCTAGCCACAAGAGCTCGTGTTTCTCTTAACTTACGCACAAAAATCGCCTTTGCCGAGCCGTTTTTAAGGGACTCATTGAGGAATGATTCCGTGGGTATGTTAAACACCTCTTGCCTAGCTTCTACACCATGTCTCAACGTAGTTGGAACAACAGTGGATTCAGAAAGCTTGACAGTTTGAACAAAGTCTAGATTTCTTTTCCAATCAGTACTATATGGAACCAGTGAGTTTTCATCCTTAAGAATATCACAAAGTGGGGTCACAGTCATTCTTAACCTATAAGCACATAAAACAAACAAACAATTTAATATCCGATATTATCTCCCTTAAATAATATCATTAAATCACTAATCGCCTCTAAAATCCCATCAGGTAAGGCAAGCCACGTGGTGTGGACGTTTACCCACCCAAACGACTTAGCAATTAGATTTTCTTTGGTCATACATCACTTATAGCGGAACCTCGTGGGGAGGAATACTATAAGGCGTATCTAAGTGTAAACCATTACTCAGCACCAAAGCAAATCGCTTGGAATTGCTACATTACCGCAAGCCACGTGGTGTGGACGTTTACGATAACTTCACAACTCTTCACAATTACTTACAACTGTCTACATCAATTAATCCAAAATCCGTCGGCATAGCAAGCCACGTGGTGTGGACGTTTACTACACCAAGAGACTTTTATAATTGACTCCCAATTACTTGATCCATTTAATCTTGTAAATCAAGACGCGGAGAATCATAAGTGAAACTCGAAGTTTCTAACCAGTGATTCACCATGCGAACAACCCTATCTCTCATAAATGAGGGAGCCGAGCAGACAATCGATCCATCTATCAAAGAATGGTACGACTGCCTCTAATTTGTGTCCTCGACATGACCAAGTGGCTCTGGCTCCATTCCACTCCCCGGGGTGAGAATGAGTCGACTTGAAATCAGCTTTGGAAAGACAAATTAGGCATTGTTTGATAAACTTAATCAATGTTTCTCGTAAGAGGAATTACAAGAACTCTCCTCCAATAACTTGTCTATATAAACTTCAAAAGTTTATAAAAGTCACCAAGAGAGCAGCAATGGAGACCATGGGTATGTTTCCATACCCTCTCCCACTTAGCTTTTTACAATAAAGGGATACGCTATCTAGTGCATAAAAGTAAACACATATAGCATGCATACATGTAATAAAGCACATAGTATTATCACATAGTCAAAATAATACTAGAATATTATTTTCCGACTATTATGGCTTTACTCCATCTCCGTACGCATCTTCTAGTCTTCAGTCTTCGTTCTTGAATGCTCCATGTGACGAGAATATTAATTTCCAATATTTAAATCTATTTATTTTTAATAAATCCAAAAGATACTTAATTAATAATAATTAAGTCAATCGAATAAATCAAAAATAAAATTAAATATTATTAATATTTTTATTTATTTTATTTTCCCTTTCTACTTCATTAAATCTCTAAAATAATCTATCCAAGACCCACTTGGAATATTCTAGATGATTTCCATAATGAAATAAGGAAATAAAATAACTTGGGACTCTTCTACATTCCAAGATTAATTAATTTCCATTACTATGAAAATTCCCATAAAATAGGAATAATCAATTAGGAAATAAATCAATCCTAAATTAACTTTTATTCCTTTCTAATTCTATTAAATCTCTAGGATCCTATTCCAAGTAGAACTCGGAATACTCTAGAAGACTTCCATAATAGAATAAGGAAATAAAATTAATTCCAATTAATTCTTTTCCTAATCCATGAGAATTCCCAAAAATAGGAATACTCAAATAGAAAAAATCCGAATTAATTAGGAAAGTAAATTTCCGGACCGGGATAGCACGGGGTGGGGATCCCCGCGCCACCCTCGACCGCCGCCGCCTTGCCGCCGCCGTCCAGCCCACGCGCCACCTCCATTGGTGGCCGGCGTGGCCGGAGCTCCCGCGGGCAGCCCCTAGGGCGTGGGTCGATCGTCCTCATGGGATCGACCATGGGGATGGTCGATCCTTGTCCCGTTCACCCTCTCGATCATCTCCTTCGTCACGTGTCTTCTCCGGCGGTCGTTTCGGCATCGATCCAACGCAAAATAAATTACAAATTTAATTTTACACTATCCGGTATCGATTCTATACATGAAATCGACCCTATACAATTTCCGGAAAAAAGTAGAACGTAATAATAAATCCTAAATTCGATCAACCCCCGAATTTTACTATTACAAGCATTCACCACAAAAAACGAATCTCGACATGTCCGAGAGTTTAATCAAACCAACATACATGACAAAATAAATTAAACGAATAATAAATTAAGCCATAATAGTCGGAACCCTGCAAGGTAGAACAATTTTATCGAAAATACCGCGAACGTAAACCACGCTCTGATACCAATTGTTGGAATTTGATATCCCGGGCTATTAAAAAAATATGCGGAAACCAATAACCCGATCAAACCCTTCGCCGGAGATCACATGAACACCAACTCATCCGCCGGAGTCCGGCCTTTGGAGACTACGCACCCGAAGGCACGCAGCCCGCCCCCAGCCGAACCCCCGCGAGCCGGGGTTCACGCGATCGAAGGATCGCGTCGTCGCGATCGATGGGAGGAGCTGCTCCCAGCAGCCCCCGCGGCGAGTCCGGCGACTCGCCGCTGCCTGGAGGTCGGTCCGACCAGCGGACAGCCGCGGGGCCCAGCCCTCGCGGCTTGCGATCGATCGCGTTGATCGATCGCATCCCCGGCTCCCAGCCGGGGTTCGACCCTCACGCCCTCACGCCCAAACCCTAGCCGCCCGATCCCACGCGGTCCGGTGGCTTCGCCACCACCGCGTGATCGTCCGTCTAATCCGGGTTCGAACTTCGGATCTTGCGTTCTACGGTAATTTCGATAATCCAAATCAAAATAATATCGAGGGAGTTTAGATATTATACCTTCGATTCGTTGTTCGGAGAAACGAAATCAAACACCTTTGAATCTTCCCACGTATTCCTTGCACTCCGTTCGAACGTCGGGTGGGCGACGATCTATCGAACTCTTATGGATCTCCTTCAACTCTCTAGAACTATCAAATAATGATATTCTTGTCTTGTTCTTTATGAAGGCCATGTAGTGCTTTTATAGGCTACGTAGGGGATCTAAAGGAGGTGGAATATTGGGCTTCTAATATTGAAGATTAAATTGAGCCCAATGCTCAAGTCCATTAATCCTTATCAATATTAATTTTATTTATTTTCCACTATATAAATAAAATTGCACTCCCAATATTTACCCATATTATATCGAATAATATTTCTCCGGTAGTATTATTTATTCCGTGTATTTAAGATTTAAATATCCATGAATAAAATTTATTTATTGCTTAATAAATTTATTCATCTCTTTTATCCGAGAATAGTACCACTCAACCTTATTTATTATGCGGAACAAATCCACTCGCGAGGTTTACATAATAAATCCTTATGAGCTCATCTCGGGGATATTATCAACTCTTACGGGATACACTGTCCCGTCAAGAATTCACGGCATGCCATATATAAAATATAGTGACCCAACTTAACCGGTAATTGACCCAATAATTAAACCGGTCAATTCCTTTGGAAAATCAAAGTCACTTATACTAAATATACACACCCGCAATTGTATCGGGGATTAAGAATAAAATACTCTGAGATTTAAATTGATTATCCAAGGCAATCCTAATCAATAAATCTCAAGCGATCCGCCCAATACACCAAGTGTACAAGTGTGATAAAATAATCAAGATAAATTATTTTCTCTCTCACACAACGACTATACCGATGGATTGGTCCGTGTCCATCTAGGTCGTGAGCAACTGTTTGATTAAATACGAGTAACCGATAGTATGATCTTCTGTGTGCCCATGCAACACCATACTAACTACAACGTATAAAATCCAGGACTATTATTTGCATATATTAATTAACAATAATTAAAAGCAAATGAATGTTTGTATTTAATAGGTAAATGAAAGTGTACAAGGAGTTCAGAATACTCAAATCTAGACATTAAGTATACTACTCCAACAAAGTACAATGTTCTTTCCCAGAGATCCAAGATCTCAAGAACATGTCCAACTTCTTCCTATATCTTTCATATTGATTTATCTAGACAACCTCATTTTATGTCTTGACAACATCTTTACATTGTTACCAATGATAAGAATGTTCTCTACATAAAACTCGAGAAACACCACCTTGTTCCATCACGTTTCCAATACACACGATTCGTTTATGCTTTGATGAATCCATAAAATGGACTATATCATCAATTTGCAAGTACCACGAACTCAATGCTTAGTTTCAATCCATAAATGGATCAACTAAGCTTGTACTCTAAATGATCTTGCCTCTTAGCAATAATCCATATTGCTTTCCAAGAAGGCACATTTAGATCTAGTACTGCCTTCATGTAGATCCAGGGATCGATTTCATGTATACTAGGTCCAGAGTCCGAAGACTCTCCCAACCTTATGAATATCTCTGGTTGACCACAACCTCCCACTACAATGGCATTCCGGTGTATTAACAGTAATAACAGTAGGTGCAGTTAGTGGTGTACCGCTACTCAGTTCTGCTGGTTTCCAGTCTTCTTTGTTCTCTCTCATTTCAAAGTATCACGTCACTTTGGGCTTGTGGTTCATCTCATAGTCTTCCTCTAAGAACCGGGCGTTAGAACTTATAACGTCCCTCTGGTTCATAGTACTATTGAACACACATCTTTTGTTCTTCTAGGACATTCTACAACCGCATTGAATGCGCCGTTGTTTCCAGACATATCCATAGAACATAGGTAGTTCCGTATAACTCATGCTTTTACTATTTATATAAGAGTTCCATTTCTTGTTTACGATACACCATTTCTACACAACAGTGTATGGTGTAGTCATTTGGGATCAAAACCCAATCTCTGATCAGTATGCCATGCATTCCTCAGACAGGTACTTGCCTCCGCGATCAAATCGCAGGCTACAAATGGATATGCCTTGATGGTTCTCCACAATTTCTTAGTGTCCATTGACTTGTCAAAACACTTGCTTTTGTGGCACATCAGGTATTCTAATCCATTTTGTTTTGGGTTGTTTTATGCTTTGTCGGTAACTATCCACTTTGACGGTGAGATTCGCTGGAATCGGAGGGTTAGCAAACAACACAAATACTAATTTATAATGAGTAAGAAAGCAAACAGATCGAGTTTATATGCAGAAATCATAAGTAATGGAAATGGAAGCTCAAAGCTCCTCTTCATTCATATATCCATACTTAGACATTTTAAGAAATACAATGTGCATGTTTGTTAATATAAGAGATAAAGGTTAATAGAAACGATAACGAAAACGACACGATCACTAGGCATCAATGCCCCCTTTTCAGGTATTTATTTCTCTTATAGAGTATTTAGGCCATAGCCATTTTAGGAAGTGAATTCCTTTTACAAGTGTTTTTCTCTCTCCTTCCCTTCTTTACATATGAAGAGCATCTATTTATAGGCATTCATGCATGTGATGCTTCTCTATTCTTATGACACCTATCAGCCACATACTTAGCTTTATTGACAACTATTTAGCATGCAATTGACATGTGTAAAACATGTAGTGGACCAATAAACCCACTATCTTTGTTGGTTACTTTACTGGTTATCGTCCCGGGAAGTCACTGTCTGCTGCCTGGTAACTCTTTTGCTCTTCTCTTAGTTCTGCCCTAGGAAAAGGTCTTATTTTCCCCGTGCGATCTTTCCTGTCCGATTTCTTGTATTCTTTGGATAATAATTCTTGCTTTGGCTTTGACTGGTCTTCTTTAATTCTTTCTTTGATGATGTGGCACCGGTCTTCTTGACACGTGTAGGTGGCGGATTTTCATGGCACAACACATTTCTTATTTAATAATTAAATGAAGTACTCGTACCTTATTGTCTGAGTAGACATAGGTCTGCATACATCAGAGTCAATCAATTCTTATACTTGTCCGGATCTTATATCTTATATCCATAAAGGATTGCTTAGTCATATTATCTTCCAAATTAGATTCTTAGGTTGGAAGGTCCACTTCTTTAACTTAATTGATCAAAATATCAATTCTTCGACCTTTGAACTTCTTATTTGAATAAACATGACTTAGCATAAGAATCCATAAGTATAATTGATAAAGAAATCTCTTATTAGTAAAACGAGTTTCATACTACGGTTCGTTGCATTGTGATGGACTCAGGATTCATCATTTATATATTGCTAGCTAATGTACCAGAATAGATAATATCTTTATTTCTTCTTATAACCATCAAATGATTAAAAGAAATAAAATATCTATTCATTAGAAATCCAGAACAAAGTTCTTTCTAAATGAAAGGTACATAAAAGCAATAACTCAAAATGAAATCCTATAAATGTCCTCCACTGCAACTGCTGCCTCCTCTACAGCATTGCCCATGTAGACAACGATTTCTTCTTTTCTAAGTCGTCGGGTTTCCTGGAACCCTTGCATTTAAAATGCACATACCGTCAGTGGTTCCATATCTACACACCAGGTTCCGGTAGATAATACCACTGACTATGTTTTACGACTAAAGAAAATTTTGTACTTTCTTTGAGAGGATAATCAGACTTCCAGTACCCAGACTGTTTGCATCGAGAATACTTGCCTCTTGGCTTTCTCATCCCATCTCGTGGTCCAAGTAATCTTAGAACCACTGGGTTTGTTTCCTTGCTTTTTCTTTTCCCCGTTCTTGCCTTTAGGTTCGAAACCTTTGGCATTGGCTACAAGAGCTTGCGATTTCCGTCTCAACTCGTCTAAAAGGTCAATCATCTCAAAAACGTGTTTAAGCGTTTCCTCGAAACGACTGGCCTTTATGTGTATCCTCATCGCTTCTTGTCTAGCCGCCTATGTCAATAGGCTCGGAAGGACAAAGCTCATTGAGTACAACCTTGTACTCTTCAACAGTTTGGGTAATGTCTAGATCTCTATTCTAATCATTACATTTAGGGACCAGTGAGTTTAAAAAATCCTTACGTATCACAGAAAGTGGGTTCAAAGCCATTTCCTAATCTATGAGCACGTATAACAACAAAAAATCGATTTAATCTCCGATATTATCTCCCTTAAATAATATCATTAAACCACTAATCGCATCTAAAATCCCATCAGATATGGCAAGCCACGATAGTGTGGACGTTTACCTATCCAAATGATTTAGCAATTAGATTTGCTTCGGTCGTACATCATCATTAGCGTTACTTCGATGGGAAGAATACTAAGAAGCGTACCTAAGTGTAAAACATTACTCAGTATCTAAGAAGATTGTTTGGGATACGTATATTCACCGCAACCACGATAGTGTGGACGTTTACGTTAATATACGCTCCTTTACTCCCTTCTATAACTGTCTACATCAATCGTTCCAAAATCCCATTCAATGTAGCAAGCCACGATAGTGTGGACGTTTACTACACAAAAAGACTTTTACAATTGACATCCAACTACTTGAATCATTTAATCTTGTAAACCAGGACGCGGAGAATCATAAGTGAAACTCGAAGTTTCTAACCAGTGATTCACCATGCGAACGACCCTATCTCTCATCAAATGAGGGAGCCGAGCAGACAATCGATCCATTTCAAGAAATGGTACGAAGGCCTCTAATTTGTGTCCTCGACATGACCAAGTGGCTTTGGCTCCATTCCACTCCCCGGGGTGAGAATGAGTCGACTTGAAATCAGTTTTGGAAAGACAAATTAGGCATTGTTTGATAGAATTAATCAATGTTTCTCGTAAGAGGAATTACAAGAATTCTCCTCCAATGGCTTATCTATACGAACTTCAAAAGTCCATAAAAGTCACCAAGAGAACAGCAATGGAGACCATGGCATTGTTTCCAATCCCTCTCCCACTTAGCTTTTTATAACAAAGGGATACGCTATCTAATGCATAATTAAATACACATAAGCATGCATACATGAAATAAAGCACATAGAATATTATCACATAATCAAAATAATACTAGAATATTATTTTCCGACTATTATGGCTTTATCGCATCCCCGTGTGCGTCTTCTAGTCTTTAGTCTTCGTTCTTGAATGCTCAATGTGACGGGAATATTAATTCCAATATTTAAATCTATTTATTTTTAATAAATCCAAAAGTTACTATAATGGAAGACCCACTTGGATCTCTAGAATCCTATCCAAGACCCACTTGGAATATTTTAGAAGATTTCTATAATAGAATAAGGAAATAAAAATAATTTAGGACTCTTAATTCTTCCAAACTAATTCCTTTCTTAATCTATTAAAATTCCATAAAGGAATAATTAAATAGGAAAAATTAATTAAGGACTCTTCTACTTTCCAAAATTAATTAATTTCCATGTCCATGAAAATTCCCATAAAATATGAATAATCAACTAGGAAATAAATTAATTTAATAATTAATTATTTTCCTTTCCAATTCTATTAAATCTCTAGAATCCTATCCAAGTAAGACTTGGAATATTCTAGAAGACCTCTATAATAGAATAAGGAAATAATTAATTCCAATTAATTCTTTTCCTAATCCATGAATATTCCAAAAGTAGGAATAATCAATTAGGAAGACCAAATTAATTCTAAATTTATTCCTTCCTTATCCATGAAAATTCCCATGATAGAAATAATCAATAAGGAAAATAAATTTATTCTAAATTTATTCTTTTCCTATTCCATGAGAATTCCCAAAAAATAGGAATACTCAAAATAGGAAAACCGAATAATTTAGAAAAATTGAATCTCGTTAGGAGTAGCACGAGATCACGAGGACCCCGCGCCACCCCCACCTTCGATCGGCCACCAGAGAGGGCAACCGCCGCCACCACTTAGCCGTCCGGCCACCACCAAGCCGGCGGCAGCCCCAGCCGAGGGGTGCGATCGCCGCCCCTCTCCCTTGCCATCGATCTCATGGGGATCGATCTGAAGGTACCGGTATACCGATCCGATCGATATACCGTGTGTGCGGAAGCGTGTAAAGCATATAAATCTATCATGCTTGGATCTTAGTGCACACATAATGTGTATAAAAACACATACAAATATATATATACACATCCAATATATATATATAGGGATCAACGAGTTCTTACATTTGGTGATCGTTGAAATTGGTTAAGGTGGTGTTGAGTCGATTGAACCACCTTAATTGATCAGCCACGGATTGTTCACCTCTGGAATGACCCCGTCACGCCTTTGGATCGCCCGGATGTTGAAGCCGCACAAATGGCCCGGCCTCTACGTGTTGCACACGAACCCGGATGATGACTTGCTTGATTGATCGAGTTGATTCTCCAAGAACAACCTCTTTTCTCTCTCTCTTTTGTGAATTTCGTGGGTGAAAAATTATGCTGAAAAATCAGCAATCGTTCACCTTAAAATGCCATCAAAACCCCCTTGTAACCTCCTCCTTAATGGTGATATTGATGCCCCTTCATTATCACACATTAAGGTGTGATTATGGTGAATTTGAATGGACATTTCCACCTCATTATGCCACATGACATTAGATGGTCCCACTTGCTTGTGTGGCATGCCATGTCACACTATGTGACATGCATCCATGCAAGCCATGCATCCCATGCATGTGTATTAAATCCACGTAAATATTGATTCTAAATCAATATATTTATCAAGCATTGTACATCATCTTTGAGTCCGTGTGTGACCCTGTAGGTATGATTTATTGATCAATATTATATTGTTCCCAACAATATAATATTATCAAATAATCATTTAACATCCATAGACGACCTTATGACTTCATCGATTGCACACGTAGGATCGAAGGACACATCCTAACAATCTCCCACTTGGCCTTCAGAGCCAGTGTGCTGCCAATTTCCTGTTGTCACTTTATGTCTAAATTTGAACTTGAGGCAAGACTCGAGTCATCCTCAATCGGTTCAAACCTTTCTTGGACTTTGAGACAGACTGTAAAACCAGATTTATCACTATGATACGAATCTGGACGTGGCCACGTATTTTCCACAGTCTCGACTCTCCAAGTGGCCGGTAAGACATGTATCCCATTATAAAATGGAGGACAATCCCATCTTGTCAATCCAAGCTCTCCCACTTGCTTCCTGATATACCCAATAACAAGTTTTATAACCTCCTTTTACGAAAGGCGTTTACTTGTATCAAAGTACACCATTTCACAATGGAATCACTCTGGACTACTCAGGTCAGAGGAAATTGCTCGACAGTCAATGAAATAGTATTATGACTCAAAATCTTAAATACTATTCCAGTCGGGTCTGTTCGATCATTAGCTCCCAGCTAATATCTATGTAATTGTACTTGATGTCCCACATCACTAACCCATGAAGCGGCGCTATAGTACACATTACAATCTAGTTCTTTGCATCATCAGTTTGTCCGTACTCGATGATACGAACTAGGAACAATTTATGATTTAATTATATTAGTTCAACAGTTGGGACTTCATTATGTGGTAAATCGACCTCATAACCCAATTAATATAATTTAATCATTTGGACAATTCATACAATTTAAACCACAATTATATGAATAAATTATTGAATATCATAAAAGATACGTGAATGTTTACATAAACTCCAAAAGTAAACAATACAGTAATAGGAATCACAATCCATCTCTAAGATATCGTATCCCTATTGCAGTCGTATGAGCATCATGCTTTGACTGCTGGAGTGGTTTAGTTAACGGGTCTGCAACATTATCATCAGTTGCAACTTTATTTATCTCGATGTCTCCACGACTAACTATCTCCCTGAGAATGTGGAACTTCCTGAGCACATGTTTGGATTTGTGGTGCTCCCTAGGCTCCTTGGCTTGCGCGATAGCTCCACTATTATCACAATAGAGAGCTATCGGATGGGCCGAACTAGGTACGACACCGAGCTCATCTAAGAACTTTCTCATCCAAACGGCCTCCTTTGCTGCTTCTGATGCAGCAATGTACTCAGCCTCTGTAGTAGAATCAGCTACGGTGGGTTGCTTGGAACTCTTCCAGCTCACCGCACCTCCATTCAGACAAAAGACAAATCCGGATTGAGACCGGAAATCATCTTTGTCTGTTTGGAAGCTTGCATCCGTATATCCTGTCACACCCAACTCTTTTTGTCCTCCAAAGACAAGAAAATACTCTTTAGTCCTTCTAAGGTACTTAAGAATATTCTTGGCCGCAGTCCAATGCGCCTCACCTGGGTTTCCTTGAAACCGACTAGTCATGCTCAAAGCATACGATACATCCGGTCGTGTACATATCATGGCGTACATAATAGACCCTATTGCCGAAGCATAAGGAATATTTGCCATCCTTATTTGCTCATCAGGTCCCGAAGGGCACTGACTCTTGCTTAAAGATGTACCATGAGTCATTGGAATGAGACCCTTCTTGGCGTTCTTTCATTCTGAACCTGTCAAGCACCTTATCAATATAGGTTGCTTGACTAAGTCCAAGCATCCTTTGCGATCTGTTCCGACAGATCTTGATGCCCAATATGTACTGTGCTTCTCCAAGATCCTTCATTGAAAACCATCTTCCAAGCCATTCTTTAACAGAATTAAGCATAGGAATATTGTTTCCAATAAGGAGTATGTCATCGACATACAACACAATGAATACAACGTAACTCCCACTGACCTTCTTGTAAACACAAGAGTCTTCCATGTTCTTTTGAAATCCAAACTCTTGTATGGATTCATCGAACCGAAGATTCCAGCTCCGAGATGCTTGCTTTAATCCATAGATGGATCTATTAAGCTTGCATACTCTCTCAGCCTGATTAGGATCGATAAAACCCTCTGGTTGTGTCATAAACACATCCTCGACTAGAATCCCATTCAAGAAGGCGGTTTTAACGTCCATTTGCCATATCTCATAATCATAATGAGCAGCAATGGCTAAGAGAATCCGAATGGATTTAATCATAGCAACTGGTGAAAAGGTTTCATCATAATCCACCCCGTGAATTTGTTTATATCCTTTTGCCACCAACCTTGCTTTGAAAACACTAGGTTTTCCATTCATGTCTGTTTTTATCTTGTAAATCCATTTGCATCCAATGGACCTAGCCCCTTTAGGCAAATCGACAAAGTTCCAAACTTGATTTTCAGACATTGATTCCATTTCGGATTTCATGGCACCCTGCCATTTCTCGGAATCTGGACTCGTCATAGCTTGGATATAGGTCGAAGGTTCATTGCTTTCTAAAAGCATGACTTCATAGCTCTCATTTGTCAGAATACCTAAGTATCTGTCAGGTTGAGATCTAATCCTTCCGGACCTTCGAGGGTTAGGTGTGATTTCTAAAACCACTGGAGCACTCTCGACTTGGTCTTGAGTGTCCATCTCAGTTTGATCTTCTTGAACCTCGTTCAAGTCTTCTTGAACTTCGTTCAATTCAACTGAGCTCCCACTTACTTTCTTGGAAAGATATTCCTTTTCAAGAAATACACCATCTCGAGCAACAAAGACTTTGTTCTCAGATTGGTTGTAAAAGTGGTACCCTCGTGTTTCTTTTGGATAACCAACAAAGAAACATTTATCCGATTTGGGTTCAAGCTTTGTAGAGATATTTCTCTTCACATAAGCTTCACATCCCCAAATCTTGATATAAGACAAGTTAGGGACCTTCCCTTTCCATACCTCGTATGGTGTCTTATCAACAGCTTTTGACGGTGTCCTATTCAGTGTATAGGCCGCTGTTAAAAGTGCGTGTCCCCAAAAAGATTTTGGTAGTTCACTAAGTCTCATCATCGATCGAACCATATCCAATAAGGTTCTATTCCTCCTTTCGGAAACACCATTCATCTGGGGTGTTCCAGGAGGAGTGAGTTGATATAGAATACCACAACTCATAAAATGATCATCGAATTCTTGGCTAAGATATTCACCACCTCGATCCGATCGAATGGCTTTTATTTTCTTACCAAGTTGATTCTCAACTTCATTTTGGAATTCTTTGAACTTTTCAAAGGCTTCCGACTTATGCCTCATTAAGTAGACATAACCATATCTACTTAAGTCATCGGTAAAAGTTATGAAGTAGAAATAACCTCCACGTGCTTGTGAGCTCATTGGGCCACATACATCAGTATGGATTAAACCCAATAGATCATTTGCACGTTCTCCTTTCCCTAGAAAAGGCGACTTTGTCATTTTGCCCATCAAACATCCTTCACATGTATCAAATGACTCCAAGTCAAAAGATTTGAGAATACCTTCTTTAAGAAGTTTCTCTACACGTTTAATGTTGACGTGACCTAATCGACAATGCCAAAGGTAGGTTTCATTGAATTCATTCGATTTGGCCTTTTTGGTATCAATGTTATATATATGATTGTCAAGTTGAAGTATATATAAACCATGTTCTAATCGTGCCGAACCATAGAACACTCCACTTTTTGAAATAGTAAATAAACCATTTATTATAGTGAAGGAAAATCCTTCAGTATCCAATACTGAAATAGAAATGATGTTCTTGGTAATACTTGGAACGAAATAAACATTATTCAATACTAAAACAAGGCCCGAAGGCAAACACAAATCATAAGATCCTACGGCTAATGCAGCGACCCTCGCTCCATTTCCAACCCGCAGATCGACATCTCCCTTTACCAAAGTTCTACTTCTTCGCAGTCCCTGCACATGTGAAACAATGTGAGCACCGCATCCGGTATCCAATACCCAAGAAGAAGAATTTGTAAAGTTTATGTCTATGACATAAATACCTGAAGATGAAGGAACGACACCGTTCTTCACATCCTCATTGAACTTGGGGCAATCTCGCTTGTAGTGTCCAACACTCTTGCAGTAGAAACACTCAGATTCCCCAGGAACCTTAGAAGCTTTCAAGAACCTTTTGGAAGGAGTTGCCACAACTTTCCTTTTCCCTTTGCCTTTCACTTCTGGTTTCTTAATCCCCTTGAACTTTTTGGTACCTCCTTCCCGAATCATAAGAACTTCCCTCCTAGGGTCCTTCTTAATCGCCGCCTCAGCAGCCTTAAGCATCCCATGGAGCTCATGAGGCGATTTCTTCAGTCCATTCATGTGGAAATTCAGCCTAAAGGCGTCATAACCATCATGAAGAGAATGGAGAATGAAATCGGTAGCCAACTCGTCATCATATGCAAAACCGAGGCGAGCACTTGAAGCAAATAATCCAATCATTTGCTGTACATGTGGTCCCACGGGTTTACCCTTTTCCAGCCTAGCTGTTGCTATAGCCCGGGTGACACCGAAGCGCTCAATCCTAGCCTGTTCCCCGAACATGCTCTTGAGCTCTTCTATGATGTCATAGGCTTCCATGAACTCGAATTGTTTTTGCAACTCGGGTACCATGGATGCTAACATCAAACATGTCACCTCATTCGAGGCTTTCTTAGCAAGGGCATATGATGCCTTTTGGGCATCCGTGCCCCCATCAGCGGGAAGCACGGGAAGGGGTTTGTCCAACACACTTTCCTTTTCCTCGTATTTGAGGACTATCCTCAAGTTACGTTGCCAATCAAGGAAATTGGTGTTGTTCAACTTTTCTCTATCCAAGATAGAGCTGAACTTGAATTGAGTTGAGACAGACATATTATACTACAGAAGAAAGATAAATAACGTAAGTAAACATTCACAAAGCGGTAAACAAATAAGGTTGTCTATCAAAACTACTTTATTTGTTCCATTTTGTTCATTCGATATCTAATATCGTCATTCCCAATTATTTCAATGACAAAAAACATGATAAATCGTAAGTGAAAACTCGAGGTTTTCTAACCAGCGATCTTATCATGCAATTTAAGCCCTATCTCTCATTAAAAATGAGGGAGCCAACCAGACAATCGATTCACGCCATCCAATGGCTCGAAAGTCTCTAATTTGTGTCATTGATAAACTTAAGTGTTTTGGATTAAATCACTCCCCGAGGTGTAAATAATCCTAACCTTATAATTCATCGAATGAAAGACAAATTAGGCATTTGTTTTTGAAATTTTAATAAATTAGAACAAAATGATCCCAAGACCCTCATCTTGCGAATCCTTAAGCCGACTGAGTCCGCACTTAAAAACTCCAAGATAGGTAGACATCCCATGTCAATGACATCTAATGTCACTCTCGGTCGATGAGAGTCCCATTCTCATCTTATGTCTCGATAGCCACGCCTGCAGTGGATCTATCGATGAGAAAACCAAACTCACGTGTAAGGGTCTAACCCTTACTCCCACTTATCCCAAGATAACAAGTAGTACCCCGCTGAGGCGGACCTACTAACTTATGATCAAGGGCTTTATGGGTGTGATGTTTTGGACAAGACATTATACTCATTATTTTGGGAATTTGCATGCATAGGTTTGTTTATATGTAAGTTGAACATTTATAACATAAAACAACCTATAACTAGCAAAGCAAATAAATACGAAATCGAAAGGCCCCTAGAACCTCACAACTCTCAAACGAAAAGAATTAAAGTATTAACAAAAGCCTTGAACATCTTCTGGACTGGTCCTCGCCCTCCGTTTTAGTTCCGTGCCCTCCGAATTTGGTCAAAACAAGTCATTACCTCAAAAACCACGAACAGCGCCCGCCGTTTTACAACCAGCGGTCGCTGAACACCACTGGCGGTCGCCGTTTCCAAAACGGCGCCCGCCGAAAAGGCAAAAACCCATCTGCCCCAAAAAAAGGCCATTTGGCGGTCGCCGTTTTCAAAACGGCGCCCGCCGAATCAAAACGGCGCCCGCCGGAGCTCAAACGGCGACCGCCGTTTGGCTCCAGCAGCCCGGTTTGCTTCGTTTGGCTTCGTTTGGCTTCGTTTCTTCTCGTTTTCGCCGGAGAGCCGAGATCCTCCATCGAACCATGGATCAAGTCCATCGCTTACAAGTTTGAACAATACAAATTGAAATAGAAAACCTATCTATTACAAATGATTCCAAGGGACGCAGCCCTCCAAAACTATGGCCAATCGAAACGTAAAAAACGACAATTTCATTCACCCGATCACTAACGGTGGCCGGCCTTACATCTAATCACATAATCACAATTAAACAAATAAGTCAATTATGTTGATTAAACTTTTTGTGTCCAACACAAAAGTGTGCACGAGCCCTAGGCTCTGATACCAATTGAAGGTACCGGTATACCGATCCGATCGATATACCGTGTGTGCGGAAGCGTGTAAAGCATATAAATCTATCATGCTTGGATCTTAGTGCACACATAATGTGTATAAGAACACATACAAATATATATATACACATCCAATATATATATATATATATATATATATATATATATATATATATATATATATATATATATATATATATATATATATATATATATATAGGGATCAACGAGTTCTTACATTTGGTGATCGTTGAAATTGGTTAAGGTGGTGTTGAGTCGATTGAACCACCTTAATTGATCAGTCACGGATTGTTCACCTCTGGAATGACCCCGTCACGCCTTTGGATCGCCCGGATGTTGAAGCCGCACAAATGGCCCGGCCTCTACGTGTTGCACACGAACCCGGATGATGACTTGCTTGATTGATCGAGTTGATTCTCCAAGAACAACCTCTTTTCTCTCTCTTTTGTGAATTTCGTGGGTGAAAAATTATGCTGAAAAATCTGCATTTGTTCACCTTAAAATGCCATCAAAACCCCCTTGTAACCTCCTCCTTAATGGTGATATTGATGCCCCTTCATTATCACACATTAAGGTGTGATTATGGTGAATTTGAATGGACATTTCCACCTCATTATGCCACATGACATTAGATGGTCCCACTTGCTTGTGTGGCATGCCATGTCACACTATGTGACATGCATCCATGCAAGCCATGCATCCCATGCATGTGTATTAAATCCACGTAAATATTGATTCTAAATCAATATATTTATCAAGCATTGTACATCATCTTTGAGTCCGTGTGTGACCCTGTAGGTATGATTTATTGATCAATATTATATTGTTCCCAACAATATAATATTATCAAATAATCATTTAACATCCATAGACGACCTTATGACTTCATCGATTGCACACGTAGGATCGAAGGACACATCCTAACACTAACACCCTTGCCTACGGCAACCCCTACTCCCCAGCCGTAAGGGTGACTCCCGTAAGGGATCCCCGTAGGGAAAGAGGCGCGATGGCTTCCCTCCAATTTATTGCACGTTACCTACGGGCAAACCCCGTAGGAAGTAATAAATCCCCTACCGTTATGTTTCCCATAGGGAATTCCTACGGCTATATCCCCGTAGGGTAGTATTAAAAATTATTCCCTACGGATTGGCCGTAAGGAGATTATTTTTTTTTTTTAATTAATTTTTTTACCACTTATTTATATAACAATAATAAATTAATTAAATGTTATTTTAAAAATATATTTTTTAAATTAATAATTTTTACCTACAAAATATACTAAATAATAAAATTAAAATCAAAGTTTTTTTAATTAATTAAAATATTATATTATTTGTAATATATTTTAGTTTATTAAAATTTTAGATAATTAAAATAATATATTATTTTTAATAATTAGAAAATGTTAAGTGTTATTATTTTTAATACTACATAATAAATATAAGTTAAATACATATATATTATCTTTTAAAAATTGTATATATAACTCAGATAGCCTAACAGTTATCATCCTCCTATTTATTATAAAGTCAAGGGTTCAAACACTAGACTATAAGGTCAAATGTTCAAACTTGGACTATGCAATATATAAATATTCTTGTTGAATGTTTTCATATGTTTAAAAAGTATGTTTTTAATTGGTTTCATTTATGTTTCTTGATTTCATGTTGTTGATTTCAAGATGCGATTAACACAATCTTAGAATCGTAACATGACCGGGAGCGAATCTTTAAGTGAATTCAACGTATTTTACAAGTTAAGAAGCCTGATCGGGAATTTGACGTTCGTGTGTTTAATCGTGTAGACCGAAAAAGTGGAAATATAAATCTATTCCTAAGTTTTGATTATTGTTGTCCGAGTGTTTTCAATTTTTGCAATTAAATTTTAAATCTTTGCTTTATCACTTTTATGATTTTATTTGCTTTTCATTTGTTAATCGAACTTGAACCTAGGATTTAGAATAATGAAAAATGCATCTAACACTAGTTTTTCACCGAACATTACTATTATGTTTCCTTGGATTGATACCGAGTCAAACTACAACTGACCTCGGATTTTGACGAGAGACGCACACAAAAACGTATAATCAAAATTGATGTCGTTGCCGGGGAAACAGATAGTATTGTTTAAGTGTTTGTTTAAGTTTTAGTTTCATACTTCATTTAGTTAGTTTAGTTAATTGTCTTGTTATTACTAATAATCTACTTTGAGTGTGCATGGTCACTACAAGAAGTAAGGCGGCTAGTGAGCAACAAGGTTCGTCAACCGAAGGTATGGGAAAGGACAACGATAAGGTTCGGGTTGAAGATGAAATTGGTCGGGAATTTCCGACATCGCAAAGTTCACCGGGCTTAAAGGACTTGCTTTCTCAAGGATCAAATCCTCAAGGGTCCAACTCGAAAGGGCTTATCATTCAAGGAATGATCAATGAAGCGTTGCAAAAGACTCCTCATCCTCACACGAGTAGTCCTCTTGGTCATTCTAATTGGTCATTAGGAGAAAAGATACCAATGCGAGTGCTTCCATTGGAGAACCAAAATATTCCGATTCAACCAAACATGGCCAATCCGGAGATGGCGGTTAATCCTCAAACGACAAATACTCCTCCGATGATGAATCATGATATGATGAATCCTCAAATGATGGCTAATTATCAAATTATGAATCAACAACCACTGATGATGAATCCACATATGGCTTATCAACAAAACTACGGGTATCCATTTCAGCAACCCGAAGTTCAAGTCAACCAAAACATGCACGTGTTAGGATGTGTCCTTCGATCCTACGTGTGCAATCGATGAAGTCATAAGGTCTTCTATGGATGTTAAATGATTATTTGATAATATTATATTGTTGGGAACAATATAATATTGATCAATAAATCATGCCTACAGGGTCACACACGGACTCAAAGATGATGTACAATGCTTGATAAATATATTGATTTAGAATCAATATTTACGTGGATTTAATACACATGCATGGGATGCATGGCTTGCATGGATGCATGTCACATAGTGTGACATGGCATGCCACACAAGCAAGTGGGACCATCTAATGTCATGTGGCATAATGAGGTGGAAATGTCCATTCAAATTCACCATAATCACACCTTAATGTGTGATAATGAAGGGGCATCAATATCACCATTAAGGAGGAGGTTACAAGGGGGTTTTGATGGCATTTTAAGGTGAACAAATGCTGATTTTCAGCATAATTTTTCACCCACGAAATTCACAAAAGAGAGAGAGAAAAGAGGTTGTTCTTGGAGAATCAACTCGATCAATCAAGCAAGTCATCATCCGGGTTCGTGTGCAACACGTAGAGGCCGGGCCATTTGTGCGGCTTCAACATCCGGGCGATCCAAAGGCGTGACGGGGTCATTCCAGAGGTGAACAATCCGTGGCTGATCAATTAAGGTGGTTCAATCGACTCAACACCACCTTAACCAATTTCAACGATCACCAAATGTAAGAACTCGTTGATCCCTATATATATATATATATATATATATATATATATATATATATTGGATGTGTATATATATATTTGTATGTGTTCTTATACACATTATGTGTGCACTAAGATCCAAGCATGATAGATTTATATGCTTTACACGCTTCCGCACACACGGTATATCGATCGGATCGGTATACCGGTACCTTCAATTGGTATCAGAGCCTAGGGCTCGTGCACACTTTTGTGTTGGACACAAAAAGTTTAATCAACATAATTGACTTATTTGTTTAATTGTGATTATGTGATTAGATGTAAGGCCGGCCACCGTTAGTGGTCGGGTGAATGAAATTGTCGTTTTTTACGTTTCGATTGGCCATAGTTTTGGAGGGCTGCGTCCCTTGGAATCATTTGTAATAGATAGGTTTTCTATTTCAATTTGTATTGTTCAAACTTGTAAGCGATGGACTTGATCCATGGTTCGATGGAGGATCTCGGCTCTCCGGTGAAAACGAGAAGAAACGAAGCCAAACGAAGCTAAACGAAGCAAAACGAAGCAAACCGGGCTGCTGGAGCCAAACGGCGGTCGCCGTTTGAGCTCCGGCGGGCGCCGTTTTGATTCGGCGGGCGCCGTTTTGGAAACGGCGACCGCCGAATGGCCTTTTTTTGGGGCAGATGGGTTTTTGCCTTTTCGGCGGGCGCCGTTTTGGAAACGGCGACCGCCGGTGGTGTTCAGCGACCGCTGGTTGTAAAACGGCGGGCGCTGTTCGTGGTTTTTGAGGTAATGACTTGTTTTGACTAAAATCGGAGGGCACGGAACTAAAACGGAGGGCGAGGACCAGTCCAGAAGATGTTCAAGGCTTTTGTTAATACTTTAATTCTTTTCGTTTGAGAGTTGTGAGGTTCTAGGGGCCTTTCGATTTCGTATTTATTTGCTTTACTAGTTATAGGTTGTTTTATGTTATAAATGTTCAACTTACATATAAACAAACCTATGCATGAAAATTCCCAAAATAATGAGTATAATGTCTTGTCCAAAACATCACACCCATAAAGCCCTTGATCATAAGTTGGTAGGTCCGCCTCAGCGGGGTACTACTTGTTATCTTGGGATAAGTGGGAGTAAGGGTTAGACCCTTACACGTGAGTTTGGTTTTCTCATCGATAGATCCACTGCAGGCGTGGCTATCAAGACATAAGATGAGAATGGGACTCTCATCGACCGAGAGTGACATTAGATGTCATTGACATGGGATGTCTACCTATCTTGGAGTTCTTAAGTGCGGACTCAGTCGGCTTAAGGATTCGCAAGATGAGGGTCTTGGGATCATTTTGTTCTAATTTATTAAAATTTCAAAAACAAATGCCTAATTTGTCTTTCATTCGATGAATTATAAGGTTAGGATTATTTACACCTCGGGGAGTGATTTAATCCAAAACACTTAAGTTTATCAATGACATAAATTAGAGACTTTCGAGCCATTGGATGGCGTGAATCGATTGTCTGGTTGGCTCCCTCATTTTTAATGAGAGATAGGGCTTAAATTGCATGATAAGATCGCTGGTTAGAAAACCTCGAGTTTTCAATTACGATTTATCACGTTTCTTGTCATTGAAATAATTGGGAATGACGATATTAGATATCGAATGAACAAAATGGAACAAATAAAGTAGTTTTGATAGACAACCTTATTTGTTTACCGCTTTGTGAATGTTTACTTACGTTATTTATCTTTCTTCTGTAGTATAATATGTCTGTCTCAACTCAATTCAAGTTCAGCTCTATCTTGGATAGAGAAAAGTTGAACAACACCAATTTCCTTGATTGGCAACGTAACTTGAGGATAGTCCTCAAATACGAGGAAAAGGAAAGTGTGTTGGACAAACCCCTTCCCGTGCTTCCCGCTGATGGGGGCACGGATGCCCAAAAGGCATCATATGCCCTTGCTAAGAAAGCCTCGAATGAGGTGACATGTTTGATGTTAGCATCCATGGTACCCGAGTTGCAAAAACAATTCGAGTTCATGGAAGCCTATGACATCATAGAAGAGCTCAAGAGCATGTTCGGGGAACAGGCTAGGATTGAGCGCTTCGGTGTCACCCGGGCTATAGCAACAGCTAGGCTGGAAAAGGGTAAACCCGTGGGACCACATGTACAGCAAATGATTGGATTATTTGCTTCAAGTGCTCGCCTCGGTTTTGCATATGATGACGAGTTGGCTACCGATTTCATTCTCCATTCTCTTTATGATGGTTATGACGCCTTTAGGCTGAATTTCCACATGAATGGACTGAAGAAATCGCTTCATGAGCTCCATGGGATGCTTAAGGCTGCTGAGCCGGCGATTAAGAAGGACCCTAGGAGGGAAGTTCTTATGATTCGGGAAGGAGGTACCAAAAAGTTCAAGGGGATTAAGAAACCAGAAGTGAAAGGCAAAGGGAAAGGGAAAGTTGTGGCAACTCCTTCCAAAAGGTTCTTGAAAGCTTCTAAGGTTCCTGGGGAATCTGAGTGTTTCTACTGCAAGAATGTTGGACACTACAAGCGAGATTGCCCCAAGTTCAAGGAGGATGTGAAGAACGGTGTCGTTCCTTCATCTTCAGGTATTTATGTCATAGACATAAACTTTACAAATTCTTCTTCTTGGGTATTGGATACCGGATGCGGTGCTCACATTGTTTCACATGTGCAGGGACTGCGAAGAAGTAGAACTTTGGTAAAGGGAAATGTCGATCTGCAGGTTGGAAATGGAGCGAGGGTCGCTGCATTAGCCGTAGGATCTTATGATTTGTGTTTGCCTTCGGGCCTTGTTTTAGTATTGAATAATGTTTATTTCGTTCCAAGTATTACCAAGAACATCATTTCTATTTCAGTATTGGATACTGAAGGATTTTCCTTCACTATAATAAATGGTTTATTTACTATTTCAAAAAGTGGAGTGTTCTATGGTTCGGCACGATTAGAACATGGTTTATATATACTTCAACTTGACAATCATATATATAACATTGGATACCAAAAAGGCCAAATCGAATGAATTCAATGAAACCTACCTTTGGCATTGTCGATTAGGTCACGTCAACATTAAACGTGTAGAGAAACTTCTTAAAGAAGGTATTCTCAAATCTTTTGACTTGGAGTCATTTGATACATGTGAAGGATGTTTGATGGGCAAAATGACAAAGTCACCTTTTCTAGGGAAAGGAGAACGTGCAAATGATCTATTGGGTTTAATCCATACTGATGTATGTGGCCCAATGAGCTCACAAGCACGTGGAGGTTATTTCTACTTCATAACTTTTACCGATGACTTAAGTAGATATGGTTATGTCTACTTAATGAGGCATAAGTCGGAAGCCTTTGAAAAGTTCAAAAAATTCCAAAATGAGGTTGAGAATCAACTTGGTAAGAAAATAAAAGCCATTCGATCGGATCGAGGTGGTGAATATCTTAGCCAAGAATTCGATGATCATCTTATGAGTTGTGGTATTCTATATCAACTCACTCCTCCTGGAACACCCCAGATGAATGGTGTTTCCGAAAGGAGGAATAGAACCTTATTGGATATGGTTCGATCGATGATGAGCCTTAGTGAACTACCAAAATCTTTTTGGGGACACGCACTTTTAACAGCGGCCTATACACTGAATAGGACACCGTCAAAAGTTGTTGATAAGACACCATACGAGGTATGGAAAGGGAAGGTCCCTAACTTGTCTTATATCAAGATTTGGGGATGTGAAGCTTATGTGAAGAGAAATATCTCTACAAAGCTTGAACCCAAATCGGATAAATGTTTCTTTGTTGGTTATTCAAAAGAAACACGAGGGTACCACTTTTACAACCAATCTGAGAACAAAGTCTTTGTTGCTCGAGATGGTGTATTTCTTGAAAAGGAATATCTTTCCAAGAAAGTAAGTGGGAGCTCAGTTGAATTGAACGAAGTTCAAGAAGACTTGAACGAGGTTCAAGAAGATCAAACTGAGATGGACACTCAAGACCAAGTCGAGAGTGCTCCAGTGGTTTTAGAAACCACACCTAACCCTCGAAGGTCCGGAAGGATTAGATCTCAACCTGATAGATACTTAGGTATTCTGACAAATGAGAGCTATGAAGCCATGCTTTTAGAAATCAATGAACCTTCGACCTATATCCAAGCTATGACGAGTCCAGATTCCGAGAAATGGCAGGGTGCCATGAAATCCGAAATGGAATCAATGTCTGAAAATCAAGTTTGGAACTTGGTCGATTTGCCTAAAGGGGCTAGGTCCATTGGATGCAAATGGATTTACAAGATAAAAACAGACATGAATGGAAAACCTAGTGTTTTCAAAGCAAGGTTGGTGGCAAAAGGATATAAACAAATTCACGGGGTGGATTATGATGAAACCTTTTCACCAGTTGCTATGATTAAATCCATTCGGATTCTCTTAGCCATTGCTGCTCATTATGATTATGAGATATGGCAAATGGACGTTAAAACCGCCTTCTTGAATGGGATTCTAGTCGAGGATGTGTTTATGACACAACCAGAGGGTTTTATCGATCCTAATCAGGCTGAGAGAGTATGCAAGCTTAATAGATCCATCTATGGATTAAAGCAAGCATCTCGGAGCTGGAATCTTCGGTTCGATGAATCCATACAAGAGTTTGGATTTCAAAAGAACATGGAAGACTCTTGTGTTTACAAGAAGGTCAGTGGGAGTTACGTTGTATTCATTGTGTTGTATGTCGATTACATACTCCTTATTGGAAACAATATTCCTATGCTTAATTCTGTTAAAGAATGGCTTGGAAGATGGTTTTCAATGAAGGATCTTGGAGAAGCACAGTACATATTGGGCATCAAGATCTGTCGGAACAGATCGCAAAGGATGCTTAGACTTAGTCAAGCAACCTATATTGATAAGGTGCTTTACAGGTTCAGAATGAAAGACGCCAAGAAGGGTCTCATTCCAATGACTCATGGTACATCTTTAAGCAAGAGTCAGTGCCCTTCGGGACCTGATGAGCAAATAAGGATGGCAAATATTCCTTATGCTTCGGCAATAGGGTCTATTATGTACATCATGATATGTACACGACCGGATGTATCGTATGCTTTGAGCATGACTAGTCGGTTTCAAGGAAACCCAGGTGAGGCGCATTGGACTGCGGCCAAGAATATTCTTAAGTACCTTAGAAGGACTAAAGAGTATTTTCTTGTCTTTGGAGGACAAAAAGAGTTGGGTGTGACAGGATATACGGATGCAAGCTTCCAAACAGACAAAGATGATTTCCGGTCTCAATCCGGATTTGTCTTTTGTCTGAATGGAGGTGCGGTGAGCTGGAAGAGTTCCAAGCAACCCACCGTAGCTGATTCTACTACAGAGGCTGAGTACATTGCTGCATCAGAAGCAGCAAAGGAGGCCGTTTGGATGAGAAAGTTCTTAGATGAGCTCGGTGTCGTACCTAGTTCGGCCCATCCGATAGCTCTCTATTGTGATAATAGTGGAGCTATCGCGCAAGCCAAGGAGTCTAGGGAGCACCACAAATCCAAACATGTGCTCAGGAAGTTCCACATTCTCAGGGAGATAGTTAGTCGTGGAGACATCGAGATAAATAAAGTTGCAACTGATGATAATGTTGCAGACCCGTTAACTAAACCACTCCAGCAGTCAAAGCATGATGCTCATACGACTGCAATAGGGATACGATATCTTAGAGATGGATTGTGATTCCTATTACTGTATTGTTTACTTTTGGAGTTTATGTAAACATTCACGTATCTTTTATGATATTCAATAATTTATTCATATAATTGTGGTTTAAATTGTATGAATTGTCCAAATGATTAAATTATATTAATTGGGTTATGAGGTCGATTTACCACATAATGAAGTCCCAACTGTTGAACTAATATAATTAAATCATAAATTGTTCCTAGTTCGTATCATCGAGTACGGACAAACTGATGATGCAAAGAACTAGATTGTAATGTGTACTATAGCGCCGCTTCATGGGTTAGTGATGTGGGACATCAAGTACAATTACATAGATATTAGCTGGGAGCTAATGATCGAACAGACCCGACTGGAATAGTATTTAAGATTTTGAGTCATAATACTATTTCATTGACTGTCGAGCAATTTCCTCTGACCTGAGTAGTCCAGAGTGATTCCATTGTGAAATGGTGTACTTTGATACAAGTAAACGCCTTTCGTAAAAGGAGGTTATAAAACTTGTTATTGGGTATATCAGGAAGCAAGTGGGAGAGCTTGGATTGACAAGATGTGATTGTCCTCCATTTTATAATGGGATACATGTCTTACCGGCCACTTGGAGAGTCGAGACTGTGGAAAATACGTGGCCACGTCCAGATTCGTATCATAGTGATAAATCTGGTTTTACAGTCTGTCTCAAAGTCCAAGAAAGGTTTGAACCGATTGAGGATGACTCGAGTCTTGCCTCAAGTTCAAATTTAGACATAAAGTGACAACAGGAAATTGGCAGCACACTGGCTCTGAAGGCCAAGTGGGAGATTGTTAGGATGTGTCCTTCGATCCTACGTGTGCAATCGATGAAGTCATAAGGTCGTCTATGGATGTTAAATGATTATTTGATAATATTATATTGTTGGGAACAATATAATATTGATCAATAAATCATGCCTACAGGGTCACACACGGACTCAAAGATGATGTACAATGCTTGATAAATATATTGATTTAGAATCAATATTTACGTGGATTTAATACACATGCATGGGATGCATGGCTTGCATGGATGCATGTCACATAGTGTGACATGGCATGCCACACAAGCAAGTGGGACCATCTAATGTCATGTGGCATAATGAGGTGGAAATGTCCATTCAAATTCACCATAATCACACCTTAATGTGTGATAATGAAGGGGCATCAATATCACCATTAAGGAGGAGGTTACAAGGGGGTTTTGATGGCATTTTAAGGTGAACAAATGCTGATTTTTCAGCATAATTTTTCACCCACGAAATTCACAAAAGAGAGAGAGAAAAGAGGTTGTTCTTGGAGAATCAACTCGATCAATCAAGCAAGTCATCATCCGGGTTCGTGTGCAACACGTAGAGGCCGGGCCATTTGTGCGGCTTCAACATCCGGGCGATCCAAAGGCGTGACGGGGTCATTCCAGAGGTGAACAATCCGTGGCTGATCAATTAAGGTGGTTCAATCGACTCAACACCACCTTAACCAATTTCAACGATCACCAAATGTAAGAACTCGTTGATCCCTATATATATATATATATATATATATATATATATATATATATATATATATATATATATATATATATATATATATATATATATATATATATATATATATATATATATATATATATATATATTGGATGTGTATATATATATTTGTATGTGTTCTTATACACATTATGTGTGCACTAAGATCCAAGCATGATAGATTTATATGCTTTACACGCTTCCGCACACACGGTATATCGATCGGATCGGTATACCGGTACCTTCAGCACGGTCAATTCCAACAACAACAATGGTCAAACACGATGCCAACATGATGCTATATGGAGGGTATGGATATGCCTGACAACAAAATCAGTGGAATCAACAAGGAAATCCAGGGGTTAGGAGAATTCATCAAGGAGATATCACAAGGCCGGTAATTGGAGCAACACCGGGGTTTGTTGATTTGACGGAGGTATAGTGAAGAACTACAAAGTGAATCCTCTTGATTACAACCAACTACCGGAGTATCACGGGCTGAATAACGAGGATGTGCTGAGTTTCATCCGAGACTTCTACAACATCATCCATTCTTTTCCGTTGAATGGGTTGCAAGAGGATGACTTGAGGTGTCGGTTCTTTCCGATGACATTGAAGGAAAAGGCCAAGTCGTGGTGGCTAGCACTTATTCCAAATTCACTCCAATCTTGGAACGACATCTACGAAGAGTTCATGAGTCAATTCTTTTCACATCATAAGACGACCGATTTCAGAATTCAAATTTGTTCTTTCACAAGTTGTCCGGGAGATTTTTTTCATGAAATTTGGGATCGTTTTCAAGAATTACTTATTAAATTTCCACATCACACTTTTACTCAAGTTTTACTTAACCAAAATTTCTATGACTCTTTGACAGATTCTTTGCAAGGGTCCGTGGATAATCAAGCTGAAGGCGATATCACTTACCATTCTCCAGTGGAAATGGTTAACATCTACAAGACTATGTATGGAAATTCAAGGAGGAAAAGCTCAAGAAAAAGAGTGGTGAATGATACCGAGTCAAACTACAACTTACCTCGGATTTTGACGAAAGACGCGCACAAAAACGTTTAATCACTTGTACAATCGAATCATCTTTCTTTTCTTCTCTCAAAATAAGTCATCTACTTCAACTTATTTTAATACTCAACATTTCCAAAAGTACTTGTAGTTCTTATGATCTAAAGTTGTAAGAGAGATATCACCTTACTTCACCGATAGTTCGAATATGATAATCAAACATTTTAATTCTCACAGACTCGTGTCAAGTATCTCGTACAATATGTTATTGCTCATAACTACCGTTTCAACTCATCGTGAAACGTGCCAAACCAATAAAAGGTGGAGCCGGAATTTTTTCTAAAAAAATAATTTAAATAAACAAAGAAAAAAAGTTAATAGGAATGTCAAACCTTGTAGGCTTTCACCTTCAAAATTTTATACATACCTATAATAAAATTTACCAAATTAATATAATTATATCATTAAGATATTTTATAAATATGTAAATTTTACAAATAGAAAAAAATAGAAAAATTAGAGAAATTAAAAGAGGCTGGATCTCAAGAACTAGTGGTTGATTTAAAAGAATTTCAATCAATTCAACTATATATAGTATATACGTACTATATACTTTGAAAAATTAAGGTGGACTACAACCCACCCAACTATAATGTGACTCTACCCTTGAAATCAATATAAATTGTGACACATGTGATAAAAACATCCAAAATCTCGTAGATTCATCAATCACACGCTCCAAAATTAAAGGTAAACCAGAAGATCCTCGTTGCTCAAGTCTTCTTACCCATAAGCATTATTAGTTCACTTCCGACTAAACACGTTGTGTGATTATTTATTATCCATTTATAGTATTCAATATCATATTTACAAGTGAATTTGAAAATAAAATTAAAATTGAATATAGTACTATATATATAGTATTTTAAATCTGAAATTAAACGAAACATATATGACCTCAGTGATCGAGCATTCCTTTGTATCAATGTCGTATGTGTGGCGTGACGCAAAAATCAGGTTACGTGCCTCTGCACATTAATTTTTAGCATGGACAATGGACTATGCACAGTTTCATTTGCATAGATACTTTATTAATACTTGTCATAAATAAATAGCTCTCCGTGAAATTAATATTATATCAAAGTTAAATGAAAAAATAATTCGATTTCCTCATCAATTAATGGATCGCAATAATTGAATTTGGTATTTACTAGCTGCAGAGGTTACGTAGAAACGTAAGTACACTTCAGTTAATTCAATTCCTTCATTTATTTTTCATTTATTTTTCGGCGTTCCTACGTTTTTCATTACCAAAATAATGAAATAGGAATCCAACAAATAATGAAATCCATAAATGTATTTTTAGTATTATCAAAATATACCAAAAAATTATTTACGGTACATATATTAATAACATTTTTAAATTAATAAAATCTTTCGGTTTTGACTTAATCTTTTAAATAATAAAAAATAGTTGATAAATTAATAATTTTTCTAAATTAATAAAATTTCACGATTCGAGGGATCGAGTTCTTAAACATATCGAATTTTTAATATATCGAAAATTCGATGATCCGAGTATGTCATTTTTCATAGAATACAATACTGTCAAAGTTTTGTCAATAACACTTTAAAATATCTTGTTAAGATAATAAGGTTGTCCAACATATATGTGAGCCTCAAACTTCTTAATCCAATCGATGTGAGATACTCTAACACTCCCCGTCACGAGTAAGCCGGAAATACGTCGGAATTACTCGTGTCTATAGCCCGGAAATACATCGGCTGGGATACCCACATCGCCGGAAATACGTCGGTTGGGGCACCCACATCGTATTGAGTCTGGTTTGATACCATATCAAAGTTGGGCCAATAACACCTTAAAATGCCTTGTTAAGACTTGTTCTTTTGGACTGAAACCGACTGAATTGAACTTAAGCGATCTGAACTGGATTAATTTTTTTTAGAAATAATAATAATTTTTTATAAATTTTTAAATTTTTTTAAATTTTTTTTAATAATATTATGACAATAATTAGATTATATATTTAAATTTATAGATTTAAATTATTTTTTATTTATTTTATTTTAATTTATTTTGCAAAGAACTTAATCGAGCTGAACTGAAGCGATTTTAACTGAACTACACTAGACTGAAATTAATTTCAAGAGAACAAGTCCTTAAAGTGATAAGGTAATTCAATTTATATTTTAGCTTTTAGGACTATGTTCCAACCTTGATAAGGTAATTCAACTTATATTTTTGAGCTTTTCGGAATGTTTCAACCGATGTGAGATACTTAATACGCTCCCTCTCACTAGTAAGCTCGGTTTTGTCGTCTTTACTCGTGGATATAGTGTCATATTTGGGCAAGCCGGAAATTTCATCGGCTGGGGCTCCATTATCGTGTTAAGTCTACTCTGATACAATGTTAAAACTTCTTAATCCAATCTATATGGTATACTAACAAATACAAATATGTGGAATACAAAGTACTTAGATATGGGTCTAGCTAGGCCCATATATATGATGTCATCGTACACAAAGATTTGCAGTTAGGGTTTTGGAAGATGATGCAATGCACGTGGGAAAACGTATGGACCAAAAAACAGGGAAAAAAAAAGGCAACTCCAACTTTATCGTTGTGTGATGTAAGAGTTTGTAATGGGCAGAGAAAGTGAGGTCATGATACGGATACTAAAAATGAAAAGATTGTGTCTTGTTAAACAAGACTTTATTATTATTTTATTTATTTATTTTAATTTATTTAGGGGAAAAATGGCAATAAGGCCAATTTTCAACATTTTTTGACCAATAAGGTCAAGTTCTAATTTATGTGTCAATTAGGCCTTTTTGTTCCAATTGGGCAAAAAATATGTATATGAAAGGACGCAAATACCCCTCCTTCAATTAATTCTATCCTACCCCATCCAAACCCACCCCACCCCACCAGCCTTCGTCTTCGCCCCCAAATTTCGAATGGCTTCTCATCTCTCAATCTCCGACGTCTCTCCGGTGACGTCGCCGTAGTAGACGAAGAGGATTTGGAGGAACATCATCGGGGCGAACACGACCACGAAGCCAGAGCCGTTCGATCGCCCTCTGTTTCAACCCGACGGTCGCGTTCGCCGCCGCGGAATTCGCCCCCAAATTTTGAATTGCTTCTAATCTCTCAATCTCGCGAAGATAACGCTCCAGTCGACGTCTCCCCAAACGTCGTTGTCGCGATTCTCTTCTCCTCCGGCACGACGGGGAGGGTAAAAGAGGTGGAGCTAACGCATCGGAACTTCAGTTTCTCGATCGTCGGGGTGCTAGTGACTGGGCGGATTGAAATTAACATGCCATAAGTGTAGTATGGGTTTCTTCTTCATCCCCATGGATTTTACTTTCTCCCGCTCATTATTCGGTCTCATCCTCTTCCTGTGCTCCAATTTTCTTCCCGTAGAAAGGGCAAAACTTAATTAGGAAAATGATAAATAATGACAGTGACGAGCCTTTTCTTTTTCTTCACTATTATTTAAGAGTGTGTGTGTTGTGCATGCGTGTGTGTGTTTTCTTCAGTGTTGAACGATTTGGAAAAATGGGCAGAGGGAGAGAGAAGTGGAGTTGAACTTTAATGTGAAATAACCATTTTTTTTTAGCTCGTTCAGCTGCTGTGAAATTGTAATGGAATGTTGAATCGATGTTTTTATCACGAGTTTTGTGTATTTTTTCATTCGAGTTTTATGTATTTTTATTTTACATTCAGTGTGTTTATACGACATTCAGTGTTAAAATATGACATTCAGTGTGTTCAGTGTTAAAATATGTCATTCAGTGTTAAAATATGACATTCAGTGTGTTCAGTGTTAAAATATGTCATTCAGTGTTAAAATATGACATTCAGTGTGTTCAGTGTTAAAATATGTCATTCAGTGTTAAAATATGACATTCAGTGTGTTCAGTGTTTTTATGTTCTGCTCAGTGTTGTGTATGCCTGTTCAGTGTTGTGCATGCCACTCAGTGTCATTACATGGCCACTCAGTTTGATTGTGTTCTTTGGGTGGTTGTTCAGTGTTATATATGCCTGCTCAGTGTCTTTACATGTCACACAGTGCCTCTGCATGCCACTCAGTGTCTTTACTGCATGTCTAGTGCCTTTGTGTGTCCTTGTGTGCCAGTCAGTGTCTTTGCATGTCACACAGTGCATATACATGTCACTCAGTGTCTATGAGTCTCATTCAGTGCCAACAAGGTGTACTTGTACTGTCATGCAGTGTCTCTGCATCTCGCTCAGTGGTTTTTACATGCCTTTCAGTGCACTCAGTCCTTTTATGTGTCAGTCAGTGCTTTGTGTGATCATTCAGTGTAGTCCTCACATTCATTGTGTGTTTTTTGATTTTACAGGTACTACGAGCAGATGAGGTCGAACATGTTCACAATCATCAGGACTGAGTGGCATGCAGAGGTGCAGACGTGTCGGCAATCACAACAAGAAAACGTGCACGGAGCCTATACAGTAGTTGTCGACAATTTACCCTAGGCCCCCTTTTCTTATTTTGATTTTTGTTGTTTTTGACATGATTCTGTGATCAGTGAACACTGAGTGGGGTGAAAAGACACTGACTGTCATTGACAGACGCTGTTTGGCTCATAAACACTCTGACTGTCATTTAAAAAACACAAGGGATTTAACATTATGTGATTTGTTTTTGTTCAGTTATGCTCTTAATTAGAGTGTTTTAATTGTTCTTGTGTGTTGTTATTTTTGAATTTGCTTGTTTTTTAATGTTGCAATTCAATAAGTTTTAACTACTGACACTGAGTAGACAAGATTAACACTGATAACACTGAATACACAGAATAAAAACACTTCCAACACTGAGTAGACAGAATAAGCACTGAGTAGACAGAACAAAAGCTGAATTCAACCAATTACACAGAAATATGAACAAAAAACATTTTTTTTTTTTTACATAAACTCAATCCAAACACAATCATAATCATGTTCATACATTTACAGAAAAATACTTCTCGTTTTTTTTTTTCCAACCAGAACTAAACAAAACAACGCACACCCAAGACACGCACTACTTGTCTTTCATGGTAAGGATGGTCATTTCTGTGATCTTTTTGTACAATTTCTCGTGGTCATGACTTCCCAAGACAATGGGGGTCTGCGAGAAAAAAAGAAAAAAAAAACATAAGAACAGAGTTAAGAAGAATGAATTCAATGAGCACTGAACATGACATTAAAGACACTGAGTAGCACATAAAAACACTGACTGTTGATGATAAACACTGATCAACCATCAATAGCACTGCATAGCACATGTAAACACTGAGTAGAACATTAAAACACTGGACACAGTGTGTAAGTACAATTAGTCCAGTTCAATGCACTCTGAATCAGGCCATTAAACACTGACCACTGGACGCATGGTGTAGGACACTGACTGAACCAATTAAGCACTGAACCAATTCATTTCATACAAAATAAGAGCCATCAATGGATGCATATTGATGATTTATTTTTAATAAAAGGATACACATAACTATCAATAGTATTCTTAAATTGTGATACACATCTATTCTAAATAGGAAAAAAATCAGCAAAAACGAAAAAATGAATGCGAAACAATATAACAGAACTTTTCAAATTCAACAACACGAAGACAGATTAAAAACAATGTTTCCATTAAAACAAATAAAAGAGGCCATTAGAATATGCAAAGCTAGAAGGCATCACACGTTCATTACTTACCATTGTAGTGGCAGATGAAGGCAGTGACAAGAATAGGGACGACGGTGAATAGGTTTAGGAATGACGTTAGATCGGTGACATCTAGCAGCAATCTAGGCATCAATGTAGTTCCATTTATCAAACCATCCTTCCAGGACACCAGCATGATGAATTCCATCAGATGTCGTTCCCGAAAGCACATCACCTTTAAAACAAATAAAACTTTCATAAGCTCATCAATGACTCCAAAATAAGCATTTGAACAGTTAGTTATCACCAAGAATATAGAAAACAAATACCACTGGAATTTCATTATCTTCATTTACCCCTCATAACCGAAAAAATCATTTCAAAACCAACCTTAACATTTATAAAAGTATTCCAGACAGCACTTCATTTTAACATTGAAACCAACATCAGGGGTATTTTATGTAGCTTTTTAAAGTTGGCTTAATTTTTTATTGTAATTAAATCTAACCTCAAGGGTACTTTTATGAAAAATAAAAATGCACACACGCACAAAGGCCGAAATAACAATCTAATTGAACTGAAACTTGGATTTAAATTTGCAAAAAAATACACTCAAAAATCAACTCACTTGTTTGTGCCGATTCAAAATATCGGGATCGAGAAATTGATCCAGAAGCATTGAAATGACCTAATTGGATAAATAAAAAATGAATAAAACGAAGCAACCAAAATCAATCATCGGGGCAGGGGTGATACAGTGTGTAAGTATACTTAGTTCAGTTCGGTGCACTATGAATCAAGCAATTAAACACTGAATGAAAGCATAATAAAACCAAGCGCATGGTGGATGCACACTGACTGAACCAATTAAACACTGAGTGGCAAGCTCAATGCACAACCACTGAATGCATGCTCAATGAACACTGAATGCATGCTGAATGAACACTGAATGCAACGACAAAACACTGAAATGCATAATAAAATCCATACAGAGTGCATGAATGCATTTCAGTTCTCACACTCCTCAATCTGTTCCTCACTTCAAAGCATTGACAATGTAATAACGCAGAATCCGACTGCTCCAGTTTCGATAAAATGGATACGAGGTTCGAATTCGAATGTGTGAAGCAGGTTTTGAAAAATTCGAGGAGATCGATCAACTTGACTCGGATCTCACGGAAGTCACGACACCAGCATTGATGAAAAGGGAAATTTCCTCTAATTCACCCAAAGATAAGATATACATTAATGTCAAAATCAGAATCTAACATCAAGAGCCCCTAATTTTTTCATAATACCCAAATTTATCCCAAATTCAAATGAAACCCTAATTTGATAAATGCCCAAAATACCAACCTGTACAGCAAGGTTTTGTGAACCCGCTCGGGACCAGTCTCGAACCAGAATCGCAAACCATCAAATCGGATAACGACTCCTCGGTTCCATCTTCTTCCATAGCAAAAGCTTCGGTTTCTCGATTCGATTTTTCCGCCGCGATGAGTGTTATCAGTCTTGGTGAGGCGGGAGAGGAGATCGATCACGATCTCCGTTCGGATTGACGAGGAAGGTGACTCCGTTCGGAGCTTCCCCACCGTCAACGCCATCGATTCAACGACGGAGAAGAGGAGGAAGAAGAAGGTGTGGTGGTCCAGGTACGCAGACGGATGTGGAGGTGTCGTGTGTTTGAGATTTGAGATTCGTGTATCGCGAACACAAAGAGAAAAGAGGGAAGAGGGTAATATGGTCTTTACACATTTTAGGCAGCCTAATTGACACGCGTAATTTCTCGAAAACCTTATTGCCGAAAAAATGTTGAAAATTGGCCTTATTGCCATTTTTCCCTTTATTTAATTAGGGTTTTAGTACTATTTATATTCTGCTTTTACATTCATTTACGTAGTTGGTTATGATATGAAATAAAAAGGTTCCTCTATTGAGGTTTTTATCAGGTTTCGGTATACTTAGGAATCAACGAAAGTCTTGATGTTTTAATTCTCGGGTATTCTCAGAATCAACGAGTTTTAATTGTTTGTTTTAGCTTCCGCTACGTCAGTTGGTATCAGGTTCCAGGCACGATGCCTCCTCGTCGCCAGTATGCTCGCGAATCCGCCGTTGAGGCCGCAGCCCGTCGCGACGCCGACGTCGCCGCCTTAAGCCGCCAAATCGCAGCCCTCGCCGTCGATCTCGAGGAGCTCCGCCTTGCTGTTTCCAACAAGCTATCGTCACCTCCACGCCGACCGATCCCCGCGCTTGAGCGCACCCTTGTTGATGAACTCGATCCATACGATGATTCGGAAGACGAATCGGCCTCGATCTGGGATGACGAGCCAATTTGGGATGCCGAGCCGATCTGGGACGCCGAGCCCGACGAGCCGATCTGGGACGCCGAGCCCGACGAGCCGATCTGTGATGCCGAGTCCGCTGAGCCGATCTTGGATGCCGAGCCGATTTGGGTTGCCGAGCCGATTTGGGACGACGAGCCGCTTCACCACGTCGTTGCCCCGATGCCACTTCCTGATGACGTTGCCTTTGTCTCGCATGTTATTGTTCTTGCGCGACATCTCGATGTCGTTGACGATGCCCTTGCGTCGCCTTCTCAAGTTACTGCCGTTCTTCCATCCATTGCCCTTGCGCCACGTCAACGTGTCGCTGCTCTTGCGTCGTGCCCTCAGGATCGCCAACGATTGGTGTTTGATCCCGGTATCTCCGTGCTCGGTCTTTTAGGTTCGCGGTCGAACCTTCTCCTAGAGGGGGAGAATGATGCGGATACTAAAAAGGAAAAGATTGTGTCTTGTTGAACAAGACATTATTATTATTTTATTTATTTGTTTTAATTTATTTAATTAGGGTTTTAGTACTATTTATATTCTGCTTTTACATTCATTTACGTAGTTGGTTATGATATGAAATAAAAAAGTTCCTCTATTGAGGTTTTTATCAGGTTTCGGTATTCTTAGGAATCAACGAAAGTCTTGATGTTTTAATTCTCGGGTATTCTCAGAATCAACGAGTTTTAATTGTTTGTTTTAGCTTCCGCTACGTCAGGTCAAAATTTTATGGAAAACCCAAAAAGAGTTTCGCAAGAACCGGTTTCTGCACACATGTTTGTCCCACAAAACCGGGGACAAATGTGTCAATTCCTAGGTGGAAATTAAATTGTGGTTGCGCATGCACTGCTCAGCGCCGGCGAGAGTGCACGGACGCGGCGGAGGCACAGAGAATGTGTGGACTTTCCGACAACGTACTAAGCTTCGACAACTTTATTGTCCCCAACAAGTGTGTTTACCCATTTTTACCATTTCACCTTTTTACCTCTGTCGTGGGCACGCAAGTTATGCAAGTTTATATATGGTGGGGGATGACCGAATTTCTGGAAATTTCGAGGTCAATAAATAATATATTTAAATTAACTGTGGAAGCCATTAGGGGAATTTCAAAGTGTATTTGATAGTTCATTCCAACATTCTATCTATTTAGAAATCAATCACCCCAAGTCATCCAGATTTAAACATTTATCATAAAATCATCAATATCTTTTCATTATACAGTAAAATTTTAGGGCTTCTCAATAACAAAAAAAAAAAAAAACTCTTTACTCCTAGTCTAACTTATACCTGACTCAAGCGAATGACTCAAAAACTTTCTATTACAGTCATTCAGTCAATATGATGAATGCACGAAACAATTTTTTTTTTTAAATTAAGAAAATTTAAACAAATCCACAAGATAAATTAAAACCCACAAGCCTACTCAAAGCCCAAGATAATAAATATAATTTAAAATAATAAATAAACTTCACAACAACTCTTATTAAACACCTATTTAGTTAAGAATTGCCTTGTTCTTAAAGCGAAAATCTAGACGTGTAGCCAAAAATTTCATCCTCGTGTTCACGTGGAAGAAATTACATCTAAACTCTCTTCCCCTCTCCAAGGACTTGATTGAACACACATAAGTGAGGAGTGGACTCTTTAGTCTTTAGCTAAGACAAGATGACTTATAGCATGTGTAATGAGAGTCTTGGGGATTGACAATCATCAGACACTAGCTAGCACACTCATGAGACCACATTGTCAGTAGACAATAGGAGTTGCTGAAAAAGTGTGGTTGGATTCACAAGGAAATTCTCTTTGAATTTTTTTCCATAGCACTGTCAAAAATGTGATATCATATTTCATCGATCAAGATGAATACTGAGTTAAAAGATGTTGAAATTAACAAATATGTAAACTTGAATGTATCTTCTTAGAAGAAAGTGAAAGGTTATGTATCTAGAAACCGAAAGGTTATGTATCTAGAAACCGAAAGGTTATGTATCTTGTTGAAGAGTCACACACGACATTATAAATAGTCGTGTGGAATAAAAACTCTTTAGGGGTGTCATTCGACAAATGAATAATATCTTATAATGGCTTACCCCTCTTTTCAAGAATCACTATACGGGCCACACTCAAAATTTCTAACATGGTATCAGAGCCACCTTTGGTGTAAAAAACTTTCTTACTCTCCTACTCAATTGACAACTATTAGTCGATCTTTCTAAAAACCCTCAAAATTGCCAAAATTGGCTTAAGGCTAGGAAATCGTGAGAACTAGCCTTCCCAACAAGTTTGCAAAGTAATTCTGTTGGATGAGAGTGCTCTAAAGCAGGAGACATTCGTATATCAATCAAAATGAGGTATAACAACGAGGGAGTAAAAACAAAAGGAAGAGTTCGGAGGAAGCTGCGGAACAATTGTAGCGTAAAAACAATCGTAAAGGTAACAAGCCGATGCAAGAGCTTTGTTTCTTTATGTGTCAAAGGGTGAAATCGATCAATTCTTGAAGATCAACAAAATCTCGAAGAAGTACATCAAAGTTTACGAGCATTCAAGTTTAAGGAGGAGTGTTGAAATTAACAAATATGTAAACTTGAATGTATCTTCTTAGAAGAAAGTGAAAGGTTATGTATCTAGAAACCGAAAGGTTATGTATCTAGAAATGAAAAGTTATGTATCTTGTTGAAGAGTCACACACGACATTATAAATAGTCGTATGGAATAAGAACTCTTTAGGTGTGTCATTCGACACATGAATAATATTTTATAATGGTTTACCCCTCTCTTAAAGAATTACTATACGGGCCACCCTAAAAATTTCTAACAAAAGATTAAAGCAATCAGCGAGTCCACTGGCTTGGTAGAGATGAATGCAACTAAACTTGCAAATGAGTCGAGCGGTTCGCGAACCGCTCGAGTCAACGTTCGACTTGAGTTCAAGCTGCCTATTACTCTAAACGAGTCGAGCCCAATCCCTCTTTTATAGTAAACGAGCCGCTCGCGAGCAGTTAGTATATACATACTTTTACTAAAAATAATAAGCAAAGTAGAAGAAGCAAAGTACAAAGCGAAATGATAAGAAATTATTCACTTCTACCGTTGTTCTTGTCCTACTATATAATAGATAAGATAAATACGTATATGTCTGTATTTTGAGTTTTGGGTTTTTTTTAGGAAAAGTACCGATTAGGTCTTTTTTCAACATTTTTTGCCCAATAAGGATTTCGAGAAATTACGCATACCATTTAGGCCGCCTAAAATGTGTAAAGACGTTGTTACCCTTCCTTTTATACTTTTTCCTCATTTCCTTACAAGACACAAGACACAGAGGGCCGAACCCCCCGAATTCCACCTCCCCCTCTTCCTCCGATTCGCGTCACCATCGTCATCGGGGGCAGGGGTGAGGGTGGGTTGAGTAATATTCAGTGTTGGAATTGATATTCAGTGTTTTCATTCTTATTCAGTGTATGAGGCAGGGGTGAGGTGGGTTGATTAGAAAAAATTTGACATTCAGTGTCTTTTAATAGTATTCAGTGTCTGGGGCAAGGGTGGAACAGAGTAGGGATGGGTTGAGTAGAAATAGATTAAGGGTATTTTTGTTCTTTCAGGTATATTTTTTGGCCTAATTAGAACAAAAAGGCCTAACTGGTACATAAAGCAAAAAATGTTGGAAAAAAACCTAATCGGTACTTTTCCCTTTTTTTAATAAAAAAGTTCAATGGAGAATTTTCACAAATACCTTGCGGGTCTTCACACCGTGAACTAGTTAATACTCCTGAAAAAGGGCTTTAACAACGTATTGAAATTAGAGGTGAGCTGTCCAGCCGAGCTCGACAATAATTTGGTGAGCCGAGCTCTCTGGTCAAGCTCGTTTGCAGCCTTAAATTCAACAACAGTACAAGAAAGTAACGAAATATACTCCATTGTTACTACTACCAACTTAGTACTCATCTTAATTTTGGTAAGGAAATTAAAAAATAAATGTTTCTTTTAAACTTTTTGACTAAAAATTAAGTCAATTTATTTAAAGTTTTAAAAAATAGTTTTGAATAAATTAGTTGCGAGTAAAATTAATATATATATATATATATATATATATATATATATAATAAAAAATAGTAGTATTTTAAATTAAAAAAGAAAAATAATTATTTAATATAAATACTTTATGTGTCTCAAAAATAGTATATATTTAATATTAATACTTAAATGATAGATAATATTACACACATTATCTTACAGAATGCTCGAAAATAAAATGTTTGAAATAAAAAATAAATATATATATAACTCGGTTTCCAGTCTGAGACCAGTAAATTCTGGTTATGGACCAAACCCAAACCTGGAATCTAAAAAAAATATAGGACTGGAGTCTGGAGACCAGATACTCGAAATAGGATAAAATTTACTCTGAAGTCTTCCAAGGCTCAAACACCCTTCACATATACACAACTCTATGGAGCTTTATCGCCGAAAATACAAAACTCGGAAAATGTAAGCTCCATTAAGGCCGTAACTTGTAGAGTGGATGCGAGCATTTTTTTTTTGCTCCCACAATAAACAATGGGTACTTTTAAGAACAAGAGAATATGCCAGGCAAGTAGTAATTAGAATATCACCGAGATCTTAGTGAAGCATGACCAGTGTCTCCCAGATGTTTATGTAGTTTGTTCCTGTAGAGTGTAAACACATTTAAAAAGAAATTAAAAAGGAATTTCTGAGAGTGGCCAACAGAAGTGAAACAGGGAAAGTGTTAAAATATCATAAGAGCATATATTAAAACAAAACCTTGTTTCAAATTGTTCGCCACACTTTTCACACGTGTTGTCAGAAGACTCGGAACCATCTCCAGCCATCTACATATCAAAGAAAATAGAGAAGAAAAAATAGTTAATTCTTCGCACTGCAGTTTCTGGGCTTCAAGCCTTCGGTTCTAGCTATTTTTTCCTAATTGGTCAATATTAATTTCATGCCCCTATGTTTCCATATTATGTTTTAATAATCACACATAGTGAATGCCTGAATGGTATCATTACCAAATCGGAATCAAGCGAGACAATATTTAAAAAATAACTTTTACAAAGAACCTTTTGTTTTCTTCCTTTTGATGCAGCTTTCGACTTGGAAGTATTTTCCTTCTTCGTCGTAGATTTCTTGTTTGCTGCTTGCTGTGCATGTTTACGGTGCCTTTCTGGTGCTTTATCTGCTTTTGTAGTCTCGGATTCTGGTAAAGGATGTGAACAGGGATCCACAGCATCACCATGTTCCTCAGCCTCACCATTTCTCTCTGCCCTCTCAGCTTTCATTATTTCTGCTGTTACTTCTTTTTCTTCGTTTTCTTCTTCTTGTCTTCTATCCCTCCGCCTCCTGGCTCCTCTATTCCTCCGCGAAGCTTTTGTGTCATTATAATCCATGAACCCCAATTCATCACTATCGATATCCACTTGAACTTTCGGCTTAGGCTCCTTGTTCCTACTTTTATTTTTATGTCCAGACAACATAGCTTCAAGGATGCTTGTCTCATCATCATCATCATCATCATCATCATCATCATCATCATCATCATCATCATCATCATCATCATCTCTATTATTACTATTATTATCATTATTATTATTATCTTCTTGAATACCAACATTGCCCTCAGATTGCTCGACTGGCAAAGAACCAACACCATTTTCATAATCTTCAGTCTCACTGTTGCTGCCTTGTGCAGTTGCTGCTTCGAATTCTTTATCTTCTTCACTAAATGCTTCCCTCAATTCTGCAACTTTCTCTTTGTGCTTCTTAGACTGTTCATGGTTCCTCCATTGTTTATCACTCTTGAATTTCTTGCTGCAGACTACACAGTAAAATTCCTCTCTCTTTACCTCCACCGTGACAAAGTCCTCTTCATCAATCTCATCCTGCTCAACCCGGGCCCACTCAGGCTCCTCATAATTCCTTATCTTGTCTGCTTTCTGTCTCTCCAGCTCTTTCTTTCTCTGTTTTTCCTCCTCTCTCTTCTTCTCCATATCTGCATTTCTCTTTAACTGCATATCAATCACTCTCTTATCCCTCTTCTTCACAAACTCGGCCAGTCCCCTCACTGTCTCAATATACTCTCTCCTAGCTTTCTTCCTCAACTTCTTGTTCTCTTCCTCCATTAGCCTCCTAGACTTCCTGTTTGGTCCAGCCATAGCATCATACTGGTCCGCCCAAAAGAAGTCCAGAATAGTAATAAATCCTAACCAGTGGTTATAGAACGCCGTGACCTGCATACAAAAGAAAATTATATATTTTAGTCCAACAAAATATCAAATAATTCATTGAATATTCTTAGGAAGAAAGTTTGATTTATTAAGCCTCGGGTATTCTTGGAATCAATGAGTATTAATCCCCGTGAATTACGCTTCCGCTACATCACTTATTCCCCCACTCACTAAAACACTAAATAGAGCTAAAATTGAAGGTCATTAACACTCTACAACCAGACAATGCTGAGATGATACCTACAAGTCGATGACTCCAACAAGATAACTTCCAGGGTAATACAGTGTTATTGGGTCATCCAACAATTAAAGATTTTTAAGCCTTTGAGCATTGATTATTACTTTTGCTATCATTCTAAGTATCAACATAAATCTATTCAATTCCAGTTGATACTAATCTCCTCCGGTTCTATCAATAAAATACAATTAAAATCAAATCAAGAAAAAACAAAACAACTTGCCTGTGCATAAGGACTCTCCAAATTGCCCATGACCGGAGCTTCCTTGGGCAACGGCAGCCCTAATTTCTTGGCGAAACTCAATTCATTGGCATAAATCTTGTCGAACAAATCCCCATAAACCTTGTAAAAACCCTTGCCCGAGTCCGAATACCCAAAATAAACCGAATTCGAAAAGAAGGAAAACAAATCGGGCACAAGGCTCGACGACCCGGTTGCGGCAGATGCCGAGGAAAACAAGATTTGGTTCCGGTGAGAGTCGTACCACGCGCGCTCCCTTGTGTCGGAGAGGACCTCGTAGGCGTTGACGAGCTCTTGGAAAGCGGCCGTGGCTTCGGCTTCAGGGACGCCGCTTCGGACGAGCTTGTCGGGGTGTCGCTGGAGAGCGAGTCGTCGGTACGCCGATCGGATATCTTCGGGTGCGCAGTCGCGACTCAGGCCGAGAACTTCGTATAGGCATCTCTTCTCCGACGATGCCATTGATCTCAATTGAATTTTACCTCCTTCCTTCCCGTGTGTTAGGTTTGCTTGTATTGGATTTGGATGCCCCAAATATAAACAGACGGCGTGTTAGACGGTGTGAAATGTGAATTTACATCCTTTTAATTTGTTCTTTTAATATATTTTATTTTTATTTTTATTTTTATTTTTATTTAGATTAAATTATAGATTTATACTACTCGTAGTACTATTACTTCTTTTTTTTCTTTTTTATTTTGGATCGAATTTACAAATGAAAATGTTCACCAAAATCCACTATCCAGTTATTTATACATAAATATTACTTACATTACTTTCCTTTTTTCTATTTTTGAATTTCAAATATACTTTTACTCTACTTTATCCACGTATTTTATAAATTTTACTAACAATTTTCTTAATTTTAATTTTAAAATACATTTTCATTCTTTATTTTTTGTGTCAAAAAGTCAAAAAACATCTTTTTAATCTCTTGCAATAAAAAGTGTTGCATGTTTACAGAGTTGGAAATAGTATTGTATTTTTTGAAATGTAAACAAAATTTGGATTCTAGAAATGTTTTTACACTTATTGGACGTAAGGGCAAAGTGGTCATTTCAGTTCATTTGAATTCTGCCGTCAAGGATAAAATGACGCCGTTTCGGTCTATGCGACGTCGTTTCGCCTGGGATCACAAATGAACCGCGCTGCATTGGATCGAGCCTCTCTCACGTGTTAGTTGATGTCAATGCGAGATTCCAAGTGCTCCAAGTTCCTCGCCAGCTCACGCACAACATGACGTCCACAATTTCTGTTAGAAATATGTGGTGTGGATTCGCCCAATTCGATTTGATCGTAGGGTTCATATGCATGCAGATTTGGGCATAATCGCGTGTGTGTATATAAATGTAATTCACGTGTTGTGTGTGATCAAGAGCTGTAACATAACTCATTTCAATAGCCTTGAGAGCTTGAATAACACCAGAGAACCACCTCCCTACCCGAGCACGTAGATCGATTTTCAATCGATCGAAGCTCGTAAAACCTTTGTTGTTTTGTGTGATTTTTTTTTGCGTTGTGTTCCTTGAAGTTCAGAGATACTTTTAGGATCCTTAGATCGCATCCATAACACAAGTTTCGCGATTCACCATTGTTGAGCTCGAAGCTCTGGTTCGAAGCTTTTGAGCGCGCGCAGCAAGATTGTTTGTTTGTCTTGTCGAATCCTCAACAAGTGGCGCCGTCTGTGGGAATCTAATCCAGCTGTTGCGAAGATGATGAAGGTTGGATCCGCGAAGTTCGATTTGGAGAAATTCACGGGCAAAAATGATTTCAACCTTTAGAGAATCAAGGTGAAGGTTGTTCTGGTTCAACAGGGGCTTATCTCTGCGTTAGATGCTCCGTTGCAGCCGCCTAAACCTGAGGGCAAAAGGAAAGAGTAGGAGGAGGCAGGGAAAGCAGGATCCAGTGACTCAACACCTGATCCACTGGAAATTTCCATGAGAGCTCACAGTGTGATCATCTTGAGCTTGGGAGACAAGGTGTTGAGGGAGGTCTGCAAGGAATCAACTGCCTATGGTCTGTGGAAGAAGATGGAGAGCTTGTACATGACTAAATCCTTGGCTAACAGGTTATATCTTAAGCAAAGGCTCTATACCTTTAGGATGTCTTCTGATAGATCTGTTGTAGACCAAATGGATGACTTTGTGAGGTTGTTAGATAATCTGGAAAATGTGGATGGTGAAATGAAGGAGGAGGATCAAGCATTGTTGTTGTTGAGCTCTCTGCCTTCATCTTATGATCAGTTTAAAAATGCATTGCTCTATGGTAGGGTTCATGAGTTGACTCTGGAGGAAGTGCAGGTTGCATTGAGGTCCAAAGAGTTGAATAAGAAGGATCCTAAGGCCAGAGAGCATCACCAAAACCCACAAGGTCTTGTAGGGATCGGTTTTACAGAAATGGCAAAGGACAGAAAAAGACGAGGCTTGTGTTAGACACAATCTCCTTAAAACAAAATTCGACCTCTACCGATCGTTTGTTTCCCAGGATACAACGTCTCAAGCAACTACGTTGCACGTCGAACCGAGAGTTGCCTGAAAGACTTCACCGGAGGGCTAAAGATAATATGAAATAAAAGGAGAAGAAGATAGCAGATTGGTGGAGTGGTTTTATGTATTTTTCTTTCAGACATGAGGCTCGTTTATATAGCCGAGCACATAGGGTTGATGAGGTTTCATGCATGAACCTGGACACTGTTGATCGTAACGGTCAAGCCATTATGGCTCTGCATTAAGGACTCCTTAATGGCCATTTCGATAATATAATTAGAATATATAATTTTCATTTTATTTATTTATTAAATAAAATCACAATTATTTATGAGTCAAATAACCGTTACTTTGTAACGGTTCGGAAAAGAAAAATCGCAAAAAGTAGCTTGGTCGACTGCCCCCAAATCGAAGCGACATTCGTGTACGCAGGTCGCGCTCGCACACAAGTTCGGGGTTCGTAGGCTATTTTCGCCAAGTTTTGCACCCCCCCTGCGCGCATGCAGGAGGCAGAGCAATACTATAATAATTGATTCATAAGCTACTAAAGGCCAAGCATCGTATATACCCACTTGCCTTTTGATAGTTTTCCAATGTGGGATAACTAATATCCCTTTCACTTTTTTTTCTTTTTCCCTCTATTGTGATTATATTTTACAAATTAATTTCTCATTCATTTCAACTCCGATTTGAGCAAATGAGTTATCGTTTCGAAGCTCTCTCCGAGCTCTATATTTTCCAACAGGTATAACAGTTACAAAGAAGAAGTCATGGGGTAAAAAGGACAACAAGAAAAAACCATAAGGAGATGGTGATGCAGCTGCATCTACCTCTGAGACTAGGAAGTGCTACCATTGCAACAAACCAGGGAACTTGAAGAAGAATTGTTAACAGTTGAAGAATCGGCAGACAAAGGCAAGGAGCCAGCTCAATCTGCAGATGTTGTCGAGTCAACCTCTGACCTAGAGGATGCAGAGGTACTAGTTGTTATTTATAACTCTAGAAATGAGGAGTGGGTGCTTGATTCTGGCTGTACATTTCATATGTGTCCTGTTAAGCATTGGTTTCAAGACTTTGAGTTCATTGATGGTGGTTCTGTTGTTCTTGGAAATAACCTTACATATCAAGTTGAGGGTATTGGTTCTGTGAGGTTGAGACTCTCTAATGGATCAATCAAGAAGCTGACTAAAGTGAGGTATATTCCATCACTGAGGAGGAATCTGATTTCTCTTGGGATGCTTGATAGTTTGGGCATGAGTTTCAGTTCAATAGGTGGTTGTCTTCAAGTTAAGAAAGGCACTACTGTGGTACTTGAGGGAGTCAAGATAAATGACTTATATTTCTTGAATGGCGAAACTGTGGTTGGTGAGAATTCACTAGTCACTGCCTCTGAGAAGGTGGAGTTATGGCACATGAGACTTGGACATCTCAGTGAGAAGGGACTTCATGAGTTGTCTAAGCAAGGTGCATTCAAGAATAGTCAACTTGACAGACTCAAGGTGTGTGAGTATTGTGTTCTGGGAAAAGCAACTATGGCCAGCTTTGGAGTGGGAAGGCATACAACCAAAGGAGTGTTGGATTATGTCCATTCTGATCTGTGGGGTCCAACTAGAACAAATACTAAGAATGGAGGCAGGTACTTCTTATCCATCATTGATGATTTCTCAAGGAAAGTGTGGGTGTTCATTCTGAAGAATAAGAGTGATGCCTTTGAGAAGTTTAGAGATTGGGTAATTGAAGTTCAAAGGCAGTCAGAGAGAAAGGTTAAGAACTTAAGGACTGATAATGGACTTGAGTTTCTCTCTGAAGAGTTTAACTCTTTCTGTGTTGAGAATGGGATTTCAAGGCATAGGACTGTGGCCTCTACTCCTCAGCAAAATGGTGTTGCTGAGAGGATGATAGAACTTTGCTGGAGAGGGTAAGGTGTATGCTTCTGAGCTCTGGCCTTAAAAAATCATTTTTGGGTGAGGCAGTTACCACTGCAGCCTATTTGATTAATAGAAGTCCAGCTGGAGCTCTAAGCATGAAGACTGTTCAAGAAATTTGGACTGGAGAAGTTCCAAGCTTTGAGAATTTGAGGGTATTTGGAAGTTTGGCTTTTGCTCATGTGAGGGGTGATAAGCTTGAAGCAAGAGCACTAAGGTGTGTGTTTCTTGGTTATCCAAAAGGAGTGAAAGGCTACAAACTGTGGTGCATTAAACCTGGTAATCAGAAGTGTGTGATTAGTAGGGATGTTACCTTTGATGAAAATACAATGCCTATGCTTTCTGAGAAAGATTCAACTGAGATGGATCAGTTTGAGGTGGAGTTGTATGGAAGAGATATGATCCAGTCTCAGAAAGAAGCTCAAAGTGATGATGATGAGGAAACTGAAGTTGATGAGGAGCCTATGGTCAGTGATGGCTATCAACTTGCTAGAGACAGGGAGAGAAGGGTGATTCAACCTCCAAAAAGATATGCACAGGCAGATACAATTTCCTATGCTCTTTTGGTGGCTGAAGACATAGTTAGTAATGAGCCTAATTCCTATTCTGAGGCTGTGAGTTGCTCTGAAATGAATAATTGGATTCTAGCTATGCAGGAAGAACTGCAATCTTTGGACAAGAATCATACATGGGATGTTGTTCAGAAGCCAAAGAAACAGAGGGTTGTTGGCTGCAAATGGATCTTTAGAGGGTTCTGGTATAAGGTACAAACCAAGGTTGGTTGCTAAGGGTTTTACTCAAAAGGAGGGAGTTGATTTCAATGAAATTTTTTCTCCAGTGGTGAAGCATTGTACAATCAGGATTATTTTGGCCATTGTTGCTCAGTTTGACCTTGAGCTTCAACAGATGGATGTTAAAACAGCTTTTCTTCATGGAGAGTTGGAGGAAAAGATCTATATGAGGATACCTGAAGGTTTGGAAGGCAACTCTGATATGAACAAGGTGTGTTTATTGAAGAAATCCTTGTATGGTCTCAAACAAAGTCCAAGGCAGTGGTATAAGAGGTTTGATAGCTACATGTTAGTTATTGGCTTTGTGATAAGCAAGTTTGACTGCTGTGTTTATCTGAAAATGAAGACTGGGAGGGTTGTGACCTATCTACTGCTCTATGTTGATGATATGTTGATTGCCAGTTGTTCCAAGGTGGAGGTGGAGTCTTTGAAGAGGTTATTGAGTGTTGAGTTTGAGATGAAAGATCTTGGAGATGCCAAAAAGATTTTGGGAATTGATATTTCCAGAAACAGGATCACTGGTACCTTGTTTTTGTCCCAAACTTCTTATATTGAAAAGGTTCTTAGGAGATTTTATATGCATGAGGCCAAATCAGTAACTACACCTCTAGGAGCTCACTTTAAATTCTCTATGGATCAATCTCCAAAGAATCAGTTAGAGGAAGTGGCTATGAGTAAGGTTCCATATGCTTCAGCTGTTGGGAGTGTGATGTATGCTATGGTGTGTAGCAGACCTGATCTTGCCTATGCATTAAGTTGTATTTCTAGATACATGGCAAATCCTGGAAAATCACACTGGAAGAAGTTAAATGAGTATTGAGGTATTTGAGAGGCACTTCTGAACATGGTTTGATGTTCAAAAGAGTGAAGAGCTCTGGTGATGCTCTAATTGGATATATGGACTCTGATTATGCCAGCAATGTTGATACCAGGAAGTCACTTACAGGGTATATTTTTACATTGTTTGGAAGTGTTGTGGTCTGGAAGGCTTCTCAGCAATTCGTGGTTGCCTTGAGTACTACTGAGTCTGAGTATATTGCATTGACTGAGGCCATCAAGGAGTCTATATGGTTGAGAGGATTGATTGAAGAACTTGGAGTTCTGCAGGAAAGGGTATATGTGCATTGTGATGGTCAAACTGTTGTGCATTTGGCTAAACATCAGGTGTATCATGATAGATCCAAGCACATTGATGTGATGTTTCATTTTGTGAGAGATCTAGTTGACAAAGGTGTTGTCAAGGTGTAGAAAATTGCAACAGAAATCAACCATGCAGACAACTTTACCAAGTGTATTCCAGGTGATAAGTTTCAATTGTATCAACAACTGGTTCAGTTGGTTGACATTCCACAATCTCAGTGAAGTTGGTAGTGTGGAAATGGCAGCAGGCATGATAGTTCTGCTGTGGTTATCAAGTTATCCAAGAAAATACTCATACTGGTCAGTTTTGAGCATTTTTTGTTTTGGTGACTTGGTGATCTTTTGACTCAGTGGTTTGAGCATGGACAGAGGTTCATGTGGTATATTGTGACTTGTGTGAACTGTGGTTTGCATAGTTACTTCAGAGAATTTGAATTTGAGGCATGGAGTTCTTGGAATTCATTTTCTGGTTTTATAGTAGCTTGGTGTTTCTGAGTTGTTATGGGAGTTTGAGGCATTGTGGTGTGCTGTGAAGTCACATTACATGTATGGAGTGTGTAGGTTCTGGTATTTGAGGTTTTGGTTCAGAAAATCCCATTTTGAGTACTTGGGTATTTTTCTGAAAACCAGTTTCTGGCTTGCTATGATTTTTACTGGCTTGTGGAGGCTGTGGCTGATGAAAATCCATGGTCTATAGCTTGCTGGAAAGAGGAGAAGGAGAGGAATCTAGATTGGTCATTGTGAGGTTCTGAATCTTGGTTGATCTTCCAAGATTTGTGTTCAAAGTTGGCATTTCAGTTTCTGAGTTCAAGAACAAAAGGTCAGTTTTGGTTTCTTGAATTATGGGTGATCAGGTGTTGATTGATGTGCACATGTTGTTTGCTAGAGTTGCAAATGTTGTGTAAGGTGGAGATTTGTTGAAATGTACACAAAATTTGGATTCTAGAAGTGTTTTTACACTTATTGGACGCAAGGGCAAAGTGGTCATTTCAGTTCATTTGAATTCTGCCGCCAAGGATAAAACGACGCCGTTTCGGTCTATGCGACGTCGTTTCGCCTGGGATCACAGATGAACCGCGATGCATTGGATCGAGCCTCTCTCACGTGTTAGTTGATGTCAATGCGAGATTCCAAGTGCTCCAAGTTCCTCGCCAGCTCACGCACAACATGACGTCCACAATTTTCGTTAGAAATCTGTGGTGTGGATTCGCCCAATTCGATTTGATCGTAGAGTTCATATGCATGCAGATTTGGGCATAATCGCGTGTGTGTATATAAATGTAATTCACGTGTTGTGTGTGATCAAGAGCTGTAACATAACTCATTCCAATAGCCTTGAGAGCTTGAATAACACCAGAGAACCACCTCCCTACCCGAGCACGTAGATCTATTTTCAATCGATCGAAGCTCGTAAAATCCTTTGTTGTTTTGTGTGATCTCTTTTGCGTAGTGTTCCTTGAAGTTCAAAGATACTTTTAGGATCCTTAGATCGCATCGATAACATCAGTTTCGCGATTCACCATTGTTGAGCTCGAAGCTCTGGTTCGAAGCTTTTGAGCGCACGCAGCTAGATTGTTTGTTTGTCTTGTTGAATCCTCAACAGTATTAGGAGATGTGCACAATGAAAATTAATTCCAGAAAATGAGAGAATACAAAAACGACTTGTATCTATTTTCTCCTCCTAATCATAGAAGCAGTGTTGCCCTCAAACAAGCCTTCAATCAAGCCCTCAATATCCTCGGGCTGGTACTTTATATACCTCTCCACGTGCTTCCCGCTCTCCAAGTACTGCCTGAACCTCCCCACGAACCCCCGGTACGCCGGAATCACCACTGACGATATCGACACCCTCAGCTCCGACCTCAGCTGCTCGTCGCTCGCCACCCACCCACTCTGCGTCCGATGTATCTCCTCAAAAACAGTCGTAAACACCTTGAACCTCTCCTTCAGAAGCTTCTTATTCGCCTTCCCATTCTCCACCACCAGCCCCTCATGGCTGAGGCACCGCAGCACCCGACCCCACGTCTCCCTCTGGTAGCTCTTATGGTACTCCCTCACCTCCATCGACCTCCTCCTACACCACTCGTCCCCCATGGCCTCCTTCATCTCCCCCGACCCCTTCACCTTCTGCAGCACATACCTCCCGTTGTTCATCATGAACACGCTCCGCAACGCCGCCTCCTTGTACAGCCTCGACTTCCTCTCCAGATTCTCGTCAAGCAGCTCCATCACCCTCACCACTCCCCTCGAAAACGGCACCAGTCGCTCGAGGGTCTCCCTGTACTCGCACGCGTACTTCATGTAGTTCATCACGTACCGTGTCAGCGGGTGAACGGCCCCACCGGGGACGGGTGTCGTCCGGGACCCGTCCCTCCCGATCGAGCCCTCGAGCTCGGCGAAGATCTTCGCCACCGACTCCCCGACGCGGTCGATCGTGGCTGACACCTCCTCCACCAGCTCATCGTCGACTCCGAGGCCCCGCAGGGCCTCGTACATGTCGAGGTACTTGAAGAGCTTCTCGGCCGACCGCGGGGCCGCCACGGCCGCCTCCGCGAAGTCGAGGAGCTGGATAACCGTCGTGCGGACGATGCTGACGTGGAGGGTGAAGTGGACGGACGGGTGGTCGACGAAGACCGACTCACCGAGGCGCTTCTCCCCCGGGAGGACGGTGTTTGACCAGGTGTTGACCGTGTTGACCCACCGAGCGATCTCCGCCTCCAGCGCCTCCCACGGCATCTTCACGACGTCGTCCACGCTGAGCGTATTCGACAACGACATTCGATTACGGATCGCGTTGCGGCGGGCCAGGTTGTACACGTGGCAGCATTCCGTCTCGTACCCGGCCGAGATCATGGAGCTCGCGATCTCGCGCATTTTCGCCACATCAGCGTGATCTAGCGAAAGGCGGAACTCGGCCTCGATGAAGGTCATGGCGCGGTGGAGGGCGACGCTGGATTGGTTGAGGGAGAAAGTGATGATCGAGCGGTCGGGCGGGAGGTGGCTGAGGGCGTTGGAGAGTTCGGAAATGCGTCTTACGGACTCGAGGAAGAAGGAGTCTTCTTCGGGGATCTTACCGAATCGTCGTCCCTCCTCTGCATTATATCTTGCGATAGTCGATTCTAGATTTTCCGACAAGGTTTTGAGGGAGTCGGGGATATTAGGAGGGGTGGAGGATTTGTCGTCGATCGAGGAGAGTGTGGCGAGGAACTCGTCGACATCCTTGGAAACTTCACTCAATGAATCGACGCCGTTTTGTGGGATGGGATCATGAGATTCATGATCCAATGCTACTTCATGGTTGTTGTTGTTGTTGTGATTAGTATTCAATGAAGCATGAGTTTTGTTGAAGGTGTTGTTGTGTTGGTGAAGGGAGGTTTTTCCCATTTTTTGCATATGGTTTGTTAAAGACAACAAGGGGAAGAGAGGGAGGGGAGGAAATAGAGGTTCAACCGTTGAAAGCTTTTGGGAGGGGTAGAAATGGAAGTTCAAGTCTTTCAAATATTTTTTTTTGTTTGGGATGTTAGGTTGGGTTGATTGATTGATTAATTGGCGATGATTGAGGGTTGACCAACTATGTGTTGTGTTGTGGCATCCACGATCATGCACATACCGTGTGTCTATGTCTTGTGTTTCATTATCTTCATTCTCGGATTGTGTTAAAAAAAATTACAACCTTATACTCTCTCCAACTTTTAAAAATTATCACAAATACTTTATAATTTACTAAAAAATTTTACAAAAGAAGTATAACTATTTATAAAAGATCAACGAAAAAAATATCACATCAAAAGTACAATTCAAGTCTAATAATTTATTCTCTTATCAACATTTTTTTTGGTTGAGTTTGTCACAAATTGTCTACCTAGTGTGATTTAACTGATTGACGTAGTTTGCAGGCTAGTACGTCCAACCCGAGTGTTCATTCAAAACGCACTCGATGAGTAGCGATTGCAGGTTCCTCTTCATAAAAAAAACTTGACACAATTGTAATTTTAGAGCAAGATTGTTGTTTATGTTATTTCTTTTTCACAAAAAGGGGCACAAAGATAGCCATTTTTGTTAAATTTCATGTTTTGTGGTGTTTACGGTTGTGCTACATTGGACTTGTGTCAAAAAAAAAAAAAAAAAAGTCATCCTATAAGTTCATAGAGCTAATTCATCTATTACTAATCGATGATGGGACTTTTTTAACTTGTCTGAGTTGTCTCCAACACTTTTGGTTTCATTTCTATTACCAATTGATGATAGAAACTTTTTTAACTTGTCTCAAACACTTGTGATTTCATTTGTAATGAATCGTGTCCTTTACCAATAATGGAGAAGTGCACAATTGGTCCACATCTAGTGGAGGCAGATCTTCTTCACCGTGTGAATTGAATGGACAATCAAGATTTTGATTCAATATATAGTACTCGTCTGTTCCACACCTAGCTCGTCAACGTTGATTTTTTTTTTCGTCCAATAATACGATAAATAAGTATGTAAAAATTATAAAAAATTAACTAAAATAAAATTTAATTAAATTTTGTATACTATTTTATATATATATATATATATATATATATATATATACAAGTTATATACTCTCTTTGTGCCAAAATAGTATACAAAAAATATAAAATAATAACTAAAATAAAATTTAATTAAATTTTATTATATATATATATATATATACTCCCTTTGTCCCAAAATAGTATACAAAAAATATAAAATAATAACTAAAATAAAATTTAATTAAATTTTATTATATATATATATATATATATATATGTATATATATATATATAGAAAGAGAATTTGCCATCTAATGCTTATTGTATTATAATCATTTTACATTATTTAATTTTGGTTTTCTTTACTTAATTTCAAATCATTTTAGTTCAGTCACATCATTTGAGTTCAGTCACATCAGTTCAATTCAATACAGTCTAGTTCAATTCAACATTATTAAATTCGTATCAAAATAAATTAAAATAAAATAAATAAAAAATAATTAAAATAAATAATTTTAGATATACAATTTAATTAATACTATAATATTATTAATATTTTTTCTAAAAATTATTAACATTTTATAATATGTATTATTTATCTCACTCTCACCGATTACAAAAATAATATTGTACAATAAAATAGATCATTACCATAGTCCATTCGTTTTAACCATTAGTTAGAAATAATGTTCATCATTTTAGAAATATTCATTTATACGCTTGTTATCACATTGATAAAAATATTCTGAGTAGCGCGAATAACAATTAAAACGTAACTAAAACGTTTGTTTTCAGTAAATTCTAATGTGGTTCGATTAATTACCTCAAGTAATCGACTAAAAACCTCATACATATTTGTGGATGGTTATATGAAAATAACATTTAATGAAAATGTTGAGTGGTGAGTGGTGACTTGAAACCAACCGAATGGAAGATAAACGAGATCAAACGAACGGAAAAAATGTAAAAAAATAACGATGGTGTCGGGATCGTCTTCGGCAATCGAGATCTTTGGATGATTTATTTTTTTGGAAGATTTAGATGATTGATTTACATTAAGAATAGAATTCATTATTAGGATATTCTAGAGATTTTAGTTATGAATCATATTTGTTACCTATTTGAAATGTGTTTTTACACCTATAAATAGAGGCTACTCATTGCTTATGAGAACAACTTTTATTGTTGTAACTCTCCATTATACATCTAAATTACTTTTTTTTGTCATGTGATTTTTCACTAGTTTTAAGAGGTTCACGTTATTATGTGTGATAATCTCTTTTTATCATTATTTTTTGTCATCTTTATACATTTGAGTAAGGTGAATTTTTGGATCAAAAATCACTACACACACTTTTTAGGCGATCTATAAACATAACCTCTAGTTTGATAATCGATTAACATTAACTCTATACATTACAAAGATTTAGCTACTTATAAGGATAATTGAAGATGCACGAGGATTATGGTCCATTGGATTCGCGACTTCTTAATGAAAATTCGGAAAAAATGTATATCCACGACATAGAAAACAATTGTACTTGTTTCGATCACATATGAGGCCTTTTTTGTAAGGAGCATTGCAATGTGATGACTTGGCTTGTTACACTACACTGCTTTTCAACGAAGTCTATGAATGTATTTCTCGTTGTCCTGTTTGAGTGCAGCTGCAAAGTTACTAATTTTGGCGTGATAACTCATAGTTAAGGAGCAAGTATAACCAAATGGATGAGAATGATTATGAAGAAGTAGAGTCATTAATTAGAGTTCTTTTTAATGTACTTTTATTTTTTGTTTATTTTAATAATAATAAATATATTAATATTTAAGTTAAATGCATTTTTTGTTAAAAATATGTTTGGGTGTGAGAACGTAAACGAATCGAGTCGAATATCTAATTATTCAATTCGTATTCGTACTCATATTTAAGTATTCATATTCGTATTTGTTTGAATATTAAGTAAGGTGTATTCGATTCAGATTTTATTGGATTTTTTTGGACTTTAAAAAGTTCATAGATTTAAAAAATCCATAAACTCCACGTAGAGTTTCACTGTCTTTTTTATTGATTTATATGGATTTTCATAAATTTTATTGAATTGAGTAATATATTTTTTTTATAATTTTTATGGATTATATTGATTTTCGCTGTAACGCTATAACTATTGATACAAATTTATTGTGAAAAAAATTTTATGAAAAAAAATATTAAACAATATTATTTATTTTTCGTGTTTTATATATAAGTTTCAAATTTTATTATTTTTAATAATAATTTAATTTAAATAAAGAAAAACAAGTATGATTTTTTTATATAAATTTTTAAGTATTATTATTTTTATAATAATTTAGTTTATTAAAAAAGAAATAAATATAAATATAATTATTTATTTATTTTTTAAAATATTATTATTTTTAATAATAATTTATGTTATTAAAAGTGAAATCCATGGAAATTTCCTCTCATAGCGAGAGATTTTAAAAATCGAAAAGTATTTATGTATATAGGAGAGAATCCAACAAAATCCATACAGTTTTAAAATCCATACAGTTTTGAATAACGGTAGATTTTTAAAGATTTTTTGAAATTCGTATTGAATACCTCTGGATTCTTTTGGACTTTTTAAAATCTTGATTGAATACCGCTAGAATTTCGATTTGTGTTGGCATTTGTCTTAAAAAATCCAACAGACCCTCCTAAATTTCGATTTGTGTTGGCATTTGTCGAATATTCGAATATTTGTTAAAAAAATCCAAAAATAAAATAAAATATAAAACGAACAATATATATTGTGTCATTTATCATAAAAACGTTAAAAAATATCAATTATAATAGAAAAATCATAATTTATTGAAAAAAAATGTTAACCCTAAAAACATATTATATTGTATTATTGTGGATCGAAAAATAAAAAATAAAAAAGAATAAAACTAAAAATTATTTATTAATATATATATATATATATATATATATATATCGAACTATTCGCATAATATTCTAATCGAATAATACATTATTAATATTCGTATTCGTAAATATTCGAATATAAAAAAAAATATTTGTATTCGTATTTGTATTCATTTTTTCGAATACGAATCATCAAAACTCGAATCAAATAAATCACGAATCGAGAAAAAAAATTGATTCGTTTATATCCCTAGGTGTGATGATTCAATTCATTCACTAAAATAAACTACACGTTCAATCAATTCAGTTCATCACAATTTGTAAAACAGTGTAACATAGTGCAAACAATGTGAAAGACATATATAATCATTTTTCACATATATTTTCAATTTTTACTCACAGTAATTATTATTTTAATTTAAATACAATTTGCATTCATACTCCTTTGCTAAGATAATATACAAAAATCTTCGCCTCTCAAATCATCAAAAAAATATTTGGAAAAGATTAACTACAAAAAAATCAGTAATTCCTTACGGCTATTTCCGTAAGGAAAGCCAGTAGGGAACACGATTTCCTACGGCTTTTCCTACGGATTTCGCTCGTAAAGGCTAGGCTGCTAGGTAAACTCTTCTCTACGGATATTCTGTAGGGAATTTCCTAGGGTGCGGCAGTAAAGAAATCCGTAGAAATTTTGTTTTCAGCTCGATTGAACCTGGCGAGTTGACTCGGGACTCGAGAGTAGACTCGAATGCAAACTGAGTAGGGCCAATCAAAAGACCGTTTTACAATTGATTCCCTATTAACTTGTTTAATCCATGCAAGTTTTAGTGATATGTTGTAAAACCTAAAAACTCATTAAATATTCAATTTTTTATTTTTTATTTTTTATTTTTTTTCGATTAATGGTTATGTCTTTTTTTTATTATAAATTTTAACAACCATCAATTATTGATTTGTTTATTATTTTATTTCTTAAATACTCACGTGTATTTGTTATAAACTGCATTAATTTTGTTTATTATACTTCAAAAAAATTATAATAAAAAGAAAATGAAATATAACCATTAATCTTGAAATTCTCCACTATTTTTTGAAGATTTGAAAAGTGGTTCGTTCACTCACGTGCAACTCTGCTAGTATATTACAATAGTGGAGAATTTCATGAGATGCAATTTTAACTAGATTACAAAAATGCTACTCCTATATATTACAATAGTGGGATAATTTCAGGAGATGTAATTTTAGATGATTACAAAAATTAATTTTTAATATTATATTTAAAGTTTATGATGTATAGTATTATTTTTATTTTAAATATGCAATCAACTCAATGATCCGTGAATTGATCGCATTACCCGAAAGTTAACTCGGGTCAATGGTCGGATAGGGTTTAAAAACTATGGGAGTAATAACATAACCACCTTAAATTTAAATTGGTGAAGAAGTCGTTGAATGAATTTAGAATTTACTCTACGCACCAATTATTTATTTATTTATTTATTTTTGGTCAAAGGGGTGGCGTGGTGGGGAAAGAGTGGATGTAAACATACCAGATAGACAGATATATCACAACTATATATACACTGTATATGTGCGTGTGTGTGTGTGAGAGAGAATGACATAGGGGTTTTGGTGGACTGTGTATGATATACCAAAAAAGCCGACGACAAAAAACCGGCTCAACCTCTGTTCACATTTCATCCCATCTTCAAAAAGATTCGCCCCCTCCAAATCTCTCAAAAATTAAATCCCTCAAATCCGTTTCTTGCTGTTACTCTCCTATTCATTCAGTTCTTTGATTCTTTCGATTTGAGTTTTCATTGAATTTGAAGTAAATCTTTTTGATTGGGTTGAAGAAGAATATGAGTTTTTGATTGATTGGTTGATTGATTGATTCCTGCGTCAACGGTGAATCTGGGGGTTAATTCAAGAAAAAGGGTTCAACAAAGATTCGATTTTTCAGGGAGGGTGTTCGAATTAAATGGGTTGTTTTCCTTGTTTTGACTCGAGAGAAGAAGAGAATCTCAACCCGAATAAAGAGAGAGACGATCACAAGGAAGTTCATCCAACTGCACCTCCCATTGTAGCAAAATTATCATCTGGTTAGTTTTTTTTTTTTTTTTTTTGGGTTAATTCATGCTTCTTCTTTTTTATGTTTGTTTCTGTTTCTTGTGGTTTGATCTGATCTTAAGTTCCGTGGGTTTATGAACAGTTCGTTTATGTAGAATTTGGATTTTATATATTTTCTTATTCGATTTGATTTAAAACCCATAGTTTTAAGATTGAAGTAGTTGCATTTTCAGTGTTTCGTGTTTCCGTGCCTTCGGTTATGGTTAACCGCGTACGTATGTTCTCATATTGATTGTGATTTGCTGCTGCAGGTGGTGACAGGCTAAACACCAGGAGCAACGTGGGCCCGAGGAAGGAAGCATCGCCTCTGAAGGAGTTGGCTGATGCTCAGATTGCTGCTCAAACATTTACTTTTCGTGAGTTGGCGAATGCCACAAATAACTTCAGGGCAGAATGCTTCTTAGGAGAAGGAGGTTTCGGACGTGTGTACAAAGGGATGCTTGCCAATGGTCAGGTAAAAAAATACGCTCGTTAACTTTTCAAAATGGTTCCGTGTTATAAAAATAAATTATTGGTTGGTTCCTTAATGGAAAAGTTGTGTAAATTGCTTTTGCAGGTTGTAGCTGTGAAGCAGTTGGATAGGAATGGGCTTCAGGGTAACAGAGAGTTTCTGGTAGAAGTTCTAATGCTTAGCCTTCTACACCATCCTAACCTAGTGAGTTTGATGGGTTACTGTGCTGATGGCGATCAGAGGCTTCTCGTCTACGAGTTTATGCCATTGGGTTCCTTGGAAGATCACCTCCATGGTAAGTCGGTAACTGTAAAAATAGGAACTTTGGTATTTGAGTCATTACAGAAATCCCTTAATTTCAGCGTGTTCTGTAGAAAAACATAATATACTAAAAAAAGAAGAAACTAATTATAGTTCTCTCTTGATTCTTGAAAAAAAAATCAACATTTCCTGTTTAACTCTTATTATGGCTCCTAATTTTCCCCATTCACATACTAAAGTAGCTTCTATTCTTCATCAAATAAGGATATCAATGCCCAATATTATTCGTTGAAATACAAGTGCACATCTAATCATGTCTTAAACATAATATTTTTTAAGGCTATGTATGCTGCCTATTTTCTGGATCCGTACTCCTTAACTGGCTTGCATGATCGTTATACACGAACAGCTGAATTTCATTAGTAAACCACAGGGCATGCAAAACGAAAAAGAAATCATTACTCTTACGTAGAAAACTTCAAACTTTTATTAGTTAGGAGAAACAAACCATCCTTCGATTGACATCCTTCCCGATCGAGGGGCCAACGATCGGGTGGGGGTAGAGTTTCTCGTCTCTACTCCTTTTCTAAAAAAAAAAAAAAATTTAGCAATTGGGACCACTATTCTGAAAACCATTGTAAATAGGAAGTGTTGAAATTATTTCTATTTCCAGACAGTTTTGATTGTGTGCCCTACAGAGCATAAACAGTCTTGTCCATTGCTGTCTTTCATTACTGGGTTTAAAGTAAAGAATATTCTATCCTTCTTTATTGATATTCTTTATATTTTACTCGGGTGTTGAAACTGATGCTGAGCTGTCAACAATTGCTCTCTAGATCTTCCATCTGACAAAGAGTCCCTCGATTGGAACACGAGAATGAAGATAGCCGCCGGAGCTGCAAGAGGGCTCGAGTATCTCCATGATAAAGCGAACCCTCCTGTTATCTATAGGGATTTCAAGTCATCCAACATTTTACTGGGCGAAGGATTTTCTCCAAAGCTTTCCGACTTTGGACTAGCGAAGCTCGGTCCTACTGGAGACAAGTCCCACGTGTCCACCCGGGTCATGGGAACTTACGGTTATTGTGCTCCGGAGTATGCCATGACTGGACAGTTGACAGTCAAGTCTGATGTTTACAGTTTCGGTGTCGTCTTCTTGGAGGTCATCACGGGACGTAAAGCCATTGACAGCACCCTACCTCAAGGAGAACAGAACCTTGTCGCATGGGTAAACCTCCCAATCGCTAATTCTAGAAATTCATACTGTTTTAGGATTTATAGTATAATTACAAAGATTACCGTTGAGCTTTGACCTTATCACACACAAAAAAAGATAATTTTTAAAGTAAGTTTTTTTTTTCTTTGCAATTAAGTCAACAAACACACTAGGGTCCCTTTTGCAGTTCAACCTTTTGTAAAGCTAGTATATATGAACAATAGTTTATTTAGAACTTTATGGTTTGATGCAATGATACGCAGGCACGGCCGTTGTTTAATGACCGTAGAAAATTTTCCAAGCTGGCAGATCCGAGGCTGCAAGGGAAATTCCCGATGCGTGGACTCTATCAAGCTCTAGCAGTGGCGTCCATGTGTATTCAAGAACAGGCAGCTGCTCGACCTCTGATAGGTGATGTGGTCACTGCCCTTTCTTACCTGGCAAATCAGGGGTACGATCCCAACAAAACAACTGCAACTGCTGCTGCTGCTGCTGCTGCTGCTGGTGCTGGAGGTGATAAGGACGAAAAGGGTGGGCGGCTGTTGAGGAACGAAGAGGGTGGTGGGTCCGGACGGAAATGGGACCTGGAAGGATCTGAGAGGGATGATTCTCCTAGGGAAAATTCAAAAGCCTCCACTCGGGATGCGGATAGGGAACGAGCTGTAGCTGAAGCTAAAATGTGGGGTGAAAATGTGCGGGAAAAAAGACGACAAAATGCTCAAGAGAACTTTGATTGCAATAACGGGTAATACGTGTTCTGTCGTGTATTTTTTGGTGAACGGAATTTTTGTAATAAATTTGGCAAACAAAAATTTTCCCGCTCCAAGACCCGTTTAAGGGGAGTACATACGAAATGGACGGAAAAGATGTGGACATATCGGAGAGTCTAGAGTGTAAAGGACGTCCGTCCAAGGGATATGATATGTGATTCTGCAGGGTTGTTTGTAAAGATATTACGTAAAACCCGGAGCTGTGGTGGTTTGACTTGTCATTGAAATTTGAAACTGTGTATCATCTTCTTGTTTTTGCTTGTTTGTTTTCTGGTTAAGAAATGTGATATGGTCTGAGTATTTGGAACTCAATATTTGTTTTTGACTTCTGTTCTTGGAGCCGAGATTTCATAGAGGAGCCAAGATTTGTTTCTTAGAACGTGTTTTGCATTTCTTATTGACAAACTTGAGAGTTATTTGGAAGTAAAATGTTATTAAATGATGGAAGCTGATACATTTAATCTGGAGAACAATTCTATAGTAGTACTGATGTATCAATTCTAATCGGGAGATGAATCGCGACGTAATTTGGAGAGCGAGTGGCGACCCTCAGCTTGTCTTCTTCGATCTTTCTATACATAATCCAATTATAAATAGATTTACAAAAAATATTTCATCCTGTCATCCCTTCTCATAGCATTGTACACCGCTTGGACCTGGAAAACATAATCCGATTTGATACAGTATATCAACTATCAACCCTATTGTGGATACAACAGATAAAAAGAGAGAGAAAGAGAACCTGCTCGCTGGAAACAACTTGCACAGGTCCAATATTTACGGATACATATTTGCCACCTGAGGAAATCTTCTGTTTCACTTGCGCCTACATTAAAACAGACGGTTAAAATGGATTACATTTCAAAAGTCCGCCATTAAAATCGCTGATCAGATTTATCTCGTGGGGTCAGAAATAGCCTTAGAAGAATATAACAGCATTACATAATAAAATCTAGGCAAAGACAAGTTTGTCATCTTCAACTCGTTCCTCAACGTAAAATCTCGTGTCATGTGGAAAATGAACTATTGTTCAGAGCTTGTATTTAAAAAAATTATCCTCATTCAAATCAGGCCTACAGCGAAACTTTAAAAATGTTGTTTTTACACTTCTTTCCGTTTGCCAGCCAAGAAGTGTGAAACCAATATATTTCCATTCACCGGATATATAGATTTTTACACTTCTTTCAATCTACTAGAAGTATCTACTGCCAAAAGTCGAATAAAGCTTCAAAGTGTTGTTCACCTTTGCCACCCCACCATCACCAAGTACATAACTCATCATATCAAAAGAGCAAACATACATACCTACCAAAACAATTACACATAATATTCATAAATTCTAAGGAACTAAGATGCGTCTATTATTATCGTAGCTATTATAGGTCAAGAACGGAATAACTTTAAAAAAAACTTCTTAAATGTATGGAATTTTGAAAGAGAAATGGAGTACATTTAACATTTTTAAAGAGAAATTGGAATTGTAAAAAAATACGAGAAAATTATTTTTTGGAGCCTGATTAGTTGCGAGATGAAAACTATAATGATAATAATTGATGTGATTTACAAATATAAAAATAATGAGTGGTTGAATAGTAAATTTTGTAGGAAATAATATTCAGTAAAGATCTGGTATGTTTTTTTAAGTGTGCAGGTGTGATCAAAGAAAAAATATGAAAATAGGCCAGTAGTGTATTTAGTAAGAAATTTTTATATCAAATTATAAATTTGGGACAAGAGTTGCGGTCCTCGGAGTGGAATGAAATTAAATTTCTCCCACGCAACAGCAAAAGTTATTTAGATTATTTTCCAAAACAATACGAGATACTGCTAGTAAGGCTTTTGGCACACAATTAACTAGAGGCAGTACATTGATATACTTAAAAATTACACTTCCAGTGCTAAGTAATCAACTACTACTAATACAAATAAGTCATGAAATACTTAAGTAAATTTCATTGATATGACAATTGACAACTCATGAAAGACTGTGAAATACTAAGTTGTTAACTTTTCGAAATTACGAACATAAAAGCAATGTAATATATCTTTTTTTATGAATTTAAACTAACTTTTTACAGATGTCATAAGCATTCCCAACAATATTGTCTTTAAATTATGGGTTTATGAACTTGACTGGGGTGATACTCCGTATATAGATTATCATATGTCAATATATGCAAAACTGGAAGTTTGTGTATGCATGTGGGCGTGGATCTAATCCCTTCTCAGGGGGCATGGGCATGACCGCATGACCCTTCAATACAAACCCTGAAAAACCGCCATTGGTTGGATATTTTAGACCCTAAAACTAGCTTCATTGTCCAGCTGACAGACACAAAAATTAAGAAAAATATGAAGTAATCTTCACTCTTAGCGTCGGTTTTGATCTCGCATATCATCAAAAGGTTACACAATACTTAGATATTACATTAATATGGACTAGAGCCAACAATTCGTCTAATGCAAGTGAGACATTAGATCCAAGCATATACCCATCACAAGTTCACAACCCACTTGTTAATGCATAAGATACAAATAAAAGATCCTTACTTGTGGGATTGGCTGTTGAAGAACCGATTCAACAGCAACAACCATGGCGTGCACAAAATCATCACCTCCAGTTCCAATTGCAGTAAACCCTCTAACTGTTGGATATGAGTTAACCTGTGAAGTGAAAAAAAACATGCATAAATCTCAAATCCATATCATTAGAGAAGCTTAAACTAGCACTAGAACCTGATGAGCACAGGTGTTTATATATATAACATATGTTTAGGATTATTGCAGCAATATTTTTTCCTAATACAGAGAAGGTGGTCACCCGCATCAGCTTTACACTTCTTTCGATAAATACAGCTATCGAGAGTATTTCACAACTGTCATGATTGGGCTAACTTGGTGCTGAAATTATGACTCAACTCGAAGAAGCTAATAGGAAGTCGTCGATAAGGTGTACATATGGTTTTGAAACTACATATAATGTAAGTTCTTTTTTCATCATTAAAGCTCAAAACTAAAACCTAAACAGCCCAAAACATTCTACGAGGCTTTCCAAAGTAAAGAATATAAATAAATACAGAAAAAAATAAACTTAAATCAGGAAATGTTTAGTCATTGGCCAGTCAATTAATTCTTCTCAAATGTGAAATTAAAGCTTCATTGGTCACAAGAGATGCAACTTTGGTTGGCCAATTATTAAGAGGAATCGTCAATCAAAACATTCCCTTACGGAAAAACTACATCGCTGTCGGGGGAAGTTTAAAAGTTAAGACTGAAGTTCAACAAGAAAGAATGGTGGTACTATAGCCTTAGTTGTCTTTACATATTTCTATGGGCCTGAATGGATCACATGGGAGATACTAAAAGGTTTCTTAGGTACAATAAAAGTTCATCCTCACCAAACAATAACAACCAAACAAAGGCCTCAACTCCTTCAACACACGCATTGAACGATTTTCAAAACCATGGGTAGTCAAGACAATATAGAAGCATACCTTCTGATCTAAAGCAAGCCACTCGTTGGTCGAGTCATCGGTAACCGTACCTCCAATGACTACATTAGTAGTTTGACCCACCCTTCCTTCAGCCCTGGAAACTTCTGGCCATTCCAAAAAATACATATATTCCATGAACCCTTTTTCCAAATATAATTACTCATAAAACTACCATATAATCACCCACAAACTACCAAATAATTAATTCAGTGCCCCCAATCTCCTGATGCGAGAACGGAAGTTTCGAAATTGGACCCACGGAAAATCGTCGAGTGCGAAAAAAGGAAAATTAGGGTAAAAATAATCACCTGAAATGGCCTTCAAAACGGCTTCTTGCGGCGGGCCTTGGTCGGAATCGTCGCCGGACGCGGATGAGTTTCCGCTATTCGAACAGTAAGTTGAAAATCGGGGGATTGAATTGGATGTCGAGATTTTCCTGTGGGGTAAAATATTTGGGGTAAAAATGGATAATTTTTGGGTAAGTGAAGGTGAGGGCAGCCATGGCGCAGTCAAGCATACGGTTCTCATACCAATCCTGCACGCCATTTTCGATTAAAAAATCAAGTGCCTATAGCTCGACTAACCTAATCCGTCACCTTGTGCTTTATTTTTTTCTTACCAATAATGAAGAAAAAAAAAATACTCCTCAATAATAATCAAGTGATATTTGGGCAAGTTCACTTAAAGTAAAGGTGATAAATAAAATAATAATTGAAGAATTTTGTGAGGATTTTGAAGAATTTTTCTTATTTCTTTGTGATAACTTCACTCAAATGTAGCTTAATTTTTGCTATTGAAAATCTCACTCTCAATTTACTGTATTTGCTATTAAGGTGTGCTTTACAAATTGATGTTGATTTTTCTTTTTATCATCTTTATTTTACAAGTAATCACTAGATATATTTCTTTCAAACAATATCACTTACATTGTTAATATTTTAAGCCCAAATTTTTTTTTAAAAAAACACGCTGAGCTTGACTCAATTTTCTCATCGAATTCGAGTCACATTACAATAAATATTTATCTTGACATAAGTATCATGTAACCCCACAACATCAAGTCACTTGAACTCCACACATAATAGTATTGATTTCAAACAGTACTCATTCTCCTCCATCATATCGCCACTCGGCTCATCAACAACCAAAATTAACTATGTTTTGAGTTATGCCAAACTTATAGCCACAAAACCGATTTATCTAAGCCTTATAAATACTACGTACGTGAACTTCCTATGAGTGCAAAACATAGCATACTCGATCATTTGACTGTCCGTTTTATACTTATCATCGTCTCAAATTTGAATTTCCATGTTCATATTGTTATGATGAGTGGCCGCAACATCCATAATCAAAGCCATGTTTTCCCCCCCAACGAGTCCTGGGACAAATAAAATCACCGCGACTAATATTGTTAATATGGTTATGATTATAGCTGCCTCAAATTGCATGAGCACAAAAGTATGATTTTGTTTATATGTTTGTGTTTGCTTAAGCATCTCTCATTCATTATGTTTGTTTGTGTTTCACATGCTAATTGATGTGCTCATTAAAAGTACAATAAATAAATAAATACATTAATTCATTGAATAATAAGTACGATACACTCAATAGTTAATTAATTAAAGTGAAATAATTTATAGTCAAAATAAGAAAAATCAATTAAAACACATAAAATTTTGATAAAGTGTTATTTCAAAAATTACGAAATACGTAAATATTAATAATGTGTCGTTATTAAAACAAAATAAATTGCTCAACAAAAATGTCACACGACTCCCTTACTACTTTCATTTATAAATAAAAAAAGGTTAAAAACGTTTTTTTGTTCTTTCTTGTCGATTTTCAAATAAAATGAACATTACCTTACCCCATCCCATGGATTATGATTGTTGTTTTCTCAATATCTAACCGTCCTTTGATATATACTCGACCGACATTCAAATTAAATATTGTTTTCGTTACAGAATATTTTCATACTTTCATAAACAAGTAAATTAGAAAAATTATATCATTTTAATAAAAAAAAAGTAAAAATAATATAATATTTAAAGTGAAAAAGTAATACTAGTAATTGTGTAAAAATAGAAAATTAAGTGAAAAAATAAAATAATAATTGTATTTTAAAATTAAAAAATTAATTAAAAAAATTTTAGGTATTGAAATACATGTGAAAAACCAAAATAGAAATTGTTTATATATATATATATATATATATATATATATATATAAGAAGGAAATTGTACTTCTTTCGTCCCAATAGTATATGTATTGGTTGACTAACATTAGTAACATAGTAACATATTAGTTGTGACATTAAAAAAAAGGTGTGATAATTGAGATACATCCGTATAACAGAATTCCTATAATAATCATACGTAATATAATAATCATACGTAGTTATGATTCAAATTCAAAATAAAATTTATTTTGTAATAAAAATAAAAAAAAGTAGTTATTTTATTTTAAAGTGTAACTATATAGAGGAGAGGTATAAAAAATATCATAAAAATCAATTTACAAAAGGAGAACATTATAATTTAATTGCAATAAGAATAAAATAGGTAACTCTCTTCAAAATTTGGATTAGAATTGATGTGAATACTATAAATATAAGTTTAAAATTTGAGTATTCAAAAATACATACTCCCTGTACTGTTTTAAATATTGTGTGGTGACCACTTTTTATTTTGTAGCAGAACTGAACAAGAGAGTGGTGGATCTGGTCAACGGTTAATCGAGATAAACAGAGGGGTAAATGGGTAATCTTACATGTAGCTGCTGTACTTGTTGCCGTTGCGTTGTGGACTAGTATATTATATAAAGCTCTCATTTCCTCTTTTAAAGATAGATTACAAAGAGCTGAGAATCACACACACACACACACTCCCAATGAGAACGAGGGGAGGAGGTGTGTGTTATCCTAAACGGATGAATGAAGCTGCCGACGGAGATTCCCGGAAAAGGTTGAGATTATTCGCCGGAGGAGGATGCGATTTCTTCGACTCCTTACCGGACGATATTGTCCTCTCTATTCTCTCTAAACTCAGCTCCACCGCCCGATGCCCCGCCGATTTCATCAATCCCCTCATCACGTACGTATTCCCTTTTTTTACTACAATATTTTTTTTCACTTTAATTTTATTAATTCTGAAAATTATTGTAATTGCTAACAGCTGTAAAAGACTCAACGGATTAGGGCTCAATCCGGTTGCGTTGCGCAGAGCTTCCGGGGAAATGCTCGCGGTCAAGGCGCATAGCTGGTCGGAATCCGCTCACCGCTTCCTCAAGCTCTGCGCCGACGCCGGTAACGTCGAAGCGTGCTTCACTCTCGGAATGGTAAGTAATTAATTAGGAGAATTTATAATTTAATTAAAAATTTCTCATTAAATCCTTGGTTGCGCGGCGCAGATTCGTTTCTACTGCTTGCGGAAACGAGGCAGCGGCGCGTCGCTCATGGCGAAGGCGGCGATTGGATCCCACGCGCCGGCCCTGTACGCGCTCGCCGTCATTCAATTCAACGGCAGCGGGGGGTCGAAGGGCGAGAAGGACCTGCGGGCCGGCTTCGCGCTGTGCGCACGCGCGGCGTTCCTCGGCCACGTCGACGCGCTCCGGGAGGTCGGGCACTGCCTGCAGGACGGGTACGGGGCGAAGAGGAACGTCGCCGAGGGGCGCCGGTTCCTCATCCAGGCCAACGCGCGTGAGCTCGCCGCCGTCCTGGTTTTGTGCCCGTCGGCCGTGGGGCAGAGCACGTGGCTGGCGCGCGGCGGCGCCGGCGGCGGCGCCGGCGGCGGCTGCCCGTTGCTGAGCGATTTCGGGTGTAACGTGCCGCCACCGCCAGCTCACCCGGCGAACGAGTTCCTCTCCGATTGGTTTTCGAGGCGGGCCGGGAAAGAACCGGGTCCGGGGCTGCGGCTGTGCTCCCACGCGGGCTGCGGACGGCCGGAAACGAGGAGGCATGAGTTCCGGCGGTGCTCGGTGTGCGGAGAAGTGAATTATTGCTCGCGTGCTTGTCAGGCACTGGATTGGAAGGTGCGCCACAAGGTGGAGTGCGCACCCGTGGACGGAGAGTTTGACGGTAACGGTATTGAGAATGACATGGTGAACGAATTTGACGGAGTAATGGTGCAAAGTTAACGGCTGGTAAAATGGAGAATGTGGACTGTGAATGTGGCGACGGTAACGTAGTCACAGGAGTCTTTGATTTGATTGTGGAAATGAATAGGAGTACATGTTTGTGAATCCGGGAATGTAGTTTTATTTAGATTGCAAAATAATAGTGATAAATTATTTTTCAAATACACGCTTAGTTGATGGATCTCCTAAATGATATGCATATTGTTAGGCATTATGAATAATTCTTCTCAATGTCTAGTGAATATTTTTCTAAACATGTAGTAAACATTATGAATAATCAATGTCTCGTAAAGATAAAATATTTTTTTAAACCTGCAAATTAAGAAAAAATATGATTCATAATAATATCCATAAAAAAATTGAAATGGGCAAATGACAATTGTACGTATGATTTACTTGATAACAAAGTGAAGCATTGACTCAAAGGGTAGTTGTACAAAAGTACTAGCAGTAAAGATGTGAGATGTACATGCTACTAAGTAGTACTAACTAGTGGCTAGGGGTGTAATTTGAAATTTATAACATGGTGGCTTAACTTTAGTGTAAAGATTTTTTTTTTTTTATAAAGAAGAGAGACGAGAAACTTCACCCAAACCCGAGAAACTCCAATCTTTATTGTAAAGAATGGAAACGAGAAAGGTCACGAATGATAATAGCCTTAAACGTGAAATTTAATTAGATAGAGGTTGAATTAACTTTTCAATGTCATTTATATAATTTTTCCATTCCAAAGAAATAGCACTCTTAGTCGAGAAAGAAGTGTTCGAGTAGCATACCCTTTCACCCCAACAAGACAAGTTCAACAATATTATCATTTGTCACTCAGCTATGCCCATAAAGCTTTACCACTAGCTATGCACGCCCATAAGGCTTAAATTGAATTGTAATTGTGTGAATTGTAATTAAAAGAAAAATGAAAAAAGTAGTGAGGGTGAGAGGAGGATCCAAGGCTAGGGTAGCAAGTATGCAATCCAATGGAGGCTACATTAGTGCTCCTCTTTCTCATGTACCACTTTATGTATGGTCAAAAATATCAGGTGACAAGTAATTGACAAAACAAAAAAATATATACTACTATATATAAAAATATGAATGAGAATGAAAAATGAACAGTGAATAGGGAGAGTAAAAGTAAAGTAACTTAATCCACAAGATTAATGTCTCTGTTCTATTCAAAGCTTACATTTTTTAGCAAATTATAATTCTCTTATTCATCTTGTAAGTATGTTAGTGAAAGAAGAAGGTACTTTAATATTAGTTCTGCTCTTTTTTTTTTTTTATCTCTTTGGTACATGGTTTCAGAGCAAGGCTATTTTGTTTTTCTTCTATTTAGTACAAAGTCTGAGAGCAAGGCTCCAAACGAGTTAAGTATTAAGTATCACACTTGGGAGCTTGCTCGAGTCGAGATAGGTCAAATTCGAGCAGCTCATTATCATAAACAAGTCAAGCACCGAGTTAAGTATCACACTTGGGAGCTTGCTCGAGTCGAGATAGGTCAAATTCGAGCAGCTCATTATCATAAATAAGTCGAGCACCGTGGCTGTATTCCTCGAGCAAGCAACCCAGCAAATTAGACTAATTTTTTAATTAGTTTAATTATTAGAAATAAAGTACTGTAATAATTTATGAAACATGCTCAATACTCAATTCGGCTGAAGGTCATTTGCAGCCTAAGTAGTGAGTGTGAAAATGAGAATTGGTATTAGGACCTACGTTCTGCTTAGAACTTGAGCCTTATAATAATAGCATAATCCTAACTTAAAAAGAGCTACAATAAATTCCCAAGAAGTAACATATAATTAGTTCGTGAGACACGACTGGATTTCGGAAATGAACCCGAACTATGTACGAGTTGTGAATTAGAGTGATGCCAAAAGGCATACTAGGGTGACATGGTCCGTATCAATTATCATGATTGTGCTTACCAATCTCAAAAGTAACAACGGGTATTTCCCATACAATGTTACATTTGGAACTGCATGTATGGGATGAATAGCCCGTTTCCACTTAATGTTTATCAGATTATCAAAGCGGCATTCATCTAAAATGTCAAGGTACAAAGAAAATCTACCCTTGGAGTTTTAAAAGACTACGAACTGTTCAAACCCTTCAATCCAAATGCAACCAAATATGTCAAGCAATACATCAAATATATAGAACCAAATATTATGACAACACCATCTGCAGAATCGAATCACCTTACCAGTTTTTTTTTTGTTTTTTTTTTTCGTTTTAAAAAGGTCCCTAAAGCACACAGAGCATCAACCAAATCATATACAATAAAGCTTCAAACCAATTCAATCCATAACCTGCAAACAGGCCCCAATAAGAAAAGCATACTCCCCTCTAGCATTACCAAACCACACTAGCATGACTTCAAACAGACAGAGGTCATACCTATTCCTTATCCGATTCACTCTCGCTCGAGCTTGTTGTATCTGTCTTCTTAGCTGCAGCCGCTTCTACCTGCTTGTACGCCTTAGCCATTTCTTCAACAGGCACTAGCGGGGCATAGTTGAACACGTAGAAACCCTTGGCAGTCAAGTCTTTGACCAATTTATTGTACTTGTTTGACCAGTGTGCAGCTGTTGGGACTACGATCATGGTCACTCCACTGAGTGCCGGATGCTGATCCACTTTGTACCACACCACAGCCAATTGACTCACAGCAAAGTGCTTGGAGATCTTACCAACGTGGGTAATGGCAGCAAGTGGGCCTGCAACCTTGGCTTCATCGGCTAAATCATGTGCTGCCTGAGATGTCTTGGTGAAGAGTGATTGAGCGTTTAACACGATATTCTTTGCAGCAGGTGGAGCACAGTCGTTGAACTTGTGGGTAGCCTCATCCACCTAACGTGTAAGCAAACGATTTATATCAAAATCTATAAACAAAAAGGATGCACTGCATTGAATTGATGGCTTGGTTTGGCATGACTAAAATGATTAATATACAGGCCCACAACGGGCCACAAGCAGGTAGGTAGGAAATACGAGAAGGCAATGACTGATACGATCTCACAAGCAAAAATTCAGACCATGTAGTCTTATACATGCAAATAAGGTTGCAATCTACTGAATTAACTTCAAATACAAGGCAAGAAAAAATCACCATTAGCAAACTTTAACAAACAAGAAAGCAAAACAAAGAAAAACCCACACTTATTTAAAAATGTTTTGGGATGAACAATATACTTTCTTGTGAACTAAACAGGCGAAGTATATCAAATAAGAAAATAAATTGTTTCCCATTTTAATCAACTAAAGAAATCGATTACTAGAAAATTCTGAATATGAACGGATTAATCAACAGGAATATGAAAACAAGAAAAAACATCGGAAACAATGGCAAAAGAAGAGAGGAATAAAACTACCTTCCTGTCAAGGAAAATGAGGAGATCAGTGGGAACGCCCTTGAATCTGTCGTAGACGGGGCCGACGACAGTCGTAACGGCGTTTTCCACCGAATCGACGGAGGATTTGAGCGAACCGGAATTCTGCTTAGCGTAATCGTAGAGATTTGACATCAGAGCGACGGCGTTGATCGTCAGAACCCTCACGAACCCTAGGTGCTTCAACTGCGAGTAACTCCCCTCCAACTCAACCTAATAAAAACAAAAAATCCAGCGACAAACTCAAAAAAATCATTCGAAATAAATCAAAACAATAAATTAATGAGATATAACCTGGGATGAAGCCATTTTTAGTGTTCTGAAAAGTAGTAAGAAAAAAAATATCTCTCAGTTGATTGCTTGCTTTTTCTTCTGCCTTTTGGGATTTATATTTTGATATAGGGGAGGGCGATGTAAACGAAGGAGGAGCCCGAGACCGAGAGTAATGTGTGCAAGGGCTAATTTGGTAATATATCATATCGCCGTAGATGTGATGCCACGTGTCAATCTTTTTTAGAATACTCAAAAGTTGAGGGGAGAAAAGTGGTACTGCTGGCGGTGGCTGAGGGGGATCCATTTTTGGCGGTTTTTCTAATTCTAAAATTTGCCCAAAAATTACCTAAAACGTAGTATCATTTTATTTTATTTGAACAATTTTTTCGATTAAAAACCTTAATTTCAAGGCTAAATGGGTAAGTTATGTAATTTTATTTTTTGACCACATTACACACAATTCCAACCCACAACATTCATTAAAATACACTTTCAAAGAAGCAATTTTTCAATGACATACAAGAGCCTAACGATAACTGAATGCCATTCAAACATATTTAACCCCAATGATTTTCCATTTTGTATTGACATTTCCTGAGCCAATTACTGGCCAGCAAATAGAAGAACACTCATAAGTCATAACTGTTAATGATATTTTTGTACTAAAGAAAACGCTATATATATCTGATAAAATAAGCCAAAGTGGAAATGATTGAGCCAAGAGTATTCAGTAGGGGCGAACATAATGTCAGACGGCCTGCAATTTCTGGCGCTTGGTGTATTGTAGGATGGGCTCTTTGACCTACAATACAGGGGAAAATACTCGGTCATAATATAATTAATACTCAGATACTAATATAGTAGTACTATCTTATAACATCTCAAACTTTTATTTCAAAACACAAACTGTCACACGAGCTTACCATGCTTGTTTTCCTGAAACGGTTATCCTGGCTAGGCCTGCTTTCCATGACTATGTCCATGTCATCACCGTGGTTTCCATTTAAATTGTTAGCTCTTCCGTTATCAGCACCAGGCACAAAACTTTCCCTAGAGGCTGCTGGCTGCTAAAATCCATTACAAGTTATTATTACTCAGAATACAAGTGAATAAGAATGTAAGGATAAGATAAAATTTAATGTAAAACGAATTTTGTGGATCAAGCTATAACCTGATCAGCTCTGCTGGTCGGAGTATTATTCCCACCGACTTCCCTTTTCCGGGCAACACCTTGATCGGTCCTAGTAGAGCCATTGATGTATGCATCAGATCTACCTTTTGTCCGTGTAATATCTGAGCCAATGGAGTGAAGGCCACCACACGTGGATAAGTCCTTGTGGTTGTTTCCTAATAGCCAAAATAATAGTGACCATTATAAATTTTAGTGATGGGATTGTTTATCCATTAGTTAGCAAAAAAAGTAAAATTGAGTACCAGCAGCCTCGGGTTCAAGATGGTTGGACTTATTTCCCGAGTCATTTTTATCGAGCTCCTGATACACTTGAACTATTAGAGAAAATTCGCATAGAATACTTATTTAACACTTATACCACAACAATCTCAATTATACCATATCTGTAGATAAAACTTTTTTAACTTCAATCAGCTTTTTCTTAGAAAGATCCGAATGGACCACTCGCTTGCCTGAGAGAATAGATTAAATTATGTCAATGATGAAAACATATTCACTTTGGTGAGAAAATATATAGATAGAACTAAGGCGTATAATTTACCAAGTCTACGACTGCTGCCAGGCTCAACAAAACCATCTCGTGCCATTTTTTCAATAAGCTTACGAATTGTACTCGGGCTGGCTTCTCCTTCAAGTTTATTCTGAAGTTTTGGCACTGTTATGTAGTCCAATGGAAGAGTATGGTATAAAGCCTGAGACCAAGAGCCACAATTAGTATATGTGGGGCTAGAGAATCACAAATTTCTCTGTTCTACCGATGGAATTTGTAGGTACCGACATAAACTTAATGCTGATAAATTAGAAACAAGGAATAGGCATTGGGGGTGCAAAGAATAAGTAATGCTACAAGATCCACTGATTGGAGATAATAGCATAGCTGTGTGAACTCATGCCTGAACCATGGTTTAAATAAAATAAAGAATCAAATAAATATTCACCTTCATGTACATGTGATCTACAATCATATTATTTCCAGTTTTCCCATTGCGTCTTCCCATTTTTCCATCAAGTTCTTCTTTCACAGCATCAAAATCGTATTCAAGATTCTAATTTCAGATAGAGATCGTTAGGAGAAAAACACAACTGAGCAAAAGTATATCAATCAGAAACATGGGCCAAAAATTGGAGTAAACCTTTCTTTTGTTAATTACATAACTCTCCCCTGCAGCTTTTGATATAACACATTCCTTCATGAGTTTGTCCATAATTTCTGGGAAATAGGAAAGTTTATCATGAAACACCAGCCAAAATACTTGCAATTTTCGATGACGTCGTTTTCTTCTATTATTTAAGAGGATCAAATATGTTTTCTTCAGAAGTTTAGATGTACCTTCAATCAATACCTGCACACAATGAATCATATGGATTAAGAGCAAACATCAGGAAAACTTTGTTAAATATGTATTTTCATGTCAAGAACAACCATTTGAATCAGGTAAAGAATCCTTACCACAGAGATGTCAGGGAAATTTGAGAGGACATCAGTGACCTCAACTGTTTCAAGGTGGTATGAGCTAATCCAATTCTTTACTCGCACCAACTGTTGTTCATCTTCTTCTGGATCCTGTGTATCATCTGCATTACAAGAGACGGATTTGATTCAATCTGAACTTACTCAGTGTAGAAAGGCTGGTTCTGTTTCATGCGAATTATATGGCACCTTCCTCAACTGCTTGATTATCTTCTTGAAGTTCCTGTTTGTCTGTTACAAAACATTCTACAAGTCTGATCGTATGGCAGAACAAAATGAATGAAAGCAAACAAAGATTATAAGAGAATTTTACCTCTTGGTGCTACAATGTATTGATCATCATCTGAATTGCTGGTCTGAAATAGGAAGTAGAAAACGATTTCATACAAGATGGTCATATACAAGAACCAGAAACTACAGAGTCTAGAGGAGAAAACATTACATCACTGTCGGATTCACTCCCTTCGTCCTTTTGATTGGAATCAGCTCCCAAGCTGATATCATCATCTGGGTTATCGTTGTTTTCGTCTTCACAGGGATCAAGCATGCTCTTAACCTATTCGTTTTAATAATGAGAAAAAACAAGGGTTGCATAATGATGGGATGGATTCCCTGATGTGATAGTGTCATACCCTGAGGGATAGTACTAAGTGCTTGCTGTTTACTTTGCCGACTTCCATCTTCAAAGGGTTTCTAGTCCATGGATTATGAGCTTCTTCTTCTGTGCAGCCTCGGAAGAAAGGAGGCTCATAATCCATTGGCTGCAACGATATCAGGAATAGAGGTGATAAATCTAGAGAAAAGTGTCTAAATATTGCAGTGTAACTCATTTATCTTTCCAGCAAGACAAGAATACATTTGCAACTTTCACTTTGGTGGAATAACATTTTCAGTTTCGCACATGTATCTCCACTAACAACAAATCAAAATCGACGAAACATCTACATTAAATTTCCCAACTAAACTCAACACACAACAAAATGTACTTGCCAAATACAACTTTAAAAATAGTCTTCAATACAATAACAAGGAAGTCACATTTTCTTCAGTTTGCTGCTTCTCCATACTTACAAAAGCTGTAATCACAATTATGAAGCATTAACATAAACCTAAATATAAACTTACTGTAACATCATCGTAATACAGGAGCTTCATCAGCACAGTACGCTGAAAGAATGGAAAAGTTTATTAGCTATATTAAAAAAATACGAAAACTTGTGTAAATTAGACAAGTCATTTAGGTACTCAGTCTCTAGAATTATACCTCTTCTGGCATCTTATCCAGAGTTCTCATCAGTTGAATTAGTGTGCGGACCATTTTGCAGGCTGAACTCCTGTTATAATTAAATATTTTCATATTGTGTTTGAAAAACACAACACCAATATTAGACCACAGGTTAGTGAGATGAAGCTACATGATTTAAGTACCTCATCTGACTAGGAGTTATCTCTGTTGTTGAGTTATAAGTAAATTTGCCTTCCTTCTTTGTCCCGCTACGATTGATGTTCATTGAAACCTCCTGACTATCAGTATTAGAGTAACTGAACGAAACTGCAAGAAAAACATTTTATCACTGTATGATTATGCCAACAAGGAAACGAGTGTCTCTTGTCAAAAATGGAATTGAAAAGGTTTAACTAGAACATAGGTATCAGTTGTTGTGAATTAATTTTATGTTTTGAAACCAGTATGTAAATATTTGGAAGAATTTTGCATGTAATAGTAAATCATTATTTTTAAGATAAGTGTAAGTTGAACTGGATACAGTAGCTTCTGAAAAACTTACATGTATATTCCTCAATCATTGGACCATCCACTGCCTCACAGACAGAGAACAGAAGTGTTTTCAGATATTTTTTCTGTAGTGCATCATAAACACCTAGGTGAAAGGGAAACATGGAAAAGAATGAGTTACAAGAAAGTAATGGGTAGGATATAAGCTTTTGACTAATTGTTTTACATGGATATACCTTTCTCCATCCAATCAATGAGTCTGCGTGATTCAGCATCCATAGGCATAAGCTTTTTAATCTTCATGTCTGTTACGATGCAAAGGTCACTCATATGAACTCAACAACTGTAGCTTAATAAGAAATGATAAAATGATAGTTGGCAACATACCCAAAGCTGGAACAGACTTGTCATTGAAATATTTCTCCGGGAAAAGCCCTCTGATGTAGCTGATGTTGAATATAGCAATTCGCAACAGGTTCCTTGTCTGACCATATGAAAGAGCACAATCTAAGAATGCTTTGTCCAGTAAAATTGATTTCAAAAAGATACAGAAAATCGGATAATAGCATTTCCTTTCAACTTGCAAAAAAGTAAAAGCATGACTATAATTATTATAATAAACACTAACAATAGTGCATAACTTCATTACAGAACAAGACTACATCCATGTAATCAGAAGAATAAAAGTGCCTACATAGACCTTGAAAATCATTGAATCTCTATATGAAAACAGGCCAGTTCAAACTGTTCAGTAATACATTGAATCCTTGACGAACAAATATTAATCGATCGGATATTCCATTATCTTATGTAGAAGTAGAACACGAAGATAAACAACGTTGAATGCTATTCGATTATCCTACATAAAACCAGCAATAAGTATCACACCTGACCAAGTACCATTGCTTGTGCTTTGAGATCGATCTCGAATAACCGAAAACCAATCATGCAAGTTTACAGAGATCTCATGAAATCATAGAAAAACAACATTTCCCCATGGGTTTCAACCCAACGCAATCGAATAATGTCGCAGAAATTTGGACGGAATTCACAGGTTGAAAAATTACAGCGAGCGAAGGAGGAGTGACTTACGAGTAGAAGTGAGTCCTGCTCCGTGATTTCGGATTCCTTCAACTTCTGCGCGACTACCTGAATGGAAAACACGTACGATAGTGGCAACGGTTATAATTGGAATCGCCGTTGAAAGTGAAAATAAAACAACAATCTGAAAAATGAGGCTTCTCACCATTGTTGTTTTTTTGAGTTCAAAGAGAATCGATCCTTAATTTTTTTTTTCTGCTTCGGATTGCAGGGACGAATGAAAGGGCGGGTGGTGATGACTGATGAGCGTCGAGGCCGAGGGGCTATTTATACTGTATCGTACACTACTATCAGAGTGTGGAGTATTAAGTACTATTAACTATTAACCGCGGTGCTGTCAAAACTTACCGCACCTCAGCTGTGGTTACTTGAGCACGCGGAAAGTGCAGCATCTGTAATGGTGAATCCGTAATTTTGGTGCAAAGGAGGGGGTATTTCTCTGCTCGGTGCACCGTGCACCCGCTGCATACGTGTACACAATCTACTCGCGAGCGCATAGTAGTTACAAACGCGCGCACGTATTATATAAATTTCAAATACACAGATCAAAATAAATAAAAATAAATCGGGGGAGCAGTAACTAAAATACTTCATTTAAGCATTCTCTTTGGTCCAAAAATAAAATTTGAAAAATATTTTTCGATCAAATTTTCATTTTCCCTCTCCTTTCTCCATTTCCGATCGTTGGAGGGAAATATAATTTATTTTTAAATTTTAATATTTCAATCTCCAAATTTGCTTCCTTCTACTAAAGAAACAATCTTCACTTTCTCTTCACTGATTTATTTCGAGGAGCCTCAGTTTTTGTGATCTCCCGAGCTCCGATTGCAGGTAATCAATGTTTGTTTTTCTTTAATCAATGGTTACTTCTTCCTCATTTTTGAGTTGCGTTTTCAAGACTCCATTTTTTACTGGTGCGTTTTCTGTGGTTGGATTTTTAGGGTTTAGTTTAGCTCTAGTATTTGGGGATAATTGTCCGATGAATTTTTTGAATACCAGTTCAAAATTTTGTATTCTTTTTGTTCTTCAATTTAATCGCAATTGAATCAGTTGTTAGAAATTTGCCGAATCGGTGTCTTAAATTTCATCTTTTCGTTATCTGCTCAAGCTCGTGTAGCTCCTGCTTGTATAATTGAGATCCCTCTACTCATTTGTGTTCTTATACCGTGTGTTAGCCTTTGAAATTTAGTCCACCACAGTGATCTGGATAAAAAATTGAAGTTTCACTAGTTTTTCAGCTGCAAAAAATTTATTTATTAGAAGTATTATTTACCGTTTTGATACTTGGGTATGTCAACGAGTGTGTGGTCATGCTCAATAAAGCTACTTACTAATCTTACGGAAATAAATAAGCGTGATCTAAACTTGTCCAGGTGGCAGGGGAAAATCTTAATGAGCGATGCAGACAAGGAAAAGAGCAACCGCTAGGAATTCTCGTGAGCTTGCCAGCACAAGGGTTGCAAGACAGCAAAAGAATATGGTCCAAAATGTGCAAGTTCAGGCCAAGAAAGTTACAGAGCTAATTACGTCTTCTGCTAGGAAGAAAAAAGTTGGTAAGTAGATTCTTGAATCTGTTGAACTGAAAGTATGCATTTAAGAATTCGGCTATTTTGCCTTTCTATCGTAAGATGGCGAATGACCTTCTATCGTTCGTTAGGCAGATTAAATGTCATGGTGATAAGGTAATATTCAGATAATATTTTTCAAATGATTTGGTCAATATTCAGATAAATAAATAGTCGTAATCTTCTCTTAGTGTTATCCCTTTCGTAACAGGCATTTGGCGTCGATAGAGACCCATTGTTTGAATTATCTAATGGATTACGTATCTGACTCTCTTTTGAAACATTCAGTTGGCACTGTTTTAAAGGATGTTGAGGATCCTCTTAATGGAACAAGATTGGATACCAAATTCAGATTGGAGGATGTTGACAATTCCAATACGTGTTTGGGCAACCATGTAGAGCATGAACTGAATAATTCCTATGTAAATAAGGTAATCATAGTTTTGAAACTCAATAATTTCTCTCTAGCATTATGTCACACATCTCTCATTGTTATGTTTTCTTAATTTGTCACTTTTGACTTGCCCCTCTATTGTTGAAAGTCATATTGAATAGTGCTCATTAGCTTATGAGTTATTCATTAGCTTATTTATTTCTCATATTATAGGATCATGACAATGGTGTTGTTGATTGTGGCACGAACTCCATATTTTCTCCTTCATTTCACATTCCAAGAAGCGTTGGTGAAGAAATTTCCGGTGAAGGTACTTTTATTATTGTTTTTGTTATTGTTGCTGTTATTATTGTTATATAGGAGTATATATGTATATATATATATATATATATATAATATATATATCATTTTTATTTGAATTCAACTCATTTCCTCGCCTTACTATTTGAGCAGAGTTCTATAATATCTTTCAACATGGTAACCAGCACTCTCAGGACCGTGGGAAAGAGAACATCCAGATTGACTACCCTGGTATTAGCAAAACAAAATCGTTATTTTTTTAATCCCCAATTTTTTTCCATTATTCATTCACACGAATGTGATCTCGTGTAAATTCAGGCGCCGTTGCTCTTTCACCTGAAGTATCAGCTATATATCTATCCCTGAAAAACTCAAATCTGGAATGCATTGATGAGAACAATCAGGATCACATGTCAGCCGATGTGTGTCAGGAGGAGAATGCAGTAGATGCTGAAGAATATGATGATTTTGACCCATACGTATTTATAAAGAATTTACCAGCCTTATCCGCAGTGGTCCCTACATTTCGGCCTTTTCTGTTGCCTAAGCAAACAAGAAGCTGCCCATCAACCACCCTTGTTCTGGATTTAGATGGTAAATGTATTACATTGTTTTTATGTCTTTTAGCCGAGTTATATTTTTCTGAATGCTTGGGTCATTAAGATAATTAATATAATCATTTTTCGTAGAAAGTTTCCGGACAACAGAGTTACACATTTATATTTTTTATTTGTTAATCTTTAATACTTTCAAGTCCTATGAGTTGCTGTTTTGACAACCGGTGTTTCTGCTGTCTGAAATTAATCAAATGTTATATTCAAAATGGGTATTGTAAAAAAAACAACTTTTTTTGTGTGTGTGTGTGCAGCATTGTGTTTATCTGCCAATACCTTAGCATAACTTTATGTCTGCCAAAAATAGTAGTGAGATTGATATAATATGTTTTGCAGAGACCTTGGTGCATTCTTCACTCGAGCCATGTGTCGACTCTGATTTCACATTCACAGTTGATTTTAACATGACAGAGCACACAGTATATGTCCGATGCCGTCCTCATCTTAAAGATTTCCTGGAGAGCTTGTCCACACATTTTGAGGTTATTATATTTACTGCCAGTCAAAGCATATATGCAGAGCCGCTTCTGAATGTCCTGGACCCAAAAAGAAAAATCTTCCGCCATCGTCTCTTTCGTGACTCGTGTGTGGTTGTTAATGGCAACTACCTCAAGGACCTGTCTGTTCTTGGGCGTGACTTGTCACGTGTGATTATAATCGACAACTCTCCTCAGGTGATGTCCCCTTTCAGCGTGTTGCTAGCACACACTCTTAATTAGGTTTTGTCGAAAGTACTGACATTGTTACTTTCAGGTTTTTGGGTTTCAAGTGGACAATGGAATACCTATCGAGAGCTGGTTTGAGGATCGTGCTGATACTGAGTTGGTCTCGCTGCTTCCTTTTCTGGAAAGTCTAATCGGAGTTGAAGATGTAAGGCCGATGATCGCCAACAGGTACAACCTCCGAGAGAAAGTAGCCGCTGCTATTTGTCCTTTTAGAATATAACATCAGAGTCCGGGAATTGGAGAGATGAGCATTGGCATTGCAGGGTGTCTGTCTCTAACAACTTTTTTAACATTTCTGTTTAGATCTTTGGAGAGTACTGTATGATACATGATACTTTATACAACAGCAGTATTTATTTTTAAATAATTTTCAATACACATAATATAATATAATAAAATAATTAAAACTATTAGATTTTTATTGAAACAAATTATATAAATAAAAAGGAATAAATAAAAAAATAATCATCAGACTATTCCCGCCAGGCGAAGTCTAATTACTTTCCTTTTTCCCGCCAAATCAAAACCTACAAAAGTAAAAAAGGAAAAAAGGGAAGAAATAAATTTCCAATTTCCCCAAATCCGTGCATCACTTTACCCCGTACAGAAGCCAACCGAAAGCCTCCCCGCCATGGCAGAAGAACAAGATCCGAACGGCGCCGAGGAGCCGCAGAAGCTCGAGATCCCGATCCGCCGAGTGAAGAACATTATGAAACTCGACAAGGACATCAACAGGGTAAACTCCGAAGCCTTGTTTCTAATCGCTTCATCCACCGAGCTTTTCCTCCAATTTCTTGCCGAGAAATCGGCCCGAGTCGCGCTGGAAAAGAAGAAAAAGACGGTGAGGCTCGAACACTTGCGCGTCGCCGTCAAGCGACACCGTCCCACCGCCGATTTTCTGCTCGATTCTCTCCCTGTGCCAACTCACCCGTCCGAGCCAAACCCTAGCAAAGATCGTGCTAAGACGAGGGAGAAGAAGCCCGTCCCTTTCGCCAGCCGGTCAATCGATGCCTTCTTTCAGAAGTCCACTTAAGTTTTTGTTGTTGTTTTTCATATTAAGTTTTTTTTAAGTATTTATAAGACGGTGAAATGTTTTAGCATGTGATTATGGTAAATGGATCGTACGGCGCATTGTAGAGGTTTAATCAAATGTAGCTTGAATAATTATGTGCAATCTAGAAACAATCGTTTTTATTCGTTCGAGGAAATAGAAGATTCTTATTCCACAGTCTAATAGTATGAGTAATTTCTTAGGGCGAAAAGGGGCCAGAATATGACGATACGACGGAAAGTGTATCTTCTCTAGAATGATAAGCAATGCCTTTTTGAGTATGTATCCTTTGTCCGTGTGATTTTTTTCCTCCTTGCCTGAAGGTTCCGCCTTGAGTAGGTGAGCCCATTAGAAGTCTTCTACTTGGAGGGGTTTCTCTTTGGAAGCTTCCGTTTGAGGTTTTATCTGAAAGATGTCGACTGCTTGTGCCTGGCCTTGGCCCAAAGGGACTCTCGTGTTCGGTGACTACTTTACCCTGTGTCTTCTTGTGCTCCTGCGTGACAAATATAACCTCATGTATATATTAAGGTACGCTTTAAGTTGAGTATATTCTATCGTGCGTGCATATTTTGGAAAGCTTAATGATAGAGGATGATAAGCGTGCTTAAGAAATTAGTCACCCTTTGTCTTTGTTTCTCGTCTTCCCTTTCCTTCCTCAACATATTGTACTCTTCAAGCATTGCCAGTAGAGGAACCTGAAGTTAGGAAGCAATTCCCTTGTAAAACAAAAGAATGATATACTGAATGAAATTGTTATGAAGGGTCATAAAAGGCTTTCGGTTGTATGATATTAGTAAATTGTTTGATTCTTCTTGGACAAATTAAGAAAAAGTCCCGACTGGTTTAATATCTTATCTCAAAAGTTTGAGGCTTCTCTAGATTGATGTCTCCTACACGATGGGTTTGTTTAACTGTATTTTCATCATTGTTTTTCATGCATAGTTTCAATTATTAATGAACAATGAATTTGAAGGGGCTATCCCTGGATAGGAATTTACCTCGTCATACAGGAAAACTTTCTTTCTTTCATCTTCCCAGCATTTGGTCTTACATATAAGCAAATCCACCAAAGCTGCCAAGAGAATGAAATGCACACATACGTCATTGAGGCTTTGAACTTGAAATGTTTATACTAAGCACATATTGATGAATCGGTAAGCCTTGCACTAACCTGTTATCTTGTTGACCATCACTCTGGCACGCTCGGCTCTTTTAAGGTTCCTGTGAGACCCTCTGCTGACGGAATAGCGATTCTCGTCCTGAAATAGTGTATTAATTGTCAAAGCTATTTTTTTAAAGACTTCTTTTTCAAATTATTGTTAGTGTTAACTGTTAAATTACTTGTGAATCTGTTTCAGGATATTCTGTTTTCATTCACTTTTTAAAGCATGTAAGTCAACTACTATCAGTAAAATCCCATCTTATGTCTAATTAGTAATTACACTCTCCATTTATACGTTTTGTTTTCCAAAAAATTTTACTTAATGAATATCTTGATAAAAAGAATGCTCTAAGTACGTTTTGGTTTCTTATTTGAACAGGAGAAAGATCTGACCGTGTTGTACTCTTCCAACCAACGCTCCTCATCACATGCCAATATCCATTTTTCTGCCTTTTCTATTATCACCTTTCTGCTTAGAGCTTCATCTTCAGCTCTTGTTATCTGTTGATCCATACTCGTGAGGAGATCCGCATGGTTGATCTCCCCTTTACGTATGACATGCTATCAGTCAAAATTTGCTTTTACAATAAACAAGGACTAGCAACCTTCTATTGTAAAAAATAATTGCTAACCAGAGTTTATTTGGTTGATTATATTTTCCATCTCTAATCTTGACGGTATTTCCATGTGTGATCTGCTGCATATCTCCTCGAGCTCCATTTGCTTTTTGTAGAAAAACTCCTTCATTTTGCTTGCTTTTAACTGATCCAGCCTCTTCACTTCAGTCTCGGCCTTCAAACATAACCATATCATATCATTATAATAGTAATAATTAATAATAATAAATATTATTATTATTATTATTTGGGTTATTAGTGGCACTAAAGCTCCTTACGAAGATGGATGATTTCAAATCGAACCTGTTGTACTATGTCAAGAGTAAGGCTTCCAGGTGTGGATATCTCAGCCGATGCCATTGGTGCTAGACTGGTGACATGGATAAATTGTTGGCGGTCTTTGTATGGTGTATCCATGAGAGACCACAAATCAAATAGTGCTTTACCAAGTTCTTGAAGCTGAATTTAACCACATGAATAATGACAGAGTTTCAAATCCCGATGCTCGAAATGAATAATCATTCTCTTAAACCATGTAAATAATTCCCCTAGTTCTAGAGCATTTCATTTGATTAAACGTATACCTTGTCTAAACGCATTTGCTTTTCTGATTCAAGGGACTTCACCGTGCTATCAAGCTTCTCTAGAATAGCGTCACTGATGTTCTTTGAAAGTCCCGATAGCTCATTCAAGCTTGGGTGTACCTTGGTGATGGTCAGAGACGAATCCATTCCTAAAGTTGCTGCCAAATTTCTGATCCTACTAATGTATTTATCTACCCTCTCAAGTCTGTCACTCTTTAACAGGAAAAAAATTCAATATCAGTAGTTTCTCGATTTATTTGGATTGCCTAACAAAAGAAAAAAAAAATCTTATTGATAATAGTACCTTCTCATTGTGAAGTCTCTGAAGCTCATTTTGGTACTCCTCGAGTTTTTTAAGTGAAAGATCATTCTCTTTGACACTGACTGCTGATGACGTGTCATTATACTCCGTGTGGCCAGCTATCTCTGCAGTGATTTTGTGAATTTGGCTGTGTACCACTCGGAATTGCTTCACCCTTTCCTCTTTCCTTAACTGCATCTCTCTCAGGGCTGGACTAATAGAATTTAGCTGCTCCTTCAGTGTTCCTGCCATTTTTTCTGGCTGCCATGAATCAAAGTGCACTTGAATTAAGAAAAAAATGAGGTTTGTTTATTGCACATTTGAAATATAATATCAGAAAAGCCAGAAAAAAATTCCACCATGCATACATGAAAATCAAGTTTTTTTCTTACAGAAAATATTTAATGATGCATTGTGAATAAATTTGCGTGTATATTGAGATATGGGTATTGAATTGACTTTTTGCTGCAGCATTTATAAAATTTCTAGTGTTTTTTTACCTTAATACTTTCTTGATTTAAGAAAACACTGGATCTTACCCGTCCAGGGAGTGATCTTTCCCCGAGAGACAGAAGGAGATGAGTGAATTCAGCCTCTGACTCCGCAAGTTGCTGATGTAGCCGAGCTCGTGAAATATTTGCCGTGTCAACTTTCCTTCTGTAAACCTCAAGGCACTCCTGTTCGAGTTCAAGTAGAACCTTCTCCCTTTGAAACTGATCTTCCCCCACTTCGTCCCATATAATCTGCCGAGACATGTACCAAAAGTCAATAAACGAGTAAATTGTTTCTTATTTACAAGATTGTTTATTAATTTACAACTTGAAAGAAAAAAAAACTTGCCTGTAGTTCTTGTAACAAGTAACCGCAAGACGTCTCCAACAATGCCGAACTTCCCGTTCCATTCGATACTTGTAAGGACCCCATCTATAGACAAAAGAAAAAACTCGACTCGTAATAAAAATCGTGTTTCTTGTATTTGTAGAGGAGTTTTAAATTGTAGGAATGGATGTCGGGCCATAGTAAGGTGAGGTATTTGGGTGTGATATTTGCTTGAAAGATAAGTTTTCAGTGGTGGGTGACAGTGAAACTTTGGGTTCAAGTGTTCATTGTTGCTTTTTGGATCCCCTGCCTTTACTTTTTTTTAAGGTTCTAACATGCATAGTTTAGGTGTTGTTAACTTGGTATCAATAGATAAAGACATATGATTCTCTGATTAGAGTTGATGCTCGACACGACTTGATTCCCAAGCAATCTCTCTGAGATAAAGGGGTCAACTAAGATGAGCTGTGGGTATCTTTGTTGTCTGATCATAATCGCAAGAAAATTAGTGTTGCCTTGTCGACACAACATGACCTTCTACCTTGTCTTTTGTAATTGCTATTTTTTTTAGCAACAAAAGCAGAATTAATTGTGGTAGCCTTTCTTCATCAGCAACGCTGTTGTGTGTTTGGTGTAGCTCAGCATTTTAATAATATGCTTTATATAGTACAAACCTAGTTATTCACTCTTTCTGTGTCTAAATTAATACTGTACTGCAAAAGCTTGGAGTAGAAGTCGTGATCGGTGACTCAACTTTAAATGCGATAGAGTGATGGGATTCCATTATATGTCCGACTTCTAAAGGGTTATACGAGATCTCTAACACATTACACTCTTTTGTTACAGATAGATCCCTCAGAGTAGCTCGATCGATTCGTTGGTTGGTTTTCAGCAGGAAGTGTTACGAGGAGATCAATCATCTGCACAATACTGTATGTATGTCGGCATTTGAATTTTATTTCAAATAAAATATTACATCATGAATTCATTATTACAGCCAAGAAAAAATAAATACAAACTTTAAGAACAACAATAATAACATCAAACCGACAATAAGCAAGGAATATATATATATATATATATATATATGTTTTTATGATACACTTTTCAGTAGTTTGAAACTCGCCCGTCTCTGATCAAGATCATTTAATCACTTGACACGTTTGCACAGAGTGAGCCCGTCTCCGATGGAGAGATGAGCCAACTCGATACGAGGGTCGTTTGCGAGGAAGGTGTTCAATTTGATGATGTGTCCTCGGCAGCCCCTGAGGTAGTCCTCCATCTCATCATCCTCGGATGCAGCCACTGTCCCTGACCACAAGGTGTTGTCGTAAGCCACTATTCCTCCGACCTTAACTAGCTTCAACAACTCCTCGTGGTAGTTGATGTAGTTTTCCTTGTCAGCATCCACAAACGCGAAGTCAAAGGTACCTTCTTCCCCCTGAAGCAACGAAATGCAATTTTATCGAATCAAGAATCGAAACAACAAAAGAAGTTTGATTAATTGAACGAGTAAATTACGTTGTCGAGGAACCCCTTCATGACTTTCATGGCATCAGATTGGATGTACTGGATTTTGTGAGCCATTTTCGCCTTCTGAATAAAGGGCAACCCTGTCTCATATGCTTCCCTATCTGGATCAATAGCTATGATCTGAAATTTAAAATAATAAAGATTAAATGACAGTAATTATTATACATTATAATTTCATAATTTACAGTTAATAATTAATCACTTACCTTGCCATCATCGGGCAGAGCAAGCGCAGTTGTGAGAAGCGAGTAACCGGTAAATACTCCGACTTCAATCGTCTTCTTTGCATTCATAATCTTCAACAGCATGGAAATGAATTGACCCTCATCAACAGGAACATTCATCAAGCTCCTGATTTATTATTATATATATTAAACTTATTAGCCATAGTATTATAAAATTACATACTCCGTATATATATTCCAAAAAAGAGTTGCTAGTACAAATGATTTTATATATTACCAGTATTGGTATTTCTCCACAGTTGCACCTCTAAGTTCTTTGAGCTGCTCATGCTCTCTGGGGTAAGCACTCGTTTCCAACAGATACTACAAATACGAACAAAAGAATATTAGTATATTGTATGTGATCGATCAGATAAAAAGTGAGACGTACAATATGTTAATCATACGTGGTGGTTTGAATCGTTGATCATACATATATAACCAACGTTTATTAATTAATGTTAACGAAGATGGAATTAACCAACCTTAGCGAGGGCCTCGCTTTGAAGGATGCTGCCGTAGAACTTGTCTTTCATTATATTATTGTTTGTAGTCTGAAGTGAATGAATGAATGAAGGCAAATAAGGAATAGAAGAATGACAAATGGGGAGGAGTTTGATGATATTTTCTTGTTCAGTTGGAATTACTTTGTGTATGAATTTGGACAATTTTATAGGGCCACGTTTGGCGTGTGAAGGCATGAATGAATAAGAAAATGTCACACACCAACTATCCATTATGATGATTATTTCAATTATTATTTATTCTTAAGTTTTAAAATTTGGTGGGAATAATTCGTTTGTGCCTAGTCGTGCACCCCGTAACGGCCCAGAAATTGATTCTTGGAAATTGGATTATTTTATTATATACAAATAATTTGGCTTGCGTACTCCCTCCATTTGATATTATGTCATTTTAATTTTTTTTATTTTTTTCATATTAAATGTCATTTTTAAATGATTTAATAAGATTAATTAATTAAAATTTTAATTTTATATGCACATATTTTTTCACAACCAATCATACTTCAATGTATTCACAAATATATATAAAAAAAATATAATATTTCTTGTTTCTCATAATAATTACACTTTTGTTGTTAAGTGTCTCACAATAAGTTGACACTCAAAAAATTAAATAAATTATTATTCTATTGTATTGACTATAAAATACTACAATTTAATTCATATTTTATTTATTTTTAAACTTTATTATTTTGTTAAAAATTAAAAATTTAACATTTATTAAAATTTTGTACAGGAAATTGTCCAAACTTTTTTGGGAGAGAGATAATATTTTAAATTTATAGTGAAATATGATAATGTTATTTGTAATATTTAATTGTTATTTATAAATATAGTAGAGTAATATAGATAATATAGTATGGTGGGTCTACTAGTACTCATTGTTATAATGAAAAAATTATACAGTACTTTCAAAAAATTATGTCGGTCTTCTTTATAATTTGCAAGAGAGCAATGCATTATTATTTGGAACCAAAATAAGTAATAAATTCTATTATTTTTGAAATTTTATTTTATTCTTATACTTATAACTTTGTAGTTATATAGTCATACGGATTGACCTTTGTCAAAAAAATATTCAATTTTTATTTTTTTTATTTCAATTTCAATTTTTTGTTAAATTTTAATTAATATCATAATAATTGATTAATTTCAACTAGATAATTTAATTATATAATTATATACAAATATTGTAAAAACTAAAAATAGCATTATATTAATAATTGAATTGATAAATACTTGTTATTACTATATAAAAGTTCACTGCTCATTTTACTTATTTTATAATCCCTCCATTAAAAACATTGAATAGATAAGTACTTGGTATTACTATATAAAAAGGTCATACTCATTTTAGCCGATCATATGTATTCAGTTGCACCATTTTTTACTAATGTTCTAATTTTCTATTGGCTATAATATATATAGGTTACCATACTTATAAAAATAAAAATAAAAAATTTAGAATTTTCATATATATATACACACTCTCTTTTATAAGAATTTTTTGGGCCCTTAACAATTTACAAATTTTAATAAAAAAGTAATTGAAAAATATCAATACAATAAATTCTTGGTTAAATAAGTTTATTAAATTATATAACTATAAAAATATTGTAAATAGTATATTAAACGTCAAAGAAATAAATACTTGTTATATAAGGTCACCACTCACTTTACTCATTTTAGCCGATCAACTTTAAATAGGGTAATAATCTTATGCATTGACTTGCACCATTTTTTATTAAGTTTTAATTTTCTATTGGCTAAAATATATAGGTATACAGTACTTATAAAAAAAATTAGAATTTTCATATAAATTTAAAAAAAAATTAATTAATACTACAATAAATCTTTGGTTAAATAATTTCTTTATGTTTTTAGATTTAAATAACAAAAAGGAAAAATTCAACACGCTTTATTTATTTGTGTGAAGTCGTTGTAATTTTGACGGCTTCAATTCAAATGATTAAATAAAACAGTAAGTGCGATTTTCTCTCACACAACGAAGGTTCCTCCTAATTATTTGACATGCAATGCATTATATTTATTTTTTATTAAGTCGTGTTGGTATTATATTTAAAAAATCATTACTTAAGGAATTAAATTTTATTTTACCTTAATTAGCTGTTGTTGGTTAGTTAGTTAAGTCACTCGGATTGTGACACGCGGTAGCTACTCATTGAAGGAGAAGAATAACTTCGGTATACTAACCTACCTACCAGTCCGGCCCGAACCTGACATACCTTTACATTCCGAGCCCAAGCTCGGCCCAAGTCGAATTAAAATAATATTTTTAAATTAAATAATAATAATAATTACATAAATAATTCATAGGAGTAATATTATTTACTACTTATATCATTATCAAAAAATAATTACTTGAATTCATCGAAAATGCTGTTTTACGGGCTTTTAGTCGATGGCGTGGGAAGCACTTGATATCTTGCGCGTATCGTGTACTTCTCGCAGCTCTAATCTATTTTATTTGGCTCGAGAGGAACACGAGAATTCATGAGGCTCGTTCGGTGTCTCCTGAAGTGGTAGCATCTCAGGCGATTTCTATCGTACAGGAGAGGATCCGTTCGTTACGACTCCCGGATTCTCTTCAGACACGTGCTCTGAAGATAGTTTGGCATATAGCTTGGTGATTGTATTTTTTAGTGTTATATGCTTAGGTTGGATGGTCGTAGAGCTAGTCTGTTAGCTCGGTGATGCGATGTGATTTCATTCCCCATGCGCTGATATGTATCATACATTTTTTTATTTTCTATGTGATTGACCTTTACCAAAAAAAAAAAAAAAATATATATATATATATATATATATATATATATATATAATTAACATGTAATAAAATGTTGCATTAATAAATATAAATAAAATCGTAAAAATAAAAAAATTAATAATAGTATTAATTACAAGTAAAACTCTGAATATTTGGTAGCTGCCAATATTCTTGTTCAGCCCAGCCAATTGGTCAGACCAATATTCTCAGGTGTACCTACCCGCCACCACAATCCTCATAATGAATCCTGACTTTGTTTTGAACTTCCAACATAAACATGTTTTGTGAGTAGATTTATTAACTTATTTTTATACATTTAAAAAAAGTATGTATTAAATTGAAATGGAAATTAAAAAAATAAAATTATAATATAACAATAATTATAAATACCATTTTATAATATAATCTATCAATAAATTTTACTTTTCTATATATTTGAGAGTGTGTTCATGAAAAAGGTCCTTATTTAATTTATAGCATATAGTCCAAAATAATTAGAATCAAATCCTATTTAAAATAAAAGTATTTAGGAATAAGGGTATTTTACTTTATTAATTTACATTTCAAACTCTATAAAATACATTTTCAAATGAAGGGTATTTCTTTTTTTACTTTTTTATTAATTAGGGTATTATTAATTTTATAATTATAAAAAAAAGTAAAAAAATTACAAAAATACCTTTGACGGTTAATAAATAACCACCCTCCTAAGTATAATAATAAATGGTATTTTTGTCAAGTTACTCTAATTTATAATTAAAAAAAATTACTGCATTTAATTATAAACAATAACTTAAATTTACACTTTTTTAAAATACTCCCTTTAAAATAAGAAAAATACACAAAATTCACGGAGAGAGAAATTCTGAAATTTTTCCAATTTTTGCAAATTTGAGTCATTAAACCAACAGTTTATATATATAAATTATTCTTTACTCAATTAATATACATCTGTTTTCATAAAATTATATTAATAGTTGATATACAAAATTAGTGCACAACTAACGTGTAAAGTTTTTAATTAATTTTCTCTTAACATGTACTTAATTAATCACTTATATAAGAATTAATTAAGAGCAACTTAGTGGCTTCGATCACCAACCCTCAAATAATTCTCATCATCATTGACTTTCTTAATTCTTTTATATTATGATATATATATATATATATATATATATATATATATATATATATATATATATATATATAATATATATATATATTCACACACTTTTATTTCAATTAAAGTTATATATATCGTGGTTTTTGTTGGTGGGACGTGATCGATGGACGCCCAAGTGTATATATGGAGTACAATGCATAATGTCATTTTAATTTTCGAAAATGTAAAGAGTTTATATAAAAATGTTAAATGTACTTTTTCCTATGCAAAATATAAGTCACCTGAGTTCATAGCTAAGTATATATATATATTAAAAAAATGAAATCATTTCTTAATCTACCTTTCATTAATTATTTTTGAAATTTTACATTTAAAATTACACATTAGTTATCTGTTATCACATTCATTACATTTATGCAAAATTATCTATCACCATTCCCCAAAACACTCAAGATACTTCATTTATAATTTACAAATTAAGAAAGTATACAATATTTTAAGAGATGAAAGTAGTACTTACTTCTCTCAAAATTACATTAGTTATTCACTGTTATTCAATTTTGTTTTTCTTATATCGGCTTGAAACCTACCTAGTTTATATAAATATTTTGTTGAATAATCAATTTAATATTTAAATGAAAGTGGGATTTGAGTGGGTTGGAAGAGAGGAAAAAGAAATGTTTGGATAAGTGAAAAAAGAGTTGGCTTATCAATCCAAAGCAAGTTGCAGAAAAAAGGTTTAATTGTTGGCCAAATGAAACCTTATAATTAAAAGAAATAGGTTGGACAAGTTGGTTGCGGTTAAAAATTCTAAATATAAAACCAGTTTACAATGTTGTACAATTAAAATAAATATTAATCAACCAAAAAAGAAGAAGAAAATATTTGGAAAAAATAGAAAAAACATAAAAGGATAAATATATAAATAAATATATAAATAAATAAAATGGGACAAAAGAAGATTTTTAATAAAATATTTTTTTCTATGTCCCGTCGAGCGTTTGAGGCGTGATTATATTTATATATACAACACAAAGTAAATTATATTTGTCTCATTTCAATTGTTTGTTTTATTGTTTCGAGAAGGAAAATAATAATATATTTTAATGTGTCAAACGAAATTACGTACTTATTTATGGTTTTTTTTAATAAAGACATAAATAATCAAAAGTACACAATCAAACATAACGTTTAGTCAGCTCCAATATTATTATGGAAGTCAATAAGCCACGTAAGCAGCCATGCACGTAAGCAAATATGGGTTGATATAATAAAATTTTAATTTTGTGCAGAATGAGATTTTAACCAAGGACACTTTCAACCACTTAACCAAGTTGATTAACTCTTGTACAAGCCTACATGCACTATTTTATAGTACGTCGGTCTTAGATTCATAGTATATGTTGTGATATCCATTGAGCCGGTTTCATATTTTATTCGGCTCAAACCTCGGTCCTAGATTGAGCCGGTTTCATATTGTATTAAGTTGTACGTAAAAAGAAGATAAAACTTACAAGAATTCATATTTTAAGTAAAACGTAGTAGTAAGATAATTGTGCCATAAATTATAAAAACAGTATAAGAGAAACAAAGGAGTTTATCTATAAGGTAAAATTCATATATATTTATACTGTACACTAATTTAGAAAACATACCAAAAATGTGTTATTTATACTTAGAAGAAATTGACAATTTTATGGTAGATGATAGCACAGCTACACAGTTACGTATAAAGTGTCTGATTCTAAATATGTTTTATTATAAGAAATTACTCCTTTACTAAAAAAAAGCTCTGATAGAAAAGGATCGAATAACAAATAAATTTAGAAAAAAAAGAATTTCTAAAATTTAAGATAATTTCTCCTCTCCTTATTTTTGGTGGGGGCCCACATCACTCAAAACATCAAACGGCAAACCACAACAGCAACTGGTACGTAAGAGTTCAATATTTATTGTTTTTTAATATAATAAAGACATAAATATTAATCAAAAGTACAAAATCACATTTTTAGAAATTAAAGAAGTGTGTTAATTTTAATCCATGAAAATAACATATACTCCTTCGGTCCTGTATTAATAGTCACACTTCTTTTGTTATTTGTGAAATAATTAAGTGTTATTTTTTTCTATGTCCTGAGGCGTGATTATATATACAACACAAAGTAAATTATATTTGTCTCATTTCAATTGTTTTATTGTTTTGAGAAGGAAAATAATACTATATTTTAATGTGTAAAATGAAATTACGTACTTATTTATGATTTTTTTTTTAATAAAGACATAAATAATCAAAAGTACAAAATCAAACATAACGTTTAGTCATCTCCAATATAATTATGTAGTCAATAAGCCAAGTAAGCAGCCATGCACGTAAGCAAATGTGGGTTGATATAATAAAATTTTAATTTTGTGCAAAATTAAATGAGATTTTAACCAAGGATACTTTCAACCACTTAACCAAGCTGAACTCTTGTACAATACACTATTTTATAGTACGTCGGTCTTAGATTCATAGTACAGTATATGTTGTGATATCCATTGAGCCGGTTTCATATTTTATTTGGCTCAAACCTGGGTCCTAGATTGAGCCGGTTTCACATTGTATTAATTTGAACGTAAAAAGAAGATAAAAGAATTCAATTTTAAGTAAAACGTAGTAGTAAGATAATTGTGCCATAAATTATAAAAACAGAATATAATTTTATTTTTAGGGAAAAATGGCAATAAGGCTATTTTTCAACATTTTTTCGGCAATAAGGCCAATCTCCAATTTATGTGTCAATTAGGCCTTTTTGTTCCAATTAGGCCAAAAACATGTATATAGAAAGACGAAAATACCCTTCTCCCCCAAATTCAATTCTAATCTCAGAACACGGAGATACAGATATGGTGAGATCGAGAGCGAGATGTGAGCTCGTCGAGCGCCCGTAATTCCTCCGCCGGATTTTCTCACCGTAGCGTCGAGATCGCGGGGATGGTCAAGTGCGGCAGGTCCAGCAGCCCGTGGGCCGCCTCTGCCCCCTTGCGGCGTATCTCGACGAATCCGATGACCGCGGCCCCTCCTGTGCGCTCTCATCTGCGCGCTCGGCATCGTCATCGTCGCCTTCGCGAGCACCGCGATGGCCGCCGTCATAGTATCCGGCAAGGCGAGGTGGTCTCCGGGATTGCGGAGGACCGACGATCGCGATTATCGTTCGCCCCGCGTGTCCGATTTGTCGTTTACCTCGACTCCGACCTCGTCCTCGTTGACAACGTGGCTAAACTCGCCTTGTTCAGTGTTGCAGTTAGACTTGAGGTACACTTATTGGTATATTATGATGATTTGTCTAATCTCATTTTGGTTCTAGATTACCATACACAGTGATTTTGCAGGCTCATATCGGACTTGGTTTTTGATGTTGGTTTAACGCCCGATCTTATCTTGTATTCGATTATGATTTGTGGGTTGAGTGAATCCAGAAGGATGAAAGATGAAATTTGTGTGTTATGACTTGAGAACTTACCTTCACAGTAGAACAAAGTCTCTGTTACACCATCACCAAGGCACGAGGAGGGTGGAGAACATGTAGACTCCCAAGAATTTTGAGGCTATATTAGTAAGTCTTTATTCAATTTAAAGAATCTTGATGAAACTTGTGGCTATATCATAGTCTCTGGGCTTGAAATTTCATTCATTTATTTTGCTTCGAGTCTACGTTATATGCTAGATTGCAATTCCAACTTTTATGCTTTTATACAACTTTTGTTTTTTGTATTTATCTTCTTTTGGAATGGTAAATGTATGACCGGTGACTCAAATACAGTATACGCCGTCTTCCTAATACTTTTGTTCTTTTAAATGACAGATGAGTCATGCAATGGCTGCAAAAGTCCAGATACTATCCTGTCAAAGGAAAACCGTCTTTTGACGGTGGATGATTGCCCGATGATATCGAAGATGGGCACTCGAGGGGATGCATATTCTGTGACTTTCAAGCATGATTTTTCATGCATGTATTAGTTGTTCGTGTGTGTTCTTCCGAAATCATACGCAACCAATTTTAATCTTTGAATTATGTGTATCTACAGAACTCGTTGTCAATACAATAAATCATTTTCTGGATTATATTCGGTGTTTTTTGATGATATTCAGTGTATTTTTTAATCAAACAGTGTATTCATGTGACATTCAGTGTTTTTCATTCCTATTCAGTGTGTTTCATCCTTATTCAGTGTTTCATTCTTATTCAGTGTTAAAATATGACATTCAGTGTGTTTTTATGACATTCAGTGTTAAAATATGACATTCAGTGTGTTCAAATATGACATTCAGTGTGTTCAGTGTTAAAATATGACATTCAGTGTTAAAATATGTCATTCAGTGTTAAAATATGACATTCAGTATGTTCAGTGTTAAAATATGTCATTCAGTGTGTTAAAATATGACATTCAATATGTTTAAAATATGACATTCAGTGTTAAAATATGTCATTCAGTGTTAAAATATGACATTCAGTATGTTCAGTGTTAAAATATGTCATTCAGTGTTAAAATATGACATTCAGTGTGTTCAGTGTTAAAATATGTCATTCAGTGTTAAAATATGACATTCACTGTGTTAAAATATGACATTCAGTGTGTTCAGTGTTAAAATATGTCATTCAGTGTTAAAATATGACATTCAGTATGTTGTTATTCAGTGTAATTTTATAACATTCAGTGGGAAACTCTGGCATTCAGTGTTATTATGCTTCAGTGTAAAAATGGGGCATTCAGTGTTAAACTATGACATTCAGTGTAATGTGTTTTTATGACATTCGGTGTTAAAATATGACATTCAGTGTTAATTAAAGAAAAGCCTCTATCTCTTTCCAAATTAAACACTGCATGTCATAAAAAAACACTGAACATCATAAAAAAACACTGAAAATGAAATAAAAATAGAATATCCCAAAAATAAAATATATAAAATAAAATAAAAAATCTACAGAGGAACATGAAGTTATACATTGTGCTCTAAGTATACATGAAGTTATAACAATGTCGTTCGATCGAGATCTACTGTATTTATCATCAGAAGTAGGCTAGCTAACTAAAAGTCTAAATGGATTTTCCCGTGGTTTCGAAATGCACTGTTTATCCCTAACAGAAATCCACCTTGCCGCCGAAACAACAGCCTCGATTTTCGTTTTTGCTTGACAGCATCAGACTTCTTCTCTTTGGCAGCTTAAGCAGGTTTCTGATCCTTGGCCTTTGACTCGTGTTTTCCTGAAATTTATATATCGGAACATGAATCACAATTTGGAGGGTAAATCAACAAATATCATTCTTAGTACCATTATTTCCAAGAATACTTCACCTTCTCAGCTATAGCTTCAGTCAGCGCCTTTTGGCCAGCTTCATCCGGCACGTTCACACCTGCCCATTTCTCCCCCCGATACACGCAACAAGCACGTCTGACTTTCCACCCCATTTCTCGTGTGCATGTTTTCGGGTTTCCTTGCCAATCACGACATGAAATTCCCGTACCATCATTGAGTAGATTCCATTTGTCACCCAATCTCGAATGTCTTCGGACGATGCGTCCTTCAGTGTGACAGTCCCAGAATGAACTGGTCTAACCTGTATTTGAAATTCAGAACAAGTTTCAATGAAATCAAGAAAATAGTTATAAAACCAACTTATGTAAATATAAATTCAACACACACTGATTCCTATAACACATTGCATTTCCAACAAATAACAGGTATCCTAGGGAAACTGTTATTCATTCAGACACTGAATGAAGCAAATCAACACTAAATCCATATGGTTAAATATGGATTCAGTGTGCAACAGATGGGTACAGTGTGTAAGTACAATTAGTCCAACTCAATGCACACTGAATCAAGCCATTAAACACTGAAAAAAGAAAAAAAAATCTGAAAAAAAAAATTAAATAGACCCTTTTCTCGGCTTTCCACACAATAATATGATCAACATCATTTTCTTCAGAAAAACTTAATCAACAACATTAGGAATAAAACATGATCTTAGGCCTCACACTTTCGAAGTAGCGATCAAGTATCTCCACAAAGTGAGGGATGATTTCAAGTATTTCCAATTGTTGTCATCCTGATCAATGCACATGCAGAAATAAAGGCTAGCATATCTGCTTAATATTCAACAAGGGGCACTATATGAACTACACACACCATTCAAAGCAAACAAGAAATGAATATTTACGTAGTTAAAACAATCTGTTTTCAAGCTGTGACCATTACCGAGACCTCTAGTTTCGCCTCTTCAACCCGGTGCATATGTTTCCAATGCGATCCTCCAGAGCCAATAACTCCTGGAAGAAGTTGAAATACACCCTCACAGTAAAAACAAAATGGAGGAATAAAATGCAAAATGGAGGAATAAAATATACTGAGGCGAAAAAAAAAAAGTCGCATTAGCACCTCATAACAAGGTTAAAAACTCTAAAAGCATCATACACAGCATAGAATCAATCCACGTCAAAACTACGATCGATATCGCCCGTTGTTCGTTGCCGGATTCAACACACAATAACCAGATTTTCAGAAATTTCACAACGAATCCAAATCTATTCAATAACACTGATCTGGATTATATAAATAACGTTACGAAAATCGGAAACAAAATTCGATCCAAAACTTCTCAATGTTCATAAATCCTAAAGAAGATTAAGCTGAATCGAACCTTGATTTGGGTTTTGTCTATCACCTCCTCCTCCGCCGTGAAGAGCCGATCCATTACCGTGGTGCTGCTGCCGTACTCGCAACGTATCCAGCGAATGGGGCCTCAATTGATTTCCAATCTAGGTTAATTGACGACGCCGGCTGCAGCGTATCCGCGACGTCGACCTCCGCCACGAGAACATCCTCCGCATCCTCGACGCGACTGAGGCGCTCCGCGAAAGGAGATTGCCGTCGCTCGGAGCGAGTTCCACGTCGACCCCGGACGACGTCGGCTCGACGCTGCACAGCACAGGGCGGTGAGGCTCCGACAGCCGACGAGGATTCGGATCTCCCGAGGTCGGTCGTTTTCAATTGGGCGACCGCTTCTCGTCGCTCATCTGCTTGGGCGGTCGGCCGTGTTGAGAGATGACGAATCATGAGCGACGTCGAGAAAGCGTCGGGGCTCGGCATGCGCTGGAGATTAGGGATTCGATTTCGGCCTCTGTGTGTCTCCTCTGTGTGTGTATTGCGAACAGAAGGAGGGTAAAGGGTAAGATGGTCATTACACATTTTAGGGAGCCTAAATGACACGCGTAATTTCTTGAAAGCCTTATTGCCGAAAAAATGTTGAAAAATGGCCTTATTGCCATTTTTCCCTTATTTTTTAAATCAATAAATAAATAAATATTATTTTTAATGTGAAATATATAAGAGAAACAAAGGAGTTTATATATAAGGTAAAATTCATATATTTATATACTGTACACACATTTAGAAAACATACCAAAAATGTGTTGTTTATACTTGGAAGAAATTGACAATTTTATGGTAGATGATAGCACAGCTACACAATTACGTGTAAAAGTGTCTGATTCTAAAAATGTTTTATTATAAGAAATATTTACTCCTTTACTAAAAAAAGCTCTTATAGAAAAGGATCAAGAACAAATAAATTTAGAAAAAAAGAATTTCTAAAATTTAAGATAATTTTCTCCTCTCTCTTTTTTTTTTGGTGGGGGCCCACACCACTCAAAACGGCAAACCACAACAGCAACTGGTACGTAAGAGTTCAATATACAACAATGGCTACAAGAGTTTTTGAAACATTGACAAATGGCAATAGTTAGCATTTGATGATTAATAAAATTAATTAATATTTAATTTGACATTTTCCTTTATACATTTTAACAACATAGAATAATACATGTTCTTAGATTCATTCTTTTATAAAGTATTTAAAATTTCCACTAACATAGCATATATTTTGTACAACAATTAATTTTCACCGATAAATGGAATTTAGTAACATCTACAAAATAATAAAATAAAACACGTTCGAAAAACTAGCAATTCCAACAGACACATGAGTTTGAGGAAGATGAGAATATGATTTCATGAAAAACAACGTCATTTTAATAAATAAAAACATTGTTTGTATATATATCAATTTCAAGAACCTTAATTAAAACATTTGTAATAATTAACTATAGCCCAAGAAAACACATTATAAATCCATTCAACACAATATATATATATTACACAAAAGAAAGAAAAGATACATATATAGGTGTAACACATTCACCACTTAAATTGAAGCATTATATAATATATTCGATCGATCAATATGATAATGCTACTTTATGCGCCTGCAGAGTGATACTCCATCTCCGATAGAGAGATGAGCTAGTTCAAGTCTCGAGTCGGCTGCCAAGAACGTGTTGAGCTCCCTCAGAAGAATCCGATTCACTCCAATCCGATCTTTCCACTCCTGACTTAAATCTTCTTCGACCAAAGCAACTGTTCCCGACCACAGCGTGTTATCGTACACAATCATCCCCCCAACTCTCACCAACTTCATCAGCAACTCGTGGTAGTTTATGTAGTTTTCCTTGTCAGCATCAACAAATGCAAAATCAAACGTTCCTTCTTCTCCCTATACAAAACAATTAGTTAATTATCATCCAATCATATTCCATTTTTATTAATGTTGTCAAATATAGCTAATTATGACTCACATTATCAAGAAACTCGTTCATAACTGTCATTGCGTCGGAATCAATGAACTGCACTTTATGCGCCACGCCTGCCTTTTCAATAAACGGCAATCCCGTCTCGTATGCTTCTCTATCCGGATCAATTGCAATCACCTAATAATAATAAAGTTAAATAATTAGTATTTTTGTCACTTTTGTTCTCTAGCTACTCTTAGTTAGTTAGTATGAACTTAATTACTTTTCCATCCTTGGGGAGAGAAAGAGCGGTGGCCAAGAGAGAGTAACCGGTAAAAACTCCGACTTCGATTGTTTTCTTGGCGTTCATCACTTTCAGCAACATCGAAAGAAATTGTGCCTCGTCCGCAGGCACGTTCATCACACTCCTAAAAGCATGCATATATGTTACACGAGATTTGATATATAATAATTATTATTAATAATAATAATAACAGAACGTAAAAGAAATGATTAATTATAAACAACGATGTAATGAATGAATCGATGCACATACATGTGTTGGTATTTGTCGACGCTCGCATTTCTGAGCTCTTTGAGTTGCTGATGTTCTCTCGGATAAGCACTTGTTTCCAAAATGTACTGCAATATATATATATATATATATATATATATATCAAATGATCAATAATATAGTATTAATTTATGGTCGACATATATAACATGAAATGAAATGGAACCTTTGTAAGAGCTTCACTCTGGAGAATAGAGCCTGCATATTTCTCCTTCATCTTAATACTACTCTCTGGCTAGCTAAGGATATTGGAGGAAGCTCAGATAATTAAGGTGATTAATTTTATTAAATTGTTTCCCTAACTAATAATTTCAGCTTCAACTTATTTATAGAAGTATTGGACCATACCGCTTGTGCCACCTGGCATTTATTTATTTATTTTTATTTTTCTAGTGGAGGTTGGTCGGAATAGTTGAGATTATGGTTTAATTAATCAAGTTTTGGCCTCATGCATCAGTGTGCACGCAAAGCACTACTTTAATTAACTCCTACTATCTTTAATTAATTATAATTAATTATAGTCTTTTTGTTGTTGTTGTTGAATTTGTTGAGTATGGAGGCCGATTCACGCCGAGAAGACGAGAAAACGACGACGGGAGAAACGGCAGTCGCCGGAGGAGTTCCGGCGATCGCGGGCCAAGTTTGGCGGGCGCCAAATGGGTTTCGGCGGGCGCCGAAACCGGGAGAAACGGGTCAGAATATCTGCCAGGTTTTGGGCCCTTTCGGCGGGCGCCAAAACAGCTCCGGCGGTCGCGGAAAGCTTTCAGTGGGCGCCGAAAGCAAAACGGCGATCGCCGTTTTGCAGATCGCTGGGAGCGCGATTTTTCTTGTCCCCCAAGTTTTATTCTCCCTATTTAAACCCTATGTACGTGAATAATAGGGTTAACACCTCCAGCACTAGAATTGGGATTATAGAAATTACGAATCTTGTAATTACGTTCTATAATTGTTCTAGTAAAATTATTGCAGCGGCAAGAGTGGACGTAGCCCTCGTTAACGGGTGAACCACTATAAATCTCGTGTCTCTTTTATTCCGTATTTTTCGTTCTTTATTTGTTCGTGTGCTTTTCAAGAGGGGAATTCAGACGCGAATTCCCCAACAACTGGTATCAGAGCGCTAGGGTTATAGCGATCGGGGAAAAGCAATGACGGACACCACCACTTTGTTCGGGGTTACGAAATTTGACGGGAATAACTATGGATATTGGAAGATGCAGATCGAGGACTACCTTTATGGGAAAAAGCTCGGAATTCCTTTGAAGGGTAGACCGGAGAAGATCAAGGATGACGAGGAATGGGAAAGCCTCGACAGGCAGGTGTTGGGATTGATACGTTTGTCTCTAGTTTCAAACGTTTCATTCAACGTGCGCTCGATTACCACTACCAAGGATTTGATGGCTGCCCTATCAAACATGTACGAGCAACCTTCAGCGAACAACAAGGTGTATCTGATGAAGCAGTTGTTCAACCTGAAGATGTTAGACAATGCAAACGCAGCCAACCACATAAACGAGTTGAACTCCATCTTGGACAAGTTGAAGGGAGTCGGGGTAAACTTCGATGATGAAATTTACGCCTTGATCCTACTTGCGTCTCTACCGGATAGTTGGGAGCCCATGAGGGCAGCTGTTAGCAACTCTATGGGGAAGGAGAATCTGCAGTTCTCCGAAGTTAGAGATAAAATCCTAGCCGAGGAAATCTGGAGAAAGGATTTCAAGGGAAAGTCTCCTAGTTCGGCCTTGAGTGTGGAGAATCGGGGGAGAAACTCGGGCAGGAATGCTAACAGGAACAGAGGGAGATCCAAGTCTAAGAATGGGAGAGATAGCTCGAGGTCCGAGGATAATGAGTGTTGGAATTGTGGGAAGACGGCGCACTTTAAGAGGGATTGTCGCTCTCGGGGGAAGAACGACAACAAAAAGAAGGGAACCGCCAATGCGGTGACACAAGAGGATGACGACGATGGGGACGTCCTTCTCTTATCGGTCGACTCACCGATCGATTCCTGGGTGCTGGACTCAGGGGCTTCTTTCCATACTACTGCACAGCGGGAGGTAATGCTTAATTATGTCTCGGGTGACTATGGAAAGGTTTTTCTTGCAGATGACGAGCCACTCGATGTAGTCGGGATGGGAGATATCAACCTGAAGATGTCAAATGGGCAAACTTGGAAGATTTCCAAGGTCAGACATGTGTCGGGGTTGAAGAGGAACCTGATTTCGGTGGGCCAGCTTGACAGTGATGGTCACCGGGTGTCATTTGGAGATGGGTCGTGGAAAGTTTCGAGGAACGCCATGACCATAGCTCGAGGTCATAAGACGGGCACACTTTACATGACGACGAGCGTGAGGGACTCGGCTGGTGTTGTTGATAACACCAAGAAGACCGAGCTATGGCATTGCAGGCTGGGGCACATGAGTGAGAAGGGGATGAAGATCATGGCAAAGAACGGGCTGCTGCCCGAACTCAAGGCGATTGAGTCTCACGTGTGCGAGAGCTGCATTCTTGGAAAGCAGAAACGAGTGAGTTTTTCCAAAGATGGAAGGGAGCCCAAGGCGGAGAAGCTGGAACTAGTACACACGGATGTTTGGGGACCAGCTCCCGTCGCCTCACTCGGAGGATCACTCTACTATGTTACCTTCATCGATGGCTCCACAAGGAAGGTATGGGTGTACTTCATGAAAAATAAGAGTGACGTGTTCTCTGTTTTCAGGAAATGGAAAGCCGAGGTTGAGAATGAAACAAATCTCAAGGTGAAGTGTTTGAGGTCCGACAACGGTGGTGAGTACGTTGACGCCGACTTCAAACAGTTTTGTGTCGAGAGTGGGATCAAGATGGTGAAGACTATTCCGGGGACCCCACAACAGAACGGAATAGCGGAGCGAATGAACAGGACGCTAAATGAGAAAGCCCGGAGTATGCGGTTACATTCGGGGATGCCTAAGATGTTTTGGATATATGCCATCGACATGCCAGCTCATTTAATCAACAGAGCACCGTCGGTTCCTTTGGAATATCGGATTCCTGAGGAGGTTTGGAGTGGGAAGAAGCTGAATCTGTCCTACTTGAGGGTGTTCGGGTGTCTGGCGTATGTCCATATCGACGAAGCTGCTCGTAGCAAGCTTGATCCTAAATCCAAGAAGTGCTTCTTCCTTGGATATGGCGGCACGGAGTTCGGGTACCGATTTTGGGATGCCGAAAATCATAAGGTGATCCGAAGAAGAAATGTGATCTTCAACGAGGCGGTTTTGTACAAGGGTAAAGACGAGGTTGTTGAAGAAATCATTGATCCCGTGAAAGACACGGAGGAGGTTCCGGTGAAGGTCGTGGAGACTGAGAAGATCGAAGAGGACAACACGAGCAGCGAGGATGAGCAAGATGAGAATGCTCATCCCAACATCGATCCAGTCACACCGAAGCCGTGGAGATCGACTAGGGTAAGAAGACCTCCCCATAAATTTTCACCTTCCCTTAACTATATTTTGCTGACTGATAGGGGTGAGCCGGAGAGCTACACCGAGGCTATACAAGCGAGGGATTCGATCAAGTGGGAGTCTACCATGAAAGAGGAGATGAGCTCATTGATGTCGAATCAGACTTGGGAACTAGCCGAGCTTCCGAAGGAGAAGAAGTCCTTGCACAATAAATGGGTCTTCCGGGCAAAGGAAGAACACGATGGAAGCGTTCGGTACAAGACAAGATTAGTGATGAAAGGCTTCCAGCTGAAGGAAGGGATCGACTACACGGAGATCTTTGCTCCGGTAGTCAAGATGGTAACTATCCGGGTGGTGCTTAGCATGGTGGCAAAGGAGAACTTACATCTTCAGCAAATGGATGTAAAGACCGCATTTCTTCACGAGAATCTAGATGAAGAAATCTACATGAAACAACCGGAGGGTTTTGAAGTCCGAGGAAAGGAGAAGCTGGTGTGTAAGCTTCAGAAGAGCTTGTATGGGTTGAAGCAAGCTCCGAGGCAGTGGTACAAGAAGTTCGACATGTTCATGAAGCGAGTCGAGATCACGCGGTGCGAGGCGGACCACTGCTGTTATTTCAAGAGTCTTGGAAGAGGTACCTACATAATATTACTCCTTTATGTAGATGATATGCTGATAGTCGGGGCGAGCTTGGCAGTGATCGACAAGCTCAAGAAAAGTCTATCGAGGGAGTTCTCTATGAAGGATTTGGGTGCTACCAAACAAATCCTGGGGATGAGAATCACGAGGAGTAAAGAGGGTCTTGAGTTGTCTCAAGAGGAGTACTTGAAGAAGGTACTGACAAGGTTTAACATGGAGGATGCTAAACCTGTTGGCACTCCTTTGGCTAGTCACTTTCGTTTGTCAAAGGAGGACTCGCCGACGAGCGAAAAGGAGATGGAGCATATGGATAAGGTCCTTTACGCCTCTGCGATTGGGAGCCTTATGTATGCTATGGTGTGCACGAGGCCTGACATTGCCCATGCAGTGGGAGTAGTCAGTCGGTTTATGAGTAATCCGGGGAAGCAACACTGGGAAGCCGTCAAGTGGATCTTTCGATACTTGAGAGGGACTTCCGGTTTTGTTTTGAGGTTCCAAAAGTCAGATTTGGGGTTACTTGGGTTCGTGGACGCGGATAACGGAGGTGATGTGGATAGTAGGAAGAGTACTACTGGGTACGTGTACACTTTCGGGGGTACTGCGATTAGCTGGGTGTCGAGGTTGCAGAAGATAGTAGCGCTATCGAGTTGTGAGGCGGAGTACGTTGCTGTGACGGAAGCCGCGAAGGAAATGATGTGGCTACAGGCATTTCTGCTAGAGCTGAGGCAAGAACACTCGGGGAGTGTCTTGTATTCCGACAGTCAGAGCGCCATTCACTTGGCGAAGAATACGGTGTACCATGCTCGAACGAAGCATATCTAGCTGAGATATCACTTCATTCGATCAGCCTTGGAGGAAGGCGTTTTGGTGTTGGAGAAGATTCTTGGGAGTAAGAATCCGGCCGACATGTTTACGAAGGTGGTGCCGTGCGAGAAGTTGAGGTTGTGTTCAACCTCGGTTGGTCTTCTGGGATGAGGACCAGGACGTCGCTGCAATGGGAAGAGAAGATAGGGGACGTGAATCAGCTCCAAGTGGGAGATTGTTGAGTATGGAGGCCGATTCACGCCGAGAAGACGAGAAAACGACGACGGGAGAAACGGCGGTCGCCGGAGGAGTTCCGGCGATCGCGGGCCAAGTTTGGCGGGCGCCAAATGGGTTTCGGCGAGCGCCGAAACCGGGAGAAACGGGTCAGAATATCTGCCAGGTTTTGGGCCCTTTCGGCGGGCGCCAAAACAGCTCCGGCGGTCGCGGAAAGCTTTCGGCGGGCGCCGAAAGCAAAACGGCAGTCGCCGTTTTGCAGATCGCTGGGAGCGCGATTTTTCTTGTCCCCCAAGTTTTATTCTCCCTATTTAAACTCTATGTGCGTGAATAATAGGGTTAACACCTCCAGCACTATAATTGGGATTATAGCAATTACGAATCTTGTAATTACGTTCTATAATTGTTCTAGTAAAATTATTGCAGCGGCAAGAGTGGACGTAGCCCTCGTTAACGGGTGAACCACTATAAATCTCGTATCTCTTTTATTCCGTATTTTTCGTTCTTTATTTGTTCGTGTGCTTTTCAAGAGGGGATTTCGGACGCGAATTCCCCAACAGAATTAATGTAAGTAATAAACGTCATGCTCTATCTTAATCGATATACAAAACTTCAATTCATGTTTCTAACTCTCGGTTCTCGAAAAACTCGATCTACTACTAGAGAGTGTTTTTACTTGAGCGTTAGAGTCTTTATGTCGGGAAAAACTCGAGAAGACGAACAAGAGAAGATAGATGAAGAAGAAGATCAGAAGTAGGTAACATAGCAATAAGAAAAGGGTAAAGATGATTTTATTAGGTGAGCAGTTGAATTTAAGTATGAAAAGTCAACAAATGAGACCAAGAAGTCAATGTGGAAAGATGAACAACTTGACAGCGACAATTACTTAATTGAGGGTGGCGCCCTAACTTAGTGCACTAGTCTTAACTGGTACAACACACATCCAACAAAGTTGATGTCTTAACTGCACCTATTTTCGTCCATAATTCACTTCGCAATCGACCTGAGATACTCAACAATACTCTCACGAGTAAAGTAGCGTTTTGCACGAAACTATAAAATTTCATTGCTTGGAATGGAACACCTTTATTAGGAGTACGAGTATAACTCTGATACCAAATTAAAATCGAGCCAATTAGGAAAAGTTCTCATAAGTGGATCACACGTCATATTTGTGTGCCCCCTTTTCATAAATCATAATGCATCATGATAAACAACTGATTTGTACATGTGTTTAATTATTCACTGCTTGAAAACGCTATGTACCATTGTATTAAAAAAATAATCTTCAACAACCCATTGAAGAAATATTGAGATTGAATCTCAAACCCTAATTGTCTACCTAAGTCAACAACAACCCACCAAATGATGATTCTTGCAAATACAATAATCTCAATAATTGTAGCACTTAATTAGTGATAAAATATTCCATTAGAATACAACGTGAAACAAATCTTTAATAAAGTAGTAGTACGAGTTACTTACAAATAACAAGCACCGTTCGCACACAAAAACTATCAAGCCTCGACTTTTGGATTGTGGACCAGAAAATGAAGTTTCCGATTTAGCCCCAGTTGGAATTACACATCCAAATAAATGAAGTAACACAAGTTAAACCCACCAGTAAATTTAATCGGGTTAGAAAGTTATAAACTATACAGCTCACTGGTGGAAACATTTCACGCTGACATAATAGTAACTACTACAATCGTTACATAGCAGGAGAAGTGGTTTTGACTGTGTATAGGCATTTCTGTTCAGTACTGTAGTTGCCAACGCAAAAGAATGAATATGAATGTACAAACTTACAAGATTATTATTGTTATCTCCACCAATCGGGTATTTTCAGCCTCATACTCCGGTGTACAGCAAGCTTGGCCACAGGTACCTTGTGCTTTACCTGTCTCCAAATCATATTGACCGCATCTTCGTCTTTCTGAGGATACTGGAATTCAAAGTGGTGAGAAATGTTTTTAAGTCTCGACCACATTCCAATCCATCTCTCCTCCGAAACCTCCCTGAGCTCATTTATCAAGTAGCCTGGTTTAAGAGCCTCGCTAACCGAGAAGAAAATGGAGAAATCCTTGTAGTCTATCTCACTTTCGAAGGGCAATTCTATTTTGTCACTCACAATAACAGGTACGCAGTGGCTTACGATAGCATCAAACAGACGGCAAGATGAAGGGGTGTCACCGGCAGGATGGAGACAGAACTTTGATGAACGCATTTGTTCAGCAGACTAGAATAGGAAAAATAAAATAAAGTGAGAGTCTGAGAGATTGAAAAATCAGTTCAACATAATTGCAAAAACTACCCTTGACGTTTTAACTTATTTCACACACACACACAAAAAAGACAGTTAACTTCAAATGTACAGAACTACAACTGAGGTATAGGTTCGCAAAAATTAGGGGGTTGTCATAATTTTATACTATATGTGAATGAGAGTTTTAAAATGAAAAAAAATCTCTTATGAGCATACTGCGTACATTTAAGGAATATTTAAAGGGTGTTTTTTTTTCTTTCAAAGTTTGATGTTTCATTTGTTTTGGAATTAAGTAAAATCATTAACCCTAATTGCAAACCTGGTGAATTCTATAGAAAAAGCCCCGGATAGAATGATATCAACACATTTCTCAATTTTGTTTGATACTACTACCACAGAGGATGTGAAGAAAGGGAAAAATTGAGATCATAGATAACAGTGTGCAAATAAAACTGAAAACCATAAATAGATTCCGAAAATGGGCTCGGTCGCAACTGAATAATTGCACAACAGTTCCATAAAAAATGCAACTTTGTGTCACTTTTTCACTAATTACTCAATTGCTTGCCAGTTTGTCACTAACACTTATATATGGCTTAGACAAAAACAACTGTCAAAAGAACTTACAGCTTTGAAGCCTTCTTCTGAAGCATAGGCCTCCTCGTATATGACATCTTTTGTTCCATTTAACATCTTATGTAGTTGAGCACGGATTATTCCCTCCTGCCATATTGCAGGTCAGAAACATGTGCTTCACTAAACTAAGCATAAAAGATTTGACAAGGTTTTTTGTATTGGCGTACATCTTTCCTCTTAGTTCTCCCACGGAAAAAAAGTAGTGTTTCACGAGACTTGTATGGATCTTCGTGACCTTCACTAATATACGATTCTACCATGTGTGGATAGGGGGCAACAACATCTTTTGCCAGGCTAGAAATGTTCATTATGCGACCAAAATCAGCAACAATGAAAATGGAAGCGTTAACTTCATCGCGATAGTGCCTGAAGGCATTTGGGTGATGCATGGGAATAACATGGTCCCGCCCGCCAGACCTTTTCCAGTAATCGGACGCCCTTAGTATGTTTACCATCTCGAGCTACAGTTAGAAGCAATGGTTTCATCAGCTCCAAAGAAAGTGAAGACGAGATTTGAAACAATAAAGACAGCAAAGTTACTCTTAAATCTTAATTCTATCTCTCTGGGTTGGTAATCAAATATGGTTGCATGCAGTCTATTTTATTTTTAAGTGAAGTAGTAGTTGAGATTTGCCTGTGCATCAGTACCCTAGCACCTACACAACTGCCCCATCACTGCTATAGTTTCGAGTAGCCATGAGATGCTCAAGCTAATCGGGTTCGTGAGGGATTAAAGACACGAAGTAGTGGATAAGAAATACTCCCAGAACTTTACTCTACTCAAATTCTGTGTCAATAATAATTCAAAAAAATATGTTTACAAGCATTGCTGTTAGTGTTACCGTTTTACAAGGAGGAATGTAGATAAATTTGGTTGCAAGAGATTCATCATTTTTTAATCAAACAAATTTGACCCGGCCAACTTAAATCAGGAAGATCCCCTGAATTCTTTGAAGCCCACAATGAAATAACAATGTGAATACTCATTTATTTCTTCATCAATCAAAAATGTTCATTTCAAAGAAGCCGATGAAGAGCTTTTATCAAGCAAATCAAATGTCCTTGAAACAGGATCAATAAAGAAAATGATCGCCCCATAAAGAAACATTAGCCGATTTACAGACATCTACATTAGGAAACATGCAAATAATATGCCCGTTACAAAAAGACAATTTGAAGGAATGTCAGCTGACTGAATTCTTAAACAATGAAGAGGGCCTGATATTACTGGTAAAAAGTTCCCCATACATGTCGATCAACTCAATACAGCCAAGTAATTTAAAAGTGGTGCAAATCTCATCACAATGACACATCTCATATAAAATGTCGCTCATTAATATGATCATTTGAAGAAAGCTAAAGAACTGAATAACATCAATCTGAATTGGAGCCCAAAAACTACCATAAGAAATTAAAAGGGAAAGAAAACCAACAGAAATCACAACAACAGCATACGAGAACTCACCTGTAGCTTCTCATCGACGGTATTCAATTCCGCCATATTCCGAATGTAGACATTGAAACTAAGAGACGAGAAGAAAGGTACGAAGAAGACGTCAGCCGAATTCGGATCTACAACCCGAACCGCCTCCCTGATTGATCCAGATTCGCCACCCCCATCGTACAAAAGCGAAGCCATCATCCAGTACTCCACGCTATGCTGCTTCCTGAGCCCATCGGTCCACTTCCAGGCCGGAATATTCTTCGCGGTCACCGGAGTGCCGTCGGGAAAGTGCGCGTCCATAATTCCGACGTTGAATCGCGGAGGCAGATCGTACATGTAGACGCGGAGTGGCGGAGATCTGTCCCGGCACGGCGACGCGGCGCTGGTGAGCTGAGGGATGTAGGAGAGGAATTGCGATCTGTAGTCGAGGGTTCCGGCGAGGAGCACTGAGCCGACGAGTAGGGGAACGCATACCGATAAGCAAATGAGAGTGGTGTTTACGGATTTTGGCATTTAATTTTGGGGGCGAGCGCCGAGAAAATCAGCAAATCGGAAGGGGACTACTGGATTGGATCCAGTGGAAGTGAAACGATTGAGAATAACAGTATTGATTTGGTGGGGACTTTTTCGGAATTTCAATTTATAGACACAATCGCTAAATTACTGTAGTAGTACCTATGGTATTTCTATTTTCTTTTTTGGATTTCAACGATATTATTGATCTTTAAAATTTAAAACAATTATTTTACTTTTTAATTTAAAATAAAAATTAATTAGTTTAATTTTTCAAATTAAAATATAATTTTACACTTTAATAACAATTACTTTAATTTTTTAATACACAATATTTTAAATTATTTTTTGATAAAAAATTCAAAAAATAATATTTTTTTAATTTTTTTGTCTTCAACTTATTATTTTACATAGTTAATACATAAATAATACTCCTTATTACACTATATGCCATTGAAATATTAACAAAACAATGAAAATTGAAATTATATATACCATTGAAGCATTAACAAAAGGATGAAAATTAAAGTTATATGGAGTATATTTTTTTAAACTATAGAAAAGAAATTACAATAAAAAACAATAAAAGAAACGTCAAAATATAGTGCATATATTATAGTCAATCCGTCTAAAGAAAAAAATAATCACTTTTTTTAGTGAGACAATCACAATATTGGTCACACTTTATAAAAAAAATACAATTATTCTTGGTTAAAATATCCTTAGTTTTTAAATTTTATTTACAATTATTTTAATTTTTAATTTAAAAATACATATTAAATATTGTTGTTTTTTTAAATGTGTATGCTAAAAAAATATGAGTGTTATTTCAAAAAAAAAAAAAAATGAGTATTAAAAGTAAACGATACAAGCTTAACTTGAGGAAACCAACATTGTACGAAAAGAAAAAAGTGGTGTTAATGAAAATTTATATCTAAGTTTTAGTTGGTAAGGGGACTTATCTTACGTAGTAGTAGTACCAAACTAAAGTCAAGAGCAAATTATGGTTTACAAATTACTCAATTTTAAAAAATACCCTACGAGAGTACTTAATTATCTTAGTATTTACATTTATTTTGGTTTAACACAACAATTAACAAAAAAAAAAAAATTGGACAAAAAAATAAATTATTACACTTGTCTTAAAAAGAATGATTCACACTTCATTTAGAAAACATTTACAAAAAGATGTGACCATTTTTATGGGAGAGAGTATATTTTTAAGTTAATAATATTGTTACTTAAAATTTGCCATTACCTCTTTAAGTTATTTAGGTGTGACCATTCTTTCTTTAATTTAAGTTATTTATTGTTACTTAAAATTTGCAATTAAATTTTGTAGAATAAATTGTATAAATTCAATATCAATTGTACCAAACTAAGTGTCAATAGTACAAATTACTTGGTATACCAAAGTAATTAGTTAGTACTAGTATAAAAGACAATTTTATATACAAATTATATATTAGTTAGTAAATAACTCCAATATTTAGAACCTCCCGCGAAACGTGAGAAGAGTAAGAACTGGAAGAGAGGTGGAAATTCATACACACATTTTTTATTTATTTTACTATTTATTAATTATTTTAAAATTCAAAATTGAATATTGTAACTATAATTATTTAAGTAAATTTTAATTAACTTTTAAGCAATTTAGGAATAAACATAATTAATTAATTAACATTAAAATTTTCAAAATGATATTTAATTAAAAAAAAAAAAAAAAAAAGCTAAAAACACGTGTAATTTGAATGGGAGATGAATTGTAAAATTCATTCAAGTTATCTCAAAATAGTCAACTCAAATGTCAGAACAGTGTAGTCGAACGAAATTGGCGGCAACATAAATTCACTTCCTCTAAAATTCCCAATCTCTCAAACTAGGGTTCCGCCTTCACCTCAAAAACAAAATGTTCGGAGCGCAGCCGTCCTCCTCCGCTTTCGGCACTCCTTCCTCCACTCCCGCCTTCGGCACTCCTTCATCTACCCCTGCCTTCGGCACTCCCTCCTCTACCCCGGCCTTCGGCACTCCTTCGTCTACTCCCGCATTCGGCACGCCTTCGTCCACCCCCGCCTTCGGCACGCCTTCAACTCCCGCGTTCGGCTCACTCTTTTCGACGCCCTTCTCGCAGCAGCAGCAGCAAACTTCGTCGATATTTCAGACACCTCAGCCCCAACAACAGCAAAGCGCGTTCGGCTTTACGTCGCCGTTTAATGCTCAGACGCAAGGGCAGGCGACTCCGTTTAACAATGCTCCGCCTGCAATGAATTTTATGAATTCACAATTGACTACTCAGATGGCCCCTGTTGCTCCTCCTCCATTTTCTCTGGCCGATAGAGATATCCAGGTGAGATTTTTTAGTCGATCCTTGCAATTAGTTATACTATCGAGTGTTTGAATCTTAATGTTTAGTTCAACTGAAAATATACATGTTGTTTTGTAGGCGATTGTCGATGCATATAAGGAAGAGCCTGGGAACCTTAAGAATGCATTTAAGGTTTGTTTTCCCCGAACATTCCTTTTACTGGAGATATTTAGACCCAATTAAATCGAACGATTACTTACTTTTGCCCAATGCTTATGTGAAGAAAAAAAGGATCTGGTTGGGATTGACTGAACCTTTTCAACGAGCTGATTAACTGTGTTAAGACCTAAGTGTATCTTTAAATGCAATGGTTTGAGCTAAGCTAACATTCTATTCAGGGTTAATTGGAATTTGTTTTCAAGCTTGGGATTGTATGCATCAACGTACTTTTAATTTTGATTCAGTTATAGAAGACTAATTTTGATTAGATAATGCTTGTGCATTGGATTTGGATTGTATGAGATTTGAAATAAATAAGTTCTTTATAAGTTTTCTCCTGAATATTCACAAACACATAGTAGGGAACCCATTGGTATCTGCCATTCTGATAGCTTCAGTTTTTGGTGTAAATACTTTTTTCATTAGATTTTCATCAAGTATTCTTGTTTGTTTTGCAGCATCTGTTGTTTAGTGTGACTGAACCTCAGCACAAGACAAAACCTGTTGGTGTATCAGATGTGAGTTTAGTGTAGTCATTTGACCTGCATTATCAGGATTTCAACCATTTCAATTATAAGTTTTACTTTGGACACTATTCTGTAAATCTTGTAAGTTGTAAAGTAGTTTGGACTGCCAGATTATGTGGGCAGAGGCAATAGCAAAGCTAGAAGGCATGGAAACTTCCAAAAGAGAACGTTTGTGGCCCCAAATGGTGCAGGGGTTTAAAGATCTTTCTCAGCGTCTCAAGGTACAATTATTTTTTATTAGTTCATTTTACCTAATTCTGAGAGGAAGTCTAGCGCTTGGCAGGTTGTTTCTGAAGGTTTCTTCTTATCTATATAGGCAAAAACCATGTTCAATTTTATCAACTGTGCTGTATACGTTTGTAGCATATACGTGATCTACCATTCATTTTCAGCTTTTATGTCACATATATCGACTCCAATGGTTTATATATATAATACGCCTAGTTTGGGATGAAACTTATGGATCAATTGTTATTAATCTGTAATCAATATCTTGGAAGCATATGGGAGTATGATAGTATAAGCATGAATTCTGTGTTCAACGCAAACACTCAATTCGTAAGGAATGATTATGTACATGCTATAAAAAATTGACTGGAGAAAGGTGCCTGATGTTTATAGCATTATGTTTAGAGTAAAACATTTTGAGCTTGATACCTCCACCATAGCTTGCAACAAGGTTGAGATTTACTAATGCAAAACAAAGAGTAGAAACTTCTGTTTGGGGGAACTTAGCGCCTGATAACTCACCCCGTAAGTTCTACCTCAGGAAAGACTTAAGATCTATTCGTAGACTGATAGTTGGTCAGCCCCCTACGCTTGCATTTACTTTCTATTCATTTTATATCAAAGTCAAGATCAGTGACCTGCGCTTTTTTCTTTAAAGCATGAGTATAGAACTAAATTACTAGAAAAAAAGGTTTGAAAGTTATTATGGGTCTGATACGCCAGTATTTAATTGTTCATGATTTGTTTTGAACTCTTTTGAATGTGTTTTAAAGTTGTCAAGTTGGACCTTTCTGATCAAATTATGTCTAATCGCTTTGTTTCTAGTTTAAAATTAGCATTGATAATGATCATATAGTTCTGCTTATATTTTGAACAATCAGGCTCTGCTTATAAATAATTTGCATTAAGTTTCTGATGATGTTTCTAATATGGTTTTTGTAGCTTCAAGATGAAGTCATACTCTCAGATTCTGAGAGACTGAAGATGACTCAGACCAACGTAAAGATGGTACTCTCTCTCTCTCTCTCTCTATATATATATATATATATATATATATATATATATATATATATATATATCTGTGTGTGTGATCAACCAATAACTTTGGCATTTTCTTGGTACAGCTCCAAAGGCATTTTCAAGCTGACACACTTCCATGGATTCAAAGGATGCAACAGAAAGAGCAAGGGCTCCAAAGGCGCCTTTTAAAGGTGAAGTATCATTTAGCTTTGTATACTGAATGGATCTCTCATAATCTAATTTTGGAAGTCAATTCTAATATGTAGAGAAAGTTGTACTAATAGTTTTTCTCTGGTCTTTTAAAGCTCACAGTTGCAATTCTATGAAGGATCATCCGCATGTTATTGATATTTATATGTGGTGTTGTACACAGGTAATGAGAATAATAGAGGCTCTTGAGAGTAAAGGCAGTCGATTACCTCTAATGAAGGGAGAAGTAGAATTAGCTGAGAAGTTAGCTGTCATTACAAGACAGGTGCATTTCTTTTCTACCTAATGCAGTATCTTTTTGGAATGTGATTATGTGACAATGGACAATAAATGATGAGTAAATACTCTACCCCACAATAAATGATGAGTAAATACTCTACTCCATGCAGTTAAAAGGGCCTGGAGCAGAACTCTCTAGACGGGTCCAGAACCTACTCTCACTGTCTCGCCTTCAAGCAGATGGTTTTAATGGCGGATCGGTTTATCTGCCAGGATCAACCAAAATCGACGAACAAAGTCTAGCTGACATGCAGGAGGTACAAAGTGAAAACAGATTTTGCGTTCTTGTGATAATATTCGTTATTTTTAATAACTTAACTAGTATGATTATAGCCTGCTCACACAAAATATCTAGACAGAATACTTGGCCTTTATTTTCCTCAGTATTGTGTGCTTAGTTTTTTTCATCCATAAAAGTAGAACTGATATTCTCCTATATTTTAAGTGTGAAAGAAAATTAGGATTGTTTGGCTTTATTTTTACCGGTATTTGGAATGCTGCTATTCTTTCGGATTGTATCAGAATTCACGGGGGAAATGATTATTTGTTTTTATTGATGTTGTCTGTTTGCACAACTATAATAGGTCTTGCAGAGGCAAACTGAGGCTATTTCTAGGCTAGCCAATGTGCTAAAAAGAGACATGCGAGATATGGAAATAATAATGACTGAAGATACAGCAATGTCTGAGGATTAGAGAATTTGCAATGTCTCGACTCTCGAGCAGTTTGATGGGAAATCTTATACCTTCGTGCACTTGTCAAAGTGAATCCCAGTCATGAATCTCTCATAGAAATGTGTATCATGAATGTCTGTTTTTAGACAGTAGTATATTTTCTGTAGATGGGGTTTATGCCGCCAACTTTTTTTTATACTTTTTTTCGAAACACAGGGCATTGTGTAACTTTATTATCGACACGAGAAGAACAATTATCCAGTTGTAATCTCCCATTCTCCCGTGCAGTTCAACACAAGTTTTGAAAATTAGCTTGAGTGCAAATGACAGTTACTTCTGAATTTTTTGTTATTGTAATACTTATAATGGGATCTAATAATTTTAGCTAAGTTGACACTTTGAAATTTAGCAAATTCCGTGTAAACAAACAACCCTCCCATAGAATTACATGGATAGTATAATCCGAATGTATATAACTACCGATAAACACTAGAATATGCAATATTCACACTAGAATACGTAATATTCACCAGGCCAAACGCAGACTCTAAACAACATTCACCGAGCCAAGAGCACTCCTCAAGTGAAACCTTCCACTAGTTCGTTTTTCTCGTGAAACACCTTTGATGTATATTGGTTTCAAGATCAGCACTTCATATTTGACGATTCATTGAGATCAAACACACTTTCAATGGCTCTAAATTAGAGAGACAAACACCAAAACTAAAAAGAATACAAGACCAAAATGTAGAAGCTATTTACATGAGAGGAATTTAGGGCATACACACTCACTTCCTTTTTAGCTATACACTAGTAGTACTTTTTTTTTATCCTAACTGTTAGCTTCTTCTGTCGAGACATGTACATGTCTTTTACATAGAAGAGTTTAAATCAAGAACCGAATACTATGATACCTAATTTGAAAAAATATAAATAAATGAAAATTAATATTCGAAAATAAAAATATAAATCTAAATATAAATAGAACTCCATTCCATAATCATAAATAATTTTGATCTTTGTTTTTTTTGTTCAAATCATTCTTCAATATTCTTAATATTAATGTTAAAAAACTAAAAGAATTGGATTAATATGCAAAGTAGTGAATTGATTTGATAATAAGCAAAAGTAACATTGGTCTTAAGAAGCAAGTTTTAAAAGCTCAAGAAACTCTTAGTTCAAATATCTCTAAAAATCACTACAAAACAAAACTGTCAACGACTAAAAACCAGAATTACGAAAAAGTTTCAACATAAATAAAAGCACTAGTGAACAGAAAAAATGGAAGTTTGATAAAACTGATAATAGCAAGCAAGGTCGCATTTATTCCCAGCCAGAGGCAGGAGCACCAGCACCGGCCACTATCCCGGCAGAAGGATCTGCTACTGGTGGGGCAGCAGCTGCTTCAAATCCACCGGCACCTGCATGAGCAATGTAGTATAGACCTTTAAAGTTTATGCATAAAATTGATGTATAAAACACAGATATCTAATGAATAATCCAAGGCATCTAAAATTAGGTTAAAAAATGATTGATGAAGTAATAATACTAACCTTCCGTATCAGCAGCACTCCACTCAGCTGGAGGTGGGTTCGAAGCAGGAGCCCATTGGGCTTCTGTGATTTGGTTACTAGACCAATTATCAACACCTGCACCACCACTATAATCAGGATAATCTAGAGCTACAGGTTCCTCCTCTTGTTCTTCCTTAGTCTCCTCCGGCTCTCTATAGAAGAATAGATCAACCTGTTGGAGAAAATCAATTTCAGTTTAAGAATCACACCAATAATGAAAGGTTAGACAGTTACAAACTTAAAAAAGAGGATTATAAAAAGACTCCAATAAAAGGGCAATATCAGTCACTTTAAAAAGTATCTTAATCAGTGTGAATTCTAAAATTGCATTCATTTCAGGACAGGAGTACCCAAATACACACAATGACTCTGAGAAACTACAGTACAAATGTTTATAGATTCATAACAATGCCTACCATGATTTCCCATTTGTGTCCAGGAGCAGCGAGGCCACGCATCTGGAGCACCATCCTGGCCAAAAGCCAGAAGAGGCATCCAATGCTGTGCTTCCCCTTGTTATTGGCTGGAATACCAACATCAACAAAGCGCATTGGGGAATCAGTATCACAGAAGGCAATGGTGGGGATGTTATACAAAGCAGCTTCCTTAATGGGCTGCACAAACAATACGAGAGCATCAGATTTATGATATTAATCATTCAATGAATCATCACGAGGTATTTAAAAGTGCAACAGAACAATAAGAAAACAATAAGAAATCCCATGGGAAGATGACCTGGTGATCGGTTCTTGGATCAGTCAGGATCAGAAGCCTTGGCTCACTGAATGAGGTCTGAAGCTGATTGGTAAAAGTACCAGGCGTGTGGCGTCCAGCAATCGCATGACAACCAGTGTACTGTGCAAACTTCAACACAGCTCTCTGACCATAGGGTCTAGCAGACTGGACAATGATGTCCTGAGGGTTCTCGATAGCCACGATAATTCTGGCAGCCATCTGAAGTTTCTCCAGTGTCTTTCCAAGGTTAATGATGTAAATTCCTGAAAGATAACAGACATGAAATAAGATTAGTAAACGTAAAAATACACGTCTATACAAATCAATAAAGCCAAATTTCCAACTTGACAATTGAAACTGTAGAAATTACAAAGGTGTCATTTCAATACAAAATTACAAGCAATGAAATTGGTTGGATTAAAAAAAACATATAACCAAGCGATCGACTCACTTCAATAACAACAACAAAATTCTGCACAAACGGATTGTCACCGTGAAATATAATGAAATTCCCATTGACATAAGTTTCTATATTTATTCGTAGCTAAACCTAAGAATCAATCATTCCCCTTAACGAGCCCAAATCATTCCTCCCATCTCCTGAACCCCAAACCCAGAATTCAAAACAGTAAATATAAAATTTACTAAGATACCGTAAACTGTTAATAGATACAAAAAATGGAAAAGGGTAAACACGGATCAGAAAAACTAAAAGAAAAAGGTGAAAAATTACCATCGTCACGGCGCTTGAAGACATAGCGTTCCATCTGGAAGTTGCAGTTCTTGGTACCGAGGTGAGCTTCGGACGCCAAGAGCATCTGTATGTCGGCCTCCTTCGTCGACATCGTCCTTTGAGCAGTCGCCATTGTTACGACCTGATTTCTCTCTCACAGCTTCACTTAGGGTTGAGCTGCTGCTACTTGTGCGGCCCTTTTTATGTTGCAATGGGGAGAGAGGGAGGGCTGTGTCTATTGGATTGGGCTCAGCCATAACTTTCTTATTGGGCTTTAATGGAAATGTAAAGTAGCCCACCATAAGCGAAAATTTACAAACTAAAGAAAAAAAGTAAAAATAAATTTGTACTCAGTATTTTGTAGTAAATAAAAAGGTTAAATAATACACGTAACTATTATTATGACATGTTTTAGAAAAATGTAAATAATTTTATAAGACGGAAATTGAATGAGTAATAAGATATATTCTTCTCACAATATACTATTGTTTTTACATTTTTTTTAAGGTATATTTAAGGGTATAGGACCCTTTAATTTTACTTATTATAAAAAACACCTTATGATTTTAAATTTTAAATAAAAGGTTCTATATTTTACAATTTCTTAAATATTAGGTGTTTAACATGTTTTTTATTATATTAAAGGGCATTCTTTATAATATACAAAGTCTAGAATACCCTTTTAAGATAAAACAATTAATAATTATTATTTCTACATTAATTTAATTATTATAATTTGTTAGATCAACATAAGGCTAGCTAATTCAACACAAACCGTGGTTTCAATAATTAAATAAATAACTGTGCTAGTTAAGTCCATAGAAAACTAAATCAATATACATAACTATGCTAGTTATTTCAAAAAATAATTTATATGGTGTAACTATACTAGATAATTGAATTTATAACTATAATGATAGATAATAGTGTAACTTTTATATATAACCGAACTATGCTAGTTTTATTATATAAAAAATACGTTAGGAAATAATAACTACAACCTAACTAATAAAGTTATTATAATAACTACAACATAACTATTATAGTTATTAACAAATATTCATGGCAAAACTCAAATTATAATTATCAATGTAGCGAAACGGATAGTTCTCAAAAAATTATCGTTTAGTACTTCTCCTAGCTTCAGTCGATAGTTCTCAAAACATGATCGATCACTTCTCCTAGCTTCAATCGTTCCATCTACAAAAAAAAAAAAAAATACTCATAAGTAAAATAAAATTTATTGAAAACAAAAAAACAAGAGCAACACATTACACACATATTCATTAATTAAACAATTAACAATAACATCAATAAATAATAACTAGTACAACATAGCTAGTATAGTTATGAATGATTATATATCAACCCAAATGTGAGAAATACTTCTACATTGGTGAAAATATTTTTTACAGTATATATCCATTGTAATAATTAAACATAAATATGTTCAACTTGAATCAAGCAACATTCCGATCAGACATAAAATAACTTAAATCAAGCAACATTCCGATCAGACATAAAATTTAAAGCCGATCTACACTAGTCGACTTAAGTTTAACTATTTTTTGTAAAATCAAAAATTCAATTTTTTTCTATTTTCTCTACTGAATAATATTAAATTTTCCCATATACAAAAAATACTAGATTACATAAAAAAAAAGTATCAAGAGCATCCAAAATCAATTGTACAGAAAGGACAATTGCACTCAAAAAACAAAAGAACAATGTACCGTACCTATTTTCTTCTTCAGCAATTGAACATAGAAAGCACACGACGGCAAAGCTCGCGGGGTGAAGATGAAACATACAAAAACATCATCAATATTTAAACCCAAAATTAAACATAGGTATGTGAAGCCACAATTTTTAAAACAAATTACGACCATCCTTTCACATAAATCATATGTTCTTCACTACGATTCCAGAAAAGATTTTACGCACCTTGTCTTTGCTTCCGCACTTCAATATATCTATCAAAGTCGAAGCTTTCTCGGTTGAGATCTTCAGAATATCTATCAAAGTTGAAGCTTTCTCGGTTGAGATCGTTCGGCGTTGTAGATTTTGAGAATTGTGGTCGCGGTTTGGAACCCTCACCTACGAAAGTAATTGCGAAGTTGCGGGTGATCGTTCTGGGTATTAAACATGCAACTAATGAAGTGACTGCCCTAATTTTCACGCGAAATTTCGGCTCAATCTCTCACGAATTTGTGTCAAAATCCAGACTTTGAAATAAGGTATTCGATATTATAGTAATATATATTTGGGAATTACAGTAAGAATATGAAAAACTTACTCACCTGCTGGATTCCTTCTCGAGTTTATTTGTTCAGGATGATAGCAGTAAAATTCTGGAGAATTCGGCCGTCGATGGTAATGATTTAGAGCTTCGGGATTTTTCAAAAGCGGTTTTGGAACTGGGGATTGTTGAGCGGCGGTCTCTGAGAAAACCCTCAACTGAACTAGAAAATGCGTAAATTGGGGAAAATAATTAGATAAATCGTATTCCATTTTGACAAATTTTAGATTTTAAAATATAGAAGGGTTAAAATGGCCAGTTGGCCCTTTTATAGTATTAGGGAAAACTATGGGAGGATGTTATAATAAGACATTTTAATGTGCCCCAATGGGTTAATCCCCCTTTTTTTAAATTATCAACAACTATATTTATTTTGGATTTGAAAAACAATTGTTTTACTAGTACTAGTACTGCTGCCCGTGCGATGCACGTGATTTAATTATTTGGAATAATCTAAAATTTTATTTAATCTCAGGCTAAAAATTTATTAATGGACTAACAAATTATTTTATTTAATAATCCAACTCTCATTTAAATTTGTAAATTCGTATTAATCTCATTATTAACCATTATCTCAATTATGAAAATTTTATTACTTTCAAAGACTACGTATGTTTTGATGTAATTTATAGTATGTAAGCTTCTTGGGCATAGCCGAGTGGTAAGGTCTGTGATGATGTTGGTGTAATTCCCCGACGACGCAGAGTTCGAATCTCGGATATGACAAATTTTCATTGAAATATTATGAAGTTAGTCCTTGGATGAGACCTATTGGCTATGACTAATTTTCATTGAAATATTATGACTAATTTACATTCTACCCGATCGAGGAGCCTCTGATCTGGTGGAAGAGGAGTTTCTCGTCTCATCCTACCCGATCGAGAAGCCTCTGATCTGGTGAAAAAGGAGTTTATCTTCTCTGCATTGATTTTACATCATACCCGATCGAGGAGCCTCTGATCTGGTGGAAGAGGAGTTTCTCGTCTCATCCTACCCGATCGAGAATGGCTATGACTAATTTACATCCTACCCGATCGAGGAGCCTCTGATCTGGTGGAAGAGGAGTTTCTCGTCTCATCCTACCTGATCGAGAAGCCTCTGATCTGGTGGAAGAGGAGTTTATCTTCTCTTCATTGATTTTACATCATACCCGATCGAGGAGCCTCTGATCTGGTGGAAGAGGAGTTTCTCGTCTCATCCTACCCGATCGAGAAGCCTCTGATCTGGTGGAAGAGGAGTTTTTCTTCTCTGCATTTCTCGAGTGTCAAACGCATCTAACAAATACCTAAAACCGCTGGGGGAAATCCAAATAAATGGAAAATAAAAATTATAAAGCTGAAAAATAAATAAAAATATAAAAAAATGAATTTACTTGGTAAACATTAAAGAGATGAGATGACAAAAATACAATTATATTAATATAACATATATTAACCTGTAAAACAAATTTAACATAACTAAATTAAGTATAAACTAAAAATTAAAAAAAATCTAGTCGAACATAATTATTATAGAAGAGAAAATAATATACTTAAATGGATTAAAGAATATGAAGAGATTGATTTTTATCCTATATGAAATTAAATTAATATTAATAGAATAGAAAATAATATTGAGAAAAGAAATAATGAGAAAAGAAATAAAAATGTATATATTTAAAATGATAATTAATTATTATTACCCGAAAATATATAATTTTAAATTATTATTTAAAATTTATATATAATAATTTAAATATGCTTAATAATATTACTAATTATAATTTATAATTTTTTTATTTATAATTTATAGTGTGAACACAACATTATCATTGCCTTTCCTATTAGTTCATGGGGCATTAGTGGATACTGAAATTATAGGGCATTAGTGGATACTGAAATTATATATGTATAGATTAATTAATAGTGATTAGTATTTGATAAATCAAAATATGTAAAATTTGCTGTGACACAAATATACTTTTATTTGAGTGGGGTCAAAATGGACATTACACTACGATTGCGTGCAGATCTGTTATCCGACAAACCAGGAGTAGGCAAATGGCCAGTGAACCCAGGAGACAATTTCGGCCTTGAAATTACATGTTAGTCCCCTAAAACATATCATTTTCACTAAACTCATTATTTTATTATATTTTTTCTTCTTCTCCAATAAAATATCAATCAAATCACAACAATTTCCCATAACCAATTTACACCGTAACCCTCATCTCCACCTCATTCCTTCCTCCCCTGCTTTCTCTCTCAAACCCGTTGATCCGAATGTGAAAACTATTTTCCGGAGGAGGAGGGATGAGTTTTTCCGACATCATTTCTCCCGTGAAATTGCTCGGTTGATGAAGCCTCCGTGGATCTTTCTCCATTGATTCGGGTACGGGTTTGCCGCTCGATTTGTACAATGTTGTTGTACGTATAGTTGCTTTTCTTCTTCATTATATTTTTGATTGAGCTGCAGCTGCAGCTGAAGATATTTGACATTTTTAAAAAATTAAAATAAAAAAGGCTGACGGCTTCTCGTTTTACATTTGTGCAATGTGGTATTTTATTTTTATTTCTTAAATTGATAGTAATTATTTCAGTTGTTCATTTCCCTCTCCTCTTGATTAAAAGGATTTCTTTTTGTATTGGGTAATTATTGTTTGTGATTAGGATTTAGGAATGATTTCCATTTATGAAGTTGATGTGACATGGCTAATAATAAGCTGTGCTTCATTGATTTCCTATTTGGAGGAATTGGTCTGTATGAAATGGGTTGATTTCCATTCTTAGTTTTAGATTTTAATTTAATGTTTTCCCTTTTCATCTAATAGGATTTCGCAAATTCATGTTGTGAAGTAGGCGTTATTTTGACGACGCTGAACATGGACATTTCTGAGATTGAAGAAATCCTGATCTCTATTGGTGAGCCAAAGGTATGGGTAGGGTATCTAACCAGATTTGTTGTCTCATACCTAGTTTTTTTTCTGGTCTAGCAGATTCAGTGACAAAAATTTGTGGTTGTTGGTACAGTTACACGGTGAGATGTGCAAGAGCCTGACTGGTGTGTATGTGAAGGTGTTGTCAATATTTCCTGACATAGAAGCAGCTCGGCCAAAGAGCACATCCGGCATTCAGGCACTATGTGCTCTGCACATTGCACTGGAGAAGACCAAGAACATTCTTCAACACTGTGCAGAATGTAGTAAACTTTATTTGGTATGAAAAGCTTCTTTCACAAACTGCTTCTGTTTCTCGGTGTTCAAATTATGATATTCTCCTTCAGAATCTCATTAGTAAATTTTACAGCATAATTTTCAAGTACAATAGACATGGGAATTTCCTTATTTGTTAGTGTCTCTTTCATTATCTTTCTTGGTTGGAACATGTTTAAAAGGTTAACTGCATTTTTATATAGCAACCTATGGTTAAAAATAATATGGTTGTGGCTTTTGATATTTTTTTCTGTTAAAGGTTGTTCAATTGCCCTTTTATTTTGTGTTTTTCCTACACCATTATTAATCTTAATCTTCATTAAACATGTGACTATTATTATTTTCTCATCAGGCAATAACGGGAGATTCTGTTGTTCTAAAATTTGAGAAGGCAAGATGTGCCCTAGAAGATGGTTTGAAGCGTGTTGAAGATATTGTTCCAGAAGCCATTGGTGTTCAGGTACTAGGTTGTGCTTGTATAATTTTGAATAAGATGTAAATCAGGATTGGACCAATGAAAATCCACTTAGAATTGGCAGAATTAGACTGGATGAAATAGATTAAGTTATTTACAATGATTGCTGCACAACTTTTTCGGACTTGAACAGTGCCCCCTCTTTACAGATTGCTGAGATTTTAGTCGAACTTGGAAGGATCGAGTTTTCACTTGATCCAGTGGAGAAGCAGATCGGTGATGAGGTTATTGGACTGCTGCAACAAGGGAGCAACTTTAACAGCAGCAGCTCTAATGACAACCATGAGCTTGAGTCTTTCCACCAGGCTGCTTGTAAACTAGGTATCACTTCTTCAAGAGCTGCACTTAGAGAGAGACGGGCTTTAAAGAAGCTCATAGACAGAGCTCGAGCTGATGAAGATAGAAGGAAAGAGTCGATTATTGCTTATCTTTTGCACCTCATTAGAAAATACTCAAAGCTGTTCAGGAGTGAATTTTCAGACGACAATGACTCGCAGGGGTCCACACCTTGCTCGCCCACAGTACATGGATCCTTGGGAAGCTGTGCTTTCGATCACCACCTTTCCAAACTCAGCTCTTTTAACTTCAAGCCGGCAATAAGCTGGAGGAGATCTGATCAAATGACTGTCCCTCCAGAAGAGTTAAGGTGTCCAATATCTTTGCAACTCATGTACGACCCGGTTATAATAGCATCCGGGCAAACATACGAAAGGGTTTGCATCGAAAAATGGCTTGGTCATGGTCACAACACGTGTCCCAAGACTCAACAACAGCTGCCACATCTCTCTTTGATACCAAATTACTGTGTGAAAGGTTTGGTGGCTAGTTGGTGTGAACAGAATGGGATATGCGTTCCGGATGGGCCTCCAGATTCACTCGATCTCAACCACTGGAGGCTGATGCAGTTAGAAAGTGACCCGGCAAGTTCAAAGTCTGTACTGAAGAGTGTTGGTTCTTGCAAATTCAAAGGTGTGAAAGTGGTGCCTTTGAATGACAGCGGGATCGTTGAGGAGGCTGAAGGAAACGAAGATGAAGAAGACGCTGTTTTTGTTTCTCCGCAGGAGGAGGATTGTGGACAAGGCTGTGCCTTTGATAAATACGAGTTCCTTTTGAAGGTTTTAGAGGAGGAGGAAAGTGATCTGCTGAAGAAATGCAAAGTGGTGGAGCGGATAAGGCATTTGCTAAAAGGCGATGAGGAAGCCAGAACTTATATGGGGGCTAATGGTTTCTTACAAGCATTGCTGAAATTTTTGGAGTCGGCGGTCACTGCCAGGAATGGGAAGGCTCAGGAGATTGGAGCAATGGCTCTTTTCAACCTTGCTGTGAATAATAACAGGTGTGTTATGAACTTACTCACTAGTTTTGAGGCTCTTTGTTGGACCAAAAACTGCACTTTCTAAATTCATTATCTTGCATGTTACTGAAATTGAATAGACATATGCTATTCGTCAGGGAAGTCTAGTTTCATCTTGCATTATAACGCATAGTGTACAACACTTCGACCTTGTAAGTTCAAACTGCATGATCCTATTTCCTTTTTGAGGATGTTCCAATTGCTTACTATTTTGTAAATGATAAATTCACTTAAAAAGTAATACACTAGTATTGGACAAAGATTCATGTTGATATATATATGGACCTGGTCTATGAATTTGAAAATTCCACAATAACATAAATGTGAACTCAATATTCGCTATTTATCTTCAATTTCAGTATTTGTTAATAATAATGTAAAATGAAACTGATTCTCTGTTCCTTTACAGAAACAAGGAAATGATGCTGGCCTCGGGTGTACTCCCAATACTCGAGAAAATGACCTCCAACACAGATTCAGTGGGAGCATCAACTGCCCTTTACCTAAACCTCTCATGTCTCGAGGAGGCCAAACCCATAATCGGAACCACAGATGCCGTCCAATTCTTGATATGGGTCCTCCAAAACGAAACCGACGAGCAGTGCAAGCTCGATGCCATCCACACCCTCTACAACATATCCAGCCACCCCGACAATATCCCTCACCTTCTCTCAGCCAACATCATCGGCAGCCTCCAGGATCTCATCACGCACCCGAGCAGCCAAACCTGCACTGAGAAATGCATCGCCGTCTTAATCTACTTGGCCTCGAGCAAAACCGCGAGGGATGAGATAATATCGGGCCCGAGTCTAGTTAGCGCCCTCGCCACTGTCCTCGATTCGGGAAATCATGCCGAGCAAGAACAGGCGGCTGCTTGCCTATTTATACTGTGCAACTCTGACGAGAAGTGCTGTCAGATGGTTCTGGAGGAAGGAGTGATTCCGTCTTTGGTGTCGATCTCGGTGAATGGGACTGCGAGGGGGAAGCAGAAGGCTCAGAAGCTTCTCATGCTCTTCCGGGAGCAGAGGCAGCGAGAGCAGTCGCCCGGCCGAGCACGGCCGCCGGTTTCTGAGAGCGGTGAGGTGGAGATGATGAGAGCTCCGGAAGGAAAGCCGCTGTCAAAGTCTGTCTCTAGACGGAAAGTGGGGAAGGCGATTAAGTTCTGGCGGAAGAACATGAGTTTTTCCCTGTACCACCGCTGAAGGAGGTGGTGTTGGTTCCATGTTATAGTACTGAAATTAAAACCCCTTTTGTTTGTAGCGAAATTTAGTTGTGAATAGTTTGTTATAAATCAATCCCTCGTGTTTTTTGTTCACTTTTTCTTTTACTTGCTACTTTTTCCCCACGGTTTGGTATTAGGCATAATAAATACATATCATATTTTTGTTGTTCTTATACATTTTCTCACTGTTTGGATTTGGAGTAGTGTCTATATCTGTTCACAATTCGATTTTCACTCACTTGGCTATCACCTATAGTATTGTATATTTTGGGTGGAATATAGAGTTTGAATAGCAGAAGGTTACATAAAAACTCACCTATCACCTATAGTATTGTATATTTTGGGTGGAATATAGAGTTTGAATAGCAGAAGGTTACATAAAAACTCACCTATAGTATTGTATATTTTGGGTGGAATATAGAGTTTTAATAGCAGAAGGTTACATAAAAACTAACATTATGTTCCTGCAAATACTTGGCTATCACCTATAGTATTGCCGGCTAGGGAAGCTTTAAGAATCATATATGGGGATCTATACAAAATAATTAAAACTTTAAGAAATCATATATGATTATGTTCCTGCAAATACTTGGCTATCACCTATAGTATTGCCGGCTAGGGAAGCTTTAAGAATCATATATGGGGATCTATACAAAATAATTAAAACTTTAAGAAATCATATATGGGGATAGGGAAGCTTTAAGAATCATATATGGGGATCTATACAAAATAATTAAAACTTTAAGAAATCATATATGGGGATCTATACAAAATAATTAAAACAAAAAAAGTTAATCGCCCACCATGGGGCTCGAACCCATGACCACAAGGTTAAGAGCCTTGCGCTCTACCAACTGAGCTAGACGGGCTTAGTGATTAACAAATTTAAAACAACATATATCACCACATCCAAGAGAATTTAATATAGTAATTCAGGTATCTTTATCAGAATCAACACTCAAAAAATTATATACAAGATTCAGTTGGCAACATAAGGCCCAGCTAAAAAAAACATTCTTTTCTATGTATAGAAGAAGTTTAGGACTAATTATGCATCAACAACTCTCATTTTCTAGCTGTATGAGAAAGAATAATACTGACAACATTTCCTTCATGATTTGTCAGTTCTAAATATCATCAACCTTTCGGTATAAGTATAACCTGGAAACTATTATATGTTCTCTCCATGAAAACTAGTAAAAAGTTAGATCCATTTCGGCCGAAAAAATAACAGAGCTTCTCGATTTCAGTAGCCATCTAGAAGTTGCTATTTATGGTTGTCCCTCTCCAGTGGTATTCTTCTCAACTGTCTCATGAGTTTCAGAGTTTCCTTCATGGTTGACTTCTGTGTGTCCCTTCTTCAGCATTTCCTTGTAACTGCAGTTCGCTTCGTGGCTGAACGAACTGATCTCGCCTTCCGAACAATCGGAGACCGGAGACGAGTTTGCAGACTGATACGAAGCGTACATCGGCGAATCAACAAAAGGCGGCTCTTCGAGCACTTTTATTCTGTTCCTCAGGAAGCGCAACCTGTCCACCGATTTCTGTATGGCCTCACAAGTCATATCCTTCGACGAATCGAACTCGCTGTGGGCATTATTTCCTCTCGCTGCATTGTTGCACCAATCTTGCGAAGAGTACGACTTCACAAACTCTTCCAAGTCCATAATCGTCGCGTTCTCGTTGGAGTTGACGTCGATCGGAATCTCCTTCTCCCTCGCGTTCTTCGATCCAAAAGCTGTCAGAATCGAGATGATAAAGTTTAGCCATGAGATCACGTAAGCAATGGCCCAATCGAGGAACGGGACCCGGTGGATGATCGAGGGCAATTCCGTCAAGATGTGATCGACGTGTTCCGGAAGGGTCTCTGTGCTGCATATGAGCACGTCGACTTTGTCGAACAAGATTGTGGAGGGAGGGAAGATTGCCTCCGCCTTGGTTTCGAAGGTGAGGATGTTATCGTCTATGAACGAGAGCAGGGGGAACACTGGATACATGAGGCTGTAGACGAAGGGGAAGACTAAATTCATGAACGATATAGCCCTTATCGCTGTCGATCCCAATGGCCCATCGAGGTCTTTTAGCTTTGTGCAAGTTTTTTGAGCGATGCCCACAAGCGAGGTCCCACATGTGTGCAGTGGACGACGTCTAGGCGATCTCTGTGCAGCGACTGTCGGTTCCTGATAAAGAAGACAAAGCTGACATTAACAGTGAACATTGGTCTGATGGGATTAAATGTGGCAATGCAATCAATTCATACCAAATTCAAGAAGTGTGTCATGATCTTAATAGGAAGCCTCCAGGCGAGGCTGCCGATAACCATACTCATTTTCTGTTGTTAAATGTGAAAAAAAAGAAAGAAAAGGAAAAGAAACATCATAGGTATTGTTGAAGGTAGAGTTATTAGAGTTTATCAATGTGATAATAATATATGGCTCCCATTGATCCTAGCCGTAGTCTGTGTAGATTAGCAGAAATTGTGGTTTCTAAATATAGCATAGATCAGGGGTGCTTCTCTCCCTACTGCTACTTATTCAGTCTCTCGAGATCTCATGAAGCAGATGATATCGGATTGCTATCTATTGCAGTTTGTAAATTCAATGTCAATAATCCATTCGCTAATACAATCAATCATAAGAAACTAAAAATAATTTGAACTGTAACTAGAAACAATTGATGTAAGAGTTAGACACGTTTCAACGTTTCAAAACTAAAAAAAATATATTCTAAAATCGAACAATAAAAATACCAATAATATGTTATGCTAAAAGTATACAATAATCTTTCCAATGAAAAAAAATAATCTTTCCAATCGACGCCAGATGATTAGTATCTCGAGCACCTCAAGCTCCCGACACAGGCCATATGCCATAGAGAGTTCCAATTCATCTTTACCCTCTCCATCATGCCAGAGTAGAGAATCACAGCAGGTCATTTTTCTTCATTAGTACTTGAATTTACATTTTTTGCCTCTCCATGCAGTGAAACTCCATAATGTACATACACTCGCAACAGCAAAAACTTGTACGGAAATCAACTGTAAAAGCTAGTAGTTTACAGTAAAGATTGCAGGGTTACCTCAAGAACTTCAAGAGACAAAAAAGTCGAACGAAAATAATTCGGATGTAATCAAGTTGTGATAATGAGCTCCTCAAACTGCTGTCACAGATACTGTAGACATTCCAGATAAATGTCATAAATCAAGTTGGATTTTCTCCATAGTAACATTAACCCTAGTTATCAGAAGACATCCCAGATGGACAGAGCACCATTTCTGATTCTCAGCATTCATGTAATCAGCTTTAACATTTACCTTGGGAGTATTATGCTCTGTCAAGTCCTCCGGTAATGAAAAGCTATGAATCTTCCCTCCACTTTCTATCCCCATCATTGTCTCTTGCAAACACAATATAAGAATTAACATTGCTCGCACTAAGTCATACAGTAAACCATGATATTCTGATATTCAACTTCACATCACAAACTCGCATGCATGGACCAATATAAAATATGTCAAATGTACAAGATTGCCAAAAACATTTCCATTATAAGAATTGGCTTATGCCACACCACACCTTTTTGGTCAAGAGATATCAAAGATGCATTCCATGTCATCAAGGCCCAAGGAGTAAAGCCGGCCTGCAGCATATCTAATTTATAAGCTCAGCCCAAAATATTTCATCAACTAATACATAGTGTGCCAAAAAAGAAAAAGAGAAGGCAAAACTGATGACATGCTTATCTAACTATTGCAATGTCCAGAAAAGAATAAATCATTTAGACACTACTGGCCAAATAAACCACCAATGCCCAGGTCTCCTTGGCGGTTTTCCTTCCTCTTTTGGCTGTCTTGTGCATGCTGAGCAGGAAAAGTAGGCATAAAGTCCTTAGACTTGGGTAGTGGTACTTCGCGGAACCATTCATGACTGAGAGCTTCACCAGCAGTTATCCTCTTGTCAGGGTCATAGGTAAGAAGCTTGCTCAAAAGGTCGAACCCAGCATTGGATAGTACAAGCGACCCAGTAAAAGATGTTGCAGGGAACTTTGTACGCAATATGTTGTACTTATGCTTGCCAAAGTTCACCTTGCCCGGGAGTTCCGAAATCCCAGGCCAAATCTTCGCATTTGGAGTACCAAGTACCTTGACTATCTTGTCGAGCTGATCAGCCTCAGATTTCCCATTGAACAATGGTTCTTTAGTTAATAGCTCAGCCATAATACATCCGAGAGACCACATATCAATTGCTGTAGAATATTGCTTGGCTCCCAAAAGAAGTTCAGGTGCCCTGTACCACAGTGTAACCACCAACTCAGTATATGGTTTTAGGGGGAATCCATATTGGCGAGCCAGACCAAAATCACAAATCTTCAACTCACCACGATTGTTTAAAAGCAAATTTGATGTTTTCAGATCTCGGTGCAGAACCCAGTTATCATGAAGATAATCAATCCCCTCTAAGAGCTGGAGCATGAGACATTTGACTTCACTTTGACTAAATGGCTGCTTCATTGAATTCATCAGTCCCCTAAGATCGTGTTCCATGTACTCCATGACCATAAAAATGCTATCAAGATCGTTGCCTACAACTACTTCCTTAACATCCACAATGGACTGGTGATGAGAAGATAGAAGAATATTGATTTCTCGGAGAGCAGTCAAAGGAAACCCTTCTCTCTCCTTCTCCATCTTGACCTTCTTCAAAGCAACAATTTCTCCTGTCTTCTTATCTTTTGCTCTAAAAACAACTCCATAAGTCCCTTCGTTTATCTTATTCAATCTCTCGAACTCACACACACTTCTGCAACCCTGAAGCATATTGACACTCCTCCGTGGAGGGCTGGCTGGTTCCGGTGTGCCATTAAAGGCATAATCATCCTCAGATTCAGAATGAATAACATTAACACCATCATAGATTTGATCTTCATCATAATGACCATCACCGTCATGTTTACTATCTCTACTTGACGACCTAACATATTCATCACCTTCTCTTATGACTTCACCAAACTTAGGACTTGTCAATTCTTTATTATCTCCGTGGTCTGAACTTTTACCTTCATCAGCAGGTGAATAAGCATTGTTTTCCCAGCGAGATGATATTATAGTTCGTGGAGTCTCATAATCGGCAGCACCATTAACTGCCCCTGTTCCTAGGTTATTAACACAAAGTTCTTCCTGCATCGACAGAGAAGTTGTTTCAACAGGGGCCTCTGACAAACCAGACAATAAGTCATCATTATCAGCCAACGAAGTCTGCATACAAGCATCACGCACAAGATTAGAATTTGGCAACTCTCGAAAAGACTCAGCCGAAATATTCCTAATTTTGACTGTTTGACTAATATGCCTATCCTCTCTATCCAAGACAAATGGCGAAGATTTTCTCTTTTTGCTGTGCACAGACGACTGAGCCTCATTAATAACATGGTTTTCGGTATCAACAGCTCCATCAGACCCATCACCTGACAGCTCACCAGGTTCACGATCCTTAGGGTGGGCTACAACCCCACACCTCCTAGGCCCCATACCATGATTTTCTGAATCACTTAGACTCGAAGTAGAACTATACCCACCCTTCATCACCCCCCATTCTTTAGTAACCTTACGTCCGACCCTACTCGTGTAGTCGAGGCTATCTCGACCCCGAGCATGAACCCTCCCATAACCCTTATCCCCTTTCCGAACCCAATCATATTCCTTTGTGAATACCCCGAAATCAGCCTCACGATCTCTAATTCCATGGACTCTGTAACAACCACCAGGTCTTCCAGATGCCATAACCCTAAGCAATAACACCCAAACTTCGAAAGAAAAAAAAGGTCTAAAGTGGATTTCTGAAGAAAATCTAAACCCTAATTCAAAATCACCCAAATACCAAAATCGGGAAAAAAAATCTCCCAATCAATTTCCTTCCTATTATTCAAACCCAGAAATTGATGAAAATTGAACAGAGAATATATAGAAATTCCCGAGGAATAATCGCCGTTCGTACAAGTCAGAACAGAAAGGGCTTACCGAAGGGAAAATACAATACAGATAATCGCGTCGATTGAGCGAAAGGGTTTCTACGAGGAGATAGGTAAAAGGAGCAGCGCGTCGAATGAGAATAGGATTTCATGGTTTTATACTGTAGTATTAAATATGAGACCGCGCTTTACGGATATATATATAAAAATATAAAACGCGCTTTCTTTTTCACTCGCCTTTACATACTTTTATACGGAGTACTTTGTTAGGAAATAAATATACTTTTATTTAGTAAAATTGAGATATGAAGAATGACTTTGAAGATAAGTAAAAATAAATAATTTGGTCTGGCAAATATCATTTAATAATTTGAATAGTGATGAATGTTTTTGAAAGATATAATTTGAATAGTGATGAATGTTTTTGAAAGATATAAGTAATCTATTGTTGTACATTGATAATATAGGTACCTAATGGAGTATTGGTTGTTTTCTCTACAATTTTTTTTTTTAAATTGTATTTTCATCTCCGGCTCCTAATCCATAAATGAACTCTTCAACAAAACTATTTTATTAATACAAACACCATATAGATATTTCAATTAAAAACTATTTATTAATACAAACACCATATAGATATTTCAATTAAACTACGACGGGACTTGAATTATAACCTAAACTGAAAGTTAATTCAATATGTTTAGGGCATGTATTTATCAATATGTTTAGGACATGTATTTATTATTTTCTGATTTGCAAATCATAACCCGTCTCAAGATAGAAAAAAATTTAATAAAAGAACAACAACAAATTACAAAGAGCAAAATTTGAACTTTGATTGGTGGGGTGTGCCACGCCCATGCAGTAGTGCAACGCATGGGCGACACTTGAGGGCCCAGATAGCAAGCTACCTTAGTGGGCCCTCCCCCTAGAAAAATAAATTTAATATCGTGTGGGCCTTGGCCCACATATCAGATATTAAACTGATAAGAACAGATACTACACTTGATCTTAGCCAAAAGGCCGAGAAAGGTATGCTTTATTCAGCGTTGGGCTTCAATTTTTATAGTGCCTTCATCAAGCATTCCTTATGCACATATTCGATGTGGGATAGTTGTTCTTCACTTTTTTGGTGATCCCAAATTACAAATTCTGTTTTGAAGAGGTAAGTAGGAAACGTAGTAATAACTCAATGAGTTTCAAATTAAGTTCAATAATATGTTTGTTTACTCTCTAAAATAATAAAATAAAATAAAATAGTAACATAAGAAATCTTTAATGATAAAGAGTTTAGTTTTCATGTAACAACCTCAAATGGCCACTCCACTATTATTAGCTTAATCAGAGAATTAGAACTTTACAAATGATATGATTGTCCAAGAATATATGTATCCTCAAAAACAAAAAAATATTAGAAACATCACAAAGCAATCGCCACTCCTCCAAACACTCGTTAAATAAACGAAACAAATTGATCACACAATTCCGTTCCCCTCCTAATATAAGTTTGAAGGCTCTACATTATTGTGCAGTTACACTTGGACTCCAGCTTGGGAGGATTCGCGCTGTCGCCCTTACTAGGCGACTTCACAATGCGTTGAGTGGGCTTCTCATCACATTCGGCTGCGACAAGAGGAGGTTTTGTGTCCAGATCCAATTTTCTTTGTCGAGCTTTCTGGGATTTTGACACACGTCTTCCTGTGGCTCTTAAACGCATATCCCTTCTGTCGGGATTTGATTTGCCTACGACAGTTACAGCCGGCCTCAAAACTTCTTCGGGTGAGTTGTCTTTACCTATCGCGATGTTTGCAGCTTCGTAAGCCAGATTGTGGACAATGGAACTGCAGAAGAGGATGGTATCTGTTGCTTCTTCTAGGGAGAAGCTTCTACACTTTGTTACACTTTTGTCTTCTAAAGCAATGGTGGGTTCTTCTGAGATTATAAAGAAAGTTAACAGATCCAGGAATAATGAAAAAACTATAAAAGGAATTTAAAGTGTATCATGTATGAATAAGAAAACTTACCCAGGGCACCATTTACGGGATCTGCTGAGATGTCAAATTCCTCGATAGTTGTCGCATTAACATCATTCCGTGACAATGAAGAAGAACGTTCAATTAATTCATCCGAGTACCTCTTTGAAGCAACGGAATCAACATCAGAATGCGGGTCAACAGAAACAATGTCAGCATTCTTGATTTCTATCTCTGATATAACATCCAACGAACTCGTTTGGGGAACTTCAGAACCATCCACCCCTTCAACACCATCATCCCCTCGAGTAGAAATCGAAATATCAGCTGATGTTTCCTCCGTTAATGAATGTCCAGATATGTTAGTTAAGTCATCTCCATTCTCATGCGGCGCAAGCTCTTCAGAATAGACGCTTGTCAAACGGCTGGATAAATCTGCGACAGTATTAAACATTATGCTGCTTTCTATATCGGTGCACATACTTCCTGCATCTGTAAATTCAGAAGCTAGTGAGTGCTCGATTTCTTTTTCCTTGTTGACAGCTGGCCCCTCAAGACTATCTACAAGACAACTTGGCGTAGGGAATACACTACCTGAAGCACCACCAGACATAGATGAGCCCGATCGTCTGTGATTTACAGGAGTCTCGTGTCTATAACTCTCCGTATCAGATTTCAGGCCACTCGATGGCCGATGTATACGTGTCTCTGTCTGCCTAGAAGATCCCAAGTCAACAGAAGACGACAAGGATGAACCACAATGCCCGATGGAGCTTCTCACGCTGTATACGCTGTCCCTCGTGTATGATAAATCCTCATAACTAAGATTACTTGCTGTGAAGCTTCTGCTTTGGACTATATTTCTTTTTCCGTTACTTGATCTCTTGAGTAGCAAAGATATTCCCGTGCCTTCTGAAACATCAACATTCGAACTGACACCAGATGGACCTACGGATTGATCAATCTCTTGTTTTTTGGCAAAAATGAGATCTTTTTCCTCAATCGATGAGATGGATAGATCCTCACTGCCAGGATGGCCCTTCACTGTTTCACTAGTAGAAGCAACTTGTGATAGTTCACACTCTAGAATCCGAGTAATGTCGTCCCCTGTAGTGATATTATCCGCCAGAAGTATTGTACTCGAGTTTATCTCCATGCTCTTGCAGTCCAAACACAACCACATGTCTCCTTCTCTAAATAATTTGCTTGAATTAAAGATTCGACTGCATTTAGAGCAAGATTCCATATCCGTAGTGCCGTAAGCATCTGACTCTCTATCCAAGACCACCTCAGAAATAACCATAGCAGGTTCATCATGTTCTCCATGCGGGCAACTAGGTGATTCCATGATAATCCTGTTCTCAATAGCATCAGTATGATCCATGACGAATATTTCATGTGGAATTGGATATTGTCCCTTGGCAATCTCACTGGTCACATCCTCGTGGGTTCGGTCGGTTCGCTCACTAACTTCAGTATCGAGTGCTCCACTAGTTCCTTGGTCAGAACTAGCGTTACTGCTTGTTGTAATTGAAGAGTTTCTGGATGTCAGAGCGAGATGCTGAGCAGTTTCTTTTCCTGAGTAGAATGTAGAACTAGGGACACTGGACAACAAGGGTCGGAACATATTCTGAGGTACCTTCTTCTCCTGTAAATTTATGTTCAAAAAGAAAATATCATCAATAATTTGGTTAAATCATTCCAAAATTCTGGCTACTTACAACTCGTCTATTGATTCTTCACATGCAGACTTCTAAACATCTTTGTAAACATAAATCAAAAGTTTTTCAGTATGTTTTCACTTTCAGCCCTCAATAGATTATTCATTATAGAACAAACATACAGCTCTACGATAAGCCAACAAAAGCTTTACTTGTATCTAATCTATGAAATATGCATAATCAATCAATATTTTCGTATTTCTGGAACATGGGATGCCTGATATTTGAACTTGTGGATAAAGAATAAAACTGAACATTAAATATTTATATAGAAATCTCCTCAAGGGACAAAATTAGGAGGAAAAAAATCACAGAAGAAAATAAATGATGCTAATGAATCAGGAAATTGATTATAAGTTATAACCCACCCACCTAATCCCGAAGTTAGGAATATGTTAAAATGTCCCAACTAATTATGCAAACCCTTAAAAAGGAAATATCTACTTTACTTTTTTCACTTTAAGATACGATTTTACCCCTACTTTTTCATCTACTTTTTAAAACTTTGCTCACAACTACTTTTCTTTTAACTTAAAAATACCTTTTTACCCCCTACTTTTTGGTCAAAAAGTCAAAAAGTAACATTTACCATAATCTACGTGTCCATCAACCAGTGCATAAATAGTTGGGACGGAGGTAGTACAGTAAAAGCAATAGTAGAAACTAGAAAGCATACAGGTAATAGATTATGAGAACTTATTCTTCTTAATCTGTTCTTACAACTACTTGAATCTCAGTTACATGCAAGAGATATAATATTGAAATCATTAGAGTGGTGGGCATGGAAGTGAATCAAGTGATTCGTGAACTGATTGACAACTGACAAATTTGATAAGTGAAACAACTCCAGACAAACTATTGTCCTACATATCCTCAGAATTTGCTCAACCGAATACACAATGAACCTAACAAAAGTACAAAAACAGTTAATGACCCTTTGCCCTAAAACTGCAAAACATGTCATTAGCTAACTAAATTAACTGCAAAGCCTACTGTTTCCATCTACTATCCAATGACAGAGCTATCTTAATAGGTACACATGTTCACATATTTCCTCATTCATATTCACAAGTTAATCACTCAATTGCCAATCACAATTGTAATTCACTTTCCCAAGGACTTGCAGTATGTTCAATGTAATGCCACCTGACGCAATTAAATCAGCCATCTAATTAGCCAAAGTTTACACAACAGCCACTGAATATGAATGCATTCCTTACTTTACAATACTATAAGGTGCCAGCTTACACATAACGGACGGATCAATAAACAAAATAATGCTTTAAAGGCATGAAAGGCAATAATCAAATAAATCAACTGTGATGCAGAGACAGATTAACTAGCAAGACTTCCCCTTTCGACACACATCAAATAATTAACAAGTGTCAGATTTAGAAAAAAGAATTTTCTTATGTTTCCAATTAATATAAGAATCATACTACTAACACTATGAACATTGTAAAATTACGATTCCCATTTTGAAATTAGATGCAGGACGAATACTTAATTTTCCTAAAAAAACACAGTATTCCATCTATCACAGAATAATCAACAGCAATTAGATCAATACAAGAACCATGCCTACCATTTGTCGAAGTGCCAAGTCAAACGACCTTTTTGGAACAGAACTCGACAAAACCTTATTCGCTTTTTTGGAAAACCCCATGGTTCTACTATTTGGGTAAACACCCACGCTTCTCGGAACTGAGTGGCCCCCACTAGCAGGATTTGACTGCAGCGAGTCCACGTCATCATCACCAGACGACACAACCGAACCTTTGCTGTGGGAACTAAATTGGTCCCTCTCCTGACTATGACATGAACTGGCACTTCTAGAAGCAGTTGGTGACATAGATTGCCTTCCGGATCTGAACCCGTTTCTGGAAGCCGGCGATGATCCTCTCACGTAGGATGCGGGCCTATCAGCAAGCGACGTCCGAAGGTTAGGGGGTGCCTCCAAAGAAAATCCAGGGATGGTAGATTCCCATGCTCTGGTTTTTGGTGAAGCTGAATTCCCTCGACTTGTCTTGACTGGTGACGGGCCTCTGGCCCTCAACTCACTACTGGCTGCGCCAGTGCTCATCCTCCTAGGGGGAGTTGGAGTACTTGTCCGTGGAGCAGGTGTATGTTTACGTGGTGAGGGTGATAGTTTTCTTGAAGGAGGTGGACTTGAATGAGTTACGGAAAACGGACGGCTTCTTGATTGCAACGTACTATTATTAGACGGAGGAGATGGGCTTAGGCGGTGTGGGCTAGCACTACTCCTAGCACTCCTGTAACCCTTCTCCATCTGCAATAAAGTTTTAATTTTTTTTAAGGACAAGAACAGTATCGATAATGGCTAATTTAGAGCTGTTTTTTTTATATTTATGATCTTACTGTGGAGGATCGTGATATTGCAATTGGTTGACTCCTGAGCCTGCCCCTAGGTGCAAGACTAGCTGATGGAGCCTTGTCATCAAGAGAAGAAAAGAGGGGAGTTTCGGGAGGGGTTATCAACCTATAAATATACATTAGCGTGAAACAGGTAAATGCAAGATTTGACGAAATAATCATAGACCACATAGCAAGTAAATATTTCGGGTGTAAACCTGCATAAAATCTATTTGATAACTATGTCTAAATTTTGTTCAAGCCGTCAACGTAAGGAAACTACGTAAATCCAAATTCATGCAACAACCTAACCCACTGCTTATTGTTATTTATTGAAACAAAACAAAATGAACAAATATTAAAGTACGATAAAAAAATTCGAAACAAACATAAAGGGCAAATTCATAACCGTAAAAAACAAACAACCAACCAATCATAGTCATTTTTATCTCCTTCCGCATTGAGAAGGTCACTACTCTCTCCCCGAGCAGGAATGGAGACTCCGAGCTTGTTACCAGAGAAATTTCGTAATTTTGTCGCTGAAAACATGCAATAAATAATGAATAACGACATTTGGCAGCAATACGTGAAGACAGAAACATAAAGCATGCAATAAATACACGATCAAAGCGAAAAAACACTAAATAGAGCAAATCTCGAAAGCAGATCATAGAGTGCTGGAATTTACAGAAAATGTCGTCGAAGTCATCATTCGACTGAAGCAAGAAGTTATCCGTTTCTTTGTTCTGGACCTCGTTGAAAAGAGCAAGATCATCGTCCTTGTCCCTAAAGAGAATCCCACTCTCAAGACTACGCCCTCTCTTGTGATTTTCCGCCCTCGACTCTCTTCTTGGAGAAATTCTCATCACAGGCGATGGAGGCATGTCTCAACTCACAAAACTAAATTTACGCGATAAATGCTAGATCAAAACCCTCGAAAAGCACCGAACCGATGCCGCACATCATGGGGGATTCTTATAACCTTCCTCCACTGAACCGAGGAACGAAAACCCAGCTCAAAATCCACGTCAATTTGGAAATGCCAGAGCCACAGTTCACACGCTATTACAAAACACAAACCAATCCTTAAAAATTGGAAATTCGGCAGCTAAAAAAAAAAGCTTCAATCTTGCATAACATTCGACATTCCGAACTTACCCCTTCGGAGCTCAGGTAAATCTTTGGTTACTGCAAAACCATGAAATGCTACGAATTCGGGGGCGCGTGGATCTGCAGTTGGATTGAGTAGATCGACACGAATTCGAGGTCGCGTACAAGGAAAATTATGGAAAGGAAACCCTAGAAATGGAAGTTGAGATAAAAAGAGGGGAAGGTGAAGAAGGTTCAGTAGTGGTTCACGTGAGAGGTGGATTGCGAAGTGAGAAAGCCAAATGCGCAGCAGCAGCAGCACCACCAGCACAGCTTCAAGCTGGAGCAAAAATGGAAAAATAAAAATAAAAAAATGAAAGAACACCAAACAATAATTTATTTATTTATTTATATTTAATATTTTTTCTGTTTAAAACTAAAACCCTCGTACAGACAGAGACAGTATTACTGTATGTACTTAACGTTGGTTTATTTCTTAATCATAAAGAATAAAATGCATTTTGTTTTTATTGTGCATTCGATTGTGAAACCTTTAAAATTGAGTGTTTTTCTCTCATGATAATTTATTTGGAAGTGTTTAGATGCAAATAAACGAATATATTGTTGCTAAAAAATACACTTTTGATTTGTATGAGTTTTGATTCTAGAATCATGATATCACTTTCCACAATAATTATTGATAATCGAATCGACCATAAATATGGAAGGAACAAATAGTTGAGGCCTTGAGGGGTTACAAAAATATATTTTTGAATTTTTGATAAATAAATTGAATGATAAAATTAGTAATTCAATTAATAGTAGTAATAAAGAATTACCATTTAAAAAAAACTTAATGAGGAAGTAAAAGATAAAATGAAATGAGTGATATATTTTAAAAAATAAGAGTTAAAATGTTGAGTGTTAAATTTAATTTTATTCTGAAATTTAGATTATTATAAATTGTCAAAATAAATGTGAAAAAAATGTAAATTTTAGTGAAAATAATATTTATATAATAAAATATCAAAGATACGGTATAAGAGTTTTCAATTCAGGGTATTAAAGATTTGAAGTGTTGAGATAATGAATTCAACCTCACAAACTCACAAGTCACGATACACAGATGAATTTAGTTATACAAAAATAATTGAATTATTAAATTACTAAAAATTTAAGTAAATTTCGTTATGTTTTTATGTTGTTTTTATGTTTGTGTATTGGTCGGAGAATTTATAAAAAAATTTAAGATGAATTTAGTTGTACAAAAATAATTGAATTATTAAATTATTAAAAATTTAAGTAAATTTCATTATGTTTTTATGTTTATGTATTGGTTGGAGAGTTTATAAATTTTTTTAAGATTTTAAAAGTATAGGGGTATTCAATCTGGATTTTTAAAAGTTCATAAAAATATTATAAAAATATTAAAGTATTCAATACAGATTTTAAAAAGTCTTTAAAAATCTATAAATATTCAAAAGTTAATAGATTTTATAATTGAATGCCGATTTTAAAAAGTATTTAAAAATTTATAATTATTCAAAAGTTAATAAATTTTAAAACTCAATTGATTTTCGAATTCTTTCTTATAAATACGAAGCATTCACACTCTTTAAAAATTTTCAAGAAAATATACAAACATTTCACTTTAATGAATTAAATTATTATTAAAAATAAAACTTTAAGTATTATATAAAAATTATATTTATATTTTTTTTTCTAATAAACTATATTATTAATAAAAATAATAAGACTTTAAAAATTATATAAAAAAATTATACTCCGTTGAATTTCATTATTCAAATAATTTGAAATAATAAGACTTTAAAAATTATATAAAAAAATTATACTCCGTTGAATTTCATTATTCAAATAATTTGAAATACAGTATAAATCTATACATATATAATTTCAGAATCCACTAATGCCACATGTACGAAAACAATAATAATATTGTGTTCACACTATAAATTATAAATAAAAATAATATAAATTATAAATAGTAATATTATTAAACATATTTAAATTATTATATATAAATTTAAAATAGTAATTTAAAATTATATATTTTTGGTAATAATAATTAATCATTATCTTAAATATATAAATTTTTATTTCTTTTCTCAAAATTCTTTTTTATTCCATTAATATTAATTTAATTTTAATTAATCATATCTCATAAAAATCAATCTCTTTCTATTCCCTAATCCATTTGAGTTAAAAAAAATTGATGAAACTTTTTAAGTATATTATTTTCTCTTGCTGGCTTCATAAGTCCTTTTTTTTTTTAACATTGAATCGATTTACATGTATACGTTTTTCTATTCATTCATTTTTTTTCCTCGATTTTTTTAATTTTATGTATTAATTATGATTTATTCGCAGATTCCAGTATCAAATCGTCGAGTTATTTATTATGTTCGACTAGATTTTTTTTAATTTTTAGTTTATCTCTAATTAAGTTATTGTTAAATTTTGCAGGTTAACATACGTTATATTAATATAATTGCATTTTACCATCTCATTTCGTTCCTGTTCACCAATTAAATTCAATTTTTTTTTATATTTCTATTATTTTTCAACTTTATAATTTTTATTTTCCATTTATTTAGATTTTCTCCCAGCGTTTTTAGGTATTTGTTGGATGCGTTTGACACTAGAGGAATGCACAGATGAGAAACTCCTCTTCCACCATATCATAGGCTCCTCGATCGAGTAGGATGTAAATCGAGGGATGCACCGAGTAGCAGACACATGTGGGAGAGAGATCGGGTATGATGAGACGAGGAACTTCTCTTCCACCAGATCAGAGGCTTCTCGATCGGATATGATGTAAATCGAGGGATGCGTCCGAGTAACAGACACATGTGGGAAAGAGATCGGGTAGGATGAGACGAGAAACTCCTCTTCCACCAGATCAGAGGCTCCTCGATCGGGTAGGATGTAAATCGAAGGATGCGCCCGAGTAGCAGACACATGTGAGAGATAGCCAATAGGTCTCATCCAAGGACTAACTTCATAATATTTCAATGAAAATTTGTCATATCCGAGATTCGGTCGGGGAATTACACCAATATCACCACAAACCTTATCACTCGGTTATGCCCAAGAAGCATACATATTATAAATTACAACAAATATGCGTAGTTTTTGAAAATAATAAATTTTTTATAATTGAGATAACGTTAATAATGAGATTAATATAAATTTACAAATTTAAGTGTTCCATTATTAAACCTTATCACGGGCAAGTGGTACTAGTTTATAATTAATGTAATTAAATTAAATTATTTAATTTTGTTTAAATTTACAAATTATAAAACTCACTCCTCAATTTTCCAATTACCAAAAACCCTTAGAAACACCAATCAGAAACCGGCGCCGCCGTCCGAGAGAATGTTTTCAGCTTTACGCGGTCGAGCTCTATCCTCCTCGCCTCTCCCGGTTACTCCCCACTGGAAAAACCTCGCGTCATCTTCTTCGACCTTCGCTCGTTATTTCTCTTTATTCCCCGTTAACAGTAATGAAATTGGCAGCAACACCGAGAAGAACCAACAGCTCCTGAGCCTGGAGGAAGTTACGAAGATACTCGGAGACGTCGGAGCGGACGACGTGCAGGTTTTTCAAGCTCCCAGTCGATGCGAATTTACCGATTACATGGTCGTCGCCACCGGTCGATCTCCATGGCACGTGCGCAACATCTCCCAAGCCCTCATTTACAAGGCAGGTTCGTTTCCCTATGCGTGCGTGTTGATGTCACTGTGCTGTAAATATGAGTTATGCGTGCTCAAATTTAGGGGTGTCTTCATTTTTACGCGATGTGATTTCGTGTGGCCATTTCTATAAGCAATTCATGTTTATAATTATACCCGTTTCTGTGTCGTTCACTTCCAGCCCTATCAAATTTGTGGTAAATCTTGTGCTTCAAATAAATCGGCAATGTAAAAGATGTTAACTCGAGTGTGTCGTTGTTTACAGTAGTTTTAGTAGTGTCAAATCATGTCTGCTACTTTTCATGTCATCTCCATGCCATGTTCACGGGGACTCCGTGTAGATTATTCATCGTAGAGATCCTTCGTAATCTTATTATTCTAGTGATATGCTGATTTACATTCAATTGATGTAGCCTTACCAAAAGAAAAGGAAAAAAGTAAGAATTCGTTTTTTTCCATTTTGGATGCTCTTTGTTTTCAAATGATCAGGTTAAGCAAAAGCAGAAAGGGGCAAAGAGGATGATGCTACCTACCGTGGTTGGGCAAGAGGGAGGGAAATGGATTGTCATTGACTCTGGTATAGTATACATTTTATAAGTTTCTCTCATTGTGAATTAGGTCATTAAACTATGTTCTGATTATTGCCTTGCATCTGACACTGGTGAAACTAATGTCGGTTAGCTGAACAAATCAGTTATTGGGCTACACATTGCTTAAAGAGTAAATTTATATGAGAGCATTGTAGTTAAGGAGTGTATATCAAACTTTGTGTAAATATGATACCATAAATAATGAATGTTGAAATATGTTTGATACTATGCAATGATTTGTTTTTTTTACCTAATCTCTATGTATTATTCTTTGAACCAAGGCCTCAATTGAAGCAAGTAGGACTTGGAACACCCATCAAGTAGGACTTGGAACCATAGGCCTCAATTGAAGCTAATATATTTAATTCCTTCAACTGTTAGGAATTTATGTGGAGATACTATGCCTGTAATAAGTTTTGATGTACACATTTTTCTATATCCTCACAAATAGGTAAAATTAGGTGATCATCCTATAAAATAAAACCACATATGTTACATAAGATAGAAGCGGAATATTACACTTTCCTTGATGAGTTGAAGGTTTTTGAGTTCTTCACTTTCAGCTTCAGGCAATGATCTTTCTGAATAAGTAGAACTTAGAAGATAGGGGTCAGCACCTCAGGCATATGCCTGAGCATATTGACATGTAGTAGTAGGAATTCACTGACATCATGGAATCCGGTCAAAAGGTAAATGTAAAAGGGCTATGAAATAGAATACATAAATTAATGGGTTCTTGTGAGAATTCCAAATTTTAAATTTTGCACTGTTCTAAAAATCCTCGCCTAGCACTGCCTAGGCCCTAGGTTGAGCTTGACCACCCCAATTTTATAGTCCAAACTCCCTCAAGGCGGCAAGTCGCGTAGGCCCGCTGATTCCTCCTAAATCCGACTTGGCCTGCCGAGGTAGTTCAAGGCGGTCGACTCGAATTTGATGACCAAGTTCTTTTTGTTACATTTACTATGTTGAGACTTGATATTAGTAAATTGCAATGTTTGTAAATTTAGAGGTTGAATTCTTATTAAAAAATAAATTTCATGATCATTATTTTCTCAAAATATTCATTTTTTTAATATAAATTTATTAATTAAATGTAAATCGATTAATTCACACCTAGTCCATCTAGGCGATATTGTATATCCCGCCTAGTACCTTTTATTTAGAACTTTGATATTTTGTAATACAAATATCCCTAGGAAAAAAGAGAAGGTTAAACTCATCCAATGGGCATTGTTGTTCTTGAATAATCTAATGACGAATGAAATAAAATCAGGATAGTAAGGCTATTCTAGTTAGAAATTTAGGGATTTAAGTATAATCAGAATTGCAAAAATAATGATTACCAATGAATTTCGGGCTAATAATCTACTAGATGCCAATATTCCGTAAAGAAATACATTTGGCGACACCTGAGATCAAATATTTGTATTCAGTTCGCTACATCATTCCATGCTCTCAATTAAATTCCCTTAAATACTTGAACTCAGATAACTACTTCATCCATGCTTATGAAAGATTGAAACTGAAAGTGCGGATAAAATGAAACCAGTAAATAAAGCTTAAGTGAGTTGATATGAATGTATGCGCCTGATAGTGATGAATAAGTAATCTCTAGATACATTTTCTTATAATGTGATTATATATTTGCCTAAAATCATGGAACAAATGAACTTTTTCTTCAAAAAAATTGAAAAGGACGATGATTATGGCAGGCAAGCTGATTGTTCATGCTGTTGATGAGAAGGCAAGAGCTTATTACAACTTTGAAGGGCTTTGGAGCTCAGTCACATCAGACATGGAACACACTCAGGTAAACTTCTGGTTTAATTTTAAAGTTAAACCAAGAGTTTGGGGTGTAAGAGTCATATTGTTCTTGTGAAAATTCCTACATTCTGGCACATGAAAATTGTAACTAGGAGCCAAAAGTCGTATTGTTGTTTGAGGTGTTTTGTATTTGCAGGACTTGGAGAAGGCATTTGTCAAGGTTCGCCGTGAGAACAACTCCAAGAAACCTTCACAAGCACGTGCATAGCCTTCTATTATACTTTTTCCCAATAAATACTGTCGAGCTCGGCGAGGGCATGTTCTGTATTTTTCTGGAGTTGTTTTCTGAAAATTGATGATGACACAAGGATGGTTATGGTACTACTACCAGAACCGTCTTATTTTGCATGTGTCTACTGACTGTGAACGATTCTTCAACTATTTTTTCCGAGATCTTAGTACGCCCTAAATAGGCTTCACTAATATATCCGTGTATATTTGTGAAAACATTTATGCAAAAATCACACTAAAACAAAATATCGCTGTGATTTTGATATGTTGTCAAATTATTACCTACACCACTACATAACGCTACTTTGTACTTTGCGATTTTCATTTTAATAACGAATAACATTTCCATATATAGAAAGAGTACTTTTATCTAATCAACATTTTTTTTCAATTCATAATACATTGATAATTTTTCAATTCAATAAAATAACAAGTTTTTACTACATTGATACTTCTAGTTTGGTTTGGTGCGACTTGTTTTAGCTCTTGAGTAGGTGGTTATGGGTTTATTCGTAATTTCTACTTTTAATTTTTCATGAATATATGAAGGGAAGAAAAATGAAAAAGTGATTTATAAATCGAAAGACGGACTAACCGTCTGACAAATTATTCTCTCTTCTTCTTCTTCGTACTCATCGCCACACTCACCTCCCTATTTTCCTACCATCTACAAATGGAATATTAATTACAACAACCTGCCTTCAAAGTGTTTGTAATAATTCCTGCTCTCATTTTTTTCTCTCCGCCCCATCGACACCCACCGGAATGGCTGCCGCCTCCGCCGCTGTATCCGCCGTGCTCGCTTTGAATTCAGCCGGGGTAACTCAAAGCCGAAAAATCGCCACTTTTGGGCAGGTTTCTTTGCCGGGGAAGCTCCACAGGTCTCTCTGTTTGCAATGCAGGCCCTTATCCTCCTTCTCATCTTCGGGTACGATCTTCGATTCAATGCTGTATTTCTCGGTTGGACTTGGGCTTGACTATTATTTGTTCAGATTCTTGGATTAAGCTAACGCCTTCTGTTCTGCACTCGTAATTCAGTTTTAGTTTAATGAGATTGAATTAGTGTGAATATATATCGATACAATTTACATGTTCAAATTGTTTGTTCAAGGGGGGCGGAAAGACGAAGCAATGAGGATATGCAGAGGTTCAGGGGCTGTAGTCTCTGTCATTTTTTTTAATTGAGATTATTGTAATATTTACCAAATAGTATAAACTTAAATGATTACTAAACTCATTCTCTCCTTGAATAATTATGAATCAAAATTTGTGTACGAATTATGATAGTAGTAATATGTTATGAATGCGCTCCCCACAATTTAATTAATATTTTTCTATAATCACATTTAGACGGTAACAAATGTTAAATATAATGATATAATTATTTCACTTAAAATAATTATAGTTCATTCATTTTAATTACAACAAAAAATAATGCTAAAACCATATTTTGAAACTAGTAGATTTCTGCACGACTTGCAAACTTGCTGTCGTGACATTTGTTGTTGAATTAAATTATTCTACGTGCAGGCATTAAGTCCCAAGTTGCAACCATTGAGCAAGTGAGTACGGAAGAAGCGCAAAAAGTAGAAGCTCCAGTTGTTGTTGTTACCGGAGCCTCGAGAGGAATTGGCAAAGCTGTTGCTTTGGCTCTGGGGAAAGCTGGTTGCAAGGTACAGACCGTTCTCTACTTAACCATGGGACGAGATTAGTGTATATGTTCCATTGATGTGTGTGCGTATTTACATACTATATAAACCACCAGATCTTTCACTTTACACTCTTGTTACTCTATTTATATCACATAAAGTACAATGAATGGCATTTCTATCGGGGCTTCTCTTTCATCTTTATTGATGCTTAAACTGATTATTCATGTACCTATTGCAGGTTTTGGTCAATTATGCAAGGTCGTCAAAGGAGGCAGATGAAGTTTGCAAAGAGGTAAATAAACGCCTAGGCAACTGAAATACGTTAAATTAACTACGTTACATTTAAATTTGTACTCCTTTCCAGATAGAGGCATCTGGTGGTCAGGCTCTTTCTTTCGGTGGAGATGTTTCTAAAGAAGCAGATGTGGATTCAATGATGAAAGCCGTGAGATTTTTATTTAATTTTGTTATCTGGTCGCATCATGCTGAATAGAGTTAATGTGTTATTGGGACATCTGCAGGCTATTGGGGCATGGGGAGCAGTAGATGTCTTGGTCAACAACGCAGGTACGTGAAAATGTCAACCTTTTTTTGGTTGCGAATCCCGTTTTATTTAAAAACAATAATATATATGAGAAAATCTCAGGAATAACAAGGGATGGATTGTTGATGAGAATGAAGACATCTCAGTGGCAGGAGGTCATTGATCTAAACCTTACCGGGGTGTTTTTATGCACACAGGTTAATTCTCAGTTTTCTATATATTACATAGTAATACCTAATTTCATTTGAACATAATCTGAAATATTTATTCACTACAGGCAGCTGCCAAAATAATGATGAAGAAAAAAAAGGTATCCTGTTATTTAGTTTGCTATCCAGTTCTATATATCGTCATGTTGAAGATCTTTATTATACGTTTTATTTTCATTTTACATTATGGTTTGTGTGACCAGTGTTTCCTTATTTTGATTTTAATGCAAGATTGTTATCTGACTTTGTAGGGAAGGATAATTAATATCACATCCGTTGTCGGTCTTGTGGGCAATGTCGGGCAGGCCAATTATAGTGCCTCAAAAGCAGGTGTGATTGGATTGACAAAGACAGTTGCCAAAGAGTATTCAAGCAGAAACATAACCGTGAGTTTGTTGGACTTTCAATTATCTTAATCATCATCCGTACAAAAGATGTGGAAAATTTTACCGAGAGGCTTATTATGTTGATAGGTAAATGCTATTGCTTCTGGATTCATTGCGTCCGATATGACTGGTAAACTTGGTCCCGACTTTGAGAAAAAGATACTGGAGGCCATCCCATTGGGTTAGTTACTACCAGTATTCATTCTTAAATTATCAGACATTATCTACCACTGAGCAATAACATGTACAATCAAGTTCGATTTATGAACTCTGTGACGGATAATCGAAATTTCGCTTACATGTCCTTTTATCTCGTCCACATTTCTTAATGGCGTTTTTATTTTTTTATTGTTCTTCTAATAACTACTTTGCCGTATCAAATTCAGGAAGGTATGGCCAACCAGAGGAAGTTGCTGGGCTGGTTGAATTCTTGGCCCTTAGTCCTGCCGCTGGTTATATCACTGGACAGGTTTATATAACACGTCAACTTTTCCTTCTCGTAATACATTTTTTGCTCTCTTTTAATATTTTTTTTTCTCTCAGGTTTTAACCATTGATGGAGGTATGGTCATGTAAGAGGCTTCTATTGAATTATCCTTTGTATTCACATCAAGTGATGCCTATATCCTATATGTACTTCTGCATGGCCAAGTAATCGAATTTTTAAGCGACTCGACAATCTTGGATGCATTTGTTTTTTCATAGATGGAAGGAGTTTAATTCATATGTAAACTGAACTGATCTTTCTATATATCATTGTATGACTGGTTGATCGATCGATTGACTATGAGTTTCTCATATTGAATTAACAATTTCTACAAGTTATGTGAACTTGAACTTTACTGCACATCACCTGTATATTTATAACAATCATATTGCTGAACAATTTATAACTCGCACCTTGATGTATGATATGTATGCGCTCATTGATTTACAAAGAAACTCGGCCATCGCCTTCACCTCTGATGAGCCTTTTGGGATTCATACAAATGCACTCGACTCGGTTCTACTCCGTCATTAATTTCTTCTCCAAAGGAGAGATCGAGCAAGTAACTAAATGAATTCTCATCATATAATGCATCATTGCAGTGAAAAACTAATGTTTTCATGTTTAGCCATTTTGTTTCGATATTTTTATTGAATTTTAAATTTCTAGCCGCATTGCTATATAGTATACAGTATCAATTTTTGCCTTCAATTTTGAGCCACTTTATTTTTACTACCTTTTTTATGGAATCCCACACTGATTTAAAACATGATCTAGACCATAGTACTATAGTAGCATAGAATATAGGATGAACAATATTGATCTAATTAGTTGCTTACCTGGATGGGTCAATGAGTTCTCTATTATGCTATAGTAGCTGTTATGCTATAATTGGTGATATAAGAAATGCTATAATTGGTCAAGGTTGTTAGCTGCCTAACCTATACCTGTAAACACAAAAAATTGAATGAATTAACATCATATAAATCAATGCAAGTAAATTTTTCTTTTTCATATTTTTCTAACCACGTTATCATCTATTCCCTCTGTTTCATACTTACGATCATACTTTATTTGTAATTTACAAAAAAGAAATATGACCATAAGTACGGGACAGAGGTAGTATAAGATAATATCAATCTTCATTTTCAATTTTGAGCCACGTTTTTTTAATACATATTTATTGAAATCCTAAATCAATTTAAAAATATGATATAAATCATACTCCCTCGATCCAAAGACAGTTGTCATACTTTCCTTTTTGGGGTGTCCAACAATAGTTGACACACCCCAAAAAGGAAATAATTATTCTAACTTTTTCATTTTAATATACAATTTTATTCTACTTTACCCCACTTACTTTTTAAACTTACTCACAACTACTTTACTTTTCACTTTTAAAATATATTTTTACATTAAAAAATAACAATTTTCTTAAACTCCGTGTCCAGCAAAGTATGACATCTATTAATGGCCGGAGGGACTAGTAGCATAGAATATAAGATGAATAATGTTGATCTAATTACTTACTTACCTGGACTGATGGATGAGGTCAATGAGTAATCAAAAAGGCTCATGAGACCTAGGATGGTGACTTTCATTTGCACATTGGAGTGTTTTCTTTTTAAGGTCGACTCAAGTGATTGAAAGTACGTCATAATTTATTGCTTATGGGGCATGCGTTCGCGAGGTCTCTGCTCAATTCAAGTCTAATTTATTCTCATTAATTATCTATTAATTTCTTTTATTAATAGTTATTTATTATGTACTTATAATTGTTACTACTTCTGTCGTCGCGGACTAATGATCCTAGGTCATTTGTTATTTACAAAGAACCTATGACCATTGGTCCGAGACTGAGGGAGTATTATGATTTAAAAATAAGAATTGTAAACACATAAACTATATAATGTATAGGGTAAATAAAATTATATGTTTTCATGTTTAGTCACATTGCAGTTACTTATCATTTTTAAAATTCAAATTTCTATCTATAGTGTTATCCATAAGACTATCAATTTTGATCTTAAATTTTGAGTCACGTTTTTTTTAATTACATTTTTAATTGAATCCCACATCGATTTAAAACATGATCTAGACCTTTGTAGCATAAAATATAAGATGAACAATTTTGATCTAATTACTTACTTACCTGGACTAGGTCAATGAGTGATCAAGAAGGCTCATGGCCTAAAATGGTGGCTTCCATTGCACATTGGAGGGGTGTCATCTTAAGGTCGGCCCAAGTGGTCGAACCTACGTCATAATTTATTGCTGAGGGGTCCTGCGTTCGCGCGGTCCCTGCCTAATTCAAGTTTAATTATCTATAATATTTTTATCAATAGTTCTTTATTATGTAACTTGTATATTTGAGAAATAAGAATTGTAAACACAAGAAACTAAATGAATTCAAAATTTCAGCCACGTTAATATTTTTACTACGTTCTTAATCAAATCCCACATCGATTTAAAATATGATCTAGACCATAGTAGCATAAAATATAAGATAAACAACTAAAATTTGATCTAGACCATAGTAGCATAGAATATAAGATGAACAACGTTGATCTATTTACTTACTTCTGGACGGGTCAGTGAGTGATCAAGAAGGCTCATGGCCTAGGATGGTGACTTCCATTGCACATTGGAAGAGTGCTTTCTTAAAGTCAGTCCAAGTGGTAGAACCTAAATCATAATTTATTGTTGAGGAGTACGCGCGATCTCTACCTAATTTAAGTTTGATATGGAATTTTTTTTATCAATATTTCTTTATTATGTACTATAATTGCTACTATCTAAAAGAATTGTAAACACAAGAAACTAAATGAATTCTCATTATACAATGACATTAGTGCAAGTAAAATTATTTATTTTCATGCGTAGCCACATTGCAATTAATTATAATTATTGAAACTCAAATTTCTAGCCACATTGCTATTAATAAGACTATCAATTTTGATCTTCAATTTTTAGCCACGTTTTTTACTACATTTTTAATCGCATTATTCCACATAGATTAAAAATATGATCTAAAGACTACAATAGCTTACTTTATTCGTCTCACATTAATAGTCACATTTCCTTTGTAATTTGTATAGGAAGTGTGACAATAATCTAAACCAAGGTCTTATAATATAAGATGAACAATGTTGGACCTCTTCTTTTGGACTTAATTTCAGTTCAAATCGCTTAAGTTCAGTTCAAGTTCAGTTCGCTTCAAAATAAATTAAAATAAAATAAATGAAAAATAATTTCAAAATATAATTTTCAATACACAATCTAGTTAGTGTCATAATATTATTAATATTTTTTAAAAAAATATTTAATAATTTATACAAGTTATTATTATTTTTATAAAAAAATCAATTTAATTCAGTTGCTTAAGTTCAGTTCAGATCGCTTAAGTTCAATTCAGTTCAGCCGGTTTTCAGTCCAAAAGAACATGTTCTAATTACTTACTTACTCGGATTGGACGGGGTTATAAAGAAGGCTAATGGACGAGTTATGCTATATGCACACTAACAGAGTGATTTGACATCTAACTTTCTAATTTTTTTTTATTTTTTTAATTATATAATTAAAAACACGTTTTTCAATAAAATTAATTAAAATTCATTTTTACGAAATGTAAATATTTTTATATTTTCGAAATCTATAAAATACGCATGTAATATAAATATCAATTTTAAATATCAATTAATTCATGCGTTTCTACTTATTTGTACACGCAATTAAATTCGTCTTCATTCATAAAAAAATAATTCGTTTTTAGTTTCTGAAAATTACGGAATAAATATAAACAAATACGACGAGACTTTTAAAATATAAAATTGCAATAGAAAATCATAAAGACATTGAAACACTTTTTTACAAAATTGCGATAAAAAAAAACGACGTTTTTTCCGAAAATATTAATTAAAAATCGTTTTTACGAAACTTAAATATTTTTATAATTTTAAAAATTTTCCGAAAATATTAATTAAAAATCGTTTTTACGAAACTTAAATATTTTTATAATTTTAAAATTGCGCACGTAGTATAAAAATCAATTTTAAATATCAATTAAGTTTTGCGTTTATACTTACTCGTACATGCAATTAAATTTGTGACGAATTTCAAAACATAAAACGTTTTTTGTTTCGGAAAATTGCAAAATAAATATAAACAATTACGATGAGCATTTTCCAAAAACGTGTATTTTTTCGATCGCAATTTTATAAAAAGGTATTTCAATATTTTTATGATTTTCTATCGCAATTTTATAATTTAAAAGTCTCGTCGTATTTATTTATATTTATTCTGCAATTTTAAAAAATTAAAAATGAAGTATTTTTTGAAATTCGATACAAATTTAATCGGGTATACGAATAAGTAGAAACGAATGAATTAATTGATATTTAAAATTGATATTAATATTACATGCGTATTTTGTAGATTTCAAAAATGTAAAAATATTTACATTTCGTAAAAATGAATTTTAATTAATTTTATTGAAAAACGTGTTTTTAATTATATAATAAAAAAATAAAATAAAAATGGAAAGGTAGAAGTCAAATCAAAACCGGTAATGTGCATATAGCATTTGTGCTAATGGACTAGGATAATTACTTCCATTGCACACTTTGGAGGGGCGCTTTCTTAAGTTTTTTAAAAAATAACAAAATATTAAAAAAAAAAAAAAAAAAACAAATCCGGTTGATGCCATAAAAATTATAAATTTATTTATTTTCTTTTAATAATTTTATTTTTCCATATTGAAATTTATTTATTTCCTTTTAATAAGTTTTTCCTTAAAGTATAATAAATTTAATTTTTCTATAATTATTTCCTAATCCGTACGAGTTGTATATATAGTATATACGTTTTCGATTTTTTTTTTAAGAAAGTTTATTATTTGTATGGAAAGTGTATATATTGGTGGTGCGTCCTAAATCCTAAATCCTAGTTCACTTGCGGTTTTTGGGGTTTATCAAATCAATCCAACAAACCCTAATTTATCCTTCGCGTTGTGTTAAATTCTGACAATGAAGGTGGTATACAAAAAATTCATGAATTTAAACCATTTTTTTTTTGTGTGTGTGTGTGTGTGTGTGTGCGTGTGTGTTTTTGGGGGTTCGATCTTGTGTTTGTTTCTCATATCTGAAATCGTCATCCTCAGGTTTAGAGATGTGGTGCAGTTCCAGATACACAGCAATTTGTTCTTCAACCGACGATGAAAATTATGGTATGTAAATTTCCCTCCACACTTTTCCATGATTTTAAAGAACGAATCTTTTCAAAATCCAGATCTAAAATTCCACAAAGGAAGAGTCTTTTCAAAATTCAGATCTAAAATCCCGCAAAGAAAGAATCTTTTCAAAATTCTGATCTAAAATCTGTTTAGTTTTTCAAAGATCGGTCTTGTTTGTGTTTTCATCTCCAATCTCTAGTCCGTTTGTTTGTTTGTTGAGATTGGTGTTTGTCAGTTTTTTTTGTAAATTTATCTAACAAAGTAGTTAATCGTGCTGCTGTGCTGTTGGTACTGAATTAACAGGCAAGAAGCCCATCAACCCATTGTATTATAACCCTTTTGTTCTTCCTCCACCTCCACCTCCTCGACAACTGAGAGAAAAAGAGCTTTGTCTTGAATGTGATACAGTGCACTCTCCTTATCCCGACAGCCCTTGCCCTAGCTTATCCTGTACAGTTTGCTATAAGCAGGGCCACGACTTCTTTTGCTGCCCTTACTACCACGACATCCCAGAAGATGCCCCTTTTGACTCGGAACGAAATCGAGTGATTTGTCAAGAATGCGGTTGTCCGTTTATTGATACAAATCGGTGGGCTTGTCCCTATTGCCTCTGCACTAGAGCAAAGCTTAAGAGCAAGAGTTGTGGCATATGTGGACTTAAAGAATGCCCTTTGCACGACGATGTCCATGCCCAAGACAATTCTTATTTCGAAGCTATGTGTGCTGAACGTCACAAGTAAACTTAGTATAGACAATGTATAGTTTTTTTATCAAGAAAATATGTAATGTAAGATTTTGACACTGCATACATTTCCATGACATTTGCCTGTGTCATTTCATTATCAACAGACCAGAAGAAACAAATCGAACAAATCCAACACTTGACCGATTACAACCTTGAGAGAGAAAGGAAGAACAAGTAACTATACCGAACGTCGCATGAAGAAGCTTTAATTACACGCTAAGTACATCATAAACGTTAAACCATTATTCTTTTGGACCCGAATTTCTTCGGGTCTTCCTTTAAACAGAAACAACAAGGATTAATTATTGGGGTAGGTTTGATCGATCCATCATTGGTAGAATCTGTAGTTCTTGGCTGATAGAATTATGTTCCTTAGGCCTCCGATGGGTGCCACCACCATCAATATCACTCCCATTATGATGAATGTCTGAAACCAAGAAACAATGAAAAATTTACGACAAATTCAAGATTTTTGAATATTGTGTAGTAGTATAAAGTTTGAATCTTTTACCCAGTTCATGATCCAGGAGATGCTGAACTTGTCCGGTTTCACGATGACTAGCCACATAATGCAAGGAAGCTTCAAACAAAATCGAAAATCAGTAACTGCCAACTGCAGTAGTAATATACTATAATTTTCGAATGATCAGATCTCAAAAACTCACAAAGTAGGTCGTTGGAGCCAGAGCAAATCCACCGAAGAAGCCGACCAACCCACCGAAGAAGGGGAACGTCATCGCGACGAACATAGTAAACCCGACATACAAAGTCCGAGTAATGAAACGAAGCTTGAACGACGGCTTGAATTTCGCTTGCTTCACCAAGTACGTCTCCAACATATCAAACACCGGCATGGCATATATCTGCACAAACACGAGAATAAATCGGTATATAAATTACCAAACTACCCTTAATCGTTACACCATACACATATATAGACAAACCTGATAGCTCCCGATGACGTGGATCAAGACGAAAAAGTTGGCCGCTGCGATTAGCCACCTGGGCTTCTCGAGGGTGAGTAGTATGTTGTCGTCGACTGTATTCCCGAACACGTAGTACCCACCGAAAGCGACAGGGAAATAGCACAAGGCAACCACGATGTAAGCAAAGATGACACCTTTCCACATCGGCTTCTTCGAAGGGACCTCTGGAGTCGAGGGAATCGTCGCCTGAATCTCCAGCACCACGTTATGGCCCGCGTAAGCAAACGCCATGTCACCAAGCGCGTTGAAGAAGTTGAACGTGTTGTCTTGGGACGAAGTTCCACGGAGAGAGTAGTCCACGTCAGCGTCCTTCCCCCTCGCCAAGGCGGCGGTCCACGCAATCGTCGAGTACCTGCAACAATTGAGTCAAAGTCAAAGTCAAAGGGCAATATCGTCAAAACACGTAAGGATGTAATTATAATGTAATACGGACGTGAGGGACATGACGGCGGCGGCGAGAGAGACGATGGAGATGGAGTTGAAATTTGGGAGGTGGGAAAGGACGAAGTGGATGGAGGCGAAGATGAGGATGAAGTAGGTGAGCTTGATGGGGTGGCAATCCGGGCAGACCGACTGGTGGAATTTCTGGAGGGATTTGCCGCCGGTCACCATGTAGACGATGCACGTGCTGACCTCGACGACGAGCTGCTGGGGGACAACGATGTAGAGGCCCAGCTTCTCGCCGAACGCGTGCTGACCGAGCTCGTGGTAGCGGTCGAAGCGCTTGCCCGGGACGATCTCGTGCATCTCCACCATCTGCCACAGGGTGTAGAAGGTCACCACCCAGGACAGGATCATCATCGTCACGCCAGGTCCCCTGCAAAAAAAAAACAGAACAGAACAGAGGACTTTTTCAAAAAGACCGTTTTACCCTTGATTTTTCTCTTTTTTTTTTTTTTTTTTTTTAATGGAGGTTTTGAAAATGGGCAAATTTTTCAAGTGATTTCATATAAATAAAAGATTTAATTTTTCTTAATTTGCTGCATTTGTGTTTTTAATCTATTTCATTTATGTATGTAAATCAAGGGGTGAAAAAGACATTTCAATTTTAAAATGTTCGTATTTGTTTTTAATAAATACAACTATCAAATTACAATAAATAATATTCTTTCCTATTTTTTTAATATATGTCACTTTTTAAGATTTGACACGATATTGAAGAAAGTAATTAAAGATTTGAGAATGGTTGAAAAAAAAATATGTGCATAGAAAATTAAAATTTTAAGAAATTAATGTAATTACATTATTTAATAAAACTAAAATGAAATTTAATTTGAAAAAAAATAAAGAAGCTAGAAAGACAAGTAATATGAATGGGAGAGAGTAAAAGTAGTAAAAGTATAAGATTTTAACATTAAATCTTTCATTTTACTCTTAATTTTTCACTAAACAATTAATTAAAAAAATAGTACAATTTAACATGTTTGAATAAATAATAATGGAATAAATGGAACATACTTACCATCCCATGTTGGACATGGCATAGGGGAGACTGAGGACTCCGGCGCCGACCATGGCGGTGACATTGTGGAAAGTGGAGTACCACCACTTGGCCTTTCGAGACGACGTGATCGGAAGCCAATCGTCGATGGCCTTCTCTTCCGCCGTCTTCTCCCTCTGATCGTAACTCGTTGCTTCGCCCGCAGTCATGTTTTCGTCAGATCTCTCTCTCTCTCTCTCTCACTCTTGATCAAGAGAGGATTTGATATTACTCGATCGACGAAACCGGCTGACAAACAAGAATTTGAATGACCGTTTCGTTTTAAAGTTTTTTTGACGAGCTAGGCTGTGTGCAAAATGTGGGGTGGGGGTTCTTGGTATTTATAACTTGTTTACGAGTCGATTCCGGTGGTAGGTTATGTGGAGTGTCCTGCTTTTACTCCTCCTCCGGGAATACAAACCACAAGATTTATGAATTTTACTATATGTTTTATAATTTATTAGTTGAATACTTTGAATTTTGACTATTGGGGGAATTCATTTCTTAACAGTAATGGCGGATTCAACGTTTAATGAAATTCAAATTACCGAATTCAGAGGATACAATATTTACCTTAACAATAAATACTAATTACCAAATTATCAAATATGATACACATACTATATATCACATTTTTTTTTTTCTAAAAAAAACAATTACCAAATTATCAAATACTAGTATCTTTCCGTGCGATTCCTGGGATTAAAGCTGAAGTTACTATTTTAATTTATGTTTAAATATAAAAAAAAATTTGGAGAAATTGATGTAGTATAAAAATTAGTATTTACCTTAACAATAAATACTAATTACCAAATATTATACATATAATTTCACATTTTTATGGAAAAATTAATTGATCATGAATAATGACTTTTTTCTATTATTTTTTTTTGGTAAATATCAATTTTATATAAAATAAAAAATGTAAATGTACAAATATGGAAAAGACTATATATACACAAAGTGTAACAAAAAGTTAATACACTTCCAATTAAAACATGACACGTGCCATGTTGTAATAATATTCTTGGTAAAAAATCTTTTATACACTTTCCATCAAAATATAACATATAACGTGTATCACTTTGTTAAAACTAGTCCTCCTACCAGTGCGATGCACGTGTATTTAATTCAAAATTTTGTTACTCAGAGTAGTACTCTTTCTGCTTAATATTAGATGTATACATTGATAATGGACAAATAAATATTAAGTGAATGATCTAATTGAAACAGTACAATAAAAAAAATTACATTCACATTACAAATTCTAGAATACTTCTTTATAGACTACATTTGTTCTATTTATAAAGTATATAAAAATAAAAATGAGAATAATAATTAAAAATAATAATATATTTTTTGTATTTTCTAAATAATATGATTTTTTTTATATACTCATATTAATTTGAATCAATAAGTCAGAGTATATGGAAGTTCACTTAAATTAATAATTTTTTTTACAGTTCTCTCAAATTAATGAAAATTCATATATACAAATCAATTAAAAAATCAATCAAAATTTGCATAGAGTCTATAGACTTTTTTAAATTCATCATCAGTCGTCTTTTAAAATAAGAACTTATACTCCTAAAACTAACTAAAAAAACGTTTGTTTTCGAGAATCAAAACGTGATTGTGCTCTAATTTACAAGTGATAATTTTAATTTGTGACTCACCTTGTATAAGTCGAGCTTCAACGGCAAACTGACAACCCGTCACATTCAATCTAGGATGCTTATCTTGACCTTATTTTTTACACATCATTCTCATCATTTTCATCATGTAGAATAATGCCTCCTTATCATCACTTTTTTTTCATCTATAGCATTGTTCACGATACTCTTTCTTTAATTCATTTGTTCGAACAAAAATCTCAAACCCACATTTGTATGCATAAGAATACAAAAAAGTCGCGAACTATTCACCGAAAGTGAAAACCATAGCTACTTCGAGAACAATCAAGTCATCTTCAAATCTAATGTCATTATTGAATAATTCAATTGCTTTTTCAATAACATTTAGTTCAACAATTTTATGATTGAATCGACTACTGCAGCGGAATGTTTAAATGTTTAAGTCGAAATTGTTTACGAATCAACGATTAAAATTCATTTTCAGTGTTTTTTTAAAGAAAATATCAGATTATTCAAGGTATATATATTTAATTAAATTATTTAAAAAAAATCTTCTAACTAAAAAACTCTTTACTAAAAAAATGTTATGAATATTATTAATTAGTGAATGACTAGTTTACCTTTTCTTGGTGAACAAGACAGAAACCCTACTTTGTATCTATATAAAGGTGTCTCCCCATAACAACTCATAACAATTCTATTCTGCTCTGGTATTGTCTCTCTTTATACTCTATTATTATCTCTCAAATTCTTTTGAGTTTATAACACGTTATCAGCACGAAAGCTCAATCGCATTCTTCATCGAAGTTCTACTCATCCAAGATACGAACTACAAGGCAAGAATTTAGAATTTATATGATTGCTTATATTCATTAATAATTATAAATATATCTACTTCTCCTCCCTTCTTCTTAAATTCATATGTTCCCGAAGAACATTATAATTTGATATTCCTGAAGTAATATCATATGTTCCCGAAAAATATTATAATCTGATATTCTTGAAGTAATATCAAATTAATTATGTTTAATAAATCAATTAAAGTTTTTAATGTTCCTGAAGAACAGTGTGACATGATCTTCCCGAAGAAATATCAAAATTAAATGTTTTTGAAAAACATAATATGATATCCTGAAGAAATATCAAAATTAAATGTTCCTAAAAACATCGTGATATGATATTCCTGCAGAAATATCAATATCAAATTGATTACGATTATATACTAATAATCTCGAATAATATCTTTGAATATTGACTGTGAAAGATTCAATAGCTTTTTGGAAAGATTTAAAAGAAATATACGATCACCCGAAGTTGGTCGTACTACCAAAACGTGGTATGATTGACTCCACATTGGATTACAAGATTTTAAATATGTTGAAGCATATAATAAAGCTATCATGAAAAACATTTTAATTTGATATTCCTGAATTAATATCAAATCAATTATTTTTAATTAAAATGAATGTTCCCGAAGAACATATACTCCAGTTTAAATATTATATTGATTGTTCTAGAAGAAAATCATGATGTATATATTATTCAAGAAATAACAAATTAAATTGTTTCCATAGTAACAATAAGTTTTAAATGTTCCTGAAGAACATTATGATATGATAATCCCGCAGAAATATCAAATCAATGGCTTATGATGTAACCATTATTTTTATTGATTGTTCCAGAAGAAGCAAAGATTTTGTAATAAAGTTACATCATTATAGTTGTAGTGAAACGTCAAATTCGATTGTTCTGGTTGAAACAATAATTAGATATGAATTATCCCTGAAGGATGATATATTTTTGAAAATCGAGAACAATTGTACTATATGGTTACTCATAGAATATCGAAAAATTCGATACCAATTAAATGTAATTTCTGAGAAAATTATATATTGAGATATATTTTGATCTACGAAGGATCATTGATAAAACCTAATATTTTGATCTCGAATGATCATTGGTAAAGATACCGTATCCCCGAAAGATCATTGATAAAGATAATGTATCCCCGAAGGATCATTGGTAAATACTGTTATGCAAATGATGAGATTTTAAGAGTGAGCTCCGGAAGAGTTTTACTAATTATCTCCACAATACTACAAATGTACTTAAACATGAAAATGATGCATATCATGATGCGTGAAAATGAATCAAACATTTCCCATCTGCGAATTATTTTTATATATGCTGTTGGGATTCGATGTCCCGGGCTATCAAAAATTATGCGGAACCGATAACCCGACCGAAACCCTATCGCCGGAAGACCCGAACGCGAACCACCTCACGAGCCGGGGCCCGACCGAACGCCCAGCGAGGCCCGAAGGCCGCGTGCGCCAGCCGAGCCCCCGCGAGGGGCTCGCGATCGTCTTCGGACGATCGCTGGGGATGCACGAGGCATCCCCGGGGCTGCTCGTAGCAGCCCCGCAGCGAGTCAGGTGACTCGCTGCTCGCAAGGGCCAAGCCCCGCACGCATCCGCTGCGGGCGAACCCGCAGCACGTACGGAGTCGCTGCGGGTGACCCCGCAGCTTACTCGCGATCGATCCGAGGATCGATCGCACCCCTCGGCTCCAGCCGAGGGTCCCTCGCGCCACGCACCTCCGACGAGGGTGGCCGGGATCCGCCGCGGCACCAGCCCGCGGCATCCCGACGATCGACGAGGGTCGATCGTCCATCCCCGGCGTCCAGCCGTGGCCCCCTTCTCGTCGTGCGTCGCGGCGGTCCGAACCCTAGGGTTCGACCGCCCCTTCGATCCTCGCCGGGGATCTCGAATCCCCGTCCCCGAGGTTCGTCGTTTTCCCGGATCGTCTTGTTCATGTATATATCACGATTAAACGAACATATAATCATAGAGGGGGTTTATGATTATGTACCTCGATTCGTTGTACGGAGAAACGAAATCAAACGTTGATGACCTTGCGATCTTCCTACGTATTCCTTGCACCTCGTCCGAACGTCGTGTGGGCGACGATCTATCGAACTCCTATGGATCTCCTTCACTCTTCAAGACTTTATGATTGGCGTAGGTTAGTTGTTATGAATTGTGAAGACCATGTAGTGCTTTTATAGGCTACGTAGTGGATCATAAGGAGGTGGAATATTGGGCTTCTAATATTGAAGATTAAATTGAGCCCAGCCCAAATCTATTAATCCTTATCAATATTAATTAATTTATTTTCCACTATATAAATTAATTGCACTCCCAATATTAAACCATATTATATGAAATAATATTTCTCCGGTAGTATTATTTATTCCGTGTATTTAAGATTTAAATATCCATGAATAAATTTATTTATTGCTCAATAAATTATATTCATCTCTTGTATCCGAGACTAGTACCATTCAACCTTAATTATTGTGCGGAACAAATCCACTCATGAGGTTTACACAATAATTCCTTATGAACTCATCTCGGGGATATTATCAACCCTTCCGGGATACACTTTCCCGTCAAGTATTCACGGCATGTCATATATAAAATATAGCGACCCAATTTTACCGGTAATTAACCCAATAATTAAATCGGTTAATTCCTTTGGAAAATCAAAGCCTCTAATATTAAATATACACACCCGCAATAATATCGGGGATTAAGAATAAAATACTCTGAGATTTAAATTGATTATCCAAGGCAATCCTAATCAATAAATCTCAAGCGATCCGCCCAATACACCAAGTGTACAAGTGTGATAAAATAATTAAGATAAATTATTTTCTCTCTCACACAACGACTATACCGATGGATTGGTCCGGGTCCATCTAGGTCGTGAGCATCTGTTTGATTAAATACGAGTAACCGATAGTATGATCTTCTGTGTGCCCATGCACACCATACTAACTACAACGTATGAAATCCAGGACTATAATTTTGCATAATTAATTAATAATTAAATGCAAATAATTGTTTATTAATTAAATAGGTTAAATGCTATGACCGGGAGTTTACCGATACTTAAATCTAGACATTAAGTACACAACTCCAACAATCTCCCACTTGTACTAAGGTCTAGTCATTTCCTCCAAACTCCCGACTCTCATACTCATCACGTGCTTAAGTTATACTTCCCAGAAGTATTATGTGAATGAGCAATCTAGGTTGCCGCTCTGAAGTTATCTTGGTGACTACTGCGTCGTCTCCCTAGACGATGACTCGAATCAGGTGGTACTTGCTCTATGTGTTTTCATCACCTTTTGAACTTATGACTTCTTCCAGTTTACCATACACCGCTATATACATAGCCTTTGGTGAACCAAGAATCATATCCAAGTTCAGAGGTCATCCCGGAACCTAACCAAAACTTCCGCTGCCTCTGAGGCTGCTATTCGGTTTATGATAGAGTCCGAGAAGCATCATGCTTATCACTCTTTCATCTTTAGGTTCCACCTCCTCTTAAAAGTGAACACATAGCCTGATATCGACTTACATTGGTCTTTCTCTGATTTTGGATCTGAGAAACTGTAATCCAAGAAGATTTCGTCTTGCTCCGTAAGCCAGTACTTTGAAAGTACTCTTACAGCATTCGAACATCCCTTATCCAGATTACTTTGATATCCTCCCACTATGCTAACCGCATAGTTGATATCAGGTTCTTGTTTTACAACACTGCATTTACAAAGCTCTTCACACTCGAAGTGTAGGAAACTGCTTTGTCTATATCTATCTCCTTTATGTGTTCAAAACACATACCTTTAGATAGATGCATTCTGTTCCCGAAAGGCAATAACCTTTCTCAGAATTATGCATGTTTAAAACAAACCATAATCGTATAAGATATCTTAAGATAAGTACAAATGTTCTTGTCTAGAGATCGAAGGATTCTAAGAACATGGTCTAACTTACTCTTAATCTTATATCTCGATACATTTAGACAACCTTTATTTTATGTCTGACAACACTTTTACGTTGTTGCCAACGATGAAGTGTTATCTTCATAAAATTCCGAGAAACACCACCTTGTTTCCATTACGTCTCTAACACACCTTTCTTTGTCTTATGCACTTTGATGAATCCATCTCATGGACTATCTCATCAGTTCGCAAGTTCCACAATTTGCAGCTTTGTGACAATCCATAAATGGATTCACTAAGCTTGTACTTCTAAATGATCTTGCCTCTTAACAATAATACTTATTGCTATCTAAGTCGGCACATTTAGATTAGTACTGCCCCTTATGCAGAGCTAGGGATCGATTTCATGTCTACTAGATCCAGAGTTCAAAAACTCCTCCAGTCTTATGAACATCTCCGGTTGCTTAACAACCTCCCACTGCAATGGCGTTCTGGTGTATAACAGTAATAACATTAGGTGCAGTTAGTGGTGTACTACTACTCGGTTAGGCTGGTTCTCAGTCTTTTCTTTTCCTCATTTTAAAGTACCTTGTCAGTTAGGGCATTGTAGTTCATCTAATAGTCTTCCTCTAAGAACCGGGTGAGGACACCCCTCTGGTTCATAGTACTATTGAACATACAATTACTTGTTCCCCTAGGATATTCTACAACCACATTAAATGTGCCGTCGTATCCAGAAATATCCATAGAACATAGGTAGTTCCGAACAACTTGTCCTTTTACTATTAGAATTCCATTTCTTATTTCTGACACACCATGTCTACACTCCAGTGTATGGTGCAGTCCTTTGAGACTTAATCTCAATCTTTGATTTATGCTATGTGTTGTTTAGATAGGTGATAGCCTCCGCGAACAAGCCGCAGGATTCCAATGGATATACTTTGAAGGTTCCCCATAATAGCTTTGTGTCTACTGAAAAACACTTTGCTTTTATGGCAGATCAAGTATTCTAATCCATCTTCGAGTATTCTTTGAAAGAATGACTCGTACCTTTCTAATTACACATGTTACTGCATTAATCATGAATCATTCTCAATGCTTGTCCGAATTCAAGAATTCACAAGCATAATGATAAAGAAATACATCTAATAAGTAAAACAAGTTATACATAACGGTTTGTCGCATCGTGGTAGACTAAGGATTCATCATTCATATATTGCTATCTAAAATGTACCAGAATATATAACACCATTATTTCTTATCTAAATCACTGAATGATTAAAGAAATAAATATCCATTCATTAATAAAGAAAAACCAGAACAAAAGTTCTTTTCAAAATAAGGGGTACATAAAGCAATAACTTGAAATGAAATCCTAAAACTACTGAAAGCAGATAAATGTCTTCCACTGCAACCGCTGCTACCCCAACAGCTTCGCCCATGTAGACTCGAACTCTTCTTTTCTAAGTCGCCGGGTTTTCTGGAACCCCTGCATTTAAAATAATGCACATACCGTCAGTGGTTCTATATCTACACACCAGAATTCTGGTAGATAATACCGCTGACTATGTTTTTACGACTAAAGAAAAATTCGTACCTCTGAGAGGACATTCAGACTTCCAGTGTCCAGACTTGTTGCATCGGAAGCACTTGCCCCTTGGCTTACTAGCCCCCACTCGTGGTCCATTCCTCTTGGCACCACTGGGTTTCCAGGCTTGCTTCCTTTTCTTGCCCCTACCTCCAACAGCTTTCAAGCTTTTGGACTTGGTAGTTACAAGCGCTTGAGACTTGCCCTTCTTGTAGATCCCCTCTGCCGCCTTTAGTTCAGTCAGGAGTTGCGCAAGAGTATAAGATAGTTTACCCATATTATAGCTCATACGAAACTGCTCAAAACTAGGGGCCAGAGACTGGAGTATGATGTCGACTTGCGTCTCAGCATCAATAGAAGCTCCTAGGACCTCAAGTTCATTCAACAAACTCATCATCTTAAGAACGTGCTCCCCAACGGGCGTTCCTTCAGACTGAGTAGTCGACATGAGGACTCTCATAGCTTCTTGCCTAGCCGCACGATCTTGCTCCCCAAACATCTCCTTGAGGTTGAACATCATATCATAGGCAGTGTCCATCGGCTCATGTTGGGTTTGGAGTACATTTGACATGGAAGCCAAAATATAACACCTAGCCATTTCATCAGCCTTTTTCCACTTCCGATATGTTCCTTTTTCCTCATCAGTCGAGGCAGGCGTGGGCTCAGCAGGGCACACTTCATGGAGTACAAACTTGTACTCCTCAGAAGTCAAGACAATGTCTAAATTTCTCTTCCAATCAATGTAATTGGGACCAGTGAGTTTATGTTCCTTGAGTATCACAGAAAGTGGATTCATAGCTACTCTCTAAACCTATAAGCACATATAAACAAACAATTAATTTAATGTCCGATATTATCTCCCTCAAATAATATCATTAAATTACTAATTACATCTAAAATCCCATCAAGTAAGGCAAGCCACGTGGTGTGGACGTTTACCCACCTAAATGATTTAGCAATTAGATTTTCTTTGGTCATACATCGATTATAGCGTAACTTCGTGGGGAAGAATACTATAACGCGTATCTAAGTGTAAACCATTACTCAGCACCAAAGTACATCGTTTTGGAATTGCTACATCACCGCAAGCCACGTGGTGTGGACGTTTACGATAATTTCACAACTCTTCACAATTACTTACAACTGTCTACATCAATTAATCCAAAGTCCGTTAGTATAGCAAGCCACGTGGTGTGGACGTTTACTACACCAAGAGACTTTTATAATTGACTCCCAATTACAAGAACCATTCGATTTTTGCAAATCAAGACTCGGAGAATCATAAGTGAAACTCGAAGTTTCTAACCAGTGATTCACCATGCGAACGACCCTAACTCTCATAAATGAGGGAGCCGAGCAGACAATCGATCCATCTATCAAAGAATGGTACGAAGGTCTCTAATTTGTGTCATCCACATGACCAAGTGGCTTTGGCTCCATTCCACTCCCCGGGGTGAGAATGAGTCGACTTGAAGTCAGTTTCAGAAAGACAAATTAGGCATTGTTTGATAAACTTGATCAATGTTTCTTGTAAAAGGAATTACAAGAATTCTCCTCTAATGACTCGTCTATACGAACTTCGAAAGTCCATAAGAGTCACCAAGAGAACAACAATGGAGACCATGGGAATGTTTCCATCCCCTCTCCCACTTAGCTTTTTACAATAAAGGGATACGCTATCTAGTGCATAAAATAAACACATATAGCATGCATACAAGCAATAAAGCACATAGTAACACATAGTCAAAATAATGCTAGAAAATTATTTTCCCGACTATCATGGCTTTATTCCATCTTCATATGCATCTTCTAGTCTTCAGTCTTCGTTCTTGAATGCTCCATGTGACGAGAATATTAATCCCAATATTTAAGTCTATTTATTTTCAATTAATCCAAAAGTTACTTAATTCGAAAATTAAGTCAATCGAATAAATCAAAAATAAAATTAAATATTATTAATATTATTTATTTATTTATTTTCCTATCTAATTCTACTAAATCTCTAGAATAATCTATCCAAGTAAAACTTGAAATATTCTAGAAGACTTCTATAATAGAATAAGGAAATAAAATAAATTAGGACTCTTCTACTTTCCGAGATTAATTAATTTTCATTACTATGAAAATTCCCATAAAATAGGAATAATCAATTAGGAAATAAATCAATCCTAAATTAACTTTTATTCCTTTCCAATTCTATTAAATCTCTAGGATCCTATTCCAAGTAGAACTCGGAATACTCTAGAAGACTTCCATAATAGAATAAGGAAATAAAATTAATTCCAATTAATTCTTTTCCTAATTCATGAGAATACCCAAAAATAGGAAAACTCAATTAGGAAAACCGAATTAATTAGGAAAGTGAATCTTTGGTAGGAGTAGCATGGGTTGGGGATCCCCACACTACCCCCACCGCCGACCACCACCATCACCGGGCACCACCACCGCCGCCCCCTAGCCACGCGCCACCACCACCGGTGGCCGGCGTGGCCGGAAGCCCTAGCGGGCAGCCCCCATGGTGGGGTCGATCGATCCTCATGGGGATCGATCATGGGGATGATCGACCCCCCCCCCCCCCCCCCCCCCCCCCGGTTTTTCGTCCTCTTCGTCTTCTTCGTCACACGTGTTCTACGGCGGTCGTCTCGGCATCGATCCAACGTAAATAAATTACAAGAAATAAATTTACAATTCCGGTATCGATTCTATACATGAAATCGACCCTATACATTTTCCGGAAAACATAGAACGTAATAATAAATCCTAAATTCGGTCAACCCCCGAATTTTTACTATTACAAACATTCAACCACACAAAACGAATCTCGACATGTCCGAGAGTTTAATAAACGAATAATCATGATAATTAATTAACACAATAATTAAATCCAACCATGATAGTCGGAGATCCCTGCAAGTTAGAACAATAATCGAACATATACATGAACACGAAACCAAACGCTCTGATACCAATTGTTGGGATTCGATGTCCCGGGCTATAAAACATTATGCGGAACTGATAACCCGACCGAAACCCTATCGCCGGAAGACCCGAACGCGAACCACATCACGAGCCGGGGCCCGACCGAACGCCCAGCGAGGCCCGAAGGCCGCGTGCGCCAGCCGAGCCCCCGCGAGGGGCTCGCGATCGTCTTCGGACGATCGCTGGGGATGCACGAGGCATCCCCGGGGCTGCTCGTAGCAGCCCCGCAGCGAGTCAGGTGACTCGCTGCTCGCAAGGGCCAAGCCCCGCACGCATCCGCTGCGGGCGAATCCGCAGCACGTACGGGGTCGCTGCGGGTGACCCCGCAGCTTACCCGCGATCGATCCGAGGATCGATCGCACCCCTCGGCTCCAGCCGAGGGTCCCTCGCGCCACGCACCTCCGACGAGGGTGGCCGGGATCCGCCGCGGCACCAGCCCGCGGCATCCCGACGATCGACGAGGGTCGATCGTCCATCCCCGGCGTCCAGCCGGGGCCCCCTTCTCGTCGTGCGTCGCGGCGGTCCGAACCCTAGGGTTCGACCGCCCCTTCGATCCTCGCCGGGGATCTCGAATCCCCGTCCCCGAGGTTCGTCGTTTTCCCGGATCGTCTTGTTCATGTATATATCACGATTAAACGAACATATAATCATAGAGGGGGTTTATGATTATGTACCTCGATTCGTTGTACGGAGAAATGAAATCAAACGTTGATGACCTTGCGATCTTCCTACGTATTCCTTGCACCTCGTCCGAACGTCGTGTGGGCGACGATCTATCGAACTCCTATGGATCTCCTTCACTCTTCAAGACTTTATGATTGGCGTAGGTTAGTTGTTATGAATTGTGAAGACCATGTAGTGCTTTTATAGGCTACGTAGTGGATCATAAGGAGGTGGAATATTGGGCTTCTAATATTGAAGATTAAATTGAGCCCAGCCCAAATCTATTAATCCTTATCAATATTAATTAATTTATTTTCCACTATATAAATTAATTGCACTCCCAATATTAAACCATATTATATGAAATAATATTTCTCCGGTAGTATTATTTATTCCGTGTATTTAAGATTTAAATATCCATGAATAAATTTATTTATTGCTCAATAAATTATATTCATCTCTTGTATCCGAGACTAGTACCATTCAACCTTAATTATTGTGCGGAACAAATCCACTCATGAGGTTTACACAGTAATTCCTTATGAACTCATCTCGGGGATATTATAAACCCTTCCGGGATACACTTTCCCGTCAAGTATTCACGGCATGTCATATATAAAATATAGCGACCCAATTTTACCGGTAATTAACCCAATAATTAAATCGGTTAATTCCTTTGGAAAATCAAAGCCTCTAATATTAAATATACACACCCGCAATAATATCGGGGATTAAGAATAAAATACTCTGAGATTTAAATTGATTATCCAAGGCAATCCTAATCAATAAATCTCAAGCGATCCGCCCAATACACCAAGTGTACAAGTGTGATAAAATAATTAAGATAAATTATTTTCTCTCTCACACAACGACTATACCGATGGATTGGTCCGGGTCCATCTAGGTCGTGAGCATCTGTTTGATTAAATACGAGTAACCGATAGTATGATCTTCTGTGTGCCCATGCACACCATACTAACTACAACGTATGAAATCCAGGACTATAATTTTGCATAATTAATTAATAATTAAATGCAAATAATTGTTTATTAATTAAATAGGTTAAATGCTATGACCGGGAGTTTACCGATACTTAAATCTAGACATTAAGTACACAACTCCAACAATCTCCCACTTGTACTAAGGTCTAGTCATTTCCTCCAAACTCCCGACTCTCATACTCATCACGTGCTTAATTCATTTACGAAGGTGTGACAAAATCACCTATTTGTGATAAAATGAACTATAAGAGTTCAAATACCAAAGAGATCAACTCAAATGTTGATTCTAATATACGCCAGAAGCGTAGTAGATCAATCTCAAGATATAAAATAAATCCGCGGAAAAACAAAGTGTAACGCCCCAATTTTCGTAACTCAAAATAAAAGATATTCCATCAGAAAATAATTCCGTACTTAGAGGCGCTACTCACGTACTTTTGAAAAGTCAAATGTTCCACGTCATATTTTTCAAATCCCAATAATAAAAATAAAATTATCATCACAGAGTCATTAGTTCAAAAATAAAGTACTTCTAGACGTTTTTGAAATCAAAGTTTGCAGCGGAAAATAATAGATATAATAACCAAATAAAATTCCTAATTCGTCTCCTCGTCATTCCCCCGGTGATCATCCTCGTAAGTACCTGAAAAACAATGCGTTGATTTGGGGTGAGCTCAACGTGCTCAATAAGGACTACTCATCTCCAATCAACATCTCAAATCACCGTACGATATATATACAATTATCATATCATGAAATCACAAAATGAAACATAATTTTCAATACATGTTGCGCATATTATAGAACACGGCGTGTATACCACGATGCCTCCTCCTGACATTGACCCTTCTGGGTCACAGGTTCTATAATATAAAATTTTGACCCATGCGAGTATACCTCGGTGCCTCCTCCTGACACTGACCCTTTTGGGTCACGAGTCTAAAACATTTTCATATCATGCAATAATTCACGTATTTAAATCACATATAACACATACTTTGAAATTAGACATTAAAAAGGAGATGAGAAACCCCTACCTTATAAACGTGTCGTGCGATTAAGTCTTTGAATTTGAGAGAAGTCCCTAAGTTCCTTGCGCTTCGTTTCCTATTAAAGTGAAATTCATAAACTTAATAAATATAGATTATTTAATTTAGTTAATACGTATAATATTTTAGTGTATATTAATTCTAAGGATTCCTAATGTTTATTTTGATTAAACTGTACATTTTAATTGTAATTATGATCATTTAGGACCACTTTGTAATTTAATATGTTCAAAGGGGTGATATGTAATTATTTAAGAGTTGAAAACTACATTATGGAATTTACGGCTGTGGTGTTTTTGGAATTGTAAGTACAGAACCCTAATCTCCTTTTCACAATTCCATTATCAAAGTTAAAAGAAACATAGGCCCAATCAGTCTTGCCCTTTTAGATTATTCTTAAGCGATAATTATATTAGACTAAGGTTTAAACTTTGGAATCCTACTCGTACTCTACAGAAGTTCGACAGATCAATGTTCGGCAGCAGACAAGTTGGCGAGACGAGACGCGCTCGACTCGCGGTGGCCGGGGAGACGAGACTTGCTCGACTCGCGGCAGTGCCAGCGGCCCATCTCCGACTTCTGTCGGAGACGCAACCGATAAGACATACAACAATTTCTAGGCATGACGAGTCTAAAATCTTTAATCAATACATTATAAAATTTCCAGCAGTGTTCCTACAATTATAAAGCTTATCGGATTTATAGGTTCTAACACCCTAAGGAATAATACAGTAGAAAGATGTGCATCTAGTGGTTACTCTTGTTCTTAATTTCCATAGGTGTAGTATATTATTCTTAAGATTTTACTTCTTTCTCGCAGGAACAGAGACTAGTTATTTAACAGAAGATTTGAGGGTTACCTTTTATCGGGAGATATTAAAGGTTTAGTATTTTCTGATGATTTTCCCTAACTCTGACGATGATTGTGCAAAACACCGACGATCTCCTCCCAGGCTCGCCTAAGACTCTTGAAAGATCTCCTTTTGTGCTCGTGTGAAACTTCAAGACCGTAGCGTATATGTGTATAAGGATTTATTTGTGATGTTTGGATGGAAAGAAAATTATGTTTTTGTGATTTTGATTCTTTTGCTGGAGTAACGATTATATATGTAAAGAGTATCGTGGATGACCGTTTGCAGTCAACCCATACGTTAGGAGTGTTGTTAAGGGGTTGCGGATTTGTGGGATTCTTATTTCTTAACGTGCGCTTCGAGATTTATTATGCTGAAACAGTCAAATGACTTGGGCAAATATATATATATATATATATATTTATTTATTTATTTATTTATTTATTTATTTTGAGATTAGAATGCAACAATATTAGTCACATGGCGCAAGCTCAATTAATAATAGTTGAAAGTCTTATTTGATGTTATATTGTTGCATCTTATAATTTATTAATTATATTATATTTTCCTATAATTATTTTGTAAGACTAAAATATCAAATTGGCGCAAGGAGATTTCTAAATAGAATACTCAATTAATATAAATAATTAATTATTTCATTTTTATTTTTATTCTCTACGCATGGACATTATAATACTACCCTCCTTCGAAAAAATTTCGTCCTCGAAATTCAGAAACTAACCAATAGGCAAAAAGTTCGGATACTTGGCGTAAAATTCATCTTCTCGTTCCCATGTAGCTTCGCTTTTGTTATGTCGTCTCCATTGTACTTTAAGTAGAACAACTTCTCTATTCCTTAAATTTTGGACCTTACGATCCAATATTTCTTCTGGAGTCTCCTCGTAAGTCAAGTCTTCCCGAATGTCTAATTCATCGTGACTCACGACGTGTCTCGGGTCATGCAAGTATTTTCTCAACATCGACACATGAAAGACATTGTGTACGGCTGACAATTTTGGTGGCAATGCTAGCTCGTAGGCTAATTCTCCAATCCTTTTTAATATCTCGAAAGGACCTATGTATCTCGGTTTCAGTTTACCCTTCTCGCCGAATCTTATGATGCCTCTGACCGGTGCTACTTTCAAAAATACATGATCACCAATCTCAAAGTGAAGCTCTTTCCTTCGTCGATCGGCGTACGATTTTTGTCTATCTTGGGCGACCTTAATTCGATTTTGTATAGTAGCGATGTGTTTCACGGTTTCTTGGACCAACTCGGGTCCTAGAATCTTTTTCTCACCCACTTCGCTCCAATATAATGTGGATCTACACTTTCTTCCGTACAAAGCTTCATATGGCGCCATACCGATTGTCGCTTGGTAACTATTGTTGTAAGCAAACTCTACCAACGGTAAAAGTGTCTCTCATTGACCTCCCAAATCTAGAACGCAAGTTCTCAACATATCTTCAAGTATTTGATTCGTTCTTTCGGACTGCCCATCCGTTTGGGGGTGATAAGCTGTGCTGAACCTTAATTTTGTTCCAAGAGCTTCTTGCAAACTTCTCCAAAATCGAGAGGTGAATCTCGTGTCTCTATCTGACACAATCGACACAGGCACTCCGTGCAATTTCACAATTTCTCGAATATAGATTTGAGCGTATTGCTCCATGTTGAACGTCATCTTAACTGGTAAGAAATGTGCTGATTTCGTGAGACGATCAACGATAACCCAAATAGCTTTGTTACCTCTTATCGATGGGGGCAATCCTACCACGAAGTCCATCGTAATGTGTTCCCATTTCCACTCAGGAATTTCTAACGGCTTGAGCAGACCTGACGGTCGTTGATGTTCAGCCTTCACTCTTTGACAAACCATGCAACTTTCCACGAATTTAGCTATGTCCCTCTTCATGCCTCTCCACCAGAACATGGTTCTTAAGTCTCGATACATTTTTGTTCCACCAGGGTGTGCTGTATAAGGAGTACTATGAGCTTCGTCGAGAATCTCTCTTCTCAACTCTTCATCTTTTGGAATACATAACCTTCCTTCGTACACCAGGACATCATCATCGGCTATTGCAAAACCTTTGATGTTTCCTTCTTGTGCTTTTTGTCTCATTTTATTCAAGAATGCATCTCGAAGCTGGAGTTCTTTCACTCGATCTCTGAGTGTTGGTCGTACAGTCAAAGAAGCTAATCTCGCTTTCGTGTTACTCGGAGGTACGATTACTTCGATTTTCATTCTTTCAAAATCTCGTACCAAATGTTCTTGATCGGAGAGTAAATTCGCCAACTTCCCTTTTCGACTCAAAGCATCAGCTACCACATTTGCCTTACCCGGATGGTAGCTAATTGTGCAGTCGTAGTCTTTTACTAACTCAAACCATCTCCGTTGTCTCATGTTCAATTCTTTCTGCGTGAACAAGTATTTTAAACTCTTATGGTCGGTGAAAATCTCACATTTTCCTCCATACAAGTAGTGTCTCCAAATCTTTAGTGCATGGACTACTGCAGCTAACTCCAAGTCATGTGTGGGGTAGTTCGTCTCATGCGGCTTTAGTTGTCGTGAGGCATAAGCCACCACTTTGCCCTGTTGCATCAAAACGCAGCCTAAACCCAATTTCGATGCGTCGCTATAAATGACAAAATCCTTACTGGGGTCAGGAATTGTCAGCACTGGTGCAGTAGTGAGTCTCTTCTTCAACTCTTGGAAACTGTTCTCGCATTTTTCGTTCCATACAAACTTCTCCCCTTTCCTTGTCAGTCGAGTCATCGGTATTGCTATTTTCGAAAAATCTTCAATGAACCTCCGATAATAACCTGCTAAGCCCAGGAAACTTCGAACTTCGCTTGCGTTAGTAGGTGCAACCCATTCATTGACAGCTTCAACTTTGCTCGGGTCGACTTCAATTCCTTGAGCAGTGATAACATGTCCCAGAAACACAACTCGATCAATCCAGAATTCGCATTTCTTGAATTTCGCGTACAATTCCTCTTTTCGAAGTATCTCTAGCACTATTCGCAAGTGCTCTTCATGCTCTTCTCGACTCTTCGAGTAAATCAGGATGTCTTCGATAAACACGATGACAAATTGGTCCAAGTACGGTTGGAATACTCTGTTCATCAAGTCCATGAATACTCCAGGTGCATTACTTAGACCAAATGGCATAACCACAAATTCATAGTGTCCATACCGTGTTCGGAATGCCGTCTTCGGAATGTCACTTTCCTTGATTCTCAGTTGATGGTACCCTGATCTCAAATCAATCTTCGAAAAGCAACTTGCTCCTCTTAGTTGATCGAACAAGTCCTCGATTCTCGGCAATGGGTATTTATTCTTCACTGTGAGTCGGTTAAGTTCTCTATAATCGATACACATTCTAAATGAGCCATCTTTCTTTTTGACAAACAAGACTGGTGCTCCCCAAGGTGACACGCTCGGTCGAATGAATCCCAAGTCTAACAGTTCTTGAATTTGCCCTTTTAATTCTTGTAACTCTTTCGGTGCCATCCGGTATGGGGCCTTCGATGTAGGGGCTGCTCCAGGTATCAAATCGATTGTGAACTCCACTTGACGATTTGGTGCAACGCCTGGTAGCTCTTCTGGAAATACATCCAAGAAATCTCGTACAACGGGCACATCATTTGGCAAAACTTCAGTCTTTACACCGCCGATTAAGTTCACAAGGAAACCTTGACACTGATCTTTTCTCAACATCTTTACGGCCTTCATCGCTGATATTACATATGGTAGTGTCTTAGCCTTTGCCCCGGGAAGTTTAATCTCACCTCCTTCTGGAAGTGGAAAAATGATCTCTCGCTCGTGGCATTGGATGTTAGCTCGATATTTGTTAAGCCAATCCATGCCCAAAATTAAGTCGAAATCCTTCATATCGATCACATACGGATCAGCCGATAGAATTCTTCCACCAACGTCAACTTCTATTCCTTCGACTCTTTCAATCGTCAAGATTGTATTCCCTGAAGGTAGACTGACTTCCAAAGAATTCTCTACTCTAGTGATATATTTATCAGTTATATCGTGAAACTTTCTAGAGATAAAAGAATGTGAAGCACCCGTATCAAATAACACAAGTGCAGGTACTCTAGAGATTGATAACATACCAGTCATCACATCAGGATCTTTAGCAGCATCTTCCCTTGCCATTGCATACATCCGTGCATTTCCTCCCGGTCCACGCCTATCTTGATTTTGCTGCTGAGGTGCATTACCGCCATTACGTCTCGGGTTACCCTGTTGGTTACCCTTTGGACAATCCCAAACTTGATGCCCTTCTTGGTGACATCGGTAGCATGCGTTCTTGCCTCTCAAACAGACTCCGAAGTGATGTTTCCCACATTCATTGCACAATGGTCGGTTGTTTGGTGCTGCATTGCGGTTGTCTCCGCCAGTTCTCATATGTTTGTTGTCGTTCTGGTATCCTCCATTCCACTTTCTCTTTTCGGACGAGCCTGTGACTGGTTTTGGCTTTACTTCTGCAATTCTCAAGCTCGTCTCCACATCATGAGCTCTACTCACCATCTCCGAATACTCGATATTCCCTTGAGCTGATAGGATACCAGCCAATTGGGACTTCAATCCTCTGCGGAACCTGAGTGCCTTCTTAACATCCGTGTTCACTAGATGCGGGGCATATCGACTCAATTGATTAAATTTGCGTTCGTACTTAATAACGGTCTGATTCCCTTGCTTGAGGTTCAAGAACTCGGTCTCCATTTCGTCACGATAGGAATGTGGGAAGAATTTGTCCATCATTGCTGTCTTGAAATCCTCCCAAGTGAAAGCATTTCGCTGTGCATCTGTAAGAGTCCTCCAGTAACCCTCCCACCAGTGATCGGCATCTTTCGTCAGTTGGAAGGTGGCACATGTGATCTTTTGTGCATCGTCACACTCGATCATTCGATATATCCTCTCCAACGAGCGGAACCACTCTTCGACGGCTTCGGGTCCATCTTTTCCATCGAAACTTGGAGGACTATAAGAACGAAATTGTTCAACTGCTTTGACATTTCGATTTCCATTCTGATTTCCATTTCCATTACCGTTGCCATTGCCATTTGCTTGATTCTGTAGATTCTGAAGAAAATTAGCCAAGACAGCTCCCATGGCATTCGCAGCAGCCTGGTCGACAGGGATGTTGTTACGTGGGTTTTCTTGTTCTTCTGCCATTGGAGGGTTCCTAGATGCCCAACGGGGATTAATCATAATTGTTCATGCGTAAAGAAATTAATATTGATCTTAAATGCTTTAATCATTCAAAGGCTACGTACCTTGAGGATGCCACGGGGTAGGACGAGGACGAATGAAACTAACATAAAAAAAAATAAAAATAAAAAAATAAAAATTAAAGAGTCTGCAGAAAAGCGAGCTAGCTCTGATACCACACTGTAACGCCCCAATTTTCGTAACTCAAAATAAAAGATATTCCATCAGAAAATAATTCCGTACTTAGAGGCGCTACTCACGTACTTTTGAAAAGTCAAATGTTCCACGTCATATTTTTCAAATCCCAATAATAAAAATAAAATCATCATCACAGAGTCATTAGTTCAAAAATAAAGTACTTCTAGACGTTTTTGAAATCAAAGTTTGCAGCGGAAAATAATAGATATAATAACCAAATAAAATTCCTAATTCGTCTCCTCGTCATTCCCCCGGTGATCATCCTCGTAAGTACCTGAAAAACAATGCGTTGATTTGGGGTGAGCTCAACGTGCTCAATAAGGACTACTCATCTCCAATCAACATCTCAAATCACCGTACGATATATATACAATTATCATATCATGAAATCACAAAATGAAACATAATTTTCAATACATGTTGCGCATATTATAGAACACGGCGTGTATACCACGATGCCTCCTCCTGACATTGACCCTTCTGGGTCACAGGTTCTATAATATAAAATTTTGACCCATGCGAGTATACCTCGGTGCCTCCTCCTGACACTGACCCTTTTGGGTCACGAGTCTAAAACATTTTCATATCATGCAATAATTCACGTATTTAAATCACATATAACACATACTTTGAAATTAGACATTAAAAAGGAGATGAGAAACCCCTACCTTATAAACGTGTCGTGCGATTAAGTCTTTGAATTTGAGAGAAGTCCCTAAGTTCCTTGCGCTTCGTTTCCTATTAAAGTGAAATTCATAAACTTAATAAATATAGATTATTTAATTAAGTTAATACGTATAATATTTTAGTGTATATTAATTCTAAGGATTCCTAATGTTTATTTTGATTAAACTGTACATTTTAATTGTAATTATGATCATTTAGGACCACTTTGTAATTTAATATGTTCAAAGGGGTGATATGTAATTATTTAAGAGTTGAAAACTACATTATGGAATTTACGGCTGTGGTGTTTTTGGAATTGTAAGTAGAGAACCCTAATCTCCTTTTCACAATTCCATTATCAAAGTTAAAAGAAACATAGGCCCAATCAGTCTTGCCCTTTTAGATTATTCTTAAGCGATAATTATATTAGACTAAGGTTTAAACTTTGGAATCCTACTCGTACTCTACAGAAGTTCGACAGATCAATGTTCGGCAGCAGACAAGTTGGCGAGACGAGACGCGCTCGACTCGCGGTGGCCGGGGAGACGAGACTTGCTCGACTCGCGGCAGTGCCAGCGGCCCATCTCCGACTTCTGTCGGAGACGCAACCGATAAGACATACAACAATTTCTAGGCATGACGAGTCTAAAATCTTTAATCAATACATTATAAAATTTCCAGCAGTGTTCCTACAATTATAAAGCTTATCGGATTTATAGGTTCTAACACCCTAAGGAATAATACAGTAGAAAGATGTGCATCTAGTGGTTACTCTTGTTCTTAATTTCCATAGGTGTAGTATATTATTCTTAAGATTTTACTTCTTTCTCGCAGGAACAGAGACTAGTTATTTAACAGAAGATTTGAGGGTTACCTTTTATCGGGAGATATTAAAGGTTTAGTATTTTCTGATGATTTTCCCTAACTCTGACGATGATTGTGCAAAACACCGACGATCTCCTCCCAGGCTCGCCTAAGACTCTTGAAAGATCTCCTTTTGTGCTCGTGTGAAACTTCAAGACCGTAGCGTATATGTGTATAAGGATTTATTTGTGATGTTTGGATGGAAAGAAAATTATGTTTTTGTGATTTTGATTCTTTTGCTGGAGTAACGATTATATATGTAAAGAGTATCGTGGATGACCGTTTGCAGTCAACCCATACGTTAGGAGTGTTGTTAAGGGGTTGCGGATTTGTGGGATTCTTATTTCTTAACGTGCGCTTCGAGATTTATTATGCTGAAACAGTCAAATGACTTGGGCAAATATATATATATTTATTTATTTATTTATTTTGAGATTAGAATGCAACAATGTTAGTCACATGGCGCAAGCTCAATTAATAATAGTTGAAAGTCTTATTTGATGTTATATTGTTGCATCTTATAATTTATTAATTATATTATATTTTCCTATAATTATTTTTGTAAGACTAAAATATCAAATTGGCGCAAGGAGATTTCTAAATAGAATACTCAATTAATATAAATAATTAATTATTTCATTTTTATTTTTATTCTCTACGCATGGACATTACACAAAGAAATTTAGTCACCCTCAAAATCTCCTGAAGAGAGTTAGATGGAAATCCCATTGAAAAACATGTGCACATGATAATTGAAAATAATGGGATTGCGGAACAACCAAATTAAATATTTTGGGAAATGATTAAAGATTTGGTTGATATATTGAATTGTCATGAACATGGAAAAATAGAAAGTCGTCAACGACATATTTGCCTCAAGAAGTTAATCTAGAAAAATTGTATTCAAAACTTAAATCAATGATAGTGTGCCAGCAGCACTCAAAGAAATAGAAACGATCAATTGAGGCTGAGCATGACTCGCTAAATAAAAGAGATATATTGACTCTAACACACCTCAAAATATTATCCCAGAAAGATATATGTGGGTGTTCGTAAGAAAAACGAGTAATGATGTGGTGAGATATAAAGGCGAGATTAGTTGCTAAAGAGTTTTTCGCAGAAACTCGATATTTTTAAGGATGACATTAAGTTTCGCTACCTTATACTTCTGGCAACAACAACGATAAATCTAGATATGCATGAATGTATGATTTAATCATGTAGAAATCATTTGAAAGATACATACATGAAAATCCTGGATGGATTTTAAGATTTCCGAAATGAAAGGAAATGAAAATCAGAAAATATATAGTAGTATCATATTACATATGTCATTATAGATATTGAAGACAATGTCCCGAATACCAGTGATTGCACTCTTTTTCCCTCTACTAATTTTTTCCCACCGGGTTTTCTTAGTTAAATGTTTTTAACGAGACAATCACCACAATATAAATGTGAATGTCATGTACTCTTTTCCTCGAGTATTTTTTCCTACAGGGTTTTATAACGAGGTTTTTAAGGAGGCATGTACATCACTCGATAATAATTAATGAGGACATCAGAATGTTCCATATGAGTTTGTTTTCAAGATAAACTGAGATATTGAACCTGAAGTTCAAATGATTTTGAATTGAAGTTCACATTATTGTTCATTTGTCAAGAAATGTATATTGAACACTAGGTGCATCTAAAATACTCCAAAAGAGTTACCGGCCGGTTATAGCAATTGCGAATGCTCTAGTCATTATAGATGTCTGGTAAAGGCATGTCCCTGAAGGACGAAAAATATACAATAATACAAATGAATGTGAAACTCGACAATTCGAAGGTTAGGTCCTGAAGACCAAATTTTATAATTTAATAACTAAGTTTTTCCTATATATGGTTTTATTAGTTACAGGTTTTAATGAGACTGATTGATCACAAATAATTACTTTCAAGAAGTCAAAGATCTTCGGTGATTACAATCAGGGGAGCAAGCTGTTCTCTTTTTCCTTTGTCGAGGTTTTATCCCACTGAGTTTCCCTGACAAGGTTTTAACGAGGCAGCAATCCTGTAAATAGTCATTCAAGAGGGAGTGTTATGAATATTATTAATTAATGAATGACTAGTTTACCATTTCTTGGTGAACAAGACAGAAACCCTAATTTATATCTATATAAAGGGGTCTCCCATAACAATTCATAACAATTCTATTCTGCTCTGGTATTGTCTCTATTTATACTCTATTATTATCTCTCAAATTCTTTTGAGTTTATAACAAAAACACTTTTTAAGATAATATTCACGTATATATGTAATTAAAAATTATTTTAAAACAAAAAATTTCAAAATAAAAAACTCTTTAAAAAAATACAGTTTTTAAGATTATATTCATATATATATATTTAATTAAATTATTTTAAAATAAATTTTTTTATGAAAAAAAATAAAATTTTAAGATTATATTCACTATATATATTTATTTAAATTATTTAAAATAATTTTTTTTTAAAATAATAAACTCCTTACGCAGAAAAAATTATATTTAAACTATATATTTAATTAAATTATTTAAAAATAAATTTTTTCAAATTAAAAAAGTACTATTTCTGAAAAAAATAAGTTTTTAAAATTATATTCATATATATTTAATTAAATTATTTAAAAACAATTTTTTTCAAAATATAAAACTTTTTCCGAAAAAAAAAAACTAAATCTCTATCTGTTTTCATTACCTTCAAACACATGCGAAAAAATAAAAAAGAAAATGAAAAATAACTAAACAAATAAATTCTATATGTCAAAAGTTAATTGGAAGTGTATTGAAAAGTCAATACACTTTGTGTAACTGTATCAACTTCCCAAGATGAACATCTACTTAGCTATACACATTTTAAAGTTACATACCCGACACTTGCCAAGATGAACATCTACTTAGCTATACACATTTTAAAGTTACATACCCGACACTTGCCAAGGGTGACAAAAGGCATATGGCACAATTCTTTTTTTTTTTAATGTATTATAATGTATTTTATTAAGTATTTAATCACATTTTTTTATATCTAAACTTAATATCCACACGTTTAAAAGAAAGAATATTTTTTTCGATTTTTCACTTTAAAATGTTAAGTACTAATTTTGATTCAAACCAATAGTTACATTTTACAAAAAAGATGTAACCATTAGTCCACGGAAAAAGTATAATTTTACCTTTTAATTTATTCACTTATTTTTTAAATTTTACTCATGAGTTGTGACACAACTATTTTATTTTTTGATAAGGAGAAGACAAGAAACTCCTTCTCCACCCAATCGTTGACTCCTCGATCGAGTAGAATATAAATTAAAGGATGTACTCGAATAGTAGACACATGTGGAAAAGATCTAATAGGTCTCACCCCATTACAAACTTCATAATATTTCAATGAAAATTTGTCTCACACGAGTTCGAACCATGCATCGATGGTAAATTACACTCACATCACCAAAGATATTACTATTCAGTTATAGTTTATATTTTTAACTTAAAAATACTACTCCCTCCGTCCCATATTAGTTGCACGGAGGTTAAGAAATAATATTATTATATTGGTATTGATTAAAATTAAAGGGTATTGTGATCTTTTTTAGTGAGAAATTAATTTTTGTTGAGTAAAAGTGATGGTATTTTAATACTAATATTGTATTGTTTTAAGGGTATAAAGTGTAATGATACTTTTTTTTAGTGTGACAACTAGTACGAGACACTGCTGAAAATAGAAATGTAACAACCTCTAAGGAATATGGGAAGTATATTTTACCCTTAGTAAAAAGTGAAAAAGTAACACAACTTAACAAGTGATACACATCAACTTATTACACAAGTACAGTCTCTTGTTTGTGAGTTTTGGCAACAAGTGATTTCTGAACCCCAAGGCTTTGAGCACCAAAGCACAAGTAGCTGTTCATCAACCTCAAGTTAAAAGACTTCCCCTTCATATTAGGGCTCTCTACATTCACATTCTCCCGTCGACTCACCGGAGACGCTGACTCAGAAATCGCACTCGGGACCACTTGCAAAACCCCTTGCGTCAAACCCCTAACAAATTTCCTCTTCGTCGACGGGCTCGGTAAAACAGACCCTTCACAGAACTGCTGCCTCAGCGAACTCGAAAACCCGACTCTGCACGAATCCAGCGAACAGTACTCCTCTTCCAAATTCGGCCAACGCAGAAGATTCTTGAGACGCCTAGTCGCACTTTTCAGTACCGGACCACCAAACGTGTGGCATTTCGACGAGTACTCTGACCCCGACAGATCATCATCACACGAGCTCGAAGACCCTAAATCCTCATCCGCGTACAAAAGTATCTCCGCATCCGGAATCCCGAAACAAGTCCCCGGAGTAGAATCTCCATTACTAGGCCTTCTCATCAAACGAGCGACGAGAGCCTTCCTCGGGCACTCGGAAATCCCTCCGGCCGAGATCAGCGGGCGGCGGCGCCGGAGGAGGTCGAGCGGGGTCCGCCCGTCCGCGTCGCGGATGTTCGGATTCACGGACCGCGCTGACATCAGCAGCTCGACGATCTCGGATTTGACGTCGGATGTGACCGCCACGTGGAGGGCCGTGCGGCCCTCGTTGTTTTGAATGTTGATAATGTTGTTTATTTTGTCTCCGCGGATTATTTGCTTCACGAGATCTGTGTGGCGGTCTATTCGCCGGAAGCTCGGGGAGCGGAAGCCGGAGATGGCTGCGTGGACGAATGTGTCTCCGTTGTTGTTGGTTAGGAGGGCGGTGGGAGGGGAGGAGGAGAGGAGGAGGTGGAGGACGGGGAGGTGCCCGTGGTAGGCCGCCACGTGTACGGAGGTGTTGCCTCGCTTGTCGACGGAATTCACGATATCGGGCGAGGAGGAGATCAGGTGCCGAACCACCTGTGTTATAGTAACAAGAGATATTTACAACATATTCTTTTACACTTAATTTCACTTTGTATCATATTCATTCATTTTAAAATATTTAAGTTAATATTCTCTCTATCCCATAGCAACAATCATACTTTTTTGTATTTTGTAAGAACAATCACAATTTTTGTATTTTGTGAAAAAAATGTGACTATTCTTACTGTTTTAAACAGGCCTAGTATTAAAATTTTATTAATATTTTCTTCAAAATATTTAAAAATTTATAAAAAAAAATCATAAAAATTGTCACACTTCTCTCTTTATACCCTTAAAATAACACAATATTACTAAAATACCACCACATTTAATTAACAAAAGTTAATTTTCAACTTAAAAAAAAGTTAATTTTCTACTAAAACGACCACAATATCGCTTTTAACTTTATCAACATTAATATAATTTTATTATATTTTAACTTTTGGAAAATCAATTTAGTTAAATTCAGGTGAGGTTCGATCTCACCTCAACCCGGCCTCGAGCGGAGGCCGTGTGCAGCACCGTCGACCCTCCGGCGTCCCTATAACCCAAAACATCGCCATCGCCGCCCTCCAAGAGACCCCTCAGCACCTCGACGCTTCCGCCTCCGGCGGCCGCGTGAACCGCCCGATTCACCATCTCCGACCGGAAAACACCGCCGGACACCTCCTTCAGCCCTCTCGGAGACACCGCGCAATCGAACAACATCCCGAACACCTCGCGGCTCCCGCTCCTAGCGGCCGCGTACAGCATATCGGTGACCCCGTACTCGCCTTCCCCGAACACCAGGAGCGGGTCCCGCGCCAGCAGCTCTCCGGCGAAACCCTCGTCTCCGGCCGACGCGGCGGTGTACAGGAGCCAGCCGCCGTAGCCGGCCCCGATCAGGGAGTTCCGGCCGTTCTTGTTCTTGGTCTCGCATTCCTGGAGGAGTTTTTGCGCAACTCGGGAGCGGCACACCGCGACGCCGCGGAAATCCTCCTCCTCCCAGACGGTTTCGAGGCGGCGGATTCTGGGGAGGGAAGTGAGGTTTATGAGGAGGTTGGGGTCGATGCGGAGGAGCTCTCTGACTATGTCGTGGTGGCCGTTCGCGGCGGCCCAGTCTATGGGAGAAGCGAACCACCACTGGTCGCCGGTGCTCTCCCATCTCAGAGGGAAGTGTGTGGGCCCCATTTTCACTGTCCAAGAATCAAGAAAATTGTAAGGCAATTATTGTTAGTTATTCCAATTCCCATTAAAATAAATGCGAGAAATTTGGGAATTATTGAGATTACGGGTTTCTGAATTTTTCTTAAAATCAGACAAAGCAGATATCAAGAAACAGGGGATTTAAAACAGGGGAAATTTTGAACATGAGGTGATGAGGAGGAGACCAAAAAAAATCTCGGTTTTATTTTGTGGACACGGAAAATTATTATTTAGTGAAAACAAAACAAAAAAAAACTAAATAATTGATAAATAAATCTTGTAAAAAATTCCAGGATTGGATACCTTTACTTGCACTCTCGTGAATGTGTGAAGAGGGTAAGATAATTAGGAAGACCACAAGAACGTTTGTGGTTGTGGTGGGGTTTCTGTTGTCCTGTCCAAAACTCACTTTTGCTTGCTGTTGTTTTTCTTTACTGTTGAAAGCAAGCGTGACGTCACTGAGAGAATAAAATGACCTCGCCTTTCTTGTTTTGGAGAAGCAGCAGAACACATGCTCATGAATTGTGATCACCTCAATGCTATTTTCAGTAGGTGTTTCTGTGACAAATCGTGCATTCAATCATTTTTGAGTATTTCAACATTAATTTGAAAAGAATTTCCTTCGCCCCATAATTTCTCATTTTTCTATTATTACCTTTTTTAACTTACTTTTTAAAAATTAATTAAAAAGTGAGTAAATGTGTTTTTAATTACATGCTCATGAAAAAGTCTATATTTATCTGCCGGATGGAGTATATATTTTTTATAAATAATAGTACATTATTCCAAACAAAAAATTTATTTTTACAAATGTTTTATATTTAAAGTATAATATTCCTAATTATTCTTATCGTAGATAAATGATAATGAAAGTGCAATAATTAGTAATTATTTGGTTACATGTAATTTGAAATTTTGAATTCCAAAAGGGATTATTCTTATGGCTTTTTTTAAGGTCACCATAAATATGATAAATCTCAATTGAAACCATTCAAATTCATTTATTAAAAGTCCAAATAATGATCGGAGTACATTGTTGCCTACTTGCCTTCATACAATATTTTATTTTTTTTAATATAATCAAAATTTAAAAATACATTTAACAAGTCCAAAAAATACATTTAATATAAAATTTAACAATAAATTATATTAATCTAAATTATTCGAAATATAAACAATATAAAAAAATTATACAAAATAACAAAAATAAAATTTAATAATTAAATTTTATTTTAATTATTTTTTCATAAACTGAACAATAATATTTTTTTTCCAATTTTTTCATAAACAATGAATAAAAAAACCAACGCTGACCATTTTGGCTTTATCTTATAGGAGTAAAATTTATTTAATTTTTTTATTTTTAAAAATTACATTTTTTATTTTTTTAAAATATAGGAGGGTGGGGTGTTGTTAACATAACAATTAACAAGTACTCCATATTGAAAAAGATAAAAGGGGAAGCAAATTGAACCCTTGATAACAAAAGGATAAACTTCTCAAACATGATAATGACAGTCAGCTGCAAACCAAAACAACAACTTATTCAAGGGCTATCCAAAAGGGAAGCAAAACCCTTCCGAGGCCAAAATGTTGCAAGAAACACTAACGACAAACGGAACGATAATTGAAAGGATAAACTAAAACTTAAATATAGAGAGGAGCAGCTTCACTATCATGTCATCGTCTCTAGAGGCCTTCTTCATGCAACTGAAGCCATGTGGACAATCAAATCGATCACTCGGGAGCTGAAATAAAACACCACAAGATCAATTTTATTACGATTAAGTAGATAAAGCACATGGGAAAATCAAATTCAGACTCTACATGTACAAATTATTTACCTGTATCCCCATTCGTTGTCGTACCACGAGACGAGCTTCACAAAGTTATTGGACAATGCAATTCCAGCCTTGGCATCAAAAATGCTTGATCTGCAAAACACAGTTCGAATCTCAGACAAGTTTTCAACATATCCCAAGTCTTAACAGTGTCTATCTCACTGTCACTAGTAAAAGTGGAAGGAAAAAAAAAACGCTAATTACCTGCTATCACCGATAAAGTCTGTCGACACCACATCATCTTCGGTGTAACCCAAGATACCCTTGAGCTTGTTCTCTGATTCCTCCCTGGAAAATAATACAAACCAACTTATGTAAGATTCAGGGAAAAAAGAGAGTACATACTTGAAATTCTAATCTAATTAAAAAAATGAGCTCACTTAATGGCAGCCTTGATTTCATCATAGGTGGCCTCCTTTGCTAGCCTGACGGTGAGGTCAACAACAGACACATCCACAGTGGGCACTCGGAAAGCCATACCGGTCAATTTCCCGTTAAGTTCAGGAAGCACTTTACCAACAGCCTGAACAAATTATAAAAAAATCCACAAAATTAACAAGACTTGAATCAAACATAATTTTATTTATCTGGAATTAGATAAAGGGGAACAAACCTTGGCAGCTCCAGTGCTGGAGGGGATGATGTTGAACGAGGCAGCTCTTCCACCTCTCCAGTCCTTGCTCGAAGGTCCATCAACAGTCTTTTGAGTAGCTGAAAAATATCAACATTTACAGTTCGTCAAAAGACTTCTCATACATATCTTTTAAAATTCTTTTTGAACAAAAAATTACCAGTCAAAGAGTGGACAGTGGTCATGAGCCCCTCAACGATACCAAACCTATCGTTAATGACCTGCAAGAATTCATATAGATAAAGAGGCAAATTAGCTCAGAGTGAATCTTCAATTAGCTAGGTTAATAAAGATAGATATTAATCGGTCGGACCTTAGCCAATGGAGCAAGGCAATTGGTGGTGCAACTAGCATTGGAAACAATGTTCAAGTCGGACTTGTATTCCTTCTCGTTGACACCAACGACAAACATGGGTGCATCTTTGCTAGGAGCAGAGATGACAACCTTCTTAGCACCACCCTGAGTTTACATTACAGACAGAACACACAAACAATTAACATTCATGTCGATGAATAAACAGCAGAAGCAACAAGATCAAGAACCATTTATTTAATTAAAAATATAAGCAAATTAACACAGTTAAAAACTAATTTACCACAGATCTAATTAACATACAATAATCATAAACAAAAGTTATAATATCAACCTTCAAATGGGCAGCAGCCTTATCCTTGTCAGTGAAGACTCCAGTGGACTCAACAACATACTCAGCACCAGCCTCAGCCCATGGGATCTCCTCGGGATTTCTGCAAATTACCAACCAAATAAAATTAGCAATTAAATAAAAGTAAAAAAAATACACATAACAAAATAAATTAAAATATAAATACCTGAATCCAAAAACCTTGACTGGTTTCTCACCGAAAAGAAGGGTTTTCTCATCCTTAACTTTCAGGTCATCGTGTTTCCAGATTCCATGGACACTATCGTATTTGAACATGTACGTCTGCAACATATTTTTTTTGAAACAAAATTAACCACATGCACAGTCGGATCTAAACCCAATAGATCTATCATCTAGAGATGAAACTTTATTTTCAAAAAAAAAATACCATGTAATCAGTGGTGATGAATGGATCGTTGACAGCAACGAGCTCGATGTCATCCCTCTGCAGAGCAACCCTAGCAACCAATCGCCCGATCCGGCCAAACCCTGCGGTTACATTTGAACTCAGTTAAAACCCTTTCCGAGAAATGAAAAAAAAATAAAAAAAAATATGGTGGAATACCATTGATCCCAATCTTGATCTTCGCCATTAGTTTCGGTGGATGATGAAAATTGTGTGAAAGAAAGAGACGGTATTGAAAGTAGGGAGATTCAGATAAGTGTGTGTGGATGATGGGGAGGGTGGTGGAGCAGGGTATTTAACGGGACTCGATGCCGGTTTTTTTTGTGGAAAATGGGGACCGGTTTTTTCCCTTCATTTCTTGGGGGAAAAGATAGTAAATCCGAGAGGGGAAATTTTGTATTTTTCGAATTTTTCATGGGCACTTTTGGGATTTTAAAATTTAAGTAATTTTTACATAGTATATTACAATAAATAAATAAAATAATGTTGCTGATTTGTTTAATTTGTAAACGTAAATATGTATAAAAGTGTTAATGGTATCCTACCATATTTTATAAAAACGAATTCGAATATAATTTTTGTATTAATTGTTTATGCAAGAAATAATGTGCTTGGAAAACAAGCTAATGGCATTTTTGTAATTTCGGATTTTTTTTCTTTGTTGAATTGAATTTGAAAATTAAAACAAAATGTGCGAATATTCCAGAGACTCTTTATAGATGGTAGGTTGAAAATATGAATTCTAATTAGTGGAGAGGTTTTTGTGTAATTATCTATGTTTGGAGTTTGGACTTTTGTACCTATAATTTGTCGATGATTACGATGATACATATTACAGATTTGATTTTGCTTCCACCTTTATGGATTTTTGGTATTTCCAGAACGTTCGTTGCACTATATTATTATTTGAATTTTGACCCTTTTTTTATCTAGGAAAATTTTTATATTTTAATTTTGACCCTTTTTTACGTAGGAAAATTAATAATAAATATTTAAATAATTAACAAATTGTAAAAATATTATTTAGAAATGTTTTTTAAACATATAAAATGAATTAAAATAATTTTTAGTGATAAAATAATTTGAATTTAAATTTAAATAAATATTAAGTAATTAACCAATTGTACAAAATATAATTTTGAAATATTTTTTAAATAAAAATTATTTAAAATAATTTTTAAGTGATTTGAAATACTACCTTTTAAAATATCTTTTAAAATATGATACAAAATCCAAGTTTAGACTCGTTTTCTCAAGTTTTATTCTGTGGGTTTAGACTCAGTTTTCTCATGATACAAAATCCAAAGAAATACAGTACTGTATAAGTTTTTACATACATAGGTTTCAGGGGCTGCACTCAAAGTAGGGAAAAATCACACGATCTTTTCGCCGCCAAGTGCAGCATAATTATCTCATAATCGTAATCAAGCTTCTTGTTCAATTAACCCCACGATAAACGGCCCCAGGGCAGAGCTCGTCCATACTATCAACACGACGAAACCCGTTATATTCTCTCAGGTAAGTCCAACAACGTCTGGAGAGGAAGTCGCGGAAATCCTCTTCCGTGTAAAAGGTCTTGTCCTCAGTGTGGACAGGCAAGTGCTCTGTGTCCTCGTAGCAACAAACCTTTATAGTCAGACCTGCAAATCAATATCATTTTCTCAGCTGATCTAAAATTAGATTATGACGAAACAAGAACATGACGATGGTCAATGGGAACTCCAAATTGTTGTCGTTCTTAGAGATAATTACAAGGAGCATCTCTAATCCTCTATAATGACTGGCTCTAAGATTATGATTATTTGTAATTAATTTTTTTGGTAATTAACAAGTAAAGGGTGCAATGTGCACAAAACTCTACCTTCGTCAACATGAAGAGTGTAGTTCCCTATAGGCATATCTCTGTCGAGGGACCGGACGACGCTATCTTCGTCTTCCAGCCAGAATGCGCGCTTTGTCCTTAGCCGGAAAGCAGATTTGACGGCTTCCTTTATGGCATTTGCGGTGCCATCGATCCCTACTCTCTTTGTGTAATCCCCATATTTTACTGTTATAACCCTCCCGTCACATGCATCGCTGTTTTCACCTGATAAAGATGGAATAAATACTTGATCGAGTGACATGTCTAAACTATAAAAATTAATAGCTTCGAGTTTCTACGACTTTCACAAAACAATGTATTTTAATTTAAACTATGTAAGAATATACTGTATAGTCTGTATGTGTGTATACTGTAAAGAATGTAAACTGACCATCTGGAGGAGTCTCTCTCCAGTTCCAAGGAGAAGCTCCACCTGCAGTTATAGCAAGAGGATGATGATGATGATCTTCGTCCAAACTTCTCTCCAAATTCAGAGTTGATCTGGCATTAGCTGCATACCAAAAGATTTGCATAAAATTACATCATTTGTTGCACAGAATAAACGTAAAAATACATCATTTTTCAGTCATGTACACATGCACGTACCAATAGAAGAGATCGGGATAGACCAGATGGTCATGGTTTACTACACATTACATTCGAGAAAGTGAAAAAGGGTCACAGAGGGAATACGTCACTTGTAATTTGTAAAGCAGAAATTGTCAAGAAACTCATCAGTAAGTAGTCACTTGTGAAGCAGGTGGAACTAAGTCAAAGGTCTATTCATTCCCCTATGCAAGGGGGACAAAAGGATTCTTGCAATAATTTTTTCACAAGGTAATCTTAGTTCTTAAAAAGCCCCTATAACTTTTTCAGCATTTTACAATATTATTATGTTAAAGAAAAACCATTTTTTTCTTCTTATTTTCATACTTTGCTACAAAAATGCTGATGAAACTCAACAATCATCAACAGCGAACGAAAGTGAAACTAGACTAGTAAAACAATACACATGTTTGATAATTAAGCAAGTAACTTCACTGGTCACATAATATCTTATAAATAATGACTTTCGAGCTGAAAAGTAATATCAAAACAACACCCAACACATAAATTGCAGTCCCAATTTAAGCTAATTGGATGCAAATGCACGTAACAAGTACCTTCCACGGGCCCAAAAGTAAGACTGGCATCATCAATACCTGCAGGGACCAGACGGAATTCAGTAGAGCTGATGCAATATGCAGAATGCGGGATATAAGTTTAAACACGCCGAGCATCCCATCAAATCTTAAACACATACAACCCAACAAGACTAGGAAATGGGTAAATAAATAGACTCAAAGAAAGGAAGGACCTTTGTCGGAAAACGGCATAAAGGGCTCAACTTTAGAAGCAGCAGCAGCAGCAGCAGAAGTATCTTGCTCGTTTTTGGTTCTCTCCTTCAAAATCCCATCAATTTCCTTGTAAAAACTCATCTTGACGGAGCAACTTCCATCTAGAATGTTCTGCTTAGCCTTCTTGTACTCCTTGAGCAAATTCCTCCATTTGTCAGTACACATGGTTGGGGATCTGTCGAAACCCCTTTCCCTCATCTTGGATGAAATGCTCTCCCATAGATGTTTGTTGGATTTGGAGGTGTTGAACATCAAATCCAGCTCTTTCCGGAGAGATATCAGGGCCCGGGTTTCTTCTTGAACCCAGATTTCGGCCCGCTTCTTGGGAACGCCGGAGGATAGTGGGGTGGGTGAATTGTGGATGGTGGGCTCGTCACCGCCGCCGCCGCCGTCCGTGACGATCATGTTATCTCGGAGGAGGGGTTCTTCTTTGCTGCTGTTGTAGAAAACGATGGTGGTGGGTTGTGGCGTTTGGGGTTTTCCGGGGGTGTACATTTGTTTGGGGGATTTGTGATTGTAGGATTGCAGAGACAGGTGTCTGTTTTTGCTGTCAAGGGAGAAGGTGAGTGTGTGCGTGCGTGCACGCGCGTGCGTTTTTAGGTGTGCAATAAAACAAAAGTATAATATACTCCAAATAAACAAATAAACAATTTTCAAAATTAAAACATATTAATGTATCGTGTTTTTTTCTTTCTTATGTTTTTGTTTGAAATTTCTTTTGATTGTAAATGCAAAACAAGTTCAAAAAATAAGGGAAGATTATTTAAAATTAATTACAATGTAATTCTTGATTCATTGAATAATAGATGTGGGATATATATATTCTAATCATGATAAGAATGATCACTATCAAGATTGATTTTACAATAATATTGTAATGATCAATGAGTATATCTATATTGCATGGCTGATCAAATCAGGGCAATTTTTTTTTTCAACCATTGTTTTTATGTAAATATTAGGAGTACATATATTTTTTTACTTATTGTTTTGTTTTATTTTATGATATGATGGTTTTACATTCTATATGTTTGTTCAAATCCACTTTAAAATGGTACAAGAGAACCTTCATTTGTTATACTATATGGTACATACCATATATAACTATATAAGTACCATTTTTAATGTATGAGAAAAAAATTAAAGAAAGATGTAGAGTGTGTTTCTTACAAATACTATTGTGTTTGTATGATGGAAAATCAAGATAATGCATGAAATTGTTTCAATTCTAAGTTTCAACCATTCTCAAAAAAAATTTGTTGAACTAAACGATTTTAAAGTGAATAAAATTATTTTTATTAATTTTATATACATTCGTGTGATTGGTATGCATTTTCATATCAATCGGTCCGGTTATAATATAATTTTATTTAAATTTTTTACTTTCGTGAAAAAATTGAAATAGCATTGAAAAGAATTTCTAATATTACTATTTTTCTCAAGATTTTATGATAGTTTTGTTGGGAGAAGGTTTACCTAACTACAAATGAAGTATTTTAAAGGCAATTTTTTTTAGATTGTTGCATCATACGTGTGATAAGTGGACTCGTTTGGACCTTACAACTTAAGGTTGATTTGTTACAATTATAGGATGAGAGTGATTGTCTCAAGGCCAAGACAATGTACATTTCCTTGTGTTTTCAAGTCGAACTCATAAACAACCGACATCGAGATTGAAGTTCTTCTTTCAATATTCATATATCAAGAGAGGTTGTTGTTTGAAAAAATAAAGAAAACAAGAGAGAAGATGGATATATACAATTCAAACGGACTTTCATGGGCAGATCAATGGGATCCTGAGCCTGTGCCATCAGAGAGACCTCGCGATAAGGAGAAGAGCGGTTCCGAAAAGAACAAATCAGGAAATAAATTGTTGAACCTCAAATGGGTGAAAAACATTTGCAAAAAATCAAAGAATGGAGGAGCAAATAAGGTTTAAATTTTGTTTTGTACTATAAATGTTATGTATTTTAAATTTTTAATGTGACATTTCGTGATTATATTTTTCTTTGTGATTAATTTTCATTATTGGTATAAAAACTAAAAATTGTGCTAAAATATTATAATTTTATATAACATATTTATTTTATTTTATTTGAATATGTTTGAATATTGTACAATTAAATTGATTAAACAACAATAAAAAAATGATTGCTCAATTCGTCACATTAATATATTTATATTTTATGAATACATAGATTGAGAAAAAATATTATTTATATTATTTTGATAAAAAAATTAAGAATAATTTGATATTTAAAATGGAAAAGTAAAATTTATTTGAATGTAAAAGCAAAAAAAAAAGGAGAATAGTTAAATTTTTGAATATATTTTAAAGTAAAAAAATGAATAAAATTATAATTTTTAGGTTCCCAAAATAGTATATTCTTCGAGTAGTCGCACTTTTCTTTGTTATTTACGAAAGAAGTACACAATTAGAGTTGTATCGAACTAAAAAAAGTGATTATTTAAATTTCTAAAAAAAAAAAGTTTACTTAAAAAAGAAAAAAAGAAATTACCAAACAAAAGGAAAGGAGTACAATTTCTAACATTAAAAAGTACAAAAATTAATTTTATATTTTGTGATATTTAATTATCCCACACATTTCCCTCGCATTTGTCGCCCCCTTCTTCGTCACTCTAAAATCACAAAACCTCACGAGCGCTGCACACAGACAAGAGTCAAAATTGAAGGGGAAAAAGTCAAATTCAAAATTCCAAAAAATGGACAACGACGGCAAGAGAAGAGAGAGAAGAAATAAGATAGCTTTGACCGGAGCCGCCGCCATTCTCGCCGCGGCAGCAGTCAACTTCGCCGTCATAGCAGTCAACGCTCACTTCAAGAATCGCAAAAGAAAAGGTACTCAATGCATTTCTGTGTTGATAAATTTCCTTTTCTGTTGGCAATAAGTAATTTATTCTGCTGCAGAGGATTTTGGATATTTGGGATTTTATTTATTTATTTATTTATTTATTTGTTTGTTTCTGCTATGTTTTTCATCAAGATTCAGTATTTAATACCTTTTTTTTGTAAAACTTTTCAGTGGTTGCTGGATCAAATGTACGAATAAATTTGTCTGCTCCCGAAATACTGAGGCTGGCAGATCACATTGTTGCAAAATCCAAGGAAGTTCATGATGCAGTTGCTTTGGTTCCGATAGACAAGGTATAATAACAACTGGTGTTCGATGCTGATTAAAAAATATTTGTATAGCTTTGCTGATGAGTAATTCTCCAATTGCTATATGTTGACAAGAAAAATTTATCGTCTCGGTGATACAGATATAGACGAGCATCTCACATTTGTTTTTCATTGGACTCACAGTATAATGTTTCCATAATGTCTGATGCTATAAAACTCTTTAAACGAGTGCCTTCTTAAGAAACACTCGATTACTTATTTGATGTAATAATGCCTCACAGGTAACTTATGCCAATACAATACTGCCGTTGGCAGAATTAGAAGCGCACCAATTTCCTCTGATACAGTCCTGTGTGTTCCCGAAGTTGGTAACTGCTTCTGAGGATATTCGTAAAGCGAGCACTGAAGCCGAGCGAAGAATTGATGCTCATGTTTCCACATGCAGGTCTTATTTTCATATGGTTTCCACCTCCCATTGCACATATGATATATGTGTGGCATATGTTTAGTTGGTCTCTAAAATTTTCAAATAAATCCTATTGTAGTAATATTGTATCTGTTCTCATTTGATTCACACAGTAAGCGCGAGGATGTTTACCGTGTTATCAAATCTTTCACAGCACGAGGGGATTGGACGAGTTCTGAAGTCCAGCGTTTTGCACAGCATTTGGTACGAATCTGTAAAAAAGTTAGCTATCTACAGCCTGATGCATTTTTATTAAATGGCTTGTTCACAGGCTAATATCTATCTTTTTGACTATTTATTCATTTAATTATGTTCAATTGGGCCATAACCGAATGAAGCAAGATATTTTAATAATGTTGGGAATTTCAAATATTTTAAATAATGATTGACAAACTTTTTTTTTTAATTAACATATATACATTTATTTCATTTATTTCATTTTCTTCTTCTTCTTAGTTTGTTTGTTTCATCTATTTTAGTTTGTTTCTGTGTACTTGCATTTACTAGATAATATGAATCATATTGACAATCTCTATTCATGAGTAATTGAGTATATCAGTTTTATAGAATAATTAGGTCTTTTGTTCGAATCTATTTCTGAATATAACCCAAAGTTCAGTGACTACTTTTGTTATGTAAATGATTTTAGTCGTTTACATGTTCACAAAAGGCTTATTGTATCAATAGACAATTTAGCAGCAATATAAATTGTTGATTGAAATCCTTTTGCAATTTGCTGATTTATAGATCTTCACCCGCCTCCTTAGAAACCATATGTCAATATTTATTTGGAATTGTCTAAGAAGATTTATTCATTATTCACTAAGCAATTTATAGGTGCTGTTTTTCATATAAAAAAATGCAAGTCTATCTTTTAGTATATTTCTCGTTTCTTTTCCCAGCTATTGTTCAATTTACTGGTTCCTATTGCTTTCCGTGTATCGAATTGGAGGATGCAAACCATAACAAGTCATTGCTGTTATCTTGATGCATGAACTTACCTTGTTATTCTTTTATTTCTTAAAAATAGATTCTCCATCCGGCACCTAATTGTTTGTACACTTTCCTTTTTAGTCCGTCCCATAATTGTTTGCACACCTTAAAATAGAAAGTTTTTTTCATAATTTTATGCTGGCAATACCTATTTATTTACATTTATACAATTAAGTATTCAACTAACTTATTTATTATGTACACAATTCCCATTATATCTCCACATTATATTACTTTACAATTAAAAAAATCTTAATAATTGGGACCCCACTAGTGTAGTGTGCAAGCACTAGGGGGGGCAGAGCGAGTAATATTTTTCGTAAGCTGCTATATTATTCGAGAGATCCTTTTATACCACCATGTATCGAGCACTATGTGGAGAAACTGAAACAACCAGACATTTATTCAATTGTTTACTCTTAAAATTGAACATTTTTTTCCGGTTGATGCTTTTACCGTTCATTTTAGAAACAATTTATTTGTCAAAATCTGTATTTGTAATGTTTAGTGACAGGTTCAAGAATTTGAACGTAATGGATTGAATCTCACCTCAACAAAGAGGGAGGAATTACAGCGTTTGAAGGCTCAGATAGATGAGCTAAGTATGCGATACATCCGAAATCAGAATGATGATAATACATTTCTTCTTTTCAATGACACGGAGCTTGTTGGCTTGCCTCCAGAGTTCTTAAAGGTTGGAACTTCTGACGTGTCCTTTCATCTATCCGAACATACCTTATTTGAATTGTAACATCTATAGTTTTTCTAGATTTAGAGCCTTATTTTCTTCCTTCTTAATATTTTTACTATAAGAATTTGAGCCGGCCGGCATCTGTTGGAAAATGATACTCCTACTGTCCTACAACATTGTAATGGTCAAGTTTTAAATTTCTCAAAGCTTAAAAAAATACTATGCAAGAGTCGTAATTAAAACAATTTCCTTACTAGGAGAACACCTTCTCTCGAGCATATTCGGGTTATTCAGGTGTAAGAATACACCTGTTTTAGTTGTGTTAACGTTATGTTTTGTATGTTGTTTGCTGGAGTAGCTCAGTGTGACATCTGTGTGTTTCAGATTTTGGATAAAGCTGAAAATGGTAAATACAAGGTTGTGTTAAGAAGCTACCATGTGTCACCCATCCTAGAGCTATGCAAGGTAAATTTTAAATTAGCAATGCCATGCTCTTTTTCATGAAGTCAGATACATTTCAATTATGCTATCACATCCAATGTTCTAAAATATGGCCTGGAGGATAGGCGGGGTCTGGGCAGAGACAAAGCGGGCTGGACGGCACCTAGGCAGCTATAATTTTTTAAAATTTTCCCTTCTAAACAATCTGCATTGTGACAACATGAATGAATAAAATTTTAGTTTATCAATTTAAATAAATGTTTCTGCCAATATTAATAGCATTCAACCCTTGCCAACTGTGAATACAGTATTAGAAGACCATTAACCCTGCCCATGCCTCCTTAATTTATTTTTCAATAAAAAAAGCGTGCATAAAAAAGGCATTAACTCTTGCCAATTTAGGAATTAAGATATTTAATGTTTGAGATAAACAAAAAAACATGCCACTGTCAAATTCTAAAATAGAATATTAAATAAAATACTGTACATTTTAATTTTTATTAGTTGATATTAATATCATAATTTCTCATTAAAGTGGTTTGCTATAACGTTTAGATTGATTTTTCAGACTTCATCTGCCTGCATCATAATACATTAAAAAAAACTAATATCCGCCTAGATCGTCCTCGAACCGCCTTGGCGCTAGGCCCCAGGTCACCGACAGGCTAGCACCTAGCGTGGCTTAGAACATTGGGCACATTTATTTGCTTACTTGTATTTGAGATATAGTTTCCACTATACTTATAATGCCATTTACTAAAGAAAATTCATGCGACCAGTACAAATGATGTTACACATCCAAAGGGTTTTGAATTGCCTAGAAAGTAGAAACCTGAACATATTGAGAAAGGTTAGATAGAAGCAAGACGGCCTCAAAATGATGAGTAATAAGATTGAACTCACTAGGAATGATTGGAAATGTTTCTGATTAATACTAGACGATTCCTTAAAAGAAATGGACAAAGAATTATAGCAAAACTATGATTTTGTATTTTTAGCAGTTGAATGTAGATGAAGTGACGATTCTAATGAATTAAGCAATTTAACTTTCTTACAACTTGCAATTGTCATAATGTTTAGCAACTTCTATTTCAACACTATTTACATTGATAAATAAGATTGAAAATTTTAAATTGCTTGTGTTTATTTATCATTCGTTATGAAAATTATCTTCAACAATTGTCTGATAATTTATTTATCAACTTAGTGTCGCATGCTTTTTTTTTTTTTTTGTTTGCACATTGGCATTGCATATAAATCTGGTATTTTGACTGTTCTACAAATCTACTTATGTTTTATGAAGGTAGGATCAACCAGGAAGTCTGTAGCTGTGGCCTATGGGAAGAGATGTGAAGCCAATCTCTCTGTATTGGAAAAACTGGTAAATGTCTAGATGGTCCTCTAGTTCGTTGCAGTTTGCATCTTATTTAGATACATGATTTTATTCCTATGATTTCTTTAACTTGAAAGAATTACCAAAAAAATTTAAAAAAAAAAAAATTCCAATTGCAGCAACAAACTTGATGTAACCATGTAGAAAATCTTGTGATAGGTCATGGAATTGACTAAAATAGTGAACCTGTAAATTGACTAGAGATCACTTTGAGTGCGCAATATCTATTAGTGTTATAGTTGTCGGGAAACACTAGTGTAGAATTACAACAAATAAGAAAATCAAGCGAAATCTACTTGGGACATTCATGGCTTACTTTAACCACCAAATTAATAGAAGCTTTCAACAATTTTTCTTTAAATAATTTAGGTTAGAGTTATGAAATTTATTTTTGAAATACACCCACATACCCAACAGAACAATATATTACAACATAAGAAAAAGGTATAGGAAATGAAAATGTTAGCTACAGTATCTGTTAAATATACAATTCTATGAACCACTTAATTGATGAAATCTATTTGTGAAAGTCTGTTCTTCCTCACCATATCTCTGGACAAATTATAGTTATTTACATTTATCCGCACTCTTTTTCTTGCAGATTCAGTTGCGTCATAAATTAGCTAGATTGCTTGGCTACTTGAACTTCGCAGATTATGCTATTGGTCGTAGAATGGCAAACTCATCAACAAAGGTTTGTTCTTCTTTCATGCCCCAAGTTTTTTTTGTATTCTGACATTGCTATTATAAATTTATTAATTATGGAAAATTCTTTTCTGCTGTCTTTAGGTGTTTGAGTTCTTAGAGAAATTATCAGCAAGTTTAACTGAATCAGCGACAAATGAACTATCTCTGTTAAAGGAATTAAAGGTTGGCTTTCCCTTTTTTTTTTTTAATGTTTGATTAGAAAGGCAAAAGTTCACCCCTAGGGCTACCATGTTTTAATGAATTGTATGTTTTCTTGTTGATCTTTTACTCTGGTGGTTAAGAGAAAAGAAGAGGGAGACTCACCCTTTGGAATTGAAGACCTTCCATACTATGTCAAGAGAATAAAAGAAACGCAGTTTGATCTGGATTTTGGAGTTGTCAAACAGTACTTTCCACTCAGTTTAGTGTTATCTGGGATCTTTAAAATATGCCAAGACCTATTTGGTAAAGAGTTGCACTTTTTTTTTCTTATAATAACTCTACATATGTTGGCTCATGTTGATCATAGCCTCTTCTGTTCAAAGTTCAATCTTCCTTGGATTACTGCAGGCTTAAGATTTGAGGAAGTAACAGACGCAGAAGTTTGGCATCAAGATGTGCAACTTTTTTCAGTTTTTGACCTTAGCTCTGGTGAACACATGGGTTATTTTTATCTTGATATGTATACCAGGTTTTTTTTTTTCTGACCTTATATGTTTAGTATGCTGCGTTTTGTGGAATATTATTTACGTAGTGAGAAACCAAAATTTTCCATATTTATGCAGGGAAGGGAAATATGGACACACATGTGTTGTAGCTCTTCAAAATGGTTCGTGTATTAACAGTATAAGACAGGTTATTATGACATACTTAAAATTCAGTTTACCATGCCTTGTTGATTTACTGTGGTTCTGATTTTTTATATGCCTTTTTAAAAAATGTGGCAAGCCTAAGACCTTTTAGTAGGCTTACCTTTTTATTTGATATGTCCATCTTACTTATATCTCTCCTGCTCTTTTTAGAATTGTGTAAGATGACTTTTTGTGTCTTGTATAATGACGCCTTTTACGTATAAGTGTAAGCACACACTTATCTGGTTCTGGGGTATTCATTATATAGGCAGGTCATTAGCCTGATCTCTCCCTCTCTTTTAAGTAATCAATATTTGATTAACTCTTGAAGTTGTATGTTATTTACTTATTTATAGCCTATAGGATTGTATCAAATTTGGTCTAACAGTAAATATGTTTTATAGTACTGTAAACATCAAATACGCAATTCGGTATATTCCTAAAAGCCTTGTCTGTAAAAAGTAATATAGGATTGTATTGAATTTGCCCTGACGTTTGTTATTTCTAGGTTCCTGTGGCTTTACTGATTTGTCAATTGCAAAAGGAAGCCAATGGACATCCTGGATTGCTCAGTTTTTCTCAAGTAGTAAATTTATTCCATGAGTTTGGTCACGTGGTATGATTCTTTTACATACTGAGATTTTATGGAATACCGTTTGATCTTCTTTCTATATATGCTAATTGTAATGCATGAAATGTTATTTCATGCAACTGAGATTGTTCATTTTGTATATAGGCAAGTCTTGTTAAAATATAATATAGTCTACCTTTCTGCATATTCTGAACTCATGCATCTCACTTCGTCACAAATTGAGGGTCCAATTTCGTCGCTATTTAATATTCAAATTCCTAGTCTTGGGCAATATCAACATTCCTTGTGACTTTTCAAATCAAGAAACTGATCTGATGATTTTAGGTACAACATACTTGCAATCGCGCACCATTTTCCAGATTCTCAGGCTTACGCTTGGACCCTGACTTTGTTGAGATTCCTTCCGTTTTATTGGAAAACTGGTATGTGCTTATTGTTTATGCTTTCTGTTTGCGGTTTGTCGATTTGATTACATACTCCTGCCATAGATACTTACTGCAGAAATGATTCCATAGGTGCTATGAAAGCAGTTCTCTGAAACTGATTTCTGGTTTTCATCAGGTAAATTCATTGTTTACATTTTCCAAGTAAAATACAGTCTCAAACTTCAGATTTATATTTCATTATGTTCTTGGATATTCCCTGCTGAAAAGACTGGAATTTTACTTTCATCTTTACTTTGAAATGTTAGCACTAGGCTTGGTCTTTTTTTTCTGTGCCTCGTAACTAAAAACTGCGTTATATCTTAAAATTTGATGTTAAACCTTTCGGTTTGCAGGATATCACAAAGCCTATAGAAGATGAGATGTGCAAATCACTTCAAAAATGGCGATATTCCTTTTCAGCACTCAAATTGAAAAAAGAGATTCTTTACTGTACGCCCATTGTCATTCATATTATTGATCGGCTTCTGTGAATATTCCTCAATTACATCATAGTTTCAACCAGCCTTCTTGACACAGTACTCGTGCTATCAGGTCTTTTTGATCAAATTATACATTCCACTGAAGATGTAGACATGATCGGGTTGTTCAAACATCTTCATTCCAAGGTATTCTTCTACTTGTGATATTGTTTTCCTTAGCTAACTTTTGTCTACATGTGCTTAGCTTTGTCATTCGATGGGCAGGTTATGTTAGGATTACCAATGTTAGAGGGAACAAATCCAGCTTCGTGTTTCCCTCAAACTGCTATTGGCTATGAAGCTACGTGCTACAGTCGGATCTGGAGTGAGGTTTGAGCCTCCCCTTGTCGCGATTTGATTGAGGATAATTTTTATTTTTGGTGGTGCACCATATAGAATCACTACAAACATCTTTGTTAGTACAATATGGAAAAATGAACTTGTTGCAATCATCTGATAATTTCAATAATCTTATTGACAGGTTTTTGCTGCTGATATATTCGCTATGAAGTTTCGTGGCAACATATTTAACCAGAATGTTGGCATGCATTTTAGGAACACGGTAACATTTACGTGCTTTTATTAAGTTTTAAATACTTAGTCTTCAATATCATTTTGTTTATTTAAACATCATATTGCTATTTCCATTGATTTCATTTGACAGGTATTGGCTCCTGGAGGAGCAGCTGACCCTCTCAAGTTACTGTCTGATTTTCTGGGAAGGGAACCATCGATACAAGCTTTTGTAGACGGAAAAGCTCATTCAGTCTAGAATTTGTGTACAACAGGATCACTTTCTTACCGTGCATCCTGCAAATTTTCAATGGTTGATGGAGAGTGCGGACTGCGGATAGCTTCATTATATGTAGGAAAAACATGCCGAAAAACAGAGCCATTGTAATAATAATTGAAAGTGAATATCCATATTAATCAATATAATTGGCCATGGTTTCTTTAGTACAAGATTCTTACTGACCTTTTATTGTTGTATGATTAACTTAAGGATGTAAGATTTTATGAGCATGTAAAGTTGAAACTTGATAAGGTATATATATTTCTTGAGGTTCAACTTGACAAGAAACTCAGACATCAAAGAAAGGGGAAAAAAAAAAAAAAAACTCGGAGTCTAGAATGACCGTGCAAAAATTCCAGGTTTTGGCAAATATTTCCTACTTGCACTTGCATTAAAGGAAAAAAAAACGAGAAGAACGAAATAACATATCTATCTAAGCATTCACAGTCTGTTTCTGTGGAGAATTATCAGCAGCCTGCAAGCTCTCATAGTATTTGACCAACACATCCCATCCACCGGGACACATAAAACCATCAGGAGGACTTTCACCAGTTCTTGCATATGTCCTCATCTATGCAAAAAAAATAAAAATGGAGACATGTCTATATTAATTTCCTATTGACACATCATATGATCGTTCCAGAAAATAATATATTTAGCACAACTTTTATTCTCTAAGCATTTTTGACACATTTATGAAAAAAACGAAATAGAGAGAGAGCTCCAACTATCACGCTTACCTTGGTACCGGATATGAAGAGAAAATCTTTAGCGCGAGAAGGGTCGAAAAATGCCATCTGCTTTGCAACTGTATCATATGCGGCCACCTGCATTATCATGGTGTGAGTTAGAAGGCTTAGAATAATCCACAATCGGTGCAAGTGAGTGAGTATCCAAACACTACATACCAACTATAAGCAGGGAGGAAAATTGAGAAAGCGAAAATCACAAGTACTTGTGCAAGTAACTAAGCAATGAGACAAGATGTGACACAATATCTCTTTTCATTTGACCATGTAAATGAATATAACTTCTTACTCTGGCAGAATGTAAAAACATTTACGTACCCGGAATGGCAAAATATTTAACTTTTCGAGACCAGGTGCCATGCTTAGTACTTTCTTGCCATGATCTGGATTATACAAGTCCCTCTTCTCTGTTGGGTGGCCCATACCAGCAGGGTCACGGCCCACGATGTAGAAATTGGCACCCGCATTTATACGCGCCTTTGCATGCCACTGCACTTCAGTTGGTCCAGCGTAGTGCATTGGCGAAGGGAAGATGGCCACAATGGTAGTTTCCGGATCAAGAACCCCGTCTTCTAGCACCTTTTTGAGAATTAGGAAAACTCGAATCAATATAAAACTACCCCTGAGGTTTAGGTTAATTACAAAAATCCCCATTACTTTTTGAAAATTACTAAAATACACTCGAGGTTTGATTCTGTATTACACTTGACCCTCTTAATATGCAAAAAATTCAATGACCCTTATAGATTTGTAAAAATGTTTCAATCATCCCCTAAAAATAATTTGTTTTTATTATTTTTGAAACTCTTTTTTTTCTTGTATTTAACCAAAACTGGTGGCTGGGCTAGCTTTTTCTGATAATCCCAAACGTTTAGAATAATCTTTTGTGCTTCCAGTTCCCAGTTGCCATGCTAAATAAAAATAGATAAAAAAATAAACCTTGCTATGTTGCTCCATGCGAACATCAAGTGGAACATCGTCGGCTTTCGTGAAACCTCCCAGAGGGTGAAGCAAGAGAATCGGATTCTTGTAACCCATATCCAAAAGTCTCTTGCGAGTGTCGTTCATTAGCAAAGCATGGCCATTGTGTACCGGATTCCTCAGCTGAAAGGCAAAGACTGCATCTGCCTCACGCTTTTCGAAATCCTTACGAAGCTGTTGTGGAGAAAGCCTGTAGTTATCGAGGCCGTCATTGTATTTGATAGGCTTCAGAACTTCGAGATCCCCACCAATCAGCCAATTTCCAGATGGCGTAATTACTTCTTCAACGTACGGTAATCCTGGAGCCGTGGTCCCCCATGTCCTCGCGATTCTTTCTTCTTTGTTGTGCTTGTATATTTCAATGCTGCCATACGAAAAAAAAATAATATGAAAAATACAGATTACATTTTCAAGACAATATTGTCATTCTTGAATGTGAAAGTAGCAATCTAACATATTTCTCGCAGCAAATTATTCACAAATTATCCGGGAAGACAACTAAACTATAATCCTAATCTTGCTACGCCTTTTATCAGCTCATTAAAAAAGGAATTGAATCATCATAACCACAATCTTGATTTTACAAATTCTTTCAAACATAATAACTTCATTATAAAACATAAACCCAGAGAACTAGCAACGAATCCAACTCGGGTTTTCCCAATAATTACTACTACCACACAAACCCACTGCCGAAAAAAAACAAGACTAATTCAAGGGGACAGACCTCGAAAGAGTGCCGACCAAGTCGCCATCGGGCCCGACCAAAGCAACATTGCTAGAACCCCCAATTCCCTCCTTGACAGCATCATCAATAGCCAGCACAATGGGCAGAGACATATTTACCAAATTGCCCTCCTTCGTCCTGAGGCAATTAAAATGCAGGCTCTGCAAATACTCATCCTCCCTCATAAAACCCTTCAACGGGCTCGCCCACCCCTCGCTTATCACGTGCACCCACTCGAAATCGATTTTGGTCAGCTTCACCTTGGGCATCACCTCAGCCTCCGAAATTTTCAGAGCCCTTCGATCCTCGGGCACGACGAGATCCACCAGCGGGCCCCCGTCGGGTTCTATCAGAGATCCCTTCACCATTGAAATCGAAGAGGATGATAAAGATTGGATTTTTTTGCCGGAAAACACGAGTGGGGCCAATGGGTTCGGAGAATAAATGGGCTTGGAATTGGATTGAAATTTGGTGCCGCTGTAATGGCTTTTCTTGATTGCTGCTGTTGTCACTGTGCTGCTAATATGGTGAAGCCTCATGGTGAGTGACATTTTTTTTGCGGAACAATAACAGAAAAAACCCAAAATATTATTATTAATAACAAAATTAGGGAAAAAAAGTGTGCGTTTTTGTTAGAAATGAAAAAGAAGAGATTTTTTGGGGGATTTATGAAAAGGGCATTTCTTGTGAAGGAATGTTTGTAGTGGTGGAGATGAGGAAATATATGGAGATGATTTTGGCAAATGAAAAAGTGTCCACTCAGTTTGATTTTGTCAACACTTTCTCATATTCAATGGTGGCGGGTTGTTTAATTTCCTTTTTCTTTTTCTTTTGGGGTGGCCGGATGATATATGAATAAATTTGATTATTTAATTAACAATTTTATTTTATTTTTATTAAAAAATAATCTATTTTTATTCGATTCTTTCTCTCTTTCTTTTTTGCAAACGAAATCTAAATTATCAGATAGATAGTGCGAAGAGATGGAATATGAAGAACCCACTAATGTAATGGAATTAGGTTCACAAGCAACTTCACTATCTGATCAATGTACTGAGAAAATTAAAATTTGAATTTGAAATTGAAATTAAAATGACGAAGTGGGATTAGGAGAATTTTGGAAACATTTGTCTTTCATAATTCCTCAATTCGAGGAATTATTCTTTGTACTCGGTACATTGATGATGTGGTGATCCTTAACTAATTATTGTTTAACAAGAAGTAATTAATTCAAAAAATTAGAGATTGTTAATATTTTTAACTCTCCGCTTTCCTAACAAAAAATAAATAATATAAAATAAATAATATAAAATAAAAATTAATTAAGAACGTTTGAAATCCCCAATTTGAGACTAAGGAATCAAGGCCCGCAGACTAAGAAATCAAGGCCCCTGCAGCTGCAGCCGGAGAGATCTCTGCCTCGGCTCCAGCGTCCGCCGCAAAGTCGTCGTCTCCACCCCGAAACTCGACGGCAGAGGAAGAGAACCCCAACTCCAACGCATTCGGCTGGATCTCGGCTGCTTCCGGTACAAGAACACGGGCCGGGCCGGGCTGATCAAAGAAGTAAAAATCCCGAGAAATGAGAAAGGGAGAGGCTTATGCTTCTGTCCGATTTTAGGGATTAGTTTGACAAAGTTTGATTTGGTTGATGATTATTATCAATGGATTTTGTGAGGAAATTAATCAACCGCGTCTCTTAATTAAGATTGCTCTCCGGCTGTAGAGGGGCCTCCGCCTCCTGATAATCTTCACGCGCACCAACTCCTCGTCTGGTTAAATTGGACGTCGACTCTACCTTGCCGACGTCTGTACTTTAAATTTTGGGGATTTAGTTTTGGTGTTTTTAATTTATTTTTATTTTATGTTTTATATATTTTAAGAGGCGTAAACCAGAGTAAAAAAAATTAAGAATTTTTATCAATTTTTTAATTATTTTTTATTTAACACATGTTAAATAGTAATTGGTTGAGGACCACCAAATCACCAATTCATGTGGTATACCGGGTACACATAATAATTAAATAATCACCAATTGTTAATTAAATAATCAAATTATTATGTGTACCCGTATACCACATCAATTGGTGATTTGGTGGTCCTCAACCAATTACTATTTAACATGTGTTAAATAAAAAATAATTAAAAAATTGATAAAAATTCTTAATTTTTTTTACTCTGGTTTACGCCTGTTAAAATATATAAAACATAAAATAAAAATAAATTAAAAACACCAAAACTAAATCCACAAAATTTAAAGTACAGACGTAGACAAGGTAGATTCGACGTCCAATTTAACCAGACGAGGAGTTGGTGCGCGTGAGGATTATCAGGAGGCGGAGGCCCCTCTACAGCCGGAGAGCGATCTTAATTAAGAGACGCGGTTGATTAATTTCCTCACAGAATCCATTCATAATAATCATCAACCAAATCAAACTTTGTCAAACTAATCCCTAAAATCGGACAGAAGCATAAGCCTCTCCCTTTCTCATTTCTCGGGATTTTTACTTCTTTGATCAGCCCGGCCCGGCCCGTGTTCTTGTACCGGAAGCAGCCGAGATCCAGCCGAATGCGTTGGAGTTGGGGTTCTCTTCCTCTGCCGTCGAGTTTCGGGGTGGAGACGACGACTTTGCGGCGGACGCTGGAGCCGAGGCAGAGATCTCTCCGGCTGCAGCTGCAGGGGCCTTGATTTCTTAGGAGGGTGTATTGGTTAGAGAGTCTATAGGATTTTTTAAGACTTTTAAAATCTAGCGGTATTCAATCTGGATTTTCAAAAGTCCATAAAAATCTTGAGGTATTCAATACGGATTTTAAAAAGTCTTTAAAAATCTACCGGTATTCAAAACTCAATGAATTTTAAAACTCAATGGATTTTATTGGAGTTTGTCTTAAAAATATGAAGGATTCTAACTCTTTAAAATCTCTCGTAATAAGGAGAGATTTACATGGATTTCACATTAACGTATTAAATTATTATTAAAAATAAAACTTTAAATATTTTATAAAAAATTACATTTTATATTTATTTCTTTTTTAATAAACTATATTATTATTAAAAATAATAAAAATTTAAAAAATTATATAAAAAAATTATACTTGTTTTTTCTTTTATTAAAAAATTATATTAGTGAATTATTATTAAAAAAATAATAAAATTTGAAAGATTATATATAAAAAAAATAAAAATGAAGAGATTGTTTAATATTTTTTTATACAGTATATTTGTATTATTAGCGCAAAAATTAATTAACAAATATATTTGTATTACTAGTTATAGCGCAAAAATCAATAAAAATTAATATAACTTCATAAAAATATTATTATGTAATAAAATAAAGTCTATGAAAATCTATATAAATCCATAAAAAAGTCAGTCAAACTCTTTATGAAATCTATGAATTTCTTAAGTCTACGGACTTTTTAAAGTCCAAACAAATCCAATAAAATCTTAATTGAATACACCCTCCTTAGTCTGCGGGCCTTGATTCCTTAGTCTCAAATTGGGGATTTTCTTAATTAATTTTTATTTTATATTATTTATTTTATATTATTTATTTTTTGTTAGGAAAGCGGAGAGTTAAAAATATTAACAATCTCTAATTTTTTGAATTAATTACTTCTTGTTAAACAATAATTAGTTAAGGACCACATCATCAATGTACCGGGTACAAAGAATAATTCCTCACAGTGAATCATGGAAGAACTATAATTAAAGTGAATCATGCAATAACTAATAATTAAAATAAAATGTAATAAAAATATTTTTAATAATAATATTAAAATATATAATGCACTATGAAAGTATATTAAAAATTATATAAAAAACACAGTTAAAATATTTTATTTGGTATTTTTTATATTTATTATGTTTCAAATTTTTAATTAAAAATAATATTTATTATATTTTTAAAGTTAAAAGTTAATAAGTTAAATTATAAATTTGTGAATATCTTGGATTCTTGGTTATCAATAAAATAATATAAAAGGTGATATAAAAAATATTTTATTAATTTTGAGTATTGATTTGTTCGATTGTAATTAAATTATTGTAAATTTAAGGGATAATATCAAAATCATTAACAATTGTGATGACCTCACCGGGCTTCGATCCTACCACTCTTAGAATTTTTTTTTTTTTCATTTAATTTCAGTTTAATTCAGTTCAATTATATCACTTAAGATTTTTTAAAAATTTATAAAAATTATTATTATTTTTATAAAAAAATCAATCGTTGAGATTGATTTAGCCAATTTAATTCAAAAAAACAAAAAAACAGATTATTAGAGTTTAAAATTTATTCAATACCGTTCTCCACTAAGATAGTTAAGATGACATCTAAAAACAATTCTAATTATATATAGTTATTTCTTTTACTAAAATGTTAAGTTACAAAATTATTCCTACAAAATAAATAATTTCAAAATAACAATTAAAATATAATTTTCTTTTATTTATTTATTTAGAAAATATTATACTGTTACTATTATTAATAAATTTATTCAAATATTTGTTATAAGTATAAAAATAATTAATACAAACAAAAGCAATACTATATTTTGTAGATATTGTATTAATACATTTGTTTCAACTAAATATGCACCGATTGATTGCAGGTAAATTAAGAAAAATTATAATTTTTAATTTTTGCATGATAAAAATAATTTTTAAAATAAAAAAGAAAGTACGTGAATAAATTACTAAATTTTAAAAAATAGGTGAATAAAGTAAATAATAAATTTCTGAAGTAATTTAAAGGAAAAAAAATTGTAGTGTGTATATTAATTTGAGACATTCAAAAAAAGGAAAATGTGCATAATTAATTGTGACGTTGTATTATTATTATTATTATTATTATTATTATTATTATTATTATTATTATTTTGACATCATTTATTTTGTAAGAATAATTTTGTAATTTAACAATGTCAATTTATGAATAAATATATATAATTAACATTGTAATTCAAAATCAATTGATAAATTTAGATTAACTGTAATTACTAATTAGTGAAGTTCAGTTTTTTGAAGACTTTAGCTAAGTTATTAGACTGAATATAGAATTGACTATAGTTACGGGATTGATTTTGATATTACCTCTAAATTTAATACTAAAGTTTGAGTACTAAACTTATTTTGAGAACTCAAAATATTACTTTTTTTTATCCTTTAAAAATAATTAGGCTCACGTTTACAAAGAAAACGACTATTTTTTAAGACATAAGAGTTTACAAAGTACACTCTTGTAAATCAGTAAGTAAATCAATAAGTAGTACTAATACTATCGTCCCAATTATATAAATTGGGAAGTAAATTAAGTAAAATTGTTACTTTTTAATCAAAAAAATTAAGGTAAAATGTATATTTAAGTAAAAAAATTAAATACTTTTAAGTAAAGTTTGAAAAGAAAAAAAATTATTACTTTTTAATTATAAAGTTGAAAGTAAAAATGTATTTATAAGTTAAAAAAGAAAATAATTGAAAGTAAATTTTGAAAATTAAGTAATAAAATAAGAGTGAAATTTAGAGTGAAAAAGTAAAATAATTTTTTTAAGACTACTTATAATTAGTTGAGACTTGAGAGTTGAGACATCAAAAAAAACATACATAAATAGTTGGAAGTTGGAACTAACAATAAAAAGAAATCACAAACCCAAATTATAAATGAGATCTAAAAATGGTAATCTTATACAACTCACTAATGCAAAACTCCAGCTTGCTTCTTTGTCACCTTCCCCCTTAATCATATGAAACATTATACAGTACTATTATTAGAGTAGAGTATATGTATATTTCACAACACTCAAATTTTTCATTCAAAGCCTTGAAAAATCTGTCTCTCCGGAAGCTCTCTCTCTCATCACAGAATTCATAATTGAACGAGTCAGTCCTTAAACATCCAGTGTAAAATTCAAACCTTTATTAGTATTTTTGTTCTCAGATTTACGCACCCGCACCTTCTTGTGAGTCGACAATGCCGACCGTAACCGTGAAACTGTACAGCGTCCTCTTCAAATTCTTCCTCAAACGCAAGCTCCAAGCTTTGATCGACTCCCCCCTCCCCGATCCGTACGGCGTCGTTTCGCGGCCCGACGAGACCAAAGCTGCGGCGAACCCCATCTTCTCCGAAGACGGCGTCGCCACCAAGGACATCCACATGACCTCCCTCTCGCTTCGGATTTTCCTCCCCGATTCAGCCCTACTTTCCCCCAAATCGATTCCGGATCTCAGTGATAATGGAGTTTCTTATGGTGGGTATTCGCCTGATAATAACGGGCGGAACTGTCGGAAGCTGCCGGTCATCCTGCAGTTCCACGGTGGAGGGTGGGTGAGCGGCGGATGTGATACGGCGGCCAATGACTTGTTCTGTAGGAGGCTGGCGAAGTCGTGCGATGCGGTGGTGGTGGCGGTTGGGTATAGGCTGGCGCCGGAAAGTAGGTACCCGGCTGCCTTTGAGGATGGGGTCAAAGCGTTGAATTGGGTGGCCAAGCAGGCTAATTTGGCCAACTTCAATCTGCCCTTCGGAGGCAGAGGAGACGGGCGGAGGAGGCAGATTGTTGATGGTTTTGGAGCATTAATGGTTGAGCCATGGCTGGCTGCTCATGGAGATCCTTCTAGGTATAATATAATTCTTTCATCTTACGCTGAATTGCGTTTGATGACATGCTTATGATTGTTTTGAGTAAAGCAAAGATTTGAGTGGTAAATGAGACTACATATGGTTAACTTCACGATTCTTGTTATATGTTCCCATTGTTTTGAACTTGCTTCACTCTTTTCTGTGTTTTGATTCGAAATAAAAAAACAAAGTGTTACGGATGAAGCTTGGTCCATCATCAATCGATTGGAACAGAGTTGATATAGTCTTGTTTGCTGAAAATCTTGAAACAGGTGTGTTCTTCTCGGAGTGAGTTGTGGTGCGAATATCGCTAACTACGTTTCACGATATTCAGTCGAGGCGGGTACTCGTTTAGACCCCATAAGAGTAGTGTCTCAAGTCCTCATGTACCCTTTCTTCATCGGAAGCGCCCCTACGCGTTCAGAGATCAAGCTTTGCAATTCCTACCTTTACGACAAGGCAATGTCTCTGCTCGTGTGGAAACTCTTCCTTCCGAAGGATGAGTTCAACTTGGACCACCCAGCAGCAAACCCTCTTACCAGCCCCAGCCGAGACGAGCGAATGAAAAACACGCCTCCTACGCTGACTGTGGTTGCCGAGCACGATTGGATGCGGGACCGGGCTATTGCCTACTCGCAGGAGCTTCGAAAGTATAATGTGGATGCTCCAATTCTTGATTACAAGGACACTATTCACGAGTTTGCCACCCTTGATGCACTCCTAAATACACCGCAAGCTCAGGCTTGCTGCGAAGATATTGCTATATGGATGAAGAAGTATATATCTGTAAGAGGCCATGAGTTCTCTTACTAATACGATTTCTGCAGAGGAGAATAGCATTTCGTTTTCGTGGGAGTGAGGGATTTCTTGGACTGGGATGGAGAGAAGTGGGAGTTTAGTCCAAAAAACTACTGTACAGATTTGTCTCTTCTTTTTTCTTGGGAAATAGGTATAATGCAGCAGTGTATATTAGTATGTTGTTTGGACTCAAATTTGTGAAGCCTTTTGTACATGAATGATGAAGAGAGTAAATGTGGGTTTGGTTTTCTTTATTGAACTATCTGTGATTTGTGTTTCTGATGTACTTTTAACCTAAATACAATACCCTCTTCATATGGTTTTATTTCCATTACAAATTCCAAAAGAACCCACAAAATATTTTAATAAAAATAAACAAGAAAATGGATTCGAATGTTTTGTTCGGTTATATAGCCATCATTTCATTACTATGATGAGGGCTAATGGGCTATGTCTTGGTTGAATTTTGTTGTGGTTAAGAAAAATAAAAACAAAGTATGATCATTCATTTGGGTAAAATTGGTAAAAATAAATAATGGAGTAAGAAATTTGGGTGAAATTGGAAAAACAATTTCCCTATATATAGAATACTCCAAAATGGGTAAAATTGGAGTATATAGAGTATATACAGTATAGGAAATTTAGGAAAAAATAATTAAAAAAAGAAGAAAAGAAACTAGCCGTTACAGAGCCAGAGCCAGTTCTCATTTTACCAGACGCGCTACCGCTTTCTCCCATTTTTCTCCCGATTTTCGTTTCACTTTAAACTGTTCTGCAATAGCCCCTTGAATCAGATTCAATCTCGTGTTTGATTCAAAAGAAAGATCGTTTTTTTTTTTTTTTTTTTTTTTTTTTTTGCTTTTTAGGGTTTTCAAGAAACATATCGAAATCACAACAAATCCGACCAAGAACTGAATAAAAATTAAGCGGGAATGGGGGAATCTTCTGCGTGCCTTGTGCGCTCATTTTCTCTTCCTTCCCCAACTTCGAGTGAAAAGAAAAAGGTCTGTTTTTTTTTTCTTCTTCTTATATACAGGTCTTGATTGTTCGTTTGTTTCGTAGAATGTTATTTCACGTATTCGAAATGAAAAGAGTTTGCGATTCACATCGAACCCAGTTAATTTCCGTTACTAGATCCAAACTTGAGTCGATTTTGAACTTGTTTGTAATCGGGAATCAGTTATTGGTAATGTAGGCAATATGTTTGATTGTTTTCCTAGCTGAATTCAAACCCTTCAACTAACTATAACCTTGTAAAATGTTGGGTTGCTTATGCTACAAACCTATTTGCAGGGGAATAGTACTCTGCAACGGGCCCTAACATCATCCGTATCCTTCGGGAGGTTCATGACTGAGTCCTTGGACTGGGAAAAATGGTCAGCATTCTCTCACAATCGGTACTTGGAAGAAGTCGAGAGGTATTCTAAGCCTGGCTCAGTTGCTGAGAAGAAAGCTTATTTTGAAGCCCATTTCAAGAGAAGGAGAGCTGCAGCTTTGCTTGAGCAGCAAAACGCGGCTGCTTGCAATCTACCTGAAATAAACGAGGAAATTGGTGTTCAAGATAATTATTCTTCCTCGGATTTGGACTCGGCCCGGACAGACAGCTATGGAAAGGATGTAGTTATTCAGAATAGCGATCCATTATCATCTTCTGTTCGTCAAAATGAATCTAATGATGCTTCAATTTCCACAAATTCGGAACCCGGCCCATCTGAAGAAATTGAAGAAGTTATAGAAACGCTTATTGCCATGGAAACCCTCCAGGTAGAATTAACCAAGAATCGTGAAAATAATGAATGCAGTTGCGATGGTTTCATGCCGAAGAAAGTCGATAGGGCGTGCGGCGAGGTGTGTTTTAAAATGAGCATTATTTATTTACTTCTGTTTACTCGTATTTTACTAATGTTTTAATTATGTTTTAGGGTGATTCTAATAAGAGAGGGTCTACAACATTAAGTGAGAAGAAATCTGAAGTTTCTTCTTCATCAAAGTTGTTGACGTATGGTGGTCTTTCCAAGTTTGCGCCACCAGTTAAACCGAGAATGCCTAGTCAAATCAGGAATAGTACTGTGAAGACTCCAAATAGCAAGGAAATTGATACGGGGTCGAGCAACAAAAGGAGATCCTACACTACATCCCTTCACATGCCTATCGATTTTACTTCTTCTTCTCAAACAGCAAAATCTCCAGGTCTTCCAAAGGTTATGGCAAACTCAAGACTTGTAAGGGCTCCAGCCAAGAAATATAAAAACAGCACCTTTCCTCAAACTTCGACGAGGGTGCGTTCTTTATTCTTTTTTGTTATATACCTTTACCTCTGAGATGGTGTATAATGACATACTACTTCATATCCATTTCAAGTGTAGGCATTTGTCAGTGGTGTATCAAAGCATCATTCAGTAGCACTTCCAGCAGAAAACCGAAGGTCTCTTTTATTTGTGTTGCAGGACTCGGAAAGAAAACAATATAAGGATCTTGAATAGTGTATATAATGGTTTTAATTTCTTACTCGATTTGTTGATATATTTACAGGACGGTAAAACCTCAAGGTGACTCGGATTCAGTAAGGAAAGCCGAGGATTGGAAAGTGCATTCTCAATCTTCAGAGTAAGCAATTGATGCAATTCAAGTAAAATTCAATAAATCATGTTCGTAGGTGATAAAAAATGATACTATGAGATGTGTTTTTTTCCAACTGTATTTCAGCTTCTCCAAATCTTCAAACGCATGTGACGGCAAAGCACGATTAGCGACCACGTCTTCTCCTTTCACCTTTAAGAGTGAAGAGAGAGCAACGAAACGTAAAGAGGCAAGTCAACTGTCACACTTTCATATCAAAAACTCTTTTTTTTTTCTCTTTGACTATGTCTGATGGTCTTTTGCTATATTTATCGTGCTTCAGTTTTTTCAGAAGCTTGAACAGAAGTCGAAATCGAAGGAGACAGAGAAACACGGATATCATGTTAAATTACAGGTTAAATCCAGGAGTAGTTTGAAGGATATTCGCAGCTCCATTGTGCTTAAAGAAACAGAAAATGCAGGATTCCCTCCAGGAATGAAAATGCCGAGTAATTTGAAGAAAAAGGTATCTCACTTAATTTGTTTTGAGCAAGTGTTGATGATATGCCAAAGATAATTTTCGACGTGTGGCTGTGTAATTTTTTGTTTAAGTGGTTGAGCAATATCTGTGTGCAGATTCCGAGTGATAGACGGTGTTTTCCTAAAATCGATGAAAGAGCTCCTTTCAAAGTTCAGGAGAATGATTCCAGGCCTCCTCGGATTCGTTCAGCGAGGACTGAAGTGGAAAAGGATGTCGCAGGAAGGAATCTCCGTCATCCCGGAAAATGTTTCTCAAAGAAATCTAGTGAAAATTCCTCTCCAAATATCCGGGCTTGAAGCATCAGTTTCTGGAAATTGGGAGTGTAAGGGTGTTCAGTTTTTGTTTGTAATGCTTATTGGTATAATATCATGTTATACAAATTGATTTGATGTGTTTTGCCTGAAAAATGTTAAATTTTGATTATTTTTTTAAATAAGAAATTAAACTGTATTTTAAAGTTAATTTAAATAATACTAAAAACACAACCTTGATTATAAATTCAGTCAAACTAGATCAACTCCCCTAGTTGATTTAAAAAATAAAATCTTAAGAATCAGGACAAGTCCACAACAGAGAAATGCAAATATGAAATCAGAAAAAGTAAATAAGAAAAAAAAAAAAAAGAAAACCACATGTAAATGAAAATAAGTAGATGATTGAAGAAAAGGGTTTTGTTTTGTGGGGTTATGAAAGCTGAATTATTTTACCCCTGTGGGATGTAAAGCACGCGCCGCCCCCATGATAGAGATTAATGGGTTGGCCGGCCACCATTATTGTAGTTTTTTCTTTTTGATTCTCAGATGTTTTTTCAGTTTTTTTCTTTTTGATTCTCACATGTTGTTTTTTCGGCCTCAAATATGTACAGTATTGAAGTTATAGCAACTTCTGGTTACTTGTGTGCCGCCACTGCCACACATAGGATTGTAAGGAGTGTTTTGTTATTTATAGAAGTTCTATTGAGTTGTTCCTTGTTACATTCTAGTCCCTACATTAATAGGGTTTTTGGTTTTATAGTTGCAAAGCTAGAGTTGGGACTCTCTTAGCTAGCTCTTTTAAAAGCTGTACGTTTATGTGTTTGAATACACAACAAAATAATCAATCAATAAAGTTTGTTTTATTTGATGTATCTTTCGTTTCAATACTTCTCCCCATTTTGTTCCATTCATAAATTCAACAGTATGTGTTCCGGTAGCCGGAATCCACCTTGTCATTTTTGTGTCGTTTCTCAGATAATCTCACGTGTACAAACATGTCATATTAAATATCACAATTTGTTCTATCAAATGACAGTTTTCATAAGTATTAGTGTCGAGTGCAATTCAAAGTAAACTAATAACATTCGATAATAATTGAAGGTAAATAGACTAATGAAAATTGTCTTCAAGAAAAAACGATTTATGGATATTTGAGGTGACATATTTGTACATGTGATCTAACAAGTTAATGACTCATAATTTTGACGGTTCCATCACCTTTTTCCGGTTGAAAATAAAAAATACTCCTTTGTTTATGAAATAGATGTCACATCTCAAAAATAAAATAATTATTCTAAATTTTTTATTTTAAAATACAATTTTACTTTATTTTATCTACTTATTTTCTTTAATTTACTCACAACTACCTTACTTTTCACTTTAAAATATATTTTTACTTTTTATTTTTTGATAAATAGTCAAAAATTAACATTTTTTAAACTCCGAAAAGTATGTCAAATTGAAGAAATATAAATTTATATAAAAAAAGTGACATGTTTCTAACTATCAATTCACATATTTTTATTTGAAACATTATATTTTAGAATCGAAGATAAAAAGGAAAATTATGCAGAAGTGACGTGTTGAATTTTGACTGTCACGTCATATTTTTTCAATTGAAAATACTGTATTTTAGAATCGGACTTAACAAAGATATATTAAATTATAAGGTGTTTTAGATTTCATAATTATAATATAGTCTTTATAATTTAAGGTTCATAATTAAGTGGTATAAAATTTTGCCGGTCTCATAAAATATCGTAATAAATGATTGTTTTGTTGTTTACGTAAACGAAATATTTATGATCGAAAAGATAAATTTTGTCAATTTCGTAAAATATCGTTTCGAAATCAATTTATTGTGATCAAAAAGAAAAATTTTGTAAAATATCGTTTCGAAATCAATTTATTGCGATCAAAAAGAAAAAATTTGTCGTCATCGATCGCTATTAAAATAAAACATTTCAAATTCCATTTATTACGATCGAAAAGATAATTTTTGTCGTGTTATTGATCGCTGTTAAAATAAATAAAATAAAAATATTTTGTTATATAATTATTTGTTTTGAAAGTACACTATTGAAGTGCTACTATTAATGGAAATGCATTTTCTTTCAACTCCTGTGATTTAAATATAAATTATATTACCATGCTTACACAATTAATCTAGCTATTATATGTGCATATTCACATTCATATTATATTTTAAATTTTAGTAAAAACTAAAAAGTATACATATTTGAGCTATAATAACATTGGCATTATGATATGCTTAATTGCTTTTGGAATTCAACCATGGTTCGTGGATAACAAATCTTCATCATTATGTAGCGCTTATTATTATTATAATTCGAAATGATTCTTGCTTCTCTTTGAATCATACCATAACATTACCATTTGTTGGTGATATATATGGTGTCATAATATATATCCACTTAATTATTAAACCTGCATTTGTGCAAGCGCTTTAAGGACTAGCAGCTAGGGCTAAATGCAAGTAAAAAATAAAGTCACGACTCACACGACTCACAGTATCATCAATTACTCACAAATAAGTCACATCCATTAAATTTGCATTATATTCGTCTCCCAATTTTCAAGTATAATATGAATTGCGATACTTTATATTTTTTAAATAAATGTTTCATAATAATAGAAATTTCTAAAAAAAAAATTATTTTTTCACTCTAAAATTCAAAAAAAAAAAATCATACTTTTTTAATTTAACTCACAACTATTATACTATTTAACTTAAAAATATATTTATATTTTTAATTTTTTGATCAAAAATACAAAAAATAATATATAGTCCCTCCTATTTTTTTAAATATCGTTATGTTTTTTTTTTGTTTTTTTCATTTTAATTGACGTTTTATATTTTTAATATTTTTTACCTTTATTTAATGAGGATTATTAATTGTGAAAAACAAAAAAATATTGTGAATGCTTTTAAGGAGAGGAGATAAAAATGATTTTTATAGATTTATTAATTTATAATATAAATAAATAAGGTTAGATTAGATATAATATTTTTATATTAATAACTGTGCAAATCACTAAAACGACCATTAAAAAGAAAGGTCCTGCTAAATGGGCAGAATCTGCCTATGGACAAAAAACTTTAAAAAAAATTATTTTATAAATTTAAATAATAGTTTATTTATATTTAGATATGGATTAATATTAGTTATACCATTATCAATTTATTTAGTGTAAAAAAAAAATAAAAATATAAAATTTTAAATAAAAATATCAAATATTTTGATATTCTAGTATAAAAAATACTGTTAAATAGAAATATATATTTTAATATATAAAAATAATAAGTAAAATTATTATTTTTACATATATATTAAGTAAATTATATTATTTATTTTATAAAAGAAAGAAACAAAAAAATTAACGTAAAATTAACTTTCTGTCAATGGGGCGTAAAAAAAAATTGGAGAGAATAACAAATATATATATATATAGTAAACATACATTAAATATGACCTTTATACAACATAGGGATTTATTGGCATAATTAAAAACCTAACTTTCAGAATAATCATATTATAATATTAACCCACCAATCTCTAGAAAATAATCATGCTAATAATAATAATAATAATAATAATAATAATAATAATAATATAATCACCTAATCAACTACTCCACGCTGACTTTTATGTGATACTAGAACAATACATTGAAAATCCTAATTACTATCAAGAAAAGTAATGACCCAATAGTTGGTGTACTGCCATGTCATCATAAAAAAGAAATTGAATAATACACCACAAATTAACTACTACTATATGCTAGTAATGTTTTAATTAACATTTATTTGATATAATAATTGTGGACGTTCTTTTATCACATATTGCTTATTTTTTGCCTATTGATTTAAATTGATCAAACCAATACTATTGTAGTTTGTAGATGCTTTGTGTTAGAAGATTTAGATGAGCCATGATTAAGTGACACATGCATGGGAGTTCATCATTAATTCAGCACAATTAAGATTTGACCTTTTTAATTACCATCATCAATTAAAGGAAAAATATATAGTGATGAGAAAAGTTAGTTGTATTTATGTTTTTTATTGTGAAATTATATTTAATATAAAAATAATAATTATTTAAATATAATGACATCATTTAGAATGCATATCATTCGTACAAAGTCCAACAAATTTTAAAAAATACAAAAATAATCGGAGTAGTTTCTTATGACTTTAGAAAAAAAAGTAATTAAATTATATAAATTATATATTCACCGGTTGATTGATACTTAATTTAAAAAAAAAAAATTATTTTTTGATTTTTTGATAGAAAGTAAAAAATAGAAAATATATTTTTAAGTTAAAATTTAAAGTAATTATCAGTAAAATTTAAAAAATAAGTGTAAAATGTAAATGTAAAATTGTATTTTAAATTAAAAAAATAAAATTATTTTTAGAATTTTGCATAATTAATTGAGATATCTAAAAAATAAAAATATGTTTAATTAATTGGGACAAAAAAAAAAGATAAGAAAAACCTTTTGTTTATTATAATTGGTTGGTGCTAAAAAAAAGAGAAATAAACAATATTAGTATAATTAATGTGTTATTTTATGCTAGAAGTTAGATTCTTGTTTTATACAGTACGGAGTATTATTTTATTCTACTATCCTCCCTCCCAAACTAATAAAAATCATTATATTTACAAAAATAATAGTAATTTTTCATTTTTCATTTAAAATAAATAAATTTTAATCACAAATTCTTAATTTAAAAATATATTTTTTCCTAATTTTTTAAAATAAAATTAATAAAATAATTTTGTTATTCTACAAAAATATTTTATATTTATCATCAAAAAAGCTCTTGAGAATATAATCGAGTGTTAAGACATGTTGTGATCCGATTGCAAAAAAGATTTTATATTTATCGTCAAGAAAGCTCTTGAGAATATAATCAAGTGGTAAGACATCAGACATATGATTTGATTGCAATTCTCCGACGACCGTTGATACAAAATTATATTCAAATATTAGTATAAAATTTGATTGATGTAAGACCTATTGACTCTCTCACGAGTATCTACTCGACTACTTAAACATATATCTCGATTTACATTTTACAAATTGAAAAGCCAGAGTAAACATAGTTTTTTTTGTCCCTTCACCTAATAAAAAATTTATCAACAAGAAAACAGTCATTGACATTTCTTTGCTCTAGTCTCTGGTCACCTCACACACAGAACAATTCCCCAAAAAATAAATTAGATTAAATGGGTTTGTTTAGTTGAAGAAAGAAAAGGCAATGAAAAAGTATTTGCACAACCCTTTGTAACAACAAACAAGGCCAACCCAACTTTTCCATCATTAGGAATTAAAGAACAGAGCATCAATTAATTGAACTCCTCTTCTTCCTTTTCTCTCTTATACTGCCTCTGCCTGAACCCCCATACCAAGAAACCCAAAACTGCCAAACCCCAAAATTCCGCCCCCTGTACTCTCTCAAAACAAGGAAGCGGTGTTGTATTTTACTTAATTTATTTCTTTATTTTAATTTGAAAAAGAAAAAAAAGGTGGAGTCTTGAACTAAAAGACAGAGCGGATAGGAAGGTAGAGAGATCAGCAGAAAGAACCCTCTGTTTTTTATTTTCTCAGCATTTTTTGTTGTCTTGTGATGAGTGTTGGATTTTTCAGAAGAGCCCAACTTCTCTGCTTCCCTCAGCTTCGAGGAGGGTTTTTGTCTATTATGATTTTCTGAAAAAAGAGCTCTTTTTATAGAGCCCATTTTTCTCTTATTCTTGACACTCACACACACACACAGAGATGGAGACCATGTATAACCAGCAGCTGGGGAGGAGTTCTTACATGGATTCTTTGAGGGTTTTGGAGTCTGATATTCAGCATGCTAATGCTATGTAAGCTCTCTCTCCCTCCCTCTCTCTCTCTGTGTGTGTGTGTGTGTGTGTTTAATGGCAATTTATTTCATCTGGGGGTTTTAATTTTTCTTTCATTTCTCACTTACACATTCATATGATTTCTGGGTTTTTTTTCAAGCACACCTTTGGCTATTTTGAGTTTCCATTTTAAAGTAATTACTCTTAATTTGACTTTGGTGGATGATGAAGTTGATGGCTACAGTATTTAATTTGAAAGCTACTTCGACTTTTCTTCCTTGAATAGCAGACAATATTGTTTTTAACAATTTTTATAAAATTGTGTTGATTTTTTTGGGACTATTAGGATGTAAAACAGTGTAAGCCTCATTTTTCGATTTCTTGATATCTAGAGTTTTTCCATCTGATTTCTCGGCTGTTCCTTGTCGGTACGTTTGCGGGATGTTTTTTTTTTTTTTTTGTAGAAATAGGCGTAGGCAATGGCTGTTGCAGTTTGAGAAATATACTTGGGATGCATTATGATCTTGTTCTTTCTGCAGTTTTCCTACTCATTTTGCGAAACTCTTGCCCCCATGCCTCTAATTTAGTTGGCATACCGTTTATGGTGAAGTATGTCTTCTTTAATAATATCTGAAAAAGCCGAAGTGAATAAATGTTTGCATGAGAATGTAATGCAGCGTTATGTAAAAATCGGGCATTTTTACTTGATAATCATTGATCAGCACAATCTGTCCATGACTGACTTTCCATGCTTTACCTGCAAATAACTAGTTTAGAAAAAATATTGTGGATTGAGATGATGGATGAAGGCCAAAGCTGCCAAGGGCATTTATTTTAGATTTTTAGGTAATCGACTTAAAAAAAATCTCTCAAATATGGTTTGGTGAAGGTGGAACCTTGAGAAAAGCATTGCAAATAAAGGGGACTGTGTGATCCGAACTTAGCTTCTCGTCTAGTATCTGTATATAAGAATGTTGTAGTTTTGCTTTTGTTGAGTTTTTTCAACATTGTACTTGTTTTTATACAAGTACTGTTTTTTTCCCTTTTTCTTTTCGAATGCATCACAACTTTCTATCTCGTTTATCTCTTGATTTTGGTTTTGTCCTGGCCACGTATTCATCGATATTAGCTATATAAGCGATGTTTTATGTTGTAAACAGGGCTGCAGCTATTCCAAGATCTAAGGGCGGTGTTCGTCTTCAGATGAAAGTGGTGTACAATCAGCTCACGCCTTTATTTCTGTTCTTCCTTCAATGGATTGACTGTTCTTGCTCGTGTTTTCTGCCAAGATACCTTAACCTTTTTCACGTACTCGTTTACAAGGTTTCAATCTACTTATATCACAAATCGCATCAATTAAGTTAGCCAAAAGGTCATCTGTTTTAGTTTAACCAAGAATTTTTTCTAATAAGTCGTGTAAAAAAATACATGGTTAGGCTTTTTATTCCATAGTCTTTTTTATTTTGACAGGTGTACACAGACGGAAGGCCGAAAGTATCGGCGTATGGAAGGATAGCGTCTGTCAAGGACTTCTACGGTTTGTTTCCCTTTAGACAAAATTTAAAAAAGTGATGATTACAAAAAACAGACAAAAGTCGAGAGATTAGGGGTGTAATTATAAAGTAGTTTTTGAATTATCCCTTTTATAAAATATACTCTAAACGATGCCTTTAAAAAACTACTACTTTGCAGCTGTCATACTGCCGTCGCTTCATCAGCTCCACTCGGAACTCGTGGAGTTAGATGGTCGTAAAGATAAAAAGCTTGCCAAAAAGAGACTTGATAATGCATACGCAGATACAGATAGAGACGATGAATGCGGAATATGCTTAGAGCCTTGCACCAAAATGGTTACGCCTAATTGCTGCCATGCCATGTGTATTAACTGTTATCGTGACTGGTATGGTATACCAACGCAATATGGAAAGTAAAAAAAAAAAAAAAACGAATCTTTTTTCTTTCTTTTCAAAGGCTAAATAAGTTCGTTTTAATTTTCAGGAGCGTAAGATCAGAGTCCTGCCCGTTTTGCCGCGGGACTCTAAAACGAGTCAGGTCGAGAGACTTGTGGGTTCTAACGGGCAAGGATGATGTGATTGATCCCGATAAAGTCTCCAAAGAAGACTTGAGAAGATTCTACCATTACATCAGAAACTTGCCGAAAGATTCTCCGGATGCTGTGTTCTTAATGTACTATGAGTATCTGTTTTGATGCGAAGAAAAGAGTATATAGAGAAGAAAGCCGGCCGCCAAATGTAAATAGAGTCGGGTAAGGAAATAAAGTTCTCTACAACTGTATCTGAATAAAACCACTGCGCTTGTACTGTTGTACATGCTGTGCTCGATGGGAAACACGATCTGAGTTAAAGTAGTAGACTAAATAATTTAAGTTATTGGCTAGCGGAGATTTCAGCACGTTTACTCGACTTGTTACATACACATTGTTCGGAAAAATGGAAAGAAAATCTTTCTAGTTACTTTAATGTCACCCTCTTGATACATCAGAAGGGCTGAAAAGCTTTCTGATGTGTCACTTTAACTATCATCTCTCTTAATTAAGGATTCATTGTAAGTTCATATAGGGATTGCAGCTGAATGTGTAAGTGAAAATGCAACAAAAGTAGACGAGTATGAAGAGAACGAGGATAGAAGGTGGATCTTTTTTCATTATCCAAACTTTACGGTACTTCGCATCATTTTTGTTGCATAATTAAATTGTGTAATATCTGTTATTGTTAACTTATATATAAGTTGGATAACATTATTACTTTAAAATTGAGCTTCTGAAAGGAAAGTTGACAATCATGCACATGGAGAAAGATGCCAAGATAGATAAAAACTTACCTCAGGCCTACAAAATATATTACTCCCTCTGCTCTGTCTCAAGAAATATGACTCACTTATATATTTTGTAATTTACGAAAGAAATTAGCAATCATCTAATTTTATGAGACAAAAAATGGTATTTAAATATCATTTAATTACATTAATACCATTTTTTTCACCTAATTCATTTTTTACTTACCAATAGTACACATACTTCTACTTTACAGTACCTCTGTCTCAGATTTCTTGGTTTCGTCCAGTCATTAATAACTTGATTATTTTTAGATAATAGTAGATAGAAAGAACGCTTGTAAGGAGTCCTATTAAAACCAAGGAATATACGCCTGCCCGCCATCCACACCAGAATAAATAGACATTTTATTTAATACATAAAACATTTTTTTTTTACTTTATGTGAAAATGTTTTAAAGCAAAGTTTTTCAAGACAGTTTTTCAGGACGTAGTGAGTATATTGTTATGATTCAGCCTTTTTTTTACAAGACTATTATACACCATTGAAGCCACCTCAGCAGCAGGGCAACGTCAGCACATACACCATAACACCAATCACCAATGGTGACATTTAATCTTGGGTCAAAAGAAAAACATACAAATCCATCTGTCACCAATGATTACATATTTTTTTTGTAATTTACAAAGTGGTGCAGTGTAAAACTACAATTGTTTTTAAAAAAACTCTTTTTATCATATCAAAAGACAGCTGAATAATTCAATGACAAGAACGAAATATAAATACTAATAAAATTTTAAACATATTAGGTCTTATTAAATAGATAAATAAATAACTTAATTAAATATTGGGCCTGAAAAATGACCATTACGAACGAACAATTACATATTTACATGGATGTGGTGCAGAAACGAACGTATAAGATAGGAAATTCAGTCACAGAACATCCATCAATGTCATTAAATGAGACAAGAACATGTGAAGAGCTTTGCCTTTTGATTAATGAATTCAATTAAAAAGAAAAGAGGTACGTACATGCATAGCCCTAATTGGTAGGAAGTCATTATCATTGTCATTTGTCATGCATGGTAGTTGTGGACCACAGAATTAAGCTGCAATAAGAATTCATTGGTAGCTACCGCAAGCTGCTTTAGTTCTTACCCTTCCCCTTCCAAAGAAATAAGATTCCCTTCTTTGTATTGTATTTTATAAATAAAATGATCCTATTTCTTTGAACATGGAGATTGGAGAGTATATATATTTTATGACAACTATAGAATATGCAAAGCTATCAAATGTATAGTATCACTAATTCACTATATAACAATTTTAATCATTAATTATAAATTTCATCCATAATCATTTTTATAAAAAGATGAAATTACAATCAGATATATCACATCGTTTGAATAATTTAACATTAAAATTAAGATTGTAATGCTACAGTCTTAATTTCACATTTTTTTTTAATTTTATAAAAATTTCAAAGTTAAACACCAATAATTTTATGATAAACAAGCCCTTAAAAAGTGTAATATACTCGGAGGAGCAATAACCGATAGTAATCGAATTGATCTATAAAACTTGAGTTTTTGCCCGTTAACGGACTAATCTTTAATTTACCCGAGGACCCGAGGAGTGTTTTACCAAACCTAGTTTTTGTACGTAGGTTTTAGAAAATGTTAGGAAGGATATTTTGAAATAGAGGTGTATCATTACAGTGTGGCCGTTGGGCATTAAATTAGCATTTATAGATACACATAAAATAGTGTAAATTAGCAAATTAAATGAAGTAAGTTAACCGTTGAAGAATATGGGTGTGGTGAATAGTAAATGTACTTTTCCACTTGCACTTGCACTTGCACTTGCTTTTGGTTTTCGATTCTTAATGAACATTGTTCATGATTGGATGTTATATAAGATCTAGGTTGAGGTACGTACTCAGCTTCGGCTACACTTTATATCGGACAGTATGACAAACACATAAAGACACTTATTTAAAGCATGGAAGAGATGTGTACAAATAGAAAAGAGAAATTTTGAAAATCAAATACTCTATAGGTACAATTTAAATGAGGGCCCAATTTAATATATTTTTATTTTTTTTAATATTTATTTAAATATGTATGTGTGTAAATAAAATAAAATTGTTTATACGATGAGACTTACAAAAGTAAAATTGTGCCTTAAATTATGTGAAGATATAACTATAAACGGATAAATACAAATTATTTAGTAAAATTGTACCTCTGAGCATATTCAATGAACGGTTGTTTCTTGGCTACCCCAAGGGTAGTACCCCTCACCCTTGTGATATACCAAGTGTACAACACACATTTTCTATTTATTTTTTTCATTTGCAAAAAAGAAAAAGTGTTGTACACTTGGTATCATCCAAATGGGTGAGGGTAGTATCTTGAGGTAGCCAAAAAACAACCTCAATGCACAAAGCTCATTTTTAACTTTTTGTGAGCCAATTTATTGTCACATCATGATTTTTTCTATGCTACACTAATAGAGTAGTACCCTAATCCACACACAATGATACATGTGACCACTAAAAATCAAAGTAACCAATGAAATAATGAAAAAATTAAAGTATTTACACATGTAAATGTATGTATGAGATTAGAGTAGTGCATTTGTGCTTAGCATAGAATTAACTTCACCATATTAAAGTGGACAAATGAAAAAAATGAGCAAATTCACTCCAATGCAAAACCCTACTTTCGAATTTTATAAATTAAATAATAGTCAAGGGTTGTTAGCTCAGTTGGTTGAGCACTTGAATTGGGGACTTGAGGTCCTTGGTTCGAATCCCAAGACATTGCAATTGACCTATACCAAAAAAAAAAATAAAAAAAAAAATTAAATAATATTACTACAACATATTGAAACATATAAAACTTAATGAGACATATTGGAGATGCTCTAATGAGACATATTGGAGATGCTCTTATACTCCCTCTACGTTTTATATTAACAATAAAACTTAATTTTGAAAAAAATATTATTTACAAATTTAAAATATAATTTATTTTTAAACTCATGAATATTTATTATAAAGAAATTGTATAAAATTTCTAGAATATTTTAAGATTCATTAATTATTTTTGAAAATCTAAATCAAACACTAAATTAATTAATATTTAAAATGCAATTTTAGAAAAAAAATATTTAAATTAATTGATATGTTTGAATATATTGCCGGGATTAACTTGCTCTTTCGTGAATTTGCTTGCACCCGCAGGAATTTTTTTTCTAGAATTTATTATTGCATTTTTTTGTGTTTGTGCGTGTGAGTTATGTATATATAGAGAGAGGGAGGGGATATTCTTTTATGGTTTCTACGGTAGCGATTTTGAGTTTAAAATGTGCATTTTTTAATCGAATTGTAAGGTACCTTACGATTACTCTAACTGCCTCGTGCATCGGCGCACATTTTTGAATTTTTTTTCATACACGTGTACGGTTTATATGGAAGCCACGTGTAAGGCGCCTTCATATATACTCTAACCATCGATCTGTAGAGCCTTCATATATACTCTAACCATCGATCTGTAAAAATTTTTTTTGCTGTGAATACTTATTATAAAGAAATAGTATAAAATTTCTAGAATATTTTAGGATGCATTAATTATTTTTTAAAATATAAATCAAACACTAAATTAATTAATATTTAAAAATCAATTTTAGAAAAAATATATATTTAATTTAAATTGAAAAATTCAAAATGATATTTTTTTACTGAAAATGTGAACGATAAAAAATAGGTAAAAGATGTAAAATTAATTATTTAGGGTGTTTAAATGAACTTGTTTAAAATAACATATTATAAGTTGATAAGGTTAGGATTTGTTCTTTTGAACTTAAGTTCAGTTCAAATCGATAAAATCCGTTTCAAAATAAATTAAAATAAAATAAATAAAAAATAATTTGAATCGATAATTATAGATATACAATCTAGTTTATATTAGAGTATTATTAATATTTTTTAAAAAATATTTAACAATTTACAAAATTTATTAATATAAAAAAATCAATTTGGTTTACTTTAGTTCAGTTCAGTTAAATTTAGTTTAAATTAATTAAGTGCAGTTCTGCTGATGAGTCCAAAAGAACAAGTGTCTCCTACACTCTGTTCTAAAATAGTTATGCATTCTTTTTTAGTGTACCACTATAATTGAAACATTCTAAAAAAGAAATAAATATATTTTATTTTAAAATATAATTTTACTTTTACTTTTTAAATAAATACTAGTAATATTTTTCTTAATTTCTTATTATATCATTTTTTTTTAATTTATTATTATATCATTTTTTTTTTTTTGAAACAGATGAGTATTAAATAAAAGAGCACTTGCCTTCTACCGTAACATATTGATGGCTTAGAAAAGTGGAACGAAAAGAGCTAGAACGGCGTGGACGAAAAACTAGCCTTAATAATACACTAACAAACACTTTTCAATCTACTCAAGTCAAAACCATAAATACAACCTCACATCTTCGCATCTGATCATTATCATACCAAGCAACGTGCGTATCCCACTACTCATTCTAACCATTCAACATTCGAACAAGACCAATGTAATAGTTTAAAAAGTTTCAAACAGAGCTCCAAGCTTTGAAAAAGGTGAAGCTTTGATCTACAATCCTAATGCTTAATTATATGAACTTTGATTCATGAAACATAAAGCGATCAAAAACCACAACGAATAACGTAGGGATGTAATATTGATCGAGCCTGGACGTTTTTTTAAACATCTACTTGCACAAAGAGGGATAAAGAGAAAATATATAGTACTTGTCTCAATTAATTATGCAATTTTTTATGTCCTAATTAATTATGCATGTACACTTCTAAAAAGAAAATAAATAATTTATTATTTTATTTTAAAATATAATTTTAAAGTACTTTTTAAATTTTTACTCAATCACTACATAAATAATTGAAACAAAAATAGTACTATTATATACTTCCTTCCATCTTAAATTAATAAATTAATAATCACATTTTTTCTACTATTTCATTAATGTCTTTATAGTTGGCCATGGCCTCGTGACTATATACTACTTTCCCATCCCATGCATTTATTAGACCCGTTTTCCATATATGCTAAAAAGTACCCATCGATCATAAAACCACTTTCATCACCACCTCCTCCAATTCATTTCACTCGTCTACACTTATTTGAGTTATTTCTATTATTTCAAAGTAATTAAAAAAATGTTTTTTTCACATTGCTTTGATCACCTCAAAACTCAACCCCTTTGGATAATCCTCGTTTCCTCCCTCGGCACTTTCATCCTCACCAAGAATCTCACCCTTCTTCTCACTTGGACTTACCGTATACTCTTCAGACCCTCCAAGGATCTGAAAAGTTACGGCTCGTGGGCCCTCGTCACCGGCTCGACCGACGGGATCGGGCGAGCCTTCGCTTTCAAACTCGCCGAAAAGGGTCTAAACCTAGTCCTCGTCAGCCGGAGCCAAGCCAAGCTCAACGAGGTATCCGCCCAAATCCAAAGCCGATACCCCGAAATAATCATCAAGACACTCGAGCTCGATTTCTCAAGAGTTGACTTCCTCCTCATCTTTGACCGAGTGATCAAGAAAGTCGTGAATGGTCTTGATGTCGGGGTGTTGATAAACAACGTCGGGGTCACTTATCCGAAGGCCATGTACTTTCACGAGGTTGATGTTCGAACGTGGATGGAGTTGGTTAAGGTTAATGTGGAAGGCACGAGCCATGTCACGAGATGCGTTTTGCCCGGGATGGTCGCGAGAGGGAGAGGGGCCGTCGTCAACATAGGATCTGGTGCTTCGGTTGTCGTGCCTTCTCATCCGCTCTACGCCATCTACGCTGCCACTAAAGCGTAAGAATTATATTATTTTGAACTTAATTTCAGTCAATTTCAGTTCAGTACAAATCGTTTTAGTTCATTTCAAATTTTTAGGCGTACAATCTATAGTTAGTGCATGTTAGAATATTATTAATATATATTTTTTCAAAAATATTTAATAATTTATAAAAATTATTACTATTATTTTTATAATATTATAATATTTAACAATTTATAATATTATTATTATTACTAACAAGATCGTTCTTCAAAAGAACAAGGCCTAAGTTTAGAGAGTTTTTAATCTTATTACCAAGTGATTTTAGGATGTAACAAAATTCCTAAAATGCCAGGTATGTTGATCAGTTATCAAAAAGCATGTATGTGGAGTACAAACACTATGGAATAGATGTTCAATGCCAGGTAATCAATTTTATAATTAATTTAATAACAATAATAATAGTAATAATAATGTATACACATGATAAATATTATTCATCAGGTACCATTATACGTATCAACAAAAATGGCATCAGAAGTTGCACATGTGGGGAAATCGACGATGTTTATACCGACGGCCGAGAAGTATGTGGAGGCGGCAGTAGGATGCATAGGGTACGAGTCGAGGTGCACCCCTTACTGGGCCCACTCTCTCCAGTGGTTCTTCGTCTCGTTGGTGCCCGAATACGCCATTGATGCGTGGAGGCTGTCCATCGGAATTAAAAGAAGGAACAATATGTAATTTTCTAACTTATTCAGTTTTCATTTTTTTTTAATTAATTAATTAATTATGATTCCGCGCGCCAGCCGGGACGTCCGTTTCAAAATTAACTAACTGATCAGAAGCAAACAAAACCAGTATAGAGTACGTACTATTATATATGGGGGGACCAGACCACCTCTCATGAGCTTTGATCATCAATTGCATTTAATATGAATATATGAATACATGAATACAAACCGAACTTGACCCGGCCCACCCATATCGATCGACTCTCTGTCGATTGTGGTCACCGGTTGAGGTTACTGACCGAAGTCCCTTTCAGACAGAGGGCCGAGTGGTGTCCATTAATTGATGATCAAGTTATATATGTAGTGTTAGAAAAAATGTAGACGGGATTAGTCGACAACGAAAGTAATAACAAAGGAAATATGGAAAGTAAAACTTCAGATTGCTGGCCGAGGCGTTTGCACTTTCCGCAAATCAGTAAAGCCCCGTGTATGCTACGGTTACAGGCTCTCTGATCCCAAAGATACAACGGCAGCGGGGCTCGAACGATCGCACACTGAATCGAACCCTCGGTTTGAACGGAAAAGGTAAGAACAGAGCACACTATGCAAATGAAATGATGATATGAAGACTGGGTTTTTTCTCGTGCGTAAATGAATGCATGTATTGTCTTTTTATAGACTGCACTCAAGGGGGTTACACCACTCAGATGGTGGTTCGTGGGTTGGCAGTTTGCACTGAGTGGAGGAAGACCAACTCCACCACCTTCAACTGCCCACTTCAGCAATTATAAGCCATTAATTAATTACGAAATTAATTAATATCTGGGCCGAGCCCAAAAGCCTTTAATTAATATGTTCAACTGGCCCAACAGATTAATTAATTGGGCTGAATAAAATCGAGCCCAAAACTTCAATCGGACCGTGTCCAAAAAGATAGATAGACGCCAGCCCAATAATCCCAATTGGCCCAGTGGGCCCCGGGAAGCCCAGGTCCAGCCCAGAGTCCAATTGACCAAATCACCAAGGAGCCAGGACCAAGCCCACGTCCAAGCCCAAGCCCAAGCCCAAGCCCAAGCCCGGCCCGGGTCGGGTCGGGTCGGGACGGGACGGGACGGGTCGGGTCGGGTCGGGACGGGTCGGGTCGGGGCGGGGCGGGGCGCGCGCGTGTGGCCCTTGCCATGTACCGCTAGGGGTGCATGGACTTAGTCAACTTGTTGAACACTCATACTCTCTTATCACTTTTAAAGAGAAATGACTTTTGGTATTCTTTCTATGTGGGATAGCATATTTCCCAATAAAATAATAATTGCTTCCATTTACCAAAGTAGTATTTGTGGCAATCTTTACACATTTATTTCTCACTCACCGATTAACGGATTTTGACGAAATAAAAACTCATAATTACCTCGTAACACGTAGATAATTATAGTAACGATTAAACTCGAAATCGAATACATTTAATAGCCATTAAAAATTACAAACTTTGGACAAAATACATGAATTATTAAATACAAATTAATAATAATTCCAACAATCCCCCACATGAGTGAAATCAATGCAAATGCCATGAATGCAGACTCTTGTGCTCGGTTCTCGGAAGGATCAATTGCTTCTGGAAAGGTAGCTTGTGGCCTTGAACCTCCCTTAGTGAAAATCATCGGATGTACTGGCGGCCTAGTGGACGTGATGCCTTGAACTATTCCTCCGAAGTGTACAACTAGTCAATGATAGTCACACAACAAATCCCTATCAGTTTCCATTTCTCTGTTGTGTCCGTTTAGGCCCTGGACAACTCTTTGGATTCATAAATGTTTACTTTTGAAGCGGCCTACACTTCACATTTATATAGGTGACCTCCCAGCATGAGTACCCTGAAATACTCCACCTTTTCGAGGTGTGGGATTCATTAAAAGTCTCAACGACTTAACCTTTACCACATTTCAGGTTCTAGCACTTATTTGCTCATAGGGATGGAAACGAAAATATTTATTTCCAAGTGCTTAACTGAACTAGCATGACTTAGTTTTCCCTTTGAACCAAGTTCGTGGGATCTCCACTCAGCATGGTAGGGTTACCGCCATGGTCATTCTTTAGTTGTGGTTTTTCAAACCCATTCCCTTTAGCAACACACTTAATTGATCTCTAGTCATCCCTTTCGTCAAAGGGTCAGCTAAGTTTTCCTGTGACTTCACATAGTCTAAGGAAATCACTCCATTTGTGATCAATTGCCTCACGGTGTTATGTCTTCGACGTATATGTCGAGACTTTCCGTTATACATATTGCTCTGTGCTCTCGCTATAGCCGATTGGCTATCACAGTGCATCATCACTGGAGACACAGGCTTTTTCCAGCATGGAATATCTTCTAAGAAGTTTCGAAGCCATTCAGCTTCTTCACCTGCTTTGTCCAAAGCAATGAACTCCGATTCCATGGTGGATCGGGCTATACAAGTTTGTTTCGTGGATTTCCACGAGACTGCTCCGCCTCCTATACAGAAGACATAACCACTAGTGGAATGGGAATCCTTTGAGTCCGAGATCCAACTAGCATCACAATATCCTTCAAGTACACTAGGATATCTGGTGTAGTATAGTCCATAATCTCGAGTGTGTTTCAAGTATTTTAACACTCTTTTCAGAGCATCCCAATGTTCATGACTTGGACTGCTCGTGTACCGGCTCAGTTTGCTAACCGAATAGGCTAAGTCGGGACGAGTACAATTCGTTAGATACATCAGACTACCTATTACTCGGGAGTAATCCAACTGAGCTATCGGTTCGCCCATATTGACTGTTAAGTTGACACTTCGGTCAATTGGAGTCCTACATTCAGGACCATCAAGGGCATTGAACTTTTTGAGCACTTTCTCGGCATAGTGAGATTGTGACAAAACAATTCCTTCTTCGGTTTTGCTGATCTTAATCCCGAGGATTAGATCTGCAACTCCTAAATCTTTCATGTCAAAATTTCTTTTTAACATGTTCTTCGTGTTCGTGATTTGATCACGACTACTTCCCATGATTAGCATATCGTCCACATAGAGACATACTATCACAAATTCTGTCGGAGTACCTTTAATGTACACGCATTTATCACATTCGTTGATTTTGAAACCATTTGACAACATAACATTGTCAAACTTCAAGTGCCATTGTTTAGGAGCTTGTTTAAGTCCGTACAACGACCTTATCAGTTTACACACCTTTTTCTCTTCACCAGGTGCAACAAAACCTTCAGGTTGCTCCATATATATCTCTTCTTCTAATTCACCATTCAGAAACGCAGTCTTAACGTCCATTTGGTGAATTTCGAGATCATGCAATGCAGCAATCGAGACTAACACTCGAATGGATGAAATCCTTGTCACGGGTGAGTACGTATCAAAGAAATCATAACCTTCCTTTTGTCTAAAGCCTTTGGCTACCAGCCGAGCTTTAAACTTATCAATCGTTCCATCGGCTCTATATTTTTTCTTTAAGATCCAACGACATCCTAAAGGTTTACAGCCGGGTGGAAGATCTACTAATTCCCATGTATGATTTTGCATGATGGACTCTATTTCGCTATTAATAGCTTCTTCCCAAAGTGGTCCATCTGGGCTAGCTAGAGCTTCACCATAAGAGTTCGGCTCATCGTCCAACATGTACGTGATAAAGTCAGGTCCAAATGACTTAGCTGTTTTGACTCTTTTACCACGTCTCCGTTCTGTAACTACTTCATCACCAGGTTCATTACTTGGTGGTACAGAACTCTCTTCACGAGTTCTTTTGTAAGAACTTGGACCAGCTCCATCTTTGCTCGGAAAGATGTTCTCGAAAAATGATGCATTTCTCGATTCAATGGTCGTTCCTTTAGTCACTTCTGGATTCTCAGAATAGTGTACTAGAAAACGGTATGCCATGCTATTCAAAGCATATCCAATGAAGATACAGTCGACCGTTTTAGGTCCTATCTTCATTCGTTTTGGCTCAGGAACCGACACCTTAGCCAAACACCCCCACACTTTAAGGTAATTGTAAGATGGTTTACGTCCTTTCCAAAGTTCGTGAGGAGTTTCATTTTTCCCTTTAAGGGGAATCTTATTCAGTAGGTGGTTTGCCGTCAGAACGGCTTCCCCCCACATGTTCTGGGGTAATCCAGAATTGATTAACATAGCGTTCATCATTTCCTTTAATGTTCGGTTCTTTCGTTCAGCAACGCCATTTGACTGAGGCGAATACGGGGCTGTTGTTTGATGTATTATTCCATTTTCAGAACATAATTGTTCAAAAGGAGCTACGTACTCTCCACCTCGGTCACTACGGACTATCTTAATCCGTTTATCAAGTTGATTTTCAACTTCGGTTTTGTACTTAGTGAATGCCTCTAAGGCTTCGTCTTTACTAGTTAATAAGTACAAATAACAGAACCTAGTACAATCATCAATAAATGTGATAAAGTATTTCTTACCGCCTCTTGTCGGTGCAAACTTTAAGTCACATATATCAGTGTGTATAAGTCCAAGAGGTTCGGTACAACGATCGACTGATCGGAACGGTAACTTAGCCATTTTGGCTTCAACACAAATTTCACACTTATGTTGTGAATTTATTTTAGAAGTTGGTATTAATTCCAAGTTCATAAGTCTTTTTATTGCATTTTTATTTACATGTCCTAAACGAAAATGCCATAAATCATAACACTCGATCAAGTAAGAGGAAACAACTTTTTCATTAGTGCTCGAGGCAACGGGGGGGCGAATAGCCATTACAGACATTTTAAACAGACCCTGATCAAGATAACCCCTACCTAGGAACAGTCCAAATTTAGAAAGTACAAATTTCTTAGCATCAAAATCAAGTTTGAAACCATGCTCCACAAGAACAGAACCAGAGACCAGGTTCTTTCGGATGTCCGGGACATGCAGCACATCAGTCAGCTTCAGCTCTTTTCCAGAAGACAGTTTGAGGACGACGTTCCCAACTCCAGCAACTTCAGACGAGGCGGAGTTTCCCATGTGGAGCTTGCGACCGGTACAAGGAGCATAAGAGGCAAAGGCATCCTTGTCAGAGCATACATGTCGAGTGGCTCCGGTATCGATGAACCACTGCTTGTTGTTGCTAACCAGATTGGCCTCATAGACCACAGCAGTCATATCAGCACATGTCAGCTCGTGTTGAACCACGTTGGCACTTGGTCGCTTCTTTTTCTGCCCGTTTTTCTTCGGCTTGTTGCAGTCTCTGGCCATGTGGTTCGGCTTGCCACAGTTGTGGCAATTCCCAGTGAACTTCCAGACTTTGGCTGGCTCTTTGCCCTTGGAAGTGTTCTTCCTTTTGGCAGAATGTGGCTCAGTCAAGTTCACCCGAGCCTCCATAGGAACTTTCCCAGGCTTGACCTCTCGATCACGGTTGTCTTCTTCGATCCGAAGCTTGACAATGAGGTCTTCAAGGCTCATCTCCTTTCGCTTGTGCTTCAGGTAGTTCTTGAAGTCCTTCCACCCGGGAGGCAGCTTCTCGATGGCAGCCGCCACCTGAAAGGACTCACTGATCTTCATCCCTTCAGCGGCGATGTCATGCAAGATCAGTTGATACTCCTGGACTTGAGAGATCACAGACTTGGAGTCGACCATCTTGTAGTCCAGGAACTTGCCGACGACGTACTTCTTTGTACCAGCGTCCTCGGTCTTGTACTTCTTCTCCAAAGCATCCCAGAGGGCTTTGGCAGACTTGTACGTGCTGTACACATTGTACAGCTCGTTGCACAGGCCGTTCAGTACGGTGTGCCGACAGAGGTAGTCACTCTGCCCCCAGGCCTCGAAAGCATAGCGCTTCTCAGCAGTGTCAGTGTCAGTTATGGTCATAGGGTCCTCAGTCAAATGCTTCTGAAGGCCGAGAGTGGTCTGGTAGAACATCATTTTGGACTGCCACCTTTTGAAGTCAACACCGGTGAACTTCTCGGGTTTCTCGGCATTCGGGATGGTCTGGGTGTGGATGGGCAGCGCCACTGGAATCTTACCGATGAGAACTTCCTTGTTGTTGATGGGTTGTTCAACGTTGATGACGGGAATCTCCTTGTTCTTCTGGGCATCGTTGTTCTGGGCATCACTTCCGGTAGACATGATTTACTGATTTGCGATTGTTAGAAAAAATGTAGACGGGATTAGTCGACAACGAAAGTAATAACAAAGGAAATACGGAAAGTAAAACTTCAGATTGCTGGCCGAGGCGTTTGCACTTTCCGCAAATCAGTAAAGCCCCGTGTATGCTACGGTTACAGGCTCTCTGATCCCAAAGATACAACGGCAGCGGGGCTCGAACGATCGCACACTGAATCGAACCCTCGGTTTGAACGGAAAAGGTAAGAACAGAGCACACTATGCAAATGAAATGATGATATGAAGACTGGGTTTTTTCTCGTGCGTAAATGAATGCATGTATTGTCTTTTTATAGACTGCACTCAAGGGGGTTACACCACTCAGATGGTGGTTCGTGGGTTGGCAGTTTGCACTGAGTGGAGGAAGACCAACTCCACCACCTTCAACTGCCCACTTCAGCAATTATAAGCCATTAATTAATTACGAAATTAATTAATATCTGGGCCGAGCCCAAAAGCCTTTAATTAATATGTTCAACTGGCCCAACAGATTAATTAATGTGTTCAACTGGGCTGAATAAAATCGAGCCCAAAACTTCAATCGGACCGTGTCCAAAAAGATAGATAGACGCCAGCCCAATAATCCCAATTGGCCCAGTGGGCCCCGGGAAGCCCAGGTCCAGCCCAGAGTCCAATTGACCAAATCACCAAGGAGCCAGGACCAAGCCCACGTCCAAGCCCAAGCCCAAGCCCAATCCCAGGCCCGGCCCGGGTCGGGTCGGGTCGGGTCGGGACGGGACGGGACGGGACGGGTCGGGTCGGGTCGGGACGGGACGGGACGGGTCGGGTCGGGGCGGGGCGGGGCGGGGCGCGCGCGTGTGGCCCTTGCCATGTACCGCTAGGGGTGCATGGACTTAGTCAACTTGTTGAACACTCATACTCTCTTATCACTTTTAAAGAGAAATGACTTTTGGTATTCTTTCTATGTGGGATAGCATATTTCCCAATAAAATAATAATTGCTTCCATTTACCAAAGTAGTATTTGTGGCAATCTTTACACATTTATTTCTCACTCACCGATTAACGGATTTTGACGAAATAAAAACTCATAATTACCTCGTAACACGTAGATAATTATAGTAACGATTAAACTCGAAATCGAATACATTTAATAGCCATTAAAAATTACAAACTTTGGACAAAATACATGAATTATTAAATACAAATTAATAATAATTCCAACATGTAGTTAATGAATATAGTGGGAATACCACTTTTCATTCACAAATATAAAACATCTACTCTTTTTAACCTCACATATAAAACTACACCCATTCTATACAAAATGAAAATGAAAAGTCTTATATACCCTTACTTTTTTATTCTCTTTTTTAATAACATAAAAATCAATTAAAATACATTAAACAAACAAAAAGAATTTCTGTGGGGCCCACTCCTAACAAAATTCAGATTTTTTGAGGTTGTTGGGGTGTAAATGCATGCATGAATGCATATCTCCCCTACTACCTCAAACCCTCCATAACTCAAACCCATTTAAAAAAAAAAAATTCTCACACAAAAACCTCTCTACATGAAAAATTTAGGTCGGAATATCCGTGGAAAGAGCTAGGTTTCGACGGAATAAAGGTACGTTGCTCCCGACCTTGCCCCCTTTTTTTTTTTTTTTTCGGACTGATTTTTTTGCCCTCGGTCGACGCCCTCGGTCGAAAATGTGACCGAGGGGACGACCGAGGGCTACTGGGTTCTTGAGCCCTCGGTCGAGAATTTTGGCCGAGGGCCCTCGGTCGACCGGACAAGTGACCGGATAGCTGGGCCCTCGGTGACCGGATAGCTCGGCCAAGGGACCGGATAGTACTCGGCCCTCGGTCACCGAGCGGCCAAGGGCACTTGGTCAACCTTTGACCAAGTGCAGAAATTTTTTTTTTTTTTTTTTTAAATTGAATTGTCTATTAATTAATGACTTGTTTTATACTTTTGGATGTATATTTTGGACTTTCTAATTGAATTCAATTGTTATTTGTAATTGTAATTTATATTTTGGATTTTCTAATTGAATTCAATTGTTATTTGTAATTGTAGATGTCGAATCAACGAATCACGGTACGTTACGGTGGTCGTTGGGATCGAGAGGGCTACGTTGACGGAGTAGATATGTGCCTCTTCTTTCGTAGGGAAGAAATTACACTCGACACTCTCGTGAGCCGGATTCGTGCGGTTTTGCGCCCTCCGCCCAACGTCGAGTATATGTTGTATTGTTATACCCGAGGCTATGACATGAGGAGCGTGCGAGCTCCTATGCTATGCGACGAGGATGTGTCCCGCATGTTAGACGAGCAAAGGGCTGAGTGTTTTGTGTTCGTCGTCGAAGTAGAGGGACAACAAGCTGCGCCGGAGGTGAATATCGGAGAAGAAAATCGCCATCGGGGCGTACCGTCGGGGAACGAGAACGAGGCGGTACCGTCAGAGAACGAGAACGAGAACGAGGCGGTACACACTTCCGAGGACGAGGAAGAAGCCCGTCAGTCCGATCTCTTGGCTTCGTTGACCACGGAGTGGACCGAGTGGATTAGGCAGCCGAGCGTGGTTAAAAAGATTATGTCGCGCCGTAATATGTCCTCGAGTTCTACTGCGGGAGGCGGCGAGCAAGCCGAAGCTTTTCAGAATGCACAGAACAATCCACTGCGCAATTGGATCATTCCACTGCCGACGTTTGACCCCGCTGTTCCGTTGCGTTCTGTCGAAACCCAACCTATTTATGGTCAGATGGCAGTCGGAGCCACATTCCGAAAGAAACAGGATCTGAAGGTGATGGTGGGGATGTATCACATGGAGAACAACGTAGAGTGCAAAACTCGTCGCTCGTGCACTGATCGGGTGACGTACGTTTGCAAGCTTGGGAGTGAGAAATGCCCGTTCAAATTGTGTTCCACGGGTTCCGATGACACCTTTTGGAGGATTACGAGGCTGAACTTGAATCACGAGTGCCGTAACAATTTGGGGCGGACTGCGGATCGACAGGTGTCGAGCAGGGTTGCGGCTACTTTCTTTGCACGCCAGTTAGTCGGCAATCGGGAACTGAAGCCGAAAGATATGGTTGATGATTTGAGGAGATTGTACGGAGTTCACATCAACTACAATTTCGCCCTGCGGACGAGGAATATGGCGCTTGAAATAGCGTACGGCGACTATCATGGATCGTATCAGAGGCTCCCGTCATATTTGTACATGCTCAGAGAACTTAATCCCGGGACTATGTATGATATTCAGACGACAGACCAGGGCGTGTTTTGCCACATGTTCGTTGCGCTCGGGCAGTGCATTCGTGCATTTCAGCACAATCTGCGTCCTGTGATAGTAGTCGACGCCACCCATTTGAAAGGGAGAAACACTGGTGTGTTGTTTGTCGCCTGCACAAAAGACGGGAATGAGAATATTTTCCCGCTTGCGTTTGGTATCGGTCCGATAGAGAATGACGAGGAGTGGACGTGGTTTCTCCAGCACCTCAGAGATTGCTACGATACAGACGACGATGATCTGCTCATTGTGTCCGACCAGCATAAGAGCATCGCGAATGCTATTCGGAGTGTCTATCCCCACGCTACCCGAGCGTTGTGCTATCACCACCTCTCGAAGAATCTAGCACGGTACGGCCATCAGCTGGTCGGAGCTGTATACAGTGCTGCTTATTGTTATCGGGTGGATGAGTTTGAAAAACATCTAGCGGATGTGGAGAGACTCAGTGGCAGCGCTTATAGTCGCCTTATTGAAATCGGGGTTGAGACCTGGGCAAGGTCAAAGTGTGCTGCACGACGATATGGTTTCATGACATCGAATGCGGCCGAAGTCTTCAACAATGCTATCAAATGGCCACGGAGATTACCAGTCTGTGCGATGCTCGAGGCGATTCGTGCGATGATTGAGAGATGGTTTTAATTTAATTATATTTTTTATATACTTAATTTAATTATATTTTTTATATACTTAATTTAATTATATACTTAACTTAATTATATTTTTTTTATATACTTAATTTAATTATATTTTTTATATACTTAATTTAATTATATACTTAACTTAATTATATTTTTTTTATATACTTAACTTAATTATATTTTTTATATACTTAATTTAATTATATACTTAATTTAATTATATTTTTTTTATATACTTGAATTTTTTTTTTATAAAATCATATATTTGTTTGATTTAATTTATAAAATATTTTTTTTTAAAAATTATATTAAATTAAATAGCTTAATAAAACATAAAATAATTTTAAAAAAATTTGACGGGATTTATTTAGTTAATATCAAAGCCATAACCTGCAAATCAATCAATCCAAACAAACAAACACACCTACAAATCAATCCAAATCAACACACATACAAATCAATCCAAACAAACAAACACACTACGACTCAAACCTACGACTCGAAAGTACGACTCAAACCAAAGATCTTCCGAGCAATATATCTACGATACTTGAGCAAATAATCATCGTCGACCGGTACTTTCAAGTGAGTCAAAGACTTGTTGATGAGACGATCGAGATACATGCACACGTACGGGCCACAATTGGAGCTGTCGTACTGGGTAAATTGTGTCTTCGGGACGACGATCCTAAGAGCAGTTCTCTTGTGGGCTTTTCTGAAAAAGTTCGTGTCTGCATCCCAATATCCCGCTGCGACCAACAGCCGAGGCAACAAGTGGTGCAACGGTCGCAACATCGGTTCCCGAATATCGAGTGGCACACGGAAAGTGAAAGAGTCGTACAGAGATACACTCCAGTTGGCCAGATCAATACGCACCACGACCCAATGAGCGCCAGTATTGACAACCGTTATTACCTAAAAAAATATAAAAAACAAAACAAAACGTTATTGATAAATAAAGGAACGTTATTAAATTGGATAATTAAACAATATTAACCCGATAAATAATATTACCTCAGTAGCATGAAACCAACTCGTGTATTCCTCGTCTCCCCTGACCATCCTCAACAAATGGTCCGGTACTTTCCAGTGCTTATATCTCTCTTCGAAGTTTGTTGAAGTCGAAAATTTCTTGTCCGACTTCACTGTCCGCCACTCAAATGCCAATTTGTTCTGTTAAAAATATTAAACGTTAGAAAAATGAGAAAAGTGAGATAAATAGTGCATTTGGTATGATAATTGAAACTTACGAAGAACTCGGTATTCAAGAGTATAGTCGTTTTTGGAGATACTCCTTGTCGTACACCCTTCATCAATTTCACCTTCTCCTGCAAGTATCGAATGTACAGATCGATCTCCTGAAAAATAAACATACCACAGCTGAGCACCAATAAATAAATACTATGAATTTGAAAGTAAAATTAAAAATTAACTTACCACGTCTGTGTACCAATAACTCATATCCTCAATAGCATCGAAATATGCCCGATTCAGATTGCCTTCATTCAACTGGACGCTCTTGTGTTGCCCTTCTTGTCGGAACAGCGAAAACCAGCCTCTAATCTTCCGTTCACCGGCTGGGGTGAAATGCGTGACGTACGGGCTCCGAAGAGCTGCCGAGGGCTGTCTCACACGGGGTCCGAGGCTACTCTCGGCGACCTCCTCGGGCTCCGCTGCGGCATCATCGGTGCCGAGTTCTTTATCTTCATCGCTGAACGTCTCCTCAAAACAGTGTGCATCTTCCCCGGGAGATGTCTGCGTGAACAAATCTGGTTCCGGCATGAAATAACTCTCCGCATCGATGATAACTCGCGACATATCACGGCCAGGAACATCCGGGGGGATATAAGGCTGTGTATCACGGGCTGGAATCGGCGGGAAGGAAGTCCCGAAATCAGTAGGAGCCTCCATCGGCTTGAAGAGACTCCCGAAGTCTAGCAAGCCCATCTTCGGAGGAGAACCATAAGTCGGGTCAACTATGGGCTGCATCGGAGTGCGGTAAGTGTCGATATCTCCACACGATGCTCTAGCAGGAAAGGTCTCCTCCTCCTCCCGGTGCGACACAGAAGGCTCTGCATGCGAATGACGGCCCGGTACAGACCCGGAGCGATGAGACGCAGCACGTCCGGACCCGGAGCGGTGAGACGGAACACGTCCTGAACCCGAATGATGAGACGCAGCACGTCCGGATCCAGAGTGATGAGATGCAGAAGGCTCCACGGGATCGGAAGGACAAGGGCGCATCTTCGAGAATCGTCTGTGACCGAAAAACTCCCGAATCTGCTCCATCAGACTGTCGTGGCCCTCTTTCTGTGCCTTCCTGACACTCTCCAGGAGTCTATCGTTGCTCTCCTGATGTGTCCTCGTGATCCGGGCAGTCAGTCGAGCCATAAATCCCGTGTCGGACTCGTCGTTCAGGATTTTCTTGAACCGTCGATCAATCCGTCGATCGGTACTGTCATCAGACCCCTCAGGAGCAGGAGATCCCTCTCGTCGGGCTCGCTGAGAGGGACGACGCTCTGCCGATGAATTGGGCGTGATGGCATCACGACCCCGTCTACTAGGCCCAGAGTCGCCGGTCATCTTGTCGACCGCCTTGGACACGCGTCCGACCATGCGTTCCATCAAGTTCTTCTTCTTCTGTGCCGGTGCCTGTGCCTGTGCCTCGTCTGCAGGCAATCCAAGTCTAGGAGGAGGATGGTACGTGACCTCTTCTGCTCTGTCACGCACGAAAATAAAATGCGGAGCAACCGCCTCCTCCTCCGTCGGCTCTAGATACCGATGAACCTCGAGCTGAAAAGAAATCAAAATTATATAGAGTTAATTAATTTAATTATTTGATATAACCATTAATTGGACATTAAAACAAGTTTACCTCTGGGACCTCGTAGAAATGAGAAAAATCGACGTGAGTAGTAATCGAGTTCCACCCCAGTAGCCGAGGAATCGTCGGACGGTCGGCTCTATGCGCGCACACTCTCCCGAGACTAGGTATAGCCTCGTACGACCATAGCTGATAGACCCAAATGGGACCGTAGAGGTGGTAGGCCGGCTTCAGTACTTGACCGGGATGCATCGCAGCTATGGAGAGGTAGTAGGACATGATCTGAAATGTGTGGGAGCCCCAGGGAAACGTCTCCCATCCCTCCTCCTCCTCTACCAAAGTCCAAACCCAATCCTCGATAACGATATCGCCTCGGCATAGGAGCATCAAGTAATACATCAGCACCTTCGCAGCCTTCAGGTAGTCGGCCGGGTCTGACCCCAAGTCCATAGCATTGAATCTCTTGTTAAGGTCGTTCACTTTTACTTTTCGACCAAATCCGAAGTGCCTATGATAGAAAGAGCCGGGAGAAATAATGTGCTGGGCCGAAGTATCAAAGCCGTGATTCCCAAAACGAAGCCCGGTCACCAAAGCATACTCCTGTGCTCTAAAGCAAATGATCTTGCCCCCGAGCGAAAACCAATGCTCGAACGGAGGTATCGTCGGACCCACGATCTCCCGAGCTAACAAGTGGTGCATGGCCGCGTTCGATCGACCTTCTCTTTGAAGGTGCACCAACCTTCCAAAACACGAACGACGGAATCTCCGGTGAGCCTCGTGCGTATCGTCAACGGATCTTAACACCTTCTTTATGTGCTTCAACACGGGGAACCGGTCGTACAAATTCAATTCTTTACTCGTGTAAATGAATTGTGGCCTCCTCCATTGGAACCCATCCTGCAAAAACACAATTAAATTAATAAATATTATACTGTAAATATAAAAAAAAAAACAATTAAGTTAAATAAATAAATATTAACATGTTATAGAATAATTAAACAATTATCTACACACTCTAGAATAAATTGTCAAACAATATAAATAATATATTTTTTAATTTACTTGTCAAACAAAGTACTACTAATATCCTTTTTAATTTACTTGTCAAAGTACTAATTTTGTTTAAGTTTATTTGTCAAAAAATGTACTAATATCTTAAGTAAGAGCATATATATTAGTATATAGAAATTGCAAGCTTTGTAAATAATGTAAATATAATAAAGAAAAAATCAAAAAAAAAAAAAATTTTTTTTTTTCTGCCCTCGGTCGAGCACTCAGTCGATCGACTGAGTGCCCTCGGTGACCGAGGGCCAGAATGACCGGATAGCGGCCCTCGCTCGGTCACTTGCTCGGTGACCAAGGGCCCTCGGCCGGTCATCTTCTTCCCTGCGGCCGAGGGGTCGACCGAGGGGGTCGACCGAGGGCAGAAGATCCGGAAATTTTCCGGCGATTTAAACGCATTTCAACACTCAATTTCGACTCTTAAACAACTACAACACTCATATACACTAAAAGGCAGTCAATTCAAGCATAAAATCACACACATTGTTGAAAAAAACCGAAATTCAAAACCTAGGTTTTTGAAAACTTACCGGAGCTTGGAGCGGCCATTGTTGCTCTTCTTGGTGCTCCGCTTCGTGCTCTTCGTCGTGCTGGTCTTCCTGCTCGTTTTCCGACATCGGGTGGCCGGAAATTTCGAAAATCGGCGGCGGTTTCTTTGAAATTGGGGGGGCCGACGGGGAGAGAGAATAAGGGGGTGGGGGAGGACCGCTTTTTTTTTTAATGTTTTTAATTGTTTTTTTTTGTTTTTTATTTGTTTTGTTGTTTTTTGTAAAAGGGGAGGGTAAATGTGTATTTTCCTTTACAAAATGTATAGAATGGGTGTAGTTTTATTTTAGGGTTCAAAAAGTGTATGTTTTTTATAAAAGTTACCATTTAAATTTTTCTCTCATGAATATATCCACAACTTATATTGTATCCACAATTTCATATCTAAGTCAACTATTTGACTTTTCGCAAAAAAATTCAAAACATATACTCCGTACTCTTTTCCTGTCGAAAAACTAACGCTAAATATAAGTACACACGGTAATTAATGATCATGTACGTGTATCTACTCGTATAGTAACGTGCATTATATTAATCTTGTACGTTCTTATGTATAAATACTATGTAAGGTGGAATACTAAATAAAGGAGTAATATGGTCCAGCACGTATGTACAATGGTACTGCTGCTTTGCTGCTTATGTTTTTTCATTGAAACCAATCTATGGGTTTGGTTTGCACGTGCCTGTATGTTTTTGTAGGCCCAGTTTTGGTTTCGGAATTTATTCTATTTTCATACGTAGTACTCCTACCTTAATTGGTTTGTAGGTTTTTTATTATACTTATTAGTTATTACTCCTTATTTTTGTAAAAGTTACCAACACCTCTTTTTTGTAAATTACAAATTTAACGTCAATTAATTCCCTTGAGACTCGACACTAACATCATGTGATGCGGATGCAGCGACAACTGCTTAGATCACTAGATGATTTTTCACCGTTCGCCGATACTCGATTAATCGCACACGACAAAAATTTTCATATTTTGGCATGTAAGTTTGATAAAAAAAAGTACGTAAATATTGAAAAACTTGATTTCAGGTTACATCTGGATATTTGGTAGTTATTAACTTCTTATTTTAATGAAAATGGGAAAAATTATAACTTGATTGGGCCTACTTTCTTTGATCGAAGACAGAAATAGTTTGATTAGGCCTAATTTAATCTACAATAATACCGCTACATTTGTGGCTAGCCCAACCAAATGACCTATAGGCCCATTATACTTGGCAAACTATCCGAATCCATGTTTCTTCGGTAGAGTACTACTGTATTTTTTATTTTTTGAAAACCCTCTGTTTTCTCACACAACTCAAGAGCGGCTGCTCAAGAGCTCGACCTCGAAATCCTCCGATCACCCATGGGGAAACGACGACGAGACTCGGATTCAGATGCTACATTAACCACTCGGAGGGCGGACTGCAATACGGTGTACGTGGATACCAGCCTCGACACTGGCATCGCGATGCTCGTCTTTGAGTCTGATACAGTAGCCGATTTCAAAAGTATATATTTCTGCTTTTTTTTTGTTAATTATTTTCCGATCAATTGGGCAAATTCTTCTGTTACCCTTTTTGCGCTCCTTAATTGAAAAATCTGAATATGTCTATTTGTTTGAAATGCATGCTTGTTTCAAAGAATGAATTTGAGGAACTGGTTAATTGATTTTTGATGTATTCAGACCGTGTTAAGATTCTTCAGTTGATTGTGGTTTGTGTTGTTTTCCCCTGCCATGTTTCTCACGCAGAGAAGGTGGTGGCGGAGCATAAGCTGTGCTATCCCGAAACGGAGCTACATATCCGTTACTTGAAGGTGCATATATTTTGTTTGTTTTTCGGGTGTATCGATAGAGTTTGATACTTGATGATTCTGATGGTGCGTGCTTCTTGTGACTTGGTAGGTAAAACATGAGTCGAGGTTTTATTGTCTTTCGGACCCTATGCTTGTTTGGAGTGCATTTCTCGGGGTTGAAAGGGGTTGGACTCTCTGGGTTGATGCTTCCGCCATTCCTTCAAACCAAAAGTCATCTGGGCTTGAATTAGTCGTCTCTACTAAGACGGTGGATGTCCGGAATGTGGATGATACTTGTGGTGATCTTTCGTCTGATATAGACAAGATGCAGGCCATCCCCATGCCCTTTCCAGATGGTGGCGCCGAAAAGAATGATGTTTTGGACATGATTCCTTATGTTGAGTTCGGGAATTCCCTGGAAACTGAGTCTCCTGCCAAGAAAAAACGTAAGACGAGACACACCGAATATGAACGCCATGATTATTGTTCAAAAGAGAGTGATGACCTGAAACATGCATCCAGTAAAGATATAGCCTGTGGGATCTCTACAGTTGATGCTGTGACAGAAGGTATAAATGCTGAAGTCTCAGATGAAAGGAAGAATGACAATCTTTTAGTGAATACAATAATTCCTGATGATCTGATGGCGAGCCAAAAGAAATGCGAACCTGGCCCAGGTATTCAAGCTGATTATTCCGGGGCTTCTATTAAGAGGAAGATTAAGAAAGCTCAGGAGACTGCTGTTAATATCCAAGATGCAACAGAGGTGGGGGACACGATAAAGGGTAAAAATATCAAGCCCAGTCCTGAAACTCATAAATCTGAAGAAAAGGAAGAAGAAAAAGTTTTGATCGCAAATAGTGATCATGAAGATGAAATGCCATCAAGCTATGAGGCGGGTTCAACACAGAAGAAAGCAGCTAAAACCACTATTCCCAGCAACAAGAAGAAGAAGAAGAACAAGAAAATAGAAAAGATGTCGGCCAACACTAATTTAGAGAAGTCGGACGCTGAAAAAATTGATTATGACATCAGTGGTGTCCCTTCAGGTTCGCTTAGTCTGTCAACACCTCAAATTCCTGTAGAAACTGGCAAGAAAGAAAGCACTATGGACTGTCAAAATCCAATAGGCTCTGATGAAAAGAAAAATGGCACTTTTTCGGAGAGTACAATAATTCCCGAAAATCTGATGGTGAGCAAAGAATATGAACCTGACCTAGATATTCAAGCCGACTCTTCTGGGAAAAGAGCGACACACAAGGAGACTCAGAATTCTCCTGGTGATGGTCATGCAGCTTTTCCTGTTGTAGAAAAGGAGCATCAGATTGTGACGGTCCTTCGGGTGGAGAAGGATACTAAGAATACGGTAAACACTGGTAAAAGTGTTAAAAAGAAAAGAAAGAGAAAAACACCCAGCTCATCAGATGTCCAAGAGGATATCCAGTTGAAATTCCTGAACGGTTCTACTCTAGGTGTGGCCCATGTAGGTGAGGAAGTTCCGGGTGCTGATGAAAATGAGGCAGAGTTTGTGATGTCAACTCAAACGAAGCGGATTCTGGAAGATGATGCTTCTGGGAAAGGAGAGAATCACAAGGAGAGTTCTCCTGGTGATGGTCATTCAGCTTTTCCTGTTGTAGAAAAGGAGAATCATATTGTGAAGGTCCTTCCGGTGGAGAAGGATACTGAGAATGTGGTACACACTGGTAAAAGTTCTAAAAAGAAAAGTAAGAAAAAAACACTCAGCACATCAGGTGTCCAAGAGGATGTCCAATTGAAATTGCTGAACAGTTCTACTCTAGATGTGGTCCATGTAGGTGGGGAAGTCCAGGGTGCTGATGGAAATGAGGCAGAGTTTGTGATGTCAACTCAATCTAAGCGGACTTCGGAAGCTACAGACAGGAAGGCCCAGCATTCTCCTCGTAATGGTCATGTGGATATTCCTGTTGAAGAAAAGGAAAATCAGATTGTGGATTCCCTTCAGGTGGAGAAGGATACTGAGAATATAGTGAATACTAATAAAAGTGCTAAAAAGAAAAGAAAGAACAAAGCTCTCGCTGCATCAGATGTCCATAAAGATTTGCCAGACAAGAATCAAATTGTTGGTATTGGGTCCTCAACTGAGGAAAATTCAATTAAAGTTGTAAATTCTGAGGTGGATGGAATACATGTAGCCTCGTCTCAAGTTATATCTCGTAATAGTAAAGAAAATCTTGAGGAGAAGCATGAGATTGCTGTTTATACTGATGATCTGTCAAAAACAACTGAAAATGAAAGCGAAGGAGTTAACTTCAAGCAGTACTTTGTGCCTGACCATTCCCAGGATAAATTTGGTTCTCATGGTAAGGCGAAGAAACCAAATCAGTCAGATAAGGACAAGAAAACGTTAAAAAAGTTAAAAAAGAATGGGTCATCTTCTGTCAGCATATCAACTGAAGTTCAAAGCTCCTCCATGATATCTGCAGATGGGGAAAGACAGAATATATCTCTTGATAGAAAAGATAATGGCAAGGGGAAGGGAGACCCAGCTCAGAATTCTGATTGGGGCGAAAAGATTCCTAATTCATCCAGAAGGTCTTCAAGACCTCCGGAAAACTTGGTGCAAGATTCTATTACTAGTGAGACCCTAGGGACACTTTCTAAGAAACCCAAGGAGATTCTTGCTGTGTCTTCTCTCCCGAAGAAAAAAAATGACTCTCTGAAGAAATCAAGCCCCGAAAGGACTGAGAAGTTTCTTGAAAAGAAAGGAAACAAAATGCCTCATTTCGGTGTGAATGATACTAACAGGATGGGGCTGAAGACTCCAGAAAAGAAGAGTTTGCTCACAAAACAAGGATCACTTTTCGATTATAATAGTGGTGAAAGTTCAGGTGATGATAATGGGACTTTACATTCAAGTGATAGCACCCAAAGTCCATCAGATAGCTCGTACACATCTGACTACTCGGAGGGGGAAAGTGAATTGAGCCTGGATTCAACTAAAAGAGGTATGCTCTATACTTATACTCTACTGGTGCCTTTTTTATTTGAGCAAATACTCTGTTGTGTACTTGTGTGTGTGTATACACCTTTGGTTGCATTTGAACTGAAGGGCTTGGATTTGAATGTAGGGTTGAATGAATCCATGTAAGATGGATTTGAAATCCTTTAAAATGGCTCAAATAATAGCTAACAATGATTTGAAATCCATTGCAAAGTGATTCGATCCAGGTCCCCACTATAAAGTGTATACTAATGCGGTAAAGTTATTCATGATGACTTAATTAGAATTGTTTTTATTTAGCTTCTACATTTGTATGATTGTAGTAGGAGAGTTTTTTTACGTAGAATTGTGCATAGGCTTATACTTTGTGCAACCTAAAAACTCAAAAATTATACAACCCGTATGTCGGGATAGATTAGATGCTTCACTTATGGTTCCCGAGTCCAATCATACTAGAATCTTCAGCTCATGCGAATCGGTTCGACTTATAATTTTATATTTTAGTCATGAAGTAATGAGGTGCTGATAAGTGATATCTAACAACATTTTGTAATAGGAAATTAAATAAATTCCTATTTCCCTTTTCGTTATGTTGGCTATTGAAACTCGGAGTTATATTTATATATTTGTTTTGATTGCAGGATCCAGTGATGCACAAGTAAGATCTACTGGAGGGAAAGGCACTCCAAAGTTGGAGTAAGTCCATTAGAAATCCATAATCTGTGTCCAACCTTTTGACCCTGTATTGGCACTGTGACCTGTAGCTAACATTGGTCTTGGTTACGATGCCCTTTGCAAAATACAGAATTAAGTTGTGATTCTCATTTAACCGTGTGAAAAGCAATAGTGTACTAACTCGTGTTTCAATATTTTTTACCATTGTGTATATGTGTTAGTATTGTTTTGCACTTGAAGAGCTCATTGACAATGATAATTAAACCATTGATGTTGTTATTGTAACAGTCTCTCTGCCATGAAGGATGTTCCCATGATGACGATTCTCCAGAGCTCTAATCGGTACAAGAAGGCCAAGCTCCGTTTCTCTCAAAATGAAGCCTATCAGAATGATAGCCAGCCGATCGAATTTGTTCCTGATAGCCAGCCCTTTTAATTTTTTTTCCCTTCTTTATCCCTGATTTCAAATTTTGGTACTTGAATTTTGCTTACAAACTCTTCATTATACCGTTTCAGAGACGGTGTACAAACCGTAAACTGATGTTCTACAAATTTTGTAGAATTGAGATGTTCATTTTACCTTTCAGAAAACACATGCTTATTTATTCCATTTAAATTTTGTTCATCAGCTTTACATGAAGAGAAGTAAGTTTTTGCAATCAAAATTCTCTGATCTCATTTCTTCCGAAAAGCCACCTCCGTGTCAAGCCCGAACCCGTCGACGGCCCGGACATGAACCAACTCCGATCGCCTAAACAGCTTCTCGAGCGGCTCAACGCTTTTCAGGTCATTAGCCGAGTACTTATCCGACGGTGTAGACAGCGCCACGTGTAACACACACACCCCTCCGGGCCCCAGCGTGCGCTCGATCTCAGCCACAAATTTATCCGGGTACAAAGCGTGATCAAACACGTTCGAGAACTCGAAGTCGAACCTTCCATCATCGAACGGCTGGTGATGGAAGTCTCCTCGCACGACCAACGGGGGAGACGGGACGAGATCCATCCCGATCGAGTCGAGAACTCCGACTCGCCTGAGGGCCTCGACTTCCTGGCCCATACGGGCCCCGACACAGAGGGCCCGGGAGGAATTGGAGAGGAGATTCTTTTTCTTGAGGTCGTCGAAGAAGGTGGTGAAGACTCGGATCTTGCGGGCCCAGTCGCGGGTGGCCCATATCTTTCGGAGTTTTGGGTTGAGGGTCTTGTTGAGCTGGTGGTGGATGTAGGCGTCGTAGGAGGTGTATCCGGGTCGGATCTTGAGGCCCGCCGGGATGGGAGAAGGCGGAGATGGGTCGACGGAGACGGTTTTAAATGATGATGTGATCATGAGGAATATTGTGAGAGCGGAGAGGAGGAAGAAGATGATGAAATATTTGGATTTGATGATCATTGTTTTTTTTTTAATATTTAATTATGGGGGTGTGCATGCATGGCTTGATTGTGTGTTTGTACATGTAGTTAAAGTAATAAATGTAATACTGTATTATACTATGGTCTATATATACACAAGAATATATTTGTACATGTAGTAATAATGTTATATTTTATGATCGTATACGTACAAACCTATATGGGTGTCATCTAAAGGGTACACGTAGAGGGAGAATAGAGACACGTGTTGTACATTTGTAGGACGTAGGCGATTAAACCAAAGTTTGGTTTAACAAATTAACAATGCTTTTTTATTTATAGGTCTTAATTAATGGAGTAATTACTACCAAGTAGGTGTTTTATTCTATTAATACGATAGATTATCCTAAAATAAACCGAGCTCGTAATTTTGATTCTCGAGATTTGCACGTGTTTTTAGGTAATTTTTTCTTTTGTTTTTTGTGTATGGTAATTTTAGTTTGAATAACAAATGACATCAATGTTTGAAGTTGCAATCTAAAATTGCTCGTGGTTAGGAGTTTGAACATATTTTTGGGAGACCTTTGAGTTGAAATATGAAATTAAATGAGAATATAATGTTGATTTAGTTGTGTAAGGCGGACCCACTCAAGGACCAGAGTGGGCCTCCGCCCCCCTGAAATTTTAAAAATTGTTACTGAATATATATATAAGTAGTTAATATTGTATTATAATGCATTTTATTGAGTCAGGTAGGCCCACCCTGAAATTTAAAAATACAAATAGGATGGGCCGATTAAATGAAATGTATGCGCTGCGCATAGAGATTAAAATTTTTTTTGTCCCATAAATGTAGACTTTTTTCGATTTAGTCCCACATACATCCGCTTTTTCAATTTAGCCTCACATATGTCGAATTTAGTTTCAATTTAGTCCTTTTTGTACGGAAATTTCAATTTTCCTCGAAATGTGTCCATAGATACTGACTCAACGCCACGTGTCAGCATCCCATTGGTCAACGACTTTTTTCTTTTCGTTTTTAAAAAGTCGTTGACCAATATGATGCTGACACGTAGCGCTGAGTCAGCATTCATGAGCAATTCGTACAAAAAAGGATGAAACCAAATTCAACATATTTGGGGCTAAATTGAAAAGGCGAATGTATGTGAGACTAAATCGAAAAAAGACTACATTTGTGGGACTAAAAAGTTTTTTATCTCCGCTATGTGTATCAATAATTGTTTAGTTAAGATAGGCCCCTGAAAGCCATAAATTAAATGAGTTAAAAAGTCAATTTTAGTTAAATTGAATATTTTTTTTATAAATTGTTATAAATTAAATAGAACAATAGTACAATACACTGTATTTTCATGAAAATAATTAATAATACTTTTTTAAATACAATTTACATGAAATTTTGTTCTATTTTTTACAATTTAAAATACAATTTACTTTTACTCTATCTACACTTTTTTAAATTACATTTACAAATAAAGTACATTAATTTTCAACTTAAAATTTCATTTTCATTTATTATTAATTTTGTTAAAAAATCAGAAATATCATTTTCTTAGTCATCATTTCAAAAAAGTATCTAGATTTTTTTGGAACAATAGTTTAAATTATTAAAACTAATCACTTAAATATTACTCACTCAAACTCATAATAAGAGACTTTTTTCTTAAATGGATGCCTAACAATCAGTTACCTCAACAAAAATTAACTTATTTTTTTTTACTTTTAAAAAAAATATTACCTATACTTATAAACTTATTTTTTCAACCTCACTCAAAATCAAAAAATGATATTTTTTTAATCTATATTGTAAAGAGAATGGGAAAAATTTTATAGAGAAAAATGGCCCCCCCTGAACCCATCGGCTGGGTCCGCCCCTGGTTGTGTTCATTTCCTTCTTTCATATTATACTTTCACAAACACAAGTTTGTATAGCAGTGATTCAATGGTCGAAGTCATGTTTCTTTCAAAGAAGACTCTCGCAAAGGATTTTTAACTTTGTGAACGATCAAGGATAAAAATAAATTATTTATCTTTACGATACTTTTATGCCTATGTTTTATATTCCTCCCGATGCAAATTAATGTGTTATACTTAAAACACATACTCCTTATTTTTATTATTTGACGTTTTTTACTTTTATGATTTTTTTTTGTTTTTTATTTTACGTTCTATGATTTTTTGTACTTCTTCCTCATTAATTACTCATTAATTACACTTTAATTGATGATAGTAAATAACTTTTTTATATAAATTAACAAAAGGGGAGAGAGAGGAGTTTTAAGAGAAAAAATTAAATAATTAATATACTTAGATAAGGTTAGTTTAGGTAATTTAAATTATTATTAAAAAATGTGTCAGAGCTTAAGACGACCTTTAATAAAAATATGAGACGACCTTTAATAAAAATATGAGGCCAAGATGGGCCAGGAAGTGGAGGCCCTCTGGCGAGTCGGAGTTCTCGACTCAATCGGGATGGATCTCGATCGAATCACTTTGCAATGGATTTCAAATCATTGTTAGCTATTATTTGAGCCATTTTAAAGGATTTCAAATCCATCTTACATGGATTCATTCAGTCCTACATTCAAATCCAAGCCCTTCAGTTCAAATGCAACCAAAGTGTATACACACACACAAGTACACAACAGAGTATTTTCTCACAACATCATTTAGTTAGTAGCTTAAAACCATATTCAATGATCACATGTGTTCAAACATCAAGATTAAAGATATACTATTTGCTTTATTGATTTTTTTAAGAAAAATAAAATATAATTTTAAATTAATAAAATAAATAATTTGCTGATAAATTTTTAAAAATAAGTGAAAAATTAAAAATAAATTTTTTTTTTTAAATTTAAAATACTTCCCATCTATAGTCTAGTCACGAGGGTTTCTCAAATCACCTAATTCCTTCCTACACATCGGAGTACAACTCCCATATCATTTTTTCTCGATACAAATTTGATGACCGGGCAGATATTTGTATAGAAAACCCTCTCAAATTCTCTGTTTCACAGAGAAGCCAGAACCATAACCTTTCCATTCTCCATTTTTTTCAGAACTCAGTTTCTATCGCTTCCCCTGTTTCAACTTCTTCGGAAAAAAAGGAAAACGATGACAACTTTTCTGTATTCAATTGGACCCAATTTAGTGTCATCTCCGTTTCCAGGCAGAGCAAGAACTGCGAACCCATTTTCCCACAGAACCCGTTTCAGCAATTTCAGTATCCAGAGACCCATTTCGAGGGGCAGTCTCGGGTTGACCCGGTTAGGTCTGGGTCAGGTTCCGTTTCCTGACCCGGAAGATGCTGAGCTGATAGTTAGAGATGTGTTCGGTAGAGTTGAGGGGTTTCTCTATACTTTAGCTGACGCTGCAGTTAATTCTTCGGACACGGTTGATGCAGTTACTACAACAAAGCAGAATAGTGATTGGCTTTCTGGGATTACAAATGCCATGGAAGTTGTTCTCAAGGTTTGTTATCATTAATTTTTATTGCGTGGAGATTTGATTTCGTAACAATGGAGCTAGTTGTGATTTGAAAAGCCCTAGGGAAAAAGCAATAGTATTTGTAATCGAGTTTTTGAGAACCTTTATTTCCGTTTTTTGTTATACAGTATCTCATGCTTTTGTTTGAATAGTTTGGAATATATATTTGTTATGTTAGAATAAAGTAATTTGATTCATTTGGGTCGGTCCAATTCAAATTGCAGTATAGAAAATAGTTGTTATTGTTATTAATTGGAAAGTGAAGGCCAGAGTTTACGGATTGTCCTCGATGGATATATGCTAATTTCTCAATTTATAGTGCTAAGCTAACGTAAACTGAGGTTGTATGCTCACAGTCATTCATATGCTTAGCACATAAATTTCAAGTACTCGGTTTCGTACAAATCTTGGTATATTTCTTAGTGCAGGCATTATGTTCGTAGCAGGATATACATTAGTAGCTCATAAGATTGTTAGTTTGTTTTTATAAATTGCAATGATAATATAGGTGTTAAATGACTGTTCTGTTTTTCAGGTTCTTAAAGATGGCCTTTCCACTCTCCACGTTCCGTATTCTTACGGTTTCGCGATCATTTTACTGACTGTACTTGTTAAGGCTGCCACTTTTCCTTTGACAAAGAAACAGGTTTTTTCCCTGCTGTTATGGAAAATATTTTTTTCCTAATCTAAATTTTCAGAAGCATATAGTGACAGCCTTCCGAGTAATTTTGATTAATTTTTAAGTGGTTGTTTTTCATGTTTAGGTGGAATCGGCAATGGCCATGCAATCTTTGGCGCCTCAAATAAAGGCTATTCAAGAACGGTATGCCGGAGATCAGGTAATACTTCATTCTTAGAAAAGTATAGTTGTTGTTTTGTTCAAATATATCATGTTTTGATTACATGATACTTTCCCAAAACAAAATAAACAAAATCCATTTCTAATAAGCCTGACCTAATAAACAAAAACAAAATTTTAAAATTACAAAACGTACCTTTGAGATTTAATTTGTCATACATTTACTGCCTTCATACGATTTTCCCAAATTGATGATGTAATGATTTTATGTCCCTGGCCTATTTCTTACATGTTATTATCTATACAGGAAAAAATCCAACTTGAAACAGCTCGTTTGTACAAACTAGCAGGCATAAATCCACTTGCAGGTACTAAACCCATACGCGAACCCTCTTCTGAACTATTATACTAGAGAAGGAAAGATGAAAATGACAGGAAACTTGCTCTTACTAGCCTTTAGGGAGTGGAATTAATTTTAATTATTGTTTTTTGTGTAACTCATATTATTAAGGTAAATGTATATGTTCCTTCATATCTTTGTTTGCATCAGGATGTCTTCCTACACTTGCCACCATCCCAATATGGATTGGTCTCTATAGAGCTCTTTCTAATGTGGCTGATGAGGTAATACTGAATACCGACTTTCTCTCTTTGATTTCTTATCTCCTTTTTTTTTCTTACTTAACATGTGATGCCACTCGTAATTGGGTTTATGTCTTTAACATCCAGGGACTTTTAACCGAAGGCTTCTTCTGGATACCCTCACTTTCTGGTCCAACGTCCATCGTTGCTCGTCAAACTGGTAGTGGAACTTCTTGGCTTTTCCCATTCATTGTAAGGTTTTACTATCCTTCTTCATTATCCTGTATACTTTTAAATTTCATATACTCTCTGTTATAAATGAAAGAGATAACGAATTCCATCCTCCAGAGGTGTATTACTATTCATTTTTATCGTGTGTGTATTTGTTGACGTCTATAATGCTATTGTACACCACCCTTATTATTTTTGGTATAAATCTGTTTTCTTCGTAGGATGGTCACCCTCCCCTTGGATGGCCAGACACTTTGGCATACCTTGTCTTGCCTCTGCTACTGGTTTTCTCGCAATATGTTTCTATACAGATCATGCAACCCCCACAGGTTCGTCTTGTGTTCATTTTATATTTGCTTAGCTTTTCTAATTGGAAATATAAGTTTGTATCTGCTTGCACTATTCCCATGACAGAGCCATGCGTTAGAGTTTTTCTTTATGCGTTGTGCGTTTAAACTTCCATTTTATGTTTCCAGTGTGTATTATTATTTTATTAAAACCGTATGGTACTGCTTCTGATTAATGGTATTAGTGATTTAAATCTGACAAAGCTTTTCGATTTGACCGTTTTCAGAGCAACGATCCCAAATTAAAGAGCTCCCAAGCCATAACCAATCTGCTTCCATTGATGATTGGGTACTTCTCTTTATCAGTTCCGTCTGGTTTAAGCATTTACTGGTAAGCCCCTAACAACTTATCTTTTCTTTCCCGACAATTTACGCATTGGTTTATTCGACTCTCAATTGTTTTTTTTTTCTACAACTTGTGCAGGCTTACGAACAACTTACTCAGTACAGTTCAACAGGTATGGCTACGGAAATTGGGCGGTGCCAAAAATCCTGTCAAACAGTTTAGTGATGACAGTGTAAAGAAAGAGCAACCCACCATTTCGAAAGCAATATCTGAAGTACCGGTGGCCCAAAAGGTGGTTGAAAAAGAAGAGAAACTGACTTCAGAAGGGCCTCGTCCGGGTGAAAGGTCAAAAAATTGGCAAATAGTTTATTTATTTTATTTATGATATAACTACAAAAACTACCCTTGAGATTTGGCCAAACTTCAAAACAAGGACAGCCAACAGATGAAAACTTGTGGGTATTTGAAATATTATATTGATTTCGTCGTTGAATTCCACCATGTCAACTAACAGTTGGGGCAAAATGATGAGATAATCAAACCTCAAGGGTGCTTTTTGTAATTTTAAAAAAATAAAAAAAAAATTTAAATACACCATAGTTTTTGTAGTTATGCTTATATTTGTTTTCCTAATCTAGCCTTTTGTTCAATGGAGGAAGAATCAACAGAATCAATGAATATGGTTGTCGATGAATAAGCTGCCATAATATTGATTATTGGATTACTCGTCACATCCGACCATCCATCAGAACAAATAGAAACTCCTTTAGTTTTCCACCCATCTTTTATCGGTTGCAATAGCTTGTCTACGTGTGTATTCTCCTGGGCAAGCAATGATGTTCTTAGTCTATTGTAACTCGGGGGCCGATATCTTGCTACAGAATATGTTGACAAGTGAAAACAAAAGCTTTGAAAATAAGGATTTCGAGCAAGATTAAATGGAAGGACAGCGGAATAGAACATTCGTGCACACTCTTTGTCTAGCTCGTCTCTTTGTTGCATATTGAACGCCTTTTGAAGAATCATCTGATTAGCTCTTCTTTTTTTTCGGCCGAACCAAATCAGATCCACTAGGCAGGGACATGTAGGCTAAGCTATGTTTCAACTCTTCCGTTTTCTTCAAAGAAATACGATCGGAGTTGTCTGACTCTAGTTGCATCTGTCTTTGAATCTCGAGAGTAACTTTAGGATATGAAATACAGATACATAAATGGATCTGGAAGCTCCGGCAGATATGACTACAAGTTATGGTCAAAAAGTTCATATCCTAAAGTTACTCTCGAGATTCAAAGACAGCTGCAACTAGAGTCAAACAACTCCGATCGTATTTTATTGAAGAAAACGAAGAGTTGAAACATAGGTCAACATACATGTCCCTCCATGGTGTATTTGATTTGGTTGAGCCGAAAAAAAATAAGAGCTAATCAGATGGTTCTTGAAAAGGCGTTCAATATGCAACAAAGAGACGAGCTACACAAAGAGTGTGCACGAATGTCTATTTCGTTTCCCTTCCATTTAATCTTGCTCGAAATCTTTATTTTCAAAGCTTTTGTTTTCACTTGTCAACATATTGTGTTGTTGGATATCGGCCCCCGAGTTACAATAGACAAAGAACTTCGTTGCTTGCCCAGGAGAATACACACGCATACATGCTATTGCAACCGATAAAAGATGGGTGGAAAACTAAAGGAGTTCCTATTTGTTCTGTTGGATGGTCGGATGTGACAAGTAATCCAATAATCAATATTATGGCAGCTTGTAGATCGACAGCTGTATTCATTGATTCTGTTGATGCATCCAGGTTTAAACAACTAAAGGAGCAAGAGGCTCGAAGAAAAAAGCAAATGGAGGAAGAGAGACGGAAAGCGGAGGCGGTTTTTGTGGAAGGAAGTCAAATAAAAAATGGCGAAGTAAATAAAGATGACAATCCACTTGAGAGTGATGATGGATTTGCATTGAATGGTAAAAGTGTCAACTCAGGAGTGAAAGAAGAAGAAAGGGCATCTGTAAGTGGTGAGCACGAAAAATCCGGGTGATCACAATAATGAAAGAATTAATCTGCATCTGGAAAAAACTGTAGAGAAGGTACTGTTTTGCAATTCCCGCATATGCTTTTCTTATTTGGTGCAAATATTAATATCATGTGTTTTTAACTGTTTTTTACATAAAAACAAATTGTGAATAAATATAGCGTGTTTATATGAATAGTTAGAGAGTCCGAAACTGTGTTGATCTGACAACTAATGATGGGAGAAATTCACACTGAGGTGTAAATGAAAGCTCAATTATTTGGTTAAGTTTTGGGATATTTACAAAACTTGCATTGGGGTTTTGTCTTACAAATAAATAAAAACATCCTCCAGTTTTCATCCGTCTTATGATTTGCCTATTGTTAATGAGCTAATGAAAATCGCAGATGGTCATATATTTTTAAAACTGTATCCCTCGGTTTCTTGATTTTTCTTAGATAACTCCAAACATTTTATAATATTTACACTCATCAAGTTTCTAAGTATAATGTTGGGGCTATTCATAATATTAAAGAAGTTGAGGGGTAGGTGAAAATTGCAAAACAGCCCCCTATAACATAGTTATGGAACAACTTAATACCATTAAACTAACTTTACAGATTGTGCAATTTGAAGTTTAAACCCAATATGTTTTTCAGGATTAGGTTCAAAGATAACTTCCAAAGGAAACAGAAGATTCATGGGAAGACAGCAAGAGACGAGCTTGTTCTGAAGTTAGCACCAGAACATAGTTTTGTGTTACGGCTGCTGGGTTGCATGTCAGTTTCCGGCGAGCATTATATGTAACGTCCACCACATTGTTACTGAAGTAAGGGCGTAAAACCCTGGGAGATAAATTGAAGATCCGATACAGACTAGATGAGACAAATACAGTGTAGATAGTTTGTTATGGCGCTATTTTCTTGGAATACCAAAAAAAAAAAAACTTATGAAGCACAGTAATTAAAAGTAAGAGCATCCCTTATGTACAATTCCTATTTGCTATAAATTTGTACTTAGCTACATCTGGGGAGATAAAATACTACTACAATTTATGAGAATTTGAGTATAAAATATTTGATACTAAGTGCAATTTTTTTTTTTAAAAGTATAAAAATGTGGTTTCAACTTTTCATGTTTTTACTCTATTATTATTATTATTTCATTTTTTTTTAATGTATAGTGATTGATACTTGCAAAAGTAACAATCGCATTGTTGAAAAGTGTAATTGTGGAAAACAGAAAAATGAGAAAAAAATTGCATTTAAAGAAATTCAAATAGGCGAGTTGTTGAAATGTGCACTAAAAATTATTTAGTGAGGCAAAATCGACAAAATACATTGTAGGAGCAAAATTGTAATTTTGTCAGGATTTAAATTTTGCGCATAGACAAAGCTGACGTCGTTTTGATGCTAGACAAAATACATTGTAGGAGCAAAATTGTAATTTTGTCATTTGATGCTAGACAAAATACATTGTAGGAGCAAAATTGTAATTTTGTCAGGATTTGAATTTTGCGCATAGACAAAGCGACGTCGTTTTGATGCTAATTTGGGATCGGGTGCAGTGGTCTAGTTTACGTGATCCTTGTTAGCTCATCTACAAAATGTCCCTAGAATTGCATCGCATGATCGCACTGTTGAGATTTACGAGTTTGTTACAGGTCGATGGCTCGGATGAGTTCATCATTTTTGTGCATTTCGATTACAGTATATAATCGCAAGTGTTAGCGATTACTATGCAAGCATTGAGCTATTGAGAGAACTTTGTACAATTATTTTCCTGCGTTAAGTATAGGGGGCGTTCATAAAATGGCCCGAACCGGAAACCGGATCGGAACCGGACCGGTTGGTCCGGTTCGGTCTAGACCGGTAAAATTCCGGACCGGTTTCCGGTTAGACTAAAAATGAGATTCCGGTTTCCGGTCCGGTTCCGGTTAAAAACCGATAAAATCCGGTCCGGACCGGATTGGACCGGATTTAATTTATTAATATATAAATTTATATATTTGATAAAAATAATAAAATAACTTGATAAATTATTTATATTTTAATATAAAATTGTTCTACTTATTAAATATAATTTTTATATTAACTAAAATTTTCATTATATATTAAATTATTAATACTTAATATAACAACATAATCTATAAATAATTAAACAAAAATATATTTTTTAATTTTTAAAATATTTTATTATTTAAAAATGATATTTTATTTTTATTGAATAAAATTTAAAATTTATAAATATAAAAATTAAATTTAATTATTATTTTATATTTAATTTATTAAAATTTTAAATTAATCCGGTTTTATTCGGTCCAAAACCGGACCGGACCCGAATTTACCGGTCCGGTTCGGTCCGGACCGGTATTAATCCGGTCCGGTTTTCGGGTCATGCTTTTTCATGATTCCGGTTCCGGTCCAATCCGGTTCCGATCCGGTTCGGTCCGGTTTTGGACCGATGAACAGTAATACTATAACCACCCTCCCTCCACCGTGTACGTAGATCGTTTTCTCATCGATCGAAGCACGTAAAATCGTTGTTGTGTGTTTGTTTTCTTTTTTTGTTTACGTTCGTAGTGTTCAATACAAACTTTCGGTGAGGCGTGAGTTGAGTGAATACGATTCGATCAAAATTTTAGTTTTTACTTTGATTATTCGATTTTATTGTTTGAGCTCGATACTCGCCGGAGCTCACGTTTATTTTTTGCGTTATTCTCCACTAATAAATACACGTTTATTTTTTGCGTTACGTGGATTCAACTAATAAATATACAATTTATTATACAAAATTATAGTACAGTATAAGTAATTTAACAAAAAGAGGTGTGTGGATAAATGGTCATGTGTATAAGAATTGTGAGTTTTTTGTACTCAATTATAAGAGTGTGAGTTTTTTACACCAATGTTAATTGAATGGTCAAATATACCCTTCAAACTTATTAAAAAAAGACAAAAAGAAATAAAACTTGGTCCCCACTTTTCTCTCTCTTCTCTTCTCTTCTCTTCTTCTTCTCCCGTAACCTACCTTACCGCCCGCCCCCTTTTTTTTTTTTCGATTTGAACTCACATCACCGGCGAAAGCAATGTCGTCGGCGTCCGAGCATGACGAGGAGCACGAAAGCGAGGAAGAACAACAACAACAAGAACCGAGTCTCCAACCTCCGGTAATTCCCGAATCCATCCCCCTTTTTTTTTTTTTTTTTCGAAATTTCGAGCAATTTGATGGATTATATGGTGTTTCGATGCTTGTTTAAGTTCTTTATTGTGTTATACTTCATTTAGAACTGTAAATGTGAGTTGAATTGTTCTGAAATTTCAGTTTTTGATTTCTGTTCTTGGTTAATCGATGGCAGTCGATTAGTACCATCGACTAACCCCATCGACCAACCCCGTCGACCAACCAATTCGAGTAGTCAGTCCTGTTAATCGAATGGGTTGGTCGATGGGGTTAATCGAATTGGTTGGTCGATGGGGTTAATCGACTAACCCATCGACTAACCCCTTCGATTAACCTCTTCGAGTAGTCTGCTCTGTTAATCGAATGGGTTGATTGATGGGGTTAATCGAATGGTTGGCCGATGAGGTTGATCGATTGGGGTTGATCGATTGGGGTTGATCGATGGTCTGCTCGATCGAGTAACAGACAGTTTTTTTTTTTTTTTTTTTGATCCTATTATTCTCTTTTTGTAATTGCTTCTTCTCCATTTGTGCAGGCTGGTTTCCGATGGAGGAGACCGGATTTCGTCGACATTTCGAGAGCGATAAATTGCGGCGATCGACGCGGCGTATTGAAAACCGTACAAGAAACTCTGACGGACGTGGGTGGGGACGAGGGCCTTGCGGAGTACAGACAAACGTATCTCTTCAGTCAGTTCTTGCCCCTTCCCAGTGGAGACCGATCGAACAAGCCTCTGCACAAGCTGCTATCGAGAGAGATCGTTAGCAAGACGAGAATACCGGAGATGGAGCAATGGTTTGCTATCGGGGATCGTATTGTGAAGTTCCGAGCACAAGAATATGCCCTGATCACCGGCCTGAGCTTCGGGGAAAGTAACTTCGATCCCACAGCCGCAGATTATGTCGCTCCCAGTACAGGCATCCATCGGAGGCTATTCCGTTGCAGAGTGATGAAGATTGAAACATTACTCAATGTGTTTAAGGATCAGCGGATGGGCGACGACCTTTATGATTATTTCAAGGTTGCCAACATCTTGATTCTCTACTTCGTTCTGATTGGTCGAGAAAAATTGGATGTCGAGAATTGGGTTTGGACACTGGTGGAGGATACCGATGGTTGGGAGTGGTTTCCTTGGGGTTCTTATACGTTCCAGAACTTCTCGCACTACATCAGCATTGCTGGGATGGCAGCTGATCAGGCAGAGAGAGCGGCTTATCACTTTTATGGTCCAGTTTGGGTCTTCCAGTGTTGGGCCTTCGAGGCCTTTCCTCCTTTAGGGAGACTGATCGCTACTCGGAGCCGAGAGACGCAGATGCCTCGGTTTTTGAATTGGACGCAGAGGAAGACTAACTTCGATTACACTGATTACTTTGAGGATGAGCGGGTAATCGTCAATCTATTTTGTTAATAATTTTGAATTTTCATAGTTTATCGAATATTTCATTAATAAATATTTTTTTTGTTATTATTTTCTCTTAGCTTGTAGTGAACGAGACCCTCACACCGACACCGGAGGAGGAGGAGATGCTCTATTACAGGAGTTTGACTGGGGCCGGTGAGTTGTATGCCGTCCCGTACCAGCCTCCCGTCCGCTTAGCCCACGCAGCGGCGCCGACACGAGCACCGGCACCGAAGAAGCAGATGGAGAAGAAGAAGAAGAAGAAGAAGCTTGTGGACCGCGTGGCCGAAAGTGTGGCCAAGACATTCAAGAAGGCGACGACACATGTCCGCACGCGTGACGATATCACGCCCAGCTCTTCAGCAGAGAGACGTACATCTCGGAGAGCTCGACATGAAGGTACCGGTATACCGATCCAATCGATATACCGTGTGTGAGGAAGCGTGTAAAGCGATAGATCTACTATGCCATGATCTTAGTGCACACAAATATGTATAGACACACATATTTATATATATATATACATCCAATATATATATATAGAGAGAGAGATATCAACGAATTCTTACATTTGGTGATGCGTGCCTCGTTGATGTTGTTTAAGGTGGTGTTGAGTCGATTGAACCACCTTGATGGATCAGCAACTCGAAGCTCTCCTTGTGAATGACCTCGTCACTCCTTTAGATCGTCCGGATGTTGAAGCCGCACAAATGGCCCGGCCTCTACGTGTTGCACACGAACCCGGATAATGACTTGCTTGCTTGATCGAGTTGATTCTCCAAGAACAACCTCTTTTCTCTCTTTCACTTGTGAATTTCGTGGGTGGTGTTGTGATGTGATGAAAATCTGATTTTCATCCATATAATGGCCTCATTATTCACCACATTACTCCCCTTTGTAACCTACAACATAATGGGCATCATAATGCACCATTAACATGCAAAAGGGGTTACAAAGGAGGTGAAAGGTCATGCCACATACACATGCCACTATGCATTGTATGTGGTCCCACTTGTTTGTGTGGCATGCCATGTCACACTATGTGACATGCATCCATGCAAGCCATGCATCCCATGCATGTGTATTAAATCCACGTAAATATTGATTCTAAATCAATATATTTATCAAGCAATGTATATCAATATCGAGCTCGTGTGTGACCCTGTAGGTATGATTTTATCGATCAATATTATATTGTTCCCAACAATTAATATTATCGAATAATCATTTAACATCCATAGACGACCTTATGACTTTATCGATTGCACACGTAGGATCGAAGGACATATCCCAACAATCTCCCACTTGGCCTTCAGAGCCAGTGTGCTGCCAACTTCCTGTTGTCACTTTATGTCTAAGTTTGAACTTGAGGCAAGACTCGAGTCATCCTCAATCGGTTCAAACCTTTCTTGGACTATGAGACAGACTGTAAAACCAGATTTATCACTATGATACGAATCTGGACGTGGCCACGTATTTTCCACAGTCTCGACTCTCCAAGTGGCCGGTAAGACATGTATCCCATTATAAAATGGAGGACAATCCCATCTTGTCAATCCAAGCTCTCCCACTTGCTTCCTGATATACCCAATAACAAGTTTTATAACCTCCTTTTATGAAAGGCGTTTACTTGTATCAAAGTACACCATTTCACAATGGAATCACTCTGGACTACTCAGGTCAGAGGAAATTGCTCGACAGTCAATGAAATAGTATTATGACTCGAAATCTTAAATACTATTCCAGTCGGGTCTGTTCGATCATTAGCTCCCAGCTAATATCTATGTAATTGTACTTGATGTCCCACATCACTAGCCCATGAAGCGGCGCTATAGTACACATTACAAACTAGTTCATTGTATTATCGGTTTGTCCGTACTCGATTATACGAACCAGGAACAACTATATGATTTAAGTATATCAGTTCAACCATTGGGACTTCATTATGCGGTAAGTCGACCTCATAACCCAATTGATATCACTTAATCATTTGGACAATTCATATAAATTAAACCATATTTATATGAAGAAACATGTATTATACATATGAGTGAATGTTTACCAAATCTCCAAAAGTATCTAATACAGTAATAGAAATCACAACCCATCTCTAAGATGTTTGATCTCTATTGCAGTTGTGAAAGCCTCAAACTTAAACTGCTGGAGAGGTTTAGAAAGCGGGTTTGCAACCTTACCAAAAGTTGCAACTTTATTATCTCGATGTCTCCACAAAACTATCTCCCAGATAATGTGGAACTTCCTGAGCACCAGTTTTAGACTTGTGGTGCTTCCTAGCTCATTGGCTTGCGCGATAACTCTACTATAACTAGAGAATTATCGGATGGGCTAAGCTAGTTACGCCACCTAGTTCATTCAAGAACTTTCAAATCTTAACTGACAACATTACTGCATCCAATGCAATACTGTGCTCAGCTTCTGTAGTTTAATCAGCTATATTGCATTGCATGGAACTATTCCAGCAAATTTCACCTCTAACAAGACAAAAGATATAACAAGATTAAAATCGGAAATTATCTTAGTCTGTTTTGAAGTTAGCAGTCAAACTGCTTGTTAATATCAACTCTTTTTGTCTTCCAAAGACAACAAAATATTCTTTAGTCCATCTAAGGTACATAAGAATACTCTTGGCCGCAGTCTAATGCGTCTCACCTGGGTTTCCTTGAAACCGAATCGTCATGCTCAAAGCATACAATACGTCCAGTCGTGTACATATCATGGCGTACATTATAGACCCTATTGCCGAAGCATAAGGAATGTTTTCCATCCTCTTTTGCTCATCAATCCCTGTAGGGCCTTGAATCTTGCTAAGAGATGTGCCATGAGTAATTGGAATGAGACCCTTTTTGGCGTCTTTCATTCTGAACTTATCAAGCACCTTTTCAAAATAGGTCGCTTTACTAAGTCCAAACATCCTTTTCGATCTGTTCCGACAGATCTTGATGCCCAATATGTACTGTGCTTCTCCAAGATCCTTCATTGAAAAAAAATTTCCAAGCCATTCTTTAATAGAATTAAGCATAGAAACATTGTTTCCAATAAGGAGTATGTCACCGACATACAACACAATTAATACAACGTAACTCCCACTGATCTTCTTGTAAAACAAGACTCTTCCGAGTTCCTCTGAAATCCAAATCCCAGTATGGATACATTGAACTGAAGATTGCTACTCCTATATGCATTCTTTATTCCATAAATAGAACTATAAGTTTGCATAATTTCTCAGCCTTATTAAGATCGATAAAACTCTTTGGCTGTGTTAAAACACAGCCTCTTCTAGAATCCAATTCAAGAAGTTAGTTTTAACATCCAATATTACCATAACTCATTATCAAGATGAGTAGTAATGGCTAAGATAATCTGAATGATTTAATCAAAGCAATTGGTGAAAGTTTTTCCATAATCCACCTCGTGAATAAAACTTTTACCATCAACCTTGCTTTGAAAACCTTAGGTTTTCCATATGTCTGTTTAGATCTTAAAGATCTATTAGCATTCATTGGGTCTAACCCTGTGATGCAAATATATCAAGTTCCAAACTTGATTATCAGATATTGATATCATCTCAGATTTCATGGCACCATGCCAATTTTCAGTAGCTGGACTCGTCATAGCTTGGAATTAGGTCGAAGGTTCACCGCTTTCCAAAAGCATGAATTCATATCTCTCATTGGTCACAATATCTAAGTATTTGAATAATAGAGATAGATTTATGCCTTTCGGACCTACGAGGGCTGGTATGGCTTCCAAAACCATAAGAATACTCTCAACCCAGTCTTGAGTATTCATCGTTGGTTGTTTCACTTGAACCTCGTTCAAGACAACCGAGCTCCCACTGAATTTCTAAGAAAGATAACTCTTTTCAAGAAAATCACTATCTCGAGCAACAAAATATTGTTCTCAGATAGATCGTAGAAGTTGTGCCCTCGAGTTTGTTATGGATACCATAAAGAAACTTTTATCCCATTTGAGTTCAAGCTCTATAGAGATAAATCTCGTCAGAGAAGCTTTTAGAACCTCAAATTTTGATGAAAACAATTTAGGGACCCTCCCTTTCCATACCTAGTATGGTGTCTTATCAACAGCTTTTGACAGCTTCCTATTCAGTGTATAAGTTGAAGTCTAGAATTGTGTGTTCCCAAAAGAGACCAGTAGTTCATTTAGACCTCTCATCGAATGGTCGAACTATATCTAATATAGTTTGTTTTCTCTTTTCCGAAACATAACCTTCATGTGCTTGTGAACTGATAGGTTCCACATACATCAGTATGGATCATCCCTAATAAATCACTCACATGTTCTCCTTTCTCCAAGAAAGATGACATTGTTATCTTGTCCATCACACATCATCCACATGTATCAAATGATTCCAAGTCAAATGATTCTAGAATGCATTCTAAAAGAAGATTCGTTACATATTTAGATGATGATTTGACCTAATCAACAATGTTATAGTTATGTCTCATTGAGACTTATTCGATTCGGCCTTTAGTGTTAATGTTATATATGATTTGTCAAGTTTAAAGTATACATAAACAATATAATAATCGTACCAAAACAAAGAATAATTCACAATTAAAATAGTTACCAAACTATTTAATAGTGAAAAACTAATCCATCAGTATCCAATACTGAACCAATATTCATTGTTTATTGAAGGTACGAAATTACATAGTTATAATACTAAAACAAGGCCCTAAGGCAAAACAACATCATATGATCATACGGCTAATGCAGCGACCTTCGCTCCATTTCTTGCCCGTAGATCGACATCTCTATTCACCAAACTTATACTTCTATGTAGTTCCTCCACATAAAAATGTGAGAACCACATTTGGCATCCAATACCCAAGAAGTAGAATTTGTGAAGTTTAATGTCTATATCATTAATACTTGAAGATGAAGCAACCCCGTTCTTCACATCTTCTTTGAACTTTGGGCAAATTCAATTATTCCCAATAATTGAGTCTCATTCAAATTTCCCATTCAAAATTATCTCAATGTCAAAACGTGATAAATCGTAAGTGAAAAATCGAAGTTTTCTAACCAGCGATATTATCATGCAATTGAAGCCCTATCTCTTATAAAATATGAGGGAGCCAACCAGACAATCGATTCACGCCATCCAATGGCTCGAAAGTCTCTAATTTGTGTCATTGATGAACTTAAGTGTTTTGGATTAAATCACTCCCCGAGGTGTAAATAATCATAACCTTAGAATCCATCATATGAAAGACAAATTAGGCATTTGTTTTGAAATTGAATAAAATATGAACTTTTATATGTTTGCAAGTAGTGTCCAACACTTTTGCAAAGACGCATTGAGATTCCCTAGGAACCCTAGTAGCCTTCTTGCCCCTGCTCTTTTGAATACCCTATCCCATATCATAAGAATTTCCCTCTTAGGGTCCTTCTCTATCACCAGCTCAGCAGCCTTGAGCATCCCGTGGAGCTCACGAAGCGATTTCTTCAAACCATTCATATGGAAAATTTAGCCTAAAGGCATTATAACCATCATGAGATTGAAGTATGAAATCGGTTGCCAAATAATCATCATAGGAAAAATCTAGGCGGTCACTTGAAACAAATAATTCAATCATTTGTTGCACATGTGATTCCATAGATTTCCATTTTTCCAGCCTAGCTGAAGCGATGACCCTGGTCATACCGAACCGCTCAATCATAGTATGTTCCCCGAACATGCTATTGAGTTGTTCAATGATATCATAGGAATTGGTAATCTAACACATTCTCTTTGTATTCGTATTTGAGGACCATCCTCAAATTACGTTGTCAATCAAGAAAATTTGTGTTGTTCAATTTTTCACAATCAAGAATTGAACCAAACTTGAATTGAGTTGATATTTAACATGATAAACTACAAAAGAAAGATAACTAAAGTATGTAAACATCCACAAAGCGGTAAACAAATAAGGTTGTCTATCAAAATTACTTATTTGTTACATTTTGTTCAATCGATATCTAATATCGTTGTTCCCTTAAACAAAACAATCCCAAGACCCTCATCTTGCGAATCCTTAAGCCGACTGAGTCCGCACTTAAGAAACTCCAAGATAGGTAGACATCCCATGTCAATGACATCTAATGTCACTCTCGGTCGATGAGAGTCCCATTCTCATCTCATGTCTCGATAGCCACGCCTGCAGTGGATCTATCGATGAGAAAACCAAACTCACGTGTAAGGGTCTAACCCTTACTCCCACTTATCCCAAGATAACAAGTAGTACCCCGCTAAGGCGGACCTACCAACTTATGATCGAGGGCTTCATGAGTGTGACGTTTTGGACAAGACATTATACTCATTATTTTTGGGAACTTGCATGCATAGGTTTGTTTATATGTAAGTTGAACATTTATAACATAAAACAACCTATAACTAGCAAAGCAAATAAATACGAAATCGAAAAGCCCCTAGAACCTCACAACTCTCAAACGAAAAGATTAAAATAACAACAAAAGCCTTGAACATCTTCTGGACTGGTCCTCGCCCTCCGTTTTAGTTCCGTGCCCTCCGATTTTGGTCAAATCTATTCCGTACCCATAAAACCACGAACAGCGCCCGCCGTTTCACAACCAGCGGTCGCTGAACACCACCGGCGGTCGCCGTTTCCAAAACGGCGCCCGCCGAAAGGTCCGGGAACAATCTGCCAAGAAAAAGGGCTTTCGGCGGTCGCCGTTTCCAAAACGGCGCCCGCCGAAACAAAACAGCGCCCGCTGGAGCTACAACGGCGCCCGCCGTTTGGCTCCAGCAGCCCGGTTTTGTCCGTTTTGCTTCGTTTTGCTTCGTTTCTTCTCGTTTTCGCCAGAGAGCCGAGATCCTCCATCGAACCATGGACTAAGTCCATCGCTTACAAGTAGTACAATACAAATATAATAGAAAAACCTATCTATTACAATTGATTCCAAGGGACGCAGCCCTCAAAAGACTATGGCCAATCGAAACGTAAAAAACGACGAATTCATTCACCCGACCACTAACGGTGGCCGGCCTTACATCTAATCACATAATCACAATTAAACAATTAATCCAATTATGTTGATTAAACTTCTTGTGTCCAACACAAAAGTGTGCACGAGCCCTAGGCTCTGATACCAATTGAAGGTACCGGTATACCGATCCAATCGATATACCGTGTGTGAGGAAGCGTGTAAAGCGATAGATCTACTATGCCATGATCTTAGTGCACACAAATATGTATAGACACACATATTTATATATATATATACATCCAATATATATATATATAGAGAGAGATATCAACGAATTCTTACATTTGGTGATGCGTGCCTCGTTGATGTTGTTTAAGGTGGTGTTGAGTCGATTGAACCACCTTGATGGATCAGCAACTCGAAGCTCTCCTTGTGAATGACCTCGTCACTCCTTTAGATCGTCCGGATGTTGAAGCCGCACAAATGGCCCGGCCTCTACGTGTTGCACACGAACCCGGATAATGACTTGCTTGCTTGATCGAGTTGATTCTCCAAGAACAACCTCTTTTCTCTCTTTCACTTGTGAATTTCGTGGGTGGTGTTGTGATGTGATGAAAATCTGATTTTCATCCATATAATGGCCTCATTATTCACCACATTACTCCCCTTTGTAACCTACAACATAATGGGCATCATAATGCACCATTAACATGCAAAAGGGGTTACAAAGGAGGTGAAAGGTCATGCCACATACACATGCCACTATGCATTGTATGTGGTCCCACTTGTTTGTGTGGCATGCCATGTCACACTATGTGACATGCATCCATGCAAGCCATGCATCCCATGCATGTGTATTAAATCCACGTAAATATTGATTCTAAATCAATATATTTATCAAGCAATGTATATCAATATCGAGCTCGTGTGTGACCCTGTAGGTATGATTTTATCGATCAATATTATATTGTTCCCAACAATTAATATTATCGAATAATCATTTAACATCCATAGACGACCTTATGACTTTATCGATTGCACACGTAGGATCGAAGGACATATCCCAACACGACATGATTCTCCGCCTCCTCGACATGATTCTCCTCCTCCTCGACATGATTCTACGCCTCCTCGACATTATTCTCCTCCTCCTCGAGTTGCTACTCCTCCCGAGTCTCGAGCTGGACCTGCATCTGAGAGAGTGGTGGATGATGATCCACCTATTTATCGTCGGAGTGACTTCGAGAGGATCTTGTTCGACACATCCGAGAAGGGATTCACGACTCACATCGTGAGGCATGTCACGGAGAGCGTCACGGAGAACTTGTTCTCCAAAATGAAGGCATTCTTCGGCTTCAGTCGACACTCTCAGCCACGGCCTTATCCCTCGAGGCCAGTGTACGAAGAGCCTTCCTCTCCCCCTCGGAGTTCACCTCCTCGTCATTCCTACCACTGCGAGGACATTCAGGAGACTTCTTCGCGCAGAGCACCAACTCGATTCTCGACGTCGGTGATGCATGACCCTCGGTATTCATATGCAGACGCTGAGGCATGGATGCGTTACTGCAGGCAGCCCCAGGTGCCTCCGGTATTTCCATTTGACACGTGGTTCCAGGGTTATCAGATGCCTCCACCGGCCTATGGATTTCAGGGACCCTAGATGCCGCCACCGGCCTATCCATTTGAGTCCTCCAGCTACCGCACGCCTCCGTCGATAGTTCCTTTTGATCTGGAGATGTTCAGGACGCCGACACCAGCTGTTGTGGTCGATGTTGAGACCCATACTGGGAGGAACTTTGATATCTTCTCAGAGCCAGCTGCTGATGACGAGGATGATGGCGAGGATGAGGTGCCCTTGTGCTTCACTGACGAGGATGACGACGAGGATGCGGTGTCCGAGGAGGATGATGGGGAGAGCAGTCTCGGACCTCGTGTCGTTCGTCCTTCCAGGTACTTGCGTAGCCCTTTCATCCAAGGGTTTAGCAAGACACGGGGTAAAAGAAGCTGGAAGATGTACAATGTGTACAGAGCATCGGGGCCCGATTCTTGCATTAAGCTGAAGTGCTGTGATGATTTGATCCTTGATCAGAAGTTCTTCGACGATGTGGAAAACCCCTCTGGCCTGAAATCTGCAGAATACTTTAAAAACGTTCATCGAATGTGTTACTCGAATAGGTTGATCGATAGGGTTACAGGAATGGGGTTACTCGAATTGGTTAAGCGAAAAGGTTACTCGAATAATGCGATCATCCTGTAATCATAAATCTTCAAGGTTGGTCGATGGTAGGTTACTCGATAAGGCATCGACCAACCATCGATTAACAGTGTAAATTTAGTATTTTTTGGCCTTTTTTAAGATAATTAAGTTGTTATTTACACTAATAAGTTCAATTTAGAGCCATAAAACATTATTAAAACAGTTTAGATGATCAAACGATTCGTTTAGAGTGAAAACAAGTGAAACATGGAACATTAGTCATATTTTTCTAAATATCTTAAGTAAGTTTACAACAAACAAACTATGATATTGTTCAATGTTGACATGCTATGGATTAGAACTCCAAAATTGATCATCAAAACATGTTTAATGAATGTTTTTTATCATTAAAATGAAGTTACATACGCAAAAACACAATTAGAAATTGAAGAACGGCCTTAAAATTGAAAAAAATGGTCCTGTTCTTAGTTACTCGATGGGGGCTTCTTAGTTACTCGATGGTTGGTCGATGGTAACCCTAATGTACTCGATGGAACCCTAATGTACTCGAATGGGTTAATCGAAGGTAGGGTTAATCGAAGGTAAGGGTTACAAGATTGGGTTACTCGAATAGGTTAAGCGAATAAGTTAACCGAATAGGTTAATCGAATAGGTTACTCGAATAGGTTAAGCGAATAGGTTAAGCGAAATGGTTACTTGAATAGGGGTTAATCGATGAGGTTAATCGAATGGTTACAAGAAAATGTTACTCGAAAATAGGGTTACAAAATTGGGTTAATCGAATGGTTTACTCGAAGGTTGATCGATGAGGTTACTCGAAAAGGTTAAGCGAATAGGTTAATCGAATAGGTTACTCGATGGAGTACTGAATATGCAGAATGCCATTACTGTTTTTTAACATACCCTGACCTGCATATCAACAAAAACCACAGCAAATATCCAAAGAAACACACTGCATATGTCCAGAAACAAAGATAATAAATCAATCATAGTCATACGATGTATCGAGAAACACGATAACAAATCAACCAAACACCAGAAGAGCCCTCAATCCACACGCATCGGACATTTTGTTTTTGTGTGGCCCTCGGTTCTGCAAATGCTGCACTTTTTCTTCTGCCTTCTTCGACCCGATTCTTGCGTTCCTGAGGCTTCCGGAGGGACATTCAAATCAACGCCTGCAGGAGGTATGTAAGCCTTGCAGTTGCGTATGTTATGTCCTGCGCCCTTACACTTCGTACACACCTGCACACAAAGACACGATATTAGGTCTTTAATCATACTAATGACGACACAATATTAGGTTCGAAGAACAAACCTGTACACGACGAGCAGACCCAGATCCCTCAACTGCAGAACGAACCCGACTCAGCCGCGGACGTCCAGCCTGACTAACCACTTCCGGTGGAAGACACACGTACGAAGCTACTTCTGGAGGGACAACCCAATCATCAACGTGTGGTACTGGCACAATAGGAGTCGCATACATCTCTCTCAAGCTGCTTTGCTTGAAATAGGGGCCGACGAAATCGTACAATGAAAATCTAGCCCGTCTACATAAAAGTATCAAGTTAGTGGCATTAATTAATTTAAAAGAAGATGTCAGGAAATCGATACCATACCGTATAGCGGCAGCAGCATGACGACACGGAATTAGGTCTAAGTCGAACTCCCGACAGTCACACGTGCGTCTCGCGATATCCACGAGATAGGACCTGCCGTTTTCCTCAACTCTGAACACGGTCCCCGCACTGACCTCTCGAACAACAAGATGATGACTCAACTGATTCTGATTAAACATCTTTGCGAATGCCTCCTCGGTCATCTCATGCTCCCTCTCATTAGCCTTCCTTCGTTTCTCGTCAAACCATCTCTCAATCATCGCACGAATCGACTCGAGCATAGCACAAACAGGTAATCGTCGTGGCCATTTGATAGCACTGTTGAAGACTTCGGCCGCGTTCGATGTCATGAAACCATATCGTCGTTCAGGACATTTTGACCTTGCCCAGGTCTCAACACCGAGTCCAACGAGGCGCCTATAAGCACCGTCTCCACTGATTCTCTCCAAATCAGATAAATATTTTTCAAACTCATCCACTCGATAACAGTAGGCTGCTTTGTGTACAATTGTGATCACATGAGAGCGGTACATTGCCAGATTCTTCTCGAGGTGGTGACAGCACAACACACGGGTCGCGTGGGGATAGGCACTCCGAATAGCATTCGCGATGCTCTTATGCTGGTCGGACACAATGAGCAGATCGTCTGCATCGTAGCAAAGCCTGAGGTGCTCAAGAAACCACGTCCACTCCAGGTCATTCTCAATCGGACCGATACCCAAAGCAAGCGGGAAAATCTGCTCATTTCCGTCCTTCGTGACGGCAACAAATAACACACCGCTGTTTTTCCCCTTCAGATGAGTGGCGTCGACTACTATGACGGGACGCAGAGTGCGCTGCTGAAATGCACTAATGCACTGCCCAAGTGCAACAAACATGTGACAGAACACGCCCTCACTGGTCGCCTGAATATCATACCGAGTCCCTGGATTGCATTCTTTCAGCACGTGCAGATATGACGGGAGCATCTGATATGAATCCTGATAGTTGCCGTACCTCATTTCAACGGCCAGGTTCCTCGTCCGCAGGGCAAAGCTGTAATCGATCACTACTCCGTACAATCTCCTCATATCATAAATCATCGTCTTCGGCTTCAGTGTGATCTCATCGTCGACTAGCTGACGTGCAAAGTAAGTAGCAGCAACCTTGCTCGACACGTGACGATCGGCAGTCCGACCCAAATCATTGACACACTCGTGATTCAAGTTCAGCCTCGTAATCTTCCAGAGTGTTTCGTCATTCCCAGTAGCACACAATTTGAACGGGCACTTCTCACGGTCTCGCTTGCAAACGAACTTTACCCGTTCACAGGTCGAGCGTTTAGTGGCACACTCCACCATATGCTCCATGTGATACATCCCCACCGCTATCTTCAGATCCGATTTCGTTCGGAATGTCGAGCCGACTGCAATATGACCATACACAAGTTCGGGAGGCTCGACCGATCGCAATGGAACCGCAGGGTCAAACTCCGGCAGTGGAATGATCCAGCTGCGCAGTGGATTATTCTGTGCATTCTGAGCTGGTTCGGGTTGCTCGCCGGCTCCCGAATTAGAACTCGAGGACAGATTACGGTGTGAAAGAATATTTGTGATGACGCGCGGCATCAAAAATATCCATTCTGTCCATTCAGTGGTCAACGACTGCAACAGGTCGGTCTGACGAGCTTCTTCGTCGTCCTCGGAATTCTCAGCAGGCCTCTCGCCCTCAGTCGGTACATCCGTATCTACTTCTGGAATATTCACCTCGGGTGCATTTTGTTGTGCCTCCTTTAGGATCTCGGTGACGAAAATGAAACAATCGTCCTTTTGCTCGTCTAGCATGCGGGATACATCGTCGTCGCTAAGCAAAGGACACCGCACGCTCCTAAAATCATTGCCTCGTGTTAAGATAAACAACATGTACTCGATATTCGGCGGAGGGCGCAAAACGGCACGAATCTGCCTCACAAGACCATCGAGGGTAAGTTGATCCCTCCTGAAGAAAAGGCACATATCTATCCCGTCGACGTAGACCGCTCGTTCCCAACGACCACCGTAACGTATCGTGATTCGTTGATTCGACATCTACAATTACAAAAAACATTATTGAATTAGGTTAACTATTACAACATATCCATATATATCGACGAAACAAACCAAAAATTACGGAAAAATGCGTTTTTTTGCAAAAAACAAGCCCTGTTACTCGAATGGACTGTTCCATCGAGTAACAGGATGGACTGTTACTTTCGAGTAACAGGATTCGATTAACCTCAATTCGAGTAACCTCACATTACTCGAATCTGTGTTACTGGAATGAGGTTAGTCGAAACATGTTACTGGAGTTAGGGTTAATCGAAAATCTACTCGAAAGCATTTCGGGTAACCTCAGTTCGATTAACCTCAGTTCGAGTAATGTTTCGCTTCATAAATTCTTAGTTACTCGATGGGTTGATCGATAGAGCGTACGATCGACCAACCCATCGAGTAACTGTCGCAGAAAAATTTTTTGCGGAAAACTTGATCACGTACCTCTCGATTTGGCTCGTCAAGGCACGCGTATGTTCTCCGGCGTTTTCCAGAATCTAACGGGGCAACATGTAGAGAGTGTTTGAGAGAATTTTGAGAGAATTTTTGAAAAAAATTTGGTTTGGTTTTGGTAGATATGTGATGAATATGGAGGATTGAATGCACAATAAACCCACACCAAACCCTCAACCAAACAATAAATCTGATTTTGTGGGCCCCACATGTATTTTCTTTTTATTTTTATGTTAATTGAAATTGTTTTTGTATTTTGTTTTGTTTTTTTTGATTTATTAAAAAGGTAAGGGTATAAGAGACAATTTATGTTCAATTGGTGTAAAAAACTCACACTTTTATAAAGGAGGACTTTAAACGCATACCCTTAACAAATGCGACTACAAAGTCACATTCCCTCTTAACAAAAATTTGGGAACGAGTCCGGGCCTCCAAAATTCTTGGCGAGACCGAGAGAAGCCTGAAAAACATTTCGGGCTCGTACAATTACATTTACCACGACTACTAAAGTTGTTCCGAGTAGTCAGTACCTGATCATTGATTCTCTACCAGCCGCCGTCATTTTCTTGAAGCCTCCAACTTGCTTAACCGATTCAGGTATATTGTCAAATCTCTGTTTTTCTAAAAAAAATGCCCTCATATTCACACACATACGAAGAGCCCACATGTCTAAGCGATGCGATTTTTTTTTTGTTGAACAGATTGATGTGCGGATTGGAGAAACCCTAATTCTCCTTCTCCATCAGAGGTTAATTTATGCAAATTCTTATTGTTTGGAATGACTGTTATTATGCGTATTCATTCTATTTTTGTGGGCGATAAAAATTTAAAACATGTTCGTCTTGAATTGAGGGGATAGTATGAGAAAGTGGCAAAAGATTGAGTTTTATTTATTTATTTTTTAAGTAATTTTGTTGACCATATTTATTTGTTGCTTGGCTTATTCCATGTCTGGTATCTTTGGTGTAAGGTGAATTGAATAGAGATTAATTCCGGTAAAGTTTGGACTTTAGACTAGTGGGGATTTACCGTATGAAGAAACTGACTAACCTCACTCTTTGAACTCAGCCATCATTTTCGTATACATTGCTGGGAGATAATGTCTTAACCTGAGTCTAGATATTTCGAGGCCGTATGCAGAATTAAGACAATGTCATTAATCCTACGATTATAAGTCATAACAGGAATTGATCGCAGATAGGACAGTATGGGAAATTTTTATGTTGTCTTTTAGAACAGTAAGGGTTTATGATTATTGTTGATTGTCATCTGGTAAAGGAACCGAGAATGAGAAATTTGAAAAAAGTAAGTCAAGCTTATTGACTTTTACTCTTTATTCGCTTCATGCAGTCATTCCATTTTATCGATCAGAGAGGTTCAGAGTGTGCTTGTTTTTTGCGCGAAGGGAAGATGAGGTTGCTGAAGGTAGCGACGTGCAACTTGAATCAATGGGCAATGGATTTCGATTGCAATTTGCAGAACATCAAGGAATCAATCTCTAGGTCTAAAGAAGCCGGCGCTGTAATTCGGCTCGGCCCTGAGCTCGAAATCACTGGCTATGGCTGCGAAGACCATTTCCTCGAACTCGACACCATCCACCATGCGTAAGCCCACACCTACTTAACTCAATACTCCACTATTTTTGTTAATTGATTCAGTGTGGATTCTACTTTGAAATATGATGCATCTTTATCTTCATGCAATGCGATTTTATCGGAACAATGACGTGATGCAATTATATGTTTTTTTGTTTTTGTTTTTTTAATGGATTGTTATATGTTTTTGTTAAAAGCTATTGCATATAGTCAATGATCGTGTGATTCCGTTGTATGTTTCGTATCGAAATATGGCCGCTTCTCCTTTCTGGAGAGGGGGCTAATGATTACTCAGGATCTCGTGAACTGGAAATATAGATAGTATCATAACATGGCATGATTTCTTTTCGCATGAAGTAAAATGTTGGAAAGTCCCAGCTTTTCCTTTCAGGAAGAAAATTTCTTTGGAGCTGAAGCTTCGTAATTCCTGATGTGACATTTTCAGGTGGGACTGCTTAAAAGAATTATTGGTTGACGATTGGACAGATGGCATATTGTGCAGTTTCGGTATGCCCATTATCAAAGGATCCGAGCGTTACAATTGTCAGGTGATGTGCTTGAATAGGAAAATACTGTTAATACGCCCTAAGATGTGGCTTGCAAATGACGGAAACTACAGAGAACTTAGATGGTTTACTGCGTGGAAGCAAAAAGAGCATCTTGAAGACTTTCTTCTGCCAAGTGATATATCTGAGGCTCTATCACAAACGACGGTACCTTTTGGTTATGGATATCTTCAGTTTCTAGACACGTATGCCCTCATCTCTTGCTGTTTCTATCATTTAGTCTTACCGCTGCAATCTAGTACTGTATCAGCCTTACTGTTTATAGGTGTCAACTCGTGAAGTTTGATATTTGGTAAAATATGAATGAACTAATGTGTTTTGGTAGAAAAAAACATAGTTTTACTGTTTTAGGTACAAGAGAGTTGTAATGTAGGTATATTTATCTTTAGTCTTCTTGTTTTGTTACATATTTTAGCAGTGTAACCTAATATCATGAGCCATGATAGTAGAATAGTAGATACTGAATGTGTAGCTACATTTGGCGTTAACTGTTCATAAGTTCTAATGCTTTAATGTTTGCTTCACTTAGAGCTGTTGCAGCTGAAGTGTGTGAGGAACTTTTTAGTCCCATAGCCCCTCATGCTGAGCTTGCATTGAATGGAGTTGAAGTTTTTATGAATGCTAGTGGAAGTCATCATCAATTACGAAAACTTGATCTCCGGATTCGTTCTTTTATTGGTGCTACAAATACACGTGGAGGGGTTTACATGTATAGTAATCACCAAGGATGTGATGGCGGGCGCCTTTATTATGGTGAGTAATTTGGCCTAAGTTGTCATTCTTATATTTTTAACACATCAGAGGACAATCATGTCTGATATTAATGATTCATCTCACATATTGTCACAATAGTGTAAATATGTTGGCTCATCGTATTTCAATTCTATCTTGATCGCTCAATTTTTCAACTTGGAGACGTTTTCCCCTCACCTAAATATTTAAAAAAATTTGAGATGTTATGAAATATTCCCTAGCTGATAGTTATACTAATTCTTACTACTTTTAAGTAACAATGCTTAAAAATCACCTAAAATTTTACTAGCTTGTTTCTTAAATTAATTCTAACCGATAATCATCTAGACTGCATGCAACAAACTGTAAATTGCAGTTACTGTTAGCTAATATTATTTTGGAGGGTTGAAATACCATTTGTTACCTTGTGGACTGTGGTTAGAAAATGCATGATATTTTGAGGATGTCTTGCCTGTTAAATTTCTGTATTGTATGCGCAGATGGATGCTCTTGTGTTGTTGTGAATGGAGATGTGGTTGCTCAGGGCTCACAGTTCTCCATGAAGGACGTTGAGTTGGTGGTTGCTCAAGTAGATCTAGATGCGGTATTATATTTAATATCAATTACTTGTTAATATACTAATTTCTAGAAGGATGTCCTTGTACTCATTCTTGGAATTGTTATACTATTTATGTTATTTTTTGCACCTATGTTGCAATGGGTTTGAGTGCAGGTAGCCAGTTTTAGAGGATCTATTAGTAGTTTTCAGGAACAAGCCAGTTGCAAACCAAAAGTCTCCTCTGTTTCAGTACCTTACAAGCTTTGTGGATCTTTTAACCTCCAAATGTTACTTTCAAGTCCGCTTAAGGTGAGTGAGGCAAATTTAACCAAGTAATTTCATGGGAAATTCTAATTTTTGTTTTGACCTCATATATCATACTTCTTGGAGGTAGTATATTGACAAAACCCTTGTTTAGGAACTTAGAATAAGTTGGCTTCATTGGCTATTAAGCTTCCCAGCTCTCACTTCCCAGTAATGGAATTTTTGTCTTTTCCTTCTCTCAGATTCACTATCATTCACCCGAAGAGGAAATTGCTTTTGGGCCAGGCTGCTGGCTGTGGGATTACTTAAGAAGAAGTGGAGCTTCTGGCTTTTTACTTCCACTTTCAGGTGGAGCAGATAGCTCCTCAGTTGCTGCCATAGTCGGTTCCATGTGTCAGTTAGTAGTAAAAGGTTCGTTTCTATAATACTCACTGCTCATATTGCCATACGGGTCAGGAGTTTTTAGCTTAATCTTGCATGAACAGTAGATAAATTGGTTCTCACTTGTCAACCAATTGATTTGAGTGCATGCATTTTGTTACCATGATACATGTGAAAATTCTAGAATGTCATATTTAAGTCTAAAACTCCACTAATTGTTCTTAACAAACATAAAGGAAATCGGAAAAAAACAGTGATTCTCTCCCAACATTTACCTGGAAAAATAAAGCACTTTTGCATATTTTCAGTTATCAACTTATGAAGTCCTTTTATTTAATAACGTGGGATTTTACACTACAGTGAGCAATCTTTATACCCTTCTTCGGATTTTGGAACAATCCATTATGACTCCCACTTTATCATGCAAATTAACAGCACCTATGTGGTTGCCCCTTTGGCAATCTATACATTGTAGTAAAAAACATATACATTTGTAACAGAAATTTTCTTTCAGAAATATCAAATGGGGATAAACAAGTCAAAGCTGATGCTATACGGATCGGCCATTACACTGACGGACAATTTCCAACAGACAGCAAAGAATTTGCTAGGCGCATATTCTACACAGTTTTCATGGGATCTGAAAATAGGTGAGATTGCTAGTGGAAGAAACTATTTATTGGCTATAGCTATAAATATGTTGCATACTTATTGTCAAGTGTCAACTAATATGACACTTGAGTTTTTCGAAATTCTAAGACTTTACACATTCTGGCTCTGTATCTTTGCAAGAAGGATAAATCTCGTATTTATGACCTAGTTTAATTGTATTGCAGTTAGAGATTTTTTTTCCTTTTTAATATTTTCATAGGCAACTAATTCTAGGTAGCCAATTCTTTATTTTCAAACAAGACTTGTTTCATTTTTGATCTGCTTGTTTCTCAAGAAGACATGGAACAAACTAGAAGTGTCATTGTTATCACCTTTCATGAATACACTTTTTGTAATTAACCGCAACAATTTACTCTTATAGTTCTAATGCCACGAGAACCAGAGCAAGGGTGCTTGCGGAAGAAATCGGGTCATGGCATCTTGATGTGTCAATAGATGGAGTGGTTTCGTCCCTGCTTTCTTTATTTCAGACACTTACAGGAAAACGGCCCTGTTACAAGGTAAAAAGACTAATATGACCCAAGGAGTTTGGGAATTTCTGTATACATAATAGTACATGGATATGAACTTGCGCTCTATGGTATGAATTTCTTGTTGGCTTTGATCACTTGTCTCTCAGGTAGATGGGGGGTCGAACATTGAAAACTTAGGGTTGCAAAATATTCAGGCTCGGATAAGAATGGTCTTAGCATTTATGCTAGCATCACTCTTGCCATGGGTTCACAGCAAACCAGGGTTTTATCTGGTCTTGGGAAGCTCCAATGTGGATGAAGGATTACGTGGTTACTTGACTAAGGTACTGTTTTGAGTTTGTCAGTTCACTAATGCTATTTGCTGGATCATTCAGTACAATGCTGATTATTGGTTTTTTTATTATTAAATGTTCTTTCTTATTGTGTGCAGTATGATTGCAGTTCAGCTGACATAAATCCAATTGGAAGTATTAGCAAGCAGGATCTGCGGATATTTCTGAGATGGGCTAGTGTGAATCTGGGCTACTCATCTCTGGCAGAGATTGAAGCTGCTCCCCCAACTGCTGAGCTGGAGCCTATACGATCTGATTACAGCCAGGTATCTCTATCTATGGATAAATTCAAATGCTAAATGTTTGCTAATACTCAAACATTCTTGTATGTCTGCCAGTTTTTAGTTTCTTTAATGATTCTTTTTAATATATGGGTAAATATTAGAGAGGCAAGACTGCAGTATTAAACCATAGACTTGAGTTTTTCTGTTGAAAAGCAAGAATGAGTTTACCATAGACTTCTAGTTTAGAAAACATGAATTTTCTCTTTCGTTGGTCATTCTAGATCTTTCTACTCTCCGCCGATTGTATCTTGCACCTTAATATTAGAGGCAAGGGAGTTTTTGTTAATTAGGCATTGTGTGTATGTGACTGGATGTATCATTTTATATAATTTGAAAATAAACAGTTGGATGAAGTGGACATGGGAATGTCATATGAAGAACTGTCAGTCTACGGAAGGCTGCGTAAAATATTCCGCTGCGGACCTGTATCCATGTTTCAGGTGTTTTGTAGTATCTATTTTGTTCAATGTATTCTACTGAATCGTTTCCTCTCTTGAATGGAGTTTCCATCTTTTATTTTTATTCTGTGTGTGGGTGGGTGTAGAATCTGTGTTACAAATGGGGAACGAAGCTAACTCCAGCAGAGATCTCTGACAAAGTGAAACATTTCTTCAAGTATTATTCTATCAATAGACATAAGATGACGGTTCTTACACCTTCCTATCACGCAGAGGTACGTACACCTCTTCAAGTTCTCCATATTTTTTTTTCTTTCTAATTTTGTGTTATATGATTGCCTAATTACCAGCTGTAATAAATTGCTTTGCAGAGTTACTCACCCGAGGATAATAGGTTTGATCTCCGCCAATTTCTGTACAATGCAAGGTGGCCTTATCAATTCCGGAAAATCGATAAACTTGTGCAGGAGTTGAATGGTGGTAGTGTGGCTATTAAGAAATCTAGCGATGCTGATGGTGATGGTGATGGTGGCATGGGCGTGATAGCTGCGGGTTCCGGCAATCCAAGTTCCGGTGTTTGATTTTAAGACACTGAATGATCAGAATATAGAAATTCTACTTTTGTATAGATGCACTACAGGCTACACAAAATTTTCTGACCATACTTGCTAGCACTTATTTTGTAATTTACTAAAGAATGTGGATAATTTTTTGTGAGTCATGATAGGAATTTGAGTATAAAAATATGTGGTCAATCATTATATAGTTTTGTATTGTTTGTTTTTTATTGACCCTATCAATTATTAGTAATTGAATAGTCATTAAATTATGATGATTTATATTAAATCATTAATTTATGATGATTTATTGTATTTTTTGTTTTTTAATTGATGTTATCAATTATTAGTAATTGTCTAATTGAATAGACATTAAATTATGATGATTTATATTTAATTAAATCATTAATTCATGATGATTTATATTAAATTGAATGACTTTATATTTGACATTTTTTTTTATTAAAATGTGTGAAAAACTCAAAACATCAATAAAAAAAGGAGTATAAAATAAAATAGAAATAGAAACTCAAAGCTTCGATTAAAATAAATAAAAAAATTTATACTCTAATTGTAAAATAACACATACTTTTTTTTTAAATAAATGTTTCAATAATAGATAACTTCCAAAAAAAGAAAAAAAATGATCTTACTTTTTCATTTAAAAATATAATTTTATTCGTACTTTTTTACCTATTTTTCAATTTTATTCACAACGTACATTTTAAATACATTTACATCCATTTTTTTATTAAAAAGTCAAAAATTACCATTCTTCTTAATCAATTTTTTCCCCATGTTTTTTCACATGCATGTATTGACCGGCCAAATACAAATACATTGAGTGCATGTTGAGAAAAAAGGCAGAAGATAATAAAGCAATAATAAATGGATAGATGGAAACATGCTGATCGAGGGTGAAGGAAAACCAAACCTCATCCCTCACGCAATCAATTGACTCTAAAAACAAAACATCAATTCAATAGAAAAACGTCACTAACCGAGATGAGGTCAAAAAACAGTAGCTACTAATCTAGACGACAGCAAAAATATTGCATCAAGAACCTGACGAGTCAAAATCAATACTCAGATGATGAGATGACGTCGTCGATTTTTAGGATCATCTTAACGACTTGGGTTGCAAGAAGAATCTGCTGCTGTTTCCCGATCAAAGTCTCGAAAACATTTTGCTCGCGCATGTCATTTGTGCCGACATCATTGCAATCAATTCCGCAGAAAGTGGTGTCATCCTACGGAGTAAAACAAAATTCAATTTTCAGAAAAACCACCACAAAATATTAGTTTTGTGAGCTTGGGGAAAGAAATAACAGCCAGAAACATTATTACCTTAATTTGCTGAGATTTAACGGCAGATAAAGTTTCTATAGGCTGGAGGCCACTATTTTCAGCTAGTGCCATCGGGACAGCATCTAATGCATCTGCAAATGCCCTAATAGCATACTGACAAGAGAAACATGTATAAATGATAAGTTGACAAACTTAGATATAAAAGAAAGGTGCTTACAGTCTTTCACCACTATTTCTTTTTACTTATTATTAAGAGAAAAGGTTTGCTTCTCACTTGCTCAACTCCTGGGTATTTATCAGCAGCTGCTTCGACAGCAATAGAGCAAGATATCTCAGCAGAACCACCACCATACACTATAGAATTGTTGCGGATAAGATTTCGAGCAACGCACAAAGCATCATGAAGGCTGCGTTTTGTTTCCTCAATCATCATCTTGTTACCTAAAACAATCATACAAAACAAGGATCGATATAAATTTTGAACAAAAAAGATGACAATTTCTTCCAAACGAACACTCAGAAGGAAAAAAAAAGAAAGCAAAATCATCCTTCCAATGCCAAATCAATATATTTTGCCCCAAATTCAAAATTGTTTAATTAAATAATTGAAATAAATTTATGGATGAGTTTCACATGATACTTATGAGCAACAGTAAGCACATGTCAGGTGAACCTCCAAAATCAAGCTAACAAACAAAAAAGATTGAGAAAGTATATACAAAGTAAAGGCCAGCCATTCAAAATATATGGTTTGGAGTTTGGACCATAGCAAAAAAAGTTATATGCATAGTAAAGAGCATCCATAAAACCAAATGACAGTAATATACAAAGGGGAAACAAATGATAATTTGGAAGATGACAGAATTGACCTACCACCACGTATAAAGATTGTTACTGCCTTTGAATTTGCGCAGTGCTCAATATATAGCATCCGATCTTTAGTGGTTCCGAAAGCTTTTTCTCGAACCAAACCAGCCTAACATGTGAGGGAAACATGTAAGAACATATAGTGATAACTGATTACATAGCAGAAAAGTAATCTATACAGAAAAGATTATTAAAAATCTTAGATAGACAAACCAATGCGTAGGTGTGAAAATTTACCTTCCCTAGTTTCTCTGGTGTCAACTCTTGAAATCTTGGCACAATTCTCCCACCTTATACAAATTTTGATAATCATTTACCATCACAAACTCAATTAATTTATTAGAATTATCAAAACACAACCACGAAGTTTGAAGATCGATATTAAACCTGTGGCTATGGCAATCAGCTCTAACTCGACACCACCAACCCATCGGACAGCAGGTAAATTTCTATGCAATAATAAGTGGTTTGCCTCATCATCAAAACCCCATTGGCAGATAACTAGTGTAGCCCCAGCATCCTACAATCCAGAGAGGATGGCATGTTATATCAATGAATTCAATTTTACAAAAAAAAAAGGCAATATTGATGTACAACTACATTAATAATGGGCAGGCATACAAATATATTGAATTGTGTTACAAACTTTAATCAAACGACAGTTGATAAGAAATGCAAAGGATATACAAGCTTCACCCGAACTGATAACTACCATAGTTCATTATCGAGTGAAGTAAAAAAATAAACAGATCAGTCTACAGCACCACGCCACCATGTCATTCTAATGTAACAATGGCTTTAACTCTCATATAATCTCGCCGTACAAACGGGAAAATCCTAAAGGCTAGAAGAACTTCATATTTACCCTCAATTCTGAAGAATCTCACCAAAGTTAAACATAACATGAAGCAAATACAAATTAATTACCTTGCATTGATGAACCATATCATCAAAGTACTTCCGCTCTTGATCACGTAATGTTTGGAATTTTTCCACAGAATCAATATCAACCTTATGTTTAGTCTTTGGCTTCGGAGGCTCAAACGGGCAAGTCAAAATTGCAATTTTTGCATCCTCAATTTGCTTTGGCATCTGTGGATGACTCATATCTTTGTCAACGAGAATTCCATATATTAATTCAGTATCCTCCAGCTTTCCACCTACTTTTCCCTCTATTTTAATTAAGTCCAGGTTAACATCCTTCCTTTCTAAATCTGCAACAGCAAGGACTGCTTTAACAGCAATCTCTGCCAGGCTTCGCTTGCACCTATTCACACTGCAAAGCGAATAACAAAATCAAAACATGTACGACAAAAAAGATATATATAGTAGCACAGTTATCAGAAGCATATATAAAAGGGTATAATTCATGAACGCAATACCTAAGTCATATATGTAGTAAATGTTTCATGATTTGCGAGTCATAGTCAAGGTATTTTGCTAAAATTTAGTTTGAAAGATTGGGTGAAGGTTCAAGATCAGAATGAACCTCTTAGTCATCCTTGACTTGTCAGGACACAAAACTATTGAGAAAATTGAAAGGAAAAAAACAGTATTATCACCGAATACCATCCAAACATGTTTTAACAGGTCCCAAGTCCCAACAACTAGAAAGTAATCAAAGTATACCTTACGGAGTTCAAGATGGTAAAAAAAAATTGGAATATTCAGTATAGATCAATGAAATACCACTTCAACTGGCCATTCATGGCACAAAGATATAAGGCAAGTTAAAACTCAACCTCTCTTCGCCCGTATAACATGCATAAACAAATTCCAACAATAATAGAAAATAAATCTTGACATTAAAAAATACGGTCAAAAGTATAGCAGAAGAATCAGTACTTACATTTTGGAAGATAAAGTGGTCATACAAGTCCGAATCAAAGGTTCAGGGTCCGTTGCACCAAACTCGAATTTATGGGCAATGTGCTCTAAATGCTCAAATGCTAATTTGGAAGCCACCTCATATCCTTCTGCGATCCTAATAGGATGAATGCCACGTTCCAATAGCTTCTCTGCTTGTTCTAAAAGTGATCCGGCCAGGACAACAACTCCAGTTGTTCCATCACCGATTTCATAGTCTTGGCTTCGTGACAGTTCAACCATCAGTTTAGCAATCTGATTGTCAACGTCCATCTGCTCCAAGATCGTTGCCCCATCGTTCGCTGACAGTAATCAATCAGTTTAACTCATAAATACAGTAAAATTTATCTTAACGAAAACCCTCGTTTGAGAATCCAAACAGACTACTACTAGTTTTAACGCTTTATTTTTACCCAAACCTTATTCAAATAAAAACCACAGGAAATTCACCAAACATCAATATGAAAAACTGAAATGAGAAGAGTGCGAGGCTTACTAACGGTGACGTCACCGTCGGAGTTCTGAAGCATTTTATCCATGCCTTTGGGGCCGAGCGAGGTTCGGAGGATCCGTGCCACTGCTTTTGCTGCGGCGATGTTGGACTTCTGAGCATCGAGACCTCGCACTCTGGACTTCTGCTCCTGCTCCCTCAGTATAATGAACCGGCGGCCGTATTCATCGATAGCAAGCGCCATCTGGTTACACCGCCTTGTCGGATCTTTAACTCGATCCGAGAGTTGGAAAAAAAAATTTAGTGCCCGCGTGAGTTTCGAAGAGTGAGAGTTTAACCTAGGAATGGTGAAACCGTGATTTCTTGGAGAGCTTCGGATAAATGCCCCTACCAATAGTAAGTAAGGGTTAAATAACCCTTACAAAAATAAAATTGGATTTCTACCCCTCCTTTTATAAAATTAAATGTAAAAGAAATTAAAATGAAAATATTTACACATTAACCCCTCAAAATATTTACACAAGAACCCCTCTTTCATTTCTTCTTCTTCCCCTCTTTTTTCTCTCCCGAACCCTAAATCGCCAAAAAAAAACGGCTCCCAAATCGACGATTTTCCACCAACAATTCGACGTAAAAAGGTTAGCATTCACTTCTACATGACTTGTGGGTGTGTTGTTGTCAATATCGAGCTTGAATTTTGCGATTTGAGTGCTTTTCGAAACCAAAAAAATCTGCAAAATCGCTGTTTCTGTCGCAGGCGGGCGTAGGGCGTAGGCCACTGCCTACGCCCTACGTCTGTATGGAAGAATGCTGAAGGCTGCAACAAGTTGGGCGTAGGGCGTAGGCCACTGCCTACGCCCTACGCCCATACGGAAGTAGCTCATTGCCTACTTCCATATGGGCGTAGGGCGTAGGCAGTGGCCTACGCCCTACGCCCAACTTGTTGCAGCCTTCAGCATACTTCCAGATAGGCGTAGGGCGTAGGCAGTGGCCTACGCCCTACGCCCGTATCAGTGCAGTTTTGAATCTGATTCTTCCCGTTTTATTGTAACTGCAGGCATGGATAAGATATCAATCATAATACATTTTAGTGGAGAGTGGCAGCTCTTGGAGGGATATTGGAGATGGGTAATGAGCGATTTGAAGCACTCGAAAACAATATTGATTGATAGGAGCATTTCGTTTAATGCACTTATTGAGAAAGTGTGTGGAAAAATCGGCATCGATCCATCATGTAATGAAGTTGCGATCTCTCGATTCCCAAAGGAAAAGTCTCCTCCGATATATCTTAATGATGAAGAAGATTGGACCACGACTCTATGGATTCATAGAAACCAAGATGAAATGGAGTTGTTTGTGACCTACAGTCCTTCTGTACCGAGAAGTCCTGCCCGTGAAAGTCCTGCACGTCAAAGTCAAAGTCCTGCACGTCAAAGTCCAATTCGGCCAGAAAAACTTCCAACTCGAAGAACTTCAGGTGAAACATCACAATATTACAGTCAAGTAATAGTGCCATCTACTTATGATCAGTCTGTATCTATTTGGGATAGCATTGATTTATGCAATACTTCGTATGGTGGTGTTTCTGGTGATTATGATGGTGGTGTTTTTGGTGATTATGATGGTGGTGTGGGTGGTGATTATTATGATGGTTTTGATGGTGTCGAGGTCGATGCTAACGACGATGATGTTGTTGATGACGATGATAATAACAATGGTGGAGGTGGTGACGACGGTAATAATGAGGGCGGTAGTTCTTATTATAATAATCCTGTTGTGGACGATGTTGTTGCTCCTGCTTTCAGACTTTGTGATCGAGACGGGGGTGGTCGGTATGATGGTTCCGATTTGGTAGTTGGTCAGACTTTCAAGAACAAAGACGAGTTCAGCTACGTTGTCGCTCGGGTAGCATTGCAGGGCAAGTTTGAATTTGTTGTGGCCAAATCTGATCACAATCGAAAGGTGGTGAAATGTGTTGAAAAAAATTGCAAATGGAAAATTCGTGCAACGAGGAAGAAGACGACCGATGAGTTTGTGATTAAAACCTACACCAACATCCACACTTGTTCTTTGATTGATAGAAGCGGTGTGCACAGGCAGGCCTCGAGCAATCTTATCGGCAATCGACTCCAGGACCAGTTCTTGAATGCAAAGAAACCTATGACACCAGCTGCAATTCAGCAGTTCATGCGTACTGAGGAAAATATCACTGTCAGTTACGACAAAGCATGGAGAGGGCGACAGAGAGCCCTGGAAAATGTTCGCGGATCCTATGAAGATAATTTCTCGAAGCTTCCTTCGTATTGTTACATGCTTGAACAAAGGAATCCAGGTACGTTCACCCGTATTCAGACAAACGCCAGCAATGAATTTCAGTACTTCTTCATGGCTATCGGAGCGTGTATTCGAGGATTTCAGTACATGAAGGACGTTATCGTCATTGATGCATCGTTCATGACCAATAGATACAAGGGAACGCTTCTTATTGCTTCTGCTACTGACAGTGAGCATCACAGTTACCCACTTGCTTGGGGTGTGGGTGATGCAGAGGACACCAATTGCTGGATTTGGTTCCTTCAGTGCTTGCAGTTTTTGATTGCAGATAGATCTGATCTGGTAATCGTGTCTGACAGAGGTCAGCCAATTATAAATGCTGTAGCTGCTGTTTACCCTAAAGCAGAACATGGACACTGCTATTGGCACATCATGCAAAACATCAAGTCCAAGTACAACAGGAGAAACGACTTGGTTGGTCATTTTAAGAGGGCTGCGTGCTCGTACACTGTACCCGAGTTCAATCGACATTTTTCAGAGCTTAGAGCAGCGAGCGAGAAATGTGCAAAGTGGCTAGAAGATATCACGTTTGAGAAATGGTCAAGAGTCCACCACTGTGTGAATAGATACGAGGTGATGACGTCTAACGCAGTGGAAGTGATAAATGCCGTGATGAAAGACGCTAAAGACTTTCCCATATGTTCCTTGATCAAGTTTATCGTGGATAAGATGGTCGAATGGTTTTGCAGACATCGTGAAGAAGCTCGTGCGTTCACCGGTGTATTGACACCGAGAAGGGAAACAACGTTGCGTGAGCGTTATGACCGTGCTCCTAAATGGGTTACCAAAAAAATAAGTACTTGGATGTACACTGTGGAGTCGACTAGATGGTGTGGGGTTGTGGATTTGGAGGCAATGACGTGTGAATGTGGTGTGTTTCAAATTGACATGATGCCGTGTGAGCATGCCATTGCCGCAGCGTGTGCCAAGGACCCGAGTCGGGCAGGACAATATGCTTATGATATGACTTCTCTTTATTTCACCCGTGAGTATATGATGGAAGCATATAAGGAGAACATTATACCTGTTCCTTCAGAAGATCAATGGACGGAGATTCCCGAATATGTCCAAAACATGATAGTGTTGCCCCCACCGGCGAAACGAACTCCAGGACGGCCGAGAATGGACCGCTTCACGAGTCGAATGGAGAGGTTTTCGAAGAAAACATATCGATGTGGGAAATGTCAAGGAGAGGGTCACAATGCACAAACTTGTCCGATTCCACCAGAGTAAACACTGTTGAACTTTTATGTAGTTGTGTGTGTTTTTTCATATATTTTTGTGTAATTTGACTTGTGAAATATTTACTATGCAGGTTGTGATGTCAAGAGGAGGAAGTTGTAGATGCCCGGGTGTAGCGAAGAAGAGGGCATGACTAGAACTCTTTGATTTTTTACAATTATTTTGTGTTTTGAGACAATTGTGCAACAAACTGTGTTGTAATGAATCAAACATGTTAGAAGTGTTTTAATTTTAGACTTTGTATTTGTCCTTAATCATCCAATGTTAGAATTGCTTGAATGTGGTGTAAATGTGTTTTGGACAGGTTGGAATCACAAAAAACGGGGAAATCCATGAAAAAATCTGTTCTGTGGCGGGCGTAGGGCGTAGGCCATTGCCTACGCCCTACGCCCGCTCTGTCGCAGGCCAAAGCCTGCTTCTTGATGGGCGTAGGGCGTAGGCCATTGCCTACGCCCTACGCCCGCTCTGTCGCAGGCCAAAGCATGCACTGACTGACGCAGGGCGTAGGCCACTACGCTACGCCCTACGCCCATTCTGACGCACCCCCACCTACGCCCTACGCCTTCACAGTTTGGATTTCACGCGGTTTTTGCAATTTATCGACTTACCCGTGGATAATTAATGTAATTTGTACCGTTGGATGATCTTAAAATGTAGTTTTGCGTGTCCCGACCAATTTTCGTGGAAAAATAATGTCGGGAAGTGATCGATCGGCTAATGTCGAGCATTTGACGACTTTTGCGACATTAGCGGATCGAGCACTTCCCGACATTATTTTTTCACGAAAATTGGAAGGGACACGTAAAACTACCCTTTAAGATCATCCAACGGTTCAAAATACATTAATTATCCACGAGTAGAAGTATTTAGTGTTTTCATCACATATTACTTCTAAGTTACTTATAAGTTTAACTTTAAATGTTATAGTTTGAGTTGAAGTTAAGTAGCTTCAAGGTATGACCAAACAATAAAATGTGGTTTCGTTATTTTGAACCGTTGGATGATCTTAAAATGTAGTTTTACGTGTCCCTTCCAATTTTCGTGAAAAAATAATGTCGGGAAGTGCTCAATCCGCCAATGTCGCAAAAGTCGACAAATGCTCGACATTAGCCGATCGATCACTTCCCGACATTATTTTTCCACGAAAATTGGTCGGGACACGCAAAACTACATTTTAAGATCATCCAACGGTACAAATTACATTAATTATCCACGGGTAAGTCGATAAATTGCAAAAACCGCGTGAAATCCAAACTGTGAAGGCGTAGGGCGTAGGAGGGGGTGCGTCAGAATGGGCGTAGGGCGTAGCGTAGTGGCCTACGCCCTGCGTCAGTCAAGTGCATGCAGTGGCCTGCGACAGAGCGGGCGTAGGGCGTAGGCAATGGCCTACGCCCTACGCCCATCAAGAAGCAGGCTTTGGCCTGCGACAGAGCGGGCGTAGGGCGTAGGCAATGGCCTACGCCCTACGCCCGCCACAGAACAGATTTTTTCATGGATTTCCCCGTTTTTTGTGATTCCAACCTGTCCAAAACACATTTACACCACATTCAAGCAATTCTAATGTTTACAATTCAATACAATACAAATCAATCGACTCGATGACTCAAACTGAAGATTTTTCGAGCTACATATCGGCGATATTTCATCAAGTACGCGTCGTCGATTTCTTTATCCCGGTGATTGAGGTACTTGTTGACTAGACGATCCAGATACATACACACGTACGGGCCGCAGTTGTGGTTGTCGACTTGGACAAACTGCTCCGTCGGGGCTTCGATCCGCATAGGAGTCTTCTTGTGGGTTCGACGAAAAAAGTTTCTACCCTCCCAAAATCCTGCAGCTACCAAGAGACGAGGCAACAACTCCAACACCGGAGTTAGTACACGAAACTTGACAGTTAGATCCGGAGTACGCCACAAGCACGAGTCGTACAACTGTATACTCCATAGGTCCAGGTCAATCCGTATCACGACCCAATGTTCCCCGGTATTACAGACCGTTATCACCTAAAAAAATAAGAAATAAAATAAAACGTTATTTACAATTAAATTAAAATATTAAATTGAATTAAAAAAATAAAAATGTACGGTTCTTTAAATTACCTCTCGTGCGTATTCCCAAGTCTCGTGCCTATGGTCCCCTGTGATGTATTTCAGCATGTAGTCCGGTGGTGTCCAGGACTCATATTTCGTCTCCAAGTTCTTTCTCCTTGCATGTGCAATCGGGATCTCAACCTCAGCGTACTGGGTCTTCATAGCGTTCTGTTAATTAAAAATAAATTTAAACGATTAGTATTAGGAAAATGATAAAAAAAACTTGTATTTGATAGGATGATTGGATCTTACGAAGAACTCGGTACACAAGAGTATAGTCCGCTGTGGAGTGACTTCATCATTTACACCTTTGTTCTCCTTTATCTTGTCCCGCAGGTACGTAATGTACATGTCAATCTCCTGAAAAATATACATATCACAGTTAAACACAATTTAATAAACATTATAAATTTCAAAGTTTAACTACAAATTAACTTACCATGTCCGAGTACCAATAATGTAGTGACTCAATCCGCTCGAAGTGGGCCTGGTTCAGAGTAAGTCCGTTGAAAGGGATATAGACACTCATTCCATGCCCGTCACGACGGAACATCGAATAGAGCCCCCTAACTTTCTTGCTGCCTCTCCGTGCGAACTGCTGGACGTACGGGCTCCGAAGAGCTGCCGAGGGTCTCCTCACACGGGGTCCGAGACTACTCTCGGCGACATCACCCTCCTCCTCCTCATCAGCCCCAAGTTCTTTCTCCTCTTCCGACAATGCAATCTCCTTTTCGTGTTCATCCTCCACGGGAGATGTCAGCTTGAACAACTGGACTTGCGTCCCAGTCGGAAAAAAAGTTTCTACATCAACGATCTCCTGCGGTATATCAGCCCCAATCGGTACAATAAAACCAGGATCATACTCTGGCCGATCAGCAGTAGTCGAAGGGAAGATGCCGTGGGTGGGAATCGCAGGGAAGGGACCAGTGACACCCTGAAAATCACGCAGCGCCCTCGGTGGCGAAGAAATACCGCTATCTCCCCAGACAGCCTGAGTCTGTGCCGGTGTGCGATAGCTATCGCCAACGGTCGTCTGCTCGAAATGGGGCTGCTCGACCTGAGGCTGCTCGGAATGGCGCGAGAGTGGCACAGGAGTAGGATAATACTCGATCATCGCTTGCGGTTGTGGTTGTGGACTATCCCAAGTTGGAGCAGAGTAATACTCCATTGGAGGAAACTGAACAAAAAAATAATTTAGGTCGACACAAAAGAAAGAAAGAACTAATCAAATTTAGGTCGACAAAAAAAAAAAATTTAGGCCGACACAAAAGAACTAATCAAATTTTTTCAAAATATATTAATAGTAATATAATTTTTAAAATCATGTTTTTGAAAAATACAAACAAACAAAATATATATATAAACAACAAAACATCTACTGAACCTCCTCATTTGCCCTATCTTCTAGGTTGCAACGCTTAAGGGCCGCTTGAAGAGCGTCGATCCGACTGCAAACCTCAACAATCATCTCTCCCTGCTTTCCCTGCTCCACCCCGTACTTCTCCACCCGTGAAAGTAACTCTGCAACCAGCTTCTTCTGCTCCGTCAGCTCTGCTAGCATAGCCTCGTTATGTAGCCTCTGAGCCTCGTCTCGCTGCGTCTCACGCTCGTCTCGCAGCCTCTCACGCTCCCTCGTCTCCTCGTATCGCCGAATGTCGGCTGTCCTCTCGTTCGTATGCATCTGCAGAAAATCAGCAAACCAATACGGGGGACCTCCAGATGGCTGAGCCTGAGAAGACGACGGACCGACATGCTCAAAGACTGTCTCAGGAAAAGCTGAGTATGTCGTCTGGGGTGGAGGTGAGGGTGTCCTCTGTCGTGGAGCTGGAGCTGGGGCAATGAACTTCACGTAGTCAGTGCAAAAGCTGACGTCGTCGTTGAGTCGTAGATCGTCTGCTTCGAAGTTCCGCTGGAACCAGCACAGGGTCCCGTAAAAAGCTGGAGAGATCAACTCGTCAACGTCCGGCTTCAAGCGCGGATACACAGCCTGCATGTTTGTTTTTGAAATTTTATAAGTCTGGATAATTTAAATAAATTTAATTCACGCAATAAACTTGTTTAAATATTTACCTGCACACCGCTAACAAAGAAGTTCTTCATATCATCGCCCTGCGGTGCGTTGTTACTCAGAGACCATCGGAGCATCCTGGGGTACGAATGAATGTACTCTCTCCTGGGGGATGCGTGCAGTTTTACAACCGCACCCTCGAAAACCTCCATCATATAGAACTAAAAAATATATATATATATATATATATATATATATTATTAAACACTACAAAAACTATTCAATTATCAACAAACTAGTTTTAAACATACCGCAAAAAAATGGATGAATCCATAAGCATTCCATGCGCGCGTCCCGACCCCGTCGATTGGACCGATTTGCTCGAAGCAATCATCGACGACAGCCTTCCACACCCTCCGTCCCCATGGATACTTCTGGCATATTTCGAGGTTACTGCAAAGCTGTAATAAATACAAAAATTAAAAAAAATAAAAATAAATTTCAATACACAATAAAAAAAAAATTTAATTCGCGTATTACCTCGAAGTACTCATCAGGGACATGTGATTGTCTGTTAGGTATGTCTAACAGAGTCGTAATCAACCAAACAAATGTTAGGTTGACTACATCCGGGTACCTCTCGGGACGCTTCTTGGCCAAAAGTGATTCGATCTTCTTAAGCAGCTCGTCCGTCGGCACCTGTTTCTTGGCCTCTACATGAGCTGGAAATGTTCTTTCTTTCAGGTCCGCATCATCACCGTCCACGTCATCTTGGGAGCGGGAGTCAGAAAAGTGCAACCCTGTAATCAAACTGAACTCCATTGGGCTCAGACGAGCTACCATGTTGTTCGTCACGAACAACTTGAACCGCTTCTTCTGGTCAGGCCACACGCAGACTCGAGCCATCAACTGATGGATGGCCGCATTGGGCACTACCCCCTGCCCGTCCAAGAGTAAGAAATTACCCAGCTGAGGGTAATCGGTCACGACGTTCGGGAAGGCGGCCAGCAGAGGTCCCGCTATGTTGGGGATTTTCGTGTAGCTGTGGCGCGTCGTTAACTTTCCCTTCATCACCACGTCGCCGTATTTGCGGTGGGGTAGCTCACCGATGTCCGATGCCGGCACAGGGCGATACTCATCCTGAAAAACACATTACAACAAAACACAGTTAAAAACCAAAAAAACTGGACTGCCTTGGGCGTAGGGCGTAGGCTTCAGCCTACGCCCTACGCCCAAGAACACTGAACAAAAAAAATTGACGTAGGCTTCAGCCTACGCCCTACGCCCAAGAACACTGAACAAAAAAAATTTGACGTAGGCTTCAGCCTACGTCTACGCCCAATAACACTGAACAAAATAAATTTGACGTAGGCTTCAGCCTACGTCTACGCCCAATAACACTGAACAAAAAACATTTGACGTAGGCTTCAGCCTACGTCTACGCCCAATAACACTGAACAAAAAAAATTTGACGTAGGCTTCAGCCTACGTCTACGCCCAATAACACTGAACAAAATAAATTTGACGTAGGCTTCAGCCTACGTCTACGCCCAATAACACTGAACAAAAACTCTCGGAATTACCTGATAAGTCCTCTGAGCCTGTGATGGCGACAATCCAATGAGCAATTGATTGCGGCCGGAGTGGGCCGGCGACTGAGGGGCCGGCGACTGGGGGGCCGGGGACTGGGACGGCCGACGTTGCCTTTTGGAGCCCCTTGCGGTTGATGAGGACTCGCCGTGAGACATCTTCAGTGGAGGAGGCCGCCGGAATCGAACTGCATTTCGATTTTTTTTTTTTAAACCTAGAAATCGAAATAAGAGAGAGAGGGACGGGATGAGAGAGGGAGGAGTACTTACCTGAATTGAGTAGAGGGCCGGGTGCGCGAGATGCCGGATAACTCTTCTTCGCCGGTCGGAGTTCGGTTTTTCGCCGGAGTGGAGTTTTTGCGTTTCTGTGAAAGAGAGAAAAGAGGGCAGCGGGAGAGAAGAGAGAATTGGGTTTGGGGGTAGGGTTTGTTTTTAATTTTCAGAAGGACTAATGTGCAATATTAGGAAGATGTTAGGTTAATTGGTAATTTTTAAAACTTATTTTTCATTTTTGATTTAATTTTATTGTGTTTTAATTAAAAAAAAAAAAAATAAGAGGGAGGGGCATTTTTCTGAAATTGTGTTTTCAGAGGGTCACCCCTCCCAATTCTCTCGATTTCTTGTTACCGATTATTTTGGATAATTTATACAACTAGATGTACATGGTACACTTATTAATACGGAGTATAAATTTGTAAAAAAAATATTAATATATAAATTTAAATTTAAGATTATTTATTTATTTAACTTTCTTTCTCTATCTATCTTTTTTCTTTTTTCCCCTTATTTTTCTCTCAATATTTTTTTTGTATAGTATAAAAAATTATTTATTTATTTGCGCATAATTTTATTTATTTGCGCGTAATTTTTTTTTTTGTAATATAAGAATTACTTTTTATATTTTTTTTAAAAAAATTTAAGATGTCATGTACTATAAATGAAAATTGTTGTATTATTTGTATTACGTAACGGAAATAGTTATATTATGAAGAAGATTTGATTATTGTATTGATGAAGATTTTATTAATCTATTAAAAATAATGAGATTGTTGAAAATTATAAATTATGATGATGAAGATTTGATTTAGGTTGAAATTCATTCATTATGAATATTTGATTTTATTGAATAAATATAAGATTATGGATATAAATTTAATTTAGAATGAGAAAATGAAATTTAGATGAAGATTAATTTATTACGATGTATATTTGATTTTATAATAAATATTAATAATATTAATATAAAATAAAAAATGATTTTTTTACGTGTTTTAAATTTGTTTTAAATATTTATTTTTGATGTATATTTGATTTTATAATAAATATTAATAATTTTAATATAAAATAAAAAATGATTTTTTTTACGTGTTTTAAATTTGTTTTAAATATTTATTTTTGTATCGAACGAAGTTTATTTATATTTTTTTTAGTATTAAGAGAATTTAACGTCAAATTAAAATTTTAATTTAGATTTTTATTATTAAATTGATTGCATGTATGGTACGGGACGGGACGGTTTTATTTATGCTACACCGGGGGGAGTACACCGTGCACATCTTGACCGTAGATTTAATATTATTATATTAAATGCACCCATACTCATGGTGTATAAATCTACGGTTAAGATGTCACCCGTAGTAATGCTCCTGGAGTAGCATCTCATAGACCGGACGGGACTACGGATACTCTTATTTTCTATGTAGAATTTAAAAAACTAAAATTTTAATTTAGATTTTATTATTAAATTGGTTCCATGTATGGTACGGGTACTCTTATTTTGTACGTAGAATTTAAAAAACCGAAAAAAATACTTTATGAACTACAAACATTATTTTATACTAAAAAAACATTGTTTTATACTATACCAATAATAAATATTATTTAATATAAAAAATACTTTATGAAATACAAACATTATTTTATATTCCAATATTAAATATTATTTAATATATTTCTCAATTTAAATATTATAATACAAACATTATTTTATATTCCAATATCAAATATTATTTAATATATTTCTCAATTTAAATATTATGTTAAAATAAAATTTCCCGCCAGAAACGAGATAAAATTTCCCGCCAGAAACGAGCGAGCAATTTATGGCCGGAAACGAGCGAGCTCTCTACCTGAGTCGAGTTCGAACACAAGAATCGATTTTTTCATTAAATATTCTTAATATGTATTTACATGCTTCTTAATTTTTTTTAACCGAATAATTGGTATTATACTGGAGTATATATATATATATATATATATATATATATATATATATATATATATATATATATATATTCTAGCACTTTCTTCCAACCATGAAAAAGAACAATGTATAATAATTTATTTCATACTTTAATGTATAATAATTTACCATTTGAAACAATTTGCAATAAATTAGAAATTGGACTTATAAATTTTATTATTTGGAAGCAAGAATAAAGAAAAAGACATTTTCTCACCCAAATTTTTTTACTAGCATTTTGGATAATTTAATCATATTAACTAATTTAATCATAATAAAAAATTAAAAATTTCAAATGAATAACAAATTATGACAATAAAATATTCTTGGAAAAAAAAAAGTTCACAAAAAAGATCATCTAAATTCATGTCAATTAAAAATGAATAAAGTTTAAAAAAAGTGTCTTTATTGTGTGATCTAGGCAGAAATGTAGAAGACCGAGATGAATATTGCAAGAGGTCACTCTTGTCTTCCACGCAAAGATACAAACTTGACACTATACAAGAAGCACCAAAACTGTACTGTCATCGAAAAAGTCGTGTCATGAAAATACAAATACAGTACAACCATTAAATTGAAACCAAACAACAATTAAGATTATGAAAAATTAAATGATGCTGAATGAAATGTACAAGCGTCAGCTAAAAGTAACAACAAAATCAAAGGCCAAGTCTCTCAAATTGATCTTCTAACCCGGTAAAACCGTTCTTTTTCTAATCTTATCCTACCAGGAATAGCAGGTGCGATAGGAAAGGGAAACCGAAGGTATAGACCCCTATTTTTTTTTTATCATTAACCAGCAACTCAGGTTATACCAGCACCGATTAACATCTCCTTGAAAAGCAGACGTTAATAAATAGCAAATGCCCATATCATACCTAACCTGAGTTAAGCTGTGCAAAATAGCATTCAGCTCCCGAAAGGAATAAATGAAAAATGCAAATGTAGCAGTAGAATTATCCTAACCACAGATGGCTAGAACATGCTTCCAATGGAACTCGTCACTTCTTTTTTTCATTATGTCCACTGCAACAAAAATGCCATTTTTCCACATTAATACATTCCTTTGAAAACTGGGTTTGTGCGGCATATGCTGGCTCCACATTCTTCGTACTCAGCTTTTGTATGGCATGCCTGCATTGAACACCATTCATAATTTAATGTGAGTAAATTGGTAAGAGTGAAAAGGTAGATTTTCATACATCGACAAGAAAAAGGTTAATCCAGATAGGCTACAAATTTAATCATTGAAGCCAGCTCACCCATCATCATCATTTACAAAAGAAACACAAAGTCTATAGGTAGGTATATACTGATGCCATCTTATGCAACAAAATATACCGTGAAAAATTCAGGGGTAGATGCAAGCACTGAGCCACCAAACCAAACTGCACATCTCTGAATAGGATGGCTGACAACATTAACTTCCACTGGTTGAGCCTGAGAAACACTTCCACCAGTCAAGATATATAAATATACACCGTTGAAGACAGATGGTGATAAAAAAGCCTAACAGTTTTACCTTTAATTCTCCACCAAGCCGAGCATCCGATACAAGAACTCGCGCATCAACAATCTTCTTTAGATCCCGCTGCAACCTTCTGTGAAAGTCTTTGAACATGGTTGATCCACCAGATAATACAACATTCTACAAAATATAAGATGTCACAATCTAAAACAATAAACTATGTGTGTGTGTGTGATTAATGAACAAATAACATAGGATCTAGTTGATCTTATAGTTAATGCCACCTGATACAAGGCTCTTCTTGTATCTATTGGTGCAGACTGAATGCATTTGTCAATCACATCAGGTAAAGGGGTTGTAAAATCACTACTGTAAATTTCTGGGTTGAAGAAGACCTGCAAAAGGACAAGGAAGCTTTAGAAAGGCTTCTCGCCATTCAAATAATTCAAAAAATTATTTGGCATAAATTTCCTACTCTGGATTGCAACTGATAAAGATACAACAGTTGCTACAGTGTTCTGAACAAAATCACAAGTAAAATTTCGCAGGAAAATTCATTCACGCAATATCACTTTGACAATTATAAGCACGAGCCAATCTTCTAGCAAACTATATGAAAAGACAACTATTAGAGATCAACACTGCTGTTGCTGACTTGCTGTGTAATAATTTATCTTTTATTATTTTATTCTAGTTTGTTGTGGGTCTAGTTCTATTAAGTTTATTTTATTAATGAGGACGAACCTGGTCGGTTAGGAATTAAAAGGTTATTAGATAGATTTATGTTATTAGTTAGGGTTATTTTTTATTTTAATATTTTGACAGCTATATTAGTTAGTTTTCCGATTAGTTGGCCTTGACTCCATGTCTCCATCAACAGCACCTTATAATATACTAAGAAATATGGTGCTAACAGTTAAAGCTTAAAGGCAGTGATCAAAGCAAACCTCGGGGCCAAGGAACCGCTCGTAGCCAATATCACAGGTATATGGAGCCCCCGTCCTTGGCTTGGTACCTTTCCATTGCTTGACATACTTTGCCGGATCTTTGTCATGTTTATTGAATTCCTGAACTTGTCAGAGAACAAAGTAGTTAGATACAATATATTATAAGAAGTCAAATTTAGTTACAACTTTTATATATTTTTGCTATATTTAAAAGGGGAATGCACATGTTATTTTTTGCATTTTTCCTAAGTTGCGAAAATAGGTGTAAAGAAGAACCAATCTCATCCTTTAGGGTTAGGGGGGATATGTTGAGATTTAGTCCCGACAGTCATCAACCTATCAACTATATACCTTGACAATGTCAGAACAAGTGTAGCAATACATTTCTTTCACTTTCCGGGCAACTTCAAGGGACTCCTCTGGAGGAACGTTCTCTCCTCTTTCCTACATGGAACAATATCAAAATGTAGTAAATGAGCTAATTATATGGTTTAAGGAGCACTAATTCTTAAACCATCATTGTCTCAACAACAAAAAATCACTATATCTATGTTGAACCATCTACTATACTACACACGGCCAACAAAATAGAATAAGGACGGACAAATAACAAACAAAATTGGTGGTGAAAGTGGCCCTCTCATATCCAATCAGATAGTTCACAAAAAGTCAGCAAAAAGATTTAATAAAAAAAAAGCATAAAGCAAAAATAGGAAGAGTTATCCCACGTTCTCCATAATAGAACATCACAGAATCTTGTTAACGTTGAAATAACAACTTTCATCATCCATAAAAAAATAACTTTAAAATTGAGGGAGCAACGTAATGATTAGAGTTCTGGGTATGCGATAATAAAAAATATTTCAAGAAATATTTTCATATGCTCAAAGAACTAGAAAGGAAAATAAATAATGCTAGGTTAAGTGAAACTTATCATTTCCTTTTGAAAGATAAAGGGAGACATCTACAACACATAAAACGTTGATAGAAGCTGGAAAACATACTCGCATCATCTGTTGTACAAAGAGAGTGACATCCTCCCCTGAAATTGGAATTGACTTGATGCTACTCCCAATAACATAACCATCGGCTACAGGCACGACATGCGTAGCCCCATCACCCACGTCCACAACAACTCCTGTCATCTCACACTAACAAGTGTCGGAAGTAAAAAAAAGGGCAAATATCAATCAACTATTCAGTGATTACGAGGGGCAATTATGCCTTGAGTGATAATAAAGAAATTACTTTTGTTGCTCATCCAATTTACATCAACCGGACATTAAGGAATGCAATTAACAATGCAAGTTTAGCTCATTAATTATGGTGCACGGGTTATGTTATGAATTAAACACGAAGATAGCTTAAAAACTCCTGAAAGTGAAACTTCCAAGTCTCTCCACATAACTTAAAAACGATGTAGAAGAACGAAAGACGGAAAGAAGAATGTTGACGCTTACAGAACAAATCTGCCTTGGAACGGGATTGAGAGTCATATTAGTCAATGAAAGATAGAAAGACGGATGTACACACATATCCATATGCCATACAGAATGAATGAACTACTCCATCCAATATTTAAACTCATTGCAAATGCATAAATTTCATGTTTCCAGTGTCCCATAAAACCAGTAATAAATTGATCATCCTCTTATCCACCACATATCATTGTACCATAGCAAAAGATGACAATATAATTATTTGTTCACATATTTACTCTTAGTTTGATTTATTATGGCAGATGAACAAAAAATAGAAAAAATTACATGTCACCTCAATTTCACAGTTGATAAAATGTGGTGAGCTGAAAACATAGATATTATGTAGTGTTCTCCTCTTACATATCAACATTTAACAAAGATATATAATACAAGGAGAAATTCAAACACAACAGAAAATATATGGATTACAACTACAGAATGAACTTTACCAGATTAAAAGCCATTTTTACAATTCGCTTGTCACTTATCAGTAGCTAAAATTACGTTACATCAAACGGCACATAAATGTTTGATAAAACAAATGCAGCAGACTAATAGGTGTCTCCTAATAAAGAAATGCGCATATGTCCAAAACTTCCAATTTGTATTGTAAAATGCGCAGAGAACTTTCAGTGATTGAAGGCCACCAATTCACAAATAAAGTAAGCATTATGATAACTAGTCCATCCGCAAGAACTAAATGAACATTAGGTCCTCAACTAAGCACTTAAATATAGGATCAGAGTTCTCTAAATTCTAAAAGAATTGATCAAAACAATGTACACTATAAATCAGAAACAATAATTTAGTTCTTTTAACAACTAAGACCAATTCTCAGAAACAAATCAAAACATTCTATGCTACAAAAAAAAAAGCTGAATCAAATACTAACCTTAGATGCTGTGTACCCAGCAGCCAAAGCAAGCACAGGCTGCACTGCAATGTATAGGCCAGGAACATTAAATGTCTCGAACATTATTTCACCAGTATACTCCCGACTCTCCGGTGGGGTCAGTGGGCTCTCGGTTAACAAGAAGTAATGATCCTCCGGATCACATCGCAAATAATTAAAAACGCACTGCTGCCAGAACCGCTCCATTGCATCCCAATCATCGACCTGGCCATGTTTGATAGGATATCGCAAGTTGTGAGTGCTACTCGATTTAGATCTAGCCAATGCCTCTTCTCCTATATAAAAATCCATATCGGCCGTCACTCCCGCACTATGCTGGGCCAACCAATTGCTACCCTTTGTAGAACTGGTCCGCGGCTGATTGACAATAGAATCGTTTACTGCTACTACTGTGGGGGCTATAAAACAAGGTTCCACATTTCCAGCAAAACCCATTTTAGTATACCTAAAAGTAGAACAAGAAAACAAGAAAAATCAGTAACTAAAACTTTAACAAGCCCTATTGGTAATCAAACAAACCAAAAATCAATCGCCTTTTATAGAACGGTTTGATAGCAATTGAGATAAAATGGAACTGATAATTACCCAGTTCCGTTGTCGATTACCACAGCAGGACGAGAGGTGACGGGGTCCATGAGTATGAAAAAAGTTTATCCGGCGATGAGATTTTTGAAGGGTTTTAAGAAGAACGATTATCATGGCCGTTGAAAACTCAATCGGGAGAGAGACTGACCGGACCAATCAACGGCGGGTTTACTAAGAACACTGTGGGGAAAACCAGCTGGTGGGAATGGTTCGATTCCATCCATTTCGTCGTTAAGCCGTCATCGCCAATTCAAAGGCTCAGCCAAACCGAGTTCCTGATGACGATAATTTCCAGAAGTGGGATTTGTTTGTTGTTATGAGAAATCCCTAATCCAACAACGCGACAACTCTGCGGGTGGATTGTTCTTTTGGGGAGCGTGTGGGGAGGAACAAGAAAAAGGGTTCGGTAGCAATTGATTTTGGGAGACTTGGATCTGATTTGTGGAAGGTTAACGATTAAACAAGTGTATTAAGAAAATGTAATTGTAAAAAAAAAATGAGTTTTGATTTTAATTCATTAAATCAATAATATTTTCAAATAAATAGTCTTGTTATCTTTTATATCTAATTTCTCTAAATGTCCTGTGATGATGTTTAACTTGGTTTCTTTGACACTTTTGTCTCTTTTCACAACATTGGATTATATCTCAAAATTCTTTGAAAATAATATTAATACATTTTTTTCATAAGTTTAAAAATGATAAATTCAATCACATATATGATAATATAAGTGATTTTTTGTTATTTGTTATTTGTTTTTGGGTGGTTGATGATGTAAATTGTACTCTTTCTTCCATTAAATTTGACTTTTGAAAAGAATCATCAATGGATTTGTCTTGTCTTATGAGCAAGAGTATACCCTTATTCAATCAACACTATTCCAACATCATCTTCTATTGATGTAAATTGCAATAAAGTGTTCATTCGTATATTTTAAATATAATAGGTTGATCCATCAATTTCTAAGAATGTAATGAAATGTTCATTAGTTTGATCCATTCAAGCCATAAGTATAAGTATTCCCACGCAATCACCGATGCTACACGACATAGAATATATCACGTACATTCCTACTTTTGATTTAATAGTATTTTATTCAATACTTAAACAATCATACACTCAAGTACTCAACGTGTAATGTATATATATGATTAATATATCAATAAATGTAGTGCTCCATGAGTTGCGTATGGGGCTGTCAATTCGGTTAAACCAAACTGAACCGAACCGAAATTTCAGTTAACCGAACCAAATAAGAGTTTTTAACCAAACCGTTTAAAGAATGGTTCGGTTCGGTTAAAACCGAACTCAACCGATTTGGTTCGGTTTGATTCGGGAGAGTGTATTCAATTAGGATTTCATTGGATTTTTTTTGGACTTTAAAAAGTCTATAGACTTTCGTGAATTTAAAAAATCCACAGAGTCTATATAGACTTTGACTAACTTTTATATGGATTTTCATAGAGTTTGAAAGATTTTTTTTTATCGATTTATATTAATTTTATATTTTATATTTTTAATTTTGAAATTCAAGATTCGATTTTTAATTGAAAATAAAATGTTTAATTTTAATTTTTTTGTTCGTTTTAAAAAAATTAAAATTTTAATTTAATACCAAATTTCAATTTGAAATAGTAAATTCAAATGTAGACGATATATATATATATATAATTTTTAAATTACAATTTTTTTTAAAAATAACATGTTAAATAATTTTTTTTATTTTTACAATTGTTATACAAGAAATAAAAATTTATTAATATATTCAATAATTTCAATATTATTTTTATATATATCAACATATAATAACATATTAATTTTTAATATTATTATAACATATAATTATAGATTCAACATATAATAACATATTATTTTTTGAAATTTTATTTTATTTTATTTTTTATTTTTTTCATGTTTTTAATTGTATTATGTATATTTATATATTTTTTTATGTTGTATTATTTTTTTAATAATATATTAATCAATTAAAATAGAAATCTATAGAAATCTCACGTAATTAGTAGAGATTTCAAAGAATTGAATTCTTTTGTATTTTGAAAATGAAATCCATAAAAATCCATAGACTTTTAAAATCCATTGACTTTTGAATACCACTAGATTTTTAAAGACTTTTTAAAATCCGTATTGAATACCTTAAAATTTTAATGGACTTTTAAAAATCCGGATTGAATACCCCTAGACTTTAAAAGTCCATTAAAATCCTATAGAGTCTTGAATGAATACACCCTCCTCGGTTTTAATCAAAAATCTATATTAAAAAAAAAACTGTAAAAAAATTGATTTGTGGACTATAAATGAATACTTTCAAAAACATAACATCTAATCCACCATTAACAATTACATATTTAAACAAAAGACTAATCCAAATATTAGTAAGTACTCCACCATTTATATTATTATATATTATAGTGTAAGTATAATATCATAATTAATTTGGACATTGGGTGTGCAGGAGGTAGGGGTGTTCATCGGTCCAAAACCGGACCGAACCGGACTGGAACCGGATTGGACCGGAACCAGAATCATTAAAAAGCATGACCCGGAAACCGGACTGAAATAATACTGGTCCGGACCGAACCGGACCGGTAAATTCGGGTCCGATCCGGTTTTGGACCGGATAAAATCGGAATAATTTAAATTTTTAATAAATTAAATATAAAATAATAATTAAATTAAAATTTTATATTTGTAAATTTTAAATTTTATTCAATAAAAATAAAATATCATTTTTAAATAATAAAATATTTTAAAAATTAAAAAATATATTTTTTTTTAATTATTTATAGATTATTTTGTTATATTAAGTGTTAACAATTTAATATATTGTGAAAATTTTAGTTAATACAAAAATTATTTTTAATAAGTAGAACGATTTTATATTAAAATATAAATAATTTATCAAGTTATTTATTTATTTTTATTAAATATAAAAATTTATATATTAATAAATTAAATTCGGTCCAATCCGGTTCGGACCGAATTTTACCGGTTTTTAACCAGAACCAGACCGGAAACCGGAATTTCACTTTTAGTCGAACCGAAAACCGGTCCGAAATTTTACCGGTCCGGACCGAACCGGACCAACCGGTCTGGTTCCGATCCGGGCCATTTTATGAACACCCCTAGCAGGAGGCCCATCGGCCCAACCACTGTGAACTTGTCTAATGTCACGCGGCTCATGCCTGATTGCCTGTGCAAGTGTGCATATTATATATATATATATATATATATATATAATATAAATACATATGCAATTCGGTTTTCGGTTTACTTCGATTAACCGACTAAAATAATCGAACCGAACCGAAAACCGAAAACACAAAATTTTACAAACAAAAAACCAAACCGAATTAGTTTGGTTCGGTTCGGTTTAACCGAACAGTGTCAGTTTGGTTCGATTTGGTCAGTTTAACCAAATTTTTGACACCCCTAGTTGCATCTCCAGAATCGTTAACTTTTAACATATCAACCTCTCGCTATTTGCAAACTTGTATTTTTGAAATTTTTTAATGTTGACTTTTCGTAAAAAACGACATTTGTTTTAAATTGAAAATTAAATATTGGAAAACAAACAAAATTTAACCGGTAAAAAAATAAACTCCATCTAATTTAAAATTTAGGGAGAAAAATTAAAGTACACTATATGGGATAGCGCAACATCTTATTTACAGTAGCATATAAAAAGTATGGTTTTTTACACTAAAAAGCCTGAATGCCCCAATTTGCCCTTAGAGCTGATCGAGCCCTTAGAGCTGATTAAATAGGTTAAAATACCATTCGACTGATCGAGCCCTTAGAGCTGATTAAATAGGTTAAAATACCATTCGACAACACCATTCGACAACAATATTCTACCGTTATATTTTTTTTTTATGTTAAATTTTTTTAACTTTCCTAAATTATTGTTTATCGAATGAAAATATTTTCTTTATCGAATATGTTTATATTTATTTGTCGAATGTTTTTATTATTTATCGAATATATTTTTATGAATACAATTGTTTGTCGAATATGTTTTTAATGTTTATCGAATATAAATTTGTTTCGAATATGTGATATTTATTTGTCGAATATGTTTTTAATGTTTATCGAATATAAATTTGTTTTTTCAATATGTTTTTATTGTTTATGAATAGTTTGTGAATACATTTATTTTATATTTATGTGTCGAATATGTTTTTATTGTTTATTGAATATAAATTTGTTTCTCGAATATGTTTTAGTGTTTATCGAATGTATATATTTTTATTTATCGAATATAAATTTGTTTATCGAATATGTTTTAGTGTTTATCGAATGTAATAGTTTGTCGAATACGTTTATCGAATAGGATTCTATGGTTTTTTGAATCGAATACATGTCTGTATTCTATTCACGATAAATTTACTGAATTTGAATTTGTACAATATTTTTAACAAATAGAAATACTTATTCGATGGCAAACAAAATATAGTATAACATATAAAAATATATAATGCGCAAACATTATATACAAATAAAAATATTGAAAAAAAAAGTAAAAAAAATTCCACAAATAAATAAATTTAAAATAGCGCAAATAAAATAAAAAACAAAATTGTTATAATGTATGTTTTTTATTGTTTATCGAATATAAATTTATTTATCGAATATGTTTTAGTGTTTATCGAATGTAATAGTTTGTTTATCGAATAGGATTCTATAATGTATGTTTTTTTATTGTTTATCGAATATAAATTTATTTGTCGAATATGTTTTAGTGTTTATCGAATGCAATAGTTTGTTTATCGAATAAGATTCTATGGTTTTTTTGAATCGAATACATGCATGCATTTTATTAATGATAAATTTACTAAATTTGTACAATATTTTTAACAAATAAAAATACTTATTCGATACGCAAACAAATAATATTATAACATATAAAAATATATAATGCGCAAACATTATATATAAATAAAAATATTGAAAAAAAAAGTAAAAAAAATTTCACTAATAAATAAATTTAAAATAGCGCAAATAAAATAAAAAAATAAAATTGTTAATAGTATACAATATATTCGACAAATAAAGTAATTTATTCTAACAAATAAAAATATATAATGTGCAAAAATAAAATAAAAATTGAAACAAATAAATTTAATATAGCTAAAAAAAATTTAAAATAGCGACGCTACAATATATTGACAAATAAAAATATTCATTCGATATGCAAACATATTCATTCGCAAACACAATATATTGACACAATATATTGACAAATAAAAATATTCATTCAATACGCAAACATATTCATTCACAAATAAATTTAAAATAGTCTAAAATAAATATTTATTCTAATAGTCTAAAATGTATTCGACAAATAAAAATATTCATTCGATTCAGTCTAATATATATTAGACAAATAAATATATTCATTCGATACACAAACATATTCACAAATAAATAATATTCTACAATATATTATACAAATAAAAAATATTCATTTGATGCGCAAACATGTTCATTTTACAAATACATATTCATTATAATACTTACAATTTATTGGACAAATAAAAATATTTATTGGATGACAAACATATTCATTCCATAAATACAAATATTAATTCTGACAAATAAATATTCATTCGATAAATAAATATTTATTCGAGACAAACATTCAATGATAAAAGATTTTATACATGTATTCGATAAACATCATAACTCTATTCGACACCACACTTCATATTCGATATAGCTGTTAACGCAAACAAAGGGAAAACATGTATTCGATAAACATCATAACTCTATTTGACACCACACCTCATATTCGATATAGCTTAAAATGTTAACGCAAACAAAGGGAAAATGCATTCGATAAACATCATAACTCTATTCGACACCACACCTCATATTCGATATAGCTTAAAATGTTAACGCAAACAAAGGGAAAATGCCGGGCCTTACTACTTAAGGGTATATCCGTCCTTTAGTGTAGAAAAACCTAATTTGTATATGCTAGTGCAAATATCATGTTTCTCTATCCACTTAATGGTACTTTTTAACATTTTCACTAAAATTTATCAATATAGTAAAATATGTTTTGAATAATTATTTAGGTAAAAATGCAAATTTATATGAGAGGGTACTAAGGGCAACCCCAATGGTCATGAAATGGCCCTTGCCATTTCCAAAATTTGGCAAAAATAAAAAAAAAAACTACCCCAATGGTGAAAATGGCAAGGGCCAAAAAATAGTCATGGCCAAAATTCTAGCCATTTATCATATTATTTGGGTGGAAAAATGGCTAGGGCTATTCTTGCCAGCTCACACTACACATAAATTAATTAATAAAATAGTACATTTTTTGTTTATTTAATTATTATTAATAATAAAAAATGATTACTTTTCAATAAATTCAATAATTTCACACACAAAGAAAAAATCAGACAAAATTTACGTAAAAAAAAACTATATTTATTTAATAAATTATTTTAGATTTTACTATTGTATATATAATTTAAAAATATGAATATGATAGACAATGTAATTTGATTGTTGTAGGGTTGATTGAGTTGTTCAAGGTGTAGGTTGGTAGTTGATACTTGGTAGGTGATCAATTTAATAAATTATTTTAAATTTTAATATTGTATATATAATTTATGAAAAACATTATATTAAAAAAATGTCAAAAAGCTAAAAATATTATTTTTTTAATAAAAAAAATGGCCTTAGCTATTTTTATACCATTGGGGTATATTTTAAAAATGCCAAATGACAAGGGCTATTTTTTGGCCAAAATAGCAAATGGCAAGAGTCATTTTGGCAAAAACATTGGGGTTGCTCTAAGGAAGAAAGGATGAGATTTCAAATATTGCCCCGAAACTCTGCAATTTCTTCTTCTATAACAAGTGCATCTTTTGCAAAGAAATACATATCACAGGTCGTCTCTTGAACCCACTTTTCTCATTGTATTTCGAATGTTATCTTGTTTAGTTTTTTCTTTCAATTGGTGAATTAAAATATACCTCTTTTGATTCAAAGAGTTCGGCTTTTTGTTGTTGTTTTTTCTGTTTGAGATGTTCTTAACCCCGTTTAATAATCTTTAGTGTGAATGTAAAAGGTTGAAGCTTTTAGCTTTTAACCCCTACCCCATATACTAATTTGAGTTTCAAATACGTGCAAATCTGCGTGTCAGTGTGTGTTTTTTGGGCTAATCTTTTCTAACTTTTCGGTTCACACGATGATTTCAGGGTGTCTTGAATCATAACTTCACAAATGAAGAGTTCGTGTCGAAATTGCTGGGCAGGAGGTGGGCTCTGAGCAGCCCAGATGCCAAGATTAGCCAAATAGCGATTTCGAATCGAACGGAGGGTCGGTTCAACGGGGATGTTTCTTTTCATAATATTACCTATCCGCCCCTTGGCGAAGGTGTGCTGAATAAAAAGAATCAGACCCCATCATTCTATGTGGTTAGGGATGACTTGTTGCATCCTCTGATAAATGGTAACAAGGCGAGAAAATTGGACGCATTGATTCCACTGCTCGAAGACAATGCCATCACAGACGTGGTGAGATTTTGCTCCCCTACATTTTACTGTATTCATCTTCATTTTCAATTACAAAAATTTTTTCGGATTTTGTTTCATATATTTGAATGTCCTAGGTTACCTGTGGAGGCTGCCAAAGCGCGCACGCTGCTGCTGTTGGTATGTGAAAGTCTGTGCCGAAACTAAAACAATAGGATATTATTACTCCGTTCGTACGGTTCTAACCACGTTTTTTTTCCCACGTAAAAATGCTTGCAGCTGTGTCTTGTGCAGAGAAAGGAATTAAGTCTCACTTGCTTCTCCGAGGAGAAGAGCCAGAAACGCTAACTGGCTACAATCTTGTTTCTAAATTATATGGAAATGTTGTTTACGTCCCGAGATCAGAATATGCCAAGCGAGAAGAAATGCTTTTGAGGCACGCCGAGTCAATTGTGGACCGTGATGGATCCGTTATTATGGGGCTCGATGATATTTTTAATTCTAAGACCAAAGCTGATGCATCTAGCAGGCAAGATGATGCTTTCGAATGTCGTGAGAAATCAAAGAAGGTGTTTATTATAAACGAAGGTGCTGGTGATGCGATAGCCTTATTAGGTATTCAAGAAATCCCCTCGTTTTGTTTCCTTATGTTGCGGAGCTTTTGATCTCTTGATTGTGTCTTAAAAGAGTCTTTAAGCAATTACGGCCCGCTAATTGTTTCCATCGAGTTCTAATAAGCTTCACAAAACACTTGATGGTGTTTGTTTGGCGCATCTAAATTTTACTGTCCTTGATGTGTGCATTATGACAGGTGTCGTGCGTTTGGTAAAACACTTGTCCGAGAACCATTTGTTCGGAAAAAAACAGTCTTTAGAGATCGTGGTGGATGCAGGCACCGGGACGACAGCTGTTGGTTTGGCTCTCGGGGCTTTACTTTTAGGGTGAGCTCTTACTCTTTATTTTGTGATAACTTAGGTGATGCTTACTCTTTATTTTCGGGATAATTATGAAAAGTACCCTTTGATTTTGATAGAGAAGAAAACAATCTCAGGAAGGGTAAATGGGTATTTTCTGTAAAATTTAGTCTGAGGTTCAACTCTAAAGGGTGCTTTTGCAAGTGCTGTATATAGCTTTCTCTTATTTTTATTCGAACATTAGGCTTCCGTGGAAAGTGACTGCCGTGATGCTGGCCGACAAAATCGATGGCTACAGAAAAAAGGAAGAAAACTTGATGTCTGAGTTTCTCAAATGCACTGCAATATCCTCTATCCCAAGCTTTTCAAATGCTGGAAGCGTGCAATGGGTAGAACGCACCTTGCCTAGAAAGTAATCGGCAAGTCCATAGTTTAAATATACTCGTACAATATACTATATAATATTTAAGGGCACTTTTTATACTGTGACAGATTCGGCAATGTATTGAAAGGTGAGGTTGAAGAATGCCAGAAAATAGCACAGCAAACTGGTATCCTTGTGGATCCAATATACACTTTAGCCGCCTGGGATTTATCGGCTCGGCTCAGCCAGAATGGAGGAGAAGAAGACACGAAGGTGGTGATGCTTCACACTGGAGGGACACTAGGAATGTTTGGAATCGCCCAGAGGTACAAGTCTTACTTCCGAATGTCTCGATGACATTGTTTTATTACAAAGACTAATGTGGCAATATTTGTACATCAGTTACATGGATAGGGATATTCACTTCACTACAGACTATAGTATTTTTACTGTGGATACTCATTAGTTTTTACTTGAATGTTTACTAATTGTTTATCTCACAATGGAAAACACAACTAAGTACTTCAGGGATTAATATAGCATTCATAGTTTTTTTTGGTTATAATCATTTTATAGTTATTTGTTTTTGGTTTTTGAAATACTTAGAAGCAGAATTGAATCTTTATTTCATTATCATATACATTCAAGTTATCATGTTAGTCAATTTATCGAGTTGAATGTTGAATGAGCATTGGCAATCGGCTATATGTACATAATACCATTTACTTAAGTCACAGTTCCATGATCGAATTCGATTCCTGTTATTCATATCAGATTCCTAATCTTACACAGGTAAAATATGTTAATTACATTAAATAATTTTACAAGTCTATCTGATGCTTTCCTTGTATTTGCTCTGAAATTAAATATCATCAATGGAAATTCTGCGGAATCTGACCACTCATTATCAAATGACGAACACATATTAATTCTGAAAAATTAGTAACACCTGTGATTGCTGTCATATCGTGTATATACTACTTCCATCCAACCGTCAAAGAGATTTAAATTTTGCTTGACGACACATGAACATTGATAAACCATAATCTGCTATTAACAATTACATCATGCAATGGTTACAAAACACGGGGCACAAATAAATAACAACATGATTGTGAATTAAACAAAGTTTCACATCGAACGAAGATGATTTTATCATGCATCAAAGTTCAATAACCAATAAAGAATAGTATTATTCATCATATCCAAAGCAATTGCTGAGTATGACAAAACTGGATCAAGCACTATGAGGGCCAACCCGAGATGTACAACTTGTATGAAAGAAAATCACAAATTTGAGTAATAAAGATTCATAATTTATTACTAGACTGAAGTCCTGCCGGTTACAATTTAACAAGACAGAACAAGACAGTCATTCAAACCGCAGTCGAAAACTTGGTCTCCGAGCAGCTTAGGCAAGAGAATCTTTCTCTCTTTGTTGTCGATACAGTTCTTCTTTCATCCTCCTTATCTCAACCTCCTTCTCCAACCTCTCCTTCTGCATGTTACAACAATTTCAGAAAAAAAACTATCTCATCACTCAGTCACTTTTACCAAACAAACATGTAATACAAACAGCCAAATCCATACGGTGGTAACACAGTCTAGTCCCAACTGAATTCGACTCAGTATCTGACACCCAACTAATAGCAAATGGCCTTACAAAATTTCACGAGGATTTCGCTAAAATTTATTTCTAAAGACCTAAATCACAACAATTTCACAAATGTCTGGTATTCCCTTAAGACGAAGAAGACAAAAAAGAAGCTTTCTTGACACGAAAAAAACTGAAAACTGGAAATCGAAGAACCACCGTAACATGATATTAGATCTAATCAAATAATCCATTTCCCATGTAGAACAAGATCAGCCCAGTTAAACATATAAAACCAGAGATCATTTACGAATACTAATTATGATGAAAAAAGGAAAACATAAATAAAAATCAAATCAATACAGTAATGTACAGAGATAATACAGTGGGGGCCATAATCAGATCCAGAAATAAATAACCCTAAAAAACAAAATCACCAGAAATCACTTTTTGTTTTGGAATCGCAAAATCAATCGGACATCAAAACGAAAACCTTTTCGTCCTGATGAAGAGCAATCCAGACGTGGACTTTATCCATGGTTTGCCAGAAAAGGAAGGCGCCAAATGACATCCCGAAAAATGCACCTATTTTCACCATCTTCGCACTCGGAAATTATACAGTCTTCTTCTTCGCAATGGAATTTACATGGTGAATTTAATACTATTTTGAGGTGGGTGGCAAAACGGCGTCGTTCTTGTGGCGAGACGACAAGAAAAAATGGGTGCTAAACGGCGTCGTCTCGTGATGAATCGAAAAACGAAAAAAAACAATTTGCCCCCATGCAGGATCGAACTACAGACCTTCAGTTTACAAGACTGACGCTCTACCACTGAGCTATAGGGGCTGATTGATAGTAATATTTAATTACTATTTATATAATTAAATATTCAGAAGTTAATTATATAAATCTGATCCATCTATAATAACCCACCCGACAGCCCGGACCTTTTCTTCTCCTCCAAGAACCAAGCTCACAAAAACCTCGTCCGAGTCGCGTTCGAATCTTCAAATTGAAACTGTGTATTTTCTTCTCTCTCTGAAAAAAGGTTTAGAGCAAAAAAATTACCAGGTGACATGTCGAACGTAGACGTATCCGCACCGCCAAAGGGAGGGTTTTCCTTCGATCTGTGCAATAGGAATAATATGCTTGTCCAGAAGGGCCTGAAGCTACCGGGTTTTCTGAAAACCGGTACCACCATTGTCGGATTAGTTTTCAAGGTACTCCGTTTTCCCTACATATCTGTATTCGGAAAATTAGGGTTTCCCCCTTTTCTTGTAAAATTGTTTGTAGCGATCGAGTGCTTGAATTTCGTAACGGGGGAGTGTGGTAATTAGGGTAGAAATGTATTCAGAAGAGTGGAGCGACCCAGTCCCTGAATTGATTGTCGTGTAAAATAAATCTTTACTTCACAGGAAACTAAGATGAAGTTTTTATAATTTTCGTAAATCGTCGTATCGGGACTGGTCCTTGATTGCTATTAGCCTATCGGATTTACGATGTAGTAGCGAAATACACAACTGATAGCTTAATTGCATATTGTTTTTGGCAATATCTGTGTGCAATATTAGGATGGTGTGATTCTTGGGGCAGACACACGGGCCACAGAAGGACCCATTGTTGCTGATAAGAACTGTGAGAAGATCCATTATATGGCTCCGAATATCTACTGCTGTGGAGCCGGGACTGCTGCTGATACAGAAGCTGTTACTGGTATTTTCAACTTCATTCTATCTCAGTTTGTGTTGGTTACTAGTATTATATTTGGTTCTCTGATAGTGCCTTTCCCTTATTTATTTGGAGTTATTTACCACAAAATACTCTTACTTCTTACATTTCGCAATTCCATATCAACGGTTCATGGACCTTTAGGCTTTAATCATGTGGAGTTAAACTCTCTCCGACTTTTAATTTTGTTCAATATAGTTTCTATCTAACTTTTGCATGTAATATCTTCTAACTTTCATCAATTTTCTCGTTTTCAATCAAATAATCTTACTTTCAATCATTTATAAAAAAATAGCTTCAAGTACTTTAAAAAATGACCTAGAGATTGTTTATTTGATTGTAAAATATTATAAGGTTGAACTATAATTGTGAGAAGTGATTCTTTAATTAGTATTACAAACATAATCGGTTTTACTTGATTCATATTGCAATGCTTTTTCCAGACATGGTTAGCTCTCAGCTGAAGCTGCATCGTTATCATACTGCTCGCGAGTCCAGGGTCGTGACAGCTCTCTCTCTCTTAAAGTCTCATCTTTTCAGGTTACTTTTATTTTGAACTTGGCATCTTTATACCATCATATCATTTCTATTATTAAACAATTATATCCTAAAACACCTTGATTTTACTTGTGAAATAGTTATCAAGGTCATGTATCGGCTGCCTTGGTTCTTGGTGGGGTTGATGTGACAGGCCCTCATTTGCATACGGTGAGTTACTTTTCGCCTAAAGAAAACTCGGTGTAGAAATCTTCCATTTTTATTGAAGTTTAAAATGTTAAATGTCATTACTCCCAGATATATCCCCATGGTTCAACTGACACACTACCATTTGCCACCATGGGTTCTGGCTCACTTGCTGCAATGGCTGTTTTTGAGTCTAAATATCGTGAAGGACTAAGTGTAAGTTCATAACTCTTGTTTGTAGCCCCCAAGAAAGCTTTATATATATATTAGTTCTTGAATTGAATCTATAAGTGATTTTTGCAGAGGGATGAAGGAGTGAAGTTGGTGGCTGAAGCAATATGCTCTGGGATATTTAACGACTTGGGAAGTGGAAGTAATGTGGACATCTGTGTTATAACAAAGGTGAGAGTGTTAGGCTCTATAATTTTATTTTATTTTGGGAAGATATTTTTCTGCATTGGTGATTCTGACAAAATCCAATTCTCGTTTTCTTTTCAGGGGAATAAAGAGTACTTGAGGAATTATATGGTGCCAAATCCTCGTACGTATGTCAGCGAGAAGGGTTACTCCTTTACCAAGAAGACCGGTTAGTATAATCAGCTTACTAGTTTGTTGTACTCAGAAAAATATTAGTTTCACCAAATATAAATATCAATGTGTTCTATTTTAATCTGTAATCTTTCTTATAATTGTTCAAATACTCTTTATTCAGTTATGCACATTTATTTATCTCGTGAGTATTTGCTTGAATGCAGAGGTGTTGCTTACAAAGATCACGCCACTAAAAGAGTTGGTGCAAGTGATTGAAGGAGGAGATGCAATGGAAGAATGAAGTGCCTTGATTGGAACCCATAATGTTTCACGTAAACATATTTGGTCTCTTTCTCATTCTATTTGTTAGACGGAACTATTTTAATAGTGTGCGAGCAAACTCTGTCCATCTCCGTAAAAATTATCATGTTGCAGCTTGCTAGAGATCATATTCTACACCTCGTTTTTTTTTCCTTTGGATTATTTGAACAAGTTGCAGCTTTCAAATTATAAACAACCAGTAGAAGTTTGCGATTGCATTTTGCTTCTACTAATCTGGTAGTATATTTCGTTTTAATTTTTACTTTTAGCAACGTGACTAACTTTTAGAGGATCTTGTGATCATGGTTCTTCATGGTATTTCTCTGTCAGCCACACGCCTACTTTCAATGATCACTAACCCTATCTTTGTCCTTTTATACATTCCCTAAACTATAATAAATGCTATTGTGGAACAACAATATATACGGAATATTTGATTTGTAAATTCTGTGTGGAAAAGTATTATCTTTTGTTTGGTAAGAAATAAGAGTATGAAATATCTAGTCATGCTTCAAGTTCCTGGGCGAGAATGTCAAACCATCCTATAACAAACTAAAACGACTCAGTAAATTCTTGGCTATAATTTTTGCTGCTAACTTGATCTGGAGGTAGTTGTTTTCGTTATGAGCTCTACATCTTGTGCTATTGATGATTTTGAACCACTGGCTTGCTGGGTCGCACTTGCTGTCCCTTTCCAAGCACTTGCATTTATTTGTAACGATTGTGTTAGTCGAGTCTATGTCCAAACACACACTGCTACCATTCTCCACTTTTGAGGATAGATGCATCTTGGAGTCTGAAATAGCTTCCCACTTAGACTCGTCCCCGTTGCATATTATCCCAAGTTTTGCAGGCTTACTTAATTCATCTGCTTGGAGACAGAAATATGTTCCGGTTATGGTTAAGATTTCTTGGGGTGTATACTTCCATGATTCAGCCTTTGAGCATGGAGCTAAAACCAAAGGTCCAAAGTACGATTCCTTCTTCACACAAAGGCCTGTATTGGGATGGTAGAGTAATTTGTGCGGGCGTGCTTTCGAGTAACCAGGTCCTGCATTTTTATTACCAGGAATTTGTGATTTTGTTGTGATCATATGATTGTGAGAGAACCTAGCTAAGGAGATAGGTGATGTATTGTACCTCTAAATGGTTGCTGGAGACTTGATACCTTCTGCAACATGGTCTTGTTTCTGAATCCACACCAGTTTGTATTATAAACTCCGTAAGTCTCGTCTACTCCAACCACCCCTTGCCTTATATAGTAACTTCCGGCGAGAGTCCACAAAGCCCAATCCACGTCGAACTCAGCCGCCCATCCCATGAAACAATTCAAGAACCTGTTGCCATTGACGTCCGTACCCTTCATGTCCAACCCAAACTCGCTGATGAACAAGGGGTAGCCTTGGTCCAACAAGAAACTAGCCTTGTGAGCTATGTCATTCATCTTCTGACCACACACTAGGTTAGGGTTTCCTGCTTGCCATGCCTGCCCGTCTGAAAAGGCGTACCAGTGCATCTCGAACACTGTCTTGTTTGAGAATGTTAAGTTCACGGGCTTGGCTCGAAGAAACGAGAAGTTTGTGTCGAACTGCAGGCCCGACATGATGATGAGCACGTTAGGGTTTGCTGCGTGCACTGCCTCTGCTCCTTTCTGCATGTACCTACTCACTCATCATAGTTTGTAGTTTCAGGGGTAGTTTTTTTTGTTGAGAGTGAAGTTTATGAATTTTTTTTTTTTTTGTTTACCTGTACCAATCATTGACATTTTGTTTAGGGCCTCTGAGTTCATTCCTCAAGCTCATCCCAACAACATATTGAGTGGCATTGAAAATGGTTGCAACCTTGGTTAGGCCAGCTAACCAGAGTTCAGGGTCAAAATACTTGTCTCCGAAGAAGCCATTGTCGTCGAAATTGCTGCAACACCAACCAGGGTTACTTATGTGGTTGTCGAGTATGATCAACACCTTTGCCTTTGAAAGACTTGCCACCACTGCCTGAAACGTGTTAGATATCTCACATCGTCATTTCTTGAAAAATCTTATCAGAACAATCTCAAGATGAGAATGAGTGTCACATATATATATATATATATACCTGGTAAGCATTGATTAGAGAGAGATCGATGATGGAGGGATTGGATGTCTGAAAACCCGCAATGGATTCGATCAATCCGAGGTTCTTGAAAGACTGTCTGACGGTTGTAGAAGCCAACGTGTCGTTAGTGAACAAGAAGAGTGGCCACGTCAGACGAACACAATTGAAGCCCATGAGTAAAATCTCTTGGGAGATTTCGTCGACGGGCCTCTTGCTCAGCCCTTCCGCCACGGCCGCCTCGAGATGCGAGGCCCAGTTGACGCACGACAGCTTGACTCGGTGGCCCGTCGACTTATCCACGATCCACCGTGAGTCGGTCGAGAGGGGTTGAGCATTGGCAAACAAATGATGAGATAATAATAAGCATAAGAGGAGGGAGGAGGAGGAGAAGAAGGAACAAGTGTGCTTCTCCATTATGTGTATCTTTTCTTGTTTTACTTGTACGATGAAGACTCGTTCTATCTCCAAGTATTTATATAGTTCCACAGCCTCACTATTAATAATAATTATTGTTATTATATAATGAGTAATAATATAATAATAGTTAGTGAAAATCATTGTCAAAACTCACTAATGTTTTCTTTATTTTTGTTGAGATATATAAAAGTGCAATGCAATTGTAGTATGATCTATTATGTAATTACCCGACAAACATTTCCAATACCTTTCCCATTTCGTCCTTAGAAGCTGCCCCTCATTTAAAAATGTTAAAAAAGTTGGATAACTTCACATTTATATTAACGAGTTAAAATATCAATTGTGGGTCAATTTTAACTTCTTTAGAGAGGTCTAATAAGTGAAAAATTAATTTGAGTCGCCTCTAGCGAGAGTCGAACTCAGGACATCAGTTTTAGTCTGACGCTTTGATACTATGTTAAAAATTATATCATTTAAAAACTCGAAAAGTTAAACAACTTGACATTTTCATTAGTTTATCGAATATATTTTTATCAATTAAGGAAATGCATTGCGTACTTTCTCTAGGACGTACACAACTGAAATATTGTACGTATCACTTTAAGTGGGACGAATGAAGTACATTTTTTTTTAATTATTATTTTAAGTAAAATAGCACAAATGTAACATCACTCATATATAATATGATTTACTTCTTTTGTAAATTATAAAGAAATTATCTTTCTCAAACAAAAAAATGTATAATATTTTTGAACTTCACTATAAGTTATTTCACTTAATTTATTGCTAAAATAATAGTAATAAAATATTATAAAGAAATTATCTTTCTCAAACAAAAAAATATATAATATTTTTGAACTACGCTATAAGTTATTTCACTTAATTTATTGCTAAAATAATAGTAATAAAATATTATAAATACGATGAGATCACCCTTCGTTTACACACATAATGTAGAGTATTTAAGATTGGTGTCGATAAGATACGTAGCACACTTATTCAGTGGTCAATATATATTCCGGTCGGTTGCTTAGAGAAAACTTGGAGTAGAAGATTATTAAGGAATAATAAGAATCGCTTTGGTGGCAAGGTAAAATTCATTAATAATGCTTTCAAGGCAATGATGATGTGCATGCCATACGAATACGATACGATGATTATACTAAAAATCTTAATTTTATCTTACAGTACACCTTTATTTACACAAATACTTTTTCAATTAATTTGTTTTATTTAATTAAAAATTAATACTCATTATAATTCTACTTTATATTATTCCACATAATTTTTTTAAAACTACACGAAAAGTTTCATTGACAAACATTGAAGTATAAAGTAAATAAAAAAAAATTAATTTTATTTTAAAGTGAAAAAGTAAATAGTTATTTATTTTTTTAAGAGCGCAAATAATTAAGACATTTAAAAAGAAAAAAGTGCATAATTATTTATTATATTAATTGCACTCTTTCAAGTTGTTTTCTTTGTTTAAAAAATTAATAAATTCAAATGTAAAATGTCTAATTTTTGAACAGGAAATTACAAAAATATTTAAGGTGTGCAATGAGTTAAAGTTGTGTGGAGTGGGATCTAAAAGTTTTTGTACTCTATAGTGGGTTGGAGTATTATATTACTCCATATTTTCCGAACTAACGCTCCTAGTCCTATATTCTTTGTAAATTATAAAAAATTGATTTACAAATGACCTAAAATCATTGGTAGGAAACAGTTAATATAAATTTAAAACAGTTCGTCTGGAACTCGAGGAGGATAGCTCTCTGCAAGCTGTAACCAAGCTGGAGAAGAAGCGAGCTGAGATTCAGATGAAAACTATATATGTCTCGTGTTTGCCCTTACGAAACGCTTGTTAAACTATATATGTCTCGCTTGTTAACTGATCTACAATAAAACTAAAAAAAGTCGATAAACGACCGAAGAAGACGAAGAAGGGGTAATAATCCAAGATCCACACATGACAAGAAAATTTATAGTGTTTATAAGGCCTATGATAATAATAATACTGCATGTAATGTAATGTAATGTAATGTAATGATCTGCTCATGACTTTCACCTACTTGTGACACACTTTTTTCTGATCAAAACTCCCGTGGGAGGTCCGGTGACCTCGATCTCGCAATGCGAATACAGCCAATACGAATACTGGAAAACCCCTCCCAGCTTCGACCTCGTCCTGAACATACCCCTGATCTCAAAATTCACCCTCCCGTCGTTCATCTGCCTCTGCAGCTCCAGGCTAAGCCCCGTCGACAGCCTCACCTGGCTCGCCAGCACGTGCACATCCGCGAATCTCGACTCTCTCTTCATCACGGAAAACGGGGCAGCGTAGCGAGTGGCTATAAAATTCCTCCCAAAGTACAAGTCAAACACGACGTAGCTAAAGTCAACATTCACCTTCGTGTTCGGGTTCGTGAAGTTTGCCAGCAACGTGATGTCAGCGTTAAGCAGATAGCCCATGTCGAGGTAAGCTGCGTTCAAGGTGACAGAGGAGATGTCGATCCTCGGGCTCCTGGGCTGGAACACGAGATAGACTATGAGTATGATCAGCCCACCAACGATCACGATTATCCAGAAGAGCATGCAGAAGGCTGCCACTAGCCAGGCGAAGGGCCTCGTTCGTCGAGAAGTTGGGCCTCGCAGGAGCGAGGGTCGATTGTGGTGGTGGCGGTGGGGCCCGTCGATGCCACCATGTGGGCCCGAATGGTCCTGCATGTAATGGGCGCGGGTTGGGCCCTCGGCTGGATGGGTTGGCAGAGGTTTTAGCTGTTGTGGTGGGGGCTGAGGCGTGGGCCCGTAAGGTGGCTCGAAAGATGTGTGGACATGGTGGTGCTGAGGTGGCGGAGGCCTTGTGTCCGACGTGGGGATGTGATGGTGAGGTGGCGGAGGTCTTGAGCGTGGAGGGGCTGTGGGGAACTCGATGACGGGGTCATTATTGTCATTTCGCGCAAGGAAGTGAGGATTCGGTTCGCGCGGCTGTCGGAACATCAGAGTGGTTTGGAGTTTGGAGTTGGAGGATGCAGCAGGATTAGCATTAGTATAGTAGTGGAGTTTGTAGATAGGAAAAAGAATCAGACATTAGTTGAGCAAGGAAGGCAAGTAACCAAATTGATGCCAAGTGAAAAAGGGCAAAGTGGTCTTTTGTATAGCTATTGTGAACTGGGAGAAGAATAAGAAGGGGAAAGATTAACACTTGCTGCAAGAAAGGAACTTTTGGATGGGTAGAGTAGAGCCTCTTTTAAGACACCTTTTTTTCTCAGGGAGATCAGTTTTCTTGCTAAGAAAACACAAACTTTAAGCAGTGTTTTTAAAAAAATAGCTAATCGACAAACTAGAGTCGAACATCTGGACGAGTGATGGTTATGATAACAATAGATGTTATATGACATATACCTGCAAATTGTATCACTATGAAACTCAGAAAACCTAGGGAATGAATGACTTACTTTTTAGAACTTGTGCTCTACAATTCAATGGGCTCTAATAGGAGTCTGAATGAATGAATGGTGGTTTGGTTACTAATACAAAAATTGATTTTCTTTAACAATTAGATAATGAGTAAATATTGTCTTTTTTATACAGGGGCCTGGCTTCACCAATGCCCGGGTCTGTTGGTTTCCTCGAGGCATCGTCTTAAAACTCTCCCCAATGGGAATGTTAATCTTTCCTTATTTGGCCATTTGCAATTTTATATGGACAGCTAACTGTGTACCTTACTGTTTTGCCAGTTCCATTCCTCTTTAGCATCCCAAATACTGGAAACCTCGCCACTGTTCTGTAGTCAATCAATGATCATGGTTCGAAATTGGCAACCCGTGTACTATCACCATGCCTGAGTAAAAAAAAAATACACTTCATTGTTACAAAGGACCAGTGCATAATTCTATGGAACAGTGGTATTAAAGTTTACAATCAAGTTCCAGAAGGGATATTGTTTTGAACATATATTATAAAGATTATGGGGATTTTGCTCTCTCCCTGATCCCCTGGAGATTGTGAGACAATGAGGGAAAGGGAGCGAAATCCTTATAATGTTTATAATACTGAGCAAAATCTACTAGTAGATTCTAATACCGAGCAAAATCCATTACACCCACTAGATTGTGATACAAGGGATCATATAGTTCAGGGTAGCATGATAGAAACAAGAAACAGAGAAAGAAAAGAAACAAAGCAGTAAAGAAAACAATCAAACAGAACCCAGTCCGTTTGCCCAATAGCCTCAAGGCTCCAATTAACTTTATTAATTCAATAATCTTAATCAACCTACGCTGACACTTTAAATAAGAATAACAGAAATAAGAAATAAACCTAACCCTAAAGGCCAAACCTAACAAAACTCTAAAGCCCATAAATAATTAAAAGGACATAATTAAAATACTCCTGCTCTCTATCATAGCAATACCGAGCACAAACTCATAGTAGTATTTCAATTTGTATATAAACCAATGCAACAAGTAGAACTTCCATCAAGCGTTAAAAAATACATAAATAAGCCAAAAAAAGGAGTTCCAGCTTCACCTGCATTCGAGGAGAATAACACAGATTGATGTCCCATGCTCCCAGTTACATCAGGATGCAGATTAGCCTGTCCAGGCCCACCTTTGGCCGTGAGTATCAAAGCAAGTGTTAGCAAACCCCTAATGACTTAAAAAACTTTAGTTTTCTGTTGTAGCATTTTTATTCATAGTAACTGAATCAAAGTTAAGAAAATCCACATAGCCAATGTTGGGCTCCTTTCATAAAGACAAGCTACTGTGACTTCATCTGATCTCCAATCACCACTGTTCCAAAAATTCCCACCACGTCCGCCTAGGCGGCGTCTAGGCTCTAGGAAGAGCTCGGCTTCCCCAGTTTCATGCTGCAGACATTAATTAGTCGTCAATTACAACCATTTCCATGCAAATTGCAATGTTTGTAAATTTAAAGGTTGTTTTGTTCATTTTTAACGGATCTACTAGCGCATAGCGTTTTTTGGACATTGTCATTGACAATCACTACTTGAATAGTACTACATCATTCAACTTAAAATATCACAAGTGGAGTTGAATTAGTCCCAATTGAGTATGTAAGAAGAGGTTCACAGAATACTGTGTCTTTGTTTTAATTACTTAATAAACATATTTATTTTTATTCGAACTTCTTTCTAAAGCGCATATCAAGAAAATGAACTGCGTACCCCTTCAAATTAAAAAGAAGCAGATTTCCAAAACTGGTACTTCTATTCCTGATGATGGCCCATAACTTCTAGGGAAATTGGAACTCAAACAATTCAGAATACATTTTCATAATCTGTTGCACGATAAATTTACCGAAGCTCAGTTTGTTTAAGGAATAATTACTTTCAATTATGGATATGCCCAGCAGATAAGTTGTGAGATAATTTTTAAAAAGAATATTCTCAACATCTGACTTCTATGGTGTATAAGCACTACGTAGTTGAATTACACTTAACAATGGTTTGAATAGGAACGCAGTATAGCTTTGCAATAGTAATGCAACTTGAGAGTGCAGAATGATCAATCCAACATTATATAAAAAAATGGAATGCACTATACTCATCAAAAGGAGGGTAAATATAGGAACACGATATAAGGTAGTTACCTCAAGAAACTTCTTTAGAATTGATGGCATTCACTAGAGTCTCCGACAAATAACTATCAAGGGTAAACCCCTTCTCCATCATTTGATCCCACACTCCATAAGCCAAAGAAAGCTTTTTTTCCTTTACGAGACCTTTAATGATCAATTTAAAAGTCACTTCATCTGGACAAACCCCTTTAGCTTTCATCTCCTCGAAGAGGTTCAGGGCTTCACCGACTCGAAAAGCATTGCAATATCCACTTATCAATGCATTGTAGGACACTACATCAGGGTCAATTTTCTGCTCAGTGATATCACGGAAAATACCATGAGCCATGCTGATTTTACCAGTCTTACATAAATGGTGAATAATTGTTGTGTACAGAGCAAGACTCGGAAATAAGTTCATCTTTGCCATTTCGTCAAGAAGTTCCTTGGCTACAATCGGGTTGCCTCCTTTCAAGAAAGAATCAACGAGAATCGTAAATGTTACCAAATCAGGAGCAATTCCTTTTCTACCCATCTCCCCCAATAGCTTATAAGCGTCTCTCGTACGGCCACCCTTGCAAAGAGCATTAATAATTGTATTGTATGATATAACATCAGAAAATCCTATAGTCTCCATCTTGTTAACTAACAACAGATAGGCCCTATCTACTCTATTGGTTTTGCACAGACCCTTTAGAAGCTCATTATAGCTGTAACTGTCAGGTTCCATCCCACTCCTCTCCATTTTCGCCATCAAATTCTCCGCCTCATCTAACATCAGGGCATTACAACAATAGTTCAACAAAAGATTGTGCGTGATCAAGTCAGGCTCGCAACCATTTCTCCTCATGAAATTCTTAATTGTTAGTGCCTTATCAATCTTACCTAATCGACAAAACCCATGTATGAGAACATTATAGATTACTGCACTAAACATAACCTTTCCTCTCATGTCCCCCACAGTGAGCTCGTACGCTAAATCAACTTTCCCACTGTCACACAACCCAAGCACAAGTGCCCTGCAAGCCTTGTTATCCGGGTTATGACCCTTCTTGATCATAAATTTCCACATTTCGACTGCCTCATTGTGCCGTTTAACTCTACATAATCCATTAATGATAATTGTATAGCTCACGACGTCAGGCTCTTGGCCCTTTCCTCCCATCAATTCGAAAACTTTCAAAGCCACGTCTACTAATTTCTCACTACACAAAAGATTCATATAAATATTAAAGGCCCAAATATCGGGCACAATACCGAGACTATCCATATCATCAAACAGCCTAATGATAAGCTTAAAGTTCCTAACTTCACACAAACCTGAGATGAATCTCGAGTAAGTAAAGGAATTCAAAGAGAACCCTTTTGGATTCATCGAGTCATAATAGTATTCCGACAACTCAAAGCGTTGGTTCTTTATTAACACGCCAATGAACCGATTGTAATCCACCGAAAAAATTCTGCAATCTGACTGAGACATTTGGTCGAACACTTGGATGGCTTGATCAACGAGACCGGCTTTCACGTAGCTGGCTATTAGGGAACGGTATGCGAGTCGTTGCTTGCCAAGTGCTTTATACATTTATCGAGCTCTTCCGCAGAAACGTATGCATTTGAGCTCCACTTCGGAAAGTGAGAGCTGTGAAAAAAAATCTCTCGACCACTCAATGCGACCAAAAATAACTAATCGAATTGGGCGGGCTCGCCAACGATGCTCTCCGGACCAATGTGCGTGTGTGTGTTCTGTCCGTCTTTGTACGTGTGTGTGTTTTCAGGTGGTTTCGGCGATGGAGTAGACGGCGAAAGAAAGAGAGGAAGACGAAAGTAGGAATTGGGGGCCCAAAAAACAATCTCAACTATTTTCTATCATGTGGGCCTAAGAGATGACAGTACACTTCACAAGATGGGCTTATTACATACGAAATGGGATTTTCGGCCCAAACTTCAAGCCCATTGTAATGACCTTCAAAATCTATTCCTTAATGATCCATTCATTCTCTTCACATATTTTTCTACTTAATTCTTCAAAATCTATTCCAGTGATTATTAAGGTTAATTTAGATATACAGTACTTAGTCTTCATACCTTTGGTAACTTATGCTATATGATGATTTGTAAATTTCGTTATCCCAAGAGGGGCGATGCATCTAGTCAATCATTTTCCCTGCCTCTCAGCCGAACAAGGATTTAAGCGAGGCTCGAGTAGGTGGTAGGAACAAGTAACCTTCATAAGATATACAAGTAGTGAAAAGAGTATTTTAAACTCATTTAGCTACCTTTGCTACAAAAATGTTCCGGTTTTACAGTCTCGTTTATAACTCCTTGTCCTGGTTCTTTCTTTGCATTTTGATAACGTAGTTTGTTTGTCATTATATGGATTACAAACAAAATGAAAAACATTACTGATACAAAGAATCTCCAGAAGGATGTCTTCCATAGCTTGAAACACAAAACAACAGTGTGAGCTCTTATTTAATGGTCACGAAAGTTATCGAGCCCACGACCATCAACTAGAAAAAATAAAACCTTCCGGAGGAACTATAATTCCATGTAAAAGTAAAACTTTTCAGAAACGGATCATACTCTACTTGAATTTTAGTATGTAGGAAGTTAATACAGCAGGCCAAATCAAATCAACAGAGCAACAAAAAGCATATCCCCACAAGGTTTTCGTTATATTCTTTATAGACCCCTGCAAGAAGAGCAATTATTCTTCCGTCAGTTTTTAAAAAAAAAAAGCATCAGACATAACAACACAAAAACAATAATTAACATGTAAATTCAATGTAGTAAACTACTCTTACATTTACCGAAGTTTATGAAGTAGATTTTACCAACCAAGAATAAAAAATAAAAAATAAAATTAAAAAATTAAAAATGTTTGGACAACTGTAGCCCCCTCTAGTTGCTCGACAGAGGAGAATGTTCATCATCCATTAGTGTGATGTAGGACACTCCTTATTCACAAATAATTTCTTTATTATTTGAGTTTATTATAAGTGTCCTTAGTTTCATGACTTGAGAAGTACAAGGAAAAGAGTCAACAATTCAAAATATCAGCTACAACTTACAAAGCCTGGCTATCTCCCACAACTTAAGACACCAGCAGTGGCATATTATACGAACAAACAAGAAAATGTGGGACCCCACCCCCACACCATACAAGTAGCTGGATTCTCCTTAATAAAAAAAAAATATATAAAATAATCTTACAGACGATATTTCAAAATCTTTACCCAGTCGATTACTAGAAAGTCCTAAACCATTTATACACAGCACGATAAGGAAAAAAAAATCAAAGACTACATACATGATACAACTACAATATAGATGGTCAACATCCTCAATAGCTTTAACACTTTAAAGAATTATATTTAGACTCTCTTGTGTGAGATCTCCGACTTCAGGCCGAAGGTATCTATAATCGATTCAAAATTATGGCAGTATTACTTTAACTCCAACTCATGACTTCAAAAGTTCAAATCATGTCCCAAATGCAGAAAAAAGACTCTAACTTTCCTCCTAAGTATCACTTATAAGCAATCTAATTCACAATTCATACATCATTTCTCACACAACACATTCATATCATTAACAAGGGAAAAACACAATTAAGTAACAAGGGCAAGGTAACATCAAGTTGCAGACAGTTCAATTGTCGGGTTTTTGACATGACTAGCTCCTCCATTTCTTCCTTTAAACTAAAATTAAACAGTAATCTGTAACACAGAGCTCATTCCAAACAATTATCGATCATTTTTGTATAATGCTACTACGAACTTCACAAAAATTCAAGTAAATCGACGAGTGATAATGAATAAGGATATATACCTAAACAGTGATAGTAACAAAATAAATAAATCAAAAGGTCGTTGATGAACATCACCTGACTTTCTGTACGAGGATCATTTTGAGCTTGCGGGCGAGGTCCTGTGAGCGAATCTTGCGCTCGAGATTCTTCTTCGCCAAAACGCGCTTCTCGGAATTTTTGATGTGGCAAATTTGCTCGTTCCTTATCATCCGTTCGATCCCGCTGGACTGCATCTTCCTCTGCATTATGGCCAGTGCCTGATCTAAATTGTTGTTCCAAACCTTAACTCGGATGCCCCGACATTGTTGCAGCCGAGAAATGAGCGAGTCCGGAGCCAAGAGGGAAACCCCTCGCTTCGCCGCCGCAAGAATCATCGCTTCAACTGATTTTGGGGCTTTCTCGGTTTTTCTAGGGTTTAGAGGTTAAACATGTCCACAGGCAAATGTTGGCTAAATGTTGGCTGATATAAAAATATTTATAGATAAACTATTTAATTATTTGATAAATTAAAACATTTTTTTAATACTTGGGCAAAAAGATTAAAGGTATTTTCGTTCTTTCAGATACATTTTTGGCCTGAAACAAAAAAACTTAATTGGTACATAAATTGAAACTTGTCCTAATTAGAAAAAAAATGATGAAAAAATGTCTAATTGCTACTTTTTTTTCTATAATTATTTGATAAATTAAAATATTTTTTTAATACTTTTTATTTTATTTATAAGGTGAAGATTGAAGGACGAAGATACTTCGAAATTTCACTATCTCTGGGAATTGGGATATTTTTTAATACTTGTAAATTAAGAGTTGTGATGCACAACTCGAGCCAACTCACATACGTAGGTAGCGGAGAAGAGAATAGACAAATCTCACGTCACACAATTCATACATCCTCCCATTCAAAGAATTAATCACACTTACTTTTACTTTTGTAATTACAAAAGTTTGTAATTACAAAGTAAATGTGATCACTTCTTTGATGGGAGGGAGTAATATTTTAAGGGAATATTACGTAAATCTACCCAGCCTTTAGTGTTTTTTAAACTCACTTACCCGACCGAAAAAGTGCTACACTCGACTACCTCATCTTTTCTCCGTTTTGAATTTTTCTTTTCCTTTTTGACGGATCAAAATATTCTGTAAAATATTCCGTTATCTCTATTTTTTTATAATTTTTAATGATTGATTACCTAAATACCCTTTCAATATCCAAATAAAAATAAAACCAAATCCAAATAAAATCAGTATATATTATAAATGCAAAAAAAAAAAATCAATTAAATATTATTATTAAAGATTTTAAAAAAGAAATATTTAAAAAAATTGTAATTGTTTAATCAACAATAAAGAATATCAATACCATTAATTCATAATCTCCAGAAAGTACGCAACAAGATCATTATCATCTCCAAAATTAAAATTCCTCAATCAACAATCATGAACATCTCAAGAACAATCAAGAAATTCCTCAACAAATGTCGAAAGGGAGGCCACAACACTCAACAAGCAAACGAATCGAGTTCATCCCCTACGGCCTATCTACGATTTAAGTTGTGGACTGAAAGTGATAGAAGAAGTGAAAGGAGTAGTAGGATTGAATCAATTTTTTGCCCAGCCGTGCAATTGATAAGCCCTTTCTCTCAGGCGTGCACGATGTCGACGTGGAGGGTGGAGACCTCGATCGTGGAATCGAAGGGGATGATGAGCCTCTCTTCCCAGAACGACGTCGTATCGCCTTCCTCGTCGACGCGGGTGGTGAACTTGACCTTGGAGTCCACCCACACAATGGCGTACGGCCTATTCTTGCCAATTGACGTTTTTGAGATCCTTGGCGGAGACGGCGGTGAGTTCGACCTCGTAGCGACTTTGATTGGAACGAGATGGACCTCGATTGACGGGAGGAAGTGCTGCTGTGGTGCTCCTTCTTCTGATTTCACAGCACTCCGTCTTCTGATTTGAGAAATCTGAATTGTGAATTTTTGTTTCTGAATTAGAGTTATGAATTGGATTTATTTTTTTATTTTTTATTTACAATTAAAAGAAACGTGCTAATACATAAATGCCCCTAAAAGTCAGAATTATATTTGACCAAATCCGCAAGTACACCACACGCTCACGGAATATTTTAAAGAATATTCTGATCCGACTAAAAAAATAGGTAAGTGATTAACGGTGCAAAGATGGGGTAGTCGGGTGTAACGTTTTTCCGTTCGAGTAGGTAAGTGTAAAAAACACAAAACCTTTGGTATGTTTCTGTAATAATCCCATATTTTAATATAAACTTTGTCTCACATTTAGGTTGTCAATTCGATTTAATCAAATTGAACCGAACCGAAATTTCGATTAACTGAACCAAATAAGAGTTGAAAATGCAGTCGACTCGCAGTTCACGTACTAAAACAGAAAAGTCAATCACCGTAACGAGTTTAAATTCTGTTGTCCAGAGAACAACAGATTGAGTACTGCTGTCACATAACAGCAGATTCAGTTATGCAGCGGAAATAGTAAAAAGTACAGCAATTGGAAAACGTAGAGAACAAGGATATAATCTTAGTAAGTTGTAAAATACAATGCTGTCACAGAACATCAGATTCAGTTATGCATCGAAAATAGTAAAAAGTACCGCAACTGGAAAACGTATAGAACAAGGATATAATCTTAGTAAGTTGTATCAATCAATACAACTTGATATAATCTTAGTAAGTTGTATCAATCAATACAACCTACCAAGCTGTTTCAAAACTAATAAACTTTCACTATAATCGTGAATACAAAATAATTAGAGAAAAATAAATAAAAGACTATACAACCACGAGACTGAATAGTTAGTACTCGGATAAATATTTAAAAAATAAAAACGTGTGCTGAAAAATATTTCTCTCTTTAAAAGATGGCGTCGCTCAGCTTAGGTCTTCAATCCACGTGGGTCTTCTATTTATAAGGGACAAGTCTTCTCCTCCAAGTAATTAGTCTTATATGGTAGAAAGACTCATTCCATAACTAGAAGATGTTGTACCTTATCTAGATCTTGAATATCTTTTCTCTCTTTATCTTGGATTCTCTTTCCAATAATAAATATTCTCAAAATAAATATTCCACCAAAGAAAAGTCAAAATTAGTCAAAATCAAATTAATTAAATAAATTAATTCGACTCCAACAAGAGTTTTTTTAAGAATCGAAAATCAAATCGTTTAAATAATAGTTTGGTTCAGTTAAAATCGAACTCAATCGATTTGGTTCGATTTTAACCAACACTCTATATTAAAAAAAAAACTGTAAAAAAAATGGTTTGTAGCCCATAAGTGGATACTTTTAACAACATAGACATCGAATTCACCATTAACAATTACATATTTAAATCAAATTAGAGTGTGTTTTAGAATTGTTGTTCTTTATAAACAAAAAGAGAGAAAAATAAAATTTATATTAAAATTGTTAAAACCCTACTTTGATATTTGAAAAATTTAACAATATGAAACAAATAGTTATTTTCATACCTTTGATATAAGATTCAACTTTCAAGATACCGCAGACGTGGTCACATAGATCACAAGAGTTCTTTCAAGATCCCGCAGACGTGGTCACATAGATCACAAGAGTTCGGCAAGGAGCAGAATAAAAATTGAAATAGTTTAGATGAGGTGAGAAAGTGTATTCGGAAGCTTTGAATTTAGATTATATAATATCATAATTAATTTAAATTATTATATATTATATTGTAAGTGTGTAACTTCCGCTTTAAATTGGACATTGGGTTGGGTATGCAGCCAGGCTAATCGGCTCAACCACTCTGAAGTTTTCTAATGTCATGCAGTCCATGCTTGTGCATATTATAAATATATAATATAGATACATATGCAATTCGGTTTTCGGTTTACTTTGGTCAACCAACTAAAATAACTGAATCAAAAATCGATAACACAAAATTTTATAAACCAAAAATCGAACCAAATTAGTTTGGTTTGGTATAACCAAATAGTGTCGATTTGTTTCGTCTTGATCGGTTTAACTAAATTTTTGACACATCTATTCAAATCATACCGAATATCATAATCTTTCAACAAAAAATTATCTTAGTTGGAACCTAATTCACCGGAGAATCATACTCACATTAGGCCTGTCAATTTGGACACGACCCGATAACACGACTCGAAACCCGCACGAAATAAAGCGGGTTGAACCCGCACGATTAAAAAGCGGGTCAACGACGGGTCAACCCGCCATGACCCATTTATTAAATGGTTCAACTGCGGATCAACATGCGAACTCGAAATTAACCCGTTTAACCCACTTATTAAATTAATTTTAATTATTATATTATAATAATACATTAGTCATTAAATAAATAACAATAATATATTATTTGTTTAGAAATATAGATTAATTCTTTTTTTTTTTAAATTAGATTTACAATAACATTCATATTCTCTTACAATTATAATCATCATAACATTCTAAATTATTTAATTTATATGATTTGTGATCATATGTAGTTTATTTTATTTTAGTAACTATTTAAAATTTTATTACGCGTTTACATAATATATGTCATTATTTTAGAAATTAAATTATTTTATAATATTTTTATTTATAAAAAAAATATAAAATTTTAATTTTAAAATTAAATGAGTTGGAAACGGGTTATAAATGAGTAACCCGTTTATAAATAAGTTAGGTTTGAGTTTAATTTACGACACTATTATTAAACAGGTTGAATTTGAGTTTATGTTTTATCACACCGCGAATACTTTTGACACGACACCAACCCGATCAACACAACTCACCTAACTCACATCACCACATGGTGGATTCAAGCAGTAATGTGAATGCAATTAATAGCTATCTTTAAATAAAATATTTTTTTTATTTAAAATATTATAAAGTCTTTTAAAAATCAAATTTACATTCATCCAATGAAAAGATGAGATGTTTTGATCGGATGAAGTTATCGGGTGTTTGCTTGACATTACTCGATTTACATAAAGAAAATAAAAAAATAAATCGCACCTTGTTTCTCTCACACACGATTGCACGCACAGCGGAGTCCATTTTTAATGGTTTTCGGAGCCCCGACTATCGAACCGTCGTCTCTATTCCCAAAAACAAAATCAACACATTTCCTCTCTACATTTAATTCCTCTGTACCTTCCAAAACAAACAAAACTTTCCCTTACCAAATTTTTTGTTATTATTAGAGAGAGATCTTTCAAAGTAAATGTCGAAATCGCCATGGGGAAACATCGGTGCCTGGGCCGCCGACGCCGAGCGAGCCGAGGCCGAGGAGCGAGAAGCCGCAGAGAAGGCAGCCGCTGCACAACCGCCGCCAAGCTTCCCCAGCCTGAAGGAATCCGTCGGCGCCGCCGCCAAGCAGAAGAAGAAGACCAAAATGTCTCTGTACGAGTTCACGATGCAGCCTTCGCCCGCCTATTCCGGTCCGGCCGCGAGCCGCGGCTTGACCCCCCAGGAAATGCTCCGCCTACCCACCGGCCCCAAGGAGCGCTCCGTGGACGACATGCAGCCTGGTAGATTAGGCGGTGGGTTTTCCAGTTACGGTGCCCGACCCGGATCCGATGGCCGGGGCAGGGACTACGAAGGCCGGAGATCTTACGGATATCAGGAGGATGACCGGCGCGGGGGGTCCCCTAGGGATTCGGAAATTAATCAACCCTCGCGAGCTGATGAGGATGACAATTGGGGGTCGATGAAGAAACAAATCGCCCCGGAATACAATTCGAGCCAAGCCCGACCGGGAGGAAAGTACAGCTCACTCGGCGGAGGCGGAAGCCCGGCAGCTGGGTCGCGGGCTGATGACGTGGACAATTGGGCTTCGGCTAAGAAGGCAATTTCGCAACCACAGCCACAAAGCAGATCTTCAAGCTTTGGGTCCGGCTATTCCAGGCCAGAAACTGATCGCTGGACTAAAAATGAACATAATCTCGTTTCGGGTCCTGCTAAAAATGAGGTGGAAGGGACTGTAAAAGTCAACAAGCCTAATCCATTTGGGGCCGCTAGGCCGAGGGAGGAGGTGTTAGCCGAAAAAGGGTTGGACTGGAAGAAGGTGGATTCAGAAATTGAAGAGAAGAAGCTTCAGCATTCCGTTGATGGTGGAAGTAGGCCAACTAGTTCGCATTCGAGTAGGCCGGAGAGCCCACTTTCAAGCAAGGCTGAGTTGACTGTGGGTGAAAGTGGGATGAAGCAAAAGCCAAAGGTCAACCCATTTGGCAATGCTAAGCCTAGGGAAGTTTTGCTTGAGGAGAAGGGTTTGGACTGGAAGAAAATTGATCTTGACTTGGAGCATCGACGGGTTGAAAGGTAATCATGGGTCATGCATCTTACTATGTTATGTTTACGTGTTTTGTTGTTAGCATCTAGATCATTAAAAAAGTTTCATGTATTGTGTTTTGTAGGCCATGTTCTATATTTAAAAAGTGTGCCTATTGCTGTTATTAGGTCATGCGAAAAAGTAATGTGTGTGTATACTGTATATATACATATTATGAATGGCTTACTTGATTTTATTGTGAGAGTGAAATATCTTTGAATAGAATCAGAATTGTATTCTTATATTACATATAGAATATTAAAATTGAATTAGTTCAATCTGTTAAGAGGTAAATTGAATTTATTTCCATTGAGATTAGCTCATGGGGGTTCTTTGATGAACACTGAAAAGCAAGTTGTTTGTTTGAGACCATTGATAATATGAAACACGATAAACTGTTTATCTGGTTTATTTCATTTAGTAAATACCTAAATGTGTTTAGAGATGGAGCCAATAGTTTCTTGGGGATAAGAATCATAAGATTGCATCTTAATCATACATTATACGATTCTAATGGTTGCCTATAGCTTATTTTCATATCTTCTTGTCTCCATTTTTATCTTGTTAAAAAGTTTATTCACATTTTCTTGATTGAAAATGTATCTATACAGTCAATCCCGCCTCCTGTTTTTGTGTTGTAGCCATGCAGACACTCTATAATCATTTACTAATATTACTGGTCCCTAGAGTATCTAAAGCCAGATGTATTGAAATTGTCATCTGAATAGCTGTAGAATATGGATATACTTTAGTTGCTAACTCTGGTTGATGAGTGAAACTCTTTTATTTAAAGATCATAATAATATATTTTGGCTGAATATTGGTTCTGATTTCTCAGAAGCGTCTTGATTGAGGATATGGGGGTTGCCCTCCCTTAACGTTCATCTTAAAATTGGCAGTTAGTAATGTCCTTCCTGATCTTTAGTGTCACACTGTGTACTCCTTCTCAACATTTGATTGATGGACCTAAATGTTGCATATCATGAGGAATAGGAATTGCACAAATAAATAAATAGAAATCAGCGACCATGGTGTACCAGGACTTCTGGTTGTGCTTTACATGGGAGATTGTTTTTTCCTCGTCTAATGAACTGCATTTCGTGTTGTTATAGTTGCATTTTATGTTATGTCCCAAGTTAACACAAGATAATTAGAAATCAAAATTCATAACCACTGATGGCCAAATATACTTGTTTTAGGCCCGAGACAGAGGAAGAAAAGAAACTGAAAGAAGAGATTGAATGCTTGAAAAAGGAACAACCCAATACACAAGATCTCATACTTCAAAAGGAGCAAGAACTTGAAACCCTCACCCGGCAGCTGGATGGACAAATTCGCTACAGTCAGAAAATATTCGACCGGCAAGGCTCTGTAGCAGGTAGAGGTGCTGGATTTCAAGACCGGCCATACGAGGAACCTAGAGGTGGCTTTCTGGATAGGCCTCGTTCACGACCTCCATCGTATGAAGATCCTAGAGGTAGTTACTTGGGTGAGAGGCCTGGATCGCGTGATAGACCTCGTTCGAGGCCGGGAGCATATGAAGAGACCAGAAATGATTACAGTGAGAGGCCCCGTTCGCATGGAACTGTGGATTCATGGACAAGGCCGGGTGAGGATAGAGGGCCTTATCATCATGGTGGTGGGGGAAGAGGTTTTTTTGGCAGCAGGGACGTTAATAGGTATGTACTTTCTTCATCCCTACTTTTTTAAGCTTCTGGGCCATTAATTTTTCACGAATATGTTGACAATGCTGTGAAAAAAGTTTCTGTATCTGTGTGTTGTCAACACTTAGTTGTTAGTAATGATGGATTTTTTTTTTGTTGTTCGTTTACTAGCTAGGTATATTCCTCATGAGCGTGCATAGATATTTATTGATTTACTTTACAACATGAGATTGATGCATGGTGATCATATAATTTGGCAGGTCCGGTTCAAGGTGGTGAGCTTCATTGACAAATGACTGGGATTCGTCTGTGAGTTCTTTCTTGTTTGTCCTCTTTTGACCACAATAAAACATTGGGAACTTGCTTCTCATAATTTTGCTCTGAAGCTTAGAGCTAACATTATTGAAAACTGGCTTTAAAACAAGGCAATAAATATTGTCTTGAATTATTTCATATGGTCGACTTGTAAAAAATGTTTTTCGTTCAGACATCTCTCCTTCAGTAATCAGTAGCGATTGATTTATAATTTGTATTGTTCCTTGGTTCTCCCATTGGCATGTAATGCACACTGTAATCACCTCCGTTTTTTCGATCCGGCATTTTCTTACAATTTACACCTCCTGAGTTTTGGTGTTGAACATCTCGATTTACTGTTTGGTGGGCAGGTTTTCGGTTCAATCAAACCATTTAAAAATAATTAAATAAAATGATTCTTTTAAGAATTTTAGGAATAAATGTAAGATTGACTTATAGTCCAACATTTGGATACATCAATTGAAGAATGTTTGGTTGGAGATCATAACAAATCCTTTGAAGTTTGTTAGATATATTTAGAATCCCCAAAAATTGCAACAAAAGTACAAAAGAAACCCATCTCTGAATGACTCTTAATTAACTGCGTTTTACTAAAATTAGAAACTACTAGTTACACTACATGTAAACAATTTGTTACAGTATATACTTAGGCCTTTATATACAATTTGTTGATTGAATATTCTAGCTCACAAACCACAAATTGATTACTCCATCTTTAATCAATTTTCAATCAACGACATTTTGCATTAAAAAAAAAAAAAAAAAAACTCGATTCATATAACTCTTAAAAGTATTTTGATTTGTAATTTTTTTTCGTTTTTTCTCATTCCATTTAAAAATAAAAAAATAATAATAATATGAAAGGATTATAAAAAGGAAAAAGAATGGACAATGACAAAGGCCGAAAGCCATCACGTGAATTTGGACCAGATAAAATCTGTCGTTTTACTTTTCAATATTTTCCCACTTTTTCATATAGTATTTATCAAAGTCTACAACTCTCATTTCTTCCTCCTTGTCACTACCATGGAATGTCCTTGCTTCACAAACTTTTTACTATTCACCATCATTTTTTCACTGCTCTCATCTAAGCCATCAGCACATGCCAAACCCCACTGCAACTTCCCGGCCATTTTCAACTTCGGCGACTCCAACTCCGACACTGGCGGCTTGTCAGCAGCCTTCGGCCAGGCACCCCCTCCCAACGGGGAGTCGTTTTTCCGAGGCCCGGCCGGCCGATACTCTGATGGCCGACTAGTCATAGATTTTATCGGTAACCACTCATCAAAGGTCTTACCTTTTTCGCCTTTTAACAATGAATCATCCATCGTTTGTTTGCACTTTGCATGAAATGCAGCTGAGAGTTTCAAGCTGCCATATCTAAGCGCATACCTAGATGCATTGGGCTCCAACTTCACTCACGGAGCGAATTTCGCGACAGCTGGATCGACCGTCAGACCTCAAAACACGAGCCTTCATCAGAGCGGCTTCAGCCCGTTTTCACTGAACGTGCAGTACTATCAGTTCAACGATTTCCACCACAGGTCTAAGATCATCCGCAATCAAGGTAACACGACTTTTCATCTTACAAAAGATTCTGATCTCTGATGTTGAGCCATTTTTACTAGGGGGAGTATTTGAAGGACTACTGCCGAAAGCTGATCACTTTTCGCGCGCGTTGTACACGTTCGACATTGGCCAGAATGATCTGACGGCAGGGTACTTCCTGAACATGACGACAGATCAAGTCAGGGCTTATGTTCCCGACGTGTTGGATCAATTCAAAACCGTTGTCAAGGTAAATGAGCTACTTACGTTTTTCCTTCTTCTTCGAATACTTACAAAAAAAGTTTGTGTGTTCTTTAATGGAAGGATATATATACTCATGGAGGGAGGTCGTTCTGGATACACAACACCGGGCCCGTGGGTTGCTTGCCTTACGTGATGGACCTTCTTCTGATCACGGCTGGACAAGTCGACAGGGCCGGATGTGCAAGCCCGTTTAATGAGGTCGCTCGATACTTCAACCTCGGGTTGAAAGAAGCTGTTGCCCAGCTGAGAAAGGATCTTCCATTGGCTGCTTTAACCTATGTCGATGTTTATTCAGTCAAGTATGAGCTTATTAGCCAAGCCCACAAGCATGGTACATTTCTTGGTTCATTCAAAAAAGGGAAAGAAAAAAAAAAGAGACGAAAAATCGACATTAAAACTTACTGTGTGCAGGATTTGTGCATCCTCTGAGAGCTTGTTGTGGGCATGGAGGAAAGTACAACTTCAATAGGTACCTTGGGTGTGGAAGCAAGATCAAAGTGAAAGGGAAGGAGATCATGGTGGGAAAATCGTGCAAGGATCCAACGGTTGCGATTAACTGGGACGGGGTCCATTTTACGCAGGCCGCCAACAAATGGATCTTTGATCAAATTGTGGGTGGTGCTTATTCAGACCCTCCGATTCCCTTGAACATGGCCTGCCAAAGGCGTTGATACGGCCCACTCAATTTGGGTCTCAAACTATGAAATAAAACATCTGTGTAATCAAAAGATGCATCTATATGCAGTCGACAGAATGGGTGTCCTAACACGTTCGTGTTGATAAAAATGGGTTAAAAAACACGTAGTTCGTCAAAGAGGTCATAGTATGTTCCTGAATTCTTCACATGGTTTCAAGAAAAAATGGTAAAATTACAAAAATTACAGAAGATTCAGCATTATTACAAAAGAAGCCCACATTATATGTCAAAATTACAACTACCCCCACTTTTTGTGGAATCTATTTTCAAAAACAAATTATACAGACAGACACACAAATAGCAACAAAAAATCAGAGTAAAAAGATCCAAAAGAAAAAAATATCAAGCCTAACGAACTCGTTATTGAGTTATTTTATTGAAAGAGCATTCTAAAACTTGCATCAGACATTAATCAGCATTTAGAAGAAGAAAAAATAAATCTAACTTTGTAGTCATGTCAGCAACTCTGTTTGGGAGTTTTGGGACTCAGTTTTCCTATATAATGAGTCAAATCAATTACCATAACGGTGATATCGTCCAAACTACCTCTACTCACCGCAAGGTCAACGAGCTCCTTGCAGGCGGCCATAAGCCCATCGTGAGTTGACTTCTCGCCCAAGGCCTCATTCTCATCATCCAGGAAGTGGGCTCTTATCGATTTTTGTTTCACAAAGGAAACTCTCCCAGACTTTAATGGAGGACTTGCATTTTCGTAACATTGGTCGTCATCTTCACTTGTTTTATGGCGTGCCGTAGGGTGAAATATCCTATTTGAACAGAGTAAGGGAAATCTCGGTGACTTCGACAAATGAATAACACTTGGAGAAGAAGGTCTCGCGAGATGTTTCTTGGAACACGACTGCATTACTATGTCCACAGCTTCCTGATTAGTAACCTGTTATATATCAGATGAATAGTAGATTCATAATTAGAAAATAGTTTGAGGAGAAAAAAAACAATCAAACCATTATTTTATTTAAATTTAGAGTTTTCTTACCTCTTGCCAAAGCCCATCGGATGCTAAGACGAGGTATTCCATTCCAGGATCCAAACGTACAACCTTTGTATCGGGCTCCGCGATCACCCAGTCCTTTAAATGAGCATCACCAATGCTTCTTGAAACTGCAAGCGTCCCGTGAACCCGCCAAGACCCTCGATGAAACTCCACGTACCCACCCTTTATTATCAATAAAAAATTAAGTGTCAAAACAAGACAAAATTAATTATTCCAGGCAAACCTCATCTGGCCATATAAAGAAATAAGTCTCAAAGTTAGTTATTGTAAATATATTTACATACATTTTCTTCTATTCGTCTTCGCTCGTTCTCCTGTCCCGGGTTATGATCGGTTGTGATGGGCTCCGCAATCCCGTCTCGGCAAAGAACTGCTCGGCAGTCTCCCAAATTAGAAACTATCATTTCTCTTCCTTTGATCAAAGCCGTGAGACAACAAACCCCACTTCCTAACCCCTGAAAATTCCCAATCATTGGTGAGACTTTTTTCATACTGTAAGAATATGAGTAAAAGTCAGAACGTTGAAATAAATTCTTTTACCGAGTAGTCAAAAGTCACTGACAAATCATCAATCATTTTGTATATTTAGTACTTAAGTCTTAACAATACATAATCTAGCACAAAGTCAGGCCACAATAAATAATGATGACAATATTAAAAAAACTACCACAAATTCTTATGAAGCGATGGTCATTATTCGTCTATGAGAAAAGAACAGAAGTAAAAATAAAAAAATTTAAATCATTATGAAAGAAATCTAGAGTCTCTATCGAAGTCACTTGCCCCTTAAACACATTTAACAAGAGTAAACCGAAATTAAATGAAAACACTATCATCTAGATTACAGAAGCTTTATTACGAAATATCATCACACGTCGACAAATGGCAATGCTTTTTTACATCTCGGCCTAATGAGTAATGGATATAGTAAAAAAGGCCAAGACATCATATCAATAGATCTTGCTTGCACACTGCATGCTTTTCAAAGGTTAGCACACTTCCTTAGGATCAAATAAATCAAGAAGTTCCGAGTTATCGAGATGTGAAAAAACCGACATAAAAAAGAAAGATGGCGTATAGTGGCAATCATATCACAAAATTTAACAGTACACTCTTGATAAACACTTAGAAGCTACACACTACCAATCCAAAATTCAGTTAATCGACGTCAAATTTCGAATTTCGATTTCAAATTATTAGATGGCATCGAATTGGACCTGTTTCAAGAATTCCTCGTCCGTTTTCAAATACCCTTCCTTAACAGCTTCTTCTTTCTCATTATTTCCAGAAGGATTTTCCAGCATTTCAAAAATCTTCAGATGCAAATTCTCTGCCACGAACTCTGCGGCCTTGCTCCCTCCGTGCCCATCATACACCCCGAAAAACGCCTACATTTCACACAGACACGCACAACCTTAAACAAGAACAAAATAATCTATGAACCCACGAAACATAACAAGAAAAAGACAGTGCCCGAACCTCGTCGCCGTTCGGGGAAGAGAAGATCTTGTGGGCATCCTCCATGAACTTTTTCTTGCCCTTGGAAGCAAACACACAAACCCCATCATCAGCGAAGGAGCTCACAGAGCCTTGAGCGACAGCGCGCGTGTTGAGGATTTCAGCGGAGATCTCGCGCAGGACATTAGGGATCTCGATGGTGGGGGGTCTCTTTCTCTTCAGCGAGCATGAAACGGCGCCGTTTCCGGTCGACCCATCAAGAATCAGTACATCTCCCATGGAGAAAGAATAGCTAGCTCTGAGGGTAATATGCACGAAAGATGAAAGCTTTGAACTTAATCGAGCTCAACGACCAGAAATCGAATTCATGACAGTTAATGTTTTTCTGAATGGATCAAAGTTATCGGTGGAGAAGTTTGAAAAATTGTGGCGGCGCCGGTGACGGTGGGGAAAAGGACTTTGTCGAATTCTGCTGCTCAATTTCATTAAATGTGTTGGTCGGTGGTTTTGATTAAATTTATTCCTATCCATTTCCATTTTTTATGGCGATGAAACTCTTAAAACACACCGCCACTTCTGAGTTTTGATTAGACTCGCTCAAAATAAAGATTGGAACCGAGAATTGGACCGGAATCGCTGATTTCCAATTGATTTAGCTGTTCTTGTTCCGGGACCGGAAATTGGTCATCCGGTCCAAAAACCGGATTGGTTTAGCAGTTCCTAATATCGCAAATTAAATTATACTTATTTGAACGTGATTACGAAAATTAATCAATTTTTTTGATTGGTTTTGATAATGTATCATGGAACTCGGTTAATTTAAAAGAAAAGGTAAGTATTTAAAGGAATTGAATATGTAACATTTTCTTTTTTTTTTACATTTTTTTATAAAAATTTCAAAGTTAAACGAAATTTTTCGAGTGCGCACGAGTGAAGACAAAGTACGCTAAAATTATCACGCTCAACTAGGCTGAAGCGATTCGAGCCGAGCCGAGTATTCTATACATAATTACATATAAATATATTATTATTAAAAATATTTCATATAAAATATCCTATTAAACGAGCGGTTCGTGAGCCACTTGTCACTATGAATATGTAGCTCGAGCTCAGCTCATGATGTGTGTTGAGCAGCTCGCGAGCTGCTCGACTCGTGTGTAGCCCTACTCTCGATAATATTCATTGGTAACCGAACCGATCCATTAGTTGATGATTCATGTGATATCATTAAATCGCACTGAATCCAGTCATCATAACTTAGAATTGATTTTGCAGGACGACGAGGTATTGACGAAGCACAACTTTATCTTATATCTAAGAGCGATTTCCATGAATCGACGCCACAAATAGTAAATGTCTCCATCGAACAGTGGAAAAACAGCAATGTGTTCATATTATCGTCATTGTTAAGGTAGTATAGATTCGAAATATCGTCGATCACAAATCTTTAGATGAACTCATGATGGAATAGAAGAAGAGTGCTGAAAAGAAGCTAACATGATGGAAGAACTCATGATGAACTCATTATGTGTTGCTCTGATACCATAAGAAATTGAGGAGCTAAAACTTAACAAAGATCTCTCAATCAGAGTAAAATGATGAAGTAAAATGAAGAAGGAAGAAAGAAAAAGGAAAAAATGAAGAGTTAACATTATAAGTTTTTTTTTAATAATCAAACACAATTCTATTAGCTCATAAAAATATTGAGGAGCTAAAACTTAACAAAGCTCTCTCAATCAAGTGAAAGCTACTACTTAAAATTATACATATATTTAAAAAATCAAGTTTTTTTTAGCAACATAAAAGATGAGTTGATGAGTTGACAAAAAAATAGTGAGAATTGAAGCACTTTCTTGATCAAGTTATTAATAATTATTAAATTATATAAAAATGCACATAATTTTTTATAATATAATAAATTACACCTCAAATGCACTGACATAATTCATTATATCATATAGTAAATTGCACATATATCAAAAATAATCATCATATTATTTTATAATTCACAAAATTTATTATAATATAGTAAAATAAATATAAATTGCAAGTAATTTTTATTTGAAGATATATAATTATCACATATTTATTATTCTGAAACAAAGAAGATGACTAACTATGTAAACATAAATTAGGACTTGATCCTTTTAACTTTTTACATTTTCTAAAAATTCAAAATTCTAAGTAACACTCTACTAGTACCTTTAATTTGATTAAAATTTTCTGTAATTACCGACAAACTTCGTAAATATATGTCAATAATCTCATTGGTTATAATTATTGAATTATTTCATTAAAAAAACACCACGTTTTAGTTGAAGTTTTGGTTTTGTTTTGAAGTTTTATAAGAGGATATTCCGTGATTGTTATTAGCGCAATCTAAGAAGGGTATAAAGTAGAACCTTATCTACGGAATTGTTTTCATATCTAAATATGGCTATATTATGATTTATGGCCGTATAAGTGTTGATGGATTTGTAAGTAGCATTCAAGGTTAAGTATTGTCTTTTTTTATTTAATTTCAGTTCATTCAATCGCTTAAGTTCAGTTCAAATCACTAATTTTAACTATACAATCGAGTCAATGTCACAATATTATTAATATTTTTTAAAAAATATTAAATAATTTATAAAAATTATTATTATATTTTAAAAAAATCAATTTAGTTTAGTTCAGTTCAAATCAATAGATTTCCATTCAAAATAACATGTTTAAGTGTGATTGATTTGTAAGTAGCATCCAATGTATTTGAATGTTTTGTAGTGACAACTTATATATTTACATTACGTGTCCTTTGAGAAATATTCATATAATCATAGTAAAAAAAATCATGAATTACTAATTATTCATGTTATCATAATATTTGAAATAAAAATGGTGTTTCAGATGTTGGCCAAACAATGATCATAAGAGTCAGTGGTGGGTTCAAGTTTTAAGTGATAAGTAGGCCATTTTGCGCCAACTCATAATTTTTCTACTTCTACCCCAAAAAACTTCTAACTCATCCAACCGTTCTACTCAAAAAATAATTTTAATAGGTCCCACCACTTACTTATTTTATACACTTTTTATTTAATATTTATATTTAAATAATAATAATAATAGTAAACATTTAAAAAATGTTTTCTAGATAAAATAAAATAAATATTTAATATTTTATTTAATTTATGATTAAAATAAAAATATCACAAAAAATAAATTTAAAATAAAAATAAATATTATATTTAATAAATTAATAATATTCGCTAGCATTACAAATACAAAATAATTCATAACGCTAAAAATTTAATTATTTCAAAATTTTTATTTTTAATTAATTTTTATATAAAATAAATCAAAAATACAAAATAATTCATAACTTAACTATTTCAAAATTCTTATTTTAATTAATTTTTATATAAAATAAATCAAAAATACAAAATAATTCGTAACACTAAAAATTTAACTATTTCAAAATTCTTATTTTTAATTAATTTTTATATAAAATAAATCGTTAAAATTTTAACAATTTCAAAATTTTTAATTTTAATTAATTTTTATATAAAATAAAAACTATTTTTTAATTAATTTTTATATAAAATAAAAATACAAATAATCCGTTAACATAAAATTTTAACTATTTCAAAAATTTAAATTTTAATTAATTTTTATATAAAATAAAAATACAAATAATACGAGTTAAAAATTTAATTAGTTTAAAATTCTTATTTTTTATATAAAATATAGAATAACGTTAAAATATAAAATAATTTTTAATCACTGAAATAATTAATAATAATAAAATAATAATATTTTTTATTTCTACCGGGTAAAAGTTCTTCTACCCCAAAATTTTTAGGAACTCCTAATCTTAACATGGCTGCTCCAATGATTTCTACCTCGTTTTTGGGTGAGAAGTAGAAGTAGGGGTGACTATTCGGGTTCGGGTATTCGGGTTTGTACCGAAATACCCGCACCCATTAGGGTTTTTGGGTACCCGTACCCAATAAATTTGGGTAAATGGTAGGGTTATAGAATTCATTTAAAAAAAATATTGGGTATTAGGGTACCCGATTACCCATTCGGGTATACCCGAAATACCCGATTAATTATTTAAATTAAAATAATAAATATATTGATATATTAATTAAAAATCTAAAATATTATATATATAATAAATGACATATTTTTATTATTTTTAATTATAATTTTTGTTTTTTATTGCAATTTTAAACTTTAATTGATAATTTTTTATTATTTGTTGATAAAAATAAATAATTGAATTTGAATATTATTATTGATTTTTTGTAAATTAAAATTTTAGGGTAATTTTGGGTACTCGATTACCGTACCCGTTTACCCGGCCCGGGTATTGGGTACTCGATTTACTAAAGAGGGTCGGGTTATGGGATAAATTTTTTTGATTATTAGGGTACGGGTACCCGAAAAATTCGGGTGCGGGTACCCGTCCGTACCGAATAGTCACCCCTAAGTAGAAGTATAGGTAGACTTCTACCTCTCCATTGGATGCTCTAATATTTGATATAAAAATGTTATTTTAGATTTTTGCCAAAAAACTATGTGTAATTATTTGTTTAGCATCTCTAGCTAATTTACAAATAAATAGTAATATTTGATTTTACAAGATAAAAATTATATTATATATGGGCAACGACAAATCTTTTTTTATATTTTTATCTCATTATTTAGGCTAATAGTATTTTAGAGCACCAAATATTCTTTTTAATTACAAAGAATAATAATAATTTCGTAAATATATTAAATTACATTATAAATTTTATGTATTTTAATAATAATTGCGTAAACATATTTTATCACATTATCAACTCAAATTGTATTTAAAATTTTGTTTGAATAAACTTTTATATATTTTTTAATAATTGCATAAATATATTAAATCATATTATAAATTTTATGTATTTTATAATAAATAATTGAGTAAACATATTTTATCACATTATTAACTCACATTATTTATTAAATTACATTATAAATTTTATATATTTAATAATAATTGCTTAAACATATTTTATAACATTATTAACTCACATTATTTATTTATAAAAATAATTGCGTAAACATATTTTATCATATTATTAACTCAAATGTATTTAAAATTTTGTTTGCGTAAACTTTTATGTATTTTTTTAATAATTGCATAAATATATTAAATCACATTATAAATTTTATGTATTTTATAATAATTGCGTAAACATATTTTATCACATTATTAACTCACATTATTAACAATAAATATTGTTTGAATAAATTGAAACACGGTTACTCACTATATTTTTGTTAAAATAATTAATTAAATATTAATTGAATAATTAATACTAGTTCGGTAGTTCTAGTTTAAACCTTCTATATTTTCAATGGTGTCCTACTATATACATAAATATAAAAATATAAAAACTTCTATAACAAATCATATGCAAAATTTGAAACCCTAATTTATAAAGATAACAAGAATGAGCTTTTGTTCTAATAATAACAATTAAAGAGCCTAAAACATTAAAAACACCTTAATTTTAACTCAAATTTAAATATTTCTAGTATCTAGTTTACAAGGATAGCTTATGTGTTTTAACCGCTAATCTCTACGGGTTAATTCTATACCACCCTAAAAGTACTATTTTAATTCTATATATATATTTACATGGGTAAATACTTTATTTTTTAGTTCATGTCATTGATTAGTGCATTTTGAGCTGTTCAACATTTTATGGGTGTAAGTTAAATTTCAATATTATTAAAATTATTAAAAAATTATTGTTATACTATTAAAAACTTTATTTTAAGTATTATTAGGGACTAATGACAATTGATTTTACTAATTATGAAAATTTCATCATCTTTTTCCGTTCATGAGAAATGGTAATATATTTTTCACTTTCTTAAAAAATAAGGTTCAACATATTTTTTAATTATATTGCAAGACATGTTTTGAATTGTGTAAAAACTAATACTTTTGTAAAAAAAAAATTACTATTTAAGTCAATTCAAAATATTAAAATAGGTAGTTGACCTTTTTTTTTTATAATTAGTCAAGACAATGTTATTTAATTATAAACAAATATTAACAATAATTGTCACTCCCCGTTTTATTTATTAAATAAGTAAATAATAGTATTAATTTTGTAAAAAAACTAAGGGCGGAAAATTTAAAAACTTAGACGTTCACGTCGACATTTGAAATTTTAACGGTAAAAAGCTTTAAATAATAGTAAATGCAGCGGAAATAGTTAAAGTTCTAAAACACTTGCGTTAAACGCTAAAAATAGTTTCACTCATTAAACATTGTACGAATCACGGCGCAGCATCCTCGACTACTCCAGTTAATCAATGGAATCACCTGAAACATTTATTTTAATAAGGGTCAGTCCACTGACTGACAAGTAGGCATGTATTCTATATGCTTTAATCTTTTCACTTGTCGTCTTAATTAATTTGTATGTAAATCTTGATACGTTTAATGCAATGCAACGACTTACTTAACTTAGACGTAGGACTTAAACTTAACTTAACCTTAGATCATAAACTTGATTTGAAACTTTTAAGTAATTTTGTTTCACGTTAACCTTCGAAACGTGAGTTATGTTTTATACTCACGTTAACCTTCGAAACGTGGCTTAAACATTTAGACGTTTATCGCGTTAACCTCCGAAACGTGACTTGCGTGTATACTCACGTTAACCTCCGAAACGTGATTTCAACATTTAGACATTTATCACGTTAACCTCCGAAACGTGATTCATGTTATATACCCACGTTAACCTCTGAAACGTGACTTACGTTTAGACTATCACGTTAACCTTCGAAACTTGACTTCCACATTTACACATTTACTTTGGCTCTTTAATATTTTGACCGTGAAATGAACTTAATGCATATGCACCCTTACATGCATTCATGACTAATGACATTCACAAATTCACATCAAAGAATAATCAACATAAACATTTCAAACCAATATAAATAAACACGTGGAATATACAATCAACTTTAGAACCAAATCATGATATAATTAAACAATCAAGATCACACAAAGTCATACGTCACTTCAAGCACATAAATTTTTACATTCTGGTATGTGTGAACACACATATACTTATGATGAGCCATTTTATTTGCTCATCCTTGAGCCATTTTAGAGTCGTTGTTGAGTCAGTTTGAGTCGTTTTGTTTGCCTGGGAGGGCACATTGGAGTGTTTGGGCAAAGTATGCAGGATTCATGTCAGCAGGTAGAGATTGTGCGGAAAAGGCAAAGGAATGGTCCACTTTGGGCAAACGCGCGAATTCGAGGCAAAGTTATTGAAGCAGTTTGACCCAAGGAGGCAAAGTCACCACTTTGGGCATAGTCACGATGCAGAAGGACAAGACGCCGAAATTGAAGTTTTCACTTTGGGCAAAGTCAAGACTTTGGGCAAAGGCACAACTTTGGGCAAACATCGAGTACCGGTCACACTAGAGACAAGAGTTGACCAGAGACGGACTATGGCGAACTATGGGCAAAGACGAATCAGGATTCTATTACCAAGAAAAGAATAAGGAAAGAATCTTTTCTTTCCTTATCTCAAAGATCAAATCTTGACCACGATTTTCCTTGGTGTCCAAGACTTCTTACACCTATAAAACAACACATGAAACCCTACAATCAGCACACCAAGAGAGAGAGGACGAAATTAAACACCAGAAAATATATAGAGACGCCATTGATGGGTTGAAGAAGACGGAGTCGAGTTCTCGCTGGCTTTCTGCCTTCGGGCAATGCGCGGCGAATTCGTTTCGATTTCATGTTTTTATTTTCGTTAATTAATTTCTGAATGTTCTAAACAATTGTTAGTTTAATTTTCAATTTAATTCCAGCATGTTTAGTTTCGTTTTTATTTTATTTATTTTCAGTTTGATTATGCGTAGCTAGTTTTCTGGCGTCTGGGCAAAGGCAGACCGAAGGGGAATTCTGGGCTAAGATAGAACCGTGAGGTTGATAGGGCTTAGTTAACTGCCTGGGGTTTGTTCCCGATACATAGTTGAAGTTTAACTACATTCTTGCAGGTTTGGGCAGACTAATTTGGTCGTTAGGAAACCCTTACACTTTGAGATACCAGCGATTGATCAACCGAGTATTCCGCGTTAGATGTACTACGGGCATAGCGCTAGAACATGTTGGAGCTAGCGGTCGTATGATTCGGATTTCCGGACATGCTATTGGCCGAATTGGGTTCGTCTAGAGATTTATACGAGTTTGGGCAAACTAGATCCATGCGACCACATAGGTATCGAATTGTTTAGACTCAGGGGATTAGGCATAAGTATACCTTGCCTTTTCTTTACACCGTAAGGACGGATTGGGGTGGGGTAACTGTAGGCGTGACTTAATAGGACTGCTTTTACTTTGTTCGACATCCTATAACCGATTGACAAACCATCAGTTAAAACCATTAGTGCCAGAGATCGGTAGTTTGCCCAGATAACCCAAAGAGAAGTCGTGAGCCCAGAAGCCTGTTTTCCTTTTATTGAGTCCAGTTTGATTTACTGTTTTCTGTTAGCTTAGTTTGGTCAAAGTGTTTGCGTTAGTTAGTAGTTTGATTAAACCGCTGTGACCACAGCAACCAACTTCAAAACCTTTTTAAAACGTGACAACAGTTTGGGCTAGCCGAGATCACTTATTGCAATTGCTTCCTCGTGGGACCGACCCCACACTTATCACTATACTCCTTAGTGTTTAGTTTGGCAGAATATAAATTTATTTTGACCGCGCGTTGCTTCCACGACAAAGTTTTCGCGTCGTCAAAATTGGCGCCGTTGCCGGGGAGGCAATATTCCAGCAATAAGTCTTCTGTGCTATTTGACTTGTTATTTTTTGTTTTTGCTCCAGTTTGACCGTACAGGGCAAAGGGGGGCAAAACGAGAGGAGCAGGGCAAAGAGCACGTGCAGTCCAAAGAAGAGTAAGAGGGCAGTACCCTTTTGGCTAGAGAAAAGAGATGGGTGACCAGTACGACCCACCAGTAGTCCAGACCTTGAGGGAAATGATGTTCCCCACCGATTTGAGCTTCGGACCTCTGGGCATCACTTTGCCCAGAATCACTGCAGATTGGGCGATGAAGCACAGTTTTATTCAGATCCTTCCCAAATTCAGCGATATGCCCTGGGAGGATCCTCAACGACATTTGAAGGATTTTGAGATGACATGTGGTACTATACACGCTATGGGAAAACTGGCAAAATACATTCGATTGTTAGCCTTTCCTTTCTCCCTTGCTGATGGGGCAAGAGAATGGATTTACAGTTTGCCCAGAGGCGAAATTACAACATGGCAAGAATTGCAACATCAATTCTTGAAGAAGTACTTCCCCATGTCTCGAGTCTTGCAAATGAAGAAGAGAATTTATAACATCAAAATGGGCACCGAAGAATCGTTCCATGACTATTTGGTTCGATTCAAAGAAATTCTTGCGCTTTGCCCATACCACCAGATTCCAGATCACGAATTGGTCCAATACTTCGTATCTGGGCTAAGAGGACAAGAGAGAATGATAATTCGTGCAGCATGTGGGGGTTCTATTCTGAATAAAAGTGCAAGTGAGGCGTTCAAAATATTTAAAGAGTTGGCTGAAGAATCCCATGAAGATGAGTACGATTTGCCCAAACAGACAATTGCTATGCCCACAGCAACCGAAAATAAAATCGATCAGCTTTGCAGCACCATTGAGAGATTCATGGAGCATATGGTTGCAGAACCACTCAAGGCAGTCAATAGATGTGAACTTAACAGCTTTGGGCAAAGCAGAATGGATTACTATGATCCGTATACCAGCATACCAGAACGGAGATATCATGAAATTTTTTGGTATGGGCAAGACAACTATCAAGAGGGAAGCCAAGAGCACGATCAACAATACTTTGAACCCCAACAATTTGATGAAAATAGAAAATCGTCTCTATCCGAGCTTGTGAACCGTGTAATGATGGAGACCATGAAAGCTCAACAAGAGAGCATTAAAGCTCAACAAGAGAACGAAAATTTCAAGAAGGAGATGGTGGAAGGAATTCAGAATCTTAACGCCCACATATCACAGCTTGCCCAAACTGTGGCAAGATTGGAAGAGAAATTTGAGGAGCAGTCTGCCCAAGAGGAGCAATCTGCCCTAGAGGCGCAACAAAGTACCGTCCAAATGAAGAGCAAAGACATACTTCCAGAGAAGAGAAAGAGACCAAACCGAGACATGGTAGAATTTGAAGCCCTGAAGAGACTTTTCAAACGTGAAGACAAGTCTGCCCAAATCAAGGAGTCAAAGCCCAAACCACAGACTATAGTGATCAAACCTCCATTTCCAAGAAGGTTAGCAAAGGTCAATAGATCAGAAAACACACATTTGGGCACACGTGATAGTCTAGGCAGAGAAGCAGGTCTAAACGTAGCAACCGGTTTGGGCAAAGTGGCGAATGTTGAACAGTTTGCCAAAGATGACGTAATGGAAGAGAAAATGGAGGCGGTACTACATATTGGAATCCTAGAACCATCTAGTACTTTCATCCCCACGAGCCCAACTAATAAATTTGTCCCAGATGAGATATTGGTGCCGCCCTTTGAGCAAGCACCCGAGCAAGAGTTGAAGAAGTTGCACAAACTTATCAAATATCTTTACCTAGGACAAGTGAATAAAATCTCCGAGATCAGCAGTGATGAGTCAAGTCGAAGTGCAGAAAGGAAAGCCCATGAGTCGTTTGCCCAGCATCCAGAAGACAAGAGGAAGAAGCCCACCACCAACATGCGAATACCATTTGGTTTGGGCAAAGCTCCTGATACTTTAAAAAGATGGATGATGAGCAACTTTTCAGATCTACTTAAGTATCTGAAGGCCTCTCATGGGCACAACGAGGAGAAACTTAAACCTCGCACCATGAAGAATGGTGAGCATACATCACGTCATGCCCATGACGATAACTAAGGCGCTGACCAGGAGGCAACCTGCTATCTTTTTTTCCATTATTTTATTTTATTTTATTTTTAAGAAATCGAACGGAGGAGTTTGACTTGTTTGATCCCATAGGGGGAAAGGGTTTGTTTGTTTTTGAGGTGCAGGTCAAGGAGGGCGAAAGGGCAGCGGTGTGGGCATACCGGGTACTTGGTCAAACTGCAGACTACGCTAGAAGATGGATGAGCTCCCTAAAGTTGCAAGGATGACCCCTGGAACGAAGTCAAGGTCTGGGCAGTCGTGCTCACGCTACTGATTCCGGGCAAAGTCCTGAGGCGACAAGACAAAGGCCTCGTATAGCTGTTGAACATTAATGTCCCACTTTGCCCGTGCCTAATTCAGGTTCTACCTTGCATTTACCTCCTCCTTAGTTGTCCTCCCTATAGTCTCTTTTCTTTTCTTTTCTTTGAGTCACTTCGAGTCATGGGGTGATCTTTTCATTGACACACTTTGCCTAGGCAAAGTGTGTGAGGAGGTTCACCATACTCAGTATGTTCGTTGTTGTTTGATTTTTGGTCGAGGGAAGCCCCTACTGATCTTGTTACTTTCACCCACTTTGCCAAGGCAAAGTGTGTGAGGGGGGAAAGGGAAAGGGCAAACCTCTGTGTCTGATCGTTGTCAGCATGATTATATGAATACCTGTGGGCAAACTAAGAGCATGATATTTGTACAGCAACTCAAACTTCATAGTTAAAGGCATGAAAATAGGGACGATGGAACTGTACTAGGCAAACTGTGAGACTTGAGCCATACATCAAATTGAATTTTCTTTCTTGAGAGTCTGCTATAATATTTATGATGCCTGACTTTGCCTATTTGCTGTGATAAGTAGTTTTGTTAAGTGGGGTTATTAGATGATTAGGGCATTTCTTTCCAGTTTGACCAAATAAATAACATTAATCCCTTGCTAGCCCTTTGAGCCTGATTGATTTTCTTGTATACCAGTCTGGTGCTATGCCCATAGGCACCTAGAAATATATGAGGGTAGAGAGATTGATGTTCAGCAAAAAAAAAAAAAAAAAAAAAAAAAAAAGAAGAAGGAATAAGTTTGGTTGTGTGCTAAGGCCCGTAAGAAAGGGGCAAAGTGGTAGAGAAAGGCTAAACCCAAAATATATAGCCCTCTGCCCAAACAGAGCCTACTCCTCAAAATCCACCCAAAGAGCCTACATTACAACCCAATAAAAGCCCCTATGATGAGACCCCCACTTAGTCAGAATAACTTGATCAGCAAATTGTCAAATTTGGGCAAAGTACGTACACAGCAGAAATGAGTGACATTATACCCATACACTGAAAAGAGAGATACACTTGCGAGGGAGTGACCTAAAGCCCTAGTACAGAATCTTGACCATTTTTTTTATGTCTCTTAACTCGAATTTTGATTTGTCTGTATATGCTATGCCCATTTTTATTACATCATTCATGTTAGTCCTTTGAGTCTCTGGTTACTTTGTTTCCCCCCAGCCTTGATTTCTTTTTACTTTGGTCTTGAGTTTGGTAAGTCATACCCTACGCTTGAGGACAAGCGTACTTCAAGTGTGTGCGGTTTGATGAGCCATTTTATTTGCTCATCTTTGAGCCATTTTAGAGTCGTTGTTGAGTCAGTTTGAGTCGTTTTGTTTGCTTGGGAGGGCACATTGGAGTGTTTGGGCAAAGTATGCAGGATTCATGTCAGCAGGTGGAGATTATGCGGAAAAGGCAAAGGAATGGTCCACTTTGGGCAAACGCGCGAATTCAAGGCAAAGTTATTGAAGCAGTTTGACCCAAGGAGGCAAAGTCACCACTTTGGGCAAAGTCACGATGCAGAAGGACAAGACGCCGAAATTGAAGTTTTCACTTTGGGCAAAGTCAAGACTTTGGGCAAAGGCACAACTTTGGGCAAACATCGAGTACCGGTCACACTAGAGACAAGAGTTGACCAGAGACGGACTATGGCGGACAATGGGCAAAGACGAATCAGGATTCTATTACCAAGAAAAGAATAAGGAAAGAATCTTTTCTTTCCTTATCTCAAAGATCAAATCTTGACCACGATTTTCCTTGGTGTCCAAGACTTCTTACACCTATAAAACAACACATGAAACCCTACAATCAGCACACCAAGAGAGAGAGGACGAAATTAAACACCAGAAAATATATAGAGACGCCATTGATGGGTTGAAGAAGACGGAGTCGAGTTCTCGCCGGCTTTCTGCCTTCGGGCAAAGCGCGACGAATTCGTTTTGATTTCATGTTTTTATTTTCGTTAATTAATTTCTGAATGTTCTAAACAATTGTTAGTTTAATTTTCAATTTAATTCCAGCATGTTTAGTTTCGTTTTTATTTTATTTATTTTCAGTTTGATTATGCGTAGCTAGTTTTCTGGCGTCTGGGCAAAGGCAGACCGAAGGGGAATTCTGGGCTAAGATAGAACCGTGAGGTTGATAGGGCTTAGTTAACTGCCTGGGGTTTGTTCCCGATACATAGTTGAAGTTTAACTACATTCTTGCAGGTTTGGGCAGACTAATTTGGTCGTTAGGAAACCCTTACACTTTGAGATACCAGCGATTGATCAACCGAGTATTCCGCGTTAGATGTACTACGGGCATAGCGCTAGAACATGTTGGAGCTAGCGGTCGTATGATTCGGATTTCCGGACATGCTATTGGCCGAATTGGGTTCGTCTAGAGATTTATACGAGTTAGGGAAAACTAGATCCATGCGACCACATAGGTATCGAATTGTTTAGACTCAGGGGATTAGGCAGAATATAAATTTATTTTGACCGCGCGTTGCTTCCACGACAAAGTTTTCGCGTCGTCAAAATTGGCGCCGTTGCCGGGGAGGCAATATTCCAGCAATAAGTCTTCTGTGCTATTTGACTTGTTATTTTTTGTTTTTGCTCCAGTTTGACCGTACAGGGCAAAGGGGGGCAAAACGAGAGGAGCAGGGCAAAGAGCACGTGCAGTCCAAAGAAGAGTAAGAGGGCAGTACCCTTTTGGCTAGAGAAAAGAGATGGGTGACCAGTACGACCCACCAGTAGTCCAGACCTTGAGGGAAATGATGTTCCCCACCGATTTGAGCTTCGGACCTCTGGGCATCACTTTGCCCAGAATCACTGCAGATTGGGAGATGAAGCACAGTTTTATTCAGATCCTTCCCAAATTCAGCGATATGCCCTGGGAGGATCCTCAACGACATTTGAAGGATTTTGAGATGACATGTGGTACTATACACGCTATGGGAAAACTGGCAAAATACATTCGATTGTTAGCCTTTCCTTTCTCCCTTGCTGATGGGGCAAGAGAATGGATTTACAGTTTGCCCAGAGGCGAAATACACGTAGGGTTATTCTCATGTAGCTACACATCATATCAATGGTGCTGCTAATTTCCGTTCTCGCACACGAATTCAACCATCACGGGAACACATATATATATATATATCCAAAACCTTAAACGATTCAACTTAGCTTAACAACAATAGAATAATTAAGTCGATGATTAATAACCCTAAACCTCAACGTATGAACTAAGTATATGAAACTTAAAAGCCCACTTGCCTCGTAATTAAATTGCGGTTGATCGATCGAGGTGTTCGCGAGATTCATTGATTTTATTCATTGATTTTCTAGTTCTTCTTCCTCCTTTGTTCCTCTCGGTCCGATCGTCTTTTCTCTCTTCCAGGCGGCTCCCGTTTCTTCTCATTGGTCCCTCTCTCTCTCTATTTTTTTCCAGCGTAAAACCCTATTGCTATCTCAATTCTATATTTATTTGTACTGATTTTAATTAATTCTATACTTTAGCCATAACTAATATAATTTAGTTGGCCTAATTAAAAGACAAGCTCAGTTCAATTATCAAAATATAATTTGCTGTCAAGGGTTGTTAGCTCAGTTGGGTGAGCACTTGAATTGGGGACTTGAGGTCCTTGGTTCGAATCCCAAGACTTCAGTCAATTAACATGAACCCGACTAAAACGTGGATAAAAAGTCCATTTTAATTAACTAATTTTTATTATAAAAATTCAAGTTATTACAATAATCCTTTTTTCAAATTTCATCTTTTTTTATTACTTTTAATTGTATTTTTGTAGCTGACATATTCCATTGGGACTATAATGTAATTGCGGCTATTCATATAATTTTGTACTTATTACTTATTAGTAGATTACTTATTAGTAGTGAGTACATAAAATTTTAATTTTAATTTTTTTTAATGTCTTATTATTATTATTTTCTAAATTTTTTAAGCTTCAAACAATTATATTCCAGTGTTGACGATTACACTAGATACGACTGTCACACCCACTCTTGAAGTGGACCTACATTGAGATGGCTAGGGGTGAGAACGAACCGAGTCGAGCTTTGCTTAAAATAGGCATTGGCTTGATATGATTTTTTTAGGTTCACGTCTAGGTTATATGATCTGGTCAACGATTACACTAGGATATGATCTGGTCTATTACCTGTTATAAGTTTTTTTAAGAAGCACATCCTTAGACCTTTTTAATGAATAGGCCGGGTCTTAAAACCTTCTACTAGCCTTTTAAACACAATTTGAATTAGAGGTGACTATTTAGTACGGACGGGTATCCGCACCCGAATTTTTCGAGTATTTGTACCCTAATAAGCAAAAAAAATCCATCTCATAACCCGACCCTCATTGATAAATTGGGTACCCAATACACGGGCCGGGTAATCGGGTACGGTAATCGGATACCCAAAATTACCCTAAAATTTTAATTAAAAAAATTCAACAATGATAATCAAATTCAATACTGTATTTTTAACCAACCAACAACAAAAAATATCAATTAAAGTTCAAAATTGTAATAAAAAACTAAACAAAATAATTAAAAACAATAAAAAAAATTCATTTATTATATATAATGTTTTAGATTTGTAATTAATATATTAATATATTTATTATTTTAATTTAAATAATTAATTGGGTATTTCGAGTATACCTAATCTGTTACCCTAATACCCAATAATTTTAAAAATAAATCTCATAACCCGACCCTTTACCCAAATTTATTGGGTACGGGCACCCGAAAACCCAAACGGGTGCGGATATTTCGGTACAAACCCGAACCTTAACCCGAATAGTCACCCTCAATTTGAATCACTATTTGATTCAATGGATAAATAGAATATTTAATTAAAAACATTTTAATTAAATTTGTCTATATTTAATTGATTTTATAAAATTACTTGTAAGCAATTAATAGTAAAAAATTAAGTAAAAACACTTTATAAATGTAAATAAAAGATGTTTAAAAATTATTCTTCAATCAATTTGAAGTACTTAAGAAAATTGTTACAAGTAAAAATATTGTACTGTATATTTTTTATATATAAATTTAGATAAATAATTTATGAATATATTTATTAATGAGATTGAATAAAGTTTAAGACTGATTCGTTTATATAAATGAGCTTTAAAAAAAACTTTAGTTTGGCTTTTTTAATTGTTTATTAAACAAGCTGAGACCGAGACGAGCTTTTGTAAGTCGAGTCATATAAATTTATAACCATTTTATTAAAGTAAAAAATGGTGCAGATATAAGATTAATGACATGTTTTTTGGATTGAACCAGACTTAACTGAATTGAAATCTGAAGTGAACTAAAATAAATTAAATTGATTTTATTTTTTTTAAAAATAATAATTTTTTTTTATAATTTGTTAAATATTTTTTAAAAATTATTAATAATATTTGAATATTAAGTAGATTGTATATTTAAAATTATTGATTCAAATTATTTTTTATTTATTTTTGAAACAAACTCAATAAATCTGAACTAAATTAAAATAAATAATTTGAATTAAAATGAAGTAAAATTAAATCCAAAATAACTCTTACTCTAAATTAATTACGTCCTCTTGTCCTAGAAACAAAACCATTTTTTCACAATATATAAAAAAGAGAATCCCATTTTTTAGGACAGGAAGTAATTGTTTCAAAAAAGTTTTATTGAAATAATGATAATAATAAAATAATATAGAAAAATTGAAGTGGTGTATTTTTCAAGATTTTCAAAATTTTGATGGTAGAAAGAAGAATCTGTTGATGATTTTCCTATTGTTGTTTTACTCACCCTGCACACTACAAATATATATATAATAATTAAGACCATTGTATTTTTAATTCCTAAGCGTGACTTATCAAATATTATAATGATAAATGTAATAATAATAGTACTCCAGCATACATTTTAATATATCCTATATTATCATGTTTAAGAAATGATTAATATATAGTTCAAAAAAGTAATTAATGCATATATACTCTAGTTATATAGACTTGTAAGGAATATTCTTGAAAACTAAGGTTGTGGAAAATTATAAATATTGTGAAAAATAAAAATGCACACGACACTCACGATTAATGTTAATTAAGTGATTAATTAAGTACGCACAACATATTCTTGAGTGGGGTGATGTCATGATGGATATGTTGTGAAGCCGTGAGGTATGTTGAACGCGATCCAAGTTTATTCTTTTTTATTTGTTTTTTTTTTAAGAAAATTATAATTATATTAAAAATATAATTATATTTAATGAAAATTTAGAGTTATATTAGAATAATGATTTATTTATAATTCTAATTATTTCTTATTTAATAGGTTTGTTTATTCTTTTTTATTTGTTATTTTTTTAAGAAAATTATAATTATATTTAATGAAAATTTAGAGTTATATTAGAATAATGATTTATTTATAATTCTAATTATTTCTTATTTAATAGGTTAGAATAATGATTTATTTCTTATAGAAGGGTTTTTCAGTATATGAAAATTATTAAGTGAATTATTTTAACCTTAGAATTTCTTTTTAGATTTTTCTCGTGGTTGAATTTCCACGTAAATTTGTTTGTTTTTTTTTCGTTTTTTTTTATTCGTCATCTCATATAATAAAGTTAAAAAAACAAAATCACGTGACCAATGATACATTAACACGTTGACTCCTTTAATTTTTGTTGCCGAAGTCTCCCAAATCAAATAACACGTATACATCGGTTAACTCATTTTGGGCTATTTTTGATTTTTCTAACTGGAAAAATAACTAAATTGGCCAAATTCTGAAAAATACAGTACAAAAATGAGAAAGTAAAACAAAATAAGGCCAAATCGAAAAAAATACTTCTTTATAGAACTACAATTTTTTTCTCAAAAAAAGTATATACAATTTATTTTTTTTAGACGTGTCAACTTAATATGTTTTTTAATTTATTTATTTTTATTTTAAAATACAATTTTAACTTTTTTTCTTTCACTTACATTTAAATCTATTTACAATATTTTTAGCTTTTAACTTAAAAATAAAATTTAACACCTTAACTAAACAAAATATAAAAATTCGGTATTGACAGATTTAGGGGATGTATTCAATTAAGAGTCTATAGGATTTTAATAGACTTTTAAAGTTTAGGTGTATTCCATCCGGATTTTTAAAAGTCCATTAAAATCCAGAGATATTCAGTTAAGATTTTAAAATGTTTTAAAAAATCTGTAAGTATTAAAAAGTCCATGGATTATAATGGATTTTAAAAGTTTATGAATTTTGATGGATTCTCTTTACAAAATATAACTAAATTTGATTTTTCGAAATCTCTCATAATTATAGAGATTTCGATGGATTTCTATACAACACGAAAACTCAAATACGAAAAATAAAAATAAAATAATTGTTAATCATTTAACCAATTACACAAATCACTCTATTAAAATTTTTATTTGTGAAAATTGATCTTATCATATTTTCATTAAAAATAATTATTTATACATGATTTTAATAATAAATTATTTTGTGATAAAAATAAAAATTATAAAAATTAGAATAATAATTTTCTTTTTTGTTTTTTTAAAAAAATGAATTTTTTTTATGAAAAAAGTATGTTCATATATATTTGGATATAGTTGATATTTATGAAAGTTTATGTAAATCATATATATTTTAGGATTTTTTAAAATCTATGAAAATCCATATAAAATCAATAATAAAGTCGATTAAACTCTCCATAAAATCTATAGATTTTCAAAATTTATTAATTTTTTAAAATCCAAAAAAATCATGGAGAGCGAATATTCTAATCCTACGTTCCGATGCATAACAATAACAATAATATAAAAGAAGATGATAATAGATACATAATAATATTTATTTATTTTTGAACAAATGCATTTTTTGATAAATAATAATATTTATTTATGAACAATTTGGATTTTTTTTTGAAATAATTAAAAAAAATTTATATATAAAAGTTTATAAAAATTCAAGTAAAACAATTTAAAAAAATTATATTAGAATCATGTAAAATTTATGAAAATCCATCAAAATCAATAGAAAAAGTCAGTAAAACTCTACGTAGACTCCGTGAATTTAGAAAATTCATACAAATCCACAGACTTTTAAAAGTCCAAAAAAATCTATTAAAATCCCAGTTGAATACACCCCTTAAATGTGGTATTGGGTTTGGTCATTTAGTATGAAATATGACAACGCTGAATGCATTGATATTTTATCCTTACATTTTTTATTTTTTTATTACAGAAATGTTTTTTTTTTCTAGGTCAATATTGCAATATTACGAAAATATCTCCATTATTATTTACTCATTTAAAAAAAAGTAATGACATTTTGAGAATTTAACAATTTGTGTGGTATATTTTGAAAAACATGAGTTGTAATTAGTCAAACACATTTATAAAAATCCATATTTGCAAAATTTTCCCAGTAAATAAATAAAAATAAAAATAAAAATAAAATTGTACTGTCTTAAGTCGGAAAAGAAACGTTTATATGCAAATCGCGGAGATGATCTGAATGAATTCAAAATCATTAAACCCCACGAAAGAGAAAAATCTTGGCTGCAAAAAAGTAAGTATTCCGGCGTGAAAATTTGGGCAACTGACTTACATTGTCATCTCCACAATGATGACGGGAGATCCTTTTCAAAAACAGCAGGTATAAATCAATCTGATATTCGATTCCTGGTCTGCCTCACTTTCCATTTTTATTTTCTTTTTTATTCTTCACTAATTCACAACTCTTGATTTTAATTTCGGGAAAAAAGGTAAAAAAAATTCTCTCCATCATTATCATCATCATCATCTCTGTCTGCACTTCATCACGTTTCTGGGTCCGTTTCTTTATTTCCATTTTTCGGGGAAAAGTTTCTTCATTTCGCGCGATTCCCTCTCTCTCTGACAAGCTTTTAATTGATGATATTATTTATGTGTAAATTTTTCTCGTAAAATTATTCAGGTAAATATTACCTGGATACACCTGCGCACGAGGGTATCTGAAAATTTCAATTTTTTTCTCTCTCTTTTTAGTTCATGTTGAATGCTATTCTTATTCTCAAAATTTGTTCTTCTTTTTATATGGGATTTTAAATGGTGGCAAATGATTGCTTACTAGCTTAGTTTTAAGGGGGAACAATTTAATCATCATCTCTGTTATGATCTTGAGGTTGTTTCTTAAAGGGTCCCCACAGCCGGAACCGAGAAGGAAAATTCTAAAACTTTCGGCAATCATTTGGATCTACGATACTCATATTTGTGTTATGAATATTTGTCTGTATTTTGATAACCAGCACTCTGTTTTTCTTGAAGGCCATTTTTCTAGGGCCCTGCTTTCGTGTTGGATGCTTAAATCCTAGTTGAGCAATGAAAAGCATCCCGGTAGATATGAATTCCGATAAGATGTACAAAATGGGAAACCTTGGATTAAGGTACATCGCTTTTTTCTTTTCTTGTTGAGCATCGGAAACAATTATTTTTATATTTTGAATATCTTGTGGATTTTGTTATCTCAGCACAAAGGCTAAAAGACCAAATGAAACCATGAGACTACTTATTATAATATGTGCTGCAATTGTGTTAGGCTTCTTGATAGGAGCTTCGTTTCCAACCCTCCCATTAACCAAGGTAAGTCGATTATCTTACTTCACACCTATTAAAATCCCGATTGGTGCTTTCTGTTTGTATCATAACTAGTGTTACTTCTTTATTTGCAGCTAAATGTCAGACCCTCTTTTCTCAAGAAGGATTTATCGAAGGTCTGTGATTTCCTGCTAATACGGAAACCTGAGTAATATCTGTTGCAAGTCTCAGTATGTTGAAATAGTGTATACGTGTTCGAGGGAAAATAGTGTATATCAATCTTATAGGGCTACCTCTTTGCTCTACGTGTATACGGGATTTTGTACTGCTTGAAATTTGATCACACTGCACCCGAAAACGTAGAAGAAAATAATCAAAAAATATTGAAAATAAATAGGGAAGTCAGATAAGCAAAACAACGAAAGCAAACTTACTTTTACTTCATCTCTTCTTGTGTTTGAGTTTATGTACTGGGAATGAGACTTGCATTTAAATATTTCACCCGATTTTCCACAAAATAGTTACTTACCTTGGTCTTGTCTACTAATATATGATTCAGATTTGGGTCCCGTCAAATCCAAAAGGCGCAGAAAGGTTGCCTCCGGGAATTGTTACATCTGAATCAGACTTTTATCTACGGAGACTATGGGGTAAACCGAGCCAGGTAAATGTTTGTTTGTTTTTTGTTTTCAAATCCTTTATTAGACATTCTGATGATACTTTTTGACTTTAGGGTCAGATCCAATTTTAATTAGGTAAACGGTAAACCGGTCTATTAGTTAATGCAGCTCATGAATTTATCTTCGTATGTATTATAGTTTTCAAAGAATTATTTGTGCAAGAACTAGTCTGAAAATGTTGTCGACGAGATAAAAGTCTTAATTAGTCAACATTACGTTGTGGCATTTGGATTTTGGACAATGTTCCACCAGCTGATTAATATTATTGTTGCTTTGAGAACTGATTAATATTTTAATTAAGTAGGACCTGATCGTCAAACCAAAGTATTTGGTAACCTTCACTGTTGGTTATAAACAAAGGCTTAATGTTGACGCTGCTGTGAAAAAGGTCAGTACTATTATCCAATTTGCTTTTTCCCTAAGGCCGTAATCTTTATCCTCTCCTCTCTCGACATACACACACACTAAGTATATATAATTAATTGCTGCAGTTCTCAGATAATTTCACCATCCTTTTGTTTCATTATGATGGAAGAACCACCGAATGGGACGACTTTGAGTGGTCCAAACGAGCTATTCATATCAGCGCCAGGAAACAAACAAAATGGTAATTACAAATTTTCACAAGGCAATGAACATTTATTATTTGATTTTTTCCCTAGATCACGCTGATAATGTAATTTTGCGGGGAAAAAAAGGTGGTACGCAAAAAGGTTTCTGCATCCGGATATTGTTGCGCCTTACGACTACATATTTATATGGGATGAAGACCTTGGGGTGGAGCATTTTAATGCAGAACAGTGAGTTTTAAACGTGTAATTAACTTGACTAATCTTTCATTAAGCTTCGAACGACTTTATTGGTGCTAAGTTCTTCTATTCGAATTCCAGATATGTTAAGCTTGTAAAGAAGTACGGTTTAGAAATTTCCCAGCCAGGTTTACAGCCAGGTTTGAATCAAACAAAGGAAGCAACTTGGGAGATAACGAAACGAAGAGTCGGTCTTGACGTTCACAAGTAAAGAGAGTAATTTTGTATGTATATTTATATAAAAGTATATTAACAATTCATTACATTTTTTTCGCCTTTCTTGTTCTAAATACAGGGTAATAGAAAAGTCAGGCAGGTGCGATAACCCTCATTTGCCTCCGTGTGCAGCGTATGAATTTCTTTACCACTCCCTCCATTACCTTTTGCTTGTTTGTTGACGATCTTAATTTTATCACTTTTTATTTTGTAATTTAGCGTAAGCACACTCTAAACTCTTTAGCTCGTTTTATTTTTATCTCTAAACTAAAAAACTAAACTAAAGATTTCGTAATTGAATAATCAGGAACATTTTCGAAGTTCAAGAATTAACTACAAGTTGGTCATTTGATTTAACTAAGAATTTTATACCGGTATCAATTCACTTCAATTTTTATGAGGAGCGATTGCACTTCATTTTTACGGAATCTATGAATACTTTACCAGTTCAATTTTTGTTTGGGTGTTATGAGGACCGCCACTTTTTCATTTTATGTATCCTTATTTTGAGAATGACCTTTTATTCTTTCTTTATTTTATTTGTTGAAACACAGGTTTGTAGAAATCATGGCTCCTGTCTTTTCTCGAGACGCATGGCGTTGTGTGTGGCATATGATTCAGGTGGTTTGTTGTTCTTTATTGGGCGTATAGTTATTTTCTGATAGTTTTCTCTCTCTGTAACTCTGGATTTATTTACCTCGTTTAACTTTTGTAGAATGATTTGGTCCATGGATGGGGTCTCGACTTCGCCCTCCGAAAATGCATTGAGGTCAGCATGCTTTCTTCTTCAACGAAAATTTTATGGGCAATTACAAAACTACCCCTGAATATTTGATATATTTACAAAAAACAACGCATTTGTAACCATAAAAAAACTTTGCATTTTGTTTAGTAAATACCACAAACGTCAGGGGTAGTTTTGCAACATATTTACTCTTTGGAACATAACATGTATTTTATATCTGCTCACGACTGCTTAAATTATTTGTAGCCTGCTCATGAAAAGATTGGGGTTGTGGATGCTCAGTGGATCGTTCATCAATCGGTTCCTTCATTGGGAAGCCAGGTAAACAACATAGTACAACTTTCTGATTGCATTACGGATCTCCTATGGTTAAGATGTAATAATCTGAACAATTTCGTCTTCTTCTTTTTGTGGCGATAGGGGAAAGCGAACAACGGAAAGCCAGCGTGGAAAGGGGTATCTAGTCTAACTTACTGTTGCTCTTTTTTTTTTAAGAGGGTTTATTGCAAGAAAAGAACAACCTTTGGAAATATTTATGTACTCTGCATTCGGTTTTTGGCTTCTCTCTTGAGTATGATTTTTCTATCGATTGTTGTAGGTGAAAGAAAGGTGCCACAGAGAGTGGGATATGTTCAAAGATCGGATGAAGATTGCGGAAAAAACTTACTACGCGTCCATGGGAATCTATCCTTTAAATTCCACAGGCGACGCATAGATAGATATGATAAGATTATACTACATAGCAACTGATCAACTAGTAATCTGCTCTATTTGTCTCACTAAAGATAACTCACTTCATTTGTAAATTACAAAAGAAGTGGAAACATAGGGGTACATGATAAATGATATACATGTAATCTATATGTTATATTTGAGGAACAATTCGAAGCCCATGAAGTATCACAAAGTTTGTTTCTCGACGGTTCGAGATAGTTTCTTGTTTTTTCCGGGTTGAATGCTACTTAACTACATATAATCACTTACTATAATGAAAAGTTGTTTTTATAAGAGCCTTTGTTGAATAGTGAAATGACCAAAATGCCCTTCAACGCACAATTGAGCAGACAAAAGAATACCTGATCAGGCCTTTGAGCAAATAAAATAGATGCATGGGGTAAGAATTTTTTGATGATGAAGAACATGAGCATCCGAAGTGTGTGCAAGTTCGTCACTGCGATCAGTGCTGGATTTGCGTTCGGATTCCTCATAGGAGCTACCACGTTGACCTTCAAGGCGGTGATGACATCATCACCTTCCCCTCCGGCGACAACTCCGGTCAATGCCACTGCCCGATCAAGCACCGTTCGCTTTAATCAAACCGTGAAGGAGTACTCATCCAAGGTTTGCGATCGAGAAAATACTCTATACAAATATTAGTTAGTTTAATTAGTTGGATCAATGTTTTGTGAGTACAGAATCGATTAGCGGAAAGGCTGCCACCGGGCATCGTCGCATCTCAATCCGACTTGTATCTCCGAAGGCTATGGGGCAACCCGACCCAGGTAAGTAATTAGTCGAATACTTATATTTATTTATTTCAATATCAACATAGAATAACTTTTACTTGATACTCATATAAGCTAAAAACAGAAAATTTTAAAATTTTGGTTTTCGGTTTTATCGATAGAAGTTCAGATATATTTTTTGTTTGTAAGTTTAATTAGCCGCGCAATAATCGACTTAAAAGAATGAATCGAATTCTGGGCAAGTGATATAAATGTTTTGAAGTTTGCCATTATACATTGTGAATCAAATATTCCGTTTGGTTATCAATAAATAATAACAAACCCAAATTTGGTTCGATTTCGATTGATATTTTTGGTGCATGAATTTACTGAACAGAACAGAACGAACTCGAATTTTAGTTTTTACTACAATAAAAATCTCAATATATACATATCCTCAATGATATTTTAAGAAAAACACTTTAGAAAAAATAAGTTATAAAAGTAAAATAAACTTTGGAACCCACCCACAAAGAAAGCGAAGAGCATCACATTCGTCGAGAATGAAAGTGGTGCTCTCCTATTCATATTATATTTATATATGGCGGGGCCATTCTCTAATAAAGTGTTGTCTTTTTCGTTTTTATTTTTATTTTTGTTTTTGGCTTTTTTGCCTTTCCCTTTTTATACTGCTGACTTCTACCTTTTTAATTTTTGTTGAAATCTTAGTACATACAACAACAAATGATATGATGTTGATCAACATCATCGTCATTTATTTCACTCTCATCCTAATTATTGTCTAATTAATTAGGCCGTTTGATTCATGTACGTATTGTAATGCGATCTGATCCGATGAATTAGTCGAGTCGAGTCGAGCTCGTCGTGTCTGACGTGAGTTTTGATGTCGAATTTCTAGACTTAGAGATGAATAAGTATTTGGTTATTTAAAATAAATTAAGTAGCATGTTATATTGTGTTCATTTCCCCCACATTATTTTTTCTAAAACATTACAGTACATGATTGATTTTGTGATTGAGTAGAACATGGGCATGAAACCAAACTACTTGGTAAGCTTCACTGTCGGCTATAATCAAAGGGATAACATCGACGTAGCCGTCAAAAAGGTGATCGATCGAGCTACCTAGCTAGCTAGATGTAAGTATACTGTATATATTAATTTCACACAATATATAATCACATCCTTCATTTCTGCGGGCAGTTCTCAGATAACTTTACCATCGTACTGTTTCACTACGATGGTATAACATCACAATGGGACGAAGAATTCGACTGGTCCAAACGAGCTATCCACATCAGTGTCACCAAACAAACAAAATGGTAATGAATCAAATCACATTAATTAATTAATTAAGATTGTGCTATAATAATTTTGTATGTACTTGTGTTTTGCGAAAGGTGGTACGCAAAAAGGTTTCTGCACCCGGATGTGGTTGCCCCATACGACTACGTATTCTTATGGGACGAAGACCTTGGGGTCGAGCATTTTGACGCGGAAGAGTAAGTACAACCCAACTCAAAATAAAAATAGAGTTTTGTTTTACTCTTGATGCTTATAAATTATATACCGTGTATATATAAATTCCAGATACATTAAGCTCGTGAAGAAGTACGGTTTAGAAATCTCGCAGCCCGGTTTGGAACACAACAAGAAAACAACTTGGGAGATGACCAAACGAAGAATCGACTCCTCTGATGTTCACAAGTAAGCGAGTTTTCCATCCGGAATTCGTTTCATTCTTTTCACATTGTGTTTTCTGAATTTGCTCAGGGAAACAAAAGAGAAACAAGGCCGGTGCTCTGATCCTCATTTGCCTCCATGCGCAGCGTATGAACTTTGTTCTGTACTACTTTTGATCATGCTTTTAAATGTTTGTTAATTGACTGACTACTTGTTGAGCAGATTCGTAGAAATCATGGCTCCTGTATTTTCACGAGACGCATGGCGCTGTGTGTGGCATTTGATTCAGGTTGAGGTGGATGCATGCATGTTAATGATCGAGATTACATACATACCAAATCCATATTGTGGATTTGATTAACTAAACTTATTATCATGTACTCAACTACATGTTTGCAGAATGATCTGGTTCATGGATGGGGTCTCGACTTCTACCTCCACAGATGTGTCGAGGTAAGAGAGAGCTATTAATTACTCATGACCTCAATTTCATTCACATCTGATTCTGATCATTATATATATATATATATATATATATATATATATATATACATATAGGATGCTCATGAGAAAATAGGAGTTGTAGACGCTCAGTGGATTGTTCATCAGTTCGTTCCTTCACTAGGAAACCAGGTATGAATATATTCATGATTTCGTCTAGCTAGCATCGATCTCATCTTCTGATGATGATATTCGTCGACAGGGGCTAGCGGAAAACGGAAGACGTCCATGGGAAGGGGTAACGTACTAATTAATAAGCTTCTCTGAATTACGTACAAATGAATTGATTGATTATCATCAGCATTTAATTTGCAATAGCAATTCTCTCTCTGTTGTTGGTTTTAGGTGAGACAGAGGTGCCACAAAGAATGGGATACATTCAAAGCTCGAATCACCAACGCAGAAAGATCATATTATTACGAGTCCATGGAGCTCGTTTCGTCCAACTTCACACCTCGATCACATTCATAGATAGGATGAGAGATTATAGAATTCATATATATATATTGGTCTTTTAAACTTTAAAAACCCATGTGACAAATTCATACCATATTGGTCTTTCCTATCAACTCTACAAACAAAAATACATTGCAAGAACATCTCGAATTTCCCCCCAAACACATAGCAAAAAAAAAAAATAAAGCAACACACCATTTGCTCGTCGAACGAAAGCTGACTTCACCCTGTACACGATAGTCGATAGAAAACAATATAGACTCCATCCCCGTTCCATAGAAAAATAAATTAACACAGCCTTTTTCTCTTTGTAACTCTGGATTTAATTATCATCTCGTTCACTTTTGTAGAATGATTTGGTCCATGGATGGGGTCTTGACTTCGCCCTCCGAAGATGCATTGAGGTCACCATGCTTTCTTCTTCAACGAAAAGTTTATGGACAATTACAAAACTACCCCTGATATTTGATAACACAATTGTAACAATAAAAAACCACAAACCTCAGGGGTAGTTTTGCATTCATATTTACGCTTTGGAACATATATACCTGGATTTTATATCTACTCACGGCTGCTTTAATTATTTTGTAGCCTGCTCATGAAAAAATTGGGGTTGTGGATCGTTCATCAATCGGTTCCTTCATTAGGAAACCAGGTAAACAACATATATAGTACAACTTTTTGACCATGTCTTCTAATATTTTTGTGTTGACAGGGGCAAGCGGACGATGGAAAGCTTGCGTGGAAAGGGGTATGATTCTAGTCTAACTATACTTGTTACTGTTGCTCTTTTAACAACCTTTGGAAATATTTATGCATTATTCGTTTTTTGGATATTCCGTCTGGAGTATGATTTTTCTATCGATTGTTTTAGGTGAGACAAAGGAGTCGCAGAGAGTGGGACATGTTCAAAGATCGGATGAAGATTGCGGAAAAAAGTCACTACGCGTCCATGGGAATTTATCCTTCCAATTCCACGACAGGCGTGCGATGCACAGATAGATATATAGGATAAGATTATACATAGCAACTCAACTAGTAATCTACATGATAAATGATATACATGTAATCTACGCTATTGTATTTACAAGTTTATTTTTAGTTCATGTTGAATGCTATTCTTTATTCTCAAATTTTGTTGTTCTTTTATACTGTATATGGGATTTTAAAGGGTGGCAAATGATTGCTTACTAAGCTTAAAATGGTTTTGAGAGGCATCTATGTAATAATAGCTCCAACCAAATTTAATGGGCATAGGAGGGGGTTGCACGAGTTTTAAGGAAATAACTTTTTTCTTTGTATTATTTTTGTTTGTAGGGTAAATTATAAGTGAGGGAGTGAAGTATAACCACTAAGACAAGAAAAGGTAAAATGTGATCTTTGTTAAAAGACACATGGAGTACAATTGTAACAAATTTTAATGTATAATACTCACTGCGAAAAAAACAGGTTTTTGAGACAACACTATTTGAGCGCAAAAAACCATTGGTGGTCGCGAATATGGTTTTTGCAACAATGAGTGGTTGCTAAATCCTGGTTTCAAATGCTCTTATGGCGACAATAACGCGATCGCGAACGTTATTGCGACCACGAGATTGATTCGTGACCACAATTTGTGGTCGCTAATACCCCGTGATGATGTGGCATCAAGTGATGACATGACACATTTTTAGCGACCACTTGTGGTTGCCATTTCTAAACCTTTTAAAATGAAATTTTAAGGCATTAGCGACTACGCGTGATCGCAAATACATACTTTTTTCAAAAATATATATTTTTTGAAATTGTAATTTTCAGCCTGCAAATCAATGTCAATACAAATACAAATGCAATCCAAAATCATCAACACACAATTATCCAAATTCATCAACACACAATCCTAATAGAATAGTCAAATACATAACATAGTATAATCCATAATCAACTAAAAAACAACTAGATTACATAATCTACGATGATTCATCGGGAGAAGAAGTTGAATCACGAGGAGTAGTCGAACCACCTGCACCTGACATGGAGGGAGGTCGAACATCAGGAAACATTCTTTGCATCTGCTCGTTCCAGAAGATCATGTCAGCCATTCTCTTGTCGAACTCAGCCTGGGATATTGCTGCAGAAGGTTGAGATGTCCTTGAAAACGAGGAACGAGACGTTACCGATGCAGGAGAACCTATAACACACAATATCAAATTAACTTTAGTACATTAAGAAGTTGTACATTTGATTTATTTTCAAATAGTTAAAAGTTGTATATATTAAAACCTGGAGATGTAGGACCGAGGCCCTTAGAGTATCCACGAGTAGTCTCTAAAACCTCATCCGATATGACAACATCATCCACAGGTGTACTGCTGGCAGATGCTTGTTTCGACTTATCACTCAGTTCAGCCTACAATATTCACATTCATGATTAGCTAGTACACAAACATTAGAAGTTTTTATATCGAAAAATCAATTATTACTTACGATCTTAGCTCCAGCATCGTCATGTGTAGGTTGACCATCTGGTAAGGTATGAAACTTGATCCAATTTTCAACCAGAGTATTACCCTGTTGGGTCTGCGAGTCAACCTATATATTAAAAGAAAACAAACGTTACGTAATATTCAATACATTTAACATGAATAACATGATTTATTACCGATTTCTCCATATGTCCAGCATAAGACATTCGACCATTACGACTACGCATAACATTCTTCGATTGGTTCTCACTGGACTTCTTCGAACGGTGCTGTTTCAAACATTCAAAATATTAAAACACGAATATTAATTAATTTGACCCAAAATATTATATAATGTAGTGTGTAAGAATATATATATATATATATATATATATATATATATATATATATATATATATATATATATATATATATATATATATATATATATATGTATATATATATATATATATATATATGTATATATATTGTTACCTGAAATGATGGATCGCATAACCTATCCACACTCCGATATCTCGACTTACGTCTACTTGTCAGAGGTGTCACCTCATCGGGGTCTCCACCTACACGAACATTAATCAACTCATAAAAAAAAAAAAACAAGACATAATGCTACCTGTGGATATAAATTAAAGGTGGAAAAAAAATGTTACCTGTCTGACAGGGAGCACTGGATGAATGCGGATGCCCGTGTGGTGGCTCGCCTCCACCAGACGATCCCGCTAGCATCATAATAGCCTGAAAATTTGTCGCAATATAATATATCATAAGAAAAATGTATAGTTCGAACATATAAATTAATTAACACAGATAGCATTCATAGTTCATACATACAAAAACAATGTAAGTAAAGTTTTGAGCAAAAATACCATAGCCAAAAGGTGATGGAGCATCGTAGAGGGAGTCATAACTAGCTGAACAAAAATTATATGATCGAAAATATTAGAACACTTAAATTAAAGAATATTTGTTTTTTGATAAATTTTTCCAGTTTTCTCTCATTAATAATTGTTTCAACAATACAATAATGTTGCTATTTGGAAATTCTAAAACTATAATAGAAATATTAAATAGTACTATAAATTAAAATTCAATATTCAAAATAAAATACATAGCAAGTATTCTCAATTTTATTGCTCTACTTTAATTTTATGAGAAACTAATGCCTACTAATACTTGACTGAGAATTTGCTTTGTGTTATATGTGAACTGTTATGCTAAGTCTGCCAGTGCCAAGGTTGGCTGATTAAAATCCTTTTGGCTGATTAATTTTATGAGAAACTAATTCCTACTAATACTTGGAAGATGCCTGCTCTTAACATGTCAAGTTGCAATTGGAGTGGAACAGGAGCATGCTCTATTAAGGTCAGTGACTATAAATGTCGTAAGAGCCATCCTATCCTCTTATACCAGAAGTGAAGCATACCATTGATACTTTATTTTTGTTTGATTCTAAGGATGTAGTATTAAGGTTTGCTAAAAGTTACTTGTTCTTGCCTCCTTTCTTTTTGCTTGAAAAGTCTATTTTAGTAAATTTCTCGGCGCCCTTAAGTAACTTTAAAAGTGAACTTGAGATTTTTTTAAGCACTTCCCTATCTCTTCTTCTTTTTTAGTACATGTTTACGAGTTCTTTAGAGATGAAATGTATTCTTAAAATAGATTTTTTAAATGTTTGTGCTTAATGTAAAATGTTTTGGTAGTAATGGTTGTTTTGTGAAATTCTAAAAGAATCTGAACTGTCTATTATAATTTATATGTGCTCTCTTTCATATTTTTTAATGCACTAGTGTGCCCCGTGACAATAGATAATATTAATGTAGGCTTTGGACATAAAGGCTTGTTATGGCCTCAAGCCAAGGTTATACAAGCATTGGCTGGAAAGCTACAAAGCTTCAGGAGGCAGTGATTTTCATCAATCTAAACAGATATTATTTTTCTCTATTTGTAAGTGCATTTGTCTGTACTTAGTTCCATTTCGAAATCCATTTTTAAAACAGAAACTTTACAAGCATTGGTTGGAAAGCTACAAAGCTTTAGGAGGCAGTGATTTTCATCAATCTAAACAGATATCATTTTTCTCTATTTGTAAGTGCATTTGTCTGTACTTAGTTCCATTTCGAAATCCATTTTTAAAACAGAACTTTAAAGGGTCAGCGTATAAACAAGCTGCTCCAACTAACACAAGAAATCGAAAAACCCCCAAACTTAAAACCCTAAATCCATTTTTAATTGAAAATTAAAATCAACCCTAAATCAACAAAGAGGTTGTCGGCTACATACCTTGATCGCCTCCTCGGCGTGCCCGTTGCAATCTGGCCGGAGTGAAGAGAAATCGTCGCCGCCTCGTCCGCTGTTATCCTTGGAGAAGAAAATGAAAAGTGAGAAATGAAAAGGCCCTGCCCGCTATTAACTGCAAAGGAATTAACGACCACGGTTTTTGCGTTCCATGTGGTCGCATAAACCATAGTCTCTTTTTCCGCAGTGAAAAATCCAGTTTTCGCTAATAGATTTTCGCGATCACAGTTGTGGTCGTCGCTACAGATGTAGTCTCTAACGATTATACATATTCTTTCAAATTAATTAAATTATGATTATGATTCAATCCATATATTATGTTGGAACAGATCAGTACACTCAATATTAAAAAATATATATTAACAAATTGTTATAAACTCAAGAGAATTGAGAGAGAATAATACAGTAGAAAGAGAGACAATATGAGAGGAGAATAGAATTCTTATGAATTGTTGTTTTTCATTCATATGGGGAGACCCCTTTATATAGGATACAAAGTAGGGTTTCTGTCTTGTTCACCAAGAAAGGGTAAACTAGTCATTCACTAATTAATAATATTCATAACACTCCCCCTTGAATGACTATTTACATAATTGTTGTCTCGTTAAAACCTTGCCAGGAAAACCCAGTGGGATAAAACCTCGACGAAGGAAAAAGAGTACAACTTGGTCCCCCTGATTGTAATCACTGAAGATCTTTGACTTTTGAAAATAGTTATTGGTGATGAATCCATCTCATTAAAACATGTAACTAATAAAACCATATAGGAAAAACTTAGTTATTCAAATATACATTTAGGTCTTCAGGACACAACCTTCGAATTATCGAGTTTCACATTCATTTGTATTATTGTATATTTTTCATCCTTCTGGGACATGTCTTTACCAGACATCTATATTGACTAGAGCATTTGCAATTGTTATAACCGGCCGGTAACTCTTCATGAGTATATTAAATGCGTCTAATGTCGAATATACAATCCTTGACAAATGAATAATGTGAACTTCAATTCACAATCATTTAGAAAATTATATTTTTCTTTGAACTTCAGGTTCTCTCGAAAACAAACTCATATGGAACATTATGATGTCCTCATTAGTTATTATCGAGTGATGTACATGCCTCGTCAAAAACCTCGCTATAAAACCCTGTAGGAAAAAATACTCGAGGAAAAGAGTACATTACATTCACATTTATATTGTGGTGATTGTCTCGTTAAAAACCTTTAACTAAGAAAACCCTGTGGAAAAAACTTAATAGAGGGAAAAAGAGTACAATCACTGGTCTTCGGGACCTTGTCTTCAATATCATTTTTGTCCATAATGACATATGTAATATGATACTATACATGTTCTGATTTTCATTTCCTTTCATTTCAGGAATCTTAAAATCCATCGAGGATTTTCATGTATGTATCATTCGAATGATTTCTACATGTTCAAATAATACATTCATGCATATCTATACTTATCGTTGTTGCTGCCAGAAGTATAAGGTAGCGGAACTTAATGTCATCCTTAAAAATATTTGATTAACATCGAGTTTCTGCGAAAAACTCTTGAGCAACTAATCTCGCCTTTATATCTCACCACATTATTACTCGTTTTTATTACGAACACCCACGTATATCCTTCTGGGATAATATTTTTATCCAGCGAGTAATGCTCAGCCTCAATTGCTCATTTCTATTTTCTTGAGTGCTGCTGGCACACTATTATAGATATGAGTTTTGGATCCAAAATTTCTAGAGCAACTCTTGAGGCAAATATGTCGTTGACGACTTCTTCCATGTTGATGACAATTCATTCTATCAACCAAATTTTTAATCATTTCCCAAAATATTTAATTTGGTTGTTCCGCAATCCCACGATTTTCTTATCATGTGCACATATTTTTTCAATGGGATTTCCATCTAACTCTCTTCAGGAGATTTTGAGGGTGACTTAATTTCTTTGTTTTTCCGCGGATTTGTTTTATATCTTAAGATCGATCTAAGGCGTATATTAGAATCAACATTTGAGTTGATCTCTTTGGTATTTGAACTCTTATAGTTTATTTATCACATATATATGTGATTTTTTCACACCTTCATTAATATGAATTTGGCAGATTACTTGTTGAATATTGCAAGTCACTTATTTTCATGAACTTCGGGTTCAAATGATTGATGCGTGGATCTAGAATTATAGATCGTTTTCATTCCATGAAATTTCTCGGCATTTATATCTTTTATATTCTTATCTCCCCCTAATTCCGGGAAATGATCTTCCTTAAATATGCAAATCAGCGTAATTGCTATAAACCGATCTTCTGGATCGTGGACTCGAGATATTATGCCCGTTTATAAAAATACACTTTAGTGGTGATATGAATATAAGTTGCATATTTCAAATTAATTCGCAGATGGGAAATTACAATTTCCACGCACTCAATAATAATCATGATATACATCATTTTCAATTTAAAGTACATTTGTAGTACTATTGGGGGTAATTAGTAAAGATCTTCCGGAGCCCACTCTTAATATATCATCATTTGCATAACAGTTGTTTTACCAACGATCCTTCGGGGATACGATATCTTTACCAATCATCCTTCGGGGATACAACACATTTATCAATGATCCTTCGGGGATCAAAATAAATCTCAATATATAATTTTCTCAGAAATTACATTTAATTAGAATCGAGTTTTTCGATATTTCATGAATACCCACATAGTACAATTATTCTCGATTTTCGAAAGATATCCTTCAGGAATAATTCATATGTAATCATTGTTTCAACGAGAACAATCGATGTAACTTTATTCAAAAATATTTACACTTTGAACTTTGCTACTTCGGGAGCGATGAATAAAAATATTCTTTCAAGAATATTTTGCATTATATCTTATGAATATCAATATCAATTTAAAATATTTAAAGTTTAATTGCTACAACCAATTTGATTTGATATTTTTGCGGAATATCATGATGTTCTCCCAGAACATTTAAATTTTAATTTTGATATTTAATCATGAATATCATATTATAATATTCTTCAGGAACATTTAAAATTTATTGCTATTACGGGAGCAATTTAACTTGATATTTCCAAAACTATTGCTACTACGGGAGCAATTTAATTTGATATAATATCATACGATGATATTATCGTAATAATTCTTCAGGAATATTCAAAGGACAATTTGATTTGTTATTTCTCGAATTATATCAGGATTATCTTAAAAGATCAATATAATATTTAAACCACACAGTATATGTTCTTCAGGAACATTCAATTTAATTGATATATTAAGAATAATTGATTTGATAATACTTCAGGAATATCAAATTTTCATGGGGATTCAAACTCATGTGGCTATCCCAATATTCAAGCAAATAACCATCGGGCTATTCAACAAGGTTTGGATTAACTTTTCCTAAAGTTTCACCCACTTTGAAATTCACGAAGTACCTCAATTGATTCATGGGTCGAGTTCGTACATACATGACTCGACCACGAAATACTCGCACGATGTTCTTCAGGAACATTTTATTTTGATATTTTTTCAGGAATATCATATCATATTCTTCATATCACAATGTTCTTTAGGAACGTTTAGTTTTGATATTTCTTCGGGAATATCATACCATAATGTTCTTCAGGAACATTAAAATTTTAATTTATTTATTAGGCATAACTAATTTGATATTACTTCAAGAATATCATATAGTAATGTTCTTCAGGAACTTAATTATAATTAATTTGATATTAGTTCAAGAATATCATATTATAATGTTCTTCGGGAACATATTTCAGGAATATCAGATTATAATGTTATTCGGGAACATATGATATTACTTCAGGAATATCAGATTATAATATTCTTCGGGAACATATGATATTAAGAAGAAGGGAGGAGAAGTAGATATATTTATAATTATTAATGAATATAAACAAACATATTAATTCTTGCCTTTGAATTCGGATCTTGGATGAGTAGAACTTCGATGAAGAACGCGGTTGAGCTATCGTGCTGATAACGTGTTATAAACTCAAGAGAATTGAGAGAGAATAATATAGTAGAAAGAGAGACAATATGAGAGGAGAATAGAATTCTTATGAATTGTTGTTTTTCATTCATATGGGGAGACCCTTTATATAGGATACAAAGTAGGGTTTCTGTCTTGTTCACCAAGAAAGGGTAAACTAGTCATTCACTAATTAATAATATTCATAACACAAATCAAATAATAAAAATTGTGTGTAGAGGTGTGTGCATCGGGCTAAGATGAACTAATTTGGACTGTGAGATCAGATACGTTAGTCTAGTACTCAAGTGTGGATCGGACCAAAACTGGGTCTCAACAAATTTTAACAATTTTGTTTAATTCAATTGCATTTATTTTATTTTTAAATAATTTTAAATATTAAATAATTAGTCCAACAGTAAAATATCAAAAAAGTACATATTTTATATGAATCAATTTAATTAATAAATAAAAATATTTATATCATTTAAGCTCTAAAATATAATGTTTGAGATTAAAAATATTATATGTATACATATAATTGGGAATTTTGGTTTTCGGACTTCATTTTAGTTCAAATTGCTTCGATTCACTTTAACTCGATTAAGTTGTTTCAAAATAAATTAAAATAAAATAAATAAATAATCATTTGAATCAATAATTTCAAGTCTATTTAATATTGGAATATTATTAATATAAAAATATATATTTAACAATTTATAAAAATTCTTATTATTTTTATTAAAAAAAATAATTTAGTTCAGTTTAATTTTAATTCTAATTAATATTCAGTTCAATTCACATTCATTTAGTTAAGTTCAATTGGACCGGTTTATGTTAAAAAAACGAGTAAAATTGTGTTTTACAATAAAAAAATAATTTTTACAAGTATTTCTATTAGTATAAAATGAATTTAAAAAGAAAGTATATACAGTACAATGTTGTATATTTGTATGAAATGAGATGGAAGAAAAACATAATTATAACCTTCGTTCTTTGTAAACAAAATTATTGGTGAGGGATAGATATGATGTCTTTATAAATGCATTGATTAGCTAGGTTCCGAGTATAGAAATTAATTAATGTGCATTTTTTCTTCTTTTCTTTATTTGGTTTATTTTTTTAATTATTTTTACTAATTAATGGAGTAGTAATACTTTATTTATATATTTATAAATATGACTTATAATAGTATAATACTATTTCAGCCATTTTTATTAAATAGTACTAAAATCAAGAATTCATATTTTATTTTTTAAATGGTGGTAACATTTTTTTATGATGAAGAACATGGGCATCCAAAGTTTGTGTAAGTTCATCACCGCGATCTGTGCTGGATTAGTGTTCGGATTCATCATAGGAGCTACCACGTTAACCTTCAAGGCGGTGATGACATCATCACCTTCCCCTCCGGCGACAACTCCGGTCAACACCACTACCCGATCAAGCACCATTCTCTTTAATCAAACCGTGAAGAAGGATCAGTCTTCCAAGGTTTTGCAATCGATTTTCTTGCAAGAAAATACTCTATACAAATATTAGTTAATTAGTTTAATTAGTTGGATGTACATGTTTTGTGAGTGCAGATTCCGGTAGCAGGAAGGCTGCCACCCGGCATTGTCGCATCTCAATCCGACTTGTATCTCCGAAGGCTATGGGGCAACCCGACCAAGGTAAGTAAATTAATAAAATAAAATAAAATAAAAAATGTTGTAATTCAGTTCTCGAGTAGTTATGTTTTTTTACATGAACATAAAATATACATTCAATTGATCAAATCACTAATATAAATGTTAATATTAGTCCGTCTCAACTACTACTTTCTTGGATGTCTCAATTAATTATGCATATTTTTGTTCTTTCATTCATTTTTTTTTACTTACTTTTCAAATTTTATTCACAATTATTTTATTTTTTACTATAAATAGTTGTGAATGAGGTAATATAAAAGTAAGACAAACTTTGAACACGGAAGAGCATGGCATTTGAGAATGAAAGTGGTGCTCTGATATATGGTGGGCCAATTCCTAATAAAGTGTTGTCGTTTTCCTTTTTTTTGGTTTTTTTTGGCTCTTTTTCCTTTTTTGTTTTTCTACTGCTGACTTCTGGCTTTTTTACTTTTTTGTTGAAATCTTAGTATACATAGTACGACGATACAACAAGACAACTTATAATGATGTTGATCGTCATTTGATCCTAATTATTGTCTAAAATCTAGATTAGGCCATTTTGATTCATGTTGTGTTGTAATGAATGAGTCGATACATGCACATTAATTTCTATATGCTCGGAAAACCCTTTAACGAGAAGATATGTCCGTAGGACTTGGTGGGAATCAAACCGAGCTACTTGGTAAGCTTCACTGTCGGCTATAATCAAAGGGATAACATCGACGCAGCCGTGAAAAAGGTGAGCGCGTACGTACTCGTGTATATTTCCCACATTAATTAATCAAATCCTAGCTTCATTTAATTTCTCTTACATATATACATGCACATCATTTTCTCAGTTCTCAGATAACTTTACCATCGTATTGTTTCACTACGACGGTATAACATCTCAATGGGACGAAGAATTCGACTGGTCCAAACGAGCTATCCACGTCAGCGTCACCAAACAAACTAAATGGTAATCAATTAATCACATTAATTAATTAAGATGACTTGTTATAAACAAATTTTGTACTTGTGTTTTGCGAAAGGTGGTACGCAAAAAGGTTTCTGCACCCGGACGTTGTTGCCCCATACGACTACATATTCTTATGGGACGAAGACCTTGGGGTAGAGCATTTTGATGCCGAAGAGTTGAGTACAACTTACACACACAACTCAAATCTAATCTCTACTAACAAAATAAAATAAAAATGGACTCTCTTTTATTTGTTCACTCTTTTGATGCATATGAATCCAGATACATTAAGCTGGTGAAGAAGCACGGGTTGGAAATATCGCAGCCTGGTTTGGAATACAACAAGAAAACAACTTGGGAGATGACCAAAAGAAGAGTCGACTCCTCTGATGTTCACAAGTAATTAAGTAGTACATGAGTTTGCTCTTAAATATATATATATATATATATATATATATATATATATATATATATATATATATATATATATATATATATATATATATATATATTCCAGATCACATAATTAAGCTTGTTTTTTCTTATCAGGGAAACAAAAGAGAAACGAGGCCGGTGCTCTGATCCTCATTTGCCTCCATGCGCAGCGTATGAACTTTGTTCTATACTACTTCTCATAAATGTTTGTTAATTGACTACTTGTTGAGCAGATTCGTAGAAATCATGGCCCCTGTATTTTCACGAGATGCATGGCGCTGCGTGTGGCATTTGATTCAGGTGGATATGCATGTTAATGAGATTATATATATACAGTACCAATTAATTAATACTTGGGGATTAGATTAGATTAACTAACTTATGATGTTAATTTGCAGAATGATCTGGTTCATGGATGGGGTCTCGACTTCTACTTCCACAGGTGTGTCGAGGTAAGCGAGCTATTACTCGATCGTCGTTTGTGTTTAGTGTTTTGTAGCTGAGTTTCACGTATCTGATTATTTATTATAGGATGCTCATGAGAATATCGGAGTTGTAGACGCTCAGTGGATTGTTCACCAGTTCGTTCCTTCACTAGGAAACCAGGTACCATATATTGATTTCTTTTAGCAGCTCATCTTCTTCTTCTTCTTCTTATTATTATTCTGATGGTGACAACGACGATCACAGGGGCTAGCAGAATACTGGAGACGTCCATGGGAAGGGGTACGTACGTACTTACTCAGCTTGAAATATAAATGAATGGATTGGATGATCAGCATTTGCTATAACTAATTCTCTGTTGTTTGTTTATTAGGTGAGAAAGAGGTGCGTCAAAGAAGGGGATGTATTCAAACTTCGAATCACCGACGCAGAAAGATCATATTACGAACAGCTCGTTTCGTCCAACTTCACAACTCACTCATAGTCCTACATAGGAAGAGAGATTATAGCTTAACCTAGCTAGCTAGTACTAGTAGCAGGGATGGTGAGGCCAATAATAAATTTCACATGCTATCTTTCCATATTCAAATTATAGTTCCAACACATTATAAACTGACTATACAAGGGATGATTGCATTTTGCCTCCGGAAGGTTGGTTTGAGCGTTTTAACACAGTCGAAAAAATAAACACTCAAACATCAAGTAGCAAAGTGCATTTATTCCTATAAACAAATACTATGAGCTCACTCATGCCAAACACTTGTTATGATTGAGCTGTCAATCCAAAACAAGAACTTCAGTTGCCTAACCATCAGCTGTACCATGTCAAAACTGAAGAGGAGGAGGAAGGCAATGTAAGAAGCACTCTGAAATCAAAATATGGTATTGGTTTTTCCGATCTGATCAGGACAGAGTCAAGACAAATTGCATCGGCAAACTCTTTCCTATCACACCTCTACTGTCCGCACAAAATCAACTCTACGAGCAAAACAACTATTTACCAAAACGCATAGCAAAGAAAAATAAAAGAGGATATAAATACGCCCGAAATGCAGCATTGTTATAAAAAGCAACACACCATTTGCTCGTCGAACGGAGAACCGAGAACCTTCCATCAATGGGAGCCAAAGCTGACTTCACCCTATACACAAAATAGAAAACAATATACTCTCCTCTCACCCACTCTCTCTCAAGCAATTTCCCGGCAACAGAAACCTAAACCTAAACTTAAACCTAAAACCTAAATTCTCCAACAGATAAGCCGGAAGGTGCACAGCCGAGTACGAATGCGGTATGGGCCCCATCTTCCCTATTATCTCCTTGAACGTATACTCCTCCGGCAACATGTCAAACAAATCCGCACCTTTGCATATAACCCTCTGCACTCTCTTCGGGTTCAGAAAACGAGAAAACCTCACCCGATCAACATGGCTATACACCTTCATCTTGAACACAAACTCGCTAATCCGCCTAAAGCAGAAGCTACAATGCCAACCCGCATCCGCCAAAATATCATCCGACTGCCTGTAGTGAGCGTACCTCGTCTTCCCAGCATCGTAAACATGAACCGAAGCCCGCCAGCTGTTATTGTCCATAAGAAACTCGAACGAGTACAAATAGTTCCTCAAGCGATTGATCGTGTGCCTGCTGGGAATCTCGTCAACATCCGACATGATCAGAAGGTCATCGTCTTGAATTCCAGCTTGCTTGAGGAGATAATCCAATGCCAGCCTCTGGTAGGCTTCCTCGACAAACGGGTTCTCTCCCTTCTTGAACCTCCCGTAGATCAGCCTCTGCTCGAGGAACTTGAACCGATTTCGGACTGTGGAGGTATACGATGAAGAGGGAGGTTGGGAAGAGGTAGGCTTTGATGCATTTTAATCTCGATACGCTCGAGGTACGTCCTGAGCCCTGAGAGTTACAGAGGGAATACAGGGTGAAATTGAGAAAACCCAATCTTGAAAAATTACTAAAAATAAACGAAGAAAAATCCTATCTTTTTTTTTTCACCCAGAAACCAAAGATTCAAAATTTACTTAAAACACACACACAAACACAAGGAGATAAATCAAGAAATGAACTCCTGTTGAAGGGAAGAAGAAGGGTTTTTACTTGATCGGAGGCATCGCCGCACAAATCATCGGTCTTCTTCGAACAAGAATGAGATCCCCCTTCCGACATCTTACATACCTTCTCGCGAAATCTAGAAACACTGCACATCTGCTGTTTCAGCTGTATATAGTTGGATGAAAGTAAAAAAAAAAAAACAGATGAAGACCTGTATCTCTCACGCTACAAAAAAAATTATTTAAAAAATCCAATTGAATAAATGAAACAAAAATACTTCAAGAACCTAATAACCCAGCTGAAAATATGACAGGAAAATGAAATAATAAATCGAATTACATGAAAAAAAAAAAATGGACGACAGAAAAAAGGGCGGCCCTCCTTGTGGATAATTGCAAGAAGGAAAAAAAAATAAAAGTACCATTATGCATACAGTGGACATGCTTTTTTGTCATCCCATATAAAAAACATACTTTTCTACACTAAAAAGCTGCGATACACCGAAACTACCCTCGAATGGCATCGAATCTTGCATGATTAAATGAATTCGACAATTACAACATGTCGAATTAATATTATCGACAAGGTACTACTGAGGCGAATTCATATTAGCTAATGTACTCAAAAATGTTTGTCGACAAGGTATTACTTGGCGAATGCTTGTCGAATAACTGTTCACATGTAGGACGAATTGCTTGTCGAATTGTTTGTCGAATAAGTGTTTACATGTGGGGCGAATTCTTTGTCGAATAACTGTTTACATGTGCGGCGAATTGTTGGTCGAATAACTGTTTTCATTTACATGTAGGTCGAATTGTTTGTCGAATAAATGTTTTCATATTTTCATGAATAACTGTTTGTCGAATGTATAGCGAATGAAGCGCCTTTTAAATGTAGGTCGAATTGTTTGTCGAATAAGTGTTTACATGTGTGGCGAATTCAAACTGATTGTTAATTGTTGATTTTGGGAGAATCATATAGTTCGAAAATCATCATTAAAATTTTAAATTGAACAGAAAATAAAATACAATTTGAAAACCGTCATCAAGCAGATCCAGCATTTGTCGAATAGCAGTTGTCAAATAGCCTTTGTCGAATAGCCTTTGCCGAATAGCATTTGTCGAATAGCCTTTGTCGAATAGCCTTTGTCGAATAGCATTTGTCGAATAGCAGTTGTCGAATAGCCTTTGTCGAATAGCCTTTGTCGAATAGCATTTGTCGAATAGCAGTTGTCGAATAGCCTTTGTCGAATAGCCTTTGTCGAATAGCCTCTGTCGAATAGCCTTTGTCGAATATATGTTGGATTTAATTATGAGTTGGTAACAGGATTGGTGGTGGGTGAGGGAGGATTTTCATGGAACTGGAAGCAGGGCCGGTCTATACAACAGGCTAAAGAACGTGGATGTTCTACTCGATGGCATAAAGGATGATGTCGGATTGTGTCAGAAGCTTATCTACAACTCATCTTTCAAATATTTTTTTAGAATGCAACGGAACCAGATTGAGTTGCCAAACAGTGTTGTTCATGCGATTCTAAGTCGTGAAATAAGTTTCACAGGTGCTGGAGAGGATGAAGTGTGGTTCAGGGTTGGATCAAAGAGGATATGCTTTGGGCCAGCCGAATTTGCGCTTGTTACGGGACTTCGTTTTGGCAAAACGACATTCGACACCACTGTAAATCACGATGCACCGCCCGGTGGTTTATATGACCGTTTTTTCTCCGCACCAGGTACCTCAACAAAGGTGAAACACATATTAGAACGATATAACAGCGGCCAGTTTCTATCCTCTGACCCTAGCAATGAAGACCAACTGAAGGTGTTAAATATTTTGTTTGTTCATCTGATCTTACTTGGGGTAGACGATGGTAAGAAGAAAGTAGACTCGTGGGTGTGGGCGTTGATTGAGGACAATGATAGGTGGAATGAATTTCCATGGGGATCATTAGCTTTCAAGACCTTGATTCAACATATCGGCGCGGTGCGGACAACTGTTGGGGCGTCCAAATACCATGTATACGGGTGCAGTTATGCGTTTTTGGTACATTACTGATCCTAAACACTTACATACCGACATCTACTTTTATTTCACTGATACGAAAATCACATTGTTCATATGCAGATTTGGGCATTTGAGGCTATCCCTCGTTTAGGATTCAAATGTGCACAACACACAACCAATCCTGGTGAGTGGTGAACAGATGCCTCGATTTCTGAAATGGTCATTTGATAAAAAAATGTCAAATATAGACTTGGATTACATCTTCCTGGACCAGGTAATGATCTATTATTGTATTCATTCTTCGTCGTACGATTATCTAAAAACTGTGTTTTGCAGACTGTTTGTCATACTCATTTGGAGCCTAAAGAGGCAGAGAAAGTACGCTACGAAGCTTGGTGGCCGTATGTCGAAGATCATGATAACGAGTTGCGTATTAGGCCACGTAAGAAGGCCCGCCATGGTGCCCCTGCCCGACGAGGGGAAGGCCGGACGAGGGGAAGGCCGGTTGAGAGTGCCATTCCACGTTCCCCACGTTCCCCAATTAATGAGCAGCTGCATACCCTGGCAGATGAGGCAATTCACATGAATCTGAACGATGTTGTCATTTTGCCTGAAATCGATGTACAGTATGAGAGAGACATGAATCCACCGTCACCAAAATCAGCTGTTCCACCTCTTAATCTAATGAATAGTGCCGGCTCTACTAGTACCCCCCCCAGAGTCCACAAACTCGGTTATCCTCTCGTTGGTAGAATCTGTGGCTGCCCTTAGACAAGAGAGCGCGAAACATTATTCTGACCTAAGTTCTGAAACAGCTTCTGCTATCGAGTTGGTCCGGCAACAGAGCGCAAAGCATTTTTCTGACCTCCGGGCTGAGATTCCCGCGATAGTTCGAGAACAGCTGAATGACTGTTTGAAGTGTTTGGAAGTCTCAATACCATCGGTTGTTGATGCTGCCGTAACCCGAGGATTATCTACCACAATACCGGCCTTGAGTTCAGGATTAAAGGAAGCAGTCCTTCCAAATATCACGGGTGCGGTTTTGAATGGGCTGCGTGCCCTAATACAACAAGTCGGTTCTCAACCGACTGCTGGTCAGTCACCTTCAATGATATCTGAACAGAGGCAGCGCCATAATGCACAGATGCAGCGCCCGAATACACCAAGAACTGGTGGTTTGAATGAGAATGTCCCTTCTCCCATTCAGGTGGCTCCGAACAAAAACAGTGATAATGTCAGTGGTCCCGAGGAGGATAACGACTTCGTTGATGCAAGAACGACCAACCGCCCCCCCAAAGGAGTGTTACGCAAGGCAGTTGAGCAGGTTGGTGCCAGTAGTTCTAGCTCGAAATTACTAGAAACGAAAAGAGCTCTGATCCCTTTCCAATTAGTGAAATCGCCATTCGAGAAAGATGATCCAAACCAGAGGAAAATTGACAATGCGTTCAAGAAATGGATAAATGCCAAAAGTGAAGAGAAGTACGTTTACATTACCTCTAATAATATTCTAGATGAACTGATAATCATCATATTATGCGTAGTAATGATTTACTTTGTATTTGTTTTTGCAGAATTACCGTGATAGGCCGAAATGCAATTGAAGTGAGTAGAAGTTGGTTTCGGAGTATCGCTAACTCTAAGCATGATATGGACAATGAGCAAATGAATGCTTACTTGCGTATATTGCATAACTACCCACAATTTGTTTGCACACCAGCCAGCAATCACGATATATATTTGATCTTGGACTTGCAGTTTGCGGTAATGTTTTATTGACAATATTATATTAATTATGAGTTGAGTTATCCGTTGAAAGACATGAAATAACATGTTTGAATACATTATAAACTCAGGATACTGTTAAGGCGTTGTGGGATGAAAAGATGGCCGAAGGTGTTAGTCCTACCGAGGTGGTATTCACAAAACAGAAACTTCAACCGTTGATAAAGCGCGTTCGTGGTCAAGAGGCAATCGAAGGCTGGAAAAATATGAAAAGTTGGAATAAAGTGACATATGTTAGTACCCCTAATTTTTGCTCAAGTAATTTCAATTGTTGTTGTCGTCGTACTGAGTATCCTTTGAATTGTAGGTTGTTACCCCTTGGAATACGGGCGGCCATTGGGTAGTTCTGCTCATTCGCCTGGAGTGGAAGAGCATATACGTCTACGACTCATTTGCCTTCCGTTGGTCGGATGAGCTAGATGGTCAAAGAAAGGAATCCACCCTGCCCCTGAGAAGGATGCTACCGCAAATACTGTTTCATAGTGGCATTTTTAATGATAAAACCGACGGCACAAAGACGTGGGATTTCGGCCTTGGTCCCAAAGAAAAATGCTTCAAACAGACAGATAATCATTCTTGTGGGCCATTTTCGTTGAAGTGTGTTGAGCAGTTCCTTGTTGGAAGAGACCTAGCAGAAGTAACACAGCCGAATATACAAAAGATTAGATCTCGGATCTCAGAGCGAATATACGGTTACGCGGCGTTGGAAAAAATGACCAACAAGTAATTTGGACATGTAATGACTGCTATTGTAAAACTGTGAACTGATATTTTGGAAACTTCTGAGTTGTCATTTGTAAATTTGTTAGTTCCTTGTTGGTCGAATGAGATCAATTGTTGGTCGAATGGTATCAATAGTTTGTCGAATGATATCTCTGGTTGGTCGAATGCGTATCAATAGTTTGTCGAATGGTATCCATTGTTTGTCGAATGGGATCTATTTTCCATCGAATGCGTTCAATTGTTTGTTGAATGGGATCTATACTTAACTGTGTTTGTCGAATGTGAAATCATATCTTAATCTAACATTTTAGTAAAGGAGAATGTCAGAGAAAAGATTTCGGTATAGCAGAATATCAGAATATTCGATTCCCTCTGAAAAAGTTATATTTTTCTTGTCCAGTCTTTTCAATACTTTATACATGGGAAATGACTCTTTCTGAATATCAAAGTCAAAATACAATGGCGGAACTCTAAAAAACCTCAAAAAAACAAAAAACCAAAAACCCAAAAATCTACATGTAAGTATGGATTGTTGCATTTTTTTCTTCAGTTTCATACTATGTAAATTATCCTTTTTTTTTTCTTTTATTATTATCAATAATGTTTTTGCTCATTTGTTATGGTATCTTTAGATGATGTCTACGCTGAAACTAGAAGTGAAATACGGTGGTCATTGGTCTGGTTTGGAATACATCGGTGGGGAAGATGACATTGCCTTTGTACCTCCTGGAGAGGGTGGTTATCAGGCACTCTGGGACAGTGTTCACCATTGTATGAATGTCGACACCAATACTTACAGGCATGTACTACATTTTTTGTTAAACATACACTTGTCGAATGTGCTGGAAATGTTTAACTACTGTAAAATTGCTTCTCGAATGTGTTCAATTGTATGTCGAATGAGATAAATAGTTTGTCGAATTAAATTTAATGTCGAATGTGTTCAATTGTATGTCGAATGAGAAAAATAGCTTGTCGAATATGCTAAATTTAATGTCGAATGTGTTCAATTGTATGTCGAATGTGTTCAATTTTATGTCGAATGTATAAAATAGTTTGTCGAATTATATCAATAGTTTGTCGAATTAATTGTTGGTCGAATGATATCAATAGTTTGTCGAATTTTATGCGGATCAATTGTTGGTCGAATGATATCAATAGTTTGTCGAATTACAATCAATTGTATATCGAGTATATAAAATACCTTTGTCGAATGTTCAGGTATATTTTCGAAGCGTATGTTGATATGAACGACAACAAAATACGCAAGAGGAAATTAAAGACGGACGACGATGTTTTTGAATTATTTCGTAAAGAGCGCTACCCCGTTGTCTTTGTATTAGTTAGAAGTATCCGACCAACAACAAATTTCGTGTCGAACACAAACATCTACGTGGATGAAGGTACATCTTATTCATACGACAAACACGCTACAAGACTTAACCGAACACATCATGCAATTCTACCGTTGGAAAATAATTCTGAATTGGATGGTCAAAGAGAATTGCATGTGTATGAAAATCAGATGGAAAATAATTCTGAATTGCATGTTGACTTTGGTGATGAGTGGGGGTTGCATGGTCATAGAGATTTAAATATGGATGAAGATGACATACCTGAGGCTGCTACTGAAGCTAATGTTGAACATCCAGTTGATCATCCGGTAGAGGGAGATGGTAATGTCACACGTCAGGGAGACATTATTAATGTACGTGCACAGTTTGAGGACTTCATCGCATGGTACTACCGTCCCACTAACCCCAGTTCTGAAATGCATAATAGTACCAATCCTATCACATTTCCTCCATACCGGCGACAACAACCTACTTCAGCTGGTAACACATCTTTAGATTCCGATGTGCTAAGGAACAGCAAGTGGCTAATTCCTGGAGCTCCAACTACTTTCATTGATAATGGGCCGACTGTAGAAGAAGGAGGATTGTTTCTGAATAGTGGTGTTATAAAGGTAGGCGCAATGTACTCAACTAAGGAACAACTGCCCACAGCCATTGGGTTATACCACGTGGACAAATTCGGTGAATACCGAGTCAAGTACTCGGACAAGAAGAGAATGAAGGTAGTATGCAAGTCAAAACAATGCAATTTCACAGTTGCTTCTAGTGCGGCCCGCGGTATTTGGAGTGTGTATAAAATGATAGATCATACTTGCACGTTAGACCCGACACGTAGTGGTCCACGTAGACTGCCTTCCAAAATACTTGGTGCTTATTTTGCCCCGCGGCTACTTGAACAGAATTCAACATTAAATACAAGATCCATGATGAGTGAACTTGAGCAACGCAATTCCATTCATGCTACCTATGACCAAGCTTTACGAGCTAAGCATCATGCGATTAAGTATATTTTTGGTGATAAGAAAGAATCTTTTGCTAATTTGCCATCTTTCTTGCATATGTTGAAGGAGTTCAACCCGGGGTCAGTTACGGATGTTGAAATAGACCCAAGTACCAATGTGTTCTCAAATGCTTTCTATGCATTAGCGGCGTCAATCACTGGGTTTAAGAATTTTGCTCGACCGGTGATTGTAGTCGATGGTACACACCTTAAAGGAAAATACAATGGTATCATGTTTGTCGCAGTCACCCAAGATGGTAATAGACAAGTATTTCCGTTGGCTATAGGAATAGGTCATGTGGAGGACGACTACACCTGGACATGGTTTTTGGAACGTGTTAGGAGGGCTTTGGATTGTACAGAAAATTTGTTGATAGTTTTAGATGCACATAAGAGTATTGGAAACGCTGTGCGTGCGGTGTACACAGAGGCTCACCATTGCCATTGCTATTATCATATGTCAACCAACATGAAGTCATATGGTAAAGATATAGTTAATTTGTTCTACCAAGCGGCCTTTGCTTCTAGTGAATCGGATTATGAACTTGCTTTCGCAAGCATTCGGACTGAGAGCGAATCATTGTTTCAAAAGTTGTGGCATATAGGTCCTGCCAAGTGGGCGAGAAGTTTATGTCCAGTTCGTCGGTATGAGTTTATGACCTCGAACGCCGCCGAGGCATTTAATAAATCGGCTTTGTGGGCACGTAAACTGCCAATTACTTCTGTTCTTGAAGTAATGCGCGCTATTATTGAGAGGTGGTTCTACGAGCGAAGGACTGAGGCATTATCGCGAGAGCATGAAGTCACCGAAGCCGCTGCCAAAGATTTGTTAGACGCCATCCGACTCGGCTCATCAATGAGTGTTGATCGCATAGATGCAACAAGATTTAAAGTCAGGCATCACGTTAAAATATTTGTTGTTGATCTACATGAAAGAACATGCAGTTGTGCTTCCTTTGAACAAATGTTGATACCTTGTAGCCATGCAGCTGCAGCTATACGGTATGGACATGATATTATGATAATTTATGGATTCTTTTCTTGTTGGATGCCGCTAATGTAATTTTTGTGTAGGGCAATTAATCACGACATCAATGCGTATGTTGGAGACTGTTTCAAGACGTCCACTTTACGTGGTATGTGGTCTGGTATAGTAATGCCTATCCCCGATAAAGGCTCTTGGGTGGTACCATCAGATGTGAGAGGTATAATATGTCTTCCTCCAGATAGGCAGAGGCAAGCAGGTCGACCGCGTCAATCAAGGTTCACAGCAGGTAGATCAAGAAGTGCGTCAAGGACACCGGCAGGGCAAAGTTGCTCACGTTGTGGTGGAAAAGAACACAACATTAAAACATGTGATGTGCTAATATCTCAACCTACGGTTACGCCAACACAACAACAGAAAAGTCGTGCTCCTAAGAAATGCTCGCTGTGTAAATCAACTAATCACACTCGCAGAAAATGCCCTTCCTATGTTGGGGTTGCACACGCAAATTAAGCATAATTAAGGATTCGACAAGGATTACAGCAGATTCGACAAATATGTCATGTCGAATAGTATCTATTGAAGAAAAATATGTGATGTCGAATAATATGTCATGTCTAATAGTATCTATTGAAGAAAAATATGTCATGTCGAATAGTATCTATGGATTGTCGAATAGCATCTACGGTTTGTCGAATATTATCTATGGATTGTCGAATAGCATCTACGGTTTGTCGAATGATTTCCATTCGACATGGGTTTTGAATTCAAATTCAAATTCAAATTTGAATTCAAAACCAACAAAGCAACGGTAAAGTGACTAGCCGTTGCACTGCCACCAATAAATACATGATAGATATACTTCACAACACATATCTTGCTTGCAAATTCCTACACTACAATATATGAAATGAAACCCGCTCCCGAGTGCACAGACGGGTATGCCACCTATTCATCTTCTGTAGATGGCCCTCCTGTGAACTGTCACCACGGTTTAGAGGCCGAACTACTAACTACAACAACACGACATCTACGTTGTAGCGTTCACAAGGTAATTTAAATCACAGTTACATTCTTGTCTTGTTTTTATTCTAACCTGTTGATGACTAATGTGAATGGTTTTCTAGTACGATGATTGTGAATTTTTCCGCCTGATTGATGGTGAAGTAGCTAAAATACACAATGGTATTGTAGCAAGATTGAAAGCGCAAATTGATAAGTTGGAGCATGATAAGAGGCTGCTCAAAGGAAGACTGGAGACATTCACTAATAAGTGTGTTGGTTCATCATCTCATTTTGATTAGCGTAACGTATTATGCACAGTTTGCCATTGTAATATTCGATAAACCATAGGTAGTTTTCGTTTGGAATGTATGCTTTCTCATTTTGATTTCCTGTATTCAATTTTAGGGTTTACCTATTCATGAGTTTGGTGTATCTAACCCATAATGATTCGACAAACAAATTTCATCATTCGACAAACTACTAAAAATTCGACAAACTACTAAAAATTCGACAAACTACTGAAAATTCGACAAAGCATTCGACCAACCGTGAGAACGATCAGACATCAATATCGACCACCGAGTGCGGTGGCTGACCAATCCTCCTGCGAAAGTTTACAACTTCGCAGGCGCTGCGGTCAAACACAACGACTTGAAATTTGTCCACTGGATTTTCTATAGTCTTCGGGAAGTAGTGAAACACGAGGAACCAACCTTCCTGAACGCGGTGATCCCTATAGAAACGGGGCCAACCCCGACCAAAGTATAAATCGCCGTTTACTCGGGTTACTGTGATGTCGTAATGGTCGTTGTTAACATCATAAAACTGGACCACCTTGTTCTCTAGGTATTCGGCGTGCCTTGCAAATTGTGGAGGAAGTAGAAGATGGGTTGCCCAGTCCCCAAACATAACTTTAAAGAATTTCCTTTCCATGTTTTGAGATTGAGATTGAGATTGAGAGCATGAAATTTCGTTTGATGAGGAAGGTATGAGAATCGATTCCAATACACACATTAATTAGAGTTCTGCCTTATGGCAGGATGTAATTTAATACCTAATCTACCACGTTCTGCCATCAATTTAATGAGAATTATTGATTCGACAATGGTTACGTTACGTTACAAGTGATAATTGTCTTTAGACACGAGTTATTTCACATGAATCATTTCTCGTTCGACAAGGCTTAACTAAAATTCGACATGAATGATTTCTCGTTCGACAAACTTATTTCTAATTCGACAGGGGTTAAATCCCATTCGACATGATTAATTTCTCGTTCGCCAAGGGTAAACAATTGAATATACAGTCGACAGGGGTTAAATCCCATTCGACGAAGTAAAAATATATTTGACCAAACAATTGAATATATGGTTGGAGGATTCGTAATAAATAACAGTCAATCTCGCAATAAATTAGGGTATCAATATCGCAATAAATTAGGGTTTACCATAATATCGCAATGAATGAGTTGGTTGTATCTACCCACATTCAAAGCCTAGTGCATTGAATCCCCAATTGTGTATAAAAACCTAGTCCTCAGGAAAATATATTATTAACAATTACTGAGTTTCACAAATTGAATTATTTTATCGCACCATAAATCCTAATGATCATGCTGAGAAAATGATGTTACCACCAGCAGGCAAGCCGGGCATGATTCATTTGAAGGATCAGACTTTCACGCTTGAGGATGCAGAAGGCAAAACTTGGGGAGTAAAATTAACGAGAGAGGCAGACGGTGAGTTGCATTTCAAACAAGGTTGGCCAAAGTTTTTCAAAGATCATTCATTATGTTTTGGTAAGGTTCTAGTGTTTGAAAGGAAAGATGCAACCACATACTTGGTTCGAGTTTTTGGTGCAGACGAGTGCGAGATTGGAAAATTCTAGAACGATTATGGTTAGGGCTTTATCATTTTATTATGTTTCTTGTTCGCATCATATGTGTTTCTGGTATGAACTTAATAATTCAATAAATTTGCATTCGCGAACATAGGACAACGATTTGCAATTCGACAAAGGTTAAATATCATTCGACAAAGGTTAAATATCATTCGACAAAGATTAAGTACCAGTAGACAAAGGTTATATATCATTCGACAAAGAATAATATTTTATTCGACCAAGTTTAATATTTCATTCGACAAGGGTTAAATTCGACAAGGGTTAAATTTATTCGACAAACCATGACCACGATTCGACACACATTCAGTATAATTCGACCCACAATGAGCAGAAATCAATCTGCTAAATAGAATACCGGAAAAAAGTTATAATAAGGGTATTTCCGTCCACTACTGCAAGAAAGCATGTATTTTATATGGGATGGCAGAAAAGCATGTGGACTATATGCATAATGGTATTTTTTTACATTTTCACTTGCAAGAAATTACAACGTCTACCAAGTTCAAACCCACGTTTATCGGCCAGATTTACATTAGGGATTTTTTAAGAAATAATGAAGGGTATATTGGTAAATCTTATTCACTTGATCAATGAAACTTGGAAAAGAACCTATAGAATGAATAGTTATTTTGAACTTATTTTAGTTCAATTCAATTTATCGTTTTAATTAATTTCTAAATAAAAATAATTAATAAAATTAATTAAAATAAATAATTTAATATATACAATTTTAATATTCCTTCTTTAATTCAAGTAATCATATTAATGAACGGAATATTATTATCATGTGAAATAGGAAAATTTGAAAGATATAAATGAACGAAATTAATGGAACACTCATATAAGTTCAATTTTTTAGTTTATAAGCTTTTAACATAAAAAAAATATTATTAAAATTGAAGAGTTAAAATTTTAAGTTTATGAGCTTTTAACATACAAAAATTATTATTAAAATTGTGTCATAAATATTACTTACAAATATTCAATACAAATTCAAAAATCACTTCATACATATTCAAAAATCACTTCATACAAATTCAAAAACCACCCGTCATTTTCTTGCATTTTTTAATAGTAAAATGATCAATTTTTAAAATATATTAATTTTTAATTTTTGTCTCCAAAATATTTTTTTTCTCCACACATATTTATTATTTTTTTAAATTTTATATATAATTTATTTTAATATAATTATATAATATAACAATGTTATTTTAACAATGTTATTTCCAATTTATTCTTAATATATACATATTTTTCTTCTTTGTGCTTAATTTATAATTTATTTTTAAAATTAATATGAATATTAATAGTAAAATGTTTAATTTTTAAAATATATTTTATTTTTAATTTATGCTCCAAATAATTTTTTTCTCCACACATATAAACCAATCATCGTCTTCAATATGTTTAATAGTAAAATGATTAATTTTTAAAATATATTTATTTTTAATTTATGTTCCAAATTTTTTTTCACACATATTTATTATTTTTTATATTATATATAATTTATTTTATATAATTCTATAATATAATTGTTATTTTAACAATTTTATTTCCAATTTATTCTTAATATATATTTTCGATCTTCACATATTTTTATTTTTAATATATAATTTATTTTTAAAATTGAATAGGGATATTAATAGTAAAATCATTAATTTTTAAAATATATTAAAAAAAAAATACAAACCTGTTTGATATTTAAAATTTTTTGTTTGATTCAATAGGACTAGTAACTAAGATTTTGATCTTAATTGCAAACATCCTGGACAATGTTCATATTCCGCCCTAAATGTGGAGTTAATGCTACAATATTTATCAATTATTTTAGAAATTTATGCAAATTATTTATATAAGATATATTCCTACTATAATTTGTTTTGATATAAATAGAATTTAAAATATTATAATTTTTTAACAAATTAAAATTAATATAAATATTTGGTTTAAAATATATTATTTTTTAATTTTAATTTGTTAAAATTTTAATTTTATAAGAGAAATTATAATAATAATATAATAATTTGGTTTAAATTTTATATAATTGTCTAATAACTATAATTTTTTTCAAATTAATTATATTATATTAATAAGAATATGTGTTAAGTGTTTTAAATTGAATTTGAATTAATTTTATTAAATATAATATAATTATTTAAAATCTAAAATTTTGTGTTTATTGTTTTGATTAAATTTGAACTAATTTGAGTAAATATAATATAATTTTTTAAAAAATATAATCAAGTGTGTATAAAACAAATTAGTATTATACATTTATACTAAATTTATACACATTTTTTTTTTGTTTTTTACATGTCCCAACAAAATATGCTCAATTTAAAAATAAAAATTTATTTTTAATAAACATTAAAATGAAAATTTACCTGTATTTTTTTGCATATAGTACTATAAAACATATAATTATATTAATTTTAAATATTTTAGTTTTATTTATATTAAAACAAATTATAATACTAAAATATTTTATATAATTAATTTGTAAATCTCTAAAATAATTGATATTTATTTTTATTTATTAATATAAGCACACAAGGAGGATATATATGATCAATATTATTTGGTATTTTCGATTGTCTGGCAATTAACTATTTTATTCTTTCCATTTGATTTTGAGTTCGAACCTCGTTATAATCATTTTTCTTGATTTTAATTATTAAATATGAATTTACATTGTATATGATGTGGCAGTGGTGGAACCAAAATTAGTTGACGTGGCATGTTGACCGTCAAATAAATCGCCACATGACATTTTTCGGTTAATTTTGGCCGACAATGACTAAATTTGATTTTTAAAAGAATTAAAAAACAAATTGCAAATTCCGCTTTACTTATATGACCGTTTGTGAAATTATCTCAATTTTTAATGTGTTTTTTAAAATTTGTGTTTTTTAAAATTTGTGTTCATTCAACCAATTCCAAGATGATATTGGAGTGTCTCCTCGAAAAATTCTTGATATTACACGTGTTATTGAAAATATTGGAGAGCATCATTGAACTCTAGAGGTGTTTATGAACACCACTAAGTTCGCCTAACAAGAGATCCCTCATATTAAAATATGTCTGAATTTTCTAGATTTTAGGTGTTGATGCACATATCCTTTACAAATTACAAAGAAAATGTAACCATTGTTTTATAACGAAAATTACATAACTTTAATTTTTTAAAAATTACTGTATAAATCATCATTCGGAAACATGAGACAATATTTAAATTACAAATAATGAAAAGTCAAAACTACTAATGCTTTAGCTCAACAATGGAAGCTCGTCACATATCCAATGATCAAAAGAACGAATCTTACAAGTTACGACAGAAAACTGCAACCACGACCAACTTCAGACAACATTAACCTATAACTCATTGTGTTGAGATCAACAGCAACATTCATTAACTGTATCAAACAAGTGAACTCTGAACTTACATATATAGAGATCATTATACATATATGCCTTTGATAACTCGGACTAAACCAATTTCGTCTGGACCCTCCACCTCTCAACCGTCAGAAGGGTTGCTGCAAGTCACGACTTCAATCTATGCTGAAAAGGTCTCGACCAAATATATAGTATTGGCTGTTTTTTCCCAGTACCAATTGTTCCAAAGGCAAATTATACTATCGACGCCGATGTGCAGGTGATCTCGACCTTGATTTAGACGCTGATCTTTTCCCCCTGAATTAGTATTATTTTCAGTATATTCATATTAATAATAATGTTTGTGTATCCTTAGAAACGTATACATTTTTCACCTGAGCTTCAATACCGATGAAGTATTGGGATGTTGATGATGGACAAGATCTCACAAGAAACAAATTATTACAAATACTAATACTTAATGAACAACTTGTTATCTTTCAAAATTACAAACACATTGCATGTGCTCCTATTTTACAAATATTACACCTACATAGGGGATACTTGTAAAATTAAAAGATGGAAATTTCAAGTATCACATTTAAATTATCCACGTGAAAAATACAGGACATTCATTTAGAACAAGAATAGAAAAATACTGTACCTGTTAGTGTCAAGAGAAGAGTAAGAAGAGTGCCTGAGCTTAGAGTGCTTGCTATGAGGAGACGGCGAAACTTGTCTAAAAGAAATATTGCATAATAAGCCAGTGAGTACAAAAGGACATAAAATTACGAGTCTTTTTTTTTTTTTTTTATATCAGGCATTATGAAAAGAAATGGTGGCATAAGAATTCTTTAGGAGGCGAAGGTGTAAAAAGAGTTTAAAATGGCAGAGATAATGTGGAACCATGCACCCCTGACTCTTTTTGTAGAAGCAGCGACTTCACCCTAATAGAATTTTGAGAACAAAATAGGTTTCACACAACCCAGACCTATATTATCTGGACAAATGCACTTACTGCATTGTACTCCGGAGTAATATAGTAATATAATAAAATTACACTGGCTGAAAGCCAAAATCATTCCGGGTGATGCATAAATATAACTTGATACCACATGAAAAAATATCTGCCTTTAGTTCATAGCCGAACTCTATTTGTGACATTCCCATATTCATGGTAATGTTAGTCTCGGTTTTAAGACCCTAGGCACAACTTCTTAAGACCAATATAGTTTTTATATAGATCTCAACCGCAAGTCAAAAAACAATCACAAGAAAAATCTCCAAACGTTGCCAAATCAGATATTCATAGTTTTTCCTTCCCAAAAAATAATGAAGCAAGTATAGTGAAACTAATGTGGTGGCCCACACAATATCTAGCACCAATCCTCATAAAACTTGACCACTTCAGAAGGAGAGCTGACTATATCAAGACTATAGAAGGCGGCTAAAAATTAAGATTTTGATAAATAACCACTATCACAAGCCAGGAAAATGTAGGTAGAAAAACTGCTGCAAACACAATTGAAGATTCAAAATCATAAGATTATTGTATTATACTTGGGGTCTTGCACATGATCATACCATGCAACCCTTACTATGGTCTTTAATCACAAGTACAACAAGCAAGTACTAGGATCAGACACAACTCATCCGGAAGTCTACGTAACGTACAATTCTCACTCCCTCTTTAAGAATGCCTATGTATTTATGTGATATCGAATTGAACTTTTTCCTTATGGACAACAAAATTCCAAATCTACTATAATTCAAATGTCAATGAAGCTACAAATTATATTATAGCAAGATATCTATTGATGTGTTACGTGCGGCTCATGCTACATGAAATTGTAGATAATAGTCTTCTAATCAGTGAGTTATCTATTAAGCTTCCCAATGTGATGGCGCACACTTCATGTTGAATGGGCACATTTTTCCCTTACCCCCACCCTCACCCCACTCCGGATCAAACAAGGTTTGATGCTAATCATCTACTTAGGTTAATAATAACAAAGGAATTCATAGATGGACATAAGCTAATAAATTACACAAGACTAAAAGTATACTGCCTAAACTATAAAAAAACATGTAATTGCATGTCTTAGTTTACATGTGATTGCATGTCTTAGTTTACAAGTATCTTATATCTTGTCTCAATTGCCTCTTTTTAACTAAAATATAGTGCTTAAAAGAACCAAAATTTCTACCCGGATAAATTCCGATAATATATCTACAGTTTTAAACCTTATAATGTGAATTGAAATGTTGGGGCAAGGTGATTATACCTCTTTCTTGTCCTGACAGGTGATGGAGATTTACGTCTTTTTGAGTGATGCGATTTTCTGCCAATCAAACAATATTGTAAGAAACTGGAATAAAGAATTTAGACAAGATAATGACATGTTTGTACACGGAGCACACCTTCTAGAATCATCTGAGGACTCGTCGCTAGAATCATTTGCCCGACTAACCACGGAGTTATTCTTGCTTCCCTTACCCCTGGAAGACGAACGCCGCCGTTTATGTCGGCTAGATTCACTTTCGCTTTTATGTCCATATCTCTCTCTTTTCGCATCCACTGTTCTACCTTGTCTTTTCTCATTGTCATTTTCTTTACTCCTATCTCTTTTGTCTCTATGTGTCTCATTAGTTCCTTCCTCACCACCTGGTGAAATCCGTTTCCTTGACTCAGTATTCTTTACTCTTTCATCAGTCCTTTTCTCTTTTCCCTTATCTGTTGATTTATCATGATAATTTGCCCTCTCAGTTCTTGAAACCCTACCACGCTCTTCACCCGCCTTCTTGTCCAGTCTTTCTTGCAAATTTTCTGAATCCGTGTGGTCTCTCATAACCGAGCTCATTTTATTTTCGAGTCTATCATTCCTCTCAAATCTATTCCCTGTTTCTTTGATTCCAGAATCATCATTAATCAACCTTCCGGCATTTGAAATGTGATAATTTCTCTCAACAACCTTTTCAACCTCAGATTTTTTTAGCCTGGAAACATCAAGTCCATCTAGCAACTCATCTTCTGTAATCATAGACAGTCTCTTGGAGGGACATGGATCAGCACTGGATGCTAAGTCTCCATCTGCCTTATCATCACTTAAACTCATATTTGCACTCATTGGACTCTTTCCGCCAGTGCCATCCATTTCCATTTTAGCAGGGAAAGGCCGGTGTTCTTTGGCATCTGAGGAAGCACCATTCTCATTGATCCAATTAACTTCAGAAAGCTTGCTCGAGGAATTTTGTTCATGACTGGAGCTTTCTTTCAAATTCAGCTTAATTGGACTCTGTATCTCATCATCTTCCTCATCTGAGGCATAATTACCCAGACCTAGTACATCCCCAGTGGGGGCAGAGGTTGACTTTTCACTAGCATCCTTGTAATCATTTTCCTTTGTCTTAATCGAAACCACAACCTTTGCTGAGGCCTTGGGAGTTAAAACAGATTGCGTGGGTATTTCGTGGTTAGACGAGTCAACATCACGGTCAACTAAAAAAAAAAGGAACGGCAAGATACATTAATATGCAATAGGATGTGAGTAAAAGATACCGAATCGTTTCAAAGTGATATAGCAATCCTGACAACATATAGAAGATTACAAGACAAGGATATAAACGGAGTCTGAAAAATCAGTCTTAAGGAAGTCACCGTTAACCGAGAGATCATCTTCATTAATAACTTTGGTTGCTACTTCATCAAAAAGTTCATCGGTAACCTGGAAAAGGCAAAGAACCATGGTTAAAAACATGTCTTTAAGCCTGTTGGAGAAATTTATTAGGGATTGACCAGCTTCAACCTTCAAAAGAACTTCAGTCAGTACACGCTTTATCTCCTGGTTGATAGCTAGAGTTCTAGCAGCTTCTACTTCATCCTACAAAGGACAGTAAGTGTTTGAATTCGGAAGAAGAAAAGTAAAGCAACGGGACACATTTGAGAGTGTTTTAAAACTCAAGGAGCAAAAAAGTTTAAATTTAAATAATACGCAAAATACAGAAATGCAAAAGCAAGGAGTGTAAGACTCAAATTCCACAGTAGCGCTTGAAGAGAGTTTATAATACTTGCATATGTACAATTTGGGGTTTAAAAAGTGAAAAAGGTCTCTTAAATTTCAGGTACCTAAGGGTCTGTTAGTTTTAGGATTTGTAGATTCGGAACTCTAACTCTAGTACTCAAAACTCTGCATTTAGAAATCTTTTAATAGTAAGAATCCTTAGGTTCCAAAATCGTTTACTTTTTACAGTAGATGTCAAAATATATCTGTAAAGTTGATGACGTTGTATTATTGTATCAATGTAGATATCAAATCATGTCAGAAAAGGGCAGTGTTATCACGTCGGCGACTAGTCGTCGACAAGTCGGAATTTCTTCTTTTGACGATGAGCAACTTATAGGCTAGACGGCTGAAAATTGCCAAAGACGGCTGAAAATCGCCGGAAACGGCCACCAATCTGTGTCGCATGGTACGCCACTAACAGATCCGGTCAGATATGACCGGAAACATGGAAGGTCAAGAGAAATCAAATAATAACTTAATAGATTTATTTTTCAGGCGTCAATTAGAGTTTTGATAAAATGAGATGTCTAAAAGGTGGGAAGTTTTTTTTGGGTCTATTACGGTTTTGACCAAAATGAGAAGTATAAAAGAGAGTGAGGGACTGGCAGCGGTTTTTTAATGTTTAATTTTAAAATTCTGCTAAATATTAACATAATAATAAAAATACATTTAAAAAAAATTCTATGTTAAAACTTAAAATAAAAAAAAGCATTAAAAATAAAAATTCAATAAAATTTTCATTAAAATTTAATTATTTAATAAATATATATATATATATATATGTATATATATATATATATATATATATATATATATATATAAATTATTTTTAAAATTATTTAATACATATATATGCTTAATTATTAAATAAATATATGTATATAAATTATTTAATAAATATATAAATAAAAATTAATCCTCGACTTGTTACGACTAGTCAGGACGACCTGTCGACTAGTCTTCTTGACGGTACTCACACGACTTATCTCGACTTGGCGTCGTGATAACCATGGAAAAGGGGTTATTGTTTTATTATTATTATTACAAAAGAAAAATCCATATTTCTCTGGGAGAGAGGGAGTATTATATCTATTTAAATATAAAGATGATGAGATAAAAGTAGTGAAATATAGGGATTTCATAATATAGGTCTGGTGATAGATTTTTTGAATTCTAAAAATGTCAATCATAAAACAAACAGGTATTGAGAAATCGAATCTGGCATGTGGAATCGCCAAACAACCAATCCTTAGGTGACACCAAATACACCATGCAATGGTCGATATGCGCAAATAGAATTTGATATCCCTGATATATCTTGAAAATGATAATTGACAGGGAGAAAAGACGGTTACCTCATCTTCATCCTCATCTTCACTTGATCTAAAAGAATCAGTGATTTTGCTATCCACTTGATATCCCTTCCGAGAAGAGTTATCAATACTATCTTCTTCAATGGATTGGGATTCCTCCTTCGGAATCTCTGGGGCAGAACTTGTGATAACAGCTTTGTTCTTAATTATTTCCTCCCTAAGCCAATTAGGTACCGATGCCTGAAATTCAAAGGAGTCTTTCATATGAGTGATTTAGTTACTAAACCCAAAGGCCAAAGCTAGCAGTAAAATGGTATCACCTTCTTAGGACGCTCGGAAAAACCATAAGCATCTCCAGAAAAGGTTGTAGGAGGTGTTACACCCGCGCCAACACCAAATGCAGATCCCATCATAGGGACTGTTGACTGGAAACTAGATCCAGAAGGAAACACTGGAGGAGAAGGCATAGCTATTGGATGATCGGCCTATGGGTAATGAGACAAATCAAACAGCATTAAATAACATAGTAAAAAAGGACATACAATCACAAGGATGCGGTTATCAAAATTCAAAACCTGCACTCCTGGGTGGATTGGTGGAGGCCCTGGAGGATAAACAGCTCCTTGTGACATAGTGTGTGCCCATGCATAGTTTGAAGGCTCCCCAGTCCCACCTCTTACTGGGACTCCTGAGGAATGAGTGTAATTAGGTTGTACATGTGAATCCATGTTACGATTAAAATGTGGGGCAAAACTCAGTGGTTGATTGCTCAAATCAGATGCAGACTCAGCGGGCAGGCTACCAAAATTATGTGGTCCCTCCATCCATCTGGATCTACCACCTCCAGGTGGCAGTGTCTGAACATGATGCTGAGAAAGATGCAGAGATGAAGAGCTATTGAATTTTTCAGTATCTCCAGCCTCTTCATTACCTACAATAAAAGATCCTAGTCAAAAATCTTTCTGCTACACTGCAGATCATCCTTCATAAAAACTACACCAAAGTCGTTAACATAAACTTTCCTCAACGATAATAAACAGTGAATTAGACCCACACTCATTCGGGAAGTTGGTAACCTCAACACCTTGTAGTTCTTATTTAGGCGTTACAATATGATAACAATTTCATGATGGAACATTCCAATTATGACAACTACTTGGTCAAACTAAGTATCCATGTTAAATTATTAGGCTTTTATTTGATCTAACAGGCTATTCAAATAGATGCCTACAAGTCATTTATAATTTTATTTATTTTTATGTTTTTGTTGCTACAGTAGTTAGTTATATCACACCTGCTCAGTCATAATTACAGATAAAGGAAGCAAAGTTTTGAGCAGAAGAGTCATATGCAGTATAAACATCTAATTAAGTTTTTACCTGAAACAGAAGAATAACTAGAAGGTACCTCCTGCTGTTGGATTAATGGATTAGATGGTGCCAGTGGGTTTCCAGCTAAGCTTCCGTCTCTAGCAGCAAACGGCTCATGCATGTCGGCAGCATAAGAAGATTGTCCAGAATTGATGTACTGTGAATCCTGAAATTGACCGAGACCTGTCTTGTTTGGGGGTCCTACTGAACCTGGGTATTGTTGATAATTTGATGATGGAGGTAATGGTGTAGCTACATCATAAACCTGGGGGTCATTGGGTTGATAATATTGATCACGAAAATTATTATTTTCTTCTGGTCTTCCGGATGGTACAAACTGTGATGAGGGATGTTGATTTTCTGTTGCAACTTTTGCAGCAAGCCATGCTTTAGCTTTTGCTCCCCAGTCTTCCTCACTGTTATTTGCTGCAGGTGTAAAACCAATGTAATTATGAACTATCATGCTTATCATAATTTCAGGCATCACAGGAGCAAATACATTAGCTTATTCAACTACGATGACGAGATCTGAATCTCAAGCAAGAAGAGCATTAATTTGACAAGGAAGTGCACCAGAGAAATTAGAGATGTAAGAGTTACTAACAGTTTCACTAAAGAAGATTGGTCTAGCACCAAAAAAGAAACAAGCTTATCAGCAGCAAGAGGTTCCCTCTAGCTGATGCGAAAATCATATGGGGGGAATACTAACAACATTTTAACATAGAATAAAAAAGTTACATGTTTACAAACTAATCAAAATATTAAGGGAAACATGTTCTCGAAATTACCATAAGTTGATAACAATAATGGTGTTCTTCATCCTAATCTTATTTCAAAAGGCTTCAGACAAAACCAGAATTTTGAGAAGCAGTAAAAAGATAATTAGATTGATAATTTTATGTCCTACGAAGGTTTCTTGTACAAATTGTGAACCCATTAATTAAAATTAACAAGGCTATCATTTATTGAATGCTTGAGATGCTTTATGGCATTGAAACATTGAATATAGCAATTGTCAACTAGTTTCGGTTGACTTCAGTCAATTCACAATCTTACAGTTGATGCATATTGATAAGGAAGACTAGAATGTAGAGTCTACTTGAGCTTTTCTCATTCAAATGACAGGATGAATCAAGAAGCTGCTCAACTCACCATGAGAGTCTGAGACTAACAAAATCATTTTAACCATTCCCGGGAGAACACTTAACACTTGTTCAGAAATTGTTAACAAAACAGATAGCTAAATATACCCATCTTGTTCAGTATTTTCACACAATTTATACATAAGATTTACAATTAAAACTGTCCTAGCCATGGTTTAGAATAATTCTTTAGAAAATTGGAAACCGGCCTGTAAGACAATTTAAGACACCTGGTTACCCCTCTTAAACTAAGGATAATGAAAGAGAATGAACTACATATTAAGTAAGATTCATCTTTCCACAGCATTTGAATCAAGATTAATACACTTATGCAATTAGAAAATTGTGAGCTGCTATGCAGTAAGGTGCAAAACTCTGCCATTATGTTTGACATTTCTCCCCATTGACAGATGAAGAGGGGGTTGGTCACGTACAAAAACAAAACAAGTTGTCTTCAGAACACGGGATTAATGTATCTAAGCACAACAAATCAAACTAATGATAACCAAGCAGAAATTCATTTACTTACTTGGGTACTGCCAACTCTGTTGATGACTCCAGCTGCCACTTCCCCTTTCCTACAACAGAGATGCTACCAGGTTAAAAACTCAATTACTCAGTTTAAGAATGTTCATACAGAATCATTAATACCGAATAGCAGGAAACTACTAGAGACGGAAAACATTCGATGGAAACAACGATGATGCTTGCAATGGTTTAATACGAGGTTAACTCTTAGGCATACATTACAAAACTAAATAAAGCATTCAATAACATAGATGGAACAGTAAAAAGACCTTAAAGTGGTATTTTTTTTACTTTTATTTTTTATTTTATCAGGCAGGAACTTCCTAACTTTTAAGAAAATTAAAGAATAAAATCTTGGCAATTATATAAAGGAGAGTTCAACATAACAATCTCTCTAATTTCCCATCATTTCAAGAAATCAAATTCACGCGAAAGCTGAAAAGTGATTGGGGAAGCATAATACCGACTCAATCAGATAGCAGATTCAATTAAAATACCTGAGCGTGAGATTGGGGAGCGTGAGGTGGTCTCGGCGGAAGCGGATACGAGGGTGGATAGTGAGGGTGCGGGGTATAAGATGGAGGCTGGTGAGGCGGATAAGGAGGTGGATGTGAAGGGTACGGCGAGTGCTCAGAGGAGTGAGGCGGCGGCCAGTGCGGCGGAGGCGGAGAGGGAGAGTGCTGAGTCTGGGGTTGGTATTGAAATTGGGGAGAGGGGTAGGGCCAGGGGTGGTTCGGCGGCTGCGAAGGAACTGGAGGTGGTAGTCTTTGGTAGGGATCCGCCGCGGGCGGCGGCGGCGGCGGAGGCCTCGTGTAGCCCTGGGGGTGCTGGTAATCCATGCTGAGAATATTTGTTCTGGGTTTAAAGGGTTTCTGTGATGTTAATATTGCATCTCTATTTTTCACGGGAAAGCAAAACGAGAGAGAGGGGGATTCTGATTTCTCAAGAAGGGGGAGAGGCCGCAGCGCGCTTCAACAAAAATTACAGTGCCACCAAAACATATAAATTAATAAATAAATAAAATAAGGCAAAACCTTTTTAGTAGTAGTACGTACTATTATTTTTGTTATTATTTTTTATTTAAAATTAATATATTTCGTCTAAATATATTTCAATTTTTCACAATTTAGTATTTTATTATTCACCATAAATTTCATTCTTCATCATTCTTCATCAAATTATTCTTCATAAAATTCTCGTAACAATAGACACAGGTGCTCAACTTAACTTTTTTTATCTGTTCAATACCTAAGATAAACAATATAAAAAATTATGTTAATATAAATTTTTTTCCCTTTCTTTTTTTTATATCATTTCTTACGTAGGTTTGATCCTGTAGAATTTGACCATTAAACGAAGCGTATGAAATCAATCAGATTCATTTTTCGATCATGTGAAATCTTTGGTTTTTTCCTCTTCCTCTATCCCATAGGTACAGAATCAATAGAGAACATTTTCTTCTGTATGAATCGATCTTATTCCATTCCAATTCCTACCCGATACCTCTCAAGGAAAATATCGAATTGGATCCCAAATTGACGGGTTAGTGTGAGCTTATCCATGCAGTTAGAAGAATTAGGCCAAAAATTAGGATACATTCTGAGACAATCAAACTTCCATCGAAGAGAAGCAAATGAAAGGCTTTCATAAAAATTCTTGTAGAATCGAGAATGAAGTTTTCATTCTGTACATGCCAGATCATGAATTAGTAACTGCATCCAATTTCCAAAAAAATCCGTTCCCATAGCAATAACATATTTTGGTTCGGGCATTTGCTCATCTAGGGGAGGCCATTTTCATTGTTACTGTTCCGGCTGTTAAAATTAGATCCGCTTGTCTAGGACTCGATCTTAGTACTCGACCATAACGATCAAAGTCAAACCGCGTATTAGGGAGTATTAGGGAATAGTGAAGCAAATTCAATAAAACAACAAAAACTGGCGCAAACATACAATAACGGATTCTAAATTGTAACTAAGCGCCGCCTACTATACCCAACCCCAACTTGACTTTTTTTATTTGTTCAATACCTAAGATAAACAATATAAAAAATTATGAAAAAATAAACGTTAACTTTTTTGTCTGTTCAATACATAAGATAAACAATATAAAAATTATGAAAAAAATAACAAAAAAAATCAAATCAACATTGACATGTGTCTATTGTTATTGTACAGAAGAGGGAGTACATTTAATTTTCACAACATACAGATTATATTTTTCAAAATTTATAGAGTTTATGTAAATCTATGTGCACTCGAGTCCATGTAATAATTTACCACACCTTTTATAGAACATAAAATAATTTGTCTTGTAAATGTTGTTTGAGGTTCTTACAAGTGTAGAAATATGATTCGAGAAACACAAATAGAGTTATTGAATGAATTGCAACCTTTATGAAGAATGATACAAATTGTATGATCAACCAACTATAATCTAAATAAGCATTAACCTCTATATGGAAGAGTATCCTTTATATAGCAAATTAACAACAAAAAGAATGGTTTATACAAATACAATAGGACCAGCACTATGAAATGAGTAAGCAATTACCCATCGTTCGCATCTTCAAGAAGCACTTGTCCTCGTAAAGAGAACGAATGTCGAGAATCCAAGAACTATGAAACCGGAATTCGTATGAAGCCTCCATCCTCAAGTCATAAAGGGTGGGTTGGCCTCCACTTAAAAAACTTCACTTGTACCTCCGTTGTTAATAAATGTATATGCACATGTATATGTATATATGTATGTATGTAAATATCATTAGCCAGTCGAGGGGTGGAACTAAATCTTCATCAGCAATCACACTCTCTATTGTTTTGATAAAATGAGAAAAAAATCAGGCAACGGCATCAGCCTGTCGTCTGATTAAACGTGCATATAAGCCATCTTTCCTTAGGAGCTCCTTGTGGTTGCCCATCTGAAATTTTGATGGACATATAAAGATAATAACCGAAGCAAAGGAGAAATACTAATCGATCTTTAAGAAAACAATGATATTAAAATTTACAATTATTTCCAACAATATCAAGGTTGCTTGTGACCTAGAGTAATTTTGTGTGATTATGGAAGATATTTTATTAATGAGACAAACCTCAAGGGTGGCTTTGTAAGTACAGTATTCCTTTACATAATATTATAATGTATCGGATACTCGAGGTATAATTGTATAATGATGGTTGAATCATTAACTTATAGCCTATGGCATTGTAGCAACAAAGTTCGAAAAGTAATGCATTTTATAGTCTGGTAACTTAATAATGCTCAATCAAGATTTATGCCCAAACATGTTATCAGATATTGAAAGCCTCAGAGAACATACATACCTCAATGATTTTACCACCATCCATAACTATTATTCGGTCCGCGGTTTGAATTGTGGAAAGCCTACAAAAGATGGTCACTTTTGATTAAAAAAAGACTTAGAAAGCCCTTCATAGATGTCTCTTTCACACATTGTACCCTATTGTCTATTGAGGAAGTAATCTATAAAACTAAAACAAACCCAACTTTCATACGAAGGGTATTTGTACTTTTTAAGCAATATGTGCATTTTTATAATTAAGCTGCGCATTTTTAGTGTTCTTTCTTACTCGTTAGTATATAAAAGTCTCAGTTATGCGTCACAAACCAGGTTCAGTAATCTCACCTATGTGCAATTACAAAAACCGTCCTCTTGGTTACTCGGTCACCTTTCACAGCACCAAGAACACCCTGTTTACAACATCAAATCAGCAAGTTTGAAGATACAACTTCAGAGATAATTACATAAAGTGTTTTTATGATGAAACTTGAAACGTGAAACTAAATCTCAGAGATAATTTCGTAATTATGCAAATTAGCTGTTTTTTTTTGTAATTATGCCAAACTTCACGAATACTTATTGTAAGTGTCCCTGTATTCTGTTTCCACAAAAATGTTGAATATTTTCTCCTACCTTAACATTGTGTTCGCTCTCTGCATCTAAAGCACTTGTAGCTTCGTCGAGTATCAAAACGCTTGGGTCTCTGAGGATGGCCCGCGCGATTGCAATTCGCTGCTTCTGCCCCCCGCTGAGCAAATCATCGTCGACCAATGTCTGGTAGCCACGTGGCAGTGACAAGATAAAGTCATGCGCAAAGGCCTGCTTCGCGGCCCACTCCACATCTTGCTGGCTCAAATTCCGAGGACATCCGTATTTTATATTTGAGCTAACATCCATGCGGAAGAGTCGAGGCTCCTATCAAATGAATGACAAATTAATCAAGTGCTTGATATAATTCATTCACAAATTACAATCTAACAATGCCATAACCGAATAAATAGAAAGTGGAGTAATATTGAGGTGTACCTGTCCCACATATCCAATCCTTTCTCTCAACCACTTAATGTTCAATGTTTTCATTGGGTAGCCGTCCATCAGTATCTGAAGTTGGAATATAACTTAGTTTAGTTAAGCAATAGATTTTCAACTGCTGCTCTTGTAAATTCAGTTATGTACAAGCCAAAGAGGTCTACCTCGCCATTTGTTGGCTCATAAAGATGGAGCAAAAGGTTCACCAGAGTGCTCTTCCCACTGCCACTAAGGCCAACCTGAATGTTTTGAATTTACAAGGTAATTAATTTTCAATATTTATAGAAGAAGAGAAAGATATTCATCCAAAAATGTAGATGTTTATGGCTGACACAGAACATGATTCAACTGATAAGAAAATTTAATCGACTGTGAGTAGACATGAGTGAAGGCATCAATAATAATAATAATAAATAGTAATAACCACTCACAATGGCAACTACTTCCCCAGGATGCACAACTAAGTTGAAATGTTGCAGTACAGGCACCTGTTCATTTCCAAGAAAAAAAGGATTTACAAAAAGTATATATGTACGAGTTTCAGTGTACAAAGGGGGATAAATAAAATACATTAGTATTCTATCTTGTTGTTGTCTAAATTTAATTGTGCAAATTGTCCGAGCTGATTTGTTAATAGCATAATTACTAACCTTGAACGGTCCATATGTCTTTATTTAATTACAGACTAACAAGTATCTTCTTAAACAGTTAAACGTGGAAGAGTATGTAGGAAAGGAAAGGAAACCATGGTAATCTATATCTACTACCTAAAAAAATGTTGTTTTTTGGTTTTTTGCAATAATCAGTATTCATGGTGAAGTCGATAAGATGGATTTAACAAACTGAAAAGTACAGAGATAGAAGTATCAAACTCTGATCAACACCATTTGAAAGGGTGAGTGGTACAACTTGAGTTACGGTGCCCGTGGTAAAAATGTGAAGTACGTTTAACTGTTTAGTTCTGAACAAATTAATTCAGATAAAAAGCTACTACTATTTAATACTCAGAACTTAATAGTGTTACAATTATCAAAAATGAGAAAGCTCACCTCAGGTCTGGAAGGATAGTGAAAGGATACGTTAAAAAATTCAACTCTTCCCACCAACTTTTCCAACTTTAATCCTGTGATATAATGGTATATGTATATGTCCATAACAAATCAAGTCCTTCTAAAATAAAAGTAGAGTATTCATTGCTTTTAAAGTTGGTTTTATGTAATTAGATCAAACCTCGAGGGTTATTTTTGTACTGTAATTAACTAGATTTAACAATAGAAAGTCAAATAGTGCATGCCTTTTGTAGTAAACTGGTCACTGGATGGAAGATCAATGAGGTGAAAGACCTTTTCACTAGCTCCAATAGACTGCATTAATGATGACAAATTATCCCCGACCCACCACGTTGAGTAGATTAGCCACTCACTGTATAAAATGAATTTTGTGACTTGCTCGGCTGTTATATGACCATTTAGAATTGACATTCCGCCTATCAGCACTGCAATAATCTGTCAAAAATTATACGTGTGGTTAGGACTATAGACATTTTTATGATAATCAAGCAAATATTTCAGATAGATACTCCAAATAAGGGATCAAACGACAACTCAACTTATAAAATAATAATAATAATAATTATTATTATAATAATAATAATAATAATAATAATAATAATTATTATTATTATTATTACAACAACAACAACAACAACAACAATTTAAGGTAGCAAATTATAATAATTAAATGTCAAGACTCAATTTTGGTAATATAAAATGCATAGTTTGCAAAATAGGCATTGAAACATATATTTAAATCTAGATTTTGGGCTTATTTTCACCATAATTTCAGATTGAAACCCAGTGAAACTAGGACCCAATTTAAGGTTTACAAAACTATTTTCCAACCAAGCAATTGTTTCAGAACTTTTTCGCAGAACTTTTTTTACATGACCATTTAGCTATCCTTTTGCCATTCTTTCAAATATCATTCATCATAGGCCTTTGAAATGACACGAAGCCACGGAGGTTGTAACTGACGTGCATGTGCTCCATGATAAAATAATAGCAAAACAAATTTAATAAGCAAAGGACCAGAAAGTGTATAAAGCGCATGAGGAAATGAATAAAAAATGTAATGGAACTCATGGCTCCAGAATGTTAATATAAATATTTATCATGACATGGTTTAAGTTTAACCTGTGTGGAGTGATAAAGAGTGTTGAAGCTGAAGCTCCAAAATCCGTAAGCAGCACTTTGTCGCAAGCTTATGGCAGCTATCCTCTCTAGCCATTGCTTAGACCTACTCAGCAAGAAAAAGAAGAATTGTTTGGAAATAGATATGATTGTAGAGCAAATATTACAGCATGACGTCTATATTATAGGTTATTAGTTATTACACTAGCCCCAAATCTAAAATCTGAAATATCATTCTGTGTTTTTTAAGACTAAAACATCAGTCAGTTTGGTGTTCGTTCTTTTTCCATTTTCTGTGTCTCCTTTGCCATTACCATATGTGGTAGACCAATAATCATTCAACGAATTGTTTTACAATAAAATAACTTGTTCAAGTATAACATATTGTAGAACTGAAGGACTACATAAAAACGAGTCTTCAAGATATAATCAGAATAAGTTTTACATTGAAAAACTATAATAATACCCCTATTATCTTCATTCTCTTATCCTCTTGACAGAGGTATCCATTTAAGATATACTGAAGTATGTGGGTAGATAATATGGCTAACATACAAAACTCAAAATGGTCAAATGCACACACACACACATACACACACACACACACATTACCTTCCAAGTTCTTGTTGCTCAGTCCCATATACTCTTACAGTTCTCATCAAAGAGAATGTCTCTTGTGCTACCTATAAAATATCAAAGAAATATATATTTTTTAAATCAAACAACCACATACAAATTTACAAGTATTTACAGAGAAAAAACTGTGATTTTACTTCATTGGCAGAGCCAGTGAATTCTTGTATTAACTTAGCAGATTTCTTTTGATACCTAAACAAGAGACACGAGGTGATAATAATATACAACTATAGAAAAATGAATTAATTTGATACCGACTTAAAGTGGTACTTCTTGTTTTTTTCTCATGGGAGTAAAACTTCTAACTTCCCGTTTAGTGTCTAATCTAGTCAAAGAAACTTATCCCTCTTCAAGACTCTTTATTGAAAGGTAGATCTCTAAGAGCAGTCAAATATTGGCCTGATCCAGAGTTTGGACTGGGATGGGAGTTTCTAAGCTGAAAATGAACTTGACATATTGACCCGACCCATTTTTCTGACAAGCGGGCGGGCTCAGTGAAGCAAGGGCCAGTGAACGCACCACTTGCAGTAGTTAAAAAGCAGCCCTAATGGATTTCAGGCCTAGCCCTTTCGGAATTGGTAAAAATTTCAAAAGGCAAGGTTTGGCCTAATTAAAAAAGAGTTAACTTCCAAAATTACAAAAACACTAGAGATTTTATGCCTTCAAAAGCAATAAACATTTCATAATCCCCACTTCACATTTTTAAACTATCACAACTAGACTTAATTTTAATACGAATCAGACTAAATGGGCAGTTTTTGTAATTTTGACAATTAGCTGGGTATTTTGGAAATTAGGTCAAACCTCAAGGGTAATTTTGTAATTAACTCCCCTCACCCACCAACTCATAAAAAGATTAAAATAAAATAAAATAAATTAAAAAGATGCTATCAATGATAAAGAAACCGTTGATCTTACTGGCCATATATCACCATGATAGTCGACAGAGATATGCAAATCCCGAGCACACACAATCCAAGTGGCAATGATAGGATCAACAAGTAAATCAAAGCACCTGAACCCTATACAGGAGAAATAATGGAGAATATGAGATCTTTAGCTCACTCACAAAAAATGTGTATTCATAGTAACATAAAGGAGCAAAACCTGAAGCACATTGCGCAAAATCATGTTTAGGTCATTTCCAATGACACGCGATACTTGTTGACAATCCGAACCCAGCCTGCTCGTCAAATCTCCAACTGTTTCCGAGTCAAAAAATGATATATCCTACAAAAATGAGTATATTCGTTCAGGTGTGTATTATGCATCATTTGGTGAAAATAATAATCCGGAAAATTAGTTGAGAGGGACAAAACATATAAGATTTATGAACCTGAAGGAGAAGAGTTGAGTACAGTCTTTCCCGCAGTCGCTTGACCTGAACATAACATACCATGAATCAAAAAAGAGACAATATAAATCACTAGCAACATCCAGAATAATACTTTAGGGACTTGCTTCACAGTATATCATAAAACTGCATGAGCTGAGATAATTGCAGTTTTGTCCCACTTTTTTTAAGGCCCTTACACTTTTTGTCACAATTCTTAATTTTGGGCAGAAAACGTCCAGTAAGAAATAAACATTGCATTGATTTAGTCCCAAAAAGGCAAAAAGTACAAGATGGTGGGGCTAAAAGTGAAAGTATAATAGAATAACTGACTGCACCAAAGTTGTGTAAGACCTCAATCATGTGGGACCAAAAGTGAAATTTTCTCCTCTACAGCTACTTTAACAATGTTTACTATATGAGCTAATTAAACACAGTATTATTTCAATAAAAATATGAATACCAAAATCATGCTCGATATTTTTCATTGGACTATCTTGAATATTTAGCAATATGCTATTCAAAAAGTTCATTTTTGATAAACAGAACGAAGGAGAAAAGAAATGGTCATAGAACTAACTAGGATCATATTGGCAATGCCGAACAAGCAACCTCGGACACCACTGTAAGTTTAAAGACAATGAAAATGATCAGCGCACACAATGCAATTTACAGAGCCAGAATTTTAGTGTCAAACTTAAATAATTAATCATAGTCTAAGGGAGGCTTTGACCGTACAAGATCTTAACCTGCATATTGCCGCAATAATGCACAACGCAACCAAGATGCGCACATTGTTATGGAACAACCCAACTGTACTACTTTGAGCCGAAAATATTGATGCTGTCAGATAATGAGGAATTGATATCTCTGAAACCTGAGACGTAAGCATGCAACTCAGCACCAAGAAAAATAGCTGAAGCCTAAAGGTGTAAAACTTAGTCTAATGGAAGTAATCAAGAAGCCCAACTTTTCCACTCTATGATTATCAGATAAAATGGATCAAATTCATGAAAATAATATGCCTTTTAACTATTACATCGCTACCTAATGAGACGATCGGATTTTATCCCAGAACAAAAAAGTATCCCAAGCAAGAATTTCAAGTGAAAACATCTAATAACAAAAAACTCTGAATTGCACATACTGCCGTGACAACGAGGGCAACAAAAGCAGTAAATATAACCCATCGGTCGTGGGCAATCAGCTCCCACATTTTCCCAAGGGCCCGAAGGACAGTAACGGGCTTCGCGTAAATCACACTATCAAGCCCTTCGGACGAGAGCCTCCACCAATCTCCGCCGCTCAGTACTTCTATCGCTAACTTGACCCATTTCTTCAGCTCCACTCTTTCGGCACCTAATACAGAAACGTCGTCATCTTCTTCGTCTACCAGGTACCCATTGACTGAAGCTGATTTTAATGGAGGAATGTGATAGGGGTTTCTTCCGCGACAAGGGGCGGACCAAAGGAGACGGGCCTTTTCCCCTCGACCGAATCGGGCGCGTAAGGGGTTAGGAATTAGGGTTTTTCTTAGTTGGGGATGAAATGCGGCGATGGGTTGGAGATTGCAGAGAGGGAGAGCCATGGATGAATTGGATGTTGAGTTGGGAAATAATTAGCATAAGAAGTTTCTTTTGGTTTTGTTCAATGGATTGAATGTATAAGCATGAATGAATGATGAATGATTATCTTTGAAGTTTTCTCCAAGCAAAATGAAGTAAGCATGGATTGCTCACTGTGTAGTTTCTGGTGCTGAAGAAGATGACACGTTTAGACTTGCTGGACTGATGAAGGCATTGAAATGGAAGGTAAAGAATACAGTACAATATTGTTGTGGGGGTATGCGTATACGCTACTTTACCTCGGTTGAAATGTAAATGGGCTCAATTAGAAATGGTTGGTTACGGAAGCCCAAATAGAAATGGGTTCAAACCTGGGCCTAAAGGCCCAAATACATAAAAAGGTTAAAGCCCAATAATGAAGGAGCCCTAGCTTCATATATAAATACCATTTCTTGGTTTCTTCCCTCACAACACTGCGCAGCTGAAACAAAAACACACAGAAACACGCAGTAGTCAGCCATGACCACGAGCTTGAAGAAAAACAGGAAGAAGAGGGGTCACGTGAGCGCCGGGCACGGCCGCATCGGAAAGCACCGCAAGCATCCCGGAGGTCGTGGAAACGCCGGCGGGATGCACCACCACCGCATCCTGTTCGACAAGTACCACCCGGGGTATTTCGGGAAAGTCGGGATGAGGTACTTCCACAGGCTACGGAACAAGTTCCACTGCCCAATCGTGAACGTCGAGCAGCTGTGGTCGATGGTCCCTCAGGAAGTCAAGGACAAGGCGTCCAAGGACAACGTGCCGCTGATCGACGTCACGCAGTTCGGGTATTTCAAGGTTTTGGGTAAGGGTTTGTTGCCGGAGAACCAGCCGGTGGTGGTGAAGGCGAAGCTCGTGTCGAAGGTAGCTGAGAAGAAGATCAAGGAAGCTGGTGGGGCGGTTCTGTTAACTGCTTGATTTATTTTAATTTTGAGAATGGATCTGGATTTGTTTATGTGATTTTGGGATTAGTTTTTTTTGATAATGGATGTTATACATTTGATTTCTTATATTGCACCTTTTTCAACTTTATAATATGCAATTTTTATTTTGTTTTTGCAAATCTGACATGATACAAAAGCAATACAGTATTAGACTTAATGTTAATATTACTTGTTCACTCTTCAATGTTAGTATTACTTGTTCACTTACACGAGGTAAAATAACTATTGGAGTGGAGTTCTTTGATTAGACGAGATGGTATACAGTGTATGTGCTTAGTTTTCAATATATTTTTGGTTTATTTCGCTCCTTTATTGATCTATATGCTTTTTATGTGCTTAGTTTTCAATATATTTTTGGTTTATTTCGCTCCTTTATTGATCTATATGCTTTTTTGTAATCAGCAACTTTATTATTGACATTTTTCATGAAATCATTTGAAGTGTTTTCCTACACCTCACAAGTTTCTAGTTGAACACACAATCTTTAAACATCAAAATGTTTATTAGATTTGTTCAGAATGTTTCTTTAACTTATTTACTCGTATTATATTTTGTTATTAGATTTGTTCAGAATGTTTCTTTAACTTATTTACTCGTATTATATTTTGGTTCTGCCGTCTTTCAAACTTTTGAAATGTCATTTTTTTGTCAATTTTTTCAGCCCGATTGTTAACCTGCTGACGTGGAAATTGAGTCTGGAAACACTACAAACACCATTAATTCGATACCCTCAGAATTATTCATGCAATATTTGGGGAATTCTCATTGAACTTGTATGCATTTTCCTTAAACTCTAAACTTGCAACTCCGTAAATCTCAAATCAAAATCCCGATTTTCCAATTGAAAACCCTAATTCAAGAATGAGAGAGCACGGAGGAATCGCTAATGATGAAGATGGAGGAGAAAACAAGAAACGAAAATGGCAGTTTGAAGAAGATGCAGTTGGTTATTAGCCAAGAAAGTCAGTTTTCATAAGGGTGTACGTTGGACCCCATTCAGCAAGAGAACTTGGTTGTCCTCCTCCTCAGTACTCGCCGAGAGTCGTCTCCTTCTCCCTTGTTTTCAAATGTGGTGGCAGATTACTCAAGGAGTTTGATGCTATCTCTTTTAAAATAGGTGTGAAGATGAATACATGGTTTGAGATGGAGAATAATTAATTTGATGAAAGGTTGGTTTCAGATGATGATAGGCTAGAGGAACCTCCGATGTTGTGTATACTCCAGTTTTCCAGCTAGGGATGGTGTTTCATAGTAAGACACTGTTCAAGAAAGCAATCACATTATATGCTATTAATACTAAAAGGTCAGTGTACTTTCAGAAAAAATGATAAGATCAGAGTTTACGCTAAATGTAGGGAAAATGACTGTGATTGGGCTTGTAATGCCCTGAATGTTGTTGATGAGGCCACATTCAAGATCAGGTTGTATAACGATGTACATAAATGCTCCCCTACATTTCATGTTACTAATATGAAAAGTACTTGGTTATGGGAGAAACATTTAGCAGCCTTCCAAAGTGACCCTAAGAGAAATGTAAAAGATTGGAGTAAGGAGGTGATGAGGGAGTATAATGTGAATATCTCTGCTCAGCAAGCATATAGGGCAAAGGTGGTGGCACTGGATATTATTGAAGGTGAACTTGAGCTCCAATACTCAAAGTTGTGGGATTATGCTGAGGAGATCAGAAGGTCTAACCCTGGTTCTACATTGGTATACTATTATCAGCCGTGGGCATTGATCCAACAAATGCATTATATCCACATTTGTTGTGGTCCCAATTGAAAATAATGAAACATGGGACTGGTTTCTGGTGAAGCATGACTTGCACATAGAGAATGAAGGAAGGGGATATACCTTTATGACAGATAAACAAAAAGGATTGATTATGGCCATGAGGGATGTACTTCCAGAGGATGAGCATATGCACTGTGTGAGGCACTTGATTAACAACTTTGTGAACTTTGGATTCAGAGGAGAAGCATACACAGATGATGTATGGGAGGCTGTCAGAGCTACAACTCCAGGTATGTTCAAGGAGAGGATGAAGGAGATGACATGTGTTAATGAAGTTGTAGTGAAATGGTTTGATGACAAAGTCATTACAATGTTTGAGTGGGTGAGGTTGTGGTTGATGGAGAGGCTACAAACAAACAGAGACCTAGTTAATCTGAGATGGAAGAGAGCATTACTACCAAGTATCAAAAATTTACTGAGAGAGAACATGAAAAGGATGACCAAGTGCATCCCTGTGAAATCTTTTAACAGAAATTACCGGATAAAGTGCAATGATAGCACCCAATTTGTTGTAGACTTGGAGCTTTGGCAGTGTTCTTGCAGGGTTTGGGATTTGCCAGGGTCCATAGTACACAGTTCGTAGTACGGTTCGGAGTACGGAGTACAGTTCGGTACGGGATTCGGTCTAGATTAAAAAAATCAAACACATTAAGGGTAGACTCATTATTTATATTAATTATTTATTTATTTATTTATATTTTTTAATATAAAAAAATAGTTTTCTTTCAAGAAATTTGAAAAGTTGAAACTTGAATTTTTTAAAATGAACATGGGAATTCTAACCGAATGATAAATTCAACTTTTCATGTCCATGAAACAACTCCGCAAGATTCTTGGTGCGTGTATCACTGTATCTTAATGGATGGTACAACTTTTCATATATTTATGTATTTGTAAAATAATTTAGAAGAGAAGTATCTCAATTACGTAATTTTATTAAATTCACCGTACATGGTAGATAGAATTTACATGCACTTGATAGATAGAATTTACATGCATGGATTTTAAATACTATATATAATCATGTAAATAGTTGTAGAAGATATAACAAATTCAATCAAAAAAATACTTAGAATAAAAAATAAAAAAATAATGATTATTATGATAATCTCGATGTGGATGGTGTTTGGAAAAAATGTATACATTGAAGCCGATTGTCAAAGTTGGACCAGTAACACCTTAAAAGGCCTTGTTAAGGTATTAAGGTTGTCCAACTTATATTTGAGCTTTAGGATCGATATCCAACCGATGTGGGATACTTAACACGCCCCCTCACGAGTAGGCTCGTTTTTGTCGGCTCTACTCGTGGACATAGTGCCATCTTTGGGCAAGCCGGAAATTTCATCGGCTGGGGCACCCATCATCGTGTTGGGCCTGCTCTGATACCATGTTAAAGTTGGGCCAATAACACCTTAAAAGGCCTTGTTAAAGTATTAAGGTTGTCCAACTTATATGTGAGCCCAGGGTTCTTAATCCAATCGACGTGTGATATCTAACACTCCCCCTACGAGTAGGTCGGAAATTCCATCGGCTCTACTCGTGGATTTAGGGGGAGTATTGGAGAATATATTCGACCCATTAATATAAATGTAAAGAAGCCCAACTTCTCTAAAAGTTCGAGCTGTTGGATGATGCGGCATCTAACATGGTATCAGAGACTAGCCTTGTGGCAGGTCCTGGGTTCGACTCCCGCCATGAGCGACTCCACCCGAATTAATTATCCACTTGTTGGGCCTCCCCAAAGAGGTTGAAATCGGCCCACAAGTGAGGGGGAGTATTGGAGAATATATTTGACCCATTAATATAAATGTAAAGAAGCCCAACTTCTCTAACAGTTCGAGCTGTTGGATGATGCGGCATCTAACACCGATGATGAAGAAATACTCGATCGTCAATCGAATACCCCACCACCATCACAACTGAATTCCCATAAGACGATTTCGAGTTCGACATCATCTTCAGCAAGCACTCAAGGAGGAACTTTATACGACGAAGTGGAAGATGCTGGAGGTAAAAGTGGAGGAAGATCATGGAGATGCAAACATTGCAAGAAGGTCGCTAAAAGTTCTTACACAAGAATTCACCAACATTTTTTTGGTCCGCCGACTGGGAAGATATTGGACATATCAAGATGTCCGATAGTAAACAATAATCGAGAGGAATATAAAATTTTGTGTCAACGCGTGAAAGAAATCGAGTCGGGAAATGAGTTGATGAACTTCAAAAAAATCAACTCTAACTCAATAGACAACAATTTCCAATCCGATTGGAAAAAAATTCAAACTCGTGGAGAGGAATCAAGTTGATATGAAAGTTATGTGCATGCTTTGTGCCAATGGGATTCCTTTTAATGTTTTGAGGAATCCAGAATGGGTGGAGTTGGTGTCGGCAATCAATAATGGTCTGGAAGGGTATAAAGCGCCTTCATCCGAGAAAGCAAGAACAACGTTTCCTGATGAATGCCAGAGAAATGTTGAAAAATATTTAACACCGATGAAAGACACGTGGTATACGCAAAGGCTGACAATGGTTTTCGATGAGTGGTCGAACGTAAAACACAACCCGTTGATCAACGTCCTCAGAGTTAATTGTAGAGGAGCCATGTTCTTCTATTCCGATGATTTTTTTGGGATTGAAAAATCGTGCGAGGTGATTTCAAAGTATCTCCTCAAAGCAATTGACGAGGTTGGACCAAGAAATGTTTTGCAAGTAGTCACCGACAATGCCGCCGCATGTAAAGCTGTCGGGGAACTTATCGAAAAGGTACACAAAAATGTGTTGTGGTCTACATGTGTGTGTCATACCATTAATTTGGTGTTCAAAGATTTTAATAAATCTTTTGAATGGATGTGTGACGTATATAAAAGGGGGTGGGGGGGGGGGATTGTGAAGTTCGTCATCAGTCATTCAAAAATTCTTGCGGAGTTTCGAAAAGAATCATCGTTTGAATTGTTGAAAGTGGCGAAAACAAGATTTGTTTTCCATTATACTACCTTAAAAAGGTTGGTTGATTGTCGTGAATCACTTGAGACGTTAGTTGTGTTGAAGGTTTGGAAAGAATGGGTCAAAGGGCAAGATATTGTTACTACTGCACTTGCTAAAGATTTGAGTGAAATAATACAAGATGAATTCTTTTGGGATGAAGTGGAAAATATATTGGAAATTACTAAGCCAATTTTCCGTGTGCTGATGTTTGTCGATGGAGAAGGGGAGAAAATGGGAGAGATTTATGAAAAATGGATTGCTTGGTTGGAGATATTACAGATTTGATGAAGGGAAATAAATACGAGTCCTCTTTGCCGATGATGGAAGAAATACTGATTAAAAGATAGGGCAAGATGAATATCCCGATGCATTGTCTCGGTTTTGCATTGAATCCTAGATTTTATGATCGGAGTTATTTTCAAACTTCGGCCCCCGGAGGATTTCCTATAAGAGCACCAAATCAAGATAAAGAAGTTGTGCTTAATTTCATGAAGGCATACAAAATATTTGGTGACAATGAAGATGAACAAAAATTGCTACGAGATCAATTCGTAGAATTTCATCAAAAAAGGGGGATGTTTGTATTGCCGGAGGCTCATGCCGATTTTATCAGTATGGTTCCCATTGATTGATGGTCCACATGGTGCACAAACTCCTGAATTGTCTGACATTGCAATGAAGGTCATATCTCAACCAATAAGCAGTTCTTCGGCGGAAAGAAATTGGAGCACTTATTCTTTCATCCCTAGCGTCAAAAGAGATCGGTTGAATTGTGAAAGAGCTGATAAACTTGTTTTCATACATTCTAATATTCGAGACTGTCAAGATCTACTCAAAGTTACAAGCAATATCCTCATAAAAAGTGGGATATCAATCCTAATAATTCTTCTCTAGTTGATCCACAAGAAGAGTTAGAAGACATGCGATGGAAATTGTTACTGGAGGATCATCAACCAAGCTCGAGCGAGAGTAAAAGAAAAACTATTGATGATGTTGGAACAAAGAAAAAATAAAAATTATGTTTTAAATTTGTTTGCTTTTATTCGTTTATGTTTTCAAGAATAATAATGCATTAATGCCAATAAAAAATTCTTTTTTTTTTATATTTCAAGTTTCATGAGTTTTTAATGTATTTTTTTATAGTGAAAATGTTTAAAAATGCCATTATGCATATAAGGAACATGCTTATTTGCCACTTCATTTACAAAACATATTTTTCTACACGAATAGACTAAATTGCCCTTCTCCAATACTTTAAATAGACAATATTCCGCAACCCAGCCCAAACCCTAATCACTCAATTTCAAAGTTTCTCTCTCTGGGTCTCCAATCTCCATCGCCGCCGCACTCCCAAAAAAATCTTACCCCAAAAAAAATCTTACCACACTGTCTCCTTCGTTCTTCGTCTCTGTTCTTCGTTCTTCAGCCACTGCAGTGAATGGTGGCCTCCCGATTTTCGTCTCTGTTCTTCGGCCACCCGACGATGGCGACGATGAATGGGAGTTTTGGATAGAGTCTTTTTATTCATCGACTATCTATAGATCTGTATAGATATATACTGCTGTGTATATATTTAATTTGTTTGGTGTTCATTTTTTTTTTTTCGATCTATAGATCTGTATAGATATATATATACTTGTGTAAATATGAAGATTTTTTAGTGTTCATTTTTTTTTCGATATGTAGAGATCTATGTCTTTCATTTAAATTGATTTTTTTAAATGTTATGTAGAGATCTATGTCTTTCATTTAAATTGATTTTTTTAAAATGTTTATCAGCATATGTGAAGTAATTTTTTGAAATGAGAAATTAAAAAAGTGATAGATACAACCAAACAAGTCTTGTAAATTTAATGTCGAATGCTATAGAATTTTTAATTCGTATTCAATTAAACTAGCCAAGTAGATAGAATGTTAATTTAAATTGTATCGAATAAAAAAATTCGAATGGAATTCGTCATGTCGAATTTGCCATGTCGAATGGGATTCGCCATGTCGAATTTGCCATGTCGAATGGGATTCGCCATGTCGAATCTATGTCGAATGGGATTCGCCATGTCGAATCTCAGATTCGATTTGTCGAATCCATGTCGAATGTGGTTCGAATTTTATGTTTGTCGAATTCATGTTGTCGAATTTTATGTTTGGTCGAATCATGTTTGTCGAATCTATGTCGAATGGGATTCGCCATGTCGAATCCATGTCGAATGTTATGTTTGTCGAATTCATGTTGTCGAATTTTTATGTTTGGTCGAATCATGTTTGTCGAATTTATGTTTGTCGAATCATGTTTGTCGAATTTGGAAGGACAGTTTCGGTAGTTCACCACTTTTTAGTGTAGAAAATCACATTTTTTATATGGTATGTCAAATAAGCATGTCCACTATCTGCTTTATGGTACTTTTATTTTTCTCCCTTTTTTATATTATATTTTTATATACAATTAGCGGTATAACTAAAACCTTAATCTATTACTCAACTATTCTATCTGCCTCTTTTTCATCTTCTATTCGGATCTTCTTCTTCTATTTGTTACTAAACCCTAATGGCCGCCGCCTTCGATCAAGAAATGTTTATCCCCTCCCGCCTCCATTAAAGAAAGAGAATGAACTTCGGCGTCCTCCAAGGTAAGTTTTTTTTCTCGTCTTTTTGAACCTTTTTCTCTCTAACTCTAATTCGCTCAATTCGGCTGTTGGGGACGAATTATGAGCGAATCGAACTCCGATTCGGTTCGGCCAAACTCAATCAGAGTTCAGTTGCCTGTTGACCGAACTCTGTGACTCTGTCAGGGATTCCATGTAAGCATGCCCTAGCAGCCATCTGTCATCAGAGAAAGAACTCTGAAATGTATGTACATCCATACTACAACTTGGACACTTACAGGAAGGTGTATCACAATGAATTACTCCCTATGGCTGACCAAGTTGACTGGGCAGAAACAATGTACATCCCATCTCTTCCACCAAAATTTGGAAAAAGGGTAGGAATGCCTAAGAAATTTAGGAAGATTGATTCCAAGGAGAAGCTACTGAAAAAGCTGAAAAAGCAGCAATCAAGCTTGAAGTGCAGCAAATGCAAAGAAAAGGGACAAAACAGAAGGGGTTAAGAATCCAACAGCTGAGAATCCACCTCCTCCATTTGAAGTTCCAGCAGCTAAGAATCCACCTCATCCATCTGAAGTTGCAGCAGCTGAGCCTCTACCTCCTCCATCTAAAGTTGCATCGGCTGATCAAACAGCCTATTCAATGTCTAAGAGTGGTGTAACCAGGCCTCCTAACAAAATTCCTATTAGGGGAAGAGGGAGAAAAACACTTGGTCTAAGAGGAAGAGGTGTTGTAATACTCGTATGTTAATGACAAATAAATCAATTAATTTAATAATTTAAATAAGTATTTGAATTGGAAGATTTTGAATTCTTGAATAATTTAATTTTTGTGAATCTTTATAAGACAAATTTAATACATTTAATAATGATAGAAAAGAATTAGAATTAAATAATTGTAATAACATAATAATAATAATAATAATAATAATAATAATAATAATAATAATAATAATAATAATAATAAATGTTATCATATTTACACTAATTATTTGTAAATAAATACTAAATGAATCATTTAAATGTAACTAAATTAATAATTACAAATTATTTAATATTTAATGTAAGTAAAGTAAATATAACGAGTCAATTAAATATTTAATGTAACTTAATATTTTTATTTTAATGCACATTTGACTAATTCTAATTTAAAATTAATTACGGCCTAATTAAAAGAGAGTGAGTCAAATTCTCAAAACTAATTCTCCTAATAACTTGGATTGACTACGACTGACTAATACTAATAACTGGAGTATTTATTGATTTCGCTAAGCACATCGATTTGGAAATCAATATCACGTAAGAAAAGCAGCTACAAATCGAAAACCAGTAATTGGATAAACCAATCGCTGCCCGACACCGACTCGAGCCTATTGTTTAGATCTTTTCGACGTTACACCGAGCCTTCCCTTTATTCTCACGGCCGAGAACCTACGAAGTCATCACCACAACCATTTCGCACAGCCGCGCCGGAGAAGACGAAGATCGAAGTCGCGGGAGTGTCCACTCCGAACTCCGTCGCTGGTTTTCCATCGGAGTTCTGCCTCGCCGTCTCCCGCTAGATTTCTCCTGCCGCTGATTTTGGATCTCTTTTGTTCAATCAACTACAGAAGTAAATTGAGGGAAAAGGTATTCGGAACCTTGATTTCTTAATTACGGCAACCTATCATTTACTAGGAATATTACTTAATGGTCCTTTAAGTTTAAGGAAATTGTGGGTCAGTCAACTACGACTGGAAATGATTTTCATGTCCACAGGAAGTTTCAAAAGTATCTGTTAGAATAAATCACTCTTCAATCCACTTAATGCCAAGAATCATGCCATCAATCTTTGACCAACACAAATCACGTCATCCTCATTAATATCGCATGATCCTATACTGTTACCTTAGTTAGTCCATAATTGTAGCATGAAATTACTCCTTCTCAATTGTATATATTGACCTTTGATTTATCAATGAAAGACAAGGGAAAATCATCTTCTGATTTCTTACAGTATCAAATCAGCCCCTCAAGCGTCAAGCCTATGAAACCTATTATCCGCCTCCTAAATAAATTATCAACTTTACCTTTACCGCAAATCATATATGATAGTCCTTTTAATTACATTTATCACACTATAATGTTATGTAAGCACGTTATTAATAGGATACTAACTTTGTATAGATCGAGCATACGAGGGACTTGAGGTTTGACTAGCGAGTTTAGGAGAGGTCTTTGAACATAGGAGTTACAAGAAAGAAACACGCACGTCGCAACAGGTAGGAGTTTCTTACCTTTCTTTTATGGTTTATATTATGGTTATGTGTGTATATGTCTATGCATGTGAATGAACTAAAATTGTACATGCTCTATGTGCTTATAATTTGAGTGACGAATAATGTGTGTTATGTATATTTGTGTTTGTTAATGTTTATGAAATTATTTGTGTTATTTATATTCTTAATTATGATTATACATGAATTATTATGAAATGCATATGAAAATGACGTTCAAGAGGAGAACGTTATGAAATTATGAAATTATGGACTTGTGATCCTAAAGGGTCAGTGTCAGGAGGAGGCACCGAGGTATACTCGCATGGGTCAAAATTTATATTATAAAACCTGTGACCCAGAAGGGTCAGTGTCAGGAGGAGGCATCGTGGTGTACACGCCGTGTTTTATAATATGTCTGTTAGACTTCGGTCTTCGGATAGAGGCTCACTGACGACGGTCTTTGAGAGGAGGCCATGACGACGGTCATGGGGTAATAAATGAAAATTATATATGAGGTTACGTTCAGGAGGAGGACGTTAACTTTCATTAAATCCGTTTGACTTCGGTCTTCGGATAGAGGCTCATTGACGACGGTCTTTGGGAGGAGGCATGGCGACGGCCATGGGTATAAAGATTAATAAATTAAAATGTAAAGTAAAATTTAATTAAAGTGATCCATATGTGAATTGATATATAGATGAATTATGTGAATTTATATGTATGGGTATATGCTGCGTAATTATAATGTGATCATAACACTAAGGTAAGTTACTTCTATTGAGTCCGTTGAGCTCACTCCAAATTCAACATGTTTTTACCACAGGCATGAACGAGATGATCGGACGAGACGTGGAACATGGAGATTGAATGATTTAATAGAAATTTAAATATTTCTTTTATATTTCAGCTGAAACTTATATTTTTAATTAAGTAATTTTCCTACTTTTACGTTTAATAATATTTGAGTAACGCCCTTATGACGAAAATTGTTTTATTTTCAAAATAAAATATTATTTTTAATGTTATAAAAACTGGGGCGTTACAGGTGTTGCACCTGTGGTCAGAGGAAGAGGGGCACCTACTGTTAGACGTAGAGGTATAGAAAGAGGGAGAGGGGGAGGGAGGTATAATTCATCTACTGGAAGCAACCATGGATCATCAAGGATAAGTGTAATTTATTAATCTCCAGCTATTTTGTTTAATTTTTAACTAAAATCCTTCCTCTAATAGGTGCAGCTTCTAGGTGGCTTTTTGATTAAGATGACAATGAATTTGAAGCCTTACTAAGTCAAGCCAATACTGGAATGATACAATGACCTACACCTTGGGATCAGTTGAAAATGAGAACTAGTTTAGCATCATCTAGTAGTGGGATGTGGAAGGGTTAGATGTTTTGGTGTTTTGTTTTGACCATGAAGAATTGAACATGATGTTTTAGTATTTTGTGTTATGAACTATGTTGGAAGTAGCCCTTTTGTTTTGGTGTTTTGTTTTGGCCATGAACACATTAACAAGAGGTTTTGTGTTGTGATGAACTATGTTATGAGTAGTCATTTTGTTTTGGTTTTGGTCTGAAATGCCTTTGGGAATACCTGTTGTCACAGTGGAAGTTTATGTAATGAATATTCTGCATTTCAGATTCAGTTTGATGTCTTATTACAGTTGTTATAATTGCAGGTTGAGTTTGATGTTTTACTTCATAACAACACAAAATAGGGACAAAACAATTCACTGAAACATAACAACATTTTATTCACTGAATCTTATTACATAAACTAAAACGGGGGAAACAAAAGACACATTCATTTCAACAACAAAACAGGAACTGCAATCACAAGCAACACCATGAAAATTAGAACATCAACCACCCTGATTAACCTTGTCATATCTGCATTTGACATTCGCAACATCTTGAGCCCAGTCTTCATTTTCATAATGGTTTGTGATGGAGGCACGTCGTTTTCTTAATGGATATATTCTTGCTGATTTATAGGGTTACACCAGCTGTCGAATCTGTGCTCATAGCAATAGTTGTACAACTTCTAGAAATTAGGAGTTCTTGTTGAAACAAGTCGGATTTGAAGTTTCTTATCACATTTCTTGCAATTCCTTTCCTCATACTTGAAATGGCTCGGGGTGTCGAAACCATTGAAATTCATTGAAGATACCGACATGATCCTACGACGGGAAATGGAAAAATTGAGAAATTAGGGTTCACGATTCCAGAATCGCGATTCAAAAACAATAAAAAAAAACTTCCCTTCAATTAGGGTTTTCTTGTGATCGAATCGTGTGGTCCTCGATTCCAGAATTAGATTGCTCGAATCTTGTTGTGACTCTCTCCTTGAATGATTTTCTTCTTCTGAAATTAGGGTTTAATGAGAATGAAATGGGGAAATGGGATAATCCCGTTTTTTATTCTAGTAATGTATCAAATATGACGAAAATGCCATTATCAATTATCCGAAAATGAAATTGCATTTCCACGTCTGCAATGGTTAACGGTCAGATGAAAAAATTGACGAAAATGATGACATTTCAAGAGTTTGAAAGACGCAGGACCAAAATTGGATTCAGCCTTATTAGTTATAGGACGTAAATTGATATTATTTCTTATATTTATTCTTTTGAATTTAGTTTAAGTTAATTTCACTTTAATTCAGATTCTTTCAGTTCGTTTCACTTCAATTTAGATAGTCTCAGTTCAAAGACTTGAGTTCATTTTAATTCAGATCTCGATTAACTTTTTTGCAAAAAAAATTAAATACGGTTCATCGACCATGTATATCAATTCAAATCTATTCAGATCCGTTTAATTGCAACTTTCAATCTAAAAGAAGAACAAATCCTTAATGTACATTTTATGTACTCAGTGTCCAAGATGAGATACCATTTAGATTTTTCTATATGTTTCATATTCATTATTCACAAATAAAACCTCAAGACAACAATATGACTACATCTCATTTTACTACTTTTTGATTTGTATAGAAGTGGAAAAAAATATAAAAATATTGAAAGATCAAACTTATCGTACCAAATAATATCGAATAAATGTCAAATTTTTGGTGTATTAAAAATTTCAATACTATATGAAACCGTATTATAATTCCGAATAAATGTCTAATTATAATTTTTTTTGATACGATATGAAGTCATATTGATAATTTGGATAATGTGTCAATATGGTTTGTTTTAATATTTTATTATATAACGAAATACAAAAAAATTATCAATGTAATTTGATATGTTGGTATTATGAATTATTGAATTGTGTATTGGCCAAATTTATTGGTGCTAACCCAATTGTATTAACATTGGCAGCCAAAGTACCCCATGAAGTGCAACCCACTTACCTCCTGTACTTGTCAATTTGTTTCTGATGGAGTTATATTCTAAATGTCTAGTTTAGTGACAATATGGAATTCTTTATCTGTGTTTTATTATCTATTAATTAAACTGTCGGCATTCTGTCTATCATGTACTTTATACTATAGTCCTAGATATATACGTTGTAGACAGTATGGCGTGAGGAGACACGCGGAAGATCATACTGTCGGTCACTCGTATATATCGAACAGAAGCTCACGACTTAGATGGACAGGGACAATCCATCGGTACGTCGTAGTGTGACTGGGTAAAAGTTGGTCTTGACTATTATGTTACACTCGTACACTTGGTGTATTGAGCAGGACCACGGGAGGGCGTTCGATTTGTACTAATCGCAGTAATCGAACCAGACCTCAGATATTACGGATATACGAATTCCTAATCCCTATATAATTATAGGTGCGTGTGTCCAATTCTCGGTTCTTAATATGCCAATGAGTGAGACTAATTGATTAGTCGAGATTCTCGGTAAATTGGGAATCGTAATTGTACGCACGGCATGCTATAGATTATAGACAGGAAACCGTGTCCCGTTTATCGGGTTGATGATGTCCCCGAGATGAGCTCATAAAGCTTATCATGTAAACCCTGCAGGTGGATTTGTTCCACATGATAATAAGGATGAGTGGTACTAGTCTCGGATAATAAGAAACGAATTAATTTAATTATTAGTAATTGAAATTAATTCGTGGATATTCGATATCTTAAACACGAGGAAAGTCGTATATGTAATTCGGCGGAAATATTATTGTTGATATAATATTAAATTAATTTTGGGAATTCAATTATTATTTTTTAGTGGAGTGAATAATAATTAAAATTGAAATCGATTAATTAAGGAATTACTTTTAAGTATTCCAAGTTAATTAATATTTCTTTTTAGCCCCTAATTAATTTACCTAGGAGGACCCTAGTGTAACTCTATTTAAACCCCCCCTTGCCCTCTCCTAAAACCTAACATTAGCCGCAACAATTTATTTCAGCAGAAAAAATAATTGCTTAGCGCAATTAAGTTTTTTTTCTGTTAAAATAAAATAGTTGACGCAAATATATTATTCTCACATTGAGAATAATCATACGGTGGTTTGAGAAAGGAGAGAGCAGACAAGGACGTACCCAGTAGATCGTTGCCCACACAACGTCTGGAGTCGGGAAGAGTCATACACTAGCAATCTCCAATGTCTCAACAATCGACCGATAAGGTATGAGATCGGATCTTTAATTCCGCATTTATTCGATCTCATTTTATTCTCGTTAATCATACATTGAACGAAGATCGGGTTCCGGGAGTCGTGGGTTGTATTCCTCGATTACTGGGAGTTCTAGGACCTCCGGATCGGTAGTCGGATGAGGAAAAACGACCCGGAAACAAGCCCGGAACAGCAATGTCGCGTTGCTGTTCGCGGACGAACAGCGCCCGCTGGTGGGCAAACAACGACCGTTGTTTGCAGCACCACCAGCGACCGCTGGTCTGCAGGCAGCGAGCGTTGCTTGAGTGCAGACCAGCCCCTCTTCGCGCGGTTGTCCTTCGGGGCGACGGCTGGGCGTGAATCCGGACATGGGCTGTTATGTGAATCAGAGTAGCGCCACCGGAGGTCGACTGGGAACGTTCGGATGTCCGAATGATCGAACGAACGCATCCCGGGTAGTCGATTTCCAACAATTGGTATCAGAGCCGGTTTTGTACGTTCTTTGTATTGTTTGCGAGAATTGTTTTGCAGGTTAACCCGATTATTATGGTCATATATATGTACTGTATGTTGTGGTTTGTTAAACTCTCGGGGTTGTCGAGATCTTTTGTTTTATATCGTTGCTTGAAAATGTAATAGTTAAAACGACGGGTTGAGTCGTTTAGGTTTTATCTCGTTTTTCGTTATATCCGGGTGTATAGGATCGATCAATCTGTATAGGATCGATGTCGGAAGTAGTTAGTTTACATATGTAATGTCACTGCTGCTTGGTGGATCGAGAAGAGATCGAAGGCCGGACGAACGAGGGTCGAGAAGTCGAACCCGCAGGCTGCTGTGCACGAACAGCGCCCGCTGGAGCTGGGGCAGCGCCCGCTGCCCGGAGCTTCTCCAGCGAGCGCTGGATATAGGGCAGCGCCCGCTGCCCTAGGCTTGGCAGCGATGCTTCGGGGGTTCGACGGACACCACGGGACGCTCGTCGTGTTGGAGTTGTGTACTTAATGTCTAGATTTAAGTATCGGTAAACTCCCGGTCATAGCATTTAGCCTATTTAATCAATAAACAATTATTTGCATTTAATTATTATTAATTAATTATGCAAAATATATTCCTGGATTTCATACGTTGTAGTTAGTATGGTGTGCATGGGCACACAGAAGATCATACTATCGGTTACTCGTATTTAATCGAACAGATGCTCACGACCTAGATGGACACGGACCAATCCATCGGTATAGTCGTTGTGTGAGAGAGAAAATAATTTATCTTAATTATTTTATCACACTTGTACACTTGGTGTATTGGGCGGATCGCTTGAGATTTATTGATTAGGATTGCCTTGGATAATCAATTTAAATCTCAGAGTATTTTATTCTTAATCCCCGATACTATTGCGGGTGTGTATATTTAATATTAGAGACTTTGATTTTCCAAAGGAATTAACCGATTTAATTATTGGGTTAATTACCGGTTAAGTTGGGTCGCTATATTTTATATATGACATGCCGTGAATACTTGACGGGAAAGTGTATCCCGGAAGGGTTGATAATATCCCCGAGATGAGTTCATAAGGAATTATTGTGTAAACCTCATGAGTGGATTTGTTCCGCACAATAATTAAGGTTGAATGGTACTAGTCTCGGATATAAGAGATGAATATAATTTATTGAGCAATAAATAAATTTATTCATGGATATTTAAATCTTAAATACACGGAATAAATAATACTACTGGAGAAATATTATTTGATATAATATGGTTTAATATTGGGAGTGCAATTAATTTATATAGTGGAAAATAAATTAATTAATATTGATAAGGATTAATGGACTTGAGCATTGGGCTCAATTTAATCTTCAATATTGGAAGCCCAATATTCCACCTCCTTATGATCCCCTACGTAGCCTATAAAAGCACTACATGGCCTTCATAATTCATAACTTGAAAAAAGACAAGAATATCAATAGTTGATAGTTCTAGAGAGTTGAAGGAGATCCATAGGAGTTCGATAGATCGTCGCCCACACGACGTTCGAACAAGGTGCAAGGAATACGTAGGAAGATCGCAAGGTCATCAACGTTTGATTTCGTTTCTCCGTACAACGAATCGAGGTACATAATCATAAACCCCCTCTATGATTATTTGTTCGTAATAATTGTGATGTATACATGAACAAGACGATCCGGGAAAAGCGTCGAGACCGGGATACGGGGATCACGCGATCCCCGTCGGGATCGAGAGGGGCGGCCGAACCCTAGGGTTCGACCTCCGGTACCGCGCGACGAAGGGGGAGCCCCGGCTGGACGCCGGGGCACGCGATAGACTTCGGTCGATCGCCGGGATGCCGCGGGCTGGTGCCGCGGCATATCCCAGCCGCCCCTTCGACGGCGGCGTGCGCACGGGGAGCCCCGGCTGAAGCCGGGGCGGGCGATCGAGCTGGGCTCGATCGCGAGGGCAGCCGAGGGCTGGAGCCTCGGCAGGGCGCCCTCCTCCTCGTGGTGGTGGTGGCGGTGAGTCGCCGGACTCACCGTCGGCGGGTGCTGGTCCGACAGCCCAGCGGGGATGCACTCCGCATCCCCGGCGATCGCCATGCACGGCGATCGCGAACCCTAACGGGGTTTGGCTAGGGTTTCTAGCCGCGGGTTTATCCCGCGGCGATGATACTCTTGTCGAGCCCGGTTCGTTGGCGTTCGTGATCGGTTTCCGGCGACGGGGTTTCGGTCGGGTTATCGGTTCCGCATAATTTTTTGATAGCCCGGGACATCGAATCCCAGCACGTCGAGGCCTGGGATGATACTCCAGTGGGAGGGGTTCGTCTCTTGGCACTTAGACGAGTCGGTGGTGGATCGAGACCGAGACGAGCAACGAGACGAAGATCCGAGAAGACGTGCATCGAAGATATTTAAAGGCCATAATAATCGGGGCCACGTTAAATGTTTTTTGTGTGTTTACGTGCTTTATATTATGCTTTATTTATGTGCATGTATGTTATCTCTTTCGTAAAATACCAAGTGGGAGAGGGATTGGAAACAATCCCGCGGTCTCCATTCTCTGTTTTGATAGTGATGTGTGTCACTTACGAGTTGGCTTTAGTGCCATCCTCCCTATCGGATAAAGTCGACACACGGATATCACTGGATCAAAATTCGAATTCAATTCCATTTATAGAATTGAACACTTAAGTTTTTCAAAGCAATGCCTAATCTGTCTTTCAAAGACTAATTTCAACTCGACTCATTCTTACCCCGGGGAGTGTAATGGAGCCAAAGCGCTTGGTTATGTCGATGACACAGATTAGAGACTTTCGAGTCATTTGATGACTAGAACGATTGTCTGGTTGGCTCCCTCACTTTGTGAGAGATAGGGCTCAATTGCATGATTGATCGCTGGTTAGAAACTTCGAGTTTCACTTACGAAATATCAAGCTTTGATTAATGAAATTGTGAAATTTATTAAATGGAATTCAATTAACAAAGTTGTTTGTTTAGTAAACGTCCACACTATCGTGGCTTACTAGATGGAAACGGAACTTTGGGTTAATTGAGGCTCGACAGTTATAGGAAATCGTAAAGGGACCGCATGTCAACGTAAACGTCCACACTAACGTGGCTTTGCGGTGGATATGTAGTTCCCGAGCGGTTAACTTAGTACTGAGAAATGGTATACACTTAGGTACGCTTTACAGTATCCTCCCCATCGGAGTCACTGCTGTAATGATGTACGACCGAAGTAAAAGTCCAGTTATAAAATCGTTTGGACTAGTATACGTCCACATGAACGTGGCATGCTAGTCTGATGGGATTTTAGGATTGATTGGTAAATTTAATGATATTAATTAAGGGAGTTAATATCGAATTAAATTTGACAGTTTGATTTGTCTCTTTTATAGATATGGCACTCAGCCCACTGTATGTGATACTAAAAGAGAACAAACTCACTGGTCCGAACTATATTGATTGGAAGCGAAACTTGGACATTGTCCTGACTGCTGAGGAGTACAAATATGTACTCCATGAGGTTTGTCCTGATGAACCTATTGATACCTCCACTCCTGAGGAAAAGGAAGCTCATCGGAAGTGGGTCAAGGCTGATCAGATGGCGCGGTGCTACATTTTGGCTTCTATGTCAAATGTGCTGCAACATCAGCATGAAGCCATGGCCACTGCCTATGATATGATGCTTAACCTCAAGGAGATGTTTGGTAATCAGGATAAGGCAGCCAGGCAAGATGCCATGAGGCAACTCATGACGGCCACCATGTCTGAAGGAACGCCCGTGAGGGATCACGTTCTTAGGATGATAGGCTATCTGAATGAGATCAATATTATTGGAGGATCTATCGATGGGGAAAACCATATCGATATAGTGCTCCAGTCTCTGCCTAAGAGTTTTGAGCAGTTCCGCCTGAACTATAACATGAACAAGAGGTTATATACGTTGGCGGAACTCCTGACTGAACTCCAGGCGGCAGAGGGAATCTTTAAGAAGTCTCAGGCACTTGTGGCTGTGAAACTTCCTGGCCCTCCGGGGACTAAGAGGAAGAATAAGCAAGGACGGAAACCCAGTGGACCCAGAAATGGTGCACCACGGAATGGAGTGAACAAGCCCAAGGGCAAGTGTTTCCGTTGCAAGCAGTCTGGACATTGGAAGTCTAATTGTCCTCTCAGACAAGGAGGTATGAACTTTTCCTTAGTCACTGAAACATGTTTAGCGGTGTTATCCACCGGTACCTGGTGTGTGGATACGGGAGCCACTGATCATGTCTGCAATTCTTTGCAGGGGTTCTAGGAAACCCGGCGGCTTAGAGAGGGAGAGATCACCATCTACATGGGCAACGCTACGAAAGTGGCGGCAGTTGCAGTGGGAGATGTTTATTTATCTTTTAATAATAAAGTTTTGGTGTTGAATAATTGTCTTTATGTACCAAATTTTAGAAAGAACCTTGTTTCGGTATCTAAGTTGGTTTTGAATGGATATTCAGTTTCTTTTGATAATTCTGTTATTGTCAAGAAAAATGGTGATTATATCTGTTCTGGTACATTGATAGGCAACTTATATATACTGAATCCTAATTATTCCACGATGCAACGAGTAGTCTTTTAACACATCTAGTACCAATAAGAGAAAGGAGCCTTCTAGGTTGAATCAAAAGTACTTATGGCATCTTAGGCTAGGTCATATTAACTTGGGCAGGATTCAAAGGTTGATAACTGATGGAATACTCAGTGATGTGAAAGATGAGGACTTTCCAACCTGCGAATCATGCCTGGAAGGAAAAATGACCAAGCGACCCTTTAGTGATAAGGGGTATAGATCCAAGGAAGTACTGGAACTGATTCACTCTGATTTGTGCGGGCCTTTATCTGTCCAAGCGAGAGGGAGTTATGAATATTTCGTAACTTTCACTGATGATTACTCAAGGTATGGTTTTATATACCTGATGCGCCGCAAGAGCGAGTGCTTTGACAAGTTCAAGGAGTACAAAGCTCTTGTGGAGAAACTTCATGGTAAAACCATAAAGACTCTACGATCTGATCGTGGAGGAGAGTACCTCTCGGGAGAGTTTAAGGCGTACTTATTAGAGAATGGGATTGACTCCCAGATGACTGCACCATACACGCCCCAGCAGAATGGTGTAGCAGAAAGAAGGAATAGGACTCTTATGGAAATGGTAAGATCTATGATGAGTTACTCAGACCTACCAGTTTCGTTCTGGGGATATGCCTTGGAAACAGCGGCGTATATCCTGAACTTAGTCCCTTCTAAATCAGTCCCTAAGACGCCCTCGGAATTGTGGACCGGGCGTAAGCCAAACTTGAAACACATTCGGATCTGGGGTTGTCCAGCATATGTGCTGAAGCATGGGGCTGATAAGTTGGAATCACGTTCAGATATTCGGTTGTTTATAGGATATCCTAGAGGAACGAAAGGTGGTCTATTTTATAGTCCTAAGGACCAGAAGATCGTTGTTAGCACCAACGCTCGGTTCTTGGAAGAGGATTATATAATGGACCACAAGCCCAAGAGTGAGATAATACTTAAAGAAATGAGAGGGGACGATCAAGGCTTAGATCCAACCCAACCGGGTGATACGCCACCACAGTCTGCACCTGTAGTTACTGAGGTTACACCGGAGCGTCGTCGTAGTGGGAGGGTTGTTCGACAACCTGACAGGTTCATGTTTATAGGTTAGTCTTCGGACTTGTTACCTGGAGAACATGAAGCCGATCCCTGGACCAACGACGAGGCGCTTAAAGATCAAGATGCTCAGTCTTGGCAAAAAGCGATGAAATCTGAGATTGAATCAATGGATTCAAATCAGGTCTGGAATCTTGTATCACCGCCCAAAGGTGTAAAAGCCATTGGTTGCAAGTGGGTGTACAAGAGAAAAAGAGGGTCTGACGGGAAGGTGGAAACCTTCAAGGCTAGGCTTGTTGCGAAAGGGTATACTCAGAAAGAAGGGATCGATTATGAGGAAACCTTTTCGCCGGTAGCTATGCTAAAGTCGATCCGGATTCTTTTGTCTATAGCATCTTATATGGATTATGAGGTGTGGCAAATGGACGTCAAGACAACATTCTTGAATGGGAATCTTGACGAGACCATTTACATGAGACAGCCAGAAGGTTTCATTAAGGAAGGCCAAGAGCATCTAGTGTGTAAGCTAAACCGATCCATTTATGGATTGAAGCAAGCTTCTAGATCTTGGAACATGCGGTTTGATGAGGTTATCCAGTCTTATGAATTCATTCAAAGCATGGACGAGTCGTGTGTATACCGGAGAAGTGACGGAAACAGTGTGGCGTTTCTCGTACTTTATGTAGACGACATCCTTCTAATTGGCAACAATGTGAAGATGTTATCGGACATAAAGGGATGGTTGTCCAAGCAATTCGATATGAAAGCCTTAGGACAACCTTTCTTATATGAAAGACTTAGGACATAAAGGGATGGTTGTCCAAGGTTATAAGGGATCGCCGGAAAAGAACATTAAGCTTGTCCCAAGCTTCATATATTGATACGATTCTGGCTCGTTTCAACATGCAGAATTCCAAGAGAGGTGCTCAACCTTTCTTCCATGGAATTCATCTATCTAAAGACATGTGTCCCAAGACACAAAAGGAGATAGATTACATGAAGAAGGTTCCTTATGCTTCGGCAGTAGGAAGTCTAATGTATGCCATGTTGTGCACGAGACCTGATATCTGCTATGCCGTTGGCATGGTAGCTAGATATCAGAGTAACCCTGGACAGGGTCACTGGACCGCTTTAAAGAACATACTTAAGTACCTGCGAAGGACTAGGAATTATGTTCTGAGTTACAAAGCGTCCGAGTTGATTCCTATTGGTTACACAGACTCGGATTTCCAGTCTGATAAGGATCAGCGAAAGTCTACATCAGTCTATGTGTTCACATTGGGAGGTGGAGCAGTCTCATGGAAGAATGTTAAGCAGAAATGCATTTCGGACTCTACCATGGAAGCCGAATATGTAGCAGCCTCTGAGGCAGCTAAAGAATCGGTGTGGCTCCGAAACTTCCTTATGGACTTGGATGTGGTTCCTGATTTTCCTAGAACTATCACAATTTATTGTGACAATAGCGGTGCAGTGGCAAATGCGAAGGAACCACGAGCCCACAATGCGAGTAAACACATAGATCGCAAGTACCACCTGATTAGAGACATCGTCAAGAGAGGCGATGCAGTTGTCACCAAGATTGCATCAGCGGATAACCTGGCTGACCCCTTTACGAAGGCACTTCCAGCGGAAGCGTTCAAGAGACACGTGAAGGGGATGGGTATCGAATGTATGGTAGAGGGCAACTAGACTTTTAGTATAAGTGGGAGATTGATGGAGTTATATTCTAAATGTTTAATTTAGTGACAATATGGAACTCTTTATCTGTGTTTTATTATCTATTAATCAAACTGTCGGCATTCTGTCTATCATGTACTTTATGCTATAGTCCTAGATATATACGTTGTAGATAGTATGGCGTGAGGAGACACGCGGAAGATCATACTGTCGGTAACTCGTATATATCGAACAGAAGCTCACGACTTAGATGGACAGTGACAATCCATCGGTACGTCGTAGTGTGACTGGGTAATAGTTGGTCTTGACTATTATGTTACACTCGCACACTTGGTGTATTGAGCAGGACCACGGGAGGGCGTTCGATTTGTACTAATCGCAGTAATCGAACCAGACCTCAGATATTACGGATATACGAATTCCTAATCCCTATATAATTATAGGTGCGTGTGTCCAATTCTCGGTTCTTTAATATGCCAATGAGTGAGACTAATTGATTAGTCGAGATTCTCGGTAAATTGGGAACCGTAATTGTACGCACGGCATGCTATAGATTATAGACAGGAAACCGTGTCCCGTTTATCGGGTTGATGATGTCCCCGAGATGAGCTCATAAAGTTTATCATGTAAACCCTGTACATGATAATAAGGATGAGTGGTACTAGTCTCGGATTATAAGAAACGAGTTAATTTAATTATTAGTAATTGAAATTAATTCGTGGACATTCGATATCTTAAACACGGGGAAAGTCGTATATGTAATTCGGCGGAAATATTATTGTTGATATAATATTAAATTAATTTCGGGAATTCAATTATTATTTTTTAGTGGAGTGAATAATAATTAAAATTGAAATCGATTAATTAAGGAATTGCTTTTAAGTATTCCAAGTTAATTAATATTTCTTTTTAGCCCCTAATTAATTTACCTTCCCTAGTGTAACTCTATTTAAACTCCCCTTGCCCTCTCCTAAAACCTAACATTAGCCGCAACAATTTTTTTCAGCAGAGAAAAAAATATATTATTCTCACATTCAGAATAATCATACGGTGGTTTGAGAAAGGAGAGAGCAGACAAGGACGTACCCAGTAGATCGTTGCCCACACAACGTCTAGAGTCGGGAAGAGTCATACACTAGCAATCTCCAAGGTCTCAACAATCGACCGATAAGGTATGAGATCGGATCTTTAATTCCTCATTTATTCGATCTCATTTTATTCTCGTTAATCATACATTGAACGAATATCGGGTTCCGGGAGTCGTGGGTTGTATTCCTCGATTACTGGGGGTTCTAGGACCTCCGGATCGGTAGTCGGATGAGGAAAAACGAGCCCGGAACAGCAACGTCGCGTTGCTGTTCGCGGACGAACAGCGCCCGCTGGTGGGAAAACAGCGAGCGCTGTTTGCAGCACCACCAGCGACCGCTGGTCTGCAGGCAGCGAGCGCTGCTTGAGTGCAGACCAGCCCCTCTTCGCGCGGTTGTCCTTCGGGGCGACGGCTGGGCGTGAATCGGGACATGGGCTGTTATGTGAATCAGAGTAGCGCCACCGGAGGTCGACTGGGGATCGTTCGGATGTTCGAATGATCGAACGAACGCATCCCGGGTAGTCCATTTCCAACAGTTTCAGCCCACACCATAAGACCATGTACAACAACGAGTATCAAATTTGACAATTCTCTCCTGTCACGTCAGCTTGACACCTTTAATTAACACTCTCTTTTCAGCAGCAGCTCAGCAGAGTGTTATTCTAGGTGTCAAATTATTTTATCTTTCTTCCACATCACCATATCCTATACGGCTATACCACACCATACTTTACATTTCTATTTAATTATTTCATATTTATAATTATTAAATTTAAAAATACTAAAATATAATTTTAAAAAATTTACAATATTTTAAAATAATAAATAGTGAGAAAAAAGTGAAATAAGTGCAAAAAATGTGATTTTTTTGTCCAAATGATACAAACATACTAACTATTTATAGACAGTATGAAAAATAATGGTATTTTTATTTTATTTTTATTTTGAATAATTATTGTGTAAAAAATGATTTTAAAATGAAAGGGACATTAAAAAGGGAATAACACATGTCATATTTTTACTGGACTATGTGGGTTTTCTTTTTCAATTAATTAAATCCATGGGGCCAAAAGAGGGTGACAATCAAATTTGACCCAGATCAATTTTTGATCCGGGCCCACAAGGGTGTCAACTTTGACACCACTTGACACCTCTGCAGGCCCACAAGGGTGTCAACTTTGACACCACTTGACACCTCTGCTGGAGCAATTGACACCTCTGCTGGAGCAATTGACACCCGTTTGACATCTTAATTGATCTGCCGATGTACATAGCCTAATAAACCCTAGGTTTATTTATGGTCTCATTGACCAATCTTGACCTTTCATCTATGTATGGTATATTGTGGTTTTATTTGGTCCATTGATCTTTTTTTTTTTTTTCTGATCTGAGAAATCTACCTCCATCCTCACTTCACTCATACTCTACTATGTGTAAACCCTACTTTTCACTGTGTGCGATTTTTGGACCCTTCACCTTCTTCACTTTCTGTGGTGTTGATTCTTTGTGAGATCCTTGTGAGAGCCGAGGGCTGTGAGTGAGAGTGTAAGAGAAAGAGAGGACAGTGCTCAGGGGTGCTTTGGGCGTGACCACTGTGTTCTTACCTTGATTGTGTAGCTACGGGAGAAACTTGTTGTGATAGCAATTTCTCAGTCCTGAGCCGAAGCTCGATTTCTATCTCTGTCTATTTCTTTTATTCCGCTGTGCATGTTACTTGACCTAATTTCTGGGTTAATTTGTGTTTGTTTTGCGGGTATTCGAGGTTCTCCGTAGAAGCGCGAAGAGACAACAGTTGGTACATACTCCCTCGACAGAGGAAATGACTGTAGGTGATGGCTGACCAATAAGTTTTTAATTGCATCTCCCTTCTCTTGAAACCAATCGTCTGCTCCAACCCCAATTGACTTGGCTTTATTTTCAGAATTTTTCAAAATGTGGATGGAGAATCCTCCTGCAATCTGTCGTCCCCTTCATTCCATCCAGCCTCCTCTTCCGCCCGTTCATGAATTACCCTTTGAGGAGCCATCCGTGTCCAGCTTTATCCATCCATCCATCCATCCAATGTATAGCGATTTCCATTTTACCAGTATATACTTAATAATGCCAACAAAATTGATATACTTGATATATTCAGGCCCGTTCTTGACATTTTAGGGCCCTAGGCAAAATATAAATATTGACTCTTTCATTTAATTATAATACTATAAAAAATAAAAATAAAAATCATTCTTGTTTACATAATTTTTTAAAAAATATCATACAACAAATCAAAATAATAGAAATAACTAATAAAAAACTTTTTTCCAAATTTTGTTTACCATATATTGTCATTTTGATATAATCGGATAGTATTTATAAATATAATTATATATATATCAATATTTTTTAGTATCAATATTTTTGAGTATTTTGAAAGTTAGAGAAGGTATGATATAATTTTTTGATATCTAAAATTTGCAACAATTTTTATTTATATACATTAATAAAAAAAAAGTTATTGAAGTTCAGCATAAAATCTATAAAAAAATTAAATTCTTTGATTTTTTAAAATAAAAAAATAGCAATATATCAAACTATATTTTGAATAGCCTGCAAACTACCTAGACAATTATGGGCTATTTGAGATTTTTTGATATGGGCTCTTATCTCATATAAGCCCAAACTATATGAGCCAGGTCCAAAAGCTCTGGGTGCAAAACAAACCCTAACATATATAAACACCGCATCTTCTTCATTTCATTCATATCGAAACCCTAACGATGCAGATCTTCGTGAAAACCCTAACGGGTAAGACGATAACCCTCGAGGTCGAGTCCTCCGACACGATCGACAATGTCAAGACCAAGATCCAGGACAAGGAAGGCATCCCGCCGGACCAGCAGCGCCTGATCTTCGCCGGGAAGCAGCTCGAGGACGGCCGCACTCTCGCTGACTACAACATCCAGAAGGAGTCGACCCTCCACCTCGTCCTCCGCCTCCGCGGTGGCGCAAAGAAGCGCAAGAAGAAGACGTACACCAAGCCGAAGAAGCTAAAGCATAAGAAGAAGAAGGTGAAGCTTACCGTCCTCCAGTACTACAAGGTTGATGACTCTGGAAAGGTGCAGAGGCTGCGGAAGGAGTGCCCCAACGCCGAGTGCGGCGCCGGCACCTTCATGGCCAACCACTTCGACCGGCACTACTGCGGTAAGTGCGGTCTCACTTATGTCTACAATAAGGCCGGAGGAGATTGAGACATTTTTACAATTTTTCATATTATATTTCGTGGTTTTAAATTACGATTTCGGGATTATTATGGATTTTGATTCAATTTACTGATGCGTGATTGAATTATTTTTCTTAATTTAAGTTTAATTTTGTTTGATGTTAGATTCTGCCCTAATTCTCAGCAGGGAAATTGAACTGTAATGATCAGTTTCAAATGCGTGAATATTCCTTAATCGTAAATGCTTCATTTTCAATTATCCGAAAAATTCGATTACTGTATCCATTTGATTATGTGATATGTCACTAGGCAATCTTGAAAACAGGGACATGGGTATAAATTGATTCTTAGATTTAGTAGAAAAGTTTACAACAGTTTAGTTTGTCTGAATAATTATCTCAATCAATTATGTTTTGTTTCTGTGTCAAATGATAGTAGTAGACTAGTATATAACTATATATTGTTTCTTTGGTGAGCAATAATGGTTTTCTTTTTCAAGCTACATTCTATTAGAGTTTTCTGTCCATTCCTATTTATTTTCCACCAGTTATTTTGCCATTTTCATTCATTTCTTTACTTGATAAGAATTTGTTTTAGAGTACATGTTGGTGTTACCCTGTTAGTGTATAGTATGGTCTAGTATTGGCCTCTATTGCCGTATCTTGATCATACAGAATCGATCACGTGCCCACCACGGCTATATTACTGCCGCCTTCGTCCATTCCATATTGGTAATATTAGTAAACGTGTGGTGGGTAATTGTTCAAATTTGCTTGATTATAAATATAAATTAAGAGATAATTTAACTATTATATGTTGAGGTTGAAAGACTTGTGCCAAGATTTCTTCTGCCCTTGCATATGATTGTTAATCCCTTGGTATAAAAATTCAACCAAAAAAATATGCGATTGTATTTCAAAATTAAAAAGCATGATTTCTTTTGTTCAAATAGAGGTCTTTGTATCAGTAATTGTTGGTCTGTGTTCAAATTGAGGTATTTGTATTTCAAAATTAAAAGGCATATATTTGAAGTCATTTTTAAGGACTATGTCCAAGTTATCTTGCTGCTCCGGAATGCTCTTGCTCTCCATTCCAGTTAGGGTTGGCCTTTGGGAACCAACAAAAAATTTGAAACATCAGTCTGAGAAGAATTCTGATATCCGAAATTTTGAAATACTGTTATATGTTGGTTATATAAGTATAGTTGGTTTTGTGTGTCAGAAAATGTGATTTCATTAGTGGTTTTTCTAGTGAAGGGTCCCATGCACTTAACTAGATGAAGCCGTTGGTATGTTATGTGAGTTTGAGGTTTGCCTTCGTGTCTTGGTTGTAAGCAAGTGTTGGCATATTTTGAATGTAAGTTTTATAATCTTATTCCTTGCTGGTCTTTGATTTTTGTTAGGTGTTTCAATGATGGTTAAACGGCCTAGGAATGAAAATTTTATTTAAGCCTAGGAAAGATTTAGGACATGAAAAGCATTTTAGAATTCAAAATACTAGTTGTACTACACAACCACTAATTTCTTAACATTGTTATCATATCCCGTTGCAACTTTCTCATGATTGCTCACATCGCTTGTTTCCTCAACATTGCTTGTTTCCCCCTTCCAATATTTAATCCTCTTTGCCGCAATTGAAGCCTTGTAGTAGATTAAATCATATATCATCACTTCTTCGATTAAGCATTAATAAATATAATGATGTTAAAAATAAATAATTAAATTGAACACCTCTTTGTTCCAGTTAGTTTTGTAGACAATCAAAAAGAGAATTAGGGTTTGTGCCACTGTTCCTGCTACCATCCCATACCATATGCCCTGCAATACAAAAAAGATTGTATAAGATGAACACATTTTCTTTATAATTTATGAAGTGTGAATATTAGTTTGATAGAATAAAATTACTTTGACACCCATGTTAAGTGGATAGCCTAATATTAGACCCACGGGTGCACCAAACACGTAGTAGCACAAAATGTTGACATAGGCAATCAATCCTTGCCATCCAGCTCCAATAGCCACACCTACAAGATTTCATTTTATCAAACAAAACCCTAGCTACCAACTCAAGGTATAATTGATTTATTAATTTTACCCGACAAACCGGGCTGTATGCTGTTGATTGCAATACAGAATGCAAGCAACGGCGTGAGCTCATACACAACTTCTTTGACTGCCCCATTGTCGCTGAACATGGATGGATACCGATCTCGGAAGATGATGAGAATGCTTGAAATCGAGAGCCCCACCAAGAAAGAATAAATCGCCATCACAATCACAGAAAACCTTGCGGTTCTTGGACGAGACGCTCCCAACTCGTTCGACACTCTCACACTGCACGCATTATTATATCAATACATACAAAAATGAAGTTCGATATCTCCCTTTCAAATCCATCTGGTTATTAATTAGTGAGTTACCTTATAGCTGCATTGAATCCAAATGATATCGTACTTGTCCACCCCAATATGTTTGTGCTATATACACATAAACACAATCATCGAGTCATATCGAATATTTATAAGTCGAAAACCTCGGATAATACACGTACCATACGGATAAAGCAGCAACGGAAACCTCGGCATCCTTCAAGTATCCAGCAAACAGAACCAACGCCATGAAATACCATATTTCTAAGCTATCAAGTAACACAAAAAATATACGATGATCAAACACTCGTTGTTTCGTAGAAAGAAAGAAAGAAAGAAAGAGTGTTATTACTTACCATATCATCACGGCCGACTCAATCGAGAGCCTGACGAATCCCCACATGTTCCGGAACGCCTTCACTGTGAATCCCTGCCAAGCCTCCCCGCAGGCCCCACTGAATATATACACCAGCTGGCCCACCACGATGAAAAGCCACGACGCGTCCAGCAGGGCGGCTCCGGCAGCCATCCCCCAGCCGAGCCTGAGCATGAGCAGCCAGCTGAGCCCCACGTGCAGAGCCAGAGCCGCAGCCGATATCCAAGCCATGGCCATTATCTTGCTCTGCGCCTGCAGGAACTTAGCGGTCGGAAAGTTGACGACGTAGGCGAAGAGCTGAGGGATCATCCACAGGGCGAGCTGCCCGGCTGCCCGAGATATGCTCTCCGCCTGCCCGATTTTTAGCAGGATCGAACGCGCGAAGATGTAGAGGGGCGTTATGAGGAGTCCGGTGGCGAAGAGGATGATCCAAGACCTCTGCAAGTAGACGCCGAGCATGTCCACCTGCCCGGCGCCAAAGGCCTGCCCGCAGAGAGTCTCCACCGCGCTTCCCATGCCCAACTGTCGACGATGAATGAATAAAAATATATTCGACCCATTAATATAAATGTCAAGTTGCTCAATTTTTTTAACAGTTTGAGCTGTTAGGTGAAGCGGCTTCTTACATGGTATCAGAGCCTAACCTGATGTTTAGAGTTCGAAACCCACCACAGTCAACTCTATAGTTATTGCTATTAATATTTTTAAAAAAAATATTTATTTATAAAAGTTCAGTTTGGTTAAGTTCAATAAGTTTCAGTCCAAAAGAACAGAGTCGAAGTTACTGACCAAGATGCCGAGGGAGACGCCGGCGATGACGGAGTTCTCGATGGAGAAGGCGGCGAGGTCGAGGGTGGTGACGTGGCCGGCGAAGGTTTGGGTGAAGGCGCCGAGGGAGTACTGGCAGAGGGAGGTGAATATGGCGGGCCCGGCCAAGTACCAAAGCTTGCACGACTCGTCTTTGAAAGCGGACAGGAAGCCGTCGAGGCCTTCGATGGGGGGGATGTCTTTGTCGTCCGCAACGAAAGATGAGAAAAACGAAGGAGCTGGCCTTGAGATTAATGAAAGAAGAAGAGGTGCTGGAGGTTCTTGATCATCATCCTCATCCTCTTCATGGAGAAGTGGCATTTTGGAATAATTCATGTGATCATCCATAACAACAAAAACAAAGTACTATGGGTATTGGGATTAATGTGTAATTTATGGAGTGAGCAAAGAAAAAAAGAGAGTATAAATTGTTTTGTTTGTTTCCTTAGATTTCGGGCCCATGCATTATTATTAATTAATTCAAATGTCAATAAAAACAAAAATAATCTATTACTACTACTGTATTATACTTGTATTATATTTTACTTTTTCTATCTCACAAAATTTGACTTTCTATGTAAAAATTGATACACTTTCTTTATCATTTACAAAAAAAAAAATGTGTCATTTATTATATGATATAAAGAATATTACATACTAAATATTAGGTACATACAACATATAAATTAAAAATAATATAAAATGAAACATATATATATATATATATATATATATATATATATATATATATATATAAAAAGAATATATTTACACATGCATAATTAATTTTTTTTTTTTTTTTTTGCAAATTTTATCTATGTTGTCAAAGAATAAAAACACATATTCAAGTTGAGCCCAAAATTATCTTCTATTTGCAAATTTTATATGCTATTGCACTCTTTTAAATTTTTTAAAATACTCCATCAATTTCTTTTATTTTCATTTAAACAATCTGTAGTTCTAAATTTGAACTAGTTATACTATACTGTGAGGGCAATATGGACAATCTGCCCTTCACTTTTAATAATTTGTGCATTTTTATACGTAGCCAAAAGCAAAAACTACTTCTGCGTGTATAGAAGCTTCCTGTTAGAGTATCTCACATCGGTTGGATAAAGAACACTGAGCTCACATATAAGTTGGACAATCTTAATACCTTAACAAAGCCTTTTAAGGTGTACTGTAATTTTTATCACAATTTTTGGAAGAAAATTTAAATTAAATATCTCACAATTTTTATTTGTTTTGTGTAATTTCAAAAGAGAATATGATTTATAAAAGTTCAAGTTATTGAATTTAATAGCTTGATTCGATTTGTTCTTCGAATCCTCAATATTATTTGTGAATAAAAAAATTATTACAAATATTTTCAAAATTTATTATTATAAAAAATATTGAAAGTTTGAGTACTTAATTTTAATATATATATATATATATATATTACTATAAATTTATTAAATTTTCGTATTTGCTTACACATAAATATAATTATAAATTATTTAATGAAAATAAAAATGAAAGTTAAAATATTAAAAAATAATCAAATATATATTTATATATATATAAATAATGATAAGACTTTTATAAACTTCAACAAATGCTATTTTCTTCAATTTGCGTTCAATTATTCAATATACTATTTTACAACTCAATTTTTTTATTCTTATTATTGAAACTTTTTTCTCTTAAATAAAATTTTTAAACTTCTAAGAATTAATGTATTAAAAAATTTATAATATCCATGAATAATCGATTTATATAATATTCTAATAAATGTTCATATTTATCTTGGTTGATCTATATGGACATTGCTTCTAGTGAGGGCAATATGGACATTGTACCGTTCCATGCTTCTAGATCGTGTGGGCAATATGTGGACAACGTATGGCTGGCGCCGCATGGATTTTCCCTTTCTCTTTTTTGACATTTGCGATTTTGTGTCGTACAAATTATACGGGAGTGTAGTAGCATGTAGTAGTAGTAGTCTAGACAGTAGTAGGGCATGCATATGAAAATGTGTGCATGTGTCATGATGGTTCAAGTCAATCCGTGTCTATGGTACACCAAAATTTAAATTAAATATAAAAGATAATTATTTTAAAAATAAATAATTATCGTTGAACAATTAAAAATAATCATTCTTAAAATCATAATTGAGTAAAAATATAAATTATTATTTACTAAGATATTCATTATACATCAAAGTAATCTTTATTAAAAATACATTACATTAATGAATACTATGTGTACAATACTCCGTCGCATAGTAGCACGGTAGAAATTGTCGCTTCAAGTGACATCAAAATTCACTACTGGGAATACAAGAACACATTTTGAGGACACAATTAGAATATTATTGATATATACATTTTTTTTTCATTTCTTCAGTGCATAATAATTTTTCTTGTTTTAATTTGTTATTACCGAGATGAATTTATAGATAAAAAAATATTGATAAATTTTCGTATAAAAATAAAAAATAACATTTATTATAAAATAATTAACTTAAAGATAAGATAAAAATCTGAAATTAAAACTGCCAAATAAAAAAAATAACATGTGCCAAAAATGATAGATAAAAAATCAGTAAAATATTTCAATTCTTATAAACTTCACCATTCATCATCCGATCATCCAATCATGTGTTGACATTTGTCTGCGGATCTCATTTCAATTATTATTCACTCCAGGTGTGTTCAATCAAAAAATTCAACTCCAAGTGTAGTGTTGAAGGCCACTTGTGAGTTGTCCCACATCGAATAATTGTGAGAGGGGAGTCTATGATATAAGCATAGGGAGTTCTCCTACTTAGTACCATATGGTTTTGAGATAGATTGAGGCTCTCTAGTGCATATTCAAGCTCCCGCTCTCGTGTGTGCGCTAGGCGTGGGACCGCACTTGAACACTCCCATTTGAAATTTGACATGTAGTACTTATTCAACACGCTGATGCTTAGTTCGGAATGATCGATTGACGAGGTCTTCTTGTTTGATGATGGGATGTTTATTGTGGTGGCGCAACTGATATATGTTTTTAGTGGTTGGTCAATTCTTTGATGATGGGATGTTTTCTTGTTTGATGATGGGATGTTTATTGTGGTGGCGCAACTAATATATGTTTTTAGTGGTTGGTCAATTCTTTGATGATGGGATGTTTATTGTGGTGGCGCAACTGATATATGTGTTTAGTGGTTGGTCAATTCTTTGATGATGGGATGTTTATTGTGGTGGCGCAACTGATATATGTGTTTAGTGGTTGGTCAATTCTACATCCCACTCGATACATATATCAATTGTGCCACCACAACATGTCCAGCACGACACCCTCAGCTCTGACAGCCATCCTTAATCGAGCCAGAGAGTCAATTCAGCAAGAGGATGCATATAGCTAGTAACATTAGGGATCGAAGACTTGGTGAAGAGTATTTACTGTATAAATAATTATCTACACATTCAATTTAGAAAATCAATGTATTTAAAAAATAATTGGAATATATTAATCTCATAAATACAACATGCATGGATTCTAGATTTCATTGACCAAAATGCACAAACTGCCAAAAAAATGCAATTAGAAGTCAACCCAAATTTATTAATTTTGACAATGTTCACTTGGTCAAAGAAATCAGAAATATTGTATCAATAAAATCATAGTATGGTAATTAATATTATATTTCATAATTAAAATCAAACAAGAAATTAGTATAAGTCGATTTCATTTTGGTAGAAAAATCAAACGTGCATGACACACATCCACAACCATGTAGTTATCTTTCAAAATAAGAACAATTAATTAGTCAAATTAAGTTTGGCTGCTGCTACTCAACTTATGGAGTACGATGATAAAATTGCAATTTTTTTACCAAGGAAAAAAAAATCAGCTAGATCTTTGGATTTTGAACCCAATCAAAAATTAATTACATGTCCTAAATTTAATTCGCTATACGTACCATGACTCCAAGTGATAATTAACCCGACGTCACTCGACGTGGACGACCTGCTCGATCGAGCGGGCCCGATCGAGCTAGTACTAGCAATGGGTTGTGAAAATGGCAGACAAATCAATAAGAACCATATAATTAAATACTACTAGCTACCTATATATAGCTTACTCGATAAATCGTCTTTGAACAAGCCATCGATTGACTTTGTAAGGTTCGATACGCCATCGATCAGTCGGTAGAGGTTGACGAGAGAAATGAATTGAAAGAGATTTGGTTTAATTTGTATGTTCATGTGAACCGATCGAATGGGGGCCGGGTATTTATTGAGATCGAGGAAGGCTTGATATTAATTCATGGTAACGGTAAAATTGTTTTTGGTTAACTAGTTGACAACATTCACTAACTTTCACCAACTTTTTATTTTATAGTAATTTTCTTTGAATTCCGTTTTTATGAAATTATGATTAATGAATATATTTAATTACATATTCAGTAAAACCTCTATAAATTAATAGTGACCCGAGAAATTTTATTAATTTAGAGAAGTTATTAATTTGTTGATTGTATTTTTTTTCATTTAAAAGACCAAAGACCAAATCGAAACCGAAAGATTATATTAATTTAAAAAGGTTATTAATGTATCGAGTATTAATTTATAGAGCTTTCACTATATGTGAATTTTATTAGTTTTAAAAAATTCAAAATTTATTAATTTAGAGAAGTTATTAATTTGTCGATTGTATTTTTTTCATTTAAAAGACCAAAGACCAAGTCGAAAGATTATATTAATTTAAAGAGGTTATTAATATATCGAGTATTAATTTATAGAGTTTGATTTTATTAGTTTTAAAAAATTTAAAATTTACGGTCTTTAACAAATAATTAACAAATTAATATTTTATTGATTTTTTTTATCAAAAAATAAAATGAAAATTATATTTTTGAATTAGTCAAATGCAAATTAATTATAAATCAAAAATTAAAAAGTAGGTAAAATTTTAACTAGTACTCCTAGAGTCCTAGTATATATAACAACCTGGAATATATACTAGTGCACTTCTGGTTGAGAAATTGATCAAATGATGAATGCGAGTTACTGTAACTAGCTAGATCCAAATTGAAGTTCAAAAAATGATCAATAATAATGAAAGTTTAAAATTGTAATTTTGGCACAGTATTACTTCACTGATCAACCCTAACCAAGTTATTAGAGATCTGCAGGAACTAAAACATGAAGAAAAAAAAATGCAGATTTCTTCGAGTGAGATACCTTATCTAAGATCAAATTAAATACACCAAATGATTAAATACACTATTTTGTTTCTTTGCAAATTTTGAATTTAAACTATCTTTAAAATGACCAAAATGCTTGTGTAGTGTATATGTCCAAAATTTAATTAGTAGTGTTGATTTTTGTGTAATTTTTAACATATCAATACTTTAATTTATTGCAATTATAATAAATGAAATAAATAAATAATGTGTACAGTTGATTTATTATTATATATATATATATATTTTAGAGTTTCCTTGTATATATATATGTCCCCCCGTTTAATTTACTCACCATGCGCCAAGCATTTTGTGTATTTAATTTATATGAGCCACGTCTAACTATCAAATTCACGTCACATTGATTTATTTATTTTATAAATTATATAAATTCAACGTGCAATTAAATTAAAATTAAATAATTTGAGCGCAATTCACGTGTTAAATTGTAATATCACAATTTATTTATTTTTTTGCGTTGGCAGGTTCTATGTAGATTTAAATTATATTTAGGGTTATTTTTTTTGTAATGTGTTGAGACTATATTACTTTTTGTTCTATTTATTTTTTTTAGTTTATTCATAAGTTCTGTAATTAATTATTTCACAACCATCGTGAAAATATAATGAGCAGCCTTGTGATCCACCGGGATTCCGATTCCACCCGAGAGACGAAGAATTTGTTAGGATTGTATACACCGGGAAGGCGGGCGGTGCTTTACGTCAACGAGACCACCGACTACTCGTCGGACCACCGGGACCCGCCTAGAGAGGACGAGGACTTTTTCCTTGACTCGTCGATACCCGATCGACCGGATACGCCCAATGCGTGACGGAAACTCCGATCGATCTCCGCACGAATCCACCCCGTACTCTACTACCAATCCTCGAGAACAACCGACGTCCAACCGTTGTCGGGAATCCACTCAACCCGAGTGTTCCGAATTCCCGACCAACCAACAACGACAACCAATCACAAGCAATACATATATATCTTCAATGCACCCAAGCATACACAATATACATATTCAAGCAATAATAGAGCTATCCACAATCGAAGCAATCAACACAATACGAAACGAGAAAGCAAACAAACACGACACCGAGAATTATAGTGGTTCACCTTTAAATAGGTTACATCCACTTTGCCGCCACGATTTTCACTAGATAAATCGAATCGTTACACCGAGCTTTACAAGAATTCTCTCTCGAATTCTAACTCTCACGACTCTCTCTAGGATCCTCACACTCTAGCCCACCCAACGAGATACACCGAAATATAAACGAGAGCTTCCAAGAGATTCCAAGATTTTTCTCCCAAAAATCTAATTCTAACCCTCTTTCTATATTTCTCTCTCTATAATGGTGGCTACAAATGGTTTTGGATAACATACATGTGAGGGGGAGGTAGTATATATAGTACTAGGGTCAAGACCTAGTCAAAGCCCCAAAAAAGCCCAAAAAACGAGTTGGCCCAAAACCTTCCAGGAAGTGGCACGAACGTGCTGACCTTGCTGAAAGTCTCCCATGCCTGCTGAAGGGGTGGCACGAACGTGCCAGGCCTGCTGAAGAGGTGGCACGAACGTGCCAGTTCCTGAACCGACTTCGGCTCTTCCTCCGTCCGTGCTCGTCTTCGGCTCTTCTTGGTTTGGTTTGGCTCCACCAAACCCAACAGAATTGATATGTGATTATCTGATGAAATGGGTGAGCTTGCTCGATTTTGACATGAACAAGTGCGAGCTATATATATATATATATATATATATATATATATATATATATATATATATATGGGACATTCCCGATAACTAAACCGCCGCTCTCGCTTCATTAATTCTCTTTATTGCATTTTTGGTCTTCGTCATGATCGCTAAGTGTTTGTGAAAACTCCACTGCTCAGTTTCGTATAATAACTGTGTAGTGTGTGTGGTATATTTTCGTTTGTATATGTTTCATCTGTTTAATTTTCTGCAATAACAATTGAATCGGGTGGTATCATGTTCATGCGTGTAATATATTTCAGTTGTATTCGATTTTTATGCTTAGTAATCGAAAGTCCAGATTGACTTAATCTGATTGAGCACGCTAATTCTTTCCCATGTGCTTATGGGATTAGTTGATGCCACCAAATTTGTTATTTAATCATGCATGTATAATATCATACTTGTTGTAGTGGCCTGAAATATTTCTTCTCCCTATCCAGAGTTTATTGTGAAAATTTCAGACTTATCATACAATTATTCTCCGTTTGAATAAGTTTCTGCGGAAATGCTCAAGTGTGTGCAGTGCCTCGGTGAGAGGATTATTCCCCCAAAAATTCAATGAAAATTTCCTCTCCATGTTCCTTTGGTTTGGTGCTGTCTCTCGAATTTTCTAGCTAAATTATTCTTGTTTTAAATTTTCTAGTGATTATTTAATTTGCCAGTTTTTATGTCGTGACATTCGAGTGGTTAAAAATTGTTGAACAAGATAATCAAATCTAGAAGTCAAAAATACACAAATAGGAAAGGACACATTATACATATACGGAGTATAAAACACAATATTTAGCGCTAAGATATGAATTTAAAGATCTTCAAGCTTGGCGACGTGTAAAAATAGCTTCCAGCTGGTCCGGTGGATGAAAGAACAAAGTAAATCTGTCGTGCCAATATTTGGAAGAAGTAGCCGCCGGAGCTGATTTTCTCTTTCTGGGAGGTGGAGGGCATGGCAATCGGCTTGGAATTCTCGATTCGGCATAAGTTGGAGTCGTTGGAAAATAGTTAGCTAAATCTTCACCATCGTTGTCTTCTTCTTCTTTTTCTTCTTCTTCAACAATATTATAATAATAATCACTTTTTTTCTTCTTCTTCTCTTGCTTTGTGAAATTTGATGCTTGATGATCAAGATCCATTTGTACATGAAGCTTTTCGGAATACCCCATTTTATTTTAACACTAGGAGTATTATTTTGTTGGGAAGATGGAATATATATATATAATTTGAAATATGAAACTTGCAGGGAAATTCTTGTTTTGAGAAAGTTGGCAATATTATACTAGTACAAGACTTTTACGAGAAGGAAGAGCGAGCGTGGAAATTGTAAAGTACACTATTTATTGTCTCTTTGCATTTATTAATTATTTAATAAAATTAGACACTTTTTTTTTTATTTTTTTATCACAAAAAAGAAAGAACCCGAGGAATTCGTGAGCTATACTATTGGACAATTAAAAGGGATGAGGGCAGGACAGTAATTACACACGGCACTACTCACTTTTTGATTCATGGCGAATCAAACAAATTTATTATAGTGTATACAAAATCACACGATATGTCGATATATGAAGTAAGAATAAATTGTTCACGTACAATGTCATGCTCCTACTTGTATATCTAAATATCGTGCATTTCTTAATATGCCGTTATGGGAGTTGCCTCAATCCAAATTTATTGTGGGAGCTTGGAGTGATACAAAATATACTTTTTTTAGTTTGATTTTTTGAATTTAATTTCTACTCCTAATCATTATTATTCAATTTAAGTTCATTATGCTCGATGTAATTCGGTTCAAATTATTGGAGAATATTTTCTATCCACTGATATAAATGTTAAGTGGTTAAATTTTTCTAACAGTTTATCATATAATATATTCGACTCACTAATACAAATGTTAAGTAACCCAATTTTTTTACACGAACTTTTAATTAACTAATCTTTTGTACAATTTGGGTTTGGAGGCAAAATGATCATTTCTCTTCAAATTTGAATATGTTGCGCCATGTAAAATGTCGTCGTCGTTTATATCCTATAAGCCGCCGTTTCATATGTCTTCTCAAGAATTCTACAACAATTTCTATCGATCATTAAACAAACACGTGTTTCTCAACGGAATTTTGTTATTTCAAGTGCTATAAATCCTTGGACAACTTAGGCACAACATTGCAATGCTCAGTTGCAATTTTAATTGGACTATCTTGAAACACCCAAATCTCAAAAATGATCAAAGGCTTAAATCATGTTACAATTGGGCGTTTGATTTACAATGTACTTCCTCCAAACCAGACTAATAGTCAAAATTTCTTTTTATTTTGTGAAAAAAGTGTGACTATTAGTCTAGAGAGGAGGGAGTATTGATTTATCGTTTCAATTGATCGATAGAAACTAATAAAAAAATCACCCAAAAATTGGAACGGTAAAAAAATAATCACTCAAGATGGAATGAATAAAGTTGAAATTAAATAAGCTAACCCGATAGACATCCAGCGGTGAAACATCACCAATGAATCCATCGGTTTATAAGATAATCCGTCGAAAAATTCCCAACCGATTTATAATGTAACCCGACTCGCATCCCTTTCATGGCGATTCCAACATTTGTAGTATATACTGTAAATAGCATTATCCTGATCCGATCTCCCTCTGTCATTCCTTCGATTCTTTGCATGCACATATATTATCATGTACTCTGTTCGTATACGTCCGTTGTGTGTTTTTTGTGTGTGAGAGAGATAGCGTCTAAAAATGGCGATCGCGAATACATACAGGGTCTTCAGCTTCTCCTCCGACGGCACCGTTCGCCTGAATCGCCGCACATCGTAACAATTAAAGGTTCGGATGAATTTTGGAACCGACGGTAAGGAAGGTAGACGATGATATGATTTTTCTCGAATTGATTTCTCTCCCAATTTTTCTGTTCGATTTCAAAATCCAGAAACCCTAATTCCGAATTTGGGCGTTTCTAATTAGTTAACAACGGTGGAGCGTTTCGGAAATGTCAAAGGCTTCAATACCCTTCTCCCGAACGAACAAGTAAAAATTCCCCTCTTCTCTTAATCCATCGAATCAACGCAACACGAATAACTAACATCTAATCACCTTCAGGAACGCCAATGGAAAGATCGAAATGGACGATCCGGAAAAGACGACGTCAAGGGTCGCCAAATTGGTCGACCAGCTACATTCCAGCTCGTCTTCCCCGCACGAGATCGAAATCGTCACGGCCTGTTTGCTCGGCGTAGCCAAATCGAGAAAGGAAGCTCGATCTCTCATTGGGTCCCACGCTCAAGCAATGCCCCTCCTCGTATCCATTCTCAGAACCGGAACTCTGGTGGCCAGAATAAACGTGGCCTCGACTCTAAAAGTGCTCTGTAAAGAATCCGACTTAAGGGTCAAAGTCCTTCTAGGGGGCTGCATCCCCCAGCTGCTCTCGCTCTTGAAGTCGGATTCGCCCGAAGCTCGAAAAGCCGCTGCAGAGGCGTTGTGCGAGGTCTCGTCGGGCGGGCTCTCGGACGACCCGGTCGGGATGAAAATATTCGTCACGGAAAACGTGGTCCCCACTCTGTGGGAGCAGCTGAACACCACAAAAGATAAACGCGACAATAAAGCGGTTGAAGGGCTTATCGCGGGCACGCTGAGAAATCTGTGCGGTGGTAAAGACGGGCACTGGCGAACTACTCTCGATGCGAGTGGGGTCCACGTGATTGTCGACCTTCTCTATTCGGACAATCCGGTTGCTCAGTCGAACGCGGCTTCTCTCTTGGCGCGTTTGGTTATGGCTTTCACGGACAGCGTGCCGAAGATAATCGACTGTGGGGCGCTCGAGACTTTGATCGGGCTTTTAGGACAAGACAAAGATGTCTCGGTGAGAGCTAGTGCTGCCGAGGTGATAGAAGCTGTTTCCTCGAAATCAGGGAAAGCGAAACAAGTTATCGTTGACGCGGGGGGGAAGGTTATACTTATCGGAGCTATAATCGCTCCTTCGAAAGAAGGTATACAAGGAGAGTGGGGGCTGGATCTTCAGAAGCATTCGATGCGGGCGTTAGCGAATATATGTGGGGGGATGCCTGAGTTAATTCTCTATCTCGGAGAACTTTCCCAGTCGCCGAGGTTAGCGGCTCCAGTTCCTGATATTGTTGGGGCGCTTGCTTATACCTTAACGGTCTTCAAGCGGAGTGAAGATGAAAAGCCGTTTGAGTCGAGGAAGGTCGAAAACATTTTAATTATGCTCTTGAAACCGAGGGACAATAAGCATGTCCAGGTGCGTCTTCTTGAGGCACTGGCGAGTCTGTATGGAAATCCCCATCTATCGGGTGGTGGTGTGATCAATCAACCCCGAGCAAAAAAGGTGCTTATTGGGCTAATAACAATGGCTGTCGGTAACGCCCATGAATATTTGATATCGTCTCTGATACAACTATGCACCGAAGGAGTAAGCGTGTGGGAGGCCTTGGGAAAGAGAGAAGGGATTCAGATAGTGATTTCGGCTATGGGTTTATCGAGCGAAGAGAACCAAGAGTACGCTGTTGAGATGCTCTCTATCCTGACAGAGCAAGTGGAAGATAGCAAGTGGGCAATCACAGCGGCTGGTGGAATACCACATCTTGTCCGTTTACTCGAAGTTGGGTCCCAGAAGGCGAGATTAGACGCGACCCATATTTTGTGGAACTTGGGCTGTCACAGTGAAGATATTCGAGCTTGCGTCGAGAGTTCCGGGGCAATTCCGGCATTCTTATGTCTTCTTAAAAACGGTCAACCGAGGGAGCAAGAAGCCACTGCCATGGCTCTAATGAAACTCATTCGGACTGCTGACTCAATAACCGTGAACCAGTTGTTACCTTTGCTCACTGGTGACTCACCGAGTTCCAAGGCTCACGTCATCAAAGTTTTGGGACATGTACTTTCCACTGCATCACATAGTGACCTTGTGCTTGAAGGTGCTTTTGCTAATGTAGGCCTGAGGTCACTTGTCGAGGTTTTTAATTCTGGAAATGAGAAGACCCAAGAGTATGCGGCTACAGTTTTGGCTGATTTATTCTGTGATCGCCAAGACATATATGACAGCCTAGCCACAGATGAAGTTGTCAACCCGTGTATAAAACATTTGACTATCAAAGTTCAGGGAATTGTTTCCCGAGCATTTGGAGCTTCGTCTCGTCCGAAAAGGATGCCATCCATCGCAGAAGGCGACGTCCGGACCTTAATCACGTTAGCGAAAACAGGATCCATTGATTCTGCAGAAACTGCCATGTGTGCATTAGCTAATTTATTGTCGGATCCTCAAGTGGCTGCAGACGCTCTGGTTGTGGATGTTGTTGCGGCTATAACAAAAGTTATGCTCGACGGATCGTTGGAGGGCAAGCAGATTGCTTCACGTGCTCTTTACCAATTACTAAAGCACTTCCCACTGAGTGCCGTGCTTACCGGGAACGCCCAGTGTCGGTTCGCTATTCTCGCGGTTGTTGATTCTTTAAATGCGATGGATTTGGATAGCCCCGATGCTTATGATGCATTAGAATCAGTTTCTATCTTATCTCAGACAAGTCAGGGCCTTAATGAAGTCCCGTCTAGCTTAGGGCCACTCGTACGCTGCTTGTGTGAGGGTCCACCTTCGGTGCAAGATAAAGTGATTGGGATTTTGTCTAGAGTTTCCAGGGATCAGCCGGTCTTGTTAGGTGACTTACTGGTCTCGAATTCAAGATCGATCGGTGCATTAGCTAGTAGAATAACGAAATCTGGCAGCCGGGAAGTGAGAGTTGGTGGAACAGTACTGCTAATTTGTGCTGCCAAGGAACATAGAAGTCAATCAATGGATGCACTCGAGGCATCCGGATACATGAAGCCGCTTACTCATGTGTTAGTGAATATGATCAAGCGGAATCCTACTGATTCTTCTATGGAGATCGAAGTTAGAACCCCTAGAAGTTATAGAGATAGGTCAGCTTTCCGAAATGGGGATGAATTTGATGAGCCTGATCCCGCAACCGTCAAGGGAGGCACTGTTGCCTTGTGGCTGTTATCTATAGTTTCGTCATCTCATCCAATGAACAAAATCAACGTGATGGAAGCTGGGGGAATCGAAGCCCTTCATGGCAAGCTCGCAAGACATGCTATCAAAGGCCCGGTAAATTTAATATCGTATTTTTGTAAATTCTATTTATCATCATTAAGCTTATTTTATTTTCAGGAAGAGTTAGAAGACACAGAGGGAGTATGGATCAGCACTGTTCTCGCAGCTGTTCTTTTCCAGGATGCTACTGTTGTCTTGTCTTCTATGTCCATACAATTTGTGCAGCCACTTGCCACCCTCTTGAAGGCAGATGAAACTATCCACAGGTTTTTTGCTGCTCAGGCAATGGCCAGTCTTGTTCGCCATGGCAACATGGAAATAAATCTTGCTATAGCTAACTCGGGTGCAGTAGAAGGGATTACAACCTTAATCAGACACTTGGAGCCGTCGGATATGCCGAATTTATTAGCCTTATCCGATGAATTTTCTTTAGTAAATAATCCTGAGCAGGCAGTCTTGGAGAATTTATTCCGAATCGATGATCTTAGGCTAGGTTCTTTGGCTCAGAAGACTATCCCTTCCCTTGTTGATTTGTTGAGACCCATACCCGATAGACCTGGGGTTCCTTTAGTTTCTATTCGCCTCTTGACTCAGATTGCAGATGGAAATGATACTAATAAACTACTCATGGCTGAGGCTGGAGTTTTGGATGCCCTGACTAAATATCTATCTCTAAGCCCTCAGGACCTATCGGAGGGAATCATATCGGAACTGCTAAGAATATTGTTTAGCAATCCAGATCTTATCCAATATGAAGCAGCAGCAATTAATTGCATGAGTCAACTCATTTCAGTTCTCCGTTTGGGATCAAGAAGCGCGAGATTAAGTGCTGCGAGAGCCTTAGACGAACTCTTTGACGCTGATAACATCAGAAACTCCGTGTCATCCACGCAGGCAATTCAGCCTCTGGTCGATATGCTTAATTCCACTTCCGAAAGCGAACAAGTGGCTGCTTTAAGCACGTTAATTAATTTGACATCTGATAGTGACTCGAAAATAACCATGCTGATTCAAGCGGAAGGCGATCCACTTCGTACTCTCTGTAAGATCCTATCGTCTGCTCTTGCTTCTTCAGAGGTAAAGACTGAGGCTGCCGAATTATGCTGTGTTGTTTTTGGTAATTCGATTATCAGAGAAATGCCGATTGCCTCTGAATTCATCGAGCCCCTAATACTGCTCATGAAGTCTGATAACGAAACCGCGGTGGAATCAGGTGTTTGTGCTTTCGAACGATTATTGGACGATGAGCGTCAGCTCGAGATTACGTCAGATCACGATTTTGTCAGTATGCTTGTTGGTTTAGTTTCCGGATCAAATCACCGTCTTATCGAAGCAAGTATCAGTGCACTCATTAAACTGGGGAAAGATAGAACCCCACGAAAGCTGGATATGGTAAATGCTGGGATCATAGATAAATGTCTTGATTTACTCCCCACGGCTCCGAACTCTGTGTGTGCTATGATTGCAGAGCTTTTCCGCGTCTTAACCAATAGTAGTGTGGTTTCCAAAAGCTCCTCCGTCGCTAAAATCGTAGAGCCTCTGTTTGCGGTACTGCTTAAAACAGATATCGGGATGTGGGGACAGCACAGTGCCTTGCAATCACTCGTTAACATTCTCGAAAAGCCTCAGAGTCTTTCGGCTCTGAAAGCCACTCCTACCCAAGTCATAGAACCCATAATCTCGTTTCTCGAATCTCCATCACAGGTTATCCAGCAGCTCGGTACGGAGTTGCTGTCTCACCTGCTTGCCCAAGAACATTTCAAGCAAGACATAACCACGAAAAGTGCGATCGTCCCTCTTGTCCGGCTGGCGGGTATCGGGATACTGGATTTACAGCAGACTGCGATAAAGACGTTGGAGGAAATGTCCTTAAGCTGGCCAAAGGAGATATTCGATGCGGGTGGTATCATCCAGCTTTCGAAAGTCATTGTTCAGGAGGACCCTTTACCCCCTAAATATCTGTGGGAATCTACTGCCTTAGTTCTCTCAAATATCGTCCAATCCGATGCTGAATACTACTATCTTAATGTCCCTGTTCGTGCACTTGTAAGAATGTTACACTCTTCCACGGAGAACATTGTTAAGCTTGCATTAAATGCTCTCATGGTTCAAGAGAAGACGAAAACTTCAAGTGCCGAAGTAATGGCTGAAGCTGGTGCTATCGACTCCTTACTAGACCTCCTGAGGTCCCATCAGTGTGAAGAGGCATCGGCTAGACTTCTGGAGGCATTGTTCAATGATAAACGAGTGCGTGAAATGAAGGTCTCTAAATACGCAATCGCCCCTCTAGCTCTGTACCTGCTGGATCCGCTGACGAGAAACCAAACCAGTAGGCTTCTTGCAGCTCTTGCTCTCGGTGACCTTTCGCAGCACGAAGGTCTCGCTAGAGCAAGCGACTCGGTTTCCGCTTGCCGGGCCCTTGTGACATTGCTTGAGGATCAGCCAACGGAAGATATGATAATGGTGGCAGTTTGCGCGTTGCAGAATTTCGTCATGAAGAGCCGGACCAACAGGAGAGCTGTTGCCGAGGCTGGAGGGGTACTGGCGATTCAAGAGCTTGTGCTGTGCCCGAATCCGGAAGTTGCTGCCCAGGTGGCTCTGCTCATCAAGTTTATGTTTTCGAACCACACGCTTCAGGAATATGTGTCGAATGAGCTGATCGGATCACTGACGGGTAAACTGTTTTTATTTTGATCTGTTCTTTCTTTGGAGTTTTGATTTTCATTTTCTTGAGGTAATAAACAATATGTGATCTTTTAGGCATGTGGTTCTGAGATGATGGGAGTGGATACAAAACTAGATTGAGAAAAATTATTCAGTTGGGTATTGTTTGTAAGTAAGTACATATCTCAGGGAGTTGTTTGTAACACTTTAAGGGGGTGCTTGTAATTTTGAAGATAACCACAGTATTTTCTACTTCCTTAATTTGGCTAAATCTAATAGAAAAATCACAAGTCATTTTCTGTAAAAATGTTTATATTTCTAATATTTGAGGTCAAGTTTACTAATTTCCCAAATGCTGCACGACATTATTGTTGCCTTTTCTGCTGACAATTTTTTTTATCATATTATTTGATTCAGACATTTTCCTATCCTTTTTCCCCTTTTTAATTTTGATTTTGGTTTTACGGCTATCCTTGACGAGGTTCTTATCAGAAGTGTTTCTATATTGCAGCTGCTCTAGAGAAAGAAGTGTGCTCTGCGGCCGTACATGAAGAAGTGCTGAGGACAATAAATGTTATCTTTGCCAATTTCCACAAGCTCCATATTTCCGAAGCAGCAACACTATGCATTCCCCATTTGGTCTCCGCCTTAAAGACGGGGAGTGAGGCTGCCCAGGAGTCCGTTCTAACAACCTTGTGCTTGCTCAAACATTCGTGGGCGACTATGCCGTTAGACGTGTCCAAATCTCAAGCAATGGTTGCCGCTGAATCCATCCCCATTTTGCAAATGCTTATGAAGAGTGGCCCACCCAGTTTTCACGACCGAATAGAGAGCCTCTTAAACGGTTTACCCGGTTGTTTAACGGTCACCATTGTACGTGCTAACAACTTAAAGCATGTCATGGGAGGGACCTATCCTTTTTGCCGACTGGGCATAGGCAATGCCCCTGCTAGGTACACTAAGGTAATTGGATTAATGCAAAAACTTAAGTAATGGTCTGCGTTGGAACAATAAAGATACTGATGAATTTGCTTAGAACTTGATTTCAAACTCATAGCTCAATAATAAGATAAGTATATGTCTGCTTTTGATATAAAGTCTCTGGAAGATAATTAAGTTCCACCGGCAATAATATGTCCATGGTAAAAAATTCGACTACCAGTGGCCTTTTGATGTTATTTAGGGATATAAACACATTTACTATCCTTAAAGGCCGCCTTAGTCATGAACCAAACCAAGTTTTCTTTCAAAATTTCAAACATTCCCTTGACGTGTTTTAATGTTGTACAAAATACAAATTGCATGCACCTAATGAGGGTAAAACGATTGTGAAACAACACAAACCTCAAGTGGGTTTCCGTATTTTTGAAAGGTAACCGGTTTATTTAGTAATAAAGCTAAACTGCAGTGACAGTTTTTGTAATTATCCGTTTTTTACTTATACAACATAATTGCATGTTCAGCTCTGCGACAGTAGCTGCTTATAATTTGTTTATCTGCTTACTACCCTGACTGTCTTTGTTTATCAGGTTGTGGCCCATAACACTTCACCCGAATGGAATGAAGGTTTCACATGGGCTTTTGATGTACCACCTAAGGGGCAAAACCTACAAATCGAAGTCAGAAGCAAAAGTACTTTCGGAAAGGTAACTTTCGCTTTCAGCTTAATTTTGATACTCACATCTGGAACTTCTTTCTTTAACTGAGTGTTCATACAATGGATTATTTTGTTGCCACACAAACTTTTTGTTAATACCCTTTACCTTTTGTCTTTGGGGTTGATTACAAGAAGTACCCTTGAGGTTTGACCTTACGACAAAAAACTAGCTTTAAAAATTACAAATAATATTTGAGATTTTATTTTATCTTACATTTACCAACTTTTCAAACAAATAATTCTCAAAAGCCTCCTTCACATCTATCAAGAATATTGCAATTAATCGATTCAATGTTACATTGAATCAAACCTTTTTGGCGTATTTTGGAAGTTAGCTCTCCATTTTTGTAAATATCGTTGTTTTTATTACTTTTACATTTCACACCTATTTATTTTTTGACTTGTACATTTACATTTTTTATCAAGACTCCTCTTGGCAAAGTGACGATTCCAATTGACAAAGTCGTGACTGAAGGAGTACATAGTGATGTGTTTACCCTTATCCTGGATACCAACAAAGATAGCACTTCAAGAACAATTGAAATCGAGATAACCTGGTCAAACAGGGTCGAATAAAAGCGCATTCAGCATATGTTATTTTAACGTTTTAAGGTAAATTAATTCATCTGAATTATGAAGCGCGTCTGAAGCTACTTTTTTTTTAATCCTTATCCAAATGTGAGTATTTGTCAGAGTTCTGTAATTATGCTATCGGAAATGCAAGATGTGGATATAGATGAGGTTTTCCCACGGCAAAAAAATAGTTTTGGAGTCGTTACATGATCTCATTTTTGTACATGGAACGAGGGTTCATAAATAGAACAGGGGGAACTCTTGAATATTGATACTTATTAATGTAAACTGGCAAAACATCTGTCAAATGTAAATGCAAATTTTGCAGAAATGCATGGATTTGCCACTGAACATTATTTCTTGGAGTAGGCTTCTCTCATTCTTTAGCTATATGTTTTTAATATCAAATCTATTGAAACAAAAAAATATATATATATCCCTACTGACCTCACACAACAATCACTTTATTAAAGTGGTGCATATATTTCACACACAAAGATATGTAAAATGAATTTGAAGTTTATATATATCAGCCTTTTAAGATAATCCTGATTTCATTACTAATTAAGAAGGAATACTTCATACATTGTGTTACTTAACAAAGGGAAAGTACTGATCTGAAAAGAAAACTAGATAGATAAGTCTCTAATGCACTTATAAACCATAGCATAACAGAATTTGCATTAAGGCTACTTTGCCGAAATACATCAGGCGGTCAACTTTAGTATTTGGCAGCAGCAACTAGAGAAGCTCTGGCTCGTGTAAAAGCAGCGATTAGCGAACCGAGCTGCAACTTGTCGTTGCATCCTACAGTTAACCTATATCTGTATGCCAAACGAATAAATGAATGAATTTGTACAAAATTAAACCCAAATGCTTAGAGGAATCATAAATTTTGGCTTGGTTACAAATAGTACACATAGTACGGAAAGTACATACTCGATATCAGCCATTTCACTAATAAGCTGAATGCGAACATGTGGCGGCATCTTGATCTTAAAAACAAACCTGATATCAAGAATCACAAAAACAAATGAGTAGACGGAACTTTTTGCATGGTAAACAACAAAAATAAGCCAAGCATACATACATAGTTACTTCTCTGACAATATCAAGCAGAGCTAACCCTTTTCTGGTCTTGATTTCGGAGATTTCTGCATATTTATGAGTTACATGAAATAAATAAATGAATAGGAGGAAAAGTACAGGAGTATAAAATAGGGAAAATGATTGGAAAACCTACTCCTGTGGTTTAGCCTAATTACAGAAAGAACCAGTTATCTTATAATAGCCTTTTTGTAATCAGACAAAACCTATAGGGTTTAAAGTTGTAATGAACCCTATAAAGATTCAATAATTGAAATTACTTCTGTAGCTAGTGGAAAAGGACTCGTTGAGTAGCCAATGGCAAATCTGTTCAATGTCTTTAGGCAAAGGATTTCCAGTGCACAAGTACACAGCTTCTTCTGTGATCTGTGGGCAAGCCATATGTGTTGACTGCACACAACCCATGATTAATATTTTTAGCAATAAGTCGAAGAAAATGCTTATCAAATATGGCTAACATTGGCTTACAAGCCAAGTATAAACAAAACAAAAAATACGCAAAATAAGATTTTTGTTTCATATTTTTTATTCCTATTTTAAAAAAATGAGAAAAAAAAGCAGCTCAAGCAAGATACTAACCTGTAAAATGTTTAAAGCTTTTCTCATGTCACCATTACAGAGACGTATAAGAGCTTTCAAACCACTTTCAGGAACATCTAGCCTGAATACATGACATGTGAGTCAAACGAAGAATGAAGTGAAATAATAGCTTCCCGTAAATTAGAATAAAAAAAAGAACTATAAGTAGATTGATAATTTTCTGGTAAATTTTCAAGAGAACTGACATAATAAATTTAATTAAGTAAATAACAAGAGGATATACAACTTTACCCTTCAGCATTGATGACATGTTTAAGCCTCTCCATGACATGAACAAAGTCGAGAGGAGCAAATCGGAACCGTGTACATCTTGATTGTAATGCTGGAATAACCTTGTTGACATTGTTGCAAATCAGAGCAAATCTAGTGCTTTTTGTGTATTTCTCAATCACTGCAAAGCAAATAAGCACATGTGTCACAGTTCTGTGATCTTAATCAAGCAGAATAATATAATGGAGGAAAAAAACATAAGAAAAAGTGAAAGGGTTGTCTTGCCTCTGCGGAGAGCAAATTGTGCATCCTTAGTCATGGCATCTGACTCATCCAAGAGAACCAATTTTACAGCAGGCTTTGCACTACAAAAACAGAAGCTACTAATAAAAATCTGAGAAATGTTCCACTCACTTAAGGTCAAAGGTAGTTTTTATAAGTTGTACTGAATTAACACTCTAACTTTTTGCTTTTTCACAATTCTTACTCAAACTTTAAACTGTTCCAGTTTAAAATAGCTTCTGATAATGTTATGCTCTTATCTTGGATTATGTTTTTTCAAAAATAGCTTTCGTCAGTATTTTTCTTTTCATTTAAATACTCTAACATTTCAATCTCTTTTCAAAAATGGCTTCCACTACTTTTTGAAAAATAGCTTATGCAACACCCCCCAGCCCTCTGGCAGGCCGAAGCCTAACCCTTATTGACCGATTCAGTTATTAAATGACTACTATCGAGAGTGATATCTTGACCCAACAAATCAGCACATGACACCACCTAGGGGGTCATTCTTCATGTAATTGCTCAAGAGCAAACACGCTTAAATTCAGAGTTCTTATGAATGTATTCCCAGAAAAGGAATGCATCTTGTTGTATAAGTAGCATATTCAATTATTTTAAACTTTTTTCGATAGTTACAGATTAACTCAAATTTTTGTAAGAAACACCAAAAGATACCAGCATTTAATTAGCAATCTTTAAATGGTCAGCTATATATGTGAAAATGTCACAAAGAAAATTATACTTTTTGGCAATTATCCCTTTTTATAACCATAGAAAAAAATACCCAAAAGATAAGCTCTGGGTGCTTGCGAAGTCCTGAATCTGCTGCCTTACTACTTCTATACCACGATCGTCGGATGCATTCAGCTCCAATACCATATTGTGCATCTTGTCTCCATAAAGCTTCCGAGCCAATGCAAGAACAGTGGATGTCTTCCCTGTCCCCGGTGGTCCATACAGCAGCAAATGAGGTAATCTGTTTCCACTTGCTAACCTATCGACTGATGCACAAGAAACCTCTCTAAGAATTACAAATCATTCGATAAACTAAACATATAGCTGTAGTACAATGAGAATAGGGGCCCAATTGTCATGAATTATGCGATTTTAGGTTTAAAACAAAATTAAACACAAGGTCCAACTGAAACAACTATGCAAGACAGTGCACAAACCCAGGAAAATCGTGGTGGAGAATCAAACATAGAGCTAACCATTATACACATACTCCGTACTAATTTAAATGAATAGCATAATGTATAGTTACTTGCAAGTGATAGAAATGCAGAATCCGAGAAAAACACTGAATTCTCCAAAAAAGCCCCAAAAATTTTGAGGCCCGCCAAGTGTTTGAATTAATGCGCAAGAACTAAAAAGGGAATTTACTGGTTTCAACTATGTCGCGGTGCGCAGCGACGTCGTCCAGAGACTGAGGGCGGTACTTCTCGACCCAAGGGGTGGCCTTGGTGTCCGGCAGAGCTGCCGATACGACGACGTCTTTGCCCTTGTTGCTAGGTTTTGGAGACAGACCGTTATCGTTGTCGTCATCGATGTCCATTACAGAGATCACCTCCGACATTTTTTCCGAAGAACTAAACGACGGCGTTTACGCTGGCCCTCTGCAATTTCTTCTCTCTCTCTCACTCTCGAAGACGGATGCTGTGCACTTTTTACTGCGCTTGCCCTCCGGTAGATTACTCTCCGGTTTCTGCAGCGAGACCAGTTTATAGGGTTTCTAAATACTCAAATGTGACTTTACATGTTTCGTTGGAATCGGATGGAACCTGATAGAATTGAACCGCAGAGGCGGCGGCGCACATACGCACCGAGTCGTTTTGGCGCCAATGTTATCCCTAGGGAAATTGAGAAAACTAGTGTAACACCCGTGCGATGCACGGGATATAACTTTACGTTTTTGATGTTTTAACGTGCTCTTAATCTTGCGGTGCTCGTGATTTTACGTACATAGCTCTCTACAATATCGTTTAAAATAATTTGTTTCGTTTAAAACATACATTACAATAGTAAAGTACATGTTTGAACTTCATTTATATTCTCTAAAGGAAACATTAAAAGGCAAAATTCTAAACTTTTATTACAAATTTTGAAAGACTTCCTTAAACACCACATTATTTGTTTTGTTTGTAAGTTTACCATTCTCGTCACAACACAAAATTTTTAACCCACTTCTATTCGTCACCCTTGAAACAGCAACGTACAGTTGCCCATGAGTGAAAACCGGTTTCTTCAAAAACACACCAACAGCTGTCAACGATTGACCTTGGCTTTTATTGATCGTCATTGCATACGATATCATCAACGGGAATTGTCTTCGTTGAAATTTAAAAGGAATCCTCGAATCAGAAGGACAAAGCGTCATCTTGGGAATATACACAATTTCATTCGTGTTTTTGCCTCCCAAGACTCGTGCCTCTATAACATAAGTCTCAAGTTTGGTTACCACCAATCGAGTTCCATTGCACAGTCCTGCCGAGTGATCAATGTTTCTTATCAACATCACCGGAACACCAACCTAAACAAAAAAAAAAAACAATAAACATCAATAACTAAACATCATGTTCATATGCATCAAGCATAAACAATAAATAAAATAATCTACATTTTCATTTTATGAAGAAGATACCATTTAATATAAACATTAAGGAGCATAACATCCATTAATATTTTATATTACGAACAAACATAAAAACTTTACAAATAAGATAGAAATAACCTTTAACTTCAACTGATGATTCGGCAACCCTGAGCATTTGATGGTATTCAAGAATTCAACGGAGTGCATGTTTGCAAACATATTCTCTGCACCCTCAGACTTTTCAATCGAATCAACACTAAGATATATTCTTTCATCCGTAGAGTGCATCGAAACCATGTAATCGTTAATAGAATCAACTTCTTCCAAAGTTGGGGCCAAAATGACCCTACCTTGTAAGAATTCCACATCTCCAATATGATTTGAGAAATCAGGATATATTGCATTAACCATTGAACAGATGAAATCATCGGAAGAGGTTATGAGAAGATCATTGGGAATTTCTAGAACAACAACCCCATCATTGTCGTCTCCTATAGTTCCATCCCCAATCGAAGACATCCAATTAGAGAATTCTCTTAAAGTAATTAAATCATTTTCGTCCACAACATTCTGCAATCTCATATTATTCGTCAACCTCAAGACTTTGCATTCTCTCCAAATGTTGGAGGAATTAATCATCGCATGAACAATATCCTGTCTCGTACCTTTAGCAATTACCGGCAAAATTTGACGGAAATCCCCTCCAAATACAATAACCTTTCCCCCAAAGGGCTTTTCATCAGCTCGCGGATCAGAACTTCGCATAATATCACGCATTGTTCAATCAAGTGCTTCAAAACAATGCATACAAAATTATATAAAGTCAACTTCAGTTAGATAATTTTCAGCAAAAGAAAACACAAACACTGTGAAATATGAAACCTAAGAATGAGAGGCGTTTTATTACCTATGCGTCATGGGAGCTTCGTCCCATATAATCATTTTAGCTTGTTGAATCAACTCTGCGAGCTCGGTTCTCTTGCTTATATTGCAGGTTGAATCATCGGTTAAGTTCAAAGGAATTGAAAATTTTGAATGAGCTGTCCTGCCTCCGGGTAAGAGAAGAGAAGCTATTCCGCTAGAAGCAATATTCAACACAATATGTCCCATTGAACGAACAGCGGCAGAGAGAGTGTTCCAAACAAATGTCTTGCCGGTTCCTCCATAACCATATAGAAAGAAAATTTGTCATTTGTTTTCGTGGAAAGCAGACATTATCGATTCATATGCTTGGCTTTGATCACGATTGAGCATTCCGACCAGCCTGATGAGCTCTTCTGTAAGTTTTTTTCGATCGTAATTCATCTCTTCCGCTATAAGGCGATTTCTACCAATAGCTTCATCGTGCTGCGGATACGGCATGTTGGGATAATCTAAAAGGGTTTTCCCTTTTCTTTGCATTACATCTTCAATTTTCCTCAAGCACAAATTTTTAATTTGATCGTCACTGAGAATCAAATCTGTAAAAAAAGAGAAAAAAAAAATCATATTAAGGACTCTTAGACCCGATGTATAGTGCATTTATGTCGTCGACACGGGAACAAACTGTAAAGAATGAATTGGAGATGTTAATAATCGTACCAGGGCGTTCCAAACGAATACGATATTTATTTAAGATGTCTGGTGTGAGTAGATGTCTGCAACTTTCCCAAAGAATCTCTGGCCGACTGACAGAATCAGAAGTAATCAAATTCACAAATAAAATTCGAAGCATTATTTCTGAACCCCAAACAGCAGCTTCTTCAATGGCTTTAACAAACTCATTATCGTCATCAATCAAACCACGGGCGAAACAGGTTTCTCTAAAGGTTTCATATCGTATCCTGTTATAACGATAAATATCATCATACGATTCACAACCTTTCACAACATTCAGCAGAAGTCGCATATAATACAACTCCCCCCTGGCTGGATGTACATAGTTCAATCTCCCTAGAGCAAATCTTCTCTTCCTTAGCCGCCAAGCATGTTCCTTCTCAACCCAAACGAATTTTATAGGAAACTCAGCGTAAGTTATCTCTTTCGCTCCTGGAAATTTACTGTTTGCAATCATCCAAGCTGTAAACATAGTATCTTTACCCGCTGCTCTGGCCACAACATTCGTAACAGACGACCCTTCCCTAAATACAACAACCTGCTCGTTAGGCAGATGATATTTCAATCTCACAATGTTAGGCTGGTTGAAATGAATTTCATATCCATATAACCGCCACACCGCTTCCGAAGCCGATACGTATCTGCAATCTAAATATTGCTTTATTTCATCAACAATTTTATTTCCAGCAGCGTCATTGTGAGACTGATAAAAAACGGTAGTTGCTCGATCGTGTCCTTTGTGAACGTACTTGAACAAATATTTAATAGATCGCGAATGATTGCACCACTCCACGTTAATATGGGATCTATATTTTTTCAGGAGATAAGGGTTATGGGGAACAACAGACCTGAAAAAAATATGAAGCCAATGAGATTATTAGAAGATGAATTTTATACAATGACATTCTGAACGAAGTATTCAAAGATGAATTTTATTTTTTATTATCTAAGCATAAATAAAACGAAACATCCTATAAGCATACCTATTGTCAAGTTCAATTCCTCCCTTTAATATTGTTCTGCCATCATCCCTTCTTTTGTAAACGACAAAGCCATCATTATCTACCGTTGTGCGATCAACGTATTTCTTCGGGAATTTTTTTGTACATCGACATCCATCCATGCACGGTGATTTTTTATTTGCTACGCCACACGGACCATGAATCATGAACTTACTGACCGCGTCATAATATTCCCGATCTTCCTTGCAATCAGGAATCTCCGCAGATATAATACTGTCGACGACACCTGGACTTGCTGTTTGGGGGAAATTTTTTATGAACAACAGATTATGAGCATGCGGCATTCCACGTTTCTGAAACTCGATAGTATAAACAACTGAAAATAAGAATTAAACACAATGAGAATATGAAACTTTAAACTAATTAAATAAGAGAAGTTGAAAATTAAAAATAGATAAAGGATGCACTAACTCGCAGATAACTCCCCAAACAGCTTTCCCTGACGAATATCTCTCAACATGTTGTCTAACTTAGTATGGAATATTCGAGAAAGAATATCCGGTCGATCATTTGCAGTCAATCCTCTTTCTTTACAATACCTCTCTATTTCATCCCACTTCGGATTACACGTGAGAGTAATAAACAAATTTGGATATCCTACCCATCTACATACAGCCATTGCGTCATGATAATTCTGTATCATGAATCGGGAACGAAAGAAGAAGGCAAAATAATTCTTTTACCAGTTTCTGTCAGGTTAGTCTCTCCACTAATTAATGCTTCGCCCAACGCAGCGTAAAAGTCACATCTGAAATCCTGCTGATGATTTTTTATGTAAGTAATTTTGTACGACTCAACCATCGTATAAGCGTCAACCAAGAATTGTTGAAATAAACTTCGTCCAAAAAGAATATGAGGAAATTCAGTATCCCTCTCCTGCAGCATGTAAGAGAAGTACTCTTTCATTGAAACCTTTCTTTTTTTAACTTCTTTACTCCTAGTCGTTTCACGATGAGGAATGTCATCTCTAAATCCGTCTTCTCCGTACAAATATAGCAACGGATACTGGAGCGGAAAATACGACACATGCAACTCATTTATGCGCTGTAAAGTCTTTGATCGAGTTTCAATAATAATATCCCTGTGATCTTCCAGGTTATCAACATCTCCAACAATTAAAGCCGCCACCTCCGAAACAGTTGGCAAATTATATCTTTGGCCATCAGAACTCCTTCGGCAAATCAACCTCAATTTAATGTCATCTTCAGTGAACAAATTTTCACTATGTTCACGTATCTTTTCCCCGACATAGCGAAACCAAAGAACCAACATATTATTCTCATTCAGTACGCTCTTGAGAAGAGAGACGATCTCGGCATGAAACTCAGCATCTTGTAGCTGAGCCTGTTTGTCTGCAGCGTTACTGTTAAACAGACAATGCGATATTAATTAAATTTATCATAATTTAAATTAAAAAATGCAATCTCGATGCAAATAATTGAATACCATAAATAAATTAATCAAAACATCTAACCTTACGGAATTAATCCTGTTTACTTCTTCATTTTCAGTGTCGTAGATGTACAGTTGAGCAAACATAGCTCTATCGCTTCAGATTGGGAGTAAACTACCAATCAAATGATAATTATCACCATTTAATCTGAAAATAGGAGCTGCCCTTCCGTCGTTAAATAACTTGTCGATCTTCCCTCCCATTGAAGTGAAAGAAAAGATCATATTGTACATTCGCATTGACTTTTGAAATTTTTTACTCATTGGGCCATTTCAAAACAATAAATCTTTGTACTTTTGTGGAGGGCCCAGGATGGCTGGTAACTTAATTTTACCTGAGTAAAGAAACTCAAGAGGTGGAATCAGAAAGACAATTGTAAATTGTAAAAGACATGTATTTCCAGATGATTGGAAGAGAAATAGTATAGAAAAAGTGATAAACAATAAAGATAATGGAAAATGAGTGTGATCCTTAAAATTATTTATATTTATATGGTAAAAATCTACAAAAACATATTTAAAAGAAATAAAATTTTGTATTTATAATTTGGTATAGAAAATAAAAAAAATTGGTGAAGTGTTTTAACATAATGGAGTAATTTCTGACACTTTCATTGGTCACTTAACTCATATAAGTCGTAAAAAGATGAATGATTAGAAATTTAAGTTCAGTTGTGGGTATTCAATGGTCATGTAGCTAATGAAGTTAAATGGTTGAATAATTTGCTTGTTTGTATATTTCAACTATCTCAATTCTCAATAGCTATTTTTATTAATTTATTTTTATTTAAAATTTGATATAGAAGATAAAAAAATCATTGAATTGTTTTAACATAATGGAGAAATTTCTTTCGCTTTGATGTATCACTTAAATCATATAACCCGTTCGTGTAAATAATAAAATGATTTAAATATTTTAAAATTAAAATGAAATTGAAGTTAATTTCAGTTCAGTTCATACATATTAAGTTCAGTTCAATTTGTTTCAGTCAAAAAGTACATGTCCTAAGAAGCAACCTCGGAATGTAAACAATGTCATCTTTGTTTTCGTCTCCTAAAACTTCGTCTCAATAAGATAAGTTCTCAGCTTTGTTATTACAAATCGAGTACCATTACATAAATTGACAGTATGATCGATATTTCGTATTAACATAATTAGGCTCAATTGAATGTTGTAACCCATTAGATCCCGAAAGAAGGTGATCATTAAAATATGTTATTGAAGAGTATTGTGGTTTAATTAATTAGTACTGTAATTAGTTGCAGTGCAAGTTGGAGCATATCTTGAGTATAGCCATGAAAGGATGTTCGGTTGAGTGGGTATCGATGACAGGGGAGTCTGCATTTTCAGTTTGTTGAGTTTTGCGTCTCTTTTTTATTGAGACGAATGATTTCCAAACCTGATTCTTCAAAACAAATATGTACAAATGTAAATCACGGACAAAGGTTCAATAAAAACGAAAAATAGGAATTTGCTTTTTAGAAATCGAATAAATTAACCACATAATTAAATCGGGATAAAGACTCAAGTTGTGGAATCAGAAAGACAATTGTAAATTGTAAAAGACATGTATTTCCAGATGATTGGAAGAGAAATAGTATAGGAAAATTGATAAACAGTAAAGATAATGGAAAATGAGTGTAATCCTTAAAATTATTTATATTTATATTGTAAAAATCTACAAAAACATATTTAAAAGAAATAAAATTTTGTATTTATAATTTGGTATAGAAAATAAAAAAAATTGGTGAAGTGTTTTAACATAATGGAGTAATTTCTGACACTTTCATTGGTCACTTAAATCATATAAGTCGTAAAAAGATGAATGATTAGCAATTGAAGTTCAGTTGTGGGTATTCAATGGTCATGTAGCTAATGAAGTTAAATGGATGAATAATTTGCTTGTTTGTATATTTCAACTATCTCAATTCTCAATAGCTATTTTTATTAATTTATTTTTATAGATATATAAGATAAAAAAATCATTGAATTGTTTTAACATAATGGAGAAATTTCTTTCGCTTTGATGTATCACTTAAATCATATAACCCGTTCGTGTAAATAATAAAATGATTTAAATATTTTAAAATTAAAATGAAATTGAAGTTAATTTCAGTTCAGTTCATACATATTAAGTTCAGTTCAATTTGTTTCAGTCCAAAAGTACATGTCCTAAGAAGCAACCTCGGAATGTAAACAATGCCATCTTTGTTTTCGTCTCCTAAAACTTCGTCTCAATAAGATAAGTTCTCAGCTTTGTTATTACAAATCGAGTACCATTACATAAATTGACGGTATGATCGATATTTCGTATTAACATAATTAGGCTCAATTGAATGTTGTAACCCATTAGATCCCGAAAGAAGGTGATCATTAAAATATGTTATTGAAGAGTATTGTGGTTTAAGTAATTAGTACTATAATTAGTTGCAGTGCAAGTTGGAGCATATCTTGAGTATAGCCATTAGAAGATGTTCGGTTGAGTGGGTATCGATGACAGGGGAGTCTGCATTTTCAGTTTGTTGAGTTTTGCGTCTCTTTTTATTGAGACGAATGATTTCCAAACCTGATTCTGCAAAACAAATCTGTACAAATGTAAATCACGGACAAAGGTTCAATAAAAACGAAAAATAGGAATTTGCTTTTTAGAAATCGAATAAATTAACCACATAATTAAATCGGGATAAAGAAACTCAAGTGGTGGAATCAGAAAGACAATTGTAAATTGTAAAAGACATGTATTTCCAGATGATTGGAAGAGAAATAGTATAGGAAAAGTGATAAACAGTAAAGATAATGGAAAATGAGTGTAATCCTTAAAATTATTTATATTTATATGGTAAAAATCTACAAAAACATATTTAAAAGAAATAAAATTTTGTATTTATAATTTGGTATAGAAAATAAAAAAAATTGGTGAAGTGTTTTAACATAATGGAGTAATTTCTGACACTTTCATTGGTCACTCAAATCATATAAGTCGTAAAAAGATGAATGATTAGCAATTGAAGTTCAGTTGTGGGTATTCAATGGTCATGTAGCTAATGAAGTTAAATGGTTGAATAATTAGCTTGTTTGTATATTTCAACTATCTCAATTCTCAATAGCTAATTTTATTAATTTATTTTTATTTAAAATTTTATATAGAAGATAAAAAAATCATTGAATTGTTTTAACATAATGGAGAAATTTCTTTCGCTTTGATGTATCACTTAAATCATATAACCCGTTCGTGTAAATAATAAAATGATTTAAATATTTTAAAATTAAAATGAAATTTAAGTTAATTTCAGTTCAGTTCATACATATTAAGTTCAGTTCAATTTGTTTCAGTCCAAAAGTACATGTCCTAAGAAGCAACCTCGGAATGTAAACAATGCCATCTTTGTTTTCGTCTCCTAAAACTTCGTCTCAATAAGATACGTTCTCAGCTTTGTTATTACAAATCGAGTACCATTACATAAATTGACGGTATGATCGATATTTCGTATTAACATAATTAGGCTCAATTGAATGTTGTAACCCATTAGATCCCGAAAGAAGGTGATCATTAAAATATGTTATTGAAGAGTATTGTGGTTTAATTAATTAGTACTGTAATTAGTTGCAATGCAAGTTGGAGCATATCTTGAGTATAGCCATGAAAAGATGTTCGGTTGAGTGGGTATCGATGACAGGGGAGTCTGCATTTTCAGTTTGTTGAGTTTTGCGTCTCTTTTCATTGAGACGAATGATTTCCAAACCTGATTCTGCAAAACAAATCTGTACAAATGTAAATCACGGACAAAGGTTCAATAAAAACGAAAAATAGGAATTTGCTTTTTAGAAATCGAATAAATTAACCACATAATTAAATAGGGATAAAGAAACTCAAGTTGTGGAATCAGAAAGACAATTGTAAATTGTAAAAGACATGTATTTCCAGATGATTGGAAGAGAAATAGTATAGGAAAAGTGATAAACAGTAAAGATAATGGAAAATGAGTGTAATCCTTAAAATTATTTATATTTATATGGTAAAAATCTACAAAAACATATTTAAAAGAAATAAAATTTTGTATTTATAATTTGGTATAGAAAATAAAAAAAAATTGGTGAAGTGTTTTAACATAATGGAGTAATTTCTGACACTTTCATTGGTCACTTAAATCATATAAGTCGTAAAAAGATGAATGATTAGCAATTTAAGTTCATTTGTGGGTATTCAATGGTCATGTAGCTAATGAAGTTAAATGGTTGAATAATTTGCTTGTTTGTATATTTCAACTATCTCAATTCTCAATAGCTATTTTTATTAATTTATTTTTATTTAAATTTGATATAGAAGATAAAAAAATCGTTGAATTGTTCAACATAATGGAGAAATTTCTTTCGCTTTGATGTATCACTTAAATCATATAACCCGTTCGTGTAAATAATAAAATGATTTAAATATTTTAAAATTAAAATGAAATTGAAGTTAATTTCAGTTCAGTTCATACATATTAAGTTCAGTTCAATTTGTTTCAGTCCAAAAGTACATGTCCTAAGAAGCAACCTCGGAATGTAAACAATGCCATCTTTGTTTTCGTCTCCTAAAACTTCGTCTCAATAAGATACGTTCTCAGCTTTGTTATTACAAATCGAGTACCATTACATAAAATCACGGTATGATCGATATTTCGTATTAACATAATTAGGCTCAATTGAATGTTGTAACCCATTAGAACCCGAAAGAAGGTGATCATTAAAATATGTTATTGAAGAGTGTTTTGGTTTAATTAATTAGTACTGTAATTAGTTGCAGTGCAAGTTGGAGCATATCTTGAGTATAGCCATGAAAAGATGTTCGGTTGAGTGGGTATCGATGACAGGGGAGTCTGCATTTTCAGTTTGTTGAGTTTTGCGTCTCTTTTTATTGAAACGAATGATTTCCAAACCTGATTCTTCAAAACAAATCTGTACAATTGTAAATCACGGACAAAGGTTCAATAAAAACGAAAAATAGGAATTTGCTTTTTAGAAATCGACTAAATTAACCACATAATTAAATCGGGATAAAGAAACTAAGGTTGTGGAATCAGAAAGACAATTGTAAATTATAAAAGACATGTATTTCCAGATGATTGGAAGAGAAATAGTATAGGAAAAGTGATAAACAGTAAAGATAATGGAAAATGAGTGTAATCCTTAAAATTATTTATATTTATATGGTAAAAATCTACAAAAACATATTTAAAAGAAATAAAATTTTGTATTTATAATTTGGTATAGAAAATAAAAAAAATTGGTGAAGTGTTTTAACATAATGGAGTAATTTTAGACACTTTCATTGGTCACTTAAATCATATAAGTCGTAAAAAGATGAATGATTAGCAATTGAAGTTCAGTTGTGGGTATTCAATGGTCATGTAGCTAATGAACTTAAATGGTTGAATAATTTGCTTGTTTGTATATTTCAACTATCTCAATTCTCAATAGCTATTTTTATTAATTTATTTTTATTTAAAATTTGATATAGAAGATAAAAAAATCATTGAATTGTTTTAACATAATGGAGAAATTTCTTTCGCTTTGATGTATCACTTAAATCATATAACACGTCCGTGTAAATAATAAAATGATTTAAATATTTAAAAATTAAAATGAAATTGAAGTTAATTTCAGTTCAGTTCATACATATTAAGTTCAGTTCAATTTGTTTCAGTCCAAAAGTACATGTCCTAAGAAGCAACCTCGGAATGTAAACAATGTCATCTTTGTTTTCGTCTCCTAAAACTTCGTCTCAATAAGATAAGTTCTCAGCTTTGTTATTACAAATCGAGTACCATTACATAAATTAACGGTATGATCGATATTTCGTATTAACATAATTAGGCTCAATTGAATGTTGTAACCCATTAGATCCCGAAAGAAGGTGATCATTAAAATATGTTATTGAAGAGTATTGTGGTTTAATTAATTAGTACTATAATTAGTTGCAGTGCAAGTTGAAGCATATCTTGAGTATAGCCATGAAAAGATGTTCGGTTGAGTGGGTATCGATGACAGGGGAGTCTGCATTTTCAGTTTGTTGAGTTTTGCGTCTCTTTTTATTGAGACGAATGATTTCCAAACCTGATTCTGCAAAACAAATCTGTACAAATGTAAATCACGGACAAAGGTTCAATAAAAACGAAAAATAGGAATTTGCTTTTTAGAAATCGAATAAATTAACCACATAATTAAATCGGGATAAAGAAACTCAAGTGGTGGAATCAGAAAGACAATTGTAAATTGTAAAAGACATGTATTTCCAGATGATTGGAAGAGAAATAGTATAGGAAAAGTGATAAACAGTAAAGATAATGGAAAATGAGTGTAATCCTTAAAATTATTTATATTTATATGGTAAAAATCTACAAAAACATATTTAAAAGAAATAAAATTTTGTATTTATAATTTGGTATAGAAAATAAAAAAAATTGGTGAAGTGTTTTAACATAATAGAGTAATTTCTGACACTTTCATTGGTCACTTAAATCATATAAGTCGTAAAAAGATGAATGATTAGCAATTGAAGTTCAGTTGTGGGTATTCAATGGTCATGTAGCTAATGAAGTTAAATGGTTGAATAATTAGCTTGTTTGTATATTTCAACTATCTCAATTCTCAATAGCTATTTTTATTAATTTATTTTTATTTAAAATTTGATATAGAAGATAAAAAAATCATTGAATTGTTTTAACATAATAGAGAAATTTCTTTCGCTTTGATGTATCACTTAAATCATATAACCCGTTCGTGTAAATAATAAAATGATTTAAATATTTTTAAATTAAAATGAAATTGAAGTTAATTTCAGTTCAGTTCATACATATTAAGTTCAGTTCAATTTGTTTCAGTCCAAAAGTACATGTCCTAAGAAGCAACCTCGGAATGTAAACAATGCCATCTTTGTTTTCGTCTCCTAAAACTTCGTCTCAATAAGATAAGTTCTCAGCTTTGTTATTACAAATCGAGTACCATTACATAAATTGACGGTATGATCGATATTTCGTATTAACATAATTAGACTCAATTGAATGTTGTAACCCATTAGATCCCGAAAGAAGGTGATCATTAAAATATGTTATTGAAGAATATTGTGGTTTAATTAATTAGTACTATAATTAGTTGCAGTGCAAGTTGGAGCATATCTTGAGTATAGCCATGAAAGGATGTTCGGTTGAGTGGGTATCGATGACAGGGGAGTCTGCATTTTCAGTTTGTTGAGTTTTGCGTCTCTTTTTATTGAGACGAATGATTTCCAAACCTGATTCTGCAAAACAAATCTGTACAAATGTAAATCACGGACAAAGGTTCAATAAAAACGAAAAATAGGAATTTGCTTTTTAGAAATCGAATAAATTAACCACATAATTAAATCGGGATAAAGAAACTCAAGTGGTGGAATCAGAAAGACAGTTGTAAATTGTAAAAGACATGTATTTCCAGATGATTGGAAGAGAAATAGTATAAGAAAAGTGATAAACAGTAAAGATAATGGAAAATAAGTGTAATCCTTAAAATTATTTATATTTATATGGTAAAAATCTAAAAAAACATATTTAAAAGAAATAAATTTTTTTATTTATAATTTGGTATAGAAAAAAAAAATTGGTGAAGTGTTTTAACATAATGGAGTATTTTCTGACACTTTCATTGGTCACTTAAATCATATAAGTCGTAAAAAGATGAATGATTAGCAATTGAAGTTCAGTTGTGGGTATTCAATGGTCATGTAGCTAATGAACTTAAATGGTTGAATAATTTGCTTGTTTGTATATTTCAACTATCTCAATTCTCAATAGCTATTTTTATTAATTTATTTTTATTTAAAATTTGATATAGAAGATAAAAAAATCATTGAATTGTTTTAACATAATGGAGAAATTTCTTTCGCTTTGATGTATCACTTAAATCATATAACACGTCCGTGTAAATAATAAAATGATTTAAATATTTTAAAATTAAAATGAAATTGAAGTTAATTTCAGTTCAGTTCATACATATTAAGTTCAGTTCAATTTATTTCAGTCCAAAAGTACATGTCCTAAGAAGCAACCTCGGAATGTAAACAATGTCATCTTTGTTTTCGTCTCCTAAAACTTCGTCTCAATAAGATAAGTTCTCAGCTTTGTTATTACAAATCGAGTACCATTACATAAATTGACGGTATGATCGATATTTCGTATTAACATAATTAGGCTCAATTGAATGTTGTAACCCATTAGATCCCGAAAGAAGGTGATCATTAAAATATGTTATTGAAGAGTATTGTGGTTTAATTAATTAGTACTATAATTAGTTGCAGTGCAAGTTAAAGCATATCTTGAGTATAGCCATGAAAAGATGTTCGGTTGAGTGGGTATCGATGACAGGGGAGTCTGCATTTTCAGTTTGTTGAGTTTTGCGTCTCTTTTTATTGAGACGAATGATTTCCAAACCTGATTCTGCAAAACAAATCTGTACAAATGTAAATCACGGACAAAGGTTCAATAAAAACGAAAAATAGGAATTTGCTTTTTAGAAATCGAATAAATTAACCACATAATTAAATAGGGATAAAGAAACTCAAGTGGTGGAATCAGAAAGACAATTGTAAATTGTAAAAGACATGTATTTCCAGATGATTGGAAGAGAAATAGTATAGGAAAAGTGATAAACAGTAAAGATAATGGAAAATGAGTGTAATCCTTAAAATTATTTATATTTATATGGTAAAAATCTACAAAAACATATTTAAAAGAAATAAAATTTTGTATTTATAATTTGGTATAGAAAATAAAAAAAAAATGGTGAAGTGTTTTAACATAATAGAGTAATTTCTGACACTTTCATTGGTCACTTAAATCATATAAGTCGTAAAAAGATGAATGATTAGCAATTGAAGTTCAGTTGTGGGTATTCAATGGTCATGTAGTTAATGAAGTTAAATGGTTGAATAATTAGCTTGTTTGTATATTTCAACTATCTCAATTCTCAATAGCTATTTTTATTAATTTATTTTTATTTAAAATTTGATATAGAAGATAAAAAAATCATTGAATTGTTTTAACATAATAGAGAAATTTCTTTCGCTTTGATGTATCACTTTAATCATATAACCCGTTCTTGTAAATAATAAAATGATTTAAATATTTTTAAATTAAAATGAAATTGAAGTTAATTTCAGTTCAGTTCATACATATTAAGTTCAGTTCAATTTGTTTCAGTCCAAAAGTACATGTCCTAAGAAGCAACCTCGGAATGTAAACAATGCCATCTTTGTTTTCGTCTCCTAAAACTTCGTCTCAATAAGATAAGTTCTCAGCTTTGTTATTACAAATCGAGTACCATTACATAAATTGACGGTATGATCGATATTTCGTATTAACATAATTAGACTCAATTGAATGTTGTAACCCATTAGATCCCGAAAGAAGGTGATCATTAAAATATGTTATTGAAGAATATTGTGGTTTAATTAATTAGTACTATAATTAGTTGCAGTGCAAGTTGGAGCATATCTTGAGTATAGCCATGAAAAGATGTTCGGTTGAGTGGGTATCGATGACAGGGGAGTCTGCATTTTCAGTTTGTTGAGTTTTGCGTCTCTTTTTATTGAGACGAATGATTTCCAAACCTGATTCTGCAAAACAAATCTGTACAAATGTAAATCACGGACAAAGGTTCAATAAAAACGAAAAATAGGAATTTGCTTTTTAGAAATCGAATAAATTAACCACATAATTAAATCGGGATAAAGAAACTCAAGTGGTGGTATCAGAAAGACAGTTGTAAATTGTAAAAGACATGTATTTCCAGATGATTGGAAGAGAAATATTATAAGAAAAGTGATAAACAGTAAAGATAATGGAAAATGAGTGTAATCCTTAAAATTATTTATATTTATATGGTAAAAATCTAAAAAAACATATTTAAAAGAAATAAAATTTTTTATTTATAATTTGGTATAGAAAAAAAAAAATTGGTGAAGTGTTTTAACATAATGGAGTATTTTCTGACACTTTCATTGGTCACTTAAATCATATAAGTCGTAAAAAGATGAATGATTAGCAATTGAAGTTCAGTTGTGGGTATTCAATGGTCATGTAGCTAATGAAGTTAAATGGTTGAATAATTAGCTTGTTTGTATATTTCAACTATCTCAATTCTCAATAGCTATTTTTATTAATTTATTTTTATTTAAAATTTGATATAGAAGATAAAAAAATCATTGAATTGTTTTAACATAATGGAGAAATTTCTTTCGCTTTGATGTATCACTTAAATCATATAACCCGTTCGTATAAATAATAAAATGATTTAAATATTTTTAAATTAAAATGAAATTGAAGTTAATTGCAGTTCAGTTCATACATATTAAGTTCAGTTCAATTTGTTTCAGTCCAAAAGTACATGTCCTAAGAAGCAACCTCGGAATGTAAACAATGTCATCTTTGTTTTCGTCTCCTAAAACTTCGTCTCAATAAGATAAGTTCTCAGCTTTGTTATTACAAATCGAGTATCATTACATAAATTGACGGTATGATCGATATTTCGTATTAACATAATTAGGCTCAATTGAATGTTGTAACCCATTAGATCCCGAAAGAAGGTGATCATTAAAATATGTTATTGAAGAATATTGTGGTTTAATTAATTAGTACTATAATTAGTTGCAGTGCAAGTTGAAGCATATCTTGAGTATAGCCATGAAAAGATGTTCGGTTGAGTGGGTATCGATGACAGGGGAGTCTGCATTTTCAGTTTGTTGAGTTTTGCGTCTCTTTTTATTGAGACGAATGATTTCCAAACTTGATTCTGCAAAACAAATCTGTACAAATGTAAATCACGGACAAAGGTTCAATAAAAACAAAAAATAGGAATTTGCTTTTTAGAAATCGAATAAATTAACCACATAATTAAATCGGGATAAAGAAACTCAAGTGGTGGAATCAGAAAGGCAATTGTAAATTGTAAAAGACATGTATTTCCAGATGATTGGAAGAGAAATAGTATAGGAAAAGTGATAAACAGTAAAGATAATGGAAAATGAGTGTAATCCTTAAAATTATTTATATTTATATGGTAAAAATCTACAAAAACATATTTAAAAGAAATAAAATTTTGTATTTATAATTTGGTATAGAAAATAAAAAAAATTGGTGAAGTGTTTTAACATAATGGAGTAATTTCTGACACTTTCATTGGTCACTCAAATCATATAAGTCGTAAAAAGATGAATGATTAGCAATTGAAGTTCAGTTGTGGGTATTCAATGGTCATGTAGCTAATGAAGTTAAATGGTTGAATAATTAGCTTGTTTGTATATTTCAACTATCTCAATTCTCAATAGCTAATTTTATTAATTTATTTTTATTTAAAATTTTATATAGAAGATAAAAAAATCATTGAATTGTTTTAACATAATGGAGAAATTTCTTTCGCTTTGATGTATCACTTAAATCATATAACCCGTTCGTGTAAATAATAAAATGATTTAAATATTTTAAAATTAAAATGAAATTTAAGTTAATTTCAGTTCAGTTCATACATATTAAGTTCAGTTCAATTTGTTTCAGTCCAAAAGTACATGTCCTAAGAAGCAACCTCGGAATGTAAACAATGCCATCTTTGTTTTCGTCTCCTAAAACTTCGTCTCAATAAGATACGTTCTCAGCTTTGTTATTACAAATCGAGTACCATTACATAAATTGACGGTATGATCGATATTTCGTATTAACATAATTAGGCTCAATTGAATGTTGTAACCCATTAGATCCCGAAAGAAGGTGATCATTAAAATATGTTATTGAAGAGTATTGTGGTTTAATTAATTAGTACTGTAATTAGTTGCAATGCAAGTTGGAGCATATCTTGAGTATAGCCATGAAAAGATGTTCGGTTGAGTGGGTATCGATGACAGGGGAGTCTGCATTTTCAGTTTGTTGAGTTTTGCGTCTCTTTTCATTGAGACGAATGATTTCCAAACCTGATTCTGCAAAACAAATCTGTACAAATGTAAATCACGGACAAAGGTTCAATAAAAACGAAAAATAGGAATTTGCTTTTTAGAAATCGAATAAATTAACCACATAATTAAATAGGGATAAAGAAACTCAAGTTGTGGAATCAGAAAGACAATTGTAAATTGTAAAAGACATGTATTTCCAGATGATTGGAAGAGAAATAGTATAGGAAAAGTGATAAACAGTAAAGATAATGGAAAATGAGTGTAATCCTTAAAATTATTTATATTTATATGGTAAAAATCTACAAAAACATATTTAAAAGAAATAAAATTTTGTATTTATAATTTGGTATAGAAAATAAAAAAAAATTGGTGAAGTGTTTTAACATAATGGAGTAATTTCTGACACTTTCATTGGTCACTTAAATCATATAAGTCGTAAAAAGATGAATGATTAGCAATTTAAGTTCATTTGTGGGTATTCAATGGTCATGTAGCTAATGAAGTTAAATGGTTGAATAATTTGCTTGTTTGTATATTTCAACTATCTCAATTCTCAATAGCTATTTTTATTAATTTATTTTTATTTAAATTTGATATAGAAGATAAAAAAATCGTTGAATTGTTCAACATAATGGAGAAATTTCTTTCGCTTTGATGTATCACTTAAATCATATAACCCGTTCGTGTAAATAATAAAATGATTTAAATATTTTAAAATTAAAATGAAATTGAAGTTAATTTCAGTTCAGTTCATACATATTAAGTTCAGTTCAATTTGTTTCAGTCCAAAAGTACATGTCCTAAGAAGCAACCTCGGAATGTAAACAATGCCATCTTTGTTTTCGTCTCCTAAAACTTCGTCTCAATAAGATACGTTCTCAGCTTTGTTATTACAAATCGAGTACCATTACATAAAATCACGGTATGATCGATATTTCGTATTAACATAATTAGGCTCAATTGAATGTTGTAACCCATTAGAACCCGAAAGAAGGTGATCATTAAAATATGTTATTGAAGAGTGTTTTGGTTTAATTAATTAGTACTGTAATTAGTTGCAGTGCAAGTTGGAGCATATCTTGAGTATAGCCATGAAAAGATGTTCGGTTGAGTGGGTATCGATGACAGGGGAGTCTGCATTTTCAGTTTGTTGAGTTTTGCGTCTCTTTTTATTGAAACGAATGATTTCCAAACCTGATTCTTCAAAACAAATCTGTACAATTGTAAATCACGGACAAAGGTTCAATAAAAACGAAAAATAGGAATTTGCTTTTTAGAAATCGACTAAATTAACCACATAATTAAATCGGGATAAAGAAACTAAGGTTGTGGAATCAGAAAGACAATTGTAAATTATAAAAGACATGTATTTCCAGATGATTGGAAGAGAAATAGTATAGGAAAAGTGATAAACAGTAAAGATAATGGAAAATGAGTGTAATCCTTAAAATTATTTATATTTATATGGTAAAAATCTACAAAAACATATTTAAAAGAAATAAAATTTTGTATTTATAATTTGGTATAGAAAATAAAAAAAATTGGTGAAGTGTTTTAACATAATGGAGTAATTTTAGACACTTTCATTGGTCACTTAAATCATATAAGTCGTAAAAAGATGAATGATTAGCAATTGAAGTTCAGTTGTGGGTATTCAATGGTCATGTAGCTAATGAACTTAAATGGTTGAATAATTTGCTTGTTTGTATATTTCAACTATCTCAATTCTCAATAGCTATTTTTATTAATTTATTTTTATTTAAAATTTGATATAGAAGATAAAAAAATCATTGAATTGTTTTAACATAATGGAGAAATTTCTTTCGCTTTGATGTATCACTTAAATCATATAACACGTCCGTGTAAATAATAAAATGATTTAAATATTTAAAAATTAAAATGAAATTGAAGTTAATTTCAGTTCAGTTCATACATATTAAGTTCAGTTCAATTTGTTTCAGTCCAAAAGTACATGTCCTAAGAAGCAACCTCGGAATGTAAACAATGTCATCTTTGTTTTCGTCTCCTAAAACTTCGTCTCAATAAGATAAGTTCTCAGCTTTGTTATTACAAATCGAGTACCATTACATAAATTAACGGTATGATCGATATTTCGTATTAACATAATTAGGCTCAATTGAATGTTGTAACCCATTAGATCCCGAAAGAAGGTGATCATTAAAATATGTTATTGAAGAGTATTGTGGTTTAATTAATTAGTACTATAATTAGTTGCAGTGCAAGTTGAAGCATATCTTGAGTATAGCCATGAAAAGATGTTCGGTTGAGTGGGTATCGATGACAGGGGAGTCTGCATTTTCAGTTTGTTGAGTTTTGCGTCTCTTTTTATTGAGACGAATGATTTCCAAACCTGATTCTGCAAAACAAATCTGTACAAATGTAAATCACGGACAAAGGTTCAATAAAAACGAAAAATAGGAATTTGCTTTTTAGAAATCGAATAAATTAACCACATAATTAAATCGGGATAAAGAAACTCAAGTGGTGGAATCAGAAAGACAATTGTAAATTGTAAAAGACATGTATTTCCAGATGATTGGAAGAGAAATAGTATAGGAAAAGTGATAAACAGTAAAGATAATGGAAAATGAGTGTAATCCTTAAAATTATTTATATTTATATGGTAAAAATCTACAAAAACATATTTAAAAGAAATAAAATTTTGTATTTATAATTTGGTATAGAAAATAAAAAAAATTGGTGAAGTGTTTTAACATAATAGAGTAATTTCTGACACTTTCATTGGTCACTTAAATCATATAAGTCGTAAAAAGATGAATGATTAGCAATTGAAGTTCAGTTGTGGGTATTCAATGGTCATGTAGCTAATGAAGTTAAATGGTTGAATAATTAGCTTGTTTGTATATTTCAACTATCTCAATTCTCAATAGCTATTTTTATTAATTTATTTTTATTTAAAATTTGATATAGAAGATAAAAAAATCATTGAATTGTTTTAACATAATAGAGAAATTTCTTTCGCTTTGATGTATCACTTAAATCATATAACCCGTTCGTGTAAATAATAAAATGATTTAAATATTTTTAAATTAAAATGAAATTGAAGTTAATTTCAGTTCAGTTCATACATATTAAGTTCAGTTCAATTTGTTTCAGTCCAAAAGTACATGTCCTAAGAAGCAACCTCGGAATGTAAACAATGCCATCTTTGTTTTCGTCTCCTAAAACTTCGTCTCAATAAGATAAGTTCTCAGCTTTGTTATTACAAATCGAGTACCATTACATAAATTGACGGTATGATCGATATTTCGTATTAACATAATTAGACTCAATTGAATGTTGTAACCCATTAGATCCCGAAAGAAGGTGATCATTAAAATATGTTATTGAAGAATATTGTGGTTTAATTAATTAGTACTATAATTAGTTGCAGTGCAAGTTGGAGCATATCTTGAGTATAGCCATGAAAGGATGTTCGGTTGAGTGGGTATCGATAACAGGGGAGTCTGCATTTTCAGTTTGTTGAGTTTTGCGTCTCTTTTTATTGAGACGAATGATTTCCAAACCTGATTCTGCAAAACAAATCTGTACAAATGTAAATCACGGACAAAGGTTCAATAAAAACGAAAAATAGGAATTTGCTTTTTAGAAATCGAATAAATTAACCACATAATTAAATCGGGATAAAGAAACTCAAGTGGTGGAATCAGAAAGACAGTTGTAAATTGTAAAAGACATGTATTTCCAGATGATTGGAAGAGAAATAGTATAGGAAAAGTGATAAACAGTAAAGATAATGGAAAATAAGTGTAATCCTTAAAATTATTTATATTTATATGGTAAAAATCTAAAAAAACATATTTAAAAGAAATAAATTTTTTTATTTATAATTTGGTATAGAAAAAAAAAATTGGTGAAGTGTTTTAACATAATGGAGTATTTTCTGACACTTTCATTGGTCACTTAAATCATATAAGTCGTAAAAAGATGAATGATTAGCAATTGAAGTTCAGTTGTGGGTATTCAATGGTCATGTAGCTAATGAACTTAAATGGTTGAATAATTTGCTTGTTTGTATATTTCAACTATCTCAATTCTCAATAGCTATTTTTATTAATTTATTTTTATTTAAAATTTGATATAGAAGATAAAAAAATCATTGAATTGTTTTAACATAATGGAGAAATTTCTTTCGCTTTGATGTATCACTTAAATCATATAACACGTCCGTGTAAATAATAAAATGATTTAAATATTTTAAAATTAAAATGAAATTGAAGTTAATTTCAGTTCAGTTCATACATATTAAGTTCAGTTCAATTTATTTCAGTCCAAAAGTACATGTCCTAAGAAGCAACCTCGGAATGTAAACAATGTCATCTTTGTTTTCGTCTCCTAAAACTTCGTCTCAATAAGATAAGTTCTCAGCTTTGTTATTACAAATCGAGTACCATTACATAAATTGACGGTATGATCGATATTTCGTATTAACATAATTAGGCTCAATTGAATGTTGTAACCCATTAGATCCCGAAAGAAGGTGATCATTAAAATATGTTATTGAAGAGTATTGTGGTTTAATTAATTAGTACTATAATTAGTTGCAGTGCAAGTTAAAGCATATCTTGAGTATAGCCATGAAAAGATGTTCGGTTGAGTGGGTATCGATGACAGGGGAGTCTGCATTTTCAGTTTGTTGAGTTTTGCGTCTCTTTTTATTGAGACGAATGATTTCCAAACCTGATTCTGCAAAACAAATCTGTACAAATGTAAATCACGGACAAAGGTTCAATAAAAACGAAAAATAGGAATTTGCTTTTTAGAAATCGAATAAATTAACCACATAATTAAATAGGGATAAAGAAACTCAAGTGGTGGAATCAGAAAGACAATTGTAAATTGTAAAAGACATGTATTTCCAGATGATTGGAAGAGAAATAGTATAGGAAAAGTGATAAACAGTAAAGATAATGGAAAATGAGTGTAATCCTTAAAATTATTTATATTTATATGGTAAAAATCTACAAAAACATATTTAAAAGAAATAAAATTTTGTATTTATAATTTGGTATAGAAAATAAAAAAAAATTGGTGAAGTGTTTTAACATAATAGAGTAATTTCTGACACTTTCATTGGTCACTTAAATCATATAAGTCGTAAAAAGATGAATGATTAGCAATTGAAGTTCAGTTGTGGGTATTCAATGGTCATGTAGTTAATGAAGTTAAATGGTTGAATAATTAGCTTGTTTGTATATTTCAACTATCTCAATTCTCAATAGCTATTTTTATTAATTTATTTTTATTTAAAATTTGATATAGAAGATAAAAAAATCATTGAATTGTTTTAACATAATAGAGAAATTTCTTTCGCTTTGATGTATCACTTTAATCATATAACCCGTTCTTGTAAATAATAAAATGATTTAAATATTTTTAAATTAAAATGAAATTGAAGTTAATTTCAGTTCAGTTCATACATATTAAGTTCAGTTCAATTTGTTTCAGTCCAAAAGTACATGTCCTAAGAAGCAACCTCGGAATGTAAACAATGCCATCTTTGTTTTCGTCTCCTAAAACTTCGTCTCAATAAGATAAGTTCTCAGCTTTGTTATTACAAATCGAGTACCATTACATAAATTGACGGTATGATCGATATTTCGTATTAACATAATTAGACTCAATTGAATGTTGTAACCCATTAGATCCCGAAAGAAGGTGATCATTAAAATATGTTATTGAAGAATATTGTGGTTTAATTAATTAGTACTATAATTAGTTGCAGTGCAAGTTGGAGCATATCTTGAGTATAGCCATGAAAAGATGTTCGGTTGAGTGGGTATCGATGACAGGGGAGTCTGCATTTTCAGTTTGTTGAGTTTTGCGTCTCTTTTTATTGAGACGAATGATTTCCAAACCTGATTCTGCAAAACAAATCTGTACAAATGTAAATCACGGACAAAGGTTCAATAAAAACGAAAAATAGGAATTTGCTTTTTAGAAATCGAATAAATTAACCACATAATTAAATCGGGATAAAGAAACTCAAGTGGTGGAATCAGAAAGACAGTTGTAAATTGTAAAAGACATGTATTTCCAGATGATTGGAAGAGAAATATTATAAGAAAAGTGATAAACAGTAAAGATAATGGAAAATGAGTGTAATCCTTAAAATTATTTATATTTATATGGTAAAAATCTAAAAAAACATATTTAAAAGAAATAAAATTTTTTATTTATAATTTGGTATAGAAAAAAAAAATTGGTGAAGTGTTTTAACATAATGGAGTATTTTCTGACACTTTCATTGGTCACTTAAATCATATAAGTCGTAAAAAGATGAATGATTAGCAATTGAAGTTCAGTTGTGGGTATTCAATGGTCATGTAGCTAATGAAGTTAAATGGTTGAATAATTAGCTTGTTTGTATATTTCAACTATCTCAATTCTCAATAGCTATTTTTATTAATTTATTTTTATTTAAAATTTGATATAGAAGATAAAAAAATCATTGAATTGTTTTAACATAATGGAGAAATTTCTTTCGCTTTGATGTATCACTTAAATCATATAACCCGTTCGTATAAATAATAAAATGATTTAAATATTTTTAAATTAAAATGAAATTGAAGTTAATTGCAGTTCAGTTCATACATATTAAGTTCAGTTCAATTTGTTTCAGTCCAAAAGTACATGTCCTAAGAAGCAACCTCGGAATGTAAACAATGTCATCTTTGTTTTCGTCTCCTAAAACTTCGTCTCAATAAGATAAGTTCTCAGCTTTGTTATTACAAATCGAGTATCATTACATAAATTGACGGTATGATCGATATTTCGTATTAACATAATTAGGCTCAATTGAATGTTGTAACCCATTAGATCCCGAAAGAAGGTGATCATTAAAATATGTTATTGAAGAATATTGTGGTTTAATTAATTAGTACTATAATTAGTTGCAGTGCAAGTTGAAGCATATCTTGAGTATAGCCATGAAAAGATGTTCGGTTGAGTGGGTATCGATGACAGGGGAGTCTGCATTTTCAGTTTGTTGAGTTTTGCGTCTCTTTTTATTGAGACGAATGATTTCCAAACTTGATTCTGCAAAACAAATCTGTACAAATGTAAATCACGGACAAAGGTTCAATAAAAACAAAAAATAGGAATTTGCTTTTTAGAAATCGAATAAATTAACCACATAATTAAATCGGGATAAAGAAACTCAAGTGGTGGAATCAGAAAGGCAATTGTAAATTGTAAAAGACATATATTTCCAGATGATTGGAAGAGAAATAGTATAGGAAAAGTGATAAACAGTAAAGATAATGAAAAATGAGTGTAATCTTTAAAATTATTTATATTTATATTGTAAAAATCTACAAAAACATATTTAAAAGAAATAAAATTTTGTATTTATAAATTGGTAAAGAAAATAAAAAAAATTGGTGAAGTGTTTTAACATAATGGAGTAATTTCTGACACTTTCATTGGTCACTTAAATCATATAAGTCGTAAAAAGATGAATGATTAGCAATTGAAGTTCAGTTGTGGGTATTCAATGGTCATGTAGCTAATGAAGTTAAATGGTTGAATAATTAGCTTGTTTGTATATTTCAACTATCTCAATTCTCAATAGCTATTTTTATTAATTTATTTTTATTTAAAATTTGATATAGAAGATAAAAAAATCATTGAATTGTTTTAACATAATGGAGAAATTTCTTTCGCTTTGATGTATCACTTAAATCATATAACCCGTTCGTGTAAATAATAAAATGATTTAAATATTTTAAAATTAAAATGAAATTGAAGTTAATTTCAGTTCAGTTCATACATATTAAGTTCAGTTCAATTTGTTTCAGTCCAAAAGTACATGTCCTAAGAAGCAACCTCGGAATGTAAACAATGTCATCTTTGTTTTCGTCTCCTAAAACTTCGTCTCAATAAGATAAGTTCTCAGCTTTGTTATTACAAATCGAGTACCATTACATAAATTGACGGTATGATCGATATATCGTATTAACATAATTAGGCTCAATTGAATGTTGTAACCCATTAGATCCCGAAAGAAGGTGATCATTAAAATATGTTATTGAAGAATATTGTGGTTTAATTAATTAGTACTATAATTAGTTGCAGTGCAAATTGGAGTATATCTTGAGTATAGCCATGAAAAGATGTTCGGTTGAGTGGGTATCGATGACAGGGGAGTCTGCATTTTCAGTTTGTTGAGTTTTGCGTCTCTTTTTATTGAGACGAATGATTTCCAAACTTGATTCTGCAAAACAAATCTGTACAAATGTAAATCACGGACAAAGGTTCAATAAAAACGAAAAATAGGAATTTGCTTTTTAGAAATCGAATAAATTAACCACATAATTAAATCGGGATAAAGAAACTCAAGTGGTGGAATCAGAAAAACAATTGTAAATTGTAAAAGACATGTATTTCCAGATGATTGGAAGAGAAATAGTATAGGAAAAGTGATAAACAGTAAAGATAATGGAAAATGAGTGTAATCTTTAAAATTATTTATATTTATATGGTAAAAATCTACAAAAACATATTTAAAAGAAATAAAATTTTGTATTTATAAATTGGTAAAGAAAATAAAAAAAATTGGTGAAGTGTTTTAACATAATGGAGTAATTTCTGACACTTTCATTGGTCACTCAAATCATATAAGTCGTAAAAAGATGAATGATTAGCAATTGAAGTTCAGTTGTGGGTATTCAATGGTCATGTAGCTAATGAAGTTAAATGGTTGAATAATTAGCTTGTTTGTATATTTCAACTATCTCAATTCTCAATAGCTATTTTTATTAATTTATTTTTATTTAAAATTTGATATAGAAGATAAAAAAAAATCATTGAATTGTTTTAACATAATGGAGAAATTTCTTGCGCTTTAATGTATCACTTAAATCATATAACCCGTTCGTGTAAATAATAAAATGATTTAAATATTTTAAAATTAAAATGAAATTGAAGTTAATTTCAGTTCAGTTCATACATATTAAGTTCAGTTCAATTTGTTTCAGTCCAAAAGTAAATGTCCTAAGAAGCAACCTCGGAATGTAAACAATGCCATCTTTGTTTTCGTCTCCTAAAACTTCGTCTCAATAAGATAAGTTCTCAGCTTTGTTATTACAAATCGAGTACCATTACATAAATTGACGGTATGATCGATATTTTGTATTAACATAATTAGGCTCAATTGAATGTTGTAACCCATTAGATCCCGAAAAAAGGTAATCATTAAAATATGTTATTGAAGAGTATTGTGGTTTAATTAATTAGTACTGTAATTAGTTGCAGTGCAAGTTGGAGCATATCTTGAGTATAGCCATGAAAAGATGTTCGGTTGAGTGGGTATCGATGATAGGGGAGTCTGCATTTTCAGTTTGTTGAGTTTTGCGTCTCTTTTTATTGAGACGAATGATTTCCAAACCTGATTCTGCAAAACAAATCTGTACAAATGTAAATCACGGACAAAGGTTAAATAAAAACGAAAAATAGGAATTTGCTTTTTAGAAATCGAATAAATTAACCACATAATTAAATCGGGATAAAGAAACTCAAGTGGTGGAATCAGAAAGACAATTGTAAATTGTAAAAGACATGTATTTCCAGATGATTGGAAGAGAAATAGTATAGGAAAAGTGATAAACAGTAAAGATAATGCAAAATGAGTGTAATCTTTAAAATTATTTATATTTATATGGTAAAAATCTACAAAAACATATTTAAAAGAAATAAAATTTTGTATTTATAAATTGGTAAAGAAAATAAAAAAAATTGGTGAAGTGTTTTAACATAATAGAGTAATTTCTGACACTTTCATTGGTCACTTAAATCATATAAGTCGTAAAAAGATGAATGATTAGCAATTGAAGTTCAGTTGTGGGTATTCAATGGTCATGTAGCTAATGAAGTTAAATGGATGAATAATTTCCTTGTTTGTATATTTCAACTATCTCAATTCTCAATAGCTATTTTTATTAATTTATTTTTATTTAAAATTTGATATAGAAGATAAAAAAATCATTGAATTGTTTTAACATAATGGAGAAATTTCTTGCGCTTTGATGTATCACTTAAATCATATAACCCGTTCGTGTAAATAATAAAATGATTTAAATATTTTAAAATTAAAATGAAATTGGTTCAGTTCATATATATTAAGTTCAGTTCAATTTGTTTCTGTCCAAAAGTACATGTCCTTAGAAGCAACCTCGGAATGTAAACAATGCCATCTTTGTTTTCGTCTCCTAAAACTTCGTCTCAATAAGATAAGTTCTCAGCTTTGTTATTACAAATCGAGTACCATTACATAAATTGACGGTATGATTGATATTTCGTATTAACATAATTAGGCTCAATTGAATGTTGTAACCCATTAGATCCCGAAAGAAGGTGATCATTAAAATATGTTATTGAAGAGTATTGTGGTTTAATTAATTAGTACTGTAATTAGTTGCAGTGCAAGTTGGAGCATATCTTGAGTATAGCCATGAAAAGATGTTCGGTTGAGTGGGTATCGATGACAGGGGAGTCTGCATTTTCAGTTTGTTGAGTTTTGCGTCTCTTTTTATTGAGACGAATGATTTCCAAACCTGATTCTGCAAAACAAATCTGTACAAATGTAAATCACGGACAAAGGTTCAATAAAAACGAAAAATAGGAATTTGCTTTTTAGAAATCGAATAAATTAACCACATAATTAAATCGGGATAAAGAAACTCAAGTGGTGTAATCAAATAGTTAATAATTGAAATCATACTCTGTTACGGGCTACGAACATTCTCATAGCAATATAACAATTACAATCATACTCTGTTACTGGCTAGGATTCTTGAAAATGCCCGTGTGTAAATATCTGTCATATTCAAAACAAAGGATTTAACTCGATATAACTTATAAATTAAATAACTTAAATTAATTCGCTATGTGTAAATCCTTCCAAATGGGTTTTAATACCAGAAAGCCCGACGGAGTTCCCAACCATCCCATTAATTACATAACATACATCTTAACGAAACGATACGAACAATGTAAAGAGTTCATAAATTATAATTTCTTAAACTATGAAACCTACTTGAAAAATTATGAGCTGCTTCTGCTGAAACTTCAACCATGTAAAGAGTTCATAAATTATAATTTCTGAAACTATGAAACCTACTTGAAAATTTATGAGTGCTTATGCTCATACTTCAACCAAAAGCGTGCAGAAATCTTTCACATCTCGTAATTGAAGGATCTCACCAAAAGGAGAACTGCTGAAACTTCAACCAAAGCGTGCAGAAATCTTTCACATCTCGTAATTGAAGGATCTCACCAGAAGGAGATCTTCATTCGTAATTACAATTTTATAAGGTACAAATATACTACTAAAAACATAATTTAAAAAATTACCTGTAGGAAGGTTTAGAAAGTCCTACTGATGCAACATCTGGTTTATATTGGTTAAGAGAGAATGGGAAGTTAGAGGCATCAGATGTCGAACACTTTTCCTGATTACACGAACATAGAATCACCATTAGAATGAAAAAGGAAATTACACTACAGACGATAATAACGGCGTTGAAACATAGATATTTAGAAAAATAACGGAGTAGTTGGAGAGTGGAGGGGAGCTCATCGACCTGCACACAATCCCCGAAATCGTGTTCATTGAAAACTTCCGTCCTTGCTGACCAAACAAAAAAAACCAAGTACATATCTAATGTAACATTGATGAACCCCAATAAAATCATTTCAAAAGGCAGTTGTAAATGTTCATGTAAAAAGCAATTCTTGAAAGCGGAAAATTAAGATGAAAAGGAGTAAACGTCTGTAAAAGCTATCAAATTTTAATGTCAAGCAATTCCTTCTCTTTACGTCATTTTTCCAGATAACCTTAATATGAATTAAATTACCTTAATATATAATAACTGCATTTGGAGACCGCTTGTCGAGAATACATCCTTTGTGAATGAATCAAAAGATAGAATAAGTGAATTGAATTTCAGAAATCAAATAGATTTGTAAGAGTCAAAAACTCTTAAACCCTGAAAATAAAATTCTTAGGATGTAATTTCATATCGTGCACCCCGCATCAAATCATGTAGCAAACGACAAAAAACTTGTTGAATGCACCATCAAATATAAATGTAAGAACTGCCCCAATACATTACCGTAGTACAATACATTACCGTAGTTCGAAATAGTTTTTGCATCAACATAGACATATAAAAGTCATTTTTAGCTCCTCAGCTACTCCATCTCCATCTCCCCTACTTCAATAAAATCATTCAAAACCAACAACAAAACCCAATCTTTTACATATCAAAATAGCGTCTGAAATTCACATAAAGCAACAAATTGACACGGCTCACAACCCAAAATATAAGAATCGAATATAAATTTAAAAAAATAAAGAATAAATTGAATTAGTTGGTGTTTGGATATGAAAAAGGGAGTATTGAAATACAATAAATATATATTTAAACATACAGAAAAAAAAGTAGTAATCTGTATAATAAACATGCGGGGGAAATTAAGGAGATTTTTTTGTTAAAAAAAAGGTGAGATTATAGAGTGAAATCAAAACGACATGTATTTTTGTTACCTGATTTCAATGACCCCAAATCAACAAAAGCGGCAAATTTTATTTTCCAATTTCCTTTTCCAATCGAATGAGTGACAACCATCGAATAGAATTGAAACAAATCAAGAAAAAAAAAATTATTAGAAGTACTTTCTCTTCTTCCCTTCTTATTGTATTAGAAGTACTTTCTATTATATGATATCATATAATATTATTAAAAAATAGATAAAAAAAACTTACAATTAAATTTTTTTTGGTCTAGATCAATTGCAGATATTTAAATTTGAAAAACCAAAAAAAAATAATTAACGAAACAAAAAATACAATAAAAAATCATTAAATAATTTTTAATTAATAACAACTATGCAAAAAAACACAAATTATATGATATCATATATAATATTATAAAAAAATAGAAAAAACAGTTTACAAAACAAATTATACAATATCATATAAGATTATAAAAAAAATAGGACTTACAATTACATCTATAAAACCAAAAAAATTAATACATTAACAAATAAACATAAAAATAAAATCAATAATAAAAAAACAATATAAAAAAACAGAGATCCAAAAAAATTGGCTAAAAAAAAATGTTAAAAAAAACAAATTGCGCAAAAACAATATGTAAAAAATAGTAAAAGTATAAGAAATCATTAAAATTATTTTTAATTAATATTAATATTTATTAAAAATTAAAGGTAAAAACCTGAAAAAAAAACAAATTATACATAAAAAATTAGATTTATAAAAAAAAATAAAAAATACTTACAATTAAATGCTAAACAAAATATCAAAACAAAATATAAAAAATCATTAAAATTAGTTTTTATTAATAATTATATTTATTAAAAATTAAAAATACAAAAAAACAAATTATACATAAAAAATAAAAAACAAATAAAGAATATTTATATTAACAAATAAACATAAAAACAAAATAAATAATAAAAAAAACAATATAAAAAAACAGAGATCCAAAAAAATTGCACTAAAAAAAATACTCAATTTCAAAAGAAATTTGCGCAAAATCAATATGTAAAAAATAGTAAAATGATAAGAAATCATTAAAATTATTTTTAATTAATAATAATATTTATTAAAAATTAAAGGTAAAAACCTGAAAAAAAAAACAAATTATACATAACAAATTAGATAAATAAATAAAATAAAAAATATTTACAATTAAATCTGCAAAACAAAATATCAAAATAAAATATAAGAAATCATTAAAATTAGTTTTTATTAATAATAATATTTATTAAAAATTAAACGTACACAAAAAATAAATTATACATAACAAATTAGATTAATAAAAAAAATAAAGAATACTTACAATTAAATTGTCAAAAAAATTATATTGCGTTTATACATAAAAATATTTCATTGATAGCTGAAAACAAAAAAAATTAAATATTCATTTGAAAAATATAACCTTAATAACTGAAAAAAAATTAGATAGGTAAAAAAATTATATTAAGTTCATAACAAATAAAATTAGAATATAACATTTATAGCTGAAAAAAGTAAAAAACAATTAGACAAATAGGTAAAAAAAATTATATTGTGTTCATAACAAAAAAATAAAATCATACGCAAAAAAATAAAAAAAAACCATTAGACAAATAGGTAAAAAAAATTATATTCAGTTCATAATAAATAAAATTAGAATATAACCTTATAAATAAAATTAGAATATAACCTTATAGCTAAAAAAACAAAAAAATAATTAGACTAAAAAAATTATATTGCGTTCATAACAAATATAAAGTATACTTAAATATATCAGAATTAATTATATGATTGAATATATTTATGTACGCAAGTTCCAAAAATTAAGAAATCGTTAATTAAGATATTTTTCAATATAACTTATGTGACAATTACAAAAAAACAACAACAATTATACAAATAGGTAAAAAAAATTATATTGTGTTCATAACAAAAAAAATAAAATTATACTCAAAAAAATAAAAAAAAACCATTAGACAAATAGGTAAAAAAATTATATTCAGTTAATAATAAATAAAATTAAAATATAACCTTATAAATAAAATTAGAATATAACCTTATAGCTGAAAAAAACAAAAAAATAATTAGACTAAAAAAATTATATTGCGTTCATAACAAATATAAAGTATACTTAAATATGTTAGAATTAATTATCTGATTGAATATATTTATGTACGCAAGTTCCAAAAATTAAGAAATCGTTAATTAAGATATTTTTCAATATAACTTACGTGACAATTACAAAAAACAACGCATTAAATTCCAAAAATTAAGATTCCAAAAATTAAGAAATCTAATTAAGATATATATTTTTCAATACTTATAGCTGAAAAAAAAAAATTAGACTAAAAAAATTATATTGCGTTCATAACAAATATAAAGTATACTTAAATATGTCAGAATTAATTATCTGATTGAATATATTTATGTACGCAAGTTCCAAAAATTAAGAAATCGTTAATTAAGATATTTTTCAATATAACTTACGTGACAATTACAAAAAACAACAACAATTATACAAATAGGTAAAAAAAAATTATATTGTGTTCATAACAAAAAAATAAAATTATACTCAAAAAAATAAAAAATAAAAACCATTAGACAAATAGGTAAAAAAATTATATTCAGTTAATAATAAATAAAATTAGAATATAATCTTATAAATAAAATTAGAATATAACCTTATAGCCGAAAAAAACAAAAAAATAATTAGACTAAAAAAATTATATTGCGTTCATAACAAATATAAAGTATACTTAAATATGTTAGAATTAATTATCTGATTGAATATATTTATGTACGCAAGTTCCAAAAATTAAGAAATCGTTAATTAAGATATTTTTCAATATAACTTAAGTGACAATTACAAAAAACAACGCATTAAATTCCAAAAATTAAGATTCCAAAAATTAAGAAATCCTTAATTAAGATATTTTTCAATATAACTTACGTGACAATTACAAAAAACAACGCATTAAATTCCAAAAATTAAGATATTTTTCAAGATCAAAAATTAAGAAATCGTTAATTAATATTTTTCAAGATCACTTACATGAAAATTACAAAAACAGCGTTAATGAATAGTAAACTATAAATCGCTAAAAAAAATATAAAAACTTTTGTGGTAAAATTAATGTATTTAAGTTTAAAATATAATTTATATATATAGAAAATAAATTAATTCTTATAGAAAATTTAAGAAAGCTATTGAATATATACACACATTGTCCAAATTTATTTAATTTAATATTCTTTGAATTAGCTTTCACTAAAATGGAAAGTTGGTTTTACTCTGTAATAATTTTTTATAAAATAGAAATTTAATCTTAAATTAAAGTAGAAAATGTTTTTTTAAAACAAATAATTAATAAGATGAAAAATAAAGATAGAAAATTTATAACAAATATTAAAACTTAGAATTAAAAGGTAATATTATCTTTTATTAAAATATATTATTAATTATATATAACAAATACATAAAAATTACAAAAGATAAATTATACCAATGAAATAAAATATTTTGATCATCAATTATATTTTATACAATTGCCTTAATAATATACATTAACTAATTGATCTTCTAACAAAATTATATCGCAACAACTTTCTTTTTTCTTTCTTTTACAAATATAAAAATGTAATCACTCAAAATAATTATAAAAAAACATAAGCCACAAAAGAAGAAAAAACTAACAAAATTATATCGCAACAACTTTCTTTTTTCTTTCTTTTACAAATATAAAAATGTAATCACTCAAAATAATTATAAAAAAACATAAGCCACAAAAGAAGAAAAAACAAAAAAACGTAAGCACAACAATGAAAAAAAGAAAAAACTTACAATGATGCTAAAAAAAAGAAAAAAAAACTATAATAATAAAAATAATACATTTTATTAGAATTGAAATTATTAAACTATACTTACTGCAAGTAATTAATAAGATAACGCAAAATACTTTAATCATTAATCATACAATAAAAAAAATCACTTCAATTTAATAACAAATACATTCAAAATATAATATCTCTACAAATATCAAAATGTAGAATTTAAAAAACAAAAATACATTGCGTGTAGAATTTTTTTTATTTACATAATAAAAACAAAAATACATTGCATTTAAATATGGATCAATCCTAATAAATAAGGAAATAACAATAAATTTGTAATTTATTATTTAAAATTAATTTGCAGCATTAATGTAGAGAATTAAAAAGCAAAAAATAAATTGTGTGTAGGAATTGATTGCTTTTAAAAATACATTGCGTGTAGAAATGTTTTGTAGCTGTTTTGGGTTAAGGAAAAGCAATAAAAAATAAAAAAAAAGGATTATTTAATATCTGAATTTAATATGTTTTGAAGAATAAAAAATTAATAAAAGTTGCAATTTGAACGCATCCTTGGTATGCCATTGGTGTAGCCATGACTTCTCGTTTTACATTCATCTCATCTTTTGTCATCACCATCCATCATCATACCAAGGTGGAGCTATGACTTCTCGTTTTACATTCATCTCATCTTTTGCCATCACCATCCATCATCTTTTGCCATCACCATCCATCATCAACTTCAATGAGATGACCAATCATTGAAAACATAAATCAAAGCAAATAACGAAAGAATTGTGTACTGCATTATATAATAATATATAAAGTCTCATATATTCTATTGCACCAACACATAAACCTATAAAAAAAACAGACAATTAAACAAATTACAAACTTCTCCCAGAGGAGATAAAAAGTTATATGTATACTATAAAGTATAAACTAAAGAATAAAAATCAAACTCACAATATGAGATGGACAATCCTCAAGTATCATCTCTTCTAAACCCTAGTAAGTAAGCCCTAACAAAAATATCTAAACCAACTAATTCTGATCAATTAGAAGAACATAAAAAGGAAGGGAATCAAATATCAGTAAAGATAAGCAAACACTAACAAAAATAAAATATGATCATTTAGACACTAACACCTGAATGGCTTTAGACTTCCTGAATCAAAACCCTGCATTATAATCAATTAATTATACATTTATCCACCATGGAGAAAATGGGTTAGTTTAAGGTGAAAAAAGCATTAATATACATTTATAGATCAATAGACAAAACAATAAAAAAAACACTTCACGATTAAAAAGAAAAAAATAAACTTGCGGAAAAAAAATTAATTTCAAAACTCAGTATAAAACTTATCTAGAAACAAACCATGTAAGCAAAGCAATGGAAATTTGGTTTCATCTGCAAAGTAATGATTTAGTCAAAACCTCAGTATGCAAAATACACGGAAAACTTCTGCAAATGACGGGGAAAACTTATGAATAAATGTTGACCTAACGGAAACAATAATTACTGTATATGCACTTAAAAATTTGTATTTATCATGAATAATTACTGTATATGCACTTAAAAATTTGTATTTATCATGCTGTTTATTAAAATCTAAAAAACATCTTGACAAAATCAAAAAATAGTTGAGAAGTAAAAAAATTATATGAATAGCTTGGCAAAAAAAACATATAACCTGAGCTTGATCAAAGGATGAGGAGGAACATAAACCGGTTCAAATGGCGTAACGAAACCAAGAGGTTGCAAAAAATTACAGAAATGAGAAATAGACAAAGAGCCTTACAAAATGTATTAAATAAGATAAAAAGGGAAAAAAAAAACAACATACTTGATTCTGCACAACGACTTACAACCCGAATTAGTTCATAAAGGATCTGTTCACAACATACTTATTTATTAAGAACATAAATAAAATATAAGTAACTTAACCCGCAAATTTAATACATGAACTGGCTAAAAATGATTAAATCTGTATAACTTATAAAATAAAGAGAAATATAGTAAAAAAAATACATACATCAAACCTGCAAAAAAAATATATTAAAAACAGACAAAAAATACACAAACAAAAATGAATACATACTTGTTAACTTGCTAAAAATGATTAAAACATGTATAAGTTATAAACTAAAAAGATCACATCAAATGATTGTAAATGTACTTGTTTAAAAAAGAAATAAAGACCAAAAAAGTATTTAACGGATTCGATCGAGAGCATAGTCATAAAGAAGTATTCTATGTAAGCGTCACACACCTGGAAAATTAAATTAAATTAATACATTACAAAATGTATTTAAAAACACGAAAAGTGAAAATTTGCAAAACATATTACTCAATCTATTTGAATTACTTATTTATTTATTAACAACAGAAATAAAATAAAAATATACATTCCTTAACCTAAAATATAAAATTAACAAATGAACATGAAATGGCTTTAGAACAATGTATAATTTAAATAATAAAGAGCAAATAAACAGGAAAAGCTTGCAAAAAAAAAACAATAACCTAACCTTGGTATGAGAAGGAACATAAACCTATTGGAAACTTACGAATGAAACTAAAAACATAACTAACATGAAAAACTTGCCAAAAATCCATAACCTAACCTTGGTCAAAGGATGAGAAGGAACATAAACAGGTTGAAACTGATGTAAACTGAAAACATAACTTGTGGAAAAAAATACATACCTTAACCTGCAAAATAAAAACATGAACATGGCTAAGAATGATTAAACCATGAAATGTACATAAAATAAAGAAGAGGATCAGAACAAAAAAATACATAATTTAACCTGCAAAATGAAGATATGAACATGAAATGACTAAAAATGATTAAAACATGTACAATTTAAAAAATAAAGAGAAATATAATAAAAAAATGCATACCTTAAACCTGCCAAATCAAACACAAAACCGCATAAAATAATTAAAATATGTATAATTAATAAAATAAACAGATAAATAGAAAAAAATACATACCAAAAAAAAACAATCTGCAAAAAAAATTATTAAAAACAGAAAAATGATTAAACCACCGTATAATTTATAAAATAAAGAGGAATATAGCAAAAAAAATACATAACTTAACCTGCATGTATAATTAATAAAATAAACAGAAATATAGAAATAAATACAATAATTAAAACATGTATAATTTATAAAATAAACAGGAATATAGTAAAACATGCATACCTCAAACCTGCAAAATAAAAATAATTAGGAACAGACAGAAAAATTAGTAAAAAATTAGTAAAAATTAGTACAAAATTATTGACATGAACATGAAATGACTAAAAATGATTAAAACATGTACAATTTAAAAAATAAAGAGAAATATAATTAAAGTAAAAAATTAGTAAAAATTAGTACAAAATTATTGACATGAACATCAAATGACTAAAAATGATTAAAACATGTACAATTTAGAAAATAAAGAGAAATATAATTAAAAAATGCATACCTTAAACCTACCAAATCAACCGCATTAACAGCAAAAAATGATTAAAAAATGTATAATTAATAAAATAAACAGAAAAATAGAAAAAAATACATACCTCAAACCTGCAAAAAAAATTATTAAAAACAGAAAAATGATTAAACCATTTATAATTTATAAAATAAAGAGGAATATAGCAAAAAAAATTAAACACAAAATGGCTAAACATGATTAAAACATGTATAATTAATAAAATAAATAGAAATATAGAAAAAATACATACCTTAAACATGTATGTATAATTAATAAAATAAACAGAAATATAGAAAAAAATACATACCTTAAACCTAAAAAAAATGATTAAAACATGTATAATTTATAAAATAAAAATACATACCTTAAACCTGCAAAAAAAATGATTAAAACATGTATGTATAATTAATAAAATAAACTGAAATATGGAAAAAAATACATACCTTAAAAAAAAATGATTAAAACATGTATAATTTATAAAATAAACAGGAATATAGTAAAACATGCATACCTCTCGAACCTGCAAAATAAAAATAATTAAGAACAGACAGAAAAAATTAGTAAAACATTAGAACAAATTAGTAAAAAATTATTCTCTATACGAAGGTGAAAAATACATACATTTAAGCCTGCAAAATTAACACATGAACATGGATAAAAATGATTAAAACATGTATAATTTATAAAATAAACATAAATATAGTAAAAAAATACATACCTCAAACCTGCAAAAAAAAAAATATTAAGAACAGACAGAAAATATACAAACAAACTTCTCGACGATTATGCGTTAGGAGAAATCGCTGAAGACATGAAAAATCTGGGAAAAAAAACATACATATTCATATATACCTCACGGCATCAAATTCGCGATGGTGGTGTCCTTTGATCGATCGTCAAGATCTGAAAAAAAGAAAATACGCAAATACATATACATACCTAACAACTCAAATTCGCGATGGAAGCGTCCATTGAGAAAAGGAAATTCAAAACCTTCTCGAAGATAATCCACTGGGAGAAATAGTATACAAAGATCTAAAAAACCTGTAAAAAGAAAACATGCATATTTGTATATACCTCACGACATCAAACTCGCGATGGAAGGTCCTTCGAGAAAAGGAAATTCAAAAGCTTCTCGACGATTATCTGTTAGGAGAAATCGCCCACAAAGACATGAAAAATCTGAAAAAAGAAAACGTGCATATAAATATATACCTCACGACATCAAATTTCGCGATGGAAGCTTCCTTCGATCGATCGTCAAGATCTGAAAAATCTAAAAAAAGAAAACATGCAAATTGATATACATACCTAACGACCTCGAATTCGGGATGGAAGGGTCCTCGCAGAACAGGGAACTCGATCGATTCTTGACGATTACCCATTCGAAGAAATCGATCACAAAAGATGCGACAACAGATGAGGAGCGAGCGGCTGAGGTCCTGATCGGGGAAAATATTGGGGGCTTGGATGAGTTTCTCCGCCTCTCGACCGGAAGGAGAGAAATTTGCAGAAAAAAAAAAGAAATATGCATACCTCAATATGAATACGAAGAAGGCGATCGGAGGAGTAACCTCAATATGAATACGAAGAAGGCGATCGGCGGAGTAGCCGCGAGCGGCTTAGGTCCTGATCGGGGAAAAAATCGGGGGCTTGGATGAGTTTCTCGGCATCTCTACCGGAGGGAGAAAAATTTCCAGAAAAAAAAATAGAGGGGTTATGCGTACCTCAATCCGAATACGAAGAAGGCGGTCGTCGGAGTAGTCGGAGTGCGGCGGAGAGCAATCGGTCTGCACATGATGATCGAGGATGGGGCTGGAAGACGATGAAGGGGGAAGACGATGATGATCGAGGATCGGTCTGCACATGATGAAGGGGGAAGACGATGGAGAAAAGAGAGAGAGAAAAAAATTATGTATCGGAAATATGAAAAGAATTTTGAGGGGAGACTTTTTATTGCATCTGAAAAAGGTGAAAAAAAGGTGAAAAAAGACAGCTGTTTTGTGCATTGCGTTACGCAAAAGCAATAAAAGCTGATCTGAAATTAATACTTTTTGAAGAATAAAAAATTAATAAATATTGTAGTGTGAACGCAGGGTATGCTATTATATATGTATAGATGTTTATTAATTTCGCATTTACTTTATTCAATTCAAAATTTTATTTAATTACCATCATTATTGTTTAATTTAATTTTGTCAAATTAAATTAAATACCGTTGTTACAATTATTTCACATGCATTTTCTCAAAGATTTTCGAAGATGGAACTTATTTATACATTTCAAATCGAACTGATATATTCGTTTAAATGGTGAACGTGGAATACTCACTTTGTTACATTCATATGTTACATGAAAATTTTAAGAGTATACAAATGGATAATATATATCACTTGGTTATAGTTACATCCTGGAATAGCCCCTGTGGTCTTCGTATTGCTCCATGAACTCGTCGTTGAATTTCTTAAAGCTTTCCATAATCGCAGGCATGTCTTCCTCGGATGGTAAAATAGTGGTTCTCAGGTGGAACACCCTGCAAACAAAATAAAAAAAATGAAAAAAAATAATCAAAAGATTACTTTTTCTAGTGAGGCTAAACCTCAAGGCTAGTTATTGTAACTGCCCCGATGTTTTATGGTAAAAAGAAAATTGTATCCGTGAAATTTCATAAAACAATATAAGGAATGTCGTACCCTTCCTTCTGACCGAACCCAGAACCTGGGACAGTTGAAATGCCGGTAGCTTCTAGAAGCTTGAGACAGTAGAAAACATCGGGTATCTTTCCAGCTTTTTTCGCTTCCTCTATTGCTTTCCGCGGTAAGCGTATTTGCGGGAAAGAGTACATGGCACCTGAAAAGACATTTTTTTTCTTGAAATGAATGGACTTGACGCGAAATATATAAAAACCGGAAAATATATATATATATATATATATATATATATACCTTCTGTAAAGTTGCAAACCACATTTCTACAGCTGTTGAATCCATCTGTCATCAATTGTGCTCTCCTTCTCAAGGACCCGAGGATACCTTTGCTGAGAACCAAGCCGATAGATAATTATTTTTTTCCAAATCGAGATTTGAGTTTAAATTGGGGTTTGTTTAACAAATTGCTAATAGTGTACACACTCTAGCGTTAGAAATATACAGTACTAAAATAGATATTGTGTATCATTCTTAAATGCTTCTCTTTTTTAACTGTTGGGACAGAAAATAAAGCTATCATCCGTAAACCAATTATCGTAATCGAGGAACTTAGTTAATGATATTAACTAAAATCCTTACTTTTAATTTTAAATAATGGAGAATGCCATGTAAAATAAGTCGTACCTCTCTCTAATATATCCCTCATAAGATATATCACCGGGTTTAGGAGGATTAACCATAATTCCCATCTGCAAAATGGAAAACGAATAAAGAATATCAGCTCGGGAAAAGAGGAGAGAAAATGCAGGGAAATGATGTTGACCTTTTCCATCACCTTATTTTCAGAATCCCATATTACTGCAGAGAAGCTGCTATTTTAACGGAACACATTTATAATATATCTGTGACTTACAAGTATTTGTGCAGGTACGTTCGGGCTCAGTGCTATGGAAGAAACTTTGTATATTTCCTCTACAGACTGCAATAATAGATAAAATGAAGAAAAAGTGCATTATGAGCCCAGAGAAAGGCACTTAATTAAGATCAAAGTTCCATGTTTGAGCTTGAAGCACCACCCAAAAAATATATACTGTATGACCAAAAAACTAAATGCTACCCTGAGGTTTCCTTACATTTCAAACAAAAAAAATCATGGAAGATCGTGGAGCTTTTGACCTTCTAGAGGGTTAGGAGGTATATTGCAATTTTAAAACATACTTTTTGTGTCCCACTCTATCTGCTGGATTTTAGAAAATAATTTGTCACATTCTATCAGTTATATTTACAATATCCAGAAGAACTAAATGTGGCTTTTAAATTACAAACATTACTTTTCGAGCTTTTGAAATTTATATATATTCTAGTTTTTCAGAAAATAGTTGTAGGTTGTTATGGTCATCTCATTCTTAACTCAATCCACAGAGAATGGGACGGAGGGTCTTATTGATTTGTAACTAAGCAAAGCCTGGTTTTTGTAATTAAACCGAACAGTCACTCACTTTCCCTTAGAACTAATTATGCCTAAATTTTGTGTGATATGAAAATTTCAAGTTTCTAAGATAGACACACTTTTATATTATATAGTATGCACATAGAAGTGTGTGTATGTGTGTGTGTATATTATTCACACACTCACACACATATTTATAGGATACTTAGATTAAATAGAATATATAGTGTTTAAATGAACCTTAGGAGAAATATTGATCATCTCAAAGTATCCACCACGCTGCCCACACTCTCCCCAATAACCTTTTGAGATCGTGTGAAACGAAACTAGCTGGAGCTCCTTGCTTACGGGTGGGCCCATGTCCATAAGAACCTTTTTCAAGTGTTGGACAGTAAGAAGATGCAATCAGTGTGTGAAAATATATCCCATATGGGAATTTAATTGCATTTACATACCTTTCTTGCGCTTACAAATGGGCGCTCGTCTTGGTAAATATTTTGCTGGTAAACTTCGTCTCCGAGCAATACCAAGTTGTTTTGGTAACAGAAATTTATGACCTCTTTGAGGTTTGCTTCACTAAGACATTGTCCGGTTGGATTTCCGGGATTTATAATCACCATAGCTCGTACCTTTTCACAAATGGAAGGGTAAAAATGATAATAAGCACTAACAAGTCAGCAAAATCGATATTCGTTTTTGCAGAGTATAGTGGAAAACAAAGCCATGCTTACGGTGATCCCCTGAGAACGAGCCTGAGCAACTGATTGGCGGAGGTTAACGATATCTAGACCCCAATTTGCAGTTTCTTCGAGGTAATAGGGTACAAGAGAACCACCCAATAAAGCTATTGTTGCAGAGTATAGTGGATATTGTGGAACTGGCACCAATATCTGCAACGAAACGAAACATTGAAATATACTACAACTGAATTGTAATAATAACGTAAGTAGTAATTGTAATAATACTAAGATTACCCACCCCATCACCAGCACCACGAATAATAATTTGTAGCATTTGCATAACTCCTTTGCTAGCACCGTCTGTTAGATATATGAGCTCTGGATCACTGCATGCAATCAAAACAACTCACAGTAATCAATTTGAGAATCAAAAACGAAATAACCCAGACCATACACCAGGATAATTAGCCAATCGTGATTACGACCTCGGGTAGCCGTCACGCCTCTCAATAAAATCTGCCACTTCCTTCCTTATTCCAGGAACACCACGTGAGTCGCTGTAAGCACCTGATAATTTAATACAACAAATTGTTTATTTTGGATTTTATCTCTTGTTCTACTTCCTGAATTCCTACGAGCTAAGAAACTGCAATAAATTTAGCACTCTCCAAGAAAAGATAAATAAAATAGAGTCTCTGCTCAAACGACGAAATTTTACCATCTCCATTTTTTTTAATCGGACAATAGGTATGGAGTCGATACATGCAAGCAATGGTTACCATTAACAATGAACGGAAGACAAACAAAATCCAGTACTCTTTCCAGGTAAAATATTAATGAAGTTATATTCATTAAAAGAAAGTTGGTGTACCTAGACCCCCTGAAGTCAGTGCGAGATAATGTTTAGCTCTTGCAATGGCATCAGCAGGAAATACGAGGCCAACATTTGGATCATCCAGCAAGAACGGAGCTTGGCAGAGGGCAATCACCTGCAACGTCATTTCTTGTACATAATTTAATAAATACAAGAAATATAGATGGAAATATATTAGAAAAAAATTACGATGATCTAAACCTGACCTGGCGGGGAAATGTCAGAGGTTTCTGTCCAAGAGCATGAGGGTTACCGACATTGGTAAAAATGATCTGCCATAAAAATATGGAATAAATATTACTTAGAAAAACACAGGCAATGAAGAATAAATATATCAAGTAGTGTTGAAGGAGCTTGTGGGTAAGTAATCTATGCTTGCTGAGTTATGCTTCGTGATAGTTAAAAAGTACCCATACGGTTCAAAAAAAACTTTTGAAATTACCACTTTACCCATTTTTTTTATTTGTTGTTAAAATTATGGGGGCTAATTATAATGTTTGAATATATGTGAAAAACTAAGTGAAGGGTTTGGAAAATTTGAAAGATGGATTTTTTCTTAACGTAATTTGGTCACCGTGGTGGTGTGTTCTGTAATTATGTTTATATATTATTGAAGCCATCCTCTGACTGTAAATCAGCATTGTGTAGTATGTGTCTTGGTTTTGTGGTGAGAAATAACAAGATATACGCACAATGATACAAGCCATCCTCGTACTGTTGACATGTACATTAACTTTCGGCCACTATATTAATGAGATTAGTTAAGCTACAACTGATGCAATGATTTTAAAATTAGAAATAACAAAACGATCTAAATATCCATTCATTAAAGAGACAAGTATACCTTCTTCCCTTCCTTCTGAAGCTCGGAAGCTCGAAGATACAGTTCACCTCGGACAGCATACTGACAATTCTTCACGTTTTCATTCAGATTTTCATAATCCAACGACTTAGCCATGACCAAGTATGTATTGTCCTAACTCTTGATGTGACCCAGATATCGACGCCAATTACGAGATATAGGACCAAATTAGCTCCAGAGCTGTGAGACTGTGATTATTGCAATAAATTTAGAGATTTCATTTGACAATTAAGAAATGTAAGAAAGTGCTTAAGCAAGAGCATTTCAAGAACAACATCCCTGCAACTAATTTTAACAAACCAAAATGAATTGCAGATATCGCGTATCGTAAATTTGTCGGGTATGAGAAATCAAAGTAAATAACTAGTTTCCACTCCACAATTAATCATCAACAACAACAAAAAACATAATTAAAGCGAAAAACCTTAGCTGGGCATTTCAACAAACAGTTTACACGCATCCCCAGTTGATAAATTACAGCAAGATTTATCCGAATTCAGGGCAAAAAAGAAACATCCAACCACCATCACTAATAAAATTAATTTTAGAAAGACCCTTCAATCAATTTACAGAATCACTACTCAAAAATAAAAATAAAAAATTGACAGGTGCAGTGAAAAACTAATTAAAAAAATTAGAAAATTAATTATGGATCAAAGCGTTTATTTGGGATTATTGTGAAATTCGGAAAACATACAGTTGAAAGTAGCAACCTTTGAGTGGGCTCTCTTCCAGTTCCAATGCTCACTCAATTAATGTTCGAATAGGAATATAAAATTAATGTTTTGAGGTTGAAATATTTTATGATTGTTATGCAAATAATAGTTATGTTTAGGATATTACAACTACATAGTATATGCTTATGTGGCACTCTGGAAAGACATAAATTCCAAGGCAACACCACAGCCACTGAAGAAGAATGGTGGATGGATTGATTTATTTATTTTTGTAGTTTATGATAAAAACAGTTTTCCAAGAAAGAGTGGTTCAGCTTCAAAATGGACAACCATTTTAAGGATTTTGTGGGTGGATTTTCATTCTCTTTCCAAACTCAAATAATGTCACTTTGGTATTGTGTTTTTATATGAATACTACGTATTAGGGATTGGATTCTTTTTGGACAAATGTTGATTTTATAAAAATGATGGTAAAATACACAACCAAGCACACAAAAATCAATTTTACTGTTTACTCAATACTGTCCCTAATTATTATCAGGCTAACTCTTAACAACACAACAAAATCAAACATAAAAACACACCTAACAACCTAGACCTACTGTTCTGTTCGTTAAGTGCGTCTAAAGATACGAGACTGCACATGATCTGAAAATTTCATGGAGAAAATTTCACTGTTCTGGAATCTTGTCCACGTTTTTTCCTTCTTATTCTTTCTATTGTTTTTTCTCAATTTTGGATTTCCATGTGTTCATCTTTTGTTTATTTATAGTATTTCTTTGTCATTCTCATACAACAAGATCAAATATAAAAGGAGCAAAGGTCTCCTTGACGAAGGCCTCTAACAACTTTTAAAATATCCTTCAACCGATGCATCAACTGTGTCATAAGCCTTCACAAGGTCGATTCATGTGTAATGTTTAACAATGTTTTTGCATGAATTTGTACAAATTCCAAATTTCCACTGGGCTTTGATAATTTGGGCCGAATTAAAGTTGACCCGATATAATGGGCCACAAGGTTGTTGGTGGCCCAGTAAAATTTTCAACCTTGATTTTCAGCAAGAACTCAGTTTTTTTTTCCACACAACAGCAAATCAAGCATCCCAGAACCAATTCTCGATTTTTCATTCTTTTTTTTTTCTTCTTCCAACGTAAAACGAAATTCACAGTGAAAGAGCGACGAAAATGAAGCCTTATTCAAGTCGATTATCAAATTAGCAGTAGATCTATTCCGACATTAATTTCGTTCTTTCTCGATCTATGATCTCCTCGTTCACTTGAATTGAAAGATTGACAATCGATTTGTTCGGAGCGGAAAGTCATGTCAGGAGCAGCGTCGGCGCTGTTCCTACTGGATATAAAGGGGAGGGTTCTGGTGTGGCGCGACTACCGTGGGGACGTCACTGCCGTTCAGGCTGAACGGTTCTTCACCAAACTAATCGAGAAAGAGGTTTGATTTCTCCTTATAAGTTACTCCGAATTCGATCTGTTGCCGTTTTTTTAATAGTTGGCGTGTCCCATTGCTCATTGAAAGCTGCTCTGATACTCGAAATTGGGATATGTTTTGCTTATGATAGACTTGATAGTTGTAGTGGGTTAGCTGAGATATTTCTGCCAACATTAAGCCAAATTTATGTTTGCTCCTGATTGATTTAACTGGGATAAGCTTAACTTTCCTGATGAGCCGTTTGTAAAGTAGAAAACTTTGAGCTGGAAGATGGAAATCTCATCTAATTAAGATGGAGAGCATAGATAGTTGATTGTGTTTCATGGCCATTGATTATAAAAATGGGGTTTAAATCTTATTTGGTGAAATTATGTTCATGAATGGATCTTGGAACCGATATATGCTGGTTATAAGTAAATTCTGCGATTTCTTCAGCCATTCAAATAATGGGTTTTCTGTATGGTGGTATATAGGGTGGTCCAGAATCCCAGGATCCTGTTGTATATGATAATGGTGTCACATATATGTTTATACAACACAACAATGTGTATCTAATGACTGCATCAAGGCAGAACTGCAATGCTGCAAGCCTTATCCTATTTCTACACCGTGTAGTCGATGTAAGCATTTTTAGCACTCAACGAGTGGTCTTTTCGGAATTTTGATTGATGATCATGTCTGGGATTATTGGGAGTTTTCTCAATACTTAATTTTTATTATTGGAATTATTCTGCAGGTCTTCAAACACTACTTTGAAGTATTAGAAGAGGAGTCACTTAGAGATAATTTTGTTGTAGTGGTATGTGGAGATTTTTTTTGTCTTCTTTTGTTTTGATTCATTTGGATCCAACTACAGTATCTATGTAATGTAACATATAACTATTGATGTGCTTTCCCTTCCAGTATGAGTTACTTGATGAAATTATGGACTTTGGGTACCCACAATATACGGAAGCGAAGATACTTAGTGAGTTCATAAAGACTGATGCTTATAGGATGGAAGTTACACAGAGGCCTCCAATGGCTGTCACTAATGCAGTGTCTTGGCGTAGTGAAGGTATAAGGTACAAGAAGAATGAGGCAAGTTTTTTTCATCGATGGCTTATTATGATTTGAATTTATTGAAAGGGGGCCTAGTGAATCTTTAAACTCCAAAAATATTACTGTAGGAAGGTTGTTGTATTTACAAGTGGATGGTGCTTGGACATACATTCTTAAGCGCCAGATAATGACTTTTCTAAATTTATGGTTTGTAACAGGTCTTTCTTGATGTTGTGGAAAGTGTCAATATACTCGTAAACAGTAATGGTCAAATAATTAGGTCAGACGTTGTTGGTGCACTAAAGATGCGTACATACTTGAGGTTTGTTCGCTTTGTTTATTATTTTCTGTATTTTTTTTTAAAGATAAACCAAGGGAAGGAATAAGTTTTCTCTTAGTTTTGATCTCATAATGAGGGCACACACAACAAAAGAATACGTTATATTTCCCCAGACAGGAGATCTTGATGGTCATTTTTGCTAGCATTTATTCCTTTTTAAGAGGGGTGTTAGAGATATTTAAATTATCTCATAGGATTCATGTGAGCACTGATTTTGCTGTGTTCTTCTGAATGATTTACCTTCTGCTTGATTAATTTACTGTACAGTGGGGAAAACGTAGAGGAAAAGATGCGTAGAAATAAAGAGGTAAAAGTTTACCCTATAGTAATGTCACAGAAAGACCCGGACAACCGGGTTAGGAGTTAATTACATCATTTACTGAGTTTTGTATACTGGTATAGCAAAAGGAAAAACAAAATGACCTGAGGCTGTGCCTATGGTTGGCTCCGTCCTTGTGTATATTTATGAGAGCATTTTGTTCTATATTCATATGCGTGCGCTTTAAGTGACTATGATGTGAACATAAATGATCACCGCTTCCCTTTTTCATGTGTGTCACATTAATAGTCTTTGATCCACATTTTGTTTTTCTAAGTGCTTTCATATCGCAAACAAGCAAATGCCTAGCTACCGGTATTATTTCGAATTCAGAAAATTAATTATGCATACGTTTGGTTTTCCTTGGGAATGAGCAATAATACTTTTATTTAATGCAGTGGCATGCCTGAGTGCAAGCTTGGGCTCAATGACAGAGTTTTGCTGGAGGCCCAAGGTCGATCTACTAAAGGAAAATCCATTGATCTGGATGACATCAAGTTTCACCAGTATGTCACTTTTCATCCTGGTTGTGCTTATTATGTTTTTTCTCATTCATGAAGATTCCATGTCTAAGATTTTTATACATTAGAAAATATGCACAAGGGAGAAATGTATGATGATTTTTTACATCTATGTGCCCTGTCCAATTGTTTACATTAAATTTGTTGTCCCAGCTCGGGTAAAATATTTAGCAATCAAGCCTTATATCTTAATAAAATTGATCGCGCTTTTGTTGGTGAACATTCGGTTCGTTAACATCTCTAGGTACATGACATAGAAGATAAACATTTACTTAAAAGAGAAAACAGTTGCATTAAGTGGAACTACTATATACATTACAATATCACATAAAATACATACATTACATTTGGATAGGGGTGCACATTGCATGGTGGACACGCACATTTGCTTGTATTGTTCATTCGCTCGCCTTTATATCTTATTTGATTTGACTTCTGGTTATTCTTTCAGGTGTGTGCGCTTGGCTCGATTCGAAAATGATCGTACAATTTCCTTCATTCCTCCTGATGGATCCTTTGATCTCATGACTTACAGACTCAGCACCCAGGTGGAGTGTTGTAAATTTTGGGCGTATCGTATGCCATTTTCTCTTAGTTGCTCATTCTCCAACTTGGACGAACTTACCCTCTAGAGTGAGGAGTTACTTATATAACATTCTTATTCAAGTAAAATGTTTTTTTGACAGAAAATCTTTAAATTGACCGTTTCAGGAAAAGGATAACATAAATGAAATTAAAATCTAGGGAGTAGTTTCTTTATTTAAATTGTGGCATCCTTACATAATGAGATCGTTACTCATCAGTCACATGGATTCATTGTTTCTTGCAGGTTAAGCCTCTAATATGGGTAGAAGCTCAGGTTGAAAGACATTCTAGGAGCCGCATAGAGATTACGGTGAAAGCTAGGAGCCAGTTTAAGGAGCGTAGGTATGTCCAGTAAATGTGTTTACTCGTGTTTATAATGCTTGCTTGGACATTGCTTTTTAAAAAGTAGTGGGGCCATAATTCATTGGGTCTCCAAGTCCATTTCTGAGCTAAACCTGAATTCCAGCACTGCGACTAACGTCGAAATTGAGTTGCCCGTGCCACCTGATGCTACAAATCCGGATGTTCGTACCTCTATGGGGTCTGCTTCGTATGCACCAGAAAATGATGCTTTAGTTTGGAAGATAAAATCTTTTCCAGGCGGCAAGGTATGAGTTTTTTGGCCTACCTTTTCTTTGAATGTTTTGTGTATGTTGTTGTTTGGCATTTATATTTTCTCTCGATTATTTTCAGGAATATATGCTAAGAGCAGAGTTTAGGCTTCCCAGTGTAACATCTGAGGAATCAGGCCCAGAGAGAAAGGCTCCTATTCGAGTAAAGTTTGAGATACCATACTTTACTGTTTCAGGAATACAGGTAAGTTTTCAAATCAATATTGCATCTTTTTTTTTTTCTACATCTGTTTTATTTCATGAACACGATGACAATGATTGCAATATATGAAATCAATCTGTTCTTCCTCGTGGATTATTAGGTGCGTTACTTGAAGATTATTGAAAAAAGTGGATATCAGGCTCTTCCATGGGTGAGATATATTACCATGGCTGGTGAATATGAACTAAGACTGAGTTAGTCGAAAGCTTCTGCCTGGCTCTGCTGAAATAACGAGTTTCTTCAAATGGCGGGTGTATACTTTTTCCTCTTACTTCTATCATGAGAATCTCAGAAAGTTAACGTGACAAAATTTATGTCGATTTGCGTACTTTTAGCGAAAATGCAAATTTTGGATTGCGATAAATTTGTACTTGTCTTGTACAAAGAATGTTACTATTGTAATTTTTAAAGAAGTTTCTTTAATGAGATATTGTGTTGGTTAGAAATTGATCTAAATGTTTTTTGTTTTACCATGAAAGGCATCTTTTATGATATGTTTTCTATTCGAGATATGGATGTTTTACACTTTTCTACTTAAATTTGATGAATGGCATAAATGAGAATCTGGTGGATATGGTTTTGGATGCTTTTAGGTCAAACCTTTTGTGGCCACTTTGTTGTGATATCTGATTCTTATAACTTGCAACTGAACACCAATTGTATCAGTATAAAATATAAATTGCATAAAAATGGAGTAATTACAAAAAAAAACTACCTCGAGGAAAGTTTAAATACAAAAAAGCCTACTTATAATTTTGAAAAAAGAAAAAACAATCCATCACTTTTTATAATTAAGCTAAAACCTTGGGGTAGTTTTTGTAATTAACCCTAACATTCATATCATTAAACTTTTCATGTCAAGTGCAGTATTGTAAGTCTCTTAATTTCCATTTTCATCCCCATGAATTGTTGACAGCCTCTCCAAAAACAGATCAAACTCTTCCTCTCTACTCAGCATGCTCACCCTCACATACTCCGGGCTCGACCCGAATCGCCTCCCGCTCCTCGTCAGAATCTTGTGCCCTCTGAAGAGCTTCTCACAGTCCATGCCCTCTTTGCATTTCACCCATGCAAAAGCTGTCCAAAATCAAAAAAAAAAAAAACAATAAGGTTTGAGTTTGACTCCCAAAAACATATTCTTCATAATATCACAAAAATCGAAAATTTGTACCAGGATATGTCTCAGTGGATTCCCCTGCAAAATTGCAGAACTGACTCGGGGACTTAGGGATGTGAAATAGCTCGTTTTTCCTGACAGCATCTCTCAGCTTCTTCCACCTTTCCTCCATGAGACGATGGCTGTGCTTGAAGAAATTCTCGAGCTCACGAGACTTGTTTTCTTTGGGCTGGCAGCTCAGAGACACTATTTCCAAAATATTGGCAGCCCTCAGCTGAGCTTCTTTCGACACCCCAATAGTGTTTATCTCGATGAACTTCACCATCCTCCTCGCAACACTTTCGTCCCTAACGAGCGCCCATCTTCACAACAACACAAATAAAGATTAATCTAACTGACTAACTAACTAACTAACTAACTAACTAACTTCATACCCGATACGCGACCCTGCATGACCCGTGCACTTAGAGATGGTGAAAAGCATGACATCATCATCTGCAGGGGAAGTGATGGCCGTGTACTGAGGCCAGTAGTAAGCGAGGTCGTGAACAACCATCCCTCCCTCCCGATTAACCACGGCCCGTCTCATCACTCCATCAGGGTTGTTCAGAGTTGTCACCATCTCGATGTACGGCCCAGATTCGTCGAAGGTGCGAGCATCGCCCGACCACTCAAAGAGGCGCGACTGCAGAAAATTGATCATCTCCGGATACGACTAAACAAAAACAAATCTCGAGTCAGAATCCCATGTTACTAATGTTTGTCCTGTCAGGTGATCTCAAAACATCAAACCAACAGAAATAAAATAAAATAAAAAAAACAAGTCTTTAATCATTTCGATTTGGATTTAGTTGACTTGTATATAACTAATCAACATCCCAACTTGACTCACCGAGTAGTATGGGGCGGCCGAGACGACGCTGAGTGGGCCCGCGAGGGGGTCGACTTCTCTCGCCGGACGGGAGAGGGCGAAGAGGGCGGCGAGGATGAGCTGGCTGGAGCCGGTCCCCACGATGACGTGGCGATTCTCTGTGACGGCGTTGCGGGCGTTGTGGTGGAGAGCCTTGATCGAGGCCTCGAGCTTCGGCTCGAGAAACCAGCAGAGGCCTTTCGTCTCGGCGAAGTAACTCAGGGATTGGAATCCAGGGATTGTCAGGCTGCAACCTTGCCCTGCCTCTTTCCAGTATGACTCATACATTGTTGGATCACCACTGTTTTTTTTTTTATTAATTAATAAATAAATAAATAAATAAAACAATTATAAAAATGAATCAAGATTCATAAACACACACAAACAAAAACACATACTGATCAAGATTGATGGTGGGTTCTGGTTGATGAGGGTGGTGGCCATTGGTGGAGGCAGGGGAATGTAACTTGCCACACATTTTCTCTGAACCTTAAATCTTGATCTTGATTTTGATCTGTATATTTAAGATTTAGGGTACAAGATACAATTAAACCTTGTGATCCTCAGTATTTATAGGGCAGTATTTGAATTAAAATATTTTTGGAAGAAAAAAAAATGTGCTCCATAATTATGTTGTCACACTATTTTTATTTTATGTTATTTTATTGTCGTGTGTGCCTGAAAAGGGAGCAACTAAAAACATTGTTGTGATATAATTTTGAATTACAATAAAGCTTCTTTAAAGTAAAATAGGTATAGTATTTACGTTTTTCTTTATAAAATCTACCTCGTCAATTATTTTATGGAAGAAAATTAAATTTGTGTTTTTCTTGTTAGTAGCAATCTTTGTAAAAACGATAAATTACAATTACTATGCTTTGTCAATATTTGTATATGTATATAATAAACATACTATAATTAAAGAAAAAAAAGACCTATACATGCTTATCGTATAAGTTATTCAATTGAATTTTTAATACTCTCTCCGTTCGAGTTGACGTACTTTTTTGTAACAAAAATTAAAAAAAAAATGTTTTTTTTTTTTACATTTTCATTAAATAATAGTAAAAGATAAAAATGTATATTTAAGTTAAAAGTAAAGTAATTGTTAATAAAATTTAAAAATAAATATATAAATTAAGAATAAAAGTATATTTTAAATAATTTTTTTAATGTGTCAATTATTGTGAAATACTTACAAAAAATGTGTATTTCAACTTATGTATAAGAGCGAAAGATGATAATAATACCTATTTTTCACAATACCACTTGAAAACTTTCATATATATACACTAATTTATGTATTGGGTAATTTAGTACCATATACTCCATTTAAATTTAGGGATAATTGTAGGTTAGTAGCTGAACTATAGGCACTTTTGTACTTTGGTTACCCAACTTGCAATTTTTACACCCGAGTAGCTGGACTATGTCGAAATTGCACTTTACTCTGAAAATGGGTGGTTTCCGGCAACACGTGACATGCACGTGATCTGTATTATTTTTATATCAGCTAATGGAGGGTAATTTGGACATTTCCAGTTATTAATTAATGAAAATAAAAACTTAATAAAAAATCGTTTAAGAAATCCCGCACCTCTCTTACCAGTTCATTCTTACAGCTCCAATTATCAGAAAACCATAGTTCCCCAATTCAATTTCAAGAAATCCCGCACCTCTCTCCCAATTCTAACACACAAGAACCCTAATTTTTTGGCTTCGAAATCAAATTTTCAGAAACCCTAAATCTCGCAGCTCGATTATGATTATCCAGAAACCCTAAATCCTTTATATTTCGAAGTAATTCTCACTGAAATTCGATTTTTGAATAATGTCGTGGCAAGTGAGGAAAGATTCGGTGGATTTCCCTGATGGGCAGCTCTTGGTCGAGTACGAAGTTCTAAAGGATGTCTGCACTATCATTCTCCAACACGCAGGCTGTTTCCTGCTGGATATCCCTGGAAAGATGGAGTATCTTGGTGGCACGGTTGATTATATTGATTATGTTGAAGCTGAGAAAGTGACAAAAGAAGATTTGCGGATCATGGCAGATTTTGTTGGTTTACAAGGGCCTCTGCAGTTTTATGTAAGTATGAATGGGGAGAATAATTGTGATGGTCTAGAGCATGTGAGTAGTGATTTCAATGCAGGCCCCTTAATTTCGGCTGTTATTAGCAAAAATCTTACAGTTTCCATATATGTTGATCATGATGGTCTGGAGAGTGATTATATTGTGTGTCAACCTGGAGCTGAGGAGATGAATGTGGGTGGTGATAATGTGGATGTTGTGGATGGTGATAATGTGGATGTTGTGGCTGGGGATATTGAGGATAATGTGGATGTTGTGGATGTTGCTGATAATGATGATGAATTGGATACTATCATTGATCAGTTTACTTGTGATGAGGTTGATGTTGAGGATGGGGCTAATGAGATGAATGTGGATGGGGATGAGCAGGTTCTGGAAAAACAGACAGTTGAGGATCAATTAAAGGCCTCTATGGAACAACTTGTTGATAAGGAGATGGAGGAGGTTGATAGTGATGGAGACATATCTATGGGAGATGATTCTGAGGTGTCAGATTATGAAGTAGACAGTGATTTTGAGTTTGAGTTTGAGAAAGATAATGAAGATTTCAACAAATTTGTTGACTTTGATGAGGAATGTGGAAAGCAGAAGGATGTGAAGGGGAAAAAGCCAATGACATGGAGCCAAAGTGAAGCCTGTTCAGCAGATAAAGAAGATGTGAAGCCTGTTCAGAAGAAGCCCAAGTTGTTTAAGGTGTTTAATGAAAAGGTAGATATGGAAAATGTTCAACTTTATGTTGGACTCTGCTTCAAAAGTATACCAATCTTCAGAGCAGCTATTAGGCAATATGCAATTGAGCAGGGGAGATCTTTATATTTTCCAACTAACAACTTGTTCAAAGTGCAAGCCAGGTGTAAGCAAGCAGACTGTTCTTGGGTGATATATGGGTCCAGGGTACCTAAAAATGACACTGTGATTGTCAAGTCTTTGCATGATGAGCACACATGTGTTAGGCAAGAAAGGGTAACTCAAGCTACATAAAAGTACCTAGCAAAGAGATATCTACAAAAGCTGAAATCAGATCCTAACTGGCCTGTGAAATCTATGATTGAAATCATGCAATCAGAAGTAGGATGCTTGTTCACCAAATGGCAGATGTATAGAGTCAAAAAGATGGTGTCTAAAATGGGTGATGGAGATGCAATTGAACAGTTCAGGGACCTCTACAAGTATGCAGCAGAAGTCTTCAGAAGCAACCCTCACAGCACATTCAGAATCAAATCCAAGGCTCTGTCCACTGAGGCTGTTTTTGAGAGACTGTATATATGCTGGAATGCAATGAAGTTGGGAATGGCAGCTGGGAACAGGAAGGTGATATGCTTGGATGGGTGCCACCTCAAAACACAGTATGGTGGAGTTCTTTTAACAGCAGTTGGTATTGATGGAAACAATGGTATGTACCCCATTGCTTATGCTGTTGTAGAGAAGGAGAAATACAGTTCATGGAGTTGGTTTCTAGAGTTACTTGTATCTGACTTGGGGATTACTGAAACTAATGCCTACCTATGGACTGTGATGAGTGACAAGCAGAAGGGACTTGTGGATGCTGTCACAAAAATGCTTCCTTTTTGTGATCATAGGTTTTGTGTTAGACATCTTGTTGCCAACTTCAAATTAATTCACAAGGGATTGGGACTGGAAAGTGTAGTGTGGAGAGCTGCTAGGGCCACTAGAATTGTTGACTTTGAATCCATAATGGATGAGATGAAAGAGAAGGAGACTGCTGCTTATGAATGGCTTTCAAACAGGAGCCCCAACCACTGGACAAGGTCACATTTCAACACTCTTAACAACACTGCAATGATCTCAAATAATATGTCTGAGAGTTTCAACTCCATGATTCTGCAAGCTAGGACCAAAGGCATCCTGTATATGTTAGAGGACATAAGGAAGATGCTAATGAAGAGAATTGGGGTCAAAAAACAGGCAATGGAGAAGCACACTGGTATCCTATGCCCTCTGATCCAGAAAACTGTTGATAAGCACAAGCTGAAGTCATATGGTTCTCAGCCTGCAACATCACAGCCTACTACTTCTCAACCTCCAGTTAGAAGAAGTCCAAGGTTGAAGTCAATAAGGCAGCTCACTGGAACTAGGGTTGAAGTCAAAAAGGCCAAGAATAAAGGAAAACAAGTTGCATCTGACCCTTCCCTGAAAAAACAGGTAATTTTTTAGTTAATGATGCTTTTGTTTTTGTTTTTGCACAGTGTTTTTGGGTTAAGTTGCATCTGACCCTTCAATGCTAATGTTTTTATACAGTCCAATGAGGGTCTCCCTGAAGCTCCAGCAGTTCAACATGGAAAGATTAAGAGAAATGACTTTGCAAGTGCATCTCAACCTGCAGTTCAACCTTCAGTGCCTGAAAAGACTGATCAAACCAAAAAGGATAAGAGTAAGGTCAAGGAGTTTGAAAGTTATTTTGAGCAAGGAAAAAGACAGGTTGAAATGGCTTTTGAGAAAATGAAAACTTCATCCCAGCCCACAAACTTCCTCCAGAAGCTTCCTGTAAACAGACAAATTTTTTATTCTCAACCCTTGTTCTCAAGTGAGCCTGCAGGTCAACCATTTACAGCTTCACCAAAGAAGGTGCTGCATTGGAAAGAAGGGCCGGATGAATGTGTACAACAATGATGGGAATGTTAATGTTTGGTCTTGTTTTGGTTTTGGGAATTGTATTAAATGTTGGTGACTGATGTCAACTTTATGTTTGTGTCTTGTTTTGGGAATTGTTTTAACTGTTTGTGACTGATGTCATTATCCTGTTTCTTTGGGGCTTTTGTGAACAATTCCTTTATGTGGTATGTATCTGATGACATTGTCCAGTTTTTATGGGATTTATGGAAACCAGTTATTTTATGCATTCCCTTATGTGTATTATGTTATGTTAACATAATAAGAGAAATAGGTCATACCAAAATCACATTAAATCAGAATTCAACACCAAGAAGTCACATTTCATAATCTGAATTTCACATTACAAATCCAGCAACAACACATACCCATACAATCACATTACAAAACCAGCATCAATCTTAAAAGTAAAAAACAGAAATCAAGGTCACAGCCAATCCAAGAACTACAGCAATCCGCATCTTCACAATGGTTTTCTTCATCTCAAAAATCTTCAACTCCAACATCTTCAAATCAGATTCTTTTGAATTTATGTTCCTCAGCAGCCCAGGTATGATTTGAGAGCATCTCTCACAAGCAGGGGGGTCGATCCAAACAAATTTCTTGCAACCCCCCTCATTCTGCAAAAAAATCCAGATTAGGGTTATGGTTGAAATTGGGGGTTTATAAAGATGAACTCAGAAAGTGAAATTATATCATGCATAATGAAATTGAGGCCTCTGCGTTGATGCTTAGATGATCGGAAACGTAAATTAGGGTTCTAATCATACTTACCCGAAGCTTTGCACATGCCATGAATCTCCTACCCGGATTCGCATCGGACCATGAAGTTCTTATCACTAATGGATTCTCGCACAAACAAAGCTCTTCCATCTCGATTTGATTGCTGGTGTTCTTTCTGGATAACTGAGAATCGAAATTAGGGTTAGGGTTGGAGTTGGGAAAACGATTGGGAAATCGCGGATCGATTTCTATAAATACAGTTTTTAAAATTTTGTTTTTTAAAAATTATATAATGTTTTATTTAATTGGGAAAATGAAATCAGGGGTATTCACGTACTTTCCCTCGTGAGTCAGCTGAAAACGCGACACCTGGCAGATCAGATCACGTGCATGTCACGTGTTGCCGGAAACCACTCATTTTCAGAGTAAAGTGCAATTTCGACATAGTCCAGCTACTCGGGTGTAAAAATTGCAAGTTGGGTAACCAAAGTACAAAAGTGTCTATAGTTCAGCTACTAACCTACAATTATCCCTTAAATTTATTATACGCAGTCTAATGGTTAGCCACGTATGTGACAACGTACTAATATTTAAAAATAGTAGTAGTAACTTTTTTAGTAAAAAATTAACGAGCACAAATATTTTATTAATTTATAAAATAATGTAACGTTGAGTAATTTAAAAAAAATAATAATAATAAAATATTGTATTATTACTTTTAAACTAAAAGGTAAAATAATTATTTATTTTTTACTATCACTTTACTTGTTATTATGAAACAGTAGAAAACGATCTAAAAGAGAGAATATTATGACACAAAATAAGTCATTGTTTTAGAATTTGAGAAGATGACCGATGTCCTCAGCCTCGTAATAAGTAGGCACAAACCACGAGTAATTAGTTATTCTTAATTAATTAAGCGTGATTAATTTTAATATTATTACTAATCATTAATTAATAGTCTTAATTGGTAGTTATCTTTGCTTAATTTGCAATGGAAGATAATTAATTAAGTAAATCAAAGGCGGGTCAAACGCACACCGTTTTTTATCGTTGAATTGAAAGTGTCCGCGTTTTGTGATGACATTGATTCATGATTATTTGTAATTTAATTAAACATAATATATTTAATTTTAGTTAAGCACAATACCAGCTGTTAGTTCAAACATATGATTGCATACTAATTTTGATCAAACATATCGAATCACGGTGTTTGACGATCGTGATTAAGTTTTGTTGAACAAGGAAATATGGAATATTATAAACACCCAATCTTTATGGATATTAATTTATTTATTTTTGTGAAATTTATTCTGTAATTAAAATAAATAAAATTAGAATTAAGTAAAAAAATCACATTTTAAAAAATTTATTATATAATTTTTTATTTTCTTATTATCATGATCTTCAATTTTATATCAGTATTCAACTAATTAATTATATTCATGTATCATAAAATATGCTTAATATATACTAGTTATGTTTCATATCAACAATACTTTTTTACTTTCTATTTTTTTTTTTTAAATTTAAAGATAATTTTTCATTTTTTTTAAATTTATTCACAATTATTTATTATTTTATTAATTTAAAAATATATATTTTTTCTTTTAATTTTTTGGTCAAAAATTAAACTCAGAGTAAAACAAAATTAAAACAAAATAATTAAATATCGACAGTGATATTCAGAATAATTTTTAAGTTCCCACAGGCTTTGCTTTAACTAAGTGATTCCGTTTCAAATTAATGGTCACCAGTCGCCACTTACACTTCCTTTAAATTTGACAAATAAAGTTATTTTACAAATAGAGTTTGATAATTCACCTGGGACTTGGGTATGAGTTCCCTTTTTTTCTTGAGCATTTCACACTATCAAAGAAAGATTTGATTATTATTATTATTGTTGTTGTTTGTATAATTTAATTAATATATGGAAATTTTAAAAAAGAGTAACTGGTTAATATTTGTTTATAATTAAATAACTTTGTTTTGTTTAATTATAAAAAAAATAAATTGCTTATTTTAACTATTGGTTAATATTTGTTTATAAATTAAATAACTTTGTTTTGTTTAATTATAAAAAAAATGTAAATTGCTTATTTTAACTATTTAAATTAAGGGAGATTTTGTAAAAAAGTGTAAATTTAAGTAATTGTTTGTAATTAAATATATTAGTTTTTCTTAATTATAAATTAAAGTAACTTGACCAAAATACCTTTTTTATTATACATGGGAGGGTGGTTATTTAATAAACACCGAGAGTATTTTTGTAATTTTTTTACTTTTTTTTTAAATTATAAAATTAATAATACCCTAATTAAGAAAAAAGTAAAAAAAAAAAAAATTACCCTTAATTAGAAAATGTATTTTATGGAATTTGAAATATAAATTAATATACTAAAGTTCCTCTTTTCCTAAATACTTCTTATGTCTCAAACTTACACAATTCTTTTGTATTTTAGAAATTGTGTCTATAAGTTTGAGATAAAAGAGTAATTAGTTTTAGACATGTATTATATATAGTCTTTAAACAATTAAAAAAGTATTTTACAATCTAATTAAAAATATTTACAAACCCTGTTTTTTAATAAAATAAAAAAAAATATACTGTATTACACTTATTTTTATAGGTACAATCAATAATTTCTTCTTCCTAATTTTATACTATATACACAAGTTATATATCAATACCTTTAATATATACACACCTTAGATATTTCATATTTCGGTGGGAGATTTATATTTCGTTGAAAGGGACTTGATACGGTCAATACAATAAGTCATTAATAAGAAAGAAATTAAATGGATCGATCACCTTAATTTCATCATGTATGATATTATCAAATTAATATCTTGTCACGAAATATGTGTATATATATATAAGTTTCATGTGAGCATTAAAATATAGGAAAAGGCTACAGTTACATAAGGTGTACCGAGCCTCCGGTACACCGCCAATCAAAATGTGACATGTGTCATTATTAAATTAATTAATTGGATAAATAATATTTTAATTATTATTACCTTGAATTATTAATCAGGAAAATAAATCATAAGAATCTTCTAAAAAGTTCAAAAATAAAATTAATATAATCTTTCCAAATATTAAATATACTACAAAATCTATGAGATTTTTTCTCTTATAATATAATAGTAACTAACAAATAAAATAAAATAATATATATACTAAATTGACAAAATAAATACAAAAATTTTTTAAAAAAACGAATTTTTTTATAAAAAATATTTATATTTCATTTTGTAAGTAAAATTAATGTATACTTTATTAAATTTTATATACACTAGTTTAATTATTTAATTTATAAATAAAGATATTAAAAATAGGAATAATATATGTGTATGTGATAATTATTGTTTTAAAATAACCAATTTATTCAATAAAATAGATTATATATATAAATATGAAATAAAAATAAATTCATAATTAGTAATTTATATATTGAACGAATAATACATAATAATATTCATTTTAGTATTTAATTTTTTAAGAACTATAAAATTTTGAATAAAATCTGAATTAAGTCAAATAATTCTATTAATTTTTTTTAATTTTAGTTTTATTTATATACAAATATCAATGATTAATTTTATTTTTAGAATTAATTGTAAGATAAACTATAAGCATGTCAAAATATTTTAATATTATTACTAAAATGACATGTGATATTATGATTCTTATTTATTTAAAATAAAAATAATATAATTTAAATAAAAATAATATTTTGATTTAAATATTACAGCTCAATTTTCAATATTATCTCACTTTTGATTATATTTTTCAATAAAATAAGAATGTCATAGTATTCAATTAAAATATTATGCACTAATATTAAGTAAATACATTATGGTTTCAAACAAAAATAAAAATTGCATAATATTTGATTTAAATATTACTTCAATTTTATATATTATATATTATACATTATTATTATTGTTGTTGTTGTTGTTGTTGTTGTTAAGTATATATAATTTTTTTTTAAAAATATATGTTTTTTACTTTAAATATTTTTTTTAACGAATTGACATTTTTTAAATTTAAGTGTGAAATATAATTTTAATATAAAATTAAAAAAAAATTATTATGTTATATATTATTTTATTTTTAAAAAATGAAATATTTTTTAATATTTTTAATGTTTTCTTTCTTACGTTTTTTTTTTCAATTTAGTATATATATATATATATATATATATATATATATATATATATATATATACTAATTTATTTTATTTTGTTAGTAATAATATAATGGAAAAAAATCTTATAGATTTTTTAGTATATTTAATATTTGGAAATATAATATTAATTTTATTTTTGACTATTTTAGAAGATTTTGAAGATTTATTTTCCTAACTAATAATTCAATTTAATCATAATTAAAATACTAGTTATTTAATTAATTAATGTTATAATTTCACGTGGCGTATTTTGATTGGTGGTGTACCGATAGTCCGGTACACCTTGTGTAACTGTATCATCTTCCTAAAATATATACTAAAGAAATAACCGCAAAGAACAGTCATGACGATATAAATTGTCTCGTTCAAAAGCAAAGTAAGAGATCGACAATTCGACATTCTAAAAAAGTGATGATGAGAAGAATCTTAAACAAATTTAAAGTGAGCTGTCCAAATCGTACATTTGGAGAGGCTCGTCTCGGACCGTGTGAAAAGCTCGCCCGATGGTGATTCTCTTCAGGAGAGCTCGTCCAAATCCCTTGTGATGTGCTATTTCTATGATGAGTTTCAGGTGGAATATCCTGATATGCATTTGTGGCCGCCACTCTTCCTTTACTCTTTGGCTTTTTAGAACTCTTTAGTCAGACAACTTTACAATTAAAGCGGATTGCAGTGAATTTATAAATTGAATGTTCGGACTGCAGTACGCTTATAAATTCTAATATATAAAAATATATTAATTTTATAATAAAAACACGCTTTTCTTTTCGAAAACATTAATTAAAACTCGTTTCTATGAAAATGTAAAAAAATTAGATTTTTGAAACCTACAAAATGCGCACGTAATATAAATATCAATTTTAAATATCAATTATGTCATTAATTTTAAATATCAATTATGTCATGTGTTTATACTTACTTGTGCACCTAATTAAATTTATCCCGAATTTCAAAACATATTACTGATTTTTATAAATATAAACAATTACATTTTTTTGTTAATGGCTTAAAAGTGTGTAACGGCCCTAAATTTAATTTAGTATTTTAATTATTTATTAAATATTTTAAAGTATAATAAGTATTTTATAGTATAATTTATTTATATTAAGGTGTTTGAAAGTTTTTACGACAATTTTATACTTTAAAAGTCTCATTGTATTTGTTTATATTTATTGCGCAATTTTCAGAACTAAAAAATTAATATGTTTTCACAATCGGAACAAATTTAATTGCGTGTACGAGTAACTAGAAACGCATGAATTATTTGATATTTAAAATTGATGTTTATATTAATTGCGCATTTTGTAGATTTCAAAAATGTAAAAATATTTACTTTTGGTAAAAATGAATTTTAATTAATATTTTCGAAAAACGTGTTTTTATTATAAAATTAATATATTTATATTAATTAATTAAAATATAAAAAAATAAAAAAAAAATAATGTCACATCGATGCTGTCGCATCGATGTGCAAAGAGTATCACTCGTTAAACTATAGTGTATATTATTTGCTCGAGGAGATGCATGTTACGTGTTTTAATTTAAGAAACACGTGAAAACATTATACACTATCTATCTATATTGGGTTGTGTGTAGTCGAACGATATCATATACTATAACTAATTAGGATTTTTAAGTAACTATTGTAATAAATTATAGTGTAATGAAAATAGACAAAATTGTTTTCGATTTAACTCTTATAATTAATACCAATGAAGTCGCGTGTCTAGCTACTTATCTAGGTGAGAAGAAATATGAGTTTTGTTTTTTAAATACAAAAATTTTAAGGGTAATTCCATGTGGACAGATTCTGCCCATGGACAGAACGTCAAAATCTTTTTAATTTTTTTATTTTTATTTTTATTTTTATATAATTTAAAATATAATTAGTATAATATTTATCTAAAAATATAATTTTTATCTTTTATTATTATATTTTAAAATATATTTTTTCTATTTGATTGATTTTTTTAATATAAATATAAAAATATTCATTATTTTTAACAATATATTTTTTTTTACATTTTTTCGTGCTATATATTTTATATAGTATAAGTAATTATATTACATATCAAAAAATTAATTAAAATATTATTATATTTTATAAAATCATTTTTTAAGTTGTTTCTGCCAATGGGCAGATTCTGCCCATTTAGCACCGTCCAAATTTTAAATACAAAAATGTATCTATAAGGAGAAAAAGAGAGTAACATTAGTATTCTTTTTTGTCTCGTACTCCCTTTATTCACTAAAAATATATAAAGTTATCTCCAATACATATACAAAAATTATTAAAAAGTTATTTTAGTTATTTTTTCATAATTTTTGTATATCATTTATGTTTATCATATGTATTAGACGGACGAAAAAAGTCAAGATTGACCAACTGTGTCTATTTGTCCAATACATATACAAAAATTATGAAAAAAGTTATTTTAGTTATTTTTTTTTATAATTTTTGTATACTGTTTATCATATTTATTGGACGGACGAAAAAAATTAACGTTGACCGACTGTGTCTATTTTAGTGGATAGAGGGAGTACTTGTTTTCACGCTTTCATTTATAAATAAGAAAAGTAGGGAGTACTTGTTTTCACATTTCATTTATAAATAAGAAAAGATGTGTGACAACTGCTGTGGGACGAAAGGAGTATAATTTATTCGTTCGTAGGTAATCCGTACTCGATGAAGTAGTCAAAATTTCTCTGTTTAAAATTCAATCCACAGTAACCGAGTGTAAATTATAATCACTCTCTCTCTTAGTAATGACCACATGTCTTTTGTAAATACAAAGAACATGTGGTAATTGCTTTAGTTAAAGAGTATATACCTACTACAAAAAGTCGAAAAAGTCATCGACAGTAGCCGTCGGTATTATCGCGGCAAAGAGTATTGACCATGTCCAAATAGTAGAAAACCGGTGGTAAATTACGTGAAATAATTCTAAAAATCGTACCAAAACAATGTATATTTAATGTGTGCAGTAGAATTTGTGTGATTGTAAAATATTTATTTAATTATTTTATAAGTAACCAAAAATGGAAAGTGTGACATTTTCGTAATAACACCAAACAAAAGAAAAATGAAACATTTTTAGGGAACATATATTAATTAGTTAATATATATCTTACACAATGTGCTAATTTATAAAAATCCATTGTTTATATATCTCATTGCTTTTATATGTACATGTTGTACAAATACATTAATTGTTCACATACAATGGAATTGTGCACAAATACATTCTCCACGTTCAATGAATATGATTGTCCTTACAATTAAGTTCAACTATACATGAGACTGTCCAAAAATGTACATACATAACCTCTAGAAATGGATCACATGTTGAACAACTCAAGACATAATACTATAATACGTACGTACGTGTTTTCTCAAGGACAATTGGAATTTTTCCCCGGTCCTCCATAGTAAAAATAATCACCCCAAGCGTTATTATTCCCGAGTTTTATGTCGTAGCAACTCGGTCGATCGGCCAAGACTCGAAGGCTCGACGACACGGGGACTAAACTGTTGTCCCCATCAACAAGTTGAATGTTTCGGAAATAAGATGCCTTTTGGAAGCCCTCATCTGCAAAATGGCCACTACCCATTTGGGTTGACGTGTGAGCCCCTGAACTCTTGCTATTTACAATTTCACCCCCAAATTGAACCATAGTTGCACCACTCTCTCTCAGATGTGAGAATAAAAAGAATGGCCAATAACCAACTAATTCACTCCCTAATTCAAGCCACCAATTCCCATTTATGGGATCCTGCATGCGCGCATGCACAATATATATATATATATATATATAGAGAGAGAGAGAGAGAGATTTTAGTCATACAGTAGTATTACATATCGAATTAAAAATGTACTCTTTGTTTCACGTAAATACGCAAATTTCTTTTTGCAAAAAAATAATAACTCATGTCGATTTATGTTAGACGGAGGAGTAATATACATTCATAAATCATAATAGACGTACTGAAATATAGACCACTAAAAAAATAGAAGTACTTAATGTATACTGCTATTGTTTATTACCATATTCAATATTTTTTTGGTATGACAAGTGTGTATTGTATTAGTATTTTCTATATTTAGGTTATAAACATTGCAATAAAAATAAATAAATCGAGTGCCTCATTTGACCACGTCATCATAAATTCTTGTTAACTTCAATAATACGGATATTTTGCAACCGGCAAAAAACGAATGACCTTAACCGTTTTGCAGTTTGTACTTTCACAAGTCAAAGTCAATACTACAAAGTCAAACTTCAAATGAAATTATAAATAAACATTTAAGTATTAGTATATTTTTTCAAAGTCAACTCCATCAGGTCAAACCTCCCTCAAAATCAAATGGTGGTTTTTTGTATTTATTTTTAATTTTTATATAAATAAAAAAGTCAAGCAAAAATTTCTACTTCTCAAAGTCAACGGTCAAAACAGAAACTGCAAAATGACAAAATTCAGATAGTGTGTGATTCATTCGTTACATACCTTCCATATTAACAAGGTAATGTCAAATTGACCACCGTCATACGACGAAGACGGAGATATTGCCGCCCCGGTCGCTACTCTGTTGTTGGTCTGAACGAACCCCGAGCACAAGAGATTGTAACATCCCGTTGCTTGATACGCATCGCTCTGTGAATAACAATTAATAATACCTTAATGACGTTACAAACTCGATTATTTCTTGCATGCCTAAGTCGACACATGATTAATTAATAGTCAAGCACGCTTACGGTCCAATAAGTGAAGAACCTGGGCTGGCTGTCTCCGTACATCTCTGGACTAACCTGTTGGAATGAAATTTATAAGACATACTCTTTCCAATTCTTTAATGTTTGCATAGAAAAAATATTATGTAAATTAAGAAAAAATATTTTTTTTATGTGTTAAATGGTATAATAGGTATTGCTGCTTAGTTAATTAATGAGTTATTTGAAAAAGTAATAGTATTAAAAGATTCGTGGGCAAACTTTTAAAAAATCAATCCAGGAAAGTATGCAAAAACTTTAGAATCGAGACAGTAATAGATATTCGGGTGCTTCTGCAATTACCTCTAACCTGAAGGGCAACTTTTGTAATTATCCGAAAATAGGAAGAGTGGAGTGAAAGAAAAACTTGTTACTTGCCTGCCAACCAGCCTCAACGGTGTTGAGATCATCCCCGAAAGAACCCGCGATCACCCACACTTGTGACAAGCTGAATTCGTACGCGGACTCGACTGTCGGGGCCCACACGTTTACGCTCGCTTTCACTCCGTACAGCTCTTCTCCTATCGCATACCCAACCGCATGCTGCAGCAATTATTAAATACGCTTAATGAGAGTATAGTAAATGTAATGAACAATACGTAACATAGTTTAATTACCTCGTGTCCGTTCCCCGATCCAGAAGCGTCCCTTTGGACGGTGCCAGCTGTCTTTTTTCCGAACTTCAGGACAGAGCTCGCTCTCATTACGTCGTTTTCCGAGGTTCTACGAATCGGGATTGTGCCTCGTGGGCAGTGTTCGTTCGACTCGCTCCAAACCTGGAAATTCTCTCGGAGCGAATTGGTCGATATTCTCGATGGCCTCTCGGGGGCTTCCTGATCATATTTCAATGTAAATTCTTACTTCAAGAAAAATAACAATATGTTATGTGTCGAAAATATTTGCTTAAGTTATCGTTACATGCGTATATTATACCAATGGCGGCTGTCTTTTCAACTCGGGATGATCGAACGCTGGTTGTTGATGGGATAGTACACAGTCAACCGTATCGCCATCCGGGCTCTGCGAAGAAACGAAGATAGCCGTTTGATTTTAAAAGACGGGAAAAAACAGGACAAGAAAACAGGGGAGGGGAGAAAATAGTTGCCTGGATTGTCTTGACATGTGGCTTGTTGATTTTCTTGAGATGGGATTTGATGGACTTCAATTTCCGGGATATGTCGCCGGGCCGGAAGCTCTGGCTCGTGCGGTCGGTTTTATTAACCGATCTCACAGGACAAAGGGAGGAGGTAATAAACAAGAGGAAGAAAACAAAAGCCCTAATGATTGGTGGCATTACTCCTGTGCTGTGTGTTTTGTAAACTTGTTGTTTTTGTGTGCATTGATTTTGTCTCCTATTAGAATCACTGTCGATCTCACTATTCTGACTAATGTATGACTTGTATGAATGTGTGTGTGTGTGTGTGAATTATGTTGTAGTCTCCAATGCAAATAATGTTTTTTTTGTTTGTTTTTTTTTAAACTTTATTTGTGTGAAAATATTATATGTTGTTGTTTGTTTATGCTGTGATAATAGGAAGGTCATGATTTTCTTTGATTCTTTAGTTTGAGTTGGTTATGCACTTGCTTTTGTTTGAAGTGTGAATACCTTTCCAAAGTTCACAGATTTGATTTTCTTTCTCACTTCCCCTTCTCTATATCATCTTAATGATAATTAAAGAGAATGTTTTAAAAATCATTGGTCTAATCGCGATTTTTCTGGACTCAGTTTTTGGATGTCCAAGGTGCATAAACGAATTCCGACCAAAGTTGTTTACCGTGAAGGCGTTAACAGTTTCAGTGTATTTTGAATCATCGATCAAATTAATGGTTGAAAATATACATAAAAATTACAGTATCATTTTTATTTGAAGGATTCATGATCATGGAGATGGAGGTAACTAGTACTACTTGTGAGTGAGTGGAAAGAATACACTCATTCATGTCCATATATAACTATTACCATCATCATCATTGACAATGGAAAAATGGAAATCTGAAAATAACATGAATTAAATTGAGAGCCCTACAATTAAATAAATGTTACAAGCAATCATTATGTTTACAGCTGCACATAAAAAAACATTGCTATTTTAGATGCAAAGAATTCATAACAATTATGATGCCACCTCACCCCACCCAATAAATAAGCATATTGAGTATTAAATAAGGGTGAGTGACTTATCCTTGTAAAGGAATGAAAGAATTGAGATTCATGTTTTCTTCTTCCTTTTTGGCTGGTGGCCATCTTCCTCTTTCAGCCATGCCATGGCTCCATGATCATGATGTCTTTCAACCCAACTAGGTTAATCGTTGAGTGAGTGTGTATCCATCACAAAATCCAGGCACCGCTGCATGAGCCAAATTTTACGATCTGAAGCATTTTTCATCAGTGTGTTAATTTACAAGAAGAGAACTTGTGACATGTTTGAAGTTTATAATAGTATCATTTTTGTAATTGAAGTTGTAAAGGGTTTGTATACAATGGACGATGATGATCGTACATCATCAGTAACAATGATCTCCCCTATTTGTACATCTTTTAAAACCAACTTCTTGATTGCAGATGCAGGGAGATGCGTGTGGATTCACATCTGAGGTCTTGTCTGGACAACATAAATTTTTCCGTCCTTCACAACACCTTCTATATCTTGAGCGGATCCATAAAGATCCTCAATTGCATTTCCTGCACGGGCTATGCTAGAGAGAATCGAGCTACGAAAGTTACCATCAATGATTAATGGATCGGACGAGTAATCAAGCACGACCTCTTCCTCTTCATCCATTGGGATGCTGCAAAAAAAAAAAAAGGGCATTAATTTGTAGTATAATATAACCCATGCAATTGGAAGGACATTATATCCAGAGTTAATATCGAAATTTAGTGTCTGAGTCAATAAGTTTCTTGCTTTTATCCTTACAAATTGTACCCTGACGAAGGATTGTGACAGAATAAAGGGTATTTGTAAGGCAAGCATGTTTAAAAGGATAATTGGGAGTTATCTGTCGTTGGACTAAACCTCAGAGGTAGTTTTAGAAGTTAGACATAAATCCAACGACAGATAACTCATGGCAGTATGGCACTACATCTGTTGCAACTTCCAACACCAACAAATGGAATTTAATCAAATATGTTTGAGAACAATGAAAGAAAAAGAAATACCTATCATAAAGCCCAGCACCAGCATAACCTTCTAAATCCTCGCCATTAGAATCTGATCGGAATATTATAGACTGTCGTATAAAAAGGCCAATGGGTTTGCTGGGATAACCCAAAACCTAGAAATTTTCAAGGATATGTTTCTTGTTTAGTAGCCAATGATCATAATGTTTTCTTCACAGATCATAATATCATAAAGCAGTCATAAGATATATATGTAGCGACTTTGCAGAGCTCTTAACATTATAGTATGAGGAAGCCCCTATTAAAGGCAGAGAAATCCAGAGTTATGAGCTAAATGAACTTTAATTTTAAGATAGATAAGATCATACTAGTGAGCTAAACCACAAGTTTGTGAATTCTCGTTGAGGTCAATAAGTTACCTGAGGAGAGTTGAGGTCGTTTTTCTTGCAAATAAAGCTCAATGCACGACCTGGATAAGCCCCAACTAGAGTTTCCCCTAGCCCCTTCACAACCTATGGAGTGGAAAAGTTCGATGATCAGCAATAGGAGTAAATTTAAATAAATGGTTTTCGTTGTATCGAATAGTATAGCTTTAGTGTCTTTGATACATTTTCTTTTTCAAGTGTTGGTAATTCCCATCCAGTGCAGGAATATGTCTATCGCCATCTTAGTTTATTATTTATTTTAATTTAACATTAAATTCAACCAAGGATGTCACATAGGTCACCTCTGCATATATTTCCGTTGAATCCTCAGAAGATGGGTTAGTTGTGTGGATAACAAATGCATAATCAGCATTTATTATTTCTTGGACAAGGACAGCCATGCAAAGATAGTCATGATCAAGTTTCACTTTTCTTGTGCTGAAGTATGCCCGCTCATTCCATTTTGAGGCCCATACCTAAGAAAATAAATTAAGAAAGCATGTACACATATAAATTAGTTGTATAAATCGTGAGTCCAAAAAAGATTAAAATATTGCTGCAAAACGCATGGATATTAAAAACTGGTATGGGTCAAATGAGCTTACCTTCTTTATGGCCATCCATGCTTGTTCCCATCTCTGTACACCTTCATCACCAGGCCAAGGCATGTCAGAGCTCTGCATCTTATCTTTAAGCTCTTTCAGCTGAAACAAGGTTTACTCAAGTAAATTAAAGCTGCTATTTGGATATATGATCGAGGAGTCACTTTCTCAACATTTGCTCTTATTCAACTTTGATTCAAATAATAATGAACTCGTGCTCAATAATAGGTTTATAACACTCTAGTCTACACCTGGTGAATTACAGTACATGTATTGAGTAATAAAATAACCAAAATTACTGACACGAATGTTTCCAAGCAAAAAGTGCGTGTGTGCTTCATCTTATTTACTGGGGTGATGCCAAAGGGACTTACCAGTTGTGGTGGAGCTAAGAGTCCTAATACTGTCTCTCGAATTTCACCAAGGGCACTAAAGTCTCCTTCATCCAACTTTTTCTTCAGAACTTGCAATTCTTTGGCCACATCCTGCAGAACATGTTGGATAAAACAAGCATGATTATCTTATATTATTCAAAGATATATTTCATTCAAAAATAACTCAAGCCAAATGTACAAAATGGAAAGAACAGTAATCTCTTGTACAAAAACAATGTCGACCAAATCAAATTCAAGGATAATGGATAATGGACAATGGAGATGCATGAGAATGTACATCTATAAAGAGTATAACCTGGTTCAGATTATCTGCAAGAACTGTTTCGAAAACACCAAATGGCAAAGCAATAGATGTTGGAATATTAACCCAAGATGGAACTTTCCCTTTGAGGTGTGCAATATTGCGTGATTTGGCCCCAACCTGGATAAATTTAAGCCGTTGAATTCATACAAAATCACATGTATATAAATAAATAAAAATAGGGGTTTGAGTTTCTAAAACTAGGCTAACCATTTCGCTATTAAATTCATCAGATGATATCGCATATCTTCCACCAAACTGCTTTTTGACCAAACTCACAGATGGTACAGATGAATCTTCTTTCGAGTTAGTCGAATTTACTAGCTCATCATCTTTAACCTCACTGCAGTAAAAGTAAAAGGAAAGAGTCAACGATCACGTTCGCATGGTCAAATATGGGCTTTTGAGTTTGAAGTAACAAGAAGGATAAAAGCACAAAGGACCAAAATATTATATAGTACAGTAGTTCCCTTTAACAGTAATCTAAATGAACAGAAATTTTATGTTCACTAAAATTACCTGTATGTCACATCTGCTGAAGTAGGTTTTAAGAGCAATAACTTCCCTTCCTTTGCCTGGATGTCAGCTAATATATCGGAATCAAAACACGTGGCAAAGCAAACCTACAAAAACAAGAACTCATCGGTAATATACTGGTCATTCCAACAATCACCCTATGAAATTGGAAAATGCAACCAAAATACAAACCTTACTATTCCTCGCTCGAACAGAAACATGAGACAGGACATCGGGCATGTCAGGGGTCAACACAGCCACAGCCCCATCAGGAATTTCTTCCTCTCCTTTAACAGATTTTGCTACCAATATTGTTGGTTTGGAGTAAGATATATTCTGAACAGAAAGCAACTGATCAACTACGACCACATATCCAACAGCTTCAACTGGACTGATCACCTGCCAACTGTTTCCGGAGTTCAAATGTTTTCTTGCGCACGTGCAACATAAGTAAATTGCTGATTTTAAGAAAAGATTCCTGGTGCTAAAAAGTCTTCACAAGAATCGAAGTTCTAAAAAGTATTTGGAGATGCATATAAATTAAGAATCTTAAAAAATCCAGAAAAAATATTGAAAATTATATCGAACCTTCCCAGATTCGCAGTTTTACGAAGCACTGGATCCAGTCTATTAAGAAGGGATGACAGTGAGGCAGCTGATCCAGCCCTTATAATTTCTTCGGTGAAAACATTGACCTGCATGTATCAAATGTTCAAAATTAAGGAATATATCAGAGAAGGTCCTAAAAGGAAAAAAAATTGATAGTGACATACTGCCCACTGATCCACCCCAAGCTGTGCTCCTAGATACTCTGATGATGGCTGCAGTAGGTGATGGTATGACTCAGCTTTGCTTGCAAGTGAGAGCCGAGTTCTGTCAAGGACTGATTTAGCAAATAATGCCCAGTGATCATCTTTGCTCTTGAGCATGCTTAGTGCTTGATTCCACCCCTACGTTATTTAAAAAGAAAAGAAAAGAGAAAAGAAAAAACAAAAAACAAAAAAGACAGAAGGGGAGCCATTATTACTTATTAGAATACTAAAGCACCATATTCTTGATAATACTCCTATATAAGGAAATGGGAACAACTCTCGCTACTGTTGCAGAGAATATAATTTTCTCATCTGCAACATCAAATATTATATTGCTCTATTACCATGTGCCTTGTTTTAGACATGATATCCTAATTGCTTTGTGGGATCTAACTTGAATTTTGGAGCTTCTTCACATTTTTTCAGTGTTAATATATTTTAGTTTATTGTTATTATTTGATCACTTGGTTGCTTTTGGTTGACGAACAAAACCCTTTTACAGAAGCAAAGTCAAGTAAACTAATATCAGAAGCATGTTTATGTGTTATAAAATTTCACAAAAGGGTAATACTTTCAAAATAGAGCCAGAAATAAGAATTTGAGCATAATGTTGCATTTTTCTTCACCAAAACTCACCTTTAAGCAATAAATGAGATCTTCATTATTATCCACTGAAAGTGCAAGGTTTTCGACAACAAGAGAGATGAAGTACATTATTTTCTGCAGATACGAAAGATACGATGTTTAAAGTAAGGTTTACAACAAATGGATTATGAAGAGAAGTATCCAAAATTAGTTATAGTTATAAAAATATAAAAAGGTAACTGATCAGGATTATAGCATTACCTCAGGACTTGCATTATTCAATTCTTCATATCCACGCTCTACAGCTGTCCTAACTGCAGAGTCGAGGGCAATATCCAGGAATAAAAGGTCCTTTAGACGGTCCTTTGGCTGGGAAATCAATGGCCTAAGCTCTTGACGAGCCTCTAGCAATCCCTGAAAGTAAGAACATTTTAACAAAACAAAGCAATAAATTCAAAATGCTTCAATTAATTATACAAGTATGGGGTAGGTAGAACAAAAACAGGTCTACCAGAAAATTCTAATATACCTCTAGAAGGGCTTCCACATTTCTGTCTTCAATGTGTTCTAGAACAAATTGAAGTATATCCTATTCACAATCATAAAAAAATAATAAAAAATGTTTTGAAGGTATTTCTCAATGGATACTTCAATATTAGAGGATAAGACTACCGGAAATCCTGATGGCAAGCCAGGCACCGGATTTATCTGCACTCCAACCATAAAACCTTCACCCTGATGGAAATCAATTACCATCATTTAGATGAACTAGGATGAGAAAACGAATATAGCTAAATATTTATAGTGAAAAGAATTACCTGATCCCTGTAACCCAAGCAATTTGCGATTGCGGACTCAAGATCTGCACCTGAATGAACAGCCTGCACCCATATACTTGATAAAGTAAAATATTTGAAAGAAGAAATCATGACCTGAGTATGTTGGAACAAAGTTGTTTAGAAAAAATGTCATAGGGCGGATGAATACACATTCTGGTTCATATCTTGAAGATGTCGGTAGTGCAAATAGTGCAATCAAATGTCAATTTCAGATATTCAGTAAGAAATGCAACTTGATCATTGCTCTAACCTTTAATGTTCTCATGTAATTTCCAAGATCACGCAAAAGACCTTCCTTCTGATCATGCCTAAATTTTGGTTCGGAATGGATGGCGCGGTCATAACTAAGAAGACGGTCTTTTGTTATTCCATTATCATTTAATGTCTTCCAATAAACACTAATGTCGAAGTCATTCTTGATATAGTCAATCAATGCCTGCAGCGAGTATGATTAAAAATTTATGTAGCATATAAATGTATGAGTGTGAATCTGTGTGCATTATAATAAATCTGCCAAAAAATGTGTCTCTACTGATAATATGAATACCTGACAGATTACAACATCATCAGGACTAGTGTTATTATGCAGCTTTTGATGCCATTCCTCCATTATTCCACCTTTGCAGTCATTGTTTCTCTGGAATTGATTATAATTCATTCACCATTACATTATAGAATCAGGAATCCAATAAGGAGGAAGATAGAAAAAGGAATAGCTAAAACAAAAGACCTGAATGACTAATATTTCATCCCTTATTCGTTGCCCCACATCTCCCTCACCCCCGCGGCCAACAGTTGACATAATCATACGTAAAATTTCTCGGTACTGTGGAAAGGTTTTGTAGACATTCTGTAGCAAGTCTGTTAGCCTGTCCTGAGCTTTGCTTATCTCTCTGCATCAATTAAAGTGTTAAAAAATGGATTATTGATAAAGAAATATAACACTAAAATGACACACTCAAAGGCATGCTTCTTTAAAAACATATGATAAACCACATATTCTCAAATACATTAAATGTGGGAAATTCTTAGGACCCATTTTTCCTTAGATTTGAAATCTGTGGTCGATAGAAAATAGAGGATTAAAATTAATAATCTATCCAAGCAAACAAAGCAAACCTTAGGAGTCCTACCGAGGTTTTACATTATAATTCTTGTTCCATATGAGTTGTCTTGTGGCCATAAACCTCATCCAAACAAGAATTGCTGCAAGACCAAGTTCGCCAGCATTGGTTGCTTGTTCCACCAAGTCGGCTGCGATATTGAATCTGCAAGAAACAATGTAAGTTTTCTTCACATTACGTGCTAAATTGTATGCTCATCGAAAAAAAAGCTAAAAAACTAATGGATCCCAACGTAACAGTCACACCTATGTTCATAGAGAATAAACAACAAGATGAAAACATCATCCGCCACATAAGAAAATGAGGTACTTCAACTAATAAGAGATTTCCATAGTCCATAGCAATTATCCATGCATGTTGATATCATAATAGCACATGAAATTGTTTCAGAAAAAAGATCGTCTACAAATTATGGGCCTATGAACTACAAATGCATAATTAAAGAAGCAGGCCCTGAGCCAAAGTTTATGTGCATCTCACTCAAGTAAAGAAGTTCAAGACTCAAAACACATATGACAATCAATTGGGCCTCTGACCCTGAGTTACAAGCTTTTAAAACAGCAAAAACTTTGGAATTGCTAAATCATTGAGTCAGGAACTTTCGAAAAAATGTATATCACATAAAAACGGACACAAAGATATAATATTTGACCAGAACAAATCCCAAAAATATGATTTTAGTATCATTCAAAGAATGATTATACAATGAAATAATGGATTCATTTGTAATGAACTGATTTGATGTGTTCGTAATGTAAATTGGGATAGCCGGAAATAGAAGATACTGAAGTTGGTTTCTTAGAAATATGAATGAATTTCTCACCGATGCATAAATGACTTCTGGGCTTCACTTTCCAGCTCAGCTATTTTATCTAACAAAGACTTTGATGTTCCTTTTCCATCTCCAAAATCCGTCTGTGCACAAAGCAGAAAGAGTAGATAATACCTAGTATGCTAACAGACGTACAGTGAAGGAGCGCAAAGGAACATAAGGACTCAGAAAACAACCTTTGGAACCTCTGTAGGGACAGTGTTCAACTCAATATAAAAGTCTGATCCACCATTCTTTACCCAGTTTTCACCAGATAAAAGAACAAATGGCATCCCCACATATTTTTCATCTTCGATTGTGATTTCCAATGATTGGACCTAGGAATTATTTGATTCAGTCATTAATCCACCAGCTTACCAATTTTCTATCTATTCTACACTCATATATAGAGTACATAATAAATTTAATTTGCCAAACCTTGTCAGGTTGATTATCAAAAGAAATGGTTGAGAGTTTTGTCTCAGCAGCCTTGTCTAAAGAAACTGAATCAGGGGGCAATGTAGTTGAAGGAGGTACCTGTATAACATCCAGACATCTTTAACATTCTTACATTGATATAATATAAAACATGAACCAAAAGCATACTAGTTTTCTCCAGTAACTTGCTAACTTAGATTCGGAATATATTAAAATGTTTTTCTGTACTTACTTCCCATTCTCCAGGTCTCATGGATAACCCCCAGTGAAGAATAACAGGCTGTAAAAGATCTGTGGCCAGATAAATTTTTGTTTTGCCAGATTGCTTTGCTACAAGTACCTTCAGAAATAAATAAATATATATATATATATATATATATATATATATATATATATATATATATATATTAAAATAACTAAACATTAACTCAATGGTCAAATTCCAGAAAAAATCAATAGATATTACTCACTTACCAGAAGTTCTTTATCGGCAAGCTTATAGATTCTTTTGATCACTACAGAGCCATTAATATGGTCTTCTTTTGCCCTAGAGAACTGTTTAACAGCCGAGAGCACTTCGGGTACTGAGGAGATTTCTTCCTCCATGGACACAGAATCAAACTTAGTGAGAATCGAAGTTAGGTCCCTTTTCTTGCGTTGAATCCGTTCCACACAGAATGAGCGCTTTTTTGCCAATTGCTTTGAGTTTGTTTGTATCCCTCCCTTATTCACTTTTTTCCCTATTTCGTCAAGAGAAACACCTTTTTCTAGTTCATCTTGCAACTGATTTCTTGCTTCTTCAAATTCTCTCTGTTAAATTATGACAATTATTAGATTAAAAAGGTACTGACGAACAAAAGGTAAGGAATGATTCTTTTACCCATCTTTATTTAGTGAAAGGTAACTTGCAATATATGAGATAATTCACATAAACTGGAACTTGCAATTTGCAAAGCATATCCAAGGTTTGCTATTTACAAGTTGATGCTCAGGAGAATAGTTTGGCTTTCCAGCTTTCTCCCATCTTATAAATGATTGTATCTGAAACATGATGTTCCTTACCTCACTTGTATCATTTTTGTCTGTTATCTTCTTTCGAAGGTTCTCTATGGAAGTACCCCTAGCGATTTCTTCCACCAACTCCATTCGAGCCGCCTCATATTCTTCCTGTGCAATATACATAATCAAATAAAAAAAATAGAAGAAAAATAAATCATAATTAACAACCTAAACAAAACATAATAATTTTAGACCACACTAAGAATACATAATTGTCTGTGAGAAACCTCAAGTACTCAACATCAATCAGCTTCACAGAACTTTTTGAATTATTTTCCACATAATATCAAGAAAGAGACTCCTAAAACAAAACAGAAGGTAATCTATTGATTAAATATTTGTTTATGCAATGACAACAGTAATCAGTTTTCACACAGATTGAATGCATATTTTTCAATCAAATGCGCATAAAATGGCAAATCCAATGTCTGTTAAAGTGAAAAACGTCCATCTATGTATGCTGTGTGTGCCACTGGGAACAGTAACTTAAATTGAACCTTCATAAATCTCAATAGAAAGTGGGCCATCAGCACATACATGTGCCTTCTTAACCCCAAAATTATGAATTGAATATACCTTCTCTTTTTCTGGGGTATACATCTGCTTTCCTTTCCTCTCCCACCTCAAATATGCTTGAAGTTGTACAAGATCCTCAGGAACTGAGACACTTGGAGCCCTTGACTCTGCCATTGGTACATCAACATGAAAATTACTGCCATTGTACTTGTACCTGAGAACATGGGGGAAAACAGCTAATAACTACATGGTTTCAATATATAGGCTCATCACTCTTTAAATAAACCACTGATTTACCATTTATTCTGGGATTCATTATAAATAAGAAACTCCAGAGCTTGTATTGTAGGATCATCAATCTCTATTTTCAGGAGAGCATTTGAACCAGACTAAGAAGAGACCATCATACAAAACCATGTTATAAATCAGATTATGATATGTAAATCATATCAGTAGCAATCTGGGACCTTACTTTCAGAAAAGGACTCCTAAGTGCTTGATTGTTATACAGCACAGTTCCAGCTGGACGACGATGAGGAAGTAGCCATTTACTGACCAAAAATATAAATAAAATATAAATAATGATAATAATAATAATAATAATAATAATAATAATAATAATAATAATAATAATAATAATAATAATAATAATAATAATAATAATAATAATTAAAAAAAAATTGAGTTTGGTGATGCATAAATTTGATTTGACATTACTAAGATATCTAGCTCCAGTTAAACTTACTCTTTTTGACTACCTATTGCTCCCCAGTGTAGGAGTATGTTGTCACTGCTTCTTGTAACTTGAATATTTATGACCGAAGCAGAACCTGAAGTGGGAATCTCAACATCAACCTGTTTTTTTATGTCTGTTAGTCATATGAGCATCCACGATGAGGGTGAAGAGTGGATTACTACTCCTCACCCAAAAACAAGGTAAAAGCGGTTACGAGAGTGCTAATGTAGCGTGGGTAGAAGTCTTGAGGTAGAGCAACTTCTACCCGGGTAAAAAGAGATAAGTGGTGGGACTCATAAATATAATAATATATTTTAAACTTAAAATGTTACTATTATTAATATCTTATTTAAAACATAAATAACACTCCCTCCGTCCCGTACATAAAGTAATACTTTCTTTTTTCGTTCGTCTCATACAAATAGTCACACCCTATTTAAGCAAATAATTACATTTACTTTTTCACAATTAGTGGTGGGACCCATGAATTTTACATTTTGGGTAGGAAGCATTGGAGCCTGGAGGGGTTAAAAATTCACGTGGCGCACATTTGACGAACTTCTCACCCGGAATTTCTAACTAGCATTGTGGATGATCTATGTTAATAATACCTATCATTTTCATCTAATATCTTAATATTACTCTAATCAGAATCGATAGAGATTTATAATCTATCCAACATTCTAAAAGATCAGGATTACTATGATTACCTGAAGTTCTATATTTTGATCAAGGTTGAACTTCTCTGAAAGCTGCTAGAAAACAAAAAAAAAATGTATTAGGAAATATTTGAGTGCAACGGTCATGTAATAACCTTCTCCGACCCTATATGAACAATCTTTCCTCCAAAATGTTAGAGGCCTAGATCGAAACAAAAAAAATGGAACACCAAAAATGCTATAATCAATTGAAGAAAATGGCAATCATTTGTTTAAACAACTCTTTAACTTTTATCAGAGAGAAGTACTTACGACAAGAAAACTAACAATAATGAAATGAAAGACATACTTTAACTTCTCATATCTAGAGATGATTGATTGTCAGTAGATCACATCCCCTGGTGTGCCTTCAGTTTTCTATTATTGAAATGTCACTATTTCTTAGATTTATCAACTCAATTCATTCCCATTTCATGCACATTTTTTTATCCAAGACAAAATCAATCAGCATCAATTACACTGTTCTCTAATAGGTACCTCGTGCTTGGCCTATGCAGCATGATCGATTATAATCATAACTTGAAAAAGTATTTAATCAGTACCTCAATCAACATGCATATTCCACAATCGACACAAACAAAAATTAAAAAGAAAAGTCCAAACTAAAAGGTTTTGCAGCATTACCACAGAGGATGGATTAGCAGACAGAACAGCCTTAACCGATCTTGCAATAATAGCTAGCTGCTGTCCCATCTGTAATTTACTTTTCTGCGGCGTCAGTCTTTTACCATGGAACTGGGTTGATATAGAAGATTTGTGTGTTACTGAATTTGATTGAGGATGGAAAAAGTTATTCCCCGGAATGGAAGTCGAAGATTTCCTTCGACTCCGATGCTCTAACACTGTTGGAAAAGGCAAACGCTGATGCGGCAAGCTATTCCCTATTGTGTTACTCATGTTCTCAATCGCAAGACCAACTCTGAACATCGAAAAATCCCAAAATTAATACCAACACTGTCCAAAAGAGAGAAAATCACAAAGCAAAAAAGAAGATTGTTTACAGATATGAGATATAACATCACATTCACATCCACATACGTAAGCAAGCATAGCGTGAACTTCACTCCATGAAAATGCTCACTATCTAAGGACCCCGATTGTTAAAAAACGTATCACTCACACACACACACACACACACATGAACGGAATTAAACCGGTGAAATCGCATAATTATTCTGACTGGATGGAGATCGCAGTCGGACCCTGAAATCCACGGCGCGAAACAGAGCAGATTATTGATTCCGTCATTTCATCAAACAGTTAACATGCAACCCAATTTACCTTCGGACCACTTGGGCATGGAAAGCGAGGATTGAAGATGCGACCTGTGGAGGAAAAACGGAGTCTTGGAGTGTGTGAAACTGTGATTCGGAGTGGAATGAGGGATGGCGTATGGAGGAAGGTACGGTGTCAAAAACTTCGCCACTGATCACATATTATCGCAAAGATCTGGTACACGTGGCAGGATTAGTGGACGTTCTAAAATAGAAATATTGAAATAATTTGTATACGAAAATGGAAATTATGAATATATAAATATGGAAGGAATTTGTATACGAAAATTAAAATTATGAATATTATCGGAGAAGGAAAAGTGTTGAGGATTCAACAATTAAGAGCTCAAAAAACTCACAATTGAGTTAGCTCAACGATGATTAAAAATGAATTGAACGACGAACAAACCATCTAACGCATCTACAAATATCTCTGAACTTATAAGAGTATAAGGCAATTGAAATCACATGAATAAAAATTTTAGGTGCTTCGATCAAATGAAACTTTGATCTATATGCACGGAGAGAGAGATGATGTTTCGATGTTATTTCCCGAAAAAAATTCAGTTACAGTTGTGTATCATACGTAACTCACCAATTAAACGCAGTACATAAACACACGATTTTTCCAAAAACTCGAATGCATATGAACCACACGATCAAATCCAGTATAGGCGAATCCAATTCATCCATTTATAATAGAAATTGGATAGCACATTTCGGACGTGAGTTGACGAGGATATATTCTCACTTGAAAGCATCAATTTTCATCAAGGAACACGTGAGCTATGCTCGATCAAAGTCTCAGCTGAAACTTGCGATCAATCGGTAAAACGACATTATTTTGGTATTTGCAGGTGAAATGACTGTTTTGCCCTGAAGCTTAAAATATCAACACTTTTAGACTCCAAATTTTGTGTACATTTTAATAAATCTTCAATTTACACGACATTTGAATAATAAATTGTTTATGGTTTCAATTTCCATATATAAATGAAGAATATTACAATGTCAAAGTACTGAAAATATTGAACACAAACACAACACTGAATTTTATAGAAATGAAACACAAATATAGATTGTAAAACGTGTAAAGAGGACAGCTTCAAGCTGCAGCACTGATGCACTCAATGGCCTGTTTGCAAATTCCGGTCATCGTTGCTTCCGGTCCATACACCTTATCATCGAGAACAGAACAACATGTTTCAGTTAATTACAAAAATACCCTTTTAGGTGTGTATTTGTTCAACAAAAAACAATGGTATTGAATATTCTACCTCAATAGGGATGCCGATATCTTCAGCGAGAGTTCTCATTTTCTCGAGGCCCTTTTGGTAATTCGGACCTCCCCTTCGCACATACAAATGCATTCTGGAGGATTTGAGCTTCGTCTCCTGTTACAGCAAGATGCAGCCAATCTGAATTACAGGAGCTTTTGAACGTAGAAACTAAACAAACTCTGATCGGGTTTTGGATATAGTACCTTTTCTCGTAAAGCTCGGATAATGCCACTGAACGTGGCAGCAACATCTGTGAAGTTGGCTATTCCTCCACCAATCACGAGGGCTCTCTTCCGCCCATCGGGCTCTGCAGTTGCACACTGTGCAAAAAACAAGTAATTCAATGGTTATTACACAAACAAGATACGAAGAGCGTCACATGCAACATATAGTCGAACGAAAGCGAGTTAATATATAGTCCTTACGTCAATAACAACTCGGGCGTATTGCAAGACCTCTTCTTCATTAGGGGCACCACTGTATTCTGCATAGTTCCCGAGCTCAGATGCAAAGCCGAGATCTCCAACCTAAACATTAATAATACGAAAAGAAAAAAAAATTAGGAAAACGAAAAAAGAGAGAATATTATTTTCCAAGTGATTAAGAGCATCAAATTGAGGAAACGAAACGCACAGTATCGGCGTAGATTACACTCGCGCCTCCTCCAGCAACCATAGTCCAAATCCGTCCTTTGGGGTTCAAAACTGTGAACTTCAGAGATGCACTTGTCTGCGTATTAACAAATGGTAAGCCTTTTGAAGTAGATTTTGAATGCCAAACAAAAAACGACTCGGTGTATTAATGAGTACCTTCTCATCAAGTCCATGGATAAAACTTTCCGTAGGACTCATTACTCTTCCGAATGGCAGCGGAAACTCAATATTTCCCCACCTAAAGATCAAGGCTATGTAAGATATTTTTTACACACCACATTTATACTTACAAAAAACCATATTTCTCTTTTAAAATAATACAAATATAAACTATAAATTGAGGTTTTACTTTTTGAAGTTCTTGAAAGTAGCAGTATCATCAAGCTCTCCTCTCATATCCAGAGGATATGGCTTTCCATCGACCAAGGTGAAAGGATTCATCTCAAGGAAAGTGAAGTCCAAATCTGAGTCAAAACAACATGTCTCGGTTATTGCAAAAAAAAAATGGACAACCTTAGAGATGAACGAAAGTTTGTTCAAAATCTTAGGCATTACCTAAAAATAAAGCATAGACAGATTTGATGAACCCCTCAATTACATCTTTGATCTGTATCGTGCAGTAAGAATTTCCAAACAGGAATTTAGGTGAAACTAATACGAGTATAGAAGCATAAGAATGATAAGAAGTGACATTATCAATAAATTTACCTCCAAAGGAAGTGTTGCCACGAGTGGAGCGCCAAGCTCCGATGTAAAGGACGCACCCGTCGGCACAAATATAGTTTTCACCTGGATACAGTAAAAAAGATGCCACAGCTTCAGTCGAGATTTTAAGTTAACTTATAAACTATAAACTTGTGTAATACGCAGTTTTATTTAAGAGGGAAATAGAGAAAAAAAATTGATTAAAGCACCTTGTCCCAGTTCTCTTCGATGTCAATTCCTCCGCACTCGGAAAAGCTGATACTACAACCGAGCCTCTCAGAGACGATGTTCAGGTAGTATTCCTCATTATGTGGAACAAACGGCTCGACAATAAACGTGGTAATAGGTCCCTTGCAACCCCCCATTTCTACCTGTTTAACAACAACAACAAGAATCACGCCCCGTAAAAAAGTATTAGTAATTATAATAATCACCGGAAAAGACCCATAAAACGGAAAATGTTCGCGAATACAATATTTTATAAGAGTGTAGAAAAAATAAGTATACCTCTTTTCCGAGCCTTTCTTTCACGAAAGCAGCAACTCCCGCCAAGTCAAGGTTCAAAGCCACGAGACCACTTTTCCCGCGCTTCCCGAATAACATATCCGGTTTGACGACCAGCTTTGTGGATGAGATCCATGGCTCTTTATCCACTATTTCCTCGAAATTAGTCGATTCAGTGACCTGAACCCGAAAATCAGCAATAAACTTGGTTAGTTCTTGTTACTGATTCTATACTCCTCAACCATATACATGACTAAGCAATGCAAGACTCTTAGGCTTGGGCCTCATTTCAAATAACCCGTTTATCGCCCTTTCAGACATATGTGGGCATATTGTTATCATCCCATCTGTTTTGTTTTCTGTTATTAGCAAAAGCCAAATTTACAGATCTAATTTAGGTCACCAAACCCCACAACCAAAAACATCAAATTCCTTATTTCCACAACAGCAAATTCCTCACATTGTATAAATCTAAATCTTGAACAAGCCCAATTGAAAAGATTTAATTTTTATGGAAAAGAGAAAGGACTGACTTGGGCAGATTTGATATCCAGGTCAGACCCAGAGATCTTCTTGAAATGTTCTTTAAGCAATCTCTTGGAGTCATACTCTCTGATCTTCTTCCTTGCCATTTTCCTTTCAACCTGTTTTTTTTCACATAAAAATAATAAATTAATAAATTAATTTTGGGGCCCAGATCCATATTACCAGATATCATCAAAATCAAGAATCCAGGAATCAGAACAATCTCAAGATCCACACACTCTACAAGTTTTATCAAAAATTTAATTAAAATAAAATACCACAAGATCTGATAAAGAATATATACATATATAAATAGAAAGTAAAAAAAGAAAAAGTTGAGATCTTTACTGTTAAAATGCAAGAATTTGCGGTGTGTGAACCGTGAAGAAACGAGTCTGATTTGGTACTTGTATTTATAGGTCGGGAGTTTGGTGTGTGAAATAAATAAATAAATAAAATATTAATTAAAAATATGCACAGTGGGGGTTGGATCATGATTCATGGTGTTATATATATTGGCGGGAATGCAGCTACCTACCTACCCAGGTGGACCAACTGGATCGATACATACCTAACTGGTAAACATTGTGATGCTAATTAATAGTGGGAATGTTCCTAAAAGTCGAAATAGAATTCCACACTTTGTTAGGCAATTTCTTCTAATATTTCCCACGACAAAATTTCTAATGAAAATGTTGTGATAGCAACGATACAAAAAGAAACTCGAAATTGAGAATATTTGTTGGGTAATATTTGTGGTTTATTAATTAATTGTCATACTTTTTTAGTAATTTTTTTTATAAATTATAAAAAAAAAATGTAATAATTAATTACTGTGAGATAGAAGAAGAAGTACAGGTTCTTTTGGACTTAATTTCAGTGTAGTGCAATTCAGTTTAGATTGCTTAAGTTCAGATCGTTTCAGTTCAGCTCGATTAAGTCCGTTTTAAAATAAATTAAAATAAAATAAATAAAAAATAATTGCAATCTATAATTTTAAATTTACAATTTAATTACTGTCATAATATTATTAATATTTTTAAAAAAATATTTAAAAATTAAAAAAAATTATTATTTGTATAAAAAAATCAACCAAATTCAGTTCAGATCGTCAGTTCAATTCAGTTCAACAGTTCAATTCAGTTCAACCGATTTCAGTACAAAAGAACGTGTCTGAAGTATATATACAAGAATGGAAGTATATATACAAGAATGAAAATTGGCATGGGTAGGTTAGCATTTTTTATATAGTAATATAAAATGTGCATTTTTAAAGTCCACTTTGGAGTGGTTTGACAAACATAAACAGACTACTAGCAGCATGTTAAGTTGAATTTTTTTAGTAGTTGTAAGAAAAATTGGTTGATACCACGTATATAAGAGATTACTAACACTTTTGATTTTTCTGATCAAAATTTGACATTATCGATTATTTCAAATACAAATAGTTTCTTGTTACTTCGCTCAGCATAATGCATTCGATTTCAATTTAAATTTGACAAACAAGAAATGTCCAATTTTGTATGATTAAGATTTCGAATCAGTGATTTGAGACTTTCTTAGTATGCTGTAGAACAGATTTCAATTAATTTTCAGTATCGAAATAATAATAAATACATTAAATCTTGTTGGAAAATCATTAAGTCAAAGTTGGTTTTATCCAACGTTTGACCGATTTGACTGGCTATAAAATTAATTCCGATTGGGAAATAAATTGTACGATAATTTTCTACGTCGTTCGTAGATAATTATAGAATTTTATTTCGTCAAAAAACCGATTTTCGGTGAGTGAGAAATAAATTGTTAAAGATAGCCAATTAAAAAGGCATTTAATTGAATATGTAATAAAGTGTAAGACTTTATTACATTGAAATGTGTAATAGTTATTACATCCCACATTGAAAGATGTAATAAAGTTATTACACTTAATAAGTGATTGGAGGATTAATGTGTTCAACAAGTGAGTAAGACCATGGACCGTTAAGGTACATGGCAATCGCCACACGCGCGTCCGTCCGTCCGTCCGCTCGGCTCGGCTCGGCTCGTGCCCGTGCCCGTGCCCGTGCCCGTGCCCGTGCCCGTGCCCGTGCCCGTGCCCGTGCTCGGCTCGGCTCGGCTCGGCTCGGCCCGTCCCGTCCCGTCCCGTCCCGTCCCGTCCCGACCCGACTCGCCTCGTCCTTGGACTTGGACTTGGACTTGGATCTTGGCAATTGGACTTTGGGCTGGACTTGGGCTTCCTTGGGCTCCTTGGGGCTTCTGGGCCTGGCCATCGTAATAGTTTTGCTGACGGGCTGAACTATTTTTGTTGATTGGGCCTACGTGAAGTGGGCTGGTTTGGTTGAACACAAAGGCTTAAGGCCTGATTAGAAAATAATATTATATAATATAATTATATTAATATTATTTTGAATTTCGAAAATCCTCAAAGGTCAGATGACCAGGTTCATTCCTAACGTTACAATGGTGTAATGAGGCTGAACGTTACAAGGTGATAATGAGGCTGCATTACTCACCCGAATGAATGCCTTTGTTGACCCTTCACATGCATGTGGACGCCTATAAATAGAGTGTCTTAGGCTGCATAACATACACAGAAAAAACGAAAAAGAATTTCCCAGCATATCATACAGTTTATACTCCTCACTTTTTCTCGTTCGAAAGAGGTTCTGCTCTGGTTGCTTCAGAGAAGAACAACTGAAAGTCGTTGTATCTTTGGGGACATTACGTCTGAAAACCGTAGCAAACACGGGACGTATTTGTCTTGCGGATAGCGAAAGCGCCTCGACTACCCGCAATCTGATCGAAGTTCGTGTCCAGTTCTGACGTACCACCGGAGTTGAAGATCTGTTCGAGTGTTTCTCATCTTCTTCATTTCTTTATTTTTATTTAGTTTCTGGAAAAGTGTAAAGTCTCAGTAGTACTGATTCTAATCCAGAAACAAGCACTGTAATAGCTACATAATACCAACAACGCAAGACAAATACCCGTACTAAAAAATGACAACCGAAAGCACTGGTACTGAGAAAAATAGCACTGTTCCACCGTTGAACATGAACATTCCAATCATGCCTTCATCGGTGGTTCATGCTGAGAAACCTGAGAAGTTCAATGGGACTGACTTCAAAAGGTGGCAACAAAAGATGATGTTTTACCAGACCACGTTGGGTTTGGCAAAGTTTCTCAAGGATGAGCCTCTGGCCATGGATGAGAATGAAACTGATGCTAATAAGCGTGCGGCTTATGAAGCATGGGGCCAGGGTGATTACCTGTGCCGGAATACCGTCTTGAACGGGTTGAGCGATGACCTGTACAATGTGTATGGGAACATGCCTTCGGCCAAAGCACTCTGGGATGCTTTGGAGAAGAAGTACAAAACTGAGGACGCCGGAACTAAGAAGTTCGTCGTCGGGAAGTTTTTGGATTTTAAGATGGTCGACTCTAAGTCGGTGATATCTCAATTCCAACACTTCCAGCTGATCTTGCATGACCTTGAGAATGAAGGCATGAAAATCAGCGAGTCTTTTCTGGTGGCTGCTGCTATTGAGAAGTTACCCCCGAGTTGGAGGGCCTATCAAAACTATCTCAAGCATAAGACCAAGGAAATGACTATTGACAAGCTGGTTGTCAAGCTTCGTATCGAAGAGGAAAACCGTAAGAGGTTTAATCCTGGGAGTGTGCCTGAGGAGCCTCGTGTGAATCTAATGGAGCAACCCAAAAGGAAGCTGCCTCCTCCTCAGAATACCTCTAAAGGGAAAGAGCCTGCCACCAAGGTCTGGAAGTTCATGGGAAAATGCCACAACTGTGGAATAACTGGCCACATGGCTAAAGATTGCAAGAAGCCTAAAAAGCCTATTGCACAGTACAAGGGGAAAGGGAAGCAATCTGCTAACCTTGTTGAAACTTCTGGGCAGGAGCTGACTGAAATGGATATGTCAGCAATGGTGTTTGAAGCCAACTTGGTTGGTAATCCCAAGGAGTGGTTCATTGACACTGGAGCCACTCGCCATGTCTGCTCTGATAAGGATGCATTTTCTACCTATGCTCCTTCGACTGGCCGAAAGCTCCACATGGGGAACTCTTCCTCGTCTGCTGTTGCTGGAGTTGGGAACGTGACCCTGAAGCTCACCTCTGGAAAGGAGCTGCTGTTGAAGGATGTGCTGCATGTCCCGGACATCCGCAAGAACTTAGTCTCTGGGTCTCTCCTAGTTGAGCATGGTTTTAAACTTGTATTTGATGCTAAGAAGTTTATTTTGACTAAGTTTGGAACTTTCCTTGGTCGGGGCTATCTCGACAATGGACTGTTCAAGATGAATGTAATGGCTGTGCGCCGTGTAACCCCTACTGCCTCGAGCATTAATAAAATTGATTCTGTTTCGGTTTACTTGCTTGAGTGTTCTGAATTGTGGCATATTAGATTAGGACATGTAAATCTAAATGCAATTAAAAGATTGATGAATTTGGAATTATTACCAACTTCAAAAATTGATACACAAAAGAAATGTGAAATTTGTGTTGAAGCCAAAATGGCTAAGTTACCTTTTCCCTCGATTGAAAGGTGTACTGAACCTCTTGGTTTAATCCATACTGATATATGCGATTTGAAATTTGTACAAACAAGAGGTGGAAAAAAGTACTTCATCACGTTTATTGATGATTGTACTAGATATTGTTACTTATATTTATTAAGTAGCAAAGACGAAGCCTTAGAGGCTTTTACCAAGTATAAAGCTGAGGTTGAAAATCAACTTGGTAAACGAATTAAAATAATCCGAAGTGATAGAGGTGGAGAATATGTAGCTCCGTTTGAGAAATTATGTTCTGAAAATGGGATAATTCATCAAACGACGGCTCCTTATTCACCACAATCAAATGGTGTTGCAGAACGAAAAAACAGAACTCTTAAAGAAATGATGAACGCCATGTTGATTAATTCGGGTTTACCTCAGAACATGTGGGGGGAAGCTATTTTGACAGCTAACCACATTTTGAACAAAATCCCACTTAAAGGTAAAAATGAGACGCCGTACGAATTGTGGAAAAATCGTAAGCCGTCTTATAAATATCTTAAAGTGTGGGGGTGTTTGGCTAAGGTGTCTGTACCTGAACCAAAGCAAATGAGAATCGGACCTAAGACGGTCGATTGCATTTTTATCGGATATGCATACAATAGTATGGCTTACCGACTTTTGGTACACAAGTCTGATAATCCAGACGTGCATAAAGGTACCACGATTGAATCGAGAAATGCTTCATTTTTCGAAAATATTTTTCCTTGTAAAGAAAGAGAAGAATCAAGTTCTAATAAAAGAACTTATGAACCTGATGTCGACACAACACCTGTTGGTGACGATCATGTAGACGAAGAGGTTATTGAACCTAGACGTGGTAAAAGGATAAAAACGGCTAAGTCGTTTGGACCTGATTTTATTACGTATTTTTTGGATGACGAGCCAAAGTCCTACGGGGAAGCTCTATCCAGTCCAGATGCACCGCTCTGGGAAGAAGCTATTAATAGCGAAATGGAGTCTATTCTGCAAAATCACACGTGGAAGTTGGTTGATCTTCCACCGGGTTGTAAACCTTTAGGATGTAAATGGATCCTAAAGAAAAAGTATAAAGCAGATGGAACGGTCGATAAGTTTAAAGCTCGTTTGGTAGCCAAAGGGTTTAAACAAAGAGAAGGATATGATTTCTTTGATACATATTCACCTGTAACCAGAATATCGTCTATTCGGGTGCTTATTGCGATTGCTGCTTTGCACAATCTCGATATTCATCAGATGGATGTGAAAACTGCGTTTCTGAACGGTGAATTGGAAGAAGAAATTTATATGGAACAACCCGAGGGATTTGTAGCACCTGGACAAGAGAAAAAGGTGTGCAAATTAATAAGGTCGTTGTACGGACTTAAGCAAGCTCCTAAACAATGGCATTTGAAATTTGATAACATTATGATATCAAATGGATATAAAATCAACGAGTGTGACAAATGTGTGTACATTAAAGGTACATCTGACTCGTTTGTCATAGTCTGTCTATATGTAGACGACATGTTAATCATGGGTAGTACTCGTGAATTGATCATGAATACTAAAGCAATGTTAAAAAGAAATTTTGACATGAAAGATTTGGGTGTTGCTGATTTAATCCTCGGGATTAAAATTGAAAGAACCCCAAATGGAATTGTCTTATCACAATCTCATTATGTTGAGAAAGTGTTAAAGAAATTCAATGCCCATGATGGTCCTACGAGTAGGACGCCGATTGACTTAAGTATAAATCTTACTGTCAATAAGGCTGAACCTGTAGCTCAGTTAGAGTATTCTCAAGTTATAGGCAGTCTGATGTACTTAACAAATTGTACACGTCCAGACTTGGCCTATCCTGTGAATAAACTGAGCAGGTATACAAGCAATCCCGGTGTTGAACACTGGAATGCTTTGAATCGGGTTTTAAAGTATTTGAAATACACCCGAGAGTATGGGCTATACTATACAAGATATCCTAATGTACTTGATGGATATTGTGATGCTAGTTGGATATCTGATTCTAAAAGTTCACATTCCACTAGTGGTTACGTCTTCTGTATCGGGGGCGGAGCAGTTTCGTGGAAGTCAACGAAACAAACGTGTATAGCCAGATCCACCATGGAATCTGAGTTTATAGCTTTAGATAAAGCTGGTGAAGAAGCAGAGTGGCTTCGTCACTTTTTGGAAGATATTCCATGTTGGAAAAAGCCTGTGTCTCCCGTGATGATTCACTGTGATAGCCAAGCAGCTATAGGGAGAGCACAAAGCATTATGTATAACGGTAAGTCTCGACATATTCGTCGGAGACATAATACCGTTCGACAATTGATCTCAAATGGAGTAATTTCCTTAGAGTATGTAAAATCTAAGGAAAATCTGGCTGATCCTTTGACAAAAGGAATGAATCGAGATCAATTGAGCGTGTTGCTAGAGGGAATGGGTTTGAAAAACCACAATCCATCGAACGATCATAACGGTAACCCTACCTTGATGAATGGAGATCCCATGAACTTGGTTCAAAGGGAAAACTAAGTTATGAAAGTTCAATCGAGCACTTGTACTCATCCCTAAAGGCAATTCAAGTGCTGTTTCCTGATGTGTGGTAATAGGTTAAGTTCTCGAGGAGACTTTTAATGAATCCCTACCTTGAAAAGGTTAAGTATGTCAGGATACTTAAAATGGGAGGTCACCTATATAAATGTGAAGTGAGGGCCGCTTCAAATGTATACATTTATGAATCCAAAGTGTTGTCCATGGCCAAAACGGACACAACATAGAACGGGAAATTGAACGGAATTTATTGCGTGAATAGCATTGACTCGTTGTACGTTGTGGGGGAATAGTTCAAGGCATCGTGTCCACTAGGCCTCCTGTACTTCCGATGTTGTTCACTACGGAAGGTTCAAAGCCGCAAACTACCTTTCCGGAAGCGATAGATTCTTTTGGGGAATTGAACGAAGAGTCTGCATACATGCATGCATTGATTTCCACTCATGTGGGGGATTGTTGGAAAATCATTAAGTCAAAGTTGGTTTTATCCAACGTTTGACCGATTTGACTGGCTATAAAATTAATTCCGATTGGGAAATAAATTGTACGATAATTTTCTACGTCGTTCGTAGATAATTATAGAATTTTATTTCGTCAAAAAACCGATTTTCGGTGAGTGAGAAATAAATTGTTAAAGATAGCCAATTAAAAAGGCATTTAATTGAATATGTAATAAAGTGTAAGACTTTATTACATTGAAATGTGTAATAGTTATTACATCCCACATTGAAAGATGTAATAAAGTTATTACACTTAATAAGTGATTGGAGGATTAATGTGTTCAACAAGTGAGTAAGACCATGGACCGTTAAGGTACATGGCAATCGCCACACGCGCGTCCGTCCGTCCGTCCGCTCGGCTCGGCTCGGCTCGTGCCCGTGCCCGTGCCCGTGCCCGTGCCCGTGCCCGTGCCCGTGCCCGTGCCCGTGCCCGTGCCCGTGCCCGTGCCCGTGCTCGTGCTCGTGCTCGGCTCGGCTCGGCTCGGCTCGGCCCGTCCCGTCCCGTCCCGTCCCGTCCCGTCCCGACCCGACTCGCCTCGTCCTTGGACTTGGACTTGGACTTGGACTTGGATCTTGGCAATTGGACTTTGGGCTGGACTTGGGCTTCCTTGGGCTCCTTGGGGCTTCTGGGCCTGGCCATCGTAATAGTTTTGCTGACGGGCTGAACTATTTTTGTTGATTGGGCCTACGTGAAGTGGGCTGGTTTGGTTGAACACAAAGGCTTAAGGCCTGATTAGAAAATAATATTATATAATATAATTATATTAATATTATTTTGAATTTCGAAAATCCTCAAAGGTCAGATGACCAGGTTCATTCCTAACGTTACAATGGTGTAATGAGGCTGAACGTTACAAGGTGATAATGAGGCTGCATTACTCACCCGAATGAATGCCTTTGTTGACCCTTCACATGCATGTGGACGCCTATAAATAGAGTGTCTTAGGCTGCATAACATACACAGAAAAAACGAAAAAGAATTTCCCAGCATATCATACAGTTTATACTCCTCACTTTTTCTCGTTCGAAAGAGGTTCTGCTCTGGTTGCTTCAGAGAAGAACAACTGAAAGTCGTTGTATCTTTGGGGACATTACGTCTGAAAACCGTAGCAAACACGGGACGTATTTGTCTTGCGGATAGCGAAAGCGCCTCGACTACCCGCAATCTGATCGAAGTTCGTGTCCAGTTCTGACGTACCACCGGAGTTGAAGATCTGTTCGAGTGTTTCTCATCTTCTTCATTTCTTTATTTTTATTTAGTTTCTGGAAAAGTGTAAAGTCTCAGTAGTACTGATTCTAATCCAGAAACAAGCACTGTAATAGCTACATAATACCAACAAATCTTGAGTAATTTATGTAATTTCAGTTTAGTCATGTTCCTTGTAGTTCAAATATATTTTAAAGATGAATCAATTGAAGTTCTTGTACCCAAATTACGATTCATCCTTTTTGAACTTGAGCTTATTTATTTATTTATTTATTTTAATTTTTGAGTTGCGGTATAAACTTGTTTTGGGAATTCCTTATTTATTACTACGAATTTTCTAAGGTCAAATTTATGGGATTTCCCTAAAATATAAGGTTTTAATAGTACAATTATAAATTAGTACAAGTAATAAAATAAGGTTTTCCCTAAAAAATTCCTATTCAAATTTATGGTCAGCACTCAGCTACCCTAAAAAAATACTTTTACATTGTACAGTATATTTCTTGCTTATTACTGTACGTTTTTCGATTTCTTTTAAAGAAACATTTTCCCGTTCTCTTCATCCGGCGCCGGGATCCGATAGAAGGTGCGCCTCGACGCGACGTCGTTTGGTTTCTCTCTCGTAAATTGATACATCGATTCCCCCAAAAACATAGAATCGATGGATAAAGACAAGTTGGGGGAATTGAAGATCCAATTGCAGCAGTTGTTGAATGAAGCCCTAGAATTTGTTCAGACAGTCCCGCCGGTGCAGATTTACGCCGCGATTGGAGTTGTCGTTTTCACCATTTTCCTATTCTTACTCAGTAAGTTGTTCAGGAATTATACATTTTCCTGTACTATTATCTCACTTCTGTTGAAAATTTTGAAAGGGGTCTTTTTTAACTACATTGGTGAAGAAAAGAAAGAACTTTTTTTTTACTGTGTTGGGTTCTTAAATTCTTTGAATTTCATGCCTCAGTTTTTATCATGATTTAATAAAAATACTGAAAGAAAGAAACATATTTGATACAACAAAAAGATGCTACAACCTTAAACTGGTATGATTAACTGATATATTCCTCTAAAAGAAACCGATTTATTTTGACAAGAGATGCTTACTCTGGGTCAATAAAACTATTGGGGAGTGGAACATGGGGATAAACTGAACTCAGCCATTCAGAAATGTATTTGTGGTTATTTTTGTGATGGTGTGTGTGTGTGTGTGTGCTTGTGCCCATATGAACGAGTGTGTTCTGCGACTATATATCAATATTGGTACATGTATAATTGTTGTGTGTGTGGTTTACACATTGAGTGTATAAATCTTAGGCTTTTGTCTACTTTTATTTCAAGAAACGTGACCTGACTGATATGCCTTGATACTTTGCAGTTCGTCTTTTCAAGCGTAGTTCATCCAACACCATTCTACTAACCGGGCTTAGCGGTAGTGGTAAAACTGTTCTTTTTTACCAGGTAAGCATCGCATATAATTGTTTATTATAGCGTGAACTCATGGATATTTTCAATATAATAAATTAACACCTAAACGTTTTTGGCCTGTAATTAAACTAAATTTACCATGTGATAATTTTTGTCTGCTCTAGCTTCGTGATGGCTCCCCCCACCAGGGAACTGTGACATCAATGGAACCCAATGAAGGAACTTTCACACTACACTCTGAGACGAGTAAGGTAATAATAAATCTGTTCAAGCATTCATTCACGCTCTATCAAGCATACTTAAATGGTTTATAATTTCGTATATGCTCAGTTGATTTATTATTATTTTGAGATGATTACAAAAGATACCCCTGATGCCTGACCTAATTACAAGAGAACCTTGAAAACGTAGGAAATCACAAATATGCACAGGAAGTTTTTTTTTATTATTATGTTAAAATAAGGTGGTAACAATAATAATTTACTAATGTGAAGGGGTGGAGTTGAATGGGGGTAAATGTAAGACAAAATAAAGTCTCAGAAGTATTCTAAGAATTTTGGAAGTTAGCTATAATTTTTGTAATTAAATCAAACCCCACGGGTAATTTTTCCAATTAACCCTTATTTCAATGTAAAACTAATTCTGATTATCTCTTGAGAGCACTTTTATTTTTATATAGTGTCCTTCAATTCTATATGATGAAATATTTTTTCTTGTAAAATTCCTGTTTGGTTACTTGCAGAAGGGAAAAATAAAGCCTGTTCATGTTGTTGATGTTGCTGGACATTCACGGCTCCGTCCTAAACTGGATGAGTTCTTGTCTAAAGCAGCTGGAGTAGTTTTTGTAGTTGATGCTGTGGAGTTTCTGCCAAATCTCCGCCCAACTTCCGAGTATGTTGCATTTTTTTTTATTGTAGAAAGTGCGCTTCATTTCATATTCATTACTGCTTAATAAATATTTTCTACATACACCCCTCTCTAAGCATTCCTCTTTTATCTATATAATGTATGCAATCCTTTTGTTTTTATAAAATTAAACAAAGGATAAAAATCAGTCTAACTTTTTTGTATTATTATTTTTTTTTTTTTTTTTTTTGCTACTGAAGGTACCTGTATGATATTCTGACCAAGGCAAGTGTGGTGAAGAAAAAAATTCCATTGCTAGTCTTGTGCAGCAAGGTGGATAAAGTTACTGCACATACGAAGGATTTCATCCGAAGGCAGCTGGAGAAGGAAATGTGAGAGAATTTCATATATCATTTGTCATTATAGATAGTAGTTAAATACATATACAGATACGTGTAACCAATATCTAGTCGGAAATAATCATGAAAATATGATGCATTTTGGTTGACATTTTGGCTTTTGTTTTTTGGGCACAGTGAAAAGCTCCGTGCTTCGAGGACATCACTATCATCGGCAGATATTACCGATGAATATTCCTTAGGTGTAGCTGGAGAAGCCTTTGCGTTTTCTCATTGCCATAACAAAGTTGCGGTTGGTGAAGCATCTGGTTTGACCGGTGACATCTCTCAGTTAGAGCAGTTCATCAGAGACAATGTAAAAGCATAGAAAAGGTTATGTCAGGCAACCAGTTCGATGGTGCTGGAAGTTCGAGAGTTGAAAAGGAACTATTTTTTTTTTTTTTGTTTGTTTTACATTTTAAAACCTCTGATAAACCTTAGAATTATGGTGTTGATTTTTTTCTATTGTTGTGACTGTGTATTACTATTACAGATCGACTTTCAGTTAGGATCTTGGATTTTATGTTGCTTGATTTTCTATTTCGGTGTATTTCGGTGTATCAGCGCCTCAGGGTGTCGATATATTTTTTCACAATAATTGTCATCAGAACAAAATTAATTTCTGAAACATGTAAAAGGAAGTACTTTTACAATCAAGAAACACCGCTTTTACCCAATTAGTACTAAACCTGTAAAGTGTAAACCATATGTGTTGATTGACAAGGATCAACAATTCCTTCAATCAGGGTTAAATTGGTAAAAAGAAAGGAAAAACAGCTATTCCTATTAGGTGGAGATTCGCATTAGCGAAGAGAAGTTATCTTGCTATACAACATTGCTTTGTCTTGAATACGAGGGCGAAGATTCCAAAACACGGAAAAAGCATCAGCCCAACAGCTAAGTACCTGTGTGATCATGTTTGACAGATAATTAAGTGAGCGCAATGCATATGCTGCACTTAAAGCAGCAAGCACAAAGGATAAAAGATACTGTTGTTAGTACATACCATAGCGGAGCATATGGAGATGACAAGTCCAGAAAAGGATAAGGCCACCTGTTTGCGAAAAGGATTTTATAATAATTTATTATTCAAGGAATCAACTCGTTTTTTCAGAGAATAACTTTCATGAAAACAATATGAGGAAGGTGGAAAAGGAAGAATATTGCTTTAAAAAATTGATACCTTATCGATATACAAGCATGAATAATCCACTGGAAAACGACGTATATACATGTCCACAGAACAAAATACGCAATCCGAAAGAAAGGGAAGCGCTGTGAGAAGTATTTATAACTTTGTTAATATTACAACTCTATTTTAGTAATAGAAAAAAAACAAAATTTTGCAAAACTGAGAGATTACCAGGCGATTTAAAGCTGCATCACCGAGGAGAAAAATAGCATTGACAGAATGCTTACTAACAATTAGCTGCAGACGTGTAAAGAATCCCAAAGTTGGTATAAACATGTGTACAGTATGTGCAATACGTAATATGCAGAACACAATCAGAAATTTAAAACACCAGTACACCACTTTTCAAATTCTGAAGAAACGAAAAGAATTTTTTGACCAGCTAGAATCTAAGAATCACTTTTAGAGATGGTAAAGCAAGGAAACGCTCCTTAGCAGAGTTTGAATCACTTATATTTTACATTGTATCAGATTTATTTATTTTTCGTTGGAAGACAAAAAGTTGTTTCCTACGTTTTCAAAATCAGTAGAATTGAAAACAGTATAAAACTTACAAAATTTAATCTGTAGTGCATGGAGGCGATATATGGATATAGTAACAACCAAAATACAGAATCAGTGAGCCCCACAGCACCAGCACACATCTACACAAGAAGACAAAGATTAAAAAAAGTACAAGAAACGGGATAACCGAGCTCTAAAACAGAACCACACGGATACTATGTATTAATTTTACCTGAAAAATTATTTGCAAGGAGTATACCGAAACGGGTGCAACATTTTGGCAATTAATATCACCACATTGATTCAGTCCATCGTTTTGTCTGGGCAGATCACTTGTGTTCTCCGTGAGCAAGGGTGGTACATATGAGCCATTATTTGCCTCTGTACATGTATGGCGGCAATCCCTTTCTACTTTCCCTTCACGAAAGTAACCAAGACATCCACGGATTGAGAGTGAAGACGCAAGCTACAACAATGAAATCCCATTAAATATCCGAAAAACAATTCTAATAACTATAGAGCAACATTAAATTCAAAATGCCATTTCGATAACATGTTTTGTTCTAGAAATCCCTGGTCGTTGAATTGAGGTTACACAGAATTCATGTCACAATGAGTAAACGTACCCCAAAGTAAACCGTGACCAAAGTAAATGTCCACCTATTTGACAGGAAAAAAGTGAGATAAAAGAGAAAAACAATTCAAAATCCCACAATATTAAAACTATCATACTCAAACTCTAATCGAAACCACAAACACAATATATACTACAGTACATTTTTTTTTTTGAAGAATAAAGAAACAATACATGGGCCTTACTCCGTGTAAAAGAAATATGTGAAAGCACCACGGACGGTAATATCAGCAATCAGCACAGCAAGTAATGAAATAAAAGCGATCATCCTGTACACTAGCAGCCAAACGGGGTTCACGGACTTCCAACACGTTCCCCAACCTTCATCCTCGTACAAACACCCTGGGGCTTCCCGTTGATCACCGCCGTCGCTCGATCGGTTTCTCGATATCCGACGGCCCTCGTGTCTCCATATCAAGAGTGCCGCAAGCACCATAGCTACCAGGAGCCATACTGAACAGAGAAAGAACCTCCAGTTGAGCCAGTAACCCGGGGTGGTCGAGTCGGGTGCCATTTCCGGGCCACCAAAGCCCGGCAAAATAACCCCTGTTTAGAGTCTCTCTGAATTATTGGGAAAAAAAAAACAAAAAATGTAGCACACGTAAATGAAAACGATTGGAAATTAGGATTATTTAAACAAAATTATACACAGAATAAATTTACAGAGAAATTAGGGTACCCACAGTGAAATTCGTAAAATATTAGGATCACAATTATCGGAGAATCTGATGAATTCCGGTTGAAATATATACCTGGCTTTTCTTCTTGGATCAATGTACGTCCGCGAGTCGGAATCGGAAAACCCAGAACAGATAATTACAGTGTATATAAATAGGTTTCAGGTGCATACGACATCGTTTTTCTATTATTATAACCTTTTTAAATAACTTTAAAATATCGTAGAGATAATGTTAGTCTAATTATTCTAATATAATCCATATATACTATAATAATGTACTGTATCATGAATTAACATTTTTAAGAGTGAATATAAAAAATATAATGTAACATTAAAAAAAAGAGTAAATTAGAGAAAAAATTAAAATAGGTTTATGATTTAAAGAATAGTATTCTAGTTTACATTACTGATAAAAAAAGGTTATCAATTTATTGTATATATATAATTTAATATATTCATATTAATTGTATTCATAATTTAGGTAGGTTTTTTTATATTTGATTTGTCTATTTTAACCTTGGTATTATAGTAATGATATTTTCCACATTTATTATGTAACGATTAATTTATTTCAGAAATCTTAAGAGTTTGTTTTGGACAAAATTCTTGAAATCAATTAGAGGAATTTTTTTTAGAAAATATTGTCAGATTGCGATTCGATTTTTTTCAAAATTCGAAAAACGTTCATAGCAGTATACTCATTACAAAGTTTATGTTTCTTGGCCGTTCTCAGTCTCCCCGAGGTAAATTTTTTTGTTTTTGCAACTGTTAATTCGTATTTAAGTTTTGGGAAAAAGATTTAGTCAGTTGTTTACTTGGGAGTTTTGTCCCTCAGATTTTTTTTTGTTTTTTTTTTGTTTTTGAAAACACGGCCGTTGATCAAAACTACTAACGACTGCTCCGTTTCTTATTGTGATTTACTGAATATCAGACGATTCACAAAAAGGGTGAAATTTATTGGCGTTTTTTGTACAGGGCGTTAGGGGTTAGTTGTAATGCTTTTACAGTTGCTGCTAGTGTAGTGTATGATTCGGGGGTATAGATATTGTATCCTACAGTTTTTATGTACTTGTATGATTAGTACATAAGATCGGACCATCTGCTCGTGTTTTCATTGTCGACAGTCAATGGCCCATTCACATGCACAATTTGTCCGATGAGAACAATCGCGTGGTGGTGCTTTACACGGCCGACGACGAGAACCAAGCTGATCTAGCATACGATTGATTTCTATGTCTCGGCTCTTTCTAACGCAAGTGATTTAAACAGTGACGATGAAATCGATATTACGGAAAAACATTATCCGTGTTCTCGTAATTAGCGGACATATGAACTCCTCGACCCACGGGTCCCGGTGAGCGTTAACCGTGGAGGCCAAAATACGTTGATAATAAGAATGTTTACAACAGTATTTTGTTTTAATGAGAACTTTAATTTTTGGTGTGAACAAGCGTGGAGGTAAGGAGTCATTTGTCTCTAAATTTATTTCAAGTGGAATGGTACTCAGGCTAAAAAATATGTTGGCAATATTTCTCTAATATAAAGTGTATGTAATAGCTTCTAATAGAAGTGTATGTAATAGCTTCTCACAGACAGTTAAACCATCATTGACAAATCAAAGACAACCTTGTAATTAAAGTTAAACTATTGGGACTAATAGGTGTTATGTCTACGTCCAAATTTTATTCAGGCAGGCAAAGACCCACCACATAATCTATGTTAAACTATTGAGAGATTTGCTGTGTTATGTCTACAACATAAGTGCAATTACTGTTTCTCTGAAGATATTAAAACACTTTTCAGTAAACTATTATTCAACTTTATGCTTCTTTAACTACCAACTACACTAGACAGATTGTATGTGCTATGGAATATCACAACACCCACGAATATGAGAAATGTCTTCTTTAGCTATTAGGTCTACAAATTGAACTTATTAGTGTTACAATATTGTTACCTTCAACTGATTTTCTCAAAGTGAATCAATTAAACAAACTGATTGATACTATTACATGAATTGTTTGTAAACTATGACTCCATTAGTTTAATTTGACACTGCCAACTACACTGCACAAGTAAAGTGTATGCGATAGCTTCTGAATCGGGTTCCAACTAAATTGCCAACTACACGACATGCTTCAATCTCAATAACAGGTGTATGCTCCCTTTTCTCCAACGCATATGTATGCAGACCACACTGATCATTCTCTTCTGTCAAACACAACAAAAAAAGAGCAAATAAAAAAAAATAGCGCAATGCAATTTAAGAGAAAACAAATTAAAACGAGGCGCTACCGAAGCAAATACCCAACACTATTTGTATGATTCCATTAGTTTATATTGACACTGTCAACTACACTGCGCAAGCAGGTGTAGTGTATGTGATAGCTTCTGAATCTTATGTTAAACCATCAATAACCAACCAAAGACATCCCTGAAATCAATGTATAACTATTGGGACAAATAGTTGTGTCAATGTATAACTATTGGGACAAATAGTTGTTATGTCTACGACCAAATTTTAATTAGTGTAAATGTTAAGCTATTAAACTTCTTGTTCATAATCTATTAAATGCATTTTGAACTACAAACTACACCGCACAAGAAGGTACAATGTACTTACTAGATTCTGACAGTGATTTAAACCATCAGAAACAAACTAAAGACCCACCATGTTATTTTTCCATTAAACACTAAAGTGGAGACGACGTCATTGCCGGGGAGTCGATTTCCAGTCTCCTCTTAGCCGTTCTTGAATACGCTTCACGATTGTGAGCTTTCTTCTTCAAAGAATCCGATCGTGTGGTTGGAGACATTGGTTCGAAAGCCTGTTCAAAAATACAGACAATTAAGAATGTGCATTAACCAAGAAAACATCAGCAACACATTAACCGACAGCTTAAACTTAAACACAATGAAATCTTACATTATTTAATTGGGAAATCCATTACAATTAAACTAATTGATTTGAGTTACTAAATATCAAAATAATATGTAGTCATAAATGTTTAATTTATATCATCTTTCTTTATAGATTATACATCAACTGATCAAGCAAAATTGTCAAAAACCGAGCACTAAATTCAGTGCTGTGCATAAATATTTGCAATATAGTATTTGGAGAACTGGTGTCTGCCCTCAACTCACTCATAAGAAGAGAGAAACACTCTTCTTGCAAATCTGGACATTTATCGAAAATTCACGTTTGCACTAATCTAATGATGGGTTTCACTTTATAATTTATACAATCAGTTTCATGAGTAACATCACACTAAGAATCTAGTCTTAATACAAATTCAGTTCAATCTAATAATTCACCCGAGATAAAAATATCAAACACTCACACTCTACAAAGCACATATTTATGAGGATCTCAATTTCGTTAGATATCATTAATTTCACGCAATTAATTGAATAGTTTCATACGGAGTACATGATCAATTCACAATAGAACAAATAATAATATAAGCAAACTTGTTATTCGACGCATATAATCAATTCAATCTACAATATATATTCGACTCATCCAAGCAAAATTTTCAGTGAAACTCTACTTCATCATCATCATAGACGGGCAGAAACAATTGGAAGAACATGTTTAGATCTAATATAGTTGGGAAACAATTGGAAAAACATGTTTAGATCTAATATAGTTTCAACGGGTAGTTCAATTGGAAAAAGTTTTCAATCATTATACCTAAATAATACACTGCCAATATAAGTTCAGTGTTTGCATTAGATTAATGTCTATTACCATGAGGATTTGTACCTCTTACGTGTTAACCTTGCGATCATGTCTTCTAAATATTTATCAGACACTGCTACTGTACATAATTGGTATAACACATATAGTGTAATATTATGTTACAAACAAGTGACTTAATAGCTGAAAAGTTACTCTAATATTCATTCGACTTACTACATCAGTGGCTATTAAGCTATTAAATTCTCCATGCTGTCTTTCAAAGCAAATCATGTATCTTACACTATCAACTACAAATGGATATAGTCAAATAATGTATCAGGTTTAAACTTTTTTCACCAATATACTGTTCTAAACAGTGTTATTTGTGGTTAAAATACATGACAGTGTTTTTTATAGTGTCTATGAAAAAGGTTTCGGCCACTATACCTAACTAATACACTGCCAATATAAGTACAGTGTTATAAATAGATTAATGTCTTGCACCTTGAGGTTATATGAATAGGTATAAAAAAGTATAATTTATACAAATTATGTTATATAAATACGAAAAATAAGCATCAGTCATATACCTTTGGCTTTTTAGTTATTTTCGGCGTGTGTATTTCAACGTTGAATTGTTTCCTCTTTTGTGTCTTTAGCGACACCGTCTTGTTGTTATTCTTTGCCGCAAGTTTCGCGACCTATGTTGTAATAAGTAGTTAACTTTTGTGCACTAATATAATGTTATAACAGTGTTATGATGAGAGCATTGAAAGTGATCTTGGTAGTGTCTATGACTAAGTTTCAGGCAGTATAACTAAATAATACACTGTCAAGTAACTAACAATGTTGGAAAGAGATTAATGTATTCTACCCAATTTATAAACACTGCTAGTATTTTTTAACAACAGACTCCTTGAAGGACAGGTACTAAACGTAGCTGTGAATACCTTTTTAAGTCCAGGCTGGACCTCAGACGTAGTTGCCTCGAACTCATTATCCAGGCTTCTTTTGGCAGATCTCGAATATGCTTCACGCTTCTGCACCTTCTTCTTCAGCGAATCGGAACGAATTGTCGGAGACATGTTCACAGTCCCTATTTCAAATTAGAAAGTTTTTGGATATTAATTAACCAAATTAAGCATCGGCAACACATTACAACGAGTACTGGACCTGTTTATTGCTATAGTTTGTTTCAAAAATAATGATCAAAATCTATCAAGTTAACTACACACTCTGGTTCATAAACCAACTATTTATAGGAACATGTTGTTGCCCATATAATGCTTTGAATCAGAATGAAACATACATACTACCACCACAGTTCACCTACAAACTATCTTTTTTTATTGTGTTCTTGGGTCTACACTGAATTTCATGAAATTCTTTGTACTAGAACACACAAAAAAATCCAAACTAAAAATTGCAGATTCGAGTCAATTGTAAATTACTTTTAAATCATGCAATCGTTTCGACTAATACACTATGTTAATTCAAAACTTCAAATTAATCTTTTGGTAGATTCAAAACAACATTCAGAAACCCTAAATCCGGTAGGGAATCTATTCACCAATTAAATTCAAGAACAGTGATAATGATTTCGGAAAACTTACCTTAACAATAAGAAGACGCTTCGAGGTTTGATCGTTGACACTATCACGTAGACGCCGGCGAGAGAATCACAGAAGTGTGTATTAAAGAATTGTGAAAACCGTTTCACGTATTGAAGAATATAGTGTATTACACAAGCTTTGGGTATGTAATCTATATTTAATTCGAAAACCGTTTTTTTTTTGTAGTGTATAACCTTAATATGGTAAGTGTATATTTAATAGGGTTAATTAAGAGAAATCATATAATCAGTTAACATAGTGTACAGCAATTCAAAGGACTTTATAGGTAAATCTTGTTTTTTTATAATTAGTGTAAACATTGGTCTTAGAGTATAATTCACCTAAAGATATTTACCCTTTTTAAAAATCCCTCTAAAAAAAATGTTAATATTACACTTTATAAATCCTCTTCATCTAACCCATCCATCTAAGAGTATAAAATTATTATAAATAAGACATAAAGTGGTTGTAATATATTAACAATATCTTTGGATTCATTCTTTAAAAGGTTTGATAATTTTCAAATGATGAATGAAATAGCGGTTTGTAAGTTCGTGAGCATCATATCATCTCAAAATATATTACATAAAATATATTACATAAAATATATTATTCCTATTCTATTTTAAAAAGTAATTATTTTAATTTTTTATTTTAAAAAATAATTTTATTTTTATCTTGTGGGAATGTGACTTTTTAGTCACATTTGATAAGTGTATGAGTTAAAAGTCCCCCTTTATAAATGTGTGAGTTTTTTACACCAATTGTCAATAAAAAGTCTCTTATACCCTTACTATTTCAATTAATAGAAAAAAAAACAAAAATAATATCAAATAAAATAAAAACAAAACCAAAATAACTTGTGGGGCCCACGAGATCAGATTTTTTGTTGAGTTGAGGGTTTGGTATAGGTTTAATTGTGCATTCATATCCATATTCATAACAAAACCTACCAAACCAAACAAAAAAAAATTCAAAAAATCTCTTCAATCCACACAAAAACCTCTACCATGTTGCCCCGTTAGATTCTGGAAAACGCCGGTGGAATATACGCGTGGCTAAACGAGCCAAAACGAGAGGTACGTGCTCCAGTTTTTCGCCCGTTTTTTTTTCTGCGTCTGTTGCTCGATGGGTTGCTCGATGGAGCGTACCATCGACCAACCCATCGAGTAACTAAGAATTTATGAAGTTCAACATTACTCGAATGCTTCTTTACTGAAACACCTTCGACTAGTGGTTCGAGTAACCTTATTCCAGTAACAGATTCGAGTAATGTGAGGTTACTCGAACCTCTTTACAGGATGGTACTGTTACTCGAATGTAACAGGCCATCCTGTTACTCGAATGGCAATCCTGTTACTCGAATGAATCTGTCCATCCTGTTACTCGATGCAACAGTCCATTCGAGTAACAGGGCCTGTTTTTTGCTAAAAAATGCATTTTTTCGTAATTTTTGGTTTGTTTCGTCGATATATATGGATATGTTGTATTAGTTAACCTAATTCAATAATGTTTTTTGTAATTGTAGATATCGAATCAACGAATCACGATACGTTACGGTGGTCATTGGGAGCGAGCGGTCTACGTCGACGGGATAGATATGTGCCTTTTCTTCAGGAGGGATCAACTTACCCTCGATGGTCTTGTGAGCCAGATTCGTGCCGTTTTGCGCCCTCTGCCGAATATCGAGTACATGTTGTTTATCTTAACACGAGGCAATGATTTTAGGAGCGTGCGGTGCCCTTTGCTTAGCGACGACGATGTATCCCGCATGCTAGACGAGCAAAAGGACGATTGTTTCATTTTCGTCACCGAGATGCTAGAGGAGGCACATCCAAATGCACCCGAGGTGAATATTCCAGAAGTGGATCCGGATGTACCGACCGAGGGCGAGAGGCCTGTTGAGAATTCCGAGGACGACGAAGAAGCTCGTCAGACCGATCTGTTGCAGTCGTTGACCACTGAATGGACAGAATGGATTAGACAGCCGCGGGTCATCAAAAATATTCTGTCACGCCGTAATCTGTCCTCGAGTTCTAGTGCGGGAGCCGGCGAGCAACCCGAAGCAGCTCAGAATGCTCAGAATAATCCACTGCGCAACTGGATCATTCCACTGCCGGAGTTTGACCCCGCGGTTCCATTGCGATCGGTCGAGCCTCCCGAACTGGTGTATGGTCATATTGCAGTCGGCTCGACATTCCGAACGAAATCGGATCTGAAGATAGCGGTGGGGATGTATCACATGGAGCATATGGTGGAGTGTGCCACTAAACGCTCGACCACTGAACGGGTAGCGTTCGTTTGCAAGCGAGGTTCTGAGAAGTGCCCGTTCAAATTGTGTGCTACTGGGAATGACGAAACACTCTGGAAGATTACGAGGCTGAACTTGAATCACGAGTGTGTCAATGATTTGGATCGGACTGCCGATCGTCACGTGTCGAGCAAGGTTGCCGCTACTTACTTTGCACGTCAGCTAGTCGACGATGAGATCACACTGAAGCCGAAGACGATGATTTCTGATTTGAGGAGATTGTACGGAGTTGTGATCGATTACAGCTTCGCCCTGCGGACGAGGAACCTGGCCGTTGAAATGAGGTACGGCAACTATCAGGATTCATATCAGATGCTCCCGTTATATCTGCACGTGCTGAAAGAATGCAATCCAGGGACTCGGTATGATATTCAGACGACCAGTGAGGGCGTGTTCTGTCACATGTTTGTTGCACTTGGGCAGTGCATTAGTGCATTTCAGCAGCGCACTCTGCGTCCCGTCATAGTAGTCGACGCCACTCATTTGAAGGGGAAAAACAGTGGTGTGTTATTTGTTGCCGTCACGAAGGACGGAAACGAGCAGATTTTCCCGCTTGCCTTTGGTATCGGTCCGATTGAGAATGACCTGGAGTGGACGTGGTTTCTAGAGCACCTCAGGCTTTGCTACGATGCAGACGATCTGCTCATTGTGTCCGACCAGCACAAGAGCATCGCGAATGCTATTCGGAGTGCCTATCCCCACGCAACCCGTGCGTTGTGCTGTCACCACCTCGAGAAGAATCTAGCAATGTACCGCTCTCATGTGATCACAATTGTACACAAAGCTGCCTACTGTTATCGAGTGGATGAGTTTGAAAAATATTTATCTGATTTGGAGAAAGCCAGTGGAGACGGTGCTTATAGGCGCCTCGTTGGACTCGGTGTTGAGACATGGGCAAGGTCGAAATGTGCTGCACGACGATATGGTTTCATGACATCGAATGCGGCCGAAGTCTTCAACGGTGCTATCAGATGGCCACGACGATTGCCTGTTTGTGCTATGCTCGAGTCGATTCGTGCGATGATTGTGAGATGGTTTGACGAGAAACGAAGGAAGGCTAATGAGAGGGAGGATGAGCTGACCGAAGAGGCATTCGCAAAGGTGTCTAATCAGAATCAGTTGAGTCATCATTTTCCTGTTCGGGAGGTCAGTGCGGGGACCGTGTTCAGAGTTGAGGAAAACGGGAGGTCCTATCTCGTGGATATCGCGAGACGCACGTGTGACTGTCGGGAGTTCGACTTAGACCTTATTCCGTGTCGTCATGCTGCTGCTGCTATACGGTATGGTATCGGTTTCCTTACATCTTCTTTTTAATTTTAAACATTCAATTAATTAATGCCACTAACGTGATACTTTGTGTAGACGGGCTAGATTTTCATTGTACGATTTCGTCGGCCCCTATTTCAAGCAAAGCAGCTTGAGAGAGATGTATGCGACTCCTATTGTGCCAGTACCACACGTTGATGATTGGGTTGTCCCTCCAGAAGTAGCTTCGTACGTGTGTCTTCCACCGGAAGTGGTTAGTCAGGCTGGACGTCCGCGGTTGAGTCGGGTTCGTTCTGCAGTTGAGGGATCTGGGTCTGCTCGTCGTGTACAGGTTTGTTCTTCGTACCTAATATTGTGTCGTCATTAGTTTGAGTAAAGACCTAATACCGTGTATTTGTGTGCAGGTGTGTACGAAATGTAAGGGCGTAGGACATAACATACGCAACTGCAAGGCTTACATCCCTCCTGCAGGCGTTGATTTGAATGTCCCTCCGGAAGCTTCGGGAACGCAAGAATCGGGTCGAAGAAGGCAGAAGAAAAAGTGCAGCATTTGCAGAACCGAGGGCCACACGAAAACAAAATGTCCGATGCGTGTGGATTGAGGGCTCTTCTTATGTTTGGTTGATTTGTTATCGTGTTTCTCGATACATCGTATGACTAGGATTGATTTATTATCTTGTTTCAAGATATATTCAGTGTGTTTCTTTGGATATTTGCAGTGGTTTTTGTTATACCTATGTGATTTGCAGGTCAGGGTATGTAAAAAAACAGAAAGGGCATTCTGCATATTCAGTACGCCATCGAGTAACCTATGTCGATTAACCTCATCGATTAACCATTTCGATTAATCCATTCGATTAACCCAATTTTGTAACCCTCCTTTCGAGTAACCCATTCTTGTAACCCTTTTTTCGATTAACCCAATTTTGTAACCCATCGATTAACCCATTCGATTAACCCATTCGATTAACCCAATTTTGTAACCCATCGATTAACCCATTCGATTAACCCAATTTTGTAACCCTTTTTTCGAGTAACCAATTCTTGTTACCCTTTCGATTAATCCATTCGATTAACCCATTCGATTAATCCATTCGATTAACCCTACCTTCGCTTAACCCTGCCTTCGATTAACCCTTTCGAGTACATTAGGGTTTCCATCGAGTACATTAGGGTTACCATCGACCAACCATTCGAGTAACTAAGAAGGCCCATCGACCAACTATGAACAGGACCCATTTTTTTCAATTTTAAGGCCGTTCGTCAATTTCTAATTGTGTTTTTGCGTATGTAACTTCATTTTAATGATAAAAAAACACTTATTAAACATGATTTGATGTTCAATTTTGGTGTTCTAACCATAACATGTCAACATTGAACTAATATCATAGTTTGTTTGTTGTAAACTTACTTAAGATATTTAGAAAAGTATGACTAATGTTCCACGTTTCACTTGTTTTCACTCTAAACGAATCGATTGATCATCTAAACTGTTTTAATAATGTTTTATGGCTCTAAATTGAACTTATTAGTGCAAATAACAACTTAATTATCTTTAAAAAGGCCAAAAAATACTAAATTTACACTGTTAATCGATGGCTGGTCGATGCTACATCGAGTAACCTCCCATCGACCAACCTTGAAGATTTATGATTACAGGATGATGACATCATTCGAGTAACCTTTTCGCTTAACCTATTCGAGTAACCCTATTCCTGTAACCTATCGATCAACCTATTCGATTAACACATTCGATTAAAGTATTCTGCAGATTTCAGGCCTGATTCTTGGTTGATCGATGGACCTGTTCTTGGTTACTCGATGGTTACTCGATCGCGTCATACGATCGAGTAACCTCTGGGCAGAACGAAAACAGCTTCTTTTGTACATTTTAAAACCCAAACCTGCAACATTCTTAACAATGAACACCCTCTCAAGATAGAAATACCAACAAATACTTATAGTTTGAAACACTCTAAATCAAAATAAATACCAAACAATACTAAACAAGTCTCTAAAGTGTCGAAAATAAATAATCCTAACGATACTCTTCATTTGTTACCCCTTCCCGAGCTAACCAAAAAATCATCCTAGCAATATATGCACGGTACTTTGTGATGTAACCAATGTCAATAGTCTTATTCTCGCGAGTCATTTTCTTGTTGACTAAGCGATCCAGGTACATGCAACAGATCGGCCCACACGAGCTCCCGTCCTCTTGCGATATTTGTTGCTCCGTGGGCATTAGCTCAACCTTGAAAGCACACGTCTTACGCTCCCTGAAAAATAAAAGATTGAAAGCACACGTCAATATCATATAAGAAAAAAGATAAAACTACGAAATGAATTAAATGATTGAATCATACCTTATCGAATTTTGTTGCCACCAGTTTGCGCTTTTCAACAGTCGAGGCAACAAATCTGTGATTGGCTTCAGCTCTTTAACCCTGATCTTGGGATTCGGGAGAGTATGCAACAAGGAATCATACACTTCGACAGTCCAGGTGTCGAAATCAATGACCGCCACGATCCAGTGAGTGTTATCCAAGTTGCAAATCAAGGCCGCCTTACATACAAACAATGAAAATATAAGAAATCAGAGAAACCGAAGTTTATTAAAATTCATTTAACATACCTTACGGATATTGTACCAACTATGTTGACCACCACCCGGACCCGATACAGTTTTTCTCAAATCCAGAGGTGGTATCCAATTCTTGTATCTCTGCTCGAAATTATCCGACTTCCCTGTATGCCTCAGTTTCTCGTATTCACGACACATAGTTTGCTTTGGAAAGGACATAAATTATGTCAGTAAAAACATAATAAAAATATAAAATATAACAAACATAGATAAAATAAATTCACTTACAAAGAAGTCGGGACCAAAGATCTGGTGCGTAAAGTCGTGCACGCGCGCCTTCACCCCTTCTTTGTTTCTGAGTTTTTGTCTCAGAAAAGCAACATACAAGTCGAGTACCTGAATATTAACACGTTGTTAAGATTTAAACATAAATTAATAAAGTTAAAATTTATAATATTACTTGAGACGTGAACCAAACGGAGGGACTTTCGACATCGTCGAAGAATTTCTGATCAAGGATCAAATCATCACAGCACTTCACCCTCACGCAGGAATCGGGCCCCGACTGTCTGTACACCTTGTACATCCGCGCGCTTTTTAAACTGCGATCCTTACTAAAATCTTGGATGAAAGGGCTACGCAAGTACTTGGAAGGCATAACAACACGAGGTCCGAGGCTGCTCTCCCCGTCATCATGCTCGTCATCATCCTGCTCCACGTCGCCCTCATCCTCGTCAGTGAAGCACATCTCATCCTCGCCACCCTCCTCGTCATAAGCAGCTGGCTCTGAGAAGATATCAAAGTTCTGCTGGAAATTCGATATCCCGGGGTATCAAAATTGCGGAACCGATAACCCCGACCGAAATCCCGTCGCCGGAAACCGATCACGAACCACCGCACGAGCCGGAGCTCGACCGAGCACCGCACGGGCGAACCCGCGCGCCCAGCCGAGCCCCCGCACGGGGCTCGCGATCGCTAGCCCTAGCGATCGCCGGGGATGCACGCGCATCCCCGTGGGGCTGTTCCGAACAGCCCCCGGCGGTGAGTCCGGCGACTCACCGCCACCGCCGAGGAGGGCGGTGCGCCCAGCGCACCAGCCGCGGCCCAGCCGCGGCTCGCCCGGCGATCGACCCCACGGTCGATCGCGTGCCCCGGCGTCCAGCCGGGGCGTCCTCGTGTGGGACCCGCGATCGATGCCCTAGGGCTCGATCGCACCCCTCGGCTCCCAGCCGAGGGTCCTTCGAACGTTCGCCGGGAATCTCGAATCCCCGTCCCCGAAGTTCGACGTTTATCCGGATCGTGTGTTCATGCATGTATCACAATTTAATTGAACATAAAATCACACAAGGAGTTTTATGATCATACCTTTGATTCGTTGTGCGGAGAAACGAAATCAAGTTGAAGACCTTTTGGATCTTCCCACGTATTCCTTGCACTCCGTTCGAACGTCGGTTGGGCGACGATCTATCGAACTCCTATGGATCTCCTTCAACTCTCTAGAATATCAAGTATGATAATCTTGTCTTATGATTTATGAAGGCCATGTAGTGCTTTTATAGGCTACGTAGGGGATCTAAAGGAGGTGGAATATTGGGCTTCCAATATTGAAGATTAAATTGAGCCCACTGCCCAAGTCCATTAATCCTTATCAATATTAATTAATTTATTTTCCACTATATAAATTAATTGCACTCCCAATATTAAACCATATTATATCAAATAATATTTCTCCGGTAGTATTATTTATTCCGTGTATTTAAGATTTAAATATCCATGAATAAAATTAATTTATTGCTAATTAATTTATTCATCTCTTTAATCCGAGACTAGTACCATTCAACCTTAATTATTGTGCGGAACGAATCCACTCATGAGGTTTACACAATAATTCCTTATGAACTCATCTCGGGGATATTATCAACCCTTCCGGGATACACTGTCCGGTCAATTATTCACGGCATGCCATATATGAAATATAGTGACCCAACTTAACCGGTAATTAACCCAATAATTAAATCGGTTAATTCCTTTGGTAAATCAAAGTCACTTATATTAAATATACACACCCGCAATAATATCGGGGATTAAGAATAAAATACACTGAGACTCGAATCGATTATCGCCGGCAATCCTAATCGATGAATCTCAACGATCCGCTCAATACACCAAGTGTACAAGTGTGATAAAATAATTAAGATAAATTATTTTCTCTCTCACACAACGACTATACCGATGGATTGGTCCGGGTCCATCTAGGTCGTGAGCCACTGTTTGATTAAATACGAGTAACCGATAGTATGATCTTCTGTGTGCCCATGCAACACCATACTAACTACAACGTATAAAATCTAGGACTATGATTTGCATATATTTAATTAATAATAATTAAAAGCAAACAATTGTTTATTAATTTAATAGATTAAATGCTATGATCGGGAGTTTACCGTTACTTAAATCTAGACATTAAGTACACAACTCCAACAAGTTCCTCTCAGGATAGCTCTCGACATCGACCACAACAGCTGGTCTCGGCGTGCTGGACATCCCTAGATCAAAAGGAACAATCGACGGAGGCGTGCGGTAGCTGGAGGACTCAAATGGATAGGCCGGCGGCGGCATCTGATAACCCTGGAATGGAAATACTGGACCCTCGAATGGACCGAATGAACCCGACATCTGGTAACTCTCGAATGGATAGCCAAATGGAAATACTGGAGGCACCTGGGGCTGGGGCTGCATGCGGTAACGCATCCATGCGTCAACATCTCCAAACGAATACTGCGGGGGGTCAGGCATCGCCGACGTCGAGAATCGACCTGGTGCTCTGCGTAGGGAAGTTTGAGCTATGTCCTCGAAGTGGTAGGAATGACGAGGAGGTGAACTCCGAGGAGGCGAGGAAGGCTCATCGTACACTGGCCTCGCGGGATAAGGTCATGGCTGAGAGTGTCGTCTCATACCGAAGAAGGCCTTCATCTTCGAGAACAAGTTCTCCGAGACGCTCTCCGTGACGGCTTTCACGATGTGAGTCGTGAATCCCTTCTCGGATGTGTCGAACAAGATCCTCTCGAAGTCACTCCGACGATAAATAGGTGGATCATCGTCCACCACTCTCTCAGATGTATGTCCAGCTCGAGACTCAGGAGGAGTGGCATGTCGAGCAGGAGGAGTAGCAACTCGGGGAGGAGGAGAAGCACCTCGAAGAGGAGGAGAATCATGTCGAGGAGGCGGAGAATTATGTCGAGCTTTCCGAGATTTACGTCTCTCTTGTCTCTCTGCTGAAGAGCTGGGCGTGACATCGTCACGCGTGCGGATACCTGTCGTCGCCTTCTTGAATGTCTTGGCCACGCTTTCGGCCACACGGTTCACAAACTTCTTCTTCTTCTTCTCCATCTGCTTCTTCGGTGCCAGTGCTCGTGTCGGCGCCGCTGCGTGAGTTAAGCGGATGGGAGGCTGGTACGGGACGGCATACATCTCACCGGCCTCCGTCAAACTCCTGTAATACATCATCTCCTCCTCCTCCGGTGTCGGTGTGAGGGTCTCGTGCACTTCAAGCTAAAAGAAAACAATTAAAAAAAATTATTAGATATTCGATAAAATTATTAATTCAAAATTATTAACGAAACAAATTGACGGTTACCTGCTCATCCTCGAAGTAATCCGTGAAATCGAAGTTAGTCTTCCTCTGCGTCCAATGCAAAAACCGGGGCCTTCGCGTCTCTCGGCTCCGAGTAGCGCACTGTCTCCCTAAAGCAGGAAAGGCCTCGAAGGCCCAACACTGGAAGGCCCAAACTGGACCGTAAAAGTGATAAGCCGCTTTCTCGGCCTGATCAGCTGCCATCCCAGTAATGCTGATGTAGTGCGAGAAGTTCTGGAACGTGTAAGAACCCCAAGGAAACCACTCCCAGCCATCGTGATCCTCCACCAGTGTCCAGACCCAGTTCTCGACATCCAGTTTCTCTCGACCAATCAGAACGAAGTAGAGAATCAAGATGTTGGCAACCTTGAAATAATCATTTAGGTCGTTGCCCATCCGCAGACCATTGAACGAACTGAGCAGTGCTTCAATCTTCATCACTCTGCAACGGAATAACCTCCGATGGATGCCTGTAATGGGAGCTTCATGACCTTTGTCTGTGGGATCGAAGTTACTATCCCCAAAGCGCAGGCCGGTGATCAGGGCGTATTCTTGTGCTCGGAACTTCACAATACGATCCCCAATAGCAAACCAGTGCTCAAACTCTGGTATTCTGCTCTTGCTAACGATCTCTCTCGATAGCAGTTTGTGCAGAGGTTTGTTCGATCGGTCTGCACTGGGCATGGTAAGGAACTGACTGAACAGATACGTCTGTTCGTACTCCGCGAGGCCCTCGTCCCCACCCACTTCCCTCAGAGTATCTTGTACGTTTTTCAAAACGCCGCGTCGATCGCCGCAATTGATCGCTCTCGAAATGTTGACGAAATCCGGTCTCCTCCATCGGAAACCAGTCTGCACAAACGGAGAAGAAGCAATTAAAAACATATTAATAGGATCAAAAAAAAAAAAAAGTTTTCTGCCTGTTACTCGATCGTGTTACACGATCGAGTAACAGACGATCGACCAACCCTATTCGACCAACCCCATTCGACCAACCCCATCAATCAACCCATTCGATTAACCCCATCGACTAATCAAGAGCTGACTACTCGAAGAGGTTAATCGAAAGGGTTGGTCGACGGGGTTAGTCGAATGGCACTAATCGACTGCCATCGACCAACGCCTTCGAGCAGTCAAGAACAAATTTCAAAATTCAGAATTTCAGACAATTCAACTCAAAATTACAGTTCTAAATCACTTATAACACTAGTAAGAACTCAACCAAGTATCTAAAGCATCATATAATCCATCACATTGCTCGAATTCTCGAAAAAAAAATCGGAAAAAAAGGGTTCGAATTCATTACCGGCGGTTGGAGCAGCGGTTCTTCCTCCTCTTCATGGTCGACTTCGTGCTCCTGCTCCTCATGTTCGGACTCCGTCGATGACATCTTCGGTGAATTGTTCAAATCGCAAGAAGAAGAAAAAAATGGGGGCGGCGGCTTTCCTTCGGGGAGAGAAAAAAAAAAGGGGGGGACCAATTTTGATTTCTTTTTTAATTATTGTTTGTTTTCTTCTTTATTTTGAAGGGTATATTAGACACTTCAAAGTCAATTGGTGTACAAAACTCCTACTTTTATGACCTAGAACAAAAAACTCGCAAAACTCGCTTTACTTATAAATGCCAAAAATCCACAGGACTCTTTTATCTTTTCACATAATTTCCTATAATTACCTATGTTGTTTATTTGTTGGTGGGTTTGAACTTGAAACTTCCCGATAATTAGATGTGACGTTTATTATATTGTTTTTTCGCTTCAATTTCAATTTTGTGTTGATTGTTTCAGTTGTTTGATTAATGATGAATTCAATTTTGTGTTATCATGTAATCGATGGTGCATTCAGTTTTGTGTTGATATCGAGTAAAAAATGTGAATTTACTTCGGTTGTTTAATAAATAACGGATTCAGTTTTGTGTTGATTGTTTTGATAGTTGAGTAGATTCTCGACAAATGTTGATCGATATTAGTTCTCGAAGGCTTGTTAGTAGAATGATGAGTGAATTCGTTAGTTATTTAATCAAAGTTTTTATTGTGCATTGAGCATGGTTCGGTTTAATCGATATTAGCGAATCAGTGAAAAGTCATTGTAGTTCAAAAAATGAGTAAGAAAAATGATAGTTTGAAATCATATTTGCCCTTCAATTGAAAAAAAAATATACATTTTGACACAAATTTAATTATTTTATCACAAATCACAAACAATAATTTTTCCACATTTTACTACTTTAAATGTTGAGAAATAAATTCAAATTATTTTCTAAAAAAATTATTAAAAAAATATCTTATTATAATTTATATTAAATGATACTATTAAAAATATATTTAATAAACAATAATTATATTTATTTATATTAATAGTAATACTAATTTTGTTTAATTATTTTTTAAAACAATTACTTTTTTATTAGTACATTTATAATAAATACAAAAAAAACTGAAATGTTAAAATAAATATATATCTTTTATATAAAATAATGTATTCATATTATATATATATATAACTATATAATATATAATTATACATATCAATTTCAAATTTACAATCTTTGATGAAATATCATAACTTCACCTAGACATTCAATTTCAATAAAAAAGTAAGAGTAAAATATTATTTTAAAGTAAAAAAATAAAATAATATTTTTTTTAAGAGTGTGAATGTGACATTCAAAAAAAGAAAATGTGCATAATATAATAGCTACAAATAAAATTTGATTGTATCATTGGTTGATAATTGATAAATACGGAGCGGTTTCGGTTTCGTATTTCGGTCGAAACTTTCAAAATAAAATAAAATTTGCAAACCATTTAGTAAGTAAATCGGTCGATATTCACATAGTAACCATAAAAATTAAGTAAACTAATAGATGTCAAAGGGTTTCTTTGTACTACTGTCTACTCTTATTATAAATTATTGATTGTCTAAAAATCTAACGTGTGTTGTTGATTCGGACGGCAATAATTTTCCCTATATTGGCTTCGTGACATTTGAAAAAGCTTAATATTGAATGACTTTTATGCCCCTGATTAATAGCCTAATCCCTTTTGGTTGCTGGCCTTGCCACGACTCCTCCACACTGTAGGGCAACAACTGGAAAGATAAAAAAAAAAATCAAAATAAAGTGATTAGCAAGCTTGAATTGGACACAAAGAAACTGCAGTAACCACGCCACCTCATCACCATCTCCTTCAAATGACTAATTGCACATTAATCAATAATATTGATCCAATTTAAAATAATTTAAGATTAATGAATAATAATTTCCTAGCTACTAAATTAAAAAACAATAAGAAGAAAAATGAAATTAGCTTTTTCTCAAATTCACTGTTTTTTTCCATAACAAACGTTTGAATGTTTGATATCTTAAATGTATTATTATATAGTATTTAGCGGATAAATGAAATAGAGGGCCGGTTGAATTATTGTTTTAGATATGATTAATTGTGCACTAATTACGGTACACTGTCATGTTTTGATAAATCGGTTAAATTATGATTATAAATTAATGACATGCCAACAAGTTGTGGTGTGTGTTGACCACTAATTTCAAGCTTCAAGAGACCGTTACGAACACACTTCTCTTTAATTTGTTTCTCCAATTATTATTATTAATTTATTTACTTATATATATATACATAATATTGTGATAAAATTCCATAAAATAAAACATTGCGTGACACGAGAATACGAGATATTACAAGTCATGTAGTATAACAAAACAAAACACATCGTTTGACTAAATAATTATTTTTCATAATTAATTTTAAATGACGAAAATATCATTGGTTATTTTGCTTTGATTTTATTAATTACTTACATAAAATACACTCCTCCTAGTTAGAGCAACCCCAATAGTTTTGCTAAAATGGCAAATGCCATCTTCTATTTTGCCACAAAAAATAGTAAGTGTCAATTGTCATTTCCTAAATTTTACCATAATGGTTTAAATATAGCAAGGGTCATTTTAATAAATTAAATAATAATATATTACTTTTTGGTGTTTGATTATATCAATTTTATAATTAAAAAATTTTTGTTAAATTTTGAATGGTTGAGATGAGAGATTGTGATGACATGACACAAATGGCAAAAGCCATTTTTTCATGTATATTTGCTCAAATATACATGGATATTTGACAAGAGCCATTTTTTGGCAAAAGTCATTTCAATCATTGGAGTTGATTTTTTTGGATTTTTGCCAAAAATTGGCAATGACCCTTGCCATTTCACAACCATTGGGGTTGCTTAATGCATTGTTACTTTTACCTGTCAAAATTTACAGGGTCGGGCCCACATTGCCCAACCCAACTTATTTTGTGTATCCGTGCTTCCTTTTATTTTCTCGTTGCACTTATTTCTTTCCTACACATCGCCAACGGCCATCACAAAGCAAGCACCACCATACTCTTGTGACCAAATTGCCCTTTGCAAATTTTTCTCTCACGACTTGAGAATTATTGTACTTTGTTAGATGAACTTTTGAGAGGATAAATGATGATGCTACAATTGTTTTGCTATGATAGGGGTAGATTTTGAGTTTCAAAGTCGATGAAAATCCTACCAAAATAATCAATATATTACGATGTGAAAAAAAAAAATCTTAGAACATTAAAATTGTTAATTATTTCTATAGATAGTTTCATGAGTTGTTGAAATATAAGAATCAAACTAGCAAAACACAATTAAATATTTGTCAAAATTGAATCAATATCACGTTAAAAAATAATTTTTATAGTCTACGCCGGCATGTCGCTAAGACATTCACATTTTATTGAGTTTGCTACTATTTCAAAATTGAATTAATAATACTTTAAAAAGTTTTTAAAATAATAATATTGTACAACTTGTATTCTCACATTTTATTGAGTTTGATTTTTACTATTTCAAAATTGAATTAATAATACTTTAAAAAGTTTTTAAAATAATAATATTGTATAACTTGTATTCTTCAAACTTAAAATTCTTTATTTAATCGAAGTAAGACATATAACCATACTTGATTTACGATCAAAATTATAGCACATGATTGAACTTAACATTCACCGCATTTTATACCAATATGAACGCGAGTCAAACTGTTCTATTAAAGTTGTATAGTGAAATGTTCACTTGTAAATTGTTTCTTATAGAATTTCTATGAAAAGAGATAAATTATTTTATAAATTTTGGCAACTAGGTACTTCACATATTACCAATTAATTTTAATAATATTTAGAATGTACCTTCCAATATATGTAACTCAAGTTTCTATCTTGATTTTCGTTACACATTATACAACACTCTGTACATTTTCGATTTCAACTAATTCATTGTATGATTATCAAATTACTTTATCTCAAGAAATTTCGCACTACTCTTTTGTAAAAGTGCATAATTTTTTAAATAGAATTAATATATACTAAGACATGAATGCAATAATAATCATATCATTATATACAGTTAAGGTATCTACTTTATTATCTCCTGCACAATATTGTGCAAATAAATTAGCAGATCTCATATTTTTTTCAAAAAAATCAGAACTAAATTTTTGGGAGGATCTCACCCCTACTTTATTACTCCTACTATTATTATTATTATTATTATCTGAGTCTCCTATGGGGGCCAATTCTCGTGCAACACAATAAATCCCTAAATTAAATTTACCGAATCAAAAAGAAAAAAAGGAAAATGAGAAAACCACTCAAAGGGTATTATGGTCAGATCAGCGAACTCGCATTCAATTCAATATTGAACAGAGGAGCGTATTTCCAGAAAATCTGCCATTTTTATTTTTTTTCTCGTTTCGCTACTTTCTCTCTCTACAACGCTCTAATTTAGGAGTGTGAAATTCACGTGGGCCTCACTCTCTCTCTGCACAGCAAACCCTTTCGTCCTCATCGTCTGTTTCTTTGATTCCTTTTTTTCGCTGGGGCTTTTAATTTGGTGTAACAAACGCATCAATCGATCCCACCTCCCAACCAACCAAACCCCTCCAATATTTATTCAATTTGTTATTTCTCTGACCGATCCAGTTTTTCTCTTCGGTATCGCCATTCCCAAAACCAACCCATTAATCTTGTCTTGTGTTTTCTTTTCTCTCTTATATATGGTGATGATAAAGATTGCATTTTTTCCTTCTTCTTGCGCCTGACGGTATCTTTGATGCGCTGATCAGATTTTTTTATCACCCTTTAAAGGTTTGGTAATATTTATTTATTTTTTGTTAAAAAAAATAAAATTATTTTGTGATTTGATGATGTTTGTCTGATTGGATGATGTCTTTGATCATCAGGATCAAGTGGGATTTTCTCTGTTTGGTTTTTGAGAACGAGTTTTCGACTTGTGAGGTATGGCTTAAATTTTATTTCTGTGTGTGAATAGGTTATTTCAGATCATGGTGTCTTGTTTTGATTGGAAGTATAAATCATGAGGAGTTTGTGTCTTTGTGAAACATCTTGCTTATCAAGATGAAGAAAATGTGTTGTGTTTAAAACGATTTCAAACGACTGAGTATGTGTTTCTTCTTGGTATATATATTGCTGGTGAGAGTCCGTTAATCGACATCCTCAGAGATGCTTTTCTTGAATTTCAAACTGTTTGAGTTGCTGTTGAGTTGCAAATAGGAAAACTCCCAATAATCAATGGCTGTTCGTTTTAATTAATGCCGTGTTCATGGTAAAAGGAAGAATATCATGTGCTCGGAAATTAGAAGTTTAAAAAACAGAAAAAAATCTCAACTCAACTCAGCATATACAAACTTGTTTCATCCGCGCGCCTTTCATGTGATTTCTACGTTAACCATCCATGTTTGTACGTAGAGGACAAAAAGATGTACTAAATTATCCCCACGTGTTTTGTACGAAGATGCGTACAACGCAACAAATTTCTTTAAATGACAATTGCGGCAAAACCAACTAACTATAAATAGTGATACTTGAGTCAAGTACCTCCAAAGAGGTTGATGAACTTCTTGTCGTTATTTTCTTTATGTGGATAAGATTATTGAAACAATACTACGAGACCGCCTCACGTATTAGACTGTCACTACATTTTAAATAAAAACACACACTTTTATGATTATAAATATGAAATCTTACCCTAGAAGTCTAACTGTTTGCTTGAAAAGTGTGATCGTCTACTTGAGATGGTATTACAATAAACCTACTAGTCCGCCTAATATATATTTTTTTTCTTTTATTCAATTTACTGCCATAAAACAAATTGCTTTTTAGTCCTTGAGCCTCTGATTGTGTGTATCCTTTGTTTCAGGATTATAGCTATTATTTTGTAAACTTGCCGAGATGTTTAGAGGTAACAACAGTACTGCCGCGTCCCCGTCTTTCCTGGACAATCATTTCCAGTACCCTGCAGATATGCTAAATCAGCCCAAGTTATGTGGAAATGGTGAGTTATATTTATCTGTTCTCCGAGTTTTCAGATACATCGGCTTCCACAATAATAATTGTGTCTTTTGTCTTCTTTTTATTTTTGTTAATACATCCTTAAGTGGCTCTAAAACAAATTATTATTTGATTTCTTTTTATAGCTTAACATGGCGCATGTCATTAACTGTCGTATTTTTTCAAAGGAACGTAAGGTGGTCATCACAATTTCACACAAAGTTTAATCTAGCAATGGTTGAAGAAACTCGAGTTTGGGATCGGTTCATAAAAGAAACCATAGAGAAGTTTCAAAACAGCAGAAATACATTTTATCCCGACTTTTGTTGCCCTCACTAAATTTGGCGATGTCATCAAATAGTTCACAACCACACCCTTCAGCTTCTATATATATAGTTTATATTACAAGCTGCCCTAACAATTTGCCCGGTTATCAAACGTTCATCACTTCGTAATCGCATGAACCTTCTAAACATAATGTGCGTTCTTTTTATTGTTTTTTTTTAAATAATAATTGAAGCTCCATTTTTGTTGCAGTGCCAATAGAATTTCATGCCGATACCGTAAATTACCTTGGAAAAAATAATGGCACTCAATTCCTCCTCCAAAATAGATGTGGCGCGGATGGTGAAGCTATTCCGAACCAACAGAAAATCCATTTTTTAAATAATAATAATTATACTAGACCTCTTCCTGAGGAGCCCGAAAGAAAATCTAGTATCTTGAACCTGAATCCTGTCTCCACCGGCTTGAGGCTGTCTTACGATGATGACAATGAGCGGAACTCGTCTATTACTTCCGCGAGTGGGAGCCTCACGGCTGCTGCATCATCGGTTTTTTCTGCTCTGAGCAATGACATCAAGAGAGAAATTGACCAGCAAAACAAAGAATTCGATCAATTCATTAGGATTCAGGTTCAATTTTTTTCTTTTTTTCCGCTTTCTTGATTTTTACGACTTTTTAACACTGTTGATTTTGTAATATAATAATAGGAAGAAAACATGTTGAAAGGCGTGCGGGACATACACCAGAGACACATGGCTTCCTTCCTAACATCCCTCGAGAAAAACGTGGCCAAGAAGATGTACGAGAAGGACCTCGAGCTCGAAACCCTGACTCGCAGGAACAAGGAACTCGTCGAGACTGTGAAGCAGGCCACGTCCGAAGCCCAGAACTGGTGCTACATGGCCAGGTACAACGAATCTGTTGTCAACGTCCTCAAAACCAATCTCCAACAAGCCATGCAGTGTTCAAACAACAACAACAACAACGCGAGAAAAGAAGGCGTCGGGGAGAGTGAGGATGCTGACGATGCTGCTTCTTTTGTGGGCTCGAATAATCAGCAGATCGGTGGATCTGGGCCGTCGATTGCGAAATGTAGATCGTGCAAGGGGAAGGATGTGTCGGTTCTGTTGATGCCGTGCAGGCACCTCTGCCTGTGTAGGGAGTGCGAGCGTTTTGTGGGGGTCTGCCCCGTCTGTCAGATGGTGACGACGGCTAGCTTCGAGGTGTATCTATCGTGAAGATGATGATGAATGGAATTGAACTTATATGAAAGAGATTTTCTATTTAGTGTTGATTATTGGCAGAGTATGCATATTGCAACTAACTTCACAATACAATAATCCGATATGCCAATTAAGTTCTTGTGTGTTGTGCTGTGGTTCTTTTCTCTTTTTATAAAGAAAGTGCAAAAATAATTGATTTCTCAATATATATATATATATATATATATATATATATATATATATATATATTTTATTATTAGGAGTGTGAATATTGATTTCTCAAAAGAATGGATGAATGACTCATTGATGTGAGAAGATTAGTTTTGATAAAAAAAAAAATGGCCAGGAAAATTGATGTAATGAAAGAAAGTTGACATAGATGAAAGTGCAAGAATGGAGAAGAAATGAATATTGATGTAATGAAAGAAAGTTGACATAGATGAAAATGCAAGAATGGAGAAGAAATGAATACCCATTGGTGTATGGTCTCAGCTCTGGCCTTTAAATATTTTTTATAAATGGTTCTTACGGAATGAATTTATATCGGTCAATTTTTTTATTTTTTTTTAATTTTGAAAAATTCAGTGAATATTTTGTCTAATAAATTTTGTTGGTGATTCAGTCGATAATCATTAACTGTAACATTATTTTTAGTCGATGAATAATTACTTACTAGCCTTTTATTGACGGCAAAAAACGGTAAGTAGATTTAATTTACTGACTGCAGAAGTCGATTTAATTTTAAGCAGAACAGTCCATAAATCGTTTGGATTTGTTTTTTTTTAAAGTACGTATATAAGATTATCTTTTTTATAATTATAAGTTTAATACTAATTAATAAAAAGAATAAAATAATGAATTCTAAATTTAAAAATGTATTTTATGAAGTTCTAGATGTGATTTAATAAATGTGCTATTTGTTTTTCAAAAATACCTCCTTTAATTTTTTAAGAAAGTGTGTTGTGAAAAATCATCTTGAACAAAGGAGAATTAAGAAAAAAATGTACTTTGATTAAATAATATATTCTCTATTATTTTAGTTAAATACATATACAAGTAATGAAATAATTACATAAAATATTCTGAAATATTTCTAACTTTTCTTATTTAAATATTTTATAAAATTACATATTAATCATACTAAGACTTCTTTCATTTGATATTTGAACATATCAATCAAAACGGTTCATTTAAAAATTATATAAGTTACAAAGTTGAATTGTATTTTTAATTCAATTATAATAATTTAAAATTATAATTAAAAAAATTATGTAAAATTTGATAGTGATTCACTAAAAAATATGATTTCATCCATATTGGCATACCGAAATTTTTGTATAGTTAAGTCACAATAATATTATAAATTTAATATTTATAGAATTATGCAAATGTCATTGTTTCCACTATTATCTGTTTTCAACCGTACAATAAGAATATTTTTTCAATATTGATTTGGCGTTATTATTATTATTTTTTTATACAATTAATAATAGAACTCATGCAGCCATCCATACATAAATCAAAAGAGAGAATTTTAATTTTGTGGAATTCAAAAGAAATGTATCTACTTAAATAAAAAAGAGAATTTTAATTTTCGTGGAATTTAAAATAATAGAACTCATGCAGCCATCCATACATAAATCAAAAGAGATAATTTTAATTTTGTGGAATTTAAAAGAAATGTATCTACTTAAATAAAAAAGAGAATTTTAATTTTCGTGGAATTCAAAAGAAATGTATTTGTATATCAGGGTTAGAGTATTGCATGCATCGTGGTTTGTATTTGTATATCAGGGTTAGAGTATTGCATGCATCGTGATTAGTGAGTTTGTGTCTAAAGACATTATAATATTATAAATTTAATATTTATAGAATTATATATTTACACGTTTTATTTAAATGTTGTTGTATGAATATTACACACGATAATATTTATAATAATTTAGAACATGCATTAAATTAACTGTGCATAAATAAATAATTAAACACATTAAAAATATTATATGCAATGTATATAAATTTCGGTATATTTAATCAGAGAAATTAAAAAATTCTCAGAAAAATTATCAATTTTTTTTAAGATTCTTTTTTAGAGAAAATCAATTAAAATTGAACTTAACTAAATTTAATGGATCTGAAATGAATTAAAGGATAAAGTGAAATATTTCTTTTCATACACATATATTTTTTTTTATTTTATTATATATTTTAAAAAAATATATTAATAATATTATAACACCAATTGTAATAATGAAATTAATATTTTAATTTATTTTTTGTTTGTTTATTTTATTTAAATTTATTTTGAAATAATGTGAAGAAATTCATGGAATTAAGTTCAATATAACAAATTCTAATATTTTTAATTACAATACAAAGAACTATAACAAATTCTAATATTTTTAATTACAATACAAAGAACGAGAAATAGAGATGGAGCTCAATGATTGTATTTATCTTTTCGTAAGCAATTTAAATCAAAGTTTTGAAAATCCATTCCAGATTATATTATGTTGAAATTCGATTGATTTTCAAGACAAAATCTCTTTTCTTTTTCAGCAGGTTGAAAAAATATATGAAATTTTCTCTCTTATTACGATCCGACCCAATTAAAGAGACATCGAATGTATAATTACATCCATCTATATATACACCACATGTTCACATAATTCCAACAACATCAATCACTAAATCCCTAATACTAGTTAGTAGCCATGGCAGCATCACTACCTATTTTCCTATGCGCAATTTTCTTAGCAATATTTGCTCAAATCGGATGCGCCGATGTTTCTTCGATCGCAACACCCTCCAAATCAAGGTCGGTGCCATCACCGATAGGCATTGGTCATCCGATCCTTAAGTCAACGGCAACAATGCCGCCGGCGCAATCTCCGGGAGGCATCTCCGGCAGTCTTCCTCGGAAACTGGGGAATGAACCATTAACAACCCCGAAACCGATGGAGGACCTGGACGCGTTCGGTATCGGTGTCAACGCCAATTTGAACCTCAATTTGAATTTGAATTTTAATATTAATGTTTGAGTTTGAATTTAAATTATATGGAGTAATAAATTAAATCTTGCGAGTCAGTCATGAAGTGACGACGATTAATTATCATCAGCTTCAATTGATTCTTCTTGTTGTTAAGAGCGTAATTGAATACATTGTGATTTGTGGCATTGTCTTTTAATAAATATATAAATATTTATAAGGGTTTTACCAGTTAATGAAAGTGACCGAGTTGCTTAAAGTATTCGGAACATTCATAGGTGACAATTTTAGACTCAAATGTCTAAATTCCAAACATTCATAGGTGACAATTTTAGACTCAAATGTCTAACTTCCAGACAAAATTCATTTTCAATGACTCGTTTTTGGGAATCAAATTACAAATTCATATAATATATATATTTGCATCCAAATCAAATTATCTACACAATCATTTATTTATTTATTTATAAATTCACAAATCACTAAAATTTAATCAATGCTAATTGCAAATCCTTATAATATATAATTCACCTAAATTGTTTTAGGTGGAATATGTTTTACCCGTTAAATTTTGTTGTGTTCACACTCATTAATAAACAAGAACAGTTAAATTAAATTTGTGTAGCGTAATTATTTTTAATTAATTAGCTTAATTATTTCTTTCTTTATATAATATAATTTACATTTATAATAAATATTTAAAATATCATCTTTCTTCCTTATTTATCTCCTTTAATTATATTATATTAATATTTATTTAATTACGTTTATTATATTATACTACTATTTATTTATAGTCCAAAAATTAATTAGCGTAGATTAATTTAAACTTAATTATCTACTTCTTATTTTAAGAACCTAAATAAATTTAATATTATTTACTATTTATATTACTATAATCATGAATAATTCAAATTGATGTCTAGATCAATAACGTTATTTCACTCACTTCCTACCTTTCACTATTATATTTTTTAATTTTTTATGTTCATACTTTCTTTTGCAGATCTCTACGTAAATTTTGTTGTTTTTTGTATTTTTTTGCAGCCTTTGTAAGCATTATTTTAATAATTTAATTTTAATTTAAATATTATTGTTTAATAATTAATGTTTTTATTTTTTGTAATCTTCAAATATCTTCAAATATAAGTAATTGTTACTAATGACGTGATAATTGAAGACTTGAGTTCCTTCCCAAAACATGACCTAGAAAAAAAATAAATAAATAAAAGATACTTAAATTTAAATTACTTGAAAAAAATGACGTGACCTCTTCGCAGCCAAATCCGACAAATTCAACGGTGAGAATTTTCAAAACAACGTCATTCCTTAAGTGGCAACGCCGTCATTTCGTATAATAAGCAGGGGTAAAGTGGACATTTAACCAAACCACCAAAAGCTCATTTTAGTATAAATATCTTCTACCTCAAAATTCTATCTTCTCCCCTAAACCTCGTCTGTTGTCTGTTGCTCACACTTTCTCTCTACGAGCGCTCTCACCATTTCGCCATTTCTGTCTTTCTCGGGTACGTGGTTTATCGAGATCAGTTTTATTAGTTTTATTTCTGATCGTGCAGCTGCTTTTCGCTATTCGATGCCGTTTCTGGTTGTGAAATTCGTATCAGATTTTTTGTGATCATGTTTGATCTGAGGTTTCTGGTTGGTGCATTTTCCTTTGCGTTCGAGTCTCATTTTCTGTGATATCGGAGTTCATGGATTTTAATTTTAAGGTTTTCGGAATTTTCTTTGTTTTTCGATGAAAAAGCGTTTGTTGGAATTGGGTGTGCGTAATTTAGTGTGTTTGTGTTGATCTTGTTAAAGTTGTGAGTTTGGATGTCCACTTGTGAGTGCTTCCACATCGAATATTTGAGGAAAATGGAGACCATGTTATATGTGTAGTACTAATTGGTTTTAGGATGAAACCTCCCTATGTGTCTCGGGTCTCCCTGTTCCGTCTTCGTGGGACCACACCAACACACTATTTCGATCTTATATGTATAATTTCTCAATTTTATTTTTTTTGGATAGCAATTTTTTTTTTGAAAAGTTAGTGTTGATCATATATCATGATCTTTTCTGGTTATGTTAAGCTCATTGGATATGAAATCCATCCAACACTTCTGAAACTGAAACATAACACTTTATCGTCGTGATTTACATGTACATATATTATGTCTTATTATATTTGCATGAATCAATTTCTGCCAATGTCATGTACAGGGATCTGAATAAAGAAACAAGAAATGGGACTGACATTTACAAAGCTTTTTAGCCGGCTTTTTGCCAAGACAGAAATGCGGATTCTGATGGTTGGTCTTGATGCGGCTGGTAAGACCACAATCTTGTACAAGCTCAAGCTTGGAGAGATCGTCACTACTATTCCTACCATTGGTATGTCCTGATATATTTTAAATGCCAGTGATTATGTTACTTTCTATTACTAATTTATCTCTTTGACATAATTTTGAAAAATCACTTTAACTCGTATATTGAATGTGAGTGGACCGCCGTTCATTGTTATATATATGGTTATGTATTGTGTAGGTTTCAATGTTGAGACTGTAGAGTACAAGAACATTAGCTTTACCGTCTGGGATGTTGGGGGTCAGGACAAGGTTCGCCTGTTATATTTGCAATGTTTCATTATCATTTTATCTCTCTATTGGCTTTTTATGCTTTGATGTAGAGTGGTTCAAGTTTTGTATTGATTTCCCCCCCTACAAATGGGGTATTAAGTTAATTTCCCTTTTCCTTTTGACAGATCCGCCCATTGTGGAGGCACTACTTCCAAAACACCCAGGGTCTCATATTTGTGGTGGATAGTAATGATAGGGACCGTGTTGTGGAGGCAAGGGATGAATTGCATAGGATGTTGAATGAGGTAATATAATTGTATAACATCTTCAGCATATTACGTTCAAATTAAGAATTTTATCACAAGTAATATATACCACTTACAACAGAATGTGTAGGAGTTTCTGTTTGATGAAAATCTGCCCCTAGCTAGAGAATATTTTACTGTCCTTGTATGGTAGAATTACAACTTGAGAGAACTTTGTTTGAATAAGTTTACTGGTATTCGGTTTATCATTGTTTTATGAAATGTCTGTAGGAGTTAAAAATGCCGATTGTATGTTTTATGCCCCAATTGAAGCTAGGTCCTTGAGAAAATTCTTGAGCCTGATTTTTTTGTTGGATTTTGGCATGTTTTTTTTTTCTTCCCTTCCTTTTAGGATGAGCTGAGAGATGCAGTATTACTTGTATTTGCAAACAAACAAGATCTTCCTAACGCAATGAATGCTGCTGAAATAACCGACAAGCTCGGCTTGCACTCACTGAGGCAGCGCCACTGGTAAACAATTCTTATATATCCGTAAAACCTTCAATTCTCTGCTCTACCACATATATACCTGTTGAACTCGATATTATTATTCTTTGTTTCTGTTGCAGGTACATTCAGAGCACCTGTGCTACCTCTGGGGAGGGGCTATATGAGGGCCTGGAATGGCTCTCTAACAATATAGTTAACAAGGCAAGTTCTTTAGATGCGTTACTTACTACAGTACTAATGTTGTGATGTCTCCCAATTTCATTTTAAAATCTTTTTTTGGATTGTTTTTATTACAGGCATAAATGTTGGGAGTTGTTCGAGCAATGCTGGTCGCAGTTAGCTTTTTATGTTTTCTTAAATTACAAAATAAAGGAAGGGAAAAAACATAGTAGTAGTATATAAATTATAAATTGTGTAACTATATTTTAATTATTTTATTTGTTGTAATACACTATGTATTTTTTTAATATTAATGTATATTTTACTGTATCAGTAACTGATTTTTTTTTATTATAATTTTTTAAATTTGTGAATTTTTTTAATTTAATTTTATGTGTATGATAATAAATTATTAGTTGATTAATAGAATTTAGAATTCAAGAATATTCTATAGAAACCTTATTGAGAGAGTGAATATGAAATCACCGATAATTGGTGAGTATACGAATACTCTTATTTATAGTGTTACAATAGAATCTCATAATTAAAGTAAAGATAAACACAAATAAAGTAATATATATTATCCTAAATATAAAAATATATTTTATTATTATAATCAAATCAATATGATTTGATTATATTTATTTCTTTAACACTTATTATATACTACTACGTATATAGTTAAAAAAATTAGTTGAATGGCTGAGATTATTTATCTTGATTGAATTTGTATCTAAAGACCTAAACACACGAAAAGAAGAAAAATTAAAAGGGAAATCACGCACAATATATTATTGGTATTAGGCTATTAGCCCGCTTGAGTGTGATTTTTTTAGCTTAATTTACTGGTCTTTTAGATTGAATATAGCTTAATTGATATGAACTGGATTGAATAAATTTTACTTGAATTTTAATTGAGTTAAATTGAAATATTTATAAATTTTATAATAATTTATATATATTATTACATTTAAAAAAAATTATGAACTACAATATTATATACTTGAAATTATTCAATTTAATTATTTTTTTATTTTATTTTTTGTAATTTAATTTTAAAATGAACATAATGGAGTTGAATTGAATTAAATAAATTTAATCGAATTTAATTGAAATAAAATGAAGTGAATTAAATCGAACATAATTAAACTAAATTAAATTTAGAGGAATAGACAAAAGTATAACTTTGAGTTTAATATATGAGTTCCGCGGTCCCTTATATAAAATTATGAGTTATATGGACAATTTCGCGTACAAAGACTTAATTACTCTTATTTTTGTCAATAAAAGAAAAATGATAAATAAAACGTATACGTAAGCGCTCGACTTTTGAGAAAACGTTTACCTCGTGACACCACTGGCACGAAATCATGTAATTTTCGTGTCTAGCTAAACACGAAAGATCGAAAGCACGATCGTGTTATTTTCGTGTTTGTCTGAGCACGAACTTGTTACTTAATTCGTGCTCTGTGATATGTTCGTGGAATACGATCTTTTCATTATTTCGTGCTACTTTGCATGCATGCTTATTACCACGAACACAAATTAAAGAAATAATTAAAAGCCGAATCATTTATTAAAATTCAAAATATGATTGCGACTAGTACATCAAATAAGAATAAAAAACTTATTCGAATCGACATCGCTATCGACTATTTCAGGCACTAGAAGCGGTGGAGACGGTGGATGCGGTGACAGAGCAATCCTCCTGCGAAAGTTTAGAAATTCGCAGGCGCTGCGGTCAAACACGACGACTTCAAATTTGTCTACTAGATTTTGTGGACTCATCGGGAAGTAGTGAAACACGAGGAACCAACTGGTTTGAATACAGTGATCCCTATAGAAACTGGGACATCCCCGAAGAAAGTATAAATCACCGTTTACTCGGGTTACTGTGGCGTCAAAATGGTCGTTGTATACATCGTAAAATTGGACCACCTTGTTCTCTAGCTTCCTCCCGGCGTGACGCGCAAACTCTGGAGGAAGTAGAAGATGGGTTTCAAATCCCCAATTAGAACTTTAAAGAATCGACATTCCATGTTTTGAGATTGTGAAATGGGGAAGAAACTCGAATATGAATATTTATTTTGATGGAGAGTGATGAAAATCAATTATAATACCCTATTAAATGGAGTTTTGGCTTATTGATGGATGTGACACCATTCAAAAATACTTTTAATTAAAGTAATTTAAAAATAAAAAAACAGACCACTAATCTGATTTAATACACATTAAACCACATATGGTAGTTTGTTGGCTCAAGTTAATGGTAACAATTAAAATTGAAGTTCGTGTTGATTGATAATCGTGCTACGAAACTGTTGATTTTTGTTATTTTATTAATTTGATTTTGGGTTAATTGTTGAAGTACAATTCAATTCGTGTTTGATTTAATGTTCATGCTGATTGGTAAATTACAGTTCGTGCGACAAAGTGTATTACAGTTCGTGTTGAGTGAGTTGTTCGTGTTAATAATATTTGTTTCGTGCTGATTGGTAGTTCGTGCTAACATATTTCGTGTTACAGCGTTAGGGTTTTTTCCTTTTTCTATTATTATAATAAGATATGACGTTTGGAAAACTATGAAACGATAAGGCGACTAGAAGGAAGAGAATTGCAGCGGCCAATCAGTAGAATAAATAGATTTGACAACACTTACTTTCGGTTCACCTGTTGCAGAAAACAATCATTCCATGTATGGTAAGAACCAAGATTTCGAATGAGAAAAATCACTTTAATCCTTGAAGTTGCTACTCGAATTCGAGTTACTCAAACATCTTCCTCTTTGTGCAGCTTCTCGATTCTTATCATATCTTTTTCGTACTAACTCCAATCGTCTCGATTCAAAATTCCAAAAATATATACTTCAATATCTTTGCGTCCATGTATGGAACAAACCAAGATTCCGAATGATCAAAATCAGTTTAATACGTGAAGTTGCTACTCGAATTTGAGTTACTCGAAATTCTTCTCTTTGCGCAACTTTTCGATTATTGTCATATCATTTTCGTACGAACTCCAATAGTCTCGATTCAAAATTCCCCAGAATATAGACTTCAAGATCTTTGCATCCATGTATATCACGAACCAAGATTACGAATGAGAAAAATCATTTTAAACTGTGAAATTGTTACTCGAATTCGAGTTACTTCAAATTCTTTTCTTTGCGCAACTTTTCGATTCTTGTCATATATTTTTCGTAAAAACTCCAATCGTCTCGATTTAAAATTCTCTGAAATCTAGACTTCAATATCTTTGTATCCATTTATGACACGAACCAATATTCCGAATGAGAGAAATCAGTTTAATCCGTGAACTTGGTACTCGAATTCGAGATTTCGAGTTACTCGAAATTCGAGATTTCGAGTTACTCGAAATTCTTCTCTTTGAGCAGTTTCTCGATTCTTGTCGTATCTTTTTCGCCCGAACTCCGATTGTCTCGATTTTTTTTTTGTTTTTTTGAATTTATTGAAATAGTAAGAGTATAATAGACAATTCACGTGGAATTGGTCTAAATAACTTATAACATATCCCTTTATGAAATATGATCAAAAAGTCACATTACCTCTATTACATATGGACTTTGTGTTTTATTGGACTTGGTGTACCATATATAGTACACATAGTTGTAGTATATAGGTACTCTTTTTTGTGTTTTTTTTTTTAATTCCAATTTGTGCTGCTAAGGGCAACCTTAATGGTTGTGAAATGGCAAGGGACATTGCCATTTTTTGGCAAAAAGCTCAAAAAATCAACCCCTATGGTTGAAATGGCCCTTGCCAAAAAATGGCTCTTGTCAAATTTTCATGTATATTGAAGCAAATATACACGAAAAAATAGCTCTTGCTATTTTAACAAATGACAATAGACACTTGCCATTTTTTGGCAAAATAAAAGATGACCCTTGCTATTTTAGCAAAACCATTGGAGTTGCTCTAATGAACTGATTTACTTATATATTTTTAATTTTGCTCTATTATAAGAAGAAGTCAAAACAACAAAGTCAAAATCGGTTTCTCTTCCTCAAAAGCTCAAGTTTCTAAATGGAAGTTTTCAAAAATCTCAATATTGATAAATACGCTTATCTTGGTTTTGAATTCTACGTGATATTTAAAAAAAATATATTTTATATTTATTTTTGAGCTATTAATAATTTTTTACATTTGATTTTTTTTTTTGCGATTTTGAATTCTATTTTTTAAAATTTTATTTTATATTTAATTTTGAGCTATTAATAATTTTTTTATATTTTATTTTTGTGCGCAATTTTTTAATTTACTAAATATTTTAATTATGCATGAACTTATTTTAATTATATATTTTTTATCTGATAATATTTTAATTGAAATATTATATTTTTTTGGGCTTGTATTATTTGTAAATATTTAAATTGTGATATTACATATTTTTTATTTTAATTTATTGTTTTTATTTTTTCCTTTATGATATTAACATTTGTTTTAATTTTTCTCTATGTTAAGAGAAAGTCAAAGCAACCAGCAAAGTCAATGATTTAGTTGCTTACTTATTTTTTTCCCTTTATTTTGTAATTAATTTAGATTGAAATTGATTTCCGTAGTATCACGAACATATATAATTAAGATATAAATTTATAAAGAAATTACAAAAATTTACTGTTTATTTTTATAATAAATTTAGATTGAGATTTGATGAATAAACAACAAATGCAATGATATATTTGCTTATGTATTTTTTCCCTTTATTTTTGTAATAAATTTAGATTGAGATTGATTTCGGTGGGATCACAAACATATAATTCAAATATAAATTCAAATAATAATATAAAATTTTGCGCAAAAGTTAAAAAAACAATTATTGTGGTATTGCTGAGGCCATCTCCAACCAACATAAAAACCTAAACTAAAAAATAAGTTTAATTTTAAGTTTACAGTAATTTTGCTCCAACCGAGATTCCAAAACTCAAACTTAAAAGAATATTCTCAAATTATTCTTTTTATACAACTTTTTATATTATTTTTATAAACAACCAATATCTTTACAAATTTATAATTTAACCCTGTAGTTTTTGATATTAAATTAAATAATTCTAATAAATATTATTTTCAATTTAAAATTTCAAAAATAATAAATATAAAAGATATGAAATAAAATATTAATTAAATATAACAAAATTGCGCTAACATGAAATATTAATATTTCATTATAAATATTTATTTTTATTTTTAAAATAAAATTTTATTTTAATTATTAATGGTATGATTATTAAAAAAATTACATTACAAAATATATTAAATAAAAAATTAAAATAAAAGGTTAATAGGTTTTTTTTATTATTTTGTAAAATAAAAGGATCATTTTATAAATAATAAATAGTTTTTGGTTTGAGTTTAAGGTAAACGTAAATCTAAGTATTTTTTATGTGGGTCCCACCATAAAACCTATAATAAGGTTACGTTTTGGTATCGGTTGGAGCATCTCCCTTACTCCAAAATAGGTTTTTGGTATCGGTTGGAGATGCTCTGACAAAGTATATACTACGCTATTTCCTGTAAACCAATAAAGGCATCTTACACGGTCCAATCAAAATCGTCTCACTTTATTAATTTCAATATTTTTCCTTTATGATAATATAAAGTCAAAATAGTCAACAAAGTCAAATGATGCACATTTAGATGAGCATATTAGCGCCATGCACATTTTTGCCTTACAGCGTGATAGAGTAGTGGATGCGCAATTTTACATAACGGCCATGATGTAGGAAGTTCTTAGCGACCTAGTTATATATTTTTATTTAATCTTTTATCTCTAAGTGTTTGAATTTTATTAATTTTTTCGCAATTTTTTACTTCTCCCCACCAATAAGGGCTTCTGACCTATTCCTGCCGTCCAATCAAAACTCAGAGAAGTGGATGCGCAATTTTACATAACGGCCATGATGAAGGAAGTTCTTAGCGACCTAGTTATATATTTTTATTTAATCTTTTATCTCTAAGTGTTTGAATTCTATTAATTTTTTCGCAATTTTTTACTTCTCCCCACTAATAAGGGCTTCTGACCTATTCCTGCCGTCCAATCAAAACTCTCTATCACGCTTAATTAATTTTAATATTTATCAAAACTCACCATCTTGTTTTATTAATTTTAATCTTTTATGATTAGAGAAAGTCAAAGTAGACAATAAAGTTAAGGTCGGTTTCTAGAGCGTATTAGTGCTCAAGCACATTTTTACCTAACGGGTGTGATGAGCGTATTAGTGCTCAAGCACATTTTTACCTAACGGGTGTGATGGAGTACCGCAAATGCACAGTATAGCCAATGCACATTTTTACCTAACTTGATGGAGTACCTAGTCACCTAGTTATATATTTTTATTTAATATTTTATTTTAAGTGTTTGAATTCTATTTTTTAATTTAATTTTATATTTATTTTTTCCTATTAATAATTTTGTTATATGATTTTATTTTTGCTCAATTTTTTATATTTTTTGCGCTCTTTATTACATATTTTGTGAATATTTTAATTCCGGTCTAATATAATTTTATTTTGTGATTTGTTTGTCCACTTTTTGCTTAATGATATTTTTACTTTATTATATATTTTTATTTTTGCGAATATTTTAATTCTGCTCTAACATAATTTTATTTTATAATTTGTTTGTCCACTTTGTGCTTAATGATCTTTTTACTTTATTATATATTTTTATTTTTGTTTTTTATGATAAGGAAAAATCAAAGATATTTTGTGATTTGTTTGTTCACTTTGTGTTTAATGATTTTTTTACTTTATTATATATTTTTGTTTTTTGCTTTATGATAAAGAAAATCAAAGCAGTTAGTAAAGTCAAATTCGTTCCTTGAAGGCTTGCCTTCAATTCTATGTCAGCAATTATTTTCTACAGTATTTAAGTTTTTACTTCATTAAATATTTTTGCAGAGTTAATATCACAAATGGTCCTGATCTCTACAGCTGAGTCCATTAGTAGTACTTTTGTTTTTTAAATTTTCAATTTTAGTCCTTTTGCTCCAAAAATTTGACATGACAGCTTGTGTGGCACCTAATCATCATAGCCATGTCACAACCTTAAACTCTTAAATGTGACTATCATATTTTCCACCACAAGAAACAGTTTATATAGTTTATGGAATGAAACTTTTTTAAATATGTATTTTATAATAAAAACGAATTATTTTATTATTATATGAAAAAAATTAATTTAAAAAATATAATTGAAAATTTATTCAACAAAATAATAAATTATTAAAAATACATTTAGTAATTACTTTTAAAGATAATATTTTTTATTTTAAAGTATTTTTTATGTTAAATTCTTAAAAGTTAAAAATATTAATCATAAAACATCAAAATAAAATATTAATTAATTTACATACGAATTGATACTCATTTTATTTCAAAATTTAATTAATTCAAATACTGTTATAAACTCAAGAGGAATTGAGAGAGAATAATAGAGTAATAAGAGAGAGAATATGAGAGAGAATAGAATTGTTATGAATTGTTGTTTTTCATTCATATGGTGAGACCCCTTTATATAGGATACAAAGTAGGGTTTCTGTCTTGTTCACCAAGAAAGGGTAAACTAGTCATTCACTAATTAATAATATTCATAACACTTCCCCTTGAATGACTATTTACAGGATTGCTGTCTCGTTAAAACCTTGTCAGAAAACCCAGTGGGATAAAACCTCGACGAAGAAAAAAGAGTACAACTTGCTCCCCCTGATTGTAATCACCGAAGATCTTTGACTTTTGAAAATAGTTATTGGTGATCAATACATCTCATTAAAATCTGTAACTAATAAAACCATATAGGAAAAACTTAGTTATTCAAATATGCATTTTGGTCTTCAGGACACAACCTTCGAATTGTCGAGTTTTACATTCATTTGTATTATTGTATATTTTTCGTCCTTCTGGGACATGCCTTTACCAGACATCTATTGACTAGAGCATTCGCAATTGCTATAACCGGCCGATAACTCTTCTGGAGTATATTAAATGCGTCTAGTGTTCAATATACATTTCTTGACAAATGAACAATAATGTGAACTTCAATTCAAAATCATTTGAACTTCAGGTTCAATATCTCAGTTTATCTCAAAAACAAATTCATATGGAACATTCTTATGTCCTCATTATTATCGAGTGATGTACATGCCTCGTTAAAAACCTCGTTATAAAACCCTTAAGGAAAAAATACTCGAGGAAAAGAGTACATGATATTCACATTTATATTGTGGTGATTGCCTCGTTAAAAACCTTTAACTAAGAAAACTGTTGGGATATGTCCTTCGATCCTACGTGTGCAATCGATAAAGTCATAAGGTCGTCTATGGATGTTAAATGATTATTTGATAATATTAATTTGTTGGGAACAATATAATATTGATCGATAAAATCATACCTACAGGGTCACACACGAGCTCGATATTGATATACATTGCTTAATAAATATATTGATTTAGAATCAATATTTACGTGGGTTTTCACATGCATGGGATGCATGGCTTGCATGGAATGCATGTCACATAGTGTGACATGACATGCCACACAAGCCAATGGGACCACATATCATGATTTGGCATGATTATGTGGAGGTGACCTTTGAACTTCACCATAACACCCCATTATGTGTGGTTATGACACACACATTATGGTGGGGGTTACATGTGAAGTAAAAGGGGTATAATGAGCATGAAAATCAGATTTTCATGTCTCATTCTAACACCATCATCATCAGCCACGAAATTCACAAGAAAGAGTGAGAAGAGAGAGTGTTCTTGGAGAACCACTTCAAACAAGCAAGGTGTTTATCATCCGGGTTCGTGTGCAACACGTAGAGGCCGGGCCTTTTGTGCGGCTTCAACATCCGGACGATCTAAAGGAGTGACGAGGTCATTCACAAGGAGAGCTTCGAGAGGCTGATCCATTTGAGGTGGTTCAATCGACTCAACACCACCTCAACGACTTCAACGAATCACTTCGTCACAAAAGTAAGTAATCGTTGAACCTTATATATATATATATTGGATGTGTATATATATATGTTTATATGTGTTCTTATACACATTAAGTGTGCACTAAGATCATGGCATAGTAGATCTATTGCTTTACACGCTTCCGCACACACGGTATATCGATCGGATCGGTATATCGGTACCTTCAATTGGTATCAGAGCCTAGGGCTCGTGCACACTTTTGTGTTGGACACAAGAAGTTTAATCAACATAATTGGATTAATTGTTTAATTGTGATTATGTGATTAGATGTAAGGCCGGCCACCGTTAGTGGTCGGGTGAATGAATTCGTCGTTTTTTACGTTTCGATTGGCCATAGTCTTTTGAGGGCTGCGTCCCTTGGAATCAATTGTAATAGATAGGTTTTTCTATTATATTTGTATTGTACTACTTGTAAGCGATGGACTTAGTCCATGGTTCGATGGAGGATCTCGACTCTCTGGCGAAAACGAGAAGAAACGAAGCAAAACGAAGCAAAACGGACAAAACCGGGCTGCTGGAGCCAAACGGCGGGCGCCGTTGTAGCTCCAGCGGGCGCTGTTTTGGTTCGGCGGGCGCCGTTTTGGAAACGGCGACCGCCGAAAGTCCTTTTTCTTGGCAGATTGTTCCCGGACCTTTCGGCGGGCGCCGTTTTGGAAACGACGACCGCCGGTGGTGTTCAGCGACCGCTGGTTGTGAAACGGCGGACGCTGTTCGTGGTTTTATGGGTACGGAATAGATTTGACCAAAATCGGAGGGCACGGAACTAAAACGGAGGGCGAGGACCAGTCTTGAAGATGTTCAAGGCTTTTGTTGTTATTTTAATCTTTTCGTTTGAGAGTTGTGAGGTTCTAGGGGCCTTTCGATTTCGTATTTATTTGCTTTGCTAGTTATAGGTTGTTTTATGTTATAAATGTTCAACTTACATATAAACAAACCTATGCATGCAAGTTCCCAAAAATAATGAGTATAATGTCTTGTCCAAAACGTCACACTCATGAAGCCCTCGATCATAAGTTGGTAGGTCCGCCTCAGCGGGGTACTACTTGTTATCTTGGGATAAGTGGGAGTAAGGGTTAGACCCTTACACGTGAGTTTGTTTTCTCATCGATAGATCCACTGCAGGCGTGGCTATCAAGACATGAGATGAGAATGGGACTCTCATCGACCGAGAGTGACATTAGATGTCATTGACATGGGATGTCTACCTATCTTGGAGTTTCTTAAGTGCGGACTCAGTCGGCTTAAGGATTCGCAAGATGAGGGTCTTGGGATTGTTTTGTTTAAGGGAACAACGATATTAGATATCGATTGAACAAAATGTAACAAATAAGTAATTTTGATAGACAACCTTATTTGTTTACCGCTTTGTGGATGTTTACATACTTTAGTTATCTTTCTTTTGTAGTTTATCATGTTAAATATCAACTCAATTCAAGTTTGGTTCAATTCTTGATTGTGAAAAATTGAACAACACAAATTTTCTTGATTGACAACGTAATTTGAGGATGGTCCTCAAATACGAATACAAAGAGAATGTGTTAGATTACCAATTCCTATGATATCATTGAACAACTCAATAGCATGTTCGGGGAACATACTATGATTGAGCGGTTCGGTATGACCAGGGTCATCGCTTCAGCTAGGCTGGAAAAATGAAAATCTATGGAATCACATGTGCAACAAATGATTGGATTATTTGTTTCAAGTGACCGCCTAGATTTTTCCTATGATGATTATTTGGCAACCGATTTCATACTTCAATCTCATGATGGTTATAATGCCTTTAGGCTAAATTTTCCATATGAATGGTTTGAAGAAATCGCTTCGTGAGCTCCACGGGATGCTCAAGGCTGCTGAGCCGGCGATAGAGAAGGACCCTAAGAGGGAAATTCTTATGATATGGGATAGGGTATTCAAAAGAGCAGGGGCAAGAAGGCTACTAAGGTTCCTAGGGAATCTCAATGCGTCTTTGCAAAAGTGTTGGACACTACTTGCAAACATATAAAAGTTCATATTTTATTCAATTTCAAAACAAATGCCTAATTTGTCTTTCATATGATGAATTCTAAGTTTGTGATTATTTACACCTCGGGGAGTGATTTAATCCAAAACACTTAAGTTCATCAATGACACAAATTAGAGACTTTCGAGCCATTGGATGGCGTGAATCGATTGTCTGGTTGGCTCCCTCATATTTTATGAGAGATAGGGCTTCAATTGCATGATAATATCACTGGTTAGAAAACTTCGATTTTTCACTTACGATTTATCACGTTTTGACATTGAGACAATTTTGAATGGGAAATTTGAATGAGACTCAATTATTGGGAATAATTGAATTTGCCCAAAGTTCAAAGAAGATGTGAAGAACGGGGTTGCTTCATCTTCAAGTATTAATGATATAGACATTAAACTTCACAAATTCTACTTCTTGGGTATTGGATGCCAAATGTGGTTCTCACATTTTTATGTGGAGGAACTACATAGAAGTATAAGTTTGGTGAATAGAAATGTCGATCTACGGGCAAGAAATGTAGCGAAGGTCGCTGCATTAGCCGTATGATCATATGATGTTGTTTTGCCTTAGGGCCTTGTTTTAGTATTATAACTATGTAATTTCGTACCTTCAATAAACAATGAATATTGGTTCAGTATTGGATACTGATGGATTAGTTTTTCACTATTAAATAGTTTGGTAACTATTTTAATTGTGAATTATTCTTTGTTTTGGTACGATTATTATATTGTTTATGTATACTTTAAACTTGACAAATCATATATAACATTAACACTAAAGGCCGAATCGAATAAGTCTCAATGAGACATAACTATAACATTGTTGATTAGGTCAAATCATCATCTAAATATGTAACGAAGCTTCTTTTAGAATGCATTCTAGAATCATTTGACTTGGAATCATTTGATACATGTGGATGATGTGTGATGGACAAGATAACAATGTCATCTTTCTTGGAGAAAGGAGAACATGTGAGTGATTTATTAGGGATGATCCATACTGATGTATGTGGAACCTATCAGTTCACAAGCACATGAAGGTTATGTTTCGGAAAAGAGAAAACAAACTATATTAGATATAGTTCGATCATTCGATGAGAGGTCTAAATGAACTACTGGTCTCTTTTGGGAACACACAATTCTAGACTTCAACTTATACACTGAATAGGACACCGTCAAAAGCTGTTGATAAGACACCATACGAGGTATGGAAAGGGAAGGTCCCTAACTTGTCTTATATCAAGGTTTGGGGATGTGAAGTTTATGTGAAGAGAAATATCTCTACAAAGCTTGAACCCAAATCGGATAAATGTTTCTTTGTGGGTTATCCAAAAGAAACACGAGGGTACCACTTTTACAACCAATCTGAGAACAAAGTCTTTGTTGCTCGAGATGGTGTATTTCTTGAAAAGGAATATCTTTCCAAGAAAGTAAGTGGGAGCTCAGTTGAATTGAACGAGGTTCAAGAAGATCAAACTGAGATGGACACTCAAGAACAAGTCGAGAGTGCTCCAGTGGTTTTGGAAAACACACCTAACCCTCGAAGGTCCGGAAGGATTAGAACTCAACCTGACAGATACTTAGGTATTCTGACAAACGAGAACTATGAAGTCATGCTTTTAGAAAGTAATGAACCTTCGACCTATATCCAAGCTGTGACGAGTCCAAATTCCGAGAAATGGCAGGGTGCCATGAAATCCGAAAATGGAATCAATGTCTGAAACTCAAGTTTGGAACTTGGTCGATTTGCCTAAATGGGCTAGGCCCATTGGATGCAAATGGATTTACAAAATAAAACAGACATGAATGGAAAACATAGTGTTTTCAATGCAAAGTTGGTGGCAAAAGGAGTTAATCAAATTCACGGGGTGGATTATAATGAAACTTTTTCACCAGTTGCTATGATTAAATCCATTCGGATTCTCTTAGCCATTGTAGCTCATTATGATTATGAGATATGGAAAATGGATGTTAAAACCGCCTTCTTGAATAGGATTCTAGAAGAGGATGTGTTTATGACACAACCAGAGGGTTTTATCGATCCTAATCAGGCTGAGAGAGTATGCAAGCTTAATAGATCCATCTATGGATTAAAGCAAGCATCTCGGAGCTGGAATCTTCGGTTCGATGAATCCATACAAGAGTTTGGATTTCAAAAGAACATGGAAGACTCTTGTGTTTACAAGAAGGTCAGTGGGAGTTACGTTGTATTCATTGTGTTGTATGTCGATGACATACTCCTTATTGGAAACAATGTTTCTATGCTTAATTCTATTAAAGAATGGCTTGGAAATTGTTTTTCAATGAAGGATCTTGGAGAAGCACAGTACATATTGGACATCAAGATCTGTCGGAACAGATCGAAAAGGATGTTTGGACTTAGTAAAACGACCTATTTTGAAAAGGTGCTTGATAAGTTCAGAATGAAAGACGCCAAAAAGGGTCTCATTCCAATTACTCATGGCACATCTCTTAGCAAGATTCAAGGCCCTACAGGGATTGATGAGCAAAAGAGGATGGAAAACATTCCTTATGCTTCGGCAATAGGGTCTATAATGTACGCCATGATATGTACATGACCAGACGTATCGTATGCTTTGAACATGATGTGTCAGTTTCAAGGAAACCCAGGTGAGGCGCGTTAGACTGCGACCAGGAATATTCCTATGTACCTTAGATGGACAAAAGAATATTTTGTTGTCTTTGGAAGACAAAAAGAGTTGATGTTAACAAACTATTTTGATGCAAAATTCATAACGGGCTAAGATAATTTCCGATTTTTAATCTGGTTATATCTTTTGTCTAGATAGAGGTGAAATTTGCTGGAATAGTTCCATGCAATGCAATAGCTGATAAAACTACAGAAGCTGAGTACAGCACTGCATTGGATGCAGTGATGTTGGCAGTTCAGATTTGAAAGTTTTTCGATGAACTAGGTGGCGTAACTAGCTCGGCCCATCCGATAAGTTCTCTATTTATAGTAGAGCTATCGCGCAAGCCAATGAGCCTAGGGAGCACCACAAATCTAAAACTAGTGCTCAGGAAGTTCCACATTAATCTAGGAGATGATTTTGTGGAGACATCGAGATAATAAAGTTGCAACTCTTGGAATTGTTGCAAACCCATTTTATAAAACCTCTCCAGCAGTTTAAGCTTGAGGCTTTCACGACTGCAATAGAGATCAGACATCTTAGATATGGGTTGTGATTTCTATTACTGTATTAGATACTTTTGGAGAATTGGTAAACATTCACTCATATGTATAATACATAATTCTTCATATAAATATGGTTTAATTTATATGAATTGTCCAAATGATTAAGTTATATCAATTGGGTTATGAGGTCGACTTACCGCATAATGAAGTCCCAATGGTTGAACTGATATACTTGAATCATATAGCTGTTCCTGGTTCGTATAATCGAGTACGGACAAACCAATAATACAAAGAACTAGATTGTAATGTGTACTATAGCGCCGCTTCATGGGCTAGTGATGTGGGACATCAAGTACAATTACATAGATATTAGCTGGGAGCTAATGATCGAACAGACCCGACTGGAATAGTATTTAAGATTTCGAGTCATAATACTATTTCATTGACTGTCGAGCAATTTCCTCTGACCTGAGTAGTCTAGAGTGATTCCATTGTGAAATGGTGTACTTTGATACAAGTAAACGCCTTTCGTAAAAGGAGGTTATAAAACTTGTTATTGGGTATATCAGGAAGCAAGTGGGAGAGCTTGGATTGACAAGATGGGATTGTCCTCCATTTTATAATGGGATACATGTCTTACAGGCCACTTGGAGAGTCGAGACTGTGGAAAATACGTGGCCACGTCCAGATTCGTATCATAGTGATAAATCTGGTTTTACAGTCTGTCTCAAAGTCCAAGAAAGGTTTGAACCGATTGAGGATGACTCGAGTCTTGCCTCAAGTTCAAATTTAGACATAAAGTGACAACAGGAAATTGACAGCACACTGGCTCTGAAGGCCAAGTGGGAGATTGTTGGGATATGTCCTTCGATCCTACGTGTGCAATCGATAAAGTCATAAGGTCGTCTATGGATGTTAAATGATTATTTGATAATATTAATTTGTTGGGAACAATATAATATTGATCGATAAAATCATACCTACAGGGTCACACACGAGCTCGATATTGATATACATTGCTTAATAAATATATTGATTTAGAATCAATATTTACGTGGGTTTTCACATGCATGGGATGCATGGCTTGCATGGAATGCATGTCACATAGTGTGACATGGCATGCCACACAAGCCAATGGGACCACATATCATGATTTGGCATGATTATGTGGAGGTGACCTTTGAACTTCACCATAACACCCCATTATGTGTGGTTATGACACACACATTATGGTGGGGGTTACATGTGAAGTAAAAGGGGTATAATGAGCATGAAAATCAGATTTTCATGTCTCATTCTAACACCATCATCATCAGCCACGAAATTCACAAGAAAGAGTGAGAAGAGAGAGTGTTCTTGGAGAACCACTTCAAACAAGCAAGGTGTTTATCATCCGGGTTCGTGTGCAACACGTAGAGGCCGGGCCTTTTGTGCGGCTTCAACATCCGGACGATCTAAAGGAGTGACGAGGTCATTCACAAGGAGAGCTTCGAGAGGCTGATCCATTTGAGGTGGTTCAATCGACTCAACACCACCTCAACGACTTCAACGAATCACTTCGTCACAAAAGTAAGTAATCGTTGAACCTTATATATATATATATTGGATGTGTATATATATATGTTTATATGTGTTCTTATACACATTAAGTGTGCACTAAGATCATGGCATAGTAGATCTATTGCTTTACACGCTTCCACACACACGGTATATCGATCGGATCGGTATATCGGTACCTTCAAAAACCATGTGGGAAAAACTTAGTAGAGGGAAAAAGAGTGCAATCACTGGTCTTCGGGACCAATCACTTTTCTTCGGGACTTTATATTCAATATCATTTTTGTCCATAATGACATATGTAATATGATACTATACATGTTCTAATTTTCATTTCCTTTCATTTCATCCATCCAGGATTTTCATGTATGTATCTTTTTAATGACTTCTACGTAGTCAAATCATACATTCGATGCATATATCTATCGTTGTTGCTGCCATAAATATTAAGTAGCGGAACTTAATGTCATCTTTCAAAATATTTGATTAACATCGAGTTTCTGCGAAAAACTCATGAGCAACTTGTTTACGGGCAGAAAATTCTAATAAGAACTCCCCCGCGAACACGTTGATATTTAGGGGATTGAGAGAACAAATAAGGAAAGATTCACAAAAGCTCTAGTATTAAATTCTTTAGTGTATTTCTTGGGAAATGTGCACCTGTCTTACAAATGGAAAGTTTCTACTATTTATAGTACAAGAATTAGGGTTACCAATCAGGGCATGGGCCTAAATTACATGGGCTTTTCTTCTCTAATCAGCGGTACGGACTACCTTTCTAAGAGGAAATTTCCCATACGCCTCTCTAGATGATATTCCCTGTTTTACCCTTGACCGGGTTTCTCTGAGCAGACGGCCTTATGAACGGCTCGTCACCGGCTCAGTCTCTTAGCGGCCTAGCCCCTGAACAATATCAGAGTCAGTTCCAAGCCGCCAACTCGTGCGATCACCTCCTCTTCGATCTTACGATGATGACGGTATTGAACACTGGAGGCCGCGATCACATCATGGGTCGGGGACCTCCTCTCCGGGATGTTCGACTATGTTAGATTTGTGTGCCGCAGTGATCGCGAGTGATCGCTGACTAGGTTGCGTCCGCGTGCTTGTGGGACGAGTTTGCCGTGGGCCGGATCGACTTTGGGCTTTACTCCGGACATTTATGGGCTGAGAGAATAGGGTACAACACAACTAATCTCGCTTTTATATCTCACCACATCATTATTCGTTTTCGTACGAACACCCACGTATATCTTTCTGAGATAATATTTTGAGGTGTGTACTATAGAGTCAATATATCTCTTTTATTTAGCGTGCAGTCATGCTCAGCCTCAATTGCTCGTTTCTATTTCTTTGAGTGTTGCCGGCACACTATTATTGATTTAAGTTTTGGATCCAAATTTTCTAAAGCAACTCTTGAGGCAAATATGTCGTTGACGACTTTTTCCATATTGATGACAATTCATTCTATCAACCAAATCTTTCATCATTTCCCAAATTATTTGGTTATTCCGCAATCCCACGATTTCAATTATCATGTGCACATGCTTTTTCAATGGGATTTCCGTCTAACTCTCTTCAGGAGATTTTTAGGGTGACTAAATTTTATTACCGCAGATTTATTTTATATCTAGAAATCGATCTACTACGCTTCAGGCGTATATTAGAATCAACATTTGAGTTGAACTCTTTGGTATTTGAACTCTTAAAGTTCATTTTTTTTATCACATATATATGTGATTTTGTCACACCTTCATTAATTTGGCAGATTACTTGCTGAAAATATTGCAAGTCACTTATTTTAATGAACTTCGGGTTCAATTGATTGGTGTGTGTATCAAGAATTGAAGATCTTTTTCACTCAATGAAATTTCTCGGCATTTATATCTTTTATATTCTTATCTCCCCTAATGCCGAGAAATGACCTTCATTAAATATGCAAATCAGCGTAATTGCTATAAATCAATCTTCTGGATCGTGGGCTCGAGATATTATGCCCGTTTATAAAAATACAATTTAGTGGTGATATGAATATAAGTTGCATATTTCAAATTAATTCGCAGATGGGAAATTACAATTTCCACGCACTTAATAATAATCATGATATGCATCATTTTCAGTACATTTGTAGTACTCGTGGGGATAACTAGTAAAGCTCTTCCAGAGCTCACTCTTAATATTTTATCATTTGCATAACAATATTTTTACCAATGATCCTCCGGAGATAAAATATCTTTACCAATGATCCTTCGGGGATCAAAATAAAGTTAAATATATAATTTTCTTAGAAATTAAATTTAATTGAAATTGAGTTTTTCGATATTTAATGAGTACCCACATAATAAGATACATTTGTTCTCGATTTTCAAAAGATATCCTTCAAGGATAATTCATATGCAATCATTGTTTCAACCAGAACAATGAACTTTGCTTCGATATTAAAAAAACATTGTTTGAAAAAACATTTAATGTTTGAACTATGCTTCTTCGGGAGCAATCAATAAAAATATTCTTTCAAGAATATTTTGTATTATTTCTTATAAATATCAATTTAAAATATTTAAAGTTTAATTGCTACAAGCAATTTGATTTGATATTTCTGCGGGAATATCCTATTATTATTTTCTTCAAGAACTTTAAAATTTTAATTTTTATTCATGAATATCGTATCATAATGTTCTTCGGGAACATTTAAAACTTATTGCTACTACGAGAACAATTTAATTTGATATTTCCAAACTTATTGCTACTACGGGAGCAATTTAATTTGATATTTATCTAATAATATCAAATGGTGATATTATCGTAATATTTCTCCAGGAATATTCAAAGGACAATTTGATTTGTTATTTCTCGAATAATATCAAATCAGGATGATCTTAAAAGATCAATATAATATTTAAACCAGAGTATATGTTCTTCAGGAACATTCAATTTAATTGATATATTAAAAATAATTGATTTGATATTACTTCAAGAATATCAGATTATAATGTTCTTCGGGAACATATGATATTACTTCAGGAATATCAAATTATAATGTTCTTCGGGAACATATGATATCATATCAAGAATATCAAATTATAATGTTCTTCGGAACATATGATATTACTTCAGGAATATCATATTATAATGCTCTTCGGGAACATTTGAATTTTAAAAGAAGAGAGGAGAAGTAGATATATATATATTTATAATTATTAATGAATATAAATAAACAAACATATAAATTCTTGCCTTTAAGTTCGGATCTTGGATAGGTAGAACTTCGATGAAGAACGCGGTTGAGCTTTCGTGCTGATAACGTGTTATAAACTCAAGAGGAATTGAGAGAGAATAATAGAGTAATAAGAGAGAGAATATGAGAGAGAATAGATTTGTTATGAATTGTTGTTTTTCATTCATATGGTGAGACCCTTTATATATGATACAAAGTAGAGTTTCTTTCTTGTTCACCAAGAAAAAGTAAACTAGTCATTCACTAATTAATAATATTCATAACAAATACATATTTTTTCTCTTGAATAAATGTAACATAAAAATAATTAATTATTTTGGTGATTACTAGATAATTAATTATGTAGTAATGTTTCGTACGTTTTTGTGCGACATTTTCTATTGTTTTCTGTAAATTTCTTGTATTTTTTTTGTGCTTTTATTCATCCTATTAATGTGATTATGTGTTTATGTTTTCATGGTTTTGGTTTGGTAGAGTTTGGACGAGAATCGAGCAAAAACGAGAAGAAATACACAAAAGGGTTCATGTCGATTCCAGCTTTGCGCAGTCGTAGAAGAATGGTCATCCCCGACAATTCCGCCGTTGGATCGTCCCCAAATTTCTACAGCACGTAGAAGACTTATAGAGCTACAGTTTCAACGGTCACTTTGGTGAAATGAGTTCCGAGGACGAAGATATAAGCCATAGAAGTCGGAGTAAGAAACCAGATTTTTAAAGGAGTGAAATCGTGAAGACGTCGGACGACAACACTTTTCCGTTGGCCGACACCCAGCTGTCGGACGACACCCGAAGTTGTCGGACGACAAAATCACCGCGAGCGACGCGATATGAGCTGCAGCGACGTGTGGGTCAGTGCACTTAGCCTGCGAGCGACGCGGATTTACCGCGAGCGACGCGCACTGCGCGGCTTCGGGAAAAATGTGTTTGCGGCTTCGTTAACCGTTGGATTGACTTGAAATTTTAACAGGATGTTCCCAACTTCTATATCTACAATATCAACGGTTGGATCGGCGATATGATGAGCGAGCAAGTTCAAGTTACTCCAAGAACCCATCAGCACTTCTCTTGGGCGAAAATTGAGAAGGAATAAAGTCTTGACTTATGTTTGACTTGTTTTAAGGGCTTTTTGGTATTTTTGGTTAGTCTTGTGGATAAACTATAAATAGTTGTTTGTAGCTTGGAGAGAGTAGACCCCTCAACTAACTTTCATTCCTCACTTTACACATTACATTTCTAGCTTTCTTCTCAAGCAATCAAATTTCCATTTTCATGTTCTTCAATTCCTCAACACAAATTCACGATCTAAATTCCGTATGTCGAGAATCCGATTGAATCTCATTCACAAACGATATTCCTCGCATCGAGCCCGACGTTTTCATCGGAGCGGTTTCTTCGGGTGACAAGTTGAAGTCCAACCTCGATTTCGGAAGCTCGGTTCGATCGTTTTCTTCATCCATCGATTCCATTGCTCTCGTGGTGAGATTCTCTTTGTTTTCTCTCGATTATGGCTTACTCGATTGTGGATTGTGATTTTGAGTGCTTGATCATGACTAGCTAAATCTTTTGTAAGGGTGTTTGATGAAATTCCTCAATGAATTAGAGTTGATTTCTCAAGTAACTTGATTTCTAGTAATTGGACAATTACACCTCTCGATTTGTGGTCTCGTGTCGAACAACCTCGGGTATATCGCTAGTGGACCATACGGTCGATGTGTGAGTGATCTTTGGTGAGGGAGAACGTGACAACACCGTGATCATAGTCCGATTATTAGTTAATTGAGAGTTTTATAAATATCGTCAACTCTAGTTCGTTAGGAAGAGTAATTAAGACACCCTTGCTTCCAAAACACATTTGTTACAACTCGATCTTTTAATTACTCGTTTTAAATACTCGTACTAGTTGATAATCAAACACTCAATTGCAACCCCCCTTAGATGATAATGATTTTATTTCCCTTTTTTTTGAGACTCGTACTTAGCATATACAAAGTGACGTTCACGAGCCGATAGTATTATTCCACGAGAGACCGACTCGGGGGGATTTACGCTCGTAAATCTTTCGGATTTTATAAATAACTTTTGAGCAATCAAAATGGCGCCGTTGCCGGGGAACAATTTAGGCGACGTGAATTGAATTTTGTGTTAGTTAAGTTCTTGTTTCGTTGTCTATTTTTCATTATTGTTTCTTTTAGTCCTTTCTCGTGTTATCGTTGTATTTTACACTCGGTGCGTGTAATCCCTTTCTTTGAGTGTTGAGTATGCAAGGTTGAAGACGTTCTCTCTTTCATACTTCCATCTCTCCTACAACGACCGAGTTGACCAAATGGCTAGACGCAACGATAACCGAGCTTCTTACATTGATGATTACGATTACCCATCCGAGAGGGGTAGCTCTTCTTCAAGTCATCGGTACAATCAACGGGTCCATGAGCCATATCGCCGACCTCGGCAAACCGATGCTAAATATGAAGATGACCGAGATTATTCACCTCCTCGCCACCGGAAACATCATAGATATCGCGAGTATTCTTGTACCGAGAGGGAGTCCATGTCCCCACCTCCTCAACATTATTTTCGAGAAAGAGAGACATCACTAGATCAAGGTCGTAGACACTACCATATGGATAATGTTGGGAGTGGAAAAGCATATCATCATCAACCTTCATTGAGGCAAGATGATAAACGGAGACCAATAGGAGATTTCTCAAAACCACATCTCCATTTGTCGGGGAGCCGCTATGATGATAAAGAACCTTATGAGAGGCACCGTTCCAACTCCTCTAGCGAAAGTTGTAAGCCGAGGGCCCGAGAAGAGAAGCTCACGTCCCAACATTTGTCTCAATTGCCTTCATTTTCCGGGTTGTCGAGTGAGAATGCCATTAAGTTCCTCAAAGACTTTTCTATTGTGGTTGACACCTTTCCGTTAGCCGGTTTTGGTAAAGATGAGTTGAGAGTGTGGTGTTTTTGCTATTGTATGAGGAATGAAGCTAGGGATTGGTTCTCGAGTTTGCCACCTTCTTCCAAGTCTAAATGGGATGATATTTTTGAGGTATTCATTGATCGCTTTTTTCGAGAGGCGCCAAAATCTTCCACACCACTTTCTCCTCCTTTGGACATTTTTATAGATGTGATTGAGGTTGAGATAGACCATTTGCTCCTTGATGCTATTATCGATTATGTGGAAGAGTTCTCGTGCTTTGATTTGATTTCCGATGACGACCTCGACATAGCTTCCTTGGTGATCACTCCATCGAAAGAGAAAATTGTTCTAGTATCCAATGAGAGTAAAGAGACATTAAATGTCCCGATGACCTTTCCTATCCTAGATATTCCGGGTGAGTCTCGTCTTGAAACTCCGAATTCTTTGGAATATGATACACCGATGCTCTCCCTCTTTGATAAGAACATGATGTTGTTGGAAGTGGATGAAGGTAAAGAGACCTTAGATGTGGAGTATCCCTTGGAGTGTGATGTTGAGTTCTTAGATTACGAGGTGATACCTTATCCAGTTGATCTTGACGGGGATGTTGTTAAAGACATGGAGAAGGTTTTAGAAGAGCATGTTCATTGTGATTTCATGATTGAGATTCCTAATCCTTCTTCGGTTCCGGATGTTCAAGAGAAGAGGAAATCATGGGGTTTTGGTCGGAGAATTTATGGTTTAGAGGATTTGGGAGTTGATATTGGATTCTACACTTCTTGTGTGCTCCCTCCCTTGTCTATTGAGACCCACGAGGACGATGATGGTGATCTCGACCCGCCTAAGCCGCCTAATCCGGGTAATAGATTTATTGACATTATTTGCGGTTTGAGTGAGAGTTTATTAGATTTATTTGAGTTGAGAACCGAGGGTGAATTTGTTGATGGTCGGTTGAGTAATGATTTCTATATTGATGCTCGTAAGCCATTGCCCGAGACGGTATTCCTCCGGAAATATAGTTCGATATTTTTAGAGAGTCCGGTGGATGAGAGACATGACTTTGGGTCGATGGACCCGTTTTCCAATCTATGGCGAGCCTTCACTCATTCCCATTTGGAGGATCGAGCTCCTTCGGTCGAAATGCTCTATCTAAGGAAATATAGCTCGATATTTTTAGCACCCGGGATGGAAGGAGTTTACTATCTACATTTAGATGCAAGTGTGGGGGAGATTGGTATGTCGAGCACTACTATTCGACATCTCACCATACGTGCTCTAGTTCTCCATACTCTCGAGGACCGTGCTCCCTTAGCCGAGTTAGTCTTCTTGAGAAAGTATAGCTCGATATTTTTAGCCTTGACATGGTATAGCTCGGAGCCATAAACCGAGTGCCACGTGGGGGCATGCCCACGAACGTCGAGCTAAAGACGAAAAACAAGCGCTTCTTGGGAGGCAACCCAAGGCGTTATCCTTTATCATTGTTCTTCTTTTTGTAGGAGAGTGTGTGGATGCTCTATGACCCGATGGCCAAGCCCTTTGATGTGACGATTCTCTCTTCTCGCATATTTCTACCATTCCATGACCGAGCTCCATGATAGGATTGATATTTTGTGTTTGAGGATGGATGCTAGGAGGCCCATGGACTACGAGAGACACCGCACCCCCGAGAATTGAAAATTCGGTGATCTCTAACCCTTTTTCTCTCCTCGTAGTGATTGTGAACTTGTGGTTTGTAGGGATGTTCCCTTTTATTTGGTGGATATTATACCTTGGGATGTTTATTATTGTGTGTTGTTTTATTTTGAGTTTGTTTTAGGTTGTTGATATTCGTTGTGTGGTTTTGGTTGTTCCCCCGGCTTCATTATATTCGTAGAGGTCATGCCCGATTTTTCATTGCATATGCATGTTGTTTGTTCGCATGGGGGCATGCTCTATTTCTAAGTGTGGGGGGGGGAGTCCGAAACCTCGATAAAGTTTGAAACGATCGAAAAATGAAGTTCTTTCCGGCATAACTAAAATTTTTTGGGAAAGTGTTGAATATTTCAAAGTTGATTGTTGGGTGAGTAAGTAAGTAATTTGGTTGCTTTAAACAAATTCGAATTTTTCAAAAAGCCTATTGTGAGTTTTGAGCCTTGTTAACTTCTTTCTTGAGCGAAAATTCTAAAAATCTCGTTGCTTCGTTGGGACTCATGCTTTCTTGCTCTATGACTTGGTGTGTTTAAGGGTATGAGATAACTAGAACTCGTGTATTTCGGATTTCAAAGCTCTTTATCATAACATTCATGATCTTGAAAATGATGGGAACTAATCACTTAGGATCAAACCATTTCAAGGAGATTTACTAAACCCCCGAGCCCGTCGTGGGACACCCTAGCTAAACCATTTGAGACCACGTTATACCCGTTCTTTCATCACCCCCAAGCCGATGTTGGAGTGTGAGTATTTCATTCTATATGTGTGAGAAAGATTCCGTGTTGTGTGATGAGGGTTTCGTACCTCGAGGTGTTTGCTAGTAGCCTCCTTTGCGTTGATTGATTCATTATGATGTGGGCATTTAAACCACATGTACTCCCAAATATTGCTCCATGTTATTATTGCCTCTCTATATAAAAAAAATAAGAGAAAAGTGAAGAAATATCCACTATATATGAGAGAGTTCTTATTGAGAGTGAGCATCATTCTATATTCATAAAGCGTGAGTACTCGATTATTATTCCTTGATGACCCGAAAAATGGGTTAAGTGTTTCATTGTATAAAAGTGATCCTTGAGTGTTATTGTGAGAGTTGAGTGTGGTGATGAGGGTGAGGAAAAGAGATATAAGGTTGGGACCACAATGGTCAATGAGCTACTATTCCCAAAAATTTCCCGAATCTCCCTTAGCCTAGCCCCATTACAACCTTGTGTTGATTAGAGTTCCTTGATTCTTGAGATTGATAAACTTGATGAGTGGAGTCTTCCGTGTATGCTTGCCTATGGTTGTTATCCTTTGCGCATTTTGAGTTATTACATGACGTCTTTCCTTGATTATACACTCTTTGTTCCCGGTTATTCTTATATGCAAGTATCTCTTGATTTGCCTCTATTCGCTTGCATAGCATGTTTTGAGTGGACCCTTGCTTCGAGAGTTATAAGAAACGAGTGCATCCCTTTGTGAGGAAAAAGACGGTTTGTTGAGGTAACCCGATTGCTTATGAACTCGCTCGATGTGATCTTTGTGGTGTTTGAACTTTTCTCGGTAGTACTTGTTTTTTATCGATAGCCGGAATTAATTTCTAACCTCTTTTGTGGAGAACTTGCCTTGTTTTTGTTGTTCATTGTGTTCTTTTGTTTGCTCGAGGACGAGCAATGATTTAAGTGTGGGGGAGTTGTTTCGTACGTTTTTGTGCGACATTTTCTATTGTTTTCTGTAACTTTCTTGTATTGTTTTTGTGCTTTTATTCATCCTATTAATGTGATTATGTGTTTATGTTGTCATGGTTTTGGTTTGGTAGAGTTTGGACGAGAATCGAGCAAAAACGAGAAGAAATACACAAAAGGGTTCATGTCGATTCCAGCTTTGCGCAGTCGTAGAAGAATGGTCATCCCCGACAATTCCGCCGTTGGATCGTCCCCAAATTTCTACAGCACGTAGAAGACTTATAGAGATACAGTTTCAACGGTCACTTTGGTGAAATGAGTTCCGAGGACGAAGATATAAGCCATAGAAGTCGGAGTAAGAAACCAGATTTTTAAAGGAGTGAAATCGTGAAGACGTCGGACGACAACACTTTTCCGTCGGCCGACACCCAGCTGTCGGACGACACCCGAAGTTGTCGGACGACAAAATCACCGCGAGCGACGCGATATGAGCTGCAGCGACGTGTGGGTCAGTGCACTTAGCCTGCGAGCGACGCGGATTTACCGCGAGCGATGCGCACTGCGCGGCTTCGGGAAAAATGTGTTTGCGGCTTCGTTAACCGTTGGATTGACCTGAAATTTTAACAGGATGTTCCCAACTTCTATATCTACAATATCAACGGTTGGATCGGCGATATGATGAGCGAGCAAGTTCAAGTTACTCCAAGAACCCATCAGCACTTCTCTTGGGCGAAAATTGAGAAGGAATAAAGTCTTGACTTATGTTTGACTTGTTTTAAGGGCTTTTTGGTATTTTTGGTTAGTCTTGTGGATAAACTATAAATAGTTGTTTGTAGCTTGGAGAGAGTAGACCCCACAACTAACTTTCATTCCTCACTTTACACATTACATTTCTAGCTTTCTTCTCAAGCAATCAAATTTCCATTTTCATGTTCTTCAATTCCTCAACACAAATTCACGATCTAAATTCCGTACGTCGAGAATCCGATTGAATCTCATTCACAAACGATATTCCTCGCATCGAGCCCGACGTTTTCATCGGAGCGGTTTCTTCGGGTGACAAGTTGAAGTCCAACCTCGATTTCGGAAGCTCGGTTCGATCGTTTTCTTCATCCATCGATTCCATTGCTCTCGTGGTGAGATTCTCTTTGTTTTCTCTCGATTATGGCTTACTCGATTGTGGATTGTGATTTTGAGTGCTTGATCATGACTAGCTAAATCTTTTGTAAGGGTGTTTGATGAAATTCCTCAATGAATTAGAGTTGATTTCTCAAGTAACTTGATTTCTAGTAATTGGACAATTACACCTCTCGATTTGTGGTCTCGTGTCGAACAACCTCGGGTATATCGCTAGTGGACCATACGGTCGATGTGTGAGTGATCTTTGGTGAGGGAGAACGTGACAACACCGTGATCATAGTCCGATTATTAGTTAATTGAGAGTTTTATAAATATCGTCAACTCTAGTTCGTTAGGAAGAGTAATTAAGACACCCTTGCTTCCAAAACACATTTGTTACAACTCGATCTTTTAATTACTCGTTTTAAATACTCGTACTAGTTGATAATCAAACACTCAATTGCAACCCCCCTTAGATGATAATGATTTTATTTCCCTTTTTTTTGAGACTCGTACTTAGCATATACAAAGTGACGTTCACGAGCCGATAGTATTGTTCCACGAGAGACCGACTCGGGGGATTTACGCTCGTAAATCTTTCGGATTTTATAAATAACTTTTGAGCAATCAAGTAAGTACTTATATAATTTAATTATAAAATAATTTAAATTATCTAATTATTAAATTAGGTGAAAATAATAATATTATAAATGTAAATAAATGTTTATTTGAAAGAATAAAATGTAAAAAATAATTCAATTTATGAATGAGCAAATTTGAAAAGGAATGAAAAAAGCCAGTAAGGTTTTTGAGACAAAATGAGTATTAATTAATTAGTATTTGAATTAATTAATTTTTATTTTGATGTTATATCAATTAATGAGGTTATTTGATAGTCTTTTTGTGAGGTTGTAGGATCGATCCCTCTTTTTTCAGTAACATTTTTTAATTTTTGGTTTTAGAAAATATGACGTGGCGTGTATAAGTTCAAGGTTGTGACATGATCATAATGACTAGGTGCCACATAAGCTTTCATGTCAAAATTTTGGTGCAAAATGACCAAAATTGAAAATTTTCAAAATAAAAAGACTACTAATGAACTTGGCTATGGAGATCAGGACCATTTGTGATATTAGCTCTATTTTTGCATGATAATTGATGTTATTTTTTGTCCAAATTTTTGCTTCACTATATTTTTTAATTTTGCGTTAAAAATGAATTTTTTTCTTTATTATATATTTTTTATTTGCAAATATTTTATTTAAAATATTATATTCTTTGCAATTTTCATTATATATTTTGTGAATATTTTAATTGCTTTTGTTTTAAATTACTAAAAAAAACTTTGATTTTTTAATTTAACTTTGATTTGAAAATCAAAGTAATACTCTGTAATTACTATTTTAAATATTGATTGGAAATCAATTGAATGTCCAACACCTATCCACAATTTTTTACTTTATTTTTCTAGAAAGCCTAATTACCACATTAACATGCAAGATCATTATGTACAATTAATTCCTATGGAATTATATCAAGGTACATTTTTAATATCAAATAGGCACAATTTATTTACATGTGAGATGTGATGTAACATAAATTTGTACCAAACTACATTATATTATTGGAGAGGGAGAATCTATGATAATGAAGTAATTATAATTGACCGTGTCTTGATCTGTTCGAGCTTCGAACCGGCAGCACAAATCCGACAATCAACTGTGTGAAATTTCAAAACAGCGTCATTCCTTAAGTGGCAACGCCGTCATTTCGTATAATAAGCAGGGGCAAACTGGCCATTTAACCAAAACACCAGGTGCTGTTTTAATATAAATATCCACTACCTCACTTTTCTCTCTTCTCCCTTAAAGCTCGTCTGTTGCTCCACCCTTTCTCTCTACCGACGCTCTCACCATTTCGTCAGATCTGTCTTTCTCGGGTACGTGGTTTATCGAGATCTGATTTAGCGGTTTTAGATCTGATTGCGCAGCTGCTTTTCGCGATTCGATTTCGTTTCTGGGTGTGAAATTCAGACCGGATTTTTTTGTGATCATGTTGGGTTTCTGGTTGATGCATTTAACTCTTCGTTTGATTCACATTTTCTGTGATATCGGAGTCCATGGATTTTTATTGTTTTGTTTTCGAAATCTGGAAGCTTTTTTGGGTGTGGTAATTTAGTGTGTTTGTGTTTATCTGATCTCGGATGTCTTTGTGCTTAATTATTTCGATCTGACATGTATATAACTTCTAAAAAAAATTAATTTTTTTTGGATGTCAATTTTTTTTGAAAACTTAATGGTGATCAGGATCAATTCATCCAACTACTGAAGTTGAAACATCACACTTTATTGTCTTGATTTGCATGTACATATTATGTCTAATTATATTTACACGAATCAATTTTTGCCAATGTCATGTACAGGGATCTGAATAAAGAAAAAAGAAATGGGACTGACATTCACGAAGCTTTTTAGCCGGCTTTTTGCCAAGAAGGAAATGCGGATTCTGATGGTTGGTCTTGATGCGGCTGGTAAGACCACAATCTTGTACAAGCTCAAGCTTGGAGAGATCGTCACTACTATTCCTACCATTGGTATGTCCTGTTATATTTTAAATGTCAGTGATAAGGTTACTTTCTATTACTAATTTATCTCTTTGACAGCATTTTGAAAAACCACTTTAACTCGTATATTGAGTGTGAGTGGACCGCCGTTAATTGTTATATGGTTTTCTATTGTGTAGGTTTCAATGTTGAGACTGTAGAATACAAGAACATTAGCTTTACCGTCTGGGATGTTGGGGGTCAGGACAAGGTTCGCATGTTATATTTGTAATGGTTCATTATCAATTATTCAATTTATCACTCTATTGGTTGAACTACCTACCCATGAGATTTTCTCGTAACCTAACCTTTTTATGCTGTGATGAAGAATGGTTCAAGTTTTATATTGAATTCCCCCTACAAATGGGGTATTAAGTTTCCCTTTTCCTTTTGACAGATCCGCCCATTGTGGAGGCACTACTTCCAAAACACCCAGGGTCTCATATTTGTGGTGGATAGCAATGATAGGGACCGTGTTGTGGAGGCAAGGGATGAATTGCATAGGATGTTGAATGAGGTAATATAATATAACCTCTTTAGTATATTATGTTCAAATTAAGAATTTTATGTCTAGAAATACTACTTTCAACAGAATCTGTAGGAGTTTTTGTTCGATGAAAAACTGTCCGTAGAGAATATTTTACTGTACTCGTATGGTAGAATTACAACCTGACAGAACCTTGTATAAATAAGTTTCCTGGTATTCTGTTTATGAAACGTCTGTAGGAGTTAAACTCCCACTATATGTTTTATGCCCAATGGAAACTAGGCCCCTTGGAAAAGTTTTGAGCTGTATCTGTTGGAGTTGTAATTCTAGATCATGTTGATCGACAATAAAAAATTGCTGAAACAAATCAATGACTTCATTACACCTAGCTCATTAGTCTAGAAGATTGGATAAAGTAAATGATTACACAGTTGCGCAGCATTTTGTTTCCTTTACTTATTATGCAAGGATTTGGTGACCTGACACTTGTTATTTTATGTAGTATAAAAGGATTGGCACGCCTAATATTTTTTGGATTTTGGCATGTTTTTGTCTTCCTTTCAGGATGAGCTGAGAGATGCAGTATTACTTGTATTTGCAAACAAACAAGATCTTCCTAACGCAATGAATGCTGCTGAAATAACCGACAAGCTTGGCTTGCACTCACTCAGGCAACGCCACTGGTAAACAATTTGTCTATATCCGTAAAACCTTCAATTCTCTGTTCTTCCACATACCTGTTGAGCTCGATATGTTTATTGTTTCGGTTGCAGGTACATCCAGAGCACCTGTGCTACCTCTGGGGAGGGGTTATATGAGGGCCTGGATTGGCTCTCTAACAATATTGCTAACAAGGCAAGTTCCTGAGATGCATTACTTAACTACAGTACTAATGTTGTTTCCCGATTTCATTTTAAAATCTTATTTTGGATGGTTTTTGTTACAGGCATAAATGTTGGGAGTTGTTCGAGCAATGCTGGTCGCAGCTAGCTTTTTATCTAGTCTTTTTTATACTAGTCTGTGTGGTAACTTTTTTCTTTTCTTCAAATTTTAACGTGTTCTTGTTTAGGACCTGTTTGAAATGGCTGTGTAGAACACAAGATACTTTGTGTCATATATTTGAAAAAGACTTTCGTAGTTTTGAATGTAATGCTTATACTTCATTCTTGAATCTTTTTTCTCTTTACACTTAGTACGAATTGAATAATACTGAAAGATACAGTTCAAAAGATACTTGTTTGCCCAAGTTCGGTTGACTGTATATGATGCTCGTCTGTGGCAAATATAACAGTGAGGATGATGATTTGCTTTGCAAACATAATTACAACTTGATTTCGTTTGTATGTAAATTTCAACCAAATTTTACATTTTTACATGGCCACATAATATGGAAGACTAGTTAGCAGCGCATATTCAGGCAACACTGTTTTGCATCACTGCCCCCAAATGTTTCAATTTGCTCAACACACTCATACTCTCTGCAAAAATGAAAACAAAGACAAATTAATTACACCACTACTAAAATAAACATTCCAAAGACAGAATTTCATCAAGAATTTAACCCACCGAGAACACCTCTCTATAGTTTCAATAATTTATGGTAAGCCATGCAAAGGCTGAGCAAGATTTACCCCATCCCAGCACAATTTTACTGCTGAAATTAACATCTCGTCGCCCACCAACTTCCTCAATGTTTTAACAAGTTCAGACTTATCAATCTTTTGTTCCTGTTGGCAAGCATCAACGTTCGAATAAATACAAATTCCATACTAAGACAAGCAAGATAACGATAACCAAGAAAGATATACGTACCCAGAAATCCTCAGAACACTTGGAAACCAACCCTATTTGCGAAGGGTTCATACACCTGGAAAGTGCATCCAACAAAACCGAGATCCTAATGCTCAGCGAGTTGTGCTTGTTGGCACAGTTCAAGGCTCCACCTAAACCTGAAAAATCCGAAAACTCATCACCCCAAGATCTATAAAACAACAACGGATTTGAATACTCGATCACCTATTAAAGAACGGGCCTTAAAACTGACGATGTAGTTCGGGAAAATGTGGGAGTTCATGTAAGCGCTCCAGACCACGTACTTTCTCGGGTCTCGAGGATCGTCAACACCGGAGTCGAAATCGGCAGAGCTCGGATAAGACTGTTCGGAGCCAGCCGGAATCGTTTCCGAGTTCCCCAAGACCACGCGACACAGAAGCACGTGCCTAACTCCATTTTCGTCTTCCTCCGATTTCACCGCACTGCGAACATTTAATTAATAACCTAAAAATAAAATTAAAAATTAAAAATTAAAAATTAAAATGTTTAATTAATTACCTATCGATCGAAAATTTGATTGGGGATAAATACACCCCGACGCCGTGAGAGACGCCCTTCACGAAATCGCCGCACCCGCCGAACCCGAAACCGATGACCTGGCAGATCTCGTATCGAGATCCGCCGTACCAACCGTGCTTGGAATTTGCGTCGCCGCCGCGTTTCGCTGCCACCGCCTGGCGGAATAACCGGAAAGCTTTGACCCTCGCTTGACCCGAAGGGCCGGAGTGGGAATTCTTATGCACGGCGACAACGGTGATTTCCGATCCGGGAATTCCCTGCATACCGAGCAGAAAGCATTTCTCGATGACGCCGTATTCCCCGCCGCCGCTCTCCGCCAGCTGGACCATCCCGTTCGTGGAGAATCCCCTGAATTGATCGCGCGTGGAGGAATCGGACGCCTCTCCGTCGGAGTCCAGTGCTATGAGGTCGGAATCGGGCACAGTGATAGAAACTTGGCGTTGGATTTGGGCGATGTCCATATCGAAATGGTAGCGTGAATTCGTTTGAAGAGTGTGAGAATGAGAGTGAAAGAAATAGTCGTCCATTCGGTACCGACTAAGGTTTTTGGCGGTTTGAGATAACGAACACATTTCTTGTGTGGGGACCTCTGCTGTACTTTATTTTTTCCAAAAGAATTTAATTTATTCTCGTTATTATTTCAACTCTCACGAAAAAATAATAACGGGGACAACTCTTTAAACATTCAATACTCCAAATTAGGAAAAATGTTATTTTTCTTAACATTTTTACCAAAAGTAAATTGATAAAGTAATGTAAAATTATATTTTTAAATGAAAAAAATAAACTCCCTTCGGGCTCGGCATAATTATTGTTTCCTCTCGAACTGGTCTGCCTGGACTCTGCCGCTAGAGATTTGAAAATCTTCGTCATTTCATCACTATTCCGACCACTGATGTTACCGCCAGCTGCAGTTTTCACCTCTCGTTGATCTTCTCAGTTCAAGTCCTTGTAGAAGAATGAGATGATCGAGCTGGGAGTGAAGTCGTGATGTGGGCATTGCCTCAGTAGACTCCTGAATCGCTCCCAAGCCTCATGAAAGAATTCCCCCGGTTCTTGCTCGAAAGCACAAATCTGACCTCTCAAGTCAAAGGTCTTCTGCTGAGGGTAGAACCGAGTAATAAACTCCTTGTACATGTTGTTATAATATGACTCGAATTGAAAACGGAACAAGAACACAAAGTTCACGGAATAGGCACACGACTTGTACACATCTTAATTAAAGAGTGATGTCATTATGACATCACACATGAATTGAGTGGGTGGGACGCGGTGGGTGCTGCACACCATGATCATGGGCTTCAGCAGGTATGTGTTGGGCCGTGGATCGAAGGATGAGTTACGGGTCCGTGATGAAGTTTGATGGTTCCTATTTTGGTTTAAGAACAGTATAATTATATTAGAAATATAATTATATTCCTTATTAATTTAAGAGTCATATGTTAGGAAAAAAGATTTATTTCTAATTCTAATTGTTACCAATTTGATAGGTTTGATGCACTTATAAATTGAGGTTCTCCGGTAGATGAAAATCATAAAGTGCAATAGGGTGAATTATTGTAAGCCTCAACGATGTAGTCGATTGGTTCTTTCTTCCCGTGGTTTTTTTCCCGAGTTTTGGGTTTCCACGTAAATTGTGTGTTCGTTCTTTTCGTTTATCTTTTTCTTCGCATCTCATATATATTTCGAGAGCCGTGAGGGGCTTAGTTTTCAATATTCGCAACAAGTGGTGTCAGAGGATCGTAAAGAGCACAACAAGTGGTATCAGAGATAGGTTACGATCCTGTGACCAGTTATCAAGAGCTTTCGTGGGGATCCCGGACGGGGAATCCATACAAGGCGGGCGTTGCGGATATTGGTGTTTCTAGATCAAGGTGGAGCTCGAGAATATTTTGGGAGATGGCGACGATGGTTGATATTCGGTGTTAGATCGGAACACGTGGTTCTCTTCATGGCGGTTCAAGGTGGAGTTGGTTCAGTGATTCTAACCAACATGGATCTTGATGATGCGTTGCTGAGGCATGGACGATGTCAAGCGCGATGGAGCCATAAGAGAAGGTGTGGAAGAATAGAAATGTGAGGTATAATTTCACTCTATCCCTCCGGTGATTTGTTTCATGCGGTCGCGGCTTTGCGATCGAGGGAGACGATGAAGGAGGTTTTGAGTAGTGAAAATCCGGGGGAATGTCTTGGTGTCCAGAGTTGGGCAAAGATGAAGAAATTCCAGGGGGTTTGTCATTACTACAAGAAAAGGGGCGTGGTGAAAATCTAGGTGAATTTCTTAATGGCCAAGGTGGAGCATGGAAGAAATTCTAGGGGGTTTGTCACTACTGCAAGGAAGATAGCCACGTGAAGGGGGACTGTCAGGTCCTGAAGAATCGGAGAAAGGAATCGAAGGTGGCCGATTCCGGAGTAGGAGGTTTCATCGATGTGGAACTCCTGGTTGTCTCTGATTTGGGGAACGTGTGAGGGGTGGATCTTGGATTCTAGATGTTCGATGGTGTCGGTGGAACGGTGTTCATGGGGCATGACACATCGTGTGAGATACGCGGCACGGGAACTGTGAGAATCAAGATTTGTCGATGGGCATATTCGAACCCTCGGTACTGCAAGGTACGTTCCGGTCCTGAATGGTAATCTTATCTCTCTCAGGCCTTAGATCCGAATGGGTACCAACTTCGGTAAAGGTGGAGTGTTGAAAGTAAGTCGGGGCGACTTATTTTGCGAGGCGAGAGAAAGATTTGGTGGATTGTACGTATGAGCTATGCGGCAACACAATTACCAAGTGGACAACTGCCTCTGTCCAAGAAAGTCATTCGCTGGAAGGTGAGTCGGGTTCACTTTTTTAAAAGTCATGTGCATGTGTGTTGGTGTCGGGGACACCGGGAATACTAACCCGAATAGTATTCAAATTTTGGATAATCGAGCCTAGGCGTACTATGGATAGCACTGGAGTATTGGCGAATGCAGGTGGTGCTGATAGTAGTGGGAAGACGAGATTTGAGAATGGAGATTGCGTGAAGGTCATAGAGCTTGGTGGTACTCAAGGGATGATCGGTGCAACTTCGCATTCTTGTACTAAGTTTGGGTGTGGTTCAAACTTAGGTTGCTCATGTTTTGAGTGAGTCCTGCGGGGCTGGGTGGAAGAAAGTAAAATTGGTTTATTATCGTTGGAGGATGGTGCGGCTTAGATTCGCGGGGATTCTCGTTAAGGTGGAGATTTGTTATAATATGACTCGAATTGAAAACGAAACAAGAACACAAAATTCACGGAATAGGCACACGACTTGTACACATCTTAATTAAAGAGTGATGTCATTATGACATCACACATGAATTGAGTGTGTGGGACGCGGTGGGTGCTGCACACCATGATCATGGGCTTCAGCAGGTATGTGTTGGGCCGTGGATCGAAGGATGAGTTACGGGTCCGTGATGAAGTTTGATGGTTCCTATTTTGGTTTAAGAATAGTATAATTATATTAGAAATATAATTATATTTCTTATTAATTTAGGAGTCATATGTTAGGAAAAAAGATTTATTTCTAATTCTAATTGTTACCAATTTGATAGGTTTGATGCACCTATAAATTGAGGTTCTCCGGTAAATGAAAATCATAAAGTGCAATAGGGTGAATTATTGTAAGCCTCAACGATGTAGTCGATTGGTTCTTTCTTCCCGTGGTTTTTTTCCCGAGTTTTGGGTTTCCACGTAAATTGTGTGTTCGTTCTTTTCGTTTATCTTTTTCTTCGCATCTCATATATATTTCGAGAGCCGTGAGGGGCTTAGTTTTCAATATTCGCAACAAGTGGTGTCAGAGGATCGTAAAGAGCACAACACATGTCCTTCCATGAAGTGATAGAATCCGGATCCAAAGATAGTAGCTAATTCTTCGCCCTATCTCTCAAGGCATAGGGAACACATTTCAAGCGGAGCTGATCGTCATCCAGTGCTCCGAGGGGGAAGGCGTTCAAGGCTGTATAGAACTCCTTGATGAAGTTAAGAGCATCCTCGTTAGCGGTTCCGGAGAACTGTGGGAGCTGAGCAAGGTGGTGAGCTTTGAGATCGTATCTCCTCGCAGCATCACCAAGGACAATACACGAGCTAGCTCCATCGATTTGTGGATGCGTTAAGTCTCCAAAGAGGGGTGGCTGAGCACGGTTGTTGTTGTTGTTGTTATCCTCAGCGTTGTTGTTGTTGTTGTTGTTGTTGTTATTGTTGATTCCGTTGTTGGGTATAACACCATCCATGGTTGAGATTTCGGTATCGGGTTCGGAGTCGGTAATGGAAGAATCGGAAGAAGAGTCGTCGTCTAAATTCGAGCACCGACTGATACTCTTGCGTCTGTTGATGTTTACTATTACGGGTGCAAGCTCGGTATTCTGACTTCTCGTACCTACCATGCACCAACAAAGGCAAACAAACAATCAAACGCACATGAACAAATAAAATAAATAAAAAGAAAAATAAAAAGGAAATTGTTGCAAACACCTAAACACTAATACTAGTGCCTAAAGTGTTCCCCGGCAACGACGCCAATTTGATTAGTCGTTTTTAGTATCAAATAAAAGTGTCGAACTAATTGCCAAAGCAACTCGCCCGAGTCGATCTCGCGAGGAACACTACTATCGGCTTAGTAAAGGTGTTTATTTGTTTGCAACGGGGATGAGAAATTGAAATAGCATAATGCTCAAGTTTGTTTTGGTTTTTGATTAAAGCTAAAAATTAACTACTGTATTTAAATTACAAGAAAGCACGAAAGAAAACAAGAATGATTGTTTTTAAATAAATTGAGAAAAACTTAAGGTTTCGAGAATCACGATTCTCTTCCTTTAGGTAGAACTCGAATTCGTGAAATCGTGCTAATACGTCCGTTCCCGGTTGGTATCAACTTGATATCGAAAACTCAAATTTGACCCTAGTTAGAAAAATCGATCCACCCTAACCCTAGGTAAAGTAATTAGCTACTCATGATCTTTATTGAAAAACTATTGGATTTTTGAAAATTAAAATTCATGAAACGAATTACGAAAAGTAAATATCACGATCAACAAAGAGAAGAAATAAACGAAAGGAAAGCCCGGAAAAATAAAGAAGTCTTACTACGATAAATATTCGAGAACAAACGTAGGCACCCGTCGGAGGCGAATTCAACTTTTGCCAAGATCCAAGAAGTAAACAATTCAAACAACGATGAATAAAACCTAGAAGTAACAAGTCTCTCCAGCTCTCTCTCTCTCTGTCCAGAAAATAGAATAAAAAGTGCGTAACAAGTCTTTTTGGGTCGAAGCCCTAGTTATCATTCGAGAAATTCCGCGGTCAACATCGTTCAAAGCTGCAGCCAGGAGGGAGCGGTCGCCAGAGGCCCAGGCGATCGCCTGGAGATGGTCGCGAGCGACCGCTCGGGAGGGAGGCGATCGCCTGCACGAAAAGTGCAAAATCGGGAATTGGGCGCAAGCGATCGCCTGGTCTTCAGCCGGTCGCCTGCTGGTGGTCGTGAGCCATGTAGAGCACTCCAAGGGCTTTCCGTAGAGATATATATTATCGGTATAGGTGGTCTGAGTTGGGAGACCCAAACTCTCCAAGTTCGCTGCGCATACATTCCGAGGCAGCTGCGTACTGGGCTAGAAACTCAAGTACTGCGACTATATTACGGAGATATATGATCGTAAAAGGGCAGGGCCTCGTACAAATCTTCGAGAGATTTCCATCAAGGTATGGAACATGCATGTATGTGGTCGGAGCTGGGAGAACCAAGCTCTCCAAGTTTGCTGCACATACACCTCGGGGCAGCTGCATACTGGGCTGGAAACCCGTGAATTCCGGCTTTATGACGGGGAACCATGACAACAAACTGGTAGGGCCATGTAGAGTATTTCAAGATCTTTCCGACAATGTATGGATCGTGTTTTTAGGTGGTCGGAGTTGGGAGAACCAAAGTGGCCAAGGTTTCAGCGCAATCACGATAAGTGGTCGGTCAAATCAATTTACCGTTTTTCAACTTGTTTTTGCTCGTTCTCGCATTGAACATGATCATACACCTACACACTCCACAAAACATCATACCTACCGAGAATCATGATAATGATGCACAAGAATGACACAAAATGGCATGAAACGACACAAAACATCATAGAAAAAGTACATGTAAATCAAGCATTTTAAAAAATACTACCACACTAATAATAATACTTTATTCACAAAATACAAAATAAAATGAAGTATGACCATTACGCTAGTAATGTTACAAAAAATAACATAATTTTTTTAATATTCTAACATTTTTAAGAATTCAAAAGTTGAGCATGTAAATGTCAAGTTCATTACAATATATGTGTTTGTTTTTCGGCCCTTGATAATAACGATTTCAAAAGCAGTTATGGATAACCGAACTGACCCATAAGGTTAAGTTGTGACTTGCAATGAGTCGGGGCATTGCAAATTGTATTAAATAAAATTTCGATCGTAATTAAGTGTAATGCTTAACCAAGTGCTACATTTCGAATGTTAATGAATGCACTCTTAGGCGCCATCTAAAACATTCTGCAGGGATAGTAGGTCCTTGCAATGCAAAGTTTACGACGAGCACATAACACATTAAAAGATGGAGGAACGAGTCAACCACACAATAAAAAAATAAGAATACTACACATACAAAAAATAATAGTAAGTAGTATTGTTTATGTTTCATATAACAAGACTTTTTTTTTCTCAAAGTACAAATGAGGCGGTCGTAGTCTTTAGAATCTCAGTTGAATCCAACTGCGAGGTTTTATCTCTCACAATAAGTCAAGTGGTTGAATCGAATTTTCAAGGCCTGAATTACTTGCGAAATCAACTACAAGTATGGGCTTTAGACTATAAGTGGGCCTGTGCGCGATATGGGCTTTAGACTATTTATTCAGCCCATTCCGAACGGCAGAAAAAAGAGTCAACTATTGGCGCCTCTAGAATTACTTTACGCACTTGTGATTTATTTACCTCCAAAATATAATTCTGCGATTAACACACCCCTTAACTTAATACCTATATTAGGAGCGTGCAAAATAAGACCGGACCGAAAAAAAAACCGGAACCGGTCCAGACCGGACCGGAATCGGACCGGACCGGTTGCATCCGATCCGGTCTCCGGTCCGAGTATTTTTGAGATTCCGGGTTCCAGTCCGGTCCGGTCTAAACCCGGAATTTTCCGGTCCGGACCGAAAACCCGAAATTTTAATATATATATATATTATATATATATTATATATATAAATATGTGTTTATATATAAAATAATATATAAAAATTTAAAATTCTATTTTTTTAATATGATATATTTTGCTTAATTTAATTATTTTTATTTATCAATTGAATTTATTCATATTTCCTATGTATATTTATTAATATATTGAACTACTATTTTGATTTAAATTAATATTAAATATAATAATTTGAAAAAAATAAATAAAATTTAATTAAATAAATAAAACCGGTCCAAACTGGTCTAAACTCGGACCGGACCGGAATTTACCGATCCGGTTTCCGGTCCTTGAAATTTTAAGATTTCGGTCCCGGTCCAAACCGGTTCCAGTCCGGTCCGGTCCGGTCTTGGACCGGTGCACACCCCTAACCTATATTACCCCTCTCCTCCCCTAAAAACAATTTACTAAGAGCACTCCAAATGGGGGAGGCAATGACAAAATTTGCATCCCCACCTCTACGATAGCAAACCCAATGGGGGCTCTATACTGGTGGCAAAATAGAGTTTGTGAACAGTGGACGGAAAATTTGTCTATCCACTATTCATTGCGACAAATATTTTTTTTTCTTCTTATCTTTAATGTTAGTTATTATACATTTATTTTATTTTTATTTTCATTTTAATATTATTAATTTAAAAGTAATGTGATATTTTATTTTTTTAATACACAATCTTATATTTATTATTATTTAGAAAAATAAAATTAAAATTTAATTAAGACAAATACAAATTAAAAAAATACAAATACAAATTAATTTTTGAGAAGAATTTGCTAATTCGTAAAATTAGTGACTATGATCAATATCTATTATTTAATATTTAGTATTATATTATGTTTTTTTTATTTGCATTATGATGTATTATTATGTAATTTTCTTTTGTATTAACATGTAATTGTAATGTGTTATTTTATTGAATTTTCGTATTTTTTTTGTAACTTATATATTTTTTTATAAAAAATGACATTTTAATTTATTTAATTTCAAATTTCTAATCGTACATATCATATTATAAATTTAATTATATACAAATGTAATTTAAATAAAATTATTGTGTGATAAAATTAGGAATATTTTCAAAAAATATTCTTTTTGAGTTAACATTTGAGTTTTATCGTTGGAGATGATTTTACTGTTTGTGACAAATTTGGTAGCAAAATTTGAGAAAGTGTGATGTTTAACTCCCCACCATTGAGAGTGCTCTAACCACACCCAACCCCTCAATCTCATTCCATCTGTACACTTTTTTTTTCAAACGAAAATTTTCGATCTCAATTCTTACTACATTATTAATATTAATATGTAAAGTTTTCGTGCAATCTACTAACAAACAGAGAATTGAAGTTTTAGAGAATATTTGTTTCAGTGTTGTTGATCGAATTAATTTCAAAAAATCACCTTCAATTTCGTTATAGTTTTGCGCCTGGAAAAAATTGTGAATTTATTTTTAATATAGTTAGGGTTTTAGAGTATAACAATTATTTATTCAACCCACAATTTATTATGAGTTACTTAATTGATAGAAGTAAATATGAGAGTCTAATATAAATATTAAATAAATATAAGAGGGTAATATAGTTATTTTACAATAGTGTAATTTTTAGTTTTTTAAAATAGAAGTGTCTAAAGTAAAATTTGAAGTGTAAATAGTAGGGGTGGGCGTTTGGTCCCAAAATCCCGATCTCGTCCCGATCCCGTTCTTAAATGGGACGGAACAGGACGGGAATGAAATATAAAAAGTATTAATCCCGTCCCGTCTCGATCCGGATTAAAATAATGGGATGGGACCGGGATTAGTTAAATAAATCCCGAAACATCCCGTCCCGTTATATATTTATATATATTAAAAAAATATATTTTTAATTATTTATAATATATTATTGTATTTAATTTTACATAATTTGTAAAAAATAAAATTTACTATATTAAAATTTAAACAAAATCAAACAACCTATGATTTTTATAAAAAGATAATAATAAGTTTTATAATACGTAATTAAGTGTATAAATTTGTTTTTAATAGTATATAATATTTTTTTATTGAAATTAATTAAATTAAACGGGATCCCGTTTCGATTCCGATCCCGTCCCGATTTTTTTAGGGATCCCGAACTCACGGGATCAATTTTTAAAAAGTGTGATCCCGCCCAGTCCGGTCCCGTTAAAAATTTTATGGAACGAGACCGGGATCAAGTAAATTCCGTCCCATCCCGGCCCATGCCCACCCCTAATAAATAGTCTAAGAAAAAAAAAGGAGACACGTGCCAAGATTGCATTTTCTTGAACCACCACCAGCAGCCAGCAGCAGTAGAGACTAGAATCCAGAATCAAATTTCAACAGAGGAAGAAAATCCATTCCCCCATTTTCTTGCCGCACAGATTGTATAAGGTAATCGATACCAAATTTCTACCTGAATTTGAATTTGAACTCCATATCGTTATCTTTTATTTCTTCAATTTTTAATTTTTAATATCAGTTGCCGAAATAGTAGTAATACAGTATATAATTTCCTTTGACCTTTGTCCGTTGTTGAATTTTTCTTTGCCTGTAATTTTGTTTTTGCAATCTCGAAAAGGGCACTTTGGGAATGTTAAATGTGCAGTCTTTCTAATGTTTATTCCCAAACCTAATAAGAAGCTTTGTGTGAACCTCGAAGATGGTTTGATCATTTGCAGCACTGCCGAGTGGTAGTTGGGAGATCAATCATACATAGGTTTTGCATTTAGAAGAATCCCTCAGTTTGTAATTTTCAAGTGTGTCAATACGCTTCGAAAATACTTAGTGATCGGATTTAGGCACTCTTCTCCTCGTGTGTGTTGCTGGCGAATGATTAAGAATTACGCAAGCATATGACGAGCGAGGTACGAATCACGACCTTGACGACTGATAATCCGAGTGATCAAGTCGGTGGGCGTCCTAATTTGAATTTGTTCAGTGTGCATGATTTCTTTTCGAAAATTTCCAAGAAATTCCGCGACCATATTAAGGTATGTAGGCCGCTCTGCTTAGAAGTAACCGAGGTTATGTTTGGATGGAAACCCATTCTTCAATTCCAAATGCAAGCTTGAATCTTGATTTATTTTTTAAACTCGTTTTCTTGTTTTCGCAGTTTCAGCATAAACAGCCGAAGAGTAACGTGTCAAAGTTAGATTTCCCCGCGTGGCGTAACAAAGGTCCGCCTTCTTTGGAATTGAATTCAGAAAGGCTTTTGAAGGCTTGGAAAGACAATCCGAATTGGGTGGAACATCCTCCAGTTATAAAGGTGAGGAAGTTCTAAGGGAAAACTTATCGAATTTAGCTTCGTTTTTTTAAGTATATTTGAAAATACGTATTATGCGCTCTAAACTATATAATTGGTTGTGCTTTTCTCCCGGAAAAGGAATATGTGGATTCATGCGTCAACTCATGATATGAGATCGACCGATTAGTTTTTTCGGCATAAACCATTTTAACTTTTATTGATCAGTTAATGCAGACTTGTAGTCCTTGATATCTTCGTTCCATCTAATGCTGTTGATCGTTGATATACAATGTCAAACTTTCTTTTTTAAGTCTCGGAGCAAAAATTATTCAACTGGCTTGTTTTTGTAGGTGACCATTCCTAAAGGTTCTCTTTCCAACCTGAATTTGACAGTGGATGTTGGGTTGCCGCCTGATGCAGTGTACGATATTGTGACGGACCCCGATAATAAGAGAGTTTTCAAAAACATTAAGGTTGTTTCACCAGAGATATTTCATCCAGATTTTTTTTTTACATTATTGACATCTTATAATATACACTCAGGAAGTAATATCAAGAAAGGTATTAGTCGATGAAGGTTTAAGGCAAGTGGTTGAAGTGGAGCAAGCAGCGATTTGGAGATTCCTTTGGTTGTCCGGCACTATCTCGGTTCATGTTTTAGTAGACCAGAACAGAGAAGATTATACAGTAAATATATTGTTTTTTTTTCTTTTAATTTTCCAGTAAATCATTTGTTTTATTACATTGCTCATCTCATATTGCAATATATATGTCAGATGAAGTTCAAACAAATAAAGTCGGGATTCATGGAGAGATTTGAAGGTCAATGGAGAGTCGAGCCGTTATTCGTTGACCAAGATCTGGTATGCGGTCCGTGCAAACCAGAATCCATGTTGGATTATGTCTCTTGCACCAAAGGCAGAGGAAGAGTCGCGTCGAGGCTGAGCTTAGAGCAGCTAGTGCAGCCGGCGGTTGTGCCTCCGCCGCCCATTTCATGGTACCTCAGAGGGATCACTACAAAGACGACTGAGATGCTGATTAATGACTTGGTGGCCGAGGCTGCAAGGATAAGGCAATCTGGAAAATGTGAACAAGACGGAGAAGATGAAGAGAGTGGAAGGCGTGATATTAAAGAGAGGTGGGCGTCGAGAAGAAAGAATGCAGTTAGGCATACTCGTAGAAGGTGATTTCTGAATCGAAGCTGCTTCTTATAAATTTGTTTCCAACATTGTATTCTATTGATTGTATATTTATAAAAGGTAAATGACGCTTTTCGTATTTGGAGACAAATCGCGTTGCTTTCACGATGATTTCAATTTCCTTCTCGTCGAGTCGAACTTGCACTCGACCATTAGTATCACTACATTTATATTGAAAGAAATAAAACGAGAATTAAAAAAATATACTTCCTACTAATTACATCATCCTACTAATTAATCCACTCGAGTACTCGAGTACATTCATTCTCAGTTCGTTAAAAAGTTACACCATCGACAATAGGGCCAGTTGTAGCAGCTGGAGGAGCTGCTTCGTCCCACCCTTGATCACCAGTGACAACTGCAATAAATTCAATGTTTAATCTTAAGTTGTTCGCGGCACAACAAATATCAGGTTAGTTTACGAAAACACCGGAGAACATCTGTTAAGAACCAAAATATGAAACTCATCGGAAAATACCACTGCCAAGCCAACAGGCTGTTCTTCAATAATAATTCACAATGCACTTCAATAATAATTCACAATGCTGAAAAATAAACCCTAGTCCAGTACTTAAATAGACTAATTAATAATAGAAAAACATAATAAAAAATCTTAATAATAATAATAAATAAAATAACATCTATCCAGCCCACGAATTGTGGGCTTCAGCCCGTCCCCGCCTTTCGTAAACCAACAAGGGCCTCGGTCCCGAGTCGGGCCCCTGTTCTCGTTCCATAGCCGGGGAGAACTCGTCTTCTTCTTCCTCAGATCTTCTTTGGTGGGGTGGCTGATGTGTTGTTGTTCATAGCCACGTGATTTCTAGGGCTTCATGTGTTTTTATAGATGCTGGAAGTCTTGGGCTCCAAGTAAAATCGCTGGCTTGATCAGTTTAATTGAGATAAGGAAAGAAAAGATTCTTTCCTAATCTAATCCTGAAAAATAGGGATCTTGTCGCGTCCTTGACCAATTCCGTGTAGATATAGGACTCAATTTGATGTAGAGACGTGTTGGAAAATGACTCTAACGTTGGATGAGAGTCCATCTTTGATACTTCTATGAATCTGGTCGCCTTTTAACACTTCATAACTCTCAGGACTCTTCGTACACTACTTGGTCAACGTCCATCTCTGGTCAACTCCGATCTTTGTCCAACCTCTTTACTTCGTACGATACTTGGTCAAGCTTCAATCTTGATCACTTCCTGACTTTGGCCAATATGTCAATGGTGTTCATGTCAGGCTAACTTGCTCAACCAGCATACTTGCTCAATGCGTCGATTTCTTTCCAAATGTTCGTCTTTTCACGTTTCACCTGCATAACTTGACCATAGACTCCAAATGTGCCCTCCCAGACACGAACAAGGTCAAAACAACTAAAAAGACTTGATTAACTTGACTCAAAAGAACTAAAAATGAGCCAAAAAATATGGCTCATCACACGCACACACTTTAATTACGCTTGTCCTCAAGCGTGTGGTATGACTCGCGCTGCTCAAGTAGAAAACAAGGGAGGGAGGGAAAGAAATAAAAAGAAGACACTAGCATACTTTTCAAAATACAACATTGATCAAGTAAACAGACAGTCAAAATCGTAGTCCAAGGGATGCATAAAAAATAGTCAAGACGCTGCAATAGGATTTTTGGTTCACTCCCTTAGTGTGTCTCTCATTCAGTGTATGGGTAGTGTATCACTCAATTTTGTTTTGGAATGCGCTCTGCCTTGGGCTTGACCAATTTCTGACCTATGACAATTCTTAGTTGATCTAGGCATATCATCAGGACTTTTTAGGGTGTTTGTGTAGGCTGTATTGGGCATATCTCCATGTTGACCGTAGGCAATGTTGCTTATTTTACTTAGCAACTTTTTTTTTCGTACCTCTAATTCACTCCCTTCTTACGGGGCCTCAGCACAACTCATTTATTATGGAGTTTTTTTTTTTGTTTTTTTTTTTTTTTTTTTTTTTTTTTTTAAACTTGGTCAACCAGTTCACAGGATTTGCTTGCTCCCATTGACAAGGTTCTGAAGACTTTCTTTCTGACTTGCCCATTTTTCATACTCGGGCAGGTTTTCAAGTTGGTCAGAATGTCCCCCGGGTGATCAAAGAACAGGCTAGGTTCAAGGGGCTATCAAGGGTCTTCTTTATTTATTGACAAAAATGAGCTAAAAATTGCCTAAGTCATCTAAAACCTCGACTCAACAATCAATTCACACAAGCAGAAATAAGGCAAACCTCAGCATTACGACATTCCAAAAAACTCTCAAGAAAGAAATATATTCATAACGTTGGCTCAAATCTCACGGCTACCTAATTGCAGTTCCATCGTCCCAAATTTAATGCATAGACTAATAATTTTGAAAAATGTTCAAATTGACCAAGTATATTCATCAAGCATGCGACACGACCAAGGACAGGGGTTGCTCATACCCGTTCCCCCACTCACACACTTTGCCTTTGGCAAAGTGGGTGAAATAGTAATAAGATTGGGTAGGGACTTCCCTTGACATAAAACTCCGACTCCAAACGACGTTGGCGCACCTCTCCACTCACACACTTTGCCTTGGGCAAAGTGTGTTAATGAAAAGATCACCCTTGACTCGAAAGAAAAGAAAAAAAAAATAAAAAAAATAAAAGAACAATTGGGAGGGCAAGTGAGGAGGAGGTAAAGTCAAGTAAAACCTGATTTGAGCATGGGTGAAGTGATCATTAATGTTTTCAGCAGCTTTACGAGGTCATCTTTGCATGTTGCCTTGTCGCCTTAGGACTACGCCCTCAGTCAGTAACTTGGGCACGTCTACCCAGACCTTGACTTCTCTCTAGTGGTCATCCTTGTGACTTCAGGGAACTCATCCATCTTCTAGCGTAAACTGCTGAAAGTTGGCTGATTAGACGTTTTTGTGTGCGTCTCTCGTCAAAATCCGAGGTCAATTGTAGTTTGACTCGGTATCAATCCAAGGAAACGGAAGAGTGAAGTTTAAGTGAATGAAAAGTGTTAGATGCATAAATCATTAAACTAAGTCCTAGGTTCAAGTTCGATTAACAAGGAAAGTAAATAAAACATAAAAGCAACTAGTTAAATACTTGAATTGAAATACGATAGTTGAAAAGACTCGGACGATAATAATTAAAACTTAGTAATAAATTTGTATTTCCCCTTTTTCGGTCTACACGATTAAACACACGAACGTCAAGTTCCCGATCAGGCTTCTTAACTCGTAAAATACGTTTAATTCACTTAGATATTCGCTCCCGGTCGGGTTACGATTCTAAGATCGTGTTAATCGCATTTTAACTTTCCGGTTTATAAAAATCAATTACTTCGTTTATCATATAATCATCCGAGTTGGTATTTAGTTAAACATTTTATTTAAATTTATAAACTACAAAAGCATGAATGAACTTAAAAGCATAAATCCAAAATATAAAATGTTAAAGACTTCAAACTTGAAAACGAGAACTAAACTAATTAAAGCAAATTTAAACAAACATTTTGGGAAAGCAATTAAAACATAAAAATAAACTTGTTTAAGCAATACAATTTTTTTACGAGAATCAGAAAGTTACAATACTCAACAACAAAGCAATTCGGAAATAGACTAAGTGAAAGCGATTACACGAATTTAATGGCTCTCGGAACTAGATCGTGCTCTCCGGAGTTGTCGGCTCCGGAACGGCGTCACCCGGCACTCTCCTTGAAGTTCCCGGTCGAATGGTATATTTTTCCTTCTCCATCTTTGCTTAAATTCATCTCCAAAAAACTGCCCTCCAACTTCCCTGCAACCGCTCTCTTAACTTGATGAGACTTTCCAACCGCACTAATTATTGTCGGCCCAAATACTTGCAAATGTCCAGCCCACTTCGTCTTTTCGTTCTCAGTCCGTTTCCTTCTCGATTTCTTCGACTTTTCACCTGAAACATGATCAAACAACAACTTCCAACTACTCGTGAGATCAGACACAACACAACATAAAACATAAATTAAAACGACACTAAAGTAATAAAACACGACTCTCACTCTACACAAAACGTAAACTAAAATCACATAAACACGACACAATTCACACCCCCACGCTCAAATCCTTGCTAGTCCCGAGCAAGGTAAAATCAACCAACACGTGTTTGCACAAATCACCTACTTGAACTCACTACGAACCACAATCCAACCAACTTGTTATGAACGAGAAAAATGAGAAATGAAATACCATGTCACTCAAGCTCACCTCATCTCTCACAATGTTTCACTCGAAAATATGAATTGGTAACAAATAATGCAAGAACAAAATGTATTAACTTACATTCAAGAAAAGCTCATCCAAATCCATCATGAACATCGAGAATTCCAACAACAACAAGAATATACATGAACCACAATTATCACAAGAATCATCCCTATACTTTGACAAAGAAGAAATAAGAATCGATACGAGATTGCAATAAGGTAGGCTCGGGTCATAGGTGAGAATCGAAAGAAAAATAATAAAGCAAATAGGCTCCTCCCTCGACAACTTCCTTCACCAAATGTTCTCACATCACAACCCCCTTATAGCATCAACATACATCATAGAATACATGTCTCGGTAGGCAATTATTATTCATATACTTCCCGCTTTTTACTACTTATTTTTTATGTTTTTTTTTTTCCTTTTTGCTTTCTTTTTGCTTTTTTTTTTTATTTTATTATTCCCTCATCGATTGTTTTCACAACCAAAAAGTACTCGTTTTTTTTTTATATATATATATAGGGAGTAAGCTTTTTCTTATTATAGCTAGCCTTAACACGAGAAAACATGTTTACAATATATCACAATCCCCGAATAACCTTCACACAACAATCTCGTAACCCCTCATAATCTCACATCGCTCGTGAAACTCTCGGCTACAAGAAAAAGGTACAATGTAAGCTCAAAAGGTAATCTAGGGAGTCCCTCGACGGGCACGGTCATTTTGGGGAATTTATAAATGTGGAGGTAATCCTATCAATCTCGTACGTCATTTTCTCATTCTTAACAAAGTCAAAGCAATTTCATATTCATGTGATGTCTACAATAAGTTCAATCATGCATTCTCAAGAAATACCAAAGAATCTCACGTTCACCTCTCGAGAAATATATCAATAACGCTCCAAAGAAATAAGGCTCAAAACTCGCATTTGTATCAAGGAAAAATCATGCATATCACAAACTCATTTTCTCGACACATAACAAGTGGTACATCCTACAAACTAAGTGAGTTCAAGCAACAACTTAACCTTATCCACATGCAAACACTACCACATTCGGGACAAAACAATTTCATTGAGCGTAAATAAATAATCCCCAACAAAAATAACACACAAATCCAAAAACATAAACCATTAACAAGAAATAAACACACAAATATACAAGACTCAAAATAAAATAAAATAAAATAAAATAAAATAAAAATAAAAAAAATAAAATAAAAAATAAAGATAAGAAAAGAAAAACATACCTAGGTCGTGACTAGCACGACCTATCTAACATTTGGGTGGTGGTTGTTGTTGGAAATCGACTACCCGGGAGGCGTTCGTTCGATCGTTCGAACATCCGAACGCTCCCAGTCGACCTCCGAAGTCGCTACTTCGTTCGCTTTTCCAGCCCGTGCCCCGATTCACGCCCAGCCATTGCCCCGAAGGACAACCGCGCGAACCGAGCGGGCTGCCAGAAAAAGGCCATAACGGCGGGCGTCGTTTGGAAACGGCGGTCGGCGTTTCTCCGCGAACAGCAACGCGACGTTGCTGTTCCGGGCTCGTTTCCGGATCGTTTTTCCTCATCCGACTACCGATCCGAAGGTCCTAGAACCCCCAGTAGTCGAGGAATGCGATCCACGATGCCCGGATCCCGATCGTACGTTCAAAGTATGATCAACGAGATAAAAGTGAGATCGAATAAGTGCGGAATTAAAGATCCGATCTCATACCTTAGCGGTCGAATTGTTGAGACCTTAGCGATTGCTAGCGTATGCCTCTTCCCGACTCCAACCGCTGTGTGGGCAACGATCCGTTGGGTCTCCCTTTTCTGCTCTCTCTTGATCTACCAGCGTGATATTCTTTTTCTCAATCAGAGAAAAATATCAGCGCTAACTATTTTATTTTAGAGAGAAAAAAATATAATTGCGTTAACAATTCTTTTTCTCAGAAAAATAAAAAGGCTGCGGACTGTAGGTTTAAGAGAGGGCAAGGGGGGGGGGGGGGGGGGGGGGTTTATAGAGTTACGCTAGGGACCTCTTAGGTAAATTAATTAGGGGCTAAATTGAAATATTAATTAACTTGGAATACGTAAACGCAATTCCTTAATTAATCGATTTCAATTTTAATTATTATTAACTCCACTATAAAATAATAATTGAATTCCCGAAATTAATTTAATATTAATTCAACAATAATATTTCCGCCGAAATTACATATACGACTTTCCCCGTGTTTAAGATATCGAACGTCCACGAATTTATTTAATTACTAATAATTAAATTAATTCGTTTCTTATTATCCGAGACTAGTACCACTCATCCTTATTATCATGTGGAACAAATCCACCTGCAGGGTTTACATGATAAACTTTATGAGCTCATCTCGGGGACGTTATCAACCCGATAAACGGGACACGGTTTCCTGTCTATAATCTATAGCATGCCGTGTGTACAATTCCGATTCTCAATTTACCGAGTATCTCGACTAATCAATTAGTCTCACTCATTGGCAAGTTAAAGAACCGAGAATTAGACACACGCACCTATAATTATATAGGGATTAGGAATTCGTATATCCGTAATCTCTGAGGTCTAGTTCGATTACGTCGATTAGTATAAATCGAACGCCCTCCCGTGGTCCTGCTCAATACACCAAGTGTACTAGTGTAACATAATAGTCAAGACCAACTATTACCCAGTCACACTACGACGTACCGATGGATTGTCCCTGTCCATCTAAGTCGTGAGCTTCTGTTCGATAGTATACGAGTAACCGACAGTATGATCTTCCGCGTGTCTCCTCACGCCATACTGTCTACAACGTATATATCTAGGACTATTGCATTCAAGTACAAGAAAGACAAAAATGCCGACAGTTTGATTATTAGATAATGTAAAACACAGATAAGGAGTTCCATATTGTCACTAAACTAGACATTTAGAATATAACTCCATCAGTTGTGAAATCCCGGTAATAGTCGTTCAAAAGCATCCCGGAGAGCTCGATTCTCCTCTTCTAGCGTGTCTACCCGGTCATCGTGTCGATTCAAGTTCGGTTCGCTTCTTGCTGGTCATACCAATGTTGATCCTTCTCGTCTATGTATCGTCGAGTTTCATAAGCGTAGTGTTGCCTCTCGGTCGCAAATGCAGCAGTTTTAGCATCGATCGTCATGATGCATTCGGCTCGATGTACCTCGGCTAGCTCCTCCCCACTGGCCCGATTGATCGCCCACGAACTCGGCTCGCCTCCCCAAAACCCGTCTCACTCCTGGACTGCATAAAAGATTGATCCCAATTCCCAAGCCTCGTCAACTCACTGCTCCTCGTCATCATCATCATCATCGTCACACCGACCAGCCCTATTTCTAATAAAAAATAGAAGACGGAGCAGCCCCGTATCGAGCGGAAATGTCCGGTGGAGTTGTCGAAGCTTCTGGAGCTTGAGTGGATGAGGAAGCTCTTCCTATGCTCCTCGTAGTCCGTACAGTCGAGAGGGAAGCTTTCTTCTTTCGTGTCATATTGATTGGTAAAGAAAATAGTTGAAAACTTCATTCGGGAATTTTGTCGAACACTTTGTGTGCACTTGAAACTTAGAGAAATTTCTTGTATATTTGTTGGTGAATCTTCCCAAAACCTGCAAATCAAGTTTACTCAAGTGTTTGTGAGTGATAAGAAGCAAAAGAAAATTTGTCGAAATCGGTTTTGTAAAGATAGAGATTTTCGCCCAAGAGAAAACAAGAAAAATATAAGTTAGAAAATGAATAAACTCGCTGCCAAGACCCCCTTTTAATTTCCTGATTTTTCAAAACTCGCGACCGCTGCTACATGCCAGCGGTCGCTAAATGCATTCGGCGGTCGCGAAAGATATAACGACGATCGCCGTTTCATCGAAAAACTTGGCAGAACCTCTGATACTGTTTCCTCCTTTTTGGCGGTCGCAGAAGCTTCTTCAGCGCCCGCGGTATGAAATGCAACGTGCGCTATTGCTCTATTTCTCTCCATTTTCCATTTTCACCCGTTTCTTTGATTCTTTTATCCTCCAAAACACGATCTCGTCCCTTAGCCTTTATTCTTGCTCAGTTTATTGTCGAGAGCTCGACTTATTTATTATCGGTTTCATCTTATTTGCAAAACACATTCCATGCCACCTTGAGAAGAAAATAGTGTGTGCTCTTGAAAAGATTTCCATCGTGTAAAAACCTTGTACACTCAAAAAGAAGGTCAGCAAATAACAAAACAATTAACTAAATTAAGTAATTAACTAAATAAAATATGAAACTAAAACTAGACAAACACTTAAACAATACTATCCGTTTCCCCGGCAACGGCGCCAATTTTGATTAGACGTTTTTGTGTGCGTCTCTCGTCAAAATCCGAGGTCAATTGTAGTTTGACTCGGTATCAATCCAAGGAAACGGAAGAGTGAAGTTTAAGTGAATGAAAAGTGTTAGATGCATAAATCATTAAACTAAGTCCTAGGTTCAAGTTCGATTAACAAGGAAAGTAAATAAAACATAAAAGCAACTAGTTAAATACTTGAATTGAAATACGATAGTTGAAAAGACTCGGACGATAATAATTAAAACTTAGTAATAAATTTGTATTTCCCCTTTTTCGGTCTACACGATTAAACACACGAACGTCAAGTTCCCGATCAGGCTTCTTAACTCGTAAAATACGTTTAATTCACTTAGATATTCGCTCCCGGTCGGGTTACGATTCTAAGATCGTGTTAATCGCATTTTAACTTTCCGGTTTATAAAAATCAATTACTTCGTTTATCATATAATCATCCGAGTTGGTATTTAGTTAAACATTTTATTTAAATTTATAAACTACAAAAGCATGAATGAACTTAAAAGCATAAATCCAAAATATAAAATGTTAAAGACTTCAAACTTGAAAACAAGAACTAAACTAATTAAAGCAAATTTAAACAAACATTTTGGGAAAGCAATTAAAACATAAAAATAAACTTGTTTAAGCAATACAATTTTTTTACGAGAATCAGAAGCTTACAATACTCAACAACAAAGCAATTCGGAAATAGACTAAGTGAAAGCGATTACACGAATTTAATGGCTCTCGGAACTAGATCGTGCTCTCCGGAGTTGTCGGCTCCGGAACGGCGTCACCCGACACTCTCCTTGAAGTTCCCGGTCGAATGGTATATTTTTCCTTCTCCATCTTTGCTTAAATTCATCTCCAAAAAACTGCCCTCCAACTTCCCTGCAACCGCTCTCTTAACTTGATGAGACTTTCCAACCGCACTAATTATTGTCGGCCCAAATACTTGCAAATGTCCAGCCCACTTCGTCTTTTCGTTCTCAGTCCGTTTCCTTCTCGATTTCTTCGACTTTTCACCTGAAACATGATCAAACAACAACTTCCAACTACTCGTGAGATCCGACACAACACAACATAAAACATAAATTAAAACGACACTAAAGTAATAAAACACGACTCTCACTCTACACAAAACGTAAACTAAAATCACATAAACACGACACAATTCATTGACCAAGTAGCCTTGCGGTATGCTCAAGCAGCTACCTTTATGCCCACCTTGACCTGCACATCAAAAAAACAAACAAACCCTTTCTCCTTTTGGATTTAGACAAGTCAAAGTTCTCTATCCGATTTTATTCAAAATAAAATAAAAAAACTAAAATAATATACAAAAAGATACCAGGTTGCCTCCTGGTCAGCGCCTTAGTTATCGTCATGGGCATGACGTGATGTATGCTCACCATTCTTCACGATGAAAGGTTTTGAGCTTCTCCTCGTTATGGCCATAAGAGGCCTTCATGCACTTGAGTAAATCTGTGAACTTGCTCATCATCCATCCATGTAAAGTGCCTGGTGGTTTTCCCAAACCAAATTGTAATTGCATGTTGGTCAGGGGCGACTTGCTCTTCTTTTCCGCATTTTGGGCGAACAACCCTTGTGTCTTTCTTTCTGAACCTTCACTTAAAACATCACTATTGATCTCCCTGATAGTATTCGCTTGTCCAAAGTAGAGAAATTTCGTGTACTTGGTCAATATCTTCATTTTTTCCTCAGGTGCCCATTCAAAGGCTGGCTCCAATCTCTCTTCTCGGACAGCATTCCCAGTTCGCCTCGTCTGGATTAAAATATCAGATGGTTGAAACATGTCAATATGAAATACCTCATGTTTCTTCACTTGGACGATATTTAGTTTTTGCTCTTGGGCAAGTTGTTCCTCTTGAGCAGATTGCTCCTCTTGGTCAGGTTGCTATTCTGCTTCAAGTTGCTCTATTTGGTGGTTGTAATGCCCGTAACCAAAATTAGGTGTGTTGGTCAGGCCATACTGGTCGTAGCAATTCTGTTCGTCTTGCTCATAACTGTGCATTGGCCAACCTGCGTGTCTTCTCTCATAATGTAGTGGTGGACGCTGTTCATGATCAACTTCATTTGTTTCAACTGCTTTGAGTTGTCTTGTGGCCATAATCTCCACGAGTTTCTCGATGGTCCCGCAAAGTTTATCAGTTTTATCGTTGGCAGGATATGGGCATATCAGTTGTCTGCTTGGGCAAGTAGTCTTCATCTTCAGGGGATCCTTCGGCCAAGTCTTTCAATATGTTGAACGCCTCACTTGCAGTTTTATCGAGAATAGAACCTCCACATGCAGCATAAATCATCATTCTTTCTTGTCCCCTCAGTCCGGATCTGAAGTATTGGATCAATTCATGATCCGGAAATAGACGATATGGGCATAATGCTTGAATCTCATTGAATCGTACCCAATAGTCGTAGAAAGATTCTCCTGTCACTATGGGAAATTGTCTCATAGACACCGGGCATTGCCCGGTGTTAAAAAAAAAATTGTCCGGTGTCTTTGTGCGTGGTGTTAAAGATCAACTATGTTTTAACACCGGTCAATGACCGGTGTTAAAAATAATTTATAACACCGGGTTTTTTGACATGGATCGATGTCTATATTATTTAAGACACCGGTCAATTCCATGGAAACTAACAAAATCAACCGGTGTGAAAAGTAATAACACCGGTCTTATTCATATATGACCGGTGTCTATAATGGTTTTTGACACCGGTTTTAAACTCTAGGACCGATGTCGTTGATAATAATTAAAATAAAAAAAAATATAATTTTATGAATTGCCAATAATTAAAATTATATTAAATTCCTGAAATTCAAATACAATATTCAAAATACACAAATTTCCAAATTCTTACAATTTTCATGGACTCCAAACACAATAATCAAAATACTCAAATGTAACATTCAAGAAAGAAAACCATAAAAAGAATGATACATATACGGCCCCTTAGGTTGCCCTGTTGAACTAATCACCAAATCCTTCTGCAACTCTCTCTTATCATTCGATAGTCTAGGCCTGCACAAAGTATAAATATAACATTACCCAACAAGAAGAGAAAAGTCTCAGAAGAATTCATCTTCGCATGTTCACATAGAATTCATCAAGATATGGACCTGTGGGGTAAATGACTGCCCCTTTGTGCACTGCAGAATACTTGAACCTTCAAAACAATTAGAAACCATTGCAATTAACCAAAAATTATCATTCTATTTTTAAACAGAATATATAGAAAAATTATCATTCTATTTTTAAACAAAAATAACAGAGTTAAAGGAGATTCGGCTAATTTCAATATTGGTGGATATTACCAAAAGTATCCTTAGGACATGTCAAAAAGAGAAGAAAAGAGTTACTAAAAATGGTCTACCAATTGTTATTTCTTTTAGTCCCGACTCTTGAGGGATGATAAATGTTTTGAGATCTATGTACCTTTTTTTCATAAAACCAAATTTCCTTGTATAAAAGCAATAGAGTATTCAGAAGATAATGGATATAGACAAGCTGAACTTAGATTTGATGAAAATTAAAGTTTAAACAACCAACAAGAGTCTGAATTACAACATTTCGAAATTAAAACCACCATATACCTAGTAGCTGGAGTCAATAACAACTCACTAATCATTGGAGGAGTTAAAGGAGACCCCTTCATGAACGATGACAACCTGGCATCTGCCCAGATACATTTCTAGCAATGCAAGATTCAACAATCTGATGGCGAATGTTTCCAGCTGCAAACCATCATAAATTCAGTTAAGAGAAAAAAGAGGTAATGATATATATAATCAAACACGTCATTTCTCTAGCCCTATCGGTCGCAGAACTGTATTAAAAACCCAAAGTTGCTCATAATGAGTCTCTGAAATTGAGTTTGAGCTCTTATTTAACACTGCTCACTCATTTATTTATAATACTAAAGTTTAATACACCATTCAATCGCCAAACAAAATCGAACAAAAATCATGAGGTGTTCTCACCTGGATGAGGTGTCAAATTGTTCATCTAAGTTTTCACGATATTAAATTCCGAACCCAAACACACTTCACCTGAATGAAAAAAAGAGTACAAATTTAATTAAGTCCGACCTTCTTCTGCTTGCCGCCGGTGGATTTTTCCGGCTTGGATGCCTGTGGAGCCTTTTCCTTCTTAGGTGCCTGAAAAAAAAAATCGAAATTAAAACAAACAAAAACAAAGTACGTGATAATCAGAGTGTAGAAAACCCTAAAAAAGTGACAATCAACTCCTCCTCTTCACCCTTCATAATTCCAACACAGAAAATGCGTGTCATAGCCTAATCAATAATGGGCGCCCAGATGAGCTGCATTCCTTCCGCCGCGCCGCCAGATCGCTCCTGCTCCGGCTTCGGCTCTGCCTCGCTAACCGGAGCGGATCAAAGCTCGTAAGAAGCCGTGTGTCGCGCCGATCCCCACCTACGGACCTTCGACTCCACCCTCCAAGCTCGCACGAGCCGCGCCATCAACTCCATCGTCGTCGGCGTCGACGTCCGATCCCTCTCCCTCGAATCCCTCAGCCAGGTAACCGAATTACTCCTCGAGATGAACGTCTGGAACAACAGTGACCTCTCCGATCTCATCGACGACTATTTCCAGAACACCCTCGCCACCCTCGATTTCTGCGCCTCCATCGACGCCTGCCTCGCACGCGCCGGCCACATCGAATAGATCGTCAATCTAGCCCTCCGGAAGTTCCAGGAGAAGCACAACGGCCGAGATCCGGCCCGAAACTACTCCAGCACGCTGGAGAAGCTGCGGAATTTCAAATCCACCGGCGATCCCTTCACGGAGGGCTTTTTCTCTCTTAAACTCTTGGTTTGCTCGTATGTTATGTGGAAACGGGGAGTGGGATTTTATGATGCTTAATTAAAAAAAAGTTATTAGGTTTTATTTACATCGGGCCTGGCTAACAAGAACAATGTTAAAGATACTTATAATTTTATTAAAAAAATGGAAATGCTATTAACACCGGGTCAAAATAAAAAATGGTGTTATAAATGAAAATTGAAAATTGAAATGGAATATTTAACATCAGTTTGTACAAAAATCGGCGTTAAAAATAGTTTAACCTCCTTTTTTTTCGCGACCGGTGTTATAAATATTTTTAACACCGTTCCCAAAGCCGCCCGATGTCTATGAACTGGTGTCTATGTGACATTTTCCCATAGTGTGTGCCCATTTTGATGTTGTAAATCATCTTCTTGATTTGCATGATTTGAGATATGGGGAAGTGCTTCTTCAAGAATTGATGTTGGAGCTGCTGCCATGTTGTAATTTCGCCCCTGGTCAAGGTGTATAGCCATTCTCTTGCCTCGCCGGCAAGGGAGAATGGAAAAGCTAATAGTCGGATGTACTCTGACAAGTTGCCCATAGCAGGTATAGTCCCACATGCTAGCTCAAAATTTCGCAAATGTAATTGAGGGTCCTCCCAGGGCATATCGCTGAACTTGGGCAACAGCTGCAGAAAGCTGGGTTTCATTGACCAATCTGTAGTGATGTTGGGCAAAGTTATGCCCACAAGCTTAAAGTCCAAAAGGCTAGAGAACCTCAGTTCCCTCAATGTCTTCTCTACTCCTCGGTTGTTCAGGCCATCCATCTTTTTTGTCCTCTGCTCAAGTCTGGATCTTGAGCAAAGGTGGGTCTCTGGGCTGCACGTGCTGCTTGGCATGCTTTCCTCGTCTTGCTCCTTGCTGTCCTGTTTGGTCAACCTGGAACAAAAACAAAAAAATCGCAAGTCAAATAGCATAAAGAAAATAACTGGAATATAAACTCCCCGGCAACGGCGCCAATTTTGACGCTACCGTCGTTTGAGTAGCGAGCAAAATAAATTTATAAGAACCTAAAGCTTCACACCTACAATAAGTATTAGTGGTAAGTATTATGTGTCGATCCCACGAGGAGTTTATCGTTATTTTCTCACGGCTTTGCCCAATTTGGGTTGTCACGATTTTATAAAGAGTTTAGAGTGAATAACCGACCTACTAAAATAACTAAAAACAAATAATAAACAATTTAAATCAAATAACAAAAGATAAAATACTCAGCTACTGAACTTGACCAATAACGTAAATAAACTACTCAACTACTGAACTCGACCAAACTGTAAATCAGAGCATCTGGGCACAGTCATCACCTTGTCTACCTGATTAAGTTTCTACTGTTCATCGGCACGTAAGATTTTGCTAACAGCTTTATCTTTCGGTTATAGGTTGTCCAATTAAAGTATAAACGCCCCTATGATGTCACGCACGCAAATACCCCAACCCTTATTCACTCTTTCGGTTTAAAGTCTTACTAGATCTCTCTATGTAAAACCCCTAGTATTGATCAATTCGACACTATGTTAGCCGACATGAGTCTAAGTTGACCAAACTGCCTTAATCTCTAAGCGAACCCGAAATGGCCAATAGCATGCCCGGACAGATCCGAGTCATACGACCACATCTCCAGCAACATGTAATACTATGCGGACGCCCAGTCTCCCGGCACGTTGATTCGCGTATGTGTGTGTTAGGTGAAAAGGGGTTCTTACTGGCTACTGTACGTTGCCCAAGTCCCTAACATGCCTGTAGATACTACCATGTTGAATCGGGAATAAAACTCAGTTAGTTGCTATAATCAAACGCCTCTCAGTAATTTAGACATCAGACAGACCAAGTTCGGACCTTGCCCAGACGCAGATTAACTAGCTACGCATGAACATATAGAAAATAAATAAAATAAAATAAAAAGAAAACATGCTGGGATTAAACTAAGAATTCAAAGTAACAATTGTCTTGAATTAAAAGAAATTAAAAGACGAAAATAAAAACATAAAATCAATCGAAATTGCCCAGCTATGCCCGAAGGCGATAACCGGGGAGAACTCGTCTTCTTCTTCCTACGATCTTCTTTGGTGGGGTGGCTGATGTGTTGTTGTTCATAGCCACGTGATTTCTAGGGCTTAATGTGTTTTTATAGATGCTGGAAGTCTTGAGCTCCAAGTAAAATCGCTGGCTTGATCAGTTTAATTGAGATAAGGAAAGAAAAGATTCTTTCCTAATCTAATCATGAAAAATAGGGATCCTGTCGCGTCCTTGACCAATTCCGTGTAGATATAGGACTCAATCTGATGTAGAGACGTGTTGGACAATGACTCTAACGTTGGATGAGAGTCCATCTTTGATACTTCTATGAATCTGGTCGCCTTTTAAGACTCCATAACTCTCAGGACTCTTCGTACACTACTTGCTCAACGTCCATCTCTGGTCAACTCCGATCTTTTTCCAACCTCTTTACTTCGTACGGTACTTGGTCAAGCTTCAATCTTGATCACTTCCTGACTTTGGCCAATATGTCAATGGTGTTCATGTCAGGCTAACTTGCTCAACCAGCATACTTGCTCAATGCGTCGATTTCTTTCCAAATGTTCGTCTTTTCACGTTTCACCTGCATAACTTGACCATAGACTCCAAATGTGCCCTCCCAGACACGAACAAGGTGAAAACAACTAAAAAGACTCGATTAACTTGACTCAAAAGAACTAAAAATGAGCCAAAAAATATGGCTCATCAGGTGGTAATGTGGAATGTGGCCTGTAAGTGTTTCATGAGGAGAGATGGAGTTAAAGACTGGAGTGGGGGTAATATTGATGAGATATACACTGTGGGCAAAGGAGTCATCCCAATAAGTAGAAGGGACAGAGGACAGAGCATGGAGGGAGAGAGACATTTGTACAATGTGTCGATGTTTTCTCTCTGCTAACCCATTCTGTTCTGGGGTGTAAGGGCAAGAAATCCTATGTAGGATGCCATGTTGCTGTAGGTAGGGAGATAAGGTTTTGTATTCTGTACCACCATCTGTTTGGAGAATTTTGATTGGTTTTCCATATTGTTTTTCAACCATGGTTTTGAAGTGTATGAAGGTGGAGGGTACTTCAGTTTTGAGTTTCAAGAAATAAATCCAAGTATGTCTGGTTTTGTCATCAATGTATGTGATATAGTATTTGAAACCATTTCTTGAAGTTATAGGAGATGGTCCCCACAAATCACTATGAATGAGTTCAAGTTTGTCATAGTGATGTGACTGTGAAGGTGAAAACGGCAGTTTATGGCTTTTAGCCTGAGCACAAGGAGTACATAAACCTGAAGCAGGAGAATGAAAAGAAATGCCATTTTTATTCAAAATAGATTTGACAATGTCTAGAGGGGCATGGCCTAGTCTGTTATGCCAGACATGAATACTAGAAAGACTATCAAATGAATTAACATGCTTGGGAGGAGGGGCTGCAGGTGTTGGACTCCATGATGCATGACTGGTAGGTGCAATGGTACTGAGATCAAATGAGTAAAGCCCATCTTTAACTGTTCCTCCCTTGATGAGTGGTTGGGATGTGGGCAGATCCTTTACAAGACAAAAGTTGGCATGAAATTTAAAGAAAACACTGTTATCTTTGGCAAATTGTGAGACACTCAGTAAATTTTTCTTGATATGAGGTACATGGAGAAGATTTTTTAAAAGGTAATTTCTGTGAGAAAGAGAATTTGAATGTGTAACTGTGGATGAGCCAAGGTGAGATATAGTCAAACCTGTACCATTCCCCATTGTACTGTGTCTGAACCAGTGTAATAAGAGTTGAGGTTGAGATTATTAAGGTCATTGGTCACATGACTGTTGGCTCTTGAGTCAGGGAACCATGTTGTCAGAGTGGATGGTGCTGGTTGATCTGTTGAGTTTGAATGGTTGTTGTATTTGACATTGGGCCTCTGCTGTGACTCAGGTGATGGATTGTAGGGGGAGGCACATAAGTGAGGTCTGCCCTGTAGAAGCACTTGTCAGCTGTATGATTAGTTCTGTGGCAGATTTGACACCTTATGTTGCCTCTTCCATATGATCTTCCTCTACCTCTGTTGGAGTTACCTCCTCTTCCATTTCTTCCTCCTTTATTGTTGTATGATCCTCTATCCCTCTGAGAATCATTGTTGGATCCACCATCTTGATTGTAAGAGGAGTAGTTCACTGTAGGTTTAGATCCTTCAAGGTTGACAGTAGCAGCATCTAACTTTTCAAGTCTAGATTCAAAGGTTAGTAGAAGAGAGGTAACTTCAATAATGGATACTGGACCAATTTTGGAATTGACAGAAACCATAATAGGGTTGTAATCAGACCCTAATCCAGACATAATATGCAAGATATGGTCATCATCAGAGACCTTATGTCCAGCAGCATTCAAAGCATCACAATAGCCCTTTATTTTGTTCAAGTATTCTCTCATACATGTGGTACCTTTTTTGATGTTGTGTGACTGTTCTTTGAGTTGAAGGATTTTGGCTCTGGATTGAATGGAGAAACTGTCAGCAAGGTGACTCCATATTTCTTTGGATGTAGTGAGGCCAACCGTGCTAATCAGAAGGCTCTCTGATAGGGAAGACAAAATCCAAGAGGCTATCAACTGGTCTTGCCTCTCCTAGTTGAAGTGATCTTCGTTTGGAATATCTGCGCCTGCTGCATCTTGGGTATTTTTCGCAGGTTGCGTCATCGTTCCAGTCAGGTATCCTACCAAGCCATACCCTCGAATTGCTGCCAGTATTTGATGGCGCCATATGAGGTAATTGGATTCTCCTAGCTTCACAATAATTAGTTGACCTTGCGGTTGTTGAACTTGGATGGCTGTCATGGTGGACTCAAGGAATCACACGGCCAAAGGAACTTATCAGTGCTCTGATACCATAAAAGAATGCATTAATACATTATGTGAAAAGAAAAAAATAGTATTTAGTAGAAACCCTAACTAGGGTTCTTGAGAAATAAATGCGCAGAAGCTTGTTTTATTTGATTAGCCGAGGAGTACATTATATAGGTGAGATAGAAGCTGCGTATACAGCTAGGGCTTCATCTGTTGTGCTTTTACGATCCTCTTGACGCCACTTGTTGCGAATATTGAAACTAAATCCCTCACGGCTCTCGAAATATATATAAGATGCGAAGAAAAGATAAACGAAAAGAACGAACACACAATTTACGTGGAAACCCGAAACACGGGAAAAAACCACGGGAAGAAAGAACCAATCGACTACATCGTTGAGGCTTATAATAACCCACTCTATTGCACTCTATTATTTTCGTCTACCGTAGAACCCCAATTTATAGGTGTAACAAACCTATCAAATTGAAAACTATTAAAATTAGGAATAAAATCATATTCCTAATAATACTCTAAATCCCATGAAAAATAGAATTATATACTCAATATAATTCTATACCAAAACAAAACAAATACCGTCCGATCGTTCCAGAATTTTCCAACACATTCGAAGCACATGGATGTCGCATCCAAACTCACGTGTGCAGAGTCCAACAATTAATTGATGTCATGATGTCACCATGACATCTCATTAATTAATTAACGTGAGCAGCTAGATGGTTAACAATTTCCGACCGGTCCTATTTGTTTTCGTCCAATTTTCATTCCGATTCGAGTCACACTTAACAAATCTCCACCTTGACGAGAATCTCTGCGACTCCAAGCCGCACCAACCTCCAACGATCGTAGACCAATTTTTCTTTCTTCCACCCAGCCCCGCAGGACTCACTCAAAACATGAGCAACCTAAGTTTGAACCGCACCAAACTTAGTACAAGAATGCGAAGTTGCACCGATCATCCCTTGGGTACCACCAAGCTCTATGACCTCCACACAATCTCCATTCTCAAATCTCGCCTTCCCACTACTATCAGCACCACCTGCATTCGCCAATACTCCAGTGCTATTCATAGTACGCCTAGGCTCGATTCTCCAAATTTGAATACTATTCGGGTTAGTATTCCCGGTGTCCCCGACACCAACACACATGCGCATGACTTTTAAACCAAGGTGATCCCGACTCACCTTCCAGCGAATGACTTCCTTGGGCAGAGGCAGTTGCCCACTTGGTAATTGTGTTGCCGCATAGCTCATACAATCCACCAAATCGTTCTCTCGCCTCGCAAAATAAGTCGCCCCGACTTACTTTCAACACTCCACCTTTACCGAAGTTGGTACCCATTCGGATCTAAGGTCTGAGAGAGATAAGATTACCATTCAGGACCGGAACGTACCTTGCAGTACCGAGGGTTCGATTATGCCCATCGACTATCTTGATTCTCACAGTTCCCGTGCCGCGTATCTCACACGATGTATCATGCCCCATGACCACCGATCAACCGACACCATCGAACATCTAGAATCCAAGATCCACCCCTCACACGTTCCCTTTTTCCTTGCAGTAGTGACAAATCCCCTAGAATTTCTCCCATGCTCCACCTTGGCCATTAAGAAATTCACCTAGATTTTCACCACTCCCTTTGTAGTAATGACAAACCCCCTGGAATTTCTTCATCTTTGCCCAACCCTGGACACCAAGATATTCCCCCGGATTTTCACTACTCAAAACCTCCTTCATCGTCTCCCTCGATCACAAAGCCGCGACCGCATGAAACAAATCACCGGAGGGATAGAGTGCAATTATACCTCACCACTCTATTCTTCCATACCTTCTCTTATGGCTCCATCGCGCTTGACATCGTCCATGCCTCATCAACGCATCATCAAGATCCATGTTGGTTAGAACCACTGAACCAACTCCACCTTGAATCGCCATGAAGAGAACCACGTGTTCCGATCTAACACCGAATATCAACCATCGTCGCCATCTCCCAAAATATTCTCGAGCTCCACCTGGATCTAGAAACACCAATATCCGCAATGCCCGCCTTGTATGAATTCCCCGTCCGGGATCCCCACGAAAGCTCTTGATAACACGTCACAGGATCGTAACCTAGCTCTGATACCACTTGTTGTGCTTTTACGATCCTCTTGACGCCACTTGTTGCGAATATTGAAACTAAATCCCTCACGGCTCTCGAAATATATATAAGATGCGAAGAAAAGATAAACGAAAAGAACGAACACACAATTTACGTGGAAACCCGAAACACGGGAAAAAACCACGGGAAGAAAGAACCAATCGACTACATCGTTGAGGCTTATAATAACCCACTCTATTGCACTCTATTATTTTCGTCTACCGTAGAACCCCAATTTATAGGTGTAACAAACCTATCAAATTGAAAACTATTAAAATTAAGAATAAAATCATATTCCTAATAATACTCTAAATCCCATGAAAAATAGAATTATATACGTACTCAATATAATTCTATACCAAAACAAAACAAATACCGTCCGATCGTTCCAGAATTTTCCAACACATTCGAAGCACATGGATGTCGCATCCAAACTCACGTGTGCAGAGTCCAACAATTAATTGATGTCATGATGTCACCATGACATCTCATTAATTAATTAACGTGAGCAGCTAGATGGTTAACAATTTCCGACCGGTCCTATTTGTTTTCGTCCAATTTTCATTCCGATTCGAGTCACACTTAACATCATCTTATCAAGCCTCTATTAAATCTTAACAACCTAATAATCATGAAATAATAAAATCATTAATAATATTTTGCATGGCTCTGTTTGTATAACTTTTAACTTTGCTTGTTATTTTAACTTTTCTTTATACTAGAGGAAATTAAAAATATAATTAAGTAAAAATTTCATAAATAGCATAAAAAAATTAAAAATTAATAAATAAAATTATATAATAACTTAATCAAAATATTCTTGCAAAATAAAAATATGTAATGAAGAGGCAAAAAAATATAATATTGCAATTAAAATATTCTTAAATAAAAAAATATATAATGAAGAAAAATATTCATTAAGTGCAAAATTAAAATAAATACGCAAAAAATAACATCAACATTAAAATACATAGTCAAGTAAAAAATTGCCTGCAACATTCATGTTCAGCTTGTTGTGGCTTCATGTGTGCTCAGTTTTCAAGAAAAAATTTCTACGGGCCAAGTCTAAGAAGTGCCACAAAAATAAAAAAAAAATATGGACAAATTACCGTAGCAGTAAAGATTTATTTGTGTGAGATAATGAAATGTACAAAAAAGTTAAATACAATAAACAATATATAATTCATATATATTCTTCTATGTATTCCATCATACTTACCAATCTTTCGATTGGATTTTTGTAAACTCGACTGAGAATTGTAGGTAAGCCTTTGACGAACGAAAACATTACTTTGATTTTGCTTGCTACTTTAACTTTCAGAGAAAATTAAAAATATAATGAAATAAAAATTCATAAACAGCGCAAAAAAATTAAAAATCAATAAATAAAAATATATAATAACTCAATTAAAATATTCTTGAAAAAAAAATATGTAATGAAGAGGTAAAAAAATATAATATTGCAATTAAAATATTCTTAAATAAAAAATTTATAATGAAGAAAAATATTCATTAAGTGCAAAATCAAAAATAAATGCTCCAAAAATAATATCAACATTAAAATACATAGTTAAGTAAAAAATTGCGCAAAAATAAATGTTAAGTATTTCATCACAAGAACTCATATCACCCAAAAATGTTTCCACAATGCTAAGTACTTCATCACAAGAACTCATATCACCCAAAAATATTTCCGCGCTAATATGCTTAGGGTATTTTCCAATCTTTAGATTAGGTTTTTGGAAACTATGTAGACAAATAGAATTGTAGGTCTGCATTCAATAAGAAAACCGACTTTGATTTTGTGGGCTACTTTGACTTTTCTTTATTATAGAGTAAAAATAAATTTATGTAAAGAAGTAAAAAGTTTATTAATAGTCAAATGTAACGACATCCACAACATGTTAGCAGCATTCATCTTCAGCTTGTTGAGGCTGGGCAACAGCTTCATGTGTGCTCAGTTTGCAAGAAAAACTTTCTGACAGGGCAACTCTAGGAGGGCATAAGAAGTGCCACAAGAATAAAAAGAATATCGACAAGTTAGCAATATCAGTACAGATTTGATTGTGAGAGATAATGAAGTGTACAAAGTTATGTACTCCATCATATTTATCAATCTTTAGATTAGAATTTTGGAAACTCCATAGACTAAGAATTGCAGGTAAGGCTTTCAGGAACGAAAACATAACTTTTACTTTGGTTGTTACTTTAACTTTTCTTTAGTCCAGATGAATTTAAAAATATCCTTTATACTAGATGAAATTAAAAATATAATGAAGTAAAAATTCATAAACAGAGCAAAAAAATTAAAAATCAATAAATAAAAATATATAATAACTCAATTAAAATATTTTTGCAAAATAAAAAAATGTAATGTAGAGGCAAAAAATATAATATTGCAATCAAAATATTCTTTAATAAAAAATATATAATGAAGAAAAATATTAATTAAGTGCAAAATAAAAATAAATGCGCAAAAAATAAAATTAACATTTAAATACATAGTCAAGTAAAAAATTGCGCAAAAATATATGTTAAGTACTCCATCACAAGTACTCATATCACCCAAGAATGTTTCCGGGCTAATATGCTTAGGGTATTTACCAATCTTTAGATTAGATTTTTGGAAACTAGGTACACACAGAGAATTGTAGGTCTGTCTTCTACCAGAAATTCCACTTTGATTTTGCGGGCTAATTTGACTTTCCTTTATTATAGAGTAAAAATAAAAATATATAATGAAGTAAACTTTCCTTTATTATAGAGTAAAAATAAAAATATGTAATGAAGTAAAAAATTTATTAATAGTCAAATGGAATGACATACACGACATCCTTAGCAGCAAAATTCATCTTCAGCCGACATCCTTAGCATCAACATTCATCTTCAGTTTGTTGTGGCTCGAAAAATGATAAGGTTGAGCAGCAGCTTCATGTGTGCTCGCGTTTGCGAGAAAAACTTTTCAGGCCATCCTCCTATGGCATTACAAGTGCCACAAGAATAAAAAAATATATTATTCAAATATATTTCAACCGCTATGTACTCCATCATATTACCAAGGGCATTACAAGTGCCACAAGAATAAAAAAAATATATTATTCAAATATATTTCAACCGATATTTACTCCATCATATTTACTAATCTTTAGATTGGATTTTTGGAAACTACTGATAATTGTGATAAACTTTTGAGAAAGAAAAACATGACTTTGACTTTACTTGTTACTTTAACTTTTCTTTATACTAGAGGAAATTAAAAATATAATTAAGTAAAATGTTCATAAACAGTGTAAAAAAATTAAAAATCAATAAATAAAAATATATAATAACTCAATCAAAATATTCTTCCAAAATAAAAATATTTAATGAAGAGAAAAAAAATATAATATTGCAATTAAAATATTCTTAAGTAAAAAATATATAATGAAGAAAATGTTAGAATATTCTAGAAATCAATTGTATTAGGACTCTTCATAGGAATAGAAGTCTTGTAATGTTAGGAATCCTTTGTAGCTGTGTTTTTTGGCTACTATAAATACCTGTACTTGTAAACCTATTAAAGTGAATGAAATAAAAGAAAAAACATATTTTTCTACATGGTATCAGAGCAGTAAAAAAATTTCGATCCGTTTTTTCTGCCAAAGCAAGTTAACCGAAAAGAAGCCGTGAACCTTGAACAATGGGTGACGACGAAAAGAAATCAGACGCCGGGAAGGCCTTGATCAAAAGCGATGAGCTATCCAAGCAAATCGCCGAATACCTGAAAAACAATCATGAAATCGGAAGTTATCCGACATATCAAAATCCACCAAACATTGAGCCGAAACTCAACGATGTGAATTATTCTCTTTGGTCCCGAAAAGTCAAAATTGCCTTAGGTGGACGAGGGAAGTGGCACCATATAACTGGTGTCCCTGAACCACCAAAACCGAATGAACCAGAGTTTATACTTTGGGAACGAAACGATCTCCAAATCCTCTCTTGGATGATAGAGTCCATGGAACCCGAATTGGCAAATCAGTTTATCGAATATCCTACGACCCATGATTTATGGGAAGGAATTCTCCAAACGTACAGGAGCGGTGAGGACGCTTTACAAATCTATGAGTTAAACATCAAAGCAACCCACCTGTACCAAGGCGAACAAACAATTGAAAAGTATTATCAAAATTGTCAAGCTATTTGGCGTGAAATTGATCGACGCGATCCAAACGATATGGAAACTCCGAATGATATATACAAATATAACAAAAAGATGCAAACGTATCGGCTATATCAGTTCTTACATGGAGCCGACGTGAAATTTGACTCCGTCAAACGAGACTTACTGAAAGAAAACCCCCTACCTACGGTGGAGATGGCATACTCAGCCCTTCGCCGAGAAGCTGCCCGGGTCATCATCATCAACCCGCCAGCGAGCCAAGATGAAATCGGAAACGGGCTTGCTGTCCGTAATACTCGGACTGATCACAGAATTGCAAAAACCCAAAATTGGGGCAAAACCGGCAAAACCAAAACTCAAACCACCAATCAGCCTATCGACAAATCAAAACTCAAGTGCGATCATTGTCGGAAGACGGGACACCTGAAAAAGGATTGTTTTGAGCTCGTAGGATACCCCGATTGGTTCGAAAATAATCCGAAGTACCTGAGTAAAGGTGTGAAACGCGAGACAGGAACGGCGGCCACCACCGTCGCCGGAACGAGCACCCAGCCAATGGAAGAGGAAACCGACGAGTTAGGGTTTGCCGCCTGCACCAGAGGCACGCTGGAAAGGGAAAATAAGAGAGGAAGTCGCTTTAGCACCATATCAGATGGGAAACGGGCGAGAAGAATTCACGGTGGGCTGGAAAAATGGACAATTTTTGAAAATGACGTGAAGAAAGGACTGAGTTGTTCCAATAATGGAAATCCCAAATCTAATGGGGACGTGGATCTAAGAATGGGTCCAAGTGCAACAGATCCAAAACCAACGGGCATGGAGTTAGACGGGCTAATTGACTTGGACATTGGACTACCCGATTCAGTTGTTGACCCATCTAATGAAGACATTAATGACGTGGAATTTTTCGCTGGACTGGAAGACCCATCAAACTCAGATCCACCAATAGGCCCATTGTCAGGTAAAAATTGTTCTTATACTTCAAAATTTTGTAATGCTCAATATTTCCCTGTTAAATGTTTTGATCATGAAAATGAAACGGAACATGGATACATGTTAACTATGAAAGAAACTGAAAAAATTGATGGATGGATCATTGATTCCGGGGCAACGGATACAATGACTTATGATAAAAATGAATTAATAAATATCACGAAATCTAGGAAAAAGAAAATCTCCACTGCAAATGGGGATGAAACGATTGTTGAAGGGGAAGGCAGTATTAATGTTGGAACAAACTTGAAAATAGACCACTGCTTATATATCCCCTCTTTGACTTGCAAATTATTATCTGTAAGTCAAATAACGAAACAGTTGAATTGTATGATAATGATGTATCCTACCTTTTGTGTCCTTCAGGACATCCAGACAAAGAAGATAATTGGGCGTGGGATTGAACGAGATGGACTCTACTTTATCTCCGAAATGAACTCGCATGGATTAGCTTATCTTAGTAATAATAAAACATTAAGCCATTTATGGCATTGTCGTTTAGGACACCCCTCCCCATCGTATTTTAAATCTCTTTTTCCGAATTTATCAATTATTGAACATTGTGACTCATGCACTTTAGCTAAAAGTCACCGTAAAGTTTTCTCCCCGAATTTTACTCGGGCCAATAATATTTTTGAAATTATCCATTCCGATGTATGGGGACCTGTCCCAAACTCTTTGCGAAACACAAGCTCTTACTTTGTTTTATTTATTGATGATTGTTCTCGACATACTTGGATTTATTTTCTAAAAACGAAAAACGAAGTTTATGAAAAGTTTGTGATCTTCTATAACATGATACTAAACCAATATCAACAATCCATAAAAATCCTGCGATCCGACAATGGGGGAGAATACCTCAACCATCAAATGAAATCATTTTGTGAAACTAAAGGAGTAATCCATCAAACCACTTGTCCGAACACACCCCAACAAAATGGGGTGGCTGAACGAAAAAATAGAACTATACTAGAAATTACTCGCGCCATAATGATTGAAGCCAAAACACCTAAATGTTTTTGGCCTGAAGCGGTTGCAACAGCAACATATCTCTTGAATCGACTTCCAACCAAAATTCTTGGTATGAAAACGCCGCGCGATTTTTTTCGAAACATAACTAACCGAACAGACGATGTAATCCTCACACCACGAATATTTGGATGCACAGTCTTCGTCCACATTCCAAAAACCGAACGATCCAAACTTGACCCATGCGCGGTGAAATGCGTTTTTTTGGGTTACGGCATAAACCAAAAGGGATACCGCTGCTATCACCCCCCGACTAAAAAAATGTTCATCACGATGGATTGCGACTTCGTTGAAAATGAATATTTCTTTCACTCCCAACCTAGTGATCAGGGGGAGAGAAAAGACGAACAAACAAAAACGAAGAATGATGCACTAAGTTGGAATTGGATTGAAACACCTCACAACTTTCCACCGCGACAAGATAACCATGCTACACAAAGTAGCGAAAACAACTCCTCAAACAACGAGTTAGAAGAACAAACAACCGAAAATGAACCAACAAATGAACCAACAAATGCCAGTGAAACAAGGTGATATCACTTCACATGATTTAAATGAAACAAACACCTGCTCTATAGGAGTGGAGACATTGAACATAAAACCCACTGAAAATGGAAACGAGCAACGACTGCCTCCAAGGAGTACACGAGGTATCGCACCAAAAAGGTATGATCCTGAACACATACCTGGACAATCTAGATACCCCATAGGCAATTTGTCCAGGGGGAACCTTACTGAAGAAGCAAAAACTTTCATGACCAAACTCTACTTAGAGGAAGTCCCGAAAAACCTCAAACAAGCCCTAGAAAAACAAGAATGGAAGAAGGCCATAAAAGACGAAATGATGGCTTTAGAAAAAAATAAAACATGGAAAAAATGCATCCTACCCATAGGGAAGAAACCCGTAGGGTGTAAATGGGTATTCACAATAAAACGCAAGTCCAATGGTACAATCGAGAGATATAAAGCTCGATTAGTAGCAAAAGGGTACACTCAAACACACGGGCTAGACTATTCTGAAACATTTAGTCCCGTCGCGAAAATTAACACCATAAGGGTGATCTTCTCGATTGCCTCGAACTTAAATTGGCCACTATTCCAATTTGATGTGAAAAACGCCTTTTTACATGGAAATTTGGTAGAAGAAGTATACATGGAGCCACCCCCGGGCTTCTCCAAAAACTTTGGGAAAAATGAAGTGTGCAAATTGGAGAAAGCCCTGTACGGCCTAAAACAATCACCCCGAGCATGGTTCGGAAGGTTTACCACTGTAATGAAAAAATACGGATATCACCAGAGTAACTCGGACCATACTCTGTTTCTTAAAAGAGAAAATGATCGAGTGACATGTCTAATAATATACGTTGACGACATGATCATTACCGGGAACAACCCAAAAGAAATTGAAACTTTAAAAGGAAATCTTTCAAAAGAATTTGAAATGAAGGACCTAGGAAAACTAAGATACTTCTTAGGGATAGAGGTCCTCCGATCAAAACTCGGGATATTTATCTGTCAAAAGAAATATGTCCTAGACCTTCTAACTGAAACTGGTCTTCTAGAATGTAAACCAACAGATACACCCATGATCGCTAATCATGGACTAAAATTTGAAGAAAACGAACATATGACCGATCAAGGAAGATATCAAAGATTGGTCGGAAAACTCATATACCTATCACATACACGTCCCGATATTGCATATGCAGTCGGAATAGTAAGTCAATTCATGCACAAACCACAGAAATCACATATGGAAGCAGTAATAAGAATCATACGATACCTCAAAGGCACGTGTGACTATGGAATTCTATACAAGAACAACAACGGAGATTTGTCCTTACAGGGATACACTGACGCTGACTGGGCTGGAAACCAACTGGATAGGAAATCTACAGCTGGCTACTTCATGCTTGTCGGAGGAAATCTAGTTACTTGGAAAAGCAAGAAACAAAAGGTGGTAGCATTGTCAAGTGCCGAAGCAGAATTTCGAGGAATGGCACGAGGAGTCGCAGAAATACTATGGATACGGAAGTTGCTCTCAGAGATAGGTTTTCCACCTACAAATGACTGCAAACTAAAGTGCGACAACAAGTCAGCTATTTGCATATCTGAAAACCCAGTGCAGCATGATCGAACGAAACACATTGAAGTGGATCGACACTTCATCAAAGAAAATTTGGAAAAGGGCATCATCAGCCTACCGTACGTGCGGTCAGAAGATCAACTAGCTGATATCCTTACAAAGTCGGTAAACGGAAGGATCCATCACGAAGCTTTGGGCAAGTTAGGTATTGGGCCTATCCACACCAAACTTGAGGGAGAGTGTTAGAATATTCTAGAAATCAATTGTATTAGGACTCTTCATAGGAATAGAAGTCTTGTAATGTTAGGAATCCTTTGTAGCTGTGTTTTTTGGCTACTATAAATACCTGTACTTGTAAACCTATTAAAGTGAATGAAATAAAAGAAAAAACATATTTTTCTACAGAAAAATATTTATTAAGTGCAAAATTAAAATAAATACGCAAGAAATAACATAAACATTAAAATACATATTCAAGTAAAAAATTGCGTAAAAAAATATGTAAGTACTCCATCACAAGTACTCATATCACCCCAAAAATTTTCCGCCCTAATATGCTCAAGGTATTTACCAATCTTTTAGATTAGATTTTTGAAAACTAGGTACACACATAGAATTGTAGGTCTGCCTTCCACGAGAAAACCGACTTTGATTATGGGCTACTTTGACTTTCCTTTATTATAGAGTAAAACTAAAAATATGTAATGAAGTAATAAGTTTATTAATAGTCAAATGGAACGACATCCACAACATGTTAGCAGCATTCATCTTCAGCTTTTTGTGGCTTCAGTAATGATAAGGCTGAGCAGCAGCTTCATGTGTGCTCAGTTTGCAAGAAAAACTTTTCGACAGGCCAAGGCTTGGAGGGCATAAGAAGTGCCACAAGAAAGTTTGCAAGAAAAACTTTCCGACAGGCCAAGGCTTGGAGGGCATAAGAAGTGCCACAAGAATAAAAAAATATCGAGAAGTTAGCAGTAGCAGTAAAGATTTGATTGTGTGAGATAATGAAATGTAGAAAAAGTTAAATATAGTAAACAATATATAATTCATATATTCTTTGACCTATGTACTCCATTATATTTACCAATCTTTAGATTAGATTTTTGGAAACTCGATTGAGAATTGTAGGTAAGCTTTTGACGAACGAAAACATGACTTTGACTTAACTTGCTACTTTAACTTTATGAAGTAAAAAGTTCATAAACAGCGCAAAAAAATTAAAAATCAATAAATAAAAATATATAATAACTCAATTAAAATATTTTTGCAAAATAAAAAAATGTAATGTAGAGGCAAAAAATATAATATTGCAATCAAAATATTCTTAAATAAAAAATATATAATGAAGAAAAATATTAATTAAGTGCAAAATAAAAATAAATGTGCAAAAAATAAAATTAACATTTAAATACATAGTCAAATAAAAAATTGCGCAAAAATATATGTTAAGTACTCCATCACAAGTACTCATATCACCCCAAGAATGTTTCCGGGCTAATATGCTTAGTGTATTTACCAATCTTTAGATTAAATTTTTGGAAACTAGGTACACACAGAGAATTGTAGGTCTGTCTTCTACGAGAAATTAGACTTTGATTTTGCGGATAATTTGACTTTCCTTTATTATAGAGTAAAAATAAAAATATATAATGAAGTAAACTTTCCTTTATTATAGAGTAAAAATAAAAATATGTAATGAAGTAAAAAATTTATTAATAGTCAAATGGAATGACATACACGACATCCTTAGCAGCAAAATTCATCTTCAGCCGACATCCTTAGCATCAACATTCATCTTCAGTTTGTTGTGGCTCGAAAAATGATAAGGTTGAGCAGCAGCTTCATGTGTGCTCGCGTTTGCGAGAAAAACTTTTAAGGCCATCCTCCTAGGGTATTACAAGTGCCACAAGAATAAAAAAAAATATATTATTCAAATATATTTCAACCGCTATTTACTCCATCATATTTACCAATCTTTAGATTGGATTTTTGGAAACTACTGATAATTGTGATAAACTTTTGAGGAAGAAAAACATGACTTTGACTTTACTTGTTACTTTAACTTTTCTTTATACTAGAGGAAATTAAAAATATAATTAAGTAAAATGTTCATAAACAGTGTAAAAAAATTAAAAATCAATAAATAAAAATATATAATAACTCAATCAAAATATTCTTGCAAAATAAAAATATTTAATGAAGAGGCAAAAAAATATAATATTGCAATTAAAATATTTTTAAATAAAAAATATATAATGAAGAAAAATATTTATTAAGTGCAAAATTAAAATAAATATGCAAGAAATAACATAAACATTAAAATACATAGTGAAGTAAAAAATTGCGTAAAAATATATGTTAAGTACTCCATCACAAGTACTCATATTACCCCAAAAATGTTTCCGCGCTAATATGCTCAAGGTATTTACCAATCTTTTAGATTAAATTTTTGGAAATTAGGTACACACATAGATTTTGTAGGTCTGCCTTCCACAAGAAAACCGACTTTGATTATGGGCTACTTTGACTTTCCTTTATTATAGAGTAAAACAAAAAATATGTAATGAAGTAATAAGTTTATTAATAGTCAAATGGAACGACATCCACAACATGTTAGCAGCATTCATCTTCAGCTTGTTGTAGCTTCAGTAATGATAAGGCTGAGCAGCAGCTTCATGTGTGCTCAGTTTGCAAGAAAAACTTTCCGACAGGCCAAGGCTTGGAGGGCATAAGAAGTGCCAAGAAAGTTTGCAAGAAAAACTTTCCGACAGGCCAAGGCTTGGAGGGCATAAGAAGTGCCACAAGAATAAAAAAATATCGACAAGTTAGCAGTAGCAGTAAAGATTTGATTGTGTAAAATAATGAAATGTACAAAAAGTTAAATAAAATAAACTATATGAAGATGTTGGTTTTTGGCAACAACATATGTTTTTGGTTGCCTGGTTTTTGAGATACTTTGTATCTCCTTATGCTAACTCTTGTTCACATGAGTTGTGACAAAAAGGGGGAGATTGTAGATGTTAGTTTTGTCAACAACATTGTTGGAAATCGATATCCCGGAATTAATAAATTAATTAAAATTAATTATCTAATTAATTCCGACCGAAATCCTACGAAGATCGAATATCCGGATTATCTAAATTGCGGAACCGACAACCCAATCGAAATCCCGACCGCCGGAGAAACCACGAGCACGCCACGAGGAGCCGGGCTCAACCGAACACCACACGCGAGCAAGCCCGCGTGTGTCCAGCTGAGCCCCCATGAGGGGCTCGCGGTTGCTCACGGCAACCGCTGGGGCTGCTCGTAGCAGCCCCGCAGCGAGTCCTCGACTCGCTGCTCACGGGAGGTGGCTGCCCCGTACGAGTCGCACGGGCTGCTCCCAGCAGCCCGCTGGGCACGCCCCGTACGCGACTCGCGTCGCCCGCGTGCCCGCTACGGGAACTCCCGTAGCTCGCGGCGACGCCGTACGGGGAGATCGAGCCTAGCTCGATCGAGCCCTCGGCTCCAGCCGAGGCTCACGCCCGGCAGCCCCTCTTGGGCGGGGATCCACAAACCGCCGGCGGTCCGGTGGTCCAACCACCACCGCCCGGTTTGTCCTCGCCTTTGAGTTCATCCCTCGGATCTTGTTCATGATATTTTCACGATAATTAGACGATTAAATCATAAAGAGGGTTTTACGATTTACCTCGTTCTCGTTGTTCGGAAAAACGAAGAACTCAATTTGACGACCTTTGAGATCTTCCCACGTATTCCTTGCACTAGCCCGGACGTCGTGTGGGCGACGATCTACCGAACTCCATGGATCCTCCTCTCTACTTTCTCTCTCTAGAATTATGATCTTCAAGTTATGAACTTATGAGAGAATAGAGAAGACCATGTAGTGCTTTTATAGGCTACGTAGGGGATCTTAAGGAGGTGGAATATTGGGCTTCCAATATTAATGATTAAATTGAGCCCAAGCCCAAATCTATTAATCCCATTAATATTAATTAATTTATTTTCCACTATATAAATTAATTGCACTCTCAATATTAAACCATATTATATCAAATAATATTTCTCCGGTATTATTATTTATTACGTGTATTTAAGATATAAATATCCATGAATAAAATTAATTTATTGCTAATTAATTTATTCATCTCTTATATCCGAGACTAGTACCATTCAACCTTAATTATTATGCGGAACAAATCCACCTGCAGGGTTTACATAATAATTCCTTATGAACTCATCTCGGGGATATTATCAACCCTTACGGGATACACTTTCCCGTCAAGTATTCACGGCATGCCATATATAAAATATAGTGACCCAACTTAACCGGTAATTAACCCAATAATTAAATCGATTAATTCCTTTGGAAAATCAAAGTCACTTATATTAAATATACACACCCGCAATAGTATCGGGGATTAAGAATAAAATACACTGAGACTTAAATCGATTATCGCCGGCAATCCTAATCGATAAATCTCAAACGATCCGCTCAATACACCAAGTGTACAAGTGTGATAAAATAATCAAGATAGATTATTTTCTCTCTCACACAACGACTATACCGATGGATTGGTCCGTGTCCATCTAGGTCGTGAGCAACTGTTCGATTAAATACGAGTAACCGATAGTATGATCTTCTGTGTGTCCATACAACACCATACTAACTACAACGTATAAAATCCAGGACTATAATTTGCATATATTTAATTATAAATAATTAAACGCAAATAATTGTTTATTTAATTAAAATAGATTAATGGCAATGGATCGTGAGTTTCCGTTACTTAAATCTAGACATTAAGTACACAACTCCAACAATCTCCCACTTGTACTAAGGTCTAGTCATTTCCTCCAAACTCCCGACTCCCATACTCATCACGTGCTTAAGTTGTACTTCCAAGAAGTACTATGTGAATGAGCACTCTAGGTTGCCGCTCTGAAGTTATCTTGGTGACTACAGCGTCGTCTCCCTCGACGATGACTCGTATCAGGTGGTACTTGCACTATGTGTTATCTTACACTTATGTACTTGTGATTTCTTACCATTTGCCATCGCACCGCTATTTACATAGCCTTTGGCAAATTAAGAATCACATCTAAGTCCCAGAGATTATCCCGGAGTTATACCAAAACTTCCGCTGCCTCTGAGGCCGCTATTTGGTTACCCATGGCAGAGTCCGAAAAGCATCGTGCTTATCACTCTTCCATGTTAAAACTCCTTCTCCTTTAATAGTGAAACACATAGCCTGATATCGACTTACACCGGTCCTTATTCGATTAGAAATCTAAGAGAATGTAATCCAAAGGAAATGCTTGCTTGCTCCGTAATCCAGAACATAGTCTCCAGTACTTCGAAAGTACTTAAAATGTTCATTACAGCAGTCAAGTATTCCTTTCCAGGATTACCTTGATATCCTCCCACTATGCTAACCGCATAGCCGATATCAGGTTCTTGTTTCCAACATCGCATTTATTAAGCTTTCCACACTCGAAGTGTAGGAATCCGCTTTCATTGCTTCTATCTCCTTTTGTGTTCCAAAACACATGTCCTTAGATAGATGCATTCCGTGTCTGAAAGGTAACGAACCTTTCTCGGAATCTTGCATGTTAAAACGAACCATAATCGTATAAGATATCTAGAGAAGTACAATGTTCTTTTCTTAAGATCCTAGATCTTAAGAACATGCTCTAACTTCTTCTATATCTCATATATCGATTTTTCTAGACAACCATCATTTTATGTCTGACAACATCTTTACATTGTTACCAATGATAAAATGTTATCTACATAAAACCTCCGAGAAACACCACTTTGTTTCCATCACGTTTCCCATACACACGATTCGTCAATGCCTTTTGATGAATCCATCAAATGGACTATCTCATCAATGCGCAAGTTCCACGAACTCTAGCTTTGCTACAATCCATAAATGGATCAACTAAGCTTGTACTCTAAATGATCTCGCCTCTTAGCAATAATCCTTATTGCTCTCCAAGAAGGCACATTTAGATCTAGTACGGCCTTCATGTAGATCCAGGGATCGATCTCATGTATACTAGGTCCAGAGTCCGAAGACTCTCCTAGTCTTATGAATATCTTCGGTTGTCCCACAACCTCCCACTACAATGGCATTCTGGTGTATTAACAGTAATAACAGTAGGTGCAGTCAGTGGTGTACCGCTACTCAGTTCAGCTGGTTCTCAGTCCTTATCGTTCTCTCTCATTTCAAAGTATCACGTCACTTTGGGCTCGTGGTTCTCCTAATAGTCTTCCTCTATGAACCGGGCGCTAGAACTTATAACGTCCTTCTGGTTCATAGTACTATTGAACACACATCTTTTGTTTTTCCAGGATATTCTACAACCGCATTTGAATGCGCCGTTGTTTCCAGACATATCCATAGAACACAGGTAGTTCCATATAACTCATGCTTTTACTATTTCTATAAGAGTTCCATTTCTTGTTTACGACACACCATTTCTACACAACAGTGTATGGTGTAGTCATTTGGGATCAAATCCCAATCTCTGATTAGTATGCCATGCATTCCTCAGACAGATACTTGCCTCCGCGATCAAATCGCAGGCTACAAATGGATATACCTTGATGGTTCTCCACAATTGCTTAGTGTCCATTGACTTATAAAAACACTTGCTTTTGTGGCACATCAGGTATTCTAATCCATTTCTCGAGTAATCATCAAATGAAGTACTCGTACCTTATTGTCTGAGTAGACATAGGTCTGCATACATCAGAGTCAATCAATTCTTATACTTGTCCGGATCTTACATCTTATATCCATAAAGGATTGCTTAGTTATGTTATCTTCCAAATTAGATTCTTAGGTCGGAAGGTCCACTCCTTCAACTTAATTGATCAAAATATCAATTTTTGACCTTTGAACTTCTTATTTGAATAAACATGACTTAGCATAAGAATCCACAAGTATTATCGATTTAATAAAGAAATCTCTTATTAGTAAAACGAGTTTCATACCACGGTTCGTTGCACCATGGTGGACTCAGGATACATCATTTATATATTGCTAGCCAATGTACCAAAATAGATAATATCATTATTTCTTCTTATAACCATCAAATGATTAAAAAAAAAAATATATCCATTTATCAGAAATCCAGAACAAAGTTCTTTCTAATATGAAAGGTACATAAAAGCAATAACCCAAAATGAAATCCTATAAAATGTCCTCCACTGCAACTGCTGCCTCCTCCACAGCATTGCCCATGTAGACTACGATTTCTTCTTTTCTAAGTCGTCGGGTTTCCTGGAACCCTTGCATTTAAAATGCACATACCGTCAGTGGTTCCATATCTACACACCAGGTTCCGGTAGATAATACCACTAACTATGTTTTACGACTAAAGAAAATTTCGTACTTTCTTTGAGAGGATAATCAGACTTCCAGTACCCAGACTGTTTGCATCGAGAACACTTTCCTATTGGCTTTCTCGTCCCATCTCGTGGTCCAAAAAAGAACCACTGGGTTTCTTTGCTTTCTTGTCCTTTCCCCCGATTCATGCCTTTAGGTTCGAAACCTTTGGTATTGGCTACAAGAGCTTGCGATTTTCGTCTCAACTCGTCTAAAAGGTCAATCATCTCAAAAATGTTTTTAAGCGTTTCCTCGAAGTGACTGGCCTTTATGAGTATCCTCATCGCTTCTTGTCTAGCCGCCTATGTAAATAGGCTCGGGAGGACAAAGCTCACTGAGTACAACCTTGTACTCTTCAACAGTTTGGGTAATGTCTAGATCTCTATTCCAATCATTACATTTAGGGACCAGTGAGTTTAAAATTCTTACGTATCACAGAAAGTGGGTTCAAAGCCATTTCCTAATCTATGAGCACATATAATAACAAACAATCGATTTAATCTCCGATATTATCTCCCTCAAATAATATCATTAAACCACTAATCACCTCTAAAATCCCATCAGATAAGGCAAGCCACGTTCGTGTGGACGTTTACCTATCCAAATGATTTAGCAATTAGATTTGCTTCGGTCGTACGTCAATTATAGCGTTACTTCGTTGGGAAGAATACTATAAAGCGTACCTAAGTGTAAACCATTACTCAGTATCTAAGAAGATTGTTTGGGACACGTATATTCACCGCAAGCCACGTTCGTGTGGACGTTTACGTTAACATACGCTCTTTTACTCCCTTCTATAACTGTCTACATCAATCGTTCCAAAATCCCATTCAATGTAGCAAGCCACGTTCGTGTGGACGTTTACTACACCAAAAGACTTTTACAATTGACTCCCGATTACTTGAATCATTTAATCTTGTAAATCAAGACGCGGAGAATCATAAGTGAAACTCGAAGTTTCTAACCAGTGATTCACCATGCGAACGACCCTATCTCTCATAAATGAGGGAGCCGAGCAGACAATCGATCTAGTCATCAAATGACACGAAAGTCTCTAATTTGTGTCCTCGACATGACCAAGTGGCTTTGGCTCCATTCCACTCCCCGGGGTGAGAATGAGTCGACTTGAAATCAGTTTTGGAAAGACAAATTAGGCATTGTTTGATAAACTTAATCAATGTTTCTCGTAAAAGGAATTACAAGAATTCTCCTCCAATGACTTGTCTATACGAACTTCAAAAGCTCATAAAAGTCACCAAGAGAACAGCAATGGAGACCATGGCATTGTTTCCAATCCCTCTCCCACTTAGCTTTTTATAACAAAGGGATACGCTATCTAATGCATAATTAAATACACATAAGCATGCATACATGAAATAAAGCACATAGAATATTATCACATAATCAAAATAATACTAGAATATTATTTTCCGACTATTATGGCTTTATCGCATCTCCGTACGCATCTTCTAGTCTTTAGTCTTCGTTCTTGAATGCTCCATGTGACGGGAATATTAATTCCAATATTTAAATCTATTTATTTTTAATAAATCCAAAAGTTACTTAATTCGAAAATTAAGTCAATCGAATAAATCAAAAATAAAATTAAATATTATTAATATTTTTATTTATTTATTTTCCTATCTAATTCTATTAAATCTCTAGAATAATCTATCCAAGACCCACTTGGAATATTCTAGAAGACTTCTATAATAGAATAAGGAAATAAAATAAATTAGGACTCTTCTACTTTCCAAAATTAATTAATTTCTATGTCCATGAAAATTCCCATAAAATAGGAATAATCAAATAGGAAATAAATTAATTTAATAATTAATTATTTTCCTTTCTAATTCCATTAAATCTCTAGAATCCTATTTCAAGTAGAACTTAGAATATTCTAGAAGACTTCCATAATAGAATAAGGAAATAAAGTAATTCCAATTAATTCTTTTCCTATTTCCATAAGAATTCCCAAAAAATAGGAATACTCAAAATAGGAAAACCGAATCAATTTGGGAAAGTGAATCTAGGTAGGAGAACACGAGATCACGAGGACCCCGCGTCCCCCACCATCGATCGCCGGCCGGGGAGGAGCGCCGCCGCCACCTCAGCCCACGCGCCACCACCACCGGTGGCCGGCGTGGCTGAGGGTTCCCGCGGGCAGCCCCCACGCCCCCCTTCGATCGATCCTCATGGGATCAATCATCATGATCGATCCCCGGTCCTCCCTCTCTTCGTCTCCTCCGTCACACTTTTCCGATCGTCGTTTCGTCATCGATCCAACGTAAATAAATTACAAATTTATTACTACGCTCTCCGGTATCGATTCTCTACATGAAATCGACCTCATACAATTTCCGGAAAAATAAGAACAAGCATTCACCACACAAGAACAAATATTGACATCACCGAGAGTTTAATAATCAAGAACATTATTATGACGTTAATTAATAAAATTAAATCTAGCCATAATAATCGGAAACCCTGCAAGGTAGAACAATTTATCGAAAAATACCATGAACTAAAACCAACGCTCTGATACCAATTGTTGGAAATCGATATCCCGGAATTAATAAATTAATTAAAATTAATTATCTAATTAATTCCGACCGAAATCCTACGGAGATCGAATATCCGGATTGTCTAAATTGCGGAACCGACAACCCAATCGAAATCCCGACCGCCGGAGAAACCACGAGCACGCCACGAGGAGCCGGGCTCAACCGAACACCACACGCGAGCAAGCCCGCGTGTGTCCAGCCGAGCCCCCACGAGGGGCTCGCGGTTGCTCACGGCAACCGCTGGGGCTGCTCGTAGCAGCCCTGCATCGAGTCCTCGACTCGCTGCTCACGGGAGGTGGCTGCCCCGTACGAGTCGCACAGGCTGCTCCCAGCAGCCCGCTGGGCACGCCCCGTACGCGACTCGCGTCGCCCGCGTGCCCGCTACGGGAACTCCCGTAGCTCGCGGCGACGCCGTACGGGGAGATCGAGCCTAGCTCGATCGAGCCCTCGGCTCCAGCCGAGGCTCACGCCCGGCAGCCCCTCTTGGGCGGGGATCCACAAACCGCCGGCGGTCCGGTGGTCCAACCACCACCGCCCGGTTTATCTTCGCCTTTGAGTTCATCCCTCAGATCTTGTTCATGATATTTTCACGATAATTAGACGATTAAATCATAAAGAGGGTTTTACGATTTACCTCGTTCTCGTTGTTCGGAAAAACGAAGAACTCAATTTGACGACCTTTGAGATCTTCCCACGTATTCCTTGCACTAGCCCGGACGTCGTGTGGGCGACGATCTACCGAACTCCATGGATCCTCCTCTCTACTTTCTCTCTCTAGAATTATGATCTTCAAGTTATGAACTTATGAGAGAATAGAGAAGACCATGTAGTGCTTTTATAAGCTACGTAGGGGATCTTAAGGAGGTGGAATATTGGGCTTCCAATATTAATGATTAAATTGAGCCCAAGCCCAAATCTATTAATCCCATTAATATTAATTAATTTATTTTCCACTATATAAATTAATTGCACTCTCAATATTAAACCATATTATATCAAATAATATTTCTCCGGTAGTATTATTTATTCCGTGTATTTAAGATATAAATATCCATGAATAAAATTAATTTATTGCTAATTAATTTATTCATCTCTTATATCCGAGACTAGTACCATTCAACCTTAATTATTATGCGGAACAAATCCACCTGCAGAATTTGCATAATAATTCCTTATGAACTCATCTCGGGGATATTATCAACCCTTACGGGATACACTTTCCCGTCAAGTATTCACGGCATGCCATATATAAAATATAGTGACCCAACTTAACCGGTAATTAACCCAATAATTAAATCGATTAATTCCTTTGGAAAATCAAAGTCACTTATATTAAATATACACACCCGCAATAGTATCGGGGATTAAGAATAAAATACACTGAGACTTAAATCGATTATCGCCGGCAATCCTAATCGATAAATCTCAAACGATCCGCTCAATACACCAAGTGTACAAGTGTGATAAAATAATCAAGATAGATTATTTTCTCTCTCACACAACGACTATACCGATGGATTGGTCCGTGTCCATCTAGGTCGTGAGCAACTGTTCGATTAAATACGAGTAACCGATAGTATGATCTTCTGTGTGTCCATACAACACCATACTAACTACAACGTATAAAATCCAGGACTATAATTTGCATATATTTAATTATAAATAATTAAACGCAAATAATTGTTTATTTAATTAAAATAGATTAATGGCAATGGATCGTGAGTTTCCGTTACTTAAATCTAGACATTAAGTACACAACTCCAACAAACATGTGATTGTTGTTTGTTTTTGTTTTCAGGTGTTGGAAGATTGGATGCAAACTATACAACGTGGAAGTCTGGAATACGAAGTCCATCTATCAAGATCATGCGACTTGAGTCGCACGACCTTGCATCTCCAATCCATGCGACAGGAGTCGCACACAGTACACCTGCCAGTGTGTGCGACAGGAGTCGCACGCTCCGTTGTGTTCTCCTTATGCGACTAGAGTCGCACGGAACCTCCTTGTCTGCCTCATGCGACTTGCGTCGCACGCCCGGCTGCACTCACGCTTCATGCGACAGGAGTCGCACGATGTGCATCACTCCATCTCATGCAACTGGCGTCGCATGACTCTGCCTCTCCATGTCATGTGACAGGAGTCGCATGATCTCTCTTGGCCAAACCCTGCGACAGGCGTCGCACGTCGAGTTGTGCGACTGGCGTCGCACGCGACAGGCGTCGCACGTCGTGGTGTGCGACTGGCGTCGCACGCGACAGGCGTCGCACGTCGTGGTGTGCGACTGGCGTCGCACGCGACAGGCGTCGCACGTCAGGTGCTGTGCGACAGGAGTCGCTTGAAGTGGCCTCTTCATCCCGTGCGACTGGAGTCGCACGCCGTGGCCTCTTCTTCTTCATGCATCAACTGATGCATGGTGTGTAACGTCCTATCATCAACGTCAAGTGCAAGTGATGTCTATCCACGTTCAAGTGTTGATGATGAGTGAGTGTTGTTTACTACTTCAACTATATCGACGATCGTGAAGACGATGAAGTACTAAAGCCCCAACGACGAGTGTTCATCACGATGAAGTTGAAGATGAAGTATTGAGATCGACGGAGTCAAGATGTGTTGAAGTCTGAATTTAAAGAAATCGAAGATTCAAGATTCGAAGATTCAAGAATCAAAGATTCAAGATTCCAAGATTCAAGAATCGAAGATTCCGAAAGTGATGTCATCCATGGAATTGTTACATCAGCCAAGCATGTGACGAATCAGAACGTGCCACGTCAATGTCTCACATGTGCGAGCTACCTATATATACCCATGGATTTGGATGACATCCTTTGACGATTTTGAGAGAACGAAATCTGATATTCGAGTATCGCTATCGTTGTTTGTTAGGCGCTGAGCCTTAGAGTTTTGGTAGTTGTTTTGTGCTGTGCACCAATAGTAGAGTTTGGAGAATAGAACTCTAGGTGTAGTATAGTACTAGGACTCTGGTTCGTTGGAGTGTTGCGACACTTGGGATACGACCTTTGTTCATTCCGTCTACCTTTCTCTACCCGTGTAATAGTTTAGTTTCGTCGTTCAATGAAATGAAAAACTATTACATAACTTTGTCTTCAGCACTTTTACTTTACTTTACTTACATTGAGTTTGAACTATACACACAAGCAAGCGATAGTTGAGAGAGTGCGTGAGTTCTTCGACTGAAGCTGCTGACTGTGAGTTCGTCGACTGAAGCTGCTGACTGCGAGTTCGGCGAATGAAGCTGCTGACTGTGAGTTCGGCGACTGAAGCTGCTGACTGTGAGTTCGGCGACTGAAGCTGCTGACTGTGAGTTCGTCGACTGAAGCTGCTGACTGTGAGTTCGTCGACTGAAGCTGCTGAGTTTGAGTTTAAGGCCAACTTCGCGAAAAGTTGGTATCATACGTCGAAGACGTAATTTCAATTGGTATCAGAGAGGGACGTCATACGTATAAGACGTGATCCGAATCTTGACTTCATATTTTCCGCTACAATGGAGTCTCCTATGTTCGCACATCAACCGATCATGCTTACTCATCAGAACTATTCGAATTGGAAAGCCAAAGTATCAGTTAGAATTAAAGGACATGACTCTCGTGCATGGAGATCAGTGTTAGAAGGATGGGAACGCCCATTTACTATTGATGCTAAAGGCAACAAAGTTCTCAAACTTGAACGACATTGGTCTAATGAAGAGCGTGAAGCTTCTACTGCCAACAACAAAGCTTTACGTTTTATTTGTGAATGGCTGGAGCTCAACATGTATCAACTTGTTAAAAATTGTACCTCTGCCAAAGAAGCTTGGGAAACTCTCCAGAGAACTTGTGAAGGATACAAACACGTCAACCAATCTAAGAGTTGCTCTCTCAGTACACTAGTTCATAAGCTTCAGATGGAAGAGCATGAAGTTGACAAAAAGAGTGAAACATATTCTGATGGAACTACCTCAAACACTGAATCTGAGTATGAATCAGAGTCAACAGAGAATGCTCCTAACACACCTCAAGTTGATGTTGAGTCGAGAAAAATGTTGGATTTGAAAGAAAGACCATGTGATGAGGATATATTTTCGGATGAAGAATCAGTGACTGAAGCTGAAGAGGATGAGGTAACTTTGAATGTATCTCAAAATGAAGTTGAGTGTGCCGAACTGCTTGCCTTGAAAGAGAGCTACTCTGAACTTCATAGATCTCTTGAAACAAGCTCTGCTGAGAATATTGAACTCATAGTCTCTAAACAACTCTTGAAAGAAGCTATCAATGAACTCTCCGAGCGTGAGCGAAAATTCTACAAAGAATGTGTTGAGTTGAGGGACGTGGTTGACAAGACTGAATGTGAGAATCAGAAGTTGAAAAATTCTCTGACAATCCTGAAAAATAAATTTGATGATCTCTTCGAAGAGAAGCACAAATACTTTAAGGAGGGTGTTGCACTGAGAGAATTGTTTGAGAAGTCGAACTCTGAAAATTCGAAACTGAAGGCTTCTCTGAAGAAGGAAACATCTGAAGTGAAGAAACTTCAAACTCTTTTTAAGAACTCCGATGCTGAGAATGATGAGCTAAAGTCATCCTTGTTGAAAACTCAAGCTGATCTAGCCATGAGTGATAAGGAGTGTTATGTTCTGAAGGAGAAACTTCACATGACTGATGAGCTACTGAGAAAAATGAACACAAACTCTTCGGTGTTTGACAACGCCGCATCATACATGAACCCAGGTCGTTGTGGACTTGGCTTTCAGAAAGTGTTTGAGTCTATCTATGCTTCACCTGAGAAGAAAGAAATGACCTTTGTCAAAGCTTCAACTGAATCTTCAGATGGTAAGGCTACACATGACTCTGAAACTGTAAGACGGAAGGAAATTGCTGAAGGAAAGAAGGTTGTCACATCTTCGAAAGCTGAATCTCAAGAGTCAACATCGACTACTTGCTTGAAAACGGAGACATATCAATTTCCTAAGTCTATCGTGAAACATCCTCGTGGTATCTTGCCATACGAGAAGACGTTGCTGGAGAAGTTGAGCAAACCTGTCATGGTTAAGACTTCATCGAGTGCTGAAGTTCGTCGTAAGAGAGAGTATGTTTGTCATTACTGCAACAAACCCGGACACATTAGACCTTTCTGCTATAAGCTGAGAGATGACATGAACCGGGATTTAGTGACTGAGAAGAAGACGAGTGGAGCTGTCAAGGGTGTGAAGAAACACATTTCTCGAACTCTGAAAGTTGAGAAGAATGTGAAGTCTGTGATCGAGAAAAATTCTCGAAATTTTGATGTGAAGAAGAGATGGGTGCTGAAGCCACAAAAAGGTGAAGTTAAACTTAACTACACCACTTCGAATGGTTGGAAACCAAGGGAATTGATCTTCGGCAATACTGAACTCGATGCCTCTGAAACTGAAACCAAAGGAGTTTGCCGGGGGATGCTACACTGAATAGTTGGATGTCTATCTTATCGAGAGTGCTCACTTGATGCTGTTCTGTGATAGTCAAAGTGCTATCAAAATCAGCGAAAATCCTGTTCAGCATTCTCGCACTAAACACATCGACATTCGACTTCATTTCATTAGAGATTTGGTTGTTCGTGATATAGTCAGTCTACAACATATTTTAATAGAAAAACAGCTCGCTGACATCTTCACCAAACCTCTTGACTTTGAGAGATTTAAAAACTTAAGAAATTCTCTCTGCATGTGTTCTCTTTAAGAGTTCATGAAAATTTTGAAGTTTGAAAGATTGTTTTCTTTACTTCTGAATACGCACTATGGATCGTCGTGGATTAATCTAATAAGATGAACATGGATCGAGGCCGCTTTAGTCTTCGGACCCAAGTGCATTTATTCCTCTGAGTGTAAACATGTGAACTTGGCATATAACTCCCATAAGCTCATTTGCATAGATCTATAATACCGAGTAACGGAGGACGCCGGATCACTTTGTCCGCCGGCTCCCCTCTTCGAAAGGTAGCACATGGACGCTAATTTAAGATGCTCAACCATCACACTTCGGAGATGCAGGATGATCCTTGCTCCCCTCTGACTGCTGTAATGAGCATCTGTTGCATAATCATTTAAAGCTAAAACTCGTCTGGAGGACGCCGGATCACATTGTCCGGCGGCTCCCCTCTGATGAAGTAATGCTAGTTCCTAGTGGAGTGCCTTAAGAGTTCACCTTACACTCATGAATTAAAATCTCTTGTGCGGTGTTAACTCACCATATATGTTCTGATGAAACACGATTGCATTCTTGTGATTGCGACGAAGGACAAGTTAAACTTATTTCAACATACTTCGGTCCGTTTCACCGGTTTTTACTTCGAGAGTTATTTCATTATACCTCAAAGTTATATTCACCTTGTGTGAAATTTTTTGTTTTGGAGATTGATGATACGTGACATTTTTTTTGGGAAAATATTTGCTCTTCACTGCCTCGTATCACCGCTTAAATCTCTACTAAAATGTGTTTGAATGTTTGCAGTGTGTTGAACGCTTGAATACTAACTCGGGATGTGTTGTTTTGATATGTACTCTTGTAGTTCATGTTCAGCATCTCGTGGAGCTCAAACGTAAAGACATAAGATGAGTGTAGCAGCACCTGGCGATCTTCATACTCACGACGTGCGCAAGTCGGCGCTTGCGCCAACAGGCACTGATCCCCCGGTGTGCGTATTATGGCACTAGCGCCAATGTGAGAGGGTAAAGACATGCGCCAGTGTCAGCGTATCGTGACCTCTTGCTATCTTCACCCTGCTGCTTCACTCCTACACCACTACATCAACACCTGGTATCAACATCACACTGTCATCAATACTCAACACCATGTCATGCTATCAACACAACATGGTATCAACAACACTCAACACCATGTCTTGCTATCAACACAAAATGGTATCAACAACACTCAACACTATGTCATGCTATCAACACACCAACACAACATCAACAACATCAACACTCCAACAATTCAGTCGTGCGACCTTCGATCGACGACACTCGATCTTTTTACTTAGAATATTTTTTCCGTTTTTCGGATTAATATTTTATTATTTTTATTCAAATTTTTGTACTGTGTATTGGACTTTTACAGGTCTTTTTGATTCCAGACGAGCCGGCCCAAATTTTCCTATATATAGTTCAGTAAGCGTCTCTTCGCGCACCCGGCGCTTGATACTTGAGATATCTGATCCTCACGCATCCGGCGTTCAACGTTGTTCGTTTCGATTCCGTGTAATCTAGCTTTGCACATCAGGTGCCCAGTGTTCGTGATACTTAGGTTTCCTAGATCTCCTTCCTTTACATCACTTACTCTTGTCACTATGTCTTCTGCTGGAAACCTGATTGATGAATGGGATAAGGAGGTCCTTCAATCACTACTTGATACATGGCAGCAAGCACCGTCGCATGAATCAAAGAAGAAGGCACTTCACGCTCTTCAAAAACATATGGATAAGATGGACAGGCGATCTGGAAAATCGAACTCTGACACTCAGACTGTTGATCTTACTAAGCACGTGAAGCACTCGGGTTCACTGAAATCTGGGAAATATGCTAAGTCCGATAAGGATCCTAAGGTCCCTTTAACCTTCTTACGATGCTTCAAGGGCACTGTCTCTCCTACAGAATATAAGAAGTTGGTCGCTGATGGGATTATGAACGAGGATGGAACTGTGGTTCCACGTGAGTTTGGTCCACGATCTGGTTTGCCGCCTCACCAAAATCCTTATCATCCTATGCATAACTATCGCTCAATCGTTCCCTCTGCTGCAATTCATCGTTGTTTCACTACAACACAACGATTGGAACGTAAGCAGGATGCACATGCAATTGCTTATGCTGAGATGATCGAAGCTCAGCGTGATCAGAAGGATGCCTTTACCTACCTTCACCAGATGACCCATCAAGGGGGAGGATTAGGTGGTGCTGGATCATCTAGCAAAGGCTTGACTGATATATTTATGTTTCAGCTTATCAAAGATGAGATCAAGGAGGCGATAGATGATTTAGCTAAGTCCAAGCATGTTGTGGTTGACACCGATGATGAAGGTGTACGTGAAATGATGGCTGATGAAGTCTTTGAGATGTTGAGGAAGGGAAAAGGGAAGGTCGTTGAACCTTCACATCCAGAGGTGTCGCGTGCGATGCCGTCTGGTGGTCTGTTGGATGAAGATGAAGACGTCAACTTTGAAGATTATGATGATGATAATGAGAGAGTGAGGATCGGAGAAGATGAGTTTGGCTTCTATGAAACTCTTGAGAAAGACTATGAATCAGACTCTGATGGCGATGAAGCTGATGAAGATAGAGGTGATGGAAGTGCAGCTGATGATGATGAGGCAAGGTCTGGTGATGCTTCACCACCTACTACTCTGATGCTTCACCACCTACTACTCCTCTGCGCTCGCCTACTCCAGCTGGATCACCCAAGGGCTCAGACTTTGCATCTCAGTGATGCTTGGTTATCTTGTTTTGATTTACTCCTGAATATTTTCGTTTTTCATATTTCATCGTTGCATGCATAAGACTTGAACTATTCTCCACCATGCATGTTTTTCATATTCGTTTTGATGAACACCTTTGGTGATTTTGGCTTTGAATTTTTGACTAAGTGTTTTTGGTTTTTCATACCTTATCAATGCTAGTCCTTCATTGTTATCTGATTGATTGCTTTTGTTTTTACTTAGTCACATTTTGATGTGTATCTCTTGAGGGGGAGATTGTTTTGTATCTCCTTATGCTAACCTTTGGTCACATGAGTTGTGCCAAAAAGGGGGAGATTGAAGATGTTGGTTTTTGGCAACAACATATGTTTTTGGTTGCCTGGTTTTTGAGATTCTTTGTATCTCCTTATGCTAACTCTTGTTCACATGAGTTGTGACAAAAAGGGGGAGATTGTAGATGTTAGTTTTGTCAACAACATGTGATTGTTGTTTGTTTTTGTTTTCAGGTGTTGGAAGATTGGATGCAAACTATACAACGTGGAAGTATGGAATACGAAGTCCATCTATCAAGATCATGCGACTTGAGTCGCACGACCTTGCATCTCCAATCCATGCGACAGGAGTCGCACACAGTACACCTGCCAGTGTGTGCGACAGGAGTCGCACGCTCCGTTGTGTTCTCCTTATGCGACTAGAGTCGCACGGAACCTCCTTGTCTGCCTCATGCGACTTGCGTCGCACGCCCGGCTGCACTCACGCTTCATGCGACAGGAGTCGCACGATGTGCATCACTCCATCTCATGCAACTGGCGTCGCATGACTCTGCCTCTCCATGTCATGTGACAGGAGTCGCATGATCTCTCTTGGCCAAACCGTGCGACAGGCGTCGCACGTCAGTGTTGTGTGACTGGCGTCGCACGTCGAGTTGTGCGACTGGCGTCGCACGCGACAGGCGTCGCACGTCGTGGTGTGCGACTGGCGTCGCACGTCGTGTTGTGCGACTAGCGTCGCACGCGACAGGCGTCGCACGTCAGGTGCTGTGCGACAGGAGTCGCTTGAAGTGGCCTCCTTCATCCCGTGCGACTGGAGTCGCACGCCGTGGCCTCTTCTTCTTCATGCATCAACTGATGCATGGTGTGTAACGTCCTATCATCAACGTCAAGTGCAAGTGATGTCTATCCACGTTCAAGTGTTGATGATGAGTGAGTGTTGTTTACTACTTCAACTATATCGACGACCGTGAAGACGATGAAGTACTGAAGCCCCAACGACGAGTGTTCATCACGATGAAGTTGAAGATGAAGTATTGAGATCGACGGAGTCAAGATGTGTTGAAGTCTGAATTTAAAGAAATCGAAGATTCAAGATTCGAAGATTCAAGAATCAAAGATTCAAGATTCCAAGATTCAAGAATCGAAGATTCCGAAAGTGATGTCATCCATGGAATTGTTACATCAGCCAAGCATGTGACGAATCAGAACGTGTCACGTCAACGTCTCACATGTGCGAGCTACCTATATATACCCATGGAGTTGGATGACATCCTTTGACGATTTTGAGAGAACGAAATCTGATATTCGAGTATCGCTATCGTTGTTTGTTAGGCGCTGAGCCTTAAAGTTTTGGTAGTTGTTTTGTGCTGTGCACCAATAGTAGAGTTTGGAGAATAGAACTCTAGGTGTAGTATAGTACTAGGACTCTGGTTCGTTGGAGTGTTGCGACACTTGGGATACGACCTTTGTTCATTCCGTCTACCTTTCTCTTCAAGTGTAATAGTTTAGTTTTGTTGATTCAATGAAATGAAAACTATTACATAACTTTGTCTTCACTACTTTACATTCACTGAGTGCGAACATACATACATAACACGAACCGTGCGCGCTCCAACTGAAGCTAGTGCCAGCTGAGTGTGTACGAACGAAGTGTGTGTGAACCTTAGTTGCTGAAGACTGATTTAAGACCGACTTCGCGAAAAGTTGGTATCTTAAGTCGAAGACGTAATTTCACAATATATAATTCATATATTCTTTGACCTATGTACTCCATTATATTTACCAATCTTTAGATTAGATTTTTGGAAACTCTACTGAGAACTGTAGGTAAGCTTTTGACGAACGAAAACATGACTTTGACTTTGCTTGCTACTTTAACTTTATGAAGTAAAAAGTTCATAAACAGCGCAAAAAAAAATTAAAAATCAATAATAAAAATATATAATAACTCAATTAAAATATTCTTGAAAATAAAATATGTAAAGAAGAGGTAAAAAAATATAAAATTGCAATTAAAATATTCTTAAATAAAAAATTTATAATAAAGAAAAATATTCATTAAGTGCAAAATTAAAATAAATGCGCCAAAAATAATATCAACATTAAAATACATAAAAGTAAAAAATTGCGAATAAATAAATGCTAAGTACTCCATCACAAGAACTCATATCACCCCAAAAATGTTTACGGGCTAATATGCTCAGGGTATTTACCAATATTTAGATTAGATTTTTGGAAATTAGGTCACACATAGAATTGTAGGTCTTCCTTCTACGAGGCTACTTTAAATTTCCTTTATTATAGAGTAAAAATAAAAATATGTAATAAAGTTAAAAGTTTATTAATAGTCAAATTGAACACACACGACATCCTTAGCAGCAGCATTCATCTTCAGCCGACATCCTTAGTAGCAACATTCATCTCCAGCTTGTTGTTGCTCGAAAAATGATAAGGTTGAGCAGCAACTTCATATGTGCTCGGTTTGCAAGAAAAACTTTTAGACGGGCCATCCTTGGAGGGCATAAGAAGTGCCAGAAGAATAAAAAAAATATATATATATATATATATATATATATATATATATATATATATATATTATTCAAATATATTTCCACCGCTATTTACTCTATCATATTTACCAATCTTTAGATTGGATTTTTGGAAACTTGACTAAGAATTGTAGTTAAACTTTTGAGAAAGTAAAACATGACTTTGACTTTGCTGGTTACTTTAACTTTTCTTTATACTATAGGAAATTAAAAATATAATTAAGTAAAAATTTCATAAATAACGCAAAAAAATTAAAAATCAATAAATAAAAATATATAATAATTCAATCAAAATATTATTGTAAAATAAAATTATGTAATGAAGAGGCAAAAAAAATATAATATTGCAATTAAAATATTCTTAAATAAAAAATATATAATGAAGAAAAATATTTATTAAGTGTAAAATTAAAATAAATACTCAAAAAATAACATAAACATTAAAATACATAGTCAAGTAAAAAATTGCGTGAAAATATATGTTAAGTACTCCATCACAAGTACTCATATCACCCCAAAAATGTTTCCCCGCTAATATGCCCAGAGTATTTACCAAATAGATTTTTGGAAACTAGGTACACACATAGAATTGTAGGAGTGCCTTCCCCGAGAAAATTTTATTTTGGGGACTACTTTGACTTTCCTTTATTAAAGAGTAAAAATAAAAATATGTAATGAAGTAAAAAGTTTATTAATAGTCAAATGGAACACATCCACTACATCGGCAACATTCATGTTCAGCTTGCTGTGGCTTAGTAATGATTAGGCTGAGCAGGAGCTTCATGTGTGCTCAGTTTGAAAGAAAAACTTTACGACGGGCCAAGTCATAAGAAGTGCCTAAGAATAAAAAAAATATGGACAAGTTACTGGTAGCAGTAAAGATTTGATTGTGTGAGATAATGAAATGTACAAAAAGTTAAATACAGTAAACAATATATAATTCATATATTCTTATATGTACTCCATCATACTTACAAATCTTTAGATTGGATTTTTGTAAACTCGACTGAGAATTGTAGGTAAGCCTTTGAGAACGAAAACATTACTTTGACTTTGCTTGCTACTTTAACTTTACTTTATAGTAGAGGAAATTAAAAATATAATGAAGTAAAAATTCATAAACGCAAAAAATTAAAAATCAATAAATAAAAATATATAATAACTCAATTAAAATATTCTTTAAAATAAAAATATGTAATGAAGAGGTAAAAAAATATAATATTGCAATTAAAATATTCTTAAATAAAAAATTTATAATGAAGAAAAATATTCATTAAGTGAAAAATTAATATAAAAGCGCCAAAAATAATATCAACATTAAAATACATATTCAAGAAAAAAATTGAGCAAAAATAAATGCTAAGTATTTCATCACAAGAACTCATATCACCCCAAAATGTTTCCGCGCAAATAAGCTTAGGGTATTTACCAATCTTTAGATTAGGTTTTTGGAAACTATGTAGACAAATAGAATTGTAGGTCTGCATTCAATAAGAAATCAGACTTTGATTTGGTGGGCTACTTTGACTTTTCTTTATTATAGAGTAAAAACAAATTTATGTAATGAAGTAAAAAGTTTATTAATAGTCAAATGGAACGACATCCACAACATGTTAGCAGCATTCATCTTCAGCTTGTTGAGGCTGGCAGCAGCTTCATGTGTGCTCAGTTTGCAAGAAAAACTTTCTCACGGGGCAACTCTAGGAGGGCATAAGAAGTGCCACAAGAATAAAAAGAATATCGACAAGTTAGCAATATCATACAGATTTGATTGTGAGAGATAATAAAGTGTACAAAGTTATGTACTCCATAATATTTATCAATCTTTAGATTAGATTTTTGTAAACTCGATAGACTAAGAATTGCAGGTAAGCCTTTAAGGAAAGAAAACATAACTTTTACTTTGGTTGCTACATTAACTTTTCTTTATTCTAGATGAAATTAAAAATATCCTTTATACTAGATGAAATTAAAAATATAATAAAGTAAAAATTCATAAACAGCGCAAAAAAATTAAAAATCAATAAATAAAAATATATAATAACTCAATTAAAATATTTTTGTAAAATAAAAATATGTAATGTAGAGGCAAAAAATATAATATTGCAGTCAAAATATTCTTAAATAAAAAATATATAATGAAGAAAAATATTAATTAAATGCAAAATAAAAATAAATGCGCAAAAAATAAAATTAACATTTAAATACATAGTAGTAAAAAATTGCAGCAAAAATATATGTTAAGTACTCCATCACAAGTACTAATATCACCCTAAGATTGTTTCTGGCTAATATGCTTAGGGTATTTACTAATCTTTAGATTAGATTTTTGGAAACTAGGTACACAGAGAATTGTAGGTCTGTCTTCTACGAGAAATTCACTTTGATTTTGCGGGCTAATTTGACTTTCCTTTATTATAGAGTAAAAATAAAAATATGTAATGAAATTAATTTTCCTTTATTATAGAGTAAAAATAAAAATATGTAATGAAGTAAAAAATTTATTAATAGTCAAATGGAATGACATACACGACATCCTTAGCAGCAGAAATATTCTTCAGCCGACATCCTTAGCATCAACATTCATCTTCAGTTTGTTGTGGCTCGAAAAATGATAAGGTTGAGCAGCAGCTTCATGAGTGCTCGCGTTTGCAAGAAAAACTTTTCGGGCCATCCTCCTAGGGCATTACAAGTGCCACAAGAATAAAAAAAATATATTATTTAAATATATTTCAACCGCTATTTACTCCATCATATTTACAAAGGCCATTACAAGTGCCACAAGAATAAAAAAAATATATTATTCAAATATATTTCAACCGCTATTTACTCCATCATATTTACCAATCTTTAGATTACATTTTTGGAAACTACTGATAATTGTGATAAACTTTTGAGGAAAAAAAACATGACTTTGACTTTACTTGTTACTTTAACTGTTCTTTATACTAGAGGAAATTAAAAATATAATTAAATAAAAAGTTCCTAGCGTAAAAAAATTAAAAATCAATAAATAAAAATATATAATAACTCAATCAAAATATTCTTGCAAAATAAAAATATTTAATGAAGAGGCAAAAAAATATAATATTGCAATTAAAATATTCTTAAATAAAAAATATATAATGAAGAAAAATATTTATTAAGTGGAAAATTAAAATAAATACGCAAGAAATAACATCAACATTAAAATACATAGTCAAGTAAAAAATTGCGTAAAAATATATGTTAAGTACTCCATCACAAGTACTCATATCACCCCAAAAATGTTTCCGTGCTAATATGCTTAAGGTATTTACCAATCTTTTATATTATATTTTTGGAAACTAGGTACACACATAGAATTGTAGGTCTGCCTTCCACGAGAAAACCGATTTTTATTATGCGGGCTACTTTGACTTTCCTTTATTATAGAGTAAAACTTAAAATATGTAATGAATTAATAAGTTTATTAATAGTCAAATGGAACGTCATCCACGACATCGGCAGCATTCATGTTGAGTTTGTTGTGGCTTCAGTAATGATAAGGCTGAGCAGCAGCTTCATGTGTGCTCAGTTTGCAAGAAAAACTTTACGACAGACCAAGGCTTGGAGGGCATAAGAAGTGCCACCAGAAAGTTTGCAAGAAAAACTTTCCGACAGGCCAAGGCTTGGAGGGCATAAGAAGTGCCACAAGAATAAAAAAATATCGACAAGTTACGAGTAGCAGTAAAGATTTGATTGTGTGAGATAATGAAATGTAGAAAAAGTTAAATACAGTAAACAATATATAATTCATATATTCTTTGACCTATATGTACTCCATTATATTTACCAATCTTTAGATTAGATTTTTGGAAACTCGACTGAGAACTGTAGGTAAGCTTTTGACGAACGAAAACTGTTGATGATTTAAGTGAAATCATTTTCCATTTAATGTAATTGGATTCATACAAAGTTTCGGTTATAATCCTAAGGCACTATAATGTGATTAAGGAGGTGCGGAGTGCACGATCATGTAAAAGTGATAAAGGATTATGTGTTGGATAAGTGATAGTATATATGCTGAAATTAATACTTGATTTTAGTATATATATATGATGTTAATTTCGTGGTTGCATGTTTAGATATACAAATCACGAAATTGCATGCATGGAAAATATTTGAATTATTTTCCAAAAGGTGTGACCATTATGAAATGGTGCAACTCTTCCCAAAGGGTGCAGCCCTTCATGAAAGGGCATTTTCACTATCCAAAAGGGGTGTTTCAACACCTATATAAGGGTGTTGAAAATCAGATTCTAAGACCTACGAAATTAAGAGCTTTGTGTTAACGAAGTATAGCGAATAAACATTCTATAGTATACTTGTTTCTACGCCAAAGAACAAGTGCGATATTGTCTTATCCTAAAAGAAGTTTCGTGATACCTTGGCTATTATAGGGTCGAAATATTCTTTAAGGAAAACGTGTAAACGTGATTCAATATTTTCCAAAGCCTCCATATTCAGAAACACACAAAAGAAACAACAATCTTAAAGAATATTTACTATTCTGAACGATGGAGTCGGTTCGTGAGATGAACAACAAATTCGGAAAATTGGAGAAGTTCGAAGGCGTAGACTTTCGAAGGTGGCAAAAGAAGATGCATTTTTTGCTAACAACATTGAAGGTGGTGTACGTTCTAAGTACTCCACAACCGGAAGCAGCGGACAACGAAACGCCGGAAGAAACTCGGAAACGCTGCAAATGGGAAAACAACGACTATATATGTCGTGGGCATATATTAAACGGTATGTCTGACTCTCTCTTCGATATCTATCAAAATGTGGAGTCTGCTAAGGCCCTTTGGGATAGCCTTGAATCCAAGTACATTGACAAGGACGCTTCTAGTAAGAAGTTCCTAGTTGGTAATTTTATGAATTACAAGATGTGCGACGGAAGGCCGGTAATGGAGCAATATAATGAATTGCTCCGGATTTTGGGTCAATTTACCCAACATAATATGAAGATGGACGAGTCCATCTCGGTGTCTAGTATTATAGACAAATTACCGCCGTCGTGGAAAGACTTCAAACACACCCTGAAGCATAAAAAGGAAGAGTTGTCCTTAGTACAACTCGGTAGTCACTTGCGCATAGAGGAATCTCTAAGGGCGCAAGAGGGTGAAAAACCCAAGGACAAGGAACCGATAAGGTCTGCAACTATCAATATGATGGAAGCAGGGGAGAGTTCGTATAAGAACCGAGGGACAAAGCGTCCTTACAACAACAACAACGGCAACAATGCTGGGAGTAAGAAGCCTAAGGGCGCTTGCTGGATATGCGGAAAAGCGGGTCACCTTAAAAGTGATTGTCGTGCAAACAAGAATAAGAAGGGAACGATGAATAATCGCTCGGGACAAAGGTCTAATAACCAGGGTCCGGACACCAATCAAGGTGAGACTACTATACATAATTTAGATGTAAATTTAAATTATGTCCCTATAGTTTCTGAAGCATTTTATGTGCAGGATGATTCGGTGGCGTGGTGGATTGACTCGGGTGCTACTAAGCATGTTTGCAAGGATCGTCATTGGTTTCAAAAGTATGAACCAGTTGTAGATGGATCAGTGCTTTACATGGGAAACGAGTCAACAACCCCTATTCTTGGTCGCGGCGAAGTGTTGTTGGAATTCAGTTCGGGAAAGTCCTTAGTATTATTAGATGTATTACATGTACCTGGAATAAGGAAAAATCTTGTATCCGGTAGTGTTTTATCCAAGTACGGATATAAACAAGTGTATGAATCTAATAAATATGTATTGACTAAGAATGGTGTGTTTGTCGGTTTTGGATACCAATGTAACGGGATGTTTATGCTGTTGGAATATGTCCTTCGATCCTACGTGTGCAATCGATAAATTCATAAGGTCGTCTATGGATGTTAAATGATTATTTGATAATATTAATTGTTGGGAACAATATAATATTGATCAATTAAATCATACCTACAGGGTCACACATGAACTCAAAGATAATTTACGATGCTTGATATATATATATTGATTTAGAATCAATATTTACGTGGAATTAATATACATGCATGGGATGCATGGCTTGCATGGATGCATGTCACATAGTGTGACATGGCATGCCACACAAGCAAGTGGGACCACATACAATGCATTGTGGCATGTGTAGGTGGCATGACCTTTCACCTCCTTTGTAACCTCTTTTGTGTGTTAAATGGTGCATCTTTATGCACATTATGATGGAGGTTACAAAGAGGTGTAATGGTGTGCATAATGATGTGATTATATAGATGAAAATCTGATTTTCATCACACACAAGATTCAGCCACGAAATTCCACACAAATAGAGAGAAAAGAGGTGATCTTGGAGATCCATTCTCAAGCAAGCAAAGGTGTTCATTATCCGGGTTCGTGTGCAACACGTAGAGGCCGGGCCATTTGTGCGGCTTCAACATCCGGACGATCCAAAGGAGTGAAGAGTTCATTCACAAGGAGATCTCTGAGTTGCTGATCTATTAAGGTGGTTCAATCGACTCAACACCACCTTAACCGAAATCAACGATCACAATAAGTAAGTAATCGTTGAACCTTATATATATATATATATATTGGATGTGTATATATATATATGTTTATATGTGTTCTTATACACATTAAGTGTGCACTAAGATCATGGCATAGTAGATCTATTGCTTTACACGCTTCCGCACACACGGTATATCGATCGGATCGGTATATCGGTACCATCAATTGGTATCAGAGCCTAGGGCTCGTGCACACTTTTGTGTTGAACACGAAGGTTAAATCAACATAATTGGATTATTTGTTTAATTGTGATTATGTGATTAGATGTAAGACCGGCCACCGTTAGTGGTCGGGTGAATGAAATTGTCGTTTTTTACGTTTCGATTGGCCATAGTTTTGGAGGGCTGCGTCCCTTGGAATCATTTGTAATAGATAGGTTTTCTATTTCAATTTGTATTGTTCAAACTTGTAAGCGATGGACTTGGTCCATGGTTCGATGGAGGATCTCGGCTCTCCGGCGAAAACGAGAAGAAACGAAGCAAAACGAAGCCAAACGAAGCAAAACGAAGCAAACCGGGCTGCTGGAGCCAAACGGCGGTCGCCGTTTGAGCTCCGGCGGGCGCCGTTTTGATTCGGCGGGCGCCGTTTTGGAAACGGCGACCGCCGAAAGGCCTTTTTTGGGGCAGATGGGTTTTTTGCCTTTTCGGCGGGCGCCGTTTTGGAAACGGCGACCGCCGGTGGTGTTCAGCGACCGCTGGTTGTAAAACGGCGGGCGCTGTTCGTGGTTTTTGAGGTAATGACTTGTTTTGACCAAAATCGGCGAGCACGGAACTAAAACAGAGGGCGAGGACCAGTCCAGAAGATGTTCAAGGCTTTTGTTATTACTTTAATTCTTTTCGTTTGAGAGTTGTGAGCTTCTAGGGGCCTTTCGATTTCGTATTTATATGCTTTGCTATTTATAGGTTGTTTTATGTTATAAATGTTCAACTTACATATAAACAAACCTATGCATGCAAGTTCTCAATAATAATGAGTATAATGTCTTGTCCAAAACGTCACACTCATGAAACCCTCGATTATAAGTTAGTAGGTCCGCCTTAGCGGGGTACTACTTGTTATCTTGGGATAAGTGGGAGTAAGGGTTAGACCCTTACAAGTGAGTTTGGTTTTCTCATCGATAGATCCACTGCAGGCGTGGCTATCGAGACATGAGATGAGAATGGGACTCTCATCGACCGAGAGTGACATTGGATGTCATTGACATGGGATGTCTACCTATCTTGGAGTTCTTAAGTGCGGACTCAGTCGGCTTAAGGATTCGCAAGATGAGGGTCTTGGGATCGTTTTGTTCTAATTTATTGAAATGTCAAAAACCAATGCCTAATCTGTTTTTCAAAGACTAAGTTCAACTCGACTCATTCTCACCCCGGGGAGTGGAATGGAGCCAAAGCGCTTGCTTATGTCGATGACACAGATTAGAGACATTCGAGCCATTGGATGGCGTGAATCGATTGTCTGGTTGGCTCCCTCATTTTAATGAGAGATAGGGCTTCAATTGCATGATAAGATCGCTGGTTAGAAAACCTCGAGTTTTCACTTACGATTTATCACGGTTTTGATATTAAGATAATTGGGAACGACGATATTGGATATCGAATGAACAAAATGAAACAAATAAAGTAGTTATGCGAGACAACCTTATTTGTTTAAACGCTTTGTGGATGTTTACTTACTTAATTTATCTTTCTTCTGTAGTTTAATATGTCTGTATCAACTCAATTCAAGTTCAGCTCTATCTTGGATAGAGAAAAGTTGAACAACACCAATTTCCTTGATTGGCAACGTAACTTGAGGATAGTCATCAAATACGAAGAAAAGGAAAGTGTGTTGGACAAACCCCTTCCCGTGCTTCCCGCTGATGGGGGCACGGATGCCCAAAAGGCATCATATGCCCTTGCTAAGAAAGCCTCGAATGAGGTGACATGTTTGATGTTGGCATCCATGGTACCCGAGTTGCAAAAACAATTCGAGTTCATGGAAGCCTATGACATCATAGAAGAGCTCAAGAGCATGTTCGGGGAACAGGCTAGGATTGAGCGCTTCGGTGTCACCCGGGCTATAGCAACAGCTAGGCTGGAAAAGGGTAAACCCGTGGGACCACATGTGCAGCAAATGATTGGATTATTTGCTTCAAGTGCTCGCCTCGGTTTTGCATATGATGACGAGTTGGCTACCGATTTCATTCTTCATTCTCTTCATGATGGATATGACGCCTTTAGGCTGAATTTCCACATGAATGGACTGAAGAAATCGCTTCATGAGCTCCATGGGATGCTTAAGGCTGCTGAGCCGGCGATTAAGAAGGACCCTAGGAGGGAAGTTCTTATGATTCGGGAAGGAGGTACCAAAAAGTTCAAGGGGATTAAGAAACCAGAAGTGAAAGGCAAAGGGAAAGGGAAAGTTGTGGCAACTCCTTCCAAAAGGTTCTTGAAAGCTTCTAAGGTTCCTGGGGAATCTGAGTGTTTCTACTGCAAGAGTGTTGGACACTACAAGCGAGATTGCCCCAAGTTCAAGGAGGATGTAAAGAACGGTGTCGTTCCTTCATCTTCAGGTATTTATGTCATAGACATAAACTTTAAAAATTCTTCTTCTTGGGTATTGGATACCGGATGCGCTGCTCACATTGTTTCACATGTGCAGGGACTGCAAAGAAGTAGAAGTTTGGTAAAGGGAGATGTCGATCTGCGGGTTGGAAATGGAGCGAGGGTCGCTGCATTAGCCGTAGGATCTTATGATTTGTGTTTGCCTTCGGGCCTTGTTTTAGTATTGAATAATGTTTATTTCGTTCCAAGTATTACCAAGAACATCATTTCTATTTCAGTATTGGATACTGAAGGATTTTCCTTCACTATAATAAATGGTTTATTTACTATTTCAAAAAGTGGAGTGTTCTATGGTTCGGCACGATTAGAACATGGTTTATATATACTTCAACTTGACAATCATATATATAACATTGATACCAAAAAGGCCAAATCGAATGAATTCAATGAAACATACCTTTGGCATTGTCGATTAGGCCACGTCAACATTAAACGTGTAGAGAAACTTCTTAAAGAAGGTATTCTCAAATCTTTTGACTTGGAGTCATTCGATACATGTGAAGGATGTTTGATGGGCAAAATGACAAAGTCACCTTTTCTAGGAAAAGGAGAACGTGCAAGTGATCTATTGGGTTTAATCCATACTGATGTATGTGGTCCAATGAGCTCACAAGCACGTGGAGGTTATTTCTACTTCATAACTTTTACCGATGACTTAAGTAGATATGGTTATGTCTATTTAATGAGGCATAAGTCGGAAGCCTTTGAAAAGTTCAAAGAATTCCAAAATGAAGTTGAGAATCAACTTGGTAAGAAGATAAAAGCCATTCGATCGGATCGAGGTGGTGAATATCTTAGCCAAGAATTCGATGATCATCTTATGAGTTGTGGTATTCTATATCAACTCACTCCTCCTGGAACACCCCAGATGAATGGTGTTTCCGAAAGGAGGAATAGAACCTTATTGGATATGGTTCGATCGATGATGAGCCTTTGTGAACTTCCAAAATCTTTTTGGGGACACGCACTTTTAACAGCGGCCTATACACTGAATAGGACACCGTCAAAAGCTGTTGATAAGACACCATACGAGATATGGAAAGGGAAGGTCCCTAACTTGTCTTATATCAAGGTTTGGGGATGTGAAGCTTATGTGAAGAGAAATATCTCTTCAAAGCTTGAACCCAAATCGGATAAATGTTTCTTTGTTGGTTATCCAAAAGAAACACGAGGGTACCACTTTTACAACCAATCTGAGAACAAAGTCTTTGTTGCTCGAGATGGTGTATTTCTTGAAAAGGAATATCTTTCCAAGAATTTAAGTGGGAGCTCAGTTGAATTGAACGAAGTTCAAGAAGACTTGAACGAGGTTCAAGAAGATCAAACTGAGATGGACACTCAAGACCAAGTCGAGAGTGTTCCAGTGGTTTTAGAAACCACACCTAACCCTCGAAGGTCCGGAAGGATTAGATCTCAACCTGACAGATACTTAGGTATTCTGACAAATGAGAACTATGAAGTCATGCTTTTAGAAAGCAATGAACCTTCGACCTATATCCAAGCTGTGACGAGTCCAGATTCCGAGAAATGGCAGGGTGCCATGAAATCCGAAATGGAATCAATGTCTGAAAATCAAGTTTGGAACTTGGTCGATTTGCCTAAAGGGGCTAGGCCCATTGGATGCAAATGGATTTACAAAATAAAAACAGACATGAATGGAAAACCTAGTGTTTTCAAAGCAAGGTTGGTAGCAAAAGGATATAAACAAATTCACGGGGTGGATTATGATGAAACCTTTTCACCAGTTGCTATGATTAAATCCATTCGGATTCTCTTAGCCATTGCTGCTCATTATGATTATGAGATATGGCAAATGGACGTTAAAACCGCCTTCTTGAATGAGATTCTAGTAGAGGAAGTGTTTATGACACAACCAGAGGGTTTTATCGATCCTAATCAGGCTGAGAGAGTATGCAAGCTTAATAGATCCATTTATGGATTAAAGCAAGCATCTCGGAGCTGGAATCTTCGGTTCGATGAATCCATACAAGAGTTTGGATTTCAAAAGAACATGGAAGACTCTTGTGTTTACAAGAAAGTCAGTGGGAGTTACGTTGTATTCATTGTGTTGTATGTAGATGACATACTCCTCATTGGAAACAATATTCCTATGCTTAATTCTGTTAAAGAATGGCTGGGAAGATGGTTTTCAATGAAGGATCTTGGAGAAGCACAGTACATATTGGGCATCAAGATCTGTCGGAACAGATCACAAAGGATGCTTGGACTTAGTCAAGCAACCTATATTGATAAGGTGCTTGACAGGTTCAGAATGAAAGACGCCAAGAAGGGTCTCATTCCAATGACTCATGGCACATCTCTTAGCAAGAGGCAGTGCCCTTCGGGACCTGATGAGCAAATGAGGATGGCAAATATTCCTTATGCTTCGGCAATAGGGTCTATTATGTACGCCATGATATGTACACGACCGGATGTATCGTATGCTTTGAGCATGACGAGTCGGTTTCAAGGAAACCCAGGTGAGGCGCATTGGACTGCGGCCAAGAATATTCTTAAGTACCTTAGAAGGACTAAAGATTATTTTCTTGTCTTTGGAGGACAAGAAGAGTTGGTTATGACAGGCTATACGGATGCAAGCTTCCAAACAGACAGAGATGATCTCCGGTCTCAGTCCGGTTTTGTCTTTTGTCTGAATGGAGGTGCGGTGAGCTGGAAGAGTTCCAAGCAACCCACCGTAGCTGATTCTACTACAGAAGCTGAGTACATTGCTGCATCTGAAGCAGCAAAGGAGGCCGTTTGGATAAGAAAGTTCTTAGATGAGCTTGGTGTCGTACCTAGTTCGGCCCATCCGATATCTCTCTATTGTGATAATAGTGGAGCTATCGCGCAAGCCAAGGAGCCTAGGGAGCACCACAAATCCAAACATGTGCTCAGGAAGTTCCACATTCTCAGGGAGATAGTTAGTCGTGGAGACATCGAGATAAATAAAGTTGCAACTGATGATAATGTTGCAGACCCGTTAACTAAACCACTCCAGCAGTCAAAGCATGATGCTCATACGACTGCAATAGGGATACGATATCTTAGAGATGGATTGTGATTCCTATTATTGTATTGTCTACTTTTGGAGTTTATGTAAACATTCACTTATCTTTTATGATATTCAATAATTTCTTCATATAATTGTGGTTTAAATTGTATGAATTGTCCAAATGATTAAATTATATTAATTGGGTTATGAGGTCGATTTACCACATAATGAAGTCCCAATTGTTGAACTAATATAATTAAGTCATAAATTGTTCCTAGTTCGTATCATCGAGTACGGACAAACTGACGATACAAAGAACTAGATTGTAATGTGTACTATAGCGCCGCTTCATGGGCTAGAGATGTGGGACATCAAGTACAATTACATAGATATTAGATAGGAGCTAATGATCGAACAGACCCGACTGGAATAGTGTTTAAGATTTCGAGTCATAATACTATTTCATTGAATGTCGAGCAATTTCCTCTGACCTGAGTAGTCCAGAGTGATTCCATTGTGAAATGGTGTACTTTGATACAAGTAAACGCCATTCGTAAAAGGAGGTTATAAAACTTGTTATTGGGTATATCAGGAAGCAAGTGGGAGAGCTTGGATTGACAAGATGGGATTGTCCTCCATTTTATAATGGTATAAATGTCTTACCGGCCACTTGGAGAGTCAAGACTGTGGAAAATACGTGGCCACGTCCAGATTCTTATCATAGTGATAAATCTGGTTTTACAGTCTGTCTCAAAGTCCAAGAAAGGTTTGAACCGATTGAGGATGACTCGAGTCTTGCCTCAAGTTCAAATTTAGACATAAAGTGACAACAGGAAATTGGCAGCACACTGGCTCTGAAGGCCAAGTGGGAGATTGTTGGAATATGTCCTTCGATCCTACGTGTGCAATCGATAAATTCATAAGGTCGTCTATGGATGTTAAATGATTATTTGATAATATTAATTGTTGGGAACAATATAATATTGATCAATTAAATCATACCTACAGGGTCACACATGAACTCAAAGATAATTTACGATGCTTGATATATATATATTGATTTAGAATCAATATTTACGTGGAATTAATATACATGCATGGGATGCATGGCTTGCATGGATGCATGTCACATAGTGTGACATGGCATGCCACACAAGCAAGTGGGACCACATACAATGCATTGTGGCATGTGTAGGTGGCATGACCTTTCACCTCCTTTGTAACCTCTTTTGTGTGTTAAATGGTGCATCTTTATGCACATTATGATGGAGGTTACAAAGATGTGTAATGGTGTGCATAATGATGTGATTATATAGATGAAAATCTGATTTTCATCACACACAAGATTCAGCCACGAAATTCCACACAAATAGAGAGAAAAGAGGTGATCTTAGAGATCCATTCTCAAGCAAGCAAAGGTGTTCATTATCCGGGTTCGTGTGCAACACGTAGAGGCCGGGCCATTTGTGCGGCTTCAACATCCGGACGATCCAAAGGAGTGAAGAGTTCATTCACAAGGAGATCTCTGAGTTGCTGATCTATTAAGGTGGTTCAATCGACTCAACACCACCTTAACCGAAATCAACGATCACAATAAGTAAGTAATCGTTGAACCTTATATATATATATATTGGATGTGTATATATATATGTTTATATGTGTTCTTATACACATTAAGTGTGCACTAAGATCATGGCATAGTAGATCTATTGCTTTACACGCTTCCGCACACACGGTATATCGATCGGATCGGTATATCGGTACCATCATATGCTTAATATTATGAATAAAGTTGATGATTCTGTTCTTATGGTTTCTTCTAAAGTAAATGATTCATTATTGTGGCATGCTAGACTAGGACATGTTCATTATAAGCGCATGATTGATATGTCCAAACTTGAATTAATTCCTGCTATGAACATAGAAGAAGATAAGTGTAATACATGCATGCTAACTAAAATCGTTAGGCAGCCTTTTAAAGATGTTCAACGTGAATCTTGTATGCTTGAACTTGTGCATAGCGACTTATGTGATTTCCATGCTACACCTTCGTTGGGGAATAAGAAATACTTAGTAACTTTTATAGATGATTATTCTAGATTTTGCTATGTATTTCTGCTAAGAACTAAAGATGAAGCGCTAGAAAAGTTTAAAGTATTTAAAACTGAAGTTGAACTACAACAAGAGTGCATGATTAAAAAGTTGAGAACCGATAGGGGTGGTGAATATTATGATCCTGTTTTATTTGAATCATGTGGTATTATACATGAAATTACTGCTCCTTATACTCCTCAACAAAACGGTATATCCGAAAGGAAAAACCGGGTACTAAAGGAAATGGTGAATTCCATGTTGTCTTATTTGGGTCTGAATAATGGATTTTGGGGAGAAGCCGTGTTAACGGCTTGCTATTTGTTAAATAGGGTTCCTAACAAAAGGAACAAAGTTACCCCCTACGAACTTTGGTACAAAATGAAGCCGAACCTTAATTACCTTAAGGTTTGGGGCTGTCGGGCTGTCGTAAGACTACCGGATCCCAAAAGGAAAACTTTTGGAGAAAGAGGCATCGATTGCATCTTTGTTGGATATGCTGTGCATTCTAAGGCATATCGATTCTATGTGATTGAGCCGAATGATTCAGTAGCGATTCATTCTATCATAGAATCGAGGGACGCCATATTTGATGAAACTAGATTTTCATCAATGGTTAGGACCAAGGATCTGGTGCCTAAGGTGGCTGGAAGTTCGGATTTAACCGTGCCCCAGCCTGAGTCGCTTGAACCTCGTCGAGGCACAAGGATACGGACTAAGAAATCGTTCGGTCCCGATTTCCAGTCCTTTCTGGTTGAAGGATCAAGGGACGAAGTTGGATTTCAATACTCGTATAGCTATCATGTTGATGATGAGCCTAAAACATACGAGGAAGTCTTGAAATCGCAAGATGTTGCATTTTGGAAAGAAGCCATCAATGATGAGATGGATTCCATTATGGGAAACAACACTTGGGTTCTTTCTGATCTACCTAATGGTTGTAAACCATTAGGATGCAAGTGGATCTTTAAGAAAAAGATGAAAGTCGATGGTTCAATTGACAAGTATAAAGCCCGATTAGTCATTCAAGGCTTTAGGCAAAAGGAAGGTATTGATTACTTCGATACCTATGCTCCTGTTGCGCGAATAACTACGATTAGGTTATTGATAGCTTTGGCTGCAATAAATAATCTAGTGATCCATCAAATGGATGTAAAAACAGCGTTCCTTAACGGTGAGTTAGAGGAGGAAATTTACATGAAACAACCCGAAGGGTTCGTTATGCCTGGTAATGAGCATAAAGTATGTAAACTTGTTAAATCCTTGTATGGATTAAAACAAGCACCTAAGTAGTGGCATCAGAAATTTGATGAAGTAATTTTATCGAATGGTTTTAAGTTAAACCAATCGGATAAATGTGTGTATAGCAAATTCGATGACTTTGGTAAAGGAGTCATCATTTGTCTATATGTTGATGATATGCTTATCTTTGGAACTGACCAAAGACAAGTGGATTTGACTAAGTCATTTTTATCATCAAACTTCGATATGAAGGATATGGGGGAGGCGGATGTGATATTGGGAATTAAAATCATTCGTGAAAACAATGCCATTACTTTAACTCAATCTCATTACATTGAGAAAGTGTTAAATAAATTCCATTGTGATGACTATTCTACGGTCAGTACTCCATATGATTCGAGTGTAAAACTCATGCCCAATACGGGTGTTGCTGTGTCCCAGTTGGAATACTCCAAGGTAATTGGGTGCCTTATGTATGCTATGACTAGCACAAGGCCGGACATTGCATTTGCGGTAGGCAAATTAAGTAGATACACAAGTAATCCTAGCACGCATCATTGGCAGGCTGTTAGGCGTGTATTAAAATACTTAAAGGGAACCAAAGACTTTGGTTTGACATATGTCGGATATCCTTCGGTGTTAGAAGGGTATTCTGATGCGAGTTGGATAACCAATATAGAGGATCATTCCTCTACTTCTGGTTGGGTTTTCCTACTCGGAGGCGGTGCTATAAGTTGGGCTTCAAAGAAGAAAACTTGTATTACGAGTTCCACTATGGAATCGGAATTTATAGCACTTGCGGCAGCTGGTAAAGAAGCTGAATGGTTAAGGAATTTGGTTTATGAAATTCCTTTGTGGCCAAAGCCTATTTCGGCGTTTTCAATTCATTGTGACAGTGCAGCCACTTTGGCTAAGGCATATAGTCATGTTTATAATGGCAAGTCAAGACACTTGGGCGTTAGACATAGCGCGATCCGTGAGCTGATCACTCAAGGAGTAATCTCTATTGATTTTGTGAGATCACAACATAATCTTGCTGATCATTTGACCAAGGGATTAGCAAAAGACTTGGTAGTAAAGTCGGTGATTGGGATGGGTTTGAAGCCTCTTTGAATCTCAAATATGTGATACCAAATTCATTTCTAACTGTATTAGAACCAGAATTCAATTGGGAAGCTTATATTTGAGATTGAAACACATGAAAATTATCCCAAAGGTATGTGTTTGAACCTGCATGTTAAGGTTGAAGTTAATTCTTAATGAATCATTTGATAAAGTGCATTTTGCAGGTGCACGAAGAAATGATTCACCTATATGAGTGGGAAGTGTGGCAGCTTCAAAAGTCGTGGCTAAGCTCTATATACACTCAAGAATGGATGGGATACAAGGCCTAATTTTGTATCGGAAATCATTATAGAATGTATTTGGAATTATGTGTGTAGTATCTTTTATGTATTCAGATGGGTTGAAGAGTTCAATCTTTTAAGACACTCTGATTCTCGAATATATAAGTTGTATATAACACTAAGATGAAAATTCAATCTTCAAGACATTTTCATTTTATGCATAATTCTGGCTGTTATTGTTAAAATAAGTGATTCAAGGATTACACTTAAATGGGGGAGGAATGTTGATGATTTAAGTGAAATCATTGTCCATTTAATGTAATTGGATTCATACAAAGTTTCGGTTATAATCCTAAGGCACTATAATGTGATTAAGGAGGTGCGGAGTGCACGATCATGTAAAAGTGATAAAGGATTATGTGTTGGATAATTGATAGTATATATGCTGAAATTAATACTTGATTTTAGTATATATATGATGTTAATTTCGTGGTTGCATGTTTAGATATACAAATCACGAAATTGCATGCATGGAAAATATTTGAATTATTTTCCAAAAGGTGTGACCATTATGAAATGGTGCAACTCTTCCCAAAGGGTGCAGCCCTTTATGAAAGGGCATTTTCACTATCCAAAAGGGGTGTTTCAACACCTATATAAGGGTGTTGAAAATCAGATTCTAAGACCTACGAAATTAAGAGCTTTGTGTTAACGAAGTATAGCGAATAAACATTCTATAGTATACTTGTTTCTACGCCAAAGAACAAGTGCGGTATTGTCTTATCCTAGAAGAAGTTTCGTGATACCTTGGCTATTATAGGGTCGAAATATTCTTTAAGGAAAACGTGTAAACGTGATTCAATATTTTTCAAAGCCTCCATATTCAGAAACACACAAAAGAAACAACAAAAACATGACTTTGACTTTGCTTGCTACTTTAACTTTATGAAGTAAAAAGTTCATAAACAGCGCAAAAAAAATTAAAAAGCAATAAATAAAAATATATAATAACTCAATTAAAATATTTTTGCAAAATAAAAAAGGGAAAAATGGTAATAAGGCCAAGTTCCAATTTATATGTCAATTAGGCCTTTTTGTTCCAATTGGGCCAAAAAAATGTACATGGAAGGACGAAAATACCTTTACTCTATTTATACTCAACCCACCCAACCCTTACCCCACCCCACCCTGCCCCAGACACTGAATACCATAAAAAAACACTGAACGTCAGATTTTTACTTCTACTCAATCCACATCACCCAAAAGACACTGAATGTCCGACACTGAATGTTAAACACTGAATAAAAAGACACTGAAAAACACTGAATAACAGTGAATACCATTAAAAGACACTGAATAACATTAAAAGACACTGAATAACACTGAATAACATTAAAAGACACTGAATAAACACTGAATAACATTAAAAGACACTTGATAACACTGAATAACACTGAATAACATTAAAAGACACTGAATAACACTAAAAAACATTAAAAGACACTGAATAACAAACACTGAATAACATTAAAAGACACTGAATAACTAACACTGAATAACACTGAATAACATTAAAAGACACTGAATAACATTAAAAGACACTTGATAACACTGAATAACACTGAATAACATTAAAAGACACTGAATAACACTGAATAACATTAAAAGACACTGAATAAGAAACACTGAATAACATTAAAAGACAAACTAACATTGAATAACATTAAAAGACACTGAATAACACTGAATAACATTAAAAGACACTGAATAACATTAAAAGACACTGAATAACATTAAAAGACGCTGAATAACACTAAATAACATTAAAAGACACTGAATAACACTGAATAACATTAAAAGACACTGAATAACACTGAAAGACACTGAATAACATTATACATTAAAAAACACTGAATGTCAGATTTTTACACTGAATATTAAAAGAACAATGAATATCATTAAAAACACTGAATGTCATTAAAAATACTGAATGTCAAACAAAATTACACTGAAAATAAAATAAAAATCCACAAAACAAAATTACATCGAAAATAAAATAACTTGGTGACAGCTTCTTCTTATCACCTCCCGCAGACGCCTCCCCGAACGTATCAAACTGACCCCATCGGAATCTCGCAATCAACTACGCAAACAAAAGAAAAAAAATCTGAAAAAAAAAAAAATTAAATCAACCATTTTCTCGACTTTACACACAATAATATGATCAATATCATTTCCTTCAAACAAACTTAATCAACAACATTAAGGTATATTTTTCATATATACTATTTCTCCACCTTGTAGGAGGCAAGTAACTTCTTCACAAATACAAGTAGATAAGAAGAAATTAATACAGGAAATTTAAATTTTAAACAAAAACGCACACACAAAAGAAAGGGAGTAATACAAAATTCTCAGCATTCTGCTCCTCGCTCAAGGTTTTATCAGATGACATTCGAAGTTCATCCTAAATTCCTAATGAAGTTCTCATACATTTTTTAAAGAATTGTGAAAAATTATTTTGCAATTACTAACCTTGTTCGTTTTGATCGTCCTGTACAGATCGAACGACAGTCCCAACTATTCGTTTTAGGAAGGACCAATTGTTTGATTCCTGACACATAGAAAAGTAGAAGCAATTATATTTCAAAACTTATGGAAAGTATTTTAAACAGTGCATTTCACATAATTTTACACGATGCACTAAAAATTGACAAAAAGATTACCACAAGCAGTTGTATGACAATCACAAGATGAGATACTGTTGATTGATTCATGATAAAAATCAAAGAACCCACTACAAAACTGCAAATAACTTTTGGGCAAAAGTTCAAATCCCAATAACTAACTCTATTAATCAGCCGACCATAAGTCCATAATTATAACACTTCCTTGATCATATTTATTGTATCTTTTTTATTAATTACCAATACCAGAAAATGATTGTATCATTTCAATGAGTTCTCATAGACTAATACGATCACGTTTTCGAGCGATACGATCAGGACGGGTATTGTCGTTAGAAGAAGTGACTTGAATTAACAACAACAATAACAACAACAACAACCAATTTCGTGTAACATCACCAGATAAGTCGACAACGAGGCGAAAAAGATTCGGATTATATATACCCTTGTCGATTCCGACTTACAAGAGTACTGACCTTTTTTTAACAAACCTTTCGCACAAAAACAAATCACTTGAAACAAAACACGAATTCAATTTCCATGAATATGCGTATTCACAACCCAATAACCAGAACACACTGACGCCCACACACACTAACACAGATATTGACGATCGACTCGCTCGATCGCACGAACACACAAGGAACACACTGGAAGTGAAAAAGAGAGGGAAGTATAAATGTAGCTAGTACATGTGTGAAAGTGAAGAAAGTGACCTCACTTAAATAGCTTCTTTCTCGCCGTTCAACAGCACCCGACCACCACCTTCGCCTCGACAATCCGGCGAATCGTTGCAATTCTCCGCGCCGATCCCGATCTCGGAGGAGACGCGGTCGAAGAGATCACCGTCGTTGCAGCCACCCATTGACGGTCCCCGACGTGAGTATCCTCGTCTCCTCCACCGACGTCCACATCGACCCATCCCGAGACCTCTAGTTTCGCCTCTTCACCCCGACCGACGGCACCGCCACCCATCCGGGATAAATCCCTGCCGCTGATCGTCTACTTCCACGGCGGCGGGTTCTCCGATCACATCACCGACTCCAAGCCCTTCGACGACCTCTTTCGACACCTCTCTGGAAAACGCTCACCGTCGTCACCTCTCGTGGCTCTGGCCATCAGAGTACTTGGCCCTGTCGGACGAAAATTGACCGGCGGGAAGAAGGCGATGCTTGTATCTCGATCTCCAATTTCAGCCACTTGCAAAAGCACAAAAAATTAGGGATTCGGGTATGTGTTCATTTCAGGAAGAGAAAAGAGGGAATAGGGTAATAAGGTCTTTACACGTTTTAGGGGCCTAAATGACACGCGTAATTTGGCCTTATTCCTATTTTTCCAATAAAAAAATGTAATGTAGAGGCAAAAAATATAATATTGCAATCAAAATATTCTTAAATAAAAAATATATAATGAAGAAAAATATTAATTAAGTGCAAAATAAAAATAAATGCTCAAAAAATAATATCAACATTAAAATACATAGTCAAGTAAAAAATTGCGCATAAATAAATGCTAAGTACTCCATCACAAGAACTCATATCACCCCAAAAATATTTACGGGCTAATATGCTCAGGGTATTTACTAATATTTAGATTAGATTTTTGGAAATTAGGTACACACATAGAATTGTAGGTCTGCTTTCTACGAGAAAATCGACTTTGATTTTGCGGGCTACTTTAAATTTCCTTTATTATAGAGTAAAAATAAAAATATGTAATGAAGTTAAAAGTTTATTAATAGTCAAATTGAACACACACGACATCCTTAGCAGCAGCATTCATCTTCAGCTAACATCCTTAGTAGCAACATTCATCTCCAGCTTGTTGTTGCTCGAAAAATGATAAGGTTGAGCAGCAGCTTCATATGTGCTCGGTTTGCAAGATAAACTTTTAGACGGGTCATCCTTGAGGGCATAAGAAGTGCCACAAGAATAATATATATATATATATATATATATATATATATATATATATATATATATATATATTATTCAAATATATTTCGACCGCTATTTACTCATTCATATTTACCAATCTTTAGATTGGATTTTTGGAAACTTGACTAAGAATTGTAGTTAAACTTTTGAGAAAGTAAAACATGACTTTAACTTTGCTTGTTACTTTAACTTTTCTTTATATTAGAGGAAATTAAAAATATAATTAAATAAAAATTTCATAAATAACGCAAAAAAATTAAAAAGCAAAAAATTAAAAATCAATAAATAAAAATATATAATAATTCAATCAAAATATTTTTGTAAAATAAAAATATGTAATGAAGAGGCAAAAAAAATATAATATTGCAATTAAAATATTCTTAAATAAAAAATGTATAATGAAGAAAAATATTCATTAAGTGTAAAATTAAAATAAATACTCAAAAAATAACATAAACACACTGTAAATAACATAAGCCCCAGGGCCAATACCCACTTTTGTAAACCCTAATTTGTACCACTATAAATAGCAGGTACTGTACAATGTATGGGACAGGACACAATTCCCGAAGCAGGGCTCGCTGCCCACTTTACTTAATCCCCAAAATCTTTATATTTGTTCGGTAGGGTCCTAGTAGGATTTTTCGACCGTTAACAATTGGCGCTAGAAGGAGGGGTGATCCTCGGGCGTTGAGTAGAGAATTAGCGAGCATACATGACTCAGATGAGCATCAGCGAGCTGACGCGATTCAGATGAACATCACACCAAGCATGATGGGCCAGCCCGAGCAAGAGGTTCAAACTTCGAAGGATAACTCAAGTGGTCCGATCGACCAGGCCCAAGGACATGCTTTGACTATTGTCAATTTAACCAATGGAGAGAACAAGGAGTAATCCCTTATTGATAGGTAAAGAGCCATCCAAGAGAGGAAGCGAGAAGTTGCAAGAACTCAGCTAACCGCGGACGGAAACCGTGATTTGAACTTGGCGAGCTTCCAGACACTAGAGGAGATATCAGTTCGCAAGCCCCGAGGAAGGTTTGCTATGTGAGTAAGGGAAGCAGGGGGTCGAGAGCAGGGACCTCATCCCCGAAGGTTGAAGGAAGAATTTGACCACGAAGAGGAACCAAGTCCGTCGCAGAAATTATAGAAAGGTCCGCTGGGAAAGAAGTGGAAATCCGAGAGGACACCATGGAGACTCGAGTGAGTCGTTAAACTTTGAAAGTGACTAGGAAGAAAAGGTTGATCAGAGAAGAGTTCAAAGTCCTGCATCGAGAGCCGAGAGAACAGGGCGACGAATGCAAAGTCCAGACGGCCAGAGAGGTGCCCTCTACTTAAATTTGACCAGAAATTTGGACGTGGGACGCTGAATCGCCCAACAAGGACGCGAGTGACGGGGGAAAATGACATCGACCGAGCCGCCCCCTCGCCGAATCAAGAACGCATGCACCCAAATCGTATCACTCCGGTAGTGTAGATGATTTACGATGGAAGGAGGGATCCCGAAAGTCCACTTAAGCAAAGATGGTATCTACATGATTGAAAGAAGCGCCAGTGACGTAACCCAATGTCGTTTATTCCTGTTGACACTGGAAGGCACCGCCCAGAAGTGTAGTCGAAAAGCCGACAAAGGTTGATGGGACCGAAACAGGGAAATAAAGAAACCGATGAACGATATGTAAACTGAGATTAGGGAATCTCTACTCGAGTAAAGCTCATCAGCAACGACGAGCTCGTCCAGACCGTGGTAAGAGGTTTGCGACCGACCTCACAACGTTCTAAACCCATCAAAGCGAAGACTTATTCCTTCACCTATCAGCCTCGTAGCACGCCAACAACTTGATGCTCGTTCAAGCATAAGGTAATCTTCGAAAACTCATATATTACGTTAACAATAACCGTGTATAAAGTTGAATCCAGGTACATGCCTTGAGATAATCTAGCATGCACATCAGAGATGGGCGTGGAAAGATTCATATCACATTCCTCGGACCTCCTAGTCGAGAATTGGACTACCAATTCTCTACGACAAGTGTTGCACTGACCTGACACCGACAAAGGGTCACCCAAGTGACTGGAAATTTTATTCCTCTGTTCAGATCCCACCTTGGAAGTCATTCACCAATGGCCCATCTACATCATCCCACGACGGAGCTGGAACAGTGTAGGTCAGACCAAAGGATCAATCCTTCACACACGACAAGTGTTATACCGAGTCATTATCAGCGGTAAACAAAACCAGAAAAGAGCATGCGAAACGAATCTCATGAGCTTAAGCATCTAAAATGAGTTGTCGACCGACATTCCTAGAATTCGCTACACTTAGAAAAACATCATCAATGATTATGTCGCGAACGTACATCATCAAATAAATAAAGTTTCTATCAAGATTAATTTCTATAATAGGCCTTTCTCAATTAAAATATCTTTCGATTTATTATCAAGATTTTCCCAATTTATTGGATCATAAATATCAAAATAAAATATTTTTGGTTTATCTGTATTGGAATATTAGTAAGAACAATAGAATCATTAACTAAATCATTTTCATTATTATCTAAATTTTCACCAACTACATCATTTCCATTCAAATCTAAATTATTTAAATTTTCATTTGATTTATCCTGTGTACTTGATTTTTTTAAAACAAATTTATCAATACCCATTTTATTAAATTTTCCGTTAATTTTCTTTTCTTTCTTTTTTTCACTTCGGATAAATGTTTTTTAGGCAACATAATAAAACAAATCAAATACTAATCAAAATAATACACAATTAAAAAAATGAAGAAAAATAAAACACAATTGAAAAAATATTAAAAAAACCAACAATAATACACAATTAATATATATATATATATATATATATATATATATATATATATATATATAATAACACATGTTATTGATCCGTGAAAGATTGAAAACGGCAGCATCCAGAAACTTGTTTTTCTTTTCTATCTACAACAGCTCTTCTTAAGAATAAGAATAATATAATAATATAATAATATTTTAAGAATTAAGATGTTTTTCTATTATTTTTTGTTATTGTGTATATTACTAAATAGAAAAGGATTGAATAAATAGTTAAAAAAACTGCAAAATTTTAGGATTAACGTTATGTTAACACATATTCTAAACAAGTGGAAATTTACTGAATATAAAACCTATAATGTATAAATATTGATTTAATAATAATATTATTGTTTTTATTTATAATTTATAATTAAATATTTTTATTTTTATTTATAATTTATAGTGTGAACACAATAATATATATATTCAATATTTATATAAAAGTAAAATATATATATATATATATATATATATTTAATATTTATATAAAAGTAAAATATATACACAAATAATAATTATGTGAAGAAAAAATATATTCAATATTTATAAAAAAAATAAGATAATTGTCCATTTGAATGTCAATTTTATTTAATCCATTATCATAGATTTTCGTAGGATTTTGTTTTTTCTAAATTATCTTTCTGTAAATGTTGTTTTTGGCGACAACGTTTTTGTACTTGTGTTTTTTTTTATGTTCTTTTTCAGGATTGCAGGTGCATGAAAAAGGAGAACGAAGTCGTCGCTTATGGAATTCATGAGATGCAAGAAACGGCGACTCGAGTCGCCATTTATGGTGTTGCACAGGAACAGCGACAGGAGTCGCCGAATTTGAGCACGCATGGCAAGAGGAGTGGAAACGGCGACTGGCGTCGCCGTTCCAGGTGAATGTCATGGAAAGGAGACAGTAGTCTCCGGTTTTTGAACTGCATGGGAAACGGCGACTGGCGTCGCCGTTTTTGGCATCCATGGAACGGCGACCAGAGTCGCCGTCTGTGTGACAAGTGAAGCATGACATGGAATCGGCGACTGGAGTCGCCGGTTTTGGCTATAGCACGTTTTCGGCGACGCTTGTCCTCAAGGCATGGTTCCAGCGACTATGAAATTCTTCAACGACGATATTCACCTAAGTACTTTCAACGAGATTTCTTTCACCAAGTACACAAATCAAGGAATGAAGAATGGCTCCTGTGTTTTCTACTTCAATGATATCGACGACCATGAAGACGATGAAATTCCGAGGCTTCAACACTTAGAGATTTTCACGAGAGTTTGAAGATGAAGAATTGAGATCGATGGAGTCAAGATTGAATTGAAGATCTGATTGTGAAATTGAAGATTCAAGATTCGAAGATTCAAGAATCAAAGATTCAAGATTCCAAGATTCAAGAATCCAAGTTCTACAACAGTGATGTCATCCATGGAGAAGTGACATCAGCCAAGCATGTGACCAACCAGAACGTGCCACGTCATCACCTCACATGTGCGGGCTGCCTATATATACCCATGGAGTTCAATGGCATCACTTGACGATTTTGAGAGAACGAAATCTGATTTTTAGAATCGTGACCGACAGCTTCGAGCTTCAAGTTTGTGTAGTAGCTTTTGCGCCTTGTGCCAAGATTAGAGTTAGGAGATTTAGCTCTAGGTACTCGTGTGCTAGATTGCAAGTTAGTGGGAGTTGTTGCGACACTCGGGAAACTTCTTGTAATCATTTTGCCTACCATACTCAGTGTAATAGTTTAGTTTCGTTTTTCAATGGAATGAAACATATTACATAACTTTGTCTTCCGTCTTTCATTCTACGAACTTGTGTGAGTGCTTCCTTGACTGAAACTGTTGTTCGTGTGTTTAAGTCCAACTTCGCGAAAAGTTGGTATCATACGTCGAAGACGTAATTTCAAGTGGTATCAGAGCGGGACGTCATACGTATAAGACGTGATCCGTTACTTGACTCCATATTTCCGCTACAATGGAGTCGTCCATGTTTGTCCAGAAACCGATTATGCTTACGCATCAGAACTATTCAAACTGGAAGGCCAAAGTGTCTGTTAGAATTAAGGGCTTTGACTCTAGATCTTGGATGGCAGTGTTAGAGGGTTGGGAACGCCCATATACTGAAGACGCAGATGGAGTGAGAATTCCGAAACCGGAACGTAGTTGGACGAGAGAGGAGCATGACTTTTCTACGGCTAACAGCAAAGCTCTACTTCTTATCTGTGAATGGTTGGACCTCAGTATGTATCAGCTGGTCAAAAATTGCACATCTGCCAGAGATGCATGGGAAACTCTACAAAGAACTTGTGAGGGAAGTCATGCAGTTAAGCGATCCAAAATCCGAACTATCACTGCTCAATTCCATCAACTCCGGATGAGGGAAGATGAAGATATCAATGACTACTTGGACAAGATCATGAGATATGTGAATGAGGCTTTTGAACTCGGAGAAATTTTTCCTGCTCCCATGGTCTATGAGAAAGTCCTTTCCAGTGTTAGCACTAGGTTCGAAAGCAAGGTGCTGACTATCGAAGCACGCAATGACGAGAACCAAAACTGGGATTATGCCGACTTGATGGCTGACTTGAGAAACTATGACCTGACTCTCAAAGTTCGAAGCAATCCAGACATGTCTCTTGTCTACGAACCGATGACTGCTCTCAAGATTTCAGAGAAAGGAAAAAGTTCAAGAAGCTCTAACTCTCGAAAGACTCATTTGAAAAATGAGAAAACTGAAAGTAGTTTTTCTGCTGATTTGTGTGAATCTGATGATGAGGAAGCTGAGGATATTGAGAGACTGATGAACTCTAATAATCCGGACAAACTGGCTGCACTGACTGAGATAGTCACTTATCTTGTGAAACAAGAATTTAAGAGAAAGAACCGTGCCCGAAATTTTCGAAAATTTCAGAAAAGTTCTAACTCATACCCAAATACTCCTGACAACCGAAATCAGGGATCGTCGTCGGACAAGAAGTTTAAAGGGACTAAGCTCTCACCATACTCCTCTACTAGCAAGGATGTCTCCAAGATGCAATGCTATGAGTGTAAGGGATATGTACATGTTAAAAATGAATGTCCTAATTTACATCGTAAGAAGAAGCTACCAGTTAGCTATGTTGTGATTGACGATGAGGGTGTCATTTCTGAGAACGACGAGTCTGAGGACAATAATTCTGACGAAGATGAAGACAACGCTCTAGTTGTCACTTTTGGTGAATCTTTTGATCTCGAAAATGTGGAGGTCGAAAACTTTGTTTTTGATGCATTTCTGAAAGACACTGCAACTGCAGACAACATTTTCCGTGTGGCATCGACAAACCGAAATTACTATGATGATAACATTTTCTCGGATGATGAATCTGAGACTGAGAACGAAAGGGAAGATGTTACAACTGATGTCCATCAAAGTGTGATTAATTCTGCTGAACTGGTTGATCTGAAAGAGAGTTATTCTAAACTCGAAAAATTGTGTGACACAGCTATCACTGAGAATAGCACACTTGAAGTGTCACTGAAATTCCTAAAAGAATCTCTCGATGAACTCTCTGAAGAAAAACGCAAAATGCATGATGAGGATGTACTGTTGAGAAACTCAGTGGAGAAGACTGAGGATGAGAAGAAAAAGTTGAACAACTCTCTGACAATTCTTAAAGTCAAATTTGATGATCTTTTCGAAGAAAAGCATAAGTATTTCAAGGAAGTTGTCGAACTGAGAGAAGTTTGTGAGAAGTTGAGTTCTGAAAACTCAAAACTGAAGACCTCAATGAAAAAGGAGTCAACTGAAGTTAAGAAACTGCAGACTCTGTTTAAAAACTCGGATGCTGAAAATGACGAACTAAAGTCATCTCTAATGAAAGTTCAAACTGACCTTGCCATGACTGACAAGGAACGATATGTGTTGAAAGAAAAACTTCATATGACTGATGAGCTGTTGAGGAAAATGAACACGAACTCTTCCGTGTTTGACAATGTTGCTTCATATATGAATCCTAATCGTTACGGTCTTGGATTTCAAAAAGTTTTTGAGTCTATTTACTCGACACCTGAAAAGAAGAAAGATGTGAGTTTTGTGAAGGCATCGAATGATCTGCCTGAGGAGAAAAGCACGGATGACGTTGAATCATCTAAACGGAAGGAGATTGCCGAAGGGAAGAAGATTGCTAAGTCTCCAGAACTTACAACTCAAAAGTCGATCTCGACTTCAAAATCTGAATCTGGGACATATCAATTCCCGAAGAATATTGTCAAACATCCTCGTGGTATCCTACCATATGAAGACTTTGCTGGAAAAGTTAGACAAATCTAAGAACATGAAGAAAAATGGACAATCCTCTCGCACTGAAACTGTTTTGGTCAAAACGTCCCCGAAGGTTGAAACTCGTCAAAGGCGAAAGTATGTTTGTCACTACTGTGATCAACCTGGACACATTCGACCATTTTGCTATAGGATGAAAGAGGACATGAACAAAGAACTTATGACCATGAAGAAAAAGTCTGAAGTGACTAAGGAAATGAAGAAACCCATTTCTCCAAATCCGAAAGCTAAGACAAATCCGAAAGCTGTGACTGAGAGGAACGGTCAAAATTCTAATGGGAAGAAGAAGTGGTTGCCTAAGTCCCAAAAGAGTGAAGTTAAACTTAACTCCACCATTTTAACTGATTGGAAACCAAGGGAACTTATTTTCTGCAATGTTGCACTCAATGCCTCTGATGCTGGCAACAAAGGTATTTGGTACTTTGACAATGGCTGCTCCCGACATATGACCGGCACTAAGAAATTCCTGAAAGAATATGAGTCGATGACTGGTTCCCCCGTGGTATTTGGAGGGGGAGCAAAAGGTGTCGTCAAGGGAAAGGGGACGCTACAAATCAAAGGATTGCCTCCGATCAGAAATGTTGTCCATGTCAAGGGACTTGTTGCCAATCTTATCTCTATCAGTCAGCTATGTGATGAAGGATTCAATGTTAGCTTTGATAAGGAATCATGCAGAGTTTATGATGCTGAGGGAAAATGTATCATGGAAGGTCCACGTGCTAAAAACAATTGCTATACAACTGAGTATAGTTGCTTCTCCGTGACCGTTTCCGATGAAGTAGATTTGTGGCACCAACGACTTGGCCACACCAGCACTCGAAATTTGAGCAAATTGGTTAAGGGGGAGATAGTTCGAGGAATCTCTCAACTCCCCAAAATCGAGAAGCGAGTGTGTGGTGACTGTCAGAAGGGCAAGCTAACAAGAACTCCTCATCCAGCACTTCCGACACTCATGAGTACTTCTGCTCCCTTCGAACTTCTACACATGGACTTGATGGGTCCAATGGAGGTGAAGAGCATAGCTAAGAAAGAATATGTGTTGGTTGTTGTCGATGATTTTTCCAGATATACTTGGACAAGATTTCTGGTGTCCAAAGATGAAACCTTCAATGCCTTTAAGGGTATTGTAAAATGGATACGAACCAATCATGAAGCTAAGGTTAAAAGGATCAGGAGTGATCATGGAACTGAATTTGAAAATTCAAGCTTCAATGAATTTTGTATGCTGAAGGGAATCCATCACGAATACTCGGCCCCAAAAACGCCTCAACAAAATGGGATCGCCGAACGTAAGAATCGAACACTGCAAGAGATGGCACGCGTGATGTTAATTTCCAAAAATCTGGCTCGAACTTTTTGGGCAGAAGCCGTCTCTACAGCTGGCTACATTTTGAATCGAATAAGTATTCGATCTGGCACTACTGCTACTGCCTATGAACTTGTAAATGGCAAGAAACCTTCAGTGGCACACTTTCGTGTCTTTGGCTGTACTTGCTATATTTTGAAGGATCGTGATCCTCTAAAGAAATTTGAATCCAAGGCTGATCGTGGAATTTTCGTTGGCTATAGTCAAAATAGTCATGCCTACCGTGCCTACAATCTTCGAACTAGGAAAGTCATCGAGACTGTGAACATCAACTTTGATGAACAAGACTTCCTAGGAAAAGATGCAGAGGCTGATTGGGTTAAGGAAGGAATTCTTGAAATTCGAACTTTTCCTTCAACACCCACGACTGAGACAACTGAAAACGCTACTCCAAATACTTCACCTGAAGTTGGAGATTCTAACAACCGAAATGATGACACTTCGGTCACTGAGGATGACGATGATGATCAAGTTGAAAACCCAGCTGACGCTCCGAGAGAAGCACCTGGTCATATTCAAAAACGTCATCCATCGAATCAAATGATCGGAAGTTTGAATGAGCGAACTACACGCTCAAAGAAACAAATGAATTCTCCCGACGAACTCTACAACATCTGTACTTCTGCAGTATGTAATGAAATCGGCATCACTTGCTTTCTCTCCGAAAATGAGCCAAAAAATTACAAGGAGGCCATGCAAGATGATTTTTGGATCATGGCCATGCAAGAAGAGTTGAATGAGTTCACACGAAATAATGTTTGGTCCTTAGTTCCTAGAACCTCAAATATCAATGTTGTTGGAACTAAATGGATTTTCAAAAATAAAACAGATGAGCATAACCAAGTTGTCCGAAACAAAGCTCGTCTGGTTGCCCAAGGATATGCCCAAGTGGAAGGCATAGATTTTGATGAAACTTTTGCTCCGGTCGCACGAATTGAGTCCATCAGACTCTTGATTGCTATTGCATGCCATCTCTTCATGAATTAAAATCTCTTGTGCGGTGGAAACTCTGCCAATATGTTTCGACGAAACACGACTGCATCCTTGTGACTGAGACGAAGGACAAGTAAACATGTCTATCAACATACTTCGGTCCATCTCACCGGTTTTTTACTATGAGAGATTTTTCATTAACTCAAAGTTCTTTTCACCTTGTGTGAAATTTTTGTTTTGGAAAATGATGAAAGTGTCTCTTTTCTGGGAAAATATTTGCTCTTCATTGCCTAATATCACCCCTTGAATCTCCACTAAAATGTGTTTGAATGTTTGCGTGTGTTGAACTCTTAAATGACTAACTCGGGATGTGTTGTTTTTGTTTTGGCATTTCTGTAGTTCATATTCAGGACTATGTGGTTTACCTTCTCGGAAGTCTAAATATTGAGTGCAGCGACGACAAAGTTCAACTGTTGACAAAATTGGAAAACCAAAACCAGACTCACACAATGCCAAATTCGGAGACTACTGTCGCCGAAAAAGCGGCGACTGGAAAATTGGCGACACAAAAACCGGAGACTCCTGTCGCCGGTTCCACAAACCTCGTCCATGACAAAACCGGAGACTCTGGTCGCCGAAAATGCGGCGACTACACGGTTGTCTCAAAACCGGCGACTCGCCCAAGAACAGAGACTCGTACTTCGGAATTCAAACCTATGGCACTGAACTTCGTCTTTCCAACCCTCGGTTTGATCCTCGTTTTTCATAATTTTATTTATTTATTTTTATTTATTATATTTTGAAAATTATTATTTTAATAATATTTTCAAAATTTATAAATTGTTGTTCGTCTAATGGGCTCAATTTTTCTTCTTGAGATGGGCTTTTTACAGGTCTTGAACTGTGTATTTGTAATCCGGACGGGCGGCCCAAAACTTTCCTATATATAGCCCTGGAGTGAAACCTACTTTGTTACGCTTACATCAAACTCTAGAATTCTCAACTCTCAACTCTCAGCCGTCAACTGCAAGTTCAAATTCTTAGGTTCTTAGTTTCCTTACTTCCGTTGCATCCGGCAACTCTAGCTTTGCGCATCCGGCGCCCTGTCCAAGTTTCCGTGGTTGTTGAAATTTTTCCAAGTGTTGGAATTTTTCCAAGTGTTGATTTTTTTTTCGAGATGGCTGCTAACAAGAACTTTGATGATATGATGACAGACATGACAGTTTATCTAAACGAACAGTTCCAAAACGCTCCATCTCCCAAATCCAAGAAATCCGCTTTTGCTGAACTCCAGGCTCACCTGGAAAAAGTTGATCGACGCAAGGCTGCGTCTGCTAAACCTTCGGTTGATGTTACCACAACTGCGACTCCGGCACACTCTTCTGCCCGTCAGCCGGGTAAAGATGGAAAATCTAAAGATTCTTCAGTCAGAATTTACAAGGGTATTGTCAGCAGGACTGAATACCATCGGTTACTCGCAGCTGGCGAGATAACGAAAGAGGGCAAGAGAGTTATGTCAATTCCCTCGACTGCGACTGTGACCGCAAACACTGATCCAAAACTTACAAAACCGTCTGGCTCAGGAAAGAAACCGGTGACTCCAACTGGGAGTGCCGAAGGCAAGAAACCAACCGCTAGTGGAGGTGGTGTGAAAACATCAACTCCGAAAAACTCTGGTGGCCAAGTCGAAAAGTCTCGAACTCACAGCTCTCAGAAACCACCACGTTCTTCGGGATCAGCTGGATCCCAAAAGTCGACTGACGGGTTCAGTTACATATCATAATTTTCAGAGTGCCCGAAACTCACTCTCCTGATTTCTTCACTGCGACTGATGAACGTCGCCACAAACTCATTCAGACATTACCGATCCTCACTGATCGAACTATTCTGAAAGAAGACTACGAACGGCACGGCATCACAGATTTCCTTAGCAAAATGCATATGCTCAAATCTGTGAACCTGACTTACCGCTATTCCATTCCCATTCTCTACAAGTTCTACGCCAGCTTGTCTCCCGATTTTGCGAATCCGAGGAGTCGGTTGTATGGCTGCTTTGTCTTTCGCATCAAGTTGTACAAATTTCGTCCGTTCTCCATCAACAAGTTTCTGGAAAGGTTGAAAGTTGATTCTAACTGGACTTCGCCCTCAGCTGAGGAAAGGGCCGAAGACTTAAAAATTGGCACCTTCCTTACATAAAAGAAGGTTAAGTCTGAACTGCCGCCGCCGTCCAAGCTGTCAGCCTTCTATGGCATTTTGCAACGACTTGGGATGTCCAACTGGACAGCGTACAAAGATGAATCCGTTCTGACTCTGGAATTAATGCATATCATATTTCGCCTTGGCTGCGGCGAACAAGTAAACCTTGGCAAAATAATTTTTAATGACTTGTGCAAAATTGCAAGGACGACGGACGAGACTATCATTCGGCACGCTGAGTTTCCAGAGGAGAAGAGACTTCAACTAACTCATCCGTGTTTGATCTATGGCATGCTTCATGCCCAAGATTTTACTCCTGATACAGACTTTGAGAAAAAGTTGAAGAAAAACGGCGCTGTCAAGATCACTGGCACGTACTTGAATCCGAACAAACGTGTTATCGATCTCCCTTGGCATGAGACTGTTGATAGGAATGCGCTTCCGGAAATTCTTACTCCTCCGCCATCTCCACAGAAAAAGAAGCGAAAATCAGTTGCCAAGAAACCTAAGTCTCCTCCGGCCAAGAGACAGAAGAATGAATCGACAGCTGCAGCTGCTGAGGCGGAACCTCAAACTTCACGAGAACCCAGAATCGTTCCTCGCGGTTTTGGCCCTAACTCTAAAGTTCCTCCTTATAAGAATCCCTATCATCCTATCCACAGTCATCGTGCTGTGGTGCCATCAGCTTGCGTCAAGGAGTTTTATGCTGACACCCTTGCTCTGGAAAAGCGTCAGGAAGAACATGCCTTAGCTTATAACAGGATGATTGACGCACAGAAGAAACAAAAGTCATCTTTTGACAAACTTCAGCGTGAGATCCAACAAGGGGGAGGACTCGGTGATGTTGGAGCCCCCGATGCAAGTTTGAAGGATACGTTCATTCTGAAGATGGTGAGGGACGCGATCCAAGAGGCACATGTGCAGCTGGCCAAAGGTAACAACATTGCTGTTGAACAGGTGGAACGAGGAGCTGATGACGGTGAGAAAACAGACGATGATATCTTTGACGGATGTATGGATATTCGTGATAAGGCTAAGGCGACGGTTGGTGAAACCTCGAGAGCGATGCCGTCCGATGGACTCAAAGACCATGATGATGATGACGATGTCAATGTCATTGATGTTGAAGATGATGGTGGGAACGATCTCGGAGAGTATGAGATTTTTGGTCTGGGTGATGAGACCGACGAGGACGAGAAAGAAGACTCGAGTTCAGACGATGGCTTCGACTATGGCGAAGATGAAGAAGATGTGATCGAGAGTCCAGAACGTGAACCTACTCCAGCTGGCTCGCCGAAGGAATGAAGAGTCAAGATCTTAAGTCAAATTCCAAGTTCAAGTTTTTTCATTCCAAGTTTTTAATTCCTGTTTCCCATAACTCTTGAACTCGTTTTTCATATTCTGTTTTGCATACATCAAACTCTGAATTCGTCCATGCATGGTTTTTCATATTTTTCTATCTCTGGATTATTGTTTTGAATTTGGATTTTTATCTAAGTTTCTATCTTTTGGTTTGAGATATTTGGCTAAGTCTTTTTGGTTTTTCATTGATTGTATGATTGATGTTTTTCCATCTTTTTACTTAGCTTATTTTTTATTGATGTATTCGATTGAGGGGGAGATACTTCTATCTCATGTTTTACTTAACTTGTTTTTATGAGTTGTGCCAAAAAGGGGGAGATTGTAAATGTTGTTTTTGGCGACAACGTTTTTGTACTTGTGTTTTTGTTTATGTTGTTTTTCAGGATTGCAGGTGCATGAAAAAGGAGAACGAAGTCGTCGCTTATGGAATTCATGAGATGCAAGAAACGGCGACTCGAGTCGCCATTTATGGTGTTGCACAGGAACGGCGACAGGAGTCGCCGAATTTGAGCACGCATGGCAAGAGGAGTGGAAACGGCGACTGGCGTCGCCGTTCCAGGTGAATGGCATGGAAAGGAGACAATAGTCTCCGGTTTTTGAACTGCATGGGAAACGGCGATTGGCGTCGCCGTTTTTGGCATCCATGGAACGGCGATTAGAGTCGCCGTCTGTGTGACAAGTGAAGCATGACATGGAATCGGCGACTGGAGTCGCCGGTTTTGGCTATAGCACGTTTTCGGCGACGCTTGTCCTCAAGGCATGGTTCCAGCGACTATGACATTCTTCAACGACGATATTCACCTAAGTACTTTCAACGTGATTTCTTTCACCAAGTACACAAATCAAGGAATGAAGAATGGCTCCTGTGTTTTCTACTTCAATGATATCGACGACCATGAAGACGATGAAATTCCGAGGCTTCAACACTTAGAGATTTTCACGAGAGTTTGAAGATGAAGAATTGAGATCGATGGAGTCAAGATTGAATTGAAGATCTGATTGTGAAATTGAAGATTCAAGATTCGAAGATTCAAGAATCAAAGATTCAAGATTCCAAGATTCAAGAATCCAAGTTCTACAACAGTGATGTCATCCATGGAGAAGTGACATCAGCCAAGCATGTGACCAACCAGAACGTGCCACGTCATCACCTCACATGTGCGGGCTGCCTATATATACCCATGGAGTTCAATGGCATCACTTGACGATTTTGAGAGAACGAAATCTGATTTTTAGAATCGTGACCGACAGCTTCGAGCTTCAAGTTTGTGTAGTAGCTTTTGCGCCTTGTGCCAAGATTAGAGTTAGGAGATTTAGCTCTAGGTACTCGTGTGCTAGATTGCAAGTTAGTGGGAGTTGTTGCGACACTCGGGAAACTTCTTGTAATCATTTTGCCTACCATACTCAGTGTAATAGTTTAGTTTCGTTTTTCAATGGAATGAAACATATTACATAACTTTGTCTTCCGTCTTTCATTCTACGAACTTGTGTGAGTGCTTCCTTGACTGAAACTGCTGTTCGTGTGTTTAAGTCCAACTTCGCGAAAAGTTGGTATCATACGTCGAAGACGTAATTTCACTTTCATTATGAAATGATTTACTTTTGATGAATTATGTAAGAGGAAGTGGATCTGGGAATGTTGAAGTGGATTGTGGATGGTGGGAGAAGTGGAGAGAAAATAAAGCGCAATTAAAAATGAGTTATATTAAGAGTATCTCCAATGGTTAGGTAAAAGTCTACGTGTACTTCTACCTCTCACCAAAAATTGCGGTAGAAGCCATTGGAGATGCGATGACGTGTTAAGGTTAGGAGTTCCTAAAACATCTGGGTTAGAAGAACTTCTACCCGGGTAGAGGTAATTATATTATTATTTTATTATTATTATTATTTATCATTATTAATTTATTATTATTATTTAATATTATTAATTAACAAAATTAATACTACCATTGTAATTTATAACGTAACGAATTATTATTTATTATATATAAAAATTATTTAAAATTAAGAATTTTGAAATAGAATAAATTTTAACTTATTTTTTATTTTAACAAATTATTCTATTTTATATAAAAATTAATACAAAATAAAAAAATTAAAATAGTTAAATTTTTTGCGTTAAAAATTATTTATATAAAAATTGATTAAAAATAAGAATTTTGAATATATAAAAATTATTTAAAATTAAGAATATTGAAATAGATTAAATTTTAACTTATTTTGTATTTTAACTAATTATTCTATTTTATATAAAAATTAATACAAAATAAAAAAATTTAAATAGTTAAATTTTTAGCATTAGAAAATATTTTTTATTTTATATAAAATTTAATTAAAAATAAAAAATTTGAAATAGTTAAAATTTTAAAATCAGTATATCTTTGATTTATTTTTATAAATATTAAATAAAAAAATAAAAAAATAAGTTAGTGGTGGGACTTTTGTAGGTAGAACCATTGGATGGGGTAGAAGTTTTTTTAGGTAGAAATAGAAAAAGTATGAGTTGACGTATAGGTGGTCTATTTCTCACCCAAAAGTTGAAACTACCACGGGAGATGCTCTAACATGTGTAGAAACATGAGTGGCATATATAATTAAACATATAAATTTTCTGTAAAATTATAGATGTATAGAATATTAATTTGAATTATCTCATATCTAATATGTCTCTCACAAATCTAATTAAATATTTATATATAAAAACCTATTCTAAATAATAAAATCTATTTTAAACCGTGTAATTTTATTCATTTAAAGAAATTATTAATTTATAAAGTATTTTTTAAAAATTTTAAAGACTAAATTGGGATCGGAAATTCTATTAATTTAGAGAAGTTATTAAGTTATCAAGTATTGATTTATAAATGTCATAATTTGTTGGGTCTTATAAATTCTTATTCTAATTTTGATATTTATTACGAGTATAATTTTTCTATCTTTATTTTCAAATTTAATTACCTTTTTTTTAAAAACAACAATTCCTACTATAATTTAAGATTGAATTTATATGTTATATAGAATTATTATTTATTAATATCAACTTTCTATTTTACTAAAATTAATTCAAAAAATATTAACTTTAATAAAGTTAGACAATATATGTATGTATATATTATATTATTAATTATTTAATTTTTGTATAGAATATTTATACGTATTACATCTTAAATAAAAAATACAATTTAATTTAGAATGTTTGTATAACTAACCGTGGGCTCACAACATATTGTGATTAACAACATATTGTTCTTATTTCAACTACTCCCAATAGTTTTAGAATAATCATATTATTTAATCTCCGAACAAGTCGGTGACCAACAATCAGTGACGAGCGTCTATCAGCTTTACTAATTCCCTAGATACAAATGAAGTGCATGCAAGAACTTGTAATATAGTTAGCATACAGTAAATCAGAATATTACATTTTTTTAGTTCCATTCAAATCATTTAAGTTCATTTCGATTTTATCTTATACTCGTAAAATTGAGATGAATTATAATAAATTACATTATGTGCATTGTAAGTCTACATGTATTTTACTTTCCAACTCCTACTACACATCCCGTTAAAATATGACTCGAATCCGTAGAAATTTTGTTTCCTTATTTAGGAAAATTAGAATTATATTGAATATAATATAATTCTATTCCTTATGGATTTAGGAGACATATTAGGAAAAAGGTTTATTCCTATTCCTATTGGTTACCTAATTTGATAAGTTTTCTACACCTATAAATAGGGATCTCCATAGACACAATTAGATGTGTGTTGAACACCAAGAGAGACACCATGTGATAATATTGTGTGAGATTAGAGGGTTTTAGAGTGTATATCAATCCTTGTAATCATCGGCAATATTATAGTGAAAGTTCTCGTCGTTCCTCCCGTGGTTTTTCCCGATTTGGGTTTCCATGTAAATTCCTTGTCTTCTTTACTTGTCTCCTTTTATTGTTGAGTTATTTTCGTGGTTCCGCATTATTATTCGTACTATACATCGTCGATCTGCAACAAGTAGTATCCAGTGGCACCGGTCTTGATCGTGTGGCGTTCAGAGCTTTGTTTCATAACAAGTGGTATTAGAGCCAGGTTACGATCCTAAAAGCTAACAAGTGGTATCAGAGCCAGGCAACGATCCCGTGACCTTCCAGACTATGATCCTACTACCTTCCGGAGTAAGGTTTCGATGGCGAGCGTGAGGTACGATCTACCGAATTTGAGTCTCAACACGAGGTTTCCTATTTGGCAACACAAGATGAGGTTAGTCCTCAGATCTCTTAAGCAAGAGGTTTGTCTACTTGGTGTTGACAACAAGCCAAAAGACATGAAGCATGACGAGTGGGTGGAGCTCGATCAGATGGCTATGGCGACCATAGGGCTTCATGTTTCGGATTAGTTGACTGAGGAAACGACGGAGGCGAAGACCGCAAAGGAATTATGGGAGTTGTTGGAATCGATGTGCGTTGAGAAAACGGTGTCCAGCAAGCATCACTTGAAGAGAAGTCTCTACTTCCTCAAGATGGCGGAGGGGTCGTCGATTCAAGACCATGTAGCGAGATTCAAGGAGCGTGTAGATGACCTTGGGAAAATTGGCGTGAAGATCGAAGATGATGATCTTGCGTTTTGGATGTTATGCTCGCTACCCCCCTCCATGGCGGCTTTTCGGGACACGCTTCTCTATGGACGAGATAGTCTCACGTTTAAAGACGTAACTTCGGCTCTCTCGTCAAGGGAAAACGTACAAAGGATGGAGTCCAACAAGGATGGTATGCCCGATGTGGGTGAAGGACTTAGCGTCCAAAAGAAATACCGTGATAAAGGGAGCGACTCGGGGAATTCGAAGTCGCGACACGGGAATAAGGAGTGTTTCTATTGCAAGAAGAGGGACACATAAAGTCGGAGTGCTATGCGTGGAAGAAAAAGGAGAGCAACAACAATAATTCCGGTAATCGGAATTCCGGTGACGTTGGATTAGTAGATGGGAATTTCTATGGAGAACTACTAATGGCTCTAGGCGAGAACTCCAACTTTTGTGGTGATTGGATCTTAGACTCGGGTTGCTCGTTTCATATGTGTCCGGACCGGTCGTTGTTCGAGACTTATGAATCTTTGGAGCATGGTGCGGTGTTCATGGCTAATGACACCTCGTGCAAGGTCGAAGGGATTGGAAATATCCGCTTGAAGATGTTCGATGGCACGGTGCGCACGTTAGGCGAGGTAAGACATGTCCCTGACTTGAAGAGGAATTTGATTTCCTTGAGTACCCTTGATATGAAGGGCTATAAACTCACTTGTAAAGGTGGAGTTTTAAGAGTTACCAAAGGTGGTTTGTTAATATTGCGAGGAAAGAGAAAGGCGAGTCGCCTTTATGTCCTCGATGGAAGCTCGGCGAAGGAAGTAACCGAGGTTGATAAAAGCTACACCGGAGAAGGTGGAGTTTATGAGGCTACCGAAGAGGCTTTGGTAGTGTTGGGAGGAGACGAAAAGGCGAGACGACATTATGTCCTCCAAGAAGGCGCGGTGAAGGAAGTAACCGGGGCCGAAACCCGACTCTTGGTAGAAGAGTCTATCCGGCTTAGAGGCGCGCAACCAAGTAAGGCCGGAGTGACCAAGCTGATTAAAGATGAAGCGGTGAACGAAGTAACCGTGGGAAAAACTAGGCTCTCGGGTGAAGAGTCTACACGACTAGACCATGTGCGGCTTGGGCATGTGAGGAAAGTCGACAAGAAGGATCGAGTGTTTCTCGATCTATGGAGTGTTTCTAAACCTGAAGAGCCATGTGCGCTTGGAAAGCGGTCGAGAGGGTATATCTCGAATTTGGCTCACAACTCGAAGAAGACACTCTGGTATGTATGTTCCGATTCATGGGGACCTTTGAAGGTACAATCTTCTAGGAACTAGGCCCGTTAGGGCGTTTGGAGGAAGACGAGGGACGAGACTATGGAGTGCGATGTGATTTCGCATGGGCGATGTGATTTCGCTTTATGATTTGATGTGCGATGAGATTTCGCATGCGCGATGGGATTTCGCGGCTTTGTGTTATATGTGATGTGATTTCACATGAGCGATGGGATTTCGCGGTTTCTCGTCAAGGTGGAGGTTGTTAAAATATGACTCGAATCCGTAGAAATTTTGTTTCCTTATTTAGGAAAATTAGAATTATATTGAATATAATATAATTCTATTCCTTATGGATTTAGGAGACATATTAGGAAAAAGGTTTATTCCTATTCCTATTGGTTACCTAATTTGATAGGTTTTCTACACCTATAAATAGGGATCTCCATAGACACAATTAGATGTGTGTTGAACACCAAGAGAGACACTATGTGATAATATTGTGTGAGATTAGAGGGTTTTAGAGTGTATATCAATCCTTGTAATCATCGGCAATATTATAGTGAAAGTTCTCGTCGTTCCTCCCGTGGTTTTTCCCGATTTGGGTTTCCACGTAAATTCCTTGTCTTCTTTACTTGTCTCCTTTTATTGTTGAGTTATTTTCGGGGTTCCGCATTATTATTCGTACTATACATCGTCGATCTGCAACAAGTAGTATCCAGTGGCACCGGTCTTGATCGTGTGGCGTTCAGAGCTTTGTTTCATAACAAGTGGTATTAGAGCCAGGTTACGATCCTAAAAGCTGACACATCCCAAATATGATAATAATTCTCTAATTCCCTACATTAAAAGTATCACTACGAAAACACATTTTTGACACTTCTTCATATTATTACAGCCTCAATTTATTAAAGAATTTTTTATACATTCCTAACTTATTGATCTAAGTCGCTAGAAGCCTAGAACTACTGTTTTTCTCTCTTTGGAATTTTTTATACATTCCTAACTTATTACATTAAATTATTATATATTGTTTTTATTTCTTATTACATTAAATCATTATATATTGTTTTTATTTTTTTTCAATTTTTTAAATGAATTGATTTGAATTTGTATGGATAAAAATCAAATTAAACAATTTGTTACGAAGGAATACATTAAATTATTATAATTCATTTTTATTATAATTTTTTTATTAATTTTTTTAAAAGAATTGATGTGAACTTAATAAAAATTAAAAATTGAGATAAAATAATAATATTATCGACTTATAAAACAATCAAAATTTAAATAAATTGAATAATACTTATTTTTATTTAATTTAAATATTATTTTAATTTTTTAAAATTTTCAAAGAAAAAAATGTTAATATTTTTCAAGTAAAATATATAAATAAAAATTAAATTATTTTGAAATATAATTAAATTGTAAAAATATAATAAATTTAATTTTAATAATCCCAGCCGATGAATTAAAAGTAAGTAGAAGTTTATATTTAAACCTTGAAAACCTTCTATTTTGAACTGAAAATTTTAACATTATAATAATGATAATGATATATCAAATAAGAATAATATAATAATATAATAATATTTTAAGAATTAAGATGTTTTTCTAATATTTTGTGTTATTGTGTATATTACTAAATAGAAAAAGATTGAATAAATAGAGTTGAAAAAACTGCAAAATTTTAGGATTAACGTTATAATAACAAATATTAACGCATTGCGTACATTACAAAGCGGAACTGAAGAGTCAGTTTTATTTTATATATTTTTATATTATTTATTTATACATATATATTATTTAATACAATATATATATATATATATATATATATATATATATATATATATATATATATATATATATAAATTGGAACCCTAAAAAAGTTGGGCCCTGTGCCGTCGCACCCTGGGCCTAAGCCCAGGGACGGCCCTGAGCATCTCCAAAGGCAGAAATATTTAGGTTGGATCACTGGATGGTTTGGTAAATATCAGCCCAAAGTCTTTTGTTGCATCAAGGTATCTGAGTATTCTCTTAACAGCTTTCCAGTGGAGGTGAGTAGGGCTTTGCATGTATTGGCTCAGCTTGTTAACAGGGAAAGTGATGTCTGGTCTGGTTATAGTAGCATATTGGAGAGCTCCGATCATGCTTCTACACAGTTTTCCATCCTCAAAGGGCTGCCCTGAATGTTTGGACAAGTAATTGCCTGTGATCATGGGAGTTGGCAGGCCATTGCAGGTTGACATATTAGCTCTTTCTAGCAGGTTTTCTATATATTTTTTTTGTCCAAGAAACAAACCAGAAGGTGTTTGAGCAACCTCAATTCCCAGAAAATAGTGTAAGGTGCCAAGGTCTTTGACAACAAAATGAGAGTTCAATGAAGATATAACTTACTGAATCTGATGAGAGTTTGATCATGTGATTATAATATCATCCACATAAATGAGGATAAAAATGATTGAGGAAGAATTCCTTCTGAAATACAAGGATGTATCAGCCTGAGATGATTGAAAATGCATGAGTCAGAACTGTAGTAAATTTGGTTGTCCATGCCCTGGAGGCTTGCTTTAAGCCATAAAGTGATTTATGGAGTTTACAAACCATCTTCCCCCCTTGCTCAAAACCTAGAGGTTGATTCACATAAATGGCGGTGTCAAGATCACCATTTAGAAATGCACTCTCAACATCTAACTGCTTTAGTGGCCATGAATGAGCTATAGGGCAAGTGTGAGTAAGATTCTAATGGTTGTAGGCTTTGCCACAAGGCTGAAAGTGTCAGTGTAGTCAAACCCTGGGATTTGGGAATGACCCTTTGCCACCAGCCGAGCTTTGTATCTAGAGATAGAGCCATCTGCATGCTTCTTGAGTTTAAATATCCATTTGCAACCCAGAGTGGTTTGATTAGGTAGTTACCAAGGACCAAGTCTTATGTTTATTTAGGGACAAATGGTTCTTCTTTCATGGCTGCAAGCCAAGGTGGAGATGAGAGGGCTTCTGCGTAACACACAAATGGAATGCAAGCCAAGGTGGAGATGAGAGGGCTTCTGCGTAACACACAAATGGAACGACATCCACAACATGTTAGCAGCATTCATCTTCAGCTTGTTGAGGCTGAGCAGCAGCTTCATGTGTGCTCGGTTTGCAAGAAAAACTTTTTGACGGGCAGCGCTAGGAGGACATAAGAAGTGCCACAAGAATAAAAAGAATATCGACAAGTTAGCAATATCAAAACAGATTTGATTGTGAGAGATAATGATGTGTACAAAGTTATTTACTCCATCATATTTACCAATCTTTAGATTAGATTTTTGGAAACTCAATAGACTGAGAATTGCATAAAAGCCTTTAAGGAACGAAAACATAACTTTGACTTTGGTTGCTACTTTAACTTTACTTTATACTAGATGAAATAAAAAATATAATGAAGTAAAAATTTCATAAACAGCGCAAAAAAAAAAATCAATTAATAAAAATATATAATAACTCAATTAAAATATTTTTGCAAAATAAAAATATGTAATGTAGAGGCAAAAAAATATAATATTGTAATTAAAATATTCTTAAATAAAAAATATATAATGAAGAAAAATATTCATTAAGTGCAAAATTAAAATAAATGCGAAAAAAATAATATCAACATTTAAATACATAGTCAAATAAAAAATTGCGCAAAAATATATGTTAAGTACTCCATCACAAGTACTCATATCACCCTAATAATGTTTAGGGCTAATATGCTCAGGTATTTACCAATATTTAGATTAGATTTTTGGAAACTAGGTACATAGATAGAATTGTAGGTCTGCCTTTTAGGAGAAAATCGACTTTGATTTTGCGGGCTACTTTGACTTTCCTTTATTATAGAGTAAAAATAAAAATATGTAATGAAGTAAAAAGTTTATTAATAGTCAAATGGAATAACATACAGGGCATCTTTAGCAGCAGCATTCATCTTCAGCCGACATCCTTAGTGTTAGAGTAGGTATATTAACATATTTGTTAAAATACTCTAATATATTGATACATATTTGTATATATCGGATAGGTTAGGTTAGGTGTAATGTTGGATAGATTAGCTTAGTTTAAGGAAGTCTTTGGACTATAAATATCGCTGTAAAAATACTTTGTAGACGATCGAAATATCTTCCTCTTTATGGTATCACGAGTACGGTTGTTCCTCTCCTAAAATCCTTTCGCTTTGCGCCGTCTTTGTGTTTCTGGTATTTCCTTCAATTTTTTTTTAAAGCATATTATCATGTCATATTCAAAATCCTTCTACTATCCGGCCTTGGCGGTGTCGAATATCAAAAATCACATCGCCATCGTCCTTGATTTGGAAACGGCTTAATATGCGACATGGGCAGAACTTTTCAAAGTTCATGCTCGATCCACCCGTGTCTTTCATCATATCATTCAATCCGAAAAGAGCAAGGTCAAAGAACCAACTACGGATGAAGAAATGGAGTTATGGGTGACATTAGATGCCACTGTCTTGGGATGGATTTATTCCACTATATCCCCAGATCTTCTCACGACAATCCTCGAACCTGATTCCACTGCCCATGCTGCGTGGGAGCGGCTCCAGGACATTTTTTTAGACAATAAAAATTCGCGTGCAGTAGCTATTGAACAAGAGTTTTCACACACTGTCATGGCAGATTTTACCTCGGCTTCGCTTTATTGCCAAAAGCTTAAGCAATTGGCTGATCAGTTGAAAAATGTTGGGGCACCGGTGTCCAATGAGCGACTCGTCTTGCAAATGGTAGCTGGGTTAACGGAGGCGTAGAATGGGGTTGCTACGCTCCTCCGTCAGAAGGACCCTCTCCCGCAATTCTATCAGGCTAGGTCCATGGTCACATTGGAAGAGGCTGGACTGGCAAAGAAGGCGGCTACAGATTCGGCATTAATTGCTCGTGAGTTTGGATCTGCTCCAATGTCAATGGATCGAATTCGTGCTACACCTACTTCGAGTAATCCTAAGGTTCAACCGAAGGCAGGTAATAAATCTGGGAATAAAAACAAAAGTGGTGGTCGAGGAGGTCAATCAACAGGGAATGGCCGAAATCAACCTTCATCCCCTTCGCCAAGTACGCCTGGTATTAATCCGCATAGTCAGTGGTTTGCCGGCAGCCAACCACCGTCGTGGAACAACGCCTGGAGTTGGCCTTGGGCGATTCCGCCCTGTCCCTTTCCTACTTCGGCAGGCCAGTCAGCTCCATGGGTTAGGCCACCTTTTTCAGCACCCCCTCGGCAGGTCGCAAGTACTTTGGCCCCTCGCCAACAGGCTTATACTGCAACTTCCCCACCTTCTGCGACAGACATTGAAGCCGCTATGTACACGCTTGGATTAACTCCTCCAGACCAAAATATGTACATGGATACCGGGGCGACTTCTCATATGTTCTCTTCGCAAGGTAATCTTACTCCCTATTTCAATATGAGCACTCATAATTATCAAAGTTGGGCCAATAACACCTTAAAAGGCCTTGTTAAGGTATTAAGGTTGTCCAACTTATATTTGAGCTTTAGGATCGATATCCAACCGATGTGGGATACTTAACACGCCCCCTCACGAGTAGGCTCGGTTTTGTCGGCTCTACTCGTGGACATAGTGCCATCTTTGGGCAAGCCGGAAATTTCATCGGCTGGGGCACCCATCATCGTGTTGGGCCTGCTTATTAAGGTTGTCCAACTTATATTTGAGCTTTAGGATCGATATCCAACCGATGTGGGATACTTAACAATAATAATATTATTGTGGGCAATGGTCATTCGATTCCAATAAAAGGTTTTGGTCACACTAAGTTAGATCCTCCACACCCACCTTTTGTTCTAAAAAAATGTTCTCCACGTTCCTAAAATTGTTAAGAACCTTATTTCCGTTCGTAAGTTTGCCTTGGATAATTCCGTCTCTATTGAGTTTGACTCTTTTGGTTTTTCTGTGAAGGATTACCAGACGGGGAGACAACTCATGAGATGTGAGAGCAAAGGTGATCTTTATCCTATCAGCTCACTTCAATCCAAGTCCTCCAATTTTGGGTCAGCTTTTCTTGCAGTTTCTCCGGTTCGTTGGCACGAGCGTTTGGGTCATCCTGGTTTTTTTGTTTTAGAGAACCTCTTAGAAAAAATAATTTGATCACGTGTAAACATTCAGACTTATCTCATGTTTGTCATGCTTGTTCTCTTGGGAAGATTGTCAAATTACCTTTTGTTTCGTCACATTCTAGTACTATTCTTCCTTTTGATATAATTCATAGTGATCTTTGGACCTCTCCGGTCCCGAGCACTGCTGGTCACCGTTTCTATATCTTATTGTTAGATGATTATTCGAATTTTTTATGGACTTTTCTTATTTCTAAAAAATTCGACGTCTACAATATTTTTCTTGAGTTTCAGAATTTTATTTTAACTCAATTTGAACGAAAAATAAAAACATTTCAATGTGACAATGGCAAGGAATTTGATAATGCCAATTTCTGGAATTTTTGTAAACAACACGGATTATCTTTTCGTCTCTCTTGCCCTTATACCTCTCCACAAAATGGTAAAGCCGAACGCTCTATTCGTACAATCAATAATATGATCCGTACACTTTTGACTCATGCGTCCTTACCAACTTCATTTTGACATCATGCTCTTCAAATGGCCACATATCTTCTCAATATAATACCCCATAAAACTCTTGATTCCGAGTCTCCTCTTAAAAAGTTATATCGAAAAGATCCGGCTTATTCTCACCTCCGCATCTTTGGGTGTTTATGTTATCCGCTTTTTCCAAGTCCTACTATCCATAAACTACAAGTTCGTTCCACACCGTGTGTATTCTTGGGATATCCGTCCCATCATCGGGGTTTTAAATGTTATGATTTAGCCTCACGAAAAATCATTGTCAATCGACATGTCATTTTTTATGAGAATAAATTCCCATTTGCAAATATACATACTCCATCACCACGTGCTTATAGTTTTCTGGACGATAGTATAAGCCCACACATTCTCCATCATTGGGCAACTCAATCTCATTCGGTTAGCCCAGGTGCACACCCAGCTGAAATTCCTTTAGCATCCCCCCATCAACAACATTCAGTTGGTCCAACTACTGTTGAGTCTAATCCTATTTCCCATGGGACATCTTCCCTTCAGCATGTTCCAAATTTACCTATACAACAGCCCACTCAAATTGCGTCTTTGCGTCCCGTTACTCGCAGTCAGCATGGTATTGTGAAACCTAAATCTATTTTTAATTTAAATACCACCACTAAATCTGTGATTGCTCGTAACCCAGTGTCGGCACTCAAAGACCCTAATTGGAAGATGGCCATGTCTAGTGAATTTGATGCTCTTATTGAAAATGGGACGTGGGATTTAGTACCTCGTTCACCTAATACTAATGTTATTCGATCTATGTGGATTTTCACTCATAAGCACAGGTCAGATGGTTCCTTTGAGCGACATAAAGCTCGACTTGTGGGTGACGGTAAAACTCAACAAATTGGTATTGATTGTGGCGAGACATTTAGTCCAGTTGTCAAGCCGGCTACCATTCGGACTGTGTTATCCTTATCTCTTTCTAAGGGATGGTCTATTCATCAGCTTGATGTTAAGAATGCGTTTCTACACGACAATCTTAGTGAGACCGTTTATATGCATCAACCTTTGGGTTTTCGAGACAAGAATTTTCCGGATCACGTTTGTTTGCTGAAGAAATCATTTATGGCCTTAAGCAAGCCCCTCGAGCTTGGTATCAGCGTTTCGCAGATTACGTCTTCTCAATTGGGTTCACACATAGTAAATCCGATAATTCGTTGTTTATTTTTCGGAATGGTCGCGACATGGCTTATTTACTCTTATATGTGGACGACATTATTTTGACCACATCTTCAGATTCTCTTCGGTGCAGTATTATGTCTCAACTTAGTTCGGAGTTCGCTATGAAGGACCTTGGCCCTCTGAGTTATTTTCTTGGTATTGGTGTCACTAGGACGTCGAGCATGCTATTTTTGTCACAAAAAAGGTATGCTTCAGAGATTGTCGAGCGAGCTGGTATGAATTCGTGTAAATCTGTCGCTACTCCGGTGGACACTAAGTCCAAGTTAGGGGCCACGAGTAGTCCACCTTATGCGGATCCATCTTACTATCGTAGCCTTGCTGGGGCTCTTCAGTATCTCACGTTTACTCGCCCAGACATAACCTACGCTGTACAGCAAATATGTTTGTTTATGCATGATCCACGTGATATCCATATGAATGCATTGAAACGCATTATTCGCTACGTTAGTGGCACACTTGATTACGGCTTAACTCTCTACCCATCATCGACTTGTACGCTGGTTTCGTACACTGATGCTGACTGGGCGGGTTGTCCGGACACTCGTCGTTCAACGTCGGGCTATTGTATATTTTTGGGTGACAATCTTGTGTCTTGGGCCGCTAAACGTCAACCCACTATTTCAAGATCGAGTGCTGAAGCTGAGTACCGTGGTGTTGCAAATGTTGTTTCTGAATCTTGTTGGCTCCGAAATCTTTTACTTGAGCTTCATTGTCCCATCACGAAGGCTACGATTGTTTATTGCGATAATGTGAGTGCCATTTTTCTGTCCGGTAATCCTGTTCAACATCAACGAACAAAGCACGTTGAACTTAATATTCATTTCGTCCGTGAAAAAGTTGCTAAAGGGGAAGTTCGGGTGTTGCACATTCCTTCTCGACATCAAGTGGCGGATATCTTTACGAAGGGTCTACCGTTGGTCCTTTTTGAAGATTTTCGGGACAGTCTAAGTGTTCGTAAACCTCCCCCTTCGACTGAGGGGGTGTGTTAGAATATATTAACATATTTGTTAAAATACTCTAATATATTGATACATATTTGTATATATCGGATAGGTTAGGTTAGCTGTAATGTTGGATAGATTAGCTTATTTTAAGGAAGTCTTTGGACTATAAATATCGCTGTAAAAATACTTTGTAGACGATCGAAATATCTTCCTCTTTACTTAGCATCAGCATTCATCTTTAGCTTGTTGTGGCTCGAAAAATGATAAGGTTTAGCAGCAGATTCATGTGTGCTCAGTTTACAAGAAAAAAATTCCGGGCCATCCTTGGAGGGCATAAGAAGTGCCACAAGAATAAAAAAAATATATTATTCAAATATATTTCGACCCTATGTACTCCATCATATTTACCAATCTTTAGATTGGATTTTTGAAAACTCGCTGAGAATTGTAGGTAAACTTTTAAAGAAGGAAAACATGACTTTGACTTTGCTTGTTACTTTAACTTTTCTTTATACTAGAAGAAATTAAAAATATAATTAAGTAAAAAGTTCATAAATAGCCAAAAAAAATTAAAAATTAATAAATAAAAATATATAATAACTCAATCAAAATATTCATTAAGTGCAAAATTAAAATAAATACGCAAAAAATAACATCAACATTAAAATACATAGTCAAGTAAAAAATTTCATAAAAATATACTCTATCACAAGTACTCATATCACCCCAAAAATGTTTCCAAGCTAATATGCTTAGGGTATTTACCAATCTTTAGATTAGATTTTTAGAAAATAGGTACGCACATAGAATTGTAGGTCTGCTTAGGAAATCACTTTGATTTTGCGGGCTACTTTGATTTTCCTGACTTTCCTTTATTATAGAGTAAAAATAAAAATATGTAATGAAGTAAAAAGTTTATTAATAGTCAAATGGAACGACATCCACGACATCAGCAGCATTTATGTTCAGCTTGTTGTGGCTTCAATAATTGTTGAATGGTGACTTGAATCCAATTGAAATAAAAAAAACGTGAATTAAAACGGATAGACGAAACGAGACATATGGTTGACCGAATGAGTCGAAGACGCTGGCCTGGGAATTAATTAAGGTGTATCCTTAATTATGTGTGTTAATTCTGTTTTGTGTAATAGGAATACACGCCTGATTTGGCAATTGGGCCAAGGCCCAAGTATTTCAGCGTAATCCTTGTTTCGAGAATTCGGTGGGTACAAGGATCGACTACCTGGGAGTTCAATCGACTAATGCGAGGAATTAATTGGTCCGTATATTTACTTGGGGAGTAAATATTAGAAGGTTTCTTTAGGAAATAGAATTATATTAGGAATATAATTCTATTATTTAGTAGGAGGATTTGAGTTTTATTTGGAATAGGAATAAAGAGGTTTTAGTTCTAATCTTATTGTTACCTATTATATAGGGTTTGCTACACCTATAAATAGCCTATAAATAGGGATCTTCATGCTTGATCATTAGTAACTCGATTAATGTTATTGAGAGCATTAATTTGAGAGATCGATATCATTGAGAATATCGTGAGACACGGTGTTATTGAGAACATCGATTTGTGAGAGCGTTTTAGAGAGAGAGTTTTGTGAGATAGATCTATTGACAGATCTATATTTGTAAGCCCATTGATTAGTGATATTTTCTCCTCCTCCCGTGGTTTTCCCTATTTTGGGTTTCCACGTAAATTCGTGTTTTATCTTTTATATCGTTTTCTCTTTCCTATCTATTTAATATTTAAGCAATTTTGTGTGGAGTAATTTTGGGTACTATACATATCGTCGATCTGCACCAAGTAGTATCTAGTGGCACAGGTTTTGATCCTGAGCTTTGTCCTAAAAGCTAACAAGAGCCAGGTTACTAACTAGATCAAAGCCAGGTTACGATCCTGTAACAACGCTGAGCAGCAACTTCATGTGTGCTCATTTTGCAAGAAAAACTTTCCGACGGGCCACCGCTTGGAGGCCATAAGAAGTGCCACAAGAATAAAAAAAAATATACAAGTAAGCAGTAGCAGTAAAGATTTGATTGTGTACCAGATAATGAAATTTACAAAAAGTTAAATATAGTAAACAATATATAATTCATATATACTTGCCGTTATGTACTCCATCATATTTATCAATCTTTAGATTGGATTTTTGGAAACTCTGTAGGTAAGCTTTTGACTAACGAAAACATGACTTTGACTTTGTTTGCTACTTTAACTTTCCTTTATAGTAGAGGAAATTAAAAATATAATGAAGTAAAAATTTCATAAACAGCGTAAAAAAATTAAAAAATAATAAATAAAAATATATAATAACTCAATTAAAATATTCTTGAAAATAAAAATATGTAATGAAGAGGTAAAAAAATATAATATTGCAAATAAAATATTCTTAAATAAAAAATTTATAATGAAGAAAAATATTCATTAAGTGTAAAATTAAAATAAATACGCAAAATATAATATCAACATTAAAATACATAGTCAAGTAAAAAATTGCGCAAAAATAAATGCTAAGTACTCCATCACAAGAACTCATATCACCCAAAAAAATGTTTGTGGGAATACCGGATTCAGGACCGCCTCATAAAATAAATAAGTTCTGAGGCCCTGTCCATAAAAGTAGAAGTTTATTAGGCAATTGGGTTGGAAAAGTCTACACTGCCCTCGCTGTTTAACAAATGAATATAAATTGAATATGTAATTTAAATAGAATTTCTGTTTTAAAAATTAATAATAAAACTCCAATACAATTTCAGACCATCCACGGTTAAAGTACGCCGTTAGACTATGCACGATAATAAGATACCGTGACATCATTCACGATTATCTTTCGCCGTGAGTTCATCCACGATAAAGAGAGACCGTGAGACCATCCACGATAAGTGAACACCGTGAGTTCATCCACGATAAAGAGAGACCGTGTGACCATCTACGAGAAATGGACATCGTGGGGACATCCACGATAAATAGAGACCGTGTGACTATACACAATAAATTGAAATCGTGAAAACAAATAAGATAATTGCACACCGTGAGCTAATCCACGATAGTTGCACGTCGTGAGACAAATCACGATAAATGGACAGCGTAATGCATACACGATAAGTCAACTCCGTAGAACATCAACGATAATCATACGTCGTGAGACCATCAACGACATTCATACGCCGTGTGACTAGCCACGATAAATGGGCGTCGTGGCATCGTACACGATAATTAAAAGCGATTGTGATAATTTTGATTGAGAATATGAAATTGGACAAATTTAAAATAAATTTAAATCTTATAATTGAGAACAATTGATGAATCAAAACTCTAAACCCTAAAACTTGAGAACAATTGATGGATCAAAACTCTAAACCCTAAACACCATCGGTCAGCGTAATACAAAAAAGATGAGCAAACAAAAAGAATAACAAAGCACACAGTGAATCTCCTCTTTTGACATCTGGTGAGAAGCACAGATTTTTGAGCCTCAACCAGAAGTGAAACGGCGATGGAAGACCTAACTGGTGATTTCGACGGAGATAAGGAACTCAGGTGTTCCCGAATCATTCTAGCCGAAACCCCGAATCATCTCTGGTGGAAGATAATTCAGATGAATGATGCTTTTATTTTGGAAACTCGAGTATCTCGATACAGTAATGAAACTATGAAAATCGAAAAAGTAAGGTGATAAGTACTGCTCCATGAAAAAACCAGAACAAAACAGAAAAATGGATTATTACTCCGCCTTTGCTATTGGTATCTCCGCTGGTTATAGAAAAATAGAGTTCTTTCGTTCGTATTTATAGGCTTAATATTCTGATCTAATTTAAGTCATCCAACCACCAGGATTTCAAACGTTCCGTGAAACGATTCAACTGCCATCTACACTTATTAATTACTAGTATTAATAAAATTAAAATTTATAGAAAATCACCCCATTAAACACGCTATCCATTAATTTGATATGACCATTCAATTCAGGGAAATGATGCATCTCTGTTCTGAGTCATCCCACCGCCGAATTTCAATCGTTGCACGAAACGACTCATCAACTCCCAACCACACCCATTAAACACATTGCGATTAATTAATTAATAAATAAATAAAACACTAGAATTGTGTCGCCGTGCGGTTACCACGGTGGATTGTAAAACCGTGCAACTGTATTCGATAGCAAACCTTAAAACCTAATGTGTCGTCGTGGTTAGATCACGGTGGATTGTAACACCGTCGTAAGAAAAAGAAATTGCAATATAAAATACATAAAACAGTGAAATAATATTACACCGTGAATTAATATACACCGTGCAATAATTCAAGATGCTATATCATATAACCTTATACCGATGCACGGTTACACACACCCGTATTCAACACGGTAATAGTACACGGTAAAATAAATAGTTAATTAGTACACGCATATATATATTGTAATTTTAATTTTAATTTTAATTAATGAAGTCCAGGCGGAGCGCCAACGCGTCTGGCAACTACGGCCGTCTCTTAATAATTAATACGAATACTGATAGATTTAGGGTTTCTATATTAATGAGTAACCGTCTGACGGTTTTAGCAAGATTAATAAATGACGGTGATATTAAATTCTTTTAATGATACATTTAAGGAAAAAGTACAGTAAACAATTGATATTTGGTTGAAAACCCTAAAACCTATTGTGAAAAATTGATGGATCAAAACCCTAAACACTATCTATTGAAAAGTAGATACATCTTGAAAAGCCGCTTGACCCTGTACATGAATAATGGGAAACTCAGAAGACATAACCGGAACACTATCTATTGAAAAGTAGATACATCTTGAATAGCCGCTTGACCCTGTACATGAATAATGGGAAGCTCGGAAGACATAACCGGGTCGGAAGAGATCCCGATCTATCCCCATCAAATGCACAGTCTGAAGAGAGTCAAAAAGATGGAGTCCGGTATCATGAAAGATAAGAAGATGGTTTTCTTTTGGAAACTCGAGTATCTCGATAAAGTAATGCAACTGTGAAATTCGAAAAAGAGTGGTGATAACTGCTCCATGAATAACAAGAACAAAACAGAAAAATGGAGTATTAATGGGTATAGAAAAATAGATTTCTTTCGTTCGTATTTATAGGCTTATATTCTGATCTAATTTTAAGTCATCCAACCACCAGGATTTCAATCGTTCCACGAAACGATTCAACTGTCCACGATGCTTATTAATTACTCGTATTAATAAAATTATTATAAAATCACCCCATCCAACAATCCCTATCCATTAATTTGATATGACCATTCAATTCAGGGAATTGATGAGTCTGTTCTGAGTCATCCCACCGCCGGATTTCAATCGTTGCAGAAACGACTCAACTCCCAACTACGCCCATTATATACATTGCGATTAATTAATTAAGAAAATAAATAAAACCCTAGATCTGTGTCGTATTGGGGTTCCCTCGGTTAGCCACGGTATTAGGTAGAAAATCCTAAAACCTAATGTGTCGTCGTGGTTTGGCACGGTGGATTGTAACACCGTGGAACTCTCATAAATGGGATATAAAACCCTAGGAACATTTTCGCAGTGGGGTTCCCTCTGTGGATTGTAACACCGTGCAACGGTATTAGGTAGAAAACCCTAAAACCTAATGTGTCGTCGTGGTTTGGCACGGTGGATTGTAACACCGTGGAACTCTCATAAATGGGATATAAAACCCTTGGAACATTTTCGCCTTGGGGTTCCCTCTGTGGATTGTAACACCGTGCAACGGTATTAGGTAGAAAACCCTAAAACCTAATGTGTCGTCGTGATTATATCACGGTGGATTGTAACACCGTGGAACGCTCATAATTGTGATATAAAACCCATAGAACAGTGTCGTCGTGAGGTTCCATCGGTAGCTAATAACACCGTGCAACCGTATCATGCAGAAAACCCTAGAACCTCATGTGTCGCCGTGATTCAAACACTGTGGATTGTAACACCGTTAAAGATCTTAAATGGCATAGTAGACGAGGGTATCCAGTTTTAGAATACACCGTGAATTAAAATTACAACGTGAAGGTATTATATAACGTGAAATAATTCACGTAGATAAATCATTACAGTCTTATTACAATTGATGGATCAAAATCATAAACCCAGAACGCTATCAAAATTAGCCGTATTACAATTGATGGATCAAAAACCTAATGGGAATTAAAATTGATGGATCAAAACCCTAAAGCACCGTCCCTTTATAGAAAAGTAGCAACTTCTTATTTAAAGAGACTCGAGTGAACAAAGAAAAAAAAAAAAGACATCACACCCGTCTCAGAATATAATCTCTGGATCTATAAAATTAGAACTTGAATCGCTTGATCCTCGATAGTGAGACGAGTGACGAGATGATATTCAAAACCTTCTATTCCCCGTCATTGATGATCTAGGGGAAAGAAGGTTTTCTTTTGGAAACTCGAGTATCTCGATACAGGACTGCAGCTATGAATTTGAAAGATGCGTGGTGAAAACCGCTCCATAAGAAAAAAAACAACGCAGAAAACATGGAGAAAAAATTGGGTATAGAAAAAAAAAGGGTTTTTTCGTTCGTATTTATAGGCTCAATCGACTCACGAAACGACTGACCTCTAAACTACGCCCATTAAACACATTGCGATTAATTAATTTATTGTTTAAATAAAAACCTAGAACTGTGCCTCCGTGGGTATTTCACGGTTGATTAAATCACCGTGTCGCGGTCACTGTGACTTTGGTAACGTGACTACACCTCTGAATGGGTCGTCGTGATGTTAGCACGGTGCATTCTAACACCGTGTACGTACATATTATAGGTGACATAAAAAAACCTAATCCTCCGTCATCGTTGGTATCCCACGGTGCGTAAGCCGTGGTATGTTCATATATGACATAGAAAACTTAACCCCCCATCCACCACGATATCCATTAATTAGATATGACCGTGAAATTCAAAGAATTTATGATGTGTGTCTGTTCTGATCCTCCTCCCACGACCCAACCCAACTTCCAACTACTGTACGCTCATTGATGGTCCAGATATGATATGATATGACCATTCAATTCAGGGAATTGATGAGTATCTGTTCTCACATCATCGCCGGATTTAAATCGTTTCACGAAATCACTCAATTCCCAACCACCCCCATTAAACACATTGCGCCGTGGGTTTATTACAGTGGATTTCCTCACCGTGTAACGGTTACTGTGACGGTCTATGTGACACTGATAACCCTTGATAAAAACCCTTACCCACCGTTGCCGTTGGTATCTCACGGTGTATTGTGAAACCTTTATTAGTTTATTAACCCCTCAACTACCCACTTTTGGCGTGTATACATAAGCACCGTAACACGCTGAAAACCCTAATTTTTATAAAATCAAATTTCATATTCAATGGCCACCCCAATCCCGATTTGTAGATTCTTCAAAGTTCTGAACACCGTTGATTTCCGCGAAGTTTGTCGTTTACCTTCTGATTTTGCTCATGAACATGAGTATCTGGCAGGCAGGCCTACTTTGCTTGGAGATTGTGAGACACTCGCCTCATTTGTAATCGCTCGTGCCCCGTGGTCCGTGGAAATCTCTTGGGTCAACGGTTACGTGTGCTTTCATCGTGGCTGGGCCGATTTCTGCACGGCTCATCATCTTAAATTCGGTTATTTTTTGGTTTTTCACTACACCAAGAAATTGGGTCCTTTCTTTGTCAATGTATACAATAAAGATGGTCTCGAGATTCGGAACTTTTCCGATCCTAATGCCCCTGGAGACCCCCTTCTGCCGAACATATCTAAGGTTGTAGAAGAGATCCTGTTTGAGAAGGTGGTGGAAGTGGTGGAGCTCTCGGACGATGAGGACGATATGGACGATGAAGCAGACGATAAGGACGAAACGACTGTTGAAGGCGATGACGCAGATGGCGAGGATGATGAACCATGAATGCAAAGAATGTTTCTTTCTGCGTTTTGTTTATGAATAGTACTATGTTTTTATTTTTGCTACACTACGTAGTCTACGTTATTATACTGTACTAGTGCTTGTTTTTCTTTGTTAATATATTTCGACCTTCTCCCACCGTGCACGAGTAACCGTGTGACTTTAGCGTTTGAAGATATTACCGTGCGCCAAAGGTCGTGTGATTGAACCGTGGCAAAAGGCAACCGTCCTCTCTTTTTTTTTTTTTTTTTTTTGGTTTTTGGGAATCCCGGTAATTTAATTTATTAAATATTAAAAGATGAATAAAAAGGTTGAATAAACCTGCGGCTTCAAAAGCTAGTCTGTTCACTGACAAAACCCTGCCACGTAAGTATCTGTTTACATACATACATTGATTTGACCGTCGCACGGTACTGACTCACGGTGAGGTCTCACGACATTACCGTGTAAGTATGAACAATGACGTTTTCACGTGATTCTTGCACAATCGCGATAATTTTTTTGGCAAAATGCTTAAGCAAAGTTACTTTCCTATGGAATTGATTATATTGAACCTAAAAAATTCCACAATAATCCATCAAACGATTAAATTTGACATACCATGTGCAATATGATCACACTTGAGAGTAAATTGTTACCAATGAACTACACATCTCTTGAATTTGAGACATGCACTACTGCAAATCGCATCGTACGTCTTCAATTTCAAATACCATACGTCTCCTAGCCTGAAACATGACCCCGTTGATGGTAACGACGCCTTAAAAGTGTATACAAACGATTGACCATCGTTTTTTTGCGGGTTGAACAAGCCACGGTGTAGATGTATTGATGACCAACGTAACGCCGTGTAGATACAACCGTGAAACTAAATGACCGTGCGAAACGGCTTCCATCCTCTCATTTATTTTCCGGTGTTTTAACTCGAATTTTAAATAAAAGAATAAAGGATGACTATACCCGCCTGCAAAAGCTGTCCTGATAACTGACACCACTAATATTTCGCGTGCATCGGTTATCCCGCTCCAATACGAAAATACGCCATCTAAAAAAAGAACTCGTTCAATTTCAAAAATGTTTAAAATTGATTTGATAACCACACGGTGTTGTATCACGGTGACGTCTCGTGAGGTCACCGTATGAGCATGAACACTCACGTTTTCGTGTGATTCTTGCACAATCGCAATAATCTTTTTGGCTAAATGCCTAAGCAATGTTAATTTCCTATGGAAATGATTATATTTAACCTAAAAAATCCACAATAGTCCATCAAACGATTAAATTTGACATACCATGTGCAATATGATCACACTTGAGACTACTCCAGATTGTTACCAATTTTAAGTTTTAACTAAACATCTCTTGAATTTGAGACATGCATTAATACAGATCACATCGTACGTCTTTAATTTCAAATACCGTACGTCTCAATGCCTGAAATATGAACCCGTAGATGCTAACGACGCCTTAAAAGTGTATACAAACGATTGTCAATCGTTTTTTTCGGGTTGAACAAGCCACGGTGAAGATGTATTGATGACCATGTATCACCGTGCGTATACAACCGTGAAACTAAATGACCGTGCACAATATACGTTTTACTGAGCCGTGCGTAAAACGGCTTCCCCCTCTCATTTATTTTCCGATGTTTTAATTTTAATTTTAAATAAAAGAATAAAAGATGAATACCCGCCTGCAAAAGCTGTCCCGATAACTGACACCACTAATATTTAAGTACACGTGCATCGGCTAACCCGCCCCAATCCTAGAAACGAAAATACGCCATCTAAAAACAGAACTCGTTCAATTTCAAATATTTTTAGAATGGATTTGATAACCACACGGTGTTGTATCACGGTGACGTCTCGTAAGATCACCGTGTGAGAGTGAAGACGTCTTAAAATTAAAATACAATAACCGTCGCCGTTGGTATATCACGGTATATTGTAAAACCGTGCCACGGGGCATTGGTATACCGTGCTGATACAAGACCGTAAGTGCACACGGTGATCAACAGTTTTTTTTTAGATACAGTCATTGATAGTTTTGCACACGGCGCTGATCAACCACACGGTGATAAACACACGGTTATACATACAACGGCATACAGTATATGAAAAGTTTACTCTCTTGCAAACCAAAACGAAACCAACTGTTATCCATCCCTTAATCAAAAAGGGAGTTCAATGTCTTTGCAGGACATCCAAAATATCTTCAGTGCTATGTTTTTTCTGACAGCTTTGATATCGATGTCGTCCGCATTACGATACAATGATGGGTCGGTGAGCAATCATTCCAAATACATTGTGCAGAAAGGACCGCAAGAGTGGTTGTCATCTTGGGCAAATTGGTCTTCGGCTGGCATGACCTTGAGCTTGAAGTCTTTTGTTTTCACAGGTAATCTTTTTCTTTCCCAGTAACCTGTTTCCTCCAACATTCGAGGTAAGACCTTCAACAAACACTCGAACTCAGGGGCGCGAGGGTTCACACCAGGCTCATAGTTATGAGCTAACGAGTCATACAGCTCGACAGTCCAATCATCAAAACAAATTCGAACTACGACCCAATGTCCCGGAAGATGACAAACCATGACGGCCTTCACATAAAATAAGTAAACGATATCATGAGTGCTTAATTAGTGTTAAGAGTTTGTGATTTAGGGTATATGATTGTAGTACTTACGTGGGAATATCTGAACCATTCGAAATCGTCTCTTAAACTGCCTGGGAGTTCCCCATTTGGATTGTTCAATGAGTTGTAAGCATGTTTGAAGGTCATCTGAAGACGTGCAACGAAAATATATAAGGTCATAACTCATAAGTGAGCTAGATTTTATTGAGTTCATACCACGGAGTTTGTGAAAACTTACAAAATAGTTTGGGGGTAAAATTATGAAGGATTCCTGAGGCCACTTTTCCTTTTCCATTTTTAACTCCATGTAACTGCAGAAGGTAGTCATCACCTGATATAAAAAGACTAGTTGGTAAGTATATAAACTTTATTTCTGAATTATACTACTATACACCTTTAAATTTACAATGGTTACCTCCCCGTCGAAGTCCCAGTTCACGTTTTCAATGTCAAGAAACGTTTTCCGTTTCACGGTAATTTGCGTGCCACGGAAATGTACACAATCGACAGAAGATTTGGTCCGTTTGGATTGTCTCAGAAACGACCGATATGCTTTTACAACGGCTTCAAGTCCTTCACTGGGAGAAAGTGGTGTCTTACCGTGAGTTTGGGGAGCATTTTTCGCCGCTTCAGGCTTACGAGTTCTCAGCCTACGGGGAGAAACAATTGGCCTACCAACATTTTCGCACGCATCTGTGGGATTCACTGTGAGCTGATCGGTGGGATCAGCTGCGTTTGATGAACTGTCGAGATCAACCGCCGCCAAGTGATCAGCCACAGCGGTTGTCGAGGCTACGACACTGGCCACATCAGCTACCATCCCGGTATCAACTGTTGGCGATAGCTCAATGTTTTCTTCGACTTCTCCGGCAGGGAGTGTCGGTTCTAGGACACTGGCTTCATCTGCTGAAAGTTGTCCAACAATAGACATCACTAAGTCGTTGGGATCAATGGGTTGGTCGACTTCGACGGTATCAGAAACAGGGACTGTGAATGTTTGGTCGTTGGCTTCATCAGCGACAATGTTTGGTCTAGTGGGTTGGACGACTTCCACGTAATCAGAAACAGGATCTTGCTCTGTTTTCGACTTCTCCGGCAGCAACTGTCTGATTTTGGACGTCGGCTTCTCCGGTAGCCTCACTCGCTGTATTATTGTCTGATGTGATCGGCGATACAGGTCGGCGCAGATCTCCCGGTGACTCATGCAGAGACGCTCTCTCATGAAGTTGTTGTGGAGTGATGCCTTTAATCCGCTCAAAGATATATCCAGCAAAATCTGCAATCAATCCTTCATCAGACAAAATCCGTTCATGATCGGCTCTCAATTTGGCCCTCAAAAGCCCAGTCAGTCGTCTGTCTTCATCAGAAGCATCTTCATGTGGGCAACAAAGTGTACGCCGACAGCACACAGGCCTACAACACACATGCCCACTTGGACCAGGAGTACTCTGCTCAGAAGCACGTCGTCTGCGTGATCTAGAAACGGGCATTTCAATATCCGTGGTTGCAGCACGCTTTTTCGAACAAGGCTTTTTGGTTTGTGTAATTTTCTTCTCCGGATTTTGTTTGGCTATGATTGGATTACCACCATTGCGTACTGGGCGATTGTACTCAACATGAAATGGTCTGTCATGTACAGAAAGGTAACACGGCTCATTTTTCTCTTCATCAGTAGGAATCAAGGTTTCATGAACAACTTCAATCTGAAACTTATCAACACAGAGTATTAATATTCCACCGCGTGAAACAAATACTATTACTAGCAAAATATAAGTAGGAGTAGATGGTTACGTACCTCTCCTTGGAAGAAAAGATCATCGCAATCAGTCTTTGTTGTAGATGTACTCCACATCAAACAACGTGGCACTTTCATATTCGGATCACGTTGACCACATAACTGACCGATATTCGGAACGGACTCGAACATCCAAATTATAAAAGCCCAACTGGGGCCATAGACGTGGTACGAAGTTTTTTCTGCTAATTCAGGGTCCATCGCTGTTGTTTCGAGGTAGTAGCTCAGAGCCTGGTAGGAATAAGCGCCCCATGGAAAACACTGCCACTTTTCCGGCTCATCCACTAATGCCCATGCCCAGTCCTCGACATACATTTCAGCGGATCGACAAAGAAAGAAGGAATAGTAGACGATGAGATTGGCGACTTTAATGTAATCCTCCAACGAGGCAGGTTGTTCCCCATCGAAGAGTTGTTTGGCCGCAAATAACTTGCGTAGATCATTGCTTCTTACACGCGACCCACCGAATAGCCGCTTATTTAAGCTACCTGGAGCAGACTGGGGTGTGGCATGGATGTCAAATTCATCGTAGATGCCGAAATTCAGTCCCGTTACAATGGCATAAGCGGCGGGTGTGAGTTTCGCAGTCTTACCACCGACGTAGAACCAATGCTCCTTCTCCGGTATTGACGGACCTGACAACTCTCGACATACGAGGTGGTGCAAAAAATTAGTGCTTGATTTGGCAGTAAATCTTATTCCCAGAACACTTTTCATGTAAGGCAGCGCAAAAAAATCGCGAACTGCGACAGCATCACCCCCGATATCTTTTATTGTGTCCGTGATCAGTTTCGGAACTTCGTAGCGAGTATACAAATTGAGACTTAAAGTGACCGACTGCAGATTGGTTGGTCTCTTCCATTCAAATCCAGACTGAAATATGAAATAAATAAATAAGTATTAAAGGATAAAAAATGAGAAATATAACGACACGGTGAAATTACACCGTAAGAAAAAAACCATAGAATATCAAGGTGTAAATTCACCGTGAACATACAAAGCTGTGTTCTTCCACGGTGAACATTACACACGACCTTGAACATATGGTGAATATGTTTTTCCACGGTTTACTTTATACACGGTGTTTGTACACCGTGAAATAAAACGCTGTCGTGGATCGTGCTCGTACAAGACCGTAAGTACACATACACCGTGAAATAAAACACTGTCGTGGATCGTGCTCGTACAAGACCGTATGTACACATACACCGTGAAATAAAACACTGTCGTGGTCCTCGTGGACCGACCTCGTACAAGACCGTATGTACACATACACCGTGAAATAAAACACTGTCGTGGACCGTGATCGTACAAGACCGTAAGTACACATACACCGTGAAATAAAACACTGTCGTGGATCGTGCTCGTACAAGACCGTAAGTACACACGGTAAATGTACACCGTTAGATGAATCATAGTCGTAAATCGACAAGACCGTAAGTAGACACGGTGTATGTCACCCGTGAGATATATCACCGTCTTAAACTCTACCGTGATAATACACGGTGATAAAACTCACGGTTGAACCGTCGTCTACTAGAACTGACACACAAACGCATGCGAAAAAATTGCAGAGAGCAATAAACCATTAACCATTTTAAAATGTCGGAAACAAAAACCCTATCTTGAAAGGATATACCAATATCAAATTACAATCGAATGATTTACAAACATCAAAGCTCGAATAATCGAAAGTTCGAAAGCTAGGGTTATGGACTTACCGGAGGTTCAGCGCGATTGTCTGGGTTGTCCATGTTGTCACTGCTTGCCATAATGATGATCGTCGGAGACGGAGTTGAATAGTTGATACGATAACGGTCGGGGCTGGTGTTTCACCGTGGCGGCGCTCGTCGTGCGTGTGAATTTCAAACGTCGAAAATTGATTTTGTGGGGCAACTTTATTTTTCTGATATTCTTTTTATTATTTTGTAATATTCGATTTGTTTTTTGTGAGAAAAGATAACTTTTGAGGGCACTTAAGTCTTTTCATTCAAATTTGCCTACTTAACTTACATTTTTATGGACGGGGCTTCAGAACTTGTATACTCTTATGCTTTGGCCTTTAAATGCCTCCGCCCCAAAATGTTTCCACCCTAATTTGCTTAGGGTATTTACCAATCTTTATATTAGGTTTTTGAAAACTAGGTAGACAAATAGAATTGCAGGCCTGCATTCAATAAGAAAACCAACTTTGATTTTGTGGGCTACTTCGACTTTCCTTTATTATAGAGTAAAAATAAATTTATGTAATGAAGTAAAAAGTTTATTAATAGTCAAATGGAACGACATCCACAACATGTTAGCAGCATTCATCTTCAGCTTGTCGAGGCTAAGCAGAGCTTCATGTGTGCTCGGTTTGCAAGAAAAAAATTTTGACGGGGCAGCGCAAGGAGGGCATAAAAAGTGCCACAAGAATAAAAAGAATATCGACAAGTTAGCAATATCAGTAAAGATTTGATTGTGAGGGATAATGAAGTGTACAAAGTTATGTACTCCATCATATTTACCAATATTTAGATTAGATTTTTGGAAACTAGAATTGCAGGTAAGCCTTTAAGGAAAGAAAACATGACTTTGACTTTGGTTGTTACTTTAATTTTCCTTTATACTAGAGGAAATTAAAAATATAATGAATTAAAAAAAAATTCATAAACAGTGCAAAAAAATTAAAAATCAATAAATAAAAATATATAATAACTCTATTAAAATATTTTTGCAAAATAAAAATATGTAATAAAGAGGGAAAAAAATATAATATTGCAATTAAACTATTCTTAAATAAAAAATATATAATGAAGAAAAATATTTATTAAGTGCAAAATTAAAATAAATGCGGAAAAAATAACATCAACATTAAAATACATAAAAAAAATTGCGCAAAAATATATGTTACGTGCTCCCATCAGTAATCACAAGTACTCATATCACCCCAAAAATGTTTCCGGGCTAATATACTCAATGTATTTACCAATATTTAGATTAGGTTTTTGGAAAGTAGGTACACACATAGAATTGTAGGTTTACCTTCCACTTTGATTTTGCCGGCTACTTTGACTTTCTTTATTATAGAGTAAAAATATATACAAATATGTAATGAAGTAAAAATATGTAATGAAGTAAAAAGTTTATTAATACGACATCCACGACATCTTTTAGCAGTAGCAACTTGTTGTGGCTCGAGTAATGATAAGGTTGAGCATCAGCTTCATGATTTGCAAGAAGAACTTTACGACGGGGCAGCACTTGGAGGGCATAAGAAGTGCTACAAGAATAAAAAGAATATCGACAAGTTAGCAATAGCAGTAACGATTTGATTGTAAGGGATAATGAAGTGTACACAGTTAAATACAGTAAACAATAAATTCATATATATGACCCCTATGTACTCCATCATATTTACCAATATTTAGATTAGATTTTTGAAAACTTAAAGAATTGTAGGTAAGCCTTTAAGGAATGAAAACATGACTTTGACTTTGGTTGCTACTTTAACTTTCCTTTATATTAGAGGAAATTAAAATTATAATGAAATAAAAATTTCATAATTAGTACAAAAAAATTAAAAAACAATAAATAAAAATATATAATAACTCAATTAAAATATTTTTGCAAAATAAAAATATGTAATGAAGAGGAAAAAAAAATATAATATTGCAATTAAACTATTCTTAAATAAAAAATATATAATGAAGAAAAATATTAATTAAGTGCAAAATTAAAATAAATGCGCAAAAAATAACATCAACATTAAAATACATAAAGTAAAAAATTGCTCAAATATATGTTACGTAATCCAATCACAAGTATTTATATCACCCTAAAAATGTTTTCGGGCTAATATGCTCAGGGTATTTACCAATCTTTAGATTAGATTTTTGTAATCTAAGTACACACATAGAATTGTAGGTCTACCTTTCACACTTTAATTTGAGGGCTACTTTGATTTTCTTTTATTATAGAGTAAAAATACAAATATGTAAGACATCCTTAGCAGCAGCATTCATCTTCAGCTTGTTTTGGCTAGAATAATGATAAGGTTGAGCAGCATCTTCATGTGTGCTCGGTTTGCAACGGGCAGCATTGGAGAGCATAAGAAGTGCCACAAGAATAAAAAAAAATATCAACAAGTTAGCAGTAGCAGTAAAGATTTGATTTTGTGAGATAATTAAGTGTACAAAAAGTTAAATACAGTAAACAATATATAATTCATATATATTTCCCCTATTTACTCCATCATATTTACCAATATTTAGATTAGATTTTTGGAAACTCAACTGAGAATTGTAGGTAAGCCTTTGAGATAAGAAAACATGACTTTGACTTTGCTTGCTACTTTAACTTTCCTTTATAATAGAGGAAATTAAAAAAATATAATGAAGTAAAAAGTTCATAAACAGTGTAAAAAAATTAAAAATCAATAAATAAAAATATATAATAACTCAATTAAAATATTCTTGTAAAATTAAAATATGTAATGAAGAGGCAAAAAAAATATAATATTACAATTAAAATATTCTTAAATGAAAAATATATAATGAAGAAAAATATTCATTAAGTGCAAAATTAAAATAAATGCGCAAAAAAATAACATCAACATTAAAATAAATAGTAAAGTAAAAAATTTCACAAAAATATATGTTAAGTACTCCATCACATCACCCCAAAAATGTTAAGTACTCCATCACCGTTACTTATATCACCCCAAAAATGTTTCCTCGCTAATATGTGGTATTTACTAATCTTTAGATTAGATTTTTGGAAACTAGGTACACACATAGAATTGTTGGTCTGCATTCGATGAGAAAACCGAATTTGATTTTGTGGGCTACTTTGACTTTTCGTAAAAATAAAAATATGTAATGAAGTAAAAAGTTTATTAATAGTCAAATGGAACGACATCCACGTTAGCAGCAACATTCATCTTCAGCTTGTTGTGGCTCGAGTAATGATAAGGCTGAGCAGCAGCTTCATGTGTGCTCGGTTTGCAGGAAGAAATTTCCGACGGGGCAGCGCTTGGAGGGCATAAGAAGTGCCACAAGAATAAAAACAATATCGACAAGTTAGCAGTAGCAGTAAAGATTTGATTGTGAGGAATAATAAAGTGTACAAAGTTAAATACTGTAAACAATATATTCATATATATTTCGACCGCTATGTATGACACAGAATTTTATGGCAACTTCATTGAATATTCTGATTCTACTGGAGCAGTTTGAGGGGGCATACCATACATCACCGGAAAGCCCTAGAAGTCTACTTTTCAACAAAAAAAACGGTAATAAAAAATATTATCTCTACAATAAGTTATGACCATTTGACTGAGGTGCTGCCAGGATGCTTATACTCTCGGGAATTCAAGAGGTTCTTCCAACCTTTGATGTTTTTGATGGTTCTATTCATCCAAAAAAAGCCTTGGTCAAGATTATTTATTATCTTTAGTTTCAAAATGATTATTGCTTAATAACATTTATTTCTTTGACTCATCTTGGAGGGGTGTTCCAAGAATAGCCTATAAAAGGCCTCTCATGTATTGCTTGGAGAAGAACATATCTTGAGATTATTAATAAAATTTGAGTTTTTAAGCTTGTTAAGAAGAGCATATCTTCTTTTATTTTACTCTAACTCTTGGTGGATTCTATTGAGTGAAGAGTTCCTTCAATCTCTTTGGTGGATTCCTTAGAGTGAGAAGCTTTCTTTAGCGTTTCGTGTGATACCTCATATCGTTCTTATTATTTCCGGCGTCAAGTGGTATCAGAGCTACAGGTCTGAGGTTATCAATGGCGGGTCGAAGAAGGAATGTCCAAAACACCAACAAGTCACCAACTCGTCAAAGAAGCCTTCGTGATATCGAGTTGGACGAGTTAAGGAGACAAGTGAAACAACTTCAAGAACAAATTGCGCAAAGTGGACCTGTGAATCCTAATGGTGAGGATCAAAATTCTAATCCTGATCCATCAGACCACGAACCGGAAGACAACCCATTTCACGGAGATAACAATGACGATTCAAGTGATCATGCATCTCATGGTCGAAATATTCGAAAAAATGTTCGTGAAAATTCTTTTGATTTCAAGGTTGATATTCCAGACTTTGATGGAAGAAATGACCCCAATGAATTTATTGATTGGCTCAATTCAGTTGAGAGAGTCTTCGAATTTAAAGATATCGCTGAAGATCGCAAGGTGAAATTCGTTTCTATCAAGTTGAAGAAATATGCATCCATTTGGTGGGAACATCTAAAGAGGCAGCGTGCTCGTGATGGAAAGAAAAATATTCGAACATGGGACAAGATGAAGAAGGAGCTGTTGAGAATTGTGTGTTGGCCCAGTTTACTGGAGCCGGCCCAATTCATGCAGCCCAGCACCCCATTAGAGTGCAGCCCACAAGTGCAGCCCACTCCCTTTGCACTCGGCCCATTTAACCCTCCAGTCCAGCCCACATACTAACCTTAATGGTCTGTTGACCAATCTTGACCCTTGATCCTTATTTGGTATGTTGTGGCTTGATCTGGACCGTTGCCTACCCTATTTCAGCTCTACCTTTCTCAGATACGACTCACTCTACTCCCTACCTACTGTGTGTAAACCCTACCTTTCACTGTGTGCGATTTCTGTCTTCTTCATCTTCTTCACCTCTGTTGGTGTTGCTGTGGTGTAGATCTGTGAGATCCTTGTGTGAGTGAGGGCTGTGAGTGAGTGCTAGAGAGATCCGGGAAAGGGTGGTGCTCTGGGGTGCTTGGGCGTGGCCGCTGTTCTTGCCTTCGTTGTGTAGCTACTGGAGAAACTTGCTGTGATAGCAATTTCTCAGTCCTGAGCCGATCTACCTTCTATCTCTCTCTCTGTTCTTATTTATATATATATATACTTGTTTATTCCGCTGCATGTGCCCTCTGTTCCATTCAAGCCCAGATCCTTGCACGGGCCGGTGATCTTCGGAGATCCGTTGACTGTTGAGATCTGGGATTTTGGTTTGGCCTTAGGGCTTGAACAGATCTGACTCTGTTTGTTTGTTTGTGTATTTGCAGGTGTACGAGGCTCGCCGTAGAAGCGCGGAGCTCCAACAGTGCCGGTGAAGCAGATCTGTACCCTAGGGTTTCAGATCTGCACGGATCTGTGAAGGTCGGCCTGAGCCCGACACCTCAAGGAGGCCCAGGTCGCAGATCCGAATTAGGTGTCCCCAGCCATTGTAAATCCGGGATTTCATCACCCCCTTGGCTGTAAGGTTGGCACCCGGATCGCCTGTGAAACGCGAAACGGGCCCTGCAATTGAGGTCACTTGCGAACACCTCGCTAGGTAAGCCTCTGTGAACCCCCTTTTTGCTTGTCTTCCTGATGGTCAGCCCGCCTGGAGGCATTCTGTGAAGGTGTGGCCCGCCTGGTGGTCGTGTAGTGTTGAAAACCTGTTTTTCAAAAGTGTGGTTCAAAATTTTTCTGGTAAAAGTTTCTGAAACTGAGTGTTTGAAAATTTTAAATTGATAATAACTTGAACAACTTGTTTTTTCCTGAGTTAACTGCCTCTGTGTGTTTGGATAGTTAATTAGGGTTTTGAGTGTTTGCTTGAATTCTGTGTGTCTAGCTTTGTGTGAGTTCTGTGAGTCTACTGTGGTGTGGTCTCTTGAGTGTTTCCTTTCTGTTTTTCTGGAGTTTTCAAAACTAGTAATCTGCTTTTCAAAATGTCAGGGTATAACCTTCCCCCTTTTGATGGTAAAAGTGATTTTGTGATTTGGAAACAGAAAATGAAGGGTATCTTGATTCAACAAAAAGTTTACAAAGCTATAAGTGGAAATTATGCTACCACTGACACTGAAGCTATTCAAGCTGAAACTAATGAACTTGCCCACTCTGCCATTATACTTGGTTTATCTGCTACTGTGCTTAGGAAAGTTAGTGGGATTGAATCTGCAAAAGAACTTTGGGACAAACTTGAAGAACTTTATACTGAAACTTCTTTAAACAGCAAGTTGTTTTTACTTGAAAAGTTTTTTAGATTCAAACTTGATATGAGTAAGGATATAAATGAAAACATTGACTCTTTCAATAAATTAATCCAAGATATCAAGTTAACTGGTGATAAGCACATTGATGATTACTCTGCTATTATTCTGTTGAATGCCATACCTGAGTCTTATTCTGATGTTAAGTCTGCTATTAAGTATGGTAGAGATGTTGTGACCCTTGAAACTGTGATTAACAGCCTTAAGAGTAAGGAACAGGATTTAAAATCTGGTAGAACTCCTAAGGCCACTAATGATGTTAATTATGTTAAGGGTAAATTCAAGAATAAGAAGCATGGCACTCAGGGCTCAAAAGGCTCTGTGAGTCAAAATAATGATAGCAAGGGTAAGGGTAAATCTGATCCTAAGGCTAAGGGTAGGAAGTGTTATAACTGTGGTGAAATTGGACATTATATGAAAGACTGCAATAAACCTAAGAAACAAAATAGTAATAATGCTAATGTGGTTTCTGATAATCTTGGTGATGTGTTTATGATGCATGATTTCTCTCTGCTGTCCAATGTGAATGCTACTAGTGCCTCTCTTCTATGTGAAAATGATTGGCTAATTGACTCTGGGTGCACTTATCATATGTCTCCATACCTGCATTTGTTTTCAACTTATAAAGAACTTAAAAACTCATATGTCTCCATGGCTAATGATAAAAGGTGTTCTGTGAATGGTATTGGTGATATCTCTGTGAAATTTGAAACTGGTAGTGTGTACACTTTCAAAAATGTTAGGCATGTGCCTGACTTGAGTCAAAATTTGATTTCATGTGCTGCACTTGAAACTGAGGGTTTATGTGGTAAATGGGGTAATGGGTGCATGACTATTATGGAGGGTTCTAAGATTGTTTGCAAAGCTGCTAGGCAGTACAACTTGTATGTTTGCAAAGCTGAGTGTTATTTGAATAATCATGCAAATTCTGTCCATGAAAATGTTTCTGATTTATGGCATAAAAGGCTTGGACACATAAGTAAAACTGGTTTTGAATTATTGCAAAAACAAGGTGTTTTTGGTGATGCTAAATTGACTTGCTCTACATTCTGTGATACTTGTGTGTTAGGTAAACAAACTAGAATGAGCTTTCCTGTGTCTCCCTCCCCCAATGTGCCCTCTACTAAGTGTATCCTTGAATATATGCATGCTGATGTGTGGGGTCCTTCCCCTGAACCTACCCAAGGTGGCAATAGGTACTTTCTTTCTGTGATTGATGATTTTTCCAGAAAAGTGTGGGTGTTTCTAATGAAAAATAAATCTGATGTGTTTGCAAAATTTAAAGAGTTTAAGAACTTAATTGAAAATCAAACTGGTTTGAAAATTAAAACTCTTAGGACAGACAATGGTCTTGAATTTTGTAATGCTAATATGAATGATTTATGTGCTGAGGCTGGTATTAGAAGGCATAGGACTGTACCCTATACCCCACAACAAAATGGAGTGGCTGAGAGAATGAATAGGACTTTATTAGAGAGAGTTAGGTGTTTACTTGCTTCTTCTGGTCTTAGTAAAAGATTTTGGGGTGAAGCTGTGTTAACTGCAACTTATCTGATAAATAGGTCTCCCTCTGTGCCTCTTAAGGGCAAGTGCCCTGAACATGTGTTTTCTGGAAAACCTATTGATTTAACTAATTTGAAAATTTTTGGTTGTTCTGCCTTGGTCCATCACTCTGGAGATAAACTAGAACCTAGGGCTAAAAAATGTGTTTTCTTAGGTTACCCTGAAGGTACTAAAGGTTATAGGTTGTGGCTTAGGTGTGACCCTGGATTTAAAACTATCACTAGTAGAGATGTTGTGTTTAATGAATCTGAGTTTCCATGCTTGCCTGTGAGTCAGTCCAATGTGGATGTCCAAAATGAGGTGGAGCTTGCTCCTGAAATTGATTCTGTGAATGAACATGATTCTAGTGATTTGCCTGATGATCCCTGTGTGCTAAGTTCTGATCCTGCTTGTGTGCCTGAATCTGTGAACTTGCCTATACCTCCTGTGTTAGACCCTAATGGACCTGTACCTGATGTATCAGGCCATTCTTTGCCAGCTAATTCTCAAACTGTCAACCCTAATGATTATAATAATTCCCCCATGCATGATAATGAAAATACTTCAATGTCTGATGATTACCAACTTGCTAGAGATAGGGTTAGAAGAAACCCTAGGGCTCCTGCTAGGCTAAATGATTTTCAGTTGGGTGCTTTTGCCTTTAATATGCATGATGTGATTGACAACTCTGAACCTAAATCCTATGTGGATGCTTTAAAATCTGAAAATTCCAAAAACTGGCTTTCTGCCATGAATGAAGAAATGAACTCTTTATTGAAAAATGGAACTTGGACTTTAGTCCCTAAACCCTCTAAGTGTTCTGTTGTGGACTGTAAATGGCTTTTCAAAGTTAAACAAGAGGGTAAAGATTTAAGATATAAAGCTAGGTTAGTTGCCAAAGGTTTTTCACAAAAAGAAGGAATTTATTATAATGAAATATTTGCTCCTGTTGTGAAGTTTACTACTGTGAGAATAATGCTTGCTTTGTGTGCTCATTATGACTGGGAACTGAAACAAATGGATGTTAAAACTGCCTTTTTACATGGTGACTTAGAAGAAAGAATTTTTATGAAGCAACCAGAGGGTTTTGTAGATAAATCTAAAACTGAACATGTTTGTCTTTTGAAAAAATCTCTTTATGGTTTGAAGCAGTCACCTAGGCAATGGAATAAAAAGTTTGATGAATTCATGATTTCTCAAAATTTTAGCAGAAGTTCTTATGATCCTTGCTTGTATTATTTGAAGTCTGCCATACCTGTTTTTCTTGTGCTTTATGTGGATGATATGTTAATCCTTTCTCCTAATCTGAACTCTGTGAAATCTGTTCAACATAGTTTAAGTACTAAGTTTGAAATGAAAGACTTAGGAGATGCTAAGAAAATACTAGGTATGAATATTGTGAGAAATAGAACTGAAGGTTACATTCATCTTAATCAAACTGCCTATGTGGATAAATTGCTAGAAAGGTTCTCCATGCTAGGTTGCAAATCTGTTTCTGTTCCCCTTGCTTCTCACTTTGTGTTGTCTAAGGACCAATGTCCAAAGACTGAGTCTGAAATTGCTTCTATGGTTAATGTGCCTTATGCTTGTGCTGTGGGGTCTGTGATGTACTTTAATAGCACAATCAAAGTCAATCCACCGTTACCAAAATCACAAGAATATTTATAGGATTAATTTATGATATGTAATTGATTTAATTTATTTACTTTCTATATTTGTTGTAGTTGGTCATGTATATAATGCTATCCTTATAGTTGTACAATTCATTCAAGGGAAATATTAATTCCACATGGTATCAGACTAAATACCGAAACCTAAATCCCTAATTCCCAATTTTCTCTTTCTTCTAATTCCTAATTCTCTTTCTTTCTCCCGTCGCCGTTCCGATGGTTAACCCCTCCACGGCTGATTCTCTACCTTACGCCACCCTCATCCATATGCTTACCATTCGCCTTACCTCTACCAATTACTTGTTATGGCGCAGCCAAGTTTTCCCTCTTCTCATAGGCCAAGGACTCGTCGGCTACATCGATGGTTCTCAATCGCCGCCCCAGCCTGAAATCGACGTCAACGGTGCAAGAACCCCAAACCCTGCATACCTATCTTGGCGTGTTGCCGATCAACGTCTCGTCTCTCTCCTCTACTCCTCTCTCACAGAGGAATCGATGGCCGTTGTTGTCGGGTGTACCACTGCTCGTGAGGTATGGTTGGCACTGGAGCATTCGTTTAGTCATCAATCCAAGGCGCGTGAATTTCGGCTTCGGGGCCAGCTGCAAACTCTCCGGAAAGGAGACAAATCTGTTGCTGATTTCGGCCGTGAGTTCAAACTCATATGCGACCAACTGTCCGCCATCGGGGTCTCGATAGACGAGTCCGATAAAATCCATCTCTTCATGAAGGGCCTGGGGTCTGCTTTTTCAAATTTCTCGACGACTCAAATGGCCTTGTCGCCGTCGTTCTCTGACCTCCTGAATAACGCGGAAGCTTGGGATTTATTTCAGCAAACTCTTGATCAGCCTCCTGTCACACAAGCTGCCTTCCTTGCTCATCCAGCTTCCACCCCCGGTTCTCAGCAACAATCTGGTGGTCGCGGTTCTCATCAGCAATCTGGAGGTCGTGGTCATAATAATCAGCGGCAGGGTGGTCGAAACTCGTGGCAACGTCGACCACCTACTTGTCAAATTTGTCGGACAACTGGACATTATGCCAACGTCTGCCCGGACCGGTTCAACAGAACGACAAATCCTGCTCAACCAAGTTCTGCTCCACCAAATCCTGCTTCGTCTGCTAACATCGCCGAAGCCTTTTCTGCAGCCTGCAACATCGCCGAACGTCCAGCTTCAGACTGGTATTTGGACACTGGTGCCTCAGCACATATGACCCCGTCTGCGCAAAACTTGGACGTCTCCATACCATACACAGGTTCGGATTCTGTTATTGTTGGAAATGGTGCAAATTTAAAAATTTCTGATGTTGGTTCTCGACAAATTAACTCTGCTCTCAAATTGTCCGACGTCTTGGTGGTTCCGGGACTCACTAAAAATTTATTATCCGTTAGCAAATTAACCGCTGATTTGTTAGTTGATGTTGTGTTCACCGTTGATTGTTTTACAATTCAGAATCGGGTAACTCGGGAAGTTCTGGCTCGGGGAAAAATTAAGCATGGATTGTATGTGTTGGATGAAATTAAGATGGCACTGACTGCTTCTCATAAACCCAAGGCTTCTTTTGAACTATGGCATTCTCGGCTTGGTCATGTCTCTTTCGATGTTATTTCGTTTTTAAATAAAAGTGGTTTTCTTTCTGTGACTTCTATTTTACCCAAACCAGGTATTTGTGTTTCGTGTGAAAAAGCGAAGAGTAAACGCTTACCTTTTAGTTTGGATGAGAAACGTTCCTCTTCTGTTTTGGACATTGTGCACTGTGATTTATGGGGACCTGCTCCGATTACCTCTGACTCTGGTTTTCGATATTATGTTATCTTCGTTGATGATTTTTCTCGGTTTACGTGGCTTTATCCCTTACGTCAAAAATCTGATTTTTATGATGTTATGTTACAATTTACTACTTTTGTTGAAAATCAGTTTTCTTGTCACATTAAAAGTTTTCACAGCGACGGTGGAACAGAATTCACGAATAATCGCCTCAAACAATTTTTTCGGGACAAGGGTATTCGACACATTCTGTCTTGTCCGTATACACCAGCTCAAAATGGTCGGGTTGAACGCAAGCACAGGCACGTCACAGAAACTGGTCTCTCCATGTTATATCAGTCTCATTGTCCGTTAAAATTTTGGGTTGAAGCTTTCAGCAGCGCAGTTTACATCATTAATCGACTGCCATCTAAAGTTCTGAGTAATAAATCTCCTTTCGAACTGCTCTTCTCCACGACGCCGAATTACAAGAATTTTCATCCGTTCGGATGTCGTGTTTTTCCATGTCTCCGTGACTACACTACAAACAAGTTTGAACCTAGGAGCTCAGTTGTGTTTTCTTGGGCTACAGTAGCTCTCACAAAGGGTTTCGGTGTTACGATCCGGTCTCCTTCCGCACTTATATTTCTAGACATGCTAAATTTGATGAATTATTATTCCCATTTGCTAACTCTGATCACAGGTCTAGTTCCTCTTCTCTCTCACTTTGTGAGTTTGATGAACCAGCAAGAGCGACGCCAAGAGCAACTACCATTCGGCCTATGCATCCTTCTCCTCCGGCTCCTTCGCCTGAACAAATACCATCATCAGTCCCTTGTTCATTGTGTAATGATCACTTATCTACTGCAGGCCCACATTACTTTACTCCACAAACTGCTCCACCTGCAGCTGTAATGTCACTTCAAGAACTTCCAGCCCCAACTCCGAATATTCCCGTCTCTGTTGCGCAAACGACCATCACTCATCACATGCAAACAAGGTCAAAATCAGGCATCTTTAAAACTCGTCATCTCGCCAACTATGCTCAAACAGGCCTCTTTCAAGCACTCGTCGCAGTTAGCGAACCCCGTGGAATAAAATCTGCTTTGAAATTACCTCAATGGGTTGCTGCTATGCGTGAAGAACTCTCTGCCATCCATCATAATCAAACTTGGGATTTGGTTCCACGTCCTCCTCATACGAATGTTGTGGGGTCGAAATGGGTGTTTCGCACGAAATTCTTAGCTGATGGAACTATTGATAAACACAAAGCGCGACTTGTGGCTCAAGGTTTTTCTCAAATTCCGGGGTTTGATTTTTCTCACACCTTTAGCCCTGTTGTTCGAGCCTCCACTGTTCGAATAGTTATTTCCATTGCTGTTCTCAATAATTGGCCTCTTCGTCAGCTTGATATAAAAAATGCTTTTCTTAACGGCGTGTTATCCAAACCGGTTTTTATGGAACAGCCGCCTGGTTTCATTGACGCTCGATTGCCAAATCATGTGTGCCGCTTGAAGAAAGCTTTATATGGTCTCAAACAAGCTCCACGTGCCTGGTTTCAAAGGCTTAGTGACTTCCTTCTCGGCCTCGGTTTCATTTGCAGTCGTTCGGATTCATCGTTATTCATTTTTATTCGGGGTTCTTCTATATTATATCTCCTTGTCTATGTTGATGATTTTATCCTTACAGGAAGCTCTCCAGATGACATACAGGCTTTCATCTCTCGCCTTAATCGGGAGTTTGCTATTAAAGACATGGGGCGTCTCAACTACTTTTTGGGTTTGGAGGTCTATTACACATCTCACGGACTCTTTCTCAATCAAGCAAAGTATGTTCGTGACATTCTTCAGCGCGCCAATCTTGAGGATTCCAAACCCGTTTCGACTCCTTTGGTAACTGGATGTCAGCTCTCGACAAATGGCGTGGAATTTCATGATCCTTCTCTCTATCGATCGTTGGTTGGAGCCTTGCAATATCTCACTATTACGCGGCCTGATTTATCATTTGCGGTCAACCTCGTTAGTCAACATCTTCAAAAGCCTACGATCGATCACTTCCAGGCCGTAAAAAGAATTCTACGCTACGTAAAGGGCACTCCCGCTTATGGACTCTCCTTTACTCGCCATTCTGACTCGACTCTTATTGCTTATTCTGATGCTGATTGGGCCCGATGCCTAGAGACCCGACGTTCTACATATGGTTACTCCTTATTTCTTGGAAACAACCTTATATCTTGGAGTGCAAAGAAACAACCGACTATTTCTCGTTCTAGTTGTGAGTCTGAGTACCGTGCACTCGCAAATACGGCTTCTGAAATGGTTTGTATTCTCCAACTCCTAAAAGAACTGAAAATTCCGCTCTCATCCTGTCCGACTCTCTTTTCAGACAACACAGGTGCTATTTTCCTGAGCCAAAATCCAAGCTCTCTTCGTCGAGCCAAACACATTGACATTGACTTGCATTTTGTTCGTGAACTTGTCTCTGCTGGTCGTCTAGAGACTCGGTTCATCTCTTCGAATCTACAAATTGCAGACATTTTTACGAAAGCATTGCCTCGACCACTTTTTGAATTCTTTCGTCACAAGCTTCGAGTCGGACCTCATCCCACGTCTCGCTTGAGGGGGGATAATAGCACAATCAAAGTCAATCAACCGTTACCAAAATCACAAGAATATTTATAGGATTAATTTATGATATGTAATTGATTTAATTTATTTACTTTCTATATTTGTTGTAGTTGGTCATGTATATAATGCTATCCTTATAGTTGTACAATTCATTCAAGGGAAATATTAATTCCACATACTTAATGGTGTCTACTAGACCTGATATAGCTTATAGTGTTAGCTGTTTGAGTAGGTACATGGCTAACCCTGGACAGCCTCATTGGGAAGCCATGAAATGGCTGTTCAGGTACTTGTCTAGTACTAGAAGTTTTGGCCTGAGATTCACTAAGTCAAAGGCTGGAGTTATTATGAGTGGTTATGTGGATTCTAACTATGCTAATGATAGGGATTCTAGAAAGTCTTCTACCTCTTATGTTTTCACTGTGTGTGGTGGCTGTGTTAGTTGGAAATCTCAGTTGCAAAATGTTGTTGCCCTTTCTACTACTGAATCTGAGTATATTGCTATAACTGATTCCTTCAAGGAAGCTATTTGGTTGAAAGGTCTTTTATCTGAGATTAAAATGTTAAGTGGTAAAGTCTCTGTGTTTTCTGATTCCCAATCTGGCATACAGCTGTGTAAGAATCCTGTCTTTCATGATAGAACTAAACATATTGATGTTAGGTACCATTTCATTAGAGAACTTGTTGAAACTGGTTATATCCTACTTGAAAAGATAACCACTCATCATAACCCCTCTGATATGGGAACTAAATCACTGCCCTTGGAAAAATTTCTTTTCTGTTTGAAATTTCTGCATTTTGATGCCTGTGATTAGTTGTCCCTGCTTGTTACTACTTGCTCTGTGCTCTGTGTTCATTGTTGGTGTTATGACCCTAGGTTATTACCCCATTTACTTCTTACTGTGTGTAAGATGAGTCCCTAGTTGGGACTGTCTTTATAGTGTTCTCTGAATGCCTCAGGTAGGGCTGAGGAGTCACTATAACTTTTGTTACTTTGTGTAACTTGCCCTGTACACTTAGGTGTACAGGGCTACGGCTATGATGAAACTGATTGACTGTGTTTACATGTGTGTGGCTTTAACCAGCATGTAATGTCTTTATAAATTGTCTCTTGAGCAGGTTGATCCAGTATTGTTGCCAACAAGGTGGAGAATGTTGAGAATTGTGTGTTGGCCCAGTTTACTGGAGCCGGCCCAATTCATGCAGCCCAGCACCCCATTAGAGTGCAGCCCACAAGTGCAGCCCACTCCCTTTGCACTCGGCCCATTTAACCCTCCAGTCCAGCCCACATACTAACCCTAATGGTCTGTTGACCAATCTTGACCCTTGATCCTTATTTGGTATGTTGTGGCTTGATCTGGACCGTTGCCTACCCTATTTCAGCTCTACCTTTCTCAGATACGACTCACTCTACTCCCTACCTACTGTGTGTAAACCCTACCTTTCACTGTGTGCGATTTCTGTCTTCTTCATCTTCTTCACCTCTGTTGGTGTTGCTGTGGTGTAGATCTGTGAGATCCTTGTGTGAGTGAGGGCTGTGAGTGAGTGCTAGAGAGATCCGGGAAAGGGTGGTGCTCTGGGGTGCTTGGGCGTGGCCGCTGTTCTTGCCTTCGTTGTGTAGCTACTGGAGAAACTTGCTGTGATAGCAATTTCTCAGTCCTGAGCCGATCTACCTTCTATCTCTCTCTCTGTTCTTATTTATATATATATATACTTGTTTATTCCGCTGCATGTGCCCTCTGTTCCATTCAAGCCCAGATCCTTGCACGGGCCGGTGATCTTCGGAGATCCGTTGACTGTTGAGATCTGGGATTTTGGTTTGGCCTTAGGGCTTAAACAGATCTGACTCTGTTTGTTTGTTTGTGTATTTGCAGGTGTACGAGGCTCGCCGTAGAAGCGCGGAGCTCCAACAGGAGCTACGCAGAAAATTCTTGCCGGATAATTATCGACAAGATGCTTTTCTCAAATATCACAATTTCAAGCAAAAAGATGTGTCTGTAGAAGAGTATGTGGCTCAATTTGAGAATCTCATGATGAGATGTGATATTTTAGAGCCAGACGAACAAATGGTTGCTCGTTTTCTTGGAGGTCTTAGATCTGAAATTGCAAACGTTGTCCAGCTACAACCGTATTGGACTTACAATGATGTATGCAAGTTGGCTCTCAAGGTCGAAAAACAACAAAAAGAGTTGAATCGGGGTGGTGCGCGTTTCTCTCCAAATGGCGGTGTTGTCAATCGGGCAAGCTCATCTAATTCAAAAATAATTCCAAGAGATACGAAACAAAAGACTTTTGGAAGCAAGGAGAATAATGGTGGTTTTTCCAAATCAAGCACCCCTAATAATCAAAAAACATGTTTCAAGTGCAGAGGCTTTGGACACATTGCTTCGGAATGTCCAAATCGGAGAATTATCACTATTGTTGAGGAAGATGTCGAAGAACAACAAGATGAGACAGCCCCTGTATATGTTGAGTCCGAGGATGAAGTCATATATGAGGATCATGGGGAATCTTTAGTCATACGCCGACTTCTCAACACCACTTCCGCTGAAGATGATTCGTGGTTACGCAATAACATATTTCACACTCGGTGTACTTCTCATGGAAAGGTGTGTAATGTTATTATTGATGGTGGAAGTTGTGAAAATGTGGTGGCAACTAAGATGGTGGAGAAATTACAATTAAAGGCAGAAGATCATCCTCAACCATACAAGCTGACATGGCTTCGTAAGGGTAATGAAGTGAAGGTAACCCAAAGATGTCTTGTTCAATTCTCAATTGGAAGCAAATATAATGACGAGGTTTGGTGTGATGTTATTCCTATGGATGCTTGCCATTTGCTTCTTAGCAGACCTTGGCAATTTGACAGGAAAACTCATCATGATGGTTTTAAGAACACGTATACATTTGAGAAGAATGGCGAAAAAATTATTTTGGGGCCGTCCAAGATGGTGGGTGTTCAAAGAAAAAAAGAGGGAAATAATTTTCTCTCCAAATCTGAAGTTGAAAAAACAATCGTTGAATCTAACGAGACATTTGCATTGGTAGTCTTGGAAGAAAACGAAGAAGGTCATGCTGTCCCTTTCCAAGTACAATCTCTTCTCCGCGAATTTCATGATGTAGTGCCTGAAGAGATTCCTCCAGGACTCCCTCCGATGCGAAATATTCAGCATGCCATTGATCTAGTTCCCGGTGCTTCTATTCCAAATAAAGCAGCATATCGAATGAGTCCGATAGCGCATGAAGAATTACAAAGGCAAGTTGGGGATCTTTTGAATAAAGGTCTTGTCCAAGAAAGTAAAAGTCCTTGTGCCGTCCCCGCTCTTCTCGTACCCAAAAAAGATGGTTCGTGGCGCATGTGCATTGATAGTAGGGCTGTGAACAAAATCACTATCAAATATCGATTTCCGATACCGCGTCTTGATGACCTTCTTGACCAACTCCATGGTTTTAAGATTGGTTCGAAAATTGATTTACGAAGTGGCTATCATCAAATTCGTATGAGGCCGGGAGATGAATGGAAAACGGCATTCAAAACAAGAGATGGTCTTTATGAATGGTTGGTTATGCCCTTTGGTCTCTCAAATGCCCCTTCTACTTTCATGCGGCTTATGAATCATATTTTTAAGCCCTTTATTGGAAAGTTTGTTGTTGTCTATTTTGATGACATTCTTGTGTATAGCACAAGCGCGGAAGAGCACTTAGATCATCTCCGACAAGTTTTTAAAGTACTACGGGAGCAAAAATTGTATGCAAACTTGAAGAAATGTCATTTCTTTACTAATAGCCTGGTTTTCTTAGGCTATGTTATTTCCTCCGATGGTATCAAGATGGATGAAAGTAAGATCGAGGCAATTACAAGTTGGCCGATTCCTAAGTCTATACATGATATTCGAAGTTTTCACGGGTTGGCTTCTTTTTATCGCCGGTTTATAAAAACTTTCAGCACCATTATTGCACCAATAACCGAATGCTTGAAGGGTGGAAATTTTAATTGGTCAGAGGCCGCAACAAAGAGCTTTGAACTTTTGAAAATGAAGGTGACAGAAGCTCCAATATTGCAACTACCAAATTTTGAAGAAGTTTTTGAGGTGGAGTGTGATGCTTCCAATGTGGGAGTAGGTGGAGTTATTAGCCAAGGAGGAAAGCCCATTGCTTTCTTTAGTGAGATGTTAAACCAAGCTCGACGAAATTACTCCACTTATGACAAGGAATTCTTTGCTATTGTTCGAGCTTTGGAGCATTGGCAACATTATCTCCTTCACCGAGAGTTTGTTCTTTTCTCTGATCATGAAGCTTTGAAGTACCTAAGCATGCAACAAAAGTTGAATCCTCGTCATGCTAAATGGGTGGAATTTGTACAAGCTTTCAACTTTGTTATCAAGCATAAATCTGGAGTTTTAAATCGTGTGGCGGATGCACTCAGTCGACGATATACATTATTATCAACTCTACAATTGCAAGTCGTAGGGTTTGAAGTCATCAAAGATCTCTACGAAACTGACGCGTCTTTCGGGAAAATTTGGGCAGAATGTTTAAAGGCTCCATTCAAACTCTTCTTGATTCACGACGGATTTCTTTTCAAGGATAAACTCTTATGTGTTCCTGATTGTTCTCTAAGGCTATCAATTATCAATGAAGCTCATGGTGGTGGCCTTGCTGGACATTTTGGGAGAGACAAGATGGCGCAGGGAAGCAATAAACAAACAATTAAGACTCGTTGATTCTGAGAATACCCGAGAATTAATACATCAAACTTTCGTTGATTCCAAAGAATACCGAAACCTGATAAAAACCTCAAAAGAGGACGAAACTTTATTTCATATCTAAACAACTACTGAATAAATCAAAATACTAGACATATAAATAGTACTAAAACCCTAGTAAAATAAATAAATAAATAATAAAACTAGCTTGGGCAACAAGACACGATCTTTGCCTTTTATATCTGCATCATTCTCCCCCTCTTGGAGAAGGTTCGACCTCGAACCTAAAAATCGAAAACGATGATGCCGGGATCAAACACCAATCGTCGGCGCAGCGCAAAGACAGTGACACATTGACTTGACGCAGGGGCATCGACTTGTTGAGGCGGCGCATGAGTAGTGACTGGAAGAATCGGCGCAGGGGCAACAACTTTAGAAAGCTGCGTAAAGGCAACAACATGGGGATGTGGTGCACGGGCAACGACATCATAATTCAATGCCAGGGCATCGATTGGAGGCTGGGTAGAGGCAACGTCATGAGGATGCGACGTCGGGGAAGCGACGTGATGAAGCAGCTCGTCGTCCCAGATTGGTTCGTCGTCCCAGATCGGTTCGTCATCCCATATCGGCTCGGCGGGCTCGTCGTCCCAGATTGGCTCAGCGGGCTCGGCATCCAAGATTGGTTCGTCGTCCCAAATCGGTTTGGCAAGCTCGTCGTCCCAGATCGGCTCAACGGGCTCGTCTTCCGAATCATCATATGGATTGGGTTCATCACCAAGGGTGCGTTCAAGCGCGGGGATCGGTTGGTGTGGAGGTGACGATAGCTTATTTGAAACAGCAAGGCGGAGCTCCTAGAGATCGACGGCGAGGGCTGCGATTTGGCGGCTTAAGACGGCGACGGCGACGTCGCGACGGGCTGCGGCCTCAACGGCGGATTCGCGAGTAGGCCGAGAACGGGGAGGCATCGTTCGGCTCTGATACCAACTGACGCAGGGAAGCAATAAACAAACAATTAAGACTCGTTGATTCTGAGAATACCCGAGAATTAATACATCAAACTTTCGTTGATTCCAAAGAATACCGAAACCTGATAAAAACCTCAACAGAGGAAGAAACTTTATTTCATATCTTAACAACTACTGAATAAATCAAAATACTAGACATATAAATACTACTAAAACCCTAGTAAATAAATAAATAAATAATAAAACTAGCTTGGGCAACAAGACACGATCTTTGCCTTTTATATCTGCATCACAAGACACTTGAACTTGTTCAAGAAAATTTTTATTGGCCGCGAATGGAAAGAGATGTGAAGAGGTGCATTGAAAGATGTCGGACGTGTCACATTGCCAAAAGTCATGGGCAAAATACTGGTTTGTACACTCCATTACCAGTACCATTACGTCCATGGGAAGACGTTAGCATGGATTTTGTGGTTGGGTTACCTCGAACTCAAAGAAACAAAGATTCGGTCATGGTGGTTGTTGATCGATTTTCTAAGATGGCCCATTTTGTTCCTTGCCCAAAAACCTTGGATGCTACTAACGTTGCTGATCTTTATTTCAAGGAGATTGTGAAATTGCATGGGATTCCGAAAACCATAACCTCCGATCGGGATCCGAAGTTCATGAGTCATTTCTGGAGAACACTTTGGAAGAAGCTTGGAACTAAACTTCAATTTAGTTCATCCCACCATCCACAGACTGATGGTCAAACTGAAGTTGTGAATAGAAGTTTGGGTAATCTAATGAGGAGTTTGGCAGGTAAACACATACGACAATGGGATGTTGTTTTGGCTCAAGCAGAGTTTGCTTACAATCGATCGTCCAAGCAAACAACTGGTCGAAGTCCCTTTGAAGTTGTGTATGGAAATAATCCAAATACTCCACTGGATTTGACTCCCATTCCAGTAACCCAAAATTATAGTGGAGATGGTGAAGAGCATGCAAAATTCATCAAAAAGTTACATGAACAAGTCCGGCAGGAGATTTTGAAGCACAACGAGAAGTATCAAAAGAATGCCAATAAGCATAGAAAGAAAGTCGTGTTCAATGAAGGAGATTTGGTTTGGATTCACTTGAGGAAGGAACGTTTTCCTCGAGGACGCCATGCAAAGATGCAGCCTAGAGCCGATGGACCATTTAAAATTTTGAAAAAAATTGGAGACAATGCGTACAAGGTTGAACTACCAGGTGAATATGGTGTTTCAGCAACTTTCAATGTTGCAGACCTCAGTCCCTATGTTGGCGAAGAACTTGATCCAGATTCGAGGGCGAATCTTTTCGAACCAGGAGAGAATGACACAGAATTTTATGGCAACTTCATTGAATATTCTGATTCTACTGGAGCAGTTTGAGGGGGCATACCATACATCACCGGAAAGCCCTAGAAGTCTACTTTTCAACAAAAAAAACGGTAATAAAAAATATTATCTCTACAATAAGTTATGACCATTTGACTGAGGTGCTGCCAGGATGCTTATACTCTCGGGAATTCAAGAGGTTCTTCCAACCTTTGATGTTTTTGATGGTTCTATTCATCCAAAAAAAGCCTTGGTCAAGATTATTTATTATCTTTAGTTTCAAAATGATTATTGCTTAATAACATTTATTTCTTTGACTCATCTTGGAGGGGTGTTCCAAGAATAGCCTATAAAAGGCCTCTCATGTATTGCTTGGAGAAGAACATATCTTGAGATTATGAATAAAATTTGAGTTTTTAAGCTTGTTAAGAAGAGCATATCTTCTTTTATTTTACTCTAACTCTTGGTGGATTCTATTGAGTGAAGAGTTCCTTCAATCTCTTTGGTGGATTCCTTAGAGTGAGAAGCTTTCTTTAGCGTTTCGTGTGATACCTCATATCGTTCTTATTATTTCCGGCGTCAATGTACTCCATCATATTTACCGATCTTTAGATTAGATTTTTGGACACTCGACATACTGAGAATTGCAGGTAAGTCTTTGAGGAACGAAAACATGACTTTGACTTTGCTTGCTACTTTAACTTTCCTTTATACTAGATGAAATTAAAAATATAATAAAAAAAATTTTCATAAACAGCGCAAAAAAAATTATAAATCAATAAATAAAAATATATAATAACTCAATTAAAATATTTTTTCAAAATAAAAATATGTAATGTAGATGCAAAAAAATATAATATTGCAATTAAAATATTTTTAAATAAAAAATATATAATGAAGAAAAATATTCTTGCAAAATTAAAACAAATACGCAAAAAATAACATCAATATTAAAATACATAGTCAAGTAAACAAATTGCGTGAAAATATATATGTTAAGTACTTCATCACAAGTACTCATATCACCCCAAAAATGTTTCCGCGATAATATGCTCAGTGTATTTACCAATCTTTAGATTAGATTTTTGGAAACTAGGTACACATAGAATTGTAGGTCAGCCTTCCACGAGAAAATCGACTTTAATTTTGTGGGCTACTTTGATTTTCTTTTATTATAGAGTAAAAATAAAAATATGTAATGAAGTAAAAAGTTTATTAATAGTCAAATGGAACGACATCCACGACATCGTTAGCAGCATTCATCTTCACCTAGTTGTGGCTCGAGTAATGATAAGGCTGAGCAGCAGCTTCATGTGTGCTCGGTTTGCAAGAAAAACTTTCCGACGGGCCAGCGCTTGGAGGGCATAAGAAGTGCCACAAGAATAAAAAAAAATATGACAAGTTAGCGGTAGCAATATAGATTTGATTGTGTGAGATAATGAAGTGTACAAAAAGTTAAAACAATATCTATATCATACTCCCGGGAATACAATATAAATAGTCCTCTCACCCTTTAAAATATAAAAATCATTATTTAATAAATAAGAAATCTTCATTTCAAAAAACAATTATCATAAATAATTAAATTAGCATAGAAATGAATATTTTAGCATAGAATATTTATCAAAAATACATTTAATGAATATTTATCAAAAAATACATGAAGATATAAACAAAGTATAAATTACCTTAAAATACAAAAGGCTTTGGGGAGATTTGAACCCTTGACCTCTAGGATTCTTGCAAAAAAATTGGGTGGGCTAACCACTTGGGCTATAATAAATTACTGTGAAATTTTAGCTTGAATAAATATTTTCAGGGGAGCAAGAGCCCGGCCTAGCCCCTTATAAGATCCGCCCTTGCCCCTTAGTCGAGTATGTGAAGATTTTCGAGATTAGCAGGTAATTTCTAAATCGTCAATTGATTGGCATTTTGAATTTGGTATGTATGATGTGGATATTCTGATAGGAAGATACTTGTGCTAAGATCGCACTTGTATGGCACAATATCAAATTTGAAAATTAGTCTGGTTCGCATTGCTTATGGAATGCAATCTAAAAATGCCGAAAGAAAATTTGAAAATTAGATTAGTTGGTAAAGATTAACTTACGATAATCGCATTAAACTAGAATTGCTTTATCACGTAATAATTGACTAATGACACGGTATTATTGGGTAGTTGTTACACGGTCATCTGAACAAGGCCGCCACTTGGTTCAATATCCAGCTCGGCTTTAGTTACCTGATTTTCAAAACATTGGACTTCATTATGGTGTTCCAATCCGAATTCTCCGATGCCCGTTGTCTCCTCTCCTATTAAATATACATCTCACTGTCGCTTCTTTCCACAATCCAAAAAAAAAACACTTTCGTTTCCATCTATTGCATTTTCTTTTGTTACCTTCTTATCGTTATTTTTTGTTGGCCATTGCTTCTAATCAGGCGAAGAAGAAGTTCCAAGGGCGGAGAAAGATGGAAATAAAATTCATCTGGAACGAGAACGCCCGAAACGTGACTTTCTCCAAGTGTCGTGCTGGGATTCTGAAGAAGGCGGCCGAGTTGTCCATTCTATGTGGGGCCCAGATCGCCGTCTTACTCTTCTACCTCAGCTGATGTGGGCCATTTCCTGAATCTGCACGACTCCATGCGGGGCAGGAGGTTGCACTCGAGCGTGCTTGCTCAGCTTAAAGAGGAGTATGATGACAAGGCCAAAGAATTGGAGGCCGAGAAGAGAGAAGCTAAAGAACTTGAAGAAGCGGCTTCGGAAAGCTCGGACCGGATAACGGAGGATCGAGTAGAGTTTGCCTGAATTTTTTAGCTAATGGGTTTTATGAAATCTTTTTGCCTTTTATGAGTGCATTTTTTGCGCAAGATTTTGTTCTTAATTGCTATTTGCGCACAAGCATTAAAAGATCACTTATTTATTACTTTCATTTTACAGATCACATCATCAAATTTCAATCTCTATATTACACATAAGTGTTCGTTTTCTTCATTTGTTTTTAATTTTCTTAACGAAATTAAAATAAAATTGTAAGAAAAATTCTCCCAAATAACTAATACAAGCAAAATAAGAAAAACAATATATGTACTGTGCGATTACTCCACATTTCATATTTTAATAAAAAAATTGAAAATTTTCAAAAGAACATGTTCTAATAATTCCTCCTAGCTAGTGAAGATAGTTCAGAAACTTTCCATTTTTATTTCCCAAGATTATGCTTAGTTTAGAAACTAAAGAGAAGGGCATATAGTTTAGAAACTTTCCATTTTTATTTCCCAAGATTATGCTTAGTTTAGAAACTAAAGAGCAATCGGGTTTGCTAGGTCAGTCAGAAAAGCAATCGGGAATGATAAACTATACTAGAGTATATGAGTATTATAACAATAAGTATTAGACGGATACATAACAGTGTAAAACACATACCATAGCTAAACAATATCTCATAAAAAAGCCAATAAGGTGGCATAATATTACATGGTTACAGAGGAGATTCTCTTCTACAAAAAGATAAATTGTGTAGTAATTCATGACCAAAATACATAACGGGCAAGTAGCTAACTCCCTCACGGATGGGGTCTCGACCTGCAGAACTTCTCAACTTCATATAACTTCAAGATACCCAACAAACTAATTCATCGATAGCCGGGGCAATTCAGTCCCTGGAGAGAAAGAAGTATACAGAAGACAAATGAAACAATGTAAAAGATAACATATATACAGTCGATCACGCTATCCAAAATATCTATCAGAGTGTACAAATAGCTTAGAAAAGAGCATGAAAGCAAAAATGCTTTATAAATGTGACATTTTTACAGGCTTCTCTCATGTAAATTGCAGAGTAAATGTGGCTATATGAGTGTTACAACACTACTGCATTCAGTTTCAATTCATCGCAAGGCCACATCCACAAACTTGTAACAAGTTACAAGTATTAAAGGTTGTATGATTATTAGATCAACTTTAGGCGGATCAATTGCTTTGAAATGATTATATAAAAATTCAGATCATTTCTTCCCTGAATGGACGAAAGGATAAAAAAAAAGATCGGAAAGGAGTACAATACAGTGTGGGTTAAGAGCTTGTATCCACTTTTAGATCAACTAACCAACAAAGACACAAAAAGGATCATGAAAATGGCATGTTCTCAACAGCGTCATTTTTAATTAATTTTTTCAGTTAACCATTAGCACACTTCAGGCTGAACACCAACAATTATAGTTCATCAAGAATTTCAAGGGTCCAAGGAAATACCGCAAGAAGCACTGTATCAAAGAAAAGGCACTGGAACAGATCTAAGTACTCAGATCAATGTTTGGAAAATCAATGGGCACTAGTAGTAGAGTGGTTCATAGCGCCTAGACGCGACTCAGCGGGATTAGGAAGGCCTTTAGCAAAGTTAAATGAGGCCTAAGTGTAGTAAATGTGGAGGCCTCCAAGGGCATCCTGGCGCCTAGGCTGGGATTAATCAGGGCTAGGCTAGAATTTACCATCGGTTCAGATGCATATGATTAAATTCATGCTGCTTTACAATAGTAATCTAACAAGTTCTACAGATGTTGTAATAATTCTAAAGGTGATAGTTGAAGATAGTGGGTTTGCTAATCTCCCGTTGATAACTAGAGAATAGTTATAGAGTCTTGCAGCATCTTTAATCAATGTCAATTGCTAACTGAAGGCCCTTTCCAAGTGAAAAGACGCTACGGCACAGTAACAAAATAGTCACTTTAACATCGCTAATATTGTGAGTTCAGTCACAATATGACTCAAATTTTGGGCATTGGACCAACCAGCTTGAACACACGCGTATACACTATGTATTTACCATTATAGACTCAAATTTTGCATACAAATATAGAGTTCAGTCATCTCCCATAGAAGAAAAATAATGGCCAATATTGGACGGTACTTCCTACCACGTATAACATTAAAGAAGGGTTCAACTCTCAAGTACATTGTCACTTCCAAGTGGTGGCAACTCATAGGCATAATCAACAAACGAGAAACTTTAAGCAAATACAGATGTAATTTAGTAGGGTATAAATGATATCAAACTCGAAAATTGTTTTCAGTCATAAGTTGCATCATCAAGGCTCACTCACATGCAACAAGTTAATAGTTGCTTGCCTTTTCCAAGTTACTAGAGATTAATCCTATTATTCCAAGATTGTAATCATATATGATAATGATAAATCAAACTTAAAGACATAAATAATCAAACATCCTAAAAAAATAAATAGCACTACAGAGAAGGAAGGATAAGTCAAACTGAAACACAGATAAGAATTCATACCAGTATTTTATCAAGCCATCCCAGCCACAGGTAGCGACTTTACTTTGTTCCAACGGATGCCATTCAGAGCCAATACAAACTCCATTATGACACTTGAGAGTCCGAAATACTTTGCAACTCTTCCAATCCCAAAACCAACACCTTCCCTCACCATCTCCTGACATTACAAACCGCCCATCAGGCGAAAAGTTAGGCTGACAAGCATACCCAGCTACAACGTGCCCAGCAAATCTCTTCTTCTTGTTGAGCTGGAATTTCTCCCTTGCACTGTAAATAAGAATCTGATTATCCAAACTCTGACACGCAAGCCATTTTGAATTCGGGTGCACAGAAATTGCAGGCATCGAATGCATATGTGGCTCACTAATATACTTTATAACAACTGGAATCCCATACTCCCATACGCGCAATGATTTATCATCACTCGAGGTGACAAACCTCCTATTGTTATCAACAAAAGTGATTGTATTCACTGCACCTAAATGCTGATCATACTCCTGTGTAATCTGCCCTGAACTCATATCCCATTGGACAATCTTCTTATCACTCATCCCAGCTAACAAGACATTCTGCTTATCATCATCCGGATTAAGCCTCGCCACATACGGAATCTTTCCAGTCGAAAAGGTCGAAATCACTTGGCCTGTCTCTGTATCCCAATATTTGATATTCTTATCATACCCAGCACTCAAAAACTTCGTCCCATCATTGCTAAACCAAATATCTCTCACGGCCTTTCCGTGCCCCATGTAAGTTCTCATACATTTCCCGGAATTATACACGTCCCAAATCTTCACCTTTGTATCCATTCCGGCTGACAGTATCAAATGACCCTGCTTGGGGAAGAACCTAATAGCTGAAACACCTTTAGTGTGCCCACTCCAAGTGTGCACCAATCTCTTCGGTATGTAACAATGATCGTTATTCGCCTTAGCATCCTTAGGTGCGGCAATCCACGATCTCCCTTGATAATCCTTATCCTCTTTCCCATGAAATGTGGTTTTGTCGGTGTATGCTTCCCCTTTCTCCCTCTCGCCTTCCTTTTCACCCTTCTTCTTTGCGTGCTCTTCAGCATACTTCTTCTGCTCCTCGGTCAACTCTCCCTGCACCCATTCTCTCTGTCCGACCCACGGGCTCTTCCTATTCTTCCCCAGCCAAGTGTCAGTAGCAGGATTCTCCAATTCAACCTCATCCACCTTACCTGCCCCCTCTTTCGCTTCCAGCATCTCCTTCTTCTTCTCCAATTTGCGCTTCTTCTGCTCGTGCTGAGGTATGTTGTAAACCGAGATCCCGTCTTTCTCTTTAAACCCTTCGACGTCACCGACGTAGTTGTTCTCAGAAGGGTCGGCAGCGTACCCGAATTTGTAGAACGTGTTGTACTGTTCGTCGAACACGAAGGATTCTATATTCGCGTTCTCCACGAACCCTAGCTTGTGGTTCCGGAGGCCTTGGGCGAGGCCGTCTTTGGAGTAGGGATGAGAGGGCCCCACAATTGGAGTCCACAGCTGGTCGTAAGTAGGGTTGAATGAGACGAGGCGCTGCGTCGGGTCGATTGGCTTGTGGATCTCCGATTGGGCCTTCCCGGCAACGGTGAGGGAGAGCATGGTGTCGTCGACTTTCGGGGCGGCGGATTTGGGCGGCAGAGAGATCCGGATGGGCGACGAATCGGGTGAAGGTTCCGGGTCGGAAGTTGAGGGTGCGCGAGGCGAGGCGAGATCTTCGTCCATATCGGCGTCTTTGTATGATTGCAGGAGATCCATAGTGGAGGTAGGGTTCAGCCGAAATTGGGGAGAACTGATATTACCAGAGATGTGAAGGTATTGCGATTTGCGACTCGTTTTGTTGAATAGAAAGATTTAATTTAAATATAAAAAAAAATATAACGAAAAAGCTAATATAATTGATGTCTTCATTTTATTAATTAAATTTTAAATAATTACTACTAATTACTACTCCATCACTATAATTATAATAATGCGTTTTAATAAAGACATTTTTTAATTAAATTTTAAATAATTATATAATGCCATACAATACAAGTTAATATTTTAATAAAAAATATGTCTCACTAATTTCACCCATACATTATTGAATCACACAAGAAGAGATCTATTAAGAGAAAGATTGAGTCTTATCACTCGACTAGCAGTACATGTTTATTTTGATAAATTTGTGACTATTTTTGTTCACCTTTAAATTTCAAGCTATTTATTTCGCTACCTTGAAATTTTCCGTGTGATTCAATCCAAACCGAATGAAGTGGCTCGATACCTATCCAATGTTGGTTGTTCGAATGGTCAAAACGATGATCAAAACCCGAATGGCCCAGAATAGGAAGAAAATCGGGTCTTAAATGAGCCGATTCGAAGGTGGAATTTGGGTCCTTCAACTACTCTGGGATATCCGAAACCTGTGTCGTTTATAGCACGGTTAGAGAGTGATCAACTACCATTCTCCATTTATATCTGTTGCTTTGATTTGGGTTACAAGGAAAAAGCTGGTGCATGCTAATGGCGCCACTCTTCAAATTTAAATTAATGCATTGCCAAATTAATTGTGTGTAATTAAATATAGTATATAGTATTTATTTAACTTTTAAAATCTGAACACACCAAATAAACACTATCAAAGAATGATCAAAATCACACACACACACACACAAACACAGTCAAGGATTCTTGGCCTTGATCCTCAGCTTCCTGGCTATAAGTGCAGCTCTAGGATGCACAGCCCTCTTGTTCGGATCGCTTTGCTCGACTTCCACCCAATTCATCACTTTCAATATAAGCGACTGAGGCACTGCTGCTGCTGCTGCTTTCCGAACATCTTCCCCTTTTGTTCTTTTCCTCATCCCTCCTTTCTCAAGCGCCTTCTCCAAAAACTCCATGAACCAATTCCCAGCCTCGCTCTCGATCTCCTTCCCCAATCTGATGCTGCTCGACAAACTGCAAGAGCTACCCGTATTACTCTTGCTTTCCATTGATGATGATCTCAAATGCTTTCCGAGGGCTGACTTCTGCTCGACCCTCTCGGGAAATGCCGAGACTGATTTGTAGAGCGCGGCCCTCCTTTTAGAAGCATTTGATTGGTCCATGGAATTAGGGGCTATTTCGTTCAAAACTGAGATGCTTTCGTCTCTCGGTTCATCGTTCTGTTTTCTGGAGGACATCTCATTGGTTCCTACTGCTTGGATGGACACCATTTCCGCTACAGCTTGCGTGATTTGGTTGTGGAAATCGAGAAATTGATCGAAACAACGGGCCGGGGCATCTAGCTTGGCTGATTTCGTCAAGTTCGAAAATAACCTGTAAGCAATAAGAAGACAAGAAACTATGAATCAGCTGAGCCTTTTTTTTATAAACAATAAATCTAGCTTTTCTAAGAAACAATATATTACTTGAGAGATCGAACGAGATTCTCAGTGGCGGAGGCATCTCTTAGCGCTTGAAGTGCAATCTTCTGAGCCATTTCTCGCTGTTCAACAGCTTCCTAAACGCATTAAAACGACAAACTTTAGCAGTCTAAGACTCAGAATTCCGAAATAAAGTTCAAAAAAATGAACACAATGAAACACCTTTCCAAGAACACTAAGCTTTCCAGGCAAATTCAAATGTAAACTCGTGTTATTAGTGTTCGAGTCACCGGATAAAAACCGAGACTCTGATGAAGTATTCGTCGGAGACGCTGCTGCATTCTCACTCATCACTCCGGGAGGTGGAGTCGAGCTCTTTCTCTCTCCTATACACAAAACAAGAAAAGAACAGAAAAAACAATCAAACACCATCAGCAGCAGCAGCTACAACACAATATAAAATTGATCAAATCCACACAAGTTAGTACCTACAGCTGTGTTGGGGGTACTTTTCAAAACCCTCATCTCCCTATCGAAAACCACACTCTTGCTCCTCGAATACTTGCCGGCCCCACAAGGCGAGGCAGCAACCCCGCAGCTTTTCCTAAGCCCGCCCGGGCTCTCCCCGATTTTCGACGACAACAACAACCCGCCCCCAACCGAAGACCTAACAGCGCTCCCGTCCCTCATCGCCTTCCCTCTGGCCACCACCGGCGACGGCAGGGCGAAATTCCCGGAGAACTTGACGGAGCTCGGCGGCCGCTCCTTGACCGGCGTGCATTGGTCGAAATCCAGCGGCACGGGCTTCAGGGCCCGAGGGGAGGAGGCGAGGTTCTCCCAGGAGGACCTCTTTCCGGGAGGAGCCGAGAGTTTTGAGCCGGGCCTCTCGCCCTTGGCTCGAAGGCCCATGAGCGGCTCGGGGGTGCCGACGAGGGGGTGGCGGCCGGGGAGGGGGCGGGCGCCGCGGACGAGGGGGACGGGGGATCCGGGGTCGAGGCGGTCGACGTAGATGAACTGGCCGAGCTGCATCTTGTCGCTCATGACGAGTTCGCCGCCCTGGTCGAAGGGGAGGCTGGCGTAGATGGAGTGGGAGGAGTCGGAGAGCTTGATGTAGAACCCGTGCTTCGGGAGGAGGTTCTTCTCGTCCAGCTCGGCGGGGACGATGTCGGTCACCTGGAGGAGGGAGCTCCGGTGCTCGCTCGTCGCCTTCACGCCGGTGCTCATCCCGCTCAGGAGCTTCAGGAGGATGCCGGGGGCCAGGGCCGCCATGCTTTTTCTTTTTTTCAAGATTTGGGGGTGAATTGAATTTCTTGAATTCAGGGTGAATTGGGGAATTAGGGTTTGATGTGATCGATCGGGGTGGGTGGGTGGTGGTGGTGCAGCGGAGCAGTAAAAGTCTCAACGGTCGGGAAGGGATAATAAGTAGGAATTTTTAAATCTCGTGATTTCGGAACGTTGGGGATAAACACAACGGTCATCTACTCCGCTTCAGTAGGGTGGGTAGGTCTTGTGAATGTTATCAATCACCTTTTTTATTTTATTTTATTTTAAAATTTTACGATATTGATATTTTTAGTAATATTTACAGATTTTGCAATTAATGGTCGTTCTTCTATATAGGAAAAAAAAAATATAACAAAAATATAATTTGAATGGAAAGTATTTAAAAATTATTCACACTTTTTCTTTTCATTTTTTATATACAAGTAGTAATAATTACATTTTCAAAAATAAAATTTTATTTTTATTTTAAAATTTTTGAAAATAATATATATTTTATTTTTATTTTAAAATAAAATTTTATAACTAATTTTTAAAATGGATTTTTTTTGTTTACATTGAAGTTTGAAGTAATACGTATTTTAATTTAATACATAAATTAAAATATTTTATCTGCTCGAATTTATAATATTGGAATTTATAATATTGTAAAAAAATAAAAAAGTAAAGAAGTCAAACTTGGGTCTATTTGCATTTATCCAGAGCAAGGTTTTAAATGTTTTTTTATAAGGAGGAGAGACGAGAAAGTCCATATTTATTCGTTGGAGGTCCCTCGATCGGTTAAAATGTAAATCGGATATGACCGAAGTCCCTAAGGTAAGATGTAAATCGAGAAAGCCGACAGGCCAGTACAAACCTTCATAAAATGTTAGCGCCTAAAAGGATTAATGAGCTATAAAGAGATTACATTTTTATAGGAGTATTTAATTAACTAATATTAAATTTTAAAATTATTTATATATAATTTTTTTGATAAAATAACAATTTTTTATTTTCACTATAATAATTAATTAGATCAACTTCCTTGATAGATTAAATAACACTAATAGTCTAAAAATATTACAAGTTTTTATTATATCTCAGTTTTTATTATATCTCACAAATCACATAAAATATTATATTATTAATTCAATTCACACATAAAATATTATTTTTAAATTTTTTTAGCAAATAAAAATGTTAAATTCACAACTAAACGAAAAATACATTATTTTAATATTTTTGTATCTAAAATCGTCTCTTAACAGCTCAACTCGCCTAGGACCGTCTAATCTCAGCCTAGGGCCGCCTAACCGCCCTGGATGGAAAATCCGGGCGGTACACACCCTCGGCGAGTATAATCACTGATTTTTAGCACATTCGTCGAGAGTCGAAATGGGATCTAAATCAAATCCAGTTCTATTTGCTTCCGTCGAGAGTCGATACACTCTATTGCTCTGAAAATAAATGTCCTAACTATTCAAATTAAGTTTTATTGAAATAAATTGAAAACTAAATTTACTCATTAAATATATATTCAAACGCTTCAGATAAATTGAAAATTAAAAATAAATTTACTCATTATAATCTTTAATAAATTTTCCTTAATTAAACTTGAGGTAGAAGTTAACACTCTGTCTAGACGGTATATACTGCTCACATAACACAATCACACAATCAAACAAAAAAATTATGAAATTCATTTCATATTATTTCTTTCCCTTTCCTTATATTAATCCCTCTCTCTATATATATATATATACTACTCATACAATCAAACAATAAATATGAAACTAATTTATAATCAAAACAATAAGAATTAATCGTATGGCAATGAAATGTTTCTTACAATAATTTTAAAATGATTTAGAATATATTACATTTTAAAGTGTTTTAAAATAATTTTTAAATAATATAAAATATGTACCTTTTATAATATTTAAAGTGTCTTAAAAAGTTCTCTTAGATAGGGTAAAAATCAGTTAACCCTTAAAGCTTTGTAAAAATTGCACTTAGTCTCGGAAACTTTTATAAAATGTATTAAATACAGAAAAATTTGATAAAAGTTACAATTTACACAAATTTTATTATTTTAATGTTTAAAATATTAAATTCTTTAATTAAAAATGTATTTTTCTTTCAAAAAATTATTAAATAAATAAAAATCTACGTTCAAATAAAGAAAAAATATTTTTATTTTATTATATTATTATTTTTAATTGTTTTTATTAATAATTTAACTTATAATTTATTTATTTATTTATTTAAATAATATGAATTAAAATAATATGTCAAAAATAAAAAATCAAATAAAAATAACAATATCAATTATTACAAATTTAAATTTAAATTAAATATTTAAAATTTTAAAAATATATTTTTTCTTAAATAACAATTTAATTTAATATTTGAAATTAATACCCCATAATATCATAGAATATTTTTATTTTTTAAAATTATAATTTTATTTTTATTTTTAGAAGTTTTATTTTAATTCATAATATTAGAATTAAAAAATGATTTTAAAAAATTATAAATTAAATTATTTATAAAATTGATTAAAAAATCATATATAGTAAAATAAATAAAATTTACCTATTTTTTTGAAAATTATTTGTTATTTATTTATGATATTTTTTGGTAAAATAAATTTTTTGATAAAAAAATTAATATTTTAAACATTATAATAATAAAAGTTAAATTTGCAATTTTTATCAAAATTTTAAGTGTTTGAGGTATTTTATTAAAGTTTTGAGGTAAACTGCAATTTTTGCGAAAGGTTAAGGAACTAAAAGTTTTCTACTCTTTTAAATATTTTGTATACATTTTAAAGTATTTTAATATAATTATTTTAGTGTTTTAAGTTGTTTTACAATAATTTTTAAGTTATTTGAAAATATATTTAAGTGTTTTTAAAATATTTTTTTAATCAATTTTAAATACCTTTTAAACATTTTAAAGTATTAAAATATTTTATTTTTAAAATAATTTTTATGTAATTCCAAAAAAAAACATTAAACATTATATAAAATATATATAAATAGTAGGGGTGAGTGTGAGACGAGATTAAGAGAATCCTGTCTCGCTCGAAAATAAATTATCGGGGCGAGATTCGAATTTCAAAAAAAATTCTCGCATGTCTCAATTTTGTTTGAGTTCGGGTCGAGATGAGGATATCCGAAATTTTTTATTAAAAAATAAAAATAACTAATAAAATTAAAAAATGAGATAAAATAATCATATTATATGTATTGAATTGATTTAAATTTTCAATTTTAAACATACATTATTAAATAAGATAAATAATACTTATTTTTATCATTAATTTAAATAATATTTTGTTTTTTTTAAATTTCAAAATAGAAGTATTAATATTTGAAAGAAAATTATATAAATAAAAATTAAATTATTTTAAAATGTTATGAGATCGTAAAAATATAATAAATTTAATTGAAGTTATAATTAATATTTTGATATTTTTATTAATTTCTGTGAAAAAATAAAAATGATATTGATATTATTACAAAAATAAAGGTTAATTGCATTAAAAATACCAACATTTATCTTGGTTGCAAAAAAAACAAAGTTTTTTAAGTTTGCATGTTTTTAACATTTTTTCTTAATTAATGATCCCCTTAAATTTAATAAAATTTTATACTACAAAATAATTAAGTGTAATATATTAGTTAAAAATAATTAAAGAACATTCGGTTAAAATTTTATAAAAAATATTTTTTAAAAATGTATGCTGAGAGAGAATAATTTTATAATATTTTTATAATTAAGGGGAAGGCTGTAAGGGGTATATAGAGGTGAAAGTTAATGGAAAAAGATTTTTAGCACTGGTAGAACTAATTCGACTAGCGACTTTTCTTGACGGTGATGAGTTGATTCGATGCGAGGGCCTAGGATAGTAGCTCGATCTGGATATTGACGGTGATGAGTTGATTCGATGCGAGGGCCTAGGATAGTAGCTCGATCTGGATAGGGCAGCGGCTTAAACAGACGGCCAAACACTCGCGAGGTCGACGACGACGAAACTAGATCTAATAGATCACTTGGATTTCCTCCAATACCTATATCATACTCCCGGGAGTAGAATATAAATAGTGCTCTCACTTTTTAAAATATAAAAATCACCATTTAATAATTAAGAAATTTTTATTTCAAAAAACAATTATTATAAACATTAAATTAATATATAAATTGCAGATCTCCTCGAAGCTGGTTGTGTTGTCAGACTTTGAGTGGAAGACGTCTTGTGTATTTGAATGTTGTAGGCTCGAAAATTGATGTGAAAACTGATGTGTAATTATTTTTAATTAATATATTACACGTAATTATTTTTGTGTATTTGAATGTTGTAGGCTCCAAAGTTGATGTGTAATCACGTAATTATTTTTAATATATTACACGATTATTTTGTTGTATAACATTTTATTAAAATTTATTTATATCATTCAATTAAGAAAAATGTTAAAGGTGATGTCATAATATATTACACGATTATTTTGTTGTATAACATTTTATTAAAATTTATTTATATCATTCAATTAAGAAAATGTTAATTTGCGTCTGCCGGGAGTCGAACCCGGGTCTATTGCTTGGAAGGCAATTATCCTAACCGTTGGACTACAAACGCTTGTTGATATTAATTGAAGACCAAATAATATATCCAGCTATTAGTTAAAATATGTAATTAATTTCTTCGAGCCCAAGTAATAAGTAAAGATTTCGAATTCTTTTTTCACTTTCCTTAATCCCTCTCTCTAGATTCTAGTCCCTATATATATATATACTTACCTTACTACTTTCCTTACCTTACTTACCCTAAATTAATCGTACGGCAATGGAGCAGATAGTTTGTGAACAGTGCGGCGACGTGGGGTGCGAGACGGAACTAATCTACTGCGGCGAGTGCAGCTACTCCGGCCGGCACACCTACTGCATGGATGTGTACCCCATCCCAGACGACGACCAACAAGATATCGCCACGTGGCTCTGCGAACTGTGCTGCAACAACAAATACCCGCGTCCGCCGCCGTCTTCCTTCCCCACCCGCGCAGCGCGCGTGGCGGAGCCTCTCCTCCGATCCGCGTGGAGCGGGTCCTTGGAGGTTTTCTACTCGGATGACTACTCGGCCGACTTGGACGGCGTGCACGCTTACCTCTCCAGCAAGGCGTGCCGTAGGGTGCGCGACGCCGTCGCCAACGACCTCTGCGAGTCCCTCACGCTGGATCTCCTGCCCAGGCACGCCGTCTGGCCGGAGGGATTCGGCGGCGCGGGGAAGGGGGGCCCCACCGACGGGAACATCGGGGTCTACTTTTTCCCGTCGATGGAGCAGGAGAGCGCGTACGACTACTTGCTGTACGAGATGATCAGAGACGATGCCGCCATGAGGGCCTGCGTCGGGGCCGCCGAGCTCCTCGTTTTCTCGTCCACCCTTCTGCCGCCGGCCTTGTGGAGGTTCCAGGGGAAGCTCTTCATGTGGGGCGTCTTCATAGGAAAGCTGTAGGACGACGATATCAAAATTGTTTTATATTAGGGCTGAAAGAATTGTATCTAATATGCTTATTAGTTATTAGATTTTTGTACTATTTCTGTTATTATTTCTACATTGATTATTCATATAAACGAGCCCAAGAATGACACTTCGTTTATCCGGTAATTTGTTGAGTAATAATACTCTTCTTACACAAAACTCTTTCTTGTTTTCCTTCAAGCCGGCCTTTTATTCTTATAGCTAGTGTTTATATTATGCAATCTTTAATCTAGGTTATGTTATTAATTTAATTCATTTTACAATTACTTTTTAAATATTTTAAATCACCTTCCTTGCAATGAGTTTCACAAAACAAAACAAGTCAAAATCGAGCAAAGAGAAACAGTAAGGACCAACTGCCATCACAAATGCGTTTCATTGTGTCTGAGTATATTTACAGAACCGCTATACATTTGTGAAAAAACATTCCAACCAGCAATTCAAATTGAAACCTCCGTAGTCTGTACTCTGTAGAGTTTGTTCACATTCTCGAATATACACCAAAACCATTGCTCCTCGGATAGCTGTTAAAATTGACGATAATGTTCTGAGTCACAGCCCAATTTTGAAATCCCATCTTGTACATAAGGCCGTTTCAAAAACTTTCTAGTCAAGCATCACCAAGTCTGCAAATCATTGGGAAATTTCAGCAAAACTGAGTACAGTACTACTGATTAATCTCTTGCAATTATTTACAGAAGGGGGTCATCAATCCAATATGGACGTGTCTTCATTTGAATTCTTGAACTCTTGGTTCAGTAAATCGCTAATACTTCTTCTAAGGCTGGATGCCTCCTCCGGTTTAAACCATTGCTTGCCAAACTGAATAACAATGAGAATAATGAAGCAGGTAAACGGGAATAAAGAGAAGATGGAGTATATTTAAAAGGAAAATAAAGTTACTATCGAACACTGGAGCTGAATGAAGTTACCCTATACAAGTCCTTCTTCTTCAGCCTTTCAGGAGCCTCTTCAAGGAAGCGTTCCATAAAGAAAAGAACAAAAAGGCCGCAATCAGATTCATTCTTTTGTTGAGGCACCTGTTTCATTGTAGTAAAACAATCAAAGTGTGTGGATGTCTCTCGTTAAGATCTGAATGTCCCAATAGTGTATGTCAATGTATTATTTGCTAGCGTTATCCATTATTTGATATTTTCAAAATGTGTACACACATAACAAAGCTTTACCTCAAGTACTTTCTCATCGATTCTTCGAGATAGCTTGTCCCAGATATTGTCAGGGATGGGAAATTCAGGAAGCACATCTTCTTGTCTAAGAAACTTCCATTCTTCTATAAGAAATCTGCATACAAGTATAAAGAAGTTTTAGAATGGAAATCAATTGAGTGGGATGATATTGACGACTTGGGTAAAAAGTCGAGCAACGATACTAGCTACCAGCCAACTGCTCAACACTATAAAAATAGCATTCATGATAATAGATTCACACGTGATACGTCAGATATTATCCTGTGGTCCAAATAATGATACATAACATTATTGCATCCTGAAAGTTAGAATAGGTCAATTAATACTTTTTGCTAAAAATTTAGTGGGAAATTTGACTTATATCTGGATAAATATACAAGTAGTATGGACAAATTAAATGGTACCAAAAAATTGCTTGAAACCACAAAGCATAAGTTACAAGAGCTCTAAACTTATGTTGTTGATAAGTCGCAGAAAATACGACTATGTCAGGCCACAGGGTTGTCTATAACTGACTGTTGAGGCACTAAACTCAAGTTCCAAATGAAGTGAGAACAGGCAACTTATAATTGTAGAAACTATTTGGTACCATTTTAAAGATGAATTGAGGTCAAGCAGTTGCATTGGAATTTGGAACTCATACTCAATGTGTACTTGTCAATGACTGTTTATTCACACCAGTGATTATAACTCCTTAAAAAAATAACAAGTAACCAATCAGGTTCTTATAATATAAACGATCAACCATTGTATTTAGAGAATTCACCGATTTAAACTGAATACAATTTGTGGGCACCCCTCATAAAGTTCAATTTCTTAGCTCCCACCAAAACAAAACTCTTCACAGTTTTTTTTCCCAAAACAGAACTGAACATATACCACACTTTCCAACAACATTTTCGATTGATACTCAAATCAAAACTCTTCCAGAAATTTAGGTCTACTAACCTCCTTACATCATTGAGAATTGACTTGCTGTTGTGCAGACCTAGAGAATCCAAATGAAGTATAATTGGTCCTGTTTCGTCTTCTTTATTTGGTATACATATAATAATCAAGCTCCAGTGAAGACTGCCAGAAAAAGGATAACACAAATAAGGTCACTGAATTAGCGCAGCAATTATTCAAAACGTGTAAAAATCAAGATCTATAAACTTATGCAGACACTAGACATTAAAATTCAGATTTGTACAGATTGTGAAAGTCCAACGCACCAGAATGCAAATGCTTTGATCAACATAAAATGAAAATATTTATAAACTAATAAAAGTATTCTTAAGTCAAGGGACATTATATCAGATTCTTATTTTACTATCACTGGCGTGTCCCAACACCAGGGAAAAAAAATTCATATGCAGCTTATCCATTTTTCTGTAACAGTTACTCACAACAGAGTTATTACAACATTAGAGAAAGGTGAGATGAGATAGCTGATTTATGTTTCTTGCTTATTCAAGTATAAATTATTTTCATGCATTATCGAGGTGATCATCATCCGTGTTCATAATAAAAGTGAAGCAGTGGAAAGTGTCATTATTATAATGCTTCTTTTGAAAAATGAAGCTTGTTCTTTTTATCTTGTTTACACAAATGAAAAGTTACAGTTCAAAATAGTGCATATGCAAATATCCCACAGTACTTACTTTTCATGAATTGGTAGAAAGATATATGCTTTCTCAAATATATTGACACCTTTCCACCACCTTCTGAACTTCACAAATGAATTTTCCATGTCAGACTGCAATGGAATAATAGGAACATAAACAATCCATACAATGACCAAGTCCAATTATCATTCATACAAGCAAGGTTAAAATACTGCAAACAAAGTTGTGATAATAAAAAAGGATGATTATAGTTTCCTACCTGACCTATAAGCCATTTTTACTTTCCTACCTGACTAATAAGCCTTTTTTCACTTTCCTATCTGACCTATAAGCCTTTTTTTCACTTTCCTACCTGAACTAGAAGCCTTCTTCACTTTCTTACCTGACCTATAAGCATTTGTTTTACTTTTCTACATGACCTTTAAAAATCACCGATAACTACCTGACCTATGCGAGATTTCCACTTTTTTATTTCAGAACAGTAAATCTACTTAGAAATACCAAGAAATTGTAAAATCCAAACAAATGATTCTTGTTTTTATTTGAAGTTCCACACCATTACACAACTATGATTGAAATTTATCTGGCCAGAAAGTGGAATCAAGTTGATTGTTGAAATAGACAAATCTCGCCCAAAATGTTCAACTAAAGAAGATGATACCTTGTTCATGACATCCTGTTTCAACTTCTTATAGAAGTATGTATTAAAAAAATGATAATCACATCTCTTTATGGTCCTCGGAGATGTTGGCTTCTGCAGATACCTAAACAAAGTAGATCAGTAAATAAATTACCCTACAGCAGATGGTGCCTGACTTGAGTCCCAAGTCATAAGTTGATAACATCCAAATCCAGTACCCTTATGAAAGATTTTAAATAATGTCATTACAATTAGATTAATCTTTTCAATCTGGAATGGTAATTCAAAATGAAACAGATTCGCACAAGATCAGCAGTCGTTAGTGTAAGGAGTGCTAACCCTGGCTCGGGATAAATGAATTAGAAATCACTAGTCAGACAGAAAATTGTGAAGAACGAAAAGACAGATAATGCAATAGAAATATTAAAAATTTGTGCAGGGTTGAAATTCAATAGACATAATACTGTACTCACATACCAAATGAGCAAAACATTTGTAAAAAATTAGGGCAGAAGGAAAAAGGAAAAGAGGAATGATAAATATAATAAGATAGAATTAAAAATAATGAATAATGTTTTTCCATTTCACTCAAAGGATATGCACAAAGCAACACTCCATACATTTGAGATTTGAATATATAGTTGTTAAACAGAGCTGAAGTTATTAAATACTCGATTAGCAAATGCACTGAGACTCAATGGTCTTAGTAAGGCAGGACTATCATGTCCAAAATTCAACCTGAGTTTTACATACCTCTGCCAGACTGCCACATATTAGTATAATGATTGTACATTACAAGCTAAGAAGCCAAACACAACAATTCTATAGAACAAATGAGTAAACAATAAGCTGTGCGTTTAAATTTCCTTTGTTTAAAACAGAAGGCAGTGACAAATTAGTGAGTTGCTACAGTATCATATTTTGTGATGCTATGAACACTGAAATTTACAATAATACAATGCAGCTCAGAAACTGAACATTATAATCAATATCATGCTAAACCACAAGCAGAAAGAGAAGGAGATGACGAGGCAGATGGTCTTTCTGTGGGCCAGACAGATCTTTGTTTTATTATGGATTAGGGAAAATTATAAGTAATACTTAAAATTCTATTAGTCAAAATAGAACACCTTTTGAACTTACCGAATGTAAAAGTTCATGATGGGTGATGATAAGTAAGACTCAGGAGCCAGGCATTCCAGGTCTGAGTAAAAAATTTCAACAGCTTCAGGATCATCCCTATTTCAGAAACTAACAATAACTTAGGATACACGTAAAGCAAATTTTAAAAATGAGTTGAGGCAGATGATCCATTATCGTTGATAAACATATTGTAGTGAAACAGTACCTGGAGGGATAGTATATAGTTGTCTCTTTAGTGCTGAAATAAATAAAGACACATAAATAAGGACTTTTCCACAAAATTGACACCAGTTTCAAGATAGTAAGGAGTTGGGTCATTTATATAAACCTTTGGCCCACTTGGTCCGCTTGATTTTCTGCTTCAGCCTCAAGTTTCTCTTCCTCCTCATCAACCAGAACAAAAGTTCTCAACTAAAATTAATGTCAAAATGTTTGAATTCAGAACATAATTGATAACATGACGAAAAAATGAGAAGGAAGAGTTTCAGAGAGCCAACTAGGCATATAAACTTTGGGTGGGGTGAGGGTGGTGTGTAGAAACATAATTAGTTGACGAACATAAACTCGTTGGTTGTGTTAAACATGGTTCATATAGAGACTTTATTTTGAAGATATTTATTCAACTACTGAAAATAGAAACCCTATTTCCATCAAATGACGCATCCAGTAATAACTAACTGATTGCCAGGCTTCCCAAACCAGCATTTTCAGGTTCTTTCAGGCTTTTTTGTCCCAGCATTTGAAATTCTGGATTCAAGATTCAGAATCTCATTACTCATACGTAAAACGAATACGATACGATATGGATACGGGGAAACGGGAAGTTTTAAAAAACTAAGATACGTATACATCAAAAATACGTTTTATTTTTCATAATTTTTTAATCAATACCTATATCTTACTCCTGAGAGTACAATAAATAGTACTCTAAAATAGTACAATAAATAGTACTCTCGCCCTTTAAAATATAAAAGCACTATAAAATCATCATTTAATAATTACAAAATCTTCATTTCAAAAAACAATTATTATAAACATTAAATTAGCATACGTAATGAATATATTAGCATACGTGATGATGAATATACGTAATGAATATTTATCCACAAATACATGAAGATATATACTACTCATAAAGTGGGTGTACAATTAAAATTGTACTTCGGGGAACAAGGTATAAATTGCTTTTTTTAATATATATATATATATATATATATATATATATATATATATATATATATATATATATATATATATATATATATATATATATATATATATATATATATATATATATATATATATATATATATATATATATATAAAATAGCATAAATGGAATTATTAGAATCAATAATGAGTTATTAGAGGTATTAATTAATTGAGTTATTAGAGGCTCTAATGGAGTTATTAAGGCAATACAATTATTATTAGATGCACTAATGACAGTTTATTACCAAAACAAAAAAAAAACATTTTTTGAGAGTATCCGTATCACAAACGTTTCATACGTTGGCTTAAATGGCGTTTCCGTGCTACCTAGGTCATTTGTGCTAGGACTCAAATTCAACATTAAAAAAAAACTAGCACCCACCATAAACTATCAAATTAAAAAATATCTCAATAGTTTATCATCTTAATAATTACATGCAACTAAATACGATATAATACTACATCATTCACTTTTCATTTTCCAGATATGATTTGAATTCTGCATTAAAAAGAAGAGGACTCCCATTCTTACAACAAACAAAGATTCTTGCTATTAACAAAACTCTAAATACCCAGGATTCTGAATACTAGAATTCCGAATCTCAATGATTCCTAGGCCCTTTTAAGTTTGTTTCATGGACCATTTACTTCACACCAAATTGAAGCAATAATGTGAAAGTTGCAACAAACAAAGTTTTCCGCGTGAAAGAATAGCATTGTGAATGACAGGATAAGGAAACTTGGGGAAAAGTGGGCAAAAGAACTAACTGAGAACTTGGAGAACTTACATTGTTCTTTTTGGATTTACGCATAGGTTGAACACGAGGAGCAATTTCTCTAATAATAGCAACAAAGCAAGTTTAGAATATTTAGATGAATGTATAATATGTTACTCTTTACATGTTAGGTCAAAAGGAAGAAGAAAATGAAGGAAGCGGAAAAAAAAATGATAGCAGCACAAGATAAATATTGCTTACTTTTTCTCAAAACAATCAGAAGGATATTTATCAGACTGGCAAGGTAATGGAGAAGAAGATTCTCTTCGTGATTGTTCACGGTTCGGTTGAGGGGGGTCATTCGTGTGCACTGAAAGATGATTTGGAGATTTAAAAGGTGCTTGCCTTGAAGATAAACCTATCTTCTGTGTTCTCGGAGCCATAAAAGGTCTGTTTTCTCTCTTGTTGTCACAGTGATGTAAAAGAGAAAATTCTTCTCCAAAAGAGTTGGAAGGCTTCTGTTTGAACAAAATCGAATAAAGGGAGTTCAAAATCAGTTGATCTACTTCAAGACTATTAAGTAAATAACCTAATGATAGCCATACCTTCTCGTCCAACTTGCTGCAAAAACGTGAAGCAAACTCGGATTGAAATGGAAGAACTTTATGAGATGCGGTGTCATCAGTAACATCTACAACATACATCGTGTGTTAACCTCTTAAGAACAGTCATTCAAAAAAATATAGAGTAAGAGAAGAAATGAAATGTCAAACATGTCAACCAAATCAGTCAAACTTAGGTCACGAAACTAATCACGGTCCTTTTAACACATTCCCTAGTGACTCCTAACAGAAAATTTCCAGATAAGTACTTTTATTAAATGAAAATCTGCGTGAATCCAAACTATGCCTCGGGTGTTTTCACAAAACAGGTTCCCATAGTGCTCATCCTATGAATTGTAGTATGAATGCTAATTTTTGCCAGGCAAAGTTCCCCAACTATTCACTTTCGGGATAGATAAAAATTTCAGACAAAGATCGAGTACTACATGACTAAATCTACATAACATTTACCTGAGCAACTAGACATATCAGATAGAGTTGCCTTCTTCTTGCATCTGACGTCAGCCTGTGCAGCAAATATCCTCAAAAATTATATTTAATGTTCTCATACAAAACCAAAAGGCAAATCTATATATTAGGAACCCATAGGTAATATTCAAACTATGATTTACAATCTCAAAACTAAATGAGGTATTACGTCATGAAGTTATAACGGTTCACTGTTCAGGTAAACATTACAGGGTGCAGAAGAAGACATGAGGAGGTATCGTATGACATATCGTTGTCCCTAATCCTAGACTATGTTTTCAGTATGATAGCAACAATCCAACAGAAATGTTAGAACATACTGAACAAAACCCAATCACAGCATAATTTTCCGTTTCATAGAGGCACAGCACTAAATCGAGCAAAACAATGTAAATGAAAAACATTTCATTCGTAAATAGTAACTGTTGCCATTTCCAACCTTCGGGAGCTTTCTCCGGTCCCACTCCGCCATTAGATTCTTCAGCCTAACTTCCAATTTCACACCGCCATCACTCATTTTAGACCCAGTGCCCTTCAAAAAATTCGTAACCCTACCAATCTCAGCCTCCAGTTCTCTATCAGACTTATTCCGGATAAGAGGGTCCCTCGTCGATTCATCCTCGACCCCCAATATCACCACCTCCGGCGGAGGGTCATTGTCCTCCGGCATTATTTTGTCCCAGTCAAGCTCTATTGGACCACGTTTCCTCTTCCTCTCTCCTCCCCCTTCCATGCAAATGGATACCAAGGAAGGAGGAAATGACGCCGACTTCGGATTGAAGGAAAAAAAAGACCTAGCGGAGAAATCCCTTAACCCTCGCCGTTTGTCTCCGACCTCTGGCCGGGGATTGGATCGATTCGGTGCTGCCGAACCGGAAAGACGGGAAATTCCGTCGATAGGGCGAGCCGAGGTTTATTGAATGGGGGAGATTCTGAAGTTGATCGTCTCGGTCAATAATACTGAAATTTCAGTACTCCGCGCGCCGGTCCTCACTATTTTTATGTTATTTCCATTTTCCAGAAAATATTAAAAAGTGACCTATATTTTTATTAGGTCCACAATAATATTTTAATTAAATATTTTACAATTATATAAACTAATATCACTGTCCGTATGCACGTGATTTATTTGTTTGAAATAATGTAAAATTTTATTTAATCTCCAACTATTTCGACCAAAAATTTATTAATAGACTAACAAATTATTTTATTTAATAATCGAACTCTCACTTAAATTCGTATTAATCTCATTATTAACCGTTATCTCAATTATGAAAATTTTATTATTTTCAAAGACTACGCATGTTTGAAGTAATTTATAGTATGTAAGCTTCTTGAGAGCCGAGTGCTAAGGTCTGTGGTGATGTTGGTGTAATTCCCGACGACGCAGAGTTCGAATCTCGGATATGACAAATTTTCATTGAAATATTATGAAGTTAGTCCTTGGATGAGACCTATTGGCTATGACTAATTTTTATTGAAATATTATGAAGTTATTCATTGGATGAGACCTATTGGCTCTCTCCCACATGTGTCTGCTACTCGGTCGCATCCCTCGATTTACATCATACCCGATCGAGGAGCCTCTGATCTGGTGGAAGAGGAGTTTCTCGTCTCATCCTACCCGATCGAGAAACCTCTGATCTGGTGGAAGAGGAGTTTCTCTTCTCTGCATTGATCTTACATCCTACTCGATCGAAGAGCCTCTGATCTGGTGGAAGAGAAGTTTCTCGTCTCATCCTACCCGATCGAGAAGCCTCTGATCTGGTGGAAGAGGAGTTTATCTTCTCTGCATTTCTCGAGTGTCAAACGCATCCAATAAATACCTAAAACCGCTGGGGGAAAATCCAAATAAATGGAAAATAAAAATTATAAAGCCGAAAAATAAATATAAATATAAAAAAAATTGAATTTACCTGGTGAACATGAAGGAGATGAGATGGCAGAAATGCAATTATATTAATATAATGTATGTTAACATGCAAAACAAATTTAACATAAACTGAATTAGGGATAAACTAAAAATTAAAAAAAAAAATTTAGTCGAACATAATTAATAACTCGATTCAATGTTCAGAAAAATAAAAAATGACATACAAAACCAGATTATAGCAAGAGAAAATAATATACTTAAAAAGTTTAATCAATTTTTTCTAAGTCAAATGGATTAAGAATAGGAAGAGATTGATTTTTATGAGATACAATTAATTGGAATTAAATTAATATTAATGGAATAAAAAAAATTTGAGAAAAGAAATAAAAATGTATATATTTAAGATGATAATTAATTATTATTACTAAAAATATATAATTTCAAATTATTATTTAAAATTTATATATAATAATTTAAATATGCTTAATAATATTACTAATTATAATTTATAATTTTTTTATTTATAATTTATAGTGTGAACACAATATTATTATTGCTGATCCACATGATATTAGTAGATCCTGAAATTATATACGTATAGATTTGAATTTAAGAGTTTTTTTAGAAAAACACAGTACTACTTGCTTAAATTACACTCTACACTTCATAAAATTAACCTCAACATTTGAAAATAACTCCAAAAAAAAATTACCCTAGTATAATACTATGTTTTTTCTTTCTATTATTTATTTATTTTAATACTAAAAATTAAAAGATAAATAAAATAACCTACTTCAATTTATAAATAAATAAAACTAAAATATTTAATTATAATTAAACATTAATTATTTCTCCTAATTCTAATTTACCCCTGAATTTAATACAAACTACTACTTTCATTCTAAGAAAATATCCATACTTTTTTTCTAATTTACAAAATGTGCATATTTTCTTAAGACGAAAATATTACTATAAAATAACAAAATTTAATTAGAATTTTTAAAATTATTTGAGCATTTTGAATTAAACTTTTTACTTTAAACATAACGGTTGATCAATTTATCACAAAATGTTTTTTTCTTAATTTTTGTAAAAATAATTAGAAAAGCTTGTGTTTTGTGAGTTTTGTTATTTTAATCAAGTCAATAGGCAAATAGGAGTATATCACAATGTAAGAATTTGTTTATGAAATGATTTTTTTATTAAATTTTTCACACGTATTGAAAAAGATAACACTTAATAAATAAGTTAAGTTTAAATATAAAGTTTCAACTGAATTATTAAATGAATTAGTTTTATGTTTGTATTTTGTGAGCATATTAGTAAATGTTTGCACGATATGAATCCGACACAACTCAACTCATTGACAATAAGTCAATAACAAAAAAATCATAAATGTTCATTCTTGCAATCGAGCCCATTTAAAGCAAGGGCAAAAATGGTATCCCATCCAGCCACATCTTAAAGCTAAGAATTTTTACTAAGAATTTTTACGATAAAAAATGAAAAAAAATTGAAAAATTATTAAATACTGTAAGAGGAAATTCGATTTTGTATCAATTTAAATAACTAAACATGAAATCAACTTATGTTATGAGACATTTTATAATATTAACTCAAAAATTAAAAGTAAGGGAAAAATGGCAATAAGGCCAATTTTCAACATTTTTTCGGCAATAAGGCCAAGTTGCAATTTATGTGTCAATTAAGCCTTTTTGTTCCAATTAGGCCAAAAAAACACATTTATAATGACTAAACTACCCTCACTCTATTTTACCCTACACCACCCCACTCCCACCCCCACCTGCCCCCACTCCTGCACAAACAAAAAATGGAGACAAGGATCTCACAGTACCCGATCCCTCCGCCGGTCGAGAGAGACGACCGATTATTGGGCGCCGCCGCCGACGAAGAGCTTATGCACGAGGACGACGAGATCATCAGGACGTCCTCCGCCTCTGCCATCTCCTCCACCTCCTCCGCCCTCTTCGCTGCCACCGCCGACCACCCGAGATCCCCGCCGGCGAATTCCTCTACTAATATGCTTGATCCGACCGGGCCACGACGAGATTACGCTCGTATTCGGTCGAAATACGACGACTCGAAAGAGACGATCCGGGAATGTGAACGAGCGCAAGGTGTTTGATAAAAGTCCTAAACCACAGTACAAGAGGAATAGAAGCAGGTCTTGTTCGATCAGTGTTTTTATGTTCTGCTCAGTGTTGTGTATGCCTGTTCAGTGTTGTGCATGCCACTCAGTGTCATTACATGGCCACTCAGTTTGATTGTGTGCTTTTGGTGGCTGTTCAGTGTTATATATGCCTGCTCAGTGTCTTTGCATGCCACACAGTGCCTCTGCATGCCACTCAGTGTCTTTACTGCATGTCTAGTGCCTTTGTGTGTCCTTGTCTGCCAGTCAGTGTCTTTGCATGTCACACAGTGCATATACATGCCACTCAGTGTCTATGAGTCTCATTCAGTGCCAACAAGGTGTACTTGTACTGTCATGCAGTGTCTCTGCATCTCGATCAGTGCTTTTTACATGCCTTTCAGTGCACTCAGTACTTTTATGTGCCAGTCAGTGCTTTGTGTGATCATTCAGTGTAGTCCTCACATCATTGTGTGTTTTTTGGTTTTACAGGTACTACGAGCAGATGAGGTCGAACATGTTCACAATCATCAGGACTGAGTGGCATGCAGAGATGCGGACGTGTCGGCAATCACAACAAGAAAACGTGCACGGAGCCTATACAGTAGTTGTCGGCAATTTACCCTAGGCCCCCTTTTCTTATTTTGATTTTTTTTGTTTTTGACATGATTCTGTGATCAGTGAACACTGAGTGGGGTGAAAAGGCACTGACTGTCATTGACATACACTGTTTGGCTCATAAACACCCTGACTGTTTGGCTCATAAACACCCTGACTGTCATTTAAAAAACACAGGGGATTTAACATTATGTGATTTGTTTTTGTTCAGCTATGCTCTTAATTAGAATGTTTTAATTGTTCTTGTGTGTTGTTATTTTTGAATTTGCTTGTTTTTTTTTATTATTAATGTTGCAATTCAATAAGTTTTAACTGCTGACACTGAGTAGACAAGATTAACACTGATAACACTGAATAAAAACACTGTCAACACTGAGTAAACAGAATAAGCACTGAGTAGACAGAACAAAAGCTGAATTCAACCAATTACACAGAAATATGAACAAAAAACATTTTTTTATACATAAACTCAATCCAAACACAATCATAATCATGTTCATACATTTACAGAAAAATACTTCTCATTTTTTTTTCCAACCAGAACTAAACAAAACAACGCACAGCCAAGACACACACTACTTGTCTTTCATGGTCATTTCTGTGATCTTTTTGTACAATTTCTCGTGGTCGTGACTTCCCAAGACAACGGAGGTCTGCGAGAAAAAAAAAACATAAGAACAGAGTTGTTAAGAAGAATGAATTCAATGAGCACTGAACAGGACATTATAACACTGAATGTCACATAAAAGCACTGACTGTTGATGATAAACACTGATCAACCATCAATAACACTGAGTAGCACATATAAACACTGAGTAGCACATTAAAACACTGAACAGCATATATAAACGCTGACAACCCCTAACACACTGTCTAACCCAGAAAAACACTGACTGAATTCAAAAGGAGAACCGAGCCTAGTCAGCTTTCATTACGAGGGCTCGGCAAAACCGGAGAGGGTAGCTAGCTTGAAAGCCTGCCATTTGCTGAGTTCACCATATACAGATACATTTTAAACATAATGCAACATAATTTCAATTAAATGCATCTCAGACGAAAAACATAAAGGCACTTTTTGAAATAATAAGAGTTAACAAATACACTTCCAGAGGATTCAAAAGGAAATATTTCAACATAGTGTGGGTTTCAAAACACCATCAATGGAGAATTTATGGAATCCAACAAGTTTTGTAATTCACGGACCGAATTTTGCTAAATATGAAGTACTAGTATTAATTAACTCCAACATGAATAAAATTCGAGCTTTGAGTCTTTCAGATTATAATTTCGTATTTTAATTACAAAAAATAATGGTAAGCCCTGACCGTTCCGATCTACGCCGCAGCACCGGACATCGACCCCGATGGACGCCGTTCGTTGAAGAGACCGTCAACGACCTCGAGGAGCAGAAGCCCCATGGCAAGCCCACGCCTCCGCCGCCTCGATCTGGTCCATCTCGTTCCGCGCCGCCCGTCGCCGCCGTCCTTTTCTCCGCCTATACCGTCTTCGCGAAGTTCGGGTTCCTCACCCACACGTCGGCGCGGAGGGTCATGTTGTCGCCGCCGGCCTGATCGAGCTTCCCGATCGACAGCTTGTGCACTCGAATGTTGGAATTTGGGGGATAAGGGGGCGGGTGGATGGTTCGATTGGATCGATCGGGACGGAATGAACTCGTGTTGGGAGTGTTGGGAGAGGTGGAATTTAAGAAAGGGTATTGATGTCTTTACACATTTTAGGCGGCCTAATTGGCACGCGTAATTTCTCGAAAGCCTTATTGCCAAAAAAATGTTGAAAATTGGCCTTATCGCCATTTTTCCCTAAAAGTAAATTTTATTTTAAAATAAAAAAGTAACATAATTATTTTCTTATAAATGTGTGTATATTATATTGCCTCCGTCACCATCACTCCGTCTACCACCGCCATCGCCTCCGTCACCATCACACCACTCCCAACCGCTCGCTGGTAATTTTACTTTTGAAATTGATGATTTTTATCCGAGTGTGATGTAATTTTGAATTGGCTAATTTAAGTTAGGATTCTGATATTAGTTATATTAGTTTTATTCGTTTTCTGTGTGTAAGGGGAATCGCTTTTGAATTAGCTAATTTAAAATTTTTAGGAGAGTGGTAGAGTCTGATTAAACGAGACAGATATTCATTTATTCACTAATCTGTCACCTGCGGAATCGCATTTCCACCTATATCACACTCACACCCTTCAACGACTCTGGCTCCGACTTGGTCAGGTAAAATCGAATGTAATTTCAACCACAAAATAATTTATGTTTCAGTCATCGTTGAAAAGTAAAGTGAATAATTTGTAGTATTTCACTTTCTTCTTTTGTTACTGTTTTTGTTTATTAGGTTTTGTTTCAAGTGTTCGTTTTTAAGCTTTTTTTTTTCGGTTTAGTTTAATATTCACACTGGTTATTGATTTCAATCTCCTCCACAAGGAAACAAACGATGAATTCATTCTGCAGCGCAAATTCAGAGCTAACCCGCTGCATCACTAATTTGGCGAACCTGAATTCGCTCAAGATTCGCGAGGGAAATGTACCCAAAGGCTTCTCTCCATTCTTATCCAACAACCGCAACAAATCTTTCCCAAGCAGAGTTGTACTTTCAGCTTCTAGTAGTGGTACTCAAAGCCACGTAGAAGACAAGGGCGATTCACTTACGTACAAGGATGCCGGTGTCGACATTGATGCCGGTTCTGAACTTGTTAGGAGAAGCCAAGATGACTCCCGGAATCGGTGGTTTCGGAGGTCTCTTTCCTTTGGGTATGGTTATCTCATCCTCCTTAGGATTTTGATATGTAGTGTGTAAGTGCTATTATTATTGGGTTCTAGTTGACTCTTGCTTCTCGATTATCGTTTACTCTCAGAGTAGTAGGATGTACTCTGTGGGAAAAACATTGTTTTCATCGTGCATTTTGATTTGCTAAGTGTTTGTGTACGTTTTACAGATTTGATTTTTGATTGAACCACTTGCCATGAGTTGAACTTTATTGTAAAACTTTAAACCGGTTATTCATATTATGTTTGGATTTAAACGTTTATGCTTTTTTTCATTTTTGTCCCTTTCACTTTTTATACATTTTGTTCAACTTTCTGAGCATTCCCATATTTTTACATGTTATCTAATTACAATTGAATACATCACAGGGGACTCATATCTGGTGGCTGGTACAGACGGAGTTGGAACCAAACTTAAGCTGGCTTTTGAGACTGGAATCCACGAGACTATCGGCATTGATTTGGTCAAAGAAAAAACATTAACCTACTCATCTCCTTTGTTAGTAATGTCTGTATTAATCGATTATTTTTGTCCAGGTTGCGATGAGTGTTAATGACATAGTGACATCCGGAGCAAAGCCTTTGTTTTTCCTTGATTATTTCGCCACTAGCCATCTTGATGTTGATCTTGCCGAAAAGGTATGGGAGAAGTGTATATATTTCACCATTCTTATTGTATATACGTTTTTCCCTTGATTCTTTTTCAACTAGTCATCTTGATTTTTATCCGTATATCATCTTGTTATCTATGAATGCAGGTCATCAAAGGCATTGTCGATGGCTGCAAACAATCTGATTGTGCTCTTTTAGGAGGAGAGGTATTTGTTTTTGTTAACACCTTTGACGATCGTTTTGCTTCCTATATTGTAAGCATATTAGTTATTGAAAAGAAAAAAATGGGAGGTGCAGCACAATTTTTTTCTATGCTTTAAAACTAAATATAAAGATTCACCATATAAAATGGGGGAGAATCCTTCTTTTGGTTGAGTGATGTTATTTGAGATTTGTTCTCTTTCAGACAGCAGAGATGCCAGATTTTTATGCGGATGGTGAGTATGATTTGAGCGGTTTTGCTGTTGGGATCGTGAAGAAAGACTCGGTCATTGATGGGAAAAACATTGAGGTCGGAGATGTCCTCATTGGTCTTCCGTCCAGTGGGGTCCATTCCAATGGATTCTCTCTCGTTCGAAGGTTTTAAACATTGCAATTGCATTTCAAGTAATACAGTTAATCCATTCTCATATCTCAGAAATAAAAAATAAAATTAAAAAAATTGTTTTTTTTATTTTTGTTTATCTAGGGTTCTTGACAGAAGTGGCCATTCTTTGGAAGAAAATATTCCCGGTTCATCTGCATCGTTAGGGGCAAGCTCTAATGGCCCCCACAATTATATATGTTAAGCAAGTATGTGTTAAATTATTGTTCAAAATGGTCCATACATGACATTTCAATATTATATGTTGGATTTTATTTTTTTCAATAATCATATGGCCTTTTGGTGGAATACAGGTTCTTGACATAATCAGCAAAGGTGGTGTGAAAGGTATTGCTCACATTACGGGTGGTGGTTTTACGGATAATATACCGCGCGTGCTTCCAAAGGGCCTTGGAGCACTCATATACAATAAGTCTTGGCCTGCCCCTCCCGTTTTCGAATGGATCCAAGAGGTCAGGATTATTAACTTTCATTTGGAATAATTACAAAAGGCACCCCTGAGAGTTATTCTATTTACCAAAAAGAAAATATTTTTAGGGGTATTCTACTTTTGAAAGGGTCGTTGTTTTTCCTTTTCAATTATATTCAAGGGATAGCTACAAAATATACCCTTGACATTCGACATATTTGTGAATCATAAAGGGGCCGACTTTCAAATGTTTTTAAATCATAAAGGGATAGCTACAAAATGTGCCCTTGACATCCGACATATTTATGAATCATAATGGGGCAGACGTTCAAATGTTTCAAGTGTTCAAATCAAGAGGCTAAGTGAAATATGTTTACTTACGAGGGGTAAATGCAAGGCAAACTTAAAAAATCGTGGGCAGTAATTTTGAAACTTGAGATGGCACCTTTTGTAATAAGCCCCTTCTTTAAACCCTAAAGATATTTTGCTAATGAAACAATTATTTATGTGAGATGCATATATGATAAAGCTTTCTTTTGCTATAAATTTGTTAGGCTGGAAGAATTGAAGATACTGAAATGAGACGCACTTTTAATATGGGAATCGGGATGGTGCTAGTGGTGAAGGAGGAGGCGGCCCTTAGAATTATCAGAGACGATAACGGTAAAAACTTGGCATTTCGCATTGGTGAGGTTATAAGTGGTAATGGAGTGAGCTACCGTTGACTATGATGATTTTTGTGATTCCCCTTTTGTCGTCATACTGTATATCACTTTTTTGCAAGTTGAGATTTAGAGTTGGAAATCAGAATTTGAAAAGACAAGACCTGTTCTTTTGGACTTAATTTTAGTTCAGTTCAGATCGCTTCAGTTCAGTTCGTTTCAAAATAAATTAAAATAAAATAAACAAAAAATAATTTCAATCTATAATTTAAATATAAAATCTAGTTAATGCAATAATATTATTAATATTTTTAAAAAAATATTTAATAATTTATAAAAATTATTATTATTTTTATAAAAAGTTCAGTTCAGATCGCTTAAGTTCAGCTTAAGTTCAGTTCAGCTGGTTTCAGTCCAAAAGTTCAAAAGAACATGTTAGATTCCATCCATCTTTGATTCAAATTGAAAGATGTTTTTAGCAACATCTTCGAATTTGTTTGATAATCTTTTTTAAAATATATTTTATTTTGTGATAAAAGCTTACAAATTTTTTTTACAGTGTCTTTTAAAAATATTTTATTTTGTGTTAGAAGCTTATAAATTGTTTTTAAAAGTTTCTAATTGAATTCAATTTAAACAAAATCAAAATTATCAATTATTTTTAATTTTCTAAACCATTTTATTCAGTCACAACCAAACTTACCAAAACTTCTCAAACCCTAAACCTATGAATTTCTCGAACCTTATATCACACATCCAAAAAACCCGCTGAATCCAAACCTATAAATCTCTCAAACCCTAAACTGAATCTCTCAAACCATCCAAACCTATAAATCTCTCAAAATGCTTTAACCTCAGTATTTTTTAATATTTAAAACATTAATGAAATAAATTAATAATTACTACTTTATATCACAAATTCAACATAATAACTATCCAAAGAGATCATCAAATCAAAAGCAAAAATTTACATTAATATTTTTCATAGAATATAGACTCACGTGTAAAATTGCAAAACTCACGTGTAAAATTGCAATGCTACATAGATTGACTCTATTACCCAAAAGAAATAGGAACTTGTGGAGAGCACATCCTTCTACGTGCACATATAGAAAGGTATCACAAATGCTCACAAATTCTCGTTCCGTAGTTAAGGATATCACATTCTCATCATAAATCGAAGCATTCGTAGTGATTTGTTACCTCATGTTGAAGGGGCATCAAAGGGAAGATAATGTCCAACCAACTTGAGCATAGGTATCCAATTGATTTTCGTTGACAAGCACACTTTCCCATAAGTCTTTAGAATTGTGAAGACGTTTTTGTTTACGGAACAAACGAAAGAAGTTAGAACGACATGTTAAAATTGTGTGTGTTGTGGTCACTTTTGAGTTGTTCCACATTGAATAAGTGAGGAAAGTGAGACCAATTATAAGTGAAGGAGCTACTCCACCTAGTACCAAGTTTTGTCTATCTCACACACTTGAAAGTTCAAGAGAACTTAAACTTAAAAGTTCAAGAAAAATTAAAATGACCGCACTCACACACTTAAAAATTCACATACAACAAAACGGCTAAACATAAAACCAAGTTTTGTCAATCTCGAAATCAGTTAATCACATCCAACAAAATGGCTAAACATAAAAAATTTAAAAATTCACATACAACAAAACGGCTAAACATAAAACCAAGTTTTGTCAATCTCGAAATCAGTTAATCACATTGTTAGTGTAATATGCTACGCAGTGCACTGCCGCAGCGAGTCGCTAGGCAATGCGATGCAGCAGCATACTTACACGTTTTTCTCTTTCTTCACATTGTGTACTGTTGTGCATCACATATATTATGTGTGATCTATTTAGCGCATGATCCGGTTGATCCATGCGTGTATATGCAACCAACACTCGTCGAGCATTGAAGAGTGATGCAGCCATGGGGTCCTACACATGATGCATCAAGATTATATGCATGAGAATGTTTGCTGAAGACTCAAGACGCAACAGTTGCTGCAAGACCTCCTGAGGATATTGACGCAAGGTGTCGCATCAGTTGTTGTCTGCGCAAGGCGTTGCTGCAGTAGTTGTCTGCGCAAGGTGTTGCAGCAGCGGTCAAACCAGAATCCCTATATTCTAGCAAGTGTCTAACAACTCGGTTTTCAAGGGATTTAGTTGAATACTGAAGACGCACCGTTGCAGCAAGACTCGTTGAAGCCACTGATGCAAGGAGTTGCGCAGCAGTGATTCAGTCTACGCAAGTGTTGCAGCATCAGTCAAAACAGATTTCCTAAAATATAAGAACCGCCTTATCTCTCGCTTTTCAAGGGAGTTGGTTACGGGGCTGAGTCTATATATTGAAGGAGTCTTCAGCACATTTCCTCACCTCTTCCATAACACTTTTTATATTTGTGAAAAGTCTCACCCGAGCTTTTCTACTTTGATCGCTCTCATTTCACCGAGAGTGATCGAACCTTTCAACTACAAGCATTGTAACAGAATATATTCAGCTGTAGTTTCTTTAGTGTTGGTTGGGTCGTGATCCTCGAATACGATACCTAAGGAATACATGTGTATGTCCGAAAGGTAGTCGAATATTTGTTCGGGATCAAACTTTGTAAAGACATTCGATCTTTATTAATCATTTTTGCCGTAAGGCACATTCGTATGGGTATAATTTAAATACTCATACAAGATTAATTTCGTTGTCTTCTCTTGCTTTTCGTTTAGTGTGTGTGTGCGCGCGTTCGTTTGTTTGTTTTTCACGTTTTTCATTATTCCGCTGCACTCTTTATTATCGTATCAAAATATACATTAATATATTTCTGATATTATAAATAATCTACTCAAACAAAGTAAATCAAATAATAAACGAACGAACTTATTTTCTGCAACGCGCTGCTGCAACACCTGAGTTGTTGCTGCTGCTGCAGCGCTGCGTAGGGAGTGCTCCTCAAAAGAAAATCCAATTCCCGTTGATGAGGAGGCTACCCCAACACCTCCCCGGAAGTTGGCTAAAACATCGAAGAAATCCGGCAAAGGGATTAAGATTGAGCATGCTGCAGCCCCATCCGCGAAGGGTAAAGAGAAAGCTACCGAGAAGGGTAAGGCTCCTGTGTCCAGTTTGAAGATCAAACTCCCTACCTCGATGAAGCACCGGCTGAAGACCCCGACTCCGACATGGATTTGCGCAAACACTCTCTCCACGGTTTTGGTCCCTTCGCCATGCTGTGCTGCATCCATACTTCGATGCTCCTCGGGGATTCATAAATGAACGCGCCATAAACATTAAAGAAGCTACGAAGTTCAACCTCCACAAATTCTTGGACAAACTGCGACTACGCAAGGCATTCACTTATGCCGGTCCCTACTGTCTAGAAATTGTTCGTGATTTTTACGCGAATCTTCGCCCATGTTTCGCCCAAAGCAGTTCTCGAGGTTTTGGTAAGGTTTATGTTCGAGGTAAGGTGTTTGAGTTTACGCCTGCTACAATAAATGCATTTCTGGAGCGCGCTGACGTCGTCATCCCTACTCGTCTTTCGGCATCTCCTGAAGTGATCAGCCGTCGTCTCCTCGGCTCACGCAGTGATGCTTGTCCTCCTCGGGTGTCCAAGTTGACAAAGTTTTATTTCTGGCTCTTCAGCATTGCCCGCACAAATTGGACAGTAACCACCCATATGCACGCAGTGCATAATCCCACTCTCGAGATCATTTATAATCTTGGTGCCGGCAATCAAGTAGACCTCGGCCAACAAATCTTCATAAAAGTTGCACTTCTTGTCGAGAGTCTCGTTGCAGAAGTATCTCTTCCATTCCCATCTCTCATATGGGAAATGCTTAAGGAACAAGGCTTGACTGTCCTGCCTACCGATCAGTTATCCTCTTCGAAGACTCCTTATCAAGTTCACATTCGCTAGCCCAATGATTTGCCATGGAAGGGATTCCCTACTGCTAAGGTCTCCATGTCGCAACAGCATCGTACAAGAGCTTCCACTTCTCGCGGCACTATCCAGAATGTCAACCGCGAAAATTTAAGAAACGTTGCTCGAGCTTTCGTTACTTAGGTGACTGCAGGTTTTGAGGATGCTTTGGTGAATTTTATGGATCATTTTTTCTCCACAAAAGGGGGAGGATCTGACGACGAGGAAGAGCAAGAAGACGGGGAAGACTTTGATGATGATTCGGATCCTGCTGACGATCCTAATCCAGATGATGATCCTTTTGCAGCTACTGGAGATGAAGATATTGAAATTGAAGAAGAGAGTGATGATGGGGAGAAGAACGAAGGTGATGGTGAATATGATGATGCTTAGTTCTTCTACTGCAGCCACAACTGCATGTTTTTAGTTTTTTTTTTTTTATTTTCTGAATATTTCCTATTTCTATTTCCTATTTCTATGACTTATTTCTGAACTATTTATTTATTCTGGTTGTTTTTTATTTTCTCAATGACTTTGGTGTGACTTGGTTTTTAATTTTCTAAGATAGGTATTTTTTTTTTTGTCTCTCAAACTTAAAGTATTTGCTAAGGGGGAGTTTTTGCTACCTTAGTAAAAACTTTCAAAATTCTACAGTTCAAGATTTGAGAGAAGTTGTCATTGAGGGGGAGTATTTGTGTTTAACTGCTCTTCCTCGTGGTTTTGTGAAGAAAAAGTAAAAAGGGGGAGTTTGTAAGTGTGATATACATCGCAATGTATCACTGCAGCAGGTTGTTGCGCAACGCATTGCACTTGTATATTACATAGTAGATTTTACTCTTTCTTCACATTGTATATTGTTATGTATCATGCACATCATGTATGATCTATTTTAGCATGTTGAATGCTTGACGTACTCAATCAATACTTGAAGAGATTGAAGACTTGATGCAGCCATGGGTTCCTACACATGATGCACCAAGACTACATGCATAGGAATGATGTTGATGTTGCAGCAAGACTCAAGGCGCAACTGTTGCAGCAAGACTCAAGGTGCAATCATTGCAGCATGAAGATGCTGGTGCAAAGAGGCGCAACAGTGGTTCAGTCTGCGCAGGTGCTGCAACATCGGTCAAAGCAGATTAGCTAAAATATAGGAACAGCTCAACAACTCGATTTCCAAGGGAGTTAGTTGGAAGGCTGGGCCTATAAATACAAGATTCTCTACAGCATATTATTCATCTCTTTAACAACACATTTTATTCATTGTAAAAAGCCTCTCGTGAGCTTTAGTATTTCGATTAGTCTTTTCTTTAAGAATAGTCGATTCATTGTACTACTGAGTACCATATTCGAACCAACTTATACTGTAGTATTATTTGTGTTGATTGAGTCGTTGATCCATGAATACGATACCAAAGAAATACATGTGTATGTCCTAAAGGTAGTCGATTGTGTATTCGGGATCAAGTTTTTGTAAAGACGATTATACGTTCTTTATTAATAAATTTTGCCGTAAGGCATTTCCGTGTGGGTATATTCAAATACCCATAGATATATCTCGTGTCTCGTTTATTGTTTTACAAGTGTGTGTGAGTACGAAAATCGTTTGTCATACCCGTTCCGTTTTTCTTTCCACTGCATAACGTTTATCGTAATCTACATAAATCTGATAATTCACGGAATTAGTACTAAAAGTTTATTTCACAAAGTAAAAAACGATTTTCTTTTACACGTTGATGCGCTGCCGCAACATCTAAGTTGTTGCTGCGCAGTGCACTGCGTACGAAGTGCTGCGTATTCTTCATAATACCTAAGCACCTCGACTTTCACACATCCAACAAAATGGCTAAACATAAAAATCACGTTTTGTCAATCTCGAAATCAGTTAATGTATAACCAAAACGGCTAAATTTACAACCAAAAAATATATTGTCAAGCTTTGAGTAGAAATGACATTCCCCATTTGCTTTTCCCTTCCGGAAGTTCACAAACCATCTACCCTCAACATGAAAGTAAATCAATTCCTATATAAGAGACGATGGAAAAAAAAAGATATTTAAACACCATTAACGAGCACTGTATGTTTAGTTTAATTTAGCTTAATTTCCACAAAATAACTATCTCATTTTCTATATTTGGATCAAGACATGTGATCACACAATTCAAAAATAATCACACATGACTATAGAAAGAAGAAAAAGGGCCTTTCAAGCTCTACGAGGGTAATTTTGACAGTAATTGACATACGACTCCTCTGCACATTCAAATCTTGAATTTTAGATATCACAAATCACCCATGCACTATTGTATTTAAAAAATCTTGAATTTTAGATATCACAAATCACCCATGCACTATTGTATTTAAAAAAATGGTTTCTGCATTAAAATTATTACAAGATTAATTAACGTCTCTAATTTCTAATTGAAACCAAAAACCAAGCAAATTTGAAATTTCATTGAAAGTCAGTTAGGGCTCGAATCCCCTCTAGTAGAAGCACCAGTACACCGGAGCTTATCCATCATCTAGCTATGGTGGATTCAACTCCCGCCGACCCCATTACCCTTTCACACAAATCGGAACCCGACACCCGACCCGCGCACCCAGCTCCGTCTTCCGCCGCTTCTCCCCCATTTCCCAACCCTAACCCAAGCTCCTCTCAGCCGCTGTCAGTTTTGAACCCACCTCAGTCCCTGATCTACCCTTCCTTCCGCCCCGCTGTTCCGCCTTCCTCCGTCTCCACGCCGCAATTCACGCCTGTCACGTATCAGGCTCCTGTGTTTCCACCTCAGGGTTTGGCAATGGCTTCGGCTCCGACAATTAGGGGTGGCCCACTGCCGCAGGTTCAGGTAGCTGCTTTGCATCCGGTGATGAGCCCGCCGTATGCCGTGTCCGGCCAGACTATAAGATTCGCACCACCTATGCCGAATGGTTATCCAGCTATGCCTCGGTCTAATCCACATGGTGCCATGCTTCCAGGTGGGTTTACTTTCTTTTTCTGATATGCTTTCTCTCTTTATAATGTTACTCTGTTTCTTTTATAGCTTTATGGATTAATTTTATTGGAGATCATATGACCAGTCATGTTTGTTTTGATATTTATGAAATGCGTCAAGTTCTATTAGACGCTGTTTATGATTTGATCGGGTTCCCCACTTTTGAGTATATTGTATAAGACGAAGAACATGAAATCCACTTACATATCTTGTTATTTAAGATTATTTTCGTGAACGTGTGAATTGTATTTTCTGTGCTTCATCATATAAAGTAGCATTGTGAACCCTTATAAAACAAGGGTCGAATGAGGGCAACGTAAGGGGTTGAATGGAATATGTGGTTGGTTGGATTAAGGTTATCGATGACAGGCTGTTTTCTCTACAGTTTATTCATGATCGGTTAGTTGGAAAGTTGCAAGGCTTCATTAGAGACTTCTGAGTACCCCTCAATCTTCAACTTCTTTTTGTTGGTATGGAATGCATTTCATTTGTGTAGGTTCTTTGATTTTCCAACAAATGTAGTCTAAATGCTCTAAAGAAGAACAGGGAAAAGAGCTTTTAACTAAATCATGATATGGACTAAAACATTATGATTGTGCCAGTTTATATCCGAAAAAATCTCTATTTTTGTTTCTGTTTAATATGTAGGTTGTTCTTGTAGTGATAAAACATTTAGTCCTTTTACGTAATTTTAATTTTTGAATTGCCGTCAGCAGACTATGCTAACAGTTGAGTACAGCTATGTCTCTTTTATCAAGGTATCATAATCTTCTCATTCATAATTGGATTTAGTTTTTTTTTTTTTTGGCATTATTATGATGCCTATGAGTTTCATTATGGCAATCTTAATTAAGATTCTAGACCATTAAATTAGTTTTTGTGTCTGCAATATATTAGTATGAGTGAGGATTTGGTTTTAATCATCGTACTACTCAAATTATATCTTCATCTGTGGGTGCCTGCAATTGGGATAGTTTGCACTTTGCAAGTGGATGTATAAGGTATGCTCTGTTTACGCATTCCTGATTGATGTATCAGAGATTATTTTCTTGGTGTCCCTTCAGGTTATATGTTCAGCTGGTGATTGTGTCATGCCTATGCTCCAATCTCTTATTGTTGTGATATTTTTGGTAACAACATTTGATTTTTCTTGGATCCTTTATGCTCGATTTTTCAACATTTAGTGAAGTTAATATAATATAAATATTTATATTGTTAGCATATATCTGACAATTTGCATAGGTTTTTGTGGTCTCTTTATGCAGGAGTTTCTCGCTATCCTTTTCCACCAATGATTCGACCTGGATTGCATCCGCGACCAATGATGGGTGTTGTGCCACTTTTGGCACGCCCACCAATGGTTGACATCCGTGTTCCAGTCTTTCCACCTGTCGTTAGGCCAGCTATTCCACCTACGACAGCAGAGGAGCCACAGACAACTGTTTATGTTGGAAAGATATCATCAACAGTGGATAATGACTTCATGTTGTCTGTCCTGCAAGTATGATATCCCTTGCATTTTCTGTTTACCCTGTTCTTTCATATCATATTTCATGGCTATACCCTGCTTTGTCGAATTTTGTTTGATTTGATAGCTTGAATGCAACCAATTCTGACTTTTAACAATTTCCGAAGCTTTGTGGGCCGGTGAAGAATTGGAAGCGTCCTCAAGACCCCGCTGGAACTTTAAAAGGTTTCGGATTTTGTGAATTTGAGTCTGCTGAAGGAGTTCTCCGTGCACTGCGGCTTCTTAATAAACTAAGTATTGAAGGACAAGAGTTGATGGTATATTCACATTATCCTGTTGTGCTATCTATATATGCCTCTTCACCCAACATCTTTTGTTGATAAATTTTGTTTCATTCTATATTATTTATTCCTGTTATTAACATGTATTCAAATTTGCTTAGCCTTTCCCTTGAAAGACGCAGATTGAATATCTTATGTTACATACTTGGCTACTTGGCTTTATATGGATATCATATACTATTAGGGACCTCTTCACCTTGATACTTGAACATAAATTAGACGCTAGGTAAGTTTGCTTCTATGTTAGGTTTATCTTATATTTCAAGTATATCAGTCTTGATCTTGTGATAGTTCATATATTATTGCATTTTCTGTTCTGCCTTTCAACACTAGGAACCATAAAAGAAAAGACAAATTCTGTATATTTGACTGATATCTAGTGGCCTTGATGAATCTGCAGTTAAATGTTGATCAAACTACTCGGATATATCTTGAACGATATGTTGAGAAAAAAGCTGAAAGTTCAATGAAAGAGACAAAAACTGAGGGTGCTGAGAAAGAGGAAACAATTGCATCAGGTACTGGTGGTACTCATGAAACAGTGAAAGCCTCCGAGGAATCTCCAAAGCCTTCTTCTGAAGAACTAAAAAAGGATATCAATGAATTGGATAAGGACAATCCTGACACTGTAAATTTTGGTCTTGTAACTGATGAAGACAGGGACACTGACCGGGAGGCTCGTGTGAAGCTCACTGGCATATTAGAGGAGCGGTTGAAGAACAACCCACTACCACCCCCACCCCCACCCTCACAAAGAGCTGTTGATGGCAACTCGCACTCAGAACTGTCTTCCCAGTCTAGGGATAAGGAATCAGAAGATGGTGTGGCAGAAAATGGTGACTGCTTGCAAAAACATGATTGCCCTGCTGAGACAGTTTCAATTATTCTAGTGTGATTTTTTTTTAAACCAGTGACATGCCTCCACTTTGGATTTTTGCAGATTCAGAAGAAGAAAATGAAGATTACAAGACTGCTGAGAGTAAACCTTCAAGTGAGCTTGAGAGGACTGATACAGGTTCCCTCGATAGGAGTAGAAGGTGTGGTATGAGCAGAGACCGAGACAATACACTGAAACGAGAAAAAGAAAAGGAACTTGAAAGATATGAGAGAGAACGAGAGCAAGAGCGAAGTAAGCGGGAGAAGGATAGAGAATACTGGAGCCGGGAAGATGAGCGCAGGTACAAGACAAGTGAGAAAGAGTGGGAATCTAAGGAGAAAGAGAGGGAACGCTGGCAGAAGAGAGAGAGGGAGAGAGAGAAGCAGAAAGCTCAGGAAAGGATGTGGGAGATTTTGGACCAAGAGAGGGATGATGAAGATGGGTATGTAAAGAAGTGGAAACAGAAGACTGGAGATGAAGAGAGAAAAAGGAGGCAGAGGGAGAAAGAAGAAGATCTGGACGACAGGTTGAGGGAGGAAGAAGAGGTTGCGGAAGCTAAAATGAGGGTCCAGGAAGAACAAGAGAAGAAGCAGCTTGAGGTTCTGAAACTTGCTCAACCAACTAATGGGCATGAGAAAGCTCTTACACCAGATGAAACCAATTTTGGTAATGATGAGACTGTTGACCACAAACTAAATCGTGGCTCTTATGAAGGTATATCTCTTACTGCTGAGTACTGCATCAGCCATCCCAACTATGTAGTCCATTATTCCCTTTGGGATGTCTCAAATATTTAGTCCACTTTCTACATTTAATTGTGTCCTTTCCGTTCTTTTACTATTATAACCCTATTTCATATGGCACATAAGTTATAACTAATACAATTCATTAATATTTTGCATATTTGTGGTTTCCAATACTTATCTTAATCTGTGTGAAAAGTCAAACTGGACTATAATTAGGACTGAAGATAGTCAAACTAGAATAATAGATTATAATTGGGACCGAGTGAGTTTAAGATTTTGGTTTAATTTATGTCTACTCCAATTGAGATCCTCTCCTTTTATCTTGAAAAGTCTTTTTCCACTTTAGCAGGTGAAGATTTCTTACAGGACGGTGCCGGCGCTGAATTTGTTGCATTATCTAATTCTGCTGTGGATGTGCGGCAAAGTAACCATTTGTCGACTAGAAAGTTGGGATTTGGTCTTTCAGGGTTTGGAAAACGAGCTGCTGTGCCTTCTGTCTTTAATGAGGATGAAGATGAGGAAACACGGAAGGAGAAGAAAATGAGACCACTAGTTCCAATTGATTACTCAACAGATGAACACGCAATTCAACCTTCAGTATCTGAAAGCTCATCTGCCAATATGGTTGCTGCAGCAGAATGCGTGAAGCGTATTTCAACAGCTAATACTAAAGAGGAGAAACCTGATGTAGAGAATGAGAGAAGTAGGCGCTATCATGAGAGATCTAGCCATCTAGATAGAGATAGACATGAAGAGGAGACTAATAAAACCCTTGAGAAGAGCAGACATGATAATTTCGACCAGGAGAGGTCAAATAAAAAAATGAAAGTCCCAGAAAACCAGAAGCTTTTGGATGCTAAGCAATTGATAGACACAATTCCCAAGACCAAGGATGAGCTGTTTTCATATGAGATTAATTGGGCAACCTACGAACAGGTAATAACAGTTCTCATGCCTAAAATTTGAGTTCTTGTTGCATTCTCATCTAGTTAGCTATACACTGTCATGTTAAACAGACTCTAGCATCTGAATTCTTTCAGTGGTGCTTGAAAATCAATATTGTCATAGATTACTGTTGAAGTTGGTGTATAAGATATATCTGATATTTACTTGACAGACATTTTTGTGTGTACAATTTAAGATAATATTGAAATAGTCGGCGCCTCTCGTAAAATTGTCAGAAAATTATGGGCTTGGTATTATTATTTGATTGCCATTGTTGCAACCATTTATTTATTGCTATAATTAGTATTGCTATGTTACTTGAACGATTAGGCACTAGTGTGACCCCCTTTTTTACATCAGAAACTGGAACTTATCTCGATAGGAATACATCTTAATGTGGCAGAAATGATTGTTATATAGAAAAAATTGCATTAGATTTAAATGTGAATTTGTAGATCACTTAATTTGTTTCCTGCAGTATTGAAGTACTCCACTACTTTATTATCACTTTATTTGCTTAGTGGTTATTGAGCCCAAATTTGTATTTTTGAAGCAGCATAGGCTACCATTTGCTTTTAAAATTATGATTCTACATGCAGACATGATGAGCCTTTTTCAGAATGTATGATAATTTGTAATGCTATCTTAATTTCAGTGTCCACGATCCACCTGATTAATACCAAATTTTTGGCTTACTCATGAGTCATGATGAAACTAAATTTATTTTTTCATATTGATTGTGTCCAGATCCTTTAATATTCCTTTTTTCTAAGGAAACATGTAATTCATTTTTCACAGAATGCTCTGCACAAGAGAATGAGACAATGGATATCGAAAAAGATTACAGACTATCTGGGTGAGGAAGAGGTTACTCTAGTAGACTATATTGTGTCCAGCACTCAGGAGCATGTTGAAGCATCCGAAATGCTTGTGAGGCTCCAAACTATATTGGATGAGGAAGCCGAGATGTTTGTACTCAAGATGTGGAGAATGCTCATCTTTGAGATCAAGAAAGTCGAGACTGGCATAGCCCCGAAGCAGATGGCCTGAAATAACAAATCATTGGTCACAGAGGTCCAGTTTTATTTTTACTTTAGCAGCATACATGTCATTTGGTCTCTCTGCATTAATGATTCAGCATACCAGATGATCTCTGCATAGTTCTCCGTTTCAGTCCATTAGCCTAAGCGCAGTATGGGTTGATTTTGTAGTCTTAATATTTTGTGCAATCTAGAAATTCGTCTTCTTTTAACCATTGTTCAAGGGTCAGGAAAAATGTTAGCCAACCTTTTTTTGTATCAATTGGTTTCCTCTATAAACCAAGATTAGAGAGTAACAATTACTTTTGGTTATTCACATTTTTCGGAGGCATTTCAGTGCTAGCCCCATTTGTTCTTGAGAGACCCAAATTTAATGTAGGGTCACTATGATAAGGGAAATCAGCTGCTTCACGTGGTGACGGTATCGGCGTTCTGTTAAGATCTACGAACAACCCGTACTGGCGCTCTCAGTTCTTTTAGTCGTTGTCCATTTCTCAAAGAATATTTCCCAGCTAAAATTCTAACACTGACTGAGCGATGACGATATTGTTAGGTAGTAAGTAATAGAAAGTGAGGAAGAAGAAGAGAAACAGATGACTTTATACAATGAGAAGACGAAACATAGCCTTTTTTTTTTCGAAAACTACCTTCGGTTAGGCCTTGCTTGTTTATTTTATTAAGATATGGAGTAGGGTTGTATCTATACTACACCCCTAGAGTAATACTCCATGTAGCTAATCACTCTTGATTTAAAATAAATTAATAAGTGCATATGGAGTAGATTGTATTATTATTTTTCTAATTATTTTTTTGGTTATATAAATTTGATTTTTTTAAAAAAGGTGAGTTTATTGTAAAGTAAGGATAACATTTTTCTTTAGTAATATTAGGGTAGGAGGTCGATTGGTTTTTAATATTATTTTGAACACCCGTTCTTTTTTAACTTATTTTTAGAAGTTGTATATTTTTTACTTGTTTATTTATTAAGATATTTGTATTCTTTAAATATAGGGGCATTTTTTAAAATGTATAAAGTCGTAAATATCCTTACAATAATATTAAACAATCTATAAATAACATTACGTAATATATATTAATTTATTTAATATTTACTAATATTAAACAAGGTTACTATATATATATATATATGTTACTATATATATATATAAATATAAAAACTGACAGCGTTACTATATATATATAAATATATTTGCATAAGAATGTAAATAAATTAATTATATATATAAATATATTTGTGTAAATATATTTGCGCGCAAGAATTTAAATATATTTGGCAAGAATCAGTAAATATATTTGGTAAAATATATTTGCAACCATTATATATATATGAATGATTCTACCATAGATTTACCACGTAGCAATATACTAATATATTTAGTTATTTCATAGCAATATATCTATTATAGATATGTCGTGGCCAATATATATCTATTATAGATATGTCATATGAATATATATATGTATAGATATCTATCATAGATATGTCATATAAATAGATATTTATTGCTGTGTGGTAAACTAATATAACATATTGAAGATGAGCAACCTGTTTTAGATAGTTTTGCTAAATTCAAATTCAACTAAAATTTTTCCAATTTGATTAACATGCAAAAAGTGAAATAAAAAACCTATAAATTTTATGAAGTTGTAATTTGAAGTACATAACAAGAATTTGTAAAATAACACAATAATGAGGAAGTACATAACAAGAATTTGTAAAATAACACAATAATGAGGGGTGGACAGCGTTCTTATCTTTGAAGTTTGGATTCTCGTCGGATTCCAAGTACCTTGAATTAGATACTCTAACATAGATATGAGGATTGAAACACGCAAGAACAAAATTGGCTTTTGTATTTTAATCAGGTAAGTTGTATTTTTAATTTTAAAATTGAAAAGGGTAATTTCGTCCTAATATTATTTTTAATTCACTATTTAATAAAATTCATTATTTTTTAATTTGTGTACTTCAATTTTTTTAATTGTGTATTGAAAATTTATTTATTTTGTTTTCTTATTTGATATTATTTCTTAGATTATAGGAGTACATTTTTTTTGTAATTTTTAATAATAAATACAAATATTATAATAAATATATTTGAATAATGTGGAACATAAATATTCAAATAACCTTATAAATACACATTGAATATTAAAATATTTGATTCAAATAAATTTGTTTGCATTCATACTCTTATCTTCCCCAACCAAAGATACCTGCAGATTTCAAGAAGAAACAGACAATGTACAATCCTACTTCAGACAAAACAACATCAATACAAAAGTCGAGAATTAGCAACACACTTACAGAAATTGCCTTCATTCAATTTGATTAGAAAAACAAGACAACAACCGTATTATCATCACTTCACAAAGGGGACTCCAGAAATAGTCCGTCCAGCATACTCCTCGTAGTCCAAACCGAAAAACTGCCTCAAATAGAACTCCTCATACGGTATCCTCTGTCGGAAAAAACGCCAAACCACAACAGTAAACAGAACGGTAGACAGCGGATTGCAAAGCATTATTTGAGTACCGACAGACCATAAGAAAAACCCAAAATAACCCGGATGCCTGATATACTTATAAACCCCATCCGTTATCAACACATGATGCTCCTCGTGATATCTCTTGATGAGATGGGTAAAGGATCTACCGGCAGTTATTATAGCTAATTTCCGTATAATTTCGCCAACCACCACCAAGGCAAGGCCCGTGTTGCTTATGAACCAGTATTCTTTTAAACCTGGGAAGAAATAGATTTCTACAAAGTACTCTACCAAGGAACATATCAAGGCCAGGACATAGTTTCTGCTGATCAAAAGAGACTTGAGCGAAACACTGTCTTTCCCGTGAATGGTGATTGCTAGAACATACTCGGAACAATGGAAGAGGATTATAGCAAATAGCATATAGGATAACTGTCTGCATGACACATCGTTGAACATTTCTGTCATTTTTTTCCCAAAAGTAGATAACAGTATGATTTTTTCGGTCAGATGAAATAAACGACCCTCGCCCACTGTGTCATTTAGGAAACCTTGGAATACTTTACTTTGGATTTTCACTTGGAACATGAAGCGATCGATGATAAGCAAAATATTAGTGTGAGAGTTCACCCATTTAGTTGCATCATAAATAGCATTCCTGGAGATGGCACAAGTTCTCAATTATACTCGAAATATTTCAATTACACGAGAACAATCAAATTATTCACAACAAAGCTAAGTATAAAATCATGCTAATTAACCCAACTCTGAAACACATTAAGCAGAACTTGTTTTTTCAATAATCCCTACTCAACTTGAGCTTTTTATACATAGATACACATACCGATTTTTTTTTGAAATCCTTTTTTTAATATCTATACCACTGCAAGGTATAGACTATGAATTGTTCCCATGTTCTTAAAAGGACTATATCAAACCCGAGTTCCGAGCCAGTGAGCCACACATACTCATTATCGATACAAAACATCGAGCGATCCATTTGTGAAATGAAATGCCTACAAATAATTCTCTTCGATAAACAGAATTTACATGGACTGAAGTCCATTTATAAATTGAACGACATGAATAAAGATATCATATTAAGGAATCCCCAAATGAAACGCCCAACTCCAGATCAATTCAAATACCTAAATAAGAATCTACGACAAGAACTGGCGCGTAAACTAAGCAAATATCAATCTGTCGAGCAGTGGATTGAAAATAAAGTTATTAAGTTACATCAATGTTTAGAAGAAAGATAATACCTTACGGTAAAGCCGCAGCGCAACAGCAGCGGGGTTAAAGTAAGCAGCAGTCACGTGCGGCGGAAGTTAGGGTTTCCATTCCGCCCGATAATTAGGTGCAAGCAGTTGGCCTCTTTAAATTTACTGAGTAAAAAATTCTAAAATCATTCGTGTCAAAATAATTTAAATACAATTATTATTATAAAAAACAGTAATTATTAATTTAAATTCTAAAATTATCAATGTCATTTCTGAGGAGTAATGGTCATTTCTTACTTTCTCTGTATGTGAATGATTATTTTTTTGGAACGGATGAAATATATATATTTTAATGTTCATGTTAAAATATATTATTATAAATATGATTAGATAACTTAGTAAACTTTTAAAATTTATTACTCCTTGCAAAAAGATTTTAAAATAGTAAAGTAATAAGAAATAATAGTACTACACTAAATATCTAATTACTCATCACATTGTGAAAGGGCATAAAATCAACCGAGCCATGTTCAGTATGTTTCCACCAAGGCACAAAACATGGCCAAACTCAAAACATCACAGTACAAAAGTTCTACATCTAAGAGTAGAAAAATCTCGAAGGTAAGTCTCCGTGAATCGCTTCATAGCTTCATCATCATAGTAACCGGCTTAGAGATTTAATGAGCAGTTTCAAGTTCTTTCTTGTAGCTTCATCCCCAGTAAATCCTAATACATCAGAGCTTATATTCTGCAGGTGTTCGTTCATTGGAAGTAAGACGAGTAATTTATTTACGATAAAATAATGACAATAATGATATTGAGAGGGAACATACGGAAGCAAAGCGTACCTCAATGTTCTTCAAAGTGAAAATGAGGGTATAAATAGATTTCTGAATTAACTCGGTATTCTCAGGAGTCATAATTGTAGATTGCACCCTCCTGCAAGTTTCACATAGATAATGAAACACAAAACAGATGTTCAAAAAGGCATCCTACGCAATAAAACGCAAAACAAGTTCAATTATCAGAAGAGTTCTAATATGAATATGTATGCATGCACAAATCACAAATGAGATTGCAGAGACCTAAATTCCTCAGAAGCTTGTGTAAGGCTTTTAGTTAAACTCTCAGCATCTTTGAGTAAACCACTATCTTGAACTTCAGCCAACAAAGGTTCTATATCTTCTGCAATGGCTTGAATCTGAAAAAGTTATACTCCATTATAGATTTTGCATGAGAATAAATCAATGTGAATGATAACATGATGTCACAAGGTCCCTTAACAATTTTGCAATGGCGACTCCAAAATAGAAATGTTAATTGAATTTGAAAAAAAAAAACACTAAAAAGCTGCGCAAAAATGGGAAGTAGGTGCCATGAATCACGGCTACCCATTACCAAGTCTTTCATAAGAAGATGGCATCTACTAACCATCTCATGTCGACAGTCCTAACTGGTCCCCAACAAAGATGATATGCCGAAGAGACAAAAAGACATTACCAACATATGATTATATATATGCTACCACATGAGCACATGAGCTATATGTTTAATTTAAACATAAAGAACTAAAAAAAGCAAGTTAAAAAAAATAAACCTTCACTAGCAGTGTTGCTATAAATAAATCAAATCATACACACAGAATCCACTTCAATTGTAAAAATGTGGAGAATTTGTTATAATAAGTTGATAATTTAATCAAGTCTGAATCTAAACATTTCCACTTTTAAATATCATGGAAAACACATGGAGTGGATATGCCGCATCACGCAAGTGCAGATGAAATCATTGTCTTTGTCACAAGTCACAACAGAAATACATTCATATATATGACAACACATAGACCACACCTTTGTAAGCAGGGGTCGGGCCTCTTCAATAATAGCGGAAACCCTTTCAGCCAATGAATAGACATTTGCAACACCAATTTCTTCAACATCACGGCCAATGCGAGTAAATATTCCAACTAATTCATCCAAACTCACCCCTTGACGCCCCTTCATCTTTTGCCTGTCACATACAATTAAACCCTCTTTAACACAACTTGCATGAAGGGGCCCAACTGAAGGTGCTGGGATGGGATCTCGCGGTGTAATATCAATTACAGTTTCCATGAGAAGACCAGACTGGTTGACTTCAACAATCGAATTCCGTGGTATTATCACTTTATCATCTTCAACCTGAAAGTTGAAAACAAGATCAAGACAAACAATAATGGTTACAGATGTAGGTGGTAACGTTTGAAAGTTTGTCTAACCACCTCACCTCAACTACAGCCTCAATACTCCTAAGGGAGGGATTCACACGAACCACATTTCCCACATTCACCCCTCTGATCCTAACGGGTGTTCCAGTGCAAATGCCGCTAGCCTGATCAAACTCAAACACAGCCAAATACTTGCTAAACTTCGATCTTATTTGAAATCCTCTCAACCAAGCCAAGCTAAAGGCCAATAGAAATGCCCCTGAAATAAGAAACAAGCCGACACCACCCTCCCACACACTTTTCCTACCGAAACCAAAATCACTCAAGGGTCTCAGAGTTTGCTTCCAAATTGCCTGTGGGACATCCAGAACCAGAGAGAGGACACTCTTTGATTCTGGAGACGAGTTACTCTGCTCAGTATGACCCTTATCAGCAGCTGACGTGGCTTTGACAAAAAGCGGTTTAATCTTTTTACGTCTGTGAGTAGTGGATGGACTCCGGAAGAAATTCAATTTGCCATTCCCAGCAGTAGGTGTAAGAAAATAGGAACAACGCAGCAACTGGGAACTCGTTGAGACAAAATTCAGTGTACTCCCTCCCATATCCCTTTCAATCCTCTATGTAGAAGAATTATCCGCCAAATGTATTTGCTCAAATAATATACATATCAGCAGTGATAGGGCTTGGAGTTCTACTCTTCAACACGTATGCAATATCACAAAGTTTTGAAACGAAAAACCTGCATAATCCATAGAGTATCAGAAGATGAAAACAGCATGGAACATTAAAGTGAACTGACGCATGAATACATTTGCATCTGTAAGCATGTATTTATAACCCTAACCCAAGATGTAAGTCCTAGAATAAATAGCCGATGATACCCAACCCACTTTTATATTTGATTAACAATTTCTCGACCTCAGCTCCTGGACTTGGAGAAGGGACATAACATAAATTCAAAATCACTTAAATTTCATTTTCAAAAAATTTGAATACAAATTCACCATCACTTTCACCGTACAATTAGGAGTTATAATAACATCTCAACACAACAAGCTGCACATGTTTTACGATTCTATCTGCAGTTTATCTGCTTGCACAAACAAATTTGGGCAACAGTACATGAAAATGTTCACACCATAATTATTCAACAAATTCACAAAAACAAATAGATAAAACCACCACTGAGAGAGCATGAGATGACAAGTTACAAATGATAAGTAGATTCAATGTCGGCATTCCGTGAGAAACAAATTCGAAGAACAAATGGTCAAAGTATCGTACCTCTTCTAGGTGTCGGAGCAGGTGGATGTATACTGAGAGATAGGCGGAGACGGAGACGACGAATTCGAATGACCGGCGCAGGCGGAGATTGATGGGCGGCGATGAAATAAGTAAAAAAGAAAAGACTCAAAAGAGGAACGAAGGAAATGTGAAGTGAAAACTCCAATGGTTTATGCTGATCTAATCTAAATTTTTCCCAATTTCTTTAATATAATAATAAATAATTCCTTTAATTTATACTAGTCGATTTATTTCTTCAATATACTGTACTGTATATATTGAGTTGTTATGCATTTTTTACAAAGGTATTTTTGTTTTCTTAAAACTTGTCATATTTGTCACTTCTTTTATACGGTTCATTCTATGCCACCCTAAGGTTAGTACCCCTATTCCATACACATTAGGCTATATGTAAGTTACATTTGATCTCCACCACATGTTGTATTTATCATTTTTAAATAAATACACATGTCAAATAATTTATGGTTAAGTGTACTACCCACTTAGGGTAGCATGGAAAAAACTCTTTTATACCGTATCAAGTACTTATCGTACTTTCCTTTTTTGGTGTCCAATAATAGTTGACACACCCAAAAAAAGAGATAATTATTCTAATTTTTTTCTTTTTAATATACAATTTTATTCTATTTTACCCCACCTACTTTTTAAAATTTACTCACAACTACTTTACTTTTCACTTTTAAAATATATTTTTACCTTTTACTTTTCAATTAAAAAATACAAAAATAACAATTTTCTTAAACTCCGTGTCCAGAAAAGTATGACATCTATTAATGGCCGCCGGAGTGAGTATCAACTATAAGTTTCAAGGTTAGTTCTATGCCCACCCTATGTGTACTACCCTGACTCCATACACACATTTACATATGTAAATACTTAATTTTTTTTTTATTTATGTGATAGATTAAAACATTTGTAGTGGCCACGTGTTAAGTTTTTTATGGATTAGGGTACTACCCATGTTGAGTAGCATAGAATAAACCAAGTTTCAAATAGAACCTTTTTTTCTCCAACAATTATAAGAATTTATTAAAAGTGTCAATTGCTTTTTCTTTCAAATGACTCCATTATATACCCCAATCATATTTGTGTTTCTTTTGAATTATTTAATATATGTAATAATTAAATTTGAAAATTATTGATTTTCAACTTGTTTTGAATGTGAAGATTAAGAAAAAATGTACATTACTATATTTTATACGTGTTGAGTCGTAGAGATTATATTATAATAAAATTTTAATATTACTTTTTGTCATTGAAGAAATGCACCAATGCAATGGGACGAGTTTTAACACACAATTTGATCCGGTGTTATACAGTTTAAATTAAAACACTATTAAATTAGATTATGTATAAGATCAGATTAAATTGAGTTAGAAAGTGGATCAATGGCTCAAATCAAGTTAGAATATTATGAGTTTATGTAGAGCATTTAGTGATAGAAAATTTGAATTTTTCATTATTTTTGTTTTTTATTGCTGAAGATCAAAATAGTTTTTTTAGAGCAACTTTCAGTAATTAATGGATAATACCCTCAAGGCTTATCAATTACCAAAACAATCAAACTTGGGGGAGATTTTTGCAACCTATCCCTTTACAGGTAACAGAATAACTGGGTATTTCTGTAATTAAGCTAAACTTCAGGGGTGGATGTCATGAGGAAATGAATGTGCATGATAACTGGGAATTTCTGAGATTAAGCTAAGAATCAGGGATGCTGAGCAACAAAATGTGCATCACAACGAAAGTTGAATCGAACTTCTAAGGCATAATGTATCAAGTTACATTATCAATCAAAACAACAAACGATTTCCAATTCTACCAAAGAAATCACAATCCCATAAAACCTCCTTTTTTATTGCAGTTATTCAACATCGAAACCTTTATCTTGAAGCTCGGATATTACCTCGTTTCTCATCCTCATCCACAGTTTCAAAGCCTCTTGATCAAACTTCTTGTCCTGTAGTTCTTTCTGGAAATTGTAAGAATCCTTATCACCATCAACGATCCCTTTCGGCCCGATAGTGGTTCCGATCATCCCTCCCTTGGCAACAAACTCCTCCATGGCCTCCGCATCACCTGGGTAGGGGAACTTGCGGCGCTCGTACAGGCGGGCCATCTCTTTCTCTTCCCTAGGTTTCGGCTTCAGAGTCCACCAACCGAACGGGGAAGTCTCGTTCAAGAACCACACACCGCCGAAAAGGGCGTACGTGCATAACAGAGCCTTTCCGACTTGCTTCCAGAAATGGTGGTCTTCTTTTCCTAACCCGACTTTCTTGAGGTATTTCTCAGCTCTGAATGATCTTAGAGCTAACAGCCCTGCAGAGAGAGAAGATCGATTCTTTATCATGCTTAGTAGTATTTTGAATGTGCATTCCCACTCAAGATCAAGAGCACTCACAAAGACAACGTGTTCAAGAAAACGGAAAAGGGCTGTAAACGAACAAGTTTAACTGAGGCATTTTGTCGAACACCTCACGGGCAAAGCTATTCAAGAAACTGTCATAACTGAAATTTAAATCGGGGAATTTCAAACCTATGATGCTGTTATGAAATCTATCAAACAACACAAAAAATCTATTGCAGAAGATGTACCTGTTTCGGGCTTTTGAAATCGCTTCAGAACCATTGAAAAGGTGAGATGAGGTTTAAGAAGAAAAAAATGATTAGTACAGGAGGATGAGGCAGTTTTTTTTCTTATGTTTGGGGCCAAGTATCGGGCTGGGCCGGGCCGGGCCGGGCAATCCAAGAATTCCCTTTTTATTTTTATTTGAGAAAATAGAAGCAATAGTTCATGAATCATTCTAATTTTATACCGTCCAATAATAGTTGACACACCCAAAAAAAATAAAATTATTCTAATTTTTTCATTTTAATATACAATTTTATTTTACTTTACCTAACTATTTTTTAAACTTTACACACAACTACTTTACTTTTTACTTTTAAAATATATTCTAATCTTTACTTTTCAATTAAAAAATAAAAAAATAACAATTTTCTTAAACTCTATGTCCAGAAAAGTATGATATCTATTAATGGCGAGTAGTAATATTTGTCAAATATATTTGGTGGGTAAATATTTACTAATTGAACAATTTAACATTAAAACTGCTACAATTATAATATTTCATTATAAACCTTAATACTAGTACATGTTGAATTACATGGTACAATAAAATTAATACATATCTAAAGTGATAATACTAATGCAGAATGATATCGCCAGAGATATCTTCCTACTTGGGGGTGAACTCATATGATCAGTTTGATCTAATACGGCAATTTATCCATGTCAAGACACTCAGGTTGCCATTATCATCTTCCGGTGAAAGCCGGCTTATGAAAGCTCTTTTTCGCTCTCAATGGTCCTGTAAGAACGGGCTTTTGAGCCTTTCATGCCACCGGGATTTTGGGTTCACCTAAATTCACGAAAGCCTGAGCACGAGCCAAGCGTGCTGCGGCTGCGTCCCATGACACGAGGTGATTCAGAAATGTGCTGACATATTTAGCCCTGTCATTCTGCTCAAAGACAATCGTATATGGAATTAGTGGAATAAGCTTCAAGGAAAGATGTAAATGATGGAAATGGATAATTACATAGAACTACCCTTGAGGTTCGGCCAGATTACAGAAAACACACCCTTGTGGTTATATGCATTTTCTATTTTACATTTCGCAGCTATCTATCCACGGAAATTGATGGCTGTGGTCAGATATTAGAAACATTCCTAAACTTTCATTTAACATTTATATATTCAGCCCTCGATTTTTCAAAGTATTACGAATAGTCAGAAGAAAAAACAAGGGGTGTCGTATAATGATATTTGATGACGTTTACAAATTCTGTCAATTAATGGCTTGTACAAATATAAGAGAAATGAAACCTCAAGAGTGGTCTTCCTAATTTTGTGAGCTATTTTTCTTTTGTAAATACCAAAAACCTTGGGGTTAGTTTCTTTGTAACTATCCCTAATGGAAATGAGCATGTTGAGTTTACCTTATAATCCAAGTAATATGCATGCTGCAAAAAACAAGGAAATTTTTGCCAAGGTTAGCTCGGAAAAGTGTGCTTAATGTAGAGAGACTGAGAGAAAGAGAGAGGTTGTACATACCTCCCACAAATCCAAACTTATTATTGGCTGCAAATATTTAAGAGATTATTAAGACGCTGAAGGAAAAAATAACCAATGGTGCAATTGGACAAAAAGACCGTTCCTAGAAAATTAAATAGAAATAAAACATATAGAAAAGTACTTACAATGTCATTCCACAATAGAGGATTGGTTGCATTAGATGTCCTAACAATTGCAAGACATTTTTTATCTCTCTTCACTGCAAATTAAATAAATTAGCGACACTGCATAATAATTAATCCCAAGGTACTTATCATTACAGATCCTGCTATGACATAAGATAAAGCTTCCTCAGTAACAGGTCACTAGGTCAGATATTGATTGTTTAATTTTCTCAATATACACGAGTGTCATTTTATTGCTACAAACAATTTAGTTTTGACTAAACACAACATTAAGTTGTGAATGTGGGGAAAAAATAGGACTTGAATTTGAATTCAGTTTCAATGATTTTATTATATCAAGTCTATTATTTTATAAGTTCTTTAATTAGTGCATTGGTAAACTTCAACGGTCATAGATGACTTACAAATCAACCAAATCCAGCCCGATCCAAATGACGCGAGGGATGATTCTACGAATTTCTCTTTGAAATTAGTAAAAGAAGTAAAATCCTTTTCTATTTGCTGCAGTAGGCCCAGTGTTGGTTCGTCACCCCCTCCAGGTTTCATTGAATCCCAAAAGAAGTTGTGATTCCATACCTACAAAGGACCAAAATTCAAGAATGTGAATAAATTAATTCAATGGCAAACATTTGCTTCTGTTCGAAAATGAAAACACAGAACAACCACTCTATTGAAATGTGAGGAATTTTCTTTTGCTAAAACAGCTGTGTTGCCTTGTAGTTATAAATTTGAAGCTTTTTCGCAATGACAAACACTGTGTCAGACTGTTTCACAGAATGTCTTTTGCAAGAAGAAACGCCATTTATTCTTATTTTCTTGGTTTTTCAATTCTTGGAACGTTTTATTATATTATTAAGTAATTATTGTTTAGCTTTTGTATCATTATTTGGTTATATAGTTATTTTTCTTAGTTTTTTAGTTATGTAAGTTTGTTTAGGGGGTTGGTTTAGTTTTTTCTTTTTCAGATTTTTATTCAAATTTTTGTGTTCATAGAGCAATCTATTTATTAGACAATAGATTGTTTGGATTTAGTTTTACTGGATTTGATCACACGCCAGACGTACTGACAGGTGAGTGCTTTTGCAATCGGATTTCAGTTAAATTTTGATCCAAGATCTTCATCATGAAAGCAAACTCAACCACACTATCATCAACCTTATTCATAACCAGCCTTAATTAAATTATTTCTATCTATTATCTAAGCTATTAATACAAAATTCAAAACTTGATTTGATTTTAATTGTCGGGACAAAGTTTTGTTTCGAGATTTAATATAGTTGAGATATAAGATTATTATGATCAATGGTTACCTGAGCTGCATTATTGAATTCAGGTAACGGGTTTCCGTTGTTGTACGTCACTCTTATGAGCTCTTCCAGAGTGCATCCATAGAGCAAATCATTCTTCGCGAGTTGTTTGTTAAGAGCTTCTACATACCCACGATGATGGGCCCCCCAGTGCGCTTCAAGTGTTCTCTGACTCATGTACGGTTCCAGTGCATCCTACAAACGGCAGCATGGAAAATTAAGAAGAAAAAACGGGTATACTGAGGAGAGCAAACAAACAACAATGACCAAATTAAATTTCTTTCACAACTCAAAAATGAAACTCAATCTCACAAGTTCGTAAGGTGGGCTTCTCAAGCCATAATAAGCAACTGTTTTCGACACTCTGCGATTCTTACGCGAGCCGTCTCTTCTTCCTCCCCATCCCTGCATCGAAAAATCAAACAAATTGACTCGGAAAAAAAAAATGAAATTGAGAACCCACATCTAATTATGACGTACCACGCTGCGAACGCTCACGGAACTCTTCAAAAAAGGAGGGGTGGTGGAAGCAAGAACCTTGGAGCTCAAAGGGCAATGGTTGCTACTACTACAAGAAATCAAATTCATTTCCAGCTACAACTTGTAAGAGATTAATGCCAGAATCGAGCACCTGAAACGCACACACAAAATTAAATTTCAAAACGATGGACGAAAATGTAGAAACAGTAGGAGAAAAATCTCTCAGGCATTTTCACGAACACGTGGTGAGCAGTATAGAACGAACACGTACCTTGTATAAAATCTGTAGCGGGTTATCAGTTTTTTCTCTGTGAATGTGCGTGCGTGAGTATGTGTGTTGCGTTGTGCTACTCTGATTTCAAAATTTTCAGAAGATAATGGAAATGGAAATTCACGCTGTCAGAACTTGTATCTAAACCTGTACGTGAGCACTTTAACTAATATGAGGGCTTAACTATATAGTCATAAAATTATCCATATCTTTTTTTTATATTATTATTATTTTTTTAATTTAAAAAAATAATTATACTTTTATTTTTTTTCACTTATTTTTTAAATTTACTCACAATTAATTTAATTTTTTACCTTAAAAATATATTTTTATCTTATATTTTAATTAAAAAATAATATTGTTCTTACTTCTTATGGTGTCTTTGTCCCATTGCATAAGTCTACGAGATGATTAAGCCCTTAAACTTTTCAAATAGATCATATAAGTCCTCGTACTTGTATGTTATAATTACTCTGCTATTCCTTTTACCTTAAAAAGGTTAAAATTCTTGTTTTGTAATTTAAAATAAAGTGTTAGTAGTAAGTTTTTTTAAGAGATGCACGGGGAATAATATGTTATGGGGAAAATATAACAATTTTAATAATTTTAAAATAAATCATACTTGAGTTTAAATAAACCAACTTGGTTTGACCAAGCGTAGAGATATACAAGTACTCCGTACAAACTATTTCTCGATTCAAAGTTTAAATTATAACATAATTTTGTTATTTAATAAATCAATGAAATTATATAATTCATTTATTTCTCACATAAGAAAAAAAAATAACTTTAAAAAATTGAATTTTTATAACTTTACAAAAAACTTTGTTGTCTTTGATTTATAAAGATGTTAATTTGACATGTAAAAATAAAAATTTGTTGGGAATCTTTTTTTTGTTTTTTTAATATAGTTAAAAGTTCAATATATATACAAATGCAAAATTATATTAGAGTAGTTGATTCGTAGAATACAAATTTGAATTTAATTATTAATAATTCGCAGATCGAATACAAATCATAATTTAAATTATAAAATGGTACCGACCATTATGATTGACTTCATTTACTGATCTAATCAAGAGACCGAGATTATTGTTTTTTTAATTGTTTTTAGGACCACAGTTTAACAAATTTACATATCGATCCCTCAAAAGAAAACCCTAAAATCAAGAGCCGCAGCCATGTGTGCAATGGCATCCAACGGATATGCTTATTCGACAGCATACCCATAAAGCAGAAAGCTTGTTATGCTTATATGTGTAATTACTAATGTACCCCTAAGTATTTCGATCATTTTTAGTATTTCTGTCAATAAATAATAGCGCAATGATTCGTTTACAATCATTGTAAATGTACTCGAATCGTAATGATTCTATTTTCAAAGGTCAAAATATTTGGTATATGAAAATACAAAATAAATTATAAAAAAATGAATGAATAAAATAATAATATCGGTAACACACAGTCACCCACACACACTCGGCATTATTAGGTCACTGAAATCTCTCCTAAAGCAGATTCTTCAACTCAAAATATCTTCAATCAATCACTCACTCGCCGCGTGAAGAATTTACTATATAAGCAAGAAATCACTAGGGTATGGCGGAGGCTGCTCAACCCGTGTCTGAATTGAACGCGAAGAGACCGCGAGAGGAGGAGGCGAACGGCGAGGTTACGGCCGAGATGGATGTCAATAACGGCGGCGCGACGGACCTTCCGCCCTGTATCTCCTCCGTTATTCCGGGATGGTTCTCGGAGATTAGCCCTATGTGGCCAGGTATTTCAGGATTCCATTTTTTATTTTTATTTTTACATTGTGTATGTGTGTGCTAATCAAAATTATATGAGCTATTTTTGTGTGGGTACGTGGTGGTGTATAAGTTCATAAGTAGATTTTTTTTCTTTGGTGATGCCTTAGAATTTGTTTTGTGTATGTATATTTTTGCGTGTTGATTTTTAAAGTCTACTTTGTCCATTTTTTACTTGAGAGCTAATTTTAGCTGAAACCAATAAAAAAAATTGCTCTGCATTCGTGTGTGGTTTTCTGTACTGTAATTTTTTTCTTTTTCTTTTTTCTTTTACCCCTAATGATAGTGTTAGTTACTGACAAAACAGGAAAAATAATAGTGGTTCCTTTGCTTTAGTGTGTCACTTTTTCCTCTCTCTGAATATAATCAAATTTAACCACCTTTGTATGGTGATATGTGTTTATTTGGACCAGGGGACCAGCATAGAACTTGTTGTTGCTAAGTTAAAACTTTAAGCATATGTGTAAAGACTGCTTCTTGAAGGAATTGATATTTTTTCCTTAATTACCGAATGATTTTGCTTATTTTTTCGACAAGTATATACAAAGTTTATGTATGTGAAGTTAGATAAATAGAGCGACTGTTGTGTCCATTAGTTCTTTTGCAGCTTTAGTTGGACATTTTCAAAATTTTGAAATAGGACAACCCGTATCACTTCCAATTTGCAGCAGTACTTTTTAGCTGCTCACATTCTATCAGCAATTTGTTTCCATTGTTACTTGGCATCATTTTTATCCAATGTTTTAATTTGCATTGCTCTGTTTTTTCCTTAATCTAACACTTGTCCTATGATTTTTTAATCATTATCTAAATCATATACTAACCTCTGTCACATAAAAATAGGCACATCTACTTTGGTTAGTATAAACTTTCACCACATCCAGATTGATTCTCTTGCTGCAATAAAAATTCATTGTGATTATTAAGACTTTTATTGAAATCAAAATGAAAACAATTCTAATTACTATGTGAATGTATGCTTGCACAAAAAACAGATTTCATTTTAAGAATCTAACTTCACTCATAACCTTGCGATAATTAATTTTATGAAAATTAATGCCAATTTTATGGAAATCATTCAGGAGAAGCACACTCATTGAAGGTGGAAAAAATATTATTTCAGGGAAAGTCTGATTACCAGGATGTCATTGTTTTCCAGGTACCTGGTGCTTTAAAAATTAACTCAGTTTTAACATTTATTTCTCAGGCATTTTTTTCCCGCTTTTTTTCTTTTCTAACTAAAGACTTTTTTTGTCTGCTGTAGTCATCCACTTATGGGAAGGTTCTTGTCTTGGATGGTGTTATTCAACTCACAGAGAGGGATGAGTGTGCTTACCAAGAAATGATCACTCACCTACCCCTCTGCTCTATTCCAAATCCAAGAAAGGTACAAGTTAATTTCTAATATTGTATCCTTTGGAGAAGAAAATTAAGTAGGAAAAGTTAGGAAAAGCGAATTGTATAGTCTGTTATAGAATTATGTTTAACATCATTAGTATCTTCACAATATTATGTATTGGTTGTCTGGTCGGTACGGATGATTGAGATTTACATCTCACGTAAAGATTTTAAAAAGCTTTCTTAGGTTATTTTTGTATTGTCTGGACATGACATAATAGGCAATCCTGTGATGATTGTGTAACATCCATGTTTGCCCTTTAGAAAAAAATTACTTCTATTGAAATAGTTCGGCTTCTGGGTTGGCTTTCTCAGTATCAGTGATAAACTCATATAAGTTTCTGCTGCTCCTAAAATAAATCCTATGGATTTTAATATCCTTGCGTCATTTCCTAGTTTCTATCTGCTCGACTTTGCACTTACTTACGAAGGACTAATATTCTGTATAATGTACAGAAAATTTCTTAGCATGAGGTTTGACCATGGCTTTCCTTTTAGGTTCTGGTAATTGGAGGTGGAGATGGAGGTGTCTTGCGTGAAGTAGCTCGTCATGCCTCTGTTGAGAAAATAGACATCTGTGAGATTGATAAGATGGTTGTTGATGTGAGTTGTCCTTATTCTCATCATTTTCTGATGTTTGCTACTGTTTGTGTTGATTTATTTATTTAATGTGATTGTATGTGTTTATGATTTTGTATATTGTCTTTCCCCAGTCACAGTACCTACATCAAAATGCTTATATTGAATATTTTTCATTCTTCTAACTCCATATCGGATGAACTATGGTCACCTTAAACTTTTATTGCACTGATTCTTGTGATCCCAAAGATTGATGCACTTGGAATTTAGTTTCCAGGCTGATGTTTAACCTCTCTTCCAGGTGTCAAAGGAATATTTCCCAAGTGTAGCTGTTGGATTTGAAGATCCCCGTGTGACACTGCACATTGGTGATGGTATACTATGTTGATGTTATCTTGCTTCTTCTAACCCAATATCTGAAGATACTTTCTTCACATGGTTTTTCTCTTTGACTTCGTTTATTTTATCTTTGTAGGAGTTGCATTTCTTAAGGCTGTGCCAGAGGGAACTTACGACGCAGTTATAGTGGATTCTTCAGATCCAATAGGTAATATACCTTCTTTTTTTCTGGCAGAAGATCATCTAACTGCTTCTAAGGTAAAATTACAATTTTTTTTACTTTGCATCGACTCAGGTCCGGCACAAGAGTTGTTTGAAAAGCCCTTTTTCCAGTCGGTAGCGAATGCTCTTCGCCCGGGAGGGGTCATGTGTACTCAAGCCGAAAGCATTTGGCTTCATATGCACATTATTGAAGACATTGTTGTTAACTGCCGCCAGATTTTCAAAGGATCCGTCAATTACGCTTGGACCACAGTCCCCACTTACCCTAGGTAAATTTTCTCCCTCTTTAAAATTAGCCTTTTAAAATTTACTTCTGGTGAATTATTGAATCATACAATTTAGATTGGTATGCTTTTAAATTACAACTACCCCCTTCATGATTGTATTTTTAATGAATAACCTCTTGTTGAGGGGTATCAAGGGGTTAGGGGTATTTGTAATTACAAGACCCAGCTGAGTTTATTTGTAGTTATACTAAACTCAAAGGTAAACTTTGAAGTTGAACATCGTTTTGTTACTATTATTAATTTTAATTAGTCGGTCCTCTACTATCAGCCATTGAATCACTTTATCCATCATCACTAATCATTCTTTGCATATCATTTCAGTGGCGTTATTGGTTTCATGCTTTGTTCGACTGAGGGTCCTTCCGTTGATTTCAAGAAACCAGTTAACCCAATAGATGCTGATGAGAGCCATGTCAAAACCAAGGGACCGTTGAAGTTCTACAACTCTGAGGTACTGCATTAATTTCGTATTTACGTTTGCCGATATTTAGCATTGTTTTTAACGCTCGACTTTGTTTTTACAGATCCATTCTGCAGCTTTCTGTTTGCCCTCGTTTGCGAGGAAGGTGATCGAGTCAAAAGCGAGTTGATGATTTTCTTGAGCTAGCAAGGAAAAGCCTTAGAACGAGAAGCTCTTATTTAGCTGGTCATTTAAATAACACCCTTTTTACGATGTGGAGAGTGCAGTTTGAGGTTTGAACTGAGATGTAATGTGCTTTTTGTTTCTTTAAGACGAGATTCTAAACAATTTGATGAGTATTTGTCGGAATAATGCATCGTTTTATTAAATTAAGTTGATGTGGTTTTGCAGAAATTGATGTTAATAGATGAATAAATACACAAGGAAAAACCGAAAAAATCCATATCAAGTAGTACTAAAGCCAAATAAAAAAACATGAAAACTTGAAACTTTATAATAAACTTAAAGAAAGATGGCAGTGGGCAGTCCTGGAGATGGCGGGTTGGATCTCAAAACTGCATGATCCCGATGATCCCCGTCCGTGGCAGACAAAATGTCGAGGCGCTCGAGCCCCAAACTACCTCTTGATGAGCTCAGCGTTCTCGATAAAAACTTCCATCTCCCCAAACGGCAGCCTCAGCTCTAATATTTACTCGGTTTGGCTCGAACACCATGCATGCAATGATGTCCGCCTATCGCCGGCGAATTATTTATTCGGACCACAGCATCCTTTGTGTCCTCAGTGCCTTCTTTGACTTTAATCTTATCTTTGAGTTTTCTGTTTTCGCGACAACCCATTAGTTATTTTTCTATCAAGTTCACTATTCGGGTTCGGGTATTCGGGTTTGTACCGAAATACCCGCACCCGTTTGGGTTTTTGGTTACCCGTACCCAATAAATTTGGGTAAAGGGTCGGGTTATGGAATTTAGTTTTAAAAATATTGGGTATTAGGGTACCCGATTACCCGTTCGGGTATACCCGAAATACCCGATTAATTATTTAAATTAAAATAATAAATATTTTAATATATTGACTATAAATCTAAAACATTATATTTATAATAAATGATATTTTTTATTGTTTTTTATTGCAATTTTGAACTTTAATTGATATTTTTTTAGCAATTACTACCGTACTTTATATCTTTATATGTAAAAGTATGATACACATAGTATATGATTGAATAATTATTAATAAATATTATTTTGATGAATAATAAATATTTTTGTAAATGATGATTTATGTTTTATGTTATGATTATTTTAATTTTTGTGAATGAATACTTATTTTTTGTATTTTATTTTGAATTTTTTGTATTTGTATTTAAGGATGATTATTCATTTTCACAATGAATCATGTAACAAATTTTTATATTTATTTAGATTTTGTGTAAAATGTATATATTGTAATTTTTTATTGTTGGTAGGTTAAAAATAAACTAATATTGAATTTGTATATTATTATTAATTTTTTGTTAATTAATATTTTAGGGTAATTTTGGGTACCCGATTACCGCAATTGATTACCCGGCCTGAGTATTGGGTACCCGATTAACTAAAAAGGGTCAGGTTATGGGATGAGTTTTTTTATTTTTTAGGGTACTGGTACCCGGAAAATTTGGATGCGGGTAGTCCGTACCGAATAGTCACCCCTATCAGTGTTTTCTTTGACTTTAATCTTCTCTTTGAGTTTTCTGTTTTCGCGACAACCGATTAGTTATTTTTCTATCAAGTTCGCTAATGCGCAAGTCCATAGATCGGACCCACGACGCTTCTTTTCAAGCGGGATTTCTAATTTTACAACCCGAAAGCGTTTGGGCTTCGGTTGTGAACCACTGCTCCACTTTCGCGTTTGATGTGTATCCCCACACCGCCATTACTATTATCACCATGCTAATGACATTATTAGCCGATTCCTTATCGCGATGTTCTTCGACCTTGCCCATAATAATTTCCATTATTCGCCCATAAACATTGTCAATGGTTTTATCGTGACATTATTATCTGATTCCCTATCGCGATGTTCGTCGACCTTGCCCATAATAATTCCCATTATTCGCCCATAAACATTGTCAATGGCTTTATCCTGACATTATTATCCGATTCCCTATCGCGATGTTCGTCGACCTTGCCCATAATAATTCCCATTATTTGTCCATAAACATGGTCAATGGCTTTATCCTCGTCGAGTTGCCGGAATTGAACCCATCAACTATCTGACCGTTTGCATCTTGTCATCCTTAGGTATTGATTTTATCAAATAAAATAAATAGTTTCTAATTACATAATTTCAAATTGGAGGAAAAATATAGAAAATGGAATTAGGCCATGTACATCAATGGATCCTTAATGCTTCACTTTTCTTTAACTTTCACCTCCACATCATTTTTTTTTCATTCACAATATATTTCACTTTTTCATCCTTCATTTTAAAAAACTACCAACAACAATGGTCAATGGGTCATTCATTTATTTATTTATTTATTTTATTATAATTCACAATATTATTTATTTATTAAAAAAATATAATCAATTTTAAATAAAAATAATTATATAAATAGTAAAAATATTAATAAAGTATTTTCCAAGACATTAAAATATTAAAATAATAATAAACATAAAATTAATTATATTATTATATTAAATATTAATAGATATTTTTTATGAAAATTATATTATTAATAGATTTTTTAATGATAATGTAGGAATAATATAATGAAATGTCACGTGGTTCAATGCACTGGTCCCACCATTTCTCTTCCTTATCGTATTCATAAACTTGAAGTATTCTTGCTTCGCGTGTTCATTCTCCATTGTTGCTCCCACATGTAATTGCCATGTCATCAAAAAGCATCCCCATGCTTCCTTTATTTTGGCCGATGTACATGGTCTTAGGGGATTTGTTGATGATCATTACATAATACATATTAAGATTTAAACAAAAATAAATGTTAAAGTTGGTTAGTTAAGTTAATTGAGCAATTAAATTAAAGATATACATGAATGTCTCACAAAAATAATAAAATAATAAATATGTATGTGCAATTGACCTAATAATACAAAAATATTAAAAAGAAAATGTTTCACAAAAATAATATTAAAATAATAATAAAAAAATGTCTCACAAAATAATAAAATAATAAATATGTGAAAATAATAAATATGTGCAATTGACCTAATAATAAATAATAAAAATAGAAAATATTTCACAAAAATAATAATAATAAATAAATAAAAAGAAAATGCCTCACAAATATAAATTTAAAAAAAATATCTCACAAAAATAATAAAAAAATAATAAAAAAATGTCTCACAAAAATAATAATGAAATAATAATAAATAAATAAATAAATTACTCACAAAAATAATAAAATAATAAATATGTGCAACTCACAAAAATAATAAAATAATAACTATGTGCAATTGACCTAAGAATAAATAAATAATAAAAAATAATAAAAAAATGTCTCACAAAAATAATAAAATAATAAATAAGTTTTAAAAAAAATGTATAACAAAAATAATAAAATAATAAATATGTGAGCATAAAATAAGTTAAAATTATGCCGATTGACCTAATAATAATAATAATAAAAAATGTATCACAAAAAAAATAAAAAAATAAAAAAAATGTCTCACAAGAATAATAAAATAATAAATATGTGCAATTGACCTAATAGTAATAAATAAAACAAAAATGTTTCAAAGAAATTAAAAATAAATAAACAAAAAATTAAAAAAAAAAATTCTCACAAAAATAAATAATAAATAATATGTGGAGCATTAAATAAGTTAAAATTTAATAATTTTGTAAATTATATAACATAAAAATAAATAATAAACAATATATGGAACATAAAATAAGTTAAAATTTAATAATTATGTAAATTATATAACACAAAAATAATAATAAATACGTGTTATTACATAAATTAAAATTCAATAATTATGTTTGGAGAATGAATTACAAAATAATAAATAGTGTTATTTTGTGAAGCACATTAAAATAAAAGAAAAAATGACTCAAAAGTAAATAATAATAAAAATTGACTTAGAAAAAAAAACACAAGTCTCACAATACTAAATAATAAAAAATAATTGATCTAAGAAAAAAACACAATAAATTGAGAATAAAATAAGTTACAATTTAATAATTATATTTAGATAATAAATTACAAAAATAGTAAATACTTGTTATTTTGTGAAACACATTAAAATAAAAAGAAGAATGTCTCACAAAAATAAATAAGAAATAATATGGGATAAGTTAAAATTATAAGGTTTGATTTGTTAAAAAAAAAAGATATTTCATGCTATTATAAGGTTTGATTAAGTTTGATTTGTTTTAAAAAAATAAAGAAGATATTTTATGCTATGTATATTTGTTTATTTGTTTGTAGAGCTTAAAATTTAACATAATCATTAAAAATATACTTATATATTAATAATTTATTAATTAATTAATTTGTTATTACACATATAGCATGAATATATCTCAAGCTAGCCGACGACGCTTTTGATTTTGAAATTGAAGAAGAACACAACATTTTTTGGTGAATAATTATTAATTAAATTAGTATTAATTGAGTTATATATTGCGTTAATCATTAATAAATTTATAATTTGCAAAGAAAGCTATTGCTACTAAGGGCTTCCTCCCACATTTCGTTAATTACACAATATATATTAAAACTTTGCAATCACAAGTCAATCGAATTATTGCTTTAAATTTTTAATGATTTATTTTTTAATTTAAATATTTTGTGAGCTCCACACACATTTATTATTTTTGCTATCAATGCTCAAACATATTTATTATTTTTATGCTTTATACCTATTTATTATTTTGTGTGTTTAATTACTTTTTTTTTATTCTACATATTTATTATTTTTGTTATATACATTTATAATTTTTGTGCTACAGTAGTGCTCCTCGCCATTAGATTTGCATCATTACTCCATAACTCCATAAGTACTAATTAGTGAGAGGCTCCAAAAATGTGCTAGGATTAAGATGTTTGCATCATTACTCCATAACTCCATAAGTACTAATTAGTGAGAGGCTCCAAAAATGTCACTGTGCTAGGATTAAGATGTGGGTGTAGCAGCGTATCCTACTATTTCCTTATAATTCAATTTAGAAATAAAATTTTATATGTCTTTAGTTTATTAAAAAATGACGGTTAAAACTTAAAATTAAACTTAAAATATTTACATGTGAGGTTGAATTAAAACTTTGCAATTTACAACTTGAATTGCTTTGAATTTTTAATGATTTGTTTTTTAATTAGATAGATACTTTAATTTGTAGACTTCTTTTTTTGCTTAAATGATAATTATAGTAACCAATTTAATGATTTGTTTTTTAATTAGATATATACTTTAATTTGTAGACTTCTTTTTTTGCTTAAATGATAATTATAGTAGCCAATGAAATGAAATGTTTGGAGCCGGTATTCCATCAATTGTTTAAATGATATATTATTGTTTAAGTAGTCAATGAAATGTTGAGGGGCATTCCATCAATTGTTCATCAATTGTTTAAATGATATATTATTGTTTAAGTAGTCAATGAAATGTTGAGGGGCATTCCATCAATTGTTCCAAGATGTGATGTGTTTTTCGTTTGGTACGAGTATTTGTTGATCAAATGATCAAATAGATGAATAAATACACAAGTGAAAAACCAAATTCCATATCAAGTAAAACAAAAGCCAAATACAAAAACATGAAACTTCCAAATAAAAACTTAAAGAGGTAGTCCCGGAGATGGCGGGTTAGATCTCAAAACTGCATATATAATCCCGATAATCCTCGTCCGTGGCAGACAAAACGTCGAGACGCTCGAGCCCCAACTGCCTCTTGATGAGCTCAGCATTCTCGACAAGAACCTCCATCTCCCCAAACGGCAGCCTCAGCTCCAATGCCTGTTCACCCACAGCCTTCACTTCATCCTTCTTGAACTTCAAAAAGGGCATGCATTTCCTCTGCGTCTCTCTAAAATCACCCGCCTCCCCGATTTCGCTCTCTCGCAATTCAGACAGTATCTCCTGGTCCGCTGCCTCGATGTTTATCTTGAGTATATTCAGACATTCCCTTTTCCACCTGTCGTACTCCTCCTTCACAAATATCAAGGCCTCGGTTGGCTTACTAACAACATCCTGCTTCCGCAGAAGCTTCCTCATGGAGAGAATGCACTCCGGTCCTGCAAATATTTATTCGCCTTTCTCAACGTCAGATCCGGCGGGCCCCACTCGGGAAAGCCCGCTCTCACCAAGCTCCTGCAGGCTTCCATCGTCTGTCTTAACTTTCTTATCCTCGTCGATGGTTTCCGGCAAATAAACCCATTCCTCCTTCACCCCGTACGTACTTGGCTCTGAGTGCTGGTTTTGTTTTCAAGTCGTCAAGGGCAATATAGTCATCCCGGAAGAACTTTTCTCCGGGGGCGGCCGGCGAGTCTTTCGGTTCGGCCCGAAAGACGTCGCCCTCGGACCACCATGGCTGGACGGACCTGAGACTCTATTTCCCGGAGTTTGTTTCGTCGGGTATGAATCTTTCCGGATTTTTTATTCCCCATGTATTTAGGGTTTCGGCAGTTTCTTTTCGTTGAGGAAGGAAGAGGGAATTCTACTACACCGAGGTAAGAGATATTTAAAGCTTTAAATACCATAAAATACAATTAATTTTTAGGGTTAAAGATTTTTTTTACCTTATTTTATTTATTAAGGTATTATTATTTGATTATACTGTAACAAGATTTTTATTGAAATAAAATTGGTTTAAGATTAAAATTCTTACGTATCATCTCTAAAATGTTTTTTTATGGTACTCGGGTGGAGTACACCATGTACATTTTGACCGTATATTTAATATAATTATATTAAATACACACGCAATCACCTACACCCGATGAATGATGTATGCATCTACAGTTAAGATGCCACCAGAATAAAGATCCAAGAGTAACATCTCATAGACCAAAATAATCGAAGTTCAAATAATTCTCTAATTTAACTTTTAGTGGGAATCATGAAAATCACAAGTTATATTTTTAAATAACGTAAAAAAGTATTCAAACATCACAAATAAAAACAGTTCGATTCAAAGATTTTAGGTAAGAGAGAATAATTTAATTTGTTGTTCCTCTCAAAAGAGATCAAATCTCGATTTGATCTATTAAAAGGGGTCAGATTCAATTTAGTCCATTCAATCACAAAAATATAATTAATTTAGTTAATTTAATCCAAAAATTTAAAATTCTCCTAAAAAAATATATTGCATACATGGATAATTGTATTAATTAAGAATCAACTCAAGCCTAACAATAAACTCAAGCCTAACAATAGCTCATTGCATGCCAAGGCCAAAGACCATTGTTTGAGTCCAATAACCTCACATTTATATCCATTTTATTTATCTTATGCTAGTAATTTCTTTGAGTAATTATTTATCTTGAGGCCAAAGACCATTGTTTGAGTAATTTGTTGACACTTATTCATCATCTTACACAATCCTAACTATTAAAGTTTATTTTCTTATATCTGTTTATTATTTGCAGTAGATTTAATTTGAATTTTTCGATCAAAGTATACTAAATTAACTATATTTTTGTGATATAAGAGACTAAATTGAAACGTTCTCTTTTAGTAGACCAAATCGGTCAAGTTGATGCTCGCGTGACAGATTCGCGTGGCACTTAATCAACAAAATTCGTCTAAAAGAAGTCAACATATTTTTTTTCGGCGAAAATTTGAATTTTTCGATCAAATTAGACTAAATTGACTACATTTTTATGATTTAACAGACCAAATTGATCGAGACTTGAGCTATTTTAGAGACCAACAACATTATTCTTCTTTTGTAAGTAATAAATCAAACACTCAGTAAATATGCACATGTGAAAACAATCTTTAATTAACAGTAAAAAAAAGAAAGTATAAAAGCAAGTCGACAAAATTTGGCTGCAGATTACAAATTCACACTACAACTTGTCCCAAAATCTTTTTATTAAGTGTAGTAAAAATTGTGTCCTTTTCACATTTCCTTTTTGTTTGGTTTTTTTTCTTAAAAACAAAAATATATTCAGTGCTGTAATATATTATCATGATCATTACTTTCACACACCAACACTCAACTTCTTAAAAACTAATCAACAAAGTTGAATTCCGAATTTAATTTTATCATAAATGATAAGAATAAAAACACACCTTTTCAATAATCCACACCAAATATATGAATAATCTACACCGAATATATACATTAATTAATTAAAGATATTAGCTTCCCGGAAGCTAGGGTTGAACGTTGATTATTAAATATCAATACATCATGGAGTGTGTGGACGTCTACTCAACCGTCCGGGTATATAGTTCTTCCCTAGAAACAGTACTATTGGACTTGACCAAGTTTGTTGACATTAGATCATCTTCAACTTATACTAAAAACTCATTTTGTAGTAGAGAAATTATTCCAATCGATACCAAACAAGAATTTTTTTTAGTTTGAGTGTGGGATCCACTTAAAAAAAATTATACTATTAGAAACACATTTTTTATGGTATATGTCAATTGCAATATGTTCGAATCTAGAACATTTGACCCTCAATTCGAGTGCTCAACCAACTGAGCTAACAACCTATAAATATATTTTGGAGAAAAGAGATTGCTCCAACCATACCAAAATACAATTAAAATACTATATTTTTTTTTTTTTTGGTTTAAGGATGAGACTCACTTAAAAAAACTTATATTTAAGTTTAAGAGCATCTCCAGTGGTGGGGTGCAAGTTTTGAGTGATAACAACTCATATTTTTTTTACTTCTACCCAAAAAAACTTCAAACCCATCTAACCATTCTACCCAAAAAATAAATTTTATAGGTCCCACCACTTACTTATTTTATACTTTTTATTTATTAATTATATTTAAATAATAATAATAGTAAACGTTAAAAAAATGATTTTTAGATGAAATAAAATAAATATTTAATATTTTATATAATTCATAACTAAAATAAAAATATCACAAAAATAAATTTAAAATAAAAATAAATATATACTCTACTTAATAAATAAATAATATTCGCTAATTATTTCAAAAGTTTTATTTTAAATTAATTTTTATATAAATATAACATAATTGCAACGCTAAAAATTTAATTATTTCAAAATTTTTATATTTAATTAATATTTTATTTAGTATATTTTATATTTATTATGTTTGAAATTTTAAATTAAAATAATATTTATTATATTTATTAATGTCAAAAGTTAATGAGTTAAACTATAAATTTGTAAATATATTGATTATTAATAATAATAATAAGTATAAAAAATAATATAAAAATAATATTTTAATAAGATTTTTTAAAGTTTAAATATTGATTGTTGGTTTGAGTTAAATTACTATAAATTTAAAACTACACTTATTTTGATCAAGGTTCAACTTTTAACGATTAACAATAAGTTGCAAATTGTTTGCTCAGTTAGTTGAGCACGAGAAGACTTCAAGGTTTGAACTTGAAATATGTATGCGTGAGTATTTAAATTTTGACAAATTGGTTAGTCCCAAAAAAAACAATACAGTTATTGTATGAGTATTAGCCCTTATAATAACTTTCAAATACATGATAATTAATTCGTCATAATACACAAATGATCCATCCATGAAAACAAAAACACAAAATTAGAAAATGACACTTATAAATTAATAATTGTGAATTATAATATTTATTAAAAAAACGATTAGAATTATTTAAATTTAATTAGTAAATAGATTTTAAATTAACATCGATCATTGTGTGATTGCAGACTATCTATTTGACTCTGATTCAAAATGCTAACTAATAGATTTTAAATTAACATCCATCATTGTGTGATTGCAGACTATCTATTTGACTCTGATTCAAAATGCTATCGTTCAGTGTCAAAATTGGAAACTCTCTGGTATATGATAGTATTTACAAGGAAAAGTCCAACAAGTCGGAAAATCCAAAGATATATTTACAAGAAAAACAACATTCTTTGAGATGAATTAAAAACAAGACCCTTGGAGATTTCTTTGAAGCTGGTAATGTTATTTGTAGGGTCTTGAATTGCTAGTTAATTTCTTGAATATCAAATCCGGACAAAAAAACTAATTGGTTTATTAGATCATCATATTTTGGACCACTTCTTAATATTAATTGCATGTCACCACGTGGATCAAAATGTTTACCAATAGGCCCCCATATAATGTCATAATCCATATATGAAAGAGGAAGAAGAATTAGACACCATATAATGTATATGTATAGCCCACCATATAATGTATTTTGTGAAAAAAGTTAATTTATTTCTTTAAAATATTTTATAAATGAAATATAATTATTAATTTGAGACAAATGTAATATATATACAGTTATATTATACATATCATTGGTCCAAAATTGTGTAGTAATGTAAGCATCTGTCGCATTCGCAAGGATGTATTATTAGTTTCATATTGTCGGCTTAGTTTCCACCTACTTCTTTGGTCCATAGCCCTACACTCTTAATGAATGAATGAATATTGATAATCAGAGAACAAATACTTTAAAATAAGAGCAAATTCATAATTAAATTTAAATGACCATATATCTACAACAATTTATCATGATTTTCATTTAAAATATGTACTCCGCAAATAAATATAGCCTGTTTAATTGTGTGGATTTAGTTCAAAGAGTTTGGTCGCAAAATTTTTATCTTGATAAATTTTTTTACTTATTATATGTAGTAGTACTCTTTTAGTTTTGTAGCAAACTTTAGACATTACTATACAATAAAAACTCTATATAGTAATACACTTTAAATGTTTATCAAAATCAATAACATAAAGTATATGATAAGATCAAAATTTATAATTCTTAGATTTATTAATATTTTATTACAGTAAAAATTCTGTATAATAATACACTTAAAATGCTTATCAAAATCAATAAATGATCAAAGTTTATATTTCTTAGATTTATTAGTATTGTATTTAATATATATGTTAAACACAGTATTTACGTATATATGATCAAATTTTATTAGTCAAAACTATTAAATTAGTTATTTAAACTTAAAGTTATATAATATACCGTATATATGGTCAAATTTTATTAGTCAAAACTATTAAATTGGTTATTTAAACTTTTATATAATATACGAGTTTATATTATTTTTATATTTATATTAATTTTTATACGAAAAAATTATTTTTATTTTGTAAAACCTTAAATAAGAATAACTTTTTATAATAATATTTTTTTCCATCCAACAATATAACTGTAAGAAGTTTTTACTGTAGATCTAAAGTATTATTTTTCTTAATTTAGTGATTAAAAGAAACGTCAATTTGGCAATACAAGTATTATAGTTTTAAATAACTTTTCAAACAACACAAGTAAAAACAGTTAAATTCAAAGTTTTGGAAAATAAATCAATGCTCGGTAAATATCCACAACTCAAAACGCCCTTTAATTAATAAAGAAAAAGAAAAAGAAAAAGCAAGCCTACAAAATCTGGCTTGAGATTACAAATTCTTCACACTACTACGACTTATCCCAAAATCTTTTTACCTGTAATCAAAATTAAGTCCTTTCACATTTCCTTTTGTTTGATTTTTTTTCTTCTTAAAAATAAAAATATAACTGGTGCTGTAATTATTCTGACCACTACTTTCACACACCAACACTCAACTTCTTGAAAACTAAGAAAATCAATAACAGAAAAAAAAAGAAGCCCCTTTTCAATAATCCACACCAAATATCAGGATATAGTATATATATATATATACACTCCAAATAAACTAAACTTCAACAAATAAAAATCACACCCAGAAAGCTCAGTTCCATTTATTATTCATTTCCATTATACAGAGCAAAAAAAAGTACTGAGTAAAATATTCCTCTCATAAATCCCCAGTGCCAACAACTTGTTTGTCTGTATTTTTTTGTTTTATTTTGTGAGTGTGTAGTTAGGAGCACTTGTTTTTGTGATTCTTCTTTCTCTGTTGAGGTTTGTTCAACTGCCCGAATGCGTTTTGTCACATTTTTAGGTACCAAAAATCACTCCTTTTTTAAGGCGTATAAATTCTTTTGCGTGCCCGGAATGTGTTTTCTGGAAAGTTCTCTACTCGGGTGGGCAATCTGGAAAATGGGTCATGGTTAAATTTCTTGCATTTTTCCATATCTGATTAATAGCATCTTCGTATGGATCTCGAAAGAGGGTTTTACCAGAATCACGTAAAGGTGAAATCTTTATGGTTTTTTCTTGAATACTATCTGTTTCTGTGTTTATGTTTCTTGTTTTTTATTTTAATGTTTTTTTTTTGTAATTTTTGTGTGTTTAGAAAGAGTCATGGAGAACAGTATTGACACTGGCTTATCAGAGTCTTGGTGTGGTGTATGGCGATTTGAGCACATCGCCGCTGTACGTGTACAAGAACACTTTTGCCGAGGACATTATACATTCCGAGACGAATGAAGAAATATTTGGGGTGTTGTCCTTCATCTTCTGGACACTGACTTTGGTGCCTCTCTTGAAGTACGTGTTCATCGTGCTTAGAGCGGACGATGACGGCGAAGGGGGCACGTTCGCTCTCTACTCGCTCTTATGCAGGCACGCCAAAGTGAATTCACTGCCCAGTTTCCAATCGGCAGATGAGGACTTGTCGGCTTACAAGAAGGATGTAATTAGCCCCAAGCCTTCGACGTTCGGGGCAAGGCTTAAGTCGAGTTTGGAGAAGTATAGAGTCTTGCAGAGGATTTTGCTGGTGTTGGCTCTTCTCGGTGCTTGTATGGTGATTGGTGATGGTATATTGACTCCTGCGATTTCCGGTATTCAGTTTATGCTTATTGTTTTCGGTCAAACATGGATGACTTAATTTGAAGTTCGTGATTATGAACTATTTTTTTTCTTGTGGTTTCGTTTGCAGTTTTCTCGGCTGTCTCTGGTGTGGAGCTTGCCATGGAGAAAGAACATCACAAATGTAAGATTGCGATTTCTCAATAACTTTTTTGAATTTTCTCTAGAAGTTTTGACTTGTGGTATTTGTTGATTTTTTCCAAGTTTGCTGTCATAGTTAAATAGTTTTCCTACATAGGAATATAGGATAGAAAACTCGTTGCTCTAGATATTTTTAATCAATAGGCTTATCGGGTCGTGAATACTGCCAAAACCACTAACACTAGTAATTCACAGCCTTAATTAATTCAACCGAAAAAATGGGTCAAACGGCTTGCCTAACTATGTTTTTAATGAATTATTGTGCTATTTTCAAATGAGTCGATAATTAATCTTGCAGACGTAGAGGTTCCCGTTGCTTGTCTCGTGCTGATAGTGTTGTTTTCCCTCCAACATTACGGGACCCACAGGGTCGGGTTCTTGTTCGCGCCTGTGGTCATAATATGGCTTTTGTGCATCAGTTCTATTGGTCTGTACAATATCTTCCGATGGAACCCTCACGTCTATAAGGCGCTGTCTCCGTATTACATGTACCAATTTCTTAAGAAAACCCAAAAAGGAGGGTGGATGTCCTTGGGAGGAATCCTTCTCTGCATTACAGGTAACTATAATCACTCGATTAATAAATAAATATAAGTGATTATCAGTCAGCTTCTAGCCATTTTTTAAACTCATTTTATCTAGTATGACGATTAGTTCGCTTCGATGTGTAAACAATTCCAGGTTCAGAAGCAATGTTTGCTGATCTTGGACACTTCTCTCAGCTGTCGATAAAGGTTGGAGCACAATTATGTTTTCGTCTACAAAATAATTACAAAAAACTACCCTGGGGATTAGCCTTATTACAAAATACCACGGTTTATGTTTTAGAATTGCAAATACCCCCCTTGAAGTGTTAAAAAAAACTTGCTTATAAGTTATAAAGTAGAAACAAATTTCATGGCTGTTTGTAATTTTGAAACATTACTGGGTATTTTGCAATTAAACTAAATTCAGGGGTAGTTCTTGTAATTAATCTGTTTATCTAATTTATACAGTGTAGTTCTTTTGTCTAGATATCAAGTTATATACTATGATTCAATACAGTGGAAGTCACTTTCATGCACTTCTAACTTTCAGTTAGCTTTCACATCCGTCGTATATCCTTCATTGATCCTCGCGTATATGGGCCAAGCTGCGTATCTTTCTCAGCACCACAATATTCAAGACGACTACAATGTTGGATTTTACGTTTCGGTGCCTGGTATTTAATTATTACTTATACTATTTTCCAACATTCAAAAGGATTAGGTGGATTTCTTCTCACATAATATTTATGTCTTGTAATTCTTCGTGTTAGAGAAAATACGATGGCCTGTGCTGGTGATTGCCATCATGGCCGCGGTTGTCGGGAGCCAAGCCATTATCACCGGAACTTTTTCCATCATAAAGCAGTGCTCAGCTCTGGGGTGCTTCCCGAGGGTGAAGATAGTACACACCTCGTCCAAAATTCACGGCCAGATTTACATCCCCGAAATCAACTGGATCTTGATGCTCCTATGTTTGGCCGTCACAATCGGTTTCAGAGACACCAAGCGTATGGGTAATGCTTCAGGTAAGACATAGAAAAAGGAACTATAGAAGTTTTCGCCAAGTTTATTATCCTGTCTATTCTTTTGAATTAATTTCAGTTCAGTTCAGACTCATGCAGTTCAACTCTCGATTATTTTTATCATTATCACAACATTCACTTTTAATATTTTTTTTGTTTACATAATTAAACAAAAAAATTTATAATTTTTTTTAAAATTATTCGAAAAAGGAACTATAGAAGTTTTCGCCAAGTTATTATCCTGTCTATTCTTTTGAACTTAATTTCAGGTAAGACATAGAAAAAGGAACTATAGAAGTTTTCGCCAAGTTTATTATCCTGTCTGTTCAGTTCATGTCCAATAAGTTCAGTTCAGTTAGTTTCAATCCAAACGAACAGAGCCTAACTCTCGTATTTTTCCCACTCAGGTCTGGCAGTGATAACCGTGATGCTGGTAACCACGTGCCTGATGTCCGTCGTCATCGTCCTGTGCTGGCACAAAAGCGTGCTCCTCGCGATTTGCTTCGTCCTCTTCTTCGGTTCGTTCGAAGCCCTATACTTCTCCGCATCCCTCATCAAGTTCCTCGAGGGCGCGTGGGTCCCCGTCGCCATCTCCCTCATCGTCATGACAGTCATGTCCACGTGGCACTACGGGACCCTCAAGAAGTACGAGTTCGACGTCCAGAACAAAGTCTCGGTCGACTGGCTCCTCGGGCTGGGCCCCGACCTCGGCATCGTGCGGGTCCCGGGGATCGGCCTCGTCCACACGGAGCTCGTCTCTGGGATCCCTGCCATCTTCTCCCACTTCGTCACCAACCTTCCCGCCTTCCACCAGGTGCTCGTCTTCCTCTGCGTGAAATCAGTCCCGGTCCCACGGGTCGGGCCCGCGGAGCGGTTCCTAATCGGGCGGATAGGCCCGAGGGAGCACCGTATGTACCGGTGCGTCGTCAGGTACGGGTACCGGGACCCGCACAAGGACGACGTGAATTTCGAGAACGACCTGATCTGCTGCATCGCGGAATACATACGGGCCGAGAAGGGCCCGAACCCGCCCGATGAGATGGTTGTGGTTGAGGCGGGCCCGTCTTCGGAGGTGAGTGGGCGGAAGAGGGTTAGGTTTGTTGTGCCGGAGAGTGGTGAGATGGAGAGAGGAGTGCGAGAGGAGTTGAGGGAGTTGATGGAGGCGAGAGAGGCGGGGGTGGCGTATATATTGGGGCATTCGTACGTGAGGGCGAAGGCTGGGTCGAGCGTGGTGAAGAAGGTTGCGATAAATTTAGGGTATGATTTCTTGAGGAGGAACTCTAGGGCTCCTATGGATGCTTTGAGCGCGACTCATGCTTCGACGTTAGAGGTGGGGATGGTGTATCATGTGTGAGTTGTTGTGTACTCCTCTTGTATATGCATTTTGTGATTTGATTTGAGAAGATAGATATGGGATGGATGGATGTTCTTACAGTGTGTTACTGAGGGTGAGTTTAGTGCATGAAAATGTTGCTAGTGTGAATTTGACAATACTAATGTTAGGCCTAGGGGTATATGAATAAATTTATTGTGTAAAAAACTTCAAAAATAAAAAATCAATAAAATTTGAGAGAAATTTTTTGTTGGTGGGGTAAGTCTTGATTTGATTCATTAAAAAAAAAAGTCTCTTTCAAGTTAGTTATTTAAACTACAAAATTTTGTCAATTTTGTTTAATTTGATTGGAAAATTCAATTTATCTCCAAAAGAAAGACCGAGATAAAAATCATTTTGGTTACATAAAGAAGTCATTCTCTCGATTTGTTCGCATTTTATTTCACTTTCTCGATTTAGTTCCGTAAAACTCAAATCGTGGTCAATTTAGTACTTTTTCAGTCTCAAAAGTCAAAATTAGCCGAAAATTAATTGACCAATGAAGACGTGATAGTCAATTTGGGGGAATCCGACGAGAAAATTTGGGAGGAATCCCCCATATTGACTGCCATGTCTTCATCGGTCAATCGATTTTCGACTAATTTTGACTTTCTAGACTGGAAAATGACTAAATTGATCACAATTTAAATTTTACGAGACTAAATTGAGAAAGTGAAATAAAATGAGACCAAATCGATAAAATAACTTCTTTATGGGACCAAAATGATTTTTATCTCAAAAAAGACACGTGAATTTCTTTCAAATGAATTTTGTTGATTAGGCGCCACGTGACCATAAGTTTAATCGATTTGCTGTAAACAATAATCTTTTTCCAGCTAAATTTGAATTTTTTGATCAAATTGGAATAATATAACCACTCTGGTATATTTTTTATTTAAGGGATTAGATTAAAACAATTTTTTTTTAGTGGACATAATCGATCAAACTGATGCTTACCTACAAAGGTTTTATCTATGCTACTCCTGGTGGAGTACACCATGTAGATCTTAACCGTAGATTTAATATTATTGTATTAAATACACACACAATCACACACACCTAACATGTATTGTGTATGCATCCACGATTAATATGCAACCGAGTGCATTGCTCCAGGAGTAGCATCTCCTAGACCGCTACAAATCTACATGGCATCTAGTCAGTGATTCATTCTATGCCACCCAAGGTTAGTACCCTTATTACAAACACATTAGACCATGTGTAAGTTACATTTTATCTCCACCGCATGTTGTATTTATCATTTTTAAATAAATACTCATGTCAATTAATTTATGGTTGAGGTACTACCCACTTAGGGTAGCATGGAAAAAACCCTGGTCAGTATAATTCGTGTCTTTTTTCGATGACACTTTTAATTTTATGATCATCAAATTACATTAAAATTGTACATTTTTATGGTTTAAAAGACTAAATTAAAATCGATATCTTCTAATAAACAAGACCCTTGAAAGGACCAACAATTTTTTTTAAAATTTTTATTGTTTTAATATTCATACAAGATTATCATCAAATTTAGGGCGTCAAAATATCTAAAAAAAATTGCATTTTTTAATATATATAATTTCGGTACAATATACTCCCATATCGATGATTTTCCATTCCATATTGTACTTTATAAAATTTTGGTATATTTGATATATAAAGGGACATATCGAACATATACTCAATAAAATTTGATTTTTCGATATACAATTATTTTCGATTTAATTATTATTTTAGAAATTTACCAGAAAAATAGAAAAACAAAAAATCACAGTGAAGAGGACTGGGTTGACACCACCATCCATGCCACACCAGACCAGATATTGCAATTTCCATGACATTCACAATTGATTTTTAATTATTCAATTTTCCCAAATAGTTCATCCCTTTCTAAATTCCCAGATCCAAATTTTGATCGTTTGTCGTCTCTAGATCCCTGCATCGCGTTTCTTCTGATCCCGCACGCGTTCAGGATTTTCCCGCCGGCGGTTCGGCTCTTAGGTGGCTGATTTTCTACAGAAATTTACGCCCGGATCTGGTAGCGCTATCTCGGAGCTTCAGGACGGACCCAATCATGAATCCCTTTTCATCTGGGACGCGCCTAAGGTTAGTGATGAGTTCTGTTTTCTTTTTCTCTTTTCCCTTGTCAGTTTTTTTTTTGGGGGTTTTCGAATCCCTGCCGAACTGTTAATCGATCAAGTGTGCTAGTTTTAATCGGGTAATGTGATTTAGTGTTGCTTTTGAATGTTATAATTACGTGGATTGCAGCTTATATATATGTTTCATTCGGGTAATGCGTTGATGCAACAAAAATGGAAAGTAAGTTGATTATTTTAGGATTGCATTGATGAAGTTATCACTATGAAGAAGGGTTTCATAAATGTACCGTCGACGAGAATATTGACATTTTTGAGATTGGTGTAGAATTAAACATTGTGATGTATGATTTCTCAAGTAATAATTTTGATTGTTGTTCCGAAAGTTTATGCCGACTGATTTTAGTTGTATTCCGAGACTACATTAGGCAGTACCGGTAGTGTTTTGCTATTGCACCATTGAATATTCAATATTAGTATCCATTAAAAGAAGATAGTTTGCATGCGTGCAGTAGTCTACTTTGTTGAATCTGTCTAAAGTTGGCCACATAGTTTGAGAGGTTTGGTTACAAACTATGCAATTCACACTTCACAAGTTCACAGTGGGATTCAGCAACGAAACAAAGTTTGAATGAAAAGGGATTACTGTGGATCTAGAGAAAAATGTTTTGATGTTAATAGAATATTAATTTTCTTCATCTATTAAGTGACAGAAAACATTGCAACAAATAAAAAAAATATGTTTTATTAACCAGTTTTTGTAACTTGAGAATGTTAGAAATTAGAATCATGATTAGTGTATACAAATAGAGCTCAAGGAAGGAAATGACTGACAATCATCTCAATTTTAGCATTTGTGGCATTTTCTTTTGAAAATGAAGAAATGTTCGATGCTCTTTGTTGGCGAGTCAAAGTTATTTTGACAAGTAGATGGTCCCAATAATCTGTTCGCACTCATTTCATTTAGTTTTACCCGAGAATTCAACTTAAATTTCATTTAAATTATCTGTTCACTTAATTTCATGCCAAAAGCCCAAGTTTATTTTTTGGTGCATGGTTGTTTTGTGTCTCCACAAGAGCATGAATCAAGAAAGTGTGCTATTTGTAAAAGAACTGTATAATTCACTTTTTTTCTGATAGAGAATAAGTCTGTTTGTTCTGCAATTTCTCTCCATTCGTGCATGTTTGAAAGTGGAGAGAGGTTGGCACACGGTTCTGTGACAAGCTGCTGAAGCTTTACTCTACAGTACAGATGATATCTAGAACACTTTTGAAGTCTTGCACGTTATTAACAACCTTCTAGACCTTATCCAGATTTTTGAGCAAGAGAAGAAAGTGTAATTAATACCTCCTTCAGTTTCATCTAATACTTTTTCAAACTAACAACTCTTCTATACACATATTCATTCATGCATTATAAAAGCTCCACTAGATATCAACAACATTATGGCGTATATACATCAAATCAAATCAAAAAGTGAATAAAAATATTCTGGTATATGTATGCTTTTTTAAATACCATACTTCTATTATATATGGTAATAAGCACGCTCAATTAAAAAATATGTTACAAAAAACCAAATATGATTTTGCTATAACAATGTTCTACAAATCAGTGACGTGCAATGTTGAAGCATGGATACAAAGGAAATTATACGGGTACATATATGTCTTAAATAACACGTGAGAGTGTGAGACTGAGTAATGTTCTACAAATCAGTGACATGCAATGCTGAAGCATGGATACAAAGGAAATTATACGGGTACATATATGTCTTAAATAACACGTGAGAGTGTGAGACTGAGTGAACAATTTCTTATGGCATAATTTTTTTTCGACTTTAGTTTTTTGTTTATAAACTTAAGCTAATAAAATAATGAATTAATCAAACTCAGTTTGATGTGATGAATGATTTAAATACTTGCATTAACTTTGTATATATGGTGAGCAATGGTGGCTAGATCTTGGAATAAAGAAGCATGGAGAAGGGTTTTCAACTAGTGATACTAGGGATGAAATCGATTGTAATTTTTTTTCTGAAAGCATTAGCAATTTATTTTCCACGCTAACCTGCCTACCTTTTGGTTTCCAAGTAATGATTGTCTTCATTATGCATTTGTTCTATTTTATTTATGCTGAATATTAACCTTATGTTAAGATTTTGAGTCATAATTCAATAATATTATTTCTGCTAGGGACATGATTCGGGCAATACGAGCATGCAAAACTGCAGCAGAGGAGCGGGGTGTTGTAAGAAAAGAATGTGCTTCTATTCGAGCTGCTATAAGTGAAAATGACAATGATTATAGGCATCGCAATTTGGCGAAGCTAATGTTTATTCACATGCTTGGTTACCCAACACATTTTGGTCAAATGGAATGCCTAAAGTTAATTGCAGCTCCAGGATTCCCAGAGAAGAGAATAGGATATCTTGGCCTTATGTTGCTACTTGATGAAAGACAGGAAGTTTTGATGCTTGTTACCAACTCAATAAAGCAGTATCCATTCAGAAATTCTTTTTTAATTATGTTGGAACTAGTAATTTACTAACTTCGTGTATACCAAGTCAAAATTAATGCTAAAGTAGAAGAGAAACGTATCTTAGGTAGACATGGATTCATTGGTTTATACTATAATTGAATTCATCACTTTTGGTCAATCTATTTGCTATGAATTATGAAAATGGTTTCTGAATTCATTTAGCCACCTTGACCTGTTTCCAGAGATTTAAACCACACCAACCAATATATTGTTGGACTTGCGCTTTGTGCATTGGGTAATATCTGTTCTGCAGAAATGGCTCGTGATCTGGCTCCAGAAGTTGAAAGACTACTTCAATTCAGGGATCCTAACGTCAGGAAGAAAGTTAGTGTTTCTGAACTTAAAACTTAAGAATTCTGCCTACTACTTACAAAGAATCTTAAAATTAATAATTTTTGTGGGAAGTAAATCCAAGCTGTCTGTACAAAGTCTGATGTAGGGGATACTAAATATTTTAATTTTGTATGCTCATTTTGCACCGGAGTCTTCTTCTGTTCTTCTCAAGTGTACTTCTATGATTTACTTCAACTTGGTGGTCATTTGTGGGTTCAAGAATTAATATCTATTGGTCATTATGACTCTACTGCCTTTGTGCTTCTTTGTTTGCTTACTTTGAGAAAAATAAGACTTCTGTATTTTGTGTAATACTTCTAATACTCCCTCCGTCCCATACCAGTGATCATATCATAACAAGGTCATTTTTTTCATTTTCGTCCGTCCCATAACAAGGTCATTTTTTTCATTTCCGTCCGTCCCATACCAATGGTCACACCCCATAAAAGAAAATAATCGCTCTTACTTTTTCATTTTAGAAGACAACTTTACCCTTACTTTTCACCTACTTTTTTATAATTAACCCACAATTACGTTACTTTATTATTAATTTATAAAGATATCTTACCTTGTATTTTTTTGTCAAAAAGTCAATGAAACAATGTTTTCTTAATCTTCATGCCAGGAGACATGATCTTTCACCTTTAGTCTGGGAGGGAAAGAGTAGTAAATATGTACGCTGTACTTAGTGATTGTTGTTTTTACCTTTTATTTTTTTATCTTTACTCGGACTATGAGGCGTGAAACATTTCATTGCCTACAGTATATCTTACTGTGTGAAACTGCAGGCAGCATTATGTACAATAAGGATAGTAAGGAAAGTTCCGGATCTCGCAGAGAACTTTATAAATCCTACTGCTGCCTTACTGAAAGAAAAGCACCATGGAGTTTTATTAACTGGGGTCCAGCTTTGTACAGATGTTTGTAAAGTCAGTCCAGATGCTCTTGAATATTTTAGAAAGGTAATTTTACAATGCCAATCTTGAGATTTTCCTGGAGATAAAAAGCAGAGCCCAAATTTGCCAACCAGGGATAAAATTGATCTACCTTTTTTTTCCTTTATGTTCTAGAAATGCATAGATGGTTTGGTCAAAGTTCTCAGGGATCTTGCAAACAGCCCATATGCACCTGAGTATGATGTTTCTGGGATCACAGACCCTTTTCTTCAAATTTGTTTGCTGAGGCTTTTGCACGTGTTGGGCCAAGGAGATGCTGATGCTAGTGATACTATGAATGATATCCTTGCCCAGGTAAGCCAGCATTTTATGTACTACCTTTCTTTCAACAAGAAAAAGAATAAGGAGAAATAATTGAATGTATTCCATTGCTTGTATTTGTATATGAACTCTTCATAGCGATGCCCCAACCACTTGATTTTTTGTATGTTAGGGAAGGGATATTGTGTACTGAATAACTGAGTATTGATTCTGTTTCCCTTATATTGTTTTAGGTGGCAACCAAAACTGAGTCAAACAAAAATGCAGGTAACGCTATCCTCTATGAATGTGTTGCTACAATCATGAGCATTGAAGATAATAGTGGATTACGGGTTCTTGCTGTCAATATTTTGGGAAGGTTTTTGTCTAGCCGTGACAACAATATTAGGTAATTGAGTAATTCTATCTTTTTTTTGACTCGTCAAGAACACTATACATTCCTTATAATTCTGTCCTTTGGATTTGGAAGCTTCGAACTTCGATCAATCGTTAAATTACTCCTAAAAATGAAAATTGGTAATCTGATCTGATCAGTGATCTCTATTAGTTCAGTCATTCACTTTTCTAGCCAAACTTGTATTACAGAGCCATATTTAGCAATACCTTTTAGGTATTCATAGATAGAATCACACAAATGTATTCAAACAAGTCGTAGGACACTTAGGCCATGAAATGGTCAATATTAATTGCCGTTCAAAGTAACACTTCAGGTAAAATATGTGTTGAAATATAATTAATTTTTTTTATCAGATGAAATAAAGCATAGTTAATTAATTATTATGCAGCTTAGTACTGCTAAAGACTTAATATTCGGGAAATTCAAGGCAAATATACTAAATATATGACAGATCACAGACAATCACATCCGTCTCTGACATAGTCATGTGTTTGGGCACGGAGATTAAAAAAATATTAACTTCTTGATATTTTGATTTTTGACCAAAAAGTAAGGGGTACAAATGTTTTTTTAAAATTGGAAAAGTAATGTAGTTGTCAGTAAAATTTAAAAAACATTGATGAAAAAGTAGGGGTAACATTGTATTTAAAAGTGAAAATCTAAAGGTAACTATTTGACTATTTCCTTTGTTGAAGTGTGACTATAATTATGGGACGTACCAAATGGAAAGTGTAACTATAAGTGCTAGACAAAGGGAGTATGTGCTTTATTTATATCCAGAAAAAATGACTTTGTTTTTCAAGTATTTTACACAATTGGATATATGTTTCCTTTGAAACCTAGTATAATATCCTGATGCTTTCTATACTACACCACTATATTGTTAACCATTCCTACTGAGATCCAATAAAAATTCAATACTTACGACAATTTTTTTTAAAAATTTTGTTTTTGTTATCACGTTAGACAAATTAATGAGGCAATGTTAATGTTCCTAGAGCCCTGGAAGACGGCTCTTAGACTCTTAGATTGCTTTAGTTTATGCGTTGGGTTTGTGTTTTAATTTTTTGTTAAACTTACCTGATCAGTAGTTCACTTTTTATGGTTCATACTGTGTGATGTGTCGGATAAAGTTGATGCCTGTCTTTTCTTTTTTTCCCTCCAGATACGTATCATTGAACATGCTGATGAAAGCTATTTCATTAGATAGTCAAGCAGTGCAGAGGCATCGTGCAACAATTGTAGAATGTGTGAAGGTATCTTGTTGCCTTCTCTTGTCCCTAAAGTCGATACGTATTAGTTGCTTTTGTGGGTTTCTCTGTGTTCCATCACTTTCATCTGTTGCATATATGATCCCATTTTTATAACAAACAACTGTGTGCCTAATTACCCTAGTATCTGGGAAACACGTCTGTTGTGGTTGAGTGTGAGATGTTGACTTTCAAAGTCATAAGATCATTTCATTTTGTTTATATGCTTATTCCCATATATGACAACAACAATGAGGACCCCCTCCCCCTAAATTCAAGAACAAATCAACGTTCTTGTCTTGTTAATAATATGTTTCGAAGTTTGTGCACTTTCTTATAGGTTTTCATTGTTTCTAGTCTCTAGGATAAGATGAAGGGTTGGCTACTTATGGTTGCTTATTTGATGCTAGGATTCAGATGCTTCGATTCGTAAAAGGGCCCTGGAGCTTGTTTATCTTTTGGTAAATGAAAACAATGTCAAGTCTTTGACAAAGGAACTTGTTGACTACTTGGAAGTAAGTGACGAGGAATTCAAGGCAGATCTTGCAGCCAAGATCTGTACAATTGTGGAGAAGTAAGTTGGAATATTTAAAATTTATAAGTAAGATTTACTCTCTTTCATTGTCCAATAATTCTTATGTTATGTTCATTGATGTGTGCTATAATCATTAATGTATTTGTGTGCATGTGTGTCTGTTCAGCAGCTTATAAATCTGAAAACTTCAATTGTTTTTTTGGTTGATTTGGAATGGATACAAGTTTTGCATCCCACTTTCAAACTATAATATTGTTTTCAATTGATTTCACCGTCTGGTCGGATCAGTCTTTGATGTTTGCTCTGAAAGAATTGATCAAAAAACGAAGAGTTGAATGTTTTTTATTTGTTTGTGCTCTACTTGTGAAATGAGCCACATTGACCTACGTATTCAAAACGTTTTTACATCAAAACATTAACTTTCTTTTGTCATTGTCTTTGATTTCTCAATTTTCTTTGTTTATCTTTATCGTCTGCAGCTATGTTTTTCACTTTTCAATGGTATCTACTCGCTCAATCATCAAGCATATATATGTACTCAGTTATTGATGTTGGAAAATACAAATAACTTGATTGAACTCGATTATAAGCTTCTATTTTATTGTCGTTAGTCATAGCCTCATTCGACTGCTGTGTGGCACTTCAGGTTTTCTCCTGAAAAGATATGGTATATTGATCAGATAGTGAAGGTTTTATCAGAGGTATGCTTTGTATATTCTGGAACTATAAAAACTAGTATTCACTGCAGGGCAATGTTTTTTCTTGATCATTATCAACTAAATATCCATATGTTAATATTATGCTATGTTAATACGTTATGCTTGAGGCTTCAATCTTCTTTTCCTTTTTATTTTGCATGTTGTGATAATGACTAGAACAGCATGGCCTTTACCAGGTTATATAAAATTAGAAACTGTAATGTAGTTGAGATTTAGTGAGTGCAGTATCTCATTGTAATATAGTCTAGAACTTGGTTAATTAGTAGGTGACTCCTGAATCGCCAAGTTAAGATAATGGTGTTTTATCTAGATGCAAAATAACAGGTTAGTTTCCCGGTATTTTCTTGTGATTTACCGAGTTAGATGAACAATAAGTTTATTTTAGTTGTTGACTTGTTGGCCCACTGAAATAGGAAAATTGTAGCGGTATCCTGGTTTGGGCAATGGTAAATTTTCTGTTTGTGAATCGTGATGACTGACGCCCACCTGTCCTCTTTCTCAAGTGTGCCCTGAATAATCTTACTCTACTTTACATATTATCATTTCCGACTGTTTTGTGTGTATCATCTTTATTAACACCCTCAATTGCACATGCTTAAATATTGTCCACACGTTTACCATGTTGGTGGCAAGTTCTTACACAAGAAATATATTGTCAGAATCTCAATCATCTGTACTCGTATATAGTGTATCCTATTAATAATTAACAAGTTCTGTCATAGTATTTTATTATCAAATTTCTGAGTGCTATGAAGAACTGGACGGACCTGACCATTTTATCTCATTTCTGGTTATGATTGTGTGATAATGTTTCAGGCCGGGTGTCATGTAAAGGACGAAGTGTGGCATGCTCTTATCATTGTAATTACCAATGCTTCTAACCTCCATGGCTATGCTGTTAGAGCGCTGTACAAAGCTGTGCAAGCATCTGGTGAAGAGGTACGACTGCCGAAGCATTTTCTAACACTTAATTATTATTTTATACGCATCCACTTGCTTATATATGGTGTTTACGACAGGAAATTCTTGTTCGAGTTGCTGTTTGGTGCATTGGAGAATATGGGGAAATGTTGGTCACTAATGCTAGCATGCTTGATGTTGAGGATCCAATAACTGTAAGTTAATTCTTTTTGTGAATTTTCTTCTTTATGATGCTGGTATATTTTGGAAGCCTTAGGCGTTTGTTAGCCTTTTTAAGTCCGTATACTTGTTTCTACCTTCTGGCATGCCTAATTAGTTTTACAGTTGTAATGCAAAGCATACGGGTATTACTACTATTTGTTAATTGGCAGGGCTCTTTGCTTAATTTTTCAACTTGATAATCATTGTACTGTGTTGTTTCTAGAAAGAGCTAAGTACTTGTAACGTGCTATAAAGCCTTTCATTTTCAACAGCTTTGACTTTGTCTTCTGAGGCAGGTAACTGAGGGTGACGTGGTGGATGTTTTAGAAACTGCAATTAAACTCCATTCTTCGGATCTCACAACTCAAGCTATGTGCTTGATTGCTTTGTTAAAGCTGTCAACTCGTTATCCTTCCTGTGCAAAGTATGTTGTCATCACTTTTCTAAATGTATTTCCAGCTCAAGTGCTCAACACATTATACGTGATTGAAAATATTCACACATGACTGTCTATCATCCTTTTTTTTCCCTTTGATTTCAGTTTTGGTCTGTGGACTTGCACCTCATATGTTTATATCTTTTATAATCTGACTTTGATATGTTTTTTCATCAATGATACCTGTATTGTGCTTATTTACTCTTATTATATTGATAGTGGAATATTATTGTTTGAATATTGTATGCTGCTCTTATTACAGGAGGATAAATGATACCATCCTCACTAAAAAAGGAAGCCTTGTGCTAGAGCTGCAACAAAGAGCCATAGAGTTTAACTCTATTATCGAGAAGCATGGGAAAATTAGGTAAATATGCAGTCCTTTTGATGTGCTATTGTAATTTTATTTTTTGCTTCTTTGTTCTTAGTTCTTACTTCTAGGGCTTATGTTCAGGTCTGCATTGGTCGAAAGGATGCCAGTGCTGGATGAGGCGACTTATAGTGGGAGAAGGGCTGGTTCCATGCCAGCTGCTTCAACTTCACAAGGACCTCTGCCGAAAATGCCAAATGGTGTTGCCAAACCGACTACAGCTCCTCTTGTTGATTTACTTGATCTTAGCTCAGACGATGTCCCCGCACCCAATTCTTCTGGTGGAGATTTTATGCAAGATCTTCTTGGGATTGATTTGTCCCCAGCTTCTGAAGGTTGGATTTGCTTGTGCATAACTTTTAATATATATAAATGCTTAGCTGATGTTCTAAATTTATTGCATTTAGTTATTAGGGATAGTTACAAAATGTACCTGTGGTTTGATCTAATTATAAGAAAAACAGCCAACTCTCAAAATGAAAAATTACCCTTGAAGTTCGATTCAGTATTAGAATCGTGGGCCTATCATTAATAGTATAATTTTTTAAATGTGAGGAGTGCCTTTTTTTTTTTTCTGAAGGGGTACATGTAAGACATTTTTTTTTTGTTAATTTGACATCTTTTAAAATTAGATCAAAACGGTTTTCATACATGCCTCAAATAATATTCAACCTTTTTCAATTTTTTTTACTGTAAAATTTGTATATAACCTAATCATTATGCCAAACCGTTTTCATACATGCCTCAAATGATATTCACAATTCTGCACTTCCAACAGTTAGGAATTAAAGCAGGTAAATTCTTTAACAAGGGCATGAAAAGTGAACAAAAACCTTTTCCAAATATTTTGCTGCTTATTTTTCTCTGCTTATATCTGTATCATTTTCAATTAGAGGCTGTAGGATAAATGGGCAGAAATATCATCGAAAGAAAAAGAGTTTCTAAGCAAGTTTGTTTATCGCCTTTATTATTTCAGGAATTAATCAGACCCAAAAGAGCGGAACAGACGTCCTGATGGACCTTTTGTCAATTGGATCTCCTCCAGCTCAACAAAATAGCTCATCCATGCTTGATATATTATCATCTGGTCAAGATAACAAAAGTCCACAGAATATATTAGATTCATTGGCTTCCCCGTCTGCCCCTGAGAACATGTTGGATAAATTTGCATCCCCATCAGCCACCTCAGCACATACCTCTTCGCATGTGCCAAGTTCTTCAATGATAGATTTGTTGGATAATTTTGGCGCCAGCCCGACGGTGCCTGGTATGATCTATCCTCTCAAACAACCTACTTTCTTGTCATATTTTTTCAAAATAATAATAATAAGAACAATAATATGGCACCTCTGCTTTCAGTTGCAAAAACTAATGGCTCAGACTATCCGCCAATTGTTGCATTTGAGAGCAACTCCTTAAAAATGACTCTCAACTTCTCAAAGGAACCTGGAAATCCACAGACCACAATAATCCATGCTCAATTTTCAAACAAGTCGCCCGATATTTATTCGAGTTTCGTATTCCAGGCAGCCGTTCCCAAGGTAATTTAAGGGTGTTATTATATAGTGACTTCTAATAAATGTTCCAAAAAAATGAAATACACTAGCAGGTTGGTGACCTGCCCGCCTAGTTGGGCCTAAGTGGATCTAGGTGGGTCTAGGTGGATAGAGCTTTTTAAATATTATCACCAAAATTAATTAATAGTCTATATATACGTATTTAAATGGATACAATGATACCCAAATTAAATAATGTTGTAATTTGCATTGGAATAGTTGTACTTGATTGTTGATGGATGCCTGCAACATGAAATCGGGGTAGCTGAGCTCTGCATAGGGCCTAGGCGGAGCTATGCAGCGATTTTTAGAACAGAGACAGTCTTCTATCTTCTTTTATTCCCTGCATGATATGTATTATTGCCCATGAATAAAGTCCCCTTTATATGTTTTTCTACAATTTCCGAGTAATCGAGACAACATGAACACATTCTTGAGAAAGTTTTTTTTTTTTCATTTACGGTTGCCATTCATATTATTCACTGCCAAATGCTCTAATTTGGTTGGCAGATTTTTTTTACTAGTGTGATAAAGTTTCTAGCGATGCTATTTTATAAGTGCACTTTTTAATCCAATCCGCAGTTTCTTCAACTGCACTTGGAACCAGCTAGCAGTAATACACTTCCAGCAGGTGGGAATGGATCAATTACACAAAATCTAAGAATTTCGAACAGCCAACATGGCAAGGTAAAAGAATCCGTTTGTGCATCTCTTAATATCTCGTGTGTCACGTGCCTTAGAACTTCCAGCTATATCTGCCTTGATCCCTTTCTCATTATGGAATTGGTCTTTTGCTTTTAGAAATCCCTGGTCATGAGGCTAAGGATAAGCTACAAGGTGAACAACAAAGATGTTTTGGAGGAAGGGCAAGTCAGTAACTTTCCCCGCGGCTTGTGAAGAGGATGGCCCCAAGATAGTGTGGACGAATAAGCATATTCTCGTTGTTTCAATCGATTGAGGCTGATGATATTGTTTCCGGATTTTCAGCTGCAGCAATCACACTTGGAGTAGCTTCAGCAAGTACCATAGTGATATGACGTGTTCCTCTTTGGTTTGGTTTTCATTTCGTCTTCCCTGAGATGGGCAGTTTTGTACATTATTGTGAAGAGAAATTCCTATAAGCGATTATGCTTACATAGCAACAGATCTTGTTTTCTTTTATGGTCCAACTGATCTTGAATACATGTAGCTCAACACTGTATTTTTATTAAAACCTCATCTAAATAGAAGCTCCAATATTGTCATCACACACTGTTCCATTAAAGAAACTAAAACCCTAGACTCACTTGGTCACATTTTCTATTTTGATTTCTGATTATCTTTTACTCACATTTCTAATGTTGCTCGAAATTAATTTTATTTTATCATGTTAATAACTTAATATACTTATTGTTATTGTCTTATTGATGGTAATAACAATGAAGCAAAGGTGATAGTTTACCCTTTTATATGCAAAAAAAAAATTCAAACACCCCCTTGTACCTGTAAATAGTTTGGGGAAGTTTTTGCAATTATACCAAAAGATTCATGTATTTGTATTTGTTTCATAACGTATAGTTAGGGGTAGTTTTGTAATTATACAAAAAGATTCGTGGTATTTCTACTTGTTTCATAAAGTACATCCTTAATTGAAACATGTAAATAGCATTTTCCACTGAGAAGTGAACTAATTTTTTCTGTAACTAGGCTAAACCTCAAGGTAAAATTTATAAAGTAACTAAAACTGATGATGTTTCCATAAACCCTTGAATGGGTCGTCAAAGCAAAAAATTACAAGAAATATTCGATAGCTAAGTTGGTTGAGTAGTTGAATTGAGAACTTAAAGTCTAAGATTCGAACCCAAGACATTGCAATTGACTTAGAACAAAAAAAAAAAAAATATATATATATATATATTCGAGGAAATTGCTATAAGAGCAAATATATGACTTTCGACCGGTAAAGACTGCCCGAAGGCACCAGTAGGAACTTGAAACTAGTAAAACGATGGTGCGCTGCTTATTATATACTCCATTTACCAAATCAATATGTACACCTCATAAAACAGACGTAAAAACTCACTCTCCAAAGTGGCTCTACTCGAGCTTTCGACTGGAAAGAGCAGTAGACCTGAAGCAAGGACCATATGATCTAGGTAATAACATATCAACTGCCCTAGAAAGGGATGATTACAAAACCACCCTTCAGGTTTAGCCTTGTTACAAGAAATTGTATAGTTTTATGCAGAAGTTGTCAACAATGACTCTCGAGGTGCAAACATTTCCAAAGTATTATGATGTCATTTTATTTGTGTTGATTTTTGCACTGAATCGCTTCAGCTGTCACCAGTCCTAGTTAAAAAAATTATTTCCAATCACACGAGCAAAATCAACTACTCACTTAAGCGAGTTAGTAGAACCAAGTGTTTAAGCAATCAATGTAAGATTCACAAATCAAAAGCTATGTAGTGACCATGTTAAAAAGAACAGGAAAATAGAGTTTGGTTATTAATAAAGATCGTAAAATAAAGTGGAACATGTTACCTGTGTCGAATGTTGAACATACCCCTTCTTCCAAACAATCTCTCTAAATAGAAGGCATATTCTTTTACTCCGGCTGTGCTATATATTGTACAACAACAAGATATCAAGAATGGTTCTTTTCTACACATCTATTTCGGGAGCATTCTCAGGGACGGGAAGTTCTTTGCGCATCAAGTGCCTACGCCTCTGCAATTTTAACCAGGTGAAGATGCTATCCGTATTCACAATGCCATACCCAGATTTCGTATACATGTTGAATGGACCTTCATCAATCACTCTGCAATGGAGATACACCTCTTTCGAGGAACCCATTTTCGTAATGAGTTCCTCGCCGGCTTTCAGCATATGCCAGCCGATGCCTCTCCTGAAAGAAGGCCATTTAATCATACAAACGACGCAAAAGGGCAATAAGTAATTCAGATAAACACTCCACAAAATCAAGAAACACATCAAAAATATAATCTTTCATTTTCAATGCACCTTCTGAGTGGCTTTCTAACAGCCATATTACATATGTAAGGTGAATTCTTAGGGGGCGTCGGGGTGGGCGGGTTCGTGTTGGCGCCCATTCGGTCAAAAGTCAACTCCACAGTCCCCGCGAGCTCAAAGTCGTCTTCCCCATTTCCCCTAAAAATCCCTAAGAGCGTGGCGTTGTGGGGCATCATCGCTCTTCTCTCAATCATGTAGTTTTTGACGAGAAACTCGAGCAGTTTCAGGTACCCCGTCGTCATCATCATCGATTCCGCGAAGGATTCGGAGAGCAAGGTCACGGTCATGTCCATTTCCTCCTCCCTCATCAGGCGAACCCAGAGAAGCCCGGATTCCAATTGCTTGTGGTAGCTGTAGTTTTGAAGGAACTCGAGGCTTTCGAGCTCGGCGGAGGATAGAAAACGGGCGGTGCCGGTAGGGTTTGAGGGGGAAGGAGGTGAGGGGGAAGAGCGAGAGGCCGAGAGTGAGAGGGACAGATTACTGCGGCAATGGGTTCGTTCTGAGAGTCGAAGAAAAGGGTGGCGATGGCGGTTTGCGGCGGAGAGGTGGCGGTGGTGGGGGAAGGAGAGTGAGACGGAAACTTCTGTTGCTGCCATCGGGGAGAGAGAAGCCAATGGGGATCAGGGGAAGAAGAGAACGTGTTATGCATCACAAATCCAGCGTTTTCATCACAAAAGCGTGCTCACAAAAAAAACTGAAATCAAATCCTTCCAAAAATCTTTTTTTTTTTATAGTTGAATTAATTTTTTTCAGGAGTTTTAAGGTTAAATGATTATGTTCTTACTTATTCCATAACTTTAAAATTACAAGAGGAATATTAGGCAAAGCTAATCACATTAAAGACTTCACCTTTTTAGGGGATCCGCTTGATCCCAGCAAGTGTTTTCTTGATCTGACCACTCTTCAATCAGGGGAAGAATCTATCAAAGTGCATTTCGACCGGAGGTCGCGGGTGGACCCCATGTCCACGTACAGAATGAGCTTTTTTACCCCTTAACATTGGCCCTCTCATCGGATAACCAGAAAACCGATGAGGTTTCCGTCAGTTGAGCCGAGTGTTTTGACTTCCTGCCGGCGGCCCACATTCAATGGGCGGTTTAGAGGCTGTCTGACCCGTAAACCTCACCGCCCTTCTCGAGGAGCTCACTTTGACTCGGGTGTCTCCAGGCCTGCAACTCTCTGAAAAGCTGGACTCCTCCATAAATATCGTGCTCGCGAAGTGGTGGCTTCGAGAGTGGCGTTGAGATATGGGCTTCACCATCAAACCCTCTTTCTATAAATGAGACCAGAGGTGGCCGCCTTCCTCATCTCACTCCTCTCATGTCTATCCGCCTCAGCGAATCGCTCACTTCGCGGTGGGCCCCATTGTTCATCGTCGGGCTCCGGGAAATCGAGCCCGACGATGAATCGTGTGTGGAGACGGCGGGTTCCGGCGTACGAAGCTACGTTGTATCTCGCAAGTTCAACTCTCGATATCATCGTGAAGCATTCTTGATGTCGTCTCCCTTTGCCCAGATGTTTAAGCATGTGTGGGCAGTGTGGCCCGCCATGCTCGCCGTCAGCGACTCTTCCGGCTGTCTCTGGGTGTTTGATTTGATTCCCGGTGGTAATCGCCTGGGGATCGGTGGCATTGGCTGGGCCGTGTTCGCCAAGCATATGCAGCTTCAGAATCGATGGCGGGTAGAGCTTCGCTGGTCGGAGGCGGAAAACATCAACGTCGCCGTCACTCGAGAAGATGGGTACTTGGTTCCCGTCCCGCCGGTCATGTTCTGAACCAGAGGGTGGAGTTGTTCCTTATTTTACTTTTCGTTTTCTGTAACTCGGGCCCCGGGACCCGGACGCCGTGTCGCGGTGCGATTTTCCTGAAATAAAATAACAAAATAAAATTGAATTTTATTTTTCTTGCGTCGGTTCGAATTCTGGGACACGCGCACGCGGGGTTAACGCCAGACACTGTTCTGCTCCTTGGGATTCGGACGGTCGCGATGGTTCCCTAGGCTAATGATGACGCCTTTTTGGTGTATCACGTTTCCTGGGCACCTTTTTAAAATCCGATCCTTATCAAATCTTTTGTTCGACCTCGAGCACTCACAACACCTCCCTCCGATCATCTTCTCCGGCGAGAAAAAAGGGAAAAAATGGTGAGTTCCTCCGTCGGCAGTACCGACTACAACCCGCCGATGACCATCTACATCTCCTCCGACGAGGAGCTCGAAGCGGAGCGGGAGCCGAATCAGGAGCCGCCGGAGATTTTCGATGTCTCCTTTGACTTGGACCCCCGACGCCAGAGACAGCCACCTCTCCGTCCCTCGGTCTCTCGAGGTCGCCCGCTACTAGCACTCCCGGACTCTCGTAGAGTTCCGGCGCCGAACGAGAACAAGGTTGCCGCCGCCGCTTACCGTTAGCTTCCGCGGGCTGGAAAACGGGGCATAGTTCTCCGGGACGAGTTAGGTCAGGACTAACCCATGCATCTGGTGCGTCGCGGGGACCGCCTTCGGCTGTCCGACAAGGGATGGAGGACCTTCTGCCGCCATGTTGGCATTGGTCAAGGATGGCGGGTGAGGGTCCTGTGGTCTCGGGACGAGACGTCGAGGGTCTTTGTGATCGACGGTGAAGAGGCGGCCCGATCGAAGCTTAGATAGGATCTCCTGCGGGGACTAGCTAGGGTTTTTATTTTTTATTTTTTGTGTAAATTGTATGTTGCTACCTCATCCCTCCGGGCTTTCTTTTAGAAATGAAAAAAAGTTTTTGTTGCTCTTGCTATGTTTGGATTGTAGCTTCCCGCGAGAAATCCCTGGGAAAGAGAGATTTTGACTCCGGACTCCGCTGTCCGGGTGAACGGGTCCCGAGGCGCGAACTTTGTAATTGGTCCCGGACCTCGGGTTCCGCACGATCGGGAGAAATGAGCCTCTCCCTACCGCGCGTCGCGAAATCAGATGTCGAGCCTATACAGTAGGGTTGCAGGGTCGGGCGATCCTAGTAGGCCATATTGGGATTCTAATGGGCCCACCTGTGCCCAATGGGCATAGTGGGCCGCTTGGAGAAACGGAAAAACTTGAGTGTCTTTTTACGGATAACCGCTCCCGCCCCTTCGTATCCTTGTGTGAATATCTCCCCCAAATAACTGTCTTACTCGTCGCCCACTTCCTTACCTGCTCATTGATTTTCCGTGCTTTAGCAAACAACAAACCTAATCGGCCGAAACAAAGGTAATCTCCTTCACCTTTTCTTTCTTGTGCTCTCCTTTTTTTTTGTGTTCGGAGGAAATGATGTCGAGTCTCCACGACGATGCCACTGCGGAGGCGGAGGGATCTGTCGCGAGCTCGTGGGGCAGTTCGGCCTCTATCGATCCCTCGACTGAATCCGACGAGGTAGCCAACATTCATACCCTCCACGCTCAATTCCTTAGCCTCATGGAGGAGAAATTTCCGGCGCCCGCGGTCTTCAACTATCGGAGTTACTACCGAGAAAATCCGTACGTCGCCGCCGTTCGCGATCCCTATACTCCCCCCGCCGTCTGCAGCACCCCCCGACGGGGTGATCACGGTAAGCTGTGCTCCGCCACCGCAGAGATGATTGAAGGGAAAAGAGCCGAATGGCGGGTCCTCGTGGATGTGCACCTCCACGTCCCGGCCGTCGGGGAGTCCCCGTGTTGCCCGCCCCCCGGTATGGTGGCGGTGGGGATCGATGCCCTAGACCTTGGGCTGCGCTTCCCACTCCACCCCACGGTGAGCACGGCGTTACAGTTCTGGCGGGTGGCCCCGCACCAAATCCATCTCAATGGGTGGGCCCAGATCATAGCCTTCTTGTCCCTGTTGGGCAATGTGGGGCTGATTCGGGTGCTCACCGAGGCTGAGATCCGCCGCTCGTTCGGGATTTCGAGCACCGGGGGGTTAAAAGGGCGTTTCACAATGAGGGGCCGGGACGGCATCCCGACAATCGGGGTGAAGACATCGAATTTCGATAACCCTTGGCCGAAGTGGATTTACGTCTCAGGGGCGTGGCGTACTATGATGCTGGAGGGGGAGATTGACATCCCCACTAAATACTCTGAGAAAATTTTGAATAAGTCTTGTTGTTCGTATTATTCGTTCGCTAGTACTGATTCTTAACTTCTTCTTCCTCGTGGTCAGGTGTCAGTACCAGGAGGGAAGGTCCTCTAAATTGGGATTACCAAGTCGCTCTGAAAATCGCCGAGGCCTACACTTCAACCGAGCGCCAAGCCTCAGTTCTCTGCAGCGAGGATATGCTTCTGAACGCGCGGCTCATCTGTCCCCCACGACACCTTCAAAATCCGTACCCAGGTATGTGGTGTCGCAGCGGCTAGTCCACATTACATGCGCTAACTGTTTAGATCCGAATAGTTAACCGCGCTCTACTTGCAGCTCCACGCACCCACGTCTTCGAAGATCGCCCTCGATCGAGAATGTCGGGATTTCCCGGGATCACTGATCGCAAGGGGTTCGATTTCCCGATCCCGACCTCGAGGAGTCAGTCGATCGGGTCGGTGGGCCCCTAGACCTCCGCGGCTCCTTCTCGTTCTGGGGTCATCCCGATTGAGATCCGACCGCTCTCGCCGTCCGCCTCTGTGGGGGTGATTGAGTCTAAGGCGCCGGAGCGCGCGACTGAAAGCGGCCCCGAGCCTCCTCACGCCGGTGGAAGGGACGTGATCGACTTGAACACGGGCCCCAGGTCCCGGGTCTCGGAACCTGTGGTAGTCTCCCCGGTCCACTCTCCTCCGAGGGTGAGGATGGAGACTGTTGACTGTCCCCCTATTCTCCGCGGTCCGGGCCGCTCCCCTCGCCATGGTAGAGGGCTCGGGCGCCGGCGAGTCGCGGAAATGCAAAGCCACTGAGGACCCCGAGGTCTCGAATTCTGGCCGTGACGGCTCGGTGATTGCTGCGTCGGAGAGCCCTGTTCTCCCGCCGGCTCTGATGGGGAGTTTTCCGTACTACGGTGTTGACCCGAGTCGCCGACAGAGGTAAGAAAGAGAGACATTTTTTCGATATTTATCGTTAAGTATAGATCCATGCTCTCGCTTTATGTTCTTATATATTTGTTCCCCTTGTTCATGCTTTTAACAAACTACAGGATTCTGGATGCGACGTCCGACATGCACCCCTTGATCCGGGACTATTTGGCTGGTTACGGTCCCGCGCTCCCGATGCTTACCCTCGGGACCCCAGTCGGCGCGGCCCTCAGTGCCCTGGTCGGTCGTGAACCCACGAGTTGCAAGGCATGGTTGGCCGGCGTGACCACACCTTCATGTTGGCGACCATGCTGATCAGCCAGGCCGCCATTGTCAACGTCGCGGGGTTCGAGTGGTTGGAGGAGCAGGCACGTCAGATCGAGCAGCTTACCGCTGTTGGGGATCGTGCATGTATACGCAGCGGAAAACAAAAATTTTTATGAAAAACCGTTTTTCATTAATGTAAACATTTTACATTATATTTATTTTATTTTATTGAAAATCATATTTTCAATATTACATGCATTAATTGATTTAATTCAAATCTATTAGAATCAATAATTCACCATTTAATTTAATTATCAAATAATCAAATATTTAATTCATGCATCCCATACTACACAAATTAAATTTAGCGCAATTATATTTATCATATAAATATATTAATTGTAGCGCAATTATATTAATCATATTAATATATTACAATTAATTACGCAGACATAATTAATTTGCGTCAAATTCACAATTAATATAATCTTATTATTTAATTCTAATCAACTTGAGTTTATATAAACATCCGCACATAATTAATTTGCATCAGATTGACAATTAACATAATCATATTATTTAATTCTAATCAACTTGAATTGTGCAATTAAATTAATCAAATTAATTAATTACACATATATAATTAATTACGTAAACATGTGCACATAATCAGTTTGCGTGACAATTAAGATAATCATATTATTTAATTCGAATCAATTTGAATTTAATTGACATTTAAATTAATCACAATTAATTTTTCTTTATCAATTAAAAATCCCATAGCGCAAACATTAACAGTTCATAGCGCAAACATTTAACGCAAACAATTAAATCTAAATTTAATTGTAAGTACCTCAGGGATTCATCGGACGAAACGAGGTTCGTCGGAAGTCGCGCGGATGCGACGCGGGGACGGCACGGGTCGTGTGCGTGGAGAGCCGAGCGAGTGGCGGGGCTCTCGGCTAGACTCGTGTGTCACGGCTGGAGCGCACGGGCGCGACTCGGGCTGTGCTCGGGCGTTCCTTCGGCGTCTCTCGTCTAATCAGGTTTCACCTCGTATAGGTAATCCAACTTACGTATTGCACTAGAAACACGTAAGGGAGAATACGACGGGAAAAACGGGCCGGAAAAACGGTGCCGGAATCGGATTCCGGCGAGGGGAGGCGGCTGCCGGCGGCGGCACTAGGCGGCGGCGGGCGGCGGCTCCGGTTGTCGGCGGTCCTTGTTTCGTCCGAAAGTGTCGTCGTATTTAATAACCCAAATGTCGTCTCACGAGGAATAATACTATCGGCGGTGTAGTAAGATTGGATTGATTATCGAAAACAATTAAAGAAAACAAGTTGTCACGTAGTAATCATTTTGGGGGGGGGGGGGGGGGGGGGGGGGTTTGCAAATTTTGAGAATTAATTAACTAAATGCGAGAATGAAAACAATTAGACAAGTAAACGAATGTGATATCAAAAGAGAAAGGGTTAGGGGGTTAGAGTCCTTCGCTTTTTGAGAGTCGAGTCGAACCTTTAAAAACTGAGATTTTGATAAAAACGAGGTCGTTTAGGCACGACCGCGTCGTCCACTAGTGATGCGCCTCAAAGAGGCCCTCAACACGAGACGACCTTGAGTCGCACCTAAACGCCGCTCAACTCGAGTGTGTGGCCCACTAGTGATGTTCCTCGAGGAGGATATTCAACATGAGGCCCCACATCTCGAGTCGAACGACTCCTCGTATATTTGAAAACCTTTACAACATCTTCGACTCTACTCTCTAAGCTAAGGGTTCTAACACCCTAACAAGAGACCTAGCTACTCATGACAACACAAACAAGCAAGCACATAATATGTAGAATACTCATATCGAAATAAAGGCTCACAAAGGGTGTCGTGAAGGCGGAACGAGAGCTTTTCGTGGTTCCGAAATCGAGCCGAGACTTCTCCGTGTCACCCGGTGAAATGGCTCCGATGGAAACGATGGGCTCGTCGAGGAGGTCGATGTTTGTAGAGGGTGATTTGTGAGACAATAAATCGATTGAAAGTAATTTTAATATTAAAGCTTGAGAATCAAGAACAATAAAAATCTCCAAGAACAAGTTTAAAAAACAAGAGCATGAAAAATGGTGTGTGTGTAAGTCTCACACCTAACAAATTGTCTTATAGTGCATACATGCACTTTGTCTTGCCTAAACCCTACAGGAAAAGACCGAAATGCCCCTAAAAAATGTCTTCCAATTGGTGGTCAAAGATAAGTCAACACGGGTCAACTCCGGTCAACAGAATTCGGTCTCCAGAAAAATCGGACAACGCGCGCGAGTAGCGTCCGCGCGCGCGTTGAGCTTCAACAACGCCGCGGTGTACCTTACGCTCGCGCGTTGTGCCCCGAAAAATGAATCCCTGGAATTCACTCAACGCGGTGGCGGAGAGCTAGCTCGCGCGTTGGGCCTTCACTACGCCAGCGCGGAGATCCCGCGCGCGCGTTGGCGCCTGGATCCTCGGCTACTTGATTTCGTAGATTCCTTGCTCGTCTTTCGTCCGTTTTCGCTCGTTTTAGCTCGCTTTCACTCCTCGTCTCGCTTACACCTGCCCGAACAACAAAACACCGAAACAAAATGAAAATATACACAAACGACACCACGACTAATACAAGAATAATCGGAAAAACCTAAAAACGAACGGCACACAAACGGGCGAATCAATCCCACCACACTTAAGACATTGCTTGTCCTCAAGCAACAAAACACCACCAAGGAAACAAGAACGAACACAAAAGCTCTAAAACAATGCATTCTCCAATTTTATCACAAGAACTATGCACCACAACTCATTCAAAACAAGCTACGGCAACTTTCCAACTCGAAATAACATATTCCACCGACTTAAAGAATAGAACCGCGGCTCAAACAAAAATCCCTCACAAGCTATCCCTCTTCTTTTTCCACACAAGCTAGGTTCACTCAATAAAATAACGACATGCAAGCGAAAGAGGCAAAGATCAAACCAAGCTTGCACATAAGAATAATCGGCTCGAAAGAAAGGATGTAAACAAGAATGCCTCAAGTAATGAATATACATGTCAAGATCATCACCACCATATGCTTGCACGTAAGAAAAGACTCCACCTATCAAAGTTAGTTTTCTCGAAAATCAAAGAATACCGATCGTCTAAAAGGGTGTAATGGGGCTCGGTAAAGGGAATTCGGAAAATTTTGGGAAAAGTGGACTCGTATCAACACGGCTCATCTCCTTACTCCTTCCAAACACCACATCACGTATAGTACGTTGACCGACTCGGCTCATTAGGTATAGAATCACCCCTTTTCCGCCTCAAACAAAATTTCACGTTCTCGTCAAGGAAATCGATACACACTTAGGTGCAAATACAAAAGCACCAATATTAATATTATGAATACTATATAATATATATATTATTATTATATATATATTTTTTTTTTTGTGTGAGGTGTAAATACCTCTTTTCTCGGGCACCACATGAACCGGGCTCACCCACCGGCTATCCGAAATAGAATAAATCAATCCCTCCTTCAATAACCTCCCGATCTCATTCTTCACTACCTCCATCAAGACCGGGTTCAATCTCCTTTGCCCATCTCGTTTCGGAACGGCCCCATCCTCGAGAATAATACGGTGCATGCAATGGGCCGGATTGATGCCTCGGAGGTCCGATAAACTCCACCCAAAGGCCCGAACATTCTTCTTTAACACCTCCTTCAAGGCAATTTCTTCGAGAGGGGCTAGAGTCGAGCTAATGATAACGGGCTTAGAGTCGTCATCGCTAAGAAAGATGTACTTCAAGTGGTGGGGGAGCTCCTTAAGCTCGGCTTTAAGCCCGGGTGGCTTCATTCCTCCCTTTACTTCAAATTTCTCCAAGTTCTCCCCCATTTTCTCATCGACCGCCTCACTTACACCCACTACACTCTCATTAACTCCACTCACATCCACTATACCATCCTCTACAAGATCATCACCGACATCCAATACATACTCACTATCCACTCCTTCATCTCCATCCGGACCAAGCATAGAAAGAGGCTCATGATCCTCAATAAAGCATTCCTCACTCAATTGGTCAACAAAGTCAAGATAAGAGCACTCTTCCATTAGATGAGAGTTAGAGATAGCTTTACCGTCCCGAGCCGAGAAGTTAACGGTCTCCTCGAGCACCGTCATTTGTAGAGAGCCACTCTTCACATCGATCAATGTATTCGTTGTGGCCATAAATGGGCGCCCGAGCAAGATAGCATGGTCTCGACCATTCTCCTTCACTTCTCCCACATCAAGAATCACGAAATCCACCGGAACTATAAGTCCTCCAACCTTCACAAGAACATCCTCCACCACTCCCTTCGGGTACCTCACGGATCGATCGGCTAGTTGGAGACACATCCTCGTGGGTTTAAGGTCACCCAAATCGAGTTGCTCAAAGACACAAAACGGCATAAGGTTGATTCCGGCTCCCAAATCCAACATTCCCGACACTTCTCTTCCATTTCCAAGAGCAATTTTGATATTGAAGCTCCCGGGATCTCCTTGCTTGGTCGGAAGTTGGTGTTGCAAAATAGCACTCGCAACCTCGGAAACCACAACCTTCTCCTCCTCATTGAATCTTCTCTTCTTGGATGCCAAGTCTTTGAAGAACTTCACATAGGCCGGGATAGTCCGGATGACATCGAGTAAAGGAAGGTTGATGTTCACCTTGGAAAGTAGCTTGTAGATGTCCTCGAATTGACGGTCTTGCTTCTCATTTCGGAGACGGCCCGGATATGGAAGTGGTGGCCGGTACGGGTTAGCCGTCTTGTGTAGGACTTGCTCTTTGGCCGGTATTGGCTCCTCGGCTTGGTTTTCGGCAACGTCACTCTCCTCTCCTTCCGGTACATCCTCCGCTACACCTTCCGCTTCATCTTCTATGGTGGGGTCTCTCACCATGTTGTCCACCACCCGGACACTCCTAAGCATAGTAATAGCTTTTACTTGGGATGGTTGACTCGGAAATTTGCCTTTTTGAAGTTGTTGGTGGATCTCACCGAGACTCGTAGAGTGTTGGCCATTTTGGGTCTCAAGATGCTTTACGGCGGCTTCAAGGGCGGCTATCTTTTGATCTTGTTCATTCATTCTCTTCGAAGCAAAGTTCACATAAGCCCGGAACTCCTCCATTAATGTAGGCCTTGGAGGTTGAGTAGTGTTGGCATTGTACGGAGGTCGGGGCCCTTGAGATGGACCGGGAGGTCTCGGTTGGTTGTTGTTGGACCAACTAAAATTAGGGTGGTCCCTCCATCCGTTGTTGTACTTAGAGGAGTATGGATCGTTCCTCGGTGGACCTCCTTGTATGGCATTCACTTCCTCTTCATAGATGACATCGAGCTCCAAATTTTGAGGTGGGGCTCCGGTTTGAGGGCAAGCATCTCCTTGGTGGCCTTCTTCCCCACAAACACAACACGGCTCGAATGTCACTTTCTTCTTCTCCCGTCTCTCATCCCTAGCCAACAAGGTGTTCACGCACTTCGTCAAATCGGATATTTGTTTGGCCATCCCCATGTTCACCTCAAAGGTTTGGTTGTTGGGTCTTTCTCGGGAACTATATGTGTCTTGGAGAGAGGTCTCCGCCAATTGCTCGAGGATCTCGTTCGTCTCATCGGCATGGAGCTTGCAAAAGTTGCCTCTCGCTCCTTGATCCAAGATCCTCTTGTAGGACGATTCGACTCCGTTGTAGAGGAATTGGTTGATGAGCTCGGGTGAGAAGTTATGATGAGGGCAAGATCGTTCGAATCCCTTGAATCTCTCCAATGCCTCGTGAAAGGGCTCATCCCGTTCTTGTCGGAACCTAAGCAACTTCTCCCTCAAGCCATGGGTCTTTTGTTGAGGGTAGTAGCGACCCATGAACTTGTCGAAGACTTCTTCCCAAGTACGCAACGAGTTCCCGGTTTGGGCATTGAACCATGTCTTGGCCTTTTCCTTGAGACAATGAGGGAAGCATTTCATCCATAGTTGCTCTTCCGAGATCCCATTGAGCGGAAAATCCTTCAACGTCGAGTAGAACTCTCGGATAAAGTCCATGACGTCCTCCCTTGGTAACCCGTGAAAGGTAGGGAGTTGGTTGAGAAGATGCGGCTTAAGCTCGTAGTTACGGGCCTCGGGGCCAAGAACGATGCAAGATGTGTCGGCATTCACCCTCGGCTTAGAGAAGTCGGCAATACTTGGCCTAGGAGGTTCACGGCGATCCTCAGGATGATAGTTGTACTCTTGGCGGTTTCCATGATAACCACGGTGGTTACCCCTCTCTTCACGTTGGTAGTTGCCACGGTGACCTCTTTCTTCTCGTTCCCTATGCCGGTACGGCTCTCGGTTCCGGTAGTTCTCACGGTGTTGATAATTATCCGAGTAGTATCTTGCGTCGTCGAAGTGGAAATCATCATCGGACTCTCTTTGGTATCGTCGATGCACCTCACGGTCTTCATCATAGTGGACTCTCCGGATCCCTAGGGAGGCCTCGCTAACATTGTCATGATGAGACCGTCGGCTTCGGTGAGAGCCGTCACTAAACTCGTGGACACTAGCCTCTCGGTGTATCTCCCGGTGGTCTTCTTGCTCTTGTCGGATCCCCGAGTTTGGAGTAGGAGGTGGCACTTGGGGGCCATGAAGAGGTGGAATGTAGGGCATATGAGGTTGTCGGTCTCCCATTTGCTCCGTCTCGTTCTCTCGGTCGTCGTAGGTCAATTGTAAGGGAGCTAGCTCCGGTTGTGCGATAGGTGGCCAAGTAGAAGACCTTAGAAGCTTAGGCCGGTGGACGTTGTCAATATAAGGCACCAACGCTCCTCCCAAACTTCTTCTACCTTGCATACACAACACTCAACAAAGGATTACACGTACCGAGTGGAATCAAGAGTAAAGCAAATAAAAGGAAAAGCAAATAAAAAGACAAGCAATCAAAACTTAAAACACTACGCCTAAATTATTCCCCGGCAACGGCGCCAAAAATTGTTTCGTCCGAAAGTGTCGTCGTATTTAATAACCCAAATGTCGTCTCACGAGGAATAATACTATCGGCGGTGTAGTAAGATTGGATTGATTATCGAAAACAATTAAAGAAAACAAGTTGTCACGTAGTAATCATTTTGGGGGGGGGGGGGGGGGGGGGGGTTGCAAATTTTGAGAATTAATTAACTAAATGCGAGAATGAAAACAATTAGACAAGTAAACGAATGTGATATCAAAAGAGAAAGGGTTAGGGGGTTAGAGTCCTTCGCTTTTTGAGAGTCGAGTCGAACCTTTAAAAACCGAGATTTTGATAAAAACGAGGTCGTTTAGGCACGACCGCGTCGTCCACTAGTGATGCGCCTCAAAGAGGCCCTCAACACGAGACGACCTTGAGTCGCACCTAAACGCCGCTCGACTCGAGTGTGTGGCCCACTAGTGATGTTCCTCGAGGAAGATATTCAACATGAGGCCCCACGTCTCGAGTCGAACGACTCCTCGTATATTTGAAAACCTTTACAACATCTTCGACTCTACTCTCTAAGCTAAGGGTTCTAACACCCTAACAAGAGACCTAGCTACTCATGACAACACAAACAAGCAAGCACATAATATGTAGAATACTCATATCGAAATAAAGGCTCACAAAGGGTGTCGTGAAGGCGGAACGAGAGCTTTTCGTGGTTCCGAAATCGAGCCGAGACTTCTCCGTGTCACCCGGTGAAATGGCTCCGATGGAAACGATGGGCTCGTCGAGGAGGTCGATGTTTGTAGAGGGTGATTTGTGAGACAATAAATCGATTGAAAGTAATTTTAATATTAAAGCTTGAGAATCAAGAACAATAAAAATCTCCAAGAACAAGTTTCAAAAACAAGAGCATGAAAAATGGTGTGTGTGTAAGTCTCACACCTAACAAATTGTCTTATAGTGCATACATGCACTTTGTCTTGCCTAAACCCTACAGGAAAAGACCGAAATGCCCCTAAAAAATGTCTTCCAATTGGTGGTCAAAGATAAGTCAACACGGGTCAACTCCGGTCAACAGAATTCGGTCTCCAGAAAAATCGGACAACGCGCGCGAGTAGCGTCCGCGCGCGCGTTGAGCTTCAACAACGCCGCGGTGTACCTTACGCTCGCGCGTTGTGCCCCGAAAAATGAATCCCTGGAATTCACTCAACGCGGTGGCGGAGAGCTAGCTCGCGCGTTGGGCCTTCACTACGCCAGCGCGGAGATCCCGCGCGCGCGTTGGCGCCTGGATCCTCGGCTACTTGATTTCGTAGATTCCTTGCTCGTCTTTCGTCCGTTTTCGCTCGTTTTAGCTCGCTTTCACTCCTCGTCTCGCTTACACCTGCCCGGACAACAAAACACCGAAACAAAATGAAAATATACACAAACGACACCACGACTAATACAAGAATAATCGGAAAAACCTAAAAACGAACGGCACACAAACGGGCGAATCAATCCCCCCACACTTAAGACATTGCTTGTCCTCAAGCAACAAAACACCACCAAGGAAACAAAAACGAACACAAAAGCTCTAAAACAATGCATTCTCCAATTTTATCACAAGAACTATGCACCACAACTCATTCAAAACAAGCTACGGCAACTTTCCAACTCGAAATAACATATTCCACCGACTTAAAGAATAGAACCGCGGCTCAAACAAAAATCCCTCACAAGCTATCCCTCTTCTTTTTCCACACAAGCTAGGTTCACTCAATAAAATAACGACATGCAAGCGAAAGAGGCAAAGATCAAACCAAGCTTGCACATAAGAATAATCGGCTCGAAAGAAAGGATGTAAACAAGAATGCCTCAAGTAATGAATATACATGTCAAGATCATCACCACCATATGCTTGCACGTAAGAAAAGACTCCACCTATCAAAGTTAGTTTTCTCGAAAATCAAAGAATACCGATCGTCTAAAAGGGTGTAATGGGGCTCGGTAAAGGGAATTCGGAAAATTTTGGGAAAAGTGGACTCGTATCAACACGGCTCATCTCCTTACTCCTTCCAAACACCACATCACGTATAGTACGTTGACCGACTCGGCTCATTAGGTATAGAATCACCCCTTTTCCGCCTCAAACAAAATTTCACGTTCTCGTCAAGGAAATCGATACACACTTAGGTGCAAATACAAAAGCACCAATATTAATATTATGAATACTATATAATATATATATTATTATTATATATATATTTTTTTTTGTGTGTGAGGTGTAAATACCTCTTTTCTCGGGCACCACATGAACCGGGCTCACCCACCGGCTATCCGAAATAGAATAAATCAATCCCTCCTTCAATAACCTCCCGATCTCATTCTTCACTACCTCCATCAAGACCGGGTTCAATCTCCTTTGCCCATCTCGTTTCGGAACGGCCCCATCCTCGAGAATAATACGGTGCATGCAATGGGCCGGATTGATGCCTCGGAGGTCTGATAAACTCCACCCAAAGGCCCGAACATTCTTCTTTAACACCTCCTTCAAGGCAATTTCTTCGAGAGGGGCTAGAGTCGAGCTAATGATAACGGGCTTAGAGTCGTCATCGCTAAGAAAGATGTACTTCAAGTGGTGGGGGAGCTCCTTAAGCTCGGCTTTAAGCCCGGGTGGCTTCATTCCTCCCTTTACTTCAAATTTCTCCAAGTTCTCCCCCATTTTCTCATCGACCGCCTCACTTACACCCACTACACTCTCATTAACTCCACTCACATCCACTATACCATCCTCTACAAGATCATCACCGACATCCAATACATACTCACTATCCACTCCTTCATCTCCATCCGGACCAAGCATAGAAAGAGGCTCATGATCCTCAATAAAGCATTCCTCACTCAATTGGTCAACAAAGTCAAGATAAGAGCACTCTTCCATTAGATGAGAGTTAGAGATAGCTTTACCGTCCCGAGCCGAGAAGTTAACGGTCTCCTCGAGCACCGTCATTTGTAGAGAGCCACTCTTCACATCGATCAATGTATTCGTTGTGGCCATAAATGGGCGCCCGAGCAAGATAGCATGGTCTCGACCATTCTCCTTTCACTTCTCCCACATCAAGAATCACGAAATCCACCGGAACTATAAGTCCTCCAACCTTCACAAGAACATCCTCCACCACTCCCTTCGGGTACCTCACGGATCGATCGGCTAGTTGGAGACACATCCTCGTGGGTTTAAGGTCACCCAAATCGAGTTGCTCAAAGACACAAAACGGCATAAGGTTGATTCCGGCTCCCAAATCCAACATTCCCGACACTTCTCTTCCATTTCCAAGAGCAATTTTGATATTGAAGCTCCCGGGATCTCCTTGCTTGGTCGGAAGTTGGTGTTGCAAAATAGCACTCGCAACCTCGGAAACCACAACCTTCTCCTCCTCATTGAATCTTCTCTTCTTGGATGCCAAGTCTTTGAAGAACTTCACATAGGCCGGGATAGTCCGGATGACATCGAGTAAAGGAAGGTTGATGTTCACCTTGGAAAGTAGCTTGTAGATGTCCTCGAATTGACGGTCTTGCTTCTCATTTCGGAGACGGCCCGGATATGGAAGTGGTGGCCGGTACGGGTTAGCCGTCTTGTGTAGGACTTGCTCTTTGGCCGGTATTGGCTCCTCGGCTTGGTTTTCGGCAACGTCACTCTCCTCTCCTTCCGGTACATCCTCCGCTACACCTTCCGCTTCATCTTCTATGGTGGGGTCTCTCACCATGTTGTCCACCACCCGACCACTCCTAAGCATAGTAATAGCTTTTACTTGGGATGGTTGACTCGGAAATTTGCCTTTTTGAAGTTGTTGGTGGATCTCACCGAGACTCGTAGAGTGTTGGCCATTTTGGGTCTCAAGATGCTTTACGGCGGCTTCAAGGGCGGCTATCTTTTGATCTTGTTCATTCATTCTCTTCGAAGCAAAGTTCACATAAGCCCGGAACTCCTCCATTAATGTAGGCCTTGGAGGTTGAGTAGTGTTGGCATTGTACGGAGGTCGGGGCCCTTGAGATGGACCGGGAGGTCTCGGTTGGTTGTTGTTGGACCAACTAAAATTAGGGTGGTCCCTCCATCCGTTGTTGTACTTAGAGGAGTATGGATCGTTCCTCGGTGGACCTCCTTGTATGGCATTCACTTCCTCTTCATAGATGACATCGAGCTCCAAATTTTGAGGTGGGGCTCCGGTTTGAGGGCAAGCATCTCCTTGGTGGCCTTCTTCCCCACAAACACAACACGGCTCGAATGTCACTTTCTTCTTCTCCCGTCTCTCATCCCTAGCCAACAAGGTGTTCACGCACTTCGTCAAATCGGATATTTGTTTGGCCATCCCCATGTTCACCTCAAAGGATTGGTTGTTGGGTCTTTCTCGGGAACTATATGTGTCTTGGAGAGAGGTCTCCGCCAATTGCTCGAGGATCTCGTTCGTCTCATCGGCATGGAGCTTGCAAAAGTTGCCTCTCGCTCCTTGATCCAAGATCCTCTTGTAGGACGATTCGACTCCGTTGTAGAGGAATTGGTTGATGAGCTCGGGTGAGAAGTTATGATGAGGGCAAGATCGTTCGAATCCCTTGAATCTCTCCAATGCCTCGTGAAAGGGCTCATCCCGTTCTTGTCGGAACCTAAGCAACTTCTCCCTCAAGTCATGGGTCTTTTGTTGAGGGTAGTAGCGACCCATGAACTTGTCGAAGACTTCTTCCCAAGTACGCAACGAGTTCCCGGTTTGGGCATTGAACCATGTCTTGGCCTTTTCCTTGAGACAATGAGGGAAGCATTTCATCCATAGTTGCTCTTCCGAGATCCCATTGAGCGGAAAATCCTTCAACGTCGAGTAGAACTCTCGGATAAAGTCCATGACGTCCTCCCTTGGTAACCCGTGAAAGGTAGGGAGTTGGTTGAGAAGATGCGGCTTAAGCTCGTAGTTACGGGCCTCGGGGCCAAGAACGATGCAAGATGTGTCGGCATTCACCCTCGGCTTAGAGAAGTCGGCAATACTTGGCCTAGGAGGTTCACGGCGATCCTCAGGATGATAGTTGTACTCTTGGCGGTTTCCATGATAACCACGGTGGTTACCCCTCTCTTCACGTTGGTAGTTGCCACGGTGACCTCTTTCTTCTCGTTCCCTATGCCGGTACGGCTCTCGGTTCCGGTAGTTCTCACGGTGTTGATAATTATCCGAGTAGTATCTTGCGTCGTCGAAGTGGAAATCATCATCGGACTCTCTTTGGTATCGTCGATGCACCTCACGGTCTTCATCATAGTGGACTCTCCGGCTCCCTAGGGAGGCCTCGCTAACATTGTCATGATGAGACCGTCGGCTTCGGTGAGAGCCGTCACTAAACTCGTGGACACTAGCCTCTCGGTGTATCTCCCGGTGGTCTTCTTGCTCTTGTCGGATCCCCGAGTTTGGAGTAGGAGGTGGCACTTGGGGGCCATGAAGAGGTGGAATGTAGGGCATATGAGGTTGTCGGTCTCCCATTTGCTCCGTCTCGTTCTCTCGGTCGTCGTAGGTCAATTGTAAGGGAGCTAGCTCCGGTTGTGCGATAGGTGGCCAAGTAGAAGACCTTAGAAGCTTAGGCCGGTGGACGTTGTCAATATAAGGCACCAACGCTCCTCCCAAACTTCTTCTACCTTGCATACACAACACTCAACAAAGGATTACACGTACCGAGTGGAATCAAGAGTAAAGCAAATAAAAGGAAAAGCAAATAAAAAGACAAGCAATCAAAACTTAAAACACTACGCCTAAATTATTCCCCGGCAACGGCGCCAAAAATTGTTTCGTCCGAAAGTGTCGTCGTATTTAATAACCCAAATGTCGTCTCACGAGGAATAATACTATCGGCGGTGTAGTAAGATTGGATTGATTATCGAAAACAATTAAAGAAAACAAGTTGTCACGTAGTAATCATTTTGGGGGGGGGGGGGGGGGGTTTGCAAATTTTGAGAATTAATTAACTAAATGCGAGAATGAAAACAATTAGACAAGTAAACGAATGTGATATCAAAAGAGAAAGGGTTAGGGGGTTAGAGTCCTTCGCTTTTTGAGAGTCGAGTCGAACCTTTAAAAACCGAGATTTTGATAAAAACGAGGTCGTTTAGGCACGACCGCGTCGTCCACTAGTGATGCGCCTCAAAGAGGCCCTCAACACGAGACGACCTTGAGTCGCACCTAAACGCCGCTCGACTCGAGTGTGTGGCCCACTAGTGATGTTCCTCGAGGAGGATATTCAACATGAGGCCCCACGTCTCGAGTCGAACGACTCCTCGTATATTTGAAAACCTTTACAACATCTTCGACTCTACTCTCTAAGCTAAGGGTTCTAACACCCTAACAAGAGACCTAGCTACTCATGACAACACAAACAAGCAAGCACATAATATGTAGAATACTCATATCGAAATAAAGGCTCACAAAGGGTGTCGTGAAGGCGGAACGAGAGCTTTTCGTGGTTCCGAAATCGAGCCGAGACTTCTCCGTGTCACCCGGTGAAATGGCTCCGATGGAAACGATGGGCTCGTCGAGGAGGTCGATGTTTGTAGAGGGTGATTTGTGAGACAATAAATCGATTGAAAGTAATTTTAATATTAAAGCTTGAGAATCAAGAACAATAAAAATCTCCAAGAACAAGTTTCAAAAACAAGAGCATGAAAAATGGTGTGTGTGTAAGTCTCACACCTAACAAATTGTCTTATAGTGCATACATGCACTTTGTCTTGCCTAAACCCTACAGGAAAAGACCGAAATGCCCCTCAAAAATGTCTTCCAATTGGTGGTCAAAGATAAGTCAACACGGGTCAACTCCGGTCAACAGAATTCGGTCTCCAGAAAAATCGGACAACGCGCGCGAGTAGCGTCCGCGCGCGCGTTGAGCTTCAACAACGCCGCGGTGTACCTTACGCTCGCGCGTTGTGCCCCGAAAAATGAATCCCTGGAATTCACTCAACGCGGTGGCGGAGAGCTAGCTCGCGCGTTGGGCCTTCACTACGCCAGCGCGGAGATCCCGCGCGCGCGTTGGCGCCTGGATCCTCGGCTACTTGATTTCGTAGATTCCTTGCTCGTCTTTCGTCCGTTTTCGCTCGTTTTAGCTCGCTTTCACTCCTCGTCTCGCTTACACCTGCCCGGACAACAAAACACCGAAACAAAATGAAAATATACACAAACGACACCACGACTAATACAAGAATAATCGGAAAAACCTAAAAACGAACGGCACACAAACGGGCGAATCAGTCCTCCGAGGGAGGAGCCGAGGGGGCGGACGAGAGGGAGAAGGAGAGGAGAGAAAGTGAGGCTAGGGTTTTGAGCTCTTCACTTTGGTGTGTTTATTCTCATGCCTATGAGGCTCCTTTTATAGGTGAAGAAAGGAGCTTGTTGGGCTCAAACCCTAATGAATCAGATCCATTAACCCTAGCCGGCCCAATACATTAGCCGTCATTACGTTTCTCCAAAATTGACAATCAATTTCATCTCCGAAAAATATAACGATTATATTTTCTTTCTCGTTTTAATTTTCTCATCAATATGAGATAAAAATAAAAATTTCCAATTTCACAAAATCGGAAAGCCCATTTCAGGGGTACTGCTAAATCGGGAAATTTCCCAAAATAGAAAGTGTACACCATCGTGTCCGTTTTCTTTAGCTCATTATTATTTCCAACTCATAATCACAATTATGAATCTCGGATTCAATCATATTGACCTCCGACTATATGTACTTAATTAACAGTTAATTAATACATGATCGTATTCAAGGATCGGTTTACATGAGAATGTGACCCTCAATGGTTCAGGTGTATAACTAGCCGTGGGCTCACAACATATTGTGATTCGAACAACATATTGTTCTTATTTCAACTACTCCCAAGAGTTTTAGATTAATAATCATATTATTTAATCTCCGAACAAGTCGGTGCCCAACGAATCAGTGACGAGCGTCTAGCAGCCACGCTTCACTAATTCCCTAGATACAAATGAAGTGCCTGCAAGAACCTTGTAATATAGTTAGCGTACAGTACGATCCCTCCGATACATATGTCCCGATCAAACTAGAGATATTGGTTAATCGAGATCTCTTGTTGAGTTTGATAACTGTGCGTACGTTCTAGGTTTCGTAAAATCCATTCGTGATTGATTCAGAGAATCACATTTCTCTAATCACCTCACTATTCAACTTTGGCCAGAGATTCCGGGACTACGAACCATCAGAACACACAGGACATCCATGATCTATATCAAGCGATCAGATCCCCTACTACCATGCACAGACTTCACATCAGATTTCGAACTGCACGAACATTGTCTCCTTTTTCGACTTACTCCCTTTCCAGGGAATCAGAGACACGTCACGATACAGCTAGTCCTCTGATGAAGTCACGGTGATGTCTGGGTCTTAAGGATTAATTGTGTACAACTATATTATGGAATTCTCTACTCGATCAGTGATAACCACTTAGAGATTCCAGGGAGAGGGGGTTCAGTGAACTCATCAACAGTGAGCACCCACTCAAGTATGTCGATGTCCCAACACCGAGGCTCGAGATTAGCCCACATACACTAAGTGCTAGTCTCAAGGGGGAAAGGCCGGGTATCCTTGTTATTGGCGTAACCCATCGACTAGGAACTGAGTTTGACCAGTTACATTGCGTTAACAGAATTATCTCTCGGTTTCCACAAAACCGAATTCATACAACATGTGTAACTGTACAGGACTATATCTATGATTTAACATTGGGAGAAGATATAGTATATGCCATTAATATAGGTTTCATTAATTAACGAAATAAACCGTTATATAACGGAATACGGTTAACCGCTCGGCCAACCGTTGGCACGCCGGTCACCTATTCCAACAATCTCCCACTTGACCTAGAGCCAACTATCCATGAATCTTAGTCCCATCGACCCTCGATGTTTCTCGCGGACATATTCAGATAAAGGCCTGGTACAGGGATCTACAAAGTTATCTTCCGAAGTGACACTCTCGACTCAGACGTCACCTCTGTCATTGATCTCTTAGATCACATGATATTATCTCTAGTACATGTTTGGACTTCTGATGAGATCTCGGTTCCTTAGCATTGCTACAGGACACCGTATAATCACAGTACAAGTTACTTGATTATTTGCGTCCGAAATTATAACCAACATTTGGATAAAGTTCCGTGTCAAAAACAGTCTCTTTTACAGCTTTAGATGCTGCAACATATTCAGGTTCTCGTGGTAGAATCATTAGTCGTTGCAGGAACCATTCCAGCATACGACACCACCTCTAAGCTCGAATATGAATCCCGATATCGACTTTTAGTCATCCACATCCGGTTGAAAACTAGAGTTCGTAAGTACCTCTAAATTCAACTCGGACCTCCCATAGACTAAGAACAATTCCTTAATGCTTTTGATTGCTAGTGCTCAAGGATTTCGTCCTTCACGACTTCAAATAAGCCGGTCTTGGGTTCGACTGATATTCACTTGTGACACTCACAACATTTATAATATCACGTCTAGTACACAGCATGCCATACATAATGCTCCCTAGTGCGGAGATATATGTGTTGTCCATTTCATCTCCTCGAATTACAGTCACACGAATTACGAGAGATGAACCCCATGGGACATTGGCAAGAATCTCTTCAGGATTCTTCCATGCTAAACCATTTCAGAAACAGTTTCTATGTACAAGGATTGAGAAGATTTTGCATTCTTCTAGATCTATATCTATAGTGACGTATCACAATACGTAGGATGCCTCTCCTCAAATCCTTTATTCGAGAAACGTGTGGATAACCGTGCTTTCGTTGACTGCAACATCACTCAATCATCCCTATGATTAGTATGTCATCAACGTACAACACTTAAATTTCACTACGCTCCCACTAACCTTCTTGAATACAAGGTACCTTAAAGTTTTATACCAAGTCAACGCTTTGACTATTGTATTTAAAACACATGTTCCATTTTAGGGATGCTCGTTTCAATCCATAAATGGATCGCTGGAGTATGCAAACCTTTTGCTCCTTTCCAGAAAATATGAAGCCTTCCGGCTGCGCTACAACTCTTCCATAATATCACATTCAAGGAAAGTAGACCTCATATCTATTTTCCATATCTCATAGTCGTACTATGCAGAAATGGCCAGCAAAATTGTAATGGACTTAAGCATAGCGACTGATGGAAAGATTGCCTCATAAACAACACATTGTCTTTGAGCAACTTCTTTCGCCATCATCCTTGCTTTAAAGGTCACACCTTTCTATATATACTCTCACGTCATAATTAATAGATCAATATGCAGCCTTTGGGAACGATTCCCTTTGGTGGATCTACCAAGGTCAAACCTTGTTGGAGTACATACAGTCCATTATGAATTTCATGGCAATAAGCCAATGTCCCATATTCGTATCCAATACGAATCAGTTGAAGTTTATTGGATCATATCCATCGTCAACTTTATCTTGATCATTATCAAGTTGGAACAGTCTATCAGGTACCTTCCGAACACTTTCGGATTAACGAACTGATAGATGAACAGGTATATTAGTGGTTTGTTGAATTGGTTCATCTCCAAGTACTTGTGTTTGAACTTCATAGTGTGGTTCATATTCTCGAACTATTTCGAGATTTACTATATTGCCTTTTCTATCGAACAGAAACTTCTTCTCTAAGAAGGCAACATTTCTTTAAACAAACATTTTGTTTTAGAAATATAGTAGAACAGGTATCCTTGTGAATGTTCAGGATACCCCACAAAATGGCATAAGCCGGATCTACTATCCAACTTATCTCCCACTAGCCGCATCACGCAAGCAGGATACGGGAGTGCCCAAGTTCATATGGTGTGGTTTTAACTGCTTTGGTGGTAACACTATTCAGCAAATGGACGACTGTCAAAAGTGCAGGACTTTTACAGTTTCGTCGACAATTTGGTGAACCCCTTTGTGGATCGAACCATGTCCAACAAAGTTTGATTCCAACATTCGGACACTCAATACAATTAAGGAGTTCCAGACGGAGTCCATTGCCAGAGAATCGTATTCTCCTTTAGATAGTCAATAAGCTTGGTGCTTAAATATTTATTACCACGATCATATCGTAATATAGCAACCAAGTTGGTTTCCTACTTTGATGTCTAAAATTATTGAACACTTCAAAATTAGAGACGTGTACTTCATAAGTACATTTGGTAGTTGAAAACCACCCCCACCAGTAACACATTAGTGGATCACACATCTCCGTTTGGATCAAATCCAATAGATCTTCAACACACTTAACTAGCGTGCTAAAGTTGTGCGGGGATTTGACTTCTATCAATTGCTGATATTTGGGTTTAGTTCATTCTTGTTTATTTGTTTATCGTCTTTAGCAAATCATATTTGCTTTCTTTTGTATAAAGGAAATCGGATTTCCAAAACAAAATTAAAGCCTTTACCTTCTATATCAAATATAGAAGTAAGATCTAATAATAGAACATTTCTATTAACAGCAGGTTTCTAAATTTAGACGAAACAAATAATCAATTGTTCAAAACAATAGAATAACTATAACCCAATACGAACCTTTGTCAGAACGTTTCTGCCTAAGGTATTTTAGCAGTTATGGCCCTATGGCCTTTATTCACACAACGATGGCAAGCGTCATCAACTCATTTGTTGACCTTGTTCTTAGTCGCCCTTCTAGTATCACCTTTATCCATCTTTACACTTAGACCGGAAACTATTTCCGTCATTTTCTTCAAGAAGAACACTTCTTTCATGAAGAAGCAATAATGAGAACAAATTTCTCGTATTGATGGTTGACTCTTTGATCAACATCTTGAACAACTTATCCATTGAAGGATCGAGCTTTGTTCATGTTGTAGTTCATAATGAACGATTCATAAGAACTAGAAATCCACTTCTCATAAGTGGCATTCCTCAGCAGTCAAAGGTTGAGTGAGATTATCAAATAATCTATTCTCAAGTACATAGAGGCACTCATAATTTTAAATCACAAGATTGAGATTCCAATTCAAATGGTTTGGGCCAGTGAGTTTGGATTGGTCGAGTATCGATGTTACGGGATATCTTAGAGAATATTACTGAGAAATATTAAGAAGATTAACATTGAGATAATTCGTTATTAATGATTACAATTAAATGTTTGGTCTTTATCATTTAATTGCCTCCCACTAAATTTTTCGAATTCCGCTATCCTCTAGCAGACAGACGGGAAAACTTATTTTTCCTTAGTTGGGCTTTAGGTCCAATAGCGTGAATATAACCCGTAGTTAATCTAGCCCGATTACATTCACCTAAAGGTAGAAACATTTTCAATCACATCTCTATGTGACCCTAAAGATTACTTTTCCTCACCATGACAATGAACTACGTTAATCGTACCCTTCAAAGTCAACCATGTGTCAAGACCGACCTACCGATCTGAGAAGTGAAAGTTGGACTCCAGTAAACATGTGTAAGCCCATAGTTAATCTATCCGACCACACATATTCAAAAGAATCGTAGCTAACACCTCTCCATCTTATGTCAATAAATTACAGCTTAACTCACAAGCAGTACTCCCCGCTAACACGGCATACCATACTACTTGTAAGTGGCTTTCACATAATTTATTGTCGGTAGAAGGAAAGGAGAAAGAACGACACATCGGTTCTCCTTTAAGGCTTGATATACATTCTCGGGAGAGAATGGAGGAGTATAGGATTGGTTATCTCATCAGAATAATCGTTGTACATTCTCAGGAGAGAATGAAGTGAGTGATCGATTGTTGATTCTTAACAACTATGTCCTCTATATGTCATCCTAACGAGCACATACGATCATAACATATATCACAATATATATCTCACATAATTCACATAGCATTTAATCACAATTAAAACGAGGTATGCAAATTAAATGGTGCTCTATTAATTAACTTGATTTAACAATTAAATCAATTAATTAATCTATCACCTTGTTGATAGAATATTTAAATCTATTATTTAATTGGTCAATAAATAATTTCACTAAATTAAATATTGATACTTCCTTTCTATTTCAATTTATTAATATCTTAATAATCAAAACGTGATGTCTCGTAAGTGAAACTCGAGGTTTCTAACCAGCGATTCATCATGCGAGCGACCCTATCTCCCATAAATGGGGGAGTCGAGCAGACCATCGAATCATGCCATCAAATGGCTCGATGTCTCTAATTTGTTTTAACAAAAACAAGTCTAGATGAATCACTCCCCGAGGTGCATTCATGTTTGACATTGAATTGTTACTTGATAACAAATTAGGCATTGTTTCAATCTATTAGATAAAAATAAATATCTTAATAGAAACAACTAAGTCCCAATTAAACAACATTAAATCAATCAATTCAACAAACAGCATGCGCGATTATATTCATAGACAATTAATCAATTTCAGAACCTGGCTCTGATACCACTGTTGGGGATCGTGCATGTATACGCAGCGGAAAACAAAAATTTTTATGAAAAACCGTTTTTCATTAATGTAAACATTTTACATTATATTTATTTTATTTTATTGAAAATCATATTTTCAATATTACATGCATTCAAATCTATTAGAATCAATAATTCACCATTTAATTTAATTATCAAATAATTAAATATTTAATTCATGCATCCCATACTACACAAATTAAATTTAGCGCAATTATATTTATCATATAAATGTATTACTTGTAGCGCAATTATATTAATCATATTAATATATTACAATTAATTACGCAGACATAATTAATTTGCGTCAAATTGACAATTAACATAATCTTATTATTTAATTCTAATCAACTTGAGTTTATATAAACATCCGCACATAATTAATTTGCATTAGATTGACAATTAACATAATCATATTATTTAATTCTAATCATCTTGAATTGTGCAATTAAATTAATCAAATTAATTAATTACACATATATAATTAATTACGTAAACATGTGCACATAATCAGTTTGCGTCAAATTGACAATTAAGATAATCATATTATTTAATTCGAATCAATTTGAATTTAATTGACATTTAAATTAATCACAATTAATTTTTCTTTATCAATTAAAAATCCCATAGCGCAAACATTAACAGTACATAGCCCAAACATTTAACGCAAACAATTAAATCTAAATTTAATTGTAAGTACCTCAGGGATTCATCGGACGAAACGAGGTTTGTCGGAAGTCGCGCGGATGCGACGCGGGGACGGCACGGGTCGTGTGCGTGGAGAGCCGAGCGAGTGGCGGGGCTCTCGGCTAGACTCGTGTGTCACGGCTGGAGCGCACGGGCGCGACTCGGGCTGTGCTCGGGCGTTCCTTCGGCGTCTCTCGTCTAATCAGGTTTCACCTCGTATAGGTAATCCAACTTACGTATTGCACTAGAAACACGTAAGGGAGAATACGACGGGAAAAACGGGCCGGAAAAATGGTGCCGGAATCGGATTCCGGCGAGGGGAGGCGGCTGCCGGCGGCGGCACTAGGCGGCGGCGGGCGGCGGCTCCGGTTGTCGGCGGTCCTCCGAGGGAGGAGCCGAGGGGGCGGACGAGAGGGAGAAGGAGAGGAGAGAAAGTGAGGCTAGGGTTTTGAGCTCTTCACTTTGGTGTGTTTATTCTCATGCCTATGAGGCTCCTTTTATAGGTGAAGAAAGGAGCTTGTTGGGCTCAAACCCTAATGAATCAGATCCATTAACCCTAGCCGGCCCAATACATTAGCCGTCATTACGTTTCTCCAAAATTGACAATCAATTTCATCTCCGAAAAATATAACGATTATATTTTCTTTCTCGTTTTAATTTTCTCATCAATATGAGATAAAAATAAAAATTTCCAATTTCACAAAATCGGAAAGCCCATTTCAGGGGTACTGCTAAATCGGGAAATTTCCCAAAATAGAAAGTGTACACCATCGTGTCCGTTTTCTTTAGCTCATTATTATTTCCAACTCATAATCACAATTATGAATCTCGGATTCAATCATATTGACCTCCGACTATATGTACTTAATTAACAGTTAATTAATACATGATCGTATTCAAGGATCGGTTTACACGAGAATGTGACCCTCAATGGTTCAGGTGTATAACTAGCCGTGGGCTCACAACATATTGTGATTCGAACAACATATTGTTCTTATTTCAACTACTCCCAAGAGTTTTAGATTAATAATCATATTATTTAATCTCCGAACAAGTCGGTGCCCAACGAATCAGTGACGAGCGTCTAGCAGCCACGCTTCACTAATTCCCTAGATACAAATGAAGTGCCTGCAAGAACCTTGTAATATAGTTAGCGTACAGTACGATCCCTCCGATACATATGTCCCGATCAAACTAGAGATATTGGTTAATCGAGATCTCTTGTTGAGTTTGATAACTGTGCGTACGTTCTAGGTTTCGTAAAATCCATTCGTGATTGATTCAGAGAAACACATTTCTCTAATCACCTCACTATTCAACTCTGGCCAGAGATTCCGGGACTACGAACCATCAGAACACACAGGACATCCATGATCTATATCAAGCGATCAGATCCCCTACTACCATGCACAGACTTCACATCAGATTTCGAACTGCACGAACATTGTCTCCTTTTTCGACTTACTCCCTTTCCAGGGAATCAGAGACACGTCACGATACAGCTAGTCCTCTGATGAAGTCACGGTGATGTCTGGGTCTTAAGGATTAATTGTGTACAACTATATTATGGAATTCTCTACTCGATCAGTGATAACCACTTAGAGATTCCAGGGAGAGGGGGTTCAGTGAACTCATCAACAGTGAGCACCCACTCAAGTATGTCGATGTCCCAACACCGAGGCTCGAGATTAGCCCACATACACTAAGTGCTAGTCTCAAGGGGGAAAGGCCGGGTATCCTTGTTATTGGCGTAACCCATCGACTAGGAACTGAGTTTGACCAGTTACGTTGCGTTAACAGAATTATCTCTCGGTTTCCACAAAACCGAATTCATACAACATGTGTAACTGTACAGGACTATATCTATGATTTAACATTGGGAGAAGATATAGTATATGCCATTAATATAGGTTTCATTAATTAACGAAATAAACCGTTATATAACGGAATACGGTTAACCGCTCGGCCAACCGTTGGCACGCCGGTCACCTATTCCAACAACCGCTACATTGGACCAGTGGAAATCGTACGCCCAGGAGAAAGAGAGACAGGTCGGGGAGTTGACCCGGTTGAATGAGGAGGTGATCTCCCAGAGCGACCACCTTATGTCCGAGGTCAAGGATTATACCACAGCTCTCGCCGCGACCTCCAAATATCGGGACATGTGGCGCGAGTTGGCCGACTTCCGGGGTGTGAAGATGGAGATGGCCGCAGCGGAGGCCAGAGCCCTCAAGTCGCTAGCCGCGGCGCTGTCCCAAAACATCACTGAGGTGAACGGGGAAGTGGCGAAGCTCACGGAGTCTCTTGAGACCCGGGGGTCGGAGGTCAAATCCCTTCAAGGCCAGCTGACTGAGGCTCGCGCCCGGATCACCTTTCTTGAAAAAGAGCTCGCCAGCCCGTGGACCGACCACCACGTGCTCAATGAACACTTTTATTCGAGCAGTTTGGCCGATGCAGTCAGGTTTGCTCAATCGTAAAACGATGTGGCGGCTCGGGGCCACGTCTTGGGGTATTGGAAAGGTATTATGAGCACTCGGGTCCTTGACCCTCGGCTTCACCAAGAGTATCTGGACCTCGAGGAGGACCTCCATATTGACATGAAGTGGTGGCCGAGATATGATCGTCTGGTTCGTCCCAAGAAGCAATTGATTGTGCAGCTCGTACCGGTGCAGGAAGGAGGCTCGGAGACCGGGCCCGGGGTCAGCGAATCTTCCACCGCGGTCGTGCCTGAGGACGCTCCAGTAGCTGGGGATGGCCTTTCTCCCCGCCAAGTGGCCGTGATGGAGGAGGTTGTTGTCGGGTTCCCTGATCAGAGTATAGACGCCTTCTATGATGGTTTTGATGCGAGCTAGAATGTGCAGCCGACCGTTGATGGTGGTGAGGTCGATGATGATGCCAAAATCGATGAAGTCCCCGAAGTTGATCCAGCGACCCCGCAAGGTTCCCCGAAGCTATAGGTTTGCTCGTCCAGGGTGTTCTCTCTTCTTGCCTATCGAACACTTTATTTACTTTATCCAATAAGGAGGACTACACAGAAGACAATTCAATGAATTCAGATGAGGGTCGTGATGAGAAATCCAATAAGGAGCATCACAATGAAAAGAATTCGTTTAATTCTAAGCACACTAGTGATGAGAAAACCAACAAGAGGTATCACACTGAAGACAATGTGAATTCTGATCAGCCCACCGAAAAGAAAACCAAGAAAGATCATTCGGTGAATTTTGATCGGACCAGTGATGAAAAATCGGTCTCATCAATCTATACATCAAAAGTACTTGATATTGATCTTAATTTTCCTCCGACAATGTAGGCAAAAATTGAAATAATAATAACAAATGCAGGTTCACCTATTGGAATAATAAAATTTAATTTATTTGATTTTTATTTGTTTTGTTTCCCTTTTTTTTTATTATTACCTTTATTTAGACATTGTTTATTTCTAAAATAATTTTAGTCATTCTTTATAATTATTCAATTTAATTCTATAATATTCATGAGTAAAAAATGAAATAAGTTTAATTGATCACCACCATACCTGACAAACACCAAGATCGAATGTTAAGAATTCGGGAAAAAGTATCACAATGAAAAGAATTCAATGAATTTTGAGCATACTATTGATGAGAAAATCAACAAGAGGTATCAAATTGAAGAGAATTCACCGAATTCTTAACCGCTCACAGAAAAGAAAACCAAGAAATCTATCTTCTCAACCAAATAATCAAGAGAACTTGATATTGATCTTAAATTTCCTCTACAAATGTAATTAAAATAGCACAATTGAAACTCTAACAAGTATAATTTAATCTCATTATACTACCTCTCAAACAAAAACTTATAATTTAATTTCATTATACTAATAATCCGTAAATTAAAAATTCATTTCAAAACTTTATTTTCTTATTTTTCAATAAATTTAATCACATGATTTTATTTGAATAATAATATAATTATATTTTATTTTTCTATAAATTAAATCATTATCAATCACGCAAACTATTTCAAACAAATATATAATAGAGATAATTATAATTTAGTGGCTGAACTATACTCACTTGATTACATTGGTTGAAGATGAAAAATTACACTTTTATCTTTTTATTATTTATTAGTTTTATTTATGAAAACGTAATGAATTAAAAACTAATTAAAATCAAAACAAAATCAATAAAAACAATTTTCATTTTTTTAATTCAAAAGTCAACTCCCCTCTATCATTCACTATTATTTTTATTCCAATTCCATTGCAAGAACAAAAAAAAAATTAAAAAAAAAAATCAATACATCTTTTGCTGTCTTGTTTCTTGAAACCATGGAAAACAAAATGTGTAAAGCCGACGACACCGGTGAGATTTCCCAGTGACGAAACCCCGGCGTACTTCTCCGAACCATTCGACGAGGGGCTGAGCCACTCTACTGCTACATACCCCACGGGCCACGACTCCCTCGAGAACCCCCACCCTTTCCCCTCCGGCCAACCGTCGCCGTTTCGCACCATCTCCGGCGCCGCCGTCTCCGCCAACGTCTCCACCCCTCTCTCCACCGAGATAATACCCCTCAGATCCCACAAATTGTATTAAAATAAGCACGTGCACTCATTTAAGCCACTAAAGTGTAATTAGGCTACCGAACAAAATATTAGCCACCAAATTATAAAAGTGTCTATACTTCAATCACTAAACTATAATTATCCATATATAATATAATAATAATCAATAATTTTAAAGGATTTCAATCCATAATTTTATATTCTTATTTTTTTTATAAATTAAAATAAAGCAAAAAACTATTAATCAATAATTTTACCCGGATTTTATTCCATAATTTTATATTCTTATTTTTTTATAAATTAAAATAAAGCAAAAAATTATTAATCAATAATTTTAAACGGAATTTATTCCATAATTTTATATTCTTATTTTTTATAAATTAAATTAACGCACGTTCAATTCCATTCAATAAAATACATGTAATTTTATTTTTTATTTATTTTTATATCAATCACTCAATAATTATAATATAATTTAACATAATTATATATTAAACGTTTATAAATCACGTATTTTAAACAAGTACGGTATAGTATAATTTAATTTAATTATACTAAAAATTCATAATTAAATTATAATAAAATAAGTTAACGCATATAATTTAATCTCATTATATTTGGTTCAATTTCATTGAAAAAATACATGTAATTTTTTTATTAATCACGCAAAATTTTATATTCTTAATTTTTATAAATTAAACTACGCATTCAATTTCATTTCAAAAATACCATGTAATTTTATTTTTGTTTATTTTTATATCAATCACCTAATAATTATAATATATATATATATATATATATATATATATATATAAATCACGTATTTTAAACAATTACTGTATAATTTAATTTAATTATATACTAAAAACCCATAATTAAATCACAAATAAAATAAGTTAAATCTCATTATATTTGCGTTCAATTTTATTGAAAAAATACATGTAATTTCTTTTATATTAATCACGCAATAATTATAATTATAAGTATAATTTAATATAATTATAAATTATATTTGCGTTCAATTTTATTGAAAAAATACATGTAATTTTATTTTATTTATTTATTTTTATATCAATCACACAATAATTATAGTATAATTTATTATAATTTTATGTAAATCACATACTGTATAATTTAATTTAATTATATTAAAATTCTACAATTAAATCACAATAAAATAAGTTAACTTATATACTAAAAACCCATAATTAAATCACAAATAAAATAAGTTAAATCTCATTATATTTGCGTTCAATTTCATTGAAAAAATACATGTAATTTCTTTTATATTAATCACGCAATAATTATAATTATAAGTATAATTTAATATAATTATAAATTATATTTGCGTTCAATTTTATTGAAAAAATACATGTAATTTTATTTTATTTATTTATTTTTATATTAATCACACAATAATTATAGTATAATTTATTATAATTTTATATTAAACTTATGTAAATCACGTATTTTAAACAAGTATTGTATGATTTAATTTAATTATATTAAAATTCTACAATTAAATCACAATAAAATAAGTTAACGCGTTATATTATAATCTCACATAAAAGTAAACCAAGAAACCAATTAGCCCACTGAAAAGAAAATTAAGAAAGACTGAAAAGAAAATTAAGAAAGAGTCACATAAAGGTAAACCAAGAAACCAATCAACCCACTGAAAAAAGAAAATCAAGAAAGAGTATTAAAGTGAACAACATTCGGTAATTGATATTGATCTGAAATTTTCTCTACAAATGTAATTAAAATAGCACAATTGAAACTCTAACAAATAATAATTTAATTTCATTATACTACCTCTCAAATAACAGCTTATAATTTAATTTTATTATACTAATAATCAGTAAATTGAAAATTCATTTCAAAACTTTATTTTCTTATTTTTCAATAAATTAAATAGTCGTCAATCACATGATTTCATTCGAACAATACATGTAATTTTATTTTATTTTTCTATAAATTAAATTACCATCAATCACGCACTACCTATTTCCAACAAACATATAATATAATAATAATCAATCATTTTAAAGGATTTCAATTCATAATTTTATATTCTTATTTTTTTTATAAATTAAAATAAAGCAGAAAATTATTAATCAATCATTTTAAATGGATTTCATTCCAAAATTTTATATTCTAATTTTTTATAAATTAAACTAACGTTCAATTTCATTCAAAAAATACATGTAATTTTATTTTTTATTTATTTTATTATAGTATAATTTAATATAATTATAAATTAAACTTATGTAAATCAAGTATTTTAAATAAGTAATGTATAATTTAATCTCATTATATTTGCGTTCAATTTAATTGAATAAATACATGTAATTATTTTTTATATTTAATCTCATTATATTTGCGTTCAATTTAATTGAATAAATACATGTAATTATTTTTTATATTAATCATGCAAAAATTTTAAGTATAATTTAATATAATTATAATTATATTTTATTTCAATTTTATTGAAAAAATACATGTAATTTTATTTTATTTATTTATTTTTATATTAATCACCCAATAATTATAATATAATTATAAATTAAACGTATGTAAATCACCGTATTTTAATTTAATTTAATTATACTAAAAATCCACAATTAAATCACAATAAAATAAATTAACGCGTAATACTAAAATTTTCATTTGATTACAACAATTTATAATTTTTTTATAAATTGTAACAATGTGTAACATCTCAAACAAAATCATCGGCTTCTCCAACTCATACTAATATAAGCAATTAATCCCTCAAATATATCAGGAAAATATAAATAAAATAAACAAAAAATACTTGAGAGAACCAATGCTTTATAGAATTATGTGAATTCAGATCAGACTAGCCATGAGAATAGTATTACATTGAAAAAAATTCGGTGAATTCTGAGCATACTAGTGATGAGAAAACCAATGAGCATACTAGTGATGAGAAAACCAAGAAGAGGTATCAAATTGAAGATAATTTCGGTGAATTCATTCCACAAAAATAAAAAACAAAGAGAGAGTATCAGAAAGAAGATTGATAAATTCTGATACAACGTGATGATAAAATTCTGATAAAACTTGCGATGATGAAAAATCTATCTTATCAACCAAATCATCAAGAGGAATTGATATTAATCTTAATTTTCCTTCACCAATATAATGAAAATTTACAATAACAATAACAAATGTTGGTTTACTTGTTGAAATAAGAAATTTTACTTTTTAAATTTGATTTAATTGTTTGTTTTTTTTATTTTTATTTTTTATTTATACATTGTTTATTTGTGAAATTGTTTTTAAAATTCTTTATTTTCATATAATTTTATTTTCTAATTTTTTTAATAAATTAAATCAGTATATTATATTAAATAAGGTTGTGCAAAATTTGTGCAACTATGTAACAAGTATTTGCAATAATTGTGCAACAATACATCAATTGTGCTTAAATTTATTTTTTATATTTTCTATAAATTAAACTAGTGTCAAAAGATTATTGTTATGTATGTAATTATTTAATTATGTGAATATAGTTTTTAACGTATATATTATTAAATGGTTCTTATAATATATATATTTTTTTAAAAAAATGAAACAACATACAATCCACAGTCAAGAAAATTGATAAACATAAAACTTTTACAAATTAAACCATACGCAAAAACAATATTATAATTTAATCTACGTATAACAATAGTGTATAATTTTAAATAATCACAAGTTAAAAAAATTAAATCACAGTCAATCCACAATTCTTATAATATATTAATTATATATTTTTTAAAAGTTAAACCAAAGTCAATCCATAGTCAAGAAAATCAATTTATCATTATATGTAAAAAATTACAAATTAAACCATAAACAAAACAAAATTATGATTTAATCTAAATATTACAACATGTATAATTTTAAATAGTTATAAAAAAAAATTAAAAAATTAAACCATTATATTCACAGTAAAAAAAATACGTTAAAACTTACAAATTAAACCATACTTAAAATTTACAAATTAAACCATATAGTCAAAAAATACGTTAAAACTTACAAATTAAACCATACTTAAAATTTACAAATTAAACCATACGACAAAAACAATATTATAATTTAATCTAATGATAATTAAGTGTATAATTTTAAATAATTATAAAACCGTGGATATTATTTTTTCAAATAATTTTCTAATTATAACAAAATTTGCAATTTTAAATAATTATAAAGCGTAAAGTGAATTTTTTTTCAAACTAATTTTTTTATATAAATTAAATTATCCTCAATGACGTGATACCATCTCAAACAACATCAATGTTCGCTCTTCATCTCATACAAATATGCTCAGTTTATCTCCGAAAGCATGTGAGGAAATTTTAGGTGAGATAAATAAAAAAAATACTTGAAAAACCCAATAAGGAGGACCACACGGAAGAGAATTCAATGAATTCAGATCAGGGTGGTGAAGAGAAATCCAATAAGGGGCATTGCAATGAAAAGAATTCGTTTAATTTTGGGCACACCAATGATGAGAAAACGACCAAGAAGTATCACACTGAAGACAAGGTGAATTCTGCCCACCGAAAAGAAAATCAAGAAAGATCATTCGGTGAATTTTGATCAATCGACTCAGTGATGAAATATCAATCTCATCAACCAGGACAACAAAAAGACTTGATATTGATCTTTATTTTCCTCTACCAATGTAGGCAAAAATTAAAATAATAATAACAAAAAATTTTGCAATTGATTTTTATTTGTTTTGTTTCCGTTTTTTAATTATTACCTTTATTTAGACATTGTTTATTTCTAAAATAATTTTACTCATTCTTTATAATTATTCAATTTAATTCTATAATATTCATGAGTAAAAAATGAAATAAGTTTAATTGATCACCGCCACACCTCACAAACATCAAGATCGAATGTTAAGAATTGTAAAAAGTATCAAAATGAAAAGAATTCGGTGAATTTATCTTATCAACCAAATCATCAAAGGAATTGATATTGATCTTAATTTTCCTCCACCAATGTAATGAAAATTTACAATAATAATAAAAAATGTTGGTTTACTTGTTGTAATAATAAATTTTACTTTTTACATTTCATTTTAAATTGTTTGTTTTCTTTTTATTTTTTCCTTTATTTATACATTGTTTATTTGTGAAATTATTTTTAGAATTCTTTATTTTCATTTAATTTTATTTTATAATTTTTTTAATAAATTAAATCAGTATACAAGTATATTAAATAACGTTGTACAAAAATTGTACAACTATGTAACAAGTGTTTGCAATAACTGTGCAACAATGCATCAATTGTGCTTAAAATTATTTTTTATATTTTCTATAAATTAAACCAGTGTCAAAAGAGTATCGTTATGTATGTAATTATTTAATTACGTGGATATAGTTTTTATTTTATATTATTATTAAAATTTTCTTATAATATATATATTTTAAAAAAAAAATTAAACAAAATACAATCCACAATCAAGAAAATTGATAAACATAAAATATTTACAAATTAAACCATATGCAAAAATAATATTATAATTTAATCTAATTATAATTAGATTGTATAATTTTAAATAATTATAAAACGGTAGATATTATTTTTCAACATATATGTAATTTTCTAATTATAACAAAAATGTGCAATTTTAAATATTTATAAAACGTAAAGTGAAATTTTTTTCAAAATGATTTTTTTATATAAATTAAACCATAAGCATTACCATCTCAAACAACAACAACAATATTCGCTTTTTATCTCATACAAATATTTTTAGTTTATCTCCGAAAGCATGTGAGGAAATTTTAGACGAGATAAATAATACTTCACAAAACCAATAAGAAGGACCACACGGAAGAGAATTCAATGAATTCCAAGCATCACAATGAAAAGAATTAGTTTGATTCTGAGCACACTAGTGATGAGAAAACCAACAAGAGGTATCACACTGAAGACAATGTGAATTCTGATCAGTCCACCGAAAATAAAACCAAGAAAGATCATTCGGTGAATTTTGATCGACCACTGATGAAAAATAAGTCTGATCAATCAGAAAATCAAAAGGACTTGATATTGATCTTAATTTTCCTCCTAGACAGAAATTGAAATAATAATAACAAATGCAGGTTTACATATTGAAATAATAAAATTTAATTTATTTGATTTTTATTAGTTTTGTTTCCCTTTTTTATTATTACCTTTATTTAGACATTGTTTATTTCTAAAATAATTTTAGTCATTCTTTATAATTATTCAATTTAATTCTATAATATTCATGAGTAAAACATGAAATAAGTTTAATTGATCACCGTCTACAAACACCAAGATCAAATGTTAAGAATTCGGTAAAAAGTATCACAATGAAAAGAATTAGGTGAATTTATCTTATCAACCAAATTATCAAAAGAATTGATATTGATCTTAATTTTCCTCCACCAATGTAATGAAAATTTACAATAATAATATAAAATGTTGGTTTACTTTTAGGAAATAATAAATTTTACTTTTTACATTTCATTTTAAATTATTTGTTTCCTTTTTATTTTTTCCTTTATTTATACATTGTTTATTTATGAAATTATTTTTAGAATTCTTTATTTTCATATAATTTTATTTTATAATTTTTTTAATAAATTAAATGTATAGTATATTAAATAACGCTTGTGCAAAAATTATGTAACTATATATCAAGTGTTTGCAATAACTGTGCAACAATGCATCAATTGTGCTTAAATTTATTTTTTATATTTTTTATAAATTAAACCAGTGTCAAAAGAGTATTGTTATGTATATAATTATTTAATTACGTGGATATAGTTTTTATTGTATATATTATTAAATACCATCTTAAACAACAACAACAATATTCGCTATTTATCTCATACAAATATGCTCGGTCTATCTCCAAACATAATGTGAAAAAATTTTAGACTAGATAAATAAAAAAATACTTGACAAAACCAATAAGGAGGATCACACGGAAGAGAATTCAATAAATTTCAATCAGTGTGGTGATGATAAATCCAATAAGGAGCATCACAATGAAAAGAATTCGTTTAATTCTGAGCACACTAGTGATGAGACTAACAAGAGGTATTACAAAGACAAAGTGAATTCCGATCAATCCACCGTAAAGAAAATCAAGAAAGATCATTCGATCAATTTTGATACCAATGATGAAAATTCGGTCTCATCAACCCAAACATCAAAAGAACTTGATATTGATCTTAATTTTCCTCCACCAATGTAGGCAAAAATTAAAATAATAATAACAAATGAAGGGTTTACCTATTGAAATAATAAATTTTAATTTTTGCATTTGATTTTTATTTGTTTTGTTTTCCTTTTTAATTATTACCTTTATTTAGACATTGTTTATTTTTAAAATAATTTAAGTCATTCTTTATAATTATTCAATTTGACTATATAATATTCACAAGTAAAAATATTAATCAATAATTTTAAATTTATTTCAAACAAGCATATAATATAATAATAATTAATAATTTTAAAGGATTTCAATCCATAATATTATATTCTTATTTTTTTTTATAAATTAAAATAAAGGAGAAAACTATTAATCAATAATTTTAAACGGATTTCATTCTAAAATTTTATATTCTTATTTTTCATAAATTAAACTAATTCAATTTTATTCAAATAATACATGTAATTTTATTTATTATTTATTTTTATATCAATCACGCAATAATTATAATATAATTTAATATAATTATATATTAAACTTATGTAAATCACGTATTTTAAAAAGGTAATGTATAATTTAATTTAATTAAAATAAAAATCTATAATTAAATCACAATAAAATAAGTTAACAGTATAATTTAATTTCATTCAATTTCATTGAAAAAATACATGTAATTTTTTTTATATTAATCACGCAATAGTTATAAATATAATTTAATATGATTATAAATTATATTTGCGTTCAATTTTATTGAAAAAATACATGTAATTTATTTTATTTATTTATTTTTATATAAGTTAACGCATTATACTATAAATTTTCATTTGATTACAACAATTTATAATTTTTTATTTTTTTATAAATTATACCAATGTGTAACATCTCAAACAACCATTGGTTTCTCCAACTCATACTAATATGAGCAATTTATCCCCCAAAGTATATAAGGAAATTATAGACAAAATAAACAAAAAAAAATTCAGATCAGACTAGCGATAAAAATAGCATCACATTGAAAAAAATTCGTGGAAGAGGTATTAAATTCGGTGAATTTATTTAACTATAAAAAAGAGTATCTAAAATAACATTTCATAAATTATGATAAAACTGGTGATAATGAAAAATCTATCTTATCAATCAAATAATCAAGAAGAATTGATATTGATCTTAATTTTCCTCTACGAATGTAATGAAAATTTACAATAATAATAAAAAATATTAGTTTACTTGTTGGAATAATAAATTTTACTTTTTACATTTAATATTAAAATGTTTGTTTTCTTTTTATTTTTTCCTTTATTTATAAATTGTTTATTTGTGAAATTATTTTTAGAATTCTTTATTTTCATATAATTTTATTTTCTAATTTTTTTAATAAATTAATTAAGTATAGTATACTAAATAAGTTGTGCGAAAATTGTGCAACTATGTAACAAGTGTTTGCAATAACTGTGAAACATTGCATCAATTGTGCTTAAATTTATTTTTTATATTTTCTATAAAGTGTCAAAAGAGTATTGTTATGTATGTAATTAATTAATTATGTGGATATAGTTTTTACTTTATATATTATTAAATGTTTCTTATAATATATATATTTTTTAAAAATTAAACTACATACAATCTACAGTAAAGAAAATTGTTAAACATAAAATTTTTACAAATTAAATTATACGAAAAAACAATATTATAATTTAATCTAATTATAATTAGAAAAATAATTATAAAATTGTGGGTATTATTTTTCAACATATATAATATTATAATTTAATCTAATTATAATTAGAAAAATAATTATAAAATGGTGGGTATTATTTTTCAACATATATGCAATTTTCTAATTATAACAAAAATGTGCAATTTTAAATAATTATAAAGCGTAAAGTGAATTTTTTTTCAAACTAATTTTGTATTTTTTTTTCAAACTAATTTTTTATATAAATTAAACTATCCTTAATAATGCAATACCATCTCAAACAACAATAACAACAATATTCGCTCTTATCTCATACAAATATGCTCAGTTTATCTCTGAAAGCATGTGAGAAAATTTTAGACGAGATAAATAAAAAACCAACAAGGAGGACCACACAGAAAAGAATTCAATAAATTCAGATCAGTGTGGTGATGAGAAATCCAAGAAAGAGCATCACAATGAAAAGAATTCGTTTAATTCTAAGCACAAAACCAACAAGGAGGTATCACACCGAAGACAATGTGATTTCTGATCAACCCACGAAAAGAAAACCAAGAAAGATCATACGGTGAATTTTGATCGGACAAGTGATGAAAAATGGTCTCATATCAAAAGGACTTGATATTGATCTTAATTTTACTCCACCAATAAATGCAAAAATTAAAATAATAATAACAAATGCATTCTTAACTATTGTAATAATAAAATTTAATTTCTGCATTTGATTTTTATTTGTTTTGTTTCCCTTTTTAATTATTACCTTTATTTAGACATGGTTTATTTCTAAAATAATTTTAATCATTCTTTATAATTATTCAATTTAATTATATAATATTCATTAATAAAAAATAAAATAAGTTTAATTGATCACCTCCACACCCGACAAACACCACTAAAAAGAAAACCAAGAGAGAGTATCATGCAAAAAGAACATTACTGGTGATAATGAAAAATCTATCTTATCAACCAAATCATCAAGAAGAATTGATATTGATCTTAATTTTCCTCCACCAATGTAATGAAAATTTACAATAATAATAACAAATGTTGGTTTATTTGTTGAAATAATAAATTTTACTTTTTACATTGGTGGAGGATTTGTGTAGTTTACTCCCCTACTTTCAACGATATCTGATTTAACATTGAAATATATATTTTAACATAAATTTCTATTTAATAATTAAATATAAACATAATATTAAAAATTGGCAAAAATTAACTTGTGCAAATATTAACTTGCACAATCTAATAAAAATTTATTAAATTGTGCAAAAATAAATATAGCCAGAATTCAAACACTTAACTAACATGGAAATATATATTTTAACATAAATTTCTATTTAATAATTAAATATAAACATAATATTAAAAATTGGCAAAAATTAACTTGTGTAAAAATTAACTTGCGCAATCTAATAAAAATTTATTAAATTATGCAAAAATAAATATAGCCAGAATTCAAACACTTAACAATAAAATATTATAAAAAAATATATAACTATGTCCTTATGTACTTTATCACCCCGTTATATAAAAATATGCGTAGCAGTAGCACTAATATCATGAGCTTTAGGTAAAAACAACCCTAATATAATGTGCCTTAGATAAAAATGTGCATTTGCGGTGCTTAGATAAAAATGTGCGTATGGGCTAACAATGTGTGTAGCGCTAATACTAAGTGTATTTACATCACCCATTATGTAAAAATGTACATACCCTTATTGGTCAATAAGACACAAGCTTTGATAGCTAGACCAAAATAATTGTTTTTGTAATTTGATCCAATAGTTTTGTGATCTCAATCTCAATTTATATCTGAATTATATGTTTGTGAATGAACCTAAATCAATCTCAATCTAAATTTATTACAAAAATTAAGATAAACAAATACTTAAGCAAATTGACTATTAATTGCTTTGAATTTCTCTTATATAGAGAAAAAAATAAAAGTAATGAAGTATAACGTTCATGAACAACCCAATATGAAAAAAAAAATGATAAAAAAAATCCAAAAAAAAAAAATATTAACAAATAAACAAGCCAAAGATATATAATATTGCAATTAAAATATTTTCAAATAAAAAATATATAGTTAATTAAAAATTGCGCAAAAAATAATATCAATTATCATATTTAGAGCAAAATTATATATATAATGATGTAAAAAATTATTAATAAGGCAAAAATAAATATTAAATAAAACTAAATAAATAGAATTCATACACTAAGAGATAAAATATTATATAAAAATATGTAACTAGGTCCTTAGGTACTAAAAGATAGTTTTTTTCCTCAACGACAAGGTATCTGTTAATGATAGGGTATACAATAATGACTGTAATCAGTAATTATTGATTCATAATTTGATTTTTTTCTAAAGTGTAATATTTCTTTTTTTAGTAATTTAGAAAAAATAGGGCAAATGGAATAAGGTGATCTTATAGAAAGAAATGGATTTCCTCGTGTACTTTTGGTTTTTTGTAGATATTGTCTTAATTTCTGATAAATCTTTTAGTGTTCAATTTTTAGATGAGACTGTTGTTTCTCTGATACAAGTCTTTTTATACGAAAGAACTCTTATAAATACCATTTTGTTGCCTTCCTTTAAAATATTGCAAATAAAAAATATATAATGAAAAAAGTTGATGAAAATTAAATTATAGAGTAAAGTAAAAAATTGCGCAAAAAACATCAATTATCATATTATAGCGCAAAAATAAATATAAAATAAAATTTAAAAAGTAAAATTCAAAAATATATAACTATGTCCCTAGGTATTTATTAATTTTGAGATTGTTTTTTTTTTTTTTTTGGTAAAGGTCAATTTCATTAAAAATAAAAGGTGTAACAGGAATACGCGTACGGAAGACCTTACCGTCCCACATGAGCTAACAGAGTAGCTCTCCGATCAACCGAATACAACTTATAGCAAAACAAATATATAAACTACCAAGCTATATGCCACACTCTCTGTCAGTCTTCCAGGAATGAGAAACCGACTTAGACTTTGATTGCTTTTTACTAAAAAAATAAAAACATAAATGGAAGAGATGGTGAAGTAATGCGGGCCGATAAATCGAGCAAGCGGAAGTTGAAATTTGGAAGCGAGTCGAACTCGTTATTTTCACTCGGAGACTCGTCGGTGAGACACGAGGTATCGAAACCCGACATTTCCCATGCGGTGGGAGTTGTTAGACGATTCGGGTGCTACTCGGGTAATCCTTTCGGAGAGAGTCCGGTGATGAAGATTCGAAAAACGAGGAGTATGCAAAGGAGTCGGGGAGCTAGCAACGGTAAGAATGTTGGAGGCTATTGGTTGGAATCGTCGATTAGAGACGAGGTGACGAAGCCCGACATTTCCCATGCGGTGGGAGTTGTTAGACGATTGGGGTGCTACTCGGGTAATCGTTTCATAGAGAGTCCGGTGACGAGGATTCGGAAAACGAGGAGTATGCAAATGAGTCGAAGAGCTAGCAACGGTGATAATGTTGGAGGCTATCGGTCAAGATCGTCGGTGATAGACGATAGGCATGTGAATGCCAACGTTGCTCATTCAGTGGGAGTTAGCCGGTTCAGGAGCAATCCGGAAAGACGACATGTGGGAGCTTTGAGAAGCTCGGGTTCCATGTTGCGATTTCGGAGGTCCGAAAGAGGATTGCGTGGTGACGAAGAGGTTGACGGAATTGGCGATGTTGTTGAGAAGGGGCGAGTGTCGAGGGTTGTGATGAGAAACCCGGAGATCGATGCTCGGTCTAAGCACGAGGTGCTTGAGACGTTCCGGGGAAGTCGAATGTCGACCGGTGTGTCGAAGAAGAAGGTGGTGATGCCTTGGAAGCCGAAGTCGGGAGAGACTTCAGTTAGACTTCTCGGTAGTGTAGTTTGGTTGTGTCTCCAGGTGGGAGATTGTTGGGTTTGGTGGAGCCAAACCAAGACAAGCTGACGAAGCCACGACGAAGACGAGCGCGAATGGAGTTCGCCGGGATGAGGTGCCGAATTCGGCTCAGGAATCGGCACGTTCGTGCCAAGTCTTCAACGGGTCTGGCATGTTCGTGCCAGACGTGGCAGATTTTCAGCAAGGTTGGCACATTTGTGCCACTTCTTGGATGCTTTTGGGCCAACTCGTTTTTGGGGCTTTTTAAGGTCTTTTTTGGGCTTTGACTAGGTCTTGACCTTACTACTATATAGTACCTCCCCTCACATATACCTTATCCAACATTTGTAGCCTTGTGAAGGGTTGTTAGCTCAGTTGATTGAGGATCAATATACTATCTTTTCTATTATTTATTTCTTAAATTAAGTTATCAATCATTTAGGTAATTACTTAGTCAGTAAGTCAATCATTAGAGTTTTAGTATTTATCTTTAGCTTATAAATAGAGGTATGGATGTTCTTGAATATTATGAAAAAAAGTTATTTCTTTTGAAATATATTGTCTACAGCGTTTTTGGCTGGTTGCTAGGATAATTCAAGACCACCTTTGTCTTGGGTTGCTAGAATAACCTCTCTTGAGGTTTCATCAATTGGTATCAGAGCGAAAGCTCGATCTACACACACAACTATGGTATCCAATCGTAGGAGGTTCGAAGCTATCGAAGAATCAATCTCAAAGATCAATGAGATAATGGAAAAAATGTCCATGCAGTTGGTAAACTCCAAGCACGGACATCGGTGCCAGAGGGAAAATGGCACTGTGGTCGAAGGCACCAATCGAAACCCACGACGCAATGAAGATAATGCGCATTTCAGGGACACCCTGCGTGCGAGAAGATACAACAGCGGCACACGCCCTAATCGAGGATAACATGAGTCGCGTCCACAATAGTATAAAAGAATGCATAATGCAGTAAGCAAACGAGGACAGCCAAATCTCTCACCAACCAGAGAAGAGACGATGCCTTCCTGTCAACAACACTTATCCCCGTCGACGCCCGTAGTCCCCGCAAACTCTTCTCGATCCCTCGAGATCGACCTACGCCCTCACACGCTGCTCTTTGACGATGAAGAACCCACTCCATATGCTGGTCCACCTCGATTTGATGATGAGTACCCCTCGATACTTTGGGATGCTGAACCCATCGATGAATCGGCCGTAACTTGGGATACGGATTCGGAAGACGAACCAGCCACGATCTGGGACGACGAGCCGCTTCTTCCTCTTGTCGTTGCTGCTCTTGCGCCATTGCATCAACCCGCTGCCCTGGTGTTGATTCCTGATGCCATTGCCCCAGTCCCACATCAACATGTTGCAGCCCTTGTTCCGCTGCCTCATGCTACCTCTGCGCCGCTTCCTTTGGTCGCTGCCCCAGCGCCACTTCAGCATGTCTCGGCCCTTGCACTGTGTCCTCCGGCAGCTGCTCTTGCGATGCACCTGAGCTGCCTCATCACGAACATTCTATATGATGTTCGTTTCATACAGGTCATATTCTTACATCTTTCGCCGCTTAATCGCGCGTACAAGGTCATCGTTGATAAGAGTTGTCGAAGATTGGTGTTTGATCTCGGCGACTTCGTGTTCGATTTTTCAAATGCATGGTCGAACTTTCTCCTCGAGGGGGAGAATGATTATGTCTTGCATTGTTTCTTAACTTTGAACCTTGAGGACAAGGTTCCAGTTCAAGGGGGAAATATGATGAGAACATATATGATAAAGATTTGGAAAAGTCTATGATAGAAGGAAAACAACATAATGAAGGAAAGGGGATCAATATACTATCTATTCTATTATTTATTTCTTAAATTAAGTTATCAATCATTTAGGTAATTACTTAGTCAGTAAGTCAATCATTAGGGTTTTAGTATTTATCTTTAGCTTATAAATAGAGGTGTGGATGTTCTTGAATATTATGAAAAAAAAGTTATTTCTTTTGAAATATATTGTCTACAGCGTTTTTGGCTGGTTGCTAGGATAATTCAAGACCACCTTTGTCTTGGGTTGCTGGAATAACCTCTCTTGAGGTTTCATCACATGTGTGTGTGAGTATTTAAATATCTGCAATTGACCTAGACAAAAAAAAAACATTTCTAGCCTCTATTGTAGAGAGAGAAATATTGAGGAATAGAGAGTTAGGGTCGTTAATATTTCGGTGTATCTATTAGGTGAGTTAGAGTGTGAGGATCCTAGAGAGAGTCGAGAGAGTTAGAATTCAAGAGAGAATTCTTGTAAAGGTCGGTGTATCGATTCGGTGTATCTAGTGAAAAGATCGTGGCGGCAAAGTGGACGTAGCCCATTTTGATGAACTACTATAATTCACCTTGTCGTTTATTTGTTTGCTTGCTTTCTCATTTTCATATATATATATATATTGCTTGTGATAAGTTGTTGTCGTTGATTGGTTGGTCGGGAATTAGGTACACTCAGGTTGAGTGGATTCCCGACAACGGTTGGACGTCGGTTGTTCTCAGAGGATTGGTAATAGAATTCGGGGTGAATTCGTTTGGAGATTGATCAGAGTTTACGTCATACATTGGGCGTGTCCGATCGATCAGGTATCGACGAGTCAAGGACTAAGTCCTCTGCTCTCTAGGAGCGGTACGCGGTCCGGTTTAAATCCAATAAAATTTTGAGGGTAGAGAAGCTAATTTAAAGACTCACTCACAGAGTCACAGGGGAGTCTAATTGTAAATTAAATATCAATACTGTATTAAAATAAAATCTTACTTTGTAATAATGTAACACACTTGTGTGGGATGAGAATCTAATTCATGTCCTATGGCTGGCTGTTTGTTCCTTCTTCATAACTACCTCCCACTTTTATTATTCCAATTTAATTAGAAAAATATTGCTTTTTTAGACCTCTAACTTTGACGATATTACACTTTTGGTTCTTTTCTGTTTACTATTATAACCTGTGACCAATAATGCAAATTTTCAAGATTATTTAGATGAGTAGTGTGAGTGAAGAAAGGTGGCAGATGCTCCTTAACTTTTCCTTTTCATTCAAATTGAAATGAGCAAAGATTCCCCTTTGAAAGTAGTAGTACTTCTATTCTCTCGCCTTTAATTTTGTTGATTTCCTTTAGTAGTATTTTTATTCTCCAAATTTCTTTTGATTTAGATTAGGCCCCTCTTTTCCTTTCTTTTCTAAACACTCTCAAAAGGGTTTTTGCTTAGTGATTTTGACTGTGCATTCCATAGCTCATTAATTACTAGTATCATTTTAATTTTGAGTTTTTACAATAGCTTTGGGTTAATAGAGTTATAGTTAGTTAGTTAGTTAGTTAGAGAGTGAAGTAGGAAAAAAAAAACTGATCGAAATGCCTGGAGGAGGAGCAGCTGCACCACCACCAAAACAAGAAGAATTAGTTCCGCATCCAGTCAAAGATCAGCTTGCCGGCGTTTCTTTCTGCATCACCAGCCCACCTCCTTGGCGTGAGTGTTTTTTTTTTTTTTCGTTTTTATTACGATTCTTGTGATTTTTAGTCTGAGAGCGTTTTTTTATTTAAAATAAGTCGATTTTGAACATGTCGACTCTGTATAGCCGAGGCCATATTGCTCGGCTTTCAACACTACATTGTGATGCTCGGCACAACCGTTCTCATACCCACTTTCTTGGCTCCCCAAATGGGAGGAGGAAAAGTAAGGATCCTATTTTTCATCTCTATATATATAATCGATTCGTGGTTTTTAACTACGTACGGCCCGTTTTTAGGAAGAGAAAGCGCTGATGATCCAGACACTCCAGTTTGTTGCTGGTCTGAACACGATGACTCAGACTTTGTTCGGGACCCGACTTCCAGCTGTCATCGGAGGCTCTTACACCTACTTGCCCGCCACCTTGTCGATTGTCTTGGCCGGTCGATACAGCGGGGATCTCGACCCTAAAGAGGTGATCGAGCAACAAATTACTAATTCGCCCTCATTTTAATGTTCATTAATCGGTCCTCATTATCGTACACACGAAACAGAAGTTCCGAAGGACTATGAGGGGAATTCAGGGGGCAATGATCGTGGCTTCGTCTCTTCAGATCATCGTCGGCTTCAGTGGCCTATGGCGAAATATGACCAGGTTAATGAGCCCCCTTTCGACTGTCCCGCTCGTTGCTCTCACCGGATTTGGACTCTACGAATTAGGCTTTCCTCTGGTAATATTTATTTCATATTCGCGTTTTTTTTTATTTTTTTTTATCATGAGCTAATTAAGTCTGTTATATCGATGTTTCCAGCTTACGAAATGCGTCGAGATTGGACTGCCTCAACTCATCCTACTCGTGGTCTTTTCACAGGTTTTCTTTTTTCGAGTTTTAACTAACTGCCGCATTTTTTAACGGTGCGAATTTACTTGGCAGTATTTACCGCATGTGGTGAAAGGCGGGCGGAATGTGTTCGATAGATTTACTGTGTTGTTCTCGGTGGTTATAGTTTGGATATACGCACACTTGCTAACAGTCAGCGGGGCTTATAAGCATGTGTCCCCGACGACTCAAACTAGCTGCAGAACCGACCGTGCAGGGATCATAAGTGGTGCTCCTTGGTAAGTAATATCGATATATAATATATAAAAAAACACGATTTTTCTTTTACTCAAATTTCGGCATTTCTACAGGATCAGAGTCCCGTATCCGTTTCAATGGGGTGCTCCGACTTTCCATGCAGGAGAGTCGTTCGCTATGATGGCAACTTCGTTCGTAGCTCTTTTTGAGGTAACGCCAACGTAATTCTTTCTCAAAACACCTTTTGTTTTTTATTTTGTTATTCGTTCTTTGTTTGTAGTCGACGGGTGCTTTCATCGCTGTGTCGAGGTATGCGAGTGCGACTCCTATGCCGCATTCGGTTCTGAGCCGTGGTGTTGGCTGGCAGGTGAATTGAATTGAATTCAATTTCCCGACGAGTATATATATATAGTTTTATTTATTGCGTTGTTTAATGAAGCAACTCTTAATTTGTTCTGTTTGAAGGGAGTCGCCATCCTGTTCTCTGGAATTTTCGGGACTGGAAACGGATCGTCGGTTTCTATGTAAGACTGTATTCCTCCAATGCTGACCTCACAAACATAAAACTCGTCTTCTTACCTTTTGAAACAACAGTGAAAACGGCGGTTTGCTCGGGCTAACACGCGTCGGAAGCCGGAGAGTGATACAAATATCAGCTGGTTTCATGATATTCTTTTCAGTACTCGGCAAGTATATATTTTTTGTTTCGTTCAAACGGTCGAATTCATAATGATCATTGTTATCACTATTACATCTCAGGAAAATTCGGAGCCGTCTTTGCTTCTATCCCTGCACCAATATTTGCTGCGTTGTACTGCCTTCTCTTTGCCTATGTTGGTATGTGTTCTGTGTTTTCTTTTGTCTTGAAATTTATAGTAATGAATTGCATTTCATGTAGGTGCTGGTGGGCTTTGTTTCTTGCAATTCTGCAACATGAACAGCTTTCGGACGATTTTCATTATTGCATTCTCGATCTTCATGGGCTTGTCCGTACCCCACTACTTCAACGAGCACGAAGCCGTCAAAGGTTTCGGCGTAGTCCACACTCATGCAAGATGGGTAAGCAATATAATTAATGTGTTTGAACTTTGATCGGATTTTTTCACGAATCGTCGTGCTTTTGTGGTGGGCAATGGGCATGCATGCAGTTTAACGACATGATCAACGTAGCATTCTCGTCGAAAGCATTTGTTGCCGGACTTTTGGCGGTGGTTTTGGATGTGACGTTGCCTCCTAAGGACAACACGGCTAGGAAAGACAGAGGGTTGCATTGGTGGGACAAGTTCAGGTCGTTTCAGAAGGACCCAAGGAGCGAAGAGTTCTACTCGTTGCCTCTCAATCTCAACAAGTTTTTCCCATCGGTGTAGTTTTCGGGAAAAAAAAAAGAGATGGAATGTGGAAAACTATATCATGAGTGTTGTTGTTTCGTTTAGAGAACTTCTTAATACTTGAGGAAGTTTTGCAGTGCATTTGGCTTATGGATTCTCCTACCAAGAAATGATTTGTGTTTTTTTGTAGTGTATTGTATTAACTTGTAAAATCGAAGATGTTATCAAAATTTTGAAATTTTAGATTGAAAATCCTAAGAAATATGGGAATTGAAAATGAGAAAATTACCAAATTAGTCCCATAAAGATGGCCTGTTTTCCTTTTAGTACCATGGAGTTACACTTTCTCAAATTAATCCACTAAAGCCTAAAATCGAGTCGATTTCATCCAATTTTCGCCTGAAATTCAAATTTCGCCGGAATTTTTGCGCGTGAGTCGCACGCGCCTGAGGATTTGGGGCTTCTCGGTGACTTAATCCACATGGCGACATTGGATTGGCTGGAGGTGTTTTAAAAAACAAAAAAAAATATCCACATGTGTATTGACACGTGGATATTAGTTGAATAAACAAAAAAAAAAACCTCCAGCCAATCCAATGTTGCCATGTGGATTAGGTCACCGGGAAGCCCCAAATCCCCAGTCGCGTGCGACTCACGCGCAGAAATTCCGGCAAAATTTGAATTTTCAGGCGAAAATTGGATGAAATCGACTCGATTTTAGGCTTTAATGGATTAATTTGAGAAAGTGTAACTCTATGGTACCAACAGGAAAACAGGCCATCTTTATGAGAATAATTTGGTAATTTTCTCATTGAAAATAGCTAGGGCCTAGGTACATAACATGTATAGTGTAGTTTGATGATTTGGGAGATGACTCTACACTGGAAATGAAGGTCCATGCACTGAGAGAAAGCTAAGCTAAGCAGTGAGAAAAAACAAACACTGTAATTAACATGACCTTTCATAAACGCTCCACCTCTGTTCCTCTAGTTGCCCTGTTCTCCACTCGCTTTTTGAGTGAAAGAACGAAAAGTGAGTGAAAGAACGAAAAGTGAGTGAGGGAAGACTACTTGGGGATATATGTCTTTTAGGATCATGCTCATTTTTCAATCCTTGAAACCTTAGAAATACAATGTTTGGATTTTATTGTCCTATTGAGTATTTATCACTACTACCTTCATATTAAAAATATAAGTTAGTGAAAAAAACATAATATTAGGATCTCTAACTTTTACTATAAGTTAACTACAATAACTATTGATGAACTTGGATTGTGGACGGACCACTTTGGTAGAAAACAAATTGTTACAGAAGACTTTACCTAAAAATGTAAACAGTGAAATTTCAAAGTTTGAATGACCATTGCCTAATTAATATCCTACATATACTTGTATTTCATGAACTGTAGTTTTCCTCACATGGCCCAGCATAATTCTTCTTTCTGTCAAGGAAAATTAAAATTAATAAAATATTAATTTGATTCGATATATTTGATTATTTTGCACCATAATAATTTACATTTTGAAGGTACAATGCAGGGAGTTGTGGATGATGAGAACAAGACACGAGACGAGCATTTGAAATCTGAATTGGATTGGATCGACTACTGGGTCAGGGCGGAGGCAGTCGCCACAAGCAGCCATGCATAATATTTATTGATTGACATTATTAATTTTGTTGGGACCAACCTATCTATCTCTCTGTCGTCCCTTAACCCACAGTCACACCACTGCTCTCTGCCAATTCACAATTACAAATGGCAAACCTACAAATTCTTCTTTGGCAATCACATGCCATACTGCACACACACACACACACACTCACCGGAACGAAAAGAATGAATGGGGTTAGGGTCGGTCGGCTGGTGGTGGCCGAGGGAGTATATGTATTATGTAACAACTATATTTTCATTATTTTTTTTAAGCAATGCTTATTTTTTTATTATTACAGATACAAGTACAACAGTACACTCCCAAGTCCTAATAGATCACAAAAGTAATTCCAATAAACAAGGCCCCAAAGACCTTTTTGTATATTGGTTATACAGATACAAACTTCACTCTCAAAAGATCAAAAAAAAAAAAACAATCTTAAAGCCCTTCACATAGTTGGGGACAAGAAAATTAGAAAGTAAAACACACACAAATGAACATGTGAACTACATATATATGACTCTCTCACACCAAAATATCGATTAGTATGTACCAATAAATCACATTCCCTTGGGAATCTGCAAATTACATCTCATTAAATTACCCCTCTGAGAAAAAAAAACTTGAGGATATTAGACAAGCTTTGGACCCCACTTAATTAATCAGAGCTAGCTGCTCTTGTCATCCTCTGCCCACGAGTAGTTACTCAGTTTTCTCCTTTTATAAGATGCCGTGGATGATGAATTAGAAGACGACGAGGATGATGTGTCACTCGGGGTAATACTCGCCCGAGTCATGACTCTGAGCTGCGGTAGAACCTGTATTTGCCTCTCCGGCCTATTTTCTAAGACGATTTGTCGAATCAATTTGTAGCAACTCGTAATGCGATCCTACAAATGAAAGAGCGTGGATCGATTTTAAGGCGTATTCATCATTTGATCATCTGTAAAGTATATATGTTAGTAATTGATTTTCTTACTTTATTAAGCCCATCACCCCATGACTCGGCGTGTTGAGTTGTGATGAAGGAGAAGTTTGGCAAATCATTTGCGGCACAGAGTATGGTTGCAGCAGCAATGCATGATGGCATATACTCAAGGAAGCTGCAGGTCTCTGTTTCATATTTAATAAATGACTGTAAATAAGAATGATATATACATCATGATTGATTTTAATGTATACTACTACCTTGTATAGTTGAGAGAATAATATCATTTGCCCTTGATGTAAGAAACCCGGTGTAAGTCCCAGTTGGATCGACTTTAAGGGCGAAAAATCCAAGGTAAGAAAACAGAACAACAGATCCAAGTCTCCAATCCAAGACCCTGAGAACAAGAAGCTCCATTCTCTGTATGTTTTTTGATTCGAAAATAAACTTTGCATCTTCGACCTAATAATAAATTAATTAATTTAACTAGTTAATTAATTAGCGAAAATTAATACTCCAAAATAAATTATTGCAATAGAATTATATTATCACCTGAAGGTTCAAAAGAGAAGGAACAAGTGGTTCTTCCATCTTAGCAGCTAATGATAAACATGCAACCGATAATAGTTGCAGTGGCCATCCATTAATTTCCTGCACTTACTAATTTAAGCTTCTGTATATCCTATAGTATTTTATCCTACACCATATTTTATCATACCCCAAATTATTACATGTATTCGCGTTACACTTAACGTGCAATATATGTAATGTACAATCAGTTGGTAGACGAAGAATATTGGGGGGAATTGATGGACTAGCCAATGTGTCCCTTGTATTTCACCACATGCCCTTGTATTCTCTTCGTATTTCGGTAATAATTAAATAAATACAAATACATGAGAATACATGGAAAACTGATGGAAAAGTCTTATATGCCCCCATTTAACTCTACCAATTTCTCAACTGAAATTCAATCTCTTCTTCCCCTCGACGCGAAGAACAGAAATACTCAAGCACTGTATTTTTTTTTCAGTCGAAATCAATCCCAGAACTTATCAAAATTAAACATAAACCCTATCCCACAACACCTTGCTAACTTAAATCCCCAACGGTGTCGAGCTACGCGAGCGGGAACCGAACCCTAGCCCACAATGCCAGCGGCCGAATGTGCTAAATCCCCAACTCCGGCAGTCCCCAATACCGGCGGCCCCCAATACTCCGGCGGAATGAAGCTGAAATATACGTTAAGCCCTGCCGAAAGATCAAATGAATTCAAATTGAGCAATCGTAGCCAATTGAATGTTGTAAGAACGGTTTATGAAGGACTGGACGCTCGTCGTCGGAAATTGTTGAAAGGTGGCTGCTTTAAACATCTGCTTTCCATGCCTGATTTGAAAGTATCAGGTACCATAATTCATCATCTTATTATGCGTTCATCGGAGACAATAAGTGATGAGGAATGCTGGTTTATAATTGGGGGGCACCCCCTTCGCTTTAGCCTTATAGATTTTGGTTTAGTTACTGGATTGAAAGTTGTTAGTGTAGATTTGGGAGTAGATGAATCAGTTGGAAAAAATTCCCCTCTAGTACAGAATTATTTCAGTCATTTAGTAAAAGTTTATAGAGAGGATGTTTTGAAAGCATTTGGGAGTCCAATCTGCACCAATCCTGTAGACAAATACAAGTTGGGACTGATTTTGATCTTAGCATATGTTGTTATTGGCCTTGATGATGTTAAAGCGATTAGTTTTTGGTGGTTTGATTTAGTTGAGGATTTGAAAAGTTTCAACAAGTACCCTTGGGGAATTTTATCTTACAAGATGACAACAGAGGTGTTGCGTCGTGACTTATCTGTTCCTTTGAATAATAAGACGGTTGCGTATGCAGTTCATGGATTTCCTCTTTCCATCATGGTATGTGTAAAAAGAGCAGTTTTTGGTTTAATTCCTTCATCTGATTTTACATTCATTAATTGTTGATTTGTATCCATTGCAGGTCTGGGCATTTGAATCAATTCCTTCAATTGCTGAATATGCCACCAAACTTGAAGTTGAAAAATTCCCTAGAATGATGAACTGGAAGTTGACTAAGAAGAGGTTCAAGTCGAGTGAAATTGAGGAAGCCTTAGAAATAGAAGAGATGGTATGTTTGTGTCTTTTTATATGCTAATTGTGATATGTTTGTATAATATGTGCTTATAATCGGTCTATATTTTTATAGGCTGTAATTTCTGAATTGGTGATTACCGACACTGAGCGAAGATGTATTTTTGGAGCTGTTGATACCTGTAATGCTGAAACTGAGAAGAAAGAACCGGATGAAAAATGCGGTGAGGTGAAGATTCTTAAGATATTGCATCAGTTGGAAGGGGAAATAGATGCCTTTGTAGAAACATCATCTATTGGTGAGAAAACTGAGTTTGTGAAAATGTTACATAGGCTGGAGAGGAAAATCGGGGTCGATATTGTAGTGTCAGGTTCAGAAGGTAATGTCGATTGAATTCTTTAATTTCAAGTTGGATGGTTGATTTGATCTCTTTTCATGATTCTTTCATTGTAGATAAGAATGAGAATGGAAATGAGGAATTCAGTGTTGTGGACAAGGTTGGTGCTGTAATTGAGGAATCCACTGACCTGGACAAGGATGGTGCTGGAATTGAGGAATCCACTGACCTGGACAAGGATGGTGCTGGAATTGAGGAATCCACTGACCTGGACATGGATGGTGCTAAAACAGAGAGATCCAGTTTTGTGGTGAAGGCTAGTGGTGTACGAAAGAAACGAGGGAAAAGTAAGTTTGAAATCATTCAAGGTAAGTTCTTTTTGGTTATGTAGATGTTGAGGTTGAAATCTTAATTAACAATTCATATATTGTTAATTTCTGGTGTTGTAGATGTTGAGGTTGAAAAGGCTGAACAAAAGGGAAGAATGAAAGGGGGTAAAAGACGGAAGTTTGAAAGAGTTGTAACTGAACATGATCCTTTGACTGAAATAGATCCTACGAAGATTGAGTATCTTGATAAATGGTTGGTGACTGATGCACTAGTGAGGCATGATGTTAGTGTGTTGCATGATAGAATTATAGATTCAAATGAGCTTAAGACATTGTTGAAAACAGGATGGATCTCAAGCCCGGTAATGTTTAATAATTTCAATTTAAATGGTAACTGCATATATGTACTTCCTTCTTGTCATGAGCTGTGGATGTTTTTATTGTTAGGTGATGGAGGCAGGAATAGACATTTTACGTGAGCGCATGCGAGAACAACCTACAAGATTTCAGATTGGTGCATGTATTATGGATCCATGGTTTTCAGGATTTGTGAAAAGATCATATAGGCAGTCATCCAGCTTTATAACACTTGATAATAGAAATATGCTTCCAGGAATTTTAGGTGGTCAGACCTGGTCTCAGTCTAGACATATATACTTCACTGTTTGTTCAAATAGTCATTGGTTTGCTTGTAAACTAGACATAACGGAGCAATGCATCTACGTATATGATAGTCTTCCCAAGCATATCAGAAAGTCTGAATTTGATGAGGTTATGAAGCCCTTCTCGGTAATGATACCACGAATATATTCTTTAGTTGGGGGAGGTGCCAAGCTGACCCTAACGGTTCAGAAGGTGACTGGGTTGGTTGTACAAGAAAATGGGTAAGTTGTAAATCTTAAAATTCATTGTATGCTTGTTTGTTTATAATTTATATGTCATTTGCTAGGAACGATTGCGGTTTTTATGCGATGAAGTTTATAGAGTGCTTGGTCCGGAAGCAAGATCTTGGAAGATTGAAGTCATTGGACATGCATCAGTGTAGAAAGAACCTCGTCGCGGAACTTCTCTCGGTTAACAAGTCATTGGAAGATTGAAGTCACTGGACATGCATCAGTGTGGAAGATTGAAGTCATTGGACATGCATCAGTGCATATGTGTTTTGTTTTGAGACCCATTATAGTTCAGTAATTGATGTTATTATTAGAACAAAGACTTAATGGTTCGATTGGGATTTCTCTTTTTGAATGTTCTCAGATTAAATATTTTTCAAAGAAAGCATTATCTTAATTATATAGATTAATGAACCAATATTGAACAAAGTATATCAACATGTTCTGAGTTTATCAAATAACACAAAGTACATTACAACTTCAATCATAACGGACGTCTTCAGCTGTAGTCGTAATCCCTGCGTTTCCAGCAAACACGCAGATCAAACACCCATACGGCAGCCCTTCATTATTAGTGGTCTTGGATACCCTCTTGATTTCCCGGTGTATGAGTTTTCCAATGTCGACCATATGATTCTTTAAGATAGCATATATCAGCAAGCCCTGTTCAACAGTTAGCATGTAGGATCCTAACGGTGGCAATATACGATGAACAACACCCAACCTCAAATAATTTGCCTCAAGGCTAAGATGGTCAACGGGAAATCCAACAATATTCCCAGCAGAATCAGCTACATAATCACCCTCATATGTAATTTCATGCGCTATATACCTCAAAAAATTTGACTTGGATATAAAGTGAGTCTTAAAAAAATCTGGGGTGATGTCAGAGCATTTCAGGTATGAATTTATAAACGCAGGATCGTAACGGATCTTAACCCCTCTAACAGTGGCTACATCGACAACTGACTCTGTATGGGCAACGCTTGCATAAAATTCTCTTACAATTGATTGGTTACATGGACGACTCATGTTCAAAAAATCACCCCAACCTCTCTGTTTCACTTTATTATACAAATCATCTAAGAGCATACGTCTCCCATCATCAACACGCTCGTAATACACATATCTATGTTCCCAGTCCGAAATAAAAGAATCACAGATAGTACGATTTTCAAAGCGGTTCAGAGAAATTCGTACCGGGGTATTTTCGTCTTCGTCAAATTGAAACTTATTCGAAGAACTCATTCCCTGCTAGACGAAGAAAAGAAGGATTAGAACAAAATTAAGGATTTAAAAAGTAAAATCATGTTCTTGGATTGCAGAGGAATCGATTGTTATTTTGAATGAAGTATAGCAAACGAATCAGCACACGAATTAAGAGAATGCATTACCCTTTAATTGCAGAGGAATCGTGAAAATCTCGAATTAGGGTTTCTGAGGAGAATCGATTGTTCAAAGAAAAATAGAATGGATGAATTAATCTAATCTAATGTAAGGGCATGGTCAAAGTCGGAGTTTGAAAGGAATTTGAATTTTTTTGCTGGAATTGGAAAAGTGAAAATGAAATTGTAAACGAGCGGGAGGGGACGAAAAAATGGCGGCATGGAACGAAAAAAATGGCGGAAGGAAACGAATCTAATACACTTTTAAAATTTGCAGACACATACCTAAGACTAGATGTAATATACCTGAGTCGAATAACTCGGTAGTATGAAGAACCTTATAGACAAAGGCATGTATATGTAATCCATTTTGTATCCAGAGATAGCATAGGAAATAGAACGATTTTCAATACACCTAAGAATAACTGTCATATACCTTCATGCAATTAACTTTGTATTAAGGATTAAATTTCATGTAATTAACTTTGTATTAAGGATTTAAATGTAATTTCATGTAATTAACTTTATATTAAGGATTTAAATGTGATTTCATGCAATTAACTTTGTATTAAGGATTAAATTTCACGTAATTAACTTTATATTAATGTGATTTCATGCAATTAACTTTGTATTAAGGATTAAATTTCATGTAATTAACTTTGTATTAAGGATTTAAATGTGATTTCATGTAATTAACTTTATATTAAGGATTTAAATGTGATTTCATGCAATTAACTTTGTATTAAGGATTAAATTTCACGTAATTAACTTTATATTAATGTGATTTCATGCAATTAACTTTGTATTAAGGATTAAATTTCACGTAATTAACTTTATATTAATGTGATTTCATGCAATTAACTTTGTATTAAGGATTAAATTTCATGTAATTAACTTTGTATTAAGGATTTAAATGTGATTTCATGTAATTAACTTTATATTAAGGATTTAAATGTGATTTCATGAAATTAACTTTGTTTTAAGGATTAAATTTAATGTAATACAAGAAAGTCAACCAATTTGAAATACAAGAAAGTCAACCAAACAATGTGTATCATTTGAATGTTGAACCTAATATAAATCGAACAAATTGCGCATTTTCTTACGACTCTTCCTCACTGTCCCGACCACTCCATTCTGCTCACTGCTCGTACCTCCGGTCTCCATCAGATCCTCATATGTCCTTGCTCCTTCGATCTGGTGTTGGTGTGGCTGCTCCTCAAGATCAACCGGTGTATGATGCTCATCAAGATCAACCGGTGGCTGCTGCTCATATGAATCAACCGGTGGATGATGCTCATCAAGATCAACCGGTGGCTGCTGCTCATATGAATCAACAGGTGGCTGCTGCTCATATGAATCAACAGGTGGCTGCTGCTCATCAACATCAACGGCTGTTGTACGCCTTTTACGTCCTTTCCTCAACTCCCACGATCTCTAGCTTCTCCAGCAGATTTTTTCCGAGGCATTTCTGGTCTACCAACTGAACGTTTTGCCCACTTGGGTGCCTTAACCATCATATTCTGTACATGCTCGGGAAAAACATACTCATCTTCATTTGGAAAAGGCATGACACACTCTGCATAAGCATCTTTCCAACAAGAAGTATAGTAGTATTTTGTGCACAATCGGCTAGGTTGCATTTCAACTTTCTTCGCGGCAGCAAGTGCGTGGACACAAGGATACCTAAGTAGATCAAATCTTCTGCATGAGCACTTGCCTGCCTCCAGGTCCACAATATGTCCGCTCGAACTCCCGATACGTACCTGAAACTTATGAGGATGACAAATAACAGAAACCAGTGGATTAAGTGTAACCAATTTCTCAAGCTTCTTCATCATAACTTTATCAATTTCTGGGGTTAGTGTTTTCTCCCATGAATTTGCTTCAACTCGTCTTTCGGCAAACCATCTCTGCATTATGTCACAAATTGATTTTAGCAACCCCACAATTGGAAACTCTCTTTGCTTCAGCAACAAACTATTCAATGCTTCTGCATTATTTGTGGTCATGATTTTGTATCTTAATCCATCAAAGTGGGCTCTAGACCAATATCTAAAATTATCTGGATCCAAATATTCTCTAATTCCTTCACGCTTTAAGCAAAGTTCATCAAAATATTTGTTAAATGCTCCAACGGTGTATGCTTTCGCAGCCCGATTAAACAAAAATTCAATATCAAGTCTTGGAAAATGAGATTTCACATTTCTTTTCAAATGATATGTGCAGTGGCCATGAATTGCATTCTTATACACATGCTTAAATCCATGTGTGATCCTCTCAGACCGATCAGAAATTATAGCAAGCTCACGTGTGTCACCTACAAAAATATCATATTACAATAGTAAAATACTATTTCATAAGAGAATATTATAAACCTCAAACTACATACCTGTTATTATTTTTAACTTCTCAAAGAACCAAGTCCATGATTTGTTGCTTTCTGACTCCACAACGGCCCATGCGAGCGGATAAATTTGATAATTTCCATCTTGACATGCTGCCACAAGGAGAGTCCCCTTCCTTCCTTTAAAAAAGGTACCATCCACACAAATAACTGGTCTCATGGACGAGTACCCCCGTATACTTTGTCCGAGAGCCATAAAGCAACATTCAAATTCATCCACATCATTAGTTTGGAGAAATGTTAAAGTACCAGGATTGTGCTCCTCTAACAAATGAAAAAACTTTGGCAATTCCTTATAACTATCGACCGGATTACCTCGTATTAATTCCTTACCATGTTTTTGAGCATTGTAGGCCGTACAATACTTTAATTCATACCCATAATCTCTAGCAAAGTTCATCATTACATCCTTAGGTTTAGAAACATGGCTAGGATCGTGGAAATTCGATGATAAATATTTTCCAATCAACTTAGAAGAAGCGTGTTTGTGATATCTTTTGGGCAGACTACGTGAGCAACTATGACATTGATGATATTTTCGAACTACAAACACTGTCGAACTTCCCAAACTAGTGGCTAGTAAACGCCACTTGCACAACTCAGTTTTACAAGCAACAACATACCTTGATTTATCTGACTTGGTGGTTTGAAATTCAAAATGGTGCTTCAACCCCAGCAACTGCAACTTTTCTTTCAACAGTCGCTTAGTTTCGAATATTTCTTCCACTTTGACATCATCTTCTGGAGGAATACACCAACTGAATGCCTCATGAACCACCACCAAATTCTGATTTTCATTTGACTCGTTTTCCAACCATGAATCATCACCATCTAATTCTGGACCTATCTCATTTGTCGGGGGCTGAAAATCATTACAAACTTCTACATTCACCAGATTTGTCGGCTGTTGTGGCTCCCTATAAATTAAAACTTCTGGAACCGTCTCATTTGAGTTCAACATGGGATCAACATCATCAACTGCCATCAGGGGAACTGTACCTACCAAACATCGCACTTCATTTGATTCCAAATTTCCAGCTACAACTGACCCAAAAGACTGCACCACCCTATCAATTTCATCTGACCTATCATCACCACCATTATCATCAGCCACTGCCTCTTTGCACAGTAATTCAACATCAGGGACCATCCTCGCTTTCAATGTTACACACAGTCGAGTCTTATCACAACAAGATACTAACCAACCTACACTATCATCATCGTTTATGGAATACGGCATATTAAACAGAGGGTCTTTATTCTTCGTCGGCCGATGGCATCGCAATACCATTTCGTACACAGAAGAATCGACTTTCAACCTCTCAATAAGCTTCTGGTAAAGCTCCAAAAAAGTTATGTTTTTCGGAACAAGAACTGGAATCACCTTACCATTCTCAATCCCACCATCAAACACCCAAGAGACAACACCGCCGGAAACGATGAAATCCCCTGTATAACAGACCGACAACCAAGCTTCTCTTGTCATTGAATTCGAGCGAGCGGGATGGGGGGATCGGATTACTGGCCGGTGAAGTGGTAGAATTTAGGTATCTGCAGAATCGATTTATGCAGAATCGATTTTTTGTTTTCGTGAAAATTAGGGTTTCAAAATGAATTACGGGATTGGATTTGGGGATTTGGGGATTTTCAGATTTGGGGATTTGGGGATATGGGTTTGATTTGTTGGGTAGGGTTTGATTTGATTTGAATTGAATATGGGTCAAGGGTTATAAAAGTAATTGCACATTTATTTTTATTAGCAAATACAAAAGAGGGTATACGATCAAGAAAAATTGAGAGAGGGTTAGTTTATTAATATGCAAAGTCAAACTGACTAGTCAATCAAAGGCCCCAGAATATTGTATGTACACAAATTAAACAACGAGACAAATGATATAAAATGTGTAGTACTTTTTATGTTATACACAATAATTTCACTATTTAATGTACTACTACCAATTAAAAAGGCAATTTCATAAATACATTAAATAATATTTGTTCAATTATATCCACCCAATATTAAAAATGCCAACTTCTTTTAAGAAATGTAGATCTATAATGTACAGTATACATCAAAATTAATTAGTAAAAAAATAGAAAATAAAAACTAAGTGCGAAGATATTAAACTAACGGTAACGGAAGTGATACCGATGGGAATAAAGAAAACGATCCAAGTAGTTCACGGAGAGATACGCCGTTAATGGCTCGAAACAGTAATGACGTTGCACCTGCACGACAAACAACATTTATCTCAGTCAACACTCCGTAAAATGCGCCGTGAGTATATAGTGCGCCGCTATCCACTGATTAGTGTATTCTCCCCCGCCGTCGGCCCATGCTAGCACACCCGGTCATGATAAAGCTAAATTGCGCCGCCAGTATATCGAAGTTCACCCCTGCGCACGATAGAGAAGAACGCCTGAATCTGGCAATTAAAAAGGGGGAAAATACCTTGAGAATCCATGCAACAGATTGAGCTCTGGCAGACGCATCGATCGATACGTGAGAGGATCGGCGGGAGATAATCACGGCGAGGTCTCTCTCATCTTCGAAGAGTCCGGCGATGGATTCCTCAAAATCCGGCGGGTGAGATTCGAGGTCGTCGGACGAATATTCCGTCAGATCGTCTCCGCCGCTGGAGAAAATACTCGAGTCCTCTTCGCAGAGAAGATCGTCGGAGCCAGACAGCGACATGGCAATCTAATGCGACCTCCGGTGATAGGCCGTCACTAATTAAGTACCGATCATTTCGAAATGGAGTTCGGGGTTTGATTATTGCCGGAGATTTATCGGGAATTTTTTGCCGGGAAATTAGGGCGGGGTGGGGGCGTGTTAAATATGTAAATCGGTTTAGATTCTCTGCTATGGCGTTGGATATATAAAGAATAGATGGCCTAGTTTAAATGGTAAATTTTCAATATAAATAATTTGTTAATATTAACTTTTTTATACATATAAAAAAATATTGAATAACAATAATACTCTACTTCTTAAATTTAAAGATTTTATTTATTCATTTATGTGACCGAAAAAAATAAAATATTTGAAATAATAATAAGTTTAACATAGATTTTTTGTTTTATCAAACAAAGTTTTAATATATAATATTTTAATTAATTAGTTTTACATCATTAAAATTTAAATATTTATAAGAGTATATCTTATATTTTAATATTTACAAAATAAATACCCTACTACAGCTGTGTTTATATTTTAATGATGGCATGAATAAGTGTCATCCATATATACAGATGTGGGTGAAATAATTGCTGTTAGTAATTATGAGCTTGTAATTGCGCGCATGTAAGTGTTATGCTCATTAAACCATAAATTAAGATGTCCAAAAGATTAATTGAAACGATTTCATACACATTAATAAAGTGATAAAACAAAATTAATGTTTTTTTAGAAAATGAAATTAAACACAAAATACTAACTCATGTTAATTTAGTAATTACTTAGTGTGATATAATCTGATTGTATGTTTATGAACAAATTCATTTTGGAGTCAATATAGTCAAAATATTAAGTCAAAATATGCTAATAATAATAATAATAATAATAATAATAATATATTTTTAAAGAGACTCGTGTTCCAAACTTATTTATACTAACATGCTTACAAAAATTGAAATACAAACAAAATAAAATAATTGTTATAAACTCAAAAGAATTGAGAGAGAATAATATAGTATAAAGAGAGACAATATAGAGGAGAATAGAATTCTTATGAATTGTTGTGAATTGTTCTATTCATTCATATGGGGAGACCCCTTTATATAGGATACAATCTAGGGTTTCTGACTTAGCCAACAAGTCATTCACTATAATATAATAATATTCATAACACTCCCCCTTGAATGACTATTTACAGGATTGCTGCCTCGTTAAAACCTTACCAGGAAAACCCAGTGGGACAAAACCTGAGCGAAGGAAAAAGAGTACAACTTGCTCCCCTGATTGTAATCACCAAAGATCTTTGACTTCTTGAAAGTAATTATTGGTGATCAATCTTTCTCATTAAAACCTGTAACTAATAAAACCATATAGGAAAAACTTAGTTATTCAAATATACATTTTGGTCTTCAGGACCCAACCTTCGAGTTATCGAGTTTAATATTCATTTGTATTATTGTATATTTTTCGTCCTTCTGGGACATGCCTTTACCAAACATCTATTTACTAGAGCATTCGCAATTGCTATAACCGGCCGGTAACTCTTCAGGAGTATATTAGATGCATCTAATGTCGAATATACAATCCTTGACAAATGAATAATGTGAACTTCAATTCACAATCATTTGAACTTCAGGTTCAATATCTCAGTTTATCTCGAAAACGAACTCATATCGAGTGATGTACATGCCTCGTTAAAAACCTCGTTATAAAACCTTGTAGGAAAAAATACTCGAGGAAAAGAGTACGTGACATTCACATTTATATTGTGGTGATTGTCTCGTTAAAAACCTTTAACTAAGAAAACCCCGTGGGAAAAACTTAGTAAGGGAAAAAGAGTGCAATCACTGGTCTTCAGGACCAATCACTGGTCTTCGGGACCTTATCTTCAATATAATTTTTGTCAATAATGACATATGTAAATATGATATTTTACATGTTCTGATTTTCCATATCGGGAATTTTAAAATCCATCCAGGATTTTCATGTATGTATCTTTCTAATGACTTTACATGGTCAAATGATACATTCGATGCATATATCTATATTTATTGTTGTTGCTGCCAGAAGTATAAGGTAGCGGAACTTAATGTCATCCTTAAAAATATCGAGTTTCTGCGAAAAACTCTTGAGCAACTAATCTCGCTTTTATATATGTCACCACATCATTACTCGTTTTTCTTACGAACACCCACGTATATCCTTCTGGGATATAATATTTTGAGGTGTATACTATAGAGTCAATATATCTCTTTTATTTAGCGAGTCATGCTCAACTTCAATTGCTCGTTTCTATTTCTTTGAGTGCTGCCGGCACACTATTATTGATTTAAGTTTTGGATCCAAATTTTCTAGAGCAACTCTTGAGGCAAATATGTCGTTGGCGACTTTATTCATGTTGATGACAATTCATTATATCAACCAAATCATTCATCATTTTCCAAAATATTTAATTTGGTTGTTCCGCAATCCCACGATTTTCTATTATCATATACGCATGTTTTTTCAATGGGATTTCAATCTAACTCTCTTCAGGAGATTTTGAGGGTGACTAAATTTTATTACCGCGGATTTATTTTATATCTTGAGATCGATCTACTACGCTTCAGGCGTATATTAGAATCAACGTTTGAGTTGATCTCTTTGGTATTTGAACTCTTATAGTTCATTTTATCACAAATATATGTGACTTTGTCACACCTTCATTAATATGTAAATGACTTTGGCAGATTACTTGCTGAAAATTGCAAGTCACTTATTTTCATGAACTTCGGGTTCAATTGATTGGTGCGTAGATCTAAAATTAAAGATCGTTTTCATTCTATGAAATTTCTCGGCATTTATATCTTTTATATTCTTATCTCCCCCTAATGCCGGGAAATGATATTCCTTAAATATGCAAATCAATATAATTGCTGTAAACCGATCTGCAGGATCGCGGGCTCAAGATATTTAATATACCTTATTTTCTATTATGCCCGTTCATACACTTTAGTGGTGATATGAATATAAGTTGCATATTTCAAATTAATTCGCAGATGGGAAATGGTTTATTCATTTCCACACACAATCATCATTTTCATGTTTAAGTACATTTGTAATACTTGTGGGGATAATTAGTAAAGCTCTTCCGGAGCCAACTTTTAGTATGTCATCATTTGCGTAATAATATATTTACCAATGATCCTTCGGGGATACAATATCTTTCCAATGATCCTTCGGGGATCAAAATAAATTTCAATATATAATTTTTTCAGAAATTACATTTAATTGGAATCGAGTTTTTCGATATTTCATGAGTACTCACATAATAAGATACATTTGTTCTCGATTTTCAAAAAATATCATTCAAAGATAATTCATATGACGATAACAATCGAATTTGGCTACTATGAGTATCTTGATGTAACTTTATTAAAAACATTTAATGTTTGAACTTTGCTTCTTCAGGAGCAATTAATAAAAATAAGTGTTACATCAGAAGCCATTGATTTGATATTTCTGCGAGAATATCATATCAGAATGTTCTCTAAGAACATTTAAAATTTAATTTTGATATTTAATCATGAATATCATATCATAATGTTCTTCGAGAAAATTTAAAACTTATTGCTACTACGGGAGCAATTTAATATGATATTTCCAAAACTATTGCTACTACGGGAGCAATTTAATTTGATATTTTCTCAATAATATCATAGATATTATCTTAATATTTCTTCAGGAATATTCAAAGGAAAATTTGATTTGTTATTTCTCGAATAATATCAAATCAGGATGATCTTAAAAGATCAATATAATATTTAAACCAGTAGTACATTATCTTCAGGAACAATCAATTTAATTGATATATTAAAAATAATTGATTTGATAATACTTCAGGAATATCAAATTTTCATGGGATTCAAACTCATGTGGCTATCCCAATATTCAAACAAATAATCATCAGACTATTTAGTAAGGTTTGAATTAACTTTTCCTAAAGTTTCACCCACTTTGGAATTCAGAAAATACCCCAATTGATTCATGAGTCGAGTTCTCACATACATGACTTGCCACGAAAGACTCGCATGATGTTCTTCAGGAACATTTAATTTTGATATATCATATTATGTTCTTCAGGAACATTTAGTTTTGATATTTCTTCGGAAATATCATATCATGTTCTTCAGGAACATTTTCTTTTGATATTTCTTCGAGATAATTAATATTTAATCATAATCAATTTGATATTGATATTTCTACAGGAATATCATATCACAATGTTCTTCAGGAACATTAAAAATTTAATCGATTTACTAAGCATAACTAATATGATATTACTTCAAGAACATCTTATTATAGTGTTCTTCAGGAACTTAATCATAATTAATTTTATATTACTTCAAGAATATCATATTATAATGTTCTTCAAGAACATATGATATTACTTCAGGAATATCATATTATAATGTTTTTCGAGAAATATTACTTGAATATCAGATTATAATGTTCTTCGGGAACATATGATATTACTTCAGGAATATCAGATTATAATGTTCTTCGGGAACATATGAATTTAAGAAGAAGGGAGGAGAAGTAGATATATTTATAATTATTAATAAATATAAACAAACATATAAATTCTTGCCTTTGAATTCGGATCTTGGATGAGTAGAACTTCGATGAAGAACGCGGTTGAGCTTTCGTGCTGATAACGTGTTATAAACTCAAAAGAATTGAGAGAGAATAATATAGTATAAAGAGAGACAATATAGAGGAGAATAGAATTCTTATGAATGGTTGTGAATTGTTCTATTCATTCATACCCCTTTATATAGGATACAATCTAGGGTTTCTGACTTAGCCAACAAGTCATTCACTATAATATAATAATATTCATAACAATAATCTTAATTTTCGTTCTAAGAAGTTCACTAATAAACAAACTATATCAATTATTGCCGTAAAATGTTGTAAAAAATTAACAAAAATATTTTGAATTTCATGTTTAAATTGATTTATATTGTTAACATAAATTATGTTGCTATAAAAAAAATGTTTATATTACACATTTTAAATATTGCAAAATTACAAAAATACTCTTAAAAACAATTTTTTAAAAATATTTTCGGCTTCCGACTCTTTTTTTTTTTTTATAAATGTCAATTTTATTTATAAAAAAAAAAGTATAAATGCAAATCGCGTATAAATCAGTTAGTTATCGTGATTTGTTATAAAGGGATAAGAATGTAAAAATAGGTTGTAGAAAAGTAAAATTATAATGAGAGAAAAGATTTACATGGTTAATAGAAAAAAATTAGAGATGAAGATTGTACTAAACCCGTCCCCCATAAGAAGATCTATGGTAATTAAAAGAGTCAACATCCAATGAATAAAGCATTAGTGCCCATATTCAGAGGATGAGATATGGCCTATGTTGATATTTGCTTCTCTTTATATATATATATGGAAATAGGTTTAGTTCGGCTCTTCTACAACTTAATTTATATGTTCATTGACTATCACTACAAAAAATTCGCGGATCCCCTACAACTTAATTTATAGGTTTAGTTCGGCTCTTCTACAACTTAATTTATAGGTTTATTAACTATCACTACAAAAAATTCACTTTTAGTTCGGCTCTTCTACAACTTAATTTATAGGTCTATTAACTATCACTACAAAAAATTCACGGATCCCTTACGGCCATTCCCGTATAGAAATCCGCAGAAATTCGTAGGGAACAAGGTTCCCTAAGGCATCTCCTACGGGAATCACGCCGTAGGGCTTGCCTCGTAGGGAACAGATCCCCTACGAGATTTTTAAAGTCGTAGGAGAGATCCCTACGGACTGGCCGTAGGGGAGCCGTAGGGAGACTGTTTTCCGCGACCGTCCTTTCCCGTAGGGGACGCCTACGGGGCTGTCGTAGGGGAGCTCCCTACGGCCCGCCTCCTGTAGGGAACCCACGACCTTTTAAAATGTAAGCCATATACATGGCTAGCACCCAACCCGCAATCGAACCCAGCGCAACCCACAATTGGAAGCCCGACCCTCAATCAAGGGCCCAATCAAGCCCATCCCTCAACCAAAGGCCAAGAATATTTATTAATGTGTACCCTTTTAAAATGTAAGTCATATACATGGCTAGCCTACGGGGCTGTCGTAGGAGAATAGAAGAAGTGGATAACCGCTGGGCTATTTGATTCATAAGTACAAGTATTAAAAGATAATATATCTATATCTTTAACTTATATTTATTATTTTATAATAATAATACCTAATACAATAAATAATATATAAATTTATAGGAGAATTTTGATAAAGTGAAAATTTTGATGTTTCATTAAAATTAAGTAATTTAAACAACCGTTATTAAATTTTATTTATTATACAAAACACACATTTATTATATTATTATCTATAAAAATCTTTAAATTATTTTAATAAATAAAAAGCATTTAAATATATTAAATTAAATAGAACTCTCAATTTTTTTTATTAATTTTTAAGGTCTTTTATTTTTTAACTTTTTTGCGTTTACAAGTTTTACGTAGATTTAAATATTATTTAGTAGTAGTTTTTGAAATGTGTTTAGAATATAATACATTTTTATTATTTCTTGCGTAATTTTTGCATAATTGAATATTTTTTTGTAATTAATTATTTTTATAAAATTGCGTAATTGTATAATTTTTATAATTAATTATTTTATAAAATTATAATTGTGTAGTTGTATAATTGCGTAGTGGTTAAAAAAACTTTAATTGTAATTTTATTATTTAGTTAAATAGTGGTTAAAAAAAACATTTAAAACAAATTTTATAATAACATTTAATTAATTTATTTTTTTAAAAATATATATATATATATATTTTTCAATACTCCTCTACGAGAATTTGCCCGTAGTGACCATAGCCGTAGGGGACCACATAGGGAATCTCGGAGGGAAGCTATGCGCGCGAATGCCGCGCAGTTCCCTACGGGGATCCCCTACGGGAGTCATCCCTACGGCCAGCCGTAGGGAATGCCGTAGGGGAACTCAAAATATGATCCCGTAGGGAATGCCGTAGGGAACCCCTACGGGGAAAAAATCGTAGGGAATTCCCGTAGGGGATTCGCGATTTTTTGTAGTGTATATGTTCGTATAAGCATCGTCAACTCTTTTTTCAAACTACAAAAATTGTACGTATTCGTGATTCATTTTTAATTTATAAACGCATTCTCAATATGATTTCAATTCAGGCTCGATCATAATCATGAAAACTGAACACTATAGCTAGGGTTTAACAAAGTGTTGGGTCTTCACGTCGGCGGTCGTCGCTTCAAAGCACTTGCAAAACTCAGAGAAGAATATCAGAAGGTAACAAAGCTCAGATCTATAACAGATCTGAGCATGCAAGTATAAAACAAAAGTGAATCTAAAGATTAAATCATAGATAAAGATAAGGTCGGCTCAGGACTGTATCTCCATCATCGTAGCAAAACTGGTGGTGGTGGTAACCGGCAAAGAAGTCACAGTGGCCACGCAGGTGACCCAGGAGCACTGAAGCTCACCGTCGCCTCCGCCTCACAACAAAGGTAAATCACACTCGCACCCGGAGCTTCACAGTACTTCTCCAGTACCCGAGCTCACAAGGAAAGGTCACCGAAGGAGGGAGAAGCAGCGGTGTCGGTGAACAGAGTAGGAAATCGCACATACTCAAGGTGTAATCACACACACAAGATTAGGGTTTGAGTAAGGGCAAAGTGAATAAAGGTGAGGTTCAGAGTTAATTATATCATAGCCAATGAACGCACCAGATTGCATCTCACACACCAACCTTAAGATCCACGGTCAAGATTGGTCAAAGGATAATAAAGGGCGAGGTTCAGAGTTTATTATATCATAGCCAATGAACGCACCAGATTGTATCTCACACACCAACCCTAAGATCCACGGTCAAGATTGGTCAAAGGATAATAAAGCGGAAGCTGCAAATATAATTGTTTCTGAAAAAACAATTAACATGTGATGAACTGCACTCAAGAGGCCAATAGTCTTATTGGGTTGGAGTGATAATGGGCTGACACCTCACTGAGCCCGGCTGCCAACTAAATTAAAGATACTGGGCCAACACATATAAACTCCAACTCAAAGAATAGAGAGAAGTAGGGTTGGGCATGAGACGGGATGGGACGGGATTTGGAGAATCTCGTCCCGTCCCGAATATAAATTTTCGGGACGAGACGGGACGGGATTCGTATTTTAAAAATTCGTCCCGCATGTTCCAATCCCGTTTGGGATCGGGACGGGATCGGGACGTCCCAAAATTTTAATTAAAAAATAAAAATAAAAAATTGAGATAAAATAGAACGGTTACCGACTTGTAAAACAATCAAAATTTAAATAAAATAAGAATGACAAGTTTTTTGACATACTATATATATTGAATTGATTTAAAATTTTAATTTTAAAAATAAATTATTAAATAAGTTAAATATAACTTATTTTTATTCAATTTAAATAATATTTTAATTTTTAAAAAAATTTCAAATTAAAAATGTTAATATTTTTCAAGAAAAATATATAAATAAAAAATAAATTATTTTGAAATGTTATTAGATTATAAAAATATAATAAATTTAATTGAAACTATAATTAATATTTTGATATTTTTATTAATATGTGTGAAAAAATAAAAATATTATTGATATTAAAAAATAAACGGGACGGGATTAAGCGGGATCGTCCCGATCCCGTCTCGTTGTAAAAAATTTGAAACAGGACGGGATTGTCATTTTTAAAATTTATCTCGTCCCATCCTGCTAGTTTTCGGGATAGGATCGAGACGGGATCGGGATTTCGGAACAAAGTGCCCACCCCTAGAGAGAAGAAGAGAGAGAAAAAAAAAAGGATCAAAACCATACTCAAAGTGAACACTTGATAAATTGTCACAAAAATGACAATACTTCAACTGAATGATAATTTATCTTTTACTACGTGATTTATGCAGTATAATTTCCCTGTAACTTTTCCAAACTCTATCATAGAAGCACTAGTGCACTAGGTAATTCACATTGTTAATATAGGATTAGGTTATTTACACCTCAAAAGAGTGAAAAACATATAGGTACAAAACTTATCTACATTCAACCATGGTAACTAACAAACAACACTAGCATTAATTTAAGTCTCACAAATTTCTTTGGTGAGGCTCGAGCCATGGGAACCCAAGGAAATCAAACACTTCTTTTTCGGTTCCAAACTTCAAACTTGCACTGCCTCTGCTTCCCTGCAGTAGATATATAATATATTAGCAATTAATAAAATGGATGTAGGGGTGAAATAAAATGCTGGTAATTGGCCAAAGTCATCATAATACCCGTTTGCCACCCGAACCAAGAGAGGCGGGAAAAAGTCCCGTGTCGTCCAGTCTGAATCCTTTTGATTCTGCTAATAATCTAAGCCTGAAAAATATAATAACAAACAAATCACACCTAAGCAAAAATAAAGTCAAATGAAACAAGAGAAACTAACCACATTTTTGTACAATAGTATGTGTTTTATGTAAATCTTATACCTAATGTATATTATTTAAATTTTAAAGCACTACAAAAATAGCTATAGACTTTACATATAATGGTATAACAAACAAATATTATGTAGAAAATATTAGCTAGCAAGTCACTTCAAGAAGATATGAAAAGTTACAAATAATGTCGCGAATGTAATTTGAGAAGCGTGGGGAAAGAAAAGGATCACTTGTTTTTCACGTGGCATTGTTCTACAATCCGGACTAATCGCGGAAAGGGTCTCGTAACTGTAGCAATACATTTTGAACTTCCACCCACAAATCTTCTATTTAAATTATTTACAATATTAATTCCAAATCATATGTATCTTTTCCACCATATTTCTGTTAACCAAACTTCACCACACTTTGGTTAGAAATATATTACTAGTATTTTATACTTTTGAGGTTTGGCAGAATCATAAACTAATGTCAAATGCTGGCATATGAATAAAGCATAGAATGGGCGCACCTTCTGTTTAGTACATCATTTCCTGTCCATGCTACCAATCCAAATGCATAAATATCTCTTGGATAAACCTACAAAGAAAAATGATCAAGAGTTATAAATTAAGGCAACCTCTCTGCTGCGACTACTAAATGTTTTGTTAATAATGCAATGTAAAACAGTTTTTCTATACTCGTTTTAATGACCTTACTAACCCAACCCAAATTGGATTGACCAACTAGCCTAAAGTTCTACAAAATACGTATACATAATACACTTTTTCTATACGGGAAAAAGTGGTCAATGTGCGAGCCCGAGATCACACCTTGAGATCTATGCGTCTTCGTAATTCTTGACCAGGATATGTGCAAAGACCAAAATATGTATCCACTCCAGAATCAGTACCCTGAACACACATATACAAGACATCTCAATTTTTTTTTATAACTGGAGTATCTATTATTGGATCTTCATATGCAAGTACTACATTGAATGCGTATAAGAGTGACATATCCGATATTTTAAATAAGATATGGGCAAACATAAGGAGAATATGTAGAACACAATTCCAAAATCTTACAAATAAAAAATGACAATATATTATAGTAAAAGAACTAAAGAAGTCAGTGTAAAGCTAATATGAAAACATTGGAATTCAAAATAATATATAACTACAATTAAACTATGAACATAGAAAAACTGTTGGTCTTATTATCTAAATAACTAGTATTTAAAACTTCAACCTATGCACAGACAGAAAATATAGTTACCTCCTCACTGTGAACACTAAAGATCAGATCCTCCCTCAAAAAGCTTATATCTTTGAGGCACTTCACCAACTTTGGAAGAAATCCAATGTGACTGTGATAGCAGAAAAAGGCAAGTTAACATATTAAATATCATATTTCACAAAAGGTCTTTCTTTCTCATTTGGTTAAATTTAATACAACAGCTAAAGCCAGATAGTACGACGGTCAAGCAGATGTAAAAAATTATAAAATTTCCCTCTTCTTTCACTTTTCCTTCTTTTTGAAGGAGAATAAATGACAGGAACCAAAAACAGTTATATATGAGGCATACAGAAGAGTGTAATACATTTCCGAAAGTTGGGTGTGCTCAATTACAGGAGCTATGTTACAGCAAGTGAACTAAAAGAAGTAATATTTATACAGGAAAGTGGTAAATCTAAAACTATTCGGCCTTAGAAAGTGGTACCAAAAAGAAAATGAAAACGTATTGTCAAGCTTTAGATATCAAGAATAGGTGCATCCTTTGTTAAAAATGATATGGAAAATCTCTAGACCAGTTGAGCAAGACTACATCTCAACATCACACCTTTTCCCATCAGGATGTGTAATCACAATGTCCATGTCCCCACAAGAAGACTTTCCACGTCTGTATGATCCTCCACAAACAATTACCACCTAGCAATATAACATTAGAATGAGAAAAAAATGGGAGATAGTTATCATTATGCAAATTACATGAATGAAATCAAGTTAAATTTGAAGACTAGTGATCGATTAATGGACTATATGTTCTTGTTCTGCTATATTTCAAATTGGGAAGAATAAATTGTTCCACAAAATTATGAAATGAAGCAAATCTAGCAGAGACCACCTTGAACTGAATTTAATAATGAGCTACAAATTAAATTTAAGAGGACTTATAAATGCAATATAAGTCAAAGCAATATTTGAGATTCTCACCCCAGGCAAAATCTCTGCTCCGGCTTTCTGTATCATACTTTCCATTTCCTGGACCTATAATTTTGAGGCACTAACAAAGTGAGCAAAAAGAATCATTTTATCAATTTTTGTGTACATGGCGAAGAAATCTATTTAAAAGTATTAGGGCTTACTTCATGGCGTGGAATTCTCGTCTTGATGTCATCAAAGTATTTCAAGCCTAATTTCTGGGCATTTGATAAATATTCCTCATTTTTCAAATCATCCAGGGTCCTGTACCCTTTTTCGTAAAATTTAACTGCAGTGGCCGGTCCAACGCCCCATACTTCTCCAAACAAATTGATCGTGTGCACCTGAGAAATAAGAATATTCAATGTGAACCCATTATAGTGAAACAGCTGTTAGTGAGTATAGCAGTACTCAGTACGTCACCAAATTTCAGATAGAAGACCTATGATCCGATTTTACATGGAATACAAATGGTACATACTCTTATGATTCTGAACTAAATAAGGCATTACACACCAAGTCATTGTTAAGGCTATTAGATGGTAAGGATGCAACCCAATCTCATTTCATTTTATAATTTTTTGGGCTATATTTCCATTTTCAAATTTTGTTTAGAAGAATGAAGAGTTTTATTCTTATATATGGATATAACATGGAAACGCAATTATCAAAGTTGATTTGACATAAGAAAATATTAAGATAATGACTGATAGGTAGATAGAGTTATGTGAGTGGGTACATAGTGAATTTTATAGAACAATGTGTAATATTGACTAGTGATTAGATAATGTCCTTTTAAAAATGAGTTGAAGTGATTAGTGTGAGGAAAAAAAAAGAATAAAAACTCAAAACAATCGAGATCTTTTTCCATAATGAAATGGCATCCAATTGCACCCTTAACTGTTGAGTACCCCCTCATAGGGAAAATATCTCTATGAAGTCTGGTGAAGAAAAAATGGAATCAGAACTGAACATCAGAAGCATCGAATTCATACACTATGAATCCTTATAGAAGTACCAAGAAATTAGGTGATTGCATTACGACATTTTTTTAAAGAAACTTATTTTATCACCCTGTTTGAAAGTACAAACATTATTCAAAACAACAAGAGAAAAACTTGTATGTGTATTGGTTAACTTTCTCTCCACTAAAATCAAAACTCACCTTTTCATCCTTTTCAAAGTGCTCCAACTTGGAAAGCTTTCCAGTGTTCACTATTTCCTGGATCTGTAATTACACCTTTGAACATCACCAAAGAAAGGTACAATACACAAGAAGTAAACAAGCAATATTCACTAGAAGCAGTAAATAAATTGATGACAAAAGTAAATCCTTACATGATCCTGCAACGACTTTCCAATCCCAGGAAGATCTTTGACCTGGTCAGCACTTTCGATTCTGAAAGGCAATTTTTCAATAACTGGGATAGCCTTGTGGTAGCTAAAAGATCTCCGGTCATCACCCAAAGCTGTCATAAAAAAAGGTATAAAAAAGTCTGTTTTTCTGTAGACAATTTCAACGTTCTAGAACAAAATCGGGTATCCTAAATAATATAGACCTCTGTAAATGTTGATGAGCTTTCCAAATATATCAGTTATATTGCTGTTCAGATCAGGAGGTCTGTAGAGCAATGATGTATCAGATGCGGTGACCTGTTTAAGAATAAATCGATGTAGTCGCTATTATAAATATATAGCGTAATAAAGTGATATAAAATCAATCCAATTATAAAAATGAAAAATGAACCTACATCTGCATGTCGATAATCCGAGCTCGGGCTCTCTGGGCTTAAAGAGTGGGATAAGCCACCGGGGGTATCCAATTTCGAGGAATAATCCTTATCATCTATCAATCCGATAGCTTTAGACTCCTCAGGGCAGGTTCTAATCTTCTTTCGCTGGTGCGAATCTTCAATACTCGAATGACTTGCATTGATCTGTTCCGGATGGTTCTTCTCATTAACTTCGACTTTGTAATTTTTCCCAAAAGTGTCGACCGATAGTAAGTACAAGTCTACAGATGCTTTCTCTCCTAATCTCAGGCTGTCCTCTAACCACTGATAGTTGAGAATACTCTGAAACAAGTTCACATCGATCCAACCTCACTAACTAAATTTCTAGATCCAGAAACCGGTTCGTAATTACAATCAAGTAAATATTAATTTATCGGTTAATATTTGAATCACAGCACTTACAATTAGCATGATCAATTGTCTAAACAGCAAAAAATTAATTTACCCCTTTGAATCCCTTTAGGCTTTTGAGGTCCGTTTTCTGGAGAAGCGAATTTGAATCCGCCGCAAAAATGTGGGTAACCCTTTTGGAAAACCTAACCTCGGTTTCAGCCCCCATCTGCGTCAGCTTCTGCTTCCAAATCTGTGGAGTCGACGACATTCATTTCATTTTTATTTATTTTTTTCATTTCAGGATTAAGAAAGCACGATTAATTAATCTGCGGGACAAAGCTAAATCGGTGAAATCGAAAACCTGTAGCCGACGAGGTTGAACGGAAGTTTCGATCAAGAAGACGACCATTCCAGAAAACATGCCGTTGGGATCGGACGGCGGAGATTTGTTCTTAGACTTTGGCGCCATTTTTCACAGCGGGGTTCAGGTGTTTGCTAGAGGAATGTGGAGCACGCACGCACGCGCACACTGTGCGTTCAGCTTGTATTGTACGTTAAACACGCAGAGAAACTTCAGGCCCAGTGGACTAATAAATAGAGAGGAATTTCAGCCTAACTAAAGTTACAGGCCCAGTGGGCTAATATATATAGCGAAATTTCATTTATATTTAAACTCATACTCGACTTAATTCGCATTGTTTATTCCTTTCTTTTAGTTCGATTGAATTCGATTCACCACTCAACTCAAGGATATATGTTTCCGGTAGCCAATCAGGTCTGTAATACTATAAGGAATGCTCTGTTTTTTTAGACTTAATTTCAGTTCATTTTTGTTCAATTCAGATCGTTTCTGTTCAGTTCAAGTTCATTTTTGTTCAAGTTTCAATCCAAAAAATTGAGCCGAAGTGTACTCTAATTTGAAAAGGATACTTGGTTTATTATTACATAGTACAATAAGACAACATATATATAATATAGTACAAAGAGACATAAAACTAAACATGAGTTTTAAGGACATTTAGGCCTGTTTCCGTGGGTGGTCATGTCGGTGTAGCAGGTCCCACAGAGTTCCCGGTTGCCGGAAGTGCCAGGTGGCACGCATCTGCACCTCGCACAGCAGGTCCCACATGCCCTGCTGCACACATTTGGCCTTGAGTGCAACCTGCATCTACCCTTGCAAAGCCCTCCACAGTCTACACAAATATATATGTATATATGTATATTCAACAATTAAAATTTCATAAACACCCTTGTACTATTTTGTAATTATGAATATGGCAGACCACATATACCAGGAAATGTCAAAAGCCTTCTGCTGCTAGTAGTAGTACCTTTCACCACCTCAATCATCTATTTTGTATTGAACAAATTAAAACATATGATATTAGTTGCATGCATAAAAAAGGGAAATTAATTAATTTATTAATGGTAACTATAGGGGTGAAAATCATAGTAATAATTATGATTATAATTAACTGGTGTTTCATCGTCTGCGTTTCCAATGTGAGATGACACCTGCAATGCATGGTGGAGAGTACAAAATCAAGTAAAACTATTAAATGAAAAATATGAAGAAGGTTATAACTAGTGTGTTGTAATGTATGGAAACCTGAGCGAGGCAGATGAGTAGAAGAAGAGCAGCCAAAAGAAACGAACGGGAACCCATCATTTTTACTTTCCTTTTTTTGTGTATGAAGAAAATAAAAGCCAATGTTTGTTGCAATTTATAGGCTCAAAAAATATGAAAAGATTCTACAAATAATTAAAAACAAATTGTGATTTTTATTAATGTATTTTAAGAGATGCTACTTCTCGACCATTACTCTCGATGACATCGTAGATGCATACACCATACAAATTTACGGTCTTATGTACATAATATACTCCACCTGAAGTAGCATAAATAAAACCATATATTTTTATAAATATTTTATATTGAAAACTTAAAGTATAATTATTTTATTTTTTAAAACATGAAATATAATTGATTCAAATCTTGATTACTCTTTAGTCTTTTCTAATGTAAGGTATATAATGGAAGCTTATGCTCTACCCATTTCTTTGTAAAAGTGATAAAATAATTATGTACTGTACAACATATTTTTAGATTTATGTATTTTTTTCTTTAAAATGGATTTGTTCGATTCAAATGAATGTAACTATTTTTTCTGCACACATGAAGCGGTGCGTACGTTACAACTTACCTAGGGTAGGTAAAGAGTAGGCATGGTCCAAAAAAGGAATACAGCCATAATCCAGCTGGATGGATAAAATATCAGATATTACTATATTTAGTACTAGTATTACCTTCTGTTCACTGTATTTATTTATTTATTTTGAAATTGTAATTTTTAATCTTTTTTTTTTATGAAATAAATGGCACAGCTCATTTTGTAGCTGGATTCTACTGTCACTTTCTTTATTGGGAATTGCAATCTCTGATTTTTAGGTAGTGAAATACCGTGAAATATGTACACATGCAGGTATCAGTATGATGATGAACTGTATATGTAAATAAATGTACAGTATATTTGAGTTTGGGTGTTGGTTTAAGCAACCAGCAGCAGAAGTGTATGTTAGCCAAAAATGTGAAAATTAACTCCTCGAGTGCATGAAACATAAATTGGACCAATCCAAAAAAATTCCTTACCAGTAAGGCAGTAACATTGACATGATCGATCTATCTGTAGCAAAAAATTGGTGTTTACTCGATCGGGTCGAAAAAATATTAGTTTGATGTGTGGAAAAGGAACTATGGATTGTTATCTTAACACACTGCATAGAACGAACGGAACCCTATCAACGGGAAATAAATATGAAAATGAAAATTATATTCCCCTTCTGAAGACATCTCTCGTCTAGAAGACAACTGTTAGCTCCTTTTCACTCATCTCGTATACATGATCACTTGCGTCTGTGATGGCACTCTGCATTTTCATTTTTATTTTCAGGCTTAATATAAGCTGTTTAGTATTGTTACGATAGTGAATAACACAGGAAGTGAAAAGGAAGTATTACCTGGCCGAGTTTTGTAAGAAAGTTGTTCCCAAGATTTAATGACGAAAGCCGGACATCTTCATTAGCCTTGAGTGCTTGAGCAATAGCAAAAGCCCCTTCATCCTTATGTGATATAATAGAAAATAATAAATATAATCAAACTACTAAAGAAGGCTTAGTTTATAGCGTGAAAATACAATTTATTCCATACTCGTATTTCATTGAACCCAAGATTGAGCGAAGTCAAAGACTCGTTGACCACTTTCAAGCTACGGGCAAGGCAAATTGCACCCTGTTAAGGATGAGTCCGAGAGTTTACATGAATCAAAACACGTGTGAAAAAGTGGACATGGAAAAAAGGATATGCAAATAAGACGAACCTCGTCTCTAAGTCCATTGGCTCGCAAATCTAGGCTTGCTATGGTGCTGTTGTATTTCAGCATATCAGCTATATACTCGGCACCAGCGGCTCCTATCTGCAAATGTTGCATGTATAGAAAGTAGAATTTTTATTGAAGTGACGATTACGAACGATAATACAGAGGTTCAAACGTAGAAAGTAATAAAAAATAAAATCTCAATTATTTTTCAGAATTATACTGTATAACTAGAGTAGTTTTGCGATTTAATTTTTTTACCTGACACCAACCGAGCATGAGATTATTCACTTTCCCATGGAATTTAAGAACTTCTGCTAAAGCCTTTACACCATCAGGCCCAATGGGATTATAACCAATTTCTAACTGAGAAACAGACGGAGAAAGATGTCCACTGCATGAGTTTTATAAATAAAATTACAAGAAATTAGAAGAGGAAAACACGTGGCACACGCACTGCAGTAATGACAGAATTATCTTTCAGAACTCGTGCTATTGCACTGATCCCTTTGGCATGGATGTCATTCCCTCCCTACAAATTCACTTTCCAATGTTACTTAAGAGAATCTAAAATCAATATCGAACAAATTAAGAACTCTTAGGTTCATTTACTTACAAGATCAACATTTGTAATAGAGCTATTCTCCCTCAGAGCCCCAGCCATACTTTCGGCTCCCTGAGATAGAAAATATATATGTGAAGAAAGGAAAGGGAAAATAACACTATAAAAGGCCATGGCGTATTATATATTGGCAAGAAAACATATTTCAATTGATGGGTTGAAAATAATTAAGTAATAAAAACTCTGAAGTAGTTTATATAAAGGTAATGCGACTTCTACTACCTCATCTCCAATATCATTCATGTAGAGACTAATCCACAACAAGCTCTTACTTTTCTTGACATATTCAGCAACATGAGAAGCTCCTGTTGCACCGATTGAATTGTTTGCAAGATCCAAGGTTTTGAGCTTACCTACACGGGAGTGCGTGAACCGTCAAGTCAGCTACTACTACTACTACTAATAATAATAGATAAATAAATAATATATAAAACAACTAATCAATATTAATAGTTGGTGCGTTTAGATTTTTTATTTTTTAACTTATTTGCAATGTTATTTTTTTAAACAATTAACAAAATTTAGATTTTCTAAGGTCTTATATATATATATAACATTAAAATCATTTCATAAATTGGTAAATGTTATTCAGTAAAAAATATGTTATACAGGAGTATATAATAATAATAATAATAATAATAATAATAATAATAATAATAATAATAATAATAATAATAATAATAATAATAATAATAATAATAATAATAATAATAATAATAATAATAATAATAATAATAATAATAATAATAATAATAATAATAATAATAATAATAATAATAATAATAATAATTAAAAAAAAAACCTTTACGAGAAGACAAGCCAGACATCAGTGCACGCACTCCTTCATTCCCAATCGAGTTTCCTTGAAGATACAGTTCCTAGATAAATATAATGGTCATCCACCACATTCAATCACAATTCTATAAATGTCGTCAAAAAGCATAAGCTGTTTCATCACTTTAAATATATATATATATATATATATATATATATATATATATATATATATATATATATATATATATATATATATATATAGAGAGAGAGAGAGAGAGAGACTACACTAATTATTTATCACTATATTCAGTTCATCTGTTAGAAAGACAAATTGTCTTCTCTCTTATCAGTAACAAAGCAAGATAAAAAGCACCTGAAGTTCTTTTTCCCAGAATGTGTATTGTGTAATCTTCATGGGGAGAACGAATCTAAACAAGTGGTTTAAAAAAATGTTTTATCTCCATTTTAAAAAAGTCAGGATTGGCATGACCAAAAAAATTGAACCATAATAAAGATCCACGCAAGGTTGGAGGTTGGGGTAAACCACTCGTCTTGACTCAAACAGTGTTAGAGTCAACAGACGATAATATGTAAAACCAAGTCTGTAAATCAAAAATAAGGAAAATAAGATAAAACTATAAAAGGGTCGGTAAGAGCATACCCTCAAGGATCTGTTTCCCTCCAAACCTTTCGCCAGTGCCGCTGCACCAAGGGGACCACCATAATTGCCACTGAAATAAAAACACAAGAAATTACTGGGATAAAGAAAACGCAACTATTTGTTATTGTATTACACCAAGAGAAGACGGTAAGTGCTTGAGGCAATAATTCATTCTTCTTTCAAAACAAAACAAAAAAGGTTTTGAAGTAGGAAATAGCAGGTGATCTTTTGTTAAGATATTTACTTGAGGTATATCGACAGTATACTTTTATTCTCGAGTAGTGCTTCAGCAAGGCCTGAAAATCCCTACCTCCATTTCCAAAATTAAGAACACGGAATTAGTGGTAAAACAATTTATTTTTACGCAGTCTAAGATAAAAATGAGCATAACAAATCACAATTTCCTACAGAGTAGTCAATCAAATTGTTATTGAGCTCAATGACGCGCAAGGTTGAATTTTTCTTCAACATCTCACCAATTGCCTTTGCACCCTGCATGGTTGAGAAATAACAAGGGAAAATTTTATGCACTTTGTCAAGGACTTTTTACCAGGAGATTCAGACCATGTCCAAAAGTATGCTAACCTCATCCCCAAATGCACTACTGCTTAGCTGCAGCTTCTGAATACCAGTGTTATTCACCAGAATGTCACATAAACACTGCATGAATCAAAAGTTAAATCATGTAAGAGATGCAAAAAAGTTACAGCTCACATACACGCTAAAACAAGTCAATGGCAAAGACTAGGTGTGAAAAGAACATATAGTGTAATATTGTTCTTTGTAGTAAACATATATCTAAAGGAACTACCTCAAATGAACTTTTAGATGAACAAAAATACATTTCACCAGGAATTCTTGCATATAGTTACTCTAAATGAGAAAAAAATAAGAGTATTTTATCAACTTAACCAAAAGCCCCATAAAGATATATTTCGGACAATCAATAGTAGAATAAACAGAAAAAGATTATTTAATTTTAAAACAAGCTTCAAGTAGCAATCAACTATAACATGGAAGAAAAAAATGAAAAAGATGCACCTAACAACATCGTAATTAAGGTTAACCTTGACTCCTTCGTCGCCAATAGAATTTCCAGACAAGTTGAGAGATTTTAGTGCAATATTTGATTGCAAAATCCTATCGAACGCCTTTATTCCTTCAGCGGTAATCCCGTTAGCAGCAAAATTCACTTCTTCAGCAGTCTGAAGAATGACAAAAATTAGAAATAATTGATAGAAACATTCATTCAGAGTTGGCGACCAAGAGTTCAATGCTCAAAAAGAAGTTTAATAAATCCTCACTTGATTATATGCTAAGCTCTCGGCAAGGAAGAATATCCCTTCATCCCCAAAGTTGCGACCTATCAACGCCTTGTACGATTAGACAAATCTTCTATCACTATCAGATCAAAGGGCTTCTTCCTAATGATGCACAAAAGAGGGTGTCTAGGTAGGAACTAAAAATATGGCATCAGGCTATTCGGTGCTAGGAGATTTTTTTTACTGTTTATCCCCAAAGCTAACCTCGACCCATGTAACTTAGATCATATTCATTAAATTATAGTACAATATTTGTACGTTTTAATATTTAATTTATTTCATAAATGTATTTTATTTATAAAAACTGTGATTGTCAATGTATACATGTTAAACAATCTTAAATGTACAAGGAATAACTTAATTAAACAAAATATATTATGGGTGGAAGGGCAGGAGGATACCAGACCCGCCACACCACGGATCGCAAGTGGACCAAATGTCGCGAGCTGGACCACATTGCCATTGTTGGAAGGAAACAAGGTGCAAACATAGGACATAACAACCTAGAATATTAATAACAAAACGGAACAAACAATAAATTAATTACCTGACATATCAACACTTTGGAATGACCGGAGCTCTTTCGCAAATTCATTGAGCCTCTGTTTGGATTCCCTTTCAATCTTTGCTCCAAAGGGTGACGACAAATTTGTACCAGGGGCAAAGGACCACTTCAGCCCCTGAGCAGGCTTATTATCCTCAGCTGCAGACTTAGATGGTTTTGGTAGAAGGATCTTCTCCACCAATTTCCAGAAAACTGTCAGCTGGAAGGTTAGATTAGCTACCATTTAAGAAGACACTTTTTTCGAGTAATCATATACATCCTAAAGGTGCAAACTTCAGTGGAGCTACGATAGTATTTAACGGAAAGGAACTAGAATAGTGAAATACTTAACCCATCTCCACTATGGACCACCCGGTATCTCAAAATGAAAAGGAAGAAATCAAAAGGGAAAGCAGTTAAGAGAACTACAACGCAGATAAATAAAAAACAGATTATAACATTGTGTTTCAAGAAGAGTCGTGGAATAAATAAAGAACACAAATATACAAATGTAAGCAAATGAACAGAAGGATTTGAAAGTTCATCCAGCCAAGTAAATGCAGTTCTTGCAATCTAATTGAACAACCTCATTTATAATGCTTCCATCGACTTTATATTACCAGAAACCATCCCACCCTAAGAACAAACAATTGCTAAACTTTCCATGATTCTATAATCAACAGGAGATTGAATACTGTTTCCTACATGATACAGGACAACAAACCCCGTATGGGGCGAACGAAAAAATGCATACCGAAAATTACAACGACAAATGAGCCGACAGGAAGAACAAGCGAAGCGAAATCTTTGACCGGGGCAAGTGGAACTTGCGCTTGAGTCTGCTGAGAAACTCTGCGAGAGCTACTGCCACGCCTCGAACCGCTACCTAGAGAATCCGCCGTTGCCGCTTTAACGCTGAGATTACTCGACCGGAAGGTTCTCGAAGAGACTCCTACTAGAGCAAAAGGGGAGATTACACCAGGCGGCGCAATGCAGAATAATTTACTGCCTTTTGCCGAGTACAGGCTCCACAGCTCGGTTCTATGTTTGTTCCGCAATCCGAAATTATTCTGAGACGGCATTAATTCAAACCAGTTAACAGAAAATTAAGAGAGAGAAAAACACGCAGTGATGAAAACTTTGATTACCTTCGGAGGAGAACAAAGAGAAAGCGAAGTAGAAGCCATTTGATTGTATGAATGGTTATATGTATAGTTTGTATCTAAACGGTTTTTTTAGGGTTTGGATTGGTTGATTTTAGGGGGCGAGATTTTACAGTTGCAGAGACGAAGGAGATAGACTTAACTCCAATATAAACGGCGAATTCGAGAAGATGACAATAGCTTGTAGAGTGTGATTGTCTTGAAATAATGTGGGCTTGGTTTGGTTCATGGAAATACTGAGTGGGCTTTGAGAAGTGGCGCATTAGTGTTGGGCCTATCCTAATCGCTTGGAAATTTGCAGCATTTATACGTTAATATGCCATTCCATAAAGCACAATTACTAAATGAAATCAAATTAAATTTCGAAAACGAATTAAAAATGTTGGAATGTATACAAAAATTGGAGTTTGGAGTTGTTTTGGATAATTTAAGCTTCAGGTGCAAATGGGTCATTTCACATAATGTGAATTTCACCGTAAAAGATAAAACGCGTTTCGCCCTATACGATGATGTTAGGGTTTGAACTGTAGAAATGCGCTGCAACTTTGATCAAGCAGTTCTCACGTGTTTCTCAATGGATTTTAATACTTTGAAGTGCTTTAAGATTTTTGTCCGGTCATGTTTCAATTTGTGACATCCAATTTTTATTATAATTAGATGGATTTGACTTCCCTAATTCGAATTGATCGTAAAATTCATATGCATTCAAATTTTGAGAAATTTCATGTATGTCTGTAATGCGTTCATTTCATATTTTATTTGAGACCTACAACCATACTTTATTACTGTAACATATTTCGATCGTCTTGAGAGCTTGAATAAAATTGAAACACCATCTCTCTCCCCGTGCAGATAGATTCAAAGTTTCTTTCGACTGAAGCACGTAAATTTTTTGTTCGTTTTCTGATATTTCAATTGCATTTCATTCCTACAAGTTCAAAGATACTTTTAAGTTTATTGAATTGTGTGTTCAATGCACGATCCAAAATTCACCATTGTTGGAACTCGACTTTGAATTTTTTGAGCGGTCTACTGATTTTGTTAAAATTATCAACAAAAAAATATTTTTGAAATTTGCCTATAAACCCACATAGCAAAATAAATAAATCATCATTTACTTTTATTTTTAGTTTGTTTCCATATATTTTGAACAATTTTTTTATTTTTGTTTCCATATACTTTGAACAAATATTAAATGGTGATTGAAAAATTTATAAGCAGTGTAAATATAACAAATCTCTAACTTAATGAAAAAAAATATAATTATTTTGGTATGTTATTTTTTTCTTAATTAGCTTTATTTTTTTTTAATTTTAAAATTGTATTACAAATATTATATTTTAACTTTGAAAAGGTGTTTTTATTTTATTTTATATGACTATTTTTTGCAATTAAAAAAACTTACAATAAATAATTGGTAATTTTTAAATTTTTTTGTGTTTTTGAAAGAATGCTAACCAAAAAAATAAAATTCGTGACATATATCTCTCTTTCATCACGTACTATGAAATCAATTCATCATACCACATTCTCAAACTCAATCAACGGTAAGTTATTGTTCTCTTTCACTATGAAACTCGTTGGCCCAACTACCTCAACCCGACCCGATCGATGGTAGATGAGTAAAACCAAAGGTGATCAGAATAAGTTTGGCCTAGCAAATGCAATAAAACAAGTTTCTCAGTTGTTGGTAGATGAGTAAAGCCAAAGGTGATCAGACTACATACTAATGCTATCAAACTTGCCTTAACAAACAAGAATAAAGTGCATATTTTGTTGAATTCAGTTTGAGTCAGCTTATATATAGTTGAGCCACATACCAGAAAAATCAGGTTCACAAAAATGGATAATATAGTGCACATTGATGAGAAATGATTCTATATGAGTAAGACTAGTGAAAGGTACTACTTGACCTTTGAGGAAGAGGAACCACATAGGACTTGTCAGTTAAAGAGGTTTATTCCTAAAGTGATGTTTATGTGCACAGTTTGTAGACCTAGGATTTCTAGAGATGGAGAATTTGAATTTGATGGAAATTTGGTCTTTGGCCATTTACAAAACTGGATTAAAGGAACATTGGAAACAAAGCAAATAGACTTAATCACTAAAGATGTTATAATAGCATGTATTATGAATCAGGTTTGTCTTAAAGGTTATATTAATTCATATTGTTATTTGATAAGAATGAGATAATGCCAGGATTGCAATCAGCTATTATGAATTTAATTTCAAATCATACCATCAATAAAGAACAAATGACCAGAAGGAGCAAACAAACACACTATCATACAACAGCACAATGCAAGACCACATATTTTGAATGATGATCTTGACTTCAGAGATGCTGCCACAGCAGATAAATGTGATATTGTTCTGATATGCTAACCACCTAACTCACCAGACACTAAAATAAATGACTTGTAAGATAGATCAGTTGATTACTAATGTGATCATTTGATTGTAGTGACATTTTTAAAATTTGTAGTTATTGTAATGATAATTAAGGTATAAATAATTTGTATTGGCGGTATGACTTTTGTTATGAAACGAGAAAAAACCGGAAAGTATGACTATTACCGCGTATCACAGTACTTTCGAACGAATTAATTACAGTACAAAATTAATAATCTCATATTAATTCGATGATCGTTGTCATCGTCATGTTCGGGAGCGCCATGTGTACGGGGACGTCGGAGGCCCGGGACACAAGGGAGTCCTTGCGGCCGAGTCGGACTGGGTAGAATTAATACTATTCCGAACGAATTAATTACAGTACAAAATTAAACTCTCTCAATACTCTCCGAGTTTACAAAGAAAAGTAGTGCAACTTTTGGAACTGAGGGAATATATAAACAAAAAATATTAAAACTTGATTAAGTTGATTTATGGTCTAAAAAACCACACTACAACATAAATATAGTATAAATTAATAAATATTCAAAACCTAAATGAAAATTCGTAATATAATTTAAGGTCCTAATTCAGAAACGTCCACCACGTTACACATCTCTGAAGAAACCAAAATCATTCAACCCAAACAAAAAAATCTCCCCACCCCACCACCCAAAAATAATTAATAAAAACAATTACTTGCACATAATAATTAATCAAATCGTACAAATAAATAAATAAATCAATATAAATAAAATATCGAGTTACCAACACTTAAAAAAAATCGATTTAGTACTTTTTTTTAATTAATTAATGAATCAATCAATTAGTGACGTCGCACCTCCGCCTAACCTCCCCCTTCCTCCCCGTCTTGACATCATGCACGCTGACCTTCTCCATCGCGTGCGCGAAGGCGTGGAAGAACGCCTGCTGGTTGGACGCGTAGAGATCCACAAACGGCTTCGTCCTGGAATCGCTCGCCATCGCCTGGTCGCTCTTCAGCAGCCCGACCCCTCGCTGCAGGTTCTGGAAGTACGTGTTGTCGAACTTCCCGGGCGACATCGGGTCGTTGAACGCCGCAATCGTCGGGTCCCTCTTCCAATTCCGGCACAGCTTCCGGAGCCCCGCCACGTAATCCGGGTTCATCGTCGGGTCGGGCCCCCCCTTCCCGAATATCCGATCCGCAAACTCGGAGCAGTGGGAGAACCCGATCGTGTGGGCCCCGGTGAGGGCCACCATCTCCTGGACCGTGAACCCCTTGGCCGAAAACATGTCGATGATCTTCGTCATCGTCATGTTCGGGAGGGCCACGTGTCCGGGAACGTCGGAGGCCCGAGAAACGAGGGAGTCCTTGCGGCCGAGTCGGACGGGGTAGTAGGGCCCGCCGACCATGGTGACGAGGTCCCGAGTCGACTCGGCGATGATGTCAGCGCAGGAGACGACGCCTGGGCAGGAGAGCTCGAGGCGGGCCTTGGCCCGAGCGATGAGGTCGAATGCGTCCCCCGGGAGGGCCCGGTTGACGTTGTCGTCTCGCTCGGCTTTGTTGAAGGGGTTGGAGGAGATGAGGAGGGAGGCGTCGCAGCCCCCGACGATGCAGTCGTGGAAGAAGAGGCGGAGAGTGCCGGCGGCCGTGGTGGGGATGGAGATCTGCTTGTCGGCCACCACCTCCTGGACGATGTCAGGGAAGTCGGGGCAGCTCTTTTTGTAGTAGTCGAGAGTCAGCTTCGACTCTGCCGAGACTACGATCATCAGGAGGAGGAGGAGGAGGAGGTGGTGGGACCTAGAAGACGCCGCCGCCATCGACGTTTATTTTTTTTATTTTTATTTATTTTCGGTGGTGGCGGCCGCGCGGTGGCGACGAGAAAAGAAAGAAGCGTGATTGCAGATGAAAGGAAGGAAAAAATATGATGATTAATTAAATAGGTGAGAAAATATAATTATAATGCATGGAATCATCGGACACCCGACATTCCCTCTCATTCACCTCTTTTTTTCTTTTTTATTTTAAATTCAAATTTAGAACCAAAAATAGTACAGTAGGAATGAACCTCACCGTTGCCCCTGCTCTAAGCTCAGCTCCGATGAACCTCAGCTTGCCAGCTGCATCACATGTCGGGACAAAAACACCAAATATTGCAGTAGTATTTCTAATCCACCTTCGGATCTTCCCCCAGTTGCAGCTATAGCTTCAGCTCATCGCCAGATGATATTAAAAAACTACTGTATTAACCAATGAGATGTTCAATTTCAATACAAGAGGAACAGTATTATTATAGCACAAATGATGGGTAGGCGGTAGAAATACTCAATCCATTCAGCAAGGCTTTCTTTTGTCGACCTTTAAGTGAAGATTGAACCATTTTTTCTTCTTTGATCTGTCGCGAGAATACTTCTTCTCTCTCTCCTGGCTATCGTCACTCTCCTTGGTTGTCGCCTTGTTCTTGCTTCTTCTACTACTACTGCCGTTGATGCTGCTACGTTTTATTCGTGGAGCAATCGTGTACGAAGCATGTACATCATTCCTCTCTTTAAGCAGCTCATCAATCTGTTCAAAACCACATTTATCAAATGGATAGTTAAAAGATACAAGAGGGATAACCGCCAATACTATCAATTAGTACTTATTTTAATAAACCTCAACAAATATTACCCAAAAATATAAGGTCACTGTACATTTGTGGATTGGATTTTTTTTCGTTAGTTCATTATTTATCTTGTGATTAAGCTAAAACGTCAGGGCTAGTTTTTATAACAATCCTAAGATGAAAGGACTGGGACGTCTTTCTCCGCACTCTTTCGACTAGATTGGATGCCACATATACAACACAATGGCATAATTATAAATATTATTCATCCAATGCGATTACTGGTGATTTTTTTTTCCAAGGCAAATACTTACCACTAGCATTTCTTGCGAATATTTATTAGTCATCTCCGTAAATTGAGCCAGGACCTGATATCAATCCATATGGTCATACGGAAATGGGAGAAGTTAAATACACATTTTTACTCAAGAACATGCACAAATTTACGCTAGAACTCTGACCTCTTTATATTCAGTTTCGAATTTTGAAAGTTCTACTCTTTTCGACAAGATTTCAGCTTCCACGGATCTAAGATTCTCTTTTTCCTCCGGAAAAGGTGTGGCGGAGAGAACTTCTATGGTGTAGCTTATGCTTTTAAAAAAATTATCACCTGCGAAAATATCAAAATACGGGAAATTTGTAATTATGTTAAACCTAGAGGATATTATTTGTAATTCTCTAAGAAATATAGGACAACAAATTATTAAAACAACGTGGGTACCATAAACTGCAAAGAAGTGGGTGCCAGCTTTGAGTTCATTTATTTCACAAGGCTGAAATCCATCAAGCTTTCTGAAGAAGGCGGCATCTGGATCCTTTACAGCTGCCGTCTAAATCAGGATATACACAATCGGAACCTAAAACACATAAGTGGATGATTTTGGAATAAGAAAAGGCGGAACAAGATCACATTTGACTTACGGAATTATGAGCTGGGTCCATCCGATAAACAGGGAACCCAAGAAAATACATCCCAGCAGATGTAACCTTTCCAATTTTCGTACTATCCTCCTATATACAAGAAAATAGAAAAGGAGTATTTTATTTACTAGCAATTGATGAAGTGATATACAACCGCACGTGTAAAAATTATTAATCAAGAGTTGAGACCCACCGGCCACCACAGTGAAAAACAATAAGTTTACACTGAATATGTTTTCAATGAGAGGGAAAGCAAGTCCATCTCGTCTATGGGCTAGAATAAGATACATTCGGTATTTGTGAAATTGTGGTGATAATTAATTTGGGAAATTGCCATTAGTCCACCCCCACACAACGATTCGCCTCAAACTCTAATAAAAGTGATACATTGGAAAAATAATACTGCTTCTTCACATGTTTACAAACGCTCAGTTTCTGGCAAAAATATACCCTTAATCCGATTTATTTAATGCACACCTTACTTTCTCCTAGGTGCTAGGAGTATTTGTCCTACAAATATAAGATTTTGAAGTTTTTACCAGGACCCCAGTTATTTAGTCATCTTAATACTACAAGCATTCAGTGACAAGGTTCATCATCTGAGTTGATTTGAGCAAAAATGCCTTTTCATGTTATATATTGAGCCAGCAAGATATAATGAGAAGAAGCGATAATTATCAAAATTTTAAATGATTGATTTGCCATGTGGAACTTTACAGTGCCAGTACTACTTATATGATTAAGAATATGGAGATTCCTACCTGCAAAGCGAGGCTTAACCCACCATTATCTTCCTTATCGAAGAACAATAGCTGCAGAAACCAAAAAATTATATAATTAAATAGTAGAAAATAGAAATCAACAGGACGGTATGAAATAGGACCCGAGTAATATCTCCCCCAAAACATCTACATTCACAAATCAACTCAGGATATTATTCTTTACAGAATAATATAAAAAAAATCTGTAAAATTTTCATACCTTGAACTTGCTCTTGTCTGACGAATAAACTCTGCAAATAAGTCCACCCTGTGATTCCTCTTCGGTTATGGTAACAGAATAAAAATGAGCACTCTGCTTTTCGACCTGTTTTTTTTTTAATAACAAAAAGTCCAAATGAACCATAACTTGGACTATTTTAGTAATTGAAAACATAGACTCACATTTTTACCTTCCTACACAAAGGTTGCCCAAGTGGGAGTGGGCGAATAGTTACAGTACCACTCAATGCTTCCTCTAGAATAGTTGCTGAAACCGTAGTTTTGATAGGGACTCCAAGTTTACTGATTGCAGAAACATAAGAAAATAAGTAATATACTATCACAGTGGCACGGCAGAGCAAGATGGAAAATAAGAAAAAACTACTGAAAACTAATTACCGACCAACCTAAAAATAGCAGCAAACACGGTATTGATAGTTCCTAAACTTGAGAGATCCAATTCCAATTCCTGGCTTTCTGAATCAACAGCCTAACAAAATTTACACGTGTTCAGATTTACAACTACCCATATGAAGCCACAAGGCTGAGTTCAGAAACTTTGACCTCAAAACCGGCCGCGTCATATTGCCGCCTTTTATCTGGATCAGACAAAATGTTATACGAGGAGGTGACTTCCTTGAACATATCTGCAGCTTCAGGATCATTTGCATTTTTATCCGGATGGTACCTACATTTTCGTATAGCCAAAAACAACAGCACCTTATAATTCTTGCATCTCAGAACAATGGCAAACACGTACATACACACACACACACTCAGCACAGGGCAATCGTTTTACGCATATTATCTCGATCCCAATCCTACTGCCCAATCATGCAACATCACAATGGATAATAATAATAAGAAGAAGAACAGCTAAAATCAAGAAACAGAAAAAATAAAATTATGGCGAAAATGGAAGAAGCATACTTTAGAGCCAGTTTCCGATAAGCGCTCTTAATTTCCTGATCAACAGAATTTCTGTCGACCCCCAGAACCTCGTAAGGGTCTCTCCGGTGCTCCTTCTCCTCGTCCACTTTCTCTGATTTAGATTTATGCCCCGGCATTTTTCTTTTATTGCAAATTACACCCCACCCAAAGGAATTTTCAAAAAACGTCAGATAAATTCCATGGCTTCGAATGTAGATTTGGGGATGAAATACAAAGGTTGGAAAACCCTAAAAGAAGTCAAATTGACAATGTGGACGAAAGAAAAAATGGTACTGTAATTTTCTTGGATTTCTTTAAACCCTAAGAAAAGAAGATTAGGTGATAATTCTTTTAAATCTAGTTTATATAGATACATGAGATTGATTGCGCCAGGTCCTGCTACCGTGCGCCGAATGTAAAGCTGTGCTGCTCCACAGTAGCAGTGATGGGGGAGAAGAAGCACGTGGGGAGGTAGGATAGTAGCCGCAGCGTGGATGTGGTGTCGTGCGCACCCGGGCGCATTTGAAGCGGGGTCCCCGATCTTTGTCTTATTGGCGACTATTTTCCTATTGGGTGAGGATTGATTAATTAAGTAATTATTAAGATTAATTATTACTTATTAGGGAAAGAAAAGATGAGACATTGAAATCACAATGAAGTGGACTATGAAACTTCAACTCCTAAAATAGTTAGGTGATTTTCATGCTTAATTGTGTCACATTAATGCCTTCATTTTTTTTCTTTACTATTATGAGACAAATTTATGATACATTCATCATATATTCATATAATAAAAATACCATTTTGAAAAGATTTATTCATTTTTTTATATCATACATCAAAGAAAATTTTACTACAATATTAATTCGAGTTGGCAGACAAGAATATTTGGTCAATAAACATAGAAAAGGAAGAAAAATAATTGAAATGAGTATTGAATATACAAAATTACAAATAATGTGTGATAAATGTACAAATAATACTCCATATTAGTACGGATATACTTAGTAAGGCAATTTTTACCACGTGATTTTTCCGTTTCACATATTGATCACATCACGTGTGATGAATTTGCAATCTGCAATGGTGATATTGAATATGCAAATAAAAATTTACGCATTTCTCTTACTTTTATTAGATATGTTTATATGTAGTAGTGTGTACTGTGTAGTACTATACTTTTCTAAGACTATGATTGAGTGTAATAATTTATTATTTTACACATTTTTATTTTTATTTTACTTTATTGGATGTGTTTATACATTTATGTTAATATGTCTTAATTTATCAATTCTGCAAACTTATTGTGAATAATTATTTTTTTAAAATTAGAGCCCCTGTAAATTATAATTTGAACAATTTTTTTATATTTTTAATAAAGAAAAGAAATGAAAATTTTCACTTCCATCTCAACATTACACACTAGATGCATGTCACACTAAAACAAACGAGTTTCACGTCCAGACAAACTACTTAATATTTCAATAAAAAAAATTGACTCACTCAAAATCGAACTTGTATTATAGAAGAATTACACTCATATCATCACATGTATTTTATCACTCAACTATTACTTTGGAGCTAGAAAATAGAAATTGTAATAATGCAAAAAAAAAAAAAAAAAAAAAATATGTTCTTAAGATGCACATCTTTAAAAATGATACATTTAATTAATTATTTTAAAATATAATTTTATTATTTTATTAACACACTTTTTAATTTTTATTTACAATAATTTTATATTTAACATAATTTTTTTATTTTAGATTTTTAATAAAAAAAAATATACTAGGTAATATTTTTTTAAGGAAAATTTTTGATAAAGTGAAATTTTTTAAGTTTTGTTAGAATTTAGTATCTCACTTTTTTCTAATTATTAATAAGTGTAATTTATTTAATATTATTTAAATTTTATTAATTTAACAACTATTATTGATTATTATTTATTATATAGATTACATCGGTTATTACACTATCATGTAATTAAATCTTAAAATTACTTTAATAAATAAAAAATTAAAATTATTAAATTGTGAATTTTATACACGTAAATTATAATATTATAAATTATAATACATTTTTTCCTTAAATTACTTTTTTTTTAATAAGCGCACATTTATTTAAGAAATATTAAGAAAAAGAGGTATTCTAATTTATTTGTTTATATTTCAAACTCCATAACATAAAATTTTAAAAGTAATTTTTTATTTACATTTTTCTTAATTAAAGTATTATTAATTTTAGAATTATAAAAAAGAGTAAAAAATTACAAAAAAAATTACAAATAAATTTAACATTATATCCTTGGCGGTTATTAAATAACTACTCTCTCATGTAAAAAAAAAATTGACAAGTTACTCAAATTTATAATTAAAAAAACTAATACATTTAATTATAAATAATTATTTAAATTTACAATTTTTTCATAATCTCCCTTTTTTAATATGAAACGGATGGACAACTTTTATAATTGGGGTCTTAGAGTAGTTGTTCAGGCCGGCCCGTTATAGTAGTAATTTGAGGCCCACAACATATAAATGAGGAGCTTCTTCGCCATTATTTTAAAATTTTAATCACATCTTATAAACAATAAAATAATAAAAAAATCAATAAAAAAAGTAAAAGTATGTTTTTAAGTTTAAAAAAAAAAATTATTTGAATTTAAAAATGTAAATGTTATTCTGAAATTCAAATGGTAGAATATAATTTCAATCATAATTGAAGATCTAAATTGTTTTTCCTATTACAACTTTTCTTTAAATTAAACAAGGAAGAAGACACCGGAGACCTCGATTTTTCTCTAGAACTAGCTTCATATGTCAAGCTAAACGTTCCCATTTCATGTTCAAGTGGGGCGTGGTTGACCGGACCAGCATACCATCTCCACACATCATGATCGTTCATCATCATATCTCGATCTGAACCAAAGCTGATTTGACGCGATTCATCAATGATTGAGGATTCGAGAGGGTACAACCATGTAGGGTTAGAGCCATTGGAATTGTAAGAATTGTTATAGGGTTGAATATTGTAGCAATGGAAAATGCTAGCCTCACTTGCTTGAAGTTGGAGTCTCCTTTTCATCATTCTTTCCTTCTTGTGTGCATTTTGATGACCTCCTAAAGCTTGTGAGTTATCAAATATCTTGAAACAATATTGACACTCAAACTTCCTTTCTTCATCCGTCTTGGCAATGTCGGCGGCGACTGATCCCGATTTTGGAACCAGAGCTGAGGAGGACGTTGAGGAGTTCACGCTCCCATGATCCGTCGATAGCATATAATCATGATCTGCAAGCTCGAGCTCGATCCCAAATAATTTGATTTTTCTCTCGAAATTAGTAGATTTTTCTTTAGGAGAAGAAGAACTAATTCTTTCCATCACTCCTACTATCAATTATATTGAGAATACTATACTATATATAGAGAGGTAATGCACAATATATATAGGAAAGCAAATCCATGTGTTTGGTTATTAACTATGCATGCATTAATGTATAGTATCAATAAAAAACACATTGCATGAATATTTTAATAGTCATGAGGTAAAATTGGAAGGTTAGCCTTTGCAACAAATTTACCTCTCTACTTGTTGAAGATGATTAAAAAAACATAGTGGATTCCTGCATCATTATTGATCTAACCCATAGCTTATTATAGAGCATGCAAAACCCACTAAAATTTAAGATTTGGCTTTAGGGACGAGATATATACTGTGTATCTTATAACATTACTAATTAAGATTGCGTTTTGTAATACAATTTAATTATTTCATTTGGATCTTTTTCCATTAATTGGTGCATATTCGAAATTACACATTTTTTTATATGTATAAAAGTAATGATTTAGATGAGTCATCAACTTTGTTTTGTCACATCATAAAAAGTTTACATATACCCCGTCGCGTGCCAAGGCTTTTTGCAAGATGCCCGGGGTTTATTGCCCTTTTTAATAACACCTATGTACATAGATGGAGAAAGGGTAAAAATGTTAACTAATTTAAAGAAAAATTAAAGATAAAAAAATTATTGAATTTACCAAAGAAATCGAGCGATAGGGGGAGCGAGTTTGAGCAAAATATTTCTTAAGAAACCACTCATCTAGCTAAATGTTGATGAGTTACTAATTTTAGCAACTATAATTGATTTTATCATTATTTCAATTGTGCAGCGCTGTGATTGGGCCCGGGTCGAGGCGCGCGCGTGACCCTTGCTATGTTCCACTAAGGGTGCATAGGCGTAGTCAACTTGTTGAACACTCATACTTTCTTATCACATTTAAAGAGAAATGACTTTTGGTATATTTCTATGTGGGATAGCATATATCCCAATAAAATAATAATTGCTTCTATTTACCAAACTAGTATTTATGACAACCTTTAGATATTTATTTGTCACTCATCGATTAACGGATTTCGAGGAAATAAAATACCACGATTATCTCGTAACACGAAGATAATAATTGTAACGATTAAACTCGAAATCGAATACATTTTTATTGCCATAAAAATTACATAATTTTGTCAAAATACAAATGGATTATTTAGATATTACAAATAATTCCAACATTTAAAATATGAAATGCTAATAAAATAAAATAAGAAATGCTTGATAGTTTTTATATATATATATATATTTGTAATTATAATTTAAATTAAAAAATCACCAATCTATATGGTTAGGAGAAAAAGTACAAACAAAAAGAGAAGATAAAATGAAAATGAATTTTGATTCAAACACTTTTGGAATATGATTTGAATTAAAGATTGTAATAAAAAATAAGTCAACAACAGGGCAAGCAAGGAGCAACACGTCATGCGCAGTCGTGGAGCTAGAGAATGTTGAGAATTGGTAGCGCTTCTATTTCTCTATATAGTAAAATGACTACCATGCAATCCAAAAAGCTTTATTTTGATTGTATATTAATTATTACATCCGTCCCAAAAAATTTATGTACATTTTCTTTGAAAATTAAAAAAAAAATGTGCATAATTTCTTGGGACAAAGGTAGTAGAAGACAAGTAATTGAATTCTTTTATTGGTGACGAGGTGATTTGAGTTATATCAAAAACATTATTTTTATTTTTTATTTGATTGTTTTTCTCTCTATATAAAGAGGAGTTATTCATAGACAAAAACTAAGTCAATTAATGTAACTTTTAAACGATATAGAGAATTTTGTTTCTTCTTTGACCGTTTTTTTTTAATTTCCACGTAAATTATTGTTGAACTTTTTTTTATGATCATATTCATATTTTTTTGTCATTGTAATATACTCGAGCGCGTTAGGTGATTAAAGTCCAAAATCACTACAAACTCATTAAATGAAAATAAAAGTTTAGAAAAATAATATTACTAGAGATTTATTTGGTAACTTAGAATAACTTTCAAGTAGATTCTAAAATTAAGATTTTGAGTTTGTACCAATACACACATGAACATGTTCGTTTTTGGCGAGTTGACTACATTAAACTCGTCATTCATTAATCAATTGAAATTTTCAATAAATAAATTAAAGAAAATTAGTAATTACTGAGAAACAAAATCACTTCCTTCACAAAATACATCATTCTATTTTTCACCTGAATGAATAATATACATGTATAATATACATGTATATAATATAATTTTATAATTTTTTTTAATATAATTTTTTCACCCATCTCCCGATAAAATTTTAAATTTATCCAAATTGATGTAAATTTTAAATTTTATTTAAATTGATTGTCCTATTAAAATATTTTTCTTTTCCGTCTAATAAGCTTAAGAAACAATGATCGACTTGGTAGACACAAAAGGATAGTAAAAATGATTGAAAAGCATCTTAAGACTAAAATTACCAAAAGCCAATTTTCGTGCAAGATTTTTGGATTTTAGGGCAACAACCCTAGTGAGTCAACCATGTGCATCGAAACCCCTATTAATATTTTTCCTTTTCATTTACGGTATTATATGAAATTTTGATCAAAATAATGTTTCTTAACCTTAAAGATTAAGATATAAGTATTGTACAGAAAGAATACAATTTTTAAGGTAGTTCTAAAATATCACAAAAAAGAGATCAATGAAGCCCTTTAACCAAACAAAACGACTACCCCAGAATCTTTAAATTGGATTACAAATTACAAACATCTTTCTAATTCTTGAAAGTAATTTTACAATTCAACCACAGATTTTTCGACTAAAAAAAGTAAAACCACAATCAACTTGTCTCATAGCATACGCTACAAATCACACAGATAGGCGATCGTTATTGACAGTACTCGGGACAAAACTCGAGCATCAGTTCTTTAGGTTTGCACCAAGCGAAACAAGGTACGTCCATACTGTGTTAATTTTGGTAGTGTTTTCCATAGTGTTAAATGCTAAAGGAATATGCCTCCAAGCAGAGAGTGTACAACACCATGTTCTCATGAACGGACCAAAATTGAACCCGACAGTTTGTTAGTTAAGCTCTCTCCAACCAAGAGCAAAATAACAGAGCAATACAACATCATGCTTGTTGCTTCAGGCGAGATTGCAGTGAGAGTAGAATCTTCTTCCTCGGTCCCTGCAAAACAAAAAAGGTTTACACTCAATGACAGGAATCGTGTACCTGGAGCAGGAAAGAGAATGCTTTTAAGGTAAATTGCAAAACTAGTCCGCCAACAATTAATTTTTCATGGCAGATTGAGAACATATTTACCCAGATTGCAATTTCTGCAAGAATATCTCCTAAGATGTCAGGCCAATAATAGTGACATGAACAGTCTATTCAGCCAAGTAAGCTTTTAAGGCGCAAATGGGTACCCCATTTCATTTTCACTTCCTTTTCACTAAAGAAATTTATTTGTTTTTATATTTACTCCAAATATGCAAATGCTTGTGATAATTCTCCAAATACACTATTCACCCACTTTTTCTCCTACCAACCCACTCATTCCGAAATTTCAACAAATCATCAACCATTCTTAAATTTCTCTAAAGTTTTCGCTATTCAGTTACTCACATATTTCTAACTACTAGCCAGTTTCTCTATTCACATCTCTACTTCTATCAAATAATCATACGCATTTCAATAGAGGATTTCTGAAAGTTAATACTCCCTCTGTCCCAGATCTATAGACACCTTGTTTACTAAAACCTCATAAGCTGAGCCAGGATACCACTATTAGACTCAACGTATTAGCAGGACAAGAAAAGAGAGTTTGATTTAGAGAATTATTACCATTGGTATTCCCAACTCTTTCAGATCTCCTTCAGTCATACGTTTCAGAGAATACATATCCACCTGCAGAATTGATTAAACTTCATTGATTAAGGTGGTAAATCATGCTTCTTGATTCACTGAAGAAAATATTTGAACAATGGAATGCCATATGAATATCGTGCTATTATGGACTCAACAATTCACATGTATCACTTCAGTCTAAATGATGTTTGCTGAGATGAAGTGATTCATGTGAATTGTAATCGTGCTATTTTCTCTGTCTCCCTCTCTTCAAATATATCCATATTTTTTCTTCTTATGTTATTAAGATGAAGTTTGAACACGAACTTTGCAACAGAGAAAAAGTTAGTGTGAAGAACTGGAAGTGCAGTATATCCAATGTTTACGTACTTCTTCCGCCTTAAAGAGAATAGCATATTTTTCAAGGCCTAATGAACGCAAAAAGATGTCGACAGAAACTTGATCATCCACCTGCAAACATAATCCAATAACTGAATAAATATATAGACCCGTAATAATAAAACCACAACAAATATGTTTTTGTGTTATCTTGAATCCTGCAGGAATACCATGGTTCCATTTGACATCAATAAATTAATCTAGCCATACACACAGACAGCATCATATACAGTATAAAAGAATTTAAGGTATACTAAACTTTCGAATGAGAATACTACAAATTTTTTGCTGGTAACCATCTGAAAGTTTCAAAATTTGAACCCCAAGAAAATCTCATTTTCCTGATTTCATCTCTTTATTCAATCAATCAATACAATGATACAGTGTTTTAATCGGCCGCCTGGAATCCACATGCCTGCTGAGGAAACACTGTAGAAAACATTTCATCCTACTTCATGAAGGATGTAGGCAAGTATAATTTGAGAATTCTTTTAGCACTTCTTCCACTTCCCATCTTTCTTACAGTTTTATACAATCAACGACTACATCCTGAATTCAAACAATTCATGATTTGAAAATACAAACCAAATTAACTTTTCACTGTTGGTTACAGTGAGAAGATCTTAAAGGCAAATGCCCTAATTTTGAGCAATTATCTTCCTTTTTCTAGATGAAAAACATGAAAGGAAATTCTTTCAACTGACAATGTTGGCTTCATTCCAAAGTTATCAGTAACACATTAACACTCATATGAGCGTTTCACGATCCAGATATTTCATGGTTTTCCCCAATCAATAGTTTAAATTGCTTTATTGGGCGTGGGGAAAATTTTGAATCCACTTCTGCAAAATTATTTGCTTTAAGCTCCAACAGAAACCATGTCTATTGGAGGATTTGAAACATATTTTTTCCCTTGGATTATTTTTCCTACAAAATATAAATTTTGGACTTTTTAAGAAGAATGTTCATCTGTTCATATAGCAGTATCGCTCATATATCATACAACATTATGAAGATCTTTCTTTTCAATTAGAAAAAAAACGTGCAACTACTCCAGAAAGGCATTTAATGAGATATAAATATATACTCAAATTCCTCTCATCATATATCTCTTGTACAATTGGTCACCCTTCAAGTAAGCCAGCAGTTCTAAACCTATTGTCCTTGATCTTAAACAAGAAATAACATATCACAAAACTAAACTATCAAGGAAAGTGTGATTGTGTGAAGCAAGACAAAACAAAATCATTCACATGAAAAAGGCAAAAAGTTAATGAAACACGTACCATATGCAAACTCTTTTGCATGAGATTCCCAGGCAGAGGCTGTGGAGGTGGTGCAATATTCTTCGTAAGTCCATTAGGTGGGGGCATTTTAGTCAACTGCGAAGAACTCATGGGCCTTGAAATCTCCAAATCGTCTTTACTAATATTGTACGCACTTGTCCTACCATCATCATATGTTCGAATGGGCAACCTCTTCTGTGATATTTCATCTCTCTTAGGTGCAATAGCTACAGTACCACCTCTAGAAGTTGCTAGAGACTCGTCAGGCGACCTTTGCCTTAAACTTTCCAAAGTCCACGGAGAATAAGAATTGATTACCGGCTCCATCCTAGGATCAGGCCCACGATACCTCACATCTTTCTCCTGGAGAAAACTTCTTCCACTTTCCCTGGACTCTAAAGCATATTGTTTCCTAGGATCGGGTGCCTGGTGCAAATGCTGGATAGAATTCCTGGTCATGGGCAAAAAATGTCCACCATCTCTGGTTACTGTTTGATCTGAATAACGAGCTCTTGTATCATTTGGATCGGGCATCCTGGGGGACCTTGTGGTTACGCTGCTCGTGGAAGATTGAACAGGTCTTGATAGGAGATTGCGAAGATCCATGTTGCGATGATTTTGCTTCACTGAATTCTTTTGCATGATTTTGTACCGCAGATCGCCTTTTGTGAGATGATTGTCTTATTTATTTTTCAAATTGAAATCAAGAAAAAACAATACATGTTATTTTACCAACTGCGAGTCATAAGTGAAATTTTTATTTTTGAAAGTTGATAACAATTCAAGTTACCGTTGACATCATGGGAGGTTCTATCGTCTCTGCGCAGCCTGGAAAGCATAATTAGTTGGAGTTTAGGTCATTTACCAACAAAGAAAATATAAACATTATACATGCCTTTTTTCTCGATATCGAGTGTTATACATGGCCTTGTGTTTTGTGATAGTAGCTAACAAATGTCAGGTTTCTAGGGAATTCAAAGTAGCTTCTTATACAGAATTCGGTGTGTCCGTGTAGGTATCTAAAAAAGGATTCTATAAGCAAAAATAAAAAATAGTAGCCTTGTTACCTAAGAAAGGGCAGTAGCTATTTTCAATAGCATAGAACCCTACTAGAGTCTAGAACATAATCATAAATGATTCAGGTAACAGATGAAGAAACCTCTTATTGTAGATTTCTGCAGTTAAGTCGGCATTATTTCCAAGCCTTTGATGAACCGACCTTTTGTTTCCTAAAACTGGATGTGAACCATCCAAAGCATTCCCATCCCTTTTCACCACCTGAAAATACGATGCTAATATGCTATTGAATTACACCAAAAGGCATCACAACGTATAAGAAATGCAAAATGCATATGGATACCTTTTGTTTTCTTCCTAAAAAGTGGAAACTATATAGCAATCACTCATATTTGCACGATCGAAGTGCCATACTAACACAAATGAAATTATATGCATAATTTAGCAGTTCCCAGTACCCGTAGTTATACAGTTCCGCAAGATATAAGCTCAAAAATACACCATTAACATTTCTCACGACAAGTATACGATGCTAAAAAACGACAACGTCCGATCATCCAATTCACTACACTATACATCAAATATAAACCTTAGAACAAGAATATACTATCGAATCAAGAAATTCCGACTAAAGAAATTACCTGCCCGGTGCGCCCCAGGGTAATGGTTACCCGAGACCTCGAAGTCTCCGACATTTTTTTTTAATCTTTTCCGAAATCTGCCTGGTGAATCAAGAAAAAGGGAGATACAATTCGTTCCAAAACCTTCACCTAGATGAGAATCCGAGAACCTAGGGTTTCACCCGTCTGAGCGTGCGCGTCTGTGTGTGAGGAAGGGGGTTTGATTTGCTATAAACTGGAAATGGGATAGTGGGAGATAATTGCAGTTTCAGTCCTTTTAGAGTTCTATAATTATACTTCTAACCCCTTATCCACAAAAAGTAAGAAGTCAAAACTAGTCCAGAAAATAGATTTTATTGCAAACAAGATCTTGCATAGATTAAATTTTACAAATCACTCCCCATGATTCAAATGTACTCCAAAAATTGTAATCTAATTTACTAAACTCACTTTTATTGTCAATTTTAACTTGTCTACAAAAAAATATTGTTGGAATAAACATTAGCACGTGAAAATGTTAGGTGACCTAAGAGCGAATATGATTGGAATTTGGAATTGATATGCTCATACTCTCAACAGATTGAAATTGATATGGTTATACTCTCAACATTTTAGAATATGTTCTTTTAAGAGAAATTTACTCTCAATTAACTTAACAGTTCAAACTCATCCAGTTAAATTCATTTCATTTCAGGCTTATTAAGTTCAGTTTAAGTTCAAACTCATTCAGTTCGGTTCATTTCAAGCTTATCAAGTTCAGTTTAAATCTATTGATTTCAGTTCAATCTAGTTTTTTTTATTATTATTATTTCAATATTTTAGAATTAAATTAATCTTAATTTCAGACTTATTAAGTTCAATTTAGATTATGTTAGTTCAATTCAGTCCACAAGAAAATATTTTTTTTTATATTTTTTATTATTTCTATATTTTAGAATTAAATTCAATTGAACTTAATTTAAGTTCAAACTTATTAAATTTAATTTAAACTTATTAAGTGTATTATGTTTGATCAAGTGAAAACAACCATAAGCTATTTATACATAGCGATTTCGGTCAAGTGAGTCCTTTGTTTCACCGCAAGAAACCACCATAAGCTAGAGACATACTATATTACAAGCTTTTGGCTACACAACGAAGACCAATTCTTAGTGGAATATTCATTTTGATACACACATATAAATATCTCGAAGATACTCAGCAGCGAACTGGCCTCTCGTAAGTCGGAGGCAGAGAAGGACAGTTCTCGTTCATATTGGTGTACGGCTCTAGAGTATTGTAGTACGGCAACTCCATTTTATACTCGCCCAATATCTGGCAGAAGGGGAGCCCATCATCTCCATCGTTGCACCAATTTGGCAGGCGAGTCACATTGTTCTCGAATATTTTAAGCATGTAGGCATCCCTGATCTGCAAATACGAATATGAAAAAACACTATATAATGAAATATCTTTGTTATGACTAAATTTGGAATCTGGACCCACACCAAGTTTAGTAAGCTAAATACAAAAATGTATTGGACATAAGGGAAAAAAACAGTTGATCTGAAAAGCTGGAGGCAGAAGTAGAGCTACTCACAGTAAACTCGGTTACTTGAATGGAATTCGATACCGGACCAAATACTCCAGCTGCTTTATACATTGCGAGAATAAAGGCAACACATGTAGTAGATTTGCCATCACTATAAACCCATTCGTCTTGTTCGGGGATAGTGAGTAATTGGTCAAAAGTTATGCCTCGTTGTTCGGTCTCAGCTAGGATTCCGTGCAAGTCCAAATCCTAAGAGAGTAAATGAGATGAGACATTCAGCAACCTTTTACAAGTTACAGGTTCATAATAACTACTCCCAGTTCGAACAAGTGTTATCAGCATACAGAGAAACATGGTATATATATCATCTGCAAAGATAATGCTCATTTTTTCCAATGTTTTACAACAGAAATACAACAATCACTAGGTTCAGTTTTTCCAAATAAATTACTTTTAATATTAATGATACAGGATAATTGTGAAAGCTACCTTTAGTTTTAGGCTAATTAAGATAAAAGTCAGTTATAAATAACTCCCAAAGTGTATCAAACAACTTCTTAGGTTTAAAGTTTTTTGTATTCAAATGAGGGTTCACTTTGGAAAAGAGGAACAAATGTCCAAAGGGAATTAATTTGCAGTTTTACAATAAAACCAGGTCTTTTTGAATCAGATAACATTTCCTTGCATTAGGTGCGTTTGTCAAAAAAAAAAAAGGGTCTTTAAAATAAACGAATCTAAATAAGAATCAGAAGATCTTAGTGCTATTTGTAATTCTCAAGTCACCAACCTCAGTCCCAAGGCGCATATTAAGAGCTTCATTCCACATGTTAGCAGCATATGCCGGCTGCATTCTGGTCCACATAGACATGACAGAAATAACCTGGAGGAAAAGGAACCATGCAACATTAATATGATGATGTCATAGAGATTATATAATGAGGTTAAAAAGTTAATATGACAAACGTATACATGCATTTTGTGGCATTGCTTACCAAGTGAGCATCAAGAGGCGGGGGATAATTATCTCCTACAGTGTCGATCCAACTAAAGATCATGTTGTGATAGCCGTAAGGCTTCCCAGCCATCTGCCGAGCATACTCCCAGGCAGCACTCGTGTTAAACCGAGCACGCACTTCTGGATGTAATGGCAGCAAAGCTATTTGCGGATTGGATTCATCCTTGAGTGCAAGTTCCCACCATTCATCCCAAGGGATTACAGCAATTATCTCTTCACCCTACAGTTAACATCAGCATGCTCATGCAATGACTATCATAGGATCGTGATAATATTTTAAAAACAAGGAACTCATAATCTCAAATACGATGAACAATAAAGAAGAATTAAAACCACTATCTACTGCTTAATCCGAAAACTTGAACCATAGAGTGTTCAAGTAATTTACTAGACATACTTATCTTGATTCTTCACAAAAAATGAGTGTGTAAGAATATGTCTATCAGGTCTCGTGTCCTTCTTTTTCAGTTTTACAGAATCAGCAGTATACAACATATTCTTTAAGTTCAGAAACAACAAATAAAATATAGACATAGACCACATATTTATGTCTTGCAGGTTCATCTATAATCAACACTTCGTGTTTTCAAAGCTTCCATAACGCCTCAACTGAAATTTTACAAAAGAAAAGACTAACATCATTCACAGCCTGGCAAGACCAAAAATAAGAAAATCAAGTTAGCAGTAAATCATTTGCAATTCCTTATTCTTATTGATATCATCAAGGTTATCACGACACCATGCACCATGTCAATCATTCTCTGACTCATCTCAAACACACATATAATAAAATCCTCAAATCCCGCCTCTTTTAAGTCTTCGTAAAAGTTCTAAAAAAATTCCCTCCTCGACTGGTCATCTTCTTCAGAAAACAAAGAATTTCCGGGGTGCTTTAAACGATTTTGGTAATAACTAAGAACATTCATCCCAGTTTTTCAATTTTTTTCCCATTCCGGTCAATGCCTTCTGTCAGATCTGACCCGGATTGTGCCGGGTTGTCTAATCTGAGCAGGTCATGTATGTCAATTCTTTTTGGCGACAGGACAAGTAGTCGAAGAATTTTTGTTAACGTGATAACAATGGATATAATGTTTGGTGCAGTTTGATTAGTTAGGTGAGGGGCTAGGGGGAACTATCAACATGAAAATCAAGAGGGAGGGAAAGAAACAATTTAAATCCAGTGTGCCTAAAAGATACTATGCTGAAGTGTAAAAAAAAAATACAGTAGAACACAATACGATGATGCCCACATATAAATGAGACAGCATACAGAATATACACCACAAACCTTCTCATTTTCGTGTCCAGATTCACCAACCCAAAGATTACCCAAGTCATCCTTCAAACAAACAGCCGTATGCCCAGCAAATGAACCAGTGACCCACTTCTCCAGTGTCTCAAATCCACCCCAACGTCCACGGATCTTCGAAACAGCTAGAAAGTCACCAGAGTGCACGTCTTCTGGATTGATGGTAGCAAGCCACGGTTGACTACGTTTTTCAAATGTGGCCCCCATGTGTTTCTCCAGAAAAGCAAGGTTAGCACTCTGACCCCAACCAGTGTTGGCGAACAAGGGCAAAACATCAACTAAGGAAACAAATGTGCCAAGCATTCCGGATGGCATAAGAAAAACGGAGATCCCATGCTGCTTTACCTGCTCAGGCGTTCCAAATGTCACATTTAGTAAAAATAAAACAAAAAATCAACTGCATTCAAATAATTAGAAAAAAAATGTGCTCACATATTCTATTTCAGCGGGTTCCTCCCATGATTCGATTTTCAATGTATGGTCTCGAGCTGAAAAATAGTAGTCCCAGGTCACCCTGTAAGGAGTGGCAAATACATATAAATCCATACATGTCCAGCTGTGGGCAGCTGCGGTCTGAAAGGGAAGAGGCACAAGGTAAGGCAGCAGCATCGAGAGTTAACGCATCGGGTTGAAAATACTAAATACAGATACAAAGTACATTTTAAGGTGAAATACAAAGTTCAAATACATTTTATCGTCACAAGTCTAATACTTAATAACTGATGTATCTAAATTAACTGAACCTCTGCATTTTCATAAAATAGTTAGTAAATATTCTGCAAGTTTGTGCACTTGGACATCTATAATTTGCAATCACTATGCAATGTGTGTGTCTGTATTGCTTCATATCTACCCATGGCACTGATACCAACGTTAAACAGAGGTATCTATTTTACTTTCCCACAAATAAAAGATCCCATATCCCCCTATGTGATTCAAAAGTCAGAATCAATTGGTTAACCTCAAAAGAGCATCTCGCTTACTTGAAAGTATCTTCCTCACTAACTCATCACATCAGCAAACAAGTATCAAGATCTAAAAGAGTGCAGGCCCCAATTAGAAAAAGAAAAAAAAGAATAACTTTATATTCGGAACTACATGTCTACATTAGCTCCATGCTGACAACATATATGCAACAACATTTTCATTTCCTTATTTGATCACTTTTTAGCTTTAATTTCAATTATTCTTTTGGGAAGCCAGATTCCATAAAATCTGTTCAACTAAGTCGCACTGTTTACACAACAAAATCTCCATCACAGCTACACAAACCAACACACAAACACGGGATTGAGGTCACATACCGAGAGGTGAATGAGGCCACCATCGATTCCCCCATCGCCGGAGAACTCGATCTTCGCCTCGTTGTCGTAAAAGCAAGCGCCTTTCCACTTGATCGTCCCGTTATTCGGCGCCAACGATCCAATATACTGCGGCAGCAAATCAACAGCACTGTGGAAGTTGTTCATCACCGGCCACGATATCTGACGCGGCAACACCGGAAGCATGTCGTTCACTCTGAACGGAACTTTCAACGCCTCCCCAAATTCAAACCCTAACCCTAACCCGAGAAGAAATACGAGCCCCAGCAACCACGGATTTCTCTGCGCAGATAGCATTTTTCGTGATCAAAACGAATTTAACCCTTCGATTTTTTCGAGACTATAAGATCAAGGGAAGGGTTTGATTCGTGGATTTTGAAAGGCTGGACAGAGTATTTTTCTCCTGGTCAAAATCGAGCTGTTTGAATGGAGGATGAAGATCGGAAGCTTTCGCTGGAGAGTGTGATATTGATTGAACTGATTGGGAAAGACGAAGATGATGAATTGAAGATGATGAAGTTTTTAAAGAGGGTGAAAAAGAGTTGTAGAAAGACGGTAAAAGGTCGACTTTTACATCGGTGACGGGTGGTAGTTTTTGTCCATGTTTGGATTGGAACCATTACATTTTATATAATCCATCAATTACTTTACTTTATCCAAATAAATTGATTTATGTGTGTACCATGGCATAGCCGAGTGATAAGGCTTGTGATGTTGTGGGTGAGATATTCCCCGGCGACGCAAGGTTCGAACCTCGGTGAGACAAATTTTCTTTAAATATTATGAAGGTTTGTCCGGAGTGAGACATGTTGCCCACCTTTTAGCGTGTTCTGAGGCCTATATAAATTGGTAGTACCCTTTCTTCCACCTCCGAAGGGGTATAGAGCGAAAGAAGCGTCGAAGGGGGTCGGGTCATCTTGGGTTACTGAAGAGTCCTGTATCTTAACCAGGACAAATTTCATAATATTTTATTCAAAAAATTGCCTCAAATTCGAACATGTAGGAGAGTTACGTTCAAATCACCATAGACCTTGCCACAACTTTTATTTGATTAATTATAAGACCATCTCTAATGGTAGTTTCAACTTTCCATAGGCCTTACCACAACTTTTATTTGATTAATTATAAGAGCATCTCCAATGGTGGTTTCAACTTCTGGGTGAGAAGACAAACTTCATAATATTTTATTCAAAAAATTGCCTCAAATTCGAACATGTAGGAGAGTTACGTTCTGTTGTGCCATAAAAATCCCCCACCACCACGTGGAATGGGCCAACACCCGACACCGGATAAAAAGGCCCGGACAGGGCTCCTACTGGTACCATGGGCCCCCACGCCAAACTCGCCATCACAAGAATCAGATAATGCCCATGCATATCGTGCCCGGATCCCGGCCAACCGCAACGGGCGACAATAACCCGACATACGGGACGACAGGTCAAATGGTCCCGGAACGCGGCCCAACACGAAGCCCAGGCGCCAATGACCCGCATGCAGTGGGACAATGCCCGAGCCCCCGAATCGCGCCAGCACATCCCGCACGGACGCCAAAGATCAGCCCCCCACCAACTGGTGGCATGGACCCACGTACCAGCCCCCGTCGCGAGGATCATGACAGGCCCCGTGATCGGGCGCCAATGACCCGGGCTTGCGGGAGGACAGACCCGGGATCACACCCCAGCACGGGGCACAGACATTAACAACCCAACGGGACCCGGCACGAATCACCAAAGCCAAGCAACCCGGCATGAATAGTGACGAGGACGACGGGGCATCAAGCCTTGAGACGCCCCCAGATCCCAACCGCGGGAGAGCACCTCGCGAGTCAACCCGCGACGGAAGGACGCAATCAGTCCCGGGCGCCACGCCCCGGGGTCGTATCGCGGGACTCTGACGCCGCACAGGTGCGACCTGCCCCAACGATTCATAAACCCAGGACGTTCATATCTGTGCATGCAGACACACGTGTCGATTCCGGACAGTTGGAATTCCACGCACACCCTGGGAGGATAAGGATCCCATTCGCGCACATGGACGTGGGGCCCCAAGGACGGGGTCCGGGGCACAAAAGCTCAGGCCCGCGCACCACCGCGGGATCAGGCAGAAATCGCCAGGCTCGACGGACGGCCGTTCACGAAGCATCCGAAGTAAGCGCAAGACGCATGCGCCATTCCATCACCATCACGAACCCCAGCCACGACGGGGCGACTCGCGGCAAACAACATCAAGGACCCCGCACCACGGCAAAACGCGCCTCGGAATCGTGCCTCGGCATTTAATGTATCTAGACTAGGTACCCAACGTGTTAAGGGTATCGTGTGCATGGATAAGCATGGATGATCGCCTATAAAAGGCACAGTCCCATAAACAATGAAAGGGCGGCACAAATTAGCTAATAAAGCCATTAAAGAAATAAAGGATATTATCCTCCCAAGCTCCAAGCTCTTATCCTGTTTTCCAGTCTAAAGTAATCAGCCCTTTCTACATATAAATTTAATGTATTGGTACCGTTTCCAAACCCTCTAAATTAGGGGTGTTCATCGGTCCAAAACCGGACCGAACCGGACCGGAACCGGATTGGACCGGAACCGGAATCATGAAAAAGCATGACCCGGAAACCGGACCGGAATAATATCGGTCTGGACCGAACCGGACCGGTAAATTCGGGTCCGGTCCGGTTTTGGACCGGATAAAACCGGATTAATTTAAAATTTTAATAAATTAAATATAAAATAATAATTAAGTTTAATTTTTATATTTATAAATTTTAAATTTTATTCAATAAAAATAAAATATCATTTTTAAATAATAATATATTATAAACATTAAAAAATATATTTTTGTTTAATTATTTATAATTTATTTTGTTAGATTAAGTATTAATAATTTAATATATAGTGAAAATTTTAGTTAATACAAAAATTATATTTAATAAGTAGAACAATTTTATATTAAAATATAAATAATTTATCAAGTTATTTAATTATTTTTATCAAATATATAAATATATATATATTAATAAATTAAATCCGGTCCAATCCGGTCCGGACCGGATTTTACCGGTTTTTAACCGGAACCGGACCGGAAACCGGAATCTCACTTTTAGTCGAACCGGAAACCGGTCCGGAATTTTACCGGTCCGGACCGAACCGGACCAACCGGTCCGGTTCCGGTCCGGTTTCCGATCCGGGCCATTTTATGAACACCCCTACTCTAAATACAGCCCAGCCCCGTTACTTTCAACCCGACCAAAACGTGCCAAAACATTTGGCGCTAGAAGGAGGGGGTTGTAATCTTTAGACCCAGGAAAAAAGCCAGGAAGAAAGATGTCCGGCCAGGAGCAAGACGGAGCCACCGCGTCAGATTCCTCGAGATCCGCCACCAGGCGGAGGTTGGAACGAGGAAAGATGCCCGAGGAGGATGAGCCCATGATCCGCCCACTTACCAAGCAAGGAGTTTACCCGGCGTCGGAGACCGAGGTCAGACGCAAGGATGCGAGGCCGCACCGATCCGTCTCCCGGCAAGCTCGGAGCGGCAGCGAAGCACGGCGGAAGAGACGCCATCATCTCCCGGAGCGGCGCCATCGACAGTCACACCCCAGCCCGATCCGGGGCCCACTTCCGCTCGCCACCGAGGTCCCGTTCACGAGCGACATGCTCGATACGCCCGAGAAGATCGACGAGATCATGGCCAACTTAACCCAACGTAAGCACGCTTTAACCACTCCTGTTATCCATTCAGGTGATAAACATGCCAAGATGAGCAACAATGAGTCCGAACGTCAGTCCGCCTCGACAGCACCACGGGTGCCGGAGTACGGGGACCCAGATTTGTGAGCACGCTTGGAGAGGCAAAACCCTCTGCCCCTCGCTCAGGCCGCTCCCATTTCGGGACCTGAAGCAGGCCTGCACGATCTATACGAGAAGATCACGGAGATGAAGAAGGAACTCGACGAGGTGCGAGCCAGACCCGAGCGAGCCGATTTCTGCAAGGAGCCGTTGGCCCCGGAAACCGAACATGCCGCCATGCAGCACGAGATACAACCCTTACAGACGACTCTATACGACGGAAAGACGGACCCCGAGGTCCATCTCAGCCGATTTCGTACGTACATGTCGGGACGAGGTGCCAGCGACGCCACGAGATGTCGTCTGCTTCCTTTGACTCTGGGAGATACGGCCCACAAATGGTTCGCCGGGCTGCCCGCCAGATCTATCCATTGTTTTGATGACTTGGTCCAGCAGTTCGTCGCCCACTTCGACTCAAAGGTCAATCGGCTCGAGCAGAGCCAAAGGTTGATCGGCGTCAAACAGGCGCCGCATGAAAGCGACGAATCTTACGTGGACAGAGTGGGAGACATCCTACTCAGCGGAGAGGAAGTCGGCGACGATCTAAAGCTACACACTGCCATGAGTGGGCTTCGGAAGGATTCAAAGCTGTTCAAACGCCTCATGCAATGCTACCCACGGAGTTACGAGGATTTCCGCGTCAAGGCAGGGGCACAATGTTGGTTCCAGAAGCTTATGCGGGAAAACAACGACGCCCCGGATCCAAAGAAGAAATGTCAGGACCCAGAGGACCGGAGGCCGGCGAACTTGCCAAGACAGGCTCCTTACAAGCCGTACGAGAAAAGTCGCCCGCCCCCGAGCTATAGAGAGATGGAGGTGAAACTGGTGGAACAAACGGGTCAGGACGCCATGACCATGATGGAGATACTCCTCACCACCGGAGAAGACATCCTCGTCAAACCGGGGCCCATGCGAGCCCCCGATGACAAGTTAGACAAGAGACTTTGGTGCTCTTTCCACGAACAGCATGGGCACGCAACGGGTCAATGCCGGCAACTACTGCAGCAGCTATGGAAGCTTTTCGAGGACGGGAAACTTTGGAATCTGCTCTTGAGGCCCAGACCCCGGGGTGACAATCTCGCAGCCCGAGGCATCCCCGGACAGGCCGGAGCGGGATGCGGCGCCAAGGGGCAGAACCTCGGACAACCCGTAGGCCAGGTGAGGCGGATACTATAAGGGGATGTAACTCACCACGGGAGAGGCCTTCCTTAGAGGTTTTCGAGGCCGTGGCCCCCACCTACTATATTTGTATCAATTTCCCTCTGTCCCCTCCGGTGCCTTTGACACCGTGGAAGGAGACAGGCTAATAACAATAAAGTGTCTACTGTACTCTCTTTCTTGTGAAAACTTCAATTCCACCTAAAAATGGCGCAAGGATATCATCCTGGGTAGCGAATTCGCCAAAAACCCACAGACCCGATAAGTCAAGTCAACGACCCAGAACAAAAGAGACTCGGCCGACTGGCCGCACACGGCCGAATCAACGACATCGTCTAACACGAGCGAGGGAAGATCTACGCGACCAATAGCGCCACAACGGACCATCGAGGCACAACACCGATCCCGGGTCCCGAGCCACCTCTCTCGCGGGTCGGCGTAGTTCGCACGGTCCAGAAGGATCAGATAAGTAAAATCAATTGATATTTTGCTATGTTTGTATTTCTGTTGGAAGTATTATTGCAAATTCTCAGCACAGACTCGTGCAAACTTGTTGCATCATGCGGCACGACCTATGGACTTTCATGTCGTCAAAAGGAGATTAGGCCCAGTCTCGCCGAGTCACGGGTCGCGGGACCCAACCCAAAGCGCGTGGCAAACGCGGCCTAGGGGATCCCATTATAGGCATGATCTCTACCTCACAGCTCGACACCACGTCCCAAACTCGAGGAACGCCTACCTGGGCCACAAGTCTTAACGATCCCCAAGGCGGGAGAGACATTATTCCTTTACCCGGCGTCCAGATCGAGAAAATCTCCTGGGAGCAGAACTCGCAGGCCAACACGCTATCCTAGCTAGCCCCGTCCGAAAAATCCGCGGACCCGTCCCGGGGAGAAACCCTCTCGGAAGTCCCGAAACCCGGGGCCAATTGGCGCGACCCGATCAAGAATTTCATCAGGTCCGGGGTCCTGCCCGGGATAGGGTCGAGACGAAACAGCTCTGAATGCGAGCTACAAGAAATTCTACGAGGGAATATGCGGCGACCAAGCCGGAGGCCGGTCTTTGGCCCACGAGACGATAGGCCGAGGATATAATGGCCAAACCTACCTGGGACCTCCTCGAAGAGCGGAGGTTAAATTATGACTCCCAACGAGGCCATCAAAAACAGGTATCTTGTGTTTGCTCCAAGAAGCAACACAAAATAAAAACCCACAATCCCCATAGACAAGGTGACCCCAAGAGGTCTCGGTATGGGGAGGTAAGGGAACACAAAATAAAAACCCACAATCTCCATAGAAAAGGTGACCCCAAGAGGTCTCGGTATGGGGAGGTAAGGGAACACAAAATAATAACCCACAATCCCCATAGACAAGGAGACCCCAAGAGGTCTCGGTATGGGGAGGTAAGGGAACACAAAATAAAAACCCACAATCCCCATAGACAAGGTGACCCCAAGAGGTCTCGGTATGAGGAGGTAAGGGAACACAAAATAAAACCCAAAGTCCGAACGGGGTCCCGGAGGAAAAACCCCGGTCCCGGGAAGACACCAAAATCGGCATCCGGGGAGCGTCAAAACGACCGAACCTCCGGGCCGAGAACAATACATTAAAATTCCAAAATCCAAACAGGTCCCGAAAGAAAAACCTCGGTCCCGGAAAGACACCAGAACATTAAAATAAGATCAGCATCCCGGGGAGCGTCAAAACGACCGAACCCCGGGGCCGTGAGCCTTAAAACAATAAGATCGGCGTCCCGGAGAGCGTCAAAACGACCGAACCCCGGGGCCGTGAGCCTTAAAACAATAAGATCGGCATCCCGGAGAGCGCCAAGAAACGGCCAAACACCGGGGCCGACAACGACAAAACCCCAAAAATCCTTAAACCCGTACGACCTCTCCGGGTCCCGGGTCGAGGATGGTGCGATTTTGCAGAACCAATAAACCCCAAAGTCCAAACGGGGCCGAGTCACCGGGCGACGACGCCAGACAAACAACGACAAAGCCTTTTCAAAGCATCAATCAAGACAAGCAAACGGATTTATGAAGCCACGGACCAGACCAAACACAACATTCAGAGAAATCAGCAGAGTCCCTCAACGGACTTCTCTGGGGGCCAGTGTTGTGCCATAAAAATCCCCCACCAACACGTGGAATGGGCCAACACCCGACACCGGATAAAAAGGCCCGGACAGGGCTCCTACTGGTACCATGGGCCCCCACGCCAAACTCGCCATCACAAGAATCAGATAATGCCCATGCATATCGTGCCCGGATCCCGGCCAACCGCAACGGGCGACAATAACCCGACATACGGGACGACAGGTCAAATGGTCCCGGAACGCGGCCAAACACGAAGCCCAGGCGCCAATGACCCGCATGCAGTGGGACAATGCCCGAGCCCCCGAATCGCGCCAGCACATCCCGCACGGACGCCAAAGATCAGCCCCCCCACCAACTGGTGGCATGGACCCACGTACCAGCCCCCGTCGCGAGGATCATGACAGGCCCCGTGATCGGGCGCCAATGACCCGGGCTTGCGGGAGGACAGACCCGGGATCACACCCCAGCACGGGGCACAGACATTAACAACCCAACGGGACCCGACACGAATCACCAAAGCCAAGCAACCCGGCATGAATAGTGACGAGGACGACGGGGCATCAAGCCTTGAGACGCCCCCAGATCCCAACCACGGGAGAGCACCTCGCGAGTCAACCCGCGACGGAAGGACGCAATCAGTCCCGGGCGCCACGCCCCGGGGTCGTATCGCGGGACTCTGACGCCGCACAGGTGCGACCTGCCCCAACGATTCATAAACCCAGGACGTTCATATCTGTGCATGCAGACACACGTGTCGATTCCGGACAGTTGGAATTCCACGCACACCCTGGGAGGATAAGGATCCCATTCGCGCACATGGACGTGGGGCCCCAAGGACGGGGTCCGGGGCACAAAAGCTCAGGCCCGCGCACCACCGCGGGATCAGGCAGAAATCGCCAGGCTCGACGGACGGCCGTTCACGAAGCATCCGAAGTAAGCGCAAGACGCATGCGCCATTCCATCACCATCACGAACCCCAGCCACGACGGGGCGACTCGCGGCAAACAACATCAAGGACCCCGCACCACGGCAAAAAGCGCCTCGGAATCGTGCCTCGGCATTTAATGTATCTAGACTAGGTACCCAACGTGTTAAGGGTATCGTGGCATGGATAAGCATGGATGATCGCCTATAAAAGGCACAGTCCCATAAACAATGAAAGGGCGGCACAAATTAACTAATAAAGCCATTAAAGAAATAAAGGATATTATCCTCCCAAGCTCCAAGCTCTTATCCTGTTTTCCAGTCTAAAGTAATCAGCCCTTTCTACATATAAATTTAATGTATTGGTACCGTTTCCAAACCCTCTAAATACAGCCCAGCCCCGTTACTTTCAACCCGACCAAAACGTGCCAAAACACGTTCAAATCACCATAGACATTACCACAACTTTTATTTGATTAATTATAAGACCATCTCCAATGGTAGTTTCAACTTTCCATAGGTCTTACCACAACTTTTATTTGATTAATTATAAGAGCATCTCCAATGGTGGTTGTGCGTCAATTCATATTTTTTCTACTTCTACTTAAAAAAACTTTTAACTCATCCAACCATTCTACCCACAAAATAAATTTTATAAGTCCCACCACTTACTTATTTTATATTTTTTTATTATTTATATTTAAATAATAATAATAATAAAAGATAAAATAAATAATTTTTAAATGGAAAAAAATAAATAATTAATATTTCATATAAAATACAATTTATAATTTATATTTCAAAATTTTTATTTTTAATTAATTTTTATATAAAATATCAATTATAATTTATATTTTTATTTCAAAAATTTTATTTTTAATTAATTTTTATATAAAATATCGATTATAATTTATAGAAATAATCATGGATGTAAATAACAATAATAAAATAATAATAATATAATTTATCTTTATCCGGTAGAAGTTCTTCTACCCCAAAATTTTTAGGAACTTCTAACCTTAACACGTCATCGCACTTCCAATCGCTTCTACCACAATTTTTCGTGAGAGGTAGAAGTACCGTAGACTTCTACCTCTCAATTGAAGATGCTTTAATGATTTATTTTCAAAAATAAAGTGGAACATCTTATTAAAAATAAATAAGAGATGAATAAGGCCAATTATTAAAATAAATAATGCCGATTATTCAATTAAGAGTATGTAGGATTTTAATAGACTTTTAAAGTGTAGGTGTATTCAATTCGGATTTTAAAAAGTTCATTTCAATTAAGAGTTTGTAGGATTTTAATCGACTTTTAGGTGGATGTATTCAATTGAGAGTCCTTAGAATTTTAATGAACTTTTAAAGTTTAGGTATATTCAATTCGGATTTTAAAAATCCATTAAAATTCGTAGGTATTCAATTAAGATTTTAAAAAGTCTTTAAAAATACGTAGGTATTCAAAAGTCTATAGATTTTAATAGATTTTAAAAGTTTATGGATTTTGATGAATTCTCTTTACAAACTATAACTAAATTTGTCTTTTCAAAATCTCTCATATTTATGAGAGGTTTCGATAGAGTTCTTTACAATACGAAACCTCAAACACGAAAAATAAAACTAAAACAATTGATGGTCATTTAACAAGAGTTACATAAATCACTCTATTAAAATAATCAAAATTCTATTTGAAAAAATTAATTTTATCATATTTTCGTTAAAAATAATTATTTATAAATGATATTAAAAATAAATTATTTTGTAATGGAATTTTTTTTTATATAATTTAGAATAATAATTTATTTTTTTGTTTTTTCTAAAAAATTGGGTTTTTTATATATAACTAATATAAGTATGTTCATATATATTTTTATAGATAGTTTAAATCTATGAAAGTTTACATAAATCAATAAAAAATATATATTTTACAATTTTTTATAATTTATCAAAATCCGTATAAATCAATAATAAAGTTGGTCAAACTCTCTATAGAGTCTATTGTTTTTCAAAATTCATTGTCTTAAAAAAATCTATATAATCTAATACACCCTCCTTAAAATCTAGGTATATACAATTCGAATTTTTAAAAGTCTATTAAAATCCTAAGTATTCAACTAGGATTTAAAAAAGTCTTAAAAAATTTGTAGGTATTCAAACAGAATTGATGGATTCTCTTTACAAAATATAAACAAATTTGACTTTTCAAAATCTCTCATAATTATAATTATAAGAGATTTCGATAGACTTAGTTACAACACGAAAAATAAAAATAAAACAATTGTTGGTCATTTAACTAGAGTTACACAAATCACTCTATTAAAATAATTAAAATTTTATTTGACAATATTGATTTTATCATATTTTTCGTTAAAAATGAAAATAAAAATTATAAAAATTAGAATATTAATTTATTTTTTTATTTTTATAAAATAAAATAGTTTTATATACATTTGAATCAATAGTTGAAATTTATGAAAGTTTACAATAAAAAATATATTTTACAATTTTTTAAAATATATGAAAATTCATATAAATCAATAATAAAGTAGTCAAACTCTGGATTTTCAAAATCAATTAACTTTTTAAAATTCAAAAAAATCCTATAAAATCTTAGGGGACGTATTCAATTGAGAGTTCTTTGGATTTTAATGGATTTTTAAAGTTTAAGTGTATTCAATTCGGATTTTTAAAAATCCATTAAAATTCCGGAGGTATTCAATTAGAATTTTAAAATGTCTTTAAAAATACGTAGGTATTCAAAAGTTTATGGATTTTAATGGATTTCATTAAATGGGCAGAATCTGCCCATGGGCAGAAACTAAATGGGCAGAATCTGCCCATGGGCAGAAACTACTTAAAAACTTATTTTATAAAATCTAATAATATTTTAATTAATTTTTTTACATGTAATATAATTAATTATACTATATAAAATATACATTATACAAAAAAATTAAATAAAAAAATAATTTGTTAAAGATAATGTATATTCTTATATTTATATTAAAAAAATCAATTAAATAGAAAAAATATATTTTAACCTATAATAATAACAAATAAAAATTATATTTTTACATATATATTATAATAATTATATTTTAAGATATATAAAAATAAAAAATAAATAAAATAAATAAAATTGGGCGTTCTGCCCATGGACAGAATCTGCCCACACAGAATTACCCATATAACTAATATAAGTATGTTCATATATATTTGTATCGATTGTTGAAATCTATAAAAATTTACGTAAATCAATAAAAAAATATATATTTTACAATTTTTTAAAATTTATCAAAATCCGTATAAATCAATAATAAAGTCGGTCAAACTCTCAATTGAATACATCTCCTAATTCTATTGATTTACAAAATCTATTGACTTTTTAAAATAAATAAAAAATCTATAAAATCATAATTCAATATACTCTCCTTAATTGAATAGAGTCAATAGACCCTCCTAAATAATGAATAGTACAATATATATTCAACAATAAAAATCTTGACTAAAATATTAAATAAAATTTCAATATAAAAATAAAATAAATATGATGAATTAAACATATGTAAATTTTAATATGAAAATAAAATTTTAAATTATAGACGTTTAGCACAAAAAATAAAAATCAAAATCAAATAAGAATAGATTTATATTTAGCAAATATATTATGCATATGTTTATAATTTTAATTTTTATGAATTATTAATTTAGAATTTTACTGAGACTTGCTAAAATTTATAAAGGGAATTTTCAATTTATAGTATTATCTTATTAAATTAAATTTGATAAAAATATTCAAAGGTTTCAAAGATCTATTATTATTTAAAAAAAAATTAAATTATCAAAAATTAATTTATAGAAATTTTACTGAAAATCAACTAGACATTATGGTAATTTTAACATGAAGGGAGGTTTTATGAAATGCCCGTTTCACAAGTCAACGTGAATCATATACCCCACACTTTATAGTTTCACAAGTCAACGTGAAATGAATGTGAATATAAATGTCCCTCAACTATGTAAACAAACCCGAATGCCGTATCATTGTGCATCAACATAAAATTTCACGAACCGAATAAAAAGCAATTAGAATAGCAAGGAATTACGAGAGCACTTTCTTCCACCCGAAGAGGCTGCCTGAATGGATTCATCTGGATCTGCAGTGGAGGGCAAAACATTTCCAGTTCATACAGATATTAGTAGCATTAATTACGATTCCAGTCACATAACTCTTAGGACTAGAGTTGGTCATTTTAATCCTAGGACACATGTATGTTGCAGTTTTGGTCCTTGGTGATTTTGACCATTTGTCGATTTCTATCTAGCACAACTTCAACAGGCTGGGCAAATTTAGTCTTGGAACTTCTAGATCCTTCGATTTTATTTTCTAGTTGGTCAATATGTATTTTTGCATTCAAGGGCATTTTAGGGATAAATGAAATAAAAAAATTGCAATCTGTTACCACTTTAAGAGTTAAGATACCAGCAGGACCCATATTGCTGCCAACTCATAGTTACGAGATTGATTTTCAATAAGCTGTAAAACTAATGATGCATGAATTTAAAAGAGACGCACTTGAATTTTGGGATCTGTGCCGGTGACAGAGCTAATACAAGAAACTGCAAGAAGGGAAGCTTCTTCGCAGTAATCGGAAAAAACCGCTGGAACTTTGATCTCCTTTATTACTTCCTATGTCATATAAGTGCAAAAAACATAGACATTTAAGCACTTTATATTTAAATTAAAAAAAAATGCAAGAATGTTTCAAAAAAAACTCACAAGTGTTGGTAACCAGCTCTTGTAGGCAGCAATACCAGCATTTGGGGCGATGATTATATGAGGAAAAGAACCCTGAAGGTCAAACGAATCTAGTGAGACTCGAAACAAAAAAATGAGTGGAAAATTCACCATAATACTCGTTACAAACCTTCAGCAATTCTCTGTAACAATCATGATAACAACCTGCATGGAGCCTTAATGTGATTGGACACGAATGGGGAGTCATTATCCTATCTCCGTGATTATCAACGGGATCTTTACACTGACAGTTCAACTCACTGCAACGAGCATAGTTATTTAACATAATTCTTTCACCGTTCCTGGGGATACAAATGGTTAATGTTAGAATTAGAGAAATATATATAATTAAATAAATTAAGTACCATTTGCAAAGTGATTCAATAAGAAATGAAGTAAATTGATTGTAGATCTGAGTTAAAGTAGATTTGTTTAGGGGTGTACTATTTTGGGGGAAACTTGAGAGAGAGACTCGCAAACAAATTTATGTAAATTGTTCAAGAGTTTTTCCAGGAAATCTAGTCAACTTCATTGTAAACCCCTTTTTATCCATAAAATAGTACTCCCTCCGTCCCATATTAGTTGTCGTATTTCCTTTGTAAATTACAAAGGAAGTGCGACAACTGCTATGGGACAGAGGTAGTATTTAATAAGAAACATTTCGGGCCTAATCCATCAATACTTTGATCAATTGATGTATGGGTGGTCAAGTCATCGAACAAGTTTCACAATATTTATTTTTATGTTAATCACTTATTCCATTTGAGAAGTTTCAGTAAAATGCTTGTCACTCTAAGATAATAATATAGGAAAGAAAAACGAACAAAAGAAGAAAAAAAATCAAAACTGCTTCAGGCAGGTTGTCTGGGAGCTTGAAGGAGGAAAGCAAAAAACAAATGTACTGTGAGAGGGCCTAACCTGAGATGTGGAATTGCAGGCCCAACAAGGTCTATATGCACATGTATTCCGGGAAAAAGTGCCTGCAGTTCTCCGAAGACTGCCAGCTGAAGGAGTTCTTTCTCTGGACCTTCAAATTTTAGTTCATGATTAAAATTAAGTGTTAGCCTTCACGTGAATGCCATTTGGATTTAGCATCTTCTCTGTAGAAGCCTACATGACATTGAAATAAGTGAAAAACCTGAACTACATCGCGCGTTACTTTATCACAAGAGAAAATTCCATGAGAGATTAATTACAGACATAGATTGAGAAAGTCAAAATCAACTCCTATTGATTTTAAAATTAAACAATAAATAAAAAGAAACAAATAAAGGATTCTATGATATTGATAGGTTGTAAGATTACCAGACAAGACTAAAATTTAACAAGAGATAAAAAATTTACTGTTTACACAAGTAATATCACTTAAAATGTAACTACAAAGACAAGATACCTAAGTAATGTATTCTCAGTTCATGACGGATTTCAGGAAGCAAGCTTTCACGAGTTGCAAGCTGGATTGCCCGATACACAGTGAGCGGCTGATACAAAAAACAGTTACTGTATTATTCAGAGCCCAGTGACTTCTGCAAAGTAAAAAAGCATCACAATTCAAAGACAAGAAATAACAGAACATGCTGATGTCCATACACACACGTCCCATACCCAATGAAGAAGTAAAGCAGCGGGACTACTAAGAGGGATGCATCTCCATTCATAGTAGTCTTTCCACGTGGTTAGGCGTTTGAGTACTGGAGATAAAGGTCCTGGAAAAATGGATTGAGTGCATCCGTCAATTTTAAGTATCGTCAATTATTAAGGCTAAATTATTTTACGTTAAAAATGCCAAATACCTTTACAAGGACATAACTCGCTCGGAAGATCCCAACAATCGATCAACCTGCAAAACATTATATGAGCAATAAGAAACTATACATTGCTTACTCAACTATATATGTTTATATTTATATCAACTTGATAAAATAGCCCCCGAACAGTTTGACAATTTTAATTTCTTCATACGAAAATTCGAAAATGATGATAAGTACCTTGAGTTATAAAAACTGATAGCTGAGACTCCACAACTACATTCATACATCCACATTCCTAGACGGTGAATTCCAAGCCCAGTTAAAAAGGAACACCGTTTCTCCTCCTACAAACAAACCCTAATTTCATTCAAAATTCAGCAATTGAAAAAAATTTCAACAAAATTAGCATTCGAAATCCGACAAAAAAAAACACCTGAATAGCTTCCGGAGTAAACATGAAAGGGAAATCATTCAACATATCCACGCGCTTCATTTGATTTTCTAATCTCCCACACTCTCTTCTGTGCAAACTTCCGTGCGAAACCTTTTTTTTTCAATTGTAAAAAACACGAGAAATATGTAAGAGCTTGGAAATACACCACGGAATGTATGAGAAGCTTTCACACGAAGAAACCTGGTGAGATAGAGAGCAGTAGAAGACAGCTCGACAGCGGTGGCAGGGTCTGGTGGCTGGGCCGGAGCACGGCGACCGGGTACCCATCCCGGCGCATTCCATTTCTCCTCTTCGGGCGTTCGAATAAAATTGATGTAGAGTAAGCGAAGATTTCGCTTTTGGTGATTAATTGTACAGAACTACAGTACTGTATTTTATAAAAAAATATCTGAAAATTTATTTTTTAGTAAAATATTAAAAAAATTAAGTTTATTATAATACTATTATTTATAATAGTTTAATATAAAATTCGCACTTTTTCGGCCCTTTGTTGTAGTAAAACATTTTTCGGCCCTTAGTGGTTTGGTTTTAGATGCAACAACAAGTAGAAAACAATTTTTGATTTACAAAGAACTTGATTATACATTAAAAATAAAATTAAAAACTCACAAATAAATATCACAATGCAACTTTAAAATATATACACCACTTATCATGAGCTTTATAAAAATCAATATCAACTCTAACAATGATCAAAATCAGTATCAACTCTAACAATGATCAACTCCGTGAATGAACAACCACATACACTCTGATGTCATGACTCATAACAATGAGTAGCTGACTTGATCGAAATATGAACCGCAACATGAGAGACATTGATTGTGAATTTGTGATAGAACTTGGAACAACTTTGCTCCTTAAAGAGTGTATCTCTAAGGCTTCCCTTGACGAGCCATGATTGAAACATTCGCTGATTGAGAGAGAAGCGAAGACCCGAGTTCATCTGCTCGGTGAGTCGATCAATCTTAATTTTTAGTAAAATATATTAATTTTTAACAAAATGTACTGTAATTTAAAGAAAGCATAAATTATCTTGATAAACTATTTCATTGAATGGTACGCGTGTTTTGTTAAATTTTTAAGATGTATAACAATACAATGGGAGATATGATATTTAATTTGGATTTTTCTATGTAAACAATTCTCCACAATTCATTCAATGACAAGTTTGAATATGAGAATTGAATATGTTACCCAAAAGTCAAGATAAATCACGATGAGATTATTATTGTTAGTATTATTAGGTGAGTAGTTTGGTTGACTTAGGCTAGGTGTACACATAAATACATGCAAATTACAAAAAAGTCGTCAATATTTTCAATGCCAGATTTAGATATTCTCTCTTTACAGCCAATTCATATGCAATTTGAAATAAAGTGAAGTTACTAAATTAGCCTTTATTTTCCCTCCATATTCATTGTGCCATTTATCTCCAATTTCTTATGTTGAGGGACTTCATGCAACTAATTTAAACTGTTCACAATTATAAAAACATACAATAGAGTTTAGCAATTCATATTATAAATTCAACCTTATTTCTATAGATATTTAATATTTAGATAAATTATTATACATGTTCAACGTTGAATTAATTCATCATGTTGACTTGACTAAAACTTAATCGAGCTCACAAAGCCAATAAAACGAGGTGGTGCTTACACTCAGCTCATTTATAATAATGAATTGTTCACGCTGGATTCGAGCTCGAGATTAACTTTGACATGAACAAATTGTGAACTTTTACGAGTCCCTTGACTCTTGACTCGTTTGTGATCTTTAGTCGTGACTATATATACTTATTAATGAAGTGTAGTATTTATTTTCACAATACCACTAATGTGTCGTCAAAGTTTTGCCAAACTTTGAAGTATATAGTAGTATATTTCATCTTCAATTCCAACTTACAACTCAATCCACGCAATTAATTATGTAAAAACAAAAAGATGCACTTTGCAAATTGCAATAGTAATAAAACCTTTTTGATTATTTTCATTTTAAAGCTTGTTCTATAACTCAGTCCTCTGTGGTCGTCGGTGTCGTTTTCAATTTTGAAATTGTAAGCATTATATTCGGTTGAACCACTCCATCCACATGAGAACAATGCTTACTTTTTCCACTACTTTCAAATGCATGTAACAGACAAATTAATTAAATATACATAGTAAAATCAAAATTAACAATTCACATTACAACTATCAATCATTTTTAAATTGAAATAATTCACGCTCCAAATAATAAATAAAATTATATTTATTTTTCACTTTTTTCTTACTAAAAAAACTTAAATATATTTTCCATAGGGTATTTTAGTCATATCACCTCCACACCATAAATGAAGAAAAAACACCAAAATTATTAAGCAATGATCGAAAATCAGTCGATCATCTTCTTCAAAATCTCCGGCATTTTGTTTCTAGATCAGCAGAGCTGTGATCAACATAAACATGGCCGCTACAAGAAATTCACAGCCGAATTTTATCTCTCAGTTACTAATAATCCTAGTTATCATTTCCAATAATGCCCCTCGATCTTTCTCCCAATCCGATTCTCCACAAAACATCCAGACCTTCTACCCTGCATCTCCATCCCCTCCGCCCCCGACCCCGGTGGATCCACCTCCACCTCCACCGCCTCCGCCTCCGCCCACCGATCAGCAACCGACCGCCGCAAACCCTCCTCCACGCGGGTCATCCACGAGAGCGGCCGTCGGAAAAGCAATCGGACTGACTGCCGCCGGCACCGCAGCGTTGTCTGGCCTCCTCTTCTTCCTCCTCCTGCGGCGATCCCGCCGAATAAGGTCTTCGGAGGAGGAAAACAATGCGGCGGCGTCCCCCGGCCCCCCTCCGGCCGCCGCCGGCGACGACTTCTCCCGATTCAGCGGCAACATCAAGGGGCTGATCGTTGACGAGAACGGTCTCGACGTCCTCTACTGGAAAACCCAGCACGAAAACAGGGCCAGCTTCAAGAAAGAGTATTACAACAGGGAGAAAGCATCCGGCGGCGGCAGCAAGTCCGGCAAGCCGACGGTCCAGGAAATCCCCCTGCTCCGGGGAAAGTCCTCCACTTCTCACAGCCCTGTTTGGGCTGATCCCAATTGGGAAGATTCCCCCTCTATTTGGACTAACAATGCACCATCGCCGCCCCCCAACAAGCGCTCCTTCTCGCTCGGCGTCGGGACTTCGCGAAGCAAAGGCGGGCCCACGAATCCAAATTCGGCTGATCAATATTCCAAGTAAGTCCGTTTTTCCGACCTTACAAAAGTTTGACAAATTTGACATTTATATTATATATATATATATATAGGTTTGATGGTGATCTAATGGAAGCCCTCTTCGGCACGATCGCGACGAATCGGAAATTCCCACAAATCGACAACAACCGACAATCGCCGAGCCCGCGAAGCCCGGGCCCGCCGTCCGAAATCTTCATCCTCGACACCCGCAAATCGCAAGCCGTATCGACGGTCCTCAAGTCGCTCGGCCTCACTCGAAAGGAAATCGTCGACTCTCTCAACGAGGGGCACGGCCTAAACCTCGACACAATCGAGAAGTTCACGACGATATCGCTCTCGGAAAAAGAAACCGCTCGCATCACATCGTTCGACGGGGACCCCACGAGGCTAGCCGAGGCGGAGTCCTTCCTCTACCACCTCCTCAAGTCCGTCCCGTCCGCCTTCACTCGCTTCAACGCGATGCTCTTCCGATCGACCTACACTTCGGAAGTTTCGACCGTCAAACAATCCTTGAATTCGCTCGAGCTCGCTTGCGACGAGCTGAAAACGAGAGGGCTCTTCCTGAAGCTTCTAGACGCGGTGCTGAAGGCCGGGACCCGGCTCAGCGCGGGCCCGCCGCAGACGTTTAACCTCACCGCGCTGAGGAAGCTATCCGAGGTGAAAAGCTCGGACGGGAAAACGACTTTACTCGAATTCGTCGTCCAAGAAGTCGTACGGGCCGAGGGGAAACGGAGTGGTTTGAGCCGAACGAGTAGTAGAAACGGGAGCCAGAGTTCGGCCTCGGAGCAAGAGAAAGCCGATCGAGAAATGGAGTACATGTCGCTCGGATTGCCGGTTTTCGGGGGGCTGAGCACGGAGTTTTCGAACGTGAGGAAGGCGGCGGAGGTAGACTACGAGGTCATGGTTAAGTCGATAAGGGCATTATCGTCAAAAGCGACCGAAACACGAGGATTGGTGTTGCGGTGCGAACGTGGGAGTAGGTTTGTCCGGGAAATGAACGGGTTTTTGGATAAGGTGGAAATCGAGATAGGAGGGCTGAGAGACGAGGAAGGTAGAGTGATGGAGCTTGTGACGAAAACGAGGGAGCATTATCAAGCCGGATCGTTGAGGGAGAATCGGCCGAACGATGTGTTTGTTATAGTGAGGGATTTTCTCGGGATGGTTGATCGAGTGTGCGCGGATATTGCGACGAGCGTGCGGAGTAGGAGATCCTTGTCGTCTTCGTCGACTCTCGACTCGCCTCGGGTGTTTAGGTTCCCGAAATTGCCCGCAAATTTCATGTCGGAGAACTCTACGAGTGGATCCGGTGATGGTTAGGAGGAGTCACGAGTCAAGGTGATGGAATTGAGAATTGTATAGAAAACAGGAAAAGGAGGGAAAATTTGATACTATTTTTTTTTTATATATATTTATAATTATTATTCTAAAGATTGTTGCATAAAAAAATTGATTTTTTTTTAGAAAATAATGAAATCGTGATTCCATTGCTTTCATTTTGGTCTACTTTGTGAGACTAAATTATGTTTTGTCCTTGATAAATTGAAAATTGTTTCACTTTAAATTTAAGTCAAAAAGTGGTTACTGTTTATAAACGAGGTTGGTAGTAAATAGTAATATTATATTATTATAATCATCACACAATAAATGAAGAATATCTTTACTTTTGTTGGACTTTCTTTCTCAAAAAAAAGTGACAGTGAAAGATAGCTACGTGACTATAGTCCTTTGTCGGTGTTTTTGTTTGTTGAAAGTAAATGATTTAAACTCAAGTAATCAAATTTGTAAAGCTACTAGTATAATGTTTCATAGATTGTGATACTAATACACATACATTATAGCTCATCGATTCAATAAGAGTCGAGATAACCTGTAATGCATGCACCAACAATACGGCTATATATACAAACAACGACATCCCAAGAATAAAGACGAACTACAATGGAAGACGAAAAGTACGTCCTAAACTCTCTTTCGATCTCACAAGCAAGAATGTATATGGATGGGGGCTCAGCAGCAAACGGGATAAGAAATCTTCCGACTTTCCTAAAAACTATGCTCGTAAGCAAAGTAGTTTTTCTAGTTGCGAGCTCGATTTTTTCCAGCAATCAGCATAGGCCTTCTGGATTTTTGTACTTCCACTCAACCTGAGAAAAAAATACATTTCACCGACTCAATGTGGGCTGCTGATGGATCTCACTTACAACACCCGCCTGCGATATTGGTAAAAAAAGAGTTAATCAATAAAATGCACCCCCTATGCACATATATACCATTTCAAAATCGTATATTTGTAGGTCAAATATTTACGCAGCCTCGTCTGCTGGTTCAAATGATAGAAAGAAAGTACTAATCGAGTGTGATTTTCAAAATACACATACCGTTGATTTTACACCGAGCTGAGCATTTGCTGCCTCTCTGGCGATTGATTTTGCCTCGAGCTTCTTCAGGAACTGGTTGGAGTTCGTTCAGATGCATAAATGACTCAAAAAGTCAAAAGACCATTATACATACGCAAACGGACCGTAGAAGAAGAGTAGAGGGTAGTTCGAAATACCTCTCTTCGCTTTGCTGATTTTTCGTCACTTTTCAAGGCAGTAGAGGGTGATAAAGCCGTTGTACTTTTCCTACTTTGTGCAGAACTTTTCGGTGTTCTGTTATTAAATCACAAAGCTCAGAATCCAACTATAAATTCACGTAATATACATTTACCAAAAAACACAGTTTCAAATTTACAAAAGAAGCTGGTTGCAATTGCAGTAAGTTCAAATTTGTAGAGACAATCTCACCCTGAGGGTAGAGGATTTGGTTTAATCCCTGAATGACTGCTTGGAGTAACCGTCTTTACAGTATCCTTCCTCAGCCTACAACTCGTATAGATAATCAATTATATATTCAATGATTTTATGAATAGATAAGTTTTGATAAATTAGCGAAGAAGAGTTGAAAATTTTGCATTGTTCAAAGTAAGTAAACAACACTATACAAAGAACTTTGGGGAGCAAATAAAAATCATCTTCTTACACACTGATACTCCCTCCGTACCAGAAAACAAAATGCCATTTAAGATGGGAACTTGCAATAAATTTACTCGATTTGAATTTAAAAAAACTCTAAACATCTAATGCATATCCATAATCTTTAGAATGAATGAGCGCAAAGATTACCCGTTATTCCCCTTTGTTGGAGTGTGAAAACTCGAGACCTTAGGCTCCAATGCAGCAGACGATGCGACCTGTCATAACAAATTAATATTAAAAGGAGAAAAGGCCTGACAGCACCACAAAAAAGTCCAACATAAAATTACATACATGTTTCACTGTAATCGGTTTCTCATCAGCCTTTAATCCATTCGTACGATTCTGGAAAGTCTTGAAAGCTCGTTTAACAATATCCTTATCCCCCATACTCTCCATTATCAAGGATTTTCTCATCATAGAAAGCTCTCCTAAAGAATCCGTTGGACCCAGGCTAAGAGACATGTGCAGGGACGTAGGAGCGTTGCTGCTTTTTGGCACGTGGGGCCCGTTTTCCTTCTTTTTCAATTGCCGAGAGGCGGATATAGGCGTAGGCATTACTGCCGGCTTTGACTGTCGAGTAGGGCCCGCTTGCAGTGGTTTTGCTAAGGGCGGTATGGTTTTCTTCTTCGTTGTCTTAACCAGGTTTTTATCGTTTTTGGTGGGAATTACCTAAGACACCAGAACAATGGGAGAAACGGTAAAATCAATTCATGAAATGAACTACAATAATCTAACATATTTATGACAAATAGAATTACTCTTATCTAAGATATTCCATTTTTTACCTTCTGAGTTATATGTTCCGTTCTCTCGACACGGGACTTTCCTTTTTCAATGCACTTTTCAGGAAGAAGAAAAAATATCATTTCATAAGATCAGCTAAAGAAGTTCAATATATATCGAAAACTCAAAATACTCTATTTAAAAGGCCAAATTTAATTACCTTTTGGGTTATATTCTGTGCACTCAACTTAGAATTTCCCTTTTTCAACACACTTGCCTGTTGTTCTCTTCCACTTTTCCTGTCGGGACGCTTTTCCACATTATCTTTAGTGCTATTCCGAGGAGCCTCCGATACAACCGACACAGATTCTTTCACGACACTTAATTCAGGTCCACCTAATTCTACACCAACACTCGACTCATCTTTAGCATCCTCAATTTCTAGGCGTTTGCACTCCAAATAATCCTCCTTTTCCTCATCCAAATTAATCACATTCTTTTCCTCATCCAAATTAATCGCATTCACAAAACCATTCTGTCTATCACTATTATTTTCATCTTCGGCCTCATTAGAGAAATCAATCTCTCTGACTAATTTCTTATCATTGGACACGCTAAAACTAATATCAGGCTCGGGTGAATTTTCGTAACAGTCCTCCCTCATCAGCCCATCTGGGCATGTAATAGCGGGGGACGCCGACCTTTCCTGCTCCAATTCCTCTGCTTTTCTAGCCGCAATTTTCTTGTAGTGCGCTTCAAAATATGCCTTCTTCTGGGCTACTGACCCGGGCATGGACAGACTCCCAACTTCTTCTAAATACTTGTTTGGTGAGAAAGATGACCATTTATCCCAAGAAAGAGCAGCATCGTTTTCGAATCTACCGAAAGAAACCGAGACTTCCAGTTTAGAACCGGAGTTCACGGAGTCATCCATCTGTTTTATGAAACAAGATCTTACATTCCATAAGAATTAAACAAAAAGAAAAAAGAAAAGCTTTACGAAACCCACGACATAAATGTAGGAAAGCCTTGGAATCTAACAACAAGCTTGAATCGGAAAAATATAAAACAATTGAGAACAAAAGCTTAAGCAAATGGGCTACTTATCCTACCAAAAATCAATGTTCTTCATTTTGCCATATAACTGCAAGCATTTATCAGAAATCTAACAAAGGGCCGATGCGTTTATAGGTGAATAATCAACGACAAGAAGCAACACACCGATAGTGAGAGGGAACCTAAACTTAACCCATGTTCAGGGTTTTTCTTCTTTTTGTTTTCAATTGCAAAAATAATTGTCAGATTTTCAACAGCATTTATCAGCAGCAAATAAACAAGTGCGCAAGAACATGAAAGTACAAACAGATACAAAAAGCAGAACATCATAAACAGATCAGTAAAGTTTTGCCTTCGAACATTACCCCACAGATAACCAAGTTCCCAGAGTAAAGAAAAAGTTGAAAAGTGCAAAGCTTTGACCCATAACTAAAGAAAATCAAGAAAATATTTGGTGGGTTTGGCTTAAAAACCTAATAAATCAACAAATATAAATTGCAATTTTTTTCACCATGGAAATTCTACAACATATATAAAAGGGTTGATGCAGAAATTATATCATTACAAAAAAATATAAACAAATAAAATGAAATGAGTGAGTTGCTTTTGCAATTCTTTTACCTGAAGATTTAGAAAAGAGAGACGCGATTTGTAGATAATGATGATGCTGGGCAGATAGAGATGGTTGTTTTTGTTGAAGGCCCACTAAAAAGCAGAGTGAAGTAAGTGCACAGTGCGAGTCAGAGAAATCAAGAGATGGGGTTGGCACGTGCGAGATCTTCTGGATCAATAATGGAGGTGAACCGTCGGCACGTGTTAACATTTGAAATATAATTTGGAGGAGAAAACGCCAATTTATTAATTTCACTCGAACAAACTTTTTTTTAATATTTTTTAATTATATTTTAATATTTGTTGATTTTTTTTTATTTAAAAGAAAATAATGTCTTTCTATATTTATTTTTTAAGTTATTTAAAAATAATTTAATTTATATTTTTAATTGGTTTATTTATCTGGAGTATGTTATATGAAAACCAAATTTGTGTGATTATTGTAATTTAAAAAAATAAATTGATGTATTAAGACAAAGAGAGTACTAGTAATTAATGTTAAAAAAATTGTTTTAAATTAAAAAAAATTCCACCACCATCCTACTCCTTAATTAAAAAAAAAATGAAAAATGTAAGTAACAAGTAGTAAATTTTACCCCTATGTCCTCGATTAATAGTTATGTGTGATTGTTTTTGTTAGTACAATACAATAATAAGTATACAAAAATTATGAAAAAATAACTAAAATAAAAGTTAGTATTAAATTTTATTTTAGTTATTTTCTCATAATTTTTGTATACTATACTATTTATTATATGGATTGGACGGATAAAAAAAAATTAACGTTGACCAGCTATGACCATTAATCTGGACAAGTGAATATCTATTTATGTGCTATTAAAAAGACCTTTCTTAAAAAAGAATTATTATATTAAATTATTAATATTTTACTTATTAATAAATTATTTATAGAAAAATTTCATGATTCTATAACAAGTAGTAGTATTTTTTTATAAAGAGTTTGCTAAAATTTTAAACAATATATACTATGACCATTAATCTGGACAAGTGACTATCTATTTATGTGCTATTAAAAAGACCTTTCTTAAAAAAGAATTATTATATTAAATTATTAATATTTTACTTATTAATAAATTATTTATAGAAAAATTTCATGATTCTATAACATAACAAGTAGTAGATTTTTTTTATAAATAGTTTGCTAAAATTTTAAACAATATATACTATGCAATTATTATGTAATTATTGCACAACAACAATTTCACTACTATTTTCTTGTACTTGAGATTTGAGAACTTTCAATCCTGTCACGCAATTGCAAATTTGCAATACTTGTATATTATAATATGGAAGTTCAGCACAAATGGTCAATACCCAAGTGGACCCTTCATAACTTTGATCAAATTATTTTCACCTAATCTTTTCTTTTCTAATCATAGGCCTTCTATTCCAAAGATGGGCCATCTAATAACCGTAGATTTATTATTATTTTATACAAGTACAGACACAATCACACATACCGACGTGTATGGTGTATGCATCTACGGTTAATATGCCACAAGAGTATTACACCAGGTGTAGCATCTAATAGACCGTAGTCAAAGTTGAGGATATTATACAACTAATTAGTAGGGGCGTGCAAAATAAAACCGAATTAGTAAAAAGATCGAACCAGTCCGGACAAGAATTGGACCGACCGATCACTCTTTGATCTAGTCCAAATATTTTTTTAAATTCCAAGTTCCGATTTGATCTAAACGGAAGTTCTGTTCAGATCGGAAACTCGGATTTTTAATATATATTATATATATATATATATATATATATATATATATATATATAATATATATATAGTAAAAAGATCGAACCAGTCCGGACAAGAACTGGACCGACGATCACTCTTTGATCTAGTCCAAATATTTTTTTAAATTCCAGGTACCGATTTGATCTAAACGGAAGTTCTGTTCAGATCGGAAACTCGAATTTTTAATATATATTATTTATATATATATATATATATATATATATATATATATATATATATATATATATAAATTTAATATTTTTTTAATATTAGTTTTTTTTTCACAATTTGCTTCTAAAAATTTGCTTAAAATGTAGAGTAATTTTTTTTCACAATTTTATTTATCAATTAATTTTATTCATATTTCATTTGTATATTTATAAATATATTGAGCTATTATTTTAGTTTAAATTAATATTAAATGTTATAATAATTCTTTAAAATTTTATCGGTTTGCACCGAATTAATACTTGTCCAGTCTCCGGTCTTTAAAATTTAAGGATTCCAATACCGATTCAAATCGAATCCGGTTCAATTTTTGGACCGGTACACACCCAGTAATGAGCCATAGCCACCAAATTAACTAGTTAAAATTTGAAAATATTGTAAACATTCATTTATCTATCAAAATAATACTTAATTTATACATGCATTTTTTTAACCGTGAAAGAGTTACATTTTATTTACCACTACACACATCACTATAACCACACAAACAATTACTATTATTGTAATTACATACTCGTAATTTTTTTTTGGAACTCGAGCAAATCGATTTCATTGGCAAGTCAATTTAAACAAAACAGTATTCACCATCTAGCAAAAAACATATTTCAGTTTAAGTTGATCTTATTCAACAAACTAACTTTTGGTTTCCTTTGTAACCTTATCTAGAATGTAGTTTGGAACACTTTGCTGCATGAACTAGAAAACTAACAGTAAACAAGAAACAAATCAACCCTCAAATAGCACAGGGTAGCCATATGAGAATAACACTAATTTCCAAAGAATAATGAACTATAGTCCCAAAAAGAAAAAAAAGAAAAAAAAATCATAATCCCAAATTCAGATGTTGCCCTAACAGATGACATAAACATACAAGTAGTAACTACAATGTACATGGGGTTTGTCTTACTTATGGTGAATGAGAAGAAAAACCCTCCATTCTTCACCCTTTATTTTAGGACTGGAACAAATATAATGTGCACCCGATTTAATGTTGTTCGCACCCAAACACTGACTCGGTTCCTTCACCTGTATATCAATAAATATATAGTATTTCACAACCAAAATAACCCCTAACCACAGAGGTAAAGACAGCAAAAACTACCTCAGCACAGCTTCCGGGAAAAGAAGGTCCCACTTAACTAAATAGCAACTTGCGACGTTTGACACTCTGCGAGTTGCCATTGGAAGCTGCAGAGGAGGAAGCATCGCCTCGGGATGCATGATACAAGACATTCCTTCTTGTTTTCGTTCGATACAAGAAATCTTCTGTGTCTATCACATATGAAATCTAAAAGAAGTCCCAAGCAAAAAATCAGAGAACAAAAAGACTTCCATGTGTATTAGATTGCAGAAATATATTCTATAGTGTTGCTTACAAAATATACCCTTGAGATTTTCATTTAAATAAAAAAATGCCTTTGAAATTTACAAATACCCTTGATATTTGCTTATATATTTTACCAATTTAACCCTTGACTATGTAGTTAGTACTTACTAGTTACCAATCCCCGAGGTTTATTCAGGTTATGGAAAAACCCAATATATCTTTCAAATTTACAAATACCCTATATTTTACGAATTGGTCTCTTTATTAGGTATGTTGGTAGCACATGTTAATATCAAGGAGATGTATTTGTTTGTAATTATGTAAGGGGTATTTCAGCATTTGTAATTTTTTAAGAAGTTTTTTTAATTAATGATTTAGATCAAAACCTCAAGGGTATTTTTTTGTGATTGGTCCATAATAAACAAGGAACAATACACGAGTTCAGCAGAAGATACCTTCTTTTTAATGCTTTTAACCTTCATTTCAACGCCATTATGAACTACGAGTCCTTCCATAGCCTTTTCAATATCAGAACATTCATCTCCATTATAAAGTCTCTTTTTATTTCTGCAAAATCGAGCAGTGTCAACATATGCATATCTGGACAAAAATATTAAAAAGAAATAAACATAGCTACTTTCTTGGTCACGTCATATATACCTTTTCAAGAATACCCCAGGTTTTCCCATTCTTGGGGAAACAGGTGCAAGGAGTTCTTCATTCAGATAAGAGGCAAAACTGGGGTCCATTGAGACAGCAGTCGATTCAAACTTGTCAGGCTCGTTTCTCATCATCTTGATGGTCAGGCGCGCAGGACCAGGCATCTGCAATAACAAGTTCGCATTAAATTGTGAGGGTGCAAACTGCGAATGATATATTTGGGAAAGTTACAAGAACACCCATGAGGTTTTGACCTAATTATTAAAATAGGAAACTTTCAAAATTATAATGAAAATACCCTTGTGGTATGCTTCAGGGATAAAACCAAGGGGCTAACTTTAATATTTTAATATATGTGAAGGTGGGCATGAAATATCTTTTTGCTTCTGAAGGGCTAAAATGTTAGACAAACAAAATCTCAGGGATACTTATAAATTATAATTTTGAAAGTCACCTGTTATCTTAGTAATTAGGCCAAACCTCAAGGGTATTTTTGTAATTAATAACCCTATAAATTTATAGACTACGTGTTCAATAGAAACATGAATTTTGATGATAGTTACGATGACAAAAACAGAAAGCATAGGCAAGAAAAAACTTACATATTCTATTCTATATAAGTTGTCGTCCGGAAGAAGAAAACGGGCATTCGCACAGTAAACTTCATCAGAAAATGTTTTAGGATTTCTTGTTCTTTCATATGCATAGAGATGGAGGAGTTTGTTGTCCATCTCATCGGATGCAATAGTTTGTAGCTGATAGAAAATAACAGGGGTACATAAAGTCTTTAGTTACAAACAGAAGGGACAGAACAAATACGAGGTACTAAAAAGAAAAGCATCTCACAGATAACCTGTTTGACTAGTTTCTGTATCAGCTTGTCCAAAGTGAAAAGGACGTAAGACTGAGCACCGATTATCGCTCGGCATTCGTCCTCAAACATTACACTATCAGATGACCCATTCAGAAAACTACGAAGAGCAACCTTAAATCTGTTCCAAATCACGAGTTTGAGTTTATCAATGGTGTTTTATCCAGGCATCATCCCAAGAAATTAAAAGTGAATGAGGACACCAAGGTAAAGTACCTAGCGTATGAATCTGATTGATTTGCATCTTTGGAAACCCTCCATTTGTTTTCAGACGACGAAGAATGAAACTTTGCACTCAGCATTCTTTCGAATAACATCTGTTAAATAAAGACAGTAACTTAGGGGATAGAATTTATGGGTTAATTTTTAAAGAAAAATATAATTCAGGTTTGTCTAATTACAGACTCATCTATCATTCCAAAATTACAAATACCTCTTGATAATTATTTCAAAATTTACATATTAAGTCCTCAATACAGAAAATATTTTTAAGAGAAAGCAAACTCAAAAGGCGTGCATGGAATAACATAAGGAGGTATTCATAATTTCAAAGATAATTGATTTGTTTATTAGGTTAATTACAAAATTTACATATTAAGTCCTCAATACAGAAAATATTTTTAAGAGAAAGCAGACTTAAAAGGCGTGCATGGAATAAGTTAAGGAGGTATTCATAATTTGAAAGATAATTGATTTGTTTATTAGGTTAATTACAAACATAACTTTGAGGTTTGACCTAATTACAATAAAACCAAGCAAACTATAAAAGGAATATAGATACCCATAAGACTGTATCTCTACTTACATTTACCCCCTTTATAAGCAAAAGACAATCTCACAGTTATAAAAGGATTTAATTCAGTCCCATACTTTCTACAGTAACCAAACCTGAAGCGTTAAACTTTTGTAATTTAGAAAGTAAGTGTTTATTTTGTAATTAGGGCAGACCTCTAATATCCCCAGGATTTCCAGGGCACCCACTTACCTGATGAAGCCTGAAGAGCAAATAGAACGAATCATTTCCATAGAAGATCCGATGATTCTCCTCGTCGACATGTGCTTCAGGCTGGACTTTGATCGCAAGTGGCATTGCTGTCCGCAAAAAACGATCTGAAAATTGCGCTGTCCCTTCATTCTCACAGATATTGGCATCTGTTTCACTCTCGTCAGCCTTAACATCATTCCCATCATCTCCTTCTCCATTGGCTGACTCGCTTGCTGACACATCTACATTTTCTTCAGAGGCGTTTTCACAGTTGTCCGACGCACTTTCTTCGCCCTCGTCATCGGCAGTAGCATCATTTCCATCCGGGGCCTGTTTGATGAAAAATTGTTCTGCGACTTCTTCAAGATTTCTAATGGGAGACAATTCACCCTCTTCTCGTTCGTTTTTAGCGTAACCTTCGGTTTCTTGGCCGTGTTTCTTAGCCTTGGCGATTGGAGATGAGGTTGGTTTTGTAATAACACCGTCCTGCAGCATTTAAAAGGTGTTACATGAGAAGTAAATCGATGAGGCTAAAAACAATCTCTAAAGCCTAATGAAAACCACAGAAAAACATTACAAATATCATTGTTTCCTTCCAATGTAGACTTCGTTTAAATACCATCTCTGTGAACATATCTTTCACCAAACATGAGGCTAACAAAAAGAAAAAGCATAGGAAGGAAACAATTATCAGCAAATTTCAACAAGTCAATATTTTCCAAATACTTACCGGTGGTCTTTGACTAGGCATTGCTTCTTTCTCGCAAGAATCATCAGCATAATCAGCTCCTGCAGGATCACAGCAATTTTTAAAAAGAGTTAATTACAGAAAACTTCTCTATAGAGTTTAGATATAGCTTTGTTACAAATACTTGCTTGCATTTATTTTTCTTTAAAATTTCACCTAAAGAGCCCAGTATTCGTTCGTTTTTAGCGTAAGCTTCGGTTTCTATAGTTAGACTAAACCTCAGGGGCTGTTATATAATACCAATAACGCCTTAAAAAAGTATATAATAAAATTACCTTTCAAAGCATTCGAATTTTCAACATTGACATTCTTTACTCCTGCTCTTGCAGAACTCGAAGTCAAATCCTCTAAGAAACCACAAGCTTGTTTGCTAACCCATGATATATCGGATATCATATTCGAATCAATCTGCATGGGCTCGCATTCCAGAGAATTACATAATATTGTATCACTCTTATTAGCTACAATGTCCGCATCAGCAGGAGTAGTATTCTCCTCACAAACATTGTTCACACTTTCAGTTATAGGATTGTTAATAGCCTTAACATCTTCTTCTTTGTCCTCCGTAACCAGAGGATGGGAAAGAACACCAAACACTTGCTCAGGAAAAGTTGACCAAATCTTCATGATTTTGTCAAGCTGTTCCGGGGAACAAACTTCTCCACAGGAATATTTCATGATCTGGTAAAGATCTTTGTGGATGTCGGCATCAATGTACTCGAATTCCATATCAGGTTTGATTGGCTGTTTATACCCAGCAGCAATAGAGAGTTGGACCGATTCTTCTTCATTCTGATTCTTTTCACCAATTTCTTTGATCTCGCTTAACAATGCTGAATTTGAAGAAATCATGAAGAAAGTGAATGGTCAACAAAATTAGGTTTGAGATATAAATATTGATTAGACAAAATCTTTTCACATATTCTAGAAATTCAAATATTTGGACCAGGCATTTGTCATAGTTGGTTTATAATTCTTGCTGCAATACAGATTTAATTCTGAAGAGAATTAGACTTGACTAAACGTAATAGAGAGATTTGGAACTTGGAATTGAATGATAACCGAGATAGCCTGAAGTGTGTCAAAACATAAATAGCATTTTTGATTATATAATAAATTCTAAAGAAAATATAACCCAGAAATGTAAATGTTGAAACAAGTGAGTCTGAACAAGTAATTTTACAAATGCATAAAAAAGTGTCAGGATTGCTTGAATTAGGTGTATGTGTGTGTGTAGACAGACAGAGAGATTGGAAAGAAAAAAGTGAAGGAAAGAAGAACAAAATAATGGAAAAGATGTGACGTTTAATTAAAAAATAGTATTCTTTCCTTGTTATGCAATGGGAAGGCATGTCATACATCTTGATTAAAAAAATTACTCATAAATAAGTTAAGAAAATCTTTATTATTTCTGTTATTATAACAGATGACGTTTTTTCCTTACAACAAATTAATAGCAGACATTCACCGGAATGCAACAACACTACAGATCGAAATGTTTTAAATCCATCTAAACTGTATGGTTATTGAAAACAACTTCTAATAAGAAAAGGAGCTGCATTGAGGTTAATCAAAACGAATGTTTATATGACTTCATGGCTGATACCAAAGAGGAAGACTGCTGAAAGATGGGAGAAAATACAGGGAACCAGAAACGCCTGAATTCGAGAAATCAATGCTAACTAAGGATGGAGTAGCCATATAAAAGACAAGAGACCGAAAAAGAAGAGTGAGAAAAAAGGTAAAAGGGGAGGGGTGGAGAAAGAAGAAGAAATCAATGAAAACAAAGGCAGATGTTTGTATTTATATAATGATAGAGCAAAAACTCACAAGGCGTCAAACAAAATTATAGTAAATTACAAAGGCTAATTATCGTAAGCAAAATAGGTAAAATAAAGCTCATAACAAAAGGACAAAAAGGGAAAAATAATGAAAATGTAAGCGGGGTTGGCCATGTCACTGAGCAGTGAATCCCACAGAAATTACTAAATGTCCTCAGTAAACATGAACATCAACAATGAGCACTAAACTGTGAAAAAGTTGACCAGGCTAACTTTAATACTGATGGAGAACTGACCCCCATCACTAAAACACCGCACAGTACAAGATACAAATTAAATATCCACAAAAGGTTGCTCAAATACACTCCAATATACACGCAAAATATTTGGTCACATAATTTGCACAATAAGAGAAACGCACATGTGTCCCAAAAATTATACCATTAATTAACACTCAAATTCTATGAAGCAGAAAGGGCAAGCTACTAAGCTAGTAAAAGAATTAACAGCTGGCATAAGCCAAATACCAGTTCTAAAGAGGAAAAAAATACAATCAGCATCTACATATGCACAATGGGTACCACTGTACCAGAATAATCAAACACCATCAGCATACATACCCAAAAACTAACAGATGACTAGTTCTTAGAAATACAAAAGAATTACCAAGAATATAACACATAGAGAAAAGGGCTATCCGTAAAGTTAACACGACAAAAGGTCTACAAATGACAGAGAGAAAGAAGACCAAGTAGGTACTTACACATTTGGTATTAAGACTATTAACAATCTTTACTCTTTAGTACGTCATCTCTCTTAAATTAAAAAATTGTGTGCCATGTCAATACATTAATTTTAAAAGTAATTTATACAACAGTTCCAGGAATGTAAAAAATATAGTCAAATACATTGAACACAGGAGCCAAATGAAAACATGATTAGCCTGATTACCTTTAGCGCTCAAGTTCTTTGTATCATTCTGTTTAAAACAGAAGCTCCTATGATCAAGTGATTTTTGGAAGTTCTTAGCATAAATTTCAGCCCAAACTTTATTAAAATCAACACGGCATCTAGCCCATTCTTCCTGTTTCTGCTTCAACCGGGTCAAGATGACTGGCAGAGCAAGAGGTGCATTCTTTCTCAATACATCCATCACATCAAGCCCATGGTCACCATATAAACGTTCAATACACCGTAGGTTAAGGGCTGGAGAAGGAAAAATGCACCATTAATAAGACACCAGGATATATCTGCTTTGAGGTATCATTAGACAGTCATTATACCTGTCAGTTCTTCGATACAAGCTGAACTACTGTCTTCCTTATATGTATGAGCATTCATTCTGTCTAAGAGTTCTTCAACACGCTTCACTGTCGTGTTCACAGATTCCAATAGCATGTCAAGTTCAAACCTGAAATCATTATCAGATCATTACTTGCCAAATTGAGATAGAGAGATTTAATAGAAACCCATTTTGATCCACATAATTGGAAAACAAAATTGAGAGAGTTTTGAATTTTTACCGGTCGTCCTCACATCTGAACAAACTTTCTTCATATTGATTTTTACGCATGTGTTTGAATGAGTAATCCTCACTTCCTGAGGTAACGGACACCCAGTGATCATTCAGAACTTGGGCACCAATCTCTGTTCTACAGCTTGATGGTGGGATTGGATACTTGTAAAAGGAAAAATGCCAACAGAATGAGTACAGTATATATCCACTAATACTCTATTAATGGAAATTTTATTAGGAAAACCTACATTATCTGGGAGAAGTCGATAACTTGGACTGCAGCTCTTGGATTCAGAGAGATCAAGTTCGTGAATGGGCTTTGCCATAAACTTCTCTTTGCTTGCATATGAAATCTTCTGCCCCGGGGAATCTTTAGAGTTAAAGGCAAGACCTCTATCATATCTATCCCTTTCCATGTTATCATGGTCTTTAGTTCTATCTCTGTCTTCCCTATCATGATCATCTTCCTCCACCTTAAAAGATCTGGGAACTTGTTTATTGCTCCTGGCGCTTCCTGAAAGAATTAAATTGGCGCATAAGAAAGAACTATCAGCCTGATATATAAATATCCTTTTAGAGCATTTTCCATGCCAATGATAGAAATAAAAACAAGCAACTCCACCATATTTCTCAATGTATGTTATAAATTCTTCACAAGCCCCCATAAGGTCTGGATGTGCTCCGATTAAACTATCCACCTGAAAAGATAGAAATAACATACAAATTAAAGACCTTTCTAAGCACAACATATAAATAATATAAAACAATGACTAATGACTCGCAGTTTTTTTTTCAAAGCACATCTACAGTTTTAATAACAAACATGGACACTGGTTATGGTGTGACAGTAGAGTATCAGTGGCTTACTTATACAGCTTGATAAGAGGTAGTGTTGAAGTAAGATGATGAGACATTGTTTAAGACATTAGAATTGAATCACTTTATATAAGAACGCTAAAGAGCTAGATGCAGAGATGACTAGAGAGAATCACCAGAATTCGAAATTGAGCTGCTGTGACAAACTTGCTTTTAAAAGAACTTATACAATCTGAAACTTTTTCATAATTTTCAGGAGCCTGTAACCGTTCCTTCACTTTCTCACGGAAAGCCGACTCTGAATCCTCCAGCACTGAACAAGATAAAAAATAAATAAATTATTGATTTTATAGCTTTGATTCGACACATTACATAGATTTGACCCGAGCAATATTGTATAGCCTAATGACCACAGAGAATCTGAATATAGAAATTCATCTTATGATCGTTAATACATTCTCATACTTATATATTTCTCACTATCCAAACAGGAGTTTGGATGAAACTTATTAATACCTTGACTGATTTCGAAAAGAGAAAAAATAAATTTGTAATGGTTTCAAAAAATTGAATTTACAACAAAAAATGTGATTGAGATAGTATTATTAAAAGGTTCTTGGAATCTTTTGTACCTAAATGAAACTGGTCAGTCGAAGAATCATCTCTGCACACAGATTTTCTTTTGTGATCAAAGCTATCATCATTTTTGTCTCTCTCTTCCCTCTTCCCCTTTTCTTTGTCAACATGATTCCACTGCTCTGAATCAGGGTGATTGACGTGAGCATATGAAACAGCAGTCTTCTGGTCCAAGTAAGCAGAGCAATATATATATTAGCATAAGAGATAAAAACCACAAAACCACTACACAAACACTACCTTTTCCACATGATTAGGTCCATGTAGGACGTGATTCCTACCAGGCTGCACATACTGGACAGTAGCAGCACCCGAAGTATCAGGTAGAAAATGAGTAAACTCGACAAGTAGATCGGCATGACTCTGAAAAAGAACTGAAACCTACAAATAAACATATGTCAATGCTATGATAAAAAATACAAAATGAAAACATTAGAAAAGAAAAAATCAAGCATACAAAACATACAAATCTACCTCCTGATACACTTCTGTTATGGATTTATTATCTTCTTTGTACATATTCAAAATTTCAAGGAAAGCTTTGTACACGTGATCATCGCCTTGAAATCTCACCTGCAATTAATTAGTTTTTAAAGTGGTTTAGTTTATAAATTCATAATGGATAAGATAGTGGTGTGATGCTTGAGCCATCAGTCGCACCTTGATTTTTTTTACAAAACTGATTGCTTCGTCAAAGTCTACCGGTTTCTTTCGTAGAAACGGTTCATCCTCTGGCGGGAGGGTGATTTCATATCCCTTTGGTAAGAAGGTATTGAAGCCCAGGATCAGGTCCCTGTAGCCTTTAAATAATTCCTTCACTCTCAATATAACACCAGATGTATTGACTCTACACAACAGACCAGTCAAACAGATTATGCCCGACGTTAGAATAATGAAAATCAAGTTAAAATGGCAAAATGAGAAGTGTTTCTACCTTTCTGCCTTGAAGTCTTTCATGACGTCGAGAAATTCATTGTATTTATCCCTTTTATCTTGAAAAATTTCCTTCACGCTTTTGAGATATGACAAGGCATCGGTTGTTGTCAGCGTCTGTGCGCTGCTCGCAGTTGACATCTGGACTTGCCTGAACCTTCACTCAACCCCAACATCATGCATATTTCAAGTAAGGTTATTAGGACAACTATTCACCACAACAAAATCATTATCAATAACACAAGTAAACCTACAACCCTAACACTACAAAGTTATTAACCTTCTAGATAAAACTTGATTCGTTTATCTCCTATGGAGAAAGATTCAAATGAGCGAATCAGAAACCATATACGAAAACCCAGAATTTTAAAGTTGAGAAAATGACTAAAAGGAGGAAGAGAGTAATCTTACTGTTCAACGCGGGGAGCAATGGCAGGGTGCTTGACTTGAGGACTCACGCAGACATCATCTTCCCTAGCCCTTTTCATCTCAACCCTTCAATCTTTTTATTTATTATTATTATTAAAAAAATCACGTTTTATTCACTCAAATTGCAAAGAATTTATTGATCCTGCAAATAATACAAAGTAATTACAACATCCCAAAATAAGAAAAAATCAATTTCAGTTAGATCCATTGAGCAGTGATTTCCCTCAATCCGTACCTCTCCGAAGATCACCTCCGAATCAACTTTATCACTGCAAAAATCAACCAAAAAAAAAAACACTGAAAACACATTACTTGAATTACACGATAAAAAGGAGGAAAAAAGGATGAAGCAATCCGACCGAGGAGACGAAACATACGAAAGCTCGAGAATTTCGTTTGCAGCACGAGATCTCTCGGGTCTCTCTTCCTTCTACGACGAACGAATGAGAGCAGAGGACAGTTTTATCCCCTGCGGCGCAGTACAATGTGTGAGAAAATTGTACGTATACGTATACCTACATACAGGTTTGTGTATAAATCTTTGAGATTGTGTACAGGGGAAATATTGCGAACTGGTTTTCGGAGATTAGAGAGAGAAGGAGAGGAAAGAGTTTAATGGCGTGCGGCCAAATTTATATATGCAAGAGGGAGGGAGGAGAGACAGAAAAAGAAATTAGGATTTTTATTTTTTATTTTTTATTTTAATTTCAATTTCAATTTCAATTTCAAGCATGAATTTGTAAAAAAACAATTATCTAGACACAATTGTATTTTCTATTTCTGCCTGTGTTGTTCAAAGATATTTTGGTTTTTAAAAGTAAAATAATATTTCAATTTTTTATTGTTAAATGATACTGTAATAATTATTTTTTCAATCTTATTTATAATTATAATACTTTTTTTGTTTTAAAATATAATTACACTTTTGATTTTGTAAATGTCAATGTCAAAATTTTATTTTTCTACAAAATACTAATGAAAATATTATTAAGATAAAAATGTATTAATAACCTTATTTAAAAAAATTTATAAAACGTTCGTATAAGTTGTTTAATGTTTAGAGAGCTGATAAGCTGTTACGGTAATATAAGTTGTTTAATGGTTAGAGAGTTGATAAACTGTTATGTTTTATTTAATAAGTTATAAGATGCTAATTTGTTTGACAATTTAAGATTTTATATAAATAAAAATACTAAAAATAAATTGTTATATATAAAAAAAATAATAAAAATATTTATATTCACTAAATAATAAATTTGGAATTTTTGTATATATATAAAAGTTAATAATTTTAAAGGTATTTTAGTTTTTTATTGTTTAACTTACAAGAATTTATAAGCTGTTGAAAAAAATATATTTTTCCTTACTTTTTTTAAATAACTTATATTAAATAATTTATTTTAACAACTTATTTTTAAGTTTTAAAAAAAAATTCAAAAGTTTACCAAACAAATTTTAAAAACTTATAATCTTTAAAACAACTTACAAGTTGTTTTACAAGAGTTCAGCAGCACCTTATAATTTATGCAAATATTTAGATAAAACAGCTTATAAGTTGTTTTACAAAAGTTCAGCCACTTATAATTTATGCAAATATTTAGGTAAAATAGCTTATAAGTTGTTTTACAAGAGTTCAGCCGAGCACCTTATAATTTATGCAAATATTTAGGAAAGAGACCGAAAAATCATAGTACTACTTATGAAATTAAATGTAATTGATTGAGAATTGAGAAAATATATTTTTAATAAGGACTCATGAGAAATATAAATTAAATAGTAATTAAATACTTTAAGACTTAGCTAGCCACATGACAACAATTGAGGAGTAGTAAGTAACAACAATAATGTTTTTCTAAATTTGTAAATATGAATGTGATTTAAGTAATTATTATTAGTTATAATCTATCACTTTTAAGTAATTAGGACTTCGGAGTACATGGTAAATATTCAATTGAAAATGAGGAGCCTTAATCTTCAATTGCCTAAAGTCGACTTACTCATAAATCGAATCAATCAAAACGAGGACGTGACGAACATAGTTCGTGAAAGTAAAATCCTCATAACAAACCGAGAGTTATGAGAATACCTCTCCCAAGTCCCAAGTGGGTCATCGACCCGGTATGTCGAGAATTAGTTAAATTTTATTTTAGTTATTTTTTCATAATTTTTTATACGTTTTATTAAATGTATTGGACGGACAAATATATTAAATTATTAAATTAGTTACTTGTGTCTATAGCTCTAGTATTCTTTATTATTTATGTATTGGACGGACAAATCACTTGTGTCTATAGCTCTAGTATTCTTTATTATTTCCTTGACCACCTGTGTCTATAGCTCACACCTGTGTCTATAGCTCTAATATTTTTTATTATTACTTTAATTACCTGGGTCTATAGCTCTAGTATTCTTTATTAGTTTGTACAGCATTTGTGTACGCACTAACTAGCCTCATTTTGACATTTCGCACAAGACCACCGAAACCTCCCGGGCTTATATATATATATATATATATATATATATATGTTGGGATTAGGGCCGCCCCGTGGGCTTGACCCGACCCGTGAAATAATTAAAATAAAAGTATTTTAATTTATTTTATAATATATATTTTATTTGTGTAATAAAAATGTATATTATAAATATTTATCCTATACTGCGGTTATGTATGCAGTTATCTTATATTATACAGATTGCAGTTATCTGTATTATTAATATATATAGATATATTATACAGATTGAATACTGTAAGAGATAACGCAACAACTTGCAAAACGCAAAAACAAAAGTTACAAAGAAATAAACAACAGAACAATATCATTTGGGGTTCTTAGATTGTGAAGAACAATTCAACACTCCAATCGGGAGAGTGTTGTAGACACTGCGTAGCACGAGAAGCAACACGCAACAAGAGGATTCGGTCCGTTCGATTTACGTTTCCGCATCGAAGACAAGTAAGTCTTCTAAATTTATTTTTATCGAATTACTTATGTCGTTTAAGTAATTCCATTGGTATCAGAGCCTGTGTGATCGGATCCTTTGTAAATTATGTGTTTGATTTTGTTTGTTCATGTTTAATATTTATGTTCATTGTTAATCAAGCATGAATTGTATAATTATTTTGCGTATTATTCTGTGTGAAATATACTGCATGAATAAACTGAGATATTTGTTCTGCGTGAACTGCGTTGTAACTGTGCTTGTCTGAACTTGCCATGTTACTCTGCGTAGATGTAACTCTGCGTAAAATGTTATGCAAAATGGTTATCTGTGCTTAGATGTAACTTGCGTAAAATGTTATGCAAAGATTATTTGTTATGCGACTGAAATCTGCCTAAAAGTTGTCTTAACTTTGCCAAAAATACGTGCGTATTTATTGTTTTTGTGTAAACTTTATTGCGTGTTATTGTTCTATGTGAACTTTATTTAAATATATATTTGCGTGAATTTAAATTATTCTGTGCAAATAATTTTTATTTTACATGAAATTAAAATTTATTCTTGTGAATTTATTTATAATGAATTAAAATTCATTCTGTATGAATTTATAGTGAATTAAAATTCATTTTGTATGAATTTATTTTTACTGAATTGAAATTTATTATGTGTGAATTTATTTCAAGTAAATTTTATTCATTATTTGAATAATTTTTAATTATTCCGGCTAAAATATATGTACGCAGAGTACATATAATTGGAACAGTGTTTATTAATTTATTTTATTTTATTTGTTTTGTGTAAACATTATTTAAATAAAATAAATAAAAGTACCGTTTATTTAAAATTTATTCTGTGTGAATAATAAAACTTATTCTGTGTGAATAATAAAATTGAATAAATAAAAGTACAGATTTGAAAAATTATTCTATGTGAATATTTTTTTTATTCTATGTGAATATTGTGTTACGCTCAAAATATTTTTTTGAATTTTTAAAGATACTGATTTTTAAAGTTTTTGAATTTTTTAAATCTTAGTAAATTATTTTCTATCTGAAAATAATGTTGTATTTTTTTTAAATTTCTGTAATATTTTGAGCATGTGAAAGTAATACAATTTGGCTATCTTAACTGGCTTATCGGCACTTAATAAGTTATATGCCATATATTCGTATGAAAATCGGATTTTCTAACGTTTAAGCTATGTGTGTCATTTTGATAAGGGGAGTGACTTAGTGTTACTTACACTATTTAGACATTTTATACGATCAAGTGTGTTCGTTAATTATTGATTTGGAATTGGAAGTGCCCAATTTTAAAACTTGTCTAAATACTGGTACTATGTGTATTGCTCGAGAATTATTTTCTCTAAAGATGAAACCAACATATACTTATTCATGAGATCATGTGTTGAACATGCATTGCAAGTATAAGACCATGTGGAATAAGGTTGGTGACTTGTTCAATTGGGACGAGTTTAAAATCATATTTAGAGATTCTCTACCCTTAGAATGACATAGAATGACATGAGATATGAGAAATGATTTGGAATCAAGAACATGAGTTCTTCAATGATGTCTATCTCACTTGTGTCATAGCTATATATGATAAGTTCTATAGTCATGGTACTGAACACCATTGGGTGACCCATGTCGTTCTCGAGACAAGGAGAAAGATGTACTATAAGTCTAGCCTATTAAGAGGATGCCAAAAGCTCATGCTCATTTGTGGGCATGTTATCATGTACATTAGTAGTTAGTGTGTACTGACTATTGGTACTTTGTTTGTTTTACAAACACTGTTTTTTTGTTTCGTAGTTTTTGTTTGACCTTAGTGGTCATTCTGATTAAACTATGCGATTTTTTTGATTACTTTAATGTATATATTTCGTTTGTCGTTTTATATATGTTTTCATTTAAACATTAGTTGTTTGAATGTTAAGTGTCAAAGTGGGATTTTTAAATGGTTTGGTTAATTAAGTGTTTTTGGGATTGAGTTCATTATAATAAGACCTAATTGGGGCCGATGATTGAGATATTAAGTCTTCTTTCGACGTTCTGTTTAGTGAGAATTATTTTGAGCAAAAGTATTCTAAATGATCACTTAATTGTTTTACACACAATAAGAGCATGATTTATATTTACTTTCCTGATTTGCCTGTGACTAGCAAATCAATCATTGGTGATATGATTAAAAGAAATAAGCTCGATGAAGACAACTACAATCCGTGGTACTGAAAGGTTGGTACGTAATGGATGGTAAAGATGTTGTCGATGTTGCGAACCATGAGATGTTCGGTCCTGGACAGGACACTGGTCCTCAGGATTGTAGAAACTAAGATACTTATAAGGCTTGAAAGAAATAGAATTCTAAAGCCTGGGGTATCATGATCGCATCCGTCGAGGATGATATGATTTTTGAATGTGAGTTGCAAGGTACTGCACATGTCATGTGGGAGTATTCGCGTGATAAGTATGGTGATACTTTTGTCACTAAGCTTCGTCTGTTGAATATAAAGATTGATACCTACACGAAGCGTGGTGATCATTCTATTAAACAACATGTGAGAATTATGTCTAACATGATTGTGGAGCTTAAGACAGCTGAACACATTCTTTCAGATGAACAACGAGTTTAAACCTTAATATCTTTCCATCGTGACCAGTGGGAGCACATTAAGGTCAACATTACCCACAATGATAACATCAAAATCTTCAATAATGCAGCTCGACATGTTGAGCTTGAGGATGAGCGACTAGGTGTTGTGAAACCTCATAAAGATGATGTTTATGTGGCTGAGAGTTCTGGTTCCAATAAAAACATTGGTTTTTAGCGTAAATGGAACAAGAACAAAGGAAAGGGTAAAGAATCTAGTGAAGATTCAAAGAAGGATACTGATAAAAATGAACGGAAATAATTTCCTAAGAATTCATTTTTTCAATAGTAGTTCTTCTTCGTTGAGGTTATCAGTTGTTGGTTTGAAAATTGCATTGTTTCTATTATATATGATAATGCTATGTGCAATAACGAACATCTTAATGCCGACTTTATAGTTAATTATAGTTTGTCTCTTAATTGTAGTAGTACATCTCTTTAACTATTACGTCAATCATGGTTTGTCTCATAATGTTTCTTCTACTTGTTTTGAGCATGTTTATGGTGTGTTTTGATATGCACGTTTGAGACACATTGGGAAAGATAAGATAAATCGTCAAGTGAAAGAAGAACTTTTGGGTTCACTTTCTAAATTCGATTTGTCCACATGTGAAATATGTCTTGCATGTAAAATGACTCGCAAGCCTTTTTAGTAAGGCAACAAGAGCTGAATATCCATTGCAATCAATACATACTGACATTTGTGATTCATTGAGTGTGACAGCTCGTCACTGAGCTTCATATTTTATGACATTCATTGAAGACTTCACGCATTTTGATTAAGTGTATTTGATATCTCAAAAGTCTGAAGCACAAGGTTGTTTCAAATACTTCATGAGTGAAGTCGAGAATCAAAAGAATGAACAATCAAAACTTTGAGAACCGATTGCGGGCGTGAATATTTGTCAGAACAGTTTTAGGAACTGTGTATTGAAAAAGGGATTACTCAATAGTTGACTACTCCTAATACTCCACATCAAAACAGTGTTGCTGAGAGAAGGAATAGAACTTTATTAGATATGGTGAGATCCATGATGGCGCAAGTTAACCTATCAATTTCCTTTTGGGGAGATATTTTTGTTAACTACAGCCTATTTTCTAAATTGAGTATCATCCAAGTCGGTGACATCATCTCCGTATGAACTCTGGACAGGTAGGAGACCTGACCTAAATAATCTCAAGTCTTGGGGTTCGGCTGCACATGTGCACAACGTACATGATATGTGCGGAAAGCTAACTCTAAGAGAAAATAAGTGTATTTTCATAAGGTACTCAAAGGAGTTCAATGATTATGTGTTCATTAATGACAATGGAGATGATCATATCACTGAAATAGTATCGAGAAATGCAAATTTTCTAGAGACTAATTCTCAAGTCGAGGTGAATTACGAAACAAAGAATCGTTCTTTGAGGTTAATGATGAGAATGGGGACACAGAATTAGCTCCTGATCCTCTAGAGGTACAAGGTTCAGACCTAACACCACTCAACATTTCTCGTAGTGTTGATCAGAGTGGGAGAGATGTATATGTTACACCTCTAGATGAATATACCTAAAAGTTCGATCAAAGTTCGATCATCAGAACCTATTCGTTATTCTTGTAGAAAGAGTATACATAAATGTCATTATGACATTGATGAGTATGCTTTTATGACTAATTCAGGAAGAAGAGTCTGCCATCGAGACTTTATCCTTTGTTTTTTTGATAAAACTTGAAGGTTATATGGAAAATTGCAATGGAATATCAAAATTCCATGAAGAGTAACTATGTCTGGGAACTAGTTAATCTCCTGAGTGGATGCAAGACAATTTGGGAACAAGTGAGTTCTCAAAATTAAGCGAAAGGCTGATAGGACAACTGAACGATACTAAGCTCATTTAGTTGCTAAAGGCTATAACCTATTTGAGAATATAGACTATGAAGAAACCTTCTCGCTGAGTGTGAAGTTTTTTCTTCGATTCGCCTACTTCTAGCCATTCTAGCCAATTTCGATGTGGGACTACATCAAATTAACGTTAAGATTTTTTTTTCTCAATGGAGAATTAAAGGAAAAGATATATATGGAACAACCAGTGGGTTTTGTTGTCCAGTCAATGTTACTGGAAATCTCATCAGGTGATGATGATGACCATTGTGATTATATATGTCAAACGTTCAGAAAAGTGTTTCGTGATATTATCATTATATGTTAATGATATTCTTTTGGCTGGAAATGATATCGAGTACTTGAATGAGATCAAGAAATGACTATCCTTATTTTCGAGATGAAGGATGTGGGTGAAGCTGAGTATGGCATCAAAATCTATAGGATTCGTTCTCAAAGGTTGCTTAGACTCTCGCAAGAGATTAATATCCATAAGCTCCTTTAACGATTCAAGATGGATACTTGTAATGTCATTAATACTCTTTTTATCAAAGGTGAATACCTAAGCCGAAACATGGATTCCAAAAGTAGTGAAGAAAGGCATTTCATGATAAAGGATTGTAAGCACACCAGTGGGTGATGTGACGATCAAATGTGATAGTCAAACAAGTTATTGCTTACACGAAAAATCCCAAATACCATGAAAAACAAATACATAATGTGTTTAACTTTGTCGGGACATTGTTAAAACAAAAGGAGTAAATATTATATATCTATGCATTTGATGGTGACTAATCCTATGACCAAACCAATACCTAATGAGGTGTTTAAGGATCATGTCGAGTCTTTGGAGTTGCATAGAATTTGATTATATGTAATCAATCAATAGCAATATATGTGTTGCTCTATTGAAATTAATATATGTATTAATGTTGTGTGTACAAGTATGTTTATACTTGAAAAGTATGTCTACAAGTTGTGACTGGTTCTCTCACATGAACAGTCATCTCTGACATCGAGGATGTGCAGAGAAATGAATCCCCACATTCATGGACTTGTAATATAGCCAGATTGCAGTTCTCCTGGAGACAGTGGGAGTCTCTGAGGACGTAACAGAGGGGAGAACTCAGGTTAAGTGGGAGACGAACACTTGAACTATAATCTGTACGATGCTAAGCTTAAAGACATACGCTTCCAAGGTGGAAGAAGAGCATTGTAGCGCGTGTTCATACCACGTGTGCTTTTGTGATCATTAAAAAGGTGAATGAGAGAAACTTCCCTGTTTTCTCATTATGTGAGACCTTGAGGTTGAAACGATGTTGTTAAACTCACTTCGTTACCCTTAAGACTTCCAACTGTGTCTTGAGATTTCACTAAGTGCTGCTACTTTGATATCTTACCAAATAACCATGGAAATTCGGTAAATGCGGTACATATCAGGAAAGCAACTGACGTGGAGTTTAGAGATTCTAGTGGAGAAGGAAGATTATCTTAAAACATGCACTTAACTTGGTATTCAAGGCTAGCCCAATCGTGTACGGACATGATTGTGAATATGAGTTGGGACAAGGTCGAGTATGCTAAGTATCTGAGGGAGATAAGAGATACGTCGACTAGTGCGGTTTATAAAGATATCTGGGGTATAGCGAGTAAAAGTCCTCAATATATTTCGTGAACTGTCATAATACACTAACCGGTTTATGACAAAGACATAGTTCACACGCTCGCAGGTCACACGATCTATTTGCCCTGTATGAAATGATATTGTTGAGAATGTTTATCTGGACGTCGAGTCTAGCCCTTTGTGCGAGTGGGAGATGTTGGGATTAGGGCCGCCCCGTGGGCTTGACCCGACCCGTGAAATAATTAAAATAAAAGTATTTTAATTTATTTTATAATATATATTTTATTTGTGTAATAAAAATGTATATTATAAATATTTATCCTATACTGCGGTTATGTATGCAGTTATCTGTATTATTAATATATATAGATATATTATACAGATTGAATACTGTAAGAGATAACGTAACAACTTGCAAAACGCAAAAACAAAAGTTACAAAGAAATAAACAACAGAACAATATCATTTGGGGTTCTTAGATTGTGAAGAACAATTCAACACTCCAATCGGGAGAGTGTTGTAGACACTGCATAGCACGAGAAGCAACACGCAACAAGAGGATTCGGTCCGTTCGATTTACGTTTCCGCATCGAAGACAAGTAAGTCTTCTAAATTTATTTTTATCGAATTACTTATGTCGTTTAAGTAATTCCTTCAATATATATATATATATATATATATATATATTCTTGTTTTATACTCTTGTTTTAGATATGTGCTTCCCTTGTTTTATACTCTTGATTATCACTAGATCTGTTAGATCTGAGTTTGTGTTACTAATCCTCTTCCTTAGTGAAATTTTGCAGGTACTTGGAGCATTAACCGCGGCTCTTGTACCCAACAAAACAATTTTATTGCGTGTATATGGATACATAAATATAAAGTATGTAGAGTTTTCAATATATAAATACGTAAATTTGGTCTTGTAGAGTATTTGCACATAATTATCCAAAATATTAGTACTTTAAAAAAATGAAAAAATATTTTTGAGAGATTCCAAATAGGAATGAAAGAAATACTCCCCCTATCATTTTTTAAGAAATATTTATAAAAGGTAATTTTTGATTTTTTAATTTACAATCTAAATCTCATAAAATAAAAAACATTATTAGGTTATTTATTTATTAGGCTATTATATTTTATATAATTATAATGAAAAACAATTTTTTAACAGTCTAGTTACTATATTATCCTTACAAAATACTTTGAAATTAATAAATAAAATTACTCAATTTTTAATCTTTTAAACTTTTTTTTTGTTTTTATAATAAATTTTAATTTTAAATTATTAAATTAAAAAATAAAATTACTCAATCATTAACTTATAAATTTAAATTTTAAATTGTTAAAATTTAACAATAAATCTGAATTTTGATTGTTAAATAAAATAAAATCAAAATTACAAATTTTAAATTATTAAAATTTAAAATTAAATCTGAATTTTGAATTATTAAATAAAAAAACAAAATCACGCAATTATCAACTTATAAATCTGAATTTTAAATTGTTAAATTAAAAAAATAGCAATACTCAACTAATTGTAAATCTGAATTTTAAATTGTTAAGTTTTAACAATAAATCTTAATTTTAAATTGTTAAAAATAAAAAAATTAAAAAAATTACTAATTTCGTAATTATTTTTTAATTTGACAAATTAAAATTCTAATTTATTATTGTGAAAACAAAGGCTAATGGTCCCAAGAAATGACGGGGGAGTAATATTTTTTTGACAGATTTTAATAGAAGAAATATCATCAATCAATTGCACAATATTTGATTGATTAATTGTAATATATTTGTATAAAGTATATCACTTAATTAGGGGCATAATATCATATTAATTAATAAGTAATATACTGATTAGTTGTAGTTGTACTTTGTACATTAGATCTTGTACCTTTAGCACTATATATAGCTTGTACGTTAGTCTTTGTTTATTCATTGAATAGAAACAGATTACTTTTTCCCTTTTCTCTTGTTCCTATTTCTTCTCCGCAATATGGTATCAGAGCCGTTTCGATCTTAGAACGCGCTCTCCTTCTTGATTTTTTTTTTCCCTTGCTCTGAATTTGTTTTGATTTTATTTTCCTTTTTGCTTCTCTTGAATTCAATTTGTGATATTCAATGGCCGAAACAATTCAATCGAGTGGACCAACCCTAAATGGTCGACAACCTTCTTTGACGCCGAACGAAGATCCTACCTCGCCGTATTTTCTACATCCGGCAGATCATGCCGGTGTTCGAGTTATTTTCGAGACGTTGACTGGTGACAATTACAGCGACTGGAAAAAATCGGTCGTGATGGCTTTCACAATCAAGAACAAATTGGGCTTCATTGACGGTACTATCGTTCCTCCCTCTTCTGATAATGCTTTGTATTCAGCCTGGTATCGCGTCAATGCTCTTCTCTTGTCTTGGTTGGTATATTCTGTATCTCCTGATATTCGTCGGACTCTTCGTTACTTTACATGTGCTAAAGATGTTTGGGATGAACTTAGTCTTCGATATCTTAAGAGCGATGGTCCTCGCGTTTTTGAACTTGAAAAAAGCCTCAGTAATATTTCACAGGGCTCTCAATCTTTAACAACCTATTATAATACTTTTAAAGGGCTTTGGGATGAGTATTCTGATTTTCGGTCTCTACTTACTTGTTCATGTGGAAATTGTACATGTAATGTGAGCAAGGTTTTTCAAGATATGCAACAACAGGACTCAGTGTTAAAATTTTTGATTGGCTTGAATGAATCTTATGCTGGTCTTCGGAGTCAGATTCTCATGTATACTCCTATTCCTGCCCTTTCTAAAGTCTACTCACTGCTTAGACAAGAGGAGTCTCAGCGAACTCTTCAACATCCGATTGACTCGTTTGCCTTGCATAGTGCTTCTCCTACTCCTCCAGTGTCCAATGATGTTTCTCTTCCCACGGCTTGTCTTGCAAAAAATTCCTACAAGTCCAAGCCTAAATTTTCGGGAAAATGTACATTTTGTGGTTACACTGGTCACCTTTCTGATAGATGTTATCAATTAAAGGGATACCCTTCGAACTGGACTGGTCCTCGAACTCCTCGAATTGCTCCTGGCCATGTTCCTCCTTCTTCCATTCATCCTAGTCTCTTGGGGTCTGCTAATATGGCATCTACTGTCCCCTCATCTACCCTTACTCCTGTTCTTTCTTCATCTGATAACGGCGCTACCGACATGGACTTCTGTGATCCTACTATGTACAATAAGTTTGTTCAATTTATGCGGGCACAGTCCTCCACTCCTTCCCTTCACCAAGCTGCTGCTGTTGCTATCACCGAGGATACCACGACTTTGGATCCCTCCATGATGTTTAGAGGTAATTCATTTGCATGTACTTCTGTCAAACACTCTTCGCCTTGGATAATTGACACAGGTGCATCTGATCACATGGTGTGTTGTCTTGATTTATTTACATCACCTCCTGCTCTTGTAAATTCCAAAGTTCAACTTCCTAATGGTTCTCTTGCTGAAGTTACACATAAGGGGACTGTTCAACTTACTGAATCTCTAATACTCCACGATGTTTTATGTGTTCCTGCCTTTTCTTTTAATCTTATATCTGTCTCTCAATTAACCTTACATCACAACCTTTCTGTGAATTTTGTATCTCAATATTGTGTTTTGCAGGACCAAACATCACTGAAAAGAATTGGTTTTGCTGAGTGCACAAAGGGTCTTTATTACTTGCATCATGATTCATCAGCCGCTTCTGCTCATTCTGTTACATCAACACATGCTGATTCATCTCTTACATGGCATTTAAGATTTGGTCATCTTCCTTTCAATAAATTACAGTCCATCATTCCTTCAATTAGTTCTTCTACTGTGAACAAAGTTTGCGATATTTGTCATTTTTCCAAGCAACGAAAATTGCCTTTTTCGGATAGTACTTCTAATGTTTCTGATTGTTTTGACTTAGTTCACATGGACATTTGGGGCCCTTTTACTGTTGAATCATATTCTGGTTATAAATATTTTTTAACTATTGTTGATGATTTTTCTAAATGTATTTGGGTTTATTTGATGAAATCAAAGTCTGAAACTCGGTTTCATATGAATAGTTTTTACGCTATGGTTGAAACTCAATTTTTTAAGAAAATTAAATGTATCCGAACTGATAATGGTGTTGAATTTTTATATCCCATTTTTTATTCTACTAAGGGTATCATCCACCAGCGCTCATGTGTTGAGACCCCTCAACAGAATGGTAAGGTTGAAAGAAGACATCAAACAATACTTCAGGTTGCTCGATCTTTACTTTTTCAATCTTGTCTTCCCCTTTCTTTTTGGGCCGATTGTGTTCAATCTGCTGTTTTCCTTTTAAATAGAACACCTTCTTCTGTCTCCCATAATATATCCCCTTTTGAGGTACTTTACCATGAGAAACCTGATTATTCATTTTTAAAAGTTTTTGGTTGTTTGTGTTATGCCTCAACATTGTTAGCTAATAGAAAAAAGTTTGACCCGAGAGCTTCCAAATGTGTTTTTATTGGTTATCCCTTTGGTTATAAGGGTTACAAATTGTATGACTTGTCTTCTCATAAAATTATTATTTCACGACATGTTGTCTTTTATGAATCTATTTTTCCTTTTAAAAATTCTACAATCGTTTCGTCTATTTCTCCTTCTGAGGTTTCTTCTCCTTCTCTTTCTTCTTATTTTCTTTCTGATACTACTTCATATATTGATAATGAAACTTTGGATGAGTTGTCTATTTTTTCAGGTCCTACTGAGTTGTCCTCTAGTCTTCCTCACATTGACCCCCCTTCACCTCCAGTGGAACCTCCTGCTGCTCCTAGAAGATCTAGTCGATCACGACATCCTCCATCTCATTTGACGGATTATCATTGTTCTTTCGCTGTTGTTCGGTACCCAATTTCTGCTCATGTTAGTCTTCATAGGTTCAGTGAGTCGCATAAATGTTTTCTTACTGCTGTGTCCACTCTTTCTGAACCTTCTTCTTATAAAAAGGCTGTCAAACTCCCTGAATGGCAGCAAGCTATGAAAGATGAACTTGCTGCCCTCGAAAAGAACAAAACTTGGGTCTTAGTTCCTTTACCTGCTGGTCAACACACCATAGGTTGCAAATGGATTTTCAAAACTAAACTTAAAGCCGATGGAACTTTGGATAGATATAAAGCTAGGTTAGTCGCTAAGGGATATACTCAAGAACATGGTTTGGATTATTTTGATACGTTTAGCCCCGTTGTCAAACTCACTACTGTTAGAGTTCTTTTATCTATTGCCGCTGCTCGAAATTGGTTCATACACCAGTTGGATGTTCATAATGCATTTTTGCATGGTGATTTGAATGAAACCATATATATGAAACCCCCTCCAGGTTACTGTTCTGATGGGGATATGAGGGTATGTAAACTAACCAAAAGTCTATATGGTCTTAAGCAAGCGTCTCGACAATGGTATAGTAAACTTTCTGTTGCCCTTGTTGCTTTTGGCTATGTTCAAAGTCAAGCTGATTTCTCTCTTTTTACTAAACTTCATGATGGTTCTTTTACTGTTTTACTATTATATGTGGATGACATTATACTTTCTGGAAACAATCTTGATGAAATTGCTTCTGTTAAAAAATATTTACACGACACTTTCACTATTAAGGATCTTGGTGAACTCAAATACATTTTAGGTATTGAAATTGCTAGATCTCCCGATGGTATTTCTTTATGTCAACGATCTTATTGTTTGGACATTTTAAAAGAAAATGGTTATTTAAATGCAAAACCTATCTCTACACCTATGGACTCTAAAATTCAACTATCTAAAACTGATGGTGTTCCTTTATCAGATCCAAAGTCTTATAGAACTTTGATTGGTAAGCTTTTGTATCTTACCGTTACTAGACCAGATATCGCTTATCCTGTTCAAACTCTTAGTCAATTTCTCTCTTCTCCTTCTGATGTTCATTTGACAGCTGCACACCGAATTTTAAGATATCTTAAAAATGCTCCAGGGACTGGTCTATTTTACTCTTCTATTTCTAATTTACATTTAACTGCTTATTGTGATTCTGATTGGGGTGGGTGTCTTGACACTAGAAGAAGCATTTCAGGTTTTTGTTTTTATCTTGGTTCTTCTCTAATTAGCTGGAAGTCCAAGAAACAGCCTGTGGTCAGTAGATCATCCACTGAGGCTGAATATCGAGCAATGGCGAATGCAGTTTGTGAGGGTCAATGGCTCCTATACATTCTTCAGGATATGCAGGTATCTCTTTCTCGACCTATTTCTTTATTCACTGATAGTTTGTCTGCTTTTCACTTGGCCCAGAATCCTGTTCAACACCAAAGAACTAAACATATAGAGCTGGATTGTCACATTATCCGAGACAAAATCACTGCCAAGGTTTTTTATTTAATCCACATCACTGCCGATTCTCAATATGCTGACATTTACACCAAAGCTTTGCCTACTACTTTGTTTGAGTTATTCAAGGGCAAGATGCACATGAAGGACCTCCATGCTCATCTTGAGGGGGGGTAATAGAAGAAATATCATCAATCAATTGCACAATATTTGATTGATTAATTGTAATATATTTGTATAAAGTATATCACTTAATTAGGGGCATAATATCATATTAATTAATAAGTAATATACTGATTAGTTGTAGTTGTACTTTGTACATTAGATCTTGTACCTTTAGCACTATATATAGCTTGTACGTTAGTCTTTGTTTATTCATTGAATAGAAACAGATTACTTTTTCCCTTTTCTCTTGTTCCTATTTCTTCTCCGCAATAGATTTCAAACCGAAATGAATTTACACCTTTGACGATGATACACTCTCGAAGATACGGAATCTACCAGTTTTTGTTGTATATATGACTGCATCCTTTCTCATGCAACTAGTTCATGGCCTACACCATCACACACTCTATATATATGTTTGAGCTACAAAAATCGTCCTACTAAGGGTAGGGATTAAGGGTAGTTTAGTTAGAAGTTTAGGGTTATCAGGCGATGGAAAAGGGTAACGAGGGTGGGCTTTTATCAAGAACTAGTGTTGTACAGTCAGATATCATTAAACCAAAGGTGACATATAATTTCATGTGTGTTATATTGAGGATGACTTATAACATCTGGGGCTATGATCTGATATGCTACAAATTGAAGATTAGAGATCGATCAGAAAATAATTTCATCTTTTAAAATGCCCGAGTAATTAGTGAGGCTGGAAATATTACTGTTGCGACTTTCAAGTTCATGCTTATGTATTTGACTTTCCTGTAAAATTTCTCTGTTTCAGTTGCTTATGGTGGCTGGGCTAATAAGCAGTGGTTCCTTTGTATACTTCCGACGACGAAAGCTAAGTAGTGCTAAAGCATGTGTAACATGACACCGGTGAGACTCCCAACTGCTAATTTTAGGTTCTAGAATCTACACAAGATTTTAAACTTGAAGAAACTTCATTTTTCCTTTCAGTTTTGGAAAACCTTAAAGTGTTGGAGTACTATAATTTCTGTAGTTTGTGCAAATGCATATTCTTGATAATAAGCTTCATACATGCGAAGTTGTTATGTGAATCCCGAAGGAATTTGTATTTCTCGTCGAAAAAGTTGGTTATAAAAATATACTAATTCTGTTTGCATTAATAGTCGTGCTTTCTTTTTTAGATTGTTTTTTATCAATAGTAATACCTCATTTAAAGAAATAATTAATCTTACTTTTTAATTTAAAAAGACATATATATCCTTACATTTTCACCTATCACTTGTGAGCTGTGACTATTGTCATCGAAGAAAACACAATATATAATGAAATTCCTCTTAAATAAGTCCAATGAATTTATTTTAAACTCAAGTCCCAAAATCCTAAAACCAGACAGTCTCTTAAAATAAAAAAGAAAAACTAACATCCGCTACGAAAACTGAATTTCTACATCAGAACAATTGTAAATTACACATAATTTAATATAATGCGCCACCATTGCTTCCTTCTTTTGTGAATAAATATACAAAGACAAAGTACCCGATGCCAGCATTTCTCTTCAACAAAATATCTTGAGCACGTAACTAAAATCGGTAGGACTTAGGAGTGTTGGATCAAACGCCAAACATAAAAGAATGTTCACAAATAACAACACTCCTCTACCAAGACACATCCACAAGCATGCACCACCGACGGTGGTCTGGGTTGTTGAGTTCACAAAAAATAATCTGGAGTCTTGCGAGTTGTGTCAGGTTCAATCTGGCGCGGGGCCGGGTCGAACTGAAGGAAATTCTGCTCCATATTCTCACCAATCTCTAGTATTGCAGCCATGTTCCCACAGCGGTAACAGTAGTTTGGAGCACTAAAAACTGTAACCACATTTTTCTCCTGAAAATATAGTGAGTAGGTATTAGTGTATTACTGTATTAGCACAACAACACAGACTTCAAGGTTTTTTCAGTATACATAATTTTAAAAGATTGCACAAATTGTTATACGACCAGGTTTTGCATAATAAAATTGTATTCTCAATATGCTGTAAAAAAAAATCCAAAAACGGTAAGCGACATGTATGACTGTATTATACACTTAGTTAGTCTTTCCAGCAGACATGTGAATACTCTACTTTTTTGTCTTTTTTGTGGGCGGATGGTGATTCGGAAATAAGTGGATGGTAAGTTCTTTAATCATCTGCTCAATTTTTTTAGGAATAGACAAACCTGACACCAGTTGTAACCCTCCATGACAAGCTGGTGAGCTCTTGAAATTAGAGTGAGGCCATTGGTGTGGTTGTACTGAGCAGCTATATCCTGCCCAAAGGTGTAGCCAGCGCCACGTGGCGATATGCCCCAACCACAACGATCATCCGGGTCAGACCACAAGAGATCACACATTGGTCCTTCATGCGGGACCTACAGGTCCAACAAACAGAAACATAAAATGAATTCAGGTTGTGTGACATGTCCAAAACCTTTTATGCATCGTTAAGACGAAACATAAAACATGACAAGAATGTCAAAAAATAGAGAATGTGCTTCTTTGAAAAAAAAAAGTATACCTCCTGTATACGATCTAAAGCTCGGATATTGTCTAAGGTGTCAAGTGATGGTGAAAGACCCCCATGCAAACAGAAAACCTACAATAATGGAATTTAAGGAGCATTAGAGATAGCAAGGACGTGTGTATTTGAAATGAGGAGGAATGCGTCATTGTTATCCGCACCTGGCTCTCGATAAGTGCAGTTAAGGGCAAATAATCAAAAAGATCAGTGAAAAACTTCCAAACATTAGCGTTCCCATACTTCCGCAAGCATTCATCATAAAACCCATACCTATATTAGGAGGAAATCCATAAATAATGGCGAAGGCAATACAAATTATAGCCATATAATATTAATCAGTAAGCCTGTCAAAAGGGAGGAAACTCATGTGCTATTAAGGTTGCCAAACCATCACAAGGAGTTAGAACATATCCAAAAACAACAAAGTCCCAAGATTTCACCAGATCACATTCTTTTCTTAATTTGAACAAGATTTAATCAAATGAGATAATAGTAGGGGTATAATAGTCCATTATACTTTATTAGGAAAACAAGGTTAGTGTAAAAAAATTATGGCATTGTGTGTAATTTTGACGTATTTGAAGGAGATATATAAAGATGGGTTTGTTGCTTTATTCCAGTCAAGGAAAATGTATCGTCAAATAAGGGACATACCTTTTTGGAAAATGTACAATCAAGTAGGGAACGGAAGGAGTACATAAGACGAAGATCTATGCACCAACAATGCATTCAATGGAACAGCATAAATGGACACTCATAAGCTTTTTCCTCTACAAACTATCAAAATATGTCCCTTCTTCAAATCATCAATTGTAATATTAGTATTATGTGGATTGTGGAATATATACCATATTTTGGTCTGGCGACACAATTAAGTCTCTGTGTTAATTAACAATTTAACATACACAAGGCATGTGGCGCACATAGCGCACCTTATTCAAGGGAGACAATTTAAGGGACGTCAAAGTTTTAATCATGAAGTCTTTCGTTTACAATATTCTCCATCCCTGTTTCAACAGTGTACCTGAAAAGGCCTCTTTTTATCATCTACTTTTCTAAATTTTTTTAATCTTCTTTCCCTTTTGACTTTTCTCACATTATACGCTAAGCCTTACATTCATCTTACTATGGTTTTTCCCCTTCACGTATATTTTTTTTCTTTTCGATTTCCTAGTATCTTTTCTTCTGGCACTTGCACTTTTCTTCTATATTGTAACAAAAGCTTCCCATATATGTATCAAATATTCAATTGCCATTTTAACAATTTATGACTTGTGGCAGGCAAAACCAAAGGAAATTAAGTATCAATAGCTGAAATTAACTCAATATGACAATATATTAAATAAATAAATAATTTCTATCATTTCTGAAATGTGCTAAACATTCTAAATTATTGTGAGCTAGGTCAATTTATTAGCTTGCCTTTACATATTTTTTTTTTGTTTACCATATTTTTTGGCTACTACCGACATTGTGAATACGGATGAAAAGTGAAATTGTAAGTCTCAATTTAATAGGCTAGTGCAAGACTCCAGGGCACCTTTGTGGGCCTTGAGCATTTAATATAAACACACGGCACCAGAGAAGGCAGATATCTTACACTTGAGTGATTTGTCGACTTTCATGATTTCCCCTAAGGATTGTAAGTCTATCTCTATAGCGAACTTTCAGAGCCACTAAAAGTGTGACGGTCTCCACTGAGTAGTACCCTCGGTCTGCATTAAATGAATGGCTTGTCAATAATGATATAGTATTATAAAAAATGCCAAACTAGCATTCTATAAAATATATTGTTACTGTTAGGCATTAATCTAAGACATATATAACATACATTAATCTCACAAGAAAGCACAAAGCTTTCTACAACAGTTAATGATGAATCATGACAATAAAACTCAGTATGTAGTTTCATGTAATATATTAAATAATACTTAATTAACTAGAAAAACTAACTAGCAAAGCATTGTTTCCTTGTGTGCTGACACAAACTATTGCTTTGTCTTCAACGTAGATTTGTGAAATTAGTGGCATTAAGACCTTCATTATATATTGCCAAGTAAATAGAAATCTAAATCAATTATAACTGTTTATTTTTTTGTCTAATATAGTAATCTCTGATATAGGATCATATAAACACAAGTTACACAACCGAAAAATAAATAAGATGATAATAAGCCAAGTCAGGTCCTATAGATACCAAATCTTAAGCCAAAAATTATATTGTAATTGTTTATTTCGTCATAACAACCTATCGTTTAGGCCACTCCACCTACAAACAGCCGCATTGAAGCAACTCAGCATTTACACGTTATCCAAAAATAATAAATAAACATAATAGATTCAAACGACAATCACTCCCAACAGTTTCACGACATTTTATCCACCACACAATTGTTTAGCCAATAGTAACAAAATAAAAAAGGTAAGGAAATTCTTATTGTTACACTCGAAGCTGTATCCAGCTCATCTGCACTTCAGGATGCGTAATAACTTATACAAAATCTACTGGGTATATAATTAAGAAGATGCAATGGATATTCACACAAAATTGTATCAAAATATTATCAAGTCTTCATTGTTCTAATACATTTAACATTCAAAGTATGTGCATTTTAACACATACAGATCAGGAAACAGATAATCATAATAAATTCACCCAAAAAAAAGCCTTGCAATACAAAACTTCAAACTCACCAACGTAGTCTCCCATGAAGAGGTAGTTCGTATCCGGCGTATTGCCTCCGATACGAAAAAGCTCGATCAGATCGTAGAACTGCCCGTGGATGTCGCCGCACACAGTGACGGGGCATTTCACCGGCTGAACGTTCCATTCCTCCACCAAAATCGCTCGCGCCTGCTCGCACAAAATCTTCACTTCCGCCTCGGACAGCGGCTTGCACTCCATCAATTGCGCTATTTGCCTATCCAAATCCCCATGCCCCGGCATCTTCTCGATGAAAAGGAATAGAAAAAAAATCACCAACTCCTTCAGCTGTCTGAATCCTCAGCAACCCGATCTGAGATTTCAATGGAGAAAACGCGACACTAGCAGGCGGCGCCGATCACCTGAGATCTAGATCTGGAAATTCTTCTGTGAAAACGAAAACTGGGTGGTTTTTTTTCTTTTTTTGTTCAAGAGTTTTTGGGATTATTTTTCATTATTATGAGAATCAAAATTTGAAAAATTATTGTGAAAAATAATTTTTGAGCATTTATGTAAGAATTATTGTGGAGATCGGATGTAAATAATGTATACTATGTGTGCGTGTGTTTTGACTTTTGATGGTGTGAGATTGTGAGAAGAAACGGTGAAACACAAAATGAAACTCAAATGAGCTCGAAATGAACAGAATGGGCTATTTTCGTGTTAATTACAATTATACCCCTCTCTATTCATATTTAATTATTTTATTATATACTGTATTCCCCTTTTAAAATTAAAAATATTATGTATTTGTAAAATGAATTTATGTAATTATAATTATTTGTGTAGTTGTAAATTAAATTAGCTTGTAGTGAAAAAAACATGAAAAAATATTTGATGAAGTCAGAAGTTCTTATTATGTTTATACTATTTTGACATTAACAAAATACTATATTTGATGTGATATGGACATATGGTACTATTTTTGATTTATCAAAAATATCTATTAACATTAAAGTTAATTAATTAGTAACAATAGCCTAGAACACTTGATTACATTAAAACTCAATAATCGAGTTGGCGGAGTAGAAGAACTTGGGAGTGACAGGTTTAGAGACTAAGAGGCTTGGTTTACCTAGTTGCCGTAATTTGCAAGATATGGTTAACTTGAGTTTACCCGAGACGCACTCGATAAATAGCGACTGCAGATTTCCGTCATAAAAAAAATTAATTAAAATAAGAGTACTCCTATAGTTTCATATGTACACAATCCATCTCACCAAGTACAATAGGTCCATACATAGCAGAGTTTTTTATTCATAAAAAGAAATGAAAGAAAAAGTATTTTAGTACATATGTATTTCTCAAGAATTACAAGAGAACAGTTTCTTCATGTGGACTAACCATGGCCTGATGGTGGTTGAGATTTCCCAAATCTTCTGTTAGCACCAAAACAAAAAATTAAAAAAAATAAAAAATAAAAAAAATAAAATTGGTGGCATGATAAATAATAAACTGAATTAGTATATTGGAAATTGAAATCCACACACCTGTTATGAATGGGGTCAGGTCCATGAGGAACCTTCCTCTTGCTCATGTAGTTGCCTTCCCAGTCGGACAGATGGCGCCTTGCGTTTATTACTATTCCCGCCGAAAACTCGTTTTGGCTGCTTCTGCTTCCACTTCCTCCACGGTCGAGAATCAAGAGCCGGGCGATCACTAGCAACGAAATTAGAACCCAAAGAAATGCCTTGGAGAACTTGACAGCACAACTCATTTTAATTAATTTGTGCCCTTTTGCAAAGCAAGAAAATTAATGTGCAGGGTCAGTAAGTAGTAATATATATGCAAATGATGTATGCAGAATATATATATACCAAATACATGATCTCATTCGCAGCCTGCGAAACAATAAACATTGTTTGGTTGTCGGAGAATCGATGCTTTTTTTAACCTTTTTGTTGTTGTATGGAATGGCTTCTTTCACAAGTTCAATTAAAAGGCTGTTATTCGATTTTAAGTTGAGGGCTTCAATATGTAACGTAAAATCGTAATTTCATTCTTCTTATTACATTAACAGTAGTCGATGATCGAAGTAATTAAATCTTGAGGTTAACACTTACTTTCACATAAATGTGCTTACTTTACTCACAGCAAATCATATGGACAATGCTCAATGTTGTAAGAATATATATCCATAAAGAGAACCAACAAGATTTCCTTTTTTATTAGTACTAGTGTAAAGGGACTCATTAATTTCTTGCAACAAAAAACCTAAAACCTCTTTGTTCAGAGTTCGGAGATAACATCACAAATGGTCCTAGCTCGTCTTCCCTTTTACTGGGAACCTGCTTTTTTTTTTATTCCATCTTTTATATGAGTATTAAAATTTATAATGTTGAGGATTCGCACAACAAGGTCCAACCAACCGAATAAATCCGATCAAATTGGACTTTCATAAACCACACGATGTGAACAACTCAAAACCGAACGAATATGATTTGACTCTCTAGCTCACAATCACTCACGTATATGTGAACTCACAAGAATATAAAAGCAAGATAAACAACACACAAAAGACAAGATTTTACGAGCTTCGGTATCGCGCTGTCTATGGCGAGGCAGCCGCTACCTACGTGCTCGGGGAGAGGGGTGTTTCTTCTTTATTAAACGTAAACGAGATTACAATCACTCTTGATAATCCTAAGCCAACAAGGCGTAAGCGATTATCGATCTAACCTCACGTCTAATAACAAGTATTGAAACCCTAATACTTTCGCCATGCCTCTCTCTCTCATCTCGCTGCTGTGCTCGACGCGAGTTATATAGGCTTCCTGGACGTCGTCTTATGGTAGGAATAAGTTCCTTGTCCTCCAAGGATTCCGTTGCCTTTTGAATCACCTCAATCGGATAAGTATGGAAAGAGATATTCAATTTTTGGTCTTTTACCAAAAATAGGAGATTCTGCCTAGATCCTGCCTCCTGCCAGGGAACCGGTTTCTACCTTCGCACTGCGGCAGACTTAACGCCTTCGTCCTGCCGCATGGACCTGCCTTACATAAATTTAGAATTTCGAACATATTTTCACAAATCTCCACCTTGTTCAAACTTCTAAACACATGTCACCAATCTTGCAGTAGTGATCAAGTACTGCTCATCCCTGCCGAATCAAGAAATCAAGCAAATCCTTTGCAACCACCTTATTCACCAATCCATGATCGAACCCGACCATCCGACTCCAGTCCCAGCATGATTTCAGATCATACTGTCCCTCCATACGATCATACCCGATCATATATCTCCTAGTATTGTCATTAGGCTTCAGCCTGCCATGCCCAATACTACCGCAGCTCCTGCCATAGGTACTGCATTCCAAAATTCTATAACACCACCTTGCGGCATCAAGAATTTGCATATGACATAAGTCATATAATCCGAAAGTAGATGTCACTCCACCTTCCCGCACCTCCTCCAGAGACGACTTCATCAAGTTAGCAACTCACAACTCTGCCTGCCGCAGCCTGAATCTTGTTTCCTAACTTGGCCCCCTATGGCAGCACGAAGCCTACCACATCCCTGCAGCACCACGAGAGTGCCTACTGCAGTCCCCGCGGCACCACGAAAGTGCCTGCCGCAGCCCCTGCACAATTTCAGCATTGTGAGGTTGTACTCCTCTTGGGACTTAATGCAAACATGCATCTCCGACATGAAATATGGAGCGAGATCCATTTTCATATCCCGGAAAGTTGATGTAGATCACCTTTCCCCACCTCCGGATATCACCAGAGCGTGAATCCTCCAAGTCAACAACTCACAGAACTGCCTGCCGCAGCCTGAGTCTTGTCGCTGCCCTTGAACCTTGCAATAGCATCGCAATGCCTACTGCAGCCCCTTCACAATGCTCGAAAGTTTGTGAAATAGTCCACGTGGGACCAGATGCCGATGCACATCCCTACTGGTACTCTTTGCCGCAATCGCCCTTGCGGTAGTTGCTACCGTAGTCGCTATCGTAGTCTCTGCATGCAGTCTCTACCATAGCCAATGCCTCCACCTCGAGAAGCATTATATCCTGTTGAAGTATCTCGAACGAATCTAATCAACCCCATGCATCACATCACTATAACAAGAGTCTTAGCATAACAGCTTCATCTTGTTATATCCGGCAAAAGATCGTCGTCTCTGCCCCTGCCATGCCATGTGGCAGACCCTGCCATGCCTGTACCCTACCACACAAACACTTGAATGCTTTGTGCTTTCCGGTAGTTACACCACACGGCTACCAGTAGAGTTCATGCAGTAGTACCTACTGCTGTCGTGGTTACCACTTGTGTGTACATCGGTTGTTCCTACTTAACCAAGCCTTTCCAAGAAGTCTCCCTGCCTCTAAGCTTGAACAAGCATTACTAAGAAGAAGTCCATCTTCTCTGCTTGAAACCAAGTGAACCATCACTTATCTATAAGCAACGAACAACTTGACACCAAATCCACCTTCAAATGTCACTGCCTTGACACTTGGCTCTACGGTAAACCTACTGCCTCTGCCTAGGCAATAGTAGTCTCTGCCTCCACTTGGAAATAGTGGAAACTCTCTGCCTCTTTCCCGACAGATTTCAGGCCCTGTTGCTTCTCCTTGAGTAGATTAGTGGTGGTAAGAATCATCCATTCCAACCAATCCTCCTTGGTACGCCTTGCACCAACATCTGCTCCATGTGTAAACCCTGCCGCAGCGGCTGCTACACCAACAACAGTCCTTGTTGATTTTCTAGTATCAGGACTACCAAAATCAACACCCCCACATCCAATTCGAGCATCATTCCTGACCTCTATCTTCTTGGACGTGAAACCGTAACCAAAGGTTACATTGACATACCTCAACAACCTTCGAACTGCTACCAGCGACTCCTTCTCATGAACCTCGATATCACACTCATAACATGGTCAATATCAGGCCTGCTATCCACCATAGCATGTATGAGACTTCCTAATGCCCTTGCATAAGGCACTGCTGCCCTGGCTGCTGCGGTCGTTCACCCTGCCGCAGGGCAATTCTCCACAGAAAGTATTAAGTGCTGCCTAAGGGAAGTTGCGCAACTCCACCTCAAAAATAGCAACACTATCCTGTCATTCGCACCTTCTTCCACCATTGGAGCATTATACACAACATAAGTTTGTGCAAACCTCTTAGGTTGATGAATGACAATATCATTCGCACCTTCTTCCACCATTAGAGCATTTAACACAAATCAACTCGTGCAAACCTCTTAGGTTGATGAATGATCCTCCTTTCTGCATAACTGGACAACCGATACTTTCCCGATCAGTTTTATGTTGAGTATTATCAATCAAGTAGTCGCTCTGCCGCGAACTACTTCCCGACATTCGCTCTGCCGCAGCCGTTGCCGCTGCTGCTGCCATGTCGTTGCCATCGACGATGCCTTGGCCATTGTCTCCACCTTCAACGATGCCGCATCCTGAAGTATAGTAATATGGTAGTCGATGGAGCGAACTACCCCAGCGCAGTTGCTGCCGCAGTCAATGCCACTGCCCTTGCCTCTGCCGCTGCCTTCGACAATGCCTCCGCCGCTGCCATGAGCGACCCCATCCGCCAATGCCTTCACCTTCAGCGATGCTTGAACACCCTGAGGCTATTTAATCCGGTAATCGCTGTTGCGATTTACCCCAGCGCAGTTGCTGCCGCAGTCCTTGCCACTGCCTGTTGCCTCTGCCGCTGCCAGGCATGATGAACAAGATATACTTTCCATCATCCATTGTCCCTGTTCTAGATGGGCCCGGAGATCAGAATGAATGTAATCTAAGTTCCCTTGTCACCCGAAGTGACGGCAGACTCTACCGCAACTACTCCCGTAGCTACTGCCATAGGTGCTGCCTTAACTCTGCCGCAGGTTTTGCCTACCTGATGCTGCCACCACAATACTGCCTGCCACAGTATTCGCAATGCCCTCAGATAACACACTCCATTCCTCTACTCTCCTTCCAACACTAATGTGTTACCTCTCTTCCCTTGGAAGAATCCTCCATTAGAACATGAATAACCCTTGGTTAAAAGCTTCGACGAGCTATCAACCAAGCTTCAGTAAAGAGTCGAACCACCTCAACTTTACAAGTTAGGTTAATTTCCAAGAATGATAGAACCTCCATCCATCTCCTCAAAACCATCTAACCACATAGGTCTTATGTGGACCGTGCACCCTGAATCTTTGATCCACCTTGCCCCGTTCCTTGAAGGGACAATTGAAGGCCTCCTGCAGTTCCCCCCTGCCTCAGCATCATCATCGCCGTGATGTGCTAGATCCATCCTCGATTCAGCTACTTCTTGAAGACAAGATAATCTTTCTTCAAGAACCTCAAACCACTGCCTCATAGGTCTTATGTGAACCGTGCACCCTGAATCATTAATCCACTATGCCCCATTCCTTGAACTGACAATCGGAGGCATGCCGCATAACCCTGCCGCAGTTGCTGCCTCAGCAACATCATCGTCGTGATGTGCTAGATCCATAATCCACTATGACCCCTTCCTTGAAGTGACAATCGGAGGCCTGCCGCATAGCCCTGCCGCAGTTGCTGCCTCAGCAACATCATCGTCGTGATATGCTAGATTCATCCTTGATTCAGCTCCTTCTTAAAGAGATGACCCCTCCTTAAGAACCTGATTTTGTTACCTTGAAAACACCCCTTTGTCACGCCCTAAATCCCGGGTCTAGGCACAACTGACCCCTTTGCCGCACTCTCCTGCCTTGCTGTACAATGCTGCTCCCTATGCCGCATCGTACTGCCTTGTTCCGCAGCACCGCCCTGCCGCACAACTCTGCCTTTGTGCAAGGTCACAAAGAGGCTGGACGTGACACCGTGCCTTCATGCGATGATGCCTCGTTCCCACTCTTCCGACTCCTCTTCTGAAGTTCCCTTGAGTACCAACTCTCAAGTTCCTGTCGTGACGTCTCGACAGCCGGCTCCTTGGACACAACAACGATTACCTTGCCTCCGAGACAATTAATCATTGCCATATGTGCCCCCTGCGAACAACCCTTGCCTTCTTGGTTCTGCCATAGTGCCTGCCTTTTCAGTACCTGTCGGAACTTCGTCCTGCCGCAGAGCCTGCCTGAGTACCTACTGCCGCAGCTTCAGCTGCATCATCCATAGGTTTATCAGTTCCCCTTTCCTGGAGAATGGCAGTGCTAGCAGCAACCTCCTGCTGTGTTTTCATCGCCTTGCCTTTGATCCTCCAAGGACCAAAGTTGTTCTTGTCGACACCTTGTCCTCATCATCCTTCTTCGATCCAAGCTTCAACATCTTCTCATGATTTATCTTCCCACAGACGGCGCCACTTGTTGAGGATTCGCACAACAAGGTCCAACCAACCGAATAAATCCGATCAAATTGGACTTTCATAAACCACACGATGTGAACAACTCAAAACCGAACGAATATGATTTGACTCTCTAGCTCACAATCACTCACGTATATGTGAACTCACAAGAATATAAAAGCAAGATAAACAACACACAAAAGACAAGATTTTACGAGCTTCGGTATCGCGCTGCCTATGGCGAGGCAGCCGCTACCTACGTGCTCGGGGAGAGGGGTGTTTCTTCTTTATTAAACGTAAACGAGATTACAATCACTCTTGATAATCCTAAGCCAACAAGGCGTAAGCGATTATCGATCTAACCTCACGTCTAATAACAAGTATTGAAACCCTAATACTTTCGCCATGCCTCTCTCTCTCATCTCGCTGCTGTGCTCGACGCGAGTTATATAGGCTTCCTGGACGTCGTCTTATGGTAGGAATAAGTTCCTTGTCCTCCAAGGATTCCGTTGCCTTTTGAATCATCTCAATCGGATAAGTATGGAAAGAGATATTCAATTTTTGGTCTTTTACCAAAAATAGGAGATTCTGCCTAGATCCTGCCTCCTGCCAGGGAACCGGTTTCTGCCTTCGCACTGCGGCAGACTTAACGCCTTCGTCCTGCCGCATGGACCTGCCTTACATAAATTTAGAATTTCGAACATATTTTCACATATAATATAAAGAAGATACCAATTAGTGTTTGTATGTAACAAAGTTTAAGACATATACATGATATATATTGTCGGACGAGGATGCATAGAAGACTATAAGATAATCCGATAAAATATATATATGCAGCATTCACTTTATTATGATCTTGGATGCCGTTTCGCTACTCGTGTTCGGGTTCCAGATTTTCGGGCTCAGGCTCGGGTTCGGGCTCGTAATTTTCAAAATCGGCATGGCCCAGCAGCATTTTTATCGCGATTTGAGCCACATCAGCAAACCATTCATCCTCTGGCAACACACTGGGAAAAAAAAGATGATGAAAAACTGACTATGTAATTACAACAGTACCCTACAAGTTAGACCTTATTACAAAATGACCCTTCAAGCATACCTATATGGATCGATATTTTTTGCCTGGACGGCTTCGATAGCTCTAGCAATGATGTTCTTCATCACTTGATGAAGATTGCGCGATAGGTAACGCCCTTGAGACGCGAAAAGTATCACAAACTCCATATCCAAATAGAACTGCATGCACGAAAAGTCGAGGTTTATAAAAATTAAGTACACACATCTTGCAAACTAGAATGTAAGACCTGCTGAAGTCCGAGCGGGCCCAGTGACCTCTCCGCACCCTCGATCTCGTCCCAAAAGTGTTGATCCTCGGAGAACCATAGGATTACAGTCTCCGTTAATCTCATTAAGAGAATAGTCGCAAACCTCTCTCTTCCTAGGAATATATCGGACGCGATGCTGGCTAGCCGCGTCATTTTTACAAAAAGCTCCTGTGATGTTCAGTTTGTGAAGCAAAAAACAAATATTCATTTTGACAGAGAAACTGGGGTGTTTCTTAATTAAGTTAAACTTTAGGATGCTTTGTGTAATTAACTATAATTGACATATTCACTCTTGCAGAAATAGAATCTGCCTTTTTTATTTTGTATAAATACAAAAACAACCCCTGAGGTTTGATGTATTTATAAAAAACACCACAAAAGTAGAAACCTTTGGGGTAGTTTTGCAATTATCTCTCTGTTTTCAGAATCACAAACCTGACACTATCTTCCCTTTCTTATTCACTCTTGCAGAAATAGAATCTGCCTTTTTTATTTTGTATAAATACAAAAACAACCACTGAGGTTTGAAGTATTTATAAAAAGACTACAAAAGTAGAAACCTTTGGGGTAGTTTTGTAATTAACCTCTCTGTTTTCAGAAATCAGAATCACAAACCTTACACAATCTTCCCCTTCTTATTCACTCTTGCAGAAACAGAATCTGCCTTTTTATTTTGTATAAATACAAAAACAACCCCAGAGGTTTGAAGTATTTATAAAAAACCACAAAAGTAGAAACCTTTCTATTTTATCTCTCTATTTTATCACAAACCTTAAACAATCTTCCCTTTCTGAACATTGAAATGAGCTGAAGTTAGTTACCTGGAAAACCGGAGACGGAAACCACTCCGGCTCACCTCTACCATCGTCCATGCACAAGTACATCTCGGCATTCAGGCGAACACCTCCGTCTTCCATAAATATTAGGTCGAGCGCGTGCTGCCGGCAGAAGCTATCTCTCAACTGGTCAACGAGCCGTTGAAGCCTCCTCTTAAGCTCTCTCTGCTCGGGAGGTCGAACTTGCCTGTCCGAACCCATGAGCTCCTCGTTTCTGTTGGCAGGCGATAGCTTGAGGGCCGCCCGCGGAAGAAGCTCGTCCGCCAAAGACAGCGCATTTGCCAGCAAGGCTATCTGCTGAGTCTCGGTCTCCGCCAGCTTCACTATCTTCCTTCCGGAACCTTCTAGAATCTCAGTCTCCACGGACGTGGGGAACGCGTTGATCATCGTGTTGACGTACAGGTTGAAGGACTCGAGCACGCCCTCCAATGCTTGATCGCACAAGTGCAGGATTTCGAGGGAACCGATGTCCTCGCATAGCTCCTGGATCAAGAAAACGAAACGACAACAGAAGCTGTATTCATATAAATTCGACATTTTTATGTCCTCACATAGCTCCTGGATCACGAAAATGAAATGACAACAGAAGCTGTATTCATATAAAGTCGACATTTTTATGTCCTCTCATAGCTCCTGGATCAAGAAAATGAAATGACAACAGAAGCTGGATTCATGTAAAGTCGACATTTTTATGTCCTTACATAGCTCCTGGATCAAGAAAATGAAACGACAACAGAAGCTGTATTCATATAAAGTCGACATTTTTAGCTCCTGGATCAAGAAAATGAAATGACAACAGAAGCTGTATTCATATAAAGTCCATATTCTTATGTCCTCTCACATAGCTCCTGGATCAAGAAAATGAAATGAAAACAGAAGCTGTATTCATGTAAAGTCGACATTTTTATGTCTTCACATAGCTCCTGGATCAAGAAAATGAAACGACAACAGATGTACTCGTATAAAGTCGACATTTTTATTCAACTACACGAACCTGAATCATCGTATTGAACCTGTGAGCGCTGCTGGAGAGCTTCTGCTGCGACACGACAACGCTGATCACGGAAGCGGGCCCCCACGACCTACTCGAGACGGGCGGGTAGTTAAGTGACCAATCATCAAGAGCTGCTATCGCTGCAGTACAAAGATCGATTCTTTTCATGTTGGCACTCAGTGCCTGCTCCAAGTAAGGCCGGAAGATCTTCAACAGAGTCGGGCAGAGTGCCAAGCCTCGATCTTCCAGCATCGAGCAGTGAGCCAAGCATATGTGTACACACTCAGTCACAACCCTCAGGCACCCGGAGGCCGCGGGGCCCGCCACCACGTTCTTCTTGAGGAGCCCGGCGAAGGCCTCAGTTCGGTTGACCGCCCACGAAACGAGCTCGGAGGTGAAAGCCGGCTCGTCGTTGAATATGGCCAGCGAGTCGTTAGCCGCCTGAGCTATAGTCGAGAAGACTAAGTGGGACAGGGCAGTGGTGTAGGAAGAGCCCTGGGACGAGCTCATCGGCTGGAGCAACTGAATGTTCCTGTGAAGCTTCTGCTGGTGGGACTTGAGGAGTAAGGTGTGGGCCCGCGGGCCGTCCCCGAGCTGCTTCATGGCTTTGACCGAGGATCTGAGCTCGAACCCGTTGGTCGAGGCCTGACAGGTGGACTCTGCCAATTGGTCGGCCAGCTTCTGGCGGTTTTCGAGGATTGTGTTTTGCAGAGTTGCGGATTTGTTGTCCTTGGCCTTGCGCTCGCCTTCGTCGAAGGCCTTGAGGGCCTCGTCGACTCGCCTCTCGGCGAGGAGGATCTCGAGATTTTCGGTGAACTGGGAGAACCAGTCGTCGAAGCTGGTGGGGCCCCTGTCGTCCTCGTCGAGGTCGAGGGAGGGGTCGTCGCCGTAGGGACGACGGTCGTGGAGGGACTCGACTCGGATGCCGTCGGCGATTGTGTGGATGATGTTTGCGCGAGAGGATAGGAGGTTTTTTAGAGTGACGAGCTCGCCTTCGAGGTTGGAGATTTCTTTCGACGTCCTGATGAAGGAGGCGTAGTTGGCGTAGACGTTTTTCCGCATTTCTTCGGCGGAAGCCTTCTTCAGGCCGACCAGGTGAATGCAGACATGCCTAATCGACTGCCGGAAGAAGGTCAAAGATTATACTTATGTTGTTATAATAATCGAGATTGGAAAGAATATATATATATATATACGTACCTTCTCGTTGATGGCGCCGCAGTGATGGATGACGTAGGACATGGGCTCGAAGTTGGCGGTTTTGAAGAGCTTGAGGCGGTCACTCAGGGTCAGCTCCTTGTCGAAATCCATCGAGTCGCCTATACTCGACGAGAACGAATCTCTATCCATTGTAGATTAATTTTCTATCTGTGTTTTTCGATCTGCACCCGATTCGATCAATTCACGCATATATATTTATATGAACAGATAACGAAAAAACATGCATTCATGAAAATGTGATTCCTGGGAAATTTCATCATTCAACGTGCACATACCTGTTCGTGTTACATATGCAGAATTACGCGGTGTTGGTAGTACTGTTTTTGGACAATTTTAATGTTTATTTTGTTTCTAAAATGACAATTATTATGACCTAATTACTAAATGTGATCCTTAAAATTCGTTCAAACTTGAATATGATTAATATCCATATCATCTTAAAAAATATTAGACAATAAAATATTTTTAAATTAAAAAATTAAGGAATATTAAGGATAATTTTTTTAACCTTTTTTTTTAATTGAATTATATATTATTAATCTTATAATTATAAAAAATATTACTAATTATTATAATATTTATACTAATTTATAATTAAAAAAAATAATATATTGAATTTTAAAGAATTATTTAGATGTATCTTTTTTCCAAAATCTCCAAACAAAAAAATTAAGACACATAAGAGCGTCTATAATTACTGTATATGGGAATTAGGGCGAGTTTAAAAAAACAGAAAGACCTGAAAGCTGAAGACTCGAATAATTATTCGTGGTACCAAAACGACATCGTTTTTCATTTTCCTCAACGTCTGTATCCCCTTTTTCAAAAATTCAACGGAAAAGCATTTTCCACTCTCTGTTCTCTGAATCAAACAAATTTTATTTCCCTTTCTAATTGCTTGTATTATTAAGATCCGTGCCAGTTCATCAACCATGATGAACTATCCTTAATTTTTTCAGGAAAAAATAACTATTCTTACTTCGAATACCGAGACTCTGATCCAAAATCTCAAAAACCCAGAAATTTAATTTAATTACCCTTTGCAATTTGGATTTCCATCAGAAATGGGTTCGCACAAGCGGGCCAAGTTCGACTCCCTGGTCTCACTCAGTCGACTCCGATCGATTCTGGTCTTTTCCGGCCTGCTGTTTCTGTATCTGATCTTCATCACATTTGAGATTCCGGTGGTTTTGAAATCGGGTTTAGGGTTTGAGTCTCCCGAGGCCGAGTCGAGCTTGCCTCACATTTCCCAACCAACGTTCGCCGCCCGAAACGACAATCAGTTCTCCTCCACGAGGGATGAAGAGAGGCACGAGTTCCATTCCCAGGAGCGAAAACTGGGTGAATTCAGGAGGATCTCCGGCCTCATTTTCGACGAAGACGCATTCAACAGCGTAAGCAAAGACGAGTTTTCCGAGTTGCACAAGGTAGTCAGGGATGCATTCGCCTCGGGAAAGAAATTTCTGGAGGATCTGAAGTCGGGTGAATTGACGAAAGGGGACATGGAAAATCCCCCGTCCCAGAAAGCAGACGAGCTGCCCTGCCCGAGCTCGGTTGTGTTGTCAGGTTCTGAGTTCCTGAGGAAAGGTAAAATGATGGTGGTACCTTGCGGCCTGTCGTTGGGGTCCCACATCACTGTCATCGGGAGGCCGAGGTGGGCCCACGTGGATAACTCCACTAATATAGACTTGGAGAAGGAAGGGGAGGGTAAAATGGTCTTTCAGTTCGTGATGGAGCTGCAGGGCTTGAGAGCTGTGGATGGGGAGGACCCGCCTAGGATATTCCACTTTAATCCGAGGCTGAAGGGTGATTGGAGTGGACGGCCTGTTATCGAGCAGAACACGTGCTATAGAATGCAGTGGGGGTTCGCTCAGAGGTGTGAGGGTTGGAAGCAGAAGGCTGATGAGGAAACCGGTGAGTTTTGTTTCCGTAATTTATCGTCAAGATAAATTTATGTTACTACATCTTAATTTTCATTGCTCGTTGTGAAGTTAGAATAGTTTCATTGTCATCTAAGTCCGATTAAAGATAAGATTCAGAATTACCATTGCCTTATCAGGTGTGGATCGGGTGAGGATTAATGTAATTTTTTCCGAAATTTATTAGAATTTAGAGCTAGTTTTGCATGTTCATTGAGGCAGCTTGCGGTAGTTCTAGTTATAAAATCTTTGTGCTATGTATTATCATTTTTTAGCTAGTCGAATCTATGTGGAAAGTAAATGATCTTTTGCATCCTTAATTGCTTTTGTCTTAGAAACTACACTCTTTTCTTATATGAAGTTGATGGGCATGTGAAATGTGAGAAATGGATTCGTGACGATGACAATGGGTCCGAGGAATCAAAAACCACATGGTGGTTGAAAAGGATGATAGGGAAGACAAAAATGGTTACTCTTGATTGGCCCTTTCCTTTTGCGGAGAACAACTTGTTCGTGCTTATGCTTAATTCTGGACTGGAAGGGTTCCATATCAATGTGGATGGGAGACACATATCATCATTTCCTTATCGTCCTGTGAGTACTTCTTTAGTCATACAGGGGGATTCGTCCGAGTTTCTCAATTTTCAAACCTCTGAAAGTCTAGATTTTGTTTTCTTTTGTTATTAAGATTTTAAGAGAGATATACAAGCTAACAAAATAAGATGATAGAAATATATAAGTTGTTTCTATAATTTTTTACTATTTTTGTTACATAAATAATAAAGATTCTAAACGTAAAAATAAATAAAATTATTTTTAGATTAAATTGTACTACTAAACTCCTGAGTATGCTTTTTTTTAATCACATTTTTGTCACTCTGTCCCTCAGACAAATCCAAAACTGACATGTGTCTACTATTCTTGTCATGTGTCTGTGCATGTTAGAGCCTGTAAACGCGTAGTTCATAGGGTAAAGTGAAACAAAAAAAAAATGATTATAGGTCAAAGTACAAAAATCCATAGTTCAGTGTTTTTTTATTTCTTTATTTTTTATATATATTTTAAAAATCAGATAAAACATTTGATAAGCTCTAAAAGCCTATTTTTATTCTATAATTTATTTTAACTGAAATCCAAAAGCTTGTCTGATCTTGTCAGGGTTTCACGCTTGAGGATGCCACAGGGCTTTTTATTAATGGAGATGTTGACATTCATTCTGTTGTTGCTACATCTTTGCCTGTTTCTCATCCGAGTACAGATCCACTGAAACATCTAGAGTTTACTCCCGAGTGGAAAGCTCCAAGCCTGTCGGATAGGCCCGTGGAGCTCTTTATCGGCATTCTCTCGGCCGGTAATCATTTTGCCGAGCGGATGGCAGTCAGAAAGTCGTGGATGCAGCATAAAACAGTTCAGTCAGCTAATGTCGTCACTCGTTTTTTTGTGGCAATGGTGAGTGTCCCTAAAGAGACAAGAATGTCAGTTGGAACTGTATTTTGGAATAATTAGATAAAGCCCAGCTAATTTTAAAATTACAAAAGTACATCTAGGTCTTTTTCACCCACCCAACTTGAACCACTGCAATGGTATTCAATAATTATTTTTTCCATTTTAACTCTAATCATTCCATTTAATCTCATATCAATATCTACTCTCCAAATAATTGTCTTTTTCTTTCAAAATAAACTAAAAATAAAAATAATCGTCAATATTCCATAACTAACACAAAATTTTCATAATCAAAGCATATATAATCGCCCTAAGGATTTTGAACCTTGTTTTGCTTATGCTTTGTTAGATGTAAAACTAAGTAAAATTCCAGTGGCAGGTTAAGCTGGTTTTGTAATCTGTAATGTTTGTTTGGAAATTAGGTGAACATCAAAGGTAGCTTTTGTAACCAAACCTAATTTATATGAAAGCTTTGCTTTGAATGTGCATTTTATTTCATGATTTTTTATTTTGTTTTGTTTTGTTTTTTGTTAGCATGCTAGAAAGGAAGTGAATGTGGAACTTATGAAAGAAGCGGACTATTTTGGTGATATTGTTATGGTTCCTTATATGGATAATTATGATCTTGTTGTACTCAAGACTGTCGCAATTTGCGAGTATGGGGTGAGTCACACTTGCGCTAGTTTTTGTGTAAATAAAGAATCTCTGCCTCTTTTTTCTTTATTTAAATCTCGTGTCTGGCTGTTTTAGATTCGCACGGTGGCGGCTAAATATATTATGAAATGTGATGATGACACGTTTGTAAAAATAGACGCTGTGATGATAGAAGTGCTCAGAATTCGAAGTGGTCGAAGTTTTTATATTGGAAATATCAACTACTATCACAAACCTTTAAGGCATGGTAAATGGGCAGTCACATATGAGGTATGATGTCTTCTTTGCAGTACTAATATGCGACCTGCGAGATTTGACTGACTTTATCTTGTCTATGTATTTATGTCACGTGATTTGACTGAAAAAAATTATGCGATGGAAACTTAGTTTTTATCTCATGGCCATTACGACAATCTGTGGTGAAGTTTGATTTCTTGTTAAATTTCAATTGTCAGGTGCCCTGCACACTTCATGTCAAAATAACTTAAATTTAGTAATATAACATATATTTTTTTAGCATCATTATTCGTGTGTTTGATAACCATGCCAGTTAATTGAAGAACATCTAAGATATCATGAATGTTCTTTTCCCTTCAATCAGGAATGGCCAGAGGAGGACTATCCACCCTATGCGAATGGACCTGGTTATATTGTGTCCTCTGACATAGCACACTATGTTGTATCTGAGTTTGAGAAACATAAACTAAGAGTATGTACTTTTGTCCATTTCTTTAAGAGTACAATTGCGTTTTTGTTGGTCTAGATGAGACATTTTTGCCCTCTAGAATTTGCACATATTACTCTGTCAATCATAGCTTACTCGTTAATGTGTTATGGAGATTAATAATAGAAGAAAATACAAATATTCAATCCACATCACCGATTGTGCAACATCTTTGCAATTAATTATCAGTGGAATCGTAAAAAGGTCAAAAAATAGTGGCATATGTGTAAGTTTTAGAAGTTAGAGCCCGAACAAGGCATAGATAATTAGAGGATGAAATTTCTATTTAGCCACCAAACATAGAAGGATCGAAAATGCAATTGTTCTACTCTTTGTTTTTTCCTTTTCTTCTGAACCGTACCTTTTTCTGGATTCAGTTGTTCAAGATGGAAGATGTGAGCATGGGAATGTGGGTGGAACAGTTCAACCGCACAAGCCCAGTCGAGTATGTGCACAGCTTAAAATTCTGTCAATTTGGATGCATTGAGGGTTATACTACCGCGCATTACCAATCTCCAAGACAGATGACCTGTTTATGGGAAAAGCTGAAAGTCGTTCATGGTAAATCCCAATGCTGCAACATGAGATGACCCCATTTTGAAGAAGAAGATCCAACATTTGAGAGCACAGAAATCCCGTAACAAACTTTTTTTTTTCCCTTCTTAGCTTAGTGTACATAGTTCTGAGTAGCTGGGCATTTTCTCATTCTTTTTACCTTATTTTATTTCATTCATCACGACCCCGAGCCCCGATTTTGTAATTGTTAGGGCTCAGAGATGCTAGGCTTTTGGTTACTCATTTAAGATTATAGTGGTACTAGAAGTTGTAACTTGTACTACAAGAATTAGAAGCTTAATTGTGATATTCCACTACTATTTTGTCTTTCCTGATTTTTGTTTCACACAGTTTCTCTCATTTTCTTTTAGAAGTTTTGGCGTTTATATTGTTCAGAATGGTATGTCTTGCGTGAAAGCTGTGTTTACTGGAGTGCTGCTATGAAATACCAGAGCACATAGTGGGAGGTAAGAACACTTCACATTTCCTTTAACAGCTTCCCCACTGGAAATTAGGATAAAGAACAGAACATTTTGCAGCAAAAAAGTGATTCTTCTTTGAGTGGAATCACTTTTGAAGAAGGAACATATGCTGTAATTAAGGCAGGTTATTGTTGCTTCTAATTTTCTCATGTGCCATATATTCTGAATTGGATGGATGGTGATGGTAATTAGATTAACTGATCACACTCTGTGGTTCATCTTAAGATGATGCATCCACCCGAATATGGTGCTGGGATCCTTATGCTCGACAGCATGGGAAAAACACAATTTTGTTTACGTGTAGAAATCCCTGGAAATTATAACTCTGGATCGATTTAGACTAGTTTCATATTGCAAGGTTGGTCCAATTTATAATTAACCTAGTGATAAACTAGAGAACAAATTTCACATTTAATTCACTGGACAACAAGGGAAGTGTCTGATCCCCCACCAAGTATCCGATTGGTCTGCCAACTTCCAACTCACTGTACTTTGGGTGAACCGACCGTTTCCCCCTAAGCAACCCCAAACTTTCGTGAAATGATCAAGTTAAAAGCAGACGAGTTCACTTACTCTGGCTCTTATTGACAGATAGAGCGAAAAAAGAGATATTCAAAAGGCATGCTCTCTTCACAACGAGATGATTCAAACGGGCTTTATTCCAAATGTGGCGACATACAATCTACTGGTTGACGTGCTTTGTAAATAAGGCGAGGTTGACACAGTAAATGAGCTTCGCGAGATGTGTGATAAGGGATTCATTCTCAGCATCTACACATTCAATGCCCTACTAAACAGGCTTTGTAAATCTGGGAATAAAGACAAATGGTTATTGTCAACCATCTGCTTCTTGAGATGTTAGAAGATGGTCAGAAGCTGTTACACTGGATGTTGGAGAAAGGTATACTACCTACTGCAACCACTTTTAATCCTATTCTCAAACAACCTTGTATTAGGAATGATATGTGTCATCAGGGAGTCGAGCCGGATGAAAATACACATAATACGGGGTATTGCAAGGTAAGGAATATGAAGGAGGTGTGTTGTTTATATGTCAGGAAATGGTTGATAAGGGGAATAGTCATACATTGGAGGCGTATAATGTGCCAGCTAAGGGATTTATGAAAAGGAAGAAGTATACAAAATAAATTAAAACCAACCACATGTTACAACGAAATTCCCAGAAAAACTAAAACTGCAGATACAAAAATCACCACCTCTGTCGAAGGTGAATAGACACGGTGTCCATGAGAAAGAGAAGCCGGAGGAGGACTTGCAGACACCTTGACTTCCTTAGAGCACGTATAATTGCACCGGCTTGGGCGGACTATTCTGTACACCCCACTTTGTGTTAAGATGTAAATATCCTTTCTGTTGTCTTCTCCGAAGGAGAATATATACTGTAAAGCAGGAAGGTTGCTGTTGGGCACTGAGTCGCAGTTAATGGGAGAATCTGTGGCACAGCTGAAAGGGACGTCTTTGGCTGTGAAGTTTCCACTGTTTGCCGGAGATTCCGATGCTGCCCATAAATGACTTGCATACAGATCAGCATACAAGTAGCTGCTCACAGCAAATCCAGGCAAAAGGTATGTTAGTTCAAATATTATACCAAAGTATAAGGGTTGAATAAAAAAATAATGACTGATGCTCATTGTTTCTTTACCTTCCATAGGTGCATGCATCAGTCTGTGAACGATACACGTATCCACCTGTTATTGACGCGGACCCAAGCTTGTTTATACCGGAGTGACTGTATCCCAACACTGGGAAGATCGGGTCTATGGAGTCAGCAGAAGTATTTCCCCCCGGAGTGCTCTGTGGTTGAAAAACCAGAGGACCTTCATATACGCGCCATCCATAGTTCCCACCCTTGGAGATGAGGTCAACTTCCTCGTATTTATCCTGGAAAAAGATTCCCATAAAAGCCACATCAGACATCGTACTTTCGTACATATGCTTTTTTTTTTTCTAAAGGTTCGTAAATAAACGACGTAATTATATGAACCTCTCCGACATCAGCACATAAGAAATAAGAAGGCCTTTCCGAGTCAAAGCTACAACGCCAAGGGTTCCTAAGTCCGTAAGCCCAGATTTCTGGTTCCATGTCTTTATCTTCCCGAAAAGGGTTATCTTGTGGGACTGAATAGTTTCCCCATCGGCTTAGCTTAACTAGTTCCTCTTCACCTGAGAACCATTATTGATCAAAAACTGTAGTATACATTACTATATATATGTATATAGTGATGATGGTTGAATGGCTCACTTGGTACATTGTCTACATCAACCCTCATGATTTTTCCGAGCAGCGACTTTTTATTCTGTGCGAAATTGTAAGGATCACCTTTGCCTCCTCCATCTCCAATCATGATATACAGGTATCCATCATCTGGGCCGAAGAGAATTTGTCCACCATGACTTGACTTGAAGGGCAGCCCCAATGTGAAGATTCTTCTCACTTCTCGTGGCTTCGCACTCTCTGCCTGGAAGTCATATGCGACGAAATCAGGTGCCGTGCACTCTTGATTATTTTTGGTATACATACATCCATTGTTTCCAAATTTTTACCTTAGATGGTGGGCTTGATCCTGTTCCATTCGCACTGTACTCAGCAATAACCGTTTGATACTTGCAGACTTCTCCTCCAGAATCCGGAGACCCTATCTCCGAAGGATCACAGTCGACGTCCGAGTTGCACGCACACCTCCCTCCACAGTTCGGCGACTTCTCCTTGTCGCAATTGAACGAAGCGAAGAACCTCCCGTTGGTCTCGAAATCCGGATGGAAGGCCATTCCCATCATCCCTAAGGAAGTATCCAGATAGACTTGATCCGTCAGGTCAACGAACGGGCTGGACTCGTCGATCCCCATTACGTCCCCGGAGTCCTGGTCAGGAATCGTGGCCAGCCAAACCTGTCCGGCAAGGCTGGAGAAAAAAGCCCGGCCCGACCCGTCGGGATGGGCGGCCATGTTGATGTACGAGCCGTTGCTGATTCTCTCGAGGCAAATCCCGTTCGGTGGGGGAAGCGCGTCGGATTCGTTGAGGGAAACTCGTTCGCCGTCGAAACAGAGGATTTCTTCGTCGCGGGCCCCACCGAAGGCGGTGCAGAAGTCGGAGCTGGATTGCCAGAGGTCGGTTAGTCTTGTAAAGGTCGTGTTTATGGGGAGTTGGGCTTTGCTCTGGAGAGACGGGGCGAAGGGGGAGTTCGTGATAGGGACTTCTCGGCAGGAATCCCATACGGTCGAGCAGAAGCTGTTGTTGTTGTTGTTTGTGGAGTTGCAGAGGATTGGGACTGGTCGGAGGCCTGAGTCGGCGGTGAATAGATTTGCTGAGAATGGATCACATGCCTGAGGGAGTAATACAATCTTAGTAATACAATCTTAGTTCAATTTGAAAACAAGTGTTTCAAGAAAGTACTCACAGCACAGAGGATTGATTTGACAGCAGAAGCGCAGGCGGAATCAGATATGTTCATGGCCTGAAAACGCGTCTGCAGCTTCCGATCTTGCGACGAATCGCAACACGATGTTCCATCGTACGGGCAGAAAACTAAACTGCCATTAGTTCTTGCGGGTGCTCCTGCAAATCAAGACCCAAAATATAAATACAACACGATACAATACAAATGAAATGAAACGAAGAAAGAGACTTACTGAAGTCGGTGCACAAGGGAAATGATGAAGATGGTAAAGGGAAGAGCAAGAGAAGCAGAGAGTACAAGTACAGATACATTATTTCTGTGAAGTATGTCTGATTTCCACATGCAGAAACCAGTGAGACACCCTAAACCTTATCTTCCTATACTTTCCAGCAACTATCATTTGCATTCAATTATAAAAATTTCATTTTATTTAGAACATATTGAAGTCACTTTCAGACAAGAAACTCTCTCTCTCTCTCTCTGTAATGTTCAACCAGAAAACTGATTTTGATATAAATGGAGTCAGTATGTGGCATTGAAGGCTTGTGGAAAATTATAAGCTCAACACTTTGAGGTGGTTGGAAGTGGTTTAAAAGAGGGTGTGCTGTTCAAAAATAATATCAACATCATGTGAATTTTCATTCTGGTAATTTTATTGATTGAGTTTGTGTTAATATAATTATTTTACACTGTATGATTGCAATTATTTAATTTAATAATTATAAAGTTAAGACACAAATTAGACTTGGGTGATTGTTGGGTGAGACACTAAATGCCCCACAACATGATCATCAATTGTTTATATTTATTTTTCCAAAGGGAAAAGAACATATTTTTCTTGTTTGATTATTGACAGAGATTTCTTGTACTATTAGACGGGAAAGCAACCAAATAAAGTCAAGGTATGGACAATAAAAAACACCATCACTTATCTATCTTTAGATATATTTTTCATTTTGTTTTTCAAACAATGAAAAAAAATACTCCCTCCCTCATATAAAAATTGCATCACACATTTTTATTAAACCTGACTCGTGTTACAACAAAATTCCCAGGAGAACTACAACTGCAGATAAAAAAATCACCACCACTGTCGAACGAGAGCAGACACGGTGTCCATGAGAAGGAGAAGCCGAAGGAGGACTTCGAGACGGCTTGACTTCCTTAGAGCACGTGTAGTTGCACCGGCTCGGGCGCACTACTCTGTACACGCCACTCTGCGTTAAAATGTATACATCCTTCTTGTTGTCTTCTCCGAAGGAGAATATATACTGCAAAGCAGGAAGTTTGCTGTCGAGCGACAAGTCGCACTTGATGGGAGAATCTGATGCGCAGCTGAAAGGGACATCTTTGGCTGTGAAGTTTCCGCTGTTTTCTGGGGATTCCGATGCTGCCCATAGATGGTTTGCGTACAGATCAGCGTACAAGTAGCTGAGGGATGTAAATGTACAATGCTAGGTGAGAAGTTGGGGTTGTTTGCAAAATAACCAAAGTTGAGGGGTGCAGTTGTTTCTTTACCTTCCATATGTGCAGGCATCAGTCTGCGAACGATACACGTATCCGCCAGTTATTGACGCGGACCCAAGCTTGTTTATCTCGGAGTGGCTATATCCCAACACCGGGAAGATCGGGTCTATGGAGTCAGCAGAGGTATTTCCCCCCGGAGTGGTCTGTGGTTGGAAAACCAGAGGACCCTCGTATACGCGCCATCCATAGTTCCCACCCTTAGACACGAGATCAACTTCTTCGTACTTATCCTGGAAATGACTCGAATAAACGACACATCAGACGCTGTACTAATTCCATGAAGGTTGTAAGTAAATGGTTTAACGTAACAAGAACCTGTCCTGTATCAGCACAGAGGAAATAAGACGGCTTTTCCGAGTCAAAGCTGCAACGCCAAGGATTTCTAAGTCCGTAAGCCCAGACTTCCTGTGCCATTTCTTTATCTTCCCGAAAAGGGTTGTCTTGTGGGACCGAATAGTTTCCCCATCGGTTTAGCCTAACGAGTTCGTCTTCACCTGAGGGCCAAATATTTGATCAAAAACTGAAATACTACATATCGTAATGATGGTTGAATGGCTCACTTGGTAGATTGTCTACATCAACCCTCATGATTTTCCCGAGCAGCGACTTCTTGTTCTGGGCAAAGTTGTAGGGATCGCATTTGCCTCCTCCGTCTCCCATCATGATGTACAAGTACCCATCGTCTGGACCGAAAAGAATTTGGCCGCCGTGATTCTCTTTGAAGGGCAGCCCTAATGCGAATATTCTTCTCACTTCTTGCGATGCAGCGCTTTCTGCCTAGACGTTTGCGACACAATACTCAAATGCACTCGTAAACGAAGCAGAAGCCAAAGGAAAAGTTGTGTTTCTAGCTAACCCCCTTAAGGTATGTTTTCTAATTACAAAAACTACCCATGGCATATTATTTAATTATACATTCACCCCTAAACAATTCAAGAATGTTTCAGCTACCTTTGATGGAGTTGAACCAGTTCCATTGACACTATACTCTGCAATGACCACATGATACCTGCAAACTTCCGGCGACCCTATCTCCGAAGGATCACAGTCGACGTTCGAGTTGCACCCGCACATCCCGAAACAATCCGGCGACTTCTCCTTGTCGCAGTTGAACGAAGCAAAGAACCTCCCGTTGGCCTCGAAATTCGGATGGAAGGCCATTCCCATCATCCCAAAGGCAGTGTCCAGATACACTTGATCCGTCAGGTCAACGAACGGGCTGGACTCGTCGATCCCCATTACGCCCCCGGAGTCCTGGTCGGGGATCGTGGCCAGCCAGACCTTGCCAGCCAGGCTGGAGAAAAAAGCCCGGCCCGACCCATCAGGATGGGCGGCCATGTTGATGTACGAGCCGTTGCTGATTCTCTCGAGGCAAAGCCCGTTCGGTGGCGGAAACTTGTCGGACTCGTTGAGGGAGACGGGTTGGCCGTTGAAGCAGAGGCTGTTTTCGTCGTGGGCCCCGCCGAAGGCAGTGCAGAAGTCGGACTTGGATTGCCAGAATTCGGTTAGTGTTGTAAGGGTTGCGTTTATGGGGAGTTGGGCTTTACTCTGGAGAGACGGGGCGAAGGGGGAGTTTGTGATAGGGATGTCTCGACAGGAGTCCCATACTGTCGAGCAGAAGCTGTTAGTTGAATTGCAGAGGATCGGGACGGATCGAGGGCCTGAGTCGGAGGTGAATATATTTGCTGAGAATGGATCACAGGCCTGAGGAAGTTAGATGAAACAAGAATAAGACTCCTCTAGTTAGAAACACACATTGAAGCTTTTGATGAACAAGAAAATGTTTTCAAGGGTGTAAATTGTAATTGTTCGAAAAGATGTATGGGTTTTTCTCATATTATCAATACTCGAGGGGTGGTTTTTGTAATTACTTTTGTTTAAAAACAAGAACTTCAGCTCAAGAAACTACTACTCACAGCACATATGATTGATTTGACAGCAGAAGCACAAGAAGAATCAGATATGTTCATGGCCTGGAAACGCGTCTGCAGCTCCCGATCCTGCGACGAATCGCAACATGCTTTTCCATCGTACGGACAAAAACCTAAACTGCCATTTGTTAATCTTGCAGGTGCTCCTGCAAGTTATATAACTTCCGAAACGTAAGAAAAACGACACAACACAATACACATGAAACCGAGATATCGATCAAGTCACACAGCTTACTCGAGTCGGTGCACAAGGGGATCGAAGAAGAAGGCGAAGGGAACAACAAGAGCAGCGGAATGTACAAGCACAGCAAAGGCATTCCCATCACTTTTCACATGCTACTGTGTGCAAAGTGCACACTTGCTATATATATCCACTGAATGTCATTTGCGTACGAGTGCTGAAAAACCAGAAAAAGTTGTGTTTTTATCCAAAATTGCAATTTAGTCCTCTAACTACAGGGGAGTTTCGACTTTGGTCATCTTATAACCAATAATTTTGAACTCAAAATTAGTGTTGTAGTAAATTTGTTTTTGTTTGAGGAGGACCCTAATTGCAAATTTTCTACAGTATAAAACTGAAGTACCAAAAATGCAAATAAATAAAGTTGGTGCGTAGTTGTTGGTGAGTGGTGTGACACAGAAATCAAAATGCATAATTAGTCAAAACAAAATCTCTTTTCGAATACTCAAAAGTCAAAAAGGGTGTAAAAAGCAATGCGCAATTGCGCATCAGGTTAATATTCATTGAAAGTGTTGTTTTTATTTTGTGATTATTTACAGAAAAAGATTCTAAACTCTCTTTTTCAACCCAGATTTCCAAATGTTGAAAACCTAATTAAATTGTCTGCTTTGTACTTTTGATTGTTAGTTTGAATTTTCTATGTGCATAGTATATTTTGTTTTGTGGGGATGCGGCATAGTTATGGAAGAGAGGTTTTGTAATTTAGATGTAAAAGAGTGTGTTGGATTAATTACAAACATAAGTGATTATAACTTTAATACATAAAATCACAAATCTCAGCTCAATCCAAGCCCTTTGCCAATAACTAAAACACTCAATCTAATCACATTATCTAATTGTCTGATGCCAACTCGAAGATGTAGATGAGATGTCAAAGATCACACCCTAACAAAAAAACACGTGAAAATATGTATTGAGCAATACATTATACATCCAAGCAGTTGAAAAATCACATATTAAACCATCAAATTTATTATCATTATCATTTGTATTTTCTTTCATTTCATCTCAAAGCCACAATAAACTAGCTAGTACTAATTACTCCTTCATTATAACTCGGGCAGCATATGCCTTTGCAAACTCTATGTACTTATCCGTACAGGGCAACACATCCTTAACAGAATCATCAGCACAAAAACGCTGGGCCCACTTCCACAGATTCGGAGTCTCCGATTCCCCGATCAAACTCATTTTCCCCATCGCCTCAATTGCTTTGATCCACAGCAGATAACTTCCCAGCACAACATCCACGAACCCGACCTCGTCCCCTCCGAAGAATCTCTCGCCCCTGCTGCACTTCACAAACGCATTGTCCAACATAGCCAGCGACCGCTTGGCTTCCTCCAGGGGCATTTCCGTCTTTTCACCTCCTTCTCCTCTCGCCACGCTCAAAAAGACCGCCCTCGTGCTCGGATACAACTTGTCGCAAACGAAAGCCGCCCAAAAACGAGACGTGGCACGATCGTAAGGGTCGGAAGGCAGAATCGAAGGCAGCCCGTTTTCGATATTCCAAAGCTCGTCGATGTATTGGACAATGAGTAGAGATTCGCACACGGACTTTCCGTTGTGGATGAGAACGGGGATCTTCTTGTGTACGGGGTTGGCCTCGAGGAGAAGGTCGCTTTTGTTGGAGAGATCTTCTTCGATGAATTCGTAATCGATCGACTTGATCTTGAGGGTGATTCGGACCATGAGGGAAAACGGGCTCGCCCAGGTTCCTAGTAGCTTCAAATCGCTCTTCGCCATAGCCAATGTATAATATGTGTGTAGTATAATTCTTGATTTTTCTTATTTAGATTTCTTTGAAAGTACACTGGTAATGTTCTGTTCTGTAATTCTCTTGCTTGTTATATAGTGAGAATTGAAATAAAATTAAAATATTTAACTTGTGACATTTTCAAACATATGATTGATATGAAGATACGCGCGTGATTTTATTTGATATCGAATTATAGTAGAGTACATAATTACTCTTATCTCTACCCACTTTTAATCTTGCTGGTCAATGGTCAATGGTCAAATATTTAGTGAAATACTGTACTGTAAGAATTATTGGCTTAACTTTAGATTCGTTACCTTAGTTAAATTATTTAAATTTAAGAAATGAAAATAGTGGTCACCGTAGCCGAGTGACAAGGCCTGTGATGATGTGGGTGGATATTCCCCGGCGACGCAGGGTTCGAATCTCGAGTGGGACAAATTTTCATTGAAATATTATGAAAGTTTGTCCTGGGGTTCGATCTGTTGGCTCTCTCGCACAGGTGTCTGTTACTCGGGCACATCCCTCGATTTACATGTTACTCGATTTAGCAGGGTTCGAATCTCGGGTGGGACAAGAATCTCGGGTGGGACAAATTTTCATTGAAATATTATGAAGGTTTGTCCTGGGGTTCGACCTGTTGGCTCTCTCGCACAGGTGTCTGTTACTCGGACACATCCCTCGATTTACATCCTACCCGATCGAGAGACCTCCGATCAGGTGAGGGTGGAGTTTCTCGTCCCTCCTCCTTATAAAAAAAAATGAAAATAGTGTACCGGACTGAGCAAAAAAAAATATAAGCCTCCGGGAAATTTTCTAGTTTTTTCAATTTAATTTTAGAAAAAAATTACTTATTATTTATGTTTCGACTATTTATGTCATAAACAGTTGAAATAGAAAAAAAAAGTATGATTTTAAATGATATTGGTATATTTTAAGTATGATTTTGACCAAACGTTGAAATGAAAAACCCTATATCATACTTTATTTATTAGTAATATATAGACACTATTTATTATCGGTCGATATGAGCTTTCCCTCTCAATTTTTTTTTACTTTGAGGTTTTTCAAGTTTGCCAAAAAATATTTGAGTTCCGCATGTATCTATCATTTTATTCAAGTTTCCGGGGCGAATTCATTGTTTTGGGCACACTAATTAATAATTATGCGAGCTCGGGTCTAAGGTGAAAATTGAAAAGTTCAATCATTCAGTGATAGGTTGTTTATAGAAAAGAAGGTATCGCTCAACGAGTGGCAGTATTACTAACTTAACTGAATAGTTAGTAGACTAATGGTAGAGAAAGTTATGACCTAAGATTCAAGTACATCCAACATTTGAAATTCAATATTTGAAATTTAATAAAAAATCGTACGTCCAATATAATACGACAAGTTCTGAATAGAGGAGGACTTAAAATTTTGTGATATTATTTCTATTATATATATACCGTACATACATACAGTAACATGAAGCGAAAAAGCTTTGTCGTTATGATTTTGGCAATAAATTTGTGAGTTTATGTGAATAGAAGTGCGTGTTTGCCAAGATTCAACGTACATATGTATCGAATGGAATCGAGTAAAGTTATTCGGAATCATATATATTATTCCACCACGACTTATTGAGTCAATGCATATCCATTTCATTGGAGTATATGCAAATTAAGCCAAGCCAAATAGCCAATACCATACGTCTTCTTCTACTTTAGTATTCCATACTTATCTATTTACCTCACTTTACTACTATATACTCCAATTTAAGTTATTTTCTTTCAATTTATAAGTATATTCTACCCTTTTTTTAGCACACGATTTAAATTTTAAAAATATTTTATGACATTCAAGTAGGTTGGATGTAATTATACTCACTTTGTATTATAAAAAAATGCTTCACTTTCTTTGTAAATTGTGAGTCATTTTTTTGAAATAAAAGAAATACATACAAGTATTTTATTATTTTTTTATAAATAAAACAAATTGATTTATATTGAATAAAATAAATGCTATTTTATTATTATTTTAATAATATATATGAATTATTATTAATTTTATAATTTGTTTAGTTCAATGTAAAAAAAAAAAAAAAAAACTCCGAAATTGGATTGGTTGTGATTACTCGTTTTGGGCACGTGAAACATTCAAAGTAACACACCGTATATACACATGTTTGTCATCACCTGGCTCCGCGTTTGTTAGTCTTCCTACGTCTCCATTAAAGCAGCAGCACCTTCCTCACGAAGCTTCCTCTATTTCATTCATTCATTCATTCGCCCTTTATAAATAAAACCAAAACCCCAATACCCATTCCCGATTACAAATCAATATCCACCATAGAAATCAAACCCTCTTCAATTAATTCGATCGATCGATATCTGACTGCCCCCAATTAAACAAGCACATCTGATTCAATCCATGGATTTATTCCAGAAAGCGAAAGCCGTCCGCCTGAAAAGCGCCCACGGCAAGTACTTGATCGCCGACGAGGACGAGGAGTCCGTCACCCAGGACCGCAGCGGCTCTTCCGGCGACGTCAAATGGACCGTCGAGTTCGTGGACAACGCCATCCGCCTCAAGAGCTGCTACGGCAAGTACTTGACCGCGTCCAACCACCCCTTTCTCCTCGGGATGACCGGCCGCAAGGTCACCCAGTCCCTCCCCAAGCGCCTCGACAGCTCCGTCGAGTGGGAGCCCGTTTGGGATAACGGCGCCGTCAAGCTCAAGACCAGGTACGGCCGCTTCCTCCGGGCCAACGGCGGTCCGCCCCCCTGGAGGAACTCGGTCACCCACGACCTCCCGCATCGGACCTCCTCCATGGAGTGGGTCCTGTGGGAGGTGCACGTCGTCGAGATCCGAGATCCGACGCCGACGCCGCCGATGGTAGTTCAGAATGATGTTTCTTCTGTTGGTTATCAATCTTCGGAGGCGCCTAGTTTTTCCAGATTAGAGGTAATTCATTTCATTTCATTTGAATTGGGGATTTAGGGTTTGATAGGAATGGATTTCATTTACTGTTTTATTAAACAAAATGGTACGGTTTTTGTTGTGCAGACGAACAGTTCGTTTGCTAGCTCCCCTCCGAAAAGCAGTGAAGGGAGGCTGATTTACTTCCACATAGCCGACGAGAACGGGAAAATCGATGAAGGTTTTGAGGAGCTCTGCATCACATTCAAGGGCAACGGGGTTGAGGAGCTGAGTCGGAGGTTGGGGGAGGAATTAGGACTTGATGGTTTTTCCGTGTGCACACCAAGTCCCTTGAACGGAAAACTTTATCCTCTCCGTTTGCAGCTTCCTCCCAATAACACGACTATGCACGTCGTTGTGGTGCCGCCTTCGTCCAAAGGTGATTTCAGAAACATATTAAGTTGAGATCAATTATTATGAGTTGATTATTGTTTGAAGTTTTTTATTTTGCTCACGGATTTATTTGTTGTCTGTAATTTATATCAGGGGTTCAAGAATCAGAGTAAACGGATCCGCATATTTTTTGATTGATTTGCAATGTTGTTAGCTTGAAAGAAACAGGCATTAGTGATTTGTATATACAAAGTATTAAGTGATTGGAAGTAATAGGCTGTTAGAAAATACACTACACTTGTTCTTATTCTTTATTTCTTCATTTCTTCTCATCTGTTCTGTTATGTTTTTTCTTGTAGTATTTATTTGTACTATGGTATGTGAGCTAGTGAAATCTTGGCTGGTTTTTGAGATTTTTTTTATATTCTTACTGCACCAATTTTTTATGAATATATATTATCAAATATTTTTTTATTTGATAAAGATAATTTCGTTGAACATATTTTTTATATATACAGTACTTGAGTTAAAACTTCTTAAATTTTACTCCTCTGTCTCACAGTTATAGGTTGAACGTTGACTTTTTTGGTCTGTCCAATACATATGATAAACAATATACAAAAATTATGAAAAAATTACTAAAATAAAATTCAATAGTTAAATTATATTTTAGTTATTTTTTCATAATTTTTGTATACTGTTTATTATATGCAATGTTTTAAAAAATGGTCTAGGCGTACGCCTTGAGGCGCGCCTCGTACCGCCTCAGGGGTTTCGTGTGATGAGGCGTACGAGTAAAAAACGTTTTAGTTTTTATACGTCTTTATACGTGAGGCAGGCGCGCCTCGTACCGCCTCAGGGGTTTCGTGTGATGAGGCGTACGAGTAAAAAACGTTTTAGTTTTTATACGTCTTTATACGTGAGGCGTACGAGTCGAGGCAGTACGAGTCGAGGCGTCTGAGGCGGCCGCCTCATCAAAATTTTGTATTTTTTATATAAATGATAGTAATTTATTAATTTATTTTTTGTATTGTTCTTTAATCATATATTGTTCCATCTTTGTTTAACCATACAATTTTTATCTTATCCATTCTTGTCCGGCAACTCAAAAAATCATAATCTTTCACAAAAAAATTTCAACTTCAAGTACATATTTTTATGTTTTCTCTTCTTTTATTTTGCTTGTACACCTATTTTTATATTTTTATTTTGAAATGTTTTAAATCCCCATTTTTTAACTTAAATGCAACAAGCTAACAATTATGAAAAAAAATGCATAAAAAATGATTATATATTCTAAGGTTCATTCTTATATGTTTATGAAATTATGATATTTGATTTTTTTCCTATGCACTTTAAAACACTATTATATAAAAAAATTATTGAAAATGGTGAATGGATCAACCGAGAATAGATTAATTTCAATTTTTAATGAGTTTTTGAACAAATAAATTTTATTTTAAGAATTATTTGATTTATTTATAATTTAGTAAAATATTATTGATTTTTTATAAAAAAAAAAAAAATAATTTTTTGAGGCGTACGTCTCACGCCTCAAATACGAGTCGCGTAATTTAAAACATTGATTATATGTATTGAACGAACAAAAAAAGTCAACGTTGATCACAATTGCCTATCTCTATGAGACAGAGAGAGTATTTTATTTCAATTTAATTTTAAATGCTTAAAAAAATATATCAATATTTTTTTAATAAAAACAAAAATAAATAATAAAAATAATACTACGATATTTATAAAAATACCTTCTGCCATTAACACAACTGATATAAATTAAACTGAAACAAAATAGTAGTAAATCTTAAAATTTATTCCCAAACTGAGATATTAAAGTGCACAAGAAGTTCAACCCTAATCCGGTACGGTAAATACTAGTATCTCTATCTCATAAGAATTATCACATTTACTTTGAAATATACAAATGAAGTGTAAAAAAATTCTTATACAAAGTTTTGTAATTTACAAAAAAAAAAGTGAATATTCTTATAGGATGGAAGTACTTTCACTACAAACATGCAATACTGTTTACATTTTTTTTTTCTTAGTGTTTTTGAGATTAAATTTGTACCGTGGAGTTGCATCCAATATTGAATTTATTGTTCGAATTATTTTTACAATTTCTCGGGTTCCGATCAATATGGCCGTATAGTTGACATACAACTTTGAACAACCTCAATTAATAATGTGTTTCTTTGATAAGAATCAATACAACCTTGATAAGGCTCCCGCTGTGAAAGAAATTCAATGTCAATGGGAAAGTTCATCATCAACCGAGCCAGGAGAGGAAGAGAGATGGTAATCAATAGTCAATAGTCAATAGTCAATAGTCAACTCTATTATGTTAACTTGTTAAGCAGTTCGTTTTGTATAAAGTATTGAATGTCTAATAACATACGTAAGACAAATAAGGAGTAAATAACTGTAGTAGTCAATAGTCAACTCGTTTGGGTGAGCTTATTAAAAAAAACTTATAAAATATTAAGTTTTATAAGTTATTTTAAAAGCTGATAAGTTGTTATGTCTTATAAATAAGTTGTTAAATCGTTTGGATAAAATAAATATATATGATAAGTTGTTATGTCTTATAAATAAATTGTTAAATCGTTTGAATAAAATAAATATATATAAGAATTTAAACAACTTATAAGCTGTTTTAAGAAAGTTATAAGTTCAGCTAAACATGCTATAATAAATACTCCATAATCAAAATAATTTTCAACTTTAGTAGTCAATATAGAAGGGTACTATCACATTTTAGTAGTCAAAATAATTTTCAACTTTAGTAGTCAATATAGAAGGGTACTATCACATTTTAGTAGTCAATGTGTATAAAGTATTGAATCATTCGTATTCAACTATCTTAAAATAAAACTAATATGGTATCGTATAAAAAATTCATTGCATTGCAAAAAATATCCATATTCATTGTGTGAAAATAACAATGAACGGTTATAATTTATTTTATTGCATTTAATATTTATAAACAAATAATATCTTATGTATTATGTAACTGCAAACAGCAAAATACTCCATACTTCACCAAGTTAATTTTGATTGATGTAAAAATACAATACTACGGAGTATCTTTTTTTAATTGCGAGTACTCCATATTTTATCTCCTCAATAATTAGAATAGATTTTTTAACAACATTCCCAAACACGCCCTAGGATTTCACGCCTCCAGGTCCAGGTCCAGGTCCAGGTCCATCATCAAAGACATCAATACTACTATTCAATACCCTTTGCCCCTCCCATCACAAAAATATCGCCACCCACGAGTACGTTAGCGACACTCTGCTACCGTGCGCATCCGGGCTATCCAACGCCGACGGCCCACTTCTTCTCGAAACGCATCTCCACTCCGCGGGAAAAGAAAGAAAGAAAGAAAAAGAAATGGGCGTGGATTACTACAACATACTGAGAGTCTCGAAAAGCGCATCGGAGGAGGATGTGAAGAAATCGTACAAGAAGCTAGCCATGAAGTGGCACCCGGACAAGAACGCGGTGAACACGGCGGAGGCCGAGGCGAAATTCAAGGAGATTAGCGAGGCGTACGACGTGCTCAGCGATCCCAAGAAGAGGCAGATCTACGATTCCTACGGAGAGGAAGGGCTCAGGGCCGGTTTATTCTCCAGCGCGAAGAGCGCGGAGGATGTTTTTGACGATTTTTTCGGTGGCTTTGATTTCGTCGAGGAGAAGAGAAATGCCGGCGCCGGCGGCCGTTTGAAGAAGGCGGCGCCGATGGAGACTCAGCTGGCGTGTAGTTTGGAGGAGCTGTACAAGGGGTCCAGGAGGAAGATGAAGATATCCAGGATCGTGCTCGATGAATCTGGGTAGGTAAAAAAAGGGTTTTTAATTCATTTTCTTTAATGACTTGTTGTTGTTGTTGTTATTACTATTATTATTAATTAGATTTTGTTTGGTGTGAGATTAGAAATTTAGAATACTGGGCAGGTAAAAAAGTTTTAGTTTTTAGGAATGTGATTTGTTTAATTGCCTTTTTATTTTATTTTATGAATTGTTTAGTGTGAGGTTGGGTGAGTGATCAAGTTCTATGTTTATTAGGGAAAACGAATTCGGTGGGTTCGGGTCGAGTCGAGTGGAAACTTGGTGTCTCTTACCCTTGCCGTTCATGATGTTAAAGCCCTGTAATTGTGTATAAGATGCCTTGATAATTGTTGGGGGTTTGTAAATCTTTCGAGTTTTTCATAGTGTTTGGCTATTGAATTTCGGCCACACCTTTCTGGATAAAGCCTATGTTTCTGATCTTGGCTGCAACTGAATTTTCGGGCCCTTATGGGTTGCTGGTGTGCTCCTTAGTCGTTTCTCTAATGATATGAAATGTAGTTTACAGACTTAAATCTCATGACCTTTGGCTACAGTATACATGTTAGTGTTCACTGTTCACGGTTCATACTAGGGGAGTTACGGTGAATTGCATCAACTGTATTGATGTTTTCAATAACTCGATACACTATACTGATGTTATTATATATATCATTACTTGCAGTAAGCCCGGCACAGTTGAAGAGGTTTTGTCCATCCACATAAAACCCGGTTGGAAAAAGGGCACAAAAATCACTTTTCCCGAGAAAGGTAACCACGAACCCGACTCCGCCCCGGGGGACCTCATATTTGTCGTGGATGAAAAACCAAACCCTGCTTTCAAAAGGGACGGCAACGATTTAATCGTGTATCAGAAAATCTCCCTATTGGATGCCCTCACAGGAAAGACTATCAACATTACAACCTTGGACGGGCGAGATTTACCTCTCACAGTCTCGAATATCGTGAAACCGGGCCAAGAAATGTTGATTGAGAACGAAGGGATGCCGATATCGAAAGAAGCTGGTAAGAATGGGAATCTGAGGATCAGGTTCGAGGTCAAGTTCCCTTCTCGGCTCAGTGCTGAACAAAAGGCTGATTTAAGAAGGGTCTTGGGAAGGCCAGCAGAGTAATGTTGGGCTTCTTGAAGAAATTAATGGTTTTTAATCGTGTTCTTAACTTAGCTCTATGAGTACAACCAAGTGTATATAGTTAACTTTCTTTTTTCTGGAGTACGTATTTGGAGCGGGTGATTCATCTGTGGAAGAAAACTATTGCAAATTATAATAAAGCCCCTCTTGATTAAGGATGTATTTCCCTCCTCCTCCTCCTCCTCGTCTTACTCTTACTGTGATCAGGTAATATGTTTCTTTTTGCTACCATATACAGTCAGTCTATTATACACAGATATAAACTGCAATTGAAATTCCTTGATACTGAAGAGAAGAAGAGTGATTATTTATCGTCTTCAAGACTACTAAAGTTTATTTCTTTGCCACATGACTAAGTTCAACATTTTCAAAACCATGATCTTCCTTGCTGTCTTCTTCGTCGTCGATTTGAAAATAATTGTTCTTGTATCGGTACCTACTAGCCACCCACAGGAAGTACCCCAAGTTGATCACGCCCAGCCCTGCGATCATGAAGTACAAATTCTCGACTCTTCCCTGGTTGATGTCCTTCGTCAGCCAATCGGGGTGGCCGTGGCCCCCCGTGGTGCTGTGCACCACGTTCACCATGATCGCGCTCAGATAGCTCGCCCCAGCCATCGTGCACGAGAACAGAGAGTTTGCGAAGCTGCTCATATTCTCCGGAAACTCCTTGTTGTAAAACTCAATCTGCCCGATGATGTTGAAAGCCTCGGCGAACCCCATCAGCATAAGCTGCGGGGCCAGCCAGAACACCGTTATCGGGGCGATCCCGTCGGGCCTCGCGTGCAGCAAGGCCGAGCTCCTCCTGACTCGCTCGATCATTCCAGCTGCCACCATCGACATAATCGAGAAAACCATCCCGATCCCCATCCTCTGGAGGAGGGTGATTCCGCCCTCGACTTTCGTTCCTTTTCTGAGGTAGGGCACGAGGATCCTGTCGTAAAACGGGAGCCACATCCCGACGGTGAGCATGGATATGACGGAGAGGGTCCCAGGCGGGACCTGGAAGTTGGGCCCGAGGCGGCGGTCCATTTTCGAGGCCTGCGAGATGGTGAAGGTCGACTGTTGGGCCGTGGCGGTGAAGCAGATTATGCCGGAAGCCCAAATCGGGAAGATCTTGAAGATGCATTTCGCCTCCTCGACTTGCTGGATGCTGCAGAGGGTCCACGGGTCGTCGGACTTCGACCCGTCTTCCGTTATCAGGGCGGCTTTGTTGAAGAAGCGGAATTGGTTCGTTAAAGAGAGCTTCTTGACGACAGTCCCTTCTGACGGGGGCGGGTCGTAAAACTCGGCCCCCTCGTTGACTTTTCGTTTCTTGAAAGATGCGACCACCACTTGTACTGCTCCGGTGAAGCAACTTCCCTCGGGTTTGACGTGGACGTAAATTTTTGTTCCGACGAAGAAGAGGATGGTGGCGATGAGCATGAGGAAGGCGGGGATGGCGAAGCCGAGAAGCCAGCTGACGGAGTCTTGGATGTAGACGATGAGAGTGAGGGCGAGGATCATGACGAGAGTGAAGGAGGTGTAGTACCAGTTGAAGAAGCTGTTGATGTCCTTTCGGCCTTGGGCCGTGGAGGAGTCGAACTGGTCGACTCCGAAGGGGAGGCTGCACGGCCGGATTCCGGCAGAGCCGAGGGAGAGGAGAGAGAGGGCGGCGGCCAAGATGATGAACTGGGGTTTGGTGGGGCCTATGCATTGCTGGTGCTGTGGGATGTTGCAATGTGGAGGGTGGAGTTGGGGCTTCCATGTTATGATGGTCAACATCAGCATTCCCTGCAGATTAATTCAATTATCATATTATCTAAAAGCTTTTAAAGTATTATTAGTCAATTCGATGATCGGTACTTTAATCCGTGAAATTTTCATTTTTGGTCAAAGATCAATAGATAAGTTCACGAGTAAATTCACAAAATTGAGTTTATTCTTGATGGAGAGTGTTAAATAATTTACTATATTTTGGAATAAAAACACTGAATTCAAATACAAGTAACAAAACTAATAAATTCAACATATTCTAACTTTTTCATTACTCGCTCTGTTTAAACAAGGTATTCTCACACCGAGTTGAACATGGATTAATTTTTTTATTTTTTTTGACCAAAAAATAAAAGTTACATAAAACCAGATAATAAATATAAAAAAAGATTAAAATTTTTAGTGAAATTGTATTATTATAAAGTAAAAAATAAAATAATTATTTTATTACTATTGTTGAACATATTGTTTTAAAAATGATAAAAAAAAAAAAAAAAAAGAAGTTAAAAGTACTCATAAATTATTTTCACAAATATTTTTTAATTTTATTCATCGCAACTTACTTTATTAATTTAAAAAAATAATTACACCTAATTTTTTATTTTTTTTTATTTTCATACTCATAAATGACTATTAAGCCTAGAGTATATATAAGAAACACCACAAATCATTGTACATGTCAAAATCAGTTTAGTGATGAGTGTCCGTGTAGTATTGTATTGAATGATTCTTTGAATAATTCTTTAAGTTAGTTTAGTTTCCATCATGAATCAAAGGAAATTGAGATTACACGCACAATTGAGATTTGTATAACAAATAGCATACGAAAGGGATGCGTACGTACGTGTTAAATCGGTTAAGTGTCGATTAACATGAGGTTAGGCGTACTCGTATGCGCTCATTTTGAATGGTTATAGATCAGTTATATACGTAATACGTACCGCGAACGAAAAAAAGGTAGCATAGGCTATAGTCTTGAATCGACCGATGTAAGCATCTGAGATGAACGCGCCGATCAAAGGGCTGAAATTCGTGACACCCGACCACACGTTGATCACATTTGAAGCCATCACTTGATCCATGTTGAACACAGTTAGCAGATACATCATGAAATTCGCTCCCAACCCTATGCTCGCCAACCTCTCACAAGTTTCGTTTCCTGTGTTCCAAATATATATGCATGATCGGAATTTAACTTGTTACTTTCTTCGTCTCAAGTCTTTAATTAAAAATATATAATTGAATATGCATATTAATTTGGTAAGAAAGATATTCATAAAGATTAATAGAAGAGAGATACGTACCCAAAATAAAAGGCATGGACTTCCACCCTCCGGGCTTTCGCTGCTTCTGGTCCGCCGCCTTTTCTTCAGGGCATTCATTTTCCGACGACTCAATGGCCGGAAAAGGAGCCGAATTGGAAGAGAAACAGTTGGTAAAGAAGCATTGGATTTTCATTTTTGTGTGTGTGTGTCTACATAAAAGAAAAGGCTCTATTATGTAGTATAGCTTATAATAACCGAAAATAATGATTTTTATGTGCCCTATAGTCTATATACATATATAGACGCAGTGACAATGTGAAGAGATCATTTTAACTCGAAATTACCATTTTGGTCATGTATCTTTTGTGGTCATTTGACTATCAAGGTTAGTCCAATATTTTTTGTGGTATGTTGAAACTCAAGAGGGTGTGAAGAAACTTTAAGCCTTGATTTTAAAAATATTTTAAAATTCAACATTAATAATATGACTTGTAACGTGAAAATTGTACTTATTTAATCCATCTCACGATAATTACAAGCACACAAATGTCATTGCACAAATAAAATAAATTATTTAAATAATTACAAATACTCCTGATCTGATCTCAGACATATTATATAATCAACATTTTTTTAATTTATAAAAAATAAATAAAAATCGCAACATTGTAATTAAATATAAAAAATGTAAAATTATTTAAAACGTGGGTACGTAGGCCTTAAATTCATCTCATGGTTTGACCACACCACATGTCATGGATAATCATCATCTACGTACTTTAATTACTTAATTATTAACTATTTTCATGTGATTTAATTAATTTATTAATCTTTATTTTCCAGGTAATCCGTGATCGATGAACACATTATTAATTATTGTGTATTTTATAAATTAATTTTTGGTGTTTTCAAATTCCTTGTAACAAATAGTTAGATCCTAATCCATGTTTAGTTTGACTTCACAACTAAAAGTACTACCTTTTGACTAGGTAATTTGGGCAAGTTAATGACCCCGGGAAACCGGATTGAGGGGCGTACATTGCAAAAATGCACCGGACTATAAGCCGTGCACTTTTTCACCGTTAGATTACGTATAAAGATATCTAACGATGAAAGATATATGATGATTTCTGTCATTGCCCATATTTTTAATCTACATATTTTTATTAATTTTACAATTTTTTACGCAATCATTTTTATTAATAAAAAAATAAATTAATTTACACATTTTTAATTCTTACAATCATTTTCATTAATAAAAAAATAAGTTAATTTACACATTTTTAATTTTTAATCTACCAATTTTTATTAATTTTACAATTTATTTTTACGCAATCATGTTTATTAATAAAAAAAATAATTTAATTTAAACATTTTTATTAATTGTACAATTTAATTTATTTTATACAATTTATTTTTAACGCAATTATTTTTATTAAGAATAATATTTAAATGATATTACATTATTTTTTTATTTTTTATTTGAATGATAATATTTTTTATTTTTTATTTGAATGATAATATTTCATATAAATATAAATATATATATATATATATATATATATATATATATATAATAAAAAATATAAAATAATATTAGTAATATAATTTTTTTGTAAATTATTTAGTAGTTGTATAATATTTTTAAATTATATATATTTTTATTATATTTTAGAATATGATATTTTTAAAATTTTAGAATATAATTTATAATTATTGAATTAATTATGTTTTAAAAGTTTTAATTATAAATAAATATATCAGTTGAAAAATATATAATTGGTGTGATTTTCTTTATATAAAATATATTTTAAAAAAAATATTATTGAATGTTTTTATATAAAATATAAATAAATATAAAATAATAATTTTAGAAGAGAAATAAAATCACTTAGATATTAAAAATTAAAAATGTTTAAATTAACTTATTTTTTTATTAATAAAAATAATTGCGTAAAAAAGAATTAAAAATGTGAAAATTAAATTATTTTTTATTAATAAAAATGATTGCGTAAAAAATAATTTGTACAATTAATAAAAATGTTAATAAAAATGTATAGATTAAAAATATGGGCAGTGCTGACAGAAATCATTATATATCTTCCACCGTTAGATATTTTTATATGTAATCTAACGGTGAAAAAATACACTGCTTATTGTCCTGTGCATTTTTGCATTGGACGCTCCCTCGATCCCGGGGAAACCATAGAAATATTAAACATAATTGTCGGTTTTTGTCAATTAAAAGAGCGTAAAAATGTATTTTTAAATAAAAACGATATAACAAAATAATATTTTAAGAATATTTTAGTAAATTAATTAAGATATTTTATTTATTCATTATTCTTATTTTGACAAAAAAAAAATTAGACGAAGTAGTTTGTCCCACGAGATTAGATTCGGAATCATATAAATAAGAATTTCACAAACTATTTATTCTAAATGACGACTTTGATATATACATTAATTAGTAACATAGGACGAATATTTACATGCTACACAACAAAAAAGAGAGGCAAATTCCACATAAATATCAATGTGGGTCATTGGGAGATCGAAGGTTGAAAATGAGAGGTATCAGACTATCATTAATATCTTACAGAATAATTGATTTAAACTATAAACATTTTAAAGTATTCAAATCGCTTTATTTTTTTTGTATTAGATGGTGTTATATATATCTCACATCAATTGTTACATCTTGAACTTATATATAAGTTGAACAATCATATTACATTAATAAAGTTTTTAAAGTGTTATTAGTTCAATCTTAATATGATATCAGAGTAAGTCTATACGATTTGGTATGTTGAGTCCAACTTCGACTTTGACTCTACTCTCAACAACTCTCAACCAACTTTTCAATCTGAAACTTTAGGGTACTGAATTTGAAAAAGTAAAAGTTATGTGTTTTTTTTATTAAAATAATGTAATAATTTTTAAATTTTGTTAAATATTTAAAAAAATATATTTATTTAGTTTATTTGTATTTATTCTGAAATAAATTAAATCGAGTTTAACTGAACTACATTTTTTACTGTGCATGAAACTTTAGAATACAGAATCACAAAAAATTGGACTATGGACTTAATAGATTATCTTTTAGAAATTGAGGTGAATTAATTTATTTAGAGAGTAGGTTTAGAGCTAGGGATCTACGTATATTTTTATTGCAAATGATAGAGAAAATTTTGCACACGGAGAAGTTGTCACACTTCATGAATATGTGAAATCTTACAAATGCGGGGCACGTGTTGACAGTTTGTAAGGATAAATATGTTTGGGCATCACAATGCCTTAAAGGATCTAGACAGAAGTTGTTTTGCTAACATATTTATTTGTTTTATTTCTTTCTTCACAATTTAAACTGTTGTAATCACTTGTCATAGTGGTGATTTGATTTTGCATAGTTCATTAGTTGTAACGTGCTTGAAAAACAATTAACATAGAAGGTTTCTGCCGCAGCACAACAAGGCAGAGTTATGCCGCAACGGTGCAAGGCTTGGACAAGAGGTTGAGTTAAGAGAATCAAGCGAAGCATGATATAAGGGCAAGGGAATGCTGAAGTCCAGATAGTATGGAAGGCATTGCAGTGTGGCAGTGGATTCCAGAAGAACTTCAGAAGGCATCCTGCGGCAGCGGTCAAAGCAGTCTGTCCTAGAATCTCTCAACCGCTTGTTGACCTAGCTAATTAAGGAAACCAGTTGGAACTCTTCACCTATAAATACAAGACGTCCCAGCTGCATTTTCTCAACAATCCAGAATACAAGACAACACCTTAGAAACACAATTACATTACAAGAATCGATCATCTAGCTTTTAGAGCCGCGACTTCTTTTGTGAAGATCGTCGTGCCATATGTTCTCTCGTCTCTAAGAGAGTTCTTTTGTTCAGCTGATGATTCGATAGCTTAGTATAGGTGTTCATTTCAGTAGCTAGGTTTTATTGGTGATTGTTCATACTCTTCGGATACGATTAATACGAAGGCATACATGTGTATAGCCTTTGGTAATATCATTGTAAATACAAGAGTATTCTTTTGTTAAAGACTCATTCTTTAATAAAGTTTCTGGCCGTCCGTTTCGTATGTGTATAATTTAAATACACATACAAATATTTAAATTTGTGTTCTTTATTTTTTGACGTGTGTGTTCGTTCGAAGTGATTTATTTTTATTAATTCCGCTGCAATTCTTATACATATATTACATATCATTTTATCATTTAAACAATCTGATTAATCTGGATAAAATACTTAAATCAAGTAAATTACGTAAAACAAACGGTTTTTCTGTACAAGGCATCAGTCTGCGGCATACGCTGTTCCGCAGAACACTGCCTTGTCTAGGCAACGCATTTAACTACGTTTATTTACTGCCTACGACTTTCACAGTTGACACGTCTTTATAATGAGAAATTACATGAGGCATATATAAATTATATTTAAAAATACTAATATAAGGATTAAAAATAAATTAAATGTTTTAGCTTTTTTTTAAAATTGTTTTCACAATTTTTATTTTTATTTTTTAAATGATTTGCACAAAGAGATAAGGAAAGAAATTATTTTAAAAAAAATTGAAAAAAAAATTTAAAAAAATATTCTTTTGAATTTGTTTTTTAATAAAATAATAGTAGTAATATTTTTTATAAATTATTAAATATTTTTTTTAAAAATATTTATTTATTTTATTTTTATTTATTTTAAAATAAACTTAATCTGGTTGAAATTAATTAGACTGAACTGAAATTAAGTTCAAAATTAATGTTAGTGAGCTTAAGAACATGTTCTTTTGGATGTTTTCACAATTTTTATTTTTATTTTTTAAATGAGTTGCACAAAGAGATAAGGAAAGAAATTATTTTAAAAAAAATTGAAAAAAAAAAAATTTAAGAAAATATTCTTTTGAACTTGTTTTTTAATAAAATAATAGTAGTAATATTTTTTATAAATTATTAAATATTTTTTTTTAAAATATTTATTTATTTTATTTTTATTTATTTTGAAATAAACTTAATCTGGTTGAAATTAATTAGACTGAACTGAAATTAAGTTCAAAATTAATGTTAGTGAGCTTAAGGACCTGTTCTTTTGGACTGAAATCGCCTGAACTGAACTGAACTGAACTTAAGCAATCTAAACTGAACTGAACTGAATTAAACTAAACTGAAATTAAGTTCAAAATTAATGTTAGTGAGCTTAATGACCTGTTCTTTTGGACTGAAATCGCCTGAACTGAACTGAACTTAAGCAATCTAAACTGAAATGAACTGAATTTAAGCGATCTGAAATGAACTGAACTTAAGCGATCTGAACTGAACTTAATTAATTTTTTATAAAAATAAAAATAATTTTTATAAATCATTAATTTTTTTAAAAAAATATTAATAATATTATAACAGTAACTAGATTTTATATTTAAAATTATAAATTAAAATTATTTTTTGTTTATTTTATTTTAATTTATTTTGAAACGAAGAACTGAACTGAACTAATCTGAACTGAATTAAAATTAAGTTCAAAAGAACAGGTACTAACCCCTTTAATTAGCATCTCCTAGGTAAGGGTCATGTAAATAAATTAGATGTGGTCTAGAAGATTTGAAGGTAGGTGAAGATAATTAAGACTGTGATTGCCTGCTAAATCAAACTTCATTTGTTTATTTATTTGAATATGTATTTTATTCAACAAAGCAAAATAACTGAATTGATTTGAAAACTCAAAATAAGAAGAAAAATACCGTTATATCCCATAATTAAAGTTAAAAAATATAGATTTCTCACACTCATTTTCAAGAAAATATAATATTTCATGATCAGTCTCACACAATAAATCATACTCTCTTCCATCTTTTTTATATGTCGTTTTTTTAATTTTTTACTTTTCAAATGTCGCTTTACAATTTTGTACCTCAAATACCTTATTTACTTTTTAGTCATTAATATACTAATCAATGCTAATTAAACGGATGAAGAAGGAAAAAAAATACACTCAAAAAACACACAACACAAACTTACGAGTTAAAAAAAACTAGTCAAATGATTAATCAAAGGAAAAATAAAATTGCATGCTAATTTTGTGAATCTCTATTTAGAACAAAAAATTTTAGTTTCAAAACAAAATTTTGAACACGAGAATTCAAACTTATTTGGAGAAGATAAGAAGGTGGTTTTTTTTATTGAATAACTGTAAAAAAATATTGAGAAATCCAAACAGTTTTTGGCTTAAAAAGTTTAATGTAACTGATCATTAAATAAGGGTAAAATAAGATTTATTTTATTGTATTAATAAGTGTGTAGAATTTGATAATTAAGCAAAAACGAAGGAGATATCTGGTCTGGTCAGAGTGAGATAGAGTATCCTTCCTATTAATCTCCTGTATTCAGAGGGATTAGAGAGAGGGTTACCTTCCTCTTTAGTAAGCTTTAAACCTTGTTCAAAAGGAAACTTGGCTGGCTTACTATCAAGGAGATCACAGTCAGAAATAATATCAAGAGTATACTGTCTTTGATTGATAGTCAAACCACTGTTGTTTCTTGCTACTTCAATGCCAAGAAAGTACCTCAGATTCCCAAGGTCCTTGAGTTGAAAATGATCAGATAAATAGGCTTTTAATTTCATGAGAGAATCAGAATCATTTCCTCCCAATATGATATCATCAACATAAATTAATAAGAAGGTAATGGAGGAACCTGTTGTCATGATGAATAAGGAGGAATCAGCATGACTTTGAACAAAGCCATAAGTGGAAATTACTGAACAAAGCTTCTCATTCCATTGCCTTGAAGCTTGTCTCAAACCATAAAGGGATTTGTTCAGCTTACAGCATAAATTGGATTGAGAAGCAGTTGAATATCCTTCAGGAAGGGTCATGTATACATCCTCATGAAGATCTCCATAGAGGAATGCATTATTAATGTCTAACTGAGTCAAATGCCAATTAAGAGAAGAAGCAAGAGCTAGTACTGTCCTTACAGTAGCAATCTTGGCAACTGGAGAGAATGTCTCAAAGAAATCCAATCCCTCCTGTTGTGTGTATCCCTTGGCAACCAACCTTGCTTTATATCTTTCTATAAAACCATCTGCATTTCTTTTGATTTTATATACCCACTTACAACCTATCAGCTTCTTTCCTGAAGGAGTGGGAATGACTGTCCATGTTTTATTTGCCTCAAGAGCCTGTATCTCTTTGTTCATTGCTTCCTGCCAAACTGGTTGAGTTGCTGCTGATTTGTAAGTCTTTGGTTCAGTGTGAGTAGCTGTGGATAAAACGTATGATAGGTATGGAGTACTCAACCTTTCAAAGGTGAGATTATCAGATAGTGGATAGGTAGAAATAGTCATAGGTGAGCTCTCAGTTTTATTGTGCACATGTGAAATGAGATGGCATTGATAATCCTTCAAATAACCTGGAGGTTTGGAATTTCTTCCTGTTCTTCTGACTGGGGCCATTGATGATGAGAGATCATCACTCTCACTAGTTGTAGTTGCAGGCTCAGTAGCAGTTTCATTCTGATCTACATGATCAATATTAACCATAATGTTCTCATTTGCAGGAGTAGTAGATTGAGGTGTGTCTTCAGAAACCGGAGTTGCAGTTGCTGGAGAATGAATGGTGGATGGATATTCAAACATGTCAAAAGGTGATGAATGTTGAGGCTCTGACTGTGAATCTATAGAATCATGAAAGGGAAATATTTCCTCATAGAACTTTACATCTCTTGCAGTGATAAGAGTATGTTGTTCTATGTCATATAGTATATATCCTTTAATTCCTTTAGGATGTCCCACCAGTACACACTTATGGGCCCTAGAGGAAAACTTATCCTTTTTGGGATCAAGGTTAGTAGCAAAGCACAGACATCCAAATGTTCTGATGGAAGAAAAATCAGGATGCTTGCCATGCAGAATGAAATATGGTGTGTCATTATTGATGACTTTGGAAGGTAGCCTGTTGATGAGGTAAGTTGCAGTCATCACACACTCACCCCAGAGTTCAATTGGCACATTAGATTGAAATTTGAGAGCTCTGGCAACTTCAAGGATATGCCTGTGTTTCCTTTCTACCACAGAATTTTGTTGAGGAGTGTATACACAGCTTCTTTGATGTTCAATGCCATGTTTGTTAAAGATCTCATGCATCTCAAACTCTTTACCTTGATCACTTCTTATAGTTTTGATTTGACAGGAAAATTGAGTTTTAACATTATGTATAAAACTCTCTAATATTTTTCTGACTTCAGCTTTGGAGAACATCAAATAAAGCCAGGTGAATCTACTTTTGTGTTCAACAATTGTAAGGAAATATCTATGTCCTCCATGAGTACTAACTGAGAAGGGACCCCAAATATCCACATGTATTAAATCAAATAAAGAACCTGTCTTGTCAATATGCTCAGGGAAAGGTATTCTTGTCTGTTTTGATTTATGACAAACATCACAAGCATGCTTAGCAAAAGTATCTGAAACTGATGGAAATTGTTTATTAACTTGGTTCATAAGAATCATTCTGTGTACAGAGGGATGTCCCATACGCTTATGCCAAGTATCAATAGAAACACTACTACTTATACTAAAATTCTTGTCTGCAACCTTCTCTCCTGCAGCTGCTGACTCAAAATGGTATAATCCCTCAATCTCTTTAGCTCTCCCAATCACCTTTCAGCTGTGTGAATCCTGTATAGTACAGTATCCATGAGAGAAAACCAATTTTGACTTAGTATCCAATAGCAGCTTACTCACTGAGATTAGATTAAAATGGAATGAGGGAACTAGAAGTACATTGGTAAGCACAATGTGATTACTGAGATCTACTGTCCCAACATGTGTAACCAATATATTAGTTCCATTAGGTAACTTTAGATTGACAGGACTCCTTGACCTGATATCCCTCATACCTTTAGAGCTGTTTGTTATGTGATCACTGGCCCCAGAATCCATGATCCATGCTTTAGTACTTAAACTTAACATACAATGTGAAGCAAGAGTGTATGAACAATTATTACCTGCAACCTTCTTTTCAGTTGTTCCAGTGTTGAAGCCCTGCAAGAGATTGCACAAGTGTTTGAACTCTTTTGATGAGAGTTTCACCTCTGGTTCTTCTTCCTGCTTCTCTACTTGATTCACATTAGACCTTTGTGAATTATTCCAGGTTTTGTTAGTTGCATTCTTATCTCTATCTGGAAATCCATGCAACTGAAAGCATCTCTCAATTGTATGTGTAAGGATAAATATGTTTGGGCATTACAATGCCTTAAAGGATCTAGGCAGAAGTTGTTTTGCTAACATATTTATTTGTTTTATTTCTTTCTTCACAATTTAAACTGTTGTAATCACTTGTCAGAATTGGTGATTTGATTTAGCATAGTTCATTAGTTGGAACGTGCTTGAAAAACAATCAACATAGAAGATTTCTGCCGCAGCACAGCAAGGCAGAGTTATGCCGCAGCGGTGCAAGGCTTGGACAAGCGGTTGAGTTAAGAGAATCAAGCGAAGCATGATATAAGGGCAAGGGAATGCTGAAGTCCAGACAGTATGGAAGGCATTACAGTGTGGCAGTGGATTCCAGAAGAACTTCAGAAGGCATCCTGCGGCAGCGGTCAAAGCAGCCTGTCCTAGAATCTCTCAACCGATTGTTGACCTAGCAAATCAAGGAATTCAGTTGGGAATCTCCTCCTATAAATAGAGGACGACCCCAACACTATTCAGCAACTTTCATACAACACAATTACACCTTATACACTTCCATTTCCACTCTAGTTCGATCGATCAGCTTTAGAGCCGCGACTTCATTTGTGAAGCTCGTCGTGCCGTGTGTTCTCTCGTCTCTAAGAGAGTTCTTTGTTCATGCTGATGATCGTAGGCTTAGAATAGGTGTAATACAGTAGTTGCTAGGTTTTGTTGTTGATTGTTCTTACTCTTCGGATACGATTCATACGAAGGCATACATGTGTATAGCCTTTGGTAATATCTTTGTAAATCCAAGAGTATCATTTTGTAAAGACTCGTTCTTAATAAAAGTTTCTGGCCGTAAGGCCGTTTCGTATGTGTATAATTTAAATACACATACAAAGATTTAAATTTGTGTTCTTTACATTTTTCGTACGTGTGTGTGTGTTCGTTCGAAGTGATTTATTTTTATTTATTCCGCTGCAATTCTTATACATATATCACATATAATTTTATCAATTAAACAACTTGGTTAATCTGGATAAAATACTTAAACTCAATTAAATCACGTAAAACGAACGTTTTTCTGTACAAGGCATCGTGCTGCGGCATACGCTGTTCTGCCGCAGAACACTGCCTTGCCTAGGCAGCGCATTTCACTGCGTCTTATTTACTGCCTACGACTTTCAAGTGGTATCAGAGCGGGCACTAGACTTACTTAGTGTTTAAGGTCCGTCTGATCACGCACACTTACAATGGCAGATCCATCTTACATCGTACGAACACCGGTTGTTCTTGACGGTAGTAATTACGGATTTTGGAAAACCCGCATTGAAGCAAGGATCAAATCAATGGATCGCAGTGCGTGGCTATCCGTACTTCGAGGATGGAAACCACCTCAGGAGGAAATCCCTGAAGGCGGCATGATTGAAAAATCTCCGGAGAAGTGGTCTATCGAAGAGACTGCCGCAGCTACTGCCAACGATAGGGCAAGGTGTGCCATCCTTGAATCCATCGATTGCAACATGTACAGAATTGTTAAACAATGTACTACTGCCAAACAAGTGTGGGATTTGCTGGCTCTTCATTGTGAAGGTAACAACACAGTGAAGAAAACCAAGGTCCGTATGCTTATGTCTCGTTTCGATAACTTGCGTATGAACGAGGACGAGACTTGCCTTCAGTATTTTGGAGAATTAATGTCCATTGTTACTGAATGTGCTGACCTTGGTTCACCCATTAGCAATCCGGCAGTGTGTAGTAAGATAATGCGATCGATGAGCAAGAAGTTCCTGCCGAAGGTCACTGCCATAGAAGACAGCGAAATGTCTGAAGAAGATTATGTTTCATTAATGGCGATCTTCAAGAACTATGAACTGAACCATGAAGATCGTGAAACTCACGGGAAATCACGTTCACGAAGCGACGAGAGGAATATTGCCTACACCGTGGTAGAGCCCGACGGCAGAGAACAAGGCAATAGTTCTCAAGGCAGCAGTCCCACCTCTACCAATGAATTAACTGATGAAGAGATCTACGAGCTACTTGGATCTGATGGTGGAGATGACCAATTTGCATTCCTCGCCCGGAAAATGGATGCTGTACTTGTTCGCTCGCTGAAGAAACCGTACGATCCCCGACGAAGGAAGTTCCCGGCAAGGTCCCCACAAACTCAAGATCGACGACTTGTGATCCGCCAACCAAGCACGGGATCAACCTCAAGTTCAAGTCCAAATTCAAAGGACTGGTCGAGGATCAAGTGCCACGTATGTCAAGGGATTGGACACTACTCAACCGAATGCCCTTCAAAAGATCGAGGCATTGGAATTTTTAATTCCATGGTTGCGCAAGAAGATATGGAACAATATTGCCTTGAAGACTCAACCACTGCGCTTACTGCTCAACCGAAGGCACAACCCTATCTGACGCTGAAGATGACAGTCCATCCAATACTACTGCACGACGGCATGTTGCATTTTTCGCTCCTGCCGCAGAGAACTGCCTGTGCCTCACTGCCTCAGTCAATGGTTATGAATCTGAAGAGGAGACCATTCCCATTGATATTTTCATCGAGCTCAAAGAAAGTTTCGATGAGCTACGCATGGAATTTGCTCGGCAGACCAAGATGATGAAGATGCTTACTTCAACCAAAGCCGGATATGAAGAAAAAGTGAAGAAGCAGGCCATGGCAATTGAACAAATGCTCGTAGAAAAGAACACCTTTGAAGAACGATTGAAGAAACTTGATGTCCAACTCACCAGAAAGGATATGGAGGCCGAACAACTAAAAATTGACTTTAATCGTGTAAATGGAAAACTTGAAGTTGCTAATAATACTTTTTTAAAACTCAACACGGCAACATCAAAATTAGATGCTGTAATGAGCATATCTCATGTTGAACGGCAAGGCCTAGGACATCAAAAAGTTGTAGATGTCGTTTTTCCAAAGAAAAACTCAATGGACATGGCATTTGTAAAGGCATCAAGTGACGATTCAACAACTGCCGCACAATCCTCAACTCCAATAAGGGATGAACAAACAGAAGGCAAGGTCGTTGCCCCAGCAAGGGACTGTCGCAGAAGGCCGAAGCAAAGGCAGGCACCGTCAGGCAGGATGAAGACAAGAAAACCCCTGCCTAAGCAACATTTTAAGTCAAAGAGACGATATGTTTGTCACTACTGCCTAGTACCTGGTCATATTCGACCGTTTTGTTGGAGACGTGAAGAAGATCAAGCAAGAGGATATCACTTTCACTCCAACACTGGACCACGGCATCCCAAATACTTCTCGCATTCTCTGTCTTCACGACACTTTATCAAAAAGAAGGCAGCAATTATACGCAAATGGGTGCCCAAAACTAAACTCTCTACGAATGTTTGTTTTACAGGTCCCTCCGATGAATCCTCTGCCGCATCAAATGCCGTCCAAAGTGTTGAAACATGCAATGTTATCTTCACTGCCCTCAAAGCCACCAAAGATGATAAGTGGTACTTCGATAGCGGATGCTCGCGGCACATGACCGGAAATAGTGATCACCTCATCGACTACAAAGCCTTTCACGGAGGAGAAGTCACTTTTGGAGGAGGTTCCAGTGGCTCAATTGTTGGCCGAGGCACTTTAAATGTGAAAGGGTTGCCAAAGCTACAACAAGTGCTTCACGTTGAAGGCCTCATCACAAACCTCATAAGCATAAGTCAACTATGCGATGAAGGCATGAATGTAAAGTTTACTCACCAAATGTGTGAAGTGTTTGATAGTGCAGGGAACCCACTCATTCAGGGGGAGCGTTCCAAGGCAAACAACTGCTACTCCATTGGAGAAACATGCCTCTCTGCACAAGTCAAAGATGACATAGACCTATGGCATCAAAAACTTGGACACACAAGTCTTGGGAATTTAGAGCGTCTAATCAAGCTCAATGCTGTTCGTGGACGTCCAGCTCTCCCAAAAATCCAGAAGACAACATGTGGACATTGCAAACAAGGAAAAATGACTCGTACAAGTCATCCAGCAATACCTGCCGCAGGACAGACTGATGCCTCTGCCGCAGGACCTGCCAACTCCAAGGCAGAACTGTATCAAAAGCAAACCAAATGCTTTGATCTCCTCCACATGGATTTAATGGGACCAATCGAGACTAGGAGCCACTCTGGAAAACGCTACGTACTTGTCGTAGTAGATGATTTCTCAAGATATACTTGGGTACGTTTTCTCCAAGACAAGAGTGAGACATTTGACGAGGTGTCCAAGCTCATTAGGTGGATAAAGACCAACCATGAAGCCTCAGTAAAGAGAATAAGAAGTTTCCATGGCACCGAGTTTGAAAACCAACGGCTTTCTCGATTTTGTGATACGCATGGCATTGCCCAAGAGTTTCCTGCCCCCATAACACCGCAACAGAACGGCGTGGCTGAAAGGAAGAACCGAACCCTCAAAGAAATGGCATGCACAATTCTGATCGCCAAGGTCCTAAGCAAGCAATTTTGGGCAGAAGCATTCAATGCCGCATGCCATATCCTGAACCGCATCATCATACGTTCAGGAACAACAAAAACGGCCTATGAGATTTTGAACAATAGGAAGCCTAATTTGAAATACTTTCATGTGTTTGGCTCTGTTTGTTATGTGTTGAATGATAGGGAACCTAGATCTAAACTTGATCCAAAGTCACTAAAAGGATTATTTGTTGGATACTCTAGGAATAGTCATGCCTATCGTATTTTTATCATACAAACTAGAACCATCATTGAATCTGTTAATGTTGATTTTGATGATCTTAGTCGACTCAGGAAACCCAAAGAAGAAGATGTACAAGGTTTGCTCGAGCCTGCCGCAGTAGCAGAAATTGAAGGCAGTTTCACACCTGCGCAGCCTACTGCCGCACCTACTGGCTCGAATGATGATGCCCAACCTTCTACAGCGTCTCCTGAGCAATCAAACGATGAAAGCACCCCACAACAATCAGATTCATCAGATGTTGAAGAGATGTCAAACCAACGACGAAGGGATCCCCCAAGGCATGTTATCCGAAACCACCCTTCGAGTCAATTGTTGGCCACACGCATGAGAGCTCGTCCGTACATCAACTACCGCAACATGACCAAGAATGTAAGCATGTCTGCCACATGCATTGAGATAGGCATTGTCTCGTATCTCTCCACGGTAGAACCGAAAAATATCAAAGAAGCATTGACCGATGAATTTTGGATCATGGCAATGCAAGAAGAGATGAACGAGTTTGAAAGAAACAAAGTTTGGAAGCTCATTCCTCGTCCCAAAAACAAGAATGTAATCGGGACAAAGTGGATTTTCAAGAACAAATCAAATGAGCATGGGCAGGTTGTGCGCAACAAGGCAAGACTCGTTGCACAAGGCTACACCCAAATTGAAGGCATTGATTTCGATGAGACCTTTGCCCCCGTAGCACGCATGGAGTCCACACGTTTGCTTATTGCTATTGCATGCCACCTCAACATCACCTTACATCAAATGGACGTGAAGGCAGCCTTTCTCAACGGCATACTTGAAGAGGAGGCATACGTTGCACAACCCAAAGGCTTCGAAGATCCGAAATTTCCTGACCATGTGTATCAATTACACAAGACATTGTACGGCCTAAAACAAGCTCCTAGAGCTTGATATGGCTGCCTAACTGATTTTCTACTCAGTTTCAGATTCACTCGAGGCACTGCCGACAAAACACTGTTTGTTAAATTCAATTCTTCCGATATTTTAATTGCACAAATCTATGTTGATGATATTGTCTTTGGATCCACATGTGAAAACATGCTTAAGGCATTCACCTCTGCCATGTCATCAAAATTTGAGATGAGCATGGTAGGAGAACTAACTCATTTTTTAGGGCTCCACATCAAGCAATCATCAACTGGAACTTTCATCTCACAAGCCACATATGCTAAGAATCTCATCAAAAGATTCCAACTTGATGGATCCAAACCCATGAGAACACCTATGGGTTCAACGGACAAGATCTCCCGAGGCACTGATACTGCCGCAGTGGATCAGACACTCTACCGATCCATGATAGGGAGTTTACTTTATCTTACGGCAACTAGACCTGATATTATGTACAGCGTTTGTTTATGTGCCAGGTTTCAAGCTGATCCAAGGGAAGAACACTTGAAGGCAGTCAAACGCATCATACGATATGTTGCCGCATCAGTCGAGTTAGGCATATGGTATACCAAAGATACCAATACCGATTTAGTTGGATTTTCCGATGCCGACTGGGCTGGAGACATGGATGATCGCAAGAGTACAAGCGGTGGATGTTGTTTTCTTGGAAATAACATCATTTCATGGCATAGCCGCAAGCAAAACTGCATTTCTCTATCCACTGCCGAATCAGAATATGTTGCCGCAGGAAGCTGCTGTACCCAACTCATCTGGCTAAAGCACATGCTTGATGACTACCATTTGGATAGCAACATTCTTACACTCTACTGCGACAATACGAGTGCCATAAATATCAGTCATAATCCAGTACTGCACTCAAGAACCAAACACATCAGCATAAGGCATCATTTCATACGAGATTTGGTGGATAAACGTCTCTTGAGGATTGATCACATCCCAACAGAGAAGAAAATAGCTGATATCTTCACCAAGCCACTGAACTCAGAACGTTTCATTGCCCTAAGGAATTCTTTGTGCATGTGCATCATGCCTTAGATGCTGATCTACATCATGCTGCCGCATTATCATGCCTACTGAACCTCTGCCACAGCATTCTGCCTTGTCAACATATGAGTTTAAAATTTTCCGAAGGAAGAGAGAATACCCAAACCACTTTAGGCAACATGGTCAAACCCATATACATGTAATTAATACTCAATGGGTTGAGATACTATGTACTAGGTGACCTAAGTATTTAATAACCTCATTATTGACATGGCATTATACCTAAGTAGAGTATAAGTACTTATGATGCAGCATGATGTTTCATTAGGATTAGATGTCTTTATTCTTTTCCTAATTTTGCTTTGTAAGCCTTGATTTTTTCACACCACAAAAAATATTTTAATTGTTTTACTTTATTCAAAAAAAAAAAAAATTGAAAAATGAAAAATAGAAAAAGAATATATTCTAAAAACAGAAAAATAGATAAACAAAAAAAAGGAGATTTTGGATTTTCATTTTTTGGCAACAACCTGCCGCAGAGCCTTGCCCCACTTGACCGTTGGGCAGCACTTGAGTATGCGGCAGGCGACGGTTCAGCTTCAAAAAGTAACCGTTGCCTAGTTGCCCATCCCATCAACTGCCATCCGTTTCTTTCTCTTAAAACTCTTTTCAAGTTTTATTTTTAATATCCAGAAATCAAACGTCCTAATTTTATTCTAACTCTTTCTCTATCACATATTCGATCAAGAGTTTAATTTTTCTGAAATTCTTCAACCCTAGTTTTTCTCTGAAACGCACAAGTATAAAATCATCATCTTCTTTGCGTTAAATCGTGCACTCTGTTTTTTTTAAAACCCTAATTTCATCAAGAACTTTGAATTCAATGGCATTATCTCCTTTCGCCTTTGCTCACTACTACTCGGACCCACGTCTGGTGGAGCTCATCAAAGAATCTCGCCCCGATGCAACTATGGAGGATATTCAACCCGCGGAGTCTCTGCCGTTCATCAACCGCCTCATCGCCATCGACGCCGCCGCCGCAGCAGCTGCCGCCGCCGCAATCGACGCCGCTTCCCAGCCGCCGCACGTCGAGGCCGGAGAAGGATCAGGTAAGGCTTCTCCCATGAACATCTCTCCGGAGCATGATGCAGGGGGAGAAGCTGCCGCAGAAGACGAACCTGCCGAAGAAGAACGAGTCTATCCCGAACCGACTCCACTGTCCATCATCCGCCCTGGAGATGATGACATCTCCGGCGACACTGAGCCGTCTCAGACTCCACGACCACCGGTAGTTATTCCGGGAGTTGATGATGTGCTTGCATACGAGGCTGCCCAGAATGAACGATCATTCCACACCTCTGACTTAAAAGGGCTTTTTACTCCTGAACCCTCTGTCACTGCCGCATCATCTGCCTTTCCACAGGCAGACCCTGAAGTGCAGCAGCAAGGCAAGCAAATGCCTTACAACAGGAGGGATGATGATGATGATTTCAATTATGCCGAGCTCTACGACAACTATCCCATATCTCAGAAAAAGACCAAGGCTCGCAAACCGACTCCTTATCCATCTGCAAATCCACCCTCCGATGCGGAAGATTCCGGCCACTCAAGTCAACAGCAGCATGATGCCGCAGATGCCTCTGACACAGAATCAGACCCACTGCTGCAGGATCTTGCCTCCAGGAAGCGCAAGAAACAGCAAGTGCCCATCACTCGCCGGCCGTCCACCAGATCCGCCACTGCCTATGCTAAAAGCAAAGGTCCGGCTGTGCCCCCAACCTCAATGGAAAACCCCATTGATGTAGAAGCCACCACTGCTAAGAAATCCCGAAAAGGGAAGGAGAAAGCTGCCGCAATCAAACCTGACAGCTCTCATAGTGGTGATGACGCAGCACAACCTGCTGCGAAGAAGGGTGGCAAGGCACCAAAAATTGATGCTCCCAAGGAGGACTCAGATTCAGATATGAAACCCGGCAAAGGTTATTCAAGGCGATTCTGGTCGGAACGCCGTTCAGTAATTGGGCCCCAATTCTACTCCAACAAGCCCATTCAAACGGATCGTTGTGTGGACATGCCGACTTGTGCCAGACACAAAGTTGATAAGTTCTTAAAAATGATGAAGTTGGTCAAGGCAGTCACCTACGCAGGACCCTACTGAGAGGACTTGGTGCGCGATTTTTATGCTAACTTGCGCCCCTGCTTTGGTGATGATGGTTCCCGTGGCTATGGGAAGGTGTATCTCCGGGAGAAAATTTTTAATTTTACCCCTTCTGCCATTAATGCCTTCCTTGAGCGCTCTGATATCGAGTATCCTGCCGCACTTGCTGATCCTACGGTTGCCGCAGTCTCTTACCGCTTGACCAAATCACCACCGGATGCTGCCAACAACATACCTTGCTCAAAACTCTCATCTTTTTATTATTTCATGTTCACTGTTGCCAGGCACAACTGGATTCCCACAACAAATGTGCACTTTGTGCATACCCAAATGGGGGAAATCCTGTTTCATCTTGGTGCAGGTAGACAGGTGAATTTGGGAGAGCTCATTTTTGAGAAGATTGCTTCACAGGCAGAGAACATCACCCAGACGCAGAGCCTTGCGTTCCCTTCTTTGATCTGGGAGATGTTGAAGATCCAAGGGCTCTCGATCAACAGTGCTGATCAACTGACTGCTGTGCCACATCCCTACAAGTTGTCTGTTCGTGAGTACAATGACTTGCCGTGGAATGGTTTTCATGCTACTACCGTAGTGCCTCCCACTCCACCTCCAAAGAAGGCTCCCAAGCTGCCGCAGACTGATGCCCCTAGCTCATCTGCTCCACATCCAGGTGTTTCTGCTCGTGTCCAGGCATTTGCAGACCAAGTTGCTGCAAACCACATGGTTATCATGCAGGACTACATGTCAAAAGCACTCGTGGATGCCATTACTTTCTTTCTTGAAGAAGAGGGCTTTCCTCCACAAAAAGGGGGAGTACCAGCAGCCGAGGCCAAAATGGCAAAGAGCACTGTCTTGAAGATGTTGAAGAAGCGCATTGATGCAGACCTCAAAGAAGTTGAAGCTGAAGAAGCTGCAGAGAAGGATGTTGCCGCAGCAGAGAAGGCCGCCGCAGACACTGTAGCAAAGATTGATGGTGAAGAGCGTGGATCGTCTCCTGAGCACGATGATTGAAGATTTCAAGGATTGCAGTTCTGAAGACCCGAAGAAAAATTATTTCTTCTTTTTGCTTTAAGTTTTTATTCACTCTGAACAATTTATTTAATTTCTGTCTATTTGCTTTTTGAACAATTTGGTTTAAGTTTTTATTTGGTTGAACAATTTCTATTCAAGTTTTTAAGGCTTACTTAGTTTAACTTGTTTTTGTTCTATTAAGTTAGTTAGTTGTTAAATAAATGTTTTTGTTCTACTTAGGAAGTATCAACTAAGGGGGAGTTTTAATGCCTTAGTTGTTTTGTTAAGATAAATCTCATATACTTCTAAGTCAGATGTATTTCATTGAGGGGGAGTGCTCCATTGCGCTGCTGCCTCATGGTTTTGTGAAGAAAGATAAAAAGGGGGAGTTTGTAAGGATAAATATGTTTGGGCATTACAATGCCTTAAAGGATCTAGGCAGAAGTTGTTTTGCTAACATATTTATTTGTTTTATTTCTATCTTCACAATTTAAACTGTTGTAATCACTTTTCATAATTGGTGATTTGATTTAGCATAGTTCATTAGTTGGAACGTGCTTGAAAAACAATCAACATAGAAGATTTCTGCCGCAGCACAGCAAGGCGGAGTTATGCCGCAGCGGTGCAAGGCTTGGACAAGAGGTTGAGTTAAGAGAATCAAGCGAAGCATGATATAAGGGCAAGGGAATGCTGAAGTCCAGACAGTATGGAAGGCATTGCAGTGTGGCAGTGGATTCCAGAAGAACTTCATAAGGCATCCTGCGGCAGCGGTCAAAGCAGCCTGTCCTAGAATCTCTCAACCGATTGTTGACCTAGCAAATCAAGGAATTCAGTTGGGAATCTCCTCCTATAAATAGAGGACGACCCCAACACTATTCAGCAACTTTCATACAACACAATTACACCTTATACACTTCCATTTCCACTCTAGTTCGATCGATCAGCTTTAGAGCCGCGACTTCATTTGTGAAGCTCGTCGTGCCGTGTGTTCTCTCGTCTCTAAGAGAGTTCTTTGTTCATGCTGATGATCGTAGGCTTAGAATATGTGTAATACAGTAGTTGCTAGGTTTTGTTGTTGATTGTTCTTACTCTTCGGATACGATTCATACGAAGGCATACATGTGTATAGCCTTTGGTAATATCTTTGTAAATCCAAGAGTATCATTTTGTAAAGACTCGTTCTTAATAAAAGTTTCTGGCCGTAAGGCCGTTTCGTATGTGTATAATTTAAATACACATACAAAGATTTAAATTTGTGTTCTTTACATTTTTCGTACGTGTGTGTGTGTTCGTTCGAAGTGATTTATTTTTATTTATTCCGCTGCAATTCTTATACATATATCACATATAATTTTATCAATTAAACAACTTGGTTAATCTGGATAAAATACTTAAACTCAATTAAATCACGTAAAACGAACGTTTTTCTGTACAAGGCATCGTGCTGCGGCATACGCTATTCTGCCGCAGAACACTGCCTTGCCTAGGCAGCGCATTTCACTGCGTCTTATTTACTGCCTACGACTTTCAGTATGATTAGGCTTCCCACAATGACTGCAAATCACATTTCCTTTATTTTGACCTTGATTCTGGTTCTGGTTTTGACTTTGACTCTGAGTCTGATTAGATAAGTTCCTTGTGAAATATCCAGGTGGATATCCATATATGAGGAAAAACTTATCCACAGTATGTCAGTATGATTATCTCTTCCACATTTAGTACAGATTATAGGGCTTTTCTGATTTGTTTGGTTTCCTCCTCTATTCCAGCTCTGCTGACTCATGGATCTGTTTAAGTTTTCTTGCTTTGCTGCCATTGCATTGGCATGAGTGTTACTTGCTCCAAGATTCTTCAACTCCAGATTAGATTCTTCTTGAGAGACAAGACTGAATATTTGATCAAGAGTAGGTAAAGGATCCTTAAGTAAAACTTGGTTTCTTAAATTCATGTACTCACCAGTGAGCCCCATGAGAAACTGTAATATCCTCCTTTTGTTATCCTTTTGATGACTATTCACCATGGCAGGACAGTTAGTCATAGGACATGTATCAAAAGATTCATAAGCTTCTATTTCATCCCAAATCCCTTTAAGTTTAGCAAAATAAATACTCACTGCATCTCCTTCTTGCTTAGTACCAATCAATTTTTGCTCAAGCATATATACCATGTTATTGTTAGCTTTTGAAAACTTAGTATGGAGTTCTTTCCATACCTGTCTAGCTGAGGTTGCGTAGGCAGTGAAACCTGCCAATTCTGGTGACAGGTTTGCTGTAATCCATGTTAGTACCATGATGTTGCATCTCCTCCAGTCAATAAATAAAGGATCATCTGGTGCGGGTTCTGGAATTGAACCATCCACGAATCCATGTTTATTCTTTGTCATGAAAGCCATCAACATGTTTATGCTCCAAGATTGATAATTCTTCGCATTAAGCGGCTCACTGACAAATTTCTGACTTGGCGCCTCCCCATAGTGAAGAAAATACGGACTGGGCGGTTTGGATGGATGCATGGGATCCGATGTGTCAAGTTCTGATGACATGCTGCTTCCTTCTTTCTCTTTCTCTTCTGGATTAACCATGATGTGCGCGGATATGCTCTGATACCATATAGAATTTGATAATTAAGCAAAAACGAGAGAGGAGTTCTTCCTCTCTGTGTATTGAAGATTAAAATATATTAATGTGAATTAGGGTTTACAAACTTGCTGTCAAACTAATGATCGAACAAACCTATTTATACATCAAAGAATCATAACCCTAGTATAATTAGGAAACGGAATAATTAAGGACAAGGAAAACCCTAAAAGGGCCAAGGCCCAAGAACCCTAATCCGCTGTGCATGAACTCGCATGCAGTCCATGCATGACTGCATGCATGCATCTAGTTCAATAAAGTGTGCAACATATCAAATATAAAAAAAATGGGAGGGAGTAGTATATGAATGACCACTATGTATAAGTGTAAGTGATCTTATTTCACTAAGTTACGAAATGCACATTCAAGCTCCTTAAGCTGAGCTCATGTCAAAATCGCATCTATGTCAAAATTTGTATGTAGAATATATATATAGTCTAGCACACAGATCTTTGTGTTAAGTCGTGAATTATAGTAATTAATTAGTAATAGAAGTGAAAACAACTTTCTTATCATGTAAAGAAGGTTGTGTTCATATGTTCATGTTATACACTAGAAGAGAGTTGCAGGTGAATTAATTAACGGTTGATTCTTATATATTTTTTACATGATATTACAATAATTAAACTTTGTTTAAACCAGTAAATATTTAAAAAAATGAAATATATTTTTATTTTTTACTTTAAAATACAATATAATTAATTATACATTCAACACACATATTAATCACAGGGGTGTGCATATATACACATAGTTCTTATTTCTTAGGGGTTGAGGGCCTGCCGTGAATATTTCCATAAGCAGTGTACACGTCTCCATAAAAACTTTCATTCATTATCAATTGTAGATTTATACTACATCTAACGTACTCATCAAAAATTGCACACATATTAATCACATTAGTTGTGCAATGCATAATTCCATAAGCAAAACTTTCATTCATTATCAATAGTAGAATTAGGCAAGTTCGACACTGGGTATATGGATTGTGCACACACATTCCCTATGATTGACACGTGTATTCCACTCAACATTTTTAATGTATTTATGTTTAATTATTTGCTAATCATTTTTTAGTGTTAATTGATTTATTAGATTTAGAATTAATATTCCATTGATTTAAAAAAAGATTAAAATAAATAAATACATATAAATAAAAAGTTAAAAAATTAATTTATTATTATCAGTTATTAATTTCTCTAAAAAAACTCAAAAAATAATGTTGAAAAAATTTATAAATTTTCTATTTTAGAAATATAAAACTATTTTTTCGACAAAAAAATTAAAAATTTATTACTTTTAACAATTTGATGAAATGTGAATGATATATATTTAAAATGTTTTAAATATTGATTTTCATTATCTATTTAGAATGTATTAATAAATTTATTAACAAAAATATATTTGTAAATATATTTTAAAATATTTCATAGATTTGATTGAAGTTCAATATATTTCATATGATGATATGAGTATACGTACAATTTGAATAATTTATTTGCGATTCTTTAATTTATATAGTGTTTATTTATATTCCGATACATATTTTATGTTTATTTATATTTAACGAATCATTTATTTATCCAACAGAAAATTTAAGTTATATCAAATAAATTAATAAATATAATAAAGAATGAGTAAAATATTTAGTTGTGATTATCCTAATAAAAAATATAGATTTTTTAAATCACGAATCATTTATTTAGCCAACACAAAATTTAAGTTATATCAAATAAATTAATAAACATAATAAAGAATGAATAAAAAATTTAGTTGTGATTAGCCTAATAAAAAGATATGGATTTTTTAAAACACGTAGCTAATGTTTAAATATGAGTATTTTTTATTTTAATTATTTTTTAAAATAGTGGAAACAATATTAGTTATAAATCTAATAAATAAATTAACACTTAAACAATGACTAAGAAATAATTAAACATAAATACATTAAAAAAATGTTGAGTGGAATACACGTGTCAATCATAGGGAATGTATGGGCACAATCCATATATCCAGGGTCGAACTTGCCGTAGAATTACACTACATTTAACTCATTAAAAATTGTACATCTACATATTTCTTTAAAAATTGTATATCAGGAAAAGACTTGTGCTAGCTTTGGTATGTAAATAAAATTGGCATCACTGGCTGTTAAAACTTTCTCAAAGACAAGCCTACAACAAAATTTAAATATTAAAATTATGCAGAAATATATACAGCGTAATAAAAAAAATAGTGAATTATTAATATTATTTTAATAGTTAATTAAGAATTTGAAATAAAATATGGGACTTGCTATAATGTAATTACTATTTTACCAACTATTAATACTTTAGTCAATTTTCACATACTTTTTTAGATTCACTTTTTTATGTATAATTTTACAAGTTTTTGCAATCAACGCACTTTAATTAATTATGATGATTTGTAATTAATTCAAAATTATTTTTTAAATTCTAATTATACTTTAAAACTATTATGATTGCATATACGTTATTTAAAATTATTGGATGATATCAAATCTTAATTCTTACTTAGATTATTTTAAATTTTCAAATTATTTGATGGTATATTTTTTAGATATAATTTTAGAAGTTTTAATTGTTTGATGGTGTATCGTGTATTTGTAGTAGATATTTAATAATTAAAATTATCAGATTATTTCAAACTATGAACATTTAGATTCATATTTGTATTTTTCAATGTGAATTAAAATAATTTTGAAAGTATAATTATGCAATAGTATTTGTTTAGGTTCCTTTTATTATTTATCTCATATCTAATGGGTTAAGGATTTTATTGATTCAACTCTATATAAAGTATTATAATATGCATGAGATATGATGTATAACTATAAATTTATAATAAAAAAATTATTTACTTCATTTCAATTATTTTTTTTTCTTCAAATTGTGATGAATAATTATTCTTAGTTATAATAATTATATTAAATTTTTAAATGATTCGACATTTATAGTACTACCAACATTAGTATAATAGTCAAGTGTTGTTAGCTCAGTTGGTTGAGCACTTGAATTGGGGACTTGAGGTCCTTGGTTCGAATCCCAAGACATTGCAATTTACCTATACCAAAAAAAAACATTAGTATAATAAAAAAAAATTACCTATACCAAAAAAAACATTAGTATAATAAAAAAATCACCTCGTTCAGTAAATCAAATAGAATTAAAATTACATGAATACTTATATTAATTTTTCAAGTAAGAGACACGATATTCTTTTTGATGAGTATCAAAGTTTGTTTGTTTTTTTAATGTTTTTAATTTGAATAGCTAAATTAGTTCTACAATAATTTTATCATATATTAATTTTACAATTAATATAATATGGTAGATAATACTTTTATAATTTGATTAGTATTGAATACCCAAAATATGGTGTATCACAATAATCAAATTAGAAGTATATGTTTTTTATATATATATATATACGTAGATATATTTAACCAATCAAAATAATGTAATATTTTATTATTTAAACAATTATCTTAATGTGTGAAACAATTCTCCCATATTTTTTTTATAATATTCATCCAAATCTCTTCTCACATTTACTTTAATTTTTTTATATTTTATTTTATAAGTATTATTTCTATTTCATTTTTATAATTTAATTATTTATAAATTTTTTTGTTAAAATCAATTATCTATCGCATCATTTTTTATTGATTATTTAATTTATTTAAAAATATTTTTTTAATAATTGACAGAAAAAGATTAAAAGATGAATTTAGTAAAATAATTTAAAAACTAAAGAAAAGTAAATAATTAATGTGAGTATTTAATTTAACATTAATGTTAGTCTGAAAAGTAAGAAACTTTAAATAACCTTAATTGTTTTTATATATTTATATTTGTATAAGGGCATTATAGTAATTTAATTAATGAGATAAATAATTAATAATTTAATATTCAATTCTGTCCAGAATCTGTCCACTGAGCATTACTGAAAAAAATATAGCTCGTACGTGTATGTACATAAATTAAAAAATATTACTGAAAAAATATAGCTCGTACGTAACATAAATTAAAAAATAATAGTAAGTGAAATGACTGAATTAAATTAAAGGTTGATTAAAGAAAAAAATTAAATTTAAAATTGAATTAGAAGATCAAATTAAATTTGAGTAAAAAAGAAAATTAAACATATTTTTGGTTTTCAATACAAAAGGTAATAAGATAAATACATTAGTCAATCACTTTTACTATTGATATGGGATTGCCTAACCGTTTGGGGCTTGAGATGATAATTTTAGCAGTATTTAGAACGGGGCTTATTAAACATGGGCCCAATAAAATCTAACCAAACACATCATATAAGTTTGGGGCTTGAGATGATAATTTTACCAAAGAACGGGGCTTATTAAACATGGTCCCAATAAAATCTAACCAAACACATCATATAAGTTTGGGGCTTGAGATGATAATTTTACCAAAGTGAGCAGTATTTAGAACGGGGCTTATTAAACATGAGCCCAATAAAATCTAACCAAACACATCATATAAGTTTGGGGCTTGAGATGATAATTTTACCAAACTGAGTAGTATTTAGAACGGGGCTTATTAAACATGGGCCCAATAAAATCTAACCAAACACATCATATAAATATTGTAATTATTACGGCTATCAAATAGAGCCTAACTATTCTCACCGGGATATTCAAAAGGTTCTCTGCGAGTTCAACAATTTCAAGAAATGGTTAACCCTTTCAACCCGCTACGGAACGACCTGACGTCGATTTTGGTCCCGAAGATGACTCTGACGGCCATCCTGGTCCCGAAGACAACCATCTACCCCTAACGATGATTCTTTACCTTCTATTGGCGATCCTATACGGGTGAGTTGTTCTGTTAGGGTTTATATTTTAGAGCCCCAATTAAATATAGCTCGTACGTGTATGTATATAAATTAAAAAATAATAGTAAGTGTAATTGAGTAGGTTTATATTTTAGAGCCCCAATTAAATATAGCTCGTACGTGTATGTATATAAATTAAAAAATAATAGTAAGTGAAATGACTCAATTAAATTAAAGGTTGATTAAAGAAAAAAATTAAATTTAAAATTGAATTAGAAGATCAAATTAAATTTGAGTAAAATTAGAAAATTAAATTAATTGATTAAATTATACTCATTATACTATAATAATTAATAATAATAATCTCTTGTCGGAAATTCAGTAACCGATCCTAAATTCCAAATGTTATTACTCATTCAAAACCTTCCTTTCATAATGAGTTGACATCTTAATTATAAAATAATTGTTATTTATTATTATTATTTTGCTCCACACATATTTAATTTGGTCTGATTATTATTTCTATTATATTTTAGGCCGTATTTAATTTCGTTCTAATTATTATTTATATGATATTTTACTTATTATTAAATTATTATTATTTATATTATTATTTTGCTCCAGATATTTAATTTGTTCTAATTATTATTATTATACTTTTAAACTTTTATAAATAATTGGCTAGAATAGTCTATAAAATTATAATTTACAAATATATTCTATAAAATTATTTATACATTAGTTTAATATATATAATATATTATTTATATATAAGTTTAAAAATGTCTATTATAAATTATTGACAAATAACTAAAACATTATACTTTAAATTATATAGACCTAATATAAGTTGTAGGAAAATAAAAATATTTTTCATATAAACCTAATATAAATTATGTTTGTTAATAATCATTTATACTACATTTAAATCTATTTTGATTAACTTTACACAATTAAAATATTGGTAAGTATAATCAATTTATACTATATATAAATCTATTTTGATTAACTTATACTTTAAATTATATAAACCTAATATAAGTTGTAGGAAAATAAAAATATTTTTCATATAAACCTAATATAAATTATGTTTGTTAATAATCATTTATACTACATTTAAATCTATTTCGATTAACTTTACACAATTAAAATATTGGTAAGTATAATCAATTTATACTACACTTAAATCTATTTTGATTAACTTTACACAATTAAAATATTGGTAAGTATAATTAATTGTAGATTTATACTACATTTAAAATTATTTATGCATAAGTTTAATATATATAATAAATTATTTATATATAAGTTTAAAAATGTTTATTATTAATTATTGTCAAATAACTAAAAAAATTGTACTTTAAATTATATAAACCTAATATAAGTGGTAGAAAATTAAAAATATTTTTCATATAAACTTAATATAAATTATGTTTGTTAATAAATTATTTTTATTAAGTCCGCAAACTTAATAAAAATAAAATTGACTAACAAATTTTTTTTTGTCTAGGTCAATCTCTTAAGTTCGAACCTTAATCCCAAATATACATATTAAATACGCATATTTCTTAGAGACAGATGTATTGTACTATTTTTCTCTTTAATTTTTTGTAAAAAAGTAATAAATTTCTTAATTTTTGTGTCCCTGTTAAAATAAAATTATACATTAGTCCCTTAATTTTAACACTTAATCAAAACTTGAGTATCTTCCCATGGTATGGACAAATGTATTTCATTTTTCCAAGGTAACTTCAGTTCTTTTCAAGAAACCACACGAACCCATAAGCCCGGCAAAATTCTCAGTCGGCTGCTGCATTGCGGTTTGAAAATATTGTCCAATGCAGACAACTATCCTTCATCTCAGAAGGAACCCCACATCCTCATGTCCTCAGAACAAATGAAAATCCACTTCCACAATACACTCTAGAAATAGAGTGTTTCTCATCAAGTTTACAGCCTAAGGTTACAACCTGAGGGGCAGTTTGGTCGTTCGTACCCCCCAAGCCGAGTTGGCCATGTTCTCCCCAACCCCATGTCATTATCGATCCATTCTCTGCACAATCGATATTGAAATCTGATTCTAACTTTATATGAGTGCTTGATAAATTTCAAAAGAAAAGGTAAATCCACACAATTTCTTGCCTGTTACTAAGGCCGAATGTTCAGACCCTGCAGCAATTTGTAGGACCTTTGAATCTGTTACATCGGAGATTTTCCGCGCAATGCTTTCCCTAGATTTTTCTATGAAAAAATAGCAAATAATTACGTATCAGAAAATTACTAGTTAAGTGAAAGTTAGTCTAGGCAATAGGCATTACCAGATAAATCACTCGCCAATGATATTTTCTGGGGATCACCAAGAACTCCATGACGATCACCACCGAGCATGAATAGCTCACCTTCACCTGTAAAAGAAAGCACCGAAAATATATACTATAATAAATTGGGAATGTAACTTTTACTAATTTATATACAATTTATGTTTATAGCAGATATTAAAGCTCGTTTAGAATGTAGTTTCATACTTGTTAATAACAGAGCATGATTCCATCCTAGAGCAATCTCGTCGAGTGAAAATGATGCATTAAAAAGGCGGGGAACACATGCATCTGAAGCACTACCGAATCCTCTTCCCCATGTATATAGACTTCCATCATCTAATTTATCCGACACCAAATAAGATAATCAGTATCACCAAGAACATCTGTATCCATTAAAATTCATAGCTTTCACATTTAGGACTTCAACAAGAAAAAAGAGAAAATAAATAAATTACTACTGCTACTGCTACTACCACTACCACTACTACTACTAATAATAACCCCGAGGTTGAACCTAATTAAACAGAGAAAAAAAACTAAGATTCAGGATTACAAAAATACCCTGAAGTTTGATTCAGTGCTATATACAAGGGGCCAACAGTAATGTTTTTAATAATGTGAAGGTTATTTTAAGGGGCAAATGTATGACAAAATAGAAGTTCCGGTGTTCCTTTGTAATTGTTTTTTGTAATTAGATCAACCCTTGAGGGTACTTTTTATAACCAACCCAAACAACACTAAAAACAGGTACCTACTCCCTACTGAAGTTGCAATATTTAACAAAATTTAAGGGCGGTTTGCTATTTTTTTCCCTATTCATATTAGGCAGAAATGCTATTTTTATATAATAACAATAGCTCAAATAAAATAGCTAATATTAATAGGATGGATAGGTCAGCCTAATCTCCAAATCGAATATAAAGTCGGGCAAGTTCTTATTATGGAGCTTACCAGATAACGCTGCACTATGATCTCCATTTGCGCTAATACTGATAATTTTAAGATTTTTCAACCCCATCGTAATCTGAGGAAGGCTAGTTGATTTGATTTTCTCCGTAGATATACCCAGTTGACCACGCTTTCCAGCCCCAAATCCATACACCCGATTTTCCACATTGCCTGCACGATACCATTCTTGGCAGTCAAGACACCGACTCTCATTTATTAGCATATTAAGGACATGAAAAGAAAAAGATCATGACTACGGTCAATGATTTTTTTTTTTACCTCCGAGCAACACTAATGAATGGCGCATTCCACAAGCAACTTGGTGAACGTGCTTAGAACCAAAATAGACGACTTCTAGAGGAGTGCATTGTGATTTACAATCACCATGACCGAGCTGACCAAACGAACCATCACCACATGTGAAGATGGCACCAGTATCTGAAACAGTAGAGTCCGTTTATTGCCATTACCTATAAAAGATAAGCTTTGTTCTTTAACAACCCATAGCAATACAATAACAATACAACATTCCCTTCGATCGCGATGAATTTCAAGTGGTCTAATTGTCAATTAAATATCAGCAATCACTTAACAGAGAGATCAACTTTGTTCTTCAACAACCCTTAGCAATACAATAACATTACACCGCTCCTCCTCGATCGCGAAGAACTTCAAGCGATCTAATTGTTCAATTGAAAAATAAATGATCAAAATCAAGGTGGAAAGAAACCTGAAACGAATCCAGAGTGATTCCAGCCAGCAGAAACATGAGCAATTGCAAAACCCTCGAAAGCCTCAACCAATTTCGGCTGTAAAACGTTGACCATTTCACCGTGGCCCAACTGACCGGAACTGCCCCTCCCCCACGTCAGCACTCTCCCACCTGAGCGCAAAACAAATCAAGATTTTAAATTTAAATTTAAATTGAAAAAATAAAACACGCGCGGCTCCAAGATACAGGGCGTGTGGTACCGGGGGAGACGGCGATGACATGGGCGCCGCCGCAGGAGAGAGATGTGATAGGAGGGGCATCGGTGGAGAGAGAGCGGAGGAGCTGTGGGCTGTGCTCATCTTGAAGATTCCCCGTCGCTAACTGACCGTCGGTACCGGCGCCCCAGCTCCATATTTCTTGCTTTTGTTCTCTGTCGTCGGTTTCTTGGTCTGATTTCTGTTCTCGCTGCTCCATTACGATTTTTCACAACCCCAAAATCTTTGAAGGTTAATACTTTACCTTCAGTTCTCAAAATATGTCATTAAAAAAATTTTAATTTAAAATTACTAATTAATTGTAAAAAGTATAATAATTTAAGGAAAAGTGTATTATAATTTATAATAATATTATAATTTACGCTGGTATAAAATTGTTTACAATTGAATGTTTAATTTTTTTTAATTTTTTTATTTATTTAAGTAATTTTAAAATTTAATTATAGAATAGTTTAATAACCGTTGTGCTCTATATAATAAATAATAATTAATAACCATTGTTAAATTAATAAAATTCAAATAATATTAAATAAATTATATTTATTAATAATTAAGAAAAAGTGATATACTAAATTCTAAAAAAACTTAAACAATTGAACTAGGAGAAAAAAACTTAAACAATTGAATTGAACTAGGAGAAAAAAACTTAAACAATTGAACTATTTAGGAGAAGGTAGTATAATTTAAGATATTTTAAGTTATATCGCAAAAATTATTGTTTACAATTTAATGTTTTATTTTTTTAATTTTTTTATTAATTAGAGTAGTTTAAAATTATAATTATAAAAACGTTGTTTACAATTTAATGTTTTATTTTTTAATTTTTTTTATTAATTAGAGTAGTTTAAAATTATAATTATAAAACGGCGGTGGTATAACCGCCGTGTAAATTAATAAAATTAAAATAATATTATATAATTTGCTCTTATCTATAATTAGGAAAAACAGAGTTATTTAATTTTAACAAAACATTAAAAACTTCTCTTAATCAAAAATCACCCTAACCAATTTCAATTTTTACAAAATCTCCCTAAAAAGTATTTCAAAAATAAAATAAATTAAGTTTCAAAATATATATAATATTCTTTTTACATTTTAAAATATTTCAAAAATGAATGATTTTAAGACAATTTAAAATATTTAAAAAGAGTATTTTAAATAACATAAAAATTATTTTAAATATACTTTTTAATGTCTAAATTTGAATCAATTAAAAATTATTTAAATCAGTTAAAAATTATTGTAAAATGGTTTTAAAATGTTTAAAAATTATTTTATTTTAAAATAATTTAAATTATTTTAAAGAAATTTGACGTCAATTAATAAAAAATTCAAAATATTTTTAAATGCTTAAAAGTTAGTATTTCAAATCACTTAAAAAATTATTTTTAAAGTTTTGATTTATTTAAAATTAAGGTTAAACCTCTAAATTTATCTAACAACTCTCACAAAACAAATCTTTGTATAATATCAATTTTTAATTATTGGATGTTTCCAAATATTGTCTCGCGATTATTGTTAGAGACATCGTGAAGATCTCTATTTATCAAGTTACAAATCCCTACCATAGATCTATGACTACCACAAATCTATGATACACCGGTGGAGTATATGCAAATATTGACTGTAAATTTAATATTATTATATTAAATGCACAAACAATTATTCATATCTAACTAATATAGTGTATGCATCTACGATTAACAGTACGGGATCACTACTCTCTAGTTTCTCGACTATTGATTTCCGCACCCTTACATTAAAATTCCTAAATTACAACTAAAATTCAAATTATAAAATTCAACTAAAAATTATCAAAAAATAAATATTTATAATTTCTAAAATTATAAAGAATTAAATGTGACTATGTATGTGTTCAAAGATATATAAATATATTTATAAGTGTGTTGTTTTGTGATTAGATTTTATTTTTGTGTACTTATGGCATGGTTAATAACAGTGCCTGCCAATTAATTATAAGAACTACTATATATATTAGGGCAATAATTAATGATTATCTTATATTTTGTAGTCACAAAAGGGATCTAATATTTTTTGGATACAAAATTAAAAAAAATATTAATTTTTTGATTTTTGATAAAAAAAGTAAAAAAAAATAAATGTGAGTAAAATTTAAAAAGGAATAAAAAAAAGTATAGTAAAATTTTATTTTAAAATAAAAAAGATTAGAATAAGTATTTTTTTTAGTGTTTCAATTCTATTGTAGAACACTCCAAAAAAGATCGTCAACTATTTTGAAATTGAAAAATCAATTAATTAAATTATTGCAACGTACTGCGTGACGTCACATATATATCTTGGTGACGTGACTGATTACAATAAAATTTAGCGTGGCTAATCATTTAATTGTTAAGCATGGCATACCAAGAATTATAGTGTATTTGACATTTCATGAAAGCAAACACAAGAGTCGCATGTTTTTTCAGTATAAAAAAAAGCTTCTCCTCTCTCAATACTTAATTTTCATATATACATACAATGGCAATGGCAATGAATTCCTTTGTGAGTTATTTTGTCGTCGTGATCATAATCTCAATTTCGGTTTGCAGTGTCTTTGGCTTTGATCCCAAACCGATGCAAGATTTTTGCGTGGCGGACCCCGCCTACACGAGCGCCGGCGGCGCGGTGAAGCCGTGCAAACTCCCTACGAGCGTCGAGGCCAAAGATTTCTTCTATAGCGGCTTGAACATTTCCGGCAACACCAACAACCCGTTAAAGATTGCCTTGACACCGGTTGGGCTGGACCAGGTTCCGGGCCTCAACACGATGGGCATGTCCATGGCCCGCCTCGATTTGGGCCCTTGGGGTGCTTTCCCGCCTCACGTCCACCAGAGGGCGACAGAGCTCCACATAGTCCTCGAGGGCTGCCTAGGTGTCGGATTTGTGACATCATCGTCGGGATTGAATAACTACACGCTCTACGAGAAGAGTCTAAAGTCGGGAGATATGTTCGTTGTCCCGATGGGGCTCGTTCATTATCAGAAGAATTGTGGGCCCGGGAAAACTAGTTCCTACGCTGTGCTCAATAGCCAGAACCCGGGGATTAACTCCGTTACACATGCGGTTTTCGGGTCGAAAAATGGGATGGATCCGAATTATCTTGCTACTATTTATCAGTTGGACTTGAACACTATCAAGAAACTCCAGACCAAGACCTGGGTCTAGTTAGATGGTCATTGTTAATTAGTTGGATCCACTAATATAAATTACTACTATTAAGCGTTTAACTCTTTTAATAGTTCCAGCTTTTATACGACATGTCCTGTAACGTGGTATTAGAGCGTTATAGACGAATTCCACCCGAATTAATTATTCATTTGTTGAGTATTGCAAAAGAAGTTGAAATCGAAACATATGCGTGTATAAGTATTTAAATTTAAAAAAAAAATTCAGATCAACTCAATCCATCAAGTCAAATTGAATCTGAATCATTTGGCCCATCAACCCATCGGGCGGACCGAAAAGACGCAAAAAGTCGAATCTTTTTGGTCCGGCCTGATGGGTTAATGGGTCAAATGATTCAGACCCAATTTGACTTGATGGAATGAGTTGATCCGATTTTTTTTACACTTGAGTTGGGCTGGAATTCTCATCTCTATTTACACTTGAGTTGAGTCTGACCCATTTGTTATGCCCGGCCCAGTCCTGGGCTGCTCTTGCCCAAACACGTGGACCGTTGGGCCCGGCCCGTCTATAGGTCTAATTATACTCGCTAACCGTGATTTGTGGCTTTGCGAGTTGGTCACCAGGGTTAAGTTCAAACTTTTGACAAACTTTAATCATAGCATATTTTAGTTACCATTTCATGTAGACTACTTAATTAGGTACGTAGTATTTAATTATTGATTTAGTAATCATTAAATAATGTAATAACTAATATAATTATAAAATAATATATTAATATTTCATGGAGTAAATAAGACTATTACAGTCAATCAATCAGACTTTTTCTATTTTAATTTATGTTTATATTATAAAAAATAATTAGTTTAATATTATTTAATATTGAAATAGACAATTAATATTTATGTTCACATTATACAAATATTTTAAAAATATTTAAAAATTATTTGAAAACACTTTAAAATGTTTCAAACAATTATTTCTAAAAAAATATTTTAAGTCTAAAATATTTAAGATGTATTTCAAATAACTTAAAATTTATCTTAAAACAGTTTAAAAATATTTAGCAGAAAAATCAATTAAAAATAGTTAAGTGAGTGTTAAACAAAACAGAATAAATTGAATATATTTTGTCATATAAATTTATATCGTGTGACGTTAACTCAATTGAATATATGACATGCAAGACAACTCTACAATAAATTGTGACCTATGTTTCAGGTGCGATCGTCATTCGTCAAATTGAATGATTCAACTAAAAATCGTGAAATAAAAACAGTAAATTAAATGTAGAATAGGGTATGTTTGAAAAGATGTTTTGTATTTGTATTTAATTTTATAATTAAAGTGTTGTTTTGTGATTTGATTGTAATTTTGTGTGCTTTTGGCCAATTAATTCAAACAGCTATTACGATCTCATATTTCAACACATACCGTTTAATATAGACAAAAAATACAGTACTAGATTAAACAATTAATATGGCGTACTGCTAACTAATAAGTGACATCATTATAATATAGTAATATGATTTTGGTGATTTTGTTTTCCCACAATTCCACAACCTCGGAATAAATAATTAAAATAAAATGAAGCGTGACTATACTTTTTATTAAGCATGGCATAACAAAAATCATAGTGTATTTGACAATATTTCATGAATATCAAAGCAAAGCAAATAAATGAAGTATAAATAAGCTTCTTCTTTCTCTATATTTTTGACACCCAAAACATACAATGGCAATAATATTTGTCTTGGTGACCATCTCAATTATCTTTGCGTGCGGTGTGTTCGCCTTTGATCCCAGACCATTGCAAGACTTTTGCGTGGCGGACCCCACAAGTCCGGCGTACACGAGCTCCGGCGCGGTGAAGCCGTGCAAGCTCCCGATGAGCGTCACGGCCGACGATTTCTTCCACAGCGGCTTAAACATTCCCGGCAACACCAACAACAACCCCTTCAAGATCGCCTTGACACCGGTGGGCCCGGACAAGGTTCCGGGCCTCAACACGATGGGCATGTCTATGGCCCGCCTCGATTTGGGCCCTAACGGTACTTTCCCACCTCACTTCCACCAGAGGGCGACCGAGCTCCACATAGTCCTCGAGGGCTGCCTAGGTGTCGGATTTGTGACATCATCGTCGGGATTGAATAACTACACGCTCTACGAGAAGAGTCTAAAGGCGGGAGACATGTTCGTTGTCCCGATGGGGCTTGTTCATTATCAGAAGAATTGTTGGGAAGGGAATACTAGTTCGTACGCTGTGCTCAACAGCCAGAATCCGGGGATTAACTCCGTTACACATGCGGTTTTCGGGTCGAAAAATGCGATTGATCCGAATTATCTTGCGACTGTTTATCAGTTGGAGGACTTGAACACTATCAAGAAACTCCAGAAAAAGACCTGGCTCTAGTTGCATGCATGCACTCGATCTAGCTACGTTCGAAGATGTATACTGTGTTTTATTTGTTTCGGTTTTTATTTTACATGAATAAAATTAAATAATTAAAAGAATAATGTTGGCAATGAAATGGATTTTAAATTAATTAATGCTGGTCGACGTCTTAAATTTTTTGCAATGATTTCAAACCGAAAAATGTGACACAAGGCGAGTACCATACATACACTACTGTTCCCTCTTCACTCTCAAAACCACAATATATAATTTCAATATATAGTATATATATATATATATTGAAATTATTCAACAAACTAGACTAGTACTCCTTTTTTGAAGAATTATTATAGGAGTCGTCGTCATATTTCTGAGAATATATATACACACTTTTGAATGTGCAAATGTTTACAAAAAATTGAATATATATATATATGATATCGATCATATCAACGAATATAATAGCTTGATCGAGCGATTAATGCAGCGCAAGCCATTATTCTTTCCTTCACACCAATTACTAGCTAATTACAAAATATAAATTTTGATTTCTTCAAAATTAATTAAAAATAAAATTAGAAAGAAAAATGGTCAAACCATCGAGTTTTTGTATTATATATCGACATGAGTCGTTTAACAACAGTAATCCAAATGGAGAAAATTAATTTGTCAATCGAATTCAGTCAGTCCAATTATGAGAGCTAGGCATCTTTGTCTAACAACCTAACCGGTTTGTTTGACCGATGATCATGACTACAACTGTAAGTATGATTACATGTTGTACAACTAATACATTGAAATCATTAAGGTAATATTGTGTAACTTTTGTTTAATTTAATTATCTCATCGTTTGATTTATGTGTAACTTTTATTTAATTTATTTGAATTGATTTGTATAACTTTTGTTTTATTTTATGAATTGATTTGATTTTGTATAGTTACTCATGATATTATAAATATAATCGAAAACAATATATCAATCGATGTATATATATTGAGATTAATTTATGAAACAAGACGAAATAAAACACTTAAATCACTCTTATCGAGAAAGCAAAGGATAAAACTTTTCTTGAAAGACTCGCTCTTCTCCTTTAACTGATTTAGTCATAGAAACATACCTATAAATGTCATAATGACGTTTGGGTATACTCTTTCTACAAGAATTAATAACGAATAAGTTCTGATGATTGAACTTTTAGGTATACTCATTTAGAGGTGTAACATATACATCTCTCCCACTCTGATCAACACTACGAGAAATGTTGAGTGGTGTTAGTTCTGAATCTTGTACCTCTAGAGGATCAGAAGCTAATTTTGTGTCCCTATTCTCATCATTAACCTCAAAGAACGATTCTTTGTTTCGTAATTCACCTCGACTTGGGAATTCAGTTTCTAGAAAATTTGCATTTCTCGATACTATTTCAGTGATATGATCATCTCCATTGTCACTAATGAACACATAACCATTGGACTCCTCCGAGTACCATATGAAAATACACTTATTTTCTCTTAGAGTTAGCTTTCCGTACATATCATGTACGTTATGCACATGTGCAGCCGAACCCCAAGGCTTTAGATTATCTAGGTCAGGTCTCCTACCTGTCCATAGTTCATACGGAGTTGATGTCACTGACTTGGATGGTACTCAATTTAGAATATAGGCCGTAGTTAACAAATAATATCTCCCCATAAGGAAATTGGTAGGTTAACTTGCGCCATCATGGATCTCACCATGTCTAATAAAGTTCTATTCCTTCTCTCAGCAACACTGTTTTGCTGTGGAGTATAAGGAGTAGTCAACTATCGAGTAATCCCTTTTTCAATACACAGTTCCTAAAACTGTTCTGACAAATATTCACGCCCGCAATCGGTTCTCAAAGTTTTGATTGTTCATTCTTTTGATTCTCGACTTCACTCATGAAGTATTTGAAACAACATTGTGCTTCGGACATGTGAGATATCAAATACACTTAATCAAAATGCGTGAAGTCTTCAATGAATGTCATAAAATATGAAGCTCAGTGACGAGTTGTCACACTCAATGAATCACAAATGTCAGTATGTATTGATTGCAATGGATATTCAGCTCTTATTGCCTTATTAAAAAAGCTTGCGAGTTATTTCACTTGCAAGACATATTTCACATGTGTACAAATCGAATTTAGAAAGTGAACTCAAAAGTTATTCTTTCATTAGACGATTCATCTTATCATTCCCAATGTGTCTCAAACGTGCATATCAAAATACATTATAAACATGCTCAAAACAAGTAGAAGAAACATTATGAAACAAGCCATAATTTACTTAAAAGACAAAAACTGTACTACTACAATTCATAACCATAAAGTCGGCATTAATATGTTCGTTAACGCACATAGCATTATCATATATAATAGAAACCATGTCATTTTCAAACCAACAACTAATAGCCTCAACGAAGAAGAACTACTACTGAAAATATTGATTCTAAAGGAAATTATTTCCTTTCATTTTTATCAGTATCCTTCTTTGAACCTTCACTAGATTCTTTACCTTTTCCTTTGTTCTTGTTCCATTTAATAAGCTAAAAACCAATGTTTTTCTTAGAACCAGAACCCTTATCCACATAAACATCATCTCCACGAGGTTTCACAACACCTAGTCGCTCATCCTCAAGCTCAACATGTTGAGCTGCATCTTTGAAGATTTTGATGTTATCATTGTGAGTAAGGTTGACCTGAAAGTGCTCCCACTGGTCGCGAAGGAAAGATATTAAGGTTTGAACTCGTTGTTCATCTGAAAGAATGTGTCCAGATGTCTTAAGCTGCACAATCATGTTAGACATAATTCTCACATGTTGTTTAACAGAATGATCACCACGCTTCGTGTAGGTATTAATCTTTATATTCAACTGACGAAGCTTAGTGACAAAAGTATCACCATACTTATCACGCGAATACTCCCACATGACATGCGCAGTACCTTGCAACTCACATTAAAAAATCATGTCATCCTCGACGGATGCGATCATGATACCCCAGGCTTTAGAATCCTTTTTCTTTTAAGCCTTATAAGTATCTTAGTTTCTACAATCCTGAGGACCAGTGTCTTGTCCAGGACCGAACATGTCATGGTTTCCAATATCGAAAACATATTTACCATCCATTACGTACCAACCTTTCAGTACCGCGAATCATAATTGTCTTTATCGAGCTTATTTCCTTTAATCATATCACTAATGAATTGATTTGCTAGTCACAGGCAAATTAGGAAAGTAAATATAAATCATGCTCTTATTGTGTGTAAAACAATTAAGTGATCATTTAGAATACTTTTGCCCAAAATAATTCTCTCTAAATAGAACGTCGAAAGAAGACTTAATATCTCAATCATCGGCCCCAATTAGGTCTTATCATAATGAACTCAATCCCAAAAACACTTAATTAACCAAACCATATAAAATCCCACTTTGACACTTAATATTCAAACAACTAATGTTTAAATGAAAACATATATAAAACGACAAACGAAATATATACATTAAAGTTATCAAAACTTCACATAGTTTAATCAGAATGACCACTAAAGTCAAACAAAAAACTACGAAATGAAAAACAGTGTTTGTAAAACAAACAAAGTACCAATAGTCAGTACACACTAACTACTAATGTACATGATAACATGCCCACAAATGAGCATGAGTTTTTGGCATCCTCTTAATAGGCTTGGACTTACAGTACATCTTTCTCCTTGTCTCGAGAACGACAGGGGTCACCAAATGGTGTTCAGTACCATGACCATAGAACTCATCATATATAGCTATGACACAAGTGAGATAGACATCATGGAAGAACTAATGTTCTTGATTCCAAATCATTTCTCACATCTCATGTCATTCTATGTCATTCTAAGGGTAGAGAATCTCTAAATATGATTTTAAACTCGTCCCAATTGAACAAGTCACCAACCTTATTCCACATGGTCTTATATTTGCAATGCATGTTCAACACATGATCTCAATAACTATATGTTAGTTTCATCTTTAGAAAAAAGAATTCTCGAGCGATACACATAGTACCTGTATTTAGGCAAGTTTTAAAAATCGGACACTTCCAATTTCAAATCAATAATTAACGAACACACTTGATCGTATAAAATGTCTAAATGTTATAAGTAACACTAAGTCACTCCCCTTATCAAAATGACACACACATAGCTTAAACGTTAGAAAAATCCGATTTTCATACGAATATATTGGCATATAACTTATTAATGGACGATGATCCAATTAAGATAGCCAAATTGTATTACTTTCACATGCTCAAAATATTACATGAATTAAAAAAAAAAAATTATTTTCACATAGAAAATAATTAAATAATATTTTAAAAAAAAAATCCAAAAACCTTAAAAATCATTATTTTTAAAATACTTAAAAGATATTTTGAGCGTAATACAAAATTCACACAAAAATATCCCCACCAAATAATTTTTAAATCAAATGTACTTTTGTTTATTTAATTTTATTATTCACACAGAATAAGTTTTAAATAAACGTACTTTTATTTATTTTATTAAATAATGTTTACACAAAACAAATTATTCACTGAAAATTATTCACACTGAATAACATTTACTTGAAATAAATTTACACAGAATAAATTTCAATTAAGTAAAAATAAATTCAAAAAAAATGAATTTTAATTCACTACAAATAAATTCCGTAAAATAAATTCATAGAATGAATTTTAATTCACTATAAATAAATTCACACAAAATAAATTTCAATTCATGTAAAATAAAAATTATTTGCATAGAACAATTTAAATTCACGCAAATATACATAGCGAAAAGTTACACGTTCACTTAAACAATTAAATAGCGCAAAATTCATTCCCAAGAAAATAAATAATTACGCAAGTTCATGCAATAAAAACTTGAACACATGACATTAACTTAACTACAGTTCTCCTAGAACAAGTAATGCACCGCGCATTATAGTTCACAAAAGAACTAACGCAATTCATGCAATAAGTTCAGGTAAGTTCAGAACAAATAACCTTTTGCTTAACATTTTACGCGAGTTACAACTCAGTTCACACAGAACAAATATCCAAGTTTGTTCATGTAGTAAATTTCACGCTTGATTAACAATGAACATAAATATTAAACATGAACAAACAAAATCAAACACATAATTTACAAGGGATCCGATCACACATGCTCTGATATCAATGAAGGAATTACTTAAACTACATAAGCAATTCGATAAAATAAAATTAGAAGATTTACTTGTCTTCGATGCGGAAACGTAAATCGAACGAATCGAATCCTCTTGTTGCGTGTTGCTTCTTGTGCTACGCAGTGTCTACAACACTCTCTCGATTGGAGTGTTGAATTGTTCTTCACGATCTAAGAACCACAATGATATGTTTATTTATGTCTATTTTTATCTGTGTTTTTCTCTTTGTGCGTTAACATTTGCAGTAATTCTTATCTGTATAAATATATCACTATATATTAAATAATACAGATAAATGCATACAATAACAGCAGTATAGGATAAATATTTATAATATACATTTTTATTACAACAAAAATATATATTATAAAATAAATTAAAATACTTTTATTTTAATTATTTCACCGGGGTCAAGCCCACTAGCGACCCATATCCTAACAGGGCCCCAGGGGTCAACGCAAACTTGAAGGGGTTGTTGTTGGTGTTGCCGGATATGTTTAAGCAGGGTTCGTATGATCTCCTTATTGGGTTTGTCCAGTATTTTTTTGTTTATCTCGTCCAAAATTTTATCACTGAGCATATTTGTATGAGATGAAGAGCGAATATTGTTGTTGTTGTTTGAGATTGTATTGCGTCATTGAGGATGGTTTAATTTATAAAAAAAATTAGTTTGAAAAAAAAATTACTTTACGCTTTATAATTATTTAAAATTACACATTTTTGTTATAATTAGAAAATTACATAATATGTTGAAAAATAATATCCACCGTATTATAATTATTTAAAATTATGCACTGTAATTATAATTAGATTAAATTATAATATTGTTTTTGTGTATGGTTTAATTTGTAAATTTTTAAGTATTTTTTTACTGTGGTTTAATTTTTAATTTTTTTATAATTATTTAAAACTATACATGTTGTAATATTTAGATTAAATTATAATGTTATTTTGGTATAGTTTAATTTGTAATTTTTTTTACATATAATGATAACTTGATTTTCTTGACTTTGGATTGACTTTGGTTTAATTTTTAAAAAATATATAATATACTATAAGAAACTGTGATTTAAATTTTTAAATGTGATTTAATTTTTTAAAATTTTAAATTTTTTAAAATTATGCACTGCTGATATACTTAGATTAAATTATAATTTTGTTTTTGTGTATGGTTTAATTTGTAAAAATTTTATGTTTATCAATTTTCTTGTCTGTGAATTTTATGTAGTTTAAATTTTTAAAAAAATATAAAATTGAATATATTATAAGAAACATTTAATAATATATTGTTGTACAGTTATAGCAAATATTTGTTACTTAATTGCACAATTTTTGCACAATTATTTAATATACTATACTGATTTAATTTGTTTAAAAAATTAGAAAATAAAATTATAGAAAAATAAAGAATTCTAAAAATAATTTCACAAATAAACAATTTATAAATAAAGGAAAAAATAAAAAGGAAATAAACAATTTAAAATCAAATGTAAAAATTAAAATTTATTATTCCAACAAGTAAACCAAATTTGTTATTATTATTGTAAATTTTCATTACATTGGTTGAGGAAAATTAAGATCAATATCAACTCCTCTTGATGATTTGGTTGATAAGATAGATTTTTCATCATCATCGTCTTATTAGAATTTATAATGTTCTTTTTTATACTCTCTCTTTGTTTTTTTTAGTGGGATGAATTTACGGAATTCTCTTCAGTGTGATACCTCTTCTTGGTTTTCTCATCACTAGTATGCTCAGAATTCACCGAATTCTTTTCAATGTGATACTATTCTCATCGATAGTATTATCCTAATTTATCGAATTCTCATAACTAATTTTACTTGATATAATTGTAGATTTTGAGTATAATTAAATTAAATTATACATTACTCGTTTAAAATACGGGATTTACATAAGTTAAATTTATAATTATATTATAATTATTGCATGATTGATATAAAAATAAATAAATAAAATATAATTACATGTATTTTTTCAATAAATTAAACGCAAATACAATTTATAATTATATTAAATTATACTTATAATTATTGTGTGATTAATAAAAAAAATTACATGTAGTTTTTCAATGAAATTGAACGCAAATATAATGAGATTAATAAATTATACGCGTTAACTTATTTTATTGTGATTTAATTATAAATTTTTAGTATAATTAAATTAAATTATACTATAATTATTGCGTGTAATTGATATAAAAATAAAAAAATAAAAAATTATATGTATTTTTTGAATGAAATTGAACGTGCATTACTTTAATTTATAAAAATTAAAAAATATAAAATTATGGAATTAAATCCGTTTAAAATTATTAATTAATAGTTTTCTACTTTATTTTAATTTATTAAAAAAATAAGAATATAAAATTCTAGATTGAAATCCGTTAAAATTATTGATTATTATTATATTATATGCTTGTTTGAAATAGTTAGTGCGTGATTGATGGTGATTTAATTTATAGAAAAATAAAATAAAATAACACTTATTGTTCGAATTGAATCATGTGATTGAATGCCGTGATTTAATTTATTGAAAAATAAGAAAATAAAGTTTTGAAATGAATTTTTAATTTAATATTAGTATAATGAAATTAAATTATAGGTTGTTGTTTGAGAGGTTGTATAATGAGATTATATTATACTTGTTAAATTTTCAATTGTGCAATTTTAATTACATTTGAAGAAAAACTTAAGATCAATATAATTTTTTTTTTAATTATTTGGTTGAGAAGATAGATTTTTCATCATCACCGATCTTATTAGAATTACCTTATATTCTTCACTCTAATACTATTTCTTGATTTTCTTTTTTTCTTGGTTTTCTTTTAAGTGAGCCATTAAGAATTCACCGAACTCTCTTCAATTTGAAAACTCTTGTTAATTTTCTCATCATTAGTATGCTCAAAATTCACAGAATTCTTTTCATTGTTATACTTTTTACTGAATTCTTAACATTCGATCTTGGTGTTTGTCAGGTGTGGCGGTGATCAATTAAACTTATTTCATTTTTTACACATTAATATTATAGAATTAAATTGAATAATTATAAAGAATGTCTAAAATTATTTTAGAAATAAACAATGTCTAAATAAAGGTAATAATAAAAAAAGGGAAACAAAACAAATAAAAATCAAATGCAGAAATTAAAATTTATTATTCCAATAGATAAACCTGCATTTGTTATTATTATTTTAATTTTTGCCTACATTGACGTAGAAAAATTAAGATCAATATCCAGTGCTTTTGATGTTATGGTTGATGAGACCGATTTTTCATTACTGGTCCTATCAAAATTCACCGAATGATCTTTCTTGGTTTTCTCTTTGGTGGGCTTATCAGAATTCACCTTGTCTTCGGTGTGATAACTCTTGTTGATTTTCTCATCAATAGTGTGCTTAGAATTAAACGAATTTTTCATTGTGATGCTCATTATTGGAGTTCTCATCACCACCCTGATCTGAATTTATTGAATTCTCTTCCTTGTGGTCCTCCTTAGTGGGTTTGTCCAGTATTGTTTTGTTTATCTATTCTAAAATTTTCTCACATGCTTTCGAAAATAAACTGAGCATAGTTGTATGAGATGAAGAACGAATATTGGTGTTGTTGTTTGAGATTGTATTGCGTCATTGAGGATAGTTTAATTTATAGAAAAAAATTAGTTTGATAAAAAATTCACTTTACGCTTTATAATTATTTAAAATTACACATTTTTGTTATAATTAAAAAATTACATAAGATGTTGAAAAATAATATCCACCGTATTATAATTATTTAAAATTATGCACTGTAATTATAATTAAATTAAATTATAATATTTTTTTTGCTTATGGTTTAATTTGTAAATTTTTAAGTATTTTTTTTACTGTGGATTAATTGTGGTTTAATTTTTAATTTTTTATAATTATTTAAAACTATACATGTTGTAATATTTAAATTAAATTATAATATTATTTTGGTATAGTTTAATTTGTAATTTTTTTTACATATAATGATAACTTAATTTTCTTGACTGTGGATTGACTTTGGTTTAATTTTTAAAAAATATATAATATACTATAAGAAACTGTGATTTAAATTTTTAACTATGATTTAATTTTTTAAATTTTTTAAAATTATACACTGCTGATATAGTTAGACTAAATTATAATTTTGTTTTTGTGTATGGTTTAATTTGTAAAATATTTATGTTTATCAATTTTCTTGACTGTAAATTTTATGTAGTTTAATTTTTTTTAAAAAATATTAAATTGAATATATTATAAGAAACATTTAATAATATATTGTTGCACAGTTATATCAAACACTTGTTACATAGTTGCACAATTTTTGCACAATTATTTAATATATTATACTGATTTAATTTATTTAAAAAATTAGAAAATAAAATTATAGGAGAATGAAGAATTCTAAAAATAATTTCACAAATAAACAATTTATAAATAAAGGAAACAATAAAAAGGAAACAAAAATTTAAAATCAAATGTAAAAAGTAAAATTTATTATTCCAACAAGTTAACCAAATTTGTTATTATTATTGTAAATTTTCATTACATTGGTTGAGGAAAATTAAGATCAATATCAACTCCTCTTGATTATTTGGTTGATAAGATAGATTTTTCATCATGACTGTCTTATTAGAATTTATAATGTTCTTTTTGATACTCTCTCTTTGTTTTTTTAGTGGAATGAACTCACTGGGTATTCTCTTTAGTGTGATACCTTTTCTTGGTTTTCTTATCACTAGTATGCTCAGAATTCACCGAATTCTTTTCAATGTGATATTATTCTCATCGCTGGTCTGATTCGAATTTATTGAATTTTCATAACTAATTTTACTGTGATTTAATTGTGAATTTTGAGTATAATTAAATTAAATTATACATTACTTATTTAAAATACGGGATTTACATACGTTTAATTATATTATAATTATTATTGATATAAAAATAAATAAATAAAATATAATTACATGTATTTTTTCAATAAATTGAACGCAAATACAATTTATAATTATATTAAATTATATTTATAATTATTGTGTGATTAATATAAAGAAATTACATGTATTTTTTCAATGAAATTGAACGCAAATATAATGGGATTAATAAATTATACGCGTTAACTTATTTTATTGTGATTTAATTATAAATTTTTAGTATAATTAAATTAAATTATACAGTACTGGTTTAAAATACATATTTATATAAGTTTAATATATAATTATATTAAATTATACTATAATTATTGCGTGCGATTGATATAAAAATATAAAAAATAAAAAATTACATGTATTTTTTGAATGAAATTGAACGTGGATTACTTTAATTTATAAAAAAATAAAAAATAAAAAATCCTAAAATTATTGATTAATAGTTTCTTTATTTTAATTTATTAAAAAAATAAGAATATAAAATTTTTGATTGAAATCCTTTAAAATTATTGATTATAATTATATTATATGCTAATAGTTAGTGGGTGATTGATGGTGATTTAATTTATAGAAAAATAAAATAAAATTACACTTATTGTTGGCAATTTATAGCGTACAACTAGATGTACAAAGCATGGTACATTTAGTTAATTAATATTTAAATTTAAATTTATTTATTTATTTGATTTTCTCTTTGTATCTCACTTCTTTATCTTTTTTTTTTCCAATATATTTTTTACGTGGTATAAAAATTAATTAATTTATTCAATTTATTTTTTTGTGTAATACTTTTTTTGCGTAATATAATATAAGAATTATTTTTATTTTTTTTCATGTAAAAATTATTTTTCATTTTCTTTGTTGAAAATTGTATGATAATGAAGATTGTTGTATTATTAGATAAAGATTTGTTGGAATTATTTTTTATATATATTTTTTCATTACGATAATGAAGATCTTATGTAAGATAAATGAAGATTGTTGTATTATATGATAAATATTTGATTAATCTATTTTTATAAAATTGTTAAAAATTCTATATTTGAAATAGGAAGATTTGATTTACATTTGACAAGACGTTGTAGTGCGTCAAAAATCAAATAAAAATAACCGAACTTATTGCCGAAGCAATTTGCCCGAGTCGATCTCTCGAGGAACACTACTATCGGTACTCGTATCAATATTCAAGTGGTTGCAAAAGAAGAGAGGTAGGAATATAGCATAATGCGGTGAATTGGTTTTTGTTTTTAAACTAGAAATTAACTAAGAAATATTAATCTAAAATAATCAAGTAACAAAGAACAAGAATTAACTAGGTGTAATGAATAAGGAGAAAAGCTAGGATTTCGGGTTCATCAAACATAAACGTCGGGTCGTGAATTTACGAAATACAAATCTCCTAAAACGTCCGTCGCCGGTAGATTTTAGCGTATTCGATTATCCTATGTCATGTACTTGCTCCTAAGCTTCATACAATTATTTGAAATCAAATTAAGCATTTAATCGAACACCTTGTATGCGTGTGTAATTTCTAAGCCCTAGTTCATGTTCAAATCCCCCTAATCCTAGTTAGATGTTTAGCTACTCATGATTTTAATCAAGTACGAACAATTATAGAAAAGAGAATTCATATGGATCATCAAACAAACAAGATAAAACAATAATTAAAAAGTAAAAATAAACAAGAGCTATTAAAAGGAAAAATTAAACTTACTAATAAGAACCTAGAAAAATCAAGAACAAGTGATCAAATGTTGTAGATTAATCGAGATCCAAAAGCCACCAATTGAAAGCAAGAACGATGTTTTAAAACCTATGGGAGGAGTCTCCAAAAACGTGCGTAGAGAAGTGTGTGTTCAATTAGGGTCAAAACCCTTATAAGTAGTACACAAAAACGTCGGTCAAATTGGTCAACTACCCCAGAAAAATGCGTCTAGCGCCCGCTAGGATTGTAGCAGGCGCTAGGTGAGGGGAACAGGACTTGCTGGAATTTGGACCTAGCAGGTGCTAGGTTATGTAGCGGGTGCTAGATAGCAGCTTCGGTCCTCTACTCCGTCTTGACTCGTTCCAACTTGTTTCTTCGCTCTTTTCACTCCAATAAAGTCTACAAGCCTGTACACTTCACATAAAGGTCAAACATACCAACGCCAAGAGAATAAAACAAAATACGACACAAAACGACACAAAATAACACAAGAAAAATGACACAAAAACATATAAATCAACTCCCCCACACTTAGCTTTTTGCTTGTCCTCAAGCAAACAATCACGGTACACAATACGAACCAAGCATCGACTAAGCTCAAGACAAACAATCAACCATAAGGGAATTCAAGGCATTCACATTTGAGAAATCAAAATCAACTAACGAGTGTCCCTCAAATATTCAAATCCCCACAGTTCGAATCATGACTCCACTCCACCAATTTCAACAACGAGCACAAGTAAACAAAACCATCGAAATGTCTAGCCGAGTCAATCAAGTGAGGCAATATTCACTAGGTGTAAACAGTCGAGGGTCACTCGAGTATCCTAGCGTGGTTTCCCATACTCATCGTTCTCGTACAAGCAGTGTGGCTGCTCTACTAATATTAATACTTATACTACTTTTTTTTTATAATATTTTTTTTTCTTTCTTTTTTTTTATTTATTTTTTCTTTTTTATATCGGCAACGGGATTTTTCGAACCATTTATTTTTTTCTTACTAGTTCGGCTGCCGGCCCTTATTTTTTCACATACGCAACTACAATTTTCGAACGTCTTCTGTTTTTGCGTCCGGTTGCGAATAATACCTATATATAGCTACGCCACACTACTAATAAGAGAGACGATCAAAGTAGAATCCTCGTGTATAACTCGACCAAACAATCAATGAACTCGATCCACTTAATACTCGTGTCTAACCGATGTTATGAAAAACACAACTCTCCCTATGTAGCAAATCCTAAGTGTAGGACCCACAATTAATCAACTCGTCATTATCATCCTGATGAAGCCTTGAATTCAACTATGTGTAAACCGAAGCCTATATTGCCTAGCACATGCTTCTAACAACTATACCGCAATAGTGCCAAATGGGGAGGGGTGATCAACACGACAAAACATAGCAAAAGACATAACATAAACGACGTTTGAAGACTACTATAACCCCAACAAACCTCGCGAAACAACGGGTTATCCTAAGAACATGCAAAGCTACCCCCCACACTTGAAAGACACATTGTCCTCAATGTAAAACACATACTCAAATAAATCTCAGGCAAGGGAGAAACAAAGCATGTCCACACGAATAAAAAAAAGAAAAAAAAAAGTAAAGAAAGAAAATACACAGATTAAGCTTAAAAGAGGAAGGGTAAGAAGGTGCAAACAGTGATGTTGGCTACTTCAGTCTTCTCGATCTCGCTCATAGGATATCGTGGGAAGGCCCCCACGTGGCGCTCATTTTGGAGACCGAAAGAGCAGCACGGTCCGTGGATTGGCCTCCACGCGGCGCTTGTTTAACGTCTCAAGCTTGACTCATCCATGTGCAGTACCTCTCCGATTCGAAGAGTGCAACAAACACAAGTCTTTCACCATGGTCTCTTTCTTTACCATCACAAAAATTTCATCTCCAGATATGGTCATCCGGAGATTATGTGCATGAACATCGATCACAGCATGAGTAGTGGCTAAAAACGGCCTCCCAAGCAATATCTCCCGATGGTTTGCACTCCCCGAACCTTTTCCAAAATCGAGGACCACGAAATCCACCAGGACCTTTTTACCACAAATTTTGAGAGCCGTGTCTTTTGTAACTCCACACGGCTTTCGCACTGATTTGTCTGCCATTTGCAACTTCATCTTTGTTGGTTGCAGTGCGCCTAAGTTGAGCTCCTGAAAAAGAGACAAAGACATTAAGTTAACTGCTGATCCTAAGTCGAGCATACCTTGCACATCCTTAACATTCCCAAGTTCACAATTAATCACGAAGCTCCCAGGATCTTCGATCTTAATTGGCATATGGCATTGGATCATTTTAGGCTCTTTCGATGTCTTGTCAGTGTCAGCGCTTCCTACTCTCGTCCCAACTGCTTCCATAGGGGTTTCCAGCTTTTTAACATTAAGATCCTCAACTTTCGGCTTACATAACGGAGTTTCAGTCACTCGTCTAGGACCTAACATAGGGGGTCTATAGGGATTCTTGGCTCGATGCAAGTTCTCGAGGGATTTCCTACGTTCTCCCTCTAGCCCCTCAATCTTCTTCACAAATGATGAACCCACCAAACGACTCGGGAATGGTATCTTAACCTTGTTGTACATTTCAGCTCGTCGAGAGGCTAATTCGGCTTGTTTTCTCATATCCTCCTCGTCGTACTCTTCCCACGGCGGTACATCAATGTAAGCATATCTCACAGCTGTTTCGTTCTTGCTCGACTCCTCCTTATTGGCCTCAGGAATTAAAGGTTCAGCAACTCCCACATGCTCACCCTTGAGCTTATCATCCTTCACATCGACTTCTCCCAAATCATCTTCATCACCATCTCCATACTCACTCATTAACACTGTGAGGGCATTTACTTGAGCGGGGTGGCTCGAGAATTTTCCTTTTTGATTTGGCTGTGTTATCTCGTCTAGTCTTCCAGACAGCTGCCCGACCTGAATCTCAATTCTCTTAATCGCCGAATTCTGATTAGTCATCGTCGACTCCACCCCATCCATCTTCTGCTGGTTATGATGCAGTATAGCCTGTGTCGAGGCCAGGAACGATGCAAACTTCTCGTCTAAGTCTGAAGGCTTAGGTGGCACCTGTTGTGGTTGAGGTGGTGGCTGATAAAAGGGCTGATGCTGCTGCTGGTACTGAGGCCTCTGGTGATTCTGGTTATTATGCCAATTCTGGTTACCGGTATTCTGGTACCCCTGATTCTGAGGTCGAATCTGATTATTGAAGTTCGTCTGAGAACCTTGTCCCTGGGTCTGTGGCTGGTCTTGTCTCCACGAGAAGTTAGGATGATTCCTCCATGCCGGGTTGTAAGTGTTAGAGTATGGGTCATTCCTATGGTTGCCCTGCTGATTGTACCCCTGCATCGCATTCACCTGCACCTCGGGACCATAGTTCTGATCCATCATCTGTGGTGGAGATGGCATGCCCTGTCCACAAGAACTGGAGAAATGGCCAATCTCCCCACATAAGCTACACGGCTCCACGTGATAGATCTGCCTCTTAGGTTGCTCCTCAGTAGACTCCAACATCTGAACTTTCTTTGTCAGGTCGGCAACCTGTTTCGCCAACTGGGCATTCACACTCCCCTCGGGTCTGGCGTAGCTGCTACTTCCCCTAGAGCTCGTTTGCCTCGACTCAGCTGATAGTGACTTGAAGATCTCCGTCATCTCATCACTGTTCCGACCACTGATATTTCCGCCGGCTGCGGTTTTCACCTCTCTCTGGTCCTCTCTGCTCAAACCCTTGTAGAAGAACTGGATGATCGAATTGGGAGTGAGGTCGTGATGTGGGCACTGCCTCAGTAGGCTTCTGAATCGCTCCCAAGCCTCATGGAAAAACTCCCCCGGTTCTTGCTCGAAGGCACATATCTGACCTTTCAAGTCGAAGGTCTTCTGCTGAGGATAGAACCGAGTGATGAACTCCCGGTACATGTCCGTCCAGGTAGTGATCGAGTCCGGCTCCAAGGATAGCAGCCAGTTCTTCGCCCTATCTCTCAAGGCATACGGGACGCACTTCAACCGGAGCTGATCATCATCGAGTGCTCCGAGGGGGAAGGCATGTAAGGCTGTGTAGAATTCCCTGATGAAGTTGAGTGCATCCTCGTTAGTGGTTCCGGAGAACTGAGGAAGCTGAGCAAGATGGTGTGCCTTGAGGTCGTATCTCCGGGCGGCATCACTTAGGACGATGCATGAGCTAGCTCCGTCGATTTGCGGATGCGTCAGATCTCCAAAGAGGGGTGGTGGGGCACGGTAGTTGTTGTTGTTGTTGCGGTTGTTATTGTTGTTCTCCGCGTTGTTGTTGAGCCCGTTGTTTCCGTTGTTTCCGTTTCGGTTGTCGACGTTACGGGTTTCTTCTTCGTTCATGGTTACGGTTTCAGTCTCGGGTTCGGAATCGGTAGTGGTAGAGTCAGACGAGGAGTCTTCGCCTAACTTTGTGCACCGACTGATGCTCTTGCGTCTGTTGATGTTTTCTATCACGGGTGCAAGCTCAGTATTCGCTCTTCGTGTACCTACCATGCACCAACAAAGACAAACAAACAATCAAACGCACCTGCTCAAGTAAAATAAATAAAAAGAAAAATAAAAAAGAAAATGTTGCAAACACCTAAACACTAATACTAGTGCCTAAAGTGTTCCCCGGCAACGGCGCCAATTTGACAAGACGTTGTAGTGCGTCAAAAATCAAATAAAAATAACCGAACTTATTGCCGAAGCAATTTGCCCGAGTCGATCTCTCGAGGAACACTACTATCGGTACTCGTATCAATATTCAAGTGGTTGCAAAAGAAGAGAGGTAGGAATATAGCATAATGCGGTGAATTGGTTTTTGTTTTTAAACTAGAAATTAACTAAGAAATATTAATCTAAAATAATCAAGTAACAAAGAACAAGAATTAACTAGGTGTAATGAATAAGGAGAAAAGCTAGGATTTCGGGTTCATCAAACATAAACGTCGGGTCGTGAATTTACGAAATACAAATCTCCTAAAACGTCCGTCGCCGGTAGATTTTAGCGTATTCGATTATCCTATGTCATGTACTTGCTCCTAAGCTTCATACAATTATTTGAAATCAAATTAAGCATTTAATCGAACACCTTGTATGCGTGTGTAATTTCCAAGCCCTAGTTCATGTTCAAATCCCCCTAATCCTAGTTAGATGTTTAGCTACTCATGATTTTAATCAAGTACGAACAATTATAGAAAAGAGAATTCATATGGATCATCAAACAAACAAGATAAAACAATAATTAAAAAGTAAAAATAAACAAGAGCTATTAAAAGGAAAAATTAAACTTACTAATAAGAACCCAGAAAAATCAAGAACAAGTGATCAAATGTTGTAGATTAATCGAGATCCAAAAGCCACCAATTGAAAGCAAGAACGATGTTTTAAAACCTATGGGAGGAGTCTCCAAAAACGTGCGTAGAGAAGTGTGTGTTCAATTAGGGTCAAAACCCTTATAAGTAGTACACAAAAACGTCGGTCAAATTGGTCAACTACCCCAGAAAAATGCGTCTAGCGCCCGCTAGGATTGTAGCAGGCGCTAGGTGAGGGGAACAGGACTTGCTGGAATTTGGACCTAGCAGGTGCTAGGTTATGTAGCGGGTGCTAGATAGCAGCTTCGGTCCTCTACTTCGTCTTGACTCGTTCCAACTTGTTTCTTCGCTCTTTTCACTCCAATAAAGTCTACAAGCCTGTACACTTCACATAAAGGTCAAACATACCAACGCCAAGAGAATAAAACAAAATACGACACAAAACGACACAAAATAACACAAGAAAAATGACACAAAAACATATAAATCAACATTAAATGAAGATTCATTTATTACATGATCAATATTTGATTTTATAATGAATATTAATATATAATGAATATTAATAATATTAATATAAATTAAAAAATGATTTTTTATTACGTAGAAATTAAATACCACTTTTATTTTATTTCAGGATAAATTTTTGTTTATTTAAAAATTTAACGCTAAATTAAAATTTTAATTTGTATTTTTATTATTAAATGATCTGCATATTTATTTTATTTCATGGTAAATTTTTATTTATTTAAAAATTTAACGCTTTAATTTATATTTTTATTATTAAATGATCTCTATGTACGATGTATTGTACATACAGTTGTACGATATATGTGTTGGAAAAAATGTAACAAACGGGTTAGTCAAACCGGAATAAAACAACGATAAAAACGGAAAGTAAAACGGAAGGTTGCTGGCCGAGGCGTTTGCACTTTCCGCAAATCAGTAAAGCCCCGTGTATGCTACGGTTTACAGGCTTTTCTGATCCCAAAGATACAACGGCAGCGGGGCTCGAACGATCGCACACTGAATCGAACCCTCGGTTGAACGGAAACAGTGAAAACTGAGCACTCGATGCAAATGATATGATGATATGTTTTTTCGTCTCTTTCTCGTATGATTTTTCGTATGCAAAATGATGCATGTACAAGTCTATATATAGACATCACTCGGGGAGTTACACACCACTCACAGCAGTTGGCGGTTCAGGGCAGTTCCAGGCAGTTCCAGCCGAGTGGAGTTTGACCACTCCATCTCTAACCGCCCACGTTCAGCAATTAACCCATTAATTAATTACGAAATTAATTAATATCTTTCAGTTGGGCCGAGCCCAAAGACTTAATATGTGTTCAACTATTGGGTCGATCAAGACGAGCCCAAATACTTCAATCGGACCGTGTCTAAAAAGATATAGACAGGTTTGCCCAAAGTGGCTCAGTTGGCCCAGTGTGCCCCGTGTGCCCCGGGAAGCCCAGGTCCAGCCCAGAGTCCAATTGACCAAATCATCAAGGAGCCAGGACCAAGCCCAAGTCCGAGTCCGAGCCCGAGCCCGAGTCGGGACGGGACGGGACGGGACGGGACGGGTCGGGTCGGGTCGGGGTGGGGCGGGGCGCGCGCGTGTGGCCCTTGCCATGTACCGCTAAGAGTGCATGGACTTAGTCAACTTGTTGAACACTCATATTCTCTTATCACTTTTAAAGAGATATGACTTTTGGTATTCTTCCAATGTGGGATAACATTTATCCCAACAAAATAATAATTGCTTCATTCACCAAAGTAGTATTTATGGCAATCTTCAAACATTTATTTCTCACTCACCGATTAGCGGATTTTGACGAAATAAAATACCACGATTACCTCGTAACATGGAGATAATAATTGTAACGATTAAACTCGAAATCGAATACATTTTTATTGCCATAAAAATTACACAACTTTGATCAAAATACATGAATTATTAAAATAATTCCAACAATCCCCCACATGAGTGAAATCAATGCATATGCCATGAATGCAGACTCTTGTGCTCGGTTCTCGGAAGGATCTATTGCTTCTGGAAAGGTAGCTTGTGGCCTTGAACCTCCCTTAGTGAAAATCATCGGATGTACTGGCGGGCTAGTGGACGCTATGCCTTGAACTATTCCTCCGTAGTGTACACCGAGTCAATGATAGTCACACAACAAATCCCTATCAGTTTCCATTTCTCTTGTTGTGTCCGTTTTAGGCCCTGGACAACTCTTTGGATTCATAAATGTTTACATTTTGAAGCGGCCTCTACTTCACATTTATATAGGTGACCTCCCAGCATGAGTACCCTGAAATACTCCACCTTTCCGAGGTGTGGGATTCATTAAAAGTCTCAGCGACTTAACCTTTACCACATTTCAGGTTCTAGCACTTCTTTGCCCATAGGGATGGAAACGGAAATCTTTATTTCCAAGTGCTTAACTGAACTAGCATGACTTAGTTTTCCCTTTGAACCAAGTTTGTGGGATCTCCACTCAGCATGGTAGGGTTACCGCCATGGTCATTCTTTAGTTGTGGTTTTTCAAACCCATTCCCTTTAGCAACACACTTAATTGATCTCTAGTCATCCCTTTGGTCAAAGGGTCGGCTAAGTTTTCCTGTGACTTAACATAGTCTAAGGAAATCACTCCATTTGTGATCAATTGCCTAACGGTGTTATGTCGTCGACGTATGTGTCGAGATTTTCCGTTATACATATTGCTCTGTGCCCTCGCTATGGCCGATTGGCTATCACAGTGCATCATCACTGGAGACACAGGCTTTTTCCAACATGGAATATCTTCTAAGAAGTTTCGAAGCCATTCAGCTTCTTCACCTGCTTTGTCCAAAGCGATGAACTCAGATTCCATAGTTGATCTGGCTATACAAGTTTGTTTCGTGGATTTCCACGAGACTGCTCCGCCTCCTATACAGAAGACATAACCACTAGTGGAATGAGAATCCTTTGAGTCTGAGATCCAACTAGCATCACAATATCCTTCAAGTACACTAGGATATCTTGTGTAGTATAGTCCATAGTCTCGAGTGTGTTTCAAGTACTTTAACACTCTTTTCAAAGCATCCCAATGTTCATTACTTGGATTGCTCGTGTACCGGCTCAGTTTGCTCACAGCGTAGGCTAAGTCAGGACGAGTACAATTCGTTAGGTACATTAGACTACCTATTACTCGGGAGTAATCCAACTGAGCTATCGGTTTGCCCAAATTGACTGTTAAGTTGACACTTCGGTCAAACGGAGTCCTACATTCAGGACCATCAAGGGCATTGAACTTTTTTAGCACTTTCTCAGCATAATGATATTGTGACAAAACAATTCCTTCTTCGGTTTTGCTAATCTTAATCCCGAGGATTAGATCTGCAACTCCCAAATCTTTCATGTCAAAGTTTCTTTTTAACATGTTCTTAGTGTTCGTGATTTGATCACGGTTACTTCCCATGATTAGCATATCGTCCACATAGAGACATACTATCACAAATTCTGTTGGAGTACCTTTAATGTACACGCATTTGTCACATTCGTTGATTTTGAAACCATTTGACAACATAACATTGTCAAACTTCAAGTGTCATTGCTTAGGAGCTTGTTTAAGTCCGTACAACGACCTAATCAGTTTACACACCTTTTTCTCTTCACCAGGTGCAACAAAACCTTCAGGTTGGTCCATATATATTTCTTCTTCTAATTCACCATTTAGAAACGCAGTCTTAACGTCCATTTGGTGAATTTCAAGATTGTGCAATGCAGCAATCGACACTAACACCCGTATGGATGAAATCCTAGTCACAGGTGAGTACGTGTCAAAGAAATCATGACCTTCTTTTTGCCTAAAGCCTTTGGCTACCAGCCGAGCTTTAAACTTATCAATCGTTCCATCGGCTCTATATTTTTTCTTAAGGATCCAACGACATCCTAAAGGCTTACAGCCGGGTGGAAGATCAACCAATTCCCACGTGTGGTTTTGCATGATGGACTCTATTTCGCTATTAATAGCCTCTGCCCAAAGTGGTCCATCTGGGCTAGCTAGAGCTTCACCATAAGAGTTAGGCTCATCGTCCAACATGTACGTGATAAAGTCAGGTCCAAACGACTTAGCTGTCTTGACTCTTTTACCACGTCTTTGTTCTGTAACTTCATCACCATGTTCATTACTTGGTGGTGCAGAACTTTCTTCATGAGTTCTTTTGGAAGAACTTGAACCAGCTCCATCTTTGCTCGGAAAGATGTTCTCAAAAAATGAAGCATTTCTCGACTCAATGGTCGTACCTTTAGTCACTTCTGGATTTTCAGAATAGTGTACTAAGAATCGGTATGCCATACTAGTCAAAGCATATCCAATGAAGATACAATCGACCGTTTTAGGTCCTATCTTCATTCGTTTTGGCTCAGGAACCGACACTTTGGCCAAACACCCCCACACTTTGAGGTAATTGTAAGATGGCTTACGACCTTTCCAAAGTTCGTGCGGAGTTTCATTTTTCCCTTTAAGAGGAATCTTATTCAGTAGGTGGTTTGCCGTCAGGACGGCTTCCCCCCACATGTTCTGGGGTAACCCAGAATTGATCAACATGGCGTTCATCATTTCTTTTAATGTTCGGTTCTTTCGTTCAGCAACGCCATTTGACTGAGGTGAGTACGGGGCTGTTGTTTGATGTATTATTCCATTTTCAGAACATAATTGTTCAAACGGAGCTACGTACTCTCCACCTCGGTCACTACGGACTATCTTAATCCGTTTATCAAGTTGATTTTCAACTTCGGTTTTGTACTTAGTGAATGCCTCTAGGGCTTCGTCTTTACTATTTAATAAGTACAAATAACAGAATCTCGTACAATCATCAATAAACGTGATGAAGTATTTCTTACCACCTCTTGTCGGTGCGAACTTTAAATCATATATGTCGGTGTGAATAAGTCCAAGAGGTTCAGTACAACGATCGACTGATCGAAACGGTAACTTAGCCAGTTTGGCTTCAACACAAACTTCACACTTATGTTGTGAATTTATTTTAGAAGTTGGAATTAAATCCAAATTCATAAGTCTTTTTATTGCATTTTGATTCACATGTCCTAAACGAAAATGCCATAAATCATAACACTCGATCAAGTAAGAGGAAACAACTTTTTCATTATTGCTCTGGGCAAAGGGGGGGCGAACAGCCATTACAGACATTTTAAACAGACCTTGATCAAGATAACCCCTACCTAGGAACAGTCCAAATTTAGAAAGTACAAATTTCTTAGCATCAAATACAAGTTTGAAGCCATGCTCCACAAGAACAGAACCGGAAACCAGGTTCTTTCGGATGTCTGGGACATGCAGCACATCAGTCAACTTGAGCTCCTTTCCAGAAGACAGTTTGAGGACAATGTTCCCAACTCCAGCAACTTCAGACGATGCGGAGTTACCCATGTGGAGTTTGCGACCAGTACAAGGAGCATACGAGGCAAAGGCATCCTTGTCAGAGCATACATGTCGTGTGGCTCCGGTATCAATGAACCACTGCTTGTTGTTGCTAACCAGATTGGCCTCATAGACCACAGCAGTCATATCAGCACATGTCAGCTCGTGTTGAACCACGTTGGCACTTGGTCGCTTTTTCTTCTGCCCGTTTGACCTCTTTGGCTTGTTGCAGTCTCTGGCCATGTGGTTCGGTTTGCCACAGTTATGGCAAACTCCAGTGAACTTCCAGACTTTGGCTGGCTCTTTGCCCTTGGAAGTGTTCTTCCTTTTGGCAGTTTGTGGCTCAGTCAAGTTCACTCGAGCCTCCATAGGAACTTTCCCCGGTTTGACCTCTCGATCACGATTGTCTTCTTCTATCCGAAGTTTGACAATGAGTTCCTCAAGGCTCATCTCCTTTCGCTTATGCTTAAGGTAGTTCTTGAAGTCCTTCCACCCGGGAGGGAGCTTCTCGATGGCAGCCGCCACCTGAAAGGACTCACTGATCTTCATCCCTTCAGAGGCGATGTCATGCAAGATCAGTTGATACTCCTGGACTTGAGAGATCACAGACTTTGAGTCGACCATCTTGTAGTCCAGGAACTTGCCGACGACGTACTTCTTAGTACCAGCGTCCTCGGTCTTATACTTCTTCTCCAAGGCATCCCAAAGGGACTTGGCAGACTTGTACGTGCTGTACACATTGTACAACTCGTTGCACAGCCCGTTCAAGACGGTGTGCCGACAGAGATAATCACTCTGCCCCCAGGCTTCAAAGGCAAAGCGCCTCTCATCAGAGTCATTGTCAGTTATGGTCATAGGGTCATCAGTCAAATGCTTCTGCAGTCCAAGGGTGGTCTGGTAGAACATCATTTTGGACTGCCACCTCTTGAAGTCAACGCCGGTGAACTTCTCGGGTTTCTCGGCATTCGGGATGGTTTGAGTGTGGATGGGCAAAGCAACTGGAATCTTCCCGATGAGAACTTCTTTGTTGTTGAGGGGTTGTTCGACGTCGATGACGGGGACCTCCTTGTTGTTCTGATCGTTGTTACCTCCTCCGGTAGACATGATAATTTACTGATTTGCGATTGTCGGGAAAAATGTAACAAACGGGTTAGTCAAACCGGAATAAAACAACGATAAAAACGGAAAGTAAAACGGAAGGTTGCTGGCCGAGGCATTTGCACTTTCCGCAAATCAGTAAAGCCCCGTGTATGCTACGGTTTACAGGCTTTTCTGATCCCAAAGATACAACGGCAGCGGGGCTCGAACGATCGCACACTGAATCGAACCCTCGGTTGAACGGAAACAGTGAAAACTGAGCACTCGATGCAAATGATATGATGATATGTTTTTTCGTCTCTTTCTCGTATGATTTTTCGTATGCAAAATGATGCATGTACAAGTCTATATATAGACATCACTCGGGGAGTTACACACCACTCACAGCAGTTGGCGGTTCAGGGCAGTTCCAGGCAGTTCCAGCCGAGTGGAGTTTGACCACTCCATCTCTAACCGCCCACGTTCAGCAATTAACCCATTAATTAATTACGAAATTAATTAATATCTTTCAGTTGGGCCGAGCCCAAAGACTTAATATGTGTTCAACTATTGGGTCGATCAAGACGAGCCCAAATACTTCAATCGGACCGTGTCTAAAAAGATATAGACAGGTTTGCCCAAAGTGGCTCAGTTGGCCCAGTGTGCCCCGGGAAGCCCAGGTCCAGCCCAGAGTCCAATTGACCCGAGTCGGGACGGGACGGGACGGGTCGGGTCGGGTCGGGTCGGGGCGGGGCGCGCGCGTGTGGCCCTTGCCATGTACCGCTAAGAGTGCATGGACTTAGTCAACTTGTTGAACACTCATATTCTCTTATCACTTTTAAAGAGATATGACTTTTGGTATTCTTCCAATGTGGGATAACATTTATCCCAACAAAATAATAATTGCTTCATTCACCAAAGTAGTATTTATGGCAATCTTCAAACATTTATTTCTCACTCACCGATTAGCGGATTTTGACGAAATAAAATACCACGATTACCTCGTAACATGGAGATAATAATTGTAAGGGATAATTGTAGGCTAGTAGCTGATCTATAGGCACTTTTGTACTTCGGTTACTCACCTTGCAATCTGTACACCCGACTAGCTGAACTTTGACGAAATTGCATTTTCATTTGAAAAGGGGCGGTTTCCGGCCACACGTGAAATGCACTTCACCTGTCATTTTTTATTATCAGCTAATGGAGGGTATATTCGACATTTCCCTATATTAATAAATAATAATAAATGAAAATGAAAAAAAGGGTTAAAATGAAAATCAAAACGCGTCTCCCCCAAACAACCAATAAACAGCAGTGCGTCGCCTTCACCATCGTCTTCCCATTATTCACATTTTACCAACCCACGTTATTCAACCATTTCCGACCCAGATACTAATTTTATTATTATTTTATTTCTCATTTTAATAAATTAAAAAAAAAAAAAAACGAATCACAGATTCACAGTCTTTGTTTGTACTTTCCTTCTTCTTCTTCCTATGTTCTCCATCCCCTACATAATATTATTCCCATTTTTTTTTTTTTGCACGGAGAGACTTCTTATACAAGCGTACCGGTAATTTCTAGAGAGGGTAAAAATACACTCAACAGCAACTTGTCACTTTCACGCCGCGCTTAAACCCTAGCGTAATTTTCTCCGGGGTCGATGGGTTCGGAAAACACGCTCTCTGCTTAGAAGCGGAACTCCGATCCTCTCCCGACGTCGGTCACCGTTCCCCGCGGCCGCGCCGCCTCCATCCTCCCCCTGCGGCCGCCAGATCCAGAAAACCTTCAACAACATCAAGATCACAATCCTCTGCGGCTTCGTCACCATCCTCGTCCTGCGCGGCACCATCGGCCTCGGCGGCCTCGTCTCCTCCGAGGCCGAGGCGGAGAACCAGCACCTCGTCGAGGAAACGAATCGGATCCTCGCCGAGATCCGATCCGATAAGGACTCGACCGACCCGGACGATCAGCCCGAGCGGTTCCTCGACCTGAACGCCACCTTCGCCCTCGGCCCCAAAATCAACACGTGGGACGAAGACCGCAAGGCTAGGCTGCAGAAAAACCCCCAATTCCCAAATCACGTCAACGAAAAACCTAGAATTTTGCTGTTAACCGGTTCGCCCCCGAATCCCTGCGACAACTCCATCGGCGATCATTACCTGCTGAAATCCGTTAAGAACAAGATCGATTACTGCAGGATCCACGAGATCGAGATCGTCTACAACATGGCCCACCTGGACCAGGAGCTCGCCGGGTACTGGGCCAAGCTGTCCAATTAAGTTTAATATATAACATTTTATAAATTGAAAAATGACTCCAGGGTTAGTAATGTAATTTGTATCTTCAATCCAAGCAAAACGCGACATCTGGCATGGGACATCTCGTGCATCTCACGTGTGGCCGGAAACTGCCCCTTTCCAAATGAAAATGCAATTTCGTCAAAGTTCAGTTAGTCGAGTGTACAGATTGCAAGCTGAGTAACCAAAGTACAAAAGTGCCTATAGGTCAGCTACTAGCCTACAATTATCCCTAATTGTAACGATTAAACTCGAAATACATTATTAAAATAATTCCAACATTAAATGACACAAAAACATATAAATCAACATTAAATGAAGATTCATTTATTACATGATCAATATTTGATTTTATAATGAATATTAATATATAATGAATATTAATAATATTAATATAAATTAAAAAATGATTTTTTTATTACGGTAGAAATTAAATACCGCTTTTATTTTATTTCAGGATAAATTTTTGTTTATTTAAAAATTTAACGCTAAATTAAAATTTTAATTTGTATTTTTATTATTAAATGATCTGCATATTTATTTTATTTCATGGTAAATTTTTATTTATTTAAAAATTTAACGCTTTAATTTATATTTTTATTATTAAATGATCTGTATGTACGATGTATTGTACATACAGTTGTACGATATATGGACTCCTTATTGTTCGAATGAAATCATGTGATTGAGTACTGATTAAATTTATTGAAAAATAAGAAAATAAAGTTTTGAAATGAATTTTTAATTTACTGATTATTAGTATAATGACATTTAATTATAGGTTGTTGTTTGAGAGATTGTATAATGAGATTAAATTATACTTGTTAGAGTTTTAATTGTGCAATTTTAATTACATTTGTAGAAAAATTTAAGATCAATATGAATTTTTTCTTAACTATTTGGTTGAGAAGATAGATTTTTCACTCTAATACTCTTTCTTGATTTTCTTTTTTTTATTGGTTTTCTTTTCAGTGAGTAGTTAAGAATTCATCGAACTCTCTTCAATTTGAAAACTCTTGTTAATTTTCTCATCACTAGTATGCTCAAAATTCACAGAACTCTTTTCATTGTGATACTTTTTACCGAATTCTTAACATTCGATCTTGGTGTTTGTCAGGTGTGGGGTGATCAATTAAACTTATTTCATTTTTTACTCATTAATATTATAGAATTAAATTGAATAATTATAAAGAATGTCTAAAATTATTTTAAAAATAAACAATGTCTAAATAAAGGTAATAATAAAAAAATAGAAACAAAACAAATAAAAATCAAATGCATAAATTAAATTTTATTATTCCAATAGATAAACCTGCATTTGTTATTATTATTTTAATTTTTGCCTACATTGGCGGAGGAAAATTACTATCAATATCAAGTCCTTTTGATGTTATGGTTGATGACACCGATTTTTCATTATTGGTCCTATCAAAATTCACCGAATGATCTTTCTTGGTTTTCTTTTTGGTGGGTTAATCCGAATTCACCTTGTCTTCGGTGTGATACCTCTTGTTGGTTTTCTCATCACTAGGAATTAAACGAATTCTTTTCATTGTGATGCTCATTATTGATTTCTCATCACCACCCTGATCTGAATTCATTGAATTATCTTCCGTTGGTTCTCTTTATTGGGTTTTTCCAGTATTTTTTTGTTTATTTAGTCTAAAATTTCCTCACATGCTTTCGGAGATAAACTGAACATATTTGTATGAGATGAAGAACGAATATTGTTGTTGTTGTTTGAGATTGTATTGCGTCATTGATTGGTCCGTTTTTGGTGCGTATTTCGGGTCGATTTTTGGTCTTTCTCCCTCTTTTTCGATTCTCTTTTCCCCGTTTATATGGCCTTTGATGATTAATGGTCAGAATAGTGTGATCGAGATGCATTCGGTGTTTTGTAGGCGAAACGGGAGGAAAACGAGTGAAAATGACTTTTTGGGAAGAAGGTTGACCAGCTGTCGGACGACAGAAGATTTGCACGAAGATCATGTCGAACGACATGTCTGTCGGACGACACAATTGCTTGTCGAACGACAGAAAGGCGTTTTTTGGAAGAGCTTACAGAGGGGTAACGCAGGATCGACCTGCGATCGACGGAGATTTGTCGGACGACATGACTTTATGTCGTACGATAAGCCGTTTGTCGGGCGACATGATTTCTCTGTCGTCCGACATCTCTTGCTGAGTAGACCTTTAGTCTCCTTTTCGTTTTGACTTTGTTTGACCCCCGTTTTTAAGGGTATAAATAGGTGTTTGGCTTGTAATTTCATAACTAACTTTCATTCCTCACTTTACACATTACATTTCTAGCTTTCTTCTCAAGCAATCCAATTTCTATTTCCATGTTCTTCAATTTCTCTACACAAATTCACGATCTAAATTTCGTACGTCGAGAATCCGATTGAATGTCATTCACGAACGATCTTCCTCTCCTCGAGCCCGACGTTTTGATCGGAGCGGTTTTTCCGGGTGACACGTAAAAGTCCGACCTCGATTTCGGAAGCTCGGCTCGATCATCTTCTTCATCCATCGATTCCATCATTCTCGTGGTGAGATTCTCTTCGTTTTACTCTCGATTATGGCTTACTCGATTGTGGATTGTGAATTTGAGTGCTTGATCATGGCTAGCTAAATTACTTGTAAGAGTGTTTGATGAACTTCGTCAATGAATTAGAGTTGATTTCCTAAGTAACTTGATTTCTAGTAATTGGACAATTACACCTCTCGATTTGTGGTCTCGTGTCGAACAACCTCGGGTATATCGCTAGTGGATCATACGGTCGATGTGTGAGTGATCTTTGGTGAGGGAGAACGTGACAACACCGTGATCCTAGTCCGATTATTAGTTAATTGAGAGTTTTATAAATCTCGTCAACTTTAGTTCGTTAGGAAAAGTAATTGTTACACCCTTGCTTCCAAACTCATTTGTTACACTTGCTCTTTAATTACTCGTTTTTAAATACTCGTACTAGTTGATAATCAAACACTCAATTGCAACCCCCCTTTAGATGATAATGATTTTCTTTCCTCTTTCGAAACTCGAACTTAACATATACAAAAACCATCTCACGTGCCGATAGTATTGTTCCACGAGAGACCGACTCGGGGGATTTACACTCGTAAATCTTTCGGATTTTATAAATAACTTTTGAGCAATCAGTCATTGAGAATGGTTTAATTTATTGAAAAAATGTATGAGATGAAGAGCGAATATTGTTGTTGCTGTTTGAGATTGTATTGCGTCATTGATGATGGTTTAATTTATTAAAAAAAATTAGTTTGATAGAAAAAATCACTTTACGCTTTATAATTATTTAAAATTACACATTTTTGTTATAATTATAAAATTACATAATATGTTGAAAAATAATATCCACCGTATTATAATTATTTAAAATTATGCACTGTAATTATAATTAGATTAAATTATAATATTGTTTTTGTGTATGGTTTAATTTGTAAAATTTTAAGTATTTTTTTACTATGGATTGACTGTGGTTTAATTTTTTTTTTTTTTATAATTATTTTGAAACTATACATGTTGTAATATTTAGATTAAATTATAATGTTATTTTGGTATAGTTTAATTTGTAATTTTTCTACATATAATGGTAACTTGATTTTCTTGACTGTGAATTGACTTTGGTTTAATTTTTAAAAAATATATAATATATTATAAGAAAATGTGATTTAAATTTTTAACTGTGATTTAATTTTTTAAATTTTTTAAAATTATACACTAATGATATACATAGATTAAATTATAATGTGTTTTTGTGTATGGTTTAATTTGTAAAAAATTTATGTTTATCAATTTTCTTGACTGTGAATTGTATGTAGGTTAATTATTAAAAAAATATAAAATTTAATATATTATAAGAAACATTAAATAATATATTGTTGCACAGTTATATCAAACACTTGTTACATAATTTGCACAATTTTTGCACAATGTTATTTAATATACTATACTGATTTAATTTATTAAAAAAATTAGAAAATAAAATTATAGGAGAATGAAGAATTCTAAAAATAATTTCACAAATAAACAATTTATGAATAAAGGGCAAAATTAAAAGGAAACAAACAATTTAAAATCAAATGTAAAAAGTAAAATTTATTATTCCAACAAGTTAACCTTATTATTATTGTAAATTTTCATTACATTTGTTGAGAAAAATTAAGATCAATATCAACTCCTTTTGATAATTTGGTTGATAAGATAGATTTTTATCATCACTGTCTTATTAGAATTTATAATTTTCTTTTTAATACTCTCTCTTTGTTTTTTTTAGTGGAATGAATTCACTGGTAATTCTCTTTAGTGTGATACCTCTTTTTAATTTTCTTATCACTAGTATGCTCAGAATTCACCGAATTCTTTTCAATGTGATACTATTCTCATTATACATTACTTGTTTAAAATATGGGATTTACATACGTTTAATTTATAATTATATTATAATTATTATTGATATAAAAATAAATAAATAAAATATAATTACATGTATTTTTTCAATAAATTGAACGCAAATACAATTTATAATTATATTAAATTATACTTATAATTATTGTGTGATTAATATAAAAAAATTACATGTATTTTTTCAATGAAATTGAACGCAAATATAATGAGATTAATAAATTATACGCGTTAACTTATTTTATTGTGATTTAATTATAAATTTCTAGTATAATCAAATTAAATTATACAGGTTTAAAATACATATTTATATAAGTTTAATATATAATTATATTAAATTATACTATAATTATTGTGTGTGATTGATAAAAAAATAAAAAAAAAATAAAAAATTACATGTATTTTTTGAATGAAATTGAACGTGGATTACTATAATTTATAAAAATTAAAAAATATAAAAGTATGGAATGAAATCGTTTAAAATTATTAATTAATAGTTTTCTACTTTATTTTAATTTATTAAAAAAATAAGAATATAAAATTCTATATTGAAATCCTTTAAAATTATTGATTATTATTATATTATATGCTTGTTTGAAATAGTTAGTGCGTGATTGATAGTGATTTAATTTATAGAAAAATAAAATAAAATTACCTTATTGTTCGAATTAAATCATGTGATTGAGGATCGTGATTTAATTTATTTGAAAAATAAGAAAATAAAGTTTTGAAATGAATTTTTTATTTAATATTAGTATAATGAAATTAAATTATAGGTTGTTGTTTGAGAGGTTGTATAATGAGATTATATTATACTTGTTAGATTTTCAAGCGTGCAATTTTAATTACATTTGTAGAAAAACTTAAGATTAATATCATTTTTTTTCTTAATTATTTGGTTGAGAAGATAGATTTTTCATCATCAACGATCTTATTAGAATTACTTTATATTCTTCACTCTAATACTCTTTCTTGATTTTCTTTTTTTCTTGATTTTCATTTCAGTGAGCCGTTAAGAATTCACAACTCTCTTCAATTTAAAAACTCTTGTTAATTTTCTCATCACTAGTATGGTCAAATTCACAGAATTCTTTTCATTGTTATACTTTTTACGGAATTCTTAACATTCGATCTTGGTGTTTGTCAGGTGTGACGGTGATCGATTAAACTTATTTCATTTTTTACTCATTAATATTATAGAATTATATTGAATAATTATAAAGAATGTCTAAAATTAATTTAGAAATAAACAATGTCTAAATAAAGGTAATAATAAAAAAAGGTAAACAAAACAAATAAAAATCAAATAAATTAAAATTTATTATTCAAATAGATAAACCTGCATTTGTTATTATTATTTTAATTTTTTGCCTACATTGGCGGAGGAAAATTAAGATCAATATCCCGTGCTTTGATGTTATGGTTGATGAGACTGATTTTTCATTACTCGTCCGATCAAAATTCACCGAATGATCTTTTTTGGTTTTCTTTTTGGTGGGCTAATCTGAATTCACCTTATCTTCGGTGTGATACCTCTTGTTGATTTTCTCATCACTAGTGTGCTTAGAATTAAACGAATTCTTTTCATTGTGATGCTCATTATTGGATTTCTCATCACCACCCTGATCTGAATTCATTGAATTCTCTTCCGTGTGGTCCTCCTTAGTGGGTTTGTCCAGTATTGTTTTGTTTATCTCGTCTAAAATTTCCTCACATGCTTTCGGAGATAAACTGAGCATATTTGTATGAGATGAAGAGCGAATATTGTTGTTGTTGTTGTTTGAGATTGTATTGCGTCATTGAGAATGATTTAATTTATAGAAAAAAATTAGTTTGATAAAAAATTCACTTTACGATTTATAATTATTTAAAATTACACATTTTTGTTATAATTAGAAAATTACATAATATATTGAAAAATAATATCCACCGTATTATAATTATTTAAAATTATGCACTGTAATTATAATTAGATTAAATTATAATATTTTTTTTGCTTAAGGTTTAATTTGTAAATTTTTAAGTATTTTTTACTGTGGATTGACTGTGGTTTAATTTTTAATTTTTTTATAATTATTTAAAACTATAAATGTTGTAATATTTAAATTAAATTATAATATTATTTTGGTATAGTTTAATTTGTAATTTTTTTACATATAATGATAACTTGATTTTTTTGACTGTGGATTGACTTTGGTTTAATTTTTAAAAAATATATAATATACTATAAGAAACTGTGATTTAAATTTTTAACTATGATTTAATTTTTTAAATTTTTTAAAATTATACACTGCTGATATAGTTAGACTAAATTATAATTTTGTTTTTGTGTATGGTTTAATTTGTAAAAATTTTATGTTTATCAATTTTCTTGACTGTAAATTTTATGTAGTTTAATTTTTTTTTTAAATATTAAATTGAATATATTATAAGAAACATTTAATAATATATTGTTGCACAGTTATATCAAACACTTGTTACATAGTTGCACAATTTTTGCACAATTATTTAATATATTATACTGATTTAATTTATTTAAAAAATTAGAAAATAAAATTATAGGAGAATGAAGAATTCTAAAAATAATTTCACAAATAAACAATTTATAAATAAAGGAAACAATAAAAAGGAAACAAACAATTTAAAATCAAATGTAAAAAAGTAAAATTTATTATTCAAACAAGTTAACCAAATTTGTTATTATTATTGTAAATTTTCATTACATTGGTTGAGGAAAATTAAGATCAATATCAACTCTTCTTGATGATTTGGTTGATAAGATAGATTTTTCATCATCACTGTCTTATTAGAATTTATAATGTTCTTTTTGATACTCCCTCTTTGTTTTTTTAGTGGAATGAATTCACTGGGTATTCTCTTTAGTGTGATACATTTTCTTGGTTTTCTTATCACTAGTATGCTCAGAATTCACCGAATTCTTTTCAATGTGATATACTTTTGATCGCTGGTCTGATTCGAATTTATCGAATTTTCATAACTAATTTTACTGTGATTTAATTGTGAATTTTGAGTATAATTAAATTAAATTAAATTATACATTACTTATTTAAAATACGGGATTTACATACGTTTAATTTATAATTATATTATAATTATTATTGATATAAAAATAAATAAATAAAATATAATTACATGTATTTTTTCAATAAATTGAACGCAAATAAAATTTATTATTATATTAAATTATATTTATAATTATTGTGTGATTAATATAAAGAAATTACATGTATTTTTTCAATGAAATTGAATGCAAATATAATGGGATTAATAAATTATACGCGTTAACTTATTTTATTGTGATTTAATTATAAATTTTTAGTATAATTAAATTAAATTATAACTTATTTTATTGTGATTTAATTATAAATTTTTAGTATAATTAAATTAAATTATACAGTACTGGTTTAAAATACATATTTATATAAGTTTAATATATAATTATATTAAATTATACTATAATTATTGCGTGTGATTGATATAAAAATATAAAAAATAAATAATTACATGTATTTTTTGAATGAAATTGAACGTGGATTACTTTAATTTATAAAAAAATAAAAAATATAAAATCCGTTTAAAATTATTGATTAATAGTTTCTTTATTTTAATTTATTAAAAAAATAAGAATATAAAATTTTGGATTGAAATCCTTTAAAATTATTGATTATAATTATATTATATGCTAATAGTTAGTGGGTGATTGATGGTGATTTAATTTATAGAAAAATAAAATAAAATTACACTTATTGTTCGAATGAAATCATGTGGTTGAGTACTGATTAAATTTATAGAAAAATAAGAAAATAAAGTTTTGAAATGAATTTTTAATTTACTGATTATTAGTATAATGACATTTAATTATAGGTTGTTGTTTGAGAGATTGTATAATGAGATTAAATTATACTTGTTAGAGTTTTAATTGTGCAATTTTAATTACATTTTTAGAAAAATTTAAGATCAATATGATTTTTTTCTTAATTATTTTATTTGGTTGAGAAGATAGATTTTTCATCATCACCATTCACCGATCTTATTAGAATTACCTAATATTCTTCACTCTAATACTCTTTCTTGATTTTCTTTTTTTTATTGGTATTCTTTTCAGTGAGTAGTTAAGAATTCAGCGAACTATCTTTAATTTGAAAACTCTTGTTAATTTTCTCATCACTAGTATGCTCAAAATTCAAAGAATTCTTTTCATTGTGATACTTTTTACCGAATTCTTAACATTAGATCTTGGTGTTTGTCAGGTGTGGCGGTGATCAATTAAACTTATTTCATTTTTTACTCATTAATATTATAGAATTAAATTGAATAATTATAAAAAATGTCTAAAATTATTTTAAAAATAAACAATGTCTAAATAAAGGTAATAATAAAAAAATAGAAACAAAACAAATAAAAATCAAATGCATAAATTAAATTTTATTATTCCAATAGATAAACCTGCATTTGTTATTATTATTTTAATTTTTGCCTACATTGGCGGAGGAAAATTACGATCAATATCAAGTCCTTTTGATGTTATGGTTGATGACACCGATTTTTCATTATTGGTCCGATCAAAATTCACCGAATGATCTTTCTTGGTTTTCTTTTTGGTGGGTTAATCCGAATTCACCTTGTTTTCGGTGTGATACCTCTTGTTGGTTTTCTCATCACTAGTGTGCTTAGAATTAAACGAATTCTTTTCATTGTGATGCTCATTATTGGATTTCTCATCACCACCCTGATCTGTATTTATTGAATTATCTTCCGTGTGGTTCTCTTTATTGGGGTTTTCAGTATTTTTTTGTTTATTTAGTCTAAAATTTCCTCACATGCTTTCGGAGATAAACTGAGTATATTTGTATGAGATGAAGAACGAATATTGTTGTTGTTGTTTGAGATTGTATTGCGTCATTGAGGATGGTTTAATTTATTTAAAAAATGTATGAGATGAAGAGCGAATATTGTTGTTGCTGTTTGAGATTGTATTGCGTCATTGATGATGGTTTAATTTATTAAAAAAAATTAGTTTGATAAAAAAAAATCACTTTACGCTTTATAATTATTTAAAATTACACATTTTTGTTATAATTATAAAATTACATAATATGTTGAAAAATAATATCCACCGTATTATAATTATTTAAAATTATGCACTGTAATTATAATTAGATTAAATTATAATATTGTTTTTTTGTATGGTTTAATTTGTAAAATTTTAAGTATTTTTTTACTATGGATTGACTGTGGTTTAATTTTTAATTTTTTTTTTATAATTATTTTGAAACTATACATGTTGGAATATTTAGATTAAATTATAATGTTATTTTGGTATAGTTTAATTTGTAATTTTTCTACATATAATGGTAACTTGATTTTCTTGACTGTGAATTGACTTTGGTTTAATTTTTAAAAAATATATAATATATTATAAGAAAATGTGATTTAAATTTTTAACTTGTGATTTAATTTTTTAAATTTTTTAAAATTATACACTAGTGATATACATAGATTAAATTATAATGTTGTTTTTGTGTATGGTTTAATTTGTAAAAAAATTATGTTTATCAATTTTCTTGACTGTGAATTGTATGTAGGTTAATTATTAAAAAAAATTTAAAATTTAATATATTATAAGAAACATTAAATAATATATTGTTGCACAGTTATATCAAACACTTGTTACATAGTTGCACAATTTTTGCACAATGTTATTTAATATACTATACTGATTTAATTTATTAAAAAAATTAGAAAATAAAATTATAGGAGAATGAAGAATTCTAAAAATAATTTCACAAATAAACAATTTATAAATAAAGAAAAAAATTAAAAGGAAACAAACAATTTAAAATTAAATGTAAAAAGTAAAATTTATTATTCCAACATGTTAACCTTATTATTATTGTAAATTTTCATTACATTGGTTGAGGAAAATTAAGATCAATATCAACTCCTTTTGATAATTTGGTTGATAAGATAGATTTTTATCATCACTGTCTTATTAGAATTTATAATTTTCTTTTTGATACTCTCTCTTTGTTTTTTTTAGTGGAATGAATTCACCGGTAATTCTCTTTAGTGTGATACCTCTTTTTGATTTTCTTATCACTAGTATGCTCAGAATTCACCGAATTCTTTTCAATGTGATACTATTCTCATTATACATTACTTGTTTAAAATATGGGATTTACATACGTTTAATTTATAATTATATTATAATTATTATTGATATAAAAATAAATTAATAAAATATAATTACATGTATTTTTTCAATAAATTGAACGCAAATACAATTTATAATTATATTAAATTATACTTATAATTATTGTGTGATTAATATAAAAAAATTACATGTATTTTTTCAATGAAATTGAACGCAAATATAATGAGATTAATAAATTATACGCGTTAACTTATTTTATTGTGATTTAATTATAAATTTCTAGTATAATTAAATTAAATTATAAAGTACTGGTTTAAAATACATATTTATATAAGTTTAATATATAATTATATTAAATTATACTATAATTATTGTGTGTGATTGATAAAAAAATAAAAAAAATAAAAAATTACATGTATATTTTGAATGAAATTGAACGTGGATTACTATAATTTATAAAAATTAAAAAATATAAAAGTATGGAATGAAATCGTTTAAAATTATTAATTAATAGTTTTCTACTTTATTTTAATTTATTAAAAAAATAAGAATATAAAATTCTATATTGAAATCCTTTAAAATTATTGATTATTATTATATTATATGCTTGTTTGAAATAGTTAGTGCGTGATTGATGGTGATTTAATTTATAGAAAAATAAAATAAAATTACGCTTATTGTTCGAATGAAATCATGTGATTGAGGACCGTGATTTAATTTATTTGAAAAATAAGAAAATATAATTTTGAAATGAATTTTTTATTTAATATTAGTATAATGAAATTAAATTATAGGTTGTTGTTTGAGAGGTTGTATAATGAGATTATATTATACTTGTTAGATTTTCAATCGTGCAATTTTAATTACATTTGTAGAAAAACTTAAGATCAATATCATTTTTTTCTTAATTATTTGGTTGAGAAGATAGATTTTTCATCATCAACGATCTTATTAGAATTACTTTATATTCTTCACTCTAATACTCTTTCTTGATTTTCTTTTTTTCTTGATTTTCTTTTCAGTGAGCCGAATTCACAACTCTCTTCAATTTGAAAACTCTTGTTAATTTTCTCATCACTAGTATGGTCAAATTCACAGAATTCTTTTCATTGTTATACTTTTTACGGAATTCTTAACATTCGATTTTGGTGTTTGTTAGGTGTGACGGTGATCAATTAAACTTATTTCATTTTTTACTCATTAATATTATAGAATTATATTGAATAATTATAAAGAATGTCTAAAATTAATTTAGAAATAAACAATGTCTAAATAAAGGTAATAATAAAAAATGGTAAACAAAACAAATAAAAATCAAATAAATTAAAATTTATTATTCCAATAGATAAACCTGCATTTGTTATTATTATTTTAATTTTTGCCTACATTGGCGGAGGAAAATTAAGATCAATATCCCGTGGTTTTGATGTTATGGTTGATGAGACTGATTTTTCATTACTCGTCCGATCAAAATTCACCGAATGATCTTTCTTGGTTTTCTTTTTGGTGGGCTAATCAGAATTCACCTTGTCTTCGGTCTGATACCTCTTGTTGATTTTCTCATCACTAGTGTGCTTAGAATTAAACGAATTCTTTTCATTGTGATGCTCATTATTGGATTTCTCATCACCACCCTTATCTGAATTTATTGAATTCTCTTCCGTGTGGTCCTCCTTAGTGGGTTTGTCCAGTATTGTTTTGTTTATCTCGTCTAAAATTTCCTCACATGCTCTCGGAGATAAACTGAGCATATTTGTATGAGATGAAGAGCGAATATTGTTGTTGTTGTTTGAGATTGTATTGCGTCATTGAAAATGATTTAATTTATAGAAAAAAATTAGTTTGATAAAAAATTCACTTTACGCTTTATAATTATTTAAAATTACACATTTTTTTGTTATAATTAGAAAATTACATAATATGTTGAAAAATAATATCCACCATATTATAATTATTTAAAATTATGCACTGTAATTATAATTAGATTAAATTATAATATTTTTTTTGCTTATGGTTTAATTTGTAAATTTTTAAGTATTTTTTTACTGTGGATTGACTGTGGTTTAATTTTTTTATAATTATTTAAAACTATAAATGTTGTAATATTTAGACTAAATTACAATATTATTTTGGTATAGTTTAATTTGTAATTTTTTTACATATAATGATAACTTGATTTTCTTGACTGTGGATTGACTTTGGTTTAATTTTTAAAAAATATATAATATACTATAAGAAACTGTGATTTAAATTTTTAACTATGATTTAATTTTTTAAATTTTTTAAAATTATACACTGCTGATATAGTTAGACTAAATTATAATTTTGTTTTTGTGTATGGTTTAATTTGTAAAAATTTTATGTTTATCAATTTTCTTGACTGTAAATTTTATGTAGTTTAATTTTTTTTTAAAATATTAAATTGAATATATTATAAGAAACATTTAATAATATATTGTTGCACAGTTATATCAAACACTTGTTACATAGTTGCACAATTTTTGCACAATTATTTAATATATTATACTGATTTAATTTATTTAAAAAATTAGAAAATAAAATTATAGGAGAATGAAGAATTCTAAAAATAATTTCACAAATAAACAATTTATAAATAAAGGAAACAATAAAAAGGAAACAAACAATTTAAAATCAAATGTAAAAAGTAAAATTTATTATTCCAACAAGTTAACCAAATTTGTTATTATTATTGTAAATTTTCATTACATTGGTTGAGGAAAATTAAGATCAATATCAACTCCTCTTGATGATTTGGTTGATAAGATAGATTTTTCATCATCACTGTATTATTAGAATTTATAATGTTCTTTTTGATACCCTCTCTTTGTTTTTTTAGTGGAATGAATTCACTGGGTATTCTATTCAGTGTGATACCTTTTCTTGGTTTTCTTATCACTAGTATGCTCAGAATTCACCGAATTCTTTTCAATGTGATAATATTCTCATCGCTAGTCTGATTCGAATTTATCGAATTTTCATAACTAATTTTAATGTGATTTAATTGTGGATTTTGAGTATAATAAAATTAAATTATACATTACTTATTTAAAATACGGGATTTACATACGTTTAATTTATAATTATATTATAATTATTATTTATATAAAAATAAATAAATAAAATATAATTACATGTATTTTTTCAATAAATTGAACGCAAATACAATTTATAATTATATTAAATTATATTTATAATTATTGTGTGATTAATATTGTGTAATTTATAATTATATTTTTTCAATGAAATTGAACGCAAATATAATGAGATTAATAAATTATACGCGTTAACTTATTTTATTGTGATTTAATTATAAATTTTTAGTATAATTAAATTAAATTATACAGTACTGGTTTAAAATACATATTTATATAAGTTTAATATATAATTATATTAAATTATACTATAATTATTGCGTGTGATTGATATAAAAATATAAAAAATAAAAAATTACATGTATTTTTTGAATGAAATTGAACGTGGATTACTTTAATTTATAAAAAAATAAAAAATATAAAATCCGTTTAAAATTATTAATTAATAGTTTCTTTATTTTAATTTATTAAAAAAATAAGAATATAAAATTTTGGATTGAAATCCTTTAAAATTATTGATTATAATTATATTATATGCTAATAGTTAGTGGGTGATTGATGGTGATTTAATTTATAAAAAAATAAAATAAAATTACACTTATTGTTCGAATGAAATCATGTGATTGAGTATTGATTAAATTTATTGAAAAATAAAAAAATAAAGTTTTGAAATGAATTTTTAATTTACTGATTATTAGTATAATGATATTTAATTATAGGTTGTTGTTTGAGAGATTGTATAATGAGATTAAATTATAATTGTTAGAGTTTTAATTGTGCAATTTTAATTACATTTGTAAAAAAATTTAAGATCAATATCAATTTTTTTTTTTAATTATTTGGTTGAGAAGATAGACATTTCATCATCACCGATTCACCGATCTTATTAGAATTACCTAATATTCTTCACTCTAATACTCTTTCTTTTTTTCTAATATGAGTAGTTAAGAATTCACCGAACTCTCTTCAATTTGAAAACTCTTGTTAATTTTCTCATCACTAGTTTGCTCAAAATTCACAGAACTCTTTTCATTGTGATACTTTTTACCGAATTCTTAACATTCAATCTTGGTGTTTGTCAGGTGTGGCGGTGATCAATTAAACTTATTTCATTTTTTACTCATTAATATTATAGAATTAAATTGAATAATTATAAAGAATGTCTAAAATTATTTTAAAAATAAACAATGTCTAAATAAGGGTAATAATAAAAAAATAGAAACAAAACAAATAAAAATCAAATGCATAAAATAAATTTTATTATTCCAATAGATAAACCTGCATTTGTTATTATTATTTTAATTTTTGCCTACATTGGCGGAGGAAAATTACGATCAATATCAAGTCCTTTTGATGTTATGGTTGATGAGAACGATTTTTCATTACTGGTCCGATCAAAATTCACCGAATGATCTTTCTTGGTTTTCTTTTTGGTGGGTTAATCCGAATTCACCTTGTCTTCGGTGTGATACCTCTTGTTGGTTTTCTCATCACTAGTGTGCTTAGAATTAAACGAATTCTTTTCATTGTGATGCTCATTATTGGATTTCTCATCACCACCCTGATCTGAATTCATTGAATTATCTTCCGTGTGGTCCTCCTTATTGGGTTTGTCCAGTATTTTTTTGTTTATTTAGTCTAAAATTTCCCCACATGCTTTCGGAGATAAACTGAGCATATTTGTATGAGATGAAGAATGAATATTGTTGTTGTTATTTGAGATTGTATTGCGTCATTGAGGATGGTTTAATTTATTGAAAAAATGTATGAGATGAAGAGCGAATATTGTTGTTGTTGTTTGAGATTGTATTGCGTCATTGATGATGGTTTAATTTATTAAAAAAAATTAGTTTGATAAAAAAAAAATCACTTTACACTTTATAATTATTTAAAATTACACATTTTTGTTATAATTATAAAATTACATAATATGTTGAAAAATAATATCCACCGTATTATAATTATTTAAAATTATGCACTGTAATTATAATTAGATTAAATTATAATATTGTTTTTGCGATGGTTTAATTTGTAAAATTTTAAGTATTTTTTTACTATGGATTGACTGTGGTTTAATTTTTAATTTTTTTTATAATTATTTAAAATTATACATGTTGTAATATTTAGATTAAATTATAATGTTATTTTGGTATAGTTTAATTTGTAATTTTTCTACATATATTGATAACTTGATTTTCTTGACTGTGAATTGACTTTGGTTTAATTTTTAAAAAATATATAATATATTATAAGAAACTGTTATTTAAATTTTTAACTGTGATTTAATTTTTTAAATTTTTTAAAATTATATACTAGTGATATACTTAGATTAAATTATAATGTTGTTTTTGTGTATGGTTTAATTTGTAAAAAAATTTTGTTTATCAATTTTCTTGACTGTGAATTGTATGTAGGTTAATTATTAAAACAAATATAAAATTTAATATATTATAAGAAACATTAAATAATATATTGTTGCACAGTTATATCAAACACTTGTTACATAGTTGAACAATGTTTGCACAACGTTATTTAATATACTATACTGATTTAATTTATTAAAAAAATTAGAAAATAAAATTATAGGAGAATGAAGAATTCTAAAAATAATTTCACAAATAAATAATTTATAAATAAAGGAAAAAATAAAAAGGAAACAAACAATTTAAAATCAAATGTAAAAAGTAAAATTTATTATTCCAACAAGTAAACCAAATTTGTTATTATTATTGTAAAATTTCATTAAATTGGTTGAGGAAAATTAAGATCAATATCAACTTGATGATTTGGTTGATAAAATAGATTTTTCATCATCACCCTCTTATTGGAATTTATAATGTTCTTTTTGACACTCTCTTTTTGTTTTTTTAGTGGAATGAATTCACGGAATTCTCATCAGTGTGATACTTCTTTTTTGTTTTCTTATCACTAGTATGGTCAGAATTCATCGAATTCTTTTCAGTGTGATACAAGTACACACAGAATCACACACACTAACGTGTATTGTGCACGCATCTACTGTTAATATTCTACTAGTAGTAATACTTCCGGTTAGCATCTCTTAGACCGGAATGTTTGTTATATATCATCTCTTAATATTCTACTAGTAGTAATACTTCCGGCTATGCTTTGTGTGAGTGATATTAATTCTCTTAATATTCTACTAGTAGTAATACTTCCGGCTATGCTTTTTAAAAATCCCCCTTAATTCAATTGATAAACAAGATCTATAACCTAATTTTCAATTGGGGTAAACATAAAATTCAATTAAAAATCATTAAATTAATGATTATTGATTTTTCGTTAATTAAAGAAATAATGTTTTCGGAGTACTCTATATTTTGAACCGCTATGGTCACCTATACCAACTGAATCTCACATTTCCGAGGAATAGCCCATCTCCGATCAGGTGAGTCTTCCGATCACTTCCATTGTTCCGCTTGATTCGATTCGGAATTCGCGTCCGATTCAGTAGTGTAATGATTGGCTGAAGAGTGTAGACCTAGGTTTGTTTAGTGGAATCGGTTTTTCTTTTTATCAATTGAAGCCCTTAAGATGCTGATATTCGCGAATTTAGGTTTACTGTGATAATCGAATTTACTATTCTCATAAAATATTGGTTCAAAATGGAGAATTGAAGGTTTGATATTTTGATAATGCAGAGAGAATTTGGTGGAAAGAAAATGAATTTCTTGCTACGGAACAACTCGACGACAGCCCAGTCTTCTAAGGAGACTCATGTTGTCCCAAAATATGTGTCTAATCCTGCTTCAACTGCTGAGGGCTTCATTTCTGAAAATCCATCTTCCAAAACCGCGCCTTACGAGACCCGCAATGCAGAGAGCTATGAATTCGGGGATGAGAATGACGGGGCAGAAGTTTCGATCGAAAAGAATAGCGTCCAATTCGATAGCCATATAGACGTTACAGAAGATGCTGGGTTGATAATAATTCCGTATAGTACGGCTTGTTTCGTGCACTGAATTGTTCACATCGTTTATTTGCTTCTGAAATCATTCTTACCATTACAACTTGAATATTTGTCACCTTTTATCTGTTATCTGTAGCTAGCATTTATAGTATATTTCTTATTCATCAATTATGGTGTAGTTGCGATCACTAGCTATCTTGATTATCACTTGCATTTTCATAATAACGGTCCTTTATTTTCTATATCATAGTAGGTTTCCAGAAGTTGAAATAATGATAATTGTATTCAAAATAATGTATCATTCATAAATATTACTTTTTAGTCTACTGGGATTTTGAATCTAGACCTAGTTTCTTTCTCTCTGTGATTCATTTATAAGGATCAAGATCATTCCCGTAATCTTATGTCTAGTAACTGATAGAGAGCCATATAATATATTTTTAAAATATGTACTGAAACCATAGCATTGTGTCAGATAATCGATATTTTGTTAGTAATGATGTTCCATCTGAGCAAAGTTTTCTGTTAAGTGGATGGAGGGAATTATTTTGTTACCATAGATGAATATTATTATTCTCACATGATTGTGCTTAGGTTTAAGAATTAAGACTACTAGGGAGTTGAGCACAAATTCTTAAAGTTTCACTGTAACATTTTTAGTGAAATGCTTGAAACTTTACGTCTATTATTTTTTAACACTTGATTATTTTGTTGTCTTTCAGAAGAAGTCCCTGACAATTGGACAGAAGCCCCAGATATACTTTCATTTCGATCTCTGGATCGCAGCTTTGTTTTTCCTGGTACGTATTTTTTGTGAATGTTTTTTCCTCTAATTAACTCTAAGTTTACTTTCACCTGCATGTTTATAATTTGTATAATTGGCTTTCTCACATGTTTGTATAATTAGGAGAACAAATCGGAATTCTCGCATGCTTGTCTGCCTATAAGCAGGATACAGAAATAATTACACCATTTAAAGTTGCTGCTGTCATGAATAAAAGTGGGATTGGAGAAAGCACAAATCAACAAAACGAAAACACTGTAGGAGAACCAGATTCAATTTCGGAGACAGTGAATGTAATTTCTGGCGATCAAGATACTCCACATTCTGAAAATATGACAGAAGAAAAGATTGATTCACATCAGGATGTATCGACTGGTGAATCTCTCCTTAGGATGGAAGATCACAGAAGACAGACTGAACAGCTGTTGCAAAGGTTTAAAACATCGCATTTTTTCGTGCGAATTTCAGAGTCAAACGAACCACTCTGGTCTAAGAGAAGACCTCAAGAAGACTATGTGAATTCTCCGGTCATGAACGAAGAACAATCAGTTGGAGAGTCTTCAGAAACCGCAAAACAGGTGAATTCTGTTAGTGCCTCACTTGACAGAGAGCACTTTGATGCCCACACATCTGGGGGACTTGCAAGAGGCGCTGTTAAGTGCGTGTCCCTATCAAATGGAGACATAATGGTATGCTTCATAGAAACTTTAGAAATATTTATAAGTCTCTTTTTATTTCATTTCATTATTACGAACAGTGGAAGAACAACTTGCGTAGTTATCTTACTGGTTAAGTATATTAGTCTTATGGCATTGTGATTTAGGTTAGAATCTATATTTTGAAATCCTACACTTGGATTACATTTGAAGTTTATGACTTTAAGTTTATGTTGCAAAACATCCTGCTTCCGGAAAATATAATATGGTGCTTGAAGTATTTGTAATTTTAGTTGTGCCAAATATGATGTGTAATTTTTAACATGGACGGAAGGTCCATAGACAGTTATGTACCTGATTGAGGTATAGAGAGACGTGTGAAATTAGTCTTATTTTGATTTCTGAAAGTTCACTCCTAATGTTTTTGTTTGGTATAAACTGCCTATATGAAGCTCCAATCGAAACCCCACTTTACTTACATCTATGGTTGTGGTTTCCTGCATTTGTATCTGTTATGTCATTGTCATATTCAAAAAGGAGAATTAAAACTCGATTTCTCGAAATTATGCTTATAATGTAGCACTTGACTCGAGTCGTATGTAATAAACAGTGATTTGAATTTCATTTTCTTGTTTGGAAGGATGCAGGTACTCTTACATGTAAATGTCGGTGTTCAGTTTGTTAAGGATCCTATCCTTGAGATTCTTCAATTCGATAAGTATCAAGAAAGAAAGCCAACTCTTGAGAAGAAGGATATTCCTGCCGCTTTGAATCAAGACCCATATGGCGAATTATTGAGATGGTTACTTCCTTTAGAAAACTCCATTCCTCCCCTAGCTCGCCCTTTATCCCCTCCTACATTGAGCACCAGTTCAAGTATTCGGAACACATCCCCAAAACCCATGGCATCTGGGTCTTCAAGTTCTCCGCTTTTCTCCTTTGGTCATTTAAGAAGTTATTCCATGTCCTCACTTCCACCGAATGTGACACCACCCCCAGCCATTACAACTTCCAGTACTAAACCGACATTTGACCCGGAGGATTCAAATCAATATTCATTCAAAAGCGGTGTGGAAGGCGGGAAAGGTGGAAAAGAAGGACTGTTGTCTTTCCGTGGCGTGCCATTGCAACAAGATAGGTTTTCTGTTCGGTGCGGGTTGGAAGGGATTTTTACACCCGGAAGAAGGTGGAGGAGAAAGATAGAGATAATTCAACCTGTAGAGATCCATTCTTTTTCAGTTGATTGCAACACAGAAGATATTATATGCATCCATGTAAAGGTATGACTTCTTAGCATGTAAATGATATGTTATGAAGTGTACCATCATCAGAGCTTGCCCTGTGTACATCTGGTACTTTTGATAACGGCTTTTAATACGTTGAAATGATGATAAACTTGCATTAGCAGAATGTGTCCCCTGCACATGTACCCGATATCGTGGTGTTTATAGATGCCATAACAATAATTGTTGATGAGGCTTCAAAGGGTGGACCCCCATTATTTCTGCCAATTGCCTGCGTTGAATCTGGGACCGACCACACTTTGCCAAATTTAGCACTAAGGTATTCTCTCCATCAAATTGTTTGATCAAGTTGTTGAATTTTGGAAGTTTTTAAACTTTGCTCAGTGATATGATGTTAGTGACATCATAGTAACTTCCATGAAACTAGATGGCATATCAAATCTGTAAGGTCCATTTGAATGTAAGTGGGTGTAGTTGTTCCAGTGCTAGAATTTCTCACCTACTAATATTTGCAAAAATAGAGACTATGACAGAAATCCCTCGTTTATCCCACATATAACAATTGCCAAAAATACTTTGCTGGTAATTTCTTACGAGATGGAGTAAGGGACTAATATGACTAATGGTAACCCAAGAACTTGTAAATCAGAGTCAATTTGGAATTTAAAGAAAAAGGAAAAGTGTTCATATGAATAATTTCTTGGAATGGCCCAGTAACCCAAAATATAAGCCTGGAGCTTATGTAAGATCTAAGGCAGGACACAGGGACCCACTTATTTGACAAATACAGATGGAGTGTCTCAGACCATTTAGGGTAGTGCCATCGACCGGTGTGCGGGACTTAAGAAGGTCCATTTTTTCGAGACCTAAAGACTATGGCCCTAAATCGACAGCTCTATCTATAACTAGAATTAGACATGCCCAAAACCGTAACTGTAACGGCTAACTGGCAGATTTCACCTTGGTCGTAACCCTTGACCTTGGTTAAGTTACAGTTGACTTAACTGCAAATCGCTGGTTAAAAGAAAACGGCAGAGAACAGCCTCGACCTCTTGGCATTTGAATATCAACGACCGAGGTTAAGAAACGGATTCAAATTAATAGCCGCTGGGCTGCTGGTTATCGATTCCAACGGCTAGTCAAAACCTTTTTTAATTTAATAAATTTTGAAACCTATAATTAAAAAAACTGACCAACTGCCTGTTATTACTATAACCGGCGCTTCAAGGTTTTTGGGTTCTCAAGCCATAACTATCAATGTTCCAAAAAATGCTAGACACTAGTTGGTCGGTAACTAACCGCCTAGCGCCTAGGCAGATTTAGACGGGTCTAGGTGGATCAAGCCTTTTTAAAGTATCGCCAAAATTAATTAATATAGTCTATATTATATATGTAATTTAAATGAATACATTGATACTCAAATTTATTTAATATTGTAATTTGCATGGAAATAGTTCTACTTGATGGTTGATGGACGCTTGCAGCTTAAGGGCGGTTGAGCTTAGAGCCCGAGAGCTGCCTAATTATAACCAAGCAGGGATATCTAGAACAGATAACTCGAACGGCCAATTGGCCATAACCGGTTGACGAGTTACGGTTAACCACCGGTTAGGCCGGTTGGGTTTGTCTAACTAGAATAGTTATGTTTATTTCCTGTTGGTTGATCTCATTTTTAAGGTAACTGAATTTGGTGTATAATGCTAGGAGAGGCGAAGAACACTCTTTCATTCTCAAGCCAGCATCTACATTGTGGAAGCACTCCAAGGGTCACAATGATACTGGCTCACGACCATCGCGCTTATCGCTTAACACCTCCAACGTCAAACAGAAACACGGTGGATCACCCTCTGATCAATATGCAGTTCTTGTATCATGCCGATGCAATTATACTGGTATTTTGTAATAGTGATATTCCTTAATTCACAGAATGACTTGGAAAGAAATCATATGTTTATGGGTTTTTGTTTTGTTGCGTCTCTATATAGAGTCAAAGCTCTTTTTTAAGCAGCCTATAAGCTGGCGGCCTCGTATTTCTAGAGATCTTATCATATCCGTGGCTTCTGAAATGTCCACACAGACCCTTGGATCTGATGGAACCAAGCTCCCTGTTCAGGTTTATTATATATGAATTCAAACGAAAAAATATATATATATACTCCTAAGTTGTAGTTTCATCTTAAAGTGGTTTTACTTGTATAGGTTTTGACTCTTCAAGCATCAAATATGACATCTGATGACCTCACGTTAAGAGTTCTTGCCCCATCTTCATTCACTTCTCCTTCTGTAGTTCCCTTGAGTGGTTCGCCTTCCTCACCTTTTAGTCCTCTTTCCCCTTCTTTCGGGTTGATTGAGAAAGCAAACAGCGATTGGCAAGGACAAAAGGTGGAAGATAGCCCCACACCTGAAGCTCCAAATAGTGATCTGTGTTCCACCCATCTATGGTTGCAGAGTAGAGTTCCACTTGGGTATGAGCACATTATTTTATTTTATTTTATTTTATTTTTCATTGTTCTTTTTCCTGCTCATCTGCTGAAGAATTCATTTCTCTTGTGCTAGATGCGTTCCGTCACAATCTACTGCAACCGTCAAGCTTGAAGTACTTCCGTTGACTGATGGTATAATCACTCTTGATTCTCTACAGATAGAGGTCAAGGAGAAAGGTAAAATCATCTTGTTCCCTTGCTTCTCGATTATTGAATAAAAAGAATGTTATTTTTAAAAATAATGTATGTAATTTAACAAGGTTGGTTCAATTCATTTTGAGTATGAACAGGGTCAACTTACATACCGGAGCAATCTCTGAAGATAAATGCAACTACGAGCATTGCCACCGGTATATTCTAACTGAGGATGTACATGTGTTTCTCTATGCAAGTTATGATCACTCGAGTTCTCTACTCGAGTAATTGCTGGTCCTTGCATACATCTGATTACAGAAATCATCACATAGAAGTTTTGAATTCGATACGAGACTTGCAGATCTAGTCGGTGGTAAGAAAGACTAAGTGTTCCCGAATTGCGATTTAATTCGTTGTTGTCTTGTCGACTGAAGTTATATTCCGTCAATTTGAACGTGCAAACTTATTATTGATACCGATTCTTGTATTCCTATTCCTCCTCATTAGTTAGATCATAGGTGATACAATAGAAAATACGATTGAATTCTTAATACAATAGAAATGTTTTGTATAATGTGCAGGGACAGAATGAGTAAGTATATTAATCGATGAGATAGTCGAAAATCAACGACAAATCAAAACTCGTGAACATGGTGTGAGGTCGTAGGTTTAATCATATTGGAAGTGTCTGAAATCAAAAGGTGTTTGTTTTTCTCGGTTTCACATTACTGTAATTTATCTTTCATCCCACAAAGTCAGGCGTCGCCCTTGGCATGTTCATATTTTATAGAACACATCGAATCTTTTATGTTATTTCATGTTTCTAATCTTACACTCTCATCTTATCATACTCCAAATCAATGATATTCAACTTCTTTTTTTAAGGATTTTTTTGCCATATTGAATTTTTGGGTATATTTTATTAATAATTTGTAAATTATTTGATAATTTTTTTAACATTATATTCTTGTCTTTGTATCAATTTAATTACATGATTTTTTGACAAAATAATATGTTTCTCAATTAAATTTATTTTTATTAATGTGTATTGTTTATTTTGAGAACAAATATAATTATTAGTTTGATGTCAATGTAATTGTTAATTTTAAGATAGTTGACATATTTATTTTTCGAGGTATCCAATAATAGTTGACGCACCCCAAAAAAAGAAATAATTATTATAATTTTTTTATATATTTTAAAAGAAAAGTAATACAATTTTTGGACATGATTAATTAATAAGAGCTCTTTGTATCACCTATAATATACAACTTTTGTCTTAAAACAATTATCAAACTTTTTTTGTAAACTATACATTACCTACTTTATTTATAAAAACAATAATTAAATAATATAACAACATTCACTATACATTTTACTATATATTTTAAAAGATAATTTTGATAAAAGTGCAATTTTAAAAGTTTATATGTAATTCAAGATACTATTTTTTCTTAATTATAATTTAAAGTATTTTACCTAAATTAACATTTTATTAATAATAAATATTAATTAAGTATAAAAGTAAAATAGTAATTAATTTTTTAATAATATATTTTTGATTATAATAACACGAAAGTTAATATCCTAAAAGTTTATATGTAATTCAAGATACTATTTTTTCTTAATTATAATTTAAAGTATTTTACCTAAATTAACATTTTATTAATAATAAATATAAATTAAGTATAAAAGTAAAATAGTAATTAATTTTTTAATAATATACTTTTGATTATAATAACACGAAAGTTAATATCCTAAAAATTAAATAAAGTAAAATACTAAATCACTTAATTAAAAATTATATTTTATAAAATATAAAATCTAAATACATAAATCCAAATTTCCATTTTCCAAAACAAACTCTATTCTAAACGAAAGGTAACACATTTTATGGATATGATTAATTAATAAGCGGTAAATGTAGCACTATAAATTAAAATAGCTTACTTGATAGTGATTTACACTATCAAGAATTAGAAAGGGTTATTTTCGTAATTATCATCAGACTCCCTTTGACCCTTTATATATTCCATACCAAGAAAGTAACAACTTAATAAAATAATTCATATTTATTGTAATTAATTAACTATATTATTTTGCTGTTTTTATTTCCGGAGCATTCAACTCACCGATTTTTTTGAATCTTTTGTTGAGATTTTGTTCAAAGTTTCTGGGTATAATGAAGATTATTACTATTCTTTGCGTATTATAAATATTAATTTCTGTAAATAAAAAAAATAAAAAAATATATATATTATTATCATTATTATTATCCGATCTACTGGTTGCTGCACTCACCACTCTGCAATCAGTGAGCTCTTTCTCACCTTTAGTTATTGAGATGGAAAGCTTTGTTGAATAAAAATCGGTTCTTGAAAAGTACTGTAGTGTATTTTTTTTCATTTTTATATAAATTACATATATATTCTTATTTATTTGTTTTGGGTTCTCGAGAAAAGTCTTCGTTTCGATTAATTTAATATTTTTCTGAAATGGGTTATAGTTTTTAGTCAATTTTTGGGTGTTTTGATGATTTGGGGGTTTTGGAGGTAGTTTAAGATGGGATTAGGCGATGATAGGTTGACTGTGGAGGAGTCATGGGGTGCCAAGAAATCAGCAGAGGGTGGTGTTGATGACGTGGCGGAGGCTGTGTGTTGCGTTAGGTTTAATCTTTTTTGGTGCTGTGTTGCTTCAAGATCTAAAGTTGATTCCTCTATCAGTGGCATCACCACTCAAGGTAATGCCCCTCATTTTCTGGAAACACTTTTTCAATTTTTTTATGGGCTACAAAGTTTGATTCTTTTTCTTCTTAAACAAAAAGAATGATTTGGTGGAGATTTTACTAATTCTTGTGTAATGGAGTTCTTAGTTCTGTTAGAAATAATTTGAGAGCAATGTTCCATTGTTCGTCGTCCGGTTGCATTAATTTAAGAAACAGAGGTTATGATTTCTTTCTTTATGAATGAGTTTGATAACAAAGTGGCTGATCTATTTCGGAGTTTTGGGAACTTGGGTTATATGGCTGAAATTGCTCGTAATGTCGCGCAACATTTATTGTATGTATTAATGTTGTTATTTTGGTGCAGAAAGTAAATCCACAAACGATAGGTGCAGAGAACAACCGGTCGTTCCCGTAATCCCATCCACCACCACTAGCAATGCCGAGAGTATTTCTTCAAGCACTAAACTCGAAGAAGAACTTAACCTTTCTTCCCGTCTCCGCAAGTTCACATTCATCAACCTTAAGCTGGCCACTAGAAATTTTAGACCGGAGTCACTTCTTGGTGAAGGCGGGTTCGGCTGTGTGTTCAAAGGTTGGATCGAAGAGAACGGTACGGAGCCCGTTAAACCCGGGACGGGACTTACTGTCGCCGTCAAAACCCTAAACCACGACAGTCTTCAGGGTCACAGAGAATGGCTGGTATAAAGATTTTCTTTAAAATGATTTATGCTTTCGGATTATTACACAAACTACCCTTAGGCCTTTTTGTAGGTATCCTTCCTTAACTTCCTTGCTATTTCACAGGCTGAAGTGAAGTTTTTGGGAGACCTAATTCATCCTAATTTGGTTACATTAATTGGTTACTGCATAGAAGATGATCAGAGGCTGCTTGTTTATGAATTCATGCCTAGAGGAAGCTTGGAGAACCATCTATTCAGGAGTACGTATCTCACCTTATTTTCCGAACACTTGCATTGACAAGCTTATGTATTCAAGTATAATAATGCTATGAATATTTTCTGGTTATCTCCCACGCTTTCATTCAACTCTTGAATCAGAAAAATTAAAAAAAAATCTTTTTATATAAAAAAAATGTAATTTCAGCATCTCTTTGATATTCTTATCTTCGTTTAATCACTGACGGGTTCAAGTAAGCGTTCAAGTAAGCTTATTCTTTAATAAAACAGATAAAACAAATTCCAAGGTTTTTGAAAATTATAGTTTGAATGTATGAAATTAATGTAGCAAAAGACAGTATGAAATTCGACGATATGGTGGAAAATGCCTCTAAATTTCTAATTAAATGAGCATAATATACGTTGTTAAATTGTAGGGTCCCTGCCACTTCCTTGGTCTATCAGGATGAAAATAGCTTTAGGTGCTGCAAAGGGACTTGCTTTTCTGCATGAGGAAGCAGAAAGACCTGTCATTTATCGTGATTTTAAGACGTCTAACATCCTCTTGGATGCTGTAAGTTCTCAGAATATCTCATCCTTCAAAAAGTAGACACTTTATCTTGATACATATACAGGATAATAACAAAAAACAACCCTTGAGATTTAGCTTTGTTATAAATCAATCCAGTTCTCTTTTAGAAATTGCAAGTACCCCTCGGCTGGTGCCTCTCTTACATTTTTACTCCCAGAAAAGATTCAATTTGTAAACAAAAATAATTGTAATGTTTTTTTTTTTTTAATTTTAAAAGATAAAATTAAATTGGGTTTGTTTGTAAAGACAGAGCTTTTAGGACGTATTTGTCATTTTCCATTTGTGTGTATAAATGCATACCGAAAATTTTGTTCACTATATAAGTTTTATCTTCCAGGAGTATAATTCCAAACTGTCTGATTTTGGACTTGCTAAAGATGCTCCAGACGAAGGGAAGACTCATGTCTCTACGCGCGTGATGGGAACCTACGGTTATGCAGCCCCAGAATATGTTATGACTGGTAAAATTTGATTTTTAGTTTGCATCTTCATTCATTGGAAAAGAACTATGAATGAATCACGATTTTGATATTTTGTGTGCATCTTCATTCATGTTGTAGTCTAGTGATGCACTGACGCCCTCTGTCATCGTAAAGGAATTATGATTTCTTTAGGCGTTTACTTGTTTTTCTGAATGAATTATGATTTTGATTTCTGTTTAGCGTATTTCTGCTTGGATAATATACTTATATTTTCTGTTCCAGGGCATCTTACATCAAAGAGCGATGTATATAGCTTCGGAGTCGTTCTTCTAGAAGTTATCACGGGTAGACGATCAATGGACAAGAATCGCCCTCAAGACGAGCGTAACCTCGTAGAGTGGGCCCGTCCTCAATTGTCCGACAAGAGACGGTTTTATCGCATGATCGATCCACGGCTCGAAGGCCATTTCTCAATCAAAGGTGCACAGAAAGCCGCACAGCTGGCAACCCGTTGCCTCAGCCGAGATTCCAAGGCGCGGCCTCTGATGAGTGAGGTCGTCGAGGCTTTGAAGCCCCTGCCGGGCCTCAAGGACATGGCTAGCTCATCTTTCTATTTCCAGACTCTGCAGTCGGACCGAGCGGGCCCCAGCCCAAACGGGAAAGTGGCCCAACGGGCCCAGGGGTCGTTTTTCAGAAACGGCCACCACCAGCCGACGAGGAGCTTGTCGGTCTCGAATGGGACTACTAATATTCACGCTTCGCCGTTTGCTCGTAATACCCCAAAACCTGACGGTAAAGCTTGAAACAAATATCAGCTAAGCCACTTGGATATCTGTTTTCATTTTTTTTTCTAATTCTTTTTCTTAAGACTGTAATGAAAATGGAGATTTAGCTCATGGGTAAAACATGTATATATGTTTGGAATTTCATTTTTATTCCTTCTGTAAGATTTTTATCCACGGTTAATTATAGTATTCTTTATAAACTTTCATTTTGTTTTATTTTATAAAATATACTCGGTTAATTATAGTATTCTTTATAAACTCTCATTTTGTTTTATTTTATAAAATATACTCGGTAGACAGTAAGTACAAAATAAGGAGAATAGAAGGCCGTGATTGGATGCAGGAATATCTTATTTTAATTGGTTATGATGAATTTTCACCAATCAAATTTTGTCACATATTTCACTATTCACACCCACTCACGTACATTTAAATTATCAATTATACACCCACCCACTATTTATCTAGTATTATTATATCACACCTTATATCTCATCATTATATTTGACATTGTTCATCACACTTTCAAGATTCGTTTTTATTAGAGAAAAATGATTGGAAAATATTAAATTACTATCCTTAATTGAAGAATAAAATTTTGAGATTAAATCACAGTTGATCATGTAAATAGTGCTAATTCCACATTCAATCTTTTATTTGTTAATTTCATCAAATCCAGTCTTTCTCGGTCAATTTCCACCGGGAAACTCACGTGCTGGTCACGTACTTGCTGACGTGGCAGTCATCAGGGGAGGCTTGTTGACGTGGCTTGAGATTAAATCACATTTGGTCCTGCAACTTAGGCTGATCCCACGTTTGGTCCTTTTTTTTGTTCAAAAAATCAAATCTCATCCTTTCTGGTTAATTTACACCGGAAATTGCACGTGTAGATAGGGATGGCAATCGGGTCAGCCCACTCGGACTATCAAGTTACTTCGGTTCGGCCAGAAATTTTTTCGGGCTGAAAATTTGTAGCCCTAACCCTAAAATCTTCGATCTCGGACTGGAAAAAATAATATTATATAATAAAAAATAATTTTTAATAACAAATTAAATTTAATATTAATAAAATATTAATATTTAATAATAATTATTATAATTCTAATATTTAAATTATACTAGGGTTTGAATCCTCTATCAATCGAAAACTATTTTGAATTTCCTAACAATGCTGAGATGGCAGGCTGTGGGACCATATTTACTCTCCACATCAGCAAGCCGCCGGAGTCGACCGCCACCTGCACTGTTGGAAAGTATCTTTCAAATCTTACGTGTGCAATCGATTAAGTTAGATGGTCATCTTTGGATGTTAATTGATATATTGATAATGTTATTTATTGCTTTGAGCAATATTATATTGATCAATTATCAAACTTACAAGGTCAAACACGAGCTGGAAGTTTAACTGTTGATTGCTGAAAATTATTGATTTAGAATCAATATATATAAACTAGGTTTATATAAATAAATTATGTGAATTTAATAAAGTGTGACATGTCTTATGGTATGACATGTCATGCCACTTAAATAGATGTCTTGGAGACATCTATGGCTGACGTGGCAAGGGGAGGTCAAAGGTATGACCTTACAAATACCATTGATGATAGTCAGAAAATCGTGTTGTCTAGCTATCTAATAATTATAGATATTTAGGGGATTGAATAGTGAATAATGTATTTTTGCTCTCTAGAATTTTTTTTTGGGAAATGTGTCCACCCTTAATGACATTCAATACCTAATATTTATAGAGATTACAGATTAGGGTTACTAAAATAAATTAATGGGCCTGACCCAAAAATAAGCCCAACAGGCTAAGCCCAGCCCAAGGAGACTTCACCTCGCGATCTTGATCCGGGCTGGAGTGAGGCGGTGGGATTGAAATCGTGCTCGCCTGCCGATCATGATAATAAGCCCAACAGGATTGTATGTTCGTGTTTACTCATTTTACATGCTTCCGCACACACGAACGAGGTAATCGAACGAGTGGATCGACATCAAAAACCTTCATGTACATCACGTGACCCACACGTGCAATTTCCGGTGGAAATCAACCGGAAATGATGAGATTTGATTTTTTGAACAAAAAAAGGACCAAACGTGAGATCAGCCTAAGTTGGAGGACCAAATGTGATTTTATCTCAAGCCACGTCAGCAAGCCTCCACTGATGACCGCCACGTCAGCACGCATGTGACCATCACGTGAGTTTCCCGGTGGAAATTGACCGGGAATGACTGAATTTGATGAAATTAACAAATAAAGGACTGAATGTGGGATCAACAATATTTACAAGACCAAATGTGATTTAATCTCTAAAATTTTATTCCATAACTCTAAATTTCCTAACACAATGAAATAATCAAATTACTTATCCTTAATTCAAGCCACATAAATTTGTAGATTTCGAATTTCTCCTCTTTATCTCCAGCCTCTAGGGGTTTGCTCGACAACCCGAGATCAAAATGTTTGACTTGCGGTCAAACTTTATACAAGAAAGTACACATATTTATAGATTTCGAATTTTTCCTCTTTATCTCCCGCCTCTAGGGGTTTGCTCGACAACCCGAGCTCAAAATGTTTGACTTGCGGTCAAACTTTATACAAGAAAGTACTAGTAGTCAAGGGTTGTTAGCTGAGTTGGTTTAGCATTCGACTTAAGAACCGTAAGGTCAAAAGTTCGAATTCGAAACATGTGTGTGTGAGTATTTAAATATTTGCAATTCACCTAAACAAAAAAAAGTACTAGTAATATTTTATAAGCATAAATCAATCATGAATCGATCTCAAAATCGATTCTCAGCTTCAATTATTATTCGTGTTAGTATTACTAGTGTTCGATTCTCAGCTTCAATTATTATTCGTGTTAGTATTCCTAGTGTTTTTAACATCATCACAGCGTTTTTACCCGACTTACCATTGAAACATTAAAATCAATATTCTAAAAAATTGAAGATAAAAGTATATTTTTATATTAATAAAGTACTAATTGAGAGTAATGTTTAAAAAAGTACGTGAAAAATGTAACAATGTCTAAAGAAATATATGACCAGGAGAATAATCTTCAACTAAATTCTACAATGTACTTAGTAAAACCATTCTACCAAACTCTACAATTATAATATTACTTCTTTAATCCGACAATTCTTTTTAAATTGTGGGCGTAAATTGAGTATAAATAGATTGTTAAAATACATATTATTTTTCTAAAAATAAATAAATTATTCAAACTCATAATATTATTTTAATCCGACAATTCTTATTAAATTGTGGGAGTAAATTGAGTATAAATCTAAAAATAAATAAATTATTCAAACTCATAATATTATTTTAATCCGACAATTCTTATTAAATTGTGGGAGTAAATTGAGTATAAATATATTGAGTATAAATAGATTGTCATATTTGTGAAATACATATTATTTTTCTAAAAATAAATAAATTATTCAAATTCATAATATTATTATTAAAATTAAAATTACTCTGCGAAGAGATTGATTTTTGGTAAATTTATTTTTGCTAAATTTACTTTACAACGGTTCGCCTAAATTCGCGAAGATGATTTCGGCTAAATTTACTTTGAACCAGTTCTCCTAAATTCATAATTCATTGATTTTCTATTTGTTCGCTTCGTTGATTTCTGTTTGATTTCGATTTAGCGAAAATGATTTCTGCTAAATTTACTTTGAACCGGTTCTCCTAAATCCATTTATTTTGTTTTTCTTCCCTAGCCTAAATTCATTGATTTCTATTTTCGTTTAAATTTACTTTGAACCATTCTCCTAAATCCATTTATTTTGTTTTTCTTCCTTAGCCTAAATTCATTGATTTTCATTTTCGTTGGGTTTTATAATAAGAATTATTTAAGTAATTTAATTTATTAATTTATATTTTAATCTTAAAAAAATAAACTTTATAATTAAAGTAGTTTTATTAACTGTTTTTATTAATAGGGGTATTATAACAAAAAGTACAATTAATTACTATAATATCTTTATTATAATTACACAATGTATAATAAACAAAGGTAATTTTGTGATATTACACAAATTTATAATTAATAAAAAATAATATCCTAAAAAAATAGTAACTTTGAAAACTAACCTTTTAAAAAATCACATTAATAATACATGTTTCTCCTTATTATTGGCTTGCCTTTATAATAAGAAGTATTTATGAAAAGTGGTATAATGATTTATTAATTTACATATTAAATCTTATAAAATATAGTTTCTAAATAAAAATAGTTTTTTTTAGTTTTTTTATTATTTGGGGTATTATTAAGTTTATAATTATAAAAAAGAGTAAGATAATTACTATTTTACCTTTGACGGTTAATAAATAACCACTCATATGTTTAAATTAAAAAATAATATTTTTGGAATATTATTTAAATTTATAATTAAGAAAAACTAATTCATTTAATTATAATCAATTATTTAAATTTACTCCTTTTCAAAAATCACCCTTATAATAAAGATTGATTATGAAACTAAAAAATTATTAAATAGACTTATTATATCATTATAATGATAATTATGTAATAAAATTTTAAATTATTTTATTATATTTACTATGTTGACAAATGTTTAGATACTTTATTAATTATTTTGTTTATAATACTTTTAAATAATTATTAATTATGTTTAAAGTACTGCATTAATCTGCATAAAAATAATTTGAAAATGTAATATTAATTAATTAAATATAAAAATACGGAAAAAAAATTATTACTTGGGAAACTGCTTCAAGTGTTTGATCCACAGCCTCCCATAGACAGATTGAACTTCAAACAGAAACAGAAACATGGCTTTTCACAAGCAAAATCTAATTATCCGGAACAAACCATTTGTCCAATTTGTACCTCCAGAAAGAATTTCATGGTTTGATAGCAACAGCAAGCCCAAGCTTGGCACTTTTCTCTATGGCCCTGGTGTCCACTTCTCCTGAGATTGTGACGAGAGATTTCGGATGCCACTGGTGCTGTACGAGGGCGCCGGCCTTGCCAAAGTTATCAACTCGAGCTTTCACGGTAGTCAGTGGATCGAGTAGGTGCTGAGTCCCAATGGTGAGACTGTTCTCGTTGGTCGAGAAGCTGTGGGTCAACTCGGCTCCAACCGCTGTCTTGGTCAATGGGCTTACAGTGTGGATGTAGGAAGCGGTGACACTTTTGCCTTTGTTATTCCTGTATATACATTATAACCAAGCTGCTGTCAGAAACGAGGTACCAAAAATAAGTACACTATTTTTGTTCTTGAACTTTAACAAAGGTACTCACAGTATCAAGGATGCAATTAGATCGGTGGATATGAAACTGACACCGGCATTGTATTTGGTTAAATCCCCAGTGGCCGTGTTAAATGAGATGTCGGTCCCAAAAGCTGTATTCTGATTCCCAGCAACTCCAGAGAAGTTGACAATAGGCTTTGCAGTCAGCCCGAGGCTAGCGCTAATCCCAGCATACTCATGCAGGTATTGAAGCTCCAACTGTATTTACCAATTTAGCCGCAAGACGTCAGAATTTGATGAGACCCCATAATAATACCATTAAGTACCTACTAGAAGAAAATACCTTGCCGGACTTTTGGTCGGGAGCAACAAAGCTAAGGATAGCCTTCACCCCAGGAGCAGGCTCGTCAACAGTGATGGTAGTATAAACCTAGAAACAAAAAACAAAAAAGGATAATTTCTTTTTAAGTGATTTGTGAGTAGAGTGATCCAGCCAATGATTGTACAGTGATCAGACAAGACTTTCATGATGAGTAAAAAATATAGTAGATGGAATTTGATTTTATCCAATTGCCTTAGGGGTGCATAAAAGAGATCAGGCCAGCTAAATATTTAAAGTAAAGCAGCGAATAAAATACCTTATTATGAAATGTATTCGTCCATACATACATTAGATTCAAGATGGTTTAAAGGCCAAAACACCTTACACTCTGTTCATTAAATATTCATCAAATGAAAGTTCACTGAACGAATTTAAAGGCAAACGCTAAACAGGAAATAAAGATAAGTTGAATACTCAAAACCATATTGTTTATAAAGATAATGTGTTTTGGAAACAGTGCTATAACTGAATTCTATGAATGACTTAAGGAATGATTCATACTGTAATCCTTTTCCATTGTGACATTTTTTTACCCTTAAACAATGGAATTACCAATTTCTGTCCAACAAATTAATTATTCACCAATTAATTATCAGAAAGCAAATATTGCCGGGTAGTCCTGGTGTAATCAAGTAAAGTAAGAAAATAACATACAGTGGAGTTGGAATCCACTTTCACATCAGTAGTCATGTTCTTGTTCTTCAGCTTAGTGTTAACATCGGCTAGAAAACTATCACCCTTCTTGGTTCCAGAAGAAGTGATCGACTGTAAAGTAAAAAAAACACAGAAAACAAGATTACTCGAACAAACCAATATGATAGTATAAGGCAACACTAGTTTCCGCGAAAATATAATCCGTTTAATTGGACGAAAATCCATTTTCAAAGTTTGGAACGTAAACACCCAAAATACTCAACACAGCAGAAACACATACAAAATACATCCCCCCATTGACACACACACAACCCACTGCCCAATCAAATGCTATTTCCAGATATCTCCTACACACAACATAAAAACACAGAGGCATTTAAACAACCACGAATCTTATTTCATCGATCCAGAAAATCTGCAACGGTTACAAACGCGACATTATCGACAGGGAAATCAGCCATTCTATCACAAAATGCATATCAACCAGAAATGAAGCAGAGTAACTAACCACTCCATTTTCGGCGGTGGTGGTGAGAGTAAGCTTCTGATCACCTTGATAATCCCTGTAAAGAAGATCTGAAATCCGCAGGAGAAAAAAAATCACCCAAACCAACATAAATTATACATAACGAAACACACACACAAACACACAGTGAAACGCATAGAAATGACTACTTGCCTCTGGCTTGCTTGCCGATGTCAGGGTAAAGGCCGGGACCCTTGGCAAACACCATTGCTGAGGAAATTTAGAGATAGAGAAAGCAAGAATGTTCTGTAGAGAGAGAGAGAGAGAGAGAGGGAGAGGGAGAGTGGTTTTGGTATTCGATCGATGAGTTCGTTGTGCAAATTTTGCGTTTCGTGACCCTATTATATTGCGTTAGTTTATCTGTACCGTCCATTTCTTTTGTGGATATATTATGGCCGTTAGATTTATCAGAGCCGAGTTTATGCTGAATGTACAAAGTACTGGACACTGAGTTACTCCTCATTTTGTAAATTACTAATATTGAGAGAATATTCTATATTGTTGAAGAATAAAAGGAATATGCCTTTTGATCTCCTCAGTATCAACCAGGTATGGAAATTTTTTATTGATTTGTTGTTGAAAAATATTGATTTTTCGTTATATTGAAAATTTATTTTCTCTCAAGTGTTATATGATCACAAGTTACTCTTGAGTCTTGAATACCAAGTGATCTCTTCAACTATTATCGACTTTGTCTATAGTTAAAAACAATTCGAGCTGCTTGCGAAATGCTGGAAAATGAGCTTTGAGACGAGCTCAAGCTCCAACAACTCCTTATCATAATTCATAAGTAAGTTGAGCACGTCAAATTCAAAGATTACTTGAGTATGATTTTTATCAAATTCAAAGATTACTTGAGTATGATTTTTATTACTTTATTTAAATAAATCACACATTTTGAATTGATTTAAGTAAATATAAAAATCATGTAAGTGACTGAATAAAATACAGTAGTTCCCAAAAATATCCCCGAGATTATCTATTTTGAGTTGACGTACAAAAATGATCAAACCTTAAATCCCTCTGTGTCGATAAATGAATATAAATCCATGGTGAGCGTTCTTCATAAAAATATAAATATCTCTGTGGACTGTGGAAAAGCCACCTCCATAATCCTCCTCCTCCTCTGTACAGGTACTGAATAAAAATTAAAAAGAAAAAAAAAACAAGAAAAAAAAAAAAGAAAAAAAAATGTCTGTAATTTCAACAGGCCCAATCGTCTTCCTCCACCACCATAACCGCATTACTTTCAAGCCGCTCCACAAATTCCAATTTATTTCCAAAAAGCTCATGCGCTTAAGCTTGAATTGCAATCGTACCCCTATCAGCCGCGCCAATGTCCGCTCCCGCCATTTCCGCGCACCGAAAGCTCTCAGTTCCCCCGGCGCCGCCGTCGTTGAAACGATCCCCGAATCTTCGGATGTTACTTTCAGCGAAACGTTCCGATTAAAGCGACCTGAAAAAGTATGCGATACACTTTTTTTTTTCTTCTGAATTTGTATGTCGTATGTATAATTTTCATTATGAGAAGAATTATTTATGTGAAAAGTGATTTGGGTATCTAGGGTATAGTTATGGCACTACTACTTTTGAGCTAGGTATTCCTTTTGTTACTTTTAGGGCTCAGTATATAATAGTGTTGCATCTTCATTTTGATTAATGACAGTTGGAAGGAAAAATTTCAATCAGATTAGGCAGGGGAGAAAATGAAGAGTGTTGGAAGCTTACCGTGGGCTGTAGTTTACCCGGAAAATGGGTTCTTCACTGGGGTGTTAATTACATAGGCGATGTTGGCAGGTATGCTTCACATTAGTAATAGTGATGTTAGTTTACAAATTTAATGATTTCAAAAAACGGAGATATGTGGGTTAAACGATATATGCAATCACATAGTAATCGATATATCTCCTTCCGAAAAACTCTTTATTTATTCAATATTCTTGTTTATTTATAGAGTATTACTATATTATAATGAAGTTGCGTGAGATAACTATGCATTTTCTTCATTTTTGTAGTGAATGGGATCAACCACCTCCGGATATGAGACCTCCAGGTTCTATTCCTATTAAGGTAGCTAATGACACATTTGTTAGTGTTTAGCCGTAATTATCCTATTTGGTCTATCTATTAATAATCTTATGCGGAGATTGGTTCGGACTACCTTTCAGGATTATGCAATTGAGTCACCTTTTGAAAGATCATTGACATCGTTGGAAGGTGATGCATTGTATGAAGTGAATATTGGTTTTAATACAAGCAGTTCAATAGCAGCTATAAATTTTGTACTGAAGGTGCATGCAACTTTTTCTACTTCAATAAATTAATGATATTTTAGTTTACTTCTGCGGTTCACGTGGTCTTTTTTTGTCTGTGTTCTCTTCTAGGATGAGGAAAGTGGGTATTGGTATCAGCATAGAGGAGGAGATTATAAAGTACCGCTTATTAACTACCTTCAAGATGCTGGCAACGCTATAGGGGCCAGAAATGGCTTGGGTATATGGCAAGGTTTCTTAATTTTCTTTGTTTATGTTTATTTCAGTGAAGGCATGACTCTGAAGTCTGAGTAACCTTTTAAGTTATTTTGAGTTCACTGATCGTCTTAGACTCTTAGTGCGTAGACAAAGGGTGAACAAGTTGATTTATGTTGGTCAGTAATGTTTCACATGTGGTGCTTTTTTTGGTTCTCATAAACTATTGTCTATTAAATGCGAAGTTTGATTATTTTGTTATATCTGTACGTTCTTCACTATTTTTTGCACTTCACGTTCCCTTGCATTCTTTTTTCTTAGCTTAGCAGTTGGTATTGTTTATCTTATAGCAGGGGATTTGGGACAGATATCCAACACGCTTATCCAGGCTGAAGTTTCTGATTCTAAAGAAGACGACATCGGGGGATCTAACTTGCTAACAAGTCCTCTTCAAGATTTTTATGAAGAGCACTTTATCTTCAAAGAATTTTTTACTGATAACTCAATGAGTGTGTCAGCAAGGCACTGTCCCAAGAGATCCACAGTTGTTTTGCATATAGAAACTGATTTACCTGGAGACGTTTTGATACATTGGGGTGTTTGCAGAGGTGAAGGTAAAAATTGGGAAATCCCAACTGAGCCATATCCTCCTGAAACAGTTAGGTTCAAAAATAAGGCTTTGCGAACTCTCTTGCAGGTATATGACAGAACTTGATGCATATATTTCTTAGACCAATCTTAGACTCTATCAAACTAGGCCAATCTTAGACTCTATCAAACATGAGTCAATTCTTTAGAAATCTGGCTAACCAATGAGATGCTTGTTGATAATCTGACCATTCAATCTTTACACTTGATGGCTTAAAAGGGGGTCAATTTTCATTACAATTCTGTAAAGTTCTTTATCTCCCTTTATATTTTTGTTTTTATTGTGAAATGTCAACCATGATAAAGGAATTAGAAATGACAATTACCAATTGTTTCTCGGATTGCATTGAATATTATATCTCGTTTTCATCGGTAATGCCACATTATATATCTGTGATATTATATCATCTGAATATATACTGGTTGGAATTTCAGATATTGCGGAACTTGTTTTCCTAGGTAACCTCTTGGAAGTAAATGGTTTTGAAAGCATGCATTTCTTCTCGTTATCACAATGTATAGTTATAGGGATGAATGGATGAAAGATCAGAAGCTTGTTTTCTTTATACTTTTGTTCCAGTAATTTCTTTCGTATACATGTCTTACTGTTGAAGTGTCCTAAACCATAGAAGCCATGCTATATGTAGGAGCGATTGTCAAAATGTATCGTACAACTTTTTTTATAAGTTCAATAATTCTGACATTTTATTTCTGTAACAATCAATCAGTCAATAGCCATTTTTCATTTTCTGAAATATCCAAATATTATGGTTCTCTGTTGCAGCAAAAAGATGATGGAAGTGGTTTGCGGGGGTCATTTACATTGGATGATGGATTCTCGGCATTTGTTTTTGTGCTAAAGCTGAACGAAAATACATGGTTAAATTTCAATGGAAGTGATTTTTACATACCTTTCTCAAGGTCGGTGGTCACAGACGAGCATTCTAGTCAAGGAAAGGACTTTGGATCTGACAATACTTCTGAATTAAAGGAAGCTGGTTCTGAATACACAGATGGTATCATTAATGAGATAAGGAATTTAGTAAGTGGTATATCCTCTGAAAAGAGTCGAAAATCCAAAAGCAAAGAAGTACAAGAGAGCATTCTCCAAGAAATCGAGAAACTTGCTGCAGAAGCCTATAGTATCTTCCGAAGTTCTATGACTACATTTACAGATCTGTCAGAAGATGAAGATTTACAAGGGGCTGTAAAGATATGTTCAGGGACTGGTTCAGGACATGAAATCGTGTGCCAGGGATTTAATTGGGAATCCCATAAATCAGGAGAATGGTACCTGAAGCTTTATGATAAAGCTTCTGAATTATCATCCCTTGGTTTTACTGTGATATGGTTACCTCCACCTACAGATTCTGTGTCACCAGAAGGCTATTTGCCTAGGGATTTGTACAACTTAAACTCCAGGTCTGATCTTGCACGTGCAATTTCTACTATTAGATTCGCCATACTTTTATTTAATTATATATACATTCTTACTGGTGATAGTTGCAATAATGACTACTATGAAAATGTTTGTAAGGTATGGAAATATTGATCAATTAAAGAGTCTTGTGAAGAAATTTCATGAAGTGGGTATCAAAGTTCTAGGAGACGTTGTCTTAAACCACCGGTGTGCACAGCATAAGAATCAAAACGGTGTCTGGAACATTTTTGGTGGTCGCTTAAATTGGGATGACCGAGCAGTTGTTGCTGATGATCCACATTTCCAGGTGCGATATCCTTCTTCCTTAGAATTGTGAGTTCTTGAATATAAGAAATCATAATTATTGCTAATGAGAAAAAGAACGGCTAAAAAAAGTGGTCAGAGTTTCTTTCTTTTTCTATATGATAAATGTTTGTTACAAAGATAGCACAAATATATTCTTCTACTTTTCTCCCTAAGGACATGCATACTAGTTTGGAAAAGTAGCAGCAAGAGTTGACATGATTGTGAAACGAGTGAACTCTGTTTTGGTCAAACCTTGATTTTTATGCCTTTTCTTGTAAAGTAAGAGTGGAAATGCTTTTGTTATTACTTACAGGGAAGAGGCAATAAGAGTAGTGGAGATAATTTCCATGCAGCTCCAAACATTGATCACTCTCAAGAATTTGTGAGAAATGATATCAAGGAATGGTTACACTGGTTACGGTTAGTTGATTTGATGAATATTCAAATTGCAGAATATTGATGTGTAACCTTGCAATCCTTTTTTGGATATGTTATTATGCTTACCAATAGAAATTGCATATATTTTACATGTTTAAATGAGGTGTTACTGACACTGATAACATCACACCTAATAACTGGTTACACAGAGAAGAAATTGGTTATGATGGCTGGAGGCTTGATTTTGTGCGGGGATTTTGGGGCGGGTATGTCAAGGATTACTTGGAATCAAGCGAACCTTATTTTGCTGTGGGGGAGTTCTGGGATTCCCTTTGTTACACTTATAATGAGATGGATCATAATCAAGATGCACATAGACAGAGAATCATAGATTGGATTAATGAAACTAGTGGAACTGCTGGTGCATTTGATGTCACCACAAAAGGAATTCTTCATGCTGTAAGAGTACACTTTTATTTATTTAGTTATTTTATTACCAATTAATGTACCAACTCTGGCAAATGGGTCTCTGTGTAAGAATCTCTCTTTTTATGTGGGTTTTATAGGCACTTGAAAGATGCGAATATTGGCGTTTATCAGATGAGAAAGGAAAACCTCCTGGAGTGGTGGGATGGTGGCCGTCTAGGGCTGTTACTTTTATTGAGAATCACGACACTGGTTCCACTCAGGTATGGACTGTTGTAATTTGTATACGATTTTTTTTTTTATTATGCTTTGGTTTTGCATGTTGGTAAAAAGTCGCTAGTTCCCTTTCTATGAAGTATAATCAATGCCCATTAAGGTGCCATTTTAGATAATTTGATAGTTTATTTACAGTGAAAAGATCGCCTTTCAGGAATTCTACGAGATGGGTGATTAAGTTTCTGCATGAAGATGATGCATCCTCTCATAATTATACGAGAGAATCAAAATATGGATTTTTATGATAACTTCAATTTTTTAGGTTTTTTTGACTAACCAAAGATAGTGCATTGTCCCCCCTGATAAAGCATTATGTCAACTTGACGAGTACATAACTTTGTTGATGTTTAGTGCTCAATAGTCAATATGCAATTAAGCTGTTTATACGAGTATGTTTATACTTGGCACAATATCATTTAGTTCTCAATATTTGTTTATTTTTCTTCCTAGAGTTGAAATATATTCTTGTTCTATTTTACAACATCTTATTTGTTCATTTGTCTCATAAACTTAACACATCAAATACCTTGTCATATATTTGATTTATTTCATGTGTATTCAGATCTTTGAGTTACTGAGCTGGGTTTCTAGGGGAAACCTGGTAGTTTTTAATCATACTGTTCTATACTTACGTGTCTCGATTCATTCTTCTATTCAAAGGGTCATTGGAGATTTCCAGGTGGAAAAGAAATGCAAGGCTATGCCTATATTTTAACCCACCCTGGAACCCCATCAGTATTTTATGATCACATATTCTCTGAATATAACTCTCAAATTTTGGAGCTCATCTCCATCAGAAAGCGGAACAAGATCCACTGTCGGAGCACGGTAAGTTTTGGATGTTTTTTTCCATTGTTTTATTCTTTTTGGAATGCTGGTTTCATTATTGTTATATTGGCATCACATCTTCAAATTAGTGTTATCAACTGGATATCGAACATGGATGATTGCAAAATTACCCTTGTGGTTTAGCTTACTGAAAACTCAGATATCTTGTATTTCATAGATCACCTTGAGGTATAAAGGCAACACACTTCTGTAAAAATTCTTGACTTCCTTGTCCTTCCTTCCATGTTTGATTTTGATCTAGGTTAAAATAATCAAAGCAGAGAGAGACGTGTATGCTGCATTGATTGATGACAAGCTGGCAATGAAGATTGGACCTGGCTACTATGAACCCTCAAATGACGCCAAGAACTGGTCTTTAGCCATTGAGGGCAGAGAGTACAAGGTTTGGGAATTAAAATGAATAAAGACGAATTCAAGAGTCTTCATCTCCAGAGTATGTAATACGAACAAGTATTGAAGAATTCTTCTATCAGAGCGAGATGGGAAGTGGCAAATTATTCCGGGCGTAGGCCTTCATTAAGGTATTCTTACCGACATAGTTAGAGCATCGGTGTAATATTGGTGTATAAACTGCATGGGCAGAGTAAAGACAAAGTGTATATATATTGAACGAATTTGTTGTGATATATAAATTCTCAGCAATTGTGATTTTGCAATAGAGTATGTGTGTACATTTTTGTAATAAAATTCCAGGTTTATAAAGTTTGTGTATATTATGGATGTTTTAAGAGAAGCTTCACATGTTTATTTGGTATCTTTATTTATTTTTGATATATAACACCATGAAGTTCTGTTTTACTATAAGTTGTCACCCCCAAAAGAGCTTCATATTTCTCTGACCGGGTAAACAACGATTGGACTCCGCACGACATGAATGCCGTCCGACCACACGAGTGAAGCAGAAATCATCGAACACAGTCGATCCCCTTTCACAGTGACGACAAATGATTTTTTCTCATTCATCTCCTTGAACGAAAGTGTGGTGGGCTCCACTGTGATGTATTTGGAGTCATTCTCAATTATAGCGGTGTAAGTGGAGTTCGGTAAGCCGACATTCGTTACTGTTCTCGAGAAGGTAGCCGATGCTTGCCCGCCTTCTTCCACTGCTCTAGTCATTGAAGGGTAGTTCAAGTCTGATACCTCGACTTGCTGCAACTTCGAGCAGTTGATGCTTTTGTCATTGAATAGCTTCTCGACGATTTCTGTGGAGTAGTTTATTTTGCAGAGCATATTGATGTAGTCTTCAATGTTTGTTTCGTAGACAAGTCCGGGATCTGTCGCGTTTACGGGGTTTATAAGGCCAGCTCCATAAGAAAACTCCGCGTCTTTATGCGTTGTAGGATTCATGGGCCAAGCTGGAAACATGAATATACATTTTGTCTTTTAATAAGAGAAGTATCAGAAAAACTATACAAAGATACTGCTAGTCGATTACCAGTTGTCATAAGCGCAGATTTGATTGCAGAAGGCGACCAATCAGGATGCGCGGATTTCACATATGCAGCGGCCCCCGCAGCATGAGGCGCAGACATAGACGTGCCGGACATAATATTGTACTTGACAGATCTTTTATCAGACATGTAGCCTGAAGCAGGAGCTTCTGGCGAATACGCAGCCAAGATTTCAACTCCCGGCGCTGTTATATCAGGCTGCACGAATTCGAATATAAATTGAAGTAACTTCAAAAGCTGTACTGAATTTGAACATACCTTTAAGAGATCTTTGATGATCGGATTCGGCCCTTTTCCAGAAAACGAAGCTACCAAAGGAGAATCCATGTTCTTGACAGACTCGCTGGTTGAAATAAACGCCTTGGCATCTCTACCAAAAAGCAAAACAATGTAAGTGAACTGAACGGAAAATGTTGACACGTTTAATTTTTTGCAAAAATTGAATAGTCGGAAATCGGATTTATCTAACTTTGTGGAGTTGATGTAGTCCTGGAATAATTTCAAGTCACTGATAACTGATGCAGGGAAAGGTACGACAAACGAGATGTCGGGTTTTTTCCCCGACTTTGCGATTGCTCCGGAGGCTCCGGCATCGAGAGCCTCTTCTATGCCTTTTATGTGATCACAGAGAACAATTTTTCCAGTAACCAGTTTAGTTTTTATACACCCTGGATAACAAAGCCTGCAAAACAATTTCAAAATTACAGAAAGGCCCTCAAGATATTTGGTAATGCCTCAGGAGAAATTACTAGTAAATTTACTTTGCACTTTCTTCATCACAAATGTCAGAGGCATCTTTTCCATACACCAGAGGGAACTCTGTGTTATTCATCTTGTAGGCATTGGCAGCTTTCCCCTGAAAAATGGATAATTGCAAAAACTACCCTAATCTTTGGCCTAATTACACAAAAAAAAAGACGCTTTCTGTTTCTAGGTTAAATCACTCACATAAATTTTCTTCCCATTTCCAAGGCTGATCCCGGCTCCGATCCCGCGATCGGTGCTGGAAGCTCCGACGGTCAGAATCCACGGCGCGACGCTGGAGACCGAGCTCGGCTCGAAGCCGTAATTCCCCGCGGAATGCACGGTGAGTATCCCCTTCTGCATCGCGTGGAGTGCGCCGATCGCGATGCTGTCGTATTGTAAGTCCCTCGCCGAGGAAGATCCGATGGAGATCGTGATGACGTCGACCCCGTCGGCGATGGCGTCATCGAACGCGGAGAGTATGTCCGCATCCCTGCAACCAAACTGACAAACCTTGTACGCCGCGATTCTCGCCGAGGGGACCCCGCCTCTGGCGGTGCCCTTGGCGATGCCGTAGAAACTCGCCCCTTTCACGTAGTTTCCGGCGGCGGTGGAGGCGGTGTGGGTCCCGTGGCCTTGTGTGTCCCTGGCGGTCTTGGAGCCGGCGCCGGGCATGTCGGAGGTGTAGTAACGGGCCCCGATCAGCTTTCTGAGAAAAAAAAGATATTATCAGCTTTCTGAGAAATAAAAAATAATAATTATATGAGAAGAAGAGAATTTTGGTTACTTGTTGCAAGTGAAATTATTGCCGCCATTACACACTCCTTTCCACTTCTTTGGAATAGGTCCGAAACCGTGGTCCCTAAAGCTCTTGGATTCCGGCCATATTCCGGAGTCGAGAACGCCAATTACAATGTCGCTTCCGGTTTTGGAATGTTGGGCAACGGCATATTTGTGCAAGCCTACAAAGTCCCATGATCTTGTCGTCTGAGGCCACAGTGTTTGGCTCGGGAAAATCGATACGACTCCTTTAGATTCTGCATAAATTTGTTAAACATAAGATGCAATTTTAGTGGAGTAGTTTTAAGCTGAATTTGAATTTTTCCGAGAACTTACCGGCTAACTTTTGTTTTTCTTGGTCGGTAAGGTAGGCGGCAAAACCATTGAAGCTTCTTTTGTAACTTATAACTAAGGCTTTGCTTGCAAAACTATATAAGAGGAAAATATAATAAAATTATTTATTCTAAAGAAAATAAAAATAATCATCTTTCATAATTACAAATACACCTTTATATATATATTTGTTTCTATTTACATATTACACCCCAATGCATCCATATGACTTTTTTCATATACTGTGTACTTAAAGAGCATATATTTTGTAAAATAATCAAAACAATCGGGTTTCTTGTGCAAACACGTAAAATTTCAGGGGCAGTTTTGCAATTATACGATAGTTACCCTTCATCGACTACTTGTTGAAGCATGTCAATGTGCTGTTCTTGATGCTTGTTACTATATAGAGAAGGTGGTTGATGCCCTTCCGGATTGGCTCCCATGTAAACAATGTAAACCTGAAATCAGAAACATTTGCAAATTGTTAGGAGTTGCAAGGTGCAATCGCAATAATTTAAAATTATTTCTCAAAACTCAAAAGGTTACTACTTCTTGCCTGTCTTTTATCTTCTTCTGTAGCCTCACCAGAACATAAACAACAAATCATGTTGCACAAGACGAACAAAAAATAACATTGTAGTAGTCTAATAAAATTAACCATTTCTGTATAGGAACAAAATAAAAAAAAATAAAAAAAATAGATTTTAGGCCCTACACATAATAACCCATACACCACATCTCTTATATAAGGGGTGAATATGATTTGCATTCTTTGTTTGAGTAGGAAAGGACTCTTAGGTAATACTAATAAATGTTATTTGGGCTTTTTCTGTAAATGCATGAAAAAAGTGGGGGGTTTTGACAGTTAAATTATTGGAAGTTCTACTATTTGGGAATGGGAAGGTTGTAATCAATGAAATTTTCCATGTTACTGGTTCTTATAACTTTGAATTTAAATTTAGTTATCTTGAGTTATCACCTTTTCAATTTAATTTAATTTAATTTTCTTTTACATATATATTCCTAACTTTTTGGAATTGGAAAACGGTAAGGAGGAAATTAATGATGTTCATTTATATCTAAATATAATTAGATATATTGATCTTATTATACTACATTCCAAGAAATTATACATTGTTTTTTTTTTGAATTAAGTGCGTAATTTCTTGGTAGAGAGTGAGTATTATATTGTTAATTCATCAAATTCAATGATGGTTATGCATGGCCTTTGCTCGACAAATTTGCATAGTTTGATTAGTAGAGCTTGTTTGCGAGAGAAAAATCTATAGAATACATTGTTTGGTACTTAGATCAGAATCACATTAGACCCGAATCCCAACGGTACGGTATAGTATTATCAATCATACTATCGAGTATCGAACATTCATATTGTTTGGGCTAAACATATATTTTCCAGCAATATTAGTCAAAGTAAATGTTGGTTATTTTTTGTACAAAATGTCTAAATCCGTAACATAAAAATAAAAATAAATCTGGACTAGAACAGTACTACTGATCTTTACAATTTCAGAATAAAATTAAATAAATAAGTAAATAAATTAACCTTGAATCGGGCTTCGAACAAAAACTTATTGCGGGTAGTCGAGGCGCTTTCGCTATCCGCAAGACAAATACGTTCCGTGTTTGCTACGGTTTTCAGACGTAATGCCCCCAAAGATACAACGACTTTCTTTGTTCTTATTTGAAGCAAACCAAATTAGATCCACTATTCGAACAAGGAAATTTTGGGAGTATGAACACCTATGCAAATGGTATGAATTCTTTTGTGAATTTTGTGTCTTTTATGAAATGCACCTAAGACCTCTATTTATAGGTCCCAAGCATGTGAAGGGTCAAATGTGCATTAACATGGAGGTTACAATGCATTTGATGGCACCACCATTATTTTACATAAATTGGATGTTACAAATGCATTCAAAATGCATTAGTGGAGTATTTCAAATATATTATAATTATTTATTATATAAAAATAATAAACTAATTATAATATCAAAAGCATAAGCTTTTTCCTCCACCACCAAGCTCACTACGTACTGTCAAGTAAATGAATCAGGAAACAGACAATGCTTGCGTACGTACCTTCAAAATATTTGGAATTATAATGTTAAATCCTCTCGAAGAAAAACTAGCCACCCGAGGGGCATCGATATTTCTTACTATTTCGCTTTTGAATAAGTTCATTTTCGGAAATCTGGAACAAATTAAAATTAAACACGGTCACATGAAAAGTAATTAATTACAAGCAGTGTAAATTGAATACTACGTACGTACTCTGTGAATTTAATATAGCTCTGGACCAAACGGAAGTCAGCTTTGTTCAATCTGGATGCCGAGATAGGGACGATCTGCGAAACATCTTCATAACGATCCTCAAGGGCTGTGATTGATCTAAGGGCTCCATCTTTGAAGGTTTCTTTTAGGCCATCAACATATTTGCACACCAAAAATTTTCCCTTGACTATATCTAAACCATTGTCAGGACAATACCTGCAGTGATCAATTCAAATAACATAATGAGATATATAAATTAATTTGATGACACAAAATGCAAAATAAAACTGCTTTGCCATACGCTACAGGAAAACTACTTCCATTCAAACTAAAGGCATTCACTGTCTTCCCCTGCAGTAAACATTGAATAACTCATGAATCATCAACATAAAAATCTCAAAAAAATAATTCTCATAAGGGACAATATATACATTCAATATAGTCCCGTTTCCAAGAGCAACTTTCGACACAATCCCCCTATCAGTACTGCCAACAGCAACGGTGAAAATCCACGATCTTTCTACTGGGATCAAAATCAGCTTCCGGCACACCTCGCTACAACTTGTCCTCGATCCCAGAGGCGCCTAATAAGGGGTTTTTTATGTTGTTTGCGACTTTACGAAGCAAAACTGCTCTGCCCATCAGGGCGGTGTTTGCTGACTCGTAAGATGACTACCACGTTTCAAACTGTGATGCGCTCAGCTCCCGCATTCCGATAACAAGTGTCCGCAAGCCCTTTGAAGAGTAGGCGTGGAGATGAGCTTCAGTCGCTTTTACCACGTTTGTGTTCATGGATTTGTCGATCACGCTGAACATGGATGTATCGGCGCCTTTCACAAACACCTTTACCGTGTTATGAGGACATCCCAGAATAACAGATATCCGCTTTCGATCACTATTAAACTCGTGCAAACCGAACACGTTGAACCTGCACCGATTAATGCATATCATATCAAAATAAATTCAAGAAACGAGATAATAGTATATGAAGCAAAACAACGTAATACATTGAGAATAAAAGGAATCACCTTTGTCTTTCCCCCTGAATGTCAATAACTATGTGACCTGTAGTTTGTTCAATAAGCATAAAACCGTAGGTCGCAGTAGCATAGACCAATGCCTGTTCATCAGGCGAACGGAAGACGAGTGATGAAAATTGCTGATTGTTCTTTAGAAAAATGGGAAGAACACTATGTTCTCTCTTTCTCTCTTGGTGTAATCTCGAAATTCAAGTGTTGGAATGAGAGAAAATCAGATTTTCACTCCTTTATCTTCACAATAATGTACCATCATTATGTCAAAATAACCTCCCCACTAAGGTGTGATTATGGTGAGAGTTAATGGTCAAAATGTAACTCCCACCCACTAACTCCATGTCACATCATTGCCAAATGTGCACTAATGACTCCAAGTCATTATTCCATGTGGCATGACATGTCACACCATGTGACATGTCAATTTCTTTAATTACACATATATATAAACCAAATTTATATATTTATTGATTTCTAAAATCAATATAAATATTCAGCAATTATCTCATTCAGCTTCTCGTTCGTGTGTGACCCTGTAGGTATGATTATCAATCAATATAATATTACTCTATGTAATATATAATATTATTGATACATCATTTAACATCCGTAGATGACCATATGACTTAATCGATTGCACACGTAGGATTTAAAGGACACAACCCAACAAATCCAACAAATTCCATAATAAGCTTTTTGGTCTTCAATTTGACATGTTACAGAATTATCAACTAAGTAACTCAATGTTATATCACAAAATGCAATTTTGCGAGAATTAATTAGGCCATTTCCAGTATATTTTACAATGAATCAATATATAAGAAAAACAAGTTTTCAATTGAATAGACACCAACACATATAATAAGTGTGAAATTCTTACCCATGCGTGTGAAACAAGATACTTAGTATACAGGAGAACTTCCTCATTCAACTTCACCTCTTCTTCTAGAAGGCTGGAAAATGCATCGATTAATCTATCATCCAAGAACTTGCTTGTTCAATCAAAAGCTATTACAGACTGACTGTAAATCAAATAACATCGATTAAGATAGAAACTACACATTATAGTTTTTTGCAAGCTTTTAAAATGAAATTTTTTTAATTTTGAAATACAGTGCACTCATAATATTGTATTTAACAGTTATCTGCTCAAAATCTTTAGAAGTGATAAAAAATATTACTACAAATCAAAGTGAACTATGGATACAAGAACAATATTCCAACCCACGGATTCTTCTAATCACTATATATTATCATTCTCGATGTGTAGTAATTCAAGAAAAATAACGACATGCAAAAAAAGATAATTTTGCACTTATAATTTCTGCCCAATTAAACTACAAATCCAATCATTTTCAATGGTAGATTATTTACCCAATTAGTCATTGCTCAATTGGGTTGAATTTAACATAAAAAGGTAGAATCTTAAATCTTGAACGTCTACACGATTTTGGTAGTTATTGCACAGGGGGAACAAACTAAAATCAAAAAGAGGCGAACCGGAAACATAAACCGTACCGGTTTTGAAGAAAATCAAGTAGCGTTCAAAATTTCACAACCTTCCAAGAACACTGTGTGGCCGGAAAACTATTCTGCGCTGCGTGGGTTTCTTTTGAGAGTGTATGCCGTTAGAATTTTGGCAATATGATACGTGATTTCCTTAGTTTTATTTTGGTAGTGTATTTGACACACATGGAAATTGTATTATTGTCCCATTAATTAAGTGTATATAATATAGGTTATAAATAAGATTATTAGATAGTATAATACCACGGATGGTTGATTTGGTATATCATGCTTTTTTTTAAATTTGAACAAAATTTAAGATTAGGTTATAAAATTTATTTAATATTTTTAAAGTATTTCATCCAATTCACTCCAAAACCAAATTAGTATAAATAAAGAATAGCAAACGATTTATGTAGTACATTGTCTTATTCATATCATATCGGACTATCGGTAATACTAATTAAAAACCATCCGGATACACGACAATCGAACTCCGGACCTTATGGACACCATCGAACCATTCCAACGACGCCGACACCAATTGACCGAGCCCAATCGTCCCTTCGATACTCACATTGAACGATTTCTTTTCCTTAGCCGCTCCGAAAGTCAACACTTCCGGAGTCACCTTTATCGTATACCCCGCACCCTTGCTCGCCGTCACCTTGTACGTCGACTTCCCGACCCCAACGTTCGTAACTGTCCTCGTAAAACTCTCCGAAAATTTGCCGGCCTTGACTTGGCTAGCCAACGAAGGGTAATTCAGATCCCCGGGCCTCATCTGGGCCCCACGGGCCGGGCAGTTGACTCTGACTCCGAATACCCTCTGGATGTTCGCGGAGCTGTACCCAATCCCGCATAGCAATTTCGCGTAATCCTCCGCAACAGTCTCGTACACGAGCCCCGGGTCGAGAGCTGCCACCGGGTCCACATGACCCGCCCCGTACGAGAATTCGGCTAGCGAATCTTTCGCGGGGTCCATTTTCCAAGATGTGGTCATGAGAGCCGATTTGATCGCGGAAGGCGACCAGTCGGGATGGAACGATTTTACGTAAGCAGCTGCTCCGGCGACATGCGGGCATGACATCGACGTCCCGGATAATATGTTGTAGTTCACCGACCTGTCGTCAGCGGCGAAACTCGATGGCTTAGCCTTGGGCGAAAATGCTGCCAAAATTTCGACTCCTGGTGCTGTTATATCCGGCTTCAGAATGTCTGGAATAATCGCGTTTGGTCCCTTTGAAGAAAAGCTAGCCACCCGAGGAGGAGCGTTGGTGTTTTTCACCGATTCGCTTTTTAAGATGTTGGCTTTCGGAGACCTGCAGGAACAAAAACATTAAAAAGTCGACACTGCTACTACTACTAACTAATAAAGGGCCGGGCAGGGATTGATTGATCGAATTTTACTACGTACTTTGTTGAGCGAAGGTAGGTCTCGACTGAACGGAAGTCGGGTACGTGCAAAGTGGAGGCCGGAAAAGGGACGACACTGGAAACATCACCGGGAAGCTCTGCATTGTTTGAATATTTCCTGAGGGCTAAGACCGATCCGAGTGCTCCGGCTCTGTACACAGCCTGTATGCCGCGAGTGTACCTGCACAACACGATCTTTCCCTTCACCAATCTCTCGTCCAAGCAGACGTCGTCGCAAGCCCTGAAATTTCAAAACCGTCAACGCGAAAGATATTCGAATATCGATCGGATTAATTAATGGACTTACGTAGCTTGGCTCTCGCTGCATGTTTTCGAGACTTGTTTCCCATACACCAAAGGGAAACTAGTCCCTTTCAAGGCAAACGAATTAACCGACTTCCCAGTGAGTACAGTCCCGTTGTTTCCGAGAGCAACTTTCGACACAATCTCCCTGTCCGTGCTGCTGGCAGCGATCGTGAAAATCCACGGGGCCACACTCCCGACCGAGCCTTTTTCTCCTGAATTCCCGGCAGAATGCACCACTAAAATGCCCTTTTGAATCGCGTGAAGAGCTCCGATTGCAATCGGATCGGATTTAAGTTCCACGGCTCGATTTCCTCCGAGGGAAACTGTGAGGATGTCGACTCCGTCGGCTATAGCATCGTCGAACGCAGCCAGTATGTCTGCCCCGTCACATCCTTGTTCCTGGCAGGCTTTGTAGACAGCGATTCTTGCTGCAGGCACTCCGCCTCTGGCTGTCCCTTCCGCAATCCCGTAAAAACTCGCTCCTTTCACGTAGTTTCCGGCTGCTGTCGAGGCTGTGTGGGTCCCATGGCCCTGCGTGTCTCTGGCTGAGTTTTCCGAAGGCGAAGCTCGGTTATAGGCACGAGCTCCGATTAGTTTGCTGCAAGAAATTAGACATAATATTAATTTATTTGTTTTCGATGTATCTGACAAATGATATGTATATTAATTCTTTCTTACTTGTTGCAAGTGAAATTGGTTCCACCCCTGCAAGCTCCTTTCCATTTCTTGGGAGGGGGCCCGTAGCCGTTATCAGCGAAACTAGCCGACTCCGGCCAAATCCCGGAGTCGATTACGCCGATGATTGTGTCGCTCTCGACAGTGAGGCTCCGTTTCGAGTATTCCGACAATCCCATGAAATTCCAGGACCTCGTCGTTTGGAGTTGAAATGTTATGCTAGGGAAGATTGATACTACATCGTTGTGACCTACAATATGACATGTAATGATGGATTAAAGATCGAGTATAAATCAAGAACAATATGTTTCGATCGATCGAGTATATAGAACTTTACGGGCCAACTCTTCGTGCTCCCGGGCTGTGAGATTGATTGCGAATCCACTGAAACTCTTTGTGTAGCTTCTCACCAAGGATTTCTCAGCAAAACTTTATCCCAAAAAGAAAAAACACAAACAAATATATTTTGTAAATTAATTCACTATATATATACTTTGATTTCTTCAAATTATATATATTTACATACTACTATATATTACCTGTCGCCAAAAACATCCTGAAGCAGAGTATTCTGGTGCGACTGAGGCGATAGGTTTCCACGGACAACCTTTCCCATGTAGACTATGTAAACCTATTTACATATGGCCAATAAAACCGTGGTTATAACACTAATAATGAATGAGAAACTACATACGAAAAAACAGGACACAAAAACAGAAAAAACGACTCGCCTTTCTTTCTTCATCGACATCGGAACTACGAGTCCGGGTTATTAGAGACACAGAGAAGAGAGCTAGCACGATGAGAACACTGACAGAAGAGAGTTTAGCCATGGTCAGTGGATGATGAAAAGATTTAGTTATGGCCATGTATATATAGTACTATTTTGTGGTCAATGATCAACAGAATGTGAAGAAAATTTGACTAAATAAATTGGAAAATTAGCAAAAATTATGTATATCGACAGAATTTTGCATCATATTAGTTAGTCTCTTGATTTACTTGCAGTTATTGCATGTATTCTGAAACATCAAATTGTATAGTGTCTAGATTTGATTGATTATTGTTGTATATTCTGAAATAATACTATTTTCTAAATAAATTGATATGAAATGATCAGTTATGTCGATATGATTTAATTACTTAGTAATATGAATAGTTATAAAGGAATTTTGAGTATTTAACAATTTAAATATAAAATTGAATTTGAATTTTGATGTAAATGGAAATGAAAAATAATTACGATAATAAAGTTTACTATTTGATATTAGATTATATTTGACTTAAAATTGACAAAAATTAATCACAATATAATTAATATTGTTTGTCGAACAATAATATCCTTTTTTAACAATAATAAGTATATTTTAAATAAAAATAAGAGTTAAAAGCATTAAACTCTTAAAGTTTTCTTTAAAGTTGGGTTTATCCTAAATTTTCATAATTTTACACTCAAATCATAACTAAAAATAATACTATATTTTACCTCGAATTTTTATTAATTTTTATATATTTCAAATATTATATATGTAAAAAAATATTTAATTTAAAAAAATGATAAATAAACAAATAATTAATTAATTTTCAAATGAATATTGCATTTTTATTTTATTTTATTATATTTACAATTTTCAATTGATCATATTAATAATTTAGCTTATATTTTTGTATTATTTTATTTATTTTAATAATAGAAACTAAAACAATATTTTATAAAAATACTAATAAATTGTAATTTTTTAAAATTAATAATATCATGTTATTAATTTAAATTTTAAAAATTAAAATTAATTTTTTTTAAAATTAAATTGCAATTTTAAATATAAATTTTAATATATTTAATTTTAATTTATGTGTGATATTAATAGCATAATAATTTTTTAATTAAAATTTTACCATGTTTTTTGAAATAAAAATTCAATTATAATTATAAGATAAATTAATCATGACATCAATTGAAAAATTAAAATAAAATAAGCTAATAAAATAATGTGATATTTTGTTAAAAAATATTTTTTATTTATTTATGAATGTATTTAAGGTAAAATACTATATTTTTTATATTAAATATATTAAAATTTAAAGTTGAAAATTTTAATTTATGATAAACTGTAATTTTTGTCAAAACTATGAATATAAAATACATTTTATTAAAGATTTAGAAGTTATAATGCAACTCTCTTAAATTTTTTGAAGGTTAAATATTTTTATCTTAAAAATTTTAAAGTCTTTGATTAAGATAACATTGAATTTCAATTTCATTTTAATTCGTTTACATAATAATATATATTGTAATTTTTTATATAAAATTAAGTATGAAAAATCCAATATATATTATTCTCTTCATTTCATACAAATCACTTTTCCAATCAAGAAAATTAAAAAAAAAAAATTATTTTTTTGATAAAAAGTGAAGATTATAAATGTATTTTTAATATTAAAAGTAAAATAGTTTTTTTTTTTTTGTAAAAGTTAAATATAAAAAGTGTAAATGTACAACACTGTGATTAATTATTAGGGAAAAATAAAAATTAGGCAATTTTTCAACATTTTTTGAGCAATTAGGCCAAATTTCTATTAATGTGTCAATTAGTCATTTTGTGGCATTTGGGATTAAAAATACACCCGAAAGGACAAAACTACCCTTCAACATATTTTCACAGAAACACAATCGAGCTGAAGGAAAAAATTCACGGGCGCATTCAATTTTCTCTCTCTCTTTCTCCTCTCTGTGCGTGTTTTTCGCTGCCATTGAATCGATCTGAGAGCTGAGGGAATTCTTCTCCGCCGCTTTCAAGCTAATGAGGGCGAAGGACGCCACCGGTGATCACCTTGATTTCTCCGTCGCGATAACGGAGCCATGCAATCCATCTCCATCGGCATCGATCGATCGATCGATTTTTTGCCGCCGTCGCCGTTCCCGGCACAATACAGATGTCAGAGTCGCTGCTGCCTTCCTTGCCGATTTCGAATCCAGGTACGTGATTTCTCCATGTTACAGCCGTTTGAAACTCTATACGCAATCAGTGTTTAAATGTTTGATTCAACATGCATGCACTCTGTGTGCATTTTATTATGCATTTCAGTGTTTTTTCGTTGCATTCAGTTCATTGAGCATGCATTCAGTGATTGTGCATTGAGCTTGCCATTCAGTGTTTAATTGGTTCAGTTAGTGTGCATCCACTATGCGCTTGGTTTCATTATGCTTTCATTCAATGTTTAATTGGTTGAATTAGTGTGCACTGAACTGAACTTACTTACAGTGGGTCAGGTTCGTGTCGTGTCAAATGTATTCGCGGGTGACAAAACATAAAACCAACATATTTATAAAGGGGTTACCCATTTATAACTCGTTCCCAACCCATTTAACTCATTTAATTTTATAATTAAAATTTTATATTTTATTATAAATAAAAATATTGTAAAATAAATTAATTTCTAAAATAATGACATATATAATGTAAACGCGTACTAAGGAGGGTGTATTCAATTCGGATTTTAAAGAATTTTTTTGGACTTTTAAAATTCCATGGAATTTTATGGATTTTTTAAATCCACGGAGTCTAGGAAGAGTTTGACTGACTTTTGGTATTGATTTTCATGGATTTTCGTAGAGTTTGTGAAATATATTTTTAATTATTAAGATTAATTTTCATAGACTTGTATTTATAAAAAATAATAAATTGTTTTAAAAAAATATAAATTATTTAGAAAATAAAAAATAAAAAATGTTAATTCAAAAATTTAAAATAAATAAATTATTATCCATCACTATTATTAATCTTCATTTACATCATTTGTTGTACGTCAATCTCATTTCTCATATTATTATTTTTATTTTTATTTATATCATTGTTATACAACAACCTATATATACGTATATATAAAATATACGTATTGTTTACCTCCCTCGTCATATTTAAAAAAAAAACTTCATTGGTGGCTGAATTTTTATCATATTTTATCAAATATTAAACAATAAATCATTGTAAATAAAACATCATAAATAATTTTTTAAATAAATTGAATAATAATAATATTAATAATATAAATTTATTATATTTAGATTGTTATTGAGAAAATATATTGTTGTATATAATAAATACAAAATAATTTATTATTAATATGATATATAAATAATTAATTCCATGTTAGATTTTGAAAAAAGTTTAGTTATATTTTTTAAAGAGAATCCATTAAAATCAATAAATTATTAAAATCCATTAAAATCCATAAATATTTGAATACCTATTGATTTTTAAAGATTTTTTAAAATCATAATTGAATACCTCCGGATTTTAATGAACTTCTAAAAATCCGAATTGAATACCTCCGAATTTTAAAAGTCCATTAAAATTCTACAGACTCCGGAACGAATACACCCCCTAAAATTTATACGTTTGTCGTTTTATATATTATATAGTGATAGTTATTTAAATAGTTACTCGTTAAATACAATAAACTCCACATGATCACAAATCACATAAATTAAAGAATTTAGAATGTTATTAATTATGATAATAAATTAAAGAATTTAGAATGTTATTAATTATGATAATTCTAATTGTAAGAGAATGTGGATGTTATTGTAAACTTAAGAAAAAGAGAATTAATCTCTTTCTAAACAAATACGGTAATATATTATTATTTATTTAATGAATAATGTATTATTATAATATAATAATTAAAATTAATTTAAGAAATTGGTTAAACGGGTTAATTTCGATTTCGCATGCAGGTCGACCCGCGGTTGACCAATTTAATAAATGGGTCATGGCGGGTTGAACCACCGTTGACCCGCTTTTTAATCGTGCGAGTTCAACCCGCTTTATTTCGTGCGGCCGAGTCGTATTATCGGGTCGTTTTCAAATTGACAGACCTAATTTACACACTGTATCTATTTGTTGCACACTGAATCTATTTGTTTGAGTATGAATTGAGTGTTAATTTGTTTCATTTAGAGTTTGAATGAATAACAGTACCAGAATACCTGTTATTCTCATTAATTAATTTATTATTGAAATCTGTGTGTTTTGAGTTAATTTGTTTTCTTTGAGGCGTTGACTTAAGGACGGGTTGGGCCACAATCCAAAAAGGTCCGGACTTTTTTGGCCCGGCCGGACTAACTCGATCTGCCAATGGGTCTAGGCTGGGCCTGACCCGATTAGTTGGACCGCCTCGACAAATTTTTTATTTTAATTTTTATATCGTTTTTTAATTATTAATACTATTAAAATAAAATATATTGAGTACCTATTATATATTTCAGTAATGATATTAAATATTATTATTATATAATATATTTTAAAAAATAATATTATAATAGAATCATAATATTTATTTATTTACCTATAATTTTTATATAAATGTTATATTTATTCTAATAAAAAAAAAATTCTTGTTTGGAGTGATTTTAGTAATTTTAATTTTATTTTATATAATTAATTGGTTTAATTAACATTTTTTATTTAAATTTACATTAAAAAATACATTTTTTTATTTAATATTAACGGGCTTAAAAAGCTAAGTGGTCCGACGACCCGACTATGGTCGGGCTGGGCCACAATATTTTAGGCCTATTAGGAAATGGGTTGGGCCAGCCCGGCCCGAAAAAATCACATGACCCGATTGTGTTGGACTGGGCTGGCTCGATCCGATTCATTGACAACTTTAGGAATCAACATGATAAATAATATGAAAAAATTATGATTTAATAGAAATTTGGGAATGAGACATTAGGGTTTGGTGTGAAGTGAGTACGGTAAGATTTTTATATTTGAGATCAAATGGCAAATTAGTCTTTTAGGGTAGAAAATCATGTTTTTTAAGTGATGCCATACAAAACCAGTTTTTTTTTTTTTTTTATCTTTTACGGTATTTTTAAACATTCTCACTTTTATAAATATTCCAACCTATTACCTCCGTCGGCGTCCTCAAACAAAGCTCGCCATCGACGTATTCGTTTTTGCGCAGGGATCGGAAACTTAGGTTTTTTACTTCTAAAGTTTTTTTGGGGATTTTCTTAAAAAAAGTTCTCATCTTTTATTTGAGATCTTTCTGTGTAGGAAAAACTTCTCATCTTTATAGTTTCTGTATTTTGTGTTTGTTTGTTTAATTATCTATTATTATTATTATCAATAATTTACTAATGACCTATTACTGAATCACATAGAAAAGCCGAGGTTTAATTACTAACTAAAACAAATCAGTAATTATATATTTTGTACCCGAGGTTTAATTACTAACTAAAACAAATCAGTAATATATTTTGTACGTAATATTATTATTATTATTAGAAAATGAAAATAAATAAATAAATTTATACTAACATTAACATATATAGTTTGGGGCTTATAAATGTCTTGTCTTCATCCTGAAACCTTATATCAAAGCAGGTTGAAAACCTTGTAGTTACAATGGATAAAGGAGAGAAAAGGAGTTTTGATCAGATGGAACAGTCGCAAGCTCAAGAATATGTTTATTGTAAGATTTTTATTTTATTATTACTTTAATGTATTGCACTCCATAATTGTATTTGATTAATTTTTTACAGCTGCAAACGATCATCTTAGTTTGGAAAAAAGGTGTGTCAAAAGACCCAGGTTTATGCATAGACCTGGACACCAATTGGGTGGCATTAGCAAGTTAGCGGTTCTCAAAGCTTCTCCTTCAGTCGTGTCACTCGTTTCTTTCTCAGGTAGCGCACCTTTTGTTGTTATTTTGAGTATTAATTTAGAAATGTTTTTTTTATTATTCTTAACAAATTCTAGGTGAGGAGGTGATTTCTGAATGCTCCGGGACGATAATTGAAGTTGAGAAAAATAACAATGTTGTCATCACTTCCCTTAATCTTATTCGACAATCTACTGAAGCTAAATTTGTTGAAAGTAGTCTCGCCACCAATTTAAAGGTTATTTAATTTTTTTAAGCATCCCTGAATTGCAATGGTATTTTTAATGTGAGTCGTAGAGTAGTTGAAAAAGCTTATGTCATGGTTTTACTTATTGCGAAACACTCACTACTTGTTTTTTTACTGCTATGCAGATTATTATTCATTCTTACGATCAATGCTCTTACATTGGGGATATTTTGGCTTATGATTTTCACTATAATATTCTAATCGTGAAATTTAAGTCAACTGTTTCTCTTCAACCTGCAAAGTTTGCCATGATTGATGATACCATCGGCACCGATATAGATAGGTCTTTTCAGTTGCGTTCTCACTCTCTCAAGGTTAAAGATGGAGATCCTGTCGTTGTGGTCGGTCGATATTTCTACAAGTCATTTGATTTGATGGCCTCCTCTGGGTGTTTACAGTTTGAAAACATTACTCTCCTTTTTGTTCTTTCTCCTTTACAAGTATTGTTCCGACTTACTAATACTTATATCCGCTGTTTTGTTTCAGCATTGATCACTCTTACGTCCCTTCAGAGTTTCAATGTAAAGAGTTGTTGTCAACTAGTTGCGCCATCACAATTGTATGTTTTTTCTTTTTTATCTCTGGTTATTTGTCTAACTTAATTTTGACTATACTGTAGAATCTTTTAACTAATGAATTTTTTATGTGTATCTTACTTGAAAGTGTGGTGATGGGGGTCCGCTTATCAATCTCGCTGGGGAAGTATTGGCATTGCTTTTTTTGAGATTTGTATTTCCTCTCCTTTCTTGCCGATAAATATAGGATACAAGTTGTGGAATCACTACAAAACATTTAAGTATGTCAATTTCTCTAGTATTGTTCGTTAGATTTTTTTTTATTTTTTTATTAGATTATCACAAGACATCATATTTGAGTTTATGTAATAATAGAAGAGCATACAGTGCTCGCTTTTGGTTTTTTAGATTACGATCACATAATTATATAGTGATATTATCTTTGATACAGGGAACTACGCCACCCTTCTTATGGATTCCTAGCCAGTAGCATGTATAAGGCAGATATGTGTACCCTCGAAAGGCTTTTGAAAAGATTTCCAAGCATCTCCAGTGGCCTTCTGGTGGAGAAGGTGATTATTCTTTTTATGATCAGATCTTTAGAATTGTACAATTGCAATTTGAACCTTTACTTGTCTGTTCAATTACAAGTTAAGCGTTGACTAGAGTGTTTCCTTGTTTCAATTGGATATTGGGATTTGCGGTTAAATAATGTTGAGATGGTCTTTGTATCCATCTTTGGTTTAAACCCTAGCAACTCAAGGCCTCTTGTTGTTGGTCTATATGTGTGTCGTTTTGGTACTACGTCATACCTATTACAGTTAAAGTGTTATTTTAGGCTATGCACACAAACTGAGGAATAGCATCTTACAACTAAAATTTATATTACACACTTTTGACTTTTTTAAAAGGGACTTATTTTTTCGGAGAAGCTGGACAAAAAATTCCTTCACATGCCGACACTATTTGATTTTGTGTGACGTTTTCTTTTCTTTAACTTAGGGATGTGTACGAGAAGATGTCGTAATGTTTTATTAAATTAGGCGATATGATGATGAGAGATAAAACAATTTCATTAATGTAATGTAGCAATCGATATTTATAATGGACCAAAGTTTTTTTTTTTTTTTTTTTGGCTTTTTCATTCTGATGATATTTCCGGATGTTACCATATGTTACATATCTTATATTGCGCAGTAGCCTTAGACAAATGCAATTCTTGATGTTATATAATTGTTGAAGGTTTCTTTTTTGGCGTTTCTTTTTTTCACTCCTTTTTTAATTGTTGGGATACAATAAGTAGTTAATGTGGGTTAATATGAGCGGTTATTTTTGTGATTAATTATTTGACCACTACTTTAAAACTTTCCTTAAGTAATTATTTGACTACTACTTTTTTATTCCCCAACTAAATAATTAATTATTATAACAATTATTTGACTACTGTAGCTAATTAATTAATTAATTTAATAATATTTTTAAAAATACTAATTTTCCTATAATTAAGATACTATATATATTAAAAATCATTAAAAATTAAAACGTATTTTTGACCGTATCTTGGTTTTTTAAAATTTGCCGTTTTCCCGTATCCGTATCGTACCGTATCCGTTTTACGTATCCGTCCCCGTGCTACCTAGCCTTTGATAGGTCAATATAGCAATTGCTGTTGCAATTATAGTACCAAGTACCAACACGTTTTTATTTGCTTATTCGCATCAATTGTTTTTTTTTTTTTTTTTTGCTTATAGCTCATATTCACATAATGTTACATATGAATGCAAATATGGGCTGTTATTGGCAGTGGTAATTGGGTGTTGCCATTTGTATTAATGTTTATACATAGGTGATTGCTATTTTATGTTATCGTACCATGTGCGTTGTAATTTATATTTCCCTACATATAGGTTTGGCCAGGGTCTTATGCTGAATCTTCTGGGTTGCTCGAAGATGACATTATAGTAAAATGTGATGGCAGAGATGTTAAGAGTTTTTTCGAGGTATGTTGTAAATTGTTTATATATATATATACATATGTATATCAATGTTACACTATAGTAAATATGTAATGGGTTGCATATCTGCTGAATCAATGAACGTCTGGTCTGATGTTAAACGTTCTTGATTGTTGTTGCTGTTGGAAGATCCCAATTTTGTGTATCATTTATTGTACTATGATTTTTTGTATGCATCTTTTTATTTTCTTATTGCAAGTTTAGATCTTCATTCACCAAACGTAAAAAATCCACGAGGACAGGGGGAGTAGTATATTATTATAGTACATCACTTGGGGAAATCACTTTTGGAGTAATAAAACCAACTCTTCACTTGACTTGATTAAAGTTGTAGGTACTTGGTTCTCTTTAGTCTTGTGTTGGGGCATTTCTAGGTGATTAAGTTGCAACTTGCAAGTGTTCACGACTTGGCCTCTGGTTTTTCACTATTCGGAATGTTGTTGCCTTTAGCATATTCTGTTATTAAAAACAAACCCGTGGTTAATAATGGTTTATAGTCGAAAGACAATGGTGGGCTCATTTACCAATCTATAGCCGATTTTGACAGAAGAAACTAAGGCCTTGAACAGTTAAACTGATTAATAAATGGTGTTGCCTACTTGCCTGATTGCCTCTTATATTGGTATTATTTGCATGATCAAATCGTGTCTTATATCCACTTGACACCACAATTAGGAATAAATACTTTTCTTCCCTTGTTCAAACAGTTGTGGGATCTTATGTGGGATAAAGTGGGCCAAGTTTTGGAATTTGAAGTGTTCCGGGTTGATCTTTCCACTATTCTGAACATTAGTATGGTGGTGGGTGAGGCTTGTCCTAATGAATTGAACAAGTAAGTTTACTCTACGTACAATTCATCTTGCAAATTCTCTTGTATATACTTGAGATGGCTTTATATTTTGGTAATTGAATTATTTTTACCTTATTGTTTTGTTAGATGGCCTCGATTTGATTTTCCTAAAGAGAGATGGGCTAACAAGATTAGTTGGTAGAGCAATATGCAACTTTTTTGGGCAAGCAGTTTGTACTCGTTTATTTTGTTTATTCCCCCAATCCACAACCCTAGACACAACTTTTTTGTTCTTTTAACAAAGGAAGGTTGTATACATTCGACATTCCTTAACCTCGCTATGTGTTAGCACATTTGCAGCAATTTGGTTAATGTTGTATTCTGTCAACCCAAAGAGATTGATTGATCACCTTTGACCTCGACGTCGCTTATGCTTGTTTGTAGTAGGGTAATATGAGTTTTGTTGATCAGTGCTAACCTTTTTGTAAAGAACAGTCTCATGTAGGAGGTATTCATGAGAATACTGTATTTGTGATTTCTTCTCTATCAAATGAGAGATCTCTAATATTTTTCTATGTTACAAATTATTAAAAAATCTTAGAGGGTTTAGCCATGGTGATTGGATTATGAAAAGATTTAGTTATGGATATGTATATATAGTACTATTTTGTGGTCAATGATCAACAGAATGTGAAGAAAATTTGAATAAAATAATTGGAAAATTAGCAAAATTTATGTATATCGACAGAATTTTGCATCACATGAGTTAACGTCTCTTGATTTATTGTATGTATATTCTGAAACATCAAATTTTATTGTGTCCAGATTTGATTGATTATTGTTGTATATTCTGAAATAATACTATTTTCTAAATAATTTGATCAGTTATGTAGATATGATTTTATTAATTAGTAATATGAAGTTATAAAGGAATTTTGAGTATTTAACAATTTAAGTATAAAATTGAATTTGAATTTTGATGTAATGGAAATGAAAAGTAATTATGATACAAATAAAGTTAACTATTTGATAACAATATATCAGACTTAAAATTGACAAAAAAAATTAATTACAGTATATTTAATATTGTTTGTCAAACAATAATATATCCATTTTTTCACAACAATAAGTATAATTTAAATAAAAACAAGAGTTAAAAGCATTAAACTCTCAAAGAGGCCAAATGACGACCTTTGATAAAAAAACAACAGTTAAAAGCATTAAACATTCTCGTTACTTTTTCGTCGGAAAAATAGGCCAAAGGACGACCTTTGATAAAAATTAAAGTTACAGGACATCTAGGTAAATGGCCTATCTCGGGAGAACGGTTTATTGATTCTAACTCAATAGTAAATGATGTGTTTAGTAATGTTGATGTCATGGGAGTTTGATGTTAATTTCAGGAATTAATTGTTTTTTTATATGAATCGTTTGATTTTTGAAAATTATGCCTTCAGCGTAGGATACCAATTTTTCGTGAAATTGGTCTTGAACTAACAGACAGCAGCTTGCGTCAAAGTAAACACTCACACAATTTGTAGAATAAAAAGTGGAGACAAAGTTATGTAATAGTTTTCATTTCATTGACAACAAAACTAAACTATTACACTTGAAGAGTATGGTAGGCAAAACGATTACAAGAAGTTTCCCGAGTGTCGCAACAACTCCCACTAACTTGCAATCTAGCACACGAGTACCTAGAGCTAAATCTCCTAACTCTAATCTTGGCATAAGGCGCAAAAGCTACTACACAAACTCGAAGCTCGACTATGATTCTAAAAATCAGATTTCGTTCTCTCAAAATCGTCAAATGATGAAACTCAAATCCATGGGTATTTATAGTAGAGCCGCACATGTGAGGGTGATGACGTGGCACGTTCTCATTCGTCGCATGCTTGGCCTATGTCACTTTTCCATGGATGACATCATTGAAGGTACCGGTATACCGATCCAATCGATATACCGTGTGTGCGGAAGCGTGTAAAGCAATAGATCTACTATGCCATGATCTTAGTGCACACTTAATGTGTATAAGAACACATATAAACATATATATATACACATCCAATATATATATATATATAAGGTTCAACGATTACTTACTTTTGTGACGAATTGATTCGTTGATGTCGTTGAGGTGGTGTTGAGTCGATTGAACCACCTCAAATGGATCAGCCTCTCGAAGCTCTCCTTGTGAATGACCTCGTCACTCCTTTAGATCGTCCGGATGTGGAAGCCGCACAAATGGCCCGGCCTCTACGTGTTGCACACGAACCCGGATGACGAACACTTTGCTTGATCGAGTCGGTTCTCCTAGAACACTCTCTCCTTTCTCTCTTTGGTGTGAATTTCGTGGGTTAAGATTTGATGTGATGAAAATCTGATTTTCATCCATATAATGGCCTCATTATTCACCACATTACTCCCCTTTGTAACCTACAACATAATGGGCATCAAAATGCACCATTAACATGCAAAAGGGGTTACAAAGGAGGTGAAAGGTCATGCCACATACACATGCCACTATGCATTGTATGTGGTCCCACTTGCTTGTGTGGCATGCCATGTCACACTATGTGACATGCATCCATGCAAGCCATGCATCCCATGCATGTGTATTAAATCCACGTAAATATTGATTCTAAATCAATATATTTATCAAGCAATGTATATCAATATCGAGCTCGTGTGTGACCCTGTAGGTATGATTTTATCGATCAATATTATATTGTTCCCAACAATTAATATTATCGAATAATCATTTAACATCCATAGACGACCTTATGACTTTATCGATTGCACACGTAGGATCGAAGGACATATCCTAACAATCTCCCACTTGGCCTTCAGAGCCAGTGTGCTGCCAATTTCCTGTTGTCACTTTATGTCTAAGTTTGAACTTGAGGCAAGACTCGAGTCATCCTCAATCGGTTCAAACCTTTCTTGGACTTTGAGACAGACTGTAAAACCAGATTTATCACTATGATACGAATCTGGACGTGGCCACGTATTTTCCACAGTCTCGACTCTCCAAGTGGCCGGTAAGACATGTATCCCATTATAAAATGGAGGACAATCCCATCTTGTCAATCCAAGTTCTCCCACTTGCTTCCTGATATACCCAATAACAAGTTTTATAACCTCCTTTTACGAAAGGCGTTTACTTGTATCAAAGTACACCATTTCACAATGGAATCACTCTGGACTACTCAGGTCAGAGGAAATTGCTCGACAGTCAATGAAATAGTATTATGACTCGAAATCTTAAATACTATTCCAGTCGGGTCTGTTCGATCATTAGATCCCAGCTAATATCTATGTAATTGTACTTGATGTCCCACATCATTAGCCCATGAAGCGGCGCTATATTACACATTACAATCTAGTTCTTTGTATCATCAGTTTGTCCGTACTCGATGATACGAACCAGGAACAACTATATGATTCAAGTATATCAGTTCAACCATTGGAGCTTCATTATGCGGTAAGTCGACCTCATAACCCAATTGATATCACTTAATCATTTGGACAATTCATATAAATTAAACCATATCTATATGAAGAAATATGTATTATACATATGAGTGAATGTCTACCAAATCTCCAAAAGTATCTAATACAGTAATAGAAATCACAACCCATCTCTAAGATGTCTGATCTCTATTGCAGTCGTGAAAGCCTCAAGCTTAAACTGCTGGAGAGGTTTAGAAAATGGGTTTGCAACCTTACCAAAAGTTGCAACTTTATTATCTCGATATCTCCACAAAACTATCTCCCAGATAATGTGGAACATCCTGAGCACCAGCTTTAGATTTGTAGTGCTCCCTAGGCTCATAAGCTTGCGCGATAGATCTACTATAAATAGAGAACTATCGGATGGGCTGAGCTAGTTACGCCATCTAGTTCATTCAAGAACTTTCAAATCGTAATTGCCAACAGTACTGCATCCAATGCAATACTGTGTTCAGCTTCTGTAGTTTTAATCAGCTATATTACATTGCATGGAACTATTCCAGCAAATTTCACCTCTAACCAGACAAAAGATATAACCAGATTAAAATCGGAAATTATCTTAGTCTGTTAGCATTTAAACAGCTTGTTAATATCAACTCTTTTTGTCTTCCAAAGACAACAAAATATTCTTTTGTCCATCTAAGGTACATAAGAGTATTCTTGGTCGCAGTCTAACGCGCCTCACCTGGATTTCCTTGAAATTGACTCGTCATGCTCAAAGCATACGATACGTCTGGTCATGTACATATCATGGCGTACATTATAGACCCTATTGCCGAAGCATAAGGAATGTTTTCCATCCTCTTTTGCTCATCAAGCCCTGTAGGGCCTTGAATCTTGCTAAGAGATGTGCCATGAGTAATTGGAATGAGACCCTTTTTGGTGTCTTTCATTCTGAACTTATCAAGTACCTTATCAAAATAGGTCACTTGACTAAGTCCAAACATCATTTTCGATCTGCTTTAACAGATCTTGATGCCCAATATGTACTGTGCTTCTCCAAGATCCTTCATTGAAAAACAATTTCCAATAAGGAGTATGTCACCGACATACAACACAATTAATACAACGTAACTCCCACTGATCTTCTTGTAAAACAAGACTCTTCCGAGTTCCTCTGAAATCCAAATCCCAGTATGGATTCATTGAACTGAAGATTGCTACTCCTATATGCATTCTTTATTCCATAAATAGAACTATAAGTTTGCATAATTTCTCAGCCTTATTAAGATCGATAAAACTCTTTGGCTGTGTTAAAACACAGCCTCTTCTAGAATCCAATTCAAGAAGTTAGTTTTAACATCCAATATTACCATAACTCATTATCAAGATGAGTAGTAATGGCTAAGATAATCTGAATGATTTAATCAAAGCAATTGGTGAAAGTTTTTCCATAATCCACCTCGTAAATAAAACTTTTACCATCAACCTTGCTTTGAAAACCCTAGGTTTTCCATCTGTCTGTTTAGATCTTAAAGATCTATTAGCATTCATTGGGTCTAACCCTGTGATGCAAATATACCAAACTTGATTATCAGATATTGATATCATCTCAGATTTCATGGCACCATGCCAATTTTTTAGTAGCTGGACTCGTCATAGCTTGGAATTAGGTCGAAGGTTCACCGCTTTCCAAAAGCATGAATTCATATCTCTCATTGGTCACAATATCTAAGTATTTGAATAATAGAGATAGATTTATGCCTTTCGGACCTACGAGGGCTGGTACGGCTTCCAAAACCATAAGAATACTCTCAACTCAGTCTTGAGTATTCATCGTTAGTTGTTTCACTTGAACCTCGTTCAAGACAACCGAGCTCCCACTGAATTTCTAGGAAAGATAACTCTTTTCAAGAAAATCACTATCTCGAGCAACAAAATATTGTTCTCAGATAGATCGTAGAAGTTGTACCCTCGAGTTTCTTATGGATACCATAAAAAACTTTTATCCCATTTGAGTTCAAGCTCTATAGAGATAAATCTCGTCAGAGAAGCTTTTAGAACCTCAAATTTTGATGAAAACAATTTAGGGACCCTCCCTTTCCATACCTAGTATGGTGTCTTATCAACAGCTTTTGACAGCTTCCTATTCAGTGTATAAGTTGAAGTCTAGAATTGTGTGTTCCCAAAAGAGACCAGTAGTTCATTTAGACCTCTCATCGAATGGTCGAACTATATCTAATATAGTTTGTTTTCTCTTTTCCGAAACATAACCTTCATGTGCTTGTGAACTAATAGGTTCCACATACATCAGTATGTATCATCCCTAATTACTCACATGTTCTCCTTTCTCCAAGAAAGATGACATTGTTATCTTTTCAATCACACATCATTCACATGTATCAAATGACTCCAAGTCAAATGATTCTAAAATTCCTTCTAAAAGAAGTTTCGTTACATGTTTAGATTTTGATTTGATCTAATCAACAATGTTTCAGTTATGTCTCATCGATACTTATTCGATTTGGCCTTTGGTCTTAATGATATATATGATTTGTCAAGTTTAAAGTATACATAAACAATATAATAATCGTACCAAAACAAAGAATAATTCACAATTAAAATAGTTACCAAAATATTTAATAGTGAAAAACTAATCCATCAGTATCCAATACTGAACCAATATTCATTGTTTATTGAAGGTACGAAATTACATAGTTATAATACTCAAACAAGGCCCTAAGGCAAAACAACATCATATGATCATGCGGCTAATGCAACGACATTCGCTTCATTTCTCGCCCGTAGATCGACATCTCTACTCACCAAACTTACACTTCTATGTAGTTCCTCCACATACAAATGTTAGAACCACATTTGGCATCCAATACCCAAGAAGTAGAATTTGTGAAGTTTAATGTCTATATCATTAATACCTGAAGATGAAGCAACCACGTTCTTCACATCTTCTTTGAACTTTGGGCAAATTCAATTATTCCCAATAATTGAGTCTCATTCAAATTTCCCATTCAAAATTATCTCAATGTCAAAACGTGATAAATCGTAAGTGAAAAATCGAAGTTTTCTAACCAGCGATATTATCATGCAATTGAAGCCCTATCTCTCATAAAATATGAGGGAGCCAACCAGACAATCGATTCACGCCATCCAATGGCTCGAAAGTCTCTAATTTGTGTCATTGATGAACTTAAGTGTTTTGGATTAAATCACTCCCCGAGGTGTAAATAATCATAACCTTAGAATCCATCATATGAAAGACAAATTAGGCATTTGTTTTGAAATTGAATAAAATATGAACTTTTATATGTTTGCAAGTAGTGTCCAACACTTTTGCAAAGACGCATTGAGATTCCCTAGGAACCCTAGTAGCCTTCTTGCCCCTGCTCTTTTGAATACCCTATCCCATATCATAAGAATTTCCCTCTTAGGGTCCTTCTCTATCGCCGGCTCAGCAGCCTTGAGCATCCCGTGGAGCTCACGAAGCGATTTCTTCAAACCATTCATATGGAAAATTTAGCCTAAAGGCATTATAACCATCATGAGATTGAAGTATGAAATCGGTTGCCAAATAATCATCATAGGAAAAATCTAGGCGGTCACTTGAAACAAATAATCCAATCATTTGTTGCACATGTGATTCCATAGATTTCCATTTTTCCAGCCTAGCTGAAGCGATGACCCTGGTCATACCGAACCGCTCAATCATAGTATGTTCCCCGAACATGCTATTGAGTTGTTCAATGATATCATAGGAATTGGTAATCTAACACATTCTCTTTGTATTCGTATTTGAGGACCATCCTCAAATTACGTTGTCAAAAAAAAAGAAAATTTGTGTTGTTCAATTTTTCACAATCAAGAATTGAACCAAACTTGAATTGAGTTGATATTTAACATGATAAACTACAAAAGAAAGATAACTAAAGTATGTAAACATTCACAAAGCGGTAAACAAATAAGGTTGTCTAACAAGCTACTTATTTATTTCATTTTGTTCAATCGATATCTAATATCTTTGTTCCCTTGAACAAAACAATCCCAAGACCCTCATCTTGCAAATTCTTAAGCCGACTGAGTCCGCACTTAAGAAGTCTAAGATAGGTAGACATCCCATGTCAATGACATCTAATGTCACTCTCGGTCGATGAGAGTCCCATTCTCATCTCATGTCTCGATAGCCACGCCTCCAGTGGATCTATCGATGAGAAAACCAAACTCACGTGTAAGGGTCTAACCCTTACTCCCACTTATCCCAAGATAACAAGTAGTACCCCGCTGAGGCGGACCTACCAACTTATGATCGAGGGCTTTATGGGTGTGATGTTTTGGACAAGACATTATACTCATTATTTTGGAACTTGCATGCATAGGTTTGTTTATATGTAAGTTGAACATTTATAACATAAAACAACCTATAACTAGCAAAGCAAATAAATACGAAATCGAAAGGCCCCTAGAACCTCACAACTCTCAAACGAAATGATTAAAAGCAACAAAATAGGCCTTGAACATCTTCTGGACTGGTCCTCGCCCTCCGTTTTAGTTCCGTGCCCTCCGATTTTGGTCAAATCTATTCCGTACCCATAAAACCACGAACAGCGCCCGCCGTTTCACAACCAGCGGTCGCTGAACACCACCGGCGGTCGCCGTTTCCAAAACGGCGCCCGCCGAAAGGGTTCGGAAAAATCTGCCCCAAAAACAGGTCATTCGGCGGTCGCCGTTTCCAAAACGGCGCCCGCCGAATCAAAACGGCGCCCGCCGGAGCTCAAACGGCGACCGCCGTTTGGCTCCAGCAGCCCGGTTTGCTTCGTTTGGCTTCGTTTCTTCTCGTTTTCGCCGGAGAGCCGAGATCCTCCATCGAACCATGGACTAAGTCCATCGCTTACAAGTTTGAACAATACAAATTGAAATAGAAAACCTATCTATTACAAATGATTCCAAGGGACGCAGCCCTCCAAAACTATGGCCAATCGAAACGTAAAAAAAAGACAATTTCATTCACCCGACCACTAACGGTGGCCGACCTTACATCTAATCACATAATCACATAAACAATTAAGCCAATTATGTTGATTAAACCTTTTTGTGTCCAACACAAAAGTGTGCACGAGCCCTAGGCTCTGATACCAATTGAAGGTACCGGTATACCGATCCAATCGATATACCGTGTGTGCGGAAGCGTGTAAAGCAATAGATCTACTATGCCATGATCTTAGTGCACACTTAATGTGTATAAGAACACATATAAACATATATATATACACATCCAATATATATATATATATAAGGTTCAACGATTACTTACTTTTGTGACGAATTGATTCGTTGATGTCGTTGAGGTGGTGTTGAGTCGATTGAACCACCTCAAATGGATCAGCCTCTCGAAGCTCTCCTTGTGAATGACCTCGTCACTCCTTTAGATCGTCCGGATGTGGAAGCCGCACAAATGGCCCGGCCTCTACGTGTTGCACACGAACCCGGATGACGAACACTTTGCTTGATCGAGTCGGTTCTCCTAGAACACTCTCTCCTTTCTCTCTTTGGTGTGAATTTCGTGGGTTAAGATTTGATGTGATGAAAATCTGATTTTCATCCATATAATGGCCTCATTATTCACCACATTACTCCCCTTTGTAACCTACAACATAATGGGCATCAAAATGCACCATTAACATGCAAAAGGGGTTACAAAGGAGGTGAAAGGTCATGCCACATACACATGCCACTATGCATTGTATGTGGTCCCACTTGCTTGTGTGGCATGCCATGTCACACTATGTGACATGCATCCATGCAAGCCATGCATCCCATGCATGTGTATTAAATCCACGTAAATATTGATTCTAAATCAATATATTTATCAAGCAATGTATATCAATATCGAGCTCGTGTGTGACCCTGTAGGTATGATTTTATCGATCAATATTATATTGTTCCCAACAATTAATATTATCGAATAATCATTTAACATCCATAGACGACCTTATGACTTTATCGATTGCACACGTAGGATCGAAGGACATATCCTAACAATCATCTTTGTAGAACTTGGATTCTTGAATCTTGGAATCTTGAATCTTTGATTCTTGAATCCTTGAATCTTGAATCTTCAATTTCAAAATCAAACTTCAATTTAAATCTTGACTCCATCGATCTCAATTCTTCATCTTCAATTTCTTGTGAAAATCTCTAAGTGTTGAAGCCTCAGAATTTCATCGTCTTCATGGTCGTCGATATTGTTGAAGTTGCAAACTTGGAACAATTCTTCATTTCCTTGAACTGAGTACCTGGTGAAAGAAATCACGTTGTAAGTACTTAGTCTTAAAAGCAAAACACAAAAACAAGAGTCGCCGTTTTTTCATGAAACACCAAAACCGGCGACTGCATTCTCCGAAAAATTTTTAAGGGCACGAGTCGCCGTTTTCATAGCCATGTCCCAAACCGGCGACCAGCGTCGCTGGAAAACTTGCACGCACCAAAAACGGCGACGCCAGTCGCCGTTTCCGCAACACACATAAACGGCGACTCCAGTCGCCGTTTTCTTGTCACACCCAAAACCGGCGACACGAGTCGCCGTTTCCATGCACATCAAAAGTGGCGACCCGTGTCGCCGTTTCCATGCCAATCCAGCTTTGCACCAAAAGCGGCGACACGAGTCGCCGTTTCCTTGCGTCTCCAAAAGCGGCGACTGCTGTCGCCGTTTCCCCCTTTTTGGCACAACTCACAAAAACAAGTTAAGTAAAAACGAGAAACATATATCTCCCCCTCAAACAAACAACCATAAAAAAATAACTAAGTAAAAAGATGGAAAAACATCAATCATACAATCAATGAAAAACCATAAAAATACTTAGACAAATTATCAAACCATTCAACAAAAACTTAGAAAGAGAATTCAAAGTAAAATAAACCAGGTGTCAAAACAAGAATTCCAGAGTTAAGCAAATATGAAAAACCAATGCATGAACGAATTCAGAGTTAGATGCATGCAAAACAAAACAAGAAAAACGAGTTCAGAAGTTCATCAAAAAAACAGAAATTAAAAAAACTTGAACTTGAACTTGGAACTTCAGTCTTGAGTTGGATCACGCTCCGGACTTCCGATCGTCTCTTCTTCATCATCCTCATAGCTGAAACCATCGTCTGAGCTAGAGTCGTCACTTTCGTCAGAGTCAGTTTCCGGATCACCGAAAATCTCACGCTCGCCCAAACCATCTCCAGCATCGTCGTCAACATCCACAACGTCGACATCATCTTCGTCCCTCAGACCATCAGACGGCATCGCGAACGACGCCCCTGGATTTGTAGTATCCTCCATCTTCTTCTTTCCTTTGTCACGAATATCAAAAACTCCATCAAAGATATCGTCGTCAGTTTTCTCGGCATCATCCGATTTCTCACCGTCATCTTTCACCACTTCTATCAGCTTGCTTTTGGACAGCTGCGTATGAGCTTCCTGAATTGCATCCCTCACCAACTTCAGAATAAACGTATACTTTAAACTTGCATCGGGGGCTCCAACATCACCAAGTCCTCCCCCTTGTTGGATTTCCCGTTGAAGTTTCTTAAAGGCTTGTTTTTGAAGTTCTTGCGCCTCAACCATCTTGTTATACGCAGTGACGTGTTCAACTTGACGTTTCTCAACTAACTGAGATGCGGCATAGAATTGAACGACAGCTGATGGAACCACAGCACGGTGACTATGGATCGGATGATAAGGATTTTGATGAGGCGGAATGCTAGAAGTAGGTCCAAAGCCTTGGGGCACAATTCTTGGTGACTTAACACCTTCAGTTCCAGTTTCATTTCCAGCAGCTGTCGTCTGTGATTTCTGTCGTTTTGCAGCTGGTGACTTTGTTTTCGGAGTTGCAGGCTTGCGCTTTCTTGACGACTGAGGTGACGGAGGTGGAGTCAAAATTTCAGGAAGAGCATTCCTGTCAAACAGTCCAGTCCAGGGTAAGTCAATCACCCTTTTGTTTGGTTTCAAGTATTTGCCCGTAATCTTGACTGCCCCGTTTTTCTTCATCTTTTTCTCAAGTGGGGTGTCAGGAACGAAACCTTGGTCATGAAGCATGCCGTAGATCAAACACGGATGCGTGAGATGAAATTTTTTCTCTTCAGGCAACTCAGCTTGCCGAATGATGGCCTCATCCGAAAGTTTTGCAATTTTGCATAAGTCGGCGAAAATAATTTTTCCAAGATTTACTTGTTCGCCGCAACTGAGACGGAAGATAAGGTGCATCAAGTCAGGGTCCATGACAGTTGGATCCCGATTAGCTATCCAGTTAGACATTCCGAGACGATGTAGAATGCCATAGAAGGCTGAAAGCTTGGACGGCGGTGGCAGTTCGGACTTCACATTTTTCTAGGTGATAAACGTGCCAACCTTTAGGTCTTCAGCTCTTTCCGCAGCTGTCGGTGTCGTCCATCTGGAATCAACTTCCAATCTTTCCAAAAAAGCGTTAATGGAGAAGGGACGGAACTTGTATAGCTTTTCACGAAAAATAAAGCAACCGAACATCCGACTCTTCGGATTGGCAAAGTCAGGAGACAAGCTAGCATAAAATTTGTAGAGAATGGGAATGGAGTAACGATAGGTTAGATTCACATATTTGAGCATGTGCATCTTAGTCAGGAATTCCGTGATGCCATGCTTTTCATAGTCCTCCTTGAGGATAGTTCTATCAGTATGGATTGGTAGCTTCAGACTCAGCTTGTGACGACGTTCCGCAGTTGGAGTGAAGAATTCTCTTGAGTGAGCTTTCGGACACTCTGAGTATTCCGCAATATATTTGAAGCCATCAGTTGAGATTTGGGATCCAGCTGATCCCGAGGAATGAGGTGCCAGGGGTGGTTTTTGGGAACTGTGGGTTTTAGATTTTTCAATCGATCCACCACCAGAATTTTTCGGAGTCGTAGATTTGACTCCACTGCCACTAACTGCAAGTTTCTTTCCAGACGTACTCCCAGATGGAGTCTTTGGGTTCGATGTCTTGAGATCAGATGCTGCAGTCACAGACGCGGTCGATGGAATTTTCATAACTTTCTTTCCATCCTTAGTTATCTCGCCAGCTGCGAGTAACTTGTTGTATTCCTCTCTAGAGACAGTGCCTTTGTAAATGCGAAGTGAGCTATCTCTTTCCTTGCCAGATTTTCCTGACTTTGGTTCCTTGCCCGGATGACGAGCAGAAGAGTGAGCAGGAGTTGCAGTTTTCGTTAAGTCAGGTTCGGCAGACACAGTCTTGCTAGTGCGTCGCTCAACTTTTTCCAAGTGAGCTTTCAGTTCTTCATATGCCGCTTTCTTGGATTGAGGAGAAGCGGCGTTCTCAAACTGTTCGTTCAGGTACACGGTCATATCAGCCATCATGTCTTCAAAATTTTTGGTAGCCATGTCAAAGTTCAGAATTGGTGAATAACTGACAGTTAGCAGCTGTGAGAGCGGTAACCGCGAAAAACGAAGTTCAACTTCAGAAAACAAGGACAGGGCGCCGGATGCGCAAAGCAAGAGTTGCCGAACGCAACGGAAAAGAAGAACTTAAGAACTAAGAATTCCGAACGCTGAACTTGCAGTCGAGAGCCGAGAGTTAGAGAACTTGAGAACTTGAGAACTTGAGAGTTAGAGAGTTTGATGTAGGCGCAAATGAAATAGGTTTTCATCAAGACCTATATATAGGAAAATTTTGGGCCGCCCGTCGGAATGAAAAAGCCCAGTCCAAGACCTGTAAAAAGCTCATCTCAAGAAGAAAAATTAGGTCAAAAAGACGAACAAAAATTTATTAATTTGAAAATATTATTAAAATAATGATTTTCAAAAATAATAATTAATTAAAATTTAAAAATAAAGAAAAATGAAAATCAAACCAAGACATGAGAATCGAAGTTGAGAACCATCGGTTGAGAAACGAAGTGGAGAGCCATTGGTTGAGAAACTTGAGTTGTGAATTTTTCGTAGACTCTGGAATTTGGCTAAGGCAAAGTTAAGAGTTGTCGTTTTTGTTGCAGGTTAGGTCTCCGGTTTTTGGCATTTGAAATTGCTGAAGAAACGGCGAACGGTGTCTCCGTTTTGGGCATTCTCCAGGTTGGGCGTTCTTCGTTTTTTTTTAGCATTGTCTCAGATTTTTGGAGTCTCCATTTTTGGGGCGAGTCTCCGGTTTGAGGCGAGTCCGTTTTTGGGGCGAGTCTCCGTTTTTGTGTCCATAGTTGAGTGTCTCCGTTTTTGCATTCTTTGGACTTAGTTTATTTTTCGTGTTCTAAGTCTCCAAAAATGTTGTCACTTGAATTTTGCAAGTTTGCCGTCGCTACACTCAAAATTTAGACTTCAGAGATGGTAAACCACGTAGCGCTGGATATGAACTACAAAAATGCAAAATCAAAAACAACACATCCCGAGTTAGTCATTCAAGTGTTCAACACACTACAAACATTCAAAACCATTTTAGTGGAGATTCGAGGGGTGATATTAGGCAATGAAGAGCAAATATTTTCCCAGAAAAGAATCCACATTTCATCATTTTCCAAAAACCAAAAAAAAATTCCACACAAGGTGATAGTAACTTTGAGGTATATGAAAATTTCTCTCATATTAAAACCGGTGGAAGGGACCGAAGTATATTGATAGATATTGAACTTGTCCTTCGTCACAACCACAAGAATACATGCCGTGTTTCGTCGGAACACATTTGATGAGTTTGCACCGCACAAGAGATTTTAATTCATGAGTACAAGGTGAACTTTTAAGGCACTCCACTTGGGACTAGCTTTTTACTTCAATCAGAGGGGAGCCGGGGGAACCGGCGACCTCCAGACGAGTTTATAGCTTTAAATGAAATACAACACACTCATTACAGCAGTCAGAGGGGAGCAAGGTGTACTTGCGTCCTCCAAAGTGTGAGGTAGAGTGTCTTAAAGATCAGCGTCCATGTGCTACCTTTCGAAGAGGGGAGCCGGCGGACAAATGATCCGGCGTCCTCCGTTACTTGGTATTATGGATCTATGCAAATGATAGCTTATGGGAGTTATATGCCAAGTTCACATGTTCGCACTCAGAGGAATAAATGCACTTGGGTCCGAAGACTAAAGCGGCCTCGAATCCATGTTCAACTTTATTAGACTAATCCACGACGATTCGGTGTGCATATTCAGAAGTAAAGAAAATAATCTTTCAGACTTCAAAATTTTCGTGAACTCTTAAAGAGAACACATGCAGAGAGAATTTCTTAGAGTTTGAAATCTCTCAAAGTCTAGAGGTTTGGTAAAGATGTCAGCGAGCTGTTTTTCTGTTGAAATATGCTGTAGACTGACTATATCACGATCAACCAAATCTCTAATGAAATGATGTCGAATGTCGATGTGTTTAGTTCTTGAATGCTGGACAGGATTTTCGCTGATTTTGATAGCACTCTGATTATCACAAAACAGCACCAATGGAGCACTCTCGATGAGATAGTCATTCAACATTTGTTTCAACCAAAGCATTTGAGTGCAGCAACTTCCAGCTGCAACATATTCAGACTCGGCAGTTGAGAGAGCTATGCAATTTTGTTTGCGACTATGCCAAGACACAATATTATTTCCAAGGAAGCAGCAGCAACCAGAAGTGCTTTTACGTTCATCAGTATCGCTTGCCCAATCTGCGTCGGAGTAACCAACAAGATTTGATGAAGTGTCGCATGTGTACCAACGACCAAGTTCAGAAGTCCCAGAGATGTAGCGGAGAATCCGTTTGACAGCTCGTAGATGGTCTTCCTTTGGATCAGCTTGGTACCTAGCACACATACAAACACTAAACATAATGTCAGGGCCAGTATCGGTTAGATAAAGTAAACTTCCAATCATGGAACGAAAAAGAGTTTGATCAACACTTCGACTTTTAGTCGATTTAGATAACCGTTCAGTCGTCGCCATGGGGTTTTTTGCAGGCTTAGCATGATGCATCTCAAATTTCTCGACCATGTTTTTCGCATATTTGCTTTGAGAAACGAAGATCCCATCCGGTCGTTGAGAAATTTGTAGCCCAAGAAACTGATGTAGCTCTCCTTCAAGACTCATCTGAAATGTCGAAGACATAGATTCCGTGAAAGCTTTCACGAGTTTAGAGCAAGTAGCGCCAAAGACAATGTCATCAACGTAAATCTGAGCAACCATCATGTGTTTCCCATCCCGTTTAATGAAAATAGTTTTGTCCACAGAGCCACGTTCAAAACCGAACTTCAGAAGATAGTCCGTCAAACATCCATACCAAGCGCGAGGCGCTTGTTTCAAACCATAGAGAGCTTTGTGAAGTTTGTAGACATGATTCGGTTTCTTAGGATCCTCAAAACCTTTCGGTTGAGCTACATAAACTTCTTCTTCCAATACTCCATTTAGGAATGCAGCTTTGACATCCATTTGTCTGAGTTTGATGCCGAGGTGGCATGCAATAGCAATTAAGAGTCTGATGGATTCAATTCGTGCAACTGGAGCAAAGGTTTCATCAAAATCAATACCCTCAACTTGGGCATAGCCTTGTGCAACAAGACGAGCTTTGTTTCGAACAACTTGGTTGTGCTCATCTGTTTTATTTTTGAAAATCCATTTAGTTCCAACTACATTCATGTTTGACGTTCTGGGAACTAAGGACCAAACATTGTTTCTAGTAAACTCATTCAACTCTTCTTGCATGGCCATTATCCAAAAATCTTCTTTCATGGCTTCCTTGTAATTTTTCGGCTCGTTTTCAGAAAGAAAGCAAGAGATGCCGATTTCATTATAGATTGCAGAAGTCCAGATGTTGTAGAGTTCATTCGGAGAATTTGTCGGTTTCTTTGAGCGCGTAGTTCGCTCATTTAAGTTCCCAATCATTTGGGTCGGCGGATGCTTCTTTCGAATAAGTCTGGGTGCCTCTCTAGGAGCATTTGCCGGGTTTTCAATGTCTAGCTCAGTTTCTTCACCATCAGACGATGAAGTATCATTTTCTCGATTACTAGAATCTCCAACTTCAGGTGAAGTGTTTGGAGGAAAATTTTCTGGAGACACATTCTCAGGAACAGCAGTTGTGGGTGTTAGAGAAAAATTTTGATATTCCAAAATTCCTTCTTTAACCCAGTCTTCCTCAACATTTTTCCCAAGAAAGTCTTGTTCATCAAAGTTTATGTTCACAGTTTCGATGACTTTCTTAGTTCGAAGATTGTACGCACGATATGCATGGCTATTTTGGCTATAACCAACGAAGATACCACGGTCATCTTTGGCTTAAAATTTTTTCAGAAGATCACGATCCTTCAAAATATAGCAAGTACAGCCAAAGACACGAAAGTGTGCAACAGAAGGTTTCTTGCCATTCACCAGTTCATAGGCAGTTGCGGTCGTCCCAGATCGAATACTTATCCGATTCAAAATATATCCAGCAGTTGAGACAGCTTCTGCCCAAAAAGTTCGTGCAAGATTTTTTGAGATTAGCATCACACGTGCCATTTCTTGCAGTGTACGATTTTTGCGTTCGGCAATCCCATTTTGTTGAGGAGTTTTTGGGGCCGAGTATTCATGATGAATTCCCTTCAGCATACAGAACTCATTGAAGCTAGCATTTTGAAATTCAGTTCCGTGATCACTTCTGATCCTTTTTACCTTAGCTTCATGATTTGTTTTGATCCATTTCACTATGCCTTTGAAGGCATCAAAAGTTTCATCTTTGGTGGCCAAAAATCTCGTCCAAGTGTACCGAGAAAAATCATCAACTACAACCAGCACATATTCTTTCTTTGCAATACTTTTGACTTCCATTGGACCCATCAAGTCCATATGTAGCAGTTCAAACGGAGCCGAAGTGCTCATTAACGTTGGCAGTGCAGGATGAGAAGTTCTTGTCAGCTTGCCTTTTTGACAGTCACCACACACTCGTTTTTCAATTTTGGGGAGTTGAGAGATTCCTCGAACTATCTCCCCCTTAACCAGTTTACTCAGGTTTCGAGTGCCAGTGTGGCCAAGTCGTTGATGCCACAAATCAACTTCATCAGGAACGGTCACAGAAAAACAACTATACTCAGTTGTATAGCAATTATTTTTAGCTCGTGGACCTTCCATTATACACTTTCCTTCACCATCAAAAACTCTGCACGACTCCTTATCAAAACTCACATTCAGTCCTTCATCGCACAGTTGACTGATGGAGATAAGATTTGCAACAAGTCCCTTTACATGGACTACATTTCTGATAGGAGGTAAACCTTTGATTTGTAGAGTCCCCTTTCCCTCTACGACGCCTTTCGCTCCCCCTCCAAACACTACGGGAGCTCCAGTCATAGGCTCGTAATTTTTTAGAAACTTTTTCGTGCCAGTCATATGGCGGGAACAGCCACTATCAAAATACCAAATTCCTTTGGTTCCAGTCTCAGATGCATTAAGTGCAACATTGCAGAAAATGAGTTCTCTTGGTTGCCAACAACTTTTGGAGTTAGAGTTAAGTTCAACTTCACTCTTTTGAGACTTAGGCACCCATATCTTTGTGTCATTCGAAATTTGGACATTTCTCTCAGTCACAGTCTTCAGATGTGTCTTAGTTTTCAAGATTGGAGAAATGGGTTTCTTCAAGTCCTTGGCAACCTCAACCTTCTTCACATTAACATTTCGTGAGTTTGTCATATTTTTCTCAACTTTCAGCTTTTGAGAAATTTGTGATTTGTCATCCTTAGTCATCAACTCACGGTTCATGTCAGCTTTAAGTTTGTAGCAAAACGGTCTTATGTGTCCGAGCACATTGCAGTAGTGACAGACATATTCTCGTCTTTGACGAGTTTCAACTTTTGTTGGCGTTTTGACAAAAACAGGTTTAGATTGAGAGTGTCCTACATTCGGCTTAACACTCTGAGTTTTGTTCAACTTTTTCAACAAAGTTTTCTCATATGGTAGAATATCACGAGGATGTTTCACAATATTTCTTGGAAATTGATATGTCTCAGATTTAGAGTTCGAAGTCGAGACTGACTTTTGAGGTTCAGATTCAGGAGACTTTACAATCTTCTTTCCTTCATTAATCTCTTTTCGTTTCAATATTTCAGACTCAGCTTTAAGTTCATCCTCTGGTTGATCATTTAATGCTTTGACAAAAGTCACATTTTTCTTCTCAGGTGTAGAGTAAATAGACTCAAACACTTTTTGAAAGCCGAGTCCATAGCGATTAGGATTCATGTAGGACGCGGCATTATCAAACACAGAAGAATTCGTATTCATCTTCCTCAAAAGTTCGTCAGTCATGTGAAGTTTTTCCTTCAAAACATAGCGTTCTTTGTCTGTCATGGCAAGGTCAGTCTGAGCTTTCAGAAGGGATGACTTTAGTTCATCATTCTCAGCATCGGAGTTTTTGAACAAAATTTGAAGTTTCTTAACTTCTGCAGTTTCCTTCTTCAGGAGAGCTTTCAGTTTCGAATTTTCAGAATTCGACTTTTCAAACGATTCTCTTAGTTCAACAACCTCTTTGTAGTATTTATGTTTTTCTTCGAAAAGAGTATCAAACTTGATCTTCAGAATTGTTAGAGAATTATTCAACCTTTGTTTTTCATCCTTCGTCTTCTCAACTGAGTTTTTTAATTCAACAGCGTCATCATACATCTTTCGGTTAGCAGTTGAGAGTTCATTACAAGATTCTGTAAGAACTTTCAGAGACACTTCCAGAGTGCTATTCTCAGTGATAGCAGTGTCATAAAAAGTTTTGAGTTCAGAAAGACTCTCTCTTAGAGTGAGTAACTCAACACATGCATCTTCAGTTGGAGATACTTCTGATGTCTTCACTATCTCTTCAGTCTCAGACACGGATTCAACATCTGAGAAAATATCATCATCACAGAAGTTTCGATTTGCTGAAGCTACACGAAAGATGTTGTCTGCAGTTGCAGTATCTTTCAGAAAACCATCAAAAACAAAGTTCTCAACTTCTACGTTTGAGAGATCAAAGTTTTCACCAAAAGTGACAACTAGAGCGTTGTCCTCCTCGTTGTCAGAATTTTCATTCTCAGACTCCTCGCTTTCTGAGATTACATTTTCATCATCGAAAACAACATAGCTCACAGGCAGTTTCTTTTTGCGATGCAAGTTGGGACACTCATTTTTGACATGTCCAAATCCCTTACATTCAAAGCACTGCATTTTAGAAACATCCTTGCTAGTTGATTAATATGGAGATAGTTTTGTCTCCTTAAATTTTTTGTCAGAGAATGAAGTTTGTTTTCGGTTGTCAGAGTTTCTCTGAAATGAGTTAGAATTTTTCTGAAATTTTCAAAAATTTCGAGCTCGATTCTTTCTCTTAAACTCTTGCTTCACAAGATAAGTAACGATTTCAGTCAGTGCAGCAAGTTTGTCCGGATTATTTGAGTTCATCAAACGTTCAATGTCCTCTGCTTCATCGTCATCAGATTCATTCACATCAGCTGAGAAACTACATTCAGACTTCTCATTTCTCGAAAAGGTTTTCTGAGGTTTTGGACTTCTCGAACTCTTACCCTTCTCAGAAATTTTTAGAGCAGTCATCGGTTCGTAGACAAGCGACATATCTGGGTTGCTTCGTACTTTGAGAGTTAAGTCATAGTTTCTCAGATCAGCCATCAAGTCAGCATAATCCGAGTTTTAGTTCTCGTCGTTGCGAGCTTCGATAGTCAGCACCTTGCTTTCGAATCTAGTGCTCACACTGGATAAAACCTTCTCATAGACCATGGGAGCAGGAAAGATTTCTCCCAGTTCAAAAGCTTCGTTGACATATCTCATGATCTTGTCCAAGTAGTCATTGATGTCTTCATCTTCTCTCATCCTGAGTTGATGGAATTGAGCAGTGATAGTTCGGATTTTGGATCGCTTAACTGCATGACTTCCCTCACATGTTCTTTGTAGAGTCTCCCATGCATCTCTGGCAGATGTGCAATTTTTGACCAACTGATACATACTGAGGTCCAGCCATTCACAAATAATCAGAAGAGCTTTGCTGTTAGCCGTAGACAAGTCATGCTCTTCTCTTGTCCAACTGCGTTCCGGTTTCGGAGTTCTCACGCCATCTGCGTCTTCAGTATATGGGCGTTCCCATCCTTCTAACACTGCCATCCAAGATCTAGAGTTAAGGCCCTTAATTCTAGCTGAAACTTTAGCTTTCCAGTTAGAGTAGTTCTGATGAGTAAGCATAATCGGTTTCTGGACAAACATTGGCGACTCCATTTTAGCGGAAATATGAAGTCAAGTAACGGATCACGTCTTATACGTATGACGTCCCGCTCTGATACCAATTGAAAATTACGCCTTCAGCGTAGGATACCAATTTTTCGTGAAATTGGTCTTGAACTAACAGACAGCAGCTTGCGTCAAAGTAAACACTCACACAATTTGTAGAATAAAAAGTGGAGACAAAGTTATGTAATAGTTTTCATTTCATTGACAACAAAACTAAACTATTACACTTGAAGAGTATGGTAGGCAAAACGATTACAAGAAGTTTCCCGAGTGTCGCAACAACTCCCACTAACTTGCAATCTAGCACACGAGTACCTAGAGCTAAATCTCCTAACTCTAATCTTGGCACAAGGCGCAAAAGCTACTACACAAACTCGAAGCTCGACTATGATTCTAAAAATCAGATTTCGTTCTCTCAAAATCGTCAAATGATGAAACTCAAATCCATGAGTATTTATAGTAGAGCCGCACATGTGAGGGTGATGACGTGGCACGTTCTCATTCGTCGCATGCTTGGCCTATGTCACTTTTCCATGGATGACATCATCTTTGTAGAACTTGGATTCTTGAATCTTGGAATCTTGAATCTTTGATTCTTGAATCCTTGAATCTTGAATCTTCAATTTCAAAATCAAACTTCAATTTCAATCTTGACTCCATCGATCTCAATTCTTCATCTTCAATTTCTTGTGAAAATCTCTAAGTGTTGAAGCCTCAGAATTTCATCGTCTTCATGGTCGTCGATATTGTTGAAGTTGCAAACTTGGAACAATTCTTCATTTCCTTGAACTGAGTACCTGGTGAAAGAAATCACGTTGTAAGTACTTAGTCTTAAAAGCAAAACACAAAAACAAGAGTCGTCGTTTTTTCATGAAACACCAAAACCGGCGACTGCATTCTCCGAAAAATTTTCAAGGGCACGAGTCGCCGTTTTCATAGCCATGTCCCAAACCGGCGACCAGCGTCGCTGGAAAACTTGCACGCACCAAAAACGGCGACGCCAGTCGCCGTTTCCGCAACACACATAAACGGCGACTCCAGTCGCCGTTTTCTTGTCACACCCAAAACCGGCGACACGAGTCGCCGTTTCCATGCACATCAAAAGTGGCGACCCGTGTCGCCGTTTCCATGCCAATCCAGCTTTGCACCAAAAGCGGCGACACGAGTCGCCGTTTCCTTGCGTCTCCAAAAGCGGCGACTGCTGTCGCCGTTTCCCTTGCATCCTTCAAAAGCGGCGATTGTGGTCGCCGTTTTCATGTAATTTCAAAAGTGGAGACTCAAGTCTCCATTTCCATGTGCAAGGTAGTTGACTTCGGATTCTTAACCTGTAATCCTGAAAATCAACAAAAACAAAAACACAAGGAAAAATACGTTGTCGCCAAAATCAACATTTACAGTTTTATTTGTGTGATTGGAAGGAATTATTTGAAAATTAATTTAAATAATAAAAATAAATACTCCTTGAAAAGAACCCAAAAAATAAATAAGATAAATTCAAAATGGCAGGTTTATTATTTATATTTTTATAATAATCCTTATATTAATGTAAAAACCAAAAGAAAAAAAAATACACAGTTTACATGTTTCTATAGAAAGAAGTAGTTGACAAATTCAAATAAAATTTCCTTAAAATAGAAACCAGTGGTGAGTCTAATTATATGATCGACTCTCCATGTTTCCCGCCGTTTTCATCTTTGGCCAAACAACTCCTCCTAGCCCTATATATGTTCTGCTTTACCCATTGTTTCAAATAAGACAATTCGTTTTTGTAATAAATAAAGTATATATACACAGAAAATAAATAAAATACCTGGATCTAAAATCTCCAGGTATTTCATATCCTTTGAGGGAACCTGTATATATAACAAAACAATTACAAAAACGAAAAAAATAAATTAAATAAATCTTACGTAGTTAGCCGATATGTCAATTCCCCTGCTCACCTGCGTCCTGTTTCTTGCCACGATCGCCCCAAAGTCGCATGCTGCGATCGCCCAGTACGACGAGTATTTGCTGAGAAGGGCCAATGAATCTTACCAAGAGTCCCTCAGAGCATTTGATCCCAATCCTGAAAAACTTGCTGATGATTTGAGTGAACAAGTTGGAGAGTTAGTCTTCTTCTTCTTCTTCTTTAACCTTGTTTTTTTTTCTTGTTTTTTCAAAATAAATTTTTATTGAATTATAGGACTTTGATAAGTACAAATGTGACAAGGAGGCACCTGAGTCAAAGCGAATGCAAGGCCACAAACCCCATCGACCGATGCTGGCGTTGCGACCCCAACTGGGCTCACGATCGGAAGCGGCTCGCTGACTGTGCCCGAGGGTTCGGCCACCGCACCACTGGAGGGCAAAACGGTAAATTCTACGTCGTGACCGACCCTTCCGACAACGACATGATGGACGTGAAGCCCGGGACCCTCCGCCACGCTGTCATCCAGCCGGAGCCTCTGTGGATCGTGTTCGCACGCAGCATGGTCATCACGCTGACCCAAGAGCTGATCTGCACGAGCAACAAGACCATCGATGGCAGGGGAGTGCAGGTCCACATAGCGTATGGGTCCGGGATCACCTTGCAGTTCGTTCACAACGTCATCATCCACAACGTGAGGATCCATGACATCATCCCGACCTCAGGCGGGCTGATCAGGGACTCGGCCGACCACTTCGCGTTGCGTACAGTCAGCGACGGAGACGGCATCTCGGTTTTCAGCTCGAACAACGTGTGGATCGACCACGTCTCGCTGGCGAAGGGAACCGACGGGCTCATCGACGTGATCGAGGGCTCCACTGCAATCACCATCTCAAACTGCAAATTCAACAATCACGATTCTGTGAGTCGAAAAACAAAACAAACAAAAAAACTCTTAAACTCATATGTAGTATTTTTCTTCTGATGTTCATGTACGAACCAGGTGATGCTTTTGGGAGCGAGGGATAATGATTCCAAAGATAAGATCATGCAAGTGACGATTGCATTCAACAAATTCGGGAATGGTTTGGTCCAGAGGATGCCGAGGGCAAGATGGGGTTTTGTGCATGTCATCAACAACGACTATTCCAGATGGGAAATGTACGCCATCGGGGGAAGCTCAAACCCCACCATCCTCAGCCAGGGAAATCGATTCAAGGCTCCGGATAACATAAACGCAAAGGAGGTGACTAAGAGGAACTCTGCTAGTGAGAGTGAGTGGAGCAACTGGCAATGGCGGTCTGAGGGTGACAAGTTCATGAACGGAGCCCACTTTACTGAGTCGGGCCCACAAATGAGACACACCACACAACCATTCACCGAGAAAAGTTTCATCTCGTTCAGGCCCGGTTCATACGTGGGCAGGCTCACAAGATCTGCTGGTTCACTCAGATGCAGAGTCGGCAAAATGTGCTAACAAAAGAAAAATATTATTCTTGTAATGTTGTAGAAAGCTTAGGGGTGTAATTTTTTAAAAGTATTTGATGGCATCGGTGAATTCCGTATGATTAATCAGCTAATGATTGGGGAAATGTAAACTGATCACCGATCCTCAATGAGGGTTTACTGGTTTTTGTAATTTTCAAAGATAGCTGAGCTTCTTTGTAAATACTACAAACCTCAGGAATAGTTTTTTCAACTATCCCTTACATTTACTTTAATAGTCCCTCTAAACTAGTAGTATGATTTAATGGTTTAAGCCTTGGGTCAGGGTCAGGGTCAGGGTCAGGGTCAGGTCTCCCCACCCCCTTCGTCTTATCATTCAGAAGTACAACAAACCTTGATATATAGCAGACATTCTTTGTGCATGAAGCTCAAGATCTTTTCGGATTATCTTCATATGCGGCGTACCAAATATTACGGTATTGAGGCTCTGCAAACATCCGATTATATAGAAGATTAAATTCATAAACTGATCAATTTATAAAAGAAAAAAGAAATCAAGTCACACTATGAAGCCCTCCCAAATAACACAATCTCCATTTCTCTGATTGCATGTGAGTATGCGCTATTACATTATTCAGAATACAAGTAAATATCAACGGAAAAATGCAATAACTTTCCAGAGAAAACAAGATCAGAAAAATTCTTACTGGTCTTCGAGTATCAATATATTAATTACCTTTCCATTACATAATGAAAAATCCGAACACGATGATTCTATTCTGCATGCTGCACATCGGGTGTATGTGTAGATGTAGCATCTTCCCCAGCAACCAAGCAAGGCAGTTCTTGAATATACAGATAATTTTTTGACAACCCACGAATTCTTCGACAAAGATGAAGCAGTCACCCTTAAAAGAAAATCAATAAGCAGCAAAAGTGGTTTTTCATTTTTCCCTCATTATTCTTGGCTCTATCTAAAAAGCTCGTCACTTGAGAGAGAATCCAAAAGCGAAAAAACAGAACATTCTCTATTTACTGTTATCTAGAATATATATTAAAAAAACGGTAATAAAAAAATAAACAATTATAACCTCGGTTATTGCTGACTGCATCTATCTGAACTTCATGGATGAATGGATAGCAGGCATAGGAAAAGGGAGGGTTCATATAAGTTAGGGTTTATATAAGTAAATGAGTAATAGTGTAGTTCATTTTGATGTCTTTTAGGTTTTGCTTAGGTCATGGGCGCCTGACTTGCATTTTATCTGTATTGTTGGGTGCAAGAAATCAAGCACAATAATAACAGAAAATTCAGAATCCTTGTAGGAACTATAGATGGTTTTTCGATTCATAAATTACAAGGATTATGTTTGATATCACTCACAATTTAGCCTTCATCGTCGCAAAACTGGCCATATTGAAATGCAGCCGTCTAACTATGCAAATTAAGATCAGAAAGAAATCCAGTCTGTACACTTTTCAGCTCAACAACAACAATAAAACGGAGACTTGCCATCCTAGTTTAATTGCAAAGGAACTTTTTGTGTCTTAGGACTTGATAACCCCATTGCCTCTCATCGACACTTGGAAGATTCACAACAACATGCATTGCCCGATTCAACTCTTGCAAGAATAATCTCTGGTTTGGGTTGCAGCAAGAAAATGGACTAGGCATAAGCAAGATAGACGAAACTTATTTACCCTCCAATTGACAAACTGCTTCAATGAATACTTTCGATTTGGTACAGGACAGAATACCGTGTTAGTGATCGATCCTCCAAAAGTTTGAAAACCCTGTAGTTTGATAAGGCACCCAAGCCTAAATATATTCGAAGTAGACCTGTAATAATCTCAGATATTTTTCGCAGTCCTTTTATGCTGCTACTATTGAACTAAAGCCAGGGATCTTTTTCAGTCCCTTCTCCTCCATCAACTTCCGAATCTTCTGCACGTCTTTCCACCTCTCTTGCCCAGCATATATATTAGACAGAACCACGAAAGGTATTGGGTTTTCCGGCTCCAGTTCCAGAATCCTCTGAGCCATCTCTTCTCCCATCTCGGAATCTAAATAATGCTTTGAAAATCCTAGAAGAGAAGCTAAAACAGTAGCTGAACTCTCATTCCTTGCCCGTAGGAGCTCTAAGGCTTCATTCAGCCTGCCCGAACGACTAAGTAGATCAATCAGTATATTCATATGCTTTGAAGTCGGATTGAGGCCAAATTTAATAGTCATTAATCTGAAAAACTCAAATCCTCTGTCAACTTGACCAGTGTAGCTGCAAACAGACAACAGGCAACTGAAAGTAACTAAATTCGGCTTAACTCTTTCCTCAACCATACATTTGAAAATTTCGAAAGCCTCTTCATGCTTCCCGTGCTTTCCGTACCCGGAAATCATCGCGTTCCAGAAAGCCGGGTCGTGAGGCTTTTTATCGAACATATTGAAGACACTATGCGCCCAAGAAGGCCGTCCACACTTCATATACATGTCGATTACAGCTGTAGCCAAGAACTCATCATCAATAATATTCAATCTCGACACGTAAGCGTGAATCTGTTTTCCATGGTACAGCGCAGATAAAAGCGAACAAGTGGCTAGCAAGCTAGTCAAACATCGAACACTTGGTGTCACACCACAAGATACCATCTTTCTAAAGAAGAGGAATGATTCGCCTGCTTTTCCTAGCTGAGAAAAACCACTGATCATGGAGTTCCACGTGGCTGGGTCGGGTTCCAACCCAACTTCCCTCTCTAACTCGACAAAAAGGGAGACAGCATTTTCACTCTGATCGTTTAGCATCATCCCAGCTATCATCGAGTTCCACGTTACCAAACTCCTTTCATTTCCCAAATCTAGAAATACACTATAGGCGCATTTCCAGGAACCACATTTCGAATACATGTCAACAAGACCTGTCCCGACGTTAGTGTTTAAATGTAATTTAATTTTCAATATAAGCCCGTGAAGCTGCTTACCAAACCTTATACACTCCCCGTTTCCACAAGAGGAGAGCACAGAAGTCAATGTGATAACATCTGGCCTCTCGTGTAACAACCCCACCATCTCTTTGAACACGCATAACACCGTCTCAACAACCTCGTTCTGCGCAAGCCCTGACAAGTAAGCATTGTAAAAGACAAGACTCTTTTTTCCGGTCAATCCAAACAACGTTGCAGCAGAACCCAACTCCCCAAAATTTAAGTACATCTTCATTAGAGAAGCGGAAGCATACTCGTCACTTTCCACGCCGATCTTCACCGCCAGACAATGCAGCTGCTCACCACTCAAGACATCCCCACAAACAGATGCCACGCTGGCTATCGTGACTGAATCAATCCTAAGTTTCGGGACACTGCACTTTTCAAAGACTCTGAAACCCTCTTGCAGAAGCCCATTTTGCAAGAACCCGGAAACGACGACGTTTAGGATTGCCAGGCTTGGGTCGGGAATTTCGTCGAACAGTTGGGCTGCACTGTCGACGAGGCCGAGTTTCATGTACATGTTGGTGAGGTCGGTAATGGTGTGCTTGTTGGTGTAGCCCGATTTGAGGAGGTGGGAGTGGAGCATTTGGCCGTGGGGCACGGCGTTGAGGGCGGCGCAAGCTTTGAGGATGTAAGGAAAAGTGAAATTGGTCGGAGGGACTGAGGCGGAGTGGTGGCGGGTGTAGAGGGCAATGGCTTCTCTGTAGAGTCCATCTTTTACTAGCTTTGCTATGTGGTGTCTCATGGGCCGCCTGTAAATTACACCATTGCTAATCTTTTGGCGAAAGAAAATGAAGGAGCTTTCTTTGTTGTGATTGATTTGAAAACGTGATACCTGTATTAAGGGGAATTAATATGAATCGGGTCGGATCGGGTCGGGTCACATCCATTTTAGTGAAAAAGTCAAAAAGTATTAAGTAATATTTACGTACCGTGAACCAAACTATACCGCCGTTGTTGTGAAGCCGCTCTTCTGCACGGCCACGACCACGTCGCGCGCTCCCCCGTTCGTAAATATAGTCATCACCATAGGCGCCTCCCCAAAATCAGCGTCCAGGTTCGGGCCGGGCGGGCAGTCCGGATTATTCGGGACCAAACACGTGAAGTAGAAAACGTCGTAGCCTCCGAGCTGCTTAGCCCACGCGATTCTCCCAGTGTCCAGCCCGAATGCCATGAGCGAGTTGAAGTGGACATCCGGCCCGAAACACTGATCGGGCTTGCTCGGTGGCGTTGTTCGGTTGTTCTGCCGGGCCTGGCACTGGAGAACGTCGGCCGGGGCTAAGTACAGATTGCCTGTCCCGACGTAGACATGGCCGCGGGCCGGGTCGATGGACGGGCTGCTGCCCCATATGGCGGCTCCCGAATAACCGCCCAGCATGCCGCCGTTATCTGGGAGTGTGTACGTTTGCCATAGGATTCTTCCGGTCAGATTAAATTACTACAGTATACTTACTGTACTATTTAATAATTAATGTATTCGACACAATAATATAAATGTCAAAGTTGTTCAATTTCTCTAACAGTTCTAACTTTTAAATGATGCAGCTTATAACACGTGGTATCAGAGTATTAAGCTAATGACGAAAGTTCTAAGTTTGACTTCCGCCAGCTGCCCACAAGTGAGAGAGAATATTAGAGAATAAATTCGAGTCACTAATATAAATGTCAAGTTATACCTAAGGTTGGAGATATTGTAGGTACCGAACCGAAATGACCATACCTTATCGAAAATTTGGTATATCGATTATAGAATATACCGAAATTTCGATATCTAAAAAATCAATATCGATACTAATACCGAACTTTCGGTATACCGAAAATATCAATATATCGTACCCTATCGAACTTTTTATTATTAAATTATATCAAAAATATTCATATACATACCGAATTTTTTTTTATGTACAACTATGTATATATATACAGAAAATATCGAATTATACCGACTATTTTCGATCGATATATTATACAAAAATACCGAAATATTAAAATTTTCATATATATACCGCACGATACCGTACCAAAAATTATCGATACGATATCATACCGTACCGAAAATTTCAATATATCGAAAATTTGGTATTTTTCAGCATTTTCAGGTAAAATAAGTTCAGTTTTTAGATATTTCTGTATTTTTTCCCACTTTGCTTATACCTAACCTCTCTAACGATTTAAAGTTTTAAACTATTAAATGATGCAGCTTCTAACATATAAGAATCAACATGTCCTTGAAAGTGAAATAGTGAAATACTAACCCATTATAAACAGTTCCAGAACAGGTCACCAGGCTCAACGGCCTTGGATCCAACCGGGTCGACCAGACGAGGTTGCCCGTGGCCCGTGTCACTGCAACCACATAAGCCGGCCCGTATATCCCAACGATAAGGAGATCGTTAGCAACTGCAGGTGTCGACCTCGACACGGTTACATTCACGGTTTGTCCCGTGGGAGGTATCCCAGTCAGCGCGCCCAAACTCCGCTGCCAAACGAGGGCCCCGTTGACCGCGTTAACCGAGCACAGATTCCCGTTCCACGACGGGAAATAAACCACGCCGTCGGCGACAGCTGGCGTGGCGGTTATGTCGAATCCCGCTAGGAATTTCCATCTTTGCTTCAGCAGTCCTACCTTCACTGTAGCCGGATTTATGGTTCCGCCCGTCGCGCTCCTCCGGTTCCTGATGTCGCCCCCGTGAGTCGACCACTGCAAGGATGATCAAGATAATGACTAAAGCGAAAAATCGAATCAGTTATAAGGAAAAATATGTGGAAATTTATCATACTTGTGCAGTTGAGTGGTGTAGGAATGAAGTTGTGTAGAATGAAATTACAAGTGTAACCAGAATGCAATATTTAGACATGGTTTTACAACACAGAGGAGCTACAACTATACACACATATATAAGAAAATGATGTTGATTCTCTAAGTGTCTGTTATTCGAGCACATTCCTCGATTTACATCTCACGTATTATACATCAAAAAGTCCACTTTATAAAATAAAGTTTCATAGAGTGAGCCGTTATAGTAGCAGTTATAGGGGTGCCGACCCCCCAAAGTCAGATTTGAATAAATTTGCATTTGCATTTGCATCAAGTTGTTTCATGAAGTCAAATATGAATAGGAAGTATATGACAACAGAAAAAGCTATAACAAAAATAATATTTATAAAAATATAATAATTTATATTTACAGCTGCAAGAGCAAAAAAAAGAAAAAAAGATGGCCGTCATCGCACACGGGACGACCTCCGACGAGCAGGGGATGGGGACTCGAGAGGGTTGACGGGCGATTGGTGTTTTCTGGCGGTTTTCGGAGCTTGAAGCTCTTGGAGTGTGGCGAGGACTTCGATCATGCGGGGCCTGAGTTTGGGCTCGTGGCTTAGGCACTGCAGGGCGATGGTGGCAGCTGTGAATGCGGCTTTCTGCGGGTACTGCCCCTCCAGTCTGATATCCATTATCCGGAACAATTTTCGCTTGTCGCCCATGTAGGGTTTGGCCCAATCGACAAGGTTTTGCTCGATGCCGACCTTTGTCTTGTCAACTGCCCGTCTTCCCGATAGGAGCTCCAGCATCACTACACCGAAGCTGTACACGTCGCTTTTCGTCGTCAACCGACCTAATATCAAACAACCGACGAAAAGTTTTTGGGTTTAACAAACTTCAGGGGTAGTTGTTGAAACTAACCTTAAAATTAGTAGAAAAACAGAAGTTCCTGATATGTTATATTGGAACTAATGAGTAATGACTGACCTGTGGCGACATATTCGGGCGCAGCATATCCATGCGTACCCATAACCTGAGTCGATACATGCGTCCTATCACCGGTTGGGCCCGCTTTCGCTAAACCAAAGTCAGACAATTTTGCATTAAATTCCTGTGCACATCGAAATGAAACTGTCAGCATGAAATGAAAACCAATGCGTATTCAACAAAAAATAGTTACAGATTCATTGTTAAAAGCATATATATATATATATACCCCGTCAAGAAGAATGTTGGAAGCTTTAAAATCCCTATATATAACTTGTTCTTCGGCATTGTGCAAGAAAGATAAGCCCGTTGCGGCGCCTATAGCAACCTTGATTCGTGTAGCCCAAGCCAGGGGTTGTGGGCCCCCTGAAAAAAAAAATGCAACTTCTTTAAATAAGGCCTAACAACAAAAGGCCACATTATGTGAGAAAACAAGTAGTTGTTATCAGTTGATGAAGGAATCATCAGTTTAGAGGTAATGTGAAAGAAATATATACTTACTTCTGAACAAGTGATTCTCGAGGCTTCCTTTAGGAAGAAACTCATATACCAAAAGTCGATTTTCACCCTCCGAACAGTAACCAATAAGCTTGACTAGGTTTGGATGATGAAGTTGCCCCAGATAATTAACCTCTGTCTGCAGGGCAGGCATTGATAATGAGACCAAGTAATAGTAAATTACGAAACTATCCTAGCCAAAAAAAAAAAAAAAAGGACGTACCAACCACTCTTTGTGGCCTTGGAACCCCTCGGGCTTCAACTTCTTGACGGCAATGACCAATCCGGATCCGGGCTTCGCGGCCGTAAGGGTATTCTCGTCAATCCACCCTTTGAAAACATACCCGAACCCTCCTTCCCCAAGAAGGCTGTCGGGCCGGAAATTCCTTGTCGCGCTTCTCAACTCGTTAAACGTGAAGGCCTTGACATGAGGGGACGAAAGTATCTCGGCTTCGGATCTTGGAGTCGGGATGCTCTCAACACTGATTTTACCACTGTGCGAGGGAATGCTTATGTTGGAAGGCGCCGACGAGGTTCTGTTCTTGCTAGGGTGTCTTGATGCTTCTAAAGCTCAAAAAACAAGATAGAGGAATAATCAACAAATAACTAAAATAAGGCTTCTCGCGAGAATAGAATACTAATCATCGAGGATCCCGGTGAACATAGTTAACTTGTTATAGTATAATCCTGCGGCGTTTTATATACATGAAACGTAAATGAAACGAGAAAAAGATCCAACTTTTGAGCATCGAAGGCTACCGGAAACACGGCCGGAGTGATCTAATCTAACAATCACTTAAAAGAAAATTTGTTTTATCCATTTACAACAAGAAGCTTTACACTCAAACCAAGTTATAGAAAATATTATCCCAATAAACAAACAGGCTAATTAATATCCTCTCTTTTTTCCCCCTTCCAAATTGAAGTCATCACCAAAACACACACACCAAGATTACAGGGATAAGTAAGAAAACAGTCTCCAAACCCCAAAAAACTTTTTTATTCCAAAATCCAATTCATAATCAAAGGCAAAATTAATTCTTAAAAACAAAAATACCAGATAGTGTGCTGAGAGTGGTATCAACTCTTGCTGAGGAACCCAGGCAATTCCCCATAGGTATCAGCTCTAATTTTCTATTACAGGAACCAACAACAAAAAGGGTCCTTAAGAAAAGGAAAAAAACTGAAGTCCCCTGTGTGAAACGAGGATGCCCTTTTTAGACGACAATGAAAGGAAAAAAGGTGGAAACTTTATTGGGAAAACAGAGGAAGAAAAATTGAACCCATCTTCTTCTTCTTCTTCTTCCGTTTAATCGGGGTGGTTTTATTGTTCGAGAAAGCGAGTGGGAAAACGCAATAGATAGAAATAAATGTGAGGTAGCTCGATTACCTCATTTTCATTACATTAATCTTTGGTGGCCATGACGATGATAATGGTGTCCCACCTAACCAAAAACGGACAATAAATCTTCATGCTTTTCCTTGGCGTGTTGGCCTACTGCCCGACGCTTTTTGCAATTTCCCATTTTGACCCTCGTTTCGCAGTGTTTTATGACGTCACTCGCTCGCTCACTTCGCCGGTGAATATTAGTAGTAGTATGCAGTTACGAGATCTTGATTTTCATACACGTTAAAGAGAAGCGATGCTTTACGTAGGGTGCAAAACAAAAGTTGAGATCTTACTGTGATGTGCGGAACAATAAAAATTCTTTGGAAGATTTGTGTCGTTTCTTTTTTAATTACAAAAGAGCTACCACAATGTTGCAAAACAAAAGAGTATTATTTCATTCCATCATAAAATTTAACAAAAAGTACAGATTTGTTTTAAAATTAGTAATGTAACGTGTTAGAATTTTATAGCCTTTTAAAAATTACTAACACAAATCTTGAAATATAAATAGATGCTTAAACAAAAATCATATAAAAAACAGTTAAAAACTATGCCAAAAAATTATTTTGATGATAGTGATATTTTTACATCTATACAAAACTATCATCAAAATAATTCTTCATAATTTTAGTTCATACGGGTTCAATTAATTTTAATTTAATTCGAACACGTTAAAAAAATCTATTTATAAATACTTATTTTTAGGGTGATAGGACATGTTCTTTTGGACTGAAACCGGTTGAACGAGAACTAAACTGAATCTTAATTGAAAAACTAGACTGATTTTTTTATAAAAATAATAATTATAATTATAAATTATTAAATATTTTTCAAAAAATATTAATAATATTTTGATATTAATTAGATTGTATATTTAAAATTATTAATTCAAATTATTTTTTATTATTTTAATTTATTTTGAAACGAATTTAATGTGAAGCGATCTGAACTGAACTGGAATGAACTGAAATTAAGTTCAAAAGAATATATTTTTAATAATAAAAAGAGAACCAAAATTGAAAGCATAATTGCATAAAGATAAAATAAGACATATGGACTTTAAATGCTTTTTAAATAAAATAAAAATAAATAGTTTGAATTCAATTCGTTTCAAAATAAATTAAAATAAAATAAATAAAAAATAATTTGAATCAATAATTTTTGGTATACAATCTATTTAATATTATTATATTATTAATATTTAAAAAAAATATTTAACAACTTATAATAATACTAATTAAATAAGTTTATTTTGAAATAAATTAAATTAAAATAAATAAAAAATATTTGGAATCAATATTTTTTTATATATAATCTATTTAATGTTATTATATTATTAATATTTTTTAAAAAATATTTAACAACTTGGGAAATAATAATAATAATTATTATTATTATAGGAAAATTAATTTAGTTAAGTTAAGTTCAGTTTAAGTTTATTCAGTTTAATTCAGATTTATTCAGTTAAGTAGTTTCGGTCAAAAAACAAATTTTTATCTATTAACTAGTCAAGTCAAGTTGAACATTCATTTTATTAAAAATGATTGAAAAATATTTAAACTATCTCACAAATTGATGTAAGTTCGATTTTGATAAATCAATTATTTTTTAACTTGAGCTCGACTAACTAAAATAATATATTGCTCCAAAGCAGCATATCGAGTGGCTCGCCAGCCCCAATAATCACATTCTTTCTATAAAATAAATATTTTTATTAATTAAATATAATTTTAGTTAAAATAATAATAGTAATATATAGTAGTATAACTTATCTTTTAATTAAAATAATAATAATAATATATAGTAGTATAACTTATTGAGTAAGCTTTAATTTTTTGGATTGAAACTAGCTGAAATGAATTGAAAAATTTAACTAAATGGACTTGAACTGAACTTAAATAAATTAATTTTTTTATATCAATAATAATTATTATTATAAGTTGTTAAATATTTTTTTTAAAAATATCAATAAAATTTTAAAATTAAACTAGATTGTATACTTAAAATTATTAATTAGAATATTTTTTTATTTATTTTAATTTATTTGAACTTATTTTAGCTGAACTGAATTAAAATAAATTGAAATTAAATCTAAAAGAACAATTAACTTGTTTGAAAAACCACTGAAAATTAAAAATAATGCTCGTGTTGGACTCGTTTATATATAGTAACGAGTTATACTTATACCAGTTCAGCTCAAATTTGAATTCAACTTTACTCAGCTGGAATTTCAACTCGAGAAGCTCATGAGCAGCCTTAAATCCTGTCCCGTATTAGGACCCGAACCATCCCACATCCGCACTATGGACCACCGCGCCAGTTAAATGAAGAATTCCTGCGTCCTCACCAATCAGATTTCGCCTCAACTCACTCCAACCAATCAGAACCACCCACGTGGAAATCCACGTAATCGCTGCCCACACCCTCCTCTCTATATAAATATCGCTTGCGTCATGCCCGACTATTAGCAAACCAAAGATTTCCGATATAAAACCAACTAAAATTCGTGTAATCGGGTCGTGCTTAGCACAGCGGCGATCCGGTTGTTGCCGAATAATCTTCTGCTGTAATGGAGTCACACGGCGCCGGAATTGGTCGCGTGTTTCTCTTGGCATTCTGTGTCGCCGGCATTTGGGCGGCTTATATTTATCAAGGCGTTCTTCAAGAGACTGTGTGAGAATTTTAATTTTTGATTCTATTAGTTTCAATTACCTTTGTGATTCCAGAAATTACTATCTTTAGAAGAATAGCTTTGTAAATATGAAGATAATAATTATAGGAATGTGGTTCGAGGGAGGGTTTAGTTGTTGATGGTTGATTTTTTTTTTTAAAAATCATTATTTACATTATTTTCATTGGATCATTACAATTTGTTGTCTTGTATTGTCTGTATGTGTACCTGTTTTTGAGGATTTGAATTTTGGTCGATATGTTGAATTTAGGTCGACAAAGAGATTTGGTCCTGATAAGAAGAGGTTTGAGCACTTGGCATTCTTGAACCTTGCTCAAAATGTAGTGTGTTTGATATGGTCATTTTTAAGTAAGTACCCATTCTCTGTCAAAGTGGTATATTGTCAAGTGTGTCGATGCTTAATAGTGACGGTTGTACTTTCCGAGTAGTGATAAAGATTTGGTCCAACGGTGGAAATGTGGGTGCTCCATGGTGGAGTTATTGGAGTTCTGGTATTACGAACACGATTGGTCCAGCTATGGGGATTGAAGCTTTGAAGTACATTAGTTATCCTGCTCAGGCATGTACCTGAACCTACGCCTTTTTTTTCGCACTGCTGTAGGCTATGGGGATTGAGTCTAGGACAAAAGTCCGTTCTATCTCGTCTGGACTGGTTAGTTTGTTTTTAAGTCTGTAAAGAGTTGATGATATTAGGCTACTAGCACTTGTCAATTTGCAAACCAGTTTTGGTGGTGCATTGACTTATCCGAATGATGGCACAGCGGCTTCGGATCATAATTGCTTTCATGATCAAGCCAACTAAATGTTGGTTTGAGTGCAAATTACAGTAAGATGACTTTTCGGTTATTATGGACTAATGATGTCATTGTTATCTGTAGGTGCTGGCGAAATCCTCGAAAATGATTACAGGTGAGTTATTGATTAGAAGCTTCTTTAATGCTAGTTCTTTGTTTTTGTAGCTATTAAGACAATACGAACTTGATTGAGGTTTAGACTTACTCAAGGTCATGTTGCAATTGAGGGATCTATTTTTTTGCGCGTAAGATACGTGTAGATTTATGGGTGTAATTACACCATTTTATTAATTTACAATGTCCTTGTGCAGTGATGCTGATGGGTTCAATAGTTTATGGGATTAGGTATACCATACCTGAGTATGTGTGCACGTTGCTTGTTGCTGGTGGTGTGTCCGTTTTCGCACTTGCAAAGGTAGCTATCTATCTAATCATTATTCTTCCTTTTTCGATTCGTGTTTGAATTGCAAAACATAAACCCTCATCAAATGCGGACATTTCGTTCAGAATCTAATATATTCAACATCGGTAAAGGAAAATAAAAAATAACCTATTCATTGCTGTGCATATATATTCTCAGTTTATGCAACATACATTAGCATGTAGTCTAAGTTGTGATGTGAAGATATTGTGCCGTATTTGATCGTCGTCATGTTTTAATCAATATGTTTTCCTTACAGACTAGCTCAAAGACTATCAACAAATTAGCTCACCCAAATGCTCCACTTGGATACGGGCTTTGCTTTTGATGGATTCACTAATGCAACCCAGGATTCAATTACGGCCAGGTAAACACTCTGTCTTCTTATCTCAACTTAAAAAACAAATAACAAATTCAAAATTCATACTTTGTCGCGACTTGTGAATAATAGAAATCAAAATCCATCTAGGTATCCCAAGACAAACGCGTGGAACATAATGCTCGGGATGAACTTATGGGGCACCATCTACAACATGGTATTCATGTTTGGCTGGCCGAGCGCCATGGGATACGAAGCGGTTAGATTCTGCCGGAAGCATCCGGAAGCCGCATGGGACATATTTCTTTATTGTTTGTGTGGTGCAGCTGGCCAAAATTTCATCTTCTTGACGATCAGTAGGTTTGGTTCCCTAACCAACACGACCATAACGACGACTCGGAAATTTGTGAGCATAGTCGTGTCGTCTTTGCTCAGCGGGAATCCATTGTCCGAGAAACAATGGGGAAGCGTGGCCATGGTCTTCTCGGGACTATCTTACCAGATTTACTTGAAATGGAAGAAACTTAGGCGGACTCAGAAGAAGAGGAAGTCCACGTAAGAATACTCTTTCCTTTTTCGGGTGAGATTTTGACGAGAATAGTAAAGTGTTTTAGTTGTCATTTTGTTAGTACAGTATAAAAAGTAAAAACTGCTTGGGAATTATCAACTTGTATACCATGAGTGGGAATTTGACTTAGAAATGTAATTCAAAAATGTTTGAATCCTTTTCATGTTTGCATATAAGCAAGAATCAAGGAGATGGGCCCAGTTTAAGAGAGGCGATGACAACATTGTTGTTTTGTTCTACTTCAATTATCGTCCTGGAGCATTCAGAAATCACTTCCTCGCCTAAAATTTGTTAAAACAATAAAACATTTCTATAATAATAACTCAAAATAACAACAAAAGGTGTATGTTATTGAGAAAGAAACTAGTTACACGATGAAAGGAGAAGCTTTGAGAGACGCAATCTTACTACAACCAGTTGGTGTCTAGGTCTATGCGTAAATTTGGGTCTTTTGTCCCACCTTTCTTCCAAAGTAAGATGATCATTTGCGCTTGTACCGGAAATTTAACAAACACAATTACATTACATAAAATAAAAAAAAAAAAAAAAAAAAAAAAAAAAAAAAAAAAAAAAAAAAAACTCTTACAATAAACATATTCTAGAGCTTGAGATTATATCAAAACTCCATTTCTTTCCCTTTTCCACTGTGTAACTACTAACTACAAAGTTTTCAGATTGAAATTCAACATGCCAGATTTAGGGTTCCTGGGTTAACACATAATAATTAATAACTATCCAGGACCACATATATCATCAATATCAATGAAAACAATAATTAGATGTGGTTTGAGTTGTTCATGATCTCAAACCATGGTCTAGACAAACCATGCATGGTCTAGATAAATTATACAGATTAGTTTTTTTCACATATTTATAGATTAAACAAATACAGTATTCATATCTAAATAAAATATATAGAAAAAATAGATATATGAGACTAATATTTATTTCTTAATAATATACGATTAGATTTAGGGAGCGCCTGGTAAAGGGCCTTTTCGGGAGAAGCTTTTGTGAAAATGTCTTTTCGAGATTCAGTCTTCTTCAAATGGCCCTTATTAATATTAATTCATTTTATATCATTTTATAAATTATTTTTTACAATTTTAATTTAAAAAAAAAAACATAATTCTTTTTATATAATTAAAATATTAATTCAAACTCATATTTCATAAAATGTCTTTTCGAGATTCAGTCTTCTTCAAATGGCCCTTATTAATATTAATTCATTTTATATCATTTTATAAATTATTTTTTACAATTTTAATTTAAAAAAAAAAACATAATTCTTTTTATATAATTAAAATATTAATTCAAACTCATATTTCATAACCCGTACCCATTATATACTACCCGAAATCACAATTTCTACTGAATCAAAATCCCCAAATGTTCTAAAATGAGGGTTCTAAATAAAAAAAACTCAGTGTTTCTTCGTTTTCTGCGTTCTTTTTCGCCGCCTCTCACTCTTCTTCTCCCCGAATTCCACCGGCCGAAACGCCGCCGCCTAGTACATCACCTCCTTCATCTCCTTAATTGTTCCATAAGTGTGTATTGCGGCTGGAGAATATGAAAAAAGATCCCGTCGTCCTCAATCGAGGTGGTCGTGTCAGTCTGATTTGGCGCCGACGGCAAGCAATCGATGGATTCGAACGAGCCGGCACCACCACCGGACTCGACACCTGCATAACCAAGCTCCCTCTGTCTTTACAATTTGCGAAAAGTGCGGGACACATCGATCTCAAGAATCCTCCGTTTTTGGTCCGCACAAACGAGGCACCGCGCGCGAGTGGGAGAAGCCCATCTGATTGCTCATCGATTGGGCTTTCGTAGTCACATGAGTTTCATTCTCAAATTGCTTTAGTAGGAGCTCTCTTGGAGATTCGGGTTCATTTTCGGAATTGAAGCCCGTCTGGCTTTGCTCTTGGCCCAACATATCCAAGTAATTTTAAACTTGAAATATGTATTTGAATCAACTACAGGTCACTCTCACGTTATTAGCTGCCTGAAATTTGTGTTCAGATACTGGTCTGATCTTTAAACAATGATGTATTTGATCCAAAATATGGTTGCTGTATTTGTGCATACATGGTGTTCGACTGTTTGCCAGTACATAATCTGAAACAAATACATAATCTTTGTATTTAATTTATAATTAGTAATTTTAAATTTTATAATTACTAATATAAAAGTTAATTATGTAAAATTACATTTTACTTATTAATAAAATTAATTTACATGGAATTTTATTTTAAATATTAATCTAAAGTTAATTTACATAAAATTACATTTTAAATACTAATATAAAGTTAATTTACATAAAATTGTTTTTTAAATACTAATATAAAATTATTTTTCGTGAAATTACAATTAATTACTAATATAAAATTAAATTAGATGAAATTATATTTTAAATACTAATACAAAGTTAATTTAAATAAAATTATATTTTAATTACTAATATAAAGTTAATTTTAATAAAATTACATTTTAATTACTAGGACTCGGATCAACAAAAATCATCCGTTGATTATCTTGAATGGATAGTTGTGATGTAAAGTTGACCATTGGATCGGATCAACAAACACAACCGTTGATTACGTTTGAACGGATGGCTGTGATTAATTCTTGATTTATTCATTTTTTATTTATTGAAATTAATAGATGGCTGTGATTAATTCTTGTATTATTTACTTTTGAATGGATGGCTATGATTTAATCATGAATTCTAGACACACATACTTAATCATAATTGTAATATACATAATGCAATTCTAACTCGTTTAGTATGAAGTCTCTTATAGACAATATGCATGATATATAACCAATTTTCTATGAAATTAGACATTGTGATAGATAAATTTTCAATACACCTAAGACTAAATGTCATATACCTTCATGAAATTAACTTTATATTACCAAATAAAATGTTATTTAATGAAATTAACTTTATATTAGTAATTAAATTTCGTGAAATTAAATTTCATTATATTAGCTTTAAATTTGTAATTAAAATGTTATTTCATGAAATTAACTTTATATTAGTAATTAAAATGTTATATTTCGTGAAATTAACTTTATATTAGTAATTAAATTCATTATATTAGCTTTATATTAGTAATTAAAATTTTATTTCATGAAATTGACTTTATATTAGTAATTAAAATGTTATTTCATAAAATTAATTTTATATTAATAATTAAAATGTTATTTCATTGAATTAACTTTATATTAGTAATTAAATTTCATTAAATCAACTTTATATTAGTAATTAAAATTTTATTTAATGAAATTAACTTTATATTAGTAACTAAATTCCATTAAATTAAATTTATATTAGTAATTAAAAGGTTATTTCATGAAATTAACTTTATATTAATAATTAAAATGTTATTTCATAAAATTAATTTTATATTAGTAATTAAATTTAATGAAATTAACTTTATATTAGTAATTAAATTTTATTAAATTAACTTTATATTAATAAATAAAATTTTATTTAATGAAATTAACTTTATATTAGTAATTAAATTTCATTAAATTAACTTTATATTAGTAATTAAAATTTTATTTAATGAAATTAACTTTATATTAGTAATTAAATTTCATTAAATTAACTTTATATTAGTAATTAAAAGGTTATTTCATGAAATTAACTTTATATTAATAATTAAAATGTTATTTCATGAAATTAATTTTATATTAGTAATTAAATTTAATGAAATTAACTTTATATTAGTAATTAAATTTTATTAAATTAAATTTATATTAATAATTAAAATTTTATTTAATGAAATTAACTTTATATTAGTAATTAAATTTCATTAAATCAACTTTATATTAGTAATTAAAATTTTATTTAATTAAATTAACTTTATATTAGTAATTAAATTTCATTAAATTAACTTTATATTAGTAAATAAAATGTTATTTCATGAAATTAACCTTATATTAGTAATTAAATTTCATGAAATTAACTTTATATTAGTAACTAAATTTAATTAAATTAACTTTATATTAGTAATTAAAATGTTATTTTATCAAACTAAAAATAAAAATCAATCAAAAGTACTTTACATCCGCGATAAAACGATCTCGAGACCATCAAAATTTCATGAAATTTATCTCGAGACCATAAGCTAGATTAATATATAAAATTTTAAATGAAATTATTCGTTAGTATATATATATTTAAAGTTTGATAAAATATTCAGTCTAGTTCACTTGGTTCAACGGGAAAACAATCTAATTTTCTAGATTAAAGTCGGGACGGTCTTGGGTTTGAATCCTCATAAACCCAAAAAATTATTTTACTCCCTTAAATGTGATAAGGGTAATATAGACATTTCACATTTCCTTGTTTACTTGAATTAAAAAATCAAAACAATTAAAAAAATAGACATTTCCTTTTTACTTGAATTTAAAAAAAACAAAATAATTAAAAAATATGATTTGACTTTGTCAAAGGCTTCATAAACAAAGGGCCTTTAAGAAAAGGTCCTTTAGACAATAAACCACTATGGGAAAATGTTTCATAGTCACCACTTCATAGACACCGGACGCATTTGTGAACGGTGTTAAAAATATTTATAACGCGAAAAAAATGAAAGTTAAACTATTTTTAACGCCGAATTTTGTATAAACTGGTGTTAAATATTCTATTTTAAATTTTCATTTTTATTTATAACACCATTTTTTCCTTCGACCGTTGTTAATAAAATTTCTATTTTTTTAATAAAATTATAAATTTTTTAAACACCGGTCTTATTAGCCAGTGTTAAAAAAACTAGTAATAATTTTTTTTACTTACGCGTCATAAAATCCCACCCCTTTACAGATAACATACGAGCACACCAATAAGAGCGAAAAAGTACTCCGTGAAGGGATCGCCGGTGGATTTGAAATTCCGCGGCTCCTCCAGCGTGCTGGAGTAGTTTCGGGCCGGATCTCAGCCGATGTGCTCCTCCTGGAACTTACGGAGGGCTAGATTGACGATCGATTCGATGTGGTCGGCGCGCGCGAGGCAGGCGTCGAGGGAGGCACAGAAATCGAGGGTGACGAGGCTATTCTGGAAGTAGTCGTCGACGAGATCGGAGAGGTCGCTGTTGTTTAAGACGTCCTGCTTGTTCAGGAGCTTAGATCCGCTCCGGTTAGCGAGGCAGAGCCGAAGCCGGAGCTGGAGCGATCTGGCGGCGCGGCGGAAGGAATGCAGCTCATCTGGGCGCCCATTATTGATTAGCTAGGCTATGGCTCGCATTTTCCGTATTGGAATTATGAAGGGGGAAGAGGAGGAGTTGATTGTCACTTTTTAGGGTTTTCTACACTCTATTATCGCGTACTTTGTTTTTGTTTGTTTTAATTTCAATTCTTTTTTTAGGCACCGAAGAAGGAAAAGGCTCCACAGGCATCCAAGATGGCGAAATCCACGGGCGGCAAGCAGAAGAAGAAGGTCCGACTTTTTCAATTTGTACTCTATTTTTCCTTCAAACTCGATTTCAGAGACTCGTTATGAGCAACTGTGGATTTTTATTACAGTTCCGCGACCGATAGGGCTATAGAAATGACGTGTCTGACTATATATCTCATTACCTCTTTTTTCTCTTAACTGACTTTGTGATGGTTTGCAGCTGGAAACCTTCCCCATCTGATTGTTGAATCTTGCCTTGCTAGAAATGTTTTGGACACGTCAGCATATCTGTGGCTTGGATATGTAAGAGGTCACTGTAATCAAATTCCTCAGAAATATTTCTGGGCAGTGCCAGGTTGGTTATATTTTAGTCAACTCTAATCTCTAGATTCTTCATTTTTTAGATGTTGCGACCAGATAGCTGTCATGGACTCAAAAGTGTTTTATACAATCATATTTTCTATTGTTAGGCCAATTTTTCTTTATTGAAAGGATTCTTAAATCTTCAAAATATTCTTAGTTGAGATTCCTTGCACTCAAAAGTTTATGTTCTATTTGCTATAATCCAATTATAGGTTCCTGATCATTATGGTAATCCAGCTAACAACTCCTCATCATTGTTTCTCCTTTTCAATCATGAACTAATTTGCTCTTGTTCAATTTTTTGTCCCAAAGGCAAAACAAAAAATCTGTTAGGATCATCAACAGTGATTTTCTGTAACCATTAAGAAAATCAGAACATTAAAGTGGCTATGTCGATTTTCTTAGTCTTTTTTTATCTGTCCCCGAGTCATTCTCTTAAAGCCATTTAATTACTATGACCAGACTTGGATTGACCTGAGTTGTCCAAAATATAATCATTATAAATTGCTGGTGGTTCTTTGTAGTTCCATGACACAGTTGTGTTAAGAAAGTAAAGTAGAATCAGAAAAAAAAACATTTTAAGAATTATACTCTACATGTTTAAGAATTTAATGAATTGTTGAGTGTGCAATTCATTAGTATTATTTTTAATCAAATTTTTATTTTTCTGGTAACAATTGTTTTCCTCCGGGACCTTGTTCAACTGTTTTGTAGGTTGATTTAAAACACAACCAATACAGATCTTTTCAAGGACTGACATGCTTGATGCAAATATCCACTAGAACAGAGGATTTTATCATAGATACTCTGAAACTTTGTATTCACATTGGCCCATTTATCTCAGAGAAGTATTCAAAGATACATCAAAGAGGAAGGTAAATTTGGAATCTTATTGTCATTTATCATTACTACTGCTACTACTAATTTTTAATTGACTTTGCTTTTCTGGCTTATAATGTTGTGTGGATTTATTAGGTATCGCATGTAGCAGACCGTGATATCATTTGGCTTGAATGGGACTTCTGTCTATTTACTGTTATTCATTCACTTTTTACTTGACGGAGTTAATTATTGGAATATTTAGATAGCTGAATATTTAGATAGCTGTATATGTAATATATCCTAAGTGAATATGGGAAGAATTCATCTTTACTTTTCTCTCCTTGTTGGGTAATGTTATATTTATATTTTGTGCAGGCTCTGGACTATTGAATGATAAGAGAGAGTTGCAGATGAATTTGGCGATTAGTTCAACAGGGCAACATAAGGGGACGTATATGTATCATTCTGTTTATGATTTTCTTTCTTGAATGTTACATTTGGGTATTTTGATTATTGTGTTTGGAGTCCATGAAAAATATTGTAAGGATTTAGAGATTTGAGTATTTTGAATATTGTATTCGGATTTCAAGAATTTAATATAATTTTAATTATTGGCAATTTGTAAAAATATATTTTTTTTATTTTAATTATTATCAACGACACCGGTCATAGAGTTTAAAACCGATGTCAAAAACAATTATAGACACCGGTCATATATGAAAAAGACTGGTGTTATTATTTTTCACACCGGTTGATTTTGTTAGTTTTCATGGAACTGACCGGTGTCTTTAATAATATAGACACCGGTCCAGGTCACAAAACCCGGTGTTATAAATTATATTTAACACCGGTCATTGACCGGTGTTAAAACATAGCTGATCTTTAACACCACGCACAATAACACCACACAATTTTTTTTTAACACCGGTCAATGCCCGGTGTCTATGAGACATTTTCCCATAGTGAACCCTTAGATTTATAAATTAAAATAATACATTTCAACTAGCAAAACTCAACATTTCATGAGAATAAATCAAATATTATTAAAATTAAAAAATATTTTGCAAAAATATAAAAAGAACATAAATCAACAAAAAAATTGCTAACACAAAAATAGTAAAATATAAAAAATTTAAAAATAAAGTGTGAAAATGAATAAATAAACAATATTTTTGGATGTTCCACAATTTTGTTACAAATTCATTCTCATAAAATATAATTTTGTACCTTTATTGTTAGAAAACAACAGTTTTACAATCAATATAAATAGTGATCATTTTACAATTAATATGTTTAATATATTTATATTTTATTCTTTATGTTTTAAGATTTGTTTGATATTTTTATTTTAAATATCTTCAATTTTTGTCTATTTTATTTACATACAGTTTTACAATCAATATAAATAGTGATCATTTTACAATTAATATGTTTAATATATTTATATTTTATTCTTTATGTTTTAAGATTTGTTTGATATTTTTATTTTAAATATCTTCAATTTTTGTCTATTTTATTTACATATAGTTATATACGATTTATCAAATACACAAGTAATTACAAAAATATCTACGTAAATGTTATATATGATAGGGTTAAATACGAAACGTCTTACCTCATTGATTTTTTATTTTTTTTATAAATATTGAATAGGTATATTCATTATTTAAAGTATTTAAAAGTTGAAAAATGACCATTTAAGTGATTTCAAATTGAACTTTTTCGTACAATTATAATTTTAATCATTTTTGTGCACTTGATTTTTTTATATAAATACTTAATATATATTTATTATTTAAAGTATTTAAAAAGGGAAAAATGTCAATTTAAGTGATTTCAAGTTGATATTTTTGTACAATTATAATTTTAATCATTTTTGTGCACTTCACACATATTTATTGCTCCATTCTCCGCACGTAATTATTATATTATTTTTGTAATTCCTATGTAAGTTGTTTTTTATATAAACATTGAATATTATTTTTTTCTATGCATAATTATTATAAAATTAAAATATTAACATTTTTGTTCCTCACATCTTATAAAATTATAATTTTAAATATTTTTGTGCTCACATATATGTATTATTTCATATGTGTATTATTTTTTGCTTATATTCTTCTTATTTTTTAATATAAAATTATAATTTTAATTATTTTTGTGCTCACATATATGTATTATTTTTTGCTACATTCTCCTTATTTTTCAATGTGATACACACATATAAATAAATATTAATAAATATTTAGCAAAAAATTATAAATATTTGTGGAGTAAAAAATAACATTAAATAATTAAAAGAAAATAATATTTCTATATTCATGTGTTTGCTCCACAAGCTAGCATAGTTCACTTTACTACTATTGCATATGGTCAATGTATTTCAAATTGATCAAGTCAACTTTCAACAGGCACATGTCCCAGCTTGTCTTAATAAAAACAATCGTGTCACGGCAATCAAAGCCGGAAATTCCGTTAAGTTTTCGAGTTAGACATCGAGTGTCAGTCACCGTGTACACAAGTCAACACATGTCCGTATGTGAAAACAGAAAATCCAGTGTAAATTGAACTAATATTGTCTCTGTCAACAACTTTAATTCCCCAAACAACTCCACTCAATTAAGTGAAGGGAGAGTAATATAACATTAGTTATATAAAAAATAAAGACCACACCAAAATAGTTACTTGTTTATGGATGCTTCATTCGGTGTGTACATCCATTTCTAATTTCTAAATTCGTGATAAACAGCAAAAAGATGGGATATATATTAACCAGCAAATAGCAATGAATATTGAATTTTCATTAACTACACATAAACAATAAACAATTTTCCATAAAATTTCTCACATATATTTCATCAATACCAATGAAAACAATAATAATTAATAATTAGATGTGGTCATAAACAATAAACACTTTTACATAAAAAATTTCACACATATTTCATCAATACCAATGAAAACAACATTAACTAGATGTGGTTTGAGTTGTTCTTTGGTATAAAGGGCCACATATTATCTATTTTCAAAACTAATGCAATGATTTGTAACTAACACATAAAATGAGTTGCATATAATTAGTTGAAATAAAATACTAAAACAAGTACACCAAAATTACTGATCTTATAAATTTATTTATTATTTATATTTATAGTGGTATGAATTGATGAATATTTATTTATTGAAAGTTCTGATATACACAATGAAAATTGCATTAACACTAACTTTTGGTGTTGAATAATTGTCGGATTTAGGCTTAATGTACATTGGAAGATTTTATTTAAAATGATGAGGATTTTTCTATAAATGTATGAATAATTTATTAAAAAAAAAACTGTGTATTTTTCGATGAATATTTTTCTTGCAATTGAATGATGATAAGCTTTCATGTAAACATATATATTTTTCTTCTGTATTCATGTATGAATAATTTTTAAGAAAATATTTGTGTAGTTTTTGGTGAATATTTTATTAAAATTGAATGATGATTTCTTCTATTAACGTATGAATAATTTTTAAAAGAATATTCGTTTATTTTGTGATGGATATTTTATTGAAATTGAATTAGGATTTATTCTATTAATGTATGAATAATTTTTAAAAGAAAATTTCGTGTATAATTTTTAAAAGAAAATTTATGTATTTTGTGGTGAATTTTTTATTGAAATTGAAATTGTAATAGAAGATTGTAATACTGTATATGGTGATTGGTGCGAATTTGTTTACTTAAAAGATTTTGTACTAAAACAATAGCTATAAAATTCAACAAGGATTTGTTTACTTAAAAGATTTTGTACTAAAACAATAGCTATAAAATTCAACAAGGGCCGTCAAAAATTTTGATCTTATAAATTTATTTATTATTTATATTTATAGTGATATGAATTGATGATTATTTATTTCTTGAAAGTTCTGATATACACAATCAAAATTGCATTAACACTAACTTTTGGTGCTGAATAATTGTCGGCTTAATGTACACATAAAGATTTCATTTAAAATGATGATCGATGATTTTTCTGTAAATGTATGAATAATTTATAAAAAAAAGTTTTGCTTATTTTTTGATGAATATTTTATTGCAATTGAATGATGATAAGCTTTCATGTAAATATATTTTTTTCTTCTATTCATGTATGAATAATTTTAAAAAAAATATTTGTGTAGTTTGTGGTGAATATTTTATTAAAATTGAATTATGATTTTTTCTATTAATGTATGAATAATTTTTAAAAGAATATTAGTGTATTTTGTTATGAATATTTTATTGAAATTGTACTGTATATGGTGATTGGTGCGAATTTGTTTACATAGATACCAAGATTTTGTACTAAAGTAATGTTGATTATACAATACTTTCAAAATAAGTGTAAAATGTAAAATGCAATTACCATGACAAAATAAATTATCACAATAACTATTCAAAGATCAATTCATACACTATAATGATACATCATGATATACACACAATTATCCTCGAAATATCATTTAATACAGTAGAAACTCTATAAAATAATAAAAAATTGAAGTCTGTGACCAGTTATAAATAAAAATAAACTACACATTGTCATAAGCCATACATTTTTTAAGTCCGGATTTATACTTCTATATATAAGAATAAATGATTAATATATAATAAAAATATTTATTAATAATGTTTTTATATATTAAAATCAATAACATGTTTAAGATACTTAAAATATTTATCAAAATCAATAACATAGGATCAAAGTTTATAATCTTAGATTCATTAATATTTTATTCAATTTGTATGTTAAACACAATTTTTAAATATGATCAAATTTTATTATTCAAAATTATTAAATTAATTTTGTGAATTTAAAGATACATAATATTATTTGTATATTATTTTTATATTTATATATTTTTTGTAAAAAAAATTATTTTTATTTTGTAAAACTTTTGTATAAGAATAACTATAGTAATATTTTTATATTTATATATTTATATATTTTGTTGTAAGTGGGGCGGTGGTACCATACATGAAACAATCATTTGTACAATAGTAGTATAAGAACTCTGGGCAATATATAGCTATTGGACTTGCATAGATGGCCATCCAATTGGAGTTTAAAATTTGAAAATGTATCTATTAATTTAATACTCACACCCTTTGTAAAAGACCAACCTTACTATTTTCTACTAAAAAAAATTTTGTACTCCCGCTCCACCCAAAAATACAATACTATTTTCCTTACTACCGATAATTATATACTTGATCTTGAACAACACGGCCACATCTCATCTTACTGAGACTATATTAACATGAAACTACAAACGATTTCAAACTCATATTACCATACTACGAACAAGCATAAGCAATTATTAAAAGGGGTTGGATGGGAAGATGTCTCTCGTATCCTTTAAGAGACGCCGGGATCATAGGTGATTGATCAATCTCTTTGGGTTGGAAGAATACAACAACATTAAGCCAATTGATGCAAATGTGAAAAGAGGTAAAACCCCAAATTCTTATTGAATGAAGAAAAATACAGTCAGAATATATACAAGAAACGTATTCTAATTTAAGGCAACTAATCCCTACAATTGAGGCTAGGATATTATCTATACCATATTTACATTATATGCAATCTTCATATTATTATTTCTATACTCCCCCTCAAGTTGGAACACTTGGAAGTCCAAGTCCCAACTTGCGTTGCAAATGATTGAACGCTTCACTTCCGAGTGCCTTAGTGAACAAATCCGCCACTTGTTCCTTACTGCGTACATGTATCGTCTTTATGGTATTTTCGATGAGGTGTTGCCTAATGAAGTGGCAATCGATTTCGATGTGCTTCGTCCTATCGTGAAATACCGGATTTTTTGCAATATGGATTGCCGCTTGATTATCACAATATAGTGTCATCGGCTTTGTATGAAAAACTCCCAACGAGGCTAAGAACGATTTGAGCCAAATTAATTCACTCGCAGCACTAGCCATCGCACGGTACTCTGCCTCCGCAGTGGACCTCGATACGGTGGTCTGCCTCTTTGCTCTCCATGAAATAGGAGATGAACCAAGGGAAACATAATAACCGCTCAATGATCTTCTAGTTATCGTACATCTTCCATAATCTGAATCACAGTAGCCTCGTAACTCCAAATCTGAGTCTTTGCTTAAAACAATTCCTTTGCTCGGGTTAGACTTTATGTATCTAACTACTCTCAATGCAGCATCCCAATGTTCTCTTCTCGGGTTGCTTACGAATCGTGACAGTATGTGTACAGCGTACACCAAGTCTGGCCGTGTTATTGTCAGATAAACCAAACGACCTACCAACCTTCGATACTTCATTGCATCTTTGAGTAAATGACCATTTGCTAGCTCCAACTGATGATTAGTCTCCATAGGCGTATACACTGGCTTTGCTCCGCTCATACCCACTTCTTCGATTATCCCCAAAGCATACTTTCGTTGATTTATAAATAATCCTTTTTGCCCATGTGCAACTTCAATTCCTAGGAAATATTTTAGCTTTCCCAGGTCTTTAATTCCAAAATGCCTATCAAGAAACTCTTTAAATTTGGTGCTTGCGATATTGTCATTACTAACAATTATCATGTCGTCCACATATACCAATACCCCAATGAAGGTCTTTCCATTATTATAGGTGAACAAGGAGTAGTCAGCTAGAGATTGAACGAAACCATACCTCTTTAAGGACTCCGCAAGTTTGGCAAACCAATTTCGCGACGCTTGCTTCAAGCCATATAATGACTTCAATAGTCGACAAACTTTGTTCTCCCCCTTTCGTTCAAACCCTTGAGGAATCCTCATATAAACCTCTTCTTCCAAATCTCCATGTAGGAAGGCGTTGTTGACATCCAATTGGTCAATATGCCACTTTTTTGCAACTGCCACGGCCAACAAGCATCGAACACTGGTCATTTTCGCGACTGGTGCATAAGTTTCATTGTAATCGATCCCCTCCACTTGCGTGAAACCTTGAGCTACTAATCTAGCTTTATATCGTTCAATTGATCCGTCGGCCTTGTATTTCACTTTGTACACCCATTTGCACCCAATGGGTTTCTTTCCAATCGGTAAATCGACTACCTTCCATGTCCCATTCGTTTCGAGAGCCGTGATTTCTTTGTGCATAGCTTCTCGCCACTTTGGGTCACCTGCTGCGTCACGGTAGTTGCTAGGTTCTTGTACTTCGTCTAGCTTTGCCATGTATGACCTGTGAGTGTTGGAAAAACAATTTGTAATAACATAGTTAACTAAAGGGTAACGAGTACCTGATCGCGGAGACTTCGATTGATCTTGGTGAGCTTTTGTGATGGGTTTTATAATTCTCATAGACTTGCACACGTAATCTTTTCTCCAATATGGCTCTCGCTTCTCCCTTGCTCCTCGACCAACATTTTCAGCCTCCACACTTTCAGGTGTAACCACTGTTGTTTCTATCATAGTAGTTGTCGGGTCTCGACTTTCGCTACTATCAGAGTTGAGGACCACGTCATCAGCAGGGGGTGTTTCAATCCCCAAGTTCTCATGTGGCTGCTCATCAAATACTTCAACATAATTATCATCTTGGTCCATATGCTTCGTTAGATCGTTCGAATCGATGGACGTATAAAAGGGAAAAACATGCTCAAAGAAATTCACATCCCGCGAGACAAACAATCGCTTTTCCTTTAAATCGTACACTTTCCATCCTTTTTTGCTATGTGGGTACCCTAAAAATACACATCGCTTTCCCCGTTCCCCAAATTTGTCACGAGGTTTATCTTTATTGTGAACGTAACATAAACATCCTAGCACACGTAAAATTTTCAAATCAGGTTGTTTATGATACAATATCTCATATGGGGTTTTATTTTGGAGCAAGGGCGTTGGTGTTCGATTAATAAGGTATGCTGCAGTCAAAACGCATTCCCCCCAAAAATGCAAAGGCAAATTACCAGCAAATCTCAAAGCTCTAGCTTTTTCGAGAATGTGTCGATGTTTTCGCTCTACTCTCCCATTTTGTTGAGGTGTTTCCACGTTACTAGTTTGAAATAAAATTCCGTTATCTTCATAATAATGTCGCATCGCCCCAGATAAAAGTTCGGTTCCATTGTCACTCTGTATTATTTTAACGTTTTTCCCGAACTGAGTTTTGACCATTTGGCAGAAAACCTTCATCAAATGTCCAGCCTCACTTTTTTCTTTCATAAGGTATATCCACACTCCCCTACTATGATCATCTACTATGGTCAAAAAATATTGTGCACGCGACAAACTAGCAACATGATATTTTCCCCAAATATCGCAGTGAATTAAACCGAATAAAGTATCACAACGCTTATTATTAAGGCTAAAAGACGAACGTGTCTGCTTAGCCCTACAGCAAGGATCACAAATTTGACCAATATTCCAACTTAAATTGCAACCAATTAATGCAGAAAAATAAGACGATTTATTACTTGACGGGTGACCAAGTCGTCTATGCCACAACTCGCCCTCCTTTGTCATCGACACCTTCTTTACTTGCTCAACTTTATTTGCTTGAAAATAATAAACCCCATCACTGTGCTCACCTCTACCAATCTCCGTCTTCGTAACCTGATCCTGCATTACACAATAGTCGGGAAAGAATGTTACTACACAATTGTTTTCATGGATCAACTGTTTTACGGAGATTAAGTCACAAGTCAATGAAGGGACATATAGCACATCCTTTAAAGTGAATTTTTCACTCAAAATAACTTCGCCATGCTCACTGGCCTTTACACTTCGTCCATCGGGCAGCCCTACAAACGACGGGTCCTCGACCCACACGTTCGTAAGGTAATCTCTCCTTCCCGTCATGTGATGTGACGCTCCACTATCAATTAGCCATTTTTTATCAATATTGATGCGCATACCTGCTAGCTTGTCATTACCTTCGGGACTGGCATTGAGCAAATAACGAATCTTCTCGATTTCCTCATTAGTGAATGGCGTGTTTTGCTTTGATCCTTCACCTTCCTTTGCCCCTGTAGCATTTCCTACTGCGTTAGCTTGGTGGTTCCCTTGATGTCCACGACCTTGCGAACGTCCTCTCCCGCGCCCGCGTCCACCGCCTCCACGACGGCCTCTTCCCCTTTCTCTGCTCTTCACGGTTTCATACCCGTGTTTATCGTAACAGTTTTCTTCTGTATGATAAAACTTCCCACAATGGGTACACTTGGGTGGTGGCGACTCCTCTTCTTCACCTTGGTCCTGATTTGAGTAGCCTCTTCCCCTTCCTGTACCAACGTGCCTTGCAGCCATGGCTGCCTCGTTACTTTCTTCCTTAATTTTTATCACATTCGAGTGTCTTTCCTCACGCAGAATCAACGCATAGGCACGGGATAGACTCGTAATGGGGTCTTCCATTAGCAAATTTGTGCGTACATGTCCGTACAAATTCTTGTCAAGACCCATCAAAAATTGATGGACCTTCTCCTCTTCCCGTTCCTTAGCCATCTCGACTGCTGCTCCGCAAGTGCAATTTGGGATCTTGCTATAGTTTGCAAGTTCGTCCCAAATTGTCTTCAATTTTGTATAGTATTCTACCACTGTCAATCTCCCTTGTTTGCACTCCGCAAGGTCTCCTTTCAATTGATGTACCCTTGGTGCGTTTCCGGCAGAGTACCTATTTTTCAACTCTTCCCATACTTCTGAGATATTTTGCTCAAAAGTAATACTTGGATGTAATTTTGGAGTAATTACATTCCGCAACCATGCTTTCAACATGGCATTGCATTGTCTCCAAGCCACGGATTCAATATCATCCTCTTCGCCTTCAACGATCGGCTTTTTAACCTTTCATTCAACAAAACTCAACTTATTCTTTGCATCCAAACCATTCCTTACGGCGGGAGCCCATAGATCATAATTATCCCCGTCAAAAACGATTTGTGTCAACATGAGATTAGGGCTATCTGATGGATGAAGGTACAGAGGAGAACTTGTCGGAATAATTTTGCCTTTCGAGCCCTTGCCTTCGTCTCCTGGCATGGCTCCTTGCTTAATAATTTTTTTTTTTTGTGTGTGTTTGATAATAGACCTCGAGCTCTGATACCATGAAAAGAGGTAAAACCCCAAATTCTTATTGAATGAAGAAAAATACAGCCAGAATATATACAAGAAACGTATTCTAATTTAAGGCAACTAATCCCTACAATTGAGGCTAGGATATTATCTATACCATATTTACATTATATGCAATCTTCATATTATTATTTCTATAAAATGCGTTAACACATAGTGAGGTTAAGGAGGTCGAACTTATACAACCTTACTTGATCCTTTGTTAAAAGCACACAGAGGTTAATTGTGTCTAGAGTTGTGGATTGAGGGAATAAACAAAAAAACAAGTACGGACTTCTTACCGAAAAAAGTTGCATATTGCTCTACCAACCAATCCTATTAGCCCATCTTTCTCTAGGGGAAATCAAATCGAGGCCATCTAACAAAACAATAAGATCAAAATAATTCAATTACCAAAATTTAAAGCCATCTCAAGTATTTATCCATGAGAATTTGAGAGATGATTTGTATGTAGAGTAAACTTACTTGTTCAATTCATTACTCATTAGGACAAGCCTCGCCCACCACCATACTAATGTTCAGAATAGTGGAAAGATCAGCCCGGAACACTTCAAATTCCAAAACTTCGCCAACATTATCCCACATAAAATCCCACAACTGTTATTCTTAATTGTGGTGTCAAGTGGATAAAAGACACAATTTGATCGTGCAAATAATACCAAGATAACTATGTTTATTACTCTGTTTACATAAACTGTTTAAAGCCTTTTTTAGACGACAATGAAAGGAAAAAAGGTGGAAACTTTATTGGGAAAACAGAGGAAGATTTTTTTTTTTTTTTTGTATAGGTCAATTGCAATGTCTTGGGATTCGAACCAAGGACCTCAAGTCCCCAATTCAAGTGCTCAACCAACTGAGCTAACAATTCTTGACGAGGAAGAAAAATTGAACCCATCTTCTTCTTCTTCTTCTTCCGTTTAATCGGGGTGATTTTATTGTTCGAGAAAGCGAGTGGGAAAACGCAATAGATAGAAATAAATGTGAGGTAGCTCGATTACCTCATTTTCATTACATTAATCTTTGGTGGCCATGACGATGATAATGGTGTCCCACCCTAACAAAAAACGGACAATAAATCTTCATGCTTTTCCTTGGCGTGTTGGCCTACTGCCCGGCGCTTTTTTGCAATTTCCCATTTTGACCCTCGTTTCGCAGTGTTTTATGACGTCACCCGGCTCGCTCACTTCGTCATGGGATAAGAAGCGGTTCGATTCTGCCGAAAGCATCCGGAAGCCGCATGTACATATTTCTTTATTGCTTGTATGGTGCAGTTGGCCAAAATTTCATTTTCTTGACGATCAGTAGGTTTGGTTCCCTAACCAACACGACCATAACGACAACTCGGAAATTCGTGAGCATAGTCGTGTCGTCTTTACTCAGTGGGAATCCGTTGTCTGAGAAACAATGGGGAAGCGTGGCTATGGTCTTCTCTGGACTATCTTACCAGATTTACTTGAAATGGAAAAAACTAATTAGGCGGACACAAAAGAAGAGGAAGCCACAACGTGAGCGGTGTGATGGATTTTTATACAAAGGTGTGTATGCATAATTTCTCTTTTTCATTTTTGGGTGGAATTCAAATGTTCGTTTCATTTTAGAAAAACAAGTACATTTAAAGAGCTCATGAGGTGTGTGGTCAAGCAAAAACAATCTAACCCAAAATTGTTTAATGTTGTCTAGAAACAATCTCAATTTTATATAGATTTAAAAAAAAAAAATATCTGCACCAATTGCAATTCTTATTTGTTTTTCAATTAAAATTTTATTTAATTTCATAAATTATCAATAAATTATTTTACCAAAAAAAATATTAGAAATCTATATTATACGGAGTAATAAAAAAAAGCCGATTTCAAACTCATATTACCCTACTACAAACATGCACAAGCAAATTATAAAAGAGGTTGGATAGGAAGATTTCTCTCGTATCCTTTAAGAGACGTCGGGATCAAAGGAGATCCTCAATCTCTTTAGGTTGGAAGAATACAACATTATCTCATCCCATTGTTGCAAATGCGCTAACACGTAGCGAGCTTAAGGAGGGTCGGATGTATACAACCTTACTTTCGCCTTTGTTAAAAGCACAAAGATGTGTCTCGAGTTGTGGATTGAGGGAATAAACAAAATAAAACAAGTCGAGATTTCTTACCCAAAAAAGTTGCATATTGCTCTACGATGCTTCTCTAGGGAAATCAAATCGAGGCCATCTAACAAAACATTAAGGTAAAAATAATTCAATTACCAAAATATAAAGCCATCTCAAGTATATATACAAAGGAATTTGCGAGATGATTTTGTATGTACTGTAAACTTATTCTCAAGTATATATACAAAGGAATTTGCGAGATGATTTTGTATGTACTGTAAACTTATTTGTTCAATTCATTAGGACAAGCCTCACCCACCACCATACAAATGTTCTGAGTAGTGGAAAGATCAACCCGGAACACTTCCAATTCCAAAACTTCGCCAACTTTATCCCACATAAGATCCCACAACTATTAAAACAGGGGAATAAAGGTATAGTTATTCCTAATTGTAGTGTCAAGTTGATAAAAGACACAATTTGATCATCCAAATAATACCAAGATAAGAGGCAACAATAACACTATTTATTACAATTGTTTACATATATAGCTTTGGCCATGTATTGAAAATATGGAGAAAGTTTTCAAATGGCCGACAATTAAATTAGAATACATTGCATTTGTCGAAGGCCGTTGCACAATATAAAAAATGCAAACATTTGGTAATAAAATCAGAAGGAAAAGACTAAAAAAAATCTTTGGCTCCATTATATATATGGATAACTGATTGCATAACCTAAAACAACACTTAAATTGTAATAAGTACGGAGCATTACCAAATCGACACATATAGACCGACAACAAGAGGCTTGAATTGCTAGGAGCCTAGGATACAAAAACCCAATAATGTACAGTTCTAAAGATCTGATGATTAAAAGAAGAATCACCTTTTCCACCAGAAGGCCATTTGAGATGCTTGGAAATTTTATAAAAAATCTTTCCAAAGTATGCGTATTTGCCTCATACAAGTTACTGACTAGGAATCCACAAGAAGGGTGACGTAGTTCCTATAAAAAAGATAATATCATTTAGGAATCCACAAGAAGGGTGATGTAGATCCCTATAAAAAAAGATAATATCATTAGATTATTATAGCCATAAACTAACAATTGATGTGTAGCAAATACCATAAACCAAAATATGATAAGTCTTATGATAATCTAATAAATATAAAATAAAAATTTTATATCAAACAATACTAGTCAAATTGGCATACTTGAAACTTTTGTAGTGATTCCACAACTTGTATGTTATATTTATCGGCAAGAATGGATAGGATCGGCAAGAATGGATAGGATCCAAAAATCTCAAAAAAGGAAATGTCAATAACTTCCAGTTGATAAGTGGACCCCATCACCACACTTTCAAGTAAAAGATATGTAAAAATTCATTAGTTAAAAGATTCTATACTCAAAATGAAGTTAGACAAAGAACCAAATATAGATAAGTAAAACATACAATTGTGATGGCGCAAGTAGTTGAATACAACTCTCTATTGAAACTCTGAAGGGTCGTAGGGGCAATTCATGCTAAAACAAAGTAGTGAATATAAGTAAAAGTAGTGGATATAAGTATTAAGTATTAACAAGTCTGAACAGTAAATGTAAAGGAGAAAAAAAAATAATGTTTTCAAACCGTAAACACCCAGAGGAAGCTATTAAATCAAATGACTGGTAGAAATAACGGCCGACAACAATGACAAAATCTCCAACTTTAATCTTGAGAGAGTGAGGACGCAAGCTTTGCAGGTTGAAGAGAAACATTGGACTTAAATTTCACAAATAGGTTGAAGAGAAACATTGAACTTAAATTTCACAAATAGAATAATGTAGTGAAAATCATAAGCCAAAATTTCCCCAATGAACACTCATGATAATAACGAATAATAATATGCATAACAATAAAATTATAATTTTAATTATGTGCTATGTATATATTTATTATTATTTTTCTACGTACTTATTTTTTTAATGTGCTCCACACATATAAATAAATATTAATAAATATTATTTGATAATTAAAAGAAGAATCACATTTTCCATATTTCCAAAATCTTATCACAAGCATCTAGCATTATAGATACTTTGTAAATCTTATCAAAATATGCATATTTGCTCCACAAACTAGCACAAAACCGGTAAGTTCGATCCTGGATGTGTGCCCACACATCCTCTTTTGCTGACATTTGAATTTCACTAACATTTTTTTTATTGTATTAATTTATATCTTATTTATTTTAAGCTTATTTTATGTTAATTAATACTAATAACTAAATAGTGTTATCAATTTAGTTATCTAAATTTATTACTTTCTCCTAACTTTACTAACATTTTTTTTATTTTATTAATTTATATCTTATTTATTTTAAACTTATTTTATGTAAATTAATACTAATAACTAAATAGTGTTATCAATTTAGTTATCTAAATTTATTACTTTCTCCTGACTTTTTTAATAACTAAATTTATTACTTTCTCTTGACTTTTTTAATTGACGCTTTATATTTTTATGAATCTTCTTTTTAATTGTATTTTTATTTTTATTAATTATAATTAATTAACTTATATTTATATTATATAAATTAAAAAAATGAAAATATTTATTTTTATTTTTTTATACCTTTCATTAATCATTATTTCATTAATTATAATTAATTAACTTATATTTATATTATATAAATTTAAAAAAATGAAAAGATTTAGAGATAAAGTCAAATAAATAATAGTGGATTAATATCATTAAATAGTTAGAAATTATTTGCTTCTTTTAAAACAATCTTGCAACAAAATTTAGAGATAAATGTATGCCTTTTATTTTCATGTCTTTACAAAAAAATTATTTATATTTTTTTTTTTTTTGTATTTTATTTTATTTTATTTTTTTATTCAAAAAATAACAATGTTTATATATTTTTTATTTTATATTAAAAATATAATATTTCTTTATATTTATGTTTATTTATTTGCTATTCACTTTTAACTTATTTTATGTTTATCTATTATACTATACATAAATATTGTGTTAATGTACTATTATTGACCACGTAAATGACTTGTTAACTTCACTGCTTATTTTTTCATAATATTCTTATTAGTTTATAAAATATACAAATTAGTTCTAAAGAGTCAAAATACTAATTACTTAAACCAAAAATTTCAGAATAACAAAATTTATAAAATATACTCTTTTCTTCCTATGAAAGTTGAAACACTTTTCTACTTCTTTCCAAAAAAATTATAAAATATATTTTTTTTCTTACAATTACTTTATTTTTCAATTTAAAAAAATATTTTTACCTTTTAGGGAGGGAGGTACAAATTATTAAAAAAAGAATCAAAATAATTACTTATAAATTATACTACTTTTGATCAATTATTTATATAAAAAATATATACTACGTAGTATTTCAAGCATAAATTATACTTCTTCCCAACCAAATTAATCGTCAAACTTTCTTTACAAATTATAAAAAAAAAATGTGATAATTAATACTTTAGGTGTGAGAGAGTATACTCCATCCATCTTAAAAAAATTCTCCCATTTTTTTTAATAATCACACTTTTTTTTTGTAATTTACAAAAAAAGTATGACCAATAAAAAAAAATGGAGTGAGTACCTCTTTTATATTTCACAAATGAAGTTGTCATGTTTCTCTAAAATATAAGTAAAATAGTTTTTTAATGTCACTAAAATACGAAAATTATTGTTAACTAGAATAAAAAATAAAATACTTTGGGGTGAGGGAGTATACTCAATCTATCTTAAAAAAAATTCTCCCTTCAACTTATTTTAATGATCAAACATTATTTGTAATTTACAAAGAAAGTATGACCAATAAAAATATCGAAGGGAATATCTCTTGTATATTTCACAAATGAAGTTGTAATGTTTCTCTAAAATATAAGTAAAATAATTTTTTTAATGTTACTAAAATACGAATATATTATTGTTAACTAGAATAAAAAATAAAATACAATACAATATATATTTTTTAAATAAAATAAAATTGTGCATTTTTTTTAAACTTATATTTATTAATAAATTTAAACAACTAAATTGATAACACTGTTTAGTTATAATTAATAAACATAAAATAAGTTTAAAATAAATAAGAAATAAATATAATAAATAAATGAGTGGAATCCACATGTCAGCAAAAGAGGATGTGTGAGCTGTGCCCATGAGGATCGAACTTGCCCCGAAATACAATAAGTCTTATGATAATCTAATAAATAAAAAATAAAAAATTTGTAACACGTTTGTTTTGATCATTTAGCTCGGCATCTTGGAAATAAAAAGAATTTCAAATGTGTCCTATTATTCGGTAGGGAGGTGTGCGTGTTTTTGCATCGGACTCAAACTTAGATCACGTCTTAAAATCATAAATATTTTTTTTGGGTAGATCAGTACAGGGATGAGCAATGTAGCCAACAATGCATGAATCAACAAACTCTTTAGAGTGCCCGAAAGACAGTTTCGGTGACTTCTAATTTGCCTAGATCAGTGCAACGACTTGTAACAATGCATGAACCAACAAACTCTTTAAGGTGATTAGCGACTTCTAATTTGCGCCAATTTTTCACAGTCCACGAAATTATATAACATAAGTTATATAAAAAATAAAGACCACGAATTAAACTGAACAAAATAAGGAAGAGTAATATAACAATAAGTTATAATAAAAATAAAGACCACGAAATTAAACTGAACAAAATAGTGTCGGTAAAGAATAGTTACTTATAGGTCATGTGTACATCCATTTCCAGATTCGTGATAAACAACAAAATATCTGAAAATAAAGTAAAAGTAGAGCAAGTTGTGTAGCTCATATACTACTCCGTACTTAGTAAGTAGCAAGTAGCAAAGAGTGAGATAGTTGAGATTTTTATGAGCTACATATTTTCTATTTTAAAAAACGAATGCAAGTAGGCAACTGTGATTTGTGACTCAACACATAAAATTATTTCAATGTCTGTGAGAATGAGTTGCATATAATTAGTTAAAATAAAATGTTAAAATGATATTTTACATGATGTTTTTTATGATTTTTTTAATGTCAAATTAAGGTATTTTACACGATGTTTTATGATATTATTTTTTTTTGTTATTTCAATGTGGGCCATAGGCACCAAAAAATTTACTTTAATAAAATTTCTTTAGAAAATAATTTTATTTTACTAATCTATTCGGGATAAATTTAAATATTTACACATACATGTCTTGAGTTTGATTATGAAATTTAAATCATTAATTCAAGTACTCAACTAAACAAACAACATTTATAATATAAATTGAGAAAAGTATAAATATATTGTTAAAAATTAAAATACTTATAAAAGTTAAAATTAAAATGCTTATAATAGATTGAGTATTTTTTTTCTATCCATTTATTTGAAAATCCATTTTCAAAAAATAATATTTTATAAACAATGACCCACTTAATAATATTTTTTTCACTCTTGCTTATTTTTTTCACTTAGTATAATATTTTCATTGTGATATATTTATTGTTTGCATAATTATTAAAAATTAGTTATATATTAATATTAATGAGAAAACGTAATAATATAAATAATCTTATGATTTTTAATTAATTTTAAATATAAAAAAATATTACAGATCTATACTACTATATTTAAAAAAAAATTGCTTTCGTGGAAAGAGAATAAATCACAAATACTCTCTCATTTGGATCCGTCCTATGGTCTATGACAGTCCTTCTGGAGACTTGCTCTTTACAAATAGGTTAGTACTGATCAACTAAAGCATGAGCTGAGGTACAAGTTATAATTCATGACCCTCTTCATATCTGCATGAGAGACAGAACAAAGTTTCCATGTAGGTAAAAAAGATTTCAAACACATATTACCCTACTACAAACAAGCATAAGTAATTATTATATATAAAAGGGATTGGATGGGAAGATATCTCTCGTATCCTTTAAGAGACGTCGGGATGATATCATAAAGGTGATTGGTCAATCTCTTTGGGTTGGAAGAGAATACAACATTAATTACCCAATTGCTGCAAATGCGCCGCTACACATAAACGAGTACGGACTTCTTACCCAAAAAAGTTGCATATTGCTCTACCAACCAATCTTATTAGCCCATCTTTCTCTAGGGAAATCAAATCGAGGCCATCTAACAAAACAATAAGATCAAAATCATTCAATTACCAAAATATAAAGCCATCTCAATTATATATACAAGAGAATTTGGGAGATGATTTGAATGTAGAGTAAACTTAATTACGTGTTCAATTCATTAGGACAAGCCTCGCCGACTACAATACTTGTTGGAAAAATTGGAATAAAATATTTGGTTTGACCAATATTTGACTGATTTTTTATAGCTAAATATTAATTAAGTTGGAACTAAAAACTCTTACTAAATGTCTACTTCCGGGACTGAGATAGATGCTGAGAAACGTGTAACGTTGAAGCATAAGAGCAAGGTGTTACCTATGCCGAAATATTATCCTAAACGAACTGAATATTGAACTATACAATGTGTATTAACATTACAACGTTCATAGTAAAGTATAATTATATCAAAAGACATTATGACATAGCAGCTAATTTGAAACAACACTCTTTTTTCACGAAAAATTGCACAATTTTTTAATATTTGGACACTTATAAATAAAAAGTTTTTTTTATAATTTTACTATTCAAATACTCTTCTATGTACATTAATATCATTATTTTTTCACATAATTAATTCATTATTTTATACTTTACTGTAAAGTATAATTATATCAGATGACATTAATATGACATAGCAACTAATTTGAAACATCACTCTTTTTTTTCACAAAAATTTGCATATTTTTTTTTTAATATTTGAACACTCATAAATAAAATGTTTTTTTATAATTTTACTATTCAAATACTCGTCTATGTACATTAATATAATTATTTTTTCACTTAATTAATTCATTATTTACACAATAATACATATTATACTTCTACTTTTTACTATTATTTAACACATAAAAATCTTCTTTTTTCTTAAAATTAATGCCTATTTTTTTATGCAAATATTTTAAAATCGAAAAGAGTAAGGATCTCTTCTTTTGGACTTAATTTCAGTTCATTTCGGTTCAAATCCTTTCAGTTCAGTTCATTACAGTTCAGCTCAATTAATTTTGTTTCAAAATAAATTATAATAAAATAAATAAAAAATAATTTGAATCAATAATTTTAACTATACAATTTAGTTAATGTCACAATATTATCAATATTTTTAAACAAATATTAAATAATTTTTAATTTTCTTTTTAAAAAAATCAATTTAGTTCAGTTCAGTTTAAATAGCTTCAGTTCAGTCCACAAGAACAGGTCCTACCTATTATAGTTATTAACTTATAGTAACACACATAACATAATAACTATGTGTAACTATTACTCCATAAAACTATAATAGTTGCATTTACTATGTTATAAATTTATAATGTCGTTTCTACATAGTAATTATGTATCACAAGACATAACTAATTATGCTAGTTATTTGATTTATAAATATAAATAATTACTCGCTATTTTATCTTTGTGCTTCCGATTTCTATTCGATTTATATTTGATTAACCTCTCTAAAAACAATTATTTAAATAAATATATTTAATAAATGTTAAATTTACACAAAAAGAAGGGTGGACTCACAAGTTCAGGTAAACCAAAACATAGTAGTAGTATTGAAAAAATAATTATGAATTCGGTATGTGTTCAAAACGCCTCAGATTTTTGATGTCACATATGACAATCAAGTGGAAATTATGTGCAATTTACCATTTGAGATCTTCATATCTGCATGAGAGTACGAATGAAGTTTCCATGGGTAGCTTGAAACTCTCAGTCCCCAAAAATTAAACATCTGTGTAGGTAAAACCGATTTCAAACTCATTTTACCCTACATTGATTTAAGCATAAGCAATTAAAAAGGGAAGTTTTCTGTCGTATCCTTTAAGAGAATTCGGGATAAAAAGCACAACATTATCCCATTGCTGCAAATGCTCTAATATCCCTTTGTTAAAATCACAAAGGGGTTGTGTGTGGATTTGGATTGGGGGAATAAACAAAATCAACAAGCCGGGACTTCTTACCCAAAAAGGTTGCTCAGTGCTCTCTCTATAAATACTAGCAGCCCATCTTTTTTTCGTCCAATCAAATATAGGCCAACTAACAAAATCAATGCAGTAAAAATAAATCAAATTACCAGAATATAAAAGCCATCTCAGTTTATATATACAAGAGAATTTGCGAGATGGTTTGTATGTAGAGTAAACTTAATTGTTCAATTCATTAGGACAAGCCTCACCAACCATCATACTAATGTTCACAATAGTGGAAAGATCAGCCCGGAAAACTTCCAATTCCAAAACTTCGCCAACTTTATCCCACATAAGATCCCACAACTGTTCGAACAGGGGAAAAAAGGTAGTTATTCCTCAATGTCGTGTCAAGTGGATAAAAGACACAATTTGATCGCCCAAATAATACCAAGATAGAGGCACGCTATTTATTACTGTTTACGTAATAGTTAAGGCCACGGTTTATTCTGTCAAAATCGCTAAAGATTGATATAAATGAACCCAGCATTGTCTTTTGACTATGATCCATTTTACACCATGGAGATTTTTTGTTTTTTTCAAGAACAGAATAGGTTATAGGCAACAACATTCTAAATAGTGCGACACCAGAGGTGAAGTCATGAATTCAGTATTTGCAACTTAATCACCTAGAAATACCCGAACACAAGACCAAAGAGAACTAAGCATTAATCAGATCAAAAGTGGAGAGTTCGTTTTATTCCTTGGAAAGTAATTTCACCAGGTAATCTATAATACAATATACTACTCCCCTGTCACTCTGAATTATTTACCTTTGGTGAATGAAAGTCCTATAATTTCCATTAAAAAAATACAAAGATTCAGCATACCTCTAAGAAACTCTTAACATCTTTGCCATCACATTTTAATATAATATCATCTTCAAGCAACCCAGAAGATTCAGCATAAGACCCTGGCCAAACCTACATGCAGTGAAATATAAAATTACAACGCAGCGTAGTGAAGGTACGATAACATAAAATTGCAATCACCAATGCATAAACATAAATACAAAAATGCCGCCACCCAAATAGTATTGTCAATACCAGCCCATATTTGCATTCATATATAACATTATGCGAATATGACCAATAAGAAAAAAAAATCTATGTGAATAAGCAAAAAAATAAAAAATAAAAATTGTTGGTTTTGTCTATAATTGCAACTATTTTAATCATAAGAAGATGTGAACGCAAACAAGCTTCTTTATCAAGCAATCGAGTCGTGAAATATCAAGCTTGACACCACCTCATTACCAATGTGAGTGCTTGCTACCAGTCATGACATGCATAAGGTTAAAATCTACTTTCCCCATACTCATTATAAATATCATCAGAATGAAAAGCCAAAGACAAATCTTTGGTCCATTTCCATTATAAATACTGATTGCTACTAAATTCATGAAATTGTTTTATCTCCCATCACCATATTGCCTGATTTGATAAAGCATTAGAACAGCTTCTCGTATACATCACTAAGCGGAAGAAAAGGAAACTTCAAACAAAATCAAACATTGTCTTGACTGCTTCACTTATTTAGTTATTTTTCAAGCAGCATGTGAAGGAGTTTATTTGTGCAACTCAGCCTCTCAAAAAGATTTTAAAGTCACTCTTTCAAAAATTCAAAAGTGTATTCTGTGGGATTTTAATCGTAAGATGTTATTCCTCAATTTATGTGCATAGCCTAAAATAGCACTTGAATTGTAAAAAGTGTGAAGCAGTACTGAAATCGACACATGTAGGGCAAGAGCAAGAGGCTTGAATATGATAGGGACATAGAGTTTAAACTAAAGGCAGATACAAAAGCTATCTCAACACTCTAGTCAACACTTGTAATTGAACAACCAAGTAAAGGCGCAAAATGCAGCCAAGTAACACACGAATTACCTTTTTCACCAGAAGGCCATTAGAGATGCTTGGAAATCTTTTCCAAAGCCTCTCGAGAGTAAGCATCCCTGTCTCAAACATGTTACTAGCTTCAAATCCATAAGAAGGATGGCGTAGTTCCCTATAACGTAGATAATAAAACTAGACTATTATGGTCATACACTAACAGTTGATGTATAGCAAAGACCACAAGTCAGCACCGTTCCCTCCACTATTACTACATAAACCCAAATATGATAAGTCTCATATGCAAGTGACTGTGATATACTCTGATATAATAAGAAATTTATAACGAATAATACTAGTCAAATTGACATACTTGAATCTTTTGCAGTGATTCCACAACGTGTATGCTATATTTATCGGCAAGAAAGGAGGGTCAGGAGAATTCTCAAAAAAGGCAATGCCAATAACTTCCCAGCGAGGTTGATAAGTGGACCCCCATCACCACACTTTCAAGTAAGAGATGTGTAAGAGATGTATAAGAAATCCATCAGTAAAAAGATTTTATACTCAAAATTAAGTTAGACAAAGAATCGAAGATTGATTAAAAAAACATACTATTGTGATGGAGCAAGTAGTTGACAACAACTCTCTACATTCAAACTTTGAAGGCACAGCGGGGCAACCTATACTAAAACAAAATAGTGTATATACGTAATGTTTAGTTTGAACAATACATCAACTGGTACTTGTAAGAGAAAAAAAAGAGTCATATTTTCAAACCAGAAACACCCCGAGGCGGCCATTAAATCAAATGACCGATAGAAATATCGGCCGACCACAACGACAGGAACTCCAACTTTAACCTTGAAAGTATGAGGACGCAGCTGAAAAGACTCATCCAGGCCGGTGGCATCATCATCAATCATGGTAAGCTTTGCAGGTTGGAGCGAAACATTGGACTTAAATTTTACAATTAGAATATTGTAGTGAAAATCATAAGCCCAAATTTCCCTAATATATGAGCATTCATCATAAGAACGAATAATAATCTGCATAACAATAAAAAAAACAATAAACAGACTGAAAAGAGATTGGCTTTCAAAGAAGTAAAGAAGACGATGGAAATCAACATGAAGGGTGTGTAGTTTAACTGATGTTTACTACTACTTTTGATCAACGAAAAATGCTTGAATTTTCACTGGACTCGTCACTCGTGGACCATCTTATTGTTTCAGTTTATACTGCATTATCATTTTCATGAAATAGGAGTAACTTGGCATAAGCTTTTCCAAGTTCTCTAAAATTGACTTTAAAACTATATAGTAATACGTAAGCATGGATGGTTAGAAAACAGGAGTAATAAATTAACCAACCTTTAAATTGTCGGCGAGACTGATTTCAAAAACATCTGCATCCGTAGGTCGTCGAATAAGATTAAGAGAAGTGACGACAACATTGTTATTTTGCTCAACTTCAATTATTGTTCCAGAGCATTCAGAAATCAGCTCCTCGCCTAGAATTCGTTAAAATAAATAACACAATGACATTTAAAAAAAAAAAAAACTCCATTTCTAAAATAATACTCAAAATACAAAGACAAATAATGAAGGATGACAAAAGTGTGCCTCTGAGAAAGAAACCAGTGACACGACGGAAGGAGAAGCTTTCAGCGCCGCTATCTTGCTAGAGATATCACAACGTTTGTCCGAAAATTTTGCTCGTCTGGTGCACCTTTTTTCCAAAGTAAGATGATCATTTGCAGCTGTACCAAAGATGATTTAACAAACACAATATCAATCTCACTCTCACACACACACACATACACACACACACACATATATATATATAATAAACGCTCACAATAAACATATTCTTCGGCTTGAGAATGTTCCATCTGATCAAAATTTCGTTTCTCTCCTTTATCCATTGTCTGCAAGCCAAATATAATCATCCAAACAAACACAAAATAAAGCACGAAAATTATTTGAATTGAAATCGAACCTCCTTGCTTGTTCGATTTAGGGTTTAAGAATGAAGATAGAAATAATCGGCGACGCGACGGCGACGTGGTGGCGTAAAGGTGATGCGCTGCTCGGGCCTCCGTTTGCTGGTTGTATTTAGTGTGGGCTGGGCTAGATCAAATTGAGTTGGGTTGGGTTGCATTTTAGTGTGGGCCTTATATAGCTATATTGGGCTACATATTGCAAGCGGCCCAACTCGATTATAGTTACTCCTTTGTTAAGGTTGTGTTGCATACATTTAACCTGACTCAACAACTATTATCGGTCGGCTCAAATGCTAGTTAGTGCTACAATCCAATATTCATTTTCAAATAACATAAACACTCATATGAACAAAAAAATAGGGCAATTACATTTATTATGAAAACAAGAAGAAGAAAAAAAAAGGTTTAATTAGTTTGATTTATTATTATTATTATTATTATTATTATCGGCCATGGCCAAACAGTATTTTGCAATCTCCCTGAATTTAGGCACACTCCTCAAATCAACCTTGGTACCGTCTTTGAGGGTAATGATGATGTCGCCCCACTCGCCAATAAACCTCGGTACAACCTGAACATCCTTAACGACGTCGTACGAGAAGTCGCTCCGGTCGCCGCCGGTCAGACCGGATATCACCGTAACCCTGAGGTTCGTGAAACTGTACCTCAGGAAAAACGCCCTCAAAACGGCGGCTGCGGACAGCGGCAGCCACACGAGGGTGAACCCGAGAAGGAGGTTTGCCAGGAGGTCGCCGTAGTGAGCTCCGCCGTCAAAAAAGATGCTTTCTTTGTTCTTCTTCTCGGCCCCGGCGGCGGCGGCGGTGGGGGATGGTGAGACGTGACAGGGCTTGGTGAGTGGGCGGGGGGATTTAGAGTTGGAGATGGGTTTCGGGAAGAAATTCTTGGGGACATGGAGGTTTGAAGAATGGTGGCGGTGGCGGGCGGGGGCGGTGGAAACGGTGATGGCGGCGGCGGAAGAGGCCATGAAATCGAATTGCCCGATCTATTTTAAGAAGAATCAACAGTATGTGACTAAAAATCAATTTGGGGGATTGATTTGGTTTTGGGATATTTGAGTGGCTGTGGTCAGAGGGAGCTGACGTGGTAGGCTTGTATCTCAATACATATAATATAAAAGATATTACGCGTGTATAATACTCCCTTTATCCTTAACACACTATATAAAATTGCACTTAAATTAAGAAAAATTGATTTTTTTTATGTTTTATAATATAATAAATTAAAAATATAATATATATTTATGTGTAAATAATAAAATAATTAATTCAATAAATAGTGATATATATAAAAATAAATAAATATTTATTGAAATGATAAAATTGTAAAAAATTAAAAACTTTCTATTTATTGAATGTACACTATATATTTTAAAGATTTTAAAAACTGACCAAAATTTAAATAAAAAATTGATTGTTTTAAAGGATATAGATTAGAGGGAGTACATTGTATTCGCATTTCAATTAAATATAAAAAATTATTCTAATATTTATTAGTATAAATTGTAAAACATGCACAAACACAAAAAAAAAATCATTAATATATTAAGATAATCATTAGATCATATCATTTTTAATACATGTTATGAACACATAGTTATACGTTCTAAATTGTCGTTTTTAGCTAGAGAATGGTGGAGTGAGTGGTTTTTATTTAACTGAAATGGTATTTAGGCTTAAAAAATATTAATAAAAAAATTATTTTATTTTTTTTATCATTAAAACTTGATATAATTCATTGTATTTTTTATTTATATTATCATCGCACATTTTTCAAATCTAATAAGATGGCGAAAATATTTTTCTTTGAACATATCTTTCATTAGCCATTTACAAGTTTCAAACATGCATCACTGTCTGCTTAAATAGGATATGTTTTGATCGAAATGTCAATTTAATTGGTCGGGGAAATTACTGGTTTTGTTATGTCTTGAACACTTCAAGCTAGCAAATTAAACAGTTCCGATTCCCGACCAAGTTTGATTCGGGTTGACGTGGTGCCTCTTCAAGATCAAGTACTAGTTGAAATTAGGCATCAACTACGGTTCAAATTCTAAAGTTTAGATCATACAAAGACGAGATAAATTAAGTATAATATCATGAAATATATTGTTTATATCCTTAATTATCTTGTTGAAAAGAAGAAGACCAATTTTAAGTAGAAGTCAACACAAGACAAATTAAGGATGAAAATAAAAATTAAGTAACCTATGTAAGAGCCAATCAATGCAAAATCACTGGATCAATAATATATGAATGAACGTAGAGTCATTATCGACGACCTAATATATACTAATAGCTAGCAATGAAATTAAATGATTAATTGCTCGTGATATTTTCGTCTCCAATAATAGTAGTATACATATAATTTTGCCATACATATTTTACACCTTATTTCGGAATCAAGCCCCAAGCGGCCAAGTCACAAATTTTTTGTCATACCCATATTCAATATCAACACAATTCCACATCATTATTCCACCACATATTTTAAAGAAAAATAAAATGAAAAATAAAAGGATAAAAACACGTTTATTATTGATATTTAGTTTTAATAAATATATTTTTAAAAAAAATTATAATTTTGTAGTTTTGATTAATTGTTTTTTTATTGTGAGAATACAATTATATACTCAAAATTTTATACTGTATATTACAACCAGTCAAATTAATATATTTTTATATTTTATCTAACATTCAAACTGTCATCAACGATTTTAAGTAATCGTATCAATACATCAAATTGTTTTTTATTTATTAAAAAATATCAATAATTCAATATATATATATATATATATATATATATATGCATGTATTACTATATTAATTATTATTATTATTATTATTATTATTATTATTACAAAGTTTATATATAAATATCATGTTTTATATTAAAATTAAATATATTTTCTAACATGTATGTGCCTCAAAAACAAAACTTTATGAACAATAATATTATAACTTTAGTAGCACCTTTCTACTTTAAGAATTATGCAATTAGTCATTTGAAATTCACAAATGATCAGGCATAAATATATTATTGAAGCAACAAATGAGAACACAAATTATTTAATTAATGCATATATTAATATATATTTAAAAATAGATCATAGGGGGATTCCATAAATATATAGCATCCAAAAAAGCTAAAAGTGCTAAGTTGGCCTAACATAGTGACCAAACCCTAGACAACATTAATTAATAAGATCGATCCATAAATGATCACCAAAATTAACATTACAAGAAATTAATTAAGCTTCATATAATTAACTATATAAGCTCGATCCATCGATCTACTCCGGCCTGCATCACATCAACAAGCTTCTAATTATGGCTGCCTGAGCACTATCCCCGTCCGTGGATTCCAAGAGCTCTGACAGTCGATCGCTGAGATCATCGACCTCTCGGTGCAAGTTCCTTATGTAGTTACAAGTCTCTTGCAACACTTTTGAAGCGGAAACCTGTCACACAATTATTATTAACACAACATTTAATATATATTGTTGTAACATTTCAATTAATTCATATGTTTATATGTAGATGCAGTTGTATGATTATTAAGATGGTGTGCGTAGCTGGGGAACATTCGAGTCCCACACGACATACTATGAATTAAATGAGGGTTGTCTCATTGCTTAATTATCCCTTGTCAAGAAAATGAAATGAAGATTGAAGGCCACACACACATACACAATAATTTTGTTTTAATTAAAGTTGTCAAATTAATCTCATAATAATAATATATGTACCTTGTCGGAACGCCTGCTGCGCATCTCCGGGATAAGCTGTTGCAACCTGGACACGAGATCGGCGATCTGATCATCGCTTATCCTCGACGGTCCCGATTGTCTGGATCGAGATCTTCGGCTAGACATTATATATATGTATGTATGTTTGTTTGTGTGTTACAAACTAAATATGATATGGTTGTTCGGGTTTGATCCCTTTCTCTCTCTTCTCTAGGATATATGTGTGTGTGTGTGTTGTGATTTTGTTGATTGTGTGCAGGAGTTTAAATGGAGGAAGAAGAGGATGATAATAATATTAATAAAAAAAAGAGATTAAAAAAACACTAAAAGTCTAGTGTTGGAGATGATGAAGACAAGTGCATGGGAGAGAGCAGTGGGCTGTGCCTGTTTTAAAATAGATGGTTTGAAAAATAAAAATAAAAATATGTAGGACTACTTCTTTTGTTTATTTTATTTTATTAGATTGCCGAACTAGTCGGTCCCGCTCTTCAACTAGACGAAGTTATTAGTTTCGACACGACTAAAATACAGTACGCCATCATGTTGCAATTTATAGCTAGTCGAATATCTACCAATTGATCATACTCAAAGGAGCTAGTGATTTAATTAGAACTTGTCGTCGAATATAAAACTACATTTTGTGTTATAATAGTGATATTATAATTAGTACTAAATGAAAATAATTTAATTAATTAATTATATAAGGATGCCCTAAATTATTTAAGATGGTTCGTTGATCACACAACTTTGCGGGCCATTCTGTGTCAGTATAAGCACGCAAGCCCATGTTATCTTATTAATATCGTCCCCCATTTTATTATTAAATTTAAATTTAATTAATTATTTTTAGTTTAGTTTTATTTTTTCGACTTCAAATTAATGATCAAGTGTGTGTTTATTTCAAACATCGATATATATGAGGGCACGCTAAAACATAGCTTGTTTAATTTTTAAAAGTTAACTAAGAGCATTACAATGGTATCAATTTTTTTGAGTTTGAACTCATTTATTTGAACTGTAACCATTGCAAGAGTGAGTTCAGTTTAATTTATTCATATGGCCCACTCTACTGCAAATTCTGAAATGAACCGAGTTCAAAGGTATGAACTCAACTTTTTTATTTATTTTTTACAAATATTGACATATGTCCTTAGTTAATTAGTCTGCCACAAGAAAGTGTATCACACTCTCCATGTTGGCAAGTAAAGTTTTAATTAAAGTTGCAATTTTTATTATTAATATTAAAAAGTAGTGGGCTCATAAAATGAGTTCAAACCGAAAAACCAATGTAAATGATAAATAATTCAGTTCATTTATTGATTAAATTAATTAAAAAAATTAAAAATAGTTAATTGGTATGAACTGAGTAACCATTGTACATGCTCTAAGTACCTTTCTGAGTAGATATAATATTCCATAATCCCGTGAAAAGATAATTATTTAATTATGATAACCAAGACAAAATTCATGTCATTAAAATAGTTACACGCATTGTGAATCCGTGATCACTTTCAATTAATCTAAGCCCAAACCGAGCGTGTGACTGTAGGATTAATTAGATAGGGACCCTAATTAATTAATTTATGACTAACTAATTGTGATTATACACATAGTTAGGAGAAAATGATTTGTAGTCAACGTTGCGAATTTCGATTAGCGTGACCGGATTCCTCAAATCTAAGTAGGTAGTCAACGCTTGCTTTAAATTACAACCAACCACTAACAGTAAGTAATTTTGATGGTGTGCGCGGGCGCATCGATCGGTGGCGCACGTGACGGGGATATGGTGGAGTATTTTCCGGCGGGATTAACGCCCAACCATTTTCATTTCGAACACGAAGCTTCCATTCATTATAGTAAAAGCTTTGATGGTACTTTATTTTTATATATATTATATTTTTTTGTCCTATAATTTTTTTTACTAATTTTGTGTAATTTACATACAATCACAGTATAATTTTATTGGATAGATATAATATATACATCCACTTATTCAAAAGTATTGTTAAAAGTTTGAACTGTATATGTTGCTATCAAGTGACACATCGTTTAAAATTTTACTAAAAATTATTAATATAATGAAATTTGATTTTTTATAATTTTAAAAAACTAACGTGAAATTGGCTTATGTTACAAAATATTTTGTGATATTATTTGTAATTCATACTCTCTTTGTTTCATAGTAACTAGTAAGGTTGACACACTGAAATTAAAAAAAAAGTTATTTTTTTAAATTTTTTGATAAAAAATATTGATAAAAATGTATTTTTAAATTAAAATTTAAAATAATTGTGAGTAGAAATGTATTTTAAAATAGAAAATTATAGTAATTTTTTTAAGTGTATCAATTGTAGTACACTCAAAAAAAGAAAAATGTATCAAGAAAGACAGCTAGGGTATTTGTTTTTATTTCTTTGACCATGTCAGTTGTTCAAAGTAACAATTTTTTCATGTGCGTATTATTAGGACTTTTCGATCCCAACGGTGCTAATGTTACAATTATGCCCCGGCCCCTTCACCATGAATTCCGATGTTTCTAATACAAATACCAGTATTAGTGTTATTTCAAATTATAAACTATAATGCAGGTGCATACATTAAGATGTGGTTTGGAGAAGGTGTTCACGTGAGCATATGAGAGTGCAACATTAATTAAATATAATTATATTTATATTTATATTTAAATGAGATGTAAAATTGATTTGGAGGATCTTCTTGCTTGCCCCACTCACAACACGTAACGTGACTATGGGAACGTATATCATATCATGACCTGTAAAAAACAACCTTGCATGCATCGTACATCCACATTATATTACGACTCGTCAATTTCAAAATTTTAGAAAAAAAATTATCATCATTTATAACCTAATAAAAATCGATTAATCGATTTTACTGTACTGTTTTTTATCATACCAAAAACTTTGCACTCATATATCATCGTTTTGATATTTATTAATAACACTGAAAAATCTGCTAATTAAGATGTAGTGATCAGATATGATGTTTAACAATACTTATATTATAGTATGTTAATAAAACAGAAGATTCAGTTCATTAACTAAATAGTCCAAAAATGAAATGTAAGATATTTATATATATGTAATATATATATATATATATATATATATATATATATATATATATATATATATATATATATTTGGCATTGTCTTGTTTATATATTAGATATTATATTATGTTTTTAAATTAATGATTTTAAATTTTAATTATTATGTATTAAAAGGTATATTAAACGTTGATAGAGCATATAACAATTTTTTAGGATTTCGATCTTCTTTCTACTTACAAAAGCCCTACAATATATTACGTCTATCACATGAAAAAAACTAAGCAATATAGAAAGAGGAATTAGCGAAGGCAAAGAAAGAAAAATCGGCGTATTCATATTTGGTAGAAGCAAAGAAAGAGAAATCGGCTTCTTCACATCTGGTAGGACAAGACGAAGGAGGCTGCTCAAGGTTAGTGCCTTACTTGATTAATGAATCCAAATTAATTATGAAAATTATGAAGTTCAAGATTCGTTTAATAATTATTAATTTTGCGTTTATGATTACGTGAAAACTTACATGTTCAAATCACAATGATGCGAAATGTTTCAAATTCGAACAAATTAATTCAACACAAAGTCACAAACTACAATGATCATAAATAACACAATAATATAAAACTCATTAGATCTACGTGCACGAGAGAGTGCGTAGACAATATGCTTTTACTATTAAAATACAGTATCAGCAAAACAAAATTATATTCTCGGCAATATGCTTTTTATAGATACTTAAAAGAGTTATAAATCATGCATGAACTCGATAGAAATATGATCACATATATGAAGTTTGTCAATTAATTAATTAATTGAATCATGAATTATGCCAAACAAATTAACATTGATTCCGCATCAATTCGCATTGAATTTTTCTTGCTATCAGGTCAAATTGAACTCGTCAAAATTAATTAGCAATATTTATTGAAACAAATATTATGCTCCGATCCGTATAAATTTTGATTTGAAATTGTAGTTGGTTTCAACATTTTAATAGTATAGTATAGTTTCACCCAAAAAACCGATGAATCATTCAATAGGACACATTAAAAAATTAAGACTTCAAAGCCAATAATATATACACATATGATTAGAGATGAAATTGCAGTTCTTCTATTAAAACAGTATTAATAATGGAGTATTTATTTCCAATATCAATCCAGATTTTCCTGATTCCGTATAATTCATTTGATAGATTAGAACCGGTTAATTAATTAATTATTATGAAATCCTCGATTGCGAAACGGTATTCATCACGTGCATATAATAATTGTATACTTCAAAATCTACAGTATATTTTATTTTTATAGTAGTACTATTATTTAATAAGGGCATTTTGAAATAAAGGCACCACATACTTTAAACAGTATAAATATCTAAACGTTACATGTCTTTTTTATAATATCGAAAATCAGATTACACATTTATTTTATAGAGTATAGTACTATAGTAGTAGTAGTGAGTTAATAATTGAAAGTCGTAATCGGTAAAATATTATATGCAGTAAAATGCACTGGACAAGGCTTTGCGTTTCGCAGAACAGTGTATGTCGCAGCACTATGTCTAGTACAAGAAAACGTTAGTTTTTCATGATTTACTTAATTTAAGTATTTTAATTAAATTAATCAAGTTATTAAAATGATATATATATATGTGATATATGTATATAATTGCAGCGGATTTAATTAAAAATAAATCACTTAAACGAACTCACACACATACATACGGAAAATAAATGAGCACGGATTTAATCATGTATGTGTATTTAAATTATACACATACGAACAGTCTTTCGCGCGACTAAATTTTTTATTAAAGAAACGAGTCTTTACAAAAAAAAAATCTTGAATTTACAAATGATTTCACACAACGCAATACACATGTATGCCTTTTTGTTTATCGTATCTGATGAGTATAAACAATCAGCAAAAACCTAGCTATTGAAATAAACATATACTCTAATGTCTTCGATCATCAGCATACAAAAAGGTCACTCCTAAGGACGAGCTGACACACGACACGAAGAGCTTCACACGAGAAGTCTCCAGCTCAAAAGCTTGATGATCGAACTAGAGATGAAACGTGTTTCTGAGGTGTTAAATGTGTTCAACGTGGTTAAGGAAATCAGTTGGAGTGAGTCCTCTATTTATAGGTGGGGAGGACCAACTAATTTCCTAGAAAAGCTAGGTCAAATGTCAGTTGAGAGATTTTAGGGCAGACTGTTTTGACCATTGCCGCAGGACTGCCTTCTGAAGTTTTTTTGGAATGCCCTGCCTTGTTGTACTGTTATCTTGACTTCAACAATCTTTTGCCCTTCGTTCATGCTTCACTTGATCTCTGAACTCAACGCCTTTGTCCATGCCTTGCAGAGCTGCGGCATAAGTCTGCCTTGCTGTGCAGCGGCAGAAAGTCTTTTACATGTTGATTGTTTCACGCATGTTCCAACAATGAATAATGTTAAATCAAATCACCTATACAATTAGTGATTACAACAGCCCAAATTGTGAACAAAAGAAAGAAAATAAATAAATATGTTAAAATAACAACTTCTTACCTAGTTATTTTTAATGTATTGTTATACCCAAACATATCTATCCTTACAATAATTTTTTCGTAAAATATAATTTTTCATCAATTTAAATCTATTTAATTTTCGTTATTTACGTGCAAGAAGTTTGTACATATAACTTGTTGACAGTCAAAAAATTCTGTTAGGACCCGACCGAACATATGTAGAGATTTAGAGGATTGGACGAACTAGTACAAAATATGACCATCACAAGCAAAGAATGGAGAGCAAAGATATTTATATTATATTCCTATATTTTGGGAATTGTGAATGTCCCCTTTTGGTTACCAAGGTTCTCTTATTTATAGCAAAAGAAATAGGGTATGTGTCCTATTATGTTGGGCCCTTTCTTTTTTTCTTCCTTGGGCTCAAGCCCAATTTGGCCCAATAAAATATAAAAATTAAAGGTACAATACAATAAAACTCATGTTTGCCTCCCCTTCATTTATTAACCTCGTAGGCCTTAATACGACCGGGTCTTGTTGGACTCGCGTATATTTTTAGTTAACGGGTCCTCCTTTTTCTATTACAAACCGTGCTTAAAACACGTATCAACAAATGCCCCCCGAGAGCGATTTTCCCCGAGTAGTGCGACAAGGAGAATTGCTCTCGGCTGATGAAGTGTTTTTTGCACGGCCCTTACATTATCATCATCTTTGTGGGCACGAGTAGGATTTCTCCGGATTTCTCTCGTTTCGGAAGTTGTGCTCGGATCATTTATGTGCGATTATCATTATTATTATTGTTTAATATTTTTTAAAGGAGGTCTCCCGTGATATTAGGCACTAACTTGTTTGAGTATATATTGTTCGGCTTATTTGACCGGCAAGATACTGGGTGAACATATTTCATTTCTCTGAAATGCCCCAGTATAATTTACTTGTCAAAATGATACGTGCTCGATCCAGATGGGTCCGGGAGGAATTCCACTCAAATCCGAAATGATAGTTGCTCTCCTGCCGAGGTGACGAGCATCGCCTAGCATGCTCTCCCGGACAGGATCTCAGAGGATTTTTACTCGGCTCCAGAATGATAGATGCTCTCCTGCCGAGATAACGAGCAGCGACTAGCATGCTCTCCCGGACAGGATATCGGAAGAGTTTTACTCACTTCCGGAATGATAGATGCTCTCCTGCCGAGATGACGAGCAGCGACTAGCATGCTCTCCCGGACAAGATCTCGGAGGAGTTTTACTCAACTCTGGAATGATAGTTGCTCTCCTGCCGAGATGACGAGCATCGACTTGCATGCTCTCCCGGACAGGATCTCGGAGGAGTTTTACTCAACTCCGGAATGATAGATGCTCTCCTGCCGAGATGACGAGCAGCGCTTAGCATGCTCTCCCGGACAGGATATCGGAGGAGTTTTACTCGACTCCATTATAATAGTTGCTCTCCTGCCGAGATGACGAGCAGCGACTAGCATGCTCTCCCGGACAGGATCTCGGAGGAGTTTTACTCGACTCCGAAATGATAGATGATCTCCTGCCGAGATGACGAGCAGCGCTTAGCACGCTCTCCCGGACAGGATATCGGAGGAGTTTTACTCGACTCCATTATAATAGTTGCTCTCCTGCCGAGATAACGAGCAGCGACTAGCATGCTCTCCCGGACAGGATCTCGGAGGAGTTTTACTCGACTCCGAAATGATAGATGATCTCCTGCCGAGATGACGAGCAGCGCTTAGCATGCTCTCCCGGACAGGATATCGGAGGAGTTTTACTCGACTCCGGAATGATAGATGCTCTCCTGCCGAGATGACGAGCAGCGCTTAGCATGCTCTCCCGGACAGGATCTCGGAGGAGTTTTACTCGACTCCGGAATGATAGATGCTCTCCTGCCGAGATGACGAGCAGCGCTTAGCATGCTCTCCCGAACAGGATCTCGGAGGAGTTTTACTCGACTCCGGAATGATAGATGCTCTCCTGCCGAGATGACGAGAGCAGCGCTTAGCATGCTCTCCCGGACAGGATCTCGGAGGAGTTTTACTCGACTCCGGAATGATAGATGCTCTCCTGCCGAGATGACGAGCAGCGCTTAGCATGCTCTCCCGGACAGGATCTCGGAGGAGTTTTACTCGACTCCGGAATGATAGATGCTCTCCTGCCGAGATGACGAGCAGCGCTTAACATGCTCTCCCAGACAGGATCTCGGAGGAGTTTTACTCGACTCCGGAATGATAAATGCTCTCCTGCCGAGATGACGAGCAGCGCTTAGCATGCTCTCCCGGACAGGATATCGGAGGAGTTTTACTCGACTCCGGAATGATAGATGCTCTCCTGCCGAGATGACGAGCAGCGCTTAGCATGCTCTCCCGGACAAGATATCGGATGAGTTTTACTCGACTCCATTATATTAGTTGCTCTCCTCCCGAGATGACGAACAGCGCTTAGCATGCTCTCCCGGACAGAATCTCGGAGGAGCTTTACTCGACTCCGGAATGATAGATGCATATGCCAACTTTTCTAATGGAATGTATCTGGTTGACATATTAGGTTGTCTGGGGTTCTTCCATGTGAACAACCAGGTTTGGGTATTTGATGGCTGTGCCCATCAAATGCCCCAGTGTTTACTTGTGGAGGTCTGTTTGGGTGCAATACAGTTTCTCTCTTTATTTCTCCTGTTAGGCATATTACGTCATGCCTCTATATGTTTCTCTTGTTAGGCAGATGAAGACTTGTTCTCCACAAGAGATGATAGGAAGATGTGTTCCTGTCTTTGCTCCCCGACTCGGTGACATCGTCGACCAGTCGAACTATTTCGATTATTCCCTTTTAGGGCCTCTAATATGCTAATCTCTTAGACTGTTCACCTGTCGAACAAATTACCTGATTGTCTGCTCTCCTATCGAACAAATGAACTAATGGTCTGCTCTTCTATCGAACATGTGACCTGGTTGTCTGCTCTCCTATCGAACAGGTGCCCTGATGGTCTGCCCTCCTGTCGAACGGATGACCTGGTTGTCTGCTCTCCAGTCGAACGGATGACCTGATTGTCTGCTCTCCAGTCGAACGGATGACCTGATGGTCTGCTCTCCTATCGAACAGGTGCCCTGATGGTCTGCTCTCCTGTCGAACGGCCGACCTAGCTGACCTGCTCGTCCAACGCTCGAGGATCACCCCTCCTTCTAGCGCCAATTGTTGACAGTCAAAAAATCCTGTTAGGACCCAACCGAACATATGTAGAGATTTAGAGGATTGGACGAACTAGTATAAAATATGACCATCACAAGCAAAGAATGGAGAGCAAAGATATTTATATTATATTCCTATATTTTGGGAATTGTGAATGTCCCCTTTTGGTTACCAAGGTTCTCTTATTTATAGCAAGAGAAATAGGGTATGTGTCCTATTATGTTGGGCCCTTTCTTTTTTTCTTCCCTGGGCTCAAGCCCAATTTGGCCCAATAAAATATAAAAATTAAAGGTACAATACAATAAAACTCATGTTTGTCTCCCCTTCATTTATTAACCTCGTAGGCCTTAATACGACCGGGTCTTGTTGGACTCGCTTATATTTTTAGTTAACGGGTCCTCCTTTTTCTATTACAAACCGTGCTTAAAACACGTATCAACATAACTAACTATAATATCATCATCAAAACACCCCTACAAATTAGTCAGAGTGGCATTTGATCATGAGTGTGTAGTTCAGTACTCACACAAATAAAATCATAAATAATCTATATCGATTAAAAAAATCGATCTGAGGCGGAACCGAACAAAAAGTCTCAGTCAGATCGAGAATGCCCTGCCCATACCTCTAGAAGCACGAAATGAAACTCTATTGTTAAACATACATTGCCATTTTCTTGCATCCCCATATCATACGGCTGCTGCTGCTTTTTAATGTCCCATACAATTTGCAGTGAATAATCCCAACAACCCATGTATATATGTATGCATGTATGAGATATCATATAGGCAGCTAGGTCAAATTCGACGTTAAGTTATCGTAAAACAAAACACAAATTTTGTCAACTCTCACACGAACATGTGATCATGCATGATTTTATCTTGTCTTAAAATGTACTCATACTACTAAGAGAGTTTCCCAACCCCAGGTTTAAACCTTCGATTTCATGACGTCCTCTGTTTACATCTGGCGCGAGTGACGGCCAAAGACATTCGCCAAAACCACATGTCGACATATATAGTCACCAGCAGCATCAGTTATATCAGCATCAACCATGTGGTGTGTTTCTTTCTCCCTAGCTCCTTACTTTAGGTATACGAATCTGATCTTTTGGACTCAACATAATAAATTTGAACTGAACTTAAATTAAGTTCAATTAAATTGAACTTTAAAATATTAAAATAAAAAATAAAAATAAAAAAAAATTAATAAACCGAACTTAATAAATCTGAACTGAATAAGTCTAAATAGAGAATAAACTCAAAATAACAAGTCCTAAATGTTTGTCTCGATTCATATTTATTTTCAAATTGGACTTGGGATAAGGAATTCGTTTTCTCGCGCCTCCTCATGAGTCAAGCAGAACTAACACCTTGTTTGGCCAATTTCTAGATTCAAAATTGATTAATTTTATTGCTTTCAATAAGTATTTTAAAATATTTTATTTTATGTATACAATCATTTGAAATTGTTAGTGATAACGAAAAAACAAAAGCAAAGGGATAGTCGAAAAAATATGTTCTACTAATATTTAAAAAACAATATATATATAAACATGAACTATAGCCTTTGACATTGGGTCTACACTTAGCAGATTGACAAATACACATCAGTGGACTTGCACACTCGTATGCTTCTCATTTTGGGAACAAAATAATTTTATGATCAAACATAATAAATGTGGAGTTATTATGAAAGCAACAAACAAACAAACCAGACAAATATCTCCTGTGTGTTTTGCTCGCAACTGTTTGTGGATGGATAACACAAAAGTTGCTGTAAGAACCGAGCGACGTAAAACGAGTCATATCAAAAGGCTTATACTCAGAAGGGATACTACAAAATTACCCTGAGGTTTTCACCAAATTATAAAAAAGTCCAAGTTAATAATTTTATGCTTATTTAACAGGGATAACACAAAAGTTCCTGTAATTTTAAAGTTTAATAAGTTGATCAAGCATCAATGGTAATTTGTGAAATAGGTACCCTAGCCAGAATTTTAGAACAATAATTTTACCGAACGGAAGCATGCAGACATGCAGTGGCGGTTATTTAAGCTTATATATAAGATCGAGAGCAATTAACAAGTGCACATCGGATGCCTCTGAGTAAGAATAATCGTTACTAAAAGAAGGGGAAAAAATACTATCAACGATGTTCAGAAAGGAACCGTGATCTCAATCATCCATACATGTCACGTAGAAAAAGAATTATCTTAAATCAAATTTCTGTGCCGTCCGAGCATGTGCTGCACATGGGATATGTCAGTCAAAGCTTCAACATTTAAGGTTTTTTGGACAAGTTTTTTTCGAGAAATTCAGCATGTGAACCACAAAACATTAAATTTGTACATTATCAGCATATGCCAGTTACATATTTTCTTTATACTTTTCCAAAAATATTGAATGCCAAACAGTATGCAGATAAAAAGTTGATGTTAACTTACTGCATAGAAACCTCTGCATACGGCTGTATAGTTCATGGAAAACATTTCATTCTCTGCAATGTGTATACTGATAAATTTTATGATGTTCTTCGGGAGATATGAAATTACTGCAAAAAATAAATAAATTACCTGTTTCTCAATTTCAACAGCCGATGCAGAAAGTCTCCTCTTCAGTACTAACCTATCTTCCTCACAAGTTTCCGCCTCGGTATCTAAAACAAATAAAAGAACGTGGTGATTTTATATTTTAATTTTATGTAAAATTTCAAAAACAAAAATGAATAATCACAACACTAGCAGTCCTCAAGCGTATGTTCCTCGTAGGAAAGGACATGTGGAAAGATCTATAATAGGCTTAGTCGCTTAGAAGATGCCAGTTATGTTAAGTTTCTAAACTAACAGGGTCCAACATAAAAGAGTTCGATATTTTATCGTATAAGATAATTTAGGAACTTCAATATCAATGACCGATTTCTAATTTTCTAAGGATCCAATGAGACAAGGTTAACAACTAAAATAACATTCACATAATTTACACTTTTCGTCAAATGCGCTCTCAAATTGACCATGAAAAATCATAAATTAAAGTCTTCAACAATAACTACTTTCGGATCAAAATTCATTTATATAGTTCTGGATACAGTTATTTAGAAAAAGACGATTATCAGGATGAGTGTCCAAGACTCCAAGCAGTATGTGCATGAGAAAAAACTTTCCAACTTACCATAATAGTATGTCGATAAAATAGTGATCCGTTCAGTTGGCTGAAAAAGAGAAAAATATATATGCGTTAACTCACAAAAAGTATCAAACATGGAGTGATGAAATGGGTCATTGTGGCATATCTTCTTAAACACAATATAAATAAATTAACAAACTATACCATAACAAAAATTCCTTCTCGACGTGTAGGAACCTGCTCAAGTTTTGTCAGTGTTTCATCACCCTTGGTAACTTTACCAAATATTGCATACTGAAATATATCCCAGAAAAGACAGTTACTATTTGACTGTGTTAAAACATTTATAGAAGAAAAAACAAAGAAAACGGTTAATAGTAGCTATTTTGTAGTTATACTTGGCCATCAAGGTGAGGGGCATCTCCAAGGAGTATTGAGAACGAAGATTGTGCACTGTCGGGGTCAGAAAATCTGTAATGAAAAGAGTTAATTTGACACAGTTGAAAACCATATGATACTAGTGTATATCATACTGTATATTTGTACGGTGTACGGTAATGCCAATAAGAGGAGAGACAATAACCATATTTTACAAATAAATTTTATTTTTTTATACTTAACCATTGTACTATATCACATCATTTAAATGATTTTTTCTGAAACAACAATTATAACGTAAGAAAAGTTGGGGCTGCAAATTTGGATTTCGTAACATATTTTGAAACAGTGATTAGAGTTCTAAATATTGCAAAGTGGATGCTGCTTGTCCATAAACTTCCAACGAACCTTAAGGAAATTATAATAGGAATTCATTATAATTCTCTTGTATATCAAATCATAGGGATAATTATATAAACTACAACTGAGGTTTAGAGTACTAAACAAGACCCAAGCTGCCCAGCAAACTTAAGAAGTAACAAACGAAGAAATCATCAATTGTTTTACACGAATCCATGACAGGCCCAAACCCTCAATGGTAGTGTTTGTGAAAGATATCATGAAAACGGCATTACCTTCCCATGGAAAGAATCCCCCTGACGTGTTTGACGTCGCTGAATTCACCAACAATAGTTTTTTCAGCTTCCAACTTCTGCTTTTCATCCATTGGAGCAGCTCTTCCTCCAGCAACATCCGCCACCTGAGCAACAAACCCTTTGTCGACCTGCGAAAACCATAAGCACTCTTTTCATTATGCCACAGTAAAATTCTTTAAGTTATTTATTTGTTTTTGAAGCGGTACCCGGAAGAAATGATTGGTGTTATAACCTCCCAGCCGAACAAGCTTGAAAATGTGATCGACCGTCTTGGGCGCAACTCCGGGATAGAAACCAAACTCAATATCTCCATAATCCGTCTGCATTTCAAAACAAGATTACAGATTACAGATGTACATGATAATAAACCCAAATTCATAGTTGCAAATCAAAGAAAAGATGTGATTAAAATGGAATGGATTGGAAAAACTCATGGAATTAGTGACAGTTTCAGTGAGAAATAAAATCAAACAGTTTGTAAGCATGATTAGATTCCTTACATCGTTCTAGTTCATCAACATTAATTATCAAAGTAAAGCACGAATCTTTCGCACCTGAAAAACTACACGAGCGGATCCCAATTCAGTGTCTGTAGAAATCACACCGCGGAGGAGGCCAATGCATGCAATCGCGACGGAGATCGACACCCTCCGATTACTGCCCATCTTCGTTGACTTTGATTTTCCCCTTCTGAGAATTACAGTAAGATTTTACAATGGGGTTCTGAAATTGTACAAATTGTGGAGCATAGTGTACCACCACTCAGTGAGAAGCCGTATTGGGTCGATACGAGAGTCGCTCAACCTTCTTCGTCAGGGTTGTTGGGTCAGGCCTGCTATCTAGGCCCATTATTAGATCCATGAAATCAACATCAGCCCAATTATACTATCGGAGTTGGGCCTGTGAAACTAACCAATAATAACAAAAATAAATGTCATCGATTGGACACTAGTGGAGATCGTTTGAGATACGTTTTATTCAAAACAAAAACCCTAACATTCAACACGGTCTTATCATGTGATGGACGACATATCCAACTATTTACCAAACAAAATGTGATATTGGACATGAAATATAATTATAAAATAATTATATTCTAATTGAATTTTTCAATTTAAATATCTCGTAAGATACTCGCTCAATCATTTCACCCACTATAATTAATATTTTCGAAAACGAAATAAAGTAAATTCAACGAACGTATTGAAAACTTTTCATCATCATTTTAGTAGTAGAGTTTAAAGTCATAACTAAACCATTCCGAAATTGAATAATTAAGAAGAATACGAAATTCAGAATTTGACCCCCTATTCCACTCATTATTGCCGAATAGCCCCAACTTTATAATTATTTCGCACTAGAAAGTAGAAAGTATAGCCACTTTGTCTTATAATTTCACCGAGTAATTAATTTCATCATTTTCGATTATTTTTGTTAATTCGCCTAATATATGTACAGGAGTTCGATTTTTGTATATCAATTGACGATTATATCTGGCTAATTGTCCATTGTACTAATAGTATGATCGATTAAATGTTATGCATCCATATGTTTTTTCCGAAGGTTCAATTCGAAAAAATTCTATTGAATTTAATTTCTTATCCAACATCTTAAAATTGATATTCCCATTTAGGAAAGGACAAAAATAGTAATCTGAATGTTGAAATGTTGTATGTAACTATCCAATCAAATTATTTAAGGCAAAGTGTCACACTCAATAGGCTTTAAGAATTTAAGGATATGTTCTTTTGGACTGAAACCAGCTCAACTGAACTGAATTAAATTTAAGCGATCTAACTGAACTGAATTGATTTTTTTTATAAAAATAATAATGATTTTTATAAATTATTAAATATATTTTTAAAAATATTAATAATATTATGAAAGTAACTAGATTTTATATTTAAAATTATATATATATATATATATATATATATATATATATATATATATATATATTATTTTTTGTTTATTTTAATTTATTTTAAAACGAACTGAACTGAACTAAATCGATCTGAACTGGACTGAAATTAAGTCCAAAAAAACAGATTCTTAAAGTTTTTTTTTTGTATCACTAAAATTATAATTAGTTATTAGAGTCTGTCATTGGCCAAAATAGCTAGGACTCATCGTAGGCTAAGGTTTGTTTGGATTATATGCGAAAAAAATCTTTATGAACAAGTGAAATCAAAATTACTCCACGAAAAAAGATTAATTTTTTTTCGGGGGAGATTACTCAAATTCGCGTCTAAAAACTGAAACTAATTATAGTGTGTTGCAGTTCAAATTCATATGATTGTGTGTGGGATTGATCTTGACGGTCCCCAGGTGATGCAGCACAAGAGTCGTCGATGATACAAGATCCAGTGCATGTTCCAGTTGGGCCAATTACGAGATCACGAGCTAAGAAGTTCAAGTACAGCTTGGTGGTGATGATCCAAGAAGTATGGTCTCAAGAGTTACTGAAGAAGCCCATTGGAGAATCGGACTTCCCTAGTCTTCATGCTGGACTGGCTCAATCGCACGTGATAAGATTAATAAGACTTGGGTTGTTCGATTCTTCAATGGACTTTTTCAGTAACTTTTGAGCCCATAATTCTTGGATCATCACCACCAAGTTGTCCTTGAATTTCTTAGTTCGTGATCTCGTAATTGGCCTAACTGAAACATGCACCGGATCTTGTATCATGGGCGACTCTCGAGTTGCAACAATATGTGGCATAATCCGTCCATTAACAAATGGAGAACTTAACAAAAATCGAAAGAATAAAAAAAGGTGCTTTCATTTTGGCTAAAAGATAAACAAATATTGTCACACTTGAAGTAGTTTTGATAGAGATTATATCAACGAAAAAGATGTATTCAGTGTCCAATATTAATCCACCTAGTCACATTTCGCATCGACAAATTAATAATTATAATTAAGAATATGTAAGGGAATAATATAATTAAGCATAATGAAAGATGTTATAAAAAAGATGGAAAAAAGATACTAGTACACATTAAAATATGGTGGCTATAAGAAACGTGTTGTTGTTATTTTATTAGTTGAATAATTCAGTTTTAAAATAATTTTTAATAATAGAATTCATAAAACGAAAATATTAATTTTAATTTGATTAATTAGTGTCCATTAAACTTTCCAGCCATTCAATGATGATTCACATGACACCATATTATTTTGACACGTGGACGTTAGTTAGCCAATGAATGGTACACGCCGGTATCTTATTAGAGCATCTCGATCCGAGGCACTTGACCTAAATTTATTAATTTGCCTTTTTTTCTTTTTCTTTGTTCAATTATCAGCCATATTGTGGATTTGATTTGGATTAAAGATTTGCATGGAATAAATTTAAACATTTACTAATCAATTTATAATTAACGTATAATGGTAGGACAACTCAATCATAACTTGACAACTCATAAATATATTGAATGAGATTTGTTTTTATTTCACTTTACTTTTTAAAATTATTCAATGGAGTATGTATTTGGTATTTTTATATCAAACAATACAGGTCTAACCGTCTAACAACGGCTTAAGTTTGAAAATTTGAAGTCTACTTTTTTTCATAGGTCGGGTTTAGATTTAAAATTTTGAAACGGGAAGCTCTTAACCTTTAAAATATTAGTAAATCCTCTATAAATTAATACTTTTAAAACTATAAAATTTTATTAATTAAGAGAAGGATTATTAATAAATTGAATATTTTTATTAATTCAAATAATCAAGTTAAGATAATTTTTTTTTTATTAATTTAGAGAGATTATTAATTTATGAAAATGTTTAATTATCAATTGTATGCTGACTCATTTAAAGTTAACCGAAACAATATCTATGGAGTATATAAACAGCTCAATTGACAATTCTATTGATCAATAATCAGGTTATAATCATCGTTTGCGCACTATGTAAGGTGCACCCCTAATTAAACGACTTGCTTCAAATTCAAATTGAAATAACGTTTTTAGGTAAAGTGTGAATGACTTAAAAATCTTTAAATAAGTGAATAATTATATTTCAATATATGAAAAAATAACAATTAATATTATTTTTGTTATTATTATTATATACGTATACACAAATTTATTTATAATGTACTGTACATATGTCTTCAATTAGTTTCTTAGTTTTTTTTATATATATTTTTGTAAATTTATTCTCACATGTTTTTTTCAATGCGAATATCGGTTAATTCTATGTTGGCTCGAGGGTTGTAACACAATTTTATACACATTGAGCCACGTGTAAATTACTTTTAATTTCCACCATATGTTGTATACTTGTATTTATCATTTTTAAATAAATACACTACTTTTAATTTCCACCATATTTTGTATACTTGTATTTATCATTTTTAAATAAATACATATGTTAAATGATCAATGGTTGATCAGGGTACTACCCACATATGGTAGCATGGAAAAAACCGCGAATATCGAAAGGTTTGTGTTTTGTGAGTAATGTAATTTTAACCAAGTCAATAGTTAAGTGGGTCACAATGTTAATTTTTTATTTATTTAATACGTACTCCTATATAAGTATTTTTTTTTGTTTATTAAATGAGTCGATCGAGTTAAGAATGTAAGAACGATAACTCGTTAATAAGTATGTTGATTGTGAATTTTAAATTTTAATATAATTATTAAATATTGTTTTTGTGTTTGAATTTATATTTTATGACAAATAATTTTGACACAATACAACTATTACGGACTTATTATTTCTGAAATTGATTGAACTGAATTAACTTTTAATAGGTTTGAAGTGAACTTAATAAGTTGGAATTGAACTGAAATGAAAATGAAATTAAGTTCAACTTAATTTAATTTAAAATATTGAAATATTACTAAAAAATAAAAAATAAAATAGCTTAAATGAATTGAATTGAACTTAATAGGTTTGGATTGAACTTTAGTTGTTCTAAATTTGACTGAATTTAGTGGATATGAACTTAAATTTAATTTGTCTGAATTGAACTTAATTTACTAAATCTAAACTTAAACTTAATAGAAAACTTAATATGTAAACTGAAATGAAAATAAATTTAAAAAACAGTTGTACAATAATGAACTGGGCAAATTGTGGAAATTAGGGAGGTTAATTACAAATAGTAAAGTAAAGGTCCACCTGACTATAGGCACAATATGAAAATATTCACTACCTCATATATTAATTAATTAATTATATGAACTTTGCTGAATAAAATGTTATTAATTGTTTTGGCTCACTTTAATTTATTTATACATACTTTACAATCTCAAGAGAAAAAGTAATGAATATCTCAAAGTAAAATATTGAAAATATAGAATGCGTTTGTAGAATAAAAAAGGAAAAGAAAAGAAAAGTAAAAGGAGATAGGAAAAAATATCCAAAAATATTTAGTAAACCAATACCACATTATAAAAACACACATAATTTTTTATAGTACCAAAAATGAATATGACTTGATTTCTAATATCGTAATTGTTATAAACTCAAGAGAATTGAGAGAGAATAATATAGTAGAAAGAGAGACAATATAAGAAGAGAATAGAATTCTTATTTCATTCATATGGGGAGACCACTTTATATAGGATACAAAATAGGGTTTCTGTCTTGTTCACCAAGAAAGGGTAAACTAGTCATTCACTAATTAATAATATTCATAACACTCCCCTTTGAATGACTATTTACAGGATTGTTGTCTCGTTAAAACCTTGCCAGGAAAACCCAGTGGGATAAAACCTCGACGAAGGAAAAAGAGTACAACTTGCTCCCCCTGATTGTAATCACCGAAGATCTTTGAGTTTGTGATCAATCAATCTCATTAAAATCTGTAACTAATAAACCATATAGGAAAAACTTAGTTATTCAAATATAAATTTTGGTCTTCAGGACCCAACTTTCGAATTGCTGAGTTTCACATTCATTTGTATTATTGTATATTTTTCGTCCTTCAGGGACATGCCTTTACCAGACATCTATATTGACTAGAGCATTCGCAATTGCTATAACCGGCCGGTAACTCTGCTGGAGTATTTTAGATGCGTCTAGTGTTCAATATACATTTCTTCACAAATGAACAATAATGTGAACTTCAATTCACAATCATTTGAACTTCAAGTTCAATATCTCAGTTTATTTCGAAAATAAACTCATATGGAACATTCTGATGTTCTCATTATTATCGAGTGATGTACATGCCTCGTTAAAAACCTCATTATAAAACCTTGTAGGAAAAAAATACTCGAGGAAAAGAGTACATGACATTCACATGTATATTGTGGTGATTGTCTCGTTAAAAACCTTTAACTAAGAAAACCCTGTGGGAAAAACTTAGTAGAGGGAAAAAGAGTACAATCAATGGTCTTCGGGACCAATCACTGGTCTTCGGGACCTTGTCTTCAATATCATTTTTGTCCATAATGACATATGTAATATGATACTATACATGTTCCGATTTTCATTTTCTTTCATTTCAGGAATCTTAAAATCCATCGAGGATTTTCATGTATGTATCATTCGAATGATTTATACATGTTCAAATCATACATTCATGCATATCTATACTTATCGTTGTTGCTGCCAGAAGTATAAGGTAGCGGAACTTAATGCCATCCTTAAAAATATCGAGTTTCTTCGAAAAACTCTTGAGCAACTAATCTCGCCTTTATATCTCACCACATTATTATTCATTTTCGTACGAACACCCACGTATATCCTTCTGAGATAATATTTTTATCCAGCGAGTAATGCTCAGCCTCAATTGCTCATTTCTATTTTCTTGCGTGCTGCCGGCACACTATTATTGATTTAAGTTTTGGATCCAAATTTTCTAGAGCAACTCTGAAGGCAAATATGTCGTTGACGACTTTTTCCATGTTGATGACAATTCATTCTATCAACCAAATCTTTCATCATTTCCCAACACATTTAATTTGGCTGTTCCGCAATCCCATGATTTTCTTTTATCATGTGCACATGCTTTTTTTTTTTCAATGGGATTTTCATCTAACTCTCTTCAGGAGATTTTGAGGGTGACTAAATTTTATTACCGCGGATTTATTTTATATCTTGAGATCGATCTACTACGCTTCAGGCGTATATTAGAATCAACATCTGAGTTGATCTCTTTGGTATTTGAACTCTTATAGTTCATTTATCACAAATATATGTGATTTTGTCACACCTTCATTAATTTGGCAGATTACTTGCTGAATATTGCAAGTGACTTATTTTCATGAACTTCGGGTTCAATTGATTGGTGCATGGATCTAAAATTAAAGATCGTTTTCATTCCATGAAATTTCTCGGCATTTATAATTTTTATATTCTTATCTCCCCCTAATGCCGGGAAATATCTTCCTTAAATATGCAAATCAACATAATTGCTGTAAATCGATCTTCAGGATCGCGGGCTCAAGATATTTAATATACCTTATTTTCTATTATGCCCGTTCATACACTTTAGTGGTGATATTAATATACGTTGCATATTAATTCGCAAATGAGAAATATTTGATTTATTTCCACGCACTTAATAATATTCATGATATGCATCATCTTCATTTTAAGTACATTTGTAGCACTCGTGGGATAATTAGTAAAGCTCTTCCGGAGATAATTAGTAAAACTCTTCGGGAGCCAACTTTTAATATGTTATCATTTACATAACTTTACCAACGATCCTTCGGGGATACAGTATCTTTACTAATGATCCTTCGGGGATACAATATCTTTACTAATGATCCTTCGGGGATCAAAATACTTGTGTCATTCAAACTTTATTCACGGTCCTGCAGGGATTTCGTGTTTTCTTCTTTAATTATTTCACCCAAACCTTTTTGGAGAACAAAATAAATCTCAATATATAATTTTCTCAGAATTGGAATCGACTTTTTCGATATTCCACAAGTACCACATAATAAGATACATTTGTTCTCGATTTTCAAAAGATATCCTTCAGGGATAATTCATATGACGAGAACAATCGATTTTGGCTACTATGAGTATCATTATCATGATGTAACTTTATTAAAAACATTTAATGTTTGAACTTTGCTTCTTCGGGAGCAATTAATAAAAATAATTATTACATCAAAAGCCATTGATTTGATATTTCTGCGGGAATATCATATCATAACGTTCTTCCGGAACATCTAAAAGTTATTGCTACTACGGAAGCAATTTAATTTGATATTTCCAAACTTATTGCTACTACGGGAGCAATTTACTTTGATAGTTATCGAATAATATCAAATTATGATGTTCTTCCAGAACGATCAATAAAATATTTAAATCGGAGTATATGTTCTTCGGGAACATTCAATTTAATTGATTATTAAGGAATATCAAATTATAACGTGTCTCGACAGATTTAAAATCTTGTAATCCGAGTCAATCATTAAATCTCCATCAATTTTCAAAGATATTATTTGAGATTATTAGTATATAATTATAATCGATTTGATATGGATGTTTATGCAGGAATATCACATCACGATGTTCTTCAGGAACATTTAATTTTGATATTTTATCAGGAATATCATATCATGTTCTTCAGGAACATTTACTTTAATTTAGTTTTAATATTTCTTCAGAAATATCATGTTCTTCAGGAACATTAAAATTTAATTCTGATTTTACTAAGCATAACTAATTTGATATTACTTCAAGAATATCATACTATAGTGTTCTTCAGGAACTCAATCATAATTAATTTGATATTACTTTAAAAATATAAAGTTCATGAATATCATATTACAATGTTTTTCGGGAACATATGATATTACTTCAGGAATATCAGATTATAATGTTCTTCGGGAACATATGATATTACTTCAGGAATATTAGATTATAATGTTCTTCGGGAACATATGAATTTAAGAAAAAGGGAGGAGAAATAGATATATTTATAATTATTAATGAATATAAACAAACATATAAATTCTAAATTCTTGCCTTGTAATTCGGATCTTGGATGAGTAGAACTTCGATGAAGAACGTGGTTGAGCTTTCGTGCTGATAACGTGTTATAAACTCAAGAGAATTGAGAGAGAATAATATAGTAGAAAGAGAGACAATATAAGAAGAGAATAGAATTCTTATTTCATTCATATGGGAGACCACTTTATATAGGATACAAAATAGGGTTTCTGTCTTGTTCACCAAGAAAGGGTAAACTAGTCATTCACTAATTAATAATATTATAACAGTAATCATAATATGAATTTTCGTTTTCTGATTTATATTAGGCATAAATAATACAATAATTTATTAGTTAAATAATTAGTCATATATTAGTCAATATTCTATATTTATAATTATTTATGAAAAACTCAAACATGATTAAATATTCATAATTAATTAGAAACGATATATTAATAGAAAAATTAAATTTTAACAAAATGGCGAGATCATGCTTTAATAAAGTCGGACAAAAGGCACATATTTCTTGTTCCACTTTTTTGGAAAAAACTATTTGTAGATATAATTTAATATGAGAGTATATAAGAAATAATATGAATGGATAATTGGATATTGCAAATTCGCTATAAGTATCCAAACCGATACTGTGCACTGGCGAATATATATAAAAACTAAAAGTAGAATTAATTTTTAATTAATTGCTTCTTTTTAAAATATATATATATACCTGAATTAGTGATATTGTAATATTTTAAGTTTAATGTTAGTAATATTTACTATTTTTATTATGTGAAATTTTTAGAAAAAAATTGATATATTTTTTTTTAAATGTCACGTTGTTAATAAAAAAAACAGGAACAAAACCAATAATTATTAAATACACAAATGGGAATTAAAGCCGACGAAGGCGGGCATTCGCCACCTTGCATCATTAATTAATTATTTTTGTTATGAAAAAAAAAAGGTACATTAGGATAATAATTAACATTAATTTAATATCACATAATAATAAATAAAACAAACTACTTTTTATTTGTTATTATAATGAGATTTGATTCCATTCAACATAATAGGGGAGGGTAGCGTTGAGGTGTTTCTAGGAACATCGGTTTGTAATGTATGTGAGAGAGAAAGGCTTATGTTGACCGTCAATGGGATCTTTTATTTTGACCAAGTGTTACATAATTTAGTAAGTAAATATTTTTTTTATTTGATAACAATCTCAATTTAATGAGTTATAGATTGTTAATAATATTTATTTTAATGTTTAAAATTGATATACTTTTTAAATTTTATTTCAATAATAAAAATAGATAGAATACAAAATACAAATGGTCAGAAACTTATACACTCTTCATTTGAAATAAACATCAATTTGCCTATTTTATTTTGACTATAATTGAATTAAACACTAGTTTGATTCAAAATTTGAAAAAAAAAAAGGTTTTGCAAAGATAAAGTTAATTAGTAAAAAAATTATGGGTTGAACTTATTAATTCCGTACTTGCACTCGAAGGTAAGAAAATGAAAATGAAAGTTTGAAATTGATTTGTGAAATGATTATCTTGATTTCTCTCTCTCTCTCTCTCTCTCTCTCTCTCTCTATATATATATATATATATATATATATATATATATATATATATATTAATATATCATACCTTCTTTATTATTTTAAAGGGCAAAATCTTTAAAGCTTGAAAATCCACGACTTTTTTTTATTTAAAAGTCTACAAAGCATATCAACGGGTAGCACCACAATTAATAAATACTAACACGATTTTCAAAACTATTCACCCAATTTTTTTTAAAATATATTTTAATGTCTGATTATATATATAAATTTTAAAAAAACATATGGTAAAAAAGAAAGATTTTGAATCATTATCGTGCCATTTGTATAAACACGCGAGTCTTGGAAAAATCTCAAACACGCGTTTATTGATTTTTCGTTGCAAATAACGACACCGACCAACACGCTTATTATTCAAACATCATATTCGCTCAATTACTCAATAAACTTTTTCCATTGCTTTCACAAATTTCCTATTTTGATTCGATGGTGATTTAAAGTATATTAAAGAATAATCTTAAAATCAAGCGATTGTGATTTTTCAACGAACACAATCATTTTTTGGTTTTGCTATAACGGCGCATTTTCAAATAGCGAAATTAAACGATAACAAAAATTTATAAAAAAATCATTGATAATTGAATTATCACGCTGCTTAAGTACGTATTGACATACGAATAATATGAAATAAATCGTAAATAATCGAGTCCCGATTAAAAGTCATAAATTGATTCAATTTCCATAGATAAACGAAGACCTATACAAAAAGTGAGTGATGGTAAAAATTCATTAATGGGGTGCTAACGTGCGGTCTCACGCCTAGCACACACAAGAAAGCGAGAGTCCGAATATGCATTAAAAAGTCTCAATTTAATTCAAAACTATATGATATTAAATAAAAGAAAATTTCTTAAGCTTATATAATATATTTCTTTTTCACAATTATTCGATGTTGGGCGACTCATAAGTAATTTTCACACAATAACAACTCCAACATTGACGTTAAGTACATGGCTTAAAAATGATTTAACCTCAACAAAGTTTTGAAATTGATAAAATGACTAATTTTCATATTCGGAAGCACATTTCAATGATTAAGTGTTGCCGACTTTGACGTTGACTTTCGATACATGTATTGAATTTTGCAAATCACAATCCTGGTCAAAATTACGTGCCTTTTTATTGGAATTTTTTATTTTTTGTATACTAATTCTAGATATTATCTCTAAAAATATCATTTTTTAGACTATTCAAATTATTTTGTGTATTATTTGTTATATTGAGATATATAAGAATTCCAGTAATATTCATTATTTAGTAACATGGTAGAACTATGAATCTTTTTTAACACTTTCATCATTATGTAAGAGCATTTTCAACCGATACAAAAAACTTATTTTGAAGTAGAGGAAATGTTCTAATCAATATCAAAACATAAACTTATAAGTGTTATTCACACAAAAAATACTTAAATTTACTTTTACCCTAAACTAAAACTAATTTTTTTTTTATTTATAAAATTATCATTTTTTTGCAAATTAATAAAAATAACATATCAATTGTTTTTTAGTATCTTATTTAATATTTTTGTAATGTAATTTTTTTAATAATCATATCACCAATAATTAAAATAAATTTTAATAAAAATATTTTTTATAATAAAATAAAAATGCATTTCACAATATGAAATATAATTAAATAATTAAATTATATAATTAACACTATAATTAAAAATAAAACTTTAAACATTATATAAAAAATTACATTTTATATTTATTTTCCTTTTAACAAACTATATTATTATTAAAAATAATAAAACATTAAAAATTATATTAAAAAATATACTTATTTTTTTTATTAAAAAATTATATTAGTTAATTATTATTATAAAAATAATAAAAATTAAAAAATTATATATAAAAAAAAGAAAAAAATATTGTGTAATTTTTTTTTTATAATGTACTATATTTGTATCAATAACCAAAAATTAATCAACAAATACATTTGTATCATCAGATATAGCGCAAAAATCATTAAAAATCATTATAACTTCATAAAAAAAATATATAACATAATCAAATAAAGTCTATGAAAATTTATTTAAATTTATAAAAAAAGTCAGTTATGTAATTTATGGATTCTTTAAATCTACGGACTTTTTAAAGTTCACAAAAATTAAATAAAATCTCAATGGAATATACCCTACTACAATTCACCATTTTCCAAAAAATCTATTTATATTTATTATATTTAAAATTTAAAATTTAAAATAATATTAATTATATTTTCTAATGTAAAAAATTACGAGATAAAATTAAAAATTTGTAAAGATGTTGATTAATTTATAAAAATAGTATAAATAATTGTATAAAAAAGATATTTAAAAAATATTTTTTTAGATTAGAGTATTGTATCTCGATTGGAATTAAATTACTACAAATTTAAACTTATTTCGAATTTAAAATTTGATTTCTCCATTAGAGACAGCTAATGTCACAAAATCATAGTAATTCATTTGGTAAGACTAGGCGTAGTATAATTATGAGTTGTTCTGACATTTAAAAAATAATAGCCAACCGGCATATTATAATCATTAAGTAAATGTTACTTATAATTCATTTGTACATTTAAAAATGCCTCATTTATTTTGAAGATAAAATAAAATAAAAAATCTTTTTATCCAAGATTTTTATTCATAGTTTGTTGATTTGGACATTGAAAACATTATTTTTAACTAAAAATTAAGAATATAAATTTAAAAATATAAAATTATTTTAAAATTCAAAATCAATTTACACGTGAGTAAATTTAAAAAATAAGTAAAAAATATACCATTAAAATTGTACTTTAAAGTAAAATGTAAAGTAAATATTTTAAGAGTATGAACATTGTTGATATTTTATGTATAAAATGATTTTGCATTCTATTTATAATTCTTTAACTAATTAAAAATAATTAAAAGTAAAAGTTAATTATTTGTAAGAAGTAGTAAAAAAAAGTAGTAGTAAGATATTTTAATAGTTACGAAACGAATACGTATATTTTAAATGTCTAAAATGAAAAAGTTGACCAGTCAAATGAGATGGATGGACTACTAGTTGTCAATTGGCATGATAAAAAATTACACATAAAATGTTTTCTTGAAATATCATCATAAATATATAAACTTAAAAATTATTTTGGTGCCTTATTTTTGTTTTTTATATCTCATAATTGTTTCCACGTCTCAATAATACTCACTCACTCTCCCATAAAAGTTACAACATTTTCCTTTTTAAGTGTCTCACAATAGATGATACAACTCAAAAAAAAAATAAAACATTTTAACTTTTTTCATTTTAAAATACTATTTTACTTTTACTTAATTTATTCAACTACTTTTTAAACTCCACTGACAATTACTTTATTTTTCAACTTAAAAGTATATTTTTACCATTTACTTTTTAATTAAAAATTTAAAAAATAACATTTTTCTTAATCTCTGTACACAAAAGTATTACATCAATTGTGATTTTAGTATTACATCAATTGTGATTTAGAGAGAGTATATATATATATATATATATATATATATATTATTTAAAAAGTTTATTATTATTAAACATTTTTTGTTCTTAATGATAAATATTACTTGGCATTAAAGATGAATCCCTCTATTTTGTTTTAATATAAAAACTAAAAAGAGAAAAAGAAAAAGGACATGTACTTGCAAAAGTAGTAAAAATGTTCATGTCTTGTTACCAGTCAAATGAAAGAAAATAAACATCAAAGTAGTAAATTGTACAGTAGCTAGATATTCCTAAGCTCCAGTACAAAAATTTAATTTCAATAATAAGAGACTTGACAAGAATACCCCTCTTTATTCCACAAATTAAAGGGCATAAAAGTAATTTCAGTTAAGGCACACAAACAAGGATAAAGATATGGAGTAGTAGTATATGAGTATATCCTAGAAGATGTATGGACACAAATACATTCTCAATATTTATTGTTTAGTAGTAGTATTTTTTTATTTAAAAATATAAGTATAATAATATTATTATTATTATTATTATTATTATTATTATTATTATTCAATTTAATAATTTCAAGTCAAATCATTTTATTTAATTAAAGCATATGAAAACTGTAAAAACTGAGGTGATTAATCTCACTGTCAAAAACAGTTTTTTTTTTTAAAAATAATATAAATAGATACAGAGAGAGATAAAGAGGTCCTACCCCTCCTCCAAAGACTCCATGACCAAAGCCCTTGGCTTTCATCTTGAACAGGAGAATCCAAAGGGTTTTCTCTTACATCCATAAATAATCCTTAAAAAAAATAAAGGATATAGATTCATGCATATATACCTGTAAATCGCATAGCAAGAAAGGATTTTTGTTTGTTTGTTTGTTTGTATTGAGATAGTTTCAACAGAGCTCTCCTCCATTTTCGGCTAATCCTATAATTATGTAAGTCCCCTTTTTTTGAATTGATTTTCTTTGGGAGTGAATTTACTTTAATAAAAATAAATTAAATTTCATTGGTTTGTTATTGCTGTATTTGATAGTGATGCATATCTTCTTTGGGGAAATTTGACTGTATTGATAGATCTGATCTGAGTAAATGAATCTGGGTTGTGTCTGAGCTTTGATCGATTTATTCGATTTGGGCGTTCTTTGATCTGAGCTTTAGGGATCTGTAGGGAGGGATTTTTCCTGTTTGAATTGATTGTATTGGTTATTGATGTGTTTTTAAATCTGGTTTTCTTTGGATTGGAATGTATTTACATTCTGTGCTTCGTTTTGCATCGTTCAATTAATTTCAAAGATCGATTTTTTATTATGTTAGAAGTCTCTCTGAATCGATGTTGTTGCTGATGTTTGGATCAATACTTGTTTAGTATAAAGTTGGCATCTTTATCCATATAAAGTTGCTCTGTTTTCTGGGATTCTTTCATGTGGATTGAAAGTTAATTTAAATGAGTTTCTTGATTTGTCTCTTACCCATGCCTATTTTTGCAGCGACCCTTAGTCCACAGCTGATAAGAAGAAGGATATCAATTCCGACTGTTTCCCACTTCAAGAAAAATAGGGCCACCTTCCGATACCAATCCCGACGCCATGTTGGAAAATCGTCCTTGTTTGGTTTCAAGGGACTACCCTTCCCGAACATGTGAACTCGAAACCACCTGGCTTATGAGCTATCTTCCCGAAAAAACCGACCTTGCTCCGCCTTCCAAGCGCCCCTTCCGCTCCATCACCAATAATAGTCGTAGTAGTAGTAATAATAATAACACTGATACTGATTACGACTCCAGCTCATTAATCCCAGCCATCGGCTGTGATAACTCCATAAGCTGCCTTATCCGCTGCTCCCGATCCGACTACGGATCCCTTGCCTCGCTAAACAAGAATTTCCGATCCCTAATCCGAACAGGCAAGCTCTACAAGCTGAGACGCCTCAACGGAGTAATCGAGCACTGGGTCTACTTTTCGTGCCAGCTTCTCGAATGGGAAGCCTTTGACCCAATCGCCCGTCGCTGGATGCACCTTCCTCGCATGAACCCCAACGACTGCTTCGTATTTGCTGACAAGGAATCCTTAGCAGTCGGCACTGAGCTGCTCGTCTTCGGACGGGACCTCATGACTCACGTCATCTACCGCTACAGCCTGTTGACCAACACTTGGACCACGGGCATGGCCATGAGCGAGCCCAGGTGCTTGTTCGGATCCGCCAGTCTCGGGGAGATCGCGATCCTAGCTGGCGGATGCGATTCCCACGGGAATATTCTCGACTCGGCCGAACTGTATAACTCGGAGATGGGTTCTTGGACGAGCCTTCCGAGCATGAACAAGAGCAGGAAGATGTGCTCGGGGGTGTTCATGGATGGGAAGTTTTACGTGATTGGGGGGATAGGCGGGCCCGACTCGAAGCTTCTTACTTGCGGGGAGGTGTACGATATGGGGACTCGGGCCTGGACAGAAATTCCGAATATGTCCCCGGTGAGGGCAGGTGGGGCCCGGGACAACGAGCCGCCCGCCACGTCAGAGGCTCCCCCGTTGATCGCTGTCGTGAATAACGAACTGTACGCGGCTGATTACGCGAAGATGGAGGTGAGGAAGTACGATAAGAGGGGTAGGGTTTGGGTCACGGTTGGGAGATTGCCCGAGCGGGCCGACTCGATGTATGGTTGGGGTTTGGCGTTTCGGGCTTGTGGGGACCGTCTGATCGTGATTGGTGGGCCCCGTAATGCAGGGGAGGGTTTCATCGAGGTGAATGCGTGTGTGCCGAGCGAACGCCCGCTGCAGTGGGAGTTGCTTGGAAGGAAGAGGTCGGGCAGTTTTGTTTATAATTGTGCGGTGATGGGATGCTGAATAAGAACGAGGAATTGGTTCCCGGATGCACTTGGACTCGGCATCGTGCTAATGGAGTAATGGGTAATTTAACCAACTTTTCTTTTTTATGAATGGGAGGAGGATACAGGCAAAATGTTTTCCGTGGAGATAAGCCCGAGTAAAAGTCTTTTTTTTTTTTTTTTTTTTTTTATAAATCTTGATCCATATTTTCTTCGGTTTGAATTTTATTTCTCCTGGGTGAATGACATGAGAAGGTCTTGGATGTTGGTGTTTACATTGCAATGAAATAGAAGTCATTAACACATGAAGGAGAGAGAGAGAGAGACAGAGGTAATTTGTTAATTTAGTATATTTTCTTTTTTCAAAGAAAACATAGGATTTAGTGTTTCGGGTTTTATTAATTTCTTGACCTCGATCAATCATCCACGAGGGAAAAATAAAGCCCGATTTTTTTTATTAGATGGCTGGTGTAATGGATTGATGATGATTTGTTTGGATCTATGGGCTATAAAATAATCCTTTATTCATTTCCATTTACATGGCTTTGTATTTACTGTGATTGTGCTTCTTTTTCGTCCTGTTTCTTCTCCTTAACGATTTTTCTATCTCAGTCTTTGGATACTGCAAATTTGATACTTGATTATTCATTTGTAGCCAACACTTGGGCTTGTGATTCCTGTTTCCAAACTCTTTAAAATGTTACTCAGTTTCTATGAGCATACCAAGCAGATGCTACGATAAGTTATAACTAATTGGTGATGTTAACTAACTACTGTACTAACTAATAAGCAGATGGCCAAAATTGTGGGAATGCCTTTTTGGCTATGATTTGAAATCATCTTTCTTGTAGGAGTGATGGCACAACAACATTAAGGCAATGATATGTTGTACTTCATAGTACAATGATAGAATGTTGCCCCTCGGATGCATAGCAAATCACATGTTGGTCACGTGATCGATGATGGAGGTGTTCGTAAAATAGGTGCACTTACCACATGCTTGTCGTCCGTCAATATCGCATGTGATAGATTATCGGGATATTTAGTTCTTGTGTAGTCGAGTTCAATAGAGCTTTATTGCTCCTTAGGGCAGTTGCTTTCGATTTATGATTAATTTTAAGATGTGACCTTGTATGCCATGTTTTTACCTCAGTGAAGTTCAGGTAACTTGAGAAGAAACGTGTTGGATCTAAAAAGTGTTATAGGAAATATTTATAAAAAAATATATCTAGAATGATGAAAATGACGCATCATAGTATATTCTGGATTGATGATGAAAGAAGTGTTACCACTGTCAAGTTAGATATCTCGATAAGAATTGCTACCCGATGAAAGATCAAGATTTAATGCCGGCTTTTAGATATATACAAATAATTTTTTGAAACAAAATACAATCTCTGTCCCAATGCACAATTTTTTTTATGCGTCAACTAATTATCCACATTCTTAAAAAAGAAATAAACATCTTAGTTTTTTTATTTTAAAGTACAAATTTACTTTTACTCTTCCATTTATTTTTTAAATTTTACAGCGGATTAAAAATCTTTTTTACGTAGATATAAACTTATTAGTACATTTAGAAATATGTAAAATCCAGGGTCAAATTTTACTAGTCCAAACAAGCAATACTTATATCATACTACCGAGAGTACAATATAAATAGTGCTTCTACCTTTAAAATATAAAAATCATCATTTAATAATTAAGAAATTTTCATTTCAAAAAACAATTAGTATAAATAGTGCTCACACCCTTTAAAATATAAAAATTATCATTTAATAATTAAAAAATCTTCATTTAAAAAAACAATTAGTATAAATATTAAATTAGCATACCAATTAATATATTAGCATACGTAATGAATATTTATCCAAAAATACATCAAGATATACACATGAATGTAAAATTAGAATCGTAACAAAATATAAAGTGTCAAACAAGTGTGCATATATGATTTTTGTATATATATATATATATATATATATATATATATATATTGCACTTTTTTTAATTAATAGTATCGCTCTATTTAAAAAATATATTTTTGTTAAATTTAAAATAAATATATATTCTTTTTTTACTTATTTTTAAAATTTTTATTATTAAATATTTATTTAATTAATTTTTTTTCTATCGTTTTTACTCATAATTTTTTTATAAAAATTAATAACATAATATTCCATGTGTTTTAGAGCATCTTCAATGCAGAGGTAGAGATCTACGTGTATTTTTTTTTAGATACTATTTTTGAAGAGAAGGATGTGGCATTGGTGAGAAGTTCGAGGTAAAAATACTTTTACTAGAGTAGAGTTAAGAATGTAACAAATTTTAATATTATTTTAATATTTAATTCATAAATAGAAATAAAATATAATATATATAATTTGATAGTGGGGTATAATCATTGCATAAGTTAGAAGTTTAAGGTAAAAATAAATAACTTTTTTACGTGACATGTACTTCTACCTCAAAACTTCTACTTCCTCCTTCCATAGTACCTTATAAAATTTTTGTGTACGAAATTTAAGAAAAATATTGTTTTTTTAATTTTTTAACTAAAAAGTAAAAGATAAAAATATATTTTTAAGTTAAAAAATAAAATAATTGTGACTTGTGAAACCATATTTATCAATAGGTTGTCACACCCTCCACGTCATTAAAAGGCTAAAAAAATAAATAAAAAAGAAAAGAAAATGAATGTCCCTTCAGAGCATCTCCAATGCAACAAACCCACGATTTTTTCTATGCTACCTTATGTGTGTAGTACCCTCAACCATTGATCATTTAACATGTGTATTTATTTAAAAATGATAAATACAACATGTGGTGGAGATTAAAAATAATTTACACATGACTTAATGTGTATGGAATTGGGTTACTACCCTCAAGCTAGCATAGAATCAACCCAAACCCACTTTTAACTTTTTGTGGGCCCGTTTATTGCCACATCATATGAAAGTGGGCAAATGAAAAAAGTGGGCAATTCACTCCAATGCAAAAGCCCACTTCTCATTTTTAAATTCCAACTTTATTAATTAAATACTATTACTAACTAACGCAGGGAAGCAATAAAACACACGATTAAAACTCGTTGTTCTGAGAATACCCGAAAATTAATTAATTAAATAAAAGTTCGTTGATTACTCAGAATATCGAAAATTGATAAACTTCAAGAAAAACTTGAAGACGAAAAAACTCTCTTTTTATTTCATATAAAAAACAACTGCATAAATAAATGTCAAAAAGTGAATATAAATAGTACTAAAACCCTAAGAAAATAAATTAAAATAAATAAATAAATAATAATAATAGTAGCTTGTACAATAAGACACAATCTTTGACTTTTATATCTGCATCACTACTCACACATACAAAAAGTAAATAAAAAATTAATTGTGGCCTACATGTCAGAAATGGGCGTGGCCAAGACAGTAGGCATGCCCACTATTTCCATATTTCCTCCAATGGAAAAAAAAATGAATTTTGAGTGCCCAAGTCCACTTTACTTGACACAATGCACCCAAATGGACTGCATTGGAGATGCTCTCACAACCCCCAAATGGACTGCATTGGAGATGCTCTCACAACCGATCTCCCCTAGGAGCGTCATTTAATTTATTTATTTTCTTGACATATGTCATTACCGGAATAATACTTTATTTAATTTATTTAACCTACATATGTTTATATATACCATACCTATATAGTATTTCATATTATATATAATTATATATAAATATAATTATATCAAAAATTTTATTTTTTTATTCTCTACAAATAGAAATCAATATTTATATATTTTTACGTACTATATAATTTGTAATTTTTAAAATAGTATTTAATTATAATTTATTAAAATTTAAAATTTACTTTATAGTATATTATGTTTATTATTTTTATCATTTAAAATTATTAATTGAAGGATTTTAAAATTTTAATATTTTTTTAATTTATATTAAATATAAATTTACTAAACAAATATTATGTAATTATTTAATAATAATAATAAATGAAAAATTAAAATGGGTTGTAAGTTATTGATAAACGATGAAAATTTTAAAAGTTGAATAAATTAATAAATTGATGATGTGGAGTAGAGTAAAATGAATAATTTATTAGAAGGTTGAGTGAATTTAGTTGTGGATAAACATGGTCTAAGTAAAATTTATAAGACCATGTTTATCGGGAGGGCGTGACGCCCTCCCTTTCACTAAAAGACAAAAAAATAATTAAAAAGAAAATAAAACTAAAAGACAAAAAAATAATTAAAAAGAAAATAAAAAATAAAAAGTTTCTCATGATCGGCTTCTACTACGCCTTGCAAGGCGTGAATTGTTTATTTATTTTAATTAACAATTGTCAATAGTTGATTGGGCACATTATTTAATTTGTTAAAATTATATATACCTTTATATATAATACTATATATCTAATATTATATATAATTATATATAAATATAATTATATCAAAAATTTTATTTTTTTATTCTCTACAATTAGAGATCAATATTCATATATTTTTACTTATTTTATAATTGTGTAATTAGTAATTTTTTGTTGATTTTTTTAATTTTAAAATTACTGATTGGAAGATTTTAGTAATTTAATATATATTTTAAATATAAATTTAATAAAAATATATTAAGTAATTATTTAATGATAATAATAAATAATAAGTTGAAATAAGTTATATGTTGTAGATAAACTATGAAAAATTGAAAATTTGATAAAATAATAACGTGATGACGTGGAAGAGAGTGAAATTAATAATTTTTTGAGGAGTTGGGTTGTAGAAGGTTGTGGATAAACATGGTCTAAATTAGGTTGATAAATTAGAGATAAAATTGTATTTTTAAGTGAAAAAATATACTCACTCTGTCCCAGAGCTATAGGCAAAAGTTGAACGTTTATTTTTTTTGTCCGTCCAATACACATGATAAATAGTATGCAAAAATTATGAAAAAATTAATAAAATATAATTGAGCTATTGAATTTTATTTTAATTATTTTTTCATAATTTTTGTATACTGATTATCATATGTATTGAACGGACTAAAAAAGTCAATGTTGACTACTTGTGCCTATAACTCTGGGACGGAGAGTGTAAATGTTTATTTTATTTTTTTGGAATGTATGAACTATTATTGCACACCAAAACCAAAAAATGAAAGCAAGACACGTATTGTGAGGGAGAAGAAGTACTTTGCACTGGAGATGCTCTTATAACTGCTCTAGAAGCAGAAATACTATTTTTTTTAATCTTTATTCTCGTAGGACATAAAGAGATTCTCCCTCTCTAAAAGCAAATGTATGTATATCGCAAGAATCAAGGCATCACTTTTACTGTTTGATCGCAACCACACACTAAACCACCCACCAAACACATCGTGTCCGTCGATCAATTCTTATTTAATGTACGACAGCGACGTGCAATTTTGTTGTTACATAAAAGGAGTTTTTTCGGTCTACTCCAGAGGCCAGACTAACAAACATTAAAGAAAACTAATAAATATAAATTGAAGGATGTGTTCGAGTAACAAATATCGCGTGTCTGATTAATAAACACATATAAAAAAAAGACAATAAATATAAATCAAAGAATGTGTCCAATTAACAAACACATGTGGTAAAAAGTGAACAAGTCTAAATCCATAGATATGTCCTAATAATAAACAAATTGTGGGAGAAAATCAACATGTCTAAATTAAGAGATGTGTCTGAATTAACAAATACTTGTGAAAGAAAGTGACCAAAGTGAACATGTTTAAATCAAAAGATGTGTTCGAGTATCAAACACTTGCAAAAGAGTGAACATGTTTAAATCGAATAATGTGTCCGAATAACAAACACTTGTAGAAAAAGTCAACAATAAAATAAATAATATTTCAATTAAAAATTATCACGGCTGATTTTGAAAATTAGTCACATCTAAAGTTCAAACCCTTATTTGCCGAGAAATTACAATCAAATGACCATCACAGTTTTTTTTTACCACTGAACTCACTTTAAAAAAATATATAAATATGTTTCGGTAGAAAAGTGAAATGACTTATTTATTTGTACCATATTCATAAATTATTTTCCTTAAAAACGGTACTTGATTTTAATGTGGTCCTCTATAATTTATGTCTGTCATTTACTAATTGATTGGACTTGAAATTAATTTATACAAAAAAAAAAAATTAAACTTTAGCAACACAATAATGACTAATGACAAGTCTTTTAGTAACTTTTATTTATCGTCAAAGAATCCATCAACAACTCCTACTCCATCTATTTCAACTAATGTGTGATTATAAGTTTTTAGGCGAAAATTTATACCCCTGTTACCTCTTTCCAACATCAATATACACGTTTTCTTAAAAAATTAAAAAATCTATATTAATTTTTAAACTAAAAGTAAAAAGTAAAAATAATATTTTAGATTAATTAAGTATAAATAATAAAATACTGTAATAAAACAATTGACCATTTTTCTCTTTTAATGGGTAGAAGTTTTTTTGTACTTCAAAATTTACCAGCAGTACCACTACACATCATCATATCCCTCTAATGTATACTAACAAAAGAAATGCGAAATCACAAAAAAAGTGCGACAATTACTATAAAACAGAAAAAATATTTCATTTTTCAATGAGAAACAATAATCCATATAGAGCTGCTCACTCCACTAGAGATACTCTAAAGCCATACTATTACATAAAAACAATTTGTTTTAGATACCTGTAATAAACTTATAATTTAAAGAGAAAGAATTTTTTGTATTAGAACATCTATTGTATCTCTAATTAGGTACAAATTTGTGCCAAATCAAAAGTAAATTATATTTATCAATTTATACTAAAGACATGTTCTTTTGGACTGAAATCTGCTGAACTGAACTTAAGGGATCTGAACTGAACTGAGCTAATTTTTTATAAAAATAATAATAATTTGTATAAATTATTAAATATTTTTATAATATTATGACGGTAACTAGATTTTATATTTAAAATTATAGATTCAAATTATTTTTTGTTTATTTTATTTTAATTTATTTTAAAATGAACTGAATAAGCGATCTGATCTAAACTGAATTGAAGCGATGTGAACTGAACTGAAATTAAGTCCAAAAGAACAGTTTTTTACACTCATTCTCTAGAGTGTGTGTATAAAAAGGTAGGAATAATTTATTTAAAATGGAATATGAAGGATTATACGGAAGTTTAGATATTGAAATGCGCAAGCTATGATGTGGAACGTTGATTTTCTCGATTTTTATTTCTATATAATAATAAAAAAAAAATGGATTATTAAATAATTACAGTTTCGCATCTCTACTCATTTTGACCGGGAATTCCCGTTTCTATCCTTGCCTATATATATACACATTTCAATCGATCCCCTTCTCTCCTCAACTAACCGTTTCTCTCTCTAAAACAGTTTTTCTCTCTCTCTCTCTACCTTTTTTCCGTTTCAAAATATGGCAGAACCTCGAACTCAGCAAAAACGAACCCGAGAGGATTACCCGGCCGGCGCCGATTTCCTCGGCTCGAAGCGCCAGAAGCCGTTCGACGCCTTGTTCGAGCTCCTTCACGAGGAGGAGGAAGCCGAGCCGAGCGACGAGCTGTCGGCCATATTCGCGACCTTCCAGAACGAAATCTCCCCCGCCGCATCCGTGCCTCCCGCGCCGGCGGATGACGAGGACTCGAAACTCTCCGTCATGAGGCATCTGTTTGAAGCGTCGGACGACGAGCTTGGGATCCCGAACAGAGAGATCAAATCCGACGCGACAGCGTTCGGCTCCGATGAGTCGGCCTTCAGCGTCGACGATGGGCGGCTGTGGGAATTGGAAGACGAGGCCGCCAACTACTACGCGCTGCTGCAGTCTCAGCTTTCCACGGGGTTAGAAATGGAATTTAGGAAACATTAGGGGTCTAAATGTCACTAATGGAAACCTTTGGGGACGTAATTCTTATTTAATTATGAGAAAGAAAAAAAAACGGAAGCGTTTTCGCCTTTTTTTTTTTACCCCACTTGTTTGCTAGTATTGCATATTGGTCCCTTTATTTTTATTTTATTTTAGTCGATGCAACCATCATCTTTTCTATACATTATTCGCTTGATAAAAACACTCTCTAGTTTTTCTTCATATTAGTTAATATTAATATATTAATTGGATCTCTCACCAAATTAAAAATATATATATATATATATATATATATATATATATATATATATATATTTCATAGAATAATCTAAATTACAACACATCATAAAAATTATTTATATTAATTTGATTGAAAAGAGATAAAAAAAAAAGATTATCAAAGTTTTCATACTATCTTTCCTCTGTCTTATATTAATTATTGCACGTCATTTGTTAATTACAAAAGGAAAATAAGTATGACAATTGTTCTGGTACAGAAAGAGTACAAATTAAAATATGGGCTCCATTTAACATATGGCAAATTATACTATGGTACTAGTACCATACTAAGCAATATGGTACCACTTTTTAATATTTAAGTATCTTGTTTTATTTCTTCTCATTTTTTCTTTTTTTTTTTCGTTTCTCCTCTCTTCTCTCTTTCCTTTTCTCTTCCTCGTCTCTCTCTTTCATCTCATGAAACGCTTCGCCGAAATCATCTCCCAACATAAAGGTCTCCAGCCTCAGCGGCGAGAGGAGCGAGCGGGAGGACAACGAAGACGAGAGGGCGTCTAGTTTGCTCGGGATCGACGACGACAACGGCGGTAACGCCGCAACAAGGAAGAAGCTTCGCCTCTCCAACGAGCCGGAGACGGTGCTGGAGGACACCTTCAACACCTGGTACGAACTCTAAGTCGATTGTGTTATTATCACATAATTAGTATTCGATTACATAATTAGGGTTTCAATTTGGGCGTTTTTAGATTTGAATTTTTGGTGTTTTGGTCTCGATCATAAATTATAGCATTCCCCACCCTCACCATCTTTGTACTCTCCTAACTTGTAGCCTTCTCCATCAACAATCCTCATATATAAAATAGATTACTTATAAGTGATTTTTTCATTGAAAACAAAAACAAAGTTTTGTTTGTGATCATGGGGTTAGTACGGCTATGGAGGTTGTTGACGTGTGTTTTGTTTGCTGGGATTTTGATGTTTCAATATCGGTGTTTCTGCTCATCACAACAAGGTAGTGATTATAATCCATGAAACAAAAACAAAAAGAGAATTAGTTTACCTGTTATAATACAGTATTAATATTTATTTTAGGAGCTACTACAAACTACACTATCATCCACCAAGCAATCTCGGCTCCCCCAGTCTCCTACTACGACTACATCATAGTCGGAGGCGGCACCGCAGGCTGCCCGAGTAAGTTCGATTCTTACACTGTCGAGATGATGCAGGCACATCAGCTCATCTGCTTCCTTGGTGGGAAGGAGTTCAGGCTACGACTAGAGGTTTGCATGAGAAAAGTTGTTATAATAGCCATCTGTGTTGACCTACCTCCATTTGGCATTTGTATTATCACAGGCCTCCGCCAATCGGTTTACCTTTACCTACCCAGGCAATCCACATTCTACTATTTTCCGTCAATCCGTTTACCTTTACCTACCCAGACAATCCATATTCTACTATTTTGTATACTGAGTTCTACTCTTTCTTATGCTTAAAACTACTCTGTTTTGTCCTTATTTTGAATGTTTCCATTTTCACATCGGTAGTTGTAGTTTGCATGTGATGTTTACAAATATATTGGTGTTGTTCCTTCAAATTCAGATTTCATTATAAATGATAACAATTGAGAAAGTAATAATTTATTTTCATCTTACTCCATTTCAGAGTAGACCATGTGGACAGATACATCTTACTCAGGTTATTCACCTAATAGATAGTTTTTTTCATCATTGTTCTGTACTTGAATTATTCAATACAACTCAGTGAATTTTTCTTTGTTTTTTTGTGGTTTGTATGCATTTTTTTCAGTATATTAATTCTCTCTTGTGTAATTGAATTTTTTCTATGTATTTTTGTAGGCATTTTAAGTGGATTTTAGTGATGATGTTGGAGTTATCAATGTTGATTCTAGAGATGACAAAAACGATGGTCCAAGTTTTGTATTCTAAATTTTAAAATCTTTAATACTAAATTCTTCTCTCTTTAATATTGTGTTCTTCTCAACTTACTACTGATTTCTTCTAACTAATTTGATTTACTTTTTAATTATTTGGCGAATTTGTGAGTTGTGGCGGTAGTTGTACTGATATAAGTTTATAGGGTATAAGAGAATCTTGATGAGGTATTATACTCTTTTTGGGTTCTTGGAATTTGTCGAACTCGGTCTTAGTAATCCAACTTCTTTTTTCGATTTTGGAACAGAGATACTTATGGGTTCGCAGTCAGACCTCAACACTTACAGAGATACTGGGAATATGCAAACATATACAAGGTTTTACTATCCTCTCTAATCACCATGTAGTTACCTCGAGTATTTTGTACTCCGTAGTTGTTTATCCAGTAATTGAGGTGTTCTTTTTAGGAAGAAGAAGATGAATGGTCAGACAGGTGGGATGAATTTCTAGAAAGACAATGTGAGTCCGCTTGATCGGCCGAGAATGAATTCAGTCTTGGTATAGACACGGCGGGCAAAGTGATATGAATAAGTTAATCATATCCCAAGAAACTGTATCATGCTAATACAGAGATCACAAGTTTTCTCTACTTGCAAACATAATCAAACCACAGTCTCAATCAAGGTACGTATGAGATGAAATATATACTATAGTTTTGGGGTTTGTTGATTTGAGAAACAGGTTGATAATATGTAGTTCTTGATAAAATTTTAAACTACTACTATCAAGGGTTCTTGATTATATTAACTATTTAATAAATTCTTGTTGCAGTTGAATATTGTGCAAACGAAGCGGAAGATACGTGGAGCGAAATATTGTATTTCTTAGGCCATGTTGCATGGCCTAAGATGGGTAGCTCGTCTTCGTCTCAAGAGTTTGTCCGTGAGCGAAAGATACACCAGTCGCCAGCAGATGAAGACTAAGGATTGAGAGCTTAGAGAAGTCCCAATCCGAGATGAAAGCCCCCACAGCCGCAGCAGCCCCCGCCCCTTCCCCTTCCCTATGATTTGTGACAATACGAATGTTGTGAAGTTAAGAATTATGATTTTAAATTAAACTTTGGATTTCTATACTTTTGTAGGTTGTTGAATTAAAACTTTTATGTATGTTTGTTTGGTTTATGAAATGAAGTAGTATTGAAATTGCAGATTTGAGAATTTTAATTTTAATTTTAATTTTTTTTGTAGTGTTTATGGTTATAAATAGAGTAGAATATAGTTAGAAAGAGAGTAGAATTATTTTATACATTGAGAAGAACTTAATTCTACTATGTTTCATAATGAGTTCTACTCTATTGTATAGTGATTTTTACTCGTTTTTATACTTTGCTCTACATTCTTTGTTTGAAATCTGTTTTCTTAGTTCTACGCTGTTTCATACTAATTTTTTAAAATGATGTATGGTTTAGGGTTTAGGGGTTTGTGGTTTAGGGTTTAGGTATAAATGTTTAGGGTTTATGATTTAGGGTTTACAAATACAGTAAAATTCATGAATAAATGGAGTACAATATGAACATAAAGAGAGTATAATCCACTACTAAATGCATTATAACTGAAATTGCAGATTTGAGAATTTTAATTTTAATTTTTTTTGTAGTGTTTATGGTTTCTCACACAAATTATAGAAATTACTAATGATTGTTTGAAATTTATTCTACTATGTTTCATACTAATATCTACTTTGTTATATGTTGAGTTTCTACTCTATTTTATACTTAGTTTTACTAAGTTTAGTATTATTTTTTAAATATTTGCATTTTCACATTCGATACAAGACCTTTCGATACAAGACCCCCCTTTATCCCTTTATTAAAATTCTGAAGCCGCCGAAGGTGGCCGTAATCATTGTTTGCCTCCCTCGATTATTGTTGCCTGTCTCGATTATTGTTGCCACTTCGATACAAGACCTTTCGATACAAGACCCCCCCTTTATCCCTTTATTAAAATTCTGAAGCCGCCGAAGGTGGCCGTAATCTTTGTTTGCCTCCCTCGATTATTGTTGCCTTTCTCGATTATTTTTGCCTCCCTCGATTATTGTTGAAATTTCGATACAAGACCTTTCGATACAAGACCTTTCGATACAAGACCCCCCCTTTATCCCTTTATTAAAATTCTGAAGCCGCCGAAGGTGGCCGTAATCATTGTTTGCCTCCCTCGATTATTGTTGCCTCCCTCGATTATAGTTGTAGAATGCATCAATATATGGAGTAGAATATGATACAGAACAGAGTAGAATAGACTACTAAATGCAGTAGACCTCATTAGAACAACATAATGACCACGATAATTGTTTGCCTCCCTCGATTATTGTTGCCACTTCGATACAAGACCTTTCGATACAAGAACTTTCGATACAAGACCCCTCCTTTATCCCTTTATTAAAATTCTGAAGCCGCCGAAGGTGGCCGTAATCATTGTTTGTCTCCCTCGATTATTGTTGTCTCCCTCGATTATTGTTGCCACTTCGATACAAGACCTTTCGATACAAGACCCCCCCTTTATCCCTTTATTAAAATTCTGAAGCCGCCGAAGGTGGCCGTAATCATTGTTTGCCTCCCTCGATTATTGTTGCCTCCCTCGATTATTGTTGCCACTTCGATACAAGACCTTTCGATACAAGACCCCCCCTTTATCCCTTTATTAAAATTCTGAAGTCGCTGAAGGTGGCCATAATCATTGTTTGCCTCCCTCGATTATTGTTGCCTCCCTCGATTATTGTTGTCACTTCGATACAAGACATTTCGATACAAGACCCCCCCTTTATCCCTTTATTAAAATTCTGAAGCCGCCGAAGGTGGCCGTAATCAAGGTTTGCCTCCCTCGATTATTGTTGCCTCCCTCGATTATTGTTGCCACTTCGATACAAGACCTTTCGATACAAGACCTTTCGATACAAGACCCCCCCTTTATCCCTTTATTAAAATTCTGAAGCCGCCGAAAGTGGCCGTAATCATTGTTTGCCTCCCTCGATTATTGTTGCCTCCCTTATTATTGTTGTAGAATGCATCAATATATGGAGTAGAATATCATACAGAATAGAGTAGAATAGACTACTAAATGCAGCAGACCTCATTACAACAACATAATGACCTCGATTATTGTTTGCCTCCCTCAATTATTGTTGCCACTTCGATTACTGTTGTCACTTCGATACAAGACCTTTCGATACAAGACCCCCCCTTTATCCCTTTATTAAAATTCTGAAGCCGCCGAAGGTGGCCGTAATCTTTGTTTGCCTCCCTCGATTATTGTTGTCTCCCTCGATTATTGTTGACACTTCGATACAAGACCTTTCGATACAAGACCTTTCGATACAAGACCCCCCCTTTATCCCTTTATTAAAATTCTGAAGCCGCCGAAGGTGGCCGTAATCATTGTTTGCCTCCCTCGATTATTGTTGTAGAATGCATCAATATATGGAGTAGAATATCATACAGAATAGAGTAGAATAGACTACTAAATGCAGCAGACCTCATTACAACAACATAATGACCTCGATTATTGTTTGCCTCCCTCAATTATTGTTGCCACTTCGATACAAGACCTTTCGATACAAGACCCCCCCTTTATCCCTGTATTAAAATTCTGAAGCCGCCGAAGGTGGCCGTAATCATTGTTTGTCTCCCTCGATTATTGTTGCCTCCTTCGATTATTGTTGCCTCCCTTGATTATTGTTGACACTTCGATACAAGACCTTTCGATACAACACCTTTCGATACAAGACCTTTCGATACAAGACCCCCCCTTTATCCCTTTATTAAAATTCTGAAGCCGCCGAAGATGGCCGTAATCATTGTTTGCCTCCCTCGATTATTGTTGTCTGTCTCGATTATTGTTGCCACTTCGATACAAGACCTTTCGATATAAGACCTTTCGATACAAGACCCCCCTTTATCCCTTTATTAAAATTCTGAAGCCGCCGAAGGTGGCCGTAATCTTTGTTTGCCTCCCTCGATTATTGTTGCCTCTCTCGATTATTGTTGCTTGTCTCGATTATTGTTGACACTTCGATACAAGACCTTTCGATACAACACCTTTCGATACAAGACCTTTCGATACAAGACCCCCCCTTTATCCCTTTATTAAAATTCTGAAGCCGCCGAAGGTGGCCGTAATCTTTGTTTGCCTACCTCGATTATTGTTGCCTCCCTCGATTATTGTTGACACTTCGATACAAGACCTTTCGATACAAGACCTATCGATACAAGACCCCCCCCTTTATCCCTTTATTAAAATTCTGAAGCCACCGAAGGTGGCCGTAATCATTGTTTGCCTCCCTCGATTATTGTTGCCACTTCGATACAAGACCTTTCGATACAAGACCTTTCGATACAAGACCCCCCCTTTATCCCTTTATTAAAATTCTGAAGCCGCCGAAGGTGGCCGTAATCATTGTTTGCCTCCTTCGATTATTGTTGCCTCTCTCGATTATTGTTGCCTCCCTCGATTATTGTTGACACTTAGATACAAGACCTTTCGATACAAGACCTTTCGATACAAGACCCCCCTTTATCCCTTTATTAAAATTCTGAAGCCGCCGAAGGTGGCCGTAATCATTGTTTGCCTCCCTCGATTATTGTTGCCTGTCTCGATTATTGTTGCCACTTCGATACAAGACCTTTCGATACAAGACCCCCCCTTTATCCCTTTATTAAAATTCTGAAGCCGCCGAAGGTGGCCGTAATCTTTGTTTGCCTCCCTCGATTATTGTTGCCTCTCTCGATTATTGTTGCCTCCCTCGATTATTGTTGACACTTCGATACAAGACCTTTCGATACAAGACCTTTCGATACAAGACCCCCCCTTTATCCCTTTATTAAAATTCTGAAGCCGCCGAAGGTGGCCGTAATCATTGTTTGCCTCCCACGATTATTGTTGCCTCCCTCGATTATTGTTGTAGAATGCATCAATATATGGAGTAGAATATCATACAGAATAGAGTAGAATAGACTACTAAATGCAGCAGACCTCATTACAACAACATAATGACCTCGATTATTGTTTGCCTCCCTCAATTATTGTTGCCACTTAGATACAAGACCCCCCCTCCACTGTGTCCCTTTATAATCGAGGGAGGTGAGCGATCACGGCCGCCTTCGGCGGCCGTGGTCATTCGCCTCCCTCGATTATTGTTCGCCTCCCTCGATTAGGCTTGATGGGTTTATTTTTCGGGTTTATGGTGGATTATATTATTCACTATAGTATAATCGATTATTAAACAGAGTACAATGTAATTTATAAATAGAGTACTAGTAAAAATTGAGGAGACTGTGTTTATGACTAGTGCAGAATACATTACTAACTGGTGTAGAATTCATAAAGATAGTACAAAGAAATAATCCATTTTTCAGATTCCAATCCCACTACAATAGTCTATCCTTGTTTCATAACTTCAAGCTCAATAGATGCATTCTCTCTTGCCCTTCTTGCAACTTCTTTTCTCACCTCGTTCAGCTCTGTCATAATGATAGCAGAACAATATTTCACTCTAAGGATCTTCAACAAATCATCATCCTGTTTGAAAAATAAAATAAATATTTCAGAAATAGTATTGACCATAATCAATCATATTTATTGTTTAATTACTCTTTCTCGTTACATTTCTTGAATCTGCATTTTTTGTAACTCAACTTAATGATGAACAAAGCAAACACTGCAAATTACAACACTGCAAAACCAATAAATCAGTTATTTAATGTATATAATGATTATATTCAAGTAACTTTTGCTAAAATATTATTAGAACTTACTCCATGAATTCAACTTCCTTTATTTCCCTTGCTGTGACGACCATATAAGTGTTGTCTTCGTCCCCCACAATTTTGCAGCCATCTTGGCTTTCAGAATCAACTCCGAACTAATAAATTCCAACAAATCACATTTGTACATTTTCCAGAACCAACTGAAAAAAAAAGAATAGAAAAAAGTGGTAAAATTTGAGAACATACCTCGAAGTTTGGCCAAATTTGGCATCCCAGCAGGGTTTGCTCTTCCTTGTCCAAACCGTGTCTCTGAAGAAGAATGCAGAGTAGAGGAGTTCCGCTCCTGCCCGCATCTGAATTCTCACCTGCACGATGAGAAGAATGCCAATATTTAACAACATAGCAGTCGAGTAAACACATGAAACCTATCATACAATAGAGTTTGTCAAAGCATTGTTGGCTTAAACATACACGACCGAGTCTTGATGATATAACTTAGGATTCATACTTGATCAAATGAAACAATCAAAGTATCCATAAAAAAAACTACCCCTAACTTTAATATAAAGAGCAAATATTTATTATGATTCCTGCGACAAATATTCGAGTCTTTCTTCGAAACTAAGTTCATACATAAATTCATCGACAAAAAGGGAACTTCAAGAATGTCATCGGAAACATTAACAAATTAACTTCAGCAATGAAACTCAATTACAACAAAAACAAAAATAAGCTCACCGTCTTTAGTGATCCGAGGAGTTTTTAAATCCTGAACAACCAAACAAAAACACATCAGCTTGAAACACACGAAAATTCAAAATAATAAGCGATTTGATCACAAATGAAAAACCTAAAAAATCAAAAAGAAAATCGAAACACGAATAACTTGGTCAATCGAAATCGAAAATAAAACGATGAGTTGTTTTCCATTGAATATTATTCAGAAATCCAATCAAATTAATGTGTGGAATTTCCCAGAAGTACCTCGGACATGATTTGCTGTAGATCGAAAGAGAGGAGGGAGATTCGCGAGAGAATGAATGGCGATGAGGGTTTTGTTTTGTACAGGGAATTACAATACAGGTAAATAGCCAACTCAATCCTGGGGGACACTCGAGCTGTTCGAGGCCGTGTCGCGGCAGTCGTCGAGCGGGCGACTGTCGGGGGAGGTCGTGAACTCAATTGGGAAATTCCGTGAAATTTCGCCTCCTTCTGCTGTTGATCCCCGGTAAACTCCATTCCGAGCGCGACTCCACTACCATCGACACAACACCGGGAATCGAAGGGAGAATCTAATGCTCAGCGGTTTCCGATCCCTCTTTCCCCTCGGACGATCGGAGACTCCGACGATCGGAGATTTTCAAAACAGTGAGATTTGACGAATATCGAAATTGGGTTGGGGCGGCGGCGTTACGGTGCGGCGATCGATTTTTTCTGTGTTGAGAAACTTCGTGCGTAGGCTGGGAGATTGGTGCGGAAACAGAATATTGGGCCGATTAAGTTTTGTATTTGGGCCGGTACCATACTGTTCATATGGTACCAGTAACCACGGTATAGGGCCTCTAACATATATATATATATATATATATATATATATATATATATATATATATATATTTATGTAAATAAAATAAAATTTGTGTATAGTGATATTTACAAAAATAATAATTTGATATAATTATAAAAAAAATAGATATAAATTATTTTTGATATAATATAAAATTGCTCTAAAAAAATAAGTACAATATTTATGTTGATCATCTTTAAAAGTGAAATATAATTACGTACACCAGCGCGTTTAATGAACAAAAAAATTAAAATTAATTTAAAATAATTTGTATTAATTTTAATTTGAATTATATTTTTTAAACTCTATGGACGAATTTTTGAAATCGTTGAATATACTCTGAACTTGTATGATAATTATAAAGTTTTTCAACTTAATCTTTAAATGTGTAAATCAAATTCCTTAGATTAAAAGAAAATTGATCAAACTTTCATTTCAATATTAATAATTTACTTTAAAAAAAATCGGAGTATTGAATAATAAAAAATAGTTGAAAATTATTTACTTAATAACTAATTTTCTTATGGTGAAATTTAAACTTTTAATCATATATCGTATTAAATAATATATGATGAAAACATTAAATATTTCAACAGTTAATAAAATAATAATTGAAACTAAATGATTAAAAAGAAAATAGTATACGAGTTATTAAACGATAGTACTACTTGTTTAGTGTTTAAGAAATAAAAAAATAAAAATAAATATAAACGTGTAGAAATAAATAGAGAGAAAAAACATAAAATAAGAGAAAATTGTATTTAAGTGCTAAATGATTTTGTTTTAATATAATATAGATAATACGTCATCACTTAGGTGGAATTTTGATATTATTAGATTGAGACTAATAAAAATATACGAATACTTTTTTTTATTACACTATTTTCACTCCCCTTACTTATTAGAGTGACATATAAAATCAACCTCTTAATACATATTTATTCCCTCTAAAACAAATTTAAGAGACTTTCTTAAGTACATAAATTAAAAAAATATTATTGTATTTTTTAATTTTTCAACTAAAAAATAAGAAAAAAATTAATTTTTTTTAAATTGAAAATAAAATATTTTTGAGTGATGTTGTGAATAAAATAGAATTAATATTATATTTTACAATATAAAAAAAATATATTATTTATTTCTTAATTTATGGATATGTCAACTATTGTGAGACATCATTAAAAAAAATGTTGCAACTCTTACTTAGATCAAGAGATTATTAATACAATTTACATTAAAGAATATTTTACGCCTTAAGTGTAGTTGATTAATTTTTCTTTTTGATTATTCCACAATAGTTAATGCACTTAAAAAAATGAGTTGAACTAAAATGAATTGAGTTGACTGAATGAACTAAATTTAATCCATCTTAAATTAAATTATAAAAATAGAGTTTTAACTATATACTGCTTAGAATAACTAATCTTACGCCCTCATAATACATACAGATTATGAGTTAACTGTACATGCACCGCATGTCATCATGCAACCAAGAAATACTATGGAGTAGTAAGATTTTATTTTTAAAATGATTTATTCTCTTTGATTTTCTTGTCCCTAGGCTCGTAGCCTTCTATGACATTTAAATCGACTTTTAAAAGACCGAATTTATTTTCGAATATCTTAAAACCTCCAATATACATGAATTTAATTAATAAACAAATTATTACGGTCTACAATTAAAAAATTGAATAAAAAAATATTCGACTTCCAGATAGTGCTGGAAATTCCAACCGGTCCCGATGGGCCGGCCCGACCAGCCCGATCAATGGGCCAAACTGGGCCATGAAATTTGAGGCCCAAACCCATTTTCCGCCCGACGTGCTGGGCCGGCCCAAATATTTTTATTTTTAATATTTTTTATATTTTTAAAATATTATTTGATTAATATATTAATTTAATATTAATTTTAATACTAATTTTTAATATAAAATTTTATTATACATGTATTTTGTATTTTTAATCAATTTAATAATTAATTTATATACAAAACTATTAAATTAGTTATGTGACCTTAATGATAGATAATATACGATTTATATTATTTTTTATAAATAAAATTATTTTTATTTTGTAAAACCATATATAAGAATAACTTTTTATAATAATATATTTATATAAGAATAACTTTTTATAATAATATATTTTTATCTCAACGATATGACAGTATTGAATTTCTACCGTAATTATAGAAAACAATACAAATGTAAATTGTAACGGCGTCCTTTTGCCCGAAAACCGAATTTTTATTAGTCGTTTTGATTTTTTAGTGAGGACTATTTGGACTGATATTTTTGCTCTACAAATCAATCCCACGAGGCCACGAGTCCAACACTTATATCATACTCTCGGAAATACAATATAAATAGTACTTTCACATTTTAAAATATAAAAGTCCAATAAAAATCATTTAACAATTAAAAAAAATTTATTTAAAAAAACAATTATTATAAACATTAAATTAACATACTAATGAATATATTAGCATATATAATGAATATTTATCAACAAATACATGAAGATATAATAATGGATGTACAATTAGAATTGTACTGAACAAGTATAAATTGCCCCACGAGTCCACGAGGAATATCGAATCACAAAAAACAAAAAATCAAACATACATATTATTAATATTAAAAACTTATTTTATTATTTACTTTTATTCTTTACTTAAATAAAGATAGGAGGGAAATTAGAGAGAGCCAGCTCATAAGTCATAACTGCAGAAAGTCATCCACGACCAGAAACTCTAAATCGCCAGCACTCTCCTGACTTCGAACTTTGACCGCCTCGTCGACACCATCGCCGTCAACGCTGCTTATACCTAGCTCAAATCTCAGTTATTTAGAGGTTTTTTTTGGTGTTGAAGGCGATCAAATGAACGGAAAAAGCCAAAAAATAAAATATTGAAAATCAACCGATTTTCAATTTCCGTCTTTTGGCCTTTTCGTTATCTGTTAACAGAAATCAAATTAAATCTCTCTCGAGCATACTTGTAACACTTTTAAAAAGTTACATATATATAGTATAAATGTACAATTATTGTAAAATAACCACATTTAATTTTGAATTTTTTTATTTATACGAGTAACTTATTCGATTTTATTGTAATGATACAATCACCTTTCATTTTGATTAGTACTACTTGTTTGTGTGTTTCATCTCCAAAGACCAATCATCCTTACATAATTATGGAAGTGACATCTAAACCGTAATCTCATATGGGGGAAATTATAAGTATGGTACCATAGTATTCTTTCTTTCCAATAATTATACCGTATTTTTTTATTCAACTTAATATAAATATTTTAAAAAAATAAATACTTGTTTTTATTTATTTATTCGCGTACAACACAAATTTTAACTTTATTTATTAATTTACTTTTTAAATTATATTCACAATTTTACTTTATAATTTAAAAAATAGTTTTTACTTCTACTTTTTATCAAAAATAAAAAAATGCAACATTTAATTTTAATTAACGTAATTATCAATTAGAACAAGTAACTTTTTTTTAATATAATGTATTTAATACATTCTCCGCACGAGATAATATGATAAATCTACAACTAAAGGGTTGTGGCCTGTGGGCTGAAATAATTGAGATATACACATAACCCGGCCCACCACATTTACATTGTGTCCTGTTGTCTCCTATGTACAGAGATCACCATCATCATCATCATCACCAAATTCTTTATAGAATACAGTGTAAGTGGAGTAGTACTAATTGTTTGAAGACCTTCTAGACTTAACTTACCCAAAGGTCCCAAACGAGTGCATAAGCTATATGATCATATACTTTATTTTTTTTATAAAAGTCAATTACATAAAAAAAAATGTATGATACAAAACTGTATGATACAGAACATCATAGGGATGAAAGTCACACTACAACTAACATGCTAGCTCTCCAATCAGCCAAACTAAACATATATCACTGAAGAATACAAACATAATCATAAGACTATATGCATTATACATATTTTAAAATATAATTTTAATTATATTTGTTTCATTTAAATTTTAAATTTACTCACAACTGTTTTACGTTTTAACTTAAAAAAAACATATTTTACTTTACTTTTTGCTAAAATAGTAAAAGAAAAAAAATTTTAGATTGAGATAGTAAAGAGTAATTTTTTTTTTTGGATAAAATAAATTGTATCCCTATATATTGTGTATGCATCCGACGGTTGATATAGCACCTGAAGCAATGTGTATGCATCCAACGGTTGATATAACACCTGGAGCATTGCTCCCGGACTAGCATCTCCAACACCCATAATATAGTATATCTTCAATGTATAATTAGCTTTATTTTGAAGATATATATTTTGAACTACTTTACCCACTTAATGTACTCTACTTTATCATGCCAAAATTATTAGCTAGACATTACCCAATAAATTAAAGGCATATAGTGGATATTCCCCCAATTATTTGGCATGACATGTATGATATAATCTTTCATTTCGTGCTTGAATAGTTTCATCAAGCCAAATAACAACATTGTGCAGACATGGTAAGTAGGTAACAAAACTGTTTCCCAGCTCGTTGAAACACCGTATGTAATGAGCTAAAAGCAATACATACCCGGTGTGGGCCATGTCGACCAATGTCGGTGAGACAAGGCGACTTCGTGAAAAGCTAAAAGATTCAACACCAAAACATAAAATACTCAAAATATAATAAAATAAAACAGTCTAAATACAATGAAAACATCAAGAACAATACTCAAAAAGGTAAATGATTCAACCCCAAAACATAAACAAAAAACAAATGTCAAGATTAGTTGCACTAAAATGCCAAAAGCTTAAATTGTCCTGATTTTGAGTGTATCCCAACAAACAAAAAGGGTGATAATTTTTAAAATTGACAACATTTTTTTCCAGTGACCAAAATTCATACGGAGCTGCTTTCAAACATTGTATTTTCTATTATCAATAAATGATAATAGAGCTCATTCCTCGTCTTCCTCATCTCCACCACCACCTGAGGTCTTCTTTGCAGCCGCCTTCAGGTTCCTTCTCTTCACTCTGCCCGGACGTCCCCCGCCGAACGGGCTAGTGAGGGAGAAATCAATGTGTTTCTGGGAGTCAACCCTAACCATGAACGAGGCCACATTTACAACTTGCCTTCCAACCCTACAGGGATTTAGTGATGATATACATCAGTTAATAAAACATTACTAGTATCATCATCAAGAAGTAACTGGTGTATAGCAAATATGATTATTTAATACACAAATTACTCTCAGGTTTGCTTTAATTACAAAAGAATCAAGCAACTTAATAAAATCAACAAAAATAAATTTCAAATCCCCACTTCAAATTAAATAAACATTACAATCATGGTTATGGCTACTTAATTTTAATAAAGAAAATTACCCGCAAGCATTGTTGTAACTTTGCAATTAACACTAATAGCAATGTGAGAACTGAGTAATATGATCCACAACACAACAGATTAATGTTCACAGTAGAATACAGGAATATCTCATAGGGCTGACATTAGCATTTATGTCATACTACTTGATACGGAAATAAAAGCAAAATAATCAGGGGGATTAAAGTAAGAGCAGTAACCACATCATATGCAAAATATCAGTTGTCCCAATTTAGTTCGATTTCATATTTTTAGCACACTAGAGAGATCACAGGAAAAGAAAAACAATCATGAATATCACAAATAAAACATATATTTTCATATAGACCACTAAGTTTTAATACAAACCTGATATGCCTTTGCCTGATAAGTACCCTGGCGTGGTGGATAGACTTAGCCATGCCCGCCTTGAAAACAAGAGTCTGCAGGCGGCGCTCGAGAAAGTTCTCGACAGTGAGGGCCAAAACATAATCGAGCTTGTTCTGGCTCTCATCAAGCAGCCCATATCTGTTCATTCTCCTGAGTAGGGCTTCACCCTCAAAAATTCTACGAGGGTCCTTCTCATCTAGAGTCAGAAGGTCCCTAGCATTATTCCGGATACGGCTAAGGGCATACTGGACCCTCCAGAGCTCTCTCTTGCACCTTAGGCCATATTCTCCGACGAGCTTGAGCTCGGCATCCAGGCGCTCCTTCTCGTACGGGCGACGGGGCTTCTTGAAAGTCTTTCCATCTGACAAGTAAGAGTATCAAAAGAAATGAGCAAGACAGACTTGTCAATAGCCACTTCTTTCGACAAATAATCTTGAATTTTTTGGGTATATTTGCAGAATCATACAACATAACCCAAGTGCTGATATTCATATCTATAATTTGGAAATGCTTGAAATATCAAGTAAAGATAATACGGAAAATAAGCAACCGGATGATTCAAGAAAATAAACCTGATGATTCATTTCTAAATAATACATGAACAGATAAATGGCATCATTTACACAGTATTGCAGATGAATCAAAATCAAAACTAAGAACCTTAAAAAATCGAATTCCCAGGAGGTCAAAATGAATACAATCGCGATTAAGATTATTAATCAGAAAACTAAAATGTTGAAACATAAACTCATCGTATTTGATGCTTACAGTTGCGATAAAAGGACACGTGCACCATGATTCACCACCGCCAGCCAACGTCCTCCGTCAGTTCGATCTGTGCTGATTGCAGTAGAGACGGAGGAGGAATAAAGTGAGAGCGTCCTATATACCTCCCTTAACCCTAGTGGGCCGGCCTTATAAGGATCGGGCTTGGGCTATTTCATTAATAAAATATTGGCCCATTTATATTTTTATTTTCTCAAATGATTTTTACTTATTACTCCAATGTTTTTGTAGGCGCATGAGAGCGGAAATGACGTTAATTCACAGGTTAACCTCAATCCTCAAAACCCCCGCCACGGCGGCGACCGCCACCGCCGTCCGCTCCTTCTCGACGAAACGAGCTTCGAATACCGGCGAGAACCAGTGGAATGACGCGTGGGAAACCGCCTGGCTTCCCGACGACCTCTCCGGAAAATCCTCGCGCGCCCCATGGGAATCCGACGTCAGCTTCTCTCTCCCCGCCGCCGCCGTCGCCCACCAGAATCCCCAAATCTCCCCTTCCTCTACGGCGGGGGAAATAGACCCAGAGACCCAGGCCTTCGTGGAGGACATGAACGATAATTGGGAGCAGAGGAAGGGCAAATCGGTCAAAAAGGATGTGAGCTCAGATATCGTCCCGTCGGCACCTTCTTCTCTTTACAGCTTGGATAATATCAAGAGGGATTACAGGCTGACGAAGCAGAGTATACACGCGGGGCTATGGGTGAAGGAGATTGAAAAGCTGGAGGAGGCTAAATTGGGGGACTCCTTTTCCGGCAGGGGTGACGATATCGACAAATTGCTCGACTCCGCCTCCGAGTACGTATCGCCTTTTTCGTTAATCTGAGTTTATTTTTAAGAGTATTTTCGTTGGTAATAACATTGCTGTGAACTTGTTTTATGATCAATGTGCAATGTAGGATATTTGATTCTGCAAACAATGACCCGAGAGACCCGAATCTCCCCGGCTCTGAGTTCAAGAACAAACCCGACGGCTGGGAGACTACGTCGAAAGGTCCCGATGGAAATGTTTGGGACATGTCTCAAAGAGAAGAAGACATCCTGGTTCAAGAATTCGAGCGCCGAATCGCCTTCAACAAGTTTATCAAAGTTGGGCCAATAACACCTTAAAAGGCCTTGTTAAGGTATTAAGGTTGTCCAACTTATATTTGAGCCCAGGGTTCTTATTCCAATCGATGTGGGATATCCAACACTCCTCCTCACGAGTAGGCCGGAAATTTCATCGGCTCTACTCGTGGATTAATGCCATCTTTGTGGCGAGCCGGAAATTCCATCGGCTGGGGGACTCCACATCGTATTGGGCCCGCTCTGATACCATATCAAAGTTGGGCCAATAACACCTTAAAAGGCCTTGTTAAGGTATTAAGGTTGTCCAACTTATATTTGAGCCCAGAGTTCTTATTCCAATCGATGTGGGATATCCAACAAAGTTCCAGGTTGAAATGTGACAACCACAATATGTACGGGTCGATTCGAAACAAAAGAGTGCTATATTAACTTCTTGTTTTCTCTTTAGATTGCTAGCTTTATAAAAACGCACATATTTAGTCGGAGGAGACCCATCGATGGATGGAAGCACATGATAGAAGAGATCGGGCCAAATGCGAGGAAAGGGAAAGGGAGCGTGTTGAGGCTGCCCAGTGTGACAGATGAATCAACTCAACCTTTCAGAGAGGAGAAACCCACTTTTTCCGGCGCCTCGTCTAAATGGCAGAGGTGAAATGTACGTTCTCTGAGTTTGAGTTTCAATACTAGAATGTGTGTTCTCCGTTTTTTGTTTGATGGTCCCGTCAATTTGATATACTTAGAGTTGATGAAAGAAATGAATCCCACATAAGAGTATTTGAGGTTTATCTTACATTATCTTGATACCTTTCGAGTTGTATAGCTACACTAGTAATTTCTAAGTATGTGCCCAAATCCCCCATCCAAAAAAAAAAAAGGGAATACCCTGAATCCGAAGATGTGAGTCTCTATTGCACGACTCTGATATTGTGTCTCTCGCATGCCCTTGTCCGGTTTTCAGCCCACCATTTTTCCGCTTCTTCCTCAGTGAAACGTTTCCGACTGTCGTGCAACAAGAAAAGTAGAATAAGAACTACCAAATTAAACAGAGATTATTTGTCTAGGGGAAGTAGAAGCGAGAGAGGAATATACCTGAAACGAACTCTTCGTAGTTCATTTACACCATTCGGCAAGGTGACAAGAGTTATGTACACACCAGGCTCGTCTTGCACGATCCGCTTTGATTTTTTCGCTTGAGGCTTGCTCACATTGGGTAATTGTGTAGTAGTATTTGGGTTGTCACCAGGCTCGCTCCTAGGAGAGGCCACACTGCTCACATTGGATGGGCGGTTAGTATCATCCACTGTTTGCTCGTTCGTATCCAAATGGCTGGGGTCAACTTGTTCATCCGGCGGTGTGGTTTCAGCCATCTCTTTTATCTGCTCCAGAAAATTAGAATAACCTCGTCTTTATTTGACTATGATTGCAGGAAACAGAGAGAGAGATACAAAAATAACTTATATTTCAACCTGAGCAGTTAGAGTCTTGATCACTTCTTTTGCAGCTTTGCTTTTCTCAGCTTCATCTGAAGCCTTTGCAGTTATCTCCTTCAGTTGCTTTGTTTTTCTTTCCAGGTCAGCTTCAAGAAGTTGGGATTTGCTAGTTAGAGTTTCAACCTGAAAAACGTATCAAACGAGTTTAAGACTCCTTGCCGTTACTTAAGAGCGATGTAGTAAAGATAAAACCTTACCTGTGTCCTCAAATTTTTAACCTCCGTGCTCAAAACCTCACTGCCAATCTGCAAATCTGGAATCTTCAAATCATCCTGATTTGCATCGGACCAACGAAATGGAAGAGTCGCGGTTGGCGACGGTGTAGTTGACCTCCTCGGGGTCTTCCCTGGTACCGGAGAAGGGGACCTCGAGTGCCTTCTTGTATCCGGGACGAAAAACGAAAGGAAATTCTGGGAAGTCCCGAACGGGCTAGTCGGGGATTTTGATGATGTGCTCGGCCTTTGACTAATACTATTACTTGTAGGAAACACGCGGTTATCACCACTCGACTCGAATTTCACGTTGAGCGTGAAATTCCTATCCAGCTTGAACGAATCGACCGACGAGAGCCTCGGTATATTCCTCTTCCCGTCATTTTCCGCTGTCATTTCACTCGACTTGCTCGGTCCCGCCTTAAGGTTTGATATCCTAATACTGTCTACCACCTTCTTCAGTTTAACGAAGCAATCGTCGCAAACACGGTACGGCTTGCTCTCGCTCGGTGCCAGCGAGGCCTTGATCGACTTCCTAGCGCTGCACGCCTTGCAGAAGACGAGCCCGCAGTTGTAGCAGTTGTGTCGTTTCCGGATGAAGTTGAACGGGTTGTTACAGCCGGAGCAAACGGAGTTATCGGCGGTGGTTATCCACTTACGGAGACACACAGCAGCTGTGAAATTCGAACCGCATGCGATGCTTTTCACTTGCTTATCTTTCAGAGAGTCGACAAGAGTGGGAAGGTTCCTGTCCCCAGTATCGCCATGGCCTAGTTGACCGTTTGACCCCTTCCCCCAGGTGTAGACCTCGCCTTTCGAAGTCAAGACCGCAACGTGATGAGAACCGCACGCGATCTCGTCGACGAAAGAGTCGGCGATGTTTCCCCTCACACAGGTAGCGATATTCCTGTCAGCCGAAGAGCTCGTTCCTCCCATAGTGTACACTCGTCCTGAAGTGCTCAGAGCTACTGTCAGATTGTTTCCGCACGCTACCTGAGAAAAATTCGTGTTGAACAAGGAAGGAATGCACTCGGGAACTAGTCTCGACTTACTATCTCCATGCCCTAGTTTCCCTTTATCTCCGTCTCCCCACGTGAAGAGCTTCCCGCCTAAAGCCTGATCGGAATCCGACATCACCTCAACCACCGCCGCCATGTGCCACACCCCACAAGCCACTCTCGTCGTTTTCAACCCTTTCAGACGTTCCACTTCCCGCGGGACATCGCTGGCACTTCGATCCCCATGCCCAAGAGCACCGAAAGTCCCGTCCCCAAACGTAAACAGTTGACCGAACGAAGTCAACAGGGCCGTATGCCACGGCCCACAAGAAACGAACGACACGTGCAACCCGTCGATCGCCCCTCCAACCCTCTTCGGGACCCAATGGCTCCCGTGCCCGAACACATACAGATCTCCAGAAGCCGTGACAGCGCACGTGTGGTGCTCTCCGCAAGCAGCCATCTTGACGTTCTTCTCGCTGAGCGCCCGGACCATCTTCGGGTGCGAAATGTCCGAATCGACCCCGTGCCCGAGCCTCCCCCCTTCCTCCTCCCCCCAGCTGAAGAGCTCGCCCTGTTTCGTGACGAGGGCTGCGTGCCTTCTTCCGCAAGCGACGCGATGCGCATCGAGCACCAGTGTTGACTCGAGGGCTTTGGGCAAGAGCGAGTCGATTTTGGGGATGGGCAGTCGGGCGGCTCTGGTTGCTCCACCTCCCATGATCCCATCGCCGATGCCCTCACCCCATATGAAGACGTCGCCCAAGTTGTCGAAGTCGTCGATGCAGGATCCCTGGCTAGACGAGCTGAGGCTGACTCTGACGTTAGTGTCAGAGTTGGAGGTTCGAGGGTTTATGACTTCAGTGGGCCCATTAGGCTGAAGGGCGGGTGGAGCGTGTGAAATGGGCTCGGATGGTGGAGGGTTTTTGGTTTTCGCACTGTAGGATAAGACTTCGGCGAATGCTTTGCCCAGTTTGCCTTGGGATTGGTGTACAGATCGTGACTTGGTAGCTCCTTGATCCTGAAGAAACTGGATATGATTAAAAAGTACATTTTGATCTTTGAATAATGACAACAGTAGTAATACTCACAGAGGATTTCGATGGAGTAGACCTCCGACCACGAGGACTCTCAGGTAAGGCAAGTTCGCTTCTCGACTCATTTCTTTGCTTTTTACTGGTACCACGTGTGATAAGAGCTTTTAAACCGACAAACCAAACTTCAGCTTCTTCCTTATCTTTACATATCTGTCAAGGAAATTAGCTGATTAGCTGACCAGTGAAATAATAAAAATAATTTTCCCAATTTTACTGGTTTTGAAGTATTTAGAGTCGAATGATGCATGGTTGATACGTAAATAACAGAACAATAAGGTTATAAACACTCACCAAATCCAAGGATCTATCGCTGTATATAAGAGAGAATGATTGGTATTCCTTTTCGGGCCGGGGATACCGTTGAAATACCGGCTGACAGAAAGAAAAAAAGGTCGTGTCAATTGCTTTGAATGCTTGTAAACGGCATTCACAAAGTTTTTAGGGATTTTGAGAATGGAGCTGCATTCATTTGATTCTAGGCAGAAAATTACATTTATACAGGAAAAACAATATACTTACAGTCCTCTGTCCAGGAATAATCCGCGACACATGACGTAACTCGAGTTGTTTTTTCTCATCTTTTCCGTAATACCATATCAAGGTAGACTCATCCTGAAAATTTATCCACAAGCACCATCATACATTATACTAACTCCTTAACTAAAACAGGCTCACATATCATGGTGCAATCGACACTGCACAACTCACAGCGGAAAGTCGAAACGGGCAAAACTTTGGTTTTCCTCTCCGGCCATACTTCAACAAGTGGGCCCCCTTCTTGAGGGCTGTAATGGCCTGTTGTAAGAACATGATTTTAACCCAAACAAGTTACCAAATTTCTCATGCTTTTTTAATTAAAATTGTGGAATGCTTAATAATGATAATAATTAATACCTGGTCAATGTCCCTTTCAACTGGACTAGGCCTTTGCATATCAGCCATTCAAGTTGCAATGTGACTAAATCCAACAACCCAGAACCCATTTGAATCATCAAGAACTGAGGATTTCTTCCTCCCTCTGATGCCCCATATACCACAGCCTCTGGAACTCTGAAAAAAAATCTGGTTTTTTGAGTCTTCCTTCATCTACCCCATTCGGGTTTTTCGCTGTAAACTTCTATGGGCTCATCAAAGATTCAGTAAAATCAAGAAAACCGAATTCACGGCTCCAGAAACAGCTGAGCTCAGTTGTCAAAATCGAATCTTGAACCCTAAAAACCAATTTCTTGTTTTTATTTCGCAGCATGCACAAGCAGCTGAAAGATAAAATCCTCTATACTTGTTTCTGTCTAGGAAAAAAATCACAAGCTCTTGCAAATGGGGATAGAATTAAATCGGTTTTTTTTTGCCTTTTTCGAGCTCAGACTCTAAATTCAGGGGAATTAAACATAAATCTCCCAGAAAGATTCAATTTTTTTTTCTGTTCTTGAAATAAAAATAACTAAATATAAAGAAATAGTAGTTTTTTTTTGACAATGGGCTATCTGAATCGAATAAATAAAATAAAGAAATGGGTTGAAATTTTGAGAGTGAACCCTCAAACGTGCATACCTTCTGTAAATTAATTATATTTTATTTTTATTTTAGTTTTGTTTTTCTATTCTTGTTGAGTTGTTTACTCTCTCTCTGCACTTATATTTCTCAACACTCCCTTATATTCCGGGAAAAATTTCATGTCATAGAAAGTCAGTTTGTATTCGATCAATAGCAGACTCGGACGACTTTCCAGTTACTTGGATCGATCATTCGGGAGTATCGAATAAGTTGTACCCTAACAAGTCAACTCTCATTTGGCATAATCAAATCTTCAAAAAGGAAATTTGATTAATCGATTTTCGAACTGGAGATTGACTCGGACCCGCCCACCGGCCGGGACTGAGTTTCAATACAATGCAATGCTTTTTGTTATTTTCTTGAGTCTCTTTATAATCTGTTTGACAAAAGAAGCCAAAGGGAAAATGCATTTGTCGCTTTGTCCCATTGGTGGCATGTTTTGGCTTTGATTTTATGAGCTTAGGATATCTTTGGATATTCACGCGAGATCTTTTTTATTGATATTCATTTATTTTTGTTTTAAGATACTACTTTAGTCCCAAGTTAATGTACTTACTTTTGAAGTTAAAAGTGAAGTAGTTGTGAGTGAATTTTTTAAAATAAGTGAAAAAAGTAGATTTAAAATTGTGCATAAATAGTTGAGACATTAAAAAAATGTAAGTGTGCATATTTAGTTGGGACGAGAGATAGTAGTATTTAATCACTCGGAGATAAAGTCCACCTACTAAAAGTATGATAATTATTAGACGTGATGTTTGTTTATTGTATAATTTGTATTGAGACATCTGAGGGCAATTAGTGTCGGATTATGTCAAATTGGTGATAAATCGTCGTGGTCAAAAATCGACCATGACTTGTTCAAGCAAGTGAATAGGATGAATTTTATGAATTTTTTTACTACTATTTTAGAGAGGTCGTTTTAAGCCTTTTTATGGCATGGATGAGAATTATGTACTTTAGCTAATATATAGAAAAGTGTGAAATTTATAATGTCAACAGTTATTGCTCCATCATAGATAGTTGTGTGATTACATATTGAGAGGATTGTGTGTAGTTTTTCCAGACGAGTGAGCGCGAAGGATATTGTTAAAAAATCTATTGATAATTAATAGTGAAATATGTAGCTGCGAAAATAAACACAATTTTCGTTAACAGTTTGATGTACGACTTTGGGCGCAAATATCATTTAATGGTAGTATCAAACATACTCCGAAAGTTGAGATTTGAAGAAGCAATGGCCGAAGCTATGATGACCTTTGGGATGATGAAATTTGGCGAAATAGTTTGGTTTTGTATTCTTTTAAGTTTTGGATTATTGCTTATTTTATATTTAAAAATTACTGTGTTAGATTTTCTACTTATAGATAGAAATTCTCATTATTGTACTTAGACCCCGTTGATGTGCGATTACATATATGCATTGTCGATTGAAAGAAATCGACATTTTCATAAAAAGGTGAAAGATTACATATCAAGATAATTGTGTAATTTTTCTAGACAAGGTAGAAAACGTGAGAGAGTTGACTCTTGTAAACGGGTGCACTGTAATTTGATGTGTCATTTTTTTTTTCTTCTTATTTTGGTTTTCAATTTCTATCTTCTGGGGACGAAGTTAAAGTGCAGATCCTTAGAAGTCATACACTACAACTACATGTGTATGTGTGCTCCAACAAACTATTAAAATTATTAACATCAACATTTCAAGAAAAATGACTGAATATTCAAATATAAATGTATCTGAAATTAATCTTTCCACTCTTAAAAAAGTAAAGAATAAAACTTATTCTCGAACTTTTTCCAAGAAAAAAGTGAACTCAAGTCCAGACGAAACTATTTAACCAATGTTGCAAACAGTACACGAAAAAACAGTACACGAAAAGTAAGTAAAATAAATTAAAATATCAGAGCGAGGTTTCGATCCTCGGACCTGTGGGTTATGGGCCCACCACGCTTCCGCTGCGCCACTCTGATCTATTGGTTATCTATATCAAACAATACTACAAATCCTTCATTCGCACAAGCTCATAATAGGTCAATTTTAACTAGAAATATTACAAATCCTGTCATCCGAACAAGCTCATTATACTATACCAAAAAAAAAAAAAAAAAAAAAAATGAAAAAACAAGCTCATTATGGGGCAATTTGTTTTCAGGATAAAATCTTTCAAATCGAAAAACTTTATCACTCTTTTATTTTATGGTAGTAGGAGTATTTGTTTTTAAGAAATTAAAGTATAGTTTTTCAGTATAAATTCTTCAAAATGAAAATTTTCACCACATTTATTTTATGGTCGTCTACTTTTACGTGAAAAACCGGGGCTTGGTTGAGGAGAGACTAATTCTGTGTTGTGTGATAGTCGACTCATTGATTGTGTTTCTTAAACGCGAGGTGCATTTTTATTAGTCGGGGTTTGATATCACATGATGAGTATCTTCTATCTAGATTAGTAAGTTTCACCTCAAGCAAAAATTATTTTTTTACAATGTTTTTTATATTGACAATTGACATATACAAATATAGACATCTCAGAAACTCACATCTCTAAAAATTAAACACAAATAATGTCACCACAATTATGCTCTCTATTGTTTGCTCTATCTAAATGGTTTGGTACACTTTAGATTAGAGATAGATGGCTAGTATTTATAAATTATAAGTGTAGAAATTTATCAAATAAGTAATAATTATATTGGAAATATAACTCTAGAACTACTTAAACAAGACAATACATTCAATTAAAAAAAAAAGTTCTAATTTTTTCACACGAAACTCTCGCTAAAAACCACTCGGAGAAGCAAACATTACAATATGAATTGTATATTAATAAATTAACTTGTAACTTTGAACCAACATATCTCGTAGTGAAAGTTAAGAATATTTGAAGATCATCTCTCATATGCCAACAACAATTTAATTATAAAAATTAGAAATTCTTGATCATCTTTTGATTTTAAACAAGTATGGGCAAAAACATAAATGGTATATTATTAAAAAATTATCTCAAAAAAATAAATAAATAATTGCTCAAAAACATTTTTTTGGGCAATAATTAATTTCTCATTTTTTTTAAGTAAATCATTTCCTCCCCATCCAAACACACCCTATAACCATCAGTTTTAACAAATGCAAACTTGAAACTTCAACACAGAAATTTATCCCCCAAATTCTCTCGAGCAATCGTCATCTTCAATTTCTCCACTCAATTTGGGAAAATATCCCGTTCTTCAATCGGAAATTCCGAGCCCTAAATCCACTCTCTCCGTCGATTAATTGAAAAACCCTCGGGGCTCGTAGATTCCTTCATCGCTCGGAGGATCGATTTCGGGATTTCCATTTTTTTCGATTGCTGAAAGGATGAGTGGGCAGAAGAAAAGGAATTTCCAGATTGAAGCGTTCAAACACAAAGTGGTTGTGGATCCCAAGTACGCAGAAAAGACTTGGAAGATTCTGGAACACGCAATCCATGAGATTTATAATCACAATGCTAGCGGCCTCAGCTTTGAAGAATTATACAGGTCTCCTCTTTCATTTGCTACCTTTCACGATTCCTCGAAGCTTATCCTTACTTTGACTTGCCGAACGATGATTTTAAATGGGTTGTTTCGGCGGATACGTTTCTTTGTTTGTTTGAATGTGATTGCTTGCTCTGTTTATATGCTGAAGATTATTGGGTATTCATTGACTAACATGTTCGTGAAGTCGAAAGTTACTTTTTCGTGAGCTTGTTGCAGTTGAAATGCAAATGATTTTGGGCATATTGGTGCCTGCCTCGTACGTTATTGGACTCGTGTCATGAATGTTTTGGGAATAAGGATGCGGGATAGTGTTGTTGTGTGCTTTCTATATCTTTTATTGTGTGGTTCCTCGATAACAGGGAGAACAAAAAGATAGTAAACATAATGTGAATTGGTTTGTGAAATGAATAATAAGGACGTACGTTATGGAATCAGAAAGATAGTATATTCATGTGAATTATCAATATAGCGTCCTGCCTCATAAATCGTTATGGTGCGTCGAGTTGATTGAACTAGAAGATTTTACAACTAAGATACCACAGCTGCTACCTTCTTCATTATAATGGTTTCCTTATCAAAAGTATCCCTCTCCCCCGTCCAAAATGTTGCATGTGCTTGGGGAGATTGGGTATCGTTTCCATCTTTTGCCATGGTATTTTTAGTTTGGATCATATCAGTTTATTTCAAGGTTGTGTGATTGTGTGTTCTAATATATAGCTTTAGCTCATAATCCTCAATCATACGACTTTAGTGAAATACTAACAAACTTTGCCTGAAATTAGAAAAATAAAAAGTTTGTGGGTAAAAAGAAAACGTCGTAGTTTTAAGTTTAGAGATTAGAGATTTGAAACACTAGCATTCTTATTGATTTTCTTCTGAAGTATATTTCAAATGATTCAGAAAGTAGGAATAGAGATTTGACAGAAAAGCTTCTGAATATAACTAGTTACACCTTTCTGCTACAATGACCTCGATCTCAGATTTTTTTCTTTCTTTTTTGGTCTAGAAATGCTTACAACATGGTTCTCCATAAATTTGGAGAGAAGCTTTACTCAGGGCTCGTCTCAACAATGACATTCCACCTCCAGACCATGTCCAAATCCATCGAGGCTGCCCAGGGCCCACTGTTCCTAGATGAGCTCAATACAAAATGGAATGACCACAACAAAGCGCTCCAGATGATCCGCGACATACTAATGTACATGGACCGAACCTTCATCTCCAGCACCCACAAAACTCCTGTTCACGAGCTCGGCCTTAACCTCTGGAGAGACAACGTGATCCACTCCAGCAAAATCCAGCCGCGCCTTCTAAGCACGATCCTCGACCTCATACACAGGGAACGCTCGGGCGAAGTCATAAACCGAGGCCTCATGAGAAATATCATCAAAATGCTAATGGACTTGGGTTCTAGTGTTTACCAGGATGATTTTGAAAAACTTTTTCTCGAAGTCTCGGCCGATTTCTACCGAGCAGAGTCTCAAGAATTTATTGAGTGCAGTGACTGTGGGGACTACCTGAAAAAAGCCGAACGTCGTCTGAATGAGGAGATAGAAAGGGTGTCCCACTACTTGGACGCAAGGAGCGAACTCAGGATCACTAATGTTGTGGAGAAAGAGATGATAGCCAACCACATGCTGAGACTAGTCCACATGGAGAATTCGGGTTTGGTGAAAATGCTTCTCGACGATAAAATCGAAGACTTGGGGCGAATGTATAGTCTCTTCCGGCGAGTCCCGAATGGCCTCTCGACTGTTAGGGACGTTCTGACATCCCACATCAGGGACACGGGCAAACAGCTTGTGACCGACCCCGAGAAGTCAAAGAACCCGGTTGAGTTTGTGGATATCCTCTTGGGGAAAAGGGATAAATATGATAAGATCATAAATTTAGCATTCGTCAATGACAAGACATTCCAGAACGCGTTGAGTTCGTCCTTCGAGTATTTTATAAATCTGAATGGTCGTTCTCCCGAGTATGTGTCCCTGTTTGTGGACGACAAGCTTCGAAAGGGTCTGAAGGGGGTGAAGGAGGAGGATATTGAAGTCATTCTTGATAAGGTAATGATATTGTTCCGCTATCTACAGGAGAAGGATGTTTTTGAAAAATACTACAAGCAGCATTTGGCCAAACGGCTTTTGTCGGGAAAGACAGTGTCTGATGATGCCGAGAGGAGTCTGATCGTGAAACTGAAGACTGAATGCGGGTACCAATTCACCTCGAAATTGGAGGGGATGTTTACGGATATGAAAACGTCTCAGGACACAATGCAGGGATTCTACGGGGCCCACGGCAATGAGCTGGGGAGTTCCCCCACACTGGTCGTCCAGGTCTTGACGACTGGGTCCTGGCCAACCCAAGTCACCCAGACGTGCAATCTCCCGTCCGAGCTATCAACCCTCTGCGAGAAATTCCGTTCTTACTACCTTGGAACCCATACAGGACGGAGGCTGACGTGGCAGACAAACATGGGCACAGCTGATCTAAGAGCAACCTTTGGAAATGGCCAGAAATATGAACTAAACGTGTCGACTTATCAGATGTGTGTCCTGATGCTGTTCAATAATTCTGAACGTCTTTCGTATGGAGAAATCGAGCAGGCCACTGAGATCCCTCCTTCCGATTTAAAACGGTGTTTGCAGTCCATGGCTTGCGTGAAGGGTAAAAACGTCATTCGGAAAGAGCCCATGAGCAAGGATATAGGAGAAAATGATGTGTTTTCTGTTAACGATAGTTTCTCGAGCAAGCTCCGTAAGGTGAAGATAGGGACGGTTGTGGCGCAGAAGGAGTCGGAGCCGGAGAAGCAGGAGACGAGGCAGAGGGTGGAGGAGGACAGGAAGCCGCAGATTGAAGCCGCCATTGTTAGGATCATGAAATCGAGGAGGGTTTTGGATCACAATAATATTATTGCGGAGGTCACTAAGCAGCTGCAGTCGAGGTTTCTGGCAAACCCTGGGGAGATCAAGAAGCGGATCGAGTCGCTCATCGAGCGAGATTTCTTGGAGAGGGACAATGCGGATAGGAGATTGTATCGATACCTCGCTTGAAAAGAATATTTCGGTCTGTCTCCGGTTGGTCGATGTTTGGGTTATGTTGTTTTTTTCGCGAAAGTGTAACTGATTATTGGCACAGTTCTAGACATTTTTATTTTTATTTATTTCGTCTTGCAAGATAAATTTGTTCTTGGGATTGAATTTTCACTGCTTTTTTTTTATTTATTTATATTATTACGCTCTTATTTTTATCTTTTGTATTAGATTATTGTTTTTCTTATAGAATAGTAAAAATTTACCAGATTTTAATCAGGGTAAATTCGTCAATTAACAGTAACGTAACACCGTCGAGGCGCCAAAGCAAAATCCATTGCCTCTCCATTTTTCACCGCCCGCCAATATCCAATTTTTTTTCATCTCAGTTTTCCCGCCATTAATCTTTCATGAAATCATGCTTCAAGCTCCAACCACTCTCAGTCGAATCCACCCAGAAAAAATCATTTCGATCTCTCCAATAATGGACATGATGGAAATAGCGAAGAAGCTCGGACTTTCTGAATCCAAACACATCGTCCGTAGGGCAGCTGAGCTCCGCCGCCTTGCCGACATCCAATTCGATTCATCCATTATCGGAGTTGTACGTTTTTTTTTTCTACATTCGGATTCAGTATGTGTAATTCGTAATGTTCATTGAGCTGATTTATATGTTTGATTTTTCGAATTTTCAGGGAGAGATTTGCAAGGCAGTAATTTGCCTGGAAATTGCTGCTTCCAGGTACATATTTGATCACGCACGCGCCCTAATTTGGTAAATATTAGGGTTTCGAGTTCGAATTTTCCGTGATTTGATTTTGGGAAATTTATAAAATTAGGATGGAAGCTGTATTTGATCGGCAAGCGGCGATAAAATTGAGCGGGGTGTCTGAGAAGGCGTATAACCGATCCTTCAATTCAATGCAAAATGGCATCGGTGTCAAGTAAGTGTTCTTCGTTATTCATACATGTGAATTAAACTGGTTATTGATGATATTGGGCTTTATTCTTTCATCAGGAACAAGCTTGATATAAGAGAATTGGGCATTCAATTTGGGTGCGTTCGGCTCATCCCTTTTGCACACAGAGGCATCTCCCTGTAAGTATCTGAGTTTTTGTTGAGTTTCTCGTATTCTTTTAGACCAATGTATCAAGGCTCAATTATTTGATCCCCTTTATAGTAGCAGAGAAAATGTACTCCGTTAAATTTGGTTCAATATTGACACAGATGGTAGTTTTATGTGGGTTTAACCTTGATATTAATGCACTGCATAAATGCTTTGTAAACAAATGCACTAATTCATCGTGTGATTTTTTTTTGTTTGCTTAATTGCTTATAGTTATTACTTGTATTGTTTTAGGTACAAGGAAAGATTCCTTGCTTCATTGCCCCCTTCCCGTAGGGGTAGTACCGATTTCGCTCGGCCGGTTTTTACTGCAGTTTCGTTTTACCTTTGTGCCAAAAGACACAAGGTGTGAACCCACATTGGTTTATATGCTTATTGCTTGTTGGATAAAATGGGTATTTGTCGGTTACTTATCACTTATCAGTGATGGTTATATGCAAATCTTGCAGCTCAAGGTAGACAAATTTAAGTTAATTGAGCTCGCGGGTACTTCTGAATCTGAATTTTCTAATGTAAGAATTCTTCATAAATGGTTTATATACTTGAGAAATTGGAGAGATTTTTCTCCCCTCCCCCTCACCCTCTCCCTCAGTTGTACTAATTAATCAGTGTAAGTTTAGGTATCTACATCAATGATGGACCTATGCTTTGACATCTTTGGAATAGCAAAGGAGAAGAGGATCCTAAAAAAATTAAAGGAAACCGAGGTAATTTCAACATTCTTCCACTCTTCTGTTTATAATGCTGCATTTATAAGAGAAGCTTTAGTAAATATTAATAGAAATCATTAATGAATTTCTTCTCTCTTTTTTTCTATTCACAGAGCTGTTAGATGTATTACCTGGAAAAAGGAGACTCGAGGACGGTACCTATTCTTCTGGGGATGAGGATGAGGTAATATCATCTGCATTTTATTTCGTTTGCTTTGAAGTATTTTATTTTTCCTTTTCACATTTTTATCCAAGTAGAGTAAAATCATCTCTCTTGCAACTTGTTTGTTTGTACATTTTCTGAAGCAGAGATTATCCATATTTGTTTTCAAATTTTGAAATTGATGGAATATACTGTATATAATTGCAGCCTTCTGCCTACAAGAAGCGTAAGCAAATGGAGAATCAAGATCACGATGAATGGAAATCGGCTGTTTTGAAATCTAACAAACGAATCACAACAGATGGTATTTAACGCTAATCCCTCTATCCCAAATTTTGTTTTTCAAATAAATTTCACTACCTAGTTTCATTCATTAATGAACATAAATGTGAAGCGTGTTAATTTTTTTATGCTGTTACTTGTAGTTCTTGCAAAGGGGGCCAAACTCAAACAAGTGACACTTGATTTTCTGAAGAGGAGTGTTTCTTAAACTACAGCAAATGCCTCATGATGAAGATGCCATACCAGAAGAAGAATGTATGCTTAAGTTATGTAGAGAGTCTTTTAGATGTATGTTTCAAATTCAATTGATTTTTCCTTGGGTGGTTGCTCAACTGAGGTTTGTGAATGATGCTAAAACTGGAAATGTTTTAGGAAACAAAATGTATTGTTTTTCTAATTTTGTACTTATTTGGCTATTATTAGTTTAGTTAAAAGTTGTATTATTGATATTGAGTAGTTTTTTTATAACATATTTATAACTATATAAATTTCAATACACATCTTAAATACACATCTTAACATATTAGTTTAGTTAAAAGTTGTATTATTGATAGAGTAGTTTTTTTATAACATATTTATAACTATATAAATTTCAATACACATCTTAAATACATTATTTTTTTAATTTTGCAATGAAAAAGAATAGAATACTTAACGAAAATAAGTAAACTGAATGTCTTATTGCAAATATGTTTTTAATTGAAATATTAAAATCTTAATTTAGAGTGTCCAAGTCCAAGTGATATTTTTTAATTATTTAAATAATTAATTAATTAATTGTAATTAATCAAATTTATTGTACAAGTAAAATATTAATTTAATCAATAAAAAATTATTTTTTCAAATTTTGATATCACATTTACAGAGGATGATTAGATTTTGTCTAATCACGTGCTGCCTAATTGAATTATTTGAAATGTCAACTTTTAATATGTTACTGTGGTATTTAAATCAAATCAAATACGCTACAATTAAATTTTGAAATACGAGTATCTTTTTCGTAGAAAATTATCATTAATTTATCATTGTATTTTGTTCAATATTGAAATAAACAGCTGTATTCGTTGCTTCTCTCTTTACGTTATTTGTTTTTTCAGATAATATAAATAATCACTAATATCTCCATAAAACAGCACGACCCAGCTCTCTGTTTTTTTTTCTCCTAAAGGGAAGCTGCTGAAAATCAAAATTCAGATCTAATCCAATTTCCCCCACTAGGGTTTGTTGTTTGGATTCCGAGAACACAAACCCTAGTTTTCCCCTCTCGTTTTCCTCCGATTTTAGCGGCGGAAATTGAATTAATTTGGAGGGGAATTGAGCATGGAAATGATGATCGGAGGATTAAAAGTTTCAGATGAGTTGTTGGGGACATTCGCTCCGATTGTTTTGTACTGGGTTTATTCAGGGATCTATGTGATGCTCGGATCAATGGAGAATTTCAGGTTGCATTCGAAGAAAGACGAGGATGAAAAGAATCTGGTGCCGAAGAAGGATGTGGTGATTGGGGTCCTCCTTCAACAGCTTGTTCAATCTATTGTTGCCACCATTCTCTTCGCGGTAAGAAAAAAATATTTTTTTTTCTTAAATTTTATTTGGAAATTTGTCCTGTTTGTATATATGGAAGGAGATTTTGTTGATGATGCTAAGAACTTATTAGTTTCTGGGTTTAACCTGAGCACATATAATTATGATTTGTAACGATGACAATCAACTGTACTATTGTTAATTGCACTGGAAAAATCTTGGGCATCGTTCGCTAGAAAAACATATGCGATGTATCAGCTTGTAGTTTGCTAGTAAGCTAAGCCACGGTGTTAGACATTACAAGTTCTGGAAATAGTTATAAGCATTGATGTATATGATATGTCGATCCTAGTCTGTAGTTGTTTGGTCAGAAGTACATGTGGGCCCGCATTCGTTTTCCAAGTTTTGTATTGTGTTTTTACCTTCGGAGTCGTATCTATCAGAAGATTTGGATAGACACGTGTCGGAGTGTCGGACCGTACTTTTGAACATAAAGTCTGTCTTTTTGCATTTATTTGCGTTTTTACGAACATAATTAGTAATGTATTGTTGTTTTCACCGTTCAATATATAGAATTGTTTTGGCTTGCCATCTTTCGTAATCTATTTCCATATAGAAAATCAAAGTTGTATCTGGAAACAGATAAATAACCAGTTGTTCCATTAAATTATTTTAATATGAGAAAGGTGTCATGTTTTTGGTTCTATTAGTAAAACTAAACCTTTAAATTGCTGATATCTTGTAATCATTAAGAATTTTATGTGTAGAAGCATGGACATGTCAATGAATCTAGATTTTGTTTGCATGTCAATGAGTTGTGCAGCTTGTGATGAATTAGTTCTTTGCAAACATTTTTTTATAGTATTTTTTATTCTACTCCCATGTAGCTGATAATACACTCAACAGTTGGTTGTATTTGCCTATTGAAGATGTAAATCACTTTAGTTTGCTGAGTATGTTTGGTGGGGAAGTTGTAAAATGTTTGTATTTGTGTGATTTACTAAATAGTTAAAAAAAACACCCCTTAAAAAAAAAAAAAATTCTTTTTCACATTTATTATAATATTACAGCCAACCCTTAGTTCTTCAATACCGAATCAACCATTTTCGTAATTTGCATATTTTTCTAAACGATCTATACATATCTTGCTCATTCAGGTCACGGGAGATGCTGCCGGATCCCCACAACCTTCAGAGACTTCTGTCATAGTTCTCGCCCGTCAAATCTTTGTCGCCATGATGGTTCTCGACACGTGGCAGTACTTCATGCACCGCTACATGCACCACAACAAGTTTCTATACCGCCACATCCACTCCCAACACCACCGCCTCGTGGTCCCCTATGCCTTCGGGGCTCTATACAACCATCCTCTGGAAGGTGTGCTTCTTGACACAGTCGGTGGGGCCCTTTCTTTTCTTATCTCGGGCATGTCCCCACGAGCCTCAATATTTTTCTTCTCATTCGCAACCCTAAAAACGGTTGACGATCATTGTGGGCTGTGGTTACCTGGAAACCTTTTTCAGATCTTCTTTAAGAATAACTCTGCGTATCACGATATTCACCACCAGTTGTATGGGAACAAGTATAATTTTTCGCAGCCGTTTTTCGTGATGTGGGATAAGATTCTCGGGACTTATATGCCTTATAGAGTCGAAGTGAGGAGTGAGGGGGGGCTTGAAGCCCGGCCGTGTAAAGATTGCAAGGAGAATTGAAGGAATATTACCCGCTCCAGGATTTTGGTCTTTGTTTATAGAGTCGAGGTCAGGAGTTAGAGGGGGCTTCAAGCGCGGCCGTATAAAGATTGCAAGGAGAATTAATGGAAATATTAATCAGGGTTTTGTTCTTTGTTATGAACTTCGATGGTTTGGATGGATGGCGGCTTGTTTATACCTTAGATATATTTTGTTTTTGTTGTTTATGTGTGTTGTATTTGTTGTATAATTCGCTCTTCTTCTTCTTCTTGACAATTGTATTTGAGAGAGGGAATGAAAGTGGGAGCTTTTGCTTTGAGGTACATTTTCCAGATCTTATTTTGCCATGGTGTTTAGGTTATTTTGTGGTATCAACTGACTGCAAATATTATGTTACTTGAGGTGTACTTGATGGTGCAATTTGGAAAGGAAAAACACCCCAGGGGGGTATTTGTAATTTTTCAACTGGTTAATCTGTAGAAACTTCTCAGTCCCATAATCCTTCAGTATTCATATAAACTGATAATGGTCCATATATGTACACAAATTAACTGTTGTCTGTTTCAATAGAATTCTATTAGACGCATGAACATGTTGCCAATGGTGGCAAGGAAGCTTTTCTTCTTCGATTTTTTTTAGTCCCAATGACCATCGTAGAACACACTTGTCATCTTCGTTTAAGGTGGTTAGCTGGGTATGTTTTTGAGGAGGATTTTATTTGGGATATATAACATCCTGATTTCCGGTGGGTGAGAAATTTGAAGTGTTGTTTTGTTCTTTTTTTTGGAGGTGCAATGAAGCAAAATGATCTTTTGAATAATAAGAGAAGAATACTGCAAATGTAATCAACTTAAATACAACTGAAAAACTGGAGCTGGAAAAATAAAAATAACTTGATGTTCTCTCTAGGGAAATGGGGTTAAAGCTTTCCCAAATGGGACTTGACAAAGAATAAATAGAGTTGCTGTTACAAGTACAGTACAAAACTATAACTTACTGACCTATCCCTTGTTAAAATTATGCATCGTCGTTTAGCACAATAGCAAACGCCCCCCCATTTGTGCCAAAATCGCCTACCAGCAGAAAGTCCGCCCAAAATGGATATTAAATCTCCGAAAACCCGTAAGAAAACAAAGATGTGGCATTCGAAGATTTTTACCATTTCAAGAATTTGAGTTATTTCGGGGGAATTTGAGTTCACTGTGCAGAAGTGGAGTTTCCCACCCAATACTTCTTAACAGCAACGAGTATTTTCACGGGAACAAGGGGCCCATCCTCGTGATCCATCATTTTAGAATCCCATCTCATGGCAGTAATCATTCTCCTCACCTTGACAAGAACGTCAACTTCGTCCCGGAATATGACTGCGCCTTCTGGCCGTAGAATACGGTCCATTTCTAATAAAATGTCTTCAAAGTCACACCTGTATTCATTTTGTAGGAAACAATTATGTTATATTTCCAAAGTAGGATAAAAAAATGAAACTTATTGTATTTCTAAAACTCTGTAAAACTATTTCCATTTTTCTTTTTGGTAATTTAGATAGGCCTGATCCTCTGGCGGTCCAGGTCCGAATATCAATATTGGTCAATCAATTCCTAAATAGAAGAGAGCTGGAAAAAGGGATGGTTAATACTTACTTGTTCTTGTACAAGCTAAAAAGACCATTAGCATGAATGAGGTCATATGTTCTTGGATATGTGGAGAAGGCTTCACACCTGAATAAGAGAACACAATAAGCAAAAGCGTAAACCAACAAAAAATTGTAACCACGAAGGCAAAAACCAATAATAACTATATATAATTATTCATCTTAAAATATAAATTCCCAAGGAGAATGCATACCAGTCGTGATATATGCCAATCAAACCTCGTTCATAAATAACACCAAGTGTATTTTTCTCAGCAATGGTGGGGACAACATTCATAACCCAGAATTTTGGAGAATGAAGCGCAGCAGCGAAACCTCCCAAACCGGCATTCATATCCATAATGTTCCTGTATCTTCCAGAATCAAGAATCTGGTTAATCTTTTTATACGCACTGATGTGTTTTTTCCATTGCTTATTGTCCTCCATGTATGCATCAACAGAAACTCCGGGAACTGAGCCACTAGCAATTCTTGGAGGAACAGCATAGAGCCTCTCGGGGAATGGTTTAAGATCTTCATCGTTAGAGTTGTCATATGGAGTAATACATTGTTCTATTTTCTGGTACCTGATATATTTGGGAGAAAAAAACCGACTTATGGATTAAGTATAATTTTAATGATAACTGGATTTTTCTGCAATTATCAAAATTTTATACATACCAGACATTGTCTGCATCTTCAGATTTACAGAGAGCAGCTCCTGAGCTTTCTTGTTTGGAACGACAAGCAGCAGTATCCATTGTCTTTTGCCATACAGCAATTTCACCTTTCTCGGACCTCTTCTCCCAGCACAGGAGTTTAGCAGCCTCTTCAATCTGTCTTTGCTCTTCCTCAAGTTCCTCTATTGGCCGTTGCCATGCCTTGAAGTTAGTCTTCCAGTTGATCGGAGGGCCTGAAAGCACCCAATAGCCACCAGGTCTAAGCACACGGTCAACTTCCTTCATATAAAGTCCATCTGCCAAGAGAATGTACCAAATTTATTATGGAACAGTATCAAGCCTATACTACACCGATTCAGATTTCAAAATATTTTACCAAATACTGGTAGAAGATAATATCGACTCTTACCATTTATCCCCCAAGGTATGAGACAACGGGAACAATGTGCCATGTCGAAAGCTCTGGATGGATATGGCAATTTCACGGTTCCGAAAACACCAATGACAGCAGGCACACCCCTTTCAAGAGCAAACTGAACCTGGGCTTCGTGTGAATCTCTCGGTGCAAAAGACATTGCCACAACATTTTTTTTCCATAGATACGCACCCCAACTAGCTACCTAAAACATGTCAATTGAATGTTGTTAATCACATAGTTAAATACATGGGTTTATAAAACAAAATATAAATACATGGGTTTATAAAACAACATACCCCACAACCAGTGTCCAACGCCGTCCTAACAGTTCCATTGTCGATCGGTATAACTGAAGCAAGCTGGTCTATATACTTATCAGCCCCCTGAGGAAATTGTGTCCCTCCACCAGGGAACCTAAACACATTCCCCTCGTACTGAATCCAGTTCTGAATAGCCTTCTCGACTGTCAAGCTCTTGTACGGAGCATTAGCATAAGGAACATAGTCACGACTCTTGGGCCACCTGAAAGGGGTTACGTACCCTTCGGGAGCCGGGATAAGGCAATGAAGCTTTTCTCCTTGGGGAGGGCAATGCCTCTCGCGATAAATCATGTTCTCTCTCGGGAAAGTCATAGCACGCGCTTGATCTTGGCAGGGGGTGTAATCAGTGAACCGCGGATGGCAAGGCTCGTACGCTGTGATTTTCGAACTCGGGTCATCGATTACTCCGGCTTCACCACCGTGGTGGGTTTCGAAATTTAGGTTCGGGAGTATGTTGCAGTTTTCTCCGCTCTTAGTCACCTCTAAGGCTATGCTGTCCCCCTTTCCAAAACCGCTTCTCTGCCATGCCCCGAGCAGGTAGAAGAAACAGCAAAGGCCGGCTACTATGAAGATGGATATGGAACTGCGGGTCCTATTGTCGGATGAATTGAACTTGTTCGCCATCACGGGCCTGCAACATTTTTGTTTTTTTCTGATTAAATCTGACTAGTGAAAAAACATTCCTATAATCATACACGAAAGGTAGCAAGATTTCGAATGGGCGATCAGATACAGAGGCTCGAAAGCTACAATAAGGGATTTGTACTAGTAAAAAGCCATAGAACTCCATAGTTGCAGCATTGCATGGTTACCGAGATTTGTCGAAGCAGATCTGGGTGTGAAGACAATAAAAGGCTCATCTTTTTTATTCAACTTCAATCACACAACATGATTTAAGTGAAATCTAAGCAGTAAATCTACACAATAACCTTACATAAGATCGATTGTCGTAATAAATGAAAATTTCCAATCAAACATTAAATAAATCTAACAAGATTCAAGCACACGCTACTCGAACGAGTGAGTATGAAATGCCCACATATATTATTTACCGATTTAATAATCAAAATCTCAATTTTATTTATTCCGAGTGAAATAGAAAAAACAGAGATCGTGAAATCGCATACCAATTGCATCAGTTGATGCTGTTCGTGGTTGAAGATCTAGAAACGCACGGAGTTCCGTTCTGCAGATCCGATTAACATAGACTGATTTGGATGTATATCATCTACGATTTTATATACTATATATTTATATATAAAATATACTCCGTATATATATATTATATATATAGAGGGAGAGAGCGTACTACACACGTTGGTTGTGTTTTCTCCTCAATTAAAAAAATTAATGCGCCAATCATGAACGGAAATTTGCGTGTCGGCCCAAGTTTTTTTCGTTAATACAACTTCGGTCCCATTTTTTTATTTTTTTAATTTAGACAAGTGTATAATTTGTTAAGACAGAAAGAATACGGCGCTATTATTTTTGAATTTTTTCAATATTTTTTATTCAAAAATATTTAAATACGAAATAAAATTACAAAATTCGTTACACTCAATAATTATAATTAAGCAAACTCGCTGCATGAATAAAAATATATGTATTTACCTTTACAATTTCAAGATAATTCGATACGTAAAGTCACAACTAACTTGAGAATAAAATTATTGTTTTTTAAAACATAAGGAGTAATTTGATTAGAGTAAAATTGAAGTATAATAATGGTTTTGTATGAAATGATTGGTTTGACAATTGAATTTTTAATTGATAACAGTTTTCATTTTTCAAGGTGACAGTAGTTGAAATTATAATATTGCCAAATATTGTCAACAAAAGTTAAAATTAATTTCAAACATAAATTATTTGAGATTAAGTAGCAGAATGAAAGAAAGCATAAGTAAAGATGTGTAAATGAAAATATTCATAATTATAATAGGCATGCCATAATTGTATTTGTAGATGTCAATACACGAGAGTGCGTAGAGCGCGCCCCACGGATCCGAGTGGACCCACGCGCTCTTTAAGTTTTATTCTGTCACCTATTAATACCTAGTACAGTAGTGTACTGTAGTTTATTTATTTTATTTAAGATATTTTATTTTATTTTTAATTATATGTATTTTTAAGAATTAAATTATCTGATGATGATTTTTTGTATTTCTCAAAGATAAGTGACTATATATGTGAATACTCCAAACTTCAGGGGTTGCTTTTGTAATTATCCCTAAAAATTACTTGTGCTAATAGTAAAGGAAGCTAAACCGAAGGAGTGAACTCTGTACGTACATGAGAGATCATGAGTTCATGACTAAAAATGAGCAAAAGTCTGCATCATTGTACGTAATCGCTCCGCCGATTTCTTCACTAGCTGAAACTTTCTCGTTTGAATTTTCAATTCAAAATGATTTCGTCGCGTAGGGATCAATGTACAACGACTGTGGTGTATTCGACTCTGAATTCAATTGTTTCTGTAAGCTGATATCTAATAAGAGTATTGAACACATTACATATCTTGATCAAATATTTTCAAATTCCACAAACTTTTCGAAAAATTGAATTGCAGTGTATAGAAGTATATAAAACTTCGCAAAACTTAGAAACATTGAATTCAAACCAACCAAAGATTTTCAGTGACAAAACCTCATGCATTTTTCGGATTTTCACAAGCCTCTCGATAAATACTCTGTAGTTGCTTCCGAGCCCGGCCCGTATCTTTTCCAACTATACAAACAATAGCTCTTGTAGAAAGTGTCTCGATTTCAAACTCCCCTGTAGTAGTTTTGTCTTTTTTTTCTTTTCCTCTGATCAGGTTCTGTTGTGGATGGGATCCGATCCTCTCCGGACTTTTCGTTTGCTGGATTGGTTCGGATCGAGCGCCTTGTTTTCCGGTGACAGCTTCTTGTCCGTTTTCAGGGTGCTTTTGTTGTCGTCTGCCTTGAGCAGAACACGATGACTGACCTTGATATCAATCAAGGGTCGACGATCATCTAACACGCTTGTTCTCGTCTTGAAAAGGTTTGCACTTCTTGCACCACAAACTTGTTGTGGATGAAATGCTAATAATGATATGAATATGAATATAACTACAAATGATCTGTTGTGTATAAGTAGAAACATTATAATATATATATATATTTTTTTTGTGAAGAATAAGGAAATACTAGAAGCTAAGCTACAAGGAGAAAAGAATATAGGAGGAGTTTGAGGTTTTCATGTTCCATTTGGATTTTGGAAACAATAATTCTTATATATAGATTTTAATAAAAGGATATATATGGGCCCAGAATCCATATAAATGTTTTGTATGGATTCTCTCTCCCCCTAATCATATATTTGCAAAAACAAAAAAAGAAAAAAAAAGAGGAATCTCAATAGGAGTGAATAAAGATGAGAAGGAAGCATCTTTTTCCAACTTGTTTTCCCTACATTTCTGTCATCTCCTCTGCTTTTGTCTTCTTGAACAAAGACCAAGTCACCTTGTACTCCCAACCCTCGCGTAATCCGATCCACGCCTACGTGGCATTACAATCGAAAGGATATAATCATACACTTCGTCGACAATAGCTAGCGTTATTCCGGTTATTGAAACTAGATCACGTTCGTAGCTACAATAGTTCGTTATTCCGGTTATTGAAACTAGATCACGTTCGTAGCTACAATAGTTCGCCTAACGAATCACTACTAGTCAGTCCATTTCACTGTTCTATTCTATATGAGTCTTCCTTACTTAGTCACTAAGAAATTAAGTTTTCCTAATTATATTTTTTTGTAGCATAATGATGTTCAAAACCAAACATCATCTTTATGCTATTTTGAGATCTTACTTTAGAATTCCAAGCTCCCATATCTATGCACCAACAAAATCACACACTTAGTTTCTTGTGCTATGTTTCTTTAAGCTTTTTTTTTTTTTTTTTAAATTCAAGTCTCTTTCTCTTTAAAATGCAATAAATAAATATATTATATTTATATAATGATAATAATAATTTAGTTGTTTTTATTCTTCCCATTTAACCAGGAAGACCATCTTTTTCTTTATCCACTTTATATTAATCAAATACAAAAATCGCATGCCACATGGAACATTCTAAAGCATACATGGCTTCTGATGCTTTATTTTAAATTTTATTTTTAAGGTACAAGCTATGTAGCTGGATGTACACCTGAATTGCATGATTTTTCATGCACACATTTATGCACTTAACCATATTTCAAAAGTTTATAGGCTTATATATATTTATAGATTCAGAGTTATAGATTTTTTAAACTCAACTTCGGGTGGTAATCGAATCGAACTATGAAAAAAAAACCCGACTAGAATATGAAAGAAACCAATGAATATGCCAAATAGTTGCTCAAATTGATGCAACAGAAAATGGGGCCATTACCTTTGCTAAAGTGAGGATTGCTATTCAAGAATTTGAGTTCCTCAGGAATATGCACATATTCTTGTGAGATTATTGATGCAGTCTCAAAGCAATGGCCTTTTGGACCTTTTACCAAACATGTGGGCTCCATTGAAAAACAGAGAATCTTAATACACAAAAAATTTGAGATAATTACAAAACTTACCACTTCATTACACAAAAAAATTCAATGAAATGCCCCTTCAGATTATTTATAAGATGAGTAGTTTTGTCTGTAATTAGGATAAATTCCGGGCTATGTTTTGTAATTAATCCATAATACTAGTACTAATTTTGACCATGCAACAAGAATATACTCTCTCTCTCTCTCTCTCTCTCTCTCTCTCTCTCTCTCTCTCTCTCTCTCTCTCTCTCTCTCTCTCTCTCTCTCTCTCTCTCTCTCTCTCTCTCTCTCTCTCTCTCTCTCTCTCTCTCTCTCTCTCTCTCTCTCTCTCTCTCTCTCTCTCTCTCTCTCTCTCTCTCTCTCTCTCTCTCTCTCTCTCTCTCTCATTTGTGGGACACTACAATTGGAATGACAATCCATAAGACCAAGTCTAATATGAGCTTTGCTTTAACTTTGAGATCATTTTGATCAAAGAAAATAAAGGGTTCCCTAGAAAGATGGGAGTTTTTAAATCTCTATTTTAAAGACATATTTGATTTGAAAGCTTAGCATGATCAACTTGAATTAGGTTGTGCCAATGAGGTTCGGATTCAATTCGATTCTTGCAAGTATTTTTCAAAAGGATGAAAAAGCCCCACAAGGAGACGTATCAACTTGAATTAGGTTGTGCCAATGGGGTTCGGATTCAATTCGATTCTTGCAAGTATTTTTCAAAAGGATGAAAAGCCCCACAAGGAGACGTATCAAAACTAAGATTATCAGAATTATATAACAATGATCCCTTCTAACAAAAATAATGCGAAACTTAGTAAACAAATAATGTTAAAATGTTGTCAAACCTTCCTAGTGTGTGTGTGTATGTTTGTGAAAATAGTGTGAATCAATTGATAATACAAGGTCATACATTGACAAGGTACATTAAATAAACACACTTTTACATTCAACATTCCTTTTTTTTGTTCTGAATATTATTCTAGAGTATGCATAACCTCTAACAGGTCAATAAGGCCCTCAACCAAGAGCATCAGAAGCTAAAAAGCTCATCAAAAGTAGCCGGATAATTAATATACATACACACACACAGACAGACTCCCGTTACAAAAAAAGTAGAAAAAAGGTATAAAAAAAAACAAAAACAAAAAAAACTGCAGTAATTTGATCTTCATAATCTCATTTGGGCACAGGCAACGTACCAGGATGAAAGAGAGTCCCACAGACAAACAGCAAATGCATGAACCGTCTTTTCGTTTTTGCTTTATCAAACATGTTCATGATGAGGAGTCGCATGTGTAGGCGAGGGGAGTGGAATGACGGCCGGTGGTGTTGCTGATGTGGCGGCAACGAGGAGGCCTCGGCTTTGTGCTGATTGGACGACGATCGCGAATTGCGTTGCTGCTAGCGCTGCGGCTTCCTGGAGTGGAAAATTATAATTAGGGAGTTGTTTGGCAAACTTGTACATTTGTTGCATCAAAAGTGAAAAATTAGGCTAAATTAGGGAGTTGTTTTGCAAAAGTGTAGGGTAAATTGCAATTTTAGTCCTCCCTTTTTTTTTTTTTTACATTTTGATGAGGAAATTTTCGTCCATGACAGTTTTGCCCTTTTGTGAAAATGTTAATTTTGGTCCTGTAGTTACAGCCTACAGGACCAAAATTGCATTAAATCAAATTAGAAGTAGAATCAGAAATCTGAAGCACCTATCCTCTACTTTCTGAATCTACTCTCAGCTAAACTTTAATTAATTGTTTGCAACATTCAACTCGTACGACAGATAAATAAAAACTTATCAAATACCCATATCTGCTTTTTATTTATAATTGAATTAGGCAGAAGTAGAAGCAAGAATTAACATTTTTTTACCAAGAAATCATTTGAAAACATAGGCTATTAGGCTCGTTAAATTAGCAAGGATATTTTACCTGTCTTTGCCTCCTACGTTGCAAGATACTGATGGCCCAGATCATGATGTAGCAAGGCAAAAGAAATCCAACCGCTCTGAGCAAGAACAACTGCATTTATTATTTATTGACTAGTCAGAAAAATCTTATAATATAAGAAAATAAAAACTTAATGTTTGGGGGTACTGGGTAGTTACAAAAAAAAGCTTGAAAGTTAAAGGGATAACTTAAATATTTTTATGAATGCAGAGGGGGAGGGTTCTACATTTTAACATGAATTATTTCACGAAAACTTACGGAAAGAAAAGCCGACGCATCGTCTTCACCATCTCCATCTCCATCATCAGTGATGGACAGTGCATGCCTCAGTAGCAGAAGAGCCATTAACTGCAAAATTCCAAATTTCAATTTCTTTTATACTTATTTATTTGAATGTTGTGTCTAGAGTGAACATAAATTTGTTCAGAAAATATTAGCAGAAGTTAGATTCTGTAATAGTACTCAAGGAAAATGTGCGAAGGTAATTTCGTAGATATAAATTAACTCAGAAGAGATGCTTGGGAAATGATATTCAAAGCAGCCAACAGGACAAAAAGTCTCATATAACGTCATTTTCTTCTTGATACTTTAAACCCAATACAGTAATAAATCTTACGATTAGAGCAGCTGAACGGCAGAAGGCGGCCCCACTGCTATTAGCGTCATTATAGTCATCATAGTCGGCTTCAAATAACTGGCGTTCGGCCTCAGCAATTGCCAGCAGACGAGGGTCATGCATGTCCAGCTGTGTTCCAGATATTTGCCAAACTCCTCTGGAAGTTTATAAAGAGAAATATAATTAAACCACAGATAGTTCCACTTCAAAAAGAAAACGAATGACGAACAAGGTTTGAAAAAGAAAACGAAGGGAAAATATACAAAATTACCCCAGAGGTTTAGCGTGTTACAAGCTACAACAAAAGAAAAAGTTTTAAGATGTGTTGAAACCCCCATTAAATTTATAGACATTTTACAGTTACCCCCTTAAATTTAAGACCGAATCAAACCTCCTTGGTTTGTTTGTTTTTACTATGTAATTACTCCAAACCTCGGAGGTAACTTTTGTATTGAACTCCAAAAACTATCATTGAAACTGTCAATTTCTCATTCCAAAGCAAGTTAACAATAGAAGGGTGAGCATGTTTAATTTTGATACATAAAAACAAACATACCCAATATCGATAGTAGTTTCTTCAGGTGGAGGACGCGGAATTGTAGTATAACCAGGTTGATATTGCTGTAAAACATAGTAAAGAGAATGATTAGTGATAAACTGTAACAAATAAAAAAGTACAAATCACTTCACCAATATCAGATAACACTATCTAGCCAATGTACCTGATGGCAAATCTCACAGGTTATGTCTCCCTTCTCGTTGCACCAGTGTTGTACACATTTTCTGTGAGCATACTGCAACAGTGCAAAGCAATGTAGGTCTCAGTGAAACAGATAAACCATGATATTTGAACAAATGAATGTCCTGAAAATAGGTTAGTCAAACCTAATACGTGTACGACAGAACAAAAGTCATAAACCAAACCAAATCCCGAATGCAGTTAATCAGTTACACTAGTAATATTATGAGTGAAATAGAGGGGGCAACATCTAAGAAAATAAAAGCTTTATGATGCATAGCACAATCTGAACAAGAAAAAAAATATGATTCATCAAAAGACAAGGTCATTAAATCAATGAGTTGAAGAAACTTTGTCAAATATTTAACACCAAAACATTCAAAATCGTATACAAAATTATAAATAATTCTCCCTCCGTCCCCAATTAATAGACATGTTTTCTTTTTATTGCTTGGGGACGGAGGGAGTATAAACTTTGATTGCATAGTTCCATTTTTGTAAAAATGAAATATCGCCGTGCACATATATTAATAACAAAATACAAGTACATAATATCATTCATCAGCCAAGATATAAGCCATTATCTCAAGTGGATTTTATTAGATTTCTTTAAAATCAAAATATTTCCTTCCAATATTCATAGTAAAATACCCAACCACAGAATATAATAACTGTTTCTTAAACAAATAATGTTTCCATTGTCATCTTAAAGATTAATTACCCATAAATTCAAATTTCAAAATAGCAAAGGCTAAAACATAACAATATAAATAAGCATCATTCACTTACCTTAAGACTCCCACTACAAGCACAAGGACTCTCCAAATTGCTTATAGAGTCTTCTTCCTGACAAATACGGCACTCTCCCATCCCTATCAGAGGTGCTTCTTCATCCTCCTCCTCATTTTCCACCACCACCACCACCTGATCGTCTTTTGACGAAGACGAGCCCCCCGCCATCTCGGCCTTCTTTCCAGTGGGGTCAACCGCCTCAAACTTTGGCAGCTGATTCCCGTTCAAAACTGACTGGTCGCCCATTTTACACCTTATTTATACCAAAATAATAGCTCTCTCTAGAATTCCTGGACAAAACACAAAAAAAAAATCCCCTCAAATACAATCAAACAAAAAGCCCCCTTTTCCAATTTATGACCTTTTTGACCTCAAAATCACAGCGCCTAAGAAATGTTTTGTTTCTTAGTTGTTCATTATAACCACCTGAAAAATCAATCTTGGAAACAGAACATAAAAACCCATTTCAATGAACGTGTATTAACCTGATAAACCCCCCAAAAAATTGCAGCTTTACACCAGAAAAAAAAAACCCGGTAAGCCCTAAGACATAAAATCGAAGATCCTAGGAAAAACTAAAAAGAAATCCACTGGTCCGCTGGCATACGCAGCGGGATCAGAGAATATCTCCGACCAAAGCTTAAAAGGGTCAATATCTAATTCAATGAGTAATAGATACAATCTAAGAATATAAATGAACGAAAATGGAAATGGGAGTGGAAATGGAAAAATACCTGAAGGATGAACAAAGAAATGAAGGAGAAAAAATCGCGAATTTGTAGCACAACCAATAAAATCTTACAAGAGGCAAAAAATTAAAAATGGATTGATTATCAATCAAGAGACGGTGTGTCTTCGTACGCGTTTCTTCGGTTTAGCTTTTTGTAGACCCTGTGGAGTATTTTTAATTTATTTTTATCGTGGAGGAGGTTAGGGGTAATCTCGACATTTAAAAAAATTAAAAATGGATTGATAGAGAATTTGCGTCTGCCGGGAGTCGAACCCGGGTTAGGGGTAATCTCGACATTTAAAAAAATTAAAAATGGATTGATAGAGAATTTGCGTCTGCCGGGAGTCGAACCCGGGTCTATTGCTTGGAAGGCAATTATCCTAACCGTTGGACTACAAACGCTTGTTGAGAAAAATAGAAAACCAAAAATATAGATTGATTTATTGAATTCTGAAATTAATTTTCCTTGATTAAACTTCGAGCCCAAGTAAGTACTCATTAGGTTTTCCTATTTGGACTCTGTATTTCACTTTCCTTATATATTAATAAATCTCTCCTTCTATTACTATATATTCTAATCACACAATAAAATAAAATAAAATAAGTCAGTGAAATTAATTTGATAGAATTAATCCAATGGCAATGTCGATAGTTTGTGAGCAGTGCGGCGACGTGGGTTGCGAGACGGAACTGATCTACTGCGGCGAGTGCAGCTACTCCGGCCGGCACACCTACTGCATGGATGTGTACCCCATCCCAGACGACGACCAACAAGATATCGCCACGTGGCTCTGCGAACTATGCTGCAACAACAAACACCCACGGCCGCCGCCGCCTTCAAGAAAAGAAAAAGAAGAGAAACCCTACCCCGCAGCGCGCGTGGCGGAGCCTCTCCTCCGATCCGCGTGGAGCGGGTCCTTGGAGGTTTTCTACTCGGAGAACTACTCGGCCGACTTGGACGGCGTGCACGCTTACCTCTCCAGCAAGGCGTGCCGCAGGGTGCGCGACGCCGTCGCCGACGACCTCTGCGAGTCCCTCACGCTGGATCTCCTGCCCAGGCACGCCGTCTGGCCGGAGGGATTCGGCGGCGAGGGGAAGGGGGGGCCCACCGACGGGAACATCGGGGTCTACTTTTTCCCGTCGATGGAGCAGGAGAGCGCGTACGACTACTTGCTGTACGAGATGATCAGAGACGACGCAGCCATGAGGGCCTGCGTCGGGGCCGCTGAGCTCCTCGTTTTCTCGTCCACCCTTCTGCCGCCGGGCTTGCGGAGGTTCCAGGGGAAGCTCTATATGTGGGGCCTCTTTATAGGGAAGCTGTAGGACGATGGCGATGACGACGTGTGATTGATCGATAAATTGTTTTATATTAGGGCTGAAAGGATTGTATCTAATAATATGCTTATTAGTTATTAGATTTTTGTACTATTTCTGTTATTATTTCTACATTCATTATTGATTAACTTCTTTAAAAATTAGAAGAAGTTGTACAATTTAAGATTGTTAATCTTTTTTTCCATGTTATTGAAAGTTTCTGAGTTATAGCTAATCAATGTTCTAAAAATCTCCGATCCCCGCTAGGCTTTAGGCTGTACTCGATCGCCTCGATTTTAGGCTCTAGGCTCCTAACTAGACTAAGCGCCGCCTAAACCAGACCCGCCTAAACCCTTTCGTCTTTACTTACTTAAACGGTTCTCAAGCAGATTTCACTGAACAATCAAATTAGATGCAAATCTTGATGAATCAAATAAAATAGATGATGTTATGATAAATTTTGAAGTACGAGATCAAAATTAAAAAAAAAACATATTAAATATATGATGAAAATGATTTACAATTTTTAAATTTACAAATTATTTTGATTATTTTACTAATTAATACTATGTTTAGATTATTTATTGATTAATTTATTCAAAATATTAATTTATTATGCATAAAAATATTTTTAAAATATAATATTAATTAATTAAATATAAAAATGTGAAACGATTAATTCTCACTTAGGACCTGTTCTTTTGGACTTAATTTCAGTCCAGTTTAGTTTCAGTTCAGTTCAGTTCGTTTCAAAATAAATTAAAATAAAATAAACGAAAAATAATTTGAATCTATAATTTTAAATATAAAATCTAGTTACCGTCGTAATATTATTAATATTTTTTAAAAAATATTTAATAATTTATACAAATTATTATTATTTTTATAAAAAACCAGTTTAGTTCAGTTCAGATCGCTTAAGTTTAGTTCAGTTCAGTTCAGATCGCTTCAGTTCAGTTCAGTTCAACCGGTTTCTATTAATCCCTTTTGGCTATTAATCCCTTTAGGCGCTACACTACTCTAGTCACCGCCCAACGCGCCTAGCCCTTTCCTTTTAGAACCTTGGTTCAAATTACTGTAGTATATGGAGATTTTGTGTGACCCTACAAACTCACCCTACACTGAAAATATTTGGGCCTGACACATTTCAATCTTGGGCCTCAATGTCATGCTCATTGGGCCTCCGAGATGTAACAACATCCCACACAAGCACCATCTTCGGATCGAGATCTGAGGTTGGGTTTTCCGACTGCGCGCTGTCGCCGGAGCCAGAGTGGCCGCCGCTGCTGGAGTCAGAGAGAACGAGTAAGACCAGATGCTCAATTTGTGTCGAATCATTTCCCACCGAGGATCATCTTCAATATTCTCATCCGTTCGCACATTAACACAAATCACAATCAACGGAGACCCCACCGTCGTCATCCCCGCCGTCATCGATTCTCTCAACAAAGGCCATAGCTGGAAAACCCTCTCCCAGAAATTCAGCTCAGTCGAATTCACCACCCCCGTAGTTCACAAAATACTCCTGCAACTCAAAGAACCCATCGATTCGAGAAAAGCCCTGAATTTCTTCCATTGGTCGGGCAGAGAAATGCATTTCCAACACGGGCTTTCGACGTACTGCTTGTTAATCCACATTCTGGTCAAGGGCAGGCTCGTCAAGGACGCGAAGGTGATGATTGAGTCGGTTTTAACGAAACATCTTCCCGAGGGCGATTCTCAAATACTTGGTGTGCTTGATTCATTGGTTGGTAGCTATGGGACAGTCGACTCGGACCCATTCGTGTTTGACTTGTTCGTACAGGGTTGTGCTAAGTTGAGAATGGTCGATGATATTCTTGATGCTTGCAAGTTGTTGTTTGATCATGGGTTTCCGTTGAGCGTGATTAGTTTCAATACTGTGCTGCACGTTGTACAGAAATCCGACGAGGTCCGTTTGGTTTGGGGCATATACGAACACATGATCGAGAGGAGGATATGCCCAAATGAAGTGACTATGAGAATCATGGTCGCGGCCTTGTGTAAGGAAGGGAACTTGGAGAAATTTGTTTGTATTACCGATAGGATGCACGGGAAGAGGTGTTCTGTTCCTCAGCTAATCGTCAACACTTGTTTGGTCTATGACATGATAGAAAAGGGTAGGGTTGAAGAAGGGTTGGCGATATTGAAGAAGATGTTGCAAAGAAACATGATCTTGGATACTATATCGTACTCGTTGGTCATGTTTGCAAGGGTTAAAATGGGGAATTTGGATTCTGCCAAAGAGGTGTACGAGGAAATGCTCAAAAGAGGTTTTAAAGAGAATGCCTTTGTATGCAATACGTTCGTCGGTGCATATTGCGAGGAAGGGAGGATTGGTGAGGCAATCGAGTTGTTGGAAGAGATGGAGAGGTTGGGTTTCAAGCCTTTGGACGAGACATTTGATCAGCTGATAAAAGGCTGTTCTTTTTTTGAAAGAGTGGATACTAGCTTGGCTTTCTGCCATCAAATGGTGAGGATGGGTCTTCTGCCTAGCTGTACAGCTGTTAACGTGATGTTCGGGAAGCTTTGTGAAAACGGGAATACTAAGCTGGGAGATGAGATGCTGACCATTTTATTGGATAAAGGGTTTTCTCCCGATGAAAATACGTACTCTCATCTTATATCTGGCTATTGTAAAGATGATAATATGGAGGGGCTTACGAAGCTTTTATTTGAGATGGAATACAAGTTAATATCTCCTAATATGTCAGGCTTTAATTCCGTGATTATCAGTTTCTGCAATTGTGGGAGATTAGAAGAGGCGGAGAAGTATCTAAAATCAATGAAATCTCAGTCGTTTGTTCCTAGTCCGAATGCTTATGAGAGATTGATAAATGGCCACATGGAGAAGGGTAGCAAGACAAGGGCTTGTCAACTCTACAGTGAAATGGTTGGGATAGTAAATCCGAAACTGATGCCTGATGTGAGGATACATTATAAAGTTTGAAACATGTCTCTAGGTGGGTATTCTACACTCACAAAATAGACTAAATTTCACCCAGGTTCATTATTGCATCTTGACATCTATATAACTACCAAACACTTTCCGGCACACACTTTTCTAACCTGCCCGTATAGAAAAGTCCATTTAATAGATCTTCTGTTGGAAATTTTACTAGCGACGTTGTGAACTTTTTTTACCTTTGGCTAATCATTTTGAACTTCTCTGTTATGGCCCTTGTGGGCTTTCACTTTGATGGCTCCAGTTTCCCTAATTTAGACGCGACTTTTGTCATGTTTTACAATGCAGATTCTGATTGACTATTGACTTATTTCTGCTTGTTTTCTCAATAGTTTTTCATCTAACATAATAACTATTATGTCCCAATTCATATGCACTCGGTTTGGTTAAAAACTATCAAAAGTTCATTTGAACTTTTTTTTGAATTTCACTTTGTTAATTTAAGAAGTCGTGTTAATGGTTTTTCATTGTGTTGAATTGCCTTTTGGAATTGAGTTCTTTCAGTGAAGCTCCATACGCGGATGCTGCAGAAGAGACTTTGGAGGGCTATCACTTCAGAATATATCATGGTTCGTTATTTCAGAAATTATGTTTGATTATATGCTTGTTCTTCATATTTCTTATCCGTTCCTTGTGTCTCTCAAACTCCACTGAAAAGCTGCATGGGCGTGAATACCTATTAAAAGCAACATATGCTGCGATAATCAATTTTTTTTAAAAGCTTGTATTGCTTTAATACAAGCTTACACGGCATGCTGTAATTGTTATCTTGTCCCGAAAGATTTAACAAACTTTATTATAAAGATCAAACAAACTTATGAGATATGTGTACTCAACAACTACTTGCCTTACAAGTTAAAATTTATGCATACAACAAGTCAATATTTAATTCATCATTATTAATAAATTTGTTGTTTTTAATTTGCTTATAAATACGCTTATCCATTCAATTTCCTAACATATAATTTCCAAACGAGCCTTACAAAGTCGACAATAATGAAAGCTAAAGTTTCATTCTTCGTCAACCTATTATTTGTCTTGCAATGTCTTTCCAATGTTGCTTCTTCTTCCAAAGATTTTGATTTCTTCTACTTGGTTCAGCAGGTAATCTTAAACTTCATTTCCTAAAAAATTACGTGGCTCGTGACTCTAAAAATAAAAACTGATCGCGATGATGAAGTGTTTATACTGATGTTCGTACTTTCAATTACAGTGGCCTGCTTCTTATTGCGACACTAGATCAGGTTGCTGCTATTCCAAGACCAGAAAGCCCGAGGAAAATTTCACCTTACACGGTCTGTGGCCGAATTTAAACAGCGGGAGATGGCCAGAAAACTGCGATGGCGAAAGTTCCTTTGACGAATCAACGGTAATCATGTGTTTAAATCGTCTATATTTCGATTTTGTATTAAATAAAAGTTTTGTCTTTAATGTAATTGGACCCACAGCTCTTGGATCTTATGGAAACGATGCAACAGCACTGGCCCACTCTAGCATGCCCTCTGAACAACGGGAGTCACTTTTGGGGCCATGAATGGATGAAGCATGGAACATGCTCTTCGCTTGGTCAACACACTTATTTTCAATCTGCTCTTGAGCTCAGGGACAAGGCCAACTTGCTCCAAGTCCTTTCAGATGCAGGTACTAGCTATAGCTAATCGAGCAAACAATTACTTTTACGCCCACGATCATCGTTTACTATACAAATTAATATAACGGGATACAATGCATAACTTGCACGTGAAATATTTGTGGGTCGCAGGTATTAAACCCGGCCACATGTACAGTATGACAAGCATAAAGCAAGCGATCGAAAAAGGTGTGGGGTACGAGCCATTCATCGATTGCAATGTTGATTCTCAAGGCACTCATCAGCTTTTTCAAGTTTACTCGTGTGTGGATAAGGATGCTTCTAAGTTCATTCGCTGTCCGGTTTTTCCATATGGAAAAAAATGCGGCCAAACCATTGAATTACCTTCTTTCTCCTCTGCTTATGCTTCGGAATCGATATCCGAACTCTAAATCAATATTCGGCTTTATGATGGAACCATTGGATGATCAGAATATTTGTTTTCTTAATTAACTGTGACATGTTATTGATTTCATTTGTAAGTTGTACTCCACTTAATTGTATATTTATATCAATATCAGATTCACATTGTTGACCTTTACCTAATATATCCAAACTTTAATAAACACAAAGTTAATTTTCTTAAATATTTGTTTGCTTTTCGTTTTACCAGTTTGTTTCGTGTTATCATTATATATTACTGGTATCACAGTTTTTAACTCAAGAAAAAACACTAAAAAAACATTCAGTTCAATTCAACCTACATTTTGAGCGTGACAAAGCAAAATAACTTTTTGATAATTTATATTAAAAAACGTGTTAAATAAATATTTATCATTAATAGTTTAAAAATCGCTAAAAATATTTAAAAATAAACAAATCAACATTTAATAAAATACTCATTCTATATTTCTATGCCACTCAAAATTTTGATTTTTTTCTCAAATTGATTGCACCAAAATCTTCACACTTTCATAGTTTCATATTAGAATAAATTTTGGTGCAATGAATTTGAAAAATAAATAAATAAATTCGAGAATGATGATTTGGATTTGAAGATGTTAGAACAAAATTCAAAAAACTTAAAGAGCTTCAACTTTATTATTTAACAAAGAAAACTATTTTTTTAATAGCTTCATTTCTCTGGAGTAATAAATACTCTCTCTGTCCAAGAATAGATGTCACACTAGGTCAATGGCTCTTTTGTTTGACTGGAGTAATAAATACTTCCTCTGTTCAAAAATAGATGTCTCTGTCCAAGAATAGATGTCACACTAGGTCAATGGCTCTTTTGTTTGACTGGAGTAATAAATACTTCCTCTGTTCAAAAATAGATGTCAAATCAGGTCAACTGCTCTTTTGTTTGACCGTCGATTACTTATGATAAAAAAAATATAAAAATTATAAAAAAAATACTAAAATAAAATTAAGACTCTAAATTTTATGAGAGAAATACCCAATTTTTTTACAAGTGGACGTTACCCATTCTCAACCTATTAAAACAAGATAATTTTAAAGGCATTGAAATAGAAATACTAGTATAAGACTATAAAGTTGGTATTTAGGGTAGTACCCGGACAATTATATTTAGGGAGATCTTGACTAATAAAAGCTGTCATTCACTTTTCAAATTTTAAGTTTGAAAATTACTCTATCCTTTAATAACATTACATTGTTTAAACAAAATTAAAAATTATGTTAATTTAATATCTATATTTTTCATTTTTAAATGTGTCAACACGCAGACTTTCAAAATTCAATTTTTATTTGGAGTCATTTTTTTTTTTTTAATTTTTGTAAAAAACTAGTATAGTACTTTTTTAAGATGGAAGAAGAGTACTACCTCTTTTATTAATAAAAGTATGCACAAAGAAATGGACACAAATGTTAAGAAAAAAACAATTTTTTATGTGTTGAATAATATAATTATATAATGTAAAAGTATAATATTATGTATTTTTGTCGTGTAAGTAATAATTATATTAGGTAAAAAAAGTAATAATGATAAAATTGTGAATTTTAATTTTTATTTATAAGTGTGTAAACAAAAAAAATGGTAGTGAGTACTTTCTTTGAAAAATCAAAAAATTCAAATGAGGTCATTTTAGGTAAATTCCTAATAATTGAAGTTTTGATTTGAGCGCTTAATTGAAGATATAAGGGACTGGAATGAAGTTTACAAAACTTTCAATTAAGCCCAAAACTCTATCTAATTCTCTCTAGCATCCCCAAACCCCATAACCCCATTACATCTAATCCTCGCTTCTCATATACTCCGTACTATGTTTCATATACCAACCACTACACAGTATATATAATTCCCGGGGCATCCCACGTCAGCATTCTGAAATCAACGGTGCGCTCGACCGGGAAGTTGATAGGTTAATCTCATCAGATAACATTGAAAAGTAAGAGAGGGTTTAACTGATTTTTCCTTTTCTTTTATATATATAAAAAATAAAAATAAAAACATAATCCGTCTCCTACTAAACTTAAAACACTTGAAAATAAAGCGACCCCAAAATTCAACAACTGCTCCACCAGCAGCCACCGAACAGGGATTCTTCTTGGAGTAGATTTGAAGTCGAGTGTTCAACTCGAAACGACACAAATCTTTCGATTCATCTCCGATAGCTGCCGCGCCGCCTGGTACGCGAACCCATTAATGGATTTGGTTTTATGTATTCCGATCTGTGTGTTTTCGACTCTACTGTGTTTTGTTGGTATATGAATCTGTTGGGTTTTTTGTTTTTTTCTTCTTCTGAATCTGTTCGAGTCGAATTCGTGATTATTAAGTTGGGCATTTTGAATTTTGTGGGCATTTTTTGTTCCGTGGGTTTAAATGATCTGTGAGCAAGTTGGGCTTCTTAGTTTGTGTATTTCTGGAGACGATTTCTCGTATCGAAAGTTCTTCGTGTTAAATTTGTTTGAAGCTATGGAGATGAGTAATTTACGGGTTCTACTTGTTTGCTTACTTGCAGATAGATATTCATCGATGTGCCATTGATGACCGAAAAAAATGAAGAAATGGTACGGTGGCGTTCTATCCATATCCTTCTTCATGTTTTGCCTCATCGCTTATTACATAATTAAAAACCCGATCAACCGAACCTACCTCACGAGCCCTCTCAACGTCACCGGCACAAACCCTCTGGAGTGGATAAACTCCAGTTCCCCACCTGCACTTCCGAATCCAGAAAGCAAGTCGCAAGCCATTTCCATCGATGCTACGGTATCTGAATTCTTCGCTCGAAGAAACTTTTCGAACGAAGAAAAAATCTCTTTGCAAACGTGGGCCCACTTGAAATACCTGGTCACACACGCCCAGGGCTTGCCCAATGCTGTTGAAGCTATAAAAGAAGCTGGCGTCGCATGGAAAAAACTGATCGCCTCTATCGAGCAAGAGAAGCTAATACATAATGGGAGTCTATCCAAGAGAGGGAAAGACAAACAGTGTCCGCATTTCCTTAGTAAGATGAACACGTCTGAACTCGAGGGTAACAGGTTTAAGATGCGTGTCCCCTGTGGGTTGACTCAGGGCTCCTCGATAACGTTTATCGGAATTCCTAATGGCCTTCTTGGGAATTTCCAAGTTGACATGACTGGGGAAAAGCTTCCGGGCGAGCCTGACCCTCCTATAATCTTGCACTATAATGTTAGGTTACATGGAGATAAGGTGACTGAGGAACCTGTGATCGTTCAAAACACGTGGACAGTTGCGCATGACTGGGGCGCGGAGGAGCGCTGCCCGTCGGAAAATAAAAAAAAAGGTACAGCTTACTCTTGAGACTGGAAATGCATTCTTCTTCTGTATTTCCTATATAAGATGATTTTTTTTTTCATGCATTCTCTTTGTGAAATCATTTTCATATTTTGTTGCATATAATGTGCGATTCTACTTGTTGTTAACAGTGGATGAGCTGGATAATTGCAACGAGTTTTTGGGTAAAGAGATTAACCGGACAGTCAAAACTAACCAACATAGCAATGGGAAACCGAGAAAGTACTTTCCTTTCGAGCAAAATGATTTATTTGTTGCTACACTCAGAGTCGGATCTGAGGGAATCCAAATGACAGTGGATGGGAAGCACATAACTTCATTCGCTTTCCGTGAAGTAATCTTTCTCTCTATGATATCCCTTATCAACCCCTTTAACAAACTTTACTCATATCTAGGAATAATTACAAAACTACCCTTTTGGTTTGGCTAAATTGAAAACATAAAATCAAAAACCATGCTTGAGGTTAGATCCATCTTATAAAGTTTTTCTAATTGCTACAAATAATAGTGTGAAAATGTGAACTATTTGTAATTTTTCAAAAAGTTGAGGGGTGTCATCGTAATTTATTTGATGATGTCAACAAATTCGTTTAAGGTAAACTAGTACTTGGGTAAAATAGTAATCAGAATCAAACCTCAAGACTTTTTTTTTTTCTTTTCCAAATTTTCAAAGTTTCTGCTTTTTTAATTACTATCAAATGCCACAAACCTCAGTGATAGTTTTTGTAGGTATTCCCTAAGATTTATGCACTTTTGACTTGATCCAGTCAACCGTCAATGATTTTTGTATTGCAACTTTGTACAGGCTTTGGAGCCATGGCTTGTCAGTGAAGTACGGATCTCAGGGGATATTCATTTGATTTCGGTTGTGGCCAGCGGCTTACCAACATCAGAAAACTTGGAATCTAAAATCGACTTGGAAGCTCTTAAAGCTGTTACAGTACTCCCTAAGAAACAGCTAGGTCTCTTCATTGGTATTTTCTCTACGGCCAACAATTTCAAACGTAGAATGGCAGTCCGAAGATCCTGGATGCAGTACCCTGAAGTACGTACGGGACAGGTGGCAGTTCGTTTTTTTGTTGGTTTGGTAAGTATTGACAGACAATATAGTTCTGTTTAACTCGCCACGAATCGACACTTCACATACTTTTGAAGGGATATTTTTTAAAAACTACCCGAGGTTTAGTCTAATTACAAGAAATCCCCTGATCTTCCTGTCTGAAAAACATCATATTTAGAAGGGTTATTTACAGTATTACTCCCTAGGTGTAGATAAATTTAAGAAAGGCATAGTTATATTTTAAAATTACACAACAACCCCTTAGAATTTGTTACCACCTGAATGCGGGATGGATTTGTCATTTTTTTTTGAAGAACAACTGGAGTTGTGAATATGCTAAAGTGCAAGGAGACATTTTGTAACTAACCCTATTCGGAATGATGAAATCATATTATAAAACGGGGTAATTAGCAATTACAAAACAAAAAAAAAAATACACTTGAGGCCTGGCCTAATTACAAAAGAACCAGCTACATCATAATTCATAGCTGAACACAACTGGTATCTCTCTTGTAGCATAAAAACCAGATGGTGAACGAGGAGCTTTGGAACGAGGCACGGACTTACGAAGACATCCAGCTGATGCCCTTTGTTGACTACTACAGTCTCATCACATGGAAAACCATAGCCATCTGCATCTATGGGGTATTTTTTATTTTATTTTACCTTCATGTGTCTTGTGAAGTATTTTGTCATCAGTGCATAATTTTGCTCTAATCTTCCGACAGACTGAGGTTGTCTCGGCTAAGTTTATCATGAAGACGGATGATGATGCATTTGTTCGTGTGGATGAAGTATTAAATTCATTAAAAAGGGCCAATGTGACTCATGGTTTGCTCTATGGGCTCATCAATTCAGACTCAAAACCCCATCGAAGTACGGACAGCAAATGGTATATTAGTCCCGAGGTATATATGATATAAGGGAAGAGTTATTTTTTCTTTCTTTTTTGTAATAAAACAATAATCTGAACCGATTCATGTCGAATTTCTGTTTCAAGGAATGGCCACACGACACATATCCACCTTGGGCACACGGTCCTGGTTATGTTGTGTCAGGTGACATAGCAAGAAACGTTGCAGAGAAGCATATAAAGGGACAACTAAAGGTGAATAAAGCTATTATTCTAAAAGTATTTGCCACAACCACAATCACTAAACATTATCATTATTTTGCAGATATTCAAACTGGAAGATGTTGCGATGGGGACTTGGATCGATGATATGAAGAAAAATGGGATGGAAGTGAAATACGAAAATGACGGGAGGATTCTGAACGAGGGTTGCAATGACGGTTACGTTGTGGCACATTACCAAGGCCCAAGAGAGCTCCTCTGCTTGTGGCAGAAGATTCAAGAGAAAAAGCGTGCTCTTTGCTGTGGGGATTAACTCGATTGTGCAGAAGAAGAGTTGACTATATAGTTGTTTAGGTAGATGAGATTATGCATATAGTGATTAGGTTTTAGAGTTGTTAGGTTCACTAGTATGATGGGTGTCCGTTTTTGGGCAGCATTGGCGTGTATCACTTGTATAGAGAGCGAGCGAGGTACGGATGTCCGTTTTCTATTGTTTTTTTTGTGATATATATATATATATATATATATATATATATATATATATATATATATATATATATATATATATATATATATATATATATTTTTTTTTTTTTGCAGAAAAAAGGTGACATTTTTATTAACAATTAATTACTACTATAAATCATCCATCCATAAAGGTAGTAGAGTAGATACAACACACACAACACAAAATATAAAAGTAGTAATAATAATAAGAGCAAAGCAAGAGATGAACGAACCCTAGGCAGAAACGCAGCCAATCCCATATCGGGTGGTCGGAAAAACGAGGAAGAGGCCGCTGCAGATGATCCCCACCATCAACGGGAAGCTCTGCATCACCTCGTCCATCTCTTCCGCATGTCCCGGGAAAACGCACCCCGTGACTCGATGGTCCGACAGCGCAATCGCAACGAAGACTAGGGCTGACATCAGCGCGTGAACGAAATCGCTCAGCCCGACTTTGAACTTTTCGTCGGTGGGCACGTGGACCCCGAGGCCCGTCTTGAAGACGGCAAGGCCCGTGGGGGTGACGAAGCCGTAGTAGAGCTTCCCGTCGGGCCCACGGAAGGAGTCGGTGAAGTGGAAGAAGAAGCATGAGAGGGTGCAGAGAGCGAGCAGGGAGTATATCATGTGGGTGGTCACGGAGGAGCACTGCCCTGTGCCGTAGATGGAAGGGAGGACCATCTCGAAGGTCAGGAGGGTGCCCGTCGGGAGGAAGTTAGCCAGGAGGGATGTTTTCGACAGGGTTTTCTGGACGCCGCTAGCCACAGCTCGCCTTTTCTTGCCGGAGGCGGTGGTGGCGGTAGGTGGTGGGATGGCCTCCGGGGAGGTCGACGGAGGCGGAGGGGCGGAGGAGTAGATTTTGATGCCGATTCTTTCGGATGAGGACTTATCCATTTTTTGGCTTGGTGATTTTTGTGTTTTTTTGGGGAGATTGGTTATTTTATGAAAGATAAAATCAAGCGGTTATTGTTTTTGTGATATTCGAATTCTCAACTGCCAATGGACCGCGCGGGAAATGTATTTAGGATATCATGTCTCCATATTACCCAAATGCCCCAAAGTTTCTGATAAGTGATAACTACACGTACATAACACAATAATATTATTCCCTCTTTCCAAGAATAGATGTCACACCTCGTCAACTGCTCTCTTGTTTGACCGTTGATTACTTATAATAAAATATATATAAAAATTATTAAAAAAATATTAAAATAAAATTTAGATTCGCAGGCTGCATTTCCATTTTCCATTAGCAAATCACTATAAAAACAGAAAATAAAAATTATTTGAATTTTTATTAAATCATTTACTGTGTTGGGATAAAGAGAGTTATGGAGAAATATTAATAAAAAATCATATATATGATTCGGTATTGTGACTGTTTTTGGGCAGCATTGGCACCTATCAATATTTTTTTAATTTTTAATTTAATTTTTTTAATATAATTTTTTTAATAATTATATAATTAAATAATTAAATAAATTTTAATAAAAATATTCTATAATAATAAAACAAAAATACTTGTCACACTATGAAATTACTATTTAAATTTACTTCAAACTCAAAACAATAACTATTTTTATTTATAAAAATGTTATTTATCTTTTACAAGTTAATAAACATAACATATGATTTATTTTTTATTTGTTTTAGTTTCTAATTTAATTTTTTTTCAATATAATTTTTTAATTATTTTATCATTAATTCATTAAAATAAATTTTAATAAAAAAAATTTTAAGGATAAAATAAAAATACATATCACAATATGAAATTAAATTAAATACTGTACTAAATTATTCAATTGATATTAAAAATAAAATAACACAATCTATATACTTAAAATAATATTTATTATAATTTTTAAATTTAATACTTATGAAGTTAAATTATAAATTTGTAAAGATATTGATTATTTATAAAAATAATATAAAAAATAGTATAAGAATAATATTTCGAGAATATTATTTTAAGTTTGAGTATATTTATCTGTGGGTTAGAGTAAAATTACTGTAAACATAAAATTAAATTTAATTTGAGTTTAATATTCTCTATTGAAATGACTTTAAGAGCTTAATATTCTAAATTGCTTACAAGGGCACGTGGATAATTGACAAGCTGTGAGTGCTCATATTTCATAATAGTCCAATCAAATACGTAGTCAAAATGTAAACTAGTACGGTAGAGAGAAGTGATATACAATAAGCTTAAATTATACCTCTACGTCTTTAACTCATGTAACTTATTTTACTTATTCACTTCATTTTATACTGTATCACCTCATATAACTTATTTTACTTATTCACTTCATTTTATACTGTATCATATTGGGTGCATCTACACAAATAAAATAGTAACCCGTTTTAAGGATCACATGAATTTCGGTAGTTTAATCAGGATACGTCGATGTTGCTCTCTCTTAATATATTGGATAGCTTCTCGATGGTGCTCTCTCTTAATATATTGGAAACGATAGTCCAATTGTTGGTCCAGCGAGCAACATTATCTCCAAATGATGATCAGGGTACATAGTTAAATCAGTGTAAATATAACGCTGAATTATCCTAATCCAAATCAGTTGTAAATTAACTTGAGAAACTTTAGCTTCTCGATGTTGCTCTCTTAATATATTGGATAGCTTCTCGATGTTGCTCTCTCTTAATATATTAGAAACGGTAACCCAATTGTTGGTCCAGCAATTGTTGAAAATTAATTATTTTATAATAATATATTTATTCAATATTTATATTAAAACAAATTATATATGAAGCACACAAATTATATTAAAAATGATTGAATATTAATTATTTTATAATTAATATACTTATTCAATATTTATATTAAAAAAATTATATATGAAGCACACAAATAATAAATGTGTTGAGCACAAAAATAATAATATAGTAAGAATAAATTGAGAATAAAATATAATTTTATATTAACATTTTACATATATATATATATATATATAAATAAATTATGGAGTATATATACTACAAAAAAAGCACAAAAATAATAAATGAATAATAAAGTGAGAATAATATAATTTTATACTTAAATATGGTTAACATTTTACATATTTATATAAAACTAAATTATATATAGACTAAAAATAATAATTATGTGTGTAAAATATATTAAGAATATAATTTTGGACTTTAAAATTTTTAGTATTTTACAATTAATGTTTATATTTAATATTTATATAAAAGTAAGTTAAGCACAAAAATAATTATTGTGAAAGAGAAATAATATTTAATATTTATATTATAGTAATTATATATAAGCACAAAAATAATAATTATGTGTGAAGAATAGTAATAAAATAATATAATAAATATGTGTAAAAAACACATAAAAAAAAGTTATATATGGAGCATAATAATAATAAATAAATAAATATAATATAATATAAAATTAATAAATACATGTGGAGCAAAAAATAATATATATTTGTGAAACACGAGTTAAAATAATAAGAAAAATGAAGAAAAAAATAAAAAAATGTGTGAAGTAATAATTCCCTAATTAAAACAATAATTAAATGATAAAAATGAATAAATTTAAGATCACAATTAAAATATACTAATTCAAACCAAGTGCATGTCCTATTCCTAACCTATAAATAAATGAAGTATATAAATTAAAAGAGAGTGTTCCTACTCCTATGTCCTATTCCTAACCTATAAATAAATGTAAATGAAGTATATAAATGAAAAGAGAGTGTTCCTACTCCTAACCTATAAATGAAATGAAAAGAATATCTATATTTACAAGCTCAAGGTTTAATAGTATGAAATGAAAAGAGTGTCTATATGTACAAGCTCGAGGTTTAATAGTATTTTGGCCATATTGAATAAAGAAGAATGAATTTCACAAAACTCAGTTAAAACAAAAACTAAGAATTGGTTAGTTTCTTTGAACAAACGTATCAAAGAAACCTACTGTATAAATATATATATGTAACCAAACATATAAATCAAAAACATATAAATCAAAATAGAGTGTTGTCTTACTCCTAATTTATAAATGAAATGAAAAGGTGTCTATATAATACTATATGTACAAGAAAAGAGCGCAAATTTTTATTGGATAATTTTTGTACAAGAAAAGAGATTGCAAATTTCTCTACGTAATCTAGGTAATTTTTGTTTTTTACTATATAATTTAATACTACACGTACTAATTAACTCTTGTACTAATTAACTCTACTAACTAAATTAGTATTTGTTAAATATTACATAATTAGAGCATCTCCAATAATAAGTACAACTCCTACCTGAACTCTGCTAATTGAGTATTTTCTTTATCAAATTAATCCACGAGTGTTTTTTGGTATCTTTAAATTGGTTGAAATTTATATAAATTAAAAATTAATTTGCCAATATTTAGTGATATTAGCAAAATAAACTAAGTCACACGTTCTTTTTATAAATAAAGAACAAGACTTTGGTCTTTGATAGGAATTTACTTAGTAATGCTCATATATTTGATATAATCATATTTATCATGTATTGGTTATTTTTTGTGTTAAATTTGTAAAATAAAAAAAAGAAGTAATGTGACGTGTATATGACTTTTTTTCAATATAATTTTTTTCAACAAAAATTCCTATTGTTTGATAAAAAAAATATGATTAAAATGAATCAATTTTTATAGTTTGTAGGGTTAAATTAAAACCAAGTCAATTTAAAGAATTAAATAATAGTTACCAATTTTAAATGTAAATATTTATAAATTACAATAAATTTATTTTTAATTTATTTTTATTTTATGTCATTTATCAACGAAGAGTTAAAAATATTAAAAATAATTATTTATTTTTTAAGTTGCCAAATACTTATTGATTAAGGAAAATCAACTCATCAATCAAATGTGGTGTACCGAGTACATACAATAATTCCTCTAAAAGGTGAATAGTTGCAAAGTTCGACTGATCAGAAGATTGTTTTGTCTTGAAGACGACGCTGCAATTATCTGCATGCACTTTTGAGCAGAGTCACAAAATGTCTAAAAAAACGACTTATCATGCGACTCAGTGTGTTTGAAGAAAGCGACATAGTCCGCGACTTGTTTAATTTTATTAGTTTCACTAATTTTCTATTTTACAGGTAATATTTCAACAATAACACAATTAAAACATAGTATTAAACTATATAGCTTCATAAGTTACATGTAGTTATATCAAATATGCAAATATATACATATTCACATTTCGATTGGAAGTATGCAAATATATATATATATATATATATATATATATATATATATATATATATATATATATATATATATATATATATATATTACATATATTACACATAGGCCCCAAAGTTTCTTATATTTACATATATTACACAATTAAAACATAGTATTAAACTATTAGAATTTAGTTCAAATCGATAATACCCGAATCGGACTCATTCGCACATTTGGAATTAAGATCGAAATCGTTTGGCCCCTCACCATTTTTGCTCCTCTTCCGATTATCCGATTCGACATCAGTTTCCGTGATCAATGAAATAGTTTTGGGACATGATCGTCCCGAGTTGACCGTAGAGACCAGTTCACCGAGTTGAGCTTTGACTTGTTCGACTTCGCTAGAGCTACAAGTATAATCGGAAAGTGTATGTTGCGCCTTTTTCAACACGGATCGTAAGCACTTCCCTTGTGCTTCTATCCGTAGCTGCAATTTTCTTTGCACCTCAATTTGTTCGTGAAGTTTCTTCTGCACATCCATTTGCATTTGCAGAGCTTGAGCTACCCGCAAACTGAGGACAAAAATGAATTCATATTAGTAATATTTTATAATTGTAAAGTTTGTTTTATTTTCTGTAGCATGAAAAAATAATTACTTGTTAATCTCTTCCTCGTGTGCTCCGATGGATGTTTTGTCGATCGAGCGACTTATCTGGTGTTGACTTTGAGATAGTTGACTTCTTCCCAACCTATATTTCTGTAAATGACTTTTGAGGTGGTACAAAGTGAGCCCACTAATGGCCATCACCCGCTTCAATGATTTTGGTGTAGCCTCTGCATAAATATATTATTTGATCAAATTTATGGATCACATATATATAAGAATGTAAAATGTACATAACTATAAAGTACTAGTACTTACTCTCGGGGCCGCCGAGCTGGTTAACAGCGTCGACGAATCTTTGATGTAATTCTTGAGTCCATTTCAATCGAGGCTTAGCATCGCTTGACAAAACCAAGTTCATTGTGTGTGTGTTGTGATAATTAAGTGCAGTAGTACTCATGAACTCATAATCATTTGTTCTCTTTATAGACGGTGATCGGTGATCGAGTATTAATTCTCAATCGATCGACCTCCATATCAGGAAACATATAGTATGTGGGGTTGTGTTGTGTTGTGTTTGGAGAGAATATATGCCTTTGAGCTGTGTTACATTTTTCTCTTTACACTTTGGGTTTTTTTCTACCCTTTCACATTTGTTGATGATAACTTACTAACTTTATTTATTCTATTCGTGTTACTTATACTACTCGATCGATCGATCGATCTTTGGGTTTTTCTTTGACTGGAAAGAATCTGTTATGCTACAAAAACAAGGAAAGCAAGCAACCCCACTTCAATTTGAGTGACTTCTCAAAAGCAGAGAGACCAAATTAAATACAAAATTTTAAAAAATGTGTGGTTTGTTTTTATTTTATTCTCAGCTATTTTCTACCGATCTTATCTGTCTTTGATTCTTTTACTTAGTGTTATTACTATAGTAGTATATGCAATGAGCATTAAAATTCGAAAATTGGGATTTAATATCCATTGACCATGGTCTTGTTTGGAATATGAACTATATATAAAGTATTAGTATACGAGTATGAGAATGTGGTTTTACTCAAAACTCAAAAATCAAAATATAAAGTAATTAATGGAGTATCATTGGATTTTATTAAAGCACAACAGAATCTATTTTTTTCCCTCGAAAGGAAATGACAAAAGGATACATATTATATTGGAGTACATGTATAATTATTTATAGCCCTTTTCTTTCTTCCACACAAAAGCAATCCATGAAAAAAGGAAGCTTATAATCAAAAGAAGAGATTCAAGAATAATAATATTAAAAAAAAAAACATTAATTTGATGTTATTTTTCAATAAACCAAAAGCCATATAGGAGTACTGAGTACATGTACATCGCTAGCTAAAGCCATATGACTTGTGAAATAAGTACTCAGTAGTATTTATTTGAATAGCTCGTTGAACTTGAATACTTGATGAGGTGAATGTACAACTCTTGACTTATTTGGATGTAGACCTCAAAAGATAATAAAATAATTAAGAGTCTTGATCAAAGAAAAGAAAGCATACAACAAAAGGAAAGAACAAAAACCACAATGGCAAACAACAAATCCTAAAAGCCATACTATATATTTAGATCCTTTATTATTTCTTATAGATAGTGGGCAGTGTTTGATCAATATTGGAATAAAAATTCAATGATTAATTATCAACTCTGAATTGGAGTGTTCCGTACATAATGTGTAATTTGTGTGAGGTGACTTTGAATTTATCATCATACTTGATCAATTTTGAAGTATTTAGAATTCACAGTTTGAGAACGATATGTGTTCGTCAATTCCGTAAATTCGTATATAACACCGAAGATCAACACCGTCTAATTTTGTACATACATACTTAATTGTCAGGATTGGGTATTCCTTTATATAAATATTCTGCTACACTATATGCATTCCAAGATTGACAGGAGAGATTTATGCTTCTGACATATGTGGCCCAAATGTTTGAAAATGAATTGAAGAAGAAAAAATAAAAAAGCAATTTTCATGAATGAATGAATTTGAAGTAGCTTTTCCTTTTAGCTATACGTACCCGAAAGGTCTCTACCGACTTTGTTCAACTTTTATTTATTCCAGTTATTCCATGCCAAATTAAAGGATAGAGGATGATGCACAACAAGTTTTCCTCTTTGGATTTTAGGGTCAGATTTTGTGAACTGAATCAAAAGTCATCTTAATAATGTAGCAATAAAAAAGGGATGATGTAAAGAATATATATACAGTACAGTCCTTTCATTTTATAATAGTTCTTCCACTTTTTTAGTATGTGCCTAAAAATATTTTAATTTACTATGTGAATTAAACTACTGTTGTTTTTTGAAATTTTTATTTTGTTCAGAGTTATTTTTGATTTTTTTGAAATAAAATTCACATAGTGTTAGGCGCAGTGGTTCATAATCATATTTCGTCTTAACCCCTACGGCCTAGCCGTAGGGAAACTCAAAAAATGACTCCCGTAGGGAATGCCGTAGAGAAACCCCTACGGGAAAAAGGCCGTAGGGAATCCCGTAGGGGTTCCTTGATTTTTTTGTAGTGTGAAACTTCAACACTTAGACATTTTTACAAGAAATTGAAGATGAAAAATTGAGATCGATGGAGCCAAGATTTTAATTGAAGTATGAAATTGAAATTGAAGAAATAGAAAATTCAAGATTCGAAGATTCAAGAATCAAAGATTTAAGATTCGAAGATTCAAGAATCAAATATTTCGGAAATTTTGGATGGAAATCTGACGTCAGCCAAGCATGTGACCAATCAGATTGCACCGACTCCAAGTTCACACGTGTGGCTTTACCTATATATACCCATGGATTTTCGAGATGTCTTTTTGACGATTTTGTGATTTAGAAATCAGAATTTTTGAATCGTAGTTTGTTGGCGATGAGCCTTAGAGTTTGTGTAGTTGCTTTGCGTTGTGCGCCAATAGTAGAGTTAGGAGATTTAACTCTAGGTGCATTAGTGTTAGGTCTCTGGTTTATTGGAGTGTTGCGACACTTGGGATACAGCCTTAGATCATTTCGTCTACCATACTCATCACGTGTAATAGTTTCGTTTTATTCTCAATGAAATGAAATATATTACATAACTTTGTCTTCTTTTTTCATTTTACGAACTTGAGATTGTGAGTGCGCGAAATCGAATCCAGCGTTCACCGGAGCTGGTTTTTGGGCACTTAAACAAAAGTCGTTGAAGTTTGTTTTTAAGGTCAATTTCGCAAAAAGTTGGTATCCTACCTCGACGTAATTTCAATTCTTAGGAGATTCTATAGAGGATGATCGATGCATAGCAAGTTTTCCTCTTTGGATTTTAAAGTCTGATTTTGTGAATGGAATCAAAAGTCGTCTTATTGAAGCAATAAAAAAAAAGGATGATGTAAAGAATATATACACTCTTTTTATTTTATAATATTTGATAATTGATGCATTCAAAAAAACAAGTGGCTACCACCTCAAACTCACTTTCTCCTCTAAGTCATGCATACTCCAATATTAGTTTATCATATATTGTAATTATAATTAGTTGCTTTAATTTTTGCTAAATTAAAAAAGAAATTCAAATATGGCATATGCCCCTCTTCTTTCTTTAAAAATCTATTTTCTCATAATATGTTGTTGGATTCATGAGCAATCATTAATTTTACGCATACATCTTATTTAATAGTAACATTATTTTCTTCCCAATCATTTTTAATTGGGTCAATTACATTTGGCCACCCCAGGATAAGGGTTTTTTCTACTTTGCCACATAATTGGAAAAGTTTTACTACAGGATAAAGACTTTTACAATTTGCCACCCGCGGGTAGCTGAATCGGAATATTCCAAGAAATATTCCGGGAATTTGAATATCACGCTCCAGTTAGGCGGTTGAGATAACATTTATTAGATGAAGTGAATGTTATTTAAGTACTTACACGCCATTAATTAAAAATCAATAAAAACAAAATTAAAAGGACATATTTATTAAAAAAACACACATCAATACTCCCGTTTCATTACACAACATCCTTAAAAAATCATCAATCTTAAAGAACCCTAAAATACGAAAATTCAATCTCACAAAATCCCGTAGTTGAATTCGCGATCGTGAAAAACCTTAATGTAGAAACCCCGTTTCTCTTTCAGCGGAGGAGCGAAATGCCTTGGAAATTGCGGCTTGATTCTGAATCTCCGCCGGTTATTGAGCATATGAAGGTGACGTAGAACTCAGGCAGCATATGCGAGTTCATCCGGGAAGTCCACACAGTGTACTTCATCGGGGACTCCAATCGATCGACCCCGCAGTCGAACTCCTCGGAGCTCGGGTTGCTCTGATCCGAACTGGGAGGAACGATCTCCGGAGTGAAGGTCGGTCAGAGGCGACATTGTTGCCGGAGTGAAGGTCGGTCGGAGTTTGAAGCTTGAAGTGGGCCCGAGCCGAGCGTGTGTTGAATGGGATTTGGGTGTTTGATTTAAGTTTTGGATTTGGGGGATTTTGAGGATGAAACTAGGGTTGGGAGAGTGGAGAACACAATTATGTTGTTTAATTCCAAGTTTCACGGTTGGAATTGGGTTTGGTGGTCAAAATCGAAGGTGTGTTATGGTGGATGTAGGTTACAGTGTTAGAGAAAGGGAAGAAGAAAGGGGGGGGGGGGGGGGGGGGGGGGGGGCTGCGTGTATTGAATTTGTGTATTGAATATTTGTATTTAATTTGTGTATTTAAAAGAGTATTTCAATTTTTAAAAAATAAAAATAAATACAGATATTTACTTGAGGGTAAAAACGTAATCAACCTTTTATTTGGGTTGAAATTGACCAAAAAAAACTTTCAAACGGAATATTCCTTAGAATATTTCGTTCCGGCTACCCGCAGGTGACAAATTGTAAAAGCCTTTATCACGTGGTACTGATGGTAAAACTTTTCCGATTATTTGGGAAAGTAGAAAAATCTCTTATCCCATGATGGCAAAGTGGGATTAGCCCTTTTTAATTTGAGGGTCTTCTTTCCAATTCCACCATTATTGAGTACCTCGTCAATCTAGATTTTTAATTTATATATTATTTCACTAATCATTTTTAATTTGGGGTTCTTCTTTCCAATTCCATCATTATTGAGTACCTCATTAATCTATATTTTTAATTTATATATTATTTTCGTCTCAAATTAATGGGCACATATTTTTTGTAATTTGTAAAAAAAATGTGACTACTAATTTGAGATGGAAAGAAATTAATGGTCACATATTTTTTGTAATTTGTGAAAAAAATGTGACTACTAGTTTGAGATAGAAAGAGTATACCGACAGCTAGCCCAATAGTTCGAATCCTCAAATATTTGGATTTGAAGCAACTAAGCTTAAATGAGTTAACGTCCAAGGTTAGCTAGTTGAGTCTAAATCACCATCCTAATAAAATTTAGGGGAATTCACAAAATGAGTAAGTTATAAGTGTTTTAGTACATTTAAATACTAATGTTTAGTATAATAATAAAAAAGTAAACATTTCCGAAACTACCCTTTCTTTGTGTTTTGAACGATTAACATAATATACAGATTCACTTATAATAGTACAGTATAATTTAAACCGCATCTCGCTCTCGCTAATAAGAAACTACAGAATAAAACTCTACACTCCAAATCTCACTCCAAATCATGTTAGAAATCGTGCAGTACAAAACCCCCGCCCATCGTATTCACCCCAAATCTCACTCCTCGACCGGTTGAACGCGTTCCGAAATTTTTGAGAAGCAAGATTTCAAATTCGGCTGATGCCCGACAAAAACGATAATCGGCGGCGCATGAGTTGACCGGCGGCTTTAAGAGCTTTAAGGTTAATTATCATTGAAACACAGTTTTGATTTTCAACGTGTAGCGATTTTCATCTATAATTTACTAAATTACGTTTTGGGGGTTTATTTGCCCTAATTTTTTTCTTACCTGTAATAGTTTTGCAATGGTTATTCCAATTGATTAAGATAATCGGTCTAATTACCTGGAAACTATTTAGCTTTTTAAAATAGTGAATTTTCGCATTTCCAATCCCCGATTGCCCGTTTATATTTAGTTTTTTTTTTAATGATTTTTGGGGCTTTCCTGTTTGATACTAGTAGTGAGTGTTCAATGTTTTGATCTTGATAATTCAGTTTGTGTTTCGAATTTGATGTGAATGTAGTGGGGGATTTTCCCGTTTATGTTGTAACACTAACTTAGGATATAGAAACGACCTACTGTAATATAGAAACTATGATGTTGTTGCACTCGTGTTAGTTAGTACTTGCATGTTTTTTTTGTTAGGGTTGCTTCATTATCCTACCTACAGCAATATAGAAACTATGATACAGTATTTTGTTCTCAAACTAATGTTTTTTTGTTCATTACGGGTTTCATTAAATGTAAGATAGTGACATAAACTTGAGTATTTGTGCATTGATGTTGCAATATGAGCATTTTTTTGACATAAAACTACTTGTTCTGGAGCTTTTTTAGTTGTACATTAATTTGACTTTAATTTGGTTCATTCATAGGTTTTGAAATGGTTGTATACAAGATATTTTCTTTGACATCATGACGCATAACTCGGGGATTCCGTTGTTGGAATCCTATTTCTCCAGCCCACCTCTGGAGGCAATCACGGGCTAGTGGGGTGGCTGTTCCTCGCCATCCTGTGTAAGCTTGATTGCAACTTGCAAGGCGGTGCAACGCAACGACGTTGCATTATTGTACTTGTTTTTGGCGAACAACTTAAATTACGTCGTACGACTTGGATATTGCTAATTGTTATTGTTATGTGTTGTGTGTTGAAATTTTAATGATTTTCTCTAGAATAAATAACATTGTGATCTTAATCTCCAAATGGTATAGTTTTTCCAATTTTCCCAGGATTTCAGCGGTGGATTCGGTGCTAATCCGAAAAAAAATCTTTCTTAGTTTTTTTTCTTAGTTTAATTTTATAGTTATAATGATTGTTTTTTTTAATTTATTTGATTTACTTTATTAATTTTTTTAGCAATTTGACATTGTTTGTTTTCATTGGGTGTTGTTGGCCATTTTGATTTGGATTTTGTGTGCACGCTAATTAAGAGTTCAAGCAGGGCACAAATAGTTTTAGAATTAGTTATTTAAATTTTAGTACACAAATTAGGAACGGAACTAGCATAAAATTAGGAACGAAGCTAGTAGAAATTGATAACTTGATTGTAAATTAGTTATTTGAATTTGTAGTACACAAAACTAAAAACGAAATTAGGAACTGATAACTTGATTGCACTAGGAACGAAACTAGTAACAAAGTTATCATAGATTGCACATTAGTTATTTGAATTTGTAGTGCACAAAACTAGCAATGGAACTAGAGTAAACTAAGAACTTTTGTTTGGGCGATTGTTTGGTTTTTTATATTTTTCAATATGTCAGACCTCCATCTCCAAAATTACTAAAAAATCCCAAATAATAACATTATGATAAATAATCAATATTTTGTTTTTGATATGGTTTCTGTTGTTGAAATTTTTAATAGTTGTTCAAAATATAATTTAAGAGTTCTAATCTCGGCATTTTTTGATAGTTCCAATGCTTGTTTTGGTAGGTTTTATACCCATCAAGTTTTTAAATATGATTTTGAAGTTTAGTGAATGGGGTATAAAACAAGTGTGCTTAAAATGGTTAGTAATATGTTGTTTTGTTGTCAATTTCACTACACATTTTGCCATGAAATCAGGTTGTTTTATTTGTATGAATGTGTAGGTGGAATCATGTTATCAACATATGTGGGTGAAATTAAATCATTCGTATGTGAAGTTAGTTTGTCCGGATAATTTATTGGTTTCAAACTCGATCAGCATTATTATTATAGTTTCCAAAATAGTTTGAAACTTGATCAGCATTATTATTTATTGGTGGAGCTAGTTCATAGACTCTTTTTTGATGGATCAGCCTCTTCCTTGCAGATGAAAATATTTAATAGAGTATAAGCCATAAGTATGTGTTAATAAACATATCTAGCTAGTACTCGTAACTTGTTTTTTTTAGACTTTCTTTGATTTAGACTTCAATAATAATAATAATAATAATAATAATAATAATAATAATAATAATAATAATAATAATAATAATAATAATAATAATAATGTGTTAACAAACATGTCTAGCTGATATTGCTTGCTTCAGTAATCACCGGGCGAGTGGCGCGGCTGATCCTCGTCTTCCTGTGTAAGATTGACGACGAGAAGTTAGTCGAGCTGCCGGAGAAGTTAGTCGAGCTGCTGGAGAAATTAGCCGAGCTCCCGTTAAGTTTGACAACGAGAAGTTAGCCGATCGAGCTGGCAGAGATTTCAGTTCATTCCTTTCCTTCCGCGGGTGATACACATGCGTTCTTTCATTCAATCAAGAGAACAAAGAAAGCACGACAGAAACGACGGCAGCGTCACGAAGCTCGAGCTCGGATCAGATGGCTAAGTAAAGCAAGTCTTATGTGGAGTCTTAGGTCGAGCTCGGAAGATCAAGGATGGCAAGTCTTTTCATCTGGTGATAGAGCTTTCTTAGGTGGTAGGTTATTTGATCAGATGGCTAAGGAAAGCAGTACTTGGAGAGTAAGACTGACATAATTAAGAGTTGATGTTTGCTTTTAGGTACTGTCATGAGATATAGTATGGAAGTGTGATTTGTTTTATTCCATAAATTTTACTATAGTAGTTGTTCCGGATTTATGCTCATTTTCATCACCAAGGATAATTAAAGTTCAAACATGATTAAGTTCAACATAGTTTCACTACTTTGTATATATGTTAATTAAAGTTCACACATGATTAAGTTCAAATATAGTTTCACTAGCTACCTTGTATTTTAATAAAAATGTTATATTCAAATATAGTTTCACTACTTGTTTGTTAGATGTTTTTCACACTTACATATAATTCGCTGCTGCATAAATTATTAGAAAAGCTACTATACATTACTGTAGCAGAAACTAAATAAAAAAATTCACCAAAAACTACGAAGTAACACACCTACATACAATTAGAAAAAATTATTATGCATGAAACTATTTACAATCAACAAAAACTATTGCAAAAAATATTATACACGAATGTATACCTACATACAGTTAGCAGAAACTACCTAAATTAATGTTTCATCTTCATTAACGCTTTTTGTTCTCAGGTTGTCAAAAGTATGTGATTAAATTGGAACGAGTCTCCACGGGATGCAAATAGCTTCAACTAATGAAACACTTAAATAGATACATATATTGATATGCCAACTACTGTATAAAACAAATTACAAAAGAAAAAAAAAACTAATTGTTTTACATAGATTCTAAACATTCAATTAGCCGTTCACACACATGGATCTCTCTATCTGATAGCTTTCTTTTACCACTTTGTAGTCATTTGTATATTCAGTAGATATATAAGTACATATCTGATGACTGATAGTATTTTTTACATAGGAACTGGAACAGGGGCTGGTGGAAATTGACGATACGACACCATTTCGGGATTCGAGGGCGAGCATTTGGGGAAAAGGGATGGGGGGATTACTGCAGAGCCCCTGGTTGCCAAAGAAGCTAGATTCGCCGGTGTAGTTGGCGGAGCAGGCACTGGAGTTGGGGTCCAGTTGGATAAGAGTTGGATACTTGGAGAGAAAGAGGGTGGTGTCGTTGGATTCAACGTAATTGTAGATTAGAATAAAAGAAAGGATATTTTGGACATTTTAATTTTTAAAAAGATACTTGAAATATAATTTTTAAACTTTTAAGTACTCTTAATATGGTAAAGAATAATAAAATCTACCTTCATTACTATTAGTCAATACATTATTACTTTTTTAGAATAATAAAATCCAAAGTATTTTTTTCTCTAAAATTACCTAAAATTTAATCACTAACACTTAAAAATATTATTAAAGTCGTAATGTTGTCTAATTTATATTTGAACCCAATAATTTTAATTCAATATGTTGATAAAGTTGGGTAATACTTTTAATTCAATCAGTCTTATCAATATTGCCAACAATGAATAGTGGTGAAATAATCTCTCATTTAATTATATTAGCACATAATTGCACATAATTGTTTAATTTGTTTTTACAATATACTCTCACTTGTCAATAATTAAATTTAAATTTCATGTTTTTTTTCGTATCATATGCCAATCATGTTTTTAGCCTACTTTTTATGTAATACTCATATTATTAATTGGAAAATTATAAATTTAATTGTTGCACCAAAAGTTTCATATTAAGCGATGACGAGGGCTTTTGGGAAATGCTTTATTATTGCGTTTTTTGTCGACTATATTATTCATATTTACAAACTAGCTCCAATACTTCTTCATATTTATTACAAGATCCCAATTTTGAAGGGATATAATTGTAAATTAAAGTATTTTTAATTTTATATTATTATTTATAGTCGAGTAGTAAAATTTAAGATTATATGAGTGTAATTTTTCGACGGTTCGAATTTCAAGTGAAATAAATTTTTATTAAAATATTATAAAGATTTGATAAATTTTTATTGAAAAGTTTATTATAAAAAAAATAATATTGAACTCGGTCTTATCTCTTGGTCGCAAGAAATTGGCCATGTGGCAGAGTCCGCACGTGGTACGCCAAACAACAGCCACTAGAAAAAAAATTCTAAAAGTTGTGGGACCAGCAATCGACTGTCTTTTGAACACGTGTCCCGATACTGTGAGATAGACCAAACTGTAGAACGAACTCCTGACAGATGGGCTTTTCAGTCACTTTTTGCAAATGGGGCCCAAATTTACCACGTGAGAAAACAGTTTTAACATCAAAAAAAATATTTTACTCTATTTCATATATTTATGCACAATTTTATTATTTATAAAAAAATTCATAAATAGTTAGGACACATAGATTATTTAATATAATACTTTTTTCTAAAAAACAAAAAAAGAAAAACTGTTATAAACTCAAGATAATTGAAAGAGAATAATATAGTATAAAGAGAGACAATAAAAGGAGAATAGAATTGTTATTTCATTCATATGAGTAGACCCCTTTATATAGGATACAAAGTAGGGTTTCTGTCTTGTTCACCAAGAAAGGGTAAACTAGTTATTCACAAATTAATAATATTCATAACACTTCCCCTTGAATGACTATTTACAGGATTGTTGCCTCGTTAAAACCTTATCAGAAAAAACTCAGTGAGACAAAACCTAAGCGAAGGAAAAAGAGTACATCTTGCCCCCTGATTGTAATCACCGAAGATCTTTGACTTCTTGAAAATAATTATTTGTGATCAATCAGTCTCATTAAAATCTGTAACTAATTAAACCATATAGGAAAAACTTGGTTATTTAAATATACATTTTGATCTTCAGGACACAACCTTCGAATTATCGAGTTTCACATTCATTTGTATTATTGTATATTTTTCGTCCTTCTGGAACATGCCTTTACCAGACATCTATTGACTAGAGCATTCGCAATGGCAATAACCGGCCGGTAACTCTTCTGGAGTATTTTAGATGCGTTTAGTGTTCAATATACATTTCTTGACAAATGAACAATAATGCGAACTTCAATTCACAATCATTTGAACTTCAGGTTCAATATCTCAGTTTATCTCGAAAACAAACTTATATGGAATATTCTGATGTCCTCATTAATTATTATCGAGTGATGTACATGTCTAGTTAAAAACCTCGTTATAAAACCATGTAGGAAAAAATACTTGAGGAAAAGAGTACATGACATTCACTGGTCTTCGGGACCAATCACTGGTCTTCCGGACCTTATATTCAATATCATTTTTGTCCATATGTAATATGATATTTTAAATGTTCTGATTTTCATTTTTTTTCATTTCAGGAATCTTAAAATTCATCTAGGATTTTCATATATGTATCTTTCGAATGACTTCTACATGGTCAAATCATACATTCGTGCATATCTATATTTATCGTTGTTGCTGCCAGAAGTATAAGGTAGTGGAACTTAATGTCATCCTTAAAAATATCGAGTTTCTGCGAAAAACTCCTGAGCAACTAATCTCGCTTTTATCACCACATTATTACTCGTTTTTCGTACGAACACCCACGTATATCCTTCTGGGATAATATTTTGAAGTGTGTACTATAGAGTCAAAATATGTCATTATTTAGCGAGTCATGCTCAGCCTCAATTGCTCGTTTCTTATTTTTCGAGTGCTGCTGGCACACTATCATTGATTTAAGTTTTGGATCCAAATTTCTAAACAACTCTTGAGGCAAATATGCCGTTGACGACTCTTTCCATGTTGATGACAATTCTATCAACCAAAGCATTTCCCATAATATTAAATTTGGTTGTTCCGCAATCTCACAATTTCTATTATCATGTGCACATGTTTTTTGAATGAGATTTTCATCTAACTCTCCTTCAGAAGATTTTGAGAGTGACTTAATTTTTTTGTATTTCCGCGGATTTATTTTATATCTTGAGATTGATCTACTACGCTTCAGATGTATATTAGAATCAACATTTGAGTTGATCTCTTTGTTACTTGAACTCTTATAGTTCATTTATCACAAATGTATGTGATTTTGTCACACCTTCATTAATTTGGCAGATTACTTGCTGAATATTGTAAGTCACTTATTTTAATGAACTTCGGGTTCAATTGATTGGTGCGTGGATCTAGAATTGAAGATCGTTTTCATTTAATGAAATTTCTCGGCATTTATAACTTTTATATTCTTATCTCCCCCTAATGCCGGGAAATGATATTCGTTATATATGCAAATCAGCGTAATCGCTATAAACCGATCTTCTGGATCGTGGGCTCGAGATATTATGCATGTTCATAAAAATACACTTTAGTGGTGATATGAATATAATTTGCATATTTCAAATTAATTCGCAGATGGAATAATAATTTCCACGCACTTAATAATAATCATGATATGCATCATTTTCATTTTAAAGTACATTTGTAGTACTCTTGGGGATAATTAGTAAAGCTCTTCCGGAGCTCACTCTTAATATGTCATCATTTGCATAACAGTCACTATTAATATGTCATCATTTGCATAACAGTATTTTATCAATGATCCTTCGGGGATACAATATCTTTACCAATGATCCTTCGGGGATCAATTTAAATCTCAATATATAATTTTCTCAGAAAATTACATTTAATTGGAATCGACTTTTTCGATATTCTATGAATACCCACATAATAAGATACATTTGTTCTCGATTTTCAAAAGATATCCTTCAGGGATAATTCTTATGTAAGAACAATCGAAATTGGCGTTTCACTATGAGTATGATGATGTAATTTTATTAAAAACATTTAGTGTTTGAACTTTACTTCTTCGGGAGCAATCAATAAAAATATTCTTTCACGAATATTTTGTATGGTATCAATATCAATTTAAAATATTTAAATTTTAATTGCTACACCATAAGCAATTTGATTTGATATTTCTACGGGAATATCATATTATAATGTTTCAGGAACATTTAAAACTTATTGCTACTACTGCTAGTACGGGAGCAATTAAATTTGATATTTTCAAACTTACTGCTACTACGAGAACAATTTAATTTGATATTTAACGAATGATGTTCTTCCAGAACGATCAATATAATATTTAAACCAGAGTATATGTTCTTAAGGAACATTCTATTTAATTGATATATTAAGAATAACTGATTTGATATTACTTCAGGAATATCAAATTATAATGCGACTCAAACTTGTGAGAAGTTACTTTCATGATAGCTTTATTATATGTCTCGACAGATTTAAAATCTTGTAATCGAATGTGGAGTCAATCATACCACGTTTTGGTAGTACGACCAACTTCGAGTGATCGTATATTTCTTTTAAATCTTTCAACAAAGCTAGTGGATCTTTCACGGTTAATTTTCAAAGATATTATTCGAGATTATTAGTATATAATCATAATCAATTTGATATTGATATTTTTGCAGGAATTTTATATCACGGTATTCTTCAGGAACATTTTGTTTAGATATTTTTTCAAGAATATCATATCATGTTCTTCAGGAACATTTACTTTAATTTATTTTTGATATTTTTTCAAGAATTTCATATCATGTTCTTCAGGAACATTAAAATTTAATTTTGATTTTACTAGGCATAATTATTTTGATATTACGTCAGGTATATCGTATTATAATGTTCTTCAGAAACATGTGAAATTTAATTGCTTCAACATGAGCAATTTATGAAGAAAGGGAGAAAAAGTAGATAATATGTATAACTATTATTAAATATAAGTATAAATTATTGCCTGATATTGAATCTTGTGATTAAAACTTCGGATCTTGCATGAGTAGAACTTCAGTGAATATTTGATGAAGAACGCGGTTGAAGTTTTCTTAGGGCATCGTGCTGATAACGTGTTATAAACTCAAGAGAATTGAAAGAGAATAATAGAGTATAAAGAGAGACAATAACATTATTGTCTTGTTCACCAAGAAAGGGTAAACTAGTCATTCACAAATTAATAATATTCGTAACAAAAACATTATTCAATAGAACGTTAAAAAAAAGAATGGAGGAAAGTAAAACAAATATAGTGAATTGCCTTTAGGCCTAGTTTATTTTGAAAGAGAGTCATGCTTATAAATGTAGATTTTTTTTTTTAATCATCAATTGATTTTAAGATAAAAACTTTCATATATAGTGTAATTTTAGATTTTATGCTCGTCTTGGTGCACAAACTCCATCGATTTGCAAATTTATTCTCATGGTGTCAGAGCATACTCTCTTTCGTTGCGTCTCTAACTGACTGACTCCATCGGTTTGCTCATTCATTCTCATGAGGTCTCTGTCGATTGATGTGTATCAATGTAGGTCAATGTTTGGTCAAGTGAGTCGACCATTAAAGACTGTTATTGAACCCGACTTCTCTATTTTGAATGACTCACAAGTGAATGATGTATTAAAAAAATGTTCACCTTTAATTTCAAGTTGAATGTCTTTAGAAATGAAGTTTAACTTGTAGAAAATTCATTTTCTTATCACCAATAGATTTTAAAATTAAAACTTTATACAGTATATGACTTAGGACTATTTCTCCAACGTTAGACACATACGCCCCTAATTTCTAGTACATTGATGACAAAATTTTACTTAAAGCTTATAAATTTACTTAACTATCTAACAAGACAAGTAAATAAAGCAATGGGCATACCGAACGAGGTAATGCTCAGTGGCCAAACTCATGCTTTGTTGATGTCTATTATCGATCAAGGAAAATCGAAAGCAAGTAAGATCGTCGAATAAGAATACGAATAGAATAATAAACGAGTAAAATGATCTAAAAATATAAAATTGAGCCATTCAAAATTCAAAGTCATGCGGCTCCCTCCAATCCAATAAAAAGATTTTGCTTGAGCCACAAAACAAACTTGTGGCTAGGAACTCATCCACCATGCTGACCTGGCGCCCACCTTTCATCTCCTTCTTTCCTACCTTCTCATCCTTTTTATACACGACACCTCAAAATTCAAGAATAAAAAATACATAAAAATAAATAATTTAGAATTTAAGAAAAAAAATGTCAGAAGAAGGTATGAAAGACTGTTCAATCAAGCTGTTCGGACAAACCATAGTTTTGGGGTCTCCTGATAAGGTTGTCGCCGAACAGAGACAGAGTTCCTCTGTTGAATCGACTTCACAGCACAGCAAGGTCTGATTTTTATTTTATTTTATTTCCGTCTTTTCCACTTTTTTTTTATATTTTCTGTTTATATCTAAGTTTGTAGAGTAGCCCTTTTTCATTGGGGTTGGGTTGTGTGAAAAAAATGAATTCTTGAACTGATAAATGATTTGTGAGTTTGTGTATGTGTTACAAATGAATTCTTGAAATGATAAATGATTTGTGTGTGGTAAAAACGAATTCTTGAATTGATATGTGTGTGTGTATGTAAAAAATGAATTCTTGAGTTGATAATTGATTTCTGTGTATTAAAAATGAATTCTTGAATTGATATGTGGTGTGTGTATGTAAAAATTGAATTCTTGAGTTGATAAATGATTTGTGTGTGTATGTTAAAAATGAATTCTTGAATTGATAAATGATCTGTGTGTGTGTGTGTTAAAAATCAATCCTTGAAAGGATAAATGATACTGTGTGTGTATTAAAAATGAATTCTTGAATTGATATGTGGTGTGTATGTGAAAAATGAATTCTTGAATTGATGAATCATTTGTGTTAAAAATGAATTCTTGAATTAATAAATGATTATTGTGTGTGTTTAAAATGAATTCTTGAATTGATATGTGGTGTGGTGTGTATGTAAAAAGATGAATCTTCTTGAATTTCTTACTTGTTTGGTGCATCACAAAATTTTCTTTTTCCAATCAACAGTATGCATCAACAACAGAGTCGAAACGCAATAGACACGAGCTCGAACGCGAATCCATCATCAACACATCTGAGTCACCGTCATCACCATCATCCTCCGGACCCTTGTCCGAAAAGACTCCCACAGAGGACGAAACAACCGAAAGCCCGTCTTCTCACGAGAACGGCACACTCAAAAAGCCCGACAAACTACTCCCATGCCCCCGCTGCAAGAGCCTGGACACTAAATTCTGCTACTACAACAACTACAACGTCAAGCAGCCTCGTCACTTCTGCAAGAACTGCCAGAGATACTGGACATCCGGAGGAACCATGAGGGACGTCCCCATCGGATCGGGCCGACGCAAGAGAAAGGACGCTTTCGCCCCTGACTATCGCCAAATAACGGTCATAGAAGCCCGGCCCGACCCCACGAGTGGCTTCCTTGTCTTCGGCCCGAATGCGTTCCATGATCATACGGCCCGGGCTCTGGACTCCGTGGGCTTTCCCTTGGGGTTTTATCCGGTGCAGACAACTCCAGGGACGTTGGAGAAGATTGGATCGACGGCTGGCAAGACGTGTCTCTTTGAGGCCTTTGGGACTAAAGGGAATAGAAATCGGGGTGCTGATAACACGAATATCGTGTTACAAGCGAATCCGGCTGCGTTTTCTCGGTCACTTAACTTCCACGAGCACTCGTAACCAGGCAAATAAATCGTGTAGAAGATGATGTTTTTGTTGACTATACTATACATGAGAAAATGTAAATTAGAATTCACTTTATTATACAGTATGTTGCCTCTTGATTATGACTAAAGACCAAAACACTCAAAAATCTAGTGATGCAAAAAGTTGCAAATCTAAGCATAAAGTCTCCCTTGTTGAAACAAGGAATATAATCAGTATACCTAACATATACAGCTGCAAAATATGCGTGCTTTTACGGTTCAAGATCAAGATCGTGTTTAAGTTAAGAGTGTCGCAATCCGGATTTTGATTGATGAAAAGAAATTAGCGCTGCAATGTATTTTGAAAAAGATTTCGATTGAAAAATGATACTTCGTATAAGAACATGAAATTTGTTATGATCTCATATTTCTAGTTTCCATTTGTAAAAAATATTTCAAAGCCCTTTGGTTTTTCTTGGTGTATTCATGAAATTTTATGGTTTTCTTGTAATTAACATTAATAACAAGCTACTTTTGCAGCTATCCCATAATCTACCTAACTAATGTGTGTCTAAAAGTGATAGGCCAGAGGAGATTTTTTTCAAATGTTATTCAGTAATTGAAGTTGACATAAATTTGAGTTGGAATGGGATGTGATATATTATAATATAGTATGTGTGTGTGTGTTCTTTCTTTATATAATTTCTTTAATAAATATATGAAGTTTCATGGATACCTAACCCAGATTTCAATGCATTTTCCCATCAAACTTCAATATAATTATTGATTTTTACACTCAGAAAGTCTTGGTTGTTGTTAACTTCTTGGAAATTTTACAGAAACCAAATCCTAAGAATGACTCCATTTCTCACTACTTACTACACATACCATGAAAAACCTTATAAATACCAAAATGGATCATCATATGATCAAAGAAAAAGAGAAACAAAATAGTCTTTATTACTTTGTTAGCAACAATGGAGTTGTCACTAGCAAGTACTATTTCAAAGGTTTTACTATTCAAGTATTTTTTTGAGAAATTATTTTCAAGTGTCAAAATTTCGCTACAAACTACTTTCCAAAAGCTAGTTTCAACAAAATGGAGTCGATTTTGGAGAAATATGCAAATCTCCAATAGTAAAACTTCCGAGGAAGAAGGAATGAGTGTGTTGATCGATAGGTTAGGAATGGTATGTGGATTGGAAGGTATTGATGGAATTAGATGTTTTGGCAAAGAAGATTTCAAGTCATTGTTTGAGGAGGAGGAGCCTAGTATAGACGAAATTAAGGAAGCTTTTGGGGTGTTTGATGTAAATAGAGATGGGTTTATAGATGCTAGTGAGTTGCAAGAAGTTGTTTGTAGCTTAGGGTTTAAGGAGAAGTGTAAGTTGGAGGAGTGTAGGGAGATGATTAAAGCCTTTGATTGTAATGGAGATGGGCTAGTTGATTTTCAAGAGTTTGTGATATTCATGGATGAATGCATGTTGCCTTGAGTTTTAAGACTGTTTTCAACTAAATTTAACGAAAATATCAATGTTACATTCAGAGAAATACGCGAAGAAAATAACTATCTAGCACGCGCATATACACAACCAAACCACACTCTTCTACCACACTCTTCTGATATAGTGAGATCTAAATCAACACAAGTAACAAAAAACTTGTGCATTTCAAGTTTTCAACTTGAATTTACAACTACAACTCGGTGTATGTACACTCCAATTGTCACCAACAAAAATGGCACACAAATGCAACCAAAGTGCAACTTTCATATTTATCTATAACTCAAAAGAAAGGCTACAATGGCTTCACCTCCAACATCCCTAGCCGTCTATCGATCAACCGCGCATTGAACTCTCCGTCGCTTACCTTCAACATATCCGACAACGACATCGAAAACCCGTGCTCCACCAAAAGCCTATGGCGCGGCTTGATTTTTCTATCCAAACTAAACGAAAAATACTGCGGGAATTCCTTGAATTCCTCCAAGCTCCCCTTCATTTCGTTCAAGAAATACAGGACTTTGGGCTTGTAATTACCCTCCACGCTGAACGTCAACAACCCCGGCGACCTCAACACCATGTTTTTCACATCAGCTTCCCCAAACCCTAACCCTAACAAAAATCCAATCTTTGGAATCAGGGTGAACTCAACGCTCGATACCAACAGCAGTGTGGTTTGGGAGGTCAATCGGTTCGGGCCGGAAAAGCCAAATTGGGTGAGGAATTCGAATGTGGGCCGGAGTCGGGCTTCCGGGTCGGAGACGAGTAGCCTGGGGCAGCGAATTAGGGCTTTTCGGATTTCGGGAAAGGGGATTCCGACGGTGTTGAGCAGAAAATCGAGGATAGGGTAGATGTCAGAGTGGGGGTCGGCGGTGAGGAGCTGCGGGTGCATGTCGAGAATACGTCCGACGGCAGAGATCTCGAGGCCCATTGACGAGAGGCATTCGGTGATGGAGTGGAAGGTGGAGAGGGAGGCGGACCGGAGGTTGGGATTAATTTGAAGGGCTTTTTTGGGGTTTATTCTGAGGGATTCGAGGTAGAGTATTTTCCGGCGGAATCTAAGGCCGGAGTCTGCCGCGGTGGCGGTGGCGGTGGGAAGGGTATTTGGGGGTTTGGATAGGCCGGGGATATGGAGACGGAGGATCATTTTTCTTATGGATGGCTGAGGGGAAATTTTTGAGAAGTGTGTATACCGTAACCGTATAGCATAAAATGCCCAATAGGATGAATTTGGGCTTTAATTTATTAAAAGCCCATGTAGTATGGGCCTCCATTGGATATATGCGCCCAGTTACAAATTCTAATTTGGGCTAGAACAAATTGTTGTTTGTTGCAAGCGGAAATGCTCAACTGCCCGAGACGGGATTCCCGTCGTCCGAGTTGGAAAATTACACGTAAGAAAAAGAAATTAAATTTTACACGCAAATTAGTTTTACGCAAACAAAATTTATTTTTTATTTACGCAACATTTGTTTTATTTTTTATTTAATTATATTACTTTATCTCTCTTAGTCCTCTCTATCATCCCTCTCCTCTCAGCCATAATTATTTGCGCAGAATTTTATCAATCTCATCAAAACCTAATCTGCAATTCAACTGGATTTACTTTTTCAAGGTACGATCTCAACTAATTAAATTTAATAAAAATATAGTACTATAATCACTCTCCTCTAAGTCATAATTATTTGTGCAAAATCTTATCAATCTCATCAAAACCTAGTTGAAAATAGTCTGCAATTCAACTCATTCGGATTTACTTTTTCAAGGTACGCTCTCAACTAATTATATTTCAATAAAAATATAGTACTATAATTTAATACAGTATGTTGGATAAATAGGTTTATGATGATTTAATTCTCGATAATATATGTGCTTTTATATTTTAATATAGCATGATGGGAGATGAACAAGAAAAAACTGATTTCGTCCCACATGTAACGATTGGTGTTCTACCCACAATCGGTCAAGAATTTCAATCACCGGACGAAGCTAAGGAATTTTACAATAAATATGCAAGACATGCTGGGTTTAGTAATAGCAAGAAGGATAAGGAAACAGGTGAGCTTGTTTGGAAATTGTTTGTATGCTCCAAAGAAGGAATAACAGACGAAACATGGCAAAACAAATTAGAGATTATTAGAGATTATTAGAGATAGATGCAGGAGGTCCATCATCGGTTGGTTGTTTAGAAAAGGACATTCGAAATCATGAAAGGGACGTTAAAAGTGAGCTATTTGGACATGACGCAGAAACATTGATCCAACATTTTGAAGGAGAGAAATGCGAACTTTTACTTTTGTTATGAGACTAATGACTTGGGCGTTTTTGACTCTCTAATTTATTATTTTCTTATCTCGTTCTTTATATAGGTCATGTCTTTTATTTTTATATAGATGAAATTCTTTGAGAAAAAAAATGAAAGAAGATTATTTCGAATTTTTTGTCATGTCTTTTTTATTTTTACATAGATGAAATAGAAAAGAAATAATTATGAAAAAATGTTGCGTAAATAAAAAATATTTTTTTTGCGTAAAAAAACATGTTTTTACATAGTGAAATAAAAAAGAAATAATTATGAAAAAATGTTGCGTAAATAAAAAAGTAAATAAAAAATATTTTTTTTTGCGTAAAAAAACATGTTTTTACATAGTGAAATAGAAAAGAAATAATTATGAAAAAATGTTGCGTAAATAAAAAATATTTTTTTTTGCGTAAAAAAACATTTTTTTACATAGTGAAATAGAAAAGAAATGAAGAAGATTCTGTTTAAATAATTATGAAAAATAGTGAAATAGAAAAGAAATAATTATGAAAAAATGTTGCGTAAATAAAAAATATTTTTTTTGCGTAATAAAACATTTTTTAGATAGTGAAATAGAAAAGAAATGAAGAAGATTCTGTTTAAATAATTATGAAAAATAGTGAAATAGAAAAGAAATAATTATAAAAAAATGTTGCGTAAATAATTTTTTTTTTTTTTGCGTAATAAAACATTTTTTTACATAGTGAAATAGAAAAGAAATGAAGAAGATTCTGTTTAAACAATTATGAAAAATTGTTGTGTAAATAAAAATAAAATTTTCTTTTGCATAAAAAAACATTTCAGTTTTTTTTGTCATTCTCTTTTATTTTTAATACTTTCAGATAATAAATCAAAAAGATTCGGGGCAAATAAAAAATAAAAAATGTTGCGTGCGTGTAAAATTTAATTTCTTTTTCTTACGTGTAATTTTCCAACTCGGACGACGGGAATCCCGTCTCGGGCAGTTGAGCATTTCCGTTGTTGCCAGATATACTCCACACTCCCATTCATTACATTCATATAGTGTGATCGGTGTCATAATAAAAATATATATAATTTTTTGATTTTTAGATTGAAAAATTGAGAGTAAAAATATATTTATAAATTACCAAAATAAATAGTTGAGAGTAGTGTTTAAAAAAATAAATGAAAAATATAAGACTATTTATGTTTTTTTAAATGAAAAAGTAAAAATAATTATCTTTTAAAATGAAATATAACTATTAATATGAGACAACTTGAAAAGAAAAGTGTTACTATTAATTTGTGAAAGAGGGTAATAAGTCGTTTTAATTTTTCAATTTAAATTATTTTTTATACAATCAAATTGTGTTTTTCAATATAAATTAAATATATTTTTTTCAAAATTTCCCTCAAATTAATTAATAATTATTTAGATAGTAATTTTTTATTTAATTTAAAATTTTAAAATAGTTAATGATAGGTAAAATTGAGAATTGTATTATTATTAAGGTGTATACATAAATTTAGAATTAATTTATGATTTGAATATGAATTAATAAAAAATTATTTTGAGAGGTGAGAAAAATGTATTTTAATGTTATTTTTTCATAATTTTACAAATAAATTGTGATTATTTGTTTAGAACTAAAGGAATATTTATTTGTCTCATCATTTTTAGAAGTAAATTATCCATTTAAATTTTATTTATTTAAATTATCCATTTAAAAAGTAAAAGTATACGGAGTAATCATTAATTTGGGATGATATGAAAAAAAAATATGACTATTCATAAAAATGTAATGTAGCAACTAGCAATATGCCAATAATAGAAATTTAAATGTGAAAATGAAAATAACTTCAATATTTTGATAAATGTAAATGTGAGAAAGTAGTTAAAAGTTATTAATATTTTCTCCAATTATTTAAAATTTGCATTAATTTTTTTCTATGTAAATTAAGAAGAAAAATTAATTTTTATAATAGATATTATTGTGTAAGTAAATAAATGAGTTTAGAGAAAAAATAATTATATTAATGTAATAAATAGATAAGTATTTTAAAGATAAAATTAAAAAAAAAATCATTAGTAGCAGTAAAATATGAGAATAGTCAATAAATACATGAGTATACAGACAGCCATAACGTGAAATAGAAAATATTCGGTCAAAGAAAGGAAGAGAAAGAATGAGTCACGCTCACGGGGCTCGAGACTCGATAGACAAAAATCAGTCATTCCATCGCGTTTGTGTTTGTGTTTGTGGATTTGAATTTGAATTAAAATCAACCAAAAACTTATTGCTTTGACCCATCACCCTCGAATACTGCGCCTTCTTCACCACTCTACCTTTTCAATTTCAAATGTTCACACATTCTATTTTGGTCTGGTTTGTCTGTTCATTTCATACTAATATAATACTACAACTCTTTCATTTATATATAAAAAAAAAGGTTAAGTCTAATGACATTCAATTTATTTATATTTGCATTACTCAACTCAACTATGCAAATTGAACCAAAATTCGTCAAATATAACTAATGTTTGTTTTTTTTATAAAATGAAATTATTAAATGTGAAATTGAATGCCATGGGATGGAAGAATAGATGAGTATCCATGGTTTAGAAATTAGAACAAAGAAATATGTGGACAAAAACATGTCATGCTAAGCCATTCATTCACTGCAGCATCTCTGTGGGCTTGTAAAACAAATACCAGTCACATTTCTTTCTTGGAACAACACACCTCCCACAACCATCCATCATCATCATCGCCCTCTCAATTTGTTCAAATTTACAGTATTACCCCAATATTATCCATGTCTCAACTTTTCAAGCAAGAAGAATACAAAACTGTGCATTAATGTAGTAAAAGTAGAAACAAGAAATTTCATTTCTAGTCCAATAGGATTTGCAAGTTTACATTTTGGTCCCTCCTACAAACCCAACACAACAACACACACAATCAAGATAGATGAACCATCATTGAAAAAGCAAGCGGGTGGTTTTCATTCATTCCACCTCAGCCATCTCCTGCCTCACAACACACGCCTAAAAATCACATAAAAAAACCTTGAGAAGCAAAGTGAAAAGGGGGCCATTTAAAATTAGCCCCCCACTGCTTCTCTAAAGTCCCACTACTGAAATACCTAAAATACCCCCAACTCCATTTAAAATAACAAGAGTTATATGTAGTAGTAGTAGTGCTAGCTAGTACTGTATATAGTATATCATTTTTTTCAAGATTTTAGTTAACCCTGCTCTGCTCGCTCAGTGGAACTGGGCTCCGGCGAATGTCTGCCCGAAAGACCAACCCGCCGGGGCAGCATTGTTGGAGACGACCGTGCGGCCATCGCTCGTTGTCACCTTGAACGAGAGGCTCTGCCCGTTGAGGTTGCTGTTGCTCTGCCAGTTTTGCCCCCAGTTTCTCGACATGGGCTGCCAACCGGTACTCGACCCCTTGACCGAAACTGCGTGCACGTCGCCGGCGCCGCCGACGTTGGTCACGAGGACCAGGTTGAAGTAGGAGTGGCCGTTGATGGTGAATCTGATTCCACCCCTTCTCAGGCAGGGAACTCTGAACAAGAACAAGAAAATTATTCAACGCTAAGAAATAAATGCAAGGGTAGTTATAGTACTACCAACAACTAAAATATTGACAGGGGCAAAATTGTCAATGAAAAAACACATTTTTTTTGTTCTGTGTGAAATTAAAGCAACAAGCATCAACCACTAAAAAAGGGTATTTCTTTCTTGTTAACTCTGTTCTTTCGGGGTGTGATTAAAATAAAGTAGAGGGGCAAAATTGTAAAAAATTACCTCCGATAAGCAACCGGCACAATCCCGGCTTTATACTGGGCAATGCGCTGGAAGACGGGCTGAGAGAGGTCGAAGTGGTGGAGGGGCGGGTTGCACCACCCGCCGTTGTTGTTGGGCAGGGCATTGTTCGGCGGGCAGAAATTGGTGGCGGTCACCAAGATAGACCCGGGCAGGCACCATTTCCCGTCGTTCGCGCACCTTATCTGAAAGCAGGACCCGCAGCTCAGCCCGCCGTTGAAGAGAGCCGTGCTCAGCGCCGCCGTGTTCGTGCCGTACCCCTGGCTGTACAGGTTGCCGTACCCACAAGCCCCGCCTGCTCAACAACAATTTCGGAAAATCAACACACAAATAGGCAACCCCAAACGCGGTCTTATTATTCAGAATTGTTAATTAAAAAAGATTGAATTTTTATATTTCTTTTTGCCGTACCCATAGTTCCAGAAGCGTCGCTCCCTCCGTAGAAGGTTGCATGAGCATTCACCCAACCGCCGACGGAACCTCGGACAGGTGAAACAGCTGCGAGAAAACCCACCATGAAAACTCCAAGAAAAGCCATTTTCACTGCAGAAAATGAAATGAAAAAACAATTAGTAGCCATTTTTTTTCTTAAGCATTTTTAAGTACAAAAAATGAGGAAGAGGGGCCAAAATGAAATTCTGGAAAGCGAAAAAAATTTACTTTTTGAGCTTCTTCCGTTGGAGAAAACCCTAGTGATATGAGATCTGACGAGGGAGGAGGTTAATGGAATTGAATGAGGAGAATGTGAAGGAGTGTGGGTGGTATAAATAGACCCCAACAATTAACTGTTTTTTTTTTTTTTTTTTTTTAAATTACAGCATAGTACTCCCTCTGTCCCATGGCAATGGGCAGAGGGGAGTAGGCACTGGAACCAAGAAAATTACTTTTCATGCTTTTTTCTTTCAAATTAACAAGGGTATAAATGTCTTTTCTATAGACATGATTAAATAAAGCATAATTAATTAATTTTTCTTAACAACAAATTATGTTTACATAATATTACTGTTCATCCGAAAATAAAAATTAAAAAAAAAAGAGAACCAAAATTACAGAATTCTAAAAATTAAAATTACAGTTGTTAGAAACATTATGGAATTAATAAACACATTCTTGAACTCCTTGTTCTTCATTCTTCAAAAGTCTCTCAATTGTTCTTGAAAATCCAAGAAATCTGCAAAAAAAACACTACTAAAAAGAAAACAGTAAAAGTGAATTTTAGATTTCCCTCCCAAAAGTTTCCCTCCAACCAATCACATCACATAATTCAAATTGAATTTTAGCATTTCCCACCTAATTCACTTATAAATCACACATACTAGCATCCAATAATTACTGTAAATTACTCAAAAGACTATCCAAAGAAAAACAATGGTAGCTAGCAAAAAAGCAGAAATCACTCCAGTTCTTAAAAATCGAATAGCCCAGTTTTTTATGGTCAACAGCACAGACACAGTGGTTCATCATGGAAAGGTTAATGAGGCAGCTGTGAAGTTTGGTGTATGCAACAGGACTGTTCACAGGATATGGGCTGCAGCAAGGTTTCAGATGCAACAAGGTAAACCAGTCCATCTCATCTCTAACAGATTAGGGGTTCCTCATGAGAAAAAAGTTATTTTGGATAAGGAAAAAATGAAAACACTTTCTCTTGAACAAAGAAAATCAATTAGAAATTTAGCAGAAGCAATGAAGATAAGTTCATCAGTTGTTGGTAGATGGGTGAAGACAAAGGTGATCCGACCACACACTAATGCTATAAAACCTGCCCTAACACCAAAGAATAAGCTGCAGAGGGTAGAATTCAGTTTAAGCCACCTTGTAGTTGAACCACACACTAAAGAAATCAGGTTCTCAGAAATGGATAATGTAGTGCACATTGATGAAAAATGGTTCTACATGAAGAAGACTAGTGAAAGGTATTACTTGGTGCCTGATGAGGAGGAACCACATAGGACATGTCAGTCAAAGAGGTTTATTCCAAAGGTGATGTTTATGTGTGCAGTCTGTAGACCTAGGATTTCTAGTGAAGGAGTAGTTGAGTTTGATGGGAAAATAGGCCTATGGCCCTTCACTTCACTGGAACCAGCCAAGAGAAGTTCAAGAAACAGGAGCAAGGGCACATTGGAAACTAAGCCAATAGACTCTATCACCAAAGATGTTATTAAAGCATGTATTCTGAATCAGGTATGCCCTAGAAGTTTTATTTTATGCCTACTGTCAGATTGCTGAAAATAACCTAGTGTTTTTTGTGCCTACTTTTTTTGTGTCAACAAAGATTTTACCAGCTATAAAGAGCAAATGGCCAGAAGGAGCAAGCAAGCATATTATCATACAACAAGATAATGCAAGGCCACACATTCTGAATGATGACACTGATTTCAGAGCTGCTGCCACATCAGATGGATTCAATATCCAACTGATGTTCCAACCACCTAACTCACCAGACACTAACATAAATGACTTGGGATGGTTCAGGTCAATCCAGTCACTTGCTGTGGATACATCTAGCAAAACAGTGGATCAACTGGTGGCTAATGTGATGCTATCATTTGAAAAATTGCATCCTGTCACACTTAATAATGTTTTTCTCAGTTTGCAAGCATGCCTAATTGAGGTTTTGAAAGTCAAGGGGCAGAACAACTACAAGATACCACACATGGGCAAGGCAAGGCTGATAAGAGAAGGGATATTACCAAAAAGTCTAGTGGTGACTGAGGAACTAGTTGTTGAAAGCTTTCAGTTCTTGATGGACTTTGGGAGAGGAGAACTGTGGACATATGACTTAGAAGGGCTATTGGTAGCACTATCATGACTTACAATGAGTACTAAGCAAAGGGCTATTTGGAAATAGGATGCATATAACAGGTATTTTGAAGCTTACAATGTGAACATTTATTCCTACTTTTGTAGTCCCAGTTATTAGGAAATGTTTATCATGTAAGCAAACATTGGTGTTATGTTACTTAATTAAACCTCAAAAAAATTCATCATTGGATACGCACCCTAAAAACGCAACAAATAAATTAAACAGATGCATTTTTTATTTATTTTCAGAAACTTAAACCTCAAAAAAATTCATAAATGGACGCGCACCCTAAAAAAGCTCACAAATAAATTAAACAGAAGCATTCTTTTGATTTTCAGAAAATTAAACCTCAAAAAAAATTCATCATTGGACACGCACCCTAAAAAACGCAACAAATAAATTAAACAGATGCATTTTTTATTTATTTTCAGAAACTTAAACCTCAAAAAAATCATCATTGTACACGCACCCTCAAAAAGCGCACAAATAATTTAAACACTCAAGACCAGCACATATAGCCAACAACATGATGACTTCACTCAAGACCAGCACATATATCCAACACCAAAAATTAACACATTGTAGCAAGCAACTGAGATATGAAAGTACCTTAGCATTACACATTTTCCTCAGTACAACCAACATGTCAGTCCCCAGGTGCAACTTCCGGCACATCCCCAGCTCGAGCAGCGCGTCTTCTCATCATCGTTTCTAAGACACATTGGAATACAAAAAAATCATAAATGTGTTAAAGAAACTATAGTTCTCACAGAAATATGGCTCTAACATCATATACAAAAACAAATTAATAAAAATAATTAGGGTAAAATCCTATATATACTTAAAAAGAAATTAAACCTGTATATCCCGGAAGAAGTATCCCCAGCATCTGATCATGGATTTCTTGAGCTGAAACACCCGGCCCATATAACCTATGCTTAATTTCTTCATTGGACGAGATGAATGGAGTATTCGTCGGGCTAAGATTGTCGGAGACCTGTGACTTACCACCAACAGGTCCATCCACAAGTGCAACTTCCAACCCATCCCCAGTCCGACCCACACGTTCTCTCATGATCATTTCTGAGATGCAGTGCAGTACAAAAAAAACATAAATGTGTTAAAAAAAACTATAGTGAACACGGAAATAACCCTAACATCAGATGCAAAAACAATTGATTAAAAATAATTGGGATAAAATCCTAGATCTACTGAAAAACTGTAATACTCCTATGTACTACGTGAAAAGAAATTAAACCTTTATATCCCGGAATAAGTATCCCCAACATCAGATCATCGCTTTTTTGAGGTGAAACGCGCGGCTCAGACGTGATGAACGGAGTAGTCGTCGGGCTAAGATTGTCGGAGACCTGTGTCTCAGACCAAGGAACAGAGCAGATCTGTGACTCCGGACAAGTTTCCGGCACAAATCCGTGCATCATGTACATAGAGTGGAGGGAAAGGTCGAGATCTGATTCGGGGGACATCTGGGTTCCGATGTTAGGAGAATCAGAAATATAGGAGTCGGGCGAGGAGATCGACATGGAGAAGGAGAAGGATCGGTTGGTGGATTTGCAGAAAATGATTTTGTTACAGAGAGAAAAGGATGAAAGCTCGAAGAAAGAAATGCTGAGTGAAGAAGATAGAGTTGTGCGGCATGATAGATTTAGGGTTTCAGAAATTAATTGAGGGTAGTTGGATAGGTGAATGTGTTTAATTTTGTGTTTTTAGTTGTAGTAAATCTAATTAGAAGATGTAATTAGGAAATATGTAATTAAAATAAATATTTGATTGTAGTGGTATTTTAGAAATTTGTAGTTATTGTAATGGACTTGGATGGAATAATTGAGGGGGTATGACTATTGTTGTGGGACAACAAAAATCGAAAAATGTGACTATTGCAACGGGACAGAGGTAGTATTGTTTTTGCTGGTGGTGGGGACCATAAATAAACTGTGGGGGGATTTTTTATTTTTGAAACTGCCAAACATGTCCTTAGGCGTGGCTAGAAAGGTAAATTCATATGTTTTGTGAAGGTAGGGTTTCTACTGTCTCTTACCAATTTAAAAAACTGTCAATTCTACATAGCGTAAGCCCATTTGGCGCAAAGCCCACTTGCCTCGTGAGGGTATATCCGTATATGGTTTTTTTTTTGTGTTAGTATTTAAAATTCAAAATGATAATTACTTTATCTATTGTTAGAGACAAAAACAATACTACCTTCATCTCGAAAGAATGGTCATAGTCTCGAAAGAATGGTCATATGTGATCGGAGAAAGTATTATTTTATTGACCTATTTATTAAAATGTTAAGGTAAAAATTAATTTTTAAATTAATAAAGTAAGTATTTAAGTGTAGCGATTAAAAAAAGTAAAAATATGAGAGTATAAATATTCTTTTAAATTAAAAAAATATAAATTATTAATTTTTCAAAGATTGTGAACATTGATATTGGACAACCAAATAAAATATGACCATTAATACAAAATAAATGAAGTACGTGAGAACTTCAAAAGAAGCAAATCAAGCAATATTATTAATATACTTCTTTAATCGCCTTAATTTATCAATGAAATGTTTATTGTACAAAAAGAAAAAGGTTAAAACTTTCAAATTAATCCTCAATTAGTAGTTCTATCATTTTTGAAATTTTGAATTTTTTTGAGCTTTAAGTGAAGTGCAGCGGCAGCTTGTTCACAAATTAATGTCACATTTTCATTTCACACTCATTAATACTCCTACTACTATTTAGTAGTATATGTATATATAGTATTAAATTCGAATCTCATTAAATCATTTTTGCACTTGCATGCTTGCAAGTTGTAACTAGCATGGTCGCAATTCAAGTTGAAGTAGTAAAACCGATAACTAAAGTTATGTTCGAAAATCGAAAATAGAAAACGAAAACGAATGTTGTATAGTATTATTTTTTATTCGACTTGATATTTCCCCCAATCAATTTGAATGGGAAAAATATGATTTTCAAAGTCATAACTAACTTTTGAAAAAAAATAGATAATAATATTCAAATCAAAATAATCAAGACTTTTTTTTATATAAAAAAAACTATGTAACACTATACAGTTAGAGATAGTCATAAAAGCATGGGCAAGTAGACAATTACGTTTAGTTTCAAAATTTTCTATTTTTGTAATTAATAGTAATTGTGACAGTAACAAATTAATTAATAAATAAATGAAGTCAGTGATTCACAATCAAGCCGTTTGTTTGAACATAAATGATTGAACATATTCTAAAAGTATTAAAAATAAATAGTGGAATATTTAAAAAAAAATTGTATTACGTACAATTTTTTATATAAACTTTTTTTTCTTAAATAAATAAAATAATATGCACAAAAATATTCCATGACATTGGATACACGTAATGCAACTAACTAACTACCTTTTTCAGTTAAATTACTTTTGCCAGAGGAATAATATATATATATATTTTTTTTTTTTTTTTTTTTTTGATAAGGAGGAGAGACGAGAAACTCCACCCCACCCGATCGGAGGTCCCTCGATCGGGTAGGATGTAAATCGAGGGATGTGCCCGAGTAGCAGACACCTGTGCGAGAGAGCCAACAGGTCGAACCCCAGGACAAACCTTCATAATATTTCAATGAAAATTTGCCCCACCCGAGGTTCGAACCCTGCGTCGCCGGGGAATTTCACCCACATCATCACAGGCCTTACCACTCGGCTATGCCCCTAGGGACCAGAGGAATAATATATCACATGGGAATATTGTGAGTAGGCTCACAACTTATCTACGCATTTGGTATCATTAATGGAATAAATCTCTATTTAAACTTTATTTTAAATTATAAAATATCATAATAAATACATATATTGATTATTTCTCATATATTTTAAATGAAAATTATTAAGATAGTGCGATGTTTAGTTTTTGAAATATATAGTAATTTTTTTAGTTACTATGTACTGTATATATAATAGTTTTACTATGTATAGAAATAATTAATGTTTAACGACATAGGTAAAAAAAATTATTTCATTTTATTTACAAGAAACCGAAATCGTCATACTTCACAACTCACAAGTCGCACAAAATTTATAATTTCCCTTCTTTCATCTTCATTTGTGGATTAATTAGTAAGTTATTGTTTGTCATTAATTAATATTTTAGCAGCAATAATTTAATAATTTCCTTTCTTTAATCTTTATTTGTAGATCAAGACATTAAGTAGTAAGTTATTGTTTGTCATTAATTAGCATTTTAGCAACTGACGTAACTAGTCAATAAATGTAAATGTAATTGACTCTATAGTATACCTCAATCAATTAATCTGACATTTATATTTTGATATAAAGAAAAAATGAAAATCTATAGATTATAGTATTACTTCCAAAAAATAATACTATATTATATAAAAAAATTATTTTTTACTTTTTTAACCAAAAAATAAAGTATAAAAATGTATTTTTAAGTAAAAAAATAAAATAATTGTGAGCAAGTTAAAAATTATATGAAAAAATTAAATGTAAAATAGTATTTTAATGTGAAAAATTAAAATAATTTCTTTAAAAGAATGTCCAAACAAATGTATATAAATAATTGGGACAATAATAAATATTTGCTATCCCAATATTACATTTTATTTACTCATTGGGTCCACTATAAGAAATCGGGCTAACAACTTGGAATGGTTTTAAATCGTAAGTAATTATCACAATAATGAATAAATCATCTGTAAATGAATATGAAGAAAAAAAGAGTCAAGCAATGAACCTACATTTATTAGTCACTTCATGATGTTTAACATAAATTCAATTTCACTAAATATTGAATTTTTTTTTCATTACTTTTTTATACTCCAAATTACTGTAAAACATTTATAAATTAATCATTTTTTTCGTTTAGGTCAGTGTGCAATGCAATTTATAAAAAAATTAACCAAGTGAGGTAAGGGGACTTATAAATTAATACTTCATACGTTAATAATTACTCTAAATTAATAAAAAAAAATTGGTTTGATTTTGCTTTTTAAATAAAAAAATAATCGATAAATTAATAAAATGTCTAAATTAATAAAATTTTACGGTACTATTAATTTATAAATGTTTTACGATAAATCATGTAATTTACATATTGAGACTTCGAATATATAAAAAAAACTTAATTTAACTAATTAAATTTGATCAAACTGAGTTTTCTAAATTATCACGATGTGAGATTTAAAAAAAAAATTGTAAATTATTTATGACAACATAAGAAGGTTTTTTTTTACCGTTTTTAAGGTTTATCACACTATCTACGTACTGTGCAGAAAGTGAGTCACAAATTTCTTATTAAAAGTATTAGTGTTCATATAATAAACCTATTTATTTTAATATTGAATCCACAATTTGTTTTAAAATTAGAAGAGGCATGGTCAATAAACGGGTCCGGGCTGCCCGCGAAATTGAAGTTTTATGTATTTATTTTAAAATTATTTTAGTCTATTTCACAATTTTGGACTCCAAAAGAACACTTTTCAAATCACAATTCTCATTGATTCGTTCGTCAAAATCACATGAAAGCCTATAATAATAATGGGTTGAGTTGAGTTGCGATAAAATGAACAATTAGTTAATTAAATTTACTTGCCTTTATTCGAACTCAAATTTAATTAGCCAAAAAAAAAAAGGACTAAAACACACAACTCACAGTGTTGAATTTAATATTCTTTTAGTAGTTAGTATATATATTTGAACACTTTAACAAGCACAAAAGTTTTTTAGAAAAATTTTACTTTGATAAAAATAGAAAATAAATTATATTTAAAAATAAAAAAGTTAAAAATAATTTGCGAGTAAAATAAAAAATAAATAAAATTGTAAATGTATAATTATATTTTAAAGTAAATAAATATATACTGATTTTTCCTAAATTAAAAACCACACTGGTGTTGATCGTTCATTTTCATTTGGGGCATAGGTAATATATATTATATACTATATTCATTCATTTTCAAATGTCTCATTTCTTATAAAATGAAAATTTAAAAAATAATGTAGTTTATATGTAAAGTCAAGAGAAAATCAAATTATGAGAGTGAGATGATTTGATATTAACAAAAATAGTAAGTACTTATTATTATTTATTGTGATGATAAATCTGAGATTTTTATAAAAAAAATGTGAAAATATTAACAATACGAAATAAGCAACGAATACTACATAGTAGTTTATTAATTAATACATTGTTATATACATTAAAACAATAAAAAATTATTTAAATTTATGGAATCGCTTAATAAATTGTATGAAAAATTGGCGAAGCAAAAAAAATACGATGATCATACTTAACTCATTTATAATAATAATTTAATTTTTATTTGTGCCTCGATTTATTTGTGGCTCCAAATGCAAGATAGATGAAAATTGTGACATGAATTTATTTTATTTTAATAATTATATTTACAAGAAAGACAAATAACAACAACAATAATAATAATAATAATAATAATAATAATAATAATTTTTTATTTTTTTAAAAAATTATTAATTCGGATGAAGTCATCTTTGGCGAGAATCGAACCTAATATATCGCGCCATATTATCTAAAAATTTGAACTGATAGAAAAATTGACCAACGTGTCATTTATATTCCATTAATTATGATCGAATATGATATTCTCAACAGAGAAGCTACTCGTGGCAACTTGACAAATTAATCTTATGTCAAAGTTTGACGATCGAGTTCATAATTCGAGTCCATCGATTTACTAGTTACCCGACTATCGAGCTCATTTGACAGCACCGCATAAGTAACTCGATCACCCTATCTCATGGAATAACCGATGATGGCCATGGAATATTAGTATCGGTTCTAATTATTCTAATTAATTAATTAAATAAATAAATAATGATAAAGGCCGGTCAAGTGTAATGGACGTTAATTAGGAGCCTGTCGAACCGTTATTTACAGCTCTGACTCTGACCAACTTTAGACGACAAAACTCAAATTGGTTTTTGCTTTGTCTGCCATTCAATCCTCTTCCCTTCCCTTACACACCATAATAACTACCCTTTTTGTTTTCCCTTTAATTTAAATAATACTTAAATTCTTAATAGACACACTTAATGTAAATTACAAATTAAGCGAACTAAACATATTTACGAGAAACTGTAGTATGAATTAATGTTAGATGGTCTAATATATATAATATAACCGAGTAGTTTGTAGAAGATTTTGTCACATATTTTAGATGAAAAACATGTCACCATAATTCTATTTCCATCTCTCTTTTTTCCATTGTACAAAAATAAGATACATGAATGTGGGGTAGATAGGAAATGCGAATTACATTGTCATATGCAACGGCCGAACCATGTTCCACTACATTTAGGAATGTCAATTCAAATGTATGGACCCATAATCACATGCTGCTGCAATCCTATTCTCTCAATGCAAAACCAAAAAAAAAAAAAAAAAAGATACTCAATAAAAATTTTGTACCGCAATCTGTGTCTTAATTAGAGCAATTGTGACACTTCTTACGTTATTTACAAAAGAAGTACAACAAATAGTGTGAGACAGAAGGAATAAGTACTATAAATAAGTACAGTATAATGTAGTTGTTCAAAATTCGTGCCTGAAAAATTGTGAATATTAGCTGAGTATTAAGCAAGAATAGAGGAAGCTGTTTTTAGTTGGTTGATGAAGAAAATGTAAAACCTAATAAATATGATTGATTGTGATATAGAAAACATATTGCTGGAAATTGTAAACATGGATTGGACAGTGGAGACCACATATGCATGTGTGTAAATCATATCTTTAGGCACATGGAAAAAGATACACCAAATCTATACATCTATGTCATGTCAAATTTTCATTTTCTCCTTAATTTATCCCTAACAAGATAATTGCTATTTGTGGGGCTTCAAATTACTCATAATTGCAAAACCTACCCTTCACATTTACTTTTATTTTCCACACAAGAAAAAGGCAATGAGTTTATGATACAAGTCTTAGTACATATATCTTCACAAAACCTCGTATATAAATCCTATTTGTATGCTACTCCATACATATGGGGATTGACTATCGTGGCCGTGGATAAAGAAACCTGTTTCACATCGACACTTGAAAACCCCGTTTTCGCAATGTTATCGGCAGTATTCCTTGTCAGGCAACACCCGTCGGCTACAATTTGCTGCAGTGGATCAAGAACTTGCTGTACGAATCTAAGTATCGTTCCATCTGAATGTGATGACAAGAAATAAAATAAAGCTTAAAATATACTTTCATGTTATGTAACCTCCCTTCCTGTCATAATAATTGCAAAAACACCCCTGAGTTCTGGGGTGATAACAAAAGAACCCATAGCAGTTTCAAAATTACAAAATTTCCCCAACTACCCCTAAATATAGTTTGACTGGAATAAACCTCGGTTATCTTTCACTAAATATATTTCTGTTCGACATAATTCAGCTATTGAGGGGTGAGATTGTAATTAAAATACAAACCTCAAGGCAGTATTTTTATCATAAAAGAGGATGATTGAAATTTTAGAAGATAACTGGACTTTCCAGTAATTAAGCTAAAGATTAAAAGGTGTTTTTGTAATTTTTCAAAATTGAACAACTGCAGTTCTTATTTCATCACCTTTTGCAGCCACATGCTCCACAAATATGTAAATCCCACCGGGCTTAAGCACCCTCATAATCTCTGCACGAGATATCCGTAAAATTAGCATCGACTCGATGAAAAAGACTTCAATATTCATCCAAAAATTGAGCTTTATTCCTGTAGATTGTTACTATTGGAAGGAAAAGTTGTCATTTGAGAAGACGAGCACAAACCTTGCAATGCCCGATCAACATCGTTTACAGAGCAAAGGACAAGCGTTCCAACAACAGCATCGACAGAAGCATCGTCTAATGGCAAAGCCTCTGCCACCTGCATTAAAACAGAGAGCAACATCTTTGATGCACCAAATTGGGGGAAACAACGCACAACCAAAATATGCGAAAATACTGTAATCATACTCCTTGCATGAACATAAAATTTGACGGTTTTATCCCTGCTTTCTCCGCGGCTGCTTGCGCGTATTTTTCCATCTTTCTATTTGGATCCACTCCGAAAACATTGACACCTGGATAATCTGCATAGTATTTAAGATTCGGACCCGTCCCAACACCAATCTCCAGAATATTTTCTGCTTTCCCTTTTAAATTCGCAAAAAGCCGTGACTTGTAACTTGCAATCTTAAACACCATCACAATAGAAAATGAAATTTAGCTGTTATATATAGTATTCAAACATTTTAAATTAAATTATTAAGGGAAAAAAATATCACTAACCTCTGCTTCATAAGGTTTCGTTAATTTGTCTAAAGCTAATGCATATAACTCCTCATACCAATCTGACCTCGGCGGACGAATTTTATTCAACAGTTCCTGAATTAAAAAAAGAATTAGAAATCAAAATCAATAAACGCATGTCCGGGCGGTCACAGAGGTCAGCGGGTGAACGGGTACATTCACTAGAAGAGAAATCGATCATGTGATCATGGGAAAATACTTCTGCACATTCTCTGTCACCTTCTTAGCATATAGTACTAATGGAGTATATAAATAAGCTTTTACAATATTGTGCCCAATATTTCTTAATAATTACACTTTGGCCTATTTGGAGTTAACATGTAATTTAATAAACTCAGTTATTCAGTTTAATTTGACAAAGCTGGATACAGAAGATCAACAAATCCATAAACTTACCGTATCATCATGGGGACTAGAATCTTCACCGGAAGCAGACGAAGCGAGAAAGCGTTTTTGGGTACAACAATGAGTTGACATCTTGAATCAAGATCGGAATGGCAACGAGAATGGAGGGTCTTTGAATTTACTTAATAGCTCAAGCTTCCACATTGACCAGCCGGAAACCAAGACTAGATCTTTTTATTCTCTCCTACATGAAGTAATAACAATCAAAGTCAAGCAGAGGATTATTCAAAGAAAGGCCTCTTTCTGATTGAAAACTATATTATTATACTTGGACTTGTAAATGACCTTATTAAGCTATAGTATTATACCATGATATATTATACTAGGCTCTGGTCGATGATGTATCAGCTACCACACCGACAGCTGGAATCGATCGATGAATCGGTCAGTGTTTAAATAAGACGATGTTGTTTAAGCCAATAGACCATTATCGATCAAATAAAGTGTTCGATACTTTACCGACTATTCAATACAAAGAAAACTCAAATCAACACAACATAACCAAACACCAATCACTTGGTCAACATCCACATATAGTGAGTTTGTCCTCAAAGGAGAGTTAGAGAGAAGATAGCTAGTAAGAGAGATCCACATATATTTCCACAAAAGAAAATGCCAAGAAGTTTAAGATACAAGTGGTAGGTCAAAGAAACTAGCTGAAGAGCGTGCAAATCAATCATCAATACGCGTAACCAACTACCAACCCACTGCCTGATAATATACATCTTATACACAAAACAAAACTCATATTCTATTTGTATGCTACACCGTAGAGATGGGGATTGATTATCGAGGCCGTGGATACAGAAACCTGATTCATATCAAGACTTGAAAACCCCGTTTTCACAATATTATCGGCAGTATTCCTTGTCAGGTGACACCCGTCGGCTAAAGTCTGCTGCAATGGATCAAGAATTCGCTGTACAAATCTGAGTAACGTTCCATCTGAAAGTGTCAACAAAATTAAAGCTTTATGCTTTGATCTTTAATAAATCAACATGCTAATCTTTATTACTTTGATCTTTAGTTAAGTAACCTCTTCCTGTCATATAAAGTAAGCATAATTACAAAACCTACCCCTGAGTTCTGAGGTGATAACAAAAGAATCCATGGAAGTTTTGAGATTACAAAATGCCCATGGAGGTTTAATTTTGTTTTACATTTTTACTGGACTTTCTGGTAATTAAGCTAAGATTAAGGGCATTTTGATAAATTTTCCAAAATTGCACAACTGCAGTTCTTATTTCATCACCTTTTGCTGCCACATGCTCCACAAATATGTAAATCCCACCGGGCTTAAGCACCCTTATAATCTCTGCACGCATATCCGTGAAATTAGCATTGAGTCGATGAAAAAGACTTTAATATTCATCCAAAAATTGAGCTTTATTCCTGTAGATTGTTACTATTAGAAGGAAAAGTTGTCATTTGAGAAGACGATCACAAACCTTGCAATGCCCGATCAACATCGTTTACAGAACAAAGGACGAGCGTTCCAACAACAGCATCAACAGAAGCATCATCTAATGGCAAAGCCTCTGCAACCTGCATTAAAAAGAGACACCAAGATCTTTGATGCAACAATTGGAGAAAACGACGCATAACCAAAATATTTGAAATACTGTAGAACAATTACAACGAGTGCTATAGATTCATACTCCTTGCATGAACATAAAATTTGACGGTTTTATCCCGGCTTCATCTGCGGCTGCTTGCGCGTATTTTTCCATCTTTCTATTCGGATCCACTCCAAAAACATTGACACCTGGATAATCTGCATAGTATTTAAGATTCGGACCAGTCCCAACACCGATCTCCAGAATATTTTCTGTGCTCCCTTTGAAATTCGCAAATAGCCGCGACTTGTAACCTGCTATCTTAAACACAATCACAATATAAAATGAAATTTAGCTAGTATTCAAATTTATTCAATTAAATTATTTAAAAAAAATAACTAACCTCTGCTTCATAAGGTTTCATTAATTTGTCCAAAGCTAATGCATACAACTCCTCATACCAATCTGGCCTCGGCAGACGAATTCCATTCAACACTTCCTGAATCAAATGAGGAGCAATTTTAGTGTTCTAACATTCAAAGAGTTCAAATTAAAAGAGCGTCGGTCCGAGCAAGGGCACGGCACAGAGAATCGAGGGTGAAGTATCCATGCACTAGCAGAAATCGATCATGTTCCTTCTCTATCAGTATCTATTTTATTACCCTTTTACCATTTCTCTTTTAGGATTATTTTTTCTGTGATATAAACAATTTTTTTAGCTCAACTTTAATGGCCATTGCAGCCCATTTCAATGAGGAAAATGCTTCTGCATATTGTATGTCACCTTTATTCTCAGTATATCATATATAAATTAGCTTTTATATGAATTTGAGCCCAATATTTCTAAATAATCTCACTTTTGGCCATTTGGGGAAAATCTGTAATTTTGCTAAACTGGATGAAAAAGATTGAAAACTCCAGAATCTTACCCTATCATTAATATGGGGTCTAGAATCTTCCCCGGAGGCAGACGACGAAGGGAAAACCGGCAACAAACCCGTTCCCACTACCGATCCGAAAAAGCGTCTTCGGGTACAGCACGAGCAGCGGCGATCTGGGACGATTTTGTTACTACATTCCACCACTACCGTTTTTAAGGTTAGGTTTACAGATGTAGGAAGCGTTAATGGTGTTTGTCTGATGATGGTGGGATTGAAAGAGGACAGATTGACTGACATTCTGAATCCAGATTTTAGTTTCACTGTGCGGAGGAGGAATGACAATTGAGGTCTTTTGATTTGGAGTACTTATTTGGGTCAAGAAAAAATAATAGGAGGAGGAATGTGGAAATAAAGAACTTAAAAAAAAAAAATCTAATGTTTCTGAAAATTACAAAAACCGCCCTGTTGATTATGTTTAAGATGCTTATACCTATGAATCTCTGTATAACACAAGCAAAATCTCAACTTGTTTGGGTAATTGTACCTCGTTTCTTAGCAATAAATCGAGTCGTGCTGATTACTTAACCGGGGATATGAATGCATTGCTACAGGTAATGCAAATGCAACGCTCCAGAGCCATCTCATTCGAGGCTACAGGAAGTTCACCTACTACGCGAATTGGCTATAGCTCCAAGATGAATCACAGGTAATCTTGTTTTGAACTTATAATTTGATTGGTATTTTAATTAAAAGTACTCTCGACTTTAGTCGAATAAATAAGCTATCTTTCACAATTACAAACACCGGCCTGTCAATACAAACATACACTGGTCATCTGTAATCTTGAAACTATTCCCATTTTAACCCCAGAAGTATATGACGCCTCATGTTTTCCACCCGAACTTTTCAACTGGTTTAGTTAAGCATTCTCGAACTAATAATACATACAACTACATCCTCCTGACCAGGTTTCATAATCTTTATATAGATACAATTTAACCCCTCAGGTTTAGAGTTTTGAAAAAATCCCTTGCCAACGCAAAAAAGAACACCATTTAGTTCCTTCACATTTAGGTTCTTGTAATTCTCAAAGTGAAATGGGTTTCTTTGTAATTTTGTCAAACCTCAAGGGTAGGTTTTGAAACATCCCTAAACTCATATAAGAGCAGGTACAAGTATTAGTATATACTACATAATATTTGTGTGTTTATTGGCTCGAGTAATCAATGACAATTAGTGCAATATACAAATCAAAAAATGATGGAAGCAAAAGCACATGATTACAAAACCTCATAAACCTAACTTCAACACTATATGATATAAATCCAAAACATGCTCTTGTATGCTATTTTGTACAACAAAAAAAAAGTGTTCTTTAAATTGCAACTGCTGTCTGAATTGTTCACTGAGCACCAAAATGAAGCCGGAGGAGGAGGGGCCGATTCAAGAATCCAACAAGGAGTTTCGGATGGTCAGAGGAATTTCCATTTTAGACCTTGTTCTAAGGATCATAGCCATGTTTGGGACGTTAGGAAGCGCTCTTGCGATGGGGACTACAGACGAGACGCTCCCTTTCTCCACGCAAGCCGTCATTTTCCAGGCTCAGTACAACGATATCCCGACTTTTAGGTTTGTAACAAAAATAGGAATCGTTTTGTTATGTTATGGGGTACTTATTGAACCATATACTTTTTTCCTTACAGATTCTTTGTGATTGCGAACGCGATAGTATGCGGGTATCTTGCGATTTCTCTACCGATGCCCATTTACCATGTTATCAGAACACGGGCAATAAAGACCAGGGCTTTGCTGATCTTATCGGACACGGTACGTAGTAGTAAGAATCATCACGACTTCACTGATCCTTAATTCAAAACTAAAAATTCCTCGTGCAGATCATGTTAGCCTTACTCACAGCAGGAGCCTCGTCTTCAGCAGCTATAGTGTACTTAGCACACAAGGGAAATGCCTCGGCAAATTGGCTTTCTATTTGCCGGAATTATCAAAACTTTTGCGAACGCATTACGGGATCTCTAATCGGTTCATTCGGCGCGGTTTTTATCTTGATCATGTCTATCCCTTTGTCGGGCTTAGCATTATCCAGACACCGCTGATTCGCGGTAACTAAACTACGTGTGTTTACGATGTCGATTAAACTGTCAAAGTCCTGTATTAATCCCAAGTGTGATAATAAAATGTTACTGTGAAACAAAACTATAAGAATATTTAACAAGGCAAACTTATTACAAACACAGCCCATGAGTTTAGTATAATTACAAAACACCCCCACTTAAGGGTGCATCCAGAGGAAGCATTTGTAATTATACTAAAACTGATCTCTGGGGTAGATTTTATAGATAAAAGAGCAGTAATTTTCAACAACAGAGAATGAACAAACGAAAAACAAGATGAAGATTAATGTTCACAAAGCCGAATTCGTCAAGTTAAGTGCGTTTTGAAACAGTAACTTTGAGGCCATTCTCCATGGACAGGATCGTCATCATCCGGTACTTGACTTGATGACCTGGCACCAGCTTGAACTCGTAGAACCTACACAAGATCGCAAGCGCCATCTTCATCTGCAAATACGCAGAGTCCTTCCCTAAGCAAATCCTGGGGCCCGCCTGAAAAGCAGTGAACTTGAACGGAGACGCGTTCTGAAAAGTCCCGTCTTTCAGCCACCTCTCGGGCTTGAACGAAAACGCGTCCTCTCCCCAGTTGTACTCCATCCTCCCCATCGAATACGGCACGTAAGTCACCATCCCACCGGCCTTCACTCTCGTCCCGTTCGGCAAAACATCGTCCTCCAAAACACCCTTAGGATCCTGAGGGACGGCCGGGTACAGCCGGAGAGTCTCAGTGATGACAGCGTGCAGGTAATACAGTTTTCCGAGGGAATCGTAGCTCAGAAGCTCTGCGAACTGCGTGACCCTTTGGTCGAAGAATGATTCTTGATCGATCAACGAGACGCCCTCTTCTTCAGCTCGGCTCAGCTCGAAGCTTTTCAGCTCAGAGTGGAGCCTCTCCGCCACGTCAGCGTGGGTGATGACCATGTAGAGGGCCCACGCGAGGGTGGTGGCGGTGGTGTCGCGGCCGGCGATCACGAAGTTGAGGATGACGTCCCTCAGGCTCTTGTCCGTCATGTTGTTCTCGGGGTCCTTGCTCAGCTCGATGAACCTCGACAGTATGTCGTGTTTCATCTGACCGTCACGCAAATCAACAGAGATTAATTTTGATCTGTTAACTAACTAACTTAACTTAACTTAACTTAACTAACCTTTTCGTCTTTGTTAGGGCTGGCTTCGGCTTGTTCGATCTCGGCTTTCCTCTTCTTGATGACGGAGTAAGTGAAGTCGTCGATGGTCGTGATGTTCTGATTGAGCACCGCCTCTGTTCCGACGTTGAGGAACTTCTTCAGCTTCCAAAACGGGTCGATGAATCGAAGAGTCACCGTCACATTGGCAGTGTCGAACGCCTTTGCGAAATCGTTTTCTGGTAAATTTGGAGCCAATGTTCCGATCTCGACGCCAAACCCCACTTTGCATATCGAGTCGAGCGTCATTCTCATCAAAAGCTCCTATATATACAAATTTCAGTTCAGTTAAGACTCATTCAGCTCAGCTGAGAAAATAAATAACGTTTACCTGCATATCTAGTGGGTGATTATGTAGAGAAGCCCTGCTAGTGAGGATGTGGGAAAGCTTAAGGCTGTATTCTCTGAAAACAAGAGTACTAAAATCCCTCAAGTTCTTGGAAGCGAATTCGAAGCTGGCCGTCTTTCTCTGCTTCCTCCAGAGGTCTCCGTCGACGTTGAAAATGCCGTCTCCAAGCAACACCTCCATGTATGAATGATACACTTCACCCTGCACACAAGAACAACTAGCTAGTACATAATTAATAAGCTTTAATTTGTGGTAAGATTTAATTGATCAGAATCTATAAATATGATGAATTAATTACCTTTGGGTAATTTGTGAAGTTAGTTTTGAGGACATGCTCAACGTCGGCTGGATCGGCTATGTAGGTGTAAGTGGTGAAAGGCATTGGCACGACGACAGCCCTGGATTGGGACAGGTAGGCGAGGATCCAGTCGTGCATGGTGTCGTAGTTCATGAGCTGCTCGAGAGCCGCCCCGACAAACGGCCATGTCTTGGGTCCTCTGTTGCTCCTCTGCTTCAGCCTGTGGATCAAGATCCATGATATCACCATGCACACAATTCCTGCTGCAGCTACTTCCATTTTTAATTTTTAATTTTTTTTTTAATTTCTCGATCGATCGATCGTATATATATAAGTAGGTGCTATAGTGTGAAGTTGGTTGAAACACGGTCTTGGTGCCTCCAACCTAATTCATACTTCCACCTCGATATATCAGCCGGCAACTCTTTCCGCGCCTCTGCCAAAACCTTGAGTCCAAAAATTAATTCGAAACGCGTTTTAATTAATTACATGACTCCAATTAACAGGGCAGAAATGTAATTAACCAAATTGATCACATCAGGAGAGTGTTTTAATTAACACTACTCGATCCTATACACTACTACTACATTACTACTCATCAAGATAATTTTTCTGTACACCGTGATTGTTTATATTATTCACATATACCTAATTTGCTCATCTGTAAATCAAGGTTCTCTTAGTCGGGCTGTGACTAGGGGCCTAGCGCCTAGAAGGATTACTCTAGGACTAGGCGGCATTAATTGTTTTACTTTTTTATATTTAATTAATTAATATTATATTTTAAAAATATTTTTATCCATAATAAATCAATATTTTGAACAAAATAATCAATAAATAATCTAAACATAGTATTAATCACATAGTAAAATAATCAAAATAGTTTTCCTTCATAGTAAGGTTTTCCTTCATCTTAACTCACTTTCTTTAAGGCTTTTAGACAAATCCTTTAGATGACGATAATACTAACTCTCGATTTAACCATTTATTTGGTTAATTGACTGTGATATTATCTTTAGATCTTATATAGCCTATTGAGATAATTCCAGTTGAGAGTAGTTGTCATACATTGTGTTCTTCCAATTGCAAATTCACAATCACAATTAATACTAATTGGATACACATGTTTCGTCTACTTCGGATGTTCTTTATAACTTCCGATTTTATTTTGTACAAATAATTCATATTTCAATATGAATTTCAAAAGTCTCATATTTACTTCTCATTAAGTAAATATATATTTTTTAATTTTATTGATAAAATTCAATCAATAATAATTTTAACTTTCTCTTTTTATTTACTTCTCATTAAGTAAATAATATTAATTGTGAGAATAAATTATTATTACTTCATTCATATTATTATATAAATTTCAACAATTTATTTACTTCTCTTCAATAAATATTTATACCACATTCATAACTCTTTATGAATTTCAAAGGTTTTATTTTAATAAATAAAAATATAATAAATTTCACTATTTATTATATTCCACCAATAATAAATTTTATTACTTATTATTTTCTAATGGTAGTAATAAGTTTTTACTTATTTTCCTCACCATAATTATACTATAATATTCCATCATTATCACATTAATAATAATAATAATAATAATAATAATAATAATAATAATAATAATAATAATAATATAACTATATTATTATTATTTTATTATTTTTTCAACAATAAAATTGCAACATGTATGTATAATAGGGTACTCCCCTATATTTATATACTACTTCATGCATATTTTATAGCATAGGATATTATCTCATTTAGAATTCTCTTCCAACGAAGTTACATCTTTGAAAATTAATTTTTCATTCATATTACTCAAAATTGAGCGTATGAGATATCACATCGAAGCTCTCTACGAGACGCTCATTTTCCAACATTATTATTATTATTATATTATTATTATTATTATAAAGAAATTAGGTTTGACTAATTTCAGTTTAGTTAAGATATGCACGATTCATTTCGTATGCGTATGGTTCAATTCATTTCGTCGCGTATGGTGGTCTTTTTGTTGCCATGGTGTACATGATATGACAGAAGATCAGGAACACATGCATTAAAGGAGAGTTGATCGGTGTCGTCAGAAGTGGTGGCCACTTAGGCACTCGATCACTATTATTCGGGACATGATCGTTTTTTTTACGGCTCTTGAACTCTTTTCAGGCACGAGCATTGAGGGTGTGGCGTATATATAGCTTGGTAGATGATTTTATTATTATTTTTGTTATGTCTCTTGGTTGTGTTGAGAGCTAGCCTATTAGCTCGTGTAAGGCGTTAGAAATTTTCTCATATGCACAATTTTGTACAATTACACTTTTTACTTTTTATGTTATTGAACTTTAAAAAAAATCTAATAAAATTCAAATTCAACAAACATACATTATTTTACGTTCTTTATCATGTGAATTTGTTACAAATTAAAGGAGTACATAAACAAACTCTAGAGTAATTAATTAGTACAGTATATCATTCCATCGATCACACAATTATATTCTCTCATCTCTCTCAAGTTATAATCATGACATTTATTATATATATGGTCCATGCAATTCAATTCATTAAATTTATTTAGAGATAGAAGGAAAAAAGAGAGATCGAGTTATAATTATTTACTACTCTGATATAATAAATTACTATTTCTCAACCTCAAAACCATGCTCAAATGGATGGACAGTGATCGTCAACAGTGTTTGTTTCTTGCAAAGCCTTTTCAGTGTACGTATAATGATTGACGACAAGTAGATTTACATCTACTGATCAACATGCATCATATTATATACATCTTGGTTCATTACATTAATATGTATTACGTCATTCATACCTCATTATATATGTACTGTACGTTACATTTTTTTTCCTTTTGACAGCTCATGATATTCAATACCAATGTACTTAAATTAAGATTTTTTTTATTATTATATTTATAAAAAAATAGAAATTAAAAATTGTATATAAAATAAAAAAAATAAAAGTAAATGTGAGTTAAAGTTATAAAAATATATGAAAAGGGTAAGATCATTTACAATGATATGTAAAAAAGTTTGTATAAGTAAATATTGGTTGGGAAAATATATATAAATTAATTATTAGAGAAAATTGAGAATTAAATCTTTGATGCAAGACACAATTTGAATATATATATATACACACAGGAGACATTCAAAAAAGTATTTATTTTTTATTTTTTTGTTGTGTAAATATATAAGAGATATTCAAAAATAGAAAGTACGTATTATAATAATTACAAGACATATGAAGTAGTATAAGTTGATAATTAAATATGGATGGACAACCTTTTAATTTTAATTACATTTACACTTTATTTGTGATATAAAAAATCAGAAATCATTGCGGGAGGAGAAATACAATTAACTTAGCCAATTAATGTGTAATATATATTGTGTGAGTGTTAAATATATTGATTCAATTAAAAAAAAGTTGTTCGTGAGATGGATTAATGGTTTGGATCAATTAGCTTGGTCAATTATTTTTGTTCAACGCAACTTGCGATCATGACGTCATCGTTCTGAGATGTACGATTATTTACCCTGAAGAATGTCGGTCTGTCTGATGATCATTCTCTTTAAATATTTTTACTGTTTAGAATTAATGGTGGGCGATGGCCCCGTGGGATAATGAATGAGCACCTGCAATTTCAACGCATCCCTCTAATGCATGCAACTTTAGCTCGAGTTCGAGCATGTCTTTTTTTCTTTGAACCGAAGCAGCTGAATGTTCGGCCGGCGAAGTTTGATCGATCTGATCATTTAAATTTTAATCTATATATATAGTAATACTTAGATAAGAAATGAGAATATTTGGCGCCATAAACTTAATTACTGACGCTAGTAGAAGTATAATATAATTATACAGTATAATATAACCATGCATGCGGCATTTAGTAGTCGGTGTACGTAAGCAATTATTGAATTGATGTACTACATGTATGCATTGATCATTTCTGACGTCACACAAACCGCATTCATGGGCCGACACTATTATGATCGATGCATTATTATTATTGTTATTATTTTGTTACTATAAGAGCATACCAATAGTAATTAAGCACATTTGTTACATAGCATCAATTTGTTCCTATAGATACTAACTACTACTCTTTCGTTCCCACTACTGTTTGTCAATTTGTTTTGTAAATTACAAAAAAAAAAAAAAAAGATAAACATTTAAGAGATCGAGAGAGTACAATTTTGATATAATATATATTTTATATTATTGTGGATTTGTGAGTTTCACATGCATAAAAATAAATATTATTTGTACTTCAAACAACTAGCTAGGATTGTGAAATACAAATTGAAAAATATAAATTATTTGCGACGTTTCAATTAAATTCTACTTATGTTTAAATTTCGCATGCAATGTTATGACTCAGAAATATATATATAAATAAATAAAACGTCCATGTCATAAATCTCCTTAGGTAAAAAATTTATCACCCCACAATAAATTTTTTATATATATACTAAGGAAACTTTCCACAAAACAATTCCCACACCTTGTAGTGCGTATTCTGTGTGTGCTATATACACATATATACACATTTATAAACCCCTAGAGAGACACATATATATTATAATTAAGTTTCAAATCAAAAGAAAACCCTAGATAGCTAGAAATGGAGTTGAAGAAAGGTCCATGGAGTAGAGAGGAAGACCAAAAGCTGATGTCTTACATTGAACAACATGGCCATGGCAGCTGGCGTTCTCTCCCACCTAAAGCAGGTTCTTTTATATATATATCTCGTAGAACACGATAGAGCTGCAGCAGGATAATTAAGTTTATAACTTTCGATACATGCACTTAATAATATTTTGTTTATATAACTTTTTCGGTAGCTAGGGCTTGAGAGGTGTGGAAAGAGTTGCAGATTGAGATGGACGAACTACCTACGGCCTGATATCAAGAGAGGAAAATTCAGCCCACACGAAGAGAAGGCCGTTATTCGACTCCACGCTCTTTTAGGAAACAAGTAATTATATATACTACATACATTAATATTAATTATTCATATATATATGCATGCAATATTAATATGATTCATCCATTAATTAAATATTATTTGTAAGCTAGGTGGTCCGCAATAGCAGTACATTTACCGAAAAGGACCGCTAACGAAATCAAGAACTACTGGAATACCCGGCTCAAGAAACGGTTGACCCGAATGGGGATCGACCCGGCCACCCACAAGCCCAAGTCCAACGGCTCGGCTCAGCATGCCGACCTAAGCCACATGGCTCAGTGGGAAACGGCTCGGCTCGAGGCCGAATCCCGCTTCTCGAAACTCCACCTCATCGGAAGATTCATCACAGCGCCGCCTCGGCCGACATTTCCGTGCTTGGACGTGCTCAATGCCGCCAGCTGGCAAGCCAACGCCGGAACCCTCGACTTCTCCTTTAGTAACAGTACTGCTACAGTTCCTAAGGTTAGTTCACTCATGGAAAACGAAGCAGTAGTACCCGCGTACAATTACGTTGTTGCAACTGACGAGGGCAAAATGGAGAATTCGTCGCAAGTCCATAGCAACTATGGTGTGTCGATGGGTGCAATGGACCTTGCCGCAGCTGATCATAACTCCGAGGGTTACAACGTGACTGGTGGTGGTGGTGGTGGTGGTGTAGGAGATATTGCCGGAGAGTTTGAGGATATTATGAATTATTGGAATGACTTACTAATGGTGCCGCCGGGGTTATAGGGGTATTATGGGAAATTTCTGCTTAATATTTTCTTTTAGTCGGTACGTACTTTTGAAATGTAACAATAATAATTCCAATTTTTTTTCCATTTGCAATTAAATCAGTTACCGTATTAATTTCTATTCCATATTTCCATTCGCATATATACACTACTAAAAAAACAGTCATAGAAATCGGGTATTACCCGATATAAATGAGTTATGCGACCGATGTGTATGGAGCCGATGTCTATACTAGCCATATTTCAGACATCGGTTATAAACCGATATCTGTAAATCCATTTAAATCAGTTTTAATTATTTCAGTAATCGATTATTAACCGATATCAGTATTAATATTTAAATCAGTTTTAATTGGGAAAATCGATATAATTGGACACATAGGAAATCGAGTATTAACCGATTTCGTTGCGAGCACATAAACCCGATATCTGAAATATGTCGATTTCATTTAATTAACAAAAAACGATGTCTTTTACAATTTGATACATCATTTTACTCTTTTACAAGCGATGTCTTTAACACTAAAATCACACCAAATATATAAAAATATTAATAAAAACATCAATACCATAATATTAATTTGCTTCAATAACATCTTCAACATTGTCAATATTAATCAATATCAAAGACCTTCGATCAAACACCGATAGAAATCCAAAACATGATAGAAAATAAACATAATAAATAGCCGATAAACATGGTGTCTTCTAATCGATCCAAGTTGCTTTCACCACCTTCGCCATGAATGCATACCTATCTATTGCTTCATCTATATGTGAAAAAAAAAAGAGGGAAAGAGTGAGTTTTTTGTTCACTAAATACATTTGATTAGTAATGAAGTATATGAATAAACTAAACTGCAGAAAATACATGCTCATTGTTCTTAGCGAAATGAAGAATTGCAGAAAATACATGAATAAACTAAAAATTAACCAAGTATCAGTCATACCATACTTAGGGCTGCAAACGAGTCGAGCCGAGTCGAGTTTTGATCTTATCGAACATGCTCGATTTTTTTTTCCAGTAGGCTCGAGCTCGAGCTCGAGCCCGACGAGCTGTACAGTATTGTGCTCGAGCTCGGCTCGCCAGAAAAATCGTAGGCTCGAGCTCGGCTCGACTCAGTCTGACTTTACAAAATAACATCATAGACACACAGATACGTACATATATATATATACATACACAGATACACACACTCTACTTTTGCTCACGGTTAGTAGTAAAAATCAACTTTGCTTCTCTTTATAATTATTTCCAAAATCGAGGCGAAGGAAAGAAGAAATTATTCTGTAAGTTGGAGATGCATTATTTCCTAATTCGAGGGTCGAGGCGAAGGAGAGGAATTATTCTGGATGTTAGAGATGCGCTGGCCGCGGGGAGAAGGAGATCCAGATCTGGGGAGGCGGCATTAAATTGAAAATTTCATTTAGGGTTTTAAGTTTGTAATATATATATATATATACTTAAAGTAAAAATACATGTATACGAGCTGCTCGCGAGCAGCTCGTTTCCTTAGAGAAAAGGCTCGAGCTCGGCTCGTTTAGGGTAACGAGCAGCTCGAGCTCGACTCGAGCTCGAGTTTGACCGATCTCGAGTCGAGCATTGACTCGAGCAGCTCGCGAGCGCTCGCGAGCCGCTCGACTCATTTGCAGCCCTAACCATACTTAGCTTTCAAATCATTTGGGAGACGGCGAACCAAACCAAATCGAATCTAATTAAATCAGCAAAACAGAGAGAACACAATACATAAAGAAACTTCAAACATCAAACCAAAAACAAAAATTGAATATTCAAACCTTGAATAAAGCAAATTAGCATAGTACCTACCCCAATTTTTTGTGCTACTTAGAATGCCATGCAATAGAACAGCAGTACCTTTTGATTATAATTCAAAGGAAATTTAAACCATGACTTAGCTTCGAGGGACTTGATTAAAATTCCATTTAAATCGATATCATTTAAATCGATTTAATTTAAAAACGATATTATTATTCAGATTTAAATCAGTTGTTTTTAAACCGATTAAAATATATACACTTATATCAGGTGCATTTGGAGATGATTTAAATGAAGTGATGTCTATGACTCTGTTTTTAGTAGTGATACATGTAACATGTCTCGTATTAGTTGTTGTAGCTCCTTTGTAATTTACAAATGAGTTACGATAACTGTCTGCTCTGCTACGGGGATGTAAATTAAACAACTGTACTTCATCTTGTCACAAAAAAATTTTCACTTGTAAATTAAAAAAAATATTATTTAATAAAAAGTATGGATAATTTGGTATTTAAAGTAAAAAAAAAAAAGTAAAAATAATTGTTCGTCAAAAATATTTTTTAAGTGTGAATATATATGTTAGAAATATGTATTAATTAATAATTTTTTTAATTTAATTTTTGATTGAATATAGAAAATTAAATTGTTAAGTATCCCACATTGATTGGATATATATCCTATATAAATTGGACAACCTTGTTAAGTATGCCACGCTGAAGCTCACATATAAATGAAATCTCACATTTCTTTACCCAAACCAATAGCCCACAAGCCACAACAATACAACCACGGCCAACATTATACGACCATGAGCCCAATTGAAGTCTTCTTGGGCCGATAGATTTATGTTAGGCTGAGTTTATTTACACCTCCATACCTACTAAAGACACCCCTCTTAATTCTATGTATTAATAATTACATTGTAAAAAGTCTATAATACCCTTTTAATATAACTCATCAAATAATTTTATTTTTAATTTTTTACTGAACATTTGAAGGGAAGAACTCCCGATTCAAAAACTTCAAATTTTGAGTTCTTTCTTCAATAATCAATTTCAATTCATCTGTCAATAATTATGAATATCCTTTGTTGTTATTCAATAGAAGAGTTGTGAATGTGAATTTGCCAATTTCTCTCCAGAAAATTAAATGGCTAAAATATACTGTATTGTATTTCAATTTACGAACCCGACAATGAAGACAACGTTATTGTTGGTGAAGGACTTGAGAACGCGTATGTCATAATCGTGGAGCTTGAGGTGGGCGACGCTTACGGATTTCACAAGTGGGACTACGCCTTTCGGCCCGGCTGTAGGAGGTTGTTCGTGATCTGATCGTCCCTGGCTGTGAGAAAATATTATTCTCGAACGGCAAATGATTGTTCAAAGTTCTCCGACTGAGAAAAATGATTCTCGTTGTTCAAAGGCTGTAGTTGAAATGGGTCTGCTTCCGGTCGTAGAGGCGCAGAACGGGTATTTTGGGTTGTGTGCAATACACAGAAAGAAAGATGGGAAGAAGATGAAAACTTAGCCGTGTTTGTTAAAGTCACTTTTTTTATTAATTTTAATAAGGGTATAATTGGTATTGACCAAGGTGTGAACTAATCGGATTAACAAATTAAGAGGGGTGAATTAATAATAGGGGTGAGTTTAGTAATATTGGAGGTGTAAATAAACTCACCCTATGTTATACCATGAGCCCAATTGAAGTCTTCTTGGGCCGATAGATTTTATGTTATACGACCATGAGCCCAATTGAAGTCTTCTTGGGCCGATAGATTTATGAGCCCACTGTTTTGTATTTCAATCTAAATCAGCTTGATCGGCCCAACTCAAAATTTTCGCTAAACGGACATCACAGTTCTACGCTTCAGCGGAAAGATGAACACCGGCGACCGCGACGCCAAAAAATTATTGCTGACGTCACTGGCGGCAAGTGCGGCGGAGACAGCGACGTTTCCAATCGACCTTATCAAGACTCGCCTCCAGCTCCATGGCGAGTCGGTGCAGTCGGCCCGCCCAGCCTCCGCGTACCGAATGGCTTTTCAAATCGCGCGGAACGACGGCGTTTTGGGGATGTACAGAGGCCTGTCGCCTGCTGTATTCCGGCACGTGTTCTATACCCCGACTCGAATCGTTGGATACGAGCATTTGCGCAGCTCTTTTTCAGAGTCTTCCTCCGATCACACGCTTCCGTTTTACAGCAAGGCAGCAATTGGTGGAATCTCCGGCGCTATTGCACAGGTATTTATCCATTGCTAAGTGATTCATCTGTTTTGCAGTTCAATGATTTACTTATTTATTTATTTTCACTTCCCTTTTTGTGCCTTTTTCTGTAATTATTTTTTTCGATTTGGGGATCATGGTATTTAACTGTTGATGAAATATATATATGTATGTATTGCTCCAATTAAGAATGTGTAGATCAAATGAACTGTCGAGAAACTCGAACATTATCGTTCTTCGCATTATGTGTTTTAAACGAAAGAACTTGGAGAAGTCCAACACTTTTAGGTTATGAAGTTAATTGAACAAGGTTCATTTTAAAATACTTTGCTTTAGTTAATGGAAAAGAACGAAGTAGTTGGAAAATTCTGGTTGATTGGCGATGTATCGACCTTAATGGAAGATTAACACTAAGCTTTATTCACAACTTCTTGTCTATATGATGAGCAATGCTCATTCGGTTGCTGTTAATGATGTGTGTAATGTCCAGACTATATGCACATAATTTTTATTATAGAATGAAAAATCAAAAAAGGATTTGAAAATTTGAATAATTAGTTATTATAGAGTTTGATGTGTAGAGCTTCAAGTTTCTCAATAGAAGGTTCCTAATTACTGGCAATGTTAACTTCTCATACAGATATCGTAATTTGCACCTCTTTCTATTTTCAACATCTACTGCCTAATTATCAGAAATCGAGCACCTACCTCTACTTTGTTAATGCCTGAGCGCCCTGCATATTGGTAGATTCTCAAATTAGTGTATATTGCCACCATGGTTTCTGAATAATTATAAGAAAAATAATACTAATATATGAAAAATTCATGTTAATTATATATGGACTATTAAAGAACTATCACCAATTCATTTCTTCATTGAAGTCAGAATTTATGTGTCCATTTGTGGTCATCTTGCCTGAAAATGACCCAACTCATCAGAACTCACTAGTTGGCATTAATCCCAAATAACAAATCCAACAGATCGTCTAAACACATGAACATACAAATTGGTGTAATGGTGTCTAGTAGTCAAATTCATAAATAATTTTCCCTTCCTCGTTGTTACTTTGCATTATACTTACTTTTTATATTCTTTTTTCGAACGTATATATTTGTTATCCTTGCTGATCTCATCAAATTCATAACTATTTTCCCCATTCCTAGTTGTTACTTTGCATTATACTTACTTTTGCTTTTTTTCCAGCATAGATAATTGCTAGCCCTGCTGATCTCATCAAAGTAAGGATGCAAGCAGATGGTCTTAAGGCTACGCAAGGCCTTCAGGCTCGTTACTCAGGCGTATTTGATGCCCTAAACAAGATTATTCGTACTGAAGGTCTTTTGGGCCTTTGGAAAGGTGTCTCCCCAAATGCACAGAGAGCGTTTTTAGTAAACATGGGAGAATTATCTTGTTACGACTACGCCAAGCGGTCCCTTATCAGGAATCAGATTTGCAATGACAATATTTATGCCCACACGCTATCTTCCGTCATGTCGGGTCTCTCAGCTACCGTGTTAAGCTGTCCAGCTGATGTGGTTAAGACAAGATTGATGAACCAGTTTGACGGGGAGGGTGACAAAGCTAAATATAGAAACTCCTACGACTGCCTTGTGAAGACCGTTAGGATTGAAGGGCTGAGGGCTCTGTGGAAGGGTTTTTTTCCTACGTGGGCTAGGCTTGGACCATGGCAGTTTGTGTTTTGGGTCTCCTATGAGAAATTCCGAAGGATTGCGGGTCTACAGTCTTTCTAACAAGCCATTCCTGAATTACTACCCTTTTTCAAGTGTGTTTTGAACCTGGTAATATTTAAAGTGAAACTAAACAATTAAATTTGTATTACTGCCTTACTGGTCAAACTGTGAAAGTGCTCGTCTTATTATCTGAATTCTTCTTCTGTGTCTCTGTATAGGTTTTCCATTTTTTTTAAGGTGAAGTTTACTTTTCAATTGCATGATGCCGAGTATGTAATTTTTTGGTTTTTCGATTTATCTTACGTGTTTTCACTGAGCCTCAGCTTTGCATGGCCAACTTTATGTGAGAGCCTTAACGCTACCGTGGTCCAGGAAATAACAAAGCTTTCCCTTAGTGATACTTATGGTTTCTGGTTGCGGTAAGGACCCTACAAAATTGGTAGTAATATTTACTGGTGAGGTATTAATTGAAACATTAAGCATAATTACTTAGTCCTTTCATTTCACCAAATTGGTAGTAATATTTACTGGTGAGGTATTGATTGAAACATTAAGCATAATTACTTAGTCCTTTCACTTCACCGTACATATTTTTTTTTTGTATTCAAAGCTTTTTATTCAGCTGGCTTTTTCCTTTTCTTTTTTCTCATAGGTCCACTGAGTACGCTGTCTTCTCAGTTTGCTGTAAAGACGTTCTTGTGTAATATCTGTATCATATTTTGATCCCAAATTGCCACATTATCGTCTTGAGATTGCTACTTAAGTTTGTGCACATATACTTGTTACTTGATATACATTGTTTTGTAAAAGATAATTGGAAGACTTAATTTTGTTGGACCGTTTTCAGGTTATACTAACACACTAAGATTGGTCGTGTCGACCCAAAGTTGAAACACAAAAGTTACTTGAATGACCCAAGAAGTTTTTCGCGATGTAAGTAGTAGCTGTTGCATTTGCTTCTTCCTGCATATTACACATGTGGCCACTATGAATATATCAGTGACCATTTTAGACTGACATTTAGTTTTTCATATTTGTCGACTGCCTACCATTTTTAAGTAGAATGTTAACCCTAGTATAGTCACCTCGGTTATTTGAAACTGTTTGTGCTGCATGGTTGCACGCAATTGCAGCCTTTGGTGGCACATAAATGTCGTTATTGATGATGGCTGCAGTGTGGTCATGTGCAACGGCCAAATACACGGGGGGGACGTATTGTACACTGCGTATAACTTATTACAACCGAGTGTATGATCAGCTATTCCAGGTAAAAAAATGTCCTTTTTTTTAACCTGTGCGTCTTATATCTCCCCTTTTTCCTTTTATGGTATTTTGTTTCATCTTTGAATAGATTGAGTTGATTGTTTTGTTGTGTTGTAGATTGGAGAGGTAAATAGCAGTAAATGTAAAATATGATATGGTTATCTTATAACCATTTGAAGGCTGCCAAAGGGTTTCGAAAAAATGTACACTATTTTTGAAACAAAAATAAGTCACAACTAATAAATACTGGCCTCAGCATCTGAACTGGAACATAGTTATTCTCCAACGGCCAAACTCAATACATTTACTATTGTTCCAATTTAAATAGTTTACCGGGTAAACGGCCAAACTCAATACATTTACTATTGTTCCAATTTAAATAGTTTACCAGTTACCCGGATGGAAACAAAACGCATACCGAAACTACTCACCTTCCATTTTTATCGAACTCATAATCTAGCCTAAATCAATCTATCAAAGTTACTTATTCAGAGATGTTAATTCAACTCGAAATCTTACTTTTTGAATCGAATAGTTCAAAAAGTAAATGATCCTACTAGACAATTTTTTTTTGGTTAAACGTGAAAAGTAAATGAAGAAAGTAATGTATGAATCTTCAACAATTCGAGACTATGAATTGGATACATCAAAGTCATTCTCTTTCGAAAAATGTTCTGCCTTTTTTTTTATCTAATGCATTGATACATGTTTTCCCACATTTACTATTATAAAAATAAATATGCAGTCATTAGTTTTCAACAGAAATCTACTTTTATAATAAATGTTGTATTAAATATATATTATTATGGGTTTCTGGTTAAAACTACCAATCCAATTTAAACCATGCGTATTTTTCCAGCTCAATAATAACTACTACTAAAAATTCATGGCACTTAATATATTTTTTTACAAAATTACTCATCAACCCTTTCCATTTAATCTTTTCTCTAAATGATGATTAATTTTGTATAAATGAGCATGAGGACCTTTTAGTCATTTTGGTTTCACAACAATATTAATTACTTGGGCCACACTCATAAACAAATGAGCACCTAACAAAATTTAGTTTTGTACTATAGTAAAATTAAATCTCTCCAACTTTAAATCATAAATATATACAGTATATAATAACTCAATAAGAAACAAAAATTCAAAAAATGAAAATGTGAAAATTACAAACCTATGTAAGAGGAAAACACTTGAAGATTATGGTTGTAGTATTTGGTAACGTGTAAAAATAAATTATTACAGCATCAATGAACTGATCATCAGGTAACGCGTCTTGTTACGAGAAGATAAACTTGTCACATGAGTATTTTCATTTCTTCTGTTTCATGCTACTTAATATGACATAAGTACTATTTTGCCCGATTATGAATCACAATTAAAATATGATAAGTTGCAATAGTCTACAAATGGAATGATAGAAAATAAAAGAAGGAAAAATAGTCATAATTAATACAGTAGGAACTAAAACTAGTACTATGTAGTATGGAATACGGGTGGCGAGTGTAATATAGCTAGTATACGAAGGTGTATGTACTACTCATAAATTTACTCTTCTAGGAGATAAGTTTTTTGGTAGAATCGCTTCTGGTCGGGAGTTGAACTCATGACATCGACGTTATCTTAACGCTATGATATATATCATGTTAAACATCGCATCATCTAAAAGCTTGAACTGTTAGGTAAGTTGAGCAACTTAACATTATATTAGTATGTCGAATACATTCTTCAATACTGTAGTATATTGTACATATTTCATTTCTTTTATTGTTATGCATTTTAAGGTAAATTTTTTAATAAATTTCATTTTAGTTTTTATTTCAAAACGGAGTATATCATTATAAGTAACAAAGTAAAAAAGTTTCAATACAAACAATCATAAATCGAGATGAAACGAGCTCATTTATTGCGATTACCCCAAACGAGAAAACCATATCATATTTTACATCTTTGGGATCACCATATCTTGTAAAATATGTTGTGTTGTAACTTGTAAGAAAGTACGCTTACAAACATATATACCAGACAACTCAAGACCAACAACGCGTCAACTCGATCTTAATTTGCGTTGTGCTATCATATGGAGTATCATATTTTTCAAGACTTATCGGCGAGTTATGATTAGAAATGCGCGTCTCTCGTCAAAATCCGAGGTCAATCTAAAAAAACGAAAAAGTGATGTTCTCGTGTATAAAAAGTGTTCGAAACATATATCATTATTCTAAATCCTAGATTCATTTTGTGTTGCGAAGAAAATATGAAGTTTTTACAAATATAACAATAAAAAAAGACACTCGGACGACAATAATCTAAACTCAACTTCAATATCATTTAACATTTATAAATCTTATACAAACTACACTCGAAAGTCAAGTTCTCGATCAGGTTGCTTAACTCGTATTTTCTGTTGGAATTTTAGCATGGTTTCTTTAAATTTAAAGATTAAACTACGGGGCCCCGCACGTCGACGAAATTGCTAATTCTTCGAGTGTTTAATTCTACTATTTGAGTAGGTGTTACTTGATCAATAATTACTAAAATCCATGTATTGGTGAAAGAGTAATTTTTGTACAAAGTATGGTAGTTGAAAGTTTAAATATAAAAGAATGAATATATGAATATTTATTGTATTCTATATTGCTAAAATGTTAATTAATTAATTAAAGATTAATTAGTGTAATATATTATATATTTTATATAATATATTTGTGTGTCAATTGTACGTATGTGTAAGAATGTATACATATATAGTGCAATTGTGAGTTTTGTGACCGTCATGCAAATGTGTTGGTTGAACTGCATGTGTAATTTTGTAATCACGTACGTATGTATATGTTGGTTAAATTGCATGGATACATGCATGTATTACCGGATGCAATTTGAATCCAACAGGTGCAATTCAATAGACACCACTTTTGAATTTAATTAATTTTAATTAATTAATAATTTCTTAAGTGATGATTTGTACCGGATGCATTTCTTCTTGAAAAGCCACGTTGGGCTATAAAAGACCGAGTCATGTTCACAATGAACACACCCGAACACTAGAACCGAGAGTTCAACACACAAATTACTCCGAGGACGCAATTCGAGTTAACGATATTCCTCCCATCTTTCCTTTCTTTTAGTGTATAAGAATTCCCTCTGTTTCTTGTTCGTCAGATTCAGTATCGTGTGCTTCAATACTGTCTTATTTGCTGTTTTATCTTGGGAGACCTTTGTCTGTGATTCCGTAAAGCACTAATACGGGGCAAATTCGTCTTAAGGACAGAGAGCCATCTCTCGACTCAGCAGTGTAATATTCGAAATACGGAAATAACCCCAACGATCTTAAGACGAATTTTATTATGTTGTTTATGTATTGTTGAATATTCGAGATCATGATTTCAAAACAGTGACGTTCATGAAATGTGGGGAGAAACGAGAAAGAAAAATTGTGTTATTCTATATAACAAATCTCAAGATACTTGACAGGAGATTTCCCTTCTTCTCCTGGGGATGATTTTGTTGAGTCTGGAGCTCTGACGACTTTCGCTAGATCTAGTACTCAACCTTCTTCTACTGGGTTTAGATCTGAGCCGACGGTTCAAGTCTCTTTAGTGAAAAAAGATGACTGAGGACAAACGAAAATCGTAATGATTTTATGTGGCCAAAAGAGGTTCATATTAAGGAAGTTCGTAGACTTAAAAAATGATGAATTCTAAATCTGTGATATATAAATTCAGGATTAAACCATAATTTGTGGGGCGAAGTTATAATCACTTCGATTACAATTCTTAATAGAATTCCCCAAAAGTGAAATGATTAAAATTCTTATGAATTATTGAAAGAATTAAACTGTGGATTGCATATTAATCGGATATGTCAATAACAGTAGTGCGTATCGATTCTTATCCTATAAGTTTACGATAGCTGATATCCATTTGGATACAATTATTGAATTCAGAGTTGTTGAATTCTTTGAATATGTATATCCTCGAAAAGAGAAGAAAGGTTTAATTTCTATTAAATGAAATTATGAAACGGCTAGTAGTTCGGATGTATGTAATTCAAAATCTATTGTATCTAATCAGAAAGGGCACCAAAACTTCTGAAAATGAAAATAGATGGAATACAAGAACTAAAAATGCTAAAAGCTTTAGTATATATATTTTCTGGCCTAACTGGTAGAAAATAATTCAACAAAAATTAATGTTAATCAAAGGGTTTTTCAATTAATGAGTGCAATAAATGCATATACGTGAAAGAAAACATGATTTCAGTAGTGTTGAAAATGGTTTGCCTTTACGTATTTGAAAATCTCATTAATAGGAGTAACCTAGAATTAATCTTGGAATACAAAAATATGTAGAAATGTTTTTCGACATGAAAAATATGGGTGTGGCAGATGTCATATTGGAAATAAAAATTTCTAAAACGTCTGAAGGGTTGATGTTGTCTCAATCTCATTACATTGGAGATGTAATGGAGAAATGAGACATAGTTGATAGTTCACCTATAATCACCGATGGATAGAAATCATTATAATGATAAAATCATGGTGAACCCATATAAGATAGTAAGTACGTACAAATCATTGGCAGTGTAATGAATATTACAAACTGCACTCATCCATAAATTATTTATTCTGTAAATAAGTTGGAGAGGTTTATGCACAAGTCCATGCACTGGAAGGCGATAAACCGCATGTTGCGATATTTAAAATTTACGCAGAATTATGATTTGTACTACTAGCGATATCCAACTGTATTTGAAAGATACAGTGATGCTAACTGGATATCTGATACAAAGAACGTCAAGTCTAATGATGATAATGTCTTTAGTGGTGGGGACGTGTCTTGAAAATCCTCTAAGCTAATTTGTATTACTCGATTCATTAATAATTTGAATTTGAATTTAATTAATTTTAATTAATTAATAATTTCTTAAGTGATGATTTGTACCGGATGCATCTCTTCTTGAAAAGCCACGTTGGGCTATAAAAGACCGAGTCATGTTCACAATGAACACACCCGAACACTAGAACCGAGAGTTCAACACACAAATTACTCCGAGGACACGATTCGAGTTATCGATATTCCTCCCGTCTTTCCTTTCTTTTAGTGCATAAGAATTCCCTCTGTTTCTTGTTCGTCAGATTCACTATCGTGTGCTTCAATACTGTCTTATTTGCTGTTTTATCTTGGGAGACCTTTGTCTGTGATTCCGTAAAGCACTAATACGGGGCAAATTCGTCTTAAGGACAGAGAGCCATCTCTCGACTCAGCAGTGTAATATTCGAAATACGGAAATAACCCCAACATTTTCAACGTTTAATTCACTTGATTAATCGCTCCCGGTCGGTTTACGATTTCAAGATTATGTCGTTTATAAAAGATCTTCCGGCTTTAAAAATTACCTGTCTCGTTCTTCATATGATCATCCGAGTTATTAAATTAGTTCATCATTTTTAACAAAGATCGAGCAACAATAATTATTATAAAAAACATGATCGAGTTAAGTATGCACTCGAAAATAAACAAGAAATTTAACAAGAGAATTAAACAAAAGAAAAGTTTAGAACAATCTAATACAACATTAATCGAAATCATAAGCAACAAACCTTATAAAGCATTCTCAAATTTATGCAAAAAATGAAAGATAAAACTACTAAGTTCAACTTCAATTGGGAAAACAAAACTACTAACTCGATAATAGTAATGGCTCGTGGACTTGAACTCGAATCTCAAAGTTGTCGGCTTCGAATGGATTGTCTCCGTGCTCCTAGTTCTTCTCCCCCGCGAAAATTATGTTTTTTTTGTTTAGGTCAATTACAATGTCTCGGGTTTGAACTTTGGACTTCATGGTCTTCAATTCAAGTGCTCAACCAACTGAGCTAACAACTCTTGACAAACTCTATAAATTTTTCTGATTTTATCAATTGTTAGCATTTTTTCTCGAGGAAATCATGCATTTTGTAGTATATTATTTTTTAATTTTAAATTGAGGATCTTATCGAAAACTTACAGTAGCTTGCCAAACAAAAGCTAAGAGAAAAAAAAACAAAGGTATGACTGGCATAAATCTAAGATTGGATTCAAAAAAGCATAGGCTTCGGCCAATTTGCCCAAAAATAAAACTACTTGAAGAAAGGTCAAAATTAATAGAAATCAAACTACTTGGCGAAAATTATGTTTTCCTTTCCTTTTCCTAGCTTAAAACCATCCCCAAGCACGCTGGAAACCACCCTCAATTGTCGAGAAATAGCGCCCGCCGTTAAAACCCGCGCCCATTTAGCCTCTTTCAGCGGTCGCTGAAAGTGAATAGATTCAGGTACTCCGGAGTCAATAGATTCTTCTTTCAGCGACCAACGACCGTTGTTCTTGCTCTTTTTCTTGCCGGAATCTCTGCACGTTTTTCATGCCTTTCAGCGCCCGTCGTTCAACAACCCGTGATCGCCGTTCAACATCAGCGGATTATATCCAGCGGTCGTTGAATTACCCATTTCCAGCTCTTTGCTCGATTCCTCGACTTTTCTCGATAAACGACTTATAAAATGCATCCAACAACACTCCAACATACCCGTCAAGGGTTGTTAGCTCAGTTGGTTGAGCACTCGAATTGGGGACTTGAGGTCCTTGGTTCGAATCCCAAGACATTGCAATTGACTTATACCAAAAAAACATACCCGTGAGATCCGACACACACACACATAAACACAAAACCTACTAAAAGACATAACCACGACTCAAAACAACTCACACACGACACAAAAAAACAAACGAACGAAAATCACACAACTACAACATAAATCAAGTTTCATTCGAAATCACATTAGTATTCATAAACATGTACTCCGTACGTGTTATTGAAATCGCAATTTATATAAATTAAATTTCGAATTTGTATTAATATTCAATTTTTCGAATATGAATCATGAAAAAATCATCAAAATTTAAATCCAGTTATAAATCATGAGTAAAAAATATTTTGATTCTTTTACAACTATGAGCTGGGCTCACATCCTCGCATTGATGAGTTTTAGTTGAGGACATTGGCTCAATACTTATACAAAAAGTTCTATAATTATCTATTTACACAATATAGTATCATGTAAACAACAATGTTAATTGATACTATCTCTATCTCTGTTTCAGAAAAATGATCACACTTTCTTTTGTTATAAATTACAAAAAAAAGTGTGATTATTGTTAGTGGGAATATCACTTTTCATTCACAAATATAAAACATCTACTCTTTTTAACCCCACATATAAAACTGCACCCATTCTATACAAAATGAAAATGAAAAGTCTTATATACCCTTACTTTTTTATTCTCTCTTTTAATAACAAAAAATCAATTAAAATACATTTTAAAAAAAAAACAAAAAGAATTTTTGTGGAGCCCACCCTTACACAAATCAGATTTTTTGAGGTTGGTGGGGGTGTAAATGCATGCATGAATGCATATCCTTCTACCACCTCAAACCCTCCATAACTCAAACCAAACCCATTTCAAAAAAAAAAAAAATGCTCTCATTTCTCTCTAAATAAAAGCAAGCTCGGTCGGAATCTACTTAAAAAGAGCTGCTTTCGACGGGAAAAAGGTACGTTGCACGCAAGGATTCCCCGTTTTTTTTTTTTTTTTTCCGGACTGCTTTTTTGGCCCTCGGTCGAAGCCCTCGGTCGAAAATGTGACCGAGGGGACGACCGAGGGCTACTGGGTTCTTGAGCCCTCGGTCGAGAATTTTGGCCGAGGGCCCTCGGTCAACCGGCCAAGTGACCGGGAATTTCTCGGCCCTCGGTGACCGGATAGCTCGGCCAAGGGACCGGATAGTACTCGGCCCTCGGTCACCGAGCGGCCAAGTGCACTTGGTCAACTTTTGACCAAGTGCAGAAAACAATTTTTTTTTAAATTGAATTGTCTATTAATTAATGGCTTGTTTTATACGTTTGGATGTATATTTTGGACTTTCTAATTGAATTCAATTGTTATTTGTAATTGGAATTTATATTTTGGATTTTCTAATTGAATTCAATTGTTATTTCTAATTGTAGATGTCGAATCAACGAATCACGGTATTATTATCGGCCACTCTCCATCGATTTGGTGTTATTTGGATTGATTCGGTGTTATTTCGGTTGATTTGGTGTTATTTAGGTTGATTCAGTGTTATTTGGATTGATTCGATGTTATTTAGGTTGATTTGAGTTTATTTGGGGTTGTTTGAATTGATTTGGTGTTATTTGGGTTTATTTGGTGTTGTTTGAGATTGATTTGTAGGTTTTTTAGCTTTGATATTAACTAAATAAATCCCGTCAAATTTTTTTAAAATTATTTATAATATATTAACTTATTTAATTTAATAAAATTTGTAAAAAAATAAACTATTTTATTTTATTTTATAAACCAAATCAAACAAATATATAAATTTATAAAAAAAATTATAAAAAATATTTAAATTAAGTATATAAATCCCGTCAAATTTTTTTAAAATATTTTATAAATCAAATCAAAAAAATATAATTAAATTAAGTATATAAAAAATATAATTAAATTAAGTATATAAAAAATATAATTAAATTAAGTATATAAAAAAATATATGTATATTTTTTTTTTTGCACTTGGTGGCTGCCCTTGGTGGCGCCACCAAGTGCACTTGGTGGCTGGGAAAAATAAAAGTATTTTTAAATTTGGCACTTGGTCGATGCACTTGGTCACTTTGACCAAGTGTACTTGGTGGTCACTGAGGGCAGAGGCCACCAAGTGCACCACCAAGTGCCCCACCAAGTGCACCACCAAGTGCCTAAGAATTTTTTTTTTTATTAATTTGAGGCCAACGAGCGATAACTAAGTTGTTACGTTGACATTAAAGATCATTTGAAGCCTATAAACATCGAATCAACATGAAAACAAAGCCAAATTAGTACTATTAAGTTGAAACGTAGAAGTTTGACAATTTTTTGAACTTTCTAGTAATATTGTTACAATGTTAACAACATGCTTTCCAATTTGTTCACGATCCGAATGCGTAATCAATTAATTCACTCAATTCAACGATTGATCATGTTTTTTGAATTGTTTTGACTATGAAATTGATATTTAATTGAACACAACAACCTTACAATTGAAAAAAAAATTAAAATCAATTAAAATGAATTTATGTTCTAAAGCACTTGGTGGGGCACTTGGTGGTGCACTTGGTGGCCTCTGCACTTGGTCACCACCAAGTGCACTTGGTCACTTTGACCAATTGCAACGACCAAGTGCCGAATTTAAAAATACTTTTAATTTTCCCAGCCACCAAGTGCACTTGGTGGCGCCACCAAGGGCAGCCACCAAGTGCAAAAAAAAAAAAAATATATGTTTATAATATTTAATTTAATTATATTTTTTTATATACTTAATTTAATTATATTTTTTTATATACTTAATTTAATTATATTTTTTTATATATTTAATTTAATTATATTTTTTATATACTTAATTTAATTATATTTTTTATATACTTAATTTAATTATATTTTTTTATATACTTAATTTAATTATATTTTTATATACTTAATTTAATTATATTTTTTTGATTTGATTTATAAAATATTTTTAAAAAATTTGACTGAGATTTATTTAGTTAATATCAAAGCCCTGTAAATCAATCAATCCAAACAAACAAACACACACCTACAAATCAATCCAAATCAACACACATACAAATCAATCCAAACAAACAAACGCACTACGACTCAAACCTACGACTCGAACGTACGATTCAATTCTTTACTCGTGTAAATGAATTGTGGCCTCCTCCATTGGAACCCATCCTGCAAAAACACAATTAAGTTAAATAAATAAACACATAATATTGTAAATATAATAAAGCAAAATTTTTTTTTTTTTTTCGGCACTTGGTCGACCCCTCGGTCGTGACCAAGTGCCCTCGGTGACCGAGGGGCTGAGTGACCGGATAGCAGCCCTCGGCCGGTCACTTGCTCGGTCACCAAGTGCCCTCGGCCGGTATCTTCTTCCCCGCGGCCGAGGGGTCGACCGAGGGCCGAAGAACGCAATTTTTTCCGGCGATTTTCGGACCAATTCAACACACAATTTTTACTCTAAACACATCAACGAACTCATAGGATACCAATTCACGTATAAATCGAACACAATATTGAAAAAAATTCGAAATTCAAAACTTAAGTTTTTGAAAACTTACCGGAAGTTGGAGCGGCCATTGTTGCTCCTCTTCGTGCTCATCGTCTTGGTGCTCGTCATTGGGCTCGTCTTGGTGCTCGTTTTCCGACATCGGGGCGGCCGGATTCACGAAATGCGGCGGATGAGTATTTTTGTGTGTGGGGACGGGGAGAGAGAAAGGGGTGGGGGGGACCGAAATTGTTTTTTTTTTTTTTTTTTTTTGTTTTTTAATTAGTTTTGTTGTGTTTTGAAAAAGGGGAGGGTAAATGGGACATTTCCTTTACAAAATGTATAGATTGGGTGTAGTTTTATATATGAGTTCAAATTGAGTATGTTTTTTATATTTCTAACCATAAAAATTTTTCTCTCTTATTGTTATGATATGGAGGGAGTATAATCTATTTGTCTTAAAAAGAAAAAAAAAAACTTATTTTTTTTGTCTTTTAGCAAGGAGACAATCACAAAATACATTATGAATCAATATTAGTAATATATAAATATAGAAAGGTAAATGAATAACGAGTAATTGATTTATCTCTCCAAATTGGTAACAAACTATATATTTTTAATTTTATTTTGGTTCATCTCAAACAAATGACCATACTCTATTTTATGTTTTCATTTTAAAAACAATTTAAAATGATTACTTATTTTTTTTTAATTTATTCAAATTTATTTATTTTATTAATTTAAAATTACACATGTTACCATTTATTTGAAAAAAGTGATTATTATAATCTTTCCGTCCTTATGTACATAATTACACTTAATTTGTAATTTGAAAAAAAAATGATGGCCAGACTTCATTTGTAATTTGAAAAAAAAATCTGTCCAAAAGAGTAATAATAAGTAATAACCACCCCAAAGAAATGGAAATGAAGTGGGCCCACAACTCATAACTGAATTATTGAACACTCTAAACAATTTTGTGTATGAATACCAAAATAAAAAGTGAAGAAGAAAGAAACTTAAATATTCCGTATTAAAAACTAACAACTATCTCTAGAGAAATTAAGTTGGGAATGACAACTACTGTGTGTATGGTCCCCCTAATTAGATTTCATTTCATTCCCAGCCAAACAAATTTCAGCCGTACTGTTATATGCCACCCCACTCTTATTTATCTTTGTCTTTTCATGGACGACGACTTTCATTTGTTTTTGCAAGTGATCAAAACATCACATTAAAACGATATATACAATGATTATTGCACGAAATTATACAAGAAAATAAAAAATTTACTTTTTAATTTTAAAACAAAATTTTATCTCTAATTTTTTGAGACGTAAAGATGTATTTTAATATACTACGTATACCACAATACTTCTACAAGACATTTACCGCTGAGCTATGCTACGCCTACGAGAATAAAATTAAAAAAAGGATATTAATATATTACATGCAATGTCGGCGCGTATATCCATATATTTCAAACCGTTTGAAATGTTTTGTCACTACATTCGTTAGTTTTTTGTGGCATTTTAAGTAAATAAAATTAATCAATTCCAATAATATAACACATCTTACACACACTAATGAAAACCCTAATTCTAGAACCGTTGCGTATGCATTAAATGCTTGGATTGTTATATAAATTGTTGGACCCCCTCAAGACCTTGGCCTGCACACAGTTTAATTTCCAGCTCAATATCTCTGCATATATATCGAATTAGCTAGCTACGTAAATTCGTTTTATTCAAGTGATCGATCGATCGAGCTAGAGCTAGAAAAGAAAAATGGGAAGGTCCCCTTGCTGTGATAAAGTGGGGTTGAAGAAAGGTCCGTGGACGCCCGAAGAAGATCAAAAGCTACTTGCTTATATTCAGCAACATGGCCATGGAAGCTGGAGAGCCCTTCCTCCTAAAGCCGGTATGTACTTATTGCTTAATTAATTAATTAATTACGATGCATGATGCATCATATATATATATATCGTAATTATTATTGATATAGGGCTGCGTCGATGTGGGAAAAGCTGCCGACTGAGGTGGACGAACTATCTGAGGCCCGATATCAAGCGAGGAGAGTTCAGCTTGCACGAACAGCAGACCATCATTCAGCTTCATGCACTTCTTGGAAACAGGTAACTGTAGTAGCTACATTGCAATAACTTCAAACCTCAAGGACCAAAATGCAAATATTAAGTTATTGAATGTTTTGGTTGGATATATATATAGATATACTATAACATCTCTTCCGTAGGTTTTAGTAAGCTAGATTTTAATCTATATCAGGAAAAAAAACAAATATACTACGTACTACTACTACTACTACTATATGATTTAATTTTTAAATATTAATGTTATTATTATTATAAGTTTATATATAACATCCCATGTGGAATTAAATTCACATGGTACGTACGAACGTGTGCAGGCAATAGCAATAGCAATAACAATAACGTACGTACGTCACTCTTAATTATTTATTTATTATTTATGTTATGTGTTTGTGTTTATTGTACGTAGATGGTCAGCAATAGCAAGTCACTTGCCGAAGAGGACGGACAACGAGATCAAGAACTATTGGAACACACACCTCAAGAAGAGGTTGACCAAAATGGGCATTGACCCAACGACCCATAAGCCCAAAAGCCACGCCGGCCAGCAGACGAAAGACATAGCCAACCTCAGCCACATGGCTCAGTGGGAGACAGCTCGACTCGAAGCCGAAGCCAGGATCGTCCGAGAGTCCAAGAACAATATCATCATCATCAACTCATCATCATCATCAATATCATCATCATCAACTCTTCATCATCATCGCCTAGCCGCTCCCGTTCCCCCGCGCCCACCGTGTTTGGACATACTCAAAGTGTGGCAAGGCACTTGGCTTGCCAATAACAAGGGTAAAAAGGACTTTTCCAATATCTTCAGCGGATTTCTCGAGTCGCCAACTTCTATACTAAACTTCCAAGTTGAAAAACATCATCATCATAATAATAGTAGCAATCCGGAGTTGAAAATGATTCATGAAAACCCGGAATCATGCACCAATATTATCGGAGATGAGCGGCTCAAGGGTATAATGGGGAATTCAGCCATGCAGCAGGTCAACCATGTCTCGGCTAATAATAATAATAATAATAATAATTGTTTTTCGGACTTCCTGGAGGGCTACGGAGACGGATCGGATGACAATGTCATTTTCATGGAAGAAGATAATGATCACAAGATTAATACTATTAGTTACTGGAACAATATTTTGAACTCCATGGGTTCGCCCATCGATGTTCTGATTAATTAATTAGGTGATCGATGCATGCATGCCTAGTGTATTATCCGGGTCGGGTCGGGTCGGATCGACCCCTATTAGTTAATTCGTTTTCGATAATGCATGGATTTATGATCAAGTGAAGTACTATCAATAATAATGTTCAAATTTCTAGCTAGCTAGTTTGTAGCAGCGTCAAATGTAGCAATATAATAATTGATAAGTTGTACTCTCTCAATTACGTAGCAACAAGAATCTTTCTTATTATTATGAAACGGAATAAGTGTATTATTTATATATCGATTAGTAACGTACTTGCTACAGTACGTGTTTATAGCAGCACTTATAATGTACCTTTTTTATTAAAATAAATTCCATTCAGGTCGAGATCGAGAAACACTACGGTTTAGATTTTATGATAATAATGATGATATTGATGCGTACAGTGTAAATAAATATTTTTGCAGATCCATGGTCCATACATGTCTGATCTCTCTATTAAATAATAAATACATAGTCAGTGTCCTATAATTAATTAAAGAGAGAGTACCTGTACGTACACAAACAAAAACTAACAACTTAATTATAATTAAGTGATAGTTAATTAAATTATCTCATTGCAATGGGGTCTAAAACAATTAACAAAACATATCAATAATTGAATTGAATTGAATTGAAGGTGTTGAAATATAAACAAAACTTTGAATTCTAACTGCAGTGTTGTATACACGGATACACCCTAGGCTTAACATGAGGCAAAATAGTCAATTTACGTCGTCTCGCAAGCCAAAAACGACGTCGTTCCTTGCTTCGTCTCCAAATTGCAGCCCATCTTTCTCAAACTATACAAATTAAATAAGAGTAAAATTAATATCAACTCTTTTTATATTAAGTACAATTTGAAAAAAGTGACGACGTGTACCCAAATTCTTATAATGAGTATTTAGTTAATATAGTTACTTGATTACGAGTAACCTGACAGACCATTAATAAAAACAAGAACAGAAATAAGGACAAAAGTTGAGGTTATCAGGTAACAGTTAACGGGAATATTGAATTAATAAATGTGTACTCTATGTATATACAGTACATACTACGTACATGATCAGTTTAACAGCGTCTCATGATGAAGACGATAAGGAATGCAGGTAATTGCAGCGATAAATCCGGCTATGGTTGTAACTTGTACGTACACTTATATTATTAATACTTCCTCTTTTGTTTAATTACACTATTTATTTTATTCATCATGCATATATTAATTTTGTTATAATCTTCTTTAATTTCTAATTAACTTAGTAGTAGAAAATAAAGATTTGCAAATTCGTTATTTTTTGACTATTGTTTTTGCAGAATTCGTCTCGTGTCCATTTATAACACCAAAGCGTTGAATCGTCGATCTACATTGCATATTTTTTTTGGTCTTCACCGTGCGAAAATCGAAATAAATACTAGTACAGTAGATTGCAATCCAAGACAATCAGAGACTAGAAAACAATAATGCCCTTTGAAAAACAATGTGAAAAATGGAAACACAATAAATAATCCATCCCCACACCAGTGAATATTAAACAAATCTAAACGAAGAAGCTCAGGATTTATGCTTCTTGTCCCAAATTCATTTGACACGGATAATAAAAACAAGAGGCCCATTAACATGAAAATCATGGTCCACCAAGGACTCTTATAACAGTTGCCGTGGCCCATTTTATTTTATATTTGAGCACACAATTTTACTGGGGGTAAAACATCGAGATTATATCACTTCAACTTATAGCATCCGCGGTACGTAGTTGGTAAAAATCATTCATGTAGTTATAATTATTTAATAAATAGTGTAATAAAAATTGTGTGAAAAAATAAAAATATATGTCTTTTAATATGAAAAAGTAAAAATAATACTATTTTTATAATTGAGGCTTACCATTGAGTGTGACTATATTAATGCAATATATATATATATATATATATATATGAAAGATGAAGAAGTATTTAAAAAAAATTAAAACAGTTCGAGTGGTTGAAAGCAAAAAATGAAAGTTGCTTAATTAAAACAAAATTGAATCAATGTGTTTCTTTATCAAGGCACACATATATGTGTATTATTTTGTGTGTATATATAAATATAGTTATAGAGACAAGGGTGTCCAAATGAAAAGATGGGTCATTGAAATTCCAGCAATCAATTCATTAACCGTTGGGCATTTAGAGTTTTTGAACTAGTCTTGTCGTGTCAAAACTCCGAGTGACAAACCATGTGTTACAAGTAAACCCACGTAGTGTACGTTGTTACAATTGTAAATAATTCACGTAGTCCACTATGTATAATTCAAAACCAAGAAAATACTTATAATGCTAGCACTCCACTGATATATACTCCGTATTTACTCCTATATAGGTAATCTTCAGTACTGCTCTCTCTCGATCAAAGGAATGATCACAAGAGAGTGCACAGTTTTTAAGAAAAATGTTTTTTCTTTGGTTTTTTGAGCTGTATAAAAGTATTTTTATAAAGTAAAGTGTATAAATAAGGGGAGTGTGAGTCGTGACTAGGGATGCAAATGAGTCGAGCCTGAGTCGAGCATTAAATTTATCAAGCAGACTCGTCTAAAAATTTAACCTACTCGAGCTCGAGCTCGACGAGCCGAGCATTTCAGTGCTCGAGCTCGACAGTAAAATTAACTGCTCGAGCTCGACTCGATCAAGCAGCTTATTTTCAAATTTTCGATAAAATTGTAAGTCTTGCATAATTAGTATCACCAAATAAGTTAAGTATACAACACATAAACAATCACGAAAATTCATGACATATTTATACAAAATTCTAATCTCGAACTGTTAGCTTTTAGGATCGTAACCTGGCTCTAATACCACTTGTTACGGGACAAAGCTCTAAACGCCACACGATCAAGACCGGTGCCACTAGATACTACTTGTTGCAGACCGACGATGTATAGTACGAATAATAATGCGGAACCCCGAAAATAACTCAACAATAAAAGAGAAGACAAGGAATTTACGTGGAAACCTAAAAGAAATAATACCTAAAATAAATAAATCAGAAATACCCAATTTGGGTATTAGGGTTCATATAAACCCTAACCCTAAAACTCAGAATAATTGGGGCTTTTCATAATTCTTTTTCCATTGTTGATAACGAATTACAGAGTTCATATTTATAGAGGATACATTATCAAGAAGGATCTAGAACTCTCTAGCAAGCTCATAACAAGAAGGGTAAGATCGACATTAGCATTATGGGACCACATGCACATGCACAGTACGATCGGGGAGAGAGAAAGATAGAGGTGGAGTTCCTGTGCGGGCATGTGCAGTGAGCTCGGATATAAGAATCACCTGCACCTGCTCCCTGCACCATTCTGACATGCAGGTCTGACATTCGAGTTAATTCCTTTGCCATCCTTTTCATGCATGCAAGACCTGCTTTCATTCCCCCTCAATTCCAATGCGTCCTTAGAAGTAACATGGAGTTTATTTCTGAGACGCATGAAGAATTGTCCTGACAATGCTTTTGTAAAACAATCAGCTACTTGATCAATCCCAGGGACATGCTGAACAGAAATCTCCTTCCTCATAATTTTCTCTCTAACAAAGTGCATATCCAACTCTATGTGTTTAGTTCTGGAATGAAACACTGGATTAGCAGCCAGTGAAACAACTCCTTGGTTATCAATCCAAAGCACAAGTATCTTTCTTGATTTTTTGTTCAATTCTTCCAAAAGAGATTGAATCCAGATCATTTCACAAGCTGCATTCGCCAGACTCCTGTACTCAGCCTCTGTGCTTGATCTGGAAATGGTGGCTTGCTTCTTTGAGCTCCAGGAAATTAAATTTCCTCCCAAGAACACACAATAGCCACTTAAGGATTTTCTATCATCCAAGTCAGTTGCCCAAGCAGCATCAGCAAATCCCATCAGATTGAGCTCTTTGCTTTTGATGAAATGCAGACCATAATTCTTGGTTGCAGCTAGATACCTTAGAATTCTTTTCACTGCTTTCCAGTGAAGGTCAGTTGGATTTTGCATGTATTGGCTCATCTTTCCAACTGAATAAGCTATCTCTGGTCTGGTTATGGTAGCATATTGAAGAGCACCAACAGTGCTTCTATAAAGGGTACCATCTTGGAAAGGTTGGCCATCAGTTTTTGATAAGTAGTTCCCAGTAATCATTGGGGTACTTAATCCATTTGCATCTGCCATATTTACTCTTTTCAGAATGTCATCAATGTATTTCTTTTGACCAAGGAATAAACCATCTGTGGTTTGAGCAATTTCTATACCAAGAAAATAATTCAAGTCTCCTAGGTCTTTTAGAGAAAAGTGTTTCCTTAGCTGATCTGTGACCTTGTTTATCTCACTGAGATCAGGCCCTGTGATGATAAAATCATCAACATAAATAAGTACAAGGATGGTGGATGTACTGGTGTGTCTATAGTATAAGGAAGGATCAGCTTTAGAGGTTGTAAAGCCCAAAGAGCATATAATTTTGGTGAACTTTGTGGTCCATGTTCTGGAAGCCTGTTTTAGGCCATAGAGAGACTTGTTTAGTCTGCATACAAGAGAGTTTCCCCCTTGCTCAAATCCAGGTGGTTGTTGCATGTAGATCTCAGTGTCAATGTCTCCATGGAGGAAAGCATTATCCACATCATATTGTTTAATAAACCATGAATGGTGTAAGGCAATAGTGAGAACAAGTCTGTTACTGACTGGTTTTACCACAGGGCTGAATGTATCTGTAAAATCAAAGCCTGGTTGTTGAGAGTATCCTTTAGCCACAAGTCTGGCTTTGTGCCTAGCTATAGAGCCATCTGCATTTCTTTTTAATTTGAAAATCCACTTGCAGCCAACTGTTGTTTTGCCTTTAGGAAGAGAGGTCAGAGACCATGTATTATTATTCCTTAAGGCATGGAGTTCTTGAGTCATGGCATTAAACCAAGCTGGAGAAAGAAGAGCTTCTTGATAGGTGGATGGTTCAGTTTCAAGTTTAACAGTGTAAACTTTTGGTTTATAAATGCCAGCTTTCCCCCTGGTTGTCATAGAATGATGGTTGATGGTGGAGGGGTCTGCAGTTGCACTTGGGGAACCTGCAATTTCAGAGTCTACAGAAGCAACAGATTGGTGAGCATGTGACTCAATTGGTAAATCAATGTAAAGCTGACCCTGTGAACCAAGGGAAATAGGGGGAGTAGGGTCTGTAGAAATAGGAGATGTGGATGAAGATGAGGATTGGGCTGTAGTATTAGAATGAGGAGGTGTATTATGATGAAAAGATGGACTGTGTGGGGGTATATGAACTGAGTTAGGAGATGTATTAGGTGGGGGAGATGGCACAGTAATAGGTGATAAGAAGGCAGGCACAGAAGGAAAAGCTGTGGGGATGGGATTGTTTGGATTTGATTTCAACTGAAAAGGAAATGTATATTCATCAAATATGACATGTCTGGAAACAATAAGTTTGTGGTGTGGGAGGAGAATTTTATAACCTTTGTACTGAGAATGATGGCCAAGGAATACACCTGGACTGGATCTATATTCAAGTTTGTTTTTGTTGTATGGTCTAGTGTAGGGGTAGCATAGACAACCAAAAATTCTGAGGGATTTATAATCTGGCTTTTGATGAGTGAGGCATTCATAAGGTGTAATGAAATTAAGAACTTTGGATGGGGTTCTATTAATCAGGAAAACACTGTGGGCAAAGGCATCATCCCAGTATTTGTGAGGCATAGAAGACATGGAAAGAAGGGATAAGCCTGACTCAACTATATGTCTATGCTTCCTTTCAGCTAGGCCATTTTGTTCAGGGGTATAAGGACAACTAAGTCTATGGAGAATGCCATTGGCATGGAAGAGAGGAATCAGAGGTTTGTATTCAGTCCCATTATCACTTTGAACCATTTTGATTTTGGATTTGTACTGGTTTTCAACAAGAGCTTTGAAGTGGGAAAAAATTTGAGGGACTTCAGTTTTAGACTTCAGAAAATATATCCAAGTAAATCTAGTGGCATGGTCAATGAAAGAGATATAATAGTTATGGCCATTAACAGATTTTATTGGGCTTGGTCCCCATAAATCTGTGTGAATTAATTCAAGAGGAGTATGATGTTCTGTTGTGGAGTCTGGAAAAGGTAGTTTATGTGATTTGGATTTTAAGCAAGCATCACAGATAGAAGGAACAACAGCAGGTAAAAAAGAAATTTTATTAATAGCAAGAGCCTTTTTAACAATATCAAGTGGTGCATGACCAAGTCTACAATGCCAAACATCTAATCCTAAACTAGAGCTTGCTGCATTGTTCCATTTTGGAGATGGTTGAGAAGACTGTGGAGGTTGAAAAATGGGCTGAGTTGAAGGTGATGAATGTTGAGGGTGACACTGAAGGTGAAAATGATAAAGACCATCCCTAACTGTCCCTTGAAGAAGTGCTGCCCCTGTGACTTGATCCTTCACAACACAAGAATGAGGATGGAATTCAAAATACACTCTATTATCTTTGGCAAATTGGGACACACTTAAGAGATTCTTCTTAATGTGAGGGACATATAACAGGTTTTTAATATGGAAAGGATTTCTAGGAGAGTTCACAGAATGAGCTATTGAATTACCAATATGAGAAATATGCAAACCTGAACCATTGCCCATGTGAACTCTGTCCTGTCCTCCATACTCTGAGCTGATGTTAAGGTTGTTGAAATCATGAGTCACATGTGCATTAGCACCTGAATCAGGGTACCATGAATTCTCAGAGTTAACATCACCAGAAAACTGCTGTGATTCTGGAGAGGCATTGTGCTGTTGAGTAAAGTTTGTGTTGTATTGAGGCCTGGAATTCTGCTGCATTCCATTTCCATGGTTGTTGTTATAATTGTTGTTACCACCAGAGTTATAGTTGTTGTAATTGGGAACATAGTCCAGTTGAGCCCTGTAGAAACATTTTTCAGCTGTATGATTTGTTCTATGACAAATCTGGCATTTGACTCCTCCATTGGATCTGCCTCTTCCTCCACCTCTACCACCTCTGTTGCTCCGGCCACCTCTGTTGTTATAGTTGTTATCTCTTTTCTGACCAGACTGAACTGCCATGTTAACAGAGGGTGAGGAGGGATCCATGCTAGAGTGCAGTCCTTCAATTCTTTCCAACCTTGATTCAAAAGTTAATAGTAGTGAGTTGAGCTCCATGATGGACATAGGTCCAATTCTGGCAGATACAGACACAATAACAGGGTTGTATTCAGCACCTAATCCTCCCATAATATACAGGATTTGATCTTCTTCAGAAACCTTATGCCCTGCAGCACCCAAGGCATCACAGGTGCCTTTCACCTTGTTCAAATAATCTCTCATGCTCAACTTTCCCTTTTTAACAGATTGTAACTGCTCTTTTAATTGCAATATCTTAGCTCTAGACTGACTAGAAAAACTACTTTCAATGGTGGACCAAATTTCATGAGCAGTGGTACAACCAACAACACTAATCAGCAGACTTTCAGATAAAGAGGCAAGGAGCCAAGAAGCTATCATTTGATCTTGTCTTTCCCATGCTAAGTATTCTGAGTTTAGAGTACCTTGAGGATCTGTAATGTCTGAGGGGAAAATCAGAGGTGCTTTACGGGTTCCATTGATGAATCCTTCAAGCCCATATCCCCTTGCAGCTGCAAGGATTTGTTGCTTCCAGATCAAGTAGTTTCCCTCTGTAAGCTTGACTGTAACAAGTTGATTCATGGGTTGCAATAACTGTGGTGCTGAATCTGAGCTGCCCATGGTGATTTAATCTGCGAAATCTCCTCAGAAAGTAAGCTCTGATACCATAAAAGAAATAATACCTAAAATAAATAAATCAGAAATACCCAATTTGGGTATTAGGGTTCATATAAACCCTAACCCTAAAACTCAGAATAATTGGGGCTTTTCATAATTCTTTTTCCATTGTTGATAACGAATTACAGAGTTCATATTTATAGAGGATACATTATCAAGAAGGATCTAGAACTCTCTAGCAAGCTCATAACAAGAAGGGTAAGATCGACATTAGCATTATGGGACCACATGCACATGCACAGTACGATCGGGGAGAGAGAAAGATAGAGGTGGAGTTCCTGTGCGGGCATGTGCAGTGAGCTCGGATATAAGAATCACCTGCACCTGCTCCCTGCACCATTCTGACATGCAGGTCTGAAATTCGAGTTAATTCCTTTGCCATCCTTTTCATGCATGCAAGACCTGCTTTCAAAACCCAAATCGGGAAAAACCACGGGAGGAACGACGAGAACTTCACTATAATATTGCTCACGATTACAAGAATTGATATCCACTCTAAAACTCTCTAATCTCACACAATATTATCACATGGTGTCTCTCTTGGTGTTCAACACACTCTCTCTATAATTGTGTCCATGGAGATCCCTATTTATAGGTGTAAAAAACCTATCAAATTAGGTAACCAATAGGAATATGAATAAACCCTTATTCCTAATATATGACTCCTAAATCCATAAGGAATAGAATTATATTATATTAAATATAATTCTAATTTTCCTAAATAAGGAAACAAAATTCCTACGGATTCGAGTCATATTTTAACACGAACACTGCAAAAGCTTGACATCTCTTAGCTCCTCTATATCACAACCATACTGCAAAAGCTTGGCATCTCTAGCTCCTCCGTATCACCACTGTTCATTTGCAAAATTCAAACCTTTTAAGTTTACCTACAAGATACATACAAATTTAGACAAAATTTACATTTTGTTTTTTCTTAATATGTCTTTATTACCTTAAATCGACGAGAACTCAAGAAATAGGTAACAAAATTTCATGCGCTTCCTTCATTTTTTACAAAAAAACATAAATTAATAAGAAAAATTTTAAAAATAAATCATATAATAATTCTTAAAATATTTACCTTTGACGCTTTTTTTACTCCGTGTAGCTTACGACACCGATCACTGCCACACACAAGCATTTCAACATTTTCTAGAGCTAATGAAGCACGATAGGAGTTAATGATTCTAGTTCCAGCGCTAAATGTAGCTTCAGAAGCCACTGTGCTAATCAGAATGGCCAAAATATCAGCTGCCATCTTTGGCAAGATTTTGTACTTGGTTGTGTCTTTCCACAATTTTAGAGCATATAAGTTTATAATATCAACACTTGAATCTTCTGTGGAGGTGAGAAGACCATCTTCAAAGTAGACATCCAATTCATTCTTCTGTGGTTGAACACTCTCAGTGGTAGAAATGTGAGTGAAAATTCACTCATGTCGGTAAATTGTGCAACAGATGAAGATGAACCAAAACCGCTTGTGTTCTTGGTTGTTGTATCTATGTTCTTTGATCTGGAACCACTTGAATTCGAGGCATACATCTCTACATACTCATCATAGAGATCATATAGTGCGCGACGAACAATGCTTATATTAAATTCAACTTCACGAGGAGGATAAATCAGTGGAAAACAATATTTAATGACTCTGATTTTGCACCTATGATCCAAAATCGCAGCAATGACCATCAATAAAAAATGTGAAATTTGACATTTTGTATGGAAGAGGAGTACTTCAAAGTTCAAATACTAGCTAGTTTTATTGGAACAGTTTACTCATACTAACATAATGAAGTAATCATACTTTTATGAGAACGGAGATTAAAAAGGACATAGTAAAGTAATCATACTTCTGTGAGAACGAAGATTAAAAATGTCAAAAAACGTGATAAAAAAGATTAAGTAAAGTAAATTTATAAAAAAAATAATTATTTTCATTTTCAGATTTGGAAAATACAATGTTTATACTTTTTTTTTTAGATCAATTGAAATGTCTTAAATTTGAATCTTAAATTTTAGATCTTTAATTCAAGCACTCAACCGCAATGTTTATACTTGAATGACATAAAATGGTGTCTTTGGAGAAGCTACATTGCTGGGCCAAATATCTTCTTGAGTGCAGGCCTGGAAAATTTGGAACAAACCAAGTATACTAGTGGGCCTTGTTGGGCTTCGATTGGACATTGTCTGCAAAATAAGGAGGGAGGCCGTATGCGATTTGTCTTACTCCTAGCCAGCCCATTCTCTACTTATTTTGAGCTCATACTCAAAATTTAACTTAACATTATTTATTTAATTTAATTTATTAAGTTTTGTATATTAAGTTTTGTATCAAATTTGAGTTGTTTAGAAAATTTGAGGGCCTAAAGCAAGACTAAAATCTAGCACGGCCTAAACGCTTAAGCCAAGTTTTTTAGAACAGTGCTCACAATACAACACTCTATTTTATATATAAATAATAATAAAATATTTTAACAATCTCCATTAACTCAACTAGATTCATGGACGAAATGTCCAAAAGAAACTTCAAATTATGGACGAAACAAAAGTGGTATATTTTAATTTAGAAATGAGAAATTTTCATTTTGGTTCAAGGGCCTTTTTAATTTTGTAATAGTATAAATTTGTCACATCACTTATTACATCAAAAATAATTTGTATCTTTAAACTGTATAACTGGATTATAATTTGGTCACACATGTATCTTGTATGTTCCATAAACCAATTTGCTATTTTAAACCAATAAATTTTTTGTTAAAGGACCAGAATCCCATATTAAGAAGTTTATTGGACTGGAACCCTAAACATTCAAAAAACATGGGGCCAAAAACCTAATTTTAAAATATTTAATCTTCATTTACTGTACATGACTATCTCACCGGTTCGCTCGCTTGCACCTTAAACCCTCTCCCTTTCTCTGTCAATCGCCGTTTTTTTGATTTCGCGTAAACCGGAGATTTTGATTTTACGGGATGCTAACAAGTGCCGGGAGGAAAGTGTGCGGCGCCATTTCTGGCGCTCGGAGGCTAGCCCACTCGTTGGCTCAGCCAGCGCCGCTGGCAACCGCCATCGACCACCACCGGATGAACCCCTCATCGCCGCCGATGGTTTTCCCAGAAAATCACGAAGAAAAAAATATGGGATCTGAATTTCAGAATTTCCCATTTTTCGGCGGGGCTATGGAGCTCATGGCTGTCCCAAAAAAGAAGGTAATTGTTTTTTTTGTCTTGAAGATTTAATCTTCCATGTACATGATTTATTCATGTTTCTTATCGATTTACTGTTCATATAACATTCTTATTTTCTGCAATGGGCTCAGTATTAACTGTACATTTTAAAGGTTTAAGGTTTAGATTTCAGAAGAATCTGTTATATGAATAGGTATCATACCGATCCACACCCAACACACTCTTCTTTTTGTATAACTCTTTCGCGTTTATAATCGTTGCCTAATTGGTTAGATTTTATGAACATTTAAATGTATTTCTGTGGATTTAGGGCAAATGATGCTTTGAACTTTGCATTTTAAACATTACCAGTTACCACCAATTGATGATCCCACTTTTTTTTTTCTTATTGCGTTTTTTATAATCTTTGTTCGGTAATTAACTGCTTAGTTTTGGGTTAGAGTCTGGTCCAATTTTAGCTTTCTTTTGTTTCTCTTACTCACTTGCCTTTGAATCTGGATTTGGATAGATATTGGAAATAAACTATTTAGAATAATAATCTGAGTTGCTGCGTCTTTTGTTAATAAAGATGTTGCTGGTTAAACGGGTAGATTTATGTTCTGGGTAGTGAGTATATGAATCAGTGCCAGAAAACATTAGAAAAATAGTGTTTTTTTTTCGAGCACTATTTAATCTGATGGCTTTGATCTGGAGTCTTTGTACTATTAGCATTTTGAAAAAAATAATATTTGTGTTGTTGTCGATATTGGGTTTCTTCCTTCGTCTCAGCAGCTTTTTGCTTGTATGGGGTATGTAGTTACTTAAAAAACTGATGCTTCTGATATTGGGTTTCTTCCTTCGTCTCAACAGCTTTTTGCTTGTATAGGGTATGTAGTTACTTAAAAAACTGATGCTTCTTGCAGGTGAGTCCACACAAGAGAGGCATTAGAAACGGGCCAAAGGCTTTGAAACCAATCCCTGTCATCGTCCGTTGCAAGTAAAGTGTTTATTTCTGCTAAAAAAACATATTTACAGTATTCAGATATCAACATTTTTTTTTGAATTATGAACCATGGTTAAATTTGCTCTGGTGCGATTGAATGTGTTAACAAGGAACTGGTACTTCCGAGAAAAAGATCTTATTTGCGAAATTGGTCCTTTAATTATAACGATCCAGTTGGCATTAACAATATTGGTTCCAAAAGATATAGGTTTTCGCAATCATTTCTGTCCTTAAATATGAAACGTGCACCATCTTAATTCCACAATGTGACTTTGAAAAGAGGTCCTCAATATACATTGATTCTCCTTTTCTGTCGTGCTAGGGGATGCGGTCGGGTCAAACTACCACACTTCTATTGCTGCAGTGGGATCAAACCTAATCCTGAAGGGGACAGTTAAAACTCATTCTTGCTCTTAATATGCAATATTGTTTGCTGTGTGATCCGGATGTGTTTTTGTTAGGAGGTTTACTAAATGCACAAAACAGGATCTATTTGGCATATCTTCTCGCTTATATCGTTATATTTTATTTTCTAATGCACCTTGCCAGAGAATCTACGGTATTATCTAGGTTTCAGTTTCATTGTCGAATAATGCTTCTGGTTAATGTTATCTAATTTTTTAAGTTTTATTTTGCTTGGTACCGAGTTTTCTAAATGCTTGAGCTGATTCTTGATTTTCCTGAAAACTGAGTCAAGTTGGGTTAAGCATTCATGGCCTATAATAGGCATGTTCAAGAACTCGACACAGAAGTTCTGAGTCCAGTCGCGTTTTGGGTAATTAAACTTTATCCAATGTTGTTGCATTACTGTAACTAATATTATAACGTAGGGGTATTAATAGAGCTGCAAACGAGCTGAGTGGCTCAAGTTGAGTAGTTCGTAAATTATATTTATCGAGCGGCTTGAGGAATTGCTCGACTTATTTTTTCACAAGACGAGCTAGAGCTCATTCAAATAATTCTTTCACGAGACAAGCTACAGTAACAGCTCATTCAAATAATTATCAAGTAATACTATTATGGATAAGAAGCTTGATTAAACTCGTTTGCAGCCCTAAGTCAAGTATACGACAGTTGATAATTTTCTTTGGAGTTAACCCCCTTCACAAGAAAATAAAATATTAATAATAATACTAGTACTGTATTATTATATCTCACAGACTAAAGAAAAATAGTAGTACAACATTTAAAATACTAGTATATTGAGAAAAAGGGAGGAGGGGTTTTAAGAGAGAGAGGGTTTATAAGCAGCCATGGGCGACTTCTTGTCCAAGCCTTCACAACCAGACGCCGCCGCCGACACCGTGCCTGAGCAACCCCACGAAGCCAAAATCCCAGATGGAAAAAACTCAGATCCAATTCCTGAAGAAAATAGAGCACACACTGAAATCCTTTCCGAAGACGACCTGCAAAATTCGGTCAAACCAGAAAAAGGAGAAGATGATGAAGAAGAAGAAGGCGAGTGTGGATTTTGTCTGTTTATGAAAGGGGGCGGATGCAAAGACACGTTCACGGCATGGGAGAAGTGCGTGGACGAAGGCGAGAAGAACAAAGAGGATGTCGTCAGCAAGTGTTACAAGGAGACTACTAATCTGAAGAATTGCATGGAGGCGCATCCCGATTATTACGCGCCCCTCTTGCAGGCGGAGAAGGCGGCCGAGGAGGAGGCCGCCAAGCAACTCCAGGGGGAAAAGGATGAGTTAACAACGTCTTCATCTGGTTAGGGTTTGCTTTCAAGATTGTATCTTTTTTTCTTTTACTGCCCTGTATTTATTGCTGGATTTTCTCTGAGGCAATTCCACAAACAATTTGAGGGTCTGAGACAGGAATCAATACATTTTTTGAATAATTGTAGTATTGGATATCGAAAAAGGGGAAATAATATCAATCCTAATATTTTTAATCAGTGAAATCGATTTTGTTTTTTCGGGGGAATTGAGATATATGATGCTGTTTTGTTTTGCCTTGTTTTCAAGTCTTGCATTATGTTTATTCTCTTCGCCATAAGAGGAAATTCTTGATTTTAGTAGCATATTTGATAGTTTGCATTATGAGGAGATTAAATTCTTGATTTCTTTTCGTGTCTTTTATGTTTCTACATATCGTAGCTTCTGTTGACCTCAGTAACATACTGCCTGTTCTTGTAATTCATACTATTGACAGGTTTTAATCTCGATAAAACTAAACTTTTGATATTTTTCAACCTTTGCGATTACATTCTTGAGTGACTATCGATTAGAAGTGCATAGTGCTGGGAGCTCTGGAATTTGATTTGATTAGGTTTCATCGTTAAGGTATGTTGTCAACTGAGATGTATATGCTGCGATAAAAGGAAAAAAAAAAAAACTACTGACTATTAGATGTATTGTGACTCACTTTCGTTATCCAAGGTTAAACAAACGTAGAAGTTTTCATTTCTGTACTGATTCCGAAAGAGCAATGAAAAACGGATTTTAGGAGCTTATATATTACATTTAAACATAGAATTTAGAATTTAGGTATTACATTTACTACTACTACTATTATTGTCTAGTCTTCCTTATGGCCGTCTTCGTCGTAGTTGAAAGGTAATGGCACTGATTTGAAAGCGCGATATTTGCCAACGTTGTTGAGGTGCTCATTCTCTAGTCTACAGAGACAAGAGCAAGAAAACAGGTTATTCTTCGTATTATTGCAGATGTTATTCTTCGTATTATTCTTTAGAAATACCTGAAAAAATTCCATAACCCGCGACGAATGATCTCTAGAGAAGCCACGAGTGCAGTCATCGTCTGCCTGTGAATCGAGAAAATCCTGACACCGATCACAGTTTGCATCCATGCTAATCTCAGCAAAGCATTCAGTATCTGCAAAAACATCAGTAACAACCATGAAAATTACTTATCTCGATTTCATTTGAATTCCTAAAGAACAAAAACTAACTCACAATCGCTGCAAAATAAACACTTGTGTGAGGGACGAGCAGCTTGTCCCTCAGCCATCGGTTCTTGGAGTTTCTTTGGAAGAGCCCCCAGTCGATGACAATGTCCCAATACGTGCTGACGATTGTGGCTATGATCGAGGCGATCCAGGCAACTAGTTTCCAAGCGGGTCCCCTGTTCAGAGTGTAAGCCGTTCGTGCGCAAACGGCGATGATTGTCGACAAGTACTTCAACCCGTTGTACCCTTGCATGCGGTCTTTCTCGTCTACCAGCCGTCTCAAACACTAAACGATTTGAAAAACACGTCAGAGTCAAAATAGAAGAAAATGTGTTATCAGGGGATATTTGATATGCTGAACTTCATGCACCTGAAAGAAGCGCCACCCGTACGGTATTGCAGCTACAATGTACGAGAACGTTTTGAAAACGTCGCTCGACCGGCAACTGTTTTGCCGTCGTTTGTAGTCTCCCCAACCATAGTAGCAAATGTAAAACTCTAGACTCCTCAGAGCTTGAACCTACAACACGTAAATCGCACACAATTTTTTTTGATTAGTGTGTGTCTGTGTGTAGAAACTTTGCAGGACATGAAAGTGAAAGTTGAAACCTGGCTTGTAAGTTGATCTGCTATGAAGAAGTCTGGTAGTGTAACCTGAGAAGACAAAATGAAGATATTACAAAAACTGCCCCTGAATTTTAGCCTAATTACAAAATAGTCCAGTTACCTTATAAAGAGGAGCTAAGATACAATGGAACAGGCACCCGAGCAGGAAGAAACGACTCGAACGGTATAAGATGTTTAAAGGGCAGAGCACAATGAGAACCACAAGCTGCCAGAAATCGTAATCAGCTTCGAATTAAGTACTGAGTTATGAATAACAGAAAACAGAAACAGCAGTATATATGAGTTTTACCACTACTAATCCGAGAGGAAGGAGTTCGGTTATGGCTTTATAGTCTTTCGTCTCTGGATCCATCTCCATATCGAGGTTAGCGAGCACGCTGGCTAAAGCAAGCCCACTCAAACAGAAACTCATAAGCAGAATCTGTCGGTAGCCGAGCTGTGATCCTTCTTTGAAACCGAATATGAAGGAGTAATTGACTCGGAATCGCCTCCAGAAGTATATGTTTGCAGCATACATGAGCATGTGAAGAACAATGAACCCAAACAAACTGTAAAGAGGAAACATAGTCTCCATGTACAACACAGTTCCCGCGCTACTTATGATATGACGTGCTCGAATCACTAATACTAAGGCTAGTATCAGCGATATTGTGCATCCGACCAGAAACCCTGCAAAAGTATTCAATTTTTAATATGTAAAACTACTGTCGACAGAAGAAAAATGAAAAATCTTACCCATGGAGAATGTTACTCTATGCCTTTCCCTTTTCTTCCTTGGCCGTAAGATGGTCATCCCTTTGCTCCGATTCGAGTTGGAAAAGTGCTTGATGAAAATAACTTCCACCCTTTCCATCAACTTGCTGACCTCGTCGGAACTTCCAAGGTAGGAATTATCGACCATCTTCATGTAAGACTTGGACGCACTTCTTGAAGCAATCTGGAAAAATTAAGAAGTTAAAAGACAAGACATCAGTGTAAGTGATTTTGATTTTGATTTTTCCGATGATTCATTATTAGATATAGTAGTATATAGTACCTTGTCATACTTCTTCATGATTTTGGAGAAGGCCATAAGATTGAGAAAGCTGTAGCTTTTCAAAAGCCTGAGCTTGTGATAAAACACGACAAACGCCTCCTTGAGCTGTTGTTCTGCTTTCTTGAGATTATCCCTAGTGAACTTGAGTTCCGTTTGGCTGGGAATGTTGAGGAATCCTTTGATCGTCGATCGGGGGGTTTCGATCGTGTTGTTGAACTTCACTCGCGCCAGTACATCCAACGGCGCCATCTTATTATTATTACTATTAATCGTCCTCTTCTTCTTATTGCTTTCTTGAATAATATTAACGTTATTCGAATTAATCGGCCTCATTTCCCATCCATCATCGCCGTAACCACCCGATTTCATATCCTCCGACGACAACTCCCCCCGATCGGTCGAACTTCCTTCATCTATAACATCCATTCGAACGCTTCCTACATCAAAACAAAACAAAACAAAAAATGTTAGTCCTTTCGCGAGGTCACGAAAAAAAAAGAAAAAAAAAAAAAGCGCTCTCTCCAAACGTACGGCTAGTTATTGCGGGGGTTGTGGAAGCTAAGGCGGCTCGAGAAGCGGCTACCTCGGAGGCGAGCTTACTACTCTCCTCGTCCAAGTTATTATTCGTCTTATTGGGCTCGTTCGGGTTCGGGCCAAGGTCCTCGACCTTGGCCCGAAAGGCGATGAAGGCCTGCATCTGCTTATTGAGGACTGCGGCTTCTTCCATGACTTGGTCGACTTTGTCCTTGTAGAAGTTGACGGCCTTGTTGAATTCGGAGTCGAGCTTCTTGAAGTAAACGAGTCCATACTCTCCACCCTCGTCGGCTGCCATGAGGAACATGGTCTCGGAGCCATGGTTGGTATTGTGGACCACAATCACGGGGGTTTCTGAGGAGTCGGGGGGTACTTTGTGGTTGAGGAGGCCGCTGAATGCGCGGTGGAGGGTTCGGGTTCGGGTCGGGCCGGGCTGGGGGTTGTTTTTTCGCTTGAAGGTTTGGATTTGTTTGAGGAGGTTTTTCAGGAACTCGTAGTCCATGTAGGCCTCCTGCCACTCGGGCACCATTTGGGAGGCAAATTCTTTGCCGAACTTCATCTTCTTTTTTAGGATGTGATCGAGAATTAATTTTTGAGAAATTAAGTTATATATATAGTCGAATGAAAATTATGTATGCTTTCTTAATTACATATATTATAAGTGTCTGCTACTCTAACACATTTCTCGATTTACATCTCACTCGATTGAAGAGACAACGATAAGTTGAATGTAGATTTTTTCGTCTCTCTAGCTTCCAAATAAAGAAAATATAGTCGGGTTGTAGTTATCACAATTGATAGAGAGGTACATACATAGTACTACATGTTAAAGAAAAAACATGGCTTGTCTAGGGCAATTGGCAACGACTAGTACTTTCAGCTAGAGTGATATTTTAATTATTTACGAATTATTACGAGACAGAATTGATCGAAAGTAGGTCATGTACGTACGTAACTTCTTTTCAAAAATCTTGTGTGGTCAGTATTTCTTATCTTTGGATATTTTCTTTCCTTAATTTAACACTTCATTTAACGTGGAAAATTAATTTCTAAATTATGTACGTCAATATATTCATCGCAATTCACAATATAAAAGGATACCATCCTAAATTCAGTAAAACTAGTCGAGAAATATGAATTATCCTTCACCCTTAATTTGGAACTGTAAATTATTTATGTGAGAAAACCAACGTGATTTTCATTAACTACATAGACAACATGATTTTTTTACTTATCTTTGAATATGAATTATCCTTCACCCTCTTGTTGGCATGAATTAAAATAATATTTTACTTTTACATTTTTGTTAACATAATAAATACTCCTACTAGTATATATATATATATATTTATTTTATTTTTATGAAAATACTACTGTAATATTTTACTTTTAACATTTTTGTTAACATAATAAACATAAAAACTTTATTTTATTTTTATGAAAATATTATGGAAACAAAAGAATATTACTAGCACAAACGGTGATATATAATATGGTTATGTTATGCCTACTTATTGCTTTATGAAAAGTTTCCGGCGGCCATGCAGAAAGCTAATGCGTGAAAAGTCATTCAATCAATGCGTTGAAAGTGTACGACGAGTGACGACGACAAGTAAAAGGAAATGAGATACGTTAATCCGATCACTAAAGTCGTATTTACAAAGTTACAATGTCAATAATCAATGTGTGTAATTTGTTGAATCAAACAGTGTCCTAAATAAAAAAAAAAAAAAAAAAAAAAGAGAGATTCCAATTCAAAGAATTTGTAAATGTAAAGTCTCTCCCGGCTGCCGTCTCACTCAGTCCATTGATGTACAAATTAAACGCAGTACATTGAATGGTTGGTTACTACCAAAATTGACCGATGAAGATGGAGACAAAGTGTATGCCAGATCGATGAAGTTGATCGAAAGAACATTCTAACTTCATTCTATTAATTTCAGTGTTTCCCATTTCTTAATTATTATATCATATCAATCACAAGTTCACACCCCCATATTATTTGTTCCAATAATTTAGACGTGTTAACATTACTTGGTATACTGTTCTAAAATTTCTTTCTAAATTAAACCTCATGACTTGATCCATCTAAGTCCGCTTTGACTTGATGAGGCGATCAAGGCATTCTTGGGCAGACGATTTTAATTTGATGTTAAACTTTAAAAATTCGATAAAATAAATAATTTCATGATAAATTTTGAGTTTAAATTCCAAAATTAGAAATCCAAAAAAAAAAAAAGGAAAATTACAAAAGACATGTGATTCAAAGCTATGTTCTAATTAATTAGGGAATAAAACAGTACCCCTTAAATATAAATCCACAATGGGTCAAACAATCATGCATTTGGGCCGAAAATTGGACGAAACAGACGCTATGTGGGGTAGCGGCCGACGCTCGGTTTTCTTCAGACAGACTCGTCTGGGCGCTCAACTTGACGAGAATTATCGCAACTGGTATATGGCTTACTTAAAACATGAGCACCTTAAGTTTGAGCCGCACCCAAACTTAGTATATATATATATATATAAGAATGCGTAGTTACACCGATCATCCATTGATTACCACCTAACTCCATGACTTTCACGCAATTTCCATTCTCAAATCTCACATTCTCACTACTATCAGCATCAACTGCATTCGATAATTCTCCAGTGAATATATAGCATGCCTAAAGTCGGTTTCGATTTCCGAGTATCATTTGAGTTATTATTCTCGGTGTCCCCGACACCAACACACACACGTGCACAATTTTATAGGTGAATCCGACTCACCATTCAGTGAACCAGAATATTTCGATCTGGCACATGCAAGTTGCAATGTGTAAAATCTTCATAGATGGGTACTAAGCGACAACAAAATTCCGATTAAGTTGCAAAATATAAAAACTTAGGTTGCAAACTGTAATTAACCCTAAATGTGTATGTGATATAAAACATGCATTTAATTAAACACTTATATAAGGCATTTAATCGAACAATCAACTCCCTTCTTTGAAAATTGTATCTTCTAAAGACCCTATCCTACGTACATAAAGATTTAAGTTGTATTTGTTGAAATTAAAATAGTTGTGATTAAAATTTAAAAAATAGACAAAAACAATAGATACAAAAATTTAATTTAAAGTAAAAAAAACTATATTTTTTTTATTGAATGTCAATATTATTGCGGAATATAAAAAAAATATATATAAATACTATTATGATAATGAAGTACTAACATATATATTAATATCTAATGGTTAATGATCTCATTTGATATTTTAGTATCTTATCTTCACATATATAGGGAGAAAAATCTTTGTGGTACTTAGCTGGTTTTATCTATGCTACACCGGGTGGAATACACTATGCACATCTTGACCGTAGATTTAATATTATTATATTAAATGCACACGCAATCACCTACACTCGACGTGTATGGTGTATGCATCTACGGTTAAGATGCCACTCAGAGTAATGCACCCGGAGTAGCATCTCATAGACCTACTTAGCTCCCAAGAGCATAGCGTAAAGTATGCGGTGATGTTGTGAGTGTAATTTATTGACCACTTTAGTACTTGTTCTTTTGGACTAAAATTGGTTAAACTGAACTAAAGCGATCTGAACTTTAACTAAACTTAAGCGATCTGAATTTTAACTAAACTTAAGCGATCTGAACTTTATTGGCCACTTAGAACCTATTTTTTTTGGATTGAATTAAACTTAAACGATCTAAACTTTAACAAAACTTAAGCGATCTGAACTTTATTGGCCACTTAGGACTTGTTCTTTTGGACTGAGGGATCTGAACTTTAATTAAACTTAAGCGATCTGAACTTTATTGGCCACTTAGGACATGTTCTTTTGGACTGAAATTGGCTGAACTAAACTTAAGCGATATGAACTGAACCGAATTGATTTTCTTATAAAAATAATAATAAATTTTATAAATTATTAAATACTTTTTTAAAAATATTAATAATATTGTAAACGTAATTAGATTTTATATTTAAAATTATTAATTAAAATTATTTTTTATTTATTTTATTTTAATTTATTTAAACGAATTTAATCGAGCTTAACTGAAGCGATTTGAACTGAAACAATTTAAATTGAAATCAAGTCCAAAATAATATGTACTTATAGTTTTAAAATTGATATTTTTTAGAGGGGTGTATTCAATTAAGATTTCATTGGATTTTTTTGGACTTTAAAAAGTCCATGAAGTTTCGTTGATTTGAAAAATCCACGGAGTCTATGCAGAATTTGACTGACTTTATTTATGGATTTTCGTAGAGTCTGATAGACTTTCTTTTATATATTTATGTAAATTTTAATTTTGTAAATAATTTTTTTTAATTTCTTTTATTGATTTAAATGAATTTTTACAATTTTTAAACTAGTAAATTATATAATTACAAAAATAGTTATATTTTTTAAAATAATTTGATAAATAAATTTAATTATTTTTATAATTTTTATACAAATATAATTTTTTACTAAATAAACATTTATTAATTTGAATTCGCACACTTTTTTGAAATAGCTGCAAGAACAAAAAAGTGTGAAAAAACCGAAAGTCTATACCCGACTCAACATTCTTGGAAATTTGAAATAGCTGCAAGAACAAAAGAGAGTGAAAAAACCGAAAGTTTATACCCGACTCAACATTCTTGAAAAACAATCAATCGAGAGTGCAGAATTGGCCATTCAATCTTGTGGACTAATAGAAACCAAAATTGAAAAAAGATTTTTAATAATTTTAATATTAATTTTATTATAGTATTATTTTTTGAAAATTTTATTTTATTTTTTATTTTTATTTTTTTCATGTTTTCTAATTTTATTGTTAATTCTACTATGTTTTTATATATATTTTTATGTTTTCTTATTTTTTATAATAAATTAATCAATTAAAATAGAAGTCCATAGAAATCTCACGTATTTAGGAGAGATTTCAAATGATGGAATTTTTTTGTATTTTGAACATGAAATCAATTAAAATCGATTGACTTTTAAAATCCATTAACTTTTGAATACTGTAGATTTTTAAAGACTTTTTAAAATCTGAATTGAATACCTCAAGATTTTAATGGACTTTTAAAAATCCAGATTGAATACCGTAAACTTTAAAAGTCCATAAAAATCCCACGTAATCTTGATTGAATACACCCTCCTTAATTTATTTATTTGAGTAAAAATCCCGAATCTTGATTGAATACACCCTCTTTAATTTATTTATTTGAGTAAACTATTGGAGCAACAATTATGGGAAATAGGCCGTACGAAGAGGATTGTTATCCAAATTTTGGATTTGAAAATTTCTCTGAACGGCTGAACCCCAATATCATCAGAGAGAGAGAGAGAGAATGGCATCGGCTCCTTTTATCATCTACCCTTCAAGCCCATCTGCTTCTGTGCTCAAAACCCACAAGAAAAATCACTTCCTTTCCCCCAAACCAAACTCTTATCACGGCATCAAGAAAAGGCCATTTATCTCAAACTCGATTCTGACAACAGAAAAAATCGAGCCGAACAGTATCCCTCAAACAGTCAGCAGATTCTGGCAGTGGCTCAAAGACGAAGGAGTTGTCTCAGCCAAGACGCCGGTGGAGCCAGGCGTCGTGCCCGAGGGTTTAGGGCTCGTTGCGACTAGGGGCATTGCTAAAAACGAGGTCGTTTTGGAGGTGCCCAAGAAGTTCTGGATCAACCCAGACGCCGTCGCGGCGTCGGAGATCGGAAGCATTTGTTCTGGGCTGAAGCCGTGGATTTCCGTTGCCCTGTTTTTGCTGAGGGAGAGGTTTAAGGGGGAGGGGTCAAAGTGGAAATATTATCTTGATGTCCTTCCTCAGACCACTAATTCAACTATATATTGGTGGGTTTACCTCAAAATTTAATCTTGTTTTGTGGGGCTTTTTTGATGAGTGTTGTTTTTTGTGTTCTACTCCAGTGCAGGTCAGAAGAGGAGCTTCTTGAGATTCAGGGTTAGTGATGCATTGTTTTTGTTTAGTCTTTTAACTGTATAAAATAATTATCCTATTGATTATAGTAGATGTCCCATGTTTTATCCTATGTTTCGGGCATTTGTCGATTTAGGGAGTGTTTGCAACCGTTATTTATGTAATTGGAATTTCACCATTGGTTTGTAACTTTGTCGTAGGAACTCAACTCTCGAGCACGACACAGGGTGTGAAAGATTATGTCCAAAGTGAGTTTCTTAAAGTGGAAGAAGAAATTATACTTCCAAACAAGAAGCTGTTCCCATTCCCTATCACTTTGGATGACTTCTTCTGGGCATTTGGGATTCTCAGGTCCAGGGCATTTTCCCGCCTTCGTAATCAGAATCTCGTCATCATCCCCTTTGCAGATTTGGTAATAATCTCTCATGTGTCCTTCGGTTCGTTATCTGCTTTAACGGTATCTGTATAATTTCATTATTGGTGAACTGAACTTTCTTGAATCTGTGTGTTCGACCAGATCAACCACAGCGCCAAAGTTACCTCTGAAGATCATGCTCACGAGGTAAGAGGGCCAGCTGGTCTTTTTTCCTGGGATTATCTGTTTCAATTGCGGAGCCCACTATCCCTCAAGGCTGGAGACCAGGTAACTTTCATTTTACCTTTTTCTTTCCATCCTGATTTAATTAGCTGTGTTGGTTTATTGCTTCTGTTTGCAAACACTACCAACTTGTATACAGTTGCTGAAGCAAGAAACCTAATTTCCTTTGTTCAGGTCTACATTCAATATGATTTGAACAAAAGCAATGCCGATATGGCCCTGGACTATGGGTTCATCGAGTCAAGTTCAAACCGTGATGCCTTCACTCTAACACTCGAAATATCGGAGTCCGACGAGTTTTACACCGACAAATTGGATATAGCTGAGTTGAACGGCTTCGGAGAGAGTGCTTATTTTGACATCAAATATGGACAGGCTCTCCCGACGGACATGCTTCTATATCTGAGGCTGGTAGCACTTGGAGGGTCCGATGCTTTTCTCCTTGAATCGATTTTTAGAAACAAGATTTGGGGTTTCCTTGAATTGCCTATTAGCAGGGCGAATGAGGAACTCATATGTAAAGTCATCCGTGATGCCTGTAAATCTGCTCTGTCAGGCTATCATACCACCATTGAAGAGGTAGCTTGTCCTTTATAAAAATAAAAAATAAATAGCGTCGTTTGACACTGCTTGAGAACTCAACTTACAGGATGAAAAGCTGAAGGAGGAAGGGAATCTCAGTCCAAGGCATGAAATGGCAATCGAGATAAGAAGAGGTGAGAAAAGGGTTTTGCAGCAAATCGATGATATCTTCAAAGAAAGGGAGACAGAGCTAGATTTTCTCGAATATTACCAAGAAAGAAGGCTTAAAGATCTTGGTCTAGTTGGAGAACAAGGTGATATTATCTTCTGGGAACCTAAATAGTTCCAACGCTTTGCAAATTCCCAAACCTCCATATGAATCTGGAGGTCCTCAAAACAGCATGTTAAAAGGCAAACAGAAAATATGTATAGCGTTTTGAAGAGACACGGGGGGCGTAAATTATAGACTTATAGTTATTGTCCAGTTTGGAATTTTTTCGGATTAATTTTGCACTGTGAAATTCAGTAAGAATACACGAAGTTGTAAAAATGTACGTAAAACACAGGTTGACTAGTTATAGTTGCCTTGTTCTGCTTATCCTGATTTTGATCACCCTGGAGTAGTGTAAATTATGTTGTTATTTACAAAACTGCCCTTAAGGTATAACAAACTTATCCTCAACTTCTCAAGGTCTTTATTCTCTAAACAAACACCCCCTTTCAATGGACTAATATGTAATTATGTATAGTAAAAACAAATGTTAAGGGGGAAATTGCAATTTTAGAAAGATAGTTATGGTTGTCATAATCAACCGACAATAAATGTATTTTCCGTTAGTAGCCCTGATTCTAAGATGCCCACTGCAGCTAATAAGCTAAATAGCAGAAATATATGGGGTAAAAAAACAATTTTCCATAAATTGGTTAAATTGCACATTAATCAATTCCCATGATACAAACACCAGAGCATCTCTTCTGTATATTTTAGCTACAGAATCGAATGCATTATATTAACATAAATGAATGAAGAAATCTAAATCTTAAAGGTCGACCTCTAACATCACCTCTCTTTTTTCTTTTCTGTAATTCCATATATATTATTCCTGCAAAACTTAAACAGTGTGGAGACTAGATTTTTCACATACCTAGACTGACAACTTCTTTAAGTCAGGATATTGCTATTTCCAGAGGGCTTGTGAATCAGTATCTGCCAAATCCAAGCCTTTGCTTAGTGAAGTGGCATAATCCTTTTTTTTTTTTTCGATCCGCACGCTCAGTGCATAATACAAAATATATGAGCGTGTGGCCTATCTCACTGGACCGCAGTTGTGTTTCCAGAGCCCAATGGGTCGGCACAATTTGTGCCTTCACACAGGCATTCATATGGATTTGAATAAAAGTAATCTTCTTCTTTAGGTTTGTTTGCGATGACCAGACGACGAGATGGCTGTCCCATTCTTTTCTCATGGGCCAGCCGCACAGCAGATGAAAATTCTTCCCATGAGAGGGTTTTATTCTCATGTAAATCCAATAATTCTACGAGTTTTCTACGGTCCAGTTGGAAGGTCTTTTGGAACCCGAGATACCTGCAAAGTCAAAATTAGAAATATCTTGAGATATTCTAGTATTTACAAACACTAAGTAATAATTAATTATGCTTCTGGTTATCCTCGTTCACAGATATAAAAGTTCTACAATTAATTCATCAGATACTCTCTCAAGTTTTAGCATCTATTTGCAGGTTGCAAAAGTTATCAATTGTTGATTCTAAACTATTTTCTCTAAAAGCCGATTAATTTATTTTTGCAACCGCTCTCATCAACACATATGGAGGGGATTAATGCTGATAAACCACTTGCAATTATTTATTTATTTTAAAAAAATACAGTACCTACGATGACCTTCGACAACCCTTGCCATGTTCCCATCATAAGTGGGAATAAAAATTTCGCTGGCAACAGAAACTACAAAATCGAGTGCTGCCATTTGAGATGAATGATTTGAAAACTGCTGCAAATCATCCGAATCGAGCAGCATTTCTTTTTTCACCTGAACCCAAAGTGAAGGTATGAATTCAGCAAACGCAAAACTATATAGTAACAAAGAAGTGCACCAAGACAATATAAAATATATACATAAAATCATATAGGTTCACTATTTTTATTTTTATATTTTTAAGATACTTTTAAGCGTCCACCCACAATTTAAGATACATAGAGACAAACATAAGGACAACCAACTCACAATTTTCGGGAAAGCAGCCCTTAGTGCTGCAAGTCTCCTTTCACTTCCATAGATCTCGCCAGACGCAATATATATCTGAGTCTCCTTGTCAAATCCCAAAGCTTGCAAAATCAAAGCCATTTCTTCCGGGGTAAGAGGACATAAGCCTTGAGATCTCTTCTCTTCAGAAACTATCTCTTTCTCTCTCCACCAAGGAAACGCGTATCTAAACACCAAAAATCGAACTGAAGAAATGAAACAGAAAAGGTGCTAACTTTAAGAGGGGTGTAAGATTACAAAGATTACTTTAAGAGGGGTGTAAGATGACTTGCCAAATCACATTCCTAAGGGGAGGAGTGTAAGATTACAAAGATATGAGTAAATATAGGCCATAAGAAAGGCTTCTCAAGTTTCAAGACCATGACACTACCAACTTAATTTTCAGGGTTCTTTGTAAATATCCACTAATTTGGCTCTTGCAGGAATATCGAGCCAATTTTTGCCTTTCATTTAGTCCAAATCAAAGTTAAATAGTCAGATCACCCTTGCATAATCAAACGAGGATTAAATCACCAGATGACGGTTGAGTACAATGGTTCGAGAATTTGGGGATATTTAAGTATTTTGAGTAAGAAATTTATGGTTTTAGTATAATTAGGCGAAGAAAATGATTATTTAACAATGAATTTCTTCTGTTGGACTTTGAGACTGATCATCGTTTGAGAGTGGATTTTGGATCAATTTTCCCTAATTTTTATTTATCTTCTAATATCATTGAGTGGAGAAAAAAGAAACCGGCCAATTATTTTCACAATAATATATCCATTTAATTGCCAATAAATTGTTTCAAGCAAATAAATTACCTCATTTTTCGAAGCTCCTCAGCTTCCTTCTCTGTGCAGCCATGAGTGCAACCCGAAAAGGCCAGCATATCCATCTCATATCTCAAATGCAAAGCTAAATACGGCCCCTTCTGCTTAATAATGTGTATCAACTTGTTACCCAAATCCTCTATCTCGGGCCTAAACTTTAGTGCCTCGAAATTGACACGACATCTGAGTTTCTGAAGCTCCATTTCGACCCCATTGTTAGCCAGTCGAGAATCAGTTCTGTTGAAGTGTATCACCTTGTGCTTATCGAAGAGAGGCAGAATCTGAACAACATGAGCAGCAAAATTTGCAATCAACTAAAGATACGCCGTAGTTTTATTTCGGTTTTAAAATGATCACAGTGTGTATTCAACAATCTTGTAAATTATATTACGAGTGTTAATTATATGTTTGAGAGACATTATTTATTAATTTGAACTACTCTCACATTATGGGCTCTTCATTATTAAAGAAAATATTCATTCTCCCACAACCGTAAACTGTTGATTTGGTATAAATCCATCTTTAGCTTATAAGGTATTCATGAAGTTTGATATTTCAAATGAGAAAATATGGGATCTCCTAACTTTTTCAAAAGCAGCTTATAAGCTCGTAATACAAATTAAAGATCTGTCAAAAAAAATTCACCAAGCAAAAATTACAAGGTTATAACTCTTAGACACCTTATAAAATCTTATGAGAGTATAAGCTCTGTCAAACACTCTATAAGTTTCTTATTTATAAAATGAGCGGTTTCCTATGGAATGTTATAAGATGTAGTGTTCATTTCCGGTTTTGAAAAGGCGGAAATTTTATTTCTTTTATATTGTTAGTTTAAATTTTATTTTACATTTATTATTAGTAAAACCAAACACACTGACCTTTTGCAAGTAGTAATTCTCATTTGACCAGCTAATAGGAGGCATTTCTAGTGGTTGATATCCATTTCTCAACCCAAATCTCTTCGGTAACCTCTTCACAATCCGAACTTCGTCTCTTAGTGAACTAATGAAATGTTCCACGTCGAATATATCGTCAAAATTGCTGCACGTCAAAACTTACTTGAATTTGAAATAAGCTGAAGATAAGATGACGATAATAATAATCCATATTGTAATAAATACCTTTGATCTGCCCAAAATGATGCCTTGTCGAGTTCGGGAACAACCAATGTAAGATTTAAGAGCCGGGCAATCGTGACCATGTCGCAAATCTGAAATTCAAAAGACGGGAAATTTAATAGAGTAAAATTTGATCAAATTTGGACAAATAAAAAACAATAGTATAATAAATCCTAACCGCTGATCTCATTTGATTCAATCCGCCATTGCAAGTGACTCTGAGAAAACCGTTACTTGTGTAATTCCCTGTAAATTATTGTGAGGTCAATTTTAATTACATGACATCCTAAGATCACATTGTAAACATTCAAAATCAATTTTGTGATTATATTTGAAATCAATGTTTTGCCAATTACTCCTAACATTTCTAAGAAAAAACTTAAAATCATCATGCTGCCTAAGGGGACAAATAAACACAATTCGTAACAGAGAACTAAACCGATAATTCGATAACTCACCCACTCAAACTAGTTACACCTACTGATCCTGAAAATAAAAACTACAGTATAACATTCTACTAAAAAAACTATTTACATAAAACAGCTATTATTCTTCTCTAATTACAGAAATCACCCCACATTGTAATCTTCCCAAATCCCAATCACACCACAGCATAATCAACTCAGATCCACAAAATAGCATCAAAATTAATATCTCAAAAAAAGAAGAAAAAAAAAACTCACTAGCCGGAGGATACGAAGGCAACAACGATCCCTCCCGACGAGCGGACATTTTGGTGATCCCGGAATATCCAGTGAGCAAGCGGGGACGCCAAAGCTCGCCGACTGCCACGAGTTGAACCAAACACGTCCATATGAGTATGCTAGAACAAACCCTAATAAACCAGACCTGCAATCTCGTCCTCTGCATCACAGGCCCCTGCAATGGCGGCAATTTTTCCAAACTCCTATCCGTTCTGATCGCCTCCATTCAAGAGACTCATTTCACCACCGACGGAAAATCATGTCTAATTAATTTGGGTTTTTTTCCCGCACGAATAAGGCGTGATTCGAGAAATATGCGTGATGAATTCGGAATGTAGGTTGTGCAGAAAGATTGAATTTTTTCAGTGCGCTGGCGGGTTTGGATGAAAACCCAGTCCGAGAAACAACCAACCGAAAAAGGGAGAAAGAAACAGCAAAGGAAAAATCTGAATTTCTTGAATTGGGATTTGAATTGAATTGAATGGAAAGAAATCAAGAAAATGGTAAATCTGTAGAGAGAGATAGAGAGGGAGAATGCGGTAAATCTGAGGGAAAATGCGTCGAGATTATAAATTGTAATTAGTGTAAGATTAGTTTCTCTGGAAAATGACCAAACCCGAAAGTGTGGATTGAACGAACTGCCAACTTCTCTCCTGTTTTCAGTAAATCATAGAGAAAGAACGAGGGGCAAAAACAAAACATTGAAAAAAAATCTCAATTTTAATTTTAATTTTAATTTTTCAACGTGATGAAAAAAAAAAAAAAGAATTAAAGTAATTAGGTATTTCATTTTTAATATTGTTTATATTAAAAGTATACGATAATTTTGGTAGGACATAAAGTATGATTAAAAGAATAGAAAAATAAAACAAGAAATCAAATGTAAAAGATAGTATTATGTGCTTTGTGAATAAATTAAATGTGACGAATTAGGTGAGAAATCTATATATAAAAAAAGTTACTCCAGTATCATTTTTGTTAGAAAAATCTCGGTAAGAAACTTATAGAAAAAAATAAAAATCTTTGAATACCAATTGAATAGATTAAACTTTCTTTAAATGTCCTAAAATTGAAAATAATTTTAAATTCATGCATTGGTTAAAAAAATTGTTTTACTTATCATTAATAATGTAAAATTTTTAAACTAAATACAAAACAATAATAAATGAAATGTAATTTTAAAAAAAATATATTACATCCGTTCCAACTTAGTATTAAGGAAATAAATTTAAAAAAATATAGGAGTATAATCTTTTTAATTAAAAAATAAGGTGTAAAATATATTGTAAGTTAAAAAAAAATTTGTGCTCCTCTAGTCGTCCATTTTAGTTGTGACAAAAAATATAAAATAGAGCGAGAAGGTAGTTAATTTTTTATTTTGAAATGAAAAAAATAAATTAATTATCTTATTTTTTAAAATTACAATATGAGAAATTAATTAATATATAAAAATTCAAAATGATATTTATATTGAGAAAAAGATGTTAGAAATACAAAATGATGATCTCTATACGTGTGTAACAATCTATATATACATATATAATTTCAGTCACGTCAACTAATAGAAAAACAATAATAATGTTCTGTTTAGACTTTAAATTATAAATAAAAAAATTATAAATTATAAATAACAATATTATTAAGCATATTTAAATTATATATAAATTATAAATAATAATTTGAAATTATATAATTTTGATAATAATAATTAATCATTATCTTAAATATATATATTTTTATTTTTCTTCTAATTTTTTTTTTTATATCCCATTAATATTAATTTAATTTCAATTAATTGTATCTCATAAAAATTGATCTTCTCCTATTCTCTAATTCACTGGAGTTAAAAACAAATTGATCAAACTTTTTAGGTATATTATTTTCTCTTGCTCGTATTTTCTTTTTTATTTTACTTAACATTGAATCGATTTACATGTATACTCCTACTTTCTTCTATTCATTCATTTTTTTCTCGATTTTTTTTTTTAATTTTATGTATTAATTATGATTTTTTTCACAGATTCAAAATCAAATTGTAGAGGTATTAATTATGTTCGACTATATATTTTTTTTTTAATTTTTAGTTTATCCCTAATTCAGTTATGTAAAATTTATTTTGCAGGTTAACTACGTTATATTAATATAATTGCATTTGAGTCATCTCAACCCTTTCATGTCCACCAAGTAAATTTAATTTTTTTTTATGTTTCTATTTATTTTTTAGCTTTATAATTTTTTTCCATTTATTTTGATTTTTCACTCACCGGTTTTACGTATTTGTTGAATGCGTTTGACACTGGAGAAATGCAGAAACGAGAAACTCCTCTCCTACCAGATCAGAGGCTCCTCGATCGAGTAAGATGTAAATCGAAGGATGTGCCCGAGTAGCAGACACATGTGAGAGAGAGTTAATATGTCTAATCCCATGACTAACTTCTGTTTCTATTTATTTTTTAACTTTATAATTTTTTTTCCATTTATTTTGATTTTCCCCACCGATTTTACGTATTTGTTGAATGCGTTTGACACTGGAGAAATGCAGAAACGAGAAACTCCTCTCCCACCAAATCAGAGACTCCTCGATTGAGTTGGATGTTACGTATTTGTTAAATGTGTTTGACACTGGAGAAATGCAGAAACGAGAAACTTCTCTTCCACCAGATCAGAGACTCCTCGATCGAGTAGGATGTGCCCGAGAGTCAATAGGTCTAATTAGGGCTGGGCGCGGGCCGGACCGGTCCCAAAATTTTCAGGGATCGGCTAAAAACCCGATTTTTTCGGTCCAGGCCGGTTCGGGCTTTTTAAAATGAAGTCCCGGCTTGGGACCGGGCCCGCCGGTCCGAGCCGGGTTTTCAGGCTTTTCGGGCCCGATTTTTTAATTTTAAAAATATATTTTTTATTATTAAAAATAATTTTTTATTAATATTTTTTATAAAAAAAATAAAATTTTAAATTTTAAATAATATTATTATATAAAATGTTTATATTTAAAATTTTAAAATTGAATTATTAATTAAAAATTAAAAAAAATATATAATATTTATTAAAAATTTATATAAAAAATAAAAAAAACGGGCCGGTCCGGGCTTTCGGTCCCAATTTTTTTTGGGACCGGGCCCGGACCGACTTTTTAATTTTCGGTCCGGGCCTTTGGCGGGCCGGTCCAAAAAAAATTTAGGACCGACCCGTGACGGGCTTTTTTCGGGTTTTCGGTATGGGTTTTCGGGCCGAAACGTCCAGCCCTAGGTCTCATCCCATTACTAACTTCGTAATATTTCAATGAAAAATTTGTCATATCCAAGATTCGAACTCTACGTCGCCGAATAATTACACCAAAATCACCACAGACCTTACCACTCGGCTAGTCGGCTATGCCCCAAAAAATTTACATACTATAAATTATATTAAACAAGCGTAATCTTTGAAAATAATAAAATTTTCATAATTGAGATAAATGTTAATAATGAGATTAATGCGAGTTTACAAATTTAAGTGAGAGTTGAATTATTAAATAAAATAATTTCTTTGTTCATTAATAATTTTTTGGTCAAATACGTTGGAGGATTATATAAAATTTTAGATTATTTTAAACAAATAAATCACGTGCACCGGCATTGATACTAGTAGATACAATTTATTTAAATGAACGTTGTGTAGTAATAAGTATATTTTTCAAAAAAATAACTTTTCATTTTCAAATATAAAAATCTAAAATATTAATTAATTTTTTAGATTTTACTTCTAAATAGTAAATGTTTAATTTTTTAAATTAAAGATTCGTACACTTACTTTTTTTACTTTTTGATAAAAAAATTAAAATATAATATAATTCTCAATTTGTGTGTCCAAAATGTAAAAAGAAAAATATTGAATTTGAATAATATATATGAATTCATACTTAACTATCAAAAGTAAAAAGAAAAAAAAAGTAAGTTACTTTGAACTTAACAATTACAAATTTACGATACTTAAAATATACTTATATGTCCCGGACTAATGAGCATAAGTGGTCAACGTTGATTTTTTTCGTCCGTCTAATACATATAATAAATAGTATACAAAAATTATGAAAAAATAACTAAAATAAAATTTAAATATTAAATTTTATTTTAATTATTTTTTCATAATTTTTCTATATTATTTATTATATGTATTGGACGAAAAAAATCAATGTTGACCACCTAAAATCAATGTTGAACACATATGCCCATTTGTCCGGGATAGAGGGAGTAGTGGTAATATGTAAAGTAAGTTAATTTTTTTAAATTAATTTTAGCTTGATTTGTTATTCAGCTTAATTAAATTTTTATTTCAATGTTTTGAAAAAAAATGTAAAATTAAAAAATACTTCTATTAAATTAATAATTTTATGTAAATAATCTATTTGATGCTAAAATATCATTCACAATATTTAAAAAAAATTAAATAATACATAAAAAATTTTATTGTTAATTTTATATAAAAACAAAGTCTATTCAATTTAGTTAAGATATTATTTGTGTGAGTTCATTAGAATTCAATCCAAAATAACATTACTACTAATATTTTCTCTTTGGCACAGACATACTTTGACGGTTACGAAAATTAATAAATGTAACGCTTCACAAATGGAAGTATTTTTAAAAATTCAATGTGTTCTTATTCCAACAAGATGAATATTTTTTTTTAAAATCCTTTTCTAAGAACCTTAATGTTAATTAAGTGTACTTATTTTGAAGTAATTACGGGAGAGTGAACACCTCTATCAAAAGTCTTTCCAAGCGCGCATGACCCAGAAAATAGTGTTTCCAAATGCGCATGATAAGTACAAAGTATGTTGGAAAAAGACATGTAATTATACAGTGAACCATAATATCGATCAATTCCAAAAGAAATCATTGGTAATTGAGAATCAGGGTCAGACTTCGGCTAGGGTCAGACTTCGGCTCGTAAGACTACTTACAATTGCGTGTTGAATTAATTTTTTTTAACCGTTTAATAAATACAGTGAAAGATGAAAATGAGTGTTGAATCACTTAGATTTAATGGTGTTGAAATCTTTCAACATGTTGAATGAAAAGAGAGTAGGCCATTTTGACAAATGGCGAACAAAGAGAAAAGAGTGAATTTCCATGACGAGACACATTGAATTATTTAATTGGTTTTTTTTTTAATTTTCAGATTATTATTTAACTCAATTATTTCATTTTATTTTATTTTTCAGTACCAAAATTTATTGTAAATATCTATACAAAATGTTTTGACTAAATAACATATTCAAATATAAATAAATTCAAATTAAATTGCTTATTTGATAACTTAAAATTTAATATTAATTTATTTTATGATTTATATGTTTACTACTTCATTTGTATGGAAGATACTTTCATAGTAAAATACAAGAATACATGGGACAATAGGACATGTTCTAAATAGAGAATTTTGATGTTTCTAACAATTTAAAAAATTATAATAAACGACTCAAATAAAAGATTAAATCGGTATATTTAAAGAAAATTTATTTTAGACTTCAGTTCAACTTTATTAATTTATTTTCAAAATAATTAAAATAAAAATAAATAAAAAATAATTTCAATCTATAATTTTAAATATACAACATAGTTATGTCACAATATTATTAATATTTTTTAAAAAATATTTAATAATTTATAAAAATTATTATTATTTTATAAAAAAAAATCAATTCAGTTCTATTCAGATCGCTTCAATTCAGTTCAGATCGTTTCGATTGAGTTCAGTTCAGCCGATTTAAGTCCAAAAGAACAAGTGCGTAATATCTTAAGCTACATTAACACATGAACAAATATAGGGATAATTATAGTTTAATACCTGACCTATAGACCTTTTTTTTACTTTGGTAACTGACCTTTCAAAAGTCACCGACTAGTAACTGACCTTTGAGAAAATTACACATTACTACCTGTTTTGGCCGGAATCCGATGAGCATTAGATTTTTTAAGGGTAAATTTGTCTTTCTGATATTTTTTTATTTTAAATTAATTATAAAAAAATAAAAAATAAATTTGATATAGTATCGATCCCTAATTTGGTCTTCCTCTTCTTCGATTTGAGCATCGTTGAAAGAGATAGAGAGAGAGAGAGAGAGAGAGATCTACTTCAAGGCGGACGACAGGCAGCAGCGACGACAATTGTTCCGAGGAATGTGAATCGTTAGTGAGTTGCACCGGTCGCCTCCACGAAGGATCTTCTACTCGGAGCGACGAGCTCGCATCGGCGACTTGCGTTCGGGCTGCATCTCGTCTCTAATTCGTCAAAGTTTGTGGCAATTGGTCGGAGATGGTGCTCGCCGTTCAGTAATCCTTCGACCCTCGACTGCAGCTAGCAACTTCGAAGGCAAATAGGCTCGGTTCAGCAGCGATTTGGGTCATACGGGCTCGAGAATGGGTTGGGTAGTTCGGCGAATCTAGAGAGCTTCGGGCTGGGACCTGGACTCTTGAAAGGCACAAACGACTGAGTTACGGTTGGACAGGGACCATGTAAAGTGTTATTTGTTCGGGTTGCTGAGTTCGACTGTGATTTTAGCGTTTTTGGCACAGCTCGTCGGAGGGGCCACGGGTTTGTGATTGTGGTGTTGGTTTTATGTGCATAAAAGGGAGAGATGACATTGGTAAATTTTGATTAATTGTATAAAAATTTGTTAATTTGTATAGTTGCCGTGTAAATAGTTTTTTTTAGTTATTTGATCAAGAAGATGAAAATGTAAGAAGAAGATGAAGATGTTAATGTTTTTTGTTTTGTTTATTTATTTATTTTTATTTTTTATTAATTTAAAATGGTAATTTGATTAAAAGGCAAAAATGCCCTTGAAGTAATTACATGTCTCATTAGCGCTGCAGGATTTTGGGCAAAATAGGTAGTAATGTGTAATTTTCTCAAAGGTCAGTGACGAGCGCGAATACTTGTCATTTGAGCAAACGCGCAGCCAAAACGAAATTTGTATTTAGCCAGTAACCTATCACTACAAAAGTAGGTAGTGGTAAGTACGTGGGGTCGGTCCCACGAGGAGGCAATTGCAGTAAGTGATCTCGGCTTTGCCAGAGGGTTGTCACGATTTAAAAAAGTTTTGTTTTGATTTGTTGTGGGCACAGCGGTTCTCTCATGAACAACTCGACTCAACTAACTACAACTAAACTAAACAAAGTTGAAGAAAAATCAGTATTTAGGCATACAACATCTCTTAGGTACATTAGGGCACACTACCGGTCATAGGCACTAAGGATTTCTACCAGCGGTTTGTCAGCAGTTGTAGGGTGCTTTTAAAAGACAACAGTGGTCCTATTGCGTCACGCCCAACAATTGCCCCACCCCTTATCTATCCTTTCAGTTTAAAGAGAAGGCAAACTAACGTTATGCCTAAACCCCTAGATCTGAACAATTCGATAACCTATGCAGCCATACATGGATCTAGTTTGCCCAAACCCGCATTACTCTCTAGACAGACCCGCTCGGCCAATAGCATGCTCGGAACTCCGATTCATACGACCGCAATCTCCAGCAAGTTCTAGTGTTATGCCCGCAATAATACTACAAGGTACATCTATGCGGTTTGCCAATCACCAGTGTCCCAGTTTGTAAAGGTTCACTAGTGGCTGTTCTAGTTTGCCCAGACTCCCCAGAAATAATCCTCAACCAACTTTGCTTCAGGAACAAACCCCCAACTGGCTACTCTAGCCCCATCAACCTCTCGGTCTCACTTTGCCCAAACTCCCCACCGATCTGCCTTTGCCCAGACGTTAATAATCCATCAACAAATAATTAAAACAAATAAAGAAAGCAAAAACGAAATCAAATACTAAAAAGAAAAGCTTTAAATTAAATATTAAAAAAATATAATATACAATTTCGCCCAAACGGGCTGCCCCAAAGGGCAGTGTTTCACCTCTCGACTCTCAAAACAAATATATAAGAACTCTCATAAATTTCGTATATTGTGCTCTCTATATTTCTTCTTGTGTGGCGTGTTTTTTTCTCTGATCAGTGATTCTTTTTTTGCGGTCTCTAGGGCATCAGGATTATATAGGAGTTTAATGGGCTGATGGGCCTGGGCCGTTTGGGCGTAGTCTGTCCAGAGTGTATTCTTGCTGGGACTCTTGCTGGTCAAGGAAAGTCCTGGTCTTTAGGGATTCTTTCCTTATCAGCTGACCGGATAAAGATTGGAGGGATTAGGCAGAATCCCCCAACTTTCGGAATCTGTTACTCTGGTATGCCCGATACTCGTCGTTTGCCCTAACTGGGCGCCTTCTGCCCTTTGCCCAAAGAGGCGACTTTGCCCAAATGAATATTTCTTTTTCAGCTCTTCTCCTCCTAGGTAGGTGGACCATGTGTGATGCTTGTTACGCGATTGACTCTTACGCATAGTGACTTTGCCCATAGTGACGACTTTGCCTCACAGTGGCGACTTTGCCCAAAGTGGACCATTGCTTCAGAATCCCGCATTTGCCCAAAGTGGACCATTCATTTGACTTTTCCGCACAAACTCCACCTGTTGTCATGAATACCTGCATACTTTGCCCAAACACCTAATTGTGCACTCCTAGACACGTTACTGACTCAAACTGACTAAAAAAAGGTTGTAAAAACGCTCTAAGATGAGCAAATAAAATAGCTCATCAGTCAGGTACTAGTCGGTGACTTTTGAAAGGTCAGTTACCAAAGTAGAAAAAGGTCTATAGGCCAGGTATTAAACTATAATTATTCCACAAATATAATATACATTTGTCTCGAATCAATGATTATATTTTTTTTTGTAATTTACAAATGAAATGTGATCATTGTTTCGTAACCGAGTAAATACTTAAATTAATTAATTTTTATTATAAAAATAGTTACATCAAATTACAAAATAAATTAACCTAATTTTTAAAACAATTTAATTTTTTTTCATAAAAGTATTGTGGGTTTATATGTGAACACATTTTTTCTTGGAGTTAAAAGAGCTATTAATATTACTGTAGTAAAATAAAAATCCACATAGACTCACCGAAGAACCAAATCCTACGTGGCAAACAATGATTGGACATCGCACTACTTTTGACACAATTATGACTCCACGACCAAATTAGTATCCAACGCCCCAAAAAAGGGAAAATAAGAAAAATAAATATTTACATAAATAATATGGGCATGAAAATGAAAATAGAAAAAGATTAGGGGTCTTATACTAAATTAGAAAAACCCCAACTACAAATAAAGGGATTTTATTTATTTGCAAATACAGCCTTGCACTTTCCGATATCACCTCCCCTGCTGTCAAAAGTCCAAAACAAAGACTGCATCTTTTCGTTTCAAGAATTCAGACCGAAAACAACCCTCTTTTCAAGGTCATCGATTTCGTGTTTCTTCATCCTTAACATGAGTACCCAAATCGATAGGCGGCGTCTTTTCCTTGTTTTAAGTTCGGTGTTGTTCCTGCTATGCAGTCGGGTCGAGTCGATCCGATTCGATCTGGAGTCGGGTCAGACCAAGTGCATATCGGAGGATATCAAGGTCAACGCGATGACTGTCGGAAACTATCATATCGTAAACCATAACGAAGGACACCCTCTGCCTGAAACTCATAAAACCACAGTTCGGGTATATTTTCCCCCAATTTTTTGTAATATGATTGAATTTTAGAAAATTGATTTTATTATTTTTTTTTTGTTGTTGTTTCGGTTTTTGTAATTTCCATATCTTTGATTGAGTTTTGTTTTTTTTTTCAATTTTGCATTTTGATAGCAATTTTTGTGTGTCATTTAGATGGTCAATCTATTAATATAGATGTTCTAAATTTTTGAGGAATTATATATATGTGTGTATGTGTGTATATATATAGGTGACATCAGCATATGGAAACAGCTATCACACGGCGGACCTTGTCACGGAGGGGCATTTTGCGTTTCATGCAACAGAGGCAGGTGTCTACATGGCTTGCTTTGTTACGCCGGATCACAAACCTGCTACTTCTGTAACCATTGAATTTGAATGGAAATCGGGTGTTGCTGCCAAGGATTGGTCCAGTGTTGCCAAGAAGGGTTCTGTCGAAGTAAGTAATTGCGTGCATATCTACACACTTCTATTTTGTTCATCTTATTTTAATCTCGTTTCTGGTTTTAGTTTAAGTTTAAGTTTATGTGTTTGTTTCGTGTAAAGTATTATGGAATGTAGGTTGCTGCTCGACTCTTAAATGTCTCTTTAGTTCAATACATGACAGAATTAACAACCAATTTGAATGGGTATATTATGAATCTATGAATATTTGTCAATCTTATGAGTTTATTATAAAACTTGTATGAAAATGGTTAACCCGTGGATTTGTATACGAATGGATAAAATGTAAATGCAAAATTATCTAGAGCTATTTGTGTTTAAACTTAATTAATAGTTTACTTGTGTTGTTTTACATATTACTTATGTTTAAATTAGAGTTTAATTGTGTTATTTTATAATTATTTAATCTTCTATGATGACAAGTGATTATTTTCTATGGACTTATTGTATTCATAAAATTGTTAGTTTTTCTAATCTATATGATAATTCTTATTAAAAAAAAATCTCAATTATATTTAAATATTATAAATAAGTATTAGGGTAATGTATCGTTGGGCAAGTATTAATGTATTATACGAGAATGCGCTCTAGTTGCTTAACCTTAAAAGTGCATCAACTCGTGTTTTATGCATTTACTTGCTTGACATATGTATAATACAAGTTTTAATCCCTAAAGGTAGAGTTAATATGTTTTTACCTGCTCTAGTTTACATATAAATTGTAACTTCTCATATATGATCCATATCATTGGTTGTGATAAGTTATAGTGTTTGCATTTTTCGTTGCATTTTCTGTGGTTCTATAATTTGTCAGAAAGTTATAGGACTTCATTTTTGTTGTGTGACTAGTAAACATTTCTCTTAACCCGTTATTTTGCGGGAATTACTCTTCAATGCGACTTTATTCACACACCCATTGACATTCTTGTGTTTATTATAAAAATACCCTGAAATTTGTAGATGCTCGATGGCTTCAGAAGATTACCTTTTTCTATTTGTTATTTTCTTCTCGCAATCCTTTAATTATTTTTGACAATGTGGGTGCCTTCACAGGCGATGGAATTAGAGCTGAAGAAAATGACTGACACAATACAATCAATTCACGATGAGATGTTCTATCTACGGGAAAGGTAAACCATCCTGGATCCTAGAAAGTGAACTGTCATGCATTTTTGTAATATTGTAATTTCATATATTTGAGCTAGTGCATTGATACTTATCTCAGGGAAGAGGAGATGCAGGCACTCAATATAGCGACAAACTCCAAAATGTTTTGGTTCGGTTTTCTATCCATTATCGTTTGCCTGTCCGTGTCAGGAATGCAGATATGGCATTTGAAGTCTTTCTTTGAGAAGAAGAAGCTGATCTAAATATCAATGTAGCAGCTATCAAAATCGAATTCTCGGGTTTTCTAAGTTATATGTACAATTATTAATCTAGAAAAGGGGCGGATTACATTTTTGATTTTACATGGTGAATCGAATTGTTATACAACTTCAGTTTGTGCCATAGTGCAATTTACTGAGACGAAAAGCGTGCTATCTTCTCTTGTTAGAACACCATCTAACAACCTCCATACATTATTTGAAAATTTGTCTTATGTGGGCTTTTTGACCCTCACCTTCAGACTAATAGTCACACTTTCTTCACAAAATACAAAGGAAGGGTGACTATTTGTCTTGGTGGGAGGGAGTAATTTGAAGTGTGACTATTTGTCTTGTCGGGAGGGAGTAATTTTTTGAACGAAGGTAAGCATCAAACTAAAACAATACAATAATATACAAAAAAAATTATTATATACAATTAACAATACTATAATATATAAAAAAATTATTATATACAATTAGCCAAATAAACAATGTTGGAAAAAGCATAGAAATTGAGGAACCTAAACAACATTACAACTTCCAAATATTTATTCAATCCAATGTATAAATCAGTATTCAGCATCAGCCATTCACCATTGGAATACTATTTACAGTTCTCTGACACCTATTTGCCATCCTCAAGTTTTTGATAACTATGCGAAAATGTTCCAATGATGATCGGACGGTAAAATTTCCTTGACTTTCTCGAGCCTCCTCAAAATATCCAAGAAAGTTGGTCTTTGGTTCATGTCAGCCGCCCAGCATTGCTCGACCAACCTAAAAAATTTGATTCAAAACAAAATAAGTTTCTCTTCTGTCTATCTCACTGAGGAAACTATATTTCGCATTAGTGTATGATTTCCATATAGCTACTTACTCTCGCAATTCAGGAATAAAACCCTTTGCCTTGAACACTGGTCTGTGCCCTTCTGCCAGATATTTGGCAGCTTCATACGGTTCATAATGTGACAATGGTGGCTCGCCTTCAAGCATCTGCAAACAAATCTCACGGTTACTCCATGTTATATTATATATTCAAGTTCAGTTTACTCTTATGAATAAACAATATGAACGTAATTACCTCATATACTATCATTGCAAAGGAGTAAACATCGACCTTCTTATCATATTTCCGGTGCTTGAACACTTCAGGCGCCATATAACGATCTAATTGGAATCATGCAAAAAGTACAGTATTAAATATCAATCTATAACTCAAATCCATTTATATAACTTTTATTAATAAACATAGGTTCTCACAGCTTCCAGTTTCGCCGGTCATTTTGTAGACATCGTGAGAATGCTGTACCCTTATGAGCTTGCTTAACCCAAAATCCCCTACTTTTAAATGGTCGGCACTTGTGTTCACGAGAAGGACATTCCTGCAAAATACACCACATATACAAAGAGGTAAAGTCAGGCCTCCGAAGGTAACAGTTAAGGAGGGACAGATTTACATATCCATTTACTGTACTCAAAACAGAAGCAACTGACCTTGGTTTGAGGTCTCTGTGTATTATAACATTGGGCTCGCTGTGGAGATAAGCCATGCCTCTGTCCAAACAAAATCCCATAAACTAATTTAGCATAATCGAGTTTCTATGTGCTTTAAAACAAGAGACGGAATAAAAATACAGAGCAAGATATGAAATTTCAATGAAAAGTGAAGAAAAAAAGAACTATACCTAGCAATATCTAGGGCAAAATTGATTGCAGTTGATGGATTTAGTGCCCCTTTTTCCTTCAGATGCTGATGTAGATCGCCCTATAAATAAGTATAACATGGTAACCAACGGTTGCATCATTTTCCGAATTCAGAAGAGAAAAATAAAGTACTCACAAGAGATGATAGTCATTAAAAAGAAAAAGCATTCACTCACTCCTCTCAAGTACTCTGTAATTAACATTAAAGGCTTCCTTTCGGTAACAGCTCCTAAAAACTGGACAATATTTGGATGACGAAGCTTCACTAGCAAATTCACCTCATGCCTGAAGTCCTGACTGAATCGTACGAAGAAAGAGAGATTATTACACATACACATACACAACCACTTATTCAAACAAAAACTGAATTGTTAAAACAAGAAATTGCAAATCTTCTAAAAAACGTACATGACCAATTTATCGTCTGAAAGGTTCGGGAGGATGCGCTTGACAGCAACAGGTGTCCCCCGCCAACCGGCTTTGAGTATCTCACCGAAAGACCCCTACCAATATCAGCTGTCATCATCAACAATCATCTTTTGCAAATAAATAGTATTATAAATACGAATAAAATAAGAAGTTGAGACGGAATTGATCATCCCAACTTTTGTAATTTTACTAGAGATGAAGCCAGACCTTCCCAATCAGATTTGAGGCCGAGAAGTCAAGCTCGTGAGGGTCAACCTCCCAGTCGCACTTCTTCGGTAGAGGTGGTGGGACGGATCTCGGTTCGAAATGACTTCCATTCTGACCCTGCAAACATACAATATGCCATGAGAGTTAGGGAATATGTTACACAAAGTCACAAACCTAAATCGACGCGCTTAAAAACGATGCTTACGTAAGACAGTCCGCCGTATGCCTTCAACAATTCAATCATCCCATTTCTTTTTGCCCCTTCGGAATCTGCTAAAGGCTGTTACAGCAAATGCAGATTTCAAATAACTTCACCCAAACAGAGTTAAAAAATCAAATCAAATCTAAAAAATAAAATCTCAATCAACAAACACAATTGAACAAAATTAATTAATAATGAAGAAATCGAATTAGGAATGTGGGCGAAATTACGGTGTTTTTCCATCGATCCTGAGCGTTGACGTCGGCTTCGTGCTCGAGGAGACACTTGGCGACGTCGATCCACCCATGGATCGCCGCCACGTGGAGCGGAGTTCGGCTATCGTAGTCCCTGGCGTGCACGAGCGATTTATCCTCCCCGAGGAGCTTCCTCACCGCGGCGACGTCGTTTTGGTGAGCGTGCCAGAGGATTTGAGACGTGCGGCTCACCCGCGCCCTCTCTTTCTTCTTCTCCCTGTCCCCCGCCGTCGATGGCTGAGTGTGCGCGGAGTCTCCTCCGGCGGAGCGGTCGGAGTTTCTGCTCATTCGTTTAGATTCCTTTTTTTATTAATTCGTATAAAAAAAATATTTTTTTATTTTTTATTGTTATCGAAAGAAAAAGAAAAAGAGAAAAACCGTTACGGGAAGCAAATGTAACACGACTGATTTCAGTTGGAAAAATGATAACGGTGTGTGTTTTCACTATATTTTTTTTAGAGGTGAAATATATGAGCAATTTATACCTATTTTGAGAGACTTTTTATATAGTTGACAATGTTTTAAACTCGTTTTTTTTTATAAACCAATTTGCATATATACCCTAACATTGGATTGTGACTCATTCTTTTTCATCTTGATCTATTTAATGAGAAAATTCAGACTCTGATCGTTGATCACTCAATCAATCAGATGTAAATTGTTTGAAAATAAATTTATATAATTTCAATAAAATATTCGTCTCACTTTTTTTTGTCTAGATCAATTGCAATGTCTTGAGTTCGAACTTAGGAGCTCAACCAACTGAGCTAACAACCTTGACTAATCAAAGTAGCTCATCTAATCAAAGTATTTGATTAATATTTATCTCACTTGATAATTGAATGTGCTCCGTCAAGAAATTTCTCTTACATTACCACATGTCTTACTAGTTACCATTTGTCTATGCTTCTGAGAGACGTTTTAAAAATGAAACATAAATCATCTAGTAAAGTCAAATTTATATTTAAAATTAAAAAGTATTCGGTGGTTCTGCAAATTGGTTTTTTTTTTTTTTAATAATTATTGTGATAAAGTTTATCCAAATATTTAATGTCAATGGATCACAAGTGCATTCAACACCATATATTTAAATGGATCGCAAAGTGTTGGACTTGGTATTTAAATCCTCACTTCTAAAGTTCCAATTGTATGTTTTGATTGGATTCAAACTGTACGTGCCACTCGAATATGAAGACTTTCAAATACAAAATTAAAAGCAATATGTAGCTAGGTATGTATTACGACAATGTTTGAAAACATTTTTCTAATGTAAGTTAGCAAGTAACCAACTTATATTCCAACGTAATGGAGTTCAAAGTTTAGTTTGCGAACATAAGCTCGATCAGTATAAAAATAGTTCATTCGTTTTTAACTCTTGTGATACGACGCACATATATATTTAAATATTGTATGAACAAGTTAGGATTAGGGCATAACTAGTAGGTATTTAGTCTTAATTATCTAAATAGCAATAACTATACACATTTGGAGAATAATTCAAAGTGTTGAACAAATATAAATTAAATCACCCCTCTAATCAATAATGATGGCTGCACCAAGTAGATGCGAAGCCGAAATCCTCGAGAATTTGAGTACTATTTCTATGTCAACACACAAGAAAATAAAGAATATTCGAGTATATTTTGAAATCTTAAAAATCTTAAAAAAAATATGATAATTGTATTTTAAAAAAGGTAAATATAACTATTTTTAAAAAATATATAAAAATATACATGCAGAGGGAAAATATTAAACATCCTCTAAAAATAAATGTCAACTATGACCCTTTGTACAATTTTAAGGTCAACGCGCTTCACATTCTAAATCATCAATTTGATCCAATCATTAATATATGATTAAATTAATAGTTTTTTTGTCTAGGTCAATTGCAAATATTTAAATACTCACACACATGTCTGAACTTAAGATCTTACTGTTCGAATGTTCAACCAACTGAATTAAATTAATAATTATATACTATGAATGTGATCAAATCAATTATGAGAAGCAGGACTTGTACGTTAAAATGATGATAAAATATATCCAGAAAAAAAAAATGGAACATTCAAACAATCACAAAAAAAAGAAAAACAATGCCCACTCCTCCAATATCTTAAAAACACTTGTGACTTTCAAACATGATTTTCGAATTGAGTGTTCAATTAATAAAATTAACCCAGTTTAATTGTGGTAAAATAAATCTTAAATTTCAATTTGAAGATTTCGAATCATTGTGTTAAATTATAAATTATATTTTATGCATTCAAAGAATGAATATTTTACAGAATTGAAATTGAATATAATAATTATATCTGAAAGCATTTATAAACTGTATTTATTAAATCCCAATCGTAAATTTTAACAAAACCCGTTCGACCATCGTCTGCGTTAGTTCGATAAATACCGTCACTCCTCACCGACCAATAATGATACACATAACTGGGCTTAGTAATTTTTTCACGAAAAACGTCAAATGACTTTTGTTTAGAATTCCACAAAAGATGACATGCAAAAGAATAAAGTTCCTCCGAAAATGTTCTCGCAAAATGACCAATTGAAATCTTGATCAACCGAAAGCGTGTGGTATCCGAGGTCATCGTCTCCCGATTGACATCGTAACGTCAATGGCTTCGACGGGTCAGTAGGCAATATATTGTTTATTACATGAACTTTTGTTTTGTGAATTCCGAACGGACAAGATGAAATATGTAAGATATTTATGAACACAAACACACAAATAAAAACAAGAGTTTTCATCTCTGTATATTTCATTCTAACTCGTGGGGGGTCTACAATATATAACTTTGAAAACATAGTGTGACATTAATTTCATTTTTATTTACTAAATACATTTTTTAATTTAATTTATTCTATAATGTATTTGATCATATATATGACTAATAATCCCATATAATTTTAACCTAGAAAGTTGATTATAAGTAAAACGTAAACAATAAACATTTTCATACAAAGTATAAAAGTAACATAAAGCATTATTATCAGTTTCTTATTTGTTACTCCCTCCCATTTTATTTAGATGACGTTTTGAGCTTTGAAAATATTTGCAATTTAGATGACGTTTTGGTGTATTAAATGATAAAATCACTATAATTCATAATCTTTTTCAATTATATATATATAGATGTTTTTTTTTCAACCAATTATTTTTCATTGTTTTTTTATATATTTAATTTTCAATGCATATTAATTGTGATAAAATATTTTCTTAAATTATGTGTCCAAGCGATGTCCTCTATTAAAAATGGGAGGGAGTAATATTTGAATTTATTGACCTAAATTATAAAGTATATGAGTTGTAGCTGATATAGAATTTGACAGTTTTCACCAAATATTTATAATAAATGTAAACAATTGCATTAATTATTTTTATTTTATTTTTGAAAAGTATATTTTTATATAGTTTTTATTTTTCAGTATCTATATATGTTTGTCATATATCTATATTTATAATAAATAATTTATCATAATTGAATCCCCAACATGATTTTGTCCTAGCTATAAACTTTCTCTAATATTAAACACTGACATTTTCAATCTTAGCAATTAATCATTAAGTTTATACCCAAATTTATATTTTTTTTTGATACAGGTAAATTGCATTACTAATGATAAAAGAATAAAATTAATAATCGATTTTTTTTACAAAATAACTAATGAAAATTTTGATTAAAAAAAACTAAGTGCATGATAACTGATAAGTGTACGTTTGAAGAACTCAAAGAAGCGAGCTCGTGAGTATGATATGAGCAATTGAAGAAAAGGTGTGCGTGGAACAATATATATAATTAATTACTAAAATGACAAAATTATTATTGTTATTAATAATAGACTACAAGAATAAACGGATGAAATCGATCTCCTATAAATATACATATATAGTAGATTTTCTTGTTTTGTTAGTTAGAGACTAACACGTTAACAAGCTTCAAGATGCAAAACATGCATGCACGTTTAATTCACACTCACAAAAAAAAAAAACAAAAAAAAAAAAAAAACAGGGGAATAAAAAAAAAAACAGAGGAAACTCCATAATTCATAGTAATAATAATTGCCTCCATTCCCATGCACATACAATTTCCATAACCCAAAACACACAACCACATGCAGATGGGATATGGGCTTGATCAAGAAAAGCTCCCCCAGGGCCGGAACTCTCCCAACCACCGCCCCTCTTGGCGGCAGAGCCGCCAGGCGCCGCCATCCGGCCAGGCAAAGGTGCTGCAGCAACTAAACCCTCATGACCATATTATGCACTGTCATAACCATTCTCGTACTCCGTGGTACAATCGGCATCTCGTTCCTCACATCCTCCCCAGAAACAAGAAACTCAATCCACGACCAAGAATCTGATCGGATCGTAGCCGAGATCCGATCCGACGGCCACGATGACGAAGATGACAGATCCGGAACCTTCCCAAACGGCCCCTACGCCTTAGGTCCAAAGATCACCGATTGGGATGGGTCGAGGCGAAAATGGCTCCGAGAAAATCGAGGCTTCCCGAAATTCGTAAACGGGACTCCGCGGATCTTGCTCGTCACGGGCTCTCAGCTCGGCCCGTGCAACAATCCCATCGGCGACCACTACCTGCTGAAGTCCGTAAAGAACAAGATCGATTACTGCAGACTGCACAACATGGAGATCGTCTACAACATGGCCCGCATGGACCCGGAGCTGTCGGGGCAATGGTCGAAACTGCCCCTCATCCGGCGACTAATGCTCGCACACCCGGAGAACGAGTGGGTATGGTGGATGGACGGCGACGCTTTTTTCACCAACATGAAGTTCGAAATCCCGATCTCTAAATACGACCTCGCGTATAATTTAGTTGCCCACGGCTACCCCAACTTGTTATATGGAGAGAAGTCTTGGACAGCCTTGAACACAGGGAGTTTCCTTATGAGGAACTGCCAGTGGTCCTTGGACCTGCTCGACGAGTGGGCCCAGATGGGGCCCAAGGGCGAGGCCCGCGAGAAGGCCGGGAAAGTCCTGACAGCTAGTCTGAAGGGCCGGCCTGCATTTGAGGCGGACGATCAGTCGGCATTGATATACCTGCTGATCTCGAGAAAGGAAGAGTGGATGAAGAAGGTGTTTTTAGAGAATTCGTATTACTTACATGGGTTTTGGGTCGGGTTGGTGGATCGGTACGAGAATTTGATGAAGTTGCACATCGAGGGAAACCGGGACGAGGCATGGCCGTTTGTGACTCATTTTGTCGGGTGCAAGGCATGTGGGGGGCATGGGGATTATTCAGTTGAGAGGTGTGTGAAGAGCATGGAGAGAGCTTTTAATTTTGCTGATAATCAGGTGCTGCAGATGTATGGTTATGGGCACAGAGGGCTTTTGAGTCCAAATGTGAAAACAATCAGAAATGAGTCAGATAGGCCTTTGGAAGTTAGAGAAGAGGAGGAGGACTTGAATGTAAAAAGATCAGTTCTTGAGAGGTAACATTGTACTGTATGTGAAAAATAGTTCTAGTACTAGAATTTAAATTGTAAATTTATTTTCTTCATTTTGGTTAAAACTGTTTTCAATGCTAAAATCTGAAGGAGGTGAAAATACAACAACTAGCATAGTCACTAGTCCTCTGTAAATCCTAAGAACCTGTTAATGAAACTAGCAACAGGAGTAGCATCACCAGGTTGATAGTCGACAAGAGATCCCAAATCCATTGCAGAAATCGTCTCGTAAAGCGTCTGGGGTCGAGAGCAGAACAAATGTTTTCTGTCTGCCAATTCTTCAGCCAGCTCACTTTGATGATTGTCCATTAAGTCCTCGTTGACTACAACAATGAGTGGCTTTTTGAGTCTTAGCGTCTCGAATATGCTCCCTGAACCTGGAAAACACAATGGTAAGCGCACACGTTATATCAATTGACAAGAGGGACAGACAATATAAACTCGGTGATGAAATCATGAGTTACCCGCGTGGCTGATTACTAGAGAAGCTGACTTCAAATAATCAGCTATGCTCGACGAAAATGTAAAATATTCCACAGAAACAGAACTGTCTCCTCCAAGTGACTGAAAGTCGAAGCCATCAAATTATGATTATAAAGGACTGCACGCCAATCATATATAACACTGAAATAAGTTTCACCCAACTTCATTCACATTACCTTGGTGGGAATGTAAGAACCCCGGCCCATTTGAATGACAAGGTCGGAATAGCCCTTCTTGAACAATGCTTCTTTAACCTCGTGCGTGTCTACAGTTTGAACCAAGGAATCGAAACAAGTTGTTCCAACGGTCACGAAGACAATCCTCTTAGGCTTCAAATGACAGTCGACCTCGCCCATCCCGTATTCCCCGATTCTTAATTTGCCAGATAAAACTAAAGATGAGAAATCAAGAACCTCCCAATGGTATTACATACTAACACACTGCAAAATGAATCCCGAAGTTCAGTGAGCTAAATGTTGATTTCAAATTGTACATCCTTTTTTCTAACAAATTATCATCGTAGAATCATGGGCTAAAGAACACGGATATCCATTTCAGATTGAGCAGTGAAATTAAGCAATGGATCAAACCCTAAAAGATCAAGACACGAGCTTTAATTATCGAGTAAACGCCGCTTTTAAATAGCTCAAAATCCGAAATAAAAGATAATGATAACCAATTTTTGTTTGGATCTCAACGATCCATGGAGCTACCGGAAATTGTAAGGGGGAAATATTTACCGGTGCCGGGAAATTCCGTCGACGTTGACGGTGGACTGCGGGTTCCGTCTTCTTTGCTTCTCGATTGGATTGGGGCGTGTTTTCTCTAGTGCGCTTACAATGTGTGCGGAAAGGCTTGCACTTTGATTGGATTGGGCTAAGTTTGAGTGGGCTTTCTTTGATATTAACCCATTGGGCTAATAAACAAGTAGGCTACCGTTTCTGTTCTACTGTTCTTATCCCAAATATAAAACATTTTTTTATAAGTCCCAAATTATTTTTTAAGAGAAAAATATTTTTTTTTTCATTTTAAAATGAAATTTTATTTATTTTTTTAAAATTTAATTACAATTATTTTGTTTTTTAATTTTAAAATACATTTTTACTGTTAATTTTTTATAAAAAAAAATACAGTATAGCTTTTGTACCTGAAAGAGCCTTTTTTGTTTTGATTGATTAATGATGAATCCAAGATTCTAAATTAGATGCGCAACTGACTGTAAAGTGAGCCTTCGTCTTTCGTTGCTCGATCCTCTTTATTCCACGCCCCGATCGATCAAATCAACCCCCATATTCCCCCTTCACCTCAATTATCCAAAAATAGTTATTATTTTATATTATTATTATTATTCATTTCCTTGATATCGCGAAACCATTTTTTTCTCCATTGATTCGCTGTATTTTCTCACCGATTCTTCATCAAGGGTAAGAGTTTTTTCTCATACTCCGTGCCCTAATCGCCTCGGGCAGATTTATTGGATCAATATATTATTTATTTATTTATTATTATTGTTGCTGCTGGAATGTGATATCACGGAGGATGACTCAATGTTCGAGGTATGATTTAGATCTGAAATCTCGATTTCGGAAAAAAGTAATGAATTTTGAGATGATTAAATTCATGGTCTGTTGTTAGAGGAAAGAAAAAATCTTGAAAAACAAAAACCAATGGAAGCATCGGGTGGAACGATGGCATTCAACACAGAGAAAGCAGACGAAACCTCAATGCCGGATCTCCGAAAGGAGGAGACGGCCGAGCAAGATTCCCATCCCGATCACCATTTCCATCCCATGAGTGCGCTGGAGATTCTGAGGGAAACTGTTAGGATCCTCAGATTCAACTCCGGCGGGTTCATGGCCATTGCCGCCCTCTTAATCTGCCCCGTCTCGGCTGTGGTTCTGCTGTCGAACGTGCTGGTCGACCAGTCGATCATCAAGAGGTTCTCCTTCCGGCTCATGCTGGTCGCCAAATCCAGCGGCCTCCCTCTCAGGCCTTTCATCAAACACTCGTGCCAGAAACTATCTGAAGTCGTGGTTTCGTTCACAATGTGCTTCCCCTTGTTCATCACTCTGTCCCTCCTGTCTAAGGCCGCTGTGGTTTACTCCGTCGACTGTACCTACTCCAGGAAGAGGTTCGACCCCTCCAAGTTTTACACAATCATCACGAAGATTTGGAAGCGTATCGTGTTCACTTATTTGTGGGTGTGTGTTGTGATGTCGGGTTGCCTCACTTTATTCCTCGTCTCCCTGATTGTCGTGAGCAACGTGTTCCTGGCGATGGGTTTCCCGCCGGATTTGATTCTGTATCCGGCTATGGTGGTGGGATTTATATTTTCCATTATTATAGCGAATGCTATTATTATTTGCAGCGTTGGTGTTGTGATATCAGTTCTTGAGAATGTTTCGGGCCCACAGGCGTTGCTAAGGTCTAGTTTGTTGATCAAAGGGCAGACGCAAGTTGGGCTCTTGATATTTGTCGGGTCAACTATGGGAATGGCGTTTGTCGAGGGTTTATTTGAGCACAGGGTGAAGACTCTGAGCTACGGAGACGGGACTTCAAGGATATGGGAAGGGCCTCTCTTGGTTGTTATGTATACGTTTGTGGTGCTTATAGACTCGATGATGAGCGCTGTTTTTTACTTCAGCTGTAAATCTTATCGCATGGAGAATGCGACCGTGGAAACCGAGCCAGTTTTGGAAGCCCTAAATATTAATTCTTGATATTAGAGGCTGCATCACATTTTATTCGGAGAAAGTAGATAGCTTCAGGAAAGAAACAAAAAGAAAAGGATCGAGTTTCAAATTTCCGTTGTTAATGGAAACGAGAATCTCCCATTGAGCATTCTTGAAAACAAATAACCGTCCGCTGTCTGCAACATATGGTAGTCCGCTGTCTGCAACATATGGTAATGAAAGATGGATGTCATTTTACATCCTGAATACTGTACTATATTATTATCTTACGCTTATACACAGTAATTTTTTCTCTCCTTACACTCTTACAGTTAATGGTTGATGTTCAATTTTTTTTTGTTGGGTTTACGAGGCATTGAACTAAACCCATATATCTATAACATCAATTTTTTTTTTTTTTTTTTTGCAGTTTCATTCATTGAATATCCTTAGTATTAGTAATATGTGCATAGGATAAATTGTATCTTCTGACCATTGTGATCTGAAAACTGTGTTCTTGTTTTTGGGAGTTAATAAATTGTTGTGTGGTTGTTCTCACTGTAGAGTAGATGAATTAATGATCTGCAAGTTGAAGAAGAAATCCAAGTTCGTGGTCGGGCAATGGTCGGGCCGGGCTGTGTAATTATGTTATGTTAGGAAGACCTTTTATTAGTCAAAACAGACTTAGTCTCATATGTAGTTAAACGTGTTTGCTGGGTAGCTTCAACGAAAACATAGATAATAACTCGAGAAAGCAGATGTTGATAGTGATGGGTTTGATTAGAATATTCAAGCCCTCCAATTCTGAAAAATAATTCTTATACTAGTACGACAAGAACCGAGTCGAACCTGCTGAAGCTCGGGCTCACCTTCATTCGATAACTATACATGACTTAGTAGTTAGTACTATAAATCAATCTCTCCTAGTCCTACTACTGATTTATAAGCCATTCTCATTTGTAATGATCAAGATTCCATCATCCTCTTCTCCGATCATGTCGACCCGCAGCCCAAGCCTCTGGAAAATACTATCGGAGACATGGCGAATAATCGCCTCTCATCCTCGCCACTTTCTGACCCTCTCAGCTCTCTTTCTCTTCCCAGTCTCCATTACATCCTCTGTTTACCTTTTCCTTAAACCTCAACCAACTTCACTCCACACCCTTTTCTCTATGTCCCCTCCACAAACCGAGAACCCTCCCTCCACAGGACCACAGCTCCTCGTCCCAATTCTCGTGACCCTTTCATCTGTCCTTGTCAGCTTCTGCGCCAATTCTTCCATCTCCTACAGCACTTTCTCTGCATTCAACGATGAGCCCGTGAAACTCACTCGCTCTATTAGAACCATCATTGCTTCATTTTTCCCTCTCATTGCAACTTATCTCGCCACGCGGGTAATTGTTGGAGTGATCATCTTTGCAGTCGGTCTCCTCATGCTGGTGGCTTATGGCGTGCTCGCGTTGAGCGAGTTTAAAAGTCGACTCTTTCTTGTTTTCGGCTTCACAGCCACCATGGTCATTCTTGTGATGTCGTTGCTTTACTTGCTTATGGAGTGGTGCTTGTCGTATGTGATTGTGGTTCTTGAATCCAGCTGGGGCTTTGCTCCATTGAGAAGGAGCTCGTATTTGGTCAAGGCGAATAGAAAAATTGCCTACTCCCTGTTTTTGATGTCTTTAGTAGCCTCTGGGATCTTGCAGGTATCGAGTTTCAATCTGTCGGCCAAAGCCGGCGAGGTTGGTAAAGTTTGGATCTTTGCACGGATTTTCGTTTATGCTGTTTTGTCCACTGCGTTGGGGCTTTATGCTTTGGCTGCGAGAACAGTGTTGTATATTTATTGCAAGGCGCGGGTTGGGGAGACGGCTCGTCCGATCGACAAGAAAGAGTATGTCCTGCTGCCTATAGCAGAATAGTCATGATCCCAAGTTACTTGTTTTATGTTGTTTGATTTGTGTTGCTAAAAGGAATTCATCTATGGGAGTGAGTGAGTGAGTTTGTTAAGTTTTTATAAGTAAACAAATAAATAATCATATTTTTCATCAAAAAAAAAACTTGACAGAAACTGAAAGAATCCTAGGCATTAACAACAAAGAGTGAGTTGGATGACAGAGAACAAGAATCTGTTATATGCCACAGTTTGCATAAATTTACAGACAAGAGTCAATTGCTATACTGCAGCAAGCTCTCAATAGCTCTATGCCCTCCTTCCCTTCTTCTCTGTTGGGCACAAAAGAAATCACCAGGGGTAAACAACAAGTACAATATGTTCTCTGTAGCTCACTAACTACATATTAATCGCTAACACACGAGATTATATATCAAAACAGAAAAGCACAAAATGAATAATGCATTCGTGCCCTCGATTCTGTAACAGACTCGTTCTCCTCAGCCGCACTATCAAAATGCGCAATTTCACGTGGGGTCGAAAACTGAGCTGGCAAGGATCATGCTCCAACAAGAATCATGTGATTTGGTTTAGAATCGAGTGAGAAATCCCCCCACCATAATTCGCTGCACTCGGCCCCAATTCAGATCATCGTTTTGATGTGTGGAAATTTTGAATTTCCTGCTGAAACTACCCAGTTGATTTGTGTAGAAATTGCACCCGCAAACGATTTTTGTGTACATTTTCAACAAATCTCCACTTTACACAACAACATCAACTCCCAGCAATCTTCGTAACAAACCAACACTCCACAGAAAACACCAAATCATCAAAATCATACCTCATTCCAAAAATTGACCAAAAACAGATTTCTGAACTAACTTTGAATCTAAATCCTGCAAACACCAGCTGCATTCAGACTCTCCAATCAGTCTCATCATGATCCTTGTAACCTGAGCTTCAAATCCATACCAAGAACTCATCATATGAAGCACTATAGCTCCAGAAATTTTCAAATGCGACTTTTCACACAAAAATGAGATTGAATAACTCATACACTCAACTTTCTCAATTTTGATCCAAAAAACATCAAGCCACCTCCTACAAGTTTGAATAAGGTAATGTGACTTCCCTGCACACTCCTATCACCACAAAACTACCCAAGTAATTCAGAACCAGAAATCTGTCAGTCAACATCACCATTGACTTCAAGATTTTCAAGCATCTATGCAGAAACCTCAGTCCACAAAGGTCACAAATCAAGATTATAGACCTCAGGCTACAATCATCTCACCCAGAAAACCACTGAGCAACAAAATTATCAAAATTCTCAAAACTGCCTGCTTGAGTATTTTGTAGCATAACTCACCAACCACAAATGAACTCACACTCCGGCTGCAGCCAAAAGTGCCGCAACTCAATCAAGACTGTGAAAGGTCCACCACCTGACAAGCCGCCTCTTCTTCCGAGCCCAAATACGAAACCCGAAAAGGGTGAATATCTGGGGAATCAAAGCTACTCTCGGGCGAAGAAGCAATAATAGCACTGGTGACTGGTGAGGCCCAATATATCCGTCCGCTGTCTGCAACATATGGTATTTAAAGATGGATGACATTTTACATCCTGAATATTGTACTATATTACTTATTTTACACGTATACACAGTAATTTTTTTTCTCCTTACACTTTTAGGTTGATGTTCAATTTTTTTTGTTCTGTTTATATAGTTTATCTGGTACTTCAGTTGAACCCTTTGGAGTTTAAATGTACTGTTGGGTTTATGCGGCATTGAACTAAACCCCATATGGCCATATATCTATAACAGCTAGTTTTTTTTTTTCATTTTTCTTTTTGCAGTTTAATTCATTGACTATCTTTAGTATTAGTAATATGTGCATAGGTTGTAGGAAATTTATATCTTCTGACCATTGTAATCTGAAAACTGTGCTCTTGTTTTTGGGAGTTGATAAATTATTGTGTGGTTGTTCTCACTATAGAGTACGTAGATCAATTAATGATTTGCAAGTTGAAGTAGAAATCCAAGTTGGTAGTCGGGCGATGGTCGGGACGGGCTATGTGATTATCTCATGTTAGAAAGACCTCTTATTAGTCAAAACAGACTTAGTCTCAGACATCATTTATGTAAACGCGTTTGCTGGGTAGGTTCAATGAAAACATTACAGATGATAACTCAGAGAAAATAGATGTTGATAGTGATGGGTTTGATTAGAATATATTCTGATCATTTGATAGTTCTATTCATTCAAGAACCGAGTGTCCGAGCCAAACTTGAATCCACTCTGAAGCTCGGACTCACCTTCATTCGATGCGCTCGAACTGAATCGGCCCTCGTTTAAATAACTAGCCCAGGTTGACTGAGGGATATACATGACTTAGTTAGTACTATAAATCTCTCTTACTACTGATTTAAAAGCCATTGTCATTTGTAATGATCAAGATTCCATCATCCTCTTCTTCAGTCATGTCGACCCGCAGCCCAAGCCTCTGGAAAATACTATCGGAGACATGGCGCATAATCGCCTCTCATCCCCGCCACTTCCTGACCCTCTCAGCTCTCTTTCTCCTCCCAGTCTACATTACATCCGCTGTCTACCTTCTCCTTGAACCTCAGCCAACTTCACTCCACACCTTTTTCTCTATGTCCACTCCACTAACCGGACAACAGCTCCTCGTCCTAATTCTCGTGACCCTTTCAACTGTCCTTGTCAGCCTCTGCGCCAATTCTTCTATCTCCTACAGCACTTTCTCTGCATTCAACAACGAGCCCGTGAATCTTACTCGCTCTCTTAGAACCATCATTCCTTCATTTTTCCCTCTCCTTGCAACTACTATCGCTACACAAGTAATTCTCGGAGTGATCATCTTCGCTTTTGGTCTCCTCATGCTGGTGGCCCATGGGTTTAAAAGTCGACACTTTCTTGTTTTCGGCATCATAGCCACGGTCATTCTTGTGATGCTGTTGCTGTACTTGCTCATGGAGTGGTGCTTGTGGTTTGTGGTTGTGGTTCTTGAATCCAGCTGGGGCTTTGCTCCGTTGAGAAGGAGCTCGTATTTGGTTAGGGGGAATAGAAAGGTTGCTTACTCCCTGTTTTTGATGTCTTTAGTAGCCGCTGGGATCTTGGAAGTGTGGTGTTTGAATCTGGCTGCGAAAGCCGGTGAGGTTAGTAAAGCTTGGATCTTTGCACAGATCTCCATTCATGTTGTCTTGTCTACCGCGTTGGGGCTTTATGGTTTGTCCGCAACAACAGTGCTGTATATTTATTGCAACGAGAAAGAGCTTGTCCGAGTGCCTATAGCAGAATTGCCATGATCCCAAGTTACTTGTTTTAAGATGTTTTCATGTTACTTGATTTATGGGAGTGAGTTTGTTCAAGCTTTCATAGATAAACAAATAAATAAACATATTTTTCATTAAAAAAAATACTTGACAGAAACTGAAAGAATCCTAGGCATTAACAACAAAGAGTGAGTTGGATGACAGAGAGAGAACAAGAATCTGTTATATGCCATAGTTTGCATAAATTTACAGACAAGAGTCAATTGCCATATTGCAGCAAAGCTCTCAATAGTTATGGCCCCCTTCCCTTCTTCTCTCTTGGGCACAAAACACATCATCACATCCTTTTCGAGCACCTCCGCAACCCCTCTCTCACGATCTCGATCCAAAAATCGCACCAAATTTCTGGAAATATTGCCCGGCTAAATACAGCAACAGGCCAACAAATGAAAAAAATCTCAATCTTCAGTTTTCTTCTTCTTTTTTACATGTCATGAACACGGCGGTGCTTCAAGGCCTCCGATGAGTCAACAGTGTAGACGAGGACAGCAGCTCGGGTTCTGGCTCGGATTCAAACAAGGCACTGCTGCTCCAATTACCAGACCCATGCGCACTTCTTGTGGGTATCCGGTCACTATCTTCCCCACCAGACGCATCGTACCCATCGCTAGTCGATCTCGACAAAGGGATATCCGTGTGAGTAGTCATACTCATACCCCCACCATTATCGGAAAGCCTGACAAGCCGCCTCTCTTCTTCCGAGCCCAAAGACGAAGCCCGAAAAGGGTGATGAATATCCGGAGAATCCAAGCTACTCTCGGGCGAAGAAGCAATAATGCCACTGGTGAGGCCCAAGATACCACGGCTCGTTCTGTAATCGCTAGGGGCTTCAAGCTGTAACGGGCCCAAACCGGATGATGATGATGTCTCGTTCATCATATGATGATCTCGACTATTTTGGGCGTCTGGAACTTGATGTTTCGATAGTGAACCAAGAGGCATATCTGTGGGGAGGTGAATTCTCCTGCTCCCTCGTTTTCGGTTATTATCTGGCCTCATGCCTAATCTGCGGCTGCTGCCACCGTAACTGCTCTCAGTTTCATGGGCGAAAGTAGAATCGGGCCTTGCCACTGGTCGGAGAATCTTGGATTTCTTTCTGGCTTCGGCGGCTGCCTTTGACACGTCTTCTGCGTTTAAACGGGCCAATGTCCACGGGCTTATCTTTACGGGCGCGGGATTCTTTTTCTTTGTTTGTTCATCGACTGCTGTCTTTTTTCCGTGCGAGCTAACGGATACGTTATCTGGAGGCACCACATCATACTGCAATATTGAAACGTAGAATCAAGCCTCAAAATGAGCCTGTATTGTCGATTACTTTTCCCAGAAGAAATATGATTTATACCTGATCTTCGACAAAAAGGCGTGGTGGTGTACACCATGCGGCTCTATGGAAAGTGCTAAAGGAGCTAGCGCTACTTAATCCGGTAATCGAACTAACGGGAGACATCCCAGGACTTTGCTGACTGCCACCACCGTGTTGCTCTTGCTCCCTTAGAGCTACAATGTAATCATACGTGCTTATCCCCTATTAATTGTAACATTGAAAACAAGAGTTAAATTAAGTAACATGCGAAAATATTATGAAAAGAAAGCAGAATAAAGGCCGACCTTTTTTATCAGAAGGATGTGAAAGAAGAAGAGTTGAGCGAGCGGCAAGGTCGCAATCATAGCCAATATAGTGCACACTGCCTGTGATGAAATTTAAAGTAGTCGATTAGACTCCAAAAATATTCTCGGGTTTAAAGGGATGAAATACACTCACCACCACAATTACAAACGGAACCACCGTGAAGCTGCTTCCTAACTTGGAGGTGATGTCAGTGGAAAATCTCTTCTTCTCGAGAAAACAAAGGATAAGTACAAGGATTCCAGTTGCCCATTGAAGTATAAGCTGCAATATGGTTGATATATATAGGTGAAATTAAATATGGTTTTGAAGGGAAATAACAGAAACAAAAAATGGATGCTCGAGTATGTATACCAGGAGAAGGGCAGACACCATAAGCGTAAAAAACTTTCGATAGTTTCTTTTGCCTATGCAATTGTTTAGCCACTACACAATGAAGAAAGGGGTAAGAAGCTCATCTTAGACAATAATAGGGATGGGGAGAAAAATCCCAAAACTTACCCTGCAATGATGATCAAAACAGTCGACACACTTGTCACAAACTCGGCAATGTTTGCTGTACTTAAAAACCTGTTAGTTCAGAAAACATTTAACTCACTCAGTTCAAGATCTAGCACGAACGGTTTATTTGAATCTCTAAGAGGCGTTGGGAAAAAAATCGAAACAAAGTGATTTATACTGAGCCGCACCTCTACTTCGCACAAACTACAGTAGAACATCCCATCTTCACTCTGATGAGAAGAAGACTCCTCGTGAGAATTTTTGCAACACGGCAATAAACCCAAAATGCCTACAAAGCATTTGGGCTTAGTCTCGGGTTCGTTATTATTATGAGCAGAAGCTGCCGGTTCCATATCGTTTTTCCCTTTATCAGTAGCATCCTTGATTGATGAATTTGATTCTCCGCCATTTTTAGAGCCATTGGTTTTGACAAGATTCTTATTTTCCACAATATTCAGATACTTTTTTGATTTAAAGACTCCAGTATCAGCAGGGTCGGAACCGGCACACCAAATGTACAGACCAAAGGCGCAAATTAGCTGAGAGAAAAACAGCATATTATCGGATTAAAATATTGTGATGTGTAGCAATAATTACATAAAGTATAGGATTTTATGAATTCAAAGAAAATAATAGCAAAAGCCAAAAAACCATCAACATTCTAGCATCACTAATAGATATGCTCACTAACACTTCAGATAGCCTCAATTGATCGGAAAAAACTTGCGTCATGTTGAAAGCCTAGGAAATACATTGATACATTTAGTCATACTGATAAATATTATTCCAAGGAGACGATGGCATAAGAGAGAAATGTAGCCAATTATGATGGAAAAAATACGATTCCTCCGCATTATCCATACGAGGCAGGAATCGGAAAAGAAAAGAATTGAGAAATATGTGCCTATTTTTGTACTAGCAGAAAAATCCATAGGACAAAGCACTTGTATTTTCCGTGTCGAGGAAACATGCTTGAATGCTTATCTCTACAAAATCCAGAAGAAACTGAACAGAAACTGATCTAGAGCATTGGAGATAAACAAAAGACCAAACAGAACACAACAAGAATTGTAACCACATATCTCACCTACTGTAAAACCAAATTATATCACAAAAAAATAAAAACTTTGGAGATAAGGATGCTTACAAGAGGAGTGTAAATCCCCATAGCTATATACTGGAACAATTGCCTTCCCACAAAAGGCGCAAAGAAGACATAGAAAGCAAACCCCAATGCCAGAAATACAGCCACAGCCACAACCTGCACAGATTTACATCATACATTTTGCTCACAATTTTTTTAAAAAATAAATAAAATAAGAGGGGTAGCAAAAAAGATACCTGGAGTGGATGGTAAGGAAGTTGCCATCCATGCTTTCTCATTTTCTTGATAAGGACCAAAAAAATAAAAAAAGAACACTTTTTTATTTCAGATATGAATCTCCTAAGTTACCATCTCAAACAACCCAAACTCAACAGTAATGGAAGAGATAAGTTTTCAAAGTTGAAAATGACAAAAAACCCAGAAAAGGAAAGTGTGAATTACTCAAGAAAGTGAGGGGCTTGTTCACTCCTCAAATGATAACACACACAACCCACAAACCCAAAGTGTTACACTATGCAATTGCACACATCATAATAGATGAAAATTCAAATGGGCATTTCTTTATTCGAGCTAAGATCTATCTGTGTGCGTATGTAGCAAGAAGAGAGAGAGAGAGAGAGAGAGAGGTCATTCCTTGACCCAACTTTACTTTTACCTTTTTCCCCTTGTTTCTTGCTTTTGCCTTTTTCCATGGCCAAATAAATTAATTCAAAACTAAAAAAAAAAGGTCACAGGCTCACAGTCAGGTCCAGGGGCTACAGCAGCCAGTTGTACTGTAGTAGTACAGTCCATCCATAAACCACAACAACCCCATTTATTATGATGCCCACCCCCACCCCCACCCTTTTACAACCCATAAAAATATGATTTTTATTGACTATTTCTGTTACAAAAACACATTTAACATTAAATTAAATATATAACATGCAATCAAAATTAAATTCCTAATCCAAAGTGTGCGAAAAGGATTGGTTGGACTTGTAACTGTAAATCACTAAATTGACTACTAAGGAATATATATTGAAAATAATACTCTAATAGTAATTGAGACATGGAGATGCATCTTTTATTTTTTTTATATGTAAATAGAATACTCATATTAAGTGTATTTGAATAGGGAGGGAGAGAGAAAAAAAATGATTTTGATGAAAATGATGGATGGTTTGAACGGTTGAACCTAATATATTCTTTTTTTTTATTCTTCTTTTTTCATGAATAAATAAACAAGGAGATCGGATCCGTGTTGAAACTGTGCAATTTTGTTTGTTTAGCAATCATTCATTCTCATGACTTATAATTACATGCGATTTGAAGATAATGGCATAATAAGTAGCATGTCAAAATCCCACCAAATCAAAACGACTAGATTTTTACTATTTTATCCTTTTTATTATAATTGACAAAAAAATTACAAAAATGTTATATTTTTTTACTTTGACCAAAAATAAAAAATAAAAAAAAATACTTTTAAGTTAGAAAATTAAAGTAGTTATTGGTAAAATTTAAAAATAATAAATAAGAATAAGAATAAAATTATATTTTAAATAAAAAAAATTATAATGTAATATTTATTTATCTTTTTGTTAATTAAACAAGCTAGCCACCAAATTACAAAAAATAATCGTGTGGTTGTAATTATTCCATAAATATTTTATAATTAAATAAAAATTTCGTTACAATTCTGTTTACAATTTATAATTTATTATATTTTATAATATTATAACTTATAACACTATATAAAATTTCGTTTATAATTTAATGTTTAATTTTTTTATTTATTAAAATAATTTTAAGATTAAATTATAAAATACTGGAGTAGTGTAATAACGATTGTACTTTGTATAATAAATAATAATTAATAACGATTGTTAAATTAATAAAATTCAAATAATATAAAATAAATTGAACTTATTCAGAATTAGAAAAAAGTGAGTTGCTAAATTCTAGTAATAAAACTTAAACAATTTAATTTTATCCAAAATTCCCCTAATTTAAAAATGAATGGTTTAAAAAAACTTAAAGATAAAAATAATTTCTTTTATCTCATTATTAACTCTAAGATGATGAAAATTAAATATTTAAATTTTACTTATCAAAAAGTTAAAAAGTGAAGAATTACTAAAGCTTGGATCTGGATTCCCGTGACTATCGTCTCTTTATTTTGTTCTTTTTGTTTATATATACTTATATTGGTTTGATTCCTTCGGTTTTGACCTTGATCAAAGTTTATATTTATTTACTAAAGCTTATTTATTTATTTTGTCTCATTTTATTCTTAAAACATTATACATTTTTGATTAACCAAATCATTCCAATGTTTCTTCATATAAAACATTATAAATATCACGGTTCTTTCTTTTACACAGTCAATTACATACAAAAAAATAAAGAGTATGATAAACAACACTTTTGACCCTTCCAATCATGCATGCTACAAACAAATTTGAAATAAAAAATATATATATATACACAAATTTAAACATTTTAATTCTCTTTAATAAAAAAAATATAATAATTAGTTGTGTTGTTTTGGCAAAATTAGGAATGAATAATTAAAAAATAACCGGACGAAACATATACTCCTCCCACCCTTTACCTATATCTTCTTGAATTCTTACCAAATACAAACTATTTCAAGGACAATTTAATCAAAAACAAATTAATTATAAAGTAGGTTTATTTGCTTTTATTGCTTTCTTTCTACATACCTATTTTTAGTTACTGTTCTCACCAACTCTTCTTATCCAATATTTATGTTAAGGTGTTTGCCGTTTGGTTCTCAAAGTTTTTTGAGTTTAAAATATTGTTGGATCTCATATTTTCAATTTTTTCAAGTTATTGAAGATTTAATTCGATTATACTACAATATAAATGAAAATATATATTTAAGTACAATTACATTAGATTAGATGATATTTTTTTTCAGTCCGAAATAAATGACATACTTTTCCTTTTTTGTAATTTACAATATAAAATATATTATTATGAGACAAGGTGAATATAATATATTTTGATCAAAATCAAATATAATATTTGCTTGAATTGTTTTTTGGACAAAATCCTTATTATTCACTTTTGATTATGATTCCTAAAAAAGGAAAAATGAATAATTTGGCATTTATCATTGTTTTTATAAAAAATATGTTGCAAATGAACTGAATTGATTTTTTTATAAAAATAATAATAATTTTTTATAAATTATTAAATATTTTTTTAAATATATTAATAATATTATGACAATAACTAAATTTTATATTTAAAATTATAGATTAAAATTATTTTTTGTTTATTTTATTTTAATTTATTTTGAAACAAACTAAAATCTGAACTGAAATTAAATTCAAAAGAACAAGTCCTAACAATATTAAAAACAAAAAACTGTTGAAAGTAACTGTTCCTAGTTTTATATTTTTTTTTAGGTAATTTTTGGATCTCTAAAACTCTTTTAAAATTTTGAAAATAGTACTACACTCTCCCTCTCCTCCACATAATCATTCCATCACTTAATTACATTTTCATTTTTCATACTTTATCAAATACCTATAACCTACTACCCACAACTCACTTCAATTTATTTTTTATTTTCTAATTATTTATTGATTCAAAAAATATTTTTTCTTTATTTTCAAAAAAATAAAAAATATTAAAAAACTATTATTTCCTAATTTAAAATTATAATAATAAATTAGAAGAAAATAGAGTAATAAATTGTTATTTAAAAACTATCAATAGTGGTTTTTATTTGTAGAACATAAAAAAAAATTGTGTTATTATAAATATTTTGTGTTATTAATATAATAAAATTTTAGTTTACATTGACACATGTCCACTTTTTTTGTTCAAAAAATCTCGCGAACTTGAGCCGTGAGATGACCATGGCGTCGTTTTTATTTATTTTTATTAACTTGACTAGGGGCGTGGGCGTGTATGCCCCCGATAAACATAGTCTAACTAATAGACTAACTAAAGAAGATTATCTTTGGAATATAAATACACAAAACCCCAATTGTGGCATTTGTCAATGAAACTATGCAAGCACAAGACTCGAGAGAAGACTGCAAGAGGACTAGTGAAAAAAGATATACCTGATGGCTAGCTCGGAACAATCATCTAGCTCGTCAAAGAAAACACGACTCCGTGAAATTCTTGTCATTACTAGTTGTAATGGCATCTTGAGCTGTCAAATTTAAGCATTTGTAAACTGATGACATAATATATATCTAAAGCATCACCATTTTTTGCAATACAACCCGCACAGTGATAAATAGGATGAGATCCAAACAGATTGAAAAACAAAAGCAAAAAACAGAGGTAAATAAAACACAATACAGACACACAACATAGTAGTAGTCGTCGAGGGCGTTAAACCATCAACATAGCTTCCAGTCTCCAGAAGCCTGAATAATAAGCCCAACCCTCCCATTCACTAATCTATAAATGTGCCATGTCCGACTCAAACAAAGCTTAAAATCATCACATAAATTCCTTGTATCCGAAGGAAAATATGAAATTACTTGGGACCAATATCCTTAAGGGCATTGATCTGTTCCTCACCCATAGCAGACATAACACTCACAACAAGGTCTTTTCCCTCAGCAAATCCATCCTTGATCTGTTGTGCATTAAAAATAAGAATCAATGTTAGCAGAGGCGTTCCATAAGTTTTTCAAATGAATATCTATCATTTTGAACAACTCATTAAACATTTTACAAAAAAAAAAGATTGAAAATTTCGATTTAGATAACTTAGTTAAAAAAAATCACATTGTATAAGATCTAATACATCTTATTTGTATATTAACCAAGAAACCGATAAACCCATTTATAAGTTGAAATATGTCAAACCTGGGTAAGCAAATTGTCATCGGTTGGAAGCCTGAGGTCATCCTTAGTGTTACCATTATCAGTCAGCAAGCTCACCTGCACAATTGTTTCATTATGGGTTGATTTATTGACTATTTGACTATACCACACAATCAATCAACAAATGAAATAAGTAAAGTAGTCACATACAAATCCATCCTCAGAGATGTCGATGAGCTGGTAGTCAGTGCGGTTAACATGTGGAACCTGGATTTCAATGATGATGATAATAAGCAATCACACAAAATAATAATATAATAATAATAAACAGTGATAATCGTTTAAGATTGATTTATTAACATGCAGACAATATGCGTACATCACAGTTATGGGAAGAGGGCACAATATCTTCGAGCTTCTTGGAAGTGAAGATGTCAATTGCAACAAAGTGACATTTAGCATGGCCATGCTTTCCAGTTTTGGAAGTTGAAACTTCCACAACCTGAAACAACAACAAGGGTCGCATAATTCAGAAACTATGATACTATTAACAAAATAAAGTGGAACAATAAAATTCATAGACTAGTAAACATAAACATGTAAAGTCCAAAACAGAGTGGCTATCTACATGGCACGATGATTTCTAGTAAACACCTAAAACAAACATGGGGCTTCGCCATGTTCGCAACGATCAATTTCCCAGCGAAAAAAAAAGTCCCACTGAATTCGAACAAAAAATTTCGATACAGTTCTACACATAAGAAGCATCAGAATTAATCTAAAACTGTAGAATCAAAACCAAACCACTCAAATTACAGGAAAAAATTAACATCGCCATCCAACACAAAATAAAACACAACACTAAGATCAATCAAAATCTGCACTTTTACAGTTTCGACAACGAAATTACATAAAAAAAAAGAGCTCAATTGAAAAGTAAATTCATCAACAATTAAAAAAAACAGAAAACAAAAAACAAACCTTGCACGGGCGACCTTTGATAACGATATAACCATTCTTACGAATGGTCCCGGCCTGCTGCGGATAAGTCTTGGAGGCGCCGGCGTCGGCCTTGGACTCAAAGTGGTGCTCCTCGTCCGACATCTTCGGCGGCGATTAGAAAGAGAGAAGCTGAAATTAGAATTGTTCTTACAGAGAGTGAGCAACGGAGATGCAAAATGAGCGAATAATTAAATATACAATTATATAGGGTTTGAGCCTTTCTGGGATTGATTTTGGGCCGTTGGCTGGGCGGTGGACGGATTTGATTTGATTGCAGAGTCTGCGTCAAAACTACGCAGTATTTGGGTTTGCTTATTTTATTTAGGGCCTCATGCCATTTGTTCTCTCTATTTTGTGGAATACTACTTTACATTAAAATTGTTATATTTGATGATTTTAGCTTTTCAAAAAGGATGTTTGACTTTAAAAGAAATCAATTTAATTTAATGTTAAAATAATTTATAATTCAATTAAAAAAAATTCAAGTATTGTAAAAATATCAATTTTAAATACATTTTAAACATTTCTAAGATATATTTAAATTAATTATAAATAATTTGAAAATATTATTTAAAATTTTTAAAATGTCTTAATATATCATTTTAAATGATTATAAAACTATTAAACAAAAGAAAATGTAATTTTAATACTTTTTAAATGATTTGTGATACTTTTTAAACATTTTAAAGTATTTTAAAATAATTTTTAAGTGATTCAGATTATTTTTTAACATTTTAAAGTTTTTTTTAATATTTTTTTAAAGGTTTAGAAATATTCTTAAATATTTTAAAATGTATAAAAATATTTTTTAAAATAATTTCGAATTTTAAAGTATTTTAACTGTTACAGTACTTACTACCATCGTAGCTCCGGTTTCCCCCAAAAATGGCGTCCTCCAAAACCCTAATCCGCACCGGTGTCTCTCTGATGACCCGTCTCCTCAACCATACTGTCCACCCCAACCCGAATCCGATTATGTCTCAGAGCCCACAATCGATCGCCCCGCCGAAATTATTCCCCTATCTGTTTATTCCTCAATCCTCGCCGCCGTTACATTTCCCACAGCATCAAGGCGACGTCTTCGATCCGATGAAAACTCTCTCTTCCGAAGGCTTCCTCTACCCTTCCGGCCTTCCTTATCTCCCGTTCTTCCTGCCCGAAGGTGAACTTATATTTTTTTTTCTCATTTAATTATTTATTTCACTTATCATTGGAATTTGAGTTCTTGCAAGCTAATTGAGCTTAATTGTTGTTGTTGTTGTTGCTATTTTTTTCCAGTGATTGTGTCAGTTTTTGTTGTTAGTAAGGGTACTTACTCTTTGATACATTTCGTTTATGGTTCCGCACAACTGACATTGATTTAGGCCTTTCAGTGACGATGATTTATCTGCCTATAACCGACATTTTTCTTATTCAATGTAAATGTTTTCCATCATGTTTAAAATTCAAGTCGTGTGGATTGTTTAGTTGAGTTCATTGCTAAAGTTGCATTCTATCTTATTATCCAGCTGAGTAAGAAACTCTTAATAGTATATGTTCATTTGTCTTGCATCAGTAATTGCCTAATTGGTAGGGGTTTTATGCTGTGATATACTGATATTAGGTCATTATGTAATTTTTAATTAGTGTAACCTGCGTGTTGTGATGATTCGAAGTAAAATGTAACTATCATATATTCATAAGAGTATGATTTCTTAATCTTTTTGTTGTGTGTAGGTATTCTTTTCTCAAGTGGTTGATAAAATAATTCTAATACTTAAGTTTGGATTATGTAATAGAAAAAACTGTGATTCTTATTGTGATCATTCTCAGCAACTTAATTACTATTTATTGAATTGGAAACCGAGGAACTTAAAAAGATATCAACTCCTACTTTGTGATATGTTATTTTTGACTCACTGCAGTAGATGAATCATCCTCAAGTACGACTATGCAACTACTCCCAAAGCGGACCTACCAACCGAGCAACATCCGGCGCAAAAGAAATCATGGATTCTTTGCTAGGTGGGTCCCATCATCTCTTGTTCACACTTCACGAATAAATACATGCATTCGTTTGTGCACAAAACTGCTTGTCTCTTCATTGTTATTGTTCTAGCTGAGAAAAGTGAAAACACTGGAAGATTGATAGAAACACAACTACTGAAGGATGCAAGACAAGAAGTAATGCCTTTTATTTTATCATGTTTTCATTGACGCACAGGTTTTATGAAAGGCTACTAAGTTCACCGATACATTTTTCTTGTTGGGAATCTTGCTTCCAATTTTCATTTCATCGGCGCTTGTGACTTCTTTACCCTGCTTGCCGTAATTTAGAGGGTTACCATTTGTGCGTGTGCATAACTTGGATAGTTTTCTAAATCACTATGAAATCTCCTCACATATGGTTCTCTTTTATGAATCGCACCCTCAGGAGCGCGATTATTCATTAAAGTGTTTGTAAATCTTTGGAATAGTTTTTTCGTACTTTCGAGAAATAATTGTTATGTCCTGATATATTTGATATTCTCTAATGCATCTTTCTTTCCTCAACAGAAAGGCAACAAAGGGTGGCCGCAGAGTTATTGCCCGAAGAGTTGCAAAGGGCCGGTTTAGAATCACAGCATAAACATGCATGTTTTCAAGCGGAACTTGGAATCCACATCTGAAGTTGATTTGATCATTGGCTCAAAAGCTTCGTGTGGAAAGGAAAATGTTAGTGTTGTTGACACTTAAAAAATTAGTGATGCATTTTGCTTGCTATTCTAGCGTAAAACCTTTGGTGCTTTAAGAGTTACAATTGTTTTTGTACTGAACTGACCTATGAATTTGGATGTCCATAATCTTGCTAGCTTTACTTGTCATTTTTAAGGTGATGAGTAATGCTTGAAGTGCAGAATTTATGCAAGAAATAAGTTATCGTGGACACGAGACATGGTGTAGAGTTGTGCTTATTGGGCCAATGCAGAAATTTTGTGCGGCTGGGTTGAGCTGAGTTGAAACTCACTTCTGCTGGCGGTGGGCTGGCTTAGTTCAGCCCCACCCCAATTTGATCTCTAGTTTGCGTCTGTCACATGTTTCGATCGATAGGGCTTTGACCCAAGTAAGCCAAAACTATTTTGGTTCTAAGAAAACACAAGTAACTTTAACATGATTGTAGTAAAATTTAGAAGATAGTTGTTACATAACTTTAATATCACAGTAGCTTTTATATATATTAGAGATATACTTACAAAGATTTAAATATCTAGTTATGTATTACAAAATCCAATATGCAATATACAGACTACATCATTGAAAACAAACACAATAGTAGCTAGTATTTAATTATTAACAGTTAGTCATTTATGAAATTCATGTTATATGTCATGGCTGATCAGCTGGGTCCCAGTAGGTTTTCCAGGAAAACAGCTGCTGCATGGCAGTGCAGTACCAGAGGCCAAGGACGGTGGGCTCGATGATGAGCTGAACGATGCCAGTAGAGACTCGATGCAATCTGTTGATTTAGGAGAAGCCGGCGATGAAATCTCAACAATTTCATGAAGTTGAAAAGGCTCTTTTTTGGTAGGGGTTGATGAAAAGGGAAGCTCAAGGCCACTATCATCGACCCCCGTTGAATGTAGACGATCGTGCGGTAGCAGTGGATTGGAGGTATCATCGTAGTTGAAGATGAAATCGTTATTTAGCAGGGTTTGGTGGTGGTGGTTACCGTGATCTTGTGGGATGATAGGGTTCATGCATGGCGGGGACCAATTATAATTAGACAAAAGATGAGGGGTGCAATTAGTATTAACGCAGTGATATTGGTCGATGAATAGTGTTGACGAGGAGGAGGGTTGTTGAAATATGGGATTCATAAACCCCAGATGGTCGAGGAGGGGTGCGGGTGGAATAATAAAATTGATGTTTGGAGGGGTGGGGCTGCAAATTCTATTTATTTGGGGGATATTATTGTGATGATGATTTAGAGAAGAGGTTTGATCGGCGATGAAAATGGGAAGGCGTGGGGGTGACAACCCGAGCATTTTTTTGATGGTGGAGTTCCAAAAGTTCTTGACTTCGTTGTCGGTTCTTCCGGGGAGATGCTTAGCTATCTGGGCCCACCTGATGAATTTTGGTTTGTTTGGGGGTGATTAAGAATATTTAGTGGGAGTATGGGGGCTGAAGTGTAAAAAAGTAAAAGTAAAGTAGTACCTACCTGTTTCCGAGATGTTTGTGAAGGTGAATGATAATGGCAGCTTCATGGGATGAGAAATGGCCTCTCTTGAGATCAGGCCTCAGGTAGTTTATCCACCTCAGCCTGCAACTCTTTCCGCACCTTTGCAAACCTTTTGTATGGGGATTCAATCAATCATATTATATATATATATTTATTAATGTAATGTTGAAGAAATTAGACAGTTATATATAATATGTACCGGCAAGTCTTGGAACTGCACTCCAACAGCCATGACCGCCGTAGGTGGAAATGTAATTGATCAATTTTTCATCTTCATCCGGCGACCACAGACCTCTCTTCACTTTCTGTTTGTTGCAGCAACTATGATGCCCCATTTCTCTCTTTCTTTCTTTTTCGCACACAAAACAATATATATATATATATATATATATATATATATACTACTTTTGTCTCAAATAAATGCAATATATCATACACACAAATATATGATGTATACAGTATGTAAGGAAGTATTCTCTTCATGTCAGAACAATAGTTACACCTCCATTGTATTTTGTGTATTTTGTGTCCGAATAATAGTTACATTTTTTTTTTGTGAAGTAAGTATGACTATTCTTTTAGAATACACTTAGTAACTAGTAATGTAGTATATATTTTAGAGCACATACTGCTTTTAGAGATGGATGGGGCCTGTTATTGGGATATCGTATTTTATTACAAAAGTACAATTCAGATATTGAATTTAATGACAAGGGTTGTACCATGACGGCTATCAGGGCCCTCTTTTGTTCATTTTTTTGTTTCTTGAAGTGAAAATATTTAAAAGCTGCAAATATAAAAGCTTTTTGGAAGTGAAAATATATGTGTAATAAAATAAAGCTGAAATGAAACGAAGCAATAGCAAACCCTCTCGTATATACTGTACAATATTTAGAGATTGTACGCAAGTATAAGACACATACAAACAAAATCTCAAAATCACTTTTTTTTATTTATTTATGCATTTCTTAAAATATAAACAAAATGTGTTGTGTATCGGTGAAAATTGTCTTATTGAATTTGAAATTCTTGTTGGTTTCTTGAGGGGTTTCATCATATATTTGGACAAGAGAGAAAAAAAACAAAAATATGAATAATTCACCGAAGAAAATACAGTATATATGACATCATTTAGTTGAAAATATATTCTGAAGATGTGAAAATTAAACAATTAGAAATGTAATGTGACATTGTTTCAAACATTAAAAGTTAAAACTACATACGTTCACACACATATAAATGCAAATTATAAATGAAATTACTAATGCTCGACTTCTTGACAATTCTTGTTGACAGTTAAAATTACTTTAATTATAAGCGAAATATACTGATAGAAACCCTAATTGTACGTGACGTTTACCGAATTGTTAGTAAACCCTAGGCCCCTAGCTAGCTATCTCTTCTTACAACAAATGCTCGACTTCTTGATAGTGAAGTTATGTGAGTTTTACTCATTATCAATTATCATAGTGTATTATACACATGTATATTGACACAAATTATGAATACAATACATATATATAGGTTTTGCTTCATGTTGATGCAATATAGTTTTGTTAGGATTATTGAGATGAAGAAATCGGTTATGGAATATCGTCACCATGATCACCAAACATTAAATGCTAGAGATATCAAGGGCACACATATACGGACACCAATAATCTACATTTCTTTCATTTATATATATATATATATATATACACAAAAAAAAAATGTGTTTGCCATTTGGTGGGCATTCACACAATTAATAATTGACAATAATATATACATCCATATATATTTTGAAGAAGCCAATTAAATACGTACATTGAGAGAAAGCCTTATTCTACACCACTCAAAACCTAGCTATATCTAGGATAACTTGATTTAATTTGTAATGTCGATCATATTATTATTATTGGAACGACCTAATCGATCGATCCATATTGTAGTATGCATGCAGTAATGAAGTCGGTGAATGTTTAACGGATTCAAGATTTTCGTTTCCAATAAGCGATTTTCGAATTGACATCCAAACAACCGCCGTGCTCCCAATTCCTCGATCGCATGTGTTCGGTTAAGGTAAAAAAAACATATGTAGGGTTTTTGGTGTGTGTGATTTACGTTAAATTATTGGTTGTTGTTCATATATTACATGTTACATCAAGTGGCAATGATCGATATATATGATTATGATATATGGTAGTATATATGTACGTAGTACGTAAACTATATATGTAGTACTACAGTATGTGTGGTCCTTCAATTCGAGTGGCCATATATTGATTTGGTATATACTTTGATTTTGTTTTTTCAAGAATTCAATTTTCAACATCATAAAAATTTGGGATATCTCTATTAATTATAACAAAGGATTCGTCGCAATCGATCTATTTGTAATGGATTGAGTCTGTTGCAATTGATCCGTCGCAGTCGATCTATTTGGAGCCTTAAAAGTTTATTAACTACATAATTTCTAGTTTCTAATTACTACATTATTAATTTAGAAGTATTTAGATTTTAGAGTAGTACTATTAAGACAATGATACTAGCTACATAATTACTCTAATTACATTACTAATTACAAAAAATGTTACCCCGAAATGATAATCACTTTAATTTTTATACTACTCTTTATGTCTCCAAAAAGTTGTGATATTTCCCTGGACACAAAAATTGCATTCGGTTGAAAAAATTGCATTCGGTTGAATCGATATAACCGGGCATTTATAGTTACATGTATTTTCAATTTCTTATTTGCTTGGGCTTTACTTACCCAATATAAAGATTGGACTCTTGAGCCCAATGGGCCTGTTAGTATTGAACTGAGAAGCGACTTCCTTCTTTCTCCACCGTAGATCGATCAGCTTCCGTCTCAACTGAACTTACTTCTTGACTAATCGGATTCGACGAAGAAATTCTGAAATTAGCTGAAAATCAAGAATATTACAGATGGCAGAACGAACAGGTATCATAAATTCTGGTAGTTTTTTTTTTTCCTTCTAATTTTTATTGTCAATTATACTTGTTTGGATTTCTGCGAAATCGAATTCTTGCAGAGGTTTTCGGGGGCTGCAAAATGTTATTTTCAAATTTCACGAATTCTCATGGGTTTTGCTTTTAAACCAACAATTCTAATCAAAGTTTCAATTTTTATGCGCTTTCAATTTAGGGTTCATCTCCTTAAATTAGGGAAAAGCAAAATACTGTATCGAGTATTTTTAGCCAATATTTCTGGTATTGATTGAGCTTTCCAATGGTGGTTTAGATTTTCACATTATCAGTGGTCAAGCTAAAGGTCAGCTGGGCCGGGCCTCAGCCCGTCCTTTTTTCTGCTTCTAGTTTGTCAGGGATTTTCGGCAAAAACCTCCTAAAAAATAATTAGTAGTAATTGCAAATCCTAGGTTGGTTCTTTTTCTTTCTCTCTGTTTCTTGTGCGTTTGTTCCATTAGCTATTTGATCTTAGTACTTATAACAATAACGCGTTAGTTTATTTCTCTGTTGCTTATAGAAACACATGTGAAATCGCCCAATGTGATGGAGCAAGCACCGGAGGGGACTCAAAACAACAAATCGCCACTTCATGAGACAGAAACCCATGGGACGAGCGACGACATCGATGAGAGCACTCCGATCGACGAAGTCAAAGGACCTAGCGTCTTTGAGCGTGTCAAGGAAGAGGTTGAAGCCGTGGTCGGATCTGTTGTTCACCCCAAGAAATAGTTCTGTATGAAGTTCTTGACTCTTCCCGTTTAAGTCATTAATAATTAAAATAAAACAGTTATCTTTACACACCCTCTTAAAGTGCTTGAGTTATATTCAAAACAGTTATCTTTACACTCCTGTTGTTTGTTTCTTTGTTTTATCTAATGCATACATAGAGAAGTGTTTAATATTGACAAAAAAGTGATTGTTAGTGTCATTATGAAAAACCACTCTTATGTCTAAACTTTGGTTTCGTAATTTTTTTGTTGGGCTAAAGTCGATGCAGCAAAGGCAATGAATTAGATTGTGTCGGGAGATCCAATTATCGCTAGGATTACCATTTTGCTTCGCATAACCCAAATTTGAACCCGTCGGCTGAATCACCTCGAGCTTCCGGGCTGACCAATGGCAATAGACCATACATCTAATAGGAATTTGGGTCTTTAGAAGAAGAAGAAGAAGAAAGTAGTTAAACCTATTAGGAGATGTATTACTTAGAACTCCAACTTCTTCAATTCTGGTCAAACCCAATTCCTGAGAAGTTGAAAGTTGTTGAATATTGAGAGTGGGGTCAATGCATTTATCAGTGAGTGATTACATCACTGTCAGTGACTTACAGCCCAATCACTGAAAGACATTTCAGAGTCCCTCCTCCCCATATGTGTATGCCTGCTGTGTTTTCATGTGCCAAAACATTTTTCATGATTTAAATAATCAGAAATTTGATTTCCATCCTTCTTTTAAGGTTATATCAAATCAATCTCAGGTCCCATGTCTGATCATGCTACTATTCATTCATTCTGTGGGCTCACATACAGAGGAGGATACCTCATGAAAAAAAACTTTCAAGCATTGAATGCAATGCAGAGGTATCAGATTCCCTCTTTCTTAGAATCTTGTTTTCCATAAATCAATCAATCTCTCTTTCTTTCTCCCTCTCTCTCTCTCTCACACACTCACAGCCACAGGTATGTTATCAAGGTTAAGTTCTTGCATCATACTCCCTCTTGACTCTTTGCATTATGGTGATGTAATAATTTGTATGGTTGTAAGTAATTATTTGTGAATATTTTGAACATGCAAAAAATGTAAGATGACTAATTCAGTGATGAAGGAAAACTAAACTAGATACAGTGTTAAGGGAAGGAAAAAGGTTTCTAGTACTACTGCCCTTACTGAGTTCCTGCCTGAAAACAGTGAATGTTTCAGATAACATAATTAATTAATTTTTAGTTTTTGCAGCCTTTTTCTTTTGTCTTTTCATTTCTACCACTTATGGAATGTAACTCATAACAGACAGAGAGAGAGAGAGATTTGCAGTACAAGCCTCCATCAGCTACTCTACTGGTCTAGTATATATTATTGAGAAATGGGATGAATTAAATTTGTCTCTTTTTTGGGAAAAGGTTGTGGCTCCCATGTTTATATACTTCACTCTTGCATGGACTTGTTGAAGGAAAAACAAGAATCTTATTCCATCTTTCTCTCTCTCTCTCTCTTGTAAAAAAAATGAGGCCATTTTCTTGTTGCCTTTTGGTGTTGTTTCTGCTGATTCTTGTAAACGGTTTTACCCTTTTTCACCAAGGTAACTTTTTTTTTTCTTTCCTCAAATTATATGTATGTAACTAACATGCACATCACATTCTTGATTAGGCACAGTCCAAAATCAAGATCGTTTGGCATTGCAATTAACTCAGAGCTCAACTGAGGTGTAATACATCTCTTACCTACTATTTTTATCATTACATTATCTTTATTAAGAAAAATTATAAAATACTAGAAAAAAATTATTAATTCCCAATTATTGTCTTTTTAAATTTTTGAATGAAAAGAAAATGGAGGACCCAAGGGCAAATAAGGAAATCAACAAGGTTGGGTCAAGCCCACCAAGATGTGAGCACAAGTGCTATGGGTGCAGGCCTTGTGAAGCGACTCAAGTCCCCACCACAACGGCCCATTTCGGAGTCCAGTACACTAATTACGAGCCTGAAGGATGGATGTGCAAATGTGGGCCCACTTTTTTCAGCCCATAACTTTTGGTAGCACTACTATTTATTTGGAGATTTAAGTTTGGAGAAAATTTTCAGCTGTTTACTTTACTTTTTTTTTTCTTTTCTAAATGCTGTTGGACTGCATAGAAACCAATTTTTGTACTATAAGATTTATGGTTTCACAATCAATTAAGGAACGTGCATGCTACTTTGTCTAATAAGTAGATATAACATATATTTACAAAACAAAGCAAATTGACCCACACACAGTGTAGTGGTGCATGGTCGTCCAACATATAGTCATTCTGGTCAACACTATTCAATTTATTAAATATCAAAATTATTGATTATAAATATTTTTTATAATAATAATAATCAATAGTACAATTATAAATTGTGAGTTCAATTTATTATATATTTCATTTGTATAATGGGGTCGATAGTCGAAAAGCAATAATAGACGAAGTCAGGTTTTCATTCGTTGAAGTACTCCGTATTTTTTGTCTGGTTGATTACGGCCTAATTAATACTCCCCTTCTAATTATTAGTACATGGAATATTTAAATATCCCGTACTACTATATTTTTATATTTCTACTTTTTAAAATACTCCCTCTTTTTTTTATATAAGTCTTTTTAGCTTTTTTATTTTTTTCAAATTATAAGTCATTTTAGCTTTCATAAATGATGTAATGACATCAATTTCTTAAATTTTCAATTTTATATGTAATTGTTTTTTCTTTCAACCAATCATATTTCATTTCATTATTTTTATTTTTAGATATATTTTAATAAATATTAATTATCATAAATTACTTTCTTAAATATTGTGTCCAAGCTTAGGAAGTCTTATATAAAAAATAGGAGGGAGTAATCAATAAATTAAAAACATAAAATTTGATTTCTAATAATTTCTGCTAATCATTTTAATACAAAAATAAAATTAGGTAGATCGGTTCACTGGACCAAACGACCCCTAACTTCGACTGCTGCTGCATTCACGTAACGTAAGTGCAATTCATACCGCGGAACTTTAATTACTACTACTATTGAATTTTAAATTCTGAATTAATTGACACTGTTGTAGAAACTAATTTTATGAGTGACGTCAGCATTTTAGGATTAGGTTTACATTCATTGTGATTTGTGAATAAATAGGACCCAGCAAGCTAAAACTCTGCATTCTGACGTGACATTAATAAATTAGGAATTCAAGTGTCAAAATTAAAAAATCAAAACATAAAAGTAAATATATATTTTAAAATTAAACTTAAAATTATTATACATAAAATAAAAAAAAATTAAAATAAAATTATAATTTAAAATGAAAACAATAAAATAATAATTATTTTATTTAAGACTAATTTATATATAGTAAACCAATAATAACTAACCATTTAACAAAATTAATTTACCATAATAAAAATAATAGTTTCATTTGGTAATTGGTATATTAATTTATTTATAGTATAATAAAATAACATAGCGAATGTAAAATAATAATTAAATAAATAAACAAAAATAAAATTGAAAACAAAAAATTAACAAAGGTGAGAGAGAAAGAGAGAGAGAGAGAGAAACACTGGCATTGTACAATAGTAAAATTTGTGTTTCGATCGGATTTTTTTTTCTTCACTGCTCGAAATCGAAATCAATCGCCTTCATCGTGACCCATTCTCCCATTTATTTTCCCCCTTCCATTCGTCGTTTCTCTCTCTCCTCCATTGCGATCTCCGAGCTGCAATCAGAGTCAAATCCCGTTAAAAACAATCGGGTAAAACGGAAACACAAAGATTCATTTTTTTAAATATCCCGTTCACGCTTTTGTCGTTTGATTCGCTTTATCAATGTGGGTTTTTGTTTTTACGTGTTATTGATATTTGCTGTTTTTGAAGTTCTTAAGCTGTTGTGTTGGGAAATCGAGCTGACATTATTTGTATGACGCATCTTATTGCATTACGATTTGAATGTAATTCTTGTTTTTAATACTGCCGATGTTTTGATGTGTTTTAAAAGGACGCTGATGCGTTCTAGTGATGATTATTCGATTATATACAGATGAATCCTTGTCATTTTGATGGTTTTAATATTCAATTAAGCTCTTTTCACTTTGATTCTTGGATGTGATAACTCGTTTCTTCTGTCTGTCTGCGATTAATTTTGCGAACCCGAATCGCATATAATCTGTTTTTTTCTTCTTTCTATAGACTGCTGGGACTAACCACATCGAGAATTCTGACGGCAGCCTCATGTGGGACTGTAAATTTAGCCACAGTGAATAGTTGTTATGCAAGCAAACCCTTTTGCTTGCACGGTGGAGGCATAGGGTTGGTGTATGGTCCGACTTGGCACGATAAAATTGTGTTTGGAAACAGATTAATAGAAAAATGGCTCGAGGGAGAATAAGGGCAAGAATTCGACGAAGCCATCTTTATACATTCGCTTGTTATAGGCCGCCTCCTACTGAAGAAGAACAGCCTCACGATTTTAACGGCCCCGGGTTTTCCCGTATGGTTTATTGCAACCAGCCTCACATGCATGCACAAAAACCACTAAAATACTGCTCAAATTACATTTCTACCACAAAGTACAACTTCGTTTCTTTTCTGCCAAAGGCCATATTTGAGCAATTCAGACGTGTAGCCAATTTGTACTTCCTTCTAGCTGCTGTCTTATCTCTAACTCCTGTATCGCCTTTCTCAGCCGTGAGTATGATTGCCCCGTTAGCTTTTGTGGTCGGGTTGAGTATGGCTAAGGAGGCTCTTGAAGATTGGCGTAGGTTCATACAAGATATGAAGGTCAATCTGAGAAAAGCCAATGTGCATAAAAGAGACGGCGTGTTTGCTCTTAAACCCTGGATGAAGCTTAGGGTCGGAGACATAGTGAAAGTGGAGAAGGACAAATTCTTCCCTGCAGATTTACTTCTCCTGTCCTCAAGTTATGAGGACGGAATTTGTTATGTCGAGACCATGAACTTAGATGGGGAGACTAATTTGAAGGTGAAACGCTCATTGGAGACTACTCTGCCATTGGATGATGATCAGGGTTTCAGTGATTTTACCGCGTCCATTAGGTGCGAGGACCCGAATCCCAATCTCTACACTTTTGTTGGGAATTTAGAATACGATCGGCAGGTTTACCCTCTTGACCCAAACCAAATCCTCCTCCGAGATTCGAAGCTTCGGAACACAGCCTTTGTTTATGGTGTGGTGATATTCACTGGCCATGATAGTAAAGTTATGCAGAACTCCACAAAATCTCCTTCTAAGAGGAGCAGGGTTGAAAAGCAAATGGACAAAATAATATACATCCTTTTCAGCCTCCTCGTATTAATCTCATTCATAAGCTCAGTCGGTTTTATTGAGAAGACTAAGAATGCTTTGCCCAATTGTTGGTATTTACAGGTTCCTGATTCCGAAGGTCTATATGATCCCACAAAACCACTAACGTCAGGGTTCTATCATCTGATTACGGCTCTTATATTGTACGGATATTTGATACCAATATCCCTATACGTTTCGATTGAGGTCGTAAAAGTTCTCCAGGCCTTATTCATAAACAAGGACATTCATATGTACGATGAGGAAACCGGGACCCCCGCTGATGCACGCACCTCAAATTTGAATGAGGAGTTAGGACAGGTGGACACAATCCTTTCTGATAAAACGGGCACTCTGACTTGCAACCAGATGGACTTTCTCAAATGCTCGATCGCAGGGATCGCTTACGGCATGCGTGCTAGTGATGTCGAACTCGCTGCTGCAAAACAGATGGCCATTGAAATGGATGGGGGCCAGAGCCACGCTAGCACACCTCATGCATGGCGGAATAGTGGCTTTGGGGAATCGGAGATCGAATTAGAATCTGTTATTTCATCGGGTCAAGAAGATGGGCGTAAGACTATAAAGGGGTTTAGCTTTGAGGATAACCGGCTCATGAATGGGAACTGGTTTAGAGAACCCAGCGCGGATAATATCTTATTGTTTTTCAGGATACTATCGGTTTGTCACACTGCGATTCCAGAGGAAGATGAAGAGACAGGCATTTTTACATATGAAGCAGAGTCTCCTGATGAAGGCACGTTTCTTGTTGCTGCTAGAGAATTTGGTTTCGAGTTTTGTAGGAGAAATCAGTCGAGTGTATTTGTTCGGGAGAGGTATCCTTCTTATCAAGAGCCCGTTGAGAGGTGAGTCTTTGATCAAAAATGTAATCGTTGCTTGTTTTGAAAGTTCCATGTCTTGGAGCATTTGTAATCAGTTTTATTCCCTTTCAAATTCAGGGAGTATAAAGTTCTTAATTTGTTGGATTTCACTAGCAAAAGGAAGAGAATGTCTGTTATTGTCCGGGATGAAAATGGTCAGATCATTCTCTTTTGCAAAGGAGCTGATAGGTGTGCCTCTGATCAAATGGGCTGAGTTCTACCTGACTACCATTGTTAACATTTCATAGATAGTTTTATTTATATTATATATCACTATTAAAGGGTATTCTTATTCGTTTTAACCCAAAAAAGAAAAACATGGCCACTAAAAGTATTTCCACTGCAAATCATTACTCAAGCCTTTCACTGTCAAATTCTGTCGGCCTCCCTAAGGCTGTACTTTTTTTTTTTTCTTGAATTTAATGCATTGTTTTCTGTACAGTATAATCTTTGATAGGCTAGCAAAGAACGGGAGAATGTACGAGGAAGAAACCACTAAGCATTTAAATGAATATGGAGAAGCTGGATTGCGTACTTTAGCACTTGCTTATAAGAAACTAGACGAGGCTAAGTATGCCGCTTGGAACGAAGAGTTCACTAGAGCAAGAACCTCCATTGGTGGCGATAGGGAAGGAATGCTTGAGCGGATTTCTGATACGATGGAAAGGGATTTGATACTTGTTGGAGCCACTGCCGTCGAGGACAAGTTACAGAATGGAGTACGTCATATATCTTCAAGATAATTACAATACCGCCCCTGAGGACTATTATACGAATCTCTCCTTTTTCTCTAAATGTAGGTGCCTCAGTGCATAGACAAACTGGCACAAGCTGGTCTAAAGATATGGGTTCTGACAGGAGACAAGATGGAAACTGCAATAAACATAGGGTCTGTTTCTCGCTTCCTTTTCTTCCTATTTTCGGATGATATGGAAACTCGATGATCATAAGCTTTTGAAGATTGCTAAATTGAGATCTTGTCGCCATGCAGATACTCTTGCAGTTTGCTTAGGCAGGGCATGAAGCAGATTTGTATAACAACAATGAACACTGATGCATTAGTGATCCAGGATCCCAACCAGGTAAATACTTTGTAGGAAAGACAAATGTGAAATTTTATTTCGAAAACTAATTTAAAATTTGGCGGAAACAACTTTATAAAAAAAACCTTTTTCTGCATAGGCTGTAAAGGAGAATATATTAATGCAAATTACGAATGGAACCCAAATGATCAAGTTAGAAAAGGACCCGCTTGCCGCATTTGCTTTGATCATTGATGGGAAAACTCTAACTCATGCCCTGGAGGAAGACATGAAACATCAGTTTTTGAATTTAGCTATTGATTGCGCGTCTGTCATATGCTGCCGCGTCTCTCCCAAACAGAAAGCTCTAGTAAGAATACATTTTGGGTTACTTGTGTGGAAAATATAAGTATACAACAAATCTGCCATTCTATTTTTTATTTTATTTTAAAAACTCACTCTCAAGAGGAGGTTGCTTGTTTAGTAGTAACGGGGGTAATGTTTAATTCTAAAGATAATTGTACATTTTGCCACTAGTCTTAACATGGGGTAGTTTTGTACTTTCGCCTTGTCATCAACCCTCATGAATATACTACATTTCCCACTTATGTTATTTGGTAAATTAGGTAACAAGATTAGTGAAAGAAGGAACTGGGAAGATCACTTTAGCAATTGGTGATGGCGCAAACGATGTTGGCATGATTCAAGAAGCAGATATTGGCGTTGGCATCAGCGGATGTGAAGGCATGCAGGTTGTTAAAAAAACCGTACCGCTACTTAACTGTATGCATCTAAAGAAATTTTGGGAAAATAGTTTTACAACACGAAGTTTCTGGCTTGAGGAAATGATTAAAGAACTAAAACAAAACTTTACTGCTCATTTGTACATAGTTTGAATATGGAGTATTTAATAAAATTAGAAACGCTAAACGGCTACAGTTGTAGATTTCTCCTCCTTCAGTATGCTCTTCATATTGAGTTCAACAGATATTTACACAGTTCCATTTTCTTGAAAATGACGTTGACTTTATGTTTCACTGTCGTTTAACTGAAATAAGTTGCTTGGATGTTTTATTGCTTAATATATCAGCTGTGTGCAGGCTGTGATGGCTAGTGACTTTGCCATAGCACAGTTTCAGTTTCTGGAGAGGCTTTTGGTCGTACATGGTCATTGGTGCTACAAAAGAATTGCTCAGATGGTATTTTTTATGAATCCCCACCATACTTACTTCTAGTAGACACTGATGGTAGAGCTTTGATATTCGATTTTGTGAAATGCAGATATGTTATTTTTTCTACAAAAACATCGCATTCGGCCTTACGATCTTCTACTTCGAAGCCTTTGCTGGCTTCTCTGGACAGTCGGTGTACGTCGATTGGTACATGCTGTTATTTAACGTCGTCCTCACTTCATTGCCAGTCATTTCACTAGGCGTGTTTGAACAAGACGTGGACTCTGAAGTATGTTTGCAGGTTCGTTGTCCGGAAGGTTCCTTCAAGATTGCTTAATCCTATCATGTTGTTAAAAAGCTTAAATCTTAACCATTCCCTGAATCGCAGTTTCCAGCTCTGTACCAACAGGGCCCGAAGAACCTATTCTTCGACTGGTCAAGAATATTCGGGTGGATGGCAAACGGGCTCTACACGTCCCTCATCATTTTCTTCCTCAACATCATCATCTTCTACGACCAGGCCTTCCGCTCGGGCGGGCAGACAGCTGACATGACAGCTGTGGGGACCGCCATGTTCACCTGCATCATCTGGGCAGTCAACTGCCAGATTGCCCTAACCATGAACCATTTCACGTGGATCCAGCACGTGTTCGTCTGGGGAAGCGTAGCCTTTTGGTACGTTTTTCTCTTTATCTATGGCGAGCTGACTTATGCTCTGGACGTGAATGCCTTCAGAGTCCTGACTGAGGTTCTTGGCCCGGCCCCTATCTACTGGTCGACAACTCTTCTGGTGACTATTGTCTGTAATCTTCCGTACCTGACTCACATCTCGTTCCAGAGGTCGTTTAATCCGTTGGATCATCATGTGATTCAAGAGATCAAGTATTACAGGAAGGATATCGAGGACAGGCCCATGTGGCGGGCCGAGAGGAGCAAAGCCCGGCAGAAGACGAAGATCGGGCTGACTGCCAGAGTCGACGCGAAGATCCATCAGTTGAAAGGGAAACTGCAGAAGAAGTATTCTATTGCTGCTTTGGGTGCAACAGCAACACACCATAATTGATAGTAGTTTTTTTAGGATTTACTATTTTTGTAGGGGTCGTTTTATAATTTTGAGTAATTTTCTTGGTTATGTTTTGTAGCGAGTGAGTGAGGTGAATTTGTGAAAAGCAGCTACTACTTGTATGTGTGCTATGTAAAATATCTGTAAGTAGTTTTAGGGGTATATACGTCATACAAAACATAATTTTGCCTTTGTTTTTGAATTTTCCAAGTTTTGAGGGGTGTGTTTGCAAATTTTGAAAATAAAGTAATATAAAAATTGCAGTGGATTTAAATACATATAAGTAGATTTTAATTTTAATATAAACTTTTTTATTGCATGAATTTGTGAATTTATGTTATTACCCTAAATAAATTAATTTTTTGAAAAAATATAAAGGAAAAATAGAAAAGGACTACTAGTACTACGTACGTGAATAAATAATTATTGGGTATTAATTAAAAAATTATTATCGGTGCTACACTACAGATATACATACACAAGTGTAAAGCGAGCGAAGGAAATAATAATCTGCGTTGCGTGCGAGAGCTTGATGAATTAGATCGAACCGAACCGAACCACTGTGATGATGAATCGTCTCTCTCTGTCTGTGTGTGTTTCTTTCCTTCTGCGATTGATTTGATTTTCGCAGAATCCATTCGATGGAGTCTCGCGTGGGGAATAAGTTTCGGTTGGGTCGGAAAATTGGGAGCGGCTCCTTTGGAGAGATCTATTTAGGTTTGATTTTTCATCATTTTTTGTTTTCATTTTTTCTTTTCTTGTAATTTTTATTCGTGTTTCTTGTTTTTGTTTTTGCAGGAACTAATATTCAGACGAATGAGGAGGTTGCTATTAAGCTTGTAAGCGACTGAACCCTTTTGTTTTTTGTTTCTTAAATTTCGTTGATATTTTGAAGAATTTATTATGAATGAATTGGTGTTCTTGTACAATTTCTTGCACTGTTCAATTCGATCAGGAAAATGTGAAGACAAAACACCCTCAATTGCTGTATGAGTCAAAGCTGTACAAATTACTTCAAGGAGGAAGTAAAAAAATCTCGTCTTTTGTCGTTATGGTTGCGCATTGTGCATGTTTTATTATTCTTAGTTTCCGGTTGGTTTCGATTCTGCAGCTGGAATCCCGAACGTTAGGTGGTTTGGTGTTGAAGGAGAGTATAATGTCCTAGTGATGGATTTGTTGGGACCTAGTCTTGAAGACTTGTTTAACTTCTGTAGTCGTAAGCTGTCTCTGAAGACTGTTCTCATGCTTGCTGATCAGATGGTATGTATGAATCTCTCTCCCACTCTTCCTCTCTTTTCGATTTTTATGCAATTTAATGTTTTAATGCATATTTGGCAATAAATAAATAAAAAAATTCAGATTAATCGGGTTGAGTTTATCCACTCTAAATCTTTCTTGCATCGAGATATCAAGCCTGACAATTTTCTCATGGGTTTAGGTAGACGTGCAAATCAGGTGCCATTTTCTTCAATTCAAAGTTTTCCAAATTCGGCTTGATTGTTTTCTGATGACAGAATTTGACTGTGTTAAGTTAACATGTAGGTTTATGCCATTGATTTTGGACTTGCCAAGAAATATAAAGACTCCTCAACACATCAACATATACCATATAGGTAACATGTCTTCAGTTTATAGATATGTCCATTAACTACAAAAGGCACCCTTAATGTTTTACCTAATCATCAAAAGGACCCAACAAAATTTCTAAACTACCCAAGAACATTTCAAAAAATCCTTTCACATTTATACAAATATCTCAATTAGCTCTAAAATTTTGATAATGAATCAAACTCCAGGGATGTGTTTTTTGTATTTTTGAAAGTTAGCTGGATATTATTGTAACTAGGTCAAACCGCAATGTTACTACTAATAAATAACCCTAAATATATTTCGAATATGGATCTTAAGTGGTTATTTTTCTTCTCTGTTCAATGCAGAGAAAATAAGAATTTGACTGGAACAGCCAGATATGCAAGCATGAATACACATCTTGGCATTGGTATGCATATCTTATGCTACATATATCTTTTACATTTCACCTTTGAAATTCTATATAATTTTGTGTCGCTTTCACTGTGTAGAACAAAGTCGCAGGGATGATCTAGAGTCACTTGGATATGTTCTCATGTACTTTCTAAGAGGGAGGTGTGTTCATGGGCCCTCCTAGTTAGTTTGCTCTACTTTTGTGGTTCATGTCGTATGTCTCTACTCATATCTACCGAATATGCAGCCTTCCCTGGCAGGGACTCAAAGCTGGCAACAAGAAACAGAAATATGAGAGAATTAGCGAGAAAAAGGTTACAACATCAATAGAGGTATATTCGAAGTTTTATCCTGCTTTTAGTTCCAGTATATTATCAGTGTCTAGACCCTCTCTGAAGTTGAATCATTTTAACAGGCTTTATGTCGCAGCTATCCCACTGAGTTTGCTTCTTACTTCCACTACTGCCGGTCACTTAGATTCGATGATTGTCCAGATTATTCTTATTTGAAGAGAAATTTCCGTGACCTTTTTATTCGTGAAGGTTTTTTTTTTTTTTTTACATCTACCTTGTCTTTCACCACTTTATACAATATATAATAATTTAAGCTCGTTGTATCTCACTTCTCTCTACCGTACAGGTTTCCAATTTGACTACGTATTTGATTGGACTATTCTGAAATATCAACAATCACAGCTTGCCAATCCTCCACGTGCCCTTGTAAGTAATTTAGAATATTAAGGCTTTTATCTGCTAGCCCTTAGGATGTCAATTCTCCATCATGTCTAATGAAATTATGGGGACAGGGTACTGCTGCTGGAACAAGTTCGGGAATGCCGCGTGCTAATATCGACAGGCTATCAGGTGAAAAACATGGGCATATATTGGGGCCTAGTGATTTTTTCTGGATCTTTTTTGTCTTTGCTGTTGGATTTTTTATAATCTTTTGATCATTTCTATGCTCAGAGTTAAATGGATGAATTTCATACAGGTGGCGAGGATGGTAAGGCCCAGGCTTGGTCTGGAAATGCAACTCGCGGCAGGAACTTATTGAATTCAGGGAGCTTTTCTAGACAAAAAGGTCCGGTTGCAAATGATGCTGCTATCAATGCGATGTCTAAAGAAGTAAGACTTACTACCCCTCCCCATATATCCTCCACCCCAAAGAGGAAATTCTGTTTTATTTTTCAAAGATTGGAAAGAGAAGAATACTGAGGAAGCTAAAAGAATGAAATAGAAATCTAAGACTCCCTTTCTCTTCCACAATTGCAGCAGACGTTGCCATATAAATCATCCTCTGTATTTATGGATATTTAATCAAAGAGAAATTGAATAGAATTAATAAAAGACTAACCAAATAAAATGCATCACCAGATAAATCGGATATATTTACAGATTACCCCTTTTTCTGCATGCACTTTTTTTATGTTTTGTTACTTGCTCCCATTTACTGTGAACTTTTATTTGATATTAACTTTTATCTTATTAATAACCCCTTTTTTCACTTCACAGTTTTTGTATTACTTTACCTTAATTAGTTTTCATTCAGTTATCTTGGATAACTTATCAAATCTAAACGTTTTTCAGAAAATCCAGCCTGCCACCTCCAATAGTCAAGACCTGGGTATTTCCGCGAATGATAGGAACCCTTCAAATTTACGAAATTTCGAATCTACTCTCAAAGGCATGGAGGGCCTAAACTTTGGCAATGATGAGAGGATGCACTATTAGTCAGGGCTATGCTTAGATACTGGTTTATAGCTTATCACTTCTGTAAATATATTGGTAAGCTACTCGAGCAAAGAAAAAAAAAAACGCTTCTCATTGCAGATTTTTGTGATGGGCGTGTAATAAAGAAGTGTTTATAAAAAAAACTTGAGACGACGATGGTGAGATTTCTTTTGTTGTGTGGGATGTTTACAAGTGTTGGGTATAAGTACCACTTCAGATAATGCCTTTATATGTTACTATGACTTGACTATATTTGTGATGTACTTACCCATTCCTTTGATTTCCCAGTACATTGGCTTGTTACATATTCGTTTTCTTTTGATGGTTTTCGTATTTTCCCCCCTGCATTTTTGCACTGTAGTTTTCCATTTGGTGGTTTAATTTTGCAAAGGTATATGCTTGAAGAATAGGATGTAGCTATCTTTTGATGCATTGGAACTGGTTACGAACTTTTGGTTTGGTTTTGATGATGTTTACCGATTTCATGTTTGCCGATTGTATATCTTATGGATGGTTTATGATTATTATTTTTCGGGAGTTTTCGAATGGTTGTTCAGAAGCCTGAGTAGTGAAATATAGAATCATTTACTAAAGGAACTAACAAATTGGTCAAAGAAATAAGTTGTTGGTTCTTTGGATCTACACATGAACATGATTTCTCATTCACTTAAAGTCAACTTCTCAAATGTCCTTTGACCACCAAACTCATGCAGTGAGTAGTAACATGGGATTGCATTCATTCACATTGAATCTTGACTTGATTCAATTCCAATTTGTATTCTAAAACTCTTATCAAAAAAAAAATTTGTATTTTAAAACAACACAGTAAAAACAAAATTGCTAGTAGTAAAAAAAAAACTCATCTTGATCATCAAGTGATATTTTCCCATTACAATTAGAACTGTTTTTCCAGGATCTTGAAAAGTATAATCATCAAACACAGAACAACAAAGCAAATCTAATTTTTAAAACCAAAAGAAAAAGATCACCGAAAATGATGAACAACAATATCCTTGATCCACCTGAAGCTCTTTCTGAAAGTGGTCTTGACTTTGCCCTCGACGGAAAAAGCTTTGTACCCAGCAACCCTTTTCTTCCTCTGCAGCTCAGCCGGGTCGGCATTGAAGTTCCAAGAAGAGGCAGCACTGATTTTGCTCTTATTACGATTATGCCCTTTCTTGTTGTTGTCACTTTTGAAATCGGATGTGCAGCTGTAACTTCTCAGATCGCGCATGCTGCTTGGGTTTGAGTGGAGCCCACTTGGGTTCTCCCTGCTCGACATGGATCTTGAAAATCTCTCCATTTCCTTTTCTCTCTTTTTTTTTCAAGAAAATAACACACACAAACACACTGTGAAAACACAGAGAGAACGAAAAGAATTTTTTTTTTAATCAGTAGATTCTTTTGTTAGCGATTTGATTTCATTTGCTTTCCATTTTCACCCCCTTTAATAGAGCTTTAGCCGACTAGCCGAGGAGTCTAAGCTAAAGTATTTAATTAATACTACTTGTGTATTATACATTTATACTCAATCCGTCTCTACCTTAAAAGTGGAACTTTTTTTTTCCACATAAAATAAAATAAAATGTACTCCGTATAGTGAGTTTGATGATTTTTTTTTTCACATAAAATAAAATACAGTATTATTTTACAATAAAATAATAAAATAAAATGATACTCCATATAATGGATTTTACAAATATTATGGAGTATTAATAACTATTTAATGTTATTATTTGGTACTTTTAAAAAACGTAAAACACTTAGAACACTCAGAAATAAAAAAATGTAATCAGAAAGAAAATTGTGAAAATAAAGAACAACAGGCACAACAAGTAGTTAAAGTTTTTTTATTCTTCTAATAAATATGATAAAAAAATCGTATATATTTAAAACAAAAAAATAAAATTTAGTTATTATGAAATTTTTTCATAATTTTCAAGTTGGGCGTATTATAGTAGTACCATATTCCTTTTGAATCACGTGGTTAATTAAATTTTATTTTCTGGTAAAAAGGTAAATCTCTGGAGATGTGAGAGTCAACTGCTAATTAATCTCAAGATTCTCTGAGACAACTACAATTAATCTATATTTAGTATTTTATTTATATATTGGTCCCAAATTCTTTTCAAATTAAAGTGTGAAAATAGATAGTATTAGTAGCTAATGACAGACTCTCAGTGTTCAGTGAGTATAATTTTTTTCGAAGGCTGACTAATTAAATACTAATCCGTATAACTACTTCCAGAAATCATTGACTGCATTTATTTTCCTTCCTCTTATATCTTGGCAGTTACAACTACTATACTTTATACTATTAAATCTGCTCACAAGAAATTTTTATTGGATTCAAAACTTCAAAGTTTCTCATCAAATCATAATCATTCTTTTCTTATTCTGATATATTATTATTTTAATATAAAAAATATATCAAAAAAGGGTAATTAGCATTAAACCAAAAAAACTGAATACGTTCTTGGAATAGAAGAAAATAACAACCTACCTACCTGACAAAATTGAATAAGGGTGTGAATCCACACTGCCTCAGTCTCTCCAAAATTTCCGATCAAACAAAAACTACAAAATAAATAAATAAATAAATAAATAAATAAATGTTACCCTCTCAAAGAATATCCGCGACGTTCGACGGCAGCTCCTCGACCGTGACATTGTAAAACTTCTGAATATCATGCAGCATTTTCTCGTCGTCCCTCGTCAGGAAATTAATCGAGACCCCCTTCCTCCCGAACCTCCCGCTCCTCCCGATCCTGTGGAGATAGTTCTCCGGCTGCGTGGGCAAATCGTAATTAATCACCAGCGACACCTGCTGCACGTCGATCCCTCGAGCAAGGAGGTCCGTCGTGATGAGTACTCGAGACGACCCCGATCGAAACTCGCGCATGATGATGTCACGCGTGTTCTGGTCCATGTCACCGTGTGTTGCCGACACAGTGTGGTCCCGGGCCCGCATCTTGTCCGTGAGCCAGTCCACCTTTCGCCTGGTGTTGACGAAGATGACACTCTGGGTGATGGCCAGGGTCTCGTACAGGTCGCAGAGCGTGTCGAGCTTGTAGTCCTCTTTCTCGACGTTCACGTAGAACTGCTTGATTCCCTCAAGGGTCAGCTCGTCTCGCTTCACGAGGATTCGGACGGGCTTGTTCATGAACTTTCGGGTGATCTCGAGCGCCTCGGGTGGCATGGTGGCTGAAAAGACTCCGACTTGGACTTTCGACGGGAGAAGCTGGAAGATGTCGTATATCTGGACAATTTAATTTAGTAAAAAAATTATTACTCCCAAAATATCGAATTGGATAAAAAAATCAATTCAGTTCAGATCAAATCACTTCAGTTCAGCCAATTTCAGTTCAGATCATTAATTTCGTTTCAAAATAAATAAAAAAAAATAAATAATTTATAAAAATTATTATAATTTTTATAAAAAAATCAATTCAGTTCTGTTCAGTTCAGCCGATTTCAGTCCAAAAGAACATCTTAAGATTTAATAATAATTACCTGGTCCTTGAAACCTCGGGATAGCATCTCGTCGGATTCGTCGAGAACAAACATCCGGATGGAGTCGGAACGGAGGGACTGCCTCCTCAGCATGTCGAAGACGCGGCCAGGGGTGCCCACGACTACGTGGACCCCAGCAGCGAGGATCCGCTGGTCTTCGCGGACGCTGGTCCCACCAACGCACGCGTGGACCTTGACGCCGAGGAAGTCGCCTAGGGCCCGCATGACTTTCTCGATCTGCTGAGCGAGTTCTCTGGTGGGGGCAAGGACCAGGGCCTGGCAGTGGGTCAGGGAGTAGTCGAGCTGCTGGAGGATGCCGGAGCAGAAAGTGGCTGTCTTGCCGGTGCCGGATTGAGCTTGTTGAATTACGTCGAGGCCCTTGCAGAAAGGGACGATGCCCCTTTGTTGGATGGCAGAGGGTCTCTCGAAACCTGGGAGATTGAATCAAATTCGATTACTATTGACTAAAATAGCCCTAGCTCCTCCCAACACAATTCGTAAAAAAGAAACAAATAGAAAAGGCGCACCATAGGCGTAAATTCCTCTCAGGAGATTCTCGTTGAGTTTCATAGCATCAAAAGTATCGTAAACCTCGTCGTAAGATGTGAAAAACTCTTTACCGTTGGCTTCAAGCCTGCAACAGAATATCGAATGAGCTCAAACAGAGAAAAAAAAACAAACTATTTTTCTGTAATCATATAACATTCGTCAGTATAGGGTAAACTCACAAATCATTCATTTTCGAATCATATTGTTGACCATCGAACTGTGATCCCTCTGCTGCTAAGCCTGCCATATCTGAATGTTTTGCTCGGAAGAATCAGTAAATCAATTTGGTAGCTAATACTTACTTCGTGTAAGTCGGGAAAAAACACCAAACAGTAAATCGCACCATATCAAACAAGTACACATTCAAAATACCTATAAAAGTAGTAGTACATTATACCTAACAAGAAAAAAGGGGTAAGAAAATAATAATTTATCTTGCATTCATGCCTAGTGAATATAAGCAACGAATATTCAATCTTCAACCATAATATATACAAAAAACTGCCCCGCTGTATACATTTTGTTTTTTTGTTCGAAAACCCGATTTAGTCGACAGAATCATTCATCAAACATAGTTTGCATCAAACAAGGAAAAACTAAACACACACACACCAAAAACTTTTTTATGCGATCTTATTCAACATGCACAGTAAAACCAGCAGCTATAGCTCAAACAATGTTTACATAACAATCACACGAAACGAAACAAAACAAAACCATGTCTCCTAAGTCCTAACGAAACAATATTAATAAAAGAAAAAACACCAAAAATATACAATAACAAAGAGAAAAACAAACTTATTTCAGAATCCCATAAACAGAAGAACATAAAATCGAAAGAAAAATATTCTTTTTTTGTATCAACGAAAAGCGATCACTATATAGTAAAAGGATCGAACCTTTGAATCAAAACGAAGAAAACCCTGAAAACTGTTGATGTGAGATTGGTGAAGAACTGAATAATACTCCTCGGATCTGCCGCCGTGGAGTATATAAGAAAAAATGATTGTGGAAACGAACGAATTTTGTTCTGAGGGCTCCCCACCCCTTACCCTTATATAATTACTGAAATAACCCTTTTCTATCGAATCTTGGTTTCCTTTTTTTTCTTTAGGTTTATGATTTCATTAAATTTATAAAAATTACATTGTTTTATTTATTTGTTGATTTTGTCCTTTTTAATTAATCATAAAATTGTCATCATCTCATATTGCCATTCACAAATAAAATATTTAATTTTTTTTTAAAATTATTTTGTAAAATGTAATTAGAGTTGAAGTTGATGTAATATTTAATTATTATTTTATAAATAAAACAATGAAAAGATCAAATAGACTGCAAACTTGAATGTATTCTTCTCCAGTCCAACAATGAGATAGATTTGGCTTTATAGTGCAACAGACGTACAGTTCAGAAAATAAAATACATATTTCCAAATACTATTAGACCAAGGACGAAAAAACAACGATATAGTTTGCAAAACAAACCGGCAAATAACCATTGAGATCTCTTCGTATGAACTCCTTTCTCGACAGTATCTGTGATAAGGATCGTGCAGAATAAGCCGTCAAACCCAAAAACAAACAACTCGATAAAAGAAGGAAGAACGAACTCAAATTATTTGAACTTTGTCAAAAAATTACACATTCATCTGTAGAACCCTAGCAGAAAAGCAGGGCATAAGATTCACACATAATGTACAACCTTCAACTAGCCAGGTGATCTTTTTACAATCACCACCTCCCTCTTTCTCTTTTCTTTTTTCACAATTTGTTTTTCTAACAAACAAAATTTTTACACCATTGCGATGACTTTGCAACAACCTGAAAAATGAAAAACAAAATGTATATTAAGAAGCAAGATTGGGTTGAGTTCTCCTATAAAACAATCTATCAATTGCAAACAATGCTTACTTTCCAAATTTGAGTTGTCTTTGTCGTCCCCTGATAAACGAGAATAAACGCAAATCAAGACTAAAATGGTAGGTTGATTTTCGCAAAAAAAAAAAACAAACAGCATCCATGTTAAACTACTAGCAAACAAACCCACTGATATCTTTCAAACTTACAAATTACCATATGCAAGTTGCAAGAGTATAACAACTGTCGATGGCATATATTGTAATTTTGAGAATCGCTTATTGTAAATAAGCAAACCTAAGTTTTTCTTTCATAATTAAAAAAAGAGAGTGAGAATTTGGACTCACATTGCTCAAAAATCTCTTTTAAGCGCATAAGCACTGCATCTGCATCTTCAGCCATTTGTGAGACCCTTTCAGCCTCTTTAACAGCTTCGGCTGCCACAAACGATTTATTTTCAGCCTCAGCAATTTTTTGGGCAGCTGCATTAGCTGCATCTTCTAGTGCTTCAACTATGACAGTCAACCCACAATTTTGTGACGACTGTGATCTAACATCCTTTTGTTCTGGAGTAGCCGTAATCGTAGTTGTCCTCAATGCTACACTTTTTATCTTGTACCGTTTTTCAATCTGAACAAAATTTTGAACAATCACCACCCTTCATAAAGTCAAGAAATACCATCCTATATATATATATATATATATATATATATATATATATATATATATATATTATTAGAACTGAATTTTAGGGGTATTTTTGTAATTATCAACTCCCAAAAGGTAAAAGACTCTTTCTGAATATCAATAAGACCAGTTCTTGTTAGAAAACATTTACTCTTCAGAAGCATATGCACTTGAAAACTTCACTGACGGTTTAACAATATCATAAACACGGGATAAATATATACCTTCTCAAGAGTGCCTTGTGTAACAAGTTTCCTTAGCTTTGCACTCAGTGACCTTCTAAAACTCTGTGAAACTTGATATTTTTTCTGTAAACAAATTCACCTTGATATTAAGTTTTATAACTAAGTTTAGCAATATCGTCCTCAAAATCCTTCCTACAGTAACATTTTACACCCACAATCATTATACTAAAACCGTACACCCAAGCAAGCCCCAAGAAAATACATGTTACTTACACAATTTTTTCCATGATACTCAGTATTGTTAATCAAAGTTAGGATAATTGAGTGGAGATCACACAAAAAAAAAAAAGGAGAACGAGAACCTCAATAAACCCCAATATTGCAACAGAATCAGATCCATCCCAGTCCTTAATGGTTGAGATTGCCTCGAGAATCATTTCACCGTGCCTGAAAGACGATCATATGTGAGAAAACCAATATGACACCAGCACTAAAATAAATAGAGGCAAAACCGAAACACCTTGGAGCATTTTTTACGTCATGTGGGCTTTGGGGAGGCTTGTTGTTAGATTCAACTTTGGAGACCAAAACTAGAGAAGAAGAAGAAGGGTCTTTAGTTTTGGGTGTCTCAGAAGCACAAGCAACAATTGCTTTTCCTAATCCCGGCAGAGTTGGACCGACGTTCCGCCATTTGTCCTGATAAGAAGAAGAATAACAAAAGAGGCTAGTTGCAAATATGTTGAGCAAATGAAAAAAATAAATGTGACAGCTTACGAAATTAGTTTCGATCTACTAAGTATTTTTTTGATGGGATTTTCAGAAATTACTACCAATCAAATTTAATCAACTGTTACTATAATTTCATCTAATATCCAGTCTATTAAAATCCCCAACAAACATGTATCCAGTAAAACACACCCCTGAAGCTATCAACCTAACCTTATTAGGTTATGAATTTGTTAGTATCCATGTCGAATAAATTAGGGTTGTGAAAACTGTACGAATTTCCCAATTCACATTACAAATAAATATGTAATAAATTCTAAAGTATGAGTTAACATCTAAAGCATATAATCAAGAGAAAAAAACAAATCAACATTGGGAAACCTTTAGGTCGACATTTGATCGTTTGGCGAGTACATGTGCGAACTCGGGATCAACGAGGATAGTCTTCCACTTTCCGGCGCCGTGCTTCGCGATCCCGGCCACCAGCGCCTCCTCCTCCTCCGGCGTCCACTTCAGCTTCCGATTCCCCATTTTCGAAACTCCTTTACCCAAAACTATTCACGGGCGACGAATCAACAAAAAGGAATTAAATTAGCTGTGAATTGCAGTGACGGCGTTGTGAGAGAGATAGCGGCTGAATTTGCTTTTGTTTCTAGCTCCCGCCCCGCTCAAATGCTCAATTGCTCTACTGTACTTTCTACACTTTTTTTATCTATCTTCGAATATTGTATATATATCTCCGTTTTATTTTTGGATTAAAGAAAATACAACTACCAATTGTGTAATTACTTTTTATTTTTAATATTATTGTGTTGTGAACATTGTTTTAAAAAACGGACAGGCTCAAGGCGCGCCTCGTACAGCCTTGACATTTCCATGTTCAGGCTCAAGGCGCGCCTCGTACAGCCTTGACATTTCCATGTTCTGAGGTGCACAAGTCAAGACCGTTTCAAAATTTATAAGCCCTAAGACGTGAGGCGTACGAGTCGAGGCGCGTCCGCCTCGACTCGTCTGAGGCGGTCTTCATATTTTTTTGTATTTTTTTTAAATAAGTGACATTTTAATTTTATATAATTAAGTTAATATTATTAATTATACGTGACTCAATTTATGATAAATTAATTTAACCTTACAATATTATTATTTTATATTTATTCATCCCTTTAAATTTTTAATTGAATTTCTCGTTTTAAGAAACTTGACTTCTCTAAGTACGTTGTTTTTACATATTTTTTTCTCTTTGTTAATTTTTTTTTCTCTTTCTCTTTCTCATTTTTGCATTTTTTTTTCAACAACTTATATATATTGTTTTTCATAATCGTTGTTCTCTATTTTCTGTTTTTAACTTTATATATTGATTTTCAAAGTAATAGTGTCAACGAAAATATTTAGATTTTAAAATTATTTACCAATGTATTCGGGTAATTTATTTAAATAACACTTAATTTATTAATAATAAATTAAATATCATTTTATAAATGTAATATAATAGATTTTTTCTAATAATTTTATATTTTTTTTGTTTTAATTTGAGGAGTACGCCTCGTTACGCCTCAAGACGTACGCCTCATGCCTCAAGTGAAAAACGCCTCAAATACGAGTCACGTTTTTTAAAACATTGGTCGTGAATACAAAGATGCGTATGATGAAATAGTGAAATACAATATCAAAGTTGCATATTTTTATTTTTATTTTTATTTTGCAATTTCAAGTCGTATCAAAGTATTTGTAAATTTATTTTAAAAAAATATACTGTGTCAAAATTTCGAAATCCTTCCCAAAAATAGGAACCCGCACACCAAAGAAGATGCATCATCATCGGTCGATAAAATAAGATTGGATAGCACCAATCCAAAACAGAGTTGATGTTAACCTTTGAATAAAATAAGATCCAGAACAACTGCCAAGTCAAGTAAACCATTTTCTCGGCTCTAAAGGCACCTAAACATCCACACAGAGACTGATGTTTTGATATAATCGGAATGAACACATTCCAAAGTAATTAAAAATAACACGCTTTATTATACAGTAATAAATAAATAAATACATGAATGCGACATTTCACTCAAAATGATGAAGATTCATTAAAATAAGATCTAACTAGGGTTTGCGGTGACCCGAAGCAAGTGAATTACTTGGGCGATTAAGGGCTTAAGACCCGACCCAATTAAAGGCTGTTTTTATTTAATAAAAACGAATTTAAAAAAAGAGGGCGGAATTATCAATTACAAAAACTTGTGGGCATTATTGTATTTAATCCCAATAATTACTGTAAATTATATTTATACCCACCCATACCAATATACCATATGTTAATAGTCTATATATATGTGCTATCATCTGTGCTCATCAAAATGTTGAATTCTTGATGATTTTGGAACCATCTCTTATCTCCTATATTCATTCACCTCTCACCTGCTTCTTGTAACTATGCATCGATGTACTGCTGCTGCCGCCACCACTTCCAGACGTGTATTATCTTCGATTTCTGGTTTCCGTTTCGTAACTACTCTCCGTTTCCTATTCGAATACACGGACAGCAAGTTCAGTAGAGAAAAAAGGCCCCATGATTTTCAAATACTAAAGATTTGGTCCTCTTGTATGAAAATATCATACTATACTATTTTGTTTTCAAAAACCTTGTGATTTTTTAGTAATAAGGCTAAACCCTGGGGTACTTTTTGTAATTAATCAATCATTACCTGACTCGAAGTTGTGCTGCTCTCTTGAGTACATGTAATAAGACCTCGCCGGAGGCTTAACCGAGTCTCTGAGCCTCTCCAGCTCCGGCAGCACCACCGACTCAAGATCCGGCCTATCCCTCCTTCTCAGCTCACAGCACCTCAGCGCCAGCTTGGCAAACGACATGGCCTCCTCCACCGGCCAATCCCCCACCGCCGGATCCAGAACCTCCGCGAACCTCCCCCGCTCGATCGCGCTCTCTACCACACGCGTCAGCCCCATCGGCGGCTTCCCCGTAACAATCTGCAGCAAAATCACCCCCAGAGAATACACGTCCGACTTCGTCCCCAGCATCCCCGTCTGCTGGTACTCCGGATCTATATAACAGAACGTCCCGGCCGCCGCCGTCATCCGGCACTGGCTCACCGCGTTGGCCGCCGGCGGCGGGACCAGCCGGACCAGCCCCACGTCCGCCACCTTGCTCACGCAGTTCCGGTCGAGGAGGATGTTGGCCGGCTTCAGGTCGCGGTGGACCAGCGGCTCCGGCCGCGTCCCGTGGAGGAAGTTGAGCGCCGTGGCGATCTCGGCCGCGATGCGGAAGCGGGAGGCCCACGGTAAGGGCGGCGTGCCGCCGCGCCGGAAGAGCCTGTCCTCGAGCGACCCCTTCTCCATGTACTCGTACACGAGGGTCCCGTACTCGGGGCACGCCCCGAGGAGGATCACCATGTTCGGGTGCCTCATCCGGCTCAACACCTCGATCTGTCGAATTATTTAAATCATACAAAATATATTCGATTCACTAATATAAAATAAAACAGAGTACCTCTAGTTTGAACTGTTTGAGTCCTTCGGATATGTCCGACTTCAGGACCTTGATAGCGACAGGAGTGTGGTCGATTACACCTTTGTAGACGGGCCCGTACCCGCCCTCGCCGATCTTGTTCGAGATCGAGAAGTAGTTCGTCGCGGCCTCGATTTCCTCGATGGAGTACCGTCTGTATCGGAGGCCGTTCCATGATAACGCGTCGATGGCCTTCTGCTTCTCTTCCGACTCGTGCATGAGCTTTTTCTCGGCTCGCTTCCTCTTGTCCGACTCCAACTCCGCTATGCGTTGCGCTCGGTGAGCTATCTCGACCGCAGCCTTGCACTTTTGCTTCTCGATCTCGACAATGGCTAACGCGGCCTCTTGCCCTTGCTTGGCTTCCGCGAGCTTGCTTTCCTTCTCCGATTCCCATTGGACTATGCCTCTAACCTGAAAATCAGATCAGTTCAGTTCAGTTCAGATCAGTCAAAGTCAACCCTATAGTTTGGCCTAATGACAAATACCAACCTTCTCTCTGGCAATTTCAGTTTCTTGACAAGCCAAATGGTACATCTCCAATATCTGTTTCAACTCCAACTTCATCCTCCTCAGTTCATCCTCTAGTTCCGAGGAGGCAGAGCTCATAGACGAGTCCGAAATCCTCGGCTGGTCCATAGCCTCGTACTGGAAACTCGGCCCTTCGGAATGATCGCTCGACTCGAACGATATCCGAGGCAGATTCTCCAAGGTCCGTCCCCTCAGGTTCATGTATTTGGACCGCTGAAGCGCAAAGTGCCTCACCTTCTTGCTGTGATCGGGCGATTCGCAGTTGCTCGAGTCGAGGCTGCTAACCGAGTACGGAGGCATCTCCTCCGTCTGGAAAGACTGTTGATCTCTATTAATACTGCTATTTCCAGAAGCCGAGGGCGAAGTCGATGTCGTCCAGCTGTATTCGATCGACCTCCTAGGCTGTGTGGTGGACCCGTCTAACGATGATAGATCAGAACTCGAGTTTATCCTTCTCCCTTCTCTGTTGTATTAGGATGTTAGTGCAGGAATAAAATCGAATTCGATCACTGAATTTTGCAGACTTACCGTAGAACTCCGGGAGAGCGTACAGAGTTATCAGGTGACAACGAGCTAATTTCCGTGGAAGGTTCGATACCGGATTTAATTTTAAGTGTTCTTCCTCTAGAGATAGCGTATACTGTACAAAAGTCGGGCGCCAATTTTCCGACGGAAGTAGGCACATCTGCATTTCTGAATGCCCTGTGGACGAAAGAAGGTTCTAGAAATTTCTGAATACACTGATGTGATGTGTATTAAAAAACGCAATTAATATACCTTGCTATGGCACCTCGACTAGAAGCACCTAAGACAATGGTCTTGATGGAGTTGGCTGCGATGTAGTCCGAAAGCGCGCTTGCTATGTCGAGATCATGAAGGATCACCTCCTTAGTTCGAATCTGAAATACGAAATTTTATGCATTTTCATGATCAAGACTATAAACGGAAGTCGATTATGTTTCAACATATTACGAATTACCCCTTTCCGAGCACAAAAACCGCGATAAGGAAGGAATAAATGATTCAGTTCGGTATGCGTCAGTGCACGGGGCTCACCATCCTCTGCAACAATCGAAAAAGATCAAACAAATTAATTTTGACATGAAACACAAATCAAAATGATATATTTACGAACATGTCAAAACGCGTCATTCTGGATCAATCAAAACCCGACCCAATTATGTTACGAATACTAATAAATAAATAAAAAGTATAATGTAAGAAATACCTACGGGGATGCAAATGGGGGCGGATGCTAACGACGTGTACGAGGATGATGGTTTTGTCCTTGAGCGAGAAATTCTCTACGGCCCATCGGACGGCGTGCTGGCTGTTCTTGTCTCTGTCGATCGCCACCGCCGCGCCTTCGCGATGATCAGGCGAGTTAGGGGCATCTAGACTCGTCATTGTTGGTGTGGTTGCTCCTCCGCCGTTGCTCAGCCCATGCAAAACGAGAGGACGGGAGCGGCGACGGGCGGAGGAACAAAAAAAGGGAATTGAAATTTGCCAAAATCAAAATGCGAGTGTTATTATTTGATCGAGTCTTTGACCAAAATTTCTTTGGTTGTTTGGTCAACAGGTCCTTCATTTGTGGAGAAACAGAGCTTGGTTTTAGAGGTGTTGGTTCCATTTTCTATTAAATACTCTATATACTGAGTATATTCAATTATTCATAAAGCATTTGTTTTAACTTAGGTCATTGAAATAATTTTCTTCCTCATTTGAATTCAAGTTATGCCTAAACAGATAAGAAAAATAGAAAATATTCCATTATTCAAAAACTATACAATTTTGATAATTAAAACTATATTCATAAATTTAGGTATGTAATGTACTACTCGGAGATTATATACTTTAACTCAGCTTTTTTTAATTAATCTTGTTTATCTTGTCCACCAAACTACCAAACCACTCATTAGAATTTACATAAATTTACATAAATGTAGAATTTAGTGATATGTAATTTGACATGTCAAAAAATTTTATGCTTATCAATAATTTGTGGTTCAATATTCTAATGGGTTGATGTACATTTTTTATGTTTGTGGAACCCAAAAAATAAAATACATTTAAATTTGTATTTAATATTATCATATATTTGATAATTAAGAGCATCTTAAATGATAATTTATATGACGATAATTTGTACTTGTTAAGTATTCCACATCGGTTGGATATGAATCCTAAAGCTCAAATATAAGTTGGACAACCTTAATACCTTAACAAGACCTTTTAAGGTGTTATTGACCCAACTTTGACATGGTATCAGAGCAGGCCCAACACGATGATGGGTGCCCCAGCCGATGAAATTTCCGGCTTGCCCAAAGATGACACTATGTCCACGAGTAGAGCCGACAAAACCGAGAAATGTCAATCACATAATCACATAGAAAATAAATAAGTGTATGATACAAAACCTACAAAACCGAGAAATGTCAATCACATAGAAAATAAATAAGTGTATGATACAAAACAATGCATATGAGATGAGATGATGGGTGCCCCAGCCGATGAAATTTCCGGCTTGCCCAAAGATGACACTATGTCCGACAAAACCGAGAAATGTCAATCACATAGAAAATAAATAAGTGTATGATACAAAACAATGCATATGAGATAAAACTCTCATCGCATCACCGAGCTAACAAACTAGCTCTCCAATACACCAACCTAAATATATAGCACTAAAGAAAAGTATATAGTACCCACTATTGGCCGAGATAAAAAAACGATAAAAAACTATAAAATATATGATATTCTTAAGTACATAGTTACAAATTCAATATACTCCAAGTATATTTCACATATTGTATATAAAAAAAAAGTTCTCATTATAATGAGATCATATTTTTTGTACTTTGTAAAAGAAAAGAATAACATGTTTTATTTTAGGATTTACGTATCATCGAATTCGAATCCTTATCTCGGGTCAAGTAATTCAGGTCATCACGCCGATAATTAAAAAGCTCAAGCGGTGGCGGACACGTACATTCGGGTCCGGGTTTTGCGGGGCGGTAACCCTTAAAAATTAAGAAAGCGTATACGACATCGTTTCTTCTCCGATCTAACCCTTCTCTCAGATCGCCTCCCCTCTCGCAAAATCTACAGCTTCCTGTGAGCTTATTCTCTCAGATCGCCTCCCCTCTCGCAAAATCTACAGCTTCCTGTGAGCATATTATTTTCTCCTTTCGAAGAGGGTTTTCTACTTTTGTTGTTATTTTTCGTTTTCCTCTGTTATTTGAGTTCAGGATGGGTTAGGGACTAATATATACATAATGAAATTGCTCATTCATCTGTGTTTGGGCGATTTCGTAGAAATCATGTCTATTTCGTTGATTCTTTAGGCTCATTCATGTTTTGAAGGACTGAATATTTAAAGCTGGAACTTTTTTTTTTAAATCTGATTTGATTGATAGTGTCGCTAGTTGGGTTAATTGGCCTAAGTTATTGTTCTCAGTTCAGAGAATGGGGGCTTGCTTGGCATTAATCAGTTGATGCATTTAGCTTGGATACACCCTTCATAGTGGTGTTTTGGGGTTATTTCGTCTCGTCGAGCTCTTCCAAAGTTTTACAGAATAATTAATTTGGTTGAATGGTTTCTAATATTTGGATTATGTGTGTATAGCACCTTGCGTTTTTTGGAGCGCTGATTTTAGCTATCCAAATGGAATCTGATTTTGTTCACCATTAATTTGTCGATGATAGCGCACTTGCTATCGTGATTCCTGGCACAGACCTAGGAATCCTGAGATGATTGAATAATAGCTAGGGCATTTTCTTTGTTCTTAGTGGGGGGAGCGGCCTTTAAAAGTTTTATCTAAAGAATATGAATAATATATGGATATTACGGTCTGTGCTTAGATTTTATGTATACAAAGGTTGTCGCGCTTTTGGGGTCGTGTGTCTCTTAATTATACAAAGGTCTGTGCTTAAATTTTATGTATACAAAGGTCGTCGCGCTTTTGGGGTCGGATGCCATGTTGACCATACTTTTAAATTCTAAGAAACGATTTATATGTATAAACCATTGCGATTGTAATGTGCAGATGCATTAAATTGAAGTATGGTTGACCAATCTTCTAAAAATCAATTTGATTCAACTATTAAAACATTTTAAAGTTACTCCACCTTCTATCTTGTCTTAATTTTGGTGTGCCACAACAATTCTATAGCATTGAGGGATTTCTATGTGTTTTGTCGATGTGAGGTGCACCATTGTATCATGAGATACAGAGATAGTCACAGACCAGGTTAATGGGAGCCTCTTGTTTCTTTTCCACGATGGTCTAAAAATATGCTAAAACATTGAAATCGTCATTGTTTCCGTGGTTTAGAGTTCATTGAATGCCAAACTCAGGTTTCTGTTTCCTGTAACCTTCGGTAAACAGATAACAATATGGCTTTGTAGAAAAGGGTGATGTGTATGGCCTATGTGTAGAGATATATAACAACTAGGTTGAGTGTGGGTATGTGGCTATGTGCCGGAAGCCTACTTGATGAACAAGGGGTAGTGACAATGGTTGTTTACTTGTTCTGTGGGCATCTAAGTTAAGTGTCACTGCTGAATTGTCTTGTTATCTTTGTAGTAGTAGTACCGTGAGTAGCTTGCCTTGTAGAGCTGTAGGTAGTTTTGAACTGACTTCATGCCTCGACTCTTACATTTTTATTTTCGTTGAATTGATTTTACCGGGTGCCTACTTAAAGACTCTTTCTGTATACAATTCATTACCTATACTATCACTGCTTTAAACAGGTATACTGGCTGTGCTTGAGCTCATCTTGTGAAGATAAATATGCAGCAATTTGCACAGCCCAAATCTTCCAATGGATATGGCCGTCGTAAAGTTGAAAGAGATGCTGCATCCAGGCATGACAATAAGTCTCAGACTGGGAAAACAAATTCAAGCAGGACCAGTATTGGTAAGGTCTTGCTCCACTGTCTGCCATCAATCTATTATTTTCTCTATTCTAACTTTAAAAAATTAGGTAAAGGACGGGGGCTTGAATCATTTTCATGTGATCGCTTAATATATTTAACTACATGCCTCATTGGACAACAAGTAGAAGTTCAGGTGCAGGATGGTTCTGTTATTTCTGGATTCTTTCATGCGACAAATGCAGAGGATTTTGGTATGTCCAGTCATGGTTGCACAAATTTAAGAACATGAGAGATTTTTTTTCTAGACATTTTCATAACAGTAATAATCATATTCCAAGTTTTTAGGCGAAAAACATGAGGGACCCACACCTCTTCTTTTGATTTGAAAAAATAAGGGTTGGCCACCTTTTTTTTTTTTATTAAACTAATTATCCTACTCCCTCCATCCCAAAGAATCAGTCACACTTTCCTTAATGGTACGTCCCAAAAGAATAGTTACAGTCCATAAAAAAATTACTGTTGACTTTTTCACTTTAATTTACTACTACGATTTTACTACCAATGTTTATGTTAGAGGTTTGGGTTCTACCAATGTAAGAATAGTGTATTTACATTATGTTTAAATTACTATATTCTGAATTGGTAGTACTTACACTTTTTTGAACACGGAAATTAAGTAAAATGTTACTTTTTGACCAAGTAGTTGTGATAAATAGTGCAAGTAAAAGAAAAATAGTAAAAATATGACATATGTTTATGTTATAGAGGTTTGGGTACTACCAATTCAAAATCACTTAAATTTATACACTGCGGTTCCTCTATTCATGGAAAAAAAATGCCATCCCATTTAACTGGAATGTCCGTATCAAGTGTAAATTAGTCCATTATAAATGGGTATCTTTTACATGGTTTTATTAAAATGATTATTATTTTTTTTTTGTTATGGAAGAGAGTATTATTATAGATTATCACTTCAATCATCACAATCATCATTTTTATTACTTATTTGTGTTTGTTTGCATTTTTGGGTCATGATAATTGACCACTTTTGGTGTAGGAATTGTTCTGAAAATGGCTCAAGTAATTAAAGATGGTTCTCGAGTTCAACAAAATGCTTCAGATACTCCTAACAAGCCTCCTGCTAGAACTTTTATCGTACCGGCTAAGGATCTTGTACAAGTGATAGCAAAGGTCTTGTTACGATTATTTTTTAATTTTGTTATTGTTGCTAGGTTTAGTTGCTATATTAATTATATATAAATAATAAATTATGTTGCATGAGAAGGGATTTTCTGTAAATTTCATTGATGGGTTTTCAAACATTAGTTTTGGATTTTTGATTGTTAGGTTTTCTGATTGTATTTGTAAATTGTAATAGGGAGTGCCTGTAACAAGGGATGGACTGACAAATGAGCCCCAGAATGAAAAGCAGCAAGAGCTCATGACAGATTCCTGTATATCACAATCTCGGCATGTAGAAGTTGGAAGAGAATTGGAGCCTTGGGTCCCTGATGAAAATGATCCTGTTTGTTCGGAAATGGAGAATATATTTGATGATCCCTGGAATAGGTTTGTGATTTACCTCGCTTCGTGAATTTTATAATTGATTGCTTCTTAGCGTACACTGCCATCTAAGATATTATACCCAGAAATTACCTTGGCTTGTTTTTACAGAGACAGTTGTTTCAATCTCATTTGTAGGGATAATTGTAGTTGTTGGTGCAAAAAGCTCTTATAATTAATGTATAAGTAAATGTTGTGATGATTTATATGTTGTAGAATCATGTTTTTGATTGCGAAGTTAATAAGTTGATTGTTACCTCCTCTTTTTATGTGATTCTGTGTATGCTGATGCATTTCTTGCATGCGTTTATCAGAGGCTGGGATCAGTTTGAAGCAAATGCTGCTTTATTTGGTGTGAAAAGCACTTTCAATGAGGAACTTTACACGACAAAGCTTGAGAAAGGCCCCCAGATGAGAGATTTAGAAAAAGAAGCTGCACGGTTAGCTAGAGAGATTGAGGGCGAGGAAACTCTTGATCTTCATTTAGCTGAGGTTAGACTATTTTTGGGCTAACTCCCTCTCCCTCTCTCTGGGTTGTCTTTTGTTTCATTTAGTTTCTGTTGCTTTTTTAGTTAATCCCTATCATATCGTTTTTGTAGGAGAGAGGTATTCAGCTTGATGAAAGTCTTGAAATGGATGAAGAAACACGATTCTCCTCAGTCTTCCGGAGAGTTGATGACAGTGGGTATGCCGAGATTGAAAACATTTTATTAGATGCTCGAAATGCTGAAACATTTGGTGGTGTCTCGAGTTCTATTATTGGAAAACCTCCTATAGACATGAACTCTGGGAAAACTAGTGTTGGAACTCAAGCATCATCAAGATCTTCATTGATGGTATTCTTATCCCACAATATATTTTCATACGAGTTACTATTATATTGCCATTGGCCTACTTTAGGTGTTTGTATGTGTGGTGTTAGTTCCCGAATCATGTTTTTCTGCTATTTCTATATGATTTAGGATGTTTAAAGAGGACAGCTCAGGTAGTTAACCAGCAGCCAATGCCAAGAGTAACATGGATAAATTGAATATTCAACCAACAAGGCAACAACGCTGATTTCTCTGCAATGTTGTTCTAAATTTTCCTCCAATAATATATCACATGCTCTTTACTTTTTGGTTATTTTTTTTGTTGAAACTATAAACTCTTCTTGAATGGTTTCTTTTTAATACTAGTTAGTTAACAATCAACGGCTGTGTCTAAAAACACTTACGTTGTGTACTCTGAGTTAAGATGACATTTGATGTGCAGTTTCAGAGTTGTTACACTAGTGTTGAGATAATGGTTCAATTCACTTTTTCATTTGCTTCTGCTTGATGAAATTATGATTTCTCTGCCTGGAAAGTGTACATATGATTGTATAAGATAGTTAATTATGTACTTCAATGGGCATGAGAAGGGGTTGGTGAACTAAAAGGCACATATAAGCTCCTTATAATGTGATCTACCAGTATAGTTATGGTGTTTTCATCCAGTTTAATATACAGTTCATGTTCTTTGGGAGCATATATTGATTTGATTCACCCGTTATTTTTTGATTATGAAAGACTGAAACAATGGGTTTCAGCTAACATCTGCCTTTCTTTTTGTAGGGAGAAATGCATTCTTTTCCGACTTCTATGAATAGAGGTGCATATCATTTAGGTTCTGAGGATCATAATCAGAAGCTGTTTTCCAAACATCTTTCTAAACAGTCCATTAATGATGAAACCAGGTGCTTATTCTATCTTTGGAAATTTCAGAATTGTGGTTTAGTTCAGTCTGGATGAACCCAGATTACGTAATGTATATACTAACGCAAAAATTAAACACTTAATAATTCCACCCAATGACCAAGTAGTTTCCTTCTCTTTTATTTAGGTATTATGATAGCCAATCTATTGGACGTGCAGAAAATAGTTGCGCTAAGGAGGATAATGAAAAATCGGTTAGTGTATGCGTGGCCTATGAAGTTGGTACCCGGTTAATAGTGTGGTAATTATTTATCACATGCATTTTGTTTTGTGTATAGGTACTGGATCAGAGTCAACCATCAAAAGCTGAAGGTGATTGAATTGTCTTGTTTGTTCTGGATAAACTTTTCCAAATAGTTCTTCCATCCAATAAAATATTTTTTGGGGTTGCCAGATGGTGCTCTTTTTACCCCCTTTTTTGTGTCCTTTGTTTTGATCATAGCTGTTGTAATTCCTCTTTTTAGAAACTGAAGAATTAAGTTTAGTAACCACTGTCCTTGTTGGCTTTTCTGAATATGATGTGGTGGAAAATATAAATATAAATCTTGGCATGCCTATCTCATGCTTGTTTTCTAGTGACTATGTCTCTAGATCTCATTCTTGTTATATTATCTAGTCATTCAACCTTTATAGCTTAGTGCGGGTGTAAAATTTGGGGTGATCCTTTGATTGAAGATTCACAAGATACTATGTAACACCCGTTTTTCGCTAAAAACGGGACGTTACATACTAAGAAAACCAAATTCTTAACCTGTTAATTATCTTGTTTATGTGCAACTAATCAATCTGTATAGAGTTTTACATAGGGTTTGTTGAACTGGAATCAAGTATGAGTTTAAATGGGTTCTCTAGTTTATCAATATGCCCCATGAATCTTTTTGTTTGTTATAGTTGCCCATGAACACCCTCAATTTTGTTCTTTTGCTTTTCCATATTTTTTATTCACCTCTAAAGTTTCACTTGGTTGGATATTAATAGTTCTATGTTCTCGTCAGATTCAAATTCATTGCTGAGATTAAATAATGAAAGCCCTGATAAGGTTGTGTTGTCTCCAAATGCTACATCATTTGATCCATCGCATGCACCGTCCAAAGGTCAGGAAAATGTGAGCTCTTCCAATGATTTATCAGAGGATGCAATACCACCAAAAGCGCATGGGACAGCAAGTTCTCTTGCCCGACTCGGTAGTTCTGCGTCATCTACTTCCGATTGTGGGGGCCCCACTTCAACTTCTGCTGGTCGAGGATTGTCGCCAAGTTCATCTGTTTGTTCATTGACCTCAGAGAAGTCATCGTTGAACCCACATGCTAAGGTGAAGAGAAACATAATTTCCTCTTTTAGTGGCGTATGCAATATTAGTTTTATATTCTCGGAACAGTTGCCGAAACTGCCCCTGAAATTCTGTCAATATACTAAAAAACCCTGATATTCTTTCCCAAAAAAAAAAATAGATTTAAATATCCCCTTCAGTATTGTATGTACCTAACAGATTCACTCATTTTGAGGGTTTTAAAGAGAACAAACAAACTTAGAATGAATGTTTATGATTTCGAAAAATTAATCAATGATCCCTCTGTCCCAAAAAAAATTGTAGTTTTAGTATTTCCCTTTTTATGTCAAAAGAAGTCTTTTACTAGTATTCAAGGCATTTAGTATATCTGCTGTGGCCTATTGTGTGTTACTGATATGCTTAATCTTGTATTTGCTCGACTGGATTGTCTGACAGGAATTTAAATTTAACCCGAATGCGAAGAGTTTTGTTCCAATTCAGACACCTCCGAGGCCTTCTTCTCCAGTTGCTGATAGCTCTTACTACTATCCGGCTAATGTGGCGTCACAGACCCAAATGCATGGAATGTCCGTCGGTATTGGGGTGAGTAATGAAGTTATTTATTGCCGATTGATTTTCATTCTTCTTATTTGTGCATGAGTTGAATCCTGTTTATACTATGTGAGTAACATGATTTGATTCCTTTGCATGTTGAGCTTAGTCGTATAAACCAAATTGCGATATTGTAAATAATGTAGATTTTATCAAAATATTGCAAGTTTGCGTTTTGTTATTATGGTATCATTATATAAAGAAGGGGAAATATATGAAAAAAGGAGAACTAAGAGCAAGCTAGTTAGGTGATTATAACAACAATATAATCTTTCCAGATGGGACCTTCTTTCCCTCCACATCAGCCTGGTATGTTTAATCCACAGGCAGGATCAATGCCGCAACCGTATTATCATCCAAATGGACCTCAGGTTTGTGTATTCTGGCTATTTGTATACTATAGTCTACTGTGGAAGATTAACCGAATTTTCAACTGCAGTATGCGCAGCAGATGATGATTGGACAGCCTCGACCAGTCATGTACATGCCAGCGTATCCCACTGTAAGATTACTATTTCTTCTCTCAGCTTGTTTGAACTCTTTTTGCTTTGAGGAGCTTATAGAAACGAAAAGTGGATGAAACATGGAAATAAATGGAGAGGGTTAAAAAACAATGTAATTTCGAATGCAGTTTGATGTAAAGTAACTCTTATTATGGTTCACTCTAATTATATTACATGCCTAATATCCTTCAAAAATCACATATTCGTCAAGAGGGTGTCTGATGGAGAACATTTATTATCCATTTTTTGTGTAATTCGACTCAAGGACGTGGATAGGTTTCCTAATAATCGTTAGACGATATTGTCGAAAGTGTGTTAAGTTTTTTTTTTGGCTGGTCAGGAAATGCAGTATAAGGGAAGGGAGTTTTGAGGAACCATTTTGGGAGGAAGCCCAGTACCCCATCACAACTGATGTATGGAATATTATTGCAGTATTGCACTGCTCTGGTGCCCACATCAGATTTGTAATTTGTTTGTTTACTTATTTATCACTGTGAATTTACTTATTAGCCCTTTATTCTGGAATATATTACCGTTCTGCCACGGTGTACTATACTTGTCTCTTTTTTTTTCCTTTTTTTTAAACCTTTTTTGGTTGTTTACAATGTGGATTTTTTTTATATGATGCTTTAATTCTAATTTTATTTGTAAATAAAATCAAACTCTTCATCCCCTCCCTCCTGAAGAATTCTTTTTACGTTTTTAACTATGGAAAGCACGAGCACTTATTGAATATTCAATCGAGTATAGATAGAAATAATGTCATATCGGGGGTTTAATTAATTTATTTGTGTATTTAGGAAGATAAAATAATGGAGTACTCCTTTAGTTCTTGAACTTTACAAAGAATCCTTTATTATCTTTTTGATTAAAAGAAATTTGTCTCATTTATATTTTATTAAGTACATTTTATTAATAAATAAAATACGAATAATTATTTCTCTTATACAAACATAAATTTACTAACTCTCTTATATAGATATTTACATAACCAAATAATATGAAACTCATATTTTGCATGAAATATTTGATACCTAAAAGAACAAATGTAATTTTGATGTGGGCCCCCCAAAAAAAGCAACTCTGAAAATATAGTTAAACCCGTCTCCATCGTCAGATTCAAAATCCGCCCCTTTAATTATTTCTCTCTCTACGAATTCGTATGGCAATGGTATAGAGTATACGTATTTATCCCCTGCTCATAAACCTCCAAAAACCTTTTTCCCTGAAACACTTTCGTCTCCCTTTGCGAAATCGAGCTCCAGAGACAGCAGAAAAAATTAACCGGAAAGGGAATGGAGGCGGGGTACAATCCTCGAACCGTTGAAGAAGTTTTTAGGGATTTTAAGGGTCGGAGAGCTGGAATTATCAAAGCCCTTACTGCAGGTGCTTTTTTTTTTCTAGATTTTCTCGGCGTGATTATAATTTTTTTTCTGCGATTTTATTTATTAATGTGTGGGAATTTTGTTCAACAGATGTTGAGGAATTTTACCAGCAGTGTGATCCAGGTAATTTTTACAGTTTTTTTCTTTCTATATTTGATGGCGCACCTTTTTGTTTTCCTGTAAAACCCTCTTTTTTTTACAAAATTTTGCCCCCACTTGTAATTAATTCTGAAATTGCTCTATTTTTTAAAATCCTGTTTTGTTACAGTTATATAGTATACTCTAGGTTGACTTTGATTTTCTTTGGATTTCGAGGTTTTGTAATTATATATGTATATATACGCACATATAATGTGCTTAGAAAGACGAGATAATTTATTCTGGTATTGCGGGCTGGATCTAGCTGAAAATCTGAACGCCAGTAAAATTGTTGGGTTTATGAACTGCAAAGAGGGCATGTTGGGTTTATGAACTGCAAAGAGGGCATTTTGGGTATCTTATGTTCACAACTTTCAAGAAATTTTGTATCTTTCAGAAGTTATCTTGTTGAGTTTTGGTAAGTGTGACATGATTTAAATTTTAATTTTGACAGCCCTAGGTATCTTAGTTAAATGATACTCCATCTCATATCTCATACATACATTGAAGGTTAAAACAAAAAAGAGCACATTGTACATTCGTTTTTTTCCTACTGTTTATATCTGATTTTTGTTAATTCACTTGGATATATTGGGGTTTTCATTTGCTATTCACTTTTGCATTTATGTTGGTTTTGTAATATCTTTCTGAGAGATGAAATTTTTGGCATTTCATTGGGCGGTTGAGAATTGTCTCGTTGAATTTCATTCTATTGTTTTTTGGAACACGCAATGTACTTGGCAGTGAGATTTCATGTTCACTTTGTTATTGGGATCTTGAAATTGACTGTGTTCTTTATGCTTTTATTTGACGTGTCTTTATTGAGCTAAAAAAGTGCTCACCCTATTTGGATTTTTTGTTTTTGTTGTAATGAATGTTATCACGAAGACTAATATTTGTTTTTCTCGTACTTCCGAGAAACTATTAGGGTCAGGATGAAAATAGCTGTGCACTGCTTAATACTGTATTGTCTAAACTCTAAATATTGGAATTGAAACGCATTCAGAATTGATAACTATGGATAGTAATGCATGTTATATAATTTGGTTGCATGCCATTATTTCTGTAACATATATATTGGGCAGACCACTGAATATACCTCGTATGAGTTATGTTGCCATAATTCCATCTGCTAAGCTTCCTGGTTGTTAATGTTTATGGCCTTGGTAGTTGGTAAATGCTATATTATTCCAGTTTTTTTCTCTTATTACTAGTATATCATAAGCATGTTTCATTTTCAAGGCAATTAATCCATGACTTGTGTATCTAATATAGTTACTATCGACTTATTCATGCTTGTATGGATCTGCAGAGAAAGAGAACTTATGCTTGTATGGATTTCCTAGTGAGCAATGGGAAGTCAATTTGCCAGCTGAAGAAGTGCCTCCTGAACTCCCTGAGCCTGCTCTGGGCATCAACTTTGCCAGAGACGGGATGGCAGAAAAAGATTGGATATCTCTAGTTGCTGTCCACAGTGATACCTGGCTACTTGCTGTCGCCTTCTATTTTGGTGCTAGATTTAGATTCGATAAATCTGACAGGTAGCTTTAGTTTTATTTGTGTGTTCACCTTTCCCTTCGTAAGTGACGCTAATAGCAGCTCATTTCTGTTAAACCACAAATAATTAAATAAAAACTATGCCGCGATGAAATACCTTGAATCTCCGTTTTCTTGTTCTGATATTGTTGCCATGTGTATGTGATCCTTTTTGTCCTTGGGTGCAGGAAGCGTCTTTTCAACATGATCAATGATCTCCCCACTGTATATGAAGTGGTGACAGGGGCTGCCAAAAAGCAACAGAAAGAGAAACTGGCGGTCTCAAATCACAGTAACAGCAAGTCCAAGTCAAACTCGAAATCGGTTAGTTATTTAATTCATCCTTTTCCCTGCGAAAGTGCGAAACAACCAATGGCATAGATAGGAGAACACCCCGGGCCTAGCCCTCCCTATCCTCTTTCAAACTATGTTAACACACACACACAAACATTCACACTTTTTTTCTGAAAAAAATTGACTATTATCTTATGTGTTGATTATCCAGAAAAACATAAAACTCGAAGTTTCTAATTTACCAAAATTGCAAATTCTCAAATCTACAAATTATTCCTGGTGAGGGGGGAATGTTTCTTAATATCTTAAAGGGGGTAGTCCGTATTTTTGATTCCAAAAAAGTTTTTTCTTGACATCATCTTTTATTATTGTTATTGTTATTATTATTATTATTATTAGACTACACCTCAGGGACTAGTTTTTGTCATCACTCTTATCAAAATTTCCCTTAGACTTCTAACTTCTTCCCATTTTTTATTTATTTATTTTGGGTGATAGAGAACACCTGAAATTCAGCCAAATATTCCAAAGCCACAGCTGAAAGAAGATGAAGATGTCATGGACGAGGAAGATGAAGAGGAAGAAGAAGAAGATGAGCACGGAGACACGTTGTGCGGTGCCTGTGGGGAAAACTATGCATCCGATGATGACACTTTCTGGATATGCTGCGACATATGTGAGAAGTGGTTTCACGGTAAGTGTGTGAAGATCACTCCTGCTAGAGCCGAGCATATCAAGCAGTACAAGTGTCCTTCGTGCAGCAACAAGAGAGCTCGTCCGTAAAAGTAGAAGGCCTGTTCCTTTTCGTTTTAGCTCTGTACCCGAGAGAAAAAAACAAACTCAAAAACTAATTTATCTTGGTCAATTAGGACGTTTCTTGTTGGAGTGTTAAGCTTAGTGTTGAAACTGTGAATGGATGGATGTATACTTGTGGCTGGGAGAACTCGCTCTTGGTGGTTAAGTGTTATCTGTTTTTAGTGTCAGAATCAGACCCCTGATTTAGATGGACTACATTTTCTTCTCTTTATTTGTTGGGGACTGTCCATTAGCAGTCGATACTATCGACTGATTCTCTGATCACAAGTGTGCGTTTGGCGGGTTGGGTTATAGACTTATAGTAACAGAAACTGGTGGAGATGAGAGAACTGAGTTTTACCAACCAAATGGGACACTTTCAGTTTTAGGGTTGGCTTTTCATAGATTTATTGGATCAATTATATTTTAAAGTTAAAAAATAAAAATAATTATTTTATATTTAAAGTATCTCCGAATAAAGAAAAAATATGTAGTTTATCATATTTACTTTGAAACGAAAATAAACTCCAAACTAACGTTTAGAAATGAAGTGTAATTGTAAGTTTGTGAAACCTACAATTATTAGTGGTCAAATTCAAGTAAAAGTAGACAAAATAGTGGTCAAACACTCAAACTAACAAATTATTCCTCAAATCAGAAGCTAATCTGAGTCTTGGTGGGTAGTATTATAGTCACACCCCATTTCTTAATGAATTACTTCATACTTCATACTTCATTCTCTAGAATTAAAATTATTCAAAGGTAGAAGAACATTGGCCTAATGCCCTTATCAAAATAAAGAAAAAATGAAATTACTTATCTCCTATCCTTGTAATAATTATATCAGAAAATTAGTACAGTGATATTTTATGGTCAGGGTAACTGAACTTAATAATCTTGTACTAATAATACTTTTTTGACAAAAATATATTGCTGTAGAAAGTCCACATCAAAAAGCACCTAATTGCAATGATACAATAAAAGGAAACTTTAGAACTAAAGTCTCTCTTCTTTTTTGCTACAAAAGCAAAAAAACAAAAATATTATATATATATGAACTTGAGATCATTAAATGTAGGGTCCAAAATAGAAATCAAAAACTTTGCTTTTTTTTGTAATTAAGGTAAACCTCAGGGCTAGTTTGCAATTTTCTCCAAATCTCAAAAACCCAACAAAGCTACTGAGTCATACAACCAAAGAAGTAATTTTCACAAGCACTAGATGAAGAGAAAAAACCTTAAAATCCAATCAACAACACATAAAACTTCAAACAAAGGTGTGCCAATTATTCCCTTATGCAAAAGTACATACACATTACACTGGCAAGGCAATCAAGAAACAAAAGGGAAACGAGATCAACTGCTCGATCTAACCCTCTTCTGCACGCCCCGTCCGTCCGATTTAGCCGCAGATTCCCCTTCAGACGAGACATCGATAGTTCGGGCCGAGCCCGATAGGTCGGCGTAGAGATCAACCACCCTCCTGATGTTGTTATTCAGCTCTCTAATCAACCCCACGTTCCGGGTCAGATTTTCCGGGATTTTCGACTCGTGGTTCTGGTTAATCTCGTTGATCAGCAGTCGGTTCTGGTCCAGGATGTTTTGGACCTGCACAAAGTTTTTCTGAAATGTCTGAAGAAATTTTCCCTCAGCTTGTACTCCACCGTTGGCTATCCCCGAAAATATATCGTCATCCATGGTCTTCGGTCTTTATTGTTATATTTTTTTACTTGTGACAGTAATTAAGAAGATCACTGCAATAGATGAACACAAAGTATAAGCTTCAAACCACTTGTGAAAACCCGAATATTTCGGCTCATGAAAAAAAAGAAAAAAATAGTACAATTATTCAAAATTACAAATACCCTCTCAAACTATCAGCAATTATTTACATATCTTGTTTTTTTTTTTTCATTCAATTTTCCCAAACAAATCAATGGAGCACAAGAAGTGGAACAATTATAAAAACACAAAAATGTAGTCCATGACAAAAAAATGATAAAAGGGAAACTAAAGCAAATCTAATTTTGGGTTACCTTTCAGGAATTGGATCTCAAAACACAAATCAAAAATATAAATAAAAACAGGAAATCAAAAAGGCAAAAATCCTTCCACCATTCTTGAAGATGAAAAAAATAATAAAAAGATTAGATTTTTATGCCATTAACAATCATGGGCAAGATCCTAAATCAATTGAATTTCCTTTTATGTTCAAATAGTAAGAATTATACATGGAAATCAAACCCCAAAATGAAACCCAAATACAAGATCCCAAATTTACAAACACACAGACATATGAAGATTATCCCAAAGAAATAAATCAAAATATAAAAATGAGAAATAATTTTCAAAGACTTTACATTGAAACTCAGTAGCAGCATCATCAACATGTGTGAGATTTGACAGTGCACACGAGCGAGCAGAGTATGGTGCAGGGGATTTTCTTCTTCTTTTCTTCTCTCTATAATTTGTAGAGAGATAGAGAGAGAGAGAATGGAGGGTTTGACAGATGGGAATAATGGTAATGGGGATAGATGGATAGATAGATACAATACTTTTCTAATACTCCACCTGCGGGATTCGCCCTTCATTCATTGCTTGCCTTTTTCTAGGAATTAGGATTTCATATAAATAAAAAAGTTGTTTTTAGTACACTTTGTAGTTTGTACCAACACAAAAGAGAAAAAGATTGGGTTATTATTTTAGAATATGTTCCATTATTTGATTATTGTATGTTAAAAAGGAATTCTTGTTTGATTATGAGGAATTCTTGTTAGATTATTATATTTATTATTTGTGTACATCAAATGTATTCTAACACAAAAATTAAAAATACATTACTCTTTATAATTTTTGTTTTTTAGACCCGAAATAAAATAAAATTATACAGTATGTTTAATGAAGTATGTTGAATCTTGAATCACGCTTATAAAATATGAGGAAGAAGACGGTTAAATCACCCAATGTAGACGAATCTATATACTCATAAAAATTAGTCATTTCGTAACATGTACTCTCGATTTGGCGACGGAATAAGCATTTTGTCATCTAGTATTCGTCCATCAAAATAAGTGAGGTACCATTCGCTCTCATATTTTTCGTGTCTGAGGCTAGTCCTAGTAGATCTTTGAATTTTAAATTTAAAAGTATTTTTAGAAGATTGTCTCTTGTTAATGTAAAAATAAAAGTAAAATTTTATGTGGTAAAGTAAATGAGATCTTATAAAAAAAAAAAAAGTGTGTACAGTATTTTTTTTCTTAATTTAAGAGATGTTAAAAAATAAAGGGAAAAAAACACTTTAATACCTGACCTTAAGTCCGTTTTTCACTTTGATGCCCGAGCTATTTTTCTTTACCGTTTAGTACCTGACCTAAGGCATAATTCCACTTTGGTACTCAAATCAGCGTTTTCCGGCGATACGTGCCGAGCACGTGACTTCAATTTTTTGTTTCCGAGCTGAGGGAGGGTATTTATGTCTTTTCGTAAATCCATGTATTACACATTAAATATAAAACATAAATGTGTTTTTAAAGATTGGAAATCATGAATCAAAACCCGTAACTCTCATCTTTTTCCCCAAATTGAAGTTGAACCCTAATTTCTGTAAACTCGCAGCTCGTTTTCGATTTCAATTTCTTCATTCGTAACCCCCCAAATCCATTTGTAATCCATAGCCCACAATACTTTATCCTTCTGATTACCGAAACCCTAGCTCGTTTTCGATTTCAATTGAAAACACTCTGGAAGCTCGATGGCTGCAAACATGGAGTGGAAGGTGAGGTCGGAATCTGATGTTATCCCTGATGGAAGGCGCGCTCCAGATTACAAAAGTCTTGGGTCTGGAGATGATGTGTTCACATTTATTTTCCACCATTCAGGTGTGTTCAGGCGACAGTCAGGTGAGAAGTGCTATGTCAATGGACGTACAGATTACATAGATTTTGTTGAAGGTTCCAAATTGCATACATCTGATTTGAGGAGCATGGCTTCTGCTGTTGGGGTGAAGGATTTTGATTCTGTCCAATTTTTTTTTAATCTGATTGGTGAGGATGGATGTTCGCATTTAGAGTTTGTGGATGGTGAACACACAGCCAACTCACTAATTCAAGCTTGTATTAGTGTTGATCTTACTATTTCATTGTATACTGACCATGAGGGTATTGATCGAGATGAAATTGTGTACTTATCTGAGGGTGATGGTCTTCTTGATGTTGATGAAACTGCAGTAACTGAAAGTCAAGGAAGAAGTTGATGAAGATGATTGGACTGAAGAGGTCAGAAATGATGAATCAGAGTGGCATCCTTTGCCCTAACATTCAAAAGCAGTTGGACAAAAATAAAGTGAAGTCTTATGGTTGGTCACCCCAGTGGAATGGACATTTAGAGTTTGAAGTCAGTGGTCCTCATGAGCAATCCTTCTATGTGCATCTTGGTGAAAAAATGTGCAGCTGCAGGAAGTGGCAACTTACTGGAATTCTTTGTCCACATGTCATCTCATGTTTGAATCACATGAGGTATAGACCATAGGACTATGTGGATAGTTGTTACACCAGAGAGACTTATCTCAAAGTCTATAGCCACTTCATGACACCTCTGTATGGAAGAGATGAATGGCCAGTTCCCACAGAAAACATGCCTCCTCTTGCACCTCCTATAGTTGAACAAAGGGCTGGAAGACCAAAAACACACAAAAGGAAGCTGCAACCTGGAGAAGTAATTGGAACTCAGGACAAGGGTTTAAAGTTGACCAGAAGAGGAATTGTGATGAGCTGCAAGTTGTGCAATGAAATAGGTCATAATGCAAGGACATGTCCACTGAATCCAAGCAGAGTTGAGAAAGAACAAGGACTGGGAGTTCCAGCTGCAAAAGAGAGAAAAACTAAGAAGCAAAAAAAAGAGGTAAAATGATTTAATCTCAGTTTCATTTTAATGATTTAATCTGAGTTTCATTTTTTTATTCTGTTCATTCACTTCTGATAGGCTACCATTCCAAATGAACCTGTGATTGGAGTTAGTGAACCTGTGATTGGAGTTAGTGAAGCTGTGATGGGAGTTAGTGAACCTGTGATGGGAGTCAATGAAGCTGTGTTGGGAGTTAGGAGAAGTCCAAGGTTCAAGACAACAAATGCATCTTCATCACAGTCCCAAGTCCAAGGCTCAAGACAACAAATGAACAATAGCAAAACTGTGGTTGATAAGGGAAATAAAGCAGTGGTGGATAAGGGCAAGAAAGCTGTGGTGGATAAGGGCAAGAAAGCAGTGGTGGATAAGGGTAAGAAGCCAGTTTCTTCATCTCAGCCCACAAGCATGGTTGATAAGGGAAAGAAGCCAGTTATTAGTAAATCCTCATCTCAGCCATCACATGAATTCCAAAGGGGTTTTGACCTGGTACAAGCTCAGTTAAGCCTACAAGGAAATGTTCTCTGCAAGCTACCTGTGCAAAGGAGTTTGTCATTTTCTCAGCCCATGTTTACCACAACAACAGCAAGACAAATGATGTTTCAACAAACTGGAGAACTTCCTCCAGAGTGCAAACAACAGTGAATGAACTTGTGGTGTGATTGGATGTTTCATGTTTGTATTATGATTTGAACTGATGTTTCTGGTGTGTTTAGGGTTTCTGTTTTGAACTGATGTTTATGTTATGTTTTGAACTGCTGTGTATGACTGAATGGTATGTAATGAAGTTTGTTTTGTTTTGATGTTATTAAGCTTGTTCTGTTTTGATGTTATGTTCTGTTTTGATGTTATTCAGCTTGTACAGTCAAAATCATGTCAAAACCATGTCAAAATCTTTAATAAATTCATGTCCAAATGATGGCAAAGTCATGGCCAAATGCATAATACACACCATACAACTTGTTCAAAAACAACATCCAAAACACTACTTGTACAAACCATACTACTTGGAAAGAAACAACATCCAAAACACTTACAACTTCTTAAAAAACAACATTCCAACTACTAAAACTCCAACACTAAGAGCAACCCAAAGCTTGAACTTGGTTCTTTCAATCACAACCATTTTCCTCTCCAACATCTCCAATTCTTCAGCTTTGGAATTCATGTTCCTTAATAGTCCAGGTATGATTTGGGAACACCTTGCACAAGCAGGTGGGTCTGTCCACATAAACTGATTACAACTCCCAAGTTTATGCAAAATAAAAAAATCCTCAAACCACAAAAATTAGGGTTTCTGCAAAATCAAAAAATACCCTGATTCCATGAAATTGGGGTTCGAGTAAAACCATAAATCAATGAAATTGAAATAAAATCATGAAATTGAAATTAGGGTTCGGGTAAAACCCCCAAATCCATAAGAATGAAAAATAAATCAGAAATTAGGGTTTGACAGAATAGGAAAAATGTATGAATAATCTATTTAGGGTTCACACTCAGTTCTGTTTTCTGAGAAATTAGGGTTCGCGAAATTAGGGTTCATACTCGATTCTTACCCGAAAATTTCCGCACGCCAAGAATCGTCTTCCTGGATTTGCGTCGGTCCAGGAGGTTCTCATCACCAAGGGGTTCCCGCACCTACAAAGCTCCTCCATAAAGTTCTGATCTTCAATCTTCAATTGTTTCTCGTCGGTCTAGGGTTAGGGATTTGTGGGAGAATTGGGGGAGAATTCGATTCCCGTTTTTCACAACCTGAAATGCATTTCTCATTTTAAAAAGTGTTAAATAATAAAAAGGGCATCTTGGTAATCTCTCACCTGCAGCCAGTGCAAGCGAGACACGTGTCGGGTGAAGTCACGTGCTCGGCACGTGTCGCCGGAAAACGCTGATTTGAGTACCAAAGTGGAATTATGCTTTAGGTCAGGTACTAAACGGTAAAGAAAAATAGCTCGGGCATCAAAGTGAAAAACGGACTTAAGGTCAGGTACTAAAGTGTTTTTTTCCCAAAAATAAAAATGGTGATGCAGAAAAAGAAGAAATTGGTGATGGGCTTCATTGACTTTGAGTTGCTAATCATTTCTTAGAAACTAGGCCCATGACCCACAACTCGGGCCCAGTTGGGGCCCGTTCGTTACGTGACTGACTCACTTCTGAAAAGGCCCAAATAATAGTATAAAATAAACATTGAAAAAAAACACAGTAATCATATCGTCTGCGACTGCGAACAATGGCTTCGGAAACTCGAAAAGGTCAGCTTCAAACGCTTCATAATTTTCCCTGCTATATTCATCGATAATATCCGACTCGTTTAATTTGTATGGATTTCTTAAATTCATGTTTATGCAGTGGTAGTTCATCTCAGAGCCACAGGCGACGCTCCGATTCTGAAGCAAGCCAAATTCAAGGTTTTTTTTAATTCAAATTGCGTAATTTTAAATAATTCTTGTTAATTTTATGCTTCTGAAAATGTTCATGTTGGATTTGTTAACTTTCTGACGGTTCAATTGAAGAAAATTAGCTAACTTAGAGTAGTTTTGGAGCCCTAATTCCTAGGGTTAATGCATCCTAATTGGGAAACTTGACGATCGACTTCTATCTATTTCCTAGCATTAGGTTCAAAGAATTTGTGCTCAAAACCACCAACGAATGCGAGGCAATTTCCTATTCCATGTGTAATTTGTTTGGTAGGAGAACTTTTATGTATCAACTGATTAGTAATTGGTATTTTACTTCCTGCGAAATAGTAAGATCATGAATACGAATCATATAATCAGTCGAAATTATTAAGAAACAGAGGCCTTTTTTTGTTTTGCCCTCTTTAAATATTTCTCATTTGAATGTAGATTGCTGGCACTGACAAGTTTGTAAAAGTTATAGATTTTCTTCGTCGTCAGCTTCACAGGGATACACTGGTAATTTCTATTGTGCTATTCAATTTAGCCTTGGAAATGCACTTCTCTCTGTATTTTTATTTTATTTTTTCTGGCATTTATAAATTATTTTTCTTCTCAGTTTGTGTATGTAAACAGTGCCTTCTCCCCAAATCCTGATGAGCTGGTCCTAGATCTGTATAACGTAAGTTGCCGTTGCATGATATCTTCTTGAATGTGTGATGACCTTTTATTCGGTGTGGGTTGAGTTTGTTTTCACGCTGATAAATTTGATTGCTGAATCATATAAAGATAACAATGAAAATTATTTATAGGCAGATTATGCTCTGTTGGGCATTTAGGGTTTATAACCTGATGACTTTCTTTAATCCCATCTTTTTTTGGCACCTATCTAATTAGCTGATTTTTTTTTGTCACGCCCTTTCATATTATATGGAGTTTCAAGGGTTTGAAAAAAAGAAAAGGACACAAATGTTGTGTCGGAGTTGTTAATTTTTTTATTATTTCTTTTGAGATATGACATAAAATGCTCACTGTCTTGTTCAATTTGCCTACTAAAAGCATTGCATTATATATTGCAGAACTTTGGCATTGATGGCAAATTGGTGGTCAATTATGCATGCTCCATGGCCTGGGGCTAATATCTTTCAAGAAATTGGTCGTGTACATTCATAAAAATTTAACATAGGGTATATTGTCAGTACATCTTTTTTTTTTTTTGGCAAACCTCATGTTATGTTGATTTGATAGGAGGTTCTTGGTTAGGTAGACTACTGGACGGATTGTGTGATATGTTGTCGCCCAATCCTTGCGGGTATCAACCGAATTGTTGATGGTTTAAGTTTGTCAAACAGATTCGTTGCTGACTAAAACTTCATCTACGATGATGTCCAAATCTAGGTACAGAGTATTCCTGGACATGATTGTTAGTTTTTTTTTATCCATGGAGCACCATTTTGTTATCCATGGAGCACCATTATATCCATGGAGTATATTCTATAATAGTACTAGTTATTGTTTGTAACCCAATATTCAATGTTACTTGCTGTTTGGAATGAAAGCCACAAAGAAAATCCCACCAAGCTTTGCATGCTTGCACTCATGGTGAAGAAAAACAGGGGTGGTTGCCTCGGATATGCTCATTCTCAATAATCAAGATAGCTGCATGGTTTATGTTGTTTTTATTCTTTTTTTTTTTTTTTCAAAACCGTTTACAGTACATTGCTTTTATTGATTCATGACATGCTTGAGAAGTTGTGAAATCAGGTTGACAGTACATTGCTTTTATTGACTCATGACATGCTCAAGAAGTTGTGAAATCAGATTTGGTTGTTCGACAAGGAAATAAGAAGGGTTTTCTAATCCTAGATGCTTCCGATCATTAATTAAAAAAAGAAGTATTTTACGAAAAGGGTATTTTAGTTTTTTAATTTATAATTGATACCTCATAAATTACACTTCAAAATTAAGGATAATATTTTTAAAATTATTTTATTAATAAGTGTAATACTAATTTTATAATTATAAAAAAGAGCAAATTAATTACTAGTATACCCTTGTAACCACCCACTTATGTTTATTACTCCCTCCGGCCATTAATAGATGTCATACTTTGCTGGACACGGAGTTTAAGAAAATTGTTATTTTTGTATTTTTTAATTGAAAATTAAAAGGTAAAAATATATTTTAAAAGTAAAAAGTAAAGTAGTTGTGAGTAAAGTTTAAAAAGTAGGTGAGATAAAGTAGAATAAAATTGTATATTAAAATGAAAAAGTTAGAATAATTATTTCCTTTTTTGGAGTGTGTCAACTATTGTTGGACACCCCAAAAAGAAAAGTATGACAACTGTCTTTGGATGGAGGGAGTACTAAGCAAGGATATTTTCGGAAACGTTACTCTTTTTTATAATTAGAAAAAACTATACTATTTAATTATAGACAATTAATTATAAGTGCTCTTTTTTCAAAATTTTCCTTAAAAAAATGCTAAAACTTAATTAATGTACGGAACTGAAATCAAATGAAATTAACAAAATAAGATGATATTGCAGATAATGAGCTTAATGATCAAAAAGTCGTATGAGACGTTGGTGATGAATCAAGCGTTAATACGAGACAATCAAAAATCAAGAACTCGAGTAGGCGAGTTCAAATAAAAATTCATTATTATTTGACAGCTATAGTTTCTTCCATTTATGTTCCCGCCGGATAAAACCCGGGAAAAATAGAACACACTTTCACATCTCATTATTCGTTTATCGAATTAGGTTTTAGACCCCAATCCAGTTGCCCTAATAATCGACTTGCCTCGAATTTCAGGAATAAATTCGTCGATTTCTCAAACCCTAATTTTTCTCGAATTCACCCCCGATTGATACGAAACCCAGATGCAGGGGAGGGCGTTAACGACTTGCGTATCTGTTTCTGTATGAAGGATACAATTTCTCACCGGCGGCCGGCGTGGTTTGTATGGATTCTCCATTCATCACTTTAACCTTAGCTCTTTTCCTTGCTATCTCTGCCCGCATCGTTCAGGCTCAACAATATGTAAGCCCCCCGCCTCCTCCTCCTCCTCCGCCGCTGCAGTTTTCTCCACCTCCTCCTCCGCCACCCTTTGCTCCACATCCGCCTCCTCGAACTTCAAGGAGACACCTCTCCCTACCACCACCTCCGAATGTTGGACGTGAGCACTTGAGCCGTCTAGCCAAGAAGGAGAATCTCAACACGGGAAAGAAAATTGGGTTTCTGTTCATCGGAGTTGGGCTGATCCTGCAAGTTTGTGTGGCTGGATCAAGGTTATTTACTCGTTGCTTGAAAGTGAGGATTTAGGCATTCATGGAACCTGTGGATAAAAGGATTCTCTAGTGCTTGCACACGGGTTACAACTCTCGTAATTTGGTAACCATTGCTTAACATCCTCTTTTTCCGTTTTCGATTTTTATTTTATGCATTGGTCTGTTTTCTGTGTGTGTATGCTTAATATATACGACGTAAACATGTATGATTATGGTGAAAATTTGCATCAATGCATGTCTTACTAAGCTGTCAATCCTGTCATTAATCACCCAATATTCCCTAAATGATTAATTTGGTTCGGATCCGATTACATTCCCTAAAGAAACTTGTTTCAATATAATTTGTGAATCTGCGTTCTCTGTGTTCCTAGGTTTACAAATGCTGGTCAAAATCTTATGATGTAAATTATGCTTTTTCTCTGGAAACTGTTACTAGAAAATGTGAGTAGACAACGGGTTTCTTGCTTGCAAATTATTTCACCTTTACTGTTCATGTTATGTGTGTAATCAAGATTCTTAACTCACTATTGGTAGCTTTCAATTTCGCCAATTTTTTTAAAACATATCCATTTCCTTCTACGTTGGGGGCTTTTCAGTTATATATATATATATATATATATATATATATATATATATATATATATATATATAGACGGAGTCAACTATATAATCCATATTCGTAATTTTAACTCTATAGCTCTAACGCCAGCCTTAAATTATACTACTAGATATTATATGTATATTTTTAAGGCAAGCTAGCTAACTCATGGAAGTGATTCTTTTTTATTTGTAGGTGATTAAAGAGGAACGATGTTTAGATGAAATGTTCTCTTTTTCAAACTCTTAGAGACTGACTTGGATTTTATCAGAACCACTGACAAATTTATAGCTCAATCTTTGAGAGACATGTAGTACACGCATTTACTGATGTTAAGGTCACAACAGTTTCTACATTTGGAGTAGTCTGTGTGAACTGACGTCCATGAACTTCATCAGCTAACATTAGTTGTTTCTATGTTGTTGAAAGGTAGTGAGTATATAATATTGTTGGGTTTATACCTCGCTTTGGGCCTCTCTCTTTTTAGCTATTCTGAACTTGGATTTTCCTCGACTACCTATTGGTTTTTTGTTTTCCAGTTTATATTTTAAACTGCGTACTGACAATATTTTTACTGGAACTTTGATCATAAGACAAGTCACAATTTACAAAATCTTGGTGTGAGTCTTTCAATCATGTTGTATTTTCCTTTCGCTTAAATTGCTCATTGGTTTTCTTGGTTGTGCTAAATGTCCCTTCGAGTCAACCTTGAGAACGGTCGTTGAAGATTAGATGCCCGGATGCGAATTACTGTAATTGTACCTGTAGTTGTAGTTTCTTAGTTTAAACTTAAATCAATCAAAACCCCTTAGTGTGTGTTAACTTACATGATCATTAAAGTTTAAAATAACAAACATGCAATTGAACTCTGATAATAGTGTTCATGTGGATACCTCTTAGAGAAAACTTTATTGCGATGAAAAATCGAATGCACGATTTGTTCGAACACACGATTTGTTCGAACACCTCTCCGCAGTTCCGTGAATACTTTGATTGCAGAGAAAACATTTGGTTTATTGCAAGAGCATTTGTACATTCGTAAGTATAGCATAATGCTTAAATTTTTTATTTTTTTTGTTTAATTTGACTAAAAGGAATAGATGGTTTAAACATAAATATTCATAATCATCATGTTGACAAGTTTGACTACTTGCCAATTAATTAGTATTTCAAAATTAAAATAGAGGAATCTTAACAATAAAATATAACATTCAGGTTATATATTTAGAAAATTAAATTTGATATTATATGGAAAGTTGAAAAACAAATTATGGTAATTCACTTTTTATGTCAAAATTTATAAAATTAAAATGTTGATAAACCAATTTCAGAAATAATTCAGGTAGCATGTAACAAAAATTATGTGACAGGTAATATTTCATCTGCCATTCATTTTTATTCCTTCAAAAATAATCACTCTAACTTTATGCCCTAAAAAAGCTACTTAATTATTTAGTTTTTATGCAAATATAAATATATTATGTATAGAGTATATAATAATGAGGTAATAAATAGGTCGGTCATTCACCATAAAGTGTTAAAATACAAAATTAGAATATCATTCAAGGAAATGCTTTGTGTAATTACAAGTGCTTCCAAAAGTCATTAGGAATTATAGAAAATCATCTGCGAAAATTAGACAAATTTTATAAATTTATAAAATTAAAATCATAAAAAAATTACTGTATGTTAATACAATTTACACATCCAAAACATCAAGTTTGATGAATCCAATTATTAAAATCATCATATATACACACACTAAATTTCAAAATCTAAGATGTGAAAGTGTGTGGCATAAATTCCTTTTTTGGATACTGTGAATTAAATATTTAATTAAATATAATCATAAGAAATTAGTATTAATTAATTAATTAATTTAGCACCAACAAACTTGTATAAATACATCCTTTACTTCTCTCATTCTCACTCTCTCACTCTCTCACTCTCTAACTACACCCTTGGTAGGATTTATACTTTGTAATAACTTTTTTTTACCTTCTTTTTTTTTTTTTTTACTAATTAATCTGTTTGCAGAAATTATTTTTGCAACATCGATCGATCATGTGGGAAGCAGGAAATCACCAGTGGGGAGAAGCACGGACAAGCACAGCTCCGATGGCATCTTCGTGCCATACGATGATGCATGAGATTCATGTGTTGTTGGTTGATCACGACTCGGAGGCTCTAATTCACACAGCGAAAATGCTCGAGATATGTCAGTACAGAGGTATGTATATATATGTGCACAGATTTTGTTATTAATTTCAAGGTGGCAGAATTTATAATTTTTACTTCGATGTGTTGGTACAAAATAATTATTTTTGTTACAGAATATATTCTATACAATAATTTTGTTACATGAGGAGGGTAGATTTTTTTCGATTTCGAAATGATTTTTTTTTTCGTTTGATTTTGATCACTTTGTTATGGTTTAATTATAATTCTTAATTTGCTATTTAACTAAATAAGAAATTAATTTATGCGTTCGTGCGCGTGGGCGCGTGTGTTTTTGTGCCGTTGTGAGAGGGGTCTCCGCCCCTTCTCGATCTTTTTCAAACAATGGCGCTCAATTAATGTTTTGGATTTCGACGATTATATATAGAGCTGGCATACCGTAACGAACTTGTCATTAACAAAATTTCTTCGTATTCAAAACTCATAATGATACTGAATCGAAAATTTTGTTACATCGATTTTTTAATCAGTGTAATAAATTTTTGACTTACAATAAATTTATATTGATATCTTACTCAAGTTTTAGTATATTTAATTATATAAAATAATTTTGTATACGAAAATAGCAAAATATATAAAAATGTTTTATATATATAATACCAATTAATTTTCAGACTGATATAGTCATGTGTGTGTGTGTGTGTGTGTATAAATGTACTGTGTGTGGATAGGATCTTAGGTCTGTACATTTATTGCAAGAAATGAGGAAAATTAATTTTGAAAATTGTTTTTTGTAAAGAAGGAACATTTGAAGAGAAAAGCAGTTTGGATAATGAGGACATATGTTGCAAGCTTTTGTCCTATGTTTGAACTTTATTTTTTTGATTTATTTATTTCAGTTATTTAATTCAAGAAAAAAAAAATTATTTTTTATATATTTTTGGCAGTGACTTTGGTTGAGCTTGCTTCTGCTGCCATATCAATGCTGATGAGTGGGAAGGCGAGATTCGACTTGGTGATGGCGAACATCAACTCGCCCGACCTCCACAGTTTCAAGCTTCTCCAGCAGTCGGTCGGCATGGGCATACCTATTGTTTGTAAGCCTATATATACCCGCACCATAAGATTATGTTTGATGATATCATCTAATTTTCGACGTGACGATATATATATATAGTGATGTCGAATGAAGAGAACACGTACATGACAATGAGGGCTCTCGAGAGCGGCGCCTTCCTCTGCCTCAAGAAACCGGCATCGATGGATGTGGTCAGGTGCTTGTGGCAGCATGCCCTCCGGGAGAAAACGAGAATGATTAGGGAGAGGGAGATGGAGAGGGAGATCGGGCTCAGGAATAATGCGACGAACCCGCAACATAACATCAACGTGGGGTCGGCGACCATGATGAAGAACAAGGGAAAAATGAAGAGCAGAGCTGAAAGGGACGATGAATTCGAAGAGGCAGAATACCAGAGTCGTCGTTACATGATGAAGAACAACAGCAATGTGAGGAGAAAGATGTGCACGGAGTGGACTCAAGAACTGCACACCAAGTTTATGAGGGCTGTCGAAGAACTTGGCGAAGGAAGTAAGTGTCGATCGTATAATTATCTATATATCCTCGTGATATATGCCTAATTAATGCTTATGTATTATTGTGTGAAAATTATAACAGGATGCTTTCCTAAAGAGATCCTCGAACTGATGGACGTGCCTGGTTTGACGAGGATGCAAGTGGCGAGTCATCTTCAGGTTCGTTTTTCCCTCTAGTGAATTTTCGGTGTAAGAAAACATTATGACACATGAACACATTTCTTTTTTTCCGATCCATAGAAATGTCGTAACGATAACTGGAGATCTCCCCTGGAGCGAAAGTCTCAAACTATTCACCCTCCGCCTTTGGACCCCGTTCAGAGGGCGAGGAGGTTCGGGTCGAAGCCCCAACTGGGAAAGAACGACCAATCGGCTGACCAAGGATCTGAAACTCAGTCAGAACCGAACAACATGACTCACCTGCACATGGGAAATGGATCGTCGTCCGTGGCCAATACTTCTTATCATCGCCATTACGGGCAGATGGGCGCCGGGCCGAGTAGTGCCCCACCGAGAGGAAACGCCTCTTCAACCAACCCTCGGCACTCGGCTGATCATCGCGAGTTCTTCAACTATCGAAATGCGGATTGCCTGATTCAGAATGCTCCGGGCTTGCAGCAAGGGTCCAGGCTGAACCAACCAAACCCGGCCCCGACTATATATCATCATTTTGGGTCATCTTACCATGATCAGGTATGTATATGAAAATGCTAGTGCAGTGATACAGGAGACGAAACACCATTTTGGAACGGAACATCGTAATCATGCAACTAATCGATGTGTCGTTCTGTTTTTATGAAATACAGAATTCAGGCCGGGGAAGCGTGGATAGCAAGAGTCCATGGAGTTCAGATACATCAGACTTTGAGAGTGAACAATCAGAAAGCAGATGCCTTGACTAGTCATTTTATTTTTCAGAATTTTCATTTGAATATTAATCATAAGATTTTTTGTTTTTATTTTTCATTTTTCATTTTTCTAAAACAGCAACAGTTGCTGAATTAAACTTCATTGCCAGTTTTATTTAATATCAAGTAGTTTAATTAAGGAGACTATTTTATCGTCTTGTTTTATATTTATGTATGTACTATGTACTAGCATTTTATTCTCTGAAAACAAACTTTGCAACGGTGTAAGATGGAAATAAGATAACCGCCTCCTAACGAGAATGAATTCAACTGCTTTTTTTTTTTTTTCTGTACAAAAGAATGAATTCAGCTGAGGGGTCAACTCTCTATATACTTATATAACTAAGATACAGCATTAGATACAGTTAGACCCTTGTTATACATCCTCTGGATTTCTTTCCTGTACTCCGTCAAAGATTTGTATGGAAAAGCCGGAGTCAACTCCACCACATCCCCCATTTTAAGTTTGGACATTGGATCGTTGACAGGCACATGGTTTAGACGAGGCCTTAACTCTTCTTTTGCAGGGAACCCATGTGACGTCCATCTTGATGAACCACCTTGACCGGATAATTCGTACAGATCCATAAGAGTTGAGTTGGCCGGAAATTCTTGAACAGACATCTGCAAACAAATAAATACAAAGTCGGAAATTATGCAATGATTACAAAACCCTTTCAAAAAAAAGAAATAGTCGTAGTGTATAAAGTGTTGAAGGAAACAAACCTTATCATTCTCAATCATGATCACAAAGACAGGTCCATCAGGGGCGCATTGGGGTTTGCAAGAAAACGTGCAATCCTTAGAATGGGTAGGAAAGACGCATGATGGCTTCACGGAATCACAAGTACCAATGGATGACTTGTCTTTGATCATTGCTTCACACTGCCAGGTAATGACACATCGAGCCCATTCGACCATCTGAAGGACAAAGTTGGAGTGTTTACAATCGCCTTCTTTGTATCTCCAATGAGCAGCGAATCCATACTCGGCTTGCAAATGCATCTTTTTTGTCCGTATCTGAATTTCAAGGGGAACTGTACCCTCACATATGAGCACCATATGTAGAGATTTATACCTGTAATGTAAATTATAATTATAAATAGTTCAATACTATAGCCTTTCTAATAAAATACGCGTCCAGGCGTCCTCGAAGAATATAAAAAAGGCCCTTTTGTAATTAATCTATAAATAAAAGCATACCCATTACACTTTGGATGAACTATGTAGTCCTTGAACCTCTCGGGAACTTCATGCCATAACTGCTGGATGACTCTACGCGCTTTATAGCAATCTTCCTCAGTTTCAACAATTAACCTTAATCCATGAATATCTTGAATTTCTTCCATATCTAACTTTTTCCTGCAGAATATAATGACAAAAACTCATTGATTATAAATACAGGACAAAGTAAATATGCAACCATCACGATGTAGATGAATCAAAACCTAAATGTGAAATCACTGTGCTTGAACATATGTAACAAAATAATATAAACGATCATCTGTATCAAATAAGTGCAAAATTTCTGTCTCAAATGCATAAGAGATAAGATAGAGGGAGGAAAGCTCCTTCGTACTTTAACATCTTGGAATAGATACTGAACAAGCTTTTGTGCCTCCCCGACAGGGAGTGGTAAGAAATTGCTTCATCGTCGAGAGCTTGCTCAAGCTTATCTATAGAAGAAGTGATTATAGCCTCGTCAAAGGACTTTACAAGCTGTGATGACAATTTCTGGTGCTCGTTTGGATTGAGATGTTTGAAACAGAGATTCTCTAGCTGCTCTTTCCAAGTGGAAATCCCTAACCTATTGGCAAGTGGCACAAATATCTCGGACGTCTCCTTTGCAAACCTTTGTTGTTTGTTCAAAGGTAATGCATCCAAAGTAATCATATTATGTAATCGGTCGGCTAGCTTTATTAGAACAGCCCTAGCATCTGCGATTGCCAGGAACATGGTATGCAACCGGTCAGCCTCAATGGTTTTATTAGCAGTGTTATTCTCCCGTGCGAGTTTGCTCAATTGACTCAGCTTTGACACCTGTCATAATCACCATAGTTAGTCCACTCCCGCAAGATCATTTTGCTCAAACTCCAACTAAAAAAATTTCTTCACAAGTAATCTTTTTCCTCGTGATTATACTTAAAAGTTACAACCCTAAATTCTTAGTAGAAAACCCCTTAATCCTGACCTGATTATATTCATTTCTCATCAAATTATGAAGAGTTATTATTACCTTAATCTTTAATTTGCACTAAATAAACACGAAAAAATATTAGGCTGGATTATTTGCCCCACAATAATCAGTTTACGCCTTTCTTTGGGAAAATTATCTTAAACTTGAAGTAATAAAAGTCTAAACTAACAACCCAAAGACGGATCTAGATCATTTTTCCAATTATGCAAATTATTTTAGCAAGCGTCTTTTCTTCAAATTAGATTGGCCTTCATCAACCAAAACACGTCGACAGATTTTTTAAACTGACAGAAAAGCATACACAAAAAAACACTAATTTCCAATACCCCTTCGACTAAATCGGAGACTCCAGCTCCGAACGAGATCGAAATCTGCTCATAAGTGACCAAAGTATCATCAACTGTATCATGTAAAAGCCCTGCAGCAACAACTGTAGAATTAGCACCAATATCTGCTAGCAGCATCGCCGTCTCCACACAATGCTGCAAATAAGGATGCCCACTAGCTCGCTTCTACACATCAAAATCATCAGAGTTGCTCAATCTTAAAATCATAATCTAAATGGCCGCATATTATGAAAAATGTTTCCGATAGAAAATGAAGTATACCTGTCCTCTATGAGCCTTCTCCGCCTCGCAAAAAGCATCTACAACAAAATCATCCCTGAAGATCAAATGCCTCGACTGAGCATCAGAAAGCAACTCTTTAGCATAAGACGGCAACTCCAACTCCATGAAACTTTCCTCCATGTTAAACGTAAGCTCATCCGAGGACGAAGAAGGCAGATCGAAGCCATTATCATCGATCACCAAATTTGAAGAATCGTAATCCACGCACGATCCCAGTGCGTGCCTCACGAATCCATTAAACATAATCCCACTCCCCGACCTAATTGAGCTCATATCCCCGCTGATTCTAAGTGTCGGGCTTCGAGAACCCAGCCCGACCGAACTAATCGGGCCCTGGAGAACGGAAACCGGGCTCTGGTGAGCCTGATCTCGCTTCGAAGACGATCCCAACGGAGAGTATCGAGAAGACGAGCATAATTCATCGGGTCTATCGTTCCACGCGGATCCGAAATCCTCGGCCCCAGCTGAATAATTCGCCGGCTTAATCGGCGGCGTGGAAAACAAGCACGACAGGCCACCGGTCAAGGATTTGTGTGAAGGCGGTGCTGACGACGTTGACCGGCAGTTGACATCGAGATCGTGTGAATTGATCTGGTGCGGAGCGGAGCACACGCTACTGGGGCTCGCGTAGAGCGCAATCGATGGCACCATGATCGATAATAAATTCCAATCCCTAAAATCTCCGAAGCTGAAATTCGGTCGAGGTTTTAAGTGTTAGTATCTGAATTGAATATATACAGAAATGGAATACTCGGAGAAAAGCTTCAGAGTGAAGGCTTAATCGGGAGGAGTGTTTTACACTCTTCTTTTCTCCGATTTTATCAACTGAATTTTCTGAATATCGAGCTAAATTGAATTACCGTAATGCCCTCTGATTTACCTGATATAACGAATTTGCGTTTCTGGAGATATTTTTATATATATTCTTTTTTAATAATTTTTCAAAGGCGAAATATTGTTTTAAAAAATATTTTTATTCTTAAACTATTTATTTTAATTTCATACTATATTTACATTTTAAAAATATAATTTCATATTATTTTTAATAAAATGTTTAATTTATTCATATGTTTGTTACACTTATCAAATTAAATAGAACTCGCTCACATCACAAAAGTCAAAAATAAATTATTGGGTAGGCATCATCAAAATAGTCAAAAGAGATTTCCAAATCAAAAAACCAATTTTCGAAGTATTCAATTGTTAGAGCATTCCAATGCTAGATTATCTAGACATTTTGTATTTAAGTATACTATTGAGAATATAACTATAACTCAAGTGAAAAAAAAAAATTACAAAATTGATACTTTGTACAATTGCATTTGTAGGTATAACTTATTATTTTTTTATTTTTTATTATTTCTTTTTTAATATATATATATATATATATAATGAAAATTGTGTATAATAGTGGGATTTAATGTGTATAATTATGTATAAAAATATAAATTGTATTTTGCATTATTGTAGTGTAAGTATAAATTAATAAGTATAAATTATTTTTAATGTAACATATGATTTGACACAAATTTATACTAAGGAGAATATACTATTGAAGATGCTCTTACAAGTTATAAAACATCATTTGTGATATTACCATAAAATTATTTTTATTATTATTTATTTAAAAATACAATATTATTAGTTTCTTATACTTAATGTTTTATTTTTTTAACGGTACTTTGCAAATTTTTTTATAATTTTAAAAATAGATTTTAACCGTAATTTTTTAATAAGAAATTAACATTTAATATGATTTACTATTTAATGTAATTTAATAGTCAACTAAAAAAATACAGCAGTACTGTATTAGTAATGATGAATTGATGATGTTAGATGAGTCATTCACCATGTTTTGGATAAGCATGTAGTAATGTAATTCTATATTAATGTAGAAACGTCAGCATGAATTAAATAATTTTAATTCTTGGAATCTTTTGTAGCCTTTATTAATTACTATTAGTCCCCCAACTATGTATAATGACGCTACCTTTAAGTTTAGTGTTTTTCTTGTATACAAAGTATAATTTTTTTTTACGAAAATGAGTAACAATAATACTTATATAATTATATCTTCGTCTCATTTTATTATGCATATTTTATTTTATTTTATTTTACAACCTTTCTCATTAATACTAAAATTCTTAACAAAATATTACTTCCACAATTTTAAGGCAGTTTTAAGAGATAAAAGAAGTACAATTTTACATTTAACTTATTAATTCCTATATATGTCTATTATTTAAACATATTTAAATTTTACGTATATCATTGAATAGTATACATGTAAGATATTTTATTTATTTTTTGAAAGAATCTTCAATGGTGTACTTTCATTAAGTACAAATTTGTGTCACATTTTAAGTACAAATTTATGTCTCATCAAATTTGTGTCACAATTTAAGTACAAATTTGTCTAATCAAATCTCACTTTATAAATAATAAATTATACTGCACTTATTTATAATTTATACTTACATTCTCCAATAAATTTAAGATACAATTTACTACGCATATTTTGGTAAACTCAACCATTATACACTATATTATATATATATATATATATATATATATATATATATATATGTTAAAAAATAATAATAAATAAATAAAATCATAACAGGTTGTATTTACATTTTTTACCTACTATTTAGGAGGGTGTATTGAGTTTATAAGATTTTAATTGACTTTAAAAAGTCTATGGATTTGTAAAATCCATAGACTCTATGCAGAGTTTGATTGATTTTATGGTTGATTTTTAAAGACTTTCATAGATTTCAAAAAATTGTAAAATATATACTTTTTATTGATTTAAGTAAACTTTCAAAGACTTTAAAAACAAAGATATATAAACATAGTATATAAAAAATTAATTTTTTTAGAAAAATAAAATAAATTATTATTTTAATATTTATTTTTATTAATTTTATACTTGAATCTCATTGTTTACCTTTCTCCTTTTAACAATATTTGTTCTCCATTTATCAAATGTATATAAGCATACTTATATATAACAAATCAATTTTTTTAGAAAAATAAAATAAATAAATTTTTATTTTTATTTTTATTACTACTTGAAACTCATTGTTTACTCTTGGTTTAACAATACTTTCTCTCCATTTTGATTTTGAAATATCAATTTTTTTTAAAAAAATCTTAATTGGTGTCGAGATGAATTTCGATCATATTCTATCAAATATTAAACACCATTTTAAATAAATAATCATAAATATTTTTTTTTAATAAATCGAATAATAATTAAATTTATTATATTTAGATTGTTATTGAAAAACATATTATTGTACATAATATATACAAAATAATTCATTATTAATATAATATATAAATAATTATTTTTACGAAAACATGAGAAAATTAATTTTCTCATATAGAATTTTGATTATTTTATATAGATAGATTTTTGCAATAGTCTTGTTAAATGACGATTGTTTTTTTTTTTTTTTTTACTTTTCGTATTTGATTTTTCGTATTGGGAATAAGTCCATCAAAATCTCTCATAATTATGAGAGATTTTGAAAAGTCAAATATATAGTTATAATTTTTAAAGAGAATCCATTAAAATCCACAAACTATTAAAATCCATTAAAATCCATAGAGTGTTGAATACTTATGGATTTTTTAAGACTTTTTAAAATCTTAATTGAATACCTCCGGATTTTAATAGACTTTTTAAAATCCGAATTGAATACCTCCAGATTTTAAAAGTCTATTAAAATACTCCGGAACCAATACACCCCCTTAGTATGAAATATTTGATACTATTATTTCTCCTTGACATGATTTGTGATGCTCTAATTACTCTAAGAGACCAAAAAAATTACAGTAATAATGTACAGGCCATCATTTAAGGGCCTAGGCAATGTATTCAAATTGGGCCTCTCATATTTAATTTTATATTTATATTATAATTTTTTTTTCTTTATATAAAAAAATTTAACGATATATATAATTTGTTAAGAATACAATCTATTTTAGTAAAAAAAATATTATTTTCTACTATTATTTCTTAAATTTTTAATATTTTTTAATCATATTGAAAAAAGTTTGAATAAATAAATTTAAACTTAATTTTTTAAAAGATTTATTAAATATGGTTGAGATTTTTTTGTAACGATATCAGGATTTAAATGAAATGATAATTAAAATTTTAAATTAAATAGTATAATATTAAATCCGACATTATAACAAAAAAATCGCTAAAAATTATGTTTTTTAATATAATTTTATATATAAATGATTATATATATATATATATATTAAATTTAATATGGGCCCTAAAATATCTGGGCCTCGGGCGGCGGGTCTATGCCCAAGGCCGGGCCTGATAATGTATTGCATATGAAATGCACGTGGCGGAATGCATGAGAGCGTGTGTGGGAAACCAAATAATGTGTGAATGACGAGTGGACATGACAATCCAAAACGCGCAATGCAACCTTCATTTCAAGCATGACCTAGGATTATTGTATATACGTGGATTTTTTATTTAATTTTTTTAATTCTCATTTAGTACTGTACAGTATAAAAAACTTAAATTTAAATATATTTATTCAGTCTTTTTTATTACATTCATTTTTCATTTGTTTAAATACTAGAGAATTATAACTTAATTATTTGTTTAAACATTATATTTGTGTTGGCCTTTGAGCTTTACCATTAATCCATTTACACAGAGGCCAGGCCCGTTCTTTAGTTTACATGGGCCCTAGGCAATATATCCTAAATGGGCTCACATTAAATTATCAAAAAAAATATTTATATAAAATTTTATATTTTTTAAAAACATTATCAATTAAGAACATGATTTCATTTTATTACAGTGTGAAAAAAAATATTATTACAATGTGAAAAAAAATATTAAAATTATTGTTGTAGTACATAAAGCTTTAAAAAAAATCACAAAATTCTATTTTCTTTTCTTTTATATTAAAAAAATTATCAAAAATTTAAAACGAAAAAAAAAATTGAAAAAAAAATAAAAATTTTTATAACTAATTCTCAATTTTTGTTCAATAATTTGCTTTATTTTTTTATTTTTAAATTACTAATAGAACGAAAAATAATTAAAATAAATGAGATTTTTTTTGTTATTTAATAAAATAATTAATTCTCAAATTTTGTTCAATAATATGCTTTTTTTTTAATTATTACGTATTTGCTGAGTCGACTGATTAGGGTTTTCATGTGGATTGCTCTGGCGGCCGCCCACGTCTCCTACGCCGAGCCTCTCCTGAACATGGGCTCCGCCCTCAGACAATATGCCGAGGCACTAGTCCTGATCGAGACCTTTCTTTCAAGTTTTTTCAACAACCCGCCCCTCTCCCTCACACCTGGGCATCTCAGACTCTTTTTCCATATCACCACTTCTGACTGCGCCCGCCAGGTCAGCTTTATGAGGTCCCGAGCCCTCCTGCCATGACAGTTGCGGTCCGGCGCGTCGTAGAGCGTGTGCAGCATATAACAAATTATCACCTGTAGTGGTGTGACTTGCTAGGTTAAACGGTGGGTGAGACGGAAGTATAATTTGAAGTCATGTTTGTTATTTTAAAGTATGATTGCAACATGCATAAGGATATATTAGGCTTTTTAATTTTTAGAATGTGTCTTAAAATATAATTACAAAATATATTACTATCCTAAAATATAATAAAATAAAACATAATTTACCTTTTGTATAATCAATTAAGTAAATCATTAGTATTTTATTATAATTTCATAAACTAAATTAATTTCTTTTCTTAAAATTAGCATACAAGAATATGAATTATTTGTCACGCTTCGTTTTATTTTATTAAATAAGTAAATAATACTATTAATTTTGTAAAAAATCAAGATTGAAGAATTTAAAGACTTTGAATTCACGTCAACTTTTGAAATTTCAAAGACTTAAATATGCTACTCATTCTAACAAGATTATCTTCTTTTTTACAGATCCTCCTATAAAAACTCTAAAATTAAGTGTGCTGGCTCTGGAGTAATTCTAGAAAAGTAACCCCTGAGAAGTGCTCCGGATACTCACGGGTGAGAGGACAAAGTACACTGAAAAATATAAGAATTGATACAATGGCTAAGATATATATATTTTTTTTTTTTTTTTTTTTACTACTTAAATTTACATTTTAAGAATTTACTTATTTCCATAATTAAAATATACACATCAATTTTAAGTAGGTTAGAAAATATCGTAAAACAAATTAATTATTCTTATTTAAATTTATGATAATTATGTAATATATTTATTATATGTATATATACATAAAAATAATGACAAGTCAAATTATATTTGATGTATAGAATGTTCTATACACTACCTTTATATAAAATAAATGTAAAAGATATGAAAACATGAAAACCTTCTATATAAAACCTTCTATATATATATACATTTTTATGGTAATTAATTATTGTTGTAGTAAAGTAAATGTCACTGATTGAAATATAATAATTAATATTTTAATAATTATTTTTATGCTGTAAATGAATGTAAATTAATTATTTAAAATAATTAACTAAATTTAAATTAAGTTATTAATAATTAATATTTTAATAATTATTTTTATGCTGTAAATGAATGTAAATTAAAATAAAAAGTTTTAATTAATTAAAATTTGAAATTTATATCTTGTTTTAATACATAGATTAATAATAAAAACATTATTATATCAATAATATTTATCATTTTGAACTTAATTTGATTTTTGATATAAGAATTTAAATTCTTTATAAATAAATAAAAATGCATTTCTTATATGACAGCAATATCAAATGCTCCACATAACAGTAGGTACCGCAAGGGACGACTGCAAAAGACTCCTCTCCTGAAATGACAGATTTGTCCCTGTCCTATCCATCAATTTCTTCACCAATGATGCATAATACTTTTTCAGTTTTTTGAGCGCGAAAAAATATTTTGCCCTCAACCACTTCATCTTCAATTTTCCGGACGCTTTGCCGAAAGAGAACCCCCGCCGGGGCTTTTCCTCCCCTAGCCGGATGGTGGCACACCGACGCCGTCTTCGGCCGAGTACCCACCCGGCGCGGCGGCGGGGGAGGACGGTTTTTTGGGGGCCGGTTTGGGAAGACATTTTTTAGTGGGGCAAATATGTAAATAAAGAGAAGTTTTAATGTGTGTGAGAGCACACACACATACACTATATATAATTGTTGGGAAATGTGTTGAATTAATTTGTGAGGATGTAAATTTGTGACGTAGTGTATAAAGAAATAAATAATCAATTTATTAAATTTACTTTTAATGTTTAATTTTGAGTTAAATATTAATCAAATTTCATGTGTGATAATTAAGGGTGGGAACGAGTCGAGCGAGCGGAGCTGGACTTTGCTTAACTAAGCCTAGGCCTCATATGTAACTTTTAGGTTAAACCGGGCCTACTACCCTCTCAGATGCTTTTTTAAGAGGCTCGACCTTGAACTTTTAGTAAATAGACCCGATCTGAAAACTTTTAAAGCTATTTAAATACGGTTTGAACTTGATTCAATTAAAAATATGTTAATTAAATTTATCAATATTTAAATCATTTTATAGAATTACTTCAAAGCAATTAATAGTAAAAATAAGTAAACAACATTATATAAATGCAAAAAATTTCAAAAACTATTCTCCAATCAATGTAGGATAAATTTCATACTTGAGGGAATGTGACTTTTTGGTCACTTTTGATAAGCACATATGTTTTTTATCTCCACTTATAAAAGTATGAGTTTTTTTACACCAATTGCACATGAATTGTCTATTATACCCTTACTATTTAAATAAATTCAAAAAAACAAAAACAAAAACAAAATAAAATCAAATATAAATAAAAATAAAACCAAAATATTTGTGGGTTTAATGGTGCATTCATAAACCATATTGGATTAACGAGCGAAAACGAGAGTTACGTGTTTCGTTTTCGTTTTTTTTTTCTGCGACTGTTACTCGATGATCTACTCGATAGACTACTCGATCGAGTAGTGAAGAACAATTCAAGATCATTATTACACGATGGTACGTTACTCGACGGTACATTACTCGCTTTCGAGTAACTCGAAATCTCGAATTTGAGTAGCAATTTCACGGATCAAACAGATTTTGCTCATTCGTAATATTGGTTCGTTTTATGCATGGATGTAAAGATATTGAAGTCTGGATTCCGTAGAATTTTGAATCGAGACAATCGGAGTTCAGACGAAAAAGATACGACAGGAATCGAGAAACTGCTCAAAGAGGAGAATTTCGAGTAACTCGAAATCTCGAATTCGAGTAGCAACTTCACGGATTAAACTGATTTTTCTCATTCAGAATATTGGTTTGTGCCATACATGGATGCAAAGATCTTGAAGTCTAGATCTCAGGGAATTTTAAATCGAGACAATTGGAGTTTGTACGAAAAATATATGACAAGAATCGAAAAGTTGCGCAAAGAGAAGAATTTCGAGTAACTCGAATTAAAGTAGCGATTTCACGGATTAAACTGATTTTTCTCATTCGGTATATGGAAGCAAAGACCTTGAAGTCTATATTCTGAGGAATTTTGAATCGAGACAATTGGAGTTGCTAGGATAATTCAAGACATTTGTCTTGGGTTGCTAGAATTACCTCACTTTAGGTTCTCATCAATTGATATCAGAGCCACGTTTTGATCTACACCCACACAACCATGGTATCAAACCGCAGGAGGTTCGAAAATATAGAAGAATCAATTTCAAAATTGAAAGAGATGATGGAAACAATGTTCATGCACTTTGGAAACTGTTGGGATATGTCCTTCGATCCTACGTGTGCAATCGATAAAGTCATAAGGTCGTCTATGGATGTTAAATGATTATTCGATAATATTAAATTGTTGGGAACAATATAATATTGATCAATTAAATCATACCTACAGGGTCACACATGGACTCGAAGATCGATGCTTGATATATATTGATTTAGAATCAATATTTACGTGGATTTAATATACATGCATGGGATGCATGGCTTGCATGGATGCATGTCACATAGTGTGACATGGCATGCCACACAAGCAAATGGGACCACATACAATGCATTGTGGCATGTGTATGTGGCATGACCTTTCACCTCCTTTGTAACCCCTTTTGTGTGTTAAATGGTGCATCTTTATGCACATTATGAAGGAGGTTACAAGGAGGTGTAATGGTGTGCATAATGAAGTGATTATATAGATGAAAATCTGATTTTCATCACACACAATATTCAGCCACGAAATTCCACACAAATAGAGAGAAAAGAGGTGATCTTGGAGATCCATTCTCAAGCAAGCAAAGGTGTTCATTATCCGGGTTCGTGTGCAACACGTAGAGGCCGGGCCATTTGTGCGGCTTCCAAATCCGGACGATCTAAAGGAGTGACGAGGTCATTCACAAGGAGAGCTTCGAGAGGCTGATCCATTTGAGGTGGTTCAATCGACTCAACACCACCTCAACGACATCAACGAATCACTTCGTCACAAAAGTAAGTAATCGTTGAACCTTATATATATATATATATATATATATATATATATATATATTGGATGTGTATATTGTTGGGATATGTCCTTCGATCCTACGTGTGCAATCGATAAAGTCATGAGGTCGTCTTTGGATGTTAAATGATTATTCGATAATATTAATTATTGGGAACAATATAATATGGATCGATAAATCATACCTACAGGGTCACACACGGACTCGTAGATGATGTACAATGCTTGTTAATTATATTGATTTAGAATCAATATTTACGTGAATTTATATGCATGCATGAGATGCATTGCATGGCTTGCATGGATGCATGTCACATAGTGTGACATGGCATGCCACACAAGCAAGAGGGACCACATCTTATGCCATTGTGGCATAATGATGTGTACATGACCTTTCACCTCCCCATTAACCACCCATTATGTGATATAATGGTGCATATTCAATATGGGGGTTACAAGGGAGTGATGGAGGTGGTAATGTAGGTGTTAAGTAGTGAAAATCTGATTTTCACAATGACTTGATCACCAATTTCGAGATTCACACAAAAGAGAGAAAGGAGAGAGTGTTCTTGGAGAACCGACTCAAGCAAGCAAAGTGTTCGTCATCCGGGTTCGTGTGCAACACGTAGAGGCCGGGCCATTTGTGCGGCTTCAACATCCGGGCGATCTAGACAAGAAGAGTGACGAGGTCATTCACAAGGAGAGCATCTAGTGACTGATCCATGAAGGTGGTTCAATCGACTCAACACCACCTTCATCAACATCAACGAGGCACGCTACACCGGTTGTAAGTGTTCTCGTTAATCCCTATATATATATTGGATGTATATATATAAATGTGTCTATACATATAATGTGTGCCTAGATCTTCATGTTGTTCGTGTTCTATTGTTTTACACGCTTCCGCACACACGAACAAGGTAATCGAGCGATTGGATCGGCATCGAAAACCTTCAATTGGTATCAGAGCCTAGGGCTCGTGCACACTTTTGTGTTGGACACAATATGTTTAAAATCAACATAATTGGCTTAATTGTTTTATGTGATTATGTGTTTAGATATAAGGCCGGCCACCGTTAGTGGTCGGGTGAATGAAATTGTCGTTTTTTACGTACGATTGGCCATAGTTTTGGAGGGCTGCGTCCCTTGGAATCATTTGTAATAGATAGGTTTTCTATTTCAATATGTATTGTTCAAACTTGTAAGCGATGGACTTGGTCCATGGTTCGATGGTGGATCTCGGCTCTCCGGCGAAAACGAGAAGAAACGAAGCAAAATGAAGCGAAACGGGCGAAAACCGGGCTGCTGGAGCAAAACGGCGGGCGCCGTTTGTGCTCCGGCGGGCGCCGAATGGATTCGGCGGGCGCCGTTTTGGAAACGGCGACCGCCGAAAGGCTGTTTTTTGGTCAGCCTGTTTTGTACCCTTTTGGCGGGCGCCATTTTGGAAACGGCGACCGCCAGTGGTGTTCGGCGACCGCCGTTTGTGAAACGGCGGGCGCCGTTCGTGGTTTTTGGGGTATGGACTAAGGTTGACCTAAATCGGCGGGTGCGGAACTGAAACGGCGGGCGCGGGCCAGTCCAGAAGATGTTCAAGGCCTATTTTGTTGCTTTTAATCTTTTCGTTTGAGAGTTGTGAGGTTCTAGGGGCCTTTCGATTACGTATTTAATTGCTTTGCTAGTTATAGGATGTTTTATGTTATAAATGTTCAACTTACATATAAACACCTATGCATGCAAGTTCCCAAAATAATGAGTATAATGTCTTGTCCAAAAACATCACACTCATGAAGCCCTCGATCATAAGTTGGTAGGTCCGCCTCAGCGGGGTACTACTTGTTATCTTGGGATAAGTGGGAGTAAGGGTTAGACCCTTACACGTGAGTTTGGTTTTCTCATCGATAGATCCACTGCAGGCGTGGCTATCGAGACATGAGATGAGAATGGCACTCTCATCGACCGAGAGTGATATTAGATATCATTGACATAGGTGTGTCTACCTATCTTGAAATACTTAAGTGCGGACTCAGTCGGCTTAAAGATTTGCAAGATGAGGATCTCGGAATCGTTTTGTTCTAAGGGACAATGATATTGGATATCAATTGAACAAAATGAAATAAATAAGTACAATTGTTAGACAACCTTATTTGTTTACCGCTTTGTGGATGTTTACATACTTTAGTTATCTTTCTTTTATAGTTTATTATGTCAAATATCAACTCAATTCAAGTTTGGTTCAATTCTTGATTATGAAAAATTGAGCAAATTTTCTTGATTCACAACGTAATTTGAGGATGGTCCTCAAATACGAAGACAAGGAAAATGTGTTAGATAACCACATCCTAAGATATCATTGAACAACTCAATATCATGTTCGGAGAATATGCAATGATTGAGCGCTTCGGTGTGACCAGGGTCATCGCTTCAGCTAGGCTGGAAAAATGGAAATCTATGGGATCACATGTGCAACAAATGATTGGATTATTTGTTTCAAGTGACCGCCTAGATTTTTCCTATGATGATTATTTGGCAACCGATTTCATACTTCAATCTCATGATGGTTATAATGCCTTTAGGCTAAATTTTCCATATGAATGGTTTGAAGAAATCACTTCGTGAGCTCCACGGGATGCTCAAGGCTGCTGAGCCGGCGATAGAGAAGGACCCTAAGAGGGAAATTCTTATGATATAGGATAGGGTATTCAAAAGAGTATGGGCAAGAAGGCTACTAGGGTTCCTAGGGAATCTCAATGCGTCTACTGCAAAAGTGTTGGACACTACTTGCAAACTTATAAAAGTTCATAGTTTATTCCATTTCAAAACAAATGCCTAATTTGTCTTTCATTTGATGGATTATAAGGTTATGATTATTTACACCTCAGGGAGTGATTTAATCCAAAACACTTAAGTTCATCAATGACACAAATTAGAGACTTTCGAGCCATTGGATGGCGTGAATCGATTGTCTGGTTGGCTCCCTCATATTTTATGAGAGATAGGGCTTCAATTGCATGATAATATCGCTGGTTAGAAAACTTCGATTTTTCACTTACGATTTATCACGTTTTGACATTGAGATAATTTTGAATGGGAAATTCGAATAAGAGTCAATTATTGAGAATAATTGAACTTGCCCAAAGTTCAAAGAAGATGTGAAGAGCGGGGTTGCTTCATCTTCAGGTATTAATGTTATAGACATTAAACTTCACAAATTCTACTTCTTGGGTATTGGATTCCAAACGTAGTTCTCACATTTTTATGTGGAGGAACTACATAGAAGTATAAGTTTGGTGAGTAGAGATGTCGTTCTACGGGCGAGAAATGGAGCGAAGGTCGCTGCATTAGCCGTATGATCATATGATGTTGTTTTGCCTTAGGGCCTTGTTTTAGTATTATAACTATGTAATTTCGTACCTTCAATAAACAATGAATATTGGTTCAGTATTGGATACTGATGGATTAGTTTTTCACTAATTAAATAGTTTGATAACTATTTTAATTGTGAACTATTCTTTGTTTTGGTACGATTATTACATTATTTATGTATACTTTAAACTCAACAAATCATATATAACATTAACACAAAATTCCAAATCGAATAAGTCTCATTGAGACATAACTGTAACATTGTTGATTAGATCAAAATCTAAACATGTAACGAATCTTCTTTTAGAAGGCATTCTAGAATCATTTGACTTGGAGTCATTTGATACATGTGAATGATGTTTGATGGACAAAGATAACAATGTCATCTTTCTTGGAGAAAGGAGAACATGTGAGTGATTAATTAGGGATGATCCATACTGATGTATGTGGAACCTATCAGTTCACAAGCACATGAAGGTTATGTTTCGGAAAAGAGAAAACAAACTATATTAGATATAGTTCGACCATTCGATGAGAGGTCTAAATGAACTACTGGTCTCTTTTGGGAACACACAATTCTTGACTTCAACTTATACACTGAATAGGACGCTGTCAAAAGCTGTTGATAAGACATCATACTAGGTATGGAAAGGGAGGGTCCCTAAATTGTTTTCATCAAAATTTGAGGTTCTAAAAGCTTCTCTGACGAGATTTATCTCTACAGAGCTTGAACTCAAATGGGATAAAAGTTTTTTATGGTATCCATAAGAAACTCAAGGGTACAACTTCTACGATCTATCTGTGAACAATTTTTTGTTGCTCGAGATAGTGGTTTTCTTGAAAAGAGTTATCTTTCCTAGAAATTCAGTGGGAGCTCGGTTGTCTTGAACGAGGTTCAAGTGAAACAACCAATGATGAATACTCAAGACTAGGTTGAGAGTATTCTTATGGTTTTGAAAGCCATACCAGCCCTCGTAGGTCCGAAAGGCATAAATCTATCTCTATTATTCAAATACTTAGATATTGTGACCAATGAGAGATATGAATTCATGCTTTTGGAAAGCGGTGAACCTTCGACCTAATTCCAAGCTATGACGAGTCCAGCTACTGAAAATTGGCATGGTGCCATGAAATCTGAGATGATATCAATATCTGATAATCAAGTTTGGAACTTGATATATTTGCATCACGGGGTTAGACCCAATGAATGCTAATAGATCTTTAAGATCTAAACAGACAGATGGAAAACCTAGGGTTTTCAAAGCAAGGTTGATGGTAAAAGTTTTATTCACGAGGTGGATTATGGAAAAACTTTCACCTGTTGCTTTGATTAAATCATTCAGATCATCTTAGCCATTGCTACTCATCTTGATAATGAGTTATGGTAATATTGGATGTTAAAACTAACTTCTTGAATTGGATTCTAGAAGAGAATGTGTTTTGACACAGCCAAAGAGTTTTATCGATCCTAATAAGGCTGAGAAATTATGCAATCTTATAATTCCATTTATGGAATAAAGCAAAGCATATCGGAGTAGCAATCTTCAGTTCAATGAATCCATACTGGGTTTTGGATTTCAGAGGAACTCGGAAGAGTCTTGTTATACAAGAAGAACAGTGGGAGTTACGTTGTATACATTGTGTTGTATGTCGATGACATACTCCTTATTGGAAACAATGTTTCTATGCTTAATTCTATTAAAGAATGGCTTGGAAATTGTTTTTCAATAAAGGATCTTGGAGAAGCACAGTACATATTGGGCATCAAGATCTGTAGGAACAGATTGAAAAGGATGTTTGGACTTAGTAAAGCGACCTATATTGATAAGGTGCTTGATAAGTTCAGAATGAAAGACGCCAGAAAGGGTCTCATTCCAATGAGCCATGGCACATCACTTAGCAAGATGCAAGGCCCTACGGTACTTGATGAGCAAAAGAGGATGGAAAACATTCCTTATGCTTCGGCAATAGGGTCTATAATGTACGCCATGATATGTACACGACCGGACGTATCGTATGCTTTGAGCATGACGAGTCAGTTTCAAGGAAATCCAGGTGAGGCGCGTTAGACTGCGACCAAGAATATTCTTATGTACCTTAGATTGACAAAAGAATATTTTGTTGTCTTTGGAAGACAAAAAGAGTTGATATTAACAAGCTGTTTGAATGCTAACTTCAAAACAGACTAAGATAATTTCCGATTTTAATCTGGTTATATCTTTTGTCTGGTTAGAGGTGATATTTGCTGGAATAGTTCCATGCAATGCAATATAGCTGATTAAACTACAGAAGCTGAGAACAGTATTGCATTGGATGCAGTAATGTTGGCAGTTAGGATTTGAAAGTTCTTGAATGAACTAGGTGGCGTAACTAGCTCAGCCCATCCGATAGTTCTCTATTTATAGTAGAGTTATCGCGCAAGCCTATGAGCTAGGAAGCACCACAAGTCTAAAACTGGTGCTCAAGAAGTTCCACATTATTTGGGAGATAGTTTTGTGGAGACATCGAGATAATAAAGTTGCAACTTTTGGTAAGGCTGCAAAACCGCTTTCTAAACCTCTCCAGCAGTTTAAGCTTGAGGCTTTCACGACTGCAATAGATATCAGACATCTTAGAGATGGGTTGTTATTTCTATTACTGTATTAGATATTTTTGGAGATTTGGTAAACATTCACTCATATGTATAATACATAATTCTTCATATAAATATGGTTTAATTTATATGAATTGTCCAAATGATTAAGTTATATCAATTGGGTTATGAGGTCGACTTACCGCATAATGAAGTCCCAATGGTTGAACTGATATACTTGAATCATATAGCTGTTCCTGGTTCGTATAATCGAGTACGGACAAACCGATAATACAAAGAACTAGATTGTAATGTGTACTATAGCGCCGCTTCATGGGCTAGTGATGTGGGACATCAAGTACAATTACATAGATATTAGCTGGGAGCCAATGATCGAACAGACCCGACTGGAATAGTATTTAAGATTTCGAGTCATAATACTATTTCATTGACTGTCGAGCAATTTCCTCTGACCTGAGTAGTCCAGAGTGATTCCATTGTGAAATGGTGTACTTTGATACAAGTAAACGCCTTTCGTAAAAGGAGGTTATAAAACTTGTTATTGGGTATATCAGGAAGCAAGTGGGAGAGCTTGGATTGACAAGATGGGATTGTCCTCCATTTTATAATGGGAAACATGTCTTACCGGCCACTTGGAGAGTCGAGACTGTGGAAAATACGTGGCCACGTCCAGATTCGTATCATAGTGATAAATCTGGTTTTACAGTCTGTCTCAAAGTCTAAGAAAGGTTTGAACCGATTGAGGATGACTCGAGTCTTGCCTCAAGTTCAAACTTAGACATAAAGTGACAAAAGGAAGTTGGCAGCACACTGGCTCTGAAGGCCAAGTGGGAGATTGTTGGAATATGTCCTTCGATCCTACGTGTGCAATCGATAAAGTCATGAGGTCGTCTTTGGATGTTAAATGATTATTCGATAATATTAATTGTTGGGAACAATATAATATGGATCGATAAATCATACCTACAGGGTCACACACGGACTCGTAGATGATGTACAATGCTTGTTAATTATATTGATTTAGAATCAATATTTACGTGAATTTATATGCATGCATGGGATGCATTGCATGGCTTGCATGGATGCATGTCACATAGTGTGACATGGCATGCCACACAAGCAAGAGGGACCACATCTTATGCCATTGTGGCATAATGATGTGTACATGACCTTTCACCTCCCCATTAACCACCCATTATGTGATATAATGGTGCATATTCAATATGGGGGTTACAAGGGAGTGATGGAGGTGGTAATGTAGGTGTTAAGTAGTGAAAATCTGATTTTCACAATGACTTGATCACCAATTTCGAGATTCACACAAAAGAGAGAAAGGAGAGAGTGTTCTTGGAGAACCGACTCAAGCAAGCAAAGTGTTCGTCATCCGGGTTCGTGTGCAACACGTAGAGGCCGGGCCATTTGTGCGGCTTCAACATCCGGGCGATCTAGACAAGAAGAGTGACGAGGTCATTCACAAGGAGAGCATCTAGTGACTGATCCATGAAGGTGGTTCAATCGACTCAACACCACCTTCATCAACATCAACGAGGCACGCTACACCGGTTGTAAGTGTTCTCGTTAATCCCTATATATATATATTGGATGTATATATATAAATGTGTCTATACATATAATGTGTGCCTAGATCTTCATGTTGTTCGTGTTCTATTGTTTTACACGCTTCCGCACACACGAACAAGGTAATCGAGCGATTGGATCGGCATCGAAAACCTTCATATATATATATGTTTATATGTGTTCTTATACACATTAAGTGTGCACTAAGATCATGGCATAGTAGATCTATTGCTTTACACGCTTCCGCACACACGGTATATCGATTGGATCGGTATACCGGTACCTTCAGAAACACCAACAGCAGATCCCCACAAGATGAGAGATACCAGTACCGCCCAGAAAATGGCGGTAACCAAAATCAAAAGTACAATGAAGATAATGCACGCTATATGGACAGCCACCATGCGAGACAACACAACAGTGGCATACGTCCTGATCGAACCCCTGGGATCGACGTACGCCCTCACAAGCTGCTTTTGGACGATGAAGAACCCACTCCATATGCTGGTCCACCTCGATTTGATGATGATTACCCATTGATACTTTGGGATACTAAACACATCGATGAATCGGCCGCCGTTAGCTGTGTAATTTGGGATACGGATTCGGAAGACGAACCAACCACGATTTGGGACGACGAGCCGTTTCTTCCTCCTGTCGTTGATGCTCTTGTGCCATTGCCTCAAGTCGTTGCCCTTGCATTGATTCCTGATGCCATTGCCTCAGCCCCACATCAACATGTTGCAGCCCTTGTGCCGCTGCGTCATGCTCCCTCTATGTCGCTTCTTTTAGTCGCTACCCCGACACCACTTCAACATGTCTCTGCCCTTGCGTCGTGTCCTCCGACAACTGCCCTTGGGATGCACCCGAACCACCTGATCACGAAAATTCTACTATGTTCGTATGATGTTCGGTTCATACAGGTCATATTCTCACATCTCTCGCCAGTTAATCGCATGTACAGGGTCATCGTTGATAAGGGTTTTGACAGTTGGTGTTTGATCCCTACGACTTCGTGCATCGTTTCCCAGTAGGACAAGGTTCCAGTTGAAGGGGGAGTGATGATGAGAACAAATACGATACTCCCTTCAATCTTTTTTAATTGTCGTTCTATGTATTTGCACATATATTAAGAAACTTTTTTTTCTCCAAATTAACCTCCTGTTAATGCTAGTTATTTACGGAACAATTATGTTCTTCTTCCTCCTATCTAAATTCAAAAACTCATCTCTTCCCCAAACTTTTTTTTTCGTCTTCATTTTCTCCCAAAGCATTTTTATTTATTTCCGACAAATACACCAGCCCTCAAATCTTGAGTTAGAGATGAAGAAAAAAAGGGAATTATGATAGGAAGTATAAAAAAGTTTGGTAGAAATTGGGAGAGAATATAGCACCCTCATTTAATTTTTTTTGTCTACCCAAGAATTGAATTTGAAGAAAATGAGTAGAATTTGAAAGGACAAGAAGAGAATACAAACGCATTAAGAATAACTGTAAAAATAATTTATCATCGTAAATGAAGGGTATATGATCAGGCATAAATGGTCAAAACGACAATTTAAAAGTAGAAAAGTAGAAAACTTAAAACGACAATTATAAAAGATTGGAGGGAGTATGTGATAAGAGAATTGGAAAAGTTTATCACAGAAAGGAAAATAGCATAAGCTATTTATTCAACATTTTCTTTATTTATTTCTTAAATTAGATTAAGCATTTATTTCATTTCTTAGTCAATAAGTTAGTCAGCTTATAAATTAGGAGGTTAGTTTTGAAGAGGGATATGAAAAAAAAAATTATTTTTTTTAAATATATATCTCTTGAGGTTTTCATCAGAATTTGTCTCAATCACACCGTTTTATTAAATATCACCATAGTCTACATATTAATGGGAAAAAGAGCATCAAAAGAAGACATAATGAATTACATAGATATACATCAACAATTGCAATTTCAAGAATCTGTAATCTAAATTTTATTAACAAAAATACTACAATTTCAATATCTAGATCCTGTCAAATTCCAAATGGGGGTGTTCAAGTGCGGTCCCACGCCTAGCGCACACACGAGAGCGGGAGCTTGAATATGCACTAGAGAGCCTCAATCTATCTCAAAACCATATGGTACTAAGTAGGAGAACTCCCTAGGCTTATATCATAGACTCCCCTCTCACAATTATTCGATGTGGGACAACTCACAAGTGGCCTTCAACACACCCCCTCCACTTGTGAGTCCTAGTCAAAGGGTGGTTATAACCACTCACAAACAGGCTCACAAGTGGCCTTCAACACACCCCCTCCACTTGTGAGTCCTAGTCAAAGGGTGGTTATAACCACTCACAAACAGGATCGAAACCTGCTCTGATACCATGTTAAATTTCAAATGGGGGTGTTCAAGTGCGGTCCCACGCCTAGCGCACACACGAGAGCGGGAGCTTGAATATGCACTAGAGAGCCTCAATCTATCTCAAAACCATATGGTACTAAGTAGGAGAACTCCCTAGGCTTATATCATAGACTCCCCTCTCACAATTATTCGATGTGGGACAACTCACAAGTGGCCTTCAACAGATCCATCTTTGACAAAGGCGAGCTTGAGGAATGATCGTGATCTCGAGGTGTTACTTGGCGATGGAGATATGTATATAGATGCTCGGGAGGTACTCGTTGTTGAAGTAGGTAACGTCGTAGTCGTCGTCTCGCCCCATTTCCAAGAGTCAAGTGAATCGGTCCAATATTGTTCAATATATACGTAGCGAAAAATTGATCATTGATTGAATGAAATATATAAGATCGATTGATCAATAACAATTTATAAATTTGTTGAAAAATATTAAAATATAAAGCTACATGTAATTACTCGTTCGATCTGCAGGTTTCACTACTGCTGGTGAATGAAAATCACTGTAAAATTTTAAAACATTATATAATTTAATTACTTTATGGAATTTTAAAGAGACTGAGATAGAGACAGCTTTTTAATTTGATAACTATAAGACCAATCGAAAATAACAAAATACGAGTAGTACTGCATTTGATTTTGTTATTAGCTTCCGTCACAAAGCCTGCAGATCATCAACAAAAATGATTTTGTCGATTTAATTGAATATTTATCAAATATATAAGTGTTAATTAAAGGTTGTGAAAAAACAATTAATACACAAAGAATTTAATCAGTAACATGTTGAGATGACTAGCATGAACACCATGATGAGAAAAGGCGTCGCTGCAAAGAGCTTCATGGGAGACGAAGACATACTATATGTATATATATTGTACTGCCCGAAAATGGAAGTGCTTAAAAGAAATTGAATATGCTACTCATATCAACAGATGCATCTTCTTTTCTGAGCATTTTTCTATAAGAACTCCAAAGTTAAGCGTGCTGGCTTTGGAGTAATTCTAGGATTGGTGACTTCCTGGGAAGTTTCCCGGGTGCGCATGAATGAGGACAAAGTGCGCATGAAAATCATGAAAATACAAGTGTTTGTACAGTGGGGCCAGAATATCACTCCCAAGGCAATCACTGGTAACCGAGCCGACCCATTAGGGTCGGGCTTTGACCCCTCAATGGGCCGGGTGTTACATAAATGGGTCGGCTTCGACCCCTCAACGGGCCGGTGTGTTACATACACACACACACACATATATATATATATATATATATATATATATATATATATATATATATATATATATATATATATATATATATATAGGAGAATACTACAGTACATTTCTCAAATTTGAATGTACCATACATTTATAACATAACCAATAAACTAATGACACTTCAATTTTTTATTATACACCTTACCACATATGATTACAATTTAAATTAATTTTCTACTTGATAAATATAGGGTAACCTGCTATAGCAGGTTTTATTAATAAAATATAAAATATTTTAATAAAGCTATTTAAAACAAAAAAAGTTTATATACTTAATTAATTTAATTAAATAGTAAAAATAATTTAATTATACGCAATGATTTTTCTTTTTTTTCTCACTTAATTAATTTAATTAAATAGTACAAATAATTTAATTATACGCAATGATTTTTCTTCTTTTTCTTTTTCTCACTTAATTAATTTAATTAAATAGTACAAATAATTTAATTATACGCAATGATTTTTTTTTCTTTTTCTCAAAAATAGCACAAAAAAATTTTTTTTATTGAATTTTTTTCCAAAATTTATTAAAAAAACAGCTAAAAAAACAAACAAAAAAATGCGTGCAAAGATTTTTTTTTCTTATTCTTATTAAATTAAGGTAATTTAATATTTTTCTTCTTATTTATGTAAAACTAATTTGCAAATTTGTAAAAAAAAATACTAACAAAAAGATAATAGCCAATTTGAAAAAAATATATATACAAGCGTAAAATTTTTTATTCATATTTCTTTAAAAATAATTTATAAATTTATAAAAAGAAAAAAACATACAATATGTAAATATCTACCAAAAAAATACATAAAAGCGCAAAGATTTTTATTTTTATTTTGTAAAAATAATTCATAAATTTATAAAAAGAAAAAATATACAATATCTACCGGATTGTTAAGTTAAAGAGTTATAGGACAATAGTGGAGTGTTTCAACGTGTACGTTAATACATGGTTCTTTCATAAATCTAACGGTTGATATTAAATAATTAAATCTAAAAGTTGAAAGTGAATGAAATTTACAGTAAAGTGAATGTACTGTAGAAGCGCCATATATATATATATATATATATATATATATATATATATATATATATATATATATATATTACAGTATTTTGTTTCTTGATTAATAGTATTGATTACACGTAGAACTTGTATTTGATGAGTCCTATATTTATACTAGAACAGATCGAGGACAAAAAAGTCTTCAAAATCCTAGGCTTAAATTATTCTGTTTTGGTTTTCTTTTGAAGTATGAAGCTGCTTTTGAAAATTTACGCACGCATTTGAAGAATTAGGCCAGTGTAATAATTAAAAAAGTAACAAATTAAAGTTTTAAGAAAATATAATTTATAAGAAACCTAACATTATATCATGACTTCACAATCCTATATATACACATGATGCGTTGCATGGCTTCAAATCTGATTTCGATCGATCCTTCTTAAATTCGACGAAAACGAACAATGCCAACAAAGTACACTTGCTAAATGTATTACTAACGATTAAGAGGAATTATTCTATGTTCTTGGAATTTCACTTGGCTTAATGATGTTGTGGTATCAACCCTATAATTAAGAAGATGACATGTATCACATTAAAAATAGAAAAAAAAAATTATTATTATTTTTAACGTTTTTAATTCATTTCTTCCTTTAATTAATTTCTCAAAAAATAAAAACCTGTTATAAACTCAAGAGAATTGAGAAAGAATAATATAGTAGAAAGAGAGACAATATGAGAAGAGAATAGAATTCTTATGAATTGTTCATTCATTGATATGGGGAGATCTCTTTATATAGGATACAAAGTAGGGTTTCTGTCTTGTTCACCAAGAAAGGGTAAACTAGTCACTCACTAATTAATAATATTCATAACACTCCCCCTTGAATGACTATTTACAGGATTGTTGTCTCGTTAAAACCTTGCCAGGAAAACCCAGTGGGATAAAATCTCGACGAAGGAAAAAGAGTACAACTTGCTCCCCTTGATTGTAATCACCGAAGATCTTTGACTTTGTGATCAATCAATCTCATTAAAACCTGTAACTAATAAAACCATATAGGAAAGACTTAGTTATTCAAATATAAATTTTGGTCTTCAGGACCCAACCTTCGAATTGTTGAGTTTCACATTTGACAAGACGTTGTAGTGCGTCAAAAATCAAATAAAAATATCGAACTAATTGCTAAAGCAACTCGCCCGAGTCGATCTCTCGAGGAACACTACTATCGGCGGTAAAAGCGTTTATTTGCTTGCAACGAAGAAAGCGAAGAGAAATAGCATAGTGCTCAAGTTGGTTTTGGTTTTTGTTGTAAACTAAGATTAACTACTAAATAAAAACTAAGCAATTAACGAGGTGTAATCAATAATGAGAAAGACTAGGATTTCGGGTTCATCAAAAATAAACGTCGGGTTGTCAATTTACGAAATACAATTTTTCTAAAACGTCCGTCTCCGGTAGATTTTAGTGTATTCGATTATCCTAAGTCATGTACTTGCTCCTAAGCCTCGTACAATTTTATGAAATTTAATTTGGAAATTCATCGAACACCTTGTATGCATGTGTAAATCTTAAACCCTAGTTCATATTCGAATCCCCCTAATCCTAGTTAGATGTTTAGTTACTCATATCGATAATTAAAAATAAACAAGTATGCGTAGAAGAATTCATGATCAACAAGTAGAATAAAAACGCAAGCAAATAATAAGAACAAAATTAAAAGGGAAAAACTTACTAAATTAATTGTTTAAAGTAGAACCCAAGATCGAGAGCTAACCCCGATTAAATTCGTAAATCAAAAGCAAAAAGATCAACGTTGAAAACCTAAAAAACCGAGTCTCTAAAGCTCTCCAATTCGTCCAGAAAATAAGTGAAAAAAGTGTGTCGTAGTCTTGGGTCGAGAAACCCTATATATAATACAAGAAGGACGGGTCAAAGAGGCGGTCAATATCTGGACGAAGCATCAGGCGACCGCCTGAGGAGGGCAGCGATCGCCCGCGTCGGAGGGCAAGCGAGCGCTCAGCTCGGAGGCGATCGCTTGGCCCAAAAATCGTGCCTCTGAAGTTGAGAGCAGGCGACCGCCTGAGGCGTGGGCGAGCGCTCGCGACGGCGGGCAGGCGACCGCTTCCATAGCTGGGCCATGTAGAGCATTCCAAGGGCTTTCCGTAGAGCTATAGATCATTGGTATAGGTGGTCTGAGTTGGGAGACCCAAGCTCTCCAAATTTGCTGCGCATACACTCCGGGCAGCTGCGTACTGGTCTGGAAACTCAAGTACTGTGACTATATCACTGGGATATATGATAATAAAAGTGCAGGGCCTCGTACAACTCTTCGAGAGCTTTCCGACAAGGTATGGACCATGCATGTATGTGGTCGGATCTGGGAGAACCAAGCTCTCCAAGTTTGCTGCACATACACCCCGGGGCAGCTGCATACTGGGCTGGAAACCCGTGAATTCCGGCTTTATGACGGGGAACCATGACAACAACCTGGTAGGACCATATAGAGGATTTCAAGATCTTTCCGACCATGTATGGATGGTGTTTTTAGGTTGTCGGAGTTGGGAGAACCAAAGTGGCCAAGTTTTCAGCGCAATCACGATAGGTGGTCGGTCAAATCAATTTACCGTTTTTCAACTCGTTTTTGCTCGTTTTCGCATTGAACATGATCATACACCTACACACTCCACAAAACGTCAAACCTACCGATAATCATGAGAATGATGCACAAGAATGACACAAAATAGCATGAGACGACACAAAACATTATAGGAAAAGTAGCACAAAAACATGTAAATCAACATTCATTTGTATTATTGTATATTTTTCGTCCTTTTGGGACATGCCTTTACCAGACATCTATTGACTAGAGCATTCGCAATTGCTATAACCGGCCGGTAACTCTTCAGGAGTATATTAGATGCGTCTAATGTCGAAATACAATCCTTGACAAATGAATAATGTGAACTTCAATTCACAATCATTTAGAAAATTATATTTTTCTTTGAACTTCAGGTTCTCTCGAAAACAAACTCATATGGAACATTATGATGTCCTCATTAATTATTATCGAGTGATGTACATGCCTCGTTAAAAACCTCGTTATAAAACCCTGTAGGAAAAAATACTCGAGGAAAAACATGACATTCACATTTATATTCTAGTGATTGTCTCGTTAAAAACCTTTAACTAAGAAAACCCCGTAGGAAAAACTTAGTAGAGGGAAAAAGAGTGCAATCATTGGTCTTCGGGACCAATCACTGGTCTTCAGGACCTTGTCTTCAATATTAATTTTGTCCATAATGACATATGTAATATGATACTATACATGTTCTGATTTTCATTTTCTTTCATATCAGTAATTTTAAAATCCATCCAGAATTTTCATGTATGTATCTTTCTAATGACTTTACATTGTCAAATGATACATTCGATGCATATATCTATCGTTGTTGCTGCCATATCTATTCGATGCTGTCAAATGATACATTCGATGCATATATCTATTCGATGCGGAACTTAATGTCATCTTTCAAAATATTTGATTAGCATCGAGTTTCTGCGAAAAACTCTTGAGCAACTAATCTCGCTTTTATATCTCACCAGTCACCACATCATTACTCGTTTTTCGTACGAACACCCACATATATCCTTCTGGGATAATATTTTGAGGTGTGTACTATAGAGTCAAAATATACATTTATTCAGCGAGTCATGCTCAACCTCAATTGCTCGTTTCTATTTCTTTGAGTGCTGCCGGCAAAGTATCATGTTGGAGTTATGTACTTAATGTCTAGATTTAAGTAACGGTAAACTCCCGGTCATAGCATTTAATCTATTTAATTAATAAACAATTGTTTGCGTTTAATTATTGATAATTAAATATATATGCAAATCATAGTCCTGGATTTTATACGTTGTAGTTAGTATGGTGTGTATGGACACACAGAAGATCATACTATCGGTTACTCGTATTTAATCAAACAGTTGCTCACGACCTAGATGGACACGGACCAATCCATCGGTATAGTCGTTGTGTGAGAGAGAAAATAATTTATCTTAATTATTTTATCACACTTGTACACTTGGTGTATTGGGCGGATCGCTTGAGATTTATCGATTAGGATTGCCTTAGATAATCGATTCAAGTCTCAGAGTATTTTATTCTTAATCCCCGATACTATTGCGGGTGTGTATATTTAATATATGTGACTTTGATTTTCCAAAGGAATTAACCGATTTAATTATTGGGTTAATTACCGGTTAAGTTGGGTCACTATATTTTATATATGACATGCCGTGAATACTTGACGGGAAAGTCTATCCCGGAAGGGTTGATAATATCCCCGAGATGAGTTCATAAGGAATTATTGTGTAAACCTCATGAGTGGATTCGTTCCGCACAATAATTAAGGTTGAATGGTACTAGTCTCGGATTCAAGAGATGAATAAATTAATTAGCAATAAATTAATTTTATTCATGGATATTTAAATCTTAAATACACGGAATAAATAATACTACCGGAGAAATATTATTTGATATAATATGGTTTAATATTGGGAATGCAATTAATTTATATAGTGGAAAATAAATTAATTAATATTAATGGGAGATTAATAGATTTGGGCTTGGGCTCAATTTAATCATTAATATTGGAAGCCCAATATTCCACCTCCTTTAGATCCCCTACGTAGCCTATAAAAGCACTACATGCATGGTCTTCACTTTTTCATAAGACAAGATTATCATACTTGATATTCTAGAGAGTTGAAGAGGATCCATAAGCTTGGAAGATCGTCGCCCACCCGACGTTCAAGCTAGTGCAAGGAATACGTGGGAAGATCGTAAGGTCATCTTGATTTCGTTTCTCCGCACAACGAATCGAAAGGTAAAATCCTAAACTCACTTCTATGATTTTATGAGAATATAATTGTGATATATACATGAACACACGAACCGGGAAAACGACGAACCTTGGGGACGGGGATTCGAGATCCCCGGCGAGGATCGAAGATGGCGGTCGAACCCTAAGGTTCGGACCGCCGGGACGGCGCGGCTAGGAGTAACCCTCGGCCGAAGCCGAGGGATGCGATCGATCCTCGGATCGATCGCGGGTAAGCTGCGGGGTCACCCGCAGCGACCCCGTATGTGCTGCGGGTTCGCCCGCAGCGGATGCGTGCGGGGGCTAGGCCCCGCTGGGCAGCGAGCCGTGAGCTCGCTGCGGGGCTGCTACGAGCAGCCCGGGGATCGCTACGAGCGATCCCAGCGATCATCGTGAGATGATCGCGAGCCCCGTGCGGGGGCTCGGCTGGGCACCACGGGCGGAACCGTGGTGGTGCTCGGTTGAGCTCCGGCTCGTACGGTGGTTCGTGGTCGGATCTCCGGCGATCGAGGATTTCGGTCGGGTTATTATTTTCCGCAAATTTTAATGGCCCGGGATATCGGTTTCCATCAATTGGTATCAGAGCGTTTGGTTTCGTGTTCATGTATGTGTTCAATTATCGTTCTACCTTGCAGGGATTCCGACTATCATGGTTAATTAATTGTTAATTATTTATTTAATTAATTGTTATTTAATTTTACCATGATTATTCGTTATTTAACTCTCGGACATGTCGAGATTCGTTTTGTGTGGATGAATGCTTGTAATAGTAAAAATTCGGGGGTTGACCGAATTTAGATTTATTATTATTGTTCTATGTTTTCCGGAAAGTGTATAGGGTCGATTTCATGTATAGAATCGATACCGGAATTGTAAATTTATTTCTTGTAATTTATTTACGTTGGATCGATGCCGAGACGACCGCCGGAGAACTCGTGTGACGAAGGAGATGATGAGAGGGAGAACTAGGGCTCGGGATCGATCATGAGATCGATCCCATGGAGATCGATCGACCCCACGCGGAGGGGCTGCCCGCTAGGGTTTCCGGCCGCGCCGGCCACCGGTGGTGGTGGCGCGCGGCTAGGGGACGGCGGCGATGTTGCCCGGCGATGGTGGTGGTCGGCGGTGGGGGTGGTGTGGGGATCCCCAACCCATGTTACTCCTACCTAGATTCACTTTCCTAATTAATTCGGTTTTCCTATTTTGAGTATTCCTATTTTTGGGAACTCTCATGGAGATAGGAAAAGAATTAATTGGAATTAATTTATTTCCTTATTCTATTATGGAAGTCTTCTAGAATATTCCAAGTCCTACTTGGAATATTTTTCTACAGATTTAATAGAATTAGATAGGAAAATAATTAATTAATAAATTGATTTATTTCCTATTTGATTATTCCTATTTTATGAGAATTTTCATGGACATGGAAATTAATTAATTTTGGAAAGTAGAAGAGTCCTAATTTATTTTTCTTTATTCTATTATAGAAGTCTTCTAGAATATTCCAAGTTTTACTTGAATAGATTATTCTAGAGATTTAATAGAATTAGATAGGAAAATAAATAAATAAAAATATTAATAATATTTAATTTTATTTTTGATTTATTCGATTGACTTAATTTTCGAATTAAGTATCTTTTGGATTTATTGAAAATAAATAGATTTAAATATTGGGATTAATATTCTCGTCACATGGAGCATTTAAGAACGAAGACTGAAGACTAGAAGAAGCATACGGAGATGGAATAAAGCCATGATAGTCGGAAAATAATTTTTCTAGCATTATTTTGACTATGTGATACTATGTGCTTTATTACTTGTATGCATGCTTATGTGTTTAATTATGCATTAGATAACATATCCCTTTGTTGTAAAAAGCTAAGTGGGAGAGGGGATGGAAACATTCACATGGTCTCCATTACTGTTCTCTTGGTGACATTTATGAGCTTTCGAAGTTCATATAGATATGTCATTGGAGGAGAATTCTTGTAATTCCTGTTACGAGAAACATTGATTAAGTCTATCAAACAATGCCTAATTTGCCTTTCTGAAACTGACTTCAAGTCGACTCATTCTCACCCCGGGGAGTGGAATGGGACCAGAGCCACTTGTTCATGTGGATGACACAAATTAGAGACATTCGTACCATTCTTTTGAAGATGGATCGTTTGTCTGCTCGGCTCCCTCATTTATGAGAGATAGGGTTGTTCGCATGGTGAATCACTGGTTAGAAACTTCGAGTTTCACTTATGATTCTCCGCGTCTTGATTTACGAAAATCGAATGGATCTTGTAACTGGGAGTCGATTATAAAAGTCTCTTGGTGTAGTAAACGTCCACACAACGTGGCTTGCTATACTGACGGATTTTGGATTAATTGATGTAGACAGTTGTAAGGAATTGTGAAGAGTTGTGAAGTTATCGTAAACGTCCACACAACGTGGCTTTCGGTAATATAGCAATTTTAAACGATTTACTTTGGTGCTGAGTAATGGTTTACACTTAGATACGCATTATAGTATTCCTCCCCACGAGGTTACGCTATAAGTGATGTATGACCAAAGAAAATATAATTGCTAAATCATTTGGGTGGGTAAACGTCCACACAACGTGGCTTGCCTTACCTGATGGGATTTTAGATGTAATTAGTAATTTAATGATATTATTTAAGGGAGATAATATCGGATATTAAATTGATTGTTTGTTTAAATGTGCTTATAGGTTTAGAGAATAGCTATGAACCCACTTTCTGTGATACTCAAGGAGCATAAACTCACTGGCCCCAATTATATTGATTGGAGGAGAAATTTGGACATTGTCCTGACTTCTGAAGAGTACAAGTTTGTACTCTATGAAGCATGTCCTGCTGAGCCCACTGATGCCTCAACTAATGAGGAAAAGGAAGCATATCGGAAGTGGAAAAAGGCTGATGAAATGGCTAGGTGTTATATTTTGGCTTCAATGTCAAATGTACTCCAAACCCAACATCAGTCGATGGACACTGCCGAGGATATGTTATACAACCTCAAGGAAATGTTTGGAGAGCAAGATCGTGCGGCAAGGCAAGAAGCCATGAGAGTCCTTATGACAACTACTCAATCTGAAGGAACGCCCGTTGGGGAGCACGTTCTTAAAATGATGAGTTTGTTGAATGAACTTGAGATCCTAGGAGCTCAAATTGATGCTGAGACGCAAGTCGACATCATACTCCAGTCTCTAACCCCTAGTTTTGAGCAGTTTCGCATGAGTTATAATATGGGTAAACTATCTTATACTCTTGCGCAACTCCTGACTGAACTGAAGGCGGCAGAGGGGATCTACAAGAAGGGCAAGTCTCAAGCGCTTGTAGCTACCAAGTCCAAAGGCTTGAAGCCTGTTGGAGGTAGGGGCAAGAAAAGGAAGCAAGCCTGGAAACCCAGTGGTGCCAAGAGGAGTGGACCACGAGTGGGGGCTGCAAAGCCAAGGGGCAAGTGCTTCCGATGCAATAAGTCTGGACACTGGAAGTCTGAATGTCCTCTCAAAGGTACGAATTTTTCTTTAGTCGTAAAAACATAGTCAGCGGTATTATCTACCAGAATTCTGGTGTGTAGATATGGAACCACTGACGGTATGTGCATTTCTTTAAATGCAGGGGTTCCAGAAAACCCGGCGACTTAGAGAAGAAGAATTCGAGTCTACATGGGCAAAGCTGTAGAGGAGGCAGCTGTTGCGGTGGAAGACATTTATCTGCTTTAGTAGTTAAATAGGATTTCATTTCAAGTTTACTGCATTATGTACCCTTTATTTTAGAAAGAACTTTGTTCTAGATTTCTATTATTTAAGAATGGATATTTTATTTCTTTAATCACTTGATGATTTTGATAAGAAATAATGGGTATTATCTATTCTGGTACATTAGATAGCAATATATGAATGATAGATCCTTAGTCTACCACAATGCAACAAACCGTTCTATAACTTGTTTTACTTGTTAGATATATTTCTTTATTAAATCATTATACTTGTGAATTCTTATACTTAGTAGTATTTATTCAAATGAGATTCAAAAGTCGAAATTGATTTAATCAATTGTAGTTGAAGGAATGGACCTTCCGACCTAAGAATCGAATTTGGAAGATAATACAACTAAGCATACCTTTCGGTAAAGGATAGAATTCGGACAAGTATTGAGAATGATCAATGGTATATGCAGACATATGTGTAATTAGAAAGGTGCGAGTGGTTTTTTTTAAGAATACTCGAAAAATGGATTAGGATGCTTGATGTGCCATAAAAGCAAAGTGTTTTAGTCACAAAGCAATTATGGGGAACCTTCTAAGTATATCCATTGGAAGCCTGCGACTAAAATCGCGGAGGCTATCACCTATCTGAATAACACATAGCATAATCAAAGATTGAGATTAAGTCTCAAATGACTACACCATACACTTACGTGTAGAGATGGTGAGTCAATAAGAAATAGAATTCTAATAGTAAAAGAACAAGTTGTTTGGAACTACCTATGTTCTATGGATATTCTTGGAGACAACGGCATATCCAATATGGTTGTAGGATATCCTAGATGAACAAGATATTGTGTGTTCTATAGTACTATGAACCAGAAGGACGTATATCGCCCGGTTCTCAGAGGAAGACTATTAGATGAACCACAAAGCCCGAACTGACGTAATACCTTGTAATAACAAAAAAGGACAAAGACTAGGAACCAGCCAAACCGAGTAGTAGTACACCACTAACTGCACCTACTGTTATTACTGTTATACACCGGGACGCCGTTGCAGTGGGAGGTTGTTGAACAACCAGAGATGTTCATAAGACTAGAAGAGTTTTGATCTCTGGATCTAGTAAAGATGAAATCGATCCCTAGCTCTGCACAAAGGGCAGTACTAGATCTAAATGTGCCTGCTTAGAAAACAATAAGGATTATTGTTAAGAGGCAAGATCATTTAGAGTACAAGCTTAGTAAATCCATTTATGGATTGAAACAAAGCTATAAATCGTGGAACTTGCGAATTGATGGGATAGTCCATTTGATGGATTCATCAAAAGGCATAGACGAAAGGTGTATTGGAGACGTAATGGAAACAAGGTGGTGTTTCTCGAAGATTTTATGTAGATAACATTTTATCATTGGCAACAATGTAAAGATGTTGTCAGACATAAGATGATGGTTGTCTAAATGAATCGAGATATAAGATTGAGTAGAAGTTAGAGCATGTTCTTAAGATCTTTTGATCTAAGGATAAGAACATTGTACTTCTCCTAGATATCTTATACGATTATGGTTTGTTTTAAACATGCATAATTCTGAGAAAGGTTATTGCCTTTCAGAGACAGAATATACATCTATCTAAAGGGTATGTGTTTCGAACGCATGAAGGAGATAGATGAGGACAAAGCAGTTTCCTACACTTCAAGTGTGGAAAGCTTTATAGATGCAATGTTGTAAAACGAGAACCTGATATCAACTATGCGGTTTGCGTAGTGGGAGGATATCAAAGTAATCTGGACAAGAGATATTCGAATGCTGTAAAAGTACTTAAATGTACTAGATTAAGCAAGACGAAATCTTCTTTGGTTACAAATTCTCAGATCTTAAATCAGAGAAGGACCAGTGTAAGTCGATATCAGGCTATGTGTTCACTTTTAGAAAGAGGTGGAACCATGAAATGAAAGAGTGATAAGCAGGACGCTTCTCTGACTCTATCAAAACCGAATAGCAGCCTCAGAGGCAGCAGAAGTTTTGGTTAGGTTCCGGGATGAACCTCTTGACTTGGATATGACTCTTAGTTTACCAAAGGCTATTAGATAGCGGTGCATGGTAAACTGGAAGAAGTCATAAGTCAAAAGTGATGTTAACACATAGAGCAAGTACCACCTGATACGAGTCATCGTCGAGGGAGACGACGCAGTAGTCACCAAGATAACTTCAGAGCGGCAACCTAGAGTGCTCATTCACATAGTACTTCTTGGAAGTACACTTTAAGCACGTGATGAGTATGAGAGTCGGGAGTTTGGAGGAAATGACTAGACCTTAGTACAAGTGGGAGATTGTTGGAGTTATGTACTTAATGTCTAGATTTAAGTAACGATAAACTCCCGGTCATAGCATTTAATCTATTTAATTAATAAATAATTGTTTGCGTTTAATTATTGATAATTAAATATATGCAAATCATAGTCCTAGATTTTATACATTGTAGTTAGTATGGTGTGTATGGACACACAGAAGATCATACTATCGGTTACTCGTATTTAATCAAACAGTTGCTCACGACCTAGATGGACACGGACCAATCCATCGGTATAGTCGTTGTGTGAGAGAGAAAATAATTTATCTTAATTATTTTATCACACTTGTACACTTGGTGTATTGGGCGGATCGCTTGAGATTTATCGATTAGGATTGCCTTAGATAATCGATTCAAGTCTCAGAGTATTTTATTCTTAATCCCCGATACTATTGCGGGTGTGTATATTTAATATATGTGACTTTGATTTTCCAAAGGAATTAACCGATTTAATTATTGGGTTAATTACCGGTTAAGTTGGGTCACTATATTTTATATATGACATGCCGTGAATACTTGAAGGGAAAGTGTATCCCGGAAGGGTTGATAATATCCCCGAGATGAGTTCATAAAGAATTATTGTGTAAACCTCATGAGTGGATTCGTTCCGCACAATAATTAAGGTTTAATGGTACTAGTCTCGGATTCAAGAGATGAATAAATTAATTAGCAATAAATTAATTTTATTCATGGATATTTAAATCTTAAATACACGGAATAAATAATACCACCGGAGAAATATTATTTGATATAATATGGTTTAATATTGGGAGTGCAATTAATTTTTATAGTGGAAAATAAATTAATTAATATTAATGAGAGATTAATAGATTTGGGCTTGGGCTCAATTTAATCATTAATATTGGAAGCCCAATATTCCACCTCCTTTAGATCCCCTACGTAGCCTATAAAAGCACTACATGTATGGTCTTCACTTTTTCATAAGACAAGATTATAATACTTGATATTCTAGAGAGTTGAAGAGGATCCATAAGCTTGGAAGATCGTCGCCCACCCGACGTTCAAGCTAGTGCAAGGAATACGTGGGAAGATCGTAAGGTCATCTTGATTTCGTTTCTCCGCACAACGAATCGAAAGGTAAAATCATAAACTCCCTTCTATGATTTTATGAGAATATAATTGTGATATATACATGAACACACGATCCGGGAAAACGACGAACCTCGGGGACGGGGATTCGAGATCCCCGGCGAGGATCGAAGATGGCGGTCGAACCCTAGGGTTCGGACCGCCGGGACGGCGCGGCTAGGAGTAACCCTCGGCCGAAGCCGAGGGATGCGATTGATCCTCGGATCGATCGCGGGTAAGCTGCGGGGTCACCCGCATCGACCCCGTACGTGCTGCGGGTTCGCCCGCAGCGGATGCGTGCGGGGGCTAGGCCCCGCTGGGCAGCGAGCCGTGAGCTCGCTGCGGGGCTGCTACGAGCAGCCCGGGGATCGCTACGAGCGATCCCAGCGATCATCGTGAGATGATCGCGAGCCCCGTGCGGGGGCTCGGCTGGGCACCACGGGCGGAACCGTGGTGGTGCTCGGTTGAGCTCCGGCTCGTACGGTGGTTCGTGGTCGGATCTCCGGCGATCGAGGATTTCGGTCGGGTTATTATTTTCCGCAAATTTTAATGGCCCGGGATATCGATTTCCATCATATCATTGATTTGAGTTTTGGATCCAAATTTTCTAGAGCAACTCTTGAGGCAAATATGTCGTTGATGACCTTTTATTTTTCCATTTGATGACAATTCAATATATCAACCAAATCTTTAATCATTTCCCAAAATATTTAATTTGGTTGTTCCGCAATCCCACGATTTTCTTATCATGTGCACATATTTTTTCAATGGGATTTCCATCTAACTCTCTTCAGGAGATTTTGAGGGTGACTTAATTTCTTTGTTTTTCCGTGAATTTATTTTATATCTTAAGATCGATCTACTACGCTTCAGGCATATATTAGAATCAATATATGAGTTGATCTCTTTTGTATTTGAACTCTTATAGTTCATTTATCAGAAATATATATGATTTTGTCACACCTTCATTAATTTGTCAGATTACTTGCTGAATATTGCAAGTCACTTATTTTAATGAACTTCGGGTTCAATTGATTGATGCGTGGATCTAGAATTGAAGATCGTTTTCATTCAATGAAACTTCTCGGCATTTATATCTTTTATATTCTTATCTCCCCCTAATGTCGAGAAATGATCTTCCTTAAATATGCAAATCAGCGTAATTGCTATAAACCGATCTTCTGGATCGCGGGCTCGAGATATTTAATATACCTTATTTTCTATTATGCCCGTTCATAAAATTAATTCGCAGACGGGAAATAACAATTTCCACGCACTTAATAATGATCATGATATGCATCATTTTCAGTTTAAAGTACATTTGTAGTACTATTGTGGATAATTAGTAAAGCTCTTCCAGAGCCCACTCTTAATATCATCATTTGCATAACAATATTTTTTACCAATGATCCTTCGGGGATCAAAATACTCGTGTCATTCAAACTTTATTAACAAATAATCAAATCAAATATTCTTCAAGACTATATTTATCAATTGTGTATTCTTCAGGAATAACACGTCAAATATTAAGAAAATAATCGACTTTTTCGATATTCCATGAGTACCCACATAATAAGATACATTTGTTCTCGATTTTAAAAAATATATCATCCTTCAGGGATAATTCATATCTAATTATTGTTTCAACCAGAACAATCGAATTTGACGTTTCACTACAAGTATAATGATGTAACTTTATTACAAAATCTTTGCTTCTTCAGGAGCAATCAATAAAAATAATTGTTACATCATATATAAGCCATTGATTTGATATTTCTGCGGGAATATCATATCATAATGTTCTTCGGGAACAATTAAAACTTATTGCTAGAATAATTTAATTTGATATTTTCAAAATTATTGCGAGCAATTTAATTTGATATTTATCGAATAATATCAAATCAAGATTTTCTTCCAGAACGATCAATATAATATTTTAAACCGGAGTATATGTTCTTCAGGAACATTTATTTTAATTGATATATTAAAAATAATTGATTTGATAATACTTCAGGAATGTTAAATTTCATGGGGATTCACACTCATGTGGATATTCCAATATTCAAGCAAATAACCATCGGGCTATTTTGGATTAACTTTTCTAAAGTTTCACCCACTTTGGAATTCAATCAATTTGATATTGATATTTCTTCATGATATCATATTATGTTCTTCAGGAACATTTAGTTTTGATATTTCTTCGGGAATATCATATTAACATTTAGTTTTTGATATTTCTTCGGGAATATCATGTCACAATGTTATTTAGGAACATTAAAATTTTAATTGATTTATTAAACATAATTAATTTGATATTAAATCAAGAATATCAGATTATAATGTTCTTCGAGAACATATGATATTACTTTATGAATATCAGATTATAATATTCTTCGGGAACATATTATATTACTTCAGGAATATCAGATTATAATGTTCTTCGGGAACATATGATATTACTTCATGAATATCAGATTATAATGTTCTTCGGGAACATATCACTTTTGTGAAGAAGGGAGAAGAAGTAGATATATTTATAATTATTTAATAAATATAAACAAAATATAAATTCTTGCCTTGGAGTTCGGATGTTGGATAAGTAGAACTTCGATGAATATTTGATGAAGAACGATGTTGAACTTAAAGCTTCGTGCTGATAACGTGTTATAAACTCAAGAGAATTGAGAGAGAATAATATAGTAGAAAGAGAGACAATATTAGAGGAGAATATAATTTTTGTGATATGGGGAGATCTCTTTATATAGGATACAAAGTAGGGTTTCTGTCTTGTTCACCGAGAAAAGGTAAACTAGTCATTCACTAATTAATAATATTCATAACAAAACCTAAATAATAGTAGTTATTTAGGTTTTTATTTTTTGAGAAATTAATTAAAGAAAGAAATAAATTATAAACGTTAAAAATAATAATAATTTTTCTCCTATTTTTAATGTGACACATGTCGTCTTCTTATAGGGTTGGTACCACCACATTATTAAGCCAAGTGGTATTCCCAAACATAGAATAATTCCTCACTAAGTACAAAAATAACTATATACTGCAATATTTATTTAGTAACTAAGCCGAGCCAGAAATATAAAGGACTAAATTAGTTTTTATAAACATATATATCTTTCAATAAAATAAAATTAATATAAATAATTATCTTTTGGTAGGATTAATAATTTTTTTTATTTATATAATTAATATGGCTGACTTGTGATTTTATATTAGTAGACTTATTTTTTTATCAAAATAATTTTAAAAACAATTTTATTTGTATTGTTTTTGACAATTTTGTATTGGGAATTTATTTATTTTGATTTTTTATTTGATAATTATTTTCAAATGATGTAACGATTTTTTATTGATTATATTTTAATAAACTAATTTTGTTATGTAATTTTAAAAATATATATTTCAATAATTGAATGAATAAATTTGAATGATGTTTAAAGTAAATATGAATCAATTTAAAAGTTCAAATTTAAAATAATATATAATACGAATAGAATCATACTTATAGTATTATATCTTAATTTTTCAATAAATTTGAATATTGTAAAATATTTTTTTAATTGAACATGTAGAGAAAGAGGCGACGCCACAAAAGAGGAGCGAGACAAAAATCAAATTCCTTAATTAAGAATAAAATTAATCTTTTGTATCCTAAATCTCCACAATTGAGATAACGACGAATCTACTGCGGTGGAGGTGGACTTGGGGGCGACGAAGAACGAGGACGACAGCGACGACAAAGGAGGTAGCGTGAAACTCGTTTATATGATGATGGAATTTCATGAATTACTGCAGGAACTTCAACTATAATGTATTAATGTCAGGGGTAAAATCGAAGATGAAGAAAAAATGAAAAAAGAAGTTAAGAATGAATTTTCTTTGCGGAAGATGAAAAATAAAACGAAAACAATAGATTGGTTTTGATTTCTGAGGGTATTTTGGTAAAAATGTATATAAATCATGTTTTCAATAGGTGTAAATAAGAGTTGTCTTATTTCAAAGTGGGTATTTTAAGATTTGTCCCAAAAATTTACATAGTATAAATTAATTTTCATTTAGTAATTAATTAATCAATAAAAAAATTAATTAAAAACATATAGCTTACATAATTTAAATTTAACAATAAAATATTCAACAAACAATTAATAATGACTAATATAAAATACAAAAATAATTAAATACTAATTAATTTATTTATAATTAATTTATTAATTTTTATTAGTAATTTATAAATCAGCAAAAACAATTAATTAAAAAAATATAAAATGAAATAATTGATTAAATATTACATAACTTAAATTTAATAATAACTTAATCAACAAAATAATTAATCATGAATAATATAACATAAAAATAGTTAATTATAAAAAACATAACATAATTAATTAATTAATAATTTGAGTTTAATTATTATTAATTAATTATTTAAGCAATGAAGTATTGAATTACTAAGATAAAAATTAATTATTAAATAAAAATATAATAAGAAAATATTTAATAAAATAATAAAATAATTAACATTTAATAATAAATGGTCAGACGAATTTATCGATGTTAAAAATATATAAATTAAAAAATTTAAATTCATTTTGGAGGTATAATGTTCAATTTCTAATTTTTCTTATTTTTTTTATTAATTTAATTAGTTAAATTATCAAAATTGACTTGTTTGATCGGTTAAAATAAATGACACATGAAACTTTGACTCGTTACATCAAATAACCACTATTAAAATTTTTAAGAAATAAAAGAACTAATAATAGACACGTTTACAAGGAATATGATCATTTTTGATATTATCTTTAAAAAATTTGTAAAACATAGAAAAAGGAAAACCTTCTATATATATACATTTATGTGGTAATTAGTTATTAATTGTTGTAGTAAATGTCATTGAAATATTATAAAGTGATTTTAATAAAATAATTAACTAAATTTATATTACGTGATTAAATATTAATAATTAATATTTAAATAGTTATTTTTATGCAGTAAATGAATGCAAATTAAAATATATTTTTTTAATTAATTAACATGTCAAATTTATTTCTTGTTTTAACATATAGCTTAATAATCAAAAAATTAATATATCAATAATAGTTATCATTCGGCACTTAATTTGATTTTTGATATAAAAATTCATAATTCTTTATAAATAGATGCATTTCTTACATGACAGCAATGAATCAGATGCTCCACATTACAGGTACCGCAAGAGACGACTCCAAAAGACTCCTCTCCTGAAATGACAGATCTGCCCCTGTCCCATCCATCAATTCCTTCAACAAAGATGCATAATACTTTTTCAATTTTTTGAGAGCGAAAAAATATTTTGCCCTCAACCACTTCAACTTCAATTTCCCGCACGCCCTGCCTAAAGAGAACCCACGCCGGGGCTTTTCCTCCCCTAGCCGGACGGTGGCCAACCGACGCCGTCTTCGGCCGAGTACGACCCACCCGAATGAGGCGGCGCGGCGGGGGAGGCCGATTTTTTTGGGGCCGGTTTGGGAACACATTTTTTAGAGGGGCAAATATGCAAGTAAAGAGAATTACTTTGTGTAAGCACACTGCACACACACATACACTATATATAATTGTTGGGAAATATGTGAATTAATTTTTGAGGGTGTAAATTTGTGACACGTATAAGAAAATTAAATAATTTATTTATTAATTTTACTTTTAATGTTCAATTTTTACTTTTTAGGTTAGATATTAAATTATACTTTTAATGTTCAATTTTGAGGTTAGATATTAATTAAATTTCATGTGTAAGTAATATAATAATAATTTGAACGATAAAAGTCAAAAAGAAGATACGTACTAAAGAAAAAAAATATACTAGTAATTTGATACATGGAATGAAATTATATACGTAGGAAGTAATCAAGTAGTTACTATTAAAATTATATTATTATATTGTAATTCTAATTTAAGTAATCATTTAATTATTTTTCTTTTCCTTTAATTTTTCAAAGAAAAAAATATTATCAAAGTCAATTTGAGTAAAATATAAATTTCAGTATGATATGGTAGAAGTATAATGTCAACCTTAATTGTACAACATAGTCAAACCAAAAACTATGTTTCACTAATTATGATTTAAGAAAAAAAAAAAACTACACTATACAAGGTTGTACTAGTGCCAAAGATTAGTGAATATTATTTGTTAGTTTTTTTTTTTCTTCTCTTTATAAAATTACATAATTTCAATTTCTTCATCAGATGAAGAAGTCCCTTTATTTTCTTCAAGCACTCTAATCAACTTCTCGATCTGCCTTCTATACACCGGCATAAAATGATCAGCAATCATCGTCTGCGACAGCCTCAGCTTACTGTACACCGACCTCGGAGTTAAAAATATCGCGACCCGAGAGGTGTCTTCCTCCGAGGAGTCATCGCTGTTGCCCTCGCTTTCCCGATCAACAACGCCTTCATCCTCACAAACTAACGTCACAATATGCATGATCTTCCCTGCAGGGAAAAACCTGTGCACCTCGTTCGTGTTGGGGATGGGACCCACCGCTCGGCTGTCAGCGATAACAGCCTCCTCCTCCTCCCGAATCTCTTCTTTGACCATTTCGCCCTCCTCGCCTTCCGCGTGCTCGTAAAGCTCGCGCTCGATTTGTTGCCACAGCTCGACTTCCGTCATGCGGTCTTCGGTCCTCACGAGGTGGTCCATCACGTCGTCATCGTCCGCGAGAGTGATGTCGGACGTTGGATTTTCTCGACTTTCGATGACGGCTGTGGTGGTGGTTTCTTCGATGGTCGTGAGGAATGGCTCGTCTATTTGGGCTGAGGAAGAAGTTTCTGAGGTTTCTGGAATTGTGTTGGAGTTCGTTGAGGGTCTTCGTCGGGGACCTATGCAAGACCATGAGGATATGCGGAGGCTCGGACGAGACCAAGCGGCTTGAGCCATGCTTTGGGCTCTTTTCATAACGACCTACATATATATATATATATTGTCGAGAAAAACATCAGTCTACTTACCCCAAAACAGAGACATTATCTAATCTCGAAAGCTGAGAAAATATGTTATGTGCAACTTATGTATACAGACAAATATATATACCTGAGTGCCGCTAGATACTGGACGTAGAATTGCACCAGCACCTGCAACTTTCGCTTTAGCAGTGGCCATTGAGGGAAGTCGAGACCCCAAGGCTGAAGCTGACCGATATACTGTACTAAGTATTCTGGTATGCTCGATTTGATCCCTAAGATCATTCAGCCAGGCAGATGCCGTTACCTGCAAAAATGAATATAGATATATTCAATCGAAAAATAACATGAGCTATGATCTTAACATGGCTTTAGCATATTGAATAATGCACTTCATATAATAATTATCAAAAATGGAAAATGGCCACATTTTTCACAAATCACTCGTAAACAATGATACCTCAGCACGCAAGTCGTCAACTGATGCAGCTGAAAATGTGGGAACTAGATCAGCTCCGTTTATTACGGTAGTAACAAAGTCATTTCCCGACTCGGCTAATTCCCATGTCATACAAGCAGCTGCATAGAACATGAAACAAAGATCAATTTAGAATGATAAGAAATAAAAGCAGGGCCCCTAAAGAAAGCAAAAATCCATTGTTTTGTGATTCCAAATACTGGATTCGGGTCCATAATCTCGATACCAGTTTATTTTCAGTATCTTTATATCTAAATAATTAAATACAATAATACGACATCAACTTCCCAAAAATATGGATCCCACGGCAAATAAGACCTTCACTATTCAAAAAAATCTGAATAACCAAGATTTTGAATAATGGAACTCAGAATCTCAATGAATTTCAAAACAAACAAGCCCTTATAAAGAAGAATTGAAGAACATTTCTTCAATAAATTGATAATATCAACCTGGAGCGAATGCAACACAGGTAGAAGTCGATAATTCTTTTCGTTCACGCAAAATGTACGTTAAGAGGGCAGCAGTCCCACCACCTAGAGAATGTCCTACAATCTGTAAACAACAGTTTAAAAAAAAAAGACGAGGTCACTAAAATATTTAATAAATCAACAAAACAATTCGTAAAAATAATCTACGATGCAGAATATTAATTACAATTTACTACAAAACTACAGCTTAGGTCTATTCTAATAACAAGATAAATTTAATGAAAATTTTATTTAAAATTTATAAATTACAAATAACCCCTTATTGTTTCTATGTACCTACAAATAGGCCCATCTTGGGGCTCTCTTGGAACAAAAAAAAAAAGGTCAGGGTGCTAAATGTAACGGGTTTTTCTGTAATAAAGCTAAACTTCAGGGGTGGTTTTAATTATCCCTTATTTCCATTCAAACAATATTAAAAAGAATTAGATACACAAAATAATTCACCCATCCCACCCCAAATAATAATTACATAATGTGTGTTTGTGAAGTGGTGAAATTATATGTAATTGAAAAACCGAAGCAAAATATCACAATAAAGTTTTGGATTAGACTAGAATGAAAATATCAAGATGCACGCATGAAAAATATTTTAAAATACGAAGTGTGGAACTTAAAAGAAGCCTCGTGTGAAAAATGTAAATTGCAAAATGTTAAAACCTTGAGTTTGTAATCAGGATAAATTTTGAGTGCAGTAAGAAGGAAAGGAGTGGCAAGCTTCGCGATCCATCTGGCAGCCGCAACCATCCCACAGTGCGCATAACCTAAAACCAAGTTGCTAACTCCTCCTTCACACACCACCGTGTGATGGAATGGTACAACAGCTCCAGTAACGGCCGTTAAAGTGTCTTTGACACTATGGGTCCCACGAATCAGTAACAGGAAAGTTTTTGTTTTGTGATCAACCAAGATAGTGAAGGCTGGCTTTAATATCTGCAAGATAATAATGCATTTCTGTCATCAGAAGTAACAATAGAGACTGGACTATTTTTTTAGGAAAGACAGATGAAAAAGGATAATTTAAAAAACCACCACCAAGGATTTGTAGTATAACCCTCTCTCGCAAATTTTAAAAATAAAACTTTGAAAATTACAAAAAACACCCTTTGAGTTTTGGTTTCACTTAGATTTGTACTACTTAAATTATTTTTAGCATAGTTGATGGATGTAACATTTTGATGACATCAACATATCTATCTAGCTCCACTAATCACAGATGTGAAATGTAAAATGGATGTAACCTTAAGGGTGGTTTTCCTTTTTATTAATTGTTAAGGTTATCCAGGCTTCTTTATTAGGTAATTTGGTCAACGCTCGATGACAATTTTTTTAATATCATTTGAAAGAGAAAAATAAGAACACTTACTCCAGCTTTCGGTTCTTGGATAATAACGTCTTTCTGAGAATACCCAGTCTCCTCCAGAAATAAGGGGAAGGGTTTTTTGGAGAAATGCCAACAGAGAGTGAGCAAATTTAGAAGATATCTAAGCTCTGCAGCAATTTCAGGTCCTTCAAGCTGCAAACTATCTTTACCTCCGAATTCGCGGCTGGCATGTAAGTTCCCCTACAGAGTTTGTTCATAACAATAGACCTCAGGCTCGTGGCATTCATACAAATTAACCTTTCACTAAGAAGAAACAAGTGTCATTTTACTTTATGATGAGGATCAATCACATGCGAGTGCAACTAATTTGGGTGGCACTTCCATAAAATATAAATCAACATACTATCTTAAAGGCTATAAATTGGGGGGAAAAGTGCCACAGGTTGATGGCCGTTTCTTTCCATACTTAAATTTTTCACCATTCTATTATCTTCAGCTCAGTGTTATTCTTCTCTTCTATCAAACTCAAAACATTGCAACATAATGAAGTCAGATACAAGTTTTATACTTGGGGGACATAGCCACGTAAATGGAGTAATTTGACTTTCTTCTCTGTTCCACCCCCCTAAACTTTTACTGGAATATTATTTTACTTAAATCTTATTTCATTTTATCCCACATTCCCACTCATGTTCTTTTCTTTATTCTCTCTTCTCTCATACTTCATTCAGTTATTTTTCATTCAAGAAAATTTATTAACTTTCTGTTTTTGAAATGATTTTCATAAACATTGTCTTCTATTGGGTAGACTGCAGAGAATTTAGGATAATTCTGATGCCACAAAGGGATAAAAGTCGCTATATTAAATTCCCCTACTCCTAGTACAGCAGTCACATTTTACTTACTTATAGTGAAAAGCCATGAAATAAGCAACAAGATTTCTAAAAATAAATTAGTTATCGACATATACATACCTGCCTTTTTAACAGGAAGCTGATACCAAAAGCTAAGTCTCCAATCGGCCACTTTCCCAGAGTTTCCGAATAGGTGAATCTCAGGGTTTCCGAAAGTGTCGAAATCGTTTCTAACCATGTCGCCGGAGCCTGTATAAGTCTATGGGAAACTCTATCTATTCCTAGAGGAGCATGGCTACTTACTTCACCTCCAGTTTCGTCATCATCACTAGATGTTGGACTCGTTTGCACCTTTTTGTTCAATGTATAATACAAAAGTGCAGCTGCACCTGCTGCAGTTGCCATGATGGCGGTTGCCATGATTCTTGGATCTCTGCTGGAAAAAAAATTAAAAAATATTGTGGCTTTATGGAAGTTGGATTTGAACTATGTTCTTTTCTTTTCAATGATCTCAAACTATAAACGATGCCGATGCTTAGAAGAAACTACATGGCTGAGAAAAATTCCTAGAATTCCAAGAATTACAGAAAATGGAAAATCGACTTTTTATTCAACTCATGAAACAATCATTCTCAAAACCCCTTGTTGAAATAGAAGGCGTAAGTGCGGTCTCATGCCTATCGCACAAAGATGAGGGGGAGACCTGTATCACCTAAATCCAATTGATAATTAGGAGGAGCAACTCCCTAGGCTTATAAGACGAGCTTTCTTTCCATACAAATTTAACGTGGGATAACTCACAAGTGAACAACACAATTTTAACACCCCTAACCTATCAAGCGCGATTAAACTATTATCCTTACAAAAATATTCTACGACTAATTCGGGATGAATCAGAAAGCTTTGATTTTTAATTTATTTTGCAACTTCTTAACCATTGCTGACATAAAAAACACAAGACGATACGAGAACAAACAAACAATCATCACCTACACTCAAAACACAAAAACTAAAAACAAGAAATTAACCTCAACATAATCGGAAACGGAAAAAGCAAAACCCTAAAAGACATATTGATCGGAGAAAACGGCTGCCGCCGAACAAAGCAATGAAACGAAAGCAGAAAAATAGAAAACCGCACCAAAACAAAACCTTCGAAGAAAAAAATCACGGACCTGAATTGGTTGATGGGTTCGAGAGAAATTAGGTATAGTATTGAAGAAATTTGAGGTTCAGTCAACCCGAAAAGTAAGGGATTATATCCCTCCTTGAATTGGGAAATTTTGATTTGGGGGATTCAGATTTCAGAGCGAGGTTTGATCTCTCTCGGGGTTTCTTGAAAGTCGTTTGTTCTTTCACTTTTGTTGGGCAAATTTAATGTATATAAAAATAGCAATTATATTATTGAATTATTATTATTTTTTTATTTTTTTTTATAAGTAGGAGAGACGAGAAATTCCATTCCGCCCAATTGGAGGTGATCGGATGTCCCTCAAATCGGGTAAGATGTATATCGAGGATTGTGCCAGAATAGCAGACACCTGTGCGATAGAGCCAACCGTTTGTCTCACCCGAAATTCGGGCCCTGCGTCGTCGGGAATTACACTTACATCATCACATGTCTTACCACTCGGCTATGCTCCTTGAAACTTATTGAATTATTATTTTGTTCGCTAATGTGTAAATTCAAATTAGACAATATAATTAGTACATTAATGCTCGTAATTAAGGATTTTTTTTTATAAAAATTGTAAGAGTATAATAATGGAGTAAGTTTTTTTGAAATAAATCTTAAACTTTTGAAATAGTAAATCTTATATTAATCACATGGTTTCCTAATTTGGAGAATGTAAAAAAATTGGAATTGAAATAAAATAAAAATAAGAACATATGTTTTTTTAGCTTTACTTATAAAATTAAATACTAGCATTTTTATATACTGTATCATTTTATATTAAGAGAGCATTTTTGAAATAGAGACAACGAATTACTTACCTTTATTCATAACAAAACAGTAATTATTTACTTACTTACACATGATAATTATCACATTATTAAACATTTGGTGTCATTTTCTAATTGTCTATAATTTCGAAAATATTTCTCCACTTGTTTGAAAACTCCAATAACAAAAAAGAAAAATCCCATTTTCTTTTATAATAAATTTTGAATTGTAAATATTTTGTTTGTTAAATCTCTGAAATTGTTTTTATTGTAAAAAAATTGAAGTGTGAAAGATATGTTTATAAGAACACTAATAAAATAATATTTATGTGAACATAGAAACATTGTATCCTCCAAAAAATGTTTTTAAAGGTGTTAAATTAAAAGTTATTCTTGTTTAATTAAAAAATTAAACAATTGAAAATGTATTTAAAATGTACTAAAAACATAAAAAGTAAATCTTATAAATTTTGTGTGGGGTTGACCATCAATTTGTAAGAAGTAAGTGTGCGTAATTATATAAAAAAATATAAGATTTTTTTTCAATTGAATTATAAGAGCATCTCCAATGAGGTAGAAGTCTACGTGAATTTTTACCTCTCACCCAAAAATGCGGTAGAAGCCATTGGAGATGCGATGACGTGTTAAGGTTAATAACTTAAATTATATTATTATTTTATTATTATTATTATCATTATTAATTTATTATTATTATTTAATATTATTAATTAACAAAATTAATACTGCCATTGTAATTTTTTAAGTAACGAATTATTATTTATTTTATATAAAAATTAATACAAAATAAAAAATTTCAGTTAAATTTTTAGCGTTAAAAATTATTTATATAAAAATTAATTAAAAATAAGAATTTTGAATATATAAAAATTATTTAAAATTAAGAATATTGAAATAGATTAAATTTTAATTTATTTTGTATTTTAACTAATTATTTCATTTTATATAAAAATTAATATAAAATAAAAAAAATAAATAGTTAATTTTTTTACGTTAAAAATTATTTATATAAAAATTAATTAAAAATAAAAATTATAAAAATTATTTATATAAAAATTAATTAAAAATAAAAATTTTGAAATAGTTAAATATATAAAAATTAATTAAAAATAAAAATTATAAAAATTATTTATATAAAAATTAATTAAAAATAAAAATTTTGAAATAGTTAAATTTTTAGCGTTAAAAATTATTTTTTATTTTATATAAAATTTAATTGAAAATTTTAAAATAGTTAAAATTTTAAAATCAGTATATCCTTAATTATTTTTATAAATATTAAATAAAAAAATAAAAAAATAAGTTAGATTAAATAAAAAAATAAAAAAATAAGTTAGTAGTGAGAATTTTGTAGGTAGAACTATTGGACGAGAGGTAGAAATTTTTTTAGGTAGAAGTAGAAAAAGTATTAGTTGGCGCATATGTGGCCTACTCCTCACCCAAAAGTTGAAACAACCGGTTAAGATGCTCTAATAAGCAAACTCAAACTTGGATTGTGAGTTGCAAACTCACACAACTATACCGTACGTGCCTCACCCCCAGAGTTTGGGGATTACGGCCCATCCAATCCCATCAGATTTTAGGGTTTCTTGCCCAGATCTGAATCTGATCTTCCACCAAAAGTCAACACCAACCACTCTCATTATCATGAATATTTCACCCTTTTTCCTATTTTTATTGAATTAGGGTTTTAGCAGATTTCTCAAATTCCACACAATTTTCTTCCTCGTGCGGGGGCGGGGAGGTGCAGATAAAAATTACCATTTTTTTCGGAGCTTCCAATGCAATTTGCTTCTTTGTAATTTGTTAGGGTTTTCGGTGGGTTTTTGTAGAATACCGAAAAAATCGATTCTTTTTCTTGAGCTCATCAATGTCTTGGGCGGGCCCTGAAGATATCTACCTCTCTACTTCTCTTGCTAGTTATCTTGACAGTAAGTATATTTTAGAGTTTTATTTTAATGTGTGCGAATTAGAAATCATCTTTGATTTTTTGTTTATATTTTTTTTTGTGGGATTTTGAGTTGTGCCATTGGTTCTTGAAATTCTTGGTGGGATTTGGTTATGTTGGTCTAAATTATTTGGTTGGTGTGTGTGTGTGTGTTTTCTGATGGGAAGTAATCAGAGGTGAATGGCCTAATAGACGTTATTCTGAATGAACGTTTGCATCTTGTTTTGATTCTTAATGGTTTTCACCCTGTTAAACAGGGCTGAAACAGAGTAAAACATAGTCAACTGTCTTAAGACTGCACACAATAACATGTTCTCGAGTCCTGAATTTAAATTTATTACCGCGTGGCTTGTAGTTAGCTGCTCCCATTCGTCTTTGGCGAATGATGGAGGCAAGGACATGCCACACAGCTTTAATCTTTATCTGATTGGATACAACAAATATTGTTAGGTGGTTAACGCCTTTCAAGTCAATGATGTTGTTTGTTGGTGTGACTCTTGTTAAAATTTCCTATGGATACGAAATTGTAGTATGAACAGAAGCATTTCTTTTATGAAACAGCAAGCTTTCCTATTATTTATATATGTAGAATGTGAAAATAGATAAGTTGCAAAAGCACTGGCATCGCATATGTGGAAAGCGATAAGTTGTAATTACGAGGTATATAGAGACCTCAAGTGGTTGAAAATGAATAATAATTTTAAGAACTATTTATGTTTTAGTTCATCTAAATGGAGAGAACTGTCATCCATTTGCTTCCACTAACCATTTTGTTGTTTATGTATTTTTATCTCGAATGTTTCGTCTATTCTTCAGAAAAACTACTTGTATTACTACGAGATGGCCGGAAACTTATGGGGATCCTTCGTTCCTTTGATCAATTCGGTATTTATTTATGCATCATCATTTCTTTTTAACTGTCACTGTCCTTTAATTCTTTATTTTAGTTTAACATGACTGTGCTTTATTTTGTAGCTAATGCTGTCTTGGAAGGTGCATGTGAACGCGTAATTGTCGATGATCTATATTGTGACATCCCATTAGGTCTGTATGTAATCCGTGGAGAAAATGTTGTCTTGATTGGGGAGCTGGTACGTGGTGTTGTTTATTTCGTACTTTTTTTAGTAATCTTACATAGATGTGTATGTTATTATTGGTCAGGATTTAGACAAGGAGGAACTCCCCGCACATATGACTCGTGTTGACGTACCAGAGATAAAAAGGGTTAGCTCTATCTTATGATCCTGCACTTGATTTGGTGTTGTAGTTTGAGTTCTCTTTGAGGTTCAACCTACTTTTTTTTTTCTTATGATTCAATATAAAGCTCTTTTGAAATGAAACTTATCAAACAAATTTAAGGAGCATGTAAGTTGGATTTTCCGTAAAGCTGATAAGTTAAGCCAAACACTCCCACCGAAGTCTGCAAACCTCGAGGATAGCATATTTATAGTTGACTCTCCAGATTATTTCCTAACTTTGGTATATATTTCTTGTTTGTTCAGGCACAAAAAGTGGAAAGGGAAGCTTCGGAGCTCAAGGGCACCATGAAAAAGAGAATGGATTTCCTCGATATGGATTGACCGTTTGGCCATTGTACAAATCCAGTTCTTGTTGACGACTGCAAATAGTAACATGGTTTGCCGGAAATTTTACTCAGCTGGGCAAACTCTCTCACAAAAAAATGTCAGCAAGTTCTACGAGGCATGCATTTTTTTTTTGCAAGTTTTAGCGCTTCACTCCAACAATGGATGTGATTAGATTTTTCGGTTGACATTTTTCATTTATAGTTTTTTGTGGGAGTTGTATCTCTCAATATTATTGATCCGTTTTAGCTAATTAATTTGACGCATAGAGCGTCTGTTGCAGAAGTAGTATGGTATTTTTTAGGGGATGTTATTGTGAATGTTATGAATGTAACATGACACTTTAAAATAAGTATGACATGTAGAGTGAGGATTGAACTTATTGAGCAGACTAAAAAAAATTAAACCACTTAAATATTATGAAGTTCCTCTTGCTAATAAAAGTCATAACAATTAAATCACTTTAATAGTTTTAAAATTTCGTAACAAAATTTTGATGAAGTTGAAAAGTAAAGAAACACTCCTGAAATTGGAAAATGTAATTAAACTTGAAATTTAAAATAAAATAAAAAGAAAAAAGATTCTAATTTGGTAAATAGTTAGTGCACTCGGACACAGAGGATGATAGCCTCCCGAAGAGTCAAATATTAGTTTAACCAGAGTTAAAAAACTTGACTACACTCTTTCCGCGTTTCGCCTTCTCTGATCTTTCGGTCAGATCTCTTTCTCTCTCTCTACACAGCAGCAGCAGATCCACTCGCCCGAGCTCAACCATACTGAACGCATCAGCAATGTTACGCTTGAGCTCCGTATTTACCATTCTGCCCTTGGCCACGGCGGCGCTACTGCTATGCGCTGCTCTCCGCATTGACGCGTCGGTGCACGAGTACGCCGATGAGAAATTTGTCGGCAAGGGAAATGCCTTCGTTGTCCACGGAGGAAGCGAGGGGATTTACTCTTCTGCCCCTGGACTCAACGACTCTTCCCCCGGAGACTCTTTTATCAGGTGAATCTCGCCGCCTCTGCTCTTGTATTTTGATTTCTGCGCTTCTACTCTGTTGCGATTGTCTTTTTCTTTTTCAAAGATCCGGGATGAAATTTGACTCAGAAGTGATTTAATTTCAACTCCGGCTGATTAGGATTTTACTTCATAACAATGGGTAATTTCATTTTCTTATGAACCAGATTTGAAAAGATAAAATTCTGGAGACCATTGGAGCTCTCCAATTTCAGCACAGGGTTAGTTCACGCAGTTGTGTTTGAGGTGGATGACAGAGAGAACATAGGAGGCTCGGCATACGGAGGTCAAAGAGCCGTGTGCTGCACATCGGATCTTGCCAAACTCGGAGTCTGCAAGCAAGGTCAAATCATCTACCGCCCGTCTACTAAAAACCCTGGCTGGCCTCAAGTGTTTGGTGTCTCGTTCGATGTAGACATGGTACAGACCACTCTACAGCCGAGATCTATTCAAATCACTAAAACCGGAATGTACAACCTTTATTTCATTCATTGCGACCCGAAACTTAAAGATATTTTCGTCGAAGGGAAAACCGTCTGGAAAAACCCTACCGGTTACTTGCCCGGTCGAATGTCACCGCTCATGAAGTTTTATGGGTTCATGTCACTTGCATTCGTGCTGCTCGGGATCTTCTGGTTTTCACAGTACGCGAAATTCTGGAGAGAGGTTCTTCCGTTGCAAAACTGTATCACGCTCGTGATTACTCTGGGGATGTTTGAGATGGCATTTTGGTACTTTGATTATGCCGAGTTCAACGAAACCGGGGTTAGGCCGACCGGAATCACTCTCTGGGCAGTCACTTTTGGAACAGTTAAACGTACCGTGTCACGATTGATTATCCTCATTGTTTCTATGGGTTATGGTGTTGTTAGACCTACGTTGGGCGGGCTCACGTCGAAGGTTGTTTTGCTTGGAGGGACTTTCTTTGTTGCATCCGAAGTGCTCGAGATTATTGAGAATGTCGGAGCAGTGAGTGATCTCTCAGGGAAGGCAATACTGTTTCTCGTCCTTCCTGTGGCAATTTTGGATGCATTTTTCATTCTTTGGGTATTTACGTCCCTCTCTTCAACTTTGAATAAGCTTCAGGTACACTATTCTCACATACGATTTATTTGGTTGCAAGTTAATTTTATCAGCACTTGGGTTTTATATCCCTATTTTCAACCTTGTTACTTGGTGTAATGCAGTCGAGGAGGCTGACTGCCAAGTTAGATATTTACAGAAAGTTCACAAATGCACTAGCCGTTGCAGTTATTGTGTCTGTTGGCTGGATTTGCTATGAGGTAATATGTCAGTAATATGCATTAGCCGTCGCAGTTATAATGTTACACGCTTGATAATTTTAGTCAACCCAACCAATTACACTATATCTAGGCTGGCTATTTGCTAAGTTAAAACCAAGAAGACACCTTTTAAAAAAACATATAATATTCAGGACTATATTTATGAATGATATTGGCAAAATCAATCGTTAAATCTCTAATCATTTTATATCTCCATGACATGACATTGTGCTTCGTTTTTTCGCAGCTTTATTTCAAATCAAACGATGTGTACAATGAGCTATGGCAGAATGCTTGGATCATTCCTGCCTTCTGGCAAGTATTGTCTTTCTCTCTCTTGTGCGTCATTTGCGCTCTTTGGGCCCCATCACAGAACTCAATGCGGTAAGCATCTTCTTCAGACTCAAAGTGTGTTAGTGTATAATCTATTAGTCTTCAGTTGATGAGGCTCCCTCCAAATCCCTCCAATTTTGCCAGCTCAATTCTTACGTTTGAGCCAAAAGAATGCTACAGACCTATATGCAAACCCCGAACCATGATGTTCTGGACATGAAAATTATTAATTCGTCATTTTAAATCAGTGTTCTTCTCCTTGATGACAGATATGCTTACTCTTCCGAGGACGCCAGTGAAGAATTTGACAAGGATGACACTTTGACACTCATAAAACCATCACCATTGGCTTCAAAGGATGTAAAGAGTCCCGAACACTGGTCAGCCGGGAGTGGCAACGGTTCGCCCCTTAGTACTGATGATGTAGAACAAGAGAAAACGGCATAAAAGAACAGCATGCTTGTACAATACGCATGGGACATGTCTCGACTGGAACTAGAGAATACTTGAGGGGTGTTATATTATCTTGTACTGTAGAAATTACCAGAGTGGTGGAAAAGAGGAGAGATAGAACAAAGATCCAAATATTGAAATCCCTTTGATTGGTTCAGAGTTAAGAATTCAACTTTTTTTTTTTTTTATTTCTATTTCAATGTTTAACTTCTACTGATTTGCAACCCAGTTAGATTCTGTGAGTCGACTCGCTCCGGCTGAGTTCCAAACACATTCTTTTGAAGCAAAGAAAACAAGACAAAGTTGAGTTGATCAAAAATCTGAATGGAGCAGTGTTTTTGTGTGAATTTACAGAAACCACCCCCAAGTTTAGCCTAACTATGAAAAAAAAACCAACTCCCAGAGATATCATATTACACATACAAACATATCATCTATCCCACCAAGCCTCCTTCTCCCTGCCTGAATGAGGTGAACACATCTTGAGGTTCATCCCCGTACGAATTCCTAGACGCCGCTGTCCTAAACGAGACAGTCGTTTCCAGGCCATCTCCGTCTCTACCAACCCCCTCTATCCTCTGGACAGCCTCGCTTAGCTCCAACCGCCTCCTGGGATCACTCTCCGTGCAATCCACCGCCACCCGAAGCACCTTCTCCATCTCCCCAACACAATCCTTATCACACCCGATATCCGGATCAAACACGTGGGCCCCTTTCCCCTCAGCAATCGCCAACCTCACCCACTGCACCACGTCGGTCCCACCACCCTCGTCCGCGTTGTTCAGGTACTGTATCGGCAACTTCCCCGTCAGCACCTCGAGAACCACGACACCTAAGCAGTACACGTCACACTTAGGCGACACCTGGCTCTGAAGGGCTGCCTCGGGTGACCTGTACGCCGCCAGAGCTCTCGGAGCATTCCCGGGGGCAATCAGAGGGTTGAGCCCGAAGTCGGAGAGTAAGGGGTCGTAGTTTTGTGATAAAAGTACGTTGCTCGATTTCAAGTTTCCGTGGGGTAAGTCGAGGGAGGGGAGTCTCGTGTGGAGATAGGATAGTCCTCGGGCGATCCCTTGGATGATCTTGAGCCGAGTCGGCCAGTTCAACTGCCCGTGCGAGACGTCCCGATCGCCTGTAGAAATCGATTAGTAGAGTCGTCGAACGTACGTATTTTTTCAGTTTTTATTCCATCTCTTACCGTGCAACACGAAGAGCAAGCTCCCTTTGGGTTGATACTCGTACACCAGAAGCCTCTCGTCTTTCCTGTAGTGGTAAGCCAACGGGGCCAGCACGTTCCTGTGCTTCAACCCCCCGAGCTTCCTCATCTCGGGGTCGAACTGTTCTTTCCCCATCTTCGCTATCACTTTAACCCGTTTCACAACCACGGTTAACCCGCTAACCATGGTTGCCTTGTACGAAGACCCCAACGCCCCGTCTCCGAGAACCTCCGCCGTCGCTTTCATCAAATCCGCCAGCCCGAACATCCCCTTGTCGTCGTTCATCATCACTATGTCCTCCTTCCCGAACCTGGCCGACATCTTCCGGGTCGACCGGGCCCGGAGACTCGCCCCCTGCCTCCCCACCTCGATCGCGTTCTTCCTGTCGATCGGCGCGCTGATGCTCGGCTCGAAATCATCGTCGTCGTCTTCCGAGTCGAGGCTAAAGTCCTGCCTCCGTTTCAGCACGTATATCCCGTACAGCATCAGCGCAAACAGCATGATCAGAGAGGCGACGATGACCCAGACGACGATCTTCGCCTGGAGGCTGTCTAGCTTGACGGGCGGCTTGACGCAAAGCCGGCCCGAATTCCCCCCGCAAAGCCCGGGATTTCCGGCGAAGGAGTCCGGGCTGAACCTCGAGAGGGAAGGAGGAACCTCCCCTCTCAGATCGTTGTAGGAGAGGTTGAGGGAAACCAAGCTCGGCTGCTCGAGGGGGGGGATGGCCCCCGAGAATCGATTGGTCTCCAAATGCAGCTCGATGAGGCGGGGCAGGCGGGCCAGCGAGGCCGGAATCGGGCCGGAGAATTTGTTGGCCGACAGCCAAACCGTCCTGAGGGCGTCCATTTTGGCAAAGTGGTCCGGCGGGATCTCGCCGGAGAAGAGGTTCATCGAGAGGTTCAGGCCCCTCAGCTTGACCAGCGGGCTGAAATCGGGGATCGGGCCGGAGAAAGCGTTGGAGACGAAGCTGATGCTTCGGAGGCCTTGAATGGAGGCCAGGGCCTCGACGTCGATCCGGCCCGAGAGCATGAAACGGCCCAGGCTGAGGCCCGTTATCGAGCCGCCGTCGCATTTGACGCCGATCCAGTGGGTGGTGTCGGGGGAGCAGGGCTCCGTTCCGGGCTTCCAGGAGTCGAGGGTCGTTGGGTTTGAAAACGAGGCCTTCAGCTTCAGGAGGGCTTCGGATTCGGAAAGCGAGCGTGATGAAGGGATCGAGAGAAGGAAAACGGAGAGGAATATCGATGATCCGAGAACGGCGGCCATGGTGGAAAAGCCCTCCCCTCTCCCAATTAATTTTTGAGATTAATTTAGGTGTTGATTATAGTTTGTGAAAAAAGATTGTTTTGGTTGTTCATGTTGTGTTCTGACTTTGGGATTATTTTTTGCAGGGAGAGGAAATGACTTTTTTTTTTTCATTTTTTTTCTTTCTGTTTTTCACCTCTGGTGGAAAACCGTTAATGTCGTTAGGATTCTTGTTGCATATGGTCTTCACTTTTTCTTTTCCTTTTTTTATTTATAACTACAAATGATTTGGATTGCAAGGTTTCATAAATCATAATTTTGCAAATATTGATTCAATGTGATACATTCTTATAGTAAGATTTTTAGTTTTTACTTTATAACCATCGGATCTTGAATTTTTATTTCGCCAATTCTAGTAAGCTTTCAATTTCTTTATTTGGTGTTAGTACTTGTTAATTTCTTGTTCTTTGTTTGATTCGATTTTTCTTTTTGATTATGAACTATGCCAATGCGAACTTTAAGTCTTAGTAGTATTTCTTTACACATATGATGAGTAGTTAAATTTATAACTTAAGTAGTGTGATAAGAATCATAAAATATTATATTATATTCCTTTTTATTCTCGAAAAAATACATACTTTACATCTACTGAATACGACGATAGTGTGATACGATTTGAGAAAATCGAACATGTAGTTTCTAAAAATAATTTTTATACATTATAAAATAAATTTTAAAAAATTAAAAATAAAATTTCAACTTAAACCACATTGTTTACTTGAAATATCATCATTATTTTTTTCAAGATTTTGAAATGAATTGAATCGGAAATTATGTTCCAAAGAGCCAGCATAAAATATCCTTGTGCAAACTTAACCATGGTTTAGTCATGTATCATTGTCCAAACTCAACCCTTGTGCAAACTCAACCATGGTTAAGTCATGGATCATTGTCCAAACTCAACCATGGTTACTTCAATGACAATTGCCCAAATAATTTAATCAACATCACAACCGTACAGGTGTCATTTTTTTAGCACAGGACTTGATTGTGTTATTGGGCAGGAAAAATAAAGTCTGTTTTGTAATCATCCTAATTTTATTTACGCGTGATGTGGGACCCGCTGGAATCAGCGCTATAAAGCGCCGCGAAGGAACCAATAATTTTCCTGACATTTTTTTTGTCCTTTTCTTATTTCTTCATTTTTGTTTTTGTTTTTCCCCTCTTCCTCCTCAGCTCCACGAACCCTAAAAACACACACAATTGAATTGAATTTTCCAATTAAAAAACAAATCATATCAAATAAAAAAAATGCAGAACCAAAGATTCAAGCAGCAGCAGCAACAACAGGCTCTGATGCAGCAAGCGATCCTTCAGCAGCAGTCGCTCTATCACCCTGGCCTCTTAGCTGCTCCGCAGGTTTTTTTTTAATTTTGTTTTTTTAATAATAAAAATTGTTACTTGTTCGAACTGAATTTTATAGTTTATCTATGTTCATTTTTGGCATGTGAATTTAAGATGTAATTTTATTTATTTGGCTGTAATGTGTTTTAGATTATTGTAACGTATCTGCGTATATAGTGTCTCGTGTTCACGTTTCTCTTTTTTCTTCTCTGTCGTTTTTCTGATTGAGCTCCTGGTTGGTTGATTACGAATTTTGCGTTTTATTATATGGGTCCACAGATATCTAGTTTAATTTCGTGTAATTGGTCGGGTTATAGTACTTTGGATTGTGTGGAAGCGAGGACTGCAGCTTTGTGCAAGAGTGTGTGTTTGCTTTCGAATATATCCGTTTGAACTTTCTGAGAAAAAAAAACAGTTATGAACTTGAACGTTCTATATTTAGACCCTATCTTAAGGTTCAATCTGAGTTCGTTGGTTCGATAGTTTGTTATTATTTCATTATGACATTCATTCTTACTGCCCAAATTTTATATATATGTTGAGTTTATAGTGCCGCCGCAACATAATTTTCTTGAGAATTTACTCTATAAGTTATGCATTGACATTGTCCATGAGTCTATAGTCAAATTATCCTGATGGGCTTTTTTTTCCTTTTGTTGATTTCAGTAGATTGATTTACATATTCGATTATTGGCTTTCTAGCAACTTCCAGTTTTACCCTTGGGGTGAATGGTTGATTTTGGATTTAACTTAAGAGGCTCTTTTCTCTATTTGACTTTCTTTTATTAAATCTTTCATTGTGCAGATTGAGCCAATCCCAAGTGGAAATCTACCTCCTGGGTTTGATCCAAGTACATGCCGCAGTGTGTGAGTGTTCCCAACATTTTTTTCATTGTTTTTTTCTTATTTTTTTCCATGCGATATTTGATTTCAATTCTCATGGCATCATTTTCTCATGTGAATGTCTCTAGACTCTCTACCTTATTCATGTAATTTCTTATGTAATAACGTACACGATTCTTACAAATTCATCCATTTTTTCCTTTTCTTTTTAAATTTCTAGGTTTTTTTATTTTTGAGAAACTGCAGGTATGTCGGAAACATTCATGCCCAAGTGACCGAACCACTTCTCCAAGAAGTTTTTGCTAGCACTGGTCCAGTGGAAGGCTGCAAGGTTGTTAGGAAAGAAAAGGTACAAGTTCTCTCAGATATCCTCAACCTTGTGGATTTTATGCACATAGTGACTGGAGTTCCGTTTCTTGAGATGATCCTGACTTCAACATCAAGTGTCTGGGTCTTTTTTTATTTCCTTGTACAAAACTCATATAAGTACATTATTTATTTCATTTGTCTCCAGGCACGGAGGTTAAGAAAATTTTACTTTTTGACTTTTTGATTAAAAAAAAGGGGGGTAAAGATGTATTTTTAGGTAGAAAATTAAGGTAGATGTGAGTAAAAAAAAAAATGTGTTTAAAAAGTTAAGGTAAAATTGTCTTTTGGTGACAGTACAGTAATTATTTTCCTTTTAAGGGGGTGAATATTATTGTGGGATGTCCCGAAAAGAAAAGTGTGAATACTATTTTTGAGCACAGATGGAAGGAGTGATACTTTTGAACACTTTTTTTTATGAGATGGTTCGTTCTGGGGATTGGGTGCTCCTACCTCCTTCAAAGGCTGACAATTTTCTCCATTTGTGCTGTGTACAGTCATCCTATGGTTTTGTTCACTACTTTGATCGTAGATCTGCCGCGGTTGCGATATTGTCCCTCAATGGAAGGCATCTGTGAGTTGTAATAACTGATTATCTTTTGGTGTCACAACTTAGTTTGTTTCATGATTAAATTAACACGTACTCAATTATTTTCAGGTTTGGGCAGCCTATCAAAGTTAACTGGGCTTATGCCAGTGGTCAGAGGGAGGACACATCAAGTGGGTGTATTTGACATGTTTGCTTTAGCTGAGGATTTTTCATGTCCCTCTTATTCCATATTTCATGAAATCTCTTGCCTTGTATGTAGGCCACTACAACATTTTTGTTGGTGATCTCAGTGCGGAGGTTACAGATGCCATGTTGTTCGCATACTTTTCTGTTTATCCTAACTGTTCGTAAGCATCCTTCTCTCTTTTTCCCTCCCACCTTCCCTTCACGTTTGTAACCAACAGATCGAAATTATTCATGCCGGTTATCTCGAACTTGGTTTTAGTGATGCAAGGGTTATGTGGGATCAAAAGACTGGGCGTTCCAGGGGGTTTGGATTTGTCTCTTTCAGGAGCCAACAGGTCTGTTATGTAATTTATATCTGCATTTTCTTGCAATCTATCTACTTTAGTCAATACATATTAACCCGATTATTTGGTTCTCTTTTTTCTCAGGAGGCTCAAAGCGCAATAAACGACTTAACTGGTGAGAACATGTCTTCTCATTTTATTAAAGAATCTGAAGTTCCAACTTATTTTCCTAATTTGTGTAGTATAGATTGTAATGTTGCCTTATATGTAAAATTTTACAGGAAAATGGCTTGGTAGCAGGCAGATACGTTGTAACTGGGCCACAAAAGGTGCTGGTGGCATTGATGAGAATCAGAATGCCAATGTTAAAAGTGTTGTGGAACTAACTAATGGCACCTCTGGTGAGTATGAAACAGATCACAGTTGATAAGAAAATTGTAGTTGTAGTCGTTGCTCAAAACTGGGGTGGAAAAATGTGCTTGAACTTGTATATAATTTGGTGTTATAAGATTAAAATTAGAGATGTTTTTTTTTTAATGGAAAAGTATATTTGAATCTATCAGATGCAATTGTCTTGAAATCTTAGTATAAGTGTCTTGCATGACACATGAATGATGCTGATGGAGAAATTTTCCTTTACAGAAGAGGTTATAGAGACAGCAAGTAGTGATGCTCCCGAGAATAATCCTCAATACACTACTGTTTATGTCGGCAATCTTGCTCCAGAAGTAAGTTGTCTCTCTCTCTCTCTCTAATGACAATAAATCAGATGAATTTAAGTAATGGATGATTGCTAATGTACCCTAGAGGTTTGACCTAGTTACAAAAAAACAGCCAACTTAAAAAGAAAATCATGTTTTGAGTTTATATTCGGCCAGGTGACCCAGATTGATCTCCATCGCTACTTCTATGCCCTTGGTGCTGGATCAATCGAGGAAGTTCGGGTTCAGCGTGATAAAGGTTTTGGCTTTGTGAGGTACAGCACCCATGTAGAGGCTGCTATGGCTATTTCAATGGGAAATGCTCAACCATTTCTCTATGGCAAACAAATTAAGGTTAGTAGTTGTTTGATTTAGAGTAGGGTATCCCGTATCCGTTCTACAATGAGGGATATATAAACGTGGAAAATTTCGCCAAACATCCTGTGTTCTATAAAATAAATTTTACCCCCTTCTTGTTAACAAGGGAAATCTTAACAATTTGATTAGAATTTGTGAAAAAATAACTGGTGAGAGAAAAACTGTGATTTTCATTGAATTACAAACACTAAACTTGAGGTTTAACCTAGTTACAAAAAAACACAGGAATAAATTAGGCTTTTGATTTGTAACTTGCCCTTAGAATCCTTATTGAGAATGATTTTCCTGTAGCAGAACAAAAAGATTTGTCTCACATCCAATGGCAACTAATGTTGATTGATTTTTTTTTTTCCCTCTCAGTGCTCATGGGGTAGCAAGCCAACTCCACCTGGAACAAGCTCGAATCCATTGCAACCACCTGCGCTTGCAGCCATGCCCGGTGGCCTCTCTGCTGCCAATGTTTTGGCATACAACCGACAACTTGCAATGAGCAAGATGATGCATCATCATCCTCTGAAGCAAGGGTCCATTGGAATGGACTCGGGTGCTAGCTATGATATCAGTGGGTACCAGAATGTTGCTGCTGCTGCCCAGCAACAACTCATGTACTACCAGTAAATTTGTGAGGGTTTGAAGAAGAGTTCAGAAATGAAATCTCGGACTCTAATTTTACTATTTAAATTATCTTGGATGTTTTGTAATATTTTGTATCCAATGCGGCGTGGTAGGAATTTGATGTTCTGCAGTATATTTGTGGAACCCTGTTGTAATTGACTGATTTCATGGCCTTTTTCATCACACCACTGTTGGTTGTCGATGCTTCCACATGGAAAATGTAACCTTTCAACCCAAAATCCCCTTCTGTGATTGGTATCAGGTCGATTCAGTTGATCTTTAAATGTACCAAAGTATTGGTCATAACCTATGTCTGAATGTGATAACTTGTGTTATCTCATTTGGCTACATCAAATCAAAGGTTGAAAACAAATTGTACACATTAAAAAAGCCAAATATCTAGTTGAAGTGCTTCCTACTCTTTACCAATCTTTTGCCGGGTTCATAAGAACAAAACATACAAAATACATTTCAAAAAGGGTGTATGTATATAAACAGGCGCCTGACATGGGAACGTAAATAGTAATATCAACCTATGCCTCAGTAATATATTCATGTAGTCCAGCGTGGCATAATTTGTGTCCTCAAAACAAAGTGGTCGTACAAGAATCGGCTTGTAACCTTAAAAAAACTGAAAACTAAAAAAATGATCCAGAGCACTGCACAAAATGGTTGAGAAAGTGAAAGAGTTCCATCAAATGGCCAGCATCACCAGAACTTCTTTCTGACATACATGAGAAGAAAAACGACTCCTAGGACAACAGCAACGGGGGCCCATTTTCGAATGAAAGCCTATAAAATGAAAAGTGAATCGCTTAAAGGGATAATAAAATGAATTAGGAAAGTGAAATGACGCGATTCGGATAGAAAGCCACAAATAGGTCCTCAAAAATTGATAAACCATACTGTAGTATTTTGGATCATGGTGTTTCAGATTAGAAATTTTTTAATGACCAGCAAGGTGAAAATATCCATGTCAATTAGTACCTGTTATGACAGAAAACTACTAAACTAACCTGGCGGTTCAAGTCTTTTGCCTTCTCAGCATATATGCGGGATTCGGAAGTCAAGCGACTGGACATCTGGCTGACCTCTGAGAAAAATTAACGTATTAGAAAAACATAGCATCAAATATTGAAGGAGAAAATACATTATAGATTTAAAGTTATTCCAAAAACAAAAACAACTGGAGGAATAGAAAAAGAATAAGCAACACATTATGGAGTATGAAATCACTTACGGTCCAATTTTTCACCAACACCAAGTACTTCTTGTACGTTGCGGGTCATTATCTGATGAACTTCATAGAGCTCATCATTCAACTTTGAGACATTCCGTTGAGTTCTTGTATCCTGGTACAGTTTCTTTGTCTTCTGCATGAATGTATCTAAGAAATGCAAGGCCAATGATAAAACAACAAAAATACAAAAAATGTTGCTTGCTTAACCAAAAAAAAAAAAAAGACGGAGGAAAAATCACCAAATTTTATGAAAGCATATGGCCTTGCAGCAGTTTCTATCTGACTCCCATATCCGCGCTCAAATTCATTCTTTATGTCTTCCAAATATTGAAAAGCAAGTTTCTTCGGATAAGCACGATCACACGTTGTCAAATAGCATACGCGCCCTTCAATGATATAACTAGGCTCCTAAGTTAGGGCCTCAAAATTTCAGTATAGGAAGCTAAAATAATACTAGTAATAAAACATAACTGAATCTTGAAAGAATTTGAAAACCAAGTGCTACCAAATTATCTTAAAGGTTTGGTGTGGAAGAAACCATCAAAAATAGAAATTATAGCAACACGTATATAATATTCCAATGCAAACAAAAAAAAACACAATGTAAGCAGCCAGGAGCTTTTAAGCATTAAAAATTAAAATTTACCAAAAGGCGAAAGCCCATGAAAGTGAATAACTAATGGGAGGAATACAGTGTATAATATTTTCTGCAAGTCATGGTACTTCTTTGGAAACAGAACATATGGATAGAGAAAGGAATGATTATACGCTATAAGAAGAATTTAAATGCATCAACTTATATTTAATGTGGTTGAGACAATTTTATTTTTTTGATTAATAAAATGGACAGAACATTATATCTAGTCTGTCAATCACTGCTACATCCAGATTTCATACGTGTAAAAATGAAGAAAAGCAAATACAAAAGGATACTGGAATATGTATGGCCCAGTTTCAATCGACATTCTAGATGCCTGATTTTGACCCCTGGAGAGATTTTTGAACAAGGCCTTAGCTTGCTGTTTGTAAAAATCGGAATCTGCCATATCACGACCATCATCCAACCCCTCCACCAGGGGAAGACCATCAGTCACACGAGCTATCATCGTAAGTTTAACCATCTTAACAATGAGCTCCCACCTACAAGATCATGTGATTCGTAAACCATATGAAGGTCAGAGTCATTCTACGTCCGAGCAAAGAATAGTTCATCGACGATTCTTCGATTAGGGAGTTTGATTTCACCTTCAATTTTCACTTTCTCTTGGATAAATCTTGATTCCAAATCGTAAATTTTTTAAAATTTTCCACTGTCTTAACAAATCAAACTAGGGTTCTCATGATTTTTTCTGTCTATTTTCACGATAATAAAAACAAATTAACCGAAACACACACACACACATCAATTTATGATCGGTAAGAAAATCACGTTCGAACAAAACTAATGCACGACAGAAAAAAAATACCGATGACGTGCGAATATGAGCTCCTGGTACCTTGAATTTGGGTTGAACAATCACGAATCTCGAGCCGGATCCTTACTTCAAATTCGATCGATCTGGAGGAATAATCGATACAGTAAATTCAATTTACAGGGATTTAGATTTACCATTTTTTTTCATCATTTTTTTCCATCATTTTTTTTTTCTATTGTACTTTTCATTATTTCTTCTCTAAGCCCTCAAGAATTTAATATTTACAACTAAGCCCCTGCAAAAAAAAGACATTTTTAAAAATATTGTCACAAAATTATTTTTTAAAAGACATTTTTAAAGTGTGTGTTTATAAGTCAGAAATAAATACAGTACACACTTTTCATTCTTCAAAGATTGAAAAAATAAAAAATAAAATAATCTCCAAGATCCAAGTTTTACAAATACAGAATAAATTACTCAAAGCTGAAATTTTTATATATGTTTAATGTATAACAATATGTCAAATGTTGTTGTTCTGTTTATAATGCCTCTCCTCACAATCACTTTCGACTTTCCAAAGCTGATGTGGCACAGTCGATATGAACCATCAAGCACGCGTAAACTTTCTGTTTTAATCTATCAACCATCTCCGAGAAATCACTTTTCTCCGAGCCCGAATAGTCACACCTCACTTTATCCAACCACTCGTTCGCTTGCTTCAAATGCGACAGAGTCAGCGCAATGTGATTGTTCTGTTCCGAGGCCCTGATTTCTTTTCCTTTCTTTTCCAGTCTAAACCCGATCTCGAGCGCCTTCTCGAGGAAACTAAGGAACCAAGACCGTGTCTCGTTCGCGAGAATTCTCTTGAGTTCGGAAATATCCTTTGAGCCGTCTCCCTTCGACCACTCTACCTTGTCAGTGCTCGAGAGCTCAAACGGTGATGGCGATGGCTTTGGGACGTTCTTGCTCGGTGTTTTTCTGCTGGGCTTGTTGACTCTTTCTTGGGGCGAGGGGCTGGATTGCAAGTTTTGGAGGAGTTCTGGGGGTGGGATCGCGATTTCTGCTTTTTCGATGAGTTGTTGGAGAGTGAAGAACTTGGAGAGATGGAGATGGGGGGTCTCTGGAGAAGCCGACGAGTAAATGTCGGCAAACATACTGAAAAATGAGAGAAAAGTGTGTAAAACAAGATTACAAAAAGTTGAGGGGTCATTTTGTAATTTACAATATTATCGGGGTGGTTTTGTCGTTTTTCACCTGAGGCACTTGACAAGATTTGCTGCTGCATTGGCTTCTTTCTGTGCTTGTGCAGCTACCAAAGAAGCCAGATTTCCCCTTCTAAACATTACCTTTCAGCCGTAAAAATGTAAAAGTTCAATTTTATTTACTTCAAGGGTCATATTAGTAATTTCAGAATAGAATTGTACCTTTCCAGGCTTGAGAAGTGTGGGTGGCAAACTGGACCATGACACTGCCTCGGTAGATGGCTTTTTATTCGTCGAACTATTGAAGTTAAGGTTTTCTTGTTTGCGTCTACTTTTCGCTGCCAAAAGCTTTTTTGATGACGTCAAAGTTGTTGCCTTGCTGCTAACCGAAGAATCTGTGTCTGATTTCTCAGGACTTGATGCCCTTGACTGTACAGATATAGTATAATTCATTTCAACAATGTGCTTACATAAAACTAAAAACCAAAAACAAATGTCAATTTGAAATATGCTTATTTTTTTTCATTGTATGAAAAACTTGTGTAACTAATCCAATAACAATACAGGTTTTTGTAATTACTCAAAATCTAGGGATAGTTTTGTAATTAACCAAAGTACACCATATATGTGTAATTGACTCAACAACAACAAATAGAAACAGTTTTTGTAATTACTCAAAGTCTAGGGGTAATTTCTGTATTAAAACTCAAAATTCAAAACATGAAAAAGAGCACCAATGTCTGGACTCAGGAAATAATGGGCCTCTTATATAATTAAACTAAATTCAGGGCTGTCTTTGCAATTAACCAAAAACCATACCTGACCTTTAGGCTCATTTTGCTTCACTCTCAGAGGCCCAACATTCTCATTAATCTCTTTTTGATCCATTTCTCTCCCCTGCTTCAACACACCCTGCATGTACCTAGATGCAACAGCCCCTCTCTCCTCTTTGATCACCAATTTCTTTTTCACCCCCTCGTCCTTCTTCTCCACCATCTCGTCGATCCTCAACGCGGGCCCCTCTGAAGCCTCCGTCATTTGCATCAGGTCCTTAGGGTTCCCGATAAACGGGTGCCTTCCTGGAACTGGCCTAACCCCTGCTAGAATAGGGACTGGAGTGCCGGCTTCCATTTTCTCCACGTAGAAGAATTGCCCGAGTTGGAGCTTGTTGTTTAGGATCAAGTCCGTGTCGTTTTTCGACAAGGACACGTAGGTCGAGTGAGAGGAGTCGGAGACTTTGATGAAGAAGCCGTGATCAGGATATAGCTCCGAGCCGGTTATAGCGGGGACAATGCTGATGACTTGCAAGAGAATGGACCTGTGTTCTCCGCGGATTTTTAAGTTGGAGTTTATTGTTTGGAGGAGTTTGATCAGAACGCCGGGGACTAGAGATGCCATGCTCGTTTTGTTTGATGACCTTTTTCAAGAATTCAAATATGGTAAGAATATAAAATCACCATTTTTATCAACCTTAAACCCTGAGGCCTAACTACTAAGTTGCATATGAATAATTCCAAAAACTACCCTGAGGTTTATCCTATTTACAAAAAAAAAATCCCAATTTTAACACTTCAAGAAGGCATTTGTAATTTGAACACTTCAAGAATACGAATGCATAAATGAAATTAATTAACAACAGTTCTTGATTAAAATTAATTAAAAATAAACACACACATACACAATATACCTGAGTGAGAAAAGAAAGAAATCCCAGATTGAGAATCTCAGAATCAGAAAGAACAGATCCAAAGAAGAAAAAAAAGTGCTTTTAAAAGGAGCTTTTAAGCTGATAGAAAAAAAGTCAAAATTAAAAATCTTGATAAAAGGCAAATAGTGTTTATTAGCCAAACGTGGTGGTAGCCATGAACTATCTATGTGTGCATTCTTTACATGGGATGGGAGGCACGTAACTAATTATCAAAATACAAAAAATTAAAATAAAATAATTATGTCAACTTAGCTTTTAAGCAAAGAGACCAACTTTTCTTGAAAGCAAAATAAATAGGTCCCTGATAATTGTGGAATTACAATTTTGACCTCACCAAGAAATAATGTCCTGGGTTATTTACATGGGGTTGGCCTGGAAATTTGTACTGTAACAATTTTTTTCTGAGAGTTGACATTTCAATTTCAAGAAGGTGATCTCAACACATTGGATAATGACAATATGATAGATTATGTTTTAACTGTTTTCTTTCCATTCTTTCAGTTGCAAGTTAGTAGTTGATACTTTGTTTGGGTATGATAGATTATGATGTGGAATACTCACAAATCTCGTTTGTTTCTTCAGATTCCCTTATAATACTTCCATCTATGTTACTTCACATTCATCCAATCTGATTCAAAATCATAGGGGTAGTGTTTTTTCACATTTGAATGTAGGAAGCATTTTCGCTTAATTCCGACACAAACACCAAAATCGGAAAAAGAATGATTTAGCTACCAAAATCACATCATTGTTCCAACAATGGAACTATGAAGTCATTACAATATACAACATATATATATATTATTGTTAAATCTACAAGAAATAACCAAGTCCTCTTGAAGGCCAAGTAAATCCAAGAAGAAGCATACCATAGTAATAATATATGCAAGATCATATTTGTAAATCTAGTTTATGGCTGCATTCATAGTGGTGAACCCCAGCATTTGTACTTTGACAATTCGTTTTCCAGAAACAATTATCGAGGCTTCGAGTCGCTTCCCTTGCTCCGAAACGTGGAGAGTGAGAAAAATGACCTTGGAGCTGATAAGGCAGAGAAAACGATAAGTTGACCTCTAAAGATTAGTAATAAAATATTTTGTTTTCAGCTCAACCTGTTAAAACATTTTTAACAGATCCAAAGGTATTCCGAATGCCATATAGTATTAATTAATCGATCATTTTTAACCTAAAGTTCAAAATAACGACTATTCAATAACTGAAACCACAAAATGTTATGCAGTGATCATTAATTTCCTCGGCTTTCGTGTTGATTATCTGCTTTCGTGATGGTTATCAATTTTACTACGACACAAACATGATATTGAAACCCCCACCTTTAATTGAGCTTCCCGAAATGTGATCATCTCTCAGTTTAAAGCTGGCTGGAGGTGTTGGGATAGAAATCTGTGAAGATTGAACTGTAGGAAGGAAAAAGCACACATCAACAACAAAACCCAGAAATCCAATAAATGATTTGGTAGCAAAACAAAGGACCCAGGAATTCAAATTAAAACCAAACAACATGAAATAAAGAGGTGTAAATAGACGAGACCATATATAAAAAAAAGTTAACCTGATTCATTAAAAAATTCGCTTTCATTGTAGGCATCATCAGAAGGTTGAGAATGAGGAAATCCCATCCTGGATTTTCTCAAATCTTCGGATGACCGGTTGGCAGGATCCCGTCCATCTTCAGTATCATCATCTCCTTCGGATGTGGTAGCAGAGATCCAGTCAACCAATATATCTGAGCCGCGGCTTTTCCTTCCAAACTTCAGCAACCGTTTGAAGCCCGCCTTCATATCCTTGCGGGGTAAATTGTTAGTTGACTGGGCCACTAGCATTGGCTTCTGTGTCATTCCCCATTTTTTTCTCATTCTGGCCGAGTCAGTTTCTATTTGATTAAAAGAGTGTGAATTCCAGGAAGCGGGACTTCCACCAGGGGAATCCATATCTGACATCTCATGTGGATAAGAAAATGGATTTTGCCTTTGTGTGTAGTTCCAAGAGATGTCACTTTCCTCTGGCCAATCTTGCAAAGGATCAACCGCAGGTAGCTGAGAGTCCAAAGCCTGGTTCATATGAGAGTATGTAGTCGTATCACCATTTTCTAGCCCTTGTGTTGGTTCCCCATCATTAAAATGTTTATGTTCTTCTTCAGCATTCAAAGCCTCAGATTCATCCTCCACTTCGTCATTACCTGCGCTGGCAAATTCGTCGGTCCCCGATTCCATGTCGTCATTTTCCTCTTCATTTTTAATAAACTCGGACACCATTAAAGCTTTCTCCCTCGCGATACTGGTCTGTGAAACAAAGCTAGCCCGACTGCCCTTTTTGAGAAAAGGCTTGACCGCTGTATTTTTCACAACTTCGACATCGAATTTTATTGGTGTCAAATTATCACCATCGCACATTTCGCTAATATCACTCGGATTGGCAGAGCTTTTCCTCAATGAACGCGATCTGCGAGATTTATTATTATCCTCCCTGACAATGACAGCTTCCTCATTCGTGCTTTTGCTGCGGGCATAACTTCTCGCATGTGAACGGGTGGTTTTACTGGTGGCTCCAGAGGAAGGCTTTGCATTTTCTTTTCTCAAGTCGGAAAAATTCGGGACGGATTGAGCAAGTGGGTTTTCCATTTGCATTCTCCGTTTCCCGGAAGTCACAGAACTTTTGGTGGCGGATTTTGGGACGGGAACTGTTGAGGTACGGGGTGTAGTAGTTGATGACAAGTTTCTGTTATTTGGTAAATGCTTCTTCCCCTGTGGACCCTTAGAAATGGTATCCCTAAACAAGGTGTTATCTAAAGCCCTATTCTCATGAAAGTCCAATGCTTCCTCATCATCCTCACTATCCACAAAATCCAAGTCTTGCTGTCAAAAGGGACACTTTTAAACAGTTGGTTAAATATCCAACAGAAGACTAACAACTCCAGTAAATCCTATAAATTAAAATAGAGAAATTAAACGGTTCCATATATTATGGGCATAAACTCTAACTACAGAAGATAACTAAAAATCTACCTGCTCTCTTTTCATAATCAGCTTGTTATATGATTTGAGTCTTTCAGCACGTCTTTGAGTACTCGATACAGAATCTTGTCTGTCTGTGGGTCCCAAAATTTTAGCCTTCATCTCAGATCTATTCCTCTCAAGACTATCATGCATGGACTTCAACCTGGATTCTTTCTCTGCTCTATTGGAACTCCAATCTTCTCTAAGTTTTGCACTCCTTTTTTGCATATATGTGTCATACAATTTTCCTCGAGAACCCTCTTGAATAGAAATCTCGGAAAAATCCTTATCAATAGCATCTACCATTTTCACTGGAGATTCAACATTGAACTTGGTAGAATTATTTGAAAACTTAGTAGGTGGCTCAATTGACTGGTAACTGTTGGTCGATTGAGGAGGAGCAACATCAATTAATGGTTTTTTGTGGTGTAAACTAGTCGACGGTTCAAGTTGTGTCTCTCTTTCTCCCAACCTTCCTTTACGTTCAGACAAGTTGGATTCATCCGTGGGGCCCCGCAATTTGTGCTCAGCGAAAAGCTTCTCAAGCTCACTTGCTTTCATCTTCAGCTCGTTGTTAAGTTCCTGATTTCCCTTCGACTGCCGTATTCTTTGGACTTGATCTGGAAGTGGTGTCACAAAAGAATCAAAGTCTTCCCGAGCCTCTTTACCGACTTTACCAGAATATGGTGTCTTGCTGTTACCACTAAAACTGCTTTCATCTCTTTGAACCCGGGCCTTCTTATTCAGTTCAGCCGTCGAACCTTGTCTATTGGGCTTCAGTCTCTGTGATCCATAGTCTTCCATCCTTGATACATAAGTACTGGATACCTTCTCAGGCATGTATGGCGCTTTCTTTTCAGCTACTTCAATCTCCCCAACAGATTTTACCACCTTCTGAGCTGAAGAGAAATCCCCTTCATAACCTTTATAACGAGCAGCAAAAGCTCCTTTTATTTTTGAACCGGCATCATTTTCAAGTACCCCCGACTCTTCGGGAGCCTTTTGGGCAGCTTTTTTCCGAAATTGCTTAGTAGGATCATCCATTGATTCGAATTCTTCCCTTTTATTTGGAATTTCCAAGTGTTCGCTACTTTTGCTTGCAAAAGGCCTGATCTGAATTACAGAAGAAGCATGGTCACGGGCTCCAATACTCAGTGACTGGAACTCACTAAGCTCTTGTCTTTGATTCCCCAAACCATCTATGCCCTCGTTTTTACCACCTGTTAGAGTTTTGTACTTGTTTCCTGAAAAATCTTGATCCTTAGCCCTACTGATGAAAGACATTGGCCGAGTCTTCCCATGCCCTTGTTTTAAACCATCACTTTCACTCGAATCCAAATTGCAATCAAACTTATTAGCCTCAGAAAGCAGATCAGAATGATTAACAGAATCCCCTTGTAATCTGCTATCACATACCCGACCCAAACTGGGAATAATCTTTATCTCTGGTTTAGCAACAGAAGAAATTTCTGTGATGCCATCATTTGTATTCAAAACATTTTCCTCCTGAGAAGCTACTGCAGAGGCTGTTGGGGTACACAAGGGGCTCTCAGTATCATTCTTGTCAATGCTCATATCACTTGCACCACTCCACCTCCTCAAAACTGCCTTCTCCGCGAGGGGGCCACCTGACGCTGACAAGTCAGATGACAACCTCCGCAGCTCAACAGGCTTTGCTATAACAGCGGGTGGCTTTCCACCAGAATTTTCTTTCTGTTTGTTCTCAAACATACTAATCCTGTCCTGAACACTGAGTCTCCTTGCAGGCTGACTTGCTTGAATTGACAAGGTCTGATCAGGAGTCGAGCTTTCATCTTTCTGGTCTTTTTCTGGCAATGTGTCGTTTATCCTTTTACCATCTTCCCTGTCGACACTGGATTCTCTGCTGAGAGTACGACTCGAGAGGTAAGTAACGGCTCTGGGATTTGGCTGCTGACACATGATGGGTACTTGGCGGGGTGGAGAACTTGGGTCATCGTCGATAGACATGTCTGACCCATATGAGGAACGAAGAGCCCGATCATCAGGCCTAAGTTTCGATGGTTGGATGACTTCTGGACGTTTCCCGCTTACAAATATGAATTTCCCACATGCTTCGCTGTAAATACAGGGAAAAAAGGACTCGAATTATATTTGTTACCAGAAAAGTAGGGATTCCAACAGTCCTAAGGTGGCGAAATTTCTTGTCAGGTAAGTTCCGACCCGCACCAAAGGCACCAACTCAACAAAAAAACCTTTAGGAGTAAGAAAATGAAAAATTATTATAAAACATCGTGCATTTTCAGTAATTAATGGTTGTATGGTGTGTCAATTTCAAGCTAAAATGTGTTGTTCATATGGATTCCACCTATATCAATTCTTTACGAAATACAGTTTCAAAGGGTTTAGTTTTCTAAGCACTCTCTTCAATGAAGTTGATCAGACTAAGGTATTTATCAAGTCTGAATTTATAAGCCAATTCCAAGAGCCGCCCTCAAGTTCAAGTTTCAAGTCCAGGCTGTCCCGGATTTAATTGTCCTTGATACAAGATTGGATATATGAGTGGAGGATTTTAATTTTTGAGCTGTTTTAAATTAAAAGAAAGTTTCCTTACTTTAAGCGATGAGCACCAAACCTATCTGCAAACATTTGAAGTTCAGAGACAGTGTCAATGTTGAAGCCGGCCGCAGTAGCACGAGAACAAGCAGCAGATAGATCCTGCCTCACAGCAAGAAGTCGTACATCAATAGCCCTCAACAGCTCCTTCCTGTAATTATGAAATAATCAAACGAATAAATATTAACACAGGAATACGAAAGTCGGGGAGGGAATATGAAATGGTGATGAAAGTTTTGTTTCTTGAAAGTTTACAAGAAAAGACATCATGTATAGGAATAAGTTTCATCTATCTAGCCAGAATACCACGACAAAATCACTTTAAAGTATTTTTTTAAATTTGCAGCCGTCCTGGATAGAAGTTCATTTTCATATGCCACATGATTAACCTTTACAACGTTATGAGTTTTTTCAGTGGCCTATCTTCCATCTGGCTCAAAATTAATAGCAAAATCACTACCAACATGAGATTCAAATCATCGAGAAAATACAATCATCACTATGAATAGAAAACGCATAATAACAGAGTAAGAATGTTATACTTTGTAGCATCATCTGCAGCTGTCACTCCAGATCCATTTCCACCTACATTAATATATAGGTACAGTAAACATTTCAGATTAATAAGATACTACAAGTCTACAAATGACTCTATCAAGAAACAGAAAAAAGAGAGAGGGGGGTGGGGGTGGGGGTGAACAAACCAAGTTACAAAGCACAGCTGCCACAGCATATAGTATTAATCATCACAAGATGCTCATTCCCAACAAAAATAAAAATCATAAAAATTAAATTGTCAAAAATGGACTAAAGGTGAACTAATGCCCATGTTTCTATAGGGATGGCCATGATGGCGTGATGTTACACTTTGTCATGGTTCCTCAGGCAACAAAAAAAGATAAGAAATTAAATGTAGAAGTCTATAATTGTTTGATGCAACTCAAAGTCTTGTGTAACATGCATATATTATTAATCATCACATGATACTCATTCCCTAGTCCCAAAAAATATAAAACACGAAAAAATGACAATATCAAATTGGCTAAAGAAGAATCTAATGGTCATGTTTCTATATGGATGGCTTCAAAAGCTTTCTAAAGATTTGGAAGTGATACACAAAAGGAAAAAGAAAAAAAAAAAGGCAGAACCCATACCAGATTGTTGATCCCCAGCTCCCTAAAATCAAATAGGAAGTGACTTAGTCATTTTCCTTTAATAATTACCACTAGAACCATTAGGTGTAATATGTAAATAAATACCTGTGAATATATCTTTCTTGCTGCTTCCAACTGTGACATCTCAGCATCATATGTACTGACAAGTTCTAAAACCTCGGGAGTGCTTACGAATCGTACAAATCTGAAAGTTAAAATTGTGAATTTTACATATATTAGTTGTGATAGTGGGAAATATAAAATGCTTAACAAGACGTGAATGGCATCACCTCTCGAGCGTTCCTTTGGTAAACCAAGTTTCGGCATTTTTCTGTCTGCCAACTTCAAGCTTAACCGACTGCGAAGCAGAAGCGAGTTGCTCCTCCGCAATCTGTAAATGTGAAACGAATGGTTTAAGCAATCCCGAAGCTAGTATCTCTGTTCTCCCATCACTGGAAACAGACAATTCACATCTGGCCAAAAGAAGCTCACTGTAAATAACTCGTACAGCCTAACAACTTCAAACAAAAATGAAATCAAACATAACATACTAAAATTTCTCACCGTGAGTGCTTTGGTGAAAGATGAAACTCTGCATAATCTAGCGGCGTCTCCGACTTCATCTTTGCCATACTAGAAAAAGTCGCTGCTTTCTTTCCCTTCTTTCATATATCGGCCCCCATCCCCTGAATCCCGATTATACCCAAGTTCGGAAGAATCTCAAATCAAAACATAACCATATAGAAAAAAGACTCCAAATTTGAAGTTTACCAACAACATGGGTGTATTAAATACAATGTACTTATTAGAACTGAACCATTTTTATCAACCCGAAAAAATGAACATAAAACCCAAGATTCAGTCAGATCTGACTACGTGAAATCGGAATCGAAAGGCTAAAACAGCCGCTTCATCTCAAAGCTATCCAAACTCAGTATCAGCTCAAGCGTCAAAGCAATGAATGTCAAAGAATTTTGACACACAAACACACACACACGCACACTATGTGAATTAACTGAAAACCCCAGAATAAACTCAATATCTACAACAGCTGCGACGATCGAGCAAGATTAGAAAACTGACCGCAGCAATGTGAATGCGGAGATCTTCAATTCCCGGAATCCGATCGTCTGGTTTACCGGAAATCTCTTTCGGAGTGTTCGACTTCGAAAATGCTAGGGCTTTGGGGGTTCTGCTGATATTTGGGGGAGGTAAAAAATAAAAATTGAAAACCTACGAATGGAGCTTAGGCTTTGTTCGATACAAATAGAATGTGTGTCTATAGTGTGTGTACATGTGTGTGCGCTTCTCTTTCTTTCTTTATAACTACTTTTTTTGTTCTGGTTATGTCCACAACTAATACACAGAGAGAGCTGTTTGTATTTTTTATTTTAGAGAGAGAAAGTAGGAACTCGGTGGAGTGAAGGTAAAGAATGGAGATGCTGAATTTTTATTTTTATTATCTGTGCTTGAAAAAATCTTCGAGCTGACATTTTGGTTGATGTGAATTTCTCTCCGAATAAAAATATATATATTTAAGTTAAATAATAAAATAATGGTAAATAAATAGAGTTAAAATTAGGGAAAAATGGCAATAAGGCCATTTTTCAGTATTTTTTCGGCAATAAGGCTTTCGAAAAATTACGCGTGCCAATTAGGCCGACTAAAATGTGCAAAGACATCGTTGCCCCCGCATATATACACGTTTGAACAAACGGTTTCAGCATTTATTTCATTTCCCCCGCACACGAAGCCCTCCACGAAACCCACACCTCCACATTTACTCTCTCTCGGCTCCCGCTAAAACAACAACACACAAAAATTCATCACCAACCATTACTCTCTCTCAGCAACTGAGCTTCGTGACCACCACAAACAACACACGAAAATCCTCTAATCTCAAGCTAGCTTTTCGATTATCATATGGCTCCGTCGAAGAAAACCGCCGCCGCGAAGAAAACCGCCGGGAAGAAATCGACCCCAACCGCTGCTGCTGCTTCCGAAAACACTGAACGGAGGCTTGTTCAGTACACTCCGTCGAGTGAAGAGCAGGCGAGCCCTATCCCTCAGCCTGCCGCCGGCGAGAAGAAGGAGAGGAAGTAAGTATTTCGAACCCTAGTTCGATTTTCAATTTTCAATCTGTTAATTTCCATTGCCTGAATGAATTTTATGTGTTTTGATGGAGGTTCGGTGTGATTATGTGTTCATCAGTGTTGATTGTGTGTGTTGGTGGCTGTTCAGTGTTAAAATGTACTGTTCAGTGTTAAATTTTCCTGTTCAGTGTTTGTTTATGCCTGCTCAGTGTCTCTGCATGCCACCCAGTGCCTTGTGTGTGCCACTCAGTGTTGATTGTGTGTGTTGGTGGCTGTTCAGTGTTAAAATGTTCTGTTCAGTGTTAAATTGTCCTGTTCAGTGTTAAATTATGCCTGCTCAGTGTCTCTGCATGCCACCCAGTGCCTTGTGTGTGCCACTCAGTGTTGATTGTGTGTGTTGGTGTATGTTCAGTGTTAAAATGTTCTGTTCAGTGTTGTGTATGCCTGTTCAGTGCCTCATCATGCCTGTACAGTGCCTCATCATGCCACTCAGTGCAATTACATGGCCACTCAGTGTTGGTTGTTCCTGTTCAGTGTTGTATATGCCTGTTCAGTGCTTTGTACTCACATCGGTGTGTTTTTTTTTTTTGGTGTTCCAGGTCCTATGAACAGATGAGGTCCAACTTGCTGACCATCATCCGGACTATTGATGATATCAAGGACAATCTGAAACCGAGGCACGACGAGTACTTGAAGATGACCCCCTTCTACCATCTCTTCAAGGCCATAAAGGATCAGAGGCTGACCATCCTCCACACCCGCAAGAGCGACGCTGCGATAACTGCCGTGCTGGAGCAGATGGATGTCGGTGCTCGTACTATTAAGCTGGGCAGCAAAGATGTCCTGATCACTCCCGAGGATGTCGATCTCATTTTTGGAATCGTAGGCGGCAGTAGGAAGCTCGACATCAGTTCGAGGTCCAAGAGTAATAATAAAAGATTCAGGGAGAGGATGTTCCCAGGAGAGAAGACGCTAAACCCGAAGGTGCTGAAGGAAAAGCTTGATAGTTTGGTGAAGCGTCGGAGTCGCACGCCTCAGGCTCTTGCTGATGTAGCTCGGCTCCTGTCGTTGATACTGATCGGCACTGTCTTCTTCTCCACTTCCTCCGTCACAATCCAATGGAAATGGTTGGATTATGTGGTGGATTTGGACTCAATGCAGACCTACAACTGGGGCGAGGCTATTCTGAAGGCCCTTTGCGACTCGGCAGCTCTGCACAGGGACAACCCGCAGAAAACACAAGGCTGCACGATACTGCTACTGGTATGTGCTTCTACTTGTTGTTCTTCACATTCGTCTTGCTGTTTACTTCTACTTGCCGTCTTTTTTTTATTTTTCATTCCTTGATATTTACCTTGGGTTTTTTTTTTTTTTTTGTGCAGTTCTGGCTTTGTGAGCACACGAAGCTGGCAAAGAGGCTGGAGAACGAGCACCTCCCCCGGGTCCTGAACTGGCATCTCCCTGATCTTTCGAACGTGACCAAGGGGACCCTAGCGGGCCTTGCGGACGAGGCGGTAATATCTTCTCTCTTTCTTTTTCTTCTTCTCCTTTATTTATGCTGTTCAGTGTCAAAGTCTGTCTGTTCAGTGCTTATTTATGCCGTTCAGTGTCAAAGTAGGATAACTGACTGTGATGTTCAGTGCTTATTAATGCCGTTCAGTGTCAATTAGGATAACTGACTGTGATGTTCAGTGCTTATTAATGCTGTTCAGTGTCACTCACTTGAGGCGGATGATGTTTTTTTTGTTTGAGTTCTAACGCGTGATGTCCGTGTCTGACAGGTGGATGCTCGTCTTCTGAAACACGGCAAGACGGTGGCGGAGACCCAGGCGTACAGGGGCCACCTTTCTTATAAAGCAATCGTGAACACTCCGCGTGCGGCGGAGAGCGAGGACGAAGAGCAGTCTGAGGAGCTGCCTTCTGGAGAGGACAACAGTGACGATGACGAGCATCCGGGCTCTGATTCGTCGAGCGAGGAGGAAGAGGAACGACGAAAAGGAAAAGGCCCTGAGGGAGGGCCTTCTGGAAAAGACGAGCAGTCGTCCGATGGGGATGACGACGACAGTTCTTCTTCCGAGGGGCATCCGATGGAGATGACCTGCGTAGTCCAGGAGCCAGAGGAGGAGGGTGGGCGGCCTTCTGAACAGCAGCAGCCCGATGAGGAACGCCCTGCTGTTTCTGCTGCCGAAGCCGAGAAGTTGCTCAACAAACTTCTGTCGGAGAATCAAGATCTCTCCGCCACTGTGAGGGATCTCCAATCCAAGCTCGAGAGCACGACTTCTCAGCTGAACGATCTGACAAGTGCTAACGTCGAGCTGGAAGGTGATAACCAGCGACTGAAGAGCGAGCTTTCGGAGCAGCTTGCGAAGATCGACGCGGAGACGGAGAAGGTCCCCGGGGCAGCAGCAGGCGAGGCAGGTGGAAGCTCCGGGGAGGAGGAGGAGGAGCTGAAAATTCTGAGGGCTCGAGTGAAAGAGCTCGAGGAAGAATTGATCAAGGCGAGTGATCAGAATCATCCGGTGACCGAGGCGGGCGAGGATCGAAGCTCTGGTGAGGAGGAGGAAGTGCGACTTTTGAGGGCTAGAGTCAAAGAGCTCGAGGGTGAAGTGAAAAATTTGAAGGATGCGTTGGCTGACTTTCAGATGTCTTCGTACATGAACGACTACGACAAAGCCCGGCTCGAGAATCTGGAGGAGGACATGAAAGCGCAAGAAACCGTCCACAGAGTCCAGATGGAGGCTCTGCAGAAAATCATCAAGGAACGGGAAGAGGAAATCTCGAGTCTCCAGGCAGAGTTGTGCGTCTACGAGATTGAAGGCGACAAGGACGATGAAGAAGAAGGGAGCCCGTTGAGACCAGAAGCCGAAAAAATAGAGTCTTCGACCAAGGCGAAGACCAGGTCGATGGTGCGACTGGTCAAGGGCAGGAAAAGGAAGCCAGCCAACGGCGATGACGATGATTTTCAGTACGATCCCCCTGCCCCTGCTGCCAAGAAAAAGGCGATCAAGAAGGGTAAAAAGGTGGAAGCAAGCCAGAAACCGGTACGGGCTGATTTCAATGACGAACATGTCGAGTTCTTGGTCAACGTGAACAAGAACTTTGACATGAACTGCGGTTTCGAATTGGAGCCGGAAGTCCTCGACAAAATCATGGACCACAGCAGCAACAAAAAAATGTAAGTGAAGTTTCTTTTATTTCACATTCTGTCTTTGTTTCTTTATTTCTTTTCTTTCTTTTTGATAAGAGTGTGCTTTTGACCAATCAGGCTCACAATGAGGTACTTTCCCAAGATATCCACGGCTGTGACGGTGTCTGACGTGACTGAGATAATGAGATGCACCTTCATCAGCAATCACGTGGTCGACGCCTTTGCTGAGTCGCTGAATCGAGCTTACAACAAGAAGTTGGAGGCTCTGATACTTCCTGGGCACTGTTGGGTGAGTTTATTTTTTTTTTTTTTTTTCCTTTTGAATTCAGTCAGTGCTTTTATGTGTTAGTCAGTGTTCATATGGGCTGTTCAGTGCTTTTATGTGTTAGTCAGTGTTTATATGGGCTGTTCAGTGCTTTTATGTGTTAGTCAGTGTTTATATGTGTTTAATTGATTCATTCAGTGCTTTTATGTGTTAGTCAGTGTTTATATGGGCTGTTCAGTGCCATTATATGTGCTGTTCAGTGTATATGTGTAATTGGTGGTTGATCAGTGCTGTTAGGGCTGTTCAGTGTTAATGATGGTTGATCAGTGCTTATCATATTCAGTCAGTGCTTTTATGTGTTAGTCAGTGTCTTTCATGTCATGTTCATTGTCTTATGCTATGTTTTTTTTTTTTTTTTTTTTTTCTCGCAGACCTCCATTGTCTTGGGAACTCTTGACCACGACAAGTTGTATGAAAAAATCACAGAAATGATTCCATGCGTGCGGGAAGGGATTATAATGTTCTCGATGTTGTCACCTGGGATGAGAAAGAATACAACTCCCAACCATTGGACGCTGCTCGTCTGCGACTTCGTCCAACGGAAATGGCGATTCTACAACTCGATTCAACCCAGGGGGTCGAAATTTAAGGACCATTACATGGCGAATGCAGCGGAATTGGTACGTGTACTGTTTTTTTAGTCGATAACTGATAAAATGTGGGTTCCCTTTTTAAATGATAACTGATAAAATGTTTGTTTCGTACGTTTCAGAAGGAAAAGGTAGAAACTAACGTCGACCAAAGGCTTGAGAAAGCGGGGAAGTCTGGTTTCCCGATACATGAAATCGAGGCCGTGAAGCCTCTCCCACAGCAAGCACCATCTATGTAAGTATCTCAGTGCATAATTAAACTCATTCAGTGTTTCTGTGTTTCATTTTATGCACTCAGTGTTATATTTATGCATTCAGTGTCAGTGTTTCTTTTTAACTTTAACTACTCTGCGTCTGTGTGTGTGTGCCCAGGAATGAATGTGCTTTGTACGTATGCTACTACATGGAGAAGATTCTGAAAAAAGAGGCAATTCCGGACAAGGTCAGGACGGAAGAGTTCCAAGTATTCAAGGCTCACGTGATACGAACCATCCTGACCATGAAGGAAAAGTAGTGATTGTGGACAAGAAGTGTTTTTTCTGCTGTAAATGTATGAACACGAATTATGATTGTGTTTGGATTTAGTTTCTGTAAAAAAAAAAAAAAAAAAAAAAAAAAAAAAAAAAAAAAAGAACAAATGTTTTTACTTCATATTTCTGTGTAATTGGTGGGATTCAGTGTTAATATTGTCTGTTCAGTGTTAGCAGTGTTTTATTCTGTGTTTCATTTTATGCACTCAGTGTTAATCTTGTCCACTCAGTGTCAGCAGTGTTATATTGTCTGTTCAGTGTTGCTATTATTCAGTGTTAATATTGTCTGTTCAGTGTTATAAGTGTTTTATTCTGTATTTCATTGTTATCAGTGTTAATATTGTCTACTCAGTGTCAGCAGTTGAAATTTACTGAATTGCAACATTTAAAAACAACCAAATGCAAAAATTACAACACAAAGAACAATAAAAAACACTCCAGGACCATAATAAACTGAGCAAAAGCAAAATCACATAATGTTAAAATCCTGTGTTTTCTTAATAAATGACAGGCAGTCAGTCAGTGTGTTTATGAGCCAAACAGTGTCTGTCACTGACAGTCAGTGTTTTTTCACCCCATTCAGTGTCACTGATCACAGAAATCATGTCGAGAAAAAAACACAACAAAAATCCAATAAGAAAAAGCCTACTAACTACTGTATAGGCTCCGTGCACGTTTTCTTGTTGTGATTGCCGACACGTCCGCACCTCCCACACTTCATGGCTCTCGGGATGTGCTCACCCCTGGACGGAATCCTCTTCTTCTTAGGTCTTCCAGGAGGCCTCTTCGATGTTGGCGGCTCGATCATGACGTTCTCTGGTACGTTCGAAGGTTGATCAAACATGGAAACCGGCTGAAGGGGATCGGCATAAGACCTGACGTAGCTCTCTGCATGGTAAAACTTGTCCACGAACGAGGCCATCGGCTTCCCGGACCGCAGAATGCACGCAGCTGCGTGGGAACACGGAACCCCTGTAATCTGCCACTGACAGCAGGTGCACGTCTGATCCGCAATATTGACCACGACGGACGGAACGCACTGCACTTCGAAAACCGTTTCGGACGACCCCACAACCACCCATTTCCTGCCTTCGTTGACGGCTTTACTCAGCGTCTTCTCGACGGACGGGCAGAAATCCGAAGTCCATCCCCTGCTCCTGGCCCCCCTGTCTGGTTCAGTGTTAAACAAGGCCAGTCAGTGTTTGAACAAGGGCCAACAAACAGTTTTAAAAAAGGGTCATCAGTGTTTGAGATGTGTATTTTTTTTTTTTTCATACCGTGGAAAAAGGTCATCACCTTCAGCCTGATGTTGTTGACCAACGCTGTGATAGGAAGATGCCGGGCTTCCATGATCCATTTATTGAACGACTCCGCGGCGTTGGACGACATCTCCCCGTATCTCTTCCCTGAGAAGTACACGTTGGCCCAATTCTTTGGATCCATGTTCTGGAAAAACACTTTCGCTGTCTGGCCTCCCTCTTCCAACAGCTTGTCCATGCTCAGTTGGTAGGCTTCGACGGTGGTTGCGTACGCACATTTCAGGAAATTCCACACCACGCCGTCTCGTAACATTTTGGTTGCCCATCTGCCTCTGAACTTGTCTTTCAGGTTCAACTTCAAGTGATTGATACAGTAGCCGTGCGGGGACCCTAGGAACACCCTGCTCATCGCCTCGAGCAGCCCGAGATTCCTGTCCGACACGAACGTAACAGTGCGAGAAGGAGATAGGATGTGCTTCAGGTTGTCCAAAAACCACTTCCAGTTAGCATAGTTCTCGGAATCGACAACGGCGTAAGCCAATGGGTACAACCCTGCATCCACGAGGACACGAACAAGAAAAAAAAAAAAAAATTAAAACACTTCAGTCAGTCAGTGTGAATAGCACTCATTCAGTGCTGAAAATACATATTCAGTGCTGCAAGCAACACGTGTCAGTTTCAGTGTGCATTTCAGATCAGTCAGTGTTAAAAAGAGGGATTCAGTGCTCAAAACTGTACTGCACATACCTCCGTCGCCGTCCTTGCCCGTAGCAGCGAGCAAATGGCCCTTGAACCTTCCCTTCAGAAATGTGCCGTCCAGAAACAGCAAAGGGCGACAATGGTTCATCCCGTCGATACAAGCCTTCATCGAGATGAAGACCCTGCGAAACTTCCTGGACGCCTCGTTGAATTCGAGCAGCAGGTGCGACCCAGGGTTGGAATCCGATATTGCCTGCAGGTGCTTAGTCAGCGCGCCGAAGGAATCTTTATCGTCGCCGTGAATCATCTTTCTGGCCTTCTCGAGCGCATCCAGAGCGAGGCCAGACGAGATCTCCAGGCCGTAGTGATGCTGGAAGTTTCTCACGATTTGGATCGGACGAGTCAGTGTGCTTTTCCGTACCTCCTCGACTATCAAGCTGGAAACCAAGTCCGAGCAGACGCGCCTGTGCTTCAGGGATCGAAAGCACGCACCGCAGCTGTGCTCGTTACTCAGTTTCTTGACGTAGAAGAAGCCGTTGCTTCGATCCATCACGGCGCATACAGACCAGTTGCATCCCGTGCTGCTTTTCTTCGAGCACACGGCAGAAACCTTTTCGGGTCTGTTCTTCACGTACTCGAAATCGAATCCCACTCCGACTGCCATCTTACAGAGTGCGTTTCGAAAGTCCGGGGCACCTCCTCTGAACATCTGACCGACACCCGAGATCTCTTTGTCCCAGCCATCGGTTAACAGCACTTTAGAACTCGACGGACCAAACAGGCGGAACATATCTTCTGCTGCTTCAAGGCCGCCCTCGTTGTTTTCTGTTCCAGTCGCACTAACACAGGTACTGTTGGACACCGTCGAGAACACAGAACTAGAGGTGTGGTCTTCATTCTCGACGGAAATGTCGATGCTCACCCGAGGCAGCTTGTGAAGCGCAGCTAGGGATACCATGTTCGACATGTCCGCATCGGTTGAGAGCACACAGTTTGGGAAATCTGGTACGGAGTAATGCATGCCGTATGCAACGTCTCGGAGTTCAGGCCACTGAAGCTCGACTGTTTCCTTCAGCTGGTGAAGGGCGGCCGCACGGGAGGAATCGATTCTGGACACCAAATTCTCGCCTCCGAATGCACAAAACGCGAAAACAGCGGTCCCTGCTGAATAACAAAAAAATAACGACTCACAGTCAGTCAAAAAATGAACAACTGAACTCAAACAGTGTGATTCAGTGTGTGTCTCTGTGTGTTCAGTGCTAATAAAGGGTGTTCAGTGCTATTAAAGTGTGCTCAATGCTGTTCAGTGCTATTGAAGTGTGTTCAGTGCTATAAAAGTGTGATCAGTGTTTGACTGTGTGATTCAATGTGTGTTGCCTCAAACAGTGTTTTTAAGACATGTTCAGTGTTAAATGCACAGTCAATCAGTCAGTGCTATTAAGGCCTGTTCAGTGTTAAAGTCAGACAAGACAGTGTTTTTTTTTTTTTTTAAACTCAAAGTCTTATTAAGCAAGCAGCAAGTCACGACGAGCAGTACAACGAAGACAAGTAGACAATCACAGGAAACACCAAAAAAAAAAAAAACACAAAAAAAAGATTAACAACAATAATAATGAGATGGAGGAAGTCTTGGGTCACGACGAGGGGGGTCCCTGACCGGGCGCACCATCGACTGGCCATTTTGATCGAATACGCCAACCGAGAAACTTCTTCCTCCGGTCCAGGTAACCCGGATGTTCCAGCCTTCCTGCACTCCAAACTCTCGAACGAGGCGTTCCCAGTTGAATCCGTGGATGGCCGTTTGATTCCGATGAGTGGTGAGCGGCACGTGCCATTTCTGGTCCAGGGAGTCCGTCAGAACGATGAAATTCCCCACCATTTCGTCCTTGATCGGACGAACAAAGACAGCCGGGAGAGGAAACTTCTCTTTATGCCAACGGCCATTGAATCTTTGTTCGGTCCAGTGAGAACCATTCCAAGATTCAACCCCCCGACTTCTTGCCGTCTGTCCTGGCTCCCGATCCAGTGTCCCCGTTCGCCTCGGCATCGTTGCTGGCCCCCGACAGATTGGACCGCCAATTAATCTTTGTTCGGGCGAGGGAGGAGGACTGTTATTGAAAAATTCAGCCTCACTTGGTGTCTGCCCTGGCTCCCGATCGAGTGTCCCCGTTCGCCTCGGCATCGTTGCTGGCTGCCCCCCGATCGAATAGAAATGAGATGAGGAAACCACAGAAAAATGACGAGGTATTTATAACCGTCCTCACACTTATAACACTGGCAGTAAATGCCTCAACCCTCAACTAACATGGCAGGCATTTATTGAAAAGGGGACAGGTCAATGCATCAAAGAAAACAAAGTCAACACACACTGATTCCTGTAACACATTGCATTTCCAACAAGATAATAACAGGTACCATATTCATTCTGACACTGAATGAATCAAATAAACACTGAATCCATATTGCTAAATATGGATGGATTCAGTGTGCAACAAGGTGGGTACAGTGTGTAAGTGCAATTGGCCAAGCTAAATGCACACTGAACAAAGCCATTAAACACTGAATGAATCAAACAAACACTGAATCCACATGGTTGAATATGGATTCAGTGTGACAACAGGTGTCTACAGTGTGGAAGAGCAATTAGTCCGGCTCAATGCACACTGAATCAAGCATTTAGACACTGACTGAAAACAAGCTCAGTCAATCCACACAATGTGTTACAGGAATTAGACACTGACTGAACCAATTTAGCACTGAATGGCAAGCTCAGTGCAGGAACACTGAGTGCATGGTGAGTTAAACACTGACTGAACAAAATAAGCACTGAATGGCAAGCTCAGTGCAGGAACACTGAATGCATGCACACTGAACACTGAGTGCATGGTGAATTAGACACTGAATGCAACGAAAAAACACTGAACGTGCATAATAAAAAACAATCAACACTGAATGCATGAACAATGCACACTGAATCAATCCACACACACACTGTGCATGAACATGCTGAATGAAGCTTAATTTTAAGCACTAATCGGGTACGTGGATTCGAAATCGCGTACCTGGATTCGAAATCGACGGCAAGGAGGGCGGCGGCGCATCTGACATCTGAACTGAGACAGGAACGGCGGCGGCGGCGAGCAAATCGATCGATCGATGGATGCCAAGGGACACGGACTGCATGGAATCGATTATCGCGGCTGAGAATTGGAGCTGCTCACCGGCGGCGCATCTGACACGGACTGCTTGAACGCGGCGGCGACGGAGATGAATTCCCTCGGCTCGATTGTGAATAGCAGCAGCGGCGGCGGCGGCGGAGCTGAGGGAGAGAGAGAGAGAGAGAGAGAGAGAGAGAGAGAGAGAGAGAAGAATTGAATGTGCCCGATTTTTTTTTCCCCTCAGCTCGATTTGATTTGCGAAAGATAATATGGAAGGGTAATTTCGTCCTTCCAAATACATTTTTGTGGCCTGATTGGAACATTTTGGCCTAATTGACACCAAAATTACAAATTGGCCTTATTGGTCAAAAAATGCTGAAAAATGGCCTTATTGCCATTTTTCCCTTAAAATTATATTTTAAAATAAAAAAAATATATTTAAAAATATATATATTAAATTGAAAAATATGTACTCCGTATTTTAAGTGACATTTTATATAGTATCGCTCTCTCTAACATGTTTGTCAGATTTTTGTAAATTAATACAGTGAGTTAGTTTCTTTTATGAAAGTAAAAAGATGAAAATATTTAAATAATTTGATAAAGTTACTTGGTCTGAAATGTTACATGAAAAACACATCTATACAAGCCAAATGACAAAAGGAAAACATATGGTGTAGAGGATCATAATGTAATTATTTGATGTAATTGTGTATTTGGTTGTAATTATATTATCAATTTTGTAAATAAAAAAAAAAAACAATTGAGTAGGGCGGCTGAAATAAAAAAATCAAATAATTTCAATCAAATGATGAATTAAGTTTTTATAGGGAATCTAGTTTTATTTAATTTTTATAGGGAATTGGTTTATATTGATTTATGTAAAATGGACCACATTAAATGAAAGTGAAGAATTTTTTTTATATCGTGTGAAAAATAATTGGGCATCATTGGATTCTAAATTGAAGGTATCCCTCTAGATAAAGTAACTAAAATGAGAGTGACTATTGGGAATAGAAGAAATATTGTTGCTTGGGGTGGACCGCAAGTTTATTAGTACTAATATTTGACATAGCATTCTTTTAATTTTTTGGTGGATTGCAATCTTTTAATTTCTAGGTGAATTGTAATATCACGATTAATCTTGTATAATCTATTTATATTATTATATGAAGTAGATTAATCTTGTACTATAACTTACTTGTATTATTACATGAAGTTGAGTTAATTACACTTTAAATGATTAATCTTGTATTATTACTAATTAATTTTGTATAATCTATTTGTATTATTAGTAGTAGATTAATCTTAATCTTGTATTATTTAAAAACATTTTTAAGGTGATGGTAATCCAACTTATATTTGAGCTTTAAAATCTATTTTCAACCGATGTTTGATATTTAACACGTCCCCTCACGAGTAGAGGCTCAATTTTATCGGTTCTACTCGTAGACATAGTGGCATCTCTGGGCAAGTCGGGAATTTTATTGGATGAGCACACATCATCGTGTTGGGTCTGCTTTGATATAATGTTAAAGTTGTGTCAATAACATCTTAAAAGACATTTTTAAGGTGATAAGGTAATTCAACTTATATTTGAGCTTTATGATATATTTTCAACTGATGTGAGATATTTAACAACTATTACATGAAACCGTGGTAAACTGAGAAAAAAATAAATACATGCGGTCACAGATGGCCACAATTGATCTGACCACAAGCTACTTGACCTAGAGAGGTGTAATAGTTATTCAATTGAGTCGATACGAGTTCAGATCCTCTCTTAATATCTTTCTCCTAACATCACCTAATGAATTAATACTGGCCATTGATTTTATAGACGGTTGAGATCTATACTAACAATTAAATAAAAACAATATCTATTTTAAAAAAAATTCTCTCCCGGACCAGACACACTAAAACCAAAAATCGTATCCGTACCTCTCTCTCTCTAAAAAACAAGGTGCTACGCTACGAACGAGTTCTATAATAATTTATCTCCTCATTTTATTTGCTTTTAATTGTTAAAGAGGTTTCATAATTTGATGTGTTCATGTTGGCTGTTGCAATTTTTTTTTTTTAAACTAAGAATCAGATATTTCAATTTTTAAATTATTTTGATTCATTAATCTTTTTATTTTAGATTCAGTTGTAATTAATAATTATCGGTGTTTGAATGTTGTAAACGCTTTATTTTTTAAATTTGGTTGGTTATTGTTTCAGTAATACTACTCATGTATTTTAATTTAGCTTGCATACCAAGTGTATGATAAAAATCCTCAATGAGTTAAAAAAACAAAACATCTTTAACACTACATTAACAGAACTCTACTAATTTGTCCTTGCACTACAAAAACATCAAAACACTACATATCAATAATATCATCACATGCAGTAGGTTTTCTCTCTTCTTTATTGTTGTAGATCCCTTGCAAATGAAAATCCCATGATATTTGATTGAACATATGAAATTGGCTCGGAAAATTATTGATAATGAGACATCCAAGACATTTGGTTTGATGTATCTCCATGTATCTGTTAAAATACCAATAATAATAAATAATGGAGTATAACACTAAAGTTATGTTTGAAATTCATTAAATCATATATACCTGAAATGAGTTATTGAGTGGTAAGAAAGTCGGATCACACGCCGCCGATATATTTTTTGCAATCTCACCGACCTATTGCAACAACAACAACAATAAAGGTTGTTAATTCACATAAATTTGGCACGACCACTAATAAACTTTAGCAAAAAAAAATCATCGTTATCATAAGGCTATTATATTTTGAAACCTGTGATTGTTGTGAATGAAGTTCATGTGTTTGGCTTGCTGCATCACAATTTATTTGAACAGTAGTAACCTATAGTTGCAATGACATCAATAATGACTATAAATTCAACAACAAAAAAAAACTTAAATATAGTAATTAAAAAAACAAACCTTAGCAGACTTCCTTTTGTTTTTTCTAATTTGAGCTTCAAAACCTCCTTTTACTCGACGTTTTCCACGATGTGCAACTTCTCTTTTCTTAAATCCCTTAGCATTAACAACAACCACATCATTAGAACCATCAACCATGACATTTTCTGGGGCTTCAACATCCACATCTTTTTCACTATTTATTTTTACACGTAACATATCTTCGACCATCTTTACTAACTTATCAACCTCTATATCAATTGTCTCATATGTCTTCTCGCTCTTAGATGCTCTTGATGCAAGTCGAACAAATTTAGAACATAAACTTCTATATCGAGAAGTTTGTTTCAACCTTGGGTTCTCTACAATCTCATGTCCATTCTTGTCTTGCACAATATTATCGACTCGTGCATTTTTTGTCCACCTCTCTAATATATATTGTTGAGGAATATTCTTTATTAGTGTAGTTTCTCTGCCGTCCGACATAACTTTGAGACAATGTCTACACAAGATACTTACGGTTTCAAACATTCTACAACTGCAAGATATCGTGAATTGACCTTCTCTTTTTACTAACCTCTCCTTCGAGAATCCATCCCTTACAACTGTGAAGATGTAATTTTCACCATTAAACACACAATTCGTTATGGAAGATTTTAACGAGTCTTCAAATTGAGCTTGAAATACCTTAAAAATGGCTTTGGTATAAATTTCTCGTGCATGTATCAAGATATTTACCTCAACTTTGCAACGAACAATTCGGAATAGCAAATCATACTCGACTTCCAATTCTTTATATCGCTTATCACTCACCATTCTTACAAAGTGAGTAAAAAACTCCGGCAATTGTAAGTCTGATTTCAAATACCCCTTCAAACTAGCATTAAAACTTTCACTCAATTGTGTACTTTGCATTCCTGCTGACCATGTCCATTTCACATATGCATGCGCCCATTTTTTTCTTATTTCAAATGTCGTAGCTAACCAAGTAACATCATGTGCATCGTAATCAACAAGCATTGACTGCCAAGCATTCACGAATTCATCTTCTTCCTCAATCTGATAAAGAAATTTGTTAAACACATTTCCTTCATCTTCTTCATCATGATTTCGAAATAAGAAACCAACTTTCTTTATAGCATTTTGCATCAAATGCCATATATAAAGTCGATGATAAGTACCTGAAACATACAAAAAAATACACATTAAAAATAGATGTTTTTGTGCAAAGTCTATAGTTAGTACTTGACTAGTAAACCTTAAAAAAATAGAATTTTTTAAAAAGTCGATGTTTAGTACCTGGCATCACATGTAATACAACTTTCGCTATAGCTGCATCTTGATCAGTGAAAAAAGTTTGTGGAGGCTTCCCTGACATAGCCTTCAAAAAGGTTTCAAACAACCATATAAAGGATGTAGCTGTCTCATCGTACATTAAGGCAGCTCCAAAAATAATAGTCTCTCTATGATGATTTAATCCAACAAAAATCGCAAATGGCCGATTTGCTTCATTGAGTTTGTAAGTTGTATCAAAACTTACCACATCACCAAATATACCATAATCCATTATCATTTTAGCATCGGCCCAAAAGACGTTGGCAATTTGCTCTTCAGTGTCCAATTGCATCTCATAGAAGAACGAAGGATTTTCCAACATTTGATTTGAAAAATATTCTATCAAATATCCAGCTTCTCCAAATTTCATTTTTTTCTGTCGAACTGTTCGAATGTAATTCTTTTGGTCTACCTTCGTAAATCCCAACGACTCTCTACCACCGGCTTGCTGACCCATTAATTCAAACGCATACTTTTGAGAAAGACCGGAATTTGTTGTTAGGTCCAAAAATGCTTCATTTGATGATGTGATTTTACGATGCGATGGTAGGAAATGAACTGATTCTTGATTGATAAGAGGATGATTATGCTCCTCCACAAAACGATAAACAGAATATTTGCTCGTACGCCTGATCAACTTAATTCCCATCATGGCTCCGCAATTAGTTCTTGTCTCTCCTCTTGGATTTTTCGTCAAATCATCTCTCTTATCCGTCTTTCGCAAACCTTCCTTGCAACAAACAAATGTTCTTGAAGTAAGTACACCTTGTTTATCAGCAGCATACGCATCTCTTCTAATACCAAAACCTTCACTACGTGCATAGTCATTATAATACTCATATGCATCAATCTCTGAATCAAATTCCATATAAAACTTAGGTTTCAAGTTTTCTTTTGATTCCTCCAAATTATAATTGCTTTCATTCACCAATTCTTCCATATTGTCGAACAGAGATGATGAAATTATGTTGGAGAGAAGGGGACGCTCACAGTAGTGAAGGAAAAAAAATACTTCGGGAATTTTTTAGCGTGAGATTTTTTTTTCTTAGGAAATATATTTTGTTTAATTAATTATTATGAAAGATCTTGTCCATCCATAAAATCAATGGTCACCGTTAATTTATAAGGAGATATTAGGACAAAAATATTAGTAGAGAATCCTGGTTCAGTCGATACAAGTATACAACGCAAACATGAAACAAAATATTTACAAATTACTTATAATTGCATAAAACTAACTTAAGTGATATTATTCTAGTATTTATTCGAGATTTAATTTCACTTCAATTTAATTTTAGTTAAGTTCATACTTATTCAGCTCTAAATTCATTTCAAAATAAATTTAAATAAAATAAATAAAAAAAATAATAAATTAATAATTTCAAATATATAATCTAATTAATGATATATATATATAATATAATTAATATTTAAAAAAATTATATATTATTTTAGAATAATGTGTATTTAATTCGAGAAGTATAATTTTAGAATATAATTTATAACCATACACTATCCACAATTCATGCTATAAATATACATAATTATATATAATTATATTAACCAAAACATATTAATATTAACCAAAACATATTAATACAATTGTCACACCCTCCGCCGCCTTACAACTGATCTTCCCAACATTATAATTGTCACGTCTCCAATAGAGATTAGAAAATCGTACAAAATAATAAAATTTACAACAAATATTTTCTCAATATTATATAAAAAAATAGTATAAATTTATACTCTACTCAATATTTTATATCATTGTAAAATTAAATTGTACAAAATAAAATTAAACAAATGAAAACAATTATATAAAAAAATTATAGGAACTCACAAATTATATTATGGAATTAATTAAATGAAAATGATAATTGTATATAAAAAATATTAAAATATAACAAATTATCCTAATAAACAAATGAACATAATTATATAAAAAAATATTAAAATATAGCATGATATTATCTATGTCTTAATCATTTTTTTATTATTAGTAAATAAATAATTTTAACAAAAAAATTAATAAAAACTCATGTTTTATTAACAATATACATCTTACAAAATATCATACATATTCAACAAAAAAATATCATCTTACAATTTCATGTGTAATACTCTATTTAATTTGTATGCTCTTACTTTTATAATATACTACCACATACTTCCTCCCTCTTAAGAAATATGCAATACTTATTTTGTAAATTACAAAAGAAATATTGCATCTTTGTTGAGAGGAAAAAAGTATTAATTAGCAGTATATGACATATTAGTACAATATATAGAAGTGTTCAATGAACATATACACTAGTAAATAAAAATACATTATAATATATAAAAATAAAAATACAAAGGTACATCACTTTCTTCAAATAGAAGGATTCCAAGGTACTTAACTTAAGCTATTTACATCACTAATGTGACCTAAGTAAACAACAAAATCATATCATAATAATAACAATAATACTATTATTGTTATTATTATATATTCACACACAAAAAAGGAGAAGGGCAATATTTACAATTATATTTAATTTTACATCGAAATGCCAATTCCTCTAAAGATGTTTAACGTTCCAAAGAACTTAGCACGATCCTGCAGGAAAAAAAAAGTAATTGTCTTAGGGCCATTTTAGTTCTTGTCCATAAAAAGATAGGAGAAATTGTGAATATGGTATTCTAAAAGGACTATTGAGCAATCAATTAATTACCAATCATAACCAGTGGGACTCTTGGCCTCAGAGGGTTGTAGAGCTGTTTTCCTCTTCGCCAACTTCTTAAAATTACCACCCGGGCTACTTGCTACAATCACCCCCAACAAAACTAAATTTACAAACAAGTCCTTAAAATTTCGTCAAAATTAAAAATTGTCCCTAAAGTTAGTAAAATATAACAAAATTTTGATAATGAAATATTTTGAACAATTAGCATGATTTAAAAATATATATATATATATATATATATATATATATATATATATATATATATTTCTATTTTTAATTTACAAACAAGTCCTTCAAATTTTGTCAAAATTAAAAATTGCCCCTAAAGTTAATTAGTAAAAAAAAAATACTTACGTGAAAATGGCGAGTTTGGAGCGGTGGATCCAGAAGGAGACGAAGGTGTGGTTGGAGAGTCGACCGAGACAGTGAGATTCCTATGAGCATTGCTTCGAAGGACGGTGATGCTCCGAGTAACCGGAAAAGTCGAGTGGTGTTCGACGTCTATCGGCGTGGCTTCTGACCTAACACACAGAGAATTGTATTTGCGGAGTTTTGCCAGGCCGGAGTCCGGCGCCGGGCCCGCCAAAGTGTCGTCCCAGAGCTTGTGTAGGAATCCCATAGTTTATGGAAATTGAAATAAAAACAAAATTGTTTTTTATTATTATTCTTTTTTTTTTTGTTAAAATAAATAAAGTAAATTCCTTTTTGCAACAACCGTATATAGATATTTGGAAAATAAAATTTTGGTAGAGAGTGTAGATATTGATATACGACTGTTACAAAGAAGATTGAAACAAATGCAGTAAAAAAAACTACAAATAAAAAACTTGTTTTTTTGGGGGGTGAAAAATGAGTTTTGAGGGGGTGTTGTGGGGGTCTATTATATATAGAGGTAAATTAAAAGGATAATTGTGTCATTTGTTAGAAAGTTGGTGGCCCCGGCTAAAATGGCTTATTTTGGAGCCTTACACAAATTTAGCGGAAATCCGATAAACGTTTTTTATCGCACAAAGATAACGATATAACACAAACAAATTACAGTAATGTTTTTATGAAATACTGTTAAGTGCTCAAAGTGATTTTTTAAAAAACAATATTGTTTGATTTGACTTAAGAGCATCACAATGGAGGGACATTTCACACATTGGGACAAGTGAAATGAATGTGTCCCCCTCATTTTATCAAATTTACATTGGAGCTCAGACAAGACAATTGGTTGGTGTCTCTATGGCAGCACCCACCCACTTACAACTTTATTAATTTATTTTTATTTTTTATTTTTTTATTAATCAAAATAATAATATTTAATGTTTATTAATAATATTGCTTAAAAAAAAGTCTTCTATTATTTTAATTTTTATTAATAATATCTTTTATTTAATAATTTTTTTAATATTAAAATTTAATTTCTTTATTTTGATTATTAATTTTTCTTAAAAAAATATTATTTTATTATAAATATAATATAATAATAATATGAGTCTCAATGTAAGTGGAAGTGGCTCTATGCATTGAACGAAATTGAACACTTTTTTTCAAAAACCACTTTTTGATGACGTGTCATCAAAAAGTGGAAATGAGACACTCAGTTTTTTTCTTTGCATTGGAAATGCTCTAAGTTTTCGTTATTAACTCATGCACATTAATAGTAACACACACAAAAAAAAAAAATGGTGCAAGTAAAATATAGCAAATTAATAACGGTTTTATCTTTGTTATAAATTTAATATTATTATATATAAGGTGTATGTCATTATATTTCGTACTAATAAACCAGGTAGCATGTGTTTTTATGACGAAGAGCTCACAGTAGCCTATTGCGCTTTGGGTAAATTAAACATTCAGTCTGGACTTACTAGTTTGCAAATTAGTAGGGGAAATTTTAACTCGTGGCCTCTTGTTCCCACGCTCTCCTACTCTCAGGGGCGGAGCTAGCTTTTGCAATAAGGGTGGGCCAAAATCTTATATTTAATTTTTTTTAAGAAAAAAATCGAAAAGATAATAAATTTAGGCTAAAAAAATGTCGAAAAGGTGATGACTTTAGGCTAAAAAAATGTCGAAAAGGTGATAACTTTAGGCTCAGTTCATTTAGTATTTGTTTCGATAAATATAATCAATTTTTTTTTTCCATTTTTCTTTTATAAAAGTGGTATAGTAACTAAAATATTTTGGTTCATACTTATTAAATAAAAGAATATCATATATCTTTTTGAATATTTGTATCAAGATCGTATCTCTGATCTTGTGGGATTGCGATACATTTTCTATTTACGTAGGTTGTAGTCACTGCTATATATTTGTTGTAATTTCACTTTGTAAATTAAGAAAGCAAATACACATTCTTCTATATGGTATCAAGAGCATAACGATTCTAATTAACATCTTTTTTTTTCTTGCTTTCTTCTCCACCATGACCACCGAAAGTGCATCCACCAACAGCCCACCACCCCAAATCGTTCCCATCACAGCTCACCACCACCTAACCATCAAATTATCCCACAAAAACTATCCCTCTTGGCGGGCGCATTTAATCGCCCTTCTTCGTGGTCATAACATATTGGGTTTTATCGACGGTACAACCCCAAAGCCCTCCCTCTTAGCTAATAACGCTAACATTGATGCCGTCACGTCATGGACACAACAAGACCAACTACTGTTGGCAGCCATTTTTGGTTCCTTATCGTCGGATGTTCTTCCTCTTGTTTCATCCGCCACCACTTCGGCTGATGCTTGGGCAATCCTTACCAGATTGTTTGCTAGCCGCTCTCGCTCCAGAGTCAATCAACTCAAGAGCGAACTCTACCGGATCACAATCGGTACTCGTTCAATCACTGAATATTTGCACTACGTCAAGTCAAAAGCAGATGAACTCGCTCTCATCGATCAACCTGTGAGTATGGATGATCTAACTCTATTCGTTATCAATGGACTTGGCCCTGAATATGGTAACATTGTTGGTCCGATTCGAACCCGTGAAACGCCTCTTCGATTTGAGGAACTTCACGATTTATTATTTGAACATGAACTCTCCATCAAAAATCAAGAGGTCGCCACTCGTCAACTATTGGCAACTGCGAATTCCGCCCAGTCAAATTACCACGGCAACCGCGGCGGCAATTACTCTCGCAATAATGGCAACTCTCGTGGAGGCAACCAAAATTCCAACCGTGGTCGTCACCAGTCCTCTGGGCGTGGCGGAGGTCATTATCAGCACAACAACAATTCACATGGAACCAACAACAATCGCAATATTCAGCAGTCACAAAATACAAACATCTCAAACCAAACAATTGTTTGTCAACTATGCAACACACCAGGCCATGGAGCTCTTACTTGTCGGCGTTCACCGGTATCTGCAAACTTTGTCACCTCTCCAGCAGCGGGGTCATCTACTAATCAGTGGATGGTCGACTCTGGTGCCTCTCATAATTTAACCGCCGATCTTAGTAATCTATCTATTCATTCCGAGTATGACGGTACTGATGAAGTCCAAATCGCTGATGGCTCAGGACTTCCTATAACTCACACCGGTACATCTTATTTAAAATTTCCAGAACGTCAATTTATTATTTCTGATACTTTATGTGTCCCAAATGCTCGACAAAACTTATTGTCCGTGAGCAAGTTTACTGCAGCTAATAATGTTTCTATGGAATTCTTTCCGAAATATTTTCTTGTCAAGGATCAAATCACGGGGGCGCCTCTCGTTAAGGGTCCATGTCATGACGGTGTTTATCATATTTCTGCCCCATGCAATACCCTCTCAGAACACAAGTTTGCTGCTACTGGCGTTCGCACTTCCTCTCCGTGTTGGCATGCACGCTTGGGACATCCATCTCAAGACACTACTCAGTTTATTATTAATAAGTTTCAATTGCCTATTTTGAATAAATCCCAGAATTTGGGCACTGATTGTGTTTCTTGCCATTTGAGTAAGTCACACAGACTACAATTTGGTAGAACGTCTTTTGTTGCTACTCACCCTTTACATTATGTCTATGCGGATGTTTGGGGCCCAACGCCAATTGTGTCTCTTGATGGTTCAAAATATTTTTTGTTGTTGGTTGATATGTATACTCGATATTTTTGGTTATATCCTATGAATGCCAAGTCACAGGTTGCTACAATTTTTCCGCAATATCGATCTTTGGTGGAAAATCAGTTTGGGCACAAGATCAAAAATTTCTACACCGATAATGGTGGGGAATTTCAAGCTTTACGGTCCTTCTTGGTTGAGTATGGTATCACATGGCTTACGACTGCACCGCATACACCCCAACAAAATGGATTGGTTGAGCGTCGTCATCGTCATATTTTAGAAGTTGGAAGATCACTTCTCCACTATGCCAAACTCCCATTGAATTTATGGTCTTTTGCTCTACAAACAGCCGTTTACTTAATCAATCGTATGCCCACTCCTCTACTTGGTCGTCGCAGTCCGTTTCATGCCTTGTTTGGTACTTTACCAAATTACACGAAGCTTCGAATTTTTGGGTGTCTTTGTTTTCCATGGCTGCGCCCTTACATTCATGGTAAATTAAATTCTCCTTCTCTCTCGTGCTTATTTATTGGTTATTCAACATCTCAAAATGCTTATCGATGTCTTGATCCTATGACTGGTCGCATATATTTATCACGTCACGTGCAATTTGTTGAGACTAATTTTCCAGGAATACCGGCTAGCCCTCCATCGTCGAATGAACATCAAAGCTCCATTATCACATTACCTCTTTCCCCTCGGCCTGAACATCCCATTTTAAATGTTGGGCCTTCATTATCACAACCACCGAATTCTATTATACAACCTGACCTTGCTCAGCCCTCTATTCCACCTAATGTTACTCTTCCATCACCACTTACAACAACCACACCTCCACTTTCTACAACTCCAGTACCTAATGATCAAGTTCCATCTACATCTCGCCAACACCCTATGCGCACACGTGGTCTCAATAACATCCAAAAACCAAAAAAAAATTATTTTGCCGCAACTAAACATCCTTTACCAATTGACGTGGAACCATCTACCGTCAAACAAGCTCTTTCTATTCCACATTGGCGTCAGGCAATGGCAGATGAGTTCACTGCCCTTCAAAAACATGGCACGTGGGACCTTGTACCTCCACCTCCGAGATGTAATATTATTGGCTGCAAATGGGTTTTTCGAGTCAAACGCAATCCCGATGGCACTATTGAAAAATACAAAGCGCGACTTGTCGCAAAAGGGTTTCATCAACGACCAGGAGTGGATTTCAGGGACACTTTTAGTCCGGTTATTAAACCGGCTACTATTCGGGCTGTCCTCACTTTAGCTCTTACGTCTAAATGGGAACTTCGCCAATTAGATATTAGCAATGCCTTTCTACATGGCGACTTGGATGTTCCCGTATACATGTCTCAACCGCCGGGGTTCGTTGATCCATCATCTCCATCTCACGTCTGTCTCCTTCGTCGCTCACTCTATGGTCTCCGTCAAGCCCCACGGGCTTGGTATAATTCATTATGCGCTGCCCTACTCTCTTTTGGCTTATCTCGATCTCGAGCAGACTCGTCGCTTTTCACTCTTCATAAAGAGAACAATCATATTATTGTTTTGGCATATGTTGATGATTTAATTATTACAGGTTCCACTACTGACTTAATAGCCTCTCTTACACGACATCTAAGCTCTCATTTTGCAGTTAAGGATCTTGGAGTATTGTCGTACTTTCTTGGTGTGGAAGTTGCTTCATGTAAGGAAGGATTATTTTTGTCTCAACACAAGTACACAATTGATTTGTTGAAACGTTATAATATGGATGGTGTCAAACCTATTACTACTCCTATCTCCTCAAAAGTTATACCTTCCTCTGGTGATGTAGACGTTACGGAATATCGTAGCGCCATTGGTGGATTGCAGTATCTAACCATCACTCGTCCAGACATTGCATTCACTGTCAATAAATTGGCGCAATTTATGTCTACTCCATCTCCTGAGCATTGGTCTTTAGTTAAGCGCTTATTTCGGTATCTCAAAGGTACGTTACATCATGGCCTTCTTATCAGACGTACTGATCATCTCACCATCTCTGCGTACTCTGATTCTGATTTTGGTGGAGACCTTACTGACGGGAAGTCTACAACGGCTTATATTGTATTCCTTGGTTCAACGCCCATCTCATGGAGATCCCGTAAACAAAGGGGTGTTGCTCGCTCCTCAACCGAGGCTGAGTATCGTGCTCTCGCTACAGCAGCTTCCGAAGTATGTTGGGTTCAACATCTTTTCAAGGATCTTGGTATTCCATGGTTGAAGCCTCCAGTTGTGTACTGTGACAACATGGGCGCTACAAAACTCGCTCTTAATCTTGTTCAGCATTCCCGAATGAAACACATTGCTATTGATCTTCATTTTGTTCGAGACTTGACAACTAAAGGCATATTACGTGTCGCTTATGTCAATACACAAGATCAACTAGCTGACCTTCTTACGAAACCTCTTGCTCGAGCTCGGTTCCAATCTTTACGTTCCAAAATTTCTGTGGCTGATGGCACGTCAATTTTGCGGGGGCGTATTAAATAAAAGAATATCATATATCTTTTTGAATATTTGTATCAAGATCGTATCTCTGATCTTGTGGGATTGCGATACATTTTCTATTTACGTAGGTTGTAGTCACTGCTATATATTTGTTGTAATTTCACTTTGTAAATTAAGAAAGCAAATACACATTCTTCTATAATACTCATTCAAATAGATTAGTTTTTTTTCAAAATAAATTAAAATAAAAATAAATAAATAAAATTAATTTAGTTCAAATCATTCATTCAATTCCGTTGTTTATATTTATTAAATTTAATTAAGTCATTTTCAATTCAAAATACCTAGCTCATAACAATATACTCTCTCCTTTAATTAAGTCATTTTCAATTCAAAATAGCTAGCTCATAACAATATACTCTCTCCGCTTTTTAAAAATTTACCTATTTTCCTTTTTCACAGTGCTTGTAACGCCCCAAAAAATTCAAAGGCTTAAAAGGATTGAATATGCTACTCATACCAACAGATGCATCTACTTTTCTGAGCATCCTCCTATAAGAACTCCAAAGTTAAGCGTGCTGGCTCTGGAGTAGTTCTAGGATGGGTGACCCCTTGAGAAGTCTCTCGGGTGCGCACGAGTGAGGACAAAGTGCGCTAAAAAAGACAAGTGTTGGTACAGTGGGACCAGGATATCACTCCCGACGGCAGACATTGGTAACCGAGCCGGCCCATTAGGGTCGGGCTTCAGTCCCGCAACGGACCGGGGCGTTACAAATGGTATCAGAGCAGGTGCCGACCGGAATTGTGGGAACTAAGTGTCTTGCGGGGCCAAGTGCTCCACCCAGAAGTTGGTGAGAGTACACGTAAGGGGCAATCCTCCTATAAGAACTCCCAAGTTACCCCCCGTGCTGGCTCTGGAGTAATTCTAGGATGGGTGACCCCCCGTGCTGGCTCTGGAGTAATTCTAGGATGGGTGACCCCCTGGGAAGTCTCCCGAGTGCGCACGAGTGAGGACAAAGTGCGCTGGAAAAGACAAGAAGGTGGGGTGGACAAAGTGCGCTGGAAAAGACAAAAATGGGTGACCCCCCGGGAAGTCTTCCGAGTGCGCACGAGTGAGGACAAAGTGCGATGGAAAAGACAAGAAGGTGGAGTTCCCAAGTTACCCCCCGTGCTGGCTCTGGAGTAATTCTAGGATGGGTGACCCCCCGTGCTGGCTCTGGAGTAATTCTAGGATGGGTGACCCCCTGGGAAGTCTCCCGAGTGCGCACGAGTGAGGACAAAGTGCGCTGGAAAAGACAAGAAGGTGGGGTGGCAAAGTGCGCTGGAAAAGACAAAAATGGGTGACCCCCCGGGAAGTCTTCCGAGTGCGCACGAGTGAGGACAAAGTGCGCTGGAAAAGACAAGAAGGTGGGGTGATTGTAACGCCAAGAAGGTGGGGTGGACAAAGTGTTGGTATATGTCCTTCGATCCTACGTGTGCAATCGATAAAGTCATAAGGTCGTCTATGGATGTTTAAATAATTATTCGATAATATTAATTGCTGGGAGTAATATAATATTGATCAATAATTATACCTACAGGGTCACACACGAGCTCAATATTGATATACATTGCTTGATAAATATATTGATTTAGAATCAATATTTACGTGGATTTAATACATGGGATGCATGCCACATAGTGTGACATGGCATGCCACACAAGCAAGTGGGACCACATACAATGCATAGTGGCATGTGTATGTGGCATGACTTTTCACCTCCTTTATAACTCCTTTTGCATGTTAATTGGTGCATAATGATGCCCATTATGTTGGAGGTTACAATGGGGTGTTATGGCATGCATAATGATGCTAATATATGAATGAAAATCAGATTTTCATCACACATAACATTGACCCACGAAATCCACACAACAAGAGAGAAAAGAGGTGATCTTGGAGATCCATTCTCAAGCAAGCAAAGATGTTTATTATCCGGGTTCGTGTGCAACACGTAGAGGCCGGGTCATTTGTGCGGCTTCAACATCCGGACGATCCAAAGGAGTGACGAGGTCATTCACAAGGAGAGCTTCGAGTTGTTGATCCATTAAGGTGGTTCAATCGACTCAACACCACCTTCATCAACATCAACGAGGCACGCTACATGGGTTGTAAGTGTTCTCGTTAATCCCTATATATATATATATATTGGATGTATATATATATATATATATATATATATATATATATATATATATATATATATATATATATATATAAATATGTGTCTATACATATATATGTGTGCACTAGATCTTGTTGTTCGTGTTTACTCGTTTTACACGCTTCCGCACACACGAACGAGGTAATCATGCGATTGGATCGGCATAGAAAACCTTCACAAAGTGCGCTGGAAAAGACAAATGGGTGTGCTGGCTCTGGAGTAATTCTAGGATGGGTGACCCCCGTGCTGGCTCTGGAGTAATTCTAGGATGGGTGACCCCCTGGGAAGTCTCCCGAGTGCGCACGAGTGAAGACAAAGTGCGCTGGAAAAGACAAGGAGTAATTTTAGGATGGGTGACCCACTGGGAAGTCTCCCGAGTGCGCACGAGTGAGGACAAAGTGCGCTGAAAAAGACAAGAAGGTGGGGTGGACAAAGTGCACTGGAAAAGACAAAAATGGGTGACCCCCCGGGAAGTCTTCCGAGTGCGCACGAGTGAGGACAAAGTGCGCTGGAAAAGACAAGAAGGTGGGGTGGACAAAGTGCGCTGGAAAAGACAAGAAGGTGGGGTGATTGTAACGCCCCAGAAAATTCAAAGGCTTAAAAGGATTGAATATGCTACTCATACCAACAGATGCATCTTCTTTTCTGGGCATCTTCCTGTAAGAACTCCAAAGTTAAGCGTGCTGGCTCTGGAGTAATTCTAGGATGGGTGACCCCCGTGCTGGCTCTGAAGTAATTCTAGGATGGGTGACCCCCTGGGAAGTCTCCCGAGTGCGCCGAGTGAGGACAAAGTGGCTGGAAAAGACAAGTGTTGGTACAGTGGAGCCAGGATATCACTCCCGACGGCAGTCATTGGTAACCGAGCCGGCCCATTAGGGTCGGGCTTCGACCACTCTACGGGTCGGGGCGTTACAGTGCTAGTCTTTAAAAATTTTACCTATTTTTTTATAGTTCTTTAAAAGAATATTGTACACCTATAAATAAATATTTACAGAGAATAGTATAAATATTTAAGAGGTAAATACCATGAATAAAACAATAAAATAAAATTAGTGAAAAGATCAAACAAACAATTACTTACTTTACACTACAATTACTTTACCCTACACAATTATACAAATATAAAATATTATATATATATATATATATATGAAACATTTTTTTCTCAGTGTGGGTCAAGGTCCACCCTCGTCTAGTACTGGCTTCACCACTGCCTACTCCACCAACTCGACTATCCTTGCGGGATGAAACAAGTTTGGAAAAATTTAACTCGTGATCTCTTGTTCTCACGCTCACCTACTCCACCAATTCGACTATCTTTGCGGAATAAAACAAGTTTGGGAAAATTTAACTTGTGACCTCTCGTTCTCACGCTCTCCTCCATCAACTCGACTATTGCGGGATGAAACAAGTTTTCGAACGGTCATATTACTATTCCACCAACTCGATTGCAGTATGAAACGAATTGGTCATATTACTATTCCACCAACTCGACTATCATTTCAGCCCAAACATTTCAGCCCGGCAAGAGGGTAACAGTATCATTTTTCAATTGAAATTGCTGAAGGATTGGTGATTAATGAAATAGTCAGAATTTTGGTGTGGCTTCACAACTAATCTCAAATTATTACTCAACCCACACAGTATTTAATCTCATGTTCAATGATAACTTCCTTGCAAATTAAACATGAAAATGAAAGATCAGTGATCATCAAAAGTTAAGATCGTACAGTACAGTACATCATTCATAATCTTAGTTCAAAACTGATGTCTCAAAATATGATGCCTAGTTACTATGTACATATCTGCTCGACAATAATAAAACACCGGGCATGGCTTAAGCATGCTTCCATTGTTCGTGCTTCCCAATCGACCACCAGCAACAAACATGCCTAGAGAAAGACAAACAAAAAAGAGAGATCAATAAGCATCAAAATTACAATGAATAGCCACTGAGAAAACAAAACCTTAACAAAGATATCACATTCAACCCTTGATTTCAAGTACGCATCGGAACTCAGTTACTTTTTGGTAATTGTTATAGTTAGCCGAGTTTTATTGGAATTAGGCCAAACATTAAGGGTATTTTTCATAGACATTCATTTCTATGCCTATAATACAAACGTAAAACGCTAGAAGAAAGCACTAACTTGAAGCCTTATTTTACGCAAACAAAATCGCTCAGCCTCAGTAGCCATCAGGCCCATCACCACCACCCATCATAGCCGTGACATCATCGAAAGACCAAAGATCACTCAACGCTCCTCCACCACCTTGAGCCCCAACTCCATTCAGAAAGGCATCAATCGAGGCATCCCAGTTGGTGTTATCAAGACAAGGCATCTGAAAGAGATCTTCAGATATTCTTTCAGCATTTCCATCCCCGGGTACAAATTCCTTGGAATCAGATTGCACGGATGATATTTCCGGAGTCTTTGCACATCCATTAAAATCCAGGCAGTCATAGGAGTTACTGCCTTGATCAGAGCCTAAGTGCAAATTCGAGTAAGTCGCAAGTGGGCTTAACTTTTGCGGTTTTTCTTCCAGGAAGTTGAAAGAATCGTCAAAGCAACAATCATTGATAAGCGTGCTTTGGTTCGGGTTTTGCTGAATGGGAGTCGGGCTTTGCTTAGTGGACAGATTTTGAGAATTCACTTTCACTGTGGGTTTTGCTCCGGATATCAGAGTTTCTTCGGGGAAATTCACCTTAGCTTTCTTGCCCCTGATTTTCCGAGCCTCAATGTCATAAGCTCTAGCAGCTTCCTCAGCAGTGTTATAAGTACCGAGCCAAACTCGGACCCCTTTTCTCGGGTCGCGGATCTCGGCGGCCCATTTACCCCATGGGCGTTGCCGGATTCCTCTGTACAGATTCTTTCTCTTTCTTTTGGAAGATTTCTCAGTGTCCTCAACATATTCAGCAGTGTCCATAGATTTCAGACCTAAAAAAAATGCACAATGGGGTAAAAAGAATCACTACAAATTAACCTTGAAAATGAATAAATTAATCCAGAAATATAATTTAATCAACTTCTCAACAATCATAATACAACCCTAAAAATCATTCAAAAGTCAAAACCACCAGATGAAGAACTACCGTGGAAAAGGAAAATCGAAAATATTAATTGCATACAAAATTACAAGAACAAATAAGTAAAAATCACCATTACCACCGGGATTTTTCGAGACAGAAAACGCGAACGGCCTTCTCACATCGATCTCCTCTTCGTCCTCGGAACAATCCTGAAATTCCTGAAAATCGGCTTCGAAGTTGTCTTCAAAATGCTTAGATCTGAGAGGCTCAAAGTTTCGATTCTCGTGAATCTTCTTCTTGCTGTTGCTTTTGTTCGAAGCTTGCGCCGCGATGCCCCATAACAGCTCGGCCGTGATCCGGCGAGACGATCGGCTCGCGGTCGGCAAGATGTCGGACAATATAGCTCCTCCACACATTTCTGGATAAATAATTTCCCTGTGAAATTGAATTTCGTTTTTCGGCTGGAAGATGAAGATATTGTTTTCGAAAGGAAGCAGATTTTTATTGATAGAGTTGTCTCGCTTCTTTCATACAGTGGTCAGCGAATATAAAGAAGATGCAGTCACTTGCGGTTTTACTGAATTGCCCCTGATGAGGAGAGTAATTTGCGAAATTGTGTAATTTGTATTTTGGTTATTTTGTTGGGATTATTACGTAGGTTTCGAGTTTTTGACACTTACTTTTACTCGACTTGAAAATCGTTATAATCATCTACCTATTGTTTTCGTCGTTTTACACTTACCTATTTTTTGTTTGTTGATGAAACAGAATATTCCGTTTCATATTCCATTATCTTTAATTTTTTATTGTTTTTTATGACTTATTACTAAAATATTCTTGTTGCAATCAATGTTTATAATATGACCGTGTGATTTCTTTCTAACTTTTTTATACTGTATTTATTTTCAACAATTTATTTTAAAACTAAAATAAAATTGTGACTTCTCTCAACTTTTTTTATATTTATTTTCAACAATTTATTTATAAACCAAAATAAAAATGGAGAACATCAAATTCTTATTTTTAATTTTGTTGAGAGTTTGAGGACGATGGAGATTGTATCTGAAGAGAGGGTGTGGCACCGCCGAGGGCTTTCAGTTCCGGCGTGCGGAACTCCGAAGAGGTGGTCGTTACTTCTTTTCAGATGGACGGCGTACCGAGAGGGTGGGGTGGTGATGGTGGTGAGAGGTGTTCGTCCTCTTATGAGAAGCGTTCCGGCAACAACCGAGCGACACACGGAGGAGGAGGGCTCCTAGTTCTCCTGCAGGTGATCCTTCGATGATTCGACGGCAGCAGCGCGACTGGGGCCTCTGGTGGTCTTGAGCAGCGGCAACGAGAGGGCTTATCGGGTTCTGGTTATTTGACATATGAATCGAAAATTCAAAATTTAGAAATGTAATTAGCGCTCAGGACGGAAGAATCGAAGATATCACCTGTAATCGAAATTAGGGTTCATGCAATTTGGGGAAAACGGAGGTGGAGGTTTTTTGTTTCTGAAATGGGAAAAATGAGGTGCGGATTATGTATGGTTAGAGAAATGAGATGTGTTAATACATAAATGCACCTCGAGTTATAATTTAAGTTGACCAAATCGGTAAGTGAGAAACACGCTCCCGGAATATTTTGAGGAATATTTCGATCCGGTAAAAATAGTAAGTTAGTGTCTAACGGCGCAAAGTTGAGGTAGTCGGGTGTCACGGTTTTCCGTTCGGGTAAGTAAGTGTCAAAAAGTCGAAACCTTGGGCAGGTTTCTGTAATAATTCCTATTTTTTAAGAATTCCTACTTTCAAGTTTCAACATACGTTTAAAATTTTGTACTCCGATCCTATTACATTTTTATTTTCATTTTCAAAAAAATTGGGAACATATTTGTCATAGGAGTAACTATTTTCGTAATTTGTCCAAATAAAATATTATATTCAATCCAAAAATAGTCACATATGGTCAACGTTGACTTTTTTTGTACGTTCAATACATATGATAAATAGTGTACAAAAATTATGAAAAAATTACTAAAATAAAATTAAATTTTATTTTAGTAATTTTTTCATAATTTTTGTACATTATTTATCCTATGTATTGGAACGACAAAAAAAAATCAACGTTGACCACCTGTGACTAATTCTGTGAGACGGAGTGAGTATCATTTTATTCAAATAATAGCAATTAATTTCGACTTATCTAACACTTTAATATGTGAACTTCTTGGCTTATACTCGTAAATTAACTGATCAATATTGCGTGAAAAATGATTAATTTTATCATGTTTTTTTTAATGAATGTAGATAACGATTTGGAAACAAATACAACATGCCTAGTATATAATGCAATAATTCATCAAGAATCTTATCTTTCTTATTAGTTGATTGCTTTGACAATCTTGACATGTTATAAGAGGGCCTATTGGATGGTTACTGGTACCATATGAACAGTATGGTACCGGCCCGTAAACAAAACCAAAAGCCCAAAATTTTCCGCTACCCACTCTTACTCTTACTCAGTCCAAACACAAACTCTCCTCTTTTCTCGCGTTCTCCGCAACCCTACCCAAAAAATTTCAGAAATCTTCGGCCGATCCACGACGATATCAAAGCTCCGCTACATCCACCGCGACGCCGCAACAACCGTCTCGCTATCACCGCGTCGCCGCAACCACCAACCCTACCATCGCGCTGCCGCAATCATCAACCCTACCACCGCCACCTCTATCCCAGCATCGTCGACACCGCCGTTCGTCTCACCCCAAGCGAGTCCCGCGTCCGCTCCATCGACGTCCGCCGCCTATCCGCCCGTGCCTGCTTCGTCGACTTCCGCCATCTCTCCTCCTGTGCCCACTCCGACAACAGATTTAGGATTTCCTCATAGTCGTGTTCAAAATTTCTTTACGATTATTTTCTTTTGGGAAGGATTAGATAATGAAGAATAGTGAAATATGAGGGAATTCATGATTGTGTTTTGCCTCGATGAATTGAACTTCATGTTTTCTTGTCTAGGAAGAGGATCGAAAGGGAGAAGAACGAGGGGCAGCTCAAGCAGATTCTCGACAGAGGCGAGTTTTAAAATAAGCTCGAGATCGAGCTCGATGCCTTTATCGACTCCAGGTGATAAATAAACGAGTCTGTTTCTTGCTTCTGTTTAATGTTATGGTCAGGTATTGTTTTGTTTGGCTTTGACATAGAATATGATTATGTTTTGCTTTGATATGTAATTCACTATTTGTGTGGATTTCTTCTCTGTTTTGATGTCGCCTCTATCCCCAACGCCGTCGACACCGTCGTTCATCTCTCCTCAAGCGAGTCCCGCTCCCGCTCCGTCTCTGTCCGCTGCCTCTCCGTCTGCGCCATCTCCGTCTGCGCCATCTCCGTCTGCGCCCTCTCCGCTAGCGCCGACATTACCTAGGTTCTACTCCGTTCTCGTCTCCGCCGTTGACTCCCCCGAAATTCAATGGTTCGTCTCTCTCCGTTGTTTTTTCGAGCAATTTTCTCCAGCGGTATTACCTTAATATTTCAGCCCCAGAAGGACATTTGCCCAATTTCACTTGCTGGAATATTCCCGATTCATTGTTGTCTTTGATTTTCAAAACTCTGTTAATATTATTATAGGCATGGATGGAAGGTGAGATCACCTAATTCCTCTTTCATTACAAAAATTTTATAAGTGATTATTAATGAGATACTGGTAGAGGTCCATTTATATTCATTAACATGTTTGGTGAATCACAAATTTGTTGCATCATTTCATTTATATTTATATTTTTTGTGTGTACTTATTGTGTCCCGTGATCAGCTTCTACATGTGCAACTTTGATCCCATAAATGCAGGGGCAATGGTACAGCAGGAATATATCCAATTTCTGAAAACTGAAACAAGATCTCCATATGCCTCTATGGTCATCAAATTGATGTTGGGAAGGAGTGGTATGATTCCCTTGTACTTTTAAATATCGGTTGTATTCTAGTTTCAGGATCCACAACTTGCTCTTAATCTATGTTTATGTGTTTTCAAGATATATTTGAAGTTGCTACAGAAGATGGTACCGTACTTTCCATGAAGTTACACAGACTTTGTAGGATGCCTTTTAGGGTAGTGAAGACCAAACGTTGCTATTTGAGGCACCGCAGTAGCTTTAGCTGGCTGTACTTCTCACAACTTGCGGCACTCAAAGAACTTGCACTTATGAAGATTTGTTGCAATAGATTTTTATTAGTTGCCTGACTTAATTTTATTAATGGTAGAAAGAGTGGTGCATTTTTCTGAGTCTAGTAACTTTACTGATGTTGATTCTTTTGGTAAGGCTTTGGGTTAACATCATTTTCCTGTCCCTCGTGCCGTGGAATACAATCTTCATTGTGTTATCATGTCACTCATCCAAGTATATCCACGGTAAGTTTCCAGCTCTATATGCCTTTTTATTACGTAAGGTCAATAGTGAATCAGTACAGTTATACACTTAATTACTTGAATATTCACTGATTTGTAATGAATTTTTCTCCGTTTAGATTGTTTTTTGTGACTTTTTAATTAGTATATATTGAGTGAAAAATAAAAAAAAAACAATAAATTTAAGATGAAAAAGTCAATTATCACAGTTATTGACTAGCATCTACATAAACTTGTGATGAATTATTCTCTGTTTGGTCTGTTAATTTGATGAAAAACCATACACAAAAAATTGTAAGATCAAAACTGAATCATCACACTTATTTGATGAAATCTACATTGATTTGTGATAAATTATCCCTTTTTTGGTCTGTTCTTTGTGACTTTGTAATTAGTAACTATTTATGATGAGTTCAACTTCTAATTTGTGATGAATTCTACTCTGATTTGTTATGGCTTCTCCTCTGTTTTGTGTTCTTTTGTGAATTTGTAATTAGTATGAATTGTGTTTTGCATGTTGAAGGTGAATCATTAAATTTATTGAGTAGAATCTACTCTGATTTTTGAAAACCTCTACTCTGATTTGTAATGACTTCTCCTCTGTTTTGTCTTGTTTTTGTAATTTTATAATTACTATGAATTATGCAAAAAGGAATAAAGAATAAATAAACTTTGATTTATAATTAATTCTGTTTTGTTTGTTATGGTCTTTTCTGTTTGCAATAATAATTAATTATTCTTGCTTTCAGGAAACATTTCACATAACCGAGGGAGGCAAACAATAATCGAGGGAGGCGAACAATAATCGATAGAGGAGAATGATTACGGCCACCTTCGGCGGCTTCAAGATTTTAATAAAGGGATAAAGGGGGGGTCTTGTATCGAAAGGTCTTGTATCGAAAGATCATGTATCGAAGTGGCAACAATAATCGATGGAGGAGAATGATTACGGCAACCTTCGGCGACTTCAGAATTTTAATAAAGAGATAAAAGGGGGGGGGGGTATTGTATCGAAAGGTCTTGTATCGAAAAGTCTTGTATCGAAGTGGCAACAATAATCGCGGTAGGCAAACAATAATCGACGACATTACCTTGTTATAATGAGTTCTACTGCGTTTAGTAGTGCAGTCTACTCTATTCCGTATCATATTCTACTCAATTTATTCTTGTTTTCTACAATAATTGAGGGAGGCAACAATAATCGAAGTGGCAACTATAATCGAGGGAGGCAAACAATAATCGAGGGAGGCAAACAATGATTACGGCCACCTTCGGCGGCTTCAGAATTTTAATAAAGGGATAAAGGGGGGTTCTTGTATCGAAAGGTATTATATCGAAAGGTCTTGTATCAAAAGGTCTTGTATCGAAGTGGCAACAATAATCGAGGGAGGCAACAATAATCGAGGGAGGCAAACAATGATTACGGCCACCTTCGGCGGCTTCAGAATTTTAATAAAGGGATAAAGGGGGGGTCTTGTATCGAAAGGTCTTGTATCGAAGTGGCAACAATAATCGAGGGAGGCAACAATAATCGAGGGAGGCAAACAATGATTACGACCACCTTCGGCGGCTTCAGAATTTTAATAAAGGGATAAAGGGGGGGTCTTGTATCGAAAGGTCTTGTATCGAAGTGGCAACAATAATCGAGGGAGGCAACAATAATCGAGGGAGGCAACAATAATCGAGGGAGGCAAACAATGATTACGGCCACCTTCGGCGCCTTCAGAATTTTAATAAAGGGATCAAGGGGGGTCTTGTATCGAAAGGTCTTGTATCGAAAGGTCTTGTATCGAAGTGGCAACAATAATCGAGGGAGGCAACAATAATCGAGGGAGGCAAACAATGATTACGGCCACCTTCGGCGGCTTCAGAATTTTAATAAAGGGATAAAGGGGGGGTCTTGTATCGAAAGGTCTTGTATCGAAGTGGCAACAATAATCGAGGGAGGCAACAATAATCGAGAGAGGCAAACAATGATTACGGCCACCTTCGGCGGCTTCAGAATTTTAATAAAGGGATAAAGGGGGGTCTTGTATCGAAAGGTCTTGTATCGAAGTGGCAACAATAATCGAGGGAGGCAACAATAATCGAGGGAGGGAAACAATGATTACGGCCACCTTCGGCGACTTTAGATTTTTAATAAAGGGATAAAGGGGGGTCTTGTATCGAAAGGTCTTGTATCGAAAGGTCTTGTATCGAAGTGGCAATAATAATCGAAGTGGCAACAATAATCGAGGGAGGCAAACAATGATTACGGCCACCTTCGGTGGCTTCAGAATTTTAATAAAGGGATAAAGGGGGGGTCTTGTATCGAAAGGTCTTGTATCGAAGTGGCAACAATAATCGAGGGAGGCAAACAATTATCGTGGTCATTATGTTGTTCTAATGAGGTCTACTGCATTTAGTAGTCTATTCTACTCTGTTCTGTATCATATTCTACTTCATATATTGATGCATTCTACAACAATAATCGAGGGAGGCAAACAATGATTACGGCCACCTTCAGCGGCTTCAGAATTTTAATAAAGGGATAAATGGGGGTCTTTTATCAAAAGGTCTTGTATCGAAAGGTCTTGTATCGAAAGGTCTTGTATCGAAGTGGCAACAATAATCGAGGGAGGCAACAATAATCGAGGGAGTCAAACAATAATCGAGGGAGGCAAACAATAATCGAGGCCATTATGTTGTTGTAATGAGGTCTACTGCATTTAGTAGTCTATTCTACTCTATTCTGTATCATATTCTACTACATTTATTAATGCATTCTACAACAATAATCGAGGGAGGCAACAATAATCGAAGTGGCAAAAATAATCGAGGGAGGCAAACAATGATTACGGCCACCTTCGGCGGCTTCAGAATTTTAATAAAGGGATAAATGGGGGGTCTTTTATCGAAAGGTCTTGTATCGAAAGGTCTTGTATCGAAGTGGCAACAATAATCGAGGGAGGCAACAATAATCGAGGGAGACAACAATAATCGAGGGAGGCAAACAATGATTACGGCCACCTTCGGCGGCTTTAGAATTTTAATAAAGGGATAAAGGGGGGGTCTTGTATTGAAAGGTCTTGTATCGAGAGGTCTTGTATCGAAAGGCCTTGTATCGAAGTGGCAACAATAATCGAGGGAAGCAAACAATAATCGAGGGAGGCAACAATAATCGAGGGAGTCAAACAATAATCGAGGGAGGCAACAATAATCGAGGGAGTCAAACAATAATCGAGGGAGACAAACAATAATCGAGGCCATTATGTTGTTGTAATGAGGTCTACTGCATTTAGTATTCTATTCTACTCTATTCTGTATCATATTCTACTCAATTTATTAATGCATTCTACAACAATAATCGAGGGAGGCAACAATAATCGAAGTGGCAACAATAATCGAGGGAGGCAAACAATGATTACGGCCACCTTCGGCGGCTTAAGAATTTTAATAAAGGGATAAAGGGGGGGTCTTGTATCGAAAGTTCTTGTATCGAAGTGACAACAATAATCGAAGTGACAACAATAATCGAGGGAGGCAACCATAATCGAGGGAGGCAAACAATAATCGAGGGAGGCAAACAATGATTACGGCCACCTTCGGCGGCTTCAGAATTTTAATAAAGGGATAAAGGGGGGGTCTTGTATCGAAAGGTCTTGTATCGAAAGGTCTTGTATCGAAGTGGCAACAATAATCGAGGGAGGCAAACAATAATCGAGGGAGGCAACAATAATCGAGGGAGGCAAACAATGATTACGGCCACCTTCGGCGGCTTCAGAATTTTAATAAAGGGATAAAGGGGGGTCTTGTATCGAAAGGTCTTGTATCGAAGTGGAAACAATAATCGAGGGAGGCAACAATAATCGAGGGAGTCAAACAATAATCGAGGGAGACAAACAATAATCGAGGCCATTATGTTGTTGTAATGAGGTCTACTGCATTTAGTAGTCTATTCTACTCTATTCTGGATCATATTCTACTCCATTTATTAATGCATTCTACAACAATAATCGAGGGAGGCAACAATAATCGAAGTGGCAAAAATAATCGAGGGATGCAAACAATGATTACGGCCACTTTCGGCGGCTTCAGAATTTTAATAAAGGGATAAAGGGGGGGGGGGGGTCTTTTATCGAAAGGTCTTGTATCGAAAGGTCTTGTATCGAAGTGGCAACAATAATCGAGGGAGGCACCAATAATCGAGGAAGACAACAATAATCGAGGGAGGCAAACAATGATTACGGCCACCTTCGGCGGCTTCAGAAGTTTAATAAAGGGATAAATGGGGGGTCTTGTATTGAAAGGTCTTGTATCGAAGGTCTTGTATCGAAAGGTCTTGTATCGAAGTGGCAACAATTATCGAGGGAGGCAAACAATAATCGAGGGAGGCAACAATAATCGAGGGAGTTTAACAATAATCAAGGGAGGCAAACAATAATCGAGGCCATTATGTTGTTGTAATGAGGTCTACTTCATTTAGTAGTCTATTCTACTCTATTCTGTATCATATTCTACTCAATTTATTAATGCATTCTACAACAATAATCGAGGGAGGCAACAATAATAAAAGTGGCAACAATAATCGAGGGAGGCAAACAATGATTACGGCCACCTTCGGCGCCTTCAGAATTTTAATAAAGGGATAAAGGGGGGGTCTTGTATCGAAAGGTCTTGTATCGAAGTGGCAACAATAATCGAGAGAGGCAATAATAATCGAGGGAGGCAAACAATGATTACGGCCACCTTTGGCGGCTTCAGAATTTTAATAAAGGGATAAAGGGGGGGTCTTTTATCGAAAGGTCTTGTATCGAAAGGTCTTGTATCGAAGTGGCAACAATAATCGAGGGAGGCAACAATAATCGAGGGAGGCAAACAATAATCGAGGCCATTATGTTGTTGTAATGAGGTCTACTGCATTTAGTAGTCTATTCTACTCTATTCTGTATCATATTCTACTCCATTTATTAATGCATTCTACAACAATAATCGAGGGAGGCAACAATAATCGAAGTGGCAAAAATAATCGAGGGAGGCAAACAATGATTACGGCCACCTTCGGCGGCTTCAGAATTTTAATAAAGGGATAAATGGGGGGTCTTTTATCGAAAGGTCTTGTATCGAAAGGTCTTGTATCGAAGTGGCAACAATAATCGAGAGAGGCAACAATAATCGAGGGAGACAACAATAATCGAGGGAGGCAAACAATGATTACGGCCACCTTCGGCGGCTTCAGAAGTTTAATAAAGGGATAAAGGTGGGGTCTTGTATTGAAAAGTCTTGTATCGAAAGGTCTTGTATCGAAAGGTCTTGTATCGAAGTGGCAACAATTATCGAGGGAGGCAAACAATAATCGAGGGAGGCAACAATAATCGAGGGAGTCAAACAATAATCGAGGGAGGCAAACAATAATCGAGGCCATTATGTTGTTGTAATGAGGTCTACTTCATTTAGTAGTCTATTTTACTCTATTCTGTATCATATTCTACTCAATTTATTAATGCATTCTACAACAATAATCGAGGGAGGCAACAATAATAAAAGTGGCAACAATAATCGAGGGAGGCAAACAATGATTACGGCCACCTTCGGCGGCTTCAGAATTTTAATAAAGGGATAAAGGGGGGGTCTTGTATCGAAAGGTCTTGTATCGAAGTGGCAACAATAATCGAGGGAGGCAATAATAATCGAGGGAGGCAAACAATGATTACGGCCACCTTTGGCGGCTTCAGAATTTTAATAAAGGGATAAAGGGGAGGTCTTGTATCGAAAGATCTTGTATCGAAAGGTCTTGTATCGAAGTGGCAACAATAATCGAGGGAGGCAAACAATAATCGAGGGAGGCAAACAATGATTACGGCCACCTTCGGCGGCTTCAGAAATTTAGTAAAGGGATAAAGGGGGGTCTTGTATCGAAAGGTCTTGTATCGAAAGGTCTTGTATCGAAGTAACAACAATAATCGAGGGAGGCAACAATAATCGAGGGAGGCAAACAATGATTACGGCCACCTTCGGCGGCTGAATAATTTTAGTAAAGGGATAAAGGGGGGGGGGGGGGGGGGGTCTTGTATCGAAAGGTCTTGTATCGAAGTGGCAACAATAATCGAGGTAGGCAAACAATAATCGAGTGAGTCAAACAATAATCGAGGGAGGCAAACAATAATCGAGGCCATTATGTTGTTGTAATGAGGTCTACTGCATTTAGTAGTCTATTCTACTCTATTCTGTATCATATTCTACTCCATATATTAATGCATTCTACAACAATAATCGAGGGAGGCAACAATAATCGAGGAAGGCAAACAATAATCGAGAGAGACGAACAATAATCGAGGAAGGCAACAATATTCTTACTGAACAATGATTCGGCGGCTCACCGCCTGCGGCGGCTCACCGCCTTCGGCGGTATACGATCGAGGGAGGTGAACTTGAATCGAGGGCAGCAGCATGATCTAATGAGTTCTACTGCATTTAGTAGTGTATTCTACTCTATTTATGATCATATTCTACTCCGTTTTATCCTAAATTCTACTGTATGTGTACACAACATCTAATACATGAATAAAAAAAATACCTATACATAATTTTCCATATTATAATAAACATAATCTTGACGTAATAAAATTTCTGTTGAATAAGACAATGAAATAAAAATTCTTTATTAGTATATACTACTACATCAATACCTAAACCCTAATGGAGGCGAACAATCGAATTAAGTACTACTACATTAATATACTACTACATTAATAGGGGATCATGTTCTAATGAGTTTTACTCCATTTAGTACTGAATTCTACTCTGTTTATATGCATATTCTACTCTATTTATTCATGAATTTAGACTAAATTTGTTATTATAATATACTCTATAACTAAATTATTCTACATATTCGTGATAAATAACGTAATCCGAATTACAAAAAAATGGAATCATAGTAGAATAAATTTCAAACCATCATTAGTAATTTCTATAATTTGTGTGAGAAACCATATACACTAAAAAAAAATAAAAAATAAAAATTCTCAAATATGCAAAATTTCAATACTACCTCATTTCATAAACCAAACAAACATACACAAAAGTTTTAATTCAACTACCCACAAAAGTATAGAAATCCAAAGTTTAATTTACAATCATAATTCCTAACTTCACAACATTCGTATTGTCGCAAATCATGGGGAAGGGGAAGGGGTGGGGGCTGCTGCGGCTGTGGGTTAGTCTTCATCGGCTGGCGATTGGCGTATCTTTCGCTCACGAACAAACTCTTGAGACGAAGACGAGCTACCCTTAGGCCATGCGATTTCGCGGCTTTGTACAACTCGTTTGCACAATATTCAACTACAACAAGAATTTATTAAATAGTTAATATAATCAAGAACCCTTGATAGTAGTAGTTTAAAATTTTCTATACCAAGACTAAATTCATTCTCGGCCGATCGAGCTTACTCACATTGTATTTCTAGAAAGTCATCCCACCTGTATGACCTTTCCTCTTCTTTTTCCTAAAAAGAACACCTCAATTACTGTGATAAATAACTACAAAATACTCGAGGTAACTAGATGGTGATTACAGAGGATAGTTAAACCTTGTATATGTTTGCATATTCCCGGTATATCTGTAAGTGTTGAGGTCTGACTGCGAACACATAAGTATCTCTGTTCCAAAATCGAAAAAAGAAGTCAGATTACAAAGACCGAATTCGACAAATTTCAAGAACCCAAAAAGAGTATAATACCTCATCAAGATTCTCTTATACCCTATCAACTTATATCAGTACAACTACCGCCACAACTCACAAATTCGCTAAATAATTAAAAAGTAAATCAAATTAGTTATAAATAGAAGAAATCAGTAGTAAGTTGAGAAGAACACAGTATTAAAAAGAGAAGAATTTAGTATTAAAGATAGAATAATTTAGAATACAAAACTTGGACCATCGTTTTTGTCATCTCTAGAATCAACATTGATAACTCCAACATCATCACTAAAATCCACTTAAAATGCCTACAAAAATACATAAATACATAAAAAAAAAAAAATCAAAGCTGTAAAATGTTATGAAGCGATTATGGAGGTATTTAAAGCTTCACGATTATTGGTGTGTAAAACTGTAGAAGAAAGCAAGAAAAAAAAATCACTTAAATGCATCTATTTACCTCATCCATTTCAAGTTTGATAACTATTTTTATTGTAATCATACTCTATTACAGAAAAACCAAACGAATATATAAGAATTACACTAGAAAACAGAATAAAATTCATTTGAAAAAATGAAAAAAAAAATGCATGATGTAATAATAATGTTTTAAATAATTGTTCAAAACAAAGAAGAATTTCACATAAAACAGAGAAGAATTTCAAACACAACAAAGTAGAATATTACACAGAATATCAAACAAAGTCTGCACAATCATAAGTGGAAATCATCCTACAAAAATACAAATTTTAACAAGTAAAAAGTACTGAGAAATTATATTAACGAACAAAAGAATTGTATACCAAAAAGAGAAGAATTGCGTACCAAATAGAGAAGAATTCTAAATAAAATATACCACATAAAATAGAAAGAATACAAATAACAAAAATAGAGGAATAGAGAAGGATTCCACAAAAAAACTAGAGAAGTATTAAACCAGGAAATAGATAAGAATTCATTTGAAAAACTGAGAGTTTTTTATTTGTAAAACAAAGAAGAATTCCATGATGCAGTAAAAAGTTACGATTAATTGGTCAACAAAATAGAGAAGAATTCAACATAAAACAGAGTAGAATTTCACACATAACAAAGAAGAATGCCATACAAAAACAGATAGAGTTCCACACATAACAGAGAAGCTTAACATTTATCACCATTGACTACTCATTTGGATGAATAAAGGATCACTATCATGTTTACTGAAATAAAAAATAAAACATTGTTTTCAAAGGGAGATGTAAGGTTACAAACATATCAATAAAGTCATGATTTATTGACTTGGCAGTTGGCAGTAGCTTTTTGATAAGTCACACTAGATCAAATAAAGGGTACAAATTAATTAAAACACCAAAAGTATACATTTTTTTCTTAATTATATGTGATTTTTTATCCATCAAATTTAAACACACATTATAATACAAAAAATGAAAGATAAATTAAAAGTAGCATGCATATATATAGAATTACATGAAACCTACCTAGTTACATGCATGCATATTATTAATTTCTACTATAAATTAAGCTAAATACTCACAATGAAGGGTCTACACTTGAGAATACTCCTATTTAAGAAGGGTCTGCACTTGACTATGGGCTTCAACACTGTTGGTCCTGAATGTTAGAGTTCGAACAAATGATCAATTTTTGTATTTCAAATAAAGATGATACATTAGGTGTAAGAGAAACATGTATTTTCATGACCGGTTTGAAAAGTATGGGGCGTGTGGCAGTGTTGGGAAGATAAAACTTCATTTTAATCATTACTCTCGGTATATCTTGTTGAATGACAGAGCTCACCTGCCATAAAAAAAATCAAACACATCAGCAAAATTAATATCCAAATAAATGCAGCTATCATACGGAAAATGACCAATGAAATATAGTAATTTGGAGAGAAAGCACTAAGAAAAGCAAATATGCTAGTTACTACAGCAACACTTAGAAGACCTATCCTGAGGACCAAGAAAAAAAGTTAGATAATAACGGTGAGGGTTAGTCAAGTAATCCAAATTCAGATACTTCAAAGCAAAATATTCAATTGCATCTGCTTTTTGTGAAACTTGAAAGAACAAGATATTTTAGGCTTTAAGCATATGCATTTCGGATCCATAAAACTATTTTACAGAGAATATGTATTCACTCGGAAAACTAACAAAACCATGGGAAGCAAACCAAGGGAATCCAAAACATAAGACATATGCCTTGTATTTATGAGGATCTCACCCAAGCATATTCCATTCTCATTTCATGGCATTATTATAAGAGGTTTATACACAGTTGGCACGTTGATAAACAAACTCGATTAATCGAAGAAATAGGAACTCAGAAGGCCATCTGTCATAACAATTTCGGAGGAAAGTCCATCCGGCATAACAATTTTGCGTGGATACTCTCGAGTCGTGAAAGATTACTTGGCTGAATCGAAAACTAATAATATTCACACCCTAAGTCGAACAAAATCGAAAAAAATCGCAACTATAGAAAGAGTTTAGGTTGACATACCTCGCCGCCGCCTTGTGTTGTCACTGCCTCGCCGCCGCTACCTCGGGTCGTCGATACCTCGTCGCCGCTGCTCGTAACCGCTCACCTCGCCGCTGCTCGCAACCACTCGCCTTCTCAACAAATCGCCGGTGTAGCCTCACCGGAGCTTCGAATAGTGAAATCCCCAATTGTGACATGGAAAGAATGAGTTTCGGGCTAGGGTTAGAGAAAGAGCGGAGAGAAAGATAGCAGCGAGAGAAAGAGGAAAAAGGGAGAAAATAAAAAGAAGAAAAAAATTATGATTAAAAAGATAAAATGTTTAAATAACAAAAAACGGTACCATGTAGAATTGGGTGGTACTAGTACCACCTAATAATTTGCCTGTTATAAGACTAGTTCTTATATGTGAAGTTGTTTGACATGTTCTCTTTTTTAAAGTTTCATTTTGGCATTTTTATTTTAATTTATCTCGAGTAAAAACGACTATACACGTGTGTTCAATTCAAGAGTACTTGTGCTCAATCAACCACAATCTAATGCTATGTTTGTTTTGAGGATGAAATTCATGAACTAAAATTGATGGTCAACGAACTCAGTTTCATTGACCATGTTGTGGTTTATGTCTACCTCTGCTTTGGTGCAATGTTAAAGTAATCACCCGTAACAAGTCATTGTCCAACTCTTAACATTGATCATCATCATCGATGAACCTGTTAGAAATATAATATCACTTGGATTTTGTCAAAAAATTAAAAATTAATTGCATAGAAATTTACGATAAAAACACATAAGCCTTGCACTAAGTCCAAAAATAAGCTTACAAAATATCTTTATTTATTACTAGTAATAATTATCTCTATAAATAAGAACACACAATAAATAAAATCTTGGTTTGATGTAGTAGTATATACTCTTTAATATCATTTCCTATATTATTTTGACCTACACCTACGCTTAGAATTACAAAAGAAAAATAACTCGATTCTCTCCGGACAAAAAAGGGTGTCGCGGCGTCGGGCGGTAGGTCTCGCAGCGGCCGCGGCCCTTCCGGAAAGATGATGATAACAATATTTTCTTGGTGGAAGCTGCCGCCTCTAACTCCTTGGTCTCATCAATATAAATTTGTCTGTCCCTGCATTCCACACTGCAAAACCCCAAATCACCCCTGCAGATTAACACAATTAATTACCATTACTACATATATATATTAGATTAATTAATTATAAATTTAAAAAATAAATTTATTTAGTGTACATGTAGGTACCTGTACATGTAGATTTCTTTCTCAGGATGGAAGGGCTTGTGGCAAAGATGGCATGACTTTAGATAGCAATCGACCAACACGATCGGCTTCACCACAACATATCGTGAGTTCGCATTTGCAAGCTTTTTCAGGATTAATCTCAGCCCTTCATCTTCACATGATGAAGATGATGAACACTTTTTCTTGTTCCATATTATTGAAAACATTTTTAATGTAGACTGTGTTTTTGTGAGACGATTGAGATATTTATGAAGATATATACTCCAAATATTCTAATATTTGTTTTTTTTATGGACAAAATCACAACCACACAAAGTCTTGTATTTGCACCACGTGCATTAATACTCGTGTATCCTCTTTCTTTATAAACAATTATCTAGATATTTTTAAGTAAATGTTACTGTAGTACTAGTGAGTGATGTAGGAATACTAGGAATTTCTTGAGGGAAAAGTTACATTTGAAAGGAAAAATAAATAAATACCACACTCATCATTAATTTAAATTTCAATTTTTTAATATCTTGATAATTGGTTTCAAATTACATAGTAAATTAAAATGACATTTTTTTTTTTTGTAATTTACAAAAAAAAATTGCATTAGTTTTTAAGACATATAGAGTATAATAATTGAAACTGGAAAAATTATACAACAATATGCTTAAACTAGACGTGTTCAACGCTTTCAAATTGCGGATTTTGGTTGTATTTTTTGGGGAACCGAAACTAAATTAGGAGTTTCACTGTTCTGGTTTCGATTTTCGATTCTAACCTTTTTTATTTATTTTGTTCTTGATTTTTTGAATAAAAGACGGTTTTGAACAGGAACAATTGGTTTTGTCGGTTCCGGTTATGTCTTTTTGGGAACCGAAACCGAACAGACTAAAAATCAGTATCGGTTAGATTCTGAAAACCAGTCCGGATACTCGATTTTCAATTAATTTTAGGCACGTCTAGCTTCAAATGTATTTTCACTATTGCCGACAACGACAAGCAATAAAAATAGTATCTCACAATATTATTATTATTATTATTATTATTATTATTATTATTATTATTATTATTATTATGTCCATTTAATAAAACGTGAAAGCCGTGCGGCCCGTGAATAATAGTTTACGTGTCTAAATTATGAAATGCGTGATGGCAAATTAAGTATCGCATGGACAATAAATACTTACAAAAATATTCATTTATATTCAAAATATAAATAAGTATAAACTTTTTGTAATTTGTACACCTGATTTTAAACAAATTTGAACTTAATTTCAGTTCATTTCAATATACTTCAGATTGTTTCATTTTATTTCAGCACAGCTGAATTAATTTCGTATCAAAATAAATTAAAATAAAATAAATAAAAATAATCTAAATCAATAATTTTAACTATATTATTAATATTTAAAAAATTATAAAATAATTTTAAAAATTATTATTATTTTTATAAAAAAATCAATTTAGTTCAGTTTAGATAATTTCATTTCAGTTCAATTGTATACAAAATAACGGGTTCTTCATCTCTTATAAATTATTTTAAAATTTAAATCAAACATTAAATTGATTCATATTTAAATAATTTAAATTAATATTAAAATCAATTGTAAAAAAGACACATTTAATTTACTTTTATTGAAAATCTCTAAATAAAAAAAAAAAAACGATTTATAAAAAGAATAAAATAAACTATTAATATATATGTTTTTTATAATGTCATTTATAATTTTATTTTTTTCATTGTAAATACAATTTTACATTTAAAAAAAAAATATAATAAAAATAATGTTATAAACTCAAGAGAATTGAGAGGGAATAATATAGTAGAAAGAAAGACAATATGAGAGGAGAATATAATTGTTATGAATTGTTGTATTCATTCATATGGGGAGACCCCTTTATATAGGATACAAAGTAGGGTTTCTGTCTTGTTCACCAAGAAAGGGTAAACTAGTCATTCACTAATTAATAATATTCATAACACTCCCCCTTGAATGACTATTTACAGGATTTGCTGCCTCGTTAAAACCTTGCCAGGAAAACCCAGTGGGACAAAACCTCGACGAAGGAAAAAGAGTACAGCCTGCTCCCCCTGATTGTAATCACCGAAGATCTTTGACTTTGTGATCAATCAGTCTCATTAAAACCTGTAACTAATAAAACCATATAGGAAAAACTTAGTTATTCAAGTATACATTTTGGTCTTCAGGACACAAACTTTGAATTTTCGAGTTTCACATTCATTTGTATTATTGTATATTTTTCGTCCTTCAGGGACATGTCTTTACCAGACATCTATATTGACTAGAGCATTTGCAATTGCTATAACCGGCCGGTAACTCTTCTGGAGTATATTAGATGCATCTAGTGTTCAATATACATTTCTTGACAAATGAACAATAATGTGAACTTTAATTCACAATCATTTGAACTTCAGGTTCAATATCACAATTTATCTCGAAAACAAACTCAAATGGAACATTCTGATGTCCTCATTAATTATTATCGAGTGATGTACATGCCTCGTTAAAAACCTCGTTATAAAACCCTGTAGGAAAAAATACTCGAGGAAAAGAGTACATGACATTCACATTTATATTTTGGTGATTGTCTCGTTAAAAACCTTTAACTAAGAAAACCCTGTGGGAAAAACTTAGTAGAGGGAAAAAGAGTGCAATCACTGGTCTTCAGGACCAATCACTGGTCTTCGGGACCTTATATTCAATATCATTTTTGTCCATAATGAAATATGTAATATGATATTGTATATGTTCTGATTTTCATTTCCTTTCATTTAAGGAATCTTAAAATCCATCAAGGATTTTCATGTATGTATCATTTGATGCATATATTTATCGTTGTTGCTGCCATAAATATTAAGTAGCGGAACTTAATGTCATCCTTTAAAATATCGAGTTTCTGCGAAAAACTTTTGAGCAACTAATCTCGCTTTTATATCTCACCACATCATTATTCGTTTTCGTACGAACACCCACGTATATCCTTCTGGGATAATATTTTTATCCAACGAGTAATGCTCAGCCTCAATTGCTCATTTCTATTTTCTTGAGTGCTGCCGGCACACTATTATTGATTTAAGTTTTGGATCCAATTTTTCTAGAACAACTCTTGAGGCAAATATGTCGTTGACGACTTTTTCCATTTGATGACAATTCAATATATCAACCAAAGCATTTCTCATAATATTTAATTTGGTTGTTCCGCAATCCCACGATTTTCTATCATCATGTGCACATGTTTTTTCAATGGGATTTCCATCTAACTCTCTTCAGGAGATTTTGAGGGTGACTTAATTTCTTTGTTTTTCCGCGGATTTATTTTATATCTTAAGATCGATCTACTACGCTTCAGGCGTATATTAGAATCAACATTTGAGTTGATCTCTTTGGTATTTGAACTCTTATAGTTCATTTATCACAAATATATGTGATTTTGTCACACCTTCATTAATTTGGCAGATTACTTGCTGAATATTGCAAGTCACTTATTTTCATGAACTTCGGGTTCAATTGATTGGTGCATGAATCTAGAGATAAAGATCGTTTTCATTCCATGAAATTTCTCGGCATTTATAACTTTTATATTCTTATCTCCCCCTAATGCCGGGAAATGATCTTCCTTAAATATGCAAATCAACATAATTGCTATAAACCGATCTTCAAGATCGCGGGCTCGAGATATTTAATATACCTTATTTTCTAATATGCCCGTTCATGAAAATACGCTCTAATGGTGATATGAATATAAGTTGCATATTAATTCGCAGATGGGAAATAACAATTTCCACGCACTTAATAATAATCATGATATGCATCATTTTCATTTTAAGTACATTTGTAGTACTCGTGGGGATAATTAGTAAAGCTCTTCCGGAGCCCACTATTAATATGTCTTATTTGCATAATAGTTGTTTTACCAACGATCCTTCGGGGATACAGTATTTTTACCAATCATCCTTCGGGGATATACAATATCTTTACCAATGATCCTTCGGGGATCAAAATACTTGTGTCGTTCAAACTTTATTCACGGCAGGGATTTCGTGTTTTCTTCTTTGATTGTTTCACCCAAACCTTTTTGGAGAACAAAATAAATCTCAATATATAATTTTCTCATAAACTACATTTAATTGGAATCGACTTTTTCGATATTCCACAAGTACTCACATAATAAGATACATTTGTTCTCGATTTTCAAAAGATATCCTTCAGGGATAATTCATATGACGAGAACAATCGATTTTGGCTACTATGAGTATCATTATCATGATGTAACTTTATTAAAAACATTTAATGTTTGAACTTTACTTCTTCGGGAGCAATTAATAAAAATAATTATTACATCAAAAGCCATTGATTTGATATTTCTGCGGGAATATCATATCATAACGTTCTTCCGGAACATCTAAAAGTTATTGCTACTACGGAAGTAATTTAATTTGATATTTTAAATTTATTGCTACTACGGGAGCAATTTAGATATTTATCGAATAATATCAAATCATGATTTTCTTCCAGAACGATCAATATAATATTTTAAATCGGAATATATGTTCTTCAGGAACATTTATTTTAATTGATATATTAAGAATAATTAATTTGATAATACTTCAGGAATATCAAATTTTCATGGGGATTCAAACTCATGTGCTATCCCAATATCCAAGCAAATAACCATCAGGCTATTCAACAAGGTTTGAATTAACTTTTCCTAAAGTTTCACCCACTTTGGAATTCAGGAAATACCTCAATTGATTCATGAGTCGAGTTCGCAGATACATGACTTGGCCACAAAAAAACTCGCACGATGTTCTTCAGGAACATTTAATTTTGATATTTCTTCAGGAATATCATATCATGTTCTTCAGGAACATTTATTTTTGATATTTCTTAGGATTATAATATCATACCACAATGTTCTTCAGGAACATTAAAATTTTAATTGATTTACTAGGCAATACTAATTTTATATTACTCAAGAATATCATATTGTGATGTTCTTCAGGAACTTCATCATAATTAATTTGATATTACTTCAAAAATATCATATTATAATTATTAATTTGATATTATTTCGGGAATACCAAATTATAATGTTCTTCGGGAACATATGATATTACTTCAGGAATATCAGATTATAATGTTCTTCGGGAACATATGATATTAAGAAGAAGGGAGGAGAAGTAGATATATTTATAATTATTAATGAATATAAACAAACATATAAATTCTTGCCTTGGAGTTCGGATCTTGGATAAGTAGAACTTCGATGAAGAACGCGGTTGAGCTTTCGTGCTGATAACGTGTTATAAACTCAAAATGAATTGAGAGAGAATAATAGATCCGAAAAAGATGGGAATAGAATTGTTATGAATTGTTGTATTCATTCATATGGGGAGACCCCTTTATATAGGATACAAAGTAGGGTTTCTGTCTTGTTCACCAAGAAAGGGTAAACTAGTCATTCACTAATTAATAATATTCATAACAAATAATATATATTTTTAATTTTAGTGAGGATTAAAATGTGGGATTGATTGAGGGGGTATCGGTCTATGAGATGCTACTCCTGGAGCATTACTCTTGGTGGCATCTTAACCGTAGATATACACCATACACGTCGGGTGTAGGTGATTACGTGTGTATTTAATATAATAATATTAAATCTACGGTCAAGATGTACATGGTGTACTCCACTTGGAGTAGCATAGACAAAACCAGGGGGTATCCGGTGTTATTTTGCACCGATTATTATGAAGTGTATTTTTTTACCGTTAGATCATAATCAAATCAATCTTAACCATTCAATTTTGAAATTTATTTTGCTTGAGTTAAAAACAGCTGGTTAAATATAAATTATATAACAAATAAAATCAAATAATGTAATAATTATTTTTCAAGTTTATAATTATTTAATAAATAATATAAAATTATTATAATTTAAAATAAGATAAAAATATAATCTATTATTTATATATATATATATATATATATTCATTTATTCTCGACTCTAATTTACTAAAATTATATAATTTATTTTACAATTTTTTAACATTTTTAGAGTAAAATTATAGGCTCCATGATATTTTTTTAACTTAAACAAATGTTAATATAAAAGATAGTAAAATTCATAATCATTATTTGATTGAATTTATTTGTACATGTTATAGTAAAATATATAATTTTTAATTATATTTGTACATGGTAAAATATATAATTAATAATTTATTTGTATATTTTATTTGATTTTATAATTTATAATTAACATACCAACGCTAATTAAGGACGGCCCTGAGCATAGGCCTATGCTCCATGTCTAAGTGGGTCCATTCTAAAAAAAAGTACTATTATATATAATGAAAAATTAAAAATAAGTAATTTTGCATAAATTAAAAAATGCACGTAGTAAATTGCACAAATAAATTTATTATATCAAAATGCACACACATATATATATATATATATGTGCAATTTACGTATATTTTAATATAATATAATAATTTTATACAAAATTACTCATTTTTAGATTTGTTAGGTGCATATTTTATTTTGTGCAATTTACGTGCATTTTAATTGAGTATAACAGTTATATACAAAATTACTTATTTTTAGATTCACGTGTATTTTAATTGTTACGTGCATATTTTATTTTGTGCAATTTACATGCATTTTAATATAGTGTAATAGTTATATATTAAGTGTGTATATTAGTTATATACTAAAAACTAATAAAATTATAAGTATTTTTTATAATGAATGTAAATTGCTTCTTTGATCTCATCATCTACTGCATTAAAAATGACACTTGTATCTCTGTATTGAAGTTCAGCCCATTATGCTAGACTCATATCATCTCCTCGGGTAACGGCTTTCCTCCCGGTAGTCAACTCAAGTAAAACCACCCCAAAACTATAAACATCGATCTTGTTGCTTACTTTTCTTGTGTAGGCATACTCTGTGATTCAAAGTTTACTAATTATATCAGTGTTTGAAAAATGAGTTTTTTTTAATTTATAAATAAATTTAATAACGCGTAGTAAAATACATACCAGGGGCAATGTAGCCAAAAGTTCCAGCTACAACCGATGTTGTTTCTGTTTCTGCACACTCATTGCCATTCATCAATTTTGCTAGCCCGAAATCTAGTATTTTCGCGCTGAGCTCTAAGTCCAATAGTATATTGCTGGGTTTAATGTCCCGGTGAATGATCGGCGGAAATCAGTAATGGTGCATATAGTAAAGCCATTGTGCAGCTCCAACAGAGATGTTCAGCCTCATTGGCCAATCCAGCTTTGCGGTCAAACTATTACCATGCAGCCACTGGTCGAGACTCTTGTTCCCGGAATATTGGTAGACAAGAATGTTGGAATTCGATATCCCGGGCTATTAAAATTTGCGGAAACCATAGCCCGATCAAAAACCCATCGCCGGAGATCACACGAACACCACGTACGAGCCGGAGCACGAACCGAACGCACGGCGCGGCCGAAGCCGCGCGCACGCCCAGCCCGAGCCCCCGCACGCGGGGCTCACGCGATCACCGATCGCACCCCGGCGATCGGTTGGGGTGGAGCTGCTCCAGCAGCCCCCGCGGCGAGTCCGGAGACTCGCCGCCGCCTGGAGGCCCTCGCCCTCACGGCGAGGTTGGGCACGGCACCAGCCCGTGCCCAGCGATCGACCCCTTGCGGTCGATCGCACACCCTCGGCCCAGCCGAGGGTTCGGCCTCCTTGCCCCGCCGAAACCCTAGGTGCGATCGCCCGTGGTCCGGTGGCTTCGCCACCACCACGCGATCGTCCTCTACTCCGGGTTCGATCTTCGGATCTTGTTCTACGGTATTCTCGATAAATCAAAACCGAATAAATCAAGGGCGTTTAGATTTTTACCTTTCGATTCGTTGTTCGGAGAAACGAAATCAAGATGACCTTTGAATCTTCCCACGTATTCCTTGCACTAGCTTGAACGTCGGGTGGGCGACGATCCTCCAAGCTCTATGGATCTCCTTCAACTCTCTAGAATAACAAGTATGATAATCTTGTCTTATGAATTATGAAGGCCATGTAGTGCTTTTATAGGCTACGTAGGGGATCTAAAGGAGGTGGAATATTGAGCTTCCAATATTGAAGATTAAATTGAGCCCACTGCCCAAGTCCATTAATCCTTATCAATATTAATTAATTTATTTTCCACTATATAAATTAATTGCACTCCCAATATTAAACCATATTATATCCAAATAATATTTCTCCGGTAGTATTATTTATTCCGTGTATTTAAGATATAAATATCCATGAATAAAATTTATTTATTGCTTAATAAATTTATTCATCTCTTTTATCCGAGACTAGTACCACTCAACCTTATTTATTATGCGGAATTAAATCCACTCGCGAGGTTTACATAATAAGTCCTTATGAGCTCATCTCGGGGATATTATCAACCCTTCCGGGATACACTGTCCCGTCAAGAATTCACGGCATGCCATATATAAAATACAGTGACCCAACTTAACCGGTAATTGACCCAATAATTAAACCGGTCAATTCCTTTGGAAAATCAAAGTCACTTATACTAAATATACACACCCGCAATTGTATCGGGGATTAAGAATAAAATACACTGAGTCTCAAATCAATTATCGCCGAGCAAACCTAATTGATGAGTCTCAATCGATCCGCTCAATACACCAAGTGTACAAGTGTGATAAAATAATTAAGACAAATTATTTTCTCTCTCACACAACGACTATACCGATGGATTGGTCCGTGTCCATCTAGGTCGTGAGCATCTGTTCGATTAAATACGAGTAACCGATAGTATGATCTTCTGTGTGACGTCGCACACCATACTAACTACAACGTATCTAATCCAGGACTATAATTTGCATGTATTTAATTAATAATAATTAAAAGCAAATGAATGTTCGTTATTAATAGGTAAATGAAAGTGTACAAGGAGTTCAGAATACTCAAATCTAGACATTAAGTATACTACTCCAGCAATCTCCCACTTATACTAAGGTCTAGTCTTATCCTCCAAACTTCTGACTCCCAAACCCTCCAAGTGCTTGAAATATACTTCCTTAGGAAGTATCTTGGTGAAAGGGTCCGCTAGGTTGTCCTCCGAAGCTATCTTGGTGACTATCGCATCGCCCCTCTTGACGATGACTCGAATCAGGTGGTACTTGCGCTCTATGTGTTTCGTAGCACTATGGGACCGTGGTTCCTTACTGTTTGCCACTGCACAGCTATTATCACAATAAATTGTCATAGCTCTGGGCAAACTCGGAATCACATCTAAGTCCTGGAGGAAATTAAGGAACCAAACTGACTCTTTCGCTGCCTCTGAGGCTGCAACATATTCAGCTTCCATGGTAGAGTCCGAAATGCACTTTTGCTTAACACTCCTCCATGATACGGCTCCACCTCCCAAAGTGTACACATAGCCTGATGTCGACTTTCGTCGGTCCTTATCAGCTTGGAAATCCGAATCCGTATAACCCAAAGGAATCAGATTGTCTGCTCCGTAACTCAGAACATAATCCCTAGTATTTCGCAAATACTTGAAAATGCTCTTTACAGCAGTCCAATGAGCCTTTCCAGGGTTACTCTGATATCTCGCTACTACGCCAACTGCATAGCAGATATCAGGCCTCGTACATAACATTGCATACATTAAGCTTCCCACAGCCAAAGCGTAGGGAACTGCTTTCATTTCATCTTTCTCCTTTTGTGTCTGAGGACACATCTCCTTAGAAAGATAAGTTCCTTTACTGAAGGGTAGTTCACCCTTCTTGGAATCTTGCATGTTAAAACGAGCCAGAATCGTGTCTATGTAAGATTGCTGGGATAGGTACAATGTTCTATTCCGGCGATCCCTTATAACCTTGATCCCTAGAACATGCCCGACTTCTCCCAAATCTTTCATATCGAATTGTCTAGACAACCATCCCTTTATGTCTGATAACATTTTCACACTGTTCCCAATGAGAAGAATGTCGTCTACATAAAGCACGAGAAACACCACCTTCTTCCCATTACGTTTCCAATACACACACGATTCGTCCATGCTTTGACTAAATCCAAAAGATTGGACTACTTCGTCAAACCGCAGGTTCCACGATCTCGAGGCTTGTTTCAATCCATAAATGGATCGATTAAGCTTGCACACTAGATGATCTCGCCCCTTAGCAATGAATCCTTCTGGTTGTTTCATATGAATCGTCTCGTCAAGACTTCCATTTAGGAAAGCTGTCTTGACATCCATTTGCCACACCTCATAATCCATATGAGCTGCTATGGATAAGAGAATCCGGATCGACTTTATCTTGGCTACCGGCGAGAAGGTCTCCTCATAATCGATTCCCTCTTTCTGAGTATATCCTTTCGCAACAAGCCGAGCTTTAAAGGTTTCAACCTTTCCGTCAGATCCTCTCTTTCTCTTGTAGACCCATTTACACCCAATTGGCTTTACGCCGCTTGGTGGTTCTACAAGATCCCAGACTTTATTAGAATCCATAGATTCAATTTCGGATCTCATTGCTTTCTTCCAAGAAGGCGCATCTATATCTTGTACCGCCTCATCATAGGTCCAGGGATCGATTTCATGAACTCCAGGTCCAGAGTCCGAAGACTCACCGAGTCCAATCCATCGGTCTGGTTGCTTAACAACCCTCCCACTACGACGGCGTTCCGGTGTATTAACAGTGACAGTAGGTGCAGGTTCTAGTGGTGTATCTATACTCGGTTCGGCTGTATCTAAGTCTTCCTTGTTACCTCTCAACTCATCAAGTATTATGTCACTTTTGGGCTTGTGGTCCATGACATAGTCTTCCTCTAAGAACCGAGCGTTAGTACTTATAACGATCTTCTGGTCCTTAGGACTATAGAACATGCCACCTTTAGTTCCTCTAGGATATCCTATAAACAACCGCACTTCAGTACGAGGTTCTAATTTATCGGCACCTACCTTCAACACATGTGCAGGGCACCCCCAGATCCGAACGTGTCTCAAGCTAGGCTTGCGCCCGCTCCATCGTTCCATGGGTGTTGAAGGAACCGTTTTAGATGGAACCAAGTTCAGAATGTGCGCCGCTGTTTCTAAGGCATATCCCCAGAACATGATAGGTAAGTCCGAGTAACTCATCATTGATCGCACCATTTTCATAAGAGTCCTATTCCTTCTTTCTGACACACCATTTTGCTGGGGAGTATATGGTGATGTCATTTGGGAATCAATCCCATTCTCTGCCAAGTATGCCTTGAATTCTCCAGACAGGTACTCGCCTCCGCGATCAGATCGCAGGCATTTAATTGATTTACCTTGAAGGTTCTCCACAAGAGCCTTGAACTCCTTGAACTTGTCAAAGGATTCGCTCTTGCGGCGCATCAGGTATACAAATCCATACCTTGAGTAATCATCAGTGAAAGTGATGAAATACTCGTACCCTCCCTTTGCCTGGGTAGACATAGGTCCGCATACATCAGAGTAAATCAAATCCAATACTTGTTCAGCCCTTCGTCCTTTACCAGAAAAAGAACGCTTGGTCATTTTTCCCTCTAAACAGGATTCGCAGGTTGGAAGGTCCTCTCCTTCAACACCACTGATGAGACCATCAGCTTTCAACCTTGAATTCTATTTGAATTCTATTTGAGTTAATATTTGAGCCATTTTATTTGCTCATCTTAGAGCACTTTTACACCCCTTTTCGAGTCAGTTTGAGTCGTTTACGTGTCTGGGAGGGCACAATTTGGTGTTTGGGCAGAGTGTGTGGTGATGCAGGTAACAGGTGGCGCACTGGGCAAAAGAGGCAAGGAAATCCCCTTCTTTGGGCAAAGTTCTGGAGCGGTAGTGACAAGCAACAGTTTGACCACATCGGGCAAATGGGTAAGGTCACGAAGCAGAAGAGCCAGAAGTACCAAGTACCGTGCCTGGTCCGACCACCTGTGGAGGAGAAGAAATACCTGCAGAATTCCGGTTTGGGCAGAGAACGGCTGAAGACAGAAGATTCTCTATGGGCAAGAAGTCAGCGCACCAGAATCCCTGGATTCGGGGGGATTTGACTTATCCCCAAATCATTGACCGCTGACCCCTATTCCTTAGGGAGGAGCAACAGCCGGGAATTCAAAATTCAAATTCGAGCCTATTAAAGATGGGGCGCGGTGGGCAGCAAAACACAACAACATTACGCACCGAGAAGTCGGAAGAGCCGCCGGTCCCGAAGTCGCCGTCGCCGCCGAAGTCGCCGGAGAAGGAAGCGGAGCTGTTCGTCCGGGTTCCTTTATTTGTTTTGCAGTAGAACCGACCTTCGGGTCGAGAAACAATTTCATGATTTCCGTTTTTAATTTCCTTTAATTCCGTACTTCTATTTCTTCAAAAACGATTCTTCGATTTGAAGGCATGAATAATATAGTTCTATTTTCCTTAATTATTTTGTCTTTTAATTTCTGTATGAGTAGCTAAGTTGTTTTGCATCTGGGCAGGGACGGATCGAAGGTGAATTAGGGTTTAGTTAAACCGCGAGGTTGGAGGGGCTGAACTAACCGGTTGGGTGTTTGTTCCCGAGGCAAAGTTGGTTGAGGTTTATTTCTGGGGAGTTTGGGCAAACTAGGACGACCACTAGTGAACCTTTACAAACTGGGATACTGGTGATTGGCAAACCGCATAGATGTACCTTGTAGTATTGTTGCGGGCATAGCACTAGAACTTGCAGGAGATGCGGTCGTATGTTTCGAGCATGCTATTGGCCGAGCGGGTCTGTCTAGAGGGTAATGCGGGTTTGGGCAAACTAGATCCATGTTTGGTCGCATAGGTTATCGAATTGTTCAGATCCAGGGGGATTAGGCAATGTGTTAGCTAGCCTTCTCTTCATACAGTAAGGATAGATAAGGGGTGGGGCAACTGTTGGGCGTGACACAATAGGACCACTTTTGTCTTACACACCCCATAACTGCTGACAAACCGCTGGTAAAAATCCTTAGTGCCAATGAACGGTAGTTTGCCCTAATAATCCTGAGTGAAGTCGTCTGCCCGGATGCTTTGTTTCCCATTTGATTCAGTTTTCCCTTTTAGTATTCTGTTAGATCTGAGTGTTTGGTTTGTTTATTTTTAGTTTTATTTACTTGCATGTTAGTTTGGTTAGCCGTAGTAAGTCAAAGTGTTGAAACGATTGCAAAACCGCTGTGCCCACAGCACCCCAAACCAAAATCTTTTTGTGACAACCCCTTGGGCAAAGCCGAGATCACCTACTGTAATTGCCTCCTTGTGGGACCGACCCCACGTACTTGCCATTATCTACGTTTTGTAGTAATAATAGTACTGGCTAAATTATAAATATCATTTTGGCCGCGCGTTTGTTCCCAACGACAAACATTCGTGCGTCGTCAAAATTGGCGCCGTTGCCGGGGAGGCAAATTTCCAACAGTAAGTCGTCTGTGCTAACAGTTTGACTTGTTTTGTTTATGCAGGATTCCACTTCGGGCAAAGAGATTGTACCCTGGTACGACCCTGAGATCGAAAAGACCGCGAAACGAATCCGAAAAGAGACAAGACTAGCCAAAGCGTTAGCACGTGCCGCCCAAGAAGCTGCCCGATCACCAAGGGCAGAAAATCCGAGAAGGGCAAGGAGAGGTGAACCAGTTACCCCACCAAGACCTTCACCGGAACCAGTCGTAATGGCAACCCTCATGGAAATGATGTTCCCTGCCAATCTGAATCTCCAACCATCAGCCATCACTTTGCCCACCATCAATGAGAACTGGGAGATGAAACACAATTTCATCCAAATACTGCCCAAGTTCAGTGATATGCCCATGGAAGACCCACAGAGGCATCTTCAAGACTTCGAGTTAGCCTGCGGAACCATAAGGGGAGGGCCCCCTTTGAGTGAATACATCCGACTGCTGGCTTTTCCTTTTTCACTTGGGGATGGAGCACGAGAGTGGCTCTACACTCTGCCCGAAGGACAAATCACTACTTGGGCACAGCTCCAGCAGAAGTTTTTGGAAAAATACTTCCCTGCCGCCCGGATCCAACACATGCGAAGGAACATCAGTAGCATTAGGATGGGGGCAGGCGAAGATTTTCCCGCTTATTGGGCACGGTTTAAGCAGATGTTGGCAAAGTGTCCTCAGCACCAAATCTCTGATCACGATTTGATCCAATACTTTGTGTCTGGGCTAAGGATGCACGAGAGAACCCTCTTACATGCTGCCAGTGGAGGGTCCATCCTGAATAAAAGTGCTGAGGAGGCATTTAAACTCTTCAAGGAGATGGCAGAAGAGTTCAGAGACGATGGAAGTGAGTTGCCCAGGACCAATTTGGGGACAACCACTGCTGCGGATCTAAAAATCGACAAACTATGCAGCGCAATGGAAAAATTTATGAACACTATGGCCACTGGGCCAAAGAGAGGTGTGAAAGCTTGCCAGATCTGCCAGGGCATAGAGCATGCCACTGATGAATGCCCCTCACTGTATTACGAAGAGGTCAAAGCGATGGGGCAGAGTAACGGTAATGGGCAAGGAAGGGGGAAACCATACTATGATAATAGGTATGGGAATAGCAACAACTACAATGAGGGGTATAATGGTAACCAGAATTTCCAACGCTACAATCAGCAGGGGCAGTACCAACAGCAAGGCCCAGGGATGTACCACCAGCCCGCTCAGACCAAAGGGCCTACTTTGTCTGAAATGATGGAAACTTTGGTCAAAGAGAATATTAAGTTCCAGCAAGAGAATGCCAAAGCCCACCAAGAGAATGAGAAATTCAAGCAAGAGACTAGAGGGCAGTTCCAAAATCTAGGAGCCCAAGTCTCACATCTTACTCAAGTGGTGGCAAAGCTGGAACAGAAAGGAGGTACTTTGCCCCCAAAAGTCGAAGTGAACAATGCTCATGTTAATGCCGTCCAGCTCAGGAGTGGCAAACCACTCACCATAGTGGAAAAGTCTGCAGAAAAGGGCAAAGAGCCCGTGTTAGATGACCCCCCAGTCATTGAGGAAGACCCTGGGACAGATATTGAGCAAGAAGAGGTGACAGTCATGGCAAAGAGGGATAAATCTCCACCACCGAAAATCAAGCCACCCTTCCCGGGCAGACTGAGTAAAAACCGTGAGAAGGAAGAAACTCAAGAGATGTTCAAAATGTTCAAGAAGGTGGAAATCAATATGCCCCTTCTGACCATACTGAACGCTATGCCCAGATGTGCTAAGTTCTTGAAGGAGCTTTGCACAAAGAAGGTTAAGTATCAGGATGATGCGAAGTTTGAGGTGGGGGAGAATGTCTCTGCAGTTATTAAAAAGACTGGACCTACAAAGTGTGGAGACCCAGGCATGTTCTACATTCCGTGCATCATAGGGCATATGAAGATAGAGAAGGCAATGCTCGATCTGGGAGCATCAATAAACGTTATGCCCAAAACGATGTACGAAGACCTGGAAATCGGGCAACTGAAGCCCACTCGCGTTGTGATCCAACTGGCTGATAGATCTAATGTTTATCCTGAGGGCATACTGGAAGATGTCCTGGTCAAAGTGGAAGAGTTGATATTTCCTGCTGATTTCTATGTACTCGATATGGGCAGATCAAGTAAAGCCCCTGTGATGATATTGGGCAGACCGTTCCTCAAAACAGCTAGGACCCACATCGACTGTGAAACCGGGAGGCTAACGTGCAAATTCGAAGGAGAGACGGTCACCTTTGACCTCTACAAATCCATGAAGCACCCAGCCGACACCGAGGAAATCCACTACATTGACCAAATTGAGAAGGCAGTGGAGGCAAAGGCACTCCAATGTGGCAAGTATGACCATACCGAGATAGCCATTCAGCAAGGGCTTACTGAGTTTGATATGGAGGGCGAACCAGAAGAGTTACAAGAAGCAGTTGAGCAGCTAGACTCTCTGGAGGATTTCAAAGGCAACCCGGGCAAACCAATAGAGATTGAAGAAATGATCATGGTGCCTTCCCTCGAAAAGCCACCAATGCTGGAATTGAAAAAACTGCCCAAGCATCTCAAGTATCTATATTTGGGAGATAATGACACTTTGCCCGTCATCATAAGTGCCTATTTGCAAGAGGCAGAGGAGGCAAAGTTGAGATATGTACTGGGGCAGTACAAACAGGCCATAGGGTGGACTTTGGCTGACATCAGAGGGATAAGTCCAAGCATCTGCCAACACCACATTCTTCTGGAAGATGACTCCATGCCCGTACGTGATCCCCAAAGGAAGCTCAATCCAGCAATGAAGGAAGTTGTGCTCAAAGAGATAAAAAAGCTTCTCAGTGTGGGCATAATATACCCAGTGTCAGACAGCAAGTGGGTTAGCCCAGTGCACGTGGTACCAAAGAAGTCTGGAGTTCAAGTCATAGAGAACGAAAGAAATGAGCAGATTGCCACACGCCTACAAACTGGGTGGAGAGTTTGCATTGACTACCGCAAACTGAACAAGGTAACCCGCAAGGATCACTTCCCTTTGCCCTTCATTGATGAAATGTTAGAGAGATTGGCTGGGAAGAAGCACTTCTGTTTTCTAGATGGCTACTCAGGGTATATGCAGATATGGGTCGCTCAAGAGGATCAGGACAAAACCACCTTCACCTGTCCCTTTGGCACCTTTGCCTATAGAAGGATGCCCTTTGGCCTCTGCAATGCACCAGGAACTTTTCAAAGATGCATGATGAGTATCTTCGCTGATTTGCTCGAAAATGGAATTGAAGTGTTCATGGACGATTTCACCGTGTATGGCAACTCCTTTGACTCCTGCCTGGAACACTTAGAGATGGTGCTCAAAAGGTGTGTGGAGAAGAACCTCGTACTGAATTATGAAAAATGCCATTTCATGGTCGAAGAGGGAATTGTCCTTGGACACGTTATTTCAGCTAAGGGCATAGAGGTGGATAAAGCAAAAATCGAAGTCATCTCGAAACTACCATATCCAAGGAATGTGAAGCAAGTCAGAGGGTTCTTAGGGCATGCTGGTTTCTACAGACGCTTTGTGAAAGACTTTGCCCAAATTGCTCGCCCTTTGACCAGACTGCTTCAGAATGATGTAGAATGGGACTTTGATGAGGACTGCAAGGCTGCTTTCAACCACTTGAAGGAGAGATTGGTCACAGCGCCTATTATTCAACCACCAGAGTGGGGCATGCCATTCGAGCTGATGTGTGATGCAAGTGGATATGCAGTAGGAGATGTTCTAGGGCAAATTAAAGGGAAAGAAAGGCATGTGATCTACTATGCCTCGAAGACCCTTAATGCTGCCCAAAGCAACTATGCCACGACCGAAAAGGAGCTTTTGGCCATAGTCTTTGCCTTCGAGAAATTTAGGTCATATCTGCTGGGCAGTAAGACCATAGTGTACACAGACCACGCTGCATTGAAGTACCTTATGGCAAAGAAGGAGACTAAACCAAGGCTTATTAGATGGATCCTGCTACTCCAGGAGTTTGACATTGAAATTCGAGACAAGTCTGGGAACCAAAATCTGGTGGCGGATCACCTCAGTAGGATTCTCCAGAAAGAAGAGGATATGCCTATCACCGAAACATTCCCCGATGAACATTTATATTCTATTGCCACTTTGGGCGAAGAGCCATGGTTTGCTGACCTTGTGAACTTTATGGTTAGAGGGATTTTCAGGGAAGGCATGACATATTATGAGAAAAACAAGATGAAACGCGAGGCAAGGAGCTACGTTTGGGATGAACCCTATTTGTGGAAAAGATGTGAAGACCAAGTCCTTAGAAGATGCATTCCTGAGTCTGAGCAGCAGGGCATAGTGGATCACTGCCACAAGCAACCCTGTGGAGGCCACTTTGGGCCTAGGCGAACGGCAAGAAAGGTTCTAGATTGCGGATTCTACTGGAACACTTTGCTCAAAGACTGCTATGACCTATGTAAGAAGTGTGACGAGTGTCAGAAGGAAGGCAACTTGACCAAGCGCAATGAAATGCCCTCTGTGCCCATACTGCCAGTAGAGATCTTTGATGTATGGGGCATAGACTTCATGGGGCCATTTCCGAATTCACAAGGTAAGGAATACATACTCCTAGCAGTTGATTATGTCTCCAAGTGGGTCGAGGCAAAGGCCACCACCACCAATGATTCGCGCATTGTGGCTGAATTCCTCAAAGGGAATATCTTCACTCGATTCGGTGTGCCCAGAGCGCTTATCAGTGATCAGGGGACCCATTTCTGCAATTATATCATTGAGAGGCTACTGAGAAAATATGGAGTCACTCATCGAATCACCTGTGCCTATCACCCCCAGGCAAACGGCCAAGCAGAACTCTCTAACAGGATTATCAAGGCTATTCTGAGGAAGACAGTTAGACCAGAGGGGAAGGATTGGGCAGGCAAACTGGATGATGCACTGTGGGCATACCGCACTGCGTTCAAGACTCCATTTGGCATATCTCCCTACCGAATGATATTTGGGAAAGCCTGTCATTTTCCCGTAGAGATAGAGCACAAGGCACACTGGGCTGTGAACAAGGTCAACTTTGACTGGGATCTGGCTGGGAACGAGCGTAAACTTGACTTGGTCGAATTGGAGCAGCTTCGCATTGAGGCGTATGACCATGCTGCCCACTACAAAGAGCGGACCAAAAGAGCCCATGACAAATTGATTAAGAAGAAAAAGATTGAAGCTGGACAGTTAGTCTTACTGTACCAAACCAGGAGTCAGTTTCGTACGGGCAAACTGTCCTCTAAATGGGAAGGGCCTTATTTTGTTCACCATGTCAGCCCAAATGGATCTGTGGAATTGAAAAGCAAAAAGGATGATGACTATATATTCAAAGTGAATGGCCATAGAGTGAAGCCCTACTTTGGGCAAGAGAATTTGGAAGGGCAGCTTGCCCTGATTGAGTGATCAAATGAGCAATTGGGTCCTGCCCGGGACTATAACTAGGGCGCTGGCCAGGAGGCAACCTGGTATGTTTGTTTATTTCCCTTTATTTTAGATTAGAAATAAAACTACTTGTAACAAGAGACTTTGACTACGCCGTGAAGGGTATTTTTGTTTTTGATTTTGCAGGAGTTTACTTTGGGCAGACTGAGTCTTTGGGCAAACAGGAGCGCAAGTGGGCAGTTGCGATTTTCAAGAGCTGAAAACCGTCCCATCAGGGACTCTGCAACTCCACCATCATCACGCCTCTATCCACTCCCCACAAAAATCGATAACTGCCATTAACTCCCCTATTTTCAAAATTCAAAAACCCCAATATATACCTTCTCTTCTCTTTCCTTATGGTTTCTACCCGAGCGAAAAATAAATTGAGAAAAATTCCTAACAAAACCCTAATTGATCTTACCATAGGTACCGCTGCATCAAAGTTGAAGAAGATGGTGTCACCGAAGAAATCAAGTCCGGCGAAGCCCAAATCCCCCACCGCCGAAGAAGCCCTCAACGCCGTTCCCCTGGCCACCATACTGCCAAGCCCAACCACGACGGAGACGGACAACACCCCAATCGACGATCTGGCCAAAGAGATTGACGAATCCAAAACCACCAGTGAGAAGGATCTGGAAACCCTAGCCACCGCCGCTCAGGAGGAGGAGGGCAAAGCCGCCGTTGATAGCCCCCCGAAAAAGAAGCAGAATAAGGCTGCGGGCAAAGGCAAGAAGAAGGTCTCTCCCACCCCCACTGCCGGATCCACCTCCGACGAGAAAGAGAAGGAGGAATCGACGGCCGCCGACAAGACTCCGATGTGGAGGAGGTGACCTACAAAACCCCCAAAAGCCGGACCCGCGCATCCACAAAAAAGAGAAAGGCGGTTGATACATCGGCGCGCGAAATCGCGGCCCCCAAAACGGTGTGCTTCGACTCGCTCAAACTGATGGGTGTGGAGAAGGAGGTCCGCGGCTACTTCCAGGCTATTGGGTGGGAGCCGTTTCTTGAGTGGTCTGGGCAAATCAACGAAGGCGTCGTGAGAGAGTTCTTTGGGTCTCTGGGTATCAAAGAGACCAAAGACGAGGGAGTGATAGGAATACAGTTTGAGTTGTTTGGTCGAGGTGTTTCTATTGGTGGTAATGAATTAGATTTATGTTTGGATATGGCAGGTATTGCGGATCTGAAGTCAAAGGCCTACCAGGAAGCACTGAGGACTTTCCCGGAGTACACAAAGAGGGAGCTGCAGAAGATCTGGAAAGAGTTGGGCAAAGGAGGCGAGTTCGTGGGGCAAACCACCAAGTCCATCCAATTCAAGAGCCATGCCCTCAGAGTCTGCCACCGGATCCTGGCTATCAACTTCTTTGGCAAGATCGACAGCAGCAGTGCAGTCTCTCAGATCGAGTTGGGCATACTGTGGTGCATGACCCAGAACATAAGGCTGCATTTCAGTTCATGCCTCTGTGCCCAGATGAAGTGGCTCCATGCTCGACCCCTCCAGCGCCTCTCACTGGCCCACTTCCCGATGGTGTATGCAGCAAAGATGAACCTGATCAAGGAGGGCAAAGAGTTGGAGATGATGGTGGAGGGCAAGTTTGACATCCAGTGCTTCAAGCGCATGCAGGACATAGTCCCTTTGAGTGATGGCAGTGTGAAGTTCCTGGAGGAGAAACCAGTTGCGGTGAAGGCAGAGGCAAGAGATCCGATTGCAGAGGCTAAGGCCAAAGAGGAGATTGCAGAGAGGCAATGCGCTATCGAGGCGCGGTTGGATAAGATCGAGAAGGCGTTCGAGGATGTGAAGGCGATGATGGTCGCATACTTTGACTACTGTGGATTCAGGTACACACCTGCCTCCACCTCCTAAATTGTACCCTCCCTAATTTTTAGTAGTTGTTAGTTTTTATTTTTTTGTTTTATTTTCTTTGTTTTTGTTAAGGTCACCCCCGAGTCACTTTGGTTCGGGGGAGACTAGGTTGATCTCCCTGCTGTGTGAGGGGGCAGGTGCGCCAAACTTTTAGAGTCATAGTCTGGTCGTGGGTAGCCCCTACCAATCTTATTACTTTTGCACACTTTGCCCAGGCAAAGTGTGTGAGGGGGGAAAGGGAAAGGGCAAACCCCTGTTTCTAATCGAGTCAGCATGATTATGTGATCACTTTGGGCAAACATACATACAGTAACTCAAACTTTGTAGTTAAGATGCATGAAATAGGGATGATGGAACTGTTCTAGGCAAACTGTGAGAATTGAGCCTACATTGATATATGAATTCTTTCTTTGAGAGTCTGCTGTGATATTTACAATGCCTGTCTTTGCCTGGTTGCTGAAATGAGTAGTTTGAATGAATAGGGGTTGTTAGATGATTAGGGCATTTTCTTGTTTCCTTTTGCTTAAATAAATAACACTGTCCCTTGCTAGCCCCTTTGAGCCTGATTGAATATTCTTTGTGAACCTATCTGGTATTATGCCTACATTACATAGGCAGCCAGAGAGATAAGAGGGAGTTAGGGCATAGTGTAAAAAAAAAAAAAAAAAAAAAGGAAGAACAAAAAAGAGAAGAAAAAAAAAAAAAAAAAAAAAAAGAAAAAAGAAAAAAATAAATAGTTGTTGTGCTAAGGCCCGTAAGAAAAGGGGCAAAGTGGCAGAGAAAAGGCTAACATCAAAAAGCCCTCTGCCCAAATAGAGCCTACTCCTCAAAATTTACCCATATGAGCCCAACACTACAACCCAATAAAAGCCCCTTTGATAACCCCCCCTGCTTAGTTAAAACAAACTCAGATTAGCAATAAGGCAAATTTAGGCAAAGTGGAATCACAGCAGAAAATGAGTGTCATTGAACCCATACACTAAAAAGAGAGAAACACTGTGAGGGAGTGAACCCAAAGACCTTTAACAGACTCTTGACTTATTTTTATCTTAACTTGAATTTTGTGTTATCTGTATGTACTATGCCCTGTACTGATCATGCTAAAGTCCTTTGTTTTATTTCTCCCTACTTCTTTCATTTCTGTTTTCACTTTGGTCTTGAGTCAGGCAAATCAGAGCCCACGCTTGGGGACAAGCGTATCCAAGTGTGTGCGGTTCTGATGAGCCATTTTATTTGCTCATCTTAGAGCACTTTTACACCCCTTTTCGAGTCAGTTTGAGTCGTTTACGTGTCTGGGAGGGCACAATTTGGTGTTTGGGCAGAGTGTGTGGTGATGCAGGTAACAGGTGGCGCACTGGGCAAAAGAGGCAAGGAAATCCCCTTCTTTGGGCAAAGTTCTGGAGCGGTAGTGACAAGCAACAGTTTGACCACATCGGGCAAATGGGTAAGGTCACGAAGCAGAAGAGCCAGAAGTACCAAGTACCGTGCCTGGTCCGACCACCTGTGGAGGAGAAGAAATACCTGCAGAATTCCGGTTTGGGCAGAGAACGGCTGAAGACAGAAGATTCTCTATGGGCAAGAAGTCAGCGCACCAGAATCCCTGGATTCGGGGGGATTTGACTTATCCCCAAATCATTGACCGCTGACCCCTATTCCTTAGGGAGGAGCAACAGCCGGGAATTCAAAATTCAAATTCGAGCCTATTAAAGATGGGGCGCGGTGGGCAGCAAAACACAACAACATTACGCACCGAGAAGTCGGAAGAGCCGCCGGTCCCGCAGTCGCCGTCGCCGCCGAAGTCGCCGGAGAAGGAAGCGGAGCTGTTCGTCCGGGTTCCTTTATTTGTTTTGCAGTAGAACCGACCTTCGGGTCGAGAAACAATTTCATGATTTCCGTTTTTAATTTCCTTTAATTCCGTACTTCTATTTCTTCAAAAACGATTCTTCGATTTGAAGGCATGAATAATATAGTTCTATTTTCCTTAATTATTTCGTCTTTTAATTTCTGTATGAGTAGCTAAGTTGTTTTGCATCTGGGCAGGGACGGATCGAAGGTGAATTAGGGTTTAGTTAAACCGCGAGGTTGGAGGGGCTGAACTAACCGGTTGGGTGTTTGTTCCCGAGGCAAAGTTGGTTGAGGTTTATTTCTGGGAAGTTTGGGCAAACTAGGACGACCACTAGTGAACCTTTACAAACTGGGATACTGGTGATTGGCAAACCGCATAGATGTACCTTGTAGTATTGTTGCGGGCATAGCACTAGAACTTGCAGGAGATGCGGTCGTATGTTTCGAGCATGCTATTGGCCGAGCGGGTCTGTCTAGAGGGTAATGCGGGTTTGGGCAAACTAGATCCATGTTTGGTCGCATAGGTTATCGAATTGTTCAGATCCAGGGGGATTAGGCAATGTGTTAGCTAGCCTTCTCTTCATACAGTAAGGATAGATAAGGGGTGGGGCAACTGTTGGGCGTGACACAATAGGACCACTTTTGTCTTACACACCCCATAACTGCTGACAAACCGCTGGTAAAAATCCTTAGTGCCAATGAACGGTAGTTTGCCCTAATAATCCTGAGTGAAGTCGTCTGCCCGGATGCTTTGTTTCCCATTTGATTCAGTTTTCCCTTTTAGTATTCTGTTAGATCTGAGTGTTTGGTTTGTTTATTTTTAGTTTTATTTACTTGCATGTTAGTTTGGTTAGCCGTAGTAAGTCAAAGTGTTGAAACGATTGCAAAACCGCTGTGCCCACAGCACCCCAAACCAAAATCTTTTTGTGACAACCCCTTGGGCAAAGCCGAGATCACCTACTGTAATTGCCTCCTTGTGGGACCGACCCCACGTACTTGCCATTATCTACGTTTTGTAGTAATAATAGTACTGGCTAAATTATAAATATCATTTTGGCCGCGCGTTTGTTCCCAACGACAAACATTCGTGCGTCGTCAAAGGTCCTCTCCTTCAACACCACTGATGAGACCATCAGCTTTCAACCTTGAATTCTATTTGAGTTAATATGACCTAGCCTTAGATGCCACAAGTATAATTGATTCATTTTAGAAGGTTCCTTTCTCTTATTGGTGTTCGTAGATGTGTTATTACTCTCGGTTAGTTGCATCGTGTTAGACTCAGGATTTAGCACATACAAATCGTCCACCAATGTACCAGAACAGATAATCTCACTGTTTCTTCTTATGATCACCGAGTGGTCAAAAGAGACAGAATATCCATTCATAATAAGTTTAGAAACCGAAATTAAATTCTTTCTAAAGTTGGGTACATAAAGACAATTATGTAAAACTAAAATCCTATCACTACTGAAGCGTAAGTGAACGTCTCCCACTGCAACAGCCGCTACCCTCGCGGCATTGCCCATGTAGACCACGATCTCTCCCTCTCTAAGTCTCCGGGTTTCCTGGAACCCCTGCAATGAATTGCAGACATGATCAGTGGCCCCCGTATCTACACACCAGGTGCTGGTAGATAACACCACTGATAATGTTTCAGTGACTAAGGAAAATTTCGTACCTTTGATGAGAGGACAATCAGACCTCCAGTGCCCAGACTGTTTGCATCGATAGCACTTGCCTCGCGGCTTGCTCTTCCCATTCCGTGGTTTGGAACCACTGGGCTTCTTTGCTTGCACTTCCATATTAGCCACAAGAGCTTGTGATTTTCTGACCATACTTATAAGTTCAGCTCTTTTGGAATCGTTTTTAAGCGACTCCTCAAGAGGACTGAATTTATAGAGTATGTCAATCACTTCTTGTCCGGCTTCCACGCTATGTCTCAACATATTCTGAGGTCATTCCAAATGTCCTCATGAGTTGGGTCATCAGTGGATTCAGAAGGCTCAACAGTCTGGACAGTGTCCAGATTTCTTTTCCAATCAGTACTATATGGAACCAGTGAGTTTTCATCTTTAAGTATATCACAAAGTGGGGTCACAGTCATTCCTAACCTATAAGCACATAAAACAAACAAACAATTTAATATCCGATATTATCTCCCTTAAATAATATCATTAAATCACTAATCACATCTAAAATCCCATCAGGTAAGGCAAGCCACGATAGTGTGGACGTTTACCCACCCAAATGATTTAGCAATTAGATTTCCTTCGGTCGTACATCATCAATAGCGTTACCTCGATGGGAGGAATACTATGAAGCGTACCTAAGTGTTAACCATTACTCAGTACTAAGAAGTTTGTTTGAGACTCGCATATCACCGCAAGCCACGATAGTGTGGACGTTTACGTTGACACACGGATCCTTCACTCCCTTCTATAACTGTCTACATCAATCGATCTAAAGTCCCATTCGATATAGCAAGCCACGATAGTGTGGACGTTTACCATACCAAAAGACTTATACAATTGAAATCCAATTACTTGACCCATTTGATTTTGTAAATCAAGACGCGGAGAATCATAAGTGAAACTCGAAGTTTCTAACCAGTGATTCACCATGCGAACAACCCTATCTCTCATAAATGAGGGAGCCGAGCAGACAATCGATCCATCTATCAAAGAATGGCACGACTGCCTCTAATTTGTGTCCTCGACATGACCAAGTGGCTCTGGCTCCATTCCACTCCCCGGGGTGAGAATGAGTCGACTTGAAATCAGCTTTGGAAAGACAAATTAGGCATTGTTTGATAAACTTAATCAATGTTTCTCGTAATAGGAATTACAAGAACTCTCCTCCAATAACTTATCTATATAAACTTCAAAAGTTTATAAAAGTCACCAAGAGAGCAGCAATGGAGACCATGGGTATGTTTCCATACCCTCTCCCACTTAGCTTTTTACAATAAAGGGATACGCTATCTAGTGCATAAAAGTAAACACACATAGCATGCATACATGTAATAAAGCACATAGTATTATCACATAGTCAAAATAATTACTAGAATATTATTTTCCGACTATTATGGCTTTACTCCATCTCCGTACGCATCTTCTAGTCTTTAGTCTTCGTTCTTGAATGCTCCATGTGACGAGAATATTAATTTCCAATATTTAAATCTATTTATTTTTAATAAATCCAAAAGATACTTAATTAATAATAATTAAGTCAATCGAATAAATCAAAAATAAAATTAAATATTATTAATATTTTTATTTATTTTATCTTCCCTTTCTACTTCATTAAATCTCTAGAATAATCTATCCAAGACCCACTTGGAATATTCTAGATGATTTCTATAATGAAATAAGGAAATAAAATAATTTAGGACTCTTCTACTTTCCATATTAATTAGATTCCTAATCCATGAATATTTCCATAAAATAGAAATAATCAATTTAGGAATCCTAATCAATTCCAAATTGATTCTTTTCCTAATCCATGAGAGTTCCCAAAAATAGAAATACTCAAATAGGAAAAATCCGAACCAATTAGGAAAGTAAATCTTCGGACCGGGATAGCCCGGGGTGGGGATCCCCGGACCACCCTCGACCCACGCCTAGGAGGTGGCCGGCCACCATCGCCGGCGGCGCCTCCATGCATGGATCGATCGATCCTCATGGGATCGACCATGGGGATGGTCGATCCTTGTCCCGTTACCCTCACGATCATCTCCTTCGTCACGCGTCTTCTCCGGCGGTCGTTTCGGCATCGATCCAACGCAAAATAAATTACATAATCTAAATTACAATTCCGGTATCGATTCTATACATGAAATCGACCCTATACAATTTCCGGAAAAAGGTAGAACGTAATAATAAATCCTAAATTCGGTCAACCCCCGAATTTTTACTATTACAAGCATTCACCACCAAAAACGAATCTCGACATGTCCGAGAGTTTAATTAAACCAACAATCACATGACAAAATAATTAAACGAATAATCATCAAGCCATAATAGTCGGAACCCTGCAAGGTAGAACAATTTTTATCGAAAATACCGCGAACGTAAACCACGCTCTGATACCAATTGTTGGAATTCGATATCCCGGGCTATTAAAATTTGCGGAAACCATAGCCCGATCAAAAACCCATCGCCGGAGATCACACGAACACCACGTACGAGCCGGAGCACGAACCGAACGCACGACGCGGCCGAAGCCGCGCGCACGCCCAGCCCGAGCCCCCGCACGCGGGGCTCACGCGATCACCGATCGCACCCCGGCGATCGGTTGGGGTGGAGCTGCTCCAGCAGCCCCCGCGGCGAGTCCGGCGACTCGCCGCCGCCTGGAGGCCCTCACCCTCACGGCGAGGTTGGGCACGGCACCAGCCCGTGCCCAGCGATCGACCCCTTGCGGTCGATCGCACACCCTCGGCCCAGCCGAGGGTTCGGCCTCCTTGCCCCGCCGAAACCCTAGGGGCGATCGCCCGTGGTCCGGTGGCTTCGCCAACACCACGCGATCGTCCTCTACTCCGGGTTCGATCTTCGGATCTTGTTCTACGGTATTCTCGATAAATCAAAACCGAATAAATCAAGGGCATTTAGATTTTTACCTTTCGATTCGTTGTTCGGAGAAACGAAATCAAGATGACCTTTGAATCTTCCCACGTATTCCTTGCACTAGCTTGAACGTCGGGTGGGCGACGATCCTCCAAGCTCTATGGATCTCCTTCAACTCTCTAGAATATCAAGTATGATAATCTTGTCTTATGAATTATGAAGGCCATGTAGTGCTTTTATAGGCTACGTAGGGGATCTAAAGGAGGTGGAATATTGGGCTTCCAATATTGAAGATTAAATTGAGCCCACTGCCCAAGTCCATTAATCCTTATCAATATTAATTAATTTATTTTCCACTATATAAATTAATTGCACTCCCAATATTAAACCATATTATATCCAAATAATATTTCTCCGGTAGTATTATTTATTCCGTGTATTTAAGATATAAATATCCATGAATAAAATTTATTTATTGCTTAATAAATTTATTCATCTCTTTTATCCGAGACTAGTACCACTCAACCTTAATTATTATGCGGAATTAAATCCACTCGCGAGGTTTACATAATAAGTCCTTATGAGCTCATCTCGGGGATATTATCAACCCTTCCGGGATACACTGTCCCGTCAAGAATTCACGGCATGTCATATATAAAATACAGTGACCCAACTTAACCGGTAATTGACCCAATAATTAAACCGGTCAATTCCTTTGGAAAATCAAAGTCACTTATACTAAATATACACACCCGCAATTGTATCGGGGATTAAGAATAAAATACACTGAGTCTCAAATCAATTATCGCCGAGCAAACCTAATTGATGAGTCTCAATCGATCCGCTCAATACACCAAGTGTACAAGTGTGATAAAATAATTAAGACAAATTATTTTCTCTCTCACACAACGACTATACCGATGGATTGGTCCGTGTTCATCTAGGTCGTGAGTATCTGTTCGATTAAATACGAGTAACCGATAGTATGATCTTCTGTGTGACGTCGCACACCATACTAACTACAACGTATCTAATCCAGGACTATAATTTGCATGTATTTAATTAACAATAATTAAAAGCAAATGAATGTTCGTTATTAATAGGTAAATGAAAGTGTACAAGGAGTTCAGAATACTCAAATCTAGACATTAAGTATACTACTCCAGCAAAGAAGTTTTAAAATCTACAAACATTACAGTTATACCCCTTGGCCTTGGAAGTAGGAATATGATCAAACCTCAGGGAGTAGATTGTAATTTTAAATTTTTTGTTCATCTCCTAAAATGGTACTTTTGTTGAAATACCAATTTATATAAGGATCAAACTTATGAACTGCAGTTAACAAGTTTGTACCACTAATTATAATAATTTAATCAATTTTCCAATTATTACTTTTATCTACTACTGTGTTAATATTATTAAGAAATACGTAGTACTCCCTCCTGCCACTCCCACTCAAAGAAGTGACCGCTTCTTTTGGTGAGGAGTAAATAATATTTTCAAACATTGCATTCGACAGTTTGAAAGTAAAAAAAATCATCATATGTCAATTCAACACGTCATTGCCCTTCTTAGGTAATAACATACACGGCCAAAACCCATATTACACAGCAACAAACAAAAATCTTTTTTCATTATTCGTTAGATCCTTTTCTTTCATTAGCCGCTAATGCGCAAAATAAATTATAAAATACAATGGTTATGATTGATTAAATTACTATCTAACGGTGGAGAAATACACCGCATAATATCCCGGTACAAAATAGCACCAGATTCCCCCCTCAATCCTAAAGTGTGAAGATAAAACAAGACGAATAGAGTAATTTGTATTCTCCTGTCCCACACATAAATCAACATTCTTCATTTGTAAATTACATAAGAAACAATATGCCTGTTACTATGAGAAAATGAAATATATTTTTTATTTAATATTCCATCAATCATATATTTGTTGTAATAATTATATAATCACGAATATTTAAAAAAATATTTTTTACTAAATAATTAAATAGTAAAAATGTATTATTATGTTTCGAAAACAATGCATATTGCATTTTGACTCGTACTTAAATGACAAAAGTAACATTAATTTTTCATCATAATATTTTTAGTATCAACTACACATCAATCTACTTTATTACTTCACTTATAAAATAACAAATAAATATTACATAGATTCTAATCACGCTTAACTATTATACATTATATTTTGAGTTGTGGAAACAATTATGAAAAAAACTAAAATAAAAATGTGTAGACAATTTGTGTCCCTCTCAAAAGGGTTACAGAGAGTTGGTGAAACAAAATTTAGTAAAAATATATTTTATTGTGCAAGTGAGTTTGAAATTAATTATATTTTGTAGTTGTAATTATTAATTTGATGTAGTTATTTTTGTGATTGTAAATGATATGTAACTTTTTCCTTTAGACAAAAAAAAAAAATATTTCAAGTGACCGTGACTGGATGAAGTCGTATTTTTTTTAACTTTTGCTAGAAAAATAAGGGAGATTTTGAATTAGAGTAACTAAGTAATGTTATTTAAAGTTAAATTACTTACTAATTAAGAGTAAATAGATTCTTACCGTTTTTAATTTTAAAAAATAAATATATAATTCAAATAGTTAAAATAAAATTCATTACGATATTAAGGGTTTGGTGCCATGGATAAATTATCCATAGATATCATAAGTTAACTATCTTGCTAATTGTTTAACCTGTATAAGATAGTTTACTTGATGTTTGGTTGATTTTTTGATATTCAAGATTGCATAAAGATAAGAATTTGTATATTTCAAAAATTATATTATTATTTTTCAATAAATAAAATTGAATTTATTTTCCATTTTCTCTTAGTGAATTCAATAGATCTAATGAACTGTTTCATTTCATCTCTTTGTCTTGATTAAAGAAAAAATCAGCATATCTAATAATTAAAAAAAGAATAAAAATCTTAAAAAAAAACATTCTAGTGTCATAAATTAATAATAGATCTAATTTTATATATAATTATATATAGATCCCAAACAAAAAATTAAAAACAAATCTGAACTTGCTCATATCTCATTGTGTTAATATTTGGGCATGATTTAAAAAAAAACACAACATTGAGTATGGATTTAAGGACAAAAATAAATTATAAAAAAAAATTAATAAATAAAAAAAAAAAATTGATAAACAAAAAGAGAGTTGAGAAGATGATTTCAATTTTTATTTTGCTTTTAAGGTATTTTGATAATTAATTTCATTAATTAAGATTCATCTTCAAATAAGATAGAATATCTCATCCATTAGGGCCGATATATCTTTTGAAGAGCCACAAAGATTAGAGTCGGACTCTCAATCTATCGCAGGCCTAATAAAACTCTATCAAACAAGTTATATTATGTTAACTTAACTAACAGACTCTTATCTACGCTACCAAACAAGCACCAATGATTTAATGATTTGATTTTCGAAATTTGAAGAATATTAGAAGATCAATCACTGATATTGTCTTTTGTAAAAAATAACATTGGAGATGTTTGAAAATTGTGCACAACTCCAAGTACTGTTTTTCTTGTGTATTCTTGATAAACCAATATTTACATATAGATGTAGGAGGATATGTTTGGGAAGTAAGAAGCCCCTTTGACATTTCTTCATCTGCATATAATTCTCGATGTGAAAACACAGAGCTTTGGGCTGATCTTTTAATAGGAAAAAGAGGGGACCTGCAAGGTTCCAAATGAATTGACTTTTTCGAAAAAGACCTTGTTCTTTGGAAGATCTTCTTCACTCTTATAGATAAATTATTGTGCAGACCATTATGAAAGTAGTTTAGTAATTGACTGTTATAAAAATGTATATTTCTTTTATAATTATAAGTTTAATACGTACTATCCTAACTAATAAAAAAAGAATAAATAATAAATTCTTAATTTTTAAAGTGTATTGTATGAATTTCTAAATAATAAATTAGAATGCTTTTTTTTTCTTTCAAAATACCTAAAAAGAATGCATAATTTAACCGTAAGAATGAAATGTTTTTTAATTAATTGTTAATTAAATTTTAAAATGTAAACGAAAAATTAAAGGGTGATTTTATTTAAAGGACAATTTAAAAAGTTTTTATTTAATTTAAGATATTAGTTTTTCTTAATTATAAATTTATATAGTATTCCAAAATTACTATTTTTATTACATGAAAGAGTAGTTATTTAATAACCGTGGTATTTTATAAATTATTTTACTCTTTTTTATAATTATAAAATTTACAATACCTCAAATAATAATAAAAAATTAAAAATTTTACACTTTGAAAGTTTATTTTATAAGATTTAAAATGTAAATTAATAAATTAAACTAAGGGGACAAATAAATTTTAGACAAAATATATAACTCTGAATATCTGAGGACCAGAATTTCAAATTCACAAAGAAATCCTGAATACAAGGATGATCGGACTGTACATGTTTATTCGAAAATCAACAAACAAAAATCCCCCAGCTGAAGCTCTCTTGACACGTGGGAGCCTCCTATTGGACGACTGGCTTCATTTTCACCTTCTGTTTCTTCTCCGCAAATTCCCAAAATTTGTATATCTCAATCGTATAATAAATTTTGATATGTTTCTCTGAGGTAATTTTGTTGGGATTAATTTAATCGGATTTCATTTTTATTTATTCTGAATCCCGGCGAGAAATAATCGACGACGAATTGGGGGCAAACATGGTTGAAGTTTTTCTGAATTCAAGAGTTTTGAAATGGATTGAATTGAAGTATTTTATCCGAGGATTGCGCTTTCATGGTTGAAGGTTTGATTCGGTTTCAATTTGGTTTTGTTTGAGGGGGAAGGTATTAATTTCATCTTGTCGGAATTCAGAAGTTCAGATTATATGGGATTTTTTAGGGCTTCTCTGTACATTGTGTTTCTGAGTTGTTGATCTGTAAATTCAGCTCCGGGATTTGCGTTTTCTGGGTGATGGTGAATTTTATTATATCGTGTGCTTATTTAGGGAGATTTGAATTAGACTTGTTTCCGTTTCCGTTGGATTCGTTGCCCCGTGTTTAGCTTATACTGGGCGAGATACGGGCTTTCGCATGGACATTCGAGTAGTAAGAGCATGAAAATATCAGTATGAGAGGCAAACGCGAGTTGTCAATCCAATGGACGACTCAAAAAGGACATTCTCGGATGTGGTCGGGTTGCTAAAGTCATGGATCCCATGGCGGTCAGAGCCCGTACACGTGTCCAGGGATTTCTGGATGCCCGATCAGAGCTGTCGGGTATGCTACGAATGTGATTCACAATTCACCTTGTTTAACCGTAGGCACCACTGCAGGCACTGTGGCCGGATTTTCTGCGCCAGGTGTACTTCGAATTGGGTGCCTACGCTCTCCACTGAATTAGAGACTCCACCGGAAGTTAGAGTTTGCAATTTTTGTTTCAAGCAATGGCAGCAGGGACTCGCCGCTCGTGTTAGGCAAAATCAGGCATGGATAGATAGCCTGGAGGCCCTGGACCTCAGCAGCTCTTCTTCGTCAGATACCAGCTTTATAAGCACTATGTCCGATGGAGCATTTGACAGCAGTAACATTACTTTTTTCACGATGCCAGATTCTACTGGGCTTAGCCCAATTCCATCAATGATACTGGACACGACTTTAGAAGGACAGAGAATTGCAGCTGCAGTTAATAATGATCTTGCAATGGACATTGGAGAAGAGAATCTTTACTGGGACCAATTTGAATTTGGCTCGAACAGGTTTTTCCTGCATCCCCATTTTGGCTCTTTGGGTTTAGGTGTATAAGATAAATATCTATAGACTATAATCCATGCTTAGAAGTTAACACGGGTGGTTTACCAATAAGTAAAAGTGTTATACATCAATTTAGTTGGTACATAGCAAGTTCATTTTGGGATTATATGTTACTGAATGCGTGGAACCAGAAAGTATGTTTCTATTAATTGTCTTACTGTAAATAGAAGTTAACATGGCTTTTGTGGCCTCATTTTCACTCTTCTTGTGTGGCCATTATATTGTAATTTTATTACCATGCTAAAGGCCTGAAAATCTGTGTAACATTAGATGATAATTGTAGTCATATGACTTGAAAGTATTGTCCGGGAAGAGATATTTCATCATCCTCTGGATCTTTCCTTCTGAATACTCTTGCGTATGCATAACCTTGTTTGCTTGTTTTCGTGTTCTTTTGAGGAAGGTCATAGTATTTGTAGGAATATATTCTTAACAATTGTTCCTGCCTTGCTTCGATGCCCTCATTTTGTTTCTTAAATTTAGTACAAAAATAGCTAGGTTTTTAAGGGATTTGGGAGTGCTATTGAAGATGCTTGTGGTTTATCTATTCTATTCATGTTTCATCAACATTATTAGAGCTATCTGCCTTTATAACTAATTCCCTCTTCATTTCGTTATTCATGCTAAACTTATTGTCTATAATCAGTATCCATTACCTACTCTTTTCCAAACAGAAGTGATGATGAAGATGACGAATTTGGAGCCTCGCGCTTCGGTTCCACAAAAAGCCACTTCTCATTGGTCAGTGACTATTGTGGTCATTCTCAGTTTGACGACATGGACATTGACTATAATTTACTCAATGTTCATCCCGATGGAGATGTTCTTGACTCAACAAGTATCAACAACTACTCACTACAGCATAATTTTGAGTCTGACACTCCTGGAGAAGCCGAACATGTTATTAGAAAAGGAGACGAACATGATATCAACGATGACTGTGAGGCGCCTTCAATATGCGCATCTGAGGATTTGGTCAACGAGCCTGTGGATTTTGAGAACAATGGAGTTCTCTGGCTCCCTCCTGAACCAGAAGACGAAGAGGATGAAAAAGAAGTACTTTTTTTCGAGGACGAAGATAACGGGAATGCTGTTGGAGAACGGGGTTACTTGCGTAGTTCGAAAAGTTTTGGTAGCGGGGAGTACAGAAGTAGGGACAAGTCGAATGAGGAGCATAAGAGAGCCATGAAGAATGTGGTTGATGGTCATTTTCGGGCTTTAGTAACTCAGCTGTTACAGGTAGAGAATCTTTATTCTGAAATTGAAAATGATAAAGAGGGTTGGTTAGAGATAATCACAGCGTTGTCGTGGGAGGCAGCTTTGTTATTAAAGCCAGATATGAGCAGAGGTGGGCAAATGGACCCAGGGGGTTACGTTAAAGTGAAATGTTTAGCTTCTGGACGTCGAAGTCAAAGGTAATCATGTGTTTCTGTTATGGTACTTCATGAATCTTGTAGTTTTCGATAATGTATTTATTGAAAGTGAATGGGCCGAATATATATATATCCAAAATTTTGTTATAGCTGTATATCAGTACAGGATTGGATTTTGAAAAAAGAAAGTGGGTTGAACTGGATATCTTCTGAGTTTTTCCATGATATGAATTGAGTAGGTTTTATGCATACTAATTTTATGTCCAACTGTCCATGGTTCATTTTTTTCCTTTTTAATGAATGCTTATGCATAGCATAGCAGTCTTTCTAAAAAAACCACTTTCATGTGCTGCTTTATTGAAAAAACTTCAAATTTGTGCAACTGAAATGTTAAGGAAAATGTTGTGAATATGTCTGAGAGAGGGCTAGACTAAGTTTGTTGTGTGGGAATCTTTTGAGGCTGTGATTGTCGGTTAACTTTGGGGATAGCGAAGAGGCAGAGAAGATGTGAGGGAGAATAAAGTTATAGAAGTACATCTGCTTAACAAGAAAGAGATTCATCACAGTTTATGAAAAAAATGTAAATAATGGCATGTGTAAATAAGATAAGGGGCTAATGTTGTGCCCTGAGGGCCATGGAGCACCAGAGGAGATACTCATTTACTGATCTCTCTTATGATTCAATGTTTAGGAAGCATGAAGTCGACTCTATATGATTTTGCTGCCTGTACTATTCATTTTCTCTTATTTTTAATGTATGGGTGATGTAATTTATTTTTTTCTTTTGTATAACGGTACTGTTATCCTGCATTAGTATGGTGGTCAAAGGAGTTGTTTGTAAGAAAAATGTGGCGCATAAACGGATGGCATCAAAATTTGGGAAACCTCGTTTGTTGATCCTAGGAGGGGCTCTTGAATACCACCGGGTTTCTAATGCTCTTTCAAGCTTTGATACGCTTTTGCAACAGGTTGATTCCTGATTATTTATTGGCTCAAGAAATTTATATATTTCGGTTTTTTGTCGTTTATTCGTATATATGTGCTTTGTTATTGACGTAGGGTTTCTTTTTGTTTGTGGCTGTTCCCAGGAAATGGACCATCTTAAGATGGCGGTTGCAAAGATAGACGCACACCATCCTGATATTCTTCTAGTGGAAAAATCTGTCTCCAGATATGCACAGGAATACCTTCTTGCGAAGAACATATCACTTGTTCTGAATATAAAAAGACCACTTTTGGAGCGCATAGCCCGGTGCACTGGTGGCCAAATAGTTCCTTCGATCGATCATCTGAAATCCCAAAAATTAGGATATTGTGATATGTTCCATGTTGAGAAATTCTCGGAAGAGCATAGCACTGCTTTTCAGGCTGGAAAGAAACTGGTGAAGACATTGATGTACTTTGAAGGTTGTCCAAAACCACTAGGCTGCACGGTGAGTTGGTCAAAACCTATAACTGGAATAACACCGTTGGAAATTATTATAAGATGATTAAAACATTCCATGAAATTTTAATGGTCTATTAGTTTCCAGTTTCAAACATCACAGTGGATTACAACAATAGTCTATTTATTTAGCTGAATTCACAGATATTGAATCTTGCGAAAATCTTTTGTAGTTCTGCGATTTGTTTTTCAAGTGTCAAATCATTTTCTTTTCATTTTTGTTAAGGTTAGAGTTCATTGGTTATCTTGGGCACATAAAAATAGACAGTTGTTGGCTTTGGCCGAAAAATCTAGCTTCAGAGTTTCCATTAGGCATTAGTAAGGTTTTGCTTGTGATTCTGTATGATTTAAATAGTGCCTAAAAGCGGTGGGAATAGAAATTTCACAATTATTTATAAACATTTTGTTTTTACTTATTCCACTTTTAGTTTCTTCTTGTAAACTTCTGATTTTCATTTACTCTTACAACTTCTTAAAGTATTCTTGTCTTTAATACAACTGTGAAACAAATCATTTATCTCATTAATTGCTTCAGATATTACTTCGAGGTGCCAATGAGGATGAGTTGAAGAAAGTGAAGCATGTTGTGCAATACGGAGTATTTGCAGCTTATCACTTAGCTCTCGAGACATCATTTCTTGCTGACGAGGGTGCCTCTCTTCCAGAACTTCCACTAAATGGCCCAATTACAGTGGCACTTCCGGATAAGCCGAAGATTGACAGATCCATCTCAACTGTACCTGGGTTTACTATTCCTGACAGTGAGAAAACTCCAGGGCCCCAATCTGTTATTGAACCACTGAGGTCAAATAGTGTGCCTGCTTCAGAGCTCTTCAGGTTATCAACAGCGTCCATCCATGGAAACGAACAGACAGAGACAAATTGCATTTCCACCTCTATGAGCTTTCAATGCACTGACATGCCTACCTCATCTTCTGAGAAAGTTTCTCAATATCCATTCTCTCGCCATGGATCAGAAGCAAAAGGTCTTGCAGATTTAGCTTTGTCTTCGGAGTCAAATAATGATTCTGGTGATTTGAATGTCAAACTTACACAAAGTGATTGTTTAGAGAGGGATTCTGGTAATCCGTCATCTGTCCAAGTTAGTGGAGAAAAAAAAATTGAAGAACAACCTGCTTTGAAAGAAGAGTTCCCAGCTTCCTCTGACCATCAAAGCATCTTGGTTTCTTTATCATCAAGATGTGTGTGGAAAGGAACTGTCTGTGAAAGATCTCATCTGTTTCGGATCAAATACTATGGGAACTTTGACAAGCCGTTGGGTCGTTTTTTACGAGATCATTTATTTGATAAGGTACTTCATTCTCCACTCATTTTAAAGAAGAACAGGGAGAAGCTCTCTTGTTTCATATGTTGCAACTGCAAGAATGTTCATGGCTTGTTTTGAACTGAGAGGGTTTAGGGTGTGATGGTCGACACTTTGTTCATTTCTGGTTCTGGTGAAAGAAATATAAAAAAATAACATTTGGGGAAAACAAGAATGAAATTTTAGAGTGTGATTGTGTGTGTGATGAATGTGATGGTTAGTGTGGTAAAAATACTTATTGGAGACTGAGAAGAAGATAGTGAATATACTACTGAATATTAGTGATACTGTAATTTAGTGAGATGAAACTGTAGAAATGAATATCGATAACATAATTTAGTGAAATTTTGCTTTATTGTGATTGATGTTTAAAAATATGAGAGAAGGAAATGTATTTTGAAAAATCTCCACAAACAATCGTATGTTGGGACAATTGTGTTTCAAAAAGCTTACAAACATGCATGACCTTGCTATTTATGGCAGAATTATAGATGCCAGTCATGTGATATGCCCGCAGAAGCTCATGTGCAGTGCTATACTCACCGACAAGGTACCCTAATAATCTCAGTAAAGAAACTGACAGAGATATTTTTACCTGGTGAGAAGTATGGAAAGATTTGGATGTGGCACCGTTGCCTGAAATGTCCAAGAGACAATGGCTTCCCACCCGCAACACGAAGGGTTGTGATGTCTGATGCTGCTTGGGGTTTGTCCTTTGGAAAGTTTTTGGAGTTAAGCTTTTCAAACCATGCTGCTGCAAGTAGAGTGGCGAGCTGTGGCCATTCTTTACATAGAGACTGCCTTCGGTTTTATGGGTAAAATCTCTTGATCAGTTGTTTTCTATTTTGCCAATATCATCTCTTGTTTTTTGTAAAATTTAGGGTTAGATTAATGACTTTAGTCATGTTATATCTTAAGTCCTGAATACCTCGATTTCGGTCCTTCAAAATACAGTTTACAAAATTGTCCAATATATGTATAATAATCTTAATACGGAGTATTAGTCTTAATTTACAAAAGAAAAAAAAAACTGCATCTAAATATGATGAAGTTAGGACTACAATTGAGATTTTATAATAATGTGATCAGTTTTCCATCAGTGCGTTTTGCAGGACCAGAATTGCAAACATTGGGATATTTATACAATAACAAGACCTTTTTTTAAATGCATATTTTAGAGGTCTATTTCCCCACCAATCTTAAGTTAAGGATTAATTTTTCAATTTTTCGAGATTAGTTACACTGTTCAACATCCTTGTGACTGTTGTACTTCTTTATAAACCTCTACGACTTCTTCTTCTTGTAGATAAGCTATGAAAATACATTTTAAAAGACCATGCTACATTTAAACTCGTATTTTTGTTTTAGTGCATGTAATTTATCGTGCATGGTTTATTATGTGTTACGAGCAGATTTGGGAAAATGGTTGCTTGCTTTCGTTATGCATCAATTGATGTTCACTCAGTCTACTTGCCTCCTCATAAACTTGAATTAAACTATGAAAGACAGGATTGGCTTGAACAAGAACTGAATGAGGTGAAATGAATATGTGCTTGGTTCCTTTTTATTTTTTACTATCATTTCAAACTTCTTTGGACGTCAACTAACCCTGAATTCCCATAACCTGCTTATCTGATTTAACAGGTGGCTGCTCGGGCTGAGCTTTTGTTCTCTGAAGTACTTTGTACTCTTCGTCTTCTGGTTGAAAGGAAATCAGACTCAAGTCTGATCAATAATGTCATGAAAGTTCCTGAATCGAGACGGCATCTATCAGATCTTGAAGGAATGTTGCAGAGAGAGAAGTCAGAATTCGAGGTCTGGTATAATTTTTTTTAGTTCAATTGTCCATTCCGAAGGTTCTGTAGAAAATTGTTTTTGGGTATATTTCTTTTCATTAGTGGCAAGTTTTTCAGTGACGAAGAATCTTTCTGGTGGGTAAACTGAATCGATCTTCTTAGTGACTCATATACCTTGCTTACAGTTTCGGTGTAGAGAGATAATAATTTATATTCTGAGTAACAAAACCATGTGGATAAATCCTCTTAAGTTAAAAAATAGCATATCTTGCTTTCGGTTTTGGCGGTATTGAGATGTTTATGATGTTATGGGTGATAACACCATGTGAATAAATCCCCTCTTATGTTGAACTTTTGTTCCCTTAGTTTTTAGATTTCAACACCATTTTTTTTCCTTGTTTGCCAAACTACATCGGAGTCCCCTATGTGGTTGCTTATAAATGTTTAAAATTTGGCAGGAGTCACTCCAAAAGATCTCAAACAAGGAACCAAAAAAAGGCGAACCGGCCATCGATATTCTTGATCTCAATCGACTCCGAAGACAACTTATATTTCAGTCTTACATGTGGGACCACCGCCTAATATATGCCGATAGTTTGGATAAAAATAGCCAACCACTTGACACGGAAGTCACCTCTTCTGAATCCATTACGAAATCCCTTGCTGGCACTGAGAAGCCTTTGGATATAACTGTACCAGTTAAAACATGTGAGGCATTGGATAGTTCTGGTTCTATTCACACAAAGTCCGAAAAAAGCCCAGAACACCCCGATTCACTTTATCAAATAACTGATGCATTTTCAATCACTGGTCCCGAAAATGATAATTCAACTGCAATTTCTACCGGAAAAAATGACACCGATGAACCTGATGCTGCAAAGTCAAACCCTACTCATCTTAGGGTTCTCTCTGAAGAGCAAACTCCTATTTGTTTATCGGATACACTTGATGCAGCATGGACTGGTGAAAATCACTTAGTCGTGGCCCCCATCAAGAATACTACTACTATTGCTACTACTACTACTACTACTAATAATAATAATAATATGTCAGAATCTGTCGAACCCGATAATTATTTATCCGTGCCCGCAAGATTTGTTGTGGAAGACCAAAGGGAGGATCCTTGTGTGCTTAAAGTGTCTCATTCACCATCATTTTTGTCATCAAGGGGTTCTGATAATATGGAAGACGCTGTAAGCTGGCTGGGAATGCCATTTATCAGTTTCTACAGGTCCCTGAACAAAAACTTTCTGGGGAGTGCTCAGAAACTTGATACGCTTGGAGAATATGACCCTGTCTACATTTCATCCTTCCGGCAGTCTGAGGTCCGAGGTGGGGGCCGCTTGCTTCTCCCCGTGGGATTAAATGATACTGTTATCCCATTATATGATGACGAGCCGACTAGCATTATATCTTACGCCCTTCTTTCACCCGATTATCTCGTACAGATATTGGATGACCCGGAAAGACCCAAGGAGTCATCTGATTCAATTTTCTCCATGCAGTCATTTGATTCCGGAAACTTCCAATCTTTTCACTCTCTGGATGAGTCGGTTTTGGACTCTTACAGAAGTTTCGGATCTGGAGATGAAACTATGTTATCCTCGACATCTTCACGTAGCTCTCTGCCTCTGGATCCACTGTTGTACACAAAGGCCTTGCATGCGAGGGTTTCTTTTGCGGACGATGGGCCCCTCGGGAAGGTGAGGTACTCGGTCACTTGTTATTACGCCAAGCGTTTTGAGGGGCTGAGGAGGATATGCTGCCCTTCTGAGGTTGATTTCGCCAGGTCTCTTAGCCGTTGCAAGAAGTGGGGTGCCCAGGGTGGTAAGAGTAAAGTGTTTTTCGCGAAAACTTTGGATGATCGGTTTATTATTAAACAAGTGACCAAGACTGAGCTGGAATCGTTTATCAAGTTTGCGCCTGGATATTTTAAATATCTATCGGAATCAATTGGTTCACGAAGCCCGACATGTTTGGCGAAGATTTTTGGTATCTATCAGGTATATTTCACCAAAACACTGAATCGACATTTTTTTTTTTTTGCTGTATGTCCTAAATAGCCAATTAATTTGGTACATGCTTGCCAAAAACCGGAATCTGCTGGGGAAAAATTACATTATAGTGCTCTTTAATTCTAGCCTAATTACAAATATGCAGTTGTCTTTCAAAATCACAGTCCCTGGACTTGTTTTTGTATACAAATTGCACCTTTTGGAAGGGTTATTTGCAAACTTTGGGAGGTAGTATTTGTAAAACAAACATAAACCTTGGTTTTTTTTTTACTTTGTAATTTTGGAATCAAATTTTCTCATTCCTCTTGAATTAATTTACTGAGCTGCATGCTAAACTATATGAAGATAATTTTCAGATTTTACCTTGGCACCATTTTCATAAACAATATGGTTGATTTTCTTGTTTTTCACAAGGTTAAATCCAAACATCTTAAAGGAGGGAAGGAAACAAAAATGGATTTGCTGGTTATGGAAAATCTTCTTTTCCAAAGGACTGTGACTCGGATTTATGACCTTAAAGGGTCTTCCAGGTCACGCTATAATCCTGATTCTTCAGGAAGCAACAAGGTTTTGCTGGATCAGAACTTGATAGAAGCAATGCCTACTTCTCCAATTTTTGTTGGAAACAAGGCCAAGAAAATGCTAGAAAGAGCGGTTTGGAATGATACTGCTTTTCTCGCTGTAAGTTTGCACAATGTTTTTCATTGCTGACGAAATAACCCTAACATTCACATACTAAAAGTGTCGGAACGTTTCACTGATGTTCATTTTCATGTTTATTCTTTGATTTAGAATTTAGAATTTAGGGATACTCACAAATAGGGAACATTGAAGTTCGGGTGAAATCAAAAGGACATATATAAGTGATGATCACAAAATGTACCCTTGACCTAGTTACCGACACATGCATGAAAAAACAGCCAACTATAAAAATACGATAATACCCCTTCAGATTTGAGTGTTTGATTCAGAGTTGCAAATAATGCTTTAGTTGTAATATTTTTAAGTGTGAATGGAGGTTTTGAATTTACTTTGTTAATGAAGGGTGTAAGACTATAAAATATCAGGGGCTTCTTTTTATAATTTAAAATTTAGTTTTTTTTTGTAATTAGGCCAAACCTGAAGGGTACTTTTTGAAATCAACCCACAATCTCTTTCAAAAGTTCAAATACCCAATTCACATTTGTTTCCATTTTAAAATTTGCCCCTTGTAATGAGGTACTTTGCAAAAAAAAAAAACTATGGGAATTTATATAAATTTAAAACATGACCTGATTATTTTGTTATATTTTAATTAGGCTAATGCTTAGGTATAATGATATTTGTCTTAAAAAAAGTATTCCTTGAATATACTGCATAAAGCAAATCTTTCTACAATTTGACTTCAAGAAACTATGGATTCTTTTTTATCAACAGTCGATAGATGTGATGGATTATTCCCTACTTGTTGGGGTCGACGAAGAGACGCACGAGCTCGTCCTTGGGATCATCGACTTCATGAGACAATACACGTGGGACAAGCATCTCGAGACTTGGGTTAAGGCATCAGGCATTCTTGGTGGGCCGAAAAATGCTTCACCAACTGTAATATCTCCTAAACAATATAAGCGGAGATTCAGAAAAGCAATGACAACCTATTTTTTGATGGTTCCAGATCAGTGGTCACCTCCTGCAATCGTTCCTAGCAAGTCGCAGAATGATTTATCCGAAGAGAAAAATGCACAAAATTCTTCCATTGCCGAGGTGAACCCAAGTTAGTATTTTTTTTCTTCTTGTTCATTGTGGGTTTTCCGCAGTTTAGAATTCATACTTATGTTGTAAGAAAAAGTAAAAGAAAAGAGAAAAAAAATAATGCAAAACAATGCTGTTTTGGCTTATGAAAAACACCCCAACGGTTTTTGTTGTCACTGTGAGCATTCTTTCATTTATATAGTTGATTTTATTATTTATAATTAAATTTGTAAACACCCCATTCCCCATGGGCAACCCCATATTTTTGTATTTGAAACTCAAGTTGTATATTGTATTGACAATGTATATTTTTTGGCAAGTGCAAGATTTGCATGAATTACTTGAAGTGTTTTTACCCCTTTTTTTTAATAAATACTGTATTTATTTATTTTTGTTTTGTTGATTTACTATTTTTTAGCCTGTAATTTATGATGGTGCAACAATCAATATTCAATAGAATAGAAACAAACATGTTGAATTTTTATTTTTGACTAAAAAATAAATGCTTCAATCTACTACTATTTGACAATCTTTGAAAGTTAAAAATAATTGGGGTGTCATTAATTGCAATTCCTGATGATCTTAATAATAACGGTGAAACCCGAGATAGATCAACAACGAAATTCATCCATGAAACCTTTGTGGAACTCCGTGAGACGAGAAATAATTGCTGGTATTCTGTCCTCTTGAGGCAATATTGTGCACCTAAAATGCCATGTTCCAGGAACCTGCAAAACCAAAAAAAAATCATCATTCAAAACACTCTGAAGCGAGCATTTATAGTTTTAAAGCTTTTACCTGTCCGAAGCCAGAGCCAGGAACAACTACTATTCCGGTGGCTCTAAGGAGACGACGTACATAAAATGTATCAGGGGATGTGTTTACGGCTTTCGCTGCTTCAATGGCTTTATTCGGTAACTGAATAAGAGGAAAAAGATACATGGCCCCTTCTGCCCTGTTGCAGCTTACTCCTTCTAATCTGTTTAATGCCTTCTCCAGTTGCTGAACAAAACATAAACGAGCCTCAAAATCTCTGTCGAGCAGTGTGAAGAAATAAATTAGGTAACGCTAACCTGTGCACGCCTCACTAAGGAGGATAGAATTGCGTCTTTCTCTGCAGAATAAGACACATATGATTCATCTCCTTCCTGCGCAAAATGTTTTTTCTCAACTTCTTATTGATTGTTTTTTCTTTTTTTTTTTTTTTTTTTTTTTTATTTTCAGAAAAAAAACCAGCTAACTTTAAAAGTTACAAAAATCATCCTTGAGGTTTGATTATGCTGACTTATTTCCTGAGCCAGAGTTGATGTGACACTACAATATTACAATTGCGCCCCTCAAAACTTCGAAACATCACAAATAGGGCGATGAGCAAAAAGTTACAAAGATGTAACCTCAAGGGTGGTGTTTATAATTTTGTAAGTCAATTAGTTGTTTTTTGTAATTTTGTGAAACCTCAAGGATAGTTTTGTAATTATCTTTAAAAACTTGTGTGCACTATTGCAGTTAGGTATATGATCAGCAACTGAGGTTTTTCTTATGTGTATGCTGCTGATAAACAAACATATAAACAAACATACTTGTGTGCACGAAAGGGTCTAATAATTTCTTCAAACATAGCTCGTAATATAGACCAAATATAACCTGCACACACACACACACACACACACCTACCTTTGGAGGGTTCATGACGAGGCTCGCAAGGATCTGTCCGGTTATGTTAGCACAACAACTGTTCACAATCGACAATTTGTATATTTGCTCTCTTATCTCAGGACTAAAACCCGTGGCCTCCATGAAACCTCCTCTTTTCCCGCATTCTCCAGAATAACCTAAGGAAGAGTAGAAACCATAAAACTCATTTATACTTCAATTACATATAACCACACGAGGTACTCTAGTCTATACAATTATACAACATGCATCGGAATCTGATCAGCATACCTTTAGACACGGACTGAAAAGAAACCAATTGAATATCTTTCTCCCCGTAACCCATTGACCGTACGATTTTCTTAAAAGAGTGGAACTTCTTGTCGAGGACATAAATATTTTCCTGGTATACCTGCCCAGGGCCCAACCAACATTATCGTAAGCTACTGATGCTGTTGTTGTTGTTGTTGTTGTTGTTATTATTATTATTATTATTATTATTATTATTATTATTATTATTATTATTATTATTATTATTATTATTATTATTATTATTATTATTATTATTATTATTATTATTATTATTATTATTATTATTATTATTGAGGTTTTAAGGAGATAGGTGACACCTCGTCTGCCAAAAGAACAAGTCCTTCCTTCTTGCAGAAATCCACAATTTGCTTTTGGTTGTCCTCAGCCAGAACCTTAGATTTCAAGAAACACAATTCGAACACACAAACGAAGAAACGTTACCATATTTAATCAGAAACTACAAACTGTGTTACCTGCCCTGTAGGATTACCAGGATTTATAACCACTAATGCTTTGACACTGATACCCTTTGATTTGGCCGTCTCTAACTGTTTTTTTAGTTCAGATATCTTCAGTCCCCATCCCATCGCCTCGTCAAGATAATAGGGAACCTAATGGGGGATTAAAAGACTCCAACTCTTAAAAAAACATCATTCCGAAATTCAACTCTGATAAACGGAGATGCGAATGGATAAGTTGTTATATGTTCGTAAAGTCAAAAAAAGAAAAATCACGTTACAATTCACACGCATTACGTACAAGAGTGCCTCCATGGAGAGGAATCGAAGCAGAATAAAGAGGGTACTGAGGTATGGGACAGAGGATGCCGTCACTCTTCGACCATATCAATAACTGCATCATCATGTGAACCTGATATACAAGAACAAATATTACTGTTTCACACCTCAGGAACTGAAAGTTAAAAATGACGTAATATGTGTATACCGCAGGGCTTGCGCCATCTGTCAAGAAAATTTCATTTGGATCAGCTGGAAATCCATCACGAGCTTCAATGCCAGCAGCGACTGTATCACGTAAGCCTTTGATTCCCTGGTTTTATAGTATTTATAAAGTAATACGTATATTATTTCTGTCCAAGTCCCATATGTTTCTTATAAAGGATAAGGTTCCAGATAAAGTCACTCTTACCTGACCGTGAGTGTAGGCACCAGTTGCACCTCCAGGAATGAGACTTAAGATTTCTGATGCTCGTTTTATGGAATCGGAACTAAGAAAAACATATTAGTCCATATAATCATAAATAAAAAATAAATAAAAATAAAAAAAATTCAATTCACATTCTGCAGACATCACCTAAAGAGTTCTCGGGATTGAGCTTTATCCAAGAGAGCTGGATGGGAACATATAGCAAGGACCTGAAATTCGATTTTTTTAAATAGTTAGACAGACATCAGTAACACTTTCACGGGTCCAACAAAAGAGTTTGGAAGCATTGACATTAATCAGTAATCACACACACACACCTCTCTGAAAAATGTGATTGGCTTCTGGCCGAGTGATTGAGGGTTTCCAATGTTGCAGTAAAGTATCTACCAAAAAGAAAAAGAAAAAATGCAACTAAAATCGCCAAAACAAAAACAAAAAGCTTTTCAAACTATACAATAATAACAATGTACCTCATCGAAAGGGTGGGCTTTCGGGTTGTTCTCGAGTTCCTCTTGCAATTTCTGATGAGGTAATAAGTTCACAAATCACACACACACACATGTAAATTTTAATAATATGTAGCTGACTATAACAAAAATTAAAAAAGAGCACCTGAGCTAAAACCAGAATTTCTCCTCGTACTGCATATTCGCATTCCCGAACCTGATTAAGAAATTTTCTAATTAAATGAGTGTTAAAAATTAATGCCATTAAAAAAATACTACCATCTTTTGAAAAAAAAGAACTCATTTTTTATACTCTCTTTAGAACACGATTCAAGAGACTCGATGGAACTCATAAACCGAAAAAGAATACAGATAAAATACACTATTTCAATAGCAAGAAAACACAGATAATTTGGGCGAATCCCACATCGAATCAATAGCAAGGAAATACAAATGCAAAGAAAAGTGTGTTGAGAAAATTAAACCTTGGGATTGATTCTGTCGACGGTGATGGGATTGAAAGCCATTTAATCGGGAAGGAAGAATTCAAGAAACGCAAGGAACTGGGGTTATAAACTTTTTGAGTAAGCTTTTTAATTAGTGTTTGCAACAACTTTTATTGGCCAAAGGTTTTTGAGGTTTTGTCGTTTCGTTTGTCCTGTTTTTTGTTCATGTCATTTAGTGGATCTTATTGCATGTGGAATTTCGTAGTAAAAGTGTGTCAATAATTCAAATGAAGGCAAGATTAAAAGTAGAAATTAATCATGATGATATGAATTAAAAGTATGTCAATAATTCCTGATTATGATGATATGAATTTTTAATGATGATATGAATTAAAAGTATGTCAATAATTCCTGATTATGATGATATGAATTTTTATGCATCTGTCTTTACTCATTAATCATTACAGTATATATTGTTAATAACAAAAGATTACTTTAATTGTTACCTTGAAAGTTTCTAATTTGTTCTAATTTAAATAAACATTATCCATAGACAATAAGGATTATTTCACTATTATTTAACTATGGGGGATATAGTGAATTTTTTCCTTCTTTGGCCAATGATTTTTTCCTGATTTTAGGATTTCCAGTTATATTGTGTGTTAATCTTGTTTATCATGTTTTTTTTTTTGGTAAATGTCAATTTCATTAAAGAAGTAAAACAAGCGCACAAAAGAATAACCGCAAAATCACTATTTCATTGTCATAAATTGAGTCCAAATTCACAACTATACCTATACAAAAGCAGTCACAAATAGATAGAAGGAAGCAGAAATCATGGGAAAATTCTCAGTTTTCTTCTTAAAGGTCCTATTGGGCCCAGCCCAATTAGCTTATTAGCCCAGTACATAGTTATGGTATTGTGTATCAATTAGGATCGTAATTCACTAGGTTTTCTATTATTAGAGCCCAACACATGTATATTTATTTTGATGTTTTGTATTGTAATACTCACTCAATTAATCAATAAGATTAATACTATTATTTCTCCAAGTTTTCTATTCTGTAAAACTTGATATGGTATCAGAGACACGGTTTTATTTTTGATCACTCAAAAATCCTATTTTTTTTTTCTTCTCTACTGAAATTGGGTTTCCCCAATACTGAAAACCTAATTTCATCTAAACTCCCACCCGATCCCTAATCAAACAATATCCCCACAATTCCATGGTGAATCAAGAGGATTCCTCCGGCTCTACTGGATCCGTCGCCTCCAAATTCAACTCACCAAACGAGGATCCCACTTCGCCGTTCTACCTCCATGCCGCGGACCACGCCGGAGCAAAGGTAATCTACGAAACATTCAATGGAGACAACTACGGTGCTTGGAAAAAGTCAGTGGAGATGTCACTCGCCATCAAGAACAAATTCGGCTTCCTTGATGGATCACTCCAAACTCCAAGCCCCCTGGATCCGATCCAATTCACAGCGTGGTACCGCGTCAACGCCCTGCTCCTCTCCTGGCTCCTGTACTCGGTCAGTCTCGAAATTCGCTCCACCCTGTTACCCTTTACCAAAGCCAAGGAGTTATGGGACGAGATCAGACTCCGCTATGCCAAAAGTGATGGACCGAGGGTTTTCCAACTAGAGAAGAATCTCAGCACCATCTCCCAAGGATCACAGAGCCTCACTGCATACTACAACCTTTTCAAAGGACTCTGGGACGAATACACAAATTTCAGGTCTATTCTCTCCTGTTCTTGTGGTCTTTGTACTTGCAACATTAGTACTGCCTTCTTGGATCTTCAGCAGAATGATTCGGTTCTAAAGTTTTTAGTTGGATTAAATGATTCTTACTCGCATATCCGTAGTCAAATCCTTATGAATCATCCCCTTCCAGCTCTCTCTAAGGTGTATTCCATATTGAGACAAGAAGAGAGTCAGAGATCCTTAAATCATGACTCCCCTTCTATAGGTCTTTATAGTAATGCTCCTATAGATAATTCCAGTACTGCTAACCTAGCTAAGTATGCAGGAAAAGAGAAACAAAAATTTACAGGAAAATGCGACTTCTGTGGTTATAATGGCCATCCAGCAGACAAGTGTTTTCAACTCAAAGGATATCCCAATCACTGGAAGGGCATAAGAGCTGCCAGAATTGCACCTGGACATGTTCTACCTTCCAAACTTCATTCTAGCATCACAGCAGCTGCAAACCTCACCTCTACTGCTGCTCCTGACAATGACTTGGATTTTTGTGATCAAGGCCTCTATGACAAGTTCAGGCAGTTCATGAAGAAAGAGACTAACTCCACTGAGGCTACTGAACATTCTGCCCATGCTGCAATGGCATTAGGATATCCTCCTCACACTGCTCATAACACATTCACCACCTCACATGAGGTGCAAGGTATGTCCACTGCCTTCTCTGCATTTCATTCCACTACTTGGATTTTAGACACAGGTGCTTCTGACCACATGGTCAACTCACTGGATTTCTTCTCTGAAAAACCTTTAAAAGTCAATATTAAAGTTCAACTTCCTACTGGAAATTGCACTACAGCAACTCACAAAGGCACTGTCTTTCTCACTAATAAATTGACCTTACAAAATGTACTTTTTGTGCCCACTTTTAATTTTAATCTCATTTCCGTCTCTCAATTAACTAAGAAAGGGAACATCTCTGTGAAATTTGTTTCTACTCATTGCATTTTACAGGACATGACTACTCACACAACCCTTGGTTATGCTGATTCTTCACATGGTCTTTATCATTTAAAACTGGATGCTCCAGGATTTCATTTTGATAATAAACTCCCAGTAGCCTCTGCTACTGAAACCTCTTTTGATACTTCTTTAATTTGGCATTATAGACTTGGCCATATGCCTTTTAAAAGACTGCTTACAGTTGATTCCTTGCATATTTCAAATAAAACTTTTGATAAGCCTTGTGATATCTGTCACTTTGCTAAACAAAAGAAGTTACATTTACCTGAAAGTTCTTCTTATGCTACTGCCTGCTTTGATCTTGTTCATATGGATATTTGGGGGCCTTTTAGAATTGAATCATATAATGGCTATAAGTATTTTCTCACTATCCTTGATGACCACTCTAGATGCACTTGGATTTATCCAATGAAAACAAAGTCTGAAACCAGAATTCATATCCAAACTTTTTACAAAATGGTTGAAACTCAGTTTGCTAAAAAGATTAAATGTTTTAGAACAGATAATGGCATAGAATTTATGTTTTCTGAATTCTACTTGTCTAAAGGTATACTTCATCACACTTCTTGTGTTGAAACTCCTCAACAAAATGGTAGAGTTGAAAGAAAACATCAACACTTATTACAAGTTGCTAGAGCTTTAATTTTTCAATCTTGCTTACCTCTGACTTTTTGGACAGATTCCATACAAGCTGCTGCACATATTATTAATAGAACACCTTCTGTGTTACTCAAAAATAAATCCCCTTTTGAAATTCTCTACAACAAACCTCCTGACTACTCACATTTGAAAGTTTTTGGTTGTTTATGCTATGCATCCACTTTGAGTAATGACAGGCATAAATTTGAAAGCAGAGCATCCAAATGTGTATTTATTGGCTATGTCTTTGGCACAAAAGGTTATAAATTGTACAACCTTTCTACTCACCAAACTTTCATATCTACTCATGTTAAATTTTTTGAACTAACATTCCCTTACAGGAGAGATGATGATGACAAAGTTTTTCAAACTCAAGATTCTTTTCAAAACTTTTCTGAATCTCTCAACACAAGGGATACTTTTTCCTCTCTTTTGCAGGATGATCATACTTTGTTGTATGATAATACACCTACTAACCACTCTACAAGACCTATGCAGATCCCCCCCCTTACAGAGTACAACTTCTCAAATGGAAACAGTACCTTCATCCTCTCTACTCACACCTCCTGATGCTGACCCTACTCAACCTCCTGCTGAAACCAGAAAGTCCACCAGAATCAAGAAGATGCCTGCTCACTTAGCCAACTATGAACTGACTGCTCTCCCTTCCTCCACAATGTTCTCAAACACCAAAGGCATCCCTCCTCACCATAAAGTCAGGTACCCTATTCACCACTATGTCAGTGATCATGCTCTGCCTGATAGTTATAAAAGCTATGCTGCATCTGTAGCAATTCTTTCTGAACCTAAAACTTATTCTCAAGCAATTAAATTCCCTGAATGGAACCAAGCCATGTCTTTAGAAATCCAGGCACTAGAACTTAATAAAACTTGGGAATTGGTTGATTTACCCAAAAATATGCATGCTATTGGATGTAAATGGGTTTTTAAAACCAAACTAAAATCAGATGGTAGCTTAGAAAGATACAAGGCTAGACTAGTGGCTAAAGGCTATACCCAAGAAGAAGGCATTGACTAGTTTGAAACCTTCTCTCCTGTGGTTAAACTCACAACAGTCAGACTTTTACTTGCTCTTGCTGCTTCTAAAAACTGGTTCTTAAAACAACTGGATGTGAATAATGCTTTCTTACATGGTGAGTTAACTGAAACCATTTACATGACTCCACCTCCTGGTTATTGCCCTCCTACTGATAAAAGAGTTTGCAGGTTACTCAAAAGTCTTTATGGCCTCAAACAAGCCTCTAGACAATGGTTTTGTAAGCTTTCTGATTCTTTAATTACTTTTGGTTTTACAAAATCCAAAGCTGACCCTTCCCTCTTTATAAAACATTCTGATTCTAAAATCACTGTGCTCCTTGTTTATGTGGATGATATTATACTTGGTGGCAATAATTTACAGGAAATCAATGATGTCAAACTCTTCTTACATGAAAAATTCACCATAAAAGATCTAGGTGATCTCAAGTATATTCTAGGCATTGAAATTCACAGAAACTCAAATGGAATTTACTTATCTCAAAAACAATTTTGCCTTGATATCCTCTCTTCTCATGGTTACTTAGACTGTAAACCAATCCAAAGCCCCATGGATTCAAATATAAAAATTTCAAAAACAGATGGTCTTGCCCTTTCTGATCCAAAACCTTATAGAACACTCATTGGAAAATTATTATATTTAACTGTCACAAGACCTGATATATCTTTCTGTGTTCAAACACTAAGTCAATATCTATCATGCCCTACTGATTCTCACCTCACCACTGCACACAGAATACTCAGGTATCTCAAACAATCAGTTGGGCTAGGTCTCTTTTATAGCTCTACTTCTAACACTGCTTTAACAGGATACACTGACTCTGATTGGGGAGGTTGTATTGACACCAGGAGAAGTGTTTCAGGTTACTGTTTCTTCTTAGGTGATTCACTCATTTCTTGGCAGTCCAAGAAACAACCAGTTGTGAGCAGATCATCCACAGAGGCTGAATACAGAGCAGCAGCAAACACAGTTTGTGAAGGACAATGGCTTCTATACTTACTTAATGATTTTAATATCTCTACTTCACCTGTGCAGATTCTCACTGACAACCTATCAACTTACTACCTTGCACATAATCCTGTCCAACATCAAAGAACTAAGCATATAGAGTTGGATTGCCACCTCATCAGAGAAAAGATAAAGACAGGCCACTTCCAACTACAACACATTTCAAATACCCTTCAACTAGCAGACATCTTTACAAAACCATTGCCATCACACCAGTACTCTCTCTTTCACTCCAAGTTGAATATGAAGAATCTCCACATCCCACTTGCGGGGGGTCTTAAAGGTCCTATTGGGCCCAGCCCAATTAGCTTATTAGCCCAGTACATAGTTATGGTATTGTGTATCAATTAGAATCGTAATTCACTAGGTTTTCTATTATTAGAGCCCAACACATGTATATTTATTTTGATGTTTTGTATTGTAATACTCACTCAATTAATCAATAAGATTAATACTATTATTTCTCCAAGTTTTTTATTCTGTAAAACTTGATATTTCTCGGTTGAAAACCGAGGTGCAAATCCACCAAGAGCTTCGATGAGTGGCCCCATAATAATAATAATAATCAGAGAAATAAGTATCAAGAAAATTAGATGAATTGATGTTCTGTTTATGTATAATGCTCAAGAAATACAAACACAAAAGTTAAAATACAAACAACAGGAAGCAATTGACTAATTAACTCTGTCCTTGTTCAAGATCCGAATATATACTCGGATTAACCCTTCGATTATCACCGCTCAAAATCCTCTTCAACGACCTTAATTTCGCCGGCATTGCTGATTTCTGCTCTTCCTCCTCGTTGACCGCCCTATCACATGCTGACATCATCGAAGACGACGACGTTTCTGATACAACAACACAATCACTACTATTACTACCTTCATCCAAACAAGCAGGTTCAAGTGTGCTGACTCCTCCTCGACTACTCTCGTTAGTCGGAAAAAAACCCTCGACGACCTTTCTACACAGAGGGCACGTGGAGTGCGATCGAAACCACATGTCGATGCAATCGAGATGGAAGCCGTGATCGCAATCGGGCAAAAGCCTCGCCTTTTCGCCTTTTGCCACCTCGCATAGGCACACGGCGCACTGTAGCAACGGCCCGTGTTTGGACTCTTCCGGGTCGAACTTTACGACGGGCAGGGCCTTGAGGAGGATCGGGTCGAGGCCGCGGGTCGGGCCGGCGGAGGAGGACACCACCGTAATTTCGTAGAGGGGTTGTTGGCGGCGGGAATAGAACCATTTGGCGTAGAGGTGGAAGAACAAGACGACGAGCAGGACGAATAGGAGGATGAGGATCGCCACCACCATTATCTTTCCGGCGAGCTCCATCGCGTTTGCGTTGCTTGCGTATGATGATGTTGATGATGATGATTCCGACATTTCAGATCGGGCGGAGAATCTCGGTGTGTGATAGTAATGTTTTTGAAATTCAATTCCGGAAAATGTGAATGCTTTATATAGAAGACCGCGACGTGGTTCACGGGATAACCAAGCTCACGCGGCGGCGTTTTGACTGGGCAACGAAAATTATTTAATACTCTGTTCTAACTTTTTCGATTGAGAAAATTATTTATTATTTATAAAATAAACCATTAAATTAAAAAAAAAAATTCAACTCACTATTTATTATTTTAACCTCGTTTTTTTTTTTTATAACTTAGACTGAATTGAATTGAATAAATTTAATTAAGTTGAACTGAACAAATTTTACAATAATAATTTTTTATTAATCATACAATATTTGCAAAAAATGATCAATAATGTTTTAACTTAAATCATATTATTTAGGTTAAATTACTCATCATAACTGCTATTTATTTTATTTTATTTTTTAAAATTTTAAAATGAAATTATTTGAATTGAACTAAATTAAATTCAAAATAATAAAATTCATTTCACTAGATTAAGTTTATTTCATTTAGCATTTAAGTTAGATTTTGTTAGAAAGAACCGTCTTTCTCAATTGTACATTTAACTATTGCGAGCACTTTTAATGAAAAAAAAAAACATTTCATATTTAAATGAAAATGAAAAAATTGAATAGATTTGAATTGAATTGAAATAAAGTTAATTAAATTGTTTTTTATTATAAAAATAATAATATATTTTATAAATTATTAAATATAGTATTTTTAAAAATTATTAATAATATTTTAATATTATTTAGATTGTAATAAAATTATTGATTTAAATTATTTTTTATTTATTTTAAATTTATTTTGAAACAAACTTAATCTATAGAACTAAAAAAAAGTGAATTGAAATAGACTGAATATTTATAATTTTCTTTTTTGTATTTTATAAAAAGTGTGTTTATAAATTTAAAATAAAGTAAAGTAGAGTAGAACTTCTATATAATAATATTCTATATAAGAATAAACTTCATATATATAGTAATAAAAAATTTAAGTCTCAACTTTGAACTAGTTATAAATAAGAATAAACTTCCCATTGATATAAGTCATACATTTTTTAAGTCCCTGATCTATACTTCTGTATAAAAATAAATGATTAATATATGTAATAAAAATATTTATTAATATTTTTTTATTTATTAAAATCAATAACATATTTAAGATTACTTAAAATATTTATCAAAATCAATAACATAATATGGTCAAAGTTTACTTAGATTCATTAATATTTTATTCAATTTATATGTTAAACACAATTTTTATAGTCAAATTTTATTATTCAAAACTATTAAATTGATTTTGTGAATTTATACATCTAGATAATATTTTATGTATATTATTTTTATATTTAAATTATTTTTTATACAGAAAAAATTATTTTTATTTTGTAAAATCTTGTATAATAATAACTTTTTATAGTAATATTTTTCCAATCCAAACATATCACTTTACGGTTATATTGTTGTTAAAAAATTAAGAAAACTGAATTAAATCATATTACACGACATAATCACATAATCACGTCATAGGTGCGTTTTTGCACATTTGCCTTAATTGTCGAATTTTGATCCCACGAGCACGCACTTGAAGCATGCACATGTACCTCTCATTATTTATATTTATTGATTATTGAAATGATTTACCTATCTATTTAATTGATTTTTTCTTCAAATTATTCATCACATGTGGATAATTAATTCAACATATAATTAAAATCAACATGTGAAAATATTCTGTATATTAAAAAACCAACATGTGAAATATTGTTTAGCACTAAAAATTAAAAATACACTTTTTAGTTAAATTTATCAAATCATTAATTAAAATGAAAGATTCCTAAGATGGATTTTTGTAAAATCACGTGGAAAGATTCATTCACTTTTAGTAAAATATCCATCTAAACTTAACTAATATTCATTCTATAGTATTTTTGTAGGCATATATTTTATTCACAAATAATTACATTTTGTTAATTTGAAATTTGAATGTCTTTACTATCGCAACGCAAATCTCTCAAATACTAGTATTCATTCATTAGAACAAATTTCTAAATAAAATACTTGTAAATGGAGCGGGTTTTATCCGAATTCGCTCCTGATCTGTCACATTTAGAAGGATTTAAATTGTAAAAATTAACTTATTAACCCTTTTAATGACCCGACCCGTTTACCCATTTAATAAACGGTAATTGACCCGACTCTTTACGAATATTATATATATATATATATATCTATACAAAGTATTCAATTACTTTATAATAATTAAATAATTAATAAATAATAAATAAAAATATTTTTTAATTTTTCATTTTGTTTAACATAAAAATATAGATTATTATTGTTAATACTTTTAATCGTAAATTTAGTTTAATAAATTTTAATATTTTATTTTATAATTTTTTAAAAGTTAAAAGTTATTGTTAAAAAATTATAAATAATTATTATTATAAACAAATCGAAAAAATCCGTTGGATACTCGTTGATCCGGCGGATATGGATTTGAATCAAGTTCTCGATGATCTAGCGGGTCGCGAAGCGAATACAGAAAAAAAATTAACTTATAAAACGGGTACGAATCAGTGCCGATCCGCTCTATTTACGGGTCTATTTAGCATTTCTCAAAGGAAGTAAAACCCACGGTGCAAAATATATTTGGGCTGGGCCGGGCCACGCTGTAAATTAGTTGAAGATCCACGACGAGCATATGCCGTATTAATTTATGAAGCCCAATCTCGTTTTGGACCATCACCGTTATGTTCGCTCTCTCTCACGCAGTTAGCGTGCTACTGTGTTTCCCTCCCTCCATCGCCATTTCATCAATCGCACCTAACAGAGTGTGACTAAGAAATGATGAAACCTTCATCTTCCAACGAAGAAGAAGAGGACTGCGAAAATCTAATCGGCCAAAATGCCAACCAGAGAGGTGCCCTGAAGTCACCCGATCGCTGCTATCGTTCGGCCTTACAAATCGGCGACGATACCAGAAGCGACTATTCCGGCAGGTTCACAAAGCGGTATATTTTCGCGTTTATTCTGATTGCGTCGATTTTCGTTCTGTATTTTACCACCGATCTGAAGTATTTATTCCGTACGCGCGCGTCTTGGGATGGGGATCTAGGTAATAGTAGTTACCCAGTTAATCGAATGCGTGAGTCTGAATTGCAGGCTTTGCACTTGCTTAAGCAGCAGGAACTTGAGCTGATTAAGATGTGGAATTACACCTCATCGGTGGTGGTGAGCAATTCAGAAATCAAACCAGTAAATAGTAGTGAAATGGGGCTGTCGTCTTCGATTTCCGAGGACTTGAAACATCGAGTTTTTAGCCAGATTTCATTGAACAAGCAGATTCAAGAGACTCTGTTGTCGTCGCACGGAAATAGCTCCCTGTATTTCGACGACAATCCCACGAATGCGAGCCTCTTAGGATGGCGTGGGTGTGGGAAGGTGGATCACAGATTATCCGAGAGAAAGACTAAAGCGTGGAACCCCAGATCAAATAAGTACCTGTTTGCTATTTGTGTATCGGGACAAATGTCGAACCACTTGATTTGTTTGGAGAAGCACATGTTCTTTGCGGCCCTCCTCGATCGTGTCTTGGTGATCCCGAGCGCAAAAGTTGATTATGATTTCAAAAGGGTCATAGATATAGAGCATATCAATAAGTGTCTAGGTAAGAAGGTTGTGGTGGAGTTTGAGGAATTTGCTGAGAGCAATAAGAACCATATGCAAGTTGATAAAATCCTGTGTTACTTCTCATTGCCGCTGCCGTGCTTTGTTGATGATGACCATGTGAAGAAACTGAAGGATTTGGGTCTCACTTTGGGTAAAATCGAGACCATTTGGGTGGAGGATGTTAAGGGTCCGAAAAAAAGGACAGCCCAGGATGTTTTGGATAAGTTTTCTTCTTCTCATGATGATGGTGTTATCGCAATTGGAGATGTGTTCTTTGCTGACGTTGAGACAGAGTGGGTGATGCAGCCCGGCGGTCCTATTGCGCATAATTGTACGACTTTGATGGAGCCGAGCCGGTTAATTTTGATCACAGCTCAACGCTTTATCCAGACATTCTTGGGGAAGGACTTTATAGCTCTTCATTTTCGGCGCCATGGTTTCTTGAAATTTTGGTATTTTCTCATTCTCACTGTTTCCTTTTTTGAGGTTTTAGAGTATTTACAATAGTAAAAATAACTCTTTGAAATTCGTACTATAAAACAACAACTGAGGTGAGGCCCAGTTTCTTACATTATGCTTTGCAGATACCATCTTATATTTACAATTTCACCTCTCAATTTTCAAGAAAATTACAAATAGCCCAAACGGTTTGTCTGACTGTTCGTAATATTTAGGAAAATAAAGAGATATAAATGTTAACGAGGCACGTAGTCGGGTTAAGTTGTAATATTTAGAAAGTAGAGGCATGTAATTTTAAGTATATTTGACATCAACAACAAAATATTCCTTTCACAAAGCTAGCAGCAATTTCAAAATGTTAAGGGGATGTAACCTCAAGTGTTTTCAGTATTATCAAATTTAGCTGGTTTTTTTACTCAAAACTACAAACCTCGAGAGTAGTTTTCGTAATCATTTTTTTGTGTGTTCTCGTAAAACAATTTGCTCAATGATTTCTCAGTAATGCCAAGAAACCAAGTTGCTTTTACCCTATTCCTCAAGCAGCAGAGTGCATCAATAAAGTGGTTGAAAGGGCTAATAGTCCAGTGGTATATCTTTCGACGGATGCTGCAGAAAGTGAAACTGGTTTACTGCACTCACTTGTTGTCTGGAACGGGAAGAATGTCGCATTTGTTCAAAGACCAGCTAGCAATGTAGCTGAAAAGTGGGATTCTCTATTATACAGGCATGGGCTCGCGGGAGATGCTCAGGTGGGTTTTGTTTTGTTTTTTTGGCTCATTAAATCTTAATTGCGTGTTATTATTAGATAGGTTAGTGTTTGTTCTGTTGGGCCTAAAAAGAAATAAAGAATTATGTTCGTCTCATAGCTACTCCAAAACTTTCTTTTAGTATGATAAGCACTTTATTTAGAAACATACTTCTCCACATGTTCTGTTGTTTCTGTTTAGACATCCGAAGTGAAATTCAGAGAACACAATATTTCTAGTTAGCCTTGCTTGTGGAGATCTTGGAGAGCTCATATAATTTACATATTTATAAATTATCTAACACCCGAATCTCAAATTTCACTGTGAAGGTAGAAGCAATGTTGGATAAGGCTATTTGTGCTTTGTCCAGCGTGTTTATTGGATCTCCTGGCTCGACTTTCACTGAGGATATTTTGCGGCTTCGAAAGGACTGGGGATCAGCATCCGTATGCGATGAATACATGTGCCAGGGAGAATTGCCAAATTTTATTGCGGAAGATGAATGAGTTAAGGCAAAAAATGTTCAAATAGAGAATTCGCTCGTCCTCATTAGACCACCCCACGATTCTTTTTCAGCTATGGATAAGTGAACGAGCTGACAATTGAATGGCTTCTGGAGATGATTGATTTGCAAAGCTGATATCTTACAACCATGTTTGTAAATGAAAAGGATGCCAACATTTTGGCCCTCAAACTATATTTTTGCAGAAAGGTCTGCATATATATATATTTGTTTTTTTGCTGTCAAATAAGTTGAAAAAGTTGTGTAGTTAACTTTTTTTTTAAATGTAGTTTATTTTTCTCTTGATAATTGTGAAAAAAAAAACTTAATTACCTCATATCACCATTTATAATTTTTAAATGTGTATTTACACCTAAATTACAATAACTTTTGGAAATTTTATGGTTAATTATTACCCTTTATGTACTCTGGGCAAAATTATAATATCTCTCTTTTTAGTTATTTCAACAATTATACAGTATTAATTAATTATTACAATCACACAAAAGAAACGTAAATACTAGTAGTAATTACTTAATTATTTAATTATTTAATTACTTGCCAATGGCACGTGTATTGCACGTGGCAAACGAGTAAGGTTTATTAACACCCCGTATCTGCTTCTTGTTCAAGAAAACTTTCCCCACACAGAGAGATCCTGAAGCAAAATCTGAAAAACAAATCGATTAATATATTTCAAAATGGCGCCGGAAGCCGAGGATGAGATCAAGGACGAGAAGAACCCTAGGCCCCTCGATGAAGATGATATTGCCCTTCTGAAAACATATGTACTGATTCTTGCTTCTCTGTTCTACGTGACCTAATTTTTAGCTGCTTTTTCTAATTGGCGATTTAGGTTTTTTTATCGTTGCTAGAGAAACTGGGATTTGGATATTTAGTTGCAACGAGTTTACCTTTATTTATATTTCCTTTGATGACGTTGCGCTTTGATTTTTTTTTTTTTTTAATATAAAATTTCTCCTTTTTTATTTCTTGCTCAAATTGTTCTATGAATTCTTGTGTTACATTATTGATTTTGTGGCATGGGTTAACTGAGTTATTTGCCAATATGAATCTGAAAGAGAATATTAGGTCATAGTATTCTTTGGCTTTAGGCCCCTTGTCTGTTTTAGCTGCTGCTTATTCTTATCTGATTTAAATTGCTTTTGCTTGAAACGGGTTATTAAAATTGGGGATTTTATTAGATGTAAAGAAGGCCTAAATTTGTTCCGCTACGTTCATTCCATTTTACGAGCGTGGGTATTAGTAACGGCAGGTCCTCCTTATACACTTGAACATCATAAAATGACACGTTTCTATTATAACTCAATATGTGCAGGGCTTGGGACCTTATTCTGCAAGCATAAAGAAAGTCGAGAATGAAAACAAGGAGCTGGCGAAGAAGATTAATGATCTCTGTGGTTTGTTTTCTGTCTGTCATTTTACATTTCAACTTTGATCATGTCCTATTTATCGTTTTAGCAGTAATTGGGGTATAAACTCTGTTCATTTGCTCTAGCCCAATAAATGTTGCTGTTAGTTGTTTAGAGTAATTATTTTGTTGTTCTTCTCAAATTTTAGGTATCAAAGAATCTGACACTGGTTTAGCTACACCCAGCCAATGGGATCTTGTATCTGATAAGCAGATGATGCAGGAGGAACAACCTCTTCAGGTTGTTTTTTTTTTTTTTTTTTTTTTTTTTTTTTTCCATTTCAATATGGTATTCTGTTAAATAAATATAACTGGTTTTTTGACTAGGTTGCAAGGTGTACAAAAATAATTAATCCAAACACGGAAGATGCAAAGTACGTCATCAATGTTAAGCAAATTGCAAAGGTATGCTACTTTCCTTTTTCACTAGACCACTTACCTAGAACTCTGAATATGTTCTATCTTTCAATCTGGAAAAGGGTTTAATGCAACTTTTCTTAAATTTGTCGTCCATAAGGTTTTTTAATTTGTGCACTTCCATTTATGCAGTTTGTTGTTGGATTAGGAGATAAGGTCTCGCCTACTGATATTGAAGAAGGGATGAGAGTTGGGTAAGCACGCTCTATCTTTGTTAGTCTTTAATCTTTATTCCATGCAGATTTTTTGCTAGGAATTACGACTTGACATTGAAGCATAATTCGGTCTTATAATGGCAAAATTAGAATAATAATAGTACAATTGTTTCATTAGTGCATGTTTGTATATGTGTATTCTAATTCACATTTTTTTTTTAATTGCAGTGTTGACCGAAATAAATATCAAATTCAAATCCCATTGCCTCCAAAAATTGACCCAAGTGTGACAATGATGACGGTGGAGGAAAAACCAGATGTTACATATAACGATGTTGGTGGGTGTAAGGAGCAGATCGAAAAGATGCGAGAGGTGTGTTATTATATTAATCATTAATGTCTTGGAAATGATCATTAATAGTCTTCTTTCTATGATTAATAATATATGATTGTTTTATTTGCTAGGTTGTTGAGCTGCCCATGCTTCACCCGGAAAAATTTGTGAAACTAGGGATTGACCCTCCCAAGGGTGTTTTGTGCTATGGCCCACCTGGTACCGGCAAAACCCTATTGGCTAGAGCTGTTGCTAATAGAACGGATGCATGTTTTATTCGTGTTATTGGAAGTGAGCTTGTGCAGAAGTATGTTGGTGAGGGTGCTCGGATGGTTCGTGAACTGTTTCAGGTCCAAAATCACTTTTCATAACTTGAATTGTTTTTATCAATATTTCTACAAAATCTCGGGATCTTAGAAACTGATTAATATTTTACCTTACTAATTCCCTGTTTTGGCAGCTGGCACGATCTAAAAAGGCCTGCATTGTGTTTTTTGATGAGGTTGACGCCATTGGAGGTGCACGGTTTGATGATGGTGCAGGTGGAGACAATGAGGTCCAGCGCACCATGCTTGAGATTGTCAACCAGCTAGATGGATTTGACGCACGTGGAAACATTAAGGTTCTAATGGCGACCAACAGGTTGGTTTGACTTTGACGTCGACTTTTTCAGTCAGCAATTGTTATATCCTACTACTTCATTGGATTTTCAAAACTTGTTAACTGAGACCAAATGGAAATAAAAAAAATTATTTAAGAAAAAATAATTCAACATTTATCTTTTTAGTCCAAGTTGTGGTTATGTAAAATTACTGGCGTGTTGTTTATTTCAGGCCTGATACTCTTGATCCTGCACTTTTACGACCCGGAAGGCTTGATCGCAAAGTGGAATTCGGACTGCCTGATCTGGAAAGTAGGACCCAGATATTCAAGATTCATACCCGAACAATGAATTGCGAGAGGGATATTCGCTTTGAGCTTCTCGCCCGGCTTTGCCCAAACTCAACTGGTAAATATCTCTCTATTCCACAAATATTACACTGCATCAATTGTTCAAATCACACCCAAATTTCGATCTCTGCTTTATAAGTAGTCGACCTTTGGCACTAAACAATAATATCGGCGTTTACGTATGTATAGGAGCTGATATAAGGAGTGTTTGCACGGAGGCCGGAATGTACGCCATTCGAGCGAGGAGGAAAACTGTGACGGAGAAAGATTTCTTAGATGCTGTGAATAAAGTGATCAAAGGGTATCAGAAATTTAGCGCGACTCCAAAATATATGGTTTATAATTGATCATCGTTGTTTCGTGATGGATTGAAATCGACAAGTTCTTGCTTTCAAACTTTTATCTAATTTTACATTTATGTATTCCAGTTCAAGGATATTCATTCCTAGCAAACTCAGTGTACTGTACAATGTTACATTTTTTTAAATCATACTTTATTCATTTTTGTCGTACGAATCAACACTTTTTGCTGAAATAATCCCCAAAATTTTTCTTTCAGATCTTTACTTTCTAGTTACGAACACATTTTCTTTAAAAGAAAAGAGGTAATAAGACAAATTGCCCCCTAATTGAATGTTAAATCTTGAAGTTTGAATGATGGTCCAAAAATTACTACTAGTACTAGCTAGGGACAAGTTACTTGTTATACAAAGATTTGCAAGGATATCAATCGACGGAATTAATCCACTTTTGTGTCGATACATTTCAGGATTAAGAGTGGATACATTTCAGGATTATGAATTGCTGTCTGGCAAAGAACCGAGAAAGGTAGCCCAGGCGACAGTTGCCTGATAACTGAGTTGCGAGGGGCGGTTTGGTAAATTTTGTAAAGCATGCAAACATAATTCTATACATGGTACAAAGATTTGATTAAAAAAAAAGATTGCAAGAATTAAGAAAAATACTCTTAGCAGTATTAGTTGGTTAAAATACATGCTAATTGGTTAACTAATTGTAGTTGCAATTATATGTTCTTCAATTGGAAATATTTGTTGCCTGATAACTGAGTTGGGAGGGGCGGTTTGGTAAATTTTGTAAAGCATGCAAACATAATTCTATACATGTTACAAAGATTTGAATAAAAAAAAAAGATTGCAAGAATTAAGAAAAATACTCTTAGCAGTATTAGTTGGTTAAAATACATGCTAATTGGTTAACTAATTGTAGTTGCAATTATATAATCTTCAATTGGAAATATTTGTTCTTTGTGAATGTATCATTCTTTTATTCTCTATTTTTTTAAATTACAAATGCATCCTTAAAGATTTTCTTTTAATTACAAAAATGCACATATATTTTTTAACAATTATAATTATTACTCTCCAAATTACACAAAACTAACGTTGTTGGTCCAACCACCATATCATGATAATACATTCAAATATATATATATATATATATATATATATATATATATATATATATATATATATATATATATATATATATATATATATATATATTTTTAAAGTAATCTGAAACATTATTAATTTCTTTGAATAATATAAATAATTATTTTAAATTGCAACTTTTACCCTATCAAGAAAGATTGAAGCTTACTAAATACTTTAACAACTTTATATATTACTTGTATTTGAAAGGGAGGGTAATATGGTAATTTTCCATCAATTGAAGATCGTTTAAATCACTAAAAATGATTAGAACAAGAATATCCATAGCGAGTTGATGTTGTCTGAAGACCAAATCAGTTTGATAGGGTTTAAGAGAATACAAAGATTGCAAAATCTCACATTTCACATGCCAAAATACTACTGGGTCTAGGGGTATCAACGAGTAATTAATCCTAATTTTGAGAATCCCACATTAATTAATTAATAAATTAAAAGATTGGATCTGAAATAGTGAAATACTAGTAGTATAATTTTGTTACACACACATATATAGATAGAATCAAGGGTCGGTGATTTGATCAAAAGGTATAGTAATTTTTTATTGGAAAATGGATTTTGTATACATATTGTAATTGAGCAATAATTAAATGCACTGCTTAATCAATTAGTTAGTAACTGTCGTCAGTTTAGAAGTTACAGCTAAAATACAATTTTCTCATTAACTAAAACTTCAAAGTTTAAATACATTTTACTAATCAGATTATTATTATTATTATTATTATTATTATTATTATTATTATTATTATTATTATTATTATTATTATTATTATTATTAATCTAATGTAGCGGAAATTTAGAACAATATTAAGACTCGTTGATTCCGTAGAATACCGAGAATTAGTTAAATCAAAATTAGTTGATTCCTCAAAATACCGAAAATTGATAAACTTCAAGAAAATCTTGAAGAACGAGAAACTCTTTTTTATTTCATCAAAAGACAATTGTTCAACACAAAAACAATAGTGTGATATAAATAATACTGATGTGGATACGGGGAAAAACTCATATTAATTTATTAAGTTATTTATTTATTTTTTAATAAAACCCAATATGTTTAGGGTTTAGTACTATTTATTTGTGATTCTAATCATTCATTAGGCAGTTATCTTTTAATGAAATAAAAATAGTTCTTTAAGAACAATTGTAGCTTTACGTTGCATCAAATACTCAAACTCTAAAACACGTCGGATTTTATTTAATTGCAGAAATTAAACGAAAATAATAGGAGTATAATTACAAGACTATTTCTTGGGCCAGTATCCACATCATAATCACAAGTAAATAAAATTGGATTTTAGTTGTTTTTAATACCAAAAAGGCAATTAGAATTAGAATCATGGTGTGCTGGCAATCCGACATAACACTAATGACTGTTTAATTGTCCCTCGATTATAATCTAATCCTACTTTATAGTAGGAGTATCAAGCTAATCACCCTTCAATCCCAATTAACTTATCTTAATTAATTTATGTTCCCATGCATGTTCACTCCACCTCATTCCATTGAGCCAAAATTATCAAATACTAGTAATCACTATATTTACATTTTCAAATAATATGTGAATAATTTTTATTTGAATTTATCTTCTTCTTTTTTGCGTCGTCTAAAATATTAGTACAAACGTATTTATGTATTAACTCTGTTCTAAGTGAATTATCACACTTCATTTGCAAAAAAATATGATTATTCATGTGAGACGTTAGTACTGATTTTGAGATTTTTTTTTTGAAAAAAAATAAAAAAATTTCATGATCTGTTATCAATCACTTTTATTTTCTGAACAACAACACATAATTTCCCAATACTCATTTTTCAATTATGATTAAAAGTGGTCAAAACAATTCTTGAAAAGTTTTAAGTGGGATGCTAGTTTATGACTATTTATGAAATTATGATATTTGAGATTTTTCGGAAATGGTTAACCTAAAATGCAGCAAAAAAAATGTGTGGGGTATTGTTTTTGAAAAATATTAGTATTAATTAAAAAAAAAAAAACGGTTTTGCAATGAAATATGGAATATATTTAGTTGCACATTTTCCCATGCAGATATATCACTTAAATAAAAGCTCGAACATGTTACCTCTCCCTAAACTACGTAATCAAAAGTCAACCCACAATTCTTGTATAAATATTAGAAAGTGTTGGGGCAATATGCCTTCAAGATTCCAGCTCCATTTACATGTGAGATTCTTTTCTATTGTCCTTCATCAGCATCATCTACCATCTCCCAATCTTATTCACAGAGAGCAAGGAAAAATAATTATGGCCGAGTTGAAAGTACAATTATTCAATGGGGTTTGCACTTACAATTCTTCGTCAAATAGACCAACGAGCGTTAAAAGCAATAACCGGTTCACGAGAAAAATCTCGTGCTTGGTTAAAGAACAACGAGCTCGCATTTACATCCTGCGACGATGCGCAACCATGCTTCTCTGCTCCTACATTCATCAAGATGACGAATGAACATAATCGACCATGCACACATCACAGTGCTATAAGCCCTAATTTCGATCAGCTACTCACTTGCATTGTCAGCTATCTTCCATCTTCATCAGCAAGATGGATGAATGTTTTTTTTACAACAGATGCTTCTTTTGTGGCTCTACACAAAATGTATTTTTTTAACCTTGAATGGTGAAATTCCACATTATTTAGGTTTTTTTAAAAACTTCATGGGAAATTGAAGTGACTGCAAGAGAGGCTTAGTAACGGGCTCTAATAAAATATATATATTTGTATCAAATATGTGTGTGTGTGTGTGTTGTATTTTCCCAAATGTGTTTGTGTGCATTTTGTATTTTTCCTAAATGTGTACAAGAAATAAGATAGCAATGTGTATTGCTTGTGTGAAATAATTACACTCTCTTGGTCCTAAATCAGTTGTCGCAACTCCTTTACAAAGGAGCTACGACAACTGCTCCAGAACAAAGGAGTAATATATATTGGAATGATAATGTTTTTGATATTTCTATGTATGCATTTGAATGTTTGGGTGTTTGGTGTGTTTTATTAAATGCAGCCCCAATGTATTGCATATATAGTGCTTACAAAATCAACATGGGAACCAACCAAACTCATTTGTCAATCCAATCTTTGAACACCAGCAACACATACAGTGGAAAATTGATAGCAGCAATGGTGACGAGTGCTCGTAAGGCTCGCAGTAATCTCCAGACTATGATTTTCGCTCTCGATCTGTTTGTTCTAGCCGGACCTATATGTATACTCACATCTGGGCTCGGGGCGTCTGGTTCTGATGCCGTCTGTTTACGAACGTTTGATCGCATTACAGCATTGCCCCTGGAAAATGAACATAAAGGATGATCAACTGATTTTGTTTATAATTTTGAAACAGGAAAGAAAGGTGGTGTTGTATGTAATTTTGTAACTAAGCCAAGAAGTAGTCGGAGTATCAGTCTTACCTGTCCACTGCCGAGCTGGTCTCGTTTACGGAAGTCGCTGAAACCTTTTTGGCTTTCTTGACTAGGTGCATAGATCCTTCTGCATCCCAAATCTCTTCATATTCACAATCTTCATCTTCGTTTTTCTCCTTTACTCTAAGGCTGTTAAATAGACTTCTGACAGAAACCATTAGAAGGCCGAGCTTTCTGAAAATGAGGACTTCGTTTGCTGGCCAAAGGTGGACAATAACAAGAGTCATTGCAAAGAGACATAAATACCTGACACATCATACATCAAATTAAATTTTCAGAACACATTAAGAAAGGTATAATCACAAAAACACCCCCAGAATTTTAACCAACTTATAAGAACCACATTTATCAGAAACGAAGCGAAAAAGGAGACACTTTGATAAATACCCTATGTAGATATGTGTCTGCATGGGAAGAAAGCAAAGGTGAGTAGATATGTCATCTTCTGGATTAGAGCCGCTGGAGTTTGTAGAATTACTGACAGAAAGAAGCATAAAAGAAGGATACAAGTTTCCTTGCTGCCAACTCACAGTACCTACAGTGTGCTGCATAATTCCGTAAAAATCAATGGCAAGACCCATCATAATCGATTGTACATGGGCAAAAAAGATGATTTTTTTACCTCGGTCACTGGACCTTTTTTGGATGGGTGGGTAACTGTGCATTGATCATGATCATGACCAGAGAGGATCAGAGCCTTGCAATAAAGACAAGTTATATCTCACAGTTTTTAATTTTTTGTTAGTGTGTATATACTGATGAATGATGAAGATAGTTAATAATACGTACGGGTCGGACTAGGTTCAGGATGGCATTTGATGAGTTTTCAGTGATATAATTCTGATACCTGCGGGACGTGATGTATGGATAAGGTTGGCAAAAATAAATTCTTCTATTTGAGGTAATATTCGTTACAAACATAGCCCCTGAAGTTTGTGGGGATAACAAAAAGAACTCAAAAAGAAATACTATTTCTGAAATAGTTGGCCCCTTTAAATCAAGAATGTCAAAGTTTGATGGGTTATTTGTAATTTTTAAACTTATCAAGGTTTTTCGTAAATACACCAAAACTCATAGCTTTGTGGAGTACTATAATTTAGAAAGGCAGCTTACACTGTTTCCAGATCATGATCATGACGGTAAATCCGCTGGAATCAAGCATATAGCCATGCGTGCACATAATTACAAAGAGCAAGTTAGTAAGAATGAATACAAAACTATTATGTGAATTAGCACAAATATAAAATGACGGCATGTGACAGAATAGGATCTAAGCATTGTTACCTGATTGATGACCGGTGAAGATCGATCAGGGCCACAAGGGGTCCAATCCGGTCTATATAAAGGAATGTGAGTCAGTAAAACCCTTGGAGTCAAAGAATTATCTGACAAATTTAACGGATGTCAGGGAAGATTATTCTCCGAACTAGATAAATGTTTATGACTTGAGCTCTGTATCCTGTACCTTCCGAAATATTTTTTACGAATTTCCAGGTGATTGACGTGAGATTACTACGCGGACTACCTGTGAATAAAACAAAATTTGTTATTTTTTCTAGAGTGGCATGGCAGCACTCGTAGACAGAGGCAAATTTCCCCTTTTCTTTTCCAATTTTTCATTTTCATATCTATTAGCGATTACCATCCAATGTTTGTGCATCAACTGCAATGAACTCCACTTTTCCAATCGTAACTTTAAAGTTCCTTGCACCGAATTCACTCTCATAACGTCTGACAATCTACGTAGCATACATGTGAAAATCGAAAGGTAGTATGATCTATATATAATCCATATATATATAGATTATATGCTACGTGTAGAGAGCACATCTAAATATACACCTGTGGATTTTGGGAGTTGAAAGCCGAATATCCAATGTCATGGTTGCCAGAAAGGTAGTATACTTTTAGCTTTGAAGATTTCTGAAGCATATTCAGGTTGAATATATGCCTAAAACGACCCAGAGATTCCTGCCATCTATTACTTAACCAAATCAAGTACTGCCATAGATTCACTTACGGAATCAAGCATATGAGAAAAAATAGCTGCAAAACAAATTCGAAAGCTAGAACCATATATCTTTTAACGCAGATAAACTCTATTCACTTATTCTCAGTTTTTTCCTCCTCAAGGCTACAAATTTCACTATTCTCACTCACTCACATATTATTAACGACCAATCATTTTCAATCACTATATTACTATCTGAATATCATCACATCAAGTATAATCAATAATCTTTCATCTCACAACCAATCAAAATACCAGAATTTATTTCTATTTTTTATAAATGTTTCATCATACACTTCTCTATAAATGAATGTGCTGAAAATGAAATCTCATCCAATCACACTCCAAATCTATATTTTTTCCAACTGATTCGCAAAAACTAAGTCTCAAGCTATTCCGGTAAACTTCAGTTATTTTAAGAAACTTTGTTCCAAAATCAAGCAAGGTGGGAAACATTGTTGATAAGAACTTGCAGAATAAGTGTATGATCATAATTTTTTTCAAACTTAAATAAACAGCACTCACTCATCGTCCGACAGTCTTTCACCCCCATCAAAGTAATCGCCTAGAAACAAAACAACGTCTGGGTCGAAGGGCAGGACAGATGACAGAAATGCCCTCCGCATGTATAAATCTGTATAGAACTGAGCAATCTCCAGAGCAAGTGATTTTGGGGCAAGGGGGAGAGAAGTTCTATCCATGAGCTATCATTAAAAAAACAAGTCCACAAGAAAAATCTGTTAAACATGCTGGATTCAGTTCAGGGCATCGATCGACTTGCACTAGAAACAACCGAAAAGATTACCTGAGGGTCCGTGATAACAGCGATTTTCACATAATTACTCGAATAATCAACTCCATTCGGCTGAGATTTTCGTAGAAAACGAAACGCCGAGTATATCAGAATCACGCATGAAGCCACATCAACCATTTCATTTGTATATAAGCAAACAAAAAGATAAATTGACAATTAATTGGGAATTTGGGGAAACCAAAAACTCGAATTACTTTATCAAATTAAACAAGGAAAAATCATATTGCTAGCTAAATACATTTTTCAAGTAATATTGTGGATCGATAGAAGAAGACCTAAAAATGAACACAAAGAAGAATAAAAAAAATACAAAAATCGGAGGTGGGTTTTACCGGAGAAGGAGATTGAAGATGAGGCCAAGAACAGGACCATTGTGAAGGAAGCAAGTACGCGAACCACTCTCCATAAAGTAAATTCAAAGCCCATATTATGCTCAAAAACACTGTCAAATTCCATATCATTTTTTTTCTTCTGTGAGATCGATTAATTTCTCCGTTTTCCCGTTCTTTCGGGTGTACTATATATATTTATGTATACTCACTCGGTCACTCCTTTTCTTTTTTTAAAGAAAAAACAAGGGAAAATGGCAATAGGCCAATTTTCAACCTTTTTTGACAATAACGCTTTCGAGAATTACGCGTGTCAATTAGGCTGGCTAAAATGTGTAAAGACATCGTTACTCTCTTCCCTAAAATTTTCACGGATTCCACGACAGCCTCGCCCAGGTCTCAGCCCGTTTCCCCCGCCGAAGCTCGCGCCGCGCACTGCCGAACACCAACCGCCGTCCTACTCCGCTGTGTCAAGAACCACCGTCGTGCCCGAACCCAACTCTGACTCCAAATCACACCAGGCCCTACATCACCATCGACGGCCATCTCTGTCGAGCTCGACAGTCGCGCAACAACAACGTCGTTCATCTTCTCCGGCGAAATGTTTACGCGAAGGTCCATGGACGACTCATCGCGAACGGGTTTCCGGCAAACACCTCTCTGAGCACCGAGCTGATAATATTCTATTCAAAAAATGGGGAGTTGGGAAATGCCCGCCAGGTGTTTGATCGAATGCCTGAAAGAAGTGTGGTCACTTGGACTGCTTTGATATCCAGATATTGTCCCCATGCGGATTATGAGGAGGCTTTGAGGGTCTTCTCGGCACGTCGAAGGGTGAAACCTAATCAGTTCACTTATGGGAGTGCACTAAGCGCATGCACGCGTTTGTGTTGCTTGGATTCGGGAATGCAGATACAGGTGTGCGCGCAAAAAAAGTAGGTTTGCAGACAACGTGTTCGTCCAAAGTGCTTTGGTGGATTTGCACTCGAAGTGTGGAAAAATGGAGGACGCGTGCCGTGTTTTCGAGTCCATGGAGACGATAAGAGGGAAGAAAAGAAGCCGTGATTGCGCTCTTCAACCTCTGCCTGAACCCGGGAAATAAAACGGGGGCTATCGAGGCGGGGATAGTCGAGCCCTTGTTGAAAATGCTGGAATACAAGAGGCTTGAAATGGTTAATGAATCTGTCTATACTGCTGGTTCTTTCTCATGGCAATGATGGTAAGTTTATTGCTTATACTTGATATATCTTATCGAAATTTTTATATCTCCCTTAAGGTAATTGCATCGCCTATTTTTTGTGCCTTAGCCCTTCATCTGGAGAAGTTCTACAGCTTTATAAATTCTTTAATGCCAAAATTTGCAATTGTAGGTATGGGAATTCCCTTCCTATGTGGTCTTCATCATTGACATTTTTGTCATATCATCCAATACAGTGGCTTTAAAAGATGCGAATTATGGATACAATAAAGTGCTAGAAGTACTGATTAAGGAATAATTGCAATATGAATATTTAACATGATTACAAACAATATTTCACATGTAAATTAATACTACATAACTTGAAATATTTTTCAGATCTCTAGCTTAATTGACTTCTAGAATGTTCAAAACATCACGAGCATTTATGTCGTCTTATTATGTGTTTGATGAGAATAAAGTGAGAACATAGCCAGGTAAACTAAATGTAGTTTGTGGTTTGTGCTCATATACATGTACTGTCAATGGAATATCTAATGGTGTTTTTCTTTTACTATTTCGACCTCAGATTGTAGAAAGAGGCGAAAGAGAACTGGTTGCCTAGTTGTGTTAAAGAAGAAGAGTAGGAAACTATTACCCTTTATTTCGAGTGAAGATCCTTTGTTTCGAAAGAATCATTTTCTGGAGATCAATTGAACACTGAAGGGCTTAGGCTCTTATCCTATATTCTGGTCAATGTATTTTCATGAGTTAACTGTTTGTTATGAGAGCTTTATGCTACCATTTGCTCATCAAATTGTTTGTCTTTGTCTGCTCTATTTTCATCAAGAGCGCAAGGAGCTGATTGAAAAGGCTATGGATCGGATGATGACGAGCACAAGTATGATGATGAAGAGGACAAGGATGATGATGACGAGCACAAAGAAGCTGATGACGAGCACAAGGATGGAGACGAAAATGAAGTTTTATTGTACACATAATATTAATTATAATCTTGATTATTTGTTTCGAATGAATCATTTTCTGGATTATATTTGTTTTGTAATTGAAATTGTCATGTGATACATTTTGTTAAATATGTTCGAAATGGTCGAAGTATGGATTAACACACTGAATGTCATATTTTAACACTGAATGACATATTTTAACACTGAACATACTGAATGTCATATTTTAACACTGAATGTCATATTTTAACACTGAACATACTGAATGTCATATTTTAACACTGAACACACTGAATGTCATATTTTAACACTGAACACACTGAATGTCATATTTTAACACACTGAATGTCATATTTTAACACTGAACATACTGAATGTCATAGCTTAACACTGAATGGCATATTTTAACACTGAACATACTGAATGTCATATTTTAACACTGAATGACATATTTTAACATTGAATGTCATATTTTAACACTGAATGACATATTTTAACACTGAACATACTGAATGTCATATTTTAACACTGAATGTCATATTTTAACACTGAACACACTGAATGTCATATTTTAACACACTGAATGTCATATTTTAACACTGAATGCCATATTTGATTAAAAAATACACTAAACACAATGTTTATGTCATATTTTCACACTGAATATCAGATTTTCACACTGAAACAAACAAAATACACGACAATTGCCGGCACAAAATACATGACAAACCAAACAGTAAAAACTGCAAAAAAAATACATCGACTGCCCCGTCACCGACGATGAACTGGAGGAGGAGAATTGGGACGGGCGGTCCGACGAGGACGACGATGAATACGGCGATCGCGTCCTCTCCTTCACGACGGTCGACACGAGTGGGGGCTGTTGAAGAGGTTCCTGCAGCACAAATCACCCTTTATTGCCATTTCCAACCGTATTTAACATTCCACTCCCCTTTCTTTATTTTCTTCAATCACCCTCTTCGCCATTTTCATTTCCCTCTATTTATATACTCACACCAAAAATATTTAGAAGAGAATAAATTTTTTCGTTTCCTCGAAAATGTTGTCTGTAGCTTCGGTGGAAATTTTAAATACGGGATTGTTAGTGCCACTTCATGTCAACCTCAGCCAGGAGCTTCTGCCTTACAGCCCGGCTCGCTCTCCTATTGGCCTTATCCCCAGCTTCATCATTGTTTGATGCTTCTGGAACTAAATCGATGTCGAGTCGTTAAGAGACGTCAACTTAGGGTCGAACAAGCTCGATTCCGCCGTGCTCATTCAAAAGCCCACGAATTACATCAAAACATAGCTCCGAGTTCAAGCACGACACACACATAATCACGACCAATCTTAGCATCAACACCGGAAAATATTACTCGCAGTCGAAGGCAGAAATCCGAATCCATTCGGCTGTATTACTTCTGTTCAAAAGGCACTCTCGGGAAACATCGAAAACAAATTCATATCGGCTAGTGCAATAACTCTACATCGAAAAAAAATCGAACCAACATAAATCGAACCTCCCTTTCTCGGCGATTTCGGAAGTGGACGAGAATGAGGCGCCGGCGGTGGTGGTCGATCCGGACGACGCGGTGGCGCTGCTGTTCTCGTCGGGAACGACGGGGCTTGCCTCCGAACTACACCGACGCGGCCATCTTCATCAACGTCTCATCGGCCCCAACAACCACACCGGTCGGCGCCAAGGTAGCAGAGGCGGGTGGCTTCGGGGTCGCCGTAGATTCCGACGACGAAGCACTCCTCGCGGAGCTTGTCTTCTTCGTCATCGTCTTCGTCGAGCGGGGGTGGCTGTCGCAGGCGGCGGCGCGGAGAGTGTTGTCGGTGCCGGTCCCGATGGCGGCGATGATGCACGGCTCGGCCTGGCGGAGGAGCCGATGGGTGGGGAAGACGGGTTCCTCCCTCGACGAGAATCTCGACATCTCGTCTGTGGAGAGGTTTGGGTAGGTGAAAGGGTATTTTCGTCCTTCCAGGTATATTATTTTGGCCCAATTGACACAAAAATGCCTAATTGACACGAAAATTAGAAGTTGGCCTTATTGCCGAAAAAATGTTGAAAATTAGCCTTATTGCCATTTTTTCCAAAAAACAATAGTATACTTGAGTACATTAAAACATTATACATCATATAGTTTAAGATCCTAAAAAAATATTATAGAGTTATTATTGTATAAAGTTTCACAAAATAAAAATAATTTTTTCCTATAAAAAATAATATAAATATAAAAATAATAAATATTGAATATTATATATTTTTAAATATATATAATCAATTTAATAGTTTTGAATAATAAAATTTGATTATATATATATAAAAATTGTGTTTCACATACACGAATAAAATATTAATAAATTTAAAAACTATAAACTTTGACCATATATTATATGTTAATGATTTTAATAAATATTTTAAGTTATCCTAAATATGTTATTGATTTTTATAAATAAAAATATTATTAATAAATATTTTTATTATATAATAATTATTTATTCATCTATAGAGAAGACTTAAAAAAATGTATAACTTATACAACGTGGAGTTTATTTTTATTTATAACTAATTTGAAACTTAATTTTTTTTATTAATAGTATTATATAGAATTTCTATTGTATTAGTTTTGTTTGGTCAATATTTTAATACTTTGTCAGCATCTGATCATAAACCCACTTTTTCAATATTTTCATACAAAAAATTTGAAGTACTTTAAAAAATATGCATTTTTTATATGTGAGACGGTTTAAAAAGTATATATAGAATTATATTTTAAATTAATTGAAAATAGTTTTTTAAGTGAGAGCATCTGAGCATGTGTAAGTTGTAACACTTAGTTGCGGATTATCAATAACTGTTGTTGAGATTGATATAATGATCTCACTTGTATCAATAAAAAAAATTCAACTCACTTTGTTTTCAATCATGCCGTTATAAAATTTTTATTACTTATGCGCGAAATAAAAATGTATTTTGTTAATACGAGTAGCATATTTAATTTTTTTAAGCGTTAACATTTTTTGAAGTGTTACAAAATAAGCGTCAAACTTTTTCGAAATAAATGATAAAATTATATATTTATATACATACTCTTTTGATCGTACAAGTGTTTTCCAAAAATTGAAAAAGACTTGTGGTACAAATATGCATTCTAAAAAGATAATATTTTTCAATTGACAAAACATTAGTGAAACGTAATTGAAATTAAAAATAATAATAAAATCTGAAAACTTATTTATTTTAATCTTTTATTATTTAATCCCAATCGTAAATTTTGATATAATTTGTTTGAGCATCTGCTGCTGCGTTATTTCGATAAATACCGTCACTCCTTGCACACCAATAATTATTCACATAATTTGGCCTAGTAAAATTTTCAAGATAAACGTTAAATGATTTTTGTTTAGAATTCCACCAAAGATGACGGAAGAATAAAATTCTCCCCAAGAAATGTTTGCAAAATGACCACTTGAAAGCTTGATTAACCGAAAGAGTGTGGTATTCAAGATCATCGTCTTTCATTGACAGCGCAACGTCAATGGCTTCAACGGGTCTGGAGGCAAAATATTGTTTAATACATGAACTTTTACTTTTTCTTCTCTCAACAAACAAGGTGAAATTTGTAAGATATTGAACACTAACAAACAAATAAAAATAAGAGTTTTCATCTCGGTATATTTCATTCTAACTTGTGTGGATAGTCTTATATATAGCTTTGAATTCATAGGGTAACATTAATTTCCTTTTGATTCTTTGATTTGTACTTGCTAAATATATACTAAGTACAATTTTGTAAATTTAATTTATTCAATAATTGTGACGCCCCATCAATCCCTCTATCGTACACATATGTGTATGATACATTATACACCAAATTTTAGTTAAAATATAAAAAATATTCATTATAAAAATAAATAATCATCATTGAACAATGAAAAATCTTCATTCTTAAAATTATCAATGCATAAAATATAAATTATGATATACTAAAATATTCATTATATATCAAAAAAATATTAATTAAAAATACACTATAATGAGTATTATGTGTACAATACTCCGTACACTAGCACGATAAAAATTGCCCCCATATCCATGTTTTTATTTAACGTAATTCTTTAGATTTTATGAAAAAAATAAGATAATATTCTTTACTTCTATGCTCTATTTTTTATTTTAGTCAAAATTGCAATCTAACAAACAAATTTTAATTAAAAAATAATAAGTTTTTAAATAATTTAAAATAAATTCATGTTATTTGATTTTAAATAATTTATTTAATATTAATTAATTTCGTTATTAACTTTAAATAATAATGTTAATATTTAAGTTGTGTGTATGTTTATTGGTAAGTAGTTTATATATATTTTTATAAATATAAAATTTTAGAGTCCTCAAGGGCATAGCCGAGTGGTAAGACCTGTGATGATGTGGGTGAGATATTTCCCGGCGGGTTCGAACCTCGGGTGGGATAAATTTTTATTGAAATATTATGAAGATTTATCCTGGAGTGAGACATGTTGGCTCTCTCGCACAGGTGTCTGCTACTCGAGCACACCCTTCGATTTACATCTTACCCGATCCGATCGAGTGAGGGTGGAGTTTCTCATTTCTCCTCCTTATAAAATAAAAATATATATATAATTTTAGAACCAATTCATTCACGTGACTCGATTTACTGTTGTATTATTATTGGTTTCACACTTATTTACCGATCAAAATGTTCTAATAATTATATTTCGATAAATATTTCGATTTATTGTTGTATTATTATTGGTTTCACACTTATTTACCGATCAAAATGTTCTAATAATTATATTTCGATATATAATTTAATTAATAAATGATGCAGATACATAGAAAGAAAAGATTGTTTCTTATTGAAATATTATGAAAATTTATCCTGGAGTGAGACACGTTGGCTCTCTCGCACAGGTGTCTGCTACTCGAGCACACCCTTCGATTTACATCCTACCCGATCCGATCGAGTGAGGGTGGAGTTTCTCATTTCTCCTCCTTATAAAATAAAAAAATATATATAATTTTAGAACCAATTCATTCACGTGACTCGATTTACTGTTGTATTATTATTGGTTTCACACTTATTTACCGATCAAAATGTTCTAATAATTATATTTCGATAAATATTTCGATTTATTGTTGTATTATTATTGGTTTCACACTTATTTACCGATCAAAATGTTCTAATAATTATATTTCGATATATAATTTAATTAATAAATGATGCAGATACATAGAAAGAAAAGATTGTTTCTTTCTGTCCAAGTTTAGTATTATTTTATTTATTATTTTAATTTATTCTGTTAGGGTTTTAGTACTATTTATATTCTGCTTTTGTCATTTATTTACGTAGATGTTTATGATTAAATAAAAAGGTTCATCTGTTGAGGTTTTTTTTATCACGTTTCGGTATTCTTCGGAATCAACGAAAGTTTGATATTTAATTCTCGGGTATTCTCAGAATCAACGAGTTTTAATTTGTGTGTTATTGCTTCCCTGCATCAGTTGGTATCAGAGCCGAAACGATGTCTCCCCGTCGCCAGTATGCTTGCGAAACCGCCGTTGAGGCCGCAACCCGTCACGATGCCGACATCGCCGCCTTAAGCTGCCAGATCGCAACCCTTGCCGTCGAACTCGAGGAACTTCGCCTTGTTATCACCAACAGACTACCGGTGTCCCTGCTGCCCTCGTCATTTTCTTACGACGACTCGCCTCGTTTTGATTACGATGGTCCTCCTCGTTTTGATGAAGTTGATCCCTTGTTCATGCCCGAAGAGCACATGGTCGGAGGCGTGGGTGACCTACTCTACCACCTCCGGAACAATATACCTCTTTTGTCCCCGCTGCCTGGCTCAGAGATCTCTGCGTATGATGGTCCCCCTAAATTTGCCGAAGAGCTCTTTTCAGAAATCCCCGTGGCACTTGTGCTGAATCCTGATGTCGTTGCTTCTGCACCACATCAACATGTTGTTGCTCTTGCGATGAAAGGAGATGATCTTACCCCTGCACCACATCTGCATGCTATTGTCCTTGCGCTTCATCCCGATGTCGTTGTTGCTGCCCTTGCGTCGCTTGTTCAAGTTGATGCCCCTGCGATGGTTCTTCTTGTCATTGTCCCTGCGCCATGTCAACGTGTCGCTGCCCTTGCGTTGTGCCCTCAAGGTTACCGACGATTGGAGTTTGATCCCGACATTTTCGTGCTCGATTTTCAGGTTCGCGGTCGAACCTTCTCCTAGAGGGGGAGAATGATGCAGATACATAGAAAGAAAAGATTGTTTCTTTCTGTCCAAGTTTAGTATTATTTTTATTTATTATTTTAATTTATTATGTTAGGGTTTTAGTACTATTTATATTCTGCTTTTGTCATTTATTTAAGTAGATGTTTATGATGAAATAAAAAGGTTCCTCTGTTGAGGTTTTTTATCACGTTTCGGTATTATTCGGAATCAACGAAAGTTTGATATTTTAATTCTCGGGTATTCTCAGAATCAACGAGTTTTAATTTGTGTGTTCTTGCTTCCCTGCGTCAATAAATAATTTACATTTATATTCCTTAACTAAAAAGTTAATTGATCTTATTACTATAAAAAATGGAGGGAGTAACTATTTTCTTCCATGTGAAAAGTTCAAACATTTATTATTTGTTAATTGTTACTCATACTTTTGTCTAAAAAAATATGCATAATTTTTTAGACGGATTAAGTATAAAAATTAACAAATACTAATAAATGTTACTTTTTCACATGTAAGAAAAGAGTTACTTCTTCCATTTTCATTTTGGTATGTATAATGTATATATATTCTACCTACAAGTATCACTTTTTTTTTTAAATCACAGTTAAATTTAGCGTAGTTATTTTTTCATAATTTTTGTTTATTGTTGAATGAACAAAAAAAGTCACCGTTGACCATCTATGGATATATATATATATATATATATATATATATATATATATATATATATATGTATATATAATTATGCATATTTTTAGACGTTTTTAGACGGATTAAGTATAACAATTAACAAATAATAAATGTAAAAAAGAGTTTTTCCCTCCATTTTTTATAGTAATAAGATCAATTAACTTTTTAGTTAAGGAATATAAATGTAAATTATTTATTAATTAAATTATATATCGAAATATAATTATTAGAACATTTTGATAGGTTAATAAGTGTGAAACCAAAAATAATATAATAGTAAATCGTAAATGAATTGGTTCTTAAATTATATATATATATATATATATATATATATATATATATATATATATATATATATATATATATATATATATATATATTCGACCCATAAATATAAATGTAAAGAAACCCAACTTCTCTAACAGTTCGAGCTTTTAGATGAAGTGGTTTCTAACATGGTATCAGTGCGGGCCCAACACGATGATGGGTGCCCCAGCCGATGAAATTTCCGGCTTGCCCAATGATGGCACTATGTCCACGAGTAGAGCCGACAAAACCGAGCCTACTCGTGAGGGGGCGTGTTAAGTATCCCACATCGGTTGGATATAGATCCTAAAGCTCATATATAAGTTGGACAACCTTAACATTTTAATAAGGTCTTTTAAGGTGTTATAGGTGTTGGAATAGGTGACCGGCGTGCCAACGGTTGGCCGAGCGGTTAACCGTATTCCGTTATATAACGGTTTATTTCGTTAATTAATGAAACCTATATTAATGGCATATACTATATCTTCTCCCAATGTTAAATCATAGATATAGTCCTGTACAGTTACACATGTTGTATGAATTCGGTTTTGTGGAAACCGAGAGATAATTCTGTTAACGCAACGTAACTGGTCAAACTCAGTTCCTAGTCGATGGGTTACGCCAATAACAAGGATACCCGGCCTTTCCCCCTTGAGACTAGCACTTAGTGTATGTGGGCTAATCTCGAGCCTCGGTGTTGGGACATCGACATACTTGAGTGGGTGCTCACTGTTGATGAGTTCACTGAACCCCCTCTCCATGGAATCTCTAAGTGGTTATCACTGATCGAGTAGAGAATTCCATAATATAGTTGTACACAATTAATCCTTAAGACCCAGACATCACCGTGACTTCATCAGAGGACTAGCTATATCGTGACGTGTCTCTGATTCCCTGGAAAGGGAGTAAGTCGAAAAAGGAGACAATGTTCGTGCAGTTCGAAATCTGATGTGAAGTCTGTGCATGGTAGTAGGGGATCTGATCGCTTGATATAGATCATGGATGTCCTGTGTGTTCTGATGGTTCGTAGTCCCGGAATCTCTGGCCAGAGTTGAATAGTGAGGTGATTAGAGAAATGTGTTTCTCTGAATCAATCACGACTGGATTTTACGAAACCTAGAACGTACGCACAGTTATCAAACTCAACAAGAGATCTCGATTAACCAATATCTCTAGTTTGATCGGGACATATGTATCGGAGGGATCGTACTGTACGCTAACTATATTACAAGGTTCTTGCAGGCACTTCATTTGTATCTAGGGAATTAGTGAAGCGTGGCTGCTAGACGCTCGTCACTGATTCGTTGGGCACCGACTTGTTCGGAGATTAAATAATATGATTATTAATCTAAAACTCTTGGGAGTAGTTGAAATAAGAACAATATGTTGTTCGAATCACAATATGTTGTGAGCCCACGGCTAGTTATACACCTGAACCATTGAGGGTCACATTCTCGTGTAAACCGATCCTTGAATACGATCATGTATTAATTAACTGTTAATTAAGTACATATAGTCGGAGGTCAATGTGATTGAATCCGAGATTCATAATTGTGATTATGAGTTGGAAATAATAATGAGCTAAAGAAAACGGACACGATGGTGTACACTTTCTATTTTGGGAAATTTCCCGATTTAGCAGTACCCCTGAAATGGGCTTTCCGATTTTGTGAAATTGGAAAATTTTATTTTTATCTCATATTGATGAGAAAATTAAAACGAGAAAGAAAATATAATCGTTATATTTTTCGGAGATTAAATTGATTGTCAATTTTGGAGAAACGTAATGACGGGTAATGTATTGGGCCGGCTAGGGTTAATGGATCCGATCCATTAGGGTTTGAGCCCAACAAGCTCCTTTCTTCACCTATAAAAGGATCTCCATATGCATGAGAATAAACACACCAAAGTGAAGAGCTCAAAACCCTAGCCTCACTTTCTCTCCTCTCTCCCTCTCGCCGCCCCCTCGGCTCCTCCCTCGGAGGACCGCCGACAACCGGAGCCGCCGCCCGCCGCCGCCTAGTGCCGCCGCCGGCAACCGCCTCCCCTCGCCGGAATCCGATTCCGGCACCGTTTTTCCGGCCCGCTTTTCCCGTCGTATTCTCCCTTACGTGTTTCTAGTGCAATACGTAAGTTGGATTACCTATACGAGGTGAAACCTGATTAGACGAGAGACGCCGAAGGAACGCCCGAGCACAGCCCGAGTCGCTCCCGTGCGCTCCAGCCGTGACACACGAGTCCAGCCGAGAGCCCCGCCACTCGCTCGGCTCTCCCCGCACACGACCCGTGCCGTCCCCGCGTCGCATCCGCGCGACTTCCGACGAAATTTAGATTTAATTGTTTGCGTTAAATGTTTGCGCTATGTACTGTTAATGTTTGCGCTATGGGATTTTTAATTGATAAAGAAAAATTAATTGTGATTAATTTAAATGTCAATTAAATTCAAATTGATTCGAATTAAATAATATGATTATCTTAATTGTCAACTGATTATGTGCACATGTTTACGTAATTAATTATAAATGTGTAATTAATTAATTTGATTAATTTAATTGCACAATTCAAGTTGATTAGAATTAAATAATATGATTATGTTAATTGTCAATCTGATGCAAATTAATTATGTGCGGATGTTTACATAATCTCTAGTTGATTAGAATTAAATAATAAGATTATGTTAATTTTCAATTTGACGCAAATTAATTATGTCGGCATGTTTGCGTAATTAATTGTAATATATTAATATGATTAATATAATATATTAATATGATTAATATAATTGCGCTAGAAGTAATTATTTTATATGATAATATAATTGCGCTAGAAATAATTAATTTATATGATAAATTTAATTGCGCTAGATTTAATTTATGTAGTATGGGATGCATGAATTAAATATTTAATTATTTGATAATTAAATTAAATGGTGGATTATTTATTCTAATTAGATTTGAATTAAGTCAATTAATGCATGTAATATTGAAAATATGATTTTCAATAAAATAAAATAAATATAATGTAAAATGTTTACATTAATGAAAAACGGTTTTTCATAAAAATTTTTGTTTTCCGCTGCGTATACATGCACGATCCCCAACAGTGGTTAAGTTCTGAAATTGATTAATTGTCTATGAATATAATCCCCTTAAGCATGTGCTGTTTGTTGAATTGATTGATTTAATGTTGTTTAATTGGGACTTAGTTGTTTCTATTAAGATATTTATTTTTATCTAATAGATTGAAACAATGCCTAATTTGTTATCAAGTAACAATTCAATGTCGAACATGAATGCACCTCGGGGAGTGATTCATCTAGACTTGTTTTTGTTAAAACAAATTAGAGACATCGAGCCATTTGATGGTATGATTCGATGGTCTGCTCGGCTCCCCCATTTATGGGAGATAGGGTCGCTCGCATGATGAATCGCTGGTTAGAAACCTCGAGTTTCACTTACGAGACATCACGTTTTGATTATTAAGATATTAATAAATTGAAATAGAAAGGAAGTATCAATATTTAATTTAGTGAAATTATTTATTGACCAATTAAATAATTGATTTAAATATTCGATCAACAAGGTGATAGATTAATTATTTGATTTAATTGTTAAATCAAGTTAATTAATAGAACACCATTTAATTTGCATACCTCGTTTTAATTGTGATTAAATGCTATGTGAATTATGTGAGATATATATTGTGATATATGTTATGATCGTATGTGCTCGTTAGGATGACCTATAGAGGACATAGTTGTTAAGAATCAACAATCGATCACTCACTTCATTCTCTCCTGAGAATGTACAACGATTATTCTGATGAGATAACCAATCCTATACTCCTCCATTCTCTCCCGAGAATGTATATCAAGCCTTAAAGGAGAACCGATGTGTCGTTCTTTCTCCTTTCCTTCTACCGACAATAAATTATGTGAAAGCCACTTACAAGTAGTATGGTATGCCGTGTTAGCGGGGAGTACTGCTTGTGAGTTAAGCTGTAATTTATTGACATAAGATGGAGAGGTGTTAGCTACGATTCTTTTGAATATGTGTGGTCGGATAGATTAACTATGGGCTTACACATGTTTACTGGAGTCCAACTTTCACTTCTCAGATCGGTAGGTCGGTCTTGACACATGGTTGACTTTGAAGGGTACGATTAACGTAGTTCATTGTCATGGTGAGGAAAAGTAATCTTTAGGGTCACATAGAGATGTGATTGAAAATGTTTCTACCTTTAGGTGAATGTAATCGGGCTAGATTAACTACGGGTTATATTCACGCTATTGGACCTAAAGCCCAACTAAGGAAAAATAAGTTTTCCCGTCTGTCTGCTAGAGGATAGCGGAATTCGAAAAATTTAGTGGGAGGCAATTAAATGATAAAGACCAAACATTTAATTGTAATCATTAATAACGAATTATCTCAATGTTAATCTTCTTAATATTTCTCAGTAATATTCTCTAAGATATCCCGTAACATCGATACTCGACCAATCAAAACTCACTGGCCCAAACCATTTGAATTGGAATCTCAATCTTGTGATTTAAAATGATGAGTGCCTCTATGTACTTGAGAATAGATTATTTGATAATCTCACTCAACCTTTGACTGCTGAGGAATGCCACTTATGAGAAGTGGATTTCTAGTTCTTATGAATCGTTCATTATGAACTACAACATGAACAAAGCTCGATCCTTCAATGGATAAGTTGTTCAAGATGTTGATCAAAGAGTCAACCATCAATACGAGAAATTTGTTCTCATTATTGCTTCTTCATGAAAGAAGTGTTCTTCTTGAAGAAAATGACGGTAATGGTTTCCGGTCTAAGCATAAAGATGGATAAAGGTGATACTAGAAGGGCGACTAAGAACAAGGTCAACAAATGAGTTGATGACGCTTGCCATCGTTGTGTGAATAAAGGCCATAGGGCCATAACTGCTAAAATGCCTTGGGCAGAAACGTTCTGACAAAGGTTCGTATTGGGTTATAGTTATTCTATTGTTTTGAACAATTGATTATTTGTTTCGTCTAATTTTAGAAACCTATTATTAATAGAAATGTTCTATTATTAGATCTTACTTATATATTTGATATAGACGATAAAGGTTTTAATTTTGTTTTGGAAATCCAATTTCCTTTATACAAAAGAAAGCAAATATGATTTGCTAAAGACGATTAACAAATATACAAGAATGAACTAAACCCAAATATCAGCAATAGATAAAAGTCAAAATCCCGCACAACTTTAGCACGCTAGTTGAGCATGTTGAAGGTCTATTGGAATTGATCCAAATGGAGATGTGTGATCCACTAATGTGTTAGTGTTGGGGGTGGGTTTCAACTACATAATGTACTTATGAAGTACACGTCTCTAATTTTGAAATGTTCAATAAATTTAGACATCAAAGTACGAAACCAACTTGGTTGCTATATTTAGAAATTACGATATGATCGTGGGCACCAAGCTTATTGACTATCTAAAAGAGAATATGATTCTTTGGCAATGGACTCCGTCTGGAACTCCTTAATTGTATTGAGTGTCCGAATGTTGGAATCAAATTTTGTTGGACATGGTTCGATCCACAAAGGGGTTCACCAAATTGTCGACGAAACTGTAAAAGTCCTGCACTTTTGACAGTCGTCCATTTGCTGAATGGTGTTACCACCAAAGCAGTTAAAACCACACCACATGAACTTGGGCACTCCCGTATCCTGCTTGCGTGAAGCGGCTAGTGGGAGATAAGTTGGATAGTAGATCCGGCTTATGCCATTTTGTGGGGTATCCTAAACATTCACAAGGATACCTGTTCTACTATATTTCTAAAACAAAATGTTTGTTTAAAGAAATGTTGCCTTCTTAGAGAAGAAGTTTCTATTCGATAGAAAAGGCAATATAGTAAATCTCGAAATAGTTCGAGAATATGAACCACACTATGAAGTTCAAACACAAGTACTTGGAGATGAACCAATTCAACAAACCACTAATATACCTGTTCATCTATCAGTTCGTTAATCCGAAAGTGTTCGGAAGGTACCTGATAGACTGTTCCAACTTGATAATGATCAAGATAAAGTTGACGATGGATATGATCCAATAAACTTCAACTGATTCGTATTGGATACGAATATGGGACATTGGCTTATTGCCATGAAATTCATAATGGACTGTATGTACTCCAACAAGGTTTGACCTTGGTAGATCCACCAAAGGGAATCGTTCCCAAAGGCTGCATATTGATCTATTAATTATGACGTGAGAGTATATATAGAAAGGTGTGACCTTTAAAGCAAGGATGATGGCGAAAGAAGTTACTCAAAGACAATGTGTTGTTTATGAGGCAATCTTTCCATCAGTCGCTATGCTTAAGTCCATTACAATTTTGCTGGCCATTTCTGCATAGTACGACTATGAGATATGGAAAATAGATATGAGGTCTACTTTCCTTGAATGTGATATTATGGAAGAGTTGTAGCGCAGTCGGAAGGCTTCATATTTTCTGGAAAGGAGCAAAAGGTTTGCATACTCCAGCGATCCATTTATGGATTGAAACGAGCATCCCTAAAATGGAACATGTGTTTTAAATACAATAGTCAAAGCGTTGACTTGGTATAAAACTTGAAGGTACCTTGTATTCAAGAAGGTTAGTGGGAGCGTAGTGAAATTTAAGTGTTGTACGTTGATGACATACTAATCATAGGGATGATTGAGTGATGTTGCAGTCAACGAAAGCACGGTTATCCACACGTTTCTCGAATAAAGGATTTGAGGAGAGGCATCCTACGTATTGTGATACGTCACTATAGATATAGATCTAGAAGAATGCAAAATCTTCTCAATCCTTGTACATAGAAACTGTTTCTGAAATGGTTTAGCATGGAAGAATCCTGAAGAGATTCTTGCCAATGTCCCATGGGGTTCATCTCTCGTAATTCGTGTGACTGTAATTCGAGGAGATGAAATGGACAACACATATATCTCCGCACTAGGGAGCATTATGTATGGCATGATGTGTACTAGACGTGATATTATAAATGTTGTGAGTGTCACAAGTGAATATCAGTCGAACCCAAGACCGGCTTATTTGAAGTCGTGAAGGACGAAATCCTTGAGCACTAGCAATCAAAAGCATTAAGGAATTGTTCTTAGTCTATGGGAGGTCCGAGTTGAATTTAGAGGTACTTACGAACTCTAGTTTTCAACCGGATGTGGATGACTAAAAGTCGATATCGGGATTCATATTCGAGCTTAGAGGTGGTGTCGCATGCTGGAATGGTTCCTGCAACGACTAATGATTCTAACACGAGAACCTGAATATGTTGCAGCATCTAAAGCTGTAAAAGAGACTGTTTTGGACACGGAACTTTATCCAAATGTTGGTTATAATTTCGGACGCAAATAATCAAGTAACTTGTACTGTGATTATACGGTGTCCTGTAGCAATGCTAAGGAACCGAGATCTCATCAGAAGTCCAAACATGTACTAGAGATAATATCATGTGATCTAAGAGATCAATGACAGAGGTGACATCTGAGTCGAGAGTGTCACTTCGGAAGATAACTTTGTAGATCTCTGTACCAGGCCTTTATCTGAATATGTCCGCGAGAAACATCGAGGGTCGATGGGACTAAGATTCATGGATAGTTGGCTCTAGGTCAAGTGGGAGATTGTTGGAATAGGTGACCGGCGTGCCAACGGTTGGCCGAGCGGTTAACCGTATTCCGTTATATAACGGTTTATTTCGTTAATTAATGAAACCTATATTAATGGCATATACTATATCTTCTCCCAATGTTAAATCATAGATATAGTCCTGTACAGTTACACATGTTGTATGAATTCGGTTTTGTGGAAACCGAGAGATAATTCTGTTAACGCAACGTAACTGGTCAAACTCAGTTCCTAGTCGATGGGTTACGCCAATAACAAGGATACCCGGCCTTTCCCCCTTGAGACTAGCACTTAGTGTATGTGGGCTAATCTCGAGCCTCGGTGTTGGGACATCGACATACTTGAGTGGGTGCTCACTGTTGATGAGTTCACTGAACCCCCTCTCCCTGGAATCTCTAAGTGGTTATCACTGATCGAGTAGAGAATTCCATAATATAGTTGTACACAATTAATCCTTAAGACCCAGACATCACCGTGACTTCATCAGAGGACTAGCTGTATCGTGACGTGTCTCTGATTCCCTGGAAAGGGAGTAAGTCGAAAAAGGAGACAATGTTCGTGCAGTTCGAAATCTGATGTGAAGTCTGTGCATGGTAGTAGGGGATCTGATCGCTTGATATAGATCATGGATGTCCTGTGTGTTCTGATGGTTCGTAGTCCCGGAATCTCTGGCCAGAGTTGAATAGTGAGGTGATTAGAGAAATGTGTTTCTCTGAATCAATCACGACTGGATTTTACGAAACCTAGAACGTACGCACAGTTATCAAACTCAACAAGAGATCTCGATTAACCAATATCTCTAGTTTGATCGGGACATATGTATCGGAGGGATCGTACTGTACGCTAACTATATTACAAGGTTCTTGCAGGCACTTCATTTGTATCTAGGGAATTAGTGAAGCGTGGCTGCTAGACGCTCGTCACTGATTCGTTGGGCACCGACTTGTTCGGAGATTAAATAATATGATTATTAATCTAAAACTCTTGGGAGTAGTTGAAATAAGAACAATATGTTGTTCGAATCACAATATGTTGTGAGCCCACGGCTAGTTATACACCTGAACCATTGAGGGTCACATTCTCGTGTAAACCGATCCTTGAATACGATCATGTATTAATTAACTGTTAATTAAGTACATATAGTCGGAGGTCAATGTGATTGAATCCGAGATTCATAATTGTGATTATGAGTTGGAAATAATAATGAGCTAAAGAAAACGGACACGATGGTGTACACTTTCTATTTTGGGAAATTTCCCGATTTAGCAGTACCCCTGAAATGGGCTTTCCGATTTTGTGAAATTGGAAAATTTTATTTTTATCTCATATTGATGAGAAAATTAAAACGAGAAAGAAAATATAATCGTTATATTTTTCGGAGATTAAATTGATTGTCAATTTTGGAGAAACGTAATGACGGGTAATGTATTGGGCCGGCTAGGGTTAATGGATCCGATCCATTAGGGTTTGAGCCCAACAAGCTCCTTTCTTCACCTATAAAAGGAGCTCCATAAGCATGAGAATAAACACACCAAAGTGAAGAGCTCAAAACCCTAGCCTCACTTTCTCTCCTCTCTCCCTCTCGCCGCCCCCTCGGCTCCTCCCTCGGAGGACCGCCGACAACCGGAGCCGCCGCCCGCCGCCGCCTAGTGCTGCCGCCGGCAACCGCCTCCCCTCGCCGGAATCCGATTCCGGCACCGTTTTTCCGGCCCGCTTTTCCCGTCGTATTCTCCCTTACGTGTTTCTAGTGCAATACGTAAGTTGGATTACCTATACGAGGTGAAACCTGATTAGACGAGAGACGCCGAAGGAACGCCCGAGCACAGCCCGAGTCGCGCCCGTGCGCTCCAGCCGTGACACACGAGTCCAGCCGAGAGCCCCGCCACTCGCTCGGCTCTCCCCGCACACGACCCGTGCCGTCCCCGCGTCGCATCCGCGCGACTTCCGACGAACCTCGTTTCGTCCGATGAATCCCTGAGGTACTTACGATTAAATTTAGATTTAATTGTTTGCGTGCTATGTACTGTTAATGTTTGCGCTATGGGATTTTTAATTGATAAAGAAAAATTAATTGTGATTAATTTAAATGTCAATTAAATTCAAATTGATTCGAATTAAATAATATGATTATCTTAATTGTCAATTTGACGCAAACTGATTACGTGCACATGTTTACGTAATTAATTATAAATGTGTAATTAATTAATTTGATTAATTTAATTGCACAATTCAAGTTGATTAGAATTAAATAATATGATTATGTTAATTGTCAATCTGATGCAAATTAATTATGTGCGGATGTTTACATAATCTCAAGTTGATTAAAATTAAATAATAAGATTATGTTAATTGTCAATTTGACGCAAATTAATTACGTCTGCATGTTTGCGTAATTAATTGTAATATATTAATATGATGAATATAATATATTAATATGATTAATATAATTGCGCTAGAAGTAATTATTTTATATGATAATATAATTGCGCTAGAAATAATTAATTTATATGATAAATTTAATTGCGCTAGATTTAATTTATGTAGTATGGGATGCATGAATTAAATATTTAATTATTTGATAATTAAATTAAATGGTGGATTATTTATTCTAATTAGATTTGAATTAAGTCAATTAATGGATGTAATATTGAAAATATGATTTTCAATAAAATAAAATAAATATAATGTAAAATGTTTACATTAATGAAAAACGGTTTTTCATAAAAAATTTTGTTTTCCGCTGCGTATACATGCACGATCTCCAACAATAGGCCCAACTTTAACATGGTATCAGAGCCTACCCTTATGGCAGGTCCTGGGTTCGACTCCCGCCATGAGCGACTCTACCCGAATTAATTATCCACTTGTTGGGCCTTCCCAAAGAGGTTGAAATCGGCCCACAAGTGAGGGGGAGTATTGGAGAATATATTCGACCCATAAATATAAATGTAAAAAAACCCAACTTCTCTAACAGTTCGAGCTTTTAGATGAAGTGGTTTCTAAATATATATATATATATATATATATATATATATATATATAAATATATATATATATAAATATATATAATTTAAGAACCAATTCATTTACGATTTACTGTTATATTATTTTTGGTTTCACACTTATTAACCTATCAAAATGTTCTAATAATTATATTTCGATATATAATTTAATTAATAAATAATTTACATTTATATTCCTTAACTAAAAAGTTAATTGATCTTATTACTATAAAAAATGGAGGGAAAAACTCTTTTCTACATTTATTATTTGTTAATTGTTATACTTAATCCGTCTAAAAACGTCTAAAAATATGCATAATTTTTTAGACTGATTATAAGTATAACAATTAACAAATACTAATAAATAATATTTTTTCACATGTAAGAAAAAAGTTGCTCCCTCAATTTTCATTTTGGTATGTATACTATATATATATTCTACCTACAAGTATCACTATTTTAAAAAAAAATTACAGTTAAATTTAATTTAGTTATTTTTTCATAATTTTATAGTATTGTTTATCATATTTATTGAACGGATAAAAAAAGTCAACGTTGACCATATGTAACTATAGCTCTGGGACAGAGATATATTTTTATAAATATATAATTTAAGTTTTTTTTATAATTTTATAGTATTGTTTATCATATTTACTGAACGGACAAAAAAAGTCAACGTTGACCATATGTAACTATAGCTCTGGGACATAGATATATTTTTATAAATATATAATTTAAGAATCAATTCATTCTGCTGTTGTATCATTTTTTGTTTCACACTTATTAACAAATCAAAATGTTATAATAATTATATTTCGATATATAATTTAATTAATAAATAATTTACATTTATATTCCTTAACTAAAAAGTTAATTGATTATTGAAAACTAATAATGTATTGACCTATAATTATTTTTGGAAAAATATTATTATTGTAGATTTGGTCAAAATTTATTTATGTTAAGTTTGTATTGATTATTTAGTAATATTTAAATTATGGAATATGGGATGTATTTATTTTTTATTTATTAAATTTAAATTTTGCTTAATTAGATTATTAAAAGTTAAATTTTTTATTTTTGGAAGGTTACACAAATTTCTTTTTTTAGAATTAAAGTTTTTTTTTTGTCTAGGTCAGAAATTTAAATATTCACATACACATGTCTTGAGTTAGAACTTTACAGTTCTCAATTCAAGTGCTCAACCAACTGAGCTAACAACTCTCAATTGATTAAAAAAATTGAACTGAACCACTAAAATTAATTTTAACAAAATTTAATAGGTTTGAATTGAATTGAAATTAAATTCAGTTAAATTTAATTTTAAAATATTAAAATAATAATAAAAAAAGGCTAAACTGAATTGAATTTAACAGGTGAATTGAATTGAATGAATCTGAATTTAACTGAAATAAAAATAAGTCCAAAAGAAAATATCATCAGTCTTGTATTTATGTGATCGTTTGTAGTTTGTTGTAATTTTAATCGAATAATTATTTTCATTTATCTAACTCCAACATGATATAATTTAATTATTGATTAAATAGGAATGAATTGGAAACAGGTTGTAAATGAGTTATATGGATTGAAAACGAGTTGTAAATGTGTAACTCGTTTATAAATAAGTTGAGTTTGAATTTAACCTTTTGGCACAATTAATAAATTTATTGAGTTTGTGTTTATGTTTTGTGACTCGTAAATAGATTTGACCCGAATGGAATACGAGGACACGACCCATTGATATATAATATGTGTTAAGTATCCCACATCGGTTGGATATCGATCCTAAAGCTCAAATATAAGTTGGACAATCTTAATACCTTAACAAGACCTTTTAAAGTGTTATTGGCCCAACTTTAATATGGTATCAGAGCAGGCCCAACACGATGATGGGTGCCCCAGCCGATGAAATTTCCGGCTTGCCCAAAGATGGCACTATGTCCACGAGTAGAGCCGACAAAACCGAGCCTACTCGTGAGGGGGCGTGTTAAGTATCCCACATCGGTTGGATATCGATGCTAAAGCTCAAATATAAGTTGGACAACCTTAATACCTTAACAAGGCCTTTTAAAGTGTTATTGGCCCAACTTTAATAATATCAAGGCCTTTTAAAGTGTTATTGGCCCAACTTTAATAATATGTAATGAAATAGATAATGAAATAATAAGTTAAATAATTTGGAACGTGTTTGGTTTGAATCGAAATTACATACATTAGAAACAATGGATTAGTGATTTTGTGTTTAAAAAAAATAATTAAATATGAAATGGAGCTAAGAGCCAAAAAAGACAAGAAAATGCATGCTTAATGCACAATTAACACATTCATTTTAATTTAATCAAATAGACTATGAAAACTCCAACAATTTAATTTCAAGATCCATTTTCAATCACGGCCATAATCCTACCTGCTTGAAATCCTGTCCACGAACGTAATCCTCAGCGTTGTTTAAATAGAAGCCATCTGCCCTCACTTCATAGTTAAAATGATCGTGCAAATCCCACGTGGCTTTGAACACGTCGAAGGTAATGTGTTTCGATCCCCAGGTGAAGTGACAGTAGAAAAGGGTCGACCGTAAAAAGTTGATATGGAAGCCCCACTCGAAGCTGTCACCGGGATAAAGCGTGCGAACGCCCAAACTGTCGTCGTTCGACTCGCAAAGGACGATGAGAGGATTGGAGTTCGGAGGGAGGTCGCTGTGTATCGAAACATGGTTTCTCTTGTATAAGGGGACGGCGGGGCTAACGTTGTCAAAATGCAATGCAGCTACTATAGTAAAAATGAAAACACTTTTTAACGTAGTAATACTCATCCTTAATAATTTTACTCTGATCGATGTTACTTTGAATGAATATAATGTGCTATTTATATAGTTTTGACACAAGTAATTTGGTAAGAAAATGATTTTAGGTTTTTGAATTTAATGACAAAATCAATATAATTGCAATTAAATTAATTCTAAAATTTACAATGACATGTTTAGAAAGGTTGAACAAAAATTGCTTAAAAAGAATATCTGAACGTTAACATTATATTTGACTACTTTGGAAATAATTTTGGTTTTTGGAAAATAAAAATCTCAAACATGTGAATATTCATTTTAATATCATGCGTATTTGGTAAATGGAATTTCCAATGACTTTAGGTCACGTGGTGCCAAGTATTTTTCTTTATTAGAATATTATATATGAAAACATTGATTATCCAATTCTTTATTAGAATATATATAACTCAAATTCATATTGTTATTTGAATTTATTTTCAATTCAATTTAGACCTATTAAGTTCAATTCAACCAATTTTAATTCAAAAGAATAAGTCCTAAGTGCACGTCTAAGTATTTTAAAGACCTCAAGCAAGCTCGTGACTCGTGAGTATGACCAATCGAAGAAAATGTTTGTGCAGAACTCTACAATTACTACGATGATTTAATCAAAGTGACAAAATTATTAGTCGTGATTATGAGCAATCGAAGAAAATGTGCTTAACACTCTACAATTACTACAATGATTTAATCACAATGAAAATTTTGTTACAATTATTCATTATTAAAAAATAGAAAACTGTTAAAGTTGAGTTAATAATACATTAAAATACTTTGTTAAGGTAATAAAATTATTCAACTTATATATGAGTCTAAAATTTGATATTCAATCGATATGAGATATCTAACCCTTCACTAGTATACCGAAAATTCGTTTTGAAATGTGGAAGATGCTAGCAATTGATCTAACCTCAAATTCTCCAAAAGTTTGTCTTTTATTGAATTGAAATTAGAGTGTATACCCCCACAAAATAATATTTTAATATACTAATATTATAAATATACACTATTAATTATTTATGTATATGAAAAGAAAAATTTTAATAAATTAAAATGAGTTTACCTATTGCAAAATTATTTAATTATTTATAAATTTTAAATAACATATATTTTTTAAATTTGAATATTACCAAAAAAAAAATCATAACTTGCTCAATTTCTTAATTTATTAAAATTAATTGATTATGTAATTGCTTAATTTCTTAATATTATTAATTGTGTAACTATTTATGATTGTCTTGCATTATTAATAATAAATATTATGAATAATATTATTGTGTAATGAAATTGTTGTTTATGACTCGAATCGGAACGCAAAAGAGGTCAAAATCGCCGAAGGAGGTTTCGGCGGGCGCCGGAGAGGTTTCGGCGACCGCCGAAAATCAAGAATCGGGGTTGGGCAATTTTCGGGGTGTTCGGCGCCCGCCGAATGTGTTCCGCGACCGCCGAATGAGAAATGGCGGTCGCCGTTTTGTTCGGCGGGGATTTTTCTGCGCGAGTTTGCGCTGGGCTATTTTGCGTGGCTTTTTGCAATGGGATTTTTGCATGGGTTTATTTAATTAAGGAATTAGAATTATATGGATTATAATTATATTTCTTATTAATTTAGGAGTCATAAATTAGGAAAAAGATTTATTCATAATTCTAATTGTTACCAATTTGATAAGTTTGATACACCTATAAATTGAGGTTCTCCGGTAGACGAAAATCATAGAGTGCAATAGAGTGGATTATTGTAAGCCTCAACGATGTAGTCGATTGGTTCTTCCTTCTCGTGGTTTTTCCCGTTTTGGGTTTCCACGTAAATTGTGTGTTCGTTCTTTTCGTTTATCTTTTTCTTCGCATCTCATACATATTTCGAGAGTCGTGAGAGATTTAGTGTTCAATATTCGCAACAAGTGGTGTCAAGGCATCGTAAAGAGCACAACAGAAATTTATAGTTTCTTGATCATCAAATTTTAATTTGTAGTAGAAGCCATCTAACCTCACTTCATAGTTATAATTCTTAATGCCTTGGTCCCAAATCGGCTTAAACACGTCGAAAGTGACATCCTTTGATCCCCACATGAAACGACAAAAGAAAAGAGTCGTCCTGGCGATGTTCATACGAAATTCCCAATTGAAACTCTGACCAGAAGAGAGAGCGCGATTTCCTAAATCGTTGTCTTTGGATCGACAATGAACATATAGAGACTTTGAATTCGGAGGGAGATCGTTGTGTATCGAAACATGGTGTTTTTCGTTGATGGCGCGAGCATTGGTAACGAAGTAGGGTGATATCATAATAAAAATGAGAAAACTAAACACGGTAAAAGTCATAGCTCAAGGTTTTGTGTTTGTTCTTGTTTGTTTGAATGTGTTTTATTTATATATACTACTTATATTTTTTTGATAAAGCCTCAATATAAGAATAGGTCAATACTATTAAATATGTTGAGATTTCTAACATTAAATCAACATTAACCTCAATTTTCTTTTCTTAAACAATGAAAATGTATTTGGCTTGAACACAATTATATGTACTAAAATATAAATTTATTCGTATATCAATTAAACAAGTACTACTCCATAATACAGATGATTGTTTATTACTATTTTTAATCATTACCACCTTTTCAATCTCTTCAAATTTTTCTCACGAACATAATGCTCATCCGTGTTATAATAGATGCCATCTATCCTCACTTCGTAGTTGTAATTCAATATGCTCTCGTGCCAATAGGCATCGAACACGACAAAGCTAATATCCTTCGATTCCCACCTGAAACGACAAAAGAAAAGAGTCCTCCTGAAAAAGGACACATGGAAGCTCCAGTCGAAACTCTGGCCAGAATAGAGTGTGCGGTTCTTCAAATCATCGTCTTTGGATTGGCAGCGGACATACAGAGGACTGGAATTCCAAGGGAAATCACTGTTTATAGAAACACGATATATTGTGAATATACTGAAAGCACAAGTATTGGTAGCAAAGCACATTGATATCATAGCGAAAACGAAAAACCTATTGAACGTGGTAGAAGCCATCACTCACTGTAGTGACGAACTGGTTCACTAAGCACTTTATAAGAGGGTTAAGAGGATTCAAATTAAAACGTTGAACACCTGAGACATTGGATGAATAAAGTAAATGGATATGAATGGTAATTTTACAGAATCGTCGCACACAACCTTTTCCCCTCGTGCTTAATTAAACCGTAGTAATGAATCTTATTGCCTTAAAACACAATCACGAATTCACTATCGAGTATTCGGATGAGTATACCATGCACACAAATGATTTACACCTTATACATTCTTTGTGAATATAGATACAGTAATGAATGATGAAGATGATCAATGTGAAAATTTTATAATTTTCCAGAGTCAAAATTGGGATTCCAAAGAATTGAGGGACGCATAGTCTAGAGTTTACATATACATTTAATTGCAATTTGCCCCAAAAAGTTATATGGAGGATAGGTCAGTTGTTTATGTAACAAGAAAATTAATATTCCTGATTATTAATAATTGATGAGATTTTTTCATATTATTATATATTACAATTTGCACCAAATCCGGGGTAGTCTAATTATTCTTATTTCTATGCATAGGTTATGTGAAGAGCTTTTTTTTTATCTCGTCATTACTCTACCCTACCTTTTTATAAAAAGTATGAAAATTCATTATTTTCCAGATCAAAATTGGTATATCAAATAATTGGGGAGAGTCCTTATAAAATACCATCAAGATAAAATTTTCAGAAACTACATTCAAATGTGTTTTGAGAGTAATGTACAAAGAAGGGATATAATCTTGGTTTTGAAAAGCATAAATACTATCAATGGAAGAAAAATAAATGAAATGAGGTTTAGGAGGTTTAGTCTAATCACAAATATACCCAAATATCCTTCAAAATTACAAAAACACCCCATATTTTTCGTTTATTCTACAAACAGAAAATTGGCCATGTTAACCCATTATTTTACAGAAGTGCAATGCATGTATGATGAAGTAACCTGGGAGATACAGCACAGAGCCACTGATCAAACTTCGAAACAAAAGGAAATGAAACAATGTAAAAGCAAGATGATTTCTGGTTTCTTGTTCATTATTATTGGAAAGCCCCTCCACAAGAAAGCAACAAGGCAATAGACAATGCATGATTCCTAGACACGTCCTAGATACATCATTCAAAAAGAGGCCACCGAACCGTGTTTGACCCACAAGACTCTGCCCAAATCTCATCATAAGGCTATTAAACTTAGAAACTGTAGAAATCAAATATGGCAAAAACCAATATCCACAACTTAAATTAATCATAAAAGACGTAGGTGAAAATGAACATAATAAAGCTTATTATCTCCAACTTTTAGAGAATTAACTTCATTCCCAAATAATCAAGATTTGCAACAAGATCAATTACACATGAGCCCCAAAACTAAATATGGCATTAAAAACTATCCATCATTCATTCTATAATTTCCCCATGAGGTCCCAAAACTAAGTACTAGAAATCAAGCAGATGAAAAATGCGGACGAGGTGGGGGTAATAGCTGATGAACCTGATTAGTTCCAAGCTTATTATTCACGGGCGAGAGATGCTGTACAATGAAGGAATGCCTCAAAAGCTGAGCCACAGTCCAACGTCTTCCAGGTTCCCTTTGAAGACAGCAAGCAATGAAGTCCCTAAATTCCCTGCTGGCGGAAGCCGGTGCCTCCGGCGGCTGTGACATACAGATGGCACACATTAGACTGGCCCAGTCTCTTTGCCTTCCGACTGCAAACGGAAACTTCCCCAGGTAAAATTCAAGGATGCTTACACCCAGGCTCCAGATATCCCCTGCATACCCATCATATTGCCCGTGGTTGAGATCCGTATTAATCCTCTCAGGGCTCATATACGCAATGGTCCCAACGGAGGAATTACAGGGATCCATGGTCTGTGCCAACACTCGAGAAACCCCGAAATCGGCTATCTTCACGACCCCTCGCGAATTGATCAGTAGGTTTGAGGGTTTGATATCGCGGTGGACGATTTTGCGCTTGTGGAGGTATAACAGCCCGCAGAGAATCTGGCGGGCGAGGTCGGAGAGAGACGGCTCGTGGGGGATGTGGGTCCCTTCGAGGGAACCCTTGTCCATGTACTCGAGGAGGACTTGGATTTCGCCGTTGTGGTCGATTAGGTTGTGGCACCTGACGACGTTAGGGTTGTCGACCTCGCCGAGTATCTGTATTTCGCGGCGCATCTGGTTGCGTACGGCGTCCTCGTGGTTGCCGTATATGACCTTGAGGGCGTAGATTTTGCCGGTGGGGCGGTGGAGGACTTTGTAGACGGTTCCGCCGGCGCCGCTGCCGATGCGGCTGACGCGCTCGAGCTCGGAGTACTGGAGCTGGAGAGAGGACGGGGCCAAGGTCGGAGGGAGGGGGAGGGGGACCGCGAGGGACGAGTCTCGCTGGGGCACGGGGAGGTTTAGGTCGGCGCGGCGGCGGGGACGAATTGGGCGTGCCGCGGCGGATGGCGGCGGATGGAGGGGCTTCATAATTGATGAGAACAAGTACAGTAAATTTTCGCTTGTGCGTGTTTATATCCGATAGAAGAAATTTCTCGGAAGAGGAAGGGAAGCGAAAATGAAATTCGTGATTACCAAAGCTGCTCAGTTGAAAACGGAGATTTTGAGAAGACGGAGCCGAGAAGCCGGAAGGAAGGTGAGGTGTGGTGTCACTGGTATGGTGGGGTGGTGGGGTTATCATTTCAACAACTTTTAAAATCGCATTCGATTGAATGTTATTTGGAGTTACTTTACTTAAATCCCTAATGTGACTTTTACATGTTTATTAAAAATTAAATTGTTTATTGATAATAAATACTCATATTTTGAAATATAATTGTAACTCCCCGACCCGTTGCCCGCGGGGTCGAAGCCCATTAAATTGTTTATTGATAATAAATACTCATATTTTGAAGTATAATTGTAACTCCCCGACCCGTTGCCCATTGCGGGGTCGAAGCTCGGTCCTTAGGGGTGTTTATCGGTCCAAAACCGGACCGAACCGGACCGGAACCGGATTGGACCGGAACCGGAATCATGAAAAAGCATGACCCGGAAACCGGACCGGAATAATACCGGTCTGGACCGAACCGGACCGGTAAATTCGGGTCTGGTCCGGTTTTGGATCGGATAAAACCGAATTAATTTAAAATTTTAATAAATTAAATATAAAATAATAATTAAATTTAATTTTTATATTTATAAATTTTAAATTTTATTCAATAAAAATAAAATAATATTTTTAAATAATAATATATTATAAACATTAAAAAATATATTTTTGTTTAATTATTTATAGATTATTTTGTTATATTAAGTATTAATAATTTAATATATAGTGAAAATTTTAGTTAATACAAAAATTATATTTAATAAGTAGAATAATTTTATATTAAAATATAAATAATTTATCAAGTTATTTAATTATTTTTATCAAATATATAAATATATATATTAATAAATTAAATCCGGTCCAATCCGGTCCGGACCGGATTTTACCGGTTTTTAACCGGAACCGGACCGGAAACCGGAATCTCACTTTTAATCGAACCGGAAATCGGTCTGGAATTTTACAGGTCCGGTTTCCGGTCCGGGCCATTTTATGAACACCCCTACCGGTCCTAATAGGTCGGCTCGATTACCTATGACTGCTGTCGGGAGTCATATCCTGGCCCCACTGTACCAACACTTGTCTTTTCCAGCGCACTTTGTCCTCACTAGTGGGGTCACTCATCCTAGAATTACTCGCTTAACTTTGTTCTTATAGGAGGATGCCCAGAAAAAAAGATGCATCTGTTTGTATGAGTAGCATATTCAATCATTTTAAGCCTTTGAATTTTCTGGGGCGTTACAATAATCATTCATTTAATTTTCATTTTGTTAATAAGGAGTGTAAGTTTTCATTAATTAAAATCAATAATAATAAACAGATCTTAAACTTCATGATTTTCACAATTAATTTGGATTCAATCAATTAGAGAACTAACCTTGATCAGCATAGTTCTTCATCTTGATTTTCTGCTAGGATTTCGATTTCTCTTCTTTGACCTTCGTTAATCCCTCTGTTCTATATTATATTGTTTTCTTCATGTGATAGATATAATATATTGATGGGCTTTTATAGGCAAGAATAGGACCGAGATTCTTAAGAGATTTGTAACGTTCTATCAACGTTTCATTCTACACCGTTTCATAATTATCAGATTCATAATCTGAAACGTTGTACTGTTTTATATATACCAAATAAATAGTATTAATAATTTAAATCATTAATCATTAATTTAGATATTAACTGTTTTATATATACCAAATAAATAGTATTAATAATTTAAATCATTAATCATTAATTTAGATATTAAATATAATATAATATCTAAATATATATAAATGACACATGGCCATATATATATATAAATATCTTACAAGGAGTAGAGACGAAAAACTCCACCCCATTCAATCGGAGGTCCCTCGATCGAGTAGGATGTAAATCGAGAAATGTGCTCGAGCAGCAAACACCTGTGCCAGAGAGCTATCAAGTCGAACCTCAAGACAAACCTTCATAATATTTCAATGAAAATTTGTCTTACCCGAAACGTAGGAATTACACTCACATCATCGTACATCATCATAGGCCTTACGTATTCATTTAATTTTATTGGAAAATAAGTAAATTATAGGTAAATATACTCATATTAATAATTAAATATTCCTTCTCGGGTCAGGCACTCAGGTGCGTGTGACTCAAGCACAACCGTGTAAATATCATAGAGTAGAAGGGGCAAAATGCAATCTGGAAAGATTATCCTGAAACTCCGAGCTATTATTCAACTGAATTTCCCACCAAAATTGTACTGCTCCTCTTTCTACTTCTTCTTCTTCGTCGTCGTCGTCTTCATCATCTCACTTTCTCTCTCTTACTCTCAGTTCAACCGTAACAATACGCTCTCGGAAATCCCCCTCAATTTCGTGTCCGTTAAACTCTCAGAAAAAAAGAGATGCCGGAAAAGCTCGTTTCTCCTCCGCACCCGTATCTCATTTTACTGATTATCGCCGCCGTAATCTGTCTACCCGAATCAAATTCGCAAGAAAGTAACGATCTATAACTATTCTTGAACATATTTACTAGAAATTTTCTTCAATTCCGTAAATTAATCGTCCGATTCTTTTTTTTTCTTCTTCTCGATTGTGTATTTGTGTGTTGCGCAGGTCCGTCGTATTTGGGTTTGTTATCTAACGCCACTGAATTTCCCTCGGAAGATTACTACGATTACATCATCGTCGGAGGCGGAACCGCCGGCTGCCCCCTGGCCGCAACCCTATCGGAGAGATTTAGGGTTCTGGTTCTCGAAAGAGGGGGGATTCCATTCGGTAACCCTAATCTGATGAGCGCTGACGGATTCCTCACGACGCTAATGGAGGCCGACGAATTCGAATCCCCCGCTCAGGCTTTCACTTCCGAAGACGGCGTCCCCAATGCCAGAGGCAGGGTTCTCGGAGGCAGCAGCGCCATTAACGCCGGTTTCTACAGCCGAGCCGAGCAGGACTTTTACCAGAGGTCGGGCATCAATTGGGATCTGAGGATGGTGAATCAGTCCTACGAATGGGTCGAAAAGGCAATCGTGTTCAGGCCCGATTTAAAGAACTGGCAATCCGCGGTTCGAGACGCGTTGCTCGAAACCGGGATCGATCCGTACCACGGGTTCAGTCTCGATCACGTGGTGGGCACCAAGATAGGCGGGTCCACCTTCGACAGCTCGAACACGAGGCACAGCTCCGCGGACCTTCTAAACTACGCGAACCCTCTGAATATCAACGTGGTGGTTCACGCTAGTGTCGAGAGAATTCTACTGGACAAGAAACGATCAGCAATCGGGGTTGTCTTTCGTGATCATACAGGCCATTATCACCACGCCATGGTTCGGGCCAAGGGCGAGGTTCTGCTGAGTGCAGGGGCCCTTGGAAGCCCACATCTGTTGCTTCTGAGCGGAATCGGGCCGAGGCCCTACCTCGCTTCATGGGGGATTCCTGTGGCCCGCCACTCGCCCTACGTGGGCCAGTTCCTGTTCGATAACCCGAGAAACGGAATCTCGATTTTGCCACGGGTCCCATTGGACCATTCCCTGATTCAGGTCGTAGGCATAACGAGCTCGGGCTTTTATCTGGAGGCGGCTTCCAACATTGTCCCCTTCATCTCTCCAGCCCGGCCCGTATTCATCCGGGCTCCGGGCGCTTCAGCTTACCTCACTGTTGCCACCCTGATGGAGAAAATAGCTGGGCCTCTATCTTCAGGCTCTCTCAGGTTGGCCTCCACGGATGTCAGGGTGAACCCGATCGTCCGTTTCAACTACTTTAGCAACCCTGGTGATCTCGAGCTGTGTGTGAATGGCACGCGGAAAATCGCGGGCGTGCTTAGAAGTCGGGCCATGGATGATTTCAGGTTCCATCAGTGGTTTGGGGCCAGGGAGTTTCGATACGTGGGGCCTGCTTTGCCGCATGATCAGTCGGATGATGAGCAGATGCAAGAGTTTTGCAGGCGTACGGTGAGCACGATTTGGCACTATCACGGTGGCTGTCTCATGGGGAAGGTGGTCGATCGGGAGCTGAAGGTTATCGGGATTGATTCCTTGAGGGTTATAGATGGCTCGACTTTTACCGTATCGCCCGGCACTAATCCTCAGGCGACTCTTCTGATGATGGGGAGGTAATTAACTAAAAAGTCTATGGTATCAGTGTGGGTGTTTTAGAAAATTGCCTCCATTTTGTTAAATGAAACATATTTGAAGGAGGTAATTGTAATTTTGAAAGATAATTGAGCTATATTTGGTAATTAGGTAAACATAATGGGCAGTACTTGTAATTTTACTACTTTTTAAACACCTGTTTTTAATAAGCAGTAAATTTTCTGTGTAAAAACTTGACAGTTGGAATGGTGTTTGGTTGCAGGTTTTTCGGAATGAAATTACTTGGTGAACGAGCAGGATAGACTTACAGGGTGTCGTCTATGAAGGAAAAGGATGATTTTAGGATTCGACTCCCTCGGAATAATACTTTTGGTTGTAGGCTGTGTTTAGTGTGTAGGAAAATATTCTCTGTGATCTCTGAGATTAAGGAGACTTACTGATAAGTGATTTGTTGTGCTATATTCATTCATTTCAACATAGTTAGTATTACATGTTCACTGATTGAAAACGACGCATTTGTGTTTCTTCTTCTTCGAATGTAACGTGATCTCTGTGAAGATTATAGTGTTCAATGAGGGACATCATATATTCCAGGGTGATTTTCATGTTTGTGCAAGAAAACATTGTTTTTACATAATGACCCTCATATTTTATCATAATAATGTCCCTTCCCTGTTTTTACATGATAAATTGTTGAAACCTGAAGGGTGATTTGTAGTTTCAAGAAATTTGTTCTTTAAATAATTAAACTAAGAATTAGAGACTGCATCTTACAAATATAATGAAAAATTCTTCAAAAAGAATCAGAGCATCAATAAGTATACAACAAAAAAAAATCTCTTATCTTTTGATGTACAAAACTGCCGACATCCTATAAACTAAACTACAGAGTCTAGAGAGCCTATCTAAGATTTTCCACCGGATTTCCATTTCTTGATGGGCAAAAGAGTAACTTTATGGGTTGGGGAATGAGATACGGCTTTCTTTGGTCTCAATACCGTGATGGCAGGGCTGCCCTGATATCGGTTTTTGTGTTCGTTATTATCATCTGCCAAAAGTTTCATCTCAAATGTCCCTCTGCTGAGCCCTCTCTCTACCTGCTCATACCAGGCATTTAGTTCAGTGTTCAAACAAACAAACATAAACACTCTACAGTCGAGATGCACCATTTGTTTCTATTCTGGGATGCGACCAAAAAGAAGTAAAACTCGAGGCAATATTAAGTTGCATACCTTTAGGAGAATCCAAACTTTGAGTGAGCTACTCAAAACCGCTAGTCTTGTCCTCTTTCCTGAGGTCAAGTAGTTGCACATATGCTGGTCAACCCTCAGGATAAACCTTGGCCAAGTCTTGGGGTTTTCAGGATCCCCTCTTTTGTCCATTGTTGACTGGACCAAATGAAAAGACAAAAATAGTATAAGCACTTGGTGAAATTAAGATTAATATAACTAAGCAATAGCCATTTTCTGCAGTCAACAACGGAAATTGACTCACCAGAAGCCTACAGATTTCATGTTCGATTTTTGAAAATGATGTTTCCAAAGCTTCCACTCTCCCAGTTGCATGACAGCAAGGACATGGTTCACTAATCATAAAAGTAACACTGGGTCGAACCTATTGAGCATAATTAAAAAAATAAATTAGCGGCTAAAGTGTGCCATGTTTGGTTTTAGTTCTGTAAAAAGTAGTTAAAAGAAAGTCTGATATTCACATTTTTTTTACCATAGTTTAGTGCTAACAGGTGAATTTTACAACGGGATAGTGAAAGTTTCAAGAAATCTAAATGTTGATAATAAAAAAGCCCACTGAAAATATAAACGTACACGCTTTCGAGTTATTTCCATAAGTCCATTCCGGGATAACTCGGAGACTTTAACTGTTGACCGGTCCCTCTCAACAGCCTTCTTAACTTCTTCATAAACGAGCCTCTTATTTGCTGCAACAAAAAATATTTGTTTGAAAGTGGACAAAAGGGTATGTTGCATACATGTTCCGATTGCATCACGGACGTCTGTTGACTTTATACTTACCATCATCCAACATATCAATGAAATCTACCACAATTATTCCACCAATATCTCTCAGCCTTAATTCTCTTGCAATCTGAAATCATGAAAATATCCAACTCAATGTGTGAATTGTTCATAAAATGATATCAATCCTAGTTAACTTTTCTAAATAAAAATAAAGATTTATCCACTAATCTACTTACGACAAATAGAGGCATAATCAAAATCAGCAAACTGCATATGCATACTGCCTAATATAAATATAGAATACAAAACAACCTGAATTTTTTCTAAACAGTCAACCAACTTCTAACAAAGACTGAACGCAAATTTTATCATGCAAGAGGGAGTGACACTATTTCAGTTCCAGTTTACAAAGTAAACATATATGAGTATGACAACATAGAAAAAAAAATCGGTAATTTCATGGAAAAGTACTTGTTTGGCTGCAGCAAGGTTCACTTCAAGAATAGCCTTATCTTGTGAAGTCCCTTGACCTAGCATACAGTGCCCCCCATTTACATCAATAGACACCAGTGCCTCCGTTTGTTCGATTACTAGATAACCGCCATTAGCCAGAGGAACCCTGGGAGAGAGAAAGAGAATCTCGTTTAATGAGCCATTAACTGAATTGTAGACCCTTTAAATCGATATCAAGAAAAATTGATTTGGTACGGTGAAAGGTGAAATAATATTAACACTTTTAGTAACACAGTTAGAACTATCATATTAATGAGTTATAACCAAGGTGAAAGCAGGAAGGCACACGAGTTTTTTGTCAAGTAATCAAATTTGAAGAACATCAACTTCAAAGGATTTCATATCGATGGTATCTGGAAAGGGAATCAGAAGAGAGTTTGGGTAGCCTTGAGAAATAGCAAGTTATTAAAACTGCACAAAGATAATGAAAAAAAACTTTGATAACCTTTTGCTGAGAATGCTATTAATTTCTTCCTCAATATTGTATTCATCGAAAATTGGAGTCTTTTTGCTGTGTAACTCAATTCTGTCACAAAGATCAGGAGCCATATCCTGAAGATAGTTGGTAACCTGATATATATACATTACAGATGCCAACTTGTATTTAGAAAAATAAAATATAACAGATTATGAAACGTATTCAAGAAAAGGAAACATCTACATAGATGCACTAGGTGATTGTTTAGAATATATATATATATATATATATATATATATATATATATATATATATATATATATGTGTGTGTGTGTGTGTGTGTGTGTGTGTGTGTGTGTGTGTGTGTGTGTGTGTGTTACTCACCCTTATCTTTTTGAACCCTAAACATAATTTAATAATCTTTTTCCGATAAACAAGCTAATTAATCACTAAAATTTCCATACACATCCTCGTAGATCCTCAAGAACTACTAATTCCTTTAACTTTGTCTGAAGTTGCTGGCTCATATACCTCATGATAAGTCCGTGGAGAATCCACTACCATGCTCTGCACCTGAAAAATAAGCCAAATAAAGAGCTTAGATGCATGATTTACAATTCCGGCTTACAAAAGGATGTTACAAAGATGTATCAATTATCGAAAATCGCATGCACTTAAGAAAAATTATCACCTTCTCGTTAAAATAATCTTGGACAACTGAGAGTGTTTGGCCCATTGCCCTGTGCAGCATAACAGGGACAGCCTCGTCAACACCTTCATCGGCAGCAAGAGCCGCAGACTTTGCATGGTCCACTATACTTTTCCACCTTGATAAAAGACCTTCTAGATCTTTCTGCAATTCCTCTAACGAATGACCAGCAGCAACTGTCCTTACAGTGAGCCCAAATCCGGGAGGTTGCAAAGTTTTCGCCATAACCCTTAATCTTGCTCGCTCAACACCAGAAATTTTCTTTGAGATTCCAATTGTGCTGCAACGGGTCATCAATACCTGAATCAATATGGTCATAACTCATAACAATTAAACTCATCATCTGGTCTTTCTTAATTAAAACAAACACTTCTACAAACTTATTTTCTTTGAAACAAAAAAAAATACACACCCAGAATCTGCTTCTCAGCTTTGGGTAAGCAGTCAGCGTGGGGCCTTTCGTACCCAATCCTTCCTTAATAACTTGTACAATTATCTTAGAGCCTTTTTTAACATGGGCCCACTTACTATCTCTTTTTTCTATAACCTTAACCTTGGCATCCTGGTCCACATCTCCATTAACATGTTCAAAGGATGTCTGTGTATCAACCTCATTTTCGTGTATAACAACACTACTAACACCACAGTTTACATTCGCCTTAATAACATCCAAAACATCAGAATGAAAATGGCTTTCGTGACCTTCAAACTCATCTTCACTCTGGTCATGCTCTCCCTCGTCTGTCTCTTCGAGCCCATTAGAGAATAAGGATCCATTTCTGAGGAAATCCATGTGTTCTCTTTCCTTCGCAGGACTATGAAAGAAAGGCAATGTAAAGGGTTCCTTGTTGTGTCTTATATCCATGAAAGAAGGCCTTGGGCTGCCTATATTTACAAATGCACCCCCCATGTGCGGGGCGAGCTTTGTCACCACTCCTAGATATACACTATCACACTGAACATTGTTTTTTACGGGCTCCAATAATAATTCGACCAGTTTATCATTTTCTAGGACGGCAATCCTTTGAACGGTACATAATGAAGAATTGATCAATATAACAGTGGAAACAGAGTCCTCCTTTGTCACCACATGGCTTTCTTCTTCGGGCAGAAGGTTCTCAGGCACGGGTTGAGTAACCTCATCGGATTCATTCACGAATACATCTGGAATTACCTCGGCTTTAGAGGGAACAACTATAAGGGATTCAAATATCCAAGGCTCCTCAACCGGATAATTCATTAATAAAGATTCATTTTGTAAGGAACTGTTCATTTCTTTCACGCCACAGTCCGACTTAATTTGGGAATCAGTAGATGGCTTCCATAGCCAAGGCTCCTCGACAATATTCTCTCTAATTGAAAAGGGTTGAGTCGAATATGATTTCCCCATATAGTTAGGGTTTTCGTTTAAGAAGAACCTCGGTGCAAAAGAGCCACTTCTGCAGCTCTCGACAGCTTTCCACTCATCTGTGAAACCACTGGAAGCATTTGAGTGTTCAGCAACATATTGCGGTAAAAATATCAGTCGAAAATGTCTACTAGGAACACACAAGCTATACCTCTTAGTAGAGGTGGAATGAGAAATCGAGGATCTCTATTCCCCATCCACGAGCAATGTAAGCGAGCAGCCGCTCTTCTTTTGGTGCGTTTTCTGCATCTTTGGCTCGGGGAATGCGATAGCATCGGCAAGCCCAATCTGGGTCTCCACACGACATCAGATGATGTCAACATGTTTTCTTTTTTTCACAAAACAGTCGCGCTTGGTTTCTCCTAGTTAACAAGGAATATGGAGACACGGTCTCGTCACTCTCATATCATGTTAAAATTAGGGAAAAGGAAAAACAGGGTTTCATCCTCATTTTCAAGATTAGTTTTTTACTGAGTTTCCTTCAAGAAATTACTGCTACCGCTTACTGGGCCCATGTAGAAATACTCCCAACCCAAAAGATTTACACAGAGAACAACACCCGCAGTAACATAACGAGGAAATTGCAAAGGTAAAAAACAAAACTTGAAATCTTACCTCAACATCCATTCAGACCATTGTTAAGACTGCTGGAGTTTCGAAGGGTTTCGGGAGGGTGAAAAAATGCAAATAAAGATAATTATTTGAGGTTTATAATTGTGTGTGTGTGTCGGAGCCTCGGAGGGCGAGGGGCAGTTTCAGGGGGGGTTCGGTTTCTGCTATAATCCGCAGCTCAATCCATTTTATCTGCTTTCAAATGTTTCGATGAACTCTAATAAATATCATTTTGGCCCCTCTAGATTTATAATTTTACACTTCACCCCACCAAAAAAAGGTAAAAATATGTAACACTGAACATTTTCAAAAATGAAAATGAATCATGAGTTTGATTAACCCTGTTGGACACTCAACTTGATCAATTGAGTGAGTTGTTCACGAAATGAGTATGTCATGAATTCATAATCGAGTCGAGTTGCTCTGTCGAACCCCTTTATAGTTACGTGCACTCAAATACAATGGGTCTACGTAGAACTCTTGGGCATGCACACAATGGATTCTCGTTGAATGAGTGTGTGTAACAAAGCTGCAACGTAAATGCTGTGGTTAGTTTAATTAGTCGTTCAATGTCGTGTGTTTTTTGTCGATTTTGAAGAGAGGGGAGAGTACTGTTGTTCCATGATCAGCAATAAAAAAACTAGTACTGTACTAATTTTGTACTACTCTATCCCTTAAAACAGTGCACAGTTCCTTTGTAATTTACAAAGGAACTATGCACTGTTTTAAGGGAAGGAGGGAGTACTAATTACTATGATTTCATATCCTCAAGTAAGGGTAAGTCATTGCAGCCACGACTCCCGTTGGAGAAGTTAACCGCGTCACAACTACCGTTGCCCCGACAAAAGCAGTCACTAGAAACGAAAAGTAGAGACTGTAAACAAAAAACTCTTTCCACCTTGATTTTACAATGGACGATGCGCCCTCATGGGCCGAAACAGTTGCAAAAACGGCGACAGACGAAACCAATATCAATACTAGGCAGAAAAAGGCAAACACAAAAGGGATCTTGGTTCCCACTTAAACTGGGTTCTTTTGAATTTAATTTCAGACGTTTCTTAACTTATACTCTGTTTTCATTTGAATCTAATTTCAGTTCAACCGACTTCAGACAGAAAGAAAAAAGAGAGTGATTCGTGAGCAGTGAGTGAGTTCATTGAAGACAAAATCCATGGTTACGAAGGTTATAAGTATTGGAGATAATCAAGCCTTGTGATTATCCATATGTATCAATTTCTACAATTATGTGATTTTGTAATTATTTAGGAATATTTGACAGCCATTTAATCTCCCTAATTAAAGAGAGTATCACGACTGAATCATAGAAATGATACTCAGTGTAATAGTATATAAACCATGTATACTTGTTCATTGTAATATAAGAAAAACAATTTCTTTACATGGTATCAGAGAATCCTTACGATCCTAATAGCCACCTCCGCTGCCTCACTCCTATTCGGTTTACCCATGGCTTCGCACAGTGCCACCATTCCCAACTCCGATGAACCATCCAAACCACTCCTTTCTATCCAAATCGTCCATAGAGTCGAACTCAAGCCAAACACCTATCAATCTTGGCGTTTTCATATCACTCGCCTACTCATGGGCTATGGTTTATTTTCCTTCCTTGATGGTTCTCAATCCCCACCACCCAAAACAATCAACCCACCTACTACAGAAGCCACCACAACCGTATCCTCAACACCAATTCCCAATCCTGCCTACAACACTTGGTTTCGCCAAGATCAACTTATTCTCAGTGCATTAGTCAGCACACTCCATGAGAATATTGCCCCTCTTATTCTCGGTGCCACCACCTCCAAAGAAGCGTGGGACCTCCTAGCCCAGACTTATGCGAATCCCTCTCGGGGACACATCCTCCAAATAAAGGATCGCCTCAATAACACATCCCTCGGCACTTCTACCATCACGGATTATATGCTAGCAATTAAATCGTGCACCGACCAACTAGCCCAACTTGGAAAACCGATGGACGCCGAAGACATAACCTCCAAAATCATAGCCGGTCTCGACTACGAGTTATACAAACCAGTCATCGATGCCGTACGAGCACGTGATACCCCCATCTCGTTTGAGGCCCTTCATGAGAAACTCATCCAACATGAATTAACCGTCAAGACTAAACCAAATCCCACGCCCTTCGTTCCATCTGCTCTTGCTGCCACCAATTACAACTCCACAAACCGTTCAACCCACCCTAATGCACCAGTCCAAAATTCTTATCGCCCTCAAACCAATGTCAATAACCAACCCAAACCCTTCAAAGGAAAATGTCACTACTGCCGAGAAGTGGGTCATGTCACTAGTGCATGTCCTGACTTCAAAAAGAATTACCCCCATGTCATTTTTCCTCCACCAAAATCAACAAACCGATACACTAAACCACAAGCCAACACAGCCACAGCCAATACTCACATTCCCTCCTCTTGGACAATAGACAGTGGAGCATCACATCACGTTACTCATGACCTCAATATGCTCTCACTCCATGCTCCATACAATGGCCCCGACGATCTCATAATTGGAGATGGCACATCTCTTCCCATTTCACACATCGGTTCATTCTCCGTCCCTACCTCCACTACTCCTCTATTTTTTTCTAACGTTTTAATTGTGCCATCTATCTCCCGTAATTTATTTTCCGTCTCTCAATTTTGTCGAGATAACCATGTTGTTGCTATTTTCTCACCAACTTCCTTTTACTTTAAGGCAATCTCGACGGGGGCGATTTTAATTCAAGGTCAATTCCATGAAGGGACATATGAATGGCGACCTTCAAACCCCCAAGCACATTCAGCACAACCTCAAAACTCCACCTTATGGCATCATCGTCTCGGACATCCGTCCACAATAATACTACAACTTATTAATCGTCACCTTCAAATTCGTCCTTCTTCTTTTACGCACTGTAGTTCATGCCTCATTAATAAAAGCCATAAGTTACCTTTTTCCATCTCCTCTCTAAAATCATCTGCACCTCTTGATATTATATTTTCTGATGTTTGGACCTCACCCATCTTGTCTCATGAACATTACAAATACTACATCATCTTTGTCGATCACTTTACACACTATATTTGGATATATCCACTAAAAAACAAATCTGATACAACTCCCACATTCCTTCGTTTCAAAGCCATCGTAGAAAAATATTTTCAAACATCAATCAAACAATTCTACTCTGACAATGGAGGAGAATTCAAAAAATTAAACCATTCTCTTCTTAATGATGGAATAAACCACCTTACCTCACCACCACATACACCCGAACACAACGGGTTTGCTGAAAGACGACATCGCCACATCGTTGAAACTGGTCTTACCCTCCTCACACATGCCAAAATACCTCATATCTTCTGGCCATATGCTTTTTCTACAGCCGTCTATTTAATTAATAGACTACCAACACCAACACTCCAAAACACCTCTCCTTATAATCGTCTGCATGGACAACACCCAAACTACATGAAACTTCGACCTTTTGGATGCCTCTGCTTTCCATGGTTGCGTCCCTACAACAACAATAAATTAGATCCTAAATCAATTTCTTGTATCTTTCTCGGCTACTCAACAACTCAAAGCGCCTATCACTGCCTTGATCCCACCTCAAATCGTATCTACACCTCTCGCCATGTTCGCTTCGTTGAAACCGAGTACCCTTATCCCTCCCTCGCTGCCAAAACCTCTGACTCCAACACCATAACACCAGAAAAATGGTGCACTTTCAGCCTTCCTATTCTCCAACCACCTACTGACCAAAACACAACCCCAACCCCATATGACCCCCTCACACCACAATCACCATCACATACCCCTGTCACTCATGCACTACCACACTCCCCAAACACCTCTAATGAACTACCCACAGACACAAATCATCCCACATCCTCAATTCCCACTTCACCGTTAATCACACCAACACCTTCTCTGTCAAACTCGCCACCTTTACCTCCTCGTCCCACAACCCGGTTAAGCAACAACATTCGCAAGCCCAACCCTAAATATGCCAACCTAGCCATCTCACCCAATCCACACTTAACCCCAAAACCACCAAACAAGCTTTAGTAGATCCCCGTTGGCGAGAAGCCATGGTTGCGGAATATGACGCTCTTCTCCGTAATCAAACTTGGAAACTCGTTCCTCGTAACCAAGCTCAAAATGTTGTTGGATGCAAGTGGGTATACCGTATCAAATACAACCCAGATGGTAGTTTAAAACAACACAAAGCTCGTCTAGTAGCCAAAGGATTTCACCAACGACCCGGTGTCGATTATTCTGAGACCTTTAGTCCCGTCATAAAACCAACCACCATTCGCCTATTACTCACTTTGGCCGTAACAAACAAATGGCATCTTCGCCAAATTGATGTTAACAACGCTTTTTTGCAGGGAACACTCACTGATACTGTCTTTATGAGTCAACCACCTGGCTTCCTTGATCCAGAAAAACCCGACTATGTATGCAAACTTGACAAGGCTATTTATGGTCTCAAGCAAGCGCCACGAGCATGGTACACCGAACTTCGAAACTACCTACTCTCTTATGGTTTTATTCCTTCACTTTCAGATCCCTCTCTATTTATATATAATCATAATTCCATTCACCTTTACGTATTAGTTTATGTAGACGATATTATCGTCACAGGTCCAACCCTTGATCTCATCACCAAATTTATCGAAACAATTTCCAAAAAATTCTCCCTTAAAGACCTTGGTCCTCTTTCCTACTTTCTTGGTATAGAGGTCACACCCACCCTCCATGGTCTCCACTTAAATCAAACAAAATATACTTCTGACCTCCTTCACAAATTTAGCATGCACGAATGCAAACCAGCAAACACACCCATGTTGCCTCATCCCCCCCTCACCAAACAACCAAACCAGCCACTCGAAAATGAGACGGACTATCGCGCCATAGTCGGTAGCCTACAATACCTCTCTCTTACCCGTCCTGATATAGCTTATCCCGTCAACAAACTCGCCCAATATCTACACCATCCAACGACTATCCACTGGACAGCCTTAAAACGAGTTCTCCGATACTTACAGGGAACCATCAACTACGGAATTCACCTAAATAAACTATCCCCACCATGTCTACATGCCTTCTGCGACGCCGATTGGGCGGGTGACCCCGACGACTATATATCTACAACAGGGTTCGTTGTTTACCTCGGCAATAACCCTCTCTCCTGGGGCTCTAAAAAACAACGTGCTCTGTCTAGATCCTCTACCGAAGCTGAATTTCGAGCCATTGCCGACACAACCTCTGAAGTACTCTGGCTTAAATCTCTCCTTCAAGAGCTGGACATTAAAATCGCAACATCTCCCACCATCTATTGTGACAATCTCAGCGCCACTCACTACTCCGCTAATCCAGTCTTTCACTCCCGTATGAAACACTTAGCTCTCGCCTTCCATTTTGTCAAAGAACAGGTGAACAACGGTGCAATTCGAATCCAACACATCAATGGAACTGACCAACTCGCAGACGCACTTACGAAACCTCTTCACAAACAGCGTTTCCATCAGCTTATATCCAAGATCGGACTTCGACAACGACCGTCCATCTTGCGCGGGAATATTGGAGATAATCAAGCCTTGTGATTATCCATATGTATCAATTCCTACAATTATGTGATTTTGTAATTATTTAGGAATATTTGACAGCCATTTAATCTCCCTAATTAAAGAGAGTATCACGACTGAATCATAGAAATGATACTCAGTGTAATAGTATATAAACCATGTATACTTGTTCATTGTAATATAAGAAAAACAATTTCTTTACAATAAGCTCTCCCTCAGCACCCACAAATTGAAGGTGGTTGCTGCTTTGTAAAACCGAAAAACTTAAATCATATGGTGCCCTGACTAGTTAGTTATAGTATTACTTAGAACAACTTGAATTACGGAGTACTCTGTTAATTATTACTACTATTTTCGTTGAACTCGTTCTTACTTTATTTTTTTTAATGTTCAATTAAAACGGGAGGATAAAAATGGAAGTTTAATTTAAAAAGTAAACAATAATAAGTAATACTCTAATATCTCAAAGAAACAAGTTCACTTTTTCACAAAATACAACGAAGAAGTTTATTTTTCTAAAAAGGAGTGAGTGAAAACTTAAAAAATTTAAAATAAAAGAAAATTTTATATTTTAAAATAAAAATAAAAAGATTTAAAAAAACCAAATTAAAGTAGGGTTTGAGATCTAATTCCCATTCATTCATTTATTCACCCACAGACGGAGAGTCGAGAGAGAGAGACAATACAGATTAGAAAATGGCGATGAGGACCTTCTACAACGAGATCAAGGGGATGAAGGTGAGGGAGCTTCCGGCTCATCTAAAGCCGATGTTCACAGCCGATTACGTACGGAATAGCGTAAAGCGTGGACTCGACAGTTACCACGCCAAATACATCGAGACCAGCTCCGTCGATCCTATCTTTCACATCTGCTTCGGCGGAATGATCTTCTCTTACCTCGTCGCCCTCCCTGAGGAGCGCCGCCACCTCGAGCACGCCAAAGAACACGGCGGCCATTGATCCACTGCCGATTTAAGGTGCTTCCCAATTATTACTATAATTGTGATCTAGGGTTTCGTTTTAGTCCTGTTGCTGCCTTGATATGCGATTAGCCCCGATCTTTTATTCTTAATTTCGCTTGTTATCCCCTTTTTAATTTAGAAACATTTTCTCTGATTTTGCTCTTAACTTATAAAATTAGTGTTTTTCTGTTGTGCATTGGGAACTTGAATTTTCAATGAGTCGATAGGGAGTTGATAACCTTGTTAGGCTTTAGTCACGTGAATTTTCACTCTGAGTCGATAGGGAGTTGATAACCTTGTTAGGCTTTAGTCACGATTCGAAGACCTCACTTGGAGATTTAGCGACTAGCTTGCTTTTAATTCTTGGTTTCTCAACTGTAAGTCATATACAGTAGTTTGCAATCAGAAGTCACTAGTATTCGGCAGCTGTACCCTCCTGTGTAATTTGTACATAAATTTAGGGGAAAAGATGGTTAAGTCCTCTGAGGTAGTGTTGCGAGAATTAGTTTCCAACTGCCGACTGAGCAATCAGTTTTTGCTATAAAGGATTAAACTAGAACATATGTCATTATTTATGGGCAAGGTGGGTTCATTTGATAAAACAGAATAGGGCATCTCCAGTGCTAAAACCAACAAACCCAGTTTTTATGTGGATCTCACTGTGTGATGGCTTGCCGAAAGAAAAAAAAGAAGTCTGTGTTTTGTCTCCACTGTAAAAACCTAAGAAACTTCTTATGGCCCCCATTGAAATAACAGTTATTTAAAAAACTCCAATACCTATAAAACACTGGCTATTAACCTCAAACCTTATCCCAACAATGGTTTCAGCGTTTTCCCCCACAGATTTGTGTCCCCAAACCCCTCCAAGAAGCTTACTTTGTGGATGCCCTTATTGCTGAAGTTATGGATAAACTTGTAATTGTATCATTGTATGAAACTACTAAACCGTACTTAGTGATGTGTTGTGGAAGTTCATTTGTAGACTTTGAATTTGTACTTGCAGTCTTGCAGAGATTCAACAAAGATGGGGGAATTGATTTAGAAAATATTAAAATTATTAAAATGGTGGCAGATGTTTTTTTTTAATATTATTCTAAAGCCTCTGTTACTAATATTATTTACAAATTTTTCCTTTTATAGTTTTGTAGCCATCAAATAATGCTCTTATCATTTCCTGATCGCAGGCTTCAACCAGTGAATCAGATGCAAGTTATGTTTAATATGTCGTGGGGCGAAGCAAAATTTAAATTTGTATGTTGCAATTTGTTTCAGTTCTAAATGTAGTACCTGATGCTGGATACTTTGATATAAAAACAAGCATAAGCAAAACTGATGCTATCGTGCAAATAATATTATTTTTTTTTGCTGGAAAATTGTATTATGTGGTGGTTTGATTTGTTATTTACCATTAAAAAAATGGACAACGGCAAATTTGCAGGAGCTATTACTAGTTAGAGTTGAGCTCTTCTGTTGAATCTTCCACCCTAATTTCACTCCTCAACCTTCTGTTCTGTGATATCCTCTGTTCTGTGTTACTTGGGTTGTTTATATTTACTCTTAATTATTAAGTTAAAAGTTAAGAACCCCCACTTTTTAAAACATTCCCGGTTTTACTACTTTAAATTACCAAAATATCATTTTTTAACATTCAACGAATACATAAAATGACATTTTATATTTTTTCTGTTCCTTCACCTAGGAAACCTCCTCGCCCTAATCTTCCACCATCCTATTCCTATCCTCATCTTCCGCCTTCTGTTTTGATTTTGAACAATTACGATTGTTGGAAGGATGTGAGTAAAACTTATCGATTTCCGTTGTGAGCCGTCGGATAATTCGGTAGGATGATGTCGAAAGAGTCCGTCCCGTAGAGGCTTGAATCCAATCAGCGAATGAGCTACAAAAACAAGTTTCTTACAATTCTCACTCTTCCTCCCCAATCCATGCACTAGTATTTGATTTCAGCACGGAGGTCTGTATTTGTTTTTTCAATAATTCATTTTTTTTCCATCCCCAAAGAAATTGTCCTAAATTTGGTAGCACTTCTTATTATAGTAAGTAAGTTAGAGGGTTGGGCTATGGTGTCTCCAGCACACACAAAATCAGCACAAAAATAGTCACTCCTTTTCTCCAACCCCCCACCCTCTCTCTTCTTTCCTCACTTGCCACCATTTTTCGCTGGCCATTCCTCCGATCAAAAACCAGGTATACCTAAATCGAGCTAAAAAAAAAAAACGAAAAATCGATGAGGTTTGTATTCACTTCCCCATCAATATCAACAGAACCAAATCAATCTTAACGATATTAACAATGCCTACGGGCGCGCAAGTGCGCCCACGAAGCTCTTCATCCGTAATCGTTATTATCGTTTCATTTCTTCTGGTATTGTTTTCGTCCTCCGTGGCGAAAGCGCAAGAGAACGCATCCGAAGCTCTCCTCAGATTCAAAACCTCCCTAGCGAACGCGGACCCCGCTCTCGCCAGCTGGACTCCCTCCTCCCCCGCCCCTCCGTGCTCGGGCGACCATGCCAACTGGGTCGGCGTTCTCTGCTTCGACGGTTACGTGTGGGGCCTGCAGCTCGAGAACATGCACCTCAAGGGTCAAATTGACGTCAACTCTCTCGTCTCCTTGAAGTTCTTGCGTACCCTCAGCTTCATGAACAACGACTTCGAGGGGGTCATGCCCGATTGGAAGAAGCTCGGAGCTCTCAAGGCCTTGTATCTGTCCAACAATCGATTTTCCGGGCAGGTTCCTGACGATGCCTTCAAAGGGATGACCTCCTTGAAGAAAATCTACATGGCCAACAACAGATTCACAGGACCTATCCCGACTTCGCTCGAATCCCCTAAGCTCATAGAGCTGAGGCTCGAGAACAATCAATTCACGGGCGGCATACCGTCTGTCAGCTCGGATAATCTCAAGCTCCTCAATGTTTCGAATAATCAGCTCGAAGGCCCGATCCCCACACCTCTGATCAACATGGATCCAAGCTCGTTCTCAGGCAACAAAGGGTTGTGCGGGAAGCCTCTACAATCGTGTGAGTCTCCGATCCCCCAACCGAACATGGATCCGTCTCTTCTACCTCCACCACCAGGCGCAAACGCTCCAAATATCGAAAACAACAATTCCTCCTCTGCCTCTACATCGAGAATCGTGATAATCATCATCTCCGTCCTGCTCGGGTTGTTTGTGCTCGCTCTACTTTTCCTCTTCTGCAGAAGAAGAAACGAGCCGCGATCACCGCAGCTCGAGAGGGAACTGTCGACGAGTAGCACCACACCCTCTGTCGGAAAACACGTGCCAACAGACGTCGTCGTAACTTCAGCTGAGAGAAGCGTAGGCGGGAGCGGAAGGAGAGGAGGCGAAAAACAACCGCAGCAACAACAAGGCGGAGCTGGTAAGCTTTCGTTTGTGAGGGACGACAGACAAAAGTTTGACCTGCAGGACTTGATGAGAGCATCCGCGGAAGTGTTGGGGAGCGGAACCTTCGGAGCTTCTTACAAGGCGGTGCTGGTGGATGGGGAGGCGCTCGTCGTCAAGAGATTCAAGCAGATGAACAACGTGTCGAAAGAAGATTTCCACGAGCACATGAGGAGGATCGGACGGCTCAAGCACGCCAACTTGCTGCCACTTGTCGCCTACTTGTATCGAAAGGAGGAGAAGCTCTTGGTATTCAACTTCGTCGACAACGGCAGCCTATACGCTCATCTTCACGGTTCGTACGAATAAATTATACGAACGTACGATATATAGTAAAATAATATTTGGTTGCAACAGGAAAACATTCGTCAGGGCTTACTTGGGCAAGCCGATTGAAAATCGTAAAAGGAGTGGCAAAGGGGTTGGTTTATCTTCACGGAGAGCTTCCCGCCCTAGCCATACCTCACGGCCACCTGAAATCATCGAACGTGCTGATAGACGATAAATTCAATCCCCAGCTGATGGACTACACTCTGGCGCCAGTGGTGAACCCCGGCCAAGTCCACGAGATCCTGGTGGCTTACAAGTCGCCGGAATACGTCAAGAATAACCGCCTTGGGAAGAAAACCGATGTCTGGTGCTTGGGGATTTTGATACTCGAGACACTCACGGGAAAGCTCGTGGCAAAGCACCTTTCCCAAGGGTCTGGTCAGTACAGTGCCGAACTAGCTGGATGGATCAATGCTATTGTCGCGGAGTCGAGCACAAACAGCGCGGGAGTTTTCGACAAGGAAATGGAAATAAGCGCGGAAAGCTGCAGGGTCCAAATGAAGAAGCTTCTGGAGATCGGGATAGCTTGCTGCCACGAGGACCTGGACAGGAGATTGGATTTAGAGGAGGCACTTAAGCAGATTGAACAAGTACAGGAATCGTGAATTAATCGATCACCTCCCGTGTGTAATAAGTATAGTTCAATTTGTCATGATCGCTTTTTATTAATTTGGAATCATTGTTCTTTACCTCTTTTATTGTCTTCTCTCTTTCTGGACAAACCGAGTTCCTGACATTATGTTAATTTACACATCATTGCAACGCTGAATCATCGTTTGTTTCACACAATGTTGAAGTACTTGAGTGGACATGAATGTCTAGGCAATAGGCATCCTCTATGTAGATTGAGATGCTGATCCTCAAGATGCTGACTCTAAAGTAGATTGAAAAAGATCAGATGATGATGATGATGCAGATGAAGAATATCTTGTAAAGAAAAAGTACCGAAACATGCTGTAAAAGTGGTCTTGCTGCTAATCCTCCAGATGCTGACTCGAGCCTGGAAAAAAAGATGACTCTGATGATGAAGATGAAGAAGTGTAACCATCTTTTGTCCTATGCGAGTATTAGTAAAATATCTACTGCAAGGTTTGATCTTTCATGGCAGACATTTCGAAAAAAAATTCAACAGTAAATGCGTTTTCGTCGAGTGTGTGCGCAGAATGGGAGGAAGCAAACATGAGATCAGTTTTGAAGACATATAATGGTGAAGAATGAAACTATCCAGGAACTAACAGTATACAACAGTGAAATTTTATATATTAACATACCGAACAAAATCCCAAGTCATAAAATCTTACACCTAACCCATTCAAGTTCAATTCTTTTGCTGAAATATGCTTACTCTTTCAAGGTAAAAATAGAACAAAAAAGATGTTAATGAACTTTCTGGGTAATGGTATATGTAACATGATGTACTCTGACTCTGTGCTCTCCGAAATTGCGAGGAAAAAAAAAACACTGGGGAGAATATGACATAACAAGAGGATGGAAAACCTCAAAACTCTCGAAATTTCTCTATCTGCACGATTATATTTATAGATTTCAAAACAACTATCTATCTGCTCAATGGTTCTAGCTGAATTTCCATTATTTCCGAAGAATGCAACTCTTTCTCCGCTGTCGGCCTACTCGAGTTCAGCAGGTCAGCCGTATCCTCCTCTTCACTATTACCCAACACCCAATTGCCTCTCCCCGATATTCTCCCTCTCTTTCTATTGTTCTCCCGGTACTCCAAATACATCACCGTCAAAGCACCTATCAAGAACCACATTATCAATGCCCAGCTCAGCCCATGCACATTTTCATCACCATATCTATCCCCCAAATGCTTCATCCCAGTGATAAGAGCAACAATCCCCACGACCATAGCACACCTACCGGTTATGAAATGACAATATTCCCATACAACTCTCTTTCTCGAAGACTCCTCTCCAAGGGCAGGATTCTTGGGCCTTAAATAAGCGTTCACCGGCTGTGCTATAACCAGCAATATTGCCAGCATCCCAAACTTGACGTGTAACGAGTCCAGAGTCAGACCCCGGAGCTCGGCAACAGCAAACAGAAAACCGAGGAAGACAATAGCTAATCCAGAGTACTGCAAGTTGACGTGAATCCTATACCAATTGTCATCCTTCATGTGCTTCAAGTATCTAGCTGCCATAATCCCACCGGGAAGCAAAATGCCCCAAGCAAGAAACATCATAAACCCGTGCACGGCCAAAACGGGTCTTAAATCTTCCTCTGCTTCCGCAGAACCGCCAATTAGCAACACACTCATCGGCCTCTTGCTTGTTATAGAATGCATGTTTCTCACGCTTAAATGATCATCCGACCATTGAGCGCCCATGGCCCAGATAACCTTCAAAGGAGTCGAAGGGTCGATGATATTGTTGCATTCTAGCCTCTCATTCCCGTCGCAAGACGGGTTCAGGGAACGAGTGAATTCCAACGTTATTATGCCGTTTTCAGATTTGCATCTCACGTAACTCAAAATCTCATTCGTCGGGTGCAGGTCTAAAGCATCCCTTCCATCAATATAATAGGTGTTCACCCTTCCTATACCAATTTCGTCAACCCAACCCACATAAACATAGCTGTTCAGCATCCCACGGCCGAAACCGATTGCTAGGTAACCGCTCTTTTTCTCACCCCTAGCCGCAATAGAGATTGAGGTATCCGACAGAGTCCAGAAGAACATGACCTGCTGATCATCCAAAGAGACGCTGTTATTATACATGTCAGATAAACCTCCATCCACCACTTGAACTTTCCAGCCCATCTTTGGCACGTAGAGGGACTGATAGTAAACGAGATCCGGTGTGTTTCTATCGGGTGCCCAGACTAGCTCTGTCGGATCAGCTTGTACGCCTTCGGCTTCGGGCCCACCAAAATATATGATCTCCGACATGTTCCTCAAAGTGGCATTCCCGCCTAAAGGATCAGACGTGACGTATAATGCCACGTCATGCCCAGCCTGTATTGAAAATTTCACCGGCACACCCCTCTCTACTCTAAGAAGTGGAGCTTCCTTCTTGTTAATGTATAGGACTTTGGGAGGGTTTGGGGGATTCGGGTAATGCAATGCAGGGCCGGTTGACACGACAAGTGGCTCCTTTTTGTCAGCAATGACGAGGTCTTGGTCCTCTTTGTCTTTAGCATCCAGCGGCCCTAAACAATCATTCACTCGATCGGAAATGTTAAGACTCAAGTGACCAAAACTCCCGCCGTGATTTTGGGGAAGATAAAAAGGGCGCAGGCTATCAGGAGGTTTAAGGAGCCCTATTGCCCATATGACAACCATGTTTGCCATGGGATCAATGTCCAAATCATATTTCCTATCTTTCGACTTCAATGGTTTCTTATATCTAATGAACGACACCCCATCCTTCCTGTGGCCATACAGCAATTCCGTATTATTCACGAGCCCAATGGGATCAGACGAATTGTACATGCTATCCGGACAAACCCCAAGAACAGTACCATCATCATTGATCATACACTCGCTGTATTTAGTTATGTAATAATCGTGAGCGAATGGCAATCCATTCTCTTCAAACCCCGTGACTCCGACATCACCACCTATCACCCATGAGCTGCCAGACGCATTCGGACTAGCCCACCCGAAAGCCATGTAATTCTGAGTCCCTATTGCAGCCTCCAAACCAATATCAATCGCATTATCCCCTTCCTTAACACTCCACCTGACCCTATAGTTATCAGAGAGCGTTTTGCAATTCTCAAACACGGTGGGATGCTCCTCGTCGTACGAGGCGTTCGAGGCACCGGCGGAGGAGTCGTTTCCCAACAGAACGTGGCCAAAATTAGAAGCTGTGATAATGTCCCAAACTGCAAGAACCCTAATTTGATCCCAGGTGACATTATCCAGCAGATGAACGATGAAGCTATCGTTCTTATAAGTACGGTTGAGGGAGGAGTCGGAGACGGGGAAACCTGCGGTGAGATTCCGGAAGTCGTCGGCGACGGCGCCCCACCAGTGGACGTCTTGGCCGGGCAGCATGTCAAACTGGGAGACCCGGAAAGAGCAGTCGTCGACGACGGAGAAAAGGCCGCGGAGTTGGTGCTGGACCATGGTGAAGTGCGAGGTGAGGTTGAGGAGAGAGGTGTTGGTTTTGGGGCAACCCGAACCCGGATCGGAACAGGAGAAACGGATCATGAAGATGAAAAGCCCCAAAAGGGAAAACGTCGACGGGGGCCATGGGGCCATGGCCGGAGATCGGGGACGGCAGATCTGGTTGTTTTGAGGAGGGATTCCAATGGCGCGATTGATTGGATTTTCTATATTTGTGTATATATGTATGTATATTGTATGTATATGTGTATGTATTGATTGAAAGGGCTGAATTACATACGCAGAAAAATGAAATCTTTGCGGAATGCGAGAGAGATGAGGTTCGAAATCTCGCAAAGGGTTGACGAAGAAGCTGGAAAATAAAAAAAGAGTTTTTTGAGATTCGCAGTTGTTCTTCGTATTGCGAGTCACCTGCCTTTTACGCAAAACTTGCTTAGACTTGAACCTGCAATTTGGTCGTTAAACAAATTATGTTTTCTTGGATATTAGTATTATTATTATTATAATAATTATTACTATTAGGTCAAAAACATTAGAATCTAGTAATGTTGAATTTAATCAATGTAAAAGTTGAGAATTTAATAAACTAATAAGTAATTCCATTAATCAGTATGCAAATGATGAAAGAAAAATCGAGTTTTGAGATACCTAAGATTGTTTGGTGCGTTTGGTATAAACGTGCACAAAATAATCATTTTTCAAATATTTATTTTTAATTTAAAAATAATTTTTTTTTTAATAAATTCATGACCTGTATCATAATTTTTATAAATGATGATGGTTTTGAAATACTCTTTTTGTCGTCGCAATTCCTTTGTAAATCACAATTAAGACAACCATTTCGAGACAGAGAGAGTATAACATGGTTTTGTGACAAAAATCCTAGAGAAGTGAAATTAGAATATAATTGGTCAAATTGGGAGTAATATACATCTCTGGATTAAGGGACTAAGAACAGAGTCAATGAACACCTTTTCACGATCAAAGACATCAATGTCGGGGCTCGTTGCCTCTCCATGGACCTGCGGTCATTTTCCATTTGAGTAATCCAGATCCGGAGTTTTCCGAACAGGATTATTATGGAAAAAGGTGAAAAGAAAAAAAAAGGCTCACTAGCAAGGCATGTTTTGCCGAACTATTTCCTCAAGTACAGGGCAAGCACTCCCCAAACAGATACAGCAAATACAACTCCACAGGATACAGCTTCACAACAAATAGTCAAATACAACTCCACTCTTTACTGTACAAGATAAAAATCAAGGAAATAAAACTTGTCTACTTTATGGTGCACACAAATAACGCTTGTTCCACAAACAGGAATACGTGCATTCCCTATATAGTAGGTTGCTTAAAATAGTTTCTCAAAATAAACACAAACTAAATCAGAGTTCATGCCTGATACTAGTATAAAATAACAAAAAATCTACTCATGTCAAACATAATAGAAATTTACTTTACACCCCATCAGCCAAGTTTAAGGCAAATAATTATCAAATATATCCTATAGTTTGATTAATCATCATGTATGAATATGATAGAAACTTCACACGTTGAACTTACTAGCTAATTTAATCTCATTGGCCGGGCCTGGTGGTGTCCGTCAAATAAAGAGTCCTCAAAAGGGTGAAGCCACCATTTTCCGGCAGAATCGACTGGCTGTAGTATGCCATTGCTGCAGCTGTGGTGGTGACGGGAGGTTTCAAATTCGGCATAACGAGTATGGCTCTTCCGAAGTGATGTGAACTGCATGCTCTTAGACAAAAACAAGTCTATGAAGAAAGTTGTACGTAATGATTCAATAACCTGTGAGAGACAACTGCTTCGACAAGTAGCGAAAATCTCCAGGTGTTCCCTTACTGCAAACATATGCTCTTACTTACTACAGTATATATCAATACGGTTGGATTGGGCATTTCATCAAACAGTTAAAATGCACAATCTTGGATCTCGGTAATGGGAACACACCGGATTACTTGTGGTTTCTTTTAGGAACACTAATCATGAATCATCGCTAAACCAACCATACAAGTGAAGAATGACCCTCAACCAAGAAATTGTTGAGATGGGTCAGAGTTGGACAGAGCAGAAATTTACAGAGGTCGTATGAATAATTTAAAAAGTTTGATTTTTTTTAAGAGGATGAAACGGCGTCGTTAAGGAGCACATCCGAATCCGGACCCGGACCCAATTCCATTAGGTGCCGCCTGAGATATTTTTACAACGATAATGAAGCTCGTAAATACACCTCCTCATCCCGTATGTATCATCGATATTCAGGTACCCCTCCCCCTTTTTCAAAAAATAAAAACTGAATCTTTTCATGAATGATTTATTAGTGCTTGCTCGATCTATGTGTAAAAGGCGAGACTTTCCGAGAGGGCGTTGGGGCTTTTCGCTCTTCGTGATGAATGATTCTATTGATTTGATGTTATGAAGAATTGAAGATTCAAATGCTAAATAAAATGTATGTTTTCCTTGCCACATCTGTCTATCTAAGCTGTTATCATATTTTTAATCATGTTTATGTGCATGTCTAAGTGAGTTCATGTTATTCTGATCATGTGATTCGTTCAGGTCGTATAATCTGTTTCGGATTGGTTTCTACAAATATCAAAGCCAGGCGTTTTCTCTATCAGCCATGAAAATGGAACGGCGGTAAAGTTTTATACGGGGCCACCCCAATTTGAAACTAAGAGTTCTACATGATGCCATTACATGAATATTACGGCTTTAGGAGAAGGTTAAGATGCTGTACATGTGTTTTATATGAATCTACTGAAATAAATTTTATTAGGTGTGTATGTATGATGAACAATGTATGGCTTAGGGCTTCGACCCGGAGTTATTGATGGAGCAATAAGCATCTCGGCTGTTCAGATTCATCTTTCAACTTGTCAAACTGTTTTTAATCTGTAGGTGGACTATAGTAATATGACCCCCTCGTTCGTTCTCCTTCGTGCAGATCCAAGTATCAGACAGACCACGCGCGGAAGTAGAAACTCAACAAATTAGTAGGTGAAGGAAAGAGAATGGATTCTGAAAAAAACAAAAAGGAACAATCACGCCGTAAGGGAAACACGGTTCCCCCGGGTACAAAAACATACTGTATATGTGAGGGGAGAGTATTAGTCTAGATCACAGAAACCACTTTGTTTATTAGAGGCATATCAGCTAATACCTCAAATAAAATTTATGTGTAGTCTTCCTTGATACTATAATTTATTTTAAATTTTTTTGTCCTTACCATATTGACCATTTCTTTTACTCCTATATTATTGCCAATTAAAAAATGTTGTTGTATTTATAAAGTTAATATTGGAGAGAATTGAACACACTTGGAAAACTTACTATTGGTAAAATTGATCTTTGACACTATATTTGATGTGGTCTAAACTTTTTGAGAAGACCCCTTTTTTTCTTTTTCTTTTTTGAAAAATTGAATTTGCAAGTTTTCTTCATTTTTTTTCTCTCGTAAATTTGATGAGGACTATGAAAATCTTCAAAATGAAGATTAAGATATTGAAGTACTTTGAAGATAAAAATGAATATCTTGAAAACTAATATATTGGTTTTTGGAATATTTATCTAGTCAAATTAAACATATAACTAAGGTCTTTAATATTTTTTGTGAGCATAGATTTTCAAAGACATGTCCAATGAAATAAAGTAAAATAAATGTTGAAGTTTACATAAAAATTGTATTCTAGATGTGTTTTTGAACTTTGAAAGTTTTAGGAGCAAAATTGTCATTTAACTCAAATTTGAATACGGTACTCAACTGTTAATGTCTTCTTCTTCTTCTTCAAGATTGTCGCGCAAATTTCATTTTGGATTGATCACATAATTTTGATTTGAACCAAATTCGGTTATTTTAAGTGTTACGCATTTCTCGTCAACTAAAAAACAAGCATGATGCATCCAAAAATTGTTACAATATGATGGATAAGATAAAGAGACGCCCAGGTGAACGAAGAGTTCATATGATGTTGAAATTTGATCATTCATATGATGTTGAAATTTGATCATTCTTATATGCGGTGTTCAGGGGCTGATTTATTCAAGGACATCACCCGATAAGTGGCGGTTGTGATGAGGACGGCCACGATCACGATCAGGACGATGCTCCGCATTTCGATCGTCAGGTCCTTGAGCATGATGGAGTAACCTCGGACCCATGTCTCGAGACTTTTCAAACCGGAGGATTCTTGAGGATTCTTTCAGAGAGATGTCTCGGGCTCTCTTGGCACGCGCCCTTTTCAGGATTGTCACCACTCGTTCGTTGCCGGAGTCTATCGCTTCGTCGAGAGGGGTCTTGTCGTCCGAGTTTCTTTTATTCAGCTCAGCGATCTTCACCATCATTCGCACTGCCTGCATATATATATAACTGTTAATTCGATGATATATTCCAGAAGAATTAAAGTAGGTACGATTTCATCTCACCTCTTCACAACCGAGGCGAGCCGCAAGGTGAAGGGCCGTGTTCAGATTGTCGTCCTTCTTTCCGAGAACCGATTCTCTCGTCGTCCTTACATGATGGTGTACTGAGTAAATTAATAATTTTATATAAAATAATTTAAAAGAGGGCGCGAAAAGTAATTATACATATGTAAATATCTTTACCTTGTTTAGTTATTAGGCTCAAGCTCAATTATATTTTATATTAATAAAAAAATGTTTTTGTTAGAGTACATACGTTTTTTTTTTCATATTTCTAAAAATTAACTTTTTCTTTCACATTTTTTGAAGCTAATAAATCCTAAAAAAATCAAAATTTATTTATCTTTTCTCATATATTTACTAATTTATAATTTTATAAACTTCAAAAATAAAAATTTAGGAGATTGAAATTAAATTTTGAATTGAAAATTTATAAAACTATTGCCTTCAACATTCTTGTGACTTGCGGAAATTTAGATATTTTGCCTTTTGTGAATTTTGATAGTCTCCAAACATGGTGCCGTCGTCGAATAGTAATTCGCCTAATTAACAAGATTGATCCATCTAGTTTTGACATTACATGTTTCTACTACAACAATTGATCGTATATTTTCAGCAATGAAAAAAGTGAAGACGGCACTTCGTAACAAGATAAGTGATAAATTATTTGAATTTTTTTTGATGTTTTATATTGAAAAACAATTAACACTTCCCAATTTTACTAAAAGAGTAAGTAATACACAATAAAAATAAAATTGATTGACCATATATTTTTAGTGAATTGGTCAATTTTCAAGTCAAAAGATATAATCCAAAGTTTTACAATAGATATTTTATTCCACAAGATGATTTTCGGAAAATTGAGTATTGACATTATTAATAGAAAATAAATAAAGAGCTTTTGGTAAATTGTGTCAATTAAATTAAACAAGGACCGACCCCAAAAAAAAAGGCAAGTAGTGTACTTTCTTTTCTTCCTCTTCCATTTCCCAAAATCAAGAACCTTTATGCCTGTGCGCATTAAATGCTTGTACCGCGAATAGAGTGACGTGTCATCTATCGATTGGCCAATGCTCAAATCATTCTGAGCGCGGATTTTATAACTCAGTCAGCACTCCTCCTTAATCCAGTTCTTGCCATTGTCTCTTCCACTACTCCTCCACACTCTGTTTTTATCCTTCACACAAATAAATCCAAATAAAATATATATATATATATATATATATATATATATATATATATATATATATATATATATATATATATATATATAGTTATATAAAAATTTCAAGTACAGATCCTCAACTGAAACTAAAAGGGTTTCTTCAACTTCAATTTTCAGGTATGAAAAATACAGTATTTTGCTTCATTTTATCTTTTTTTTTTCTTCTTGTTTTGTTGATCTTCTACGCTCACACCCACCAAGAAAAACCAGCGCATTGAGAAGCAAATTATTTGTTTTTTTTTTATTGTCGGTTGCAGAATCATCATAATCCCAAATATGGTTCTTAGTTAGTGTGTGTATTTACTGCATTGCCCCTGCTTTGAGGAAATGCATTTGTGTTTTGTGGGTCATTGTATTAAACACCGGTGTTGTTGTATATAGTGAATGTGAAGATTTTGCCGGAAAAACCATTTATTAAAAATCGAATCTTTATGGCAACAAACACCAGTTGCAACTTGCAGGGCATTTATTCTGTCTGGTAAAATGGTGGCAAAGGCCGAGAAGGTTGGTGGTGGAGCCGCGGAGGCTGCGGCGGCGGTTGGTCGGAGAAGAAGCTTCAACAAACCATCATGGCTTCTCTGCAACATTGCTGGTACAATCAATTTGAATGTTTTTAGTTTTCTTATTTCTTCTTTTGGATATTTTGAACAAAAAAAAAAAAACTTGATTTATTCTATGAACCACCACCAAAGAATATTGCCCAAGTTCATCAAGTTCAAGAACCCCTTTTTTCAATGAGGTCAATTGTCAAACAATGTGAACATGAGAAAACCAGAAATATCCAAAAGATTTAGATTTTGAAATTTAAAATTTTGGAGTGGGCCCATGTGTATAAAGATTATATTCTGAGAGGTCGCTTTCCATGGATGGATAGAGGGTTGAAGTGTTCAAAAAGGGCCTGCTGCAAATTTTTGTACTAATTCCAACTCCATCACATGTTTGAAATTTGAAACCCCTTTTGTCTGATCAGTAGCTGCTACAGATCCTAGGGGATGATTTGATTCTGATTCTTGAATCTTAAAAATTTGCAAGCTTACAAAATCTTTAGTACATGAAATCCCTTTTTGATTGTCTTTCATTTTTATTTTTTTATCTTTATTACAAATAACCAATTAATCATCAAATTATGTATAGGCCTTCTTGAAATGTATCATCACCAAATTATAGGACCACATTTCTTGAAATCTCACTCATTGGTCATTATCACGTTACTCACATTGGTCCATAAATTTCAAAAACCTCATCAATTTCTTCCCTCCAAAAAATGACAACCGTTTTCCCTGCAGATTTGGACGAGCGAATCAAGTCGCTGACTAGGAAAAAATCACCGAAAGCAAACAGCCCCGACACCTTTTCTGCCCGGGCCAACTCTTACTACCACGAGCGCCCTCAGCTCCTCGAACTCCTTCACGACTTGTACAACGGCTACCTCTCCTTAGCAGACCGTTACTGCCAGGCGCTCTCCAAGAACCAGCAGAATCAAAGCCCTCGTTGCTCGTCCCCAATCCCCGTTTCCAAATTCGAAGAAGACGACTCCGATGCAGAGAGCTCATTGTCTTTCCAACCTCCGATCGCAAAACCTAAGGAGACGGATATCGACATGGTGGTTGCTGACCTGGTCATGAAGACTGTCGAGTGCGACATAGTTTTGAACGAGGTTTGTGCGGTGGAGAAGAGGTGGGCCGAGTCGTCGAGGAAAATCGACCTCCAGAAGAACCTGGTCGAGGTGCTTGAGTCCGAGAGGCTGATCTTGCTCAATGATAACGCGACGTTGGGGTACAGGGTGGGGGCGTTGGCGGAGGAGAATAAAGGGTTGGCTTCTGAGTCTTTGTTTCTGAAGAGGAAGGCTGCTGAGCTGGCGAGGTGTGTTTTGAAGACGAGGGAGGATCATAGGGTATTCGTGCTGAGCAGGAAGATAGATGATCTCCAGGGGCAGATTCACGGGTTGGAGAAGAGGAACAAGGAGTATTACGAGCAGCTCATGGAACAAGAACAGAAGAAGCGTGTGTCGTGTGGTAATAAGACGATGAAGGGTAAGTGGTTTAGCTTCGAGGCGAAAAAGGTTGGTGATGGCAGGGTTTCAAAGTGGTGGGATAAGGTGAAGAAGCTCGATTTGGCCCTCTGCAGTCCTCACGTGAAATGTGCTGCTACGACTACCTGAGAGAGAAGAGCGGAGGGAAAATCCGAGCGAACAAACTTTCAATATGAAAAGATTGGCATTTGCTAACTTAACTCATAGACATATGTAATGTATTTGTTCATCCTGAATCTGAGAATTCTAGTTGTGCAATATTTGATTATACAAACTTACTTATTGTACTTAGGACTTTATTGCATTAGTCTCCCTGATAATAAGGATCAGTCATAAACGTGGTCGGATAATCGTGGTGTGAGGACGACTTCAAGTGGAGTGGCTTTGACATTGGTGGCACCTAAGCTTCCTGTCATATCAACAGCCTCGTTCGACACCGTCTCAATTTCGAAGCCGTGTAATAAACTCGCAAGCATCAGCACCGTCAGTTGCATTGCGAAAGAGATTCCTGGGCAAATCCTCCTACCACCCCCGAACGGAAGAAACTCAAAGTGTTGTCCCGTGACGTCAACTTCTTTATGACGGCCCGTGACAAACCTCTCTGGTCTGAACTCGAGAGGATGGTCCCACACGCGAGGGTCCCGATGCAGCTTCCATAAGTTTAAGATGAGATAGGTGCCAGCCGGGATGTGGTGGCCCTCCACGGTACAGTCATCCGAGGACACGCGCGGTGGGGTCAGTAATCCAGGTGGATAGAGTCGTAAGGTTTCTTTGATAATGGCATGGGTGTAGCCGAGATTCTTGATGTCGGAAACCTTCACTAGTCTCTCTTGGCCGACGTGTGTGTCCAATTCGTGGTGAGCTATTCGCATGGCGTCGGGATGGTTGAGCAGTAAACACAGAGCCCATGTGAGGGTTATTGTCATTGTATCGGTTCCTCCTAAAATCACTGTCTGCAAACATATGGACCAATGATGAAGAACAAATTTGACTTATAGTTGAATACGACGACGGACGAAGAATCGAGTGTACCTGGCAAGTCGCTTTATTAATGGTATCGGCGTCGTACTGAGGGAACTCCTCCGCGAGCTCCTCGGCTTCGACCATCATCTCCCCCATGAATCCTCGCCTTCTCCTCCTCTTGTGATCCTCCAACCAAAGCTGAAGCACGCTGTCCATCTTTCTCCCGGTACGTTTAAAAGACTGATTTGCCCCTGGGAAGAAGACATTCAGCCACTTCATATACGGGGGGAGCACGTCCGGAAGGGTGAGCGTCTCCATCATCTTGAAGAACTCCTTTACACTCTCACGCAACTTCTCCGCTTTCCCACTATCAGTACTAATGCCCGAGACGATCCTCACCATCAGGTCGAGGGTCGTGTCCCCAAGAACGCTCTTCATCTCCAGTGGAGCCTTTCCCCGCGCGTGCAGCTTCTTGGACAGCGCTCGGGCCTCTGCCTCGAAGGCCTGCCCGAGGGCGGCGACCTTTCCAGTGGAGAGGAGGCGGAGGGCCGAGACCTTGCGCAGCTGGCGCCAGTACGGGCCGTACGGGCTGAACCCGAACATGGCGAAGTCGTAGCCCATGTGCCGGATGGCGGCGGTCTGGGGGCGGTTGGAGAAGACGACGTCGTTGGCGGTGAAGCATTCCTTGGCGGATTCCCATGAGCTGAGGATAAGGGCCCGGTGGACGCCCAGCCGGAGGGTGAAGACCGGCCCGAACCTCTCGGCCATGGCGGAGAGGGCGATGTGGGGAGGGTCCGGCCCGGAGAACAGACGGAGGTGGCCGATCACCGGCCAGCCGCCATCGGCTTGTGGGGGCAGTATGTTTTTGTTTTTGTTGTGCGGTGAGTAGGAATAGTAACGATTGATGACGAAGATGAAGGTGAAGATGATGGCGAAGGTGAAATAGAGAAAAGGAATAGTATTGAGTGTGTCTTCCATGGCCATGGGGTTGGCGGAAACTCAAGTGCGTATGTCAGTATGTGGATACAAATGAAGGGGGGTAACGACTAACTAACGAGTGGGATAGAATTTCAGAAAGGGGCGGCTGGTCTTTGTTTTTGGCATTGACCCAAATTTATATACTACTTGTAGTAAAATTGTATTTGAAGTGATAAAAGATTAAAAGTGATAATATTTAGTATTTCTTTTATTGTGTATGTCTAAGGCTGGGCGTGGTCCGGGCTCTGCCCAAAAAAATCAGAACCTGGCCCAAAACCCGTGTGCGTCGGTTCTTGCCGAGCCGGGATTTTTTGGAGATGGGACCGGCTCGAGACCGAGTCTGGCGGTCCAAGCCGGGTTATCGGATTTTTTCGAGCCCAGATCCAAACTCTAATGTTTGCTCAGATTTTACACAATTTTTTTGAAAAATCAGAACCACCAAATCAATAATTGAAGTTACCATTACTGATTAACCGACTCCCTAAGAATCGTCCATCGACCCTCCTACATCGCGTCCACCGGACTGAACTCCCGAGATCTCGTCAACGAGAAAATTGAGTACGGTAGATTGGCAAAGGGAGTGCCTTGCTGATTTCGACATCACATTTAGATCTGTCGAGAAACGACTGGATCTCGATGGTCCACGAACCAGATTCGGCGGCGGGGCAAGGGTTTTGAAATTTTGCGTTGAGGAAGGTAGTAAAATCTTTTCGGAGGCGCAGGGATCAACATACTATTTATTTAATATGTATGTTGGGTCTGCTCGCCACCACCACTCCGTCGAATTAGTATGATATTGTCCGCTTCGGGCAAAGCTCTCACGGTTTTTACTTTGGGACTCCTTCCCAAAAGGCCTCGTACTAATGGAGTGGTGGGTCTCTTTATAAGCTTGACAAACTCTCCTTCATTTTCCGATGTGGGTTAGGTTTGTACTCAACAATCCTCCCCTCAAACCGAGGACCACATAGTTATCCTCCTCTTCTCGATAAGATTCGTTCATCTTGCACCGCCGACCAACGGGACTCGCTGCTTGAACACCATTTTCAAGAAGCCTTTCGACACAAGGCACCCACAAATCACAATCGAGGTCACACTGAGGGCGTCCATCCACATCGAACCCAGACGAACCAGGCTCTGATACCAAGCAGGCTCTGATACCAATGTTGGGTCTGCCCGCCACCACCACTCCGTCGCATTAGTATGATATTGTCCGCTTCGAGCAAAGCCCTCACAGTTTTCACTTTGGGACTCCTTCCCAAAAGGCCTCATACTAATGGAGTGGTGAGTCTCTTTATAAGCTTGACAAACTCTCCTTCATTTTCCGATGTGGGTTAGGTTTGTACTCAACAATGTATAATACTAATATAATACATATATACATATAATAATGAAATATAATAATATTATATACCGTTTATACTTAGTGGAGTACGGGATTAGTGAAGTAGTAGTATATAATATATATATAATATTTATTTTAAAATCTACAATATGAATAGACGGTCCGGGTTCAAGCTTTCGGTCCCTAATATTTTTGGCCTCGGGCTTGGACCGAAAATAAAAATTTCGGTCCGATCCTTACTCGGGTCGGTCTTGGGAAAAAATAAGCCCGACTCGTTTTCAGTATTTTCCGGGTTTTCGGACGGATTTTCAGGTTTTGGTGCTTAAACGCCCTGCAGCCCTAGGTATGTCAACTACAATAAAAAAATAATAATGGATTAATTAGCAATAGGTTTTTTTTTAAATGTGTTTAGGTAAATAGGATTTTGAGTTTTTACAATCGACAATTAGAATTGTCAGCTGGTTTCGAAAATATGTGAGTTGTAACTTATTACATTTTCAAATAATGAACTTCAATTACTAGTTAAATTGTTGATTGTTCAAATGTGTAGGCTAAAGACCCGTCAAACAATGCTGTAAACGAAAACATTCGAAGTTTAGCAATACGACCATCTCCTTGCGTGACAGTATATCCCGGCTGCAAAGTAAATGGATATAAGTTTCACACTGTTGAATACGGGTCTAACAGAAAGTCGTCAAATATGGGAGTTTGTATTCGAGGAAGTAGCTACTCATCTGAAGATGATGACTACTATGGACTTCTAAACGAAGTTTTATATCTCGACTACACGAGAATGCTTCAAAATCAAGTCCTGATGTTCAAATGTGAATGGTTTGACCCTACACCAGCAGGCACGAGACTCAATCGGCGATACAGGCTGGTCAATATCAATCACAATCGACGTTTCAGAGGCTACGAGCCATTCGTTCTGGTATCACAAGCCACACAAGTTTATTACTCAGCTTACCCGAGTACTCGTAGAGAGAATAAAGATTGGTAGGCAACATATAAGATAAAACCAAGAGCTTCTATAGAATATATTGAACATTTGTCAGACTCTTTTTAAGAGGAATTAATTGAAGATCACGTCCCGGTACAAGCAGACGATGCGTTATTTTTATTAACAAATTCAAATATCAATCAAGAAGACACTGAAATGTTAGAGGATGCTGATGCACTAAATGATGATAGTGATGCTCTAGGGTCGTTTGATGAGGATGATGATAATATATTGTCATCATCAGGTAATATTAAAATGCTGTGTAATATTGTTATTAAAATAGGTACGTCACTGAAATCGTGTATTGTTATTATATCTACAGATGGTGGGTCGAGGTAAACGAAGAGGTGGAGGTGGTCGAGGTGCCTAGGTGGTGGATTGGGAGATCATGATGACGATGACGCCCTATTGCATACTTCTGGTGAAATTGTGTAAATTGTACTTGGTTCTACCTACTACAGGAATAAGTAAGGTAGTGTACGATTATTTAATACAATTTGGAGATTCTAAAAGAAAACTTCCTTTATAAACTTGTAATGGGTAGAACTACTTACAAACACATCTACAAAATTTTAGCAAATCTTGTAGAAAAACTAAGTCTATGTAGAACTATTCTAGCGAAGGGTCCTACAAAGACTAAACAGAGTGTATGATCGGAGCTTTTTAGCGAAGTATCTCGGTCTCACAATATTGCTCTCTCTAGAAATTGTCAAAAAAATGCGTGAATAGTGAATTTCAACTACCGACTATTTATGGGCTTCGTAAATTAGGGTTTCTGGAATTCACGCTTAATGGGTCGAGTTCAAAGCATCTTCATGGAATATTCGAGATTCTATTTTTCCGTACTTGACGAACCCAGCTCTACGCACTCGCACACTAAAGTGTCTTCGTGCTTCAAGCTTGTAGCAGGCATAGAAGATATACTTAGTATTTTTCTCTTGATCTAGAATCCTTCTAGATCTAGAAGTCTTCTAGTCACACCCATAACTGGTTTCATTCTTTAGCAGTCATTCGTCCAGCTCCATGTCTAGCTATTCTTGCTAGACGTCCGTCAATGTTTCAGCTCTGATTCAAGGTTTTCACGGTAAGCCTTGAACTCTCTTATTGACATAGCGTTGGTGAATATGCAAATCACATTGATGATTGATCCACGTTGGACTACGTTGATGTAATTAGAAACTCCACGTTGACGCACTGTGAGAACTCCATGTTGTTTGTAGAGACCAAGTCTGCTTGCTCGACGCTGAGGAAACCCTTCATGCAATGGTCCCACGTTGGACCACTTGTTATTCTCGCGGTCCACTCAGCTAGCTCTACCAATACCTAGCAGACTTGTATGAATTAATGAATTGAAACCATACAAACATTAAACATGAAGTTATTACAAAACAAAGTGTATATTTAATTCAACTTAGTTCAAACAAGAACAACGTGGTTCTATGTTGAACTATGAAGAACTACACATAACAATCTCCCCCTTTTGGACTCAATTAAGATGTTTCCAAATCTGACATGAAGTGGTAAGGCCAAATGTACCGATGAACAATCCCTCGGTTAGAGATGATAATAACCGGGATGAAATAAGGTTGTCTTGTTTGATCTAATCAAAATAAGCTTGGTTGGGTTGTTCGGCTCCTGCAGTGTCTTTGATGGTGCTTTCTGGATTGGTGGATTTTCCATCAATGTAGTCTTCACAGTTATCAAGCCTCCTTCATGTGATCGATGATTGTTGTATCTGGGTGGGTAGGAACACTACGTGCTCTGATACCATAAACAAATTAACAAGTGCAGCAATTTAGGGTGGAGAAGTTTTGTTTTATTAAGCGCAAAATAATGTGCGCAAGCCCTTATTTCTACAAGCAGGAGTCCAACATATATATAGATATTACATCAACCCTGATATAACTAGGACTCTTGTATAAATATTAATATAGAGTCCTGAGTCTTGCTGGGGGCTGCAACTGGTTCGTGGGATTGCATGCATGGCTTCTGCATGTGATGCTTTCAGATAGCTAGTCTTATTACGTACACATACGGATATATATACTATTTAAGTTTTCAATATCATATCATATTACTATATTAGCCCTGTGAATTGTACGTGATAATACGGATCAGTCAGTCATACACGTGGTCGGATAAGCGCGGCGTGAGGACGACTTCAAGTGGAGTGGCTTTGACATTGGTGGCACCTAAGCTTCCCGTCATATCAACAGCCTCGTTCGACACTGTCTGAATGTCGAACCCATGCAATAAACTCGCAAGCATGAGAACCGTCAGTTGCATGGCAAAAGAGATTCCGGGACAAATCCTTCTGCCGGCCCCGAACGGAAGAAACTCAAAGTGTTGTCCCGTGACGTCAACTTCTTTATGACGGCCCGTGACAAACCTCTCTGGTCTGAACTCGAGAGGATGGTCCCACACGCGAGGGTCCCGATGGAGCTTCCATAAGTTAACGATGAGGTGAGTGCCGGCCGGGATGTGGTAGCCCGCCACAGTGCAGTCCTCCGAGGACTCGCGCGGTGGCGTTAGCACTGTGGGGGGATAGAGGCGTAAGGTTTCTTTGATTATGGATTGAGTGTAGCCGAGATTCCTGATGTCGGATACCTTCACTGGTCTCTCTTGGCCGACGTGGCTGTCCAATTCTTGTTGAGCTATTCGCATGGTGTGGGGATGGTTGAGCAGTAAACACAGAGCCCATGTCAGTGTTACTGTCATTGTATCAGCCCCTGCTAAAATCATTGTCTGCAAACACACCCAATCTTATATTCAATTTAATCAATTTTAAAAAAATCTAACCAACTATGTAACAACACAAAAATTAAAAAAAATAATGCCAAAAAATTGAGAGGGATAAAATTTTAATTTTAAAAATAGGGTTGGTAAGTAAAATTTGAAAAATACATTAAAAAAAAAGTAGTAGTAAAATTTTATTTTTAAAATAAAATAATTACTCTTTTCATCACAAAACAATACTATTGTGTTGTGAGTAGGTATATGTTTTTCTTTTTGGATTGTGCTTAAAACTTTGCATACATATTTGTAAATTGAAAGTTTTTCAGAAATTTATCCTCTAAATACACTTTTATTTAAATTTATATTACTATTTTTTCAATTAACTACTTTAATACTTACGCATTAATATTTATCATATCATTGCTTTATATTTTTAAATACATAAAAAAAAAGATTTTTTTTAAAACTATATGCAATTTTCTTGAAAGTGATATAAAAAAAATGAAAGCAAGTTGAAATAAATTCAAGTATAAAAGTATTTCCTTTTCAATATTTTTTGGTTAGGTAGTTAGGTTCCTTTAGAAAGAATTGAATTAAACTAAATCACTCGAACTGAATATTTAATTAAATAAAGTCAAAAAACACGTGAATAAAATATGTACCTGGGAAGTTGCTTTATTTATGGTATCGGCGTGGTACCGAGGAAACTCCTCCGCGAGCTTCTCAGCTTCGAGCATCATCTCCCCCATTAATCCTCCGCCATCGCTCGGCCTAATTCTCCTCTTGTGATCCTCCAACCAAAGCTGCAGCACGCTATCCATCTTTCTCCCGGTCCGTTTAAAAGACTGATTTGCCCCTGGGAAGAAGACATCCAGCCACTTCATATACGGGGGGAGCACGTCGGGCAGCGTCAGCGTCTCCATCATCCCGACGAACTCCCTTATGCCCTCCCGCAGCTTATCCGCTTTCCCGCCGTCCGTGTTATCACTACCCGAAACGATCCTCACCAACAGGTCGAGAATCGTGTCCCCCAGCACGCTCTTCATCTCCAGCGGCGCCTTATTATAATTATTCCCCTGCCCGTGCAGCTTCTTGGTCAGCGCTCGGGCCTCGGCCTCGAAGGCCTGCCCGAGGGCGGCGACCTTTCCAGTGGAGAGGAGGCGGAGGGCCGAGACTTTGCGCAGCTGGCGCCAGTACGGGCCGTACGGGCTGAACCCGAACATGGCGAAGTCGTAGCCCATGTGCCGGATGGCGGCGGTCTGGGGTCGGTTGGAGAATACGACGTCGTTGGCGGTGAAGCATTCCTTGGCGGATTCCCACGAGCTGAGGATCAGGGCCCGGTGGACGCCCAGCCGGAGGGTGAAGACCGGCCCGAACCTGTCGGCCATGGCGGAGAGGGCGATGTGGGGAGGGTCCGGCCCGGAGAACAGACGGAGGTGGCCGATCACCGGCCAGCCGCCGTCGGCTTGTGGGGGCAGTATGTTTTTGTTGTGCGGTGAGTAGTAACAGTAACGATTGATGATGAAGATGATGATGATGATGATGGTGGTGGTGAAACATACAAAAGGGGTGAGTGTGTCTTCCATGGGCACGACGACGGCGGCCATGGTGGAAAGTAGAAACTCAACCCTGAATGCCGATACAAATGAAGGGGCATCACCTCAAATTAATAGTGAGTGAAAGAGAGAGAATTTGCGGCACGTTGCGTGTCCAAATTCGATTCGATGGCGGCTCTAGTGTTTCCAAGAAAGTTGTGTTAGTTTACTTTTCTGTGAGTATATTTTATACTAGTAGTATAATACTACTATTAATCTTTGACCTTTTTACGTAAAGATGGAATTTGAGAATAGGCGACATAGAATTTCAGAATAGGCTGCTCCACGAGCGTGGAGGCTTTGAAAAATATTGAATCATGTTTAAACGTTTTTCTTAAAGAATATTTCGATCTTGATTGTTTATTTGATTGATAGAGGATTATAGATCGAAACTTGCATGGCCGGAAATCTGAAAATGGATGGAGTTTTTGTGTTCTTGGTTTTTCTCTTTAATTATTTCCTTTTAATATCTTTGTATTATTTGGAAAAAAGAAAAGTCCTCCCTTTCCTCTCTACATTACTCTCTATTATATATACTACTCATTGCATGTGCATGCATTGCCACGTAACAGGCACCTATTAATCTCTAATTGGACCAAAAAAGACACTAAATGTAGCTTCCCGAGAAGGCACCGTCTACCGCCTGGTATCGTTTGTGAATCATCTTATAAATCTGCTTTGGGCAATCCGTTGTTTCACTCAAAAGTGTGTCGTTGATTTTAATATAAATACCCGTGTGTCGTTCTCAAGAGAAATAATACGATCGGAGAGTGTAATTAGTTTGGATTGATTGTCGAAAGCATAAAAGAAAGCATAAAGTTCAAGTAGTAACTAAAGGGGGGGTTTTCAAGATTTGGAAATTGAAATAAACAAGCAATAAAAGTAAACGAGCAATTAAAAAGGTGAGCAAACAAGTTCTTATCAAAGGGGAAAAGTAGTTATGGGTGGGATCATATTAATCGAAGTGGGAACCGAGACTCTTGCATGAAGGGTTGTTGAGATAAGCGTGTGCCTCTCGTGTTCGACCTCGGTTATACCCGACCGAGATTCAAACTTCGGTCTAGCAACGAGATTCCCACGGCTTATTCAAAAACGGGCCCTATCGATTGCTTGAGGCAAAACAATAGAGCCGGCCACGCACGACCGTGATTAGGCCTAAGGGGTAATCGATTTGGCAAAACAAGTAAAGACGATAAATGAATCTACCGAGTAAGAGGGACTTGGTCCGTCTCCTCTTCAAATAAAATCTCGATTACCCCCGATTTTCATGCAAAAATCCCAACCCTACAACTATTAATATTCACTCATCCCTAACAAGGTATTTAGCCAACAATCATCATCAATAACAACAAGATATCAAAACAAGAACTCATGCTCAAACCAAATAATAGCATAAATATGAAAGTAGTCGAAATAGAAAATAAGTCGTACCACGACGATCCTCTACTCGATACGAACAATGTTTACACTTGACTTGAATGAAGATTCTTGATGGATGGTAATGTTCAAAAGCTAAATGACCAAAACGCCCCTCCAATTAAGCTCTAATTGAAAAGTCAAATCGAGTCAACGCCTAAGACTTCTTTTCACCGTCTCTTCGATTTTGTCGTTCTTTTGCTCGTCTTTCGCCTCTTCTCACCTTCACTTGTCTAGACATTAAATAAAACAAAAGAAGTGAAAAACACAAATAACGACTTAAACAAGAACACAAAAATAACTGAAAATCACATAAATAAACATCACAAAAATGTGTAAAACAATCCCCCCACACTTAAGACATTGCTTGTCCTCAAGCAACAAAAACACCACCAAAAACACGAGCAACACAAAAGCCCGAAATCAACTCACCCTCCGAATTTATCAAAAGCACTATGCACCACAAATCAATCAAAACAAGTCACGTCAAATTTTCAACTCGAAACAATATATTTCACCGACTTAAAGCATAGAATCAAAGGCTCAAATATAAATTTCCCTCACAAGCTAACTCTCTTCTTTTACCAAACAAGCTAGGTTCACTCCAACAAAAATAGGCAAGTAAGCGAAGGAGGCAAAATCAAACATGAGCTTGCACATATGAATAATCAGCTCAAATGAAAGAATTAAAACAAGGATGCCTCAAGTAATGAATATAAGTGTCAAGAGAATCACTACCATAAGCTCACATGTAATAAAGGACTCCACCTATCAAAATTAGTTTTCTCGAAAATCAAAGAATATTGATCGTATATTGGGTGTAACGGGGCTCGGTTTAGGGAATTCGGGATATTTTGGGATAAATGGACTCATCAAATCAAGCATCTCCTTATTCCTCTTACCCACTACATCTCCAATGTAAAAACTCCAACTCGGCACATTATGTATATAATCACACCTTTTTCGCCTCAAACAAAATTTCACGTTCTCGTCAAGAAAATCAATACACACTTAGGTGCAAAAACAAAAGCACCAATATTATTATTATGAATACTATTTATATTTTTTTTGTGAGGTGTAAATACCTCTTTTCTCATTTTTTTTCTCTTTTTTTATTTTATATATATATATATATATATATATATTATTAGTGTGTATATATATATATATGTGTGGACATCAACACGACGAACTCGTCACAAGACGTCACTCGAGAACGGATAAAATCAAAAACCGAGGCTACTAACACACCATTAAATTAATCAGATTAATTAATTACACATATACAATTAATTATGTAAACACGAATATAATTAATTTACGTTAACAATTAATATAATCATATTATTTAATTATAATCAACTTGAATTTAGGTAAATATGCGCACATTGGTATTATTTAATTATAATCAATTTGAATTTAATTAAATTTCTGCACATAATGAATTCGCATCAAATTGAAAATTAACATATCATATTATTTAATTCTATTGCGTCAATTTCACAATTAACATAATTATATTATTTAATTTCTTGAATTTAATTGAAAGTTATATTAATCATAATTAATTTTTTCTTTATCAATTAAAAATTCTAGTAATAGCGCAAACAATTATGTGAGGAAAGACCCTTTTGGGCTCAAACCCTAATGGATGATGAATGCTATATGCACATCAAACGGTCTGATTTTTTATATTATTTTTTTATTATTTAATTAAAACACGTTTTTAAAAAACATTAATTAAAATTCGTTTTTACCTAACGTAAATATTTTTACATTTTTGAAATCTACAACACGTAATATAAACATCAATTTTAAATATAAATTAAGTCATGCGTTTCTACTTCCTCGTACACCCAATTAAATTCGTCTCGAATTTTAAAATATATTTCATTTTTTAGTTTCTGAAAATTAATAAATTTAAACAAATACGACATAACTTGTAAAGTATAAAATTGTGATAAAAACCTATAAAAACACTAAAACAAGAAAACGTAGTATTTTTGAAATTTGAAACGAATTTAATTGCGTGTACGAGTAAATATAAACGACTTAATTGATATTTAAACTTGATATTTATATTACATGCGCATTTTGTAGGTTTTTTTATAAAAATGGATTTTAATTAATGTTTTCGAAAAAAAGAGTTTTTTATTATAATAATAAATATAAAATCATGACTTAATTGATATTTATATTACATGTATGTTTCAAAATTTTAAAAATATTTACGTTTAGTAAAAATGAATTTTAATTAATATTTTCGAAAAACTTATTTTTATTATAATTATTTATTAAATATTTTAAAGTATAATAATAAGTATTTTATAGAATGATTTATTTATGTTTCAATGTTTTTATGATTTATCGCAATTTAATTTAATGTGTCTTGAAAAACTTATTTTTATTATAATTATTTATTAAATATTTTAAAGTATAATAATAAGTATTTTATAGAATGATTTATTTATGTTTCAATATTTTTATGATTTTATCGCAATTTAATTTAATGTGTATTATATTTATTGCGCAATTTCAATAACTAAAAAATAAAGTATTTTTTTAAATTCGTAATTAATTTAATTGCGTATAGTAAGCAATGTTTTAAATTACGCGACTCGTATTTGAGGCGTTTTTCTCTTGAGGCGTGAGGCGTACGCCTCGAGGCGGAACGAGGCGTACGCCTCAAAAAATTAATTTTTTTTATATAAAAAATCAATAATATTTTAATAAATTATAAATAAATCAAATAATTCTTAAAATAAAATTTATTTGTTCAAAAACTCATTAAAAATTGAAATTAGTCTATTCTCGGTTGATCCATTCACCATTTTCAATAATTTTTCTATATAATAGTGTTTTAAAGTGCATCCATTATATGAAGAAAAAAAATCAAATATCATAATTTCATAAACATATAAGAATGAACATTAGAATATATAATCATTTTTTATGCATTTTTTTTTTATAATTGTTGGCTTGTTGCATTTAAGTTAAAAAATGGGATTTAAAACATTTCAAAATAAAAATATAAAAATAGGTGTACAAGCAAGATAAAAGAAGAGAACACATAAAAATATGTACTGAAGTTGAGAAAATTTTGTGAAAGATTATGATTTTTTGAGTTGCCGGACAATAATGAAGACGATAAAAATTGTATGGTTAAACAAAGATGGAACAAGAACAATATATGATTAAAGAAGAATACAAAATAATAAATTAATAAATTACTCTGTCATTTATATAAAAAATACAAAAATTTGATGAGGCGGCCGCCTCAGCCGCCTCGACTCGTACCGCCTCGACTCGTACGCCTCACGTATAAAGGCGTATAAAAACTAAAACGTCTTTGACTCGTACGCCTCATCACACGAAACCCCTGAGGCGGTACGAGGCGCGCCTCGAGGCGTGCGCCTCGAGGCGTACGCCTCGACCGTTTTTTAAAACATTGATAGTAAGTAGAGACGTGTGACTTAATTGATTATTTAAAATTAATTTTTACATTACTTGTAGATTTCATAAATGTAAAAATATTTACGTTTCGTGAAAAAGAATTTTAATTAATATTAAACATGTTTTTAATTAAATAATAATAAAAATAAAAATAAAAAAAGTCAAACGCTAACGTCAAGACGTGAAAATAGCATTACTCCTAATGGATTCATTAAGCCTACCCAGCCACCCAATTCATTTCTAGTCTGTTTTCTATTTTTTCAAAATTGACAATAAATTTCAACTCAGAAAAATATAACAATTATATTTTATTTTTCGTTATTATTTTCCCATTCATATGAGATAATAACAAAATTTTCCAATTTCACAAAATTGGAAAGCATATGTTGGGGTACTGCTAAATCGGGAAATTTCCTAAAATAGAACGTGTACACCATTGTGTCTGTTTTCTTTAGCTCAGTAATATTTTCAACTCATAATATCAATTATGAATCTCGGATTCAATCATATTGACCTCCAACTCTATTTACTTAATTAACAGTTAATTAATACATGTTCGTATTCAAGAATCGATTTACACAAGAACGTGACCCTCAATTCAGGTGTATAACTAGCCGTAGGCTCACAACACATTGTGATTCGAACAACAATTGTTCTTATAATTGACTCGTCCCTTTAGAGTCTAGATTAAATAAAACACATTTTATTTAATCCCGATCAAATCGGTGCCCAACGAATTAGTGACGAGCGTCTAGCAACTACGCTTCATCAATTCCCTAGATACAAATGAAGTGCCTGCAAGAACCTTGTGATATAGTTAGAGTACAGTACGATCTCTTCGATGCATATGTCACGATTGAACAAGAGGCATTGGTCCACCGAGACCTCTTATTAGTTCAATAGTTGTGCGCACGTTCTAGGTATTATGAATCCAATCGTGGTTGATTTAAAGAAACACATTTCTCTAATCACCCCACTACATGCTTTGGCCAAAGACTTAATGAATTATAAACCATCAGAACACACAGGACACCCATGACTAATCAAGCGACCGAATCCCCTACTACAATGCACATACTTCACACTAAATTTTGGACTGCACGAACGTTGCCCATTTGAGCGACCTCTTAAGAGAATCAGAGACAAGTCACGATACAACAGGTCCTCTAGTGAAGCCACGGTGATGTCTGGGTCTTAAGGATTAATTGTGTACAACTATATCAAAGAACTCTATACTCGATAAATGGGAACAACTTAGAGTGTTCTTAGGGGAGGGAGTTCAGTGAACTCATCAACTATGAGCACCCACTCAAGTATGTCGATGTCACAACACCGAGACTGGAGATACAATCCACATACACTAAGTGCTAGTCTCAAGGGGGAAAGACCGATATCCTCGTTATTGGCGTAACCCATCGACTAGGAACATATTTCAACGATTACATTACTTAATGAATTATCTCACGGTTTCCACAAAACCGAATTCATAGTAATAGAGTAACATGCCATGCATGTGCATGAGACTAGATATAATATATGTATGTTTCATTAATTAACGAAATAAACCGTTATTTAACGAAATACGGTTAACCGCACGGCCAACCGTTAGCTCGCCGGTCACCTACTCCAACAGACGTAACCCTTGTTAACGGGTGAACCACTATAATTCTTGTGTCGTTTAATTTCTCGTATTATTTTCGTTCGTGTTTATCGTTTCTTGCAGCGACGGAATTGGGCGCAAATCCCAACACGCATCACATCACAACATATACGTACCATATAAGTTTTCATCATAGGATCAATCGTAAACGTCCTCGGATAACCGCGGTGTGAGGACGACTTCAAGTGGAGTGGCTTTCATATTGGTGGCACCTAAGCTCCCCGTCATATCAACAGCCTCCCCCGACAAGGTCTCAATGTCGAACCCGTGCAATAAACTCGCAAGCATGAGCACAGTCAGTTGCATCGCGAAAGCGACTCCTGGGCAAATCCTCCTACCACCCCCGAATGGAAGAAACTCAAAGTGTTGACCTGTGACGTCAACCTCTTTATGACGGCCCGTGACAAACCTCTCTGGTCTGAACTCGAGAGGCTGGTCCCACACGCGAGGGTCTCGATGCAGCTTCCATAAGTTTATGATGAGGTGAGTGCCAGCTGGGATGTGGTAGCCCGCCACGGTGCAGTCCTCCGAAGACTCGCGCGGTGGGTTTAGCACCGCAGGGGGGCAGAGGCGTAAGGTTTCTTTGATTATGGATTGTGTGTAGACGAGATTCTTGATGTCGGATACTTTCACCTGTCTCTCTTGGCCGACGTGGCTGTCCAATTCTTGTTGAGCTATTCGCATGGCGTCGGGATGGTTGAGGAGTAATGACAGAGCCCATGTGAGTGTTACTGTCATTGTATCGGTCCCTCCTAAAATCATTGTCTGCAAAACACAAGATCGAGAAACAAATGTTCTGAATCAATCATAAACGGTCATTGTGCAAAAGCATCATAACAAATGGAGTTTTTTGAAACAACAGAAAAGGAAATGTTCTGAATCAATCATAAATGTTTGTTTCATTTTAGAGCTGTGCATAAATAGTTGTGAGTGCCAAAAATTGAAACTGTGCATAAATAATTGAGACAAATGTACTATTATTTTCATCTTAATTACTTTCAGAAAAATAGAGAATAGAATTTCAATACTTGTTAGGTTATGTTATTTTGAAGTGAATTTGAGGGAAGTGAAGTAATGAACTTATTTGAACTCAATTAAACTAAATACTATTTTACAGTTGAACTGAATTTTGATTAAATTAATTAGCACAGTAGCATATATTATTAAATATTTATGTTTAAAAATTTATGAATATTTTTTATTATTGTTATTATCTTGATTTATTTCAAAGGAATTCAATTAAAAAAAATGTACAGTACCTGGCAAGTCGCTTTATTAATGGTATCTGCGTCGTACTGTGGAAACTCCTCCGTCAGCTTGTCCGCCTCGTCCATCATTTCCCCCATTAATCCTCCGCCGCTCGGCCTAATTCTCCTCTTGTGATCATCCAACCAAAGCTGCAGCACGCTATCCATCTTTCTCCCGGTCCGTTTAAAAGACTGATTTGCCCCTGGGAAGAAGAGATCAACAACCCACTTCATAAACGGGAGAACATCCGGCAGCGTCAACGTCTCCATCATCCTGAAGAACTCCTTTATACCCTCCCTCAACTTCTCCGCTTTCCCGCCGTCCGTGTTATCACTACCCGAGACGATCCTCACCATCAGGTCGAGCGAGGTGTTGCCCAGGACGCTCTTCATCTCCAGGGGCGCCTTCCCCCGCGCGTGCAGCTTCCTCGCCAGCGCCCGCGCCTCGGCCTCAAACGCCTGCCGGAGCGCGGCGACCTTTCCGGTGGAGAGGAGGCGGAGGGCGGAGACCTTGCGCAGCTCTCGCCAGTACGGGCCGTACGGGCTGAACCCGAACATGGCGAAGTCGTAGCCCATGTGCCGGATGGCGGCGGTCTGGGGGCGGTTGGAGAAGACGACGTCGTTGGTGGTGAAGCATTCCTTGGCGGATTCACAGGAGCTGAGGATAAGGGCCCGGTGGACGCCCAGCCGGAGGGTGAAGACCGGCCCGAACCTCTCGGCCAAGCCCAATAGAGTGGTGTGGGGTGGGTCGGGCCCGGAGAACAGACGGAGGTGGCCGATCACGGGCCATCCGCCGTCGGCTTGTGGGGGCAATATATTTTTTTTGTTTCGTGAAGAGTAGTAATGATTTATGAGTAGAGGGACGATGAGGAGGACGACCGCGGCGAAGCATGAAACTGGGATGAGTATAAAGTCCTCCATGGTTATGGTGTCGGTCTCGGTCTGTGTATATAAGTGGAATGATTGATGAATTGCGAGAAGTAGTACTAGTATTTGTTTCTTTCTTCTTATTTGGATGATCGAACAAGGAAATGATTGGTTAAGAGTGACTCAATCGCACATTATTTCAACATATGGGGGATAGATAAGGAGTGGACAACTTTTGCTCATTCAAAATTATATCCAAATAATTATCTCCATTTTACATGATCATTACTGCCTAGAAGTATAATATAACACACCTGGGAACTATAATAAGGAACGTGGGCATATTGGTGGCACCTAAACTTCCACGTCATATCAACAGCCTCGCCCGACACCAATGTCGAACCCGTGTAATAAATTCGCAATCATAAGCACAGTTGGCAGCAGTTGAGGTGAGGGCGGATAGAGCTGTAAGCTACAAGCTCGCGGTAGAAAAATGTGCATTTCCCACCGTTTACAAAACAAGAAACACTCGATGTGGCTACCCAACCCGACACATTAAAGAAGATGAATAATAACGGGGTAAGTGCTTTGGCTTCGAAGCGAAAAAGGTCGGCGATGGCAAATTTCTAAGTGGTGGGATAAGGTGAAGAAGCTCGATTTGACCCTTTGTGGTCCTCACGTCAAATGTGCTGCTACGACAACCTGAGAGAGAAGAGCCAAGGGAAATCCGAGCAAACGAACTTTCGATATGGAAAGATTGGCATTTGCTAACTTAACTCTGACATGTAATTTATTTTAATTCACTTCAAATCCAACTATATATACTATATAGTAGTGCAGCATTTGATTATACAACTTATTGTACTTAGGATGGACTTCATTGCATTAGTCTCCCTGATAATAAGGATCAGTCATAAACGTGGTCGGATAAGCGTGGTGTGAGGACGACTTCAAGTGGAGTGGCTTTCATATTTGTGGCTTTCAACAGCCTCGCCCGACGCGGTCTCAAAGTCGAACCCATATATGCAACAAACTCGCAAGCATGAGCACAGTTAGCTGCATGGCGAAAGAGATTCCGGGGCAAATTCTCCTGCCACCCCCGAACGGAAGAAACTCAAAGTGTTGTCCCGTGACGTCAACTTCTTTATGACGGCCCGTGACAAACCTCTCTGGTCTGAACTCCAGAGGATGATCCCACACGCGAGGGTCTCGATGCAGCTTCCATAAGTTTAAAATGAGATAGGTGCCAGCCGGGATGTGGTGGCCCTCCACGGTACAGTCATCCGAGGACACGCGCGGTGGGGTCAGTAATCCAGGTGGATAGAGTCGTAAGGTTTCTTTGATTATGGCTTGGGTGTAGCACAGATTCTTGATGTCGGAAACCTTCACTAGTCTCTCTTGGCCGACGTGTGTGTCCAATTCGTGGTGAGCTATTCGCATGGCGTCGGGATGGTTGAGCAGTAAACACAGAGCCCATGTCAGTGTTATTGTCATCGTATCGGTTCCTGCTACAATCACTGTCTGCAAACACATCGACGAATATGATATATACTCTCTATATATCTGTCTTGTCTCGTATTTATACATATAGTCACGATCGAGTTCAAGTGTACGTACCTGGCAAGTGGCTTTATTTATGGTATCCGCGTCGTACTGAGGGAACTCCTCCGCGAGCTTCTCGGCCTCGACCATCATCTCCCCCATTAATCCTCCCTCGCTAGTCGACCTTCTCCTCTTCTGAGCCTCCAACCAAAGCTGCAGCACGCTATCCATCTTTCTCCCGGTCCGTTTAAAAGACTGATTTGCCCCTGGGAAGAACACATCCATCCACTTCAAATACGGGGGGAGCATGTCCGGCAGCGTCAGCGTCTCCATCATCCCAAAGAACTCCCTTATGCCCTCGCGCAGCTTCTGTGCTTTCTCAGCATCCGTGCTGTCACTACTGCCCGAAACAATCCTCACCAACAGGTCGAGAATCATGTCCCCCAGGACGTTCTTCATCTCCAGCGGCGCCTTATTATTCCCCAGCTGCCCGTGCAGCTTCTTGTACAGCGCTCGGGCCGAGACCTTGCGCAGCTGGCGCCAGTACGGGCCGTACGGGCTGAACCCGAACATGGCGAAGTCGTAGCCCATGTGCCGAATGGCGGCTGTCTGGGGGCGGTTGGAGAAAACGAGGTCGTTGGCTGTGAAGCACTCCTTGACGGATTCCCACGAGCTGAGGATCAGGGCCCGGTGGACCCCCAGCCGGAGGGTGAAGACCGGCCCGAACCTGTCGGCCATGGCGGAGAGGGTGATGTGGGGAGGGTTGGGCCCGGAGAACAGACGGAGGTGGCCGATCACCGGCCATCCGCCATCCGCTTGCGGGGGCAAGCTGTTTTTGTTGTTTGAGTTGTAGTAATGATTTATGAGGACGATAACCGCGGTGAAGCATAAACCAAGGATGAGTAGGACGTCGTCCATGGTTGTGGTTGTGGAAACTTTATTTACTATTTTCGATCGGACAGTCTCTTAGTTGTGTGTAGATATTTGTTTCTTCTTACAGTATTTGGGTGAAGAAAGATATGGTTGGTTAAGAATGGGAGCCCTATTTGTGGCATATATCCAAATTGGAATTGATGGGATAAGGAAAAGGGAAACATTAGGTATACTCATTACCTTCCGGCTTCCTCGTGTCGAGGTTGAGAAAATGAAGCTTTTCCAATTAACGATAAACCCAAACGGAGGTACTAATGCCAAAGGGATCAATTTAGTGTTGACGAAGAAGAAAAATACGCATTTCCCACACAGATTTCGAAAGAAGAAACACTATGTGAATACCCAATCCGATACATTAATGAAGATGAATAATAACAGCAACTGTAAGAACCCAAAATCATGTGTAATAGTATTTCATTTCACCCCCCAATGGATCATTGCGGTGATTCAATCCCATGCATGCACCCTCCCATTCTGAAATGCTCATGATACCCTTTCTTACCTTCGTCCTCAACAATCTATCCACCAGCAATGCAAGCTTCCTCGGGTAGTCTGAAGCTTAAACAGAACATGGCCTGCCGATCAAAATAAAATTAATTATAAATGCGTATAAACTTTCAAAATTGAGTGGTCACATCAGTTAATACCTTGTTTGGTGCGACATCTCTAACCCTGTGAAATATTGGATCTTGAATACTAGCACCCAATGCAGTCTCTGCCACCTGAATAGGTGTTACCCAAAAAGCCTGGATTTAGATAGGGACGCTCAAAGAGTTTTGCAATAAAATCAGTGCCTTACTGATATTATTATGTCCTCTGTCTCATTTGATCGCATGAAGCAATAGCAGTGGATCCATGGGAGAGAACCTTTCCAGTGTTTCATGTCGATAAGTCCTCTAAACGCATCTGCAAATGTATATGAAGAGCTCCATTTCTACAAACTGGCTTTAAGAAAAACAGTCCGAGAAAAAAAAAAAAAAACCAGAATAAGTTACCAAGAAACTGTAAAGCGGATGCAGGTAAATTCATAATGACATGATCAATGTGTTCCCAGGGCTTTGGGTTGAACGGCTGAGACTCTCTGTCGTGTTTCTTATTCAAGCCTTTTTTTCTCTTTTCGAGGCCACCGTGACCAGCACTCTTGGCAGTTCTATCTTCTAAGGGTCACATTAAATAAAAAAAATACAAATCACAATTGACTCAAAATCAGTTTTATAATTTCAAACCAATCATACCTTCAGACAAACTTTCAGAATGTCTTTTCACAGTGGATATATTTGACTCTTCCTTCGACTTCATATGTCCATTAGTTTCCACATTAGCCCCATTCTCATCAGTAATTTCTTTCGCAGAACCTATAAGTTATAACTAATTTAACTCAGCAGCTCACTACTCGTATAATTACAAGTATCCAGCCAAAGAAAAATTACCAGTTAGATAACTGTCTTCCAACTTATTTTCAGGGTTAGGATACATCTGCCCTTCACTAGAAGGCCCTTGAATTAGTAAAGAAATAAACTTCCGTGCATCCAAATTGTACGCACGGACTAGATTGGAAACCTTGTTGTTTTCTGCATTAATCTTCAAATAACAAATACTATCAGGGTTTAGATCATTTGCATACACCGGACATCCTCTCTGGGCAGCCGGAATAGCGAAAGGACCAATACCGGCGAACATATCACAAACCGTATCCCCAACATCGAATTTCGAAATCAGCCGTAAGTGTTCGTGATCCAATCTGGAATTCCAATAGACCAAACCGTAATCAAGCTTGAAAATGGCTCCATACTGCTTCACCTCTGTCACCATATTACAATCTCCCTTGAGTATCTCGAATTTCGGCACGCGAAACTCGTTGGTTATGCTTCCAACTTTATTGGCAATAGTCTTGATCCTTGGATAATTTTTCTATACAGAACATTAAAAATAAAAATTACTTGAAACGAAGTTCAGGGTGGTAGTATTAATTTTTAATTAACATAAGATTATTCAAAAAATCCTTATCTTAATGGTAACTTATACTTTCCCTGATTTTCTAGGAAATATGGTAGAATGCTGCTATAGTACAACTAGAACTACTAATGTCGGGATCTGATGCCATAGCAAAGTTTAGGTACGGTATGAGCTGAAATTTTTTCCTGGCTAATTTTGAAACCCCGATCAGCTCATATCTAAAATACAAGTTTAAAATGTGTTTGTATTGGAAAATCACATACCAATAAGTCATAACATTGGGTCAACCTATTATTGTCATCACTGAGTACACCTCTTCTCTATCTACAACTACGAGAATAGGTTTCCAATAATTTGATTTATTTTAAGTATCAACATGTTGTTCATCAATAGTCATATCTGGCTTACACCATTTAAATAACACATTGTGATGTGGATTTGATTCGGGATTTGTTCAGATCCAAATTCGACCAAAATATGCAGTAAGTTTTAAATAACCAAAAGTAACAATTGCAGGAAATTGGAATACTACTGAAAATATGGGTGAGCAACATTAAAACAAAATGAAACAAAGAAGCATACATCATATATCACTTTGGCTATAATATCCTTATACGGGAGCAGTTCATCTGTTATATTCAGGTGGGCAATGTGACCCTGCACATAAGCAAGTGCAAATTATACTCATTAACTGAGATTAAGAATCCAGAAGCCGAAACATAAGCCATTCTAACACAAAGTACAGTAGGAAACAGCCATGAAATACGTGCGAGTGAACTGAACAAAACCGGAGAATGTGAAACTGAAATATGGTAAGGAAAGCAAGTTCACACATTTAACACTCAACTATTGTCTCAAATGATGAAGGTACTTCAACCCCAGGCGGCAAAATCTGCTTCAATATATGTTCTGCAGCACAGTTATTTGGAAAAAAACTCAACACCGGTAAGCCATTATTAGCATGCCACCAAATGACCAAATTAGTTTTGAACTAATCCAAAATTATCGGAAAAAAAAATATAACAGCGTATATTAAAATGAATGAAACAAAACTTGTAACTCATTATTATCAGACAGTATCCACCACTATTAAAAACAGAAAAGGTCAAGACTTGCACAAAACAAACAAGGCACGACGAAATCTGGAAATCAAGACATGTATGGAGGACGTAATCCAGTAAAAGTAAACTACTCCTACAATATATCGAGATTTCACGCCAGAATTACCTCCTAAATAAAATGATCACATCTGTGGATTAGAGTTTCAAATATTAAGATATCAAAACAAAATAACTTTGAGAATTAATATGTACCTGCACTCCAATAGGAGTAACCAATTGTAAATGAATATGGAACTACTTGAATCTCAAAGAGATTTCTCAGTTCATCAACTTTATGACCAGGGATTTCAGTCAAATCTGTCGGAATCAGCCAACAGAACAATATTAAAAAATGGAAACCTCAAATCAATATTAATTAAAAAAAATAAAATCAAATACCTGGATTTTGAATTTTCTCAGATAGTATCATGTAACGATTCTTATCAGAAGTTGGGTCTTCTGCTATAGGTTTGATGCGTGGTCGGTCAAGCAAATATCTGCGACAAGAGAAAAATTAACAGTGAAAACAACGACGGCACTTAAAATCTGTAAGCGTGTAAACGGTGTTCAACAAGTACCCGTCGAGAATCCCGGTTGCGAGCTTGCAATTTTCCCTCGGAATTCGAAGCGCCCACAAATTCAACTGCACGTCAAAACTTTTCTCGTCCAACATGACTACACTCACTCGGTCGGAATACGTTGACGGCGCCTTCGCCTGAAATTAGGGGTTTTTCTTTCGGCCGCCGGTGATGAATAGGGCTTCAAAGATGCTGACCTACCTGTGTTTGGGGTTTTCCTTTGACCTTTTAGACCGTGGAATGCAACTGTTCTTGTGTTCCCTCTGTAACACTCGCCGGTAAATTTGTGTTTTTTACGGTGTTCTGAAGTTTAGAAATAAATTACTAAAATATAATCACCAAACTAAAATGTAAATAATGTTTTTAAAAATATTTATTTATGAAGTAATAGCGTTAATTCGGTTAAATAAATAAATAAAATCAAACAAAAAAATTCTTTAACCAAACCATGTTTTGCAAATAGTTCATTAATAATTAAAATTTGTTGCATCCAACGACGGAGCAAATAATACTGTGAGTGGAGCTCCGGCCGCGGACCACGCCACGCCGCAACTGGTAGCGCACCGCCTTGCCGTACTATTAGAAGAACTAAAGAGTCTATATCGCAGGTTTGCGCATCGATTGCCTTCTTAAATTCCATACAAACACAAGCCCTAACCCTAACTGCGTCATGAGTCACAACAAGAAGAAGAAGATTAACAAAAACGAACAACAATTCGAGTTCTGCGAGGTCTGTAAATCAAACCATAACCAGGGACGCCGCCACAATTTCTTCCCCAGCCACAAAACCTCGCTCTCCACGCTCCTCGCGCGCTTCCAGTCGAAGCTCGCCGATGTCAAATTCTTCCTCAAAACCCCGATGACCATCCGCCCCGACCTCGCTCACCAAAATCGCCTCTGGTGCATTTTCTGCACTTGCGACATTCCCGAGCTCGATAGCCCCTTCGCTTGGTCAGTAACTTGAGAATTTCGTAGCATTTCCTTTTCTTCGATATGGAAATTGTTCTAGAACTTGCATTGCTGTTAAATTATACAGTAATAATATACTCCCTTTCGTCCCCGTGTAAGCTTCTCCTTGAGGAGCTTTCGAAGAGACTGAGGGAGTATCATATATACACCCACATTTTTTTTTTTAATTTTGAGGTTCTCAGTGGCCACACGATCCAACATTTGGCGAGCGCGGAGCATTGGAAGAGGGTTAAGGGGTTTATGTGGAAACACGGAGGTGGAATGGAACGTGTTGATTTGTTTCGTATTAGTGAGGTGGATTATGCTAAGGTAATATCCTGAAATTATTTCTTATATTTGATCATTGAAATATATGTATGTCCCCTCTTATTTTTCTGTCTTTGCAGTGGGAGAAAAACTGCAAGACACTGAAGACTGAAGAAGCTTCAAACGCAGCACCAATGGGGCCCGTTGTTGGACCTTCGAAAAATATCCACAATGAATTGAATGCTGACTCTGTTAATAGTTTTCAGAAAAGTGATATTAATTCTCATAATATTTGTATTACAAATGGTGTTGTACCTTTACATAGCTATACAAATGAGAGAGCTCAGGTATCATGCTCAGTGTCATCTGTCTCAGAGGCTGGTTCTTCGTTCCGTAACATGCCTGGGAGCATACAAGTTCAGCATGCACAGGATTCACCAGGTTTTTTTTTGTTACACTGTTATATACTTGATTGTAAATACGGGGCAGGTGGTTTTGTTGATCTACTTTTACTTATATGCGTACTAGGTAACATGGATAATCAGTATTGCTCTAATTCTCTTGCAAGAGAATCCTCATCTTATGGTTACCTATCTACTGTGAGTCTACATACTATCTATGACAACAATTTTATGTTACTTTGTTGTGTTATTCCTACTTGTTTTCCTGGGGTCAGAAAATCTTTCTATGCTTCGTTACCCGTAAATGTTTCTCAAGCAGGTTTACTCGGGAGTAAGAATAGCTAATGGAGGCGACATATCACCTGGTATTTTCTCTTATTTTTCTCGACTCCTGGTTGATTATTTTGCATTTGAATCATCACTTCTGATTATTCCCACTTTTATATCTTGCTTGTACCTTCACACCTTACACAGTGCTGTAGGTTTTCCTTTTTTCTTTATCCGTTATGCCTTGTGAGAATTACAAAAATAAAAAGGAAATCGTGGTTTGAGTTAGTTACGAAAAACCCATCAGTTGCAAAATTACAACAAATTTACAGAACATTGCATATTTAGAAGGAAATTTTAAGACAAAAATCAAACAGTCTTTGTAATTTTCAATAATTGATGATTTGTTTTTGTAATTTTCCCAATATCTCAAGGGTGTTTTATGCAATTACCACATGTTTCTATATGTTTTCTTTTCCTGTTAAGTGAGTCGTTCTCATCCGTACTTTCCTCATAAAAGGTATGATGAAGTTGACGCAAATTTCTTCCACACCTAAACAAGACACCCAAGAAAATGTTCACAGTGGAGCACCTCCACCTTGGTTGGATGCTACTTTGCAACCAAAAGAGAGCGATCGTATTTCTTCTAAAGCAAGGAAGTCCTCAAAATTGAACCCAAAACGGGTTGGAGCCGCTTGGGCAGAGAGAAGAAAAGCCGAGTTGGAGTTGGAAAGGAGAGGGGAACTTGTTAATAACAAGAACTATGACGCTAATTGGCTACCTAATTTCGGGAGAGTTTGGCAATCTGGCACAAGGAAAGAATCTAGGAAAGAGTTCAAGATGGAAATCACATCATCCCCAAAGGCTGATGATGAAAAATCGGAGATGCTCATGCCATTACAACCTTACATCAGCAAACGAATGGTATGTTTATGTGTTTTTTCTATTAGTCATATTATCTGCTTTGTCGATATGCACACGCCTGTCAAAAAGTTTCTCTATAATTTGGCTTACACATTGTCTTGCTACTGCAGCGTAGAGAGACGAGTGGATGATGGTTTTGCTCAATTAACTGTAATCGCTCTATGTACTTTGCCATGTTAGTAGATGTGAATATAGTTTTGGATGAAGGATAATATTTGGATTTTTGAGTGGTGTTGCTCAAGTATGATATTGATGATTTGAAACAAAATTACTACAATAAATCGAAAAGACCAATCTATTAAGACGGCTTGAGTCCTTGTCGAGTCTCAGCTCTTGATTTGGCAATCTCAACGAAAATAACTCTTCCATCCAGAAACTGCATTCAGACATGAAAAATGAATTCAGTGAGATACTAAAACCTAAATCCCAAATGAAATGCGAATTCAGTGAGATACTAAAACCTAAAACCCAAATGAAATGCTTTGTGAAGGTGATTGTGCTCACTGCTAAAACCCAGAAACAGATGTATGGTAATGTATGTACTACGAGAAGGTGATTGTGCGTTTATTAACTCAAGATTTGTGAAAGGTGATTGTGCGTTTATTAACTCAAGATGAGTTTGAAAAAATGAGAAAAAACTATTGCTGGGGACGATTTGTGAAGGTTGATTGTGCGTTTATTAGCGCAAAGCAAGATGAGTTTTGAGAAAACGAGAGAGAAAAAAAAGACGGACCTTGCCGTGCATTTCCTCGATAGCTTTGTTAGACTCTTCCTCGGTTCTGTAACTCAAGAACGCAAAGCCTCTCGGCCTATTTGCCATCTTATCCATCACCAACCTTACTACATTGATTGATTCACAGTGTTACTATATTAAATAAATAAATAAAATAACAATAATAAAAAATAATTAGTCCTATTTATGAATCTGTATTGCACCTTCAACGAGCTCGCCGAAGTTTTTGAATGCATTTCTCAGGCCCTCCTCTGTGGTACGAAACGAAAGCCCTAGAAAAATCGATTATGAGTAAGGTACAAAAATTGAAGCGTAGGGTATTACGATTTAATGTAATAGGGTTTCCAGAGAGAGAGACAGAGCTGACCACTGACAAAGAGTCTGGTTGATGAATTGGGTCGAGTTCTTTCCGGAAAAGACGAAGACGATGAAGAGGAGATGCGTGATGCTACGCGGAAATTGCATTTTAGGGGTCGAAATGGAAGGTTATTGAAGGTAGATAGCCGAGGGGGGAATAAGGGGAGAAAGCGAATTGTTGCCCAGCGCGGCGTCAAGGTAAGTAACGGCGGTTGTTGTGGTGTGAGAAACCGGTGGCTGACGGCGGAGGTGGTCATCTTCTCCGGCTATTCTATTGAGAGTGAAACGAGGCGATAACGCATTGATATTTGATACTGGAGATTTTTTTAGTGTATATGTTGCGTAGGTCCTCAACTTCAAGAAAATAACAATTCGGTCCATGTGAATATTAAGTTTTTTTTATCCATTTTTATTGACAGAAAATTAAAAAGAATAGTAAAGATTTATTTGCTCGAATGATGAAAACGAAAATCAGTTAGTACAGTTAAGTAACGTAATCGACGATGACGACACTTATTTAGCAGCTGTTTTTCTTCATCGTTGGAGCTGTGAAGTGTCAACGATGATCACTTGAAGTAGCCGTATACTTTGAGCAGAGAATAGAAGACAATGGAGCAAGAAATGCACAGGCAAAACCAGTGACATGCGCAAGGCGGCACACGGCTGATTGCTCTCGACTCCTTCATCTCGCCCTCTCGTTTTCCACCTTCATTCCTGCAGTTCAGTAGTCACATTCACTCAAGTCAATTAAGAAGAAAACAAAATGTGATTCTCAGCTTCAAGCTCGAAGAAACAAAAAAAAATAGTGCCTTGTTTCTTGCTTTGTTATATGTGGCTCTGGTTTAGGTCTCGATTCGGGCGCTGGTGCCAGTAGTCGAGGCTCACGAGCCTTTGCTTCTGCTGGTTTGCTTTCCTCACTAGGGATAGCTATATTCTTGGCCTGTACAATCATTTTTCACTTCTATTAGCCAAGAAATTAAGATTATCGAAACGAACATTGTAGTGAACTCACCATCTTCTTAAAGTGGAGATTGTAAACGATATCTATATATCTCTGCTTCGCCTGTTTCTGCTCTTTATTCAACCGTCTCCAGAATCCATAAGCTGATCCCATGTTCAGAACCTTGTTTGCATATATTTTCCATGTATAGCTTCATTCCAAACAAGAAAAATATCAAACATTTTCGGAGAAAAAAAAAAAAAAACTACCAAGAATTTTGAATTACCATTCCTCTATACGTTTCAAACCCGCTTGCGACACCCTATTCCAGAATCGATGATCGCTTTTGCATTTCTCGAAAAACTCGACAATCTTCTTACTCGACTCGTCTCCGTTGTTCGGATCGATGTGAAAGCCCGACACCCCGTCGACTATTATCTCCGCGGGCCCGCCTTGGTTCGTCGCGAAAGTGGGCAGCCCGCAGTTCATTGCCTCTATAACAGTCAGCCCGAACGCCTCGTACAGAGCCGGCTGCACAAAGGCTCCCTTGGTGTCGGCTATGCAGCGGTACAGCTCACCGTTTCTGTACCTGTCTGTTTGAGCCGATATCCATCTCATCTGCCCCTTGAGTTTGTGTTTCCCGATAAGCTCGTGCATTTTCTCGATCTCGGCTATCTCTTCCCGGTCTTTCGACTTGGAGGGGTCGAAAAACCCCCCCACGACGACGAGGTTGACGAGGGCTCTCAGTCGTTTGTTCTTCCCGAACCACTCAGTTAGACCCGTGATGTTTTTCACGGTGTCGAGTCTCGCCATTGAGAAGATGATCGGCTTCTTTCGGTCTGTGAGGAATCCGATGTGCTCTTCATTTTCATGCTTGCTGTAGAGAAGCTCCTCTATGGTCGGCTGGAATTTGGCGAGTCGTTTTCCTTTCTCCGAGAACGGGAAGTACACGGACTGATCGGCTCCAGGCGAGGCGATATTGAACTTTGGGTCAAACACGTTTATGCCTGAGACTACTCTGTGAAGCCCGGGCATCGTGAATGCAGCATGGCTTTCGTACTGCCCAACCCGGCTCTTGCTGAGAGGTTTGAAGACGATTATCAGCATATAACAGAAAATATTGAAACGGATTAAGCATAAAATCGAAGCACGTGTACTGACCTTCCTGCGATTTCTTGATACGTGCTGGTGATTATGAAGTCGGCAGCATTCATAGCTATCATATCGGCACTGAACTGGCAAGAAAAATGATACTTCGAGTCGAGCTCCTTCCACTTGACGTCTGAGTCTTCGTATTTAGTCTTCTCCAAGGCATGGGCGATCGTTCCCTAGGATAAAAGACAGTTCTTTATTTTTCCGAATTTACTTAGAAAAAAAAACAGACTAGAATAGAGCTGGTTTAGATGCATACCAAAGGTACTCCGAGTTTGGTAGCGACTAAAGAAGCTACTAAGTTCCCATCTGTATAGTTCCCGATTATAAGGTCTGGTTTACCCTCCATCAGCTCGAGAATCTTTGCAGTAGCATCCTAGTAAGAAAAGAGCGATGCGTATTTAGAGGTTATTTGAACTCGTGAAAAAAAAAAAACTGAGCTTTTATTAGTACTCACGTGCAAAAACCTCTCCAAGTATGGATACACGTCGAATCTCGACACCCATGGTCCTAAAACTCCCTTCTCGGTTTTAAACGGAACCCTTAGAATGTGAGAATGTGTTGTATTAACAATAGGCTCCATTTCTTGGCTGCATTTGTTCCCTTTTGCATCAGGGATCAGACGAGTCACCTAAATTTCATGCGCGCCAAAAACAGGATTATTCTCGTTCTTATTGTCCAAGTTATTCGACAAGGCTTACCACAAGAATCCGAGGTTTCGCATTCAAGCCTTGCTGCTTTATTCTCATCAGCAGCTCTTCTTCTAAAGCTCTCACTTGATCGAGAATGTAAACCACCTGTTCGTACAATCCATTTTGAAACCACTACTCAATTACTGTTTTTAAAACACGAGCAAATTACGCACCTGGCCTCCGGTATCGGGCAAGCCAAGAACATCAGCTTGTCCAAAGTAGCCGTGAACAGAGAAGATGACAACGTTGTATATAACAGGAAGACGGCTGAAAAAAGCTTCCGTATTTATGGGATCCGGAGCTTGAAGTATTTCGGAAAGTATCCTTATTGTCTGTCTCACTCTTTCGGCGGTATCACCCCATCCTTTCTCAAAGCCCCATTCTTTAAGCCTGACGTATAAAAAAAATGTTAAATCTCCGATTGTAACTTCGACTTAAAGAAGACTATTACTCATCACCTTTGGCCAAGATTATGATAAGGAGTGTCCTTTGGAAAGGCAGACACAAAGACTTCTGCAATCACCAAAGCTGCTTGAAGCTTTGCAACTGTGTCGAGAGTCTCGTTGATCATAAGTTTCTGCCCATTGAGATTTGTAATATTATTATTCGAAGTTGTTTTTATTTTATTTTTCGTTTGATTATATACCCTTACCTCTCCGTTACGTTCAAGAGTAAGCAGATAGTCCAGCAACGGTTTCGCACTCTCGTTTCCCCCGCTGAGCATTGAGGTCATGAATTTAGAGACGTAGCCCAGTCCATTTCCGATCGAGGATGAAATGGCCAATTTTGGCGTGCCGAAATCAAATGATCCAAAGTCTATCTCCAATGCGTTTTCATCGTTCGCCCTGTCCACAGATGATATAAAAATCGCACCATACCGGTTGCTTTTGTAATTTAAGGCTAAATCAGGGGTGGAATTTGTAATTAACCATTTTACTCACCACTTCTCGTCGAAGATCATTTCCTTGAACTTCAAGTAATCCGTGGATGTGATTATATCCACGGAAAGACTATCGGCATTGACCTTAACGTAATCCCAAACCCCGGGATTGTGCCTGATTGCAAAAGCAACAAAAGGTGGCACAACAGCTGCTTCCTAATAGTTTACAAATACAGTTAAACAAAATGTTCTTTTTTGTGTGTGTGTAAATTGTCTAGAGGTCAGGGATGGCTTTGTAATTAACCATTTTCCCTGGTTCAGTTTAAATTGTAAGAGAATCATTCCTCACCTGTGTTGAACTTAAGACGTCGCCTAGTGAACCTTCAAAAACCTTTGATCTTTCCACTTTATCGTCAATGGTTTGGTCTATCTCATCCTTCAAATGTTGGGATTTCATCAGCCTTTTTCCCATTCCAATAAACCTTCACAGTTGCAATTGAAGTATCCATGTTTTTTTCTTTCGAATGTTAGCATTAGTATCAAACAGTTGCAAGAGCTTGCGAAAACTAAATTAGACTCGGTTATTTATACATCAAATTGTAATAGGTATTTATTCGAGAAATATTGGATTTGTTTGTGAAATTCAAGAATATCCCAACATTAACTTTTACCTAGCAAAACATCTCTTCATATGGTATCGGCTCTGCCTCAAGGAATCCGGCATTGAATCCACTGATGCAGCTGAAGCCATTGATTATTTAAACGAACAAACAAAAAACACGAAAACTATAATTTGAGGGTTCTCGTGGTGTCTGATCGAGTTGAAACAAGAAAATGTGGTCCTTCCAATATATAGAGAGGCATGAACACATTGTAAATGTAAGGAGGGGAAAAGGAATATATTCTTTGGACCCCATTGAGAGGAAGAAAAACTTCAGATGAAGAAAAACAAAAAATCTTCTTAAATGTAAGATTACATTTTTTGCCTTTCTTTATAAACAGTTCCAAAAAGTGGAGGGAAAGTATTTTCATTTACAAAAGAAAAATTATTCCTTCCTTCATAGTTTACACATGCTAAAACAAGGCATTTTTTACGGTTGCAAATGAACCGCAAGCACATTATATAAAAACAGCTCAAAGAAAGCAAGACAACCGAGGGTCGAAAAGAAATGAATCGAGAACTCGAAAGAGTCTCCTTAACCCATGTTATTTTCAAAAGGGAAGCACAGCATTGATTCTAAAGTTCATCAAGGGTTATAAAAATATCTGAATCCCAATCCATTACAGCTTAATCCACAAAAGAGGGTATTATAAGAGAGAACAAAAAGTAACCAAGCACCAGCTTGATGAATAACTAAATAATTCAGCTTGATGAATAACTAAATAATCCACTGCCAAGTAAAAAGTATATCTTTGGTTAACAAAAGACAAGCAGGGTAGTTTCTTCCGGTTCAGTGCAGTGAGGCGAGAGCCTCAACAATAGAACATAACCCTTTTTACATTCTCCCGAAGTTGAGGAAGGGGTCTCACAGCAGCATTGGCCCCCGGGTGCCTTGTGGTTCTTGCACCCGCGCCACGACCACTAGCCATAGAGCCACTGTCGGAAGTATCCGGTTCTAAATAAAAGCGTGCACGGAAGGCAGCTAGATGGGCATAGTATGCAGGCGGCACTGCAAAAACAATAATTTTTTCAAAAAATAATTATTAAGTCATCAGAACGCATATAATATATATATATATATATATATATATATATATATATATATATATATATATATATATATATATATATATATATAATTTTATCACGACAGTGCTTTGCCAAGAAAAAAAAGGTGCATGGCAGAATACATACCAATAGAAACAGATCTTGTGCACCTAGCATATCTGTAAAAAGTACATAAATTCGGTTAGCAATAATAATAATACTAAAAAGAATTCATAGAGTATGCAACAATTCAGGAGGAGCTCACGTGTAGCAAAGGTTATTGGTTAGAGTCTGAAGTGCATCAGCTGTAAATTTGTTGTCGTCCCACAGTACATGGTAATGAGCAGGGCGGCTAGTACCCTGTGATCAACACCAAAAAAACGTGAATAAAAATACAAGGGTGGATGTTAATTACGAAAAGAACCTTGAGTTTAGCCTAATTACAAAAGATCAAGTATATTTGAAGAGATCATCAATAGTTCAATTCACTCACTGATAATGCAAAATATGTAAAAGAGAAACAAGAGTTGTAACTATGCCTCGGGTCATTTTTGTTATAAACGCTTAAAAATCAGTATGAAGATATACCTGTATACCAGCATGACTGCAGAGATAGAAGTCAAACTCAGTGGGATGACAGATTTCAGAATCAACAACAGTACCTGCACCCATTCAAGAAAGGACTCTCAACGGCTAATCAAAACGACAATACATCAAGAAACTGGGAAGGGATCAAATCAGAAAAATATACCAGGAAGTATATTTCCACTCCTATCAACCGAACGATGGTCGTTGTGGTTATTCGCAAATAACCTAGTATGGTGACGTTTTTGAACCACGACAAATGTAACTGTTGGTTGATAGTTTGGCTCCAAAGCAGCACATGCCTGAATTAGAATATACAACATGAAGTTTTACAGGAATTATAATATTAAAAAATCATGATAGGGCAGGTCAAATAACTTTAATTTGTTTGGTTAACTGTTGACCAAACAAGTTTGGTTAATTCAATCACTGACCAATTTAGATTGGGCTCAATTTATGGTCAGGGTTTGGCAGATTTTGGTTTTCGGTTTACTTCAGTTTCACCAAATTATATTAACCATTTACATGGATGTGTATTCGTTTATATTTTATTTATTTTTATACTGATATATTCACCATAATATGTGATTCTATATTTCTATTTTGTTTGTTTAATTCAGTACATAACTTTGTTTCGGTTAATGGTTAACTGAATAACCCTACTTCATGATATAAGCCTAATAAATACGGGAAGGATGTAAATTACCTTGCGTATAGCATCGAGTTCATAAAGTAAAACTTGATAGAATTGCCCTTCACTAACACCATCTCTGTGTGCTCGCAGACACACAACAGGCATATGTCAGTACAAGAAGAGGAGCAAGGAAAAATTAGATGAGATACAACAGAGCTCAATCGTATATTACCTGTAAAATATAATCCTGGTTGGCTTCTGACCAGTTGCTCTACGGAACGAAATAAGTAGTTCCCTGTATTGCAGAAGCAAAAATATAGATCAATAAATTACCTTTTTAACAAACCGACAATTGTTAAAAGGATAGGCAATACATTAAGGGAGGCAAAATGAAAAAGATATTTCGTTGAGCAGAAATTGTACATGATCATGCCACCATGCATAGTCCCCTTAACAGGATCCTGCCAGGTTTTATATAAATCTTGGATGATCTCCTGCCTATGGGCTTGTGCGCAAACCAAGCCCGCATATTTAGTGATTTCTGGCCAATCCTGAGAAGCGACAACCTAAAAAAGAAAATACAGTTAGAAAAGTAAGGTATCGAAGTGGGAAACAAGCAAAAATCGAAAAATAAATAAATGAAGAAAATAATATCCTACAGCAGCGATAGAGGGGCTAGAATCCTCTCCAGGATGAGGATGTGTAACATCGGCTCCAAATATTATGGTGGGTTGATCACTGACAAGTGGCATGCGCCTGGTTAGTGCATCAACCAGCACTGTATTCCTCCCTCCAGCCTTCACGTTTATCTTCAGAGCTACATTGGCAAGATACTGTTTGCTCATACGATAGACATGCTTTGCAAGACAGCACTGGGAGACGATACCAAGATCCGTTTCACATATACGTTTCAGGTCACCTGTAAGAAGAATATAAATATAATTAATCAAATAAGCATAGAAATCACATGTGGAAAGATTCAATAATAATACAATAATAGAACCGAGATCACTCACCATAAAGAGAGCCATTATTGTCAGGCAAAATAACAATTAGCAAATCAAGTTCGCCTCCATTGGGCTTCAGTTTAGTTGTGACCTCATGAAACCTTGTTTTTAAGACTCTTTCTACCTGATCAGGCCGGCCACTATGAACGGGCAGAGCCGATTCAGGGTTAAAAGCCTGTGAGAGAAAAAAAATTAGAAATCAACAGAGGTGCAAAGTTTCTAACAGAAAGTAACAATAGCTGTGTTTACCATGCCAGAAGTGTTGCACATTTGGGCAAGCTCATAGCAGAAGCTATGAGCAGCATTGTCTTGTATATTGCGAGCAAAATTAATACATATCCAATTTTTTACCAATCCACCATTAACCATTTTCTGCACAATGTCAATTAATTAGAGCATGAAGAAAAAAAACTCCGGTTAAAAGTTGTGAGAAAATAAAATAACTATCATAGTCTAATAATTGGAACAATAAAATATTATTGGTATTTTTGGAGTTGAAAAAAAAAACAGGTTATATATGGCAATCACCTTGTTCATCATATTCCATTGCCCAACTTGAGGAAGACAATCCTTCTCACGGCCAGAATCATGGTATTTCAGCTGTTACAGGTTATTTTTTGAAAAAATGAGAACCAATGAAAAGAACATTGATGGAGGAAGATCTAAGATTGATATATACCCTTGGTGCCGGCAGAACCCGAGCATTAACTTGAGCCATGTTCTCCCTAATTTTAATTCCAAACTCATTTGCAAAAGGGTCTTGATGATATGCATTGAGACCTACAGTCTGAAGAAAAATTAAGTTAATCACTTAAAAATAGGAAATCCAAAGCCCACGTGACAAAATTATAAAACACAACCAGAGAGCAAGTGCTGAACATTCTCAACACCAAAAACAAGAAGTGCATGACATAATCAAATTAGATTAGACACCAGGAGCATGGATTAGAAACAGCAACAAAAAACTGCAAACCTCAAATCTAAACAGCTATGTATTATTTACCTGGAGTATGTCTTTCTCTCTCTGTTCGGGGCGTTGACATGTAACTTTAAGGAGTGCAGTAATCTGTCTCTCGTTAAGCCTCTTGGAGTACCTTTGGCCCGCAACAATCTTGCACACCTCCATGGGCAAATAATTTGGTTTCTGAGTATTACCGATTTGTAGACAAGGCCACTGAGTATTTTGAATGACAAACCCATAGGTTTCTAGGAAGTATTCAACAACAGATTTCATTGTGCCCTTATCATCAACCGGAAATCTGACAAACATCAGTCCAGATTCAGGCAACAAGTATAAATACACAGACAAAACCAAATCATTTAAAAAATCTAACAAAAGCATTATATTACTAGAGACTAATCTTCCACATTCAACATAGCATTTTTCTGTACAATAATCCATATATCACTTCTATGCAAGATTAAAATGCAATAGAGTGAAGAACAGTTTCTTGAGAGAACTGATAAAATTAACTGGGGTATTGAATTTCAGTTTCATAAACACTTGTAGACTGGATTGGCTGTGGATAATATTTATATAACAATTAATTTCACGATACTGAACTTCTCAACTCCAAAACGAGCAGTAGAGTACCAATTGTATGTGAAACTTACGTTAGTTCCCTTGTACTTTGTGAAGTCAACCCAGCAATTCGGTATTTCCTACGCATGGTTCCTCGATGAGTAACCTCAACCTTTACTCCTCTAAGTGCTTTCTTGATCTGTCAAGTTCATTATAAAATATTACAAGTGAGCACTTAATAATATATCCGAGGATGTGCCAATTATAAGAGCTTGATAAAAAAAGAAGGAAATATAATGAGATGTGAAGGAAATATATAATATAAGGCAGGGACACCCACGTTAACAATGCCATGAACAACAGGTTAAGTAGTGATATAGATTGGCTATTTCTGTCATGGCATACCGCCATATGGTCGCAAGTTAAGTACGTAATTTCAATTCTCAAGAATTTATCATTAAATCTCCTGTTTCTAACCATTAATCTATTAAGTGAAAGGTCTAATGTTGATATTAAGATATATGGAGCATATAATAGCACAAAAACAAGTAGACAGGAATAATGAAAATTTTAACCTTCACACGGTCAGCATCAGACAAAGGTCTAGAAGAGACATCCCTATTCAGAAGCTTGAGTACAAAATCAATCACTGGAATTGCCTCAATGAAAGCAGTTGAAGACATATCTGATCCATCAAGAAGAAAGAGTTGAGAACAAGAAATAATGCAGTTCAAATGAGAAGAGATGATCAGTGATCAAACAAATTATTAATTCTCCCACATGTAATTGAAAAAAAAACAAATCACAAAAGTTCACTCATTCCCAAAGATATAGAGAGTTCCTATTAAATAATGAAACCAATAAAAAAAGAGAGAAAACCAACAAGAAAATATTAGCTAACCAATGTTTAGTGACAATCCCATCTGAGTGGGGCGAATACTTTGGTAAAAACCACGCCAACTTTCAAGTCCTTCACCAAGTGGCTGCCTTTGACCTACATCCGGGGAATAAAAAGAGCGACCAACCGGGCATAGTCTACAAGTAATATAAGAATCAGTAGAAGAATTGCAGAGAATATAAAAATGCCAAAACAATGTAAAGTGCAAATACACACTTGCTTGTAGGCAGTTCGCGCAGAACAATGTCCAGAACCTGAAGAGCTTCTTGAGGTGCATCGGCTTGTTTACCCTGTAAAAACATTCCTAGATGATGCAAGTCAGCTCTTGCAGCGAATTTTATCACCACCCTAAACTCCCTCTCCCGCCTGAGAAAAGTAACAGAATCCAAAGATTGAAGTATAAATTAAGGCTGTTTAAGTCGTTAATGTAACAGAAATCTCATGCCAAAAAGGTTTTGAAGGAAACCTGGACCCCGCTGGACCTTCTTCTTCATCAGTAAGGGTAATTCGGAAATCCTTTGACACAAAAGGTAGAGCACCAGCAGTATACAGACTCTTTCTTCCATCATAGACAGGCAGCCTATTTCCAAGAATGGATTCCTTGTATAGTTTCACTAACTGATTAATTACAGCACGATTAACCCCACGGGATGCAACATCTGGAGTAATTGATACCTATTCACACACCATATGATAAGTCAATTGGGTATGTATGTACATTAAAAAAACATATTATTAAATCTTGAAAAGAAACAAGCAATATCACATAGAACTCAGAAAAGAGGGCAAATAAACTCACGTCATACTGGTGCAAGTCCTTGTCTGGAAGTTCAGCAAAGAAGTGGTTAGCCTTCACAATACACTTGATTCCTTTCTGACCCTTGCCTGGCCTCAATGGAAACCTCACAGACTTGCTCGAGGCTGGTTGCATTTTTTGTATTGGAGCCAATTCCGGCTGCAAAGAAAGTTGCTGGACTTGCTCAGACAATTCTGAAGGAGTTGGCTCGATCGGTTGCGAAGAGCCAGCTCCGGAATGTGTCTCTGAAGGTCTCCCATAAGGCTTTGGTTGGGAAGGACCTGCCGCCTGATATGGAGAAAATGTAGCTTGGTGCAGCTCGGGAGCTGGTGGCCTAGATGACCCGTCACGCTGTTGGTATTGAGGAGGACCGCCCTGCTGATATTGAGGTGGGCCTGTTCTTCCACCACCTCCACTGCCTCGGCCACCATATCCTCCTCGTGGGGGTCCTCTGCCTCGTTCTCCTCCCCCACCACCCCTTTGATAGCCCCCTCCTTGTTGAGGTTGCTGGGTTGAGTACTGAGGCACGCTTTGCCTTCCCTGAAACTGGGAGATCTCTCCAGACCCTCTGCCTCTTCCTCCCCCTCTTCCACCACCAATTCCCTGAAACTCAGAAGCCTCATTACCCCCTCGGCCTCTTCCTCCCCCTCTTCCACCCATACCCTGATACTCGGAGGTCTCACCCCCTCTGCCTCTTCCTCTGTTATAGCCGCTTCCTCTCATTGTAGTAGAATCTAAAACATGAAATCAACATAAATTAACAAGAAATACAAACCATATCCCATGGTACATCAAAATCAATATTTGAAATAGATGATGCATCGAAATACAGGCACACGATTATCCTCACAGACTAAGATAGGCAGCGAGATTTTTTTAAACAACAGAAACAAAGAACGAATAGAAACCCTTCAAAACATAAACATCAAAGAGTTAATAGATTTTACAACGCAAGTAATTCCACAAACACATACAAACAAACAAAAACACCGTACGCTTAAAAACGAAGTCGGTAAGAAACCCTCATTCTCTGAAAAAACAGAAACGAGTCTTCATAGAAATGTTAAATCGGTAAATCCCAACACACATAGGAGAAACATAAAGATCATAACTATTACTAACAGAAAAACATCAGACTACGATGAAAAACCCACAAAAGAACAACAAAAAATATATAAATAATTTCAGAAACGGTAACGGAAAAAAAAAACCAGATCCAACTCCTCTACAGCAAAAAAAAAAACTTAATACCTGTTTCGGAGTGCCGTTAAACCCTCTTAGAGAACTCCAAAACCCGCACAAACAAACACAGCCCTGGAAAAGTGAGTTCAGTAGTATGTGCACATTACACGCAGCGAAGGAGAGCGAAGGAGAGACGACAATAAAATAAAAAATAAATAAATAAGGGGGGAACTGCACGAAGGAGGGCGGCTTGAGTCTTATAAAGGGGGAATCCTTCGAATTGACGAAAATGCCATCACTTTCTATCTAAATGTTTTATACTGTAGGTTTTTTGGATGATACTCCTATATTTTGTGCACTTAATTTTAGGAAGTTTTATTTTTCAGTTACTTATTTTAGGAAGTATTTCATATTCAATTCAGTCCTTTAAATTCAACTAAGTTTCAATATACAAACAAATCACACTAATTTTAGGATAATGATACTCCATTTTTAAAATTAAATTATATCTATAAAAACAATTATTTCAATATTTATTAACTTTTTTATGGTAAAGTAATTTAAAAATAAACATATATTTTTCACAATTATTACATTTAAAATTATTAATTTTTAATATTTTTTATTTTTCTAAAAATCTCAGTATTTGTTTTTCCAAATATATTTTTTTTTTCATTTTTAATTCACTTAATTGTTCTTAATACTAGTATATTGTTAACTATTGACATTATTTACAATATACGGATGGTTTTATAAGAAAAAATAAAATCTGTAAATAAATGAAGTGAGAAAAAAGTTTTCTTCAATAATATTATTAAAAAAAGATTAACAATCAAATAATTTATTTTTAATTATTTATTTATCGAAATCCTTTTTTATGAATATCTATTTTTTTATTTGTTAAAACTATAATTAATAACTATAAAAATATATTTATATATTCTTAATTTTGATGATTAATTACTCATCCAGGTTTTAAATTACTATCATTTATAAATTTTAAATTTATAATATACTATCATTTATATCCTTCAAATTTTCTTGTCAACATCATATGATAATGAGAATATGGTTTAACAATCCCTTCATATTTTCTTATATTCCTGATATTTTCACAAGTCACTTTCTAAAATATCTGCCGAGCTAAGTCTTAGACTGAACTCGCATCGATTTTAGATTCCAAACCTCCATTGAGCGGCAAGCCGCCTAGTCGTACATTGGACGATGCAATGTATCAATAAACACATGAATGAGATTCAAAAGAGATGGATGGATAGATATAACAATTGTTGTACACAAAATCTTCTGATAAAAATAACCCAATTCCAAGTTGATGAAACAGAAGTCAATACCCGAACCACACACTACTTCTTGCGTTGCAAGACGCAAGAAACGACAAAGTACGGTTCGCTCTTGACTCCTCTTTCGAGCCATACAAAATATATTCCCAAAAAAAAAAAAAAAAAAACACACAACACCAAATAGCATTAGTAGTAGTATCTCTTCCAACTAACCGCTCGAGAATCAATCAAGCAGCCGCACAGTTCAAGGCGGCCTTAATCTGGTGGACAGTGTTGCTGATGAGGTTGTTAACAGTATTGACCGATTCCGGGCTCATTTTCGCTGATGGCAAACTGCTGACGAGGATTTGGAAGACGACAGTGATTAGCGAGCCAGAGGAGGTGCCTCCGTCGGGTGAGATATTGAATCCAGACGGGAAGAGAGGGATGTAGGAAGGGTCGTCTCCGCTCATGGCTATGTTGATGTTCGGGAGGTCGACTGGGCAGTAGACGACGACGGAGCCCGACGAGTCTATGCAGCTTTCTTGGAGGATCAACATGTTGTTTTGGTTCGTGTTGAATCCCTACTTGGTTGAGGATGGATCTTGTTAGTTGTATTTATTCAGTTGAACGAGTTAAAAGTTGATTCGAAGAAATTAAAATCTGTTTTTTTTTACCCGAAAAACGGATATGCAGTTCCCTGGATGAGAGCCGTTGGCGATGTGAGCAACTTCCTGAACCGGGTTTTGATTCGACAGAACGTCCCACTGCGAATTTCGAATCATATATGTAAGTTGTAATTCAAGATTTAATTAAAATATAAACTTGTAATTATGTGTTCGTTCACCTGAGGCCTAGTCCTCTCGTCCCTGATAAAATTGAATACGTTCTCCGGAAGCAACGGCAGCCATATTGTAGCGGCTGCACTAAGCACAACCCCGTTTGGCTGTCCGGGGTCCGTGCTGTTATGAAGAGTAGCGCGGACCTCAAACTCGTTTAGACCGGAGAGTGTGGTCCACTGTTGGCCGTTGGATGGATTAATGCTCGAACAGAAATTGCTCATCATCCTCTGAGCAAGTTTCATCATGCTCCGTTTCCCTTCGGGTGATGGCAACACTAATTAATACACACAAAAACATTGTTACGAAAACACAGTAACATTTTTTTTTTTACTACGGTTATAGTTATTTACATACCTCCTCCAAGGTCACGAGTCGGATCTGCAGTAACCATCAAGCAAGCATACCGATCGCATATCCTTCGAAGAGTCGAAACCCATCTCTCGGCTCCAAAGGCTAACCCGCTTTCAACGAGGTCTCTATAGAGCCGGTGAATCGGAGCTTTGTCCTCGACTTCCCAATGCTCAACCCAAGTTACCTAATAGATGTATACATAAATGTCGATAAATATTGTTAGAAAACAGACATGTTTGTTTTGGATATAGATGCATACCTTGGAATAACCATTAGGCATGTCCTGTATCAGACATCCGGAAGGAAGCCTACGAGCTTTGCACGAGGACGGAAATTGACTCTCTTGATGAGGAATGTCATACGACACGTCGACAATTGCCCACGAGCCTTGATCAATCTGCTGACAAAAACGGAGAAAGTAGAACTGTCTAGTTGGCACCAAGGCCGAAAGCACCTGCAATTCTTCGTACATCTGCCAGAAAAAAAATTGAAATTTCAGCCGAGCTACGTTGTGATGTCACATCAGAATCCGTATATTTACGTACCAACAGCAACGTGCCACTTTGAGTTCCCAGCATTCCAGACGATATCACTTGAATAGTCTTAGCCCTCGAGACAATTGTAGGAAACAATTCGACCCATTTGTTCTGCCGAAACGAATCATATCACGAGTCAAGAAAATGAAATGAAGTCGATAAAAACAAAACAAAAACAAAAACGAACCGAATCCAAAAACATGTCGACTAATGACAAGCTATTCATTATCACCACGCCCGAACTCCTAGAAGCTTCGAACATTACATTGGGAGCTTTCAAGTGGCCGTAAGGGCTCTGGAAGACCCTCTCGTAGCTTTCGAAATCGAGCTTCTCTCCGCCATCTGGCGATTTCAGCCACAGCGGCTCGTTGCTCTGAGCGAGCTTAATCAGCTCGTCCATGGCCTTGGCAGCAGTATCTGCCATGATCGACTTATCCATGTCGGAAATGTTCGCCTCCGTGGGGAAGGACAAATTGGGGACAACGTCGAACAAGGAGCGCCCGTGGACGAGATCGAGGTCGAGGTCGAGGGCCGGGCCCGGCCCGAAACCCGGAGCCATCGATAAGTCCAGCGAGGAGAGGTGGACGGGCTGGATCGGAGGGAGCTGCGAGATGGGCCGTCCTATGTACTTGGCGGCAATGCTGGAAACTCTGTCGAGCTGCGATCGAAAACATAAATCTTAGAAAACAAACAAACAAAAAAATCAAGAATTATGTGCGTGTAAGATATACTTCTTCTTTCAAATGCGCGTTTTCGAAGCGGAGTTTCTGGTCGTCGAAGTAGGGGTCCTCGGAAACCGGAGGGGCGCCGCAGGAGGGGCAGATGACGTTCTTGAGGGCTTCTCTGATTGCTATGTTTTCGCATCTGATTTTGTCGTTCTCTGCTCGGAGACCGCAATTATCGGCTCTTTCGATTTGCGCCTAATCGAGAAAATGTCGTAAAAAAACCCAAAAATATGAATTTCAAAATCCAGAAGAAAGAAGAAGAAAAAGAAAAACCTTCATTTGGGTCCTCCTGTTTTGGAACCAGAATTTGATCTGTCTGGGTCGCAAATTGAGCTCTCTGCTGAGCCGATTTCTCGTCTTGTCGTCTGGGTGAGGGCATTCTTTGAACGTCCTGAAAAAACACAAATTAAAACCTCGGACCCATCGAAAAATCAGTTCTTGATTTTGCCCAAAACACACAGGGAATGTAGATTAGTTTTAATTGATTACCCTTCGAGCCTCTGGATTTGGTAAGCGGTGTGTCGATGGTAGCGTTTTTTGTTGTTCTGGAGAGGGTCGGAGGGGTCGCCGCCGCTGGAGCCACCACCGCCACCGCCGAAGTCCATGTATAGGAGAAGAGAGAATTGAGTGAAAAATGAGATGAAGCTCTGGGGAGTGAGTGAGTGTGTGTATTAATAACACACAGTTGTAAATTTGTAATAATAATGATAATTAATTAATAGGGAGTGTAGAAGAAACTGTGGCAGATTATAAGCTAATTCCCATAATATAACTGTAATAACTGCGCTCGCTAATTATAATATAATAAAACTTTATGCAAAAAGAAAAAAAGAAGGAGAAAAGGACAAATATCTGGGATTTCGTATGGCAAATTATATGGATTTTAGGGACTTGATTTCCAGCATCTCTACTGTTTTTTTATATATATATTGGTCAACCACGTTTTTCCATTTTTTGGCATTGTAGCTTGAGTAACGCCAGCTTCTTGATAGTGCATAGTACTTTTTACTTTTTTTTTTTTCGGATTAATAGTTATACCTTTTTTGTAATTTTAAAAATAAATTCTATTTATTCATATATTTTTCTTTAATTTTAAATTTTAATTGTAATTATTTACTTAAAATATAATTTATATTATTTCCTGTTTACAAAGTAAAAAATAAATATTTTTTTAATTTTTGAATAAGATAATATAGAGAGAGGGGTGTGGTATAATAAAGATAAATGAAATGCAAAATAAATAATATTTTCTCTATTTCAAATTTGTAGACGCAAATCTTATGTATATTTTACAAAGAAATTAAGTCACATGTAACAAAGGGAGTATTTCAAGTTTCAACCACATGACATTATACAGTGGGTAAGGGTAAGCGTGTGTGTTTTCTGAACTTGTAACCGACGTATTTATTATCTTGACTTCTCTCTCATTAAAGGGTGGGTGAGAGTGAGGACCTAAAATTAGCTAATGGAGAGTATATATAGGTATATATTATCATCGTTATATTTGTTATTTCTACAATTAATAGTACTACTGTACTGGCTTTTATCAAAATTTTGAAATCTTAAATTCGATTTTAGGATATTTAATGTTATAATAATTGTAAGCATGAAAATATTACAAATGTATAAATTACTTAATTGTAAGCATGAACAATGAACAGATTATACTAGTAATTTGTTATTTAATGTATGAAGAGAATAGTCAACGAGAAACTGGCCCCTCGTTGACCTATATACATGTCCTTTTTTCGCCCTTTTTATTTTGTTACCCTGTCCATTTGATTTAATATCTATTTCATGCGTTCAAATATAAAAAAGTGGGTTTATATTTACATATAAATTTTTTGATTTAAATCTCTATTTCATGCATTCAAATATAAAAAAGTGGGTTTATATTTACATATAAAAATGGAGTATACTAAATTATATTTAGTAGTTCTTGGTGGGTGCAAATTAATAACACATGCCACAGTACAATTTTTGGACCTCTAAATATTATGATGGCAGTAGATCCACCGGAAAAAAAAAATTAAAGCTGGTGGCCACCGCCTGCCGGAGTAAGTGGCTGGGTGGAATTACTCCTTCTGTTTCTGTCCGTTCAAAATGGGACATTAATTTCCGGCGTGAAGAGTATACTTAATTTGTGTAGTCGAATTTGATTAAAGTTTAGTATTTAAATGTAATTTTATTTTATAAATACTGAATATAATATCACAAATATTATTCTGAAATGTATCATTCGCAATGTGACATCTCAAAATAAAATACGTATAATTTTCAGTGAGAGAATGAAACACCAGTTTTTTATATATATGATCCTGCTAAATGGAATTTACCCATGAGCTAATCAAAAAAATTATCTAATATATATAATAATATTTTAATTATTTTTTGACATATATAATAATTAATAATAGTATATTAAATATATATTGCACAGACAATAAAAATAAAAATATTTTAGTTGAAGATAATACATATCTTCACATTTATATTAAAAAAATCAATTAAATAAAAAATATATTTTAATATATAATAATAAAAAATACACGTTGAAATATTTATTAAATTAATAATATTTACGATCATATAAAAATAAAAAATAAAATAAATAAATATAGTTGGACATTTTTGCTCATTTATAATTATCCTTATAAGAGCTAGCATCTTCAATGTTGCATAGAATTTATATGTGACATCAAATTATAAGTAAGTATACTATTTGAAAAGCTGTACAAATAATAAAAAGATAAAAATGAGTATCAAAGTTTAGATATTATCATATTAAGTATAATTTGATAAGTATGTGTCTTGTATTGTGGGACATACATGCATAAAGAAAAATAATTGTACTTCAAAATTATTGGGATGTTGAACTAAAAAATAATAAATACAAATAATTTATAATGTGTCAACTAAATTATACGTAGATATAGAATTAGAAATGCTCTAAATATGACATATATGCACTTCATTCATCAATCATCACACACATTTCAAAATTTTAAAGAGAAAAAATTCAAATCATTAATTTCATAATCAGTTGTTGTCTTTATACAGAAGTCATTAGATTTAATGACCTTTTAAAGTCAAAGATGGTACCTCTTATTAGTTGTCCTTATCATTATGATTGAGATCTTTTGGTTTAACTTCTAATGACAACAACTAATTTCATAATCATTGTTATGTGTATATGCTCATCAGAAATAGTGTAGCTTCTTCACTTCCCTTCCCCCAGTCGACGTCGGATTTGTTTCGTATAATCGACCATTCGGGGAGCGGACATGTGCACTCCCATCGACGTCCGACCCCATTGGTTATTGTTTCGAACGGTCGACACAATCGATTCTTGATTTTGAACTCACTTTCTTGCTGTCAAAAGTATTTACAACCCTCACCTGTTTTCCAGGACAACAGTTGAAACATCTCCAAACACAAAAATAAATTCACACTTTAATGACAATAATTCAGCCTCTGTTCCTTCACTCCACAACAGACATATTAATTCAAGACAGTGGTACTACCAAAAATTATCACTACTTCTCTGCTCAAACTACCTTTGGTATGGGCACAGTAAAGCAACGCGACACAAAACCCGAAAATAAAATAAAATCGAAACCAATGCAGAATATCTACCGAGACGCTTCAACTCCACCACGGTGATTGTATTGTTAAATTACACAAAATGCCGTTCAAATTAAAGAGTCTCGTATTTATACAGGACATTTACGTGTAAAGGATAATCTATTTACGAGGTGGGCTTGAAGACGAGGCGCGATTTATTCGCTTCTTCCTGTACCTCCACATGACTTGGATTCGTTTGGCTGCAAGTCCTCGCCAATAAGGCGATTCATACCTGCAAAAGCGATCATTTTTTTCATTATTGTTTTTGGTAATAGCTTGCGAAATTTGTTTTCTAAAAGCGAAATTACCTTATTGCCCCTTGAACACGCGGGCTTCTTAAGAATCTCGCGAAAAGGCTAGTCACTTCCTCAAGGTCGGCAGCTCGCAACACAAAGGCTTCGACGTTTGTCAAGCACCACACGAGCCTATTGCTCAGTAACCTGTGTCCAGGAATCCTGATAGTTTTCCCATCTGAAGAGTAACGGTTAGTAGTAAGAAAAAGTCGACACTTTTGAAAAAGGGAGTATCACTTGAAGTTTTTTTTTTTACCTTTGTTTACAGAAGAATGTTCGAGGCACCATGTGAGAAGTTCTTCACCACAAACATCCCCTTCGCTCAGCGGAACGACTATCTGATCTTCGCCTATGCTCTCCATCTTCCCCCGAATCATAAATACCATCTTATCAACAAGACCTCCGCGATATAGTATTTTACTGCCTTGGATATATGTCTTCGTACGTAGCCTCTCGCATATAGCATCTACGATAGGTTCGTCCAAAACTTGAAAAATCCGAACCTGTAGAAATCAACATCAACTTTGAAATGCATGCACAATATTCTAAATAACTAATTTTGATTTTACGTAGAATCATAGTAACATACTTTCTTGACGAATTTAAAAAGATGACGCCTTATGTCCCTTTGAAGATTTTCTGGTAAATTCTCCATTAGCATTTCTTCATTTACACCTCTGGTGGCTGCCCAATTAAAGCGCTCTGAGTCTCGAACTTGCCTGCATGAGGAAGGCATCATACGCAATCAAGAAACTAGGTGCAAAACATTATTTAAAAAATCGGTCCATCAAAACTGAACTACCAATCCCTAAAGTTCGAAATATTATAAGAAAAAAAATAGGAACTTTGAAAATGAAATAAACTAAAAAATTGGACTTAGAAAATGAAATAAAATTTGAAGTATTATCACAACTGCAGGCTTCAATTTTATACTACTACTTTAAGTTTTAAGGCACTCAACCAAATAAATACGTAACCTTCTAAGTTCTTCAGGCAAGCGACGATGACTCATCCACTGCTCAACATCACGGCGCCTTAAGGACATTTCTAACCTCCTGGAAGAACAATTATATAAAGTAGACTAATTAAAGCCATATTTTCAATACAGGGGTAAATAAGCAAACAACACAAAGAGGGGGCGACTTCAAAAAATCAAGAATCGTACCTGCGCCCGAGAGCTTGAAGAAAATTCTGCATATTTCCTATCAGCAGAGCAAAAAGCAAGAGGCCCGTGCCGATGATGGACATTGTGAAAAGAACTTCCCACACAAAGTAGCTCGGGACTTGGTTTCCAGCCAGCGTACTAATTTGCTTCATAAACATAGATGGATTAATGTCAGTGACACGGCCCGCTTTAATAAAACGAAAAACCGGGAGACTTAGAGATATACCTGGAACCCCCAAAACAACGAGTAGACGTATCTTGTGACTATACTTTTGTGGGTGGTAAGTATGACAGCAGTTTCATAGATGCCATATTCAAAACCATCTTTACTAAAACAAGCAGTCGCGTTTACGTTGTGTTTCCAGAGGTCCCACGCTGGATCCCCTATAAACCTATCAATACTATTTCCATGCCCACAGTCGATGAATTCCGTACACTTTTCAATATGGCTGTCGTGACAGGCGTTTCGAAAGCACTGATTGACCCTCTACAAAAAAGTATGCAAAGTAGTTGAAACTTCATAAAAATCGAAGATAGTGTTTAGAGAATAACTTGTAAACAGAATTCCTCAAAAAAAAAAAAAAATTAAAATTAACCTGCAGGCCAAAGAGATACCAGCCTGAGCCAATCACATGGCTACCTAAAACAAAGGTAAGAAGATTCATGACAAAGTGTGCCCACGCCGACTCGAAAACGAATCCGGTTGGAGATGAGCCGGCAAGCAAAGGTAAGCATCTGTACAGCCTCGGAATATACTGAACGAGAATGGCAGCTCGTAGAAGGTTCTTCGCGTAATTGGCTCCCGATGACCCAACGGAACCCGGTAACACCAATAATATGATAATCTACATAAAGCAACCAACTTTGTTTTTAGATACCGTTTCATCAATACTAATGAATATCTCTAAAGAAAAGTCCTACACAGAGACATCATAATGGAACAGTAGAAGGCCGAAATGGGAAAGATGCTTACCTGTGGCAGAGGCAGCACAATGAAGAAGTCAATGAAAAAGTATCCGAAAAGATAATTCCGAGCAATCTTTTTAGGGTCATCAACTAAATCTCCAGCTCCCATAACTCTAGACTCAGGAGCAACATAAGCTAGCCGGAACTGCAAAAAATTGCAATGTATCGTCACTTATAAAATATGTTCAGAAAACGAGTTACAATGCGCCCTTTTTATGGTAAAAAGGATAATTACAAAAACCACCCTTGAGGTTTGGCCTATTTACAAAAATCGCCCATTTGGGTAGATTTTGTAATTTTCAAAATTAGCTTCTTTCAAAACAATAATGAAAATAATCCCACACCTCAAGGGTAGTACTTGTAACTAAATATCCAAGAAATAATGAGTTTCCAATCAACATGTTGCAGTAACAAAATATAAAGAGAAAAAAAGGCAATTACACGAGGCCTCGAGATGAGTTATTAATGTACTTATGTACCTGAAGGAAGATGTGGATTAAGTAAATGAAGTCAGTTATGCTTCTCAAGGCAACGAGTGTTTTTGTCATGGGCATATTTAGAACGATACACTTATTATCCTGCGCAAAGATATTCATGTTATCAATTTAAAAAACGAATATGAATAAATGAAAGCGAAAATACAATTCGATGAATACAAGAATGGAAGAGATAAAACAAGTGAAACATAAGCTCACCTGCTGCACACAGAGCAGGAAAAAGAATAACGGGTCTATGAATATTGCAAACAAGCAAGAAATCACGAAGAACTGGTTCCACTGTTGAACGAATTTTGCATGAGGATTCATGACCCCAGGAATAAACGAACGCAGATAAGAACACATTCTTTTGGCCCATCCTTTTGCATCTCCATAGATCATATTGTGAAACTGCAAAGATAAAAAAAGGGCACAGGACATTTAAACAACACTGTATTATGGAAAACCCGTCCGAACAAAAAAAACACTAGTTAATGAGATTATTTAACCCAATTATAAAGTTGCAGTCCAAATAATAATTTTGCATCGAACATTAAACTTAATTTTGAAGCTGCCGTCAAATACATGTATACAATACGAAAAAATAGCAAAAATGGAAAAATTACAATGTATTTTGGTACCCATGCTCAAGGAGTCATTTGTAATTTTAAAAAACATGTAGGCTTCTTGGTAATTAAAAATAACCCGTAAATACAATGGTACCTTTGCATAAATAAGGTAAAAACAAAATAACCACGGGGTGTAATTAGACTTAACCTCAGAGCTAGTTTCAAAATTAAACCGTAAAATATAACAGTACCTTTGCATCCAATATCTCCGACGTCCTCGAGTACTGCACCTTGTTGATGTTATAATTCACAGGGCAAGTCGTGCAGAAGGGGTCGTTGCACATTCCCAATTGCCCAGACTTCAAGAGATTCTCATTCTTCCCTGCATAGTCATCCGCCAGCCAATCACCGCTGTTATTCTCCGTCTGCTCGATCGAGGGATACCTTTTCAGCTCGCTGGTTTTCCTCTGAGGCGGCTGAAAGACGAACTCTCGGTTCCGGTTAGTCTGCGAGGGCCCACCTCTCAGGGGCCCTGTGAAGCCCACAAAGCTGTCCTCGTATTCTGAAGAGTTGGTGGGGCTGGACATCGATGCACTTCTGGTCCGAGTCGAAAGGGACGCCCGGTTTGCGGTTGAGTAATCTGATTGGATGAACGTGACGGGTAGCATAGGTATCTCGTCTCTTTCGGAAGTGTTCATTTCTCCGATAAGGTGATGTTTCTAGCCAGAAGCTAAAGAAAAGATTTTCAGAATCAGGAGTTGGTAGCATTTGCAAACCCAGAATGCAAGTGTAAGCCATTAAAAGGTCAAAATCAAATTAGGAAATTCTTGAAAAGTTCAATGCTCTTAAGTCAACACTGATCATATCTAATGTTCTCAAAAACGCAATAATCAGTATTCCATTCATGATCAAATATAGGCAATTCATCGTTGACCAAAATACAGTCGCTTTTTCTAGTTGAAACTAGGCAAAGCATGGCATTCAATAATGACTTCATATTTTGAAAAAAAAAAAAATTTGTTTAGTGAGACGACACACAAATTTATATATACTTTTTTACTTTTAACCCTACAATTTTTTGTCAAAAAGAAAAAAAAATCAGTGCCGAAAAAGTGTGAATATTGTACATGCTAAATTAACAAACAGGAGGGTCTTGCAATAAAAACAAGAACGTTCCATAATCCTCAAAACTCTGTAATGGGGAAGGAGAAGGGCAATTGAGTAATTTAAGAAACACACCTTATTTTGGAGCGAGTTCAGCAGAGAAATAGTAAAACCCAGCAACCAAAATCGAGCCCAAAATCTAAAGCACCAATCTTTAGATACGCAAAGACGATGAAAAATCGTATTTTTTTAACCCAGAAAATAATAAATAAATAAAAAGGAAGAATTTAGTAATTAAAATTAAAGCAGTGAGAAAGGACGTTGGATTCTCATACTAGGGTGTGTATGTGTGTGTTTTCTTGTTTCTACGGAGCCGGTTGTTGTGGCTGCCGTTGGAGAATGACATGAGCCAATTTTCGATATTTACGATTAGTATTTTGTATTTATAGTCAACCGAAGTTTTTTTTGGGAGAAGTCAACGATATTGGTCTTCTTCTTCACTCCCTCCGAATCTCCGGGGTTGAGATATTAATGGGCCGTCCATTATAAAGTAACAATGGGCTGTCAAGCTATGCGAATGTTTGGGCTGTGGCGGTCCAATATCAAAAAAATAGGCCCACCAAACACACACTCCTTCGCTGCATTTATTATTTTATTATATTTATGTCGTGCTGTTAGTTAGTTTTGGCACGTATTAGAGTTGAACTGCTACGTGGAAGATTCACCTCGATCCCCAATTAAAATAATCAATATATAGATCTGCTGTGAGTGAGCACGTAGGTAGTTGTAGAAAATTAAAATGGCGGTGACGACGACGGAATCACGGTCCGACGAGAACCTCTGCTCGACATTTGCTTCCAGATATGTCCGCACCGCTCTCCCCAGGTAAAAAATGTTCAAATAAAATATATATTTGAATTTCGTAAATCGAGTCAAGTTAAACTTACTTAGACATACTTAATTTGGATTCAATTTAGATAAATTGAGTCGAGTCTAGTCGAGAACTCTAAGTCAGCATGCTTGCTTTGAATCAATTTAACACTAATTAATTATAACAACTAGGTTCAAGATTCCGGCGGGGCCTACACCCAAGGATGCGGCGTTTCAAATAGTGAACGACGAGCTGATGCTGGATGGGAACCCGCGCCTGAATTTGGCTTCATTCGTGACCACGTGGATGGAGCCGGAGTGCGACAAGCTGATCATGGCCGCCATGAACAAGAACTACGTCGACATGGATGGCTACCCCGTTACAACCGAGCTCCAGAATCGTTGTGTGAATATGATTGCCCATCTTTTCCACGCCCCCGTTGGCGATGACGAGGCGGCCATCGGTGTGGGCACCGTGGGCTCGTCCGAAGCGATAATGCTCGCGGGCCTTGCTTTCAAAAGGAAGTGGCAAGCAAGGAGAAAGGCCCAAAGCAAACCGTGCGATAGGCCCAACATTGTCACGGGAGCCAACGTGCAGGTTTGTTGGGAAAAATTTGCGAGGTACTTCGAGGTGGAACTAAAAGAGGTTAAATTGAGCGAAGATTGCTACGTAATGGATCCAGCTAAGGCAGTCGAAATGGTGGATGAGAACACGATCTGTGTTGCGGCTATCCTAGGCTCGACTCTGACTGGAGAATTCGAGGATGTGAAGCTCCTCAATGAGCTCTTGACAGAAAAGAACAAGGAGTCTGGATGGGACACCCCGATCCACGTGGATGCTGCTAGTGGAGGGTTTGTAGCTCCGTTTCTGTGGCCAGAGCTCGAGTGGGATTTCCGTTTGCCCCTGGTGAAGAGTATCAATGTCAGTGGTCATAAGTATGGACTTGTTTATGCAGGTGTTGGGTGGGCAGTGTGGAGGAGTAAGGAGGAATTGCCGGAGGAGCTTATCTTTCATATTAACTACCTCGGATCTGATCAACCTACTTTTACCTTAAACTTCTCCAAGGGTACTCTTTTTTTGTTTTGTTTTTTTTGGACAAACACAATTGACCCTGAATGTGGTTTCTGTCTTGTGTTTTCGAATTTCCAGGGTCGTCCCAGATCATCGCACAGTACTATCAGTTCATAAGGCTTGGCTTTGAGGGATACAAGAACATCATGGAGAACTGCATGGGAATTGCGGCTTTGCTCAAGGAGGGAATCTCGAACACAGGGCTATTCAACATCCTCTCCAAAGACATTGGCGTTCCCTTGGTGGCTTTCTCGCTGAAAGACAGCAGCAGGTACACGGTTTTTCAGGTAGCCGAGTCTCTCAGAAGGTTCGGATGGATTGTTCCAGCGTACACCATACCTCTGGATGCCGATCACGTCGATGTCCTACGTGTTGTGATCAGGGAAGATTTCAGCCATGGCCTGGCGGAGAGGCTCTTGTTTGATATCAAGAAAGTGGTCAGGGATCTGGGGGAACTGCAGGCTCGTGGTTTGGTTAAAACTGAGAGTACGAAAGAAATCTCAAGGTATTGGAAGAAGATTTCAGACAAGACCAGTGGTATTTGTTAGAATATCCTATCATATGTTGTTGTTCGTTGATGGTAACTAAGAGATCTGTTTGAAGACGAGACAATATGGAATGTACTGGACTGAACAACTTCACTTTCACGAGTTTATAAAAACAAAAATTGAAGGTTTGGTTCTTGCAAATACAATGAACATAGAATCCCACAAGCCAATCAAAATTGGATATTCAACTACTTTCACAAAAGCTATTATAGAACTAAAAAATGATCAGGCATTGTGCAGAACCAATAGTGGAAATTTTCATTCCAACAAAAATGGAAGAAAAATCAGAAGAAAGGAAAAATCCTACCAAATACATACCGTGTGAAATATTACATCAGTCTTTCTTACATCAAAATACAACGTTGTTGCAAGGATGACTCTGTCTGCCATCTTCAACGCTAAACACACCTTCCAATTTGAGACTAGGAAATTACAATCTTGTCGACAGCTAGTTGTTACGAGCAGGACAATATTTTCTTCTGACCCTGTAAATGCACTTACATATGAGATGCAAGCCACCTTCCATGAATTGATTAACCAAATACAGGAACTTCATTTAGGATGAAATTGGTTCATAAGGATATTGTAGCCATGGATGCTTCAAGGCCTCTGATGCAGAAGGCCGCCTTTTCGGGTTAATTTCTAGCAAGTGAGCAACAAAGTCGATGAAGCCTTGGTCTCCCATTGGTAACCGATGTCTCAAGGATGACTTCTTGGGTATCAAATATTCTAGCCCATTCGTTTCCTGAAAATGAAACAAGATGTTACCAATCAGTCTCTGCCTGTAGATTGTATTTCCTCCGTCTGTTTTTCGAGTGAGTGAAAGTAGTTGACTAAGTTTTACAGTGTTTGGAAATAGAAACTAAAAGCTGAATAGACTGATTGGTAAACAGCTCGCAGCGTGCTTTTTTAGTGTGCAAGTGCAAAAAAATCCAACCAAAAACAGAATTACAAATCAAACCACTTCTTCCATACTAAAAGATTCAGAATAAGGTATTCTGAAAAAAAGGGTTAATATTTATAAGCACCTTAAGAAATATTTTTTATGTGCAAGGCTAACAATTTTAGCAGCTCTTCGAAGCACAAAAAGCTGCTACCTTTTTTTACTTCTGTTTCACCCTTTTTTTGTTTGTGTATGTGGGGGGAGGGACCCCATTGCATCACCATTCAAAGTAAACATTATCAAAGTGGCACAGGGAATCTTGATTGAGCAAGGCAAACAAGCCAAATTCAAGATCAGAGGGAAGTCAACCAATCCTTTGCGTTCTAGTCGTGTTTAAATCAGAGTAATAAGACCAATAGCGTTTCTTTCCTTTTTTTTTTTGGCTTTTCAGTTAAACATGTGACTGAGGACGGACGAAGGTTTACCTGGTTTCTTTCATAAAGCATGTGGTTCTTGGTGAAATATTTGTACGTATCTCGTCCTTTAGCAAGCATCTCTTGTTCAATTGACCCTATTATTCCGATGACTCGAGCAAGTAAAGTGGCAGGAGAATCATTTTGAAAAAGCACCTGTATAATGAATATTGTTCCTTGGAGTGTCAAAAGGGTAACAAATGCAAATAAACACAAACAATTGTAATGCCCATGAGACGAACACGAAAAATAATCACACTGCGTTTAAATCTTAATCTAAATCTATGAAACAAACTTGTGAACTCAGTCCTAAGACAAAAGATACTGGAAGTTACTACAGTTGACCATGTATAAACTAGAAAACTGGGAATTGGAAGAACTTACATTGCCAGTGCAAAGTTCAGCTAAGATGCAACCAAGAGACCAAATATCAATTTTCTTGTCATATGGGAGTCCCAAAATAACCTCTGGTGCACGGTATGATCTAGATTGGACGTACGAACAAAGATGATCTGTTTCAAAGCAACTGCTTCCCAGATCAATAACCTTCACCTCACATCTACTGTAACTTTTGACCAATATATTCTCAGGCTTCAGATCACAATGTATGAGCCCAAGACTATGTAAGAATTGAAGTGCTTCCAAGCACTGAATGGTAATTGACTGCCCAATCAAAAACAGTAAGTCAGCAATGGATACTGTAACAATAAGTTAAGCTAACAAAATCATTTATTTCTTCTAACTTGCAGTCTTGGCATTGTAAAGTAGACTTCTCCTCCGGATTCTCTGTTGAATTTATGGAACTCATACAAGTTTGCTTTAAGTAATTCACATACAATCAACAGATGCTCCTGCATAACGGTCAACAGTAGCCAATTTTCACACACCAGACATGGATTGCGTCGAATACTAGAATATAGAAATGCATACATATGACTATGATATAAAAGAAAAATGCATGGCGGGGTGATAGTTGAGATTTAAGGAAGGGTTCAAATCTTGTTTAGTAAAGTAAAATATTTTTTGTTTGTTTGGAGCAGTTTTAGGGAGTAATGCAGACTCTAAAAAGGTGTTTTTAGGCTTCTTTTTTCGAAGAGAAATGAATTGTTGTTTGCAAATACTAACATTGTTTTAGCTACTGCTTTATGCATTTATTTCAGTAAAATCTAAAAGCCAGGGATGTGTTAGTTTTTATTTTGGAAAAGTGCATCTATAATTTTTTAATATATAAAACCACTCAGTATTTTAAATTGCTAATGCTACCCTTATTATTTTTCTCACTGATAATAAATTAAAGGGTAAAATTTTAAATATATTTAAAAGCTCATTTTATTTTTAATTTTTTTCGAACATCCCAGATTTTAATCGTGTTTCAGCTTTTAGCTTCTATTTGCCCACAGGAGATCGGTTTAAAGGAAAGGAAGGCATACGCCCTACTTGTGCTTTCCCTTCACTTCTAAAAAAGCACTGAAGTTAGCAAACACTCCACTAATATGTCTGGCTTGAAAGGGGTAAAAGTATACTTAGCCACATTTTTCAAAGCTACTGAATAGACGCTCACTTACTCGATAATAGAAATAATCATACAGCCGAAGAAGATGATACTTGTCGGCTGGATCGTGTTTGTTCACATACTTGAGCAGCTTTATTTCATCAAGGCTCTGGTCGAAGAAATCCTTATTGTTCTTTATAATTTTCACGCAAACATCCATACCCGTGTGCAGGTCATGGGCCTGTATAGCTTTGCTGAAAGCAGCTGATCCAAGGTACTCGGTAACATGATATCGGCCCGCGATGACTGAGTTTAAAACAACTTGGAAATTTTTGTCCTCTTCAAAGCCAGTCCTGGAAAATAACCAAAGCATTATTATGTAAATATACAAACAGTTGAAAGTGATAAAGCCCAAAAATTAGAGTGATGCCTAAAATCCAAAGACCCAGCGGAAAACTAATTCTTAGTGTGACTGAACGAACATTAATATATACTCCATATACCTCCTGAACCTTTTCAAACATAGGGATATGTAATTTGTGATGCATAGAGATAGAAAATAAACTCTAACTAGTAGTGTGAGTCAGTATACTTACAGAGTTCAAGTTGAACCCCCACAATCTGGGTTTCATAGTCACAATTTCGTATTGTTTGAAAACCAAATATGCTGGGCCTCACAAACATTCTGTTTTATAGTTTAGGTCTTCGCAAGTTTTTACAAGCTTACTGACAAGGCCAAATATTTACTGCACCTAAGATAATTAAGTAAAACACCAAGAGACAACAGCGCATATTTAATTTAACCATGATCTATTTTTGGTAATGAATTCGTGTTTGGATCAGGCATAGTAGTCTTCATGATAAATATCAGAAGCTTTTAAAATTAATGCAAAAAAATGGGGTTAAAATCCTTCTCAGTAGTAAATTTATACACAATTATGAATGTCCCAATCTATAAAAACGATCTCATATTGTGGGCCCTATTTTACATATAATATATTCATCATCTATCATTACTGTCTAAGATTGTTTTGAAATGCCAAGAGTAGAACACTCAGAATGATGCTAGCCATTTAGCCAACCTTCCGATCTTGAGGTTTCTTTTATATGAGTATGTGAATATTTGATACTTATTCAGCCAAAAAAGGAAAATAATAAAAATAATAGTAAAAACACCAGGAAAATCAAATTCCAGTCCACCAGCCTATCTGCATAATAAAAACTCGGCTACCAAAGCTAACCATATAATGAGAAATTGTGAATTACCTTCATATATGCATACAACTCCAAATCACAGAGAATTCATAGTTTTATTGTGTGACACTGTGACCACTAGATGGGAAAATATACATGCCTGTTTTTCCTGTGGACAATCTTCAAGTTGAAGGTTTCGAATTCCTCCTCTTGTGCTTTAATCTGCTTCACTTGCTCTTGTACAGCAACGGCTTCCTCATCTTCTAATGCTCCCCTAGGATCTTCTCTGATGCCTCCAGCTTTCACATCCTCCTCTTTCTTTACATTTTCCCTTTCAATATAACCATAATTCGAAAGAGACGAGGGACTAGAATTTCCTGATTCCCCACTATCATTAGCTTCGCCAGTCACATTATTGTTGTCCTTGTCCGACCACAGTGGTTTTCTCGAGCTTGTTTGCACTGATTGTCCTTTTCTAGGAGGAGGAAATGAGAATCCTCCATCCACGTGATTATTTTCCGTTGTATAACCACTTTTATCATTACCCATTATATATTTATCCAGATTATGTCTCTTTGTTCTATTTCTGTCATTCTTATTATCCAAGTCTTGATCGAGAAAGTACTCTATGTCTCCTTCACTACTACCTCCAACTAAACTTTCTCTCACTTCACTGCCCATTTCAGCAGCATCACTGTTAATTCCGACACCAATTGATCTAACTGAACCGTGCTGATCGTCATCCATGCAGATATCATCAAGTCGGGACCTTCCACTTTCGCTCATAACTTTTCGATTTCCGAGCATCATGAGTTCATTGTTCTGTGTGACAAAGCCTTTCCAAACAGGCTCTGACCGCATTAAAGTCAACTCCTCCTCATCCATCAACTGTCCACTATATTCACCAATTGCCTCTTTTTCATTGTTCAGGCTTACAACAGGTTTATCTGAAGATAAATCCGGATCAACGTTTTTTGACTGGAAATATGGCTCCCCGGACAAGTAAGATTCCTCCTCAGCAAATGATTGATCATCTTCATCATCTTTGTTGTGTTCCCCCTCCTGAGGATCCGGAACACTTCCATGGCCCGTCCCCTTTTCATTGTCACTCGGGTAATCAACTTCATGCGCCAAAAACCAAGTCTCATCTTCGATTGGTTGTCTCATGTAGCCAACATCATCATCATCATCGTATTCATCGGAGTCCCAATATTCATGAGGGAAATCAATGGTTTCACTCATTCCATCACCTATAGTTGCAAAACCAGAAACGAGATCAGAAGTGTCCTCGGCAATACCCTGACTCACGGAGAAACTACTGCCTCCTGCTGGCCTTTTACCTATGGCATAATCATCATCACATGAAAAGTATGATTGAAAAGGTGAAGGGGTGTCAGAAAAGCGAGAAATTGAAAATATAAACTGCATAAGAGTTTGCTATGATAAGTGCAAAGATAATCGTGTGAAATATGTTCTGAGATCGACTTCATAAAGGCAAGAATTAACATTTAACATCAGTAGTCATCTCGGACTTTGAGGAGGGAAACAAAAAATCAAGGATAAACCTTTCGACAAAGAGAAAATTGCATTAACTTGTTTTCAATATAAACTCCATGAGCCAGACAAGAGGAGAGAAAATGCAATATCCACAGTTCCTACTAACAGATGTAATAAGCTAGTGACCAGCAGAAACAAAATGGCATAAAAGGCATTCAGGAATGAGCAGAAGCAGAACATGCTTACAGATCCCGAGCACGCAGCTTAAATGAAATGAGAAGATTAAGAAACAAAATTCAAATGCTTGGACATATTTCATCCACAACCATCCATGTTATTTTTTTAGCCTAGGGTCCTCCAATTCAACATAGCACATAAAGGAGTGATTTACACTGCACACATCACCCAGTACACACATTCGTCATATTTTTACCAATCTCTACATAAAACAGTAAATAGTCAACCAGAATTTAGTGAGAACCATTAACACAGTATCTTCTATGGTATATAATATATTTTATTTTAAAAAACAAAATAAATTTTGTCCAGGCAAACCTGAAGGATTGATTTCTCGGCCAATAGGTACATCCAGAAAAGACCCTATGAGATATGCATTGTCTGCATTCAGGATCTTTGGACCAGGGCCATCCCGTTCATACTTCTCCTCCCAGTGGATATTAAGAGGATCTTCAGACTTTAGTCTCACAGGAGGTAGCCTAGGCAACTCTTCCTTTTGGTTGTCAGAAGCAAGACTAAATTCTTTTGGCTCAACTCCCTGAGTCTTTCGGAAGTACAGAGCTCTCCCCACCTCATCCACTTGATCCTTTATTGCTGCCCTAATTTTGTCTGGTTCTGTTTTCCTCTTCCCCTCCTTGATATCCGCAATGACAGTAGCACTATCACAACTGGTTGAAGTGTCTTTCCAAAGTTCGGTAGATGGATATGCACATACATTATCTCGTAACCATATATTATCAGTAAGTTCATTCTTAGAGCTCGAACCATTTGAATTTCTTGGTTGACCAATTTCTTTAAGCTCACTCTTACCACAATTGAGAGACTCAGATGAATTCAACTTTGCCTTACCCGAAACCTGAAACCCCAAAAGGTTGGATTCATTAAGACCACTGCTAGTACTGTATTTCCGGGAATGTAAATCAAGAACAGTATCATCTGAACTCTTGGAGAAGGTGAAGTTCTTATCACTCGTCCCAACACTAGCATTGACCATGTTTTGTTCCGTGATAATAATACCACGACTTTTCCAATTGCTCTCATACCCGTTTCTCTCAGTCCCACACTCTACCTCTTTCACAATTAGCTCCTTAGAAACCTCAGCACTGTTGCTTAATTCCTCTAGACCTTCTTTGCTAGGCCGAGAAATTTTTATTCCCGGGCAGTCTTCCAGTAATCTTGGCCCATTCATTTCCTCGCTTGATTTACTACCGAGCTCCTTACCATCAAGATTAAGCTTTCGCATGATTCCATTTAGATTGGATTTGTTACCCAGTTCACTTATCAAAGCAGTTTCCGCATTTGTATACTTGTTCCTTCTCAAGAAGTCGAGTATATCATCTACAGACCGTGACCCAGCCATTTTACGTGCAATATACACTTCCAGCAATTCGAGTATCAGAAATAGCCCCTAAGTGAACCTGAAATAAATAGCTCAAAGAGTTAAACACCTGCTACTTTTAGAGCTTTTCCTTTTTTTTTTCCAGTCCCAAACTCAATTTTCTTTCAAAGAGAACAACACGTTGCTTTCATGTACTTCCTTTCCAGAGCCCCCAAATACTATTGTTAAGATACAGAGACCAAAACTAAACCAAAGACGACAAACCTTAGGAAAATGGCGTTTTCAAGGATCCCACTACCCAAAACAACAACTAAATCAACATCAGTCGCATAATTTTACAGAAATTTACAAGTTTTTTTTTTCTTTCTGTTTTCCCCTCTGAAATTTAAATATAAACCTCGGTGATATCAAGAAAAGATCTGCGCTAAAGCATGAACGAAACCCTAGAAATCAGGAGCAGCCGTAATTTAAAAAAATGGAACTCGAAATGCATATGATTGCCGGAATGAAAACCGGAATTAACGTGGGTGAAGAAACTTACAGATCGAAGAGTGTGGTATTGGAGGAGGAGCCAAACACGGTGCTATTGAATCCATCGCCCGAACTTCGTAATCGTGATATAAACAAACATTAAAACACTGCACTTCTATATTTGTAAGTATATTAATATATACACACTACATTTACATTATTTTTTTGTGTGATTCTGGTAATGTTTTGTTTCCCCTTTAAATTATTTTAATTAATTTGATTTTTTCCAAAAATGATTATTATTGTTATTATTATTATTATTAAAAAATTATGAAATTGGATAATTAGTACTAGTATTATTTTGAGGAATAGTATTAATAATAAAAGTTCAATTTTGGGTGTAACAATTAACAAATACACACCACATGTTGCGAGTGAGTGTTTCTACTTTTTAAATGACTATATTGCCATTGCAATTTTAGGAATTTGGTGGACGTACAAAAGACTTGAAGGGCATTAATGGGAAATCTCAATATCACCTGGGGTACAATAATAGATGGTGTGTATTTATGGCTTATGAGCAATAAACAAAGTGAGATCAATGACATGTTTGTGTTCTACACTTCTTACAAAATTAAAAATGTTCTTGTGAGAACAGAGGTACTGTAGTATTTTATTTGATAAATATAAATAAGAAATATAAGTGACTAACTAAACAACAATTAATATAAATAACAATAAACAACATATTTTGTCATATGATCTCACTAGAAGAAAAAAATCCTTCCATCTTCCATCCCACAACACATGACTTCACTCCAAAACTGAAATAAAAATACTAATCCAATCCAGAAACATGTTACAACTAAGATTCATCGACGAGACGAGCAGATTTCAGAACATCTTCTGCACAAAATACCCTTACATCTAGTAAAAAAATCTCTTCACACGGCAAAAAAAGAAGAAGTCAGTATCACCTAGGACCTGATAATTCAACGGCATGTAAATTTTCGGTAGAGTCGACAATCCAATCGGAGGTGGAATGCGGGGCAAGCTCGACCTCCTGCCGGAGAACCTCGACCTTCTGCCATTCGTCCCATCTCTCAGCCAGCCCATCTCCTTCTAACATCCTGACCACATCCGACATCTTGGGACGGTCCATTGGGGAACTCTGGGTGCACAGAAGGGCCACCTGGATCAGCTGCTCCACTTCTGCTTCAACGTACTTGTTCTGCATATCCGGATCCACCAGCATTTCTAATTTCCTTTCTTTCAGAAGCCCTTTCACCTGGGAAGTCAATATTTAACATCATAAACTTAAGCTAATACTAGTATGTGTGTGTATGTGTAGAGAGAGAGAGAGAGGGAAGACGACATACCCAATCAAGCAACATGACATCGTCATCATTTGCAAGGCGAGCCAGATCAAATGCCCTCTGCCCAGTTATCAGCTCCAGAAGCATAATCCCGTACCCAAAAACATCCGTCTTCTCAGATGACTTTCCGGTTGAGAGGTACTCGGGAGCTATGTGCCCGATAGTCCCACGCACAGCAGTCGTCACGTGTGTATCCTTATAATCCATCAGCTTAGCCAAACCAAAGTCTCCAACCACGGCTTCAAACTCCTCGTCCAATAGTATATTAGCAGCTTTCACGTCCCGATGGATAATCTTTGGGTCACAGTGGTCGTGCAAGTACGATAAACCCCTGGCAGACCCCAGAGATATACGTTTCCTCGTGAGCCAATCAAGTGGTGGCTCGTTCGGTGGACGTTCTGGAAAAAACCAATACATAACAATTTTAGTTTGTTCCTTGTATGATTATGGCTGAATTACATAAACACTTCACAATGTTATAATTTATGTATGAAAGTTAGTTTTTTTTTATTATCTGAATGGCAATGAAAAAAGTGAAAACTAGTAGCAGAGATAAAGGTTGTGACCTCTTAAACACGACGCAACACTCCCATTAGCCATATATGGATAAACGAGCAAACGTTCGGTCGGCGTCATACAGAATCCGCGCAGCCTAAGAAGATTACGGTGCACTGCCATACTGATCATCTCGACCTCCGTTTGGAACTGAAGCTCCCCGCCAGGGGTCCTCTCCTCCTTGAGCCTTTTGACAGCTACCAGCGAGCCATCCGCGAGACGTCCTTTGTACACCTTCCCAAAACCACCTCTCCCTAAGATGTTTTTATTGCTGAATGTGTCGGTCGCAACTTGTAGTTCCCGGAGGGAGAATCTTTTGAGCTGGCCCAGGTGTACCTCAGGGTCCTCCTCAGCTGCATGCAACGTTATGTGAACAAGTTATTTGAGGAGCTAGACAAATATATTGTGCAATAAAAGCATTTCCTACCAGGCACATCGAAGAAATCGTCCTGCGGTTTTCTACGGCGCCACCATGCAAATGCAATGGCGGGGGCTGCAAATAGCAAAGCAGCACCGGCGGCAACTCCGCCAGCAATGGCTCCAGTTTCACTGTTTCCTCCTGTATTGCATGTGTTAAGAAGACACGCGAAAAAGAAACAAAAAACAAATATCCTAATACTTTCATGAAAGTTCTAGCAGTTCAACCAATTTATTTCCATCATTTTAAAAGAAACATCCAAAATTAAGTATCGGCATACCCGAAATTCTGAACTTTAAGGTAAAAGGGAAAAATTAAAGCAGCAGATGTCATTTGGGATTCTAGCATAAAATTTGTATATAAGAAAAAATATAGTAAAACGCGAAAGAAGTATATATTAAGAATTGAAAAAAATAATATAAGAAAATGTTCACTCAAAATATATCAGTAGTTGTAATTATGTAATGTAAATTAGATGGTGCAATTATTTGCTTAAATAGTTCGTTAAAGCATAATACATTTGCTTTAATAGTTCGTTAAATAGTACCAAATAATATACAATGGAGAGGATTCGGATTTCTAAATTTATCCAAACACCCCTTAAATCGTAGATTATAGCCAAATAATAAGCACTTAAGCATTGATAAATTAATGTAATAAACGAAACAAGAAACTAGGAAAACCTGGCATAGGAATTGGAGGTGGTGGAACAAATGGAGGAGGTGGAGAGAACGGAGGAGATCCAGGGCACGGCCTTCCAGTGACGGGGCCACATAGGTTCAAGTTATTCGCAAAACTGTGAAGAAAGAATTCGTAGGTGAGCTATATTGATTGGAAGCCTAAAAGTTTCAGTTCAGAATCATGCAAGGGAACATATGATCAAACATAAGGTCATACCTGATGGGTGTGAACAAAGAAAAGGAACCATTATCCGGAACTTCACCCGAGAGAAAGTTATTTGTCAAATCCCTGAATAAAAATGAAACAATCACTATGTCACTTCTCGAATGAATACATTTTGAAAGTAATTGAGAATTTGAAACCAATATGAGTACTCACAGAACTTGAAGGGTTGAGATATTGGTCAGTGACATAGGAATGGAGCCCGTTAAGGTGTTGTTATTGAGCCGACTATCCTTACAGAGAACAAAGTACATGAGATTTTTTTTATAACAATCACAACTGCAAAGAACAAAGTAGACATGCCAGTATGCCACTATAGAAAGTGCACATCATGCCGACCCATTGTAATTGTAAATATAAACATATTTCAGGGGTTAATCGTAATTTTTGTTCTGTAATTTGGCTAAGCTAAACCTCAAGAGACTAATTAACTTGCAATAAAGCAAACATGCTTGTAGACATCCTTGAACATAAGAACACAATAATCGACCATAAAATGCAAACTCGTTAATATTAATTGCCAGACAAGGGAAAAAAACATTACGCACAGGAAACGCAATTTCGGAAGCTTCCCCAAAGTGTCCGGAATGGAACCACTGAATCTGTTCAAGTACAAATCCAGGCTCACCAAATTAGTCAGATTCCCGAGGTCGCTGGGTATGGGGCCACTTATGTTATTACTGTATAGCTCCCTAATAAAACAAACAAAACACAGAAAATTTACTGTGTAAGGTCAAACTACAAGTTTACATGAAAAAAGTCAACAATAAGCCAACGAGCATATAAATCTATTATAACTTGATGATGAGAGGGTTTAACTGAGGAAGTGTTAAATTTTCTCTCAACTTCTCTACTCCAAAACCTTACAGGCCAGTTTCCGAAGTACTTGGGCAAAATCCTTTCCAGGAAGTTTTATTCACTAATAATGAAATTTCGAAATTATAACTGGAAAGCTATTTTTATCAAAGAAAAAATCTAATAGTGAAATTCTCAGGAATCCATCACGGGCATGAGTCATAGCCAACTTTTAAGATGGAAATAAACAAACTGCTTTACTCCGTCAAACATCATTTCACATTTAAAACGTACCACGAAGAATACAAATTATCGAAGAATATTCCCTATGCTGAAGACTATAATTCTCAAGACATAAAGATTCGACTAAACTGCACTCAAGCCCTCTTTCAAGATATCGTGTGGAGGTAATACTTTTTTCTTGAATAAGCAATTCCCAGAATCTACTAGCAAGAAACTCGGTAGATTTTTAGTTACTAACATGTTTTTAATACTGTACATTGTTCCGGCATGGTAGCAGAACTACGCTCAAATAAAGCAAAAATAACTTACAAATACTGCAGATTCTTCAAAAGTCCAAGCTGTGGAACCAATTGACCGGATAAAGCAGCATTCCCTAGATCACTGAGAAAATGGTTGACGAGAAAACACAAATATTAGATTTTAAAAAAGGCACTCCAACTAGAAAAATCAACCAAAAGTGTGGTTAATAACATATATCCTTACACCCGTATGACACTGTTCTCATTGTTGCAAGTGACATGGAACCATGTGCACGGGTTGACAAGGGTGGGGTCCCAGCTCTGAAGTACATTCCCGGGATCTACCAAGTTCGCCCTAAGTCCGTGTAAGGCATCACCTATCCAAATCCAAACATGACCATGGGAGAAGTTATTAGGTGCCAAAACCAATGAATGCTAAAAGTCGGAGCAATTTTTAAGCCCAATTATTTGATGCTCATATGGATATGTACAATGAAGTTTGAATCGAGGCATTTCAAATTAGGTACAAAGACACGCCTAATGTGATGCCAAATGTGATGCTAGAAGTGTCCAAGTGAAAGTTCAAACTAATACAACTCTCTAATTTGTTAGTGCTTGGTTTTCTTCAACAAGAACCCTTACCGATTAAAACGAATGAACGAGTCACGGCAAGAAAAAGCATCGTAGTGTTCTTATCCATAATCCTAAATTGACATTTAAAACAAAAAGAGGATATACAAACCTTCCATATTAGCATAAATACATCTGAGAGGATGCACCACCAAGATCAACAGAGCCCCCAAGGACAACATGCCCTCTCTTTCCATCAGCTTCTTCATCCCCAAATAATTATATAGATACAAAAAAACTGTTGTATGTATATGTATAAAATAGGTTTACAGTTCAGAAGCTCGTAAAATAACACCTCAGATCCGAATAGGAAAAAGGCGCAGCGAAAAATTACCAAAATTCAAAGAAACCCAGATGATATTGTCACCTCATTCAGCCCGACATTGCTCATCGATAAGCTGAATCCTGTATAACCTTGAGCCCAGAAAAAATCTTCAACTGAAATTGAATTTACGATAAGTTATTGAATATATACTTAATATAAAATAATATTTGAACCAGGTAGCAATATATTTTCTTCGGCACTTTTAATGGCCCTCTGCAACCTTTTTACTCGACTGTACTTTACCTTTCCCACCCCTTTTTTTCTCTTTCTCTCTCTCTCTCTCTCTACCTACCTACCTACAAATCTTCTTTCTATATGTTCAATGGAGGAGGAGGGGGTGAGAGTGCGAATGTGTGGAGTCATAATCGTTTTCCTTTTGGGGCGTGTGTGTGCGCTGGGTGCAGTGTTTTCGAGAGCTGCCCGGAACGGTGAGAGGGACTGCCCCGGCTGCCCGTTTTCCGTAGCCTTGAACGGCTTCGCGCTCACAACTGTGACTGTCAACATAATTATAATGTAATTTAATTAAAAAATTAAATATAAAAATATATTTTTAAATTAATATAAATTTGATTAAAAAATTAAATATAAAAATATATTTTTAAATTAATATAGTAATAAATAATTATTGTATTATTTTAAAAAGTAAGAGTATAATTGTATTCATTATCTTCATCTACTACATATTTTTTTATTTTTTAGGCATGTAAAATAAGAATTTTTATTTTATTTTTTAGGCACGTAAAATAAGAAAAATTAATATTTATATTAGTTTGATAAAAAAAAGTATATGTAATTGAATTGAGTGTAAAATTAGTAAATTAAGTGAAAAGTTAAAGTAATAATTGTATTTTTAAATTAAGAAAAAGATTATCTCTTTTAGAGTGAAAATATATTTAAAATAACTCATAAAAAACTGTAAATTTTAAAAAAAACAAATAAAGTATTTTATAAAAAAATTAATGGAAATGTGTCTAATTATATAAAATAACAAAGTATATTAGTATTAGTATACAATATGATAAATTATACTACCTCTCTTCCACAAAAATTACAATATATATATTTTTTTAAATATACCACAATAATAGTTGATACGCTTTAAAAAAATATATTCTAAACTTTAAAATATTATTTTACTCTTACTTTATTCACTACCTCTTCTGTCCCGACTAATGGGCATATGTGGTCAACGTTGTTGACTTTTTTTGTCCGTCCAATACCAGTTGGATATTAAATCCATCTGTTGTGGCAGCTGCCCTGAATTCTGGATCCTCATTTGTAATGTGTGGCCTTTCATTATCCTGTTGGATAAAAATGTTCTTGCTTGCTCCTGCTGGCCACTTAGCTTTTATAGCTTGTAGAATCTGTCACTTGCATAAGATAGAATTTAGAATCTGTAAAAACATTAAAAAAACATGGTTATTGAAGTTTTTTTAATTACCTGATTCAACATGCATTCCTTGATGACTTCTTTGTTTACTGAGTCTAGTGGCTTTGTCTCCAAAGTACCCCTTGGCCTGTTCTTAGAGTTTCTTTGGGCTGCTTCTTGACTTGTAAATGGCCACAATCCAATTTTGCCATCAAACACGACTTCCCCTTCACTGTTTATCAAAGGTCTACTAACTGCACACATGAACATTACCTTAGGGATGAACCTTTTTGATTTGCAGGTTTTGTGGGGTTCCTTCTCCTCTGGTACCATGTAGTACCTCTCTGTGTTTCTGCTCATGTAGAACCACTTCTCATCTATGTGTACTGTGTTGTGCATACCATCAAACTTTATTTGCTTGGTTTCTCCGTCTGCCCTTAGTGCACTTAAAGTGAACTCCAGCCTTTGTTGCTTGTTTTTTGCTGTCAACTCTGGTTTTATAGCATTAGTGTGTGGCTTGATCACCCCACCTTTTGCCCATCTACCCACTTGACTTGTGCTGACATCCAGCCCAATGGCCAATGTTCTTATACTTGTTCTAAGTGAAAAAAGAATTCTCTGCATTCTTTCTTTGTCTAAAATCACTGTTTTTAGTTGTGCAACACCAAGCCTATTTGACTTAAATAAAACTGACTTACCTTCATTTATCAGTGCTTTAGCTGCTGCCCAGACTCTGTGAATTGTTCTTTTTGAGATGCCAAACTTTTCTGATGCTTTATTGATCATACTATGGCCCACAACATTGTGCACTGAATTACACATCAGAAATTGTGCTATGTGATTCTTTATTTCTGGGCTTACTTCTGCTCTTTTATTGGATGTTGGGTTGGGTGAAAGCTCCATTTTTAAGGTTGTTGGCAATAAATTTGATAAATTTAATGAGCAGTTTCTATTTATAAGCTGTATTAGTTGGGGATTTAAATTTGCCAAAAATTTGGGGGGAAATTTGGGGGGAAGGGATTGGGGGGAAACATCATTTTTTTTATTGCATTTTTCACATTTGTTCACTGTTCACTTTTAACTTTTTTTTTTTTTTTTTGCAGATCTGCAAGCCCTTAACTATGAAGAACATGTTGCTGTGATTTCCAAAAATTTGAAAATGCCATGATTTTATTGATCTGTTCTTTAATTGTTCAAGAAGTTCTTCAAACTTTTTTTGTAATTTGATTTTTTATGAAAATTGTACTTGAACAGTACTCCTGAATCTGTATTTTATTTGAATGGAGTTTGTAAAGTGTTTTGGTGGGACATGTTTAGTATAAAGTGGGTGGGATTAAAAAGTTAATCTATACACTTAAAAGGACCCTTCTACCTTTCACTTTTCAGCTTAAAATATTCAGAATTTGACTTTTCTTAATAACCGTGCCTAGTCAATGTGCCTATATCAAAAGGACGGAGGGAGTATACTAATACTAATATACTATTTATATATGTATTAGACTGTACAAAAAAAGTCACGTTCACCAACTATACCCATTAATCTGGGACATATGAGTACTTTTTAAATTTCACTCAAAATTACTTTATTTTTCAATTTAAAAATACATTTTTACTCTTTATTTTTTAATCAAACAATCAAAAATTAGCATTTTTCCAAATCTATTTCCACACAAAACTATTTCACCTTTAAGAAACTATGAGTACTACTTTTTTTGTCATAATTTACTATTCATACTAAGTTAAGATGAATATTGAAAAAAATACTATATTTATGTTACATACAAATTATCATTTTTTTTTTAAATTATAAGGTAACTATGATCATTCTTAGGGGACACAAAAATATTAATTTTTTACTTTGTGAACAAAATTAATAGGTACAAGTGTATTTTAATTTGCAAATTGAAGTAATTTTGAGTGAAATTTAAAAAATTCAGTATATTTATATTTGTAAAATAATATTTAAAGTGCAAAACTAGATTATTATTTTTTACTTGATTTGTAAATACTTGTGTAATGTTAACCAAAGGAAAGTGTGATTATGTAAGTGAATTGTTGTCTTGTATAAGATATATCCGGTTTAGTATAAAGAAATAATTTAATTTCTTTCAGAAAAAATAGAGTATGTACCTTTTGTGTAAGGTACTCACACAAAAATTTGGTAGTAACTAATTCTTGTTTAACTATGAAAGCTGGAATCATGTAAAACCATAAAACAGATGCAATAAATTCAACATAGCTCTTAGAGCATCCAAATGATAAAGTACAATTTTTAGATGATACTAAATTGTATTTAAGTAAATTGAATATAATTTTATATAAATTTGAATGTCGAAGTTTTGATATTAGCTACAATTTTAATTATAGCCAATTTATTATAGTTACATTTTTGTTACTTCTTTTTAATATATGTACTTAAATAAAGTAAAAAATGTGTACTGGTAGAATTTGTAAAAATAAAATTTACTTTTACATTGTTTAGAAATGTAAATATAAATTGATAAGTACAAATTATTTTTGATATGATATATAATGTGTGCACAAATTTATATCTTGTAGTAAGTATATCATTTGGAGATGCCTTTATGTCCGTTTTTACACATTCACAAATTTTGTATTGTTTGGCTAGTTGATCATAAACAATTTTAAGTTCTTATCACTTGACATTACCGAAAAATAATAATAGTACAAAGTTATTCCGAACAACTTGAACGACTTCACTTTGAAATTATTTTGATCAAACATACTTAGACTATCTTTATCGGGGACGTCTACGCCCCACGCCCCCTGTCCTAAATAAAATTAAATATAAAATGAATTAGAATTGTATGACCAGGTCAATAAATGACCAGGGCGTGGAGGAACTTTTATAAAAAGTAGTGGGACACGTGTTTGTCCCACAATTTACCTGACATAATTTAAATCACTTATTTAAATTTTATTTTATTGGTTTTAAAAGTTATATTTTATATTTTTATTAAAACAAAAAATATATATAATTATATTAAAATTAATAAAAAAAATCCTCTATAAATAGAGTCCAATATGGAGGTATTTTGTACATTTCCATATCCACTTATTTTGTACTAATAATTAAGCATGTTAGATGTATTTTTTTCGTTATTTGTTTAAGTATTTATTTGTATTTTGAATTATTTTCAATATTGTGTTTTTATTTTTATTTTTTAATAGGTTAATTTATTTTTAAATGTATGTTATTTTCATTATAATTTTAAATTAAAAATAATAACTTTTTAATATTTTGTATTTTTTTATGTTTTAAAAAATAATAATTTTTTTATTAAATTTATAAATAAGAAAAAGAAAAAAAAATAGAAGTGGGTTGTGGGTGTGGATAAATGATGAAAAATGATAGGTTTGAATTAAGTAGTAGAATAGTGACGTGGAGGAGAGTGAAATAGTTATTTTATTAATAGGTTGGGTTGTGAGGGAGTCATGGATAAAGATAGTCTTAGTCAAAAAAATAATAACAATTTTAAAAGATATTGTAAGCTGTTAGTGTGTAGTTCGCTCTCGTTCACATAGAGTCTTCGGACTCTTGTGAACTAGCTTGAGCTTCACACTATGGTTTTTGAATGAACTTCATCCTTATGTGATTTTGCTATTTATGTAGGTTAAGTATTTCTAAGTATGCTAGTACTTGGAAGTCCGAGCATCAAGCAAATGCAAAATACACTGTGGGACTTGGAAGCCTGACTGTCTCTAGTCCCTGGAGTTCGAAGACCAGAGGAGTTCGAACTCCTTGACACTGTCCACCGAAGGAGTGTTGTAGCTGTTAGCTCTGGAGTTCATCCTGCTAGGGCAATGAAGCCAGAAGCGCGAAGAGTGAGAAGGCCTTGCTAGAGGACTTCGAACTCACAGTTGGAAAATCAAAGAGATGCTATGCACTCCAAGTTCGAAGGCTCGCGAGAGACAAAGAATCGAGAACAATGTCGGTGTTGAAATATTCGAGATTCCATAGAAGATGCTTTGAGCTCGGCCCATTAAGCGCAATTTCCGAAAGTCCATTGGGTTTCACTCACAAGGTCTATAAATAGTCGCTAGATTGTTTTTAGACTTTAACACTTTTGAATTGGAATTTCTAGAGAGAGAAATATTGTAACCGAGGGACTTCGCTAGAAAGCCCCGGTAGTTCACTCTGCTGTAGTATACTTAGAACGAGTTCGCTAGAAGGAGTTCGAAGTGTTGTTGTTTAGTCTGAAAGTTTATAGACCGCTAGGACTTTGAACTACTAGACTTGTTTTTTGTCGTGTGACTTTTCTATAAGTTCGTAAGGACTTGTAGATGTTTGATTGAAGTGTTCATTCTCTTATGAATATAATGATATCATTCAAGAACATCTGCATTGTGTTGACATATTATCAAAGTACATAGACCCAACGCTTATTACATTACGGGTCTACTTAGTACTGCAGTTCTCAACACTGTAGTGCTTATAACACAATTTCATAAGCTTCTATTTAACAATATTATTTCAGAAAGAGAGCGAGAAACATTTTTGAAATTGTACCTAATTTAATCAATGATTTGCCAAGTTGACTCGAATAAACATTTAGTACTAGATTTCGTAACATTTAATCATAAGTTGTGTATACTTTTGAAAGAGTATGAAGTAGTAATATTTTAGTTTTTGACTTATTTTGATTTATAAAGCTCGATCATTTAATAAGAATATTCTTTAGGTATGAAGATCTTGAATTCGATCATTTACTTGAGTTCGATTTTCTTCTGAGTAATTATTGTTTGATCATGAATTACTTGAGTTCGATTTTCTTGTGAATAATTATTGTTTTAATTGTTAAAAGTACAAAATTTCGTCCAAAAATAGTAATTAGTTTGAAAATGTTGGTTTAATTTGTTGTTGGGTGACTAGTCAATTATTGTAGTGATATTCCATTTGACCATTTCAAAATGCATTCAATCCATTCATTGAAAGCTTTGATGAAACTATTTACTATTTATTTATTTCGTTTCTTATAATTACTTTTGTTTAAATATATAAAAATATTTTTCTTATACTAATTATTTGTTTTTATTTATGAGTCAACCATACATAATTAGCATTTGTGGCACGACAAAAATGATTAAGGGAGATAATCCGCCAGTTATGCTCTCCTCCCCGCAGCGGGATTTTTGATTAAGCCCGACGTCTGACGTGGCAAGGCCACTTAATCCGTTTTCTTTTCTTTTTTAATGTTTTTTTAAAGTTTATCAATCTATCGTCTTCTCTCAGCTCCAGTATTGCAATAAATCAAAAAAAAAAAATATCAGATCTATTCCTTTTCAATCTTCTTCTCCATTAAAAAACCTCAGATATTTGCTTTTAAATGCTTCGTAGCAGCGGCTTGATGATTCTGAACCGTTTTGTTCTAGCGGCCAATTTAAAGTCATCATCGGATATAAGAAAACTCATCCAATAGAAAACTTTTAAAACATGGAGATTAAGGTTAGAAGCTAGAAAACCAAAGGTTGTATCTTTAAGCGTCGATGTCACAGTAGACCATTCAGTTTGCTCAATCACCCAATTGAACGCTTACATTGATTCGCCGGAAGTCATCAACGACCCTGGTTTTCGGTTGGTTGATTACGGCAACGATGGGGTTGAGATTCGATTTGGGGAATATATATTGCAGTGAAAATTAACAGTCGAACATTGTGCTGAAAGTCCTTTGAGATCATAAAAACGAATTGAAGAAAGGAGAAACAAATAGATCTGAGTTTTTTTTTTTTTAATTTGTTTGATTTATTGCGGCAGTAGAGAAGACGATAACTTTAAAAAGCATTTACATTATTAAAAAAAAGGATTAGGTGGCCTTGCCACGTCAGACGTCGGGCTTAATCAAAAATCCCGCTGCGGGGAGGAGAGCATAACTGGATAATCCGCATGCATCGTCCCTAATCATTTCATGTGTCAAAACTCAAAAGTTGCCCCAATCCATATTTCACCAAATATGGACAGTGAAATTTTAGGCCCATTTACAATTTCAGCTTTCGGCCCAACAGAGCCCGAGTCCTTTTAGACACTAAAAATAGCGTTATTGAAGAAATTCGGCACGTTGACCCCGTAGAGGACAATAGAGCTCAAACAAAAAGTTGGTAAATTAGCATATTAGCAGGTAGGGAGTACCTACCTTTTTCTTTCCTCCCACCCATTTTTAAGTACTAGTAGTATAGGAGTAGTATATATCCTCTCAATATGTATATCAATATGTTAGGCTCTTATTTATTTTGTATTTTACACTTAATTTCAGTTCAGTTCAATTCAGATCGCTTCAGTTCAGTTCAGTTCAGATCTCTTCAGTTCAGTTCAGTTCGTTTCAAAATAAATTAAAATAAAATAAACAAAAAATAAATTGAATCTATAATTTTAAATATAAAATCTAGTTACCGTCATAATATTATTAATATTTTTAAAAAAATATTTAATAATTTATACAAATTATTATTATTTTTATAAAAAATCAGTTCAGTTCAGTTCAGATCGCTTAAGTTCAGTTTAGTTCACTTCAGATCGTTTCAATTCAATTCAGTTCAGTTCAGCGTTTCAGTCCAAAATAACATGTCCAATTGTCTCTTAAAAATGTGCACATCTATAAATAAAAAGTTTTTTTTATAATTTTATTATTCCATTACTTATATATTTACATTACCATTATCTTGTCACTTAAATTATTCATTACTTACATACATATTATACCCATAAATTTTAATATTTAACACATAAAAAAATTATTTTTTTTTGAATTTACGTGTAAATTTCTCTATGAAACATATAAGATACGAAGGGAGTAGTATTTTTCACTCGAATTGGAATCGCAGTTTCGAACCGATCGATAGTTCTTTTTCGTTACATACTTTTCTAAAGTTTTGTTCTTTTGAACTTAATTTCATTCCATTTCAATTCAGTTCAGATCAGATCCTTTCATTTCAGTTTAGACCGTTTCAATTTAGTTCAGTTCAACTCGATTAAATTTGTTTCAAAATATATGAAAATAAAATTAAAAAAAAAAACATTTAAAAAATATTTTTGAAAAATAAAAATTATTATTATTTTTATAAAAAAAAAATAAATTCAAATTCATTCGTTCAATTCAACTCAACAGAACATAACCCAATTATGAAATTATTGACGGCAATATTTTTTTTGTTGACAAATAATTTTTGAGTGTGCACATGTATATTTGTATACATTTATTTAAAATTCGTTTCCCATATTTATACATGTGTTGTCTGTGTTGTCGTGTATTTTTATTTATATTAATTAATGTAGAATATTGTATCATTAATTACTAGCAACGGCAACGACCAAAGGACGCAGAGGTCTCATTTAATTAAATCTTCCCTGGCCACCACCTACCACAGTACACACCACCACACACACAAACATTAACATTAAATTCGTTCGTTGAATCGCAGATCATATTTCTCATATGGAGGAAAATACAAATACAAATACAAATACAAATAGGAATATGAATGCTGCGAAGGTGACGGAAAGTAGCAGTGCTGATGCTACCGTTGACCTTTCGATTTATAGCATTAATAATCCATGCAGTTACATCCAACAGCTCATCCGGTCGCTGCTCAAGTGTCTAGGCCTCGACTCTCAGCCTGCAGCTGCCGAAGACGACACGACGATTGGGGATCCGCCGCTGGCCGGAGACGACGACTCACCTGCGCTGGCCACGGCGAGGGTTGGGAGGAGGCCACCGGCGCCTCCCATAGGTGGGGGGAGAGGCTCTCAGACTAATTAATTAATTAGTCTTGCCGGCCGGCCGGCCGGATATTGATGTTTGTGTATTTTGATTTTGTTTTCTCTCCGTTTGTTTTTTTTAATCGATGCATATTGTTTGTCCGTATATGTATGTAATGTATTTGTTTGTTTTTAATGGATAGTTTTATTTATTTCTATTTTCTACCTCTCATATATATTCTGAATTAAATTGATTCATGTCCACCCAATATTTTGAATAAATGAGAATATAGAACTAATTTTTTTTTCTAGTTTATACCCCTCTCAATCCTGAATTAAATCGAGTGATTCATGTCAACGGAATATTTTTGAATAATTGAGAATACTATATGGAATTAGGTATCTCTAATATTAAGGGTTATTTTTAATTTTTGTCTATGATTAAATAATTCATCTTTTTTTAATTATAAATAAGTTATTAGTTTAGCAATTAACCATTATATATAAGATATACAATTTTATAATTATAAGTTTAGTAATACACTTAGTAACAAAATGCAAAAATAATGAATTCTAAATTTTAAATTTTATTTTATGAGTTACTAAATTACTTTTTTTCCAAAAATATATTTTAATTTTTTTTACAATAAAATTAATAGTACCCACCTCCACTTCCTATCAATAATCATTTTTTTTTTCGTTTTGAATCAAACAATTTTTATTTACTTTTGAAAATTTTACTCACAATTAATTTTAATTTTACATTATTAATTAAAATTTAAATATTATGAGACTTCTTAACCATTTGAATGTAGACTAAATTAATTTAAATTGTAAATGATTTGAAATGTCTTTTAACCATTTGAATGTAGACTAAAATAGTTTTAAAATTTGTTAAAATACTTTTTAAATGTTTAATGTGTCTTATAATAAATTTTAAATTATTTTTTAGTGTTCCTAAATTATTTAAAATACTTTTTAAAGATTTGAAATATCTTAAAAAACATTTTTTAAACTTTTAAAAATTTCTAAAAAAGTTAAAATACTTTTTTTAATAATTGAAAATATTTACATTTTTTTTAAATGCTATGATTTAAAAATATTTTATATTTATAATAAAGGAACATTAAAATTTACAAAAATATGAAGAGAATAAAATTTATAATTAGAATCCTTCATACAATATAATATTAAAGATTGCTTACATCAAAAAGATTTTTTATTAAAAACAAAATTTCAATTTTTTATATAACGAAAATAGTTTCTTAAAACTTTTATAAAATAAATTAAGAAAAAATAACTTGTCCAAGTCACATGACATCTTACTAAGTATGCACAAGATGCGCAATTACAGCATACATGTCGAATAAATGTAATTATATGTGCACTTATATATAATATTATATTTACGATAATTATGTGCAGTGTACTCTATAAAACCAAACAAAAAGGATCTGAAAATAGAAAATAGAAACCATTATATTAAATGTTCATAACTTTCTGAGATAGGTAATTTGTTGAGTAGTACTAGTATTATTTATATATGGACATATGAAGAAACCCCAAACCTAAAGGGAGGTGAGAATGCTAGTAGAAAGGCAACAGATGTCAAAGGCTATTAAGGGTATAAACGACATTTATGCAGATGTTAAATTGTGCTACAAGGGGGCTTGAATTAGGGTGGAATTAGGTTGCAGGATTTGGGAATTTAGCCTCAAACGAACACCGTTTTATACATCAGCTTATTACACACATATGAATAGAGTGAAAAAGATAGGAATGTAGATGGAAAAGTAGCCGTTGCCTGATTTCAACTAACTCACAGCTTTAGCCAGTTGCGATGTTTGGAAACTGCTAGGCACTTCACCTTAGGGTAAACAAAACCCGTCTTCGGAGGATGCCCATCAACAAGAGAGTTTTCATAAATCTCTTTACACTCTTGAACAACCTGTTAGACAAAAAATAACAAAAATAGGTAAGGAAATATATTTGGTTAAAATTAATTTGTAAACTATTCACCTCTTTAGCATCTTTCCTTGGAATGCCTTCTCGAAAGCCCACAACCTTTTCAACTACTTCTGGCTGCAAATTTCAAGAGCACAGGTTAGTGGTTACTAATTAAAGATTAAAGATACAAGCACTAATCCAATTCCCAATCAGTTCCGTATCAGGAAAACTAATTGGAAAGATATTGACAATGGAGATTTAATTAATTGATCAATGATTTCAATTTAACGACCAAATAAACTGCAAGAGGGATATATGTCAGCAGCCCTTACAGGACAATCTGGCTGATGTTCGAGAATATTTGTATATACGAGTGTGAAAACATCTGGGCTCTCGGATGAAGCAAGTTCTCTCAAGTCACCAAGTACCCTTACTCTATTCTCAACTTTCTGCAGCACATAATATGTTACTGTATACCAATAACCCTGATAGATCCAGTAACCAGATACAACACACACACACATATATTATTTGTATTATCATATTGTTTCTTATTTTTTTGTGTATTCATATACTTTTCTCGTTCATTTACTCTTATACAAGGGGAAGGAGGACGTAAATTCTAGGGGTTCCTAGTTCGGAAGTGGAGCTTACAGAAGCACTGATATACTCCCGGAAGAATTCCGTGAGAGCCTCTTCATCTAGCTTCATCCTTTCGATTGTGTCTTCTTTGATATAATTTTTCTACACAGCAGACATAAAAATAGTTGGAAAATATATTCTGCAAATGAAATATATCTCTTCACAGGAACCTGGGTAAGCAGGTGATCAACGTAGACAACTATAGTTTCTTCCAGGCAGGCCTCAACAAATCTCCTAAACGATCTCTCTTCAATGTACCTTCAAATGTATGAACAGAGTCGATGGAGAAATAGATGAAATCATCCTCCATAAAAGATGAATCAACTACTGATTTTCCGGAGGCAGTAACTTACATCTTCACATCTGTAAAGTAATCACTAAATGTCGCAACTAAGTATTCAGTAATTTGTCCCTCCATCCAATCTGGAATATCAGACAAAAAATCAATTAAATATCATGATTAAATGGAATGAAATTTAATTTAATTTGATCCAGCATTGCTACATAAATTCATGCAACCATAATCGATGTCCAGAAAATAAGATTTAATCTAATTTATCCGTTTAGGTCATTCATCTTTTATTTCATTCTAGCTTTACTTTCGGTATATGATCTGTGTTACTGCTTTATGTGGGTGCACTATAAACAGATATCAAAGTACGACTTCTAAATTTCTAGCAGCCTACCAGTACTGTAAGGGCAAGAGTTATAAATAGTTTTCACATGTTCATAAAATAAACCACAACAATAGGATGGGCATAAAAATATAATTACCTTTAAGATATAGCTTTACAAGTAATTCCTGTACTCCTGGATCTTCAAAAATGACTCTAACTGTTTGATGAACAGCTTCCTAGTATAACATTCAATAAAAATCACTTGAAACACAGCCAATGTGAGAAACATATAGTGTCAGTATGTATAGCTTCACTATCCATTGATAGGACAGAAAAAATGATAATGAATACACTAGAAGCTGAAAATAAGTAGTCAGTGTGCATAACAAAGTACTCCTAGTGTTTAGGTCCTCAACGTAGAATATTCTTGAAAACACGGCACCTCAGCATTAAAACTACTATGCTCCACTATAATGTAGATCCAATACACAAGATGCTGTCAGCAAAACATATCTAAAAGTAAAAATTGCATCACAGACATATACCTTTGCAACCTCTAGAAATCCTTTGCAAGTTTCCTCAAAGTTGACCTGCAAAAGTGATCAAAGGAAAGATTAAGCTTCCTCTTCAGACATACAGTAAATACAACTTTACAAACATGCAGATAACCAAATCAATGCTTTTAGTCTAAACCAAACATGAAGAAAATAAATGGTAAAAGTGAAGATCTAGCGAAGCAGCTGGGTATTGTATTATTTTATTCTTTATATCAGTTATAGATGTCCTTGCCATTGGTAACCAAATCGTTTCTGGGATTAGAACTTAGATTTTGAATTATGATAAGACACAATTTTGACTACTACAAAACCAAACAGGGAAGACTAAAATGTCAGAAAGGCGTCATACCCAACATGATGAAAACAAAAGGTAAAAGTGAAGATCTAGCGAAAGCAGCTGGGGCTTGTATTATGCTATTCTGTATATCACTTATAGATGTCCTTGCAATTGGTACTCTTTCATTAGGTACACCGTCTTCTCCTAGTTTCAACTTAAAAAGCCATTTCCTAGATAATATGATGAATAAGGAAAAATAAAGGAGTGGAAGACACAAGTTATCGGGATACGTGGTCACCTGCTCCGCATAATTCTGTGGGAGAGCTTCAAGTATGTTAGAACTTAGTTCCATTGCAAGGTCATAACAGCGGAGATTGTTGTTGATCTGCAATTCAGTGATTTTAGTAGCAGGATATAAATAATGCTCTGGCAACCATTGGATGCAGCTATTAACGTTGGGATAATTTTCATACCATTGCACATAAAGACTCGAGACCAATCTCAGAAGGAGGTTCGTCCAATTTATGCCTTTGTGCTGCTTGAAAATCAATCATGACCTGAAATAAGTATCAGAACAAATTCTTGGGTGGTGATTGTTGGAGAAAATAATTTTATTTCAAAGTTTAATAATATGATAATTTGTGATTTTTATTTATTTTATTTTAAAAACAATCTAACTTATTTCATCTCACAAATGATCTCACTGTTCTATTTCTTTCAAATTTCCCATAATTACAGTACAACCTATAGTAAATATATCTCTCCCCTATAAATTTACATTATTAATTCAAAATAAATAAATCAAAAGTATACTTGAATCAAATCACACTCTAAATTTACTCTGTATTCTGTTTAAAAATAATTTTCACTGCTTTCACTCAAATTCTGAAAATGAATGGAACAAAAGCTCATCCAATCGCCTCCTTAACAATAGTTAATATCTCGCCCTATATTCATTTTATATTCTTCAAAAATCTTATGATTGTTGATCCTTTCTATTTCCTTTTCTTCTTTTTTATGGAGAGGTAGGGGATGAAAATGAAAGAGCATACAACTGCACCTAAACAAATTTTAGCAATCCAACCAAAAGTGATCAAGCAAGCAGGTGAAACCAGAACAACAGTAGAAATTAACAGCCTAATTATGGTCATGTTGAATTTGTAGAAATGAGAGGCTGCAATATTTTCTAGGTCAGCAAACTAATCGAAGTTGAACCTACCTGGATGATGGCCAAAGCAATTCTGTATACCATGACATCAGTGCTATTTTCTCGTACAATTTGCACTTGCTCTCCAAGGATGCGAAACAAATCTACAGCAGCAGGCGTGTACAGTTTACCTTCACTTGTTTTCATTGGGGCCTGTACCTTATCAGCCTCAAGTATATTCAAGTACCATTTCTACATAACATGAGGCCTTCAGTTGATTTTTCGATCAGAAAAGAGTGAATAATAAGAATAGAAATCAGTATAGACACTGTTTTGTCCATGTATGTACCCTTGTTGTGGCTTGCATGCGTTCAACATAAGCATTCATAAGGGGGTCCATTGCACCGCTCTCAGAACAAACTTGGGCCAGAGCCTCGTCAACACCAAGTCCAATTAGATTTTCTTGGTAGTTAACTACCCACCCAGTTACCTAATATCAGAAGCAGATGTTCAGTCTTAAATTCTCTAAACATACTTAGCCACGAAGGAAGCTATTCCAAGATATATATTTTACAAAAATAATAACACAGTCTAGAAGTCACAAGAGAAAGAAACTAAAATTCGAATCAGGAAAAGAAGATGTATGTCTTTTATATGTGCCTTTGAGAGAATAAAAATCATCTAACCAGAAAAAGAAGATGTATATCTTGTAACATATACAAATGTTTATTACAATATATAATTAAAAAAGAAAAAACAATATAGATGAAAAGCAGTTCCGGACAAAATATCAACTTCAAAGGTAATTGATTAGCATACAAGGATGAACAATCACAGGTTGTACTCTAAAATGTTCAAGTCACATAAGGCAAACATGAATTCACAACTGTATAACAAACTTTAAGGAATTAATCAACACAAGACTACCTCAAGATATGACATTTGAGTAAAAAAGTAATAAGATGAATACCTTTAATATATCTATATTAGTCAGATCATTAGCCCTGTCACTGAGTAGTCTGAGCCACTGAATAAACCTCTCAGTATAAAGATTCACCATGAGTTGGAATATTTCATATCTGAAGGAGATTATTTTAATGAACCAGCATGAAAGACAGAATCAGGGAGGCGAATGAACAACATAATTAACATAATTAGAGGATAAGCATGCTAACCTAGGTGGAAAGCATGGAGCAACGTAGTCATATATATCTCCAAGTTCTTCACCAATCTGAAATTAATCAGAAAAATTCAATCATAGAACAAATATATTTGAACTAGCAAAACTTAACGCTGTAGATTTTGCTGAACCCACATGACATGAAAGTATTGCAAAGTCAGAGAAAAAACTTTAACACGCAATCAAATATGTTGCGAACATAATCTCTATTCTGATTGGTTTCCTAAATCTTTAAATTAGACTATGTCGATAATGAATTGACAGACATGTTTTTTGCAGAGCTTGATACAGTGATTTTTTCCATAGCTTTAAAAATGGGTTATGTATGTTGTCCAAAATTACACTAAAGAAAACCAAACTTTTCTTTGCCTCTTTTCAATGAAATATCTTCAGGCTATTTGTAGTCACTTGAAGTCTAGAACAAGTTACTCGCACACATGACGTATGAGGTTCCTGAAGATGAAATTCAAATTATAGTTCTAGCAATTCTATAAATTGTTCAAAAATCAACAGAGTTTAGCAATCAGGGTTACAAACAGGTTAGTTATATATGAATTTACCACATATGGATATGGTACGATCGAGCTACAATCATCAAAATTTTAATTATGTCATTAATTCATCTGATTGTTCAAATAAATGGCGTGTACAGATTAGAAAAAAAATACTAGTACTGTAATAGATAAACTAAATTGAAGTGAGGGATACAAATTTTTCGATTATAACCTTTTTTATATTATTTTTGGAAAATATATTTTTAATGAACACTTTCTTTTAAAAAAATCTTTATTTATTTCAATAGAGTAGTTTAAATTTATACAGTAAAATGCACACAAAGAAAGCTACTGATGCAAGACACATGATATACTATTTCAAGACATAAATTGAACATAATATCCTAGTATTTCTATACCAAAAGTGAATTTCAATTTGTTTCTCCTTTCTTGACTGTAACTTAATATAGCAGCAATAAAGTCAATAATAGTCAGTTTTCCTAAATTACCAAGAGACATCATGAAAAGAGAAAATTGAATACCTTCTTAGCCTCCTCTATAGCTCCTTTGAGATCCTCAAATACAAGCTGGAAGGCATAACAACATTGGTACATGAAAATTCATACAGAATATAATAAGTTGTAAACTAGTGTTGTCATTGTCATATATGAAAACCAGAATAAATTAAGAACCTCACTGAGCAATTGGCTGAACCGTGCTTCAACAGCCTTTCTCGTTTCCTCATAACATTTATCCTTGTAGCCTTTCCCTTGAACCTTCAATTTCTGCTGAGTAAGATATCTTGAAGACGGCATTGCAGTTGTGGTGTCCCCAAATTATGAGAAAATGAACCCACTTAGTTAACAAATTCATGCAAAACTGTCTCAAATTGTAAAACACAAACATGGAGTTTAAAACTAAATCGTGATGCAAATGCATTAGTTGGTTAGGTAAATACTTGACATTATCTATATCCATCGCTCCACCTCCTTCAGCCTCAGCTGCTTCAGTAGCCAGTTGTTGGTCCAGGATTTCTTGTGTCTCAACAACCCTTTCCATTATAAGGGTAAAGTAAACAGATACATTAGTACCTAAATGAACCCAGCCAAGGAACTCTTATGGCAAGTGTCTCATTGAGATTGAACATACCTCAATGCACGAACTAGTGTTTGCGGGCTGCAAAAATGAAAACAAGAATAATAACTTACCAGTAGCCTACAAATGCTATGAAAACTACAGCAACAAGTTCATTAAATCTATAAATATAAATGATTCAAAAACGGTCAATTAATAATCATATCATGGACCCCAATTTCTAAATCATCTAACAATATCAAGAAGTAGAGAACAAATGGAATGTCCTAAGGAACAATCAGGTGACGGGGGTGCAGGCGCCTAACGCTGTGGGCGCAGGTTGGGCCGTTTTGGGCTGAAAGTAATCGGATTTTTGTAAGCTTTTTGTAACTTTTGAGTTTTAGTCTCTTACCTATTTTGTGAATAAGAAATATAAATTTTATGGTTAGTTTTTTCTTCATAAATAGGGCTCTCCCATTATTATATAGATTAAATCATCATAATAAAAATCTCTGGTGAAAAATATCTGAGAGATATCTTCTAAACGAGCTACAAAATTCAAGAGTTCCCAATTATAGTGATTTGCAAACTCCACTAATTATAAAATGAAATATGAAGCGGTAAATGGATGTAACCGTTGTTAACGAGTGAACCACTCTAATTCTTGTGTGGAAATTGTATCTATAGCACTTAGTGACGTAAATTCCTTTGTGGGACCCACTACACATCACTCTACTTTATTACTCCACTTTATTTATAAAATAATAATTAAATATTAAATCAACTATAATCAAACCTCACTCACTAGTCACTACACATTAAATACTAATATTTTTAAATATACGCGCCAAAAGCAAACGCCCCATTTGCACGAGACGGAGGGAGTAATATATCAAAATCAAAAGCAGATCACAACTGGGGAAACATATTTATTCTATTTTAACAAAGGAGCAAAAAATCAAAACAAAAATAAAATAAAAGCATTGGTCAAGAAAAACAAAACTATTCAAGAAAATTTCACAATAAATTAATAGGTACTTCAAGGGTAATTAAAGGATGTAATTATACCAATTTGATTGAGGGACTTTCGACAAGAATGAAAAACAGCTCAGAGCAGTTTTATGGACAAATTAGCACATAACTCTAAATTTTCAAGTTGTATATTACAATGCCAAATATACATTTCCCCAGTAGTTCATTTATAATTATGAAACTTATGTCAATTCTAAAAAAAATGAACATTAAACTAAAAACAAGTGCATTCCAAGGAAAGAAAATCCTTAGAACAAATCTATACCTATCAGTAACAAGATTAAAAACAAATATACCTTTCCTTAGCAAGATTGAGGAAGTTAGATATATGACCCCATAACGTCTTTTCAAAAGTCTCCCACGTTCGATCTATATCTTCAAAGTATTCACTGTGAAACGTTAAAATTAATCCATTAGAAAATGTAAAACTGTTCACTTTTAGAAGCTAGTACAAAAAAATGATCAAATCATAGGTGATAGAACTAGGAGAATATCCAAGAAGTTGCATATAAATTAATATTTAATTGGGTAAGTGTCATATTAGCACATAGTATTTTATATTTTGTAGTTTAACACTGTTCTGTTGACATACAGATTGGTCAAGAGCTTTTAAGAAGCAGCTAATAAAGTTTGAACGAAATGATGTCACATGGATTGCCAACAGTCCTCTTCAATCTTGAAAAGTCAGATACAGTATTCAAAGAAAAAAATATAATTCACCAAGTGAAAATGCACATACACAGCATGGTTTAACAATGCATGCCATAATTATTAATTCATGTAAGCTTTCTGACCTCAATCGGCCAACCTCTTCTTCATGAGACGAAGCAGCTGCTAATGCAAATCGTCGTTTCCCATCCAGTGCAGTTAATCTCTAGAGTTGAATAAACATGCTTTCAGAACATATTTTGATATAGATCAATCAGATAATTAAAACCCAAGGCCACAAAATATCAACCTCGTAGGTGTTTATAAGTTCCTTTGCATCGCTCAAAGAATTACGTGCCGCAGCAGATTCGTCAGAGATTGACATCATACCCTCCACATCCTGCCAAAGAAAGGGGTGGGTGGGAATACACCGATGAAAATATGGCCACAGATAGAAACAGTTACATAAGGAGCACCTAAGCGGCTAAGCCCCTTGGGAACAGATTGTTACAGTTACTCCGTACATTACATGACTGCAAAGACACAGCCTAATTTCCAAATTTACAATGAATAGGTGTTGTAAGAACAGTAGAACACAAACACTCACTTTCAGAGTCATGTTCAAGTTGTTCCTCGCATTACTTAGGAGTTTTATTTGATTATGATTCTCGATCAATGTTTGACATTCTTGACATAACCTGTTAGGAAGGAAATTTCTACATCAGCCTAAAAAACCAATACGCCAACTCAAGAGATGCATTCTTTCATCGGAAAAACGAAAAGCATTTATACTGTAGTTAACATAATCTTCATACCTGTCAATCTCCACAAAATTATCTCTTAGATCACTTATGGTCTTCTGAGACAAGAAAAGTGAATCAAGACCCGCTTGTGCATGTTCAACCTGAATCCGTATACTCAGAGATGAGATTAGAAGATTGGACACAACTCAGTAAAACAAACTGTATGATCTCTCTAACCATATACTTGAAGCAAGATAAAAAAAAATGAAAAGTAACTAAGTTGTCAAATTAGTAAAATTCGGTGTAGAATCAAAGAGATCTACCTGTTCGGCAACCATTGTACTGAGGTGTGCATCATTTGCCTGACACAGAAGCATAGAAATATGTTGATCGCCTCGGTACAAAGGTAATAGTCATCATAAAGTGAGATAACATTGAATCATATGGCCAATGTGCGCAGGAATTAAAACTCCAAAATTATCAAAAAGACCAAACTTCTACTAACATTGTTAGAAAGGGAAAGATAGAGAATAAGAACGTATATAAAAATAGAACTTCTCTACTACATAACATATACTAACATCGTTAGCAATACTATCCACATTCATAATACCGGTTCTCTTAATGACCTACGTCTCAAAATACATGCCACATAATGACCATGTAAGATCATGATTGGGTTAATAATGGAAAGCATAACTACAATTATCTATGTATATTATCCTAGGTATCAAAATAAAATATATCTAGATTTCAAATGAAATATTCACCCATAGTTTTTTAAATTGGAGGTGCGCAGGTGCGGTCACACGTGTAGCGCACGGTGACGAGAAAGGGAGTCCATCCGAAAACCGATTTTTGTGACAGACTGACAGGAGTAACTCCCTAGGCTTATAATCTGAGCATTTTTTCCATGAGAAATCAGTGTGGTACAATTAACAATCCAAATTTAACAATATTTTACCCATGAACAAGAACCTCGTCATTCAATCGATATGCCAAAATTTTCACGTATAAATTTTCATGTGCGACGACTGCATACACACGAAATTACAGGCTGAAGGAACGATAATCTACGATAATTACGAGATTGATCTCCAAAAGAAAAACTGACCTGCTGCCGAGCAATGTAATCTGCTTTGATCGAAGAGATGGACTGTAAAAGCTCCTGCATCGGCAGAAGCTTCGCCACCTCTCTCACCGCCGCCTCCTTCGCTTCGACGCCGAGGTCCTCCACCATCATCTTCCCGTCCTCTGTACAGCTAAATCTAAGGTGCTTAGATTAATCGATGTTCAATATTAGAATGGGACTGTGACTTCAGATTCGTGATTCACGGTTCGGATCTTGACCGACCCGTGGACCATCACGAGCGGAAGAACGAAATGGGCTAATGTCCATTTGAAAAGCCAGGTCATTTACCCCTCAAAATTTACTAAAGTAATTATCACAATTAATTTACCCTTTTTAAACATTTTAATAGGAGTATAGTTTAAAATATTTATTAAATAAATTTAAAAAAAATTAAAACATTTAAAAATATTTTAAAATATTTTTTTAAGAAATTTTAAGTAAATATTTTATTCGTGTTTATTTCTGTATGCTAAATAAATTGATGTACTGTAGTGTATTTACCTAATTCACCTAACTTATGTTTTCCAATCTTATTTACTGCTAAAGTTAGTTATTTATATTTTTCAATCTTATTTATTGCTTCGTATTAGTAATGGAGTATTTGGCTATTCTAATATAATGTCCTAACTCTTTCCTCTATAAATTCATATCGGTTATCCCTTTTAGATTAATAAGTAGCAGTAGTAGGTAGCAATGGACATAGACCTTCTTCTCCTCCTCCAATGGCTATTTCCTCCTCTTCTTGTAGCTCTCCTAATTAACTACAACCGAAACCCGCAACAACAACGACTTCCCCCCGAGGCCGACGGCGGATGGCCTCTGATCGGCCACCTCCCCTCGCTTTCCGGTGGGGCCGACCTACCCCACGTGACCCTGTCCAACATGGCGGAAAAGCACGGCCCGGCATTCACAATCCGGCTAGGCGTCCACCGCGCCCTGATCGTGAGCACCTGGGAAGTCGCGAAAGAGTGCCTCACGGCCGCCAACGACGCCGCCTTCTCCGTCCGGCCGAGAGTGGCGGCTTTCCGGCTGATGGGGTACGACTTCGCCATGTTCGGGTTCTGCCCGCACGGCCCATACTGGCGGGACATGCGGAAGATCGCCGTGCAGAACCTTCTGTCCGCCAATTGGATATCGACGCTCGGGGACTCGTTCGAGAGCGAGGTCGATGGCCTCGTCAGGAAGCTATATAACGAGTCGTCGTCGGGAGAGGCGGAGATGAAGAGTGCGTTGGGGGATTCGACCCTGGACCTGATGGTGAGAGTGGTCGCGGGGAAGGGGGGTTTCGGGGGGGTGAGGGAGGCGGGAGGGGGCGAGAAGGTGAGAGAGACGTTCAGGGAGTTTTTCAGGCTGATGGGGGTCCTGACTTTACCCGACGTCTTCCCGTTTCTCGGGTGGATGGGGCCCACCACGAACAGGGCGTTCGGGAGGACGTCGAAAAAGATGGACAGGATTCTTCAGGGCTGGCTCGACCAGCACAAGCGCCGCCACAAGGGAGACGGGTTCATGGCTCGGATGATGGTTGCTGCTACAAAGGTTGCTCAGGATTTCCCCCAACACGGTACCGATACGATAGTCAAAGCCACATGCCAGGTACATATAATGTATTGTTGTGGGTTAATTTCAATCGTCGGCATAGTCAGAAGCTCTGATACTATATGTTAGAAGTCTTTTCATCTAAAAGCTCGAACTAAGTTGAACAACTTAACATTTATTGTATTGCAGTCAGTGATGTTAGGAGGAACCGAATTGCTGGCAGTGACCGTCACATGGGCTCTGTGTTTGCTACTCAACAACCCCCACACAATGGCAAGGGCTCAAGAGGAGCTGGACCTCCACGTTGGCCGAGAGAGACGAGTCCAGTCATCGGACGTCCAGAATCTATCGTACACCCGAGCCATAATGAAGGAAACGCTGCGCCTCTGCCCCCCGCAGCCGGTCGTGACTCGCGAGGCCGTGGAGGACTGCACCGTGGCCGGCTACCAGATCCCAGCCGGCACGCATCTCATGGTGAACTTGTGGAGACTCCACCGGGACCCACGTGTTTGGGGCGAGGACGCCCTGGAGTTTCTGCCCGAGAGGTTCTTGAGGGAATTAGAGGTTGCTGATGTCAGAGGGCAGCACTTTGGGCTGCTTCCGTTCGGGAGTGGTAGGAGGATGTGCCCAGCCGTCTCGTTCGTGCTTCAGTTCACCGAGCTTGCGCTGGCTAGTTTATTGCAGGGGTTTTGCATCGAGAAGGCGTCGGACGAAGCACTCGATATGACGGGGAGTGCGGGTTTCATTAACTTCAAAGCCACTGCTCTTCGAGTTCGGCTTACTCCAAGACTCTCTCCTAGCCTTTATGCTTGATCGAGCCATATATATAGTTTGGAACATTTCTGTTGACCTTTTAGTTATAATGCATTCAAAATAAGTCATTCATGTATTATACAATGATATGTCAAAATAATTGATTGATGTTACAATTTATACTCTTTCCCCCACTCTCACAATAATATACACGCTCTCGAGTCATGTCACTACCTAAAAACTGTTGAACACCGACTGTCGAAACATTAGGTAAACAATTATCGACTGATTTACCGGCTGTTTTAGCAGTGATAAAATGCTTCGTAAATATTACCTACTGACTGATTTTAATTGTCACTAATTACTAACCACTCGACTGAATTAAACTTAATGGTACCAAAAACTAAAAAAAAAAAAATTAATGGGATGATTACTTTGGATGACCAGCCCCACCACCTAGTTTTAACACCCTCTTCTGATTTACATATTGTTTTTCCGGGTAGTAATTAACGATTGTTTTTTGATTTCAGTCGATATGTTTTTAAAAAAAAAATAAAAATAATTATTGATAAATCAATCGGTCGGCATTTACTTACCCAAAGAAAAACTCGGCAATTATCGAATATTTTTTGCGCACAAAATTTTGCTCCAATAAAATGTTTGAAATTATAAAAAACCTTTTTATTTTAGTATAACAAACATTAAGACAACATATATAATAGACCCACGTGGTGTGTGTAAGAGTGTATGGCCATATACTGAGATACATAAAGATAAAGGCAAGTATATATGGATCCATATATTACTAGTTAAAACTTATGGTGTACTTAGGCTGCCCGCTGGGCACAAAGATCCCGAAGTTCCTCTCAAGGTCAGGGCCGCTCTTCTGATTCTCATCAAACATAGCAAAAATATAGGTTTCGATAGGCTGCCCGGCTCGTTTCGGGGTCCCATCCTTTGCAAACCGAACCAAATTCGTGTTATAAGTCCTGGCATACTCGACGTTCGTCGTGTCCCCTCCGGCCGACGGCCACCCGCTCTCCGACACCACGACTTCCAGCGCCGACCCGCCGCTCTTCTCCAAGGCCGCGTACAACCCGTCCAACATGGCGTAGAAGAGATTCTGATACCTCACCCCTCGCGCATCGATTCCATCGGACGTGAAAAGAGCGAACTCGAGGGCGATATCGTCCTTATCGTCGACGTAGGCGAAGTAAGGATATATGTTGGCGAGGTACGGCGAGCGGTTTTCGACGAGAAAGGAAATGATCGGGGCGATGTAAGACTCGAGGACGTCCGGCCGGAAGACCCCGTCCTGGGGAGGGAAAGTGTTGTTGAGGACTATCATGTCGATGGCGGTTGAAACTTTGATTTGGTTCCCGAGGCCGGCTGAGGAGATGGCGGCGTGGATGTTTTTCATGGCCGGGAGGACGAAGGGAGTGAAACGAGAAGTCTCTGGCCTCGCGGGGCTGACTTCGTTCCCAACTGCGATGTACCTGTTGAAATAGGAGGTATGTGAGTGCGGTCCGAGACACGTAGCGTAGGTAGGGAGCTAGGTTCCATCCTAGAATCAATTGGTACCAAAAAGTAAAAGGTAAAATTGTATTTTAAAGTGAAAAGGCGGGAATGTTTATTTTCCTTTTTTTTAGTGTATCAACTATTATAGATACCTAAAAAAGGAAAGTACTATATCTATTGTGTGAGAGAGAGAGTATAGTTTCTCTTTCCGCACAAATTTAACGTAAGATAACTCACATGTGACCACAACAACACAACTTTAACAGTACCTGAACCTCACGGTCGGATGGTTTATCACGTTGGTTTGGACCCATGCGTTGGCGTTGTTTTGGTTATCGGCGAGGTGCTGGAGGTCGGAGTTCGGGATGCCGAGCATGAGCTCGATGTCGGACCCGCCGAGGGCTTGGAGGGCCGCGGGGTTGGGGTCGTAGATCCGCATCCTTTGGATGTTGTACTGCTTGCAGAGGGAGACTACTTCCGATGGGGAGGGTAAGTTGTCGCCGAGCATTCCGTAACAAATGCCGGTCGAGGCCTCGGCAACTGCAAGAAGCAACCCATATTAATGTGACACGTAAATATATGATCAAATGTTTTTATTGTAATGTGAAGGAGAGAAAACAAACCTTTGACGAAATCAATGGAGGTCACCATTATGATCAAGAGAGCAAAATGGATGAACATGGAAGTACTCATGGTGGTGTGAATGTGAAGTACTTGTGAAGTTGTGATATGAATCACTTTGTGATCGATCGGCTCTCCATTTTATACTGTGGATGGGTTATAACATAGAGGGTCATAATTGTAATTTTTGGTGATTTGAATAATTGAACATGTAATGTATTCCAACTAATAACTACTCCTCTACCCTCCTTCGTGACCATTCAATCATTCATAGCGCAACTAAGTTCTTTTGGACTTAATTCACTTCAAATCGTTTTAATTCCATAAATTAAATTCGTTTCAAAGTAAATTAAAATAAAATAAATAAAAAATAATTTGAATCGATAATTTATATATATATATATATATATAATCTAGTTAATATTGTTAAAATTTTAATAATATATTTTTACAAATATTTAACAATTTATAAAAATTATTATTAATTTTATAAAAAATAAATTCAGTTCAATTCAGTTTACTTCATATTCATTCAGTTTTAGTTCAAAAGAACAGAAATAATAATTCATTCTGGACTGCACTTCTCTTTTTTTGGTATTTCAAACTAACACAAAAAAAAAAAAATTAAAAATATAATTTATTCGCTACTTTATTTATTTACTTTTTAAATTTTACTTATAATTACATTATTTTTTATCTTAAAAATATATTTTTACTTTTTATTTTTTAATAAAAATGTCTAAAAAATATTTTTTGTTTGTTTAATTTGTAAGAAGTGTTTAAATTTTTTTGGGACACTAACGTATTCTTTGGGGTATGCAACACCAAACTTCTTGCTATGTCGTTTGTAGGAGACTAAGAAAATACACGGCTTGACTTGGAAATTGAAAAGTCACAACTCACAAGTCACAAGACTCATGATCAGAAGTCACAAAACTGTGACTTTTCAATCCAAACTTGTTGCGTATTAGCGCGTAGTATGAAGCACAAAAACGCGCCAACGACATTAAACACAGGATACATACGACACGACGGACGATGGTCAACGTATAGTGAGAAAAACTCTTCATTTTGTTGTAAAATACAACACGACGGGCAGTTGGCCGGGCTGAAAAAAAAGTTAACCGTCTGGATTTTAGGCAGCTTCGTTATGTGTTTTGATTTTGTGATGAATTTGTTTATGGTTTGGTCATTGGTCTGCGGAGATAATGATAGATTAATTACCATAAATAAACTTTTACTTTAACTTAAATAAACGAAATTCGAGGACCTGTTTGTAATTTCCAAAAAAAAAAAAAAAGTCGGGGACTCCTTTTGTTCTCGTCAAAATGTAAAACTGACATTTCCAAAAGAGAATGTAGGGCGTCGCCTGCGCGTCTCCTCCGTCCAACCGCCCACAAATCTCCGACGCCAAAAATTCAAACGACGACATAGTAAGAGATTCTGATACATTTCTAGTTACCACAATCGTTTTTAAGATTAGATTATTTCGTAGTACTTCTTATTTGATGAATTTGATGTTTTTATTTGGTACTTTGCTTCAATCCTTTTTTATTAGGGTAAGATTTATGCTTAATTTTTTTCTCTGTGGCTTTATAATAACATTGCAATTTTTTCAAGGGGCTGTGTTTGATTTTCAGGGAAGCAATTTGTTTTATTTTAATCTTTTTACAAAAACATATATACAGATCTTCCTTGATCTATGTTCAGCTTCGAGTTCATGTGATGGTTGAGAACAACCTCATTATAAAAGAAGAAGAAAATGCTAATAAATCAGTAGATTTACATTAAATCATATAATTACTAGGCCAAGAAAAAAAAAAAAAAATCACGCGTCTGGAGTAGACGATTATGACTACTAACACTTACCACAATATTCTTATGTATAGGGATCATGTTTTGATGATCAAATCAGTACTTCGCCGAGGGTATGGAATCCCAGTTAGAATCCCCCTGACTTGCCTGCTGCATTTCCGGCGCAACGTCCGACACGCTCCACACCTTGACCGACTTGTCGAGGCTCCCGCTGTACACCAGCCACTTCTCCTCCTCCTCCGCCGCCGGGTCCCTCTCGACCGCCAGGCACTTGACGGGGCCCGTGTGCCCCGTCAGCACAGACAGGCACACGTGGACCGGCCCTTCCCTCCTCCACACGCATATCGTCTTGTCCGCAGACCCACTGAACACCAAACTCCCGGCCGCCCCCAGGCACAGCACGGCCAGCTTATGCCCTTTCAGCACCCCCCCGTGCCTTATCTCCTCCTTCTCCTCCTCCTTCTCCCAGAAGTTCACCAACCCGTCTGACGACCCCGAGTACAGCACCGCCCCTTCCCCCCCCACCGCCAGCGCCGTCACCGCCGACTCCTGAGTCAGCAGCGTCTGACTCAGCGTGTGCTTGAACCCTTTATTATTATTCCCCTTGGCCTCCCTCTTCCACACCTTCACCCTCCCGTCGGCCGACCCCGTGTACACCAGCCCGTCGTTGCTGGCCACCACCGAGTTGACCGCGTCGTCGTGGGCCCGCACAGACTCCACGCACCTGGAGCTCCCGGTCTTCCACACCTTGAAGGTGCGGTCCCACGAGGCGGAGTAGAGGAGGCCGGTCTCGTCTCGGCTCATGCTGAGGCAGGAGATGGCGTCGGCGTGCTTGATCCACACCGCGGTCCTGTGCCGCTTCACCTCCACGTAGCTGCTGGGCTTCATGGAGGCCTTGAAGATGTCGAAGAATCGAGGCATGGTGCTGACCCGCTTGATGGAGCTGGGGGTCCGCGGGTTGGCCCGCCAGACGCGGATCTTCCCGTCCTGGTGGCCGGTGAAGATGCGGTCGCCGCAGATGATGATGGCCTTCACCAGGCCGCTGTTGGACTTGAAGGCCGAGAACTCCTTCATGGACTTCCAGACGCGGATGTTCTTGCTGTCGGAGCCCGTGTAGAGGATGTCGTCCTTGGCGGCTAAAGAGTATATGTGGCCCTCCTCGCGGACGATGGACCCCACCAGGCTGTTCTGGGGTTGGTCTTCGTCTGAGGAGGCGGTTTTGACGGTGGGGTCCGCAAAGGGGGAGGGCTGGTTCCATGGGGACATCATCATGGGGGAGCCCTCCCCGCTGAGGCGCTGGTTCGGGTCGTAGGCGGAGAAGCTGCTGTCGCGGGTGCCGAAGTCGTCGGGGTCGGTGGCCGTGGCGCTGCTGCTGCTTTCGAACGACATTGTGTCTTGTTGTGTGGAGTGATTTTTTCGATTTTTCTTTCTTTGTCGTGGAATGTTGTCAAGAATGGAAGCAATGGAATTAGAGAGGGGGAGACAGAGGGAGCTGAGAAGGAGAGATCTTGTAGGGAATGTTCATGGTCCAAGGAAAATGCTTTTATTTTTATATATGGCTTCAAATTTTGTCTTTTATTTAATTAATATCAACCACACGAACACATGCCTAAGTATAAACGTATTTTTAAGTTAAAAATTAAAATAATTTTGAAAAATAAATAATATAAAGTAATATTGTTGAGGGTCTTATTATTTGTGAATTGTCTATTTAAAAAAAGTGTTATGTTATTATGAATTGGAGAAAGTAGTATGGTTCTGTTAGATATATTCTTGGTCACTATTCTACATATAGATAAAGAATTTTGGTCTCATATATAATTTAAATAATTTTATTATCTTAATAAACTTTTTTAATGTGTTATTTATCTAATTCTAACATTGTATATGAGCTGATTAAATTTTCAACTTACTCATCATAAGGGGAGTGTTAGATATATCTCACATTGCTATGAGTAATTTCGAATAAATTTTCAACTTATTTTTTAGAGGAAATGTTATATATATATTCCACATGACTACGAGTAATTTCGATGGAAATTTTGACTTGCTCGTGAGCGGAGTGTTAAATATACCCTCCCTCGAATGAGATGCCGGGCCGTTTGTGATCACACAGCCGCCCTGCCAAATAGATTGACAAGTGTAATCTATATATTTGAGAAGGCAGAAAAGATGTAGAGTATATTATGGTTTTAAGGACACTGTAAGAGGAAAAGGATATATCTTGTAGCGGATAATGTTTGTCCGTCCCTTCAAAGTTAAAAAGGAATGCGGGTTCAAGGGCAATTTACTATACTGTATTTGTACCAACTTCACACATACTTGTGCTGAATAAATGGGATACTGAGAGTGCAATGGGTTCTTGACACGTGTGATACTTTTGTTATGTGCAAAATCGATTCACGTGAATCTATATTGATTCGACGTCTCAAGAAAATGTATATATTGTGCTAGTTTGATTTCTGGAATATTAACATTTTAAGTAAAATAGAAAAAATACTTTTACTGTTTATTTTTATTCGTTGAAATTAGATTGACTGGCATTAAAATTTTATTCGTTGAAATTAGATTGACTGGCATTAAAATGAGAATACTGCAAACCATATGAATTTGGACTTCGAACTTGTATGTGCTTACCCAATTGTTGATTAGATTTTGTTGGGAGTGTAGTTCACATTTTCATTGCTATCGTAAATAATTACTATACACATTTTCATGTTAGTAAATATAATATTAGAAAAAAATAAAAATATAATAAGTTCGGTTCACATTTGCAAATTATTTAAATGTATTTAATATCAAATATTTGATACTCAAATTTATTTTTTTAGCTACTTTCCCCAATCTCAAATAGTGTACTGTATTTAAGTACAAATTTATTTCATTTAGAAATTATATTTACAGTTGATGATACTCTAACCCAATCGTTTAAATTTTTAATTTTGCATTTGTAATTTAAACTTTGTTGAAATTTTCACGACATGTATCCTTTTTTTGACCTAAGTCGACACACACACACCAACGTGACATAAACATATGGTTTACATTAAAAGAAGAAGAAGAGGAAGAGTGTGGGCGAGAACGTTATGTAACTTAGGATTGATATAGGTCGATGAATCTTTCATTCATTTGTGTGTAGGTTGGTCTTTCTTTCTTTGTTTGGCTCATATGTATGTATGTACATTTTAGGAAATTATTAGGAGGGTATTATCAGGGTGTAGACACGTTGCCGAGGAATTATGCATTCATCTATATAGTTAGCCGTGTTATGTTGAACTTAATTTTAATTCAATACAATTGATTCCAATGATTTCATTTTAGTATTTTGAAAAAAAAAAAAAAACAAATAAAAAACAATTAAAATAAATAATTACTCCATGTTATAATTTTTAGAAGTATTCATGTTACAGTATGTTATTAATAATTTTTAAATTTATTTTATAACTCAGTTAAATTTAAATTTATTTAGTTCAATTCCATATATATTCAAGAGAGAAAAATTAAAGTACACTAAATGGGATAGTGAGACAGCTTATTTGCACTAGGACATAAAAAAACCAGTTATTTGCACAAAAAAGCGGTGAACATCCGAAAATACCCTTTCTTACATTTGACATGTCGAATCTACATTCGACACGCACATTTCACATTCGACACACACATTCGACATGTCGAATCACATTCGACACACATATTCGACATGTGATTCGACACACACATTCGACATGTCGAATCACATTCGACACACATATTCAACATGTGATTCGACACACATCTGACATGTCGAATCGCATTCGACACACACATTCGACATGTCGCATTCGACACATATTCGACATGTCGAATCGCATTCGACACACACATTCGACATATATTCACATTCGACTCACATTCGACATACATATTCGACATGTGATTCGATATACATTCGACATGTCGAATCGCATTCGACATACACATTCGACATATATTTATATTCGACATGTCGAATCACATTCGACATATATAATTCGACACATTCAATACGGTGAATCACATTCGACACGGCGAATCTGTTTCGCCAAAATGTGTGTCGATTTTATACCCGAATATCGTTCTCGAAGGAGTAATACTATCGGAGAGTGTAATTAGTTTGGATTGATTGTCGAAAGCATAAAAGAAAGCATAAAGTTCAAGTAGTAACTAAAAGGGGGGGGGGGGGGGGGGGGAGGGGGGGGGGGGTTTGTAAAGTTGAGTTTAAATGAGTATGCTAAAATTAATAAAGCGATAAAGAGCAATCAAACGAGTTTTTAGCAAAGGAGAACAAGGTTAGGGGAAGGGGTCGTATTAGTCGAAGTTAAGGCCGATTTTCTCCACATGAATGATTTGTTAAGTTAAATGCGTCGTCTCTCGTGTCGACCTCGGTTATACCCAATCCGAGATTCAAACCTTGGTCCCCACGAGATTCCCCACGATTTAACTAACAACGGGCTCATTGACCACAAAGTGCGAATCAATCGAGCCGGCCACGCACAACCGTGATTAGGCCTCGGGGTAGTCGGGGAGGCCAAACTCGTGCTAAAGCAACGAGTCTACCATTTAGAGGGGACTTGGTCCGTCTCCCCCTCGATAAAAATACCGACTACCCCGGTCATCATGCTAGAACCCGAGCCTACCCAACAAATAATACTAACCCGGCCACCCCTAACAAATGATTTAGCCAAGCAACATCACCATCATCATGAAGATACCAAACAACAAACTCATAGACAAGCAAAGCATAAACATATATTTCATAAATAATCAAAACCGAAAATAAGTTATACCATAACGATCCTCGGATGACCACGAATATCGTTTACACTTGAGTCGAATGATGAATCCCAATGGGTGATGAAGAACAAAAGCTACAATATTCAAAAACCTTGCTAAATCCTAGAGAGAGAAAATAAAAATAGTGTGTGTTGTGTGTGTTAGGTGAGGGTGATGGAGAGTGTGTGTGTTGTCTTCTAGCACAAGCCTCCAAATAGTCTTCAAAAATCTGCCTCTGAAATGACCGAAAAGCCCCTCAAAAGTGCACAAATCGATCGGTCAACGCAGCTCCAGCGGGTCAACCCAGATTGCTCAATGTCGGCCGACGTAGACGAGTGTCGGCCGACAGTAATCCTGCGGACGCGGGGTTTTCCTGCGGTCGCAGCCGGAATCTACTGGAAGAGCGCCTCACTTTGCCTAAGTGTCGGCCGACACAGCAGAATGTCGGCCGACAGAAAGTCCTTTGGGCCTTCAGCTCTACTTCTCCTCGTCTCGTGCTCGGTTCTCGCCCGTTTTCGCTCGTTTTTGATCCCTTTTGATCCTTGTGATGCCTACTCCTGCCCGAATGATAAAATAACAAAAAGAAGTGAAAAGACACGAAAAACAATAAAAGACACGAACAACAAACGACGATATATACAAAAACACACGTAACAAAAACGGTTGAAACAGAATCTCAATCAACATGGCGAATCTTGGACACGGCGAATCTCATTCGAGGTTGTAGAAGTTTAAATTTCCTTTTCCTTTTCAAGTACTGTACAAAACCCAGATCTGAGGAGGTTAAAATTTCCTTTTCCTTTTCAAGTACGAAACCCAGATCTGAAATTATTGTGCGGAAAACGAAAGGTTTTTTATATCGAATACTTAGAGTGAGAAATGATTGTCAAGAGGAGGAAGAAGACAAGAAACGATTCCTCTGTAAAATATAATTCAATTGTTGGTTTAGAGTAAATGACAGAAAGTGAAGACTCAGGCGAGGAAACCCCTTTTCTTTGAAACTTGAGTTCGAATTCCTGTAATTCAATTAATACTGTACAGTGTGGAATATTCATGAATTTGAATTCAATATAAAATAAAAAATAATTAAAAGTTGACTTCAAAATGAAAACGAGATAGCGCTTAAAATATTTGTCCGCCGCTTCGCACTCCTGTGGGCGTGTCGTAGAGGTTGTTCGGCGGAGAGGCGGGTGTTCATCTGGATAGCCGTTTTCTGGAAAATCGTTGGAGAATGGAAGGGGAGAAGAGAGGCGGCTAAGTGAAAATTGGGAGGAGCGGCTTTGAAAATTATTAAGGTTTGTAAGATTACATGCTATTTAAAGACATGTGTAAGGGCAAATGGGTCTATTAATGTACAAAAACGGTATTTTTATGTCTTAGTGCAAATAAGATGTTGTGCTATTCCATTTCGTTTATTTTTTAACATTTACTCTATATTCAAACCAGATAAATAGTCAAAAAGCTCATAGTTTGGGTGTTTATGTCACATATCAACAAATCAATATGCATGATGTAAGAACTAAGAAGTACTCCCTCCATCCCTTAGTATAGTGCATAGAGAAAATGTCACGTAAATTAAGAAAAAGTGATTTTTTATGTGTTTAATAATATAAAGTAAGGGTATAATAGGTATTGATGTGTAAGTAATAAAGTAATTAGTTGAAAAAGTAGTGGTATAAGGGTAAATAAATGTGTATTGAGAGGATAAAGTTGTGAAAAGTAATTCTATTTATGGAATGTGCATTGTTTTAAGGGATGAACCAAAAAAGAAAGTGTGCACTGTTCTAAAGGAAATAGGGAGTAATAACTAATTAATCGCATTGCAAATATGAAATCAAAAAAGTACTCGTATTTTATTACTTTGAGATTGGAAAGAAGTGTTTTTCTCGGGTTGACCATGACTATTGACTAGTTTTGGAATTTTAAATCTCGTGATTTGAATAGGAAATTCATGTAAGTTTCTTTATTTTTGTAAATATTACTTCTATGTTCAAGGGGTGTTTATATTTTAGAGAATAAAATAAATTTAAAATTTCATAAACAATATAGTGTGAAAGAAATATTACTATACAATACGTGAAACCCATACAAGTAATGGTGAATTTCAATCTTGCCAAACTTTTTTTTTTTTAATTTAATTGTTCACACGAATCTAATCTATGAAATAGTCTAGCACCAGAAGAATAACTCTAAAGAACACTTAAAATAGTTTACGATTAATGTGTTTAAATAATACTCATTTCCACCCAAATAATCACATTTTTTTGTAATTTACAAAAAAAATATGACCATTATTTTGACCCAGAAAGAGTATAAGTAGTACAATACATTTTGTATCAATATTTATAACTTTTGTCAGGTTTTCAAGGTAATATTCAAAATTAAAAAAATACAATTAAAATTTTATTTTATTTTCAATTTCAAATAGTTTTTAATTGCAAATTGTTAATATTTTTTTACAAAATTTAATATTTTATTGATAAAAAACAATACTTAGATTTTTCTTACTAAACAAACAAAGGGGGAATAATATTTTAAAATCCGTTAGAATAGGTCCCGAGTCGTGACTCGTGAGTACACAGGGACTAGTTAGTCAAAGTATTATCACAAGTGTATCACTCTTGTAGCGCGTTCCCTCAAATAAAGTGATTTAAGTAATTTTGCTTTATATGTCTCTTCAGCTACAAACACCGTTTTACAATCATTCTTCTTCTTCTATTGATTTCCTTCAATCAAGGTCATGCCAGCTGGCGGCATCATATACAGTTACGAAAAGTTCTAATTGACCCCACATCAGAAGAACGATTCGGGTCTTTGCAAATAACCATATTCTCCCTAATCACTCTGAAAAAAATAAATGCCGGTGAAAAATGAAATTCGATGTTCTAATTGATTTCATCCTCTTTGCGATTTCGGTCACCGTCCCGATCGCCGGTGCCGAGTGCAGCCGTACGTGCGGCGACAGGACCGTCCGCTTCCCGTTCGGCTTCTCCGCCGCATGCCAAATCCGCCTCAACTGCACTTCCAACGGCACAATCCTCGTCGCGGATTTCCCGGTGCAGTCCTTCGACGGAGACACCTTCTCCGTCAGCCTCCCTCCGGCCTGCGGCCGCCCACTCGAGGCGATCCGCCGCCTCTTCACCGATAACTTCGCGCCGACGTCGCAGAACAACGCCATCCTACTGAAGGACTGCGGATCGAAACATCGTGCCGCCGCCGCCTCGAAGTGCTTCATCCCGCAGAAGATGGCGCAGGCGCATTTCGATCTGATCGACTGCGACGGAGACGGCGACCGCGCCAGCAGCAACATTAGCTGCTATTCGGAGACGGATAATCGGACGTCGTTCATCGACTATGGAAATCTGACGAGGAGCGGCTGCAGGTCCCTGTTCTCGGCGATTTCGATGCAGGCGTTCGCCAACAGCTCGGCGGTTTCGCTCGAGATTCAGATTGTGAAGCTTGGCTGGTGGCTACGCGGGGGATGCCGGTGCTCGGAGAATGCGAGGTGCGTTCCTGTTTCGCCGCCGGTGGTTGGTAATCAACCGGCGTATAGGTGTGAGTGCTCGCGGGGGTTCGACGGCGACGGCTTCCGTGACAGTTTTGGCTGCCGAAATGGTAATTAAAATTCTGATTTTAATACTATTATTTTTATTTGTTGTTCATCAGCACGTCAATTTTGTGTTATAATTGAATAGTAAAATTTTAATTATTTTAAATTAAATTAAATTAAATTAAATAGTTGAATTTAAGTAGCACGCGACCCATGACTTTTGCGCGCTTATTTAGTGCCTTGATTGGAGGGAGTATACAGTTTTGGTAAAAAATGCAAATCACGTTAATCATCTGATGCTCTGTTATTGTGTAACAGAATCACGTACTACATGTGATCCATCCACGTATTTCTCGGGGCAATGCGGAGGCACCACAAGATTCGGTGTTTTGATAGGAGGTATATATGTTATGTATATCAATCTATATATATATATACATATTAATTAAATAAAAATCAATCGGATGGAAATCGATTTTGTCAGGCGTAGCAGCAGGTGCTTTGATAATGGTCAGCATTGGTTCGATCTTCTGTTTCATCCGTAAGCGTTCCCGACTCCGTACCACGAGCCGAAGGTGCCACCAACTATCCCAGACCACCGGAATCACCGTCCCTATCTACCCCTACACCAAAATGGAAAAAGCCACCGACTTCTTCTCCGACAAGAGACGGCTCGGCCACGGGGCCTACGGCACAGTCTACGCCGGCAAACTCTCCGACCAATGGGTGGCCATCAAAAGAATCAAGCAAGCGGACCCCACCAGCATCTCACAAGCCATCAACGAGGTCAAGCTCCTCTCTTCCGTCAGCCACCCGAACCTCGTCCGCCTCCTCGGCTGCTCCATGACCAACGACGAGCAGATCCTCGTCTACGAGTTCATGCCCAACGGGACCCTCTCTCAGCACCTCCGGAGAGAGAGAGTGGACGGGATCTCCTGGCCCATCCGCCTCGCCATCGCAGTCGAAACGGCCCAAGCCATTTCCTATCTCCACAACTCGATCCACCCCCCGATCTACCACCGGGACGTGAAGTCCAGTAACATACTACTGGACTTCGAATTCCGGCCCAAGGTGGCGGACTTCGGGCTCTCGAGGCTCGGGCTGACCGAGTCGTCTTCGGCCCACATCTCGACCGCCCCTCAGGGCACCCCCGGCTACGTCGACCCTCAGTACCATCAGCATTTCCAGCTGTCGGACAGGAGCGACGTGTACAGCTTCGGGGTGGTCCTCATGGAGATCATCACGGGGATGCAGGCGGTGGATTTCGCCCGCCCGCCGAACGAGGTGAACCTGGCGGCGCTGGCGGCCGACAGGATCGGGAGGGGGTGTCTGGACGAGATCCTCGACCCGTTTTTGGAGCTGGATGCGGACGCGTGGACGCTCGCGTCCGTGCACAAGGTGGCTGAGCTGGCGTTCAGGTGCCTGGCGTTCCACTCAGACATGAGGCCTTCGATGATGGAAGTTGCGGAGGAGTTGGAACAGATTAGTGTGGTGGAGCCAGTTGCGTCTCGTTTGTCAAGGTTGTCTTCGACATCCGATCATCCCAGGGACAATAAGACGTTGAACGAGAAGGGGCGTGAGTTCGACAGCTCAGCTTTGTTCGGTGGAACGAGTTCGATGGATATGGATGTGGTGGATTCTTCGCCGTATTCGGGGGAGGACACGTGGCATAGTGATCTGAGCACGCCGTCGTCGAGTAGTTTGCTATGCCAAGGGGTGTTACCCGGTAAAAACTGAACCCAAGTGGCTACATAGTTTATAGTATTGGAATCACACCTTTTGTCTTGTAATATAGTGAATTATTTATACTATGTAAGTTGTAGGTAATTTAATTTTTACACTGTCAATACAATATACACTATATTTGTTTGATTTGTTTTTGTCATCTTTACTTGCAATAATATAGTTTATAGTATTGGAATGGTGCCTTTTTCTCGCAGCTTTGTCTTCTTTTTATTTTGTGGTTCTTGTTAAAAAAGTAAAAAAATTATATTTTGTTGGAGAAATAGTCTTGTGAGTATGTAATCAGAAGTTTTGGGTTCATTATATCAAATTTTGGGTACTTTCACTGTGATGAAGAAGTGCCTCTCTTCCTCCTGCTCAATGTCATGCAGAACATATCTCGTGTATACGGGATTTAACAGGATTCTCTTCATAAGCTAGCTGCATTCTTGTCTACCCTCATGTCCATTTTTGTCTTCGGACCTGTTTTTCTTTCCTTAATTTCAGTTTTTTTCCCTCGAATTGCTCACGAGATTGGCAGAGATCGCATAGTGATCCAAGGAGGGACTAACTTTCTCCACTGCCCCAAGATTCTCCCTGGCCTTCAAAACAACCAAGAAAGTGTTTGTGGGCCTGACTTTAGCTCGCCTTCTTCCTTTGCTACTCGGGAGAAAACTTGGATCGCAGCATCCCTTGTTCGTTTTCTACCAAGCCCGACATGTAAGTGTTCCACGAATCTATGCTCTTGAGAACCATCTGCAATTAGCTTATTACTTGATACTAGTAATAAAGCAAGAACATTAGAATTTGAATTATTGCAACCCACAATTGTTCTTCAATGTCAATTCAATATGTAAAACTAAAATTACAACGGCCCACGGAGAAATATACTCCATGACCAAAAAGAAAATAAATTAGTGATTCCAGTCGTCGCTCGAGAGCTTCCTAGGTTATTTATAGCACGTCTCTGCAGTAAGTATATGCAACGAAAAGAACAATGACCTCTGTAGTTACTTTACCTTCATCCTCCACCAAATAACAGTTTCTGGAGATAGACTATTCAGGAAGTTCTGAAGCTTTTTCTACACCCTTCGACCTATATGATGCAATTATAAGAGCTTTTGGCTGCTCAAGCGTATAAAGTAACTCATTTTCAATGCACTCGTACCTATATACATAAATCGATTCTCTTGAAATAAGTATTCATGTTAAGAAAAAAGGGAATTCACAGTTAAATAGAGACTTACAGTTTTCTGCACAGGTTATCAGTGACCTCCGATAGACCGAGTAATTTCATTCTTAATTCCAAAAGTTGATCTTCTTCATAATCCTCAAACGGCTCTTCCAGAGACATCGAGAGCCTCTCTATATTCATCTCAAGCTGCTGCTGCTGGTCCTCAAACAGATTCTGCTTTATAGTCTTCTCCAGAGAGCTCATCCCGCTCTTGACAAGCTCGTCTCCAAACACAAAATAGGCAAACGGGTACGATAACGAGATTATACGTCTGGATCTCCTTAGCCTATCAAACGCGTCTGAAACTCTATCTCCCAACTCCTTTGATTTTAAAGCATCCGTCTTCTGCTGCAAATTTTCTTCCGTTTTCTCTTCAGCCTTCAAAGAATCCGTGTGCGCTTTGTACCGATTGAAATAGTGAGTGTACCGCATAACGGATTTTCTCTTGAGCTCGTCTTCCTTGCCTTGCTCAGCTCTGTAACGCCCGCAGTTATGGTTTTCGATGGTGGTCCACGTGTGTGATAAGCCAGTGGCCCCACCACATAGCCAACTGAAAAACAAGTGAAGCGTTGAGCTAAAAATCGGACAAAACCGAAAGATCAAGATCTCAGTAACTAGGAAATACGTAAATAATTACCAAAAGGGTTGTCCACAAATGCATCGCACGAGATTGCAACCCCCGTGTTTTGCCACTGGCTTATGGCATTTGGGGCAGTATTTCGCATTCTCCGTTATCCACGTAACATTTTCCGACTCAGCCTCGCATTTTTTGACCCAAAGCTCCCACATCAGACACGAACAGGGCGAGTGCGCTTCGGACAAACAACGAAAGCAGAACTGCAAACCACAAGCACACTCGACCTCACAATACTCGTCAAGCTCGACACGAACCGCATTCCCACAATGGGGAATGCTCGGACACCACTTCACCTTCTTGTTATCCTCGATGTAAGACTCCAGGAGAAAACGGTCGAATTTATCAGACAGCTCGGGGTCCCTCACGTTCACTAGGCTTCTGATGTCTTCCTCGTTGCATATCGAATAGCACTTGTGGGCCATGCACGTTATCCGCCGGCTCTTCCCCTCGTTTATCTTCACTACGAAATGCTCAGTCCAACCTGATTCAAATCATAAACAATATCCATCAAGAAACAAACGTATAAGGTCTTTCGTAATTTAATTCTTACATCCGTTGCAGAAACAATGGCCGCAGTCCATGGTTGTGGTCTCGTTTGCCGGATATTCCTCATAGCAAATCTCGCACAAGATTTCAGAAGGAAAGCGAGACGACGAACTGATCACGTTATTGGTCTCCACCACGGACAACCCCGCTTCGGAATACAGCCTTTCTTTCCCCTTTTCGACGAATACCGCTAAGACGGCATCAGCGTCCCAACGGTGATGAATCAGAAGAGTCCGGGCATTGTGTTCCTTCAAGGAGAGCAAGTCCATCACTCTCTGCAAGTCCTCTTTCTGAGCCGCCAAAAGCGATTCCTTTCTGATCACCTTCAAATCCACGAAAAACCCACAACGATTAATTTCCAATCTCCGCGAATTTTTTTGTCAAGAATTTCAACAGGCAAAACCTAAAATAATACTAAGAGCCCGTTTGGGCGAGCTTATTTAAAAGAGCTTATAAGATGTTACATCTTATAAGTTGTTTTAAGAGCTGATAAGCTGTTATGTCTTATTTAATAAATAAGTCGTTAAACCGTTTGGATAAAATAGATATATAAACTTATAAGATGTTAATTTGTTTGGCAATTTAAGATCTTATATAAATAAAATTACTAAAAATAAATTGTAATATATGAAAAAAATAATTAAAAATATTTATATTAACTAAATAATAAATTTAGAATTTTTGTATATATATAAAATGTAATAATTTTAGGGGTATTTTAGTCTTTTATGGTTTAAATTGCAAGAGCTTATAAGCTGTTGAAAAAAAAGTACCTCCCCCCTTACTTTTTTTTAAACAGCTTATAAGCTGTTAAACAGCTTATTTTTTAAATTTTTAAGATCTTTTTTTAAAATGTTACCAAACAAATTGTAAGAGCTTATAAGCTCTTAAACAGTTTATAAGCTGTTTTAAAGAGCTTATAAGCTCTGCCAAACAGGCTCTAATAATCCATGAAAACAGAACAGTAAAAAGATCTTTTTTTTTTTTTTTTTTTTTTTTTGGTTTTGTTTTACCAACTTGAATTACTCGGATTAAAAAGTGGAGTAAAAAAATAGGGAAAAAGTGGGGCCCTTTACATCACCACAAATCGTCTGCCACCTTTCATACCTTGCAAGAAGAGGCTCCATTGTTGAACCCAGTAAAATCACTCGCGTCATCAGTTTCTTCAAACCCTTCTTCGTCATAATATTCATCGTCGTTGCTCCCATACCCATAATCTTCCTCCATTGGATACTTCTAAAAAACCCTTTTTTGGTAGGGTTGGGGTTTAACTATTAAGGTAATTATATATATTTTTAATTTTTTTTTCCAATAAATTTGGTATGATAAAAGTGTATCAACGAATTTGGTTAGTAGTATAAATAATAAATATGGAAAGATATTAGTATATACAGTAATCATATATCAACACGGAATAGGTTTTCCAAAGCTTCTCGGCAATTTCCCACAAAACCTAAATCTAGTTCATTTAAATTGAAATAATATAAAAAGATTGTTATTGTATTGAATGTGTCAACTCACAAATACTTGTACAGGATGAAAAATACAAAAATTCATAAAAAAGTATTTAATCATAAATAAAATTTACTTTATTTATTAGCCTAGTAGTTATCAACTTATCATGCTCGATTATTTTAAACTTAATTTGAGTTCAAGTCAATTTCAAACATATTCAGTTGAATTCAGTAAAAAAGAACATGAACTTAATCAAAATTTACAAATAATACAAAATAAGATCAAACAGGTATAATTATGGGGTTTTAGAAGTTCATTAACCAAATTCAAGGGACAGCTGAAATACATGTCATCAACCCATCATCTTAATGTAAAACCACAGTCAAAGTAAAGAATTTGCGAGTCTCCACTTCTTCTCTGGATACCCACAGAGATGATAAAATCTGGGCACATATTCATTCTAACCTCTCAACGCTTTGAGTACTGAGGACGCTTTCTAGCTTTCCTAAGCCCGGCCTTCTTCCTCTCAACGACTCTCGAGTCCCTTGTGAGAAGACCTTCCTGTTTCAAAGGCGACCTGTGGCTAGCACTCACTTTCAGCAAAGCTCGTGCAACTCCCAGCGAGATCGCTTGGGCCTGCCCAGCCAAACCGCCCCCATGGGCCTTCACAAACACATCATAGCTGCTCTCGTACCCTAAGGTCACAAGAGGGGTCTTCACATACTGCAGCCACAGAGGATTGCCTTGAAGGTATTCCTGCACCCAATATAAGCACATACAGTATTTTTGATTTGATAGAAAGAAAATACAAATTAGATTGGTTCTCGCAAGTCGAATCTTGAGAAATTAAGATACGAATCCAAACATTCATTACACACTGTAATCATTGCCCATATGCATACACTTCCCTAGTTTGTGACAGTAGTTTACAAAGTACTTGTGATTCTACAGACATCAAGGGTCATTGGCCAGCAAATATAAAAAATAGTTATAAGGTTAGACAAAAATGTAATCTAGTCGACTCCTGTAATATTATTAGCATCAAATTCAAAGAAAAAGATTACTTGCCCTTAGTAATCATTTTTTTCGTCTCATTAAACTAAACACCTAAATTCCTGACAAAAGCGCCCCTAATCCTTACCTGATTAAGCAAGGCCAGGGTAATTTAAACTTTTATCTTTCATTTCGACTAAATAACTCCACCCGCAAAAAATCTTGAATTTTGTCATTTTGCCAGGATCCCGGAATATAATGAGTGTTCGTTCCTCTTGCTGCCTCGTCTTTCTTTTTGGTTCAGATAATGGACTAAAAACCGCATCTCGGATCAAAAAATATAGGTGTACAAGGTACAACTACAACCTTCCACGCTTCACATATTACACATTTCACTATACTATGCCCGATTAACAAGATGGGTATTTACAGCCGAATATAAGCATGCCCTTTCGGCTTTCACAAGCAACTTCTACACAGAATTTTCGGCTCTCAGAGAGAAGATTTTCTACCTAATGCACAAACGATGATATGAACAATCCAAAGAACAATCCAGTAACTAGATTCTACAATATACTCTCTGCAGCATTTCCCTTTAGCATTACAGTTATTTTTTATGCACATATTTCAACAGCATCTAAATTCTCAGAAAAGAGAAAATAAAAATCACACTGATTACGAGAATTCCGATTACCTTAGCGTCCCGGTAGTTGATGATGACTTTTCCAGTACCTTCCTGAAGAACAACCCTAGCAATGGCGCATTTCCTCCGGCCGGTGCCGATTATGGTCTGCGCAGCGAATCCGCCGGGAAGCCTGGTTTTCACCAGCTTCTTCAAGTCCGCCGTCTCGACGTCAGTGTCGGCGGCTGCGACGGCGGCGACACTTAGGGCGCGTAATTTGGGGGCAGCAGATATCAGATAGAGGGGCTTCGACGGAGGAAAGGAGAGGGATTGAATGGGTTTGTGTGAGATTTGTGAGGAGAATGAGAGAGAAGATAAGGATGAGGCGAGAGAAGAGATAGCTGTCGCCATGGCCATTGCTGAAATTTTTTGGGGACTCGACTCAATACGAGAGTGATGATGGATTTTAGAGTTTTACAGATAACGTAACTGAATTGACAAATATACCCTCCGCGTCATTATTAAGAATTGTCGTATTTTCGCAAAGTAAAAATTTACTGTACAAATCTTTTTTACTTTCTTAAGCAAATTATTTCATATAACAATGAATCAATTTCAATTGGATTCGAGTCGAATTAAATTTAATTATATAGTAAAATGTGTCAGAATGAAACTCGACTAGTTTGTAACTCTAATTAGGTGTTGCCGTGTTGGTCTCATTTGAATAAGGAGTTGTTTCTTAAATTTTATTTTCTTCATTTAGATACTTTTCTTAACGTAAGCTTTTGTCATGGGCTTTTGTGAAAAGAGGAAAAAAGGCAAAAACAAACACATGTGACATTTTCTAAATCATCTCCTTAAAAGAAAAAGATTATTATAAATATGTAGTACTGTACCCTCTTAATCATTCAACCACTCAAAAGAAAACACCCAAATGCGTTTGATGTTTTTATTTAGTCAAACGTTTTGGGGTGTTAATTTAGCATAAATTAAAAAAAAACATTTGTCTCTGTTTGACTTTTAACATATTCTTATCGTGTAGCAATTATCCCACAAAGATTCTTATTTTTCCTGGTATTTGGGCATTCATCATCTGGTTTACCAATTTTTTTTTATAATTTTTGGTTAATTATTTGAAGAAATTGAGGGGGAAATGGGTTCTTGAATTTAGTTTTTATTTTTTAGATTGAATACACCAAAGGGTTTCTTCAGCAATCATTAAACAGTTGTTGATGAAGTTGCTTTTTCGCCAATCCTTCAAGTTCTGGAGTCTATTTTAAGGTGAGCCGATTATTAATATTATATTTTTTTCTAAATAAAAAATAAAATAAAAATACCATCTTTAGTGATTTATGGAATTGTAATTAGAAGAAGTACATTTGTCTCTCTGGTTTTTTGTTTTTTGTTTTCTTGATTTCTGTAAATTTGAAGTATTTGGGGTGTTTGGTTGATGATTTGCTGGTATAGAGCATAATGTACCTATAAATCTCACATGATTTGTTCGAGTAGTCTTGGTGCTGGTTAAGGCCTCGTCCGACTACACGACGAGCCAGCTACATTAGTCCCGATGGGCTGGCTTAGCAAAATCTTCAGGGGTTCTAACCACAAAGTTTCCGAGGGCCGGTATGATTGGAGATACGAAGCTGACACTGTGGAAAATCATCCATCTACGTCGTGGGTAAGTATGCAAGTTTAGATTCTAGACTTCAGGTTTATGTATATCTTAATTCGGAGGTTGTGAAATAAGATTGTATTTTGATTTTTTAGGATCTTCAAATAGTTTTAATTGCAGATTATAAGTTGTTAACGAATCTTAAATGTCGTGCCCTGATATGCTACGTAGTTTTGATTTGGGTAACTAATTATGGCATCTTAGATGCAAAAAAGGAATATCACAGACTTCGTAATCCAACTTGAATTTTATTCATCGTAAGGATATGATTGCTGTATTTGTCCCTTGTTGCTGGCATGACACGCACGCGTGCATGAATCATATACATATGAACATTGTTTATCCTATCTGCTTATTGATTCATTTTCTAATGAAAAGCTTATTCACAAAAGAATAATGATTATAGGATTCATGGTCGGAGATTGAAGATATAGACCGTGCTATTGCATTATCTCTTTCGGAAGAAGATCAGACAGGAAACAATGTGACCGGTGAGTCTTTGGAAATCGGATTTTATTATACTGTATTTACTAAATAGTTCTCGGAAGAAAGTGATACTTATGTCCAATTACTTTTGCATTGCTTTTATGGAATTATATTTTTGCTTAAAATGTTTAGGATTTCACGTTAATTAAAAGGCTAAGTGATATTGAATTATTTTTATTATTTTGTGACGTTTTGAGTCATTAAGGGGTACACGTGAGACAAAAATAAAACTCCACGGATGTTTATTTTAATCGTGAAAGCTGGTTTAGTTTTGCTTACTTTATGTAACCAACCCTATCATTTATCTCATTGCCTCGAGCTATATTTACTCCTATATGTGGACAGAAAATTCTATTTGCATGTACGTGGTAGTTGGGAACTGTATGCTCATAACATCTCTTGTCCTTTGCGGTGGTATCTTTATGATGTAGTTTACTTACACCAGTTTCTTGAAGGGTAACTTTATTGTATGTTTGGATAGATAGTGAACCGGAGGAGTTGGAGGAAGATGAACAATTAGCCCGGGCTCTTCAGGAGAGCTTGAATGTTGAGTCTCCACCACAATCACGGAGTCAAAATGACAGTGTTTCTGGAAATGGATACGAAAATGGACATGGACATGGAAACGGAAATGGACATGGAAACGGAAACGGACATGGACATGGACACGGAAATGGAAATGATAATCTCTACCAGCCTGTACATTTTCCTTATTCAACAGGCTTCAGGTAAACTGATTCCTGATACTACTGTTCAGAACGATAACCGGATTTCGTGTGCGAGATAAATATAAGTTTTGATGCTAGTTGTAAGTATGATATAGGAGTAGTAAAGTTTTCTGGCATTAAATCAATTGTCTTGTTTGATATGAAAACCTTATTATGGCTCTTAATCTAATATTTTAAAGCAAAAACTTGCTTAATATTCTGAATTCTTAGTGTTAATTATGTGAAAAAAATGCAAATATATTTATTTAAATAAAGAGTACAAAATAACGTTTACAAATCCATAATTATGACAAATATATCATAATTAAATTTATATTATGTTCATTATTATTTATTCGTGATCAAGAATGTATCTGAAACTATTTACTTATAATTTTGATGGAAGGTTTGAGGATTTTATATATACTATTAAAAAGTTTTTTTCTTTTTTTTTTCTTTCAAACAAATATTATACTGAAATATAATTACTTGTATATAATTGCATTTGCGGTGGTAGGATTTGTGCTGGTTGTAACACGGAAATCGGCCATGGAAGATTTTTAAGTTGTATGAGTGCTGTCTGGCATCCGGAATGTTTTAGATGCCGTGGATGCAACCATCCAATATCAGATTACGAGGTACATACATAGGTTCCAAATCATCCAATTAAATTTCCTAAATAGCCTTTATGTGTTCTTAGCAGCTCTTTAAAGTGATTTTTAATCTCCTGAATCTTGATGCGTCCTTCTGTAACTAGGATAAGTTCTGTAATAAAAAACAGTGATTGTAATTTTTATAGAATCCGAAGTTTGTATCTGCAAAGTAATGAACTTTCGATTTTTATCATAACTACCTTACGTCATAATTAAAATTATCTATGTTGAAATTTATGTAATGCAGTTTTCCATGTCTGGGAGCTTCCCATATCACAAAACTTGCTATAAGGAGTCGTATCACCCGAAATGTGACATCTGCAATCACTTCGTAAGTATCTCTTGTGGCAAATTAATCTTAGCTTACACGTGTAAAGTCGATCCATCATTTCTCATGGAGTAAGTTTCATCTCTCTCAAATCGCCTCATCTAAAAGTTATTGGACGACTGGTAAATTTCTGGACTTCCCAAAATAGTTAATTAACTAAAAAAAATATTCACGTATATCTCTACGGAAAATTGGTACATAATTTCATCTTTTATATATATCTCTGTCTGATGGAACTTTTTTGTACTTTCTATTTTGTTTCTTTGAAAAGGTGTAATATTTTGTTTCTCCAACCCGCAGATTCCTACAAATGTAGCTGGTCTAATCGAATATAGAGCTCACCCTTTTTGGTCCCAGAAATACTGCCCGAGCCATGAGCACGATGGGACTCCTAGATGCTGTAGTTGTGAACGAATGGAGGCGAGTTTACCCGTCTGTTTAATGGTTAATTATGAAACTACCTGATTACAGAAAAAAAAAGTGCCATCTTTAAAACTCGTGGGGTTAATATTGTCTTTTATCTACAACTTTTTAAGCCAAAAAAAAAAAAAGCCTTTCAAATTTATAAAAATCTTACAGTTAGCCCTTTAATTTTAATGCCAAATCAAACTTAAGAAGTAATTTTGTAAATTTCAAAGCTCTATTTTTCTAATTAATCGTTCTTGTGATTAATTTCCAGTCATGCGATGCAAGATTTGCTGCCCTCAATGACGGCCGGAAGCTCTGCTTGGAGTGCCTGGACTCGGCGATCATGGATACCGACGAGTGCCAGCCTCTCTTTCTCGATATACAGGAGTTCTTTGAGGGATTGAATATGAAAGTGACCCAGCAAGTGCCTTTACTTTTGGTCGAAAGGCAGGCGCTGAATGAAGCAATGGATGGAGAGAGACATGTAAGAAACGATTCTAGTTAGATTTCGAACAATGGATCGTTAAAAAATCTCCTTTGAAAATCTAAAAAATCGCCCTTTGTTTGTTTTTCAAATTTAGCCGAGTTTATTTGTAATGTGGCCAAACTTCAAGGGTAGTTTTGTAATTACCTGTTAAGTTAAAAAAACATAAGGTATGCTTACCTTGTTCTTCCGTCTTTGTATGCCCAGGGTAATCATCACATGCCTGAAACTCGAGGTCTTTGTCTCTCCGAGGAGCAAACAGTCAGCTCTGTAAGGCCTTACTGATATTACTTTTCGTTTCCTGCCCCCTTTTTTTTTCTCCCTGGAATCTTTGCGATTTTGATGTCACTCTTATTTGCCATGTGGGCCCACCAGATTCTGCGTAGACCAAGGGCAGGTGGAGGAAATCGAGCAATGGGCATGAGATCAGAGCCTTATAAATTAACCCGACATTGCGAAGTGACAGCCATCCTCATTTTGTATGGTCTCCCGAGGTACTTAAAACTTCGAGGTTAATCACAAAAAACTACCCCAGAGGTTTAGCCTAATTACAAAAGGACCCAATCTCATTCAAACTTACAATAACTGTAAATTTTGTGCAATCAGGTTATTGACAGGATCGATATTGGCTCATGAGATGATGCACGCTTGGCTTCGACTTAATGGTGCCTCTTCACGCCTCGTCTCAATTCACCTTTTTTTTTCCTTGCTGATTCTGTTCCTAATAATATGCTCATTTTTTCGAAAAAGGTTTCCGAACACTGAGACAAGATGTGGAAGAGGGCATCTGCCAGGTCATAGCCAGTATGTGGTTGGAATCTCAGATCCTGTACATGTCAGACAGCGAGAACGGGTCCACGTCAGCGTCATCGTCATCTCCCGTGATGATGTCATCAAGGCAAGGAGCAAGATCCCCATTCGAGAGGAAACTGAGCGTATTTTTCAAACACCAGATTGCGACAGATACGTCTCTGGTGTACGGGAATGGTTTCAGAGCCGGCAATCAGGCTGTGCAGAAGTTCGGCCTGCAACGGACCCTCGACCACATGCGGGAGACGGGGAACTTTCCTTATTGAATTTGATGCTTAAACTTGGTCAACAAAAATCCTTCTTTTTTGAAAGAGAGAAAACAAAAAATGTGAAATACTACATGTGTTGTGTGTCCGTACAGAAGCTGTTAGAATAGGGGTTAGGGCCAGGGGGAGGAGTCATTTTTAAACCTTGTATATTGTGAAGGTTCTTACATGTACTATATAAAAAGAAAACTATAAAATTCAATCATTTTGGAGAAAATAATCTGATTATGTTTGGCCAGCCGTTGAACGAAAGTTACGATAAATTTATTTTGAAGGCCCTTGTTCTTTACGCGATGATATAAAGAATAATCGATTTGTTGAATAGGAGACGATTATAATCGTCAACTTCTTTCGATTTGAAGATTGAATTCGCGACAATCGTAATTGAAATGTCGGTTTTTGTGTTCTAGCTAGAGCAAATGATTTCTATTTCTTAATGTGATATTGTTCGGTTGAGACCTACGGATGGATGATAATGTGAGTGCAAGTTCGATCTTTCGAGTGGAACTATTGTGTTAGTGAAAATCTCATTGATTATTGACTCCCTCTCACAATTAGTTGGCATATCTTTCCATTTACATTCACTAATTCACTCGGTAAAAAACCAACAAATGGAGTAGTATTTTGGAAAAGGCTACAGTTACACAAGGTGTACCGGGCTTCCGGTACACCACCAATTAAAATGCGACATATGTTATTATTAAATTAATTAATTAAACAAATAATATTTTAATTATTATTAAAATAAATTATTAATTAGGAAAATAAATCTTAAGAATCTTTACAAAAATTTGAAAAATACAATAAAATAATATTTCCTAATGAATAGATATTGTGGCAAAATTAATATGGAAGTAAAATATTTCTGTAAAATTAATAAAATTTATAATAATAGATAAAAAATAATTAATATATCAATTAAATAAAAATAATAATTAAATCAATCATTTATAAGAATTAAAGAATTAATTAAATTAAAATTTACTTAATTTAAAAAGTTTGTACTTATTAAGAAATTATTAATTAAATAAATTACATTAAACAATTAATAAATTTAAGAATTGTCACAGTAAAATTAATTTTATTAATTAATTAAAATAAACTGTATTAAAAATTGTCTAATTACAAAAAAATTGTTAAAATTTAACAAATTAAAAATAAAAATGTAATTTTTCCAATTCAATTCACATTGAATTTAATGTACAAAAAACTTTTGTTGTGTAAAATAAATATGATATCATGGTATTAGTACTACTTAATGATTTTATTTTTTTTGTTGTAATTTAAGAAAACATTAAAGTGATTTTTGTAGTTTATTCTTAAATTTTGATCATATATTTATAGATCTATTTAAAAAATTACATATGTAGTAATTATATGTAAATACATAAAATTAGTTTTACAAAATTAAATATGTAAATTATCTCTATTTTAATTAAAAAAAATGCATTTCTTGAGATATAGTTTGAAGCATAACTAAATTGTGATATTTTTTTTACATGTGTTCAATTTAAAAACTATAGTTAATTTTTAAACTTATAATATAATTAGAAAAAAAATTACCTTTTAATTATATTATACACAATTACATAAAAATAATACAATTTTACTACCCGATTTATTTTTCTTATATTTTTTTGAATTTAATAATTGTTGAGTACTATCAATTCTAAATTTCTAATATATATGTACTCTGTATGTTTTAAGATTTAATATCAATACACAATGATTTAATATGTTTATTTTTTTTAATTTTGTGAAAAAAATAAACAATAAGTATAACTATAAAAATAGAGTAAATATATAATTCACTATTGTGTAACGTTAATTTAAATGCGTTAGTATTATGAATAATAAATAATTTGAATTTCATTTTTTTTTAAAACCTATGTTTTTTACATATAATTAAACACTTAAAAATTAAATTTGCATGACACTTACGCAATTGTTATAAAATATATAAGAAGTGCAATAATTAATTAACTTAATCATAAAATAATTTTTTTTAAAATAATTTTAAAAAATTATAATAAAATAAAACGTACACATTATTTCATTCAAATTAAAATATAAGTTTTAAATCAAATATAAATAAATAAAATTAAAGCTAATCAACTATTGTTTTTATGTCCGGTTGTTAGCTTGGTTGAACACTTAAATTGAAGACTTCTAAGATTCAAACTCGGACATTGCAATTGACCTAAAAAAAACTTATTTTTTATGTTCATTAGATATTTATTAAATTAATAAAAATATATATATATATATTAGAAAAACATTTCTTAATATTATTATTCGTTTAATAAATTACGAATTATTATTATGCTTCTATTTTATATTTACGTTTATAATTTAATTGATCGAATTGATCATTTTAAAAAATATATTTTTTAGGTACAAATATATTATTCATTTATGTTCACAATTTTAATAATGGAATGAAAATGATTGGTTTAGACGATTTAGGTTTTTTTCTTTAAAAACTTGACATAATAAAATTATTTTCTTTTAATACATATTTTGAATATTTTATTTATTTATTTTAATTTATCTTGATTATTAGTTATTTAATATTTTTAAATTAATTTAAAAAATAATGAATTTTCATACTAATTTAATTAATTATTTTTTAAATTTACTTTTAATCTATTTTGATTATTGATTATATAATATTTTTAAATTAATAATAAAAAATTGTAAAATTCTACTAATCTAATTAATTATTTTTAATTTATTTTATATTCGTAATTTTTATAATTATGTATAAATTAATTTTTTTAGCAAAATATTTTTACAAAAGTAAAATATTTTCTTTTTATTTCTTACATTTTTTAATTTTTATTTATGTTTTTTTACGATTTAATATATATTTTATTTATTTATTTATTATCTATATTTTAAGAAAAACAATCTAATAGATTTTGGAGAATATTCAATATTTGGTATGATTATATTGATTTTATTTACTTAACATTTTAGAAGATTTGGTAATATATTTTCTTAATTAATAATTCAATTTAATAATAATTAAAATAGTAATTATTTAATTAATTAATTTAAAAATGACACGTGTCGTATTTTGATTGGTGGTGTACCAGAAGCCCGGTACACCTCGTGTAACTAGTATTTTTGGTCTTTCTTAAAAAAAAATTCAAAAAAATCCACGTGTAATTGTACCATTTATTCCGTTACTATTTCTTTACAAGAAAATCTCTGAAACAACATTTTCATCGGTAAAAATGTGGTGCAATAGTCGTCTCGATCAGTAGTTTTTGCTCCGCATACTTAGAGAAAGAAAGAAGGCATGGTAAACCTCCCCGCCCAAATCAGCCGGCTCTTGATCCTCCGTCGTTTCGATGCCCTCAAAAACCTCGACTTCACTTTCTCCGACCAACTCCTCGACGCCGTCCTGAAAAGCATCAAGCACCACCCCGGCTCCGCCGTCCACTTCTTCGACCTAGCCTCCAAGCAGAATTACTTCAGACCCCACTTCAAATCCCACGTCAAGCTCATCCACATTCTATCTCACGCCCGAATGTTTGACGAGACCCGCTCCTATTTGCGCGGCCTAATCGACCTCTCAGAAACCACCCGCCTCCCGGTTTCTTTAATCTACGATGAGCTGGTTAGCGTTTACAGAGAGTTCAAGTTTTCCGGAACTGTATTCGACATGATGCTGAAGGCCTACGCGGAGAAGGGGATGGTAAAGAATGCCCTCTACGTGTTTGATAATATGCCCAAGTGCGGTCGGTCGCCAAGCTTGCGATCGTGCAATGCCTTGTTGAGCCGTTTGGTGAGGGCGAAGGAATTTCATACCGTTAGTTGCGTCTACAATCAGATGACCAGAGCCGGGCTTGCTCCGGACGTGTATACTTGTGCTATAGTGGTGGATGCATACTGTAAGGATGGAAGAGTTTCTAAAGCAGTGGAGTTTGTAGAAGGCGTGGGGAAGACGGGATTGGAAATGAACGTCGTGGTTTTTAATAATTTGATCAATGGGTATGTGGAGGGAGGGGATATGGAGGGGGTTGATAATGTGTTGGGGTTGATGAGTCGACGTGGGGTTTCCAAAAATGTGGTTACGTGTACGCTTTTGATAAAGGGTTATTGCAAGACAGGGAAATTGGATCAGGCCGATAGAGTATATAGAGAAATGAAGGGGGAGGAAGGAGAGAAATTGGTCTTGGATGAAAAGGTGTACGGAGTACTGATTGATGGATACTGCCGTTATGGAAAAATGGACGAGGCTTTAAGAACCAAAAACGATATGTTGAGTTTAGGGTTGAGTATGAATTTGTTCGTTTATAATTCTTTGATAAATGGGTACTGCAAACTCGGTCAACTTAGTGAGGCAGAGAAAGTCATGGCGGCTATGGCTGAAGGGAACTTGAAGCCGGATAATTATAGCTACAATACGTTATTGGACGGTTATTGTAAACGTGGATTGATTCATGAAGCTCTTGGACTTTGTCATCATATGACCATCAGTGGTGTGTATCCAACAAATATTAGTTACAATACCCTTTTAAAAGGTTTATGTCAGTATGGTGATGTTGATGATGTTTTGTCTCTCTGGGATTTGATGCTCAAGAGAGGTTTTGTTCCTGATGAGGTCGGGTTTAGTACCCTTATCCATGGTCTCTTCCAAAAGGGGAACTCTGACCGGGCTTTGGCTCTTTGGAAACACGTTCTAGCAAAAGGCTACACAAAAAGTACAGTTCTAATGAACACGATGCTTAGCGGATTATGTAAAATGGGAAACATGATTGAGGCAGAGAAAATTATTGACAAGATGAAGGAACTCGGTTGTTCAGCGGATGAGGTGACTAATAGAACCTTGATTGATGGGTACTGTAGGGTAGGAGATGTCGAAAGGGCATTTAGAATTAAAGAAATCATGGATGAAAAAGGAGTTTCTGCATCTATCGAAATGTACAATTCTCTTATAAATGGTATTTTCCGAGCGGGAAAATCAAACGAGATTTCGGATCTGCTTTCTGAGCTTTGTGCAAGAAGGCTAAACCCTAATGTTATCACCTATGGATCACTTATCGGCGGCTGGCTCAAAGCCGGAAACCTGAAAAAGGCTTTTGATGCATATTTTGAGATGAGAGAGAAAGGGATTAGTCCGAATGTGTATATATGCAGCACAATAATTAGTGGCCTCAATAGGATTGGTCAAACTGATGACTCAAATATGTTGCTTCAGAAAATGGTGGATTTAGACTTTGCCCCAGACCTTAAACAATTCTACGAACTTTTCAGCTTCAATACAGTTCAGATGGAAACACGAAAAATTGTGAATTCCCTCCATGAGAGTGCTCAGAAATATATCATTCCCAACAACATTCTGTATAATGTGATTATAGCTGGACTGTGCAAATGTGGGAAAACTGATGATGCAAAAAGAGTTATCAATGATATATCTCAGAAGGGATTCACTCCAGACGAGTTCACGTACTCAGCCCTTATTCACAGTGTCGCCATATCTGGTGCTGTTAATGAAGCTTTTGTGTTACGAGACGAGATGCTGGAAAAGGGCCTTTCTCCAAATATAGTTACATATAATGCTCTTATAAATGGCTTGTGTAAATCTGGAGACTTGGATCGTGCACTGAGGCTTTTTTTTAAACTTCCCTCCAAGTGTTTGGTTCCTAATGTCATAACGTATAATACTCTGATTGATGGATGCTTTAAGAATGGCAACACCAATGAAGCTTTGAAACTCCTGGAAAAGATGAAAAAGGAAGGGATTGTTCCTTCAGTCCGAACCTATTCTGCATTTGTCCGCAGTTATTTACAGAACGGGAATGTTGAGGAATACCATAAACTTCTAGAAGAAATGGGAAAGGCAGGCCTTGTAAATGATTTTACAAAATATTCCAACCCATCTGAAGGTTCAAACAGCCATTAGTTTTTTGAATTTTTGATTTTTTTTTTATGAATGAGTTTTTCGCACTGTATAACACTTTTAATCTGACTGCCGATTTTCGTACAGGCTATGTGGCATGTGCAGATGATGGTCGGGCTGGATGATGTTGTTTATTAGGTCGCTAGATGCTAGGAATTCAAATCGTCCGAACCACCTTTGAAAATCATCCAGGCATGTCACCCAGTATGTCAAACAAGTCTATTGACTGCATGACTGAATGAGGTATGTATTTTCTCTCCGCGCACTTGGAAAAGTAGCTTCGTCTCAGATAATCGTTTCTCGTGTGTTTCTATAGTCTTGTGATTTCAATTGATGTAACTTTTATATATGGTACGCGGCATGTAATTTGATGTTAAAAATATTTAATATTTTAAAGAAAATGATTGTATACATCATTTGATTCGTTTCAATTCATTAATATCATAATTATTGAATCAAGTTGTAATGATATTAGTTGTTAACTCCAGCAGTTACTTTCTCTGCAGGGGAGAGTTAATCGTTAATTGTGCTCATGGACACAACGGAGAAAGGGAATCGCTACAATTGATAGAAATTTGGTCCATCGAAATAATCCGCCCAATGTATGGTGCCAAGTTATTTGCTGATTCAGTCAGCTAATTTGATGATGGATTCCTTATTCCATCTGTCGAGTATTCTACATAAAATCTCCCAATTTGTCGTATATATATTTATTCATTTGGGGAGCGTTTGCAAAATCCGAGAAATGGAAAATGCTTGAGATACGATGTGACTTTCATATTTACATTTTGCAGATAGCGGCCCAAATAATTTCAGTTCTCAAGTGCCCGGAAAAGAAGCTGCTTGTAAAACTACCGAGCATGTAAAATGCTGATAGTTTCTCCCTGTTTGAATCGTGTGTTGCAGATTATTGTGCATAATGCTGAGGAAACAAATACTTGGGAGGCTAAAACTGTTGCTCTTAATTCATAAGCAAGGGACGCTCAGAAACTTCGTCACGAATCGAACCAGGTAGTATAATGTAGTCATTCTTTTGCCTCCAAAATAAGTTTCATGATCCAAGTTTTTCCCTCCGAGTTTATGCCTTGAAAGAAAATAAGTGGTTCTCAATTACCTAAGTGATACAGTCAAAAGTGTATGTATTGGCACAAGCTAATCAATGACTTGGCACAAGATCTAATTATAGATATTAATTATTGTATTAGAAACTAATAATTAATTAATTGCCAATAAAACTATGTAGAAAATCCTTCTAATTATCATACCTTTCATGGCAAATTATTACATGGACCCGAGTCCATGTAGATATACAGGAACCCGGTAAATTTATTAAGAATACAGTATGTTGTGAAGAATATTGTAGATATTTGTGAAGAATACATGAATAATTCAATATTAATTGTGTGAAAAATAAAGTTTATTTTTGTGAAAAATAATTGTGAATAATTAAATAATAATGCATTCTATTTTTTCAATGTACACTTATCCTCTGTAGTATTCACTTAAATAAAAAATTGTATTGGCCCCAACAAATGTTGAAATTGCCAAACACAATGAATGCCCTTTGAACAATGCACGAAGACTTTTGAATGAGAAGGAAAGAAATATCATCTCCGTGTATGATTTCCTTTTGCCACCGACACAGAACCCTCAAACCCCAATAGGTCATACAAGAAATTAAAAAGTTTCATAATTCTAACTTTTGTTTGCTTAAGTTAGTGTTCAAAATTTGGTGCGAAATAAATTATACAGTACTAGTTTTAATTTGTTAAAAATTTAGTACAGTACATCTTCACATTACCAATTATTGTCAACCTAAAAAGAAAATGAAAAAAAAAAGAAAGAAAGAAAGAGGTGAACGTGGTGATGCACAAAAGCCAAAACTGAAACACCAGGAATCTTTTTATGGCTGTTCTTCCTTCTAATGACTAAAAGTCAAATTATAATTTCATAAAAAAATCCAAAGCAAATTCATACACATGTACAGTATCATGTATGAGTCTATATATCAAAACGCTTCTTATTACTACAATGATCAACTAATTAATTGTATAGCTACATATCTCTACTCTCATGTATGTATTTTATGAATTTTGTATATATATATATATATATCAAGAATCAAATGAATAAGGAGGTTTGAGAAGATCATAAGGCGCCCACAGCGCGTCGAGCGGGCAGGGCCGGCCGGCGTCGAGTCGGGCCCACGGCTTCCCCTTCCCGCTCCAATGCAGCAGACTAACGGGCCCGGGGTGCAAGTCCCTGCAGAGCCCGCGGAAATTGTCCCCGCCGAGCCCGTGCTGGTTCCACCTGTGGTCAACGGAGACGATGTTCCCTGCGAACACGAGCAGGAAAGGGGGCAGCGACCCCAGCTCGTATATCCTCATCCTCTTCTGCAGCTCCATCCACTCCTCGATCCTCCTCGTGTAGTCCCCCTGCCTCCACCTCCCCACGTCGATCACCATCACCCCCGTGTTGAAGTAGCAGGCCCGCCTCCCGGAGAAAGTCGAGGACAGGGCCGGGCTGGACCAGAAGGTGGGAGTGAAGTAAGGGGCGAAGTCGGCGTTGCAGTACTCGGGGGCGGCCAGGACGCGGCCGTTGTGGAGGGGGATGGACGCCAGCCTGGCGATGTCGTCGACGAGGACGAGGTCGGAGTCGAGGTAGACGACGCGGGCGACGCAGAGGGGGAGGAGGGAAGGGAGGTAGCTGCGGGCGTAGTTGAGGGGGCAGTCGAGGGCCGAGCGGATGGAGGTGGAGATGAGTGGGGAGACGAGGGTTGTACGGAAGGGGTAGATTCGGAATTTTAGGTAGGGGAAGGCGGAGGAGAGAGAGGAGGGGAGGAGAGGGGAAGGTGGGGAGGAGGCGACGAAGTGGAAGAAGACGTTTTGAGGGCAGGAGGTGTGCTGGAGGATGGACAGGATGGCGGCCAGGGACCCGCGGAGGTAGGCCGAGTCGAGGGTCATTGCCACGTGGACGACTTTGGGGGAGCATATGAAATCGGAACTGTTGACGGAGGGGCAGTGGGGGGCGTTGTAGAACTCGGGGGCTTCTCTGAATTTATATTGTTGGGATGTGGTGATGATGATGATCAAGAGAATGTTGATGATTATGAGTTGGAGTTTCAGCTTCTTCATTTCTGTCTTTCTTTTGTTGTGTGGGTGTGTAGATTTTGTAAATGACAGAGTTGTGGTTTGAAGAAGTTGTATATATACTCCGATCTATTGAAATAATTGACCAATTAAATTAACATATGGTTATTAATCAAAATTCAGAATCTTCTATTACCGACAAATTGTTCAATTATTGCGTAGTCTATACACATTGTTTTTTTCCCGAAAAAAGTGTTTAAAAAATATAGAATAAAATCAATTTTGAATAAGAGCGAAGTATATAGTAATCAGTACTATTGAATAACCCGATTGTAATTTCAATTGAATGATAAACAAATTAATAGTTCCTGCCTATTGGCCAATGTGACTATTGCAATTTGCAGGGTTAGGACTAGGACTCTGGGAGGAGGTGTAGAGGGGACAAAATTAATCCCCACAACCTTTTCGAGATTTACATTTTTGCCCCTCCCAAATTTTCAAAACAATAAAGTATCGAGGCACTGTTAATTGTTTGTTGAGGTATCTCGATCGAAAAAACGACACTTGTCCTGTACATATGTTGACGTAGTACGGTTATTGACAATAACGCATTTTCAACAAATAATTTACATCATAAATAAACAACCCATTTATGAACAAAATCATGAAATTTCATTTTCATACATATTATATACTGTATATATAAATGTAAGATCGTAAATTGTTTTTTTTTTTTTACTTTGTTTATACATTTTTGTTTGGAACAACTAAAGATTTTGAAATCGTGCACTTATCATGGATTCATGGTCAAAGAGCATTTTCGTATTAGGTCATGTTTATTTTCTAATTTCCATTTTACTTCAACTATTGATAAAGCAACAAGACATAACTTTTAATGTAAATGTCAATGTGGTGGGTACAAAATATATTCTAAATGTTTGTAACTCGTAATCAACTACCCATACGGATAAATCCAAATTCACATTTCATACGTTCATTCATAAAAAAAAAAAGGTACAGTAAAACTTTTGCCAAGGACTAATTTTTTAATTTATCTCATTCCAATATGTTGTATCTCTTAGAAGCTTAATGACATGCGAGTTCCGAGACCTCCCGTTGATATATTTATGTACCCCGACCGAGTAGATCTAGACTGAGTAATCGGGAACCCAACAATTGAAATGCACAAGAAGTTGGAACTTTCAACCTTCTAATTACTACACGCAGCACATTGTCCAAAAACCTTGACCATAATCCACAGGGAAGAAGTAGACAGATTAAATATGAATTATATATCAAGGACATTGCACATGAAGAAAACTAATGTTGTCTACCACGTTTCCACAGGAATTTAGCAATAGATTTTTCTTCACCTGTCAGATGAACATGGGCCCTGCCATTAAACCTGAATCGATGGATGTAGCAATATTAAACACCACATGGGTCGGTCAAATTTTGTAATTTAGTACTACAGGACTAGAACCATAACAAAGGTGATTCCGAACGGTTCATGAGCAGACAAATCAAAACTCCTGGCATAACATATCATAACAATACATAATAATAGATAGCACTCTATTCTACAACTCGTAAGACTTGATCACATACGGTCATTTCTCCTATGAAATCATAAACGAGAGAACACCAAACAATATGTGTTTTCTACTTGTCTTTACTTCCATGACCAATAAGCACATAACCATTCCTATTTGAGCTTCCATGCTGCCTCAAACTTGAACAATCATAAGTTGCATGATATCTACTTTAACCGTATATATTCAACTAGAAGTTCAAAAGGATACCGACTCCATACAACGAAACAATTCAGATCAATTGAACTGCAAAATAAACACGCACTTAGCAATTCAATCTTTTTATACATTTTACAAATAATTGTAGCAGAAAGGGTACCTTCTTACTTAAAATAAAACTATTGTTAATAACGTTACAAAAGCCAAAATAAGTGAACCACCATTATTTTAACTCCTTCGCAATGTTGTTATTTTTACTGTTACCTCACTAGAACAAGGGCTACAAGTTCTACAGGTTTATGAGATTATTTAGTATTTGATGTAGTACACGATGCATCCAACGTCCCCAAATGGACATGAAAGCTTTCACTTCTCTTTCGTTCCAAACCTCAGATACATATTTATTTACTCTCCCAACTCTCCATACAGATTACAAATGTGTTGATCTATCCAGAAAGAAAGATATAGAGTCATCCCGTATATATCAACATTCACATGTTACAAATAGCTTTCCTCATATGCAAAGTAAAATATACCAACGATGCAATATGCTAATGTTAAACATTAAGAATAATTTGGTAGCTCATCCACAATTAAATCACTTATGTTTGCGACACTTGCGCAAAATATATAATTTGAAGGTGCACGGACTGGTGTATGCATTTTATTCTTTTATTTAACTATCGGGTTATTGTAGTTCTGCATGTACCTCAAACTCTTGTACATATATAATTTACTCATATGTAATGGAAGTCATTGTACACATTACAGTTCAGACCCCTCGCCCTATAAAGCATTAATAACCGTCTAAAACACTATGAAACAAAACAGATGAAAATAAGGAAACTGAAAACAAGATTTACCTTAAACCCCATATTAGAGTCATAAGCACACACAAACCAATAAGCAGTAAGAGCAGCTTCAGAGTCAAATATGCCTGCCCATGAGCGCTGTTTAGCCCGAAGTTTCCAAACCTAGCATTCGGAGAGGGGGCAAAACCCCCCAAAGGGACCAGGAGTGAATGTCAATCCATCCGTAGAGGCAGGACCTATTCGAAGCAAATGTTAGACTCAAAATCTCTGGCATCTCCGCCGTTGGTGTTGTTACCGTTAGGGCTGCAAACTAAATCTCGAACCCACACTCAATCGCTTCACCACCCTAAATATATTGCATATCGTCACATTATATATACTCTAATTCAAATTAAACGAAACATAATCCATGGCGAGCTAGAAATTCAAATGCAGGAGATGTATATTCAACTTCAGAATTCACACAGGTCCGAAATTCATGTGATCCGGTTTTGACTAATTGAACTCAATTCGTTTACGGAAAATTTCATCACGAATCTAAGGATGAACAAAAAAAATCTCGGATCTATTTGAACAAACAAAAAACGAGAGCGATTGAGAAGGAAGTGTGCTGACCTGGCTGTGTCTGTGGATTGAAGAACAGGCGCACGATAGGAGATAGTAAATGAAAAAATGGGTACAGTAAAGTACCTAAATGAAACTGAGGAAAATTCGTCGAGATCGTTTCCGGTTCGTTACCCTAGATATTTTACAGACAGAACCTAGAGAATAATTGTATTTTAAATAAAAAATAAGCACATATATATATTTTAATGAATTTATTCAAGAAAAATACTCGTATGAGATACGGATAGTTGCAATAATTTAAAATTAAAAAAATACAGTATATTTTAATTTTCGTGTTATTTGAATTTATGATACAGTAACAATTAATAAACTAACTTATTAAATGAGTAGTTTATAGGAATGGAAAAAAATTACTGAAATATTGAAATTATCGTACCAAAAAATGTTAAAAAATACCAAAATTTTCAAGCAAATTCTTCGATTTACATTCTACTCGATCGAGTATGCAAACAATTGTAGAAAAAGTAAAAATTTAAGGCTCTTGGCCTATTTACTAAAATATATTCTACAAAATTACTCAAACTATAAGAAGGTCTGGCCGTAAGCCATTTACGGGTAGTCTGATTTGTTCGCACCCTTACTGGATACATTAGATAATTGGTTGTTCGAAATTGAAGTGGTATGTAGTATTACTCGGTGCCAAACATATGAAATTGATGCAGTATTTATTTCGATGAAATCAGTCACCGTGTCATTTGAGAATTGTTTTTTAAATTGTGTAAAATAAGTTTGTATAATTATTAGTATTATTTGAAGTATGTTTTAATTAAATTTAAATTTGAAGTATTGGAAAAATGGAGTATCATGTGAAAATGAAAGGTTAGATACGGAAAGGAGAGACTACTGTATTATTTTTTGGCCAAATGAGAAGAATGAAGAGGACCATACCATGCATGTTCAACCAAATGGTCAAACGGTCACTCCACAGTGCAGTACTGACTCCCCTCGCCACGTGTCCTCACATCATTCGTCCTTCTCAGGTCTTCGGGATTCACAGTATTCAGTCGCACTCAATAATTTAATTCGCAAGCAAAAAAACACACGCACAGAGTCGCTGTCCTCCTCTTCCCCTGCATCCAGCTGTGTGTTTTTTTCTCTGAAAAAAAACTTAATTAAAAATAATAATAAGGAAATACGAAAAGGAAGTGAATTTTCCATTTCTGGATTCATCGACGCGCGATCCCCCAAATTCGAAACCCTAATGCTCCATGAATGATTGAGCACATTCGTCGATAATGCAGGAAATGATCGACATAGCTGAAGCGGGGAGCAATAGCGGATTTTCCGCGCAGAGCTCCGGCGATAGTAGCGAAGACGACCTATCCGTACTCCCGAGGCACACCAAGGTCGTCGTCACCGGAAACAACCGCACGAAGTCGGTACTGGTGGGGCTCCGAGGCGTCGTCAAAAAAGCCGTCGGCCTCGGCGGTTGGCACTGGCTGGTAATGTGTGTTTTCCGTAATTGTTTAAATTCTCTGCATTTTATTTTATTCTTTTTTTATTAGTGCATATGTTAAGTATCTGAACAACATTATCCTCGCCTTGATTAATTAAATGATTGTCTCTGCATTTCTGTTTTTTTTACATATTTTTTAATTTTTTAATTTCTATTTCTGTTGCACGATTAGTGCGTGAACCTACTTGCAAATATCAGATTGTAACTCTAACTTATTAATTTTTCCCTCTCTGAACACCGCCGCAACGCCCACTCTTTCGCCGCCGCCGCCATGTCTAATAGCACTAGTAATGCTCCCATTACCACCGCCACGCCTCTCTGTGTAAAAAAAAACCCCCTTTGTTTTTTGGTGTATTTTTCTTATCTGTATTTTATTTTTATTTTCCTTCTAGGGGTGTAGTTTGTAAAAGCAAGTTCCAATTACCTCAATCAGTTATCCTTTTAACTATGTGGTGGTCTTGATATTAATGAAATTCGCAGGTTCTCACAAATGGGATTGAGGTAAAGCTGCAAAGGAATGCTTTAAGCGTAGTTGAAGCTGCTACAGGGAATGAAGTAGACGACGACCTTGACTTTGAACCTGGACAGTGGAACAACTCAGGTATTATGGGTGAGATTGGTTGTTTCAGTTTTGTTTTTTTCGTTTCGGCATGAAAGCATTTTTCAGCTCAGGTTCACATAATTGAATTGTGTCAAAGTATGCACATTTCGTGCTAGATAATTAATTTTGACTCCTGGTCGAAAACTTCTTTTGTTCTGCTTATGATACATCGTAGCTGTACTTTTTTTTTTCTTTTTTACTTTTTCTTCTGAAGAATAATTTTTGTAGTTAGCTTCAATGGTCTTTATGTTGAATTTCCATGGCAGAACATTTCTTTTAGTAATCTTAATTATGTTTACAGGTTACATTGGCAATTTTCTCTACATTGACTTTCTACTCTTATCATTTTCTTTCTTTCCTCCCATTTCTCACAAGCTTTTATAAAGTTTTCTTGATTTTGTCCCACCATGTATTCTTATTATGTTTTGTGTTGATTTTTCTTAGCATCTGATGATACTCAAAAGTCCTATAGATCAAGGCATCGGATGCACAAATCATTCGGGCCATCTCGCAAGACTATAAGCAATTGTCTCTCATCTGGCTCACACTCTAAAGATTCCCTTACTACTCAAAAGGTTTCACCGGTGAGAGTTTTTATTTTTCTTCCCGCCTTTTTTTATTCAAATATGAGGCAGAACACTTCTTTGTAGTAGCTGTTTTGATTAACCAAACTATTAACTTACCTACTTGGTGCACCAAAAGGTTGACCTCAGCAAACTCGAGGTTGGTGCTTTATGGAGATATTTGCGGCACTTTAATCTGGTGAGTTTGTTTTCATACGACCCCCTGCCTGAAAACATAAAAAAATGTTTGTTCTTGTTATCACGATCTCGACTAATACTTAATCATTGTTGCTTAGGTGGGTGGCATTCATAATCCCCCCTCTAGAGAGCAACTTATTGACGTTGTCCAAAGGCATTTCATGTCTCAGGTATACTAATCTATACCTTGATATATTTTGTTTTCCTCTATAATCCTTTTTTTTGTTACATCTAATAATTGCCATTTGTTTTTTCTGTGCTTGTAGCAATTGGATGATTTGCAAGTTATAAAGGGGCTCGTGAAGTCTGCCAAAAGACTGAAGACAGGTTACAAATGAATGAGAGACCTCCAACTAATATGGTTGCTTATGGACTCCTCTTAACAAATGATGGTTCTATTTACCTGAATGTAAATGTGACCTTGAGATTTACATTTTTTTATCCTTCTAGTTACATAGTTGTAGATATATATATATTATGTGAACCGAGATTATATGACGACACTTGTACTTCAGAAGACGCGGCTTTCACTGAATATATTGGTAGTGATTAGGGGAAACACTTTGGATTTTGCACTGGTGTGTCAAGTGATCAATCAAGTTAATGAAACTGTTCTGATGCTTGTGTTTAATAGATGCTTTAAGAAGGTGATACTAGTCAGGTATTTTGTAACCTTGTGATGTTGGGTTTGTTAACAAGGAGTATTTTTCATTAATTTAAATCATGTTATATTCACATAGATAAATTTCATTTATATTAAATGAAATTCAACTCTTTCTTTAATAGTAATAAAATTTGAATAATCTGCTAATAAACTCCAACCAATTAGTCGATTTCAACAAGTCAATTTTGCGTCTCGGCCGATGAATCATTTTTTGTAGATTCGAGTCGCTTTTTTCCTTGAGAAAATAATGTGACACTTAACTTTAAAAATAAATACAGTAAAAATGTTTCGCTAATGTCACTTTTGTGTATATTACTCTTTACTGTTTTGAGGATTGAGAAGATTTTTTAATCTCTAAATTGACCCATAAAGAATTCTTCCACTCTCACTCGTCCCTTGTCGATAAGATTAAGTACTCGCCTCCGGAATCCGAATTCCGAAACCTCAAACCAAACGCAACCTTCGTCTTTCCTTCTGGGTTTTTTCTCCATCAAACAGGTATTTTTTTTCGATTTCGATTATTTTTACTTTGATCGTTTCTGAAGGGTTTGTGTGTTCTGATGACCGCGATGGATATAATCCGGCGACGTCGTTTTTCAGGCAGATCGTTTAGCTTTTATTTAGATATAATTCTTCCATCTACTGCCTGCATCCGACGCTGCTCCGATTTTGATTTTTCGCTTCTGTATTTGCATTTCTTTATCGTTAGCTTAACCTTTGTTTTTCTGGATTTCTCTCATGTTCGTCTTGAATAGGTTTGTATGTGGTTGAGCTCTGTGTACGATGATATAATTTCGATTTTTGGTTGGTGTTCTCTATATTTGATTGGTATATAGGTTTTTTGTGCCCTAGTTTTTTCGGGTGAGGTTTTCTCTCCATTTTTTCTAGTTCATGTTTACATATTCTTATTGGGTGCATAAATAGAAATGTGCACTTCTTAAAACTATGAAGATATCACACTAAAGACTGATTTTTGAATATAATTTTTTTAGCTGAATTGTAATTGCACAAATAAGCTATCCTCTCCCCCCACCCCCTCCCCACCCAAATAGTTATAGTCTCTTGTATCTATTAATCATCATACCATATGGTTTTACATGTAGGAACCATGATCAAGTTGTTCAAAGTGAAGGAAAAACAGAGAGAACTCGCTGAAAGTGCCAACGGGAAACCTCCAGGCAAGAAGCAAAGTGCTGGAGAATTACGTCTTCAAAAAGGTCTATTAATTCTTCATTTTCCAAGGAATATTTGACATTCTCCTCTTACGACTTTGTGTGATTGCATGCTCATTATTGTTTTATACCTTAAACAAGCGGGAACTGATTTTTTATATGTGGATTTATTTGAAAATAGTTGATTTTGATTCCCATATCCTTGTTTGGAGAAATCATTAACTAGAGGACTTTGTGAATTATTGTTTTATATCTTAAACTTAAGTGCGAGCTAAGTTTTTTAACATGGGTTTATTTGGAAAAAGTTGATTTTGATGCACATATCCTTATTTGTAGAAATCATTAACTAGAACACATTGTGAATTATAAATTTGTGAAGAGGTCAACTGTGGTGGAGGCGTGGAGCCCAGTGATTGGATTGTCAACAACATTCACAACTCACTTTCAGTGCTTTTCATCCATAGAGCACACTTTATACCCAATCATGCTGTTTTTGGCTAGTTGTGCGAGATAAACTCGAAAGGAACTAAAAATCCTTAGAAATGTTCGTGGTCCATGTCTATTTTTGCATGATTCCAATGCATATCCAACTAGGACATGTTTACCACTTGTGAAACTGGTTACACTCTGCAATCATGCGAGGATGGTGAAACTTGGAATAAAGTTCTACTGATATAGTTGAGAGTAATGTTTTTTCCACTGCTTTCTTTCTTAAATTAAATCAGCACATGTGAGGTCCTCATTTTTTAATTAAACTAGCACATTTGAGGTCCTCCTTTGAATATTTTATTACTACATTTATTGTCTCTTGTTGCGATAAACACATCTCATATATTTCTACGAGGAACAGTTGCAGACCTTTTTACCTAATTTTTCTTAACACAATTACATTAACATGTGCAACCTGTGCTTCATTCTAATTTCACTGATTATATTCATTTAAAGTCTCATACTCTCATTACTTGAAATCCTGATTTTGAATACATTTCTGCACATAGAGTTCATTTACGTTGAGTTGTAGTGTCTGAATTAGAATCACTTCAGGGATCTGGACACTGTTTTCATGTGATTTGATGGGGTAGTAATTTAATGTTCAATTGTTTTGCTTTTAAGTCACTTCTATCTTTAACACTTGATTATGATATTTGCTGATCATTATCTCAGCTGCATGTACATGTTCATTAAATAATTGTGTTTAACGTCCCTGCAATGTAACCATTTTTTTCCCCTTAAATGTTGATATACACAATTTGACAATTTGAAGTTGATTATCTTATCAGAAGCTGAAACCCATTGCCCATTCTATGTTGAGCCTGTTTCTCTCTTACTTAGATCTTTTCAATGTGGGTGCTAAACCTTGTCAAACCTGTTATTGCATATGCAAATTCCATTATTTGAATCATTTTTTTGGTTATTGGTAGTTTTCATGCCATAGAAATATAAGCATAGTCTAGATCCTACCTAGTGAAATTAGAAAAAATAGAATAAAACCTATATTGAATTGTTCGGTGACAGAAAGGCGTAAGACTGTTGATGGGAGGGAAGGACGGTTAGAGAGACAGGCAGTTGCTGCATGAATTATCTTTATGGTGTCTTTATCACTGCAAAATAGTTGGGCAAACTGTCAAACTGGTCTATATATTGAAGAAGATTTGTTAGTTTGAGTTTAGAGATAGAAGATACATTCCGAACCCCTTTGCATGTGGTGAAGGGGTTCCGTAGAATTGGGAATTCCTATGATTAAAATCTTGCTCATCGGGATAGTATGATTTTATCAAGTATTGTGGCCAAGGGCATGTGTAGGGATTGGTAAGTTTTGGGAATAAAATACCTGTCACTGTAGGATCGAATAAGTTAATCAAGTATTGTAAGTGTTTATATATATGATTTCATGATGTCTAAATTTAGACTGACTTTAGTATTTCTGTATTTAATTATATACTACATATTTTACTCAGATTTTTTGTATCTTTCATTTTAAACCCAATATTTTAATCTTTCGTTTTTTTCCCACCTCCCTACCCTTGTGCATCACTGTAACTGTTGTGACTTGTGAGATGGATGTGGTGCCAATGTAGTGAATTATATTTGCTTGTTGTTTATTTAACATGAATTTCTTCAATTGTACTTTTGACTACGTAGATATTACTGAACTGAATCTACCGCAAACATGTACCATATCATTCCCTAATGGCAAGGACGACCTCATGAACTTTGAAGTTACCATTCACCCTGATGAAGGATATTATATGTAAGCACTCAATTCTCAGACTTTCTTTTTCTTTTTGTCATTTCCATTGACATCATTTTCCTTGTTTTCAGGTCTGGAACATTTGTTTTCTCGTTCCAAATTTCTCCCATCTATCCTCACGAGGCACCAAAGGTTAAATGCAAGACAAAGGTAATAATGTCCATTATATTGCCTTATATGTTGACTGCCGTGGTCTGTTTATAATCTAATTAGCTTGCACAAATCCTATTGATCTTTGTCATGCCATGTTTTGTTTGTTGCCAAATAATCTGTGTGTTTATTCGCAGGTCTATCATCCCAATATTGACTTGGAAGGAAATGTCTGCCTAAACATTCTCCGAGAAGACTGGAAACCCGTGCTAAACATAAACACCATTATTTACGGACTGTATCACCTTTTCACGGTACCCATCTAATGCCATTTGTTTGTTTAAAAAAAGTAAATTATCAGGGATGATTACATTTGACGTTTGATCTAATTTTTTTAAAAACAATCTAGTAAACTTTCAAAACTACAAAATACCCCCAATGGTGTTGTTTTAGTGTTAAATTTTTGGTGCTACAAATGTAATATCTTTATAAACGTGAAATGGGATTTTGATTTTGATTACTTAGGAAGGAGCAAGTGTAAAGGGAAAATAAATCTTGGGGTTATTTATGTAATTTATATAATAGAATAAATTTGTCTTTATAATTCTCTTACGAGATGTTCTTCAATGCAGGAACCGAATCATGAGGATCCTCTCAATCATGATGCTGCTGGAGTACTGAGGGATAACCCAAAAATGTTCGAGTCAAATGTTAGGCGGGCAATGGCTGGTGGCTATGTGGGACAGACTTTCTTCCCACGCTGCTTATAGGATGTGAAGATTTTGCAAGGTTCGCTGGTTTCAATTGAGGTTGGGGGCCGTGTTAAGGTCTGAGACATGTACATTTGGGCACTCGTCTATCCGTAGTCTTTCTGCTACAAAATACTACGAAGCTTGTTCGAATTTCACCATGACTCGTTTAATTTTAAAGAAGCAGGAGAGGCTATTTGTATGCTGCTGTAGTAACATTGTGCTTCAAGTTTGACTTAATTTATTAATGCACTGATTCATATTAAGACAAGTTTATTTTCTTTTTATTTATGTCTGATTTTAATAGATCAAAACATAGAATCTTGAAATAGGACCACCAAAGTAGTTTTTTTTTAATGTTATACAATTAAAATTGTAAAAATTACATATTAAAAATGGTAACTTAATCAGATTAAAATTGCAAAAAATGTATGCAATGAAGCATGAACATAAAATTACAAATGTGGGCCCACGGCACCAAAGCAGGACCACTAGAGCTGACGTGTCAGGTTGCCTTTGATTTGTTGACCAGTTCAATAGTCGAGGCCTCGAGGGGACACCTCTGGCCCACCGCAGCCCAAAAAAATAATAATAAATGGAAAAAGAAGTCCTAAAAAACTCTTTTGTAAGAACATGATGGAGCAAGATTTCCTCACTCCAACAAACTGATTTTCTAGCAGCCTTTTCCTTTTGCCTTCTCCTTCTTTAAATCATCTTGAATATACTTTATCTTTAGTAAAATTATCACTATAGTGATAATTCATATTCTAGGAGCATTATTTTTACATAATTAATTTAATAAAACTAAATTTTCATTTATTTAATGAATAATAATATTAATTTAAACTTTATGTCAATTAAGATTAGTAAACAATATTGAAAAAACTAATATCAAATTGGGTTATATTTTATAAATAAATTAAGAAATTTATTTATTTTAAAATTCTTTTTCATTTTGGAACATATTGAGTTTGTTTGTGAGCGGGGCCCACCGAGAACAAAAAAACATACTCCTCTCACAGCTTGAAAAGCCGCGCACACACACACACCCACACCCCTTCCCTACCAACAACTTTATCTGTGAAATTACATGCACATAAACACAAACTCACACACACACAAACACCAAGTAGGAGGAAGCCTATATCTCGTGACTACTAACAAACTTATTTATTTTTTATCAATTAATTTACGTTCGTGTATTTAATTTTTAATCGAGTCGAGGAAAAAGTGTTTTTCGCGAATTGAAAATGATGTGGGAAGCAGCTGGTGGTGGTGGATCGGTGGAGTCATCGTCGGCAGGCGGCGGTTCTGCGCGGCGGAATCCGTCCTGGCGAGAGAGGGAGAACAATCGGAGGAGAGAGAGGCGGAGGCGAGCGATCGCGGCGAAGATTTACGCGGGCCTGCGGGCCCTGGGGAATTTCAATCTCCCGAAGCACTGCGATAACAACGAAGTTCTCAAAGCTCTCTGCTCCGAGGCCGGTTGGATCGTCGAACCCGATGGCACCACTTATCGCAAGGTCGGTCTATTTAATTATTCATTCCCCAAATTAATTACCCTTTTCCCCTCTTTCAATTTTTCAATTTTTTTTCCAGATTTTGCTCTTATTTTTTTTCCAGATCTGTGATTTTGGGCGTTTGATAATTTGCAGGGATCGAAGAAGCCCTGCCAAATGGAAACAGGTGGCACCTCAGCTAACATCACCCCCAGCTCGTCGAGGCAGCCGAGCCCGATACCGTCGTACCAGCCGAGCCCCTCCCTCAGCCCGACACGCCACGTGGACCCAAGCCCAACCCACCCTTTCGCCTTCCTCCTCAACTCCATACCTTCCTCCTCCGCGCCCCTCCGTATCTCAAACAGCGCCCCCGTCACTCCTCCCCTCTCCTCCCCAACGAGGCGGCAAGCTCTCAATTTGGGAAAGCTCGCGGAAGAATCAATGTCGGCCCTGAATGTCCCTTTCTTCGCGTCGGCCCCGGCGAGCCCGGCCCGGGGCCCGCGGTTCACGCCCATGACGATACCCGAGTCGGAGGACTCTTCGACCATTGATTCGGGCCAGTGGATGAATTTTCGGGCCTATGCGAGCGGGCTCCCGGCATCTCCCACGTTTAATCTGGTGAGGCCCAAAGTGGCCCGGATGGTGCCTCGTCCGGTTATTGGTGCTGCAGGGGTAGTGATCAGGGAGAAAGGGAAGGGTTTAGAGTTGGGGTTTGAGGATATGGGGGCGATTAAGGCGTGGGAAGGGGAGAGGATTCATGAGGTGGGGATGGATGATCATCTTCAGCTCACGCTCGGCGGAGGTGGGAATACTACTCATTGATGTTGATGTCATAGGGAGTGTTTTTGGGATGTTCTTGTTTAGTAAGCCTAATTACACATACAGTATTGAGTATGTTCTAATTTATGTACTCTAGTTTTTTTCTGTTTCATTTTCTTTTGACATGAAAAGATTAAAATGATTGTCTATTGGTAATGGCAGTACTAATATATATATATCCCTTCTGCAGCTTCTGCTAATTAACCTATAAATATTATTCCTGATATATCTATGTAATTTCCATTTTTGCTCTGATCAAACTGGAGATGGTGAAAAATACTGTAAAAAAAATATAGTAAAAAGGAAAATTTTGCTCTGATCAAACTGGAGATGGTGAAAACTACTGTAAAAAAATATAGTGAAAAAGAAAAAGCTGTGGGTACATCCGTACATACATACAGAGAGATATTCTCTGAAACAGTACTTGACCAATCATAATATGAGGAAAACAAATTAAAGGAAAAAAAAAAGTAAGGACTTTGTCATCACAATATCACATGCTGGAGAAATGAATATCATGATGTGAGAAAATAAATGGATTCATTATCATCCTATTTCTATGGCCTATGGCTCGTTTGGTCAACCAAATAATCCCATATTTATTTCTATGACCATTTTGTTTAGGGTTAGACTTAGGGTTAGGGTTCGAGACACACCCAACTCATGTCCCACCATTGATTGCTTTTGATGATGGTTTATGGTATGCCACTAGGGGTGGTTTGCGGGCAGAGTCGGTCCAAAAAATTTCAAGCTCGGCTCAAAATTAGAATTTTTCGGTTTGAGATAGGTTGGGTTTTCTGAAACGAAGGTCCGGTTTGTGAATGAGTCTGAGCTGAGTTTTCGGACTTTTTCAAACTCAAAATTTTAGTTATAAAATAAAAATGCATTTTTCAATAAAAAATGATTTTTTAAATAATATTGGTAGGTATAAAATATTAATAATTTTAAATTTAATTTACAAATAAAAATATCATTTTTTTCGAATATACAATATTTATTATAAAATAAAATTAAAAATTAAAAACGGGATCATGTGAACTTTCGATCTCAATTTTTTTAGCCCGAGCTTGAAAGTCTGAACCCTTGGTTGACCGGTCCCAAAAAAATTTGGGAGCCCAAACGCTTCACCCCTATCCATGTATAATAATCATTGAGTGTTGAAAAAAATGATCGAAACTAAAAACTCTAATCAAATGCATTTCAAACAACTCCATATTCAAATCGAAATTGAAATGCAATTCGATGTTTTATAACACAAATAAGAAATGATCGATGACCGATCCAAACTACATGACAAGAACACACACACACACATCATTGGCTCATTTTTCCTGTGATGGATCGATATATAGATAACACGATAAGCACTAAATGCTACCTTTCGTGGCAATTAAGAAGATTGTAACCATCCCTTGAATGAACTATTACCGGACTCTTTCCACTTCCGACGGGGGCTGTATCAACAAAGAAGAAGCTGACAGATTCTTTTGCCTGGAAGAGACTGAGGAAAGAAAACTGAAACCACTTAGCCTCCTTTTCTCACTACTATCAACACACGGTTGAACGACCCTCGTTTTAAGTGGTTCCGGTAGGAAACATCTGAACATTGAACCTACCATCAATCAACACACAAAACTTACTCATGTCATGGTCAAAGTTATACGAAAACAGAAAAAAATGTTGTAGAACGACGATGTATAGTACGAACAATATGCGGAACCCCGAATATAACTCAACAATAAATAAAGAAGGAGACAAGAAAAGAAGACAAGGAATTTACGTGGAAACCCAAATCGGGAAAAACCACGGGAGGAACGACGAGAACTTTCACTATAATATTGCCTCACGATTACAAGGATTGATATCCACTCTAAAACCCTCTAATCTCACACAATATTATCTCTCTCTATGATGGTATTAACTTGTATTAACTCGTGTTCTAATTGTGTCTATGGAGATCCCTATTTATAGGTGTAGAAAACCCATAAATTAGGTTACCAATAGGAATAAGAATAAACTCTTTTTTCCTAATATATGACTCCTAAATCCATAAGGAATAGAATTATATTATATTAAATATAATTCTAATTTTCCTAAATAAGGAAACAAAATTCCTACGGATTCGAGTCATATTTTAACAATCTCTACCTTGACGAGAAACCGCGAAATCCCATCGCTCATGTGAAATCACATCACATGTAACACAAAGCCGCGAAATCCCATCGCGCATGCGAAATCTCATCGCACATCAAACCATAAAGCGAAATCACATCGCCCTCAATAGTCTCGTCCCTCGTCTTCCTCCAAATGCCCCAACGGGCCTAGTTCCTAGAAGTCTGGACCATCAAAGGTCCCCATGAATCGGAACGTACATACCCGAGTGTCTTCTTCGAATTGTGAGCCCAATTCGAGATATACCCTCTCGACCGCTTTCCAAGCGCACATGGCTCACCAGGTTTAGAAACACTCCATAGATCGAGAAACACTCGATCCTTCTTGTCGACTTTCCTCACATGCCCAAGCCGCACATGGTCTAGTCGTGTAGACTCTTCACCCGAGAGCCTAGTTTTTCCCACGGTTACTTCGTTCACCGCTTCATCTTTAATCAGCTTGGTCACTCCGGCCTTACTTGGTTGCGCGCCTCTAAGCCGGATAGACTCTTCTACCAAGAGTCGGGTTTCGGCCCCGGTTACTTCCTTCACCGCGCCTTCTTGGAGGACATAAGGTCGTCTCGCCTTTTCGTCTCCTCCCAACACTACCAAAGCCTCTTCGGTAGCCTCATAAACTCCACCTTCTCCGGTGTAGCTTTTATCAACCTCGGTTACTTCCTTCGCCGAGCTTCCATCGAGGACATAAAGGCGACTCGCCTTTCTCTTTCCTCGCAATATTACCAAACAACCTTTGGTAACTCTTAAAACTCCACTTTTACAAGTGAGTTTATAGCCCTTCATATCAAGGGTACTCAAGGAAATCAAATTCCTCTTCAAGTCAGGGACATGTCTTACCTCGCCTAACGTGCGTACCGTGCCATCGAACATCTTCAAGCGGATATTTCCAATCCCTTCGACCTTGCACGAGGTGTCATTAGCCATGAACACCGCACCATGCTCCAAAGATTCATAAGTCTCGAACAACGACCGGTCCGGACACATATGAAACGAGCAACCCGAGTCTAAGATCCAATCACCACAAAAGTTGGAGTTCTCGCCTAGAGCCATTAGTAGTTCTACATAGAAATTCCCATCTACTAATCCAACGTCACCGGAATTCCGATTACCGGAATTATTGTTGTTGCTCTCCTTTTTCTTCCACGCGTAGCACTCCGACTTTATGTGTCCCTTCTTCTTGCAATAGAAACACTCCTTATTCCCGTGTCGCGACTTCGAATTCCCCGAGTCGCTCCCTTTATCACGGTACTTCTTTTGGACGCTAAGTCCTTCACCCACATCGGGCATACCATCCTTGTTGGACTCCATCCTTTGTACGTTTTCCCTTGACGAGAGAGCCGAAGTTACGTCTTTAAACGTGAGACTATCTCGTCCATAGAGAAGCGTGTCCCGAAAAGCCGCCATGGAGGGGGGGTAGCGAGCATAACATCCAAAACGCAAGATCATCATCTTCGATCTTCAGGCCAATTTTCCCAAGGTCAGCTACACGCTCCTTGAATCTCGCTACATGGTTTTGAATCGACGACCCCTCCGCCATCTTGAGGAAGTAGAGACTTCTCTTCAAGTGATGCTTGCTGGACACCGTTTTCTCAACGCACATCGATTCCAACAACTCCCATAATTCCTTTGCGGTCTTCGCCTCCGTCGTTTCCTCAGTCAACGAATCCGAAACATGAAGCCCTATGGTCGCCATAGCCATCTGATCGAGCTCCACCCACTCGTCATGCTTCATGTCTTTCGGCTTGTTGTCAATACCAAGTAGAACAATCTCTTGCTTAAGATATCTGAGGACTAACCTCATCTTGTATTGCCAAATAGGAAACCTCGTGTTGAGACTTAAATTCGGTAGATCGTACCTCACGCTCGCCATCGAAACCAAAGCTCTGGAAGGTAGTAGAATCGTAGTCTGGCTCAGAAAGGTCGCGGGATCGTTGCCTGGCTCTGATACCACTTGTTGTAGAACGACGATGTATAGTACGAACAATATGCGGAACCCCGAATATAACTCAACAATAAATAAAGAAGGAGACAAGAAAAGAAGACAAGGAATTTACGTGGAAACCCAAATCGGGAAAAACCACGGGAGGAACGACGAGAACTTTCACTATAATATTGCCTCACGATTACAATGATTGATATCCACTCTAAAACCCTCTAATCTCACACAATATTATCTCTCTCTACGATGGTATTAACTTGTGTTAACTCGTGTTCTAATTGTGTCTATGGAGATCCCTATTTATAGGTGTAGAAAACCCATAAATTAGGTTACCAATAGGAATAGGAATAAACCTTTTTTCTTAATATATGACTCCTAAATCCATAAGGAATAGAATTATATTATATTAAATATAATTCTAATTTTCCTAAATAAGGAAACAAAATTCCTACGAATTCGAGTCATATTTTAACAAAAAAATAACTAAAAAAAAACAAAAAAAAAACTCACCCATTCTTGCAAGTCGATTAACCCATTTTGGGATTTTTTTTCCGGTCAAATTGTAACACATGTCCTTGCAGAAATGGTTGCAGTTCTTCACGATCAAGTGATAGGTGTCGCCGTTGTAATTAGCCGATTGACCCTCCATAAACTCCCGAACTTGAGAAGCGTCTAGTTTCGTCGCCCCAATATATATGGACTTCCTGAACTTGAACCCAGGGCACTGTCGAGGCTCGACCTCAAAGATGCCGCTAGAAGAATAGTCGTGCGCCCCAAATGCATATTCCACACCATGCACTGCAAACACAAACACAAGTATTATATATATTAACATCAACAACAAAAAAAACATCTTGATCGATTCTGGCAAATTAACGTACCTTCGACGCCACAGTGAAATATGCCCATCCCAGTCCAATAGACATAACCATTCATGGGTGTCAAGTCATACACGTTGAGGCAAACTGGAGTTGTTTTGGCACCATCGTCGTCCGACTTCACCTTCGAAAACAGACAAAAACAGAGGCTTGACCTTTTGGTGAAACGGGATGGCAACACGGAACCCCACCGTTTTTTCTTCGACCCTGATGTCATCCTTTTTCTTCTTCTAACAAATGGAGGTTCTCTCGGTCGAGACCTTATATATAGGATCTTGCAAAGCTGAAGAAAATATATTGAAGAGGCCAATCATAAATCACAAGGCTAACTAACTTCCCGACATATGTAGACTTTGTGTTGCTTAGCTGACGACACCATATAATATTTCTTTCGACTTCCAGTAAGGAAGAATTAGATTATTAGTACGAGAAGCTGGTTTTAGACGTTAGAAGATCAAACTCTAAAAGTCAAAATGATCATAATAGGAGTGGGAAGCCACTAATCATTTGATTATGTAAATCTTGGTTGACCTCTCCTAATAATAATAGACTTAACAATTCAAGTTTTGATTACCATTTTGAGATATGATTATGAATGAAATCTGAGGATGCTTTTCATTTTTATTTGTTTTTACAGAAACTTCATTATAAGGTTTGGTCATTTTAACCTTTGATGAGAATGGGTTTTATCAGTCGGAAATAAGTTACTGTTCTGATTCGACTAATCATTTGAATATGTATCCAGATCAAACTCAACTTTCTTAAATTGCCCAAATAACTCAAATCAACTAAAAATCCAAATTTCTATAAATGCGAAAAACTTCTCTTCTCAGCATCTGAGTAATGTAGTGTAAGGATGGGTATCATGTGAGTGTATTTTAGCCTAATGAGGAAACGTAAACGCCTCAAAAAATGCAGATCGGAAAAACCCTCTAACTGCTTAGTCAAAACCTTGGTTATACATTATGACCATCCTCGGAAGGATCCAGCAACCTCTCCTCCTCTCCTCTAGGCATGTCGCTCATCTGTATATTATTTGATTTCGAGTTCGTTTTATTCCACTCGTTCTCCACACGAAAGAAAACCCACTGGAAACGGCGCAGAATCTCCAGTGCGGTTATCGCAAACACGGTGAGGTAGTTATGGCGGAGATGAGCCGACAGCTTGTACGTCCAGGTACAACGCAAGATAAGGTTGCTGCCAATCACCCAGATATAGACCTGCACAGTATATGGGTTAAATTCAGAACTCCTCTCCACATCACATTCATAAAAACTTGGGGATGTTTTTGTAAGTTTGAAACGTAGTTGGGTCTCTTTGTAATTAGGTTAAACCTCAGGGGTACTTCGTGTAATTACTTACCCCCTATAAAGTATCTGCAGATCATTTTGGGGTCATGTTATTCTAGTAAACTTTAAAATTACATTTAAGCGAAAGCATTTTGAAGAACAATCGAAAAAGGCTAGGAGTATTGCTTTACCCATTTCCTTCCATATAACAAGTAAGATACAACATGCGGCTTGTTGAACTTGAAAATCCGAGTGAAGCAACTGCCAAAAAATGAAGAGAAAAGCCTCGTAAGTTCCAACTTATCCACCGGAATATCAGCATTGAGTATCGAATTCCATTTCACTGGAATGTAAGGAATGTATGAAACCGTTTTTTATACCTCAAGTCCCAATCTCGCGTAATATCCCAATAGAACGAGTACAAAGAGTTCAGTACACTTGAAAATAGCCACAGAGGTCGATATACGCCCGTCCATTTGTCAGGAAAAACATGATATTTAAGTGCTGAAAGAGAAATAACTGGCACTGCCGTTGAATACTTCAAGGCTGAGACAATAAAAAATCAAGTTATTGCATGATGTAAAAGAATCATATGAATTAGCGACTTCACATTACAAACCTAGTCTGAAATTGAAGACATGCAAATCTTAATAACCAATTAAAATAGAAATATATGCTATATCACAACAAGGCACAGAAGGTTTTCTAGTTGAACTATATCCAGTTTTTGTTAGCAAACCAAACTGAAATAGTACTACTGTAGTTTTGTTATTTATTCATGAAAAATTATATAGTTTGTAGTTCAAATGAACACACAAACAATGTATGTAAACTTCAACAACTTACCATTCAAAAGAGCCGTCTTTTCTCTTGTATCCTTGTATTGCCGAAGACATTGAAAGAAACGAAAAATGTAAGGCAAGACGAGAACTACAGGTATTGCAACAGAGTGACTCCCACACACAGAATCGGCCTCAAACCATGCAATGGTAGCCACCTGCATATTTATAGTTTCACAGTAAAGTTGTATAAAAACTATACAAACAATGCAAGTAGAAATTCAGATCAAATTTCATAGAATTTCCAGCTCCACAAATTATTTAAACCCGAAATTTCAGAACCCAAGTGCTCTATATGGTTGGGGAAAAGATGAATTATACGGAGTCGGAGTGTCTTTTTTCTGATAACAGCAAGGTAGTAATTGTGTCTGCCAATATAAACCCGCCACAGCCAATTAAAACTAGAAAAATAAAAGGATAAACAACCTGTCGATGGACCATCCGACAAGCTGAACGCTCTAAATCTGAGAAAACCTGCATGGGGTTGAGAGAAATTAAGAGAATAAATCGGCTTGGAAAGACAATGAGTTGGTGCAAAGACAGACATTTTTTAACTTAAAATACATCACTGTAGCAGTGTAGCTGTTATCCAAATAATTGCCACTGAAACAGAGCAATATTGCTGATGATGTATGCCCTTCAACTTAAAATATTGGCATATCAACTTTCATCTTAGTTAAATTCGGGGTACTTGGTATAGTTCCGCATATGAAGCGAGCCATCTATGTGAGGTTCAATCCTAAAATAATTGAATGAGAGTAATTCACTAGGCTTATGAACTAGGCCCCCTCCACCAGTTTAATCAACTGGACAGCTCACAAGTGACATCTAAAAAATCTTGATTAAATCATCTTTGAACTGTTTGCCTAAAAAGAAACTTGAAACCCGTAACATAAAGAGGGGCATGTTTCTTTTCGTACCATGGATGGGTATACAGTTTCATACATGACTATTTGATTTCACCAACCAATTCTTTATGTCAAGTACTTTCCCGAGGAAGGACAAAAGAGAAACAGTAAAACCAACAAGCACAAAGCAGCTCATCAAACTTATAAACATATTTACTATCATTGTGAAGATCTCAAACACATTCATATTTTTAATAAGACGTACTGGGGTCTATTAGTATTAACATAAAAGTGATAAAACATAATCTATGTGCCCTTTCCAGCAAAATCCTTCTCTTCTCTGGAAGTTTGGAACAAGTTCTCAATGTTGGATGATAACTTTGTCCTCTTTTTATTTTCTTTAAGATCTATTTGTTTATCATCTACATTCCTACAGAGTTTCTCGATTTCACAAGTATTAAAAGAACGACAAGATGGTGTGTGGTGAGATGAAGTTCATAATCTGAAGCCCACACGATATTATGAATGCCATCAGAAAGGTGGTCCATAGATACCAGATATAAATAGGGTCATTATATAATAAACACTAAACACTAACAAGGTCATAATACTCCAGGATGTGTATTCCTCCCCTCTATACACTATACAATACAGACAAAACAAAAATTATCACACCAAAAAATACAATAAAAATGCGTACCTTTGACATAGAGGTAAATATATCAGCCAAAAAGAAGTCAGCAAAAGTTATTGCCTGCATTCAGATACCAAAACCGTCAGAGAAGAGCATTATTTCACTATTTAACCACATTCAAAATCTATATACTATATGTTTACATTAAGCAAACACAGAAAATGATTCACGGAAAACTGTTCGATGTAAAATTTTGTATTTGTAAAAGAAGCTGGGTTTGGCATATTGCTAGCATAGGTTCTTCTAAGTGGCTTTGAATTTTTGTTTCTCCGTAATACTAGGAAGAATAGATAGTCAAGATGGTAACAACATCAAACTTTTAACTTCAGCAGAGAATACAAATATACAATCGTAAAGCATATGATGGATGCAGGGCTGACCAGTACTCGTGTCTTAAACATGTTACGTAAGTTGAGAGGAAACGAGAGGTTATACTTCAACCCCTTTACAAAAATAATTACATAAAAGGCACCTTAGTTCTTATGTTTTCGCTTTGACATAATGGGTTCTCCACTACTTAGAATATGCAACATGTAATTTAGTATACATCTTAAGTAACTCAATCTTCACACAAAAGAGTGAAAACCCTATAAAACTACAAAAACGCTATAAAACTTGAATTTACAAAAACACTATAAAACTTGCCTGTAAGGGGAACACTATTCGCCAAATAGTCCTCAGTAAAAAGTAACGAGATGACAGATGAAAAATATCAAAGGGAAAAATGAGGGTCATTGCAACAGCGGCATATAAGAGAACCTGCAGTTGCCAACAAAAATGTTACTACAAGAAGTCAGTATATAAAGGTGCAGAGGTTAAAAGAAAACATGTTTGTCCTTAAGGTAGGGCATGTTCTGATTCCATCAATAACGTTTTAATATGATCTAAGGTAATACAGCACCATATTTAAGGAAAAATTTGACAATACTTAATGCATTTACAAGAGGAAGCATCTATTACACTGGTTGAGATGCAGCCAAAGAAACTTCTCCATGAGAATAGAGATAAAGATATGCCGTCATGCTAGTTGGGACAATGATCGTCATCCAGGTAGCACACTGATACAGTAAATGGTTGCAAGTGAAATATGATTAATATTAGGAATAAAAGAAAAGAGACGTGCTCTTGATACCAAAAGGTCAACAAAACACCTGAATTACATGTGGTTACATGAATTTCAGCAAGTTTTACTTTAAAAAAATAAATAGCCAGACTTAACTAGCAAATATGATTTGTTCATGCGTACCTTCCATATCTCTCTATGACTGAGATGACCTTGATCTAGGTCAAAGATTTTAGCATAACCAACATTAGACTGGGCAAAAACCCATAGGTTTATCCCCCAGAGCCAAACCATCATAGTCTGCAATAACCAGACAAATTTTAACAAAGAGATCCACAAAAAAAAATCACATTTATTCTCCTTCAGAGTACACTAAAATCTCAGTGATATAGTTCACTGACCACAAGAAGGAGCGGATTATAATACAAGAAAGCCTCGTATAAAAATAAATCCCGCAGGTCTGCACTCATTCTCATGACTGAATCCCATCCAATCTGAAAATCAAGGGACAAACAATAATAGCATGCCAACCAAAATCAAGTATTACAAAAACGTATGTTGTGAATGTGAACTTGAATTGAGGTATGATGGAAAGGATATATATATATATATAATACACGTGTGTGTCAGCACAAGATGTGTAACTGACCTTGCAACAACAGAATCCCCATATGAAAAACAGTAGTACCTGTATAATAAATTGGATTAAGAATGACAAGCTGGCTAAAAACTACAGTAAAATCAATCAAACAGCAGTAAGCATAATCCGAGTGGGTGGGGTGGGGGTATTCAATCAACACATTCTATATTTTTTTTTTTAATTCCGAAATTATTATAATGATCTTAACAAACTTATATAATAGATTGGACTATACCGATAACTAACTTTCATTACTAAAGCCTTAAGGAAGTATTGGATACGGAGTATCTTCTAATTTTGAATTGTTTCTTCATTTTTTTAGGATAAATTATTATTGAAAGAATAATAATATTGTGAGTCATTGATATGAGATAGAAACATAATCTGGAAACTTGAAAGTTGATGTGATATATGAATCGGAAAATATTGATTTGATATGCATGGTAGTTAGAAATATACGAGTGAATAAAGTGAATTTAAAAATGTGTAATAATGATGAAAATGTGGGTAGATGTGGTTGGAGTAAGACAAGGTAATGGTGATTAAATAGTGTATTTTTGAAAATCTGGTTTGCAGTCTACAATCACATTCAAGTAGCCCACCAATATATGAAAGAAATTAATATCCTCAACAATAGTGATTAAATAGTGATTATAAATTATACTCTCACTTGAGGAAATTTTACATTACAGTCTTTTCTGGTTGGTCCATTCAAATAGATCTATAACACACTAAGGCAAAATTTCTACACAGTACCTTTTAGTCCAGAACCTTAAACAAAAACTTCGATGAACAAGTGTTTAAGAACAAATGTTAATGTAAAGCAAAAGTCATGTTGCCATATATTCTAATTGTATCACTGAAAACCAAATTTTACTTATCTTCTAGACTGTCCATATTATAATATTTCTCACTAAAACGGAACGAATAATTGTCACACTGTCAATCAGAAATCAACTCACGGTAATACCTTGAATCTCCACAACAATAGAGGAGAAGGCATAATTGCGACAGTACTTAATGGTGCCACCACACCCTTCATTTCATTCGACTCTTTAGAAAGTAAAAAATCCTCTTCAGAACTATTTCCCTGCTCGCCTGTACCAAACACGTGATATCTATATTATCACAAATATGTCATAGCGGAAAAACAGGCCGGTATCAAATAAACATGCTCTTACCGATATCAAATACAACAGGCCGGCTTCCTGACTTGCGCAAATGAGGACTATTGTTGGGAACAGACTCAAGACCTCCAAACATAGATGGAGGTGATAAAGGTGGAGGGTTTTAGACAACTATGGATGTGCCCAAAAAACCCCACTGCAGAAGTTCATACCTCAAAAACATAAGATACTTCCTCAAATATGTAAGAGAAGTAATAATATTCAAATCTCAACATAATTTTTTTTCAACAATAAATACGAGTTTATGTGGGTGAAAGACCATGTACATAATTATGATCCAAGCACCAATCAAAAAGAGTCTGATAAATAATCGCAAAGGACTCTGAATTAAATACACAAACCACCAATCACATCCAGTTGCATATCCAATTTTCCATACTCACCCATCAACACAAAAGACTCCAGATTACATAAAAAAATAAAAAATCCGCAGCTTTCAAAATCAAATCTTTAGATCCAAGCATCACAACATTCACAGATTCTCGGCAATTTAAAACACATAACACGATCGAAAAATGCGTAACCTAAGAAATCAGAATCAAAACGCGGAGAAACGATCAAGTACAATGAATACACAGCCAAAAAAACAAAAAGTGAAAAATGATTCACCTTCCGAAAGCCGATTGTGCCTCTGCTGAGGGAGGGTCCTTCAAATTTCTCCGGCAATTGAGAGAACTGTAAACTCATGGACGCCGGATCCGATCCGGATACCCAGTACACAAAATATCGTTGCGGGTTTCTGCCCGTGAAATGCGGTGTGAGATTGAAGGAAATGAGAAATTTGTAGTGTGCCTTCGAAGCAAAAGCTCGGCGATCAGTGTTTGCTTAATTCTTTTTTTATTTTATTTTTTATTCCATAGAGTACGACTGCCTAATTTTAGAAAGTACGTATACTTGAAGGAAACTACAATTAAGTGCCCATTATTTCTGTAATATTCGAATTCAGACCCATTATTTTTGTTTGTGAGTTTTTAATGGGATTTTTAATCGAATTTTAAGTGCCCATTATTTCTGCAATATTCGAATTCAGACCCATTATTTTAATCCCAATTTTAAATTGACCGTTACTCTGCACAGGATCAGATGTTATCTCTTGAATTGTTAATTTAATTAATGTTAACAAAGATATTAATATACTTTCAAAATGAATTTCTCATATTTTGTTACTCAATTGGAAATTGTACAATGTGTAGTTTGTGGGGGGCTTGGCATGCATGCAGGGTTCCTCTAACTCGATGTGGGTGCCGACGATAATATTCAAGTGAGGATTGGGGTCGTCTTCATCGCTTGCTGATGAACTGTGTAAATGTATAATTCGTTTCAAATTAGAAGGTTAGGGTGTTTGCTGTAAATTTGATATTTTTGGTACAGTAAGTTCAGTATTTTTTTCCACCCCTAGCTGTATGAAGTTGCAAACTTGATGCCTATTCAAGTATATATTCCCAATGATAGTTAATAAATAAAATGGAAGATTATTATTATAAAATAAAATGCAAGATATAGTACTACTATAATATATACTCTACTAGTATATTTTTTTATCAAAATTACTCTAAACAAAAAAAAAAAAATAGGAAAAAAAATGCAACCAAAGTATGCAACTGAACTAAAAGGGCTAAAGGCAACCATGTCTCAGAACTTGATGTCCAGCCATTTGGTGTAATAGGCACAGGTGCTTGGTGAGATAATCCCATCGCTCGTACACAAATTAATCCGAGGACAAGAACCACAAGGAATCGAAGCAAATGTAGCCATCCTCGTCGGAGCCCTACCAGTACCAACCCCCGCAGCTCTGTAACAAGTCGTTCCCTGAGGAATCGAATAATAATCTCCCAGCCCAGTGCTCTTCACCTCTATGATATCATTGTCTAGAACCATCGAGTTTAGTACTTCGCCAACTTGTTCAGTGGAAATGTTAAAGTTCAAAATATTTGTCCCCACCACTGCACTATGGATTCCCTCTCGAGTCGCAACCTTCTGGGAACGGAGGTGCCCATAGCAAATCCTTTTAAGCGCATCAATAAGTGCCAAGTCGAGATCTCCGTTGCTGTAAAAGTCTCCTCCGCTGAGTTCCTTTGAAGGTTCGAACTCGACCGCCATGTAGTATTTCTTCGACTTGTTTTGAGCATTGACCACCTCTTTTATCAAGTTCTTAGCCAACAAAGACTTGAATACTTTGGTGTAAAGAGTGTCCGGGAGCCTGGTCTGAAGATTGGTCTGGTATTTAATCTCTTTTGTCCAAATGCCCAAATCCTTTTTACTTCTTATCAACTCGAGGATCGCAGCTTCGGCATCTGACATGGCAGGTGATTGTGCCTCGGGTCTTTTCCGCTTAAGGGCGGTGGGAAGTGCAAGTGGTCGACTCATTCCTGCAAAACAGAAACTTGCACATAAGAAAACAACACATATATAATTTTCGACCCGTTGCAGAAACAAGGAAAACTACATATTACGACGAAATAATCTGCAACTCTTTTACAATTCTTTTGCAAGAACTTCTACAACAAATTGAACTTCAAATCAATAAAAGCAGGCTCCTCCTTTTCACTAAAAACACTTTCCTTTATATTTGGAACATTGTGACATCTATGAACACCATCAAAACCCCACTTTATTAATTAAACCATAAGCTTTAGTAGAAAAAAAAATTAGACAAAAAAAAAATAACATCAGAAATCTTGGTGGAGGATACCATTTTATCAAAAACCCTAATTTCACTCCGGTCCCCGAAAACTCTGAAATTACTTTTTTGGGGGAAATCATTAAAACTTCTCAATTTGAAGAATTAAAAAAAAAAACCTTATTAGGGTTTAGGGTTTGTGAAAAGTAAAGATTCTCGAAATTGATATACCTGGTTAGTTTAATCGGGGAAGGCTAGCGACGAAACTGTAGCGGGTCTATGAGTATAGCTGACGGCGAACGGAGCTCTCGGTTTCATACAGAATCCTACCAAACAAAATTAATTTCTGTGTTGTTTTAATAGGTTAAATAAAAGAGGTTAGGTCACCTGGGCCGACTCATACTTTTAAAAAACTTCTAGCTCGTATAACGGTTCTACTTACCAAATAAGTTTTAAGTCCCACCAATAACTTATTTTTTTTATTTTTTATTTAATATTTATAAAAATAATCAAGTATATACTGATTTTAAAATTTTAACTATTTCAAAACTTTTATTTTTAATTAAATTTTATATAAATTAAAAAATAATTTTTAACCCACTAACTTATTTTTTTATTTTTTATTTAATATTATTTCAAAAAATTTATTTTTAATTAAATTTTATATAAATTAAAAAATAATTTTTAACCCACTAACTTATTTTTTTATTTTTTATTTAATATTTATAAAAATAATCAAGTATATACTGATTTTAAAATTTTAACTATTTCAAAAATTTTATTTTTAAATAAATTTTATATAAAATAAAAAATAATTTTTAACGCTAGAAATTTAACTATTTCAAATTTTTTATTTTTAATTAATTTTTATATAAATAATTTTTAACGTTAAAAATTTTACTATTTAAATTTTTTTATTTTATATTAATTTTTATATAAAATAAAATAATTCGTTAAAATACAAATTAAGTTAAAATTTAATTTATTTCAAAATTTTTAATTTTAAATAATTTTTATATATTCAAAATTTTTATTTAAAATAATTTTTAACGCTAAAATTTTAATTATTTGAAATTTTTTATTTTGTATTAATTTTTATATAAAATAAAATAATTTGTTAAAATACAAAATAAGTTAAAATTTAATCTATTTCAAAATTCTTAATTCTAAATAATTTTTATATAAAATAAATAATAATCCTTTACATTAAAAATTACAATATAGCAGTATTAATTTTGTTAATTAATAATACTAAATAATAATAATAAATTAATAATGGTAAATAATAATAATAAAATAATAATATAATTTTTTTATACCCGGGTAGAAGTTTCTCTATCCCAATGTTTTATTAACATCTAACCTTAACACGTCATCGCATCTCCAATGGGTGAGAAGTAGAAGTACATGTAGATTTCTACCTTCCATTGGAGATGTTCTAACATAAAAAGGTTATTATACTAAAATTAAATACTATAACCTCTTTTTTTTTTTTTTTTTTTTTTTTTTTTTTTTTTTTTTTTTTACATTTCATTATTTTATTTAAAAATATATGCTCCATAAGTCATAACTTCTATTTTATGGCATCAAATGTACCTTTTATTTTTGCATTTTTTTTTTATTTTTTATAGACATTTATGAGAAAATACAAATTGATCAATTATAGTCCTGCGCACAAGTACTGATTCAAAATTAGCGTTTTGCACAAAAAATAAACTCACAAGTCACAACAAACAACGTTAAATAAGCCAAATAAATCTGCGGTAAAACCTTAATTAAAATGTACTATAAAAAAAATAAAAAACATCTTGTGTGATTTCTGAAAATGAAGCTGGTGGTGGAGATACTGCCAGGGCCACTATTCTACGTAGAAGTGGAAGAGGATGCCACTGTCCGAGACCTCAAGAGAAAGATCGGACAACAGGAAAACCTTCCTAGCGAAAGACTCCTTCTCTTACTCGATGCCGATGACCAACAACAGCAATGTCGTTTTTCCATGGACAAAGACGAGGTTTCTATCAGATCCTACGGGGCCCACAATTGGTCGCATGTCTATATCTTCTTCAGGCCACCTGATCACGATATCCCCCGCTCGCCTTCCACACCTCAATACCCCGTCTCAAATGCGCCTTCGCCCTCCGCTCAGCCGTGATGAATATGATTAGTGAAGGTGTTATTATACTTGTTTTGATTTAGAGCAAAAATGATTTGCTTCTTGTGAGAAACTGCATTTAACTGTTGATTGATTGTGCTTTTAGTTTGTTATAACAGTCAATCAGCTTGATTTATGTTTATGGAGATATTTGCATATGATCTAAAGGAGTAGTGTTTGCAAACAAAAAAAATACATGGATGCTTATTCAGGTGGTAATTCACAAGCATAAAATTTGGAGAATGTATACATGTCATAATAATATTTCAAATCTCCATTGACAGTTCTATGGAGTATGAGAAACCTATCAAAAAGTAGCCATTATCCTGATTTTCCTAGGACATTATTAAATTAATTTAATCATTTTTTTTTACGGAGAACCAATCATACCTTGACAAAATGACACTCCTTTTCCTACCATTTTTTTCCATATATACAGCCCTCGGCAATTGTCCACCGTCAACCGCAAAAAACATACAACACCACGTATAGTAGAAGATTGGATATGATGGAACTCAAACATCAGCAGGAGCGAATATCACTTCTCTAAATAGAGCTGCGGGCTGAAAGGTTTTCCTCCTGCACAAGTTCATGCCAAAAAATTTATAAACAAGGCTTCATAAAGACCAAAAATATTATACTCCAATGTATGTATGTTAGTGTGTGTGTGTGTGTGTGAGAGAGAGAGAGAGTCTACATTTTGGTTAGTGGCAATATAAGAAACAACTACTGTGATGTCATCGAGTTTTCCACCATAATAACGGTATCCAGCTTCTTGTGCTGCTGTGGAGAAAGGAGTCTGCCTGTTCTTATCCAGGGCCCGTTGCCGGGCCAGTGCTGCTATCTTCTGAGCTGTCACCTGAGGCCCTAAACCGGCCCTCACAGCATGAACCACAACTGCAGTAATGTCACTATTGTACAAATTGTCAAAGAGGCCATCAGTCCCAGCAATTATCACATCTCCTGATGCCACAGGGATCGTAAACACCTGCATCACACCCAACCATTTAGTTTAATACATATAATCATAGCTAATTCCTTAAGTAAATAAATAAATAAAATAGAATAGAAACTAGGCAACCTGTCCAGAGCTAGGCAAATCTCCATCATTACCACACTCCAGCTGATAAGTGAAATTGAAATCATGCTGCTGAACAGGGGATCTGAAAACCGTAGACCCTTCTCTAACCACCAGAAATCCACTGTCCCCTAGATTAATAGCATGGAGACCCTACTCATAATCATTTAAGAAAAAAAATAGAACAAAAAAAAAGGATCACTAAGAAGTACAACCATGTAGAATTTGGAATCATTTTTATATGATTCAATTTTATCGGGCATTTTATCATTAAAAATGTCAGCAATAGCGCACCTGACCCGTGAGAGCAATAATACAAGCAGTTGACGAGCCTTTGGCTTTCGTACTCGTGTGCGCTTTCTCAAGAACCCTGGCTGGGTCAATAGAACCCTTGGGTTCTTCCTGAATGGCATCAACTGAATTCGACATGAGCTCACGGGCATACATCCCAGCATCAACACCGACATCAGCCCATCCACCTACACCATCAGCTACACCAATGGCTTGTTCACCGGTACAAATAAAATGAGCATCCTCTCCGCCTGTTTGTTCTTTGTCAGGATGGGGAAGGTAACATGATCCTGAATTTAATTTCAAAGTCCTATTAGTCAGCATATCCCTGCAACAACCATAAACAAAATTCAGAGAAGATAACATGATAGTGGTTTAATCTACAATGCTCGAACTACAGATCACCACCCACTTAAAGCAGGTGAGGGAGCGTATATATAAATGAACATGTTCCACACTCCAAACCAAATCTTGGCAAACAAGTAGCATGTGCATATAAAATATCACAAAGGGAAAGGAACTAACAGCTGAGAAGAGCTCTTGGAATTCGACTGAGGGTCCTCCTTCACAGAGTTATCAAAGGACAACACATCACGAACAGTGTCAGTAGAGTAGCATGCTGACAATGAAATACCAAGGCCCTTGAAACCAAATCCACCAAATGGATTAGCATTCCCCTTTCTCTTTGCAACATTGTAAATGAAATACCCATAGAGCAAGAAGTTATTAGGCTGCTCTTTACTTCTTAAGCTCATGCTGGCTCTTCTACAATCATCAAAGCTTCCTCTTCTATAAGAACCGAAATATTGATATGCTGCTACACCTAGTTGAGCAGGCCTAGAAGTCAATTTACCGATAGAGCAGTCAACAAGAGCTGATTTAGACCCACATACAGCCATAAGTGTCTTGTCAGATCTAAAGGCCAAATCCTGGCTAGGTTTGGATAATAGGCAATCAACGTGATACCCACAAACTTGAAATGGAGGCCCCGATACAGAAGGAACAGAAAATGCACGGGAAAATGCTCCAACAACCGAAAGATTCTTTCTCCGATGGGCTATATACAAATTAGCTTGAGCAGCAGCAACAGTGCCCGGTCGAACAATTACATGCAGATCAGTTGATGTCCGAGAGGGAAAAGAGTGATAAAGCCTGGAATTGCTAATCAAAACATCTAATTTAACTTGGACTCCACTTTCTCTACTGGAGACTGATCTCTGAATTCCTTTACGGACTGAAGTATGCAACCTTGCGAAGTAATTAGGAGGCATTTCCTTGAAGCGAATGAGGCAAATCTGACACCTTTACTTCACAGTAGGTAAGATCGTGAGTACCCGAAATAAAGGAAAATATCATCACTCTGAATGCATTTATTCACAACTGTGCAAACTGGATCGTCGTCTTCTCTCCGAAAAAATGACAGCAGAACCAACCAATAGATCTGATATATTAATGTAATAGGCAGTGAGCAAATATGAGGATATAACTGGGTAAAATAATAAGATTCATTATCGTTTTTAGTGACATCATGTTTTATACATGATAAGCATATTTCAGGCGACAGCAATAGTTATGCATCATTTAATAAAACTAGTACAGCACGGCAGACTGACAGTAACTCGGGATGCATAAAATGCCACGAATGGTAGAAATTCTCATGGATTTAGATGTGAGCGTGATAATAAATATATCTACCACCCAAAATCACTCTTGATTTCAGTTTCGAAAAAAAGATGAATCAGGCTAAATGAATATTGTAGAACGAATTGTACGACTGACCCTCAGATACACTAGACACAGACTAAGATTTTTCACATTTCATACACAACATAAAAAGAGAGAGTGTTCCGACAACCCAAATATCTCCTCAGCATCCAATCATCCATCCTACCCAGATTTGAGTCCAGAAATTAAATTTCTGTGGATCACTATCATTTATTTATCAAACTAGATAAAGAACCCAACTTTGCAAAAGAATATCAAAGACAAGTTTTACACTATATAAAAATACAGACACAGACAATCCAAAGAACCCAACCGATAAAAACTCTTGAACAATTTCCAAAGATAAACTCAACCAGTTATCAATAATATGATCAAATCTAACCTTCACAGAACTTAATGGAGTGAGAGGAGGACCGAATACCGCCGCTCGTCGAATTGGCTTGGGAAATACTCAAGGGGCGTGACGTGAAAAAAATGCGCTAAGAGGTGGCCGATGGGTATGCTGAAGCGGCAAATCCATAAGCTAAGTGGGGGAGATATTTTGAGATCGGATTGGCGAGATAAGTCCAACCACCACCACCGCCACCTGCAACCCTAAGTAAGTCAGCTTTTGACGAATTTGGGGATTTGGATGTCGTCATCATATAAATATCCACTTTAATAATTAAATAAATAAATACCCTCCCCCACTCCCCGCCAGCAAAGACTGTTCCCAGTCGTCTGGAAAGACTATTATACCCCTCCCGCGTTAAATACTACTACTTAGGGGTGGGCGTTTGGTCCCAAGATCCCGATCTCGTCCCGATCCCGTTCTTAAATGGAACGGGACAGGACGGGATTGAAATATAAAAAGTGTTAATCCCGTCCCGTCTCGATCCCGGATTAAAATAATGGGATGGGACCGGGATTAGTTAAATAAATCCCGAAACATCCCGTCCCGTCCCGTTATATATTTATATATATTAAAAATATATTTTTTTTAATTATTTATAATATATTATTGTATTTAATTATACATAATTTGTAAAAAATAAAATCTACTATACTAAAATTTAAATAAAATCAAACAACCTATGATTTTTATAAAAAAATAATAATAAGTTTTATAATACGTAATTAAATTAAGTGTATAAAATTGTTTTAAATAGTATATAATATTTTTTATTGAAATTAATTAAATTAAACGGGATCCCGTTTCGATCCCGATCTCGTCCCGATTTTTTTAGAGATCCCGAACTCACGGGATCAATTTTTAAAAAGTGTGATCCCGTCCCGGTCCCGTTCCGTTAAAAATTTTATGAGACGAGACCGAGATCAAGTAAATCCCGTCCCATCCCGGCCCATGCCCACTCCTACTACTACTATTTGCGAAAGAGAAAAAGAGTATAATACAAAATCTCATTTTTTGACCTCCATTAACTATTTACATTACAAAAAATATCTGGGAAAATTTGATTACAAAAGGTCTCACACTAGAAAATTTGATTTCTTACACAACTAAGAAAGGAAAAAACCAATTCCTAGAAGCTGCCTGCAGTAGGCAATAAGCTATATTCCGGAAGGCTTCGACGAACTGTCCCACGACATACCACCACTCAAGTTAACATCCCCAACTCCCATTCCAAGCCCAAGAAAATCAAGAGTTGTGGGCTTGCCGCCGAATAGCCCCGACGGGCACATTATCATCTCATTCGAGCTAGAAGAGTACGGCATGGCCAATCCGAGCGCATGGAGAAACGAGGGGTCGGATGATGTAGAGCCCATCTGGGCAGCTCTCTGGAGGAGAGCTGTAGCGGATAAGGCTGGCTGAGGCCTTGACAAATACATCGGATTCTGAGACGATGATGACGGCTCGTAAAAGGAAGAGGAAGATGAAAGCGACAGATACATGGGGTCGATGGCAGATCGCCCCAACCCGGACAATGGGCAGAGGATGTTGCAGGGATAAGGCGATGATTGAGAGTGTTCGGAAGTTGATGAGTTGAGTACAGTGGAGATAGCTCCTCCAGCGCCGCCACTGGAGGAGCTGCTGCTGGTGGTGATTGTTAAGGTGGCAGCTTCTCCCTGTGGCGGCCGTGGTGGTAGTGGTTCTCGGTAAGCTTTCTTGTTCTCATTTTCCGGCAATTCTGTTTCTGCAAGAAGAAAAGTACAAGTGCAAATAGAAATAGCACCCCTTCCAATATATATATATATATACAAGGAAAAGGAACCTAGAACTGCCCAGCAAAAATCGAAATCTGGTTGGCCTATGTCTAACAAAACTCATTAACACCTTATAATTAAGATTATACTTTGAATGAACACTAGAGGCAATTACACACCCGTAGATGGCGAGAGAGCAACATGAGTTTGAGACTTCAAATCTCCTGCCGGGCTTGTTGGCTCCGGCTGCAGTCGAGGCGGAGCAGCCACCTGACAAAACGATCTATGAGTGATAAAACTGTCCCTCCTACAAACAAAAGAAAGATTTATTATCAATTATATGATTTTTTTATTGATGATTTGAATTAAAATTTGCAGAGTACCTGGAGAAGAGAGTGCCGCAGTGGCAAGTGTACTGGCGGGTGCCGCAGGTCTTGACGTGGGCCTTCCAGTCGGAGTGGACGGCGTATTTTTTGGAGCAGCGGTGGCAGTCGTGCTTCTTCTCGCAGTGTTTCCGGCTGAAGTGCTTTTTGATGCCGGTGAGGTCGCCGAGGGCTCGGGAGGGGTGGTGGTGGACGCAGCTGGGCTCAGGGCAGACGTAGACGCGCTTCCTCAGCGCCTCGTCGGAGGTCCGCTGCTTCAGCTTCCAGGGGAGGTTGTGGCCCCGCCGGTGGAGCTGCAGGTTCTGCTCCCGCTGGAAACCTTTGCCGCAGACCTCGCATACGAATCTGTTCGTCGCGGTTAGGGACTCCGGTGACAACGCAACCACTTCCGCATCTGGATCTATAAAATTAAAATTAAATTATAATATAGAGTACTACTCCATTAAAAAAACTGAAACAGAATCAACTTAACAAAAAATGAAATCTCAGAATATGTTTACCTGGCATTCCGGGGAGATTCCGCTTTTTTTTCGAGGGCATTATCGTCTCAGGTGTTGGTGATGAAATCTCGATTTCCGGCATGCTTTTCCGTATACTGATTTCTGAGATTCTGAAACAGTGGAAATAAATAATATATAATAATTTGATTTGTTAATTGTACAGATATTTCTGTTTGTTAGTATATATGTCAAGTGAAATAAATAAGTAAATAAACTACTGTATTGTTTTTGTTGGTTCCGTGAAGCGGAGGCAGATAACCATGGTTGGGATTTTAACTGTGGTGCGGAGTTATTTGCTTCAAGCGTACGTGGGAATCGTCGTCGTAGTCGTCTTCTTCGGCAGTAAGAAACCTATGGGGTGGATCCGACCGTCCACGTGGAGAGATCTGTATTTCCGGGGACAAGCGCCTGATGACTCCCACTACGTCTGTTGCATTGTTTGTCGTTTTGATGTACGATTTGGATTTATGGCTTTCAATTTTTCTAAATATATCCTCATTCCCTCTCGATTTATTTTAAAATTATCGTCCATATTTTTAAATTCATAAATAATGAAAGAGAGATTTTCAAAAAAAGGTAATTATGTTATGGTATATTATACAGTACTATAATCTCAATATTTTAACTATTTATAAAAAATATAGTGAAATATAGTTTCACGATTAATAATTTAAATTGAATTAAACTAATTGAATTGAGCAATATCACTCGGTCCAAAGATAATTAATATACTTTTTTTTCGAGGTGTCTAATAATATTTGACACACTTCAAAAAAATAAATAATTATTATAATTTTTTTCATTTTAATATATAATTTTATTTTACTTTATCTCTTAATTTTTAAACTTTATTCACAACTAATTTATTTTCACTTTAAAAATATATTTTTATTTTTTAATATTACAATAAAAAAATAACTCATTGTCAAAATAAATATGACATTTATTTATGACCGAAGGAAGTAATTATAAACAAACTAATTTTTTGTACTACTTATAATATTATATATTTTAAAAAATATGAATAAACGTAGTTTTGAATTATAAAATTTAAAATTAAACTATAATTAAGTATATAAAAGTAGTACATGACTTTATACAACAATATTTTTTGACTGGACACATTTAGATATGTATCAATACTCATTACATTTGTTATCTTTTTCCAAATACTACCTCATAACTCATAAGACTCAACATGTACAAGTTTATTAGTTACTCTTATACTTAGTTGAGGTAGTCCATGCTTCATCGCTATATTAATAGTACCATCAGCATCAAAGAATCCTGACAGAATGTAGTTGAAGTAGTCGTACAGAATGTCGAATATGACCATTTATACAATTCATTGGTTTAATCATAACAAAGTGATTATGTAGTCGATAACGATAAGTTATTTTTAATAATATATACGCAATAGTTTTTATCACATTTATAATTTTAGCATTATTTTATTTTTTATTTAAAAATAATTTAATATCAAGCTCACCGTCAATCTATTAAAATCTTTACATGTGCTTGCAAATAAAAAAATGTGTTGTGTATATTTTTTTGTATCGAGTGAATGTAAATAGAAGGATGTGCTATAGTAACAAACACTTGTGACAGTGATCAGTCAACATAATTTTCAAGGGATTGAATTTACGAAAGAATTGCACCCACATCATAATAGCTATATACGACTATTTTTTTGAATTTTTTTATAGAACCGTTGGTTCCAATTCGAAATCTTGAAGAATCGGGACCGAACCGACTAAAACCGTTCACAGTTCAAATCTAGAATCAGCGGTGCCAGTTTGATGCAGTTCTTAAGAAAGTACGGTTATTTTACAAAATTTTAAAAACTTTCCATTTTGATTATGTGAGAGTGTAATTTGTAGTCTCCTAATTTATGATTTTGATAGATCAAAAAATATAATTATTTATCATTAACGATGATGTAGTAATAAATGTAAATGTAAATTATACTTTCCCATGGTATTCACTATTTTTAGCTACGTTTAAAAGTAATCAAATACTCCATTCATGTGTATTACAAGAGTTTGCACACTTTCATTTTTTGGTTGTCTTTTAAAAATTTACGCATCTATAAATACTCATTTATTTACATTAATATCATTAATTTTTCACTTAACTTTTTCATTACTTACGCAACAATACCTATTATAACCCTAATTTTTATTATTTAACACATAAAAAACTTTTTTTTAATCTACGTGAAAATTTTATCTATGCAAGCTCTTCAGATACAGAGGAAATAGCTCAAAGCATTTCCAATGTGAGGTAGAGAATAGAGATCTTAAGTGTACTTCTAACTCTAATTCAAAAAATAGTTATAAGTCATTGTAAATAGGATGTTGTGGCATGAGTGAGGACTTTGAGTTAGGAGTACTTAATCAGGTAGAAACGAAGTATTAGGCATTTTAAATATGATTTTAATAATTAAATAATGATTGTAAATAAAATATAAAATAAAATTTAATAAGAAATGAATTGTTAAAGTGTTAAAGCATTGGATGAGGTAGGAATTTTAGAAGTAGAAGTTAGCAAAAATGTGTCAACTTTTACTTCAAAATGTTTATATAGCATTGTGGATGTCTTTATGCATGAAATAAAATGACAATGGGGATATTTGTATTAAAAAAAAAAAAACTGTTATTGGATTTTTGGTAATTAAGCTAAATCTAAGGGTTGCTGATGTAATTACACAACAAAGGAGAGCCAGCTTTCAAATTTATAAACTCACTTTGAAGTCGAGTGTGGGCGATATTTAAATACAGAATTTTAGCTATTTTAATCAACCAAATCTGCTCTCTGGAGGATCTGTTCGGTCTCGTCGCTCCTCTCAACCCGTCGGTCGCCGCCGCGTCTCATTAAGGTCAGTGAATTACTTCGTTATATTTTGCATTTCCTTTCTTTGTCTTATCAATTGAAAGCTGAAATTAGGGTTTCTGTATGTAAATTAGGGTTTATCGCAGAGGTATATATTGCGAAAACAAAATAAGTGGAAAATAAAGGAGTTACAGCTGTTGATTCTGAACTGTGTATAGGTATTAAGTAACAATGGAGGAGTCTGAGAAACGAAGGGAAAGGTTGAAGGCAATGCGGATGGAAGCTGCCCAGACCTCCGATGTTGAGAGTCCGGGATCAGCACCCGGAGCCCTTTCCAACCCTTTAATTGAAACTGCTACTGCTATTGTGTCTCCACATCAATACAACACTTTGCCGAGATTCGATTATTACACGGACCCTATGTCAGCCTTCTCCGGAAGTAAAAGGATGAATAAAATCTCTCCTCAGGTCCCGCAAGGAAATTATAACACACCTCCAAGTAATTTACGAACCTGTTTTTCATGTTCAGTTATTAAAATACAGTGTTTGGGTGCTAGGTTTAGAGTTGAGTTTAAATGTTCAATGACATTAACAGCTTTCACTGACATTAACAGGACCAATGGATCATGGTATGATTCCAAACCCAGGTCCGGGGATACTCAATGTACCCAGAGCCCATTTCAATCAAGGTCCAGTCGGAAACCCTATGGGGGCAGTTAGCCCTTTATATAGACCCCAACAAAATCCACCAAGTTCTTATGTTGGATCGGGCGCTTCATTTGACTACAGCATTCCACCCAATTTTTCGAGAGCTGGCAATTTTCCCAGGTCTGGTTCTGGACAAGAGGCCCCCCCTTATGTCGATTATGACCAAGGCAGAGGTCATCAGGGGCAAAATACAGTTAGCCCTTTGTATAGACCCCAACAAAATCCACCGAGTTCTTATGTTGGATCGGGTGGTTCATTTGACTACGGCATTCCACCCAATTTTTCGAGAGGTGGCAATTTTCCCAGGTCTGGTTCTGGACAAGGGGGCTCCCCTTATGTCGTTTATGACCAAGGCAGAGGTCATCAGGGGCAAAATACAGTTAGCCCTTTATATAGACCCCAACAAAATCCACCGAGTTCTTGGATTGGATCGGGTGGTTCATTTGACTACGGAACTGGGCCCAATTTTTCAAGAGGTGGTAATTTTTCCAGGCCCGGTTCTGGACAAGGGGGCACCCCTTATGTCGATTATGGCCGAGGCAGAGGTTATCAGGGGCAAAATATGAATTCCCACGATAATTCAGGACGTGGAAGAGGCCGCAGCCAATACCAATCACATGGTAATAGGAGTCCAGTGGGTTCAGGGCCTAGTTTTGGGAGAGGGGGAAATTCGTATTATAGAAAGGAAATGGTGGAAGATCCATGGCTGGGATTGAGTCCTGTTATGTGGAAGGGTGTTGGTATGAATGATTCTGATAAATCTTGGCTTCCAAAATCAATTGCCATGAAGAAATTGAAAGCTTCTCCAGAAGCTCCACAGGCTTCAATTCCTCAGCAGAGCCTTGCTGAATACCTGGCGGCCTCGTTTGATGACTCGGTTAATGAGGCTGTTGAGGACCAGAAAGGCATGTGATATTTACGCACCTTGTAAGGGACCAATAGTATAAGAAATTCACAAATTATTTTTTGATCTTTGAAATTTCATTAGTGTTCTGTTGTACATCAAGGTTTGCTTATTCACTGCCTCATCATTTTTATTGCTTCAAATATTTCTCGTGTCATTTTCTATCATTCCACATAAAAGAGTCGATCACAACCTTACATCTGCCTGAACGGATTAATTTATACGCCTTGGATCGCACAAATCTACCACCACATGCTCAAGCCACAACCTTAAGGCGGTGGCGTAGGAACCAACCAAAATCAACACAAGAATTTCTAACAAAAAGTACTAATGATAAAAAATAAATATCTACTCCCGATCAAGTTAGATGCAACGTACATATGTACTATATACAGTATACAACTGAGATTATACGAAGCATCTCATCACTCTACCCGATTTGAAATCTAAAATTCTGTGTGTATAATATATATATACTCTCCTTTTTGCCGCTTCTGAATAACTCGACAAAGAGGAATTTCAAGGATCAGGTGGGTTTTGGCCTTTGCATGGAGATGAGCACTTTGGGGAACCCTTCACACTCTGCAATAGCACGTCCTGGTTAATAGACGCCAACTGTGATATATTCTGCAATTGAAGATTTGACAATTCATATCAGTTAAAAGTATTTTGATTCATGCAATAGTAATAAGCTTGATGTGACGGTGTTCCCAATCGAGATCTCCTTTATCATTAAACTTGGCGTGCCACCAGTTAATAACTGAACCGGCGAAACAGATACGCCGGTTCGCATTGACCGGGTTTTTTAACCGGTGATTCAAAAGGCCAACAGTTTGAAGTGGTTCGAATGCGTGTACATGGGATGCTGGAAAAGTGATGTACCTTGAAAGAGAAATTCATCAATGAAAGATCTAGAGGTGAAGGATCGAACTGGGCAAGATCACCGCATTCATCCATCTTCTGATACAAAACGAAACGATACTCATTTATAAGTAAATAATCACAACCGGAAAATATAATTTCTTGGGCTCATCTTTCATACAGAAAAATTGATAAAGTATGTGGCAAATATAGTGCATGTTTTAGGGACAGAAAAATTGATAAAGTATGTGGTGTGGACCAATTCTATAAGTAGAAAAAGAAAGATGCTGTACAGTAATTAATAATGCCGGAAGACCACAACATTATTCATGTGCCCCAATAAAATCTTTTGAGATTTGTGAAGATAGTGGCTTTTGAGCTTACATCAAAGATTCACATGGAACCAAGTTTTCCTAAACCACCAAGAACATAAAAAGGTGTTTGATGCTTTTAGCTGGGAAAAAGTACTTTTTAGTGTTTGCAAACACTCACTTTTGGTTTTACTTCAGTTTTATTCCAGAAAAACAAAAAATGTTGGGGGCTTTTGATTTTGAAATAAAAAATATACTGGAAGTCTGTTACATTCTATCCTCAAATTAGTAGTAGTATTTTTTTTTCCAAAGGCTTCAGACTTTTTTTTGCCATTAGCTTTTTACTTTCAAGCATTTCCATCATCACATCAATTGCAACATCAAAACTGGACAAGATAATAAAAATTCAATGAAAAAACCAATTTAAGGAACTATCTGGAAATTCAGTTTTACAGAACTCCAAATTCCACTTGTGCTTTGAAAGTTGAAACCAATGCGAGATTTTACAGCTACATTTCTGTGCCAATAGGAATAACTTCTGAGTAAGAAGCCTAACCTCTGCTCCGGGGTGTGTTTGCAATTCCAGGTTATCAGACTCTGAATCCATAGAACTTTCATCAACTTCTACACCGTTTAAATCATATCGTGATACAAAGTAACTTGTATCATCCATACACTCTGGTTGCGGTACAAATGCAGCCTACAGTAACACTAACCATTAGAATAATAGGCAACATTTTTAACAACAGACGATCTGTGCTCGGACAGCTAGTTTATGATAGGAAAATTGAAAATATATTTACAATTTCAGAGCAGTGATTGTGACATTTTAACAAGAGAACTTAAGTCACTAGGGGAGTATTTGATATCAAATGCATCTCTATTTATATTTCAAGTTTTTAGATGAATTTGATATCAAATACATGTAGTGGAATTCTGAGGGTAAATCTCATTGTCAACCAAACGAGGAAAGGGATACTAAAAGATTGGGCTGAAAATGTACAAGCTGAGAGTGAAGGAGCCCGGAAGGAACATATAAACACCTATATCTCTAACATCCTAAGATTTCTGTGAAGAGAAAAAAAAAATGGGTTGATTTCTGGGTGTATTTGCATTTTGCAAGTACAAAAACTCCTGTAGTTGTAGAGGGCGTAAAGAGTAAAGACTAGGTGCCCATTATACACAAGCAAGAAACATATACAATTATTTCTCCAATAATTTCGTAATGCTGTCATTGAATAATCTGATATATTATATCTGAAAACTTATTCTGCATAGTAGATTGCATCTCACTAAAGCTTATATTCTGAAATAGGATGAAAACAAAATATTGATGGAAAATGAGAATACAAATACTTTTTCTATTAAGAATTAACTAATGAAGCCATTCAATGCTAGAGAAAATCAATAGACAACAGTTGAAACAACAGAATAATGATCTTGCCTACCCACATTTTGCAAGGTAAGATTATCCCAGTCCACTCCTGAGAAAAAGGAATGTGCTTTTACCTGAGTAAAACAGAATAAAAAAAACAGTTCAAATTTATGTGGACATTTTCCAAATCATAACAAATGTAACCAATAAGATATGCAACCTCGGACGCTCCTTTCGCTCCTAGTCGCTCATCTGGGTTGTGAACAAGAAGTCTGTGCAATATTCAAGAACAAAAGAAATCATTCATCTGATGCACAACAAAATGAACAAGATGTAACGTGCAATATCTAACTGTGCTTATGACAGATGATGGATTCAGTTGATGGAAAATTTAATAGTTGATTATCTTCAAATATTAACCAACCTGTCAATCAGATCTTGAGCCTCACAAGACATCTGATCAGGAACCGATGGCCAGGGAATTTTTTTGTTAAGAATGTTGTCAAAGATATTCTGTCAACCCACGATAATGCAACATGTTAGGGGAGTTAGTTTTTTGGTAATAATGATAAAAAAAATTGCAGAATGAGATCTCAGAAGCAACATAAGTAGCTGCATATTATGACAAGTTTGTAAAATAACAAAGGGAGGAACTGTAGAGAATTAGGGGGAAACAATTAAAAAATGACATATGATGCCTAGAAATGAATGAGAATATGGCATTTGACTGAAAATGACATTGTGTTATGATCCATGTAGTCAATCCCATATAATGGGATTAAGGCTTTGTTGTTGTTGAATATCACAAATCTGGTAGCTAAAATAACAAAGTAGATATTGGAATATTGGATTGAAGAAAACTCACAGTTAGCACTACTACATGGATCGTACAGACTTAGCAGTTAATACAAATTGTAGCAAATGAAGGATACTCAAGATCAAACTCTTAAGATACCTCCGGATGAGCAGCATTAAAAGGAGGAATTCCAGTTATAAATTCAAACAAGATAATCCCCACTGACCACCAATCTGCAGCATAACCTACAGAAGGTACAGACTATAGTAAGCAATCCAATACATCTTGTTTTTCCCAGATTTTTTACTTGTTTGGGAGATGGACAGGAGATAGAGAAATATAACAATGTCACCCATGAATCGAAAAAAAAATTAATAGCCGACTAACCATGTTCTGTTCCAAGAAGAATTTCCGGTGCCAAGTAGTCGGGGGTGCCAACAGCCGAATGGTGACCATCCAGTTTATATGTATTGGGCTGGCCATGTTTATCTAGAATGTCATTTTTTTCTGTCTCTTGAGTAGATAGCTCAGTGGTGCAATTCATCAGGCCAATTTTTGACAATCCAAAGTCGGTAAGCTGAACAGATTGTGCCAGGTTTAGTGAGTACTGATTCGTGATCATCATGAAAACCTTCCTACAGATAAATGGATGACATACTGACATGTCTAGAGTGCTCAGTCTATAGCCATACGCCCACACAACTACTCTAGCTAATTCATTTTTCCATTGAAAAATGCAGTTGCATTTGTATAAGTTGAAACTCTGCTTCCCTGATCAGTTTTATGGTTCATAGTTAATGATGTGAACTCACGTACAAGGTAATAGTATAGAGTTTTGGAAGTCGCCACTCCAGCTTTACTTTTTCATGTGGTTTGAAGCAGAAATCGAATATCACATTTGACCAATAAAATAAGAGTGATGTCCACATTATAAGTTGCTAGGTAAATAAGGAGACATAGATTCTCTCTTTTCATCCCAATTTCCCATATAAGCCATAACTTGGCCAGACACTTTAGCATCTCTGGCACATAGTACATTCAATTTTCTACAAAGGGAGCAAGATAATGCTTTTGGCGCACGTCTAACATAATTCCCATATAGACTCGATCAGCATCAAAATTTCCTTAACCAGCTAAATTTTGTAATCTGAATTGTTGACATACCTTGATATGCCCATCATGGGCGATTAATATGTTGTCTGGTTTCAGATCACGATGTACTATTCCAAGGGAATGCAGGTATTCTAGTGCAAGTACCTAAGAGAAATTCCACAGTACTTACAAACTATTGACAGAAGATAAATAACTTATACATAGATATATAATATCATCATAAATTACCAGTTCCGCAATGTAGGTACGAGCAATAGCTTCTTCAAGGCAACCAACCTTTTTTAGCAGAGAGTATAAGTCCCCACCATTGAGATATTCCATGACCAAATAGAGGTTGTCTCTACTGGTAAACGAGTAAAAAAATCGCACCTGCACATGGAAAATGGATTTCAGTTGTGTCAGAAGTATCCAAATGAAAAACAAATCACACACGTTATTGTATAGTCTGGCCATTAAAAATCATTGATTTGATAGAACATCTCTGTAAGTTTATTCCAAAAAGAACTTTGAACATACTGAAGTACCGTGCAGATCGACATGACCAACATTGCGACTTTAATAAAAAATAATCCCGATGTAGCTACATTATAAATAGCTCTGGGAATTACCACAAAAGGGTTTCGCACTGTAATTAATATATTACGCTCAGCCAATATGCGTTCAATATCATTCTTCCGTAACATATCCAATTTCTTGAGCACCTGCAACAGCAAGAAATATACCGTCTAAATTAATAATAGGGACCATAACTGTTCATCCAAAAAGTTGGAAATGAATGCTTGTGAGACCAAATATCATATGTCACTCTTTGGGTGAGGTCAATACATGTAAGGTGACTTTTGATGACGTTACCTATTTTCCAAAACATAAACCTAGTTATTGTGAGTCTGTGAACATCTGTATGCTAGTACTTTTATAGAAAGAACAAGATATTACTTGCTTGTAAACAAAAACCTAAAATAGATTCTAAGGCTCTGTATCTTAAACCACCGCAATTGTACTATCTTTGAGATCTATGGCATAGTTTCAACGATGAAACCAGGGTCAGAGTTTGTTACCCTATCTTCCTTTGTGTTTCCATAATGTGTAGAGATCAACATTTCTATATCTAGTCCACGAGTAACAGGAGTTCAAAAAACATGAAAAACACACACCTTAATAGCAAATAGATCCCCTGTAGTTCGCTTCCTAGCAAGAAAGACTTTGCCATAGGCTCCTCTGCTGATGGGTTTGATAATGTCGAAGTCATCAATGCTTGTACGTTCTTTATGGGCAGGATGCGAAGGAGTTGACGTCGTACTACTCTGAGATGCACTATCCAGCAAATATCTAGCAGTTTCTGAATGTCCAACGTCATCAATTTTATCCACTTGATTGCAAGCAAGTATATATTTCTCTCTGCATATCATTTTAGAATGTTGGGTACTTCAATATAGCCCCATATACAGACTGTACCAAATCTTGCCATTTTATTCTATTACCTCAGAAGGTTTTCTATTCGGCCACCAAAAGTATCCACTAGAAGAGCAGTATACTTGCTATGTTGTAAAATCTCTTTCAGATCATACATACAAGCAAGTAAAAACTCACTGGATCCTTCTTCTAAAAGATCAGTCCCTGCCACGCACCGAGCAATATCAGCCAGGTCATGCATCTGCAAATATAATTCAGAGTATAAGCATAGCAAATATCATAAAAATAAAAAATACTGTAATATGTTTGGGGAGGAGTGGTTGAAAGGGATGTCATATCTCTCAAACAATTGAAAGAAGGTCCAGACTCCAGAGTTCGAACCCGTGATCACCACCCTTATAAAGTATAAGAAGTACCACTTGAGCTACAAGCTCGTGGTATAAGCATAGAAAATTAAGTTGAAATACAATTTAAATGAAATGCACAATTTAAAACTGACCATTTACAGCATGTTATAATACTACATAAAAGATGGGAAGGGTCATCTATGTCATATGTATATTTTATGGTCTTATATATACATTTATTCAATGAGAAATTTGCTACTTATCTTATTTACATGCAAAATGTATCATAAAATAGCAAGTAATTTCAACCATAAGTCCATAACCACCTATCTACATAAAATGTTAAATGTGTTTACATGATTTACTCTGCAAATGAAACTGTATCAATGGGTCAAAGAAGACACACCTGCTGCATGTCCTCTTGCTCTGATAAATCATTTTGATCTAACCAAAAGATGTCAATATTTGCCCGAGGACTATTTGTAGACGATGTTGACGTCATGCTTCCATTAGAGGATGGTGAGCCATATTGATTTACCTTAGTTAGCAAGTGGCTTTTTAAGCTCACCAAGTTTTCAAGATGAGAATCGTCAATGCAGGCAGTGTCCATCTCGTGGAGATCCTCCAACATTCCATCCATTCCCTTACTTCTCCACTCACTGCAATTTGGTGAATGAGTTTCAATAGTTAGGGTAGATTTACTAGGCCGCATTCTTAAAATCTCAGGGTTTATGTAGGGTTCATGATTGCTTGAGTTGCGCAACTCCAACAAGTGTTCTAGTAACTCTGCGAGTTTCAGGAGACCCTCATTCACATCCAGATGTTTTGAAACACATTTATCTGCAAACGCACATATATACGAATGTGGCTCCAAATGAATAGCAGGAACATATTCTTCGCATATACGACAAATTACTAAACTAGAATCATCTGAATAGTTCTCTTTCTCCCTATTCGTAGATTCAATCTGAAACATGTCATCAACTTTATCAAATTGATCTGTATCTGAAAGACCAACTAATGCACTTTGAGATCTTTTTTGCTCAATACACATGTGATTATTTCTGATTTCCGTGTTCTGCTCTTCAGCAGCCTTCATAGACCTGCTCTCAGACCCCTGATAAGTAACATGTGTCTGGTCTTTTCCCTTACACTTTTCCTTTGCATTGCCATGCTTCGTACCAAAGCTGATATCGGAATCTGCAAAACCCTTATTGACAACCCAATTCATGTCAACGGAAGGGATCCTTTCTAAACATTCTCTTAATTTGTCAAGTGATTTCTCATTCACATGCCCGCTATCCTTCTCAAAGTGCAGCAATCTTGTACATCTAGTCAATATGAAAAGCATGCGCGTGAATAATATTTTCAGCAATCCAGCTTCACATGCCTGTCTCTTCATAGTCAAATCCTGGACAATTGTCTCACATTGTGTTCGGAATTCTAAAGAACTCATGGCAGCACATTTTTGTGCAACATGTAAAAGTTCTTCCGCCATCATATATTCATTTGGTGCGAGGTAATCAACTTTCTGCAAAACTTCCAGTATTTCCTGTGAAAAACAACGAAGCTCTATGCCCACAACTTCCTTTGCAGCATCAAATCTCGAACTTAGTGATCCCAAGAGCTCCTAAGCGTCATAATGCAAGAAAGTTAAAACAACTGATTATCAAAATATATGAGGGGTTCTGGGGGAAAAAAGTTTCAGAAAGATTCTAAATTGGGTTCAGTGAGTTTGATGGATAAAGCGAAAAAATCTAATTCGATGAGATTGTCATAACTTCAAATATAATACCATAAAACGAAAAAAGCAATAATATCAGTTCATACCTTCAAATCATTAAAACTGTGAGCCCTTGGATAAGCAGATTGAATACCACCCGTCGGGCCTAATTCATGAGAAAAACTTTTTACACATTTCGGCACCTTATGAGCAGGTGCAATTTTTGGTGAATCCCCAAAGACATTCTTTCGCATCTTACGGAATTTCCTTTGAGGGTCGTCTTTGCCACGCCTGTTCAACTCCAATGCACTAGACTGTCAAATAAATTGCATAAGAATGTCAGCTAAAAAGGACAAGTGTATGGTAACACTGAAAACTATGACAACAATGCACAACCTCGGTGTTTGGAAAATTTCCTAAAGCTTGATCAGAACTCTTAAAATGGGATGAAGTAAACCAACGAGCTATCTTCCTCCCTTTGTGCAATCCTGAAGTATAACAAATTTTCAAAAAAATTGTACCATGTTCCTTGTAACAAATGAAGAATAAGTGAAAGGAACATCTCAATTGCTTGATGAAAAGATATTAGAGCATACCTATTGTGCCTCCATGTGTGTGTGTGTGCATTGTGTGGGAGAGTGAGTGATGTTAGGCTGAATTTATGTACCGACCGATCCAATTGATATTATCTCCTCATTAAAAGTTTCAAACGTCAGCAATTTCAGAAATTTATAATCTTGAATAAGGATTTCAATGCATTCCAATTTTAAATATCCCATGTGATGAAGTCCCATTAAATGTGAATCCGAAAGGAAGACATTTGTTTAAACATGGAATCTGCTAGAAGTGATATAAACACGTTGGATGGGAGAAGAGGTTAGTATGAAAGACACGTTACTCGCCTATTTTTATTTATTTATTGCTTTATTATTATTATTTTGTTGTTTTCTGGTTTGGTGTCGAGATTCTTGAATACTGAGTGAGGGTAGAGTAGAAAAGGGTAAAATACATAAACACCAAAATACAATCCTAGATCACTAAGTTTAATTTTCATCTGTTGACTGAACCAAGGAAGGTAATCCTATTTAGCTTTTATTTACCTATTTCACACTATTACATAGTATTAGTCCCGACACGTACAAAATCACTCCAAAAAAACAAGACTTCTGTTTAACTGAATCACTCTACAAACAGTTTTTCAATCAATATAACTGGGTTATGATGCTAATCATCATAAGCACCTCAAACTGAAGAAGTCAAATCGTTTGCCTAAAATTATCCAACAAAACACAATTTTCCAGGGTCTATAATATATCACAGGTCCTTCAGCTATACATATGCGTATCCGACTAGGAAGCGTGGGATCGAACTATTGACCTAATGTAACCTCGAATAACTGCTACCTACCCTTTTTCAAAATTTTGAAATTTACATATAAAAAGAAGGCATGTTTACAAGAAAACAGAAAAAAAAAAAAAAAAAAAAAGAAGAGATTTTTAACAAAACCTAAATTACGTGTATAATTGAATACATATATACAATTCTAAACAGCGTGAAAACCTTCTTTAGAGCGTCCGAATTTGACATGACCTTTACTGAGAGCCTTGAGCTTCTGTTTCACGCGAGCTCCCGGGGCCGACAATTCACCACTGGGCGAGTCGTCAAACTGATCGGAGTCTTCACCTCCCGGACCGGCGTCAACTCGCCGAGTCTTAATCCGGTTCAGCCCGGTCGGAATCCCGGTTTCCGATAAGAACGCTGAAGCGCCGCCGCCGTTTCGACTCGGTTCCGCCATTGGTGACCGAGCCAACAGGGCCACGTAGTTTAAGCTTATCAGCAGCTTGCGGAATTGTCCGAGTAGCGAGCGACGAAACGCATCAAGGCGAAATCGGAAAGGGGACGAGGAAGAATAAATGAAAGGGTGTTGTTTTTGAAATCGTCCAAGTGAAAAATAAATAGCGATATCTTCAAGGATTTTGTTTCATAAATAAATTGTCAAGGATTTTGTTTCATAAATAAATTGTGATAAATTGAATAATTGAATTTCCTTTAGTAGGAGTATATTTTTATTTTTATTTTTATAAATAAAAAAGGATATTGCTCGATCACGCAATTCACCGTTATTTATTTTTAGTGTGGCAGTTGAAACTTTGAACCCCATCCATTACGCCTTCAAATTCAAACGTTTTTTTTAACACTTCAAGTACCACACGCTTATGCTATTTTTTGGAATAATAATCAAACATTCATTTTAAGTACAAATAAAATATGTCTATTATTATGAGACAAAAATAATACGTATTTATTTAATGAACAAAACCTCGTTCAAATATGATTTCAAACGCGAATGTTTTTTTAGACAAGTATGATGACAAAATCGAACATGTACAAAATATACTAGAGTAAAAATTTGACTTATTGGGAGCACTAAGATACTTGTCCCACCAAAAGTTCAATAGACTTAATTATTATAGAGTCTTCTCAATTTAGTTATTTTCTGGTAAGCATGGATGCAAAGTGGGTACAAGTGGTCAGTACAGTATTTGTTATAGAGAGAGAAAGTGTGTGTGTGTGTGAAAATAGACACGAGCATGACGTCAGAGTGATTAGGTCAGAGCCCAGAGGTGGCTTCCAAATTCCAATTCCATAGACTTGAATTATTCTTGGTATCAGAAAATACAGGAGGGTAAATATGTAATTGTAATTTTATATAGAAATGGAAACAATTACATCTTTGAAAATAGTAACCTAAGCTCCAGTTGACCAGCCTCGTATATAATCACACCGATAACCTTGTGGTTGCATGTAGACAGTTTGCCAGTAAATGATGTTTTTAGCTTCTTCCTTCTATCTTAATTGGCTTTTTCGGAGCTCTAAAAGCAAACATACCTTTGGCGAGGTCGACAATAGTGTCTTGATTACCTACTTGGTGGGACAATGATGATGACCGCTTCAAAGTCTCCAGTAATGAAGTCCTTGATGATGTGCCTGCAGCAGCCTCTCTGCTCTGGCTTGCTGATTTGTTCTGTGAGTTGCTATATTTAGCAGTTGCTGTCTTCGTGGGCCGGGCTTCTTCAGGAACCTACGTGTTACAAAAAAAAAACCCGGATCATCTCTTTATGACATCACCGAGAATAATTGAAATTCCGAGTACATATATACAATGTCATGATTGAAACAATAGTCGACTTAAAATTAGTTATGAACGTAGTCTAGTGGTTCTTATCGACGTCTGATTGTGTTTCATGAAAAGAAGACTTACTGCATCTGAAGAATCCTCCGACATTGACACAGCACTCCTGCTATTGCTGTCATCCCTTCCGAAAATAAAAGATCGAACTGCTCCCGACCCTTGCTTACGAGATGATGGGATTGATTGGTTTGAGGCTCGCCCAAGGAAAGATGACTGTCATTAACAATTTGAAACAAATCCTTTAATTTTTCATTTGCTACGGAGGGGAAAAACCCCATCAGGAGTATCTGAGAAAAAACTGTTAACAAGAACTGGCATGCAACTCAATATATTCAAGTGTGTAAAGATTACCTTTGAAGAGCTGTCGCTGCTTCCCCCTTTTAGCACCGAGTCAAAGAATGCTGAATATAAAAAAGTCCTTATTAATGGAAAATATAGATACAAAACATGTGCAATCATACAAAATTAAAAGATGGTGTCTTACAAACTGCTTTTGGTTTTCTTTTATTGTCAGAGACGATATTAAGCTTCTTAATAAGACCAAATACTTCTCTTGAACTTTCATCAGCAGCAGGTGACACTATTGTAGCACGCTCTTCCTGTTCGAGTTATTAAGATTAGCAATTCAACTATAGGAACAACAATCAGCAGACTTATTGACATCAAGCTTATTACTAATATAAAATATAATTTGAACAAAAACAAAACTCACTTTTCTTATGAGGAGACTCAGGGCATGCCTACTCTGCATGTCATTGTCTTCGTCAGATAAATAAGCATCTTCTTTGTCAGGCAACAACTGTAGAATTATCTGCTTGGCCTTTTTAGTATTTATCCGGGCAGAGTTTCGTGTCAGAGAGTCTTCTTGAGTTTCGTCATCGAATTCTTCATCTTCTTCATCAGTTTCGGATTCCTTGTCAGGCAAGATTGCATCTCTAAGTCCTGGACCGTATTTCAATCTCTGCATAAGATTCTCCGTTCCTGCAGCATCTTGTTGCTCAAGCCACTTCTGATGAAGTTCGTTACGCTTTTCCTTATCATCGGGCCTTTCTTCATACCCAGTTGCTATCATATCATTGAGTTCCTTCAAATCTTCAATATCCTCAACTTCTTCATTTTCTTGGAATCGGTGTAGATCATCATCACTGTCATCTTCTTCACCAGCTTCATCGTCGATGAAATCTTTTGCAAAATCACCTTTTGGAAACATGCTACCACCAGCAATTGAATCAGGATGGGGCTTGACATTCTCTTTGTCATTATCATCTTCATCTGAAGAACTGGAACCAAATAATGGGTCATTTTATATTCCAAAACAAAGACAAACTACTTAGTAAATTTTCCAGCATCACATATTTAATTAAACAAGAGAAGAGGAGCCAATAACAAAATACAAGTCATGAGTTGAAAAATAAGTCTAACCCCCACTAACCTGCCATCAACAGGATCTGAGTCAAACTTCAAGTTCATAGCAAGTAATGGAGCAAAATCTTCCTCCATATGACTGTTAACTAGTTCATCATTCGGTTCAGCTGCTGTACTAACTGTTTCTGAGTCATCAAAAAGATCCTGTAGATATTAACTTTGTAAGAATTTTAATACAGTAATAACACCAACTTCTCAAACAAAAAGAAATCCAACATAATTAACCTCAGTATCTTGCATGGGTGCACACACTGGAACTGTGGGCTCTTCAATTGGTGACTGCAGACAAGACAGTATTTAACAAACAATTTAATCAAAGTGAAAAATTGGCAGCTTTCAAGAGTTGGATAAAACAAATCCACGCATAATATGATTTTTTCTAACTTAAAAGATAAAATCATAAAGAAGTGAATATAGGACACAGACCACTAGGTGTTGATCACTCTCCCGAGTTGTTGATTTAGCAACATCTTTGCATCCGTCTACTTTGGAAGCATCCAAACTACTCCCTCCATCCAACAAAGGAGAGATTGTCTCATTCTCCAAAATAATTTCCACGTTTTCTTCATCATTATCTTCATAAGAGACATCAAGATTGATTCGTTTGTTTTTAGGACTTTTGTTTCCATCAAAATCATCACTCTTGTCATTTATAGCCATAGCTCTGCAGCCGAACAATGTACATTAGTTGCTGCACCTACTTGCCTAATCACAGACATAACAAAAACAGGAAGGGAATCACAAACACAACAGAAGATAACACAAATATACCCACTTTTTAGAGATTTCAAGCTTGCGCTTCCGAATTTTCTCTAGAATGGATGATATAGGCTTCTGCACCATTGGTATAGGTTTAAATGATGCATCTCTTGTTTCTGATCAGCCACACAATAACCAAAGACAAAAATTTCAGAAATATGAAAAAAAAAAGTGGAACATTAAAATCAAACAATTCACCCGATTAAAAAATTCAACCAATTCCAACTCAAAATGTAAAGCCGACAAACCTCGTAATACCCTCTGCGATTCAGCATGAAGTTCCTTCAAGTAGGCCTTTCTTTCCTGCCAATCCAAAAAGCAACAAGTAAAAATCCAGTCTTTATATAAGTTCAGAAAACTAAATCAATAGATTACAGTACCTTCTCTTCTCTCCTTTTATTAGAACCACGCGATCTAGCCTTCGGCTCATCCCCACTATCACTCTTCACTCCTTTCTTCATTTTCTTCTTCTTAGAGTCCTCTTTTTCACCAGACAAGTCCTCTCTGCCATTAATTTCCTCCACAATTTTTTCCGGTTCAAAACCCTCGCTTTCTTCCCCAATTGCCCCTACATTCGCTAAATCGAACCCACCCATCGCATCATCATCGAACTCCAAAACCCTCTTAGCTTTCTTCGTCTCCCCAACGGACCCATTTCCAATTTCACCCTCGTTCTCCATCTCGTTCTCATCTTCAATGCCTTGAGACGGTGATTCCTGGGATAAAATCGCCTCTTCGGTTGAATCCGAGTCGTTGGAAAGATCAGGGGATCCTATACCGTTCTCCAAAGCTTCCAATTTCTCGAAATCGACTTGGGGAAACAGAGGCGGGTCGCCAATCGATTCGAGTAAAGGATCCTTTGTGATTTTCGAATCAGAATTCTTCAAGCGCTTTAGCCGCCGGTACTGAACTTGCGGCGAGGGCGTCTCCGGCGGTGAGAATGACTGGTAATCGTCGTCGCTCTCCATTTCCGGCTGGATATTTTCACTCTTGGGCTTTAATTCGAGGGGAGGGTAGACGATCGTTAGATGTAGACCGGAAGCGAGTACATAAATTGGCGGGAAATATTGGGGGAATAGGGTTTTGAGGCGGCAAATGGTTCAAAAATTGGGGAATGGGCCGCGTAAATTGTTGACACGCCACACGGACCCACGTGTTTTTGGTGGTTTTCAATTTGGTCCCTTGAGTTTCTGATTATTTCATTGGCACCCTTGTACAATAGTAATATTTTTGCTAAACAAGATTTATTGTTGTCAATCGTTAATGAAATCTTTACAATTATGAAATAGGCGTATATCAATTTCATGCTCAACTTCATATTTTTGCTAAACAAAATTTATTAATTTCATGCTCAACTTCATATTTTTGCTAAACAAAATTTATTGTTGTCAAATGAGTAGGCGTATATCAATTCTGTAATCCAATGACATACTCATAGTATGTGAAAAAGCACAATGAATTCTTTGAGTAGGTTTCATGATTATGGTAAAAACATAAAAATTCAATGATATGTGATGCGAAGCGAATCGAAGCACTAGTACAAGTGTTCATGAATCTCATGATCAGATGATCTGAAGAGGCTTAAAATATACTCCCATGTATGTACAATATGGTACATATGTTCACTCTTGTTATTTATATTTCCTTCTAGATAAGTGAAACCCTTCGCTGCTTCGTCTTCGATGAACAAAGACAGGTAAGGAAGAAATCACATCACATAGTCCCAGGTAGTCTCGGCACATAATTTAGTCATTTTCCTTTCATTTGACAAATTCAAAGATGCTATGACCTGCGCGTATGTATATGTCTATGGAGATTAAATCAACAAACCAAATAAATTTGTTCATACTAGTAACCTACTGTATATATTAAAAGCACAAACCCTGCAATTTTCTACAAGTGGATACGGCAATTCAGTTATTAGTGAACGAACTGTAAGCATTTAACTTTGATTTCAATCATTAAGCAGCGATATTATAATAAAGAGTAACTTGGAGTTTCAGTATATTGAACTCTAGAGAACCACAGAAAAACGGGTTAACTGTCAAAAAAATTACACGAGTTAGTTCAGCGTAGCTGATTGAATTTCACAAGTGTACATTGTACAAAAGGCAGCAAATTATGGTTTATAAAATAAATAGTACTCCAGTATAAGGAATCAGGCTCATGTTGTAACTTGTTTCTACAAGAGCAACGGGACACGCTCGATTATTTCATATTTTGGTTTACTACCTAAATTAACAAAATCGCTATTCCATTAAATACATAAAGAGGATATTATACCCTAATGTAATTAATTTTCTGGCGAAATTGGTCAGATAAACTTTGTAAGGTTTTCAACTATACCAGGCTCTAATGTGTCTTAATGCCGTCATACATTCAAAAGAAAAAGATAGGTAAAAAGAACACAAATGCGTTTACCTTGAATGTGCCATGATGTGTTGAACTCCTTAGCCACTCAAAGTCCAAGTCGTTATTGGACGTCTGATACGTAGCCCGGAACAAATCATTCACATCGGGCCTAGCTGCATTTGGTACCTTACGTGAAACAGAAAAATCAAACGCGTTCTTATCCAAATCATAGCTCGGCTCGAAAGTAGCCAACCCTCCGTGCGAGTAAGTATACTTCAGCTTCGTATTCCCGGTGCCAACAACGTGATTAGCAGAAACCTTATTAGCCGAATCAATTGCCAAACTCCCATTCAATATCGTCCGCTGATCGCCTTTGCTGTGAATGTAAGTCAAACTCAACGGTTTATCCCCCACTTTTACGGTGTTCATGAATTGAAACCTAATATCCTGCTTATCACCCAGAAATTAAAAAAACAAAAAAAAAAATGCAATTGAAAATACGAACACATATCAAATCATTTCCACAGTCAATTTATGATTACATAATTAAGATGATACGAGCAACGACTACGGTGATTGACGAAGAATTTATTACTCAAAATCTCCCCCAAAAAATATACCGTATAAATTAAATTATGAATTGGGGCTCACTTTTTTGGGGACGTTGTAGTCGATGATGAAGAATCCGGGTTTCTCGACGGCTAAAGCTAGTCCGTTCAAGCTGGGACCGTAAGCGATGGTGGCGTCGGTCATGGAGGCGCGAAGCTTGAAGTCACCAGCGTTTACGGATACAGTGGCGGCGGCGGTTGCCCTGTCAGGCTCATACCTAGTTTTGAACGTCGCCTTCGTCATATTTTCTTCGTGGTTGGAAAGCGTTCGGTCTTTTTTTGGCTGAGGTTTTTGGAGCTGATAAGAGAGTACTGGATTAAACCGTGTTCGAGTGGTGGAGGAATTCTCAATGGAGGAAACGGGTCTATATGTTGGATACTTGTGGGTAGGGCTGGAAACGAGTCAAGCCGAGTCGAGCTTTGAGCTTATCGAGCCGGCTCAAAAAAAAAATAGCAGGCTCGAGCTCGACGAGCAGCTCGGGAGGGTGCTCGAGCTCGACCGCTCGACTTTTCTCGCTCGATTAGTTCAACTCCATCTTGTTTGAATAACTCGATTCGTATTGCTCGAGTTCGACTCGACTCCAATTGCTCAAAAAGCTCGACTTGATTTGATATATATACAAATATTAAAAATATTTAATTAAAATTTTATACATTCGAGCCGCTCGCGAACCGCTCGATTCTTTAGGAGCACCGGATCGGTGCTCGAGCTCGGCTCGTTTAAGATAGTGCTCGACTCGAGCTCGACTCGAGCTCGAGTTTGACCGAACTCGAGTCGAGCGTTGACTCGAGCAGCTCGCGAGCTGCTCGGTTCGTTTCCAGCCCTACTTGTGGGAATGAGCCAGCTACCCGACAGGGCCTATGGCGGGCCTATGGCTCGGCCTAGGAAAGCTCGGCTCGGCTCGTTTAATAAACGAGTCAGGCTCAAGTTTTTTTAAAAGCTCGTTTATATAAACGGGTCAGACTTAAGCTTTATTCCAAGCCTTTTAGGCCTAACAAGCCGGCCTCTCTATATATATATATAAACTTATAAATTATAATACATAAATATATTAATAAGGTATTAATGTAAACTTTTATGAAAAAATATAATATTTTTAATTGTAATTTTTAGTCATTAATCACTATGTTGTTCACTTATATTTTATTATTAATTATAAAATATTTAAAAGTTAAAATAATTTTATGAAATAAATTAAATATAGTTAAATTTAATTAAAATATTTTTAATTAAATTTTAGATTTATTCATTGAATCGAGTTGAAGTGAAATTGTGCTTAAAAGGCTTTTAAAAGGCTTTTAAAACGCTTTCAAGCCAGACCTATTTACTAAAACAACTTAGGCCGAACCTCTTAAAAAAGCCTATGATAGGTAATAGGCCAGACTTGAGCCTAAAATTTCTACCCCAGATCTAGGCTTATTTCATCAAAGCTCGGCTCGGCCCGGCTCGTTCCCACCCCTGCTTGTACATAGTACTATTCGAAACTTGTATTTCTTTTAAAAAAAATAAAAAAACATTCGAAATTTTTTTCTGTTGATAGCTGAAAAATCGTGTTCTCCAATAATCAACTAGAATGTGAAGATTTGGGGATTGAGTGGTGAACAAGGCAATTGTGCTCTCTAAGAATTTTTGGGGGAATGTGTAGATATCTCATTATGGTAAATTACACCCTCTATTTATAGGAAATACAGATTAGGGTTTCCTAAGTTGGTTAATGGGCCAAGCCCATCAAATAACTCCACCATCAAGCCCACCCCCTCTTCCCAGGCCCAGACACGAGGAGTTCGGCCCTCGGCGGTCCGACCAGGAGAGGAGATGTCGCCCCGCATCATCTCTGAGGGATTCCGTGTTCGCCCTGTTCAGATATTCTCCTCGGGCGAACTGGGCGCTGTCCTTCTGGTTGCTCGCCAAAAAAAGGGGGTCTCTCTTGCTCGGATGATCGTCGAATTTTATCTGCACAACAAATGCCCCCCGAGATCGCCCTGTTCGGTAGAAGAGGTCGATCTCGGAATGCAGATGGTCATTGGTGAATCCGAGCAAAGTTTATTGCCTCGACGGTTACGCCGGTTCATTTGATTGGGGGTGGCAGTTATGGCCACGTGTCACCCTCTGGGTGGCTCTTTAACCGACGCGACGCTTCGGTTCTTGTCAGACGTCCTTTCGAATTCAAATTTTGAATTTTGCCGCTCCTTCTCCCTATAAATACCCTATAGGGTTCTTCATTTGTCAACTTTCGCCTCCAAGCCATAGACAACCGGACATCCTGACCTTCTTGCTCGGCTATCACGAAAAGTGCTCGGCTTCTCCTTCAATCACGTAGGTTTTTCTTCTCCATCATTTTACGGCTATTTGCGGGCTTTTTATAGTAGATTTCCGATATTACTTTCGCATCAATATTTTAAAACGAGTGAGGATGAGTGATCACGATAGTTCCGCTACGTTATCCGACCTTCTCGCATCTGGTGAATCGTCCGATTCGGGAACTTCCGCCTCCTCTTCTTCCGAGGATGGCCCGAACCCCGTGATTGGCTTTTCTGACGAGGAGAAATTGGAGCTGTTCGCTGGCGGGGTAACGGATTGTTATCGCCGATTTATTGACATGATGGGCGAAATCCGGGGTCCCCTTCCCCCATTTATATATACCCACTATCTCCACGAGCATCCTTATGTCTTTGTGGAGCGCACGAGATTCGGGGCGCCTCCGGGACCTGATCAGGTCGGCATGTACGCGAGCAACCGCAGCTCGATTGTCCTGGAGGACAAACTGCAAGACAAGCGTGCGGTCTGGGGTATCCCCTCGGATGTTCACATTTACTGTCCCACACCCGATGAGCGGGCGAATTGTCCTCCGCCGGGCATGGTTGCTGTGACCAGCTCGATGATGGATGCGGGTCTCCGATTTCCCCTCCATGACTCTATAGCCGCTATTTTGCAAGCGTGGGGCATCGCACCCATGCAACTGCACGCTAACTCTTGGTCGTTACTAATAAGCCTGAACGTTCTGTTCGGCCATTATGGCCTCTACCGCCATCTTTCGGTTTCCGAGATTTCTTTTCTCCTTATCATCAACCATTTCCGAGGTGGGGACCATTATCTGCGCGCCCCGAGCAAACTTCTCGAGAAGCTTCCCAGCAAAGTGACGGCCTGGTGGGCTGATTGGTTCTACGTGGATGGTGCCTGGGGATCTGAGGCATATCCTATCCCGACCTCCTTCGCCTCCCAATATCACCGTCAGTCATTTTCTTGTCTATCCTTTTTCTTTTGAAACTCTTTGTGTCGATCTGACTTTACCCTTGTTCGGACGTTCTCTATTCGGTAGGTCCTCCCGTTCCGTCCGTCTCCGAACTCAATTGGGACTTTGCTGCTGTTTACGAGCGTGTTCGTTCCCTCCCTGAAAATCAGCGGCTTATCGAGAATGTGTTTACCCGTGCTCGTGTCCGATCTTCTCGTTTCATTACCATTCCCCGTAATGCTCGGGGTCGATATCCTCGTGAGTGTGTTGATTCGCGTCTCTTTATCTCGCTTGTTATGCTTAATATTTTCTTCTTTTCTCAGTGGTTAGATTTCCTACTTTTCCTGAGCCCCCGCTCGAGATGGCCGGTAATAACGCTCGTGCTCGTCTAGCTGCTATTGCCGACCGCGCGCGCCGAACTGCTGAGGCCGCCGCTACTGCTGCCGCCGCTAATCAACCTGCCGTGCCCCCTCAACCTGCTCAACCAACTCGGTCGGGTCATTCCGAGGCCACCTCGGTTCCTCCCGTGCCGGGAACGGGTCTTGCTCCCCCGCTCTCTCGACCCGTTACAGAAACCGTGGGCCCTTCGAGCACCCGGGCTCCGAAGCGTCGTCGGGGCAAGGAGCCGATGCCGGATGTTCCTGAGAGTCATCCTTACAGTAACGTGGCTTCAGTCGATGAGGAGGCCCTTGTTCGGTAAGCCTTTGTTGTCTTTCGCCATTTGCCTCTTATCCTCTAACTTAATTTCTTTCCTTAGTTTGGGCGGTCATCGGGCGAGCACAGCTACCAGCCTTGCCCAATTTTTGGCTGCTCGTCCTCACGACTTTTCTACTTTACCCCCTTTGATGAGGGAGGCGATGGAGTGCATTCCCCGGGCCTGGACCATTCCAGCCGAACTCGCCGCTCAAAAGCCTGATCATGCTGAGCAGATGGCCATCATAATGGCCTCTAGAGTGCTCATGCTCCTGGTTACTTTGAGCAAATCTCGGGACCATTCTGCTCAACCCGAGACTCCTACTTCTGCCCCCGCTTCGGGGGCCCTAACTGATAAGTTAGCCGAGCAGGAACTCGAGATTGCCAGCCTCCGATCCTTGGTGGATCAGTATCAGGAGGCCGAGGTGGCATTGCGGACCAAGGTGAGCGAGGCGGAGTCGAGCGCGGAGGGGGCGAGCAGGGAAAGGGACGCTTGTCAGGAGGAGTTGAATAAATTGAAAGCGGTGGCGGCCTCCGAGCACGACCAGCTAAAGGAGATGACGGAGAGGGTGCGTCTGGCCGAGGAAAACCGGAACAATCTGGATCTCCTGATCGGGAGGTTGAACCAAAGGGCTGAGGCCTTGGAAAAGGAGAAAAGGGACAAGGCTGCGGATCCCCAGCAGGACCTCGATCAGCATAGCGATTATTCTTACTTCCTGAGCCATTTTGATTGTATTCGGCGTCATGCTCGTGCCGGCCTGCCCTATGATTTGCTCCTGGACGATCTCCGCGTCCGTCGCCTCCAGTCTAACTTGGACTCCACTTTCCTTTTGCCTGTTATGGACTTGGTGGAGGTGCACGGCATCGATCTGTCTTGGTGGCCCGATCAGGGTCAGCTCGTGGCGGCGGAAGAGGAGGCGGGAGTCGTGGACCCGATCAACATTGAGTGAAGACGTTTCTGTTAATTTCTTTTATTTTGTTTAATGTTTAAGTTTGTTAAACCAATATCGTTTTATTCCGAACATCTTGTGTTTGAATATTTATTTGTCTGAACTTATGACAATGTACGTTTATGTCAGCGTTTTTGAGCTGCATTTCTTTCTCGAAGAGACGCTTGTGTTAATGTTTATTTTCCCTCGTTTTATGACCGCGCACTCACTTGATTTGGGATTTGTTGTTTCGTTCAGCCGACCATGGTTCGCCTCGTCGTTCGAGATCAATACTGTTATGTTGACCAAGTGTTCAACGGGTGGTGGCATGGTCGCCGATTTCCCTTGCCAGCTGCTTTCCGGCGGGCCGCCAGGTCGCCTCTTGTTCATTTCGTTGCTGTTCGGGACTCCCGGGGGAATCCCTGGTCGTTTGCTCTTGCCCGTCATCGGAGACAGCTCGCCCTCGGGGGCCCTGCGTGGGAGCGTTTTGTTCGCGAGAAAGGGCTTTACCAGGGCTTGATCATCCGATTCCTCTGGATCGAGGACGAGGGCTTTTCCATCCGGGTGTACGACGAGAGGGGCTTTCTCTTAGTTGCCTGATCCTCTCCATCTCGCTTCCGTGTTGATCTATTTTCTCGTATCTTTAGTTTACCTGTTGTCGGTACTGTTTATGGGCACGAAACACTTAGTGTAATGATCCTCGTGGGATCGGAATGCTCGGCTAAAAATTATGTTGATGACTTTTAAAATTCGTGCTTTTTGTTTATTTTCTCGAAAGATAAATTGTTGATTCAAAACGGTCGTTCGTAGTCATGATTTTACGTGCCCGCTCTGACTAGCTGCGAGCGGGGGTTGACTGGTTCCTCGCCCGCTCTTCTTCTCCAGCGCTCGATTTTGTCTCGATTTTGGGCGGACTGATTTGTTCGCTCAAAATGCCCCAGTCACGTTCGGAGTCCGCGTCGTGTTTCCCGGATCATTTCTTTTCGGCCACGGGGGTTCCCGAACGGCGCTCGACCACTTCTGGCTTTGGGAGAATCGGATTCTCTTTGGATTCTACTTTGTCAGCCCCGTACTTATCTGTCGTTTTCTCCCCCTATCCCTAGATGTGACTTGTCATGACCTGCTCTGCCTGTTTTGTCTTTTCCTTGGCTCGCCTTTTTACGCAGAGGTTTTATTTATAGACCCCATTTCCTTCCCTTAGCTTGTTACTCTTCCCATGGTGCACATCCAGGTGAACCCCAACGGGTCCAAATGGTTCGAGCTTCCGTTCACCGATCGACGCTACCGGATAAGGTTGCCTTTGCCCGTAGAGTTCACTGCCGATCTGGATCATGAATCGGCGCTCCCCCGCTTCCTTCCATTGGTAGACTTGAATGGCGATCGATGGGTCATGTACGTTTCTCGCCGCCGTGGGCAATACCGGTTCGAGGGTCCGATGTGGAGAGGCTTCGTTCGTCAGTTTGATCCTCAGCCGTCGAACTTCATTCGCCTTCGATATGACGCTGACCGCGGGTGGGCTGTCGCGTTGTTCGACGCTGATAATCAGCTCGTGACCCTCCCCGTGCAATTCAGGCGTCCGAGGTCTTAATGTGTTTCCCTTTTCTTTTGTTCGTCCCGCTCGGGATTTTCGGCGGGGAATTTTCTCCTCGCCGAAAATGCCCCAGTTCTTGTTCGGACGCGGCCTATTATGTGTAATAAAGTATTCTCGTGGTTATGTAATAAGTAGTTTTTATCTATTTTTGGGCGGGATGTTCGTTCGCCCAAAAATGCCCCAGTGTGTCTATTTTGTTCTCGGGTTCCGGGGGAGCCGAGCTCTATCCCTTGAGATTGATTTCTTTTAAATTCTCCCTGACTCGAGGGACACCTGGTCCATGCTCGGTCGGGCTCTGGGGGAGCTGAGCTCTACCCCTTGAGATTAGTCTCTTTTAAATTCTCCCTGACTCGAGGGACACCTGGTCCATGCTCGGTCGGGCTCTGGGGGAGCCGAGCTCTACCCCTTGAGATTAGTCTCCTTTAAATTCTCCCTGACTCGAGGGACACCTGGTCCATGCTCGGTCGGGCTCTGGGGGAGCCGAGCTCTACCCCTTGAGATTAGTCTCTTTTAAATTCTCCCTGACTCGAGGGACACCTGGTCCATGCTCGGTCGGGCTCTGGGGGAGCCGAGCTCTACCCCTTGAGATTAGTCTCTTTTAAATTCTCCCTGACTCGAGGGACACCTGGTCCATGCTCGGTCGGGCTCTGGGGGAGCCGAGCTCTACCCCTTGAGATTAGTCTCCTTTAAATTCTCCCTGACTCGAGGGACACCTGGTCCATGCTCGGTCGGGCTCTGGGGGAGACGGGCTCTACCCCTTGAGATTAGTCTAGGTTACGAAAGATTCGGAAACTTCATTTTTATTAACCGGAGGATAATCAAAGAAACTCACAGTACAACGCCAACAACTTACTGATAGTACTTCCTGAGGTGCACGGCATTCCAGAAATACTGATCGGCCACCCCGTTCAGATGTTCCAGTTCGTATGAGCCATTTTGTAGGACCTTCCTTACTCGAAGTGGCCCTTCCCAGGAGGGCCCTAATGCTCCTGGGTTAGCTCCCAGGATTTCCTTCAGTACCAGGTCTCCCTGCTTGAATTTTCTCACCTTGACTTTCGAATTGAAATATCTTTCGGCCCTCTGTTTGGCCGCCGCGTTTTGGTATATCGAGTTTATTCTCCTCTCCTCCAACAAATCCAGCTCGATCCGCATCATCTGATCATTCTGATCCGTCAGCTCTTGCGACGTCCTGTGTGTTGGCACCTCTACCTCGGAGGGTATGACCGCCTCATATCCGAAAGCGAGGGCGAACGGTGTTTCTCCCGTGGCCACCTTGCTCGTTGTTCGGTAAGCCCACAGCACATCAGGCAGTTCGGCCGCCCATCTTCCCATCCTTTCTTCAATTCTGGCCTTCAGCGTGTGCTTCAGGATTTTATTCACCGCCTCCACCTGTCCGTTAGTCTGGGGGTGGTACGGCGTGGAGAACACCTTCCTTATCTTCCACTTGTCGAAAAACTTCATAATCTCTAGCCCCTCGAACTGTTTCCCGTTATCCGACGAGATGGTGTGAGGTATACCGAATCGGCATATAATGTTTTTCCATAGGAAACGGATGATTTGAGGCTGATCGATCTTATTCAGTGGTTCGGCTTCTGCCCACTTGGAGAAGTAGTCTACGGCCACTATCGCATACTTGACCCCTCCTGGCCCTGTCGGCAAAGGCCCGATCAGATCAATTCCCCAGGTCGCGAACGGCCAAGGGCTGTATATTGAATTCAAGTACTCGGGTTGGATTCTTGTGATCGGCGCCGTTATCTGGCAACGATGGCACCTTCTCGCATACTCAATCGCATCTCGCCTCAAGGTCGGCCAATAGTAACCTTGTCTGATGGTTTTGTGCGCCAGAGATTGCCCGCCGGCATGGTTTCCGCATACTCCATCATGAATCTCTCCGAACACCCTTCTCCCATCCGCGGGTGTTATGCACCGTAGCAACGGCATAGACAAACTTCTCCGATATAACATACTCCCGATCAATGTGTACCTCGATGCGCGTATTCGGAGCTGCCGCGCTTCCACCTTGTCCTCGGGTACCTCGCCCGTCAGTAGGTAATTTAGGATTGGTTTCATCCAGTCTTCCCCCCGATCGATCAATTCGACCCTGTTGATCTCGGCCCTATCCAAGGCCGACCGAACCTGGCTCAAAAGGATCACGTTGGACAGGTCTGCCGTTCCTTCTGACGAAGCTAACTTGGACAAGGCATCTGCCTGTGTGTTCAGCTCCCGCGGGATCTGCTCGATCTCGACCCGGGGGAACTTGTTTATCATCTCCATCACATGTTTGTAGTATTGCTCCATCCTGGTGCTCCTGGTCTCATACTTCCCTTTAATTTGGTTCACCACTAGGAGGGAGTCAGTGAAAATCTTCAGTTGTTCGGCTCCGACGGCCAAAGAGAGTTCCAGCCCTGCTATCAATGCCTCATATTCAGCCTCGTTGTTGGTGGCATCGAACTCGAAGCTAATCGCGTGTGCAAAAGATTGACTCCCGGGTCCGACCAAGACTATTCCAGCCCCAGCGCGGGAGCTCGTGGATGACCCGTCGACGTACAGCTTCCACGGTGGGACAGGGAGCGAGGAGTCAATCCGCGGGAAAGTAAGTTCCACGATGAAATCGGCTAAGGCTTGACCTTTGATCGCCGTCCTCGGCGCGTAGGTGATGTCATATTGGCCGACCTCTAAACTCCACTTTAGTAAGCGGCCTGTGGTGTCTGGCCGTTGCAATACTTGCCTTAGAGGCATGGTGGTCAGCACCTCGACGGGATGGCCGAAGAAATAAGACCTCAGCTTACGGACGCTCATTACTAGGGCGTATGCCAGCTTCTCTAATGGCGTGTATCTCGACTCGGCGTCTTGTAGGGTCTGGCTAACATAATAGATGGGCTTGTGAAGTTTATCTTCTGCTCGTACCAGGACCGAGCTGATGGCATGCTCTGATGCGGCCAGGTAAAGGTATAACTTTTCTCCTCGGACTGGCTTCGAGAGGACTTGTGGATCCTGCAGATGTAGCTTCAACTTGTCAAAGGCCTCTTGGCTGTCCTTCTTCCATTTGAATTTTTGGTTCTTTATGGCCTGAAAGAAAGGTCGGCTCTTATCCCCCAGGCGTGGTATGAATCTGCTGAGCGCGGCCAGGCAACCAGTTAGACGCTGAACGTCCTTCAAACATCGGGGCTCTCTCAGGTCGACTACGGCTTGTATCTTATTCGGGTTCGCCTCGATCCCCCGGGTGCTTACGATGTGGCCCAGAAATTTGGTTTCGAACACCCCGAAGTGGCACTTCTTCGGGTTCAACTTCATGTTATACTCTCTCAGGATCTCACACGTGGTCTCCACGTCCTTCACGTGATCTCCCAACATCTTGCTCTTGATGATGAGGTCGTCCACATATACTTCCATGGTCTCTCCAATTTGATCGGAGAACATTTTATTCACCAGTCGCTGATACGTGGCTCCCGCATTCTTTAAGCCGAATGGCATTCGTTTCCAGCTCAGCACCGCCTTCTCCGTGTAGAACGAGGTGTGTTCGATGTCCTCGGGGGCCATTGGGATCTGGTGATAACCTGCATAGCAATCGCATTTGGAGAGCACCGCGTATCCTGACGTGTTATCGACGAGGTGATCGATATGAGGCATGGGAAAATGGTCTTTCGGGCATGCTCGGTTGAGGTCGGTAAAATCCACGCACAATCTCCATGCATTGCCCGTCTTCTTTACGAGTACCGAATTGGATAACCACTGAGGTTCTCCTCGGGCTTCCACCACCAAGTCGTTGTCAATTAGCTTCTTCACTTCTATGGCCAATGCTTCATATTTCTCCGGGCCCATCCTGCGGCGCTTCTGCGCCACGGGCTTCTTCATTGGATCGATCTTCAGGTGGTGACACGCATGCCTCGGGTCAATTCCCGTCATGTCTTTGTGTGACCAGGCGAACACGTCCATGTTCCTCCGTAAGCATGCGACCAGCTCTTGCTTGACGTCTTCGGGTAGCCTCGCCCCGACAAGAACTACCGTCTCCGGCCTGTTAGGGTCTAAACATATGTTCTCTAGATCGTCAACCGCCGAACATGAGGAGGGTCCTCGAGGGTCTACAATCTCTTCATTATCTTCGCCGATGCGAGGTTCCATGTCGTCCTCAGCCTTCTGATCATCCTGTATCTCTGCGATCATGGGACCTGTTCGTCCGTCTTCTCCCTCCTCCCATAGAGCGGTCAGATAATCGCTATCCTCGATCTCCATGTCTCCTGTGGGATCAATCTCCCGAACCTCGACTTTTCCTTCCTTGGTTAACTTCCTCGTTACCCTAATTTGGGGAGTATTCTTGTCCCTCATCGCCCCATCCGTGGCTTTTTCAGTCGGACACGCCTCATAATCGAAACACTTTTTAGCCATATATTGGTCTCCCCTCACGGTCCCAACAGATCCGTTCAGGGTTGGAAACTTAATACAATAATAGTGGGACGAGGCCACAGCCTCGAATGCCTCCAGAAATGGTCTACCTAAAAAAGCATTATAAATGTTCTCGATGTCGACCACGACGAACTCAGTGGTTCGAGTCATCCGAACAGCAGCATCTCGGTGATCCACGAGCTCTACAGCCAGCTTGATCTTCCCATAGGGCTTCACCTCCACGTCGCCGAAACCCCTCAGCGATCCCTCATAAGACTTCAGGTATCCCGACATATCTCCCATCTGATCAAAAGTCCTTTTGAACAGAATGTTGCAGTGGGCTCCATTGTCGATCAAGACGCGGGCTACCTCGACCCCCTGGATTCTAGCCCAGATGACCAGCGATTCGACCTTTGGGTACCTGACCCCGACCCGATCCTGATCGGTGAATTGTATGACGACGCCCTTTGCGATGCTTGGTTCCTTCAGAGGAATTACAGCGTTGATGCTTTCCCATGCTCGCAGCTCGGCCTTCCTCTGCCTCTTTGATTTTTGGGTCCCGGGGGTTACACCTCCAATCATGTTAATCCTCCCCCCCTCTCTCATCGGGGGCACATCCCTGTTTCCTCGCACTTCGACCGGCGGAGGGGGTGGGGGCTGTTCGATCTGCAACCTCTGCGGTTCCTGCAATCTCTGATTGTTCGGAACGTATGGGCGGTTGTGATGGCCATCCCTCCTTCGACCCCTTCCCCTCCCTGGTCTCCTTAGTAGCTGTTCGAGCCTCCCTTCTCTGAATAATTGTCTCAATTGGTCGAGCAGCTGCCTGCACTCGTCAGTCGGATGCCCGATATCTTCATGGAATTCACACCACTTATTAGGGTTCCTCCTCTCGGGCGGCCCGACTAGTGGTGGTGGCGGCATCAGGGCGAACACATTGTTATCCCGGAAGATCTCCAGAATCTTTCCCGCCGTTCTTCCGTGGAACACCCCGTTCTCACCTTGCTCGACCGGTTGATCCCTCCTCGGTCCATTGAAATTCCTGGGGCCCGAGCTCTTCTTAACCCAATCCTTCTTCTCGAAATTGGGCTTTTCCTTCTTGACTTGTCCACCGACTTCTTTTAACCTCTGCTCGTAGATGCGCTGCTGCATGACCTCCTCGCCCGCGCGCCGGCGAAATTCGGCATAAGTCTTGGGATATTCCCGCATCATAGGTTTGAACAGCTCTGAACTGGGTTTCAGGCCCCCGACCACGGCATGCACGAGCACATCATCGCTGATAGGCTCTCCCTGAGACACTATCTTCTCTACTCGATCCAGATACTGCTCATCCGTCTCTTCGTTTCCTTGCTTGATCCCCATAAGCCTCTGCCTGCTTTCCGGGCGATGAATCTTTGCGGCGAAATAGGTAACGAATAAATCTCCCAACTCCTCGAAGCTGTTTACAGATCGGCTGGGGAGGCTAGTATACCATTTATGTGCCGTATCTCCCAAAGTGAGAGGGAAAAGTCGACACTTGGTCGCATCGCTCGCTCCCCGCCCGACCATATATATGTTGTATTTGCTCAAATGGACCTCCGGATCCGCCTTTCCATCATAGATCATATTCATCATCGGCGCAATGTCCACCTGGGTTCTCGCACCCGCGAGCCGGCGGGACAGTGGATCAGTCAGTATCGTCCTCCGAGGCCCCTCGCCTTTCTGCAAAGCGATCTGCCTCTCCATCTCTTCCAACCTTCTAATCACATCTTCATCGGGGCGACCGCGGGGTTGCCTCCTTGCCTTCCGGCCTCGTCTAATGGCCCGAGGTGGAGTCCTGACGTCCCTCTGGTCATCCCACTCTCCATAAACCTCATCTGATTCCTGTGACTCGCTGGAATCGCCATCATATTCCTCCTGTCGAGTCAAATCCAAACCGCGACCTTTCTTGCGAGGGCGTACAGGGGAGATTGCCCGAGCTCCCAACTCCTCCTCGAATTCTTCTTCTTGAAAGTCTCCCTCTAGGTTCCTCACTATGGGTCCTTGGGCCGGATTCCTGCTCGCCTTTTCCATGCGAGCTGACTTCTCCTGCAGCAGCCGTATGGTTCTCTTGATGTCCTCCGGGGTTTGGAGGCATTCGAGGTTCAGGTCGGGCAGGCTCTCAACGGTTCGCCGGCTTCTGAGGGCTTCTCTCTTCTTCTCCTGAAGGATCCTCTGCTCCTCCCTGATTTCTCGCTGTTCAGCTCTTAACATTTCGATGTGGTCGAGCTGCTCTCTCTCCACCTGGGATATCTCTGCCCCTCCAGTCCGGGCATCATTTGGCTCCTCGGGACCTTTTCCTTTCTCTGCCGAGGTCAAGCCCGAGACCCCGGTCGTGGTCAGAAGACCTGTGGCGGTGTTCGAATAATTCATGCCTAAGTTCGTTCTAATTCACTCAACGCCCGAGGATTCCCCCTCCTTCTAGCGCCAATTGTTGATAGCTGAAAAATCGTGTTCTCCAATAATCAACTAGAATGTGAAGATTTGGGGATTGAGTGGTGAACAAGGCAATTGTGCTCTCTAAGAATTTTTGGGGGAATGTGTAGATATCTCATTATGGTAAATTACACCCTCTATTTATAGGAAATACAGATTAGGGTTTCCTAAGTTGGTTAATGGGCCAAGCCCATCAAATAACTCCACCATCAAGCCCACCCCCTCTTCCCAGGCCCAGACACGAGGAGTTCGGCCCTCGGCGGTCCGACCAGGAGAGGAGATGTCGCCCCGCATCATCTCTGAGGGATTCCGTGTTCGCCCTGTTCAGATATTCTCCTCGGGCGAACTGGGCGCTGTCCTTCTGGTTGCTCGCCAAAAAAAGGGGGTCTCTCTTGCTCGGATGATCGTCGAATTTTATCTGCACAACATTTTCTAAAATAAAAAAAGATATGATCATAAACATCGATAACACAAGTTTGAACCTTAGACCTTAACAATTCAACTGCATTTACCATACATATTACTATCTATGTCCAAATTATTTATGCACTCTTTTTTTTCGGACGTCTCAACTAATTTGTCTCAACTAATTATGCATACTAGGATCTTTCAACCCGTGCGATGCACTGGGATTATCTTTCAGAGCTTCTCCGGTTACTATTTTAATATAAGAATATTAATAAAAAAGTTTTAATGAAATTTTAAATATAAAGTTATAAAAAATGAGGACAAAGATTGGAATTTGTTTTTTAAACTCATAACAGACTTAAATTGTAATAACAAATTTGGAAGATCAATTCACATTTCTAAACAATTCCTTATAAACGACATTTGTGGCCTTATTCGCGAGGTCTCCATTCGAATCACAAATTAAGAATTTCAAATCGGCTCGATTAGTGACTCTAGAAACGGTAACATATAATTGTCCGTGTGTGAACACCGGCCTTCTCAACAGCAATTTTTATTGAAAATTTGATATAAAAAATAAAAAATTTGTTGAAGTGTTTTAACAGAGAAATTTCTTGCAATCACTTAAATCATAATGTGAATAATAAAGGATGAATGATTATATAATTAATAAAAATAAATGGTTAAATAATTATTTTTGTTTTTATTTTATTTATCTCCCTTTTCAATTTTGTTATTAAGTTATTTTTGTTAATAATTTTAAGGAATATAAAAATAAAATAAAAAACGTATGTAAACTGTGAATTATACAATTTATTAGTTGTGTATTTAATAAAATAAAATTGTTGAATAATTAGTTTGTTTCTATTTTAACTATCTCAAATAAAAGTTTAAATTGTTATATATTTTATCAGTTCTACTATTTGTTTTATCATTCATTAATATAAATTGACATAAACAAATATATTTTTAAAATTAAACATTCACAACAATTTACTAATGAAGTTAAATTGTGGGTATTTAAATAGTTGAATAATTAAGTGAAGTTCAGTTATTTCAGATTCACTAAGTTTCGTTTAGTTATTTTAATTTTTTTATTCATATTTCAATATTTTAAGATATATCTGAAAATTTATTATTGAATATAGTTAGAAGCTTCAAAAATCAACATGTTATATATCATGAAGATGTTATGTTCAAGAAACACATTATATAATAAATTTTGATGTACAAACCTGCAATGCAACGGTCTATGCTAACAGTCGAAATATTTAGTTAATAAATGAATATACGCAAACATTTCAGATAAAAGGACATATGCAGTCTGCTTTCAAGAAAACAGGGTGAATGAACGGTTTAAGAAAAAGATAATATACGTATCTGTGTTTAAGCAAATAGAATGAATCTATCTCTTTGAAAATGAAAACCAGAAACTTTGGGAATCTGAAATACAAATCAACTTACGAATTTGTTATAAGTTTTTGGATGAGAATAATTCTGCAAAGATAACAGGGAGAATGGATAGGGTAATACGAAATTGGGATATGATGAGAGATATGAATCTGAACTACAGAGAAACTTACGAAATTGGAGCACGAAGAGGGATGAGAATTACTCTGCAAAAAATAGGCCACAAACAACGATTTATCAAATTGATAATATCTGATACTGCAAAAATATAAAGGATCAATATAAGCATTGTAAAGATATCAGGGGGAATGAACCGAGTAATACGAATTTGGCATATGACGAGGGATAAGGGGATTTATCAAATTGATGAATTCTGCAAAAATATAAAGGATCAATATAAGTAATGTAAAGATATCAAGGGGAATGGATCGGGTAATACGAATTTGGCATATGACGAGGATAAGGGATAAGAATCTGAACTACAGATAAACTTACAAATTTGGAGCACAAAGAGGGATGAGAATTACACTGCAAAAATTTGGCCACAAACAACGATTTATAAAATCAATGAATTCTAATACTGCAAAATTATAAAGGATCAATATAATCAGTGTAAAACTCAAAGTTTTACCTAAATATATTTAGAACTTAATTCAAAATTATATGTTTAAACAATTAAATAAATAAATATATATTTATGTTAATATACATTAATTTGAAAAAAAAAATTGCGGAGTAAAACTCAAAAGTTTTACCCGATTTATTTTAAACTTAATTTAAGAATATATGTTTAAAATATTATATAAAAATTTAAATTTGTGTACATCAGTTTGAAATAAATAAAATAAATATTTTTTTAACATTTATAATTTAAGTACTTTAAAATTTTACATGATCAATCTCATATTATACCTAAAAAATATCTACTTCATTTGTTTAATATTCCTAACAAATGAAGACAACAAAATTATATTACAATAAATATATATTATTATAGTTAATTAATTATTATTAATATATTTATTATAAATATAGAGAAATAAATGGACCTATTGTTAATTTATTTATTATAAATTATTTATTATTAATAATATTAAATTTTTAATATTTGTTTTGATTGTGTTTCTATTATTCGTGTACTCAATTTTAAAATATTTTTATTGATGTCTTAAAACATGAATATTTATATAGATAAAATGATTATATTGATAATAAAATTAATATTTTGGTTATCGAAAAAATTGAAAAATCATAATTGAAACGATGAAAAACATTAGTGAGATGAAATATGAAAACAAAACTCGGCAATTATATGAAAAATTATCCGTTAGTTATAATTTAATAAAAATATTATTTTAAAGTATTTTGAAGTAATATAATATATTTTTTAATTATGTAATGATGTAATATAATAAAGTGATTAAATAATTTTTAAACATTAAAATTCCCCCAAAAAAATATATCCAATTTAATTATATGTATTTGAATATTACTATATTTAAGTTTTTAATAAATGATATAGTAATTGATAAGTTAAGGAAAATAAGTGAATTACTATAATAAAGACATGAAAATAAAACACTTATCACCCGTAATTATGGCGTTAAATATTTATAGAAAATTGAATTGTTAAACTCATTATATTTTATTTAATGATTATATTGTACCATCACATTAATATTGATAATTATATGGGAAAAACATATATTCATGGAAGAACATATATTTTGATAATTACATACCATAAAATTTTCATTATTATATCTGATTGTTTATGTGAAATATATTATTCAAGAGTTTAATTGTGTACCGAAATTATAATTGATTTTTTTTCGTTATTTTTAACTTTATATATTATATATATATATATATATATATATATATATATATAAAGTTAGAGATTTTCATTTTTTAAAATAATTTTAAAAAATCATGTCAATATAGTGTATTCTATATAATTAAAAGGTAAAAATTAATATTAAAATATTTATATGTAATAAAAGAATTTTAAAAGATAAAGATTAATAAAAGAATTTTAAAATTCTATATCAATAAAAGGTAAAAATTAATATTAAAATATTTATGTGTAATAAAAGAATTTTAAAAGATAAAGATTAATATTAAAATATTTTATGTGGAATATTATTTGGCCTCGTTAATATTCTAATTTATGAATAAATATTCAATTAATCTATTAATGTATATTAAGAGTATTAAAAACAATAAAATCAATAACAAAGCAAAAAATAAATACTCAGTATATTATTAAAAAGAAAGTTTTTGTGAAACATAACAAAACAAAAAAGAAATATATTACTTTCGAGATAATTTAATTAGTACAAAGTTAAATAATTTAATATTAATGAGTGTTGTAATAAGAGTAAAGTTCCCAGTTTTTAAATCAGATGATCATCAATAACACTGACTTCATTATCATTGTCACTCGATTAACTGTCACGGTTGGGGTTCCTTACACATAAGAATATTTTTTTGAGTATTATAGCAAAATATTTTGACACAAAGAATATACAAATACTTGCCATCAATCTCTCCATCTCCTTCATCAACCCATCAATCCAAAATGATGTCGACCTTCGCACAGAGCCGTTTCGTCACAGCCCTCGCAATTTTTGTACTCAAGTACACGTCACAAACAGCCGCAACGAACCTGTTCGGGAATGTCTACCTGGCCATCCAGAGCGACAGGTTCAGGATAAAATCTGCCCACTACTACTCGATAGACTATGACATCGGTGTTCATATACTCGGTGAGGGCCAACGTCTGACAGCTTAAAAAAATAAGAAGTAATAAAGTAATTAAAACAACATAATAAGAAGTAACTATGTTTCTTGTTTTATAAACCGCAACCAAACTTAATTTATCCAATAATCATAAATAATATAAATAACTTACATTAGAGTTGAATAAAAACATATTAAAATCATGTCTCCGTATGATGCATATATGTTCCAATTCACCTGAGATTTGTTGGTTACTTCATCAAGAAGAGTCGTATGTAAACACACACAAAACTATAAAGCAATCCAAAATCAAGCAATTCTTCTAGAACTGACACACAACCTTAATCTCGTAAAATATCTTTTAGTACATCAGGAACTATTATCCGGATATGAGGTGTAGCCTTGTCGGAGCGCATGAAAGATTCTTATACAACACGCAATGAATTCTTCACCAACATTACATTACATTACTGTTTCAACCGTTTTTGTTACGTTTGTTTTTGTGTTTATCGTCGTTTTATGTTCATGTCTTTTATCGTTTTTCGTTTCTTTTCACTTCTTTTTGTCGTTTTATCGTCCGGACAGGTGTAGGCGAAACGGGGAGAGAAAACGTGCGAAAACGGCTAAGAAACGAACAAAAGACGAAGAAGGTTTTCCGATAAATTCCAGCATCGCAGCTGCAGAGAAATTGTCATCACGGCTTCGTCTACCGTCGGATCGGCCTCAAATTCTCACGACATGACAAAGACTCCTTGATCTATATTTTGACCGAAGGGATCGACGAGATTAAGTTCTAGGCAAGAGATATCGAGCGAAAACGAAAGAAGTAAAAACCAGTCAAAGACTGGCGCGTTTGCGCCATCCTGGCGCATTTGCGTCAAGCGGCTGGGAGCGTGGCGCATTTGCGTCAAGCGGCTGAGAGCGTGGCGCATTTGCGTCACAGAATGTTGACTTGGTTTGACTTGCTTTTGACCACCCATTTGAAGACTTTTTGGAGGGCGTTTTGGTCATTTCAAGTGGGGATTTTGAAGGCTATTTGGAGGCTTGCACAAGAAGACAACATACACACTCTCCATCACCCTCACCTAACACACACAACACACACTATTTTATTTTCTCTCTCTAGGATTTAGCAAGGTTTTGAATATTTTTGGCTTTTGTTCTTCATCATCCATTGAGATTCATCATTCGACTCAAGTGTAAAAGATATTCGTGGTCATCCGAGGATCGTTGTGGTATAACTTATTTTCGGTTTCGATCATTTATGAAATATATGTTTATGCTTTGCTTGTCTATGAGTTTGTGGTTTGATGTTTTCATGGTTATGATGATGTTGCTTGGCTAAATCTTTTGTTAGGGGTGGGTTAGTATTATTTGTCGTGTAGGTTCGGGTTCTAGCATGAAAACCGGGGTAGTCGGTATTTTTATCGAGAGGGAGACGGACCAAGTCCCCTCTAAATGGTAGACTCATTGCTTTAGCACGAGTTTGGCCTCCCCGACTACCCCGAGGCCTAATCACGGTTGTGCGTGGCCGGCTCGATTGATTAGCACTTGCGGTCAATAAGCCCGTTGTTAGTTAAATCGTGGGGAATCTTGTGGGGACCAAGGTTTGAATCTCGGATTGGGTATAACCGAGGTCGACACGAGAGACGACATATTTAACTTAACAACCCTTTCATGTAGAGAAATCGGCCTTAACTTCAACTAATACGACCCCTTCCCCTAACCTCATTCTCTCTTGCTAAAAACTCGTTTGATTGCTCTTTATTGCTTCCTTAATTTTAGTTTTCTCACTTTAAAATCCAACTTTACAAACCCCCCAATTTGCGACTACTTGAACTTTATGCTTTCTTTTATGCTTTCGACAATCAATCCAAACTAATTACACTCTCCGATTGTATTACTCTTCTTGAGAACGACACACGGGCATTTATATTAAAAATCGATAGAACACATTTAAGCGAAACAAATTTTGGCGCCGTTGCCGGGGAGTAATTTAGGTGTAGTGTTTTGAGTTTTGATTGCTTGTCTTTTAATTTGATTTTCCTTAGTGTTCTTGTACTAGCTTTACTCTCGATGCCACTCGGTACGTGTAATCCTTTGCTTTGAGTGTTGTGTATGCAAGGTTGAAAACGTTCTTCCTTTCATACTCTAATCTCTTCTACAACGACCGAGGTGACATCATGGCGAGACATAACGGTGACCGATCCTATGGAGTCGATTATTCCGATTCTTATCACGAGAGGTACATTTCTTCGAGCCACCGAGATAATGAGTCATATCGCCCACCTAGGCATATCGACCTTCATTATGAGGATGATCGAGATTACTCACCTCCACGTCACCGGAAACATCACCGATACCGCTACCGAGATTTAGATTATTCATCCACCGAGAGAGATTCCATGTCACCGCCTCCTTGTCGGGATCGAAGAGAAAGGGAACCGCCTAGGGATCCAAACCGTGGGAACTACCGTAAAGAAGAATTTGTTGGGAACGGATATGATAACCGTCGTCAATATACCGTGGTGCAAGAGCCAAAGCGACGAACTATTGAGGATTTCTCAAACCCACGATTCTATCTTACGCCGGAGCCCCGTAAGCCTTCACGCGAGGAGTATGTTGATGATCCACCTTATGAGAGGTATGAATATCGGGCTATTGGATATTTCAATAGAACGAGGGATTCCATATCTCCACCACCTCATCGGAATCAAAGTCCAAGGAAGCCTTCTCGACCTACTATTGCCGATTTCTCAAGGCCACAACTTCATCATGTGTTGCCTTCATGTCGTGAAATTGGGGATTTCAATCGAAGAAGGTACTCATCCGACCCTTCTTGCAAAAGCCGTGTTCCGAGGGTCCAAGACGACAAGCTATTGCCGCATCATCTAGCTCGACTACCGTCATTCTCCGAGTTGCCTAATGAGGACGCTACTATGTTTCTCAAAGATTTTATCATTGAAGTTGAGACATTTCCATTGGACGGCTTTGAGAATGATGAATTGAGAGTATGGTGTTTCAAATATTGCATGAGAGATGGAGCCCGTGATTGGGTGATGTCATTGCCTTCTAGATTCGTGCACACGTGGAAAAATCTATTCGACGCATTTATCGCCCGTTTCTTTCGCCCACCACAACGGTCTCCTATAAAACCTCCTCCTTCTATAGGCATATTGATGGATGTTATCGAGGTCGAGATTGATCACTTGCTTGTTGAGGTGATTTCACACTTTGTCGATGAGCATTCCAACGGGGACGAGTGGGAGTTAGAGCTCGGCCCGTGCATCAAGGAAGATAATGCTTTAGTTGCCCGAGAAGAAGAGATGTCGGTGCTAGATGCTACTTTTGAGGTCGAGAGTTCTCCTATTAATGACACAAGCCCCGAAGAAGACGAGTTTGAGGATATATCTCTCCCATTGGGTCATTCGTTTGAGCCTCCTCTCTTATCTTCGGTTGACTTAATTTGTGAGAAGCCGATTGTGAGTTGGGTTTCTCAAGCTCCTAGGTCGCTTGAGGCCGGTGTGGACAAGAAGAGATTCGGTTGGAGCTTCGGTAAGAAAATTTCGGGATTGGTTGATTTGGGTGTGGATATTGGATTTTCCCGAGGTATGAAGGACGTGTCGAGAATAGATGAAGATAAAAGAGACAATCTTGGTTGTGATTCTTGGAGAGTTTCATGGACTTTGGTGGAGATGATCTTTCTCCAAAAATTAAGTTCGATATTTTTAAAGGTCTCGATGGAGGAGAGGAGTAAGAACGACTTATTGGACTTATGTTGTTACCTCGACCGGTCATTTATTTCTTTCTATTTGGAGGATCGAGCTCATTTGGCCGAAACTATCTATTTATGGAAGTATAGTTCGATATTTTTAAAGACCGGGATAGTCGACATTTATTATCTACGTCTTGATGCAAGTGTGGGGGAGTACGTCATTTCAAGGACCTCCATTAGATTCTTCGTCGCGTGCGCTCTCGATGGACCTTCTCTTGAGAACCGAGCGCCCTTGGTCGAGATGGTTTTCTTGAGAAGATGGAGTTCAATATTTTTAGTATCAAGATTGTAGATCGTGAACGGCGTTGGCTTAAACGAAAATCGAGCGCCACGTGGGGGCTAGCCCACGAAACGTCGAGCTCAACGACGTTAAACCAAGCGCTTAGTGGGAGGCAACCCACGTGTGTTCTGTTTTCTAATGTCTTTTGTTTTTGTTCGTTTTTTGGTGTGTAGGTGTTGGTGTTTATTTCGAATGGTCAGGATTCTCGAAGTTGACAACTGACAAGCATCGGTATGAGGAAATAATTGTTCGGAGAATTTTGGAGAAGAGTACGGAGTTTTCGGGGTGCCGGGAGTCCATTAAACGAAGAAACGGGAGCCTTTTGTCCAGCGCATTCGCGTCAAACCTTGACGCGTTCGCGTCAAACCCACAGCAGCTTGACGCATTTTAGCCCCTCCCAGCGCATTCGCGTCAAACTTAACGCATTCGCGTCAAACTCTCAGTAGTTTGACGCATTTTAGCACTTCCCAGCGCATTTGCGTCAAGTAAATAAAAAAAAAATTCAAAATTCAAAAATCCAAAAAGGATAGGGTTTTTACTTTTCAATTTTCACCACACATTTCACCAACCATTCCACCCGTTCTCTTCACCCCTCTCATACGACTGACCCACCACCCTTCTCGCTGGCCAACATCACACCACCTCAGCCCAGCCGCCGCCTCAACCCCCCGCCTCGTTCCTCGATCTCCGACGCCACGCCCAGAACCGCGGTCGACTGCCGCCGTCCCTCACCCGCTGCTCTACCCTCGACCGCCGCCTCTCCCGCCTCCGTCCAATGCCGACCACCACCACAGCCACCTCCGACCCAAGCGCCGTGACCCCGACAGCCCACCAGTCGCCGCCTCGCTCCCCCTCCCCTCCCTCCGACTCGATTCAGTCCAGCCCGTCGCCGCCTCCCCCACAGCTCCGACGACCTCAGCTCGTCCAGCCTCCCGAACTACCACACAACCGACGCCCTCCCGCCTCTGCTCAACTTCGGCAGTCCGCCCTGCTCCGCGGCTCCGCTCTAGTCGCCGTCCGCCGCCCTGCAACCCGATAGCCCTCCATCTCGCACCGGTTGCCGATTCTGCAACAGCCCCAACCCGCACACCACCCTCAACCGCTTGTCAACGTCGTAGCCCCCGTCTCTGTCCAGAACCGCCACTCACCGCCATCGATTCTCCCCGACACCACAGCTTCGACCATCGCCACGCCCCTGCTCAACCGAGAATCACCCCCGTTCGCCTCTTACCGTCGATTGCTCTTTACCGCCTAGTTCCGACCGAGCCGCACCACAGCTCACTCCCATCCGATCCGGAAGCCCCCCGACGACCTCGTCTACGTGCCGCCCGATTGTTTCTATCCTTATCTTTCTCTTATGTATGTGGACTTTGTTGTTATGTTGACCTTTCTAGACTCTTGTGTTTATGTTTTTGTTTTTGTGATGTTTGTGTTTGTTATATTTGTTTGTGTTTGTTTGGTTGCCCCCGGCTCTTACTACTACGAATAGGTCATGCTAAAATTTTTATTGCATATGCCTTATGTTAGTCGCACGAGGACATGCTCGGGTTTAAGTGTGGGGGAGTCTTGGATAGTTGTACGTATTTTTGCTTCGTGTGTGTGTTATTTTTTTAAACCTTTGAACTCTCCGGTTTGTTTTAAAGTTTATGCACCTTTCAAAAATAAAATTGTTGGCTATTTCAATTTTAAAACTCGTGTGGTATATCCTATTGACTTAAAGATGTGAAAAATGGCTTAAATTAAAATTTCCAAAAACCTTGTGAGTATTCGTTGATAATTCTCTTTTCTTGGAGCGTCTCATATAAAATCTCTCGTTGTTTTCATGCCTCAAAGAAATTTTTCGAACCTTCAATGATTTTGTGTCAAGGTTTATCAAGAGAGCACTAGAACTTGCATGTGAAAATTTTCAAAACCGTATGTCATAACTTGTTTGATCGATTACATGATAAGAATGATCGTTTAGGATTAACCTTTCGGCCATATTCATAAATATTACCCTTGAGCCCGTCGTGGACACCATAGTTAACCCCGTTGAGCCTACATATTTAACCGTTTCTTTGACTACCTCATAGACTTATCCCTTGATGAAGAGGTGTTGGAGTTGCATGTGTCGGCCCTTCGTACTTAACGTTCGATCCTTGTAGGTGTGCTAGTAGCCACGATTGTGATATGATCCGTTCTCAAGTGACATCTTGTGACGAGTTTGTCGGTTGATGTCGACATATACATATACACATATATATAAAAAAAAAAAAAAAAAGAAGAAAAAAAAAATGAAAAAAGAGGTATTTACACCTCACAAAAAAAAATATATAATATATATATGGTATTCATAATAATATTGGTGCTTTTGTTTCTGCACCTAAGTGTGTATCGATTTTCTTGACGAGAACGTGAAATTTTGTTTGAGGCGGAAAAGGTGTGATTCAATACCTAATGAGCCGAGTCGGTCTTCGTATAATACGTGATGAGGTTTTGGAAGGAGTAAGGAGATGAGTCGTGTTGATACGAGTCCACTTTTCCCAAATTTTTCCGAATTCCCGTAACCGAGCCCCATTACACCCTTTTAGACGATCGGTATTCTTTGATTTTCGAGAAAACTAACTTTGATAGGTGGAGTCTTTTCTTACGTGCAAGCATATGGTGGTGATGATCTTGACATGTTTATTCATTACTTGAGGCATTCTTGTTTTAATCCTTTCATTCGAGCCGTTTATTCTTATGTGCAAGCTTTGTTCGATCTTTGCTTCCTTCGCTTGCATGTTGATATTTTATTGAGTGAACCTAGCTTGTGTAGAAAAAGAAGAGGGATAGCTTGTGAGGGATATATGTTTGAGCCGTGATTCTATACTTTAAGTCGGTGGTATATGTTGTATCGAGTTGGAAAGTTGACATAGCTTGTTTTGATGAGTGTGGTGCATAGTTCTTACATGAATTTGGAGAGTGCTTTGTTTTAGAGCTTTTGTGTTCTTTCTTTGGTGGTGTTTTGTTGCTTGAGGACAAGCAATGTTTTAAGTGTGGGGGGGTTGTTTCAACCGTTTTTGTTACGTTTGTTTTTGTGTTTATCGTCGTTTTATGTTCATGTCTTTTATCGTTTTTCGTTTCTTTTCACTTCTTTTTGTCGTTTTATCGTCCGGACAGGTGTAGGCGAAACGGGGAGAGAAAACGTGCGAAAACGGCTAAGAAACGAACAAAAGACGAAGAAGGTTTTCCGATAAATTCCAGCATCGCAGCTGCAGAGAAATTGTCATCACGGCTTCGTCTACCGTCGGATCGGCCTCAAATTCTCACGACATGACAAAGACTCCTTGATCTATATTTTGACCGAAGGGATCGACGAGATTAAGTTCTAGGCAAGAGATATCGAGCGAAAACGAAAGAAGTAAAAACCAGTCAAAGACTGGCGCGTTTGCGCCATCCTGGCGCATTTGCGTCAAGCGGCTGGGAGCGTGGCGCATTTGCGTCAAGCGGCTGAGAGCGTGGCGCATTTGCGTCACAGAATGTTGACTTGGTTTGACTTGCTTTTGACCACCCATTTGAAGACTTTTTGGAGGGCGTTTTGGTCATTTCAAGTGGGGATTTTGAAGGCTATTTGGAGGCTTGCACAAGAAGACAACATACACACTCTCCATCACCCTCACCTAACACACACAACACACACTATTTTATTTTCTCTCTCTAGGATTTAGCAAGGTTTTGAATATTTTTGGCTTTTGTTCTTCATCATCCATTGAGATTCATCATTCGACTCAAGTGTAAAAGATATTCGTGGTCATCCGAGGATCGTTGTGGTATAACTTATTTTCGGTTTCGATCATTTATGAAATATATGTTTATGCTTTGCTTGTCTATGAGTTTGTGGTTTGATGTTTTCATGGTTATGATGATGTTGCTTGGCTAAATCTTTTGTTAGGGGTGGGTTAGTATTATTTGTCGTGTAGGTTCGGGTTCTAGCATGAAAACCGGGGTAGTCGGTATTTTTATCGAGAGGGAGACGGACCAAGTCCCCTCTAAATGGTAGACTCATTGCTTTAGCACGAGTTTGGCCTCCCCGACTACCCCGAGGCCTAATCACGGTTGTGCGTGGCCGGCTCGATTGATTAGCACTTGCGGTCAATAAGCCCGTTGTTAGTTAAATCGTGGGGAATCTTGTGGGGACCAAGGTTTGAATCTCGGATTGGGTATAACCGAGGTCGACACGAGAGACGACATATTTAACTTAACAACCCTTTCATGTAGAGAAATCGGCCTTAACTTCAACTAATACGACCCCTTCCCCTAACCTCATTCTCTCTTGCTAAAAACTCGTTTGATTGCTCTTTATTGCTTCCTTAATTTTAGTTTTCTCACTTTAAAATCCAACTTTACAAAACCCCCCCTTTTTAGTTACTACTTGAACTACTTGTTTATTTTCATGCTTTTTCTTGTTCGACAATCAATTGAAACTCAATCACTCTCCGATAGCATTACTCCCCTCGAGAACGACATTCGGGTATAAAATCGGACACACATTTTAGTGAAACAATTACCATGTATATTCGCGATGAAAATTACCAACATTACATTACAGGATATTATTCTTACCCAACCGAATGAGAATGGTAGATTATTTCCTGTTCCTAGGGGCCCAGTTGCTACTGGTGGTAGATCCGATAATTTTAGATCCGAAACCACCCCAAGAATCCAGCCAGCAGTACCATCTACATCAGCAACCTACACACCTTAATTAATTACAACAACTACATGTACGAAAATACAACTAATTATTAGAAGAATCCACTCACAATTATACGTAACTTCTTTGCAAGTTCAGTAGAAAAATCATCACCACTGTTCTTGAACCTTTCTAGATTGAGAAAAATCCCATGGAGCACGCTATCCGGCCCTTCTTCCCCCAAGTCAAAAACCTGGAAAAATTAACAACATATCACATTACTCGCGCAGAGGGTCGACTCGATCTTCATAGTTAATTAATACTAATGTTAAGTCACCTGTTTTTCGTTTGGTATGGAGCAACACGTGATGAGAAGGTCTCGGCCCCATTGACCTCCGCTCCTGGAATTGATAAACACCAAAACAATAAATAAATTTAACTCTTTACATATATCTATGCAAATTTCAAGATTTTCAGCGTCGTTTGGGGAAATCTTACTCATTCCAGGCTTCAGCGAACCCGAGAAGCGGCTGGTTGAAGACTCCTTGGAGTGGCGACCGACGGAGGAGTTGGATTTTCATCGGAATGAAAGAGCTACAAAAAAAGATACAGCAAATTAATCGAAAATTAGAATCAGGATGAGAAAATTTGGATTGGTTCCTCAATCTGCAAAAAAACATTAAAAAACTGAAGCTTTAAAAAGAAGAAAGCAAGATCAACGAATCATGTCTCAATTTGCACAAAAAATAGGATTTTTGAAGACACAAAATCAGTAAACGCTAAACCAAATAAATTGAAAAACAAAAAATTAAACGGCATACCTCAAACTGAGAAAAAGAGCAATATGCGAGAATTAAAGCAATTTTTGGAAATGTATAAACATTGGAGTACTACTAATATCTTTCAGAGGCAAAGAAAAAAACAATTTCTTATGAAAAGAGTAACACAACAGCTGAATAAGACTCTGTTTTCCTATTTTCCTCAGGCACATCTCTAGCAAAAAATACTCCTGCAAACTCAGGAGAAGACTTTGCTGCTGTATCGTCTATTGCAAGTATCCTAGCGTGAGGCTTTTTACTTAATATTACCGCAGCATGTAAACCTTTGGGTGGCATGGGAACATCATCTGTATACTCAGCTTCACCTGTAACCTACCATTAGATAGAAAAGAAAAATAAAGTCAATGTAACTTGCTGAGAAAGAAGGAGAAACAATAGTTATCATGATGGAGCCGAGAATAAGCATGCAACAGGGATTAAAAAAAGGGAAACATCAATACGGACCTGAAGTCTTGATGAAAGATGAACTTTAGGAGCCCCAACCGAACACCCACGCATCACAACATCATAATCCTGACTTCCTATGACCGAATGATGGCGAAATTCTTTTACCGCCAAAAGATGAAATTTCAGGCTTCGTGAGTAATGAATCAAATCGAAATCAAAGAAAAAAAAATGGGACGAAAACAAAAAAAGAAAAAATCGAGAAATCAGAACAAACAACAACAACACTTAAGATCAGCATTCTCAAGACACCGGCAAACAACAGAAGGGACGAACTAAGAAAAACCACATGAATTAACCTGCAAAAAATGGTTACAGAATCATCGATTTATCAATATGTTAATTTTGAAACTGGTAAATAATAAAGGAACAGATTAATAAAGAAAAGATAAAAGGGGTTATGGACTGTTGTATACAAAACCTAAAATATCTAGAGAAGCTAAAGAGTGATAAGAATTTATACCTGCATATTTTCATGAGGATCTCTATCAAGCATCAATTGTTATTGGATTGCGGAGGGTATTAAATCAAAAAGCTCAAGGCACTGAGGGCTGAGTTTCTTTTTCAAATCGCCGGCTTCATCCACATCTTCATGGGCCAAAATATCATTTAATTCTTAAATGAGCTGCTGAACCTGAAAACAAATGAAATCGAGTAAAATATTAATCATATAGAAATGCGACAAACATCAGAAATTATACTCCATTAGTCAAGAAAACATAATTTACTAATGGAATGAAATCTATCAGTCCTTGTGGAATAAGTATTACACCGTAGTTGTAACCTACACGTTTGCAGATAACATCAGAAAGGTAGTCCGTAACATTTTTAAGGGTTTGTTTCTTGGAAGCAACTTGCAGCAAAATTAGTTTTATTCCAAGCAATTTCAATCGATAAAACCTAAAAGAAATTACCCAAAAAATCTAGGTATTCCTGAAGCTTCTGAGTCAATACGCGAAATGGATTCATCCGACGATAGCTCGAGGGTGAAGGTCTTTCTGGTGAGTGCCTGAGTACCGATATGTTCGTATAATATGGTTTTTGAAAAATGAGAATGAGAAAAGGACCAACGGTAACTAAATCTGCAAAAAACAAAAAAATTTAAATAAGTCCAATCAAAAAACAATCTACAGACACATAAACTTTATAGTAATAAAACTAAAGATCCATACCTCACTTCGTATGCTAGTCCGTGTCTGATAAGAAGCCATCCATTGAAAAAGTATTCGAAATGCTTCAACATGTGACCAGGCCTTTCCCTTGTACATGGTCTGCAAATACCGTCAATCACAAATGAATTACACTATGAGCCGATACAAAAAAAAAAAAAAAAAAAAACCGCAAAAAGGCTGTGCGGTGCGATACGATTCGAAGCTGACTTACGTCGATTTCAGCCGGCTAAGGAGCATCATGAGACGACCAGCATCAAGCTCCAGCAAAGATAATCCCGGGAAAGGCCTAACGTAAAAGGGGGAAAGTGTCAGTGATTTACTTATACTAACTGGATTCATCCTCTCATCAAACGTCAGAATAACAATTAGGGCAAAATAGAATCAATTGAGAATATATAATCTGTGAAGAACGAAGAAGAAGATGAGGAGAAAAAGGATGGGCGATGAATTTCTTACTCAGTAATTAGTTGTCTCCTTCGCGGGCACTAACAGTGCGTGACTTTGATTTGCTCCCAACAATAGCGGCAGACTGGACCAAAACGGAGTCGTGGAATTCGAGATTGTCCCACCGGCGACAGAGGCAGTAGAGGAGGAGAGGACGGAGACGACAGAGGGGACTTTTTCGTACGATTGCCGATGATTTGGTTCTTCAAGAACTGCAATCGATGTTGTATTTGAGCACCCGTTTATTTTGAATCTGAAAAAAAATATTGGATCTTTGATAATGAGAAGAGAAGATGATGAGAGGAGTAAAAAACTGGGAATGAGAAATACCCGATCTGAAAAAAAAATGGATCTTTGATATAAAATTGGAATTCTTCTTTGATTATTCTGAATTATGATACTGCACAAACCCTACAAAGTGCATACCTAATCGGCGAGGAAGATGAGATTAGAATGAGATTTGAAAGTATGTCTCGAGAAGGAGAATAGAAGAATGAGAAGATGGAAAGAAAAAATATGATTAAAAGAGAAAATGAAAAAGCAAAACAAATTTAATGTAAAGATGGAATAATTGACCAGAAATTAATTGCTCAGTACTGATTTCTATTTGTTTTTTTAAATAAATAATTGAGAAAAGATTGTCTATGGGTGTGAACGCAAATGAAATTGAATTGAAATTGAGAATTTCTATTGGACAATATAATCTCAATTGGTCTATGTGGCAAAATTGAAGGATATAACTGGTTATTGAAAATCCAAAGAAGGATTCAAGAATTATATATTAATAGATTTTTAAAAAATGAATAATTATTGCTCTCACTTTACTCGCAATTATTTTACTTTTTAATTTAAAAATAAATTTTACTTCTTACTTTTTTGTCAGTAAGTCAAAAAATAATATTTTTCTTAATCTATATGTCGATCAACCAGTGCATTGATAATATATAATTCCTCTGTCCCGATAGACACTTTTTGATTTTTTTTGTCTGTCCATTACATATACTCTCTCTGTCCCAGAGCTATAGGCAATTGTGGTCAACATTGACTTTTTTTGTTCGCCAATTACATATGATAAAAAGTATACAAAAATTATGAAAAAATAACTAAAATATAATTATACTATTGAATTTTATTTTAGTAATTTTTTCATAATTTTTGTATATTGTTTATCATATATATTTGACGGACCAAAAAAGTCAAACGTTTACCACATGTGCCTATAGCTCTGGGACAGAGGGAGTACTAAACAGTATACAAAAATTATGAAAAAATAACTAAAATAAAATTTAATAGTTAAATTTTATTTTAGTTATTTTTTCATAATTTTTGTATATTGTTTATTATATGTATTTGACGGATAAAAAAGTCAACATTGACCAATTTTACCTATAGCTCTAGACGACGGAGGGAGTATTTTATTTTGTAAATAAAAGACGAAGTGTAACAAGGATTTGGAACAAAAAAATACTATAATTTAACAAAATTAAGACTAATTAAATTATATTATAATATATATTTTTTTTATTTTTTATTTTCGATGTATATGAATATTTTAATAAAATTTTGAATAATGCTTATTTATTTATATAATAATTAAACACAATAGTATTTTTTATATTCAATTTTGATTTTGAAAATTTACATTTAGGCAAACGTTGTCAAAAGTTTGATGAGCCAGCATGCTGTCCACCAATGATTGTGAACCTCTTGGGTCAAAACGTGAACGCTTTACATCATCCTTTTAATTTCCCGCCAAATAATTTGCCGCCCAATTTCCCTACAAGAAACCCCACTCCTATTAGCTCCGCCGCTCGCCGCATCAACCACCCCTCCGTGTCCCTCCGCCCTGGAGTTTTTTTGCGGCTCCAGAATAAGGTGAGATTCGATCTATTGTTTCGCATCTGTTACTGTGTAATTTCAAATTTGATATCTATTGTTTTTTTCATGTGCGATTTTTTTAGGGTTTTAGTTCAATGGCAGCTCGCGTCTGCTTTTTTTTTCTTTGTTTTTTCTGGGCGTCTATGTGTATTGAAATATTCCGTTTTATCATCGAAGATGCAGCTTTTATGTCATTGATTCATCTCTCCTATTTCGCCTTCTGAATCAGATAGATTTCGTATGTGAAAAAGGTAGAATTCTGCTGAACTAGATCTGAAGAAACCTAATTGTTGATTCAATTGATCGTTTCTTTCCATTTGATGGAAGAGGGGCGATCGATTACCCTTCAGCCTAAGACAGGCTAGTGTTGATTTCTTTTCATATTTTTAAGGCGATTGCTGCGTCATTTCAATATGACTGAATTTTGCACTTAATATGTTATTTTTTGCGGTGTTTTCTTTTGGACGATGTCCCGTTCGAAGATCCCAACTGAATATGTGAACTTTCATTGATTCCATGTTCAGATATGCAAGTGGAAAGTTTGACCAATAACTGTTATTGTTTCCATCATGGCTGTATTGTCTGCCTTAAGTTAGAAACCTAAATCGAATTTCTACTGTTTTCTTCTACACAATAAAACTAACTTACTCTTGTTTTATAGTCAGACGTGGTGAGACACTCTTACAATTGAATTCATACGACCTCCTGCTGCTTCTATTTGTACGCGGATTAGTGGAGGAATATTTCTTTTATCTGCAATAATGGAGCTAGGCGGCACTACACATTTTATGCATACTATTAAGAGTGGTCGGGTGATAGTAGTCTGCAATACAAATTCACAAGGAATACCAGTTATTAAATCCAAAATTTTAAAGGATGTTTATGAGAGTGAAGATGCAAACAGATCACAAAGGCTTTCTTCGGGTATGCTACTTGACCATGAACAGGTGAAACATGAAAATCCATGTTTTCCACAGGCTGATAGAACACTATGGGGAAAAAAACGTAAATCTGGCGACGAATTCTCCCCTACCAACCTCAATCCGGGCAGCAGTTTGGATGATGACACCACATTGAAACAACTCAAAAAAAGGTTGTTTACAAAGAAAAGGAAATGTATTCCTAAGCAGGAGGACAAAAAGGCAGTGGAAGATGAATCGGATCTCCACGAGCCACTTATCAATCTGAAACAAAAGCGTTCAAAGACCTCAAAGTCCGAAAGGAGACGAATGAATATCAGTGTGGCTTCATCTTCAACTGTTGATTTTGTGACTAAAATTGATGAGAATTTGATTTCCGAAGGTTCTCCTCAAGTTATGTGTGACAAAGTTGACGAGGAACTATATCCTGGTGGGACATCAACAAATGAATTCAATAACATGGTTATTTATAGAGAACCAATACTATGTACACAAGAATACCAAAACTGTAGTAATAACCATAATAAGATCTTGTACAATCATGTGGAGGATTCTGAGCCTATGTCCATGTTTGTTCCATTGGATGGGAAGAGTGTTGATATGGAACCGCTGGAAATGGAATGCAAAGAGTTTATAGATTTGCCAGCTTCATCTATTCAGATGGAAAATGAGTTTACGAATGCACATTGCAGTAGTTCATTCATTATGGAAAAAATATATAGCTCTGGCATTCAGGTTTCTGAAATGGACTTCAACTGTATTGATGGTGGAAGTGGACTTCCCAAGGACTTTAATTCTGTCTTATTGGAGGATAAATGTGAGGTTGATTTTCATACCGATGTAGAAGATTATCCTAGCAGCCCTGCAAAGCACTGTGCCTCTTACGTGGATTCCATAATTTTGTCAGAGATTGAAGAAAATGTAATTTCTACAGTGTATACTATAGCCAATGACGTGAAATTTAGTTCTGTCCCATTGGAGGATAAATCTGAGGTTGATTTTTCATATAAGCTAGATAATTCTCCAAGCTCTCCTGTCAAGAATTGTGGCTCTTACCAAGATTCCATTATTTTTTCTAAGATTGAGGAGAATGTAGTTTCTACAGAGGACATGGAATTTAGCTCTATCCCATTGGAGAATAAAACTGATGCTGTTTTATCAAACGAGCTTGTAGATTCTCCGACCAGCTCTGAGAAGAATTTTGGCTCTTGCCAAAATTCCACTACTTCTTCGAAGCTTGAGGAGAATGTAGTTTCCAAAGAAGATACTATAGCAAATGGCATGGAATTTAGTTCAGTCCCATTGGAGAATAAAACTGAGGCTGATTTTACGAATGAGCTAGAAGATTCTCTTAGCAGCCCTGCCAAGAATTTAGGCTCTTACCCAAATTCCATTATTTCATTGAAGATTGATCCGAATGTAGTATCCACAGAAGATACTGTAGCTGAAGAGGATCAACCTTCTACATGTGCCAATGTCATTAGGAGTGACTCGAATTGTGAAGGCCATAGTGAGGCTGAGTTATTGAAGGCCAAAGAGAAGCAGACTAAAGCTCTTCCAATGACTGATGGAGCTCTTCCAATCACTGACGGAGAAAGTCAGTCCTCTTTGGAAAACCTAACTCATGTTGTTGGTGACACGATCTCAACATCGGAGACATATCTATCTCCTGAAAATTTACTTTCGACACGAAAGGTAATTAACAGTTTTCCATTTGATATTTAGTTTTACGTAGTTTTGCTGGAACCTTTTATATTGAAGACTAAATCTGCAGGCCATCTCCCCATCTTCTCAGGAGCAGTTGTGCTTGAGGATGAAGTCTGTTGAAATCTGGAATAATGATGATCAAAATAGTAAGTCAATTTGCATCAATATCTCTAATTGGGTTCTGTCATTCAGTGTCTAATGATGATCTACTGTAGAAGGGTATCGAATATAACAAATCTCTTTCAAACATAACTCTATTAATTATTAACTGTGTTGTCAAGAACAAATTGCAAAAGGAAGCAAAAACTATCAAGTTCTTCAATTATATATGTGATATTGTTCATATAATTATATTGTGTTTTTACGGGCATAATCATGACTATGAATTTGTATTCAACCATCTTTCTCTTCACTCTAGTTTTACGGGCAAAAAATTCCACTTTCTGTGAGAATATCATTATTTAACGTTACCGTCTTTAATTGTTACTTAATAATATACTGTGATCAAACGAATTCTATTTCTCCCCCATCAAATTAGTAATAATTTTGCATCTATATTTTCTTTGACAATCTTTTTTCAATTTGTTCCAGAATGCGAGGAAAAGCTCTTTGAGAAACAAACCACAACAAAGGCTTCATCTCTGAGTTCAGATATGCAGCATGATCAAGTAACTGGTAATAATAAATGCCCCGACAAGGTTAGACAGCGAAAAATCATCATAAGCTCTAGGCACAACCACAATATAAAGAAATCACGGATTCCCAAAGGCAAACTCGAGGCCCCCCGTTTCTCGCGTGTCTTACCTAACCTCAGCACCGATTGTACCTCCATCCAGAGTTGTTCTGAAAGAGCTATTGATTTCTCTAAGCAACAGATGCATGACATGGAGTCTCTTGCATTGAAGCTGATGAACGAGTTGAAGTCCATGAAGGACATTGTAGAACAGAAACTGCTTTTCGAAGCATACCGGAATGTGTCCTTGAAAAATGACGCAGATGAGGTATACTTGTTTCACGTGCTTGTTCTTAAATCTACAATTAAATTTTGATCTTACTGCACCTGAACTTTAGTCGTAGTTGTAAGTAACAGTAACAATATGTAATTTAGTTATTTTCCAGCAATTCTCTAAGCAGCAGTAACTTAGACAGACACAAAATACTTCCTTGCTTATGTGTTTATTTTCCCGTTCCAGGTAAAATCAGCCATTGACAGCGCTTCAAAGGTCGAGGAAACAAGCAGAAAGTGGTTGTCTATAATGTCAAGGGACTGCAATCGTTTCTGTAAAATAATGGTATGCCCCTCCCCCCCTCTTATTCTTGTTTTGGACGTTTAGGTTTTAGGTCGGATTTACTTGTAATAAGTGATATCGATCATCTCCTGATTTTTTTCTCCATCAACTCTGCTAGAAAATGACTCCGAACACCCCAGCTGCTACTAATGATACTACTCCCTCGAGAGAGAGGAGAAAGATTGTGTTTGCGGATGAAGCCGGTGGAGATCTCTGTCATGTCAAGTTTTTTCAAGACGATGACATTATCGCTTCTCCTACCAATCCGGCCTAAGAGCAAATGCGTGTATTTTGTTTTTTTTTTTCATTTTTCATCCTTGTACTGAATTAAGGTTCATGTTGTATCTGTACTTGTACTCCATTTATAATCATACTGAATACTACATAAAAAATAAAAAATAAAATCCTATTCTTCAATATATAATACATGTCACTTGGCAATTTAAATCAGTTAACTATGACTAGCATTTTTATACTGTAATCCAAGGAACACCTTAGCCAAACACCCCTCTTACTTTCCTCCCATTTCCATTTTTTCAAACTCTTCCTTAAACAAAAACTCTTCCTTTTTTTTCAAACTAAAATAAGATCAAAATCGACACCGTGGTGGCCGGCAGGCGGCGGATTCGCATACATGATGGTTGTTAATATATACTACATCTGTCTCAAATAAATGATCATACTTTCTTTGTAAAATACAAAAAAAAGTGTGACCATTCATTTGGGACGGAAAGAGTATACATTTATATGAGGAATCTTTGCCCGAATCTGTATAAAGAAGATAAGCTAGAGATGGTGCTAGAGGTGAAGATCCCTGAGGATATGTTCAACAAGATGGGCAGGAATGCCTCATGAGGGCACACAATCAATCACCTGACCTCCACTGATAAGTGGGCGGCGCTTACCAATGCCTCCTCATGGGCTGCTCACAACGATCTCTTTTTACCGCTGGCAGATGCGAGGAAGGATAGTGATGATGAAAATGGTGTATCATAATGTATGTTAAAATAAATGCAAATGTTAATATTTTACTTGAGCAACATGTAATATTTTCTCCCACAATTGGATATATTTCAGACACATAATTTTCAAGCAGTTTTTCAAAATCCCCAAATGCAAAGAACACCTAAGGCGGTTGACCTCAATGAAAGTCGACCATAACATGAAAATCCAGCCAAACCATGTGTTCTAAAATCTTGGATGACACCTAATGCTCAGAGAGTTCGAGCATGATACAAGAAGACAAGATTTATGATAGTTCATAATTAAACCATGAATGACAACTACGGCAGGTATTATAACCAACCTAAAGTTCAAAATAACTTTCCAAAATTTGCCAAAGCATGTAAACTGGCTGCTGCCCCCCTCTATAAAAATTGAGTTAAAAAATCCTCGGCTACCAGAAAAAAACACATAGCATGTACAGTCCGTCTGTAGCAAAATGTATGTACAATTACGAATTCTCACTCGTCCACTGTCTGAATCTCACCCATCATAATCCGGTTGCTAACAACATTAAATCCCAAAACAGATGCGCACACTTTCTTCCCCTTCTTTCCCTTCTTTTTCCCAGCTTTTGTGGCCCCGTCGATGGCAGAAGCACCTGCACTACCAGGATTGGACCCACCGACATTAACATGATTGGAAATCACATCTCCGGCACCTGAGGAAGAATTTTTCTGGTCACTCCGATTTTTGAAGGCAATCTCAACAACGTCTGCGGGCAAGAAATCCTTGTAACTCAAAAACTTGTCAATAAATTCACGGTTCGGATCAAAGGAGCCAAGATTCTCAGTCAATAGGATTTCAGCCTCAGATCTAGATATCTTCAAACAGTATTCCAGTATGCTTGTATCTACAGAGAGAAAAAGGCTCAATTAAATAACTGTCTGAATATGAAAACATCAATGCAACCATGTGTATTAAATTTTAAAAGAATAGGACGGAGAAGAGAATGAAGAATGAGACTGGCAGATAATTATACCTTTCGACCCAATAAGTTTGATGCACTCACTCTCGCACCATTCTTTGAAGTCGACAGCTTCTGTAACAGCATTCGAAAAAAAAAATTGCTTCATCCCGTAGGAGCAACTTAAGAAAGTGAAGTCAATAAGCAAATGAATAAACCTGAGTTCTTGGTCACAATATTTTTTTTCCCTTTAGGCAGCGAATAATCAGCAGGCTTGACACCAGTAGAATTATGTCTGTTAGTTGTCCCTCCAGTGTTCCCCTTCACAGGGTTGCTTTTGCTTCCCCAACTTCCCTGTGTCGTGAGTTGAGGAAACTCTAACCTGAAGGCAACATAAAAACAATCTTTTATGTTGCAGGTCATTCTTCCTCGCAACAAAAATATACCATTGAATATATAATAAACCCAGGTAATTGTCACAATAGTACCCAAATTAAGGGTTAGTTCATAGACAAAAGAGGGCTACTTGATCATTCTTAGATTCCACTTGATCTTTTCAATGTCAACGAATTGTAAAGAACTAACCTAATGATACGTAAGGGATATCAATTTCCCTAACTGGACACGTTGAAATGCATACAGAGCATGGGTGAATAGGTAGTGAAAAAACATCCAGTATATAATACAGGAGACACAATAATGATGAGTAAAATAGTCACAGGAATGTGCAAACAATGATACCTAATCAAACAATAATAGACAGTAAATTTCATATATTCAATAGGAAAAACAAATATGCAAACAACATTATTAACACAGGCACCGGGATAATAACTCAGACAGCAATTTAATTGAAAAGAATCATACTGCCTATCCTCTGATTTCGGTTGTTCTAATGGTCCCCAGAACAGATCATCCTCAACTTTATGTTTTGGTTGAGAAGAAGCTTGTTGGTTGATTGCCAATGGGGATGCAGCCTTTGCAGGAGATGAGGAATACGACCATGAAGGACCACTTGCACGGGCAGGTTGATTTGTTGCAGGTTTTTGAGGAGTTGACACTGGCAGTGGAGAAGAAACTTTTTTTCCCTGTTCCTTAAGAATGTCTCTTATTGATGCAGCTTTATTGGGTTTCCCAGACTCAGACCAAGCTGGAGCAGGAGGACTAGCAGGCTCCTCCTTCCAGGTAACAAAATCTCCTAAGGAAGGACCAGATGGCAGAACAGGTAACACTTCCTTCTGCTGCTGCACTTGGCGTGCATGTTTGCCTTTATCATTCGTACTTGATCCAACGAATACATCAGAACCAGCAGCCAGAGCAGCCTTAGCACCTGTATTCTTAGCTTTGGCAGACTTTTTACGGCTCTTTTTAGATTCTTTAGCATCAATAAAGTCATCGTCAAAAATGGAATCAGTTTGGGAACTCATAATTGATGTTAAAGATGCCACAAGATTTGAAGTCTCCATCTCTCTATTGCTTAATTTGTCAACACTGCTGCCCCATAATTGCTCTTCATTTTGAATTTTCTTGTTCTTAAGATTTGAGGAGCTGTCAGACTTGGCGAGGTTTGTATCAACACTTGAAGCTTTTAGGCGAATCTCTTCCAATGCCTTGTGATCTGAATTCACAACTAACCCAGCCCAAGGGGTAGAGACACTCACAGACTTTAGGGATGTTGAGATATCAGAAACTGCAGCATCTTCTTGTGCTCTCTTCTGCTCTTCTTGTGCTCTCCTCTGCTCTTCCTGTTGTATTTCAAGAAACGATTTTGGCTTGAAACCAGGAGCAGGTTTCCATGCTCGTTGCCCAGCATTTGCTTGTATGCCGACCTGTGAAGTGTGTGAAACTTGTCCAGGCTGGGCATTTGTCTTCATTGCCACATCAGCTGGATAATTAACAGCAGGCAATGAGCTTTGGCCTGGTGGAAAAACCACATCACCAGCAACTTTTTTGATCTTCATCTTCTCCTTCTCTGCCACAGATGCTTCAAGTGTCTCGGATTTAGTATTACCAGATACTGTTCCTTCAGATTCTGAAAACTTCAACTCTTGCGAGTTAGAGGCGGCCTTTACTGGCTCAGTAGAAACCTTAGAAGACTTCTGCTTTCTTGACTTCTTCTCTGATGCTTTCTTCACTTCCCGTGATTCAGAATTTTTAACTTGCTTTATAACAGAGGAATCAACAATTAGATGTTCTTCCATATCTCGCGGTTCTGCCAATGCTCCAGCTGCAGTCTCGTGAATGTTTGTCTCGTTTTTAATGTTTGCAGTAAATTGCTTTTGGGGAACCGATTCTTTCAAATGCTCCTTGCCTGAGAAACTTGAAGCAATGTCAGTAGTGGTTGGGACTTTGACAGATTCATCATACTTTGATATTGTATCTATACCATCTGTCGAGCCAGAAATATGCTTTGTCTGCTCAACAATTTGCTCCGCCGAGGAAGCATCCAAGTTTTTTTGCTTTGGAGTATTTACAAACATTTGATGAGGTAGATGCATTGAAATTCCAGAATTTTCCGACCCCATGTTTCGGCTTACATCCGGAGAATCCCTAGGAGGCATAACAAAATTAGCATTATTAGCACTTTTATCTCGCACGCCAGTAGCTGCCTGTACCTGCTGACCCATCTGAAAGATATCATGATGTTGTTGGAAATGAGTGTGATCCACATTAGCATTTCCAGCTGCAACACCACCAGATTGCAGTTGACCAAATGGCAGTTCACTCGGCGGCTGGTTGGGATGACGATCTGATAGGACTTGAGAGAGCAACTGTTGCTGCTGGCGCATTAACTGTTGTTGCTCTTCCTGCTTCTGTTGCTGCTTAAGCATCATATCCAAAAGTGACAGCTGTTGTGAGGGAACAGGGGCTTGGGGCTGAACTTGCTGCAGCAAGAACTGCTGCTGTAGCAAACTTAAGATCTGCTGATCTTGAGGGATACCAGAAGTAAGGATATTTTCCGGATTTGGTATCCTGGATGAGTTATCCAAGGATTGGGCTAACAGGTTACTCAAGGATGGATTCTGTGGCTGTAGCCTCTGTTGCTGCATTATACCGAGGGAAGATTGTGGGGGAACATTCTGAGTATGACGAATGTCCAACTTATCTCCCCCTTGGGTGGGGAAATTCGTCCAGCCACTGATTGCATTGTTGACAGGCAACGCCTCTACAGTCTGAGGATGATGCTGTGCACGACCTAGGGAGGCATCATTAATGACATCTGTATTTGAGGTAACCGAAGCTGCATCCCTTCCAGGCCAATGTGAATAAGGGTTTGGTATAGATTTCTGCCTTTCTGATGCCAACTTCTGGGCCAACAAATACGGATCATCTCCGCTATTAGATACCAAAGGAGCCTGTGATGTAAAATTGGGTCTAACATAGCTCTGCATACCTGTTTATAAAATGAGCCACTCGTATCAGAGGCACATGTACTATAATAAACCAGCAAAAAACAATAAAACCTAGGCACAATACGAGCAAAACAGCATTTGAAATATAAAATAGAAAGACAAACCTTCAGAGAAAACAAACTTGTCAAAGGGGGCTGTACTAAGACTGCCAGCCATCAATGACTCCAGATACCTATTTTCAGCCTCTGTTGCAGAACCAATGCCATGTTGATATCTAGGATCATTTTTCAATACATCAGACTCACTCGCAGCTGCATGAAGCTTCCCGAAACTAGTCAAGCTTGGAATACCCGCCGTATCTTGGGTTTCATTTGCTTTGGGTGTTTTAAATCCAGGAGGCGGCCGAGCCTTGGCACGCAAATGAGGCATCACGTCTCCAAGTAAAGAGAAGGGGGATTCAGCTGGTGCGCCGGCCAAACGGACATGCAATTCTATGCCAAAATATCCAGACTCAAACCATGTGATGATATCACTCCCGGAAAATGGGCCTTGAATCTCGCCTTGCGGGTCTTTATAATAAAGAACTAGGTCTTCTGGAGATGGATGAGAAATTATAGGCGGTTCCATGTCTCTGCTCATAGCAGAAGGTGGTTGCCTTCTCATAACTGTATCATCACCCACCTGCCATTTGGGTGCTCCTGATTTGGTGTTAGGTGAACCAATGGTACTATTTTGCCACACATTGTTGGGACCCTTTGAAGTATCCATATTCAACTCTCTCCGATCAGACATTAAGCGTGAGCGTTCGGCAACAGAGGAAGATCTCCATGTACCAGGCATAATGGATTCCCTAGCCGCGGATATATCTTCCTTAAAAGCTGAATACAAAGAATTGCATGATTAAGCCGTCAAAGCTAAACACATTTACTCGAAATACTGGATACCAGATTATAGCTAATTACTGTGGCCATTAAGACGTCCTTATCATCAAATCACACAATCATCCCTAACATGCAATATCAAGGAGCTTGATAAATTGAAATTAGAAATGGAATAACTGGTGAGTGGTGACAGTTGCACAAAAACATTTGACAAGACCAATAATCTACAGAACACTGAACATGTGAACAAGAGATATGTGTATGTAATTTTTGATTGATTTGTAAATAAAATCCTAATTTAAGAAGTCATAACGACAACTTTCCATCTTGAAACTAGGATTTACCTTCATTGTTCAACCCAACTTTGGCATTAGTCCAACGATGACCATTCTTTTCATGGACCAGGCCTTCTGAATATCCATCAGGATTGTCCACAGTGTCATGTTTGAAATCATCTGCAGCGTCCGTTATGCCAATTGACGTAAAATAAATTAATCAGTGAGAAAATAACAGGCCAATCAGGAGCACCCAAATGGGACTATATGAGATTATTCTAATAAAAATGTTGGTTACCAATGTTGCTTCGCCTCGACTGCATAAAGTCAGCTGTTGTTCGGCCAGCAGATCCATCTTTACTGACTTGTGGAGCACTACTACCAATGATTTCTCCTTTGTCAATTCCCTTCAGGATAACCTAAAAACAGTTGCAATAAAATTAAAAACCAGCAAATTACCCAACTATCTGCAGCTGTAAAAATAGATATTTACCAACTCTTCAGGTGTAGGTGCACAAACCGACAGAGGTTCAATAGGCGCTTCCTGTGTAAGTGAAGGTACTTGGGCGAAAGCCTCTGTATACTCTGAAAAACTCATCATATCTGTCGTCCGATATATATCTATCAACTTTGTCCGGCTATAATTCAGTGGACCAAGCTCCCCATAGCCAGATTCACCTCTCTCTATGAGAGGTCCATGTGGTTGCAAATGATTGGCCATGTGGGTAACCGAATTTCCCCCAGATCTAGGCCTTCCCCTGCCATGGGAATAGACAGGAGCTGGAGTTTCCCCACGTCCCCGGCCATGTGATAGGGTAGGAACATGTTTGTCCGGGGTCAAAGTCTGGTGATGAGGATTCGCCCTACCTCGGCTGAAGGAAGAATTAGGTCTCCATGGTCGATAATGATCTCCATCCTTATCAAGAAGCACGTCGTCCTCTTTGTTGGAATCTCCCCACTTCTCACGGACAGCACCAGTCTCCTTGTCATCATGGCCCCAGCGAGAGTTCCATTTACTCTCGCGATTATTATCTTTGTTACCTGAATCGGTCCACCTGTCGCCTGGGGCACGACGTGTCTCCCCGTAGGGTTTCACGGATGAGTCAACCCTCTGTGAACGATCAACCCTGCGATTATTATCCACATGCTCTCTCTCCCCTTCCCTCCATCGGTCTTTGCGGGCGGATGAATTTGTGTCCCTTTCTTCATCACGCCAGCGCTCCCGACGACCAGATTCCATATCCAGCACCGAAGGACGGAAAACATCTTTTTTCTTACTGTTATCAATCAAGTCATCTCCTGCTCCGGTTGGTTTCACAGAGGCAAGGCGGTTGGCATTGCTAGGAAAAGGGCTGAAGTGGTTCTCCTGAGCCAGATGAAATCACTAAAATGAGGCATTTGGCTATCACGTGTCAACATGAAATGGTTAGATCAAATTAATTAGCAAGCATAAGGGAAAAGTAGATGATAACGAACCGCCATAACAGGTCCAGTCTTAATCTCCCCTGGCTTTGGCAGAAGCCACTGAGGTGAAAGCGGAATGGCATTGTCGGATCCTTGAACATCTACATGAATTTAAAAGAGAGAAATTACGACCAAGTAAATAAAGCTTCAAGTCAAACTAAAACAAGAATGAGGCAACTGAGTAATTAAGTTGGCTCTTGGAGTGAGGTTTGATTGCGTTTATTTTTTCTTCATTAGTCAAGTAATGAAGAAAGGTAAAGTAACTCTTAAAGGAGAAACAAAAACTTGCCATGACCAGAAAAATAGTTACACTAGTAATTGTAGTCATATCATAAAAAAAAAAAAATACAAAGATGACACTGAAGGGTTATGGATTCAAAGGAAGAAATATAATATAGCATGAAAGCAGAAGTGGCATAACAACTATTCCTTACCATTACACATATATAGATGCAAGACAAAAACTGATCTACTAACCAAATGGATGAAGACAGAGAGAGATTGACATTCTTGTTAATAGGTCAAAAATGGGTAATGGAGAAAAAGGGCTAGTAAATCAAGAAAATCTGACACACAGAACTCTATCGCATATACAAAGGCGTGACAGCAGTTAACTAGTTAAGTTGGTCTTAATGATCCAACCCAAGTGCTCACTTGCTTCAACATATTATTGAGAGTCCCAACACACTACAACTTACCCAAGAATAATAAGTGGAATATTCTTTTTTTATTTTGACATCTAGACCAAATAATTTAGTTATCTTTCTTTATTCTGAATAAAAAAATAAAATAACGTCACACTCAAAATTTTCAACAAAGAAACATTGATAACCAAGATCTTACTTAGACAATTCCACTTATAGATTAACATCAGTTTATCATGACCATATGTGTCATTTCTACTTATAATCCGGAGCCAAGTAAACACTGATTCAGTTCGTCTGTTCACTATACACCAAAGGTCAAGCACTAAACAATACCTGGAAAAATATTATACTCTTAAGAATAAACATGATGCAACACTGCAACAGGGAAAACTGAATAGTCACAAGGTACAACATCAAACTTCTCTGATCACGATCAATGCTCTAAAAAATGCTAGGCGCTAGCAGGTCAGCAACCTTGGGCCTATGCAGGCACCTAGGCGGCTGTAACAATTTTATTAATTTTTTTATTAATATTACCTTCAATAAAGGGTCATAAACACTAATATATATATAAATGATTAAGTTAAAATAATTTAAATAACAAGTATATAATAATTTGAAAAAACAAATATAAATATGCAAGATTTTCTGCTATTCTTCTTTATCTACAAACACTTTTTATATATAATATACAAAATGACGAGCAAATATATAATATATAATAGAATCTGAATAAAAAGAATATAAGGTGGCTTTATTGGTGGGCACGTCAAAACTCAGCACATCTGCACATATGTCCATTTATTTCTCATTTATTTCGGTAACAGTGAACCTTCCTCTCTACCATTACTGAATCCACTTAAATAAAAAAGATAAAAGGCATAAAACCCAAAATCTAGAAAAAAACTAATGGAAAATCTATTGTGGGTGAAAGGTTCAATGGCTCCATCTTGCTCCAAATCTTCGGCTAGGGTTCCTATTCCTGATTCTACTTCAGCAAGCTGTAATATTTTATTTTTCTTCAATTTTTTACTTTTCGATAACCAATGACGAGCTCGCCTCGCCTAGACCTTTCCAGTCCCATTAGACCCCAACAACCTAGGTTGAAATCGGTACGGAAGACCACCACCTAGCGAGGGCCTCCTAGACTGTCCTCGACAACATTAGTTAATAGAAAAGAAGCATCATGTGCCCAGTAGCCAGCTAGTCAAAACCACTTATACCAAATGTACAATGCATAATTTGAGGCAATCATGAGTTGGGTCACAATCATTTTCATGGGGGAAAAGTGAAGGAAAATACAACAAAAAATAGAAGTGGAACTTGTGACATCAATCTTTTTTTATTATCTAATAATTAAAAGCATAATGCAATAGCTTGTATACATATTCTGTACTCGGATTTATTTCATAAAAATACATTCTTGCATTAGGTATTCCATAAGTTTGGCAACTTTATTATCGATTAGGCACACTCCATAAGCATATCATCAAAAAATTATCAGTAAAATTATGAATTTCAACTACTAATTCGTCATCGGTATATTGATGATTCGATATTATTTATGCATATACTACAGTATAATTTTACGATTGGGGGCGGTGAGAGCATTTCATAAACGGAAAGCAGAAGGAGAAAAATCATCCCATTTTCTTACACTGGAAGAATCGATCGTAGAAAAAGAATGACGAGGTTTATCAATTCGAAACACGAACCCTAAAAATCCATAAAACTCACGAAATGCAAGTGGCCTGGTGATATGGTTTTGCAGAATAACAATCGGCCAACAGAAGAAAATAAAAATAAAAAACTAAAAAAATGGCGAAAAAAAATTTAACCTTTTGGGACCTGGTTAGGGTGAGAATCAAGCTCAGTCTTTTCAGCCATTATTGATCGGAGTGAGAAACAAAAATGCGGTTTTTAGAGAGAGAAAGTGATGCAGAGAGAAAAACCCTTTCGATTGACTGCTTGAAGGCGCACAGAATAGCCGAGGCGGGGGATGGTATGAAATGTAGGGCAAAGGGCAAAAGATAATCTAAGACGTAACCCCACCGGCTCACGTTAGCAAGCGCCCCCATGTAATTAGATCCACACGCGCGTAAGATGGATCGTGCGTTCCAACTCCCAACCCAGTCGTTACACAGGGGCAGGGCACGCGTGTCGACTGAGTTTTTGGATCGTGCGAGTGGTTCAGTGCGCCGTCCCTCAGCTGGGGGTAACTGTCAATCTAACGGCACTGCGCGATACATTAGAGTGACGTGTCTTGATCGTACGTACAGAGTGATTCGATTATGTCTTGTTCAGTTTGTTGTCTTAAAATCAAAGATATGTAAGATTGTTTTGGTTAATTGTACAAGCAAATGTGGTGTCAAATTTTAATAATATGGCAATAGTAAGATGAGTCTACAGACTACAAGTTAAAATTATTAGACGAAAAATTGGTTATACACGAACTCAACGGCAAACAGAACTTATTCAGACAGCTATTATTCCAATACAAAAGGGAAGCAAAAGTTGTGAGCCCGCAACTCATTCGTTTATTCTCTGGTGGAGACGATGATTACTTTTTTGGTAAAATCGTGCAGTCCTCCTTTGGAACAATATCCGCACTTTCCTGCACAGGACGAGGTCATGCCAGTGTCAATTGGTTTGGTTCTCGGCGCGCAAATTGAAAAAGGCTGTCCTTACCTGTAAATATCTTGTTAGTAGTGTTGTAGTACTGAAATTGAATCCGTCGAGTGGTTCCCCTTTCTTACGAGATGCATGAAGCTGCTTTCTGACTTCACCAGCTAGTGACTGAAGTGTAAACAAAGACATTTATCAAAGATAGTGATACATAGCAATATGGGCGAAAATGGAAATTCTAACAGAAAGATTTATATACCTTTCCCAGTTCCACTCCCCATTGGTCGAAGGAGTTGATACCCCATACGAACCCTTCTACAGCAATTCTGTGTTCATAAATTGCCAGTAACTGCATGTGAAAAATAGGGATTTGTAATCAGACATCACATTGCAATGTAAGACCAAGAAACAGTACAAAACGTAGCTAAATTAAGTATTAGAAATAAAAAAGCACCGAAGCATAAACTAAGCATGTGTATGAATGTATCATAGTCCAAAGTAATCCGTGCTAGATTAAACATCTTCACCTGTCCAACGTTATAAGCATTCAATGAAGGAAGCAGAAGGCTGATAGATGGGCGATTGCCAGAAAACGTCTGCAATGTAAAAATATAACGAGATCAAACATCAAAATATGGCAGAAGCTAGATCCTGGTACTGGGAAGGTGAAAATGAAATTCACCTTGTGAGTAATAAGATGGTGAGGAACATTCTCTTTTAACAACTGTTCTGAAGTCTGAAGGAAAATCATTGTACAATTAAAATGGTCAGATGCTACGGTGATGCAGATTAAAGAAGGCAAGAAGTTAGCCACCAGAAGGACACACTCACAAGAGAAGTATAAAAGCACAAGTTCAGCCGTTCAGGTTATTAATTACTTTTAAGAAAAATCACTACCTTGCCATAAGCGAGTGCATCTGGCTGGGCAAAGAAGTTTGACATGAGCTCATCATGGTTACTGACTACTTCACCTGCAAAGGCAGGTTGCGTGAATCTTAGACAGCTTTAATTTATTTCTCATCATAGATGAACATCAGAAGTCATATTGTAACCGAAAGCAGATAATTGGGGGTCAGAAACCAATTAAGTACCTTTCAGATAAACATGTTGCTGACTCTTCACCACACCAATAAAATCACATGGAATAACCCGACCCTGGATATCCAATAACAGGAATTTAATCAGGGATTCAGCAAATATAAAATATCATCTACGTGCCAAACCAAATTATGGTCGAACATTTATTTCCAGGTGTGACATTGGAGTTACTGGCTTAAGGTACATTTCACTATAATTTGAAAAGCAGTATTTAATATTATTCCGCAAAATATCAAAATTTAATTTTTATACATGCTTAGATAATAGATGTCAAATCAAAAAATAATGTTGTATTCAAGTTTTAACAGTCTTTACATGCAACATGGCTATCATGCGGCATACAGCATATATGGAACGACCATTATAAAGAGTTGCATCCAATCAAGGTATTATTTTCATGACTTTAAGTCACTCTATGAATATTCAACTAAGAGATAGACCAGAGGTTACCTGGTGAATTAGTTGGTAAAAGCTGTGTTGTCCGTTTGTTCCTGGTTCGCCAAAATCAATTTCTCCAGCCTCATAGGGAAGGGGTGTGCCATCAATTGATACCCCTTTTCCATTACTCTCCATGCTAACCTGAATCGATAGTGTAAGCAAACGCATTAGTGTTACCACTAAACAGAAAGCCAAGGCATGCAAGGAAAAAAGGACAACATGCCTGCTGTATATGGGGAGCAAGTTTTTCAAGTGCTTGAGAGTAAGGTAAAATGGCCTGAAAACAAAGAAAGGCTTTCTATAATGCCACGGGGAAAAGGCATAAATAATGGGATACTCAAAAGGGATTTCAGTCATTTCACAAGCTGAAATACTTACTCTAGCAGGATATCCAAGGAATGACACGTTCCAAACACTCAATAGGCCTAATAGCACCTGAAGGAATAATTTTCGCAAAACAACAATTAATAGATGCATGAGTTTTAATATGATTGCATTACGAGGGTCCTTGCATACATGAAAACAGAATCAAAGATAAAACTGTGATAAAAGGAGGACATCTAAGTAAAAAAAAAATGTACAGGAAGAAACGTATCAGCCTTGTTTATTATCAAACATTCGATTCACTGAATAATGGGATAGTTATTATGATAATGAACATGTAGGAATTAACACCGTAAAGCATATTCATGAGAATGGGACATACAGGTATGTTTTTCTCAAACGGTGTAGAACGGAAATGTTGATCAATGCTTGAAGCTCCCTTTAGGAACCTTCAATCAATATTGAAAAATAATAGAAATGTCAGACAATGAAAATGAAAGCTAGTACAGGTGTACACCACAGATAATCCAGGACCAATAGCGTAAACGATGTTATAGTCTATTTAAAAAGTAATAAATAAGAGCCCAAGATTTGCATTGGTCAAATTATCATTTAAATCAAAGATCAGAGGTGGAAATATTATTCCAATTTCACGTATACATATGTTTTGAAAATATAAATATGTAAAATGCACAAAACAGAAATGCATTCTAGTTTCCCTGGAAAGTTAATTTTGTATTTATCTCAAGATTAACATTAGCAGTTTGAAGGAACATAGTTTCTACTGTATCTGTGTTTTCCCTTCTACATAATTAATTCCATTTAGCCGATGAAAACTATGAACAATGAACTATATGTTTTTCATGTTAGCTCCATACATGTCATATAACCTATCTAACCATAAGTGTGTTCATTAAAACAAAGCTGCATGTTACTGTACTTCTCGACGACTGCAAAACCATATTGCAGGGAAAGAGGTAATACTCCAACAGCACTGCAAACTGCAATAACGGTTAAGAGACCAAATTAGGAGTCACTTATCTCGCGAATTGGCCATCAAGTTGAAAATTCTTACCGCTATAACGTCCTCCCACCCAATCCCAGAAGGCAAAAGCATTATTTGGATCAATACCAAACTTTTCAACTAGCTGCATTGAAAGATAATCAGAGGTCTAATCAGTATAACCAGTTAGTTAGACACTGATTTCAAAACACATGACCAGATTTCATAGCCACAACTGCCAAGAATAAACAACTTACCTCATATACATTGGTGAGAACTGATTACTCGATGCATACTATACCAGAAATACATCGTCTTATAACATATATGCGAAAAAGTGACTGCCAGAGTGACAGCTAATGTTCTATATAAATGAGAGTAAAGCTTCTAGCGGCATTTATTTCTACTTCTATACTTATTTCTCATAAAATGTTCATAGGAAATCAAACCAGCAGCATTAAGGAAATTATGTTCTTAAGAGCAACATAATAACATGAGGATTTGAATACACTACACAATTATAGGGAAAGGAAGGGAAGGTTTACTGTACTACACTACTACATTAAATATTAAAGGGAGGAAGGCAAATGGAAGAAGGTAGTTCACCGCGAGGTTAGTGCTGACAGCAACCATGTGCTTCGCCACAGCTTGAGGCCTGGAATAATGTGCCAAAGATAGAAAAGACACAGATATATAAGGTTAATCTAACTACACCAAGAATAGTAACCAGAGCATGTTAAGAAAAAATTAAGGTAATATAATAGATAATTATCGTAGAACAGATATCATCATATAGTATATCTCAATTAATTGAATGAGGGTATATCCCATTGTATTTCAAAGCCATCTGCTATATGGTTCTATGGGAGACTTCATATGAATACCCAAATATAGGACTTGCATGTACAGGATTTTGGAGAAGGTATGGTAGCCAGTTGCATATTGAGATCTCTTACTGCACACTAAGCAGACTGAAAGGCCAAGGATGATCAAGGTTTATGGCGTGTTATTTATATCACATAGAAAAGAACGATATCACTTCAAGTCATTAAAAGAAATTGATAACATTCATAAGCAAATGTACACATCCTGTTCAGCTTCACATTGTGAGACATGTTATACTGATTGAGTCTAGTTAGTTATTGTGCTGTATTGATATTCATTTCGTACTGATCTTACCCCAAAGCGGATGAGATCCATTCCCTCAGAGTGCGGGCGTTTAGCATGGTCTCAGCTGTGGTGAAAGTTTTTGATACCACTACAACTGTAATGCATCAAAACAATAAGAAGATCTATTAACGCTCAGAAATTTAGCCTCAATCATTGCTTGCAAAATATTATTTTGAGAAATATCAAATAAATAGAGTAAAAACCTAATGTTGTCTCAGGATTTAACCCTGCAATGTTCCTTGCGACATCAATTGGATCAACATTTGCTAGGCTTAAACAGAAAAAAGGAAATTTTGAGAAAGAGAAAAGAGCAGATTCAGATCAAAATCATTGTTCCATGTGAGATGATAGGACGATTAATTTAATTTTAAGACTCAACCCAGTCATTTTAGGAATAGAACAGCATGCTATACTTACAAACGCAGCTGACGTCCTTTTGCAAATTCAGCAGCTTCAGGGTCTGCAAATTCCAAGGTTATATGACTACTAATGTTAAGTTGAAGACACAAAAGTTGCAGAGACGTATTATTAAAAATCAAACATTAGAAAATGGGTAATATACAAATGAAAATGATTGTTTAGCACCAATATTACCTGTTTGAAGTGCTGTATGAACAAAAAGAGGGCCTAGGAAACTGCCTCCAATTCCGACTGCAATAACATTTTCTAACACTTTCCCAGTGGCTCCAACCTGTCAAGTAACAATTTAATAAAAAGACCATGGCAGCACCAATAAAGATTAATACATATTTGACCATAGGATTTACCCAGGAACCAGTGCGGATTCTATCGGAGAATTTTTTTATCTTATCAAGAACTTGCCAAACATCTGGAACCACATTCTTCCCATCACTATTTATGATTGAATTCCTTGGGGCACGAAGTGCTACATGAAGGACAGATCTATTTTCGGTACTATTTATCTGATGATTCCACAAGACAAAAAACAAAAATTAAAGTTAATTAAAAGTAAAGATGCTAAAAGTTAATTTTGCAAGAGCAAAGTATTTGTATCAAGAAAAAGATTAAAAGTTTGGTGTATTGTTTGAAACATCTTAAAAGTATAAGGAGAAGATGCTATAACAACTTGGTCCAATTAAATGATAATATGGATAACCATAGTCAGAACTCAGATACAGCCACAACGGAAAAAAATATAATGACATAACCATCCTGATATACATCTTAGTCTGACCACACATTGAAAGGTTTAGCAAGCATCAACTTACACGTTCTCCCTTGAACATCTGGTCAATCTTTTCTGTGAGACGTGCTGCCTATATCACCAGACAAAAGGTACCCATAAATCAGATTACGTTTTTTTCCTCTCAAAACAGAGGAAGTTCACCTCTAACCTACCTCTGCTAAATTCTTGAGCTTATTCAATGTATCAAGTGTGGCACATTGCCTCGAATAATCCAACAGTATCCCATCGAACTCACTGTTAATAGTAATAATAACAAGTAAATAAATAATCCAACAATTAACACCGTACTGCCCCAAGCTTCAATTTTAAGATTTCAAAAATGAAGTAGGAAAAAAAAAACATAAACATAATTTCTATACAAAATTCATACAATATCATGGACTGACATCTTTCTGTGTCTGTCATCAATTCGCGCAAATGAGCCTTCTTAATGTCGTCAACGTGCTCCTGTAAACACACGCACAAATTACGCCATGGCGCATTCTTCATCCAACACTATCTGTGCAAAATTGGCAACATGAATATATATACCTTCAAATCCTTCCATGCCCGAGTTTCGCTGATCAGAGTAGACGGTGCCATCTGCAGGAATTCAGCCACATTTCAAGGGTTCGAATTCCGTAAGTTACGAGAGAAAAAAAAAATCGCTCAAAATTACACAACACAATCTGCGATTCCTAAAAATTGATACACTAATTCATTTGATCATAAATCAACACAACTGGATTCAAGTGAATCTAAGTCATAAACACAACATATCAAATCAGCAGCAACTGATTCAATTTCTGATCCATCAGAAGTCACATATTCATTGCAGGATTTAATCTATAAAACGATAGTCGAAAGAAACGGAAGAAGAAGAATACCTGAGAGTGGCGGTACGTAATGTGGTTTAGCCAGAAGCGAAATACTGCGTGCTCCCCTCCGCAGAAAGAATTCACTGGGTTCTGACTTTCTCGCCAAGAAAAAAAATGGAAATGGGCGCAGATATCACGTGCCGAGAAACGAAGAAGAAAAAACCCAAAATAAGGGGGGGAATGTGACGTCACGTGATGCAAGTGATTCCTGTAATATTTCATGCGCGGTGCGGTGAGCACCTGATGCTTTAGAATGATTTTTGGCCGGCGATTTCTTCAAAGCCAACGGCTGAGATTTGTTGGACCGATTAATAGATTCGAAACCCGGATATCAGAAAAAAAATCAATTAAAAAGAATTCCGATGCCTGGAATCGAACCCGGGTCCCCTGGGTGAAAGCCAGATATCCTAACCGCTGGACGACATCGGATAATTGAACTTCCAAGGATTTGTAATGTATATATTAATATTTACACTTCCTTTACAAATCATCACTACTACACTTATTTACTGGGATCTCCTGGTTGGACCATCTTTATAACAATTGAAGATACATTATGAAGCAATGCATTTTACAAGAAAGAATAGATATTGAATGTTTGTAATTGTTTTGATAATTCAATAGTGGAAGTTCGTCGTTCACCCGTGTTTTTTTTTATATATATTTCTTTATTTCTCAGTTGTTGAATACTATCATATCGTCATTGACGACCTCAAAATCACAATATCAGCATGGACTTTTAAATTTTCACGTCGCAGGAAGAATTTCTAGGGCAACTTCCTTGAGCGATGGCATCGTTTCTTGCTGATGCACAAGCTTATATATTTTTCCAACCCTTCTAAGAACTTTCCAGGGTCCAGGGTAACACCTGCAAAATTCAAAAATCAAGTTCCAGACATGAAAAACGACACTATTCATATGGTTTTGAAAATGTACAAATTTCATCCCAAAAACTATGACTTTCACTGGACACAAGAGCTCTGAGAAAGCAATCGAACCTGAAGAGAACACCCCCATTTTGACCCTTGAAGTTGTGAATGTAATAAACAGTTTCCATCTTCGGAAGGAACGAGCGGGAAAGTGCAGCCAACTTGGGATAGAAAAACGGTGGGTAATCTTCAAAATGTCATCTCAAACACTTTTACGACCGAGGTATTTTAACCCTGATTTCTTAATTATGTAAAACATACAGAGAAAGGATACAGCCAGATCTTATTCGGTCAAGTTCTCCGTTGAAAACAATCAGTTTGCGCAAAGTGTTTACAACAGCTTCTTTATAGAGTTCTTCGACCACAAGCATTTCTGGATATCAAAGAATAATAACCTGAATATAATAAATTTTTGAGCCAAGAGAAGTAGGAGTAAAATGATATATACCGTTGACATTAAAATATGGATAGGCAACTAGGAACAGTTCATCCTCTGGCTTCACGCGGTCCGACATTTTAACTCTGGTTACAAAACCGAAATCTTCGAAAAACGACGGTTTTGTTAAATAGTCCAGTTTCAAAGAAGAGCCCCCAAAGGCCATTTTTCGTGCAAATTCGACCTCATTAGCCTCAGGGAAAAACTGCAACAAGAGATTATTCATTCATTCATTCATTCACAAATATAAACAATTTCACTTATCATATCATTATAAGCAAACAGCACATTACAATTCTAGTCCGTGCGACTTTTTCTGGACGAACAACGAGGTCACAGAATTCACGAATCAATTGCATGCTCCCCGTCATTTCTATACCACCTTCGCCATCGCCTGATAAAGCACGTAGTTGAGAGGAAAAACGGAAGTTTTTGTAGTGAATTAACAGAGCAGTGCATATGAAACCTACCGGGAACCGAATCCAACCCGGCGGTAGGAAATTCGATTTCCTGCGATATAATTGAATGTTTGTTTTTTTCTCACAAACTATGAGCTGTGAGCTTTGTATCATAATAATATATCACATGTTTTTATAGTGAAAAAAAATACGGAAATTAAAGTCACCATTAGCTGCTTGTTGTTCTCCAGGGCCAATTCAGTAGCTTCTTTAGCCTGCGGTCAATAATTAGTTAAAAATAAATAAAAATTGATACAGTACAATTCACGAACCCTAATTTCAGTAACCCTAAACTTGATATATATTTCTAATTAATTTGATTGATTACTTGATGAAGTAGTTGAGTATAATCAGTTGGGAAAGGCACATCGAAGTCTACAGATTTCCGAGCAGCAAATTTAATCACAGTTTTTTTTCGAAGGAAACGAACATGGGGCTTTGAAGGAGAGAACGGACTCGGAAACCCAGAAACTGTTGAAGAATTTGGGAACGCCATTTTCAGATTGCTGTGGGAAAAAAAAAGGAAAACCTTTTCCTTATCCTTTTTTTGTCACAAAAAAAAAAAAAGGAAAGTTCGTTTGTAAAATAATGTTAAATCGCCGTCTGTGGGAATCGAACCCACGACCACATGGTTAAAAGCCATGCGCTCTACCAGCTGAGCTAAGACGGCTTGTTGAATTAATTATTTACAGAAATATTAAATATCTACATATGAATAAACTTCTATTATATTCTGAATTCACTATGAAATATGAGCACTTTAGAACAGAGACAGATGGTTGGAGTTGGAGCTCATTTTGCTATGTGGCTTAGTTGTTCGATCGGTTTTCGGATTTTGGTAAGCGAAAGCAGTGCCAAATCAAACAACATACATATAAACAAAAAAAAGTTTCCAAAACAAATGAAAACATGTTATGTTATACACAGAGAGTGAGATGCACATGTACTCAATAACATACATACTTTCAACTATTCTCAATCACACTCACTATCTCCCTCTCCTATAAACAACACAATGCCTCTCCAACAACAAACAAAAAAAAAGGTTAAATAAACAACATTCTCGCTTACTATCCGAGCCGCCTCTTAAAGGTTCGTGTGGTGGTCTGGTAAGTACGGACCAGTAAGCCAGCACCGATCCCGATCCCCAAGCAAATGCCGAGCCCTATTCCGACACCAACTCTAACCCCAGCATTGAACCACGAAAGCTCCCCATCTTCGCCTTCGATGTACTCTGCCTGCCTCCAGTACAAACTACTATCATAGTCTTCTTCGCTTTCCGGATTATAGCTCCTGTATTCTGAAACCTGGAAAACGCGAAATATTATAACTCTCCACTTCTTTCATCATTATTATTGATACAATTTAGATAGGAAAGGCGTATGTTTGGACATCAAACTCCTCCTGATAGGGTATTTCACGAAACCAATTTTCATTTAAAATCGCACATACTCATCAATTTATAACATATGCTAAGGGAGTATTTATAATTTTAAATGGACAGTAATCTGTTGTTAAATGTGACTATACACTAAATCTCATTCTTCGTATTTGTAGCTGTAAAATAAGGCAAGCATGAACTTCAAAAACAGAAGCAAATTAATCATTCCACTGTTTCCAGTAAAAATAATCGCAGCGGTACATCTAGTTCTGAAAACAGATCGATTGTACGAATAACGTAAACCAGATAAAAAAAAAATCTAAGTTGCCAAGTCATCTAAACAGGAATAACATGTGTGATGTGTGCAATAAATATCCCATGAAGGATAATCAGCACACCTAAGTCATGGTGTCACAACTTATCCTATCCTGTGTAGATTTCCTGAAAAAGCTGCAACGGCCCGAGAGGCGACCGTGGGTCCCCACGACTCAAGCCCACCATCACACCAACCTAATTTCTGTTATTCGAGCAGGGTATGGATAATATACAAGAAAGTTTGAGAAAAAAGGTATTAGCCCATCTCTTTGACATCGGTGCTCCCCATACCCAGTGACATGTGATGTCGAGGATAAGATTCTATACAGCTAGCCTAATATTCGGTCCCAACAAAATATTAAAAAAAAAAATGGGTCTTTTTTGTTGCAAAAGGACCATGTTTCACCAGAGGAAGCAGGCAAACAAACAGCCACAGTGGAAGGGATAAGATTGTGTCATGAGTTACATGATATCATGTTTTTAGTGCGAAACTTATTCGGACAAACCGAGTACAAAAATGTACTCGGAGTCAAGGACTGCCCAAAAAATGTTACTACTAAAATACCTAGCCTCCTGTAAACATGCATTGTACACTCAGTACATAGTTCTAGTCCTGGCCCATTATAAACAACATTAACGAGTGTCGAACTATAGAAAATATAGACAACATCAACAACATTTTATTAATTAAATCACATTTACCTGTAAATCATGTCCGGATGCAAAAGAATCACGATGCTCGGAACCATCATTCTCCGGAATTGAATCCAGTGCGCCTTTCCTATGCTTCTTCCGATGTCCAACTTGCAAAGTCTTTGTCAATATAACCGGAGTCCCTGAGAAGCAACCCGCCACATAAACCTCGATTGTGGGCAATAAAGATTCAGACCCCATCACCTGTTTCCCCTTCAAAAAACCTGTTCCACCATTCATAACCGACTCGCAGTTCATCACCCACCTCCGGCCCGTATGACTGTTCGACTCCCCTACACAACCATTCAGGCCCGACATTTCTAATAGCCCAGAAATCACAAGATTGTCTTTGTCAAACACCTCGAATTTCACACTCCCGGTGAACCTTATACTATCCGTGCTCACGAATGTGGCTTCCTCGGATTTCTTATCCACGCGATCCCGCCTGAGGGTGCACGAGATCCCTTCTGAATCTATCGAGCACCTCACGTTGTTGACCTCGAGGATTGTGTCCGGATCCACTGGGGTGTGGCTGAGGGTGAGGTGTTCCGGGGTTGAATTATCGACAGCGAAATTGCTGATTCTGACATAGAACACACGGATGTCGAACCATAGCAAAGAGAATCGGGAGGGCGATTGGTAAGGGGGGTGTCGGGTCGATTGTGGGCCCGGGTCGGCTGTATTTCCTGCACTGCCGTTGGTGTGAAACTCGTAGGAATTGGTCATATTTTTCGAATTTCGATTTTTTTTTTTTCAAATGAACATGGATGGCCCCAAGATGAATGCAGCTATGAAACCCTGTATTAATCGACAGATTCCATGAAAGAAGAGTGTTTGATTGAGATCAAGAGATGGGATCAAGAAAATCTGATGAAAGAAATTGCGGTTGGCAAATAGTGATACTTGATTTCAAGAATCCACAGGGAGAATAAGTTGAAGAATAAATCCCTATTAATGGATTGATAACAAAAGATAAAATAACAGAACCCGAAGCTATTATACTGAGGGACAAAGGAAACCCATCAATAAAAATTGAATCTTTTTTTGTCATATGAACAAAATTTTATACCGTGAGAAAGAGAGAGACACATGTCACAGAACCCATACGGCTAGCTCCAAACTCGGAAAAAGAAAAAGGACAAAAAAAACCAAAAAAAAAAAAAGAGAAAAATTAATAATTATTACCACGATTAGCTCACCAGGAAATCTTGAATCCGCAGGTTCCACCAAAATTTCCAGAAAAGGATTTTCCGGGCAGTTAAAAAAAACCTTTTTTTACTACCTTTTAAAGACAAATTTTTGATCAAGCTTATAAGTCTCTCGAATCGCTTTCCAGAATTTCAGACTTCTAAATTGAGATTTATTTATTTTGAATTTTTATATTACAGTCCACTAAAAAAATCTCTGCAATTGTTTATTGCGTTTAATACTGGGGGACAAAATACTGGAGAAGAAGATATTTTGACAATTTTGGGATTAATTAATATTTATGATCTTATCCAAAACTTCCCATTCGCATTTTACGAGGTCGGTTGTCTTTCACTGAAAACGGCTGATGATTCTTTTTGTAGTACAGAAGTGTAATGTCGTGCTCAATTATGTTTGTGGATTGAAATAGTAGTAGTTTTTGCATAAACATATACAGATAAAAATTACATTTGTGGTCCTACAATTTTGAAGGTACTTCAATTTTGATCATGATTATTGAAGTAATTTTTCAATTTTTACAAACAAAGATGTAAAACAAAAAAAGTAAAAAGTAAAAACTCACTAAAATCGTAACTTCTTAAAAGCTACAGGACCAAAATCGTAAACAATCTCAAAGTTAGAGGATTAAAAATGCAATTTCGCCTAACATTGGGGGTAGTAAATAGTAATACTAATAATTAATATACAGCCCAACATTTAGTGTTAACCATGGTTAGATGGAAAGACTCAGCCACCACCCCTTTCTCTTTCTCTCTGTCTCACTTATTTCTTTCATCATCATAACATTCAATTGTTTTCATTTTCTTTAATTTCCCCTCCTTATGCAGAAAACATAGACAAAAGGGTAGTATTGGAAAAAGAAACTATCACTAACAATTCTATCAGTGTTTTTTTTTTTCAATTCAATAATTTCTGTATTGTATTATTGAAAAATGATTTAGATTTTAGAGTGTTATGGGAAAGACAGAGGATGATAATAAGCTATCAGTGGTACTAGCAGAATCATCTTCGACTGAACCGAACACAGGCACGCCACGGAAAAGAGGGAGACCTCGGAAAATCATTCACAAACATCAGGAGATTCAACTGTCTAAGAAATCAAGAATTGGTGAAGAAGAAGAAGAAAAGGAGAAAAAAACAGAGGAAGAAGAACAAGGACAGGAACAAGTGGACCTGGAGGTCCAGCCACCAAAATCAAACAATGAAGAAGAAGAAGTGCAGCAGGGCCCAAAGAGGAGGAGAGCTAGGAGGAAAAGTAAACCCAGAAAGAGCAGCTCATGAAATACTGTAGTAATTCAATGGCTGTCATTTCTTTTTGGTTTTCTGGGTGTGCAATAAAATAATTTATTTATTAGGATAAAGATTAGACATTCTCCATATTTTTGCTTTTAAAAATTTGGCAACTTGTGTAAGCTGGTAAACAAACTATCCACCTTGATTTCTATAATCAGTGGTAAACAAACTATCCACCTTGATTTCTATAATCAGTCACTCTCAAAGGAAAATATTGTATCTTGGAGGTTCTAAGGTAGAATGTGTGGCTAGTTTCATATCTATAAAGGAAAGATGTCCCAAGAACTTATGGGGGCGAGCCTATGATAGGACATTCTCGATGCCAACAAATGACATCAAATTACGACGGACATCCCAAGAACTTATTAGGGTGATGCTATGTTAGGAGGAACGTTTTCGATTTTGAACATCAAATAATGAGTTAGGATTTTAGTCTATGTTCACGTTGCTTTTAAAATAATAATGCACAATTTATATTAAGAAGTCTTAACATACCATAGTAAAATTCATCATTTCAAAAAATTAAGTGAAAATTGCTAAAACAACTTGAAACACTTCTCGTCTACCCAGTAGAACGGATTAATCACAAAATCAAGAGAGAGAAAAAACGACAAGAGTACGAATGTAAAAACCTTCAAAAGTTGCTTTGGTTGTTGGAATGTGAGGGACAATTGATTGTGTGTTTTGGTGTTTGCAAGAAAGGGTCATGAGCTCAATGCATAACATATAGTAATAACTAGTTGCATTTCTATGACAATCAAACCGGGACTGCTGAAATCTTTGATTTGTGACGCCGCTCTTTTCTGAATCGAGCCTGCTCCGGATCAAACCCACCTTCTTCGGCACCATAGACTGCCCATGATGGTGTGGGAGCCATGTAATCCTTACTGGTAAAAGGTTCTCCAGCGGATACCTTCAATTCAACATTAAAAAAATTAATTAAATACTGAATCAATGCTAAATGCAATTTTGTTAAATAAAAAGAGTTTTTTGAATCTTTTATTTCTAATGGATGGGAACATGTAGACAGGTTCACAATTAAATGGTTTTTGTTGAAATTACTCGAATATTCATACCAGGTCGTGGAACTTTTCGTAGTCTATCCATGTATGCCATTGGCCATCGATTTTGAATTTGTCTACTTTAGCCAGAAGAACACAACACGAGTGCACGTGCTCACAGGCAACTGCATACGCCCCATTGCTCTTTTGGGCCAAGGCTTCTGAAAATTCCTTTACATCCGCATGCCAGGGCACATTTTCCATCGTTAACTTTGACGTTGCTGACCTGTAAGAGAGTTTTCCATGTCACTGGCAGTTCATTTAAGAAAACAATAGAAGAAGAAAATGGAAAAGGCGAGAGAAATCTTACGATCCGCAGTATGTGACCCCTTTAATTTCGATAAAATCGGGATTGCCAACATCAAATAGAGTAGAATAGGCATCCAAGTCTTCTGCATTCCATCCTTTGACCAGGGTCAAGCGATAGACAGTTCTTTGTTCCTTCTCCTTTAGAGCTTTTAAAGAATCCTGAATCATTAGATTGATAATTACTCAAAATGAACACGCTAGGTGCAAGAAAGTCTTGGATGTAGGTCAGATATTTGAAAGATCACATTACACAGTTGGGATATAATCAACCTAAAGGTCACAAACCTCATTAGCTACATATAAATTTATAGATTATCTTTAATGTGAAACTTCTGTCTGTTACTCTGTTTCAATAAGCAACTTACAACAAATCTCTCCCAAAAGTCCGAAAAGAGTGGCCTATCAATTGCCTTCAAGCTATCCTTTGTCCCAGCATCTACACTCACATACAACTGCAATGTCCAAATAGAGTCGTTAGACCTCATAATTCTAAACTTGCTCTTGGCATCATGTCCATCATGCAGATTGCGGACTAATAAAAACAGAAAACAATGTAAGTAAAAACCTGTGTGATAGGTTTCAGCAACTTAATTTTATCAGGGAACTGAGCATTTGTCACAAGAAAAGTCGAGATTCGCCTCCGGTGTAGCTCATCCACAAGTGTGTTGATCTCTGGATACATGATGGGTTCACCAACAAGTGACAAGGCACAATGCCTAGGAGAAAGACCCTCAGCTAAAAGTTCTGCCTTGACCCCTGCAGGTATTTCAAACCTCAAAAAGTGCAAATACTCACAAAGTACGATAGAAAACCATAAATATTATAATTCCAAATAACAATCCATCAACCCACTCCATATGGATTTGTATCTTTAAGATCCACTCATTAAGTTTTTTGTTCTAATCACACATTGAACTAAATTTGATACTGCGATTATTGATTTTTTTTTTTATGATATATTCAAAATCACTATAGACAGAAGAATATTTTGAACTGAACATAATGAAGAAAAAACTTTAAAAAGACTAGGTTGAAGAATGAGTTTAGCAAGTTTTAATACAATTAGTGCTGGAAACAGACTTCTAGGACCAACCTGGAACTCCCTTCATCTGCTTAATCATTTTTAAATGTAGATCAATGGCTGTGTCAACAATCACCAATGGATCATCCATCTTCCATTGCCAGGTTTTCCCTACAGGGTTTGTGTGATGTCTCCAACAAAACACACATTTGTTCGCACATGCTAAGCTTGGGGTTGCCTCCATACATCTAAAGTGACGTAAGTGATTCATGTTAAAAATCAAGACGAACAAGTATTTATTAGAATAATAGAAGCCAAGCATGCTTCTGGTACTTGAAGACGAGCCAAACATGAAGCTATAGTATTATACTTATTTATTTCTGTTGTCTTTGAACTCAAGAAGATCGAATAACTAAAAATTATATTTTATAGATCAGATAGATGAAACTTTACTATACATAAATAATGTTCGTAACAAAAAACCTTAAATATTAGTAAAACATACAAATACAAATACAAATACTTCTCCCAAAGAGTTCCTTGATGTTCAATGATATACAAGTAACACATGAAATATAAATTATACCTGTGACTCTCAATGCCATAAAACGAGTGCTTATAACAACCTCCACGCCCTCTAAGCTGAGACTTGGTCCATCTACAAATTTTAACCCCGCTATGAGAGCCAATGATTTTATACCCCTGCCAAGAAAATCAGCTAGTTCAGACAACACCTACGAAATATAAGCAAGTGCAAGAACCTACATTATGTAAAGCATATCATAAAAATGATGTATAATATCTGATATTTCATCCACCCACGTATATGAAGATATGGAGGCGATGAAAGAAACATCAACAACCACTCAAATTAGTCATTGTGATAAGTAAGATTACCTGCTTTTCTAAATTCGCCCTGATCACTGGAGTCACCATTTCTTTCTCTCCATTTGGCACCTTTCCATTTGGTTTCCCATTAGCCTTTGCAGCCACCGTTGATCTTCTTGCGGGCCCTTTTCCTGCAATGTCCTCAAGATCAACAATGTCCGACTCACCTTCATCATCTTCGTCGTCATCATCATCATAATCATCTTCTTCTTCTTCACTCATCCCACTTTCATGTTCACTTTCACTCTCAATCCCAGAATTACCAAAATGCCACCCATTCTCCCCAAAACTACCTTTCAAAACCCCGACAACCTTCTTACACCATCCATCAAACACCTCATTCAAATTACCCTCATCCACATCACCCTCTCCCAACTGCACCACCTCACTCGCCCCGAGCTTCCGCAATTTTACAGAAACGCCCCTAGCCACGGCATTGTACGTCTCCCCATAGCTTTTACTTCCGACCCCAAAAACAGCGAACTTGCATTCCTTCAGCACGAGTGCTCCGACCCTAAAATCATCAGCGCTCTCTGATAGCCAGTTCACCAGAAACGACCCGTTATTGGGGGCGGCGCCGTTTTCCCAGGTGGAAGCGACGATCAGAACAAGAGTCTCTTTGCATAAATCCTCCGGCTCGTAGTCCTTGGGATCGACGAGATCGAATGGAAGACCATCGAGGGTCAAGCGCGCGTGGAGGCTCTGCGCTAGGGTTTTGGCGGTGCCTGTCTCCGATATGAAGAGGAGTTTGCCTCTCGTGGGAGACGCCGGGTGGTCGGATTGAGACAGGGCTTGCCGTATGCGCGTGAGGAGGCGGCGATGGCGGTGGCGCGACTTATAGAGGAAATAGAAGGTGGCGGTGGCGGAGAGGAGGGTGAGGAGAGTAAGGCGAGCTGGTGGTAGGGACGGGGACATGGTGGGGTTTTTCTAAAATGCCGGAGGAGGGTTTGCAGCAAAATAAACCTACTGACTCATATATGCTGTGTCAATTAAGAAAAATAAAAAAATGGCGATATTAAAATAATTGGAGATGCGGGGGATCGAACCCCGTGCCTCTCGCATGCAAAGCGAGCGCTCTACCATTTGAGCTACATCCCCAATTGATGATTATGATTCGGTTGTTTAGTAAATAACATATTTTTATTTATCTAATTGTCTATTTGGATAAAACCATATCTATTAAATGAAAATATATTCCTATAATTTTGAAATACTCGTAATTTTATTGGAAGGGAATGGAGCGTGGAGTACCCATTCACTATCCATGGGATGGGGCTAAAATACGCCGATGCGCATTTATCAGTTCTCGCTCCCTCCACACGTCCTCAATTTATTTTTTTCCGTTACTCACGAGAAAAATAACCGCAAGAAAAAGGTAAAATTAAATTGGAATAAAGCCAAAAAAAACCCTCGACACCACCACCACAGCTCGTTTAAGACGCCGCGCCCCCGCCCCGCCGTCAAGCTCCGCTGCCACGTGTCGCTCCAGTTGGAGGGAGTTCGATTCTGTTCGGTTTCGAATCGGAATGAGATGCGCGAAGTGACCCGCACATTCGCGTAAGTGAAAATCGAGGCGAATCTGTCCATTTAATGCTTCCGTCACCACCTCAGCTGAAACGAGGGGTATCTGGTTCGAACAGCGCTTTGCAATCGGTAGTGACGGTTCTCGAAAGCTCTCCCTTTCTTGTCGGCAAAAAATGGCCATTTAATGTGAAGATGCGTATCGCCAAAGGGCGGTCACTTTCACATTGCGTCTCTCTATTTTCCTCCCACTTATCTACCCAATCCCAATCGTCCCGGTTTTCTTCGACTATTTTGCAGTTTCATCCCCGATTTTTTTGTTCTTCGATCTCCGATCGTAGCAGAGGTATGATTTTCTTCTAATGGTCTCTTTTATGTTTTCTGGTTTTATAATTCGATGAGGAATTTTGTGCCTGAGTCATTTTTTCCAGGGGCTTATGGCTGCTCATGATTAGTGGGGTGAAATGAAATGATTTATTTTATTCATTTTATTAATAATATTCGTGGTGTTCTGGTCGAGGACCACTCTGCATGCGCTAATTTCTCGACTGTGTTGTTTGTTTCATCTTTCCCCGATACCACTGTTCCTTTTATCGATTCGACTGTTAAGTGGTTTGGTTAGCTGTAGGCATGCTGTCGAATCTTGGATGTGATACTAAACAATGTGCTCAGGGAACCTGGGTGTTTAGTGTAGTAGTAGATGCTATTCGGTTTATATTTATCATTCAGTTTTTTTTTCATTCCGTTCGTTTTTGTTGAACAGAGTCCAGTACTAATCAACTTCACCCCAGCAATATTATGGATAGCAAAACAACGCAGCTCGAGAGGACTAGCAGCATTGAGGGTGATACAAATCTTTGTTTGTGGTCATCTCCACAAGGAGGACAAAACATAGATATAGGAAAACAGATATTCTGCAATAGATCTCTTAACATGAGGAATATAGTTGCTGTTGGGTTTGACATGGACTATACTTTGGCGCAATACAAACCAGATACATTTGAGTCGCTTGCATATGAAGGCACAGTAAAAAAGCTTGTTAATGATTTGGGATATCCTACAGAGGTTTGTCTTTTCACTTTTTCTGTGTACTTCGAATAGTTCCACACTTTTTCAGCAGAAGTTATTTGAAAAATAAAAGCATCCGATTTCAATCCATTTGAAAAATAAAAGCATCCGATTTCAATCCTGGGCAATTATTAAGCTCAAGTGTCTGGAAAAAACTCTTTTAGCCGTACCTTCATAGAATTGAATCTTAGCTCTCCCTCCAGCTGATCAAATAAATGCAAATAAAACTTGGATTTGCATCTTGATTTATGAGAATTATGTTATTGCAGCTAGCCTGTGGACTGCTTTTGTTTCAATCCAGTCTCTTTAACTTTTTAACTCAACTGGCTTCATATAGTTGCTAGAGTGGTCGTTTGATTGGACTTACATGGTCAGAGGACTCGTTCTGGACAAAAAGAGGGGAAATATATTAAAGGTTCGTCTTGCTCAGTTCTATACTCATGTTGAGTTTTCAATTGACTCTGAAAATTCTTCTCAGTTATTTATATGTGTATTCTTCACTCTTCCCAGATGGACCGACACAAATATGTAAAGGTGGCTTATCATGGGTTCACAGAGCTGTCGAAAGAAGACAAAGTTGCTGCATATGGAAGTAGATTGATACGTGATGCATTTGATGAGCCTGAATATGCTCTAATTGATACCCTCTTCTCTCTAGCTGAAGCTTACTTGTTTGCACAACTTGTTGACTTCAAGGATAACAATCCTGGAAAAATTCAAGCAGAGTAAGAGAATTACTACAATAGGTTTCCGAAGCGATTTAAATCACTGAACTTGGGGTTTAGCCTAACTACAAAAAGCCCTAGTCCTACTCCTTTATTCAGGATTTTAAATACCCCCAATACATTACTTATTGCAGTTATTGATAGGTCATAGGTGGTGGTGGATTTGTATACCAAAACTTCAAAGGGCTATTTGTAATTTTAGAAGATAATTATTTTTTGTTTTCCTTGTAATTAGACTTAAACCTCAGGCTTAGTATTAGTAATTGTCCCAGATTTTTCTTGAAAAAATGGTCGCAGACTCGCAATAGCTAGTTCTTAATATACAATGATGTAACATCATTCATGTTCTTAATCCACCTTTACCGCCTGTGTTTGGTGGTCTTGTTTATAATAATATGCCATTTTTCTTTTAATGTTGCTATGTGGCATTTTTTGGCAACCTTTCGCTCTATTTTGGAAAGCTTGTGTTCGTCATTTTGTAGAAGTAATGCAGTATACTTATAGATTTACATCTCAGTATAAGGGTTCTTCTAGGAAATGAAGGACATAGTGAAACACCAACTTTTCAAATTTTGAAAGGTTACTCGTACATATGAACGAAAAGAAAGATCAATATCTAGTTGACTGTTGTTGTTCCCGTGGGAGGTATTCGATGTAGTCCTGCAATATAGCAATTATATCACTCTTTGTTTCTTAGGTAGTTCAGTCTAGAGGGCGCCAACCCTCTCTCTTTCTCCTTGTTTTCTCTTAATTTTGTAAGATTTCCTAAATCGATCTCATTGTTTGAAGGAACCTTGCTCTCCAGAAGTTATTAGGTGTTCCCTCTGATCTTAAAGGGTTCTTATCCATTATAAGCTTCCTATAGTGATCGGATAGATGGGTCAACTTTTAACATATTGTGAAGTGGTACAATCAAAATTATCTAATGAAAAATGTCAGCTGTTAATTGACTGAGCGCTTCGGTTTGATGTTATTCTACTCTGACCCTTGCGCAAAATTATGTTACAGCTATTCTCGTATGTATAAAGATGTTCGAGCTGCAGTTGATTTGTGTCATCGTGATGGAACATTAAAGAAGATGGTTGCAAAGGATCCTAAAAGGTAATACAATACTTTTATGCAAATGCTTTCTATTGCAAAGTCTAAAGATGGGTGGTTGAGAAATTACCGTCATATAGTCCATTGGAACGTAATGATTGTACAGTTACATTCTTGGTTTATGTTCAATTATTTAATGACAAGCCACTTATTCACCATCGTTTATATTCTGCCACTCCATGTAAGGTGCAGTTCATTATAGTGCCAATTTGTGTGGTTATTAGCTAGCTGCCTGTTTCTGCTTTCTAAATATTTATAGTTCTTTTTATAATTGAGATTCAAAGCTTGTTATGGCATGTCTAATTTTTTTAAGGTTCTCATTATGTACCTTTTAAAATGTTTGTTAATCCATCCACGTGGTCTTGGACACATTTTTAGTCACCTCAAAGAATTGTATCCCTACTTGCTACCTTTTTCTAATAATGTTATTATATTAATGATAAACACATATATTTGTAACCTTGAATCTTACCTACAAAGCTTATTTTATCAGGTATATAAATGAGGACTCCTCGATTGTGCCTATGATAAAGATGCTCAGAGACTCTGGCCGTGCTACATTTCTGGTTACCAATAGGTAATAATCATTGGACCAAAAATGTTGTAAGATTCATATGATGCATGCAGGAAATTTATGTTATGAAAGGTCAATTCAAAGATCAAAGATACATGGAAATACATTGTGACAGTCTTCAAATTTCCACTACAAAAATTAGTTATGGGCGTTTTCTGTTTGGTTGAATGCAGTTGTATTGAATCTTCTTTTCTAGGATTTTTACTTAAAAGTTCATCACGTTAGTTCTTATACTATAATTTATTGAAAAGACTTCATAGATTTTAGCATTGGTTATATGTTGTAGTGCTCCAGATGTGGTGGAGATTGAAGTGTTCATTATTCGAGATTGGATATTCCGGAAGGTTGATTTGTTTTCTGGCAGAGATAGCAACTTGGTTGAAATCCTTGGAGGAAAGGATAATAAAAAGAATGGGGAATTGAAGATGGGTGAAGGTGGACCATAAAAAATAATATTTAACTAAAGTGGGAAGATATAAGACTGATAAAAATGTAAGGGAATGATAAAGAGAAGGGACTCGCCTGTCCAGTTTTTTTTTTTTTCTTTAAATCCGGCTAACTATCTGGGGAGTGCTATTATTTTATGTGAAATTAATATTTAGGCACTTGTGTAATTATGTTATTGTGAGCCTTCTCCTTTTTATGGTAATAGTGTATGTGATTGACATTGTGCTCCCTTACAATTTCATTATATGTAGAGGTCTAATTACTTCTTTTGTTTCTGGTTCAGCCTATGGGATTATACAAATATTGTTATGAACTTCCTGTGTGGGCCAGGAGCAGAGGATGGTTGCTCTGCTTTAAGTTTCGATTGGCTTCGGTATTTCGATGTTGTTATTACTGGAAGGTAATATGAGAGTTTTTGATCCTTGATAGCCTTGTGATGACAATGATTATGTTTTTTGTTTTTTTAATTTCTTCATGACTGAGCCACATGCTGAAGGGGGAGCCAAACATTGATTGTTTTATACTTTTGTTTCTAGTGACATTAAGTTAAAATAAAAGATCTAGAGTTTTTTCATCCTTTTCTGGATAATTTGATCTCTTAGTTTAAGGTAACAGTGGAGGATTAGGATGTATTTCAATTTCCTTCATTTGCTCTCTTGATTTTCGATCATGTTGTGTGCGTGTGTGTGCGTGTGTGTGCTATTGGCTATTCTGTGAATAATTCTTCTGATAATGACTTGTTTTGCTCTTTTGAACAGTGCAAAACCAGGTTTTTTCCATGATGAGAACCGTGCTAATCTTTTCCAAGTTGATCATGAGTCTGGAATGCTTATCAATACGGATAATGGAACTCCTATGCCTCAGGTGTATTTACATCTTCACGGTCTTTCAAAATGGGATATAGTAAATACCCCTTGACATGTCTAATCGACCTTTCTCTTGTTGGTTAACCAGGTAGATACTTCTTTAAGGTTGCCATTGAAATGCTTAGACAAAAGTTTCCAAGTTTTCCAGGTATGCCTATATCCTACCACCAACTTAAATTCTTCTGCTGAGTGAAAAAAGAGAAGCTCATGTGGTTGAGTTATTTCCCTCTGGTTGTTAATTGTGGTCAATTCCTTTCACCACTGTTCATACTTCATAGGCTTTTGAAATTATATTTTCAGGGAGGAAATGTTGGCCATCTGCATAAATTACTCTCCATAGAGTCGAGCTCTCAGGTATTCGTTGCCCTTTAGTCAGTTTGAGTTCAGTGGAATCTTTTTTCTGTCGCCACATTTTTTTTAATTTAAATTTATATGCATGTGCGTCAGTGTACTAGCATGCACAATAAAATGCTATTTGAAATATTGATGGAGTGTAATGGGCCATTTCTTGAAATTATGTGCCAAGTTAAATTTTCTAGCCTAGCTTAAGCTAAAATTATGCATGCACTAACCCTTACAATTTGGATTATATGTATTAAGTTGAGGCCCACCCTTCTACTGTGAGTGTGAGGTAAAGATTGGTACATTGTGGAAGTTGTTAATACTCCTCTTCCCCTATTTTTTTCCTTTCACAATTTAAGATTCGACCATTACAAGATGCAAGCATTTGAGGAGAGTTGAAGGGATTACTTTATCATTCCAAGCATACAATCAACTAAATTCTTTATAATAATAGAAAATAAAGGAGCTGTTTTAATTTAAATAAATAATTGTGTTTCATGAAGTCTGAGTTTGTTATTAACTCTGAACTCTCTTAAGGAACCTTGCATGAAGTAAAGGTTATTTTACTGGAATGTAGCACAGTGTGCAAAGGGACTAATAACCTATTGTGTGTTCGCCCATGGGTTTGTCATGGTTTTGATTGGCTAGGGGATTTACTACCATTAACATCTTATTATCAGGTACTTTACGTCGGCGATCACATATATGGAGATATTTTACGCAGTAAAAAAGTTCTAGGTATGTCTTGACAATTATATTCCTGTTTTGCCTTTTTTAGGCTTTCTTATTCAAGATTCAAATTGGCTTATTTACACTAGAATGTTTACAAAAGTAGAAAAATAAATATCAAACTAAAACTATCCATGATTTTAGTGTCATTTTGCTTAAATCTTGAAGTATTTGTAGCCATTTTTCTTTTTTACAGTATTATTTATTATTGCTGAGAAACAATACTTTCAGTCATCTAGATCTTCTTTTCAAGACAATGTTTCCTACTGACATTAATACCGGAATTAAAGAATATTGCATATTTGCATGTGTTCTAAACTGGAAGTTGAGTTTTGGCCTAATTGGTATTCCTCCACTGTTCCACATCTTGTGTTTTTCTGTATCATGAATCATGATAAGCAGCTTGTTCTTATTATTCTTAGATATTCATTTGTTTCTGAACTCTGATTCAAGATCATGTCATCTCTTGTAGGTTGGAGAACAATGTTAGTTGTTCCAGAGCTTGAGAATGAAGTTGAACTTCTATGGACCTTAAGGGATACCCGTAAGGTACAACTACAGTTACTACCTCTGGTTTATGACAATCGGAAAAGTACCTTAAGGAACAGTGCCACAATGGTATCATATCTTTCAAGCAGGAAAATGCTCAACAGAAATTAATTAGAAATAATATGCTCTATGCATGTTTACAGACTGATGCTGGAATTATATCGTTATTCTCTATCTAGTAGATATCTTTGTGTTATGATATGATTTTCGTTTGCCTATCTCCTTTATTTTTAGTCAGGGACTGCTGAATATCATTCTATTTTTGGCACCTTGTTTTGAATTATATTTTTATAATTAAATCTAATGATCAAATCGTTGTTTAATCTCTGTAGCAACTTCAGTTATTGAGGAATGAGCGTGACCATATTGAAGATAAGATACAACATCTAAAGTGGTCTCTAAGGTAACTCAAGTAAACAAATAATCCCAGTAGTTGATGTTTACGTTTATGTCAAATTAGATCGATGTTTTTGCTATAAAGGTATATATGTGTACAATTTGTTATCTTGAAGTAACTTTTCTCATGAAATTGATGGACAGGTTTGATGGTGTGAATGTTGTGAACAAGGAAGAGGTTCTTGCTGAGATTGACAAAATGCAGGTTAGTATGTTTTACAGAGGTAGTCACCGTTGGGGTAAGAGTGACGCAATCATCTTTTAAAAGACGGAAAAAATAAGGAGAAACAAAACTAAAGCCATTTTTGTAAGCTTTTTTTACAATTTTGATGAGTCCTGAAATTTGAAACATATTTCTTGAATCTTATATACAAGTTTGGCTGTCATGACAGTCTCAGCAGGAGTTTGCGCGGCTGAGTCATCAACAAGCCCAACGAGAAAGTCATCGAAAGGTAACAAGTAATCATTATTACTGTATCCAATCAAGTTATGAATATTATAAAAATCTTTTATCAAATGTTAACAGTTCCACAAGGTATGGGGACAGTTGATGAAGACCGGCTATCAGAACTCGCGCTTTGCACATCAGGTGAGACCAAAATGTGTTGTAGAAAAATTGAGAAACAATTAACTAAACTGGTTATTGATTTTTACGATTTTCAAGCGTTGATTGTTATGAGAATTTTTCAGGTGGAAAGATTTGCTTGCCTTTACACCAGCCAAGTGTCTAATTTGAGCCTCTATTCCCCCGACAAATACTACCGACCGGGTGAAGATTTCATGCCACATGACTTCGATATCCTTTCTTTGTGAAGACAAGCCTACGTATGGTTGCCCCTCGTGTAATGTTCTTTCTATATACGTGAAGTGAGTCGTACGTAGTGGATATGTTCCTTGTGAAATTGTAAATCATTACAATCATATGCCTAATGCAGTTACTTAAGAGGCATATGCTATTTTTCTGTCTGAAACCAAAGAACTAAATGACGATTTTTTAGCCAAATCATATGCAATTTGAGATCATGATACAAGCATGCATAGAACAAATTCATAGCTTCTATATACATAGAAAATGGAATCACTCTTATTTACTCGAATTAGATCGACTCTTCTCTCTCGTCTATATCTTGGCCATGTACACACCTCTTTTAGCTGAGGAAACACTATACAATGAACACTTGGTTTGCGTCTCCAATTGTGTTATGCATTCATGTTCCACAAAAGGTCTTGTTAGGCAATGCTAACAATTTCTAACAACTTTGTCATCCTTGTAATCCTATCTTGCTTACAAAGAATCTTGACAAAAAATCACTAACGGCTTCGATGATATCTTATCATGTCTCGATGAAAAAATCACTAACATACAAACTAAATCATATACTCTGTATTTCCTCCATTCAGTAGTTATTGTTATCATTATATTCCCACCTAATTTCAATGTATACGTTATGATAATGAATGAAAAATAAACATGTAACTAAATAAAGGCAAATTAATTAATAAACAAAATTATCTTAAGCAATACTGAAATGCATGCCGAGTAATAAACAATTAGCTTGTAAATAAATTAACCGTTTGACCGAGCAGAAGACAATAATTAGTTGACGCGTAAGTATGAATTTAGTAATTTTCAACAAGTCAATTAATCAAAAATTGGAATTGAAGTCACAAATTCATCATATACATAAGTATAACTTTGACTTGAAGATTTTGATTTTTAAGTCAACCCTAATTTTTACTTGTTGACAATGGACGATGAAAAAAACATCAAAACGTACAATCAACAAACACGAAAATGTAATTCATTCTTTATGTGTCGGGTAACTTTTTCTACGTTCGAATTCTCGCGTTCATATGAGCTCTTGATCGAACTGGATATTTGATCTCCTGCTGACTCCTCAATCTATTAAGCATGCATGCATACTGTTCAATATCATGGATGCACTTCACGATAAGAAGATAACAATGATGATTCTATGTATATGCTACAAATTTTCTTTTAGTACCATCGCGTGATTAAACTCTATATCTCACGTATATATTTGAAACTTATGAATGAAAATTTATAAATTGAGAATAATTATGCAAAAATGATTATTGATGTTAGGGACGAAATTGGAAATCTAATTTATACATGGGGAGATTGATATTATTAATTACTAAATTAAATATTAATATCATATATATATCATGAAATATAACTAAAGATTTTTTATTTACTTTTTTTAATAACTGTGGAGCACATTCTATATATGGTATGAATTTATAATATTGTAACATTGCAATTATATTATACTATAAAATAAATCACGTTTAATTAAATTAATTGATCTCTTACGGACAAAGTAAGTCCAAATTTGACTGAATTACTTTATGATCACAAGATAAAAATCACAAATAAGATTTGACTGTCTTTTCACGTCAAATTGAAACATGTTTAACTGTTGAGAAACATAACATAAAAATGATGAAATTGGATGGTCAACTCAAACAAATTAATTAATTAATTAGGTTCAGAGCCTTTTCTTACCAGCTGTACATATGCGTATGATTGATATTTTTCTTATTTTGTTAAGGTTGTTAAATATAGTTAATCAAAAAAATCTTTTCTTCGATTCATGTTGAAATTGGAAGTGTGAAAGATAATTTTAAGCGTAGCCCACACAACCATTTGGCAAAAAAAATTGAAATGGATATGTTTTTCGTTGATATAATTATTTGTGTGATTGTAATTGAAGTGTATCATAACTCCATCACGAGACACTAAAAAAAAATGTTAATCTATGCAGTTGGATACTTGGATGTAGAAAACATTGTACATTTTTATTTTTAAGTTGTCGAATAGTTTTGACGCTTATTAAAACACAATTTTTAATTATATTTATCACTTTGTTTTAACGTGTATTTATATATTTTTTTTCATTTTATAAGAATATTTGGCAAATTTTGTATTTTTATTAATATTTATGAAAATATATTTGAGACAAAAAAAAAATTACACATATTAAAAAGTCAGAGGGCTAAAATGCAAATAAAAAAATCTCCTAACAAGTTACATACTTACATGTAAAGTGAATGAAATCTTTCAATTCTGACCAAACATCTCACGAATAATATATACATATACAAATTTCAAAAAATTAAAAAAAAAGATTAGGACACGACAAAATTGGCTCGACTAGGACTATAAATAGAGCACATAGTCAATCCATATTTTTCATTAATTCCAAGCCCTACATTTCCTGCAGTATCGATCATATACATTTTTCTTCGATCTTCTTAAATCTTAATTCTTATTTATTCATATTTCATATATATATATAAATTTAAAGAAACATTAATCTATATAATGGGAAGCAGCACTTGGACAGCCAGAGAGAACAAGCTCTTCGAGGATGCATTGGCCGTGTTCGACCAAGACACCCCCGACCGCTGGGAGAATCTTTCGAGGGCCGTAGGTACTAAGTCAGTGGACGAGGTGAAGCAGCATTACCAGAAGCTCATATACGATATCCATGTCATCGAGTCTGGTCAAGTGCCACTTCCCAACTACCAATCCAACCGAGTCAATGGCAGAAGAAGACGATGAATCATTAATTAATCAGGTACTTAATTAACTTTATCTAAATATCTTCATATTTCGCATTTTAATTTAGTAGTATAATATTTTTTTTTAACTTTTTTTTTTTTTTTTTGCTGCAGGTTGATGGAGCATGTAGGAATTGTGGATTGATTAATTAATTAATTAATTAGTTGATAATCATGATTAGAATAATAATTATGTACACCTGATTAATTAATTAATTATTGTGTTTGGAGTTTAAGTATCCCTTTATTGAATTTTAACGGAGTATTACTGTGCGCCGTCACATGCATTAATTATTACTATGTATTTTCAAATTCAGATTAATTCTAATAAATTTAATTGTGAATTGTGATATGTCATCATCTTTTACATTTATGTCATGTACGTTTTTCATGTTAACCAAAAAGGGTCTGAGGAGAAAAAGGAAATTACACGACATGACTCTCGACACGATTTTTTTTTCTCGTTCTTGAGACGAGACCCGACGATTGTTCCAAACACAAATGCAGAACGACTTGACTAATTTGCGAAATGTCAAAAACACAAATGCATGCTTATGTATATATGAAGACTCATATTAGACATTATAGTATATTGTTTGTATAAATGATAACGAACTTTTATTTTTGAATTTTGCAATTTTGTTATTAGTAGATATTAATTAAGAATTAATTAATATGAGTTTCATCATGATGAATATATATATATGCTTGAGTACATATTTTCATACATAAACTAAGAATTCAAGGGATGCATGCAAATCGTTACTTATCACTTGTGTTTGGATGAAAATTAACCAGATTGTTTTTTTTTTCATTAATTATTAATATATATATATATATATATATATATATATCATATATGGTTTGATTATACACAATAATTTTTTATGCATGTAAGAATGTTTTTAAAAATTGATAAATTAATCGTGAATACGGAGTATATATTAAGACATTAGGTCTAAATATAAAATAATTACACACGAGCACAAGTGCTATAGAATCAATAGTGTGGGGGTCAAAGTGCAATTAATATTAATTTAGATGCACGATCAAGAACAAAGCTTCGACTACCTTGTCCATAATTATTGATTTACAAAATGGATCATTTGAGATTGTGATTGTACAACCAATTGTGATGCATATACTGTATATGTTTTAATAAATAAATATCACAAGTACTTTAGGAAACTTTAAATAAATAATTAATGCTAATATCCTATTTTAGCATGCAATTTGTTGATATATAACTAGGTAAATAATGACAAAAAACACATTTTAAAATTATACCTCAAACTAAATATTTTTTTAAATTCATATTTGTGTGATGCTTTCGAGGAGAAAAAAAATTGTTGTAAAAATTGTACTATATTTTAATTTTATGTATTTACACATTTAAATATATTCAATTAGACATTTAAATATATTTTATAGGAGCTATAAACACATTATACGTAATTTTAACAACAAAATTAACAAATAAATAACAAAAAAATGGTGGGGACTAAAACGTACTGTAAATCCTATACTAGTATATACTAACTTAACTGAGTATGAATCACACAAAATAAAATGTTAAGAGTAAAATGACAATTAAATATCATGTCAAGGTGCAAAATTCAATCAAAAAATATTTTAATAAAAAAAATATATATAATAAAAAGGTAAAATAGATACACAATACAAGATAACTTGTGATATTATCTTTGTATGTATTATATTTATACATTCACCTATTTTGGATATAACAAGAATAAAGAAAAGTGAATAATATTATTGAGTTCGTGCAAGTATTAAAGTAATGAATTGAAGTGTCAAATCAAGTGACAGTAAGATATTTAGATATGTAGCTTGTGTATCCCACTAACTATATGTATAGTAAATTAGTTGATAAACATATGGCTAGTAAATTAATTAATTAATTGTGTTTAGAGTGTTCGTGCATATAACATAATATTGCATTGTGCTTCATTTTGGATTTGATTTCACATTTGATGAAGTTTACATTTGATTTTTGATTTTAAAATGATCGTTCAACTAGCTTATATATTTTTTCTTTAACAATGATTCTTTATATAATACGCGTCCCCGCTAATCCCTTGCTAGCTAATTACTGCAGCGAATGAATTAACATATACATGATTTGGTAGATCATATATAAACATTAAACACGCGTCAATACAAATATTTTATGACAACCTTAATTTGTTCCTAATTAATTTCAAAATCAAGTTTAATTTGATATTCGCTGAATCTTCGAGTATTTGTTTATAGTTTGACTTCCAAGTATCAAACGTGTAAATGTCAAGAATTAGACGGCCCAAAACAGCTGGTCGTTATACACTACATTTACCCTTTAAAAAAACTTACAGGTATATATTTTTTTTACCTAAATTGTATGTGCTAAATTAATACTCTCACCCAAAGTAATTAAAATAATGCTTATATTTAATTTTATAATTTACAAATAAAATGTGATTATTACTTTAAGTGAAAATGAGTAAAATCTAGTTATTTTAGATAAATAAATAAATAAATATATATATATATATGTGTGTGTGTGTACGTGTGTGTGTGTGATAATCAATAAGTAAAAAGGATAAATATAAATATAATATATAGTATTTTTTAAAAATATATTAGTAATTGTCATTTTTATAGTTTTGGTAGTCGATCTTATTATTGGTTATGGGGTGATCGTTAGTATTGTAGTTTAATTATTTATTGCGATTTTATTACTCTTATTCTTTTGGACTTAATTTCAATTTATTTAAAAGTGTTTAGTTCTTCAGTTAAGATGATTCAGTTAAGTTATTAAATTCATTTATAAAATAAATTAAAATAATTTAAATCAATAATTTTAGGTATACAATTTAATTAACAATAAAATATTATTAATATTTAAAAAAAAATATTTAACAATTTATAAAATTTATTAGTTTAAAAAAAACAATTCAGTTTATTTTTTAATTTGAGTTTAGTTCAGTTCAAATTCAGTAAAAAAAAACAGTTCAATCCAAAAAAACTGGGTGCAATCTCAATTAAGGAGAGAATATTCAATTGAGAGTTTTATGTGATTTTAATGGACTTTTAATATCTAGGTGTATTCAATCCAAAATTTTAAAAGTCCATTAAAATCTGAAGCTATTCAATTAGGATTTTAAAAAGTCTTAAAAAATCTATAGGTATTGAAAAGTCTATTGATTTTAATAGTCTATAGATTTTAATAGATTTTTGTTAAAAAATATAAAAAAGAATTTTACCTTTTAAAATATTTGGTTAGAAGATGAGATTTGATGGATTCTAAAAACAATATCATACGAAAAAAATTAGGTATATTTTTCAACAAATATACAACATAATAATAATAATAACACTTTTTGATTTGATTTGTCTATATATATGGCATGATATATTAAAAAAAAAAATGATAATATGTGAGTTTTTTTTATTAAATTAACATAATAAAAATTTCAATTATAAATTTATTAAAGTTTTTCACTTTAAAAATAAATCAATGAGAACAATAAAAATATATATATATATTAGACAATTTTATAAAATTTATAAAAATTCATACAAATCTATAAAAAAAATCATTCAAGCTCTGTACCGTGGATTTTCTAAGTCCATAAACTTTTTAAAATCCATAAAAATCCAATACAATATTAAATACACTCTCCTAAATATTTTTAAAAGTTAATTTCATTTTGATTCATTGAATTCATCTCATCTCGAATTCACTTTAATTCAAAATTTTCAAAAAAAATGAAAAATGAAAAATAAAAAATCAATTTCAAATTTTTTTAAAAAAATGAAAAATAAAATATTAAAATACATAAATTAATGTAAACAATATAATTCATACTTTATTAAAAAAAATGAGATAGTACACTCAAACGCGAGATTTAATAAATATATTTAATAATTAATGTACAATAAAAGTCCATTTGATTATCTGTATATTATTTGACATTCTACATAATTATAAATACTTTAATTGCTAGATAAATGAGAAACTATATAAAGATTCAATAAAAATCAGAGGTGACATTTTCACCTAATACGCGCAACAAATATAACTACATATACTAGTATTACAATAAAAAAAAAAATATTGCCATCTTTCCAAAAGCTTCCAACTAATTTGTCGAGCACTCAATATATCAAATTAACCCCACATTTCTTCAAAATTAATACATAAAGCGTCATACGAGTATATAGTTACATGTAAGACAGTCTTCCTAATATACGGCGGTCAGACGACGAGTCCGTTGAGTGTTAAACCGCAGTACACGATGAACAATAAGTGTTAAACCGCAGTACACGATGAACAATAATTATTATCGAGAAGAGAATATCAATAATGTGATATTTGGGTTCAAGGAAAATATGTTGAGATAACAACTCAATTTCACATTTAAAAAAAGAACATTTTACCTAGTTTATAAAGACACTCACAATTTCAAGTATGATTTTCCATTTTTTTTGAGATAACAACTCAATTTCACATTGAAAAAAAGAACATTTTCCTAGTTTATAAAGACACTCACAATTTCATAAGTATGATTTTCTTTTTTGGAATGAACTCTAAAACAAAACCGTTAATGTTGAGTCCAAAACGAACAATATCATACTAATACGATGCGATTATGCGACACTGAAAAACGACTGACCCAACAAAGACATATATATATATATATATATATATATATATATATATATATATATATATATATATATATATATATATATATATATATTTGAGTGTTTGTAGTAACTTCATTTTTAAGGTAAATATTTTGTTACAGTATTTTTATGCTGTGTACTAAACTGCAAACAACAGTTTTACAAAAAACGAATCTCGGTAAACAATTCACTATACAAAAGCTCAAATTGAAAAATCTATCGAGTATGGCCCAAACGAAAATTTTAAAGTCTTATAACAAAGCAATGTGTATATAAGGCCCAGTGGAGGCTTTAGTCTTAAATTAGTGTTAGTCTTAAAATAGTGTTTGGAAAAGCGAGGTAGGCCTTCTTAATACTCCGTTCTTTATTTATTCAGTTTTAATGGCATAATCCTTATTTATTTTTATGGAGATTTTTTATTAAGAGTTGTATTTAAAGTTTGTTAAAATTAAATACCTCAAATTACATAATTACCGTTCTCTTAGTATAATACTCTCTTCAAACCAGATTAATAGTCACACCTTCTTTGTATTTTGTGAAGGAAGTGTGACTATTAGTATGGAGTAGAGAGAATACTTAATTTTTCTTAAATAAAAAGAATCTATTATTTCTCCTTAGATAATTTCGATCTCCTTCGTTAGAATTAATTTTCAGAATTTAATCTTATTCTTTATCAGAAGAATCAAACTCATCAATAATGATCGTCATCTCTAAAGGATATTTTAATTGGAGAGAAAAAATATATAAACTCGATCACAAACCTTCTTCTATTTCCATAGCAGAATATTTGAGGATATCGCCGGAGATTAATCTACCCTTCCTGAAGATGTTGACAATCTCACTTCCGACGCGGCTAGTGAATTCATGAGTTTAATCTAAGTTTTAGTTGAAATAATTGTTATGTTATATGATTTACTGTTTTTAAAATTTGATATTATTAGTGATTTTGGGGATTTGAAAGCGACTTTTGATTTTAGTACATTCGCCACCTTCAATTATTCAACGCTAAATGTAAGAAATTGTTTTTTTTTTCTTGCGAAACGAATTGGATTTTTCGCCGATTTTTTTTCCATCATGTTTCATCAGATTTCTTTTTCTTGTTAAGTTGGATTTTCAAAGTACACAATCGACTTTTGGTCAGATTACCCTTATTTAGAGTAAATAAAACTAATTTTTAAGTTGAGGTAAATAAATACTCCCTCTTATCTTTTTTATTGGTCGTTCAAGCACTTTGCACAATTATTAATAAAGATAAATTATACCTAAATTAACCTTATTTAATGGCATTTAAAAGATAATTATTAGATGTCAATTACTCATTCAAAACGTTATAAAAAATAGTTTATCATTTCTTTTCAAATAAAAATAGAGGTTTAATGATTATTTTAATGGATAATTGAGTATTAAATAAGAGTATTTATGGTAAAAATGTGTAAAATAAAAAGTTAATAGTGAAAAACCCAAAATAATATTTATAAAAGATTGGAGGGAGTAGTATTTTTATATAAATATGTGTAATGTGATTTATTTACACTAAAAACTATTAAACGCTTTCGTAAAAGTTACACTTAACATTAACCTTCAAAAGTTTGATAAAATATACAAAACATTCAAACATTTGATAAAAATTGCACTTTACACAGAATTTATTATTTTAATATTTAAAATATTAAATTATTAAGTGAAAAATATATTTTACTTCAAAAAAAAATCATAAAAAAATCTACTTTCAAATAATAAATTTAAGTTATAATTTATTAATTTATTTTAATAATATAAGTTAAAATAATATTTCAAAAAATTAAAAAGTAAATAAAAATGACATGCAATATCATTTATTAATATAAATCTAAAGTGAAATTAAATATTTTAAAATTTAAAAGTATTTTTTAAATAATATTTAATTTAAATTTGAAATTGTTATAAAATAATATATTGTGGATGTTTTTTGGAGTACACAAGTAGTGGGCATGCAAATGGACACACCATTGATGCACCACTTTATGATATTATTTATTCCTAGCTAATGCATATGTATATGCATGTACCTATAAATAGGTAGTTATGTACTCTATTGTAACACACTTGAATCCTTGAAAGATAATAAGAATACTCTTCTTCTTCCTACTTCTTTTCTTGTGTACTTTATACTTTATATTGTTCTGAGCTATTAAATTTACAGCACGTTATCAGCACGAATAGCAAGATTCACAAGCACGAATAGCAAAATTCACAAGCACGAATAACAAGATTCACAAGCATGAATAGTAAGATTCTTAAGGTACGCATTTTATTATTTTAATGTATTATTATTATGGCTAACATTAACAAAGTTGATTTCACTCTTCTTGATCTTAGTGAAATGAATTTTTAATCGTGAAAAGTCCACTAAATTTGTGGAAAGATTTGAAAGAAAGATACGATCACCTGAAGATAGTCGTACTAGCAAAAAAAAACATTGTATCCGAATAAAGATGCACTATCTTCTAAGTCTCGAATAAATTTGTTAAGATATCCGAAAAAATGGGTATCATATTGAGACTATAAAAGAGAAAAATAAAAGAATGCTTATTGATTACAAAAATCAATCCGGAAAGAAGTGTGTACTAGAAAAATCGTATTCACTATCTTTGAGCTTATATTATACGAATACATTCAATAGAAATATATCACCTAATAGACCAGAAGTCTATTGTTCCAAAAGATTTTATGATTTGACATGATCGATCGACTTAGAAATCCAAGCTCGATAATGATGAGACGAATAATTGAAAGTTCTCATGGCCATATCTTGAAAAAATAAAAGGTGTTGAACACACATGAAATCAATTTTCTCGACATTAGGGGGAGGAAATGATCAACCGAAAAAAAGAACTCAATTGGAAAATAAATTTGGACTTTCTTGATCCAAGAACAAAAGAATGTGAACTTGAAGTTCAACGAATTTTGCATTTGCAAATAATTGCAAATCAATCACCAAATGCATTTACTGACTCCCGAAGAGTTACTAAATCACATATTCCTGGATAAATTGTTCTGGTTAAAATTGATGTCCCCGAAGGACAAATTACAAGTGCTAATGAATCAAAAGCACGTCTGAAGCGTGGAAGACCTATCGGTTCCAAAGATAAAAATCCTCGAAAGAAAAAAGGATTAAATAAAAGTGACGAATTAGAAGAAAATAATGAGAAAATATTATCTCCTGAAGAGGTTTCTCCAGAAGAAGAAAAAGTACAAGTTTCTGAAGAAAATGAAACTCTAGAAACTTCAATAAATTATGTCACTACGGGAAAAGGTTGGAATCGAAAAGAAATTGATGTTGATGCAATTTTTGCATACAATGTAGCACTTGAAGTTATGGAAAAAATTGAGGATAATGAACCAAAATCGATTGATTAATGTCGGCATAAAAATGATTGGCAAAAATGGAAAGATGCAATCCAATCTAAACTAGATTCGTTGATAAAACGAAAAGTATTCGGACCGGTAGTCCAAACACCAGAAGGTGTAAATCCTGTTGGATATATATGGGTATTCGTGCGAAAAAGAAATGAGAAAAATGAAATTGTAAGAAATAAGGCACGATTGGAACTCCTGAAGAGCTTCAAGAATTCATTGAATATTTGAAGAAAGAATTTGAGATTAAAGACTTTGGAAAAACAAAATTCTGCATTGGTTTATACATCGAAAATTTAGAAGATGGAATTTAAGTTCACCAAACGGTTTATACCCAGAAGGTATACATTAAAGCAGTTCAACATGGAAAAAGCACATCTCTTAATTACTCTGATGATCGGCCGATCACTTAATCCTAAAAAGGACAATTTTAGAGCTCAAGATAAATATGATGAGATCATTGGTCCTGAAGTACCTTGTCTCATATATTAAAGTAATGAATTTCATAAGAAGGTGAAATTGATGTGTAACGAATTCGATAAAGTGAGAATTTGACAGATTTATTTACAAAGCAGTACCGACTGCAACATTTGAAAAATTGGAAAGAAATATTGGAATGTGTCGGTTAAAAGATTTCAAATAAATACGCGTTGCACTCTTTTCATTCGATTGGTTTTTTTTCCCAAAGGGTTTTACCTTGGAAGGTTTTTAACGAGACAACTTATTTAGCGTATTAAATAAATTTTCGTTTACTAAGATTTTCCCTCCGGGTTTTTACTTAGTAATTGGAAACGAAATATAAAAGCGATGTTTGAATCAAGGGGAGAAATACGAAGATGAATAACGGACATCCAAGGGGGAGTGTTATAAAATAATATATTGTGGATGTCTTTTGGAGTACACAAGTAGTGGGCATGCAAATGGACACACCATTGATGCACCACTTTATGATATTATTTATTCCTAGCTAATGCATATGCATATGCATGTACCTATAAATAGGTACTTATGTACTCTATTGTAACACACTTGAATCCTTGAAAGATAATAAGAATACTCTTCTTCTTCCTACTTCTTTTCTTGTGTACCTTATACTTTATATTGTTCTGAGCTATTAAATTCACAACAGAAATTCATATTTCATACTCAGTAATATTATATCATCATTTTAATTGTTTTAAAATTTTATTTTAATTCGTATTATTAAAATTTAAAAATGATTCTAAAATATTATAAATTGAATAGTTTATAAAATCAATTCAAAAATCAAATATAGTAAAATAAAAATGTTAAAAAAAAGTTTTGTATTTTTTTTAAATTTAATTTTTATTTATTTAAGATTTTTTTTTTGGTAAAATACATTATTTACTAAAAAAACGGAGTAATATTTTAAACATTAAAATTATAAAATTCAGGTAAATTTTAATTTTTATTAAATATTTGAATGTTTACCGTAGTTTATTAAAATTTTGATGATAAACACAATTTTTTGGAGCTTAAAGCTTTTTTTCTTTTTTAATTAAACCGTGCTCAGAAAGTAGAGAACCAAAGTTCAAAAGTGTCAAATTTTTAATATTTTACTGTTTTGACTCCGAAGTCAATAAAAGTCACATACTATATGATGTTGGAGTTATGTACTTAATGTCTAGATTTAAGTAACGGTAAACTCCCGGTCATAGCATTTAATCTATTAAATTAATAAACAATTGTTTGCATTTAATTATTATTAATTAAATATATGCAAATCATAGTCCTGGATTTTATACGTTGTAGTTAGTATGGTGTGTATGGACACACAGAAGATCATACTATCGGTTACTCGTATTTAATCAAACAGTTGCTCACGACCTAGATGGACATGGACCAATCCATCGGTATAGTCGTTGTGTGAGAGAGAAAATAATTTATCTTAATTATTTTATCACACTTGTACACTTGGTGTATTGGGCGGATCGTTTGAGATTTATCGATTAGGATTGCCGGCGATAATCGATTCAAGTCTCAGTGTATTTTATTCTTAATCCCCGAAACTATTGCGGGTGTGTATATTTAATATAAGTAACTTTGATTTACCAAAGGAATTAACCGATTTAATTATTGAGTTAATTACCGGTTAAGTTGAGTCACTATATTTTATATATGGCATGCCGTGAATACTTGACGGGAAAGTGTATCCCGGAAGGGTTGATAATATCCCCGAGATGAGTTCATAAGGAATTATTGTGTAAACCTCATGAGTGAATTCGTTCCGCACAATAATTAAGTTTGAATGGTACTAGTCTCGGATATAGGAGATGAATAAATTAATTAGCAATAAATTAATTTTATTCATGGATATTTAAATCTTAAATAATAAATAATACTACCGGAGAAATATTATTTGAGATAATATGGTTTAATATTGAGAGTGCAATTAATTTATATAGTGGAAAATAAATTAATTAATATTAATGGGAGATTAATAGATTTGGGCTTGGATCAATTTAATCATTAATATTGGAAGCTCAATATTCCACCTCCTTTAGATACCCTACGTAGCCTATAAAAGCACTACATGATCTTCACTTTCTCATAACAATAAGACAAGATTATCATACTTGATATTCTAGAGAGTTGAAGAGGATCCATAAGCTTGGAAGATCGTCGCCCACCCGACGTTCAAGCTAGTGCAAGGAATACGTGGGAACATCGTAAGGTCATCTCTTGATTTCGTTTCTCCGCACAACGAATCGAAAGGTAAAATCATATACTCCCTTCTATGATTTTATGTGAAAATAATTGTGGCATATACATGAACACACGATCCGGGAAAACGTCGAGACCTTGATACGGGGATTCGAGATCCCCGTCGGGATCGAGAGGGGCGGCCGAACCCTAGGGTTCGACCGCCGGTACCGCGCGACGAAGGGAGCCCCGGCTGGACGCCGGGGCGAGCGATCGACGGCAGTCGATCGCTGGGGATGCCACGGGCTGGTGCCGTGGCGGATCCCCGCCCCTCGACGGCGGCGTGCGCCAAGGGAGGCCCCGGCTGGACGCCGGGGCGTGCGATCGAGCTAGGCTCGATCGCTGGGCAAGCCGCGGCTTCGCCGCGGTGGTCAGCGGGGCTGACCGCCCCTCCTGGCGGTGGCGGTGAGTCGCCGGACTCACCGCCGGGGGCTGCCCATGCAACCCCATGCGATCGCCATGCACTGCGATCGCGAACCCCGCGTGGGGTTCGGCTAGGGTTTCGCCCTCGCGGCGATTCTCTCGTCGGACTCCGGCGACGCGGCGTTCGTGATCGGTTTCCGGCGACGGGATTTCGGTCGGGGTTATCGGTTCCGCATTTTTTGATACTCCAGGATATCGATTTCCAGCATATGAGTCAGAGTAGCATGTTTTGTTTTAAGGGCAAAATTGATATTGGAACCAAGAACATTTTATTTTTGGATAAAAAAGTTTGTAAGACTTTAATTTTTTGTTGAAATAAAATGTCTTCTCAGCTTGTCACAATTTGCTTCCTAAATTAGTAAATTAACACTTTTATTTTTTAAAGGTCAATCACATATAAAAGAAAAAATATAGTGATACAGTACAGCGCATGGGGGAAAGAAAACTCCACCGCATCACCGAGCTAACAGACTAGTTCTCCAAACATTCAACCAAAACATATAGCACAAAAGAAATAAAAAACACTATTATCAAGCTATATGCCACACCCTCTTTAGTGCCCGTGCATGCCTGAATAGTATCAGGAAGTCGTAGTGAGATGATCTGGTTCCGTATGATAGAAAAAGCCTGAGTATGATAGAAAAAGCCACCACTCCTAACGACATCGAGCAAGCCTCATGTATTCTCGTGTTCCTTTCTTGTCATATAAAGTATACTAAGGCAACATTGCACTTTACAGAGGAAATTAGAATGTCCCAAATTACTCAATTACATTTCTGAAATTTAAAAATATAATATTATTTTAAATGAGATAGTAACTTAAGATATAAAAAGTTTAGAAATTAAGCATCATACTTTCTTATGATAGAACTTTATATATATATATATATATATATATATTATTTTAACCAAAATGTGATTATATTTTTGGGGAGTATAAAATTTACGGAACACTTCATTTAAAATTAAGAATATATGAACAATTTGATTTAAAAATTACTGTCGCCTTTAGGTAGGTACTAGCCTACTAGGTAGTTATACCAACCCAATACGCGTAGAAAATATGTGCTGTTAAATTTATATGATCAAATACGTGTTTTTTGTGCATATATATTTGATCATTGCAAAATCTACTTTGAGCTAAAATTTCAAATATAAGATAAACGTATTAAGTAGTATCAAGAAAGTTTTTCAAACGCCAGCATATTTGACTAGAAAAATAAATCCCCAATCTCTATCTCACACCCCAGATTTTCTTTAGGTACTTCATTGATAATATAATTGTTGAGTGGTAACTTGAATCTAATTGAAATAAAAGAAACGAAGACAAGTATTCACGTCTTCTTTGTTGCAGCGTAGGAGCGCTCGGTTTTGGAAAGGGAATTAGTCGGTCCGTCTATATTTATATTATTTGCTATAAGGATTTAAGTTATATTTGGAATAAAAATAAAAGGGTTTTATTCCTAGGCAATTTATATCTTGCTCCTCAATGCAAGATGCTCATCTTACACCTGGTCAATGGTATATAATTATCGGTCAATTAATTTAGGGTTTTTTTCCTTCAATTTTTCACGTCACTCACTCTCTCTCTCTCTCTCTCTCTCTCTCTCTCTCTCTCTCTCTCTCTCTCTCTCTCTCTCTCTCTCTCTCTCTCTCTCTGCGACAGCAGAACACACCCGCCGATGCCGTCATCATCATCGCCACTATTCACTGCCATCATCACCGAGCTACGTTTCATCTCTTCTTCCTCGTTTGCTTGAGATCGTCCCCGTTCAAATTCGATTCCACAATTGACTGCCGCTGCCGTTCACCGTGTTTCACCTCCGTGTATTCAATTTCGCGATTGACCGTGGTGACGTCGCTCTTTGCCTGAAATCAGAGGTTGTTCCGTTTCCATCGTTTGTTGGATTTTAATTTGTTCGATCGTTTGATTGCTAACCATGGAGAATTTATTAGATCTGACCTTTATTCTGGTTGAAGGTATGCACTTCAATTTCCTCAATTTTCGGATTCAATTGACTCGAATCAAGTTGTTTTTTATGATGAAATCCTAAATCCTCAAATTCGATCCTGATTATTCTCATTGACGTTGACCTTCATTTTTTACTCTTTCAACCTTCATTTCTTTCCCTGTCAACCTTCATTTTGGTTTATAGTTCACTAGTCTGTTTTTTTGTTGTTTTCAAATTGTAGTTGATTATGTTGACGATCCTGTTATTGTGTGTGTGTTGGATCTCACGTGTAGTGAAGTTATTGTTTGTGTTGTTTGTAGGTCGAAAACCTGAAGAAAATCGAAGAAACGAGAAAGTGATGAAAAAGGGCGAAGTAGTGCCCACTACTTGAAAGTAGCGAAAGCTACTTTGGTCACTACAAGGGCGCTACGTGGTCGTTGCTTGCTCGCTACATATATCCAGAGATGCTGATTTAGGGAGAGTTTTATGCGCTTGTGGTGGACGGGGAAGGTGATGGCGAGTGGCGAGTAGCGGTGGAGCTGGATTTCGGTTCAGATGTGATGGCGTTGGCTGCTGGACCAATGTCTTGTCGGAGACCGAGAATCGCAATTGCAACGTGTCCAACGGTGTTTTGTTGGCTTGTTGGACAGATTGGTAGTTTCCTTTATCAACTCTAAAATGGATTTAGATTTTATCGATGGTTGCAACTCTTGTATGGTTGGGAATGGCTATCCCCAAATATCATAAACCGATTTCCTGAGCCCGTACCCCTGTTGCTGCAAGAAGCTCCAAGGTAAAGATATTTAGTACAAGTTTTGGATTTTAGTAAAATAAATAAATTCTGTAATTAAGAGTTTAGATTTTAATAATGAAGTAGAAATAATAATACGCGGACAAAAATTGCAGGGTAAATTTCTGTTCTTCGAGCCTACCGATGAAATATAAGGACGGGAATTTCTCTGCCACAGGCAACCCAACGACTGCATGTAGAGATTCCTTCAACAAAGGCTTAGTTGCATGTTAGACTAAGTTCGTACTTCGTATATAGGTGGATGTCTTACATTGGTGATATCATAGTTGCAATCGATATATTTATCAGTGTTTAATTGTATTTTAAATTGAAAACAATTTTTACATAAGTTTTGTAAGAAGTACTCCTTCCCACTCAAAGAAGTGGTCACACTTTCTACCACTTCTCTGGATGGGAGAGAGTAATTAAATACTAAATATTTGTTTTTGGTTCGTCTCAATGTTGAGGCATTCGATTACATTGACCACTTTCTGAGTTCGATTCTGATGGGAATTTTTACCCAAAAACTGTACGAGGGAAGAAACGAGATTAGTCTGATGTTTGATAATAGATGTATGTAGTAGTATAACTTATTGATGCTTATTAGCTTCAACATTCTTTTATAAACTTAAAAGATGCAATTAATAGGACCAGGTAATACTAACATCTTATAAATTGCTTTGCACTGTCGGGATCATCATTGAACATCATCTTGATAATCAGCAAGAGCTTCTTCCCACACGGAGCCTCCATCAAGTAAACTTGGTTCAACCCGTTCCAACTTTGAATTGCTTGAGGAACTTCCCATCGAAGTTTGTTTTCGATCAACAACGGCTTTGCCTCGAATTCGAAGGCGGCCCCGATCGTTTGCTGCCCTCGGCCATGGTCATGCTTCATTTTTAAAGCTGTGATACTTCAATTTTTAAGTGATGATGCTTCAGTTTGTAAATGATGATGCTTCATTTTTAAATAACGGTTGATACTACATTTTTAAAAGACAGTGCTTCATTTTTAAATGTGTGATACTCGTTTTTTAATAATGATGCTTCATTTTTAAATAATGGTGATACTACATTTTTAAAAGATGATGCTTCATTTTTAAAGGTGTGATACTTCAAATTGCAGATTATTAAACTTCATTTTCGTTTTGAACAAATATGCAACTACTTAAGTATTTTTTACAATGCTTCATTTTTACAAGACTATCATCCATCCACCAAATATATCAGAAATAAATCAAGATACATCAATCATCGTCAAATGATGAACAAATCAGTTTTAGCATCTAAAACTCTTGTCTAACACAAATTATCTACTATTTTTGTTCAACATTTACCATTTAATCATCTACAAGTCATCAAAAATGTATCATTAAATCATCAATCATCTACGGTCATCTACCATCAGTCATCTACCAATTATATATATCAATCATCCACTATTTTGGTCTTGAGTTCATACATCATTGATGTTCAGTACTTCATACACCATTCTTCAATACTGTTGTGAATTTTTTGGCTTTATCCAGTACTTCAGTCTTGATTTCATTGTTGTCCATCAATATTACAGAAGCCACATATCTGACTCTAAGTTCTTTAAAAAAAAGTAGTGTCCTGAACAAAAATCACAAACCATAGTTATAAACAATACAAACAATAGAAATTTTTGTTGCAGCTGAAATTTTTTATAATAAAAGTTTAAAATGAAGGATGAAGTCTATTTATTATGAAAGATGGTGCAAAATAAAGATGAAGTATGAGATATAAACAATTAAGTATGATGAAGTATTAAATATGATGAAGTACTAAATATGAAAGATCATATGTATTTACTGGTTTTTCTGGTGATCGTTTATTTGCTAAGGTTTGTTTGGCTTGAATTTGTATCATTACCTGAAGAACAAACAATATATTTTTAGAACTATACCAATCAATTAAGAAAACTCATAATAGTTTTTTCAATAAAAACTTACTTTTCGATGTTTTGATGGATCCATTTCACATCCTGCAAGTATTTTCATATATATCAGTCCAAAAGATACAAGCACAATATCAACTGCCCCATAAACCCATGCCACATTTTTAATATTATCACCATCACAAATTCAACTCATAAAAAGTCTTTATAAGGATCTTGGGTGCAAAATCATGGGTAATCTAGAGTAGAAAGATGATCATTAGTTTTCTTAGTTAAATTTTGGTCTTTAAGTGATGAGAAAAGCTGCACATATGTTGGCTGAGTTCACCCCTGAACCAAAGACCACAAGACTTAGTCATGATATACTCGTTCCTCTCTTTCCACTATCCCTCTGTACAGAATTCACAAAATCTTTCAGAACATATCAAGCTTTAATTTTACAAGTAACAAGCTAGTATTGCTAAAATAACTAAATTTGTGTATCAATCTACACCTCACCAATCTTGTTAGCCCCAATTTTGTAAATTGCTCATACTTCCAATTTCAACTTAATAAAATCTTGACGACGAAAATGTAAATGCATTCTGTGGAAGACTAACTAGCTCAAACGTAAAAACATATTTTTATGAGGACTTGTTGTTCTCCCACCACCCATTTGCCACCAATCTTGCCAATTCCCATGACTAAGCAGTATACCAATTTACTATCTCAACATTAAGATGCTTCTAAAAATCTACTATAAGAAAACATTAGAAAGCAATAAAGGGTTAATGAATCAAACAGTATGCATTGAAAAAGAGTTTGCGAAATTCCTCTATGTTTACTGTCACAAAAAGAAACTCATAATGAGAACTTACAGGTTGCAGACTAATCCTGATTGGGTAAGACAATAACTGTTGCAAAACAACATAAAAAAAAAACAGAGCTATTCAACTTAAATTCTTTAGAAAAAAAAAAGGTTCGCTGTGCAAGGATATATATAATATAATTGGGAGCAGCAGAAAAAGGAAGAAGATCTCCTCGTGGAAGTTGAACCATGCCCTAACAAAACAAAGACAAATCAATGCCTAAACACAAATACAAAATTCAAATCAATCAATTTAGGGTTTCAAAACAATCAAATGCATGTCTTAACGTGAAGAACCTGATGCTCGTCTCCGTATTCGAAATATTTGCTAGCCCACCCACAAATAATCATGTATCAATCCCGCATCATATCTCCATTAGATTACACCGACTTGCTCCGAGAGCAAGAAAAAATAAAAAGAGAAGGGAACTAAAATTACCGATCAAAAGGGAAGCGCTAGCTTCAGGAAGGTAATAGACGCGATGACGGAGGAGAACGTGTCGTAGGACAAAAGACAATATCGGTGTTTTCGATTGGAGAATAGCTGCGGTTTCAATGGAGAATAATTTCAGAAGCTTCGGAGGGTTGAGAATAGCGGTCGGTGTTGTCGTGTTGAAGAGAGAGTTTCTGAAATCGACAAGAATGAATTAGGTCTACGAGAATGAATGTGACGTAGGTGACAACGTAAATATAAATTTGGGCTGAATCCAAATCTTTTTATATATTGGGCCTGATGCAAGATGTCCATCTTGCTCCTAGTGTGCAAGATATACAGTCTCTTATTCCTAATCCTATTGTTAAATATTTTATGAGTTTACTACATCTATAAATAGGGATCTCAATACTTAGATTATTACGATGATGTTATTGAGAGCATCAAGAAACTCTATTAATGTTATTGAGAACATTAATTTGAGAGATCGATATTATTATTGAAAATATCATTGAGAATATCGTGACATCGATATTAATATGTAGGCACACAATGACGTAAGGAGTATGAATAAAGTAATCATGGGGTGTGACAAATGAACAGTTCATATACAGTTGATTAATTAATTAAGTATAATTAGTGTTCTATAAATTGAGATGTAAAATCGACACTAATCTCACCACACGAAATTAAATTAATAAGAAAAATAAAAAGAAGAATGAATTCAAAGGCGGCAGCAGCAATAGCATGGGTGGCTATGATAGTAGTTGTCGGCGAGTTGATGCTGGCGGCTGATGAATTGAATTGCGATTCGAACCGGCTCAGCCCGTGTACGGATGCGATTCTAAATGCGAGCATCAAACCAAACGCCACTTGTTGTAATGTATTGACAAGTGAGAATCACACTTGCCTCTGCAGATATATCAAGAACTCGTCTCTTGCAGCCGTGATTAATAATAACTCTCGTGCTGCCGCCATAAATATTCAACGTGTTTGTAAGTCCTATTTTCCACCAAATAACTGCAGTACCGACTAATAAACTTAATTGCATTATTTATTCATAATAATAATAATAATAATAATAAGGTTTTAATATTGAACTATATTGCAGGACGAGAGAGTGTGCTTTGCTTTTATTAATTTAATTGTTTTCAATTGTGTATCGTTAATGTTTGTACTATTAATTAATTAATAATATTAATGTCATTACTTTTTTATTATTACATTAATTAATATACGGTTTATATAATTAATTAATTAGCTTTGTTAATTTTTCACCCTACATACACAAGTCAAAAAACTTTTTATTTTTTTAATTATTTACTTGATTTAAGCATGCCTGGTGGGATCGGTATGTGACATTTTAAAGATGAAAATAAAATAAAGGGATAATTACATTTTGCTACCTGAGCTTCGAGCTTTTTTCCACTTTACTACCTAACCGTTAAATTTGTTCCGATGACTACCTGAGTTTTGATATATTTGCATTTTGCTACCTATCGGCTAACCGGAATAGAATATTCCGAGGAATATACCTAGAATCAGGTCACACGTGACTTTTAATAAGTGGATTTTACAATTTTGTCCCTCAATATTAATTTAATTTTTTTTAACGATCTCCATATTCATCTTCTCCAAGTGTCCGTCTTCCTTCATCATCATTCTCAATCCTAATAATAATAGAAAGAGGGCTTGGATTTATCTTAACATTCAATATTCAAAATCATAATTATATAAAAGTCGCCAATAACATTAAAACACAATCGCAGAGTATATTTTCGGATGAATTATAGAACTAAATCAAATTTTTTTCAGATCTGTGGGTTTTCGCCACAAAATTTTCAGATCTCGTACCCAAATCTAAATCTCATACTTATCAGATAAGTATTCTCAAAGATTCATTGTGAGACGATGCTGGTGGTGTTTCGCCAAAAATTATCCGCCGCCCTCGTCCGTTCACCAAGAAACCCTGCGCATAAATTTATTGCTCACCGATGCCGAGATCGTCTTTTGTCGGCCTCCTCCACCTCCTCATCATTCAGATTTAAAGTTTAAACAAAAATCTTTTATTTCTTCGTTGAATTTAATTTTCTGATGTTGAAATATGTTTATATACTTGAATTGAAACCAAGTTAGTGATTCGTTTTGTTTTTTCGGTATCTGTGTTTAGTTTCTTATAAATTTTTATATATTTTTTAATAATAAATTATTATTTTTTAATGTTGAATTATATAAATATAAAGAAAATACTAATATACCCTTATAAAAAGAAATATTCTTTGGAATATTCTATTCCGGTCAACTGGTAGGTAGTAAAATGTAAATGTATCAAACCTCGGGTAGTCATCGGAGCAAATTTTCCGTTTAGGTAGCAAAGTGGAAAAACGTTCAAACCTCAGGTAGCAAAATGTAATTATCCCTAAAATAAAATTAGCGGTTCATTCTTACATAGTAGGTCAACTTAATTTTTTTTAAAAATATTATAATTTTTTTTTTTGGTAAATGTCAATTTCATATAAAAGAAAAGGTAGATGGTACAAAACAGCGCATAGAGAAGAGCCCTACCGCAAGAAAGAGCTAACATGCAAGCTCTCCAAACAACCAATCATGTAGTACTATAATACAAAATGAACTACTACCAAGCTATGTGCCACACCCTCTTCAGCGCGCGAGTCTGAAGCGAGTCAGGAAGTCGTAATGAGATGATCCTCTCCCGTATAATGGAAACAGCATGAGCAGCAACCACCGCAGACGACACCAAACGAGCCTCCTGAATCCGCGTGTTCCGCTCCTGCCAAATAAAATAAACCAGTGCAGCGAGAAGTCCACGATAAGTGCAAGATATCCAGTGTTTCCCCCGCCACCGACTGGCAGCCCGTAAAACAGCACTATGCCAACTACCACGTGGCCACAGAAAGCCCGTCACCTCTCCCTGCACTCTCTGCAAACAATCCTGTGAAAAGGGGCACTCAAAGAAGAGGTGGATATGCGTCTCAACACTCTCCCCTCCGCACAGTACACACGAGTTCTCTCCCCTACCTATCCAGTGCTTATCTCGAGTCGGCAATCGACCTCGAATAGCAAGCCATAGAATGAAGCAGTGTCTCGGGATACGCCCTGGTCCCTCCAAAAGGGCAGCCCACGACACTCGAGGACCCTCAGGGTGGAAGAGAGAATAGGCCGAGGCGGAAGTGTATGCCCCAGATCTATGCACTCTCCACCGCACTGTATCTGTCCTCTGAACAATCCGCGGTAGCTCATACATAAGGTCATGGAACTCCTCTGCAAAGTCAATCGGCCACCTCCACTCCCCGTCAACAATAACCATACTCAACGACGCAGCCCTAGGGAGTCCAGTAATCTGCGGTCCCATCGGACACACCTCCTCCAAACGACCAAGTCTATGCCATGGGTCCCTCCATAGGAAAAACTGCGATCCATCCCCAACCTGCAACTCGAATGCTGGTAAGACTTCCGTACGTAGCTTTAGGAGTTGTCGCCAACTCCATGAGCAAGCCCTAGGCACCTTAGCACTCCAAAAAGAATGCCTCCGCAGTCGATTCTCATGAATCCAGCTGACCCAGACCGATTCCGGATCTTGACTCAGAATCGCCCATATATGTCTGGTCATAAGGGCCCGATTCTGCGCAGTGAGATCCCGAATTCCCAGCCCTCCCTCACTGGCTGGGCGGCATACATCGACCCACCTGACCTTGGCATACCCATGGGTACCCGTCCCATACCAAAGAAACCTCCGTATCCTTTTCTCAATTTCTCGAATGATACCCTTTGGTAGTATGAACATACTAGCCCAGTAGACGTGAAGAGTACTTAGAACTGAGCGGATCAGCTGGAGGCGACCTGCATAAGATAAGGAACGAGAAGTCCACGAGTTCAGCCTCGCGTCAATCCTCTGAATCAAGGGTGCACAGGCCCGCAAGCTCAGCTGTGAGGTGATCAAAGGAACACCCAAGTACCTCACCGGTAGAGTACCAATAGGAAAATCAAAAACTGCCTGTAGCTCTGATTCATCCTCCCGTGCCTGGAGCGAGAGGTAAATGTTACTCTTGTCTACATTCGCATGCAGACCCGAGTAAAGAGAGAAAAGTTGCACCCCCCGCCTAAGGGTATCAATCGAGACCGGGTCTGCATGGCAGGCGAGAAGTAAATCATCCGCAAAGCAAAGCATGTAGGTCCGTGTACTCTTACATCTCCAATGATACTGGAATCTCGTCTCTGCTTGAATATGCCTCTCTAAGATCCCATGCAAGACCTCCATGACCAAGACAAAAAGAAATGGCGACATCGGGTCTCCCTGTCGCAGTCCTCGGGCACCTCTAAAATATCCCTCTGCCGAACCATTGATGTTTACCGAGTATGCTGGAGTAGTGAGGCACTCCATGATCCAACCGATAAACACCGGGTGGAATCCCATAGTCTCTAACGTCGCCCGGACAAATCCCCACTCAACCGTGTCATAGGCCTTCATAAGATCGACTTTCAGCACACATCTGGCTGGAAGTCTCCTCTGTCCATATCCCTGCAGAATCTCCTGCGCCAATAGGATGTTATCCCCAATGCGTCTGCCAGGGACGAAGGCCGTCTGTGATCTATCCACCAAATACGCCATGCTGGAACTCATACGATTCGATAAAATCTTCGCTATCACCTTGTACAACACATTGCAGCACGAGATAGGACGAAAGTCCTTAGGGTGCTTCGGGGCAGCAACCTTCGGAATGAGCGAGATAATCGTAGAGTTGACCGCTCGAACAAGCTTCCCGGTACGGAAAAAATCTGAGATAGCCGTGAGGCATTCAGATTTAATCACCGGCCACGCTTGTTTGAAGAAGGCCGAAGAGTATCCATCAGGGCCCGGTGCCCGATCATCATCGAACGCAAAAAGAACGTTCTGGATCTCCGCCTCAGTCACCGGTCGAACCATATGCTCTGACATCTCATCCGTCAACCGCCTCATCACGAAAGGCCGTAAATCTCCCATCACCGGATGGCTCGAAGTGCCCAACAATCCCTGAAAGAACGACACAATCGTGGCGCTGATCTGCGACGAATCATGCACAAGATCTCCCGTAGCCGTCTCGACCTGAAGGATACGCGACCGAGCCCGTCGGACCGCGATACTCCTAAAGAAAAAGGTCGTGCACTGATCTCCATCCCGGAGCCAAGACGTCTTTGCCCTCTGGCGTAGATAAACCTGCTCCGACTCAACTGCCCGTGCATACAACCGACGACAAATGCCATCCAACACAAGTAACGGCTCAAACGTAGGGTCCGAATTCAGACACGACTGGACCGAGAGTAGAAACTCCCTAGCTCTCGTCACATTCGCTCCAAGGTGACCCTGCCTCCTCCTCATCTCTCGAAACACACCTTTAAGAAGCTTAAGCTTCTTAACCACTGAATACATCGGCAGGCCGTAAATCGAGTGATCCCAGATGCTCCTCGTCTGGGGAATAAAGTCCTCCAAGTCTGTGATATGATTATCGAATCGAAACCACGCCTTGAATCCGTGACCAGCTGTCACCGGATTCAGGAGCAGGGGTGCATGATCCGAAGTACGAGACGACAAAGTGTGATAGGTACTCTCCGCACAATGTACCAACCAGGAAGGGTTAGCCACCACTCTGTCAAGGCGTCGCCACTTTCGGTCCATTGCCTGTTGATTGTGCCATGTAAACCACGGTCCTACCGTCGGTAACGTGACCAAATCAGTCGCAGTCAAGCAGGCTCGAAACTCATCATCAGTCACAATCGCCGCTCTCCCACCCAGTGCCTCACTTTCATCGACTATGGTGTTGAAGTCTCCCAACACCACCCAATCAGAATCCTGTAAATGCTCAGAAATAGAAAATAAAAAGTCCCATAACACACGCCTCTCAATAACTGTGTTACGAGCATATACAAATGTGTAAAACCGTGTATCAGCAGTACTGAGCTCTGTAACTCTACAATGAAACCACTGATCTATTATAATTAAGAGAGTTAATTTGCATTGGTTGTTGAGTTTGCGATCTCAATTCTTGAATTGGACTCTTTTATTAGATTTTTACTTACTAGCCTCGGAACACGCTACAAGCCTACAAGTACACTAAGTATATACTTTTCTGTCCAATTTCAATAGTCAACACATTTTTTTTCTTTATTTATAAAGAAAGTGTGACTATTGTTTTGTGAATTGGGACAGAAGTAGTAATATAAAACTTTATATACACCGTCCATCTTATCACGCCACATAAAACTAGGGATGTCAATCCAACTTAAAGCTAATAAAACTAGAGATGCAATCCAACTTGAATCTATGAGCGGCTCGAAGCCTGTTAAAAAAATGTAAGGTTAGAATCGAATATTTTTAGCCCGAAAAAATCGAAACCGAATTCGCATGAACCGAAAGAGCCGACAAACCGTGAGCTAGCTCGATAACCCGATTTATTTGAATATATTATAATTTATTTTATGTATTTACACAAATATTTTAAATAAATAAATTAATATATTCAAATAAAAGAAAATTCTCAACTCAAATTAATATTTTAAATATTATTGAATGAATATTTGATATTTTGGACAATTTAAACATTAGAATTATAATAGTAATTATTAAATATTAATATTAAACTTAATTTGATATTAATTTTTTTATTATATAATATTAATTTTTTCTGCCAAGATTTTAGGGATAGAGTTACAAATTTATAACTCGAAAATAGTTCAGCTCGAATAACCTGAACCGAAATAGTTCGATAACCCGAATGAATTGACCCGAAACCGAGTGGGCTGACTCGATTGAAATCCCTACATAAAACATTAAAAATCACTTTTTCTTACCTATTATACTTTTATTTTATATTATAAAACACGAAAGCAATAATTCTTTCTTAATCTATGCGCAAGTTTTTGAAGTTTTTCTATGCATAGTGTTAAGGAATAAATAAACTATAATAAATTTTGTAAAACAAAGTTTAGGTATTAGGGATTTTAATAAAAATAATTACATTTTAAAAAATAATTATAAGTATTATTAATTTTATAGATAAAAAAAAACTACAATTTAAGAAATTATTATTTTACATATAATAAATTTTGTATAAATTTTACCTGATTATTTTGAATTAAAAAGCAATATTTTATTTTATAATTCATTATAAACAGTTTCGTCTCGATTTTTTAAAGGTTATAGACTAATTATTGAAACTGGACCCCCACATTAAATTATATATATTTCAATAATATTTTTAATAATAAAATATAATTTTATTTAAAAGATATTAAATCGTTTAAAAATATAATTTAATTTAAAACATATTAGAGGGTATTTAACTTAACTAGTATGGCATACTGGCGATCTCTATCATACGGGAGAGGATACACTCGTTACGGCTCCCCGACTCTCTTCAGGCACGGGCATTGAAGAGAGTATGTCATATAGCTTGGTGATACAGTTTGTAGTTTTAGTGCTTTGTGATTTGGTTTGGATGGTTGAAGAGCTAGCCTGTTAGCTCTGTGATGCGGTGGGGGTTTCATTCCCTATGCGCAGTACTGTATCATATCTTTTATTTTCTATGTGATTGACCTTTACCTAAAAAAAAAACTTAACTAGTAAAACTTGCCCGTGCGATGCACTGTAATATTTAATGTTTTCATTTAATATTAAATAAAATACATAACATTTAATATAAGTATTTTTTTACAATTAATTATAAATTTTATACTAAGTAACATTTGATATACAATATTTTTTTAATTAGTTTGTTTTTAAATTCTAATTTTATCAATTATTTATTAGGTTCTACTATATTAAAAGTTAAAATGAATTAATTTCATCTTTCAAAATTTTATTTTTGGAAAATAAAGATTAATTAATATTGAAAAATATAATTTTTTGAATTTTCTATTACATTCAGTCATTCAGATAAAGATTTACATTAAATTATTAACTTATTAATTTAATGTTATAAAAAAAATTATTTATATGAAACGCACAAATAAAAACTGTCCGTGCTAAAATTTTAATGTAAGAAATATTTAATGTAATTTTTGTGGTTAGAAAAAAAAAGATATTAAGTTCAATTTAATTTAATTTTAAAATATTGAAATTATAATAATAAAAATAATTAAATAATACAAAATTAAAAATTTAATAAATAAACAAACTTAATGAATCTTAATTGAATTGACTTTAATTTATATGAACTGCACTTAATAAGTCTTAACTGAAGTAAAATGAAGCGAACTGAGAATAAATGAAGCGCTTAAACTGAAGTGAATTGAGAATAAGTAAACTGAAGTGAACCGAGAATAACTACAAAACAATTTTACTTCAGTTCAGTTTAGTTCAGATCCATTAAGGCCTGTTCTTTTAGACTGAAAATGTCTGATCTTAACTAAACTGACTTTAATTTATCTTAACTAAACTTATTAAGTCTGAACTGAAGTAAAATGAAGCGAACTGAGAATACCTAAAGCGCTTAATTAGTCTGAACTGAAGTATATGAAGCGAACTGAGAATAACTACAAAACAACTTTACTTCAGTTCAGTTTAGTTCAGATCCATTCGGGCCTGTTCTTTTGGACCGAAACTGTTTGAACTAAACTGAACTTAATTTAATAGGTTTCAACTGAATTAAAATTAAATTAAGTTCAATTTAATTTTATAGTAAAATATTGTAATAATAATAATTTACTAATATTAAATTAAATGAGATGTAAACTTAATAATTATTAAAACTTAATAGTAAAAACTAAATTGAATAAATATAAACTGAAGTGAAATGAGAATAAGTCTAAATACCTGTATTGAATTTAATTTTAGTTATAAATGAATGAACTAAACTGCATTTAATAGGTTTGAAATGAATTGAATTTAATATATGTGAACTGAACTGAAATTATTAAATCTGAACTAAAGTGAATTTAATAAATTTAAATTGTTAAATAAGTTTGAACTAAACTAAACCGAAATTATATTCAATTTAACTTAATTTTAAAATATTGAAATGATAATAATAAAAATAATTAAAAATTAAATAAATAATTTGAACTTAATGTATCTGAACTTAACTTAATTTATGTGAATTGAACTAAACTTAATGAGTATGTCCATTAAGGACCTATTCTTTTGGACCGAAATCGTCTAAACTAAACTGAAATGAATTTAATAGGTTTCAATTTAATTAAACTAAAATTAAGTTCAATTTAATTTCATTTTAAAATATTAAAATAATAATCAAATACTAATATTAAATTAAATGGCTGAATTGATGTAACTTAATAATTATTAATTGAATTGAACTTAATAGGTCAAAATTAAACTGACAAAAATGAGAATAAGTCTAAATACCTATATTGAATTTAATTTTTGTCCTAAATGACTTAACTGTACTTAATAGATTTGAATTAAACTGAATTGAACTTAATATGTTTGAACTGAACTAAACTAAACTAAAATGAGTAGATCTAAATTGAAATTAATAAATTTAAATTGTTAAAATAATTATTTTGTTTTTATTTCAACAATCTTCTTACTTAATCAATTTTCTTTAGAATTATACACACAAAAAAACTTGAAAATATTTTTCAATAATATTATCTAATATTTTTATTTATCTTTTAAATTATATAACCCGTGTAAATTATGAATAGTGAATAGTTGAGTAGTTAAAAAACTAAATTGTTAAATAATTATTTTGTATGTATTTAAAATATCTTTGTAGTCAATTCTTTTTTCAAAATTAAGTTTTAGAAGTTTATAAACTATTGTAAGAAAATTAAATTGATAAATAATTAATTTTTTGTGTTTGAAACTGTATCTCAATCTCAATAAATATACATATATAAAATATTTATTACTTATTAAAGACATGTTCTTTAATACTCAAAATGGCTGAACTGAATAGAACTAAACTACATAGGTCTGAATTGAACTGAACTTAACTTAATAAGTCTGAAATAAAGCGAACTATGACTAAGTCTAAAAGAACATGTTCTAAATCATTACCAACCTTACGTTTTGGACTGAAACTGACTGAATTGAATTAAACTGAACTGAACTGAATTGAACTTAAACGTTTTGGACTGAAACTGACTGAATTGAACTTAATAAGTTTGAACTGAATTAAACGGAAATTAAATTAAATTAAATTTTAAAATATTGAAATTATAATAATAAAAATAATGAAATAATACAAAAATTAAAAATTAAATAAATAAACTGAACTTAATGGGTCTGAACTGAACTTAATACTTAATTTATCTGAACTTAACTGAACTTAATGATTCTCCAAAACAGCTTTACTTCTGTTGAGTTTAGTTTTGATCCATTAAGGACCTTACTCCAGTTGAGTTTAGTTTTGATCCATTAAGGACCTTACTCCAGTTGAGTTTAGTTTTGATCCATTAAGGACTTCTTTTGGACTGAAATCTGAATTAAACTTGACTGAATTTAATAGGTTTGAATTGTATTGAACTGAAATTAAGTTCAATTTAGTTTCATTTAAAAATATTAAAATGATAATAATAAAATAACAATATTAAATTAAATGACTGAATTGATGTAAAATTATTAACTGAACTTAACTTAATAGGTCAAAATTGAATTGTATAAGTCTAATCTGAACTGAAATGAGAATAAGTATAAAAGTAATATATTGAATTTAATTTTTGTCATAAATGACTTAACTGAACTGCACTAAATATGTCTGAACTGAACTTAATTGAACTTGATAAGTTTAAACTCAACTTAATTGAAATTAATAAATCTAAACTTAATTGAACTTAATAAATTTAAACTTTAAAATAATTATTTTGTTTATATTTCAATAATCTTTTATTCGATCAAACTTTTTTAGAATTATAAAAAAAAATTGAAAATATTTTTCAATAATATTTTCTAATGTTTCCATTTATCTTTTAAATGATATAAACCGTGTAAATTATGAATGGTAAATAGTTGAGTAGTTAAATTATTAAATTGTTAAATAATTATTTCATTTGTATTTAAACTATCTCCCTACTCAATTGTTTTTTTTTAATTAAAGATTTAAAGTTTATAAACTATTCTAAGAAATTAAATTGATAAATAATCCATTTTTTGTGTTTATAACTATACCTCATTCTTAATGAATATACGCCTCAATAAATAAAATATTTATTACTTTTTAAAGACATGTTCTTTAATGCTCTAAATAGTTGTACTTAACTGAATTAAACTTAATAGGTCTGAATTACTTAACTTAATGAGTCTGAAATAAAGTCAATTGAGAATAAGTTTTAAAGAATAGGTTCTAAATCATCATCAACATTTCTTTTGGACTGAAACTGACTTAATTGAATTAAAGTGAACTGAATTGAACTTAATAAGTTTGAAATGAACTAAACTGAAATTAGGTTCAATTTAATTTAATTTTAAAATATTGAAATGATAATAATAAAAATAATGAAATAATACAAAAAATAAAAATTAAATAATAAACTAAAGATCTGAACTGAATTGAACTGAACTTAACTTAATTTATCTGAGCTGAACTTAATGATTCTAAACTGAACTAAAATGAAGCGAACGGATTAAAACTCAAAAACAACTACTTCAGTTTACTTTAGTGTTGATCCATTAAGAACCTTTTGGACTGATATTGTCTGAACTAAACTGAAGAGAATTTAATATGTCTGAATTGAATTTGAACTTAAATTAAATTCAATTTAATTTTATTTTAAAATATTATAGTAATAATAATATAATAATATTAAATTAAATGGCTGAATTGATGTAAGCTTAATAATTTTTAACTGAACTGAAACTGAATTGAATGAGTCTAAACTGAACTGAAATTAGAATAAATAAATTTAATTTTAGTTCTAGATGACTGAACTGAACTCTACTAAATATATCTAAACTGAACGGAATTGAATTTAATATGTTTGAACTGAATTGAATTGAAATTAATAAATCTAAACTTAATTGAACTTTAACTTAATATGTTTGAACTAAATTGAAATTAATAAATCTAAACTTTATTGAACTTTATAAATTTAAACCGTTAAAATAATTCTTTTATTTATATTACAATAATCTTTTTACTCAATCAATGTTTTTTAGAATTATACACACACAAAAAAATTGAAAATGTTTGTTTTCATTTATCTTTTGAATCATATAACCCGTGTAAATTATAAATGGTGAATAGTTGAGTAGTTAAAAAATTAAATTGTTAAATAATTATTTTGTTTGTATTTCAACTATCGCTCTATTCAATTTTTTTTATATTCAATTTTTAGAAGTTTATGAGCTATTTTAAGAAAATTAAATTGATAAATAATTATATTTTTGTGTTTGAAACTATATCTCATTCTCAATGAAAATACGGTCTCAATAAATAAAACATTTATTACTTATTAAAGACATGTTCTTTAAGACTCAAAATAGTTGAACTTAACTAAACTTAACTTAATAAGGTTGAATTGAACTGAATTGAACTAAACTTAATGAGTCTGAAATAAAGCGAAATGAGAATAAGTCTAAAGAAAGGTTCTAAACTATTATCAACATTACGAACTTGCTCTTTTGAACTAAAACTGACTGAACGAAATTAAACTGAACTGAATTGAACTTAATAAGTCTGAACTGAACTAAACTTAAATGATGTTCAATTTAAATTAATTTTAAAATATTGAAATGATAATAATAAAAATAATGAAATAATACAAAAATTAAAAATTAATTAATAAACTGAACTTAATGGATTCGTACTGAACTGAAGTTAACTTAATTTATCTGAACTAAACTAAACTTAACTTAATTTATCTGAACTGAAATGAACTTAATGAGTCTGAACTAAAGTAAACTTAAGCGAACTAAAAATAACTACAAAATAACTTTATTTTAGTTCAGTTTAGTTTAGATCCATTGAAGACCTGTTCTTTTGGACTGTTTGAACTAAACTCAACTGAATTTAATAGGTTTAACTTAATTGAACGGAAAGTAAGTTCAATTTAATTTATTTTTAAAATTTTAATAAATAAAATTAAAATAATAATATAAAATAAATGAGTGAATTGATGTAACTTAATAGTTATGAACTGAATTGAACTTTAGAGGTCAAAACTCAACTCAAATGAGAATAAATTTAAAAGCTATATTGAATTTAATTTTAGTCTTAAATGACTCAAAATGGCTGAGCTGGACTAAACTTAATGCATCTTAAATAAAGCGAACAGAGAATAATCATTTTCAACATTACGAACCTGCTCTTTTGGACTGAAATTGGTTGAACTGAATTATACTAAACTGAAATTAACTTAATAAATCTAAACTGAACTAAAGTCAAATTAAGTTTAAGTTTAATTTAATTTTAAAATATTAAAATGATAATAAGAAAAATAATGTAATGATACAAAAATTAAAAATTAAATGAATAAACTGAATTTTATGGATCTGAAATTAACTAAATTCAATTTATGTGAACTGAACTAAATTGAAATAAACTGAGAATAAGTTCAAAATAGTTTTTACTTCAGTTCAGTTCAGATCAATTAAGAACATGTTCTTTTGGACTGAAATTATCTAAACTAAACTTAACTGAACAGGATTTAATAAGTTTGAATGGAATTGAACATAAATTAATTTCAATTTAATATTCAAAATATTCAAATAATAATAATAACATAATAATATTAAATTAAATGATTGAATAGATGTTAACTTAATAGTTATGAACTGAAGTCAAAACTGAACTGATCAATGAGTGTAAACTGAATTGAAATGAGAATACGTCTAAAAGAATCTTAAGTTAATTCAGTTCAGATCTATTGAGTTCAGCTAATTTATTTAATTTTGTTTATTTTTATTTTTATTATTATAATGTAAATATTATAGAACTAAATTAAATTAGATTGAACTTAATTTCAGTTCAGTTCGGTTCAATTAAGTTAAGTTCATTTAATATCTATTAAAATCAGTTCATATTATTTCAGTTCAAATCTATTAAGTTCAGTTCACTTCAGTTGAAACCTATTAAGTTCAATTTGATTTATCTTTTGAATCATATAACCCGTTTAATTTACTATTAAGTTCAAATCTATTAAGTTCATATTATTTCAGTTCAAATCTATTAAGTTCAAAGGTTCGAGCCTCATACATCATTTTTATTTATTTACAATATTTTACCGGTTTAATAAGTCACCAACGTGCCACGTAATATTTTTACCTGTTATAGCAGGTCAAAGGACTAATTGCGATAATTTTAAAAAATAAAGGACTACTTACAGAATTGATTGACGGAACAGAACCAATATTGATATTTTTCCTTTATATATTAAATAGATAAGTGAAATTTAAAACATAAATTTATATTAAGTAAATTTTATTTTTTTTATTTTAGTTTATGATGGATCTGGAGAAATTAAGTTAGTGCTAAAAAATATTGCATTTGTACAGTAAGTTAGAAAATAAATGATACCATCTTTTAACTTATTATTTATATATTATTAATTTATAACCGATTAATTAATTAAAAGTAAAAATAATTGTAATAAAATGTAATAAGTCATATTTTTTTTATAATATTGTTATTAATGATAATATGATTATTGATATTATTATTATATAAGTATGATTAGAAAAATAAATAAATAAAAGACTTATTATTAATCAAATGAGATAAATAAATTTCTATCTTGTAATTCAAAGTATACTTTATTTAAAAATAAAATGAACTACAAATTGAAATCATAAAGGCTTTTTGAAAAAAAAAATTAAACAATTTCAAACTTAAATTGAATTTGTAAAATAAAAAAAAATTAATTAGATTATAAAAAATGAATAAGAATAATAATAAAATTAAATAAGTTATAATCAGCTACAAACATTAAAATAAAAAATATAAATAAATAACCAAATCATTTACCTATTAAAATAAAAAATATGATATTTTTTTAAATAATGAATCTGCAAACAAATTTGTGATTTAAATTATAATAAAATGAGATAATTATAATATAAAAATAAAATTAAAGATTATAATAAGAATTAGAAATTGTAAAAAAAATTCAAAAAAAATATGACACTAATTAGAAAATAAATATATTAACAATATAATTAACTTTGAATCTGCAAAGAATAATAGAAATCAATAAAAATTATTAGAACAAATATGTAACTTACAAAAATACAAACAATAGATGATTATTTAATAAAGGATGAAACAAAATATTTAAATACAATCAATAAATTAATGTTTACCATGTGTCCTGAAAAAAAATTAGCACATTAAGAATCATTATTCATTATTATAAAATAAAATTAGTAGAAAAACGCAATGAAAATACTTTGCTGCGAAAAATTAAAACAATAATTATCATATAATAAAATATACAATAATAGAAAAACACAATAAAAATAAATATACAATAATAGAAAAACACAATAAAAATACTTACCGTGTTGACAATTCCTACAAAAAAATATATAGAATATAGTAAACATACTAAATGAAAAAAATGCAATAAATAAAAGCAAGAAAATTACTTACATAGAGTTCCTACAAAAAAATATTGTGAGAATCATTAGTACATTGTTAGAATCATTAGTGAATATATTAATATTTATACAATAATATGTAAAAAAAAAACTAAAATGAGAGAAATGAAAAGTGAGAGATAAAGAATGAGGGAAGAATAAGACCAATTTATAGCATTAGATTTGAATTAGAATCTATTAATTATTGTTATTATTATTTAAAAGGAAAAGAATATTTATGGAAAAATTATAATGACGATATTAATGAAAGATTTGAATATGAAGAGAGAAGTTGTCATAATTAAATTTTTTTAGTAGGTATAAGCATTATTTATATAGGGAATGGCTGTGCTAGAAGGATGGGAACGTCCATATACCCAAGATCAGGATGGTCTGAGAATTCCAAAACCAGAACGGAGTTGGACAAAAGAAGAGCATGACTTATCTACGGCAAACAGCAAATCTCTTCTAATTATTTGTGAATGGCTTGATCTCAGCATGTATCAGCTTGTTAAAAATTGCATCTCTGTCAAAGACGCATGGGAGACTCTACAGAGAACTTGTGAAGGAAGTCATGCTGTTAAGCGCTCCACAATCAGAACTATCACTGCACAATTCCATCAACTCCGCATGAGAGAAGATGAAGACATCAATGACTACTTAGACAAGATCATGAGATATGTCAATGAGGCATTTGAACTGGGAGAAGTCTTTCCTGCTCCTATGGTTTATGAGAAAGTTCTATCCAGTGTGAGCACTAGGTTCGAAAGCAAGGTGCTAACTATTGAAGCTCGCAATGATGAAAATCAAAACTGGGATTATGCTGATTTGATGGCAGATTTGAGAAACTACGACTTGACTCTAAGAGTGCGTAGCAATCCTGAAATGTCTCTTGTTTATGAGCCGATGACTGCTCTAAAAATTTCCGAGAAGGGTAAGAGTTCAAGAAGTTCGAAACCTCAGAAAACTCCCTCGAAGAACGAGAAATCTGAATGTAGTTTCTCAGCTGATGTAAATGATTCTGATGACGATGAAGCTGAGGATATTGAACGTTTGATGAATTCAAACAATCCTGACAAACTTGCCGCACTAACCGAAATCGTCACGTATCTTGTGAAGCAAGAGTTTAAGAGAAAGAATCGTGCACGAAATTTTCGAAAATTTCAGAGAAATTCTAACTCCTTTCAGAGAAACTCCGACAACAGAAATCAAACTTCATTCTCTGACAAAAAACTTAAGGAGACAAAATTATCTCCATATTCATCAACTAGCAAGAATGTTTCTAAATTGCAGTGCTTTGAATGCAAGGGTTATGGACATGTCAAGAACGAGTGTCCTAATTTACATCGCAAGAAGAAACTGCCCGTGAGCTATGTAGTGTTTGATGATGAAAATGTAATCTCAGAAATCGAGGAGTCTGAGAATGAAAACTCTGATAACTATGAGGACAACGCTTTGGTTGTCACTTTTGGTGAGAGCTTCGACCTCGAAAACGTGGAGGTTGAAAACTTTGTGTTTGATGGTTTTCTGAAGGATACTGCAACTGCAGACAATATCTTTCGTGTTGCTTCAGCTAACCGAAACTTCTGTGACGACGATATATTTTCGGATGTTGAATCCGTGACTGAGTCTATGGAGAATGAGATGACACCTAAAGTATCTCAAACTGAATGTGCAAATGATGAGCTGCTTGCCTTGCACGAGAGTCACTCTGAACTCTCAAAATCCTATGACTCTGTTATCGCTGAGAATGGTGAACTTGAAGTGTCTTTAAAAGTTCTTACAGAATCTTGTAACGAACTCTCGACTGCTAACCGGAAGATGTATGACGAGGCCGTTGAGTTGAAAAACTCAGTTGAAAAGACAACGGACGAGAAACAGAGGCTGAACAATTCTCTAACTATTCTCAAAGTCAAATTTGATAACCTCTTCGAAGAGAAGCACAAATACTACAAGGAAGTTGTTGAACTGAGAGAATCATCTGAGAAGTTGAACTCTGAAAACTCTAAACTGAAGGCTAGTCTGAAGAAGGAAACATCTGAAGTGAAGAAACTCCAAGCTCTTTTCAAAAACACTGATGCTGAGAATGATGAGCTAAAGTCTTCCTTGATGAAAGCTCAAACTGATCTAGCTATGTGTGACAAGGAACGTTATGTCCTGAAGGAGAAGCTTCATATGACTGATGAACTTCTAAAGAAAATGAACACGAACTCTTCAGTGTTTGACAATGCTGCCTCTTACATGAACCCAAGTCGTGTTGGACTTGGCTTTCAAAAAGTTTTTGAATCTATCTACACTACACCGGAGAAGAAAGAAGTGACCTTTGTCAAAGCTTCTACTGACTCTACTGAGAGTATGACTAAAGATGATTCTATATCTCAGAGGCGAAAGGAAATTGCTGAAGGTAAGAAGGTTATGATATCTCCGGAAGCCGAATCTCAAAAGTCGAACTCGACTACTACTGTGAAGGCGGAGACATATCAATTTCCTAAGTTTATTGTAAAACTTCCTCGCGGCATCTTACCTTACGAAAAGACGTTGCTGAAGAAGTTGAGTAAACCACAGAACGTAAAATCAAAAGCTAAACTCTCTCACTCGAATTCTGCTATGATTAAGACTTCGATGGGTGTTGAAGTCCGTCAAAAGAGAAAATATGTGTGTCACTATTGCAATGAACCTGGACACATCAGACCTTTCTGCTTTAAGCTGAGAGATGACATGAATCGGGATTTCTTGACTGAACAGAAGAAGAGTGTAGTTGTCAAGAGTGTGAAGAAACACACATCCCCAGTGCCTAAGGTTGAACAGAATGTAAAGCTTGTGACTGAGTCTAAGCCTCGAAATCTTGGTATGAAGAAGAAGTGGGTACCTAAGTCCCAAAAGAGTGAAGTTAAGCTTAACTCCACCACTTCACCTACCTGGAGACCAAGAGAACTTATTTTTTGCAATGTTGCACTGAATGCTTCCGATTCTGGAAACAAAGGCATTTGGTATTTTGATAGTGGATGTTCCCGACACATGATCGGGACTAAAAAATTCTTGAAAGATTACGAGCCGATGACTGGCTCTCCCGTGGTGTTTGGAGGGGGAGCTAAAGGCATGGTTATGGGAAAAGGAACACTTCACATTAAAGGATTGCCACCAATTCGCAATGTTGTTCATGTGAAGGGTCTCGTGGCAAATCTTATCAGCATCAGCCAACTGTGTGATGAAGGGCTGAATGTTAGCTTTGATAGAGATTCTTGCAAAGTTTTTGATGTAGAAGGGAAGTGCATCATGGAAGGTCCACGTGCTAAAAACAACTGCTATACAACTGAGTATAGTTTTTTCTCTGTGACCGTTGCTGATGAAGTTGATTTATGGCATCAACGCCTTGGACACACTGGGTCTCGAAATCTGAGTAAACTTGTTAAGGGGGAGATAGTACGAGGAATCTCTCAACTCCCCAAAATCGAGAAAAGAGTGTGTGGAGACTGCCAGAAAGGAAAGCTGACGAGGTCATCTCATCCTGCACTACCAACACTGATGAGCACTACAGCCCCTTTTGAACTACTTCATATGGATCTCATGGGTCCAATGGAAGTGAAGAGTATTGCTAAGAAAGAGTATGTGCTGGTTGTGGTTGATGACTATTCTCGCTATACTTGGACAAGATTTCTGGCAACCAAGGATGAGACTTTTGATGCTTTCAAGGGCATTGTGAAATGGATTAAAACGAATCATGAAGCTAAAGTAAAGAGGATCAGAAGTGATCACGGGACTGAATTTGAGAACGCTAGCTTCAATGAATTTTGTATGATGAAGGGAATTCATCACGAATACTCGGCCCCAAAGACGCCTCAACAAAATGGGATCGCCGAACGTAAGAATCGAACACTGCAAGAGATGGCTCGCGTGATGTTAATCTCGAAAAATCTTGCACGAAATTTTTGGGCAGAAGCCGTCTCTACTGCTGGATACATTCTGAACCGAATTAGTATTCGTTCTGGCACAAAGGCAACTGCGTATGAACTTGTAAATGGCAAGAAGCCATCTGTAGCTCACCTTCGTGTCTTTGGATGCACTTGCTATATCTTGAGGGATCGTGATCCTCTGAAGAAATTCGAAGCTAAAGCCGATCGTGGTATCTTTGTTGGCTATAGTCAGAATAGTCATGCCTACCGTGCTTACAATCTCAGAACCAGGAAGGTCATGGAAACTGTGAACATAAATTTTGATGAACAAGACTTCCTAGGAAAAGATGTGGATGAAGACTGGGTTAAAGAAGGAATCTTGGAGTATAGAACTTTTCCATCTACACCGACTGACGTGGCTCGTGAAAATGTAACTCCTAACACTTCACCTGAAGTTGGAGAATCTAGCCATCGTAACAATGATACTTCATCGTCTGATGGTGAAGAGAGTGAAGATGTTGAAAACCCTGCTGATGCTCCTTGAGAGGCACCTCGCCTTATTCAAAAGAAACATCCACCTACTCAGATGATTGGAAGCCTGAATGAGCGCACTACACGCTCAAAGAAACCTACTACATCTCGGGATGAACTTTACAACATCTGCACTTCTGCTGTCTGCCTTGATATCGGGATCTCTTGCTTCTTATCTCAATCAGAACCGAAAAACTATAAGGAAGCTCTGAAGGATGATTGCTGGATCATGGCTATGCAGGAAGAGTTGAATGAGTTTACTAGAAACAATGTCTGGTCTTTGGTTCCCCGAACGTCAAATATTAATGTTGTTGGAACCAAATGGATTTTTAAGAACAAAACGGATGAGCATAATCAAGTTGTGCGAAATAAAGCTCGTCTTGTTGCACAAGGCTATGCCCAAGTGGAAGGGATAGATTTTGATGAAACCTTTGCTCCAGTTGCTCGCATTGAGTCTATTCGTCTTCTGATTGCTATTGCATGTCATCTTGGCATTAAACTTAGACAAATGGATGTCAAAGCTGCATTCCTAAATGGAGTACTAGAAGAAGAAGTGTATGTTGCTCAACCGAAAGGCTTCGAGGATCCCAAGAAGCCAAATCATGTTTATAAGCTTCACAAAGCTCTCTATGGGTTGAAGCAAGCTCCGAGAGCGTGGTATGGGTGTCTAACGGACTACTTACTGAAGTTTGGGTTTGTACGTGGCTCAGTCGACAAGACTCTCTTCTTGAAACGTGATGGCAAACATATGATGGTTGCCCAGATTTACGTTGATGACATTGTCTTTGGTGCTACCAGCTCTAAACTCGTGAAAGCCTTCACGGAATCTATGTCTTCAACATTCCAGATGAGTCTAGAAGGAGAGCTACATCAATTCTTGGGACTTCAGATATCTCAACGACCGGATGGAATCTTCGTATCTCAAAGCAAATATGCGAAAAATATGGTCGAAAGATTTGAGATGCACCATGCTAAGCCCGCAAAAACTCCCATGGCGACGACTGAATGGTTATCTAAATCAACTAAAAGTCGAAGTGTTGATCAAACTCTTTATCGTTCCATGATTGGTAGTTTACTTTATCTAACCGCCACTCGCCCTGACATTATGTTTAGTGTTTGTATGTGTGCTAGGTACCAGGCAGATCCAAAAGAAGACCATCTACGAGCTGTCAAACGGATTCTCCGTTATGTCTCAGGGACTTCTGATTTAGGCCTTTGGTATGCATGCGACACTTCATCAAATCTCGTCGGTTACTCCGATGCGGATTGGGCAAGCGACACTGATGAACGAAAGAGCACCTCTGGATGCTGCTGCTTCCTTGGCAACAATATAGTGTCATGGCATAGTCGGAAGCAAAATTGCATCGCTCTATCGACTGCTGAGTCTGAGTATGTTGCAGCCGGAAGTTGCTGCACTCAATTGCTTTGGCTAAAGCAGATGTTGGATGATTATCTTATCGAGAGTGCTCCCTTGGTGCTGTACTGTGATAACCAAAGTGCTATCAAAATCAGCGAAAATCCTGTCCAGCATTCTCGCACTAAACACATCGACATTCGACATCATTTCATTAGAGATTTGGTTGATCGTGATATAGTCAGTCTACAGCATATTTCAACAGAAAAACAGCTCGCTGACATCTTTACCAAACCTCTTGACTTTGAGAGATTTCAAACTCTAAGAAATTCTCTCTGCATGTGTTCTCTTTAAGAGTTCACGAAATTTTTGAAGTCTGAAAGATTATTTTCTTTACTTCTGAATATGCACGCTGAATCGTCGTGGATTAGTCTAATAAGTTGAACATGGATACGAGGCCGCTTTAGTCTTCGGACCCAAGTGCATTTATTCCTCTGAGTGCAAACATGTGAACTTGGCATATAACTCCCATAAGCTATCATTTGCATAGATCCATAATACCAAGTAGCGGAGGACGCCGGATCACTTTGTACGCCGGCTCCCCTCTTCGAAAGGTAGCACATGGACACCCCAGTTTAAGATGCTCTTCCATCACACTTCGGAGATGCAGGATGATCCTTGCTCCCCTCTGACTGCTGTAATGAGCATCTGTTGCATTTCATTTAAAAGCTAAAACTCGTCTGGAGGACGCAGGATGATCCTTGCTCCCCTCTGATTGTAGTAACGCTTAGTCCCAAGTGGAGTGTCTTAAAAGTTCATCTTGCACTCATGAATTAAAATCTCTTGTGCGGTGCAAACTCATCAAATATGTTTCGACGAAACACGGCATGTGTTCTTGTGATTGTGACGAAGGACGAGTTAAAATTCTATCACATACTTCGGTCCGTTTCACCGGTTTTTATCTCGAGAGATTTTTCCTTATACCTCAAAGTTTTTATCACCTCGTGTGAAATTTTTGGTTTTCGGAAAATGATGAAAATTGTGAATTCTTTTCTGGGAAAATATTTGCTCTTCACTGCCTCGTATCACCGCTTAAATCTCCACTAAAATGTTTTTGAATGTGTGTAGTGGGTTGAACGCTTGAATACTAACTCGGGATGTGCTATTTTGTTTGGTATTCCTATAGTTCATGTTCAGCATCTCGTGGAGTTCAAATCTTTAAGGCGAAATTTGAGTGTAGCGGCTTCCAGTGCATAACTCCTAATGCATGTTGGCCCTGAAAGAAGTCTTGCAACACTTGGCGCACAACACCTCATGCGAACCCAGTCGCACACCAGCTTTTGCGAACCCAGTCGCACGCCAGGAATTGCGAATCTAGTCGCACGCCGTCTCTTGCGACTCTGTTCGCACATGAGGAAGAAGCTAGTTTTGCAACTCAGTTCGCATGCGACATGAGTCTCACACCTCGCCTCACCTCTGCTGTTCAATACATATGACGCAACACACTTCATCTCCATCAACCCTGCCTTGCGACGATAAACAACCTTGTGATTCTTGCTCGTCGCCGAAAATTCTTGAAAAATTTTGAAAATTTTTGAAATTTTTTTTTTACTTAGAATTTTTTTTTTAAGAATTTCGTTTTATTTTTATTATTTTAATATTTTTTTATTATTATTTTATTCATTTTTTGTACTGATGGGCCAATTTTGTTCTGTTTATTGGGCTTTTTCGCAGGTCTTTTGTTCCAGGACGAGCAGGCCCAAAATTTTCCTATATAAAGGCCATGGAAAACTTGGTTTAGGGTTACTTGCATCCTGAAATTCTCTAAGTGTTACACTCGTTGAAGTTTGAGTTTGAAGTTAGAATTCGAGATTCTGAGTTTGAGTTTCTCTCTTCACGCTACCAGCGTTCGACGACTGTGGGTTCTATAACCTTACTTCTCTAGCTTCGCACATCAGGTGCCTGTGATCGATACTTAGGATTCTTAGATCTTCTATCGTCATCTCACTCTAGCTATCACTATGTCGTCATCCACTGGAACTCTGTTTGATGAACTGGACAAGGAAGTCCTTGAATCTCTTCGCGACGCATGGAAGAATGCACCCTCGCCTGAATCATCGAAGAAGGCGCTTCATGCCTTGCAAAAACATATGGATAAGATGGATCGTCGCTCTGGCAAGTCCATCTCTGATACTCCAACTGTTGATCTCACTAAGACTGCCAAGCCAGCACACTCTGTGTCTCATGGTGCAGGCAAGACTGCGAAAGAACCTAAACCTGGTTTCCTGCGTACCTACAAGGGAACAGTGCCTCGGAAAGAGTATGACCGCATGGTTGCTGACGGCGAGATAACATCTGATGGCAAGAAGATTGTCAAAGTTCCTTCCACTGCTGAAGTGGTGAAACCATCTGTCTCTGGGTCGGCTAACATACCCAAGAAATCAACGTCATCTGACGTTGTTGTTGAACCTAAGAGGTCTAAACCCTCTGTCTCTACTGACTCTTCTAAGTCCAAACAACGACCATCTGGCTCTGCTGATAGAGGGAAACCTGTTGTCCCTGGTTCTTACATTCCTCCCATCGTGCCACACTCTTCGGGCTCGACAGGAACCGCTGCTGATCAGTTTTATGTGATGAAGGTTGAAGAATGTGGACCTCACTACAAACCTGATTTCTTCACTGAGAAGGCGGAACACCGTCTTACCTTGATTGAGAACCTGTGCATACATGAGGATCGTCAGGTCCGAGTTGTTGATTATGAGAAGTATGGACTCTCGAAGTTTTTCACTGAAATGCACATCCTTGAGTCTGTGACTCAAACTTACAGATTCTCTCTGCCAATCATTCAGAAATTTTATGCTAACTTGACCCCTGAGTTCGCTGATCCGTCACACAAGATGTGTGGACGTTTTGTTTTTCGTGAAAAACTCTATACCTTCCGACCTCTGAACATTAACAACTTTCTGAAACGGTTAGAGATTGAAGGATCCTGGAAGACTCCCTCTGATGATGATAGGATGAACGCTCTGAAAATTGGTTCTTTCTTAACCAAGGGCAAGGCTCGAACTCCCCTTCCTACACCAAACAAGCTCTCTGCCTTCTATGGTGCGTTGCATAGACTCGGCATGACAAATTGGGCTGCACACCCCGACGAGAACTATCTCTCTCCAAAACTCATGCACATTCTATTTCGTCTTGGTTGTGGTGAGCAAGTTGATCTGGGTGAGATCATTTTCGCTGATATATGCAGGGTGTCTAAGGCTTCAAATGATGTTCTACGTCAGCAGCCTGACCTCGAGGAAGTAAGGAGAATTTATCTAACTCACCCATGCTTGATCTATGGGATGTTGATCGATCAGAAGTTCATTCCGATGACGGAAACTGAAAAGAAGACAAAGAAAAATTCTCACATCAACATCACTCCTACCTTCCTCAAGAATAGAGTGAATGATCTTCCGTGGACAAAGTATACGAAGCGTGAGGATGTTCCTGATCCTATCACTCCACCCTTGTCCCCAAAGTCATCCAAGAAAAGGACATCTGTCCTCAAACTTGAGAATCCGAGTATCAAGCGCACAAAGACTACACCTACTCCTCAACCGAGGGTAGTTCCTCAAAAGTTTGGTCCCAAGTCTGGCTTGCCTCTGCATAAGAACCCCTTTCATCCGATGCACAACTTCCGCTCTGTTGTTCCCTCTGCTATAGTTCATCGTTGTTTCACAACAACGAAAAACTTGGAACGTAAGCAGGCTGCTCATGCCATTGCTTACAACGAGATGGTTGATGCTCAGATCGAGCAGAAGGAGGCCCTCGATGCTCTATATCAGATAACCCATCAAGGGGGAGGTTTGGGTGGATCTAGTGGTTCTAGTGCTGGCTCATCTGTTAAGAGTCTGATCAACACGTTCATGTTTGAACTCATCAAGGATGGACTCAAGGAGGCTGTTGCTGATTTGGCCAAGTCCAAGGCTGTTGACACTGATGATGAGGGTGTTAGAGAAATTATGGCTGGAGAAGTTTTTGAGTTACTCAGAAAGGGTAAAGGCAAAGTGATTGAAGAAGAAAAGATTGTTGAGAAGAAGAAAGTTGAGAGTACGAGTACCACACATCCAGAGGTATCGCCCGCGATGCCGTATGACGGTTTGAAAGACGTTGATGAAGAGGTTGATGTTGAAGAGCTTGATGATGAAGATGATGACGAGAGAATCAAGCTCGGTGAAGATGAGTTTGGGGAGTATGAAATTTATGGCCATCAAGACCATGACCCAGACACTGACGAAGATGCTGCTGAAGACGATGATGAAGAGGATGAAGCCAAGTCCGATGATGCTTCTCCAGCAACTACTCCTATGCGCTCACCCACTCCGACTGGCTCTCCCAGGGACTCTGAGTTTGCATCTCAGTGATGCTGATGTTATTGTGTTTCTGTTTTGAGACTTGAACTTTTTACTTGTTCTGTTTTGATTCTCTATTTGCATGCATAAGACTTGATAATTTTCCATCATGCATGTTTTTCATATCGCGTTTGTTGAACTCAGTTCGTTGAAGTCTTTTGAATGATTATTCTATTGACTAAGTTTTTGGTTTTTCATTTCTTATCTCTAATGGTTGTTGAATGATTGTTTTCCTGTTTTTACTTAGTCTATTTTTGTTATGCCTTGTTTGAGGGGGAGTTTGTGTGATTCTCATTTCTAACTCTAATTCATATGAGTTGTGCCAAAAAGGGGGAGATTGTAAATGTTAGTTTTGACGACAACATATGAATTTCATTGTTGGTTGGATTTCAGGTGACTAAGTGAATGGATACAAGTTGGAACTCAAGTAAAGTACATTTATGCGAATGGGTTCGCAATTCAGGGCCATATCCAACTTATGCGAATGGAGTCGCAAAACCGTCTCTCCGTCAACATTTGCGACTAGAGTCGCAAATCCTTGCTTCACCTCAAATTGCGAATGCGTTCGCAATTTCATGCACTTCAACATTTGCGAATGCATTCGCAAATCCCGGCACCCTCTTCTCTTGCGAACAGAGTCGCATTTCTGGCCTCCATACTGTTAGTAGCGAACGGGTTCGCAATTCCTCGCCTGTCAACTTTTGCGAACGTATTCGCAAATCTTCCCTCCTCAACAAATGCGAACGGATTCGCAAATCCTGCCCTCCATCTTGTGCGAACGGGTTCGCAAATCATGCCCTCCAAGAATTGCGAATGGGTTCGCATTTTATGCACACTCACACTTTTGCGAATGGAGTCGCATGACTTACATCTCCATCAATTGCGAATGGGTTCGCAATTCCCATGCTCTCTTCATTTGCGAACGGAGTCGCAATTCCCGCCTTCTCCGTCTTTGCAACATGGATTGCTATTTTACAACTTCAATACTATCGACGACCATGAAGACGATGAAATGCTGAAGCCTCAAGGACGAGTGTTAATCACGATGGAGTTGAAAACGAAGTATTGAGATCGATGGAGTCAAGATAGAGTTGAAGTTTGAAGTCGAAGAAATTAAAGATTCAAGATTCGAAGATTCAAGAATCAAAGATTCAAGATTCCAAGATTCTAGAATCCAAGTACAAAAAGTGATGTCATCCATGGATCCGTGATGTCAGCCAAGCATGTGACCAGTGAGATTGCTCCACATCAGCGCTCCACATGTGCGGCACTCCTATATAAACCCATGGAAGCTGAAGACTTCACTTGACGATTTTGAGAGAACGAAATCTGATATTCGAGTATCGCTATCGTTGTTTACGGCTTATAGCTTTAAGAGTTTTGGTAGTTGTTTTGTGCTGTGCACCACTAGTAGGGTTATGTGATTTAGCTCTAGGTGTAGTAGTACTAGGTCTCTGGTTCGTTGGAGTGCTGCGTCACTTGGGATACGACCTTTGATCATTCCGTCTACCTTTCTCTCCACGTGTAATAGCTTTCGTTTTGTGTTCAATGAAATGAAAAATATTACATAACTTTGTCTTCACAACTTTACCTTACATTTGCTGAGTGTGTGCGAACGAAGTTGCTGAAGTGTTAAGTGTTTAAGACCGACTTCGCGAAAAGTTGGTATCTTACGTCGAAGACGTAATTTCAATTGGTATCAGAGCGGGACGTCATACGTATACGACGTGATCCGAATTTTTGACTTCATATTTTCCGCTATAATGGAGTCGCCAATGTTTGTTCAGAAACCGATTATGCTTACTCATCAGAACTACTCAAATTGGAAAGCTAAAGTTTCTGCTAGAATCAAAGGATTTGACTCTAGATCTTGGATGGCTGTGCTAGAAGGATGGGAACGTCCATATACCCAAGATCAGGATGGTCTGAGAATTCCAAAACCAGAACGGAGTTGGACAAAAGAAGAGCATGACTTATCTACGGCAAACAGCAAATCTCTTCTAATTATTTGTGAATGGCTTGATCTCAGCATGTATCAGCTTGTTAAAAATTGCATCTCTGTCAAAGACGCATGGGAGACTCTACAGAGAACTTGTGAAGGAAGTCATGCTGTTAAGCGCTCCAAAATCAGAACTATCACTGCACAATTCCATCAACTCCGCATGAGAGAAGATGAAGACATCAATGACTACTTAGACAAGATCATGAGATATGTCAATGAGGCATTTGAACTGGGAGAAGTCTTTCCTGCTCCTATGGTTTATGAGAAAGTTCTATCCAGTGTGAGCACTAGGTTCGAAAGCAAGGTGCTAACTATTGAAGCTCGCAATGATGAAAATCAAAACTGGGATTATGCTGATTTGATGGCAGATTTGAGAAACTACGACTTGACTCTAAGAGTGCGTAGCAATCCTGAAATGTCTCTTGTTTATGAGCCGATGACTGCTCTAAAAATTTCCGAGAAGGGTAAGAGTTCAAGAAGTTCGAAACCTCAGAAAACTCCCTCGAAGAACGAGAAATCTGAATGTAGTTTCTCAGCTGATGTAAATGATTCTGATGACGATGAAGCTGAGGATATTGAACGTTTGATGAATTCAAACAATCCTGACAAACTTGCCGCACTAACCGAAATCGTCACGTATCTTGTGAAGCAAGAGTTTAAGAGAAAGAATCGTGCACGAAATTTTCGAAAATTTCAGAGAAATTCTAACTCCTTTCAGAGAAACTCCGACAACAGAAATCAAACTTCATTCTCTGACAAAAAACTTAAGGAGACAAAATTATCTCCATATTCATCAACTAGCAAGAATGTTTCTAAATTGCAGTGCTTTGAATGCAAGGGTTATGGACATGTCAAGAACGAGTGTCCTAATTTACATCGCAAGAAGAAACTGCCCGTGAGCTATGTAGTGTTTGATGATGAAAATGTAATCTCAGAAATCGAGGAGTCTGAGAATGAAAACTCTGATAACTATGAGGACAATGCTTTGGTTGTCACTTTTGGTGAGAGCTTCGACCTCGAAAACGTGGAGGTTGAAAACTTTGTGTTTGATGGTTTTCTGAAGGATACTGCAACTGCAGACAATATCTTTCGTGTTGCTTCAGCTAACCGAAACTTCTGTGACGACGATATATTTTCGGATGTTGAATCCGTGACTGAGTCTATGGAGAATGAGATGACACCTAAAGTATCTCAAACTGAATGTGCAAATGATGAGCTGCTTGCCTTGCACGAGAGTCACTCTGAACTCTCAAAATCCTATGACTCTGTTATCGCTGAGAATGGTGAACTTGAAGTGTCTTTAAAAGTTCTTACAGAATCTTGTAACGAACTCTCGACTGCTAACCGGAAGATGTATGACGAGGCCGTTGAGTTGAAAAACTCAGTTGAAAAGACAACGGACGAGAAACAGAGGCTGAACAATTCTCTAACTATTCTCAAAGTCAAATTTGATAACCTCTTCGAAGAGAAGCACAAATACTACAAGGAAGTTGTTGAACTGAGAGAATCATCTGAGAAGTTGAACTCTGAAAACTCTAAACTGAAGGCTAGTCTGAAGAAGGAAACATCTGAAGTGAAGAAACTCCAAGCTCTTTTCAAAAACACTGATGCTGAGAATGATGAGCTAAAGTCTTCCTTGATGAAAGCTCAAACTGATCTAGCTATGTGTGACAAGGAACGTTATGTCCTGAAGGAGAAGCTTCATATGACTGATGAACTGCTAAAGAAAATGAACACGAACTCTTCAGTGTTTGACAATGCTGCCTCTTACATGAACCCAAGTCGTGTTGGACTTGGCTTTCAAAAAGTTTTTGAATCTATCTACACTACACCGGAGAAGAAAGAAGTGACCTTTGTCAAAGCTTCTACTGACTCTACTGAGAGTATGACTAAAGATGATTCTATATCTCAGAGGCGAAAGGAAATTGCTGAAGGTAAGAAGGTTATGATATCTCCGGAAGCCGAATCTCAAAAGTCGAACTCGACTACTACTGTGAAGGCGGAGACATATCAATTTCCTAAGTTTATTGTAAAACTTCCTCGCGGCATCTTACCTTACGAAAAGACGTTGCTGAAGAAGTTGAGTAAACCACAGAACGTAAAATCAAAAGCTAAACTCTCTCACTCGAATTCTGCTATGATTAAGACTTCGATGGGTGTTGAAGTCCGTCAAAAGAGAAAATATGTGTGTCACTATTGCAATGAACCTGGACACATCAGACCTTTCTGCTTTAAGCTGAGAGATGACATGAATCGGGATTTCTTGACTGAACAGAAGAAGAGTGTAGTTGTCAAGAGTGTGAAGAAACACACATCCCCAGTGCCTAAGGTTGAACAGAATGTAAAGCTTGTGACTGAGTCTAAGCCTCGAAATCTTGGTATGAAGAAGAAGTGGGTACCTAAGTCCCAAAAGAGTGAAGTTAAGCTTAACTCCACCACTTCACCTACCTGGAGACCAAGAGAACTTATTTTTTGCAATGTTGCACTGAATGCTTCCGATTCTGGAAACAAAGGCATTTGGTATTTTGATAGTGGATGTTCCCGACACATGATCGGGACTAAAAAATTCTTGAAAGATTACGAGCCGATGACTGGCTCTCCCGTGGTGTTTGGAGGGGGAGCTAAAGGCATGGTTATGGGAAAAGGAACACTTCACATTAAAGGATTGCCACCAATTCGCAATGTTGTTCATGTGAAGGGTCTCGTGGCAAATCTTATCAGCATCAGCCAACTGTGTGATGAAGGGCTGAATGTTAGCTTTGATAGAGATTCTTGCAAAGTTTTTGATGTAGAAGGGAAGTGCATCATGGAAGGTCCACGTGCTAAAAACAACTGCTATACAACTGAGTATAGTTGTTTCTCTGTGACCGTTGCTGATGAAGTTGATTTATGGCATCAACGCCTTGGACACACTGGGTCTCGAAATCTGAGTAAACTTGTTAAGGGGGAGATAGTACGAGGAATCTCTCAACTCCCCAAAATCGAGAAAAGAGTGTGTGGAGACTGCCAGAAAGGAAAGCTGACGAGGTCATCTCATCCTGCACTACCAACACTGATGAGCACTACAGCCCCTTTTGAACTACTTCATATGGATCTCATGGGTCCAATGGAAGTGAAGAGTATTGCTAAGAAAGAGTATGTGCTGGTTGTGGTTGATGACTATTCTCGCTATACTTGGACAAGATTTCTGGCAACCAAGGATGAGACTTTTGATGCTTTCAAGGGCATTGTGAAATGGATTAAAACGAATCATGAAGCTAAAGTAAAGAGGATCAGAAGTGATCACGGGACTGAATTTGAGAACGCTAGCTTCAATGAATTTTGTATGATGAAGGGAATTCATCACGAATACTCGGCCCCAAAGACGCCTCAACAAAATGGGATCGCCGAACGTAAGAATCGAACACTGCAAGAGATGGCTCGCGTGATGTTAATCTCGAAAAATCTTGCACGAAATTTTTGGGCAGAAGCCGTCTCTACTGCTGGATACATTCTGAACCGAATTAGTATTCGTTCTGGCACAAAGGCAACTGCGTATGAACTTGTAAATGGCAAGAAGCCATCTGTAGCTCACCTTCGTGTCTTTGGCTGCACTTGCTATATCTTGAGGGATCGTGATCCTCTGAAGAAATTCGAAGCTAAAGCCGATCGTGGTATCTTTGTTGGCTATAGTCAGAATAGTCATGCCTACCGTGCTTACAATCTCAGAACCAGGAAGGTCATGGAAACTGTGAACATAAATTTTGATGAACAAGACTTCCTAGGAAAAGATGTGGATGAAGACTGGGTTAAAGAAGGAATCTTGGAGTATAGAACTTTTCCATCTACACCGACTGACGTGGCTCCTGAAAATGTAACTCCTAACACTTCACCTGAAGTTGGAGAATCTAGCCATCGTAACAATGATACTTCATCGTCTGATGGTGAAGAGAGTGAAGATGTTGACAACCCTGCTGATGCTCCTAGAGAGGCACCTCGCCTTATTCAAAAGAAACATCCACCTACTCAGATGATTGGAAGCCTGAATGAGCGCACTACACGCTCAAAGAAACCTACTACATCTCGGGATGAACTCTACAACATCTGCACTTCTGCTGTCTGCCTTGATATCGGGATCTCTTGCTTCTTATCTCAATCAGAACCGAAAAACTATAAGGAAGCTCTGAAGGATGATTGCTGGATCATGGCTATGCAGGAAGAGTTGAATGAGTTTACTAGAAACAATGTCTGGTCTTTGGTTCCCCGAACGTCAAATATTAATGTTGTTGGAACCAAATGGATTTTTAAGAACAAAACGGATGAGCATAATCAAGTTGTGCGAAATAAAGCTCGTCTTGTTGCACAAGGCTATGCCCAAGTGGAAGGGATAGATTTTGATGAAACCTTTGCTCCAGTTGCTCGCATTGAGTCTATTCGTCTTCTGATTGCTATTGCATGTCATCTTGGCATTAAACTTAGACAAATGGATGTCAAAGCTGCATTCCTAAATGGAGTACTAGAAGAAGAAGTGTATGTTGCTCAACCGAAAGGCTTCGAGGATCCCAAGAAGCCAAATCATGTTTATAAGCTTCACAAAGCTCTCTATGGGTTGAAGCAAGCTCCGAGAGCGTGGTATGGGTGTCTAACGGACTACTTACTGAAGTTTGGGTTTGTACGTGGCTCAGTCGACAAGACTCTCTTCTTGAAACGTGATGGCAAACATATGATGGTTGCCCAGATTTACGTTGATGACATTGTCTTTGGTGCTACCAGCTCTAAACTCGTGAAAGCCTTCACGGAATCTATGTCTTCAACATTCCAGATGAGTCTAGAAGGAGAGCTACATCAATTCTTGGGACTTCAGATATCTCAACGACCGGATGGAATCTTCGTATCTCAAAGCAAATATGCGAAAAATATGGTCGAAAGATTTGAGATGCACCATGCTAAGCCCGCAAAAACTCCCATGGCGACGACTGAATGGTTATCTAAATCAACTAAAAGTCGAAGTGTTGATCAAACTCTTTATCGTTCCATGATTGGTAGTTTACTTTATCTAACCGCCACTCGCCCTGACATTATGTTTAGTGTTTGTATGTGTGCTAGGTACCAGGCAGATCCAAAAGAAGACCATCTACGAGCTGTCAAACGGATTCTCCGTTATGTCTCAGGGACTTCTGATTTAGGCCTTTGGTATGCATGCGACACTTCATCAAATCTCGTCGGTTACTCCGATGCGGATTGGGCAAGCGACACTGATGAACGAAAGAGCACCTCTGGATGCTGCTGCTTCCTTGGCAACAATATAGTGTCATGGCATAGTCGGAAGCAAAATTGCATCGCTCTATCGACTGCTGAGTCTGAGTATGTTGCAGCCGGAAGTTGCTGCACTCAATTGCTTTGGCTAAAGCAGATGTTGGATGATTATCTTATCGAGAGTGCTCCCTTGGTGCTGTACTGTGATAACCAAAGTGCTATCAAAATCAGCGAAAATCCTGTCCAGCATTCTCGCACTAAACACATCGACATTCGACATCATTTCATTAGAGATTTGGTTGATCGTGATATAGTCAGTCTACAGCATATTTCAACAGAAAAACAGCTCGCTGACATCTTTACCAAACCTCTTGACTTTGAGAGATTTCAAACTCTAAGAAATTCTCTCTGCATGTGTTCTCTTTAAGAGTTCACGAAATTTTTGAAGTCTGAAAGATTATTTTCTTTACTTCTGAATATGCACGCTGAATCGTCGTGGATTAGTCTAATAAGTTGAACATGGATACGAGGCCGCTTTAGTCTTCGGACCCAAGTGCATTTATTCCTCTGAGTGCAAACATGTGAACTTGGCATATAACTCCCATAAGCTATCATTTGCATAGATCCATAATACCAAGTAGCGGAGGACGCCGGATCACTTTGTACGCCGGCTCCCCTCTTCGAAAGGTAGCACATGGACACCCCAGTTTAAGATGCTCTTCCATCACACTTCGGAGATGCAGGATGATCCTTGCTCCCCTCTGACTGCTGTAATGAGCATCTGTTGCATTTCATTTAAAAGCTAAAACTCGTCTGGAGGACGCAGGATGATCCTTGCTCCCCTCTGATTGTAGTAACGCTTAGTCCCAAGTGGAGTGTCTTAAAAGTTCATCTTGCACTCATGAATTAAAATCTCTTGTGCGGTGCAAACTCATCAAATATGTTTCGACGAAACACGGCATGTGTTCTTGTGATTGTGACGAAGGACGAGTTAAAATTCTATCACATACTTCGGTCCGTTTCACCGGTTTTTATCTCGAGAGATTTTTCCTTATACCTCAAAGTTTTTATCACCTCGTGTGAAATTTTTGGTTTTCGGAAAATGATGAAAATTGTGAATTCTTTTCTGGGAAAATATTTGCTCTTCACTGCCTCGTATCACCGCTTAAATCTCCACTAAAATGTTTTTGAATGTGTGTAGTGGGTTGAACGCTTGAATACTAACTCGGGATGTGCTATTTTGTTTGGTATTCCTATAGTTCATGTTCAGCATCTCGTGGAGTTCAAATCCTTAAGGCGAAATTTGAGTGTAGCTGCTTCCAGTGCATAACTCCTAATGCATGTTGGCCCTGAAAGAAGTCTTGCAACACTTGGCGCACAACACCTCATGCGAACCCAGTCGCACACCAGCTTTTGCGAACCCAGTCGCACGCCAGGAATTGCGAATCTAGTCGCACGCCGTCTCTTGCGACTCTGGTCGCACATGAGGAAGAAGCTAGTTTTGCGACTCAGTTCGCATGCGACATGAGTCTCACACCTCGCCTCACCTCTGCTGTTCAATACATATGACGCAACACACTTCATCTCCATCAACCCTGCCTTGCGACGATAAACAACCTTGTGATTCTTGCTCGTCGCCGAAAATTCTTGAAAATTTTTGAAAATTTTTGAAATTTTTTTTTTACTTAGAATTTTTTTTTTAAGAATTTCGTTTTATTTTTATTATTTTAATATTTTTTTATTATTATTTTATTCATTTTTTGTACTGATGGGCCAATTTTGTTCTGTTTATTGGGCTTTTTCGCAGGTCTTTTGTTCCAGGACGAGCAGGCCCAAAATTTTCCTATATAAAGGCCATGGAAAACTTGGTTTAGGGTTACTTGCATCCTGAAATTCTCTAAGTGTTACACTCGTTGAAGTTTGAGTTTGAAGTTAGAATTCGAGATTCTGAGTTTGAGTTTCTCTCTTCACGCTACCAGCGTTCGACGACTGTGGGTTCTATAACCTTACTTCTCTAGCTTCGCACATCAGGTGCCTGTGATCGATACTTAGGATTCTTAGATCTTCTATCGTCATCTCACTCTAGCTATCACTATGTCGTCATCCACTGGAACTCTGTTTGATGAACTGGACAAGGAAGTCCTTGAATCTCTTCGCGACGCATGGAAGAATGCACCCTCGCCTGAATCATCGAAGAAGGCGCTTCATGCCTTGCAAAAACATATGGATAAGATGGATCGTCGCTCTGGCAAGTCCATCTCTGATACTCCAACTGTTGATCTCACTAAGACTGCCAAGCCAGCACACTCTGTGTCTCATGGTGCAGGCAAGACTGCGAAAGAACCTAAACCTGGTTTCCTGCGTACCTACAAGGGAACAGTGCCTCAGAAAGAGTATGACCGCATGGTTGCTGACGGCGAGATAACATCTGATGGCAAGAAGATTGTCAAAGTTCCTTCCACTGCTGAAGTGGTGAAACCATCTGTCTCTGGGTCGGCTAACATACCCAAGAAATCAACGTCATCTGACGTTGTTGTTGAACCTAAGAGGTCTAAACCCTCTGTCTCTACTGACTCTTCTAAGTCCAAACAACGACCATCTGGCTCTGCTGATAGAGGGAAACCTATTGTCCCTGGTTCTTACATTCCTCCCATCGTGCCACACTCTTCGGGCTCGACAGGAACCGCTGCTGATCAGTTTTATGTGATGAAGGTTGAAGAATGTGGACCTCACTACAAACCTGATTTCTTCACTGAGAAGGCGGAACACCGTCTTACCTTGATTGAGAACCTGCCCATACATGAGGATCGTCAGGTCCGAGTTGCTGATTATGAGAAGTATGGACTCTCGAAGTTTTTCACTGAAATGCACATTCTTGAGTCTGTGACTCAAACTTACAGATTCTCTCTGCCAATCATTCAGAAATTTTATGCTAACTTGACCCCTGAATTCGCTGATCCGTCACACAAGATGTGTGGACGTTTTGTTTTTCGTGAAAAACTCTATACCTTCCGACCTCTGAACATTAACAACTTTCTGAAACGGTTAGAGATTGAAGGATCCTGGAAGACTCCCTCTGATGATGATAGGATGAACGCTCTGAAAATTGGTTCTTTCTTAACCAAGGGCAAGGCTCGAACTCCCCTTCCTACACCAAACAAGCTCTCTGCCTTCTATGGTGCGTTGCATAGACTCGGCATGACAAATTGGGCTGCACACCCCGACGAGAACTATCTCTCTCCAAAACTCATGCACATTCTATTTCGTCTTGGTTGTGGTGAGCAAGTTGATCTGGGTGAGATCATTTTCGCTGATATATGCAGGGTGGCTAAGGCTTGAAATGATGTTCTACGTCAGCAGCCTGACCTCGAGGAAGTAAGGAGAATTCATCTAACTCACCCATGCTTGATCTATGGGATGTTGATCGATCAGAAGTTCATTCCGATGACGGAAACTGAAAAGAAGACAAAGAAAAATTCTCACATTAACATCACTCCTACCTTCCTCAAGAATAGAGTGAATGATCTTCCGTGGACAAAGTATACGAAGCGTGAGGATGTTCCTGATCCTATCACTCCACCCTTGTCCCCAAAGTCATCCAAGAAAAGGACATCTATCCTCAAACTTGAGAATCCGAGTATCAAGCGCACAAAGACTACACCTACTCCTCAACCGAGGGTAGTTCCTCAAAAGTTTGGTCCCAAGTCTGGCTTGCCTCTGCATAAGAACCCCTTTCATCCGATGCACAACTTCCGCTCTGTTGTTCCCTCTGCTATAGTTCATCGTTGTTTCACAACAACGAAAAACTTGGAACGTAAGCAGGCTGCTCATGCCATTGCTTACAACGAGATGGTTGATGCTCAGATCGAGCAGAAGGAGGCCCTCGATGCTCTATATCAGATAACCCATCAAGGGGGAGGTTTGGGTGGATCTAGTGGTTCTAGTGCTGGCTCATCTGTTAAGAGTCTGAGCAACACGTTCATGTTTGAACTCATCAAGGATGGACTCAAGGAGGCTGTTGCTGATTTGGCCAAGTCCAAGGCTGTTGACACTGATGATGAGGGTGTTAGAGAAATGATGGCTGGAGAAGTTTTTGAGTTACTCAGAAAGGGTAAAGGCAAAGTGATTGAAGAAGAAAAGATTGTTGAGAAGAAGAAAGTTGAGAGTACGAGTACCACACATCCAGAGGTATCGCCCGCGATGCCGTCTGACGGTTTGAAAGACGTTGATGAAGAGGTTGATGTTGAAGAGCTTGATGATGAAGATGATGACGAGAGAATCAAGCTCGGTGAAGATGAGTTTGGGGAGTATGAAATTTATGGCCATCAAGACCATGACCCAGACACTGACGAAGATGCTGCTGAAGACGATGATGAAGAGGATGAAGCCAAGTCCGATGATGCTTCTCTAGAAACTACTCCTATGCGCTCACCCACTCCGACTGGCTCTCCCAGGGACTCTGAGTTTGCATCTCAGTGATGCTGATGTTATTGTGTTTCTGTTTTGAGACTTGAACTTTTTACTTGTTCTGTTTTGATTCTCTATTTGCATGCATAAGACTTGATAATTTTCCATCATGCATGTTTTTCATATCGCGTTTGTTGAACTCAGTTCGTTGAAGTCTTTTGAATGATTATTCTATTGACTAAGTTTTTGGTTTTTCATTTCTTATCTCTAATGGTTGTTGAATGATTGTTTTCCTGTTTTTACTTAGTCTATTTTTGTTATGCCTTGTTTGAGGGGGAGTTTGTGTGATTCTCATTTCTAACTCTAATTCATATGAGTTGTGCCAAAAAGGGGGAGATTGTAAATGTTAGTTTTGACGACAACATATGACTTTCATTGTTGGTTGGATTTCAGGTGACTAAGTGAATGGATACAAGTTGGAACTCAAGTAAAGTACATTTATGCGAATGGGTTCGCAATTCAGGGCCATATCCAACTTATGCGAATGGAGTCGCAAAACCGTCTCTCCGTCAACATTTGCGACTAGAGTCGCAAATCCTTGCTTCACCTCAAATTGCGAATGCGTTCGCAATTTCATGCACTTCAACATTTGCGAATGCATTCGCAAATCCCGGCACCCTCTTCTCTTGCGAACAGAGTCGCATTTCTGGCCTCCATACTGTTAGTAGCGAACGGGTTCGCAATTCCTCGCCTGTCAACTTTTGCGAACGTATTCGCAAATCTTCCCTCCTCAACAAATGCGAACGGATTCGCAAATCCTGCCCTCCATCTTGTGCGAACGGGTTCGCAAATCATGCCCTCCAAGAATTGCGAATGGGTTCGCATTTTATGCACACTCACACTTTTGCGAATGGAGTCGCATGACTTACATCTCCATCAATTGCGAATGGGTTCGCAATTCCCATGCTCTCTTCATTTGCGAACGGAGTCGCAATTCCTGCCTTCTCCGTCTTTGCAACATGGATTGCTATTTTACAACTTCAATACTATCGACGACCATGAAGACGATGAAATGCTGAAGCCTCAAGGACGAGTGTTAATCACGATGGAGTTGAAAACGAAGTATTGAGATCGATGGAGTCAAGATAGAGTTGAAGTTTGAAGTCGAAGAAATTAAAGATTCAAGATTCGAAGATTCAAGAATCAAAGATTCAAGATTCCAAGATTCTAGAATCCAAGTACAAAAAGTGATGTCATCCATGGATCCGTGATGTCAGCCAAGCATGTGACCAGTGAGATTGCTCCACATCAGCGCTCCACATGTGCGGCACTCCTATATAAACCCATGGAAGCTGAAGACTTCACTTGACGATTTTGAGAGAACGAAATCTGATATTCGAGTATCGCTATCGTTGTTTACGGCTTATAGCTTTAAGAGTTTTGGTAGTTGTTTTGTGCTGTGCACCACTAGTAGGGTTATGTGATTTAGCTCTAGGTGTAGTAGTACTAGGTCTCTGGTTCGTTGGAGTGCTGCGTCACTTGGGATACGACCTTTGATCATTCCGTCTACCTTTCTCTCCACGTGTAATAGCTTTCGTTTTGTGTTCAATGAAATGAAAAATATTACATAACTTTGTCTTCACAACTTTACCTTACATTTGCTGAGTGTGTGCGAACGAAGTTGCTGAAGTGTTAAGTGTTTAAGACCGACTTCGCGAAAAGTTGGTATCTTACGTCGAAGACGTAATTTCAGTATCTTTACTATGATTGATGGTGTACAGAAAAATTTAATATACATGTAGCCTTATCAGCTCATATTTTCTTGATCCATGGGAAGGTTTTCGATGCCGATTTTTTCAGGTTTTCGATGCCGATCTAATCGCACGATTGTTTCGTTGTTGTATGCGGAAGTGTATTAAAACATGTAAGCACGAACAAACGATCTAGTGCTCATTGTTATATGTATAGACACATGTTGATGATGAAGAGTGCGGTGTTGTATTTCCTTGATCATTGGCGGAGGAGGTTGGGGCCGTCGTTTCAGCAGATAACGCTGAAATATTAACGCTCGGGTGGGGCCTTTTACAATCTACGGATAAAATACGAAATATTTTCCAACTCGAGCTCGGCTCGACCAAAGTCTGTCACAGAATACACAATCTGTGCTTATCTTTTCGTTGTTCTTGTTGGAGTCGAAATTAATTTATTTAATTAATTTTGACTTTGACTAATTTTGACTTTCTTTGGTGGAATATTTATTTTGGGAATATTTATTATTGGGAGGAGAATCCAAGATAAAGAGAAAAAGATATTCAATATCTACAAGATAAGGTACAAGATCTTCTAGTTATGGAAGGAGTCTTTTTACCATAGAAGACTTATTACTTGGAGGAGAAGATTAGTACCTTATAAATACAAGACTCACGTGATTGAAGAAATAAGCTGGAGCGACGCCATATTGAAGAGAGAAAAATTTCCAGCACACGTTTTTATTTTTTAATTATTTATCCGAGTACTAACTATTCAGTCTCGTGACTGTTTAGTCTTTTATTATTTTTTCTCGGATTATTTTGTATTCACGACTATAGTGAACGTTTATTGCTTTTGAAGCAGCTTGGTAGGTTGTATTGATTAATACAACTTACGAAGATTATATCCTTGTTCTTTACGTTTCCCAGTTGCTGTACTTTTTACTATTTCCGCTGCATAACTGAATCTGCTGTTCTGTGACAGCAGTACTCAATCTGTTGTTCTCTGGACAGCAGAACTTAAACTCGTTACAGTGACTGACCGTGGAGATCTAGTTCACAAGCCCTCGAAGTTATGGACGAAGGATGAACGAGAAGCTGCTTCCGCAAACGAAAAGGCGTTGACGGAACTCTACGGTTCTGTCGACACAAATATGTTCAGACTAATCAAGAACTCAAAATCAGCAAAGGAGGCTTGGGACACGTTGCAGATCCACTGTGAAGGAAACAAGTCCGTGAGGGAGTCTCGGCTGAGGGTTCTCGCAACTAAGTTCGAGAACATGAGGATGAGGGAAGATGAAACTGCAACAAGCTACTTCAATGCATTGTATGACATAGCCAACGAATGTGCGGAACTCGGAGAGCCCATGCTCAACAAAACACTCGTATCCAAAGCCTTGAGAACACTGTCCTCTAAATTTCTCATCAAGGTAACGACTATTGAAACGGCAAAAGTTGCAGGTGACATCGAATTTTCAGAGTTAATGAACAACATCAAGACTTATGAGATGACGATGCTTGAACAAGATCAGCATGGTTCCAGTACTCTGAACGTCACATCACTCTGGTCCAAAGGTCAACCAACTGACAGTACACCACAAGCTAGCAGTTCCAGACTTCTGTCCAGTCAAGAGACTGAAGATGATGATGAAGAGGCCGACCTGATGGAGCTCCTGAATGCAAATGATGAAGACAAGGTACCATTGCTGACCAGACAAATGAAGCATCTGTACAAGAGACGTTTTAGTCCAGAGACCAGGAAGCTAGCAGTTCCAGACTTCTGTTCAGTCAAGTGACTGAAGATGATGATGAAGAGGCCGACCTGATGGAGCTCCTGAATGCAAATGATGAAGACAAGGTACCATTGCTAACCAGACAAATGAAGCATCTGTACAAGAGACGTTTGTAGTCCAGAGACCAGGAAGAAAACATCTGAAAAACTGAACGAGAGTACTCCAACTAGCCAAAGACGTGCATATTCTAACACCAGATCGAAGAATTTGTCAACCATACAATGTCACGAATGCAAGGGGTTTGGTCACATCGCCAATGAATGTGCAAACACACTAAGAAGGTTGGGAAGAAAATTCAACTATGTTGTCTTAGATGATGACAATTTGAGTGAAGACGAAGGAGACATGAGTACCCCAACACATGATCAAAGTGCCCTATTCGTAGACATGGATGAGAGAACACTTTCAGACTTTGAGTTTCAAGACACAACAAATTTTGATGTTATGACAACAAGGTATGACTATGAGGATTCAAAATTATTTTGTCTAAACTCTGTTGTCTATGATACAGATGATGAACACGAGTATGCATCCGAAGAAGATCCAATGAAGTTTTTCTTTGAACTCAAGTCGTTGTATGACATCCTTAATGTCAAGTACAAGAACCAGTGCAGTACAGTACAACAACTGCAGATTGAGAACAAGTCTCATAAAGCTGATTTGACACGACTTGAAAGGATGCTGACTAAGAAGGATATTGAGCTGAACAAGACTAAAAACAAGTTGGAGGAAGCAAATGCAACATTCAAGAAGATGAACAAAGGTAAAATCACTCTTGATGAATTGTTAGTTATGGGACATCATGATAAATGTGGTTTAGGTTTTCAAAATAATGAATGATGAAGTAGAAAATCAAACAAATTCAAATGTTGTTTTCTCAAAAGTTGTCTCAGCAAATGGAAAATCTTTTGTTAGAGCTGGTACCAGTACTTTGTCTGACACAACTAGTCCGAGTACTTCTGAACTTGTTACTGAACTTCAAGTTATTGCTGAAAAATAACAAGTTGGTACTGAAGAATCCATAAAGAAAAAGAAGTACATTTGTCATTACTGTTTTGTACCAGGACATATTAAGCCATTTTGCATGATAAGAATGAGAGACATGAGTAGACACGGAGTTGTGAACAATTTTAGTTCAGGTACCAAGACTGAAATGAGTACAAGACATGCTAACAAAGCCTCAAACGCTGTTCATAGACCAAAGATTGTTTGGGTACCAAAGTCCAAAATTTTGTGTAATAGTGCACTGACATTTTCTAAATCAAAGTTTGCAGGTGCATGGTACTTTGACAGTGGTTGTTCTAGTCACATGACTGGTAACAAAAACTGTTTAGTGGACTACACTTCTTACAACGGAGGTTATGTGACTTACGGTAGTGGTGGTAAGGGTAAGATTGTTGGTAAAGGAGTTTTGAATGTTCATGATTTACCAAACTTGACCAATATATTTCATGTCAAAGGACTAAAATCAAATCTTATAAGTGTTAGTCAACTTTGTCATAATGGTTTAAATGTGAAGTTCAACAAAGAGTCTTGTGAAGTGTTTGATGAAAATACTAAGTGCATTATGAAAGGTGTTAGGTCACTGAATAATTGCTATTATGCTGGAAACACCATGTCTACTATTTTGCAGGTAGTTGATACAACAGTTGGAGAAACTATTCCAGTACCTGTTGCAGAACATGTTCCAGTACCTGTACCAGTATCTGTTGAAGAACATATTCCAGAACCTATTGCAGAACCAACTGATGACTTACCTAATGCAGTGCACGACGCTTCATATGATGACTCGACAGATGATGAACCAAAATCAACGTCTCAAGAACTCGATGCTACCAATGGTCACTCAAATGCAGATTTAGTGTGTGGAGATTGCCTGAAAGGAAAAAAAGTACGAGTACCACACACTGTAAACTCAACAAGGAGGACAATGCTGATGTGTACCATTGAAAATTTAACAAGACACGATGGTGGTACAAACACTGACAGAACACTGTGCAGACAGAAGACTAGAACGGACACTGAATTCCTGAAGATCAAATCAAGTCCCAGGACAGAACATTTGAAAGATGTCAACCGAACAAACCACTATAGTACTTCAGAAGTCAACAACCGACGTCACTTCAGCAGAGATAGTGTTGAGAAAAAGGTAATCAAATTAGAATATGTCAATACGGAAAAACAACTTGCTGATATTCTAACAAAGCCTTTAAGTTTTGAGAGGTTTTCGACACTAAGGAAATCTCTTTGTCTTTGCACCGCATGAAGTGATCGGGGAGGCTGAGTCAACATGAGTACTGACTGATATGTATTCTGGTATAGTGACTACTCAATTTTTATGTTCAGTTTAGTTGAGAATTCGAGGTCTTAAAAATTTCGCAAAGAGATGAAAGTGTTATTATTTCACTCCTGATGTATAACTTGCTTGCATATCATACTTCTACACCGTTCGGTACCACAGACAAAAAAAAAATTAAAAAAAAATCAAAAAAAAAAGTCTCTGAAAAACCGAGTGTAGAATTAAATTTATGTATTGATGAGCATCGGAGTTGATTTTCTCGCTTATTGGACTATTCACCATTCAATATGCTGAATTCGATATAACTGTTGTGTAGTTGCTGGACTAGTATAATTTGGTTTTTAGACCATTGTTGACTCGACATGGAATGTGGTGGTTGTGTGTGCACTGATATCTGAGTTCTCTCTAAGTGTTTAAAACTCTTGATCTTCTTGACTGCCACGTTAGTTGTCTTCAATTTTATTTCTGTTTGGTATATTTGACATTTGATTATTCGATCTCTCTTCATTATCTCCTAACCCATGTTTCGTGAAGTGTGTTTCTTGTATGTGTTCGACCAGTCTCACATCAAGGGGGAGTAAATTAAAATTTTCATGAGTTTTGTGATAGGTTTCACAGTTCAGTTTAAATTAAATTTTTCATGTGTTTTGTGACTGGTTTCACAGTTCCTGTTTTTCATGTGTTATGCGACTGGTCTGCCACCAGTTCATGTTCTGACTCACCCGATGAGAGCACTGTTCCTGTTTAGTACACTTTGTGTATATTTCTCGTTGAGTACAGAGACCGCAGTTCGTACAGAGTTCAAGTTCCAGTACTCAGTTCCCAGTTCTCTGTTCCCAGTTCAAGACCTGCTGCAAGAGTTCCCAGTTCCGAGTACCAGTACTTAGTACGATGTCAGCTTTGCAGGGGGAGTTTTATGACTTCACATGAAGTTTATTTTCGTAGGGGAGCAGAGTTTATTACATTTGCCAAGAGAGTTCATATCTGTAGGGGGAGTCGTCTCGACAATAACTTCAAGAGGAGAATTGACATCAAAGAGTTGACGACACCTTCAGAAAGACAAAAAGGGGGAGTTTGTTGGAGTCGAAATTAATTTATTTAATTAATTTTGACTTTGACTATTTTGACTTTCTTTGGTGGAATATTTATTTTGGGAATATTTATTATTGGGAGGAGAATCCAAGATAAAGAGGAAAAAATATTCAATATCTACAAGATAAGGTACAAGATCTTCTAGTTATGGAAATAGTCTTTTTACCATAGAAGACTTATTACTTGGAGGAGAAGATTAGTACCTTATAAATACAAGACTCACGTGATTGAAGAAATAAGTTGGAGCGACGCCATATTGAAGAGAGAAAAATTTCCAGCACACGTTTTTATTTTTTAATTATTTATCCGAGTACTAACTATTCAGTCTCGTGACTGTTTAGTTTTTTATTATTTTTTCTCGGATTATTTTGTATTCACGACTATAGTGAAAGTTTATTGCTTTTGAAGCAGCTTGGTATGTTGTATTGATTAATACAACTTACGAAGATTATATCATTGTTCTTTACGTTTCCCAGTTGCTGTTGTTTCAACCGTTTTTGTTACGTTTGTTTTTGTGTTTATCGTCGTTTTATGTTCATGTCTTTTATCGTTTTTCGTCTCTTTTCACTTCTTTTTGTCGTTTTATCGTCCGGACAGGTGTAGGCGAAACGGGGAGAGAAAACGTGCGAAAACGGCTAAGAAACGAGCAATAGACGAAGAAGGTTTTCCGATAAATTCCAGCATCGGGCAGCTGCGGAGAAATTGTCATCACGGCTTCGTTTACCGTCGGATCGGCCTCAAATTCTCACGACATGACAAGGACTCCTTGATCTATATTTTGACCGAAGGGATCGACGAGATTAAGTTCTAGGCAAGAGATATCGAGCGAAAACGGAAGCAGCAAAAACCAGAATTTTGGCGCGTTTGCGCCATCCTGGCGCATTTGCGCCAAACTGCTGAGAGCGTGGCGCATTTGCGTCAAGCGGCTGGGAGAGTGGCGCATTTGCGCCACATGGCGTTGACCCAAGTTTGACCAGCCTTTTGGAGCTCTTTTGGAGGGGCATTTTCGTCTATTCAAGGCCAAGATAAAGAGCACTATATAAGGATTTTGTGGGCACTAAAAGCATCTTATCCATTCCATCTTCACCAACACCCACCTTTCCCCCATTTTCTCTCTCTTAGATATTTTCATGTTCTTAGATCTAGTTTTAGTTTCAATTTTATCTCCATCATCCATTGAGATTTTGTATTCAAGCATTTGAAGAAGGTTGTTTAGATTGCTTCAAGGAACACATTGATGTAAACAATATTCGATTTGAAGCTCTTTGGTAATATCTCCCTTTTCATTGCTTGTTTATGATTTTGATGATGAATGTTTGTGTGCTTTTTATGAATATGTTTGGTTAGATTGCATGTTAGGGATTGGGTGATGAGTAATTAGGTTTGGGTGATTTGTAATTACATGAATTTGGGGATAATTGATATTTTGACTTGTTGAGGAGATGGACCAAATCTCTCATTCTTGGTATGCTTCTATTGTTTGATTTATACGTTATAGACCATAATCTATTATCTCCGGCCTAATCGTGGTTACGTATGGCCGGCCTAATCGTGGTATCGTATGGCCTAACTCGATTAATTGTGATTTCCGATTATGAGAGTTTTTACGTGTGAAGTGACTCTATATAACCTCGTTTTGATATTTAGACTTGAATCTCGGTTGGGTATGGTCGAAGTTGATCACGAGTTAGTGTAGTTTCACTTATCATTGTTATTCATGTATTGCATTGAACTCATTCCAATTACTACGATCTCATTCCCTAACGTTTCACTCACTTGTTAATTTGCATTTTAGATAGTTTAATTTTAGTTTGTCTTTGCGTGCTACATGTTGCTCTAGTTATCCTAGCTTTCACTCTTACAAAACCCCCCTCCGTGGATTGTTTGTTTATTTTAGTTATTTTATTCTCTTCCCTTGAGCAAGATAAATTCTCTTGAGACGACACACAAGGCCGATAGTATTGCTCCTCTCGAGAACGACACACGGGTAAATAAATCGAGACATCACACATTTTAATTAAACAAATTTTGGCGCCGTTGCCGGGGAGCAATTTAGGCTTTTGTGTGTTTGTTGATTGGTTGTTTGTCTTGCACTTGTTTTTCTTATTTACTTTTTCTTCGTTCGCTTGAGTTATCGTTTGCTTTCCACTCGGTGCGTGTGATTTTGTGCGTTAGTGTTGTGTATGCAAGGTTGAAGACGTTCATCCTTCCATCGCTACTACAACGACCGAGGTGATATCATGGCTAGACGCAACGGTAACCGGGCTTATGACGATGATTATTCCGATTTTCCATACGAGAGGGACTTTTCTCCGAGTTATTGTTCAAGCCGCCGAGCTCATGATTTATATTGCCGACCTCGGCATGCCGGTGTTTCTTATTATGATGACCGAGATTACTCACCTCCACGCCACCGAACGCATCATAGATACCGCGACCAAGATCTTGATTACTCATCCATCGAGAGGGATTCCATGTCACCGCCTCCTTGTCGAGACCGAAGAGAAAGGGAGCCGCCTCGGGACCTTAACCGTGGAAACTACCGTGAAGAGAGATTTGTTGGGAATGGATATGATTATTGTCGTCAATACACCGGGGTGCAAGCGCCAAAGCGACGAACTATTGAGGATTTCTCAAAGCCAAAACTTCACCATGTGTTGCCTCCACGACGTGAAATTGGGGATTTCAATCGAACGAGGTACTCATCCAACCCTTCTTGCAAAAGCCGTTTTCCGAGGGTCCAAGACGACAAGCTCTTGCCGCATCATCTAGCTCGACTACCGTCATTCTCCGGGTTGCCTAATGAGGACGCTACTTTGTTTCTTAAAGATTTTATCATTGAAGTTGAGACACTTCCATTGGACGGCTTTGAGAAGGATGAATTGAGAGTATGGTGTTTCAAATATTGCATGAGAGATGGAGCCCGTGATTGGGTGATGTCATTGCCTTCTAGATTCGTGCACACGTGGAAAAATCTTTTCGACGTATTTATCGCTCGTTTTTTCGCCCACCACAACGGTCTCCTATGCCACCTCCTCCATCTATATGCATTTTGATGGACGCGATCGAAGGTGAGATGGACCACTTGTTAGTTGAGGGCATATTACACTACATTGAGGAGTGCACCGTCGAGGACAAGTGGGAGTTGGAGCCCGGCATGTGCATCGAGGAAGAGAAGCCCCCTTTTGGGGATGATGATGTTATAGCCGACCAAGAAGACGATCCATTGATGATTGATACCGGTGTTGAGCCCGAGAGTTCTCCTCTATATGACACGGGTGATGGGGAAGACGAGTTTGAGGACATGTTTCTTCCGTTGGAACTCGAGAAGCCGAGTGTGAGCCGAGTTACACCACCATCTATCTTGGTTGGCCCTCATTTATGTAAGATGGGATTCGGTTGGAGCTTTGGTAGACGCATTTCGGGATTGGTTGATTTGGGAGTGGACATAAGTTTTTCCCTATGTGTTGAAGATGTGGCGGGTATTGGTGATGGAAAAATAGATGATCTCGGTTGTGATTCTAAGAAAGTTCAATGGACTTTAGAGGAGATGATCTTTCTCCAAAAGTTGAGTTCGATATATTTAGAGGTCCCGGTGGAGGAGAGGAGTAGAAACGGCTTAATGGACTTATTGTGTTCCGTAGATCGATCATTCACTCGTTCATATTTGGAGAATCGAGTCCCTTTGGCCGAAACGCTCTATCTCCGGAAGTATAGCTCGATCTTTTTAGCGGCCGAGTTGGAAGATATTTACTATCTACCTTTTGACGCAAGTGTGGGGGAGACCTCCTTATCAAAGCTTATTGTTCGTTGTCTCACTTTGCGTGCTCTCGATGGACCTTCTCTTCAGAACCGACCGCCCTTAACGGAGATGGTTTTCTTGAGAAAGTGGAGTTCTATATTTTTAGTTTCGAGGTGGTAGATCGTGGATGTTGTTGGCTTGGGAAGTGAAATGAGTGCCTCGTGGGGGCAAGCCCACGAAACGTCGAGCTAACGACGTTAAACCAAGCGCTTAGTGGGAGGCAACCCACGTGTGTTGTGTTTTCTAATGTCATTTGTTTTTGTTCGTTTTTGGTGTGTAGGTGTTGGTGTTTATTTCGAATGGTCGGGATTCTCGAAGTTGACAAGCGTCGGTATGAGGAAATAATTGTTCGGAGAATTTTGGAGAAGAGCACGGAGTTTTCGGGGTGCCGAGAGTCCATTAAACGAAGAAACGAGAGCCCTTTTCCCAGCGCAATTGCGTCAAACCCTGACGTGTTCGCGTCAAACCCCCAGCAGATTGACGCATTTTAGCCCATTCCTACGCATTTGCGTCAAAAAAAAAAAAAAAATCAAAATTCAAAAAGGGGATAAAGTTTCAATTTCCACCACACATTTCACAAACCCATTAACCCTCTTCTTCACTCCTCTCTTACGAAAATCCCGTACCCACCACCGACACCATCATCTACGGTCAAGCTCCAACCTCCGACCGCAGCCGCGACCCCGTCTCAACCACTCCACGCCGCCGCGACGACCTCCACCTGCTCCAGCCCGCTCCCATCTCCGACAACAACAGCCCGCTGCTCCGCCTCAGTTCATCCCCACCTCCGTCTCCAGTCGCCGTCCGACGCCCTGCAATCCGACAACCCACTGCCCAGCTTCGACCATCGCCACGCCCCTGCTCAGCCAATCACCCCCGTTCGCCTCTTGCCGTCGATTGCTCTTTACCACTTAGTTCCGACCGAGCCGCACCACAGCTCACTCTCATCCGCTCCGGAAGCCCCCCGACGACCTCGTCTACGTGCCGCCCGGTTGTTTCTATCCTTATCTTTCTCTTATGATCGTATGTGGACTTTGTTGTTGTGTTGACCTTTCTAGACTCTTGTGATATTATGTGTATTGTTTTTTGTGATGTTTATATTTTTGCTGTTTTTATTGTTGTGGTTGATTTGGTTGTCCCCCGCATCTTAATTTTCGAGTAGTTCATGGTGAAATTTTTATTGAATATGCTTGTATGTTGGTCGCATGAGGACATGCTCGGGTTTAAGTGTGTGTGTGTGTGTGTGGGGGGGGGGGGGGGGGGGGGTCTTGGATAGTTGTACGTATTTTTGACTTGTGTGTGTTATTTTTCTGAACCTTTGAACTGTCCGGTTTGTTTTAAAGTTTATGCACCTTTCAAAAATAAAATTGTTGGCTATTTCAATTTTAAAACTCGTGTGGTATATCCTATTGACTTAAAGATGTGAAAAATGGCTTAAATTAAAATTTCCAAAAACCTTGTGAGTATTCGTTGATAATTCTCTTTTATTGGAGCGTCTCATATAAAATCTCTCGTTGTTTTCATGCCTCAAAGAAATTTTTCGAACCTTCAATGATTTTGTGTCAAGGTTTATCAAGAGAGCACTAGAACTTGCATGTGAAAAGTTTCAAAATCGTATGTCATAACTTGTTTGATCGATTACATGATAAGAATGATCGTTTAGGATTAACCTTCCGGCCATATTCATAAATATTACCCTTGAGCCCGTCGTGGACACCATAGTTAACCCCGTTGAGCCTACATATTTAACTGTTTCTTTGACTATCTCATACACTTATCCCTTGATGAAGAGGTGTTGGAGTTGCATGTGTCGGCCCTTCGTACTTATCGTTCGATCCTTGTGGGTGTGCTAGTAGCCACGATTGTGATACATGATCCGTTCTCGAGTGACGTCTTGTGACGAGTTTGTCGTTTGATGTCGACATATACATATACACACACATATATATATATATAAAAAAATGAGAAAAGAGGTATTTACACCTCACACAAAAAATATATATATATATATATATAAAATATATATGGTATTCATAATAATAATATTGGTGCTTTTGTTCTTGCACCTAAGTGTGTATTGATTTTTTTGACGAGAACCTGAAATTTTGTTTAGAGGCGAAAAATGTGTGATTATATACATAATGTGCCGAGTTGGAGTTTTTACATGTGGAGATATGGTGCTTCGGAGGAATAAGGAGATTTGCTTTGATTTGACAAGTCCACTTTCCCAAAAATTTCCCGAATTCCCATAACCGAGCCCCATTACACCCTATAGACGATCATTATTCTTTGATTTTCGAGATAACTAACTTTGATAGGTGGAGTCTTTTCTTACGTGTGAGCTTATGGTGGTGATTCTCTTGACACTTATATTCATTACTTGAGGCATTCTTATTTAAATCCTTTCATTCGAGCCGACTATTCTTATGTGCAAGCTTTGTTCGACTTGCTTCCTTCGCTTGCATGTTGATTTTTATTGAGTGAACCTAGCTTGTGTGGAAAAAGAAGAGGGTTAGCTTGTGAGGGAAATATGTTTGAGCCGTGATTCTATACTTTAAGTCGGTGGTATATGTTGTATCGAGTTGGAAAGTTGACGTAGCTTGTTTTGATGAGTGTGGTGCATAGTTCTTACATGAATTTGGAGAGTACTTTGTTTTAGAGCTTTTGTGTTCTTTCTTTGGTGGTGTTTTGTTGCTTGAGGACAAGCAATGTTTTAAGTGTGGGGGGGTTGTTTCAACCGTTTTTGTTACGTTTGTTTTTGTGTTTATCGTCGTTTTATGTTCATGTCTTTTATCGTTTTTCGTCTCTTTTCACTTCTTTTTGTCGTTTTATCGTCCGGACAGGTGTAGGCGAAACGGGGAGAGAAAACGTGCGAAAACGGCTAAGAAACGAGCAATAGACGAAGAAGGTTTTCCGATAAATTCCAGCATCGGGCAGCTGCGGAGAAATTGTCATCACGGCTTCGTTTACCGTCGGATCGGCCTCAAATTCTCACGACATTACAAGGACTCCTTGATCTATATTTTGACCGAAGGGATCGACGAGATTAAGTTCTAGGCAAGAGATATCGAGCGAAAACGAAAGCAGCAAAAACCAGAATTTTGGCGCGTTTGCGCCATCCTGGCGCATTTGCGCCAAACTGCTGAGAGCGTGGCGCATTTGCGTCAAGCGGCTGGGAGAGTGGCGCATTTGCGCCACATGGCGTTGACCCAAGTTTGACCAGCCTTTTGGAGCTCTTTTGGAGGGGCATTTTCGTCTATTCAAGGCCAAGATAAAGAGCACTATATAAGGATTTTGTGGGCACTAAAAGCATCTTATCCATTCCATCTTCACCAACACCCACCTTTCCCCCATTTTCTCTCTCTTAGATATTTTCATGTTCTTAGATCTAGTTTTAGTTTCAATTTTATCTCCATCATCCATTGAGATTTTGTATTCAAGCATTTGAAGAAGGTTGTTTAGATTGCTTCAAGGAACACATTGATGTAAACAATATTCGATTTGAAGCTCTTTGGTAATATCTCCCTTTTCATTGCTTGTTTATGATTTTGATGATGAATGTTTGTGTGCTTTTATGAATATGTTTGGTTAGATTGCATGTTAGGGATTGGGTGATGAGTAATTAGGTTTGGGTGATTTGTAATTACATGAATTTGGGGATAATTGATATTTTGACTTGTTGAGGAGATGGACCAAATCCTTCATTCTTGGTATGCTTCTATTGTTTGATTTATACGTTATAGACCATAATCTATTATCTCCGGCCTAATCGTGGTTACGTATGGCCGGCCTAATCGTGGTATCGTATGGCCTAACTCGATTAATTGTGATTTCCGATTATGAGAGTTTTTACGTGTGAAGTGACTCTATATAACCTCGTTTTGATATTTAGACTTGAATCTCGGTTGGGTATGGTCGAAGTTGATCACGAGTTAGTGTAGTTTCACTTATCATTGTTATTCATGTATTGCATTGAACTCATTCCAATTACTACGATCTCATTCCCTAACGTTTCACTCACTTGTTAATTTGAATTTTAGATAGTTTAATTTTAGTTTGTCTTTGCGTGCTACATGTTGCTCTTGTTATTGTTAGCTTTTAGGATCGTAACCTGGCTCTAATACCACTTGTTACGGGACAAAGCTCTAAACGCCACACGATCAAGACCGGTGCCACTAGATACTACTTGTTGCAGACCGACGATGTATAGTACGAATAATAATGCGGAACCCCGAAAATAACTCAACAATAAATAAAGAAGACAAGGAATTTACGTGGAAACCCAAATCGGGAAAAACCACGGGAGGAACGACGAGAACTTTCACTATAATATTGTCGATGATTACAAGGATTGATATTCACTCTAAAACCCTCTAATCTCACACAATATTATCACATGGTGTCTCTCTTGGTGTTCAACACACAAATAATTCTGTCTATGGAGATCCCTATTTATAGGTGTAGAAAACCCATAAATTAGGTAACCAATAGGAATAGGAATAAACCCTTTTTCCTAATATATGTCTCCTAAATCCATAAGGAATAGAATTATATTATATTCAATATAATTCTAATTTTCCTAAATAAGGAAACAAAATTCCTACGGATTCGAGTCATATTTTAACAATCTCCACCTTGACGAGAAACCGCGAAATCCCATCGCTCATGTGAAATCACATCACATATAACACAAAGCCGCGAAATCCCATCGCGCATGCGAAATCTCATCGCACATCATATCATAAAGCGAAATCACATCGCCCATGCGAAATCACATCGCACTCCATAGTCTCGTCCTTCTTCTTCCTCCAAACGCCCTAACGGGCCTAGTTCCTAGAAGATTGGACCTTCAAAGGTCCCCACGAATCGGAACATACATACCAGAGTGTCTTCTTCGAGTTGTGAGCCAAATTCGAGATATACCCTCTCGACCGCTTTCCAAGCGCACAATGATCACCAGATTTAGAAACACTCCATCGATCGATATACACTCGATCCTTCTTGTCGACTTTCCTCACATGCCCAAGCCGCACATGGTCTAGTCGTGTAGACTCTTCATCCGAGAGCCTAGTTTTTCCCACGGTTACTTCGTTCACCGCTTCTTCTTCATTAAGCTTGGTCACTCCGGCCTTCGTTTGCATGCCTCTAAGCCGGATAGACTCTTCTACCAAGAGTCGGGTTTCGGCCCCGGTTACTTCCTTCACCGCGCCTTCATGGAGGACATAAGGTCACATTGCCTTTTCGTCTCCTCCCAACACTACCAAAGCTGCTTTGGTAGCCTCAAAAACTCCACCTTCACAGGTGTAGCTAAACATAACTCCGGTTACTTCGTTCACCGAGCTATAGTGACATACCTTATTCCCGTGTCGCGACTTCGAATTCCCCGAGTCGCTCCCTTTATCACGGTACTTCTTTTCAATGTCAAGTCCATCACACGATGTCACATTGGAGACACCCACACCAATTCTCTTCACGTTCTCCCACGCAAATAGCGCCAATAACACGGCTACATAGGATATTATCTCGAAAAGTTGCCACAACTCTTCCAATAATTCCCACAACTCCTTTGCGGACCTTGTCTCTATGGTTTCCTCGGTCATGGAGTTCGATATATGAAGGTCAATGGTAATTACCTTCCGATCGAGCTCAATCCTTCTGGACTCCTCCATGTCGTGATGGTAAAGAAGAAACCCCCGTTGAGACTTAAATTCGGTAAATCGTACCTCACGCTCGTCATCGAAACCTTGCTCCGGAAGGTAGTAGGATCGTAGTCTGGAAGGTCACGGGATCGTTGTCTGGCTCTGAAAGGTCACGGGATCGTTGCCTGGCTCTGATACCACTTGTTAGCTTTTAGGATCGTAACCTGGCTCTAATACCACTTGTTACGGGACAAAGCTCTAAACGCCACACGATCAAGACTGGTGCCACTAGATACTACTTGTTGCAGACCGACGATGTATAGTACGAATAATAATGCGGAACCCCGAAAATAACTCAACAATAAATAAAGAAGACAAGGAATTTACGTGGAAACCCAAATCGGGAAAAACCACGGGAGGAACGACGAGAACTTTCACTATAATATTGTCGATGATTACAAGGATTGATATTCACTCTAAAACCCTCTAATCTCACACAATATTATCACATGGTGTCTCTCTTGGTGTTCAACACACAAATAATTCTGTCTATGGAGATCCCTATTTATAGGTGTAGAAAACCCATAAATTAGGTAACCAATAGGAATAGGAATAAACCATTTTTCCTAATATATGTCTCCTAAATCCATAAGGAATAGAATTATATTATATTCAATATAATTCTAATTTTCCTAAATAAGGAAACAAAATTCCTACGGATTCGAGTCATATTTTAACAGTTATCCTAGCTTTCACTCTTACAAAACCCCCCTCCGTGGATTGTTTGTTTATTTTAGTTATTTTATTCTCTTCCCTTGAGCAAGATAAATTCTCTTGAGACGACACACAAGGCCGATAGTATTGCTCCTCTCGAGAACGACACACGGGTAAATAAATCGAGACATCACACATTTTAATTAAACAGCTGTACTTTTTACTATTTTCGCTGCATAAATGAATCTGCTGTTCTGTGACAGCAGTACTCAATCTGTTGTTCTCTGGACAGCAGAACTTAAACTCGTTACAGTGATTGACTTTTTTGTTTCTGTGCGTGAACTGCGAGTCGACCTCATTTTCAGTTCTACTTTTTTTACTGTAACTACCGTTTGATTTTCTACTTTGAAAGAGGAATGAAGGTGATGAAATTAATAATTAGGTGAGTGGATTAGCAAGAGGGAAAAAGTAGATCTGAAAAGAGGAGTCTGACGGCTGAGAAATGAAAAAACCTACCAGGTATTTAACCATTATACTAATATATATATAGTATATTATATTAAGAATATTTAAATAAAATTACGTGTAAACGAGTTGCTCGCGAGCAGCTCGTTTTTTGAAAAAAGGAGCTCGAGCTCGGCTCGTTTAAGGTAACGAGCAGCTCGAGCTCGAATCGAACTCGAGTTTGACCGAACTCAAATCGAGCGTTGACTCGAGCAGCTCGCGAGCGCTCGTGAGCCGCTCGACTCGTTTTACAGCCCCAGGCAAGTACTCAGGCAATCAGGCGATCTCATAGGAAAAGTTAGTGAGGGAAGTAAAATGAGAGTATGAATCTATTCTTATGGATTTATACTCAGTTCAATTCAAACTTATTTAGTAAAATTTATTTCAATTCAGTTCGAATTTATTAAGTTCAGTTTAGTTCACTTATTTTTTATATTTATATGTAGGGAAAAATATCAATTATACCTTTTTTTTCCCACATGTTATTTACCTCCTTATTCTTTTTTAAATTCCGAATTTATTAAGTTCAGTTTAGTTCACTTATTTTTTATATTTATATGTAGGGAAAAATATCAATTATACCTTTTTTTTCCCACATGTTATTTACCTCCTTACTCTTTTTTAAATTCCACACGAGCCCTCTTCCCCCAAATTATCTCCCCACCCCTCGTGAGCGCAGACGCAGACACAACTCCGAAATCCCTCCCGTTCCCCGGCAAATTGGTCGGCTGCTTGAACTCGCCCCCGCCGTCCAGATTCCGATCGGGATAGCTGGGGCGCTGCTGCGCAACGGCGTTGAGTATTCAGTGCCCATGGCCACCACGGAAGGGTGTTTGGTGGCGAGTACCAACAGGGGTTGCAAGGCGATCCACATCTCTGGTGGCGCCACGCGTGTGCTTCTCCGGGATGGGATGACTAGAGCTCCGGGATCGTAAAATAGAGCAGGTGCACCTGCTCTTTGATTTGTAAATTTCACACATACACCACATATGTGCGTGATTTTTTTTAACTTTTATACAGTATTTACTAAAATTATTTTCCTATCTTTAGTAATGCTGGTCACTATTTCAGTCTCTGGTTCTGCATTGATAAATGAATTTGTGTGTGTTCGAATGTAGAAAAGCTTGAACATCACTATGTGCTTGTGTGTGAAATAACTTGGAAAAATCAGAATGGATTTTGAGATTAAATTACAACTAAGATTGATTGTTGTGTGAAAATAAAATTATAATTAGTGTTGTTAATTATTGATTTTACCAAGTTATTAAACAAGAAATCAATATTGGTATATGGAGTATAGCTTATATTTGGCCTTGTTTTAGATTTTCAGGAGTTTGCCAAGCCTTTGCGACTCTTACCAGCGAAAGAAGCGAAGGCTTCGGTTGAGAACTCAGCCTCTTCTTTCCTGTCAGGTGGTTCCGAGTCCTTTTACCAAGTCAAAATACAGACGACCAAGACTTCTGGGTCGGGACTTGATGACTCGAACTCTGGGGTTTTACTATGTTTGATTGACGAGAATGGGACTTCCATTCTGCAAAGAGTGCCGACTACTTCGGTTGGAACTGATACATGGTCAGATGACAAGGTCATAGATGAGAATTCGCATTTTCAGAGGGGAGCCACTGACGAATTCTCTTTCGTCGGACCTAATCTTGGAAGAATTTTATTAGCTGTTTGGGTCGGCATGGAATCAGGTTTATCAACGAGCATCTTTTTTCAGAAAATAACTGTTTGGTTTCTTCAGTTATACTGATAATGGATGTGCAGGTCAATGGAGAATAGGCGGCATAAGGTTGACCATCATCACCCATCGTCAACCCAAACATCTAACCAGTTTACAGTACAGTTTCGAATTCGAAGACGCCTTGCTCGGGGAAAAACCCGAGGCTTCCATGATGGAACTCAGGCCTCATTCCGTCACTTCATTTTCCGGGGACGAATCGAGTGCACCCCCCTCGCTCGATACTTACATCGCTTCAAACGAGGAGAGCATGAAGGAGTACTCCCACCTGAAAACGTCGTTGCTATTGTACGACTCCGTTTTTATCCTGGCCGGCTCGACTTTCGCCTACTTCCTGACCGGTGAGAATGCTTCTTACGCCTTCTTAACTGGTGGGGTTTTCGGGTTCCTTTATCTACTGCTGTTGCAGAGGTCGGTAGACGGGATTTCGGCAGAAGAGCTTGTTCCGACAGAGAGCGATGAGTTTGCTTTCGCCATCGTGACTTTGAAATCTGGTTCGGGCGAGGACGGAGTTAAGCTGACTCCTAAAGACGTCGTTTTCGGGATGATGGGGTTTCTTATGTGCAAGGTGTCTGTGGTGTTAGCAGCTTTCAAGCCTGTGTCTTTTAGCTTAGAAGATAATAAAAAAATGATTGATTCGTGTATTATACGCTATCATAACCCCCTGCTCATCGTGTGTTGCAGAGCAGTCATTTGGCGCGACTGCTGACTAACGATGGAGCTCGTCGATGTTCTCTCGGGAAGAACAATATCATACCACCTTCTCCAGCGGCTCGTCATCCACCTTCTCATGAACATCATCTGGGCTTGAGTAGAAATAGTGATTCAGTGTTTTTTGGTTTTTTATTTTATTTTCAATATATTTTTATGATGTATTTTAGATTTTTATTTTATTTTCAGTGTAAATTTATGACATTCACTGTTTTTTTTATGAGATTTAGTGTTTTTTGGATTTTTTTTTCCTCAGTGTATTTTTATGATATTCAGTGTATTTTTATGTGATTCAGTGTTTTTTAAATTTTTATATTCAGTGTATTTTTATAACATTCATTGTGTGTGTGAATCACGAATAGAAAGAAGATGAACACAAGTAGAGCGTCGGCGTGGAGGGAACACAAGTAGAATAGAAAGAAGATGAACACAAGTAGAGCGTCGGCGTGGAGGGAACACAAGTAGAGCGTCGTGGAGGGAACACAAGTAGAATAGAAAGAAGATGAACACAAGTAGAGCGTCGGCGTGGAGGGAACACAAGTAGAGCGTCGTGGAGGGAATAATGATGGATTAAGTGAAGAAGATGAACACAAGTAGAGCGTCGGCGTGGAGGGAACACAAGTAGAGCGTCAGCGTGGAGGAAATAATGATGGATTAAGTGGTCGGCGTGGAGGGAACACAAGTAGAGGCGTGGAGGGAACACAAGTAGAGGGAACACAAGTAGAGGCGTGGAGGGAACACAAGTAGAGCGTCAGCGTGGAGGGAATAATGATGGGTTAAGTGGTCGGCGTGGAGGGAACACAAGTAGAGCGTCAGCGTGGAAGGAATAATGATGGATTAAGTGTTTTTGTATGAGATTAAGTATAATGATAGATTAAGTGTTTTGGAGGGAATAATGATGGATTAAGTGTTTTTGTATGAGATTAAGTATAATGATAGATTAAGTGTTTTTGTATGAGATTAAGTGTTTTTTATGAGATTATGTTTATCAAACAAGTGTATTGACGATCAGTGTTTTTTTTATTACATTCAGTATTTTGGTCATTCAACATGAAACAAGTTAATGAGAGTAACACATTTTATGACATTCAGTATTTTGGTCATTCAACATGAAACAAGTTAATGAGAGTCAACACATTTTATGACATTCAGTATTTTGGTCATTCAACATGAAACAAGTTAATGAGAGTCAACACAGTGAATATGAATGAAAAACACTAAATGTCACATTATTACACCGTTTGATTAAAAAAATACATTGAGTGCGACTGTAACACACTGAATAGTAATGAAAAACTATGAATGTCACATGAATACACTGAATATCATCCACTAAATATCATTACACTGTTTGATTAAAAAATACACTAAATATTATAAAAAACACTGAATTTCATTAAAATACACTGAATATCAAATACACTAAATATTATAAAAAAACACTGAATATCATTAAAATACACTGAATATCATCAAAATACAATGAATATCATAAAAATACACTGAAAGTAAAATAAATATTCAAAAAACACGGATGGGAAGGACGAGGGGCTTCTCGGGACGATCAATGGCAAAGTTTGTGTATTCGACGTTCAAGTCGAAAGACGCCTCGGCTCAGAGTCTGCTCTCCATTTTCGTCATTATAAATGTATTTTTAGTCTTAAATGTCACAAAAAGGCTTAATTGACACATTAATTGGAAATTTGCTTTATTGATCAAAAATATGGAAAAAAGGCATAATTGTTATAAACTCAAGTGAATTGAGAGATAATAATATAGTAGAAAGAGAGACAATATGAGAGGAGAATAGAATTCTTAGGAATTGTTGTAAATTCTTTCATATGGGGAGACCCCTTTATATAGGATACAAAGTAGGGTTTCTGTCTTGTTCACCAAGAAAGGGTAAACTAGTCATTCACTAATTAATAATATTCATAACACTCCCCCTTGAATGACTATTTACAGGATTGTTGCCTCGTTAAAACCTTGTCAGGAAAACCCAGTGGGACAAAACCTGAGCGAAGGAAAAAGAGTACAACTTGCTCCCCCTGATTGTAATCACCGAAAATCTTTGACTTTGTGATCAATCAATCATTAAAACCTGTAACTAATAAAACCATATAGGAAAAACTTAGTTATTCAAATATACATTTTGGTCTTCAGGACACAACCTTCGAATTGTTGAAATTCACATTCATTTGTATTATTGTATATTTTTCGTCCTTCTGGGACATGCCTTTACCAGACATCTATATTGACTAGAGCATTCGCAATTGCTATAACCGGCCGGTAACTCTGCTGGAATATTTTAGATGCGTCTAGTGTTCAATACACATTTCTTCACAAATGAACAATAATGTGAACTTCAATTCACAATCATTTGAACTTCAGGTTCTATATCTTAGTTTATCTCGAAAACAAACTCATATGGAACATTCTGATGTCCTCATTAATTATTATCGAGTGATGTACATGTCTCGTTAAAAACGTCGTTATAAAACCCTGTAGGAAAAAATACTCGAGGAAAAGAGTACATGACATTCACATTTATACTGTGGTGATTGTCTCGTTAAAAACCTTTAACTAAGAAAACCCCGTGGGAAAAACTTAGTAGAGGGAAAAAGAGTGCAATCACTGGTCTTCGGGACCTTATATTCAATATCATATATGTAATATGATATTGTACATGTTCTGATTTTCATTTTCTTTCATTTTAGGAATCTTAAAATCCATCTAAGAAGGATTTTCATATATGTATCTTTCGAATGACTTCTACATGGTCAAATGATACATTCATGCATATCTATATTTATCGTTGTTGCTGCCAGAAGTATAAGGTAGCGTAACTTAATGTCATCCTTAAAAATATTTGATTAACATCGAGTTTCTGCGAAAAACTCTTGAGCAACTAATCTCGCTTTTATATCTCACCACATCATTACTCGTTTTTCTTACGAACACCCACGTATATCCTTCTGGGATAATATTTTGAGGTGTGTATTATAAAGTCAAAATATCTCTTTATTTAGCGAGTCATGCTCAGCCTCAATTGCTCATTTCTTATTTTTCGAGTGCTGCTGGCACACTATCATTGATTTAAGTTTTGGATCCAAAATTTCTAAAGCAACTCTTGAGGCAAATATGTCGTTGACGACTTTTTCCATGTTGATGACAATTCATTCAACCAAATATTTCATCATTTCCCAAAATATTTAATTTGGTTGTTCCGCAATCCCACGATTTTCTATTATCATGTGCACATGCTTTTTCAATGGGATTTTCATCTAACTCTCTTCAGGAGATTTTGAGGGTGACTTAATTTCTTTGTTTTTCCGCGATTTATTTTATATCTTCAGATCGATCTACTACGCTTCAGGCGTATATCAACATTTGAGTTGATCTCTTTGGTATTTGAACTCTTATAGTTAATTTATCACAAATATATGTGATTTTGTCACACCTTCATTAATTTGGCAGATTACTTGCTGAATATTGCAAGTCACTTATTTTCATGAACTTCGGGTTCAATTGATTGGTGTGTGGATCTAGAATTAAAGATCGTTTTCATTCCATGAAATTTCTCGGCATTTATATCTTTCATATTCTTATCTCCCCCTAATGCCGGGAAATGATCTTCCTTTAATATGCAAATCAGCGTAATTGCTATAAAACGATATTCTGGATCGTGATCTTCTGGATCGCAGATGGAAATGCTTGATTCATTTCCACACACTTAATAATAATCATGATATGCATCATCTCTATGTTTAAAGTACATTTGTAGTACTCTTGGGGATAATTAGTAAAGCTCTTCTGGAGCCAACTTTTAATATGTTATAATTTGCATAACAATATATTTATCAATGATATTTCGGGATCAAAATACTTGTGTTATTCAAACTTTATTGACCGATAATCAAATCAAATATTCTTCAAGAATATTTATCAAATTTAATAAATCAATTGTGTATTCTACAGGAATAACACGTCAAACATTAAGAAAATAATCGACTTTTTCGATATTCCATGAGTACCCACATAGTACATTTATTCTCGATTTTCAAAAGATATCCTTTAGGGATAATTCATATGACGATAACAATCGAATTTGGCTACTATGAGTATCTTGATGTAACTTTATTAGAAACATTTAATGTTTGAACTTTGCTTCTTCGGGAGCAATTAATAAAGATAATTGTTACATCAGAAGCCATTGATTTGATATTTCTGCGGCACTATCATATCATAATGTTCTTCAGGAACATTTAAAACTTATTGCTACTATGGGATCAATTTAATTTGTTATTTCTCGAATAATACCAAATCATGATTTTCTTCCAGAACGGTCAATATAATATTTTAAACCGGAGTATATGTTCTTCAGGAACATTTATTTTAATTGATATATTAAGAATAATTAATTTGATAATACTTCAGGAATATCAAATTTTCATGGGGATTCAAACTCATGTGCTATCCCAATATCCAAGCAAATAACCATCAGGCTATTCAACAAGGTTTTGATTATCTTTTCCTAAATTTCACCCACTTTGGAATTTAGGAAGTACCTCAATTGATTCATGTGTCGAGTTCGCACATACATGACTTGACCACGAAAGACTCGCACGATGTTCTTCAGGAACATTTAATTTTGATATTTCTTCAGAATATAATATCATGTTCTTCAGGAACATTTTTTTTTTTTTGATATTTCTTAGGATCATAATATCATACCACAATGTTCTTCAGGAACATTAAAATTTTAATTGATTTACTAGGCATAACTAATTTGATATTACTTCAAGAATATCATATTGTAATGTTCTTCAGGAACTTAATCATAATTAATTTGATATTGACATTTCTACAGGAATATCATATCATGTTCTTTATGAATATTTTCTTTTGATATTTCTTCAGGAATATCATGTTATAATGTTCTTCGGGAACATATGAATTTAAGAAGAAGGGAGAAGAACTAGATATATTTATAATTATTTATGAATATAAACAAACATATAAATTCTTGCCTTAGAGTTCGGATCTTGGATCGGATCTTGGATGAGTAGAACTTCGATGAAGAAAACAGTTGAGCTTTCGTGCTGATAACGTGTTATAAACTCAAGTGAATTGAGAGATAATAATATAGTAGAAAGAGAGACAATATGAGAGGAGAATAGAATTCTTAGGAATTGTTGTAAATTCTTTCATATGGGGAGACCCCTTTATATAGGATACAAAGTAGGGTTTCTGTCTTGTTCACCAAGAAAGGGTAAACTAGTCATTCACTAATTAATAATATTCATAACAATAATCACATTTTATTATTATTATTATTATTTAAATATTTTAAAATTAAATTATATTGCTTTTAAATTTTATTCTTTACTTTTTAAACATTAATGAATTAAATACATTTTATTATTATTATTATTATTTAAATATTTTAAAATTAAATTATATTGCTTTTAAATTTTATTCTTTACTTTTTAAATATTAATGAATTAATTTAATGTAATATTTCACATCTGCAAACCTAAAATTTCAAATTTTAAGAAAACACGCATCACAATATCTGGAAAGAATCCGAAAAAAAGTCATCGTACCTAATTCATTATGATAAAATTAGCATATTTATATATATCGTGTCATAATAAACGATTTTAAAATGAATTAAATTTTCAAAAGTATCTATTTGATTTGATTCTCTCTGTCTCAATCTAATTAGTAAAATTCTCGTGCATTGATCGATGATTCAAAACAGAATTAAACGCGTGAAAAGTGTGAGAATATGTGAATGAATGTTTGACGACTAATATTTGATTCCTCTTTGATCAATGCAGCATGCATTAATCTCTATAAATTGAGATGCAAATTAATACAACACAAATTAATTAATTTCAAAAATAGAAAGAAAAAAAATGAATTTGAAATGGAAGGCAAGTACCCGAGCTTGGCTCGTAGCAACTTGTCTAGTACTGCTCGTGGGTCAGCTCATGATCATGGCCAATAGCCAACAAGAACCTGCTTGTAACAACAACATCTATCTCAACAAGTGCTCTGATACGATCCTTATAGGAAAATACGACAACCCGAGCCCGGATTGCTGTATGCAGATATTCACCTCAATTCAGAAATTCAACTCATCGCATTGCCTTTGCGTCTGGTTGAAAAATCACACGAATATAAATCAAGCTGCTCCTGCGAATATAGCTACTATTTGCGGTACTAATTTTCCAGCTAATACCAGTTGCACTGATTAATAATGTTTGTCGAATTACATTATTTATTTACAAAATATTACTACGGTCTATGTTCATCGAATGGTACGTGAATGGATGAATTTGTGTTGCTGTGTTTTTATGTTTTGATTTTGATGCTCGATGATTTATTGGGCATCTTAATAAATTTGCATTTTGCTTAATTAATTTAATAAAAAAAATTGATTTTACTTTTTTTTTTAATTTAAAATTGATTTTTACAAAATAAAGTTTAATTTTAATGAACTACTATATTGCAAGACGAGAATTTATGTTCAACTGTGTGTCGTTGTTTGTATTAATTAATAATATTTGTAAATAAGTGCTTATATATACTTTTTATTCGAAGATCAATTTATTTTTCATATATACTTTCGATATAATTATCCCAACCAACCCACCCCTCCTGCTAAATAGAAAGTGTGGGATTAATTATCCATTACATTAATTTCTGCGGTTTTTTAAATCAAAATTTTTAATTTAATAAAATAAATTTAAAAAACATGAGATGAAAAAAATTGTTCTCTCACTAAGATTAAAAAAAAATATTATTTTTTGAATTTTTAATTAAAAAAGTAAATGGTAAAATAGATTTTTAAATTGAAAAATAAAGTAAGTAAAATAGATTTTTAAATTGAAAAATAAAGTAGTTGTGAGTACAGTTTAAAAAATAGGTGTATAAAATAAAATAATATTTTAAAATCAAAAAATTAATTTTTTTAGTGTATCAACTATTGTGGAACATCTAAAAAACAAGTCCAACGTTATGGGAGAGAGAAATATCTTTCAATAAATTTTTGGTTTTTTTGTCTTAAATTCAACTCATTCAAGTTTGTGCAAATAGCCAACTCGCCGAAGACGCAACATCTCTAGCAGTATAGTAATTCTTCCGACTTGGTAATTACTTTAGGAGACGCCTGTCATAATCCTGAATGTCGACCATTAACAAAGAGTGAGAAATTAATTTGTTTGAAATATGGCCAATGAGGAAGAGTAAGAAATTTGTTTTTGTAAAAACTGCACTGGGCGAAGGAACATAATCAGATTATGTTGTATTTTTTATAAGTCAGTTTTGTTGAGAGGACTCAGAGGAGTAAGAAAAAATATGATAATTTTAATTTTTGTAATTGAATGTGGGGTAAATATTTAATTTAGTATAAAAAAAGTTACTCATTCTATCTAGTATAAATTATTATACTTTTCTTTTTGGGTCATTTCATATTCGTGTATAATATTTTGTATTAACATGTGTATAAAAGATGGTTTCTTATATAAAATGGTAAACGGTGTATTTTAAAAGTTCTATCTTATTTTTTTATTAATTAATACGCTTATATAATTAATTAGTTTTGTTAATTTTTCACCCTTTACACAAGTCAAAAAAAGCTTTTTTTCAAAATTATTTTCTTGATTAAGCATTGTAGACTAGAGATGACTCTGTTCAATTCAAACTACAAAGTATTTTTGAATTATACATTTTTAATTAAAACTTTTAATTTTTTTATGACACACATAGTATAAATATAGTTTATTGAAAACTAAATTTACATGCAACTAATTTTCAATAAATATACATGCAATTTTTTTACCGGCGAGTGATTTAAATTAAATTAAATTAAATGAATATAATTGAACTGAAATAAATTGAATTGAATTATATTAATTCAATTGAAATTAAATTAAAAAAACAGACTAAAAATATTCTATTGATTTGATGCAGATATAAAAGGCATAGATCGTGTCTTGTTGCCCAAGCTAGTTTTATTATTTTATTTATTTATTTTACTAGGGTTTTAGTACTATTTATATGAGATGGTATACCTTACACCCTAGGATCAAGATGATCATCTTGATCCAAGCCCACAATATAAAAATTAACTAGAATCAATTCCAGCCCAATATCAATTCTTACGTCATTCAATACGTCACATCCCTCTTCAATAGGTCTTTCACGGTTCCATCACGAAAAAAAACTTTTCTCGCCCATTCCACCGCACTCCGCCATCGTTCGCCGTCAAACCGAATCAACTATGCGGCTTGGATATAGTTCTTCCTCTTCACTGCCTCCAAGTTTCAACACGAGCTACCGTCAACGGTGAAACCGAATCAACTCGGCGGCTGAACAACCTAATTGGAATTCGAATCAAACCGGAGAAATCGAATCAACATCGCTGTGATATTTGTTTGATAACCCTAGGTAATTCCCTTCTGATAATTTCATGAAATTTCTAACAAGGATTTGAATGATAACCATATTAATTAATATTGATATTGATTCCACTATATTTTGAACTTTATCAACATTGACATACTTTTCATCTTCAAGTCACGGTTGTATTTGTGTTCCTGATTGGAGATGCAACTACACATTTTAAACTGATGGTATTTCATGTTTCATGTATTATAGATGATGTTTCAGGTTTCTGATTGTGTTTCATGTATAGGAGATAATGTTTCATGTTTCATTTATTGGAGATGATGTTTTAGGTTTTTGATTGTGTTTCATGTATATATAGGAGATAATGTTTCATGTTTCATGTTTCATGTATTGGAGATGATGTTTCAGGTTTAGGTTTCTGATTGTGTTCATGTATAGGAGATAATGTTTCATGTTTCATGTTTCTGATTATGCTTTTATCTTGTTAGTTTCAGTTTTTAGGATCCTTTACATTATGTATAATATTTTCAGTTTTTAGGATCCTTTTATCTGTTGGACTTGTAATTTTGAAACATATATAAGATTGTATTATTCTATTATCGGCATGATTTTTGATATATATGAAATTACTTGCAGGGTGTTGCAGCTGAAGGGATAATCACGACAGTTGTGTGTGTGTCGTGTGTTAATGAAAATGGTTGGAGTAGTAACTTGGCTTTGGTTCCGTTGTGTGTGTGTCGTGTGTTAATGAAAATGGTTGGAGTAGTAACTTGGCTTTGGTTCCTTTGATGCTTCCCCTCTCTCCGGATCTCTACTGCCCATTCTATACTGCTCAGCTTTTTGTTTGTTTTTCTAACATTTATTTTCGATTTTTTTCTATAGTCGATGTTTTACCGAGGAGATGCGAGTGATAAAGCTGCAATGAAACTTGTCGTCAATAAGATTCTGTGAAAGTTACCTAGATTTCATGCCTACACAATTTTAATACTTTTTTTTTGTATATTTTAACATAATTTATTGAGAAACTAACTTGACTTTTTTTTATTGAATATTGAAAACTTGGCAGTATGATGGCATCGCTTTCTGAAGGATTGGTTCTTAGTGAAAAAGTTGGGCTCGATCCAAGCCTGCTTGTCGAGGTATATACTTTTAAGAAACTCATAATGTATTCTTTAAGAAGCCTTATAGTTATTTGGTCTTGTAGTTATTTGATTGCTTAGAGGATAATATTAGTCACTGGACATAATTCTGGTCATAGTTTTTTGTCTACAACTCAGCTTTCATATATAATTATTTCATACTTCATATATAAGTATGTCATACTTCATATATCTCAGTTTAATGTTACTTGTAACTTTTTTAATTTTAGACGTTATTCAATAAAGTTCATTTTGAATCTAACAACCCAATTATATCGATGATTTTGCACATTAATCAATATTGATCACTATAGTTTGTATTTTTTATAACTATGGTTTATATTTTTATGCAGGACACTACTTTTATGAATGAACTTAGGGTCAGATTTGCGGCTTCTGTAATACTGATGGACAACAATGAACTACTGGATAAAGCAAAAAATATATGAACAACAATGGTGTATGAACTCAAGACCAGAATGATGGATGACTAGTATATATAATTGGGGGGTGACTGATGGTTGAATGATATATTGTTGATGACTTGTAGATGATTAATGGTAGATGTTGAAACTGATTGGTGAATGATATTTGGTGAATAATTTATTGTTTCATTGTGGATGATTCAGGAATTCTTCTAAAACACTTAAGTACTTGAATGTTTGTTCAAAAAAAAAATGAAGGTTAATGATTTGAAAATTGAAGTACCACAAGAATGAAATTGAAGGATCATACTTTTAAAACTTAAACATCCTCATCAAAAGATATTATAGAATAATTTCTTTCTTAAACCCTAAACCAACGAGAGGTTGAGACGTTCATCAAGTCAAGGGCGGCGAACGATGTTTAAGGGGGCGGCGAACGATGTTTGAGTGTCTTGTATCGAAAGGTTTTTTTATCGAAGTGGCGATCTATAATAGAGGGTGGCGAACGATCGGGGTTGCCTTCGGCGGCTTCAGGGTTAAGGTCTTGTATCGAAAAGTTTTTTATCGAAGTGATGATATATAATCGAAGTGGTGAACTATAATCGAGGGCGGCGAACGATCGGGGCCTCCTTCAGCGGCTCCGAGGGTTTATAAATGGATCGAGGGGGGTCTTGTATCGAAAGGTCTTGTGTCGAAGTGGCGATCTATAATCGATGTGGCGAACTATAATCGAAGTGGCAAACTGTAATTGAAGTTTGCACTCCTGTGTAAACTTCAATTTTATTTGTTTCATACTTCATTATTTTCATGTTTCATGCTTCATTATTTTGCATTAAAATGTATTAGTAATTGTTCATTTTTATTGGTTCATAAGTATGTGTTTTTCATTGTTTTTACTTTTTCTTCTAATTTATTATGTTGACGATGATGATTATCTTTGGTTGAGGTTTTTGCTAAACATGAAGTATCATAGTTATGAATATGAAGGATCATGCTTTTGAAAATGAAGTTCCAAAAATGAAGGTCTTTCACCAAAATGAAGTTTCAAATCAACTATCAAATACAATATCCAAAACCAATATATATGTTACAATTTACAATAATCAAAACCCAAAATCCCAAAAAGCAATATTTGTTTCAAATGAGTAGAGTAGAGAGCAAAAAATCCAAAGTCTTGTACTCCAACATCTTGTAAAATCGGTTGAACTCTTTAATCTTCCAAACACACTATCTCTTACACTCCAAGTGTCCATTTGAGCAACCTGACCTATTTATTTTTCAATACAAAATGACAAATAACAGAATGATAAACTTAACCAATCTGTTACAAAAATGAAGTTCCAAATCCACTATCAAATACAACATCTAAAACCAATATTTGTTACAATAATCAAAATCCAAAATCTCAAAAACCAATATCTATCTGTTTGAAATGAACTCTTGTAGAAATCCAAAGTCTTGTTAAAAATTTTAATCTTCTAAACCACACTATCTCACTATCATCAAGATCAACAGAATTAGCAGCATCAATGTTAGAATAACATGAAGTATGAGGATTTAGTGTTCCATCATCAAGAACAACAACTGATTCGACTCCATGGAATCTAAAAAAAAAACATAAACTCATAACTGTAAAATTAAACTTAAATGAAAGTTGACATTTAACTTAAATGAAGATTGACATGTTACAAAATAAAGGTTGACAGAATAAAAAAATAAAAATAAAATTGTTGATTATATATATAAAAAATATAGAGAAGCTTCACAATTACAAAAAGTACCATGGAGGTTTGATTATGTGATAAATGTATGGGGTTAATTATCTGTAATATTTCTACACATGTAATAAGATGTTTTGAAGTGTTTTTTACTTTTGAAAGGGCCAGGGGTAAAAGTTAAATACACAATCAAACTTGATTTATTATTATTTTATTTTGTAACTTCACACAAATAAATGTGGATTTCTGCAATAAGAATAATTATCCTCGGAGTAATTTCTGTAACTAGTAAAATTCAGGACTAGACTCGAAAATGATTGTCGAATTATATAGCAAGTAGAAACGAATTGATATTGATGAAATACACCATCCTATTCCTAAAGATGATAGGTAAAATATCAAGAGCTAAGTAGGCGTTCAAATTAGAATTGACATTTATACGATGCAGCATGAAAAGACAAACCAAGAATGTGCACACACAAAAAAAAAAAAAGCTGCCAAGATAGCAGGAACACCACTAAGGAAGACCAACACTCTAAATGTGTAGAGAAAGCAAATTACAAAAGAATATCAGACAAAAAAAAGCTTCAATAATAAATCGCTCAACTGATTCACTTACACCTTGAGTATCATAGTTTGTATCTATATTTTGCTTTGGATTTCATACAAAAGCTTGTGGTATTTTGGTAGCAGCATCAAGTTTAATTAAAAAAAATTAGATGACTATCCTACTCTACAATTACTAACAATTTAAAAACACATAATCAAGATCAACAACGTGATTTGACTCAATAACATCTAAAAACACATAAAAAACATACAATTCGAAAATATTCATATTGATGGAATTGACATACCTTCGACCGTAATCGATAACAAATCCAATAAATTGTCCATTATTATGAATGAAACAGAAGATGGAGAGCAGATGAATCAAAAATCGTGGTGAATCGCGTCGGTCAATCGAAGATCGCGGTGATGTTGCGGTGATCGGCGAAGGCACTCAATCGCGGAATCGAAGTTGAAATAGGACGATCTCAAGCAAACGATGAAGAAGATGATACACAACTCGATGATGGATGAATTGTGACGGTTGCGATGGCGGTGAATCACGGCGGTGAAGGTGCGGTGTGTTTTGCTGAGAGAGGGAAAGTAAAAAATTGGAAGAAAAAAAAGAACAATAAGCCCTAACATAATTGACCGATAATTATATATAGTTGACCAGGTGTAAGATGTGCATCTTGCATTGGGGAGCAAGATATAAATTGCCTATTTATATGTCTAAGTATTTTCATTTATGCAGTAGTTGTTTTGATATGAAATAAAAAGATTTCTCAGTTGAGGTTTTTATTAGGTTTCAATATTCTTTGAAATCAACGAAAGTTTGATATTTTAATTTTCGGTTATTCATAGAATCAACGAGTTTTAATATAGTGTTTATTTAAGAAGTCAAATAAGGTATATATGCTTGATTCACGTAGTTAATTAGTATTAGTGTTAAAGTAAATAAGACCCGTACGTTCTTTTTAAAATTTATTAATTAAATGGAGGGAATATTTTACGTAATTGTTTAATTAAGAAAATAAATTAATATAATCTTTTTAAAATACAAAAAAAAAAAAAAAACAATACAGAATAATCTTTAAAAAAAATATTGTGGTAGAATTGATTATATTTCCTATCACGTATAGCTAACAATATAAGTTTTCATATAATATGATTGACTAAAATTATAATATTTTCTAAAACAAAAAAAAAAACATTTTTTTTGTTAAAAGTAAAATTAACAAAAATAAAACTGCGCACGCAATTACAATTAGAATCTCTAATTTGTCTTTGAAGATGTTGAAAATATAGTAGTGATATAGTGAATGATGAGCTGATTAATAGTTGGTATTCAATAATGTGACGATTATAGATCATTTTGTTTTACTATTATACAATTTAATATTAGCCTTTAAAAAAAGTAGTCTAATATTTGAAATTAAAATCTAAAAATAAAAATAAATGGTACAAACAATAAGTTGTTGTAAACTTGTAAACTTAAACAAGAGAATAAGTCGTCATGTCTCGTATGAAAATCAGTCGATCACATATTATATAGGTAATATAATAAATTGAATTTACAAATACAATTGTGAAATATATTTAAGATTACATATTTTAAAAAACATTAAATTAATTAATTAAAAGTTAGAGGGTGAAATAATGAGAGTCCAAGACAAAATAGCATTTCAACAAATTATATTGACAAATTGGATATGTAATATTCCCCTCCTTTTAAATTTTATTCTTTACCTTTTAAACATTAATGAATTAATTATTAGTATATTTTATGTAATATTCCTAATTGCCTTTTGCACATTAGCAAAACCTAAAATTTCAAATTTAGATGACATGTGTATCAAGAAAACACGCATCAATAATTCACTGGACAATGTGGAAAGAATCCGGGGGAAAAAAATGTACCTGATATATCATGATAAAATTAGCATATATCGTGTCATATTAAGGACATTAAAATGAAACAATTTCAAAAGTATCGATTTGATTCGATCGTATCTCTAGTCTCGTCCGTCTCAATCTCAGTAAAGTTCTCATGCATTGATCGATGATTCAAACACGTGAAAGTGTGAGATGTGAATAGTTTGATTATTAATTGATTCCTCTTCGATCGTGCATTGCATGGATTCCAATATCTCTATAAATTGAGATGCAAATTAATACAACAAAACACAACACACCAATATCTCCTTCTTTCTTATAATTAATTAATTAATTAATTACATAAATAAATAAAAATGAATTCGAAGGCAAGTACTCAGGCTTGGCTTGCTGCAACTTGTCTAGTACTGCTCGTCGGTCAACTCATGAGTAAAAATAAAAGTTGCAACACCGACGATCTCAACGGGTGCAGGGAAGCGATCATTAATGGAACCGAACCGACCCAGCAATGCTGTACCGAGGTAAACAGTGAGTCGCCCCATTGCCTTTGCGTCTTTGTGACAAATTCGACCCTTCAACAGTATATAAATACTTCTGCTGCTCAGAATATACAACAAAAGTGCCGTTCTTATTTTCCAAATAGCACTTGCAGGGATTAATAATGTTTGTTCGAATTACATATCAAATATGTATATATATCTTAATGAATTAATTAAGATATATATATGATGATACGTGAACGAATTATGAATGTGTGTGTTGCTGTGTTTTTTGTTTTCTTTTTTGCTTTTGATGCTCATTTCGGCCTCTTAATAAATTTGCATTTTGATTGATTACTTATATTCTTCGTACGTAATTTTTATTTTTGTTCGTCCTAAATTAATGGTATCAAAAGTTGAATATATTTTTGTTCGTCCTAAATTAATGGTATCCGAGAATCCACATTCTGCCTAAACGAACCCACAATCGGCCATAGAGAAACTCAAATTAAAAAAAGTTAACACAAATATTTCAAAAAATATATTTTATATATTAATTAAGAAAAAATCAAAAAAAGTTAACGCAAATATTTCAAAAAAAATTATTTTATATTTTAATTCAGTAAAAATCCACACATTTAAAAAAAGTTAACGCAAATATTTCAATCTAAAAGTTTCAACCTAAATTTTTCAAAGATCATTCAATATGTTAGGGCAAATCTAATTTTATAGAGTAATATAATTGTGTTAATATTTATTTATGGAGTAATCTGAATTAAGTAAAAAAAGTTAACACAAATATTTCAAAAAAAATATTTTATATATTAATTAAGAAAAAATAAAAAAAAGTTAACGCAAATATTTCAAAAAAATATTATTTTATATTTTAATTCAGTAAAAATCTACACATTCAAAAAAAGTTAACGCAAATATGTCAACCTAAATTTTTCAACCTAAAATTTTCAAATATCATTCATGTTAGGGAGCAAATCTAATTTTATAGCGTAATATAATTGCGTTAATATTTATTTATAGAGTAATCTGAATAATATTTCCTTAATTCGACACACATATAACACACACATCAACACATTCCACAAATATTTCACACATGCAACACTTCGACAAAAGAATTGACTCATATTCGCCAAAACAAACACAGGACACTGAAAACATCTGAAAACATTCGACAAGATTCGACACAACTAATAACATTCAACAAAAGATAAACACTTTCGACACAGATTCTACACATTCGACAAAAGATTCGACACAAATAATAACATCCGACAAAGATTTCGACAAGAATTATCAATTTCACGAGGCAGAACAAAATATTCATATCTATCGCCATGTGTAAGGAAAATCCGGTAAAAATTAAAAGTAAGGGTATAATAATCATTCAGTGTAAATAACCGGTTTTTTTATGTCCTAGTACAAATAAGATGTCTCACTATATCATTTAGTGTATTTTCTAGGATTTACACTTATTATTATCATGTATATATAACTTAATATAAAATTTTAATATTTAGTTTTAGATGTAGCGTAGAGTTTGCAAAGATTAGAATTCTTTTAACCCTTATCCCAAGCCACTAGCGTACAGTAGTATATATGAGATGAGAATTAGCTTCGCCCCTCATCCATCTTCCTACAGTCTGAGTTTCCTAAATCACAATACGAGTTTCACCCATCTCCCTATTCTCATGTATACACCATAACCAAAGCCTCCGTCCGTCATCCAGATCCTCCGACAGACAAACGGAAACCCGACCGAGTACCCAAGATGCCCCCTTCCATGAGTTGCATCGCTGCTGCGGATTGTTGTTACCAACGCCGATCGAAGACCATTGATATCGGGTCTGCTGATCCTACGGTGTGGTGGCCGCTGCCATGAACAGATTCGATGCCGAGAATCGTTCGATCGAAAGCGCAGCCGATCTACCCCATCCCAGGTGCCGACGTTCGTGCTTCCTCCGAAGACCCGTCAATCCAAGCTCTAATAGACGCGTTGACCACCGCCTGGATCCGATGTTAGAGTCCTCTTCCACATGACCGCCAGGACCGTCCCCCGTCAAGCTCCACCATGGATCGAAGCCGAGAAGAGTCGAAGGAAAACCGCCGAGTCGATCCCTCTCAATATTTCTCTGTCGGCCATTACATTGAAAATGGATTTTGTTAGGTCTTTCTTTTCCCCAATTAAAGAAGAAACACGTGAGATGGACAAAATTTGTCCACCAATTGATTCTTAGCCCATCTTCTTCATCGACCCAACTACTTATTCTCAACTTCACAGCCCATGTATCTCGAGCCCAACTAATTTATAATAAGTTCAGCACACTCTTTTACCAAGCCAATTGGTGTTATTTAATTATCTAGTACTGTAGTATTATAATATATATACTCATACTTAATCTTGGTATAATAAATATTTATATTAATATTAGACTAATTTATTGATTAAAGGATTTACGGATTTTGAGGACTAGGATTTGCACTAGCATACATTTAAGCATGTTTCTTTCAGAGTCTGCATTGTCAAGGTAGGGGTATTTCTAAAACTTTTTTAAATACAGTTAGCATGTTTCTTTCAGAGTCTGCATTGTCAAGGTAGAGGTATTTCTAAAACTAATACAGTTCATAATATTTATGGTACGTGGATAAACTGCGTGGTGGTTTGTGATGTACGATCTATTCATGTTATGTGCACATATTAGTCGCGCGACGAAATTCATGGCTGTGTTCACGTAGACGAGTGACGTGTTCACGGTAATCAAGCAAGTCATGTGACGGGAACGTTTAATCGTTCGGAAATTTATGTCCTTGGGTTTATCCCACCGTCTATCAAGTTCAAGATGGTCTAAGTTATAAATCATCCGGTGAACACTGTATCGTATAGTTATATGAATTGTTATCCCTACTGAGTTGTTGATAACTCACCCCTTTTTAAAACTCCATTTTTTCAGGTTGAGCGAAATCGGAGCGAGACAGGGATGTGGCGGCGATAGTAGTAGCAGCATTTATTTTAAAGACATTATTTTCTTTTATGCTTTCCGCTTTGAAAAATTTCATACTTGAGTATTTTATTTAAATTTGACCATTGAGAGTTATTGTTTTTTTTGTTAAAGATTTTATTATGAAAAGACGTTTTTGACATTTTTGTTATTTTAAATACTACAATTTCTTTTGAAAAATAAGAAAATCCTCTTTAGTTTATATTATGAAAAATGGGATGTTACAAAAGCACAGAGAATGTGGCCTAAATTCTGTGGAACCCGCATTAGAACCCGATGATGGCCTCTAGGAACCCGCGGTTAGTTGCCAGAACCCGAGGATGAAAGAAGGCCAGAATTTCTGGGGAACCAGAGGTTGAACCCGAGGATTGACCCTAACCTCTGGACTAACCTCTGGTTGAGCCGCGGGATTGGCAGAAATACCAAATTTGCGGCCGGGCTTCTTTGTGTGCGGATATTTCTTTTCTTTTCCTTTTTGGGCGTGACTTTTTGTCCAAGTTATTTCCTTTTCTGTATTTTTAGGTTTTGCCTATATAAAGGGCTTTGCTAGACATTGTTTTAATTAACTTTGATGATTGAATAAATTATATTTGCGTGAGATATTTCTCTCTTAGGGTTTTTAGAATTCTTTCGGGTTTTTACCAAAAGAATTCAGCCGACAAATCAATGAAGCGATCCACCCTTCGTTCGTGTGTCTTCCTCATCCCCGAGTTGCTGTTTCAATTACTTATTGGGGTTTAGGTCTGGATCTAAATCATTCTACGGATTAGAACCAGAGGTTTTGGGACTTCCGCAAGGTATCCTTTATCTTTTCGTTCTTCGTTCTTCTTCAATTCTTCCATTCCAACGAGGTTCGTATCAATAAGGATATATGAACATAAGAAAAGAAAATATTACAGGAATTCTTTTAGAAGCTCTGAATATTATGTCATCAACCACAGTTTCTTCAACCACTGGAATTTCAACCACTGGAGCTTCAACCAAAATATGTTCAACCTCAGTTTCTTCAACCACTGGAGCTTCATTTTCATTCATTGGATCAGGAGCTTCATTCACAGGAGCTTCATTCACAGGAGCTTTGCATGTCCAAGTCTTCCACATTGTCTGCACTTTAGAGTTTTCTGTTGCCTCTTCATTTTCATTGCTTTCTTCATCAAATTTTCATTTGGATCAATCTTTCTTGACTTCTTAGGCCTACCAACACCTCTTCCAAATGTAGGTGGCATGGGAGGGATGCACATTGTCTCAGCCCAATCAACTTTCCCAACAATAGGCAGTAATGCAGCATCATATACTCTCTTATAAGTCTCCAAACTGTAACAAGGATGAACATACAACTCTGAATCACCTCTCTGATGACAGATGTCAGAGAGAGCATGTTTGCAAGGTATTCCATACAAGTCCCATTCTCTGCAGCTGCAAGTCCACATCTCCAAGTCAACAGCATACAAACTGGCATCACAACACTGAACCTGATAATGTCTGTTATTTGATTTCATTGGAATGCAGTCAACCATCTTGTCCAATCTTTTCTTCAGAATGATTTGAATTTTTGGTAGCAATCTGCCCCTCCGGACAAAGTTGGCTCTATCCTTATTTTGCTGAAATCTCTCCATCAGCCACTGCCTCAACCACTCCAACATAGTAATTATTGGATTCTCTCTGCCATCCAGGATTGAAGCATTAAAACTCTCACACACATTGTTCAACAACATATCACATTTGGAATTGGTGCTGAAATGAGATTTGGACCAATGCCTTGGATCTTTGTCATCAAACCATTTGATTGTGTTAGGTTTCAAATTCTCCATTTTCTGCATCATTTCCTTAAATGTCCCAAGTTTTGAGGCTTTGGCAGCATCCCACACTGCATCATGGAACTTCTCTCCCCTACCACACTGTGTTCTGCTGCAGGGAAGACTTCATTCATGGCTAGTATCAGACCCTTCTGCTTGTCTGACATGAATGTGTATCCCAGTCCACCATCACCTATACCCAAGTCATGCTTCAACATAACAAGAAACCACTCCCATGTCTCTCTGTTATCCCCAGCAACCACTCCATAAGCTATAGGATATATAGCATTTGCAGGATCCACACCCACAACAATCAGTAGAATACCTCCTTTTGGCCCCTTTAGAAAACAACCATCAACTCCTATGAAAGGCCTACATCCATTTCTGAATCCTTGCTTGACTGCCTCAAAACAAAGATACATTTTTGAGAATTTTTGGTCCTCATCCATATCCAGAACAACTGTTGAACCAAGGTTGGATCTCCTAATCTCCTCATCATAATCCCATAGCTTAGAGTATTGCAGCTCAGGTACACCATCAATTATAGTCAATGCCTTGGTCTTTGCCATGTATGCCTGCTGGCTTGATACATTCACATTCAGTTGCTTCATCACTTCAGCTCTGAATCCTTTAACATTTCTTTTAGGATCATACTGGAACTCTGGAAAATGCTTCTCTCCATACCATGTACTGGACATATTGGACACATGAAATTGAGCACTGCACTTATGGATTGGATTGTACATCCTTATCTGGAATGTAGCTTCATCAGTCTTCTTCAGAGCATGGCAAGCCCAATCACAACTCTCATCCTTGCACCTAGCATAAACTCTGATCTTGTCATTCTTCAAGAACCTAATAGACCTCTTTGTGTTGATAGCATGTGATGTCATGGCCTTCTTAAACAATTTCTTCTCTTTAAACACCTGCCCAACATGGAAAACAGGAGCATACACTTGTTCTTTATTGAATCTGGTTGTGTATCTTGAGCCTCATTTTGTGTATCTTGAACCTCATCATTCTGTTTTTCTTGTTGCTGCACAGTATGAACCTCATCTTTTGCCTTTTTTTGCTGCTCTCTGTCATGAGAAGTATCTTGAGCCTCATCTTGGATCACCTCATTCTGTTTCTGCACAATCTCCTCCCTAACAACTTCTACACAAATCTCAAGTTCATGAGCATGGTGAAATATTTTGAGCCACTCCTGCAGGTCTGCATCATTTACCAGTGGTTTGAACCCATCACCCTTCAGCCCAAAAAACCTAAGTGTGTCAGCCACCTTTTCTTGAAAACATAATCGATTGAGCCTTTCAACAGTGAGTTCACCACGACTGAAGTAATCAAAAGCCACAACTTTTCCACCATAGTACTGTTGGAATTCGATATCCCGGAATTAATAAATTAATTAAAATTAATTATCTAATTAATTTCGACCGAAATCCTTCGAATATCCGGATTGTCTAAATTGCGGAACCGACAACCCAATCGAAATCCCGATCGCCGGAGAGAACACGAACACATCACGTGACCCGGGGCACGACCGAACACCACACGCGGGAAACCCCGCGTGCGTCCAGACGAGCCCCCGCGTGGGGCTCGCGGTTTCTCGTAGCAACCGCTGGGGCTGCTCGTAGCAGCCCCGCAGCGAGTCCTCGACTCGCTGCTCACGGGGATGGGGTCCCCGTACGAACGCACGGGCTGCTCCCAGCAGCCCGCTAGGCACGCCCCGGATGCGATCCGCATCGCCCGCGTGCCCGCTGCGGGAACTCCCGCAGCTCGCGGCGATGCCGTCCGGGGAGATCGAGCCCAGCTCGATCGAGCCCTCGGCTCCAGCCGAGGCTCACGCCCGGCAGCCCCCTTAGGCGAGAATCCATGAGCCGCCGACGGTCCGGTGGTTCGACCACCACCGCCCGGTTCAATCTCACTTATGGGGTTCGTCCCTCGGATCTTGGTTCATGATATTTTCACGATAATTAAACGATAAAATCATAAAAGAGGGTTTTACGATTTACCTCGTTCTCGTTGTTCGGAAAAACGAAGAACTCAATTTGACGACCTTGAGATCTTCCCACGTATTCCTTGCACTAGCCCGGACGTCGTGTGGGCGACGATCTACCGAACTCCATGGATCTCCTTCACGAACTCTCTAGACTAATCAAGTATGATTATCTTGTATTGTCAAATTGTGAAGACCATGTAGTGCTTTTATAGGCTACGTAGGGGATCTTAAGGAGGTGGAATATTGGGCTTCCAATAATAGTGATTAAATTGAGCCCAAGCCCAAATCTATTAATCCTTACTATTATTAATTATATATTAACTCCACTATATAAATATAATTGCACTCCCAATATCCACCATATTATATCAAATAATATTTCTCCGGTAGTATTATTTATTCCGTGTATTTAAGATATAAATATCCATGAATAAAATTAATTTATTTCTAATTAATTTATTCATCTCTTATTTCCGAGACTAGTACCATTCAACCTTAATTATTATGCGGAACAAATCCACCTGCAGGGTTTACATAATAATTCCTTATGAACTCATCTCGGGGATATTATCAACCCTTACGGGATACACTTTCCCGTCAAGTATTCACGGCATGCCATATATAAAATATAGTGACCCAACTTAACCGGTAATTAACCCAATAATTAAATCGGTTAATTCCTTTGGTAAATCAAAGTCACTTATATTAAATATACACACCCGCAATAGTTTCGGGGATTAAGAATAAAATACACTGAGACTCGAATCGATTATCGCCGGCAATCCTAATCGATGAATCTCAAGCAGATCCGCTCAATACACCAAGTGTACAAGTGTGATAAAATAATCAAGATAGATTATTTTCTCTCTCACACAACGACTATACCGATGGATTGGTCCGTGTCCATCTAGGTCGTGAGCAACTGTTCGATTAAATACGAGTAACCGATAGTATGATCTTCTGTGTGTCCATACAACACCATACTAACTACAACGTATAAAATCCAGGACTATAATTTGCATATATTTAATTATAAATAATTAAACGCAAATAATTGTTTATTTAATTAAATAGATTAGTGGCAATGGATCGTGAGTTTCCGTCACTTAAATCTAGACATTAAGTACACAACTCCAACAATCTCCCACTTGTACTAAGGTCTAGTCATTTCCTCCAAACTCCCGACTCCCATACTCATCACGTGCTTAAGTTGTACTTCCAAGAAGTACTATGTGAATGAGCACTCTAGGTTGCCGCTCTGAAGTTATCTTGGTGACTACAGCGTCGTCTCCCTCGACGATGACTCGTATCAGGTGGTACTTGCACTATGTGTTATCTTACACTTATGGACTTGTGATTTCTTACCATTTGCCATCGCACCTCTATTTACATAGCCTTTGGCAAATTAAGAATCACATCTAAGTCCCAGAGATTATCCCGGAGTTATACCAAAACTCCCGCTGCCTCTGAGGCCGCTTATTTGGTTAAAACTCCTTCTCCTTCAATAGTGAAACACATAGCCTGATATCGACTTTCACCGGTCCTCATTCGATTAGAAATCTAAGAGAATGTAATCCAAAGGAAATGTTTGTCTGCTCCGTAATCCAGAACATAGTTTCCAGTACTTCGAAAGTACTTAAAATGTTCATTACAGCAGTCGAGTATTCCTTTCCAGGATTACCTTGATATCCTCCCACTATACTAACCGCATAGCCGATATCAGGTTCTCGTTTTCAACATTGCATTTATTAAGCTTTCCACACTCAAAGTGTAGGAAACTGCTTTCATTGCTTCTATCTCCTTTTGTGTTTCAAAACACATATCCTTAGATAGATGCATTCCGTCTCTGAAAGGTAACGAACCTTTCTCGGAATCTTACATGTTAAAACGAACCATAATCATTTATGTAAGATGTCCAGGAGAAGTACAATGTTCTTTCTAGAGATCCAAGATCTCAAGAACATGTCCAACTTCTTCCTTTATCTTTCATAATGATTCATCTAGACAACCATCATTTTATGTCTGATAACATCTTTACATTGTTGCCAATGATAAGAGTGTCATCTACATAAAACCTCCGAGAAACACCACCTTGTTTTCCATCACGTTTCCAATACACACAATTCGTCTATGCTTTTGATGAATCCATAAAATGGACTATCTCATCAATTTGCAAGTACCACGAACTCAATGCTTTGTTTCAATCCATAAATGGATCAACTAAGCTTGTACTCTAAATGATCTCGCCTCTTAGCAATAATCCTTATTGCTCTCTCCAAGAAGGCACATTTAGATCTAGTACGGCCTTCATGTAGATCTAGGGATCGATTTCATGTATACTAGGTCCAGAGTCCGAAGACTCTCCTAGTCTTATGAATATCTCCGGTTGTCCCACAACCTCCCACTACAATGGCATCCCGGTGTATAAACAGTGATAACAGTAGGTGCAGTTAGTGGTGTACCGCTACTCGGTTCGGCTGGTTCTAAGTCTTAATCTTTCTCTCTCATTTCAAAGTATTACGTCACCTTGGGCTTGTGGTTCATCATATAGTCTTTCTCTAAGAACCGGGCGTTAGAACTTATAACGTCCTTCTGGTTCATAGTACTATTGAACACACATCTTTTGTTCTTCTAGGATATTCCACAACCGCATTTGAATGCGCCGTTGTTTCCAGACATATCTATAGAACATAGGTAGTTCCGTATAACTCATAATTTTACTATTTCTATAAGAGTTCCATTTCTTGTTTACGACACACCATTTCTACACAACAGTGCATGGTGTAGTCATTTGGGATCAAATCCCAATCTCTGATCAGTATGCCATGCATTCCTCAGACAGATACTTGCCTCCGCGATCAAATCGCAGGCTACAAATGGATATACCTCGATGGTTCTCCACAATTGCTTAGTGTCCATTGACTTGTCAAAACACTTGCTTTTGTGGCACATCAGGTATTCTAATCCATTTCTCGAGTAATCATCAAATGAAGTACTCGTACCTTATTGTCTGAGTAGACATAGGTCTGCATACATCAGAGTCAATCAATTCTAATACTTGTCCGGATCTTATATCTTATATCCATAAAGGATTGCTTAGTCATGTTATCTTCCAAATAAGATTCTTAGGTCGGAAGGTCCACTCCTTCAACTTAATTGATCAAATATCAATTTTCGACCTTTGAACTTCTTATTTGAATAAACATGACTCAGCATAAGAATCCACAAGTATAATTGATAAAGAAATCTCTTATTAGTAAAACGAGTTTCATACTACGGTTCGTTGCATCGTGGTGGACTCAGGATTCATCATTTATATATTGCTAGCCAATGTACCAAAATAGATAATATCATTATTTCTTCTTATAACCATCAAATGATTAAAAGAAATAAAATATCCATTTATTAGAAATCCAGAACAAAGTTCTTTCTAATATGAAAGGTACATAAAAGCAATAACCCAAAATGTAATCCTATAAAATTTCCTCCACTGCAACTGCTGCCTCCTCTACAGCATTGCCCATGTAGACTACGATTTCCTCTTATCTAAGTCGTCGGGTTTCCTGGAACCCTTGCATTTAAAATGCACATACCGTCAGTGGTTCCATATCTACACACCAGGTTCCGGTAGATAATACCACTGACTATGTTTTACGACTAAAGAAAATTTCGTACTTTCTTTGAGAGGATAATCAGACTTCCAGTACCCAGACTGTTTGTATCGAGAATACTTGCCTATTGGCTTTCTCGTCCCATCTCGTGGTCCAAAGAGAACCACTGGATTTCTTTGCTTTCTTGTCCTTTCTCCCGATTCATGCCTCTAGGTTCGAAACCTTTGGCATTGGCTACAAGAGCTTGCGATTTCCGTCTCAACTCGTCTAAAAGGTCAATCATCTCAAAAACGTTTTTAAGCGTTTCCTCGAAGTGACTGGCCTTTATGAGTATCCTCATCGCTTCTTGTCTAGCCGCCTATGTAATAGGCTCGGAAGGACAAAGCTTATTGAGTACAACCTTGTACTCTTCAACAGTTTGGGTAATGTCTAGATCTCTATTCCAATCATTACATTTAGGGACCAATGAGTTTAAATCCTTACGTATTACATAAAGTGGGTTCAAAGCCATTTCCTAATCTATGAGCACATATAACAACAAACAATCGATTTAATCTCCGATATTATCTCCCTCAAATAATATCATTAAACCACTAATCACCTCTAAAATCCCATCAGATAAGGCAAGCCACGTTCGTGTGGACGTTTACCTATCCAAATGATTTAGCAATTAGATTTGCTTCGGTCGTACATCAATTATAGCGTTACTTCGTTGGGAAGAATACTATAAAGCGTACCTAAGTGTAAACCATTACTCAGTATCTAAGAAGATTGTTTGGGACACGTATATTCACCGCAAGCCACGTTCGTGTGGACGTTTACGTTAACATACGCTCTTTTACTCCCTTCTATAACTGTCTACATCAATCGTTCCAAAATCCCATTCAATGTAGCAAGCCACGTTCGTGTGGACGTTTACTACACCAAAAGACTTTTACAATTGACTCCCAATTACTTGAATCATTTAATCTTGTAAATCAAGACGCGGAGAATCATAAGTGAAACTTGAAGTTTCTAACCAGTGATTCACCATGCGAACGACCCTATCTCTCATAAATGAGGGAGCCGAGCAGACAATCGATCCACCTTCAAAAGGATGGTACGAAGGTCTCTAATTTGTGTCCTCGACATGACCAAGTGGCTTTGGCTCCATTCCACTCCCCGGGGTGAGAATGAGTCGACTTGAAATCAATTTTGGAAAGACAAATTAGGCATTGTTTGATAAACTTAATCAATGTTTCTCGTAAGAGGAATTACAAGAATTCTCCTCCAATGGCTTATCTATATGAACTTCGAAAGTTCATAAAAGTCACCAAGAGAACAGCAATGGAGACCATGGATATGTTTCCATACCCTCTCCCACTTAGCTTTTTATAATAAAGGGATACGCTATCTAATGCATAATTAAATACACATAAGCATGCATACATGAAATAAAGCACATAGAATATTATCACATAATCAAAATAATACTAGAATATTATTTTCCGACTATTATGGCTTTATCGCATCTCCGTATGCATCTTCTAGTCTTTAGTCTTCGTTCTTGAATGCTTCATGTGACGGGAATATTAATTCCAATATTTAAATCTATTTATTTTTAATAAATCCAAAAGTTACTTAATTCGAAAATTAAGTCAATCGAATAAATCAAAAATAAAATTAAATATTATTAATATTTTTATTTATTTATTTTCCTATCTAATTCTATTAAATCTCTAGAATAATCTATCCAAGACCCACTTGGAATATTCTAGAAGACATCTATAATAGAATAAGGAAATAAAATAAATTTATTTTATTTTCCCTTTCTACTTCATTAAATCTCTAGAATAATCTATCCAAGACCCACTTGGAATATTCTAGATGATTTCCATAATGAAATAAGGAAATAAAATAATTTAGGACTCCTAAACTTTCCAAAATTAATTAATTTCCATGTCCATGAAAATTCCCATAAAATAGGAATAATCAAATAGGAAATAAATTAATTTAATAATTAATTATTTTCCTTTCTAATTCCATTAAATCTCTAGAATCCTATTCCAAGTAGAACTTAGAATATTCTAGAAGACTTCCATAATAGAATAAGGAAATAAATTAATTCCAATTAATTCTTTTCCTATTTCCATGAGAATTCCCAAAACTAGGAATACTCAAAATAGGAAAACCGAATCAATTAGGAAAGTTGGATCTTGGTAGGAATAGCATGGGTTGGGGATCCCCACGCCATCCCCACCATCGACCGCCACTACCACCGCCGGCCAAGGCTCACGCGCCACCACCCTTGGTGGCCGGCGTGGCCGAGAGCCCTAGGGCAGCCCGAGCGATCGATCCTCATGGGATCGATCCTCGTGATCGATCCTCGGTCCTCCCTCTCTTCGTCTCCTCCGTCACACTTTTCCGGCGGTCGTTTCGTCATCGATCCAACTTAAATAAATTACAAATTTATTACTACGCTATCCGGTATCGATTCTCTACGTGAAAACGACCTCAAACAATTTCCGATAAAATTAAGAACAAGCATTCACCACACAAGAACAAATAAAATCACCGAGAGTTTAATAATCAAGAACATTATTATGACATTAATTAACAATAATTAAATCTAGCCATAATAATCGGAAACCCTGCAAGGTAGAACAATTTATCGAAAAATACCATGAACTAAAACCATCGCTCTGATACCAATTGTTGGAATTCGATATACCGGAATTAATAAATTAATTAAAATTAATTATCTAATTAATTCCGACCGAAATCCTTCGAATATCCGGATTGTCTAAATTGCGGAACCGACAACCCAATCGAAATCCCGATCGCCGGAGAGAACACGAACACATCACGTGACCCGGGGCACGACCGAACACCACACGCGGGAAACCCCGCGTGCGTCCAGCCGAGCCCCCGCGTGGGGCTCGCGGTTTCTCGTAGCAACCGCTGGGGCTGCTCGTAGCAACCGCTGGGGCTGCTCGTAGCAGCCCCGCAGCGAGTCCTCGACTCGCTGCTCACGGGGATGGGGTCCCCGTACGAACGCACGGGCTGCTCCCAGCAGCCCGCAAGGCACGCCCCGGATGCGATCCGCATCGCCCGCGTGCCCGCTGCGGGAACTCCCGCAGCTCGCGGCGATGCCGTCCGGGGAGATCGAGCCCAGCTCGATCGAGCCCTCGGCTCCAGCCGAGGCTCACGCCCGGCAGCCCCCTTAGGCGAGAATCCATGAGCCGCCGGCGGTCCGGTGGTTCGACCACCACCGCCCGGTTCAATCTCACTTATGGGGTTCGTCCCTCGGATCTTGGTTCATGATATTTTCACGATAATTAAACGATAAAATCATAAAAGAGGGTTTTACGATTTACCTCGTTCTCGTTGTTCGGAAAAACGAAGAACTCAATTTGACGACCTTGAGATCTTCCCACGTATTCCTTGCACTAGCCCGGACGTCGTGTGGGCGACGATCTACCGAACTCCATGGATCTCCTTCACGAACTCTCTAGACTAATCAAGTATGATTATCTTGTATTGTCAAATTGTGAAGACCATGTAGTGCTTTTATAGGCTACGTAGGGGATCTTAAGGAGGTGGAATATTGGGCTTCCAATAATAGTGATTAAATTGAGCCCAAGCCCAAATCTATTAATCCTTACTATTATTAATTATATATTAACTCCACTATATAAATATAATTGCACTCCCAATATCCACCATATTATATCAAATAATATTTCTCCGGTAGTATTATTTATTCCGTGTATTTAAGATATAAATATCCATGAATAAAATTAATTTATTGCTAATTAATTTATTCATCTCTTATTTCCGAGACTAGTACCATTCAACCTTAATTATTATGCGGAACAAATCCACCTGCAGGGTTTACATAATAATTCCTTATGAACTCATCTCGGGGATATTATCAACCCTTACGGGATACACTTTCCCGTCAAGTATTCACGGCATGCCATATATAAAATATAGTGACCCAACTTAACCGGTAATTAACCCAATAATTAAATCGGTTAATTCCTTTGGTAAATCAAAGTCACTTATATTAAATATACACACCCGCAATAGTTTCGGGGATTAAGAATAAAATACACTGAGACTCGAATCGATTATCGCCGGCAATCCTAATCGATGAATCTCAAGCAGATCCGCTCAATACACCAAGTGTACAAGTGTGATAAAATAATCAAGATAGATTATTTTCTCTCTCACACAACGACTATACCGATGGATTGGTCCGTGTCCATCTAGGTCGTGAGCAACTGTTCGATTAAATACGAGTAACCGATAGTATGATCTTCTGTGTGTCCATACAACACCATACTAACTACAACGTATAAAATCCAGGACTATAATTTGCATATATTTAATTATAAATAATTAAACGCAAATAATTGTTTATTTAATTAAATAGATTAGTGGCAATGGATCGTGAGTTTCCGTCACTTAAATCTAGACATTAAGTACACAACTCCAACAATCTCCCACTTGTACTAAGGTCTAGTCATTTCCTCCAAACTCCCGACTCCCATACTCATCACGTGCTTAAGTTGTACTTCCAAGAAGTACTATGTGAATGAGCACTCTAGGTTGCCGCTCTGAAGTTATCTTGGTGACTACAGCGTCGTCTCCCTCGACGATGACTCGTATCAGGTGGTACTTGCACTATGTGTTATCTTACACTTATGGACTTGTGATTTCTTACCATTTGCCATCGCACCTCTATTTACATAGCCTTTGGCAAATTAAGAATCACATCTAAGTCCCAGAGATTATCCCGGAGTTATACCAAAACTTCCGCTGCCTCTGAGGCCGCTTATTTGGTTAAAACTCCTTCTCCTTCAATAGTGAAACACATAGCCTGATATCGACTTTCACCGGTCCTCATTCGATTAGAAATCTAAGAGAATGTAATCCAAAGGAAATGTTTGTCTGCTCCGTAATCCAGAACATAGTTTCCAGTACTTCGAAAGTACTTAAAATGTTCATTACAGCAGTCGAGTATTCCTTTCCAGGATTACCTTGATATCCTCCCACTATACTAACCGCATAGCCGATATCAGGTTCTCGTTTTCAACATTGCATTTATTAAGCTTTCCACACTCAAAGTGTAGGAAACTGCTTTCATTGCTTCTATCTCCTTTTGTGTTTCAAAACACATATCCTTAGATAGATGCATTCCGTCTCTGAAAGGTAACGAACCTTTCTCGGAATCTTACATGTTAAAACGAACCATAATCATTTATGTAAGATGTCCAGGAGAAGTACAATGTTCTTTCTAGAGATCCAAGATCTCAAGAACATGTCCAACTTCTTCCTTTATCTTTCATAATGATTCATCTAGACAACCATCATTTTATGTCTGATAACATCTTTACATTGTTGCCAATGATAAGAGTGTCATCTACATAAAACCTCCGAGAAACACCACCTTGTTTTCCATCACGTTTCCAATACACACAATTCGTCTATGCTTTTGATGAATCCATAAAATGGACTATCTCATCAATTTGCAAGTACCACGAACTCAATGCTTTGTTTCAATCCATAAATGGATCAACTAAGCTTGTACTCTAAATGATCTCGCCTCTTAGCAATAATCCTTATTGCTCTCTCCAAGAAGGCACATTTAGATCTAGTACGGCCTTCATGTAGATCTAAGGATCGATTTCATGTATACTAGGTCCAGAGTCCGAAGACTCTCCTAGTCTTATGAATATCTCCGGTTGTCCCACAACCTCCCACTACAATGGCATCCCGGTGTATAAACAGTGATAACAGTAGGTGCAGTTAGTGGTGTACCGCTACTCGGTTCGGCTGGTTCTAAGTCTAAACTTTCTCTCTCATTTCAAAGTATTACGTCACCTTGGGCTTGTGGTTCATCATATAGTCTTTCTCTAAGAACCGGGCGTTAGAACTTATAACGTCCTTCTGGTTCATAGTACTATTGAACACACATCTTTTGTTCTTCTAGGATATTCCACAACCGCATTTGAATGCGCCGTTGTTTCCAGACATATCTATAGAACATAGGTAGTTCCGTATAACTCATAATTTTACTATTTCTATAAGAGTTCCATTTCTTGTTTACGACACACCATTTCTACACAACAGTGCATGGTGTAGTCATTTGGGATCAAATCCCAATCTCTGATCAGTATGCCATGCATTCCTCAGACAGATACTTGCCTCCGCGATCAAATCGCAGGCTACAAATGGATATACCTCGATGGTTCTCCACAATTGCTTAGTGTCCATTGACTTGTCAAAACACTTGCTTTTGTGGCACATCAGGTATTCTAATCCATTTCTCGAGTAATCATCAAATGAAGTACTCGTACCTTATTGTCTGAGTAGACATAGGTCTGCATACATCAGAGTCAATCAATTCTAATACTTGTCCGGATCTTATATCTTATATCCATAAAGGATTGCTTAGTCATGTTATCTTCCAAATAAGATTCTTAGGTCGGAAGGTCCACTCCTTCAACTTAATTGATCAAATATCAATTTTCGACCTTTGAACTTCTTATTTGAATAAACATGACTCAGCATAAGAATCCACAAGTATAATTGATAAAGAAATCTCTTATTAGTAAAACGAGTTTCATACTACGGTTCGTTGCATCGTGGTGGACTCAGGATTCATCATTTATATATTGCTAGCCAATGTACCAAAATAGATAATATCATTATTTCTTCTTATAACCATCAAATGATTAAAAGAAATAAAATATCCATTTATTAGAAATCCAGAACAAAGTTCTTTCTAATATGAAAGGTACATAAAAGCAATAACCCAAAATGTAATCCTATAAAATTTCCTCCACTGCAACTGCTGCCTCCTCTACAGCATTGCCCATGTAGACTACGATTTCCTCTTATCTAAGTCGTCGGGTTTCCTGGAACCCTTGCATTTAAAATGCACATACCGTCAGTGGTTCCATATCTACACACCAGGTTCCGGTAGATAATACCACTGACTATGTTTTACGACTAAAGAAAATTTCGTACTTTCTTTGAGAGGATAATCAGACTTCCAGTACCCAGACTGTTTGTATCGAGAATACTTGCCTATTGGCTTTCTCGTCCCATCTCGTGGTCCAAAGAGAACCACTGGATTTCTTTGCTTTCTTGTCCTTTCTCCCGATTCATGCCTCTAGGTTCGAAACCTTTGGCATTGGCTACAAGAGCTTGCGATTTCCGTCTCAACTCGTCTAAAAGGTCAATCATCTCAAAAACGTTTTTAAGCGTTTCCTCGAAGTGACTGGCCTTTATGAGTATCCTCATCGCTTCTTGTCTAGCCGCCTATGTAATAGGCTCGGAAGGACAAAGCTTATTGAGTACAACCTTGTACTCTTCAACAGTTTGGGTAATGTCTAGATCTCTATTCCAATCATTACATTTAGGGACCAATGAGTTTAAATCCTTACGTATTACATAAAGTGGGTTCAAAGCCATTTCCTAATCTATGAGCACATATAACAACAAACAATCGATTTAATCTCCGATATTATCTCCCTCAAATAATATCATTAAACCACTAATCACCTCTAAAATCCCATCAGATAAGGCAAGCCACGTTCGTGTGGACGTTTACCTATCCAAATGATTTAGCAATTAGATTTGCTTCGGTCGTACATCAATTATAGCGTTACTTCGTTGGGAAGAATACTATAAAGCGTACCTAAGTGTAAACCATTACTCAGTATCTAAGAAGATTGTTTGGGACACGTATATTCACCGCAAGCCACGTTCGTGTGGACGTTTACGTTAACATACGCTCTTTTACTCCCTTCTATAACTGTCTACATCAATCGTTCCAAAATCCCATTCAATGTAGCAAGCCACGTTCGTGTGGACGTTTACTACACCAAAAGACTTTTACAATTGACTCCCAATTACTTGAATCATTTAATCTTGTAAATCAAGACGCGGAGAATCATAAGTGAAACTTGAAGTTTCTAACCAGTGATTCACCATGCGAACGACCCTATCTCTCATAAATGAGGGAGCCGAGCAGACAATCGATCCACCTTCAAAAGGATGGTACGAAGGTCTCTAATTTGTGTCCTCGACATGACCAAGTGGCTTTGGCTCCATTCCACTCCCCGGGGTGAGAATGAGTCGACTTGAAATCAATTTTGGAAAGACAAATTAGGCATTGTTTGATAAACTTAATCAATGTTTCTCGTAAGAGGAATTACAAGAATTCTCCTCCAATGGCTTATCTATATGAACTTCGAAAGTTCATAAAAGTCACCAAGAGAACAGCAATGGAGACCATGGATATGTTTCCATACCCTCTCCCACTTAGCTTTTTATAATAAAGGGATACGCTATCTAATGCATAATTAAATACACATAAGCATGCATACATGAAATAAAGCACATAGAATATTATCACATAATCAAAATAATACTAGAATATTATTTTCCGACTATTATGGCTTTATCGCATCTCCGTATGCATCTTCTAGTCTTTAGTCTTCGTTCTTGAATGCTTCATGTGACGGGAATATTAATTCCAATATTTAAATCTATTTATTTTTAATAAATCCAAAAGTTACTTAATTCGAAAATTAAGTCAATCGAATAAATCAAAAATAAAATTAAATATTATTAATATTTTTATTTATTTATTTTCCTATCTAATTCTATTAAATCTCTAGAATAATCTATCCAAGACCCACTTGGAATATTCTAGAAGACATCTATAATAGAATAAGGAAATAAAATAAATTTATTTTATTTTCCCTTTCTACTTCATTAAATCTCTAGAATAATCTATCCAAGACCCACTTGGAATATTCTAGATGATTTCCATAATGAAATAAGGAAATAAAATAATTTAGGACTCCTAAACTTTCCAAAATTAATTAATTTCCATGTCCATGAAAATTCCCATAAAATAGGAATAATCAAATAGGAAATAAATTAATTTAATAATTAATTATTTTCCTTTCTAATTCCATTAAATCTCTAGAATCCTATTCCAAGTAGAACTTAGAATATTCTAGAAGACTTCCATAATAGAATAAGGAAATAAATTAATTCCAATTAATTCTTTTCCTATTTCCATGAGAATTCCCAAAACTAGGAATACTCAAAATAGGAAAACCGAATCAATTAGGAAAGTTGGATCTTGGTAGGAATAGCATGGGTTGGGGATCCCCACGCCATCCCCACCATCGACCGCCACTACCACCGCCGGCCAAGGCTCACGCGCCACCACCCTTGGTGGCCGGCGTGGCCGAGAGCCCTAGGGCAGCCCGGGCGATCGATCCTCATGGGATCGATCCTCGTGATCGATCCTCGGTCCTCCCTCTCTTCGTCTCCTCCGTCACACTTTTCCGGCGGTCGTTTCGTCATCGATCCAACTTAAATAAATTACAAATTTATTACTACGCTATCCGGTATCGATTCTCTACGTGAAAACGACCTCAAACAATTTCCGATAAAATTAAGAACAAGCATTCACCACACAAGAACAAATAAAATCACCGAGAGTTTAATAATCAAGAACATTATTATGACATTAATTAACAATAATTAAATCTAGCCATAATAATCGGAAACCCTGCAAGGTAGAACAATTTATCGAAAAATACCATGAACTAAAACCATCGCTCTGATACCAATTGTTGGAATTCGATATACCGGAATTAATAAATTAATTAAAATTAATTATCTAATTAATTCCGACCGAAATCCTTCGAATATCCGGATTGTCTAAATTGCGGAACCGACAACCCAATCGAAATCCCGATCGCCGGAGAGAACACGAACACATCACGTGACCCGGGGCACGACCGAACACCACACGCGGGAAACCCCGCGTGCGTCCAGCCGAGCCCCCGCGTGGGGCTCGCGGTTTCTCGTAGCAACCGCTGGGGCTGCTCGTAGCAACCGCTGGGGCTGCTCGTAGCAGCCCCGCAGCGAGTCCTCGACTCGCTGCTCACGGGGATGGGGTCCCCGTACGAACGCACGGGCTGCTCCCAGCAGCCCGCTAGGCACGCCCCGGATGCGATCCGCATCGCCCGCGTGCCCGCTGCGGGAACTCCCGCAGCTCGCGGCGATGCCGTCCGGGGAGATCGAGCCCAGCTCGATCGAGCCCTCGGCTCCAGCCGAGGCTCACGCCCGGCAGCCCCCTTAGGCGAGAATCCATGAGCCGCCGGCGGTCCGGTGGTTCGACCACCACCGCCCGGTTCAATCTCACTTATGGGGTTCGTCCCTCGGATCTTGGTTCATGATATTTTCACGATAATTAAACGATAAAATCATAAAAGAGGGTTTTACGATTTACCTCGTTCTCGTTGTTCGGAAAAACGAAGAACTCAATTTGACGACCTTGAGATCTTCCCACGTATTCCTTGCACTAGCCCGGAAGTCGTGTGGGCGACGATCTACCGAACTCCATGGATCTCCTTCACGAACTCTCTAGACTAATCAAGTATGATTATCTTGTCTTGTCAAATTGTGAAGACCATGTAGTGCTTTTATAGGCTACGTAGGGGATCTTAAGGAGGTGGAATATTGGGCTTCCAATAATAGTGATTAAATTGAGCCCAAGCCCTAATCTATTAATCCTTACTATTATTAATTATATATTAACTCCACTATATAAATATAATTGCACTCCCAATATTCACCATATTATATCAAATAATATTTCTCCGGTAGTATTATTTATTCCGTGTATTTAAGATATAAATATCCATGAATAAAATTAATTTATTGCTAATTAATTTATTCATCTCTTATTTCCGAGACTAGTACCATTCAACCTTAATTATTATGCGGAACAAATCCACCTGCAGGGTTTACATAATAATTCCTTATGAACTCATCTCGGGGATATTATCAACCCTTACGGGATACACTTTCCCGTCAAGTATTCACGGCATGCCATATATAAAATATAGTGACCCAACTTAACCGGTAATTAACCCAATAATTAAATCGGTTAATTCCTTTGGTAAATCAAAGTCACTTATATTAAATATACACACCCGCAATAGTTTCGGGGATTAAGAATAAAATACACTGAGACTCGAATCGATTATCGCCGGCAATCCTAATCGATGAATCTCAAGCAGATCCGCTCAATACACCAAGTGTACAAGTGTGATAAAATAATCAAGATAGATTATTTTCTCTCTCACACAACGACTATACCGATGGATTGGTCCGTGTCCATCTAGGTCGTGAGCAACTGTTCGATTAAATACGAGTAACCGATAGTATGATCTTCTGTGTGTCCATACAACACCATACTAACTACAACGTATAAAATCCAGGACTATAATTTGCATATATTTAATTATAAATAATTAAACGCAAATAATTGTTTATTTAATTAAATAGATTAGTGGCAATGGATCGTGAGTTTCCGTCACTTAAATCTAGACATTAAGTACACAACTCCAACAAGTACATCACCACTGGTCTTTTCACAAATTTCCCGCTATGTTTCAGAAACAGTGTAAAATAGCAGGAATGGGACGGGTATATAGGAGGAGGAATACCAGGTTTCCTTGGATTATTGAGCCCAGTGTAGACCCTCAGTAACGGGGAGTTCTTGTACTTGAGTTTTTCATTCGTTTTGTCAACTTCGATTTTCACCATCTTTCTCTTTCTGACTTCTTTTGATTCTTCAGCACTCATGTTGAAGGGGGAATTGACGATTTAAACTTGGAAATGTAGGTTTAGGGTTTATATTGTATGAATTACGGGATTTTCAGCTTCGATTTTCTTAGCTGAAATTAGGGTTCGTGACAAGAATTTGGGGGAGACGATGAAGAGCTGTGAGAGAAATGCATGTAATAATCGAGTTTAATGAATTCCATAGCTGAATTAGGGTGTATTAATGTTGACCCTCAATTGTGTGAATATTACATTTAGTGCCATCCGATTTTCCCCCCAAATTTGAGTGCTGAGCTGACGTGGAAAACCGACCCACCATAAAACGTCATGTGGACCACTCGTGCATTGCACGTGCGTCAACCGGTCATTTGTCCCCTGCAAAGACCAATTTTGATTTTTCGAATAGAAACGGGACTAATTGTGGAATGAGCATAAATTACATTTTATATATATACAAAAATTCTAAATTTATTATTTAGTGAATATAATTATTTTAATTAATTTTTTCATATATAACAATTTATTTTTGATAATTTTATTTATATAAGATCTGCCAAACAAATTACAATTTTATAAGTTTATATATCTATTTTATCACAAACGGATTAACAAATCATTTATAAAATAAAAAAATAACAGTTTATCAGCTCTTAAAATAACTTGACTTATAAGCTCTTTTAAATAACTTATAATCATTTATTAAATAAAAAAATAACAGTTTATCAGCTTTTAAAATAACTTGACTTATAAGCTCTTTTAAATAACTTATATAAATGAGCTCATGGTAACATAATCAAAACAAATCTACTCCTAATAAATCCTAATAAATAGTAAATCTATAATTATAAATAATATCCCACACAATTATTTGATTATTTCCAACAAATATTAATTATAAATAATTAAAAGAGATAATATTAAATGTTTGGAAATTAAGCATGATATTTTTTATGATAATTTTTTTTTTTGTATTTTAACAAAAATGTGGTTATGTTTTTGTACAAAGTATAAAATTTACAGAACACTCCATTTAAAATTAAGAAAATATGAACAAGTTGATTTAAACATTAGATTAAATTGAATGAATACTCTGTCGGCTTGAGGTAGATATACCAACCCAATACGCGTAGAAAATATGTGCGTGTTGAATTTATATGATCAAATACAAATACGTGCTTTTGTGCATATTTATTTGTTCCTTGCAAAATCGACTTTGAGCTAAAATTTCAAATATAAGATCACACGTAGTAAGTAGTATACTAGTATCCAGAATTTTTCACAAACGCCAGCCTAGCTATTTGGCTAGAAAAATAAATCCCCAATCTCTATCTCACACCCCACATTTCTTTCTATACTTCATTGATAATATAATTAAATGTCACTTGATTTGAAAAATCATACTAATTAAACTACATTTGTACTTTCAATTCAAAATACTGAACCAATTAATGGATTATATTGTAAAGTTGAATGATTTAAACACGCGAAAGTGTGAGATGTGAATAGTTAATTTGATTAATAATTGAATCCTCTTTGATCATGCCATGCATATTCCATCTCTATAAAATGAGATGCAAATTAACACAACAAAACACACACACACCCATCTCTCTTTCTCTCTTATATATAAATAATTAATTACATAAAAAAAAAAAATGAATTTGAAGGCAAGTACTCAGGCATGGGTAGCTGCAACTTGTCTAGTACTGCTCGTGATCACGGCGAATAGCCAACAAGAACCTGCAGCAGCTTGCAACACCAACGATCTCATCGATTGCACACCCGCGATCCTTGGACTAGCCGACCCAACCGATACATGCTGTACGGAGCTACGCAATGAGTCGCCCCATTGCCTTTGCGTCTTTGTCAAAGACTGGGTACTTAATCTGCTTTTAAATTCTCCTGCTGCTGAGAAAATTGCTAACAAGTGCCGATCTTATTTTCCAAATAGCACTTGCAATGATTAATAATGTTTCTACGAATTATATTATTTACGTGAACGAATAATATATATATATGATTGATGATGATGTTCAAATGGTACGTACGTGAACGAATGAATGTGTCGTGTTTTTATCTTAATAAACTTGCATTTTGCCTAATTAATACTCCGTACTATATTTTTTCGTAATTTATATTTTTATTCGTCCTAAATTAATGGTGTCACGCTCAACAAAAGTTGAATTTTTTTGTTATCGATCCGTTCCATTTTAGTGATGTATTTTTCATGTCAATATAATAGTAGTATCTCCACATCTTGAATTCGTATATTTTCATCTTTAACGTGTGATACTGATATACGGGTGTTCCCGATGTAATTAATATGATTGCACAAGAAACAACTATTAACCCCCCACACTCTCTACTCAATGTTTCTTCATCAATCAACTAGCTAGAGTACCCACGATTAAATTGATGATGATCGGAGAATTCTCTTCAATCTCTCTAATTTTGAATCTACAATGTACTTACATACGAGAATATTTAAGTTACAGTGTCTTTTCACAATACTTTAATTAAAAATATTAATCATAAAAATAAATAATCATCATCATCCAAAATACAAGTATAATTTACAAAACACAAATATAGAAAATAAATATATTCATTTATCAACACTAATTCATCATTGCATAATAAATAAATTATCATTATAATTGTTGTGTATTTTGTATATGTGTAGGAAACATAAATAAAGAAACCGTGTTGATCACTATTCGAAAACAATAGAAATTTGTTTACATGATACAATAAGACACAAAATTCTTATTGAGAAACTTATTGGAGAGATTATTATTTTTCTATTACTGTACTTTTCTGTACTTCTCTATTTGGGTGTGTTTTTCTTACTTACGCAAACATATAGCAATGTTTATACGCAATGTTTCACAATTGCAACTATTATATGCATTATAATAATTTATTTGTTTTATGAATTATTAATTTATATCTTTTGAACTTATATAATTAATTTATTTACGTAAAATATTATATCTATTTTAAACGGATATAATTTATTTTATGTAATACAATTATACAAATTACTAAAAATCCCCCGCTAATTTGTATATTCTCCACTTTAAACATATTATGAATACAAGAAGGTATCTTTCGATTTGGACCTTCAATTAGTGTATATACTTTAAAGTTTAACGAAATTATAGGTATCTTTAAGATTTGAACCTTAATCTCTTAAATGTTAAACCGAAAATATAACACACATAATATATTTATTATTATATTTCTCAAAAGATTTTAACTAACCTTAGCACTATTATATATAGTCATGTGCTAATCCTGTCACTTTTCGTAAACATTAATAGAATATCACAAATTCTAATCAAAGCGGCACCACTTCTATGTTTACTTAGGTAAAGTTAATTTGTCTCAATTGCTTCAGACTTAAGACTTTATTAAGAACAATATGTTCATCCTCTTCTTCTGGCAATTGTCACCACTAGTTATAATTGTATTGTTTTGAAATACACTAGTGCTATCAAACATATTATTATGCCTTGTTATTACCCATTGAACTTTATCATTAGTGGTTACTAATTCAAAGTTGGGTTCCCATCATAGGTGCTTATTTATTTTTTATTTTTAAATCCAATAATTTTGGTCGAATTACTCACTAATTCCTTTAATGAGATGATCTGCGCAGATCTTTATAAATAATTGTAATTACACTTTTGTAATTAAATCTCTTACATATTAGTATTTTAAACCAATAGGTTTATTATATGCTCTTTGTAATTACACACTTTGTAATTACATTATATATGTGTGTATGCTCTTAACAAAATTTTAATCATTTTTTTACTGCTAACTCTATATCGATTAACTAATTTTAATCATTTTGCTTCTTTTACTGCTCACGATTTTATTGAGCAATATAATATGCACCGTTTGTTCGAGAATATTCATTCGGTAGATTTTCTCTCATTAGTATTGGAAATCCAAATTGCATTACAATTGCACATTTGGAAAGTTATTATCATCTTAGTGTTTCTAAAAAGATTCATTGATTACTGTTGCAGCACAACATTTTTTATAGTAGCTTCTACTAGAAAAATTATTTAATTCACTGAAATAAAAACAAGACCAAAGTCCTTTTCTTTTCTTATTGGTTGTCTTCTTCGTGAATTTACACTTCATTTTTCACGGTTTTCCTTGCCTTTTATCATATTTGATAGGCTCTTAATAAGAATCTATTTTTTCATTTGGATTCCACTATTATATTAGATTGTAACTCCAACAATCTTCATGCTTCATAATTTTGAGCATAACCAACAAAACACTTTTAATGTTTTATGGTCCTAACTTGGAATTATTAGGAACAATAATCTTATAATAAGATATATAACTTATCAAAGAGAGTAGGAGAAACATTATTTTAATTTGTCACCTTATATAGTTTGTGCCATATGAAATCATTCTCCACATTCTTGTTGATTTCTGGAATTGCACCTCTTCTTCTGTTTCCATATAGTCGGAATTATTGTTTTCGATTGTTGTGTATTTTTTATATCTGTAGGAAACAGAAATAAAGAAACCTTGAGGCGTGTTGATCACTATCCAAAAACAATATTTCCACTATGTGGAAATTTGTTTACATGATACAACAAGGCACAAAATTCTTATTGAGAAATTGGAGAGATTATTATTTTTCTGTTACTGTACTTTTCTGTACTTCTCTATGTGGGTGTGTTTTTCTTTTTTACGCAAACATATATTTATACGTAGAAGACAACAGTTCAAGGGGACGCAAAACGTTTCACATTGTAACTTCACGCAATTATTATACGCAATCTTTCACAATTGCAACTATTATACGCAACGTTTAATAATCTAACGTTAACTTTTCAGTGTTAATATTATACTTTATATGAAAAATAATTTATTTGTTTTATGAATTATTAATTTATATCTTTTGAACTGATATAATTAATTTATTTACGTAAAATATTATATCTATTTTAAACAGATATAATTTATTATATTTATATAAAATAACAGATACAAATTACTAATAATAATTGATACTAATGTATAATACATTGTGCATCTATTTATACGATATAAATTATCGTCTTTTCACATTTATCGACATTCACCAAATAATTAGTGTTGCTCCTTGTAAACACAAATTGTTAGGAGTTTGTTACAAATTTTAACATTCCTATGCCTCCTAATTTGTGTAAACAACAAAACCATGAACAATAACTTTTGAATTAAAATTAAATATACTATAAAAATCCAACCTAATACAATAACAAAAAAAAAAAAAAATCAAGGACGGGAGTCGGGAAACTCAATTTTATAGGGACTTATTTGTTAAATTAAGGAACAAATAGGTCTCGAATTGATAATAAGTTAAAAATCTGAGCATACTAAGTAATAATTTAACATTTGAGTCCTGATTTGTAATTGTCTAGTTTTGAACTCTTTCTCAGTTTAATCATCTTCTTCAAAGCGAAGAGACTGAAAACCCTCGCCTGTAAATGCTGAGCCGCCGCCTCCCCTAAGTTCTTGCTCTATCGATCTCCGTGATCAAATCACTTCGTTTAGTTTTGTCGAAGAACATTGAAATGAATTTGAGGTGCTTCTTCAACAGACGCACAGTCGCCCGCATTTCAAATCTCCACCGTAGGGTTTCGTCATCGCACTCTACTGGTTCGATCACCACCACCACCGCCACCATTTCCGATCCCCGTTCATTTCGAGCTTATCACCATACCGTTTCTTTCTTCGATAGCCGTAAAACCCTAACCCCTTTCGAAAAACACCTCCACACTTTCCAACAAGTAAACTCAGAGGAGTCTTCGAGCGATCCGGAACCCGAATCTGAGAACGATGCCGCCATAACCGAGTTCCTTTCCAGATTCGTTTGGGTGATGCGTAAAAAGCTCCTCGAAGCTTTTCCTGGGTGTGACAAGGACACGGTTGACGGTATGCTCGTGATAATCGTCGAGAAGGTCGTGTTAGAGATGGAAAAAGGGGGGCTCGAACACATGACTGGGCCTGCTGTGTCGATGCCCTCGGAGGATTTCAGTGAGGATCTGTGGAGAACAGTGTGGGAGGTCAGCAATGTGGTACTGCAAGATATGGAGAAAGAAAAGAAGAAGGAGAAGATGAAGGGCTTTCTTCAGTCGGAGGAAGTGAAGGAGATGTATAGGTTTGCTGGCGAGGTTGGCATTCGTGGGGATATGCTAAGGGAGCTCAGGTTCAAGTGGGCCCGCGAAAAGATGGAGGAGAGCGAGTTTTACCAGAGTTTGGAACGGCTTCGGGTAGAGGCATCCCAAACGGAGATGGAGAAATCCAGAAAAGAAGTTGCTGGTGGAGAAGAGGGTAGAGGTGAACAGAAAGTTGTATCTCTTCCAAAAAGGCATGGGAAGATTAAGTACAAGATTTACGGGCTAGATTTATCCGACTCGAAATGGGCTGAGGTTGCTGATAAAATTCACGAGAGTGGTGAGATTATGTGGCCCCAGGAGGCAAAGACAATATCGGGCAAGTGTAAACTTGTTACTGATCAGATTCTGGCTTTACGAGAAGAGGATGATCCTGCTCAACTATTAGGCGAATGGATAGATCTTCTCCAGCCTAGCAGGATTGACTGGATTGCTTTTCTCGATAGATTGAAGGATCAAAATAATAATCTTTACTTTAAGGTATATGTCAATTTGCTGTTTATTGGAACTTTTAACTCTGAATTTATTAGTAGATTGATGGTTTAATTATGAATAATGCCACTAAAACTCCAGCTAAGACGAACTACATCACTTATGATTAACTCTGATGTGATCGATAAGTCATTTTTGTGTTCTTGTTTCATTCTTTTATGGTTTCATTCTTCATTCCTATAGTTATGGTGATCATACAGAGTGCTCAGAAAGAAGTAATAAATTGCATGTATTAGTTTCATTTTTCATGCCTGTAGCAACTAGCAAGCGTGTTGATGCTTCATATCTAGAGCTGTCTGAGCTGTCACAGTCAGCAAGGCATACGCGAATAAGTGAAATATTGCATGTCTTAAGCAGACCTGTGTGCTTTAGAACCGACTGTAGTAAAGGGATTGTTCAATGCACGAAATATTTTATACTCTCAACTTTTTTTTTCTTCTTTTGTACTGCTGTAGTGCTGTATAGCATTTCTTGTAAAATATATATATCAGGATGTATGAAAAACTCTATACTAACCTCCATGTCTCTTAGGAACGAAAGTCTTGATTTTTCTTATGTTGTTCAGGTCTCTATCAGTCCCCAAATAATTATGTGGTGTTATCAACTTCAAGCAATGAAGAGTATCAGTCTTTCTTTTCTATTTTTTTTCCTTCTCAAGATTATGTAGGTTATTAAGCTTTAAAATGCATGATAAATGTCAACTATCCCCCTGCCTGTTATGGTCATGCTCAATGTTATTGATGTGTACTCTAGCGTTTTCTTAGAAAAAATATATTCTGAGCTGACTAACTTTTAATGGTGTCCTTCAGATTGCAGAACTTGCACTTTCTGAGGAGTCCTTCCAAGCAAACATCCGCGACTATTCAAAGCTGATTGATGCCCTCGCTAAACAAAACCGGTTGGAAGATGCCGAAAGAATTCTGAAGAATATGAATGAAAATGGAATCCTGCCCGACGTAATCGCGTCCACGGTCGCACTCCACATGTACTGCAAATCAGGAAACCTCAATCGGGCAAAAGAGGCATTCGACGCCTTAAAGGCCCATGGATTCCAGCCCGACATGAACGTTTACAACTCATTGATCACGGCTTACGTGAATGCTGGCTCTCCGAAAGAAGGCGAGTCCTTGTTAAGACAAATGGAAATGAGGGATATAAAACCCACAAAGGAGATTTTCATGGCCCTGATCCGATCTTTCGCTCGAACTGGAGATGTCAACGGTGCCGATCGGATTTTCACCTGCATGAAATTTGCTGGTTACGAGCCGAGCCTAGAATCATGTACTTTAATGGTTGAGGCATACGGGAGGGCAGGGGACCCTGAAAACGCTCGGTATAATTTTGATCAGATGATGAGACTTGGGGACAAGCCAGACGACAGATGCACGGCGAGTATGATATCCGCTTATGAAAAGAATAATTTATTGGATAAGGCCTTGGATCTTCTATTGGAGCTCGAGAACAAAGGGTTTGAGCCCGGGGTTTGTACTTACACGGTTCTAGTTGACTGGCTTATCAAGTTGGGGCTTTATGAAGAGGCGGAACAGATATTGGGTAAGATTTCGGAACAGGGAGAGGCGCCTCCATTCAAGATCCACATCAGCCTCTGTGACATGTATCTCAAGGCTGGGGCTGAGAAGAAGGCACTTCAAGCTTTGGGAGTTTTGGAGTCGAAGATTGAGCAGTTGGACTCGGAGGATTTCAGTAGGATTATTGGGTCGCTTAATGATGCTGGGTTTGCGCAGGATGCTGAGAGGATACGTGGGATGATGGAGTCTCGGGGATTGACTTTGCCTGGTGATCTGAAGATAGGTCTGCTGGTGTCTCATTCTATGCAGAAGAGTAGTAAAAGGAACAAACTCTCTCTAGGTAGAGAGAAATGATCGTTAAGGCCAAAAAAAATGACGATTCGTGCGCTGGGGTTTCGATTCGTTTTAGAAAGCCTTTTTTTTTGTGTGTGTGTGTGTGTTTGTTCTTGTGTTGTTTAATCAAACAAGCAGCAGGTTGCTGTTTTGCAATAACACCATGATCTTGATTCCTATCATGAGCAAGATGGTTAATTACAAGAATACCCTCAGTGTTTGATTGAGATTATTACAATGTGTTCTTTCCTTGTAGTTAGATTTGTGCTTTTCTCTGTCTGTGAGACAATGTGGGAATTAATTAAGAATAAAAAAAAAAAAACACAAGTTTCAGAAGCAATGTAGATTCTCTGGAAAGATAAATCTAGGGCACAAGCAAAACCAGACCAAACCCATTCTTTGCAATAGCACCACATTCAACATTACAGTATAAAGCAGAGTCTCCTTACACATTGTTTGCACATCTCATTCCAACTCAAAACGATATCGATGGCCGATAGAAGGCAACCGTTCATCTTCCGGCTTTGGGGGGGCACAAGGCGAACACCAGATGCAACCGTCACTAGGCCTCCTGCACTTCAACCCATTACACCTCAATCTAACACCTCCCCAACTCCACCAATTACCAATTCTGCCCCTGTCATTAAGCCTACAACTGAATCCCAAGCCCCACCAGCTAAAACAACTGATAACAGCCCTCCAAAACAAACCTCTCAGCCAACAACAAGCCAAATTGTTGAACCGAAAAAAACAAGCCCAAACGAAACGCAGACAGATCATCCGCTATCCAATACCTTAACCAGCCGTATAAACGAGCCTAAAACCCCATCAAAAACGGCTGAAACTAAACCTCCATCCTCATCTAGATCACCTCCCCACCCTTTATCCCCTCAGCCTCAGCCTCGATCAATCACATCTCCGTCCTTTACACCCCAGCGGGCCTCACAACCTCGTTCCCCATCTCTTTTGGCGTCTCGCTCTCCTAAACAAACAACTTCGAATCCACCCAAGGATAGACAGCTCGGTTCTCCATCGATAAAACCAAGAACAGTAGCACGAGAGGCCTCCGCTCGAACTTCAGCTTCTAAGGAGAAAGACCAGAAGCCTGCAGTACCATCTCAACAAGAACCTCAGCTGAAGGCAAAGGTCAAATCTGATACTGTGGAGGAGACGAAGTTAAAACATAACGAGGCGACAGAAATGCTTTCTAGATCAACAGCACTCGGCAAGACTCCTGAGACAGCTACACCAACCGAAACATCAGATTCTTCCGCAGTCAACGGTGATCAGAAGTCCCTCGAGGAGCCGAAGCCAAAGCCTGAAGACATTAAAGATGTGAAGGAAGTCGCGCAGGAAACAAAAGTCCAAGCTAACGAGGAAACGAAAAAGGAGGCGAGCCCTTCGCTCAACCCGAAATTCGGTTTCGAAGAACCGATTCCTGAGGACTCCAAGACTCCAATCAAACCAGATGAGGCACATACCAACAACAAAACTCATCAACAGACAAAGAAGAACAGCACGATTGCTCATGATAAATCTACCCCGGAAATCGAACGAGGAAAAGATGGCATTCCGTCCTTTGTCCCCCAACTGGCCATGCGAGACACCAAAAATTCCATCAACGATAGAAACGTGAGTATCATAACACTTGCAGGAGAAAATAGAGGCGCGTCGATGCAAATGGGGGCGGCTCTAAAAGAAGGGCCCCTTCACATTCACAGGGGATATAAAGTCATTAAGCCCGACGAAAGTTCAGAAACAAGCACCGATGGAGAGGGAAGTTCTGGACGGAAACATCCGGAAGGCGGGAAAGTTGCAGAGGATCAACCGACGGAGGCATATGTCAACAACAACGCACAGGGGATTAATAATTCCATCGTGTTCAACGCTTCCATTGCTGAGAGAAGTCCCGGAGTTCACATGGTGGTTACTCATGCTCCCAGAGAACCGATCTCGCCTGCTGAGGGGATAAACATGATGGAGACTCGAAAGGCAGAGTTTAACATGTCTCGACCGGAGGAACTCACTTACGAGCCGACAGTGAGGCGAAGGTGCCTGAGAGGCCTGCTCTTGGAAACGAGCGACTCTGATCCGGAAAAGCCTAGACGCCATGGGTGTCGTGTTGGATGCGAGGTGAAGAGTAAAGAGAACGGTATCGATATTCTGGGAATATGAACATGAACATGTACTACTTATAATCTGTGTGTGAATAAGGATATACTGTATGTCTTCAATAAATTGTCCATTTAATACTATCAATTTACTATTCAAACGAATCGAGTCGAGTCGTAAACGGGCCATAGAACCAGTCTGGTTCTATAAACAAGGACCATGTTCTTGAAAGCTCAATCCACAAACTCAAACACACATTTTAGAACAAAAAAAGATAAAAACATTGGAAGAGGGGTATATTGGGGATTACACATTGAGAAAATGGAATATCCCAAATTTAACCCTCCTTCATATTCTTCCTCTTCCCAACTACACTAACCCATTTTTTTAAGGGAGAAAAATATAACTACCATAAAGCACATAGCGTACCTCCTTATTTGCCACCCTATATAAAAAACATGCTTTTCTACACTAAAAAGTGGTGATCTACCGAAATTGCCCTTCCAATTCGATAAACATTATTCGACAACATTAATTCGACAAATATAATTCGACATGGATTCGACAATCGAATTCGACACGGCGAATTCGACATGGTGAATTCGACACGGCGAATTCGACATGGTGAATTCGACACGGCGAATTCGACATGGTGAATTCGACACGACGAATTCGACACAGCGAATTCGACATGGATTCGACAATCGAATTCGACACATTCGACACGGTGAATTCGACACGGCGAATTCGACACATTCAACAAGTCGAATGAGATTCGACATGGAATTCGACAATTCTAAAATTCGACATGGAATTCGACAAGTCAATTCTCAGTCGACACGAGATTCGACAATTCGAATGGGGGATTCGACAAGTCTCATATTCGATAAGTTCAAAAGTTTTACTTTTTAAATTTTTATTTTTAAATTTTGAGAATAATATATTTAAAAAACTGTAATATCCTACTATTTTTTTTAATTCGAGTGATTAATTCTTCATTTTTTCAGTTACATATTTGTTAAAATTAACAAAAAAAAATCATACCACAAACAAAACAAACACCTTTTACAACAAACAAAAAATTAAATCAATTCAAACACAAGATCTGTAGATCTGTCATATTCACGCCACATTTCTGTCTATGAACATACAAATCTCACATCTGGATGAACAGATCTGATGTCGCCGTAGCTAACACCGAAGAAGATGGTTGTCGTCATCGTCGAGAGGTTGTCGTCATAGTCGAGGGGTCACCATTCACAACCGCCATAGTTGAGACCCCAACTTCAAGCTTCAAGGTGCTGGATTGGGAGCCGATTGGAGCAGATGATGAGAGGATAGAAAAAATTATTTGATAAGAGAGAGAGAGGGAGAGAGAGAATTGGAGGAGAGCGGCGGATAAGAGAGAAATGAAAAATTAGGGTTAGAGATAATGTGTATTTAAAGTGGAAAATAAGGGTAAATTGGTCTATTTGTGTAGAAAAGGATAGTTTTTAAATGCTACGGTAGAAAAGCTAGTTCACTATATGCATAATGGCATTTTTTTACATTTACACTTTTTTTAATCAAACCCCAACCCAGAAATCACGAACAATTGGTTTTGATTTTTCTTCTTCCATCAAATGGGGAGCTTAGGGAAAGCTGTGTACACCTTAGGGAACTGGATCCGTGCAACGGGTCAAACCATGGATCGACTGGGTTTTCATCTCCAAGGAAGATACTTCATCCCCGAGCACAGTAAGCCATTATGTTTCGCGCGTTTTTAAAAAAAAAAATCTTTCTGTGCCGAAACCTCGAACAACCCACATCCTTATTTCTAATTTTTGTGCGATCCGATTTGTATTGTAAACGTGGGTCAGTTTTTTTGGTTCTGGATACATCGTAATTTTAGTTATTCTGGAAAACACCTTTTGTGGTTGTGTACGGCTGTATAGCGAGGAATGCCCCTTTTTTGTTTTTCGTTTTTGGAGGAAATGGGGCTGAGTATAGTGATGGAGAAAGGGGGTGGGGATTTGATGTTTACGAAAAGTGGGCGTAAATTGATTGTTGGATTTGCAAACTTGGCTTCTGTCGAGTAGTAACAAGACGGTAAATGACATTTGCCTTGTATTCGAAAGCGTTTGTTACTAAAATAATAAGCTGTACTGAACTACTGATGACAAAAGCTTTCTTGTCTTGTATTACTACACGATGAAAAATGAGATCACTTATAATGGACTGGTTGGTAAGGCTTCGTGTCTGGTATAAGAGGGTTTCACGATCATTTGTTGTGGTGAGTAGACGTTTATTGAAATGTGAGTGGCACATATAAATGATTACGATTAGTAGGTCTTGATAAGAATCCCACATTTTCACGACAGTATGCTACTAATTGTTTTTTCATAAATCTTTAGTGTTGTTTTTTTTTAAAACAGCATCGTTTCTTAAATGCATTTACGCGAGTCTTCATTTTCAGTTTCTAGACATCGAACGCTGATGGATGTTTTTGAAAAGTCCCCCGTGGTAGATAAGGATGCATTTGTTGCCCCAAGTGCCTCCGTCATAGGGGATGTTAAGGTGGGACGAGGTTCCTCCATATGGTATGGGTCTGTACTTCGAGGTAAAGTGTGTTGTTAGAAAAGCCTTACTGGTTAGTCAGTAGTCTGATTTTATTTTCTTATATATTTCTGTTTAAGACGAAAAACAGTTCTGCATTTCAATATTATACCTACTTTATTTGATGCATAACTTGTGATATTTACGCAAATGTTTTATTTAACAATGTGAAATTTGGTTATGAAGAACGAAATATATGGGGGCATGTCATCCTTAATTACAAATTAGAAAAGACGATGAGAAACAAAATCATAGAACGACCTGCTTAATCAAATTTTGAATAAGCTATAGTCGAGATAAATTAACAAAATGAGAGGAGGGCCAGGAGGCACCTTTGGAAAATTTCAATACAAGGCTGTAGGGTACCCTGCTTAAATGTAGATGCATGAAACGTGATAAATATCTGTAATTTAATGTACTGTAATATTTAGGGGGCACCTTTGATAATGTGATCCAACCTTTTAGAATTGCATTTATTTTGTATTTATATATATACGCCTCTTTGTTGGAGACAGGCGATGTGAACAGCATCAGCGTTGGGTCTGGAACTAATATACAGGACAATTCCCTTGTGCATGTGGCTAAATCTAATTTAAGTGGGAAGGTACTGCCAACTATTATTGGAAATAATGTCACTATTGGTGAGTTCTCTTGATTTCCTTCGTTTTGCAATTATTTCAAAGATTATGCATAACGTTATTCTAATCTCCATTGACGCAAACTTTTAGAATCTTATTTCGAACACACACATGTACAGGTCATAGTTCAGTCATACATGGATGCACGGTGGAGGATGAAGCATTTGTTGGTATGGGAGCTACCCTTCTTGATGGTGTGGTTGTAGAGAAACACACGATGGTTGCTGCTGGCTCTCTTGTGAGACAGAATACGAGGGTCCCACGTGGAGAGGTATGCCTCTCAGTTAACATATGCCCATTTCTAATGAAAGAAAAAGTACTCTACATATCATTTTAGAATAGGAAGTTTATCAATTGTGAATTCCTTTGGGCTGTGCATCGAGTACATATCTCATATCACATGCCTGAAACTCCTTTTTATTTCTTTCTCGTAAGTCACTTGTTGATCACTTGCTGTCACATTTCAAGTCTTATTGCTTAGTTTTTTTTTTTTGTTTTTTTTTACTAATTCTAAAGGAGGAAGGAATCGCAAAATTAGTCCTCTTGTAATTTAAAATTGACTTGGTTCTATAATTTATTACCCATGGATTGAGTCTGAATCCCTCAATCTGCCATAAACTTTATCACATTTGGAACTCCTGTTTTGATACAGGTGTGGGCAGGCAATCCAGCCAAGTTCCTGAGAAAGCTTACAGACGAAGAGATTGCATTCATCTCCGAATCGGCCACCAATTATATCAACCTCTCAATAGTACATGCCGCTGAAAATGCCAAATGCTTTGACGAGATCGAGCTGGAGAAGAAGTTGCGCAAGAAGTTTGCACGTCGTGACGAGGAGTATGACTCCATGATTGGTATCGTTCGCGAGACTCCACCTGAGTTAGTTCTTCCTGATAACATTCTACCTGAGAAATCCCAAAAGACCATTCAATGAGATTTTCATTTTTTTTTCTTTTATTACTAATAAAACTTGCCTAGTTGATATTAAATATTTTCATTTTTTTTTTCTTTTATTACTAATAAAACTTGCCTAGTTGATATTAAATGTTAACATTCTACCTGAGAAATCCAAAAGACCATTCAATAAGACCATTCAATAAGATTTTTTTTTTTTCTTTTTATTACGAATAAAACTTGCAGATAGGTGGTACTAGTTAATTTATAAAACTGGCAGATTTTTCTTTTAATAGGTGGTACTAGTTAATTTAAATTTAGATGGTTTTGTGATTTTCAATGGATATTAAATGTAATTTTTTCAAAATTGCAATTTTAACATTAATTAAAATTATTTAAATGTTAATTATTTATAATTAATCTTATTCAAACCCTTATAATTATTTATTTAATCTTACGGTTATCTATAACTCTATAAAATATATATCTATAACTCTATAAAATATATAATCTAAAAGTGTAGTATGTTTAAATTAGAATATAATAGAAAAAAAATTGAACTAATAAAAACATCTAAAATATGTTTAATAGCACTAAAATCAATATTTGAAATATAATGAGAAAATTATAGTTTTCACCAAATTTGAAAATTAATGAGAAAAATATTGTTTCCACGTAATTATTGAAGTAATTATTGAAGGTAAACAAACAAAATTTGACTCACAGGAATTATTATTGTTTCTTTTTCAATTATTATTTACTAGTTTAAACTTTCCACTATTATTTCGTCTTTCATTTTGTCGCCATTCTTTTGTTTTAAGAGTGATAATTTTTAAATAGTCATAAATAAATTCAATAAATAATTTTTACCCTCATTTACTTTTATATAAATAACGAAATTAAATATGAGATATGTTTGAAAATTATAAATATCGAGTGAGATTGCATAAAGGGAATAAGTAATTGAGTCGTGAAGAGAAGTATAGAACTAATACCAAAGAAATCTCACCCGCTTTCATACCAAAGCACCATAGCATATTGTGACACGACTTTTTACATAATCGAATTTGTTAAACTCTTCTGTCACAACATTAGTCAGTTCTTTTATTTTAAAATACCCAGTGCTTAATTCATCTTAATTAAGAAAATAGAAAATAGACAAATTGTTAGTGTTATATTATTAACATTCAAATTACTTATTAAATATTAAGTGCTAATGTAAAACAACCTAGTGTTTGTCCAATCTTCAAACTTTAACTCAGAGTGTAAAATAGATATCAACTGTTATGAATCTGCCCGAGACGAAGACCTCTCATCGACTCAACCACCGTTTCGATCGAGACATCACCGCCACTTCTGCCGACAAAAAAGTGAGTTCAATTTTTACATTCGTTATTAAAAATAACAAATCTATATGAAAGCACGGAGATTAAATATTAGAAATTTATATTTCACACAGATTCGTTTGATTTTGATAGTATGTTTTTGTGAAAAAATACTGTTAGTAATGAATTTGATAATATGTTTTTGTGAAAAAATAATGCTAGTAATTGTTCTCGCTTGTTCTTCATTATCTAAATAAGATTTCACAAAGATTCATTTGATTTTGATTATTAATTTCTGGAAAATTTCGTACCACCAACTTCAACAAATATCTAGTCTAGTTGTGTTATTAATTGTAGAAAAAAATTTATTTTGGGTTTGTCTATGTCCGTTTCTCCCCTTTTCAAAGCCATATGTTTGAGTAGTTGTTGTAATCCTATTAATTACTCCTATTGATCTTGAAATTGGGGTGTTTGTATGTTCAGCTAGTGGATAAGGATTCGGAGAGGCAATTCCATTGTTTCGGGTAGCAAAGACAACAATGCTCTGAAAGATGACAAATCGTTATGAAACAACAAAATCGACGAAATAAGTCGTCGAAGTCATCAAGTCTTTGCTTACCCGCCGTTTAATGTTTAGAGCTATGTTAAATAATATATAGATCTCATAAATATGTAAGTTTATCTATTCCCCTTTTGTATGATTCATGTTAGGCAACCTTTCGCCTATCAAAATCATACAAAAATGACTGAATAAAATCATAGCAATGTTATGATAAACACATAATAAATTATAAATATTCTTTTTTTATTAAAAATTTAAACTTTAGGTTTATGTTTTTCTTTTAAGTTTAAAAATTAAAAATTAATGAAAAATGTATCAATATTTTTAAGTAGTTTAGTGATTTTCAGGATAGATTCAATTTAAATAGATAAATTTTAAGAAGATAAAATCAAAAACTTATTTTTTAAAAAATGGAGTATTATTTTTTAATGTATTACTAACTTTTATTTATATATATTAAAACACTTAGAACTTTACCCCAAATAAAACACGCAATGATTAATAAAAACAAAAACTAATTAAAAATGTAATTGCACAAATAATTTAAATTATGGATAAACATCTTTTTTCTAATCGAAATGCCAGTTAATATCATCATTATCATAATCAATGTCTTCCAAACAGCAAGGAAAATAATTCGACCACAGCAGTCATCATCGAAACACAAATATAAATCCACGCAAACATGTCACAAAGACTCGAATCATCCCCCACTGATACCATTGTTGAAAAGAGAAAAAAAAAACACGAAATTTCATCAGATATCCATCGGAGCAGCACCTTCTTCAGCCGCGGGAGCTGCTTCAGCCACCTCTTCAGCAGCTGCAGGCAGGTCCTCACCGGCAATCTCAAAATCATTGATTAGTCCCTGCACGGTTTCTTGATCCAACACATGGAAGGCCTCACCTATCCCCAGCACAGCAATTGTGCAGGTCGAGCTTGTCAGTTTCTCTCCCTGCAAGGTTTCCCTCAACGCGAAAAGTGCATCCTTGATCAGATTCTCGCGTGAAGTGTCCATGAATTTGTCGAACTTGCGTTCCAAGTATGTCTTGGCAGCCTGTGACCTGGATCCAATTGCAAAAGCTTGGAATTCAAAGTAATTGCCGCTTGGACAGTTGTAGTAGAGGTGGGCCCCTGATTCATCTAGGCCACCCACCAGCAGGCCAACACCATATGGTCTCTTCCATGAACGCTGTGTGCAGACCTGAATTACAGTAATGTTGATAACAAGAAAATGGTGAGATTTTCAAATGTTGGTTCTTATTAGCATAAACGATGATTTATTAAAATAACGATTCATAAAAATTATTGAGGACACGGAATCGTATTCTTGTAAACCTTAAGAGTTAATATCAAAGCCATAGTACATTTAATGATTCCGATGACATTTCTCCAAAGGCCAGGCAAAGACTGGCCTTTTTTGTAAACTAATAATATAAACTTTTGCACTAAAAAGTATAAAATTTCGTGCACAAAAAGGTTAAGTCTATAATTTTAAAAAATACTACTATAGTAAATAGACAATATCAAGCATATTTTCTATTACTGGGTAAAAGATATGACAAGTTCAAGACATTGAAAAGAACACAGGAACTTAATGAATAGAACATATTGAACTACAATGGAAGGCAGAAGCTAAACATTAACATGCTGACACACACATACACTACAATCAAGTGATCAACATTCCTATAATCCTGAAAATCTTTTACATGGCAGATTATAAGTCAACTCTTTCTGACTAAAGCTAATTTACAAAAGCCTTATAGTGAAATCGTGATGAAAAAAACTGAAGTGGTTAAATTGGCATGCATATGACAAGAATAAATACAATCTGACTACAGTGATAAGTACAACTAGGAACCTCATTGGATTATTAAAATCCAACACATCAAAAATTAATATATACTGAGATAAGCAGAAAATGAGGACACGATACTCCCAGAAACAAGATAAAAGCACACCATAATGAACAAACATGCAGAAAAATAATTTGTTTCATACCCAGACACCATTATATATGATTTATCGAAGTCCCCAAGATTGTGCACAACAAAACTAAATGACTAATGAGGATCTAAGCCTATCATCTTCATAATCAAAAGACAAAACTGAAGATAACTGAAGAAGTTCACGGTTTCCAGCGCATAACATTAAGTTAGATCAAAACATCTGAACATGTTGTACCAACAAAAACTATGCTCTAAAGGTGCCTATTCAGATTCTGAGGCTAACTTTGATATTGGTTAAAAACTTTGTTCTTAGATTAACTTGGAGGAATATGAGATGCATTTTTGTGTTCATAAAGCAGTCCGCCCTACAAGACTACTCCATTCTAGATTAAAATGCACAGAATACATTGATAGGCTCTCTGACATCATCACTTAAAGTGACGAAAGCCATGATGAGCTAAATCAGTCCAAAAACCAAGGATACAAACTAAAGAATATACCAACCCCATTCCTCACTTTTATACTATCATAAAATTTTCCTGGAACTTTGAAACTTATGCGTAAGCAAAAACAAATGGAACAGTGCTACAACTTATAATGAAGCTAGAAGTTGACAAGAAATGCATACAAGGTTGGTAAAAAAAATGCAGCAAGTCATATAAAATGTAAAAAAAAAAATCTGAGATGGTAGTATTATGCATCAAAGTCCAGATTAATCAGTCAGATATGTAAGTAGAATTTCTATAAGTTTCCTTCTGCCACCAAGAAAACAACATTAAGCTTCTCTTCATTACTTTTCATCTTCATAATGCGTAGGCGTAAATTAATACTACGTATTGTTTTTTTGTCCATTTCTCAGTTAACTTCAACCCAAAGTTCAATATCTAAAGATCCCCAGAATTTCAAAGTGCAATTCCATTCCTACTCTAGGGTAAAGAAAATATATAATCTTTTCTAATAATAAACTTCTATACAATTCCTCAATTTAACCCCAAATTCTAATTTCTTAAGCCCTAAATTTCAATTACAATGCCCCACGCAATAAGATCATAAATTAGCACGGAAGTTGTTAAAATCCAAAACAAAAAACGAAATCAAAAAAACCTGAGCCTTGTCGGCCAACTGAACAACGAGGCGACCAACGGGAAGCGGAGACTCGTACGTATATGAATAATTGATGCACTCATTGCGCATGTATCTGGACAGCACCCGTCCGTCGGCCGTGAGCCCAGCGATGGCGACCCCGATGTGGTCGTCGACCTTGAAGATCTTCTTCTGGTGCGACGAAAGCTCCGAGCTCGCCTTGTTAACCGAAGCGAGAACCACGTGAGTCTTTGACCTCAGCCCTATCGCCGCCGATCCCTGCTTCACCGCCTCCATCGCGTACTCCACTTGGAACAGCCGCCCCGCCGGCGACCATGTCGTGACGTCGGTGTCGTACTGGTTCCTGAACATTTTAAATATATAAAATTACAGAAATATAGATTCAGAGTAGTGATTTGGGTTTCGCCTGCACTCTCTGTTTCAGTTCAGATCAGAGAAAAGGGGTGGATTTTTTTGCTTTGCTTTTTCCACAAGCCAAGGCCCAATATTAAACTTTGGTTTATCAGGTTCATGGGCCAGAGTTTGCAGGGCACGAGCCCATAAAAAAATGAATATGGGGCTGATATTTGAATGGGCCCAATAGTAAGGTGAAGAAGCCCACCTCTTAATCCTCTTGATCCAGCTGTGACATGTGAGCTTAGGTGTGAATCTTGATCTTTGTAGATTGCTATTGAGTATTCTCCGCGAGCTTTTTGGTCCGATTAAACTTCGATACAACTCGAAAACCAGGACTCTAGCTTCTCAACATTGCAATTTGCATTAATAATTTTTTGTGTAATCAATAATCAAGACTCACACAAAGGCGCTTCATATATGGTTGTGGGCCACTATTACTATTAGCTACTCCATATCAACTTTTATGCTTTAGGATCCTCTCAAGTCTTTCAAATCATAAGTGCTTCACTCATTCATCCCTCCCAAAGTTGATTGTTCTAATCATATTTTACCTTTCTTTTTCTATTACTATATTTTATATGTAAATTATATTTAAAATGACAAAAAAGTTCAAGAAATTTTACAATATAAATGAATCAAGCAAACACACTCTAAGCAATGAATTATGATTGCATAAACAAAATGAGTTGTATATATTTTGTCAAGAAACAAATAATGCATGATATAAATTAAGTAAAATAAAATTTATATCTGCACTATATCCACTACTAACTTGTTTGATTTCTAATCAATGCAACGTGATCCAAATAATTAATCGCACAAAAAATAAAATTAAATTCATCAAATGAAACAAAAATGGATTTAACATTGTCTTGTCTTAATGAGGAATTTCACCTTTGGACCTACATAATTTTGCCTCTCAAATTTTAGGTGAGAAATGGAATAATTATCTTTAATAAATTAAAAAAAAAAAAAAAACATATCTACTAGTACATTTTTTTTGTCTCAATATATTTGTCTGTTTAATAAATGTGTCATTTCAACTTTCATAGAAATGTCATATTTAATTTTCGTATTGGATTTCAAATTGAAAAAAAAAAATAGATACATAATGGAACTTTAATTTACTATACATACACACATAGAGTATATACCTAACGTTTTAAATGAAGTTTGTTAGTAGTACATGGCAGACTTATTGGCAGTATCCTATGTGATTTTATTATATATAAATAAAAATAAAAATATTAGTACACAAGTCGAAAAAAAAAAAGGAAGTTAAATGAAATTCCATTTTCGGCCCATCTTAATTTTGAATTTCCTTTGAATTCCAATCAATGGAAAAGGTGAAAGTTGAAAATAAACTAATAAAGTAATCGCCGTTGTGGTGGTTCGGGTCTACATACGCCAACTCACTCAAAATCATTTTTGAACTTGTTAATGTATATGAATGTACAATCATTTTAACATTTTGCAATTTCATATTTTATCAATTAAATAACATTTGACCTTTCTTAATGAGTTAGTTGTTGACACAAATTATACTATTATATTTATGAACCAATATATATAGGAGTATTAATTACTTATTAATACTCTATACATCTCAAATGACACAAATTATACTTATTATATTTATGAACCAATATATACAGGACTATTAATTACTTTATTAATACTTTATACATCTCAAATAATCACACCTTTTTTAAATAGGTACAATATTAATTAGTTACATTAAAAAAATGTATTTTAAAATATTTTTTTAATTAAGCTTTATTCAATTTCAATACAATCTTTATTTAAAAAAAAAAAAAAACTAATTTGTGTGGAATCATTTTGCACCCAGTAGGACCCACTCCTTCTTTCCTTCTCATTATAATATCATTTTCACTCACTCATTCTTCGTCTTCGGCTTGTCTGACTCTGCACATTTTTTAATTTTTTAATTTTTTCTCTCTCAAGAAAGCCAAGAACAACCCAAATGAAATAAAATCAAGCGAAAAAAACCCTAGTACCCGAACACCATAAGCTCCCCTCTGCTTCTATTTCCATGGAGTCTCTTTCCCGACCTCCGCACCGGAGAAAGCACTCCAGGAACCCGTACGACGACGTTTTTCTGTCCACCGGAGGCGAGAGGGAGACCTTAGAATCGCACGAGTACGCCGAGATTTTCTCCGGCTCTTCGTCCATTCCCGTCCTCGATCTTTCGGGTCTGGATGCGCGGGTCGGGTCGCCCGCTTCTCGGGCCTCCAAGCTCGATTACTCCAACATTTTCGGCGGCTTTAGGAATGAAGAGGCGGGCTTTCCGCGCCAGGAGCTGGTCGACGGCGCTGCTAAGAAAGCTCAGCTCCGGTGAGTTTTATTTATTTATTTAAATTGAATTTTTTTTTGGTGATTTATGTGTTTTGTTTGTTTGCTCTGTTGTTTGTTGTGTTTGGAGGATTGCTTGTAATCAACTCTTATGGGGTTTGTTTTTATTAATTTATATTTTGTTATTAAAAAAGATTTGTTTTTTTGCAGTAAAAAATAATTTTTTTGTATGTAATGTGTGTGTTCATCTGTGTTGTATGGTTTCAGTCGACAACACAAAAATCTAATCTTTGGCATGCTTACTTGTTAATCTTTAGTCTTAGCTCTCTTTCGGGAAAACGTAAGAGTTCATTGAGTGCATTTTGCCATTAGTAAAAATGGTAAACATAGCCGATTGCTTGGATTCTTGTATGTCATTTCTTACTTTTTTCTTAAATAATACTGTCGATTCTTCAAATTCAATAATGCCTGGTTTTTATTTCATTTGGCAGCCGTAGAATTAATGTGTATGTCTTGGACTTATTTTGGATTTACATACATCGTTTCTTACTTTGCCTGCTCTAAATACTTTAGTTTTAATTTGCAGGAACCCAGCCGATAAACGGGTGCTCCCGCAAGAATCAGATTCCTTACATTCTGCCGAGAACCCAAAGATTCCCTCTGGCGAGGCATCTGATCACTCTACTGATGAACCTAAGAAGCAGTTTAATGTGTCTTTCAATAGGACCCACCAAAGGAATATCGACACATCAAATGGGAAAACACACATAGCACAGCTCCAGGCTGTTCCTGGATTTACTCATTTTGTTGACGTTACACCCTTTCCTCCGAAAACAGACAACGAAAGTACCGTAAAAAAACCATTGAAACGTGAAGTTAGCCGCACCTGGAGTTTCAGCGCGGAAGCCGAAACTATTAAAGGTAAAAGCGGATTAAGTCGCGAGAAATCACCTGTGCCTGATAATAAGCCTCAACCGAGGGCATCGTATTTTGTTCCTAAAAACGATGCTTCAGAAAAGAATGCCGGTGAATTTTCACCGCCTTTCTATGGTGATGATTTTGATGAGAACTCGATTGCTGCTGCATCTGCTGCTGCCTTGAAGAGAGCCATAGACCAGGCTCAGGAGAGTATAAGGTTAGCAAAAATGATCATGAACAGGAAGAAGGAAGGTTATCAAAATGGTTCTAAGGCTAGACACAGGGGCCACCTGAAAGTTTCTTATGGGCAAGGTGAGATGGACCGTGATTCAAAAAAGAATAATTTTAAGGACAAAAATGAGGACTTGGACCCTACCAAATTCGACGGTGGGATTAATGGGAAATCTACTCCATCCCTCATTCACGACGTTAAAAAATCGACGGGTGAATTGAAAAGGACTGAGGAGAATGTTGAAGTAGTTGAAGCGCATGGTGGTGGAGCTGAGTTTCCTGTATTATTAGCCAACAAGTTTAAAACTGCAAACTTGGAACAGAGAGAAGGGAGTGTTGATCATGCCCAAGGACCTGAAGTTGTTGCTGAGCAGGTTGGAAGGGCTCTTGATACTTTGTCTCGAAGGATCCAAGAGCTGGAGATGAGTGTGGAGGAAGCTGGAGATTCTAAGGCTACATTTGATAATGCAGAAGGATCTGAATGTAAAGTGGAAAGGGTTCTCAATACTCCTCAAAGAACTCGAAGGCAGTGGAAGGTTTTGGGTGAAACATATGAATATTTCGGGATTGGCCAAGATGATAGATTGTCTGAGGAGAGAAAAAATGACATGTATGACAAGGGAAAGAAAGAGCTTAGGGAAGTGACTAATGTTGAGTGCACCACAGAGCTGAGGTCAGAGCTGGATGGTATTGTAAACGAGTCCTGTAATTTGATTGCGAATGAAAACTTGGAGCAAGTTGAGATAGAGAGCGAACCTGAAAGGAGAGAAAATGGCAATGTTTTGAAAACATATGATGACAGTGAAAGTGAAGAACTGATGGAAGCATTGGAGAAAGAAATCAACCCGAATGTCTTTCCACAAATAGAAGAGGGTGAAAAGAGCGTCGATGAGGCTCATGAGCCAGAAATTGACAACCAGAAAGAAAATGCTTATGATGAAGACGAGCAAAACTTACCTGGAGAAGTTGAACCAAATGAAGTTGAAGTGAGTCATACGAATACTTCCGAGTGCAATGTTCCCGACACCAATGAGAACGGTGAAAAACATTGTGCTGAAGATCAGAAGAGTGAAGTTTTCTTTGATTCAGAGGAAAATCGTAACAATTGTCAGAATGATGATGATGCTTGTGAGGAACATATAAATGAGGCTGTTGATGTGAACAGTAGTTCTTCTAGCACTATAGATAGTGAGACTCGAGAAGCCTGCAACGTTGACTTCGATAACAACCCAAAAGAATATCAAACAGTTGTTGAAAATCACAAGGAGAGTGATACGGTACCCGAAGTAATTGAAACGATTTCTGAAATTAGTAAGAACAAGGAGGCAGAACATACGTTCCATCAGGAGGAGGATAATGAATTTCCAAGAACAGAAACCTTGCGTCGAATTTACTCCGAAGAGATTTTTGTTGAGAAGGAACTGCATAATGACTTTGATAGTCTTTCTTCTGATGGCAGCAAAATTGAAAATGTACGCGTTGTGTGTGCTGATCCTGAAGAGGAACTGCCAGAAGATGAGAGTGCATCCAACACTAGTGAGATTCATGATGTTGCTCAAGATTTGTTGTCTGAAATCGATTTACCTCATGTCTATCCATCTGATATTAGAACATCAGAATTTGATCCGGAAGATGTGGATCTGGTGCCTGAAGAAGCTTCAGGGAGTGATGAAGGTTCTGTATCAACTTCCAGTCATGAAAATATAAATGGATTTTCTGCTCATGATTCTGAAGAATGCGAGGAAAATGCAAAGGACATGACCCCAATCAATGAAGAATTACAAGATGAAGTTGATCTGGTTTCTAATGATAGAAAACTTCCTGAGGGACAATCTATGGAAAGTGAAGAAAGAGATGCAAACCCAGATAATAATAAGGGAAATCTTGCTGGAACTTCACCCACGGAAGAGAAAGATGTGAAAGAAGGAGATCCACAAAACTCCGATAAAAATGATAGCCAGCAAAGAATAGACGCCATCAAGAGAGGGAGAGAACGGGAAAAGGACAGAAAAGCCGTGGAGAGAGCAATACGCGAAGCTCGTGAGAGGGCATTCGCCGAGGCCCGGGAAAGGGCTGAAAGAGCCGCTGTCGAGAAAGCAACCGCAGAAGCTCGACAGAGAGCAATGTCTCAGGCTCGGGAGAAGGCCTCTCAGGTGAAGCAACCAGTGGTTGTCGATAAGGCCAAGCTTAGGGCTGAACGTGCGGCAGTAGAAAGAGCCACGGCAGAAGCCCGTGAGCGTGCTCTGGTGAAAGCAATGTCTATGAAAACAACTCACACGGAGGGAAAGACACCAGAGAAGGTTTCTGGGTCTTCCAGAAGCAATGGGCTAAAGCACAGCTTTTCTTCATCTGTGAGTATCTGTTTTTTCTGTGTTATTTTCTTGCAATGGAAGTAACTAAAGATGATGGATCAAATAAATTCTTGCACAGGATCTGGATAACGGAACTGAGTCGGCACAGAGACGAAAAGCAAGATTGGAGAGGCATCAGAGGATAATGGAGCGAGCGGTACTTGCTCCTTTTGTATTTGAATTAATTGCTGAAAATAACATTTTCGTAAGTGTTCACGTTTCCATTTTTCTTTCTTTTAATCAGGCAAAAGCCCTGGCGGAGAAGAATATGCGGGATGTTCTTGCACAGAAAGAACAGGCTGAGAGAAATGTAATCACCTTTATGGCATTTGGATTTGCAGTGATTTCCAAAATACCAGTGTATCTGTTTTGTTGAAAATGAAATTTGTTGTTTGACAAAGGGGTTTTATGTCCTATTGCAGAGACTATCGGAATCGCTTGATGCAGATATTAAGAGATGGGCCACAGGAAAGGAGAAGAACTTGCGCGCACTTCTTTCAACTCTGCAATATGTATGTATTGACCACCCGTTTCCCACTTCTAGATATATATTTGCATATCATTTTCTATATCGTTATCCGAAACCCCACAGGGGATGCTTTTGTTGATGACATGCAAAGCATAGTAGTCACCCTTCTTTACTTAGTTCAAAAAAATTAGACCTTTACTAAGTTCTCTTGATATCTTGAAGCCAAAAATAATCTAATACTGCAACTCGATGTGCCAATATTTAAGGACATTTTGGGGAAGTGTGAAATTTTGAAGCAGTAGTCTTGGGACTGAAATTGCAAGCATCAGTTTCACAACCTTGTCCAATCAAATATACCGAGTGATACTAACACCATTCTAATACGCAGATCCTCGGTGCGGACAGTGGATGGCAGCCTATTCCCCTGACAGATATAGTAACAACTGCTGCTGTAAAGAAAGCTTACAGGAAGGCCACTCTTTGTGTGCACCCTGATAAATTGCAGCAAAGAGGAGCTACCATCAAGCAGAAATACATTTGCGAGAAAGTCTTTGATCTTCTCAAGGTACGTCGTTTGAGTTCCCTTCAAACTTCACTACAATGGAAAGTGCATTTGATTTCGATGGTTCAGTCTTTATTCAACTCGCTTGTTTTCCTCCTTTGTCAGGCGGCATGGAACAGATACGATTCTGACGAGAGGTGATGAACAAAGCAATATTGCTGCAGTATTTATTTAGTTTTCCTTGGAGAGGAAGTATTGTTTCCATATTATTATCAGGTAGATAGATGTAATATGCAAAGTAAATTTATCCGAATGCAATGGAAAATTCTGAAACACATTGAATATTCGATTTATTTTCCCAGTTCTACAGATAATTGTTATTGTTGACAGAAGAAACCTACCTAAAAAAACTTGATAGCTTAGGGATACACTAGCGAGTATAGTATTGATGAAATTTCATTGCCTATTCTCTTCAATAATTCAAAGTACTAAAACTCTATGCTGTACCTATCGATACGAGGTAATGAATACTCGTATATAGCTTCAATAAAGTCACAATTTTTAGATGGGGACCATACAAAATGTGATCGGATCTTTACAGCTTCACAACTCAGAAGCAGCCCGTGAGCACCTAAGGATTATTTTCATCATGTCACAACAAACAAACTGATTCAGGTTTTCTGAATCATTTCTGAAAAAGTTCTCGTGATCGTCTCCTCCATATACACAGGAAGAAACTTTTCCTTGTTGTAGTAATAGTACAATTTTTCAAGACTTCTTAAGTTCTACTCGAAACAAGGAAATCTTTTCTTTGTTAAAATTTCAACTATACAGCACATTATTTAATACTTGTGTACTGATTTACTGATTCTTGGTCTTCATTCAAAGTCAGATTGTACTTTTGAAATAACACGCAAATGTCATGCAAGATAAATAATAAATCTTCCTCTTTAATTTATAACTTTATATAGAGTGTTGATTGTGTTACATTCATGTTTTCTTACAGCAATGCCATGCCCAAACACAAATTTATTTACAACTTTAATTGTATTTCTTCTAGCTAATTCCTGTTCCTAGGCATGTTTTAGATTTCGACCGGCCTCCCGAGTCACGTGTAATGATTCAGAACTTAATATGGAGGAGCCCAAAAACAAAATCTCGAAGAGAATGCCATTGACTATCATGCATTCTATAAATTCTACCTTAGTCCTCGTATAGAGAAACCGGAAGGTGAAAGAGAAAAATGACTAGGAACTCGTCGTATACTACGATGATATTCTTGTTGTTTCTTCTCTCGATCCAAGAACAGAGTTTGCAGTCGCACGTCGCAGCGGAAAGGGATGGATTCGTAGCGAGAGAAGGAGTGAATTTCATGCTGAATGGAAAAAAAAATTACGCAAACGGATTTAATGCGTACTGGTTAATGTACGTGGCGTCCAGCTCAGAGACGAGACCCTTCGTCACTTCCGCGTTCAAAGAAGCTGTCTCGCACAACCTCACGATAGCACGAACTTGGGTTTTCGGAGACGGAGGAGATTCTCCTTTGCAAATTTCTCCAGGTTTTTATAATGAACAAATGTTTGAGGTCAGACTCTTCTGTTTTTTTGTTTTTGTAAGTTATGTAGACAAGGGCTTTTTGGTAATTTGACGTGTTTACGACAGGGGTTGGATTTTGTGGTGTCTGAAGCTGGGAAGCATGGGATCAAGCTGATTTTGAGCCTGGTGAATAATTACGACGCGTACGGAGGAAAGGCGAAGTACGTGGACTGGGCGAATACACTGCAGGGGCAAAACATATCGTCTCCTGATTGTTTCTTCAACAACACATACACAAAGAAATACTACAAAAACCACATATACGTAAGGATTAACACGTTTCTTCGTTCGACTACTTCAGATATTTGATTGTCTTGAAAACTAAGGGGGCAAACTGTAATAATCCATAAATAAACGGGTGCATTTGTTATTATTTTTTGGGCTGAATTTCCACATCAGGGGTAGTTATTGGTATTTTCCCATTTATAGGGTGTTAAAATGTGAATTAACACAAATGTCAAAAAAACAAATCTTGAATTTTAGGCTGTTCTGATGAGACACAACTCCTTCACTGGAATTGCTTACAAAGACGAGCCGACGATTAACACGTTTCTTTGTTCGACTACTTCAGATGTCTTGAAAACTAAAGGGGCAAACTGTAATAATCCATAAATAAAAGGGAGCATTTGTTATTATTTTTTGGGGTGAATTTCCACATTTGGGGTAGTTTTTGATATTTTCCCATTTATATGGCACTAAAATGTGAACTTAACATAAATGTCAAAAATACAAATCTTGATTTGTAGGCTGTTCTGATGAGAAAAAACACCATCACTGGAATTGCTTACAAAGACGAGCCGACGATTATGGCTTGGGAGCTGATGAACGAGCCGAGATGCATGTCTGATCTAACGGGAGCCACCCTTCAGAATTGGATCGCGGAGATGGCTTCCTACCTGAAGTCGATAGACTCCGATCACCTCCTGGAAGTCGGGCTCGAAGGATTCTACGGACAATCGGATGCTCACAATCGGATGCAAAACAATCCCAACTTTCAAGTCGGAACTGATTTCATATCAAACAACAACATTCCGGAAATAGATTTCACAACTGTCCACGCGTATCCCGACGTCTGGTAATCATTTTTTTTTTTCGATTACAGAAGGAAAAGTACTGTAGTTGTTAGCGTTTTAAATGAACAGGTTGAAAGGCGAAAGCGACGAAGAACAGCTCTCGTTTCTTAAAACATGGCTCGACATCCACATTGAAGATGCACAGAGTGTTCTCGGGAAGCCGGTTCTTATTGCAGAGTTCGGAAAGTCGTCTATTGATACCGGATACACCACGAGTAAAAGAGACGATCTGTTTAGAACGGTTTATTCAGCAATCCTTTCGTCTGCACAAAATGGGACAGCTGCAGCGGGCGGCTTGTTCTGGCAACTTCTAACCCAAGAAACGGAAAATTTTCAAGACGGATATGGGGTTATTTTCAGCGAAAGCTCTACCACAACGAGTTTGATCAAAACAGAATCTGAAAAGCTTAACCAAATTGGAAAATAAATAAATATAAAAGAGTCTGATCAACGTGACCGGAAGCTACACTTATTTGTTGAGTTGCGGTTCTTTACATAGAATCGAATACTTATCTACAAATGATCATCATCGGTTTTATACGATAATTCCATCTTTAATGGTGAAGTTCTTCAATATGACTGTGATCCCGGATCGAATATAAAACCCCTCGTCAACTCTATCTGCTTCTTCAACGCTTTGATACAAATTCAAGCAACCCGAAAAACTTTTGTCAGGAAAAACAACGTTTAGTTATGAGCATAACGAAAGGAACACTAATTACATCTTTATTTGCGATGATCACATCACTTCCGATCTTTCCATGCTTATTTTGTTATATTAAATTACAATGTACTCACCGTGGTACACAATGGACCCAAATTAAGGTACTCAAATCAAAAGCATGGCTAAACACGTTGTTCACTACACCACATCTAAATATATTTATTCAAAATATTTCGTGCATTTTTATTTTATATTAATTAATTTATTAAATAATACTTAAATTCATATTTAAATATTCCGTATATGTTTTATCAAAACGTACTATAAAATTATACTAATCAAAATATTTAAATAGCTATATCAAAAATTATAAAATACATAAATATTTCGTGCAATTTTATTTTATATTAATTATATATATAATAAAATTGTTTAAATTCATATTTTAATGTATATTTCATCAAAATGAATGCAAATGCATTCATTTAGATTAGTGTTTGCATTATAAAATTATTAAAATATATAAATTAATATTTAATAAAATTACTTTGTGCATTTTTATTTATTTTATCAATTTATTAAATTGTACTTACATGCTCATTCTTTAAATGATTTTTTTTTTAAATTGCTTATATTAGTTTTAATTCACAGTAAGTCTATAGGTGAATGTCGAAGACACCAAGTCCAAAGTCTGTGCAATTTGTGGAGCACAACTCAAAGGCCTCTCGCATGGTCCAAAGCACGACCATGCCAAGAAAAAGGTGCCCCGCATCGGCTAGCATTCCCAAGGCCAAAACGGTGGCTAAGCCCCTTGAAAAAGGCAGCGGGAAAGGAGGGGCGAATTATTCAACTACATGAAATGGAAACACGGAGATGGAGCGAAGGGGAAATCGATCATGTTCAATTTATGTGCATTTTACTATAATTTACGTGCATTTTACTATAAATCACGTGTAATTTACAATAAATTATGTTTAATTTATGTGCATTTTACTATAATTTAATAAATTAAGTGCAATTTATGTGAATTTTATTATAATTTAATTAATTATAAATATTTTATTATAATTTATTGAATTATGTGAATTGTATACTTCAATAATTTAATAAATAACGTGCAATTTCTTATAATTTAATAAACAAACCGAAATATATATTGAATTAAAAAAAATCGCCAATGGCCCCAAATTAAACTATTAAAAAACTTTGTTAATTTAAATAATGATGTAATTTTATTATAGTATTAAAAATATTAAAATTATTATTTTAGTAAAATTTTAAAAATACCATAAAATTTTATCTTTTTACACTTGTAAATTAAAAAAAAATTATCAAAAATTTAAAACGATAAAAAAATTGAAAAAAAATTAAGAATTCAATAATTAATTTTCAATTATTTTTAATAATATGCTGTATTTTTTTAAATAATTACGGATTTTAAAATGAAAAAATAATTAAGATAAAAAATATTTAAGATTTTATTTTTGTTACTTAATAAATTTAAAATTTGTTAAAATTTTTTTGTTGAAAAATAGATATATATATATATTAAGTTGAAAATATTTATTATTGTTTTTATTAAAAATGTAAAATAATTAAAATAAATATTTTTAATTATATATATTAGTATTATTATATAGGGGGATTCAGGTGTTGGGGCACTTCTAAAATTAAAATTATAAATCTCACCCAATGTTTTAGCTAATTATATAATAGGGCCAACTGCCCATTTTAACCTTTTTCTATTATCAAAATTTTATGAAAATAATAAATATTACTGTAAGAAATTTCATTCGGTCTTTGTAACCCTAAAATTCTTATAAATTATGCTAGCCTCATTTTTAGCACTCGTAGGCTTTTCATGAATCTCCAAATACCTACAGATTCAGAAATTGCGATATATCTAAGATCTGAATCACCGACGAAGACTTCAATTCCTAAAATCCGACAACCGTTCATCTGAAAAGGTCAGTTCAAAATTTAATTAAACATTGCGAGTTTGCGAATGCGTTTCTCTTGTTTGTTTTTCTCTTTTGTTTTTGTTTACATTTCAAAAAGAAAACAGAGAGATTGAATTGCAGATGAGAAGGAAGAATGAATGTATATACTGTATAAGATTTGAACTTTTTTTGTGGATTTTAAAATGAATTAATATGTGTTGCAGGTTTTGTGTGTGCAAACAAAAGACAAACAAGATACGTGTCCTTATTAAGTCAAAAAGGAAGAATTCCCACAAAAAGTTACTACTATATCATGTATATATGCAAAGAAGGTCTCAAATGCAAACATGTTACTGTATAAGTTAAACTTTGTGAAAACTATATTAGATTGTGTGGTTATTGTGATTATAATGTGAAATGCCTAGCACTGTAATGGCAAGTAAGTAGTTCATCTTTGTGGGATCTATATTAGATTCTGTGTAGTTATATATTATGCTTATATTGGGAAATGCATAGAAATCTATACAAGTATATTAATTTTGTACTATAATAGATAATGTGTAGAAATTATAGTGTCGAAATATATTTCGATTTGTGATATGTTGTTTTACCAGTATTGTTGATTTTTATTCCAACAATAATATTCGGTCTCATTGTTTTGATAATTTTTTAAGTAATATATTAAATTGAAATTTTCGATGCAGATTAGAGTTCTTAAGTACTACATGCACATCTATAAATGTGTATAAAATTGAGCAAAGCTGAAGCCACGAGTTCAAAGCAAAATATAATTGTGTATAAAACTATGAACTATCTATCTTATTTCATATTATTTAATATGAATGCGTATAAAACTATGAAATATCTATCTTAGTTTTGTGGAGTATAATTTAATATAAATGTTTTAAAACTATGAAATATCTATCTTAGTTTTGTATAATTTAATATGAATGTTTATACTATGAAATGTCTATCTTAGTTTTATATAATTTAATAGTAATGTTTTAAAACTATGAAATATCTATCTTAGTTTTATATAATTTAATATATATAATTAATGTATTAAAACTATGAAATATCTATCTTAATTTTGTATAAATTAATAGGTGGAATGTGTTAAAACTATTTCGTGTTAATTACAGAATTTCATTCTTTCATTCTTATTGAAAGAAAGGTTTATGTTACATTAGCGTTTGTTAAATTAGCGTTAAGTTTATATAAAAAATTATATTAATAATTAAATTAATTTAAAAATAATAATTATTAATTGTTTTAGGCTACAATGGTATTGTAGACTTTGTATATTTCAAAATATGCCCTTAAATATAATAAAAAACATATCATATCCCTAATATTTAACAAAATATAAAATATAGAACCTTTTATTTAAAATTGAAAATCATAAGGTGTTTTTTATAATAAGTAAAACTAAAGAGCCCTATACCCTAAATATACCTATTATATATATATATAGCTTTTTTTAATTGGGCCCTTGAAAATGACGATGGGTCGCTTGTCTGTGCTGGATGCCACATACATTAAATCCATTTGCGTAAAATTTGTTCCCATTCAGCATGAAATTCACTCCTCTTGCTAAGAATTAATCCCTTTTTTGCGCGACTGCAAACTTTGTTCCTGGATCAAGAGAAGAAACAACAAGAATATCATCGACGAGTTCCTCGTCATTTTCTCTTTCGCCTTCTGGTTTCTCTATACAAGGACTAAGGTTGCATGTGTGTCACACAGTTTTGCGTCCTAAATCAATGGTCATTCTCTTCAAGATTAATAACGTGAATAGGGAGGCCGGTCGAAATCCAAAACATGCCTAGGAACAACAAGTAGCTAGCTAGAAGAAATGTACAATATAAAGATGTGGTAAATAAATTTGTGTTTGCTCATGGCTTTACTGTAAGAAAATACAATCAAAAACTCTATAAAGTAAAAATTACGGAAGAAGATTGATTATTTTTCTTGCATGATATTTGCAAAAATACACCCTGACTTTAAATGAAGACCAAGAATCAGTACACAACTAGTAGTATTAAAACAAGAGATAATATCAATTTACGTCCTGTAACTAAGGCCGAATCCAATTTTAGTCCCGTGTCTTTCAAAATCATCAAATGTCATCATTTTCGTCCAATTTTGCAGAGTACCGTTAACTATTGCTTACGTGGCAAAGATCTCCGTCTAACCAAAGTTACGCGGTGCGCCGAATCCAATTTTGGTCCTGTATCTTTCAAAATCATCAAATTTCATCCTTTTCGCCAATTTTGCAGAGCACCGTTAACAATTGTTGATGTGAAAATCATTTTCAATTTCTTATTAATTTGCAATGGTTTTTTCGTAATATAAGACTGCGTATTCCTTTTTAAATTCGAATAATCCCATTTCCCCATGCAGAAGACAAAATCCATTGAAGAGGTACCGTCGACGACAACAAGAATCGGTGTAACCCTATAAATCAGCAAGAAGTTTGAAAACGAAAAGAAGAGTTTGATCGAGGACAAGCAAAATCTGAGCATATGGGTGAAGGAAATGGAGGATTGACGAGCCCGTAAGCTTGTCGTTTGAGCAAACGCGCTGTCAAAATGATATTTGTATTTAGCCAGTACTCCTATCACTACAAAACGTAGATAATGGTAAGTACGTGAGGTCGGTCCCACAAGGAGGCAATTACAGTAGGTGATCTCGGCTTTGCCCAAGGGGTTGTCACAAAAAGATTTTGATTTTGGGGTGTTGTGGGCACAGCGGTTTTGCAAACGTTTCAAACACTTTGATCTAACTACGGCTAACCAAACTAACATGCAAATAAAATAAAACTAAAAGGTAAATAAGCAAACACTCAGATCTAACAGATTACTAAAAGGTAAACTTAAATCAAATGGTAAACAAGGCATTCGGGCAGACGACTTCACTCAGGATCATTAGGGTAAACTACCGGTCATAGGCACTAAGGATTTCTACCAGCGGTTTGTCAGCAGTTATAGGGTGCTTTAAAAAAGACAACAGTGGTCCTATTGCGTCACGCCCAACAATTGCCCCACCCCTTATCTATCCTTACAGTTTAAAGAGAAGGCAAGCTAACGTTATGCCTAAACCCCTAGATCTGGACAATTCGATAACCTATGCGACCAACATGGATCTAGTTTGCCCAAACCCGCATTACCCTCTAGACAGACCCGCTCGGCCAATAGCATGCCCGGAACTCCGAGTCATACGACCGCAATCTCCAGCAAGTTCTAGTGCTATGCCCGCAACAATACTACAAGGTACATCTATGCGGTTTGTCAATCACCAGTATCCCAGATTGTAAAGGTTCACTAGTGGTCGTCCTAGTTTGCCCAAACTCCCCAGAAATAATCCTCAACCAACTTTGCTTCGGGAACAAACCCCCAACCGACTACTCTAGCCCCATCGACCTCGCGGTTAAACTAAAACCCTAAATCACCATCGATCCACCCCTGCCCAGATGAAAAACAACTTAGCTACTCATGCTGAAAATAAAAGACAAAATAAATAAAGGAAATAAAACTATATTATTCATGCCTTCAAATCGAAAACGTTTTTGAAGGAAATCGGAAAACGAAATTAAAAACTTAAGAACAAAACATAAAAATAAATTGTTACTCAGCCCGATGGCTGGATCTACTCAAAACAAGAAGAGACTCGGACGAACAGCTCCGATCTCTATCTCCGGCGACTCCTCCGGCGGCGGCGACGACTGCGGGACCGGCGGCTCTCTCGATTTCTCGATGCGTAATGTGTTGTGTGTCACGTCTTGCTGCCCGCCGCGCCCCTTTTTAAAGACTTCAATTTGAATTCAAAATCAGCGGCTGTTTCTCCTTCCCTAAAGAATAGGCGTCAGCGGTCAAAGGAATTGGGGATAAGCGAGATCTCCCAAAATCAGGGATTCTGGTATGCTGCCAGCTTGCCCGTAGCGAATCTCCTGTCTACAGCGTCTTCTGCCCAAACTGAAATCTGCAGGTATTTCTTCTCCTCCACAGATGGTCGGACCAGGCACGGTACTTGGTAAGAATTCTGGGTCTTCTGCTTCGTGACTTTACCCATTTGCCCGATGTGGTCAAACTGTTGCATGTCACTACCACTCCAGAATTTGATTTGCCCAAAGAAGGGGATTTCCTTACCTCTTTTGCCCAGTGCGCCACCTGTTACCTGCATTCATACTCACTCTGCCCAAACACCTAAATGTGCCCTCCCAGACACGTTATCGACTCAAACTGACTCAATAAATGGTGTAAAAATGCTCTAAGATGAGCAAATAAAATGGCTCATCAAGGATAAACTCAGGCGAGTCGAGAGTTTAAACAAGAACGTAGAGAATCAGATCACGAATCTCCAGACGAATTTTTACGAGGCTCGTTCGTGCCTCGACCACCTCTCGGATAAGCTAAGCACGGTGAAGCCGAACGTGGAAGACACCGATGAAGCTATCAAGATCACTATGTCTGAAAACAATAATGTTCAACATGTTGAAATCATAGATGACACTAACACAGTTATAGGGGTTGGAAGAAAAGAAAGAAAATGATCACCAATTCCACGTGACCATTCAGATGAGAGACCTCAAGCAAGGCATCCTGAAAAGGGACCAAGAGATCGAACTCATCCGCGATAAACTCAGCCACGCGCATGAAAACAACAATAACAAAGTTGATGAACTACCCCGAAATCGAAGCGAAGCTGCAAGGGGAGATCCTGAACATGAAGCAGGAGAATACAAAAGTGCGGGGGGAGTTGCAGACGGTGTAGGACCACGTGAGCATGCTTCAGGTGCAGACGGAGAAGACGCTGATGTAGGTGACAGACGAGTTTGGGATCTCGGCGGATCAACGAAGCTTCAACATAATTTGAGCAAGGCGCAGGTCCCGGTGCGCGCGTTTATATTCGGGTTTATAGTTAGATTATTGTGCTTTTGATTTCGGATTTTGGCTCTCTCAGTTATAGGGTTCAAAGGAGAATTGATAGAATTTCATGATAATTCCCCAAATTACGATTCAATAATTTTGAGGGTGTCAAAATATTGGTGTTTATAGCTCTCTAAGTTCTAGGGTTCAAAGGAGAATTAATAGAATTTCATGATAATTCCCCAAATTATGATTCAATAATTTTGAAGGTGTCAAAATATTGGTGTTTATAGCTTTTAATTACGGAATATGCCATCCATTTTTTAGGGGGGAAATGCATCCCAATATACGTGGCATAACGACCCCCGATATATTTGTGTCGCGTGATTTAGGTTAGACGGAGGTCTTTGTCACGTCAAAAATCGTTGCTCTGCAAAATTGGACGGAAAGGATGTCATTTGATGATTTTGAAAGATACAGGACCAAAATTGGATTCGCCGCACCGCGTAACTTTGGTTAGACGGAGATCTTTGCCACGTCAGCAATAGTTAACGGTACTCTACAAAATTGGACGGAAAGGACGACATTTGATGATTTTGAAAGACACAGGACCAAAATTGGATTCGGCCTTAGTTACAGGATGTAAATTGATATTATCTCTTAAAACAATGTAGGTATAGTTGAAATTTTAACAAGGAAAATATTTTCTTGTTTGGAGTAAAACTTAAAAAGAGTCTTGAAAAATTGTATTATAATAACAATGCCGAGTTCCGATTTTATTGAGCATAAGGTTCTTCTTGTGTATATGGAGAAGGAGATGATCACCAGAACATTTTCATAAATGATTCAGAAAACTTGAATCAATTTGTTTGTTTTGTGACAGGATGGAAATAACCCTTAGGCGCTCACAACCAAATTGATCAAAACACAATCTGAGCTGCTTAACCAGATTGGAAAAATATATAAATAATTAATTAAACGAGTCTGATCAACATGACCGGAAGCTACACTTATTGTTGAGTTGCGGCTTTTTACATACAGTCGAATAATTATCTACACATGATCATCAGTTTTACACGATAGTTCCATCTTTAATGGTGGAGTTCTTCAATATGACTGTGATCCCGGATCGAATATAAAACCCCTCGTCAGCTCTGTCTGCTTCTTCAACGCTCTGATACAAATTCAAGCAACCCGAAAAACTCTTGTCAGGAAAAACAACGTTTAGTTATGAGCATAACGAAAGGAACACTTACATCTTTATTTGCGATGATCACATCCTTTCCGATCTTTGCATTCTTGTCGATTATACAGTTACTGTACGGAACAATCTCACTCAGATTTTTTAAGTTAATTTGGATTACAATGAAAAACGGGTCGATTTAACCGACCTAATTTTGGTGTTTTGTCCGACGCCGATCGGAACCTTTCCTTCGGCCAAAAGAGACGCAATTTCAGATTCTGTTTGATAGTAGTCTGCACCCATCATCATGGTGTCCTGATCAAACAAAATATCGATGAGAAAAATTATTACAATAAAAATTATTGCCCGCTTAATTACCTTAAGCTCGACACCATAGTCTAGGCGTGACCTAACACCTACAATAGAATGCTCCACGCTACATTCCCGCAAGAAGCAGCCGTGGGAAACTATTGAATCTACTATCTGAAAAGAAACAACTTTTCATTAAAAACACGACATAATAAGAAAGCCACCAGCACATTTATCGACATGTTCATAAACATACCCGGCATTTTTCGACTTTTGTAGGCGGCAAGAATCTAGGGGACGTATAGAAAGGTGTCTTTGGGTCGTTAAAGTCAAACTTCGAAGGCTGAAAAAAAATGAACATCATGGTTAATAGTTGTGGAGAGAGAGAGAGAGAGAGAAAGAGAGAGAGATTAACCTGCTCAGTTAGGGCCAAGTTGGCGTCGAAAAATGACCTTATGGTCCCGATGTCCTCCCAGTAGTCGTTAAATAAATATGCCTGGTAAGAAGATGGCCTTGAGTTCGATGCTGGGTCTTTTCCGTAATAATGATAAACCACGGGAGTAGTTTTGTATATAAATAAACTTCAGCGAGCAACCACTCTCACCTGAACATTGTGATCCTTCACGGCTGAGGGAATAATCTCAGAGCCAAAGTCGTTGCATGAAGGGTATGTACTCCTCAGAAGCTTCAGCAGTACATTAGTTTTGAATACGTAAACCCCCATTGATGCTATATATGGAAAGCGCATAGCCTCCTCACGAGAGAGTCCCAGAAGAGACGTGTCCACTTGCTGCAGGTGCAGGACATCATATCAGATAGCGACAAGCAACAAAATAATATAGAAGAATGTGACGAGGAAATTACCATTGATTTCAATGCGGGTCCCTTTGGTTTCTCGGAAAACTGAATGATCTGACCTGTGCCGTCAATTTTCATCAGCCCGTAATCCGAGGCCCGGCTGCATTTGCAAAAGGATATTTTGTTAGCGAATTAAATTCGAAAGGAAGCGTCGTTGAATTGGGTGAATACGTACCTATCATCCATGGGAACACAAGAAACTGTAATGTCAGCGTTCGTATCTATATGTTTCTGCACAAAGTCCATGTAGTCCATCCGGTAAAGATGGTCGCCGGACAAAATTATAATGTTCTCGACATCTTTATTTTTCGCATCCTATATATGTAAAGTTCCATCAACTCATTAAGTCAGTCACCTCGATAAAAAGTAATAATGTACTAATGATTATCACCCACCTCAAAAAGCCATATAAATTGTCGAACAGCATCTGCTGTCCCTTGAAACCATCTCTTTCCTGCATCGCCTGGTGTCTGAGTGGCAGCTAGAACCTATATCCATAACGTATTTTGTTTTCAAATAACGACAAGAAAAAAAAGGTCGGGTTTGGAAGAAAACGAAAAACCCAATGCACATCTCACCTCCACAAAACCATCCCCGAAACTCACACCATTTCCGAAATTATAAGTCCGAGCAAGGTGTCGGTTGAGGGAGAAAGAATTGAACTGAGTTAAAATGAAGATCTTTCTTATCCCACTGTTGATGCAATTGCTCATAGGCACGTCGATTAGCCTATAGCAACCACCAATCGGAACCTGGCGACATTTCCAAAAGTATATACATATATATATTTTAATCATGAATTCATAACATCTCAATCCCAAAGCCATATCCTCTAACCACACCACATGCAATTAACAAGTGACTCGATGTAATAATTCAAATACTAATGATCTTGTCTTACTGCCGGTTTAGCTCTTCTGTTAGTGAGAGGAAAGAGGCGGGTCCCAGCACCTCCGCCCAAGATTATGGAGGCAACCGTTGACGGATCTGCTTTCGGCTTCTCTTCGAAAAATGACGAAGACTCGAATGCCTGAATCATTATTATCAGTACAATCAAAAACCCAAGAGAAACAAATTGTCTGGCAACTAACTTACAGCCATTTCTTTATTTACGTCACGCGTGAGAACAGAGAATGCAACTCCAGGCTTGGAATTTCTAGCCCTTTTTCCAACGAGATTACTCCAAGACTGCGCTCCGAAAACGCTGACGTCGTTTGAGCTCCCTCTAGTTTTTTCTCCCCAGAAGCCATTGTTACCTTTTCTTAAGCCCCCACTGATGATCCCAATCAGATTAGGTTTAATGGTGGCGGCACAACAAGAATCCATTTTTCTGTAAGATTTCATTAGACCAATATATGAAATGAAATGTGAAAAAAAGATTTAACGACTTTCTGCTAAAAGATCCTTAGGAAAAGACACCAAGTAAAGCTAGAATCTTTAAAAGAAAAAAAATATATCTTACCTTTATCAACTTAAAACAAAAACCCAGATCAGAAAGAAAATAAAAAAACAGCTTATGTCTCAACAAGAATAGGATAAATAAAACGCATATAAGAAGTGAAATTATATGGTATTTGCATGTAAAAAATCATGTAAGAGAGAGAGGCTACAAAAAAGGGCGTGAGTGAGAATGTGTGATTGTCGATGATTTTAGTTTCGAAATTTCGATCTTGGTGAGTGGGTCGGCTTGTGAATCTAACCGAACAATCCGCAGCGTGGGTTTTGAAAAAGATGTCAAAATGCCGGGCCGGGCCGAGCATGTGGAAATCATAGTTTTTAGTAGCAATCAAGAAACAAGATTCAAGCTTTAGCTAGCTGTAGTGTGTGAAAGATCGAGCGGGTTCAAGATCCCATATTAGGTTGGGGAATCGTACAACGTAAAACCATTGGGGAAAAATGAGAAATAAAACAGAGTGAAGGGTATTTAGGTAATTTCCTTACTGAAATGCCTTATCCATAAACCATCTTCAAGACTTCAACATTTACCCCAATCTCTCTATCTCCCCTCAAAAGAAAAATCCAGGAAATAAAAATGGCGCTCGCTCTCTCAAACCCATTCCTCCGCAACAACATCTCCCCTGCCCCGCTCTCTCTGCAGGCCAAGGTAGTATAGTTGTAAATTAAAAAACCCATCTTATTTTTTTTTGTTTTCCTAATTTCGGAATTTCGCAGGTGAAGGAAGCGGTGGGCAGCGATCGGATGCGGTGGAGCTGCAGGAAGAAGGAAATACACCCTGAATTTCACGACGATGCGAAGGTTTACTGCAACGGGGAGCTGGTGATGACCACCGGCGGGACGAAGAAAGAGTACGTGGTCGATGTTTGGTCGGGAAACCACCCGTTCTACCTCGGCAGCCGGTCGCAGCTCCTCAACGACGCCGACCAAGTTGAGAAATTCCGGAAGAGGTTTAGTGGGCTCGATGAGATGATGCAGATTCCTGATCTCAAAGGAGAGATTATTCTTCCTCCAAGGAGAAAATCTAATAAGGGCAAAAAGAAGTAGTAGAAGTTGTTTTTAAAGTTTGCTCTTTTTTTTTTCTATTGTTTTTGGAATGTTATAGACACTGGATTGTTTCAATTTGATGAAAAAAATTGGCTCGTCCATTTGTGTTTCCTTTGATTTGGGTTAATTGCTTCTAGTACTAATTCGGTTGTTTTGAGGAAGTTGAAAGCTCAGGTGATGGAAAGATAGGATCACTCTTCTCCCTCTTCCGATTAGTTAGAACATGTCATGAGAATCGATTTTAAGTGAATTTGATTTGTGATATCTTTTGGTTATCTTGCTGATTGAACTGAATATCACTAGATGGATGTAATGTAGGTAGAAGATATAGAGAACTTCATGTTCATTTTTGGGCGAGAACTTCTGAGGTAAGCGACTCTGTGCTTGCGTTTTGATCTTACTTGGGTTGTCATTCTTGTTGTTTTCTTTTGACACCATGATTGAGAGATTGATTTGTTGAAGTTGAAGTTGTGTTGAGGTTTCAATAGTCACAATCTCTATTATCGGTCATACACACATCTGTACCATTGTACCAATGTCTTGTCAAGATTCAATTTTCAATTGAGCCAACACTGCCCTAATCTCAACTTTCCATAGCAAAAACCGCGTGCTTCGATCCAACAACAACGAAAAGGCATAACTATTATATCCCATTGACCGCGCCTTTGGGCTGAGCAGAGTGCCCGCGGAGGTTTCGATCGAAGTCTGGCATTATAAAACGAGGGGAAAGTCCACTACGAGTTGGACTCGCGTGGAGACTAGTAGTTGGAGGTTGAGCTGGGAGAGTTCTACAACTACGGTGGGGATGAGAAACAGGTGATCATGGAGTTTAGAGCGAGTAATTGTTGAAGGCGTTGAGCTTAGACCCACGGATTCGACAGCATGTCAGTATAAGGCTATAAGCCAGGGAAACAAAATTGGGAAATAATGGGTCAATTTTTGGCCCAATTTTGCTTTGGGCCCAAAATATTGGTAATGGGCCTATGCCACGGGCTTGTATATGCTTAATGATATAGTACTACACTTTTTTAAGGGGGACCTACCAAGTTGAAAATTGATTTAAAAAAAAAAATTGATAAAAAGGAGAAACGATAAACTCTTCCGTCACCCGATCAGAAGCTTCTCGATCGAGTAGGATGCAAATCTAGGGATGTGCTTGAGTAGCCGACACTTGTGAGCGAGAGCCAACAGATCTCACCCCAGAGCAAATTTTATAATATTTCAATGAAAATTTGCTTCACCCGAACGAACTTGCGTTGCCTGCCGGAAATGAATAATTAATCAACTAATTAAATTGAAATTGAAATTAAAATTAATAAATCCATGTGTGTAGTATATATGGATGAGTGGGCCAACTGTTTTGGCTTTTATATTATTTTAATTTTATATATTTTTAAATTTTTTTTGTTTTTTTTAAGATATTGATTAGTTCAAATGTTTGTGTGGATATGCTTTTTGTTTTAGTTGAGAAAGTATCCAAGGTTTCCATGAAATTTAATTTGGATATATCATTCGTGCACCTATTTTCCAATAATTGATGCATATATATGAAAATATTAAAAACTAATAAATTATATATATAATGTGATATCGAATCAAAAATATTAGTATACTGTACCAAAATCTATTATAATTATATTACAAAAACGGAACGAACAACTTGAACAACGATGATTTATTTGAATAAATAATACTCCCTCTGTCCCAAAAAAAATATTATTTTCGTTGTTATGTATATATGTATTCACACTTCCACTACAAAAAAATCAGGGAACCCCTACGGGGGTTCCCTATGGCCATATGCCCGTAGGGGTTCCCCTACGGCATTCCCTACGGGAGATACTATATAGCTGACCCCTACGGCTATCCCTACGGCTATGCCCGTAGGGATGAACCCCGTAGGGACAGGCGCGCGAATTCGCGCGGCTAATTTCCCTCCAATAAGCTCTACGGGGTCCTTACGGCTGCCCGTAGGCTAGTGAGCCCTACGGCAGACATCCTCGTAGGAGACGAGGCGCGGAGACCCCCTACGGCTGATCCCGTAGGGGTATAATAACATGCCCTACGGCTTAATTGCCGTAGGGACCCCTAAGGGAATTTCCCCGTAGGGGAGTATTAAAACGTCATCGTTTTAGTACTTACTTATGCCCTACGGCATATGCCGTAGGGGAGGGCCGTAGGGGATCCCTGTATTTCAGAAGCGGGCAGGAGACAGATTCATTTCGCGTTTTGAAAAGAAAGAAAAGGGGGCACGACCATTTCCGGCGATTTGCGGCGATTTCAAGCTTCCTCCGACGAATTCAAGCTACAAACACCTCAATCCTTCCGATTCTACACTGCTTGAAGGTTAGAACTCAAATTTTTACCTTTTATTGGTTAAGTTTTTCTATTTTCAAAATTTTAGGGTTTTTTAGAAATTTCGATTTTTTGTTTGAATGTTATTTGTATTAATGTTATTGAGCTTTATTATTATGTTTTTCTCGGTGGGTTCTTGAATGGAGTATGTATGTGATTTTTTGGTGGGATTTTTGGGGGTTTGAATAATTGGTCGACTTTGGAGTATATATGTACATGATTTCTTGGTCGACTTTGGACTGAAACTCTATATCTCTCTGTGGAGTTGAATAATTGTTGCACAAAAAATGAAAATTTTGGAAACAATATTTTAATTTTACATATGTGCATAATGAAACAAACAACACTATATATTTGTGTGAGTGATGATATAATGAAAATGTCAATGTCTTGTGTTGGATTTATACAATTAATAATTATGTCACTATAATAAGCAGGTAATGTTGATGAAACTTACAACCGGATTAAAGTTCATAATCGATCTAGTGCTAAAAATGCTTATTTTTAAATTAAAAATTGTAGTCATATTTAAAAATTAAAAATAATACTTTTTGATTCAATAAATAAATGAACTTGTTTAATTGATAAGGTGAATTTGTTAGTTGGGTGACTTTTTTTTATCTTTTTTTGTTTGTTGAACTTGAGATTTTAGACGGTTTTGAATGTTTTTGGATGATTTGGATTGTTTTTTAATGTTCTTTAATGTGTTTGGTTGATTTAAATGATTCTGATATTAGTGTTGAATTGAATTTGAGTATCTCTTTGAGTGCATTTGAGTGCAGGTTTGGGTAAAAAAAACAAAATTAATTCTGCCAAAAAATTCTGAAATTCCCTATGGCTATGCCAGTAGGGGTGACACTCTAGAAGGCCCCTACAGCTATGCCCGTAGGAGTGACTCTCCAGAAGGCCCCTACGGCTACGCCCGTAGGGGAGACAGCCCAGACGACCCCTACGGCTATGCCCGTAGGGGATCGTCCCTCGAACATCCCTACGGCAACGGCCGTAGGGGACACACCTACGTCCCGATCCTACGGCTAAGTCGTCGGCCGGGCCTACGGGAAGAAGGGGGCGGGGAAAGGTCATCCCCTACGCTTTCCCCTACGGCAAGGTCGTAAGGGAACCCCTTACGGCATTTATTTTCCCGTAGGGGAGACGACCACTACAAGCATGTACCCTACGGCTAAATGCCGTAGGGGATGCCGTAGGGACGATGCTTCCTTACGGCGATCCCTACGGGAATGTCCGTAGGGATCGACTGGTTTTTTAATTTGTAGTGTTCGTTTGTACAATTGTACGTACATTTCAGAAGGGGAAATAGTTATGCATATGGATATGGGGCTCACTCGAGTGGGTGACAAAATGATTTGAAGAAATTAAAGCAGCATTACACTAAATTAACACACACAGCCCGTGGAAATAGTAATCTTAATTTGTGGTGGGTGCTCCAAAATAAACCCTAGAGACATACAATCTCAACTTTTACACCTAATCTTCTTCTTATTTTATTTTTTCTTTCATTATTTAAGGCCGACAAAATGGACTTATTCATCAGTAATTAATTTTTTTGTTACCCAAAATTTTGGAGATGTGACGCACTATCCTCCTCTTTTTTTTTTATATATATTACTATGAAAATAAGTGGTATAGAATTTACCATATATCTTATATGGTTGTCTTCTTGCATTTGTAAATCGTAAGTTCGTAACAATCCAATCAAAACGATTTCATATACTATGACTTTATATTGTTGTTGTTATTTACTCATATAAGTCCAATTTAGATTATTAAACATTAATTAACTTCTGTCACTATATATGTATATATATAGTCCATGTATCTTATTTCTCCAACTGAAGATGAAACAATTAACGTGATAAAGAAATGACAATGGTGTCTCCATCTAATTGGATATTCTTAGATTTGCTTTTTTGCTTACTAATTTATAAATTAAATGAAGCACATTTATTTTTTTGAAAAAAAAAAGTTTTACTACTAATTAGACACTAGCTAGGTATGAATCTTTTATGTAAATTTAAAACTTTTAACATTTACTAAAACATTAAAAATTATTAACTGCCGAGGTAACGAATTGCTTCCGACAAATTAGAATAGTGAGTCCCAACGAAGTGATGATCTGTCTGGCGAATTGAAGTGACTCCGACGAGTAGACGAATTGTCTTCTATCGGTCGCCTTTAATTTAATATGATGTGCAATTGCTATACATTAATTAAAAATCAACAAGAGTAATAATAAAATGTGATATTTGTCATAGTCTTTAGCCCGTCATGACACATGTATTTGTGTGTATAGGACCACAATTAATAGTTTGAAGAGATCCTAATTAAACTCTAATTCGTTTGATTGAATGATTCCACAACTAACACATTATTAATTAATTCACCACTTGCAATTGTGATCTCATGATCATCCAATTGCACATGATATTCTCAATTTCTACTAGCTAGTACATTTTAACATATATGCGAACTAAATAATTAATCCAAACTCAAACTCGACATATTGAAATATATATAGATTTTGAAATATATATAAATAAAATAAAATAAAATATTGTTACAAATAGATTAATTAGTAGTAATTAATAAAATCAAAAGTCATTAGCACCCCGGGCCCACATCCTCTGCATCAATCTATTTAAACGGTACGGTATTAGTGCATAACATATTTTTCTCAGTCACACCAACAATTAATTAGTACTAGTAACTTCTATGATAATCTCTACATACACAAATACATTTCGTTTTCCCCCAAAACGACGCCGTTTTTAAGCAACATGGAATACCCGCAAGCGTTCGACGTTAGCTTCGACAAAGAAACTACCACCACCACCTCTCAATATCATATCCTCAACCACCACCACCTCTTTGTTTTCCTCATCGGAAACTCCATCGTCGCCATGCTCTTTGCCCTCTTCCGCCACCACAACCACCACGACGATCACGAGCCTCCTCCTTGTGAAATTAAATACGACGAGGAGGAGAAGAAGATCGTGGTGGTGCATGAGGCGGAGGAGGAGGAGAATCATGTGGTTGTCATGAGCCCGCAATGCGATGACGTGGCGGCGGCGATCGAGGAGGCCACGAGGCAGATAAGGAGGTTCGAGAGGACGCAATCGGAGAGGCTGAGGCGAGAGATAGGGGCCAAGCCGAAGGGGGAGCTACGGAGATCGGCGAGCTCCGGCGAGAAGGAGGAGGACATGGAGAGGCTGAGCAGCGACGAGTTCCGGCAAACGGTGGACGACTTCATAAGTAAACACTGGACTAACAAAACACGTGCTACATGGATCTGAATATATTTACTTATTTTTGTAATTAATTAATTAATTAAGGATTTCGCATATTAATTATGTTGGAGTAAACCAAAATAGTCCCTTAAGATTCTAATAATGTCTTTCTAAGTTCTAGCTAAATCAAAAGTCACATGTATTTAGTATTGCTATTTATTTGCTTTAAATTTCATGTGAAGCAAGTAGAATAAATAGTTGAACTTGCTGTGATGTCTAATAAGAAAATCACAACGTGATAAAATAAAAGTTCTAGCTTTCTCATATTTTTTTCTTTTTATATTTTACAAATTATAATATGATCATCGCATTATATTATTGTCTTAATTAATTACAAAGTTATGTTCTTTATTTTCATCAAAAATAATTTAATTAACATTATTATTAGAATAATAATCAATTTGATTTTCCAAATTATATAAATAAAAAATACTCATAAATATTTTATATACAGTACTTCATTTACAAAGAAGTAAGAATATATATATCAGCTTGTGGAGAATTTTTGAAGTCATGTATAATTTGAATTGTTTCTCTTTTTTCCGTAATTTTAAGTTAGATTTAAAATTTACATGATCAAAATAGTTACAATATATATTTTCGAAATTATTTGATCAAAACTTGGTGTAAATTAAGGCCAAATGATTATAGTTGAAAGGAGAGAATGCACGTCTCGCAATTGGGACGACATAAGAGGAAATGAAAACTTTTTACAAGTTTGTTGGCATTAAGAGCATCTCCAATGGTGCCCATTTGGGCACCTTGGGCCTTGTGAAATGGACTTGGGCATCAAAAACTGATTTTTTTGCCATTGGAGCAAAAATAAAAAAATGGGCATGCTCACTATGGTGGGCATGGCCAATTTTGACATGTGAGCCTCATTTGATGTTTTGTTTTTACTTTTTACATGTTGTAGTAATATTTAATTAATAAAATTGAAATTTAAAAAGTGTGAAATGGGCTTTTGCATTGGAGTGAATTGTCTACATTTGCCCTTTGCCCACTTTGAGATAATGTAGCAATAAATAGGGCCCACAAAAAGTAGAAAATGGACTTTTGCATTGGAGATGCTCTAAAAGGAACGATTGATGTTGCCTGTTGGCCACGGTTAGACGCGTGACACAATTCGGTTAATCGATCGAACCAAAACTACTCCCTTCCTTTTAAGACTGCTGGCAAACAAATATTATAGAACGGAAAGAGTAATTCGATCTTTTTAATTAATTTATAATGTCTTATAAAATTTAATTTTTAATACTAAAAGTATATTTTTTTTTGTTTTGTTGTTAATTTTTTAATAATTCGATTAAATCGAAACAAATTATTTCCAAAACGGAGTGATTGTGGCTTTATAAAAACAAATGTTAAATGCTTAAATGATTCTAGCTATTAATCAAAATTTCGTTTTTTTTTTTTTTCGACTCAATTGAATTAACGGACCTAGTACAAACACTTGATAAAACATCAATTGTTGGTACTTTTATTAGATGATAATTTTACCTAATAAAAACACACGATTGCAGATCATGATTAAATGATTGATGGTTCGTGAGACATCCGGGATTAATGGCTTTAAACAAAACATTTTTTCCCCTTTTGCTCATATAATGAAGCAATAATCCTTCCACTTTTTCCTTTCCATATTTCTTTTCTTTTTTTCTTCCCTTCTCCTTTCACTTATTTATCCAAAGGAGTACAAAAGCCACTTTTGATTCCCCTGTTTAATTATCATATTAAAATACTAGTTTAATTTAAATTAGGCATATACGTACTGCATAAAATGTTTTTTTTTGTCTAGTTTAATTTAAACTAGGCATATTACGTACTACATAAAATGTTTTTCACATTACTTAAAAAGAGGTATTTACATTGATTTATCAATCCATGCAAGGTGACATTTATCTTTATTTATTTAACTATCTATATTTTATTTTTATTAAATATTAACACAAATGAAATTAATTCAAGAGGGTTGAAGCCCCACACTCCTCAATGCTTTTCTATTACATTATTGGTAATGTGTAAAAATTATTGAAGGGATTTAGTAAGATCTTTGTCACTAGTAATTGGGTCAAGAGAGTCATAATTACCTTGCCCTAAAAGGGTAGTAGTACTAGTACTAGTGGTTACTTTTAGAACATTCTTTATTCATGTTCATGTGTGAATGAATTAATGTAATAATTTGATTTCAAGACCCGTTAAAATTCCCTTTATATCTCCAAAATTTAAAATCTCTAACCATGTTTTAAAATATAAATTACTATTAATAATAATAATATAAAATTTCTTTACAATACTTTAGACTAGCTATAGTGGAAAAGCTATAGTTAGTTAATATGAAAACTAATTCAATATTAAAAGTTTCATTTTATTTTTATGCAACTTTTAATTTTTTTTTATTTTTTAAGCATGTTTTAATGATTTTTTTATTTATTTGACTTAATAAGTATAAAAATGCTTATTATTTATTATAAATTTTGAACACAACTTTTATATAGTATAATATTGTAAATAGTTTTATTTTTCTTGAAATTTTGATTTTTTTTAATACACGAATATTTATTTCGATGTAAATATAAAAATAATTAATATGGAATAAATTGAAATGTGTACTTTCTTAAAAAAAATATGAAGCAAATGATTGATAGATTAATGTAATTGAGTTCAAATTAAATTAATCAATGTAAGTGTTAGAAATAAATATATAGTTCGATTGAATAAAAAATATTTCCATTTGTAGGATTAGTACCAAGAGCTGCAATTGATCATTCCAAGGGTATCTCCAAGAGCTGTCACCTGCTTTCATTGCTAATTAAATACTACTACAACACATTGTCAAATCTAAGACTCCAAGCCAAACTGCAATTGAACATTCCATTTTATTGTTAATTGGATTCTGAAATAACACTTCAAATTAATAATAAAAACCATTATTTTGTGAAAGATTATTGTAACAAGATTTTTCTACTTAGGTCAAATTAAATTGATTATATAACTTTTCTTGTACAAGGTAATTAGCAACATTCGAAGTAAGCATGCAACTAGCTACTTTAATGTTATAAAACAAAGATCATAATGACCTAATGTAACACATTTATTTACTCAGTTCGACAAAATACCAAATATTGCAAATTAAACCGGAAAATTTTTATTATACACACTCTTTTGATAATAAGAATGGCAAAGAAGATATTATTTCATTGTATCATAGCTATTGCATATATTTTTTTTCTTGATGTCGTGTTTTTTGCTGCTCTTACTTTCTGTACCTACCATTTTCCTTAAAAAAATACATTTTACAATACCGATCACCTAGCACTAATTAATTTAGAATCTATATGGAAACAATAAAGACTACTAAATATAAAAAGCAATCAAATATTATTTAATATATTAACAAATATTATTTAATATTCTAATATTATAAAACACTCATTTCTCAAATCAATCGAAAAACCCATTTGGGCATGCTATTTCTCGTCTCGTCCACCCTTAGTAGCAATAACTATTTTCTTTTGAAATAATTCGATGTTGACGATTGTTGTCGGTGTAATCATATCGATATAGTCATACAGTTTTTTATGTGAATTGATAAATTGATAATATTGTTTATTGTTATGAGCAATATAATATTGATCAATAATCATACCTACAAGATCACACACTAGGCGCATAAAAAGTTAAAAATGTTTGCTAAAAACATCGATTTGGAATCGATAAATATAAATTAGGTTTATATTAATTGTGATAATAATGTGACAAAGGTGATGATGGTGTAAAGGAGGGGTTACAAATGTGAGAAATTCAAAATTCACACAAAATAGAGGAGAGAAAGTTCTTGGAGAATATCTAAATTATGGATGAGTTTATATTATTTTGTCATTTAATAAGATATTATTAAAAAAAATATTACTATAATTTTAAATCGGGTCAAAAAACTTATTTGATATCCGTTGATCCGTCGAATACGAGTTTATTTCGAGTTATTGATGATCCGGCGGATCTCGAGTCGGGTACGAATCATAATTTTTTCTTTTTAAACGAGTCTGGATCGATGTTGAAAGGCTCCACACCCGCTCCATTTACATGTCTACCTACAATTTCATTCGCTCATTAGAGTTTCGGCTTGAAAACTACTACTTGAGATTCTTATAAAACGCTCATTTCAATAGGCATTATCATGTGCCGAAAAAACTCACTTTAGTTTGCCATTTCTCATCTCGTCCACCCCCAATAGCGATAACTATTTTCTTCAGAAATTATTCGATGTTGACAATTGTTTCATATCAATCATTTTCAAGAAAAGCTCACTCTATTTTCTTGGTTTTACCGCTTCCGAAAATGTTTGGTTCTTTGAGGGAAAAGAGGAGTCTTTGTTCATGAAATTGTTCTCGGATCCGACAAATCGTTTCGTTAGAATAAATTTTACGTCATATTATGGTAATTTAGAACATTTTTCGAAGAAGAATAGAGGTAAATTCGATTTGGGGTTTTCAAAATATATTCTCTTAGCTTGTAAGCTGCGTCGCATGGATCCGAGCACCTCAGACTATCATGTTTTAACCACTGCTTTTCTCAGTTTCATTCAGATCTTTAGTGAATCAGTTTGTCTCAAGAATCTCTAAATTCAACTTGTCCGGTCGGATTGCAACACCTGAGGTATATGATGGCGAGCGCTACTACAACTATTATTGCACTACTAACTTCGACATTCATTTGGAGAATAATTGGGGCCAACTAGACCTGCCCAACAGTTCCGAATCGCCGGTTTCGGTTCCATTTTTTTGGGAACCGAACGGGGTGTTTGACGGTTTCAGTTCCACCGTTTCTAATTTATTTATTTTTAAAATTTTCGCCGGTTTTGAATTGGAACCGCCGATTCCGCTAGTTCCGTTTCCGTCTTTTCGGGAATCGGAACCGAACCAACTATAAACTGGTTCCAGTTTGGTTCTGGAATCAAGTAGCCGATTCCCGGTTCTGGAACCATAAATCACGATTTCGAACCGACGGTCCCGATTAATTTTGGGCACCTCTAGGGGCAACTCTTTAAACAATCCATTCAACAAACACAGTTGGTTCAATTCTAAATAGTATTTTTTTAAATTATTATTATTATTATATTTTATTATTAATTTAATTTTTTTTAAAGCTTGCAATGAAATGAAGATGGATGTCCCATAAGAAGTTTGTCATCAATTGCATTTTTTTTTTTGTTTTGTTTTGTTTTGTTTTGTTTTTTACTTTTGTAATTTATTTAATTAAATTTGATATTTTCCAAATTTCAGATTTGTATCTGATTTTTTTTGCTTTCTAATTTATTAGATTAAATTTTGCTATTTTCCAAATTTCAGATTTTTTTTATCTCTTGTATCAGTTGTATGGTTTGGACGTGAAGTTTTATTTATTTTATTCAGTTACTAAAATTGCAAAAAATATATAAATTAAATTGGAATTCTCGAGGATTAATTGTAGAAGTTCTGATATCACTTGATATGATTTGACAAAGCTCTAATACTACTAGCTGAGGATCCAATATATAATAGAGAAACAATAATCCTCACAATTTATTTAATAACAAATTATTTCTTCAATTAATCCTACTGTTCAAAAGGTATGAATTGATATCAAGAAAGGTTTACAACTGAGATTGTTCTCGATGATGGCAAACTGAGATTGTTCTCGATGATGAGATTGACTGTCTTCTCCTGTGACAGTAATAAAAGTAAAGAAAAATCATGGTTTCCGATTGATGTAACAATTACTAAACCTTAGTATCACTGTCATGTTCAATAGAAGCCGACTGCGCATCCTCAAATTGGGATGAAATTTGCTGCATTAGAAATGGATGCAGTGCTGTGGGAAGATAGGCTGGCATCCCAAACAGGGACGAAGGAGCAAATGCGACACTCTGAACTTGGTCGTTCTAGTAAAAACAACAGTAAAAAAACTCGTATTGAAAATATAAAATAAAAATAGGCGGGTGTGTGTTTTACCTGTTTGAACGAGTTATTGTTCACTTCCAACTGGCTATGATCGGCATGTGCAACTCGAGAAGCATCGTTTAAATTTGCATCAGAAACATGTGCATCGGCCATTTCAAGTTTGGAGTTGTTATAAATGCAATCGAAGCTTTTCCATCTCGACAAACTAATATAGTACTAGCTAGTATTTACCAAAATAGCCTCAATTATTAAAAAAAAAAAAAAATACAACTATGGTACCGATTAATTTGGATCCATTCATGATTAGTACTAACTAACTAGAGTTTATCGACCTGTGTTTGGCACAGCTGATTATACCATTCTATCCAGTCTCTCAGTTCGGCTTGTAATGTATGATTAGCGGTTATCTGCAAAGCACTAGTTATCCAAGCATGTGCCTCTCTTATAGTTTCATGAGCAATCTTAAGCTGTATAATAACTCATCAATTTATAACACAATTAATTAAAACAATGACTAGTGTTCAATTTTTCTTTATAGAAATAAATACACTTTATTAATTAGCATAACATACGAAAACAGATATATAAAAACAAAAACCTGTTCCTGCAACTTTGGCAACAGCTGCTGTGGCAGCTATGGTAGCCTGTGCACCTGTTTGCAGCTGAATATAATCCCCATCGATCAGAAATAAGACTATGCAAAAAAAAAAAAAAAAAAAAATTATAAAAGATTATTAATATTTTAACAAAAATTAAACAGATAAAATTGCCAGCCAAGGAAGAAGGTACATACATCGGGATGACTAGACAGGAATCATCGAGCTTCCCATACTTCCTTTTATAATCATACCAGTGTAAAGGGGCAATCACTCTTCCAAGTCTATTTGAGGGCTGTCCAAACACATGATACGAGTAAAGAAGCCAAAAATTTTAAGCACACAAATTTAGGGTTATTAAACAAAATACCCTTGAGGTAGTCTAATTACAAACATGATATATATATATATATATGTAGTATTATGTAATATATAGACACACACACACATACATATACTACCTTGATATTTGTATGTAATACACAAATTACACCATGGTGGTGTTTGTAATTTTGAAAAAAAATGATATTTTTGTAAATTAATAATACTGCCTTGATATTTTTGTATATTAATAACTCAATTAGTACTACCTTGATATTTTAGTATATCAAGGATAATTACACCAAGGATAATTATCACTAAAAATTATTCATAAATTAATAACTCAATTAACTCACAGTGGAACTAATTTTAATTCTTCCACCAGAGCCTACTGTCCGAGCAATAGAAGCAATCAATGCAATTTCATCCATTAAATAGCCTTGCTGGGGCTTTTCAACATCAGAAGACGGGATTTTCGATGACGGGATTGACTGTCTTCTCCTGTGGCAGTAATAAAAGAAAGAAAAAACATGGCTTCCGATTCAACAAGCAAGGATAAAGTTCAATTACCTCATACATAAACCCAAAGACCATAATGCTTCAATACATAAACCCAAAGACCATAAAACTCTGGGCATAACCATTACTAAAAAAGATCATGCAGAAGAAGTAACTCAGATGTAACAATTACTATTTACTAAACCTTAGTATCACTGTCATGTTCAAGAGAACCGTATGGTGCATCATCAAATTGGGATGAAAATTCCTGCAAGTTCCGAGGTTCTGCATTGTCATGGCTCTTGTGCATGGAATCGTGCACCTGAAAAGAGTACGACCATACGATATAACAAAGTGGGAATATAGATATGAAATGAAGTAACTTAGGGAAAAGCTATAGAAGAATTATCAATAACATCTGAAACTTGATATAATTGAACAATAACCGAATGCAGCAACATATCATTAATTACCTGTTGTTGGCATTGCCGGTTCAGGATTGATGAGTGATGACATGACAGGTAACGAGTGAAAATGAGACTGAACAACATGTGATTGGTGTGGTACACCATGTTGAGGCATTAGAAATGGATTCAGTGCTTTGGTAAGAATGTAAGATAGGCTGGCATTGGGGACAAAGGAGCAAATGCGACACTCCGAACTTGGTCGGTCTAGTAAAAATAACAGTAAAAAACTTGTATTGAATAAAAATGAAATAGTGGCATATAAACTAAGAAGTTGATGCATATACACACTGTGTGGGAAACAAATAAAGATTGTACAGAATCTAGTTCCAATGAAAGACCCGACTCTAGTGTACTTCACTGAAAACAGTCAGATATGTATGAGAAAAGAAAACACAGGAAGAATACAAGGATGAACAAAGATCTTTGAACCCCAATCTGACATCATCATTCATACTAGGCTCCATATTTCCCAGAACACATGTTTTTATAGCATGTAGTCAACAAAACGTAAATATAAAATAAAATAAAATAGGCGGGTGTATTTTACCTGTTTCAATGCGTTCCCTCCAGAATTTTCAGTATTGTCATTTTGTATGCTACCAGTGTTTGGACTGAGAGTGTTAACATTCACTTCCAACTGGCTATGTTTGGCACGTGAAACTCAAGAAGCATCCTTTAATTTTGCATCAGAAACATGTGACCCATCTGGATGCTTTCCACTTTTTTCTCTTGAATCAGCCATTTCAACTTTGAGTTGTTGTAAATGCAAACGAAGCTTTTCCATCTCCACAAACTAATATTTACCAAAATAGCCTCAATTATTAAAAAATATACAACCATAGTATTTGGATCCATTGATGATTAGTACTAACTATAGTTTACCGACCTGTGTTTGACAAACCAGGCACGGCTGGTTATACTGTTGTATCCTGTCTCTCAGTTCGGCTTGTAATGTATGATCAGCGGTCGTCCGCAAAGCACTAGTTATCCAAGCATGTGCCTCTCTTATATGGTAATCTTTAAAAATTATAATTTCTTGAGCAATCTTAAGCTGGATAATGAATCATCAATTATTTATAACACAATTAAAACAGCGACGTTCAATTTTTCTTTATAGAAATACACATTATTAGCATTACACGAAAACAGAAAAAAAAAAAAAAAAAAAAAAAAAACATCCGGTGACGTTTGATCTCATCTTAATAAAAAAAAATGTACGTACGTCAGTACGTGTAGCTCAGGATCTCAGCATCTTGACCTTTTACAATTGAATTATTGATCCGAACCTAATAGAATAAACAAGAAGATTAGAAAGGAGACAGCAATTAAGGGGGAAATACATGTTGTGTACAAAGCAAGCACCTCTTCATCCTTTTTATCCACCATTTTCTCTAGCTCGTTTATCTTATGTTCCTTTTCCTTAAGTTGTTCCTGATCATAAAATATACACACCACAGAAAATAATTTGAAACTGTTTTGTATCCACAAACCTAACTACAAAATACAAATGCACCAAAACTTACTAAATGCATGTCCATGTATCCAATTACAAATGCATCAAGGAGGAAAAAAACGCCTCATGTAAAAAACGGCATGAAGGAAAAGGATTATATATAGATGTATGTTTTATCCCACAATGTGTGCATCAATCCATAACATGACAATCAAATAAACCCTAGTAATGATGCAGAAAAAACCTGAAGTTCGAGAATGGCATTTAAGTGGTCTTTCATTTGAGCATCCAATCTATTCTGCAACCCCACGATTTCGGATTGTTTAGTCATGCTGTGAAGTCTCTGCTGCAAAATATCATTGCCCGAATCTTCATAAATAGTTATAATCAACATCCAACGAGTCTCTATGACTTTAAAAACACGCTCACACAGATACATGGTTCAGGTGGGTGAGTAAGTGGTGGTGGGGGCTCAAGGAATGTTACCTCGTATACGAACGAGTCTTTTCTTTCCTCCAACTCCTGTGTACAGAAATTTCAAAACAAAACAAACAAACAAACAAAATAGGAAACAATATAAATTCAAAGACATTTTCAAGATTTAATAATAATTTTCTTGAAATCCAACGAACATCCGATTCCAAGCAAGTTTTATGTTTATGCATTTCTTAAAAATAAAAATGAATTTGATAACGAAGAAATATTCGAATATAAAATAATGAACAAACGCCAATAGATTGGTTACCTGGCTACCGGAGTTCGGAGACGATTCGCCGCTCCTTACGTGAACAAGAAAATGGACATCGCCCGTATAGAAACCACTATACGGAGAGAACTAATGCACCCGGCGCGGAATCCGTTAAACCAAAATATTTTTTTAAGAACAAAAGGGAAATGAAAAGGGCAAACGAAACAGAGAACTAATGGGTTTTGTAACTTTGTGAATTGAAATCAACTAATTTAATTTTTTTATAATAAAATAATGTGTAATTAGAAAAACAATAAACTATCTTATGTAATTATTATGTAAGAATCTATATTGAAAATTAGTGGTGTAATTATATTAAAACAATTTTTATAAAATTTTAAATATTTTTTAAAAGATATTTAAAAACTAAATATTTGTTTTTAATAACTTTTAAAACATAAAAATAAATTAATTAACACCTTATAATAAACTGATTTACTTTACACCGTTTTAACTTAATAAAGAAAATAAGTAATTTTCTTATTTCTAGACTTTATTTATATTTTCATTAAGAAACTTTAATATAAAAATATTTATTTATTTAAATTTCATGTGGATGAAATTCCACAAATTACAAACGGTTATGCTTTCATAATTTATCTTAATTAAATGCATTTTAATATTACAATCAAAATTCTGTGATTTTTACGAGAAAGGAAATTAAAAAATATTTTTGTTGTAACCTGATAAATCCTGAATGTTCAAATTTTGATATTTTTGTTAACTACGAAGATAACATGATACAAAGTACTACTATAATTTAATGTGTATATATTTATAAAATATTGAGGATTTTAAATTATGATAGTAAACATAGAATATAGAAATATAATTTAAAAAATAAATGGGTTAAAATTATTATGATAGTGAAAATATAATTTATACTCCATTTGTTTTAAGTAGAGTTGTAACATAGAAATTTGCATATACCCGAAAAGGGAAAAAAGATGAACTTTGGCTAGATTCCATTAGTCAAAATAAACACTCTCTAAACCCTATAAAATAAAATACCATCTGTTTTATTCTTTCAAGCCGGAAACCACTTTTCCAGCCCATTGGATTCCGGGGTACCGTTATACGGCCAGAATTTCACCGTATCCATCGGTGCGTTTACAGGCGGAGGTCGCCGAAGGTGGCGGCGGCCGAGACTGATACGGCGGCTCTCAAGGTAATCTCCATTCAGCATCTTTTCCTCTTTTCGTTTTTCAGCGTTTAATTTCATTGTTTAATTTTTGCATGTGCTCCTTGTAAAATCAATCTGTACGAATGATTTTTCTAGCTGAATGTCTTCTGTATAAATTATGATCCGACTGATTTTTTTTTTTTACATTCGATAATTTTTCTGCGATTTTTATATTCATTAAGCGGGCGGAGCTTCCAAGAAACTAGCTATATAAATATTGTTTTTTTGAACGTATTATATTACTATTGTATCGAAATATTCTCTCTTCTCAGTGTATTGGTTCTATTGGAGCTGGCAAGTTATTCCTTTGCCACAAAGTACCGTACTAGTTTACTTTGTTTATTTGTAATTATTTGTGGTATTTTTTAATGTGTGCAGTGATCTGATTGATTACAATTTGCTCTAAACTTAATTTGATAATGTATTGTATAAATTCGATAAGTCGGCCTAGTGACCTATCGATTGAGGGTCAATCGTTCCATATAAAATATTTTAGATTTCTTGGACATTTATGATTTGTGTCGTGAGTGGATTACATGCTTCAGTATTTGGTATGATAATGGATAACCGGTCCACTTGTATTGTGAATTTAGTAATTTACCATACGGCAGTATGTTGAAGATTTAAATTTCTGATTATGATGTGTTACATTTGAGCGGATAATCAAATGTGAAAGCTTGGTATAGCCTTATGACATGACCGCTCTTACTGTTAATCTTAAATGATCAAGGTGCATCATTGGGTGAATATTTTTTATATATAAGCGAAATCTCAACAGTATCTTAAATATAGTTTTAGCATGAAATCCGGAAAAGATGAAGGAACAAAAAATATATAAAAAAGAAGAAAATATGAAGAAAGAATACGAGGAAGGCAGAGACAAAAAAGCTGTCAAGTGTTTAGTAATTGTAGATTGATTAGTAATGTCACATGTTACTGCTGGACATGTAGTTTGATTGTAATTGTAGATATATTTGGACAACTTAGTCTATGATGAATCAAGTGTTTAGTTTTTTTTCCCCTTCCAGTGGGTATGAAAAATGTGATTTTTTTTTCTGGTAAAGGAGCATGTATGTTTAGTTTATTTCTATTTTCAAACATATTCCTGCACTATATAATTTTCAAGCATAAGTTTGCAGATGACGGCAGTTTTACAGGCAAAGGATGCAGTGGAATGGGCATATAGAGGAGAAGGAGCTGTTAACCTGGTTCTTGCTTACCGCGGAAGCTCTCCTAATTTTGTATGTTTTTCTTTCCTTTGATTTTGTGTCTATTTTTTCTTCTAAATCTTGTAGTTCTTTATAATATGGATTGTCTTAGAAATGGTTTTGATTTGGCTGTAAGGAAAGTCATAAATAATCAATCTGAGAAAACTTATTTATTTATATCAACGTAAACTTGAAGGCTCAATTCATTGGGGATATATCTTTGTCGGTATTGATTTTGTTGTATGGCTATTAAGTTTGTGTTTGAATGGTCTAGTTGTTTCATTACATCTATACATAAATAATCTTATTATGTCATCTGCGGAAAATAAGATCCATTTTTTTTTTCTTTATACTTTGTTCAATAGAAAGCAATGAAGTTCTGCATGTATTTTTCACCACTTATATTTCTTACAAGAATGCTGTTGAATGGTACAAATGGATAATCTTTTTACAAGAATCTCTTAGCTGATGTTCCCCTCCCTCTGTTGATCTAGGTTGGGAAGGTGTTGAGGATACCAAAAGTTCCAAATAATGGATCTGAATGTGACAATGGTCATTTAGCTCTAACCAAGCTTGAGTGCATCCTGTGGGGAGATTTCGAAGGCATTGTTTCAGCTCCTACAAGGGAAATTGCAGAGCAGCTTTATGTTCAAAAAGTAATGTGTCCATTGTTGGGCCCTGAACATGTCGATGCCGGGGTAAGTCGTTATTTCCTAATAAGTATTTGCCGCAAAGTTTTATGACTCCTTGTGTAATAATTTGGTGATTGCTGGTTTTGCTTATTGAAAAAAACTCAAATACAACTTCTATCTTTCTGTATAATTATTGGCTCTGCTGTTTGTCTTTTGGCCGTCTCTTATACTATCTAGGTCTGCAATTCTTTTTTTTTTTTTTCCTTCTACTCACTGAATATTAGCTTAGTAGGTATACTCCTGCTTCTTTTACACATACTATGTATACTATCATAGTACTTCGTAATATATATACAACCAAATGTGTCTACTAATTTCACCTAATAAAGTTGTATATTGAAGAATAAAGACATGTTAGTTCGCTCAAGATTCATATTGTGAATTTTCATTTCTCCCTACTTTTTTTTACTATTGTTTGGTTTCTAGTTGCAAAAATAAAATTATGGCCAGCATATCACATATGGAATCTTCTCACGTGGCTCTTAACAGATCCGCCTAATTGCGTCGAAAGAGTTTTTGGAGGCAGTTGAAAACAAAGTTCTTGTTGAGCGTCCTTCTTGGCGGGTTGATGCTGCCAAAGTCAATTCCTTATGTGATTCGGTTCTTCTTATCAATGATCATTCAATATTTCCTCATGGTATGTGATATGCGTTAAATATTATTTTTACAATTATATTGATTCTTTCAATTCTGTGATCTTTTTATATGCTTGCTTAAGTTTCATCGAGGTGTATGGATTTTCCTTCATTTTATTTTATAGTATGTCTACTGCTCACGTACCTGATAGGGTTTTCACCTAGTTTAGAGAATTGTTCCAAAGATCTTAGTTATGAGCTGTCATGCAAGTCTGTTGTACCTTTGGGTTTGATTCATACTGATCCATCTGGGCTCCAAAGTTATCACCCATTAATTGGGAATGGAGATAGATTTTCAATTATAAGTGGTGTCTTACGTGTAAATCTCCACTGCTTACCTTCATCAATTTCTCAGTTTCAGGTTCTCTGAAAGAAGAGTTTTTTGTGTCTGTTGAGTTAAAGGTGCTTCTCTTTCTATCTAAGCTAATTTCAATCCTGTTAGATATTATACCTGCTTAGCATTTTTGTATGCGTAGTATTTCATTTTTCCTACTCTTTTGCAAAAGCAGCCCAAATGTGGATTTCTTCCTATATCCGAATTTATATCCGAAGAAAATGAAGTCAAAAAAAGAATTGCCCGCTTTAAAATGCATCAAGCTCTGAAACTGCGTCAAGGACAAGTAACACAATCTCATCTGACTTAATTCTGATTTATATTGGTATTTTATTTATATTAACATGCAACTGATGAAGGTTTTGTAATTTCAGATATCCTATGCAAGCAATTATAATCCCCTTGAATTGTTTTCTGGGTCTAAGGACATTGTACAGAAAGCGATAAAATCCTTGTTTCTCACCCCTCAGAATAACTTCCGAGTATTCTTAAATGGCTCACTTATATTTGGAGGCATGGATGGGTCTGCAGAGAGTCAAAGTTATATGGTTGACCGAGCATTCCAGGATGGACTTAAACACTTTATTATGGCTAAGGATGGATTGCACACCAAGTATTTCATGGAACTTGTTGCTGAAACTGTTTTGAAATCTGGCTTGTTGAATAAGCTTCTTGAAGTCCAGATGCTTGATGCTTTGGATATTGAAGGTGCCATCCATGCCTACTACGATGTAGTTTCTAAGCCTTGTACCATCTGTCTCGAAAGAGGTAGAAAGAAATTGTTGGCAAGATATTCATCCATACATGCAATGCCAAGGGATAAGAAATTTAAAATTGTGAGGGATTACTTGATATCTGCCACTGGGAAGGACCTAAGTGTGATGATTAGTTTTAGATCTAGAGGAGATATGGCCATGGAGTCTCCTTATGACGTTGTCTTTCTAAAACCAACCAATCAATTTTTTGATTACAAGGTGAACTTTTGATTTCCTTCTAGACAATATATGAAATTCACCATGGATCTCGTATAAGTACGAACTTGTTCATTTTCATATAGAACACATGCATTCCTAAGAGTATATAACAAGTAATATCACTGGAACCCATTGTCAACTATTTTTTTTTGGGCTATTTATTTATTCCAAACAAAATTGAAGGGGTTTTAATCATAAAATGTTGAATACAAATCCAACGTATTATACAATTTCATCATTGTATACCTCCATTGATTGCACTGATGATTACTTTCATCTGCTGTTATCTGTTCCCTGTGCTATATTTTTTTTTGGGAGTACAAATCTTATATTCATGATACATTCCTTGGTTTTATAATTCCAGAATTTATCTTGGGCACTTTATTCTTCGTCTAATTACTGCTGGATCATGGTACGTTTTCTGTACAATTAGGCATCTTTCATTGACCTGGACATGAAACCACTGAAGAAAATGAAGAGATACTATGAGTTAGACCAGCAGATAGTGAGTTTTTATCTCCAGATGGTAAAAGATATGGAAGCAGTTGAGTATGGTGAGAACATAGAGAAATCTTCAAATTCTTGCATGCGAGAGTGTTGATAAAAGGTTGGTAGTAATAGTAATTCAACTCCTCTTTCATGTGTTTTTTGTAGTCGAAGCAAGTTTGAGTCAATTTGGCATATCATATTGCTTTTATCCTTTTGTTTGGTGACTGATTCAAACTTTGATTTTGGGGCCCACTTTGGATTGATTAGTTTGCTGCTATTCTTTTAATACTTGAGAATTCTCTCTTTTTTTGAATTAGATGTGGAACATATCCATGTATAACACACATTTTTTTATGCATTTGTGTGCCTTGTTGGTTTTCATGAGTCTAAATATCTAGTAATTTTCTTAAAAATTAATTTATATATTGGATAACGAACCACTTTCCATCACACATGATTGATTAATTGGTAATGGGTTAACAAATCAAGGCATTAAAAAGAGAGAGATTATTAACCCTTATCTGCTTCTTGATTTGGGATGTGGTCACATGGCAACATTTAAAGTGAAATTTATTGACAAGAATACTGTTTTAAATTGTTAATAGTTTTATGATCCATTCCACTTGGATAAAAAATGAATTATATTTATGGTTGAACCTCAATATTTTATCATGGAATGTAATCACACCCCTAACAAAGTAAGTTGAATACTTGTGTTTTCCTTTTATATATTTTTTGCTTTTCCCCCCTCCCTTCTGATTTGTAAATATGTTGTTTAACATGGCTTTGCAGAAACGAAAGATTAAGTGAGTTCCAAAGAAACAGATTTCAGCTTCCTTCTCCCGAGAGAAAAAGTGCTGTACCAACTACTTTGGTGTCTTCTCTTCCCATACCACACAAAAAAGAACTGCTTTATACAGATGGATACTGGACCAACTTCTTGTGGAAATGGTGTGCTGGAAGATGCATCATCCCTAGTCCATGAAATCTAGGCCCAACTCATTCACCGAGTCGCTGTCTGGGGTTTATGTATTTTATGTGTATCCCATGTGCTTGCTGCATTCACAAATTAGTGGAAGACATTAGTTGTATTTTGTGTTAGGATAAATTTTATTATCAATTTTGCTCTACCGTATGATTCTAACATTGTGATTGGGAAGCATTTATCCTAATTCTGATACACGAGAATTCCATGAGCTTGTTGTACTAAATGCATTGAGAAGGGATTATAGTTTCTTATTTGCACGTCTTGAGATTAATGGTTATCAATCTGCTGGCTACCCTCCGAAGTTCCCCTAGTTGGGAGCTGCACGGGGTGGATATTCTCTTTGCAGGTTTCTGTTGCTGCCATCTTGGAATTGTGAGATTAATGTGTGAGGACTTGCGACATTAAGGTGTCTAGGAAGGTGAGACTGTTTTTCTACTAATGTGAATGAAACATGTTAGTCAGTGTATTTTCAATTTTGTAGCTTGGTAGATTTAGGTTAAGAGCGCCTTTTGTTGATCTTATGTTTCACATTTTAAGAACCCAACTTACACAATCCATTCTTTATAATACCTCATCTGACCCTGAGTCGAAACACTGTTCTTTATGTATACAATCGGTGATCGTTATAGTACTTCAGGTTTCATTGCTTTAGATCTTTCCAAGGTCCTTTATCCGACCTCAAACAGCCCCCCTCAGTCTCACAGGTACAGCGACCACCGAGAAAATCTGGTAGCTCACTACAATGGAAAAAACAGTCCAGCAAGTTTTAAAACAACTAAAGGTTTGCTGTAATTAGACCAAACCTCAAGGGTATTTTTTGCAATTATCTCAAAGTAATAAGAATCACCTTTCATCAATAGCTTCAAGCAACTTGACTTGGTATTTGCTGTCAAGAACCTGCAGAATTCAGAAAAATGTTGTAGTCATACATTGTGTAAGCGGCCTTGCTTATAGACAAAACAAGTATTGTCCTCGGACCAACTTTAATTTTTGCGGAGGTTTCAGGAACAAGTAAAGGCTTGACTATGTTCCAGATCAGCCTGAAACCAGGACCGGCATTGATGATAAACATTCGGCAAAGTGTCTGAAAACGTAACACATGTAGCAACAAAAAGGGAGAGTGATTTAGAGAATGATGAGCACATGATTTTCATCTGGACAAATAAGAGAAGGTACATACTTCTGGGTAATTGTTATTACCAATCCTCTGAACTGTCCTAATGAATTCCATTACAGGGCCAGTTAAAATCGTTAAACCCTGAATAAAAACAGAGAGCTCTGAACCAACCAACGTAGAATGTAGGGTGAAATTAAACTGAAAAAAACAAAATATACCAATCCTTTAACATCCAAGATTGTTGTATTCGAATGTGTGTGTCTGTTGGCAGCAGTGGAACATGCAGGGAACCTAATGGAACGACTTTTCTCAAACTCCTGCACTTGGTATTTCACAAATCGGTCGAGAGTTGTAACCTGGAGTAGCATGTTGACATCCATCATCCCCAATATTTCGATGTACACAGGTCTTCCACCCTTGTCGACACCGTGATAACCATGAGGGTAATATTTTTGAACCTCGTTCAACTCTTCAAAGTCGAAGTCCTGAGAGCATATATAATACAAAGTGCAGTTAAAATCAAGGCCTAAGAAACCAATCTTGACTTATTCAAGGAAAGTCGAAGCTCACCTCCAATATAGTATCGGTGCGAAAGCACATTCTCCAGTGGAGCATGTTTGCCCACATGAGCTTTGCCTTTTCCATGTTGAACTTCCTTGCTTTCAGAAATCTGCAAGGTTTTTTTAACAGTGGTAAAAGAACACATGAGAAATCTGTAAGGCTACCTATTCATGATTTTACCTCAACATTAGATGATAGTCATCAAATCTCGCAGGAAGCAAATTATCCACGAGCAGTGCCTGTCGAAAAGAGTCGACGACCTGTTGCTCCTCTATTTCACGAGTACCCCCCTCGTTGTTTTTCCTTTTGGCCTTGCTACTCAACGAGTTCATCGCCTTTTTCAGGATTCCAGATTTCACTTCAGAATCTGATTTCTGATTGTTGTACTTGTCATCTTTGCAGCAACCTGAAAAATATCAATTTAGTTTAGAATCACAATTTTACAACTCACAAGAAGAAGAAATCCGATCGCGATCGCGGGCCCTTCGTCGGTCGTCGTGAGGTTGTAATCAATATATACTCAAATGTGAGAGGGACACGTGGCGGAACCTTGTGCATTTGGTTTTCTGCTTGGCGGGAATATGCCACAGCATATATACTAGCTCCCTAGTGGATATTAGACAATGAACAAGAAAAAATCTAGTTCCGTTAGGGCGTCATTTAATGGGTCGTTGGATGGGAATTAATTATAAAACGCTTGATTTAGTTATTATGACACCGAAAATCTGACGTGGACTGGGTGCCAGGTAGGATTTCCAGTGTGTCACGTTAGATTTTTTGATCAAAATGACTAACTTGATAATTTAGAAACATAAATGACTTGTTATGAAACAAGATTATTTGTGATATTATCTCAGATTTTGACTATAGTTACATATTTATATTGTGTAGAGTGTATAAGATTTCTGAGTAAAATTTACAGTGTTGTTACTTTTTGCAATTACTTTTAAATTACAATATTTACATGATAAATTTTCACTTATTAATATGGAAAAATTAAATTGTAGGCAGTTTTGGATTGCTGTGCCTGTCGTCCTTGTTGTTCCAAGGTCCTCTGTCTGACATCAGACAGCCTCCGTCCGACTTGCAGGTGCAACATCCCCCTAGAAAATCCGGGAGCTCGCTGTAAAAACCGACGACAATTCCGATAAAATCCCAAATCAAAACCATCACAAGAGATTGAACTAGTTATAAGCATGTAATAAACACGAGCACGTGTTACCTTTTATCAATCGCTTCAAGCAATTTGCTTTCGTACTCAGTACCAAGAACCTAAAGATTTTTCGAGGCAAAAAAGCGCGTTAATTTTTCTCGTTTAATGATATTTGATGCATCAGGTATGCAAAGAAAAAACATACCCGAATCTTGGAAAGTGTTGCGCGGTCGAGGAAACACTTGACAGCATTCCATAGCAACCGAAATCCAGGACCAGCATTTACAATCACCATTTGACAGACGGTCTGCAGAATCAAAACGTGTTATATATCGATCCATCTTGTAAGTAACTACTAATACATACTATATACGTACGTACCTCGGGATAATTGGTGTCGTAAACCTTTCGCAACTGCATAAGAACTTTCTGAACAGGACTAGTAAAACTCTTCAAGCTCTGCACACCGTACGTACCATATATATAACTACTGTTATAACTGTTAATATATATATATATATATATATAGAGCTCGAGAGAGAGAGGATTGAGTTACTTACTACCCCTTCCACGTCGAGAATGACCATGCTTCTATCGATGCGTTTTCTCGCAACGTGAGAACAAGCCGGGAAGCGGAGTGCGATGGTCTTGTGGTGCTGGTGGAGTTGGTATTCGAGGTAACGATCCAAAGTGGTGACTTTCATAAGTCCTTCCATGTCGATTTTCCCGAGACGCTCGATGTAAACCGGGCGACCCTCCCTGTCGACGCCGTGATACCCCTGAGGGTAGTATTTCCGAACTTCGGTCAACTCCTTAAAATCAAACTCCTGAAGAATCATTCAAATTAATTATAACAACAATATGCATACTTGATTTTTCTAATATACAGTATGATTCAATAACAAACATATTATTTTTATTTTATATAAAAAGGTCTGAAACATAACCTTCATGGTTGAGCAGAAACAGAATCAGCAGTTAACATTAAAAATCACAACAGAAATTGAAGTTGTATTTTAATTGGTCGGGATGCCACGTGGCGGAATTCTGATGGGCGCATCGCTTTTTAGGGCGGGAATATGCTGCAGAATATATATGGTAGAGAGACCTTTTTTTTGTGTGATTTGTAGGTAACGTAATTGTGTTGCCAAGCAAGGGCAAAGTAGGTGATAACTTTTGTTCCATTTTATTTATTGAGAAAATCAATAAATACTACGTACTATGTAAGTATGTCAAATGAATAAATGATCATCAAATATACATCATGAAAATATAGGTATGAATGTCTGCAAGAATGGCGTGGACAGGGACGAGCTTTGTAGTTACATATTGGAGGGGTTAATACAGTTATATGTGTAAAGCCTTGATCGATGATTTCTATATACACAAGTCATTCCCACCGAAAGTCGCGAAAAAATAATAATTGAATATCTAAGTCTCTAGAGTTATATATAGGGTATATTATTTTAGTATAGCCATAATAGTTATTTGATCAAATTTATCATTTTTATAAAATATATTTTTCCATATTATATATATCGACATTTTAATGTATATTTATATATTTATAAATTTTAATATATAATAAAATTAGCCGAATTCCCTAAATAATGATAACATAGAAGCTGATGCGATATATATTTAAATAATATATATTTAAATAAGGCAAAAGTTTCTTTCTTATTGCCCAAATTATTTAATTTAATTTATACTACTTTCATTTATTCAATAGTTCTTTTTATATGAAATAAAAAGAGTATGCATCAGTTTCAACTAAAATAATGATAACACATATTTTCAATTTTGGGATTTTCAGTATAACACATATTTTCAATTTTGGGATCTTTTTCAGTATGCACTCAACTAAAATGATAACACATAAATTTTGGGATCTATTTTCAGTATGCATTAGTTTCAACTAAAATGAGAACACATATTTTCAATTTCAGGATCTAAGTATTAGTTTTTAATTAATTAATATTTAGGATCTAAGTATTAGTTTTTAATTAATTAATATTTAATATTTGTTAAGTAGATATCAAAAATGACAAGCTTATAAGTATTAATGAAATAAAGTTTTTTTAATACAAGAAGTTACTTCGGAAAATTGATTCTCAAAAAAGCTGTACATTAAAATTTTCATATACTTAAAATGGAATTTACTAATTCATTCTCAAAAGACGTGTACATTCAAATTTTCATATACTTAAAATGGAATGTACTAGGCTCAAGTTCCGCAAACATAAAATTCTTTTTTTAATGAATGCGAGGCTAACAATAGCAAAATATAAATGCCAAGTAATTATAAGCAGCGTCTGTCTGTTCAAAGAATACAGTTAGTAACTCAGCATCGTCAACTAAACAAACAAAACACATCTTCATATAACTAATATAAAAACGAATGAACACAACCCCCGAAAATCAGATGCGTGTAATAAGAAGTCACCGCAAAGTTTTCTTTAGGTCATGAAATTGATGGATTGAGTTTGAATCACATAAGACAACAATGCACGATGATTTCAAGAATGGCCAAAAGGAAGTTGCCTTGACCAGATTAACTGTCATCAGCTAAGTTCCAAATGCATGAACCAAGACTCAGCGTGGGCTGTCCCTGGAGCTTTCATTCGCTTAGTTTGCAGTTGCGTATGTACGGGTGATCATATTTTATATACTTAGTCCAGTACGGCTTGTACTTTGTCATTGCCAGCTCCAGCCATGGTTTCATGTTCCCATTGTAATGTACAACAGCTGCATTATCAATATCTGATCGGTCGACACTTGGGTTGTAACCCAAACCTAACACGTGCCATGACTTTTCAAGTGGATGCGTAAGCCCATAAAAGGTTATTAGACCTGGAGGTAGTGTTCCAAGCTTCCAAAGCACCCTGTCTTCATTCTAATACCAATGGCAAAAAAAAAAATGAAATTAAAGTATATATTTGTAACATAATATAACACATTGGAGAGTATGGATGTCAAGAGGGGGTAGGGTTCAAACCCTTGACCTTCATTTATTTTTTCCCCTTTATCACGAACTAGGATATAAAAAAATTTAAATAAAAAGAGAAATGCACACACAGAGGAAGTTATGGAGAATGGTTAAAACTCTTCACGTGCATAACCATGCAAAGTAATTTGGGAAAGAAAATATACCATATTCTGCCATTTGTGGTAGATGCCAGTTATATCCTTCTTTTTCCACTCCTTGAGGTCAAACATGTTCATTCCATATGCCCACCCACAAGCGTTTGGATCAAAGTTTTTAGCAATATGAGGATTGGAGAAGTTTAGGTATTTATCAAACCTATGAAAGCTCTCACCACAGGTTTCAACTGCTCCATTTACTTTCCCATGGAGATCTACCAACCACAGCCCGGTCAAGTCTTTCTGAACAACAATGTCATCATCCAGGAAAAGAATTTTGTCCAATTTTGGATAAACCTGAGGGAGATAAAACCTCAGATGATTAAGCATCGAAAGATACTTTGGGTTCCTGTACTTGAGATTAGATGAACCAGCCGAGAGTGTGGTAGGATGAGCCGCCTTAAAATAGTATTCTTTCATGGCAGCAGATTCCAACTGACGTAGAACAGGACAATAGGTTGAGTTGAGCCACTTGAATTCGTCGACATTTTCTACATGGATTGTAGCTTTACCGGGAGGGTTCAACAGAAACCACATATTCATTGCACCAAAGTTCAACTTATCGGTAACAAGGTGGAAAACGTGTTTCTCAGGTTCCTGCAACTCATAAAAGCGCCATGTGGCACATGGAAAAAATTAAAGTTGCACAAGTCATTCACAGTTTGAATGCACACCTTTTACGTTAGGCAGTATAATATGACTTCTTAAGAGTATATATATCTGTGGTTATGTATGTCATTGTAGTGTGTAAATATACATGCATATATGAACTAAGTAGGCAAGACAAGCCAGCATATTGATTTATTTGCAATCAATCCATTTAGCCATCAACACCAAGTAGGCAAATAATAACATACCAAAACCATGAACCTCAAACATCTGAAAAAGAACTTCACTTGCAAATGCATTGCATAAATTGAAAATTAAAACAAGGTCGACATAGCTTGCAAGTTTGATTGATGAACTCCAGCCACGCAAATTTTAATATAATAGAAAAGAACAATCTGAAAGGCATAACCTAGTTGTACGAAAAAACAAACACATGAAAATAATTGCACACCTTGGCATTCGTAATGGTTGAGTTGACAACTACTGAAGCAGCAAGAACGTTATCAGAGAAGAGGGCATAGTGATGAAGTTTTGGATTTTCCAGATTTTCACTCTTAGGGAACTTTCTTTTCTCTAGCGGAAGGAGGTAGTAGTCTATAGTTAAGCGCATGGCTAAACAGTGAAGCCCATTTGGTAATGTCTTTGCAGCTAGTTGGCTAAGGAATGTGCTCTGCTTTTTCAGACTCCTGACTTGCTCATCCGCAGATTGCAGCATGGCTCTTAGCTTCCCAGTTACCAGATTGCAGTCATACAATTGCTCTTTCGCTTTAGATAGCACTTTTCCCATCAATTTAATTTTTTCAGGTGCACTGTCATCAGTATATTCAGACTTTAACAACCATCTTACAGAACAAGTGAATATTATTCTAATTAATCTGGAAATAATATGCATTAAATTACCTTTGATGTAAATCGAAATCGGAAGTTGCCTCCCCTAAAGAACGCTGGCTCTCTTTGAGCCGATTCTGTAACTCGTTCGCCAAATCAAGCCTGTTTTTCATCCTTGCGAGACTTGTATACACCCTCGCCATTATTACTTGATCTCTTATAAGACGTACAGTTGAATCCGAGTTTTCGTTGTCATTTTCTTTCCTCCAGATGCTATATTTTCCCAAAACTGCAGAGTCAACTGATTTAGAGCGTTCAATGGCTGCGTTTTCTAGCTTTACAGTTACTTCTTCATCTTGCTTTACCAAATCAGAAGCACGCTTTTCACGTCTTTTTTCTCTCAATTGCTGCAGAGTGTTTATATAGGTAAGAAGAATTAGTAGATTCTCAAAAAAAAAAAACAATATTTTATTAGATATGCAGAATGACTGCTGGTCGTACCCTCCTAATCAGTTTAGCTGGTGTCTCAAAGAATACAGAACGATCCTCTGCACAAAATAAAAATGCTAGTCAGATTGTTATATTCAATGTAACAAAATCAAGTATTGTATCTGCGGAATTTGAGAAAGACATTACCATTTGCATTATGTTCCCCCTTGACTCTAGGTGTTTCTTGCTTAGTCTTTGAGGCTACTTTAGCAGACTTAAAATTTTATAAAAGTAAAAGGCTCAGGATAATTCAAAAGATAAAGCTGCTTTTAGATAGTAACACTAATGAATTATTACACAATCATACATACCTCGGAAGAAGTGGAATCATCAGATTCAGTTTCGTGGGCAACTTTCCAAGATGCGGGCAAGCTATTTTTACGGAAAAAATCAACATTTAAAGGCCCCAAGTCATCTGTACTGCCATTTATGACATCAATTACCTAAAATACTGCCTCAATTAGTGAGAGCAACGTAAAGCTTAAATCTAAGTCACCCGTGCTTGTCAATTGAACACTTACCTCTTTAGAGAACAACGATTTAAGATGCTGCAGTGCCAGCCTCTCTCTCCAGTTTGAATCCTGTATCGTGAAGTACTTAATCATTAAGCTAAATCACAAATCAAATCCAAAATCATAGTTAAAACCAAATATGAAGTATGTGTAAGTCTGTAAGAGACACCTACCTGTCTGGTAGAAATGATTGGTCCATTTTGACCTGTAGAAACATAGGTCTACACTTATAAGTCAAGTTCAAGAGAAAATCAATATCAAATTGAGGAGTGGATATGATAATGCATGCCGAAACAGTTGAATGTGCCAGTGTAATTCCATAAATTTCCTGCTATTTTCCTAGCAACGTCACCAGTCACCACTAGATTCTCTCAACCTGAGACATCCATAGTAATTGATCCACTAACCCAATTCACATGTGCTAGACTAGCCAAACTAACAAGAAAAAGTAAACAAAATATCTATAAAAAATATATTATGAAAATAAAATCCACAAACTCTTATCTAGTTCTGTTCTCAGTTAAAGATGCAAACATAGCAAGTATCAAGTATACTATACACGTATTGGGAGAGCCTTGCATAGTATAAGTAAGATCAAATTACCATTTTCACTTTCTTTTAGAACCGAAGGAATAACTACTAAAATCAGAGTACCTAATTTCGAAATGTTTTTCGTCCCACATCCTAATATTTCATCCTCCTGATCATCTAAAATCCAAACTTCAAAAATCAAGGGAGACTCGGCTAAAACAAATCTACCACTCAATCCGAAGTTAAAATGCATCGATCCGGCTTAAGGTTCTATGGGTTTTAAGTTTAAGTTTTGAACTTCGAAAAAACATAATTTCACTTTCAAATCCAGAAAAATCTAACAAATGGAGTACATTTTATACAGCACTTGGTTAGTGCACATTAACCCTTTTAAATCCAATAAACAGTACACCCATTCAAAAACGATAAAAGAAACACCCATTGAAAATGAAAGCCCCCAAAGTCCACAATCATCTACACATTACATAAGGAAAATAAAAATCACACGAACTAATAAGCTTTCCCTAGGTAGATTACTATCCCAGATTTCACAGCCCAATTTCAAGTAGAATTCAGGTCTAAGAAATCACAAGGCTTTAAACATCCAATCGAAAATGAAAACCGACCAGAAGGAGCAGCCGTAAACAGTCCGCGGCCGACGAACAAAAAGCAGAAACCGAGGCATGCGAACAAAAAGACGAAGGCGGCAATGTGGAAGCGAGATCCAGCGGGTTTACTCCTGTGGACGCCCGCACCAGATAATAATCCCCTCTTAATCGCCATATCCTGTCATATACCTTCGAAGAAGAAGAAAAAAATCACGAGCGTAAGCGATGTGATTGAACATTCATTGACACCGTACGACTCTAAAGAGAGAAAATCGCGACTTACAATTGGGGAGAGAGAAACAAAATGGGAGGAGATCTCGGATTAGTCGACAATTTTTCAGCTTCTCTCGATTTTCCACCGACACACATTCGAGCGTGTAATCTACGGTGTGTGTGTTAGAAAGAGACGACGGGGATCGAAAGAAATGGTTGAAATTTTCACTTTTCAATTTTCCGCTTCATAATACGACGACGTTTTATCTCGTAGTTAATGACAGCTATTTGTTCTTTGTTTGTTTCAGCGTTTTATTTTATTTTTTGATGCACAAAATATGGTAATGGAATACCACAAGAGTCAAGAAGACAACAAAATTAAACAATCCTAATAGAAATAAGGTTGAAATACACGGTCATTCGAAGAAGGAAGTATTCGCGACGATCATTTAATAACATGAGAAAATTCTTGAGCCTATAGTCTCGAAAATGACAGCAGTTAAACACACTACACGAACACCGTGAATTAAACAGCAAAAGGAAGCAGCCGGAATCACTGGGTTAGAATGGCCACATCCAAGTAATCACCTATCTGTAAATGCAAAGTTTAAGATCCAATTAGCCGAACGAATGTTTGTGCTAAAAGTGGGAATACAACAAAAAATCCAATTAGCCGAACGACGATCTTACCTGAAAACTAAGATCACCCAAGGCCTTGCTTCCACTGTCAGGTCGCCTCCCGTTCGGGTAAGAAAATGTTCTCCCCACCTTCGAAATACAATAAAAATAGTACATGCGTTTATTTGAGTTCTCGACTATTTACTTGAAATACTTTCATTCATATAATGATTAATGACTGACCTCTCTAACCACAAAGCGGCCACGTTTATCGGGATAGACAAAAGAAAAGGACAGAATGGCATCTCTTCTTCTTGCTTCTGGAGCTACCTCTTTAACCTGAAATACGCATAACATTACTTGTTCGTGATGACTTATTCAGCATAGGTCACACAACAGCCCATATATAAAGGGATAGGAAAAGCCATGTGAGTATATTATATACACAGAGAATGCGAATATAAAGGAGGAAATACCAGATCAGTTAATTCACGTAAAGTTGCATCCATCCATGTATAAATTTGGACCTCATCTTTGGGTTCTTTGCCTCTCAAGGCAAATTCCTCATCCGTGTGATGGACTCCGACCTGTGAAAATAATTTTTGGGCAAATGAAAACATATGCAAAGTTGTTTTCAGTGATATTGGAACACAATGTTCCTAAAAACGGAAAGGCATATACATACCTTAGTGAAAACACGAAGCAGCAATGGACAAGTCTACATTGAAAAAAAATGCAACCCATAAGTCAGTCAACGACTACAAAAAAGTTTAGAAAAAGAAAAGCGATACAAAATACGTTCAATCTTCATACATAAACCTTTGTTTTTGTAACCTAATAAAGATGTTAGCTCTGCTTTTCTTTATTTGAAACTTAAATGTTGGACCTCCAAGTAAACGATTGTCCACCCCATTTAGATCATCATAAGGGAATAACAATTCGTCTGTTTGTCATTCTCCACAATATGCACAAAAAAGTACGACTCTCTTTGAGTTTTACTGATTTAGATTACTTAACAATAAACTTACTCTGACAAGTCATTAAAGTTCAATTTTAGGTATCTGTACAATGCTTATCGGATGTCGTCTAGCAATTTCAATTAGCTCAATACCTCGATTAGAAAACGTACAGTCAGTGTGATGACCTTTACTATCATGAAATTGAAGATACAATTTGCAGATAATTCAACCATTTCATTAAACCTTAAACCCTAACCTCAACTAGCAAAAGATTAATATCACACGAGAAAATACAATATCTAAAAAATACAATATTCGGGCTGAACATAAACACGGATAATCAATAAAAAAAATCAGGGGAAACCCTAGATAGATGCATAAAACAATGTTGGTATCAAAGTTACATTATATGTAAAGAGGGGGAGAAACGGAAAACACCTTCTCGCGGTCAACAGGTACAAGGCGAGGGGCAGCTGGCTTAGCTGTCGGAGCCGGCGGTGGACCCCTTCCAATCGGAGGCGGCGGTGGACCCCTTCTTCTCTGCACGTCGGCCATCACTCACCCTCTCTATGTCTCTGTTGCGTTGCGTAATTTTTGGTCGCAGAGAAAAAATGAAGGCTTCGGAATTTGAGATTGGGCTAGTAGTAACTTACCGAAGTGGGACCGGCCCATAACTTGTTACGAGCGGATTCATATTGAAGGCCCAACTTAAGGCCCGTTATTTGATCGGTAACAGAATGAGTAGCGTGAAAAATTAACACGTACACCTATGACCTACCTATAAAAGACGATTATTTATAAAAATCTTGTCATCTATATAGTGAATTTATCACCATTTGAGAGTTTATTGATCTTGTTTATTCATATACTCACTCTGTCTTATAAAAGATAATTTATAAATTAGTAATAAAATTAGTCATTTTTATTGAGACAGAAAGTATTTGTTATATATTTCAATGTAAGTTAATTTATTGGCGAATTTTATGCTTTGAAAATCAAATCAATACATTGATGTTTCTCAATATTGTTCATGTTTAACATCATATATAACATGTTGCACAAATTAAACAAAAGTAAATATATGATTAAAATTGTAACTTGAGTCTAGGAAATTAAATCATAGTACTAGTACTAATGGATCAAACTTGGTCCATCCCAAAAATCATGTCCCTCCTTTTACCTCCCAACTTTTAAAGAATGACCAAGTTTGCTCCACGAGATCAGAATCGAATCGAATATTTTAAGGTCGTGTAGAGCCAAAACCTTAAAAAGTCTAAGTACATCATCAAAATCGATCATACGTAGAATTGGATCGCTACATATCGAAATTAGTAGCTAGGTGGCCAAACAACAACCGCAGCACCGCCATCGGTAATGTAAGACAAGCACGACAACGGAACCAAGCACAACCCTCGACTTCTCAAGTCGCGCTTTGACTCTCCATCCAGCTTTTTGTTCTGATCATTTTCAACAATACCCTACAATCACATATAATGTAAGGAATGTAATTAAACTATATGTATATTGATAAATTAATTAGAAAAATGTGTAATAAATTTATAGGATGAAATACCAAAATTTGCAATCAATTTAATTATTAGCGTTATCTGATTTACCTCTTGGATTGACCTAGTGGACTTGTTCCGCGATGCTTTCATGTAAGGGACGCTTAAAGTCTGCGACATTAAATTAAACATGGTTCATTTCGAGTTACTTGTTAGAGTATGTAATATATATACAAATTTAATTAGAAAATATTGGGGTCAAATTAATTAAAATTGAAAAAACAAAAAATGAAATGTGAGCACGTACGTACGTACCTCAACTTGGTCCTGAAGGAATTTGATGTATCCAATCGCCTCCATTAGTACGGATGCTGTGTCCGTCTATATTTTAATTAAATATTATTTCACATGATCATTAATTTATTAAGTAATTACTGCAATATTATATTATATTATATTTTGTACCTTGCCGAATGGTGCTACCAACTGCTGGAGAGTAGCAATCCTATCTCCCAATTTCTCCTTTGTCACCTGATCGATCATATATAGAACAAATTAAATAGATCAATGTTAATTTATATATAGAGTAGGCATTAATTAATATATATGCGATCGACTAATTACCTTGAAGGGAGGGCAAGAAGGGCGTGCTTCTATCCGCGACTTCTTTAGGCATGGCGGCTTCGGTTCGATTTTGCTGGAGCTCCGTTTTGTTTCTACGGATCCACGATCATGACTACCTCTTAACCTGGAGCTGATGATATCTTTTAAAGAGTAAAGTGAATTAATTAATACTCTATAATATATTCCAGCTAGCACACAAATAATTAAACAAAAGGCTATAGCTGCCTTTGAATGGAGAAAAGATAAACCCTCTTTCTTACAAAGCTGGTAACAAAAAGATAACAAACTTATATCATATAAAAGGTAAAATAAATTAATAAAATGGAAAGTTATAATTACTACAAATTTATAATTTCTTAAATAATAAAACAGCTGAAAGACTACTACTACACATACCTTATAACTAGCAGTGTCGTCTTTCTCGTATAATGGGAGTTGCTGCTGAGGTTGTTGCGCGGCGGCGTAATTACTAGGAAAGGCGTGATGATGATCCCTGAAGATCCCATTATTAATGGGGTAATTATAATTGCCACTGAAAGTGGAAGAAGTGAGGAGATCTAATGCCTCTAAGTTCATATTGTCCAAGTTATTAGACGACGACCCTCCGGTTAGTCCTCCTCCTCCGTACATGAGATGATCACCGGCCGAAAAAATCTTACTACATGAGTCTTGATGCGCGTTTAATAAATCGGCGTACTTACGATAATAAATATGGTTGGACAAGTCTTGCACCGAGGCTAAATCATCCGTGGTGTCGGTGTTGGCCCAACTGCGGAAGTCCGTGTAGTGAGACGACAATGGCGATGAAGCGAGGCCATTAGTATTATTATTATTATTATTTGTGTTCCTGTTATATATATATATGATGAAATATATCAATTGATGAAGAGTAAATTAATTAATTAGTTTGAAACCCTAATATTTGAAATAACAAGCATTGAGAGAGAGAGAGAGAGTTACATGATGAAAGATGTGGTGGGAGTTGTAGTTGTACCACAAGCATGAGTTGTGGTACCTAGTCCATAGTAATTGGAAGGGGTAGCTGAAGATATTGATGTAGATGATGAAGAAGAAGAAGAGCCAACGCCAACAAGCTGATCTTGAAGATGGTGGTGGTTGTTGTATGCAGATTCCATGATTATATGTGATGAGATGCTAATTTAAACAAATTAAATGAAGATTTGATATATATATTTATTTATTTATACACACACACACACACACTTTTTAGCTATAGAAAGATCTGAAAAGATAATTAGCTCCAACTCACTGAAAGGAGCTCTCTAGCTAGCTAGAACAACATTGAACATATGCCTTTCTCTCTCTCACACACTAAAACACACACTCACATTAACAAGAAATAGAAATAGAAATAGAAATAGAAATAGTACTCTCCTCCTTTGCTTTTTTCATAATCATCTCTTTACTCTTTCAATGTCTCATCATAAAGCAGCCTTCAAAAGAAAGACACCATGAATATTGAAACAATCAATGAATTAATGAATGTGATATACTATATATATATATATATAATTTTTATACTTCTCTCTCTCTCCTTCTAATTTTATAAATACAAAATAACGTTCCTATATATTACTGATGGGCAGAGGAAGTATTTTTTGTTGTAAAAATATAAATAATTCGTGTATCTATTGCTTGTAAACAGTATAAACAGTATATTTTTGTAATCTTTACTTCATAAAAACAAACACTACAATTAATCATCATTTTCTCTCTATCTCTCTCCCCTGATTACACAAAGACAGTAAACGTGGGTACCTATTGGGCCATTTCGGTCGACAAATCGATCCCAATGGGTTGGGCAGTAAAAATTTATTTTATGTTATGTAGAGATGGCTATTAATTAATAAAATTCGATCTCCTTCACTTAGAAAATTTTACGTATGGTTGTTAGGCGGTAATTAAAGAACAATACTCCCTTTATAGTTCATCCCGTATAAATATAAATAATTTTATTTCTGATATGTTTCATATGTACAACAGATACATCATAAAAGAAAATAATTGCCATTATTTTTTCATCATTGTAAAAAACATATTTACACTTGTATTTTGACTACATTTTAAAACTTTTCTCACAACACATTTCTATATTTGATAAAGTACACAGTACCAAATTTAATAAATTTTGGTATTCCCTTGGTCTCGTAACTATTGCTAACACTTTACTTTTTCAGAGAGTTTCACATATTTGAAACACTCAACAAAAATATTTTAATTATTTAAGTTTAAAATACAATTTCGCTCATATTTTATCTACTACTCCTACTTTTTAAATATTACTCAATTATTTTATCTTTTGGTAAAACAAATATATATTTTTTAAAACTTTTTTAACCGAAAATTATCAAAAATGATAGTATATATATGTGTAGTTTGTTAAAATTGAAAGTGTGTGAATGTGGTCTCATGAGCTTAATGCACAAAAACAAAAGATGAGGATCTGGCTCACCGGAGACACTAAGAGTAGTAGCTCCCTACTCTTATAACATGGTCTCCAAAACAAATTAAATTACACAGCTTTAATAGAAATTGATGAATATTTTTTGTTTAAAAATTGTGTTTAATTAATATATATATATTAAATAAAATATTAATTAATCTAGGAGTTATAAACTTTAATCATATACTGTTTATTTTGATAAATATTTTTAGTTATCTTAAACATTGCTATTGATTTTTATAAATAAAATATTATTAATAAATATTTTATTATATATTAATCATTTATTTTCGGTATAAAGCTTTAATAAAAATTGATGAATATTCTTGGTTTTGTATTTTTGTGGAATATTATTGATGCCAAAATATATGACACGTTCACTTTTCAGTTCCCAAGTGACCGCGCGAGGTGAAGCGTGCGAGATAAAATGTCAGACTTCTGACATTGTTGAAATTTATTATGATCCAAAAAACAATACTCCATTCAAACAGAGAATGTACGTACGTGTATTATATATACATTGACCAGAAAAAACATACATACAAATGATGATTAATTCTTGAATTGAATTCATCGAAAGGACAACCAAGATCATGCCCATGCCATATAAGGACACCCATACAATGATGTCAAATTGACCTTTCCATGACATCACCATCATTCTCTCTTTCATTTAATTTCATTTTTTGGATTCTTTATGTTCATCCCTTTCCTGATTCTTTGACTATGAATAGGAACTCGCTGTTCTTCTTATTCATGAAAATCATTGATTATATCATTTAACTTCCTCAATTTACGAATAACCATAATCTATAATAATAATACTCTTTTTGATCCGTTCAAAGTATATATGGATTTTTTACAAGTGTAATATTTAAGAAATACGAAGTAATGTATTTTATGTATAAAGTAAATTCATATGTTATGATTTTTTTAAATAATTCAAAGTAAAAAAAAAAAAGAATTATTTTCAAATAAACACCAAAAAAGTATCATGTATTTACAAAAATTAATAAATTTCTGTGAAATTAATTGGTTGTGATAATGATGTTCATTTGTGAGTTGCCTTATAAATAATACATGTATGAATAGAATGTTCATTTTAGTACTCATGCATGAAGTTTAATCACTATTTATTGAAATTTACATACCACCTACTACTATGAATTTCGTTGGTTGAGAACAAGCCCTAGAAGATTGGTAACCGGCCAAACCCTAATTGTATTTAGCCTACCATTAATACTCGGAAATAGGAAGAAAAAAAATCATATAGTAATGAATGAATTAATAAATTACATAGTGGCAAACAAGAAGCCAACTGTGCATCGTGATCTACACCTGTACTTTGTTTATTTATTTTTAATCAAGAACAAAAAAAGAAGAAAATCATTAACTCATCATTCTGCATCAAGAACTAATCAAATATAATATTTTAACATTTTAATTATAAGGTGTGATTGGATCAGAGGAATTATAATCTATAATTACATTAATTGGGACCCACCAGATTTCAAATCAGATACAAAGATGATAAGATGGAAGAATGTGATATATATATATATATATATATATATATATATATATATATATATATATATATATATATATATATATATATATATATATATATATATATATATATATATATATATATATAAGAGACAGAGAGATGTATAGAGTATTGCCGAATGGGCAAGCTTGTCTTTGCCTATGCTCACACAAGATACACCTTATGTTGTTTAATTAGTAGTACTTCATTTGTTCGGATTTGGGTATGATAGTTCATTTGTAATTTACAAAAATGTTATGAGAATTAATTTAAAACAGATAAAATATTGCATATTAATTTCAAGAGAATTATGCATTAATAAACACTGAGACAAATTGCGTAGTGTACTTTGTTTTGAAGCCATAAAATACATGGATTTTTACAAAGAGAATAAAATAGATACTGTCATCGAAAAATCTGTGGCTTTGTCGATAATTATCAACAATCGAAGTTTGTTGTTAATTTTGACCGATGATACTAGTATTTTTCTTGTAGTGATTGCATGATAATGAGATATTGTTTATACTTTTCCTTCCAATGTTTTTTATTTTCTTCCTACAGTACATTATTTTTAAAAAATACTAGAAAACACTCAGACTTCCACCAACAACACACATGCCGTTCGTATATAAATAAATAAAATATTTTTAATTTATTATATTTTTATTTATTTATTCATGAATTATCATTATTATATAAATTGATAGTAAAAATATAAAATTTGTAAATATATAAGATTTGAAATCCTAAGTTTTAATTAGTTTTCTAAAATTTAAAATAATGGTAGAATAACCAATCATGGACTTATAAAATCAAATGTATTACATATATAAATAAAAATAATAAATGTACGTAAAAAAACACGTCAGTAGTTACAAACTAAAATTGAAAATCAATCTTTGATAATTTTGTAAAAAATAGTGACCAAAATTAATTACGTTGATAAATCTTTCGGTACATAGAATAAAAATTGTAAATATTCACTTTTTCCGTAAGTTTGTCGATAATTACCCATTACAAAAAAGTCGTTGGCTTCGCCTTTTCTCCTTCCACGTGATTTCATATTTACACCATATTTCTCGAAAATTCATCTAATTTCAAAGGATTTGTCTTGGCCCTCACAAATTAAAATTCCGCAATAATCTTTCACAAGAATAAGTCAGTTGGTTGAGCACTCAAATTAAAGATCAAAGTTCCTAGGTTCAAACTCAAGACATTGCAATTGAACTTTAAAAAAAATAAGTCAGCAACTCCTTTGCAAATAGCTAGATTTTTTAAAGCATTTTATGTGGAGAAAAAAAACAATAATAATATTATTAATATTATAATTATTAATAATAAAATATTAAAATGAGGAAACACAACTTTTATCTTCGGGGGATTGATTGCACAAAAGGCTGGCTTTCTGCATCTCAGGGTTTTGCTGCAGGATTATCATAAGTGATGTTTGCACTTTTAAGAATAATGCAAAAAGATTCCTTCAAATTTAATTTCTATAATTCTATTTTTTTTAGTCATGTAATACATTAATTAATACCTCTCTCTCTCTCTCTCTCTCTCTCTCTCTCTCTCTCTCTCTCTCTCTCTCTCCCCATGTGATTTATAATAAAAGAGCAAACATATTAAAAAAATATTGTTAGTTAGTTTTTAACTGATCTCTTAAGTTACACGACTGAGGTAGAAGTCGCTACCTCTACCCAGCGGGCGCTACATGCCGTTTTTCTTGCAATTTTGAGTCACAAATCCAACATATAATGTATACCTAATATATAGTACATGTACCACAATTAATAGAAAAATTATAGACACACGGATAAATACATATAATTACCAATATAGGAGTAAATAGCTCAATGACAAAGACACATTTCCATTGTACTCATCATCATTGTTTGTATGACCAACTTATATTCATTCATTTAGGTCAAAATTAAATGCATTTTTTTCTTAAAATTTTATTATCAGATGACCCACTAATTAAAGAAATCCTGATTATATGTAATTCCACTAACATAAAGTAAAACTATATATATATAGTAGTAATATACTAGTATATAATTAAAAAAAATGAAGCATAAAGTTGCATGCATTTGGCAAAACCCTAAAAAGGAGGTCTTAAAGGTGTTTGGGAAGAAGACAAGGCAATGGCAAAGGCATCACATCGGGTGTATCTACGGGAATATATGCTTTCTCAATTCTACAAATCCAACACATATATATAGCTAGGCCCATCCCTTCATTGCTTTCCATGTCTATGAATTTGAGCCGTATCTTCAACTCTATCTTTTCAAAAATATTGTTTTAATTTACCAACTTTTTAGAAGCTAGATTGAAATGATGATCCTAAAACTAACCCGACTCCTAGCTCATAATTGAAACGAGTTAAGCTCGAGCTCGATAAATTTGATGCAAACGAGTTCAAGATTGGCTTAGGCTTTTTCTTCTCGAAGTTTTCTCTTATTTAGATCAAGAACAAGCACGCTTCACCGCAAGCCATTATCTTACATCAAAAGTAAATTATACGTCAGATGTCATATTAAATTTCAACAACTCTGTAAACGTTTTAAATTTAAAAGATATCGAAGCAAGAATTCGAAAGTATTGGAGAATATATTCGGCCCATTAATATAAGTGTAAAGAAGTCCAACTTCTCTACCAGTTCGAGCTTTTAGATGAAGCGGTTTCTAACATGGTATCAGAGCAGGCCCAACACGATGATGGAGCCCCAGCCGATGAAATTTCCGGCTTGCCCAAAGATGGCACTATGTCCACGAGTAGAGCCGACAAAACCGAGCCTACTCGTGAGGGGGCGTATTAAGTATCCCACATCGGTTGGATATAGATCCTAAAGCTCACATATAAGTTGGACAATCTTATTACCTTAACAAGGCCTTTTAAGGTGTTATTGGCCCAACTATAACATGGTATCAGAGCCTATAGCCTTGTGGCACTGAAGCGGTTTCTAACAAGATTCAAATTGTACTAAAACAAAATATTAAAGAGTTTACATTATACTCTCTTTATGTCTCTCATATCAATGGTTATATTTTTCATTTTCGTCTAGTCACGGCCTATAAAAAATTACTTTTAATTTTTTATTTTAATAGACAATCGGACACTTATTTTATTTAGTTTACAATATTTATTAAATTTTCATGTCAAACACATGAGATCATTGATTTGAGACGGAGAAGCTACAAAGTGATCAGTATTGTGTGAAACATAAATGACATTGATTTAGCATTGCCTGAATCAGTGTCTTAGGGTTTCAACTTTCATGTAAACAAAATGTTTCCACATTGCCTCACACACAAAGAGATTTTATTTCCATCAAATGCCAAATTCGGGCCCCTAAACAACCCATATTTCAATCATAGACAAATTTGAATAGAGTGGGCATTAAAGTAAATATCTATCTTCTTTTTTCTTTTATTCGTTTTTTATTTTGATGTAAAAAAAATTGAAAGAGAAAGGTAAAATGAAAATTTCTGAAAGGTAAGATAAGGTATGTGCCTTAAAAAAATTGAGCAAACACAACAATCCCTAAAAAGCCTCTTTAAACATTGTGTCAACTTTTCCTAAAATTATGGCAACCTTCTTTCTTTATTAGTTTATTACAACGAATTGCTTACTTACATGCGTGTTTATATATATTTTTACTAGTACGTTAGTTAAAAGATAAATGTGTGTTATATCTCCCGTCAAGAAAATAGCATCCCGTCATTTTTGTAAAGTATAGAGTATGATTTTTCTTAGACATAGTGAGTATAATGGATTGAAGAGACTTCAATGTTTTTTTATCAGACCATAAGAAATGTAATCTTACACCATTGAAGCAGTGGAAAAGAACATTGAACGCTCTCTCAATCCATATATATTGGTTTTATATTTTAAAAAACACTACACATTTTTAAAAATAAAATCTTTTACAGTTTACACGTAACAATTACAAATTTCACATTTTCAACTATTTACATTTTTCAAACACAATTAAATCACTTCAAAATTTTAAAGAAAATACCAATGATGCGATGTTATCTTACAAAGAAGTATGGTATTGCGACGGATGATTTTTTTGGGAATATCACAGGGAGAATTTCAGCAAAAGATACCCTCATTTTGCCGCCCAATGTGCCCATCGTCCGTAGATTAAGACCTAAATACAACAAAATCAAAGCATGAGTTATAATATTAATCACCACATTAATAAATACACATTTAATGCTTATATTTTTATTTCAACTCACGTCCACAGATGAGAACTCTGTCACGCATTCAAGTTGCATAATCTGATTGCCCTTTGTATGATTCTTTTAGCATAGGCGCATAGCTTCTCTTTTCCTCTTTATTTATCGGCTATTCCATCATTGGGCCCACTTACTCATGAAGCCCATATCTACTATCCCAATAAACCCATTGGGCCTAAACCATGGATTGACCCGAAATTGTTACTCATAGGCCCACACTTCAATCATGATTCATAATCCTCCACAGAAAATGAACACATCTTTCTCTAATTTGCCATTTGAGAAAACATAAAATCATACACCAAAAAATGGCTTCGCCATACATGTGAATCCAGTTACTGTACTTGCAAAAGAATGATGACATCATATCTCTATCCAGCTCTCAATGATCTGATGCATACATCTCTACGATGGAGCAGACACGAGCACAATCCCCTTCTCGATTTCTTGCTCGATCCAATCCTCACCGCTCATCTCATCACCCAAGCTGCCACCCAGCTTCTTGTTAACTACCTTCTCCAATTTTCTAATTTTCAATTTCTCCCTAATCCGAGCGATATCCATTTCCGGACAGCTTCTCTTCACGGAAACAATCTGGCACCCGGGTTTCCGGCCCGAGTCTCTCGTTCTATCTCCGGGATCACAATCCTCGACCACACTTGTTGCACTGCTGGAGTTGCTCCGGCAGTTTTCGGTCAACCGAACCGAGTCAACAGCTTCATCGTTTGGCTGTTTTCGGTCAGGAGTTTTCGAGATGGTTCTAGTAGTAGCTTCCAAGCTTTCCGGTCTTTTCCTTCCTGTCATGGGTTTTTGTGAGGCTGGTTCTGCTTTTGTAGCAGTGGCACTCTGCCCTAGTAACCGGAGCATGTGTTGAGTGACCTCTGCCGAAGGTTAACACAAGTAATGCTGAGAAACAATTCAATGAAATTTGCAGTTTCGACCCTTGAAGATTATGCCTTCGTCAAATAGTATAATTTTCATATTTAAAATGTTTTAGCATTAAAGGTCGCTTTTGCTAATAAATCAAATATGGAAACAACCATTTGAGATCAAAATTACACCGGCTTGAAACATATAGAACAGCAATTATGGGGTCAATATGAGATTTTAATAGGTAATATATTCAGAGTATTATATAACAGTTTGTTGGTTGAATGGTGGATTTTTTTAGTAAGATACAACCGAGGAAAAGAAGAGCCAACCAAATAAAACGAACCTTCCAATTGTTTTGGAGAAACATCAAATTGCATCCACCACGCCTTCCCATTTATAGAAGGCAACTTTATTTTCTGAAGTTTGGCGGCAAGGAAGATAGAACCAGCTGCTATATAGTGTGGTTTGTATTGCAAGCACAATGTTGTGCGGACCCTACGTATGTCAAGAAAACGGATATTGAAATATACTTGACATACATATGACGAAAAATGCCATTTCAATCAGAGTCAGAGAACACACTTACCAGTCATTCACGAAATTCCATGCTACTTTGAACACTTCTTTCTCTGAGATTTCCAACCTCTTCAGGGCCGCAACTAGTGACTTGTAAGGGTGTTCAATGTTCAGATCAAAGGCAACATTAACTAGAATCATTTGCTCACCCACCAAGATCAATTCTTTATGCTTATCATAAACTTCCTGCAGATATAATCAGAATTAACAAGCGCGTAAACATCCCAACTCCCAAGGTCTCAAAAACATACAGAGTGGAAAAAAGGCTAAAAAGCAGCAGAATATAAACCTTCCGTTTGATTTTCTGAGGAGCTAAAGGATCCCAGCTATACATTAATTTATAAGACGCAACAATGGTATCTTTCAGCCACCGTGGTGTATCTTCTGCTTTGCAGGCTAGAAACATGCTAGCATTTGCAACTGCCTGCAAAAATAATATTCAAACTTATAATAACATTTATCATCAATTCCACATATTCAGAGTACTAATGTATCTCCTATGAACAATTTCTATAATTAGTCAATGGATTTCTGGCCATTGATTTAAATTAGTGCTCCTCATTGATATCAAATAGGCAAATGCATACCGTTAGATATATTTTGACAGCTATGGTAACAAATATTATTACAGTAATTTTAATTGATTAAAGAACTGACAACGGTTATCACAACACAAAAAACTTCTAAAGATCCTTCCGACATAGTCTGATTGATCCTTAAAAAGTATCTACGCTGTTTTTGTTCACCTGCGTTATAAATGCATATTCACAGGGTATGACTCGTAAAGGAAAATTCCAAATGAGATGCTATAATCCTTAAATAAAGAAACGTAAAAATTTCAACTGCACTCGTATATAATGCATATGTGAAACTGTCATGTCAAAATATAAATGAACGTCAGATAGGCCTTTGGACATTTAATACATGTGTATAGGTAAGATGGTCATATAAAGTTCAAGTTATACCAAAATCTTTCAAGGTTTCTTGTCGAAATTCAACAAGAGGAAAAAAATACGTAAAAAGTTAAAAAAACACATTATACGAGAATCTAGAATTAGTCAACAAAAATGAAAAAAACATATAGAAAAAACTATTTACCTGCCAGTGATTCTTAGCATGAGATTGACGCATATAGAAACGATGGCATAACATCATTGCAGTAGCTATTGTCACCTGTGGCCTGGAAATTACGGAACAACCATTCAAACCCTTAAGAAGAAATATCCATAGGAAGGAAAAGTTCCCAAAAAAGCAATTGTAAAAGGAGTATAATATGAGCGAAATGAACCGAAAAATATATATACAAGGGTATGTTGAATATTACACTTTAAGCTCGATGCCGAGTTCTTGTAAGAATGAACAGTATAACTTTCGCAAATGTGATTCGTATTCAAGGTCGATACCATCCTTCCTCGATGGAGAATGTTCTTCTATTTCTTCTTTGGTGAAGTACCACTTAGGTTTTAAGGCCATCGACATTTCTAAAACTTCACGATGAGAAGGATACCCTGGTGGCATATGCCCTGCCATTGTGCCCTTCTCTTTCTCGACAGCAGAAATCAAAGGACGAAAAATATCGAACTTGGCTGTAATAATTTAATTGACAATCACGAAGTTCCTGCAAGAGCAAAAATCAATAAGCAATATTTCAAAATTGAAACAAACATATTAGACCTGCAACAAGGCCCGGTTGAGAAACGACAAATAAAGACGACAATGGCGACATCGATGATCGAAAACGATAGTTTTGCAAAAGTACAACAACTGAAAGTCTACAACTTCAGAGTTCAAATTAATGAAACAGGGATTGATCTACTTCTACATCTTAACCAATGAAATTACTGGAGAGTAAATTAAAGCAGAAAAAAAAAACGTAAGAATTTCCCCAACAAAACAAAGAATCACAATAAGGGATTATCGATAGTATAATCAAAATTAACGAAACTGAATAACAAAATCTTGAGAAGAAAAATTAATAAAAAAAAAAAGAATTCAATGAACCCGAATCACAAACCTGGATAAGTCCTCGAAATCGATAATAAAACTTCAAATTATTGTTTGTGAATATAGATGCGAAGAACCCTAATCGAAATCTGTAAGAAATTAATTTCTAGGGTATATCTGGAATATACTGTGTGGTCGATGAATTCGAATTTTTCTCTCTCTAAATCTTATTGGTCGGCGAGGTTTCCTACTTTACTATGACGTTCGAGTTTCAAACTTGACTTGCAAGCATCGCTGACCGAACCACGTCGTCATCATCACGCGTTTAGCTCGTGCATTTTTTTTTAATAAGTGTAGAGACTGGAGAGAGGCTTTCGACAATTCGACCCACTTAGAAATAGAAGGCCCAAATAAAGAAGCCCATGAACCGAATAAGAGTTCTAGAAGGTGAGATGATATTTTGTTTGGACGTGATGGATACAGCATGTGTGTGTTGCCTTTTCATCTTCCAATCACATCAATACATCGAAAAGGACTGTTTTGCCCTTATAAAGTTTCTGACCTTTATCATATGCCACGTGTGACATTTGACAAAAAGTTTGGTATAAGTTGGTGATTCATTTTAGGTCAAGTTTTGAATGATGATTTTATTTATATTTAGAAATGAAAGTATTTGGTTAAACATTTAGGAATAACAATAAAACATACAGTATAAAACCATTACTCCGTCCCATTTATGAATATAAGACCCTTTTCGGAGTACGAAAATTACGAAAAATGTTAAATTTTGATTTTTCGATCAAAAAATAATGATATAAATGTATTTTAAATTAAAAAATAAATTAATTATAATAGAGTTGAAAAAGAAGAAAGATAAAGTTTTCATAAGATAAAGTTTTTATCAAAATATTATAAAGTTTGGGTAGAGTGTTTCTTCTTACCTACCTATAAAAAATAAAATAAAAAATAATGTAGAGTGTCTTCTTCCACACCAACGCACCTACCTACGCGATTCAATTTATTTCAATTCAACGCGGTTCAAATCATTTCAAATAAAATTTAAACAAAGATGTGCATTTGAATCTATAAATCAGCCCTTCCCTTCAAAACGAATCTCTTCTTTTCTCCTTCCATTTCTCCACCACGCGTTTTCTATTTTCTTTAATTAAAAATATATAAATATAAATATTACTCCATATAGAAATATTGATGCTGCTGCAGAAATTGGTGGCGTTGTTGATGCATGAAATAAATGACTCCTGTACTGTTTGAAATCCTCCGGTCCGGTTTTCCGATCAATTCTTCTCCCCGGCGAACGACCCACCTTGTTCAGTCGTGCTCTGTTGTTTTCCTCTACTGGTTTTACGTTTTCTTCATAATTGTTTGTTAAATTACTGTATTAATTAATATTTAATTATTATTCAGTTGAAAACCCCCAATTAAATTAAAATAAATTAAAATAAAAATGGCATCGTCGAGTGGGAACTCGTCCGGGGATCTGCTGAAGAGAAAGCGGATGCACTCGAACCGGGAATCGGCCCGGCGGTCGAGGGAGAGGAAGCAGAAGCACGTGGATGATCTGACGGCCCAGATCTGTAAGCTGAGGAAGGAGAACGTCCAGATCTCGAGCAGCGTCGATGCCATCACGCGGCAGTCCGCCTCAGTGGAGGCTGACAACTCTGTTTTGAATGCTCAGATGACCGAGCTCACCGAGAGGCTCCACTCTCTCAATGAGATCCTCAATTACATCAACTCCGCCGCCGCCGCCGGCGGAGGGTGTCTGACTGAGGCGGAGGAGTACGGCGATGGGCTTTTCAACGCGTGGAATTTTGGTGGGTTTAATCAGCAGCAGCAGACTCCTATTATGGCCTCTGCCCAGATGTTTAATTAATTCTCAGAGTGTAATTTTTGATTTATTGTAATTTTGGATTTTAATTGGTGGGAATCAATAACCAATAAATAAACTTAATTAGTCCTTGCGCCTTTGTTAATTTTTACGGTCTCAAAAACTTTTGTCCCAAAGTTTATATTGACAGGTTAACACAGTAAATAGAAAAATATTAATTAAATATTAAAGCAAAATTTTATTTTTAAATGAAAAGTATTTAATTTTTAACAAAAAAGTAAAAGTAAAAATATTTTTTTAAATTAAAAAATAAATTTAAAAAATATGCTGAAAAAATATGAGTAAAATTATATTTTAAAATAAAAAAATTAAAATTTTTATTTTATTTTAAAAATGTGCATAATTAGTTAGATATTTAAGAAAATGTGCGTAATTAATAATTAGTTGTGAGTTGAGAGGAAGTTAGTAGTATTATCTACTCCCTCTCTGTCCCAACTTAACACACTTTTTATTTATAAAACATTTTTTTTTGTTTAATCTTTGCGTTCAAACTCATTTATCTTATTGATTATGAATATTATTTATTGATTAAATTTAAATATGTATTTAGATCAAAACTATTTTGGGTAAATTTTCATACTTTACAAAATGTACTACTTCCTAGTTCCTAACCATAGGATTATGCAATGGGACACGAAAATCTAATAATACTAAGGACTTTCCGGAACTGAATTCCAACAACACTTCGCCGCGACCAAGAATAGGGGTTGTTGACTCGTTTCCCATGTAAAGCACTGATCCATCTACAACTGGTTCATACTTTTGAAACCAATGACGATCCTTGCAAACATGCTTAGTAGCACCCGAGTCAATCCACCACGCCACCGAATCATCCTGCACATAAAATACTTCAGAAACTATAGGGACATAATTTAAATTTACATCTAAATTATGTATAGTAGTCTCACCTTGATTGGTGTCCGGACCTTGGTTATTAGACCTTTGTCCCGAACGATTATTCATCGTTCCTTTCTTATTCTTGTTCGCACGACAATCACTTTTAAAGTGACTCGTTTTTCCGCATATCCAGCAAGCGCCCTTAGGCTTCTTACTCCCAGCATTGTTGCCGTTGTTGTTGTTGTAGGGACGCTTTGTCCCTCGGTTCTTATACGAACTCTCCCCTGCTTCCATCATATTGATAGTTGCAGACCTTATCGGTTCTTTGTCCTTGGGTTTTTCACCCTCTTGCGCCCTTAGAGATTCCTCTATGCGCAAGTGACTACCGAGTTGTACTAAGGACATTCTCTTCCTTTTTATGCTTCAGGGTGTGTTTGAAGTCTTTCCACGACGGCGGTAATTTGTCTATAATACTAGACACCGAGATGGACTCGTCCATCTTCATATTATGTTGGGTAAATTGACCCAAGATCCGGAGCAATTCATTATATTGCTCCATTACCGGCCTTCCGTCGCACATCTTGTAATTCATAAAATTACCAACTAGGAACTTCTTACTAGAAGCGTCCTCGTCAATGTACTTGAATTCAAGGCTATCCCAAAGGGTCTTAGCAGACTCCACATTTTGATAGATATCGAAGAGAGAGTCAGACATACCGTTTAATATATGCACACGACATATATAGTCGTCGTTTTCCCATTTGCAGCGTTTCCGAGTTTCCTCGGGCGTTTCGTTGTCCGCTGCTTCCGGTTGTGTAGTACTTAGAACGTACACCACCTTCAATATTGTTAGCAAGAAATGCATCTTCTTTTTCCACCTTCGAAAGTCTACGCCTTCGAACTTCTCCAATTTTCCGAATTTGATGTTCATCTCACGAACCGACTCCATCGTTCAGAATAGTAAATATTCTTTAAGATTGTTGTTTCTTTTGTGTGTTTCTGAATATGGAGGCTTTGGAAAATATTGAATCACGTTTACACGTTTTCCTTAAAGAATATTTCGACCCTATAATAGCCAAGGTATCACGAAACTTCTTCTAGGATAAGACAATACCGCACTTGTTCTTTGGCGTAGAAATAAGTATACTATAGAATGTTTATTCGCTATACTTCGTTAACACAAAGCTCTTAATTTTCGTGGGTCTTAGAATCTGATTTTCAACACCCTTATATAGGTGTTGAAACACCCCTTTGGATAGTGAAAATACCCTTTCATGAAGGGCTGCACCCTTTGGGAAGAGTTGCACCCTTTAAGAATGGTCACACCTCTTCGAAATCACTTTTTTAGGTGCCATGCATGCAATTTCGTGGCTGCATATTACAACCATGCAAACCATGAAATTAACATATATTTCATGTCAATTTACACACAATAAATCTACACCAACATTCACTTAACCAAACAATGATCCGTTATCACTTTTATATGACCGTGCACCCCGCACTTCACCTAAATCATATTGTAGTGCTTTAGGATCATTACCGAAACTTTGTATGATTCCAATAACATTAAATGGACAATGATTTCACTTAAATCACCAACATATTATTTATTGATTAAATTTAAATATGTATTTAGATCGAAACTATTTTGGGTAAATTTTCGGACTTTACAAAATGTACTACTTCCTAGTTCCTAACCATAGGATTATGCAATGGGACACGAAAATACTAATAAAAAGTTAAAGTTGTAAGTTTAGAGAGTTACTCCACTTATTTTCAATTCGTCTCTTGTGTTAGTCACCAGGGGCATAGCAGAGTGGTAAGGCTTGTGATGATGTGGGTGAGATATTCCTCGGCGACGCAGGATTCGAACCTCGGGTGGGACAAATTTTCATTGAAATATTATGAAGGTTTGTCATGGGGTTCGACCTGTTGGCTCTCTCGCACAGGTATCGGATGGTGTGGAATTTCTCGTCTCTCCTCCTTATCAAAAAAATAAATAAATAAAAATTCGTCTCTTGTGTTTGTTTTTCTAAGTGTGAGACCGCTCTTATACACACCTCTCTGTCAACAAATACATATTTAAAAAAAAATGATTTTTATGTAATTTATAAAAAATGTACTCACATAATTCTACAAAACATATGAAGCAAGTTTTGAGTAATATATAGTCTGTCAGTTATGGTTTACTTGTGTTGGGACAGACACTCATCAATTCCGTGTCTTATCAAAACCGAACTCTCTGTACTGTTACCTAATTGCTAATTCAACTCGTCATGATACTGTAGTAGTTGTAGAGTATATAACAAACTCACTGCATCACTTTCTTTCTGGAATTTCCTCCATCCAACATCAACAGGTTCTTCATTTTTCTTGTTTTTTTTATATATGTAATTCAATCCAAACTAATTACTACTAATTTTCTCAATTAATTCATTGTTTAGAAATGGGAACTGTGGAAACGATCTCTTCAGCAGTAGGGTATGGAAAACCTCCATGGGTCTTCAAAGGCAGGCAAGGATCATATCAAATCATCAATTCATATATCAATCTATATTTTATCATATGAATTCAAAGTTCAAACACCATGCATGATCGAGTCTCTTAATTTTCGGTCGTTCGATCAGGGCCTTGTACCAATTCCATCTTGTCAAAGCCGACACCGCTCGAGCTTTCATTCCCAAAGGATCCAAGTTAATCGAGGCGTTTGGGTACATATATATTTTACTAGAACTGTATTTTAATTTAAGTTTGTATACTATATATATATTATGGATATATTGTACTCTTTATTCTTGTAGGCATACTCTTGGTGGATTCTTTCTGGCTAATTACGACAACACCCCTGTTGGGAGTTTTGATGAGGTTTCTGTTCTTGTTAATCTTAACAATGTTCTTAATTTCTTATTAATATTTATATCCGGATTTAATTAGCTAGCTCTATCGATGATGTCACGCATTTTTTCAGCTGGTCGTCTTAGCAGGACTTGTTTGGAATCCACCTACATCCTGCGCGTAAGTTTATACTTTAGTCCAAGTGTATCATGTTTTGCTCTGTGAATTAATTCCTGAATTTGTCGATAGATGGGCTGCGAGAGTGCTCGTGAACAGCGATAAAGCATGTCTCCACGGAAAACAAGTATGTACACTACTTTTGCTCGACTAATTCTTTTTATGTCAATAATTATATCATTCATAACGAAGAGCCACGCAGGTCTTTGGTCTTCCGAGCCACGTCGCCACTTTTACAAAGGCGAGTTTTCTATATATTTTCTCACATTTGTAAGACTCAAAAAATCGTTTTTTTTTTTATTTTTCTCAACGACATTTGTGTTGAAAAATAAAACGGAAGCAGAGTTTAAAAGCAGTTCCCGCATCGTCGAAGAGAAGTCTGTTTGGTAGCATTTTGAACAAGATTGGCATGGCCGAAGAAACAACCAAAAATCTTATGGATGTACAAGTGAAGGAGACGAGCAAGCATACATCAGCCGGTATATATATATATATATATATCTTTGCAGTGTCAACCTTATATATATATACTTGTTCGTTAATTAGTAGTAATTCGTTTTTATCCGTCTTAATTAGATGTTGTTTATATCGACCAAGCTATGGCAGAACCTCGAAACGCCTCAAAAAAATGGATGGGCCCTGTAGTAAAAATATCCCTCCCAAACCTTAGGTATATAAATATATTTTAATTACTTTATGTAGTATTGTATTACTATTATCATCCATATACATATCCTTCCCAAAACACTCTTTTTTCGTAAGCAGTGGCCGAACAGAGTATATTCCGGATCTTCTCGAGTACTCTTGCCATATGAAATGCAGGTCAATATATTATATAGTGTTATTATATATATCCGATGAGATTTCTGATACTTGAGATCGATCAGTATTTAGTTTGATTGATTATTTTTTAGGGTGAGAGTAGTTGCGCCAACTAAAGTGTTGGGTCCATCTCCATCGGCATCAACAACAACATCCGATGATGAAGAAAACACGAAAAGGAACCTCAGTATATCAGTGATGTTGTCAAAGCCGATTTTGGCCTTGGAGTTTAATTGTCTGGAAATGAAGGTCCATCCTCCCACACTGGCTTCACCATACTCATCTGCCCACAACTAATGTGCCTAAGTTTTTCCTATAACATATTCATCTGTCCACATTATTCGTAGACATCGTTAATTCGTTCGATGCATTCATAAGCTACGAAAAAGATGATCAAAATTTCTACATTTTTATTTATCTCATCAGATATTCTCTCTCAAATCTCAAAAATCATACTACTACATTTTTATTGATCTCATCAGTTCACATTCAACTTGCTATTAATCTGATTGACCCGCCGAAAAGATTTTAATGATTCATTGACTCGAAAACAAGTCAATATTCAATTTTTATTTTTATTTCAATTATTGACATCTTTTGATCTCTTAGACCAACTCCAATGGGGTGGCAAATTTGGACGCAAACACCAAATTTGCCACCAAATGCTTCCCAATGGTCTCAATTTTTTACTCAAATCCAACTTCAAATTGAAGTTAATGAATAGTACGACTCAAATTTGCCTCCAACTCAAATCTCTACTCAAACACTATTCATGCATTTTTAATCATTTTAAATTTATAAATTATTAAAATTTAATTAATTTAACATTGAAATAATTTTTAAAAAGTATATAAAATATTATTCTTGTATAATTTTTTAATTTATGATTATTTTTTAAATTTTAGTTATATTTTTAAAATTGATAATTTTTTTAAATTGTGTTTTTTTACTTAAGTTTATACTAACTTATTATTTTATATTGTTTAATTTTAATTTTATGATTAATATTATATAAATTTTACAACGCTCCAATTGTAGAAGCAAGAGAAGCGTCGACTCCAAATGTTGAAATGGCAAACAATGAAACTTCAAGATTTCAAGATTTTCTTCGTCGACATAAAAAAATTAGAGACAGTGATGCTCATTTTGAACTTCGAAATGCATTGGTTGAACATTTGTGGGACAAATTTTCAACAAATATGTAATTTATAATTTATATATTGTATTTGTTGTAATAATATGTGTGTTTTCAATTATTAATATGATATTTTATTATTTAATTTTGTATTGTGATTTTTAATTTAATTTATGTGTATTATTATAAAATATATTTTGTATAAAATTGGATTTATAATAAAATTAATTAAAGTTTTATTTATTTGAGTAAAAATTTGAGTTTAATGATTGGAGCTGATTTACTGTTTGAACTCAAATTTTGTAGCAATTTGAAGATTTTGGTGGCAATTTGAAGCCAACGATTGGAGATGGCCTTATAAGTATATATCAAGTTTTAAAGAACAACTGGTGATTTATGTAGTATGCTACTACATGACTCGCAGATTGATTCGATGATCTGATGACTAGTTAAACCGGGTTAATGGTTGAGTCGGGTTTAAAAACACTGAAAATTATCAAAAAGTGGAAGAAAAAATAAAGGCCAAAGGGTCAATATGGACCTTTCACCCCACTGATCGTTATCACTTCTTTGTCCACTGAACTCACTGTCGCACAATTCACCAATCACCATAAACACGACGGCGAAGTTATTACAGAGTAATTCCCGCGAACAGGTTTTATTTTTCATTCTTTTTTTTTTTTTTCATCTGAAAAACCTTCGTCAACTATATTAGCACTAGATTTCTGCTTTATTTTCGATGATCATGGTTTTCTGTATTGTTTTGGGCAATTACATTTCTCGCCCAATTTGTTTAGAAATGGGAACCGATGAATCGAACTCCTCGTTAGGGTACGGAAAACCTCCATGGGTTTTCAAAGGCAGGCAAGCCCGACATACAATTTTTCATAATTCCGATGTTAAATATCTCTGTTATTTCGTGATTTTATTTTTTTAATTTCAAAATTTTAAAAATTGTGTCTTGATATGTGTATGTCAGTGCCCTTTACCAATTCCATCTAGTCAAAGCAGAGACGGCCCGAGCTTTCGTTCCCGTAGGATCAAAGTTAGTCGAAGCATTCGGGTACCCGTTCGTGTGTTTGTGTGTATGCGTAAAGGTTTTCGTTTTTGTTGGTATTGATTTGAGCTGGCATCGTGGATGTACTCTTGTTCTTGTAGACACACTCTCGGTGGGTTCTTTCTTGCTAAGTATGAGGACAGCCCTGTTGGAAGTTTTGACGAGGTTTCTTTTGTTGAATGTTGTGTTCTTCCTTATTTAGTTTATCTTCATTTGATTCATTATGACCTTTATACATACTTGTTCAGCTCGTTGTCATAGCGGGAATTGTTTGGAATCCCCCGACATCCTGCGCGTACGTTTCTTGGCCAAACGTCTTTTTGATTCATGCTCTAAAAAGAATCATTAACTATCTGCCTCGTAAATTCCTTTTGTCGATAGATGGGCTGCGAGAGTGCTCGTAAACAGTGATAAAGCATGTGCCCATGGGAAAAGGGTACGTTTTTTTTTCTTAACACTTTTACTCGACTTTTCTTTATTAACATCCTCATGCGCCCCCCTACAGGATGTTGGTCTTCCGAGTCATGTCGCCACTTTTACAAAGGCGAGTTTCTATTCAGATGATAAAAGACACGTTGTGTAATAGTAAAACTCGCTTTTTTTTTTCTCTTCTCGTAAACGTCGTTGATGTTAAAAGCAGAGTTGTAAAGCAGTTCCCGGGACAAAGAGAAGTCTGTTAGGGGGCATTTTGAACAAGATTGGCGTGGCCGAATCTTGTGATGAAATGAAGAATCATATGGATGTACAAGTGAAGGAGACGGACAATCATACATCAACGTGTATATGCAGTATCAACCTCGCTGCTGGTTGGTAGGGCTAAAGGAATTTTAATTTTTATATACTCTTTGATAATTGTTTTTTCTTCGGCTTAAATGTGTATTTCTCGACCAAGCAATGGCAAGCCTCAAACCGACTCAAAAGAATGGATGGGGCCTGTAGTAAAATTATCCCTCCCGAGCTTTAGGTATTTTTACTCAAAACTAATTATTATTGTTATTATTATCCCTCCCGATACACGTGGATTACTTTTTGGGCATCTTATACGCAGTGGTCGAACAGAATATGTTCCTGACCTTCTCAAGTACTCTTGCCAGATCGAGTGCAGGTTAATTTTTAGTTATTATTTGTTATTAATGAGAGAACAATGTTTTTATTTATTTATCTAGAACCCCTTGAATTACAGTACACTTTTTTTGTCTCACTTTAACACCTGATTATGCGCTTTATTTCACATTGCCCCCTCGACATATCATGAACCGACCCTTTGTGGAAGTTTATTGTATTTTCTTTGATTGATCATTTTAGGGTGAGAGCAGTGGCGCCAGCTAAAGTGTTAGGTCCATCGGCATCAACATCAACATCGCCTATGGATGGTGAATTAACGACCTCCGAGTACAGAAGTTCGGAGATGGGGAACGACGTTGAAAGAAACCTCAGTATATCGGTGATGCTGTCAAAGCCGATTTTAGCCTTGGAGTTCAATTGTCTGAAGATGAAGGTTGATGCTCCCACGGTTGTTTCTCAATGTAATGCGGGCCGGTCTGGTTTTGACGAAAACTCACCTGGCTCACTTTGAGGTGTCCTCTAAATTTGATCGTTGATTCGTTCAGTACATCTGTAATCTTTGAGTAGTAGTGTATGCACTATATCGAAATACTGATTTTGATGTATGAGTATATATATACTGAGATGTAAATTCAAGTACAAAAATGCATGACCAAGGCTGAGAGATCAAAATCATGAAAAAGATAAGATTTTGACTCTGCAGATTTCTGATTCTCATTGTAGACGAATTTCCAGGTCAGATGATGATTTCCGACAGGTTGTTTCGTTTCGATAGTACATTTTCTTTTCAGTAGTTTGTATACAAAAATGGCGAAGTGGTTTGAGCCTTGAGGTATAGATAAGGGTTCAAGACTGTATTTTTCTTAGCCAACCAAATGAAATTTACACAATTACACCCTTTCCTTTCCAATGCTCACTTTTTACAGGTATTCATGCTATGTGTATGTATATGTATATGATTTTTTCTTAATAGTGTTTCATTCAGATGACGAAATCAGACAACAGATGAGTGGTACTGAATCTGTTGTTCTGATTATCGTTCGATGGGTCGGGGACGTAAAAATACTCGTTCCCATCACCTCCGATCGCCTCAGAGCCCTTTTCGTTTCCTTCCAATCCTAGTGCAAGGGTGACTTGATTACAGCTCGAGTGCGTGTGAGCTAACCCGAAAGAATTCATCACGTGATTGTCAGGTACAACGCTCTCTTGAAACTCTAATTGGTTGAAAACGGGAGTGTCTACATTTGTCGTTACATGCTCGTGCGAGGATCTAATCAGTTCGTTTTCTGCAGAACCGAATTCTTCCTTGTACATCTCCTCTATCATTGGTTTCCAGAGGCGAACCCGCGCATTGATGAACCAATTCGCCACCTGGCTCCTCGTCAGCCCCGTCTCCCTCGCAAGAACAGCCTTCTCCGAATCCTTTGGATAACTGTCAAAAAATTCAACAAGAGTTAATAATCGATATCAGAGACAGAGAGAGTGAGAGTGATCAATCAAGAACATGTAACATACGGATGAAGAAAATGTTCGAAGAGCCAAGCTCGAAGCACGGAGACAGCATTCTCGGGCAAGCCTCTTTGCGGCCTCCATGTCTGTCTCGTCGCACCGAACTGAAGGAGAGACTTCTGCTGCCTGAGCTGCTGGTCCACGTGGCGAAGGCGAGACACTACACCAGAGCCGAGCGAATAATTTGTCGTGTGATTTGGATCGATTCCTAATCCCTTCTGGGCGGAAAGGATCTGTTTCTTGATCGAGTCGCGCAAGCTGCGGAACTGGCGGGAAATGGTGCGGAGGGCGAGGGACGTGTACGGTCGAGAAGCGCCCGGGCCCACGGCTGCGTCGAAGGATGATGCAACTGCTTGCATCTGATGCCTGTATTGTTTGTATCTTCTGTCCACCTTCCACAAACCAAAGGTAATGTTATGTGATTACAAAATAATTACACAATGGTCCCTAAGATTTGGGATATTTACAAAATGCTGAGACAACTTTTTAAAATTATACTAGTACCTCCTCCGTCTCAACTATATATGCACGGGTTAGATTAAGAAAAATATTACTTTTTGATCAAAAAGTTGATGGTAAAAATGTAATTTTAAGTTAAAAAGTAAAATAGTTTTAAGTAAACTAGTTTTAAGTAAGCGTTGAAAAGTAGGTGAAAAGGTAGGATTAAAATTGTATTTTAAAATTAAAAATTAAAATAGTTATTTTCTTTTTAAGAGTGAAAAGGTAGGATTAAAATTGTATTTTAAAATTAAAAATTAAAATAGTTATTTTCTTTTTAAGAGTGTACATACAGTAATTAGTTGTAACCTTAAAAAAAAAAAAGTGTGCATAAATAATTGGGACGGAAGTAGTAATAAATAAAAATGAAGGTTTTATTTTTGTTAAACTAATAAATCAAACCTCAATTTTATTATGATTTTTAATTTTGTAACTTTGGAACATTTTTTATAATTAACCCAAACCTGAGGGGTTGATTTGTAATAATCTGAAATCCAAATATTCACAAAAAACAGTTGATAGAGTATGTTTTAACAACAACAACAAAAAAAAAAAAACAGAACCATATTTTACCTCATCCAACATGGACACAAGTTTTGTCATCTTATTCTGCAGCTCGTGTCGTTCGGACACAGAAAGCTCACGAGACACATTGCTGCTCAGCTCCTCGACTTCACCGGAAACCCCCTTCTCATCCATCCCCGTGGGCCCGACTCGAAAGGCTGAATCCGAATCCAGAACTCTGTTTGAAGCCCTGTGGACATTCACCAGCTCGTCGAGCAAAGCCCGAGCCGGCCCAAGATACTTGGAATGGCAAAGCCCGCCCGTGAAATCAAAAGACAAGTACTGTTGCTGCACTTTCTTGGGCCCGGTATTCACCACCGAACAAAGGCTCGAGTTATCGTGAAAATGGAGCAACGACGATGAAGAAGGTTCTTGGGATCCCAAGCTGAGAGATAGGCCGTGGTGATTGGTATTGGGAGCAAAATCCATCTGTCCATTGATTTCGTCATGCTCGAAGCGATAAGATGGCAGTTTTTGATTCAGCAAATAATCGTCAGGAAGCATATGGCGATCTCCGATATCGTTCGAGTAAAACGAAGCCATTTGCTCTTCACAGCTAGTACTCTTTGGAAGAAAGGAACTTGTTTTGTGATTGTGCTTCTAAATTTGGTCATAACAGAAACAAAATGTTTCATATACACATTATGAGAAACAAACACAACAACCCTCCTTATGATTGAACAATGACACCAACCAGGAAACAAAAAAATATGGAGTATATATATACACATTACATATATATTCAAAAGCATGTAATAATTTAAACATAAAGAAATAATGATGACACTCCAAACTTATATAAAAAATTCTTATAAAGAATAATAATATATTCTTTCTCAGGTAGAGACAAAAAGTCTTTTATGGCCTCAAGATTATTACCTAGAAATTTCTGAAAAAGAAAAGTGTGGAACAGACAAATAGTTTGGTCCATGGTTGTTTGTGACATTGAAGAAGTAATGTAGGGTGTTGGGTTGAGGTTTTGAAAGCATAACAACTAGTTGGTGGACCTAAATATTGGTCTTAAGAACTCATTAAAAGCATGGCTCCCTCTACTCCTAGTTGCTATTATTGGAGTTAGGCTCGATTTAATTAATTAATTAATTAATCGTCTCCTACTATGAATATAATTTTGATTGAATTAATGAACTCGTTGAATTTCAAACACACGAATTAGCACGGTTCATAGCTTCGATTGCACTATGAACTCTTGATGTGTAATCAATAGGTGAAACCCGGGGAGAGCTTTGCCTTCAATCTTGTGTAGTTATTTAATGTTAGTGTTAATACCATAAAAGGTAAGTGGAAGACGACGTAGAAGAAAATTAAGTGCTGCATTAGGTGAGATACGATAACATAAACAAAACAAAGGAATTAAAATAAAGAGAATATATATAAAAAAAAAATGTATATATAAGTATAATCTTAGGTGACGTAGAATAAAAATATCGAAAAACAGTGGTTACGTGTTACTTGCACATTAATTTTTAAACATTAATAGTGAGATACCTAAAAAAGGGTTTGTTTCGAGTGGCAAATGAATTGTTTTTTGGGGTTGGCGGCCAGCAAAAGTCTCTGTAGCCGCAAAGAATGTCGGAAACAAACACTGTTCAACGTCAATGCACACCAAAATGTGAATAAAATTAAATATTTAATACTACTAACATTTAAACAAAAATAACAAAATAAGCAGCACAATATCAATCTATTATTTCGTGCTCGATTAGGGTATGGGTCCAGTTCGACTAAAGCTATCAATAGTTAGTCTTCGACTTCATAATCAAGCTTACACAAAACTTCGCAGCAGTTTTCCAGGCTCTCTGGTCAACTCTTCCTCCATATAACAGTATTTAACTACACATAATGTTTAAAGACCTGAACCTACTTGATTAGTCGAATGCTTAAAGTCTTGGCCGAGATCAAATCATTTTTCATCATGTGGACCATTTTTTCCGAATTTCTCCAGTGCTAGAGAATATATTGCTTTTCTTTTCATGGATGTTCCTGGTGCTACCAACTTGACCGCCTGCATTAGATATACAAAATGCGTGTATCAGAAGTTATCCGAGGCACAAACGGTTAGCACTAACGACCCTATTCACATCAAAACTGATAAAAGTAAATTATAAGGCAAGCACAAACCAAAACACTTAAAAGTAGACAGAGTTCAACAGCATAAATTAATGTTGGTTAATTGGAGAGCAGATCAAACCCGAGAGGTCAAAGTTGAGCCGCTCACTACCAAAATAAATATCTTATGTTGATAAAGATGCTTATTTACACAAGCGATCACATTTCATTCCTCACCAAACATAAATGTTGATGATAAAAAATGAGACCAACAAACTATCAACGTCATTTAAATGAATCAAGAACCTACTGCAGGTGGAAAGAGCGACTGTCTAGGAACCTATGACATGAGTAGGAATGTTATTTTGACTAATTAACCAAAATAAGTCTGCATGCTATTTGAACACGATGATATAATTTACTGCAACAGTACGTTTGTGTTTCCTAAAATAGCAAAACGTACAATTTTATTATAATTAATATCTCGAAAATGCAATTCAGTTCCATAACATATGCATTTGCATGAACAGAAAATTCCATAATATATTTTTTACTGCAAGAAATTACCATGGAGAGACTGTGCCCTTGGGAGATCAATTCTCCCAACTCATTTTCAAGTTGAGACTCGGAGAGTGTTTTACCGTCACTAATTCTCATCCCTTCAATCAACAGTGTGATTTCACCTTTTGGTTGGCGAGCTGAAAACTCTTCTATGGCCTCTCCAATAGTACCCCTCCAGAACTTGTCAAGCAAAATTTACGTAGTTAGCTTTAAGATTTAAACCAAAATTAAAAACAGATTACTCATTTAAATTTTATGCTTCTGGCCTCAGCTTCCCCTACATATTGAAACAAAAAGGTGATTGAAGGTGAAATCAATATTGATGTATTATGACATTTACTTTGTATAACTTTTTTTTCAGTCTCAGCTTCCCATAACATTGGACTGCTTATGGTAAATAATTTTCCATGGATCTACAAACTAACTAAATGAAGATCTAACAATCGACTATGTTTTAAATCTGCTATGCAAACAAGTAATTCAATATAGGTTAAAGAATACAATAATACTATCACCAAATTTTTGGCCTTACTTCTTCATGCCATTTGGTCATCTCCCGCGCAATAACACAACGTCTGAGACATAAATTCCAATTAGAATACGACATTATATATTTCTTTAGTCAAAACACATAGACATATATGATAACATGACGATGCAGATCAGTTCCATGTACTGACTAACAACAAACATATAACAAGATACATTGTAAGGTTGTAAACAAACAAAAGAAAAAATGCAAAATAGCCCCAAAACATATTGATGTATTAAAAAATACAATTAACCCTATAAAAATTTACATTGTACAAGACTTCAATGGTATTTGTTCAATTTGATTTATTTTTTCAAGCGGTTAGGGTACTTTTTTCTAACTATCTTACGAAAACTTTCAGAAATACCAAAGCCAATCCCATATGTGATAATAGTCATAATACTACCAAAGTACCAAACAATAGCAATTCCACAAACATAGATTTACCTATACTGCCCAAAGATTGTAGAAGCATCTTCCAGGAACTGACATAGCTTGTGGGGAGGAACAAAGAAGACCTGAGTGGAAGCACTATTTGCAGAAACCATCAGTCTCTCTCTTCTTGTTGTCGCGTGTTTAGACAGAAATCCAACTGCACCATCAATAATTTATGCGACTTTATCAGAATCACGAAGTAGTAAAATAACAAAAACAAATATTGCTTAATGAAAGATGTACTACCAAATGTGAACTCATTGGTCAGCAAACCAGATGCTGAAAGAGCTGCTATCACAGCAGATGGCCCGGGGATAGGAATGACAGGTATATCTTTGTCTACACACAATTTGGCCTACACCCCATGTATCCAAAATGAGCATACAGGGTTTGTTTGTTAACAGAAATAAGTGTCGAATGTGTATCTATTAAGGGATTAACGCATTCAGAAATTCTGGTTGCTTACCGAAAGAACAGTTTTATCTACTCACTTACTCAGGGTTTTGAGAGGTACACAACTTGAAAACAATTAAAGAAAAAACCATTTTTTGTGTGTGGTGATTGCAAACATTTGCTTATAAAATTGTGCAACTCACCAGCTCCATACCAGGATCACTTATGCCAGGCATCCCAGCATCACTTATCAGTGCCACAACTTCTCCACCGAGCAGTCTTTTCAGCACAACTTGCTCCCGTTGAGATTCATTGAATTTGTGATAGCTTAACTGAGAATCTAAAACTATAGAATAAGAAGAATCTCAACACACACACAAACACAAACACATGCAATTACACCAATAGATCATTACAATGCCAAAATATAAAATAATTTCAAACTGTCGGCCTACTACCAGTGGAGTTTTGATATTATAGTAGTGTAGCAACTTTCCCGAATGCCTAGTATCTTCTGAGAGTATGACATCGGCAGATTTCAACACTCTCAGAGCCCTACAACAAAGTAAAACAAAACAAAAAATTGTTTGCTCCATTGAAAAATAACATAACCTGAAAAAGAAAAAGGAATATGTCAGAGAAATGGTGACCTTAGAGTGATATCCTCAAGATTCCCAATTGGTGTGCCAACAAGATACAATCCTGGTTTTAAAGAACCCTGCAAAATTAAAATTAAAATCATTTAACTGAAACAGTTTCGGCTCTATTCTTTACCGAATTCATCTGAAATGAACTGAAATTAAGTTCAAAAGAACTCAATTCGTCAGGTTTTTTTGTTCATAACCTAATAATTCAACAACACCATTGACATTAAAATGCTTCTTGTGGTAAAATCAGACTGTAAAAAATTAGGGAAAACATGAAATACAATATAGTATATAAAATCGTTTACTTGTTTCGAGGGGAATTCCTCTATGTGCTCTTCTTCGGAGGAAGCTATTAAGTTACCGGACGAGAAAGGAAGGACTGCGATAGTTGTGTGAGGAGATGAAGGACGGGAGAAGAAAGAAATATAGGTCGGGAATGAAGGGACGGGTCGACGGCGCCAAGGTGGAGACCGTCGCGGAAGGGGAGGCGAACGTGATGAAAATGGCGGTGCAATTGAGTGGCAGCGGCGGAGCAACATCATTTATCGGCAGTGCGGTCGAATTTGGAATTCTGTTCTCGACAAGTTCAATTCCTTTGTGCTGATTACTCAAACTTTTTTTTTTTTTTTTTGGAGTAAAAATATTTGAGCTTTGTAGTAAAAAAAATGTATAGTTTTATTAAATTTTTTACTACAATGTTTAAGGTAAAAATTATTTTCAAATTAAGAGTAAAAAACATAATACTGTACTTTCAAAGCTTTCTTTTTAAATTGTAATTTATCTTCAAATTTTCATTAAAAAATACATTTTACCATCAAACCTTAGGTGAAAATTTGAATTTTACACAAAATCTTTCATTAAATTTATTAAATATCCAATTATTAAGTAAATAAAGTGTTTAATTTCAAAAAAAGGAAAAATAAATAAGTAATTAATTTTCAAATAAATATTAAATTTTTTTTATTATATTTATAATTTTCAATTGACCATATTACTAATTTAAATTATATTTTTATGTCTTTTTATTTTTATAATATAAACTAAATAATATTATTTACAATAAATTGTAATTTATAAAAAAAATATCACGTTATTAAAAATTAAAATAAAATGTTTTAGGAAATTAAATTTTATATTTAATTATAAAATTTAAAAATTTTAATTTTAATTTTTTTATAATATTAATAACGTAATATTTTAATAACTAATATCGTCATATTTAATTTTTTTATTAAATTTTTATTATTAAATTTTTTAAATATTGTTTTTAGTTATTATTAATAAATAAAATTTTAATTGTAATTACAAGATAAATTAATAACATGATTTATTGAAAAAATAAATTACAATAAATTAATAAAAAATAATGTAATATTTATTTGAAAACTAATTTTTATTTATTTATAAATATTTTAATGGTAGAATACTCATTTTTTTTTTTATTAGATTGTTGAAATTTAAAATTAAAATTTTAAGTAAAATGATTTTTTTTTATAAATTTCAGTGTAAATTGCATTTTATTAAAGATCTGAAAATTAAATTCAATTGTTTTAAAAGTTTTAAGGTTTAAATAGTTTTAACTTTTAAATTTTAATTAAATAAATAATTGAAAGTAATGTTTAAAAATTATAAAGTATATATATAACGCTCAGAAAATTGGCTTAATGAATTAAATATGATACTCATACATCTTTTTTTCTGGGCATTTTTCTATAAAAAATTCAAAATTAAGCGTGGCGAGTAGAACAAATGCGCTGGAAAACAAAAAAAAAAAAGTATGGCTATTCTTAAGATAATTTTTTTAATTTTAATTTTATGTGAAGTAAATGGTTAAAAGACATACAAATGCAGACATGAAAAAATGGGCCAGTTCGACCCGGCCCAACCAAAACAAATTATTGGGCTGGAATTATCCAAGCCCCGATCAGGCAGGCTGATGCATGCTGAGCCATAATCACCATTATCACTCGGTATTTTTTAATTAATTTTTTTTTATTAAACTTGTTAAAAATAAAAATTAAATAAATAATAAAGTTTTATCTTAAAAAATATGATTAAAATCGTATAAAAATTATAAAAATGAGCTTAATATAGTTAGGACATTTTCTTTTGAACTTAATTTCAGTAAAGTTCAGTTCAGTTCAGATTCGCTTCAGTTCAGTTCACTTCATTCAGTTCGTTTCAAAATAAATTAAAATAAAATAAACAAAAAATAATTTCAATCTATAATTTTAAATATAAAATCTAGTTTAAAAAAATCAATTCAGTACAAAAGCAAACAAACACGACACCGAGAATTATAGTGGTTCACCTTTAAATAGGCTACATCCACTTTGCCGCCACGATTTTCACTAGATAAACCGAATCGTTACACCGAGCTTTACAAGAATTCTCTCTCGAATTCTAACTCTCACGACTCTCTCTAGGACCCTCACACTCTAGCCCACCCAACGAGATACACCGAAATATAACGAGAGTTTCCAAGAGCTTACAAGATTTTTCTCCCAAAAATCTAACTCTAACCCTCTTCCTATATTTCTCTCTCTATAATGGTGGCTACAAATGGTTTTGGATAGCTCTATTATTGCTTGAATATGTATATTGTGTATGTTTTGGTGCATTGAAGATATATATGTATTGCTTGTGATTGGTTGTCGTTGTTGGTTGGTCGGGAATTCGGAACACTCGGGTTGAGTGGATTCCCGACAACGGTTGGACGTCGGTTGTTCTCGAGGATTGGTAGTAGAGTACGGGGTGGATTCGTGCGGAGATCGATCGGAGTTTCCGTCACGCATTGGGCGTGTCCGGTCGATCGGGTATCGACGAGTCAAGGAAAAAGTCCTCGTCCTCTCTAGGCGGGTCCCGGTGGTCCGACGAGTAGTCGGTGGTCTCGTTAAGTTCAGTTCAGTTCAATTCAGATCGCTTAAGTTCAGTTCAGTTCAAACGGTTTCAGTCCAAAAGAATAGGTACTTACCCTTAATATTAAAATCAATATAAATAAATATATTAATAATAAATATTTTAAAAATATTAAAATTAAAAAAAAATACAATTTGTGAGATCGAATGAGTATTTTTTAAAATATTATTGGTCCCTCAACCTATTACTATTAGTATTTCATGCGCTACTCATTCTCTCCATTTTTTTTCATTTTCACTTTTCCCAGATCAATCGGCACAAAAGCTCTGCAAAGTTAAAAAAAAAAATCTTATTATTTTTTCATTTTCACTTGAATTACTAGATCAATCCACACAAAAGCACTACAAATTAAAAAAAAAAAATCACAAATAAATTGACATTTGAATGTTAAGCATTTTATTTTACATTTTCTTCATTTTGAATGTTATATTGTGAGTTAAAAATATCGATACTTTACAGTAGTGCTCGATCCGATCGAAAAACACCTAATTCTTTGTTTCTCATATCGAGCACTTCACAATATTCGTTTAAGATGATTGGGATTATTGAAGGGCTTTATATGAAATATTTTAATCATCACTAAAATACGATATTGAAGAGTGTAAAATACACAATCATATAAATAAATAATTTTAAATTTTACTTTATTCTCTCTTAAAAAAAAAGGATAAGAGTAATAAATGTCATTTCAATTACTAAAATATAAACCAAACAATTAATTTAATTATTTTAGTATTAGAAATGAACAGTGATCAAATAATTATGGCACAATCATTGGTTGTGCGAAATAACATTATTAGCCATTTTTTAATGTGTCTTGAGCCGTTTATTATGAACAAACTGCGTCGTGGATGCATGTGTTGGAAGTTCTGTATGGAACTAATTGTAGGTATCCACTTTTAATGGAGTAATTATAAATAAAGATGCTCTTACAATTAACATGTGTGTGTGCTTTACGGCTACATTAAATATATACTTGAAATGGTTCGTTTGGTGTTGGATAGCTAGTCGGTTAGCTCGATAATGCAATAAAAGTTTCATCCTCCATATGTTGTACTTTATCAAACATTTTATTTATTTGATTGAGATTTACCAAAAAAAATATATACTTGAAATCAATTATTGAAAAATAAAAGAACTTTCTAAGTAATTTGTAAGTGCGTATTGCTTTTTTTCTTTAATTTACTTAAAAATAGAAAAACTATCTCTCTAATTATATTTAAACTATAAATTTATCTAATATAGTTTAATAAATAAATTTTTTGTTTTGTCGAATTTAGCATTATATATGAGTCATATGTTTAACCAACATATTTAATCGTTAATTAACATAACATTTAGTATCTGTTCTTTTGGACTTAATTTCAGTCCAGTTCAGATCAGTTCAGTTCAGTTCAGATAATATCGCTTCAGTTCATCTCTAATTAAGTTCGTTTCAAAAAAAATAAAATAAATAAAAAATAATTTCAATTTATAATTTTAAATATACAATAGTTACTTTCATAATATTATTAATATTTTTTAAAAAATATTTAGTAATTTATAAAAATTATTATTATTTTTATAAAAAATCAATTTAGTTCCGTTCAGATCGCTTAACATGTCATATTACTTGTAACATATAATATATAGTATTAATTCACGAGCACGTACGTACTTAGAATCTTATTAATGTTTTGATGCATGACTGTGTAACCTCAAACTTTCGCAATCCGATTGAGCTACTCAGACGTACGTAAAACCAGTGTCTATTGACAGACAACTAATCCGGAGTCGACTATATATCGATTATTTTCATAAATAGCACGTTTTATTTAATTTTGAGACAACTTCCGAATACAAATGTGCATCGTTTGATATACTTGGGACCGTGTATAATATTATTACATTAACTGTTAGCTTTTAGGACAAAGCTCTGAACGCCACACGATCAAGACTGATGCTACTAGATACTACTTGTTGCAGATCGACGATATATAGTACGAATAATAATGCGGAACCCCGAAAATAACTCAACAGTAAAAGGAGACAAGTAAAGAAGACAAGAAATTTACGTGGAAACCCAAATCGGGAAAAACCACAGGAAGAACGACGAGAACTTTCACTATAATATTGCTCACGGTTACAAAAATTGATATACACTCTAAAACCCTCTAATCTCACACAATATTATCACATGGTGTCTCTCTTGGTGTTTAACACACATCTAATTGTGTCTATGGAGATCCCTATTTATAGGTGTAGAAAATCTATCAAATTGGAAACAATTAAAATTAGGAATAAATCTTTTTCTTAATATATGACTCCTAAATCCATAAGGAATAGAATTATATTCAATATAATTCTAATTTTCCTAAATAAGGAAACAAATTTCTTACGGATTCGAGTCATATTTTAACAATCTCCACCTTGACGAGAAACCGCGAAATCTCATCGCACATGTGAAATCCCATCACATATAACACTAAGCCGCGAAATCTCATCGTGCATGCGAAATCCCATCGCACATCAAACCATAAAGCGAAATCACATCGCCCATGCGAAATCACACCGCACTCCATAGTCTCGTCCCTCGTCTTCCTCCAAACGCCCCAATGGGCCTAGTTCCTAGAAGATTGGACCTTCAAAGGTCTCCATGAATCGGAACGTACATACCCGAGTGTTTTCTTCAAGTTGCTAGCCAAATTCGAGATATACCCTCTCGACCGCTTTCCAAGCGCATAATGCTCACCAGGTTTAGAAACACTCCATTGATCGATATACACTCGATCCTTCAAATCGACTTTCCTCACATGCCCAAGTCGCACATGGTCTAGTCGTGTAGACTCTTCATCCGAGAGCCTAGTTTTTCCCACGGTTACTTCGTTCACCGCTTCATCTTCAATCAGCTTGGTCACTCCACCCTTCGTTTGAATGCCTCTAAGCCGGATAGACTCTTCTAGCAAGAGTCGAGGTTCGGCCCCAGTTACTTCCTTCACCGCGCCTTCTTGGAGGACATAAGGTCGCCTTGCCTTTTCGTCTCCTCCCAAAACTACCAAAGTCGCGTTGGTAGCCTCATAAACTCCACCTTCACAGGTGTATCTAAACATAAGTCCGATTACTTCTCCTTTCACCGAGCTATAGTGACATACCTTATTCCCGTGTCGCGGCTTCGAATTTCCCGAGCCGCTCCCTTTATGTACGGTACTTATTTTGGACGTCAAGTCCATCACGCGATGCCACATCGGAGACACCCACACCAATTCTCTTTACGCTCTCCCTCGCAAATAGCGTCAATAACACGGCTACATAGGATATTATCTCGAAAAGTTGCCACAACTCTTCAAATAATTCCCACAACTCCTTTGCGGACCTTGTCTTCATGGTTTCCTCGACCATGGAGTTGGATAGATGAATGTCAATTGTAATTACCTTCCGATCGAGCTCAATCCTCACGGACTCCTCCATGTCGTGATGATAAAGAGGAAACCACGTGTTGAGACTTAAATTCGGTAGATCGTACCTCACGCTCGTCATCGAAACCTTGCTCCGGAAGATAGTAGGATCGTAGTCTGGCTCAGAAAGGTCACGGGATCGATGTCTGGCTCTGATACCACTTGTTAAATGATCGTAACATGGCTCTGAAAGGTCACGGGATTGTTGTCTGTCTCTGATACCACTTGTTACAGGATCGTAACCTGGCTCTGATACCACTTGTTAGCTTTTAGGACATAGCTCTGAACGCCACACGATCAAGACTGGTGCCACTAGATACTACTTGTTGCAGATCGACGATGTATAGTACGAATAATAATGCGGAACCCCGAAAATAATTCAACAATAAAAGGAGACAAGTAAAGAAGATAAGGAATTTACGTGGAAACCCAAATCGAGAAAAACCACGGGAAGAACGACGAGAACTTTCACTATAATATTGCTCACGATTACAACGATTGATATCCACTCTAAAACCCTCTAATCTCACACAATATTATCACATGGTGTCTCTCTTGGTGTTTAACACCTATCTAATTGTGTCTATGGAGATCTAGGTGTAAAAAACTTATCAAATTGGAAACAATTAGAATTAAGAATAAATCATTTTCCTAAATCCATAAGGAATAGAATTATATTCAATATAATTCTAATTTTCTTAAATAAGGAAACAAAATTCCTATATTTTAACATTAACTTGTAAAAAAAATCGAACCCAAGACATTGCAATTGATCTAGAAAAAAAACTTGTAAAAAAAGTCATTAAAAAATGCGAATGATTTGTCCCCTTTTGGTAAGATATCATGACCGGAGTTTTGATTCAATGAAGTAGATAAGGTAGTAGTCTAGATACTTTATTTATCGGACTTTTAATTATTAATTATTAATTAATAAACTTTTTTTGTGTAGCTTTTCCATTAATTACAATATCCTAATAAAACCTATACCAACTTAACCCTAAACGAAATAGCGGTTTCCAATATATGGAAATAAATTAGAGGATGCATATTAATAATATGAAAGAAAGATTCCTTACATTATTCGTTGGTTCGATCATATCTATGTTGGGCCCCAATAATGGATCTTGTAAACTTATTAACTTGATTTCATGTTGATTACAATTAAATGTGCATTTTTAAATCAAATAATTGCACAACAATTTATGCATATCTGATGCAGATATGGACAAAATTGTTTCTTTCTGCCCAAGTTATTAGTATTATTTTATTAGGGTTTTAATACTATTTATATGTTCTCTTTTTATTAAGTTAATAAGTTGTTTATGATAAAATAAAGTTTGTTCCTCATTTGAGGTTTTATCAGATTTCGGTATTCTTAGGAATCAACGAAAGTCTTGATGTTTTAATTCTCGGGTATTCGTAGAATCAACGAGTTTTAATATTGTTCTTCTTGCTTCCCTGCGTCAGTTGGTATCAGAGCCGGAACGATGCCTCCCCGTCGCCAGTATGCTCGCGAATCCGCCGTTGAGGCCGCAGCCCGTCGCGATGCCGACGTCGCCGTCTTAAGCCGTCAGATCGCAGCCTTTGCCGTCGAACTCGAGGATCTCCGTCTTGCTATCACCCATGGTCTAACGAAGGCTCTACACCGAACGATCCCCGCGCTTGAGCGCACCCTTGACGATTGGTGTCCTCGCCAACAACACCTACCCCCGTCGACGCTTGGAGTCCCCTCCGTCAGCGTGGAGTCGTCGTCGCCATCGACCTCGACTGTAGTATGCTGCTTTGAGTGTGGCGCGACCAGCCCTCGTCATGAGACTTGTCCGTTCTCTCACCCTCACACGCTATGTGTGGATGAAGAGTCATCCACGTATGATGGTCCCCCTAAATTTGATGAAGAGCCCATTTCGGAAATTCCCGTGAAATTTGTGCTGAATTCTGATGTCGTTACCTCTGCACCACATCAACATGTATTTGCTCTTGCGCTGAAAGGAGATGATATTACCCCTGCATCATATCATCATGTTCATGTTCTTACGCTGCATCCTGATGTCGTTGTCGCTGACCTTGCGTCGCCTCCTCAAGTTGTTGCCCTTGCGTCGGTTCTTCCGGCTATTGTCCCTGCGCCACGTCAACGTGTCGCTGCCCTTGCGTTGTTCCCTCAGAATTGCCGACGATTGGTGTTTGATCCCGGCATCTTTGTGCTCGATTTTCAGGTTCGCGGTCGAACCTTCTCCTAGAGGGGGAGAATGATGCAGATATGGACAAGATTGTTTCTTTCTGCCCAAATTATTAGTATTACTTTATTTATTATTTTATTAGGGTTTTAATACTATTTATATGTTCTCTTTTTATTAAGTTAATAAGTTGTTTATGATAAAATAAAGTTTGTTCCTCATTTGAGGTTTTATCAGATTTCGGTATTCTTAGGAATCAACGAAAGTCTTGATGTTTTAATTCTCGGGTATTCGTAGAATTAACGAGTTTTAATATTGTTCTTCTTGCTTCCCTGCGTCAATATCCAAAATATTGTACCTCATGAAGTGGTTGTGCTTACCTCAATCATATAAAGGGCAAAAGGCCAAAGATATATCTTGTCCATTTTTTCTAAAAATATTATACTCCGTACTAGATTAATGGTCATTGTTTGTTGCTAGACAGTAAACAAATATCGAATTTCGATATAATGAAAATTTTGGTATGCATGGTATCACGATTCAGGATGATATATTGATATATTTTCATACATAAGTATTTTTTAATATTTTAGCATTTTGATATACTACATATGTCTCAAACTAATGGTTTACGTTGCTTTGTAAATTACAAAAAATCTATGACCATTAATACGGGATACGGGACAGAGTAGTATATAATTATGCAGTTCGGTATATATGAAGTACTACGTTCTTCAATACACAAATAAATCGATGCAATTTGATATATCAATATTTTAGTATATTTTAATAGTAAAAAAATTGATATAGTTTTATATATCAATATTTATGTCATACCTTCGGTATGACATCAGCATAAATTATTTTAATGTCAAAATTTTAACAACCGCAAAGGACTCAGTGCAAATGTGCAATGAATCTATGGAGGGTATATAAGTCATTTACTTTACCTGCGCGCCATGAATCTTTTCCTGAGTTTTGTACTCACATAATCTAACAAACAATAAATATTAGTACTACTATTTAGAGAATCCGTAGGATCTTGTGTGATGTAAATAATACTATTATTGGTCGCAATATATATATATATATATATATATATATATATATATATATATATATTTACTTTGTTTAAATTTGTCCCAAAACGATAGGCATTAGGTAATTCGGTGGTTCGAATGTTTGATAGCCGAAATGGGTTGACTTTCCAAAATATGGCGTTTCATGATATTTATTTATTTATACATATTTAATTGAAAATGGTTGTGTCAAAATTTGAACCAAGCTGAATATGTGCATTTCATATATATTCGGCGCTAGCTACTATTAAATATAAATAGACAATTGTTTGGATCATTAAATATAGTTTTGAAATCGCATGAACTCCTTCTTAGTCGATTTCAATTGTGATTTTGATCATGTCTTCATCACCTTTGTTAGTTGTTACTATAGAATCAAAAGAAATCTTTTATTTTTAACCTAAAAGATTATATATATATTCTCATAGTTTGGTGATGACTTGAAATCAATCTTTATGTTTGATGGAAATTATATAACATGACGCTATCAAATCTTGCCTAATCATATTGAACAAATTGTTCACACACTTTTATCAGATTAGATATGTATTTGCATGAAATGAAATCAATCAAAGTATATATCCATGGTGGGCTATACTATGTTTGCAACATGCCCCTTTCAATTGTTTGTTTTCAAAAATGAAATCAAGACAAATATACAACTCATAAATCATTTCAATCGATCAAAACACTACCAAAAAATACCAATAATGGGGGACAAACTCTAATGCTTGTAGTTTGTTTCCCATGATTTTTTTTAAAGCATATTAGTTGGTATATACACACCTATTATGATTTATCAATACATTGTAGTAATTTGTAGTATGATATAAGTCTCATTTAAATACGTTGATTCATTTCTCTCGGGCATAAATATTATAAGTTATATCAAAACTTTTGATATAATTATGGTACGGGCTATATGGTACGATCTGATTCCAACGTCGACTCGTGGGCAGCTAACTAGCGTCCAGCCGTCCACTAGTCTAGCCTTGTTATCTTAGGGATAATATAATTCGAAATTAAATAATGTCCTATAAATGATTGAGAAGTAGAATATATATATATCAACCATAGCTACGTCATTGAAAATTTTTGGATTTTAGGGAAATTAATACCACTCTTCATGGTTAACCATTTAAAATTATCAAGTCGAAATAACTCCCAAAAGATAATAAAAAAAATATTTGCCCCGTCAAACCGTTTACTAATATAATATTTTCTTTAATTAGTTTTGATCATATATAAGAAATTAATTAAAACTAGCTGTAAAGTTTAAAATGTATAAACAACAGTCAAGCACATAAATATTTATGTATACTCTGTGACTAATATGACATAATGAGTTTAAAAGGTCTTACACCTGTCAAATATTATTTATTAGCTAGCATGTAGTAATAAAGTTTGTTTAAATAAATACTCTTAAGACATATTGACAATGACATGGTCAATTTCATACAAATTAAATTCCCCCCAAAAAAAAAAAAAAACTCTCATATTTATAATGTAAATTAAACCATAATTTATAATATTGCATCACGAGTGATGTATCACTATGCATGTATAATTTAATTATATGTATGTATGGCATTTAATGATTGTTATTTCAGGACGGGAACAAATAATTATAAATGGTTCATAATAATTATTCGATTGATCGATCAATATTAGTAGTAAATTGATTGATCTCTGCTCCACATGTACATAATTAGTTGAACGTCAAAATTGAGTGATATTCCTACCAAGAGTAATACACCAGGTGTAGCATCTACTACTATAAGTGTATTTGGGCAGCCATAATTATAACTGAAAAATAGCCAACTATTTTTATAACACAATTTATGTCAAATACAACTCCAAAAATCATAAATTAATTAATAATTTAATGATTTGACTATTTTCAAGAAACTCAAGTCAACCGCATTGTGTTGACTCAAATTAATTTTTTCATCGAGCTTGATCAGGTCACATTACAACACATCCCAGTCTTGACATGAATTTCCAATCGACCCAGTTTCATGTCATTACCCAAAATTACCCATCAAACATATTGAGTCTATTACTCCCAGTTCACAGGGTCATTACCCAAAACTAGATCGATATTTACTAAATTTCACTTCAAAATTTGCAAAACAAATAAACAATCCAATAACTTGATTCTAAAATAAATAAGAAATTCCGTTAAAATATCTCACCGAAACACACGTCCACGTCAAACACGATGATCTCACATTACAAAATTTTCGTTGAGTCACACAACGACAGCACACATATTACAACTCAAATTCGCGAAATGCAAAATGAGTCGACTCAAAACAAAACAAAATAAAAAAATAAAATAATAATAATAATAATAATAATAATAATAATAATAATAATGAAGGCAACGGGTATGTATGTTGACGTGATAACAACCAAAGTACTGAATAATGAATACGAATCTGCGAATAGATTTGAATTCCCCACCGTGTCCTCTCCAAAATCATATTTAATACACATCGAACAAAATTTTGTTGCCGATTAAAATGAAATGTTCGAGAAACATTCCGAAATTAATTTGTTTCCAATTGCATGGATAGCCACCTTACGTCGTCGTCTTGTCACTGCTCCCACGTGAACGCTTCCCATGCTCTCGCCCCCACACAGATCTGCGTATCCCCTCCCTGGGCCCACACACACGTGTCGCCCCCCATTCCTGCCACGTGAAAACTAACCCCCATGGTAAATAATAAATAACTCACCACAACGCTTTTAATTCCCTCAAATTTTAGTCAATACGAGAAAATTAGTACTCCACTATAGAATGTTTCGTCTGAATATATATATATATATATATATATATATATATATATATATATATATATATATATATATATATATATATAAATGTTTCATTTTGAAAACATGTTTTTATTTATAGCCGTCTTGACTCTTGACTGAGGAGTGAGAGTCAAAATTTCATTGTGTATAGTCAATTATTTTGTCTATGATTTAATTATTTAATGCTATTTTCGATCTTAGATCCTAATCACAATATTTTAGTGTAATTTTTTTTACTGATTCCAAAAAAAATATATTAAAGAACTACAATATGTATTTGTTAAAAATAAATTATTTGTATTTTCCTATTTTTAACATTTTGCATAAAAAAAATTGATAAAGTAAAATAATACTAATGTCTTAAATACTTTTAATGGGTCTGCAAGAGAATTAAAAACATGTAGTTTTATAATTTCACACCAAAAAAATAAAACAATTATACTTAATTTTTCACATTTTTTTTACTATTGCAGTATATTTATATAGAAAAAGGATAAAATTTATTTATATCACGGTATAATTAATTGGGATACTTAAATAAATTGTTAAAGCTAAAATAATCAATTAGTAGCAGAACATTGAATTTAGGAAAATAACTCAATAAGAAAATTAAATAATTTAAAATTAGTAATATTTAAACATTTTTAAATTTAATAAGAAAAAAAAAGTAGGCCCCACTCAACTGACGGTGTCTCACCTATAAATACGTGCCAAAAACACACACCAAATCACACGCACAAACATCCCATAACTCTGCAGCAAATCTGTGCATGTTGAGAGCCAAATCTTTAAAGTGCGATCCCGGCTTACGTTAGCGCCACCCCCATAAATCAACAGTACACCGCTCGCATTTCTTTAATTAATTACCCACACCAATTACCAATTACCAATTACCATGGCTACAAAGTTACTGCTCATAACGTTCGCGATCTACCGGCTGATCGTGGCCGTCGGATTAACTCTCCACCCCACCGATCTCCTCCGCCTCGAGGTCGACGGCCGCCTCAGCCTCGACGTCGGAGCGGCCTCCCGAGACTTCGGCGGCATGCACCGCGCCGAGCCGCTGGCGGTCCTCCACCCGTCCTCGGCCGACGACGTGGCCCGCGCCGTGCGATCGGTTTACGATTCCGGCGAAGGGATCAGCGTCTCTGCCCGCGGGCACGGGCACTCGATCAACGGGCAGGCCATGGCCGAAGGCGGTCTGGTGATTCAAATGAGCGGTTCCCCACCCCGGGTGGTTGTTTTTTCGAGGATGTCCTACGTGGACGCGTGGGGAGGGGAGCTGTGGGTGGATGTGCTCAGGTCCACCTTGGAGCATGGACTCGCGCCCAAGTCGTGGACCGACTACTTGTACCTATCGGTTGGCGGGACCCTGTCGAACGCGGGCATTAGCGGCCAGGCCTTCAACCATGGACCTCAAATCAGCAACGTGTATGAGCTCGACGTCGTCACAGGTAATTAATTAATTTATTAATTAATTAATTAATGGCTTAAAACTTTTAAACATGATAATTATTGGTGTTTTGTAAAAGAGTATAATTATTCTCCCATCACATGTACTGTTTTCTTAATTAATTGGTAATTAATAGTACTACACAATAATTAGGTTACTATAACATTTTTGATTAAAAATTAATTATAGATTAATTGAGAAAAGGGATTAATTACAGGAAAAGGTGAGCTGTACACATGTTCTTCGGAACAAAACTCGGAGTTGTACCATGCTGTTCTCGGTGGGCTCGGACAATTTGGGATCATTACCAGAGCGAGAATCGCACTCGAAAAGGCTCCCACGATGGTAATTATATTACCTTAATTAATTAATTAATTAAACTAATTAATCTGTTTTGAATTGTCTCTATCTTAATTAAAAACTCCCTAGTACCAGCTAATGACATGACCTAAAAAGTGACCAAAAACAAATCGAGGATCCAGCTTTGGGTCCATTTCAATTTTCAACTTTTTTTTTTTGGATTAATCTAAATATCGTAATTTCTTTGGAATGGATATACTAATAAGTTTAATTTTGACAGGTGAAGTGGATAAGAGTGTTGTACTCTAATTTTTCGGACTTCACGCGAGATCAGGAATACCTGACCTCGCTAAAAAGCAATGAGCAAAAATTCGACTATGTGGAAGGTTTTGTGATAGTTGACCAAGGTCTGATCAACAATTGGCGGTCTTCCTTCTTTTCCCCGCGCAATCCGATAAAGATCTCGTCCCTCAATCCCGACGGAGGCGTCCTCTACTGCCTCGAGATCACCAAGAATTACCAAGAATCAAATGCCGACACCATAGATCAGGTACGTCGAACTAAATTATTGATCATCAATTTCATAATAATAGTAATAGAGTTGTGTATATTTTTAATTAACTTATTGACTTTTTCATCACAATAATTAGTCCTAGTTTCGTTTTTTTATTGTGACACATAATTAAAATAATGGTATAGGTGCAACAGAAAATTCCCTAAAAAGAAGGGAAGAATATAAAGACAGATCTTATACAGAGATTATGTTCTCTGCTTTCCTTAATAAGATTTTTAAAATGCATGCAAAAGATTCTTCTTACATTGTTTGTTACGTACAAGATTCTTGCAAATCTCTTGCTTGCTTCAATTTCTGCTTTTTATCACAAGTTGGAAAAAGTGGAATATATATATGAATTTAATTAATTAATTTTAATTTTATTTCGAATATCCTCAGGACGTGGATGCACTATTGAAGGACTTGAATTTCATTCCGACATCTATGTTCACGACCGAGATTCCGTACGTGGATTTCCTCGACCGGGTCCACAAAGCCGAGCTGAAACTCAGGTCCAAGAACCTGTGGGATGTTCCGCACCCCTGGCTCAACCTTTTCGTGCCGAAATCGAGAATATCAGACTTCGATGAAGGGGTGTTCAAGGGCATTTTGGGGAATAACACTAGTGGTCCTATTCTCATCTACCCCATGAATAAAAACAAGTGAGAAACACTATAAACTAATGCCAAACAAAGAAATTAATTAAAAAGAACACAATATATAATAATACATTTTTTATATTAATCGCAGATGGGACGAAAGGAGTTCGGCGGTGACTCCAGACGAAGACGTGTTTTACTTGGTAGCCCTACTTAGGTCTGCATTGGAAAACGGAGAAGAAACGCAAGGTCTAGAGTACTTGAGCAATCAGAACCGTCGGATCTTGGAGTTTTGCGAGGAGTCTGGGATCAAGGTGAAGCAATATCTTCCGCACTACACGACACAAGAGGAATGGAAGCAGCATTTTGGGGAGAGATGGGCCTCGTTTTCGAGACGGAAAATGGAGTTCGACCCGAGGCATATTTTGGCCACGGGACAGCGCATATTTGATCGAAGGGGATCGGCTAATTCGTTATGGTGAGACAGTTACATTACATGTATAGGTCACATGCAGCATGTTCTTGTAAATATAGGCAGAATTTAAATTAAAATACAGGAATATTTAATTTTAAATTGGGATGTTATTTATTGTTATTATTATTCTTGATGTTCAATTTGTGTATGTAATTTGTTTGTTCTCATGAGATCTGCATTTGTTATTACTATTTGGGCCTAAAGAATCTCGACTCCACTTAGCGCAGCCCATATTGAAATGTGATAAAAGTGATAAATTAAATTTGTAATTGTAATTATTTAATGTTTTTTTTAAGAATAAAAAAAAATGGTACACTAAAAAAGAAAATACTACTTCCTTTCACAAAATAAAAGTTAAAAATCGTTCAATAAACAAATTTAATTGAATTAATTTTTATTTTTAAATATTCTACTCTTAATCACATGTTACACTTTTATTTTTAGATTATGCCAGACCAACTAAACCCAGTGTCATACTTAAATCGAAATGAAAAACCTTATTTCATCACACTATAACTTATAACTACAACTAAACAAATTCCACTATACAAATAAAATACATTATACTGCTGCTGCTGTGAAAACTGCTAACAAGTGCAAATCTTATTTTCCAAATTGCACTTGCCTTGATTAATAATGTAATTTCTTCGAATTATGATATTTGATGATGATGTTCAAATGGTAACGAACGAACGTGTCGTGTTATTTTTGGCTTTTGATGCTCGAGGCATCTTAATAAATTTGCATTTTGCTTAATTATTACTCCGTACTATATTTTGTAGTAGATTTTTTTATTTTTGTTCGTCCTAAATTAATGGTGTCACACTCAACAAAAGTTGATTTTTTTTGTTTTTAATTGAATTAATTTTTATTTTTAAATATTCTACTCCTAATCACATGTTACACTTTTATTTTTAGTTTATGCCAGACCAACTCTTAAATCAAAATGACAAATCTTATTTCATCACACTATAACTAATAACTACGACTACACAAATTCCACTATACAAATAAAATACATTATACAAACAATTAAAACCACAAAAATCTTACATTTAATTCAAAATTGAAGAATAAATAATATATTTATTTTAATTTAAAAGATTTTTTTTATTAATCATTTGATATTTAAGAATACTCCTTTAACAAGTACAGTAACAGTAGACTATTAAATTATCAAAAACAAAAAATGCCCTTTGAAAGTTGAAACGTAACGTAAGTACCAAAAAAAAAAGGCAATTAGCAAATGTCATTAAACCGTCCGGTTGACGTTTTAAGCCGGCAGTAACCGGATTATTAAACCCTCTCCGTCAGCCGTCCCTTCCCACTCCCGATAATCGACCTCTCTCCTCCGACACCGACCCACACAATTCATATACTGTATACACTCCAATTTCAGTCCACCTACAAACAATTGTTTTTTGTTACCTTTTTTTTTACCCGCGAAAAAAAAGTACAGAGGGCTGAAATTTGGGGCGTGAAGAAAAATGGATGCTGATCCGCGGCAGTATGAGGAACTCGTAAGACGCGATTTCCTTCCATTATTACCCTTTTTGAATTATTTTTTGGTGGTTGTTTCATCTTTTTCCATATCTAACTCGATGCACGCTCAATGTTTGTTTATTTGCCTCAATGAAACACTAATGTTTCAATGTGAAGTTTGTGGCAATTTCTTTCGATTTTGCAAGTCATTTTTTCTTGAAAAAAATTATTGATATTTTTTTTTTGCATTGTACTTCTGGTTTAGAAAGAATTCGGTTGGCGTTTGTACAGAAATTGCATTCGATTCTCGTTTACATATGTTAGGTATTTAGTCTCTGTGGGGAAAGTGATGTAAAGAAACATGTCTGTGTGCTTGTTCTGCATTTGTTCGACAGGGAGTGAATGAAAAAGATGTCCACAAGATTGTTCTATCATATCTTGTGCACAATTGCTTCAACGAGACTCTGGACTCATTCGTAGCTTCTACTGGGGAGGAGCATCCCGTGAATCAACCGGAGGACATGGACAAAAGGAAAAGTAAGTGAATAAACCTAGTGTTTCGGTGAATGACTTGTTTATATATATAATATAGTGATTCTCTTTATAAAGTAGTAATGAATTTGATGAGGTTAGAGTTGGTGAAGAAAATATGCACTAAAACTTAAAGAGGATAGGATAAGGAAGGCAGAATAGAAGGGTAATGATAAATGCTTTACCTTGACAAGGGTTGTAAAAATAAAAATGCTACACTTATTTTTCTGAATTTTCCACATTAACATGTCAAAAAATATTGTATGCTATTTCATGTCGCTGTGGGAATCAAAGTTTAACGACAAATATCTGTGGCACTTTTCGTTTTACTTTTCATGTGTAGGAATATACAAATTTGCATTGGATGGGAATGCATCCAAGGCAATCGAGTTGACGAAAGAATTTGCCCCTGGCTTGTTGGAGGAAAATAAGGACTTGCATTTTGATCTTTTGAATCTTCAATTTGTCGAAATCATGTGCTCTGAGAAAGTGTAAGTAATTTGGAGTACAGTATATAACATTATGCAGATGCAATTTTTTTGACTTCAAATTTATTGTTTTTGACAGTGTTGAAATTGAAACTCCAAGTAGAGCTCTAACATTTGCTCAGACAGAGCTCACTCATTTTGCCGAAGAGGACCCGAAATATATCAATAGTATTGAAGTATGTTTTCCTTATAACGGAATAAATTATATAGTTAATATGTGAGCAAAACTACTCATTACTTATGTTGTAGTATGATTCTTCTGCAGGACTCAATGGCCCTTCTCGCAATCCCAGAACCTGAGAACACCCCCATGTTCTATCTTTTGACCTCAGAACATAGACAGCAAGTTGCTGACCGTTTAAACAGGGCAATTATTGGTAATGGGAACCCGAGCATATATATTATACATATTTGTTCGTTACTGGAATACATATTTACCGTCTTTATTTGGTTATGATGTTGCAGCACACAGTAAACTTCCCAGCTATTCAGTGCTGGAAAGGGTAATACAGCAGACAACCGTTGTTAGTCAGTACTTAATTCAAGATTTTGGCAAGGTGTGAACTTAATTCTGTTTCAAAATATGTGGTGTATGAATAAATGACGCCTGTCTTGTGCTTTACCCTTGTAATAACTTTAGTATAAAAACACCATTAATTATGAGTAATTTGAAGTCTGGAAGAGGTTTTTCTGGCACGTTTGTTTCACCTTATTGTTTCTGGGTATTTTTCCAGGATGGGCATCACCAACCTTTCTCGTTACAGGATTTTTTGAAGAGCTAAGCCTTTGGATTTCTACGCGCTTACATAGTGGCTCGAGGTGATTGCGACCTGCAAAGCTCCCAACTTATGATCATTCATATACATTCCTTTGAAAGTGTTGCTACTACTTTTTTTGTCAAGTCACATGAGATGAAATTGTACTTATATGGGGTTGCAGTGTGTTTCTTTGGTAAAATATGAGTCGGTATCACTATATACGACACATTCGATTAATTGAAGTATTTTGCATGAACTCGTTTGAGCATTTTAAGGGCAAGAAGTTGGTTTATGTATTCTACACATTACAATTAAGAAAAATATTATTTTTTGCAAAATGTAAAATATAAAAATTAAAAAAAATATTATTTTTTATTTTTTTTTTCAAAATGTTAAATATAAAAATTTATTTTAAAGTTAAAAATTAAACAATTACAGTTTTAAAATTACGTGAAAAATTAAAATTACAGTATATTTTAATTTAGAGAGAAAATTTTAATTGGTAAGAAATATAAAAACTCTACTCATTTTAACTCCTCTTTTAAAACTACACCCAATCTATACAAAATGTATTGGAAATGTCCTATTTACCCTCTCCTTTTTCAAAACAAAACAAAACTAATTAAAAAAAAAAAAAAAAAAAAGACAAAAAAAGTTAAAATAATTTGGTCCCCCACCCCCCTTTCTCTCTCCCCGAACGGTCCCCACACACAAATCGGTTCCGGCGAATTTTGGGAAATTCCGGCCAGACAATGTCGGATAATGAGCACGAAGACCACCACGATGACGAGCACGAAGCGGAGCACCAAGATAACCAACAATGGCCGCTCCAACTTCCGGTAAGTGTCGAAAACCTAGGTTTCGAATTTTGGTTTTTTTTCAACAATGTGTTCGATTTTATGCTTGAATTTCATATTATTGAGTTTGTTTGAGTGTTGTAGTTGATTAGTAGTCTAAATTGTGTTTTAAAATGCTCTGAAAATCGCCGGAAAAATTTGAGTTTTTCGGCCCTCGGCCGCCCCCCTCGGTCGACCCCTCGGCCGCGGGGAAGAAGATGACCGGCCGAGGGCACTTGGTGACCGAACAAGTGCCCGAGCGAGGGCACTATCCGGTCCCTCTGCCCCTCGGTCACCGAGGGCACTTGGTGACCGAACAAGTGCCCGAGCGAGGGCACTATCCGGCTCTGCCCCTCGGTCACCGAGGGCACTTGGTCACGACCGAGGGGTCGACCAAGTGCCGAATTTTTTTTTTTTTTTTTTTTGCTTTATTATATTTACAATATTATGTGTTTATTTATTTAACTTAATTGTGTTTTTGCAGGATGGGTTCCAATGGAGGAGGCCACAATTCATTTACACGAGTAAAGAATTGAATCGTACGTTCGAGTCGTAGGTTTGAGTCGTAGTACGTTTGTTTGTTTGGATTGATTTGTATATGTGTTGATTTGGATTGATTTGTAGGTGTGTGTTTGTTTGTTTGGATTGATTGATTTGCAGGTTATGGCTTTGATATTAACTAAATAAATCCCGTCAAATTTTTTTAAAATATTTTATAAATCAAATCAAAAAATTATAATTAAATTAAGTATATAAAAAATATAATTAAATTAAGTATATAAAAAAATATAATTAAATTAAGTGTATAAAAAATAAAATTAAATTAAGTATATAAAAAAATATAATTAAATTAAGTATATAAAAAATATAATTAAATTAAGTATATAAAAAAATATAATTAAATTACATATTATAAACATATATTTTTTTTTTTTTTGCACTTAGTGGCTGCCCTTGGTGGCGCCACCAAGGGCAGCCACCAAGTGCAAAAATAAAATAAAATATATATATATATATGTTTATAATATTTAATTTAATTATATTTTTTATATACTTAATTTAATTATATTTTTTTATATATTTAATTTAATTATATTTTTTTATATACTTAATTTAATTATATTTTTTTATATACTTAATTTAATTATATTTTTTATATACTTAATTTAATTATATTTTTTTATATACTTAATTTAATTATATTTTTTATATACTTAATTTAATTATATTTTTTTATATACTTAATTTAATTATATTTTTTATATACTTAATTTAATTATATTTTTTTGATTTGATTTATAAAATATTTTAAAAAAATTTGACGGGATTTATATACTTAATTTAAATATTTTTTATAATTTTTTTTTTATAAATTTATATATTTGTTTGATTTGGTTTATAAAATAAAATAAAATAGTTTATTTTTTTACAAATTTTATTAAATTAAAAATAACAATTGAATTCAATTAGAAAATTCAAAATATAAATTCCAATTACAAATAACAATTGAATTCAATTAGAAAGTCCAAAATATACATCCAAACGTATAAAACAAGCCATTAAATTAATAGACAATTCAATTTAAAAAAAAAAAATAAATTGTTTTCTGCACTTGGTCAAAAGTTGACCAAGTGCACTTGGCCACTCGGTGACCGAGGGCCGAGTACTATCCGGTCCCTTGGCCGAGCTATCTGGTCACCGAGGGCCGAGAAATTCCCGGTCACTTGGCCGGTTGACCGAGGGCCCTCGGCCAAAATTCTCGACCGAGGGCTCAAGAACCCAGTAGCCCTCGGTCGTCCCCTCGGTCACATTTTCGACCGAGGGCTTCGACCGAGGGCCAAAAAAGCAGTCCGAAAAAAAAAAAAAAAAAAACGGGGAATCCTTGCGTGCAACGTACCTTTTTCCCGTCGAAAGCAGCTCTTTTCAAGTAGATTCCGACCGAGCTTGCTTTTATTTAGAGAGAAATGAGAGCATTTTTTTTTTTTTTTGAAATGGGTTTGGTTTGAGTTATGGAGAGTTTGAGGTGGTAGAAGGATATGCATTCATGCATGCATTTACACCCCCACCAACCTCAAAAAATCTGATTTGTGTAAGGGTGGGCCCCACAGAAATTCTTTTTGTTTTTTTTAAAATGTATTTTAATTGATTTTTTGTTATTAAAAGAGAGAATAAAAAAGTAAGGGTATATAAGACTTTTCATTTTCATTTTGTATAGAATGGGTGTAGTTTTATATGTGGGGTTAAAAAGAGTAGATGTTTTATATTTGTGAATGAAAAGTGATATTCCCACTTTAATTTATTGGAACGATACTAAAGTACTACTATACATTACGAAAAATAAATTTTATTTTAATTTGTTGTTTCTTCTCCATTTTATCCGTTAAGCTGGTCGCGCAAACAACCATGGAAATGCTGGCACGGCTTCCTCAGCAGTGTTCGTCTTCGATTCTCAACTCGCCTGATAGGGCGTCGGCGTGTGCCCCACTCTCCGCTTTCTCTTCTCAACCCTTTCCGCCTCCTAATCGGTACGTTGTTAACTTCTTCTTCACCGCAATCCCCAAATTATGATCTCTGTGTTCTCCAGACCCAGCACTAGCTGATATAGAGATATCCATACGAATTTCAAACGGAAAATGCGTCTTCTCTGTCCGTTCGACTGAATTCGCTAGCATACTTTTTTTTATTCCAATCTGTGATTTATTTTGGGTGTCAGGAAACTTCAAGGTTCAGGCAATGGACTGTAAATGCCGTTTCTATCATTATTTTAGATGTATTTTTTTTACCTGTTAACACTTGTAGAAATTCTAACCTAATGCTGAAATTCAAATGTTAATTGGTGTAATATCAGTGCAGCTATAATAATTATTGCCTCGTGCACAGCTTCCCGAGAAAATCGCTTGCCAGAAAGAATTACCGTGGCCTCGTGCTGAATTGTGTTCTTTCCAAAGCCAAGAATCCGCCAACCCCAACCCCGGAAAATCTCCTGAAAGAATCCCACAAGTACTTTGATGAGGTGATGATCACTGTTCGAGCTGGAGACGGGGGGCATGGTGCTGTTCTCAGTCTCCCAAACCAGAAGCCCCCTTCCAAGTCCATGGGAAAATTGGAAAAGGAAATAGCGAGGAGAAAGAATTTGCATAAAAGGGATTTTGACGGCTCGATTATCCTTCCAATGGGTGGACATGGTGGCGATGTCGTGATTTATGCGGATGAAAGCAAAGACACGTTACTGGAGTTTCACAGGAAAAGTCGGTATAGTGGAAAACGTGGAGGAAATGTGGATGCAATGGGTGTTTTGTCTTCTCAAGTGCATAATGGACTCGTTTCCCAGGCTTTGCGCATTCCGGTTCCTTTAGGTTTGTTTCTATAGAGAGATCTCTCTCCCTCACTCTCCTTTTTTTGATTTGTTAATTCTGAACTGTTAGTGGGAAGCAGATGAACGAGTTATATTTCTGATTTAAAATGAATTTTGTTTTACCTTTTAGTGATATCAATGCAGTAATAAAATAGATAAGCATTATGAACTTTTGAAGGTACTGTTGTAAAACATAAAAGAGGAAAGCTTCTGGCTGATTTAGCTCGTCCGGGTGATGAAGTTGTTGTGGCGAGGGGTGGACAAGGAGGGGTACGATTTCTTATATCGCTTATTATTAGCAGTACTAATTATTTCAAGTCGTTTAACATTTAAACATGGTACCATGTGGGATAAATATACAATGAGTAATATTTATAGCTGAGCTTGAAGCATACAGCCCTGCTATTAAGAAAAAAGAAAGAAAGTGAACCAGCTAATTTAAAACTGCAAGTAAAAAAGGAACACACAAGCTGCATTTGTTATTTGTTTTCTTGTTTAAAGCATACTTTGCATTTTTGCAACCATTTATGTAAAATCTATAATCACGGTTCTTTGTGTTACTGGCAGATTAGCTTGTTGGAAATCCCTGAGAACAAGAAGAAGAAAACGATGTCTTTGAGCAGCAATGTGATGAGAGATGAAAGTGACAAGGTATTCTGTCAATTATTTCTGGTCTCTGGCAATCTATATTAGTTACAATATGATGATTATGATTTTGAAGGAAAGTGACGCGACAAAGTGAGAGACATAGAAACATTTGAATATTCAGTTATTCATATATCAATATATTGCTGCAGGTTTTGACAATTGGTCAGCCTGGAGAAGAAGTCAGTCTGCAACTGATATTAAGAGTCGTTGCTGATGTTGGTCTTATTGTAAGCGCTTATTTATTACTTTGCATGCATTTTGTGCGCGATACAATCAATACCTTTCTAACACATGCATATATGCATTGCACTACACGTCCATCCAGGCAGATGAATATGTTCTCGACTTTTTTAGATGCATATGCAAAGAAATTCCACTATCCATGGTTTTGTATGGATAATAACTATTCAATTGTGTTTTGCTTATTTAATTTTGATATAGATTTAGCTATTTTATTTCCATATGCAGTAAGTGGGCAACTAAATTTTGGTGCTGAAACCTACGATGTTTTCTGAACTTATCTTACGGTGCTGAGCAATGATATTCAAATTCACTATTAACATTTTTTCCTTTTGAATTAATTTCAGGGTCTCCCAAATGCTGGAAAGTCTACCCTACTGGCTGCTATCACGCTTGCAAAGCCTGATATAGCAGATTATCCATTTACAACATTGATGCCAAACTTGGGACGCCTTAATGGTGATCCCAGCCTGGGGCCCGGGCAATTTTCGTCTGAGGCAACATTGGCAGATTTGCCTGGTCTCATAGAAGGTGCTCACCTGGGGAAGGTATTTCAAATACTTTTTAGGGTTGTTTACAAAACTACACTTGAAGTTTGACCTAATAACAAAATGACCCATCCATCTTTCAAAATTACAAACCGTACCCTTGATATTTTATGTGTCTTACATTACCTTTCATATGCAGATTTTTTTTCCAAAAGCTCCCTTCACTTTTATAAAAAGCTCTCGTAACCATCCCTATGCATGTGTGTATGTGTATGTGTATGTGTATAACTTAATCTTTATTTTTTAGTACTCTTAATCTTATAAAAAGGGTGGAGTATTACAAAAAATTCCATTAGGGTTTAGACTAACTATAAAAGATAAAAGATTCTCCAATTTTCTTTTGAACTTATAAATACCCACTCAACTCATGTTTCTCTTGTACAAATATCACCCTGAACTAAAGGATGCTTGTTTATAGCATTTAAAATAATTGTAATGTTCTAGGGTCTAGGTCGCAACTTTTTGAGGCATTTGAGGAGGACTAGGATGTTGGTTCATGTTGTTGATGCTTCTGCGGAGGATCCAGTTCGTGACTACAGGACTGTGAAAGAGGTATGCCTTATGTTTCTAATCAATTAAATGAAAAGCTGCTTTGTGTGAGCTTGTTTTCGAGTTTTTTCTTTTTATTTGGTTGACCTATGCACCACCTGAACCTCTATGTAGTTGTAAGTGAATATTAGTATTTTAAAATAGAAAAGTTTCATAACATTGTGACCCATATGCCATTCACTAATTTGAGTGCTAATTCACTTTGTTAATTAATTGTGAACACATTAATTTCATAATATATCCTCTTGTGAATCTATGAAGCTATATGACATTAAATGTTGCAGGAATTGCGAATGTACAATCCAAGTTACCTCGAGCGACCATACATTGTTGTTCTAAATAAGATTGACATTCCCGAGGTATGATATTTGCACTGTAGTAATGTAGTAGTATCCTTTTTTAGTTGAAGTTGGAGATTGAAGTCTTCTGGTTACATTCCCGGGATGGTCCAAATACCTCCCTTGAGTTTTTTTCCTAAGTACTATAAATGATGTTATCTTTATGTTTAAATAATACTATTGTACCTCATTGACATATGTTTAGAATTTACAAACCGCACCCTATTGAGAGGCAATTTGTAAAACAAATATAAAAAACTCAATGGGCTATTTGTAATTTTTCAGGTGGCTGTCCTTAGTAATTTCACTAAAAAAATCATGATTAGTTATTTTAATTACATTTTGAACATAGAAGTGTAGTTGATCATCCCTAGTGCAGGCAAAAGAAAAACTTCCATATTTAAGTGAAGAAATACAGAGGATTGGGAGTGATAAGCACGATTCGCGGGAAATCAAAGAAGGTGATAATGAGGATGAAGCTAATAAGGGTGAGAAGAAGGTGAAGGAAATAGAAGAATATCCACGGCCTTTTGCTGTTGTGGGTGTTAGTGTCCTGTAAGTTTGATAGTATTGTTTGACAGCTTCTCCTTTTCCAATTTTCTTCTACTATATTATATGCTGCATATATAATTAGAGTTCCCTGAAATAACCTAATCAGCAAGTGTGCAAATGAAAAACAACTAAGCTATGTGGAGCGACACATTTTATTTTATCGTGCTTTCGCAAACGAAGACAGCATAGTTGTTTTTAACTCCTCTTTCTGTTTGTTGTTTTTGTGATGGGCCCCACGCTGAAGAGCATTTCTCTGTGTTGGTTTCTCAGGAAAGGCACAAGGGTCAATGAAATGTTGAAGGAGATAAGGGCAGCCCTGCGCATTTGCAGAGAAGATGATATTATTGGATCACAATAAACTTCAATATCTGCATGACACGACGAATCAATGATTTTGAAGATTAGTCAGGCCAACAGCCGTAAATCACGATATGAAGAATGTATGCACGTTTGAAGTCAACTTGGTGGATCTCGGCTTAAAAGACGCTCAATTTTCAGGTGGCTGTTGAGAATCAAAACTTCAAAACTTTGGAAATCATGAACATCGACGGGTACGAGGGTGTCAACTAATGTAACTTCGGAAGCCATGATTTTTCTTTACTTTTATTACTGTCGCAGGAGAAGACACTCAATCTCGTCATCGAACATTCTCAGTCATCGAACTTTCTCAGTTTGCTATCAGTGTCAACTAATAACTAAGTACTGTTTTGATCAGTGTAAACCTCTCCTGATATCAATTCATACCTTTTGAATAGTAGGATTAGTTAAAAGAAATAAATTGCTATTAAATAAATTGTGAGGATTATAGACGGTTGAGAGTCATGATATATTTCTTTTGTAATTCTGCTATTGCTTATAATGAAATTTTGTGAGGATTATAGACGGTTGAGAGTCGTGATATATTCTTTTGTAATTGTGCTATTGTTTATAATGAAATTTTTTTGTTGTTCCTTTCGTATTTTTTCTCGTTTTGAATTTCGGTTGTGTTGTACTCTATTACTCCATATATCTGACGTGGATAGTAATATTAGAGCCTTGTCAAATCATATCAAAAGTGGTATCAGAAATTCTACAATCAATCTACAAAATTCCAATTTAATTTACGTATTTTTGCAAAATTTTATTCATTTATTTAATATCAATATATAAATACAAGTTATACTTAAGTAATACAAAATTCCAATTTAATTTACATATGTTTGCAATTTTAATTTCATATTCATTTACTTAATATCAATATATAAATAAAAATTATACGTAAGTAAAACTCCCTCCATCCCATGACAATAATCATAAGTGATGGAATACGAAAATATAATGTTATTGATTTTTTGATTAAAAGGTTGACAGTAAAAATGTATTTTTAAATTAAGTGATGGAATACGAAAATATAATGTTATTGATTTTTTGATTAAAAGGTTGACAGTAAAAATGTATTTTTAAATTAATGAAATAAGTAGTTGAGAGTAGTGTTTAAAAAAGTAGGTGAAAAAATAATGATATATATGTACTTTTAAATGAAAAAGTAGAAATAATCACCTTTTCCAATTGACATGAAACAAATCACTAACGAAATTTGTCCGTCACTCTCCAGTCAAAAAAATCAAAGCGGCCACACAGTAGGCACTTAAAAACAATCAAGATATGTAGGCTATAACTATAAGCTTCCTAGGAATCACTCAAACTCTTTCTTGAGGTTGATAAGGATTATAACCCGTGTGTCCAACATAGAAATCAGTTCCCCTTGCTACTTACTCTTAAGATGAATCAAATTTATGGATTCACTATTCAACACCTGCTTCGTCCGCAGATTTCTTATACTCTGGTTTCAGCTCATATGTGCCTTGGTTAGCTCCCCTTTTATTGTATGCACAAAGGTCGTTCATTATCTCTTTCAAAAATTGCTACACAAATAGATACAAAAATTAGATAGTATAGGCACCATACAATTTTGAAACTCAATTAAAATTTGTCCACCAACAGATGTATCATACGAAAAAGGGCTTCTCCAATAATAACTACCAAGAGCTTTGATCCACTTTATAAGAAATTGCTGTCTTTTGGCTGTAAAAATAGAGGTACTTGAGATTTCTGATTCTGCACAACTTATTAATCAGTTCTCTTAATTATTCAATTCGTAGGCTTCTTATCAAACACTATCTACATCTAATTCTCAACTACGTTAACTTTCTATTACCGAAAATCACTTCTTCTACAGAGAGTTTTTCGCAACACTCCCTTAGTATGCCGGCAGGATGTCTACAAATTATAGGTGCAAAACAACGAGTCCTTTCCGATTTAAAGAAAAGACTTACAGCAGGTTGATCAGTCTCTTGAACCAGTTGCTTCAGTGTCCAATTAGGTTTCCTTTCAAAAAGTTTGAACATGATATCTTCCACATCCCCGCGGTCCCTTCTGGTCCTTTTCAAATCGTATGCTTTAACAGGAGGAGCTGCTTTCTTCTTTTCCTGCTGTACCAACATATGTAATTTGTTAATGTAAACATACTATTAAAACCATACAATAGAAGGTAAAAAGGATTAACTTCCAATGTAATTGCTATGGATCTTGTAAATGTAAATCGGAATGGTTTGCCCACAAACCAACTATATGGGCATTCCCAAACATCTCAAAATAATTCCCAGTTGTAACATCAAATAATATGAATTGGTGGATCCACTATATATAGATATAAATAACATGATTTGGATAAATATTACATAGTAAATACAATCCAAAATCAAAAGAAAAAAAAAAAAAAAAGAAAAATACCTTAGAAGTAGACGTACTAAATCCCATCATTCCAGGCATGGGCCTCATATGCGCACCATGATCATTATTGAGCACCTGGTAAACATTAAAAAACAAACGCATAACATGAGAGCAAAAACTCACGAAAGGCAAATATATTGAGGCAAAGTGAGAGTGCCTGACCTGAGTTTGTCTGTTCTTGACCATGGATTTATTTGTCCTTTCACGACACATCTTACTGTACTCTTCGAGGTTTGCATGACGGGGCTTCATGTCAAATTTGCGGTCCACTTTCCCTTCCATTGCAGGCCTTCCTGTTAAAACAGAATAACAACAACTTACAAATAAATTAAATAACAAGTGTGGCTCATACAACAGGAACTAGAGAATATGCAATGCATATACCATCTGATTCAACAAGACAAATGCACCTAATTGACATTAAAAATCAAAAAACAATTAGGAAAATTTGCAGAAATTTTACCCTGATTTGTCTCAGAAAACACACACATGGGAACAAAATCCTTAAACATGTTGAGAGAATAACTCTTCGGAATCTGCATACTACCACCCCCAGCCATCTCCATCGTAAACTGAAACGAGTCGATTTAACTCAGTTCTTCATCTCATTCAAATTTTCGAACTTGATTAAAAGGACATTATTAATTACACAAGTTTGAACAAGCGACCGAACACACTACAGTGTAACGCGGTTGGAAGGATTTACCTGCATAGACGATGGATCTTCGGCGCGGAGTAGATCGAGCGAGACGACGACTTTAGCGACGGGCGGCGAATCTCCGGAAGCGGAGGCGGCGGCGGATTGCCACGCCTTGGAAACGGCCGGCGGGCACTTCATGAGCCAAACGGATCGCTCGGCTTTGGAAGTGTCGACGGCGGTGTTGTCGCTGCGATCGCCGTCCTCCATTGTATGATTTTATTTTTTTATTTTTATTCTTTTTTGTGTATTGGTGTTCGGTTATTCTACTGTTTTCTGACGGTGTGAGAGAGGGGTTTTGTTTGAAGCGAAGGGACTGGGAATGGACCGGGTCTTCTCTATCGGATCGGTCGCCGAATTGTTAGATGGATCCGGCCCAAATGTAAACCTATAAGCCCACCCAAATAGCCTTTCAATTTAAATTCTTAAAAAGACTATTCTGTGGAACACATTTGCAACTAAAAAACATTATGTTACAAATAAATACTGTACAAATTTCCTTTTTTTATATTTCAACTTAATATTAACACTTTAAAATAAAATAATATTCTGTTACTTTAAATTACAACTATAATTTTTATAAGTTTCTTTGTTTAATGACTATTAAAATTGAGGTGACAATTAGAATTTGAGAAGTTTAATTTATTTCAAATATTATAATCTAATTTTATTATTAAATTAGAGTTTTTCATTATAATTATATTATTTTTAAAAAAATTATAGGGTCTTTAACCTACACAAATAATGCACTTAATAAATTACAATAATTTTAAGATTATGAAAACTTTATTAAAACATGTGAAAAATTAGATTGCAATATTAGTTTAGTTTATTTAAAAAATTTAAAAGTACTATGGTACATTGATCAAATGTGACAAGATATATTAGTTTAGTTTATTTAAAAAATTTAAAAGTACTATGGTACATTGATCAAATGTGACCAAGATAGATTGGCTTCGCATTATACTAAGTATAAAGCATTTGAAGGGGAAGGAAAAATGATAGAAGAAAAACTAATTAAAAACTGAATGAAACACTAAAACAACCACGCATATACTAAAAATGTCAAACATCACAAACTCAACTCAAAGACGACAAAATCTTGTTCCCAACTCAAAGTCTGATCACATCCCATGTGACAAATCAAAAAGGGAAAACAGTAATAGAAAATAACAGGTTCACATAGCAGGTATAATCGGCACCAATATCAACCAACGCCCATAACAAAACACTCACATCTTATCCTCAAAGTCAGACAGAGGCGTCATCTGCTCCTTCAAACCCTTCCTCTTCCTAATATCAGCAACAAGAAGAGCAGCCTGAGTGCCAGCCTCCATGGGGTCAGACGGCATCATATCCCAATGATCAAACACACATTGCGGGAAAGCCTGTCCAGAAGTCGAAGCCCTAAGGGTGCTGGAGAAACCAAACGACTCGATAACAGGGAGGTAAGCCTTAATGTTGTAGAGTGGGGTACCCGGCCTCTGCATTTCCTCAAAAACATGTCCTCTTTTCTGATTCAGCACACTGTAGATACCACCCAGGGCCTGCTCTGGTGCCTGGATCTCAACAAGGTAGACTGGCTCCATGAGATGAGGCTTGGCAGTGAGGTGAGAGGCATAAATGACTCTCCTAGCAGTTGGAATGACCTGACCACCACCTCTGTGGATTGCATCAGTGTGGAGGACAACATCACAGACCTCAAAGCAGATACCCCTCATGTTCTCTTCAGCCAACGGGCCTTCCTTTGAAGCCCACTGGAAACCAGCAACAACAGAGTCCTTGATTTCATTCAGGTACTGCACTCCCTTACACATGTCAACTACCATGTTTGGGCCCAAAGTCTCAGGTCCAAAGCACCAGATCTTCTTGGCAAGCTCCTTATCCCAGCCAAATTCTTCTGAAAGGATCTTGGAACGAACCTTGGGGTCATCTCTTGGGCCGATTTTGCCATCATCAATGGCCTCAGCAAGTCCATCTTCCAACGGACGAGCTTCCATGTAGAGACGATTGTGCTTGTTGGGAGATTTGCTCATGACAATGCGGCTAGACCTCTCAAGGACAGTCTCACGGAAAGAAACCACTGGGTCAGATTTGATAATCTCAGCACCACCCATGAAATCATCTTGAAGATCCTTCAAGCAGATCTCAAGATGCAATTCTCCAGCACCAGCAATAATATGCTCCCCAGATTCTTCAATGGTACAGACAACCATAGGGTCAGATTTCGCCAAACGCTTCAAACCTTCAACAAGTTTTGGGAGGTCAGATGCAACTTTGCACTGCACAGCAACACGCACAACAGGAGAGACTGAGAACTTCATGGCTTTAATTGGATGTGCGTCCACTTCCTTCTCGCCAGTCAGGGTTGCATTTTTGGTGATGAATTGATCAAGTCCGACCATAGCAACAGTGTTACCACATGGAACATCCTCAACAGTTTCCTGCCTCTTGCCCATCCAAATAACAGTCCTCTGGACACTCTTGGTATACAGGTCTTTTTTCTCTCCAGGGATAAAGTTAGGACCCATGATTCTAACTTTCATGCCAGTTGCCACCCTTCCGGCAAAAACACGACCAAAAGCAAAGAATCTTCCCTTGTCAGAGGCTGGAATCATCTTAGACACATAAAGCATGAGAGGTCCCTCAGGGTCACAGTTCCTGATGGCAGTAGCATAAACATCATCAAGAGGTCCCTCGTACAAGTTCTCAACACGATACCTCTGAGCTGTTGCTGGTGAAGGAAGGTGGAATATCATCATTTCCAAGAGGGCACTGCTGGCAGGGAGCCAGGTTTGCATGACACGCTTCATCAATGCCTTACCCATCAGATCTTTCTCTTCACCCTTCATTACAACACCAAGCTTCTGCAACATGGGCCACAGCTTATCCTTCTGATCATTCATACAGATATTGATGATCTGCTTGATGGGCTCATAACAGAACTGAACAAACCCACGTTTACAAGATGCGGAGCCAGTATTCTTGGTAGTCCACTTCTTGGTGGCAGGATCGAAGAAGTTCTCTCCCCAGAGCCTTTCCATCATCTTGGACTCGTCAACACCAAACTTGGAAGCATACATCTTGGCAAAGTTTGTCAAAGTAAAAGCCCAGCCATGCAGACCAGCAGAGAAAGCAACAGTTCCTTTCTCAGGGTAAACCATGACATCTCCGAGAAGCACATCCTCATAAGTGGCCATGATGACATTGGCATTCTCAATGACCCTCTGGAAGGTCTGGTAAGCTTCCTCTCCATCAACTTGAAGCTCTAGGAAACACCTATCCATCTTGTTAACTGTGAGGACAGGCCTGATCCTTTCTCCAAGAGCCTGTCTGAGGACAGTCTCTGTCTGGACACACACGCCCTCAACACAATCGACCACGACAAGGGCACCATCAGTAATACGAAGAGCAGCAGTCACTTCCGAAGAGAAATCAACGTGCCCGGGTGAATCAATAAGATTGATAAGGTACTCGTTGCCATTTCTTTCACCCTTGTACCTCTGCAATGACTCATCAGTCATCTCATAGTACAGTGAGATACCGGTGGACTTGATAGTGATACCACGTTCTGCTTCATCAGCCCTCGTATCTGTCATCCTAACATCACCAGCAACCTCTTGGGCAATAATACCAGCAGCCGCAACAAGAGAATCAGTGAGAGTGGATTTCCCTGGCAAAAGATTATGAATATGCGTAAATTTACAGTACAAACAAAAAAGCCGAATAAAAATAGTTGAAACGCAAAGTTAAACATAAGGATTTTATATAAGGAGAATACAGTGTAAAGGTCTCCTTACCATGATCCACATGAGCAATAACAGACATATTACGAATGTTATGCTTGTAGTCCATGATCCTTCGAAGCTCATCAGCTGTGAACTTAACCTACAAGGATCAAAACAGCACTACATTATAATACAACACAACATATTTCAATGAACAATACAAGTCTACATGAGGGACATAGGCTTACCATTTTCGCTAGTGCTTTTAATTACACTTGATACAATCAAATTTGAAAGGGGTTCCTCCGAATGTAACCTGAAATAGAAATCAACAAAAAGAAAAATAACATCAAAAATTAATGCAAAAATAGTGAAAAAATAACGATTAAATCACACCCCAAACACCTAAAATAACTGCAAAAAAAACAATAAATAACCAAAAGCATAATCAAATAACACACTCGAGTGGTTACTCCGAGATCTGACAAACCCTACACAAACCGATCCATAAGTACGGATACCTTCGAATGAAGAACAACACATCACGCGTATTTTTTTGAACAGGAAATACAGATGATTCAATGTTCGAATAAAAATATACGATTAACAGAACAAACGAAGAACACGTTCTTCAAATAAAAGTTTAAGAATCAAGTTCACTTTCAGCTCAGATTTCAGAGTCACTTTAACCATTCCATAGTTACAGTAAAAAACATGAATCGAAAACAGAACAAGTAAACATCGATCCAGATAAATATATTCGCGATAAATCATATAGATCAGAGAAAAACAGCGAAATCGAAGAAGGCATACGAGCAGAGAAATACATAGATGAAGGTAGAGAGAGAAAGTAATACGCACCACAGAAAAATAGTGTAGGTAGTCGGAGGCGGCGATAAGGTAGAGGAACTCTGAGCACAGCGGAAATATATAAAGCCAGTGAAATGCCGTAACCTAATTATTGAGCGTCTACTAACCCTAAATTGAAAATTGCAATAACCACCTTCAACTTATCTACTATTCGTTCAACGCCATTTATCTTCCGTAAATTTCACATTGATCCCTAAATGAAATTATGAAATTACAAACAAACATCCTTCAAGTATTTCCGATTCGATATTGCACTCTACCTTTAAAAGTTTTTTCTATTACTACTATTATAATTCATTTATTTATTTATTTTTCATCCTATGGATGATTAATTTGTGCTAGTACTATTCCGAATATCTTTGAGTGCCAAGAATATTCCTTGCACAAACAATTTTAAAAAAATCTATTTGAAAGACTTTTCAAAAAAGTATCTACTCATATTTTATTTATAAAAATAAAAAAAATCTTTTAGTGATCTAGTTAAAAGTTTTCAAACAATAAAAAAAAGTATACATTCTCAAAAGTACATTATAACTTATAAGTGCTCATAAACATAAATAGTTATAAGTGCTCATAAACATAAATTTTATGATATAGTTACATAACATAAAAAAACATGAATTGAATTCAAAAACCTATAATTGAATCAAACTATGCTAAATGTCATACATTGGACGAATCGAAATATCGAATAGCATATATTTGACAAAAAGAAAATCCTCAATAAAATCTACTAAATATTATAAAAAGCAGGTTTTGGTGGAATTAAAATGAGTGATATATACCAAATAAAATACTTAAAAAAAAATTAAAGAATTAGTGATAAAAATTCAATATGTTTCGACTTGATCCGGTACTAGTGCATCCAATCATTGGACCAGTCGATGGATCACCGTGTCAATAGCTGACCCAGACGAACAAGGGATACACACAGATGGACGGATAGTCGAACAAAAATAAATTCCAGTCGAGCGTGTAAATAATTTTCTGTACGAGATTCTTGAAAGGTGGTTGCATCTGGAGGGGTGTGGCTTCAGATATGACAATCAGTGAGTCATCATAACTCCTCATCTTCCTCAACAGATGTAAAAGAGAAGGGAGTAAACTTATAGCCTGCTCCCTCAAAAAACTTGCCCTGAAACTCGAGCCAATGAAGCCGCAGGGCATGCAAGAAAGCGCTGAGAGTTTCCATCACCAGTAGCACGCCCACAGTCGCAAATACGAATACAATCACTCCAACTATAAGAACTATCACATTATTGTACCTGCAGGGGATACAAAGAAGAAAGGCATCAGCAAGATTTATTGTTTCGGCAAACGAAAAAAAAAAAACTTACCCCCATGCTGTAAGCAGGACCTTCTCGTAAAATACGCTAGATAACTCCGAATGTGCAAGACTGTATGAGACAGAAAGCAAAAGATTAGCATCATGTGTGACATTTATAATTTTATCGATGAATGCGGTTTCTTAGATACATGCCTGAGGGCCCAGAGACGTAAGTATGAAGCGGTATTAGACACAGCTCCAAGGACAAACTCTATGGTATGAATAAGTTGGTGCACTAGGATTTCACTAAATTCAAATTCTGCATCTTTATGGGAATCATTTTGTTCTTCTAACTCAAAAGTATCGTCATCAGTGTTCTCAAGTAGTGCATAGGATTGACCACGGCGTCTCTGCACAAGAAATGCAAAGTCGTAAAAGAAAAAAAGAAAAAACGAAAAAAATAAATAAACCGGCCATGGCTTCGAATCATACTTCCTGGTGTTGTTTTCTGAGAATAAATGGCTTTGGGATCAGCATCCAAGGCACAGCGACAAATGCTGATAAAAGTAACAAAATCTGTTCGTAAAATTAATGAAAATCGTCACGACTGGGAAAATATGTGAGTAAGCAAAAATATATCTTTAATGCACGGGATGACAAACTGAAACCTGGAGGTACTTCTGTCCCACAAAAAGCTGATTGTCTCCAAGGTCCTCCATCGGGCTCAGGAACATGTATATCATTACATGGTACAAATCGGCTTGAGACCCAGTACACCACTTGATAATGATGAGAAGCGACAGGTATCCAAACAAGCTGTTCAAAAATATCATCTGAGGTACAAACTGATACCTGAGACGATAATACATGTGACGCCAGTTAAAAATCGGGGTTGCTGACTCAGCCTTTTGAATTTCATGCATATAGACATGTGCTCTGAATCTTCTGATATAAGTTACATAGGCTTACCAGATGTTCAAATCATTCCGGAAAAATTTAGCATTAAATAAACTCAGGATGAGTCCAAGATCCATCTGAGCAACACCCATAAGTATAGACATCTTCATCTTCAAAGAGTTGAGGAATGGCAATTCGCTACGGGTGCCATGCCACTTGGGATCAACACCAAACGGATATGTGTCTTGTGATTTTATTAATCCCACCGAGTAAGCATCACTGAAATGTTATGAATAGGAGAGTATTTGTATTTATAAAAAAAATAGATGTTTTGAAAAACAAGCAAAATGATCAATGTGCGAATTGTAACTTCTAGTTCCCCACCTGCATGTTGCATCACGGCATTCATAAGCCGACCGACCAAAAAGTTCAAAAGGGACAGAGAAGAATTCGTTATAAATCAATCCGGTGTATATTGAAAACAAAGCCATCATCATTGTTGCATAGCGGCTAGCAAACACCATCTCCATGATGTCACCAAGCTTCTGTGGTTGTTACAATGCAATGGGGAAAAAAAACGTAAGCGCACCATACAAATTCATCCAAAACATGTTGAAAGCATTTATGTTTCAGAACGGCCCCCGTCAAATGCTTAATATTTTTTTGCTATATATTAAAAAAACCATGTAGTGGTGTATATATTATTTTCTCTATCATATATATCAATCAAAAATAAATTCATGTCCCCTCAAATATATGCTTGAAAGATGAATGAAGTGCAAGCTAGAAAGACAGCAGTAAGTAGTTTACAAATCCCAGTTCTCAAACCAGATTACCAGATTGAGAAGCAACAAAATTATTACCTGTCTGGATAGTTTCTTCTCCCTTAGAATGAAAAACAATGTTGCAAGAAACAAGCATATTCCATGGCCCCAATCTCCAAACATAACAGCAAATAGGAAAGGGAAAGTGACAATCGTAAAAACGGCAGGGTTTACTTCCTGATACGTGGCCATGCTGTTATTATAAGAGAGAATAATTCAATTGATGCATTAAGGAATAAAAACCATTTCAGATATACTTATGCATTTCAATGGCAAATAATAAATATCATATCATGAAACTTTGGGAAAAGATGATCAAATTACATCAGCATAATAATCCGATCCTCATATTCATGGCCAATAATATTAATCTCCGATTAATTGATCCAATAGTAAGGACTTCAAGATGGATGTGTGCTTACTAAGGGCATTTCGAATATACAAATGAAATAAACTATATAAGTTATGAACTCTCACCCATATGCATTGACAAATTCTTGAAAAGGGGAAGTTAATTTGTTGGTACGGAAGTATGTGGGGGGTAAGTCCGTGGTTTGCAGCACCTGGAATATGGCTCCGACTTGTGAATTGCTATCAAAAGTTGCTCGATTCAGTACGTCCTGAATCTGCATATCAAGTTTTTGCCGTAAACAAAGCATGATTAGTGAAATCACTGCTAACAGCCACCAAGTAAAACAAATCCGCTCATGGTTTAGCTATACTGTACCTCATTTGTTGCAAAGACAGGACACCAGCCTTCCCCAACAAGGCACTTTTTCGTAACATCAAAGCTGAGCATATTCATAGTATGGTAAATAGACTTCTCTCTCTTGACCTTAACAAGTTGAAAAACACGCACATTAATTTCAGTTAACAGATTTTATGTGCATTTTGTGCAAGTTTCTGCATTTATGCCAGCAGAGGGCAAGTGGTAAATTCATGAGGAAACTGAATAATCTTTATTCAAACTGTAGTTGAAACCCTAAAATTACTAACCAGAAGGTTCCACTTCTCATACTCGTAACCAATACTCTGCATCAGATTGGTCCTATGCACCTGTCCAATATCTATAGTGGCCTTCAGTTCTGAAAGTTTTCCAGACACCTAAAAAAAGAATGTTAGTTAACTCCAGCTGAAATACATTAACAAAATAAACGCCATTGTTAGAAAATATCATCTTCTTGCATACCTCTTTTATCATGTGATATTGTTTGCCAAGATCATCTGTAAAGGGATAGCGATTTGCACCATACGCATCACATATCTTCAGTACTTTACTCTTTACCCTCTCTCCAGAATAAAAGATAACAAACACATTTTTCTCAACCTGAAAGTTACCATCCCACATTTCAACATATTTAAAAGAAAGCATCATAGATAAAAGGATAAAACGAGAAGTTGACAAAGGAATGAGGTAATAGAAAAATAACAGATTCTGCATACAACCAGAGAAAAAAGAGAAATAAATAAATTTTATATTGCCTTATGTCCTGAAACCGGATCGATCACAGACTCTTCCACAGCCACTTGCCTATGGAGTACATTTCCCCTGGTCGAGCGAAACAGAATTCTTTCAAAAGCCAAGGACTTCTCCCTGGAAACTAGCCCACAAACATAACCCAAGTTCACTTGTTTTGATGGGTCGACTGACATCTCCTGCCCAGACACACAAAGTTAAGCCCACCAAACAAACAGTAACGGGATAACGGAAAACAATTAAAAAACCTGTTCTAGCAATAGAGGGCTGTCAATTGATCTTTTCCCAACAAACTCCCCTCCAACTTCTCTGTGTTGAGAAGTTGCAATACGCTCGGCTGAATGAAAAATTTCACTGGCCTATACATAAAAACATAAACAATATCTTGGTAATTACTTCTGATTCATTGTGAAGCAAATGTTTCCACGCGCAATATTACCTTCTGCAGAACAATCTTATACTCTAGAAGTTCACTATAAGAACGCTGCAACTTTTCACTATTCCCATTCATCTCTAACAGCTCCGCTTCATACTCCCCAAGTTTTATCTGATCCATCGTAACAACATGTCACAAAATATAGGCAATGGCAATACGTCTGAAATATGAAGAAAAGACTAACCTCTAGCTCATCCAAGTTGACATCAGTGCCCACCGAAGACCACGATGACGACGTCAACAAACCAGCTTTTATCATTTGATCCCTGAAGAACCTTAGTTTGCGGGCCATCTCGGCACATCTTTTGATCTAGAAAGATCGCAACAGAAACAGACGCACATACACGATTTAGCCCTATAACATTCTTTACTACTCTAAACCATTAAAAACCCTTTTTCACAATAAGAATCCAAGTCTACAAACCTGGGCGGCATAGGTCCTCTGAAACGGGCTTTTTTTAGAATTGAGCTGGAAAATAAACGAAGACGATCATCACCATCATTATCAAATTACAATCAGGAAAAATATAAATTATCATCATCATCAAATTTAGGCACATTGCGCGATGATATATTTAGATGTAATTATTTCTAGTTAAACTGAACACATAAATAAATATACAATCGCTGAAAGAAGGTCGGGACTTACGTCTTTGAATTGGAATAGGCCGAGATCCCCGAGGTAGGAAACGGCGCAATGCGCGGATTCGACCGGGATGATTAACTGCACCAACTGCATCGGTTCCGAACGGAGCAGATCCATCGGCGCCGTCATAACTTTTCCGTATCGACGACTAATCAGTTGACGGAATTTGGGATGGGTTTTCTATGTTTATGGGACGATATTTGACTGATCGGAGATCGCTTCAACTGCAAGGCGGATGATCAGGGTTGCTGGTAGGCTATAGAGTCCACCCTGATTTTTTGAAAAAATAATAATATTAAGATATGTCATATAATATAATATATATATATATATATATATATATATATATATATATATATATATATATATATATATATAGAGAGAGAGAGAGAGAGAGAGAGAGAGAGAGAAAACAAAAAAAGGTTCGACCGGTCTCTATCTTTGAGCCTACATTAGAGGAATTGAAGTTCAAGTTTTCGCATATCATGTTCATATAGTACAGTACTAACATACTAACATTATAAATTGTTCTCTTATTGAATAACTTAAAACACTTCAATTCTCCAATTACCAACATTTTTATTAAAACATACATTACACTTATTGTTGCACCTTCGTTTGTTTCTTAAATCTTGATAGAAGTGGCTTATGTTTGTACATGTATGATAGTTTAAGTAGATATTTAACGAGCAATGAACGAAAACGAAAAAAAATATTCAAATGAATTTATACTGATGCTCATCTTAGAATCTTTATTTTTGCTAATGTAACCATTGAATCTTCTTCCGATTTACACAGCATGAGAAGAACTTCATGATCTAAAATATTAACAATAGCTAGGATGAACGAAATGACATACGAAGGAAGAAATACTCCCTCCCAAACTAATGGTTATATTTCTTTTACAAATTATAAAAGAGATCCGACCATTAGTTTGAGACGAAAATTTAAATAGTATTAAACACATATCGAAGCGGAACTAAACAGTCTAACAGAAGCTTGGGGTGGAACATATCCCCCCCCCACACACCTTCACCGACTCTTGACCTTCGGGGTAGGACGACCCCGACCCACGTTGGGAGCGTATGCTCTGCGCCGTTGTAGAAAAATCGTTGTTACTCCTTCGTTAATCCGCGGATCAACCTGAAATTTAGACGATTCTAATCTCAGGTGAATAACTCCAATCTTCTCATGTGATTTTTTTTTTTTGGTTTGGCCCATCAATTCTAAATTTTAAAATTACAATTTTTTTATCTTTCACGATTATTTTTTGTTAATTTTATTTGTACGAAATTTTAACGTCTTACACAGATAGCTTCAAAGTTTCCTTAGGATTTGAGCACTCATTTAAAAAAAAGACTTTACTCCAGTTTTTATCAAAAGAAAGAACCACCACACTTAAAAAAATAGAGCTGCCCATGCAAAAAACTACATTCACATAAGAATAATCCAAGTAAAAATCTTACACAGCCTTATTACAAAAGAAACTGTAATCATAAAAAAAAAATATAGGAAAGAATATCTATAAAGGGTGGGATATTAGATCGACATAAAACTGTTGCAGTAAAAAGTGTTGAAGCAAATATAGAACACAGATAATAATCCAATTTCATTTTCAAAAGAATAAACGGCTTCGTAGAGATCAAACCTCTTCATTTGTTCGCCCATCAAGTATCACCAGCCAAACACTCAGCGTTGATTATCGAAAATTCACAAACAAAATCAATCTACCTGACCTGCGAAGGCGAACAAACCAATCCCGACGCATCCGACCCCACCACCGAAAGGTCACAAACGACACATACCTCCCCCTGCTGAGACAGAACGAAATGCGTCCCACAGTAAGGGCACGTCACGTCTTTTTGCCCCCTGTAAATCGGGACGTACGTGGCCCCACAGACCACAAACGGGTTCCTAAAATCATAATTCAGCTGAGCCGAGTCCTTCAAATTCCTCTCCGCAGCCTGAAGCACCTGACGAGCCTTCTTCGCCTGGCTCTCCACGCTCGGGTTCGTCTCCAGAAGCCTCCGTGCGAAATTAGCCGCTGTGCTCAGATTCTGTGCCTTATAGCAAACACTCATCGCATTCACGAGCGCCAGCCTCAAGTGCGGAAGCTGCAGATTACAGTGAGTGAAATAGGCCGCCAGTTCCTGCTGACGTGTCGGGTCCTCCTTCAGTTCTCTCCTCTTCAGTTCCATCTGCAGACCAAGAACGTATTCCTTCACAATCACGATAAGCTCCTTCACTTCATCCACCTCACGTCGAGTCTCGACCACGATCAGCGGGATCGTGTGGAGGATAGCTAGGAAATGCTTAAGTGCTTCGGAGATTTTTCCGGCGGTCGTAGCCTTGTACCCAGCCTTGAGCTTCTCCTCCAGCTGGGAGAAATCAAATACGAGGGCGGGGGGCCCACGGACATTAGGGCTGGCAGACTCGCTCCAACCCCTCTCCACCGCGATCGAGATAACAGGAGCAGAAGTAAAAGCACGCAAGTAGGTATGGCTTCCCGTGTGAAGGTCGATGAATTGGGGCTTGAGAGGGGCGAAATTCTTGATCCCCAGCTGGCGGATCAATAGGCGCATGGCTGTGTCGAAGTTGCCTGCAGCAGCATGCTCGGCGGCCAGAGACGAGCGCTGGACCCAGATCTGACTAACAGGCATACCCGGAGTCGGAGCAACGAATACAGATGAGCAGGCATTGTTGTTAGTTGTTCTGGGGGTTTCGGCATCGGGAGGAAGGTCGAGATCCTCGAGATCCCATCCGCCCTCCTCGTCGTTCTCCTCGTGCACGTCATCCTCCTCGAGGGCAAGACTGATGTCTACATTGTGAATATTGTCCACGTCAGCGATATCCAGAGCCTCAGACCAATCACCCTCCTCCTCGTATTCTTCTTCCACGCCCCTGGTCGTGCCATCGAGGCCTCCCTCAAATATGCCTTTGCTGACCATCAACAAGGGCCAGTCCCCAGCTGACAGCACCGGGCTTGGGGGCATCAAGAGAGAAGCTTTCTTTCCCTCCTGAGGGAGAGAAGGAACTTTGTCCCCGAGTTCGGAAGCAAGCCGCTCCACAATATCATTGAGATTGTGGACCGAGGCCATGATGTATGCGAGAGGCAAGTGACCCGCATTCTCGAGAATCTTGACACGCTCCCGCACATCACCAAGATACAGTGCATCATGAAACTGGCCCATGACATCATTCTTGACCTCAGCAATTTTCATCATTTTGGACAGCTTGTCGAGATTTCCAGTTATCAGATAGTGGAAAGATAGTCTCTCAAAGTTCTTTGTCTTCTGGTATGCATATTCGACGATCCCAGCATTTCCCTGCCGAAGGGCCTCCACGCCTAGCTTGTACCAATGATCCTTCTCGTCTATCTTTTTAGCGGATTCTAATGCTTTCTCAATGTTGCCACTCTCGAGGGCCAGGTTGAAGCGGGTTCTCTCGTCCTTGACGAAGTAGAGGGCAACCTGCGGGAAGCCCTTCTGCTGAAGATAAGCAATCATGGCCTGTCCGCATAGTTCTGAATTTTTTATCATGGTCATAACCTGATCATACCTCTTCTTCATTAAGGAAAGTTTAAAAACATACTCAGTGGAATCAATAATGATGGGACGGTTTTTCCCATCTCGGTCCAAGCAAAAGATCGTACTCCCGTATATCTTTGTGATATACACGGGTACATCAAGTGTCTTGATGATTCCACTGTCTCCATTAGGAAGACAGTACTTGATGTGCGTCAGAGTAGTATAAATAAAGACACCATTATCATCCCACCCTCCACTCTTGACACGGATGGTCTCATGAAGAGTACAGCGGTGCACAAGCTTTTTATCCGCAATAATGATCGAGTGTTTGCTCAGTAAAGCAACAGCCTCCATATCAGAAGACCAAACCACGTACCGAACAAAAGATGCTTGGAGATCCCCGAGAACAATCCTTTGTTGGAGATCAAAAATGACAACCCTGTCTTCGGATCTGCACAGCAGGCTTCCAGTGCCTGCGTAGAATATAGCATCAGTGGTGATAGGGAGGACACTCTTTTTTACAATCTCATTTTTCAGGTTTTTTACTAGGACTTGGTTGGTGCTCTTCTCGAGCACAGCAAACCTATTCCGTGCAACAAAAACTGCCGAGCCCCCAACACCTCTTTTTGCATCTTGAGCCGTATCACCTCTGCCATAGCTATCTTTGGGAATGACGTAGAGTTCGTATGATCCCCCATCTATGTCTGAGCAAATCAGAACAGCATTCTCGGTAGGACTGTAGGAAAGAGTTCGAGGCCCTTGGTTTAAACTATTGGAGCCAGGACGGCGAATAGGTATCATCTGAGTATCTTTCTGGGATGAATACTCAAAAGCACGTAGAAACCTATCCTTGACATAGAAGAGTGAATCACCACTAACATAGAAAGCAGGTCTTTCTCTCTCCAACTTAAAAACAATCATGCCGCTGTCATGACCAGCAGCCAGAAGATTCATCTCAGGGTGCGCTGAGAGGATCCAGAACCTGTCGTGCTCCCGGCGGAAAGTTTGCAGGCCGGTTCTTTTAGTAGCATCCCAGACTCGGATACTCTTGTCTTCTGAATTAGACACTATGATGTCCTGCCTTGCATGAAACAAAACACATGACACATTGTTCATGTGGCCTCTTAATGTGTCCACCTCCCAAGCCTTTGTATCTGACGTAAAATAAATCCATAATTAGCTATTAAAATAGAGAACCTATGAGTTTTCTGCGTCTAGAAAAGCAATACACAAATCATGTATAATATGGATCGAAAGTAGAAAATCTGGCACCTGTCTAAAGTATAAACATTCACAACTTTGGACACATGCTCACTTGAACCAAAAATATAGATGGAAAAGGAAAAATACTGATCCTTCTGTGCGGATCAGGCTAAACAAAATCTTGATATTCCAAAAAAACATACCATACAATTTAGAAGATCTAATTTGACATAAAAATAATTCCAGAATACATATAATAATAAAATCGTTTTTAGCTGACCTAGAGGGATCTGATCTAGAATCTAATAGTTTGCTCTCGTTGTGACTTGTGATCCAACACTTCTTCATTCATGTTTCTTCTAGTTTTAATTTGCTAAATGATTTTTGAAAGAAAAAATAGATATCAGGCCACGTACCATTCATGCGCCAAATTTTAACTTGGCGGTCATCTGCCCCAGAAACAATCAAAGGGAGGGTCGGATGAAAAGAAGCCCAGTTAACCCCTCGATCATGGCCCTCCAAAACATACTTCACAACAGCATCGACCCCACCAAAAAAGTCTGTATTCATTTGGGACAGTCGCAAAATGTCATCAGCAGGGGATACTGTTTTCTTCCTCAAAGCCCCGATATCCCAAACCCGCACAGTCTGATCCAAAGAGGCTGAAACAACCAGGTCTTCTTTGGGGTGAAATGATGCACCCATCACATAATGGTTGTGCCCAGTCAAAACAGAAATGCAAGTCCGAGATTGCCAGTTCCATATTCTAATTGTCTGATCATCACTAGCGCTTACAATCCAGGGATACTCATGATGGAACTGAACTGTCCGAATGTAGTCGAGATGTCCAAGGAGTGTAAATAGGCACCTGTGCAATTTGTAATTCCAGACCTTTATTTTGTAATCATCACCTGCAAAATTCAGTGTTGACAATATAAGAACATCCCCCTATCCTAAAGTAACAAGTAAACAATTCACCGAAAATCCCCTGACCGAATCTCGCAAAATTTCTCAAACAACTAATCACTAAACAACAATATGAACACACACATCCGAACAGAAAATCCAAATCGCAAAAGCCAATGATCAAGCAAACCGCTCGATCGATCGATCGAAAACATCGATAACTAAACACAAACCAGCAGATCCAAAGATCAAACACCGCATAAGCGCATGAGAAACGCACAATTATCCAAAACAAAGCAGAAATCACACAATGCAAAAAGAAAAAAAAAAAAAACTCAGATTTTATCACTGAGCATTCGTAAAGATAAAATCAAACCTCCAGATACGAAGAGCGGCTGCGATTTATGAAAATGGACGCCTCTGACGGGCCCGTCGTGCTCGTCGAACCGATCAATGAGAGTGCCCATGCGATAATCCCAGAGCTGGATCACGCCACTGTGAAGACTCGCCAAGATCCATGGCCTCTTGGGATGGAAACTTAATCCTTTCACTCTGTTACTCTTCGTCTCAAACTTCGTCAACATTTCCTAAACGATTATTCTCCCCCAAAAATCACAAACTCCTGCAAAAAAAAAAGAACGAAAAAAAAAACGTGAGATCGGCATTCGATCGAAACCGCCGATCATCATCTCCGATCCTAACCTGCTGTAGACCTGTGACGAATTTGGGGATTGAACGTGTGTGTTGAATTTTGCAATGATGAATAACTATGGCGTTTATTTCTCCATTGATGATCTCTGGTGGATCTACTGTACTCGGAGGGAGAGGAGTGTTTGGATCTCGACTCGACAATTTTAATCCAGTTTTTATAAGGGAGCCTATTTTTACTGTTAAATAAACGACTTGTTTTTCTGCCTTCTGATTGGGTGTGTGACATCATTTGACCATATTAGTGTTTCATTCAAAATAAGAAAAGGTAGAAAAATATTGCGCTTTGAATTTTATTTAATAAAAAATAGTATAATAATTTTCAACTCAATGTTTTGTAAAAAAATAAAATTAAGAATTAATTTGGAAAAAATTATTTTAATATATGTATTTAGATTTTATAACTCGTTAAATATATTTTTTAATTGAGTGCTTTAATGTAGTGAATAACTAGTTTACTTTTTATTGTTGAACAATACAAAAATATACTTTGTATTTTATATAAAGAATCTCTCCATATGAATAATGAAATAACGATTATACTCTTCTCTTATTGTCTCCTTATACTATATTATTCTTTCTCAATTCTACTATATTATTCTCTCTCAATTCTCTTGAGTTTATAACACGTTATCAGCACGAACCTCTAAGAAAGCTCAATAGTGTTCTTCATCAAATATTCATCAAGTTATCAGCACGAACCTCTAAGAAAGCTCAATTGTGTTTTTCATCAAATATTCATCTACTCATCCAAGATCCGAAGTTCTAATCACCAAGGATTCAATATCAAGTAAGAATTTATACTTATATTTAATAATACTTATAAATATATTTTTTTCTTCTCTCCTTATTCATAAATTGCTCATATTGTAATCTGATATTAATGAACTTCTTCATAAATTGCTGAAACAATTAAATGTATAATGTTCCTGAAGAACATTATAATATCAAATTAATTATGCTTAAGTTCCTGAAAAACATTATAATATGATATTCTTGAAATAATATCAAATTAATTATCCTTAAAGTTCCTGAAGAACATTCTAATATAATATTCCCGAAGAAATATCAAAACTAAACGTTTCTGAAGAACATTGTGATATGAAGAATATGATATGATATTCCTAAAGAAATACCAAAATAAAATGTTCCTGAAGAACATCGTGCGAGTCTTTCGTGGTCGAGTCATGTGCGAACTCGACCCATGAATCAATTGAGGTACTTCTTGAATTCAAAATGGGTGAAACTTTAGGAAAAGTTAATACAAACCTTGTCGAATAGCACAATAGTTATTTGCTTGAATATTGTGATAGCCACATCAGTTTTAATCCCCATGAAAATTTGATATTCCTGAAATATTATAAAATCAATTATTCTCAATAAGTTTTAAATATTCCCGAAAAATATTATGATATGATATTCATGAATAAATATCAAAATTAAATTTTAATTTTTTTTTTGAGAAGATATGATATTCCCGCAGAAATATCAAATAATATTGCTTATGTGTAGCAATTAAAATTTAAATATTTTAAATCGATATTGATACTATACAAAATATTTCTGAAATAATATTTTTATTGATTGCTCTCGAAGAAGCAAAGTTCAAATATTAGATGTTTTTAATAAAGTTACATCATGATACTCAAAGTGAAACGCCAAATTCGATTGTTCTGGTTGAAACAATAATTACATATGAATCATCCTGATAGATATCTTTTGAAAATCGAGAACAAATGTACTATGTGGGTACTCATGGAATATCGTGATTTTCCTTGTGTGGATCCTATTTCAATCGGAACTTGATGAGTCGATCCACCCACACGCCTTGCTTTTACTGCTATATCGGGAGTTACTCCACGTATTGCTTGACGTAAAACAGATAGTGGATTTGTTTCTGTCTTTTGTTGAATTTTTTTCATGGCTCGATAGATAATTTGATAAGCCAATGATTTTTTTCCGTGTTTCAGAATACGGTTAACCAACATGTTAACTAATCGATTACGATAAATTGGATCGGATTTTGCTGTTTTTTCTTCTGCAGTACCTCGACGTGACATGAGCGTGACAAGGGGTTTAAGAATCAGTTATTCGAATCAAATGTAGTTTCAGAGAAAATTATATATTGAGATTTATTTTGATCCAATCATTGTTAAAACATAATATTTTGATCTCGAATGATCATTGGTAAATATATAATGTTATGCAAATGATGACATGTTAAAGAGTGGGCTCCAGAAGAGCTTTACCAATTATCTCCGGAGGAGCTTTACTAATTATCCCCCACGAGCTTTACTAATTATCCCCAAAGTCCGAACGGGGTCCCGGAGGAAAAACCCCGGTCCCGGGAAGACACCAAAATCGGCATCCCGGGGAGCGTCAAAACGACCGAACCTCCGGGCCAAGAACAATACATTAAAATTCCAAAATCCAAACAGGTCCCGGAAGAAAAACCTCGGTCCTAGAAAGACACCAAAATATTAAAATAAGATCAGCATCCCGGGGAGCGTCAAAACGACCGAACCCCGGGGCCGTGAGCCTTAAAACAATAAGATCGGCATCCCAGAGAGCGCAAAGAAACGGCCAAACACCGGGGCCGACAGCGACCAAACCCCTAAACCACAAATCCCTAAACCCATATGGCTCCAACGGGTCGCGGAGGTGCGGGAAATACAAAACCCCCAAGCCAAGGATCTACGATAGCACAAGCACAGACGCCAGACAAACAACGACAAAGCCTTTTCAAAGCATCAATCAAGACAAGCAAACGGATTTATGAAGCCACGGACCAGACCAAACACAACATTCAGAGAAATCAGCAGAGTCCCTCAACGGACTTCTCTGGGGGCCAGTGTTGTGCCATAAAAATCCCCCACCGACACGTGGAATGGGCCGACACCCGACACCGGATAAAAAGGCCCGGACAGGGCTCCTACTGGTACCATGGGCCCCCACGCCAACTCGCCATCACAAGAATCAGATAATGCCCACGCATATCGTGCCCGGATCCCGGCCAACCGCAACGGGCGACAATAAACCGACATACGGGACGACAGGTCAAATGGTCCCGGAACGCGGCCCAACACGAAGCCCAGGCGCCAATGACCCGCATGCAGTGGGACAATGCCCGAGCCCCCGAATCGCGCCAGCACATCCCATACGGACGCCAAAGATCAGTCCCCCCACCAACTGGTGGCATGGACCCACGTACCAGCCCCCGTCGCGAGGATCATGACAGGCCCCGTGATCGGGCGCCAACGACCCGGGCTTGCGGGAGGACAAACCCGGGATCACACCCCAGCACGAGGCACAGACATTAAACAACCCAACGGGACCCGGCACGAATCACCAAAGCCAAGCAACCCGGCATGAATAGTGACGAGGACGACGGGGCATCAAGCCCTGAGACGCCCCCAGATCCCAACCGCGGGAGAGCACCTCGCGAGTCAACCCGCGACGGAAGGACGCAATCATTCCCGGGCGCCACGTCCCGGGTGTTGGGGATCGTGCATGTATACGCAGCGGAAAACAAAAATTTTATTTTATTTTATTTTTATTGAAAATCCTATTTTCAATATTACATGCATTAATTGATTTAATTCAAATCTATTAAATAAATAATCCACTATTTAATTTAATTATCAAATAATTAAATATTTAATTCATGCATCCCATACTACACAAATTAAATCTTAGCGCAATTAAATTTATCATATAAATTAATCACTTGTAGCGCAAATATATTTATCATATAAATTAATTACACTACTTAATTAATTACGCAAACATGCAGACATAATTAATTGCGTCAATTTGACAATTAACATAATCACAATTATATAATTCAAATCAAATTGGTTTTTAATTAACAATTAAATTAATCTCTATTAATTTTATTTGTCAATTATAATCCAAGTACTTTAGCGCAAACAATTTAACGCAAACAATTAAATCCAAGTTTAATCGTGAGTACCTTAGGGATTCGTCGGACGAAACGAGGTTCGTCGGAAGTCGCGCGGATGCGACGCGGGGATGCACGCGGGGCGTGCGGGCTGAACACGGGGAGAGCCGGGGCGGCTCTCGGCTGGTCGCGGCGGCGGCGCTCGGGCGCGGGCGGGCTTGGCTCGTCGTGCTCGGGCGTTGCTCGTTCAAACCTCCGACGTCTCTCGTCAAATCAGGTTTCACCTCGTATAGGTAATCCCACTCGCGTATTGCACTAGAAATACGAGAGGGAGAATACGACGGGAAAAACGGGCCAGAAAAACGGCGCCGGAATCGGATTCCGGCGAGGCGGGCGGCTGCCGGCGGCGGCGCTGGGCGGCGGCGGGCGGCGGTCCTCCGAGGGAGGCGGCGCTGGGGCGGCGGCGAGAGAGGGAGAGGGAGAGAGGAGAGGCTAGGCTAGAGCTCTCTAGGTTTTGGTGTGTTGTTCTTCATGCCTATGGAGCTCCTTTTATAGGTGAAGAAAAGAGCTACTTGGGCTCAAACCCTAATGGATCGGATCCATTAAGCCTAGCCGGCCCAATTCATTAGCCGTCATTACGTTTCTCCCAAATTGACAATCAATTCGATTTCCGAAAAATATAACGATTATATTTTCTTTCTCGTTTTAACTTTCTCATCGATATGAGATAATAATAAAAATTTCCAATTTCACAAAATCGGAAAGCCCATTTCAGGGGTACTGCTAAATCGGGAAATTTCCCAAAATAGAAAGTGTACACCATCGTGTCCGTTTTCTTTAGCTCATTAATATTTCCAACTCATAATCACAATTATGAATCTCGGATTCAATCATATTGACCTCCGACTATATGTACTTAATTAACAGTTAATTAATACATGATCGTATTCAAGGATTGGTTTACACGAGAATGTGACCCTCAATGGTTCAGGTGTATAACTAGCCGTGGGCTCACAACACATTGTGATTCGAACAACATATTGTTCTTATATCAACTACTCCCGAGAGTTTCAGATTAATAATCATATTATTTAATCTCCGAACAATTCGGTGCCCAACGAATCAGTGACGAGCGTCTAGCAACCACGCTTCACTAATTCCCTAGATACAAATGAAGTGCCTGCAAGAACCTTGTAATATAGTTAGCGTACAGTACGATCCCTCCGATTCATATGTCCTTATCAAACTAGAGATATTGGTCAATCGAGATCTCTTGTTGTGTTTGATAACTTAGCGAACGTTCTAGGCTTCGTATAATCCAGTCGTGATTGATCTAGAGAAACACATTTCTCTAATCACCTCACTGTTCAACTCTGGCCAGAGATTCCGGGACTACGAACCACATAGGACATCTGATGAGCCATTTTATTTGCTCATCTTTGAGCTTTTTTTGAGTCGTTGTTGAGTTAGTTTGAGTCGTTTATGTGTCTGGGAGGGCACAATGGAGTGTTTGGGCAAAGTATGCAGGGATTCATGTCAGCAGGTGGAGATTGTGCGGAAAAGGCAAAGAAATGGTCCACTTTGGGCAAACGCGCGAATTCGAGGCAAAGTGACTAGAGCAGTTTGACCTAAGGAGGCAAAGTCACCACTTTGGGCAAACGCGCGAATTCAAGGCAAAGTGAATTGAGCAGTTTGACCCAAGAAGGCAAAGTCACCACTATGGGCAAAGTGAAGATGTCGAGGAGTCCGAGGAATAGTCACCACCACCACCTGGGAAGAGAAGGAACTGAACTGAAGTCTTTGTACCGGGCAGAGAGTCGCTATCGGGCAAAGTCAAAGACAGCAGAACTTAAATATGGAAAGCGGATTTCTTATGGAAATAGCGGCGCCTAATTCCAGGAGGCCCATGCAGGCCCATGCAGCTGCGATTCTTAACCCTAATTAAAGCCTATAAAAGAGAGGAAGACCTCACGAAAAAGAACAGCACGACACACCAAGATACCACGAAGTAGAGAGAGCAAGGAGCGGCCGCCGGAGAGCGGAGAAGAGATCGGAGCCACCATGGCCGAGATCTTTTCTTCGTTTTAATGTTTTTATGTTTTAATTTCTGTTTGTTATTTCAGTTTGAACAATTCCAGATTTCTTAGTTATGCAATTTAGTTTTATTTTCCAATTTATTTCTTGTTTTATTTATTCGCATATGAGTAGCTAAACTTGCAGGGCGTCTGGGCAAAGGCGGATCGAAGGGAACTCTGGGCTAAGATAGGACCGTGAGGTTGATAGGGCTTAGTTAGCTGCCTGGGGTTTGTTCCCGATACATAGTTGAGGTTTAACTTTATTCTTGCAGGTTTGGGCGGACTAATTTGGTCGTTAGGAAACCCTTACACTTTGAGATACCAGCGATTGATCAACCGAGTATTCCGCGTTAGATGTGCTCGGGCATAGCGTTAGAACGTGTTGGAGTTGCGGTCGTATGATTCGGATTTCCGGACATGCTATTGGCCGAATTGGGTTCGTCGAGAGAGTAATGCGAGTTTGGGCAAACTAGATCCATGCGACCACATAGGTTATCGAATTGTCTAGGTTCAGGGGATTAGGCATAAGTATACCTTGCCTTTTCTTTACCCAGTAAGGACGGATTGGGGTGGGGTGACTGTAGGCGTGACTTAATAGGACTGCTTTCACTTTGTTAGACATCCTATAACCGATTGACAAACCAGCAGTTAAAACCATAAGTGCCAGGGATCGGTAGTTTGCCCAGAGAACCCAGAGAGAAGCCAAAGCCCAGAAGCCTACTTTCCTTTATTTGATTTCAGTGTGATTAATTGTTTTCTGTTTCAGTTTGGTCAAAGTGTTTAGTTATTATTTCTGCATGTTAGTTTGGGTAAATTAGTTTATTTATTTCTGTTAGTTGGTAGTTTGATTAAACGCTGTGACTCAGCAACCAAATTCAAAACCTTTTTATTGTGACACTATTTGGGCAAAGCCGAGATTAACTAAAGTGCAATTGCTTCCTCGTGGGATCGACCCTATACTTATCACTTGCTATCTTGTGTTGAGTTTAGGAACTTTATAAATTTATTTTGGCCGCGTTAGCTTCCACGACAAAGTTTTCGCGTCGTCAAAATTGGCGCCGTTGCCGGGGAGGCAATATTCCAGCAATTAGTTTTCTGTGCTATTTGACTTGTTATTTTTGTTCTTGCTCAGGTTGACCGTACAGGGCAAAGGAGAGCAGAACGAAGAAACCAGGGCAAACAGCACGTGCAGCCCAAAGTAACTAGCCTGCCCAAACAAGAGCCAAGGCAGAGGAGACAAGAAGAGTTTGCCCCGTACTAACCTCAAAAACTACGATGGGAGAGGCGAACAAGACACTAAGGGACATGATGTTCCCTTCGAATCTGAATCTGAGACCTTCAGGCATCACTTTGCCCACGATTAACCAGAACTGGGAGATGAAGCACGACTTCCTAAAAATTCTGCCCAATTTCAGTGACATGCCGTGGGAGGATCCTCAAAGGCATATCCAAGACTTTGAACTAGCCTGTGGAACCATCCAAGGAGCAGCCCCTTTGGGCGAATACATCAGACTTTTGGCGTTCCCATTTTCTTTGGCCGACGAAGCAAGAGAGTGGCTCTATACTTTGCCCGAAGGAGAGGTGAGCACCTGGGCACAGCTCCAGCATAAGTTTTTTGAGAAGTATTTCCCATTATCAAAGATTCAGGAGGTGAGGAAGAAGATTTACAACATAAAGATGGGGAATAATGAAAACTTCCATGACTACTGGGCTAGGTTCAAACAAATATTGGTCAAATGCCCACAACATCAAATCCCAGACCATGATCTTATACAATACTTCATGACTGGACTTTGCCCAACGGAGAGGAAACTCCTCAACGTTGCATGTGGAGGATCAGTGTTAAATAAGTGCGCAAATGACGCGTTCAGATTGTTCCAAGAGTTGGCAGAGGCTTCAAGAGAAGACGAAAGTGATCTGCCCAAACAGAATATGCCTTTGCCCACAACAGAAGACTCCAAAATTGACAGGTTGTGTAGTACCATGGAGCAATTCATGGAAAACATGGTAACGAGGTCAAAGAAAGTGGTCAAGGCATGTAGAATATGCAAGGATGAAGATCACACTACGGATCAATGCCCCAGACTCGTCGTTAAGGAAGTAAATGCAATGGGTCATGTGAACAGATTTGGGCAAAGCTGGGGAAAACATCACTTTGACCCCCCACTCAGACGTATACAACACCGAATGGAGGTACCATGAAGATTTTAGGTACGAGAATAAACCAGTGGAGGGTCAGTATGCGAACCAATACCCCCAGCACTACCATCAACATCAATTCCAAGGGCAATACCCTCAGCAAAACCAAAGCTATGAACCCTCACTTGCGGAACTAGTCAGTTCCATGGCTAGGGAGAATTTGAAGGCTCAACAAGAGAATGAGAGGTTCAAGGCTGAGGCACGTGGGCAATTTCAGAACATTAATTCACTGTCCGAGATGGTTCAGACTTTGGTCAAAGAGAGTTTGAAGTCCCAGCAAGAGAGTGAGAAGTTCAAGGTAGATACATGTGGGCAACTCCAAAGCATTAATTCACAGTTGGCATACCTTGCCCAAATAGTGGCTAAAGTAGAAAAGAAAGTGGAGGAGCTGCCTGCCCAAACTGAAGTGAACAAGGCCCAAGTGTGTGCGATTCAGGCTAAGAGCGAAGAACGTCCAACTGAGGTAGTTAGACCAGTAGAGCATGATCAAGAATCTGGAGAAGAACATAAAGAAGAGCCTCAGGGACACACCGCAATTAACCAAAGGATGAAAGAAACGACACTTAGGGCAAAGCGAGACAAATCTCCACCACCGAAGATCAGATTACCCTTCCCAGGAAGATTGATTAAAAGCAATGAAAGGAAAGATGCAGATGAGATGATCCAACTTTATAAGAAGGTAGAAATCAATATGCCTCTTCTTACAATTTTGAACACTATGCCCAGGTGTGCCAAGTTCTTGAAGGAGTTATCTACAAAGAAAGTCCAATACCGAAGGGATGAAATATTTGAAGCCAGAGAGAGTGTGTCCTCGATCATAAAGAATAATGGACTGACCGAGTGTGGAGACCCAGGGATGTTTCACGTTCCTTGCATCATTGGTACGAAGAATATTGAAAAAACCATGTTGGATCTGGGCACATCGATCAACATCATGCCCAAGACGATGTATGAGGATTTGGGCATTCGACAACTGAAATCCACAAGGGTTGTGATTCAGCTAGCCGACGAATCAAACGTCTACCCCAAGGGCTTACTGGAAGACATTTTGGTCAAGGTGGAGGACTTCATTTTCCCTGCCGATTTCTATGTGGTGGATATGGGCAAATTGAATAAAGAGCCAGTGATGATTCTGGGTAAACCGTTCTTGAAATCGACCAAGACTGATGTTGATTGTCAAACTGGGAGGCTGACATGTAAATTTGAGGAAGAGACGGTCACCTTTGATCTATACAAGCCCAAGCACTCCGTACACATTGAACAAGTCCACTACATTGACCAAATCAAGAAGGACGTTGAGGAAATACCTATCCAAAGTGGGGTGTATGACCAAACTGACATTGCCGTCCAAAAAGGAATGATGAATGATAAAATCAAAGCTCAAACAGAGGAGGTACAATGGACAACCAAAGAGTTTGGGTCGCTGGAAAATTACACTGACGGTTTGGGCAAACTGTCAACACCAGAGGAGATTTTCATGACACCGTCTCTTGATAAACCAACAATGATGGAACCCAATATACCTCCAGAGCATTTAAAGGACATGTTTCTAGGGCAAACTGGCACTTTGCCCGTAAGCGTCGATGAATTTGTGACCTGCCCAAAGGAAGAAAAGCTCGCGGAAATGTGTGGGCAACACAAGAAGGGCATAGGATTGCCAGTGGCGGTCATAAGAAGTATTAGCCCGACCATATGCAGGCGTCACATCTTGTTTGAGGAAGAGGCTGTGCCCATACAAGACCCCCAAAGGAAGCTTAACCCGAAAACGGAAGAAATGATATCAAAGTTTCCATACCCAAGCATTGTGAAGCAACTGAGAAGATTTTATGGGCATACTGGGGCAGTCAAGAATTTTGTGAAGGATCTTCTAGCATTGGTCTTTGCCCTCCAAAATTTCAGGTCATTTCTATTGGGCAGTAAGACCACAACTGACCACTATGCTTTGAAGTACCTTAGTGCGAAGAAAGAGAGCAAGTTGCCCCTGACCAATGTGCTACTAATTGGTTTGGGCAAACTACCAGGCACTTTACATGGATGGATGATGAGCAACTGCACAGACTTACTAAAGTGCCTGAAGGCCTCATATGGGCATAACGAGGAGAAGCTTAAACCTCGCACCATGAATAATGGTGAGCATACATCACGTCATGCCTATGACGATAACTAGGGCGCTGACCAGGAGGCAACCTGGTATGTTTTTCTTTTATTTTTATTTTTATTTTTATTTTATTTAGGAATAAAACTTCTTTGCGGATAGAGCACTTTGACTTGTCTCAACCCAAGAGAGAGGAAGGGTTTGTTCGTTCTTGATGTGCAGGATAAAAGGAGGGCGAAAGGGCAGCGGTGTGGGCATACCGGCTACTTGGTCAAACTACAGATTACACTAGAAGATGAATGAGCTCCCTAAAGTTGCAAGGATGACCCCTGGAACGAAGTCAAGGTCTGGGCAATCGTGCTCACGCTACTGATTCCGGGCAAAGTCCTGAGGCGACAAGACAAAGGCCTCGTATAGCTGCTGAACATTAATGTCCCACTTTGCCCAATGCCTAATTCAGGTTTTACCTTGCATCTACCTCCTCCTAAGTTGTCCTCCCTATAGTCTCTTTTCTTTTCTTTTCTTTTATTTTCTTTTCTTTTCTTTGAGTCACTTCGAGTCAAGGGTTGATCTTTTCGTTGACACACTTTGCCAAGGCAAAGTGTGTGAGCGAGGAGGTTCACCATACTCAGTATGTTCGTTGTTGTTTGGAGTTTGGTCGAGGGAAGCCCCTACTGATCTTGTTACTTTCACCCACTTTGCCAAGGCAAAGTGTGTGAGGGGGGAAAGGGAAAGGGCAAACCTCTGTGTCTGGTCGTTGTCAAGCATGATTATATGAATACCTGTGGGCAAACTTAGAGCATTTTATTTTTACAGCAACTCAAACTTAATAGTTAAAGGCATGAAAATAGGGACGATGGAACTGTACTAGGCAAACTGTGAGATTTGAGCCATGCATTGAATTGAAGTTTCTTTCTTGAGAGTCTGTTGTGATATTTATGATGCCTGACTTTGCCTATTTGCTGTGATAAGTAGTTTTGTTAAGTTGGGTTATTAGATGATTAGGGCATTTCTTTCCAGTTTGACTAAATGAACATTAATCCCTTGTTAGCCCCTTTGAGCCTGTGAAATTTTCTTTGATACCAGTCTGGCACTTTGCCAATAGGCAACCAGACAGATATGAGAGGGGTAGAAAGATTGATGTTGAAAAAAAAAAAAAAAAAAAAAAAAAGAGAAAAAAAAAAAAAAGAGTAATAAGTTTGGTTGTGTGCTAAGGCCCGTAAGAAAGGGGCAAAGTGGTAGAGGAAGGCTAAACCCAAAATAGAGCCCTCTGCCCAAACCGTACCTACTCCTCAAAATTCACCCAAAGAGCCTAACATTACAACCCAATAAAAGCCCCTATGATGAGACCCCCCACTTAGTTAGAATAACTTGATCAGCAAACTGTCAAATTTGGGCAAAGTACGTACACAGCAGAAATGAGTGACATTATACCATACACTGAAAAGAGAGATACACTTGTGAGGGAGTGACCCAAAGTCCTAGTACAGAATCTTGACCGAATTTTTATGTTTCTAACTCGAATTTTGATTTGTCTGTATATGCTATGCCCAGTTCAATTATATCATTCATGCTAGTCCTTTGAGTCTCTGTTTACTTTGTCCCCCCCCAACCTTGATTTCTTTTTTTTTACTTTGGCCTTGAGTTTGGTAAGTCATACACTACGCTTGAGGACAAGCGTACTTCAAGTGTGTGCGGTTTGATGAGCCATTTTATTTGCTCATCTTTGAGCTTTTTTTGAGTCGTTGTTGAGTTAGTTTGAGTCGTTTATGTGTCTGGGAGGGCACAATGGAGTGTTTGGGCAAAGTATGCAGGGATTCATGTCAGCAGGTGGAGATTGTGCGGAAAAGGCAAAGAAATGGTCCACTTTGGGCAAACGCGCGAATTCGAGGCAAAGTGACTAGAGCAGTTTGACCTAAGGAGGCAAAGTCACCACTTTGGGCAAACGCGCGGATTCAAGGCAAAGTGAATTGAGCAGTTTGACCCAAGAAGGCAAAGTCACCACTATGGGCAAAGTGAAGATGTCGAGGAGTCCGAGGAATAGTCACCACCACCACCTGGGAAGAGAAGGAACTGAACTGAAGTCTTTGTACCGGGCAGAGAGTCGCTATCGGGCAAAGTCAAAGACAGCAGAACTTAAATATGGAAAGCGGATTTCTTATGGAAATAGCGGCGCCTAATTCCAGGAGGCCCATGCAGGCCCATGCAGCTGCGATTCTTAACCCTAATTAAAGCCTATAAAAGAGAGGAAGACCTCACGAAAAAGAACAGCACGACACACCAAGATACCACGAAGTAGAGAGAGCAAGGAGCGGCCGCCGGAGAGCGGAGAAGAGATCGGAGCCACCATGGCCGAGATCTTTTCTTCGTTTTAATGTTTTTATGTTTTAATTTCTGTTTGTTATTTCAGTTTGAACAATTCCAGATTTCTTAGTTATGCAATTTAGTTTTATTTTCCAATTTATTTCTTGTTTTATTTATTCGCATATGAGTAGCTAAACTTGCAGGGCGTCTGGGCAAAGGCGGATCGAAGGGAACTCTGGGCTAAGATAGGACCGTGAGGTTGATAGGGCTTAGTTAGCTGCCTGGGGTTTGTTCCCGATACATAGTTGAGGTTTAACTTTATTCTTGCAGGTTTGGGCGGACTAATTTGGTCGTTAGGAAACCCTTACACTTTGAGATACCAGCGATTGATCAACCGAGTATTCCGCGTTAGATGTGCTCGGGCATAGCGTTAGAACGTGTTGGAGTTGCGGTCGTATGATTCGGATTTCCGGACATGCTATTGGCCGAATTGGGTTCGTCGAGAGAGTAATGCGAGTTTGGGCAAACTAGATCCATGCGACCACATAGGTTATCGAATTGTCTAGGTTCAGGGGATTAGGCATAAGTATACCTTGCCTTTTCTTTACCCAGTAAGGACGGATTGGGGTGGGGTGACTGTAGGCGTGACTTAATAGGACTGCTTTCACTTTGTTAGACATCCTATAACCGATTGACAAACCAGCAGTTAAAACCATAAGTGCCAGGGATCGGTAGTTTGCCCAGAGAACCCAGAGAGAAGCCAAAGCCCAGAAGCCTACTTTCCTTTATTTGATTTCAGTGTGATTAATTGTTTTCTGTTTCAGTTTGGTCAAAGTGTTTAGTTATTATTTCTGCATGTTAGTTTGGGTAAATTAGTTTATTTATTTCTGTTAGTTGGTAGTTTGATTAAACGCTGTGACTCAGCAACCAAATTCAAAACCTTTTTATTGTGACACTATTTGGGCAAAGCCGAGATTAACTAAAGTGCAATTGCTTCCTCGTGGGATCGACCCTATACTTATCACTTGCTATCTTGTGTTGAGTTTAGGAACTTTATAAATTTATTTTGGCCGCGTTAGCTTCCACGACAAAGTTTTCGCGTCGTCAACATCCATGATCTATATCAAGCGATCAGATCCCCTACTACCATGCACAGACTTCACATCAGATTTCGAACTGCACGAACATCGTCTCCTTTTTCGACTTACTCCCTTTCCAGGGAATCAGAAACACGTTACGATACAGCTAGTCCTCTGATGAAGTCACGGTGATGTCTGGGTCTTAAGGATTAATTGTGTACAACTATATTATGGAATTCTCTACTCGATCAGTGATAACCACTTAGAGATTCCAGGGAGAGGGGGTTCAGTGAACTCATCAACAGTGAGCACCCACTCATGTATGTCGATGTCCCAACACCGAGGCTCGAGATTAGCCCACATACACTAAGTGCTAGTCTCAAGGGGGAAAGGCCGGGTATCCTTGTTATTGGCGTAACCCATCGACTAGGAACTGAGTTTGACCAGTTACGTTGCGTTAACAGAATTATCTCTCGGTTTCCACAAAACCGAATTCATACAACATGTGTAACTGTACAGGACTATATCTATGATTCAACATGGGGAGTAGATATAGCATATGCCTTAATTAATCATAATTAATAATCTTTTCATAATTTCGAAATAAATTGATAATATTTATTAATTAAATAATAAATTAGGTTCGACCACAGCCACAGGTTGGCTTGTTGGTCACCTACTCTATCAATCTCCCACTTGACCTAAAGCCAACTGCTCTCGTATCTAAGTCCCATCGACTCTCGATGTTTCTCGTGGACTGATTTAGACAAAGGCTTGGTAAAGGGATCAGCTATATTATCTCCCGAAGTGACTCTTTCGACCAAGACGTCACCTCTCTCAACGATCTCGCGGATCAGATGATATTTCCTCAGTACATGTTTGGATTTCTGATGAGATCTCGGTTCCTTAGCTTGTGCTACGGCTCCCGTGTTATCACAGTACAACGTTACTGGATCACTTGCGCTCGGAACGACTCCCAACTCTTGGATGAAGTTCCGTATCCAAACAGCCTCTTTTGCAGCTTCACTTGCCGCAACATATTCAGCTTCGGTGGTGGAATCAGCCGTGGTTTTCTGCTTGGAACTCTTCCAACAGACGGCACCTCCGTTCAGCTTGAATATGTATCCCGATATCGACTTAGAGTCGTCCACGTCAGATTGAAAACTAGAGTCCGTAAACGCCTCTATCTTCAAATCGTGACCTCCATAGACTAAGAACATCTCTTTGGTATTTCGCAAATACCTAAGAATGTCCTTCACGGCTTTCCAATGAGCCGGTCCAGGATTAGACTGATACTTGCTCGTGACACTCACAGCATGAGCAATATCAGGTCTAGTACATAGCATGCCATACATCACGCTTCCAATACCGGATGCGTATGGTGTGCGATTCATCCTCTCGATTTCCAGTTCCGTTGCTGGACACATGGTTTTTGAGAGACGAATTCCATGACACATTGGCAAAAACCCTCTCTTGGAGTTTTCCATGTTAAACCGTTTTAAAATGGTTTCTATGTACAAGGATTGTGATAGGCCGATCATCTTTCTAGATCTATCTCTATAGATTCGTATTCCTAATACGTAAGATGCCTCGCCTAAATCCTTCATCGAGAAACGTGTGGACAACCATGCTTTCGTTGCCTGCAGCATACCTAAATCATTCCCAATGAGTAGTATGTCATCAACGTATAGCACTAAAAACGTCACGGCGCTCCCACTAACCTTCTTGTATACACAAGGTTCCTCCGGGTTCTTGACAAAATCAAACTCTTTGATTGTGTTGTCAAAACGTTTGTTCCAACTTCGGGATGCTTGTTTCAATCCATAAATGGATCGCTGGAGTCGGCAAACCTTTTGCTCTTCTCCAGGAGATATGAAGCCTTCCGGCTGCGCCATATAAATTTCCTCCTCAATGTCCCCATTGAGAAACGCGGTCTTCACATCCATTTGCCATATCTCGTAGTCGTACCACGCAGAGATGGCCAGCAAAATCCTAATGGATTTAAGCATAGCGACTGGTGAAAAGGTTTCCTCATAGTCAACACCTTGCTTTTGAGTATATCCTTTTGCCACCAACCTAGCTTTAAAGGTCGCAACCTTTCCATCAGCTCCAACTTTCCTTTTATAGATCCACTTGCAGCCTATGGGAACGATTCCTTTAGGTGGGTCTACCAACGTCCATACGTTGTTGGAATACATGGAGTCCATTTCGGATTTCATGGCAGTAAGCCAATGTCCCTTGTCCGTATCCAATACGGCTTCATTGAAGGTTCTAGGATCGGATCCATCATCAATGATTTCGTGATCACTATCAACGAGGAACAACCGATCAGGCAACCTCCGAACTCTTTCGGATTTACGGACTGTCGGTCGTGGAGGTGTATCAGTGGTTTGTTGAATTGGCTCTGGTTCAGGGACTGGTGCATGAACTTCAGTTTGTGGGTCGTCATCTCGAACCTCTTCGAGATCTACTATGCTGCCTTTTCCATCCGCTAGGAATTCCTTCTCAAGGAATACAGCATTTCTCGAGACAAACACTTTTGCCTCAGAAACATAGTAGAATTCATATCCCATGGAATCCACGGGATATCCCACAAAGTAGCATAAGTCGGATTTACTATCCAACTTATCTCCCACTAGCCGCTTCACGTAAGCGGGACAACCCCATATCTTTATATGTTTGAACGTGGGCTGTCGGGAATGCCAAAGTTCATAAGGTGTGGATTTAACTGCTTTAGTGTTAAGTCTATTTAGCAAATAGGCGGCTGTCAAGAGTGCGTGACCCCACAAGTACGCCGGTAACTCAGTGACACTCATCATAGATCGAACCATGTCCAACAGGGTTCGGTTACGACGCTCGGACACTCCGTTCAACTGGGGTGTTCCAGGAGGAGTCCACTGAGAGAGAATCCCATTCTCTTTTAGATAGTCTATAAACTCAGCGCTTAAGTATTCGCCACCACGATCGGATCGTAGTTGCTTAATACGAAGCCCAAGTTGATTCTCCACTTCATGTCGGAAGTCTTTGAACCTTTCAAAAGTCTCCGATTTGTGCTTCATTAAGTACACGTAACCATACCTTGAAAAATCATCGGTAAAGGTTACGAAGTAGTTGAATCCACCCCTCGCACTAACACTTAGTGGACCACACACGTCAGTATGGATCAGATCCAATAGACCTTCAGCACGTGCCATTGTCCCTTTGTAGGGAGACTTGGTCATTTTCCCTTTTAGGCAAGCTTCACAAGCTTGGAGCGATTTCACATCATCAAGTGTGAACAGCCCTTCCTTTAGGAACTCATTCAATCGTCTCAGGGAAACATGTCCTAGTCGGGCATGCCAAAGTTGTGCGGGGTTAAGACTAATTTCTTTTCGTTTTGCTGTTAGCACATTAACAGGGATCTCGTTTAAGTTAAGTTCATATAAATTGTTTGACAGATGTCCCTTACATATCACTTTATCGTCCTTTTGTATAAGGCAAATCGAATTTCCAAAAACAAAAGAATAACCTTCATTATCCAAAACAGGAATAGAAATAAGGTTCCGAATAAGTGATGGAACGTAAAGACAATTGTTCAAAACTAATTTAAAACGAGAATCAGAAACATCTAAGTAAATAGTCCCGATGGCTTCAGCAGCAACTCTTGCTCCGTTTCCCATCCTCAAGAAGGTCTCACCTTCCTTGAGCTTCTTACTTCTTGTCATGAGCTGCAAATCATTACAGAGATGTGAGCCACAACCGGTATCCAATACCCATGAAGAAGAATTTAAGGATAAATTTACTTCTATGTAAAACGTACCATTCCCAGAACGTTTCTGGTCAAGGTACTCCTTGCAGTTACGGCGCCAATGGCCTTTCTTTCCACAATGGTGACAAACGTCATCAACAGATTTGACGACTTTGTCCTTAGATCCACCTTTCTTCCTTTTATAGACCATCTTGCTCGAGGAAGAAACATTTTCTTTCCTCTTCTTCGGACAGGAACGCTTCCTCTCAGAAGTCGAAGCAATGAGAACAGATTTCTCCTTTTTGATAGTCGTTTCAAAACTGACCAACATGTTAAGCAGCTCCTCGAGAGGTGGTGCTAGTTTGTTCATGTTGAAGTTCACTATGAACGGTTCATACGAACTTGGGAGAGACAGGAGGATCAAATCCACCGAGAGCTCTTCAGATAGGACGACCTTGAAATTCACTAGCTTCTCAATGAGACCGATCATTTTGATTCCATGCTCGTGGACCGAAGCCCCTTCGCGCAGTTTCATAGTGGTCAGCTCCTTCGTAGCAGTGAACCTCGCAGTCCTAATATTCTCACTGTACAGGCCATCAAGATGAATCTTGATATCATGAGCCCATTCATACGTTTCATATTTCCTAGCAAGCTCAGGAGACATCGCAGCTATCATATAGCATCGAACAGTATTATTGTCCTCTCGATATTTCTCATATTCAATGTTCTTCTCCTCATCGTCAGTTGAGGAATACTCATCCCTATCGTTCAGAACGTAGGTGAGGTGATCAAGTTGCAGCACAAGTTTGAGATTGCGTAGCCAATCAAGATAGTTTGGGCCAGTGAGTTTGTTTTGGTCGAGGATCGACGCTAGGGGATTCTTAGACATGATTACTGAGAAAATTTTAAGAAGATTAATTAGTGATAGTTCGAATTATGATTGCAATTAAAATTGTGAGGACTTTTAGGAATTTTTTAATTGCCTCCCACTAAATTTTTCGAATTCCACTATCCTCTAGTGAACAGACGGGAAAATCCAATTTTCCTTAGATGGGCTTTAGGTCCAAAGGCGTAAACCATAACTCGTAGTTAATCTAGCCCAGTTATGTTTACCCAATGGTAGAAAACTATTTTTCAATCACATCTCTATGTGATACTAAAGTTAGCTTTTCCTCACCATGACAATGAACTACGTTAATCGTACCCTTCAAAGTCAACCTTGTGTCAAGACCGACCCACCGATATGAGAAGTGAAAGTTGGATTCCAATAAACGTGTACAGCCTATAGTTAATCTATCCGACTGCACAAATCTAAAGGAATCGTGGCCAACACGTCTCCATCATATGTCGGTAAATCACAGCTTGACTCACAAGCAGTACTCCCCGCTAACACGGCATACCATACTACTTGCAAGTGGCTTTCTCATGATTTACCGTCGGCAGAAGGAAAGAAGAAAAAAAACGACACATCGGTTCTTCTTTATGGCTTGATATACATTCTCGGGAGAGAATGGAGGACTACAGGATTATTTATCTCATCAGATTGAGTGAGCGATCGATTGTTGATTCCTAACAACTATGTTCTCTATAGGCCATCCTAATGGAGTACATACGATCATAATATATATCACAATATATATATCTCACATAAGTCATATAATTCACATAGCATTTAATCACAATTAAAACGAGGTATGTAAATTAAATTGGTACTCTATTAATTAACTTGATTTAACAATTAAATCAAATAATTAATCTATCACCTTGTTGATCGAATATTTAAATCAATTATTTAATTGGTCAATAAATAATTTCACTAAATTAAATATTGATACTTATTTTCTATTTCAATTTATTAATATCCCAATACTCAAACGTGATGTCTCGTAAGTGAAGACTCGAAGCTTCTAACCAGCGATTCATCATGCAAACGACCCTATCTCCCATAAATGGGGGAGCCGAGCAGATCATCGATTTTATGTCATCATATGACTCGAAGATCTCTAATTTGTTTTAACAGAAACAAGTCTAGATGAATCACTCCCCGAGGTGAATTCACGTTTGACGTTGATTTGTTACTTAACAACAAATTAGGCATTGTTTGAACTATTAGATAAAAATAAATATCTTAATAGAAACAACTAAGTCCCAATCAAATAACATTAAATCAATCAATTCAACAAACAGCATGCTTAAAGGTGATTATATTCATAGACAATTAATCAATTTCAGAACCTACGCTCTGATACCACTGTTGGGGATCGTGCATGTATACGCAGCGGAAAACAAAAATTTTATTTTATTTTATTTTTATTGAAAATCCTATTTTCAATATTACATGCATTAATTGATTTAATTCAAATCTATTAAATAAATAATCCACCATTTAATTTAATTATCAAATAATTAAATATTTAATTCATCATCCCATACTACACAAATTAAATCTAGCGCAATTAAATTTATCATATAAATTAATCACTTGTAGCGCAAATATATTTATCATATAAATTAATTACACTACTTAATTAATTAACATGCAGACATAATTAATTGCGTCAATTTGACAATTAACATAATCACAATTATATAATTCAAATCAAATTGGTTTTTAATTAACAATTAAATTAATCTCTATTAATTTTATTTGTCAATTATAATCCCAGTACTTTAGCGCAAACAATTTAACGCAAACAATTAAATCCAAGTTTAATCGTGAGTACCTTAGGGATTCGTCGGACGAAACGAGGTTCGTCGGAAGTCGCGCGGATGCGACGCGGGGATGCACGCGGGGCGTGCGGGCTAAACACGGGGAGAGCCGGGGCGGCTCTCGGCTGGTCGCGGCGGCGGCGCTCGGGCGCGGGCGGGCTTGGCTCGTCGTGCTCGGGCGTTGCTCGTTCAAACCTCCGACGTCTCTCGTCAAATCAGGTTTCACCTCGTATAGGTAATCCCACTCGCGTATTGCACTAGAAATACGAGAGGGAGAATACGACGGGAAAAACGGGCCAGAAAAACGGCGCCGGAATCGGATTCCGGCGAGGCGGGCGGCTGCCGGCGGCGGCGCTGGGCGGCGGCGGGCGGCGGCTCCGGGCGGCGGTCCTCCGAGGGAGGCGGCGCTGGGGCGGCGGCGAGAGAGGGAGAGGGAGAGAGGAGAGGCTAGGCTAGAGCTCTCTAGGTTTTGGTGTGTTCTTCTTCATGCCTATGGAGCTCCTTTTATAGGTGAAGAAAAGAGCTACTTGGGCTCAAACCCTAATGGATCGGATCCATTAAGCCTAGCCGGCCCAATTCATTAGCCGTCATTACGTTTCTCCCAAATTGACAATCAATTCGATTTCCGAAAAATATAACGATTATATTTTCTTTCTCGTTTTAACTTTCTCATCGATATGAGATAATAATAAAAATTTCCAATTTCACAAAATCGGAAAGCCCATTTCAGGGGTACTGCTAAATCGGGAAATTTCCCAAAATAGAAAGTGTACACCATCGTGTCCGTTTTCTTTAGCTCATTAATATTTCCAACTCATAATCACAATTATGAATCTCGGATTCAATCATATTGACCTCCGACTATATGTACTTAATTAACAGTTAATTAATACATGATCGTATTCAAGGATTGGTTTACACGAGAATGTGACCCTCAATGGTTCAGGTGTATAACTAGCCGTGGGCTCACAACACATTGTGATTCGAACAACATATTGTTCTTATATCAACTACTCCCGAGAGTTTCAGATTAATAATCATATTATTTAATCTCCGAACAATTCGGTGCCCAACGAATCAGTGACGAGCGTCTAGCAACCACGCTTCACTAATTCCCTAGATACAAATGAAGTGCCTGCAAGAACCTTGTAATATAGTTAGCGTACAGTACGATCCCTCCGATTTATATGTCCTTATCAAACTAGAGATATTGGTCAATCGAGATCTCTTGTTGTGTTTGATAACTTAGCGAACGTTCTAGGCTTCGTATAATCCAGTCGTGATTGATCTAGAGAAACACATTTCTCTAATCACCTCACTGTTCAACTCTGGCCAGAGATTCCGGGACTACGAACCACATAGGACATCCATGATCTATATCAAGCGATCAGATCCCCTACTACCATGCACAGACTTCACATCAGATTTCGAACTGCACGAACATCGCCTCCTTTTTCGACTTACTCCCTTTCCAGGGAATCAGAAACACGTTACGATACAGCTAGTCCTCTGATGAAGTCACGGTGATGTCTGGGTCTTAAGGATTAATTGTGTACAACTATATTATGGAATTCTCTACTCGATCAGTGATAACCACTTAGAGATTCCAGGGAGAGGGGGTTCAGTGAACTCATCAACAGTGAGCACCCACTCATGTATGTCGATGTCCCAACACCGAGGCTCGAGATTAGCCCACATACACTAAGTGCTAGTCTCAAGGGGGAAAGGCCGGGTATCCTTGTTATTGGCGTAACCCATCGACTAGGAACTGAGTTTGACCAGTTACGTTGCGTTAACAGAATTATCTCTCGGTTTCCACAAAACCGAATTCATACAACATGTGTAACTGTACAGGACTATATCTATGATTCAACATGGGGAGTAGATATAGCATATGCCTTAATTAATCATAATTAATAATCTTTTCATAATTTCGAAATAAATTGATAATATTTATTAATTAAATAATAAATTAGGTTCGACCACAGCCACAGGTTGGCTTGTTGGTCACCTACTCTATCACCGGGGGCGTATCGCGGGGCTCTGACGCCGCACAGGTGCGACCTGCCCCAATGTTCATGAACCCAGGACGGCCATATATGTGCATGCAGAAACACGTGTCGATTCCGGACACTTGGAATTCCACGCACATCCTGGAAGGATAAGGACCCCAGTCGCGCACATGGACGTGGGGCCCCAAGGACGGGGTCCGGGACACAAAAGCTCAGACCCGCGCACCGTCCCGGGATCGAGCTGGAATCACCAAGTCAAGCGGGAGACCGATCACAGAGCATCCAAAGGGTGAACTGAGCTGAGGCCTCAACCTACCATCATCACGGACCCCCTGCCACGACGGGGCGGCACGCAGAAATCATCTTCGAGGACCTCGTATCTCGGCGAAACGCGCCTCGGAATCGTGCCTCGGCATTTAATGTCTCTAGACTAGGTACCCAACGTGTTAAGGGTATCGTGGCATGGATAAGAATGTATGATCGCCTATAAAAGGCACCCTCCCGTAAACGATTGAATGGCGGTACAAATTAGCTAATAAAGCCATTAAAGAAATAAAGGATATTATCCTCCCAAACTCCAAGCTCTTATCCTGTTTTCCAGTCTAAAGTAATCAGCCCTTTCTACATATAAATTTAATGTATTGGTACCGTTTCCAAACCCTCTAAACACAGCCCAGCCCCGTTACTTTCAACCCGACCAAAACGTGCCAAAACATTTGGCGCTAGAAGGAGGGGGTTGTAATCTTTAGACCCAGGAAAAAAGCCAGGAAGAAAGATGTCCGGCCAGGAGCAAGACGGAGCCACCGCGTCAGATTCCTCGAGATCTGCCACCAGGCGGAGGTTGGAACGAGGAAAGATGCCCGAGGAGGATGAGCCCATGATCCGCCCACTTACCAAGCAAGGAGTTTACCCGGCGTCGGAGACCGAGGTCAGACGCAAGGATGCGAGGCCGCACCGATCCGTCTCCCGGCAAGCTCGGAGCGGCAGCGAAGCACGGCGGAAGAGACGCCATCATCTCCCGGAGCGGCGCCATCGACATTCACACCCCAGCCCGATCCGGGGCCCACTTCCGCTCGCCACCGAGGTCCCGTTCACAAGCGACATGCTCGACACGCCCGAGAAGATCGACGAGATCATGGCCAACTTAACCCAACGTAAGCACGCTTTAACCACTCATGTTATCCATTCAGGTGATAAACATGCCAAGATGAGCAACAATGAGTCCGAACATCAGTCCGCCTCGACAGCACCACGGGTGCCGGAGTACGGGGACCCAGATTTGCGAGCACGCTTGGAGAGGCAAAGCCCTCTGCCCCTCGCTCAGGCCGCTCCCGTTTCGGGACCTGAAGCAGGCCTGCACGATCTATACGAGAAGATCACGGAGATGAAGAAGGAACTCGACGAGGTGCGAGCCGGACCCGAGCGAGCCGATTTCTGCAAGGAGCCGTTGGCCCCGGAAATCGAACATGCCGCCATGCAGCACGAGATACAACCCTTACAGACGACTCTATACGACGGAAAGACGGACCCCGAGGTCCACCTCAGCCGATTTCGTACGTACATGTCGGGACGAGGTGCCAGCGACGCCACGAGATGTCGTCTGCTTCCTTTGACTCTGGGAGATACGGCCCACAAATGGTTCGCCGGGCTGCCCGCCAGATCTATCCATTATTTTGATGACTTGGTCCAGAGGTTCGTCGCCCACTTCGCCTCAAAGGTCAATCGGCTCGAGCAGAGCCAAAGGTTGATCGGCGTCAAACAGGCGCCGCATGAAAGCGACAAATCTTACGTGGACAGAGTGGGAGACATCCTACTCAGCGGAGAGGAAGTCGGCGACGATCTAAAGCTACACACTGCCATGAGTGGGCTTCGGAAGGATTCAAAGCTGTTCAAACGCCTCATGCAATGCTACCCACGGAGTTACGAGGATTTCCGCGTCAAGGCAGGGGCACAATGTTGGTTCCAGAAGCTTATGCGGGAAAACAACGACGCCCCGGATCCAAAGAAGAAATGTCAGGACCCCGAGGACCGGAGGCCGGCGAACATGCCAAGACAGGCTCCTTACAAGCCATACGAGAAAAGTCGCCCGCCCCCGAGCTATAGAGAGATGGAGGTGAAACTGGTGGAACAAACGGGTCAGGACGCCATGACCATGATGGAGATACTCCTCACCACCGGAGAAGACATCCTCGTCAAACCGGGGCCCATGCGAGCCCCCGATGACAAGTTAGACAAGAGACTTTGGTGCTCTTTCCACGAACAGCATGGGCACGCAACGGGTCAATGCCGGCAACTACTGCAGCAGCTATGGAAGCTTTTCGAGGACGGGAAACTTTGGGATCTGCTCTCGAGGCCCAGACCCCGGGGTGACAATCTCGCAGCCCGAGGCATCCCCGGACAGGCCGGAGCGGGATGCGGCGCCAAGGGGCAGAACCTCGGACAACCCGTAGGCCAGGTGAGGCGGATACTATAAGGGGTTGTAACTCACCACGGGAGAGGCCTTTTCCTTAGAGGTTTTCGAGGCCGTGGCCCCCACCTACTATATTTGTATCAATTTCCCTCTGTCTCCTCCGGTGCCTTTGACACCGTGGAAGGAGACAGGCTAATAACAATAAAGTGTCTACTGCACTCTCTCTTTCTTGTGAAAACTTCAATTCCACCTAAAAATGGCGCAAGGATATCATCCCGGGTAGCGAATTCGCCAGAAACCCACCAGACCCGATAAGTCAAGTCAACGACCCAGAACAAAAGAGACGCGGCCGACTGGCCGCACACGGCCGAATCAACGACATCGTCTAACACGAGCGAGGGAAGATCTACGCGACCAATAGCGCCACAACGGACGATTGAGGCACAACACCGATCCCGGGTCCCGAGCCACCTCTCTCGCGGGTCGGCGTAGTTCGCACGGTCCAGAAGGATCAGATAAGTAAAATCAATTGATATTTTGCTATGTTTGTATTTCTGTTGGAAGTATTATTGCAAATTCTCAGCACAGACTCGTGCAAACTTGTTGCATCATGCGGCACGACCTATGGACTTTCATGTCGTCAAAAGGAGATTAGGCCCAGTCTCGCCGAGTCACGGGTCGCGGGACCCAACCCAAAGCGCGTGACAAACGCGGCCTAGGGGATCCCATTATAGGCATGATCTCTACCTCACAGCTCGACACCACGTCCCAGACTCGAGGAACGCCTACCTGGGCTACAAGTCTTAACGATCCCCGAGGCGGGAGAGACATTATTCCTTTACCCGGCGTCCAGATCGAGAAAATCTCCCGGGAGCAGAACTCGCAGGCCAACACGCTATCCTAGCTAGCCCCGCCCGAAAAATCCGCGGACCCGTCCCGGGGAGAAACCCTCCCGGAAGTCCCGAAACCCGGGGTCAATTGGCGCGACCCGATCAAGAATTTCATCAGGTCCGAGGCCCTGCCCGGGATAGGGTCGAGACGAAACAGCTCTGAATGCGAGCTACAAGAAATTCCACGAGGGAATATGCGGCGACCAAGCCGGAGGCCGGTCTTTGGCCCACGAGACGATAGGCCGAGGATCTAATGGCCAAACCTACCTGGGACCTCCTCGAAGAGCGGAGGTTAAATTATGACTCCCAACGAGGCCATGAACAACAGGTATCTTGTGTTTGCTCCAAGAAGCAACACAAAATAAAAACCCACAATCCCCATAGACAAGGTGACCCCAAGAGGTCTCGGTATGGGGAGGTAAGGGAACACAAAATAAAAACCCACAATCCCCATAGACAAGGTGACCCCAAGAGGTCTCGGTATGGGGAGGTAAGGGAACACAAAATAAAAACCCACAATCCCCATAGACAAAGTGACCCCAAGAGGTCTCGGTATGGGGAGGTAAGGGAACACAAAATAAAAATCCACAATCCCCATAGACAAGGTGACCCCCAAGAGGTCTCGATATGAGGAGGAAAGGGAACACAAAATAAAATCCCACAATCCCCATAGACAAGGTGACCCCAAGAGGTCTCGATATGAGGAGGAAAGGGAACACAAAATAAAAACCCACAATCCCCATAGACAAGGTGACCCCAAGAGGTCTCGGTATGAGGAGGTAAGGGAACACAAAATAAAACCCAAAGTCCGAACGGGGTCCCGGAGGAAAAACCCCGGTCCCGGGAAGACACCAAAATCGGCATCCCGGGGAGCGTCAAAACGACCGAACCTCCGGGCCAAGAACAATACATTAAAATTCCAAAATCCAAACAGGTCCCGGAAGAAAAACCTCGGTCCTAGAAAGACACCAGAATATTAAAATAAGATCAGCATCCCGGGGAGCGTCAAAACGACCGAACCCCGGGGCCGTGAGCCTTAAAACAATAAGATCGGCATCCCAGAGAGCGCAAAGAAACGGCCAAACACCGGGGCCGACAGCGACCAAACCCCTAAACCAAAAATCCCTAAACCCATATGGCTCCAACGGGTCCCGGGTCGCGGAGGTGCGGGAAATACAAAACCCCCAAGCCAAGGATCTACGATAGCACAAGCACAGACGCCAGACAAACAACGACAAAGCCTTTTCAAAGCATCAATCAAGACAAGCAAACGGATTTATGAAGCCACGGACCAGACCAAACACAACATTCAGAGAAATCAGCAGAGTCCCTCAACGGACTTCTCTGGGGGCCAGTGTTGTGCCATAAAAATCCCCCACCGACACGTGGAATGGGCCGACACCCGACACCGGATAAAAAGGCCCGGACAGGGCTCCTACTGGTACCATGGGCCCCCACGCCAACTCGCCATCACAAGAATCAGATAATGCCCACGCATATCGTGCCCGGATCCCGGGCAACCGCAACGGGCGACAATAAACCGACATACGGGACAACAGGTCAAATGGTCCCGGAACGCGGCCCAACACGAAGCCCAAGCGCCAATGACCCGCATGCAGTGGGACAATGCCCGAGCCCCCGAATCGCGCCAGCACATCCCACACGGACGCCAAAGATCAGTCCCCCCACCAACTGGTGGCATGGACCCACGTACCAGCCCCCGTCGCGAGGATCATGACAGGCCCCGTGATCGGGCGCCAACGACCCGGGCTTGCGGGAGGACAGACCCGGGATCACACCCCAGCACGGGGCACAGACATTAAACAACCCAACGGGACCCGGCACGAATCACCAAAGCCAAGCAACCCGGCATGAATAGTGACGAGGACGACGGGGCATCAAGCCCTGAGACGCCCCCAGATCCCAACCGCGGGAGAGCACCTCGCGAGTCAACCCGCGACGGAAGGACGCAATCATTCCCGGGCGCCACGTCCCGGGGGCGTATCGCGGGGCTCTGACGCCGCACAGGTGCGACCTGCCCCAATGTTCATGAACCCAGGACGGCCATATCTGTGCATGCAGAAACACGTGTCGATTCCGGACACTTGGAATTCCACGCACATCCTGGAAGGATAAGGACCCCAGTCGCGCACATGGACGTGGGGCCCCAAGGACGGGGTCCGGGACACAAAAGCTCAGACCCGCGCACCGTCCCGGGATCGAGCTGGAATCACCAAGTCAAGCGGGCGACCGATCACAGAGCATCCAAAGGGTGAACTGAGCTGAGGCCTCAACCTACCATCATCACGGACCCCCTGCCACGACGGGGCGGCACGCAGCAATCATCTTCGAGGACCTCGTATCTCGGCGAAACGCGCCTCGGAATCGTGCCTCGGCATTTAATGTCTCTAGACTAGGTACCCAACGTGTTAAGGGTATCGTGGCATGGATAAGAATGTATGATCGCCTATAAAAGGCACCCTCCCGTAAACGATTGAATGGCGGCACAAATTAGCTAATAAAGCCATTAAAGAAATAAAGGATATTATCCTCCCAAGCTCCAAGCTCTTATCCTGTTTTCCAGTCTAAAGTAATCAGCCCTTTCTACATATAAATTTAATGTATTGGTACCGTTTCCAAACCCTCTAAACACAGCCCAGCCCCGTTACTTTCAACCCGACCAAAACGTGCCAAAACAAACACTAGACGCATCTAATATACTCCAGAAGAGTTCCCGGCCGGTTATAGCAATTGCGAATGCTCTAGTCAATATAGATGTCTGGCTAGGCATGTCCCTGAAGAACGAAAAATATACAATAATACAAATGAATGTGAAACTCGACAATTCGAAGGTTGGGTCCTGAAGACCAAAATTTATATTTTAATAACTAAGTTTTTCCTATATAGTTTTATTAGTTACTGATTTTAATGAGACTATTGATCACCAATAACTACTTTCAATAAGTCAAAGATCTTCGGTGGTTACAATCAGGGGGAGCAAGTTATACTTTTTCTCCTTCGCTTAGGTTTTGTCCCACTGGGTTTTCGTGACAAGGTTTTAACGAGGCAGTAATCCTGTAAATAGTCATTCAAGGGGGAGTGTTATGAATATTATTAATTAGTGAATGACTAGTTTACCCTTTCTTGGTGAACGAGATAGAAACCCTACTTTGTATTCTATAAAAGATATCTGCACATATAAATGAAATAACAATTCTATCATTCTCTCATTGTCTCTCTTTATACTATATTATTTTCTCTGAATTCTCTTGAGTTTATAACAAATACTTTATTTTGTTTTTAAGGTAGGAACTATTATAATAAAGAACACATTATTAAAAAGTAAATTATTATTTGACCTTTCAATTTAATTTATATTTATTATTAATATAAAGTTAATTACTCACTTTATGTAAACTACTTAAAATTATAATTAATTATAATTAAAAAAAATAATATCATAAATTAAATACAAATTTTTAAAAGTGCTCTTTTATCAAAATCACCCTAAAATTAATATTTTCTGGTGATAGATGTATAATGTAGTAAATTGTTATTTTACTATTAAAATGAAATTATTTTTCATTTGATATAATTTTAAAATCAATTCATACTTTAAATAATATTGAAAAATATGAAATTTATGTCTAAAAACATTAAATTCGATGTGTTGAATACCTTATTAACATAATTAAGTAAAAATATGAGTTTGGACTTATAATATACATGTATGTATTCATTTATTTTTTATAAGAAAAAACTTTACAAACCATCAAAATTTTTTATAGTATCTTAAAATTAAAACTTTTAAAATTTTAATATATATATATATATATATATATATATATATATATATATATATATATATATGTCTAGGTAAAATACATTATCTACTTAAAACTGTTAAAATTGAAAATTGCAATTAAAATTTTGAGTAATTTTTTGGTTTAAAGTTTTTTCCTTTTATTTTTGAATTAATCTAAATTACATTAGCAACAAAAAGACAAAATCTTTGTTTTTTTGTCCATTAATCTTTGTTTTTTTTATCTAACTCGTTGAACTTAAGTTAAAATACAACAAAAATAACAAAAGCTAAGGTCTCGTTTGGTAGTAAATTCAAGATAGTTATTTCAACGGGGCCCGCTATCTATCTTAGCCACTATTCAAATGAGACATTCTATCACACCAAGTTGGCCAGTTAACTTTTTCGAAAGGGTACAATATTTAGTAATGGGCCTTTTATTTAACTCGAGCTTAACTCAGGCCTAAAAAATGAAACCAAACATATGATTAATAGGTTAACTAAACTATTTAGGTGTTAACTTAGCTACCAAACGAGACCTAAATGTATTAAAAGATAAGTTTGAGATGGATTGAAATGATTTGAATTGAAATCATGTTCAAATTATAAGAACATGGTCTTAATGTTCTCCCATAAAGTTATTCTAAATTTTTGTAATTAGTGGTATTAAAAGTATAAAATAGTTGTTAGGAAAGTACAAATTCAACACGTTTATTATTTTAATATTTTTTAAATTAATAAACTATTACAAACTAGTATCTGTCTTCATCATATTTTATTGTACACATAAAATATTAGTATTTTTTTAATTTCTCTTGTTAAAAGAACTTATATTTAAATGAAATGAATGAAGTATCATTAATTAAAATGTTTAAATAAATATATCACCAACTGAAATTAAAATTTTCATATAATCGTCTTAAGAAAAATGAAAATCTTTCAACAATAGTAAATCATCTTAAATTTAAAATTTTGATTATTAATATTATCATGGGCTTGTAATTGAGGAATAAAATATGTTTCATTTTTGACATGTATCACATTATTCCTTGATTATAAAACCGATTCAGTTATTTATCTATAATTTTAATTACATGTTTTGCTTAAACTTCTGCTCTTAACGTAAATATCCGTTAAGAAAAAAAAAGTGGATTGATTTGTGAAATATATCGTTTAACACTTTCTTTTTTTGGTATAGGTCAATTGCAATGTCTTGGGATTCGAACCAAGGACCTCAAGTCCCCAATTCAAGTGCTCAACCAACTGAGCTAACAACCCTTGACAAAAAAAAATAATAAAAATAAAAAAAATAACACTTTCGATTTGAATAATAGTCATAAATACGAAAATTAACAAAAAAAAAAAACATACAAAAAGTAAAATAAAAACTAAACACATATTTTTTAAAAATTAATAAAGCAAAACAATTGTAAGTAAAATTAAAAAATATTTATGTAAAAAAACTAGAGTTGTCTTATTAAATGAAAAGGTATAAAATAATTATTTTATGAGATGTTATTATTAGTATGAGATTTTTAAAACCGAAAGCAAGACTATTCATATGGGACACGTTGAGTTAATTGAATTTATGTGTTAATTGAATTTATGTTATTATAATTTATTTAATAATCATTTAAATAATAAATAGGAAAATGTGATGTATAAGTGTATAACACCCCCCAAAAGTAAAATGATACATTTTCATAAGAACGAATATAGTAATTATTACAAATAGTGTACAGTGTACTTACTCAATTTGTTTATTTGAATTTTTTTTTATTTTATTTAGAATCTATTTAAAATGTCTTACAATCTACTTCTGATTATTTGAACAATTATTTAAAAAATGACAATCACCCGAATTCATTTATATATTGTTTCTTAAATACTTACTATATTTTTAATATTTTATTTATTGATTTAAAGAAAAAAAATGAGAAATAAATAAATGTAATGTGTTAATTTACCCTTTACGCATTCCTTGATAAACAAGTAGTCATTGATTAGCTATTAATTTGCGAAAAAATATCACGAAGATCTCGTATTTTCAAGTAGTCAGAGTCAATCAAATCTTCCTATATTTAACGAAAATAGTAAATAAAAGAAATAAATATCAGCAATTATTTATATTACGTGGGCCACCCCCGAAAGTCCTTTTCCAAATATTATTTTCCACTACTACTTATTAAGGTTTATTTGCTCGTCGGCCCCCTCATGTTTCAATCTTCCCCACAGAAGCACGAGAGAGAGAGGGAGAGATTTTCCTTTTTTTTTTTTTTAAATAAAATAAACAAATAAGCAAGAAAACAAATAAAATAAAAGAAAAATCAGAAAGCGGCGCACAAAGTTGCAGAAAACAAGCCTCCGCTCTCCACCCATGGGAGCCATGGTGCCGCCGCTTCACTGGCCGCCGGAAGACGACGTCGTGCTAAAAAACGCCGTCGAGGTACAACTCCTTTTTTACACATTTTTCTTTGAGCAAGTTTTCAAAAAAAAATTATTCGTAAACCCAATGGCTGTTTTTTGTTTCTTTTTCTGGGCTCAATTGTTGAAAACCCAATGCAGATTTTTTTAAAAAATGATTTTGAGTTCATCTGAAGGGAAGGGGCTAAGGGCTCTTATTTTCTTGAATTGAATTCGAGTTGGCCCTGTTTTTTTTGTTGCCTTTTTAGTAAATTGCCGTTACTGGGGTGTTGCACATGTATAAAATGTTTTCATTTGCTGATCTATATGGTTTAAACCCTTTTAATTTTAATTTGATTTGATGGGGTTTTCGCGGGGAGGCGGTGATTTTGTGTCGTTGCATGGTGTTTTAGTAGTTGTAATTTTGTTACTGGTTTGATGTTTGATTTGATCTGTTTTGGGGTTTGGTAATAATGTCTAAAGAAGGAAATTTATGCTTAGAGGTTCTTGCGAATGTCGAAATCGTGATAGATAACAGAATTGAATTTGAAAAATCTTGGGTGAAGAGGGAAAAATATCCGGTTAATGCGTTGAATATCAGCTAAAAATTATGTGTTACGAAACATAACTAGGTAACTAATGTCGTTTTCCGTTGCAAAATACCGTTACCTAGTTTTTTATGTATACAATATGATTTAGATTCGGCGCGTGCTGTAACGCCCTGCGAGTTTTGTCTAATCAATGACTATTTTGTTTTGCTTTTGGGTTCAGTTCTTGAAAAACAATACCGGTTTTTGAATTGATGTTTAGTGATTTTGAGATCTGAAAGACTCTTCTCTTATTGAGTTGAATTTAAATTTTATCCCTGCATTTTTTTTTTTGTGTGCGCGCTTGAATTGAAGTTACTGGTGTTGTACATGCTCAAATGTTATAATTGTTGATTTATACGGGTTAAAACATTTTTTTAAATGAGGTTTTGGCGTGGAGCCATTGATTTTGTGTTGTTGCATTTGCGTTTTAGTAACTCCAATTTCGTTGCTCGTGAGGTTTTTGACTTTTATTTTCTTGAGCATGTTTAAAAAGTTTCAATTGTTGATTTCGCTTGAATTGAAGTTACTGGTGTTGTACATGCTCAAATGTTATAATTGTTGATTTATACGGGTTAAAACATTTTTTTAAATGAGGTTTTGGCGTGGAGCCATTGATTTTGTGTTGTTGCATTTGCGTTTTAGTAACTCCAATTTCGTTGCTCGTGAGGTTTTTGACTTTTATTTTCTTGAGCATGTTTAAAAAGTTTCAATTGTTGATTTATATGGTTCAGACCCCTTTGTTTGTTTCATTTTATGGGGTTCTGGCGTGGACGCGTCGACTTTACGTCGTTGCATGGTGTGTTAACAATTCTGATAATTTGCTCATGAGGTTTCTGAGTTCACTTATGCTTAGAGCTTCTTGAATGATAATAATGGATTTGGATTCGAAATCTTGAATAAAGAAGAAAAAACGTCAGGATATGATAAGAAACCTAACAATGTATCAAATGTCGTATTACGTGGCAAAATACCGTTAATCAGTGAAGGAATTAGTTTTAGAATGTTTAAAATTTGTACTCGCATATAATGAATATAATCTGATTTAGATTCGGTGCGTGCTGTTATGACACACGTGTTTTGACGATCCCAAGGGCTGAATTTCCACGTGAAAAATGCTCTCCTTAGCTCATGAAACTTTCTAGAACATTCAGCACCTTTGGAGATTTCTTGTAATGGTAGGAATTGTATAGAACTCGATTAGGATTAGGATTGTGTAGTAGCAGTGCCTGACCCTCATTGGCTCATTGTTAAAAATCCAAGAAATTTTATCATTCAAGCATTAGTACAATTTTCTTTCTTTGTCTTCCGTTCTTCCACAGTCATCTGATGATAATCTGATTATATGGTTCTAAATAATCTAGTTGCGAAAGTGACTTTTACGACTCCGTAATATATTATCAAATCGGGCATTATTTTCCAACTTTGTTTCTTATTGCATTAATGTTTTAAAAAATCGGAAAAACATCGGTAGCTATTTTCATTCATTCTCTCATTTATTTTTTAATTTTATTTTTTCCTAGGCTGGTGCATCTTTGGAATCTCTTGCTAAAGGTGCCGTTCACTTTTCCCGGAAATATACTGTCAGAGAACTTCAAGACCGGTGGTATTCTCTTCTGTATGATCCAGTAACCGTAATGGAGGCTTCTCCTCACATGTTTGAGGTCGAGCTCTTGGGACTTACGAACCTGACGAAACCACTTAAACCCGAAAGTGCGAAGAATTCGAGGAAGAGAAAATCTGATAGCATCCGGAAGTGTTACTATGCCATGCGTAAAAGAATATGTAATGACCCGTTCGACATAACGGCCATTGATCTTCTTCCCGACCCAGACTCTTTTAACAACAATTTGGAAACACAAGGCCAAGAATTTGTTCTCGGGCTTGACCCTTTTCCCGAATTCAATCCCAACGCTGCCCATGGAAATATTCAGTTCGGCCCGGACCTTGATATCGGGCATAATAACATACCCCCCACATTCGACGCATCAGAGGAGTTGCCCCTCTACGACCTATTTGAGCCCAAGGGATTACTTAACGAGGAGAACGAATTTAGGCCCGGCCCATTTCGTAATCACGCGTGCTCTTCATCCATGATGCCTCAAATGCCTATGTGGGAAGTATCCTCAGACATTTCTGTCCCGATTCAACTCGGCGAGCGAGGCCAACATGCGCAAGATCCGTTTATAATTCCTCAGCCCAGTAACAGTGCAAACGAGACGGACAACTTTTTGGCTGCAATTTCTAACACGTTATTCGACGACGTACTTTTTGTAGATAATAACGGAAAGGAAACCATAGACAACTCTTATTATGACGGCCTCTCTTCGCTCTTACTGGATTCCCCGATCAGTCAAGCCGAGGTTGGTGCGAATGGTGGAGATTTACCTCAAGTGGATTTACCTCAAGTGGATTTACCTCGAGTGGATTTACCTCAAGTGGAAACTTCTCCTACGTGTGACGTAAAAGTATTCGGTCCGGAATATACTAATGGGGTAATTTGTTGCACGTTAAATACAGAGGATCCAGAAATCCCCAGCAACGAGGATGTTTTTATTCCGTTTAGATACCCTTCACCGTCTAATTCGCCTCGTGCCCCTAGCGATTTGGTTTCACCCCCACCGGTTAAGAAACCCCCGAGCGGTCGGAAATTGCCCCCTGTGGCAAAAAACAAGCAAAAGGTTTCTTGTGATGTGAAACCAGCACAGCCGTCGGATAAGGGTTTGAAGCATCGGGTGAAAGATCAAGGAGTGAAGTTTGAGCTGCCGAAGAGTAATATCAATCACGCAGCTCTCAGAAACACAAAAAGTGTGGGTGAGGGAAACCCGAGTCGAATTAACTCAGCAAACACCACTGCCAATTGTTACATTGGTGATGGGGTCATAAGGAAATGTGGTTCTGTGGAGATGATGGATTCGGAAAAGAATGTTGATTGTCGGCCCATTGGTGTTTCTGTGGATAATCAGCACAAGTGTGGTTTGGAGGTTCATAATAATAATAATAATAAAAATAGTAATAATAATAATAATAAAGTGAGAGAAGAAATTTTGAATGTGGGATCATTGCCGAATGATGAGTTGAGCCGTCAAAATGCAAACGATAAGGCTCAGCTCTCGGATATGGAAGAGTGGTCGGAAAATGACGTGCCTTATTTCTCTGATGTGGAAGCAATGGTAAAAAAGATGATATCAAAGTTTTTCCAGCTTTTCTTTTTTCTCTTCACTTGAACTAATTCATGCCTTTTGATTGATCGCACCCTGCAGATTCTTGACATGGATTTGACCCCGGACGAACGTTATCTATACCCCAATCCAGAAGGTAGTTCCGTATTTATTTATTTTTCTTTATAATTTATATGCTTTATAAAAAAGGGTTAGCATTGCGAAAAAAGGGTGTTATCTTTTCAAGCTTGTATTTTCCCATGAGTTTTGTATTTTTTTTTATTTAATTTTTTATTAATCGGAAAATAAATATTATCTCTTCTGTATTCATCCTTTCCTAGTATTAAAATCGACACTTGTATTGGTTATAACATTTATGTTGAGAATTTTGATTCTTACCATGTAATTGTGATGAAAAAATGCAGTTAGGAAATATCGAAACGAAGAATCTAAAAGAGCAATCATAAGATTAGAGCAGGCAGCCAATGCTCGTACCCAGAGAGAGACATCTAGTCATTCCGCATTGGCTCTTCTCCGTGGCCGCAGCTCTAAACATTTTATAAAGAAACCCGAGGTATGCTGAAAGAGGTCGACTCAAAAAAAAAAAACAAAAAAACTCCTAGTTATCTGGCCTACAGTTTCTGTGCATTTGATGGCCTATAATTTTTACCTAATGAATCTAGCCTCATAACGTACTCAGTTCTTAGAGAATGAAGTTGTGATTGGATAGATTGAATGTTGACTTTCTTCGTTTTTCATCTTTATTGGATACGTAGTATATATAGTTGTTGTGGGTTAAATCGGTAATTTCTTGTACACACAGTTTTTATTTCATTTCCTTGAGGCGAATTCGGCTAAATTGATAATTTCTGACAACTACTTATGTATTGCTATCAGGTTTTACTCGGACGCTCGACTGAAGATAACACAGTCGACATCGACTTGGGAAGAGAAAAAAATGGCGGTAAAATTTCTCGAAGACAGGTAGAGTGAACTCCAAGAGTTTTAATTATGAACATGGCTCGTCTATTATTCATTACAACTAAGAGTGCGTTGTTTTCTTGCACTTGTTAGGCTACTATAAAGCTGGACACGCGCGGGGTGTTCCAGTTGATCAACCTCGGAAAACATCCGATTTTTGTGAATGACAAGAGTGTGTTGCCTGGACAGAGTTCAAGCCTTCATTCTCACTGTTTTATCGGGGTTCGTGTTTTTGGGTTTAATTTACAAAACCACCCCAAATGTTTTGCCTATTTACAAAGAAAAGCTAATAAATACATAAACTTTACTTCCAGGTGAGGGGCTTGCCATTTGACTTCTATGTAAATCAAGAGCTTGTGGATCAATATGTGAAGAGCAATAATAATGGTGAAGGTCGTCATAAACCCTCGAACGGAAGTTGAACGAGAGCTCTCCATCGTATGAATCCAGGAAGGTGCTGTTTTAGCTTACCGCCTTCTTGGATGAGTCTAAAGATTTTGACTGCCTCCATCATGTGTAAAGAAACTACAGTACATCTGTATTTTTGTTTACTGCCTCCCAACTTCATTCTTTTTAATTTTTTTTTACCTGGTAGACCTTTTTTTTTTAATTAGAAAGAACACTACATTCCTGGATGATGTATTGATGTTGATATAGTTTTACCTGCAATGCAGAAAACGATATGATGAAAAAAATGATTCTACCGGAAAGAGTGTGACTATAAGTACAAAACCGAGGAATACTCTTATTAGAAACGTCGAGATTGGGATCCATTTTGATCACAAAATCTGGTTCAGGCCATGCCCTCATATCCCCCAATCAAATAATAAGCCCAATTTAAGATGACAAACAAGCTAAAAGTACATAACACGAAAGTTACGTCGTTTTGAGCAGTAATTCGAGAGTTTTATCCAACCGCCGAGGGCTCATTCCGTAGCTAGCAATATCGGGAATTTATTCCCCATTTGTAGTACAATATGAATCCTAGAAGTACCAACAAAGAACATGTATTTTTTAACTTCATTCCCTTTTTCCTTTGTGTGAGTTTGTTAAATAAAGTTTTGTTGAGTTTGTAATTCAAATCCGTTGTAGTCTAGTTGGTTAGGATACTCGGCTCTCACCCGAGAGACCCGGGTTCAAGTCCCGGCAACGGAATATCCTTATTTTTTTTATTTTATTTTTTCAATTTTTTGCCAAATTCCCTTCCGTTGTGTTTCCTGATAATAATAAGATGCACGCCACAGTCATGATATTATCATTCATTCACATAGCATGAAATCAAAACATACCCACCATCTGTTTCTCCTCCAACACAAACCCGATTTCTAACAAACTTATAAAAACAAATCCGATCATATGCCAAGAGTGACAATAGTTTTGTTGGTCGTGATATTTGCGGTGGTGGAAGGTTCTTCACCTTCCGCACCACCACCACTCCGGCCACCGAAAGTGGTGGTGGCAGCGGCGGCTCAGCCCATGACGGAGGATCAGGACTATGGGATATGGAACCCACCACCCTATTTCGGTGGGGCAGGGGATGGAGCTCCTATTCCTCATCATGCAAAGCTTGCCTAGGAGGAGAGGATGCATTTGCTAATTCAACTTGAGTGTTATTATTTGTTAAGCTTTTATATTATACTATGATCTTTTTTATATAATTACACAAGTTATAATTTCAAATTTATAATAATATAACAAACCATTGTCTTACATATTACAATTTTCATAATCAACCCAAATACTACTATACTAGTACATACTAAATCCAACTTAGCAAAAGCTTCAAACAACATTAATTCATTTAAGCATCACGAGGATTACAATTAAACCAACAAGAAACAACACCACTCTCGTTAATTGTAACAAATATTGCACGGATGAAGCTATGTTCTTCAAATCCTTCTTCATCTTCAATCCTTTTGCTACGTTGCTATCCCGATCCTGATAATCGATTTCATTTTGCTCATTTACCGGGTTGCACCAGGAGTTGAATGCATGTTCCTCGCAATAGTAAAATAACTTGTGCTGATGGCGAGATCTTGCGGAACAAACACGAATTTGAAGTTTTTCGTGACAATGGCTACAAATCTTGTCTTCGTAGTTCCATGAGCTAGGTTGACCAAAATCCATATATCTTGAGTTCTCAGACATTGCACCCAGCTGCCAAAAAAACACAAATCAGATATGTTGATTTAGTTTTGGATTCAAAAATGCATAAGATTCAGGCAATTTGGCGACGAAAATACTACTCGAAAAAGGGCAGAATTATTACAAACCAAACTAACGGTATTAAGCATAACAGGCATTTTATTCTTGAAGATAATTGCATTTTGATTTAGGTTTAGTCTATTAGATATCAGTAAAAAAAAGTTTAATAAGATCTTTATGACTTGTCGCTTTTAACCGAACCAATAAAAAATCCTCCCATTGTCAAAGGAAAATATAAGAAGCCATACTTTGTGACTACAAATGACCATTTTGATAATCGGAAATCTTAAAGAACTAATTATGGAATCAACCTTGTGAAGAGTATTGTTTATGAAAATTCTCCATTTTCCCACTTGAGAAACATAACAATGATATTAACGCAGATAAACTAGCATTGTTATAATTCAGTACCAAAATTTATGCAATTACCAAAAAAATAAATAAGAAATCAGACCTTGAAATCCAGTGTAAATTGATCATCATCAACCTCGGGATAGCCACCGCCTGTATTCTTGATCTCCCCCAAATGGGGCGAATAATTGTAGCCGTCGTCAGGAAACCCTAGCTCCAGAATCTCCCTCTGAATGTGGTCCAGCAACGCCGTGGTTTGAGGTATATGACTGAAAGCTCCTCCTCCGACGCTGTTCACATACTCATCGTCGGCGAAGATCGAATCGTTTGGATCGAAGATGGAAGGCAAAGCAGCGTCGTTTGGATCGAAGATGGATTCCGGCGCGAATGGATTGTCGTCGATCCGGATAAAAAGCCGATCGCCATCGGGACCGGCTGAGTAATTCGGGTCGGGCGTGTACCGCGCCATGAGCTGGTCCGTTTGTTGGTACTGAAGTAGAGAGCGGGAGTGACTAGGGTTTAAGGGAGGACGTGGTGCGGGCTGGATGTATACTTACAAATTACTCCGTATTTGTATTTTTTATTAAAAAAAATTATTTACCATTAATTTTCACTTATTACTACATTATTTTGAAATTTAACTCCACAATTACTTATTTTACTAATTAAAAAATATAAAAATATATTTTACTTTTGTATTCATTATTATTAGGTAAAGTGTACTCCTATAAATTAAGGTTTCTCCGCAAACTTCTATGGACTGATATGCCTTCATCACACATTCTATTTTTATTTTTCTTCTTTTCCTTTTTCCTGCATTTTTTTTGTCTATCTTCAACACTGCACTAATGACACATTTCACATTGGCATAATTAATTTATCAATTTAATTTGTATGTTATCATAAAATCTGTGTAACATTAAAAAAAACATCATTGGAATTGATCGGATTTAATCGATATGAGGTCACGTTCGGAGGAGTCGATGGAGCTCGATTACGACAGCGTCCAAGACGCATCGTCGGCCGAGGAGAAAATATTCGTGTCCATAAGGCTTCGACCTCTGAACGAGCGAGAGATTTCGAGGAACGACATCTCGCAATGGGAGGCCCTCAACACCACAACCGTCTTATTCAAGAATGCTCTTCAAGAACGTACAATGCTCCCTATCGCCTACACTTTCGACAGAGTCTTCGGATGCAACTCTCCCACAAGCCAAGTCTACAACGAAGCCGCAAAAAATATCGCCCTTTCCGTTCTAAACGGAATCAATTGTGAGTTGTTTTTGCTCAACTTCTCCAACAGTTCGAGCTTTTAGATGATCTGACTTTTAATGTTTTTCTTTTTTGTTGCCTTTAGCGACTATTTTCGCGTACGGACAGACGAGCAGTGGAAAGACATACACGATGTCTGGCATCACAGGATACACGATAGCAGATATATTCGACTACATAAACACGGTACGTGATTTCGAATCTATATTCTAACTCAATTCAAAGAGCTATCTATCTATCTAACTACAATTTAACATATAGCATTCGGAAAGAGTGTTTGTATTACGATTCTCGGCTATGGAGATTTACAACGAAGCGGTTAGAGACCTCCTCGTCTTAGATGGCCCTCCCCTCAGACTTCTCGATGATCCTGAAGTACGTACGTAGTAAATATCCGACAACTCTTTTCACACCGATATGGCTAATTGGCTGTACATGTATGTTTGCAGAGAGGGACTGTTGTCGACAAACTTACTGAGGTTGCAGTGTCTGACCTCGACCATCTATCAGAGCTCTTATCCATCTGCGAAGGTATAACTAAACTCGAGTCTAAAGTCTAATTATCAGGAATTGAATATATCTTAATTCTTTGCGCAGATCAAAGGCAGATCGGAGAGACGAGCCTAAATGAAGTCAGCTCAAGATCGCATCAGATACTGCGCTTGGTACGTCTTACGGATTATATTCCATCGAATTATTCTACGTGTGATGACCGTTTTTTTTTTCTACAGACTGTCGAAAGCGAAGCTCGTGGGTATAGTCAGGTCGAGGGCAGTTCCAGCCTCCTAACAGCTTCAGTGGTAAAACATTAAACTCTTTTGATTCAGATTACAAACACACATATTTGTGCTATTTTTTTCACTTTTCAGAGTTTCGTCGATCTGGCCGGGAGCGAACGCGCTTCTCAAACGATGTCAGCCGGGACGAGACTAAAAGAGGGTTGCCACATAAACCGAAGCTTGCTGACCCTCGGGACGGTTATTCGCAAGCTAAGGTAAGTAATAGTAATCGCATTTCGCCACGAGAAATTAAAATGATCTGAACTGTCGTGAATGCAGCAAAGGGAGAAACGCGCACATTCCTTATCGAGACTCGAAGCTGACTAGGATACTGCAGAACTCGTTGGGTGGAAATGCTCGGACAGCAATCATATGCACGATGAGCCCGGCCCACTCCCACCTCGAGCAGTCGAGGAACACGCTCCTGTTCGCCACCTGTGCGAAACAGGTCAGCACCAACGCCCAAGTCAACGTGGTCATGTCGGAAAAAGCGCTTGTGAAGAGCCTCCAGAAGGAGCTAGCTCGTCTCGAGGGCGAGCTGAGGAAAGTCGGCTCTCTCTCCTCCTCCTCCTCCTCGACCGAGCTCATAGAGAAAGAGCTACTCATCCAAAAGGTGACATCATCAGAATCCTCTGATTCGAAGCATTTGTTCAAACGACGATATTCTCTTTGAACTTGTTGCAGATGGATAAAGAGATCAAAGAGTTGACGAATCAACGCGATTTAGCTCAAGCGCGAATCGAGGACATGATACGAGCGACGTCAGACGAGTGTACATCGTCGGAAGTGTCGGACATTGCATTGAGAGCATCCCACCTTTCGGAAAGATATGTAAGACTCCTTTCGAGTAGGATCGAAGATCAGTTCACGGATAATTACAACGAGGACCAGTTTCTGTCGGACGACACCTCACCAGGGCTGTACATCGACCAGTTCTTCGGCCCTGATCCGTACCTCGGATGGGAAAAGATCGATCATCAAGAAAACAATAAGGAAGTCCAAATTCAAAATGCCATTCCAATTGCACCTTCGTCGCAAGTCAACCCTTGTTCGCCGATCATTGACCATGTATATTATTTCACCGGACGAGATACGGTTTCGTGCCCGCCTTCCCCTCCAAAGGCCGATCGAGTCTCAGGTTTCACTAACTAACTAACTAACTAACTAACTAACTAACTAACTAACTAACTAACTAACTAATTAACTAACTAACTAACTCGCTGTGCAGAACAATCTCCTTGTTCGTCGGACAACTGCTCATCCGACGCGAGCGCCAGCGTGGCGAGGAGCAAAAGCTGCGAAGCGATTATCATTACATCAGAAGGAATCGAAAACAACACATCAGAGGCCGTCGAGGCTGATGAAGACCAAATCATTACGACGACGTCCAATAAGCAACAAGAAGTCAACGAAGCGATCGAGCGCAGATATTCACTGAGGCGAGTCGACAGTAGTGATTTGGCGAGAGCGAGTCCTCGTGTTGTGTCGTTGCAGAACACAGCTGGAGAGGAAAGCACACCGAATAAGGCTGAGGAAACTTGCGATTGGGGTGCGGAATTCGAGAGGCAGAGGCGAAGGATAATCGAGCTGTGGGAAGCTTGCCATATTCCTTTGGTACACAGAACATATTTTTTCCTTCTCTTCAGAGGAGACCCATCGGACGCTGTCTACGTGGAGGTCGAGCTCAGGCGACTCTCGTTTCTCAAGAGCGAAATGCACGGAGACGCGAAAGATGATGATCAGTTTTCCGCACGGGCCTCGAGGTAATTAAATTCAAATTTCAATATGATATCAAATATTAGATTAATGTGTTCTAGCTAATTGGGTCGATAACAGCGCGAAGGCTCTTAACCGGGAGAGAAGAAGGATGAGCGAACAAATGCTGAGGAAATACTCGACAAAGGAAAGAGAAGGGCTGTACGAGAAATGGGGGATCAACGTGAAGTCGAAGCAGAGGAGGCTCCAGCTGTGCAGGCGCATATGGACCGACACAACGGACATGGAACATATAAACGAGAGTGCGGCCATCGTTGCCAAGCTGGCAGGGTTGAAGGAACCTGGCCAGACCCATAAGGAGATGTTTGGGCTCAGCTTCTTGCAGCCAGAAAGCAGACGTACTTCTTTGTTGTTCAGATGAAGAAGAAAAGTACAGAGCTTCGATTTAGTTGTTAAAGTTAATTCTCCCAGTTGTTTAGACATTGTTATTTAGATGCATGGGATGAAAAATGAGAAGCTATACAAGGATTTGTAGTTTTACAAGGAAGATAAAAACACTAGTAGTAATATGTTATGGGGGAGACAGTGGTCCAACATTTATTTGTGTTTGAAGCTCACTTGTCACAGCTCAAACTAACATCAAGAATCACATATTCATCATGACTGCTTCAACAGACATTGGACCAACATTTCTTACATATTTTATGTTATGTATAAACCTAATTAAATACATAAGCATCCCTATTTCAAGGCACCGGTCATTTACTTTTAATCATTAATTACATTTATATACTGTCTTCAAAATATAAGTCATCTTAAACTCGTACACATACTCTTGTTTAATTATATCATAAGAATTTAAATCAAACATTAAACTAATTAATAGACAATTTTGTCAAAAATAAATTTAATTTACTTTAATAAAATAAAAATAAAATAGGGCCAGCTGTGACATTAATGTCACAGTATTTGTGAGGGCGGAGTGATGGCATTGGATTACGTGGCACATTAATGTCACCAGGAAAATCAAATGTTGCGAGACGAGTGATTATTAATTACCATTAATGTTTTACATAAGAAAAACATTGTTGTACAAATGAAGAAGAAAATAAAAAAATCATGAAGACAAATAAATTGATTTCCACACATTTTTTAAAATGTTTTTGCATATGTATGATCCGTTTCAAGCACTGACGAAATTCGTTTTTAATTTAATTATATTGTACTATTCTATTTTTTTATAATGAAAATTTTGGTTGGGTGAAGTTTTTCTTAATTATAGGAGTAATTAATATTTATCTACTGTAATCACAAATTAAATTGGAAAATCTGTATGTTTACTAAATTTAAATTAAAAACTACACAGTACCATTAAAAAACAATTCTCTCTGTACAAAGTGCAGAATAAGGCGTTGGTATTGCTAACATACGCCCCCACTGCGCACTCCTAAAAACCTCACACTCCCTCCCACCACAATAACCCTTCTCATTTGTTCTCATGTCAACGGCTAGTATTTTCCTCTCCCTGGCGCTCTGCGCCACCCTAACGGCCACCTTAACGTGCGCCGGCATCGACTCCGAAATTCAGGCGTTACTTTCCTTCAAGGAGAGCCTCCACGACCCGCGCGGCGCGATGGACGGCTGGAACGCGTCCACGCCCGCCGCCCCCTGCGACTGGCGCGGGATTCTCTGCGACGACGGCAGGGTACGGGAGCTCCGCCTTCCGCGGCTGCAGCTCGGCGGCGGGCTGAGCGACCGGCTCGGTAGCCTGCGTCAGCTGCGCAGATTGAGCCTGCACTCCAACAACCTCAACGGCTCGATCCCACGCGCCCTCGGCGAGTGCACGCTCCTACGCGCCGTGTACCTGCAGTACAACTCACTCGCCGGTGAAATCGCCCCGGCATTCCTCTCGAATCTCACGAATCTGGAAGTCCTGAACCTAGCGCACAACCTCATATCCGGCGAAATCCCAGGCGAAATTCCGGCGAGCGTGCGCGTGCTCGATCTGTCATCCAACTCCTTCTCCGGCCAAATCCCGTCGAATTTCACCGCCGCGCACCAGCTCCAGCTCCTCAATCTCTCGTTCAACCGCTTCTCCGGCTCGATTCCGGCCGCAATCGGGGCTCTGCAGCAGCTGATGTACTTGTGGCTCGACGACAACGAGCTCTACGGGACGATCCCCTCGGCGATTTCGAACTGCTCGTCTCTCATCCACGTCAGCGCCGGCAACAACATGCTGTCAGGGGTCGTCCCGGCGACAATGGGCTCGCTCGGGAACCTCCAGGTCATCTCACTGCCTCACAATCAGCTAAGTGGCGTCGTTTCATCCTCCTTGCTCTGTAAAATTACCGAATTAAATTCCACAATCAGGATTCTCAACTTGAGCTTTAATGGCCTCACGGGTATAGAGAACAATCATGGCCAAATGTGTACCAGCGTTCTCCAAGTCTTCGACCTTCACGAGAATCAGATCAGTGGCGTGTTCCCCACATTCCTGCTTAATTTCACCACGTTAAAAACGATCTATCTTTCCGGGAACAATATATCTGGAACTTTGCCAGGTAACCTCGGAAACTTGAAGGCTCTCGAGGAACTCCGAGTTGGGAACAACTCATTATCCGGTGAAATTCCCGAGAATCTAACCGGGTGCACGGCTTTGAAAGTGCTCGATCTTGGGGAAAATCGATTTTCGGGTTTCGTTCCAGCTTTTTTGGGAGAAATGAAAAGCTTAACGACATTGGTTCTTGGTGGAAATCTGTTTACTGGCACTGTCCCGGTGAGCATAGGCGGCCTTTCTTCGCTACAAGTGTTGGATTTGAGCGATAACAAGTTGGGTGGGATTGTGCCTCTGGAATTGTCGAGGCTTGGCAATTTGAGCACTCTAAATTTGAGCAACAACAGATTTTCCGACCAAGCGCTGTTAAATATTTCCGGATTGAAAGGGTTGGAGGTTCTGAACATGAGCAGGTGCGGTTTTTCCGGTGAGATCTCTTCGTCAGTTAGGAATCTTTTGAGACTCAAAACTCTCGATTTGAGCAGACAAAACTTGTCGGGGGAGTTACCCGTTGAGCTCTACGGATTGCCGAGTTTGCAAACAGTGGCTTTGGAGGAAAATTCGTTTTCTGGAAATTTGCCAGAAGGTTTTAGCAGTTTATCTGGTTTGAAATATCTCAATCTCTCGTTAAATGATTTCTCCGGTGAAGTTCCAGCTACTTACGGATTTCTAAGATCACTCACTCTTCTTTCACTGTCTGGTAATCGGGTGAAAGGTCCGATTCCTACGGAGTTGAGCAACTGTACGAGTCTTGAAGTTTTGGAGCTAAGAGAAAACGAATTGACAGGGCAGATCCCAGACGAGTTCTCCAATTTGTCTCGTTTGCAGAGGCTTGACCTGAGCCAAAACAGTTTAATTGGTGTAATCCCGGAAAGCATTTCCAACTGTTTGAATTTGGTTACTCTGTCATTGGGTTCAAATCATATCTCGGGCCACATTCCAGTCGAACTTTCGAAGCTATCAAACTTAAGAGACCTAGACGTCTCTTCGAATAATTTAACCGGAATGATCCCAGCTAACCTCTCCCTAATACCAGCTTTGCAGCGGTTAAACTTGTCTTCAAATAATCTCGACGGTGAGATTCCAGCGGGTTTGGCTTCCCGTTTCAACAACCCTTCCGTCTACGCCCTGAACAAGAATTTATGCGGGAAGCCGCTGAAGAGTAACTGTGCGAAGGTGAAAAGGCGCAGGAGAAAGAGATTGATTCTCTTCATAGCTGTGGTTGCTGCCTCGAGCCTATTTCTGCTTTTGTGTTGTTGTGGCTATGTGTACAGTTTACTCAGATGGCGCAAGAAGCTGAGAGGGTTCGGAGAGAAGAAACCGACCCCCAGCCCAGGCTCACAGGCTCGCGGGAGCGGAGGAACGGGCCCCCCGAAGCTAATCATGTTCAACAACAAGATCACTTATGCGGAGACTCTAGAAGCTACGAGGCAGTTCGACGAGGAGAACGTTCTGAGCAGAGGCAAATACGGGCTGCTCTTCAAAGCCACTTACGCCGATGGAATGGTCCTCGCAATCAGACGCCTTCCGAACACCTCGATGGCTTTGAACACCTTCCGGAAGGAAGCTGAGTCACTCGGAAAAGTCAAGCACAGAAATCTGACCGTCCTACGTGGCTACTACGCGGGCCCACCCCCTGACATGCGGCTCGTGATCTACGACTACATGCCAAACGGGAACCTGGGGACGCTCCTTCAGGAAGCATCTCACCAGGAGGGGCATGTCCTGAATTGGCCCATGCGGCATTTGATTGCTTTGGGGATAGCTCGCGGGCTGGCCCACTTGCATTCGGGCTCGATCGTGCACGGGGATGTGAAGCCGCAGAACGTGCTGTTTGACGCCGACTTCGAAGCCCATTTGTCCGATTTCGGGCTGGAAAAGGTTACGATCGCCACGTCAGCGGAGGCATCGACGTCGGCTGTTGCGGTGGGGACCCTCGGTTACGTGGCGCCGGAGGCGTCGCTGACGGGGCAGGCGAGTAAGGAGTCGGACGTGTACAGCTTTGGGATAGTGGTTTTGGAGATACTGACTGGGAAAAGGCCGGTGATGTTTACGGAAGACGAGGATATCGTGAAGTGGGTGAAGAGGCAGCTGCAGAGAGGACAGGTGTCGGAGCTGCTGGAGCCTGGGTTGCTGGAGCTGGACCCAGAGTCGTCCGAGTGGGAGGAGTTTTTGCTCGGGGTGAAAGTCGGGTTGCTTTGCACGATGAACGACCCGATCGAGAGGCCGTCGATGACGGATGTGGTGTTCATGCTCGAGGGTTGTAGGTTGGCCCCAGAAATTCCATTGTCCGAGGATCCAACGGCCTTTGCTCCCCCTAACATGAATGATTTTTAGAGCAAGAATTTATTAGTATTATTTTTTTCTCCCCCTAACATGAATGATTTTTAGAGCAAGAATTTATTAGTATTATTTCATGCATTCTTTTGCATGTGGCGAAGTGAGGATTAGGATTGTGTTGTTGATGAATTTGGTGTTGTTTAAATATGTTTTTATGTTGTTTATTTCTTCATATTTGATTATATGAGGTTGGGTTTATTCAAGAAAGACCAAAAGATCTACTCCTCAACTAATGAATTAATTAGTATTACAGTACTTGGTATTATCTAAGCAATGAAGTATTATCTAAGCAATGATTCCATATTAGCAAAAAAGAGTTGGAGAGAAAAGTAGCCGTTGAGTGCGTGGGCAGACAGGGTTCTGGAAATTGAGTCCCGGCCACACACACTGTTTTATTTATTTGCTGTTTCTGTTTTTATGGGAAAAGTGCAAAAATGGAAAGGAAAAAAGTGAGTGGGGTTATGAAAAAAAACAGAAATCATTGACTAGTCTCTGAGGGGACCCGCTGTGCCGGTTGTCATGTAGCACGAAAGCAATTGCTGCTACAGTACTTCTTAAAAGCCGGTGTGGGATGTAGAGAATTGTTGTTTGGAGGACGTAAATAATACACACGCCCCAATTCCCGACCTAGTTTCCTCCGCCTTAGTGGACAGATTCCAGCCCTTCTAAGAGAGGGTTAGTGATGCCCTTTTCAGGAGATTGAAACTCAAAGTACGAATTGGATCACACTTCTATATTTTACTGAAATGGATTTCCAATTCCATACCCCTCGTCTAGAAAGGAAAAAAAAAAATCAAATTGCTCCTTTATTTAAAATGGACAGACTGTTTCTAATGATTAAGAAAGGGATTCTTATATAGTTTCCAGCTTCTAAACTTTTTACCAGGATCAATAAAACTCGGTGCAACATCAAATCGAAGTGTTGCAATATCAGGGCACAAGAAATAAATACTGTATTCGGATGAAGGCAAGTATAAATGGGCAATACCTACATGAGGTTCATGTTGAGAACCAAATCTTCGGTTCAATCCTTCAATCATCTGGCATTAAAATGTTCAATCCTTCGAGATCATGCACTTCCAGGAATTAACCAATCAAAAAATTACCATAACGATTAGGCAATGACATGAGAAAAGGCACAGTTTCACAAAAATAGTAAAAGATATTGTCTTAACAGTTAACACAAATCAAATTGGTTCCTTGTAGCAAGATACATAATCAATAAAAACATCCAAGACTTTATTCAGGGTAAATGTAACTTATCATCTACAATCTAATGCAATACACATCAAGAAATCGATTCTTCTGGCCAAGAAAATTCCACACAATGTTTTTTAACCTGAAAAATACTTTCCATAGCCAAACTATACCATTGCTAACGAGGGACAACATAATCATGATCCTTACTTGAAAGCAAGAAACTCAACAATCCATTTGCGAGATGTGATCTTCTAATCAGCCCTAGACTGACCGGCACGAGAAGAAAGGATGATGCCAACAATTAGACCATAGAGAGCCAAGGCTTCAGCAAAGATAAGGATAAGAATCATTCCAACAAAGAGCTTTGGTTGTTGCGCATTGGCTCTGTCACAGTGATAATAAAGTCATAAATGCAATCAATTCCCCCAAATTTGAAAGGAAAATCAACAATTCATAATCAATACACTTGGACGACGCATGTCATCGTGGCAATCACATTTTCTAATCAAAGATGAGCACATTAGCAATATGATCAAGTAGCACTTTAATGAGAAAGTAAGCAAAAAATGCTTGCAAAACTATTTCTAAAGGTCATGCAATTATATTATGCGGCATCAGCCAATTTACATTGGTGTATATTTCCCTATTCCTTCCCAGTTTTAAAGAGGAGTTGAATATTCAAGAAAAGTTGACTAGCTCTCCCACACTAAAATTCTCTATCTTAGGGGGGTTGACAAAAAAACAATGAATGTAACAGGGAATGCATGAAGTGGCTAATGGGTTTCATACCCCTAATATAGGAGTTTGACTCAACAACCAAAAAGTTAGGAACTTCAACTCATAAGAATGTAATGGAATGGAATGAAAGGTATTTCTCGATAAATTTAGGAACTTCAACTCATACTCTCATAATGGTGTATTTATCAAGAAATACCTTTCATTCCATTCTATTACATTCTCTTTCCTCACACACACACTCTTGGACCAAGCATACTCTTAATGTCACGTTCCAACAATTGGTATACGATTAACAAACAAAAGTGTCTAACAAGGTTGATCTCCACTGATGGTAGCAATTTGAATGTTAATAAAGAAATCAGTACACTACCAGATATCAAATCAGTACACTACCAGATAACAAATTGCATTATTAAGTTATTTTGATGCTTCAAGACGGAGGGAGTCTTAAGGAAGAAAAAAAACCTATCATGAGCATGTTAGTACTAACAGTTATCTCATCACAAAATCAACTCAGTTAAATGCAAAACAAATATAACAAACTAAAAGATTTCGATTCATGAAACTCAATCATTCAAATATAATGCAGCAGACATAGGCCATAAAAAAGATACCTAACACCGGCATCTCCAACAATTCCGATAGCCATACCAGCAGCAAGTCCGGCGAGACCACAAGAGAGTCCGGAGGAAAGGTGAGCATAGCCATCAAACAAGTAGTAGGACTTCGCCTTAGGGTTAATACCTGTACTAATGATGACAGCAATAATTAAACCATAAATACCCAAAACACCAGCCATGACCACGGGCACAATAGACTTCATCACCAGCTCCGGCCGCATCACACCCATCGACGCCACGCCGACACCACTCTTCGCCGTGCCATAAGCCGCTCCCATACCTATGGGAAACAAACAAAAGACAATTGAATTACTTTTTAAAAAAAATCTCGGATCTGTACAAGTGACGAAAGAAAAAGGGGGGGAGCGATTGGCCAGAGAAGCACAATTACATGAGAAGACGAGGGCGGCGGCTGCGCCGAGGAAGCCGAAGAACGGTGCCGTTTCATCGCCGCTGAAGGTTGACGACATGTTCGATCGATTTGGATTCCTTCGGAGATCGGATCTAGATAGAGAGAGAGGGTCAGAGATGTATTAGGTTGGTTAAAGGAGGCTTTTCACGATATATATTTCACGAAGAACGTCGCGATATCTTCTTCGACTGATTGATTGGGTATAATAAGTGGTACGCTTGTCCATCAATTAACGTATGCTCAAGTACATTTTTGCCCCTTTGTTTAGTTTGTGTTATTTAGTATTTAAAAATAACTAGAATTCTTCAGCCCGTGCGATGCACCGGGATATTTCCTGTAGCATGTCCTGTTATTTAAATTTCTAATAAAAAAATTTAACAAAAAATTTCTTAATGTTAAATTTTTAGTTTAATAAACACTTTTTATTAGGAGTTTATTGTTAGTTCATTGTTGATTAAATGAAAGTACTATTATAGATGAAATTTTGTCGTACTTGTTATTAAAATGAAAATTATTAAAAATAATAAAATTCCAATAATAAAACAATTAAATAAATAAAAGTAGTTAAATTTTCATTGCAAATTTTTAAATACTTCTTTGTAAACTACATTAGTGGTCTTATTTGTCAGGTTTCCCTTCTCGTCGCAACATAACAATTTCTATTATGCTCTGGTAGTGACTTTTAAAACCGCCACATACAACTGTCCATGTGTAAAAACCGTTCCTCTCAAAAGAATTCTCACTTTTGATAAAGACTGTCCCTGACTCTTGTTAATGCTCATAACATACGAAATCATAATAGGAAATTGTCTACGTTGGAAGCGAAATAACAATTTAAAATCTGAGGGAGTAAGTGACAACCTTTGAATGTAAATAATTTTGTCTTTGTGTTCACCCCCTAATACCTTCGCTTCAATAACATAGGTTCCTAGTACTCTTGTATGGTTTCATTAGTATTCCTAAACATATAACATTGTAAATTATAAATGTGAAATTGTTGAATAGTTGATCAAATTAAATTCTTTAACATTATTTTGTTTATTATTAAAAATATCTCATTTCTCAATTTGTTTTAATAAATTTTATAAAGATACAAAACATAAAAAGAAAAATGTTTTTCAATCAGAGTTATCACAGTTTTAATTGAAATCTTTACTTTTGAAGTGTGAATATTTATATTAACATTATAATATTATGAATAATTGTATTGTTTGTATTTCAACTATATCAATTTTCAATAAGCGTGATTAATTTATTTATATTTATAATGATTTAGAAAATCAAAAAAATATATCTTTAAGTGTTTTCTAATTATAAATTTTAACGTTTTTATTAGACTTTTGAATGATATAAATAATAGATAGTAAATAGTTGTATAATTAATATCAATAAATTAAATTAAATTGGTGAATAGTTATTTTATATATGTTTTAATTAATTATATTTTAATTTTTGTATCAATTTATTTGTAAAAAATTAATATTTAACGAAAATCATGTTCTCAAATTAAACAAAATCTATTGGTAAAAAAAAAATGCATGATTTATTAAATAATTATTTTCTACCGCATGTATAGACATATGAAAAAACATATAATAACTAATCAAAAAATGTTCCATGATTTATTACTTATGAAAAAACATATAATAACTAACCAAAACATCAAATATAATATAAACTATTTAAATACTATAAGTTTTATTGTACAACGTAATAATATAAATACACTTATAATTTATTATATTAATTTATTTGTATTAATACTAATATAAAATTTTAAAAAATAGTTTTAAAATTATTTTAAATTATATAATCCATGTGAATATTCATAAATATTGAAGAATAATTTTTTATTGTGCTTTCGTTAAGTTGTACTCAATTTACTAATGTTTTTATTGATTTCGTAAATTATATAATATGATACTTTTATAAAATAGTGAATGATTGAATAATTAATAAAACTAAAATGTCAAATAATTATTTTATTTGTGTTTCAACTATATTACATTCTTACTAAAATAATTATAGAATTATGAAAATAAATTTTAAATATATATAATATTTTATTTTTATTAGTATTGTTGAATGCAATTATTAAATAAAAATATATATCGAAAGTGTTTTTACAAAGAAATTATCAGTTTTATCTTAATATTTTGAAATATATTAATTTATTTATTTATTTTTTTAATATTTGATGTTGTATTTAAATATTCAACGTAAATATTTAAATCTTTTTTAATTATCAACTACATATTAATATTTAAGATCTAAAAAAATAATTTTAGTTAAAAGAAATTAAATTACAAAATAGAATATAAATTTTATTTAAAAGAAAAAAAATCGCTTAATTTTTTTTTAATTAATACATTTAAAAGAATATAATATTTGATCCCTTTGAGATAATAACAACAGAGGAATTTTTAAAATATTAATTATATGTAGTACTTCATAAATAATGTCTCTTTCAAGAATTCATTTCATATCCAGAAACCGAATTCATGTTTCAGTTTCCATTAATATGAATTCTAAACTTTTCTTTTGGAATGAGATTCGTCAAAACCTTTACAAAACCTTTTGGAATCAAAATCCGTACCAAGAATATTGGAATGAGAAATTTGTCAGTCTTTAAGTGTTTATTGGCTTGACAAAACTCTTTTATCATAAGTTGCGGCGACTGAAGATATGTCAAAGCTAGGGAGCTATCATCGGCGAAAGCGTAATCGATTTTAAGATACGATCTTCATTTTTTTCCTGTTAAACTGGCATGCTGAAGCAATGTGTATTATAACAGTGTTCATTGTGGAAGCTTGAAAGCCGAGAATCTAAGAGAACGGTGAACATTTATGTTTCTACAAATAACTGTCAAAACGGTGATTTGAAAACAGTGTTAATTACCCATCAATAAAAATGAAAAAAGGACCTTCATCTTCTACAATAACAAAGGGATATTTACAAAAACTACCCATGTAGTTCACTTTAATTACAAAATCCAATTATCTTTCAAAATTACTTGTGACAAACCTCAATAGGTTATCTATAATTTTAAAAGACAAATGGGGTTTATTAGTAATTAAATTAAACTTCAGTGTTAGCTTTCCTTGAAGTGAATATACAGATAGATAAAACGTTTGAAAAAAACCCAATGGAAACACGGTATACCTCAGTACCTTATCAAAATGTTGATCTGTAACCGGGAAGCAATCGACGAAGCTATCCTTGAGGAGTATAGAATCTTGAAATGCATTGCAGTTCACTTTTCTTGACACAAACCTTAGTGTTTCAAATTTACGCAAAGACTGATCAAATATGGAATTAAGAAGCTAAACCCTGTCGTTATTCAATTGTAAGCACGTAATTGTGTGAGACCTCAGACGCGAACAAAGTGACTCCATGAATTTTCTTAGGACTACCAAAAACTTTTCGGAAGGTTTAGCCTGCAAGGACATTCATTAAAATATAAAATCTATAAATATCTTAAATTGTCGCACTATTAGAGGATCGAGGAACTGCACAATATGAAAATACCTGCACTTTGTCGCATTTATATGCCGGATGTCTCAGAAAGATAGACTACACTGGATAGTGCAGCGTGGATAGGCCTGAGTTCCGACAAAAGCTCTTTGTATATAGGAAGCTGAGGCAGGTCGCGGCTTTTCACTTAGATCATGTTATACCACATAAGCGAGTTCAAGTCGGACTCTTATAAGAACTACATGTAGCTCAATGCTCTAAGAAAACAGACAACTTGTTTTGTACCACATTAACTTGAACTGTATCAGAAACTTTCATCAAAAGGTCATCTGGTTTATGCTTTAAGCCAACCTGCATGAAGTAACGACATATAACAATAACATGATCTCGAATCATTCATCCCAGAAAAATAACTGAAAGAAAAAAGAAGACTCACAATGAAAGGAACATGAGCATCAATAAAATCCAGCATCTTCAATGGGAGTATCTACATATAAACACAAAATGATATGCTTGTGATAATATTACACGAACACTGAGTTTTCCGAGTTCTTGGAAAGGATAAAAACAAAGCAATGAAATTTTCCGAAAGAAATCGACTCTGTCATTCGAATGGCCGTATAAGAGGAATATGAGAATGAAATTAACCAAACACTCCTAAAGATTCGAATTTGATGTGACTGAAAAAAATTAGGATTTAAGCTACCCAAAAAAAGGAACAATGAAACATGCATATAGATACATACCTGTAATGCTAGGTACGAAAAATAGCATTCTCTAAGCTGCTTGGCGTTCTCTTTTTCGTCATCCACATCGCTTTTATGCAGTTCCGACGGGCCGGGTTTGGGCGGTTGGTCCATCTACTTGATAGAAAACCCTAAGTCCACCTAAGCAATCAATTGAAACATATATTTAAGATCAAAGAATAAAAAATATATACATGAATCTGGAAAAAAATAAGAATAGAGGATACGCGATTTGATTCTGATAATGAAGCTTAGAAAAAAAACATGCAAAAAATTATAGCTTTGAAAATATGGAAGCAAGATTTCAAAACTACATACCTAGATACATAAAATATGATTCTGAATAATCGAATAAACTCAATCAATACATACCTAGATACACGAAATATGATTCTGAATATGCAAAAAACAATAGAACTTTGCATATAGGGAGTCAACTACGAAAAAATTGATTCTCAATCTGCAAAAAATAAATAAAAATACTGGAACTTTGAAAAACGGAACCAAGATTTAAAAAACACATATATTCTAAAACCGAAAAACAAACACATACCTCAATCTGGCAGAAAAGGGAAATTTGACGATAAAAGACAATTAAAATTTGCACAAACCTTGTCGATCCGAAATATATGTGTATACACAAATCGATTTCCGAAGAGGAGATGATATGTGGGTAAACGGGCGGAACCCACTTTGCAGAGGAGAGGAAATGAAACAATATATAAACATCATTCTGCAAAATAATCAGGAAGCAAAAAAAGGAAGAATATAAACAAAAAACGAAATCAAGGTTTTAAATTTGCAGAAATCAAAATACACAAAAAATATACATTCCACAATCTGCAAAAAAAATATGCACAGCAATGAAATGAAGACAAAAAATTCAATAAAACCGAAATTAGGAATTTAAAATTTGTAATCTATATATATTAACCACACAAATCAAATAAAAAAATTTGTAGAAAAATACCTGCGATGAAGCAAGACGTAATGATGTCTAATTTTTATGGAAGAGAAATACTAAGAAGAGTAAGAGTCAGAAATAAGAGAATTGAAAATTGTATAATTATCATTTATTAAGATTTCCTAAATTAACTATCTTTACATTAATTGAATTTGGAAAAATAGAAAATGATTGAATGTAACTTTGGAAAATGTTAATTTGACCGGTCAAAAATTGAATATATATTTAATTAACCTTTTTTTAATTTAATTTTTAATTTTAATTAAATAGTAGGGAGAAAATATTGTGAATGGTGTGAACGCAAAAAAAAATAGAAGCTTTCTATTGGTCCATGTGGCAAAATCGAGAAGTTTAATTGGTCCAGGATAGAATGATTGTTCAGGATTTATATATTAATAGATTATTTATATTTTTTCATTTAAATATATATATATATATATATATATATATATATATATATTTTAAGTATTAATTTCAAGGGGGTTTCATGAAAAAAGTAAGTCCTAGTATTTTATTATATGTAAATACTAATCTTTAGTCTAATTGTAAAATAGTCAAAACTTCCGAATCTACCCTTTCATAATGTTTTAAACAATTAAAAATACTATATATGAAATCTATAAATTTAAAAAAATCATAACCTACCATATTTTTGTACCATTAAAAAACAAAACTATAAAAAAAAAAAACCCGAAGAAGATCCTCATCTGTTCATACCAAAGGTTTCCAAAAATCCGTCCACTTCTACTCCTTGGTTGACGCCGTCCTCAACCCTAGTTTCAAGAGTCTGTGCGTGGACACGGCGACCGGCGCCAACGTCTTCGCGTTGAGGGAGATCGGCATGGAGGACTCCATCAGCTTCTGGAAGAAAGGTTTCAAGCCTCTAGGTGGTTCCGGGGCAGGGCTTCAAGCAGCCGTTCGACGACAACGCTTTCGATTTCGTTTTCTGTGGGGTTGGAGAAATTGGTGAGGCCCGGTGACTTCGTGGCTGAGATTGGTTTTTGGTTGTCCAGTATGCGGCAAACGACACGTACATTTCGAATATTTACTCGGATTGTTCAATATATGTAGATTGGTTAAGAGTAGGGATTTAAGTTGGTTCAATTATTATTTTGTGTTTTGGTGGGATGGTGATTATTAGCTTGCTAAGATTGTTCCTAGAAGGAGAAACACGGTGATTACAATTGTAGCTTCAGATTGGGTTTCCAGTTCTCTTGAAACCTGGAATCAGATTTTTGTCGGGTTTCGATGGCACTCTTCAACGCCCATCTAAATTTCCAAGTGGATGTGATATAGTTGTTGGGGATTTTGCTTATTGGATCGTCTTTAAAACTAACGATCGTCGGGTTTTGCTTGTATTGTCTCTCAATTTGAAAATATTAGCACTATCGATGTACGAAATTCCGTTTCCCGTGCATCACAGCCTTCATTCCACACCCGATGAGATTTTTTAGAAGCTTGACTTGGCTTAAACGGAACTATGTCTTGTTTGCTGCAAACTGTAAAGGGGAATTCACTTTGGTAGAATGATCGGATAGTAAGTAATAAGTATGATGTGTGGACTATGGATGTTGACCAAGGTTGGAGTGAGAAATGTTGTTTTTGTATCCGGTCTTGCAGTGGATAAAGGATGTGAGTGAGAAAGCAGTTGTGATGATAACGGTCTATCCACGAGGTAGCCCTCGAAGATTCGGAATAGCATTGTATGATGTTGGAACGGGAGAAGCTGAGGTGATCAAAGATTTTATGCATGGTGATCTTGTGGATTCGGAATAGCAATAAATTACGTAGCATTATTGTTTTTTCTAGTTTCGTTCTTAATTTTGTATAATACAATTACTATTTTTCTTTATAGTTTCGTTTTAATTTTGTTTTTAGTTTTGTGTAATACAATTACTATTATTTTGCTAATTTCGTTCTTAATTTTTATTTTTTGTTTCATTCTTTTCGTTCTTATTTTTTAGTTCTACTTTTGTTTTTAATTTTTTTGTAATACAAACTATTTTTTTGCTAGTTTCGTTTTTAGTTTTTAATTTTAATTTAATTTTTAGTTTTGTATTATTTAGTTTTAGTTTCATTCTTAGTTTTGTATTATTTAGTTTTAGTTTCGTTCTTAATACTAGTACATTACTATTTTTTGGTTATTTTGATCTTACACCTAGTATAGTATGATTAATAGTTTCAGTCTTTCAGATATAGTTTTTTTTGTAAGAAATACAATAGATAAAGAAATCGTGAATACAATTGAGTATTAATCGACTAAAAATAACAAATCCAATCATAGTACATACAATCAATAAAGAATTCTTGAATCAGATCAAAACACCTCTTTCGATAGAAAAGTTGTGAAAAAAGTAGAAAAATATAATCCATAAATTTGATAAATCAGTAGTTGAGGATTTGAAGATCACGGAGTCTCGATTAGATTTGAGTCGACTGGATGCATCTCGATCGACCCTCAAGCTGAAGGGAAGGCAAATCTTGACGTAACTTGACTATTAATCTCACTGTTGGACGGATTCACGGCCACACACAACGACAACGGGATATCGATCAAACCCGATCGACCACACGTTAAACGTACACGATTGTCAGCGTCTTCTGTCTCTTCCCCATCAGACCTTTCCTCCAATTTCTTCACTGGTCCAGTGCGGCACCGTACGTCTCGTATATCGTCCTCGAGAACGCCACCATCGATCATTACTATCGGCAGGATCCTCAGGGACGTCCACTTCACCAGGTAAAGGGTCGGCGACTTGGACGTCACACGTACAGTAGACGGAGCGGCATCCACGGTTGATGGCGACTTGCGACGAGGATGAGAATTGAAGGAGGGTACGAGATATATATAGAAGGGACAAAATCCGAATAGCTTAATAGTGATTCTTGTATGGCTTGATCTCATTCTTCCTCTTTGCATCAATAGCACTTCCTCTTTACCTAAAACTGAGAAAAATTCGTATAAGGAACTATGATATAATAAGTTCAAAAATTAATATTACAATAGTAACTATCCAAGTAATACGAAGAAACTAGAAAAAAATTAGTAATTATATTAAACAAAATTATAAATTACAAAACTAACTGAAAACTAGTAATTGTATTACACAAAACGTATAACGAGCTCGATCGTTGGCTTCTCGGGTTGAAACAGCCTAACCCACTAGACTCAAATCCAATTTTTAAAACGCGTCAGCCCGCCCAACTCGACATGAACCAGCAACCCACTAATTGAGAAAAGAGGTTCATGCCATAATTAGCTTGTCGTCCATGTGATTGGTCTTCTCCTTTGCCGGCAAAACGAGTTTAATCCTTGAGTGAACGGCCGCAAGAACGAGTTTTAAAAATGAAACTATCAAAAAGATGGTGACTCCATTAACTAAACGAAATTACCGATAAAACGAGTTGCTGAACGGTCGCAAGAACGAGTTGCTGAACGAAGTGTCGAAGTATTTTATTAACAATACTGCTCCTGCTGTTGCAAGGAGGATCGATAAAACCTGCCCAATCAATGTGAGATATAAATCATGTCCTCATCATATTCCATTACACGTAAATTAACTTGCCCCTGTGTAATAGCACGAACATTGTATATTATTCTTAGCCTCGTGCCGGACTCGTAACCGTTTGGTGTTGTCATTTTATGAGTATAGCAATCAGCATTAGGAAACCGACTGAGTGAGGCCCACAGGAGGAAACCATGAAGTTTGATCTCGAATGAAAGTGTATGACTCATCTGAGTCAACATTTGATCGAATAGTTTAAGCAACTCGTTTTGGCAAATCACGTTCTGTTCGCAGTGTAAAACAATCTCTTCGCGTACTCGACCCTCAGCGAAATATGGGCGCAAACCAACTGGGACAACGGGCTGCGCCCCATAAAGGATGATCTCCGCCGCGAGTTCAACCTCTTCGGCGAAATGGCCCAGCAGGTCATGTTTCGGAGTCTCTTTGCGAACACGTAAAGCTGAAGGAGACTCGAGTTTTGTTTGTCAAGCCTCTTGTATCTAACGCTTGATATTGGCATATTATTTGTATTGAATAAATAGTAAAAAACTTACGGTGATTACCAGGTGAGGAAGGCGGTGGTGTGATGGTGAAGAAGGCGATGATAGACGGCAAGCACGAGTCTCGAATTGAGAATAGGAGAAATGAAATTAAGTTAAATTAAATTAGGTTACACAATTTAACACTATAATTTTATTACAAAAGGTAAAGGTTATTAAAGACATTTTAAATTTGAACAAGATACTCAAAATATAATTATAAAATTTTAAACTACCTTAAATTATTATACACAAACATTAAATTTTCTTTAATTAAAATTAGTTAAAAGAATAGTATTTTTTTATAGTATCATTATCTAAAGTATTTTTTTCTCTAAAATTCTCTAATTTCAACTACTTATTTTATTAATTTCTATGTTACATTTTTAAATTTAATTTTTTGATAAAAAAATCAATAATACTATTTTTTAAATCTTCATGCCCGATAGCTCACGTGACGGAGGTAGTATATAGTACTCTTATAATCAATGTTTTAAAAAGCGGAGGTCTAGGCGAGGTAAACTGCCTGAATTTTCTATCATGGGCGGCTAGGCAGGTCCAAGTGGGTCTATACGAGCTAAGCTGAAATTAATCGAATTTAAGCGGTCTAAGCGAAGATTAATCAGGTTTAGGAGGCTTTGTATAAAAAAATAATTAAAATAATGTTTTTTTTCCTGGAGTGTGGACGACGATGAGGTAGCGATCGAAGAAACCTGATGTTCAAGAGCCAACTCCTCTATCTTCTCGCGTCGCCACGGCCGTTAGCCAGATCTAGACTGGGATCGAACTCTTCGACGCCGTCGATGGCGATGTCAAGTTTGGAGTGGGCATCATAGGAGGAGAGGGGAATGTCGAGGTCGTCAGCTTACTCTTGGGTTCACTTTGACGTGGGAACGCTCGATGTTAACCGTCTTATCGCGATGTTCGTCCCGCCGCGATCGTCGATGCGTGCTGCCAAGGAGGAGGCCGATAAGATCTAACTAAAATTTTCAATAATTCATAAAATAATTTCTTAATAAAAATTATATTATTTTTAAATTCAAAATATTATTTTTTAAAAATTATATTTAAATGTAACTAAAATAAATAATATATAATAACATTACAGTCTCGATGAGTTACCCAATTGGTTGAATTCATATCTTATAAAAGAAAATAACTGGTTAAATTTTCAATTTATCTTTTTTCAGTAAACATTAGAATTTTACGATCAAATTGACTACATTTTTTTTGTGGACTAAAGGTGATCTCACTTGCTTGGTGAGCAAAATTCAATAGAAAGAAGCATATGTTTTTTTTTCGACTGAAAATTTTAATTTTAGGATTAAATTGAACTGATTATATTTTTGTGATATTACCACTAACAAAATTTCTCATTTAAATCACAAGAAATTTCAATTTAAACTTTTCGATGCCGATTTACAGAAATCCATTTCCCTTTCCTTTGACCATCGAGATGTCGTCGTGGGAGCAATTTGGATAGGTCGCCAATGTGATACAGCTAAGAAGAACTGTGGAACAATTGATGAAATACCCCGTTAACTCGGTCTAATTAACTGACTACCCTGTTATTTAAATAAATAAAAAAGAAAATAGAAATAAAAATGAAGTGTTTTAGTGGGTATGGAAAAGTCGACAATGTCCCTATTAGATTCAACGTATTTCATTACAATTTCACTAAGGAAAAACCAATTTCAGCTTCCTCCTCTTATCGCAGCGTTCTATTTTTTTTTTCCTGTCGTAATCAAGGAAGAGTGCCAACTTGCCTAGTATAGTTTACCTGGTTAGGTTGGTTTGCAGACTACTGCGTCCAGCACGAAAGTTTACCCAGAGCGCAGTAGCGGCTTGCGGGTTCTCTTGTCATAAAAATAAAAATAATATTTAATAATTACACATATACCCATGAGAATTTGTGAATAAAAACTCACTCTTTCAATTATGAAAACATTGAACTATTACAAATATAACCCTGTTGAAGTATTTATTGTTATACAATCAACCCCCTCAGCACATCAAATTATTAAACTGTCAATTAATTTATGGGTGCAAGGCAAGCCGATGCATAAGAGTGTAAAAACTAACAAACCTTTTGAGTCAAACTGGCAAACCTGTTTGCTTAGTTCGCATTGTTATGTTAACTCTGATGGATGTCCTAAACACAGTCTCAACAAACCCTAAATAGGTGCAACAAGTAGTTTATAATTTACCCCCAATAATAATTACAGTTTCTATTTAGTCATTTATTAGACTATATTAAATAATAGATACCTCATTTATCTTCTTTTCAGGTTCTTTCTCACTCTAAAGTGTGCTGTAAAATTCGTCTCACTCCTTGGTCCTTTGGGTCACCTACAACTAACCAAAATCACATCAGTTTGTTTGCACAGATGAATAATTGGATATATAAATGCATCATAAAGTATAAAATAAAAAAATTACGACTAGCCAACTCTCATCTCATCAGTTTTTAGTGGTTTCACTAGAAACTTTGATCCAGTGATCAACCATAATGTTATAACCTGCCAGAGACATCAAAAGAATGTGTTAGCGTTGCCATTAAATGAAAAACCCATGAATATTAAAAGATATTAAACGTGAGCATAAATAAACCAAGAAGCTTCTCACCATTTACTATAAAAATCACATTTATGAAAAGAGATAGATGTAAGCTTCATACCCATCTCCTCCGAAATTGCGCAAACTTCAGAAGCTCTCAGCAGAGAAAAATAGCATCCAAGTCATGCTCAAAATAGAAAGAAAAAAAAAAAAAGACTCTCCGCAGAACAAAAGAACCTCATAAACCACATTCTCATGAAAAGAGCACCTTGTTTTTGTAGGAAACAAAGTGAGATAAAACCTGAGAATAAAAGAGTAGTAATGCTACTGAAGCGAATACTACTGTATATTTGTTTTCATCAAATAAATCTACGCTGTACATTATCATAAGTCAGAAAATTGTCATTTCTCTTCTAAACCCAGGTAAAAAAAGGTCAGTGGGGGCGTTACTCTCTACCCTACAAAATACAATTTTTAAAATTAAAATAAACAAATTTGGAAAAGCAACCCCATGCCACAGGATTGTTTCGCATTGAACAAACGGTGAAATGCGGAAATGGCACCACCCTAGTCCAAACATGTGAGGTCTTTGGATCATTTAAGTGACTGATTGGATCTAAAACCACCACCGATTAATTTTTTTCAGAAGATACGGATTTGGCATCTGGCTTCCTTGCCTTGTGTCTTTCAATCAACAAGTCCACAAATGCCCGGATCTGCCACAATTTAAAAAAGGAAAGAAAAGGGAAAGAGTTAATATATCAGCGTTATCAACCAACTGAAGATACGGAACAAAAAGAATGTTGAAGTAACGAATGGGCCATGTTATTTTAAAATTTGCTATATAATATAATACCAAGCAAATAGAAATTAATACTGATGCTGAACGTTATGTATTCAGATTATAGCCTGACAGATTTGTAATCTTTTTACTGGTATAACTAAAATTTCTACAGATTATAGCAGTATGTCCCAAATAAAATCCTTTGTCGTCACTTATTCTTTGAAAGAGTCTCAGAATACAATAAATGAATAAACCACCAATTTCAGCACCACGGGGATATGATATACATACCTTGTTTTTGCGTTTAAAATCAAGAAACTCAAGGACCGACATTGCTTTCTCGGCATCCGTAGTCTGTTCCATGACCTAAAATAAAACATGAAACGAAAAGATAAGGCACGGCAGAAAAGGCCACCAAAGGAGGAGATACAGGGATGGATCAACAATGAATATGTGTGTTTTTGTGTGTGTATAACACCTTTGTGGCAGCTTTCTTCATTATTGACTTGTAACCATCCCTTTCGATTTTCTTCGCACTATAAAGAGGCATGAGCAATGAAGCCACATAATCCACAACCGCCTTCTTCAGACAGTCTGCCCCTCTAGATCGATTCCCTTTCGATCCCTTATAATTTTTAACTTTTGAGGTGGAGCTCTCGTTTGCCCGTGAATCATGTTTCCTTGAACTCATGTTTGAATCTTCCTCATCTGTTAGGTGCATTGTCCCATGAGAGAAGCCGGAACTAGCAGCTGCTGCAGCTTGACATTGCCATCTCTCGATAGCACTGTAATCTTTCCCTACCTTTCCAGCATTATCAAGCCACGCTTTAGTCAGTATGCTGCTATCCACAGCAGCACTTTCCCCAGAGTGTTCTCTGATGTTTGATTGATGATTAGAAATCTTCTCATTTGAATAGTTTTTATGTATTCGGTTATCGACCGGGGTTTTGGAAGTCTCAGGGTTGACACCAGTAGCGGAGAAGTCAACTGACCAATCTCTCACCCTACAGTTTCTGGAATCTATTTCGGATAAGCAGTCCTGCTTTCCTATTGCGGCACCAGACCAATTCTTTCTGCTGTCAGTCTCATCCATATGGGTGTGCTGTCCACGCATGGCAAATTTGTGGAAGGAGAGAATCTTGGGAGCCTGTTGGAAAGCATTATGACTGGGACCAGATGCAGCTAATGCCTGAATGGTAAAATGGATGGTCAAAACTCAACAGTGAAACAGAATGAAAGACCAACTCAAGTATGAGCCAAATCAAATGAAAAATGCATGTAAAGGTGGACAGCTACATAGTCTTTCATACAGGTAGTTAGATGGACTTGCACCAAGTAATTTTAGTCATTCCAAATGCAGATGGCTTGCCAATTGCCACACAAATGTTTGATTATCAATTGAACTCACTTAATAGCATATGCATATTATAAAACTTGGTAAAGAGGCTGCATAACAGTGCTGACCCAACATCATCAAACAATTTCTCTAAAAGACAGAGAGCAATATCGAAAATGCCACAATAACAACAAAAGTATGGAGTAGAAAGAATAACAAGCAAACCTTGGCGGCAGCAATGGCTGCATTGCGGGCTGCTTCTGCAGCAGCAAAGGCAGCCTTTTCTTCTTCAGATATTTGAATTTCATGAGTATCCTCCTCCATGACATTTTTTAATCCAGTTGAACCATGAGAGTTTGTGAGATGAACCTCTGATTTCACGGGGTCGTCAACTGATTTTTTAGTGTTTAAGCCCCCCTTCAGCAGAGGTGGTTTTCCAGAAACTATAGGATATGGCTGCCTAAGTAACTTAAGCCCACCTTTAGAAGCCTTCTCCTTGCGGAAAAGATCAACCCACACACGCACAAGCTGAAAAGCTATTGCCCGTATATCGCGACTGGTGTGAACACAGACCTTTTGTTTTACAGTTTTTCCAACACCTAAGTTAAATCATGAAATAGAAAACAGGAAAAAAAATGTTATCCTGAGGTACAGTGCTAACACAAAATCATGTAAGAAGACATCATAAAAATAAGAAATCTTCCTAGTTCCTACATCCTAAAATATCATCAACTCCCTCATAATGCAAGCACGATAAAGCATATTGACTACTTTGAAAAAGATCATGTAAGAAGATAGTAGAAATACAATCACGATAAAGCATATGTATTTTATAAAAGCCTAGAAATAATGCTTGTTAGAATTTTGAATTTGATATGGAAACATGGAATTATGCCTTTTGAAGTTGCTCGAGTCCCCCGTTACATAAATAAAGTTTGAAAATAGTTGTATATAAACTAGATAGTAGATACAGATAGTAACGGAAAGATTTTTATCAAAATTCAAATGAGTCCATTTTTAAAAATAGTAGTATAAATTTGGAAATAGTCACATGGACACATTACCATTCAAACAAATGAGGATTAAAAGAGAGAAAGGTGAGACGGGTGGTATAACAAAAAAATAATATATATATATATATATATATATATATATATATATATATATATATATATATATATATATATAGAGAGAGAGAGAGAGAGAGAGAGAGAGAGAGCACCTGATAAGCGGACAGCAGCCAAATCATTTGAAACGAGTACAAGTAAACGGACACAATGACGTAAGAGCTGAGTTCCATCTTTTCCCATGGAATCCTAGAAACAATGATAAAATTCAAAACAATCAATCATTACTTAAATAATCTACCACAATAATCTAATAGTGTGAGTTTAAAATGCACACAAGAGGTAGGAATTACCAGAATCCACATGTTAAGAGTGCTGAGCCCTTCTTTGGTGCTAGCAAAAGTCTTCAAAAATCCTACAGGAAGGTTTAACAGCTCTTTAGCCAGACGTAATCTCCCAGCAGTAGTTTTTGCAGCGAAAAACATATCCTTCAGCATTGAGCACCAACTAGAAATACGTGATCCATCCAAAGACTTCTTATACAAAGCACTAGAGAACTCTACAGCATCAAGCCTCCTGATAATGTCCTTCACTTCACCCCTTTCAATATCCAAATGTCTTCTTGCAGCCTCCATGGCCTCCACCTCGGCAATGTAATCAGTACCTGTATTCATTATATCAATAATGCGTACGGCTTCTCGGAGCCCACTCATCATTGCACCACCAACAGTGTCAGGGTGCTCCTTGCATGTGGCTTCACCAGCAAAAAATAAACAGTTCTCTACCGGCCTTCCCAGAATATCATAGTCATCTCCAGATGATCCCACGGCAACATACGAGTAAGCACCAAAGCTGTAAGGATCTCTCCCCCAGTCAGTCACTACAGCTGCAACTGGATCAGGAACCTTGTCTTCCCCAAATAGTTTCCGGAGAACAAGCAAGGCATGACTAACATTATCACAAGATCGAGTATCTATGGCAGCCTTACCAACAACCAAAGCTATAAGAACAGGTGCACCAACTGTTTTCATGATGTTCCAGAACATGAAGCACCGTCCCCGTTGATCTCTATCTTCTGCAGTAGCCCCGAAGTAGTCAATGGTATCGTCCCAAAAGACTTTGGGAAATTCCAGGACTACCTTGTTTAGAACGCCAAATCCAAGCCTCTTGATGGATAAATACTTCCATGGGGGCAACGACGGTGAGAATTTAATACTCTCTGCTTTCAGGCACCCGAGTGGCACTGTAACCAAGACTGCATCCCCTGAAAACTCCTTCCCGTTCAAAGTAGAGACTTTAACCTTTTTATGCAATTTATCATCTGTCTCACAGTCCTTTGCGAGATATGTAATATCTGTGACTACGTGGTCCAAGTGAATGCAAATTCCTTCAGCTAGGGACTCAACAACAGCACTGTAGCCTCCTTTGATCATACAATGAGCACCACCAAATCCCCCATATACATCATCCTGATTCCAGTTCGGGAGCGAGACGTCTTCAAGTAAAGCAGCACAACCATACTCCAAGTGCGCAAAATGCCAATCCATAACTCTCCTCTCAAGAGGACTCATCCTTTCTGTTTTAGAGTCCTGAACATTGGAAATCTCAGCATCTGTGGTTTCCATATCATCTCGTCCAGAATGGGTCATACGACGTCTCTTGAGACCATATTCTAAACCCGCCTCTAGAGACATTTTCATTGCATGCTCCCCTTTCTCAGCAACCAGCAGTTCCATATCATCAAGTAGGCCATTATACTCTGCTTCCAATTCTTGATCCAGATCTGCTGGGACTTTCTGACCACTCACAGTATCATATAAAGGACAGTCACTATTCAATACAGTCAGCTCGAGTCCCAGCTGAGCACAAATCAACGATGAAGGATCAGGTCTCCTTTCAGTGGCCACATCAGCCTCGACGCCTGTAATGATACTAGCTCCAAGGTCTACGGGAACACTTAAAGATGCATGGTCCGTATAAACACGACCCCCTATTCTGTTCCTAGCCTCAATCACAGTAACAGTAAATCCTTGGCGTTGCAAGTGGCGTGCTGCAGTCAATCCAGCAGGACCCGCTCCCACAACTATTATGTTCTTTCTCGGTTCAGAATCACACTGTGTGTGACTAAATGAACGATTCGTGGAGTCTGGCAAATTACCAGACTTGTACTCAGAACACTTTGTTTGTATGCCGCATACTGCTTCATCAGGATTACGTAAAAGTACCTGTACACTAGGAATCTCAATATCATTCTCATTTTTGAAGGAATGAATCGAATCCAAGAACTTTGAACCATCAGATTCATCAAGAGGTATAGATTCCAGAGGATAGATTCCTTGAATATCATCACCGGTATCTCCTGCAGGTACGGATGGGGCAGATGATTCTAAGGCCTCAAGATTGGTAAGTCCATCTTCGGTATCGACTTTTCCTGCCAGAATTTCTTCAGCAAATGAATCACCACTCTTTCTCACGCAAGTCTCTACATTGTTGTCCTTCACAAGAATAGAGGAACCTCCATCCTCTGAGTTATCAACAGGGAGCGCATAATTGCCTTCAAACTTCTCCTCTGTCAAAAGTTTCTCCTCATGCTTGAAGCTTTTTTCCACCAATTCTTTTTCAGAAGGGACTCCAAAATTTATGTAACCCTGTAAAAGTTATATGCATCAAAGTTAAAAAAGATACTATATGGGAAATATACTTAACCCTCAAAATTATACAACAAACATTTAAATATATTTGCCAAGCATTGTATTTCATTCTAGCATCACCCAACCTCTCAGCTGAACCTAGATCTTCAGCAATAATGGACCATCAGAGACCATCAAAAACATATACCTATTCTAGCATCACCCAAAGTCTCTCTCCCATATCCCATTTTTCACTGTATTTAAGTAAGTTTAAGAGCATCTTAACTATTGTATTTATAGGAAATTGGTTTTTTGGAATTGACTCAAAATTCCCAATAATAATAAGAATACAGTAATAAACTGAAGTTTTGATTCAATCCTGACTAACTGGTACTCTTTCTTCAATTCAAATATTTAATATAAATCAAGTTCTTGGAAAATGCAGTTTCAGATTCCATTCACTCCAGAATGATTTAAATCTTATTTTTGGATACAAATTATTCCATTTGTATTCTTTGTGTCAGGACAGAGTAAATGGTACAACAAAATAAATGCAAGTATGCAACTGAATAGAGAGAAAATCAAAGCTGTATTAAAATAAACTGAATATTTTAATAAAAAAATTAAAAGTTAATTTCAATTTTCAATCACTTGGTTGGTCATCTCGTTTTTACTACTACAATTAAATGTAATGCTTGACATGTGGTTTAATGAGGATGTGTTATTTTCGTTGTTCAGGGAGGGGAGCAGGCGTGTAATTCACCTTAAATTTGGAAGATGAAAACTTACACATTGATCGAGAAAAGTAAATATATCTCTAATCAGAGAGGCACGTGCGCTTTCACCCACCAAAGGAACCCCAGAAACTCCAAAGTCTGCTAGTTGCAAAATCCGGGTGACATCTTTATTCCACACACTCAAAACATGGTTTCTGAAAAGCATAAAAATATAAGTCCGCAGAATGTACAGAAGAATTTTTTTTACTGAAACTATTCAAAAAAGGCGGTGGATCTTAACATTGCAACAGCTGTAAAGCAACTGCATAGACATATTACATAGCATAAATATACCAATAAAGCATGGAGTCAGGGTTAAAAAAGGCTTAGCATCACAGTCAAATAGAAAAGCAGAAAATAAATGTGTTTCAACTGGAGCATATGTGATCCAAAAACACTACCACTAGATGAAATTTACTCCAATTTAACTCCTCCCTCACCTATGCATATATTTCTAGAACTGTACTATTTTCTGCATTAGTGAGCCGATAATCATATAGAAGTAACAAGAAATATTGCAAAAAATGTTTTGAAACATCAATTAAACTTCATAATCGCAAGTATATACATATAATAAAAACTAAATGAGCATCTTAAAGTTCAAACAATAAAACACAACTGACTGATATACAATCTAACAAATGAATACACGACATCCTCCAATATCGGGTAAATACAAATGTAGGCCAGTCACACTATGTGACTAAACAACAACTGGGTACTGACCTGCACTCCAAATATTCTTGAAATCCACCTTTGAGCTTCAAGACTTCCTTAAATTTGATTTTCTCGAGGGGACCAGCTGCACGAGCTTTTAACCCTGCAGCTACAGCTGCAGCTTTTCCATTTCCAGAATGTACACCAGTAGATGACGAATTAAATTTTGATTTTGTCTTATCCAAACTCTGATGTTGAACAAAATATTCTGGGGCCTGCATCAGAATTTCCCAATCGATATCTCCCTCATATGACATGTCCCCACGCCTTTGCTTTCGGACATTTCTTACAGCTCGCTGGCCCAATGACAAATTATTTTCTTTAGTTTCAGGATCAATTACCGATCCTCTATATTCTGCACTGCTTCCTAGATGCTCCAGCAAACTAGGTGAGTTTGTATCCTTAACTTCCTCGTCCTCAGAAGGATAGTCACTGTTTGGAGGGCACGCACCTTCACCCAATGCATGAGAATATCCTGAAATGTGTTCTAGTTCAATGGCAACTTTTTTGGACTCATCCTTGTGCTTTTGCATAACCACTTCATATACAAGGCTTTTGCTAGCTGACACTGGTGATGGCTCACACTCTGGTACCTGATTTTCCATTTCTTGTGGAGAAACCGGTTCGAGATGTTTAGAGCGTTCATTGAGGATATTAAAGGAGCCGCCATGATCTACAGATGGATGTTCCTTCTGCACTTTGGCAGAATATTTTGATTCCAGGTCAGTATCAATCCTTTTATCTATTTTTAGATCATTACAAATATTTTCTATGCCGTCACACAAAAATGTTCCCAAATTTTCTGGTTCCAAGCAAGGAAGTGCCTCATTATTTTTATCAAGGATGCTTTTTGTACCCGGATTTGAGGAACCTAGCTGGTCCCCAATGGAGTTACAGTTACTTTTACCATCTCCGACTCCAATGTCCATAACAGCACATGTCGTCAAATTGGAAGGAGAGATTTCGACCATAGGAGTAGAACCTGAATTCTCTAGTATTACATCTATAGATATCCCCTGATTTGAATTGGTTGGTTTCTCGTCAGTACATTTTAAGGCTTCTGGTAAACAATTTTCCAGACTCCGACAAATAAAGGCTGAGTTCATTGAACCTTGACCAGAAGCTTCATGTCTATTGCCATAATGCATGAGCGATTTCTTGAACAGTGTCATGTCCGACTTAGAATTTCCAGTTGGAGTCTCCGAGTCGGTGGCCGGATCTGGTTTCATCCCATCATCAGACACTTGGGTTTCCTTTTCCTGCTTCAATCTTGAAAGAGTACGAAATTTCCCAGTAATGCCTGACTGCACCTTCTGAAAAAAGGCAGATAATGAATCATCCAAGTCCTCACCTTCTGATTCTAAAGCATATTCTTTCTCACTCTTCAATCCATTCTTTGTGGATATTTTATGATCGGAAATATCATCCAATACAGAGTTCCCAATTTTCTTTGTATATGATTTAACCTTAGATCTCTTATTGGAGTTATTTCTCATCTTAGACTTCGATTTCAAACCATCAATGACAGTTTCATCCCCAGGAGATCCACCTTCAGTTTTCTCCAAGCATCTTTTATGCGCTCGGCTAATCCCATTTGGATCCAATTCAAGGTCCTTCACAGACTCATTAAGAGATGGGAACGGTGGCTCCAAAACATTGCTGCTCAATTCTTTCCCAACTGATACTGCAGATCCAACATTCTTTTTTGGACCCCTTAATTTTTTCCTGAAAATTGCCAACGTGTCATCCATACCGCCTAATTCAGCATCCTCAGAAGGCATCTTCACGACCCCTTTAACCTTGTCTGCCCCACCATCAGCGAGCACCTTACTTTTCTTAGAATTTCTTTTGCCTTTGAGCTTTAACAGTGCCCCAATAGGCTCATCGTCATTGGTATCAACAGCTTTCTCCGTAGGTTTAGACTTTCTCTTCAATCCCATTTTCTTCTCCTCGTCCATTCCCTGAACCCTAGGGTTTCAATTTCCTCCACATCAAACCTTAACCCTAAATCCTAATCTCTACTTCAATCGAAACTCACACCCACCAGCCACTTGACTCTCCCTGTTTAAGGAGAAAAAATAAATCAGACCCACACAAAATTTAAATGAATCCAGAATCACAGGTCAAATGACAGATAGCTAACAATGGGCAAACCAGTTTCCCTCTCAAAACCAAACTCACACAACCACAGGGATGAAACTAGGGTTTCTTCAAGAAAAATTAGGGCACGGAAGCCACAACAAAGGGGCAATTTCTGGGATCAAACCTGAGAGTCAATTGAATCTCTGGAGTTACGATTGTGACCGGAAGGAACGACGTCAGCAATAAACCACCGTTGGATTCCCGGTTTTATTCAGTCACTGCAAGCCATAGCTCTGCTGAAAAGAAGAAAACAGAAGGGTACAGTAAAGCTAAAAAAAATCATGTATATTTCTATTAAAGAAAACAGTGGCGAATCGTTGCGAACTTGCGATTGGCGAAGGGGTTGAATATTATATACCTCTTCAATAATTTTGCATTGCCGCCGTTAGCTTCTTCTGTGAACTTGATAACAAGCTTTTTTTTTCTTGGTTTTGTTTTATAGGTTATTCGGAATTTGCCTTCAAAATTGTGCAGGAATCGTACGGGGATAGTGTGCGGGAGTGTATTGAAAATTTATTGAAATTACTACTAGTATGTGAATTGATAAAAATGGATGATATTTAATACTTTTTTAAAATAATTTATAAGTTGTGAATTGTGAAATACTTTTTTAATATTTTTAAGTTTTTAAAATTAATTTTTAAGTAGTAAGAAATATTTTTAATGTAATTTTTAAATAATTTAAAATAATTTTTAAATATCTATTTTTTTAAAAATAGTTTATAAATAATTTAAGAAAATGAACATTTAAAAAAATTGTTTTTGTGAAAATGAAAATAATAATAATACTAAATAATACAGTAATTCATTTTGATAAAAAAAAAATACAAGAATGTTTTATAAAAACTTGTATCGATATTTAGTATTTATGACAGGATAATGAATGAAAATGATGTAAATAGAAAGAAAGAACCGAGTACTAAACAATTCACTCTAAATCTAACTTTTTAAAGTAAAAAAAATTCAAAAACCCAATTACTATTAAATCACAATTCAATACTCCCTCAGTTTTATCCATATCCATAATTAATTAACCCCGTAAATAGAACAAATCATTTTGCATTTTTTTTAATCTTCAGAGATAGTGAGACTCTGGATCCATGGAGATCGAAAGGAAGAAAGGTTACGCGTGGGCAGTCTCAGCCGGGTTCAACGCCGCCCTCGCCGCTATCTCGGCTAAATTCTTTTTATCTCAGGTAGTTCATTCTGCTACATCGAATTGAATTCTAGGTCGAACCTCGTAGAACCCTAGAAACTGAATCGGGAGACTAGAAACCAGTTTAATTGAATTAACGTTAATGTTACAGATTATTTTGTAGCTCTTATTCTGTATTTGTTTACCGTGAACGAATGCTAATGTTACCGTGATTTCAACCTGTTTGATTCGCGTATCCGTATCGAACATGAGTCGATTATTGACACTTGCATCGGCATTGACAGTTGAAATACGCGCTGGTTGTATTTTTCAATGTCATAATGTGGGGATGCTATGTGAATAGCATGAGGTCTCTATCGTCGTTGCAAGCCACCGTGACAAACTTCGCTACAAACTTTGTCTCGTCTGGATTGGCGGGGATCTTTCTCTTTGAGGAGGCACTGCCGGTTAAGGTAATCATTATTCGTTATCTGCTATTAGTAGTTTTTTTGGAGGGATTTTCACTAATGTCGATACTCATCATCATTCATAATTTTGGAGTTGCACGAATGGGTGGAATGGTTGCTGGACATTTTTGTAATGTAGTTGTAATTAAGGTTTATATATTGGATTATCAATTAACCACAACCACATACCATGTTTTGAAAATCATAGGATAAATTTACTTTTTGGTATCTACTATTCAGTAGAAGCAAGTAATGATTTGGGTCTACCTTCTTTCTGAGATGACTGATAACTCGACCTTAAAAAATGAGTGGACCGGTGTTTAATGGATTGGAAGAGATTATGGAAAGCATGTGGATGGTAAAATCACGGGATGATTACAAAATCGTCCTTGAGGTTTAGGATATTTACAAAATAACTCAGTTATGTTTCACATTTTTTTTGTTAATGGAAAAAAAATTTCAAGGCCCGTTTCTTTTTTATACTCCCCTTATTCACAAGTATATAATATTCTTAAACTTATTACAGTTAACCCCTTAAATATAATGTAGGATCTAACCTCAGGGTTTTTTCTACTCGGGTGTAGCTTTGTAACTATTGAGTTTTTACAGTGGTTTTCAGGTGCTGTGCTGATCATAATCGGTGTAATAGTTCTAAGTAAGTCGAGCATTGAGAAGAAAGCACACAGGAGTTGAATGCAGGTTTTCCTTTTGTTTATGTGCATAACATCTCGTGGCTTACGTATGCTTGTGTTGTGTACAACCCTTTTTCAATGTGGTCTTAACTGGGTGTGCCCGGTTGAGATTGTGGACGCGGCATGTAAAAGCACCACAGTGTTGTCAATTTGCTGAAAAACTTGGGTGCTTGTAAATTTAGAATCTTTTTCTTTCTCTCCGTTTAGAAACTAGAAATTGAACGCGAAAGTGTTTGAATTGATGTAATTGAAAAATAGGAATGTGTATCATGGCCTTGGATGATCCAAGACATGTTTGAATGGGATTAAGAGTGACTCTATTGTGTTAGGATTTATTATTAGTATGATTTTAATTATTTATGTATGAGTTGAAGCTTTTTGACTAATTACCATTTCCTAATAGGATTTATTATTAGTATGATTTTAATTATTTATGTATGAGTTGAAGCTTTTTGACTAATTACCATTCCTAATAATGTTTGGAATGTATTCCTGGTTTAATATGGAGACATTAAGAAAAATATTGCAAAATTTATTTATTTATTGGATAAAGGAATTGTAAAAATATAAGTATTTTTATGTTAAAAAGTATGGTAATTAGTTAGTAAAAAAAGTCTCGTATTAAAATGAGAAGAATGTAGTAACATGTTTCAGATTTTCATAAAATGAATGAAATTTGTCCTCCGAGTCCACCTCTACACACTCAGCTAGTCAGCTTCTTGGTGTTTGATCACACGTTTAAATTATTACTTGACTCGACGTCTCGACTTGTGGTTTGGACCCGTGCACTGGGGTGGAAGTGTGGAACCATTGATGATTTCAGCCATGGGGTCTTTCGTGTTGTTTTTCTCAAAATGAACTTATTACTTACCAACCAAACAAGATGGGCTTTGTCACGGGGAGTTGAAACCCTTTTTCTATTTCTTCTTCAAAGAAAATTGCCCTATAGAATCAAAGATTCGCTTCACAAAGTCAGTAAAAAAATAAATTAAAAAAATTACAAATACAAATAAATGCCTTGGTTGGTGTAATTAAAAAGCCGATGGGTAAAAAAGAAAAGAAAAAGATGGTCATTTAATTTAGAATACTGCTCTCACGAATCTCAAGAATCTACCATGAACGGCTGAGGCAGCAGCTTTCAATTTCACCTTTTTCCCCACTATGCCAATTTCACCAGAAGCACATTTCACTTCATTAACTCTGTTTACCTATAATATTTTCATTTTCATTTTCATTTTTATTTAATAGAAAATAGAAAGTGGGTTTTGTGGGTTATTGGCTTATTGCACATATTATTCAGTGCACCCCCTCAACTACTATTCTTACATCATATACATACATTTTGTTTATCTTCCGTTTTTCGTTTTTTTCTGCTCACTCTGATTTAGGGTTTTCAAGCTCATCTTCATCGTCTCCATGTAAGATGCTCACCAAACAACCTCTAGTTCTTGCTGTAATCTTTATAAAAATCCTGTCTTGAACCTAGTTTTATGTTCATTTGGTTTCTGTCTCAATTTTCCTTTTTGTTTCTTTAAATTATGATTGGGATAAAGAAGAAGCTGCTTTTAAGAAATTTCTTTGTGTTTTCCTTTTTTTCTGATTGTGAATTATTTGTTTGGGTTGACTTGATGATGAGCTTGCTTTAGTTGATTTGGGGATTTTGATGATGTGGGCCCCTCTTATATTCTGCTTGATTGTAGTTGAAGAATTGGGATTCATGTTCATAATCAATTTTTGACCTGCCCTTCTTGATTGTGTACTTTGGATTATTTGTTGGCAAGTGTTTTCGACTTGGTGTTGTTCATGAGTTTTTCGTTGGTCCTGTTAAATTATGCACCAGGTGATTGGCCTTTGTTGCATTTTGTTAATCCGTACTATAGATCGGTTATCCAACGGCATTCATAATCCCTTTTTATGCAATCTACCACTAATTAGGGTACATAAATCCTCGAAATATAAATTGAAATTTCCAGAATTGGGTGACTTGATTTATTCAGTGTATGTTCACATCTGCTCTATTACTCACATGTGTCGATTCTGATCGTGGGACGTGGCATGAAGATTTTTCGAAAAGTTGAACTGTGCTATACACTGGCTCGTTTTCTTTTCCATTTTCTTCCGGAGAGAACAATGTAGTTATATCATTTGTCACTACCATTATCACGCTGTACAATCACAGATTTTTGACAAACTATTTTTAAGTCAGATGGCCCTTGATAACAGAAGAACAAGTTCTGCTTCCAATTATCTTAACTTTCCTTTGCATGTAATTGCAGGTTTGAAGTGAACATATGCAACAGCTGATTTTTTTTTCCCACGGTAGATTTTAGATGGACGACAGTGGGCATCGTGAGAATGGAAGGCATAAGCCGCCTCAGGGCCAGGTAATTCAGCACCTTTAGGGTTAATTTCCAAAAGTAGGACACTTTTTGAGAGTTGCGCTAATTACTGAAAATGGAAGGCTTGATCTAACTACGAAAAAAGAGCATTCAAAAAGTTACGAAAAGCACACTTGAGAGTTTGTTTCGTCTAACATTACCCTTCATAACCAAAAAAAAATGTTGAAACCCTCGTGCACATTTATAAAAATATTTCATTTAGACCCTGAATTTGGCACTGAATAAAACCTCAAGGGTATTTTTTTTTTTAATTTGAAAGCTAGTGTGATTTATAATTAGGCCAAACATCAAGGGTACTTTATTATTAATTACAAAACTGCCCCTGAGCTTTAGTCTAAATACAATAAAACCCGTCCTGACATTTTTTTTATTCTTTTGTTACATATTGCATCCAATGTAGGGGTATAATTTGTTGCATGTATACAATCCTCAATGGGTAGTTTGGGAGACTTCGTTTTTTTTTTTTTTTTTTGTGTGTGTGTGTATAGGTCAACCTTAAGGTTAGTTTTTGTAATCAACACATCTTAAATGTAAATTATAAGCACATACTTTGTGTTGGTTACAAAAACTACCTCTAAATTTAGTCTAATAGCAGCCAAACCCGACTATCTTTCGAAGTTACGAAACGAAGTCTTGGAGTTACGAGTTCAATTTGAAAGACAAAAAAATTCTACTGTTGGAATTATCTTCTTCTCCCTTCTCCTTGTCTCTACCGATTCTTGACTAACTAATATAAATCAGTCATTAATTCTTTGAATTCAGTGGCTAATGCAGCACCAGCCATCGATGAAACAAATAATGGCGATCATGGCCGAACGAGATGCCGCTATTCAAGAACGAAATTTAGCCCTGTCCGAAAAGAAGACGGCCTTAGCCGAGAGAGACATGGCCATTCTACAGAGAGACTCGGCGATGGCCGACAGAAACAACGCCATAATGGAGAGAGACAACGCAATCGCCACTCTCCAGTACCGAGAAAACGCGATAAATAACAACAACGCCACTCCCCAGTGCCCGCCCGGATGCCAGATCAGGCGTGGGGTCAAGCACATGCACCACCCTCAGCAGAGCACGCATCACCAACCCCACGTAGCAGAACAAGCTCATTACAACATGGGCGGAACCGCATTGCACAAAGGGTAGGCAAGTGCACACCCTCTAAATATTAGTACTAGTATAATTATACAAATGGTACTCTTGATGTGTGATTTATTTATAAAATTAACTAACCAACTTTCAAATTTACGAAATACACCTGAGTTTTGATTCCGTGCTGAAATAAATTTGAAAAAGTGTAATACTCTCGTAAATGTCTATGGACTTATGAAGTGTTTTTTTTCTTACCAGGGGTAAATCTATCATAAAACAGTCCCAAAATGTGTTATATATTCTGTGTAGTTTAAACTTTGAGCTTTTTGTATTTATCTTTACAGTATTTTGTTCTTACATTTACAAATGGTACTCTTGATGTGTGATTTATTTACAAAACTAACTAACCAACATTCAAATTTACGAAATACACCTGAGTTTTGATTCCGTGCTGAAATAAATTTGAAAAAGTGTAATATTCTCGTAAATGTCTATGGGCTTTTGAAGTGTTTTTTTTTTTCTTACTATGGGTAAATCTATCATAAAACAGTCCCAAAATTTATAATATATTCTGTGTAGTTTAAACTTTGAGCTATTTGTATTTATCTTCACAGTATTTTGTTCTGACATTTACAAATGGTACTCTTGACGTGTGATTTAATTACAAAAAGAAGTAACCAACTTTTAAATTTACGAAATACACCTGAGATTTGAAGGACAAGTGTAATATTCTCGTAAATGTCTAGGTGCTTTTGAAGTGTTTTTTTTTTTTCTTTTGAAATTAGGTCAAATGAACCCACCCTATTGTTTAAGCCGAGTGAGTTGTGTTTAAAAGTCATTTATTTCCTTAACAGTACTTTGTTCTTACATTTTAAAATTCTTGATCCGCCAACCAGCGACGAACAAACAACTGAAATGTCGCCCGTTGCCCCCGAGCCCGCAAAATCCGCCCGCCGCCCGAAGCGCCCGAGCGAAGCAAAGCCCTCCTCCTCATCTCACAAGACCCCAAAGCCTTCGAAAAATGCGATGATCAAGCAAGAAGGCGAGGACCTGAACAAGAAGGCGATGTCGTTGCACGAGTGGAAGCCCGGTGGGCCCGAGAGTGGCGACAGCTGGAAGGAGCAGGACCTGGGGCTGAACCAGGTCACGTTCGACGAGACGACTATGCCTGTGCCCGTTTGCTCGTGCACGGGTGTGCTGAGGCCGTGCTACAAGTGGGGCAACGGGGGCTGGCAGTCGTCGTGCTGCACGACTAACCTGTCTGTGTACCCTCTGCCAGCTGTGCCCAACAAGCGCCACGCGCGCGTCGGGGGTCGAAAGATGAGCGGGAGCGCTTTCAACAAGCTGATTAGCCGGCTGGCGGCGGAGGGCCATGATTTGTCGAACCCGGTTGACCTGAAGGAGAATTGGGCGAAGCATGGGACGAACCGATACATAACGATCAAGTGATGGTTGGTGAAATGACGGTTTTAACCTCGGGTGAGAAATGGGATGTGACTAGTGAGTACCTTTGTAGTAGTAGTATCTTTGCTTGTAATGTAATTTGAGATAGTTGTAATCCTCAGTTTGTTGTATGCTCTTTCTTTAATTTGTATTTGTATTAATATTAAGGCCTTGAATTAACAATAAAAGACTTTATTGATCATTATCATTTTCCTTTGTTGAGCATGTATGGATGTTCTTGAAATTAACTGCTGCCTTTTACTCATTCTATCACGAATGATTAGTCACGTCTTTTTGGAACGGAATAATAAAAAACATAGAGTAATCATTAGTTCGTAATAGAGATACTACTGTAATATTTATTTTCTTGTAAATTTGTTAAACAACATTTGAGGATTGAATTTGTATTTGTTGATAGAAGCAATTGTTTAAGTTGGTCCTTCGTTTCTTATTCAAATTACATCAGTTGCAAGTTTGTGTGCATGTGATGAGGCACGTGGTGGAAAGAAAATGTAATTATTGAATTGTTCATATGCGTTGACCAAATTAATTACTACTACCTCCTTCAAAATTGTCTTTTTTTCATTTTTAATAGTTCAGACGTTTGGCATAATTACAATTAAATTTGGATTGCATTTTTGAAATAACCATATGATTTGTTTTTATATAATTGTTTGACAAACATGTTTTCAAAGAGGCCCCACTCCTGCAAAGGAAAATGAAGAGAGATGTTTGTGTATAAAGTGAAACTTTTATAAATTAATAAACTCGAGATCGTAAAATTTTATTAATTTATTGAATATTTTTTTCTCATTAAAATAATTAAATCAAGATCGAAAGATTTTATTAATTTAAAGAAGTTATTAGTTTATTGAGTATTAATTTATAGAGATTTGATTGTGTATATAGAAAATGAAAAAAATACCAGTAAAAAACTATGATGCTTAATTCATATACTAGTATTTGATTCACAATCAATCGGATAAGATGGTAAAGTGTGGTCATTATAGTTTTCCAACGATGGTTACATACAGCTAATCTTCACATACACATAATTACTTGATTAATTAACAACATTATATAAGGATGCCAAATTATTAAATTAATGATGCCAATTATTATGATTCTTATGATCATTATTTTTATTTGATTTGGAATCATTTGAAATTTTAATTTCATTATTTATTTATTTTTTTGTATATTTTGAGATTAAAATAAAAATAATTAAGAACATTAATCATAAAATTAAGATATTGGTGAATCACGGAGGCCGGAGCGGAGAGTAGGCGGCGGCTAGGTGCGCTGCACAGTGGAGTACTACATCCGGAATCCAACGCCAAAAGTGACGTAGATTTAAGTAAGAATTTTGAGATCCGCATTCCCCAAATTGCCCCTCCCAACTGGCTCAATTTCCAAAGATGACACTTCAAATTAAATTATTATTTAAAAAAAAAAAGAAGGCAGTAAAATATGCTATGTTTGCTGTAGGTAGGGTGGTATAGCTATAGCATACCTCCTTTCTAGAGAGTGAGAAAAACGAGCGAGGTCATCATCCAGATTTACGCACACACTGATGGGCAAATCACCGGTATCGTGCTTCAAGATCATCGGCTGCGGCGGCGGCGACTCCGTCGACTACGGCGACCTTCAATCTCCAGAAGTATACACCCATCGCACATCTGTGTTATTGTTAGCCATTTTTGTTTTTATATATTTCATTTTTCTGATTGCGGTTGACTTAGAGCTTCTATTGATTTGAATCTGTTGTTTCAGTGGATTCAATGGATTTGGATTCATTATAAATGTTGGAACAAATGTCCGTTTGATGCTAAAAATATACTCCATATATGTGAGAGAATGGATATAATGTGTGTTTTGAATTTGTTTGTGTTTTTGATTTAGAATGTATATTGGGCACTGGCAGGTTAACTTATCCATTTCTGGCTATCTGTTTGCCATCGTCGAATAATTGATTTGTGCAAAGTGAACAAGTAAAATCGACTCATTAAGTTTCCCTGATTATTGAAGTATCCTCCTAAATTGGAATCTTCCAAGATCTTAGCTGCTATTCCATTAATTGCCTTGTCCTCGCAGTATACAGTCAACTTTCAGGCGATATTTGTATAGGATGGTGTAGTCTGTTATTTCAATTGGAATGAAAATCAATAGTTACCGTTGGCTGTCCATTTGTTATTGTTTGTTAGCCAAAACCAATGCAGTTGATTCTCATAATTTATTTGTCGTCACAACAAATTCAGTTCGTTAGACGTTAGCGGTTAGTACCATTTTATTTTATTCCGAAACATCTATGTTTCCATTGTGCTGAAGGTAGTAGTCGATTTTTTGCTGCCTAGGTTTTTATTTATAACACACCCCTTTTTAATTATTCGAGGTAGTTATTAATGAAAAATTACTCGGTGATCAACAAAATTTTGTTTTTAGTGCATCACTTAAAGGACTTGGAGCACAAATGAGATTTGTTTACTTTTCTGTGCTGTACGATTAAACATGTGGCAGGATTTAGTATACATAAATATTCATATATTGCCAAATTAGGTTGCACCTCTTTGGTATTCTTATCAACGTTCATGCATTTAATGGTTAGAACTTAGAACTAGATGGTCAGCCTATGTGGATTTTGCAACACTATATAGGATAATTGTCTAGGTATTTGGTGTATATTGTGCATAGCATTTTTTTTTCATGCACGTGTTACGCTGTATTCTTGTATGCAGACATCTGACTGAGTGTATCTGATTTCATGAAACTTTTGACTAATCTCCGGTCGTTTGAATCTATTTGCAGGGTAAGGGCTCAAGTGATAGGAGTAAATGGAGTTTCCGCAAGAGATCTGCTAGACATCGAATTTTGAGTAACAATGTCGGTTTAGAAGCACCTCCTTCAGCTATCAAGGAACATCCAGAGTCTCCTGCTGTCGGCTTCCAAGTGCAGTCAGATTTAACTGTTCCAGAAAAGACCTCAGTAATTCAGTTCACTGAAGAAAAGACCGAGTTCCCAGCTCAACTAGAATCGAAGTTGTCTGACACCCTATCTGCCAGAGAGGATGACTGTAAAGCAAATGAGACGGTTAATGAATCCAGTATTATCATAATCCAGGCTGGCATCAGGAGATTGCTGGTATGCCTTGATACGATTAACATATATTTTTTTAATTTTTTTAAGTTGAATAATCATATGTCATATGATCACGTGTGTCATTCTTGTTACTCGTATGTTTTATTTATCAGGCTGAACAAGTGCTGCTGAAGCAAAAGAACATAATCAAATTGCAAGCTGCTGTAAGAGGGCTTATAGTTCGGAGGCATGCTGTTGGGACTCTTCGGTGTGTTCAATCCATTATTAAAATGCAAGCTCTTGTTCGAGCACGATGTGCTGGTCAGCTTGGCCAAGTGTCGGGTGATTCTTCGAAGCAGAGTGCAATCAGTGGGAAGGATAATAATGATCCAATGCTCTTGGTAACTATACTTATCCTAGTTAGGTTCTCAATTACCGTATAGTTAGTTGGTCCAAATTATCGAATTTGTAGATCAAATAGTCCTGCCAAATTTCATTTTTTTTCATTCAATCCAAATCAAAGCTTTCAGTCAAAATTACCTTTGCATAATCATGTGAGGATGAAATAATCAGATGACAAATTGAGTATAATTAGGTGAGGAAAATGATTATTTAGGGGTATTTTAATCAGTAGTTTAGGGTCTTAGTATAGGTGAGGAAAATGATTATTTACTGGAAAAAAATCTTTAGTTGATAATGTTCTGAGACTGGAGTTTGTAGCAATTTCCATTGTTTTAACTTCATTTAAATAAATTTTAGACTTCTTCCTCAGTTCCTATCAACTAATGGCGAACCATAGAATTTCATGAGTCAGTGGAACACAGACTAAACAGTCTGGAATCTCATCATTCTGTACTTTCATATACGGGTATAATTTTTTTTCTGAAGTCAGATCATCTCTCTATTTTCAGGGAAAAAAGGAAGCCAAATCAAACTATGTTTCCATTGATAAGCTACTTTCCAATGCTTTTGCTCGTCAGGTAAATGGGTGTTATCTGACATTTTTATATTCTGATTACAAAACGGTTATAATCCTTTCTGACCTTGATTTGTGTAATGGAATTCAATTTAAAGCTTATGGATTCAACATCGAGGACCAAACCCATCAACATTAAGTGTGACCCTGCAAAATCTGACACAGCCTGGAAATGGCTCGAAAGATGGATGTCAGTCGCATCAGTTAGCAACGAAGCCCCTCGGGAATCTGGAGCAACCGAAGAGCACTATAAGGAAAATCTTGTACTCTCTGATGGCGAAGAAGATATTTTATTTCTGTCCGATTGTTATGCTAAGTCTGCAGACTTGTCATCTGGCATGGGTGCACCACTCAAAGAAGTTTCTGAGAATCACTACAATATGACCGGTTTTGGCTCGATCGATTTAGATCTCCATCTGGGAAAATCCACATTGCCTGATAGTGAGGAAACAGGAATCAAGCCCGATAGTGAGTTAGCTGAAACTGAGGCAAAAAAATTGTCAAGAAAGGCAAGTAATCCTGCGCAGTCAAAATTCGAAGAACTGAGTTTGGATTCCACTTCTACAGAGTTAACATCTTCTTCTGGTCCTGATCTTGGAGTCAAATCTGGTTTGGATAGGGTTTCTTCTGACTCGTCAGCAGTCCAAATCGGCTCCGATTGTGGGACTGAACTTTCAATTTCATCCACCCTCGACTCACCGGATAGGTCAGTCAATGACATTGAACATGAGATGAAAGTTGTCTCAGACGCCCCTGACGGTCAACCTACATGCGGAGAAATGTTTGAAGTTGAAGCTATTGAAAAGTCTCTCACACTGGAAGCTGATCTTCCATTTACCAAAACAAACGATTCAAAGAGATACAAAAGTTCTATTAACTCAGATACTGTTGAACCTCATCATTACACCATCAATGATGAAGAGTCATCTCGTGTGGAGAAAAGGCAAGAAGCCAATCCGAGTGGCCAACAACTGGATCTGGAATCGGAAGCTTCTCCAAGAAGCCATATTACCGTCTCTGAATCTCAAACGACTCCTTCCAGTCAAGTATCAATCAGACCGAAGATCAAAAGCCAGAACAGTCGTAAGAAAAAGCCCTCACCGGCTGATAAGAACTGCAACCAAGATTCCAGTTCAAGAAGTAGCTTGGAGCAGCTGCCAGAGCATAAATCTGGAAAGAGACGGAACTCCTTTGGCTCGTCTAAACCTAACCATGAGCCGAAAGAAAGTAGCAGCAGCAGTTCTCTGCCAAGTTACATGCAGGCAACTGAGTCTGCGAAAGCAAAAGCTCTTCTTGTTGCTAATGGTTCTCCGAGATCGAGTCCAGATGTGTATGACAAGGATATTTACATAAAAAAGAGGCATTCCTTACCTGGTAAAAATGAAAGGCAAGGGTCTCCCCGTATTCAGCGGTCTCTGTCTCAGGCACAACAAAATGCAAATGGAAATGCCACTAATTCTCCTCAAGGTAGTATTATCTTTACTTTCTCATGACATTTTATCTTTTCAGTTTTGTATTTTATTTGGATCCCTCATGCTTGAAAGTATCATATATGCTCAAAAATGTATGTTAGTGCAATTTTCGATGCTGTCCATACGTTATGAATTATGATAATGGTCATTTTCGGCGAATACAATCAAAATGGGACGAAGATGCATGATAAGATTTATCCACAAGTCCAACTTGTCCTTCCAATTTATTTTTGATAGCTAAATTACCTTTGAAGTATCATCATAACAAACTTTAAAAGCTACTATTGGTGGCTTCGAATTGATCAGAAATATGATCTTTGGCAAAATCTTTAATATTCGACTTATAGACAATTATATCACTTGCGTTAATTTTTGGAATGCGTGTGAGTTTTTGTTTCAGACCGGAAATGGCGGAGGTGAATACAAATATTGCGGATACAATTCAGATGAGATTTGACTGCTCCTTGATGAGAGTGCCCAAATTCGGCTACTCCTTTCGGATTCTGGTGCTTTGTTTGGATGCACTGGCTGAAGAATATACTCCCTTAGTTATGGAATAATTTTATTTTTATTTCTGGGGCTGAGTTATATTGAAAAACACTTTATGTAAATTACCATTTATTTTCTTTTTCTTTTCTCGCTTTTAATATATTCGATTGTTTTTTGGTACACCAGTGAACATATTGATATGATTGTACGCTGAAACATGTATTAGACTGTTTATTGTTTTATTTGCGTATCAAATTTGGGGGTCTTAAAATGGACTTGTTATGACTTGTGCATATTTTCCACCCTCATAGTAGTAAGGCAACATTAGCTCAAGGTTGTTTGGGGTGTAAAAATGTGTTCTTTTTGAATTCGTTTATGTGTTGATTTGATTATTAATGACTGTTTTTGTGAAGTCTGTATACTTTTTCATAAATTAACAGTCTTAGAACCTGTTATTTGTTATTTTGGACTTAATTTTAGTGCATTTCAGTTCATATCGCTTAAGATTTTCAGTGCATTTTAGTTCATATCCTTAAGTTCAGTTCAAATAGCTTCAGCTCTTTCAGTGCATTTTAGTTCATATCCTTAAGTTCAGTTCAAATAGTTTCAGATTAAAATAAAATAAGAAATAAGTTCGCTTCAAAATAAATTAAAATAAAATAAATAAAAAATAATTTCAATCTATAATTTTGAAATATACAATTTAGTTAATTCATAATATTATTAATATTTTTAAAAAAAATATTTAAAATTTTATAAAAATTATTATTATTTTTATAAAAAAAAATTATTATTATTTTTATAAAAAAAATCAATACAGATCGTTCAGTTCAGGCGTTTCAGTACAAAATAACAAGTCCTTACAAGCTTATGTCACTTTATTTCAGTCTATTTCAGTCCAAAAGAACATGTCTTTACACGCACTTTATATCCTTTTTTGTAAATAATTAAAAAAAAGTGTAAGCTACGTTCTTTTTTAAATCTCTTGTCCAAAACTTATGAAACTATTATGTTGAAAGTGAGTACCATTTTACTTTTAAACATTTTTTTATCAATATAATAAAATAATATTTATTCTTAATTTTTTGTATTTAATAAAATGTGAAGATATCATGGATTCGTGGGCATAAGGAGTACATTTGAATATTAGATACGCGGCGAAACTAGGTTGATGTTGATTAGTAACTAATTAGATACACCGTGAAGTTAGGTTGACGTTGAAGGTTGATGTTGATTTGTTTAATTAGATACACCGTGAAGTTAGGTTGATGTTGATAGTTTAATTTGAAGGGAAGCGTACCAATTATTTAAGGTAATATTAGGGTATGAGGCAGATTGATTGTTAATATTATTTCCAACACCCATTATTTTTCACCCTCATTTGTAGGGGTTGTATATTTTTTAATTCTTTATTTATTAGGGTATGTGTATTTTTTAAATACTAAGTAGGGGCATTTTTTTAAATGTATAAAGTCATAAATATCCCTACAATAATATTACGGTAACATATATTAATTTATTTTAATATTCACTAATATTAAACGCGCTACTGATATATATAAATATATTTGCGGTAAGAATGTAAATATATTTGCGATAAATATATTTGGTAAAATATATTTGCGCAAACATGAGATTACATTATATGTTAATATTAAAATATATTGCGCAAACAAAATATATTTGGCATTACTTAATTTGCGCAAACATTAGTACATATATATTTATAATTATATATAAATATAATTATATATTTTGGATGAGCTGCCGCGAAGAGGATGCGTGTTTTATGAGATGCGTATGTGGAACATTCTTTCTTTGTGTAATGTTTTACATATTTTTTTGCATCTATAATAGATTTCTAGTTTAGTTTGTAAATATCTATAATAGATTTATGGTTTAAGTATATTATTTTATGAATTCTTTGATATCTACGATAGATTTCAATTTTTTCTTGTAAATATCTATAATAGATTTATGGTTTACGTATGTTATTTTATGAATTATTTGATATCTATGATAGATTTCAATTTTTTCTTTCATATCTGTGATAGATATATCAATATTATTATATGAATCATCTATGACAAATTTCTCAATTCAAGTGATTTTATATCTATGATAAAACTCTAGTGTTGATTTTATATTAACTAGCCGAATATGAAAGATTATTTATGACAAATTTCTGAATTCAAGTGATTTTATATTTATGATAGAATTTTAGTGTTGATTTTATATAGCGAAGATGAACTTTGACGAAACTTTAATAGATGTGTATACTGTATAGTCAAATGAGGAACTATTGAAATGTAAGTTTAGATTTTTGCGTAATTTTATATATTCATTAATTTTTTAATTTTTTAATAAAAAAGGATAAAACGGGCAGAGTGCCCTATATAATACTAAGAGAAAATATTGGGTGCTATAAATAATAATCATCTTAGAAGTGCCCTCATTCGTGATTACCCCATTATTTAAATAACGCTAACCACATCAATAATTCTACTAACCCAACTATCTCATAGCCAAAATTAAGAGCAAATTTAATAACGACATAATCAGCACACTCTACTTGGGCAACATTATACAAGTCAGACAAATAATGAAAAGAGATAATAAAATAACCCAAACATAAAACGTGTATATACCAAGTTTTATTGAATATAATTACATTTTGTAAATCCAGTTAATAAAAATGCTTATGTTAAGAATTCATACAAATAAATAACCACCTCCCTTCTTTTCGTAATAATAGTCATACCAAAAAATTAATTTCACACTAATAATATAACAGTGAACACGGATTGAGGGGCGGTAGTGCAGTGCCAAAATTCACTGCATAACACACCACCGTTCAAATTTCATTCGTAATTTTTTTTAATTTCTTCCGTTGAATTTACTTATTTTTAATAATTGTAAAATTACGTAATCTTTTTTATTAATAAAAAAATATAAATTTATTTTAACATAATTTTTTACTTTATACGTAAATTAATTTGGTTTAATACAATTATTTATTATTAAAAATGAAAATAATAAGTATTTGAGCAATTATTTAATATTAAAAATGAAAATAATAAGTATTTGAGTAACAGATTTTTATAAATTTACATAAATTAATTTGTTATTTGGTATTTTTTTTTATTAATTTGATTTTAAATAATATTTTATTTATTAATTTTTTTATCGTAATTTTTTTACAAAAAATAATTTGCGTAAAGTAATAAAAATATGTTACTCAAATATATATTATTTTCATTTTTAATATATTAAATAATTGCTCAAATTTTTATTTAAAATATTAAATATTTGCATTTTTAATATATTAAATAATTGATCAAATTTTTATTTAAAATATTAAATATTTGCGTTAAATCAAATTAATTTGAGTAAAGTAATAAAAAAATTACAATTATTAAAAACATTCATCGAAAGAAATTGAAAACAAATTACGACTGAGATTTTAATGATGCAGATGTGCGCAGTGGATTTTAGCATGCACCATACTCGATCAATCCAGTGAACAGCCCTCCCTCTACCTATAAATAACAAATTAGTATATTAACAGAGTGTCTGTGTCTCTATAACCTATATGAAAATTGGGTTTTTCTCCAAGATGAGACACGTGTAGTTAAAATTGTGTACGCAATTGTATATGGCTGTAAGTATAACTGTAAAGATAGATGAAATTTCTGACCGGAATCTAGAATCCGACCTTTATAAGAACGTCACAGCGTATATTTAAAACTTCTCACCAAGGTTCGACTTTCTTTTTCTCCCTCGAAATTTTTATATTAATCAATCACATTCGATCTCGCGATTTTATGTAAATGGTATCGAGCAATTTAATTACTCATATTTTTCAGTTCAATTGGTGTTCACGATTTGGGTTTTTAATTTAGGTCAGCAGCTCGCAGGAGCCTTCGAACCATTGTGCCACACCTCTTGCTCCGTTCACATTCGGCGGCCGGCAAGGTAAGTCCAGCCCCCTTACTGTTTATGTTTTTTCAGTTTGTCGTTTTAATTATATTTGTGTGTTGCTGAGTGTGTTTGAATGGGTTCCGTTTCCTTGTAATTGTGTGGTTGTGTGTGTATTTGCCTTCAACATTTGAAGTGGCTATATTCTCTGATGTAGTAAAGCTTGGCCCTCCTCACTCTCTTCTTGTCCAGCACTTTTATCTCCTTGATGTTTGTTTGGTGAATACCTGCGCCATTAACCCCCACACCATTAGCTATCATTCGTAGTGCTTTCAGGTGAAATTAGAAGATAAGCTTGTGCAACTGTAATGGTTACATAAAGCATAAGCGTATATAGAAAGACAGAAAATGATTGAAAATGCTACTAGATGCGTGTGTATCAGTTTCGGGTAGGGAAAATGCATTGTTAAGATTTTTTTCTAATATAACCGGGCTTTATTTCGGGTATTTCTCAGTTTGCTTTTACTTCCCCGACTGCTTCTTTATCAGCTATCTGCTTGTTTGCAAGAAGTGAAACAAAATCAGAATGAAATAAAATAAATGGAAAGAGTGTAGAGAGTCAAATATTTGTGCCTGCATGATGTGTCTTGTTGTTTTATCAAGCCTCTTTCGGCACCTCAGAAGAACAAGCAGAAACCACATGGTGTTTGAATTGGTTCGGTTCCTTTGTATATATATATATATATATATATATATATATATATATATATATATATATATATACACACACACACTAATGTTGGAGGCAAATCGTGTATATACAAAATGTGATTTATCTCCTCCTCTCACAGCCTTTCCAATTCAACTAAAATTCTGATCGCCGCCGGTGACTAATGAGCCGCCGCTGCTTGCGAAGTCCGCCCGAGTAAAAGCTCGCGAGATTTCAAAACCTAAACCCTAGCCCCCGTAATTGGGGTAATGTTTTAACACTTGTTTTCATGATCCTCTTAAGAATGTAAATCTCCGACTTCTGTGTCGTGGACGCGGTGGCGCGCGTGCCACACCATCGAGAAGGAGACCGCTTCAATTTGCTCCCCCGCCATTTAATACCTCCTCGTCGATTGAGGGGAAAAAGCTTCCATTTAAAAAAAAGAAGAAAAAACCTAACTTATAAGCTCTGCTGCTCTGGAAAATAGTAAGCGTAGATGATTAAGAGCGTTTGGGTGCCTTCGGTTGTTTTTTCTTTTGTTTTTTTTTTCACTGTCAGGTTTTTCTTTCTTTCCTTCCCTATCTATTTTGTCTTCTCGGAGAAGGTGGGGGAATTGGATTTTATTTGAAGTGTTTTTTTGAATTGGATTTGCATTTTTTTTCCCTTTCTGGAAATTGAGTTTGGTATGTTTCGGGTTGGAAAATTGAAATTCGGATATACCTATTGCCTTTTGATTACTAGATGGATCTATGTTTATTTATGCTGTGTTGTTCAGTGGAACTTGTCTATACTCTCCGCGCGGAGTTTGAGTTGTTTATCTTTCATCTGATTACTCGATTGACTTGCTGATGCATTGTGAATCTGGTTTAATTTCAGATAATGGATGCTTCAAATGGTTGTGAAGCAACACCTTATGCAGATATCGACTCTTTCTTTGATTCAGCGCCTCCTTTAAAGGATGCTGCAGAAATAAAAAGTAAATTGGATGAATTTATGGAAAAGAATCGTGCAGCATTATCAGGCAAGCTTCCTAGTTAATCACACATTTTTATGATATCCTGAATTGTTTTTGTTGCTCATGCATATCAAGTTTTGACATTTTTACATGTTTCTCCAGAGAATGGAGAAGCCTGTAGGGTTGTATGTGTTACATCGGGCGGCACAAGTGTTCCTTTGGAACAAAGATGTGTTCGTTACATTGACAACTTCAGCTCGGGTCATAGAGGAGCTGCATCCACTGAGTAAACTGCATTTTGATCTGTTTCCATTGGATAATTTCTATTTTTTTTTAATTCTATTTTTTTGACAATGAAGTTAAAAGAATAATGTAACGACAGATATTTTCTGAAGGCTGGTTATGCAGTAGTATTTCTGCACAGAAGGTACTTCAGTGACCACATACATGTTTTCCTATTTATATTATTGACTATAAATTTGTTTATATAAACAAATATTTCATGATGGGATGTGTTTGCAGAGGAACCTGTCAGCCATATTGCAGGTCTCTTCCTGATGATCCACTGCTCGAATGTTTTGAAGTAACCAGTGAATCAAATATTACAGGTTGGTATAGTTTCAAATGATAGAAAAGGCCACCCGAAAATTAAAACTATATGTACTTTTTCCAACAAACACCCGATCGGCTTAAGTAATGGATGGACCAAAAATATAAGATGTAAACAAACTTAATTTGTTGTTGTTGGGTGTGTAATCACCATTTGAATTATTTGCACAAAACATCAATAATGGCTCTTTGCTTGACAGTGTTATCTTTCACTTTACATCTCAGTGAACCCAGTACATGCCAAATCAGTCAAGGGGGCCATCAGTGACAATCGTGGGGTAACTAATCATCACTGTTCTCGTTTTCTTTACTGTGATTGTGACTTTGTGTGATGAGTGAGCTGAACCTATTCTATTCTGGTTGCAGGCAGTTAATAGAGGCGCCTTACTAAAACTTCCCTTCACAACAATCTTTGAGTATTCTCAGGTTATTTTTTATGTTAAAATTGTCTTGAATTGTTAATTTGTGTTGTCTTGCATTTTTAGCTTTTGTTAAAAATGGAAGCAAACCAAGATTTTTATTTAAAATCTTGTTAAATTACATGTTAACATGGATTAAAAATGGAAGCAAACCAAGAGTTTCATTTAAAATGCAAAGAGAAAAATTTGTATTCCAGCTTTTTATATAGAGATCCCATATATAATGATATGTTCCCCGTCGATGAACATTTTACCATTTTATGTCTTCATCGATAAAGTTCTAGGCTTATGCAAAGGTGTGCCTTAAACGATGGTTATCTTTTTGACTTTTCAGGAGTTTAGTATATCTGTAAGTTATTACTATTATTAATTGGGAATCATTGGTGTTGTATGCTCTCTGCAGATTTTGAAGATGATTGGGCTATCAACAAGGAGCCTCGGATCACGTGCTGTGTTCTATCTCGCCGCTGCAGTTTCTGATTTTTATGTTCCCTGGAAAAGCATGGTAATAACAAACCATTTCCCCACTAAAAATGTCATTTCAGAATTTTTACGGAAACAAATGGAATTATCGGATTTTTTATATGCACCTGCAACAGAAAGTCAGAAAACAATTGAAAATAGATGTTCAAGAAATCAAAACCTGTTGAAGTTATTCTCAATTTTCAGAAATTGTTTTAGAATCGGCGTGTGGTTTAATTATCGAGTCAATGCAGGTGGTGCATAAGATTCAATCTGGAGCTGGTCCTCTGGACATGCGGCTCGCCCAGGCCCCAAAGATGGTTTCAGTGCTGAGAAGAGATTGGGCTCCTACTGCCTTTTGCATATCATTCAAGGTAAGGTTTTTACATTAAAATAACATTTGTTGTGTTAAAATGAGAGTCAAGTCAACTTTGAATTAAAATGATGCAAAAAATTGTTTGACATAATTACAATAGTAACCCAGCTAACTTTCAAAATTTCAAAAAGTGACTTGGGTAAATGTGATTTTTTTCTTCTTCTTGTGGATGGGTAAATGCACGAAAAAAAATTAAATCTCTGGGGTTCTTTTGCAATTTTAAAAGCTATAACATTTTAGTTTTATTTGTCGAACCACCATATATACATTAAACTTCACAAGTTCTACAAGGACAACTCACTTATCCATCGACCGTGAGCATAACTTGATACTCCCTTTTTATCTGCATAAAATGACAGCTGGAGACGGATACAAAGATTCTTCTGGAGAAGGCTGGCATGGCTCTCAAGAAACACAACATGCACATGGTTGTGGCTAATGAGCTTTTGACTCGTAAAGAGGAAGTCATCGTTGTTACGAAAAGTGGGACTACCACAGTTAACCGAGACAAGACCCGACCTGATGCAGATGTTGAAGAACCACTTATCAAACTCATAGTGGATGGTCATTCTGCTTATATAAGTTCTGAATACTGACTCCAAAAATACAATCTCCTTAAAATAATTGCACCAAGCAAGTGATATCTGATAGAAGTGAAAATCCCTGTTTTCTTTCGGTACTTTGGAATAATAATTGGACCAATAATAAGTTGCTTTAGTTTTCCATAGAATAATATGAATTCACCTTTTTGATGTGCATTTTTTCCCTTTATTTTCCTCTCTTTATAGTGTTTTCCGACCCTCTCAAAATGGTAATGTTAGCTTCTCAAAAGTCACATTTTCACATTTTTCACTTACATTAGTGTCTTTTTTTTTTTTTTTGTTATATTACTCCTTCCTAAAATAATAAGTTTATTTTTTAATGTTTTATAATACTTACTACAAAATATACATATTGCTAAAAAAATATTTTAGTATTTTATTTTAAAATATTAATTTATATTTTTATTTTTCATCAATTTTAAACATTTTTACCCACACCCCATCTTATTTAATAAATTAAAAAATATATTTTTAACTATTATTTGTAGGTTAAGAAGTACTTCCTTTTATAAATTAATACTATAAAATTATTAACTTATTAAAATTAATTAATACTAGATAAAATTAAACTTTTTAAATTTTTTTGAATTATTAAAAATACTCAATAAATTAATAACTTATTTAAATTAATAAAATTTTAGAATTATAAAATCATTAATTTATGGAAGGTTTACTATCCACTAGTCAAATTTTTACACATCCGAAAGAAATGCAATATCAGTATCAATTTTAATAAAAATGAACACTTTAGACTATAGATCCAAACTCATGAGTCATGACTCATGACTACTATTATTATCCCATTCTGGTAATTCTCCCATATTTGGGACAATTTCCCACCACCCCTAATCTACGTACACGTGTATGGCTCAAAAGACCCAAAAAACAACCGACAAATCTACTTACCAACAAGACTAAACCGACTTCTTTTATCAGTCTTTAAAATTTCTTCTCGATGTCAATAATTAATTAATATTAATAGTGATAATAAATACTGTAATTACTACAGTACTACTGGAGTACATTACTTCGTCTTCCCACTTGCTCACTCAAATCTACACTAACAACCTTCGCTGTCACTGCCATTAGAGATGGGCTCCGTCTCTCTAAAAATCGGAGATGGAACCGCGAGATTCAGGCGGGCCACGATCTGCTCCTCCGCCGTGAACCTCCTGATGCTCTTCTCCGTCGTCACCACCAACCTCTTCGCCCTCTACGCCTTCACCCACCGCACCCCAATCCACGCCGCCGTCCACCCGAAAAACCTCTCCCTCATCTCCGAAAAAGTCGCCCTCATCCTCCGCGAGATCGAATCCTCCCAGAAAAAGCTCTCCCAGATGGAGACCCAGCTCCTCGGCTACGAAAGCCTCGACCTTTCCCACCCCCACATCGCCGGCGAGCTCCGGCGATTCCTCCTCCCCCACCCCCTCCCCCTCGGCAAGGACTCCAGAACCGGCATAACCGAGATGGTCTCCTCCGTCGGCCACTCCTGCGACAAATCCCTCGACTCCCTCTCCCGATTCATGTCCTACGGAGTCAACGGCCCCTGCCCCGACGACTGGATCCTCGCCCAGAAGCTGATCCTCTCCGGCTGCGAGCCTCTCCCGAGAAGGAGGTGCTTCGCCCGGACGAACCCTAAATCGGACCTCCACCCTTTCCCCCTCTCCCTCTGGAAAAACGTCTCCGAGAGGGTTTACACCTGGACCGGATTTTCCTGCAAGAGCCTTTCTTGTCTCAACAGCAAGAAGCTCAACAGGGATTGCGCCGCCTGCTTCGACATCTCCAACGGTTACGAGGCTTCGAAATACGTGAAGCCCAGAGGGAAGAACGATTTCCTCATTGATGATGTGTTGGCTCTTGTGGGGGGGACTTCCGGTGGGGGGATTCGGATCGGGCTCGACATTGGAGGCGGGTCGGGGACTTTCGCGGCCCGGATGGCCGAGAGGAACGTGACTGTGATTACAACCGCTTTGAATGTGGATGGGCCTTTTAGTGATTTCATCTCGGCCAGGGGGCTTTTCCCGCTGTACATTAGCTTGGATCACAGGTTCCCGTTTTTCGACAATTCTTTTGATATTGTGCGTGTGGCGAATGGGCTGGATGTGGCGGGCCGGGCTGAGAAATTGGAGTTCTTGATGTTCGATGTGGATCGTGTGCTTAGGGCGGGCGGGTTGTTGTGGTTGGATAACTTCTATTGCTCGAGCGATGACAAGAAATCCGCTCTGACTCGGTTGATTGAGAGGTTCGGGTATAAGAAGTTGAAGTGGGTCGTGGGGGAGAGGACCAACGGTTCGGGGAAATCGGAGGTTTATTTGTCGGCTGTTCTGCAGAAACCGGTGAGGGTGTAATGGAAATGCATCTTTTTTTTCGTGAAGTTTAGAGAGAAGTTGACTCGTAGGTTGTGGATGGGTGAATCTTGTTTACATTAGAATTGGTTCGAGTGTTTGTATCTTTTACAATTATCGTTGATTTCTCTACTAAAAGGTGCAAGTTTCGCATCAATGATACAATTAGGTAAGCGATTAATAGCTTCTTGTGAATCGATTTCTATTCGGTGATGTAACATTTTGAATCATTTGAGTATCAATTTGATATATGTCTTTGCACAAGTCTTGATTCATACATCTCTCTGTTATTAGTATAAATCACTAATATGTAATAAAGACAAACTTAAGGGGTGGTTTTTGCAAATAATATTTACATGCAAAATTTACCGCATCTAACTTCTCTTTGCTGAACATATCCTTATTCACACACAGCTTAGCCTTAGTAGTAGCACTACGGATGTTCATGTTCATATTCACAGAATATTGATACCGTTGTCTTTACTCTTCACTTGGCATCCAACTCGACACCCATGGCATCGAGGCTTTTCATATCAGAGTCGCTTTGTTTCCAAGAGCAGGACTCTCAGGCATCTTCGCCTCTCGTAGGTGAGTTCCTCCGGTCGAGACATGTTGAACTCCGGGGCTTCTCTCTGCGATGGAAGCGTTGAACACGATAGAATTATTAATCCCCTGTACGTTGTTTAATTTGTTACGTATGCCTCCATCGGTTGATCCTCTCCAACTTTTCCTCCTTTCCGGAAACTTCCGTCCAGAGCTTCCCTCTCCATCGGAGCTCATTATATTTGAACTTCAGATTTGAGCTTTGCCTTCGGCTGAGGTTCTTGTTGAGATGATACAGGCTTTTGGTCTTTCTCCTTAGAAGCTGAAGTTCGACCTCGTGCTACTTGAAGTTGTTTTTGTTTAGGAGAGCGAGATGTCAAAAGAGACGGGGAACGAGGTTGTGGGGAGGTGATCTAGATGAGGATGTAGGTTTTGTTTCAGCCGTTGTTGATGGGGTTTTAGGCTCGTTTACACGGCTGGTTAAGGTATTGGATAGCGGAAGTTCTGTTTGCGCTTCGTTTGGACTTTTGTTTTTTTGGGGTCAACAATATGGCTTGCTGTTGGCTGTGAGGGGGTGGTTTTGGAGGGCTGTTGTCAGTTGTTTTAGCTGTTGGTGGAAAAGGCGGTGGTGACAGTATGGTGGTAGTGATGATATGATCATATGATGGAGCTTGGGGATTCACAATCAAAAACTCTAAAATTTACACAAGGTTGATTATTTATCTTGGATGTTATTTCAAAATTACAATCTGACTTTGAATGAAGACCAAGATTCAGTCAGTACACAACAATTAAATTATATGTGTAATTGAAATTTTAATAAGGAAAAGATTTCCTTGTTTCGAGTACAACTTAAAAAGTCTTTAAAAATTGCACTCGTATAATAATATCATTATTATAATGCAATATCATTTTTTGAAAATGATTTTATTGAGCAGAAAGCAAGTATCGAGAATTGAACTTACAAGGTACATTTGTTGTACTTGGATTTGAGTAAATTCCATTCCTGCGACTAACAAATGGAGGTACCATGATTTTTCGCATTTTCATGTTCCTAAAAGTAACCAGCAATAAGATTAACTAAAGAATACTTAGAAGAACACAGATTTCAGCAAATTACAGTTTCCTTTACCAAAAATGTAAACGTGCAAAGTGTAATTTTTCTCTATGTGGGGGAAGCTACAGACTCGATTGGGAATATCTCTCTGTTGTGAGAAATCAAATGTACCTGTAACATGCAAAGCGTCGAACAGTTGGTGGGCGTTGTTGCAAAGAGAAAAAGAGTACAAATAAAGGAAAACAAAAAATTACCTGATGAATTTGGGGCATGGAGAAGTGAGAGTGGAGGTGGAGGGAGAGGGATGGGAAATTGGGTCGGTTCAGGCTCGTGGATCGGGTGGGAATCCGAGTCCGAGTCGGATGAATTGTCGTCGTACAATGCGATCAGGGCACCATCTCACCTTTTTTGCCCGCTTGATTTATTTTGGACAAATTCAATGAAATAAAAAAATTGTAAATTAATATGTAAGAGCATGTACAATAGTACCAATTTTTTTGAGTTTGAACTCGTGAAAGTGAACTCGTCATATTGGGAGTTTCAGTTCATTATACCCACCCTACTTATCTCACCCCACCAAAGTGAACTCCATTCAGAGTACACAAATATTCTCAAATAAATGGACATAAATGTTGCTGAAAGACACCACTCCAAATGGGTAATTAATTTATATAATTGTTAATTTTAATTGCTAATTGCGTTAGTTAAACTATAATCACTAGTCCTCTTGCCCATGCGATGCATGTGCACTTAAAAAATATTTTTTAGTTAGTGTGGGACTCTTTTTGCTTAAATTTCACGTTTAAACATAAATAATATTTCGATATACATTTTGATAATGTATAATAAACAATAAGGAAGTGATCTAATTGTAATCTTTAAAACTTGTTTAATGTTAAAATCAATAAAAGGTCATTTTAACTATTTTTTATTATTATGCATTGATACATAAATTACAAATTTTGGAATGCTTTATTATAAATTATATTTGTGTTTATATTCTTAAGGAAGACACGCTCATCACAAAATCACTACATTTTGTCTTATTTATATGTTTATTATATAATTTTCTTAAGTTTTTTAAATTAGTTCATTAAAAACAAATTTGTAGAAATCTTTTATAATTATTAGAGATTTTAAAAAGTAGAATTTATTTATATTTTTTGAAGATTTTTTTTTAATCCATAGACTTTTAAAATTTTATAAAATTCTTCAGTATTGAATAACTATAGATTTTTAATAACTTTAATTTTAAATTACATGTTAAATATATATTTTGCTCTAAGATTTTAATTAGATTAATATATTGTCATTTATATTCTATTTTCCTACTCTAATGTATTATTTTTTTTTCCCAATTGGTTCCTAAAAATTATGTCATTTTTATTAATCTTAAATTAATATTTAATTATTGTCATAATATTAATAAATGATAATTTTAATAATATAGCGTATTAAGATATATTATCCTTAATATTGTTTTAATATTTTATTAATATTAAATAAAATTTTATTAATAATTATATTGTATCAAGAAAATTTAAATAAAATATTATAATTAATCGTGTGAATTATAAAGAAGGTGTAATCATTCTAATGAGTTAAAGATATTATAAATTATAGATTATAAACATAACTTTCGAAATAATATGATATACATAAAATAATATTGATACATATAAAATTATATATACATGACATAAATTACAAAATTATAAAATATACATTAATTACGGAATTAACATTATTAATCATAAGATCAATATCATCAAAGAAAATTGTATTAGTTGAAAATCAACCAATTGGAAATCTTGAATATGACGGTGCTAGAGTGTTTGAGTAATATTATAACCGAGTCCTTTGAATTTCTCTCTTAATACTTTCATTTCGATAATATAATTATTAAGTTTTGTTATAAAAAACTACGTACACTATGGGAAAATGTCTCATAGACACCGGGCATTGACCGGTGTTAAAAAAAAAAATTGTCTGATGTCTTTGTGCGTGGTGTTAAAAATCAGCTATGTTTTAACACCGGTCATCGACTGGTGTTAAATATAATTTATAACACCGGGTTTTGTGACCTGGACCGATGTCTATATTATTAAAGACACCGGTCAATTTCATGGAAACTAGCAAAATCAACCGGTGTTAAAAGTAATAACACCGGTCCTTTATTATTTATGACCGGTGTTGTTGATAATAATTAAAATAAAAAAAAATACAATTTTATGAATTATCAATAATTAAAATTATATTAAATTCTTGAAATCCAAATACAATATTTAAAATACTCAAATCTCCAAATATTTACAATCTTCATGGTCTCCAAACACTAATATTAAAAATACCAAAATCTCCAAATCCTTACAATTGTCAAACATCAATATTCCAACTTAGAGCATCATCAACCTTTTGTTCTCCGGTAAATATAAAGTTATTAGAGATGAAATATAACAAAATCACAATGTCCTCTCCAACCTTAATTTCTACTGATGTACGAAAAAGAATGGTCTTTGCGAGCTCAAGCGCTTTCTCTCCAGAAAACTTTTCAGCAATTACCAAAGAAAACTCCTTGGTAGTTCCTGGCCCTCTACTAGTCACAAGATTCCCATCCACAACAACACGGCTCTCAGCTTCACTTGGGTCCGACAGCTTGTTGCACATAACTGGAAAAGCAGTAGCCTTTTTACCCTGTTAGATATATACGATCAATGTTAATTTTTAGTGGTGTCTGGAAAAATTATTCCAACATCCAATAAATGCCACCAGATCAAGTGTCATTACAAGTAAGATATTTAAAGTTTTGAGTGTCTTAAAACTAAACAGGCAGGTATGATTTTACATTTAAAAAAAAAACTTTTCATAAACAATAATATTTACTATCCAATTTCGTATTAGCACACAACTGCAAAGAACAAAAAAATTGCACTTAAATCTCTTCATTTTTCTACAACTGATAAACTAAGAGTGATTTGGAAAAAAATAATCGTACCGTGAGCCAGTGACATCATGCCTTGATAGTTTCTGTAACACATCAATCTCAATCATGAAAGCTTCTCGATACTTTTGTATGGAACGGACAACTTTAATCGCAACAAACTCTTTCCTTTTATTATCTACACATTCTTGAACTTGTCCAAACGTCCCTGCAACCATACAAATCAATGGTAAAAGAACCTATCAGATTACAAAATGCTACTTGAGTATAAAATAACAAATGGTCAAGCCACATTTCTTTAGGTACCAATTCTTATTATGAGTTATCTATTATACATAGGGGTGGGAATTCCGGTTTTGGTTATCGGTTAAAACCTAAAACAAACCGAAAATTTCGGTTTTTGGTTAACCAAATATAAGAAATTCGGTTTTCGGTTCGGTTATCGGTAAGAATTTTTTTATATATTCGGTTATCGGTTAACCCGATAACCGATTGTTAAAAACCGAATAACCGAAATATATTATATATATTACATATTATATATATTCTTAAGGACAATTGTACGACAACACTCCCTTACTTATTTCGGATTTTTGGTATTTTATTGGATTTATGTATATTAGGTTGAATAAATTAGATTTTAGTTTAAATTTATTTATATTTTGATTTTTTTTCTTTTTTTTCCACGATATTCTTTTTAAAATCAACTTACTTTTTTTCTAATCGGTTTTTTGGTTAACCGATAACCGAACCGAAAAAATCGGTTCGGTTATTGGTTATCCAATAAGTTATTCGGTTCGGTTTTGGTTAGTCATTTTCGTTGTTTTTCGGTTCGGTTAACCGGTCATTCGGTTCGGTTCGGTTTTGGTTAACCGAACTTCCAGCCCTAATTATACATATTCAAGAGGGTATAAAATCTAGTTTTTGTCTTACATTACCAGAGTAGCAGCAGGTCAAATTAATGGTAGAGCAACTTTACATCCATTCATTTCGCATTAACGGGCATGCACTTTTAACATCATAAAGGAGTTTTAACTGATATTTATTCTGTCTACAAAATACAAACTCACTAGAAAAGGATAACATACATATCAAAAACAAAAACAATAACAAAATGCAGGAACTAGATTGTCTTTAAATATGCAAACAAACACACTGCTCATCAGAAAGTGAATCTAGAAATATCATTTTTCTACATTGCTTGCATTTTTCACAGAAATATTTTGATACCATTACCGGTTGAATCTCTATTTGTATGACTTATTTATCAGGGCATAAATTCTGCAATATCATACCGGCTATCATTTCTAGTAGGGCTGGTAAGGGAATTTTCAGTACTCTTGTGTATCAGCACAAGAAATAACTAAATAACTAATCAACGCATAAAGATAAAATACATACCTCCCATAATGAACGCAGGCTTTCCTAGGTCTAATATCTGGCACAGCTCGTTAAAAATTGCCAACAGAAAAGGAAAACCTGGTGAGCACAGAAGAAAATGATGAAAAGACGAACGAACCCTAGAAATGGTTGATCTGCATCCAATCGCAGTAGCATAATCAGATGGTATCTTTTACATATAATTAGATAGTAACATCAAATAATACTACAAAACCCGACCCCCAAAGTTTCACAAGATTTAAAAAAAAAAAAAAAACTAATTGGATTGCTCATCTGCTGCAGAGCACGCGATGGTTCCTCCTAACTGCGCAAGCACCATCTTCGCCGATTTTTCTTTTCAAACGGCAGAAATTAGATTGGAATTAGGGTTCCGGTGAATCTTTTTGGGACTCCCTCGACGCCTGCCTCGCGCGCGCCGGCCACATCGAATCGATCGTCAATCTAGCCCTCCGGAAGTTCCAGGAGGAGCACAACGGCCGAGATCCGGCCCGAAACTACTCCAGCACGCTGGAGAAGCTGCTGAATTTCAAATCCACCGGCGATCCCTTTACGGAGTACTTGTTCGCTCTTAACCTCTTGGTCTGCTCGTATGTTATGTGGAAACGGGAGAGAGATTTTATGCTACTTCAAAAAATTATTAGTTTTTTAAACATCGGGCTTAGCTAATAGAATAGGTGTTAAAAGAAACATAAAATTTTATTAAAAATATGAAAATACTATTAACACCGGTCCAAAGAAAAAATAGTGTTATAAATAAAAATTGAAATTTGAAATTGAACATTTAACACCAGTTTATACAAAACCCGACGTTAAAAATAGTTTAACTTCCTTTTTTTTCGCGACCGGTGTTATAAATATTTTTAACACCGTTCCCAAAGAGGTCCGGTGTCTATGAACTGGTGTCTATGAGACATTTTCCCATAGTGGTACCATTGCACAGCACAGCACAGTTCGATAAACAAATACATATTCCGCAATAACAATATTATCGAGACTCCAACCTAATTAAATAATATAATATTATAAAAAAGTATGACAATATCACTAATTTGAATTAAAAAGTCTTCATAAAAATGAATACACAAATAATATGACTATCAACGTTCGTTAATAAGATGTACGTACATATATTATCTTTCTTTTCATCTGGCTATAAATTTTCTAATTTGTATCAAATATAAGAAAATCTTCCAAAATATACTCATATTTAATAAAAAAATTAAATGTGAGGTTTAATTTTACAATACATCTAAAAAAGCTATTAATCATATGTTTGAATTTGCCCCTTATAAATATTTGTACTTTAGATCACTCAATTATGTATGTGAGAAACGTAACAAAGCTTCATGCATAAAATAACATTATACCATTTAGTTATTGTATTATGGTGTTCTATTATTATTTAATTAGAATTTTTGTGTTAATACAAAATATTCTAAATATTACTTTTGTTGATAGGGTAAACATAAAATAATCAAACAATTTTAATTCGAACACGTGAAATAAATTGTCACGCATTTAAAATATAAAAAAATTGTCATGCGTTTAAATCATAAAAAAAAATGTACTCATTTTAGATTATATTTTCAAATTAACGAACAAATTCGATCATATTTTTAATATTTTATAAATTATTTTGACATTCTTTTTAAAATGAAAAATATTTAGTGGTAATATAAAGTAGAAAGACAATTAAAAAAATTCGCAATAAAATAATACTTAAAGGGTTGCTTCCTACAAAAAACACTGATTGCTCAAAAGTTATTTATAAAATCCGAAAGATTTACGAATGTAAATCCCCCGAGTCGGTCTCTCGTGGAACAATACTATCGGCACGTGAACGTCACTTTGTATAGGCTAAGTACGAGTCTCGAAAGGGGAAAGAAAATCATTATCATCTAAGGGGGGTTGCAATTGAGTGTTTGATTATCAACTAGTACGAGTATTTAAAACGAGTATTTAAAGGTCGAGTTGTAACAAATGTGTTTTGGAAGCAAGTGTGTCTTAATTACTCTTCCTAACGAACTAGAGTTGACGATATTTATAAAATTCTCAATTAACTAATAATCGGACTATGATCACGGTGTTGTCACGTCCTCCCTCACCAAAGATCACTCACACATCGACCGTATGGTCCACTAGCGATATACCCGAGGTTGTTCGACACGAGACCACAAATCGAGAGGTGTAATTGTCCAATTACTAGAAATCAAGTTACTTGAGAAATCAACTCTAATTCATTGAGGAATTTCATCAAACACCCTTACAAAAGATTTAGCTAGTCATGATCAAGCACTCAAATTCACAATCCACAATCGAGTAAGCCATAATCGAGAGGAAAACGAAGAGAATCTCACCACGAGGACGATGGAATCGATGGATGAAGAAGACGATCGAGCCGAGCTTCCGAAATCGAGGTCGGACTTCAACTTGTCACCCGGAGAAACCGCTCCGATCAAAACGTCGGGCTCGATGCGAGGAATATCGTTTGTGAATGAGATTCAATCGGATTCTCGACGTACGGAATTTAGATCGTGAATTTGTGTTGAGGAATTGAAGAACATGAAAATGGAAATTGGATTGCTTGAGGAGAAAGCTAGAAATGTAATGTGTAAAGTGAGGAATGAAAGTTAGTTACAAAAATCCAAGCCAAAATACTATTTATACCCTTCAAAACGAGGGTCAAACAAAGTCAAAGGGTGAAATCTCAAATCCGGATGCTTCATCTCGTCTTGTCGTCCGACAGCAGATTCCTGTCGTCCGACAAGTGCTCTGTCGTACGACTTCTTGGAGGTGTCGTACGACATCTTCGCGTCGAACGCAGCAAATCACACCGCACGACGTCGGGGTGCACTGAACCCTTGCGTCGCTGCAGCTCAGATCACGTCGCACGCGGTGATTTTGTCGTCCGACATATCCTGGTGTCGTCCGACAGGCGTGTCGTCCTCCACACTGAGCGTTCAATCGGATGTCGTCCTCCATAGCTATGTCGTCCGACATGTATGTAGTTGAAACGTCATGTCGTCCGACAGGCAGTCAACTGTCTCCTGAAAAGTCAACTTTCACTCGTTTTCCTCCCGTTTCGCCTACAAAACACGGAATATGCCTCGATCACACTATTCCAAACCATAATGACTATAGGCTACCTAAAACGGAGGAAAGAGTAACGAAAGAAAGCGGAAAGGACCACAAACCGACCCGAAATACGCACAAAAAACGGACCAATCAAACACGTATTAAGAATCATTAGTCAATATTTATTGTAATCATTAACAAATGTGTGAGAATCATTAGTCAATACTTATTGTAATTTATTAAATGCGTAAAAAAAAGGTGAGAAGTAGAAAATAAATTAAGAAAAAAATCTTGATTTTATTTGTAGTGGTTTAGTTGCAAACATAAAATATATTTTATTGACATTATTTTTCAAGTCTATTATTTAATCTGTATTGAAATTTATTTAAATACGTACATTAGTAGCGTCATCGTCTATAAATTGTACAAAGTATAAAAAATATTAAAGTACAAACACAAAGAGTATCATTACAGGTATAAACAAAAAACGATTGATGTACCTCCAATTGTCATTGTGGACGCTAGTTGAACGAACATAATGACATTGTCCAATGTATTATCTCTAGTTATTTGCACAATTCTCTTTATTTCACTTGAGAAATGATTGAAATGCACATAGACCTCGTAGCTAAACCATTCTATTTTTAAAAAGTAAGCAAAATTTAAGATTTAGAGTGATTGACTTCATAATCAAATAATTAGAAAGAAAAAAAAACAAATTAAAGTTTACTTTAAATCTTTAATATGAAACCGAATGAACTTGAATCATGGATCAAAATCTCCATTCATCATCGTGTAATCTACATGAACAACATGACCAATTACGTCTTGTAAAACAGAAAAAAATAAATACAATCGTCAAATAATCGAAAAAATTAGAGTAAAAAAATATTACAAACACAATTTATTTTATTTTAGATGTTAACGGACCATTTGCTAGAAAGCTAATCCGAATAATTCTCCAAACATACCTAGCATCGGACCATTTTGCTGGAAAGCTAATCCGATTAATTTTCCAAAAAGGCTGGAAATGTAAACTGTTCGGGGAAAGTTCGGGTTGTAATTTGGCTCAACAGACGTTTCTTTAATAAAGCAGATCATCTTACTATTGTCAACAATAATATTGTTCTCGTGGGATTTCATCACACGAAATTTCTTAACGTTGTAGAGTTCACCTTCTATAATTTTATTATTTTTAAACAAACTATTTACGAACACATGCATGAATTTGTATTCCCTGGAATTGAACAACCAAACTGGTTTAATAGCAGTGAATAACTTAATAACTTATAGAAAATTAATTCAGTGATTTTACAAATAAAAAGCATGTTGGTAATCTATTACAATTTAACATCGAATCTATATATAAGCTATATATATACACACACACACACACACACACATATATATATATATATATATATATATATATATATATATATATATATATATATATATATAACCATGTAAAAAATTTAATTATTAGCTACACAATTGTTTGTTTATATCCTACATCAAAAAATTCATGAAATTAAATAAATTTCAATAACACAAATTTCAATGTTTATCTTAAACTTAAGAAAAATATATTTATTAATATAAATGTGCTATTATTAAAATAAATATAATTTTGTGCTCTAAATTGATTCTTAAAAAAGAAATTTTGAAAATATTAATATATAGTAATAATTTATATTTTATTTTCGTGATATTAAGATTTGTTTCAATTAATTCGTAAAATTTGGTATCATTTTTTAGTAATTTTAATTAATATTTGATTATTATTATTATTATTATTGTTAGAGCATTAGTAAATATTATAATTACTAACCACGTATCATTGCATAATCCGATAAATTAATCATAAGCATTTAAAATTTGTGTTAGTATTGAAAATTATAGTTACTTTATTATTATAACATGCTAAGATATCTCTTAATTATAATATCATTATAACACTTTTTTTTTTTGTATCTCTGTGAGTATTAAAGGCTAAGATATCATTAAATAAGCCCAATCATACATATAGTTATTGAAACTCAAATTTATAAAAAAAAATGTTAAGCATCCGACCAGCACAACACCATCGACTTAAGCATGAAAGCAACCCAATTTATCAAATCAAAACGTGGACTATTAGCTCCTCTAGCATAAATGTGTATGATCAGTGATCACTACTATCCAAACAATGAAGTGCATGATTTATAATCTTAGCTACTTTGGGTTTTTCAATATCAGTTGTCTGGCATAAGACCTCGATATCCCTCAACTTCGCAAAGTAGAAGTCACCGATGACCTTCTGATGGATTGAAATAAGTGTAGTAGAATTGACACATTTTTACATCATAATTAATATACTGCTTAGAAAAATACTTAAGACACATATATAATCATTTAACTATAAAAATCCAATCTTTCAAAATCGAAGTAAAGAGCTTAAAGCAGGATTTAAGAATCCGAACCATCTAGCGGGTTAATGCCAAAGTTGACATAGCCATATCCGAGCGAGGGACGGGTAGTTAAATCCCTGCAACACTAATCGAGACCAAATCCCCCACCTGAAAGAACAGATCGTAGAGATGTGAGTCTTTAAATTGTAAACATAGAATCAATTAATGGATGAATGGAAAGGCGTGAAATGTACCACTGACACCTGAACCATCAAAAACAACACATTCATCATCCAAATCAATAAGAAGTCTGACAGGATCATAGGTTTTTTGAAACCACTCGTCACTTCTAATCTCTTCCATCCTTTTGGGCTTAAAAAAAATAACAGTGACATGAATGGCCATATTCAATTGCCTAAAATCACATCAATCATAGTCACAAAAGCTAAGTTGTATATCAAATTATATTTTAAAAATAAGGCAAGATACATACCACTCTTAAACAACCATGATTTCTTTTCAAGACACATATGCATTTTAACGATACTCTAAAGCATTGTGCCTCTGCTGGATAAAAAATTGAAGTTGTAAGTTTATCATAACATTAACAACATAAAAATATGGATAGAGCATCAGACATAACGAAATTAAAAAAATATATATGCATTTAATATTTTTTTGAACTGAAAAAAACAAAGAGATGAGAAGAATTGATATATTAAAGAACAGTTACTTAACCGTTTAAGTATCCGAGCCTAAAATTCTTTGGATAAGGGATTTAGCTGAACCACATGGGCATGAAAATTGTGCACTCTCTATTTGTAAAAGATATTAAATAAGCTAAAACTTATATAAAAAAAGTGAGTGGTTAAGAAGAATTTTCACCTGTGATTCTGCATAGCTTCCAAGCATTGTATAGTTATCAACCTGTATAATCAAAAGATGGACACGGGGCTCGACAACAGGTTTTCCTTAGCCGACTGGCCGGTCGACAGTCAATGGACTTGATACCTTGTAGCTGCGGCCGAATTGGGGTTATTGGTGTCTGGGATCGATTTCAAGAAACCTACTGATGTGTTTATATGAATTATGCGGGAGTGTTTGCTGAGGAAGTCTCAGAGCAAGAATGAAATCTGGGAAACCAAATTGAAATTTATCAATTAATAGTAATATTTAAAAAATCTGTATAAAAATGAGGATTTGTTTGTTTTTTTACATTTATAAAACGGACAGAAAAAATAAAATTACTTAAAAAAATAAAAAAATCATATATATGTAAGGAGAGAATTCAATACGGATATAATTGAAAGAACTTCAATAATATACTTCTAGTAAAATTGAACGGAAAAACTTAACGGGACTCTTTTTGAAGGATTGATGAAGAATATAACCAAGAGCTTACCAAAACGATTTGTAATGAGTTGAAAATAAAATGAAATTATTCTATCATATTTATAATAGTATACAAAAGATTTTGGAATTGGAGGGGTGAGAAAGACGGATGTTTTTATAGTTAAACATAACTTAAAAATCTGGTACATGTTAAAAAAATATTAAGAATAATGTTAATCTAATTGGATAAAATAATATTGCATAAAAATATTAAATCACATTTTAAATTTTATATATTTTATATTAATTACATAAACATATTTTATAAAATTATTAACTGACTGTATGTAAATATAATTTTATATATTTTATAAATATTGTGTAAATTTATATATTTTATAATAATTACTTAAATATATTTTATCAAATTATTAACTGACATTATCTGTATAAACATAAATTTTATATATTTAATAATAATTGTGTAAATTTATATATTTTATAATAATTGCGTAAACATAATTTATCACGTCATTAAATCACAATATTTGTTTACCTAAACATAATTTCTTCTTTTATTTTACAAAATATTTTTTTTTATAAAATACAAATTATGAAAAATACTCCTACATATCATACAAATAAATAAACCTCAATCAAGAAAAGCGAAATGAGTAGATATAATCTATACAAAATATTATTTTTAAAAATTGTTTTATCATAAATTGTTGAGAGAATTAAGAACGCGTCTCCAAATCATTGAGATGATCTTGTCTTAGCCACTGTTAGGTATATCGCATTCATAATAAAACATTGTTGTTTAAAAAAAAAGTACGTCATATATACTATTTATAATAAAATAAATGAAGTTATGTTAAATACTTCCTATATCTTTATCTTATAACAAAAATATATACTATATAATTAGTTTACGATAATAATATAGCTATAGCTTGATTGTAAACCAAATATCAAATGCATTCTCTTAAAAAAAAGTTCAATAAAATTCTTACTAACAAAAAATATTCTCTAATCACATTTTTATTGTTTTTCTTTTTTTTTTTTTATCATTCTATATGTTTATCCATTTATTTTTTTGGTACACACAAAAAACATAGAAAAAATATTAAAATAAACATAAAATACTTATAAAAATAAAACAAATTAAAAATTAAGGTTAATATTTGAAAATGATTAATGAAAACATTTGCATGCGTAACTCTTTAACTAATAAATAAAAGAGGTTGAATCGATACATGATACATACAAACGTGTACAAACGTGTATGTGGGTTATCTCTTCATTTGATTAATTAATTAATCAAGGTTAAAAACGTAACTACACTTAACAAAGTCAAACTTTAGTTATTATTCTAGATATTTAGGAGTACCAAGAATATCGTTTTATCTTCTAAAAAAAAAATATATTTATTCTAGATATTTAGGAGTACCAAGAATATCGTATCATCTTCTAAAAAAAAATATTTATATTACTATAACATTCAAATGAGAAAGAAATATACTCGACTATCTAGTCGCAAAAGTAAGTGCTAACGGGAAGCGCGGGTGGTGCTTCGAGAATCGACTGTTGCTTATACCTGAGAAGAACCTATACCTGAGAGATCGATCGATCGCAGCATCCTTCAGCATCGATTGGATGTGACGCCGAGCGAGAGATAGATGATTCTAGGGCACATCGAGAAACGATAGTGGGTAAATGCTCCCACATAAAGGGTTTAAGGGATTTCCGGTGGCGAGACTCGATGGCCTAAACGACCTGCTCATCAGAGCGAAGGATTTCATCTCTTTGAAGAGGAGATCGCGGCTCGGGCTGGATTCACGGCCCACATTTTCGTAAGAGCGTGTAAAGATTGAGAGTTAGCAATGGACAAATAAATAAATAATCACAAAATTGACTAAGAAAACAGATGAAAAAATAAACAAATTCATACTTACCGTATACCTACAAAATTCATACAGTATATACTTATACTCATACTTATGTATACCTGCAAAAATTCAAAAAAAAACATTGAAATAGTGATTAAATTAGGAGATAATAATCTGAAAAAAAAAAAAAAACAGAATTGAAAAATCAAAAAACTATAAAAAAAAAATCAAAAATTCATGTTAATACTTACAGTGTAAAAAATTATTATAGAATAATAAAAAATAAAAAATTTAATTACGATGTAAAAAATTATTATAGAATAATAAAAAATAAAAAATTTAATTACGATGAAAGATTAAAATGATGAAAACAGAATGATAAATGATAAAAATGAAATATAGAAGACGCTATAATGATAAAAGAGTTGCGTTAATAATGGAATAAAAAGATTTGAATTTTTTTTAATATAATTGATTGATTCAATAAAGATAATTATGGAAAAACCGTTTACATTAAATTAGAAGGAAGATAGATTAAAAAAATAATATATTAGTTAATTTGAATTTCTTAAGTCAATTCTTCCTATAATTAAGTAGTTTATAAAAGTAAACATAATTAAATAAAATCAATCCTTTAATTAAAAAAGTTTATAAGAGTAAACATGCCGCAATTAATGTTTGTTTCTTAATAATAATTAATAAATATTAGATATCATAACAAATTTAATCGATTACTATGATTAAGGAGAGGATTTTATTTGTTTGAATTTATAATATCATTTCTAATAAAATAATTGAGTAATAAGTAATCGATTGTAAATATAAATTGAAATATTATTGTTATTTACATAGTATGAGATCTCTTGAAATCTAAAATAATATATAAACTCATTATTCTGATTAACACAGTAATATAAAAGTACAATAAATTCCTAGAATCATCGAAACACAATACAACAAAATATAGAATTATTAAAATTGAAGCAACAACAACAAAATATAGAATTATTAAAATTGAAGCAACACCGCCATATTTGATAGGCCTCTTGGAAGAAGGAATCGAATAGATCATACATCGTGAGAGAGATATGTGTGTCAAATTCCAAATGGGGGTGTTCAAGTGCGGTCCCACGCCTAGCGCACACACGAGAGCGGAAGCTTGAATATGCACTAGAGAGCCTCAATCTATCTCAAAACCATATGGTACTAAGTAGGAGAACTCTCTAGGCTTATATAATATACTCCCTTCTCTCAAACTTTCAATGTGGGACAACTCACAAGTGGCATTCAACACACCCCCACAACTCACAAGTGGCCTTCAACACACCCCCTCCACTTGTGAGTCCTAGTCAAAGGGTGGTTATAACCACTCACAAACAGGGTTTGTGGCCTTCAACACACCCCCTCCACTTGTGAGACTAGGCCACTTGTGAGGGTGGTTATAACCACTCACAAACAGGGTTTGTGGCCTTCAACACACCCCCTCCACTTGTGAGACTAGGCCACTTGTGAGTCCTAGTCAAAGGGTGGTTATAACCACTCACAAATATGTGTGTCAAATTCCAAATGGGGGTGTTCAAGTGCGGTCCCACGCCTAGCGCACACACGAGAGCGGGAGCTTGAATATGCACTAGAGAGCCTCAATCTATCTCAAAACCATATGGTACTAAGTAGGAGAACTCTCTAGGCTTATATAATATACTCCCTTCTCTCAAACTTTCAATGTGGGACAACTCACAAGTGGCATTCAACACACCCCCACAACTCACAAGTGGCCTTCAACACACCCCCTCCACTTGTGAGTCCTAGTCAAAGGGTGGTTATAACCACTCACAAACAGGGTTTGTGGCCTTCAACACACCCCCTCCACTTGTGAGACTAGGCCACTTGTGAGGGTGGTTATAACCACTCACAAACAGGGTTTGTGGCCTTCAACACACCCCCTCCACTTGTGAGACTAGGCCACTTGTGAGTCCTAGTCAAAGGGTGGTTATAACCACTCACAAACAGGATCGAAACCTGCTCTGATACCATGTCAAATTCCAAATGGGGGTGTTCAAGTGCGGTCCCACGCTTAGCGCACAAACGAGAGCGGGAGCTTGAATATGCACTAGAGAGCCTCAATCTATCTCAAAACCATATGGTACTAAGTAGGAGAACTCCCTAGGCTTATATCATAGACTCCCCTCTCACAATTATTCGATGTGGGACAACTCACAAGTCTCTGATACCATGTCAAATTCCAAATGGGGGTGTTCAAAGTGCGGTCCCAAGTCTCTGATACCATGTCAAATTCCAAATGGGGGTGTTCAAAGTGCGGTCTCACGCCTAGCGCACACACGAGAGCGAGAGCTTGAATATGCACTAGAGAGCCTCAATCTATCTCAAAACCATATGGTACTAAGTAGGAGAACTCTCTAGGCTTATATAATATACTCCCTTCTCTCACAATTATTTGATGTGGGACAACTCACAAGTGGCCTTCAACAAACAAATTATAGCGTCACCCTCGCGCAAGACTCCCCATGTAAGGCATTACGGAAGCAGCCGGCCCGTTGCCTTTGCAGCTTCGTGAAGAATGCAACTATTGACCAGATTATAAACTCTACTATTGCAACCAAGATAGCTGGGGAGTGCAACTCCACTTATCCAGATAAAAACACATGCAAGCTTAATTAATTATATTTTTACCTATTTTTATTAATTATATGTTATTCTGCTTAATTACTTAATTAATTATATTAATCGTGTAAGCTCTTAATGTAATATTGTTACTGTCTACGTCTTAATTAATTCGTCAATAAAGAAATGAAGAACCATCATTTTTATTATTTTTCAATAATTCAGAATTCAGTAAAATTATTAAGAACTAAAAATATAAACAAAAGCCACAAGTCTAAGCAGATAAAATTTGAAATGTTCAATTTATAAGAACTCAGAAACATTAACAATGTCAAACATTTTACCAGACCTATAAACACATACACTTGAAAATGCTTTGATTTCAAATTGAACCATAACCGGTTCTGTGATCTTCAGTGCTAAACATCAAAATATAAGCTCAACTATCGAAGTCTCTCATAGACCGCCTACTAAAGACACTAGCTCTATAGATGTAACCAAATGGGCTATATATACTCTATCCATCTGGATCCCTAACACAACACTAATCGCAAAAATCTTTGCTAAAATGATTCACCGCTAAAAATAGGGTTAGACCACGCAACTCAATTTTTCTACATCGGAGGCAGATAGTTGACACACTTTCCCTGCAACCACATTAACCTCAATTTATCACTCTTGAGAGAAATAAATGTCTCCCTAAAATTCGAGTTCTCAAACAGATCCAATGCAGCATAATAGAGACCGTCACAAATGCCTTCGATCCCATCCAGTGCTTTTATGCAGCTACTAATTGTAAATCTCTCGTCGCTTGCAGGAATCCTAGGTTTTCGCAAACTCGAATTGTTGATCATATCTGAAATCGCTTCAGCCATGGCAGCACTTAAATCATGATCCCAACTGCTCTGTTCGGGCAAGGGGCTCGCCTCTGATGAGCGCTTTCTCTTATTAATATTATTAGCCATGTTCTGGGCAATGGGTTGGTCGTGGGGTGAGGATCCATTTTGATCGGGCAATTTTGATGCCGATGGAGGGTTGGGATGATAAGTGTTTACGTCTTGTAGAAATGATGGATAAATACCCAAGGTCTTGTCCATCTCCTCATAGTGGCTCGATTGGGCATATTTTCCGTCCACTCCCGAATCTGCAAATATTATGCATAGTTGATCATAAATTGGACACTCCTTGGTCTTTGATGACTCGATCTTGGGTGGCACCTGCAATATGCAATGATAAAAATTTCAAATAGAACGTAACATGCTTGGAGAATTTGCTTGCATAAAATAGGGTATAATTACAAAAACAATGCCCAACTTTTTAACTTCATTCCCGTTAAAAACACTCCCATAGTCCCATTATCTTTTGAAATTACAAATACACCTTCTAATGTTTTGCAGGTAATATTTGTAGTTTTTAGAAGGTTATTGAGTTTTTTTTTTCTATTGTTGCAATTAGGTTAACCTCCAGGATTAACTCTTGTGATCACCTCTATAAAAATATTAACGCACCATTCCTCAATAAAAGACTAGGAGACAATAGAGAGCGAGATACCTCAATGTCTTCCCACAGGTCAAATCCCGCAAAGCAAGAATCATGCAAAGCCTCACTCGAGTTGAAAGTTGAAGACTGTAGATTATGATATCGAGTCCGGAGGACATCTAAATGCTTCCTCAATTGATTATTATTGAAACATAGATTGGTCTGCTTATTGAAATCCTCACGGATCAGGTTCCACGTCTTCTTGTCAAACACATTATTCGACCTGTTCCCCTGTTGGATCTGCCCCACAACTATGTCCGCAAAGATCTTGTCGAGATCGGGTGTCCATCTTGTCCTTAGACGCTCTTGCTTGGCTTGCTGGTCATTAACTTCACTCTCCATCTGAAAATACAAAACCGGGATAACCACACACTACTACCTTGGAGACAAATTGAAGAAGTGACAGTTGGGATGTACAAAGGAAAGAAAACAAAAACTACACGAATCAACCACTGACATAACTCTAAAAATCAATCATATGCAAACATTCTTTAACTATTTCTTTGTACATAAAATTCAAATTTGATCATTACTTCTGCATCTCATATCTCCCCACACTATCAAATTACTTCATTCTTCTTATGAAACAAAAAGGAAAGAAAAAGATCAAAAACATTACTTACTGTGGGTTGATCCTTGCCGAGAAATTTGCATATGCGAATGAAATGCTGGCTCTGCTCCTCAGCAAGTGTGTCCCACATCACACTGACTACAATCTACTTGAAAATGCACCTCCTTTAATATGTTTGTTCCATACGATAAAAATGCACTATTCTCAAGCAATTCTGCAATGACATATATATAGCTTTAATTTTATGTTCTAATCAACAAACAAACAGATACAAGTCTCACTACAGTACAGCATTTTCTAATATATTTTTTTAAATGTATATCAAACTTGCATGATCTCGTGAACCCTAAAATCACAGCGCACTAATTTTCGCGCTTAGATGGAGCTCAATATTCAAACACGTACAAGAAAATCACAGAACAAATTTCACGCTTCAAATAAACACACATTCAATATAAAAATCGAAATTGAAAAACAAAAAAAAAAAAGTAAACAAAGAGGATAAAATCCGCACCTCAGGCCGGAAGCGCAGGAGCCACGATGCGATTCAATAGAGGATTCGATAATTTAGGTTTAGCTCGAGAGAAGAGAAGCACGAAAATGAGTGACTGAATCCGAATACGATATCCCGAAAATTATGAAGTTAATCAACATTATTAATCTGATTTTACGTTTATTGAGGCTGTGCTGGGTCGTATACTGTTGAATGGGGTTGTAGGCCCAGCCCACTTGAAAAAATGGATTTGAGCCCTAATAGATAACCAGTTGAACTGAAGCCCATGTTTCAATTATTTCAATTTGTCACCGATAATATTAATATTAATGAGAATTACCATCCATCCATTAAACCCAAAATTCACGCCCAGTATAACAAAAAATAATGAAACCATACATGTAAGTCTTATACACACATAGTAGTATATGGAAATATAAAAGGAAATTAAGATCATTCCATTTTTGTCCCTCAAATCTTTCAAGAGGTTCCCATAATCAAACCACTCTCATCTTTTTTTTCTTGTAAATGGAATTATAAAAAAAAAAAAAAAAAAAAGATCGATCGAGTCCTTGTTTGAATACATGGGAAAAATGGATAAGAAAAAGCGATCCGGAGGATGCTGCTGTTGGATCTTTGTGCTGATAGTCCTCGCGGGAGTCGGTTATGGGGTTTACGCATTCGTCAAACATAAAATGATGACAGCAGAGCCAGAGGCCGCCCCTGTCCCCGGCCCTCCGGGCGCCATCACAAAGAAATACGCCGACGCTCTTCAAATCGCCATGCAGTTCTTCGACATCCAAAAATGTAATTAATTACATTTTCTGTAATTATACAAATTGATTATTATTATTATTATTTTAATTATGAGATTACGATATGATATTGCAGCCGGGAAGCTGGTGAAAAACCCGATACCATGGAGAGGGGATTCGGGTCTAACCGACGGGAGCGAGGCGAAATTGGATCTGTCAAAGGGAATGTACGATGCCGGGGATCACATCAAGTTCGGATTTCCGATGGCCTTTACGGCCACGGTTCTGTCTTGGGCGATCCTCGAGTATGGCGATCAAATGAAGGTGGTCGGACAATTGGAACCTGCCCAAACCTCGCTCAAGTGGATAACAGACTACCTCGTCAACGCTCATCCTACCGCTAACGTCCTCTACGTTCAGGTTGGTTTCTGTTGAGTTTATTTCTGTATTTCGAATATATCGATAGCTGAGTCGAGAGATATGGCTCTCTGTCCTGTTCCAAGAGTCATATGTCCCGTATTAGTGCTTAACGAAATCAGAGGTATAAGTTTCCCAAAGATAAAACTAATACTTAGACAGTTATCGAAGAATTCGACACTGAATCTGAGAGATAATATCACAAAACATAATGTAACATAGCTCGAATCCACATTTAGTCTTTTTAAGTTCATGAGAAATCAAATCTGGTCCTATTCAACGATTTTTTAGTGGAATTTCACAAATTGATTGTATCCGAAGCCAACGTGTCTGCTTACTCTTAGTGTTTTGTCTTATCAAGTGTCACGCAAATATGAAAAATTGAATGTATTTTGTTTGTTAAAATCATTATTTCGTGATCCTTACTCAAATGAATTGACTTCAAACACGACAAAAGGTTAAAATGGACTACCAAGTACACTTAGATTCGACCACTAAAAATCGTTAAACAGGACTAGGACGTTTTGTGATATTATTATCTCTTGAATCTGGCGAACAAAAACAGAGAGAGAATATTTATTCACCAAAAGAAATGATAAAAGTAGAAAAATATCAACTCAGCTATCTATGGATATATTCGAAATACATAAATAAACACCAACAGTTTCTTCTTCGCCTGTTTTTCAGGTGGGCAATGGTAAAACGGACCACGCGTGTTGGAACAGGCCGGAGGACGTGACGGACAAACGACCCCTGAAGCAGGTCAACGTCTCGGCCCCGGGCAGCGACGTGGCGGGCGAGACAGCCGCAGCCCTGGCTTCAGCCTCATTGGTGTTCAAAGCCGTGGACCCCGCCTACTCGGGCCAGCTGTTGAAGCACGCTGTCCAGCTGTTTGCCTTCGCTGACAAGTACAGGGAGTCGTACAGCATCAGCCTTCCGGAAGTCGAGACTTTCTACAACTCCACAGGCTACGGAGACGAGCTCCTGTGGGCTGCCAGCTGGCTCTACCACGCCACGGGGGAGGATTTGTATCTCGATTACGTCACAGGAGAAAATGGGGACGAGTTTGCCGATTGGGGAAACCCGAGTTGGTTCAGCTGGGATAGCAAGCTGGCTGGAGCTCAGGTTCTGCTATCCAGGGTTACCTTTTTTGGGTCCAAGGAAGTCTCGAATTCGGACAAGCTCATGAATTATAGGAAGACGGCAGAAGCTGTCATGTGCAATCTCCTTCCAGAGTCTCCATCTGCAACCTCTAGCAGAACAGATGGTACGTGCTTGCTATATATAACTAATTAATACACTGAGATTTCAAACTTAATTAGGCTCTCTTGTTTTGAATCGAAATTGAACTAAATCGATTTGAACTATACTTAATTTAATTGATTTTCTTACAAAAAAAATTTATAAATGGTTAAATATTTTCAAAAAAATATTAATAATATTATAACATTAACTAAATTGTAACCTAAAATTATTGATTTAAATCCTTTTTTTTTTTTTTTGAAACCAACATAAAATAAAGTGAAATTAAGTCAAAAGAATAGAGCTTTAATATTATCACATTCAACTTGTGAAAATTGAAGGTGGTTTGATATGGGTAAGCGAGTGGGACGCTCTGCAGCACCCGGTCGCGTCTGCATTTTTGGCAGTCGTTTACAGCGACTACATGCTCAGCTCTCGGACAGCGAAGATAACGTGCGACGGTTATAAATTTACGCCAAAGGATATCAGGAACTTCGCACTCTCACAGGCAGATTATGTCTTGGGAAAAAACCCGATGGGAATGAGTTATCTTGTCGGGTATGGGGATAAGTATCCGGAATATGTTCATCACAGAGGAGCGTCCATTCCGGGAGACGAAAAACCGGGCTGCAAAGAAGGTTTCAAGTGGCTTGATTCTGAGGATCCCAATCCGAATATTGCGACGGGGGCACTTGTCGGGGGCCCGTTTCTGAACGAGTCGTACGTGGATTTAAGGAACAACTCGATGCAAGGCGAGCCCACTACATACAATTCTGCTGTTATAGTTGGGCTGCTTTCTGGTTTGGTGACAACTTCATCTGTAGTTCAATCTTTTACTTGAGTTTGATTTTATATAAAGGGAATATTCACTTCTTATCTATGATCAATTCGCTTTCATATCTACATTCATTCAAGGTATAATGAATCATAACTGAGTATATATTCTTTTGAGCTTTAGTATACTAAAAGAATGAAGAAAGACATTTTTCGTTTAAGTATCATAATTCAAAAATCATATTAAAATAACATTTGACAATAATTATTTGTTGCAATATGATGAGTATATTCAAATGAGAAAAAAATAAAATGCCAAAATTTGAATTCTAATACAAGGGAATAATACACAAATCAAACTATTATAAAGAATTAGAAAAACAAAAACCTGGAGTCAGGCAATCTCCTTAGCATCAGCAACAACTGTAGCCACTCAGTTTCTGCCACCTGTTGTAAAAACCCCAGAGAACCTAAATTACGATGTAAATGAGACACCGATACACGTCACACGATCGAAACTTTAGAAAACCAACTATTGTAAATTATCAGTGCCTGAAACCACACAAGCTGACCATACAGAAACAATACCAGTTCTATCGGAGGTGTCACAACTCTGCTTGTCGTCCTTTTGTTAAAGGGAAAAACATAACACGCCTCTTATCTGCGATTTTCAGTCTTTGATCGCTTTCTTTTTCCACCACGACCCAAAGCCGAGTACAGGTTGCCCTTCTTGCAAAGATTGTTACTACTATTATTATTGCTTTCAAGGAAATTGTTTCCGCTCGGTTGATGATAATAAGAACCCGGGACAATCGGAGCCTGAACCACATTGCCAGGTGGGTTGAGGATGCCCCTAAGCCTGCCTTGTATGTCGCCCGTGAGGGCCTCTGGAAAATTATGGTGAGAATGGCCTGAGCTAGGGTTATTTGTAACTGAACGATCCTGATTCTTACGAGGCAGGTTATAATTAGGCGCATAACGAGCTGGACGGGGAGGATGTGTTAGACCGGGTTGGCTGATCTTGTCTTCACTAATGCCTAAACTAATAATAACTAGGCGATGGGAGGCTTCTCCAAGCTGCCGACCAGAGATTGCTCCGTTCGGGATATGATAACTATTTGCCTCCTTATGATGCCTGTAAAGAGGACTACCGAATTAATAAGCAGTCTTTGAAAAGAGTAGATTGCATAAACTACTCCTGGCGGTTAGTTTGATTACAAAGAAATCCAGTTCTCAGAGTAATTTGTAAAATATAAATATCTGGGAATATTATTTAAAATTATAAGATTTTTTTTCTTTTGTAATACAATGAACATCAAGGGTGTTTTTTGTCATTTAACCCTAACCCAAAATTTATGCACACCAATCATGCTGTACATCCATAAAGAAGCCAACAGTAATTTATAACAAATGTACCTATCATTATCATTGTCAAATTGTCTCCTTCCATTATTATGTCTATTTGCTTCCGGGTGGCGGCGGCCAGACATGGGTTCGTTCAGGTTATTATGATGCCTGTAAAGAGGACTGCCGAATTAATAACCACTGTGAAAAGATGATCCAAAAGAGTAGATTGCATAAACTACTCCTGATGGTTAGTTTGATTACAAAGAAAACTAGTTCTCGGAGTAAATTGTAAAATATAAGTATCTCTGGTGTTTATGAAACATAAATTACTCCTTACTATTTTCTTTTTCTTTTGTAATACAATGAACTTCAAGGGTGTTTTATGTCCTTTGACCCTAATCCAAAATTTCTGCACACCAATCATATCGTTCATCTATAAGCTAAAAGAAATTTAGAAAAATGTACCTTCCATTATTATAGTAAAATGGTTTCCTTCCATTATCCTCATGCCACAGTGTATGATCGGTTTTTAGATCATGCATTGTCACAATCTGAGAGTGAAATAAACGATATAAATTAGACGCTAACTGAGGCAAAATCAAGTCTGACAAATTTTACTAAAGTCACCTTCTTTGGGAAAATAACACCTGGGGGTGGTCGAGTAATATGCTCATGAACATCTGGAAGTCTATATATGACAAATCTGAATACAGAAAATATAGCAGTTCAAAGATGGTTATGAAAACACAATGGATTAAGACCTTTTCTTTTGGACTGAAACCGGCTGAACTGAACTGAAATCATCTGAACTGAACTGAAACGATCTATAAACTGAACTGAATTAAATTGATTTTTTTATAAAAATAATAATAATTTTTATAAATTATTAAATATTTTTTAAAAAATATAAATAATATTGTGACATTAACTAGATTGTATACTTAAAATTATTGATTCAAATTATTTTTTATTTATTTTATTTAAATTTATTTTGAAACGAAATTCATCGATTTGAACTGAAGCGATCTGAACTGAACTTGACTGAAATTAAGTCCAAAAGAACAAATCCTAACTTCATATTCTGAAAGTATCCAAAATGTATTACTTTGAAGCTTACATGACTTGGTTGTTCATAATGTCTTCCATCCCTGAAATAGGTGATCTGAAGACAGGAGGACAAAGATCGCCAGAGCAAAGTGAGATGTAGCCGTTCATTCCATCACTGCATATTAGGAAAGTGATATTCAAAACCTTGAAATTTGTTGTTAGCATAGATATCCTAAAGTACATGCCAAATAATAATAAAGACAAACCTGACTTCTGGATCAAGACGCTCCTTGACCTGGATTCTTTCTTCATCTGTCAGCTGCTTACAGCGATCATCAAGAGAAAAGATGTATGGGGATAGGGGGTGTGACGCCGACACAAAAAGCATGTCAGACATCACACTGTTTCTTCGTATTTCCTCTTTCTGCGTAAATGTAACTATTAGATACTTGGCAGAATTATTCTACATACCGAACCATGTTATGTTGCAAGAAACAAAAACGAGCTACTGTACCGTAAGTGTGTGCTCAACTTTTTCCACCTCTTTTAATAGACGCTCCTCATCAATGAAAGGTAATTTGGCAATTCCCTAAGATTGAGATAAAATTCAGCATATATGTAAAGTAGAACCTGCTTATTTAAAAAACTAGACTTACCTGCCAAGCGAACCGCGTGCCGTTCAGGTCCACTTCAAAGTCTGATTAGAATAAGGAAATGAGAAGAGATAAGAGCAATCTTCTTGATATATAAAAGAGTACCACATTACCAGCCACAAAAGAATTTAACCATACCAATAGGATAAAAATCTAATATAGGCGAGTTTGGATCAGTCATCAATTTCCTATATTGCTCAGGTAAAGCATGAGAACTGCACATGGATCAAGTCAGACAAACAGAAAGACATAATTGCAAACAAAGCATAACAGAAAATTCAGACCAACCTTGCCGCAGGGAAAACCCCCAGCAACTGATTGAATGGCTTAAATGGTGTTCCTAGTTCAAATCGTATGTCCAACTGTCCAAGATCCTTAAGGTCTGAAGCAAATGGTGCATAATGGTATGGATAAAACCTGTAAAAGCACAAGTTATGCAGACAGGATTGTGAGCAAGATTGACAAATTATAAACAGTGTACCACAAATGGAGAAATGCTGGACCGGAAAAAGTAATGTGTTTGAAAAAAAGACCAAAACAGTCCTAGAACATAACAATAACATTTACAGGTTGCAGATACACTACTGATCCTTCAATAAAAAGAATTATAGATTTAAGGAATACCAAAGGAGCCTCATGGCCAGTATACATAGTTACCATGTTTTATGTTTTGAACTGTCTAAAAGGAAATAGAAAGTTCATCAAGGTATTAAGAACACTTTTAAGAAGATAAAATGTCCAGTGACCATTCTTTACAGTTAAATCTCCCCGCATAGGATTCCTGGAGGGATTTTCGAATGAGCTTTAAAGGTGGTATATTAAGCAATCAGTCGTGCTTCAAAAGATAGGGTGATATTCCAACAATAATTTTCGGAAAGGGAAAAGTAACTGGATCTGAAATTTAAATCAATAACTAAACAAAATACCATGTCAGAAACAATGTTCCGAAAAACGTTAGGTGCTTGCAGGTCAGTGACCCAGCATGTAGTGCTTAGATGGCCAGGCGGGGGCCTAGACTTTTACATATATTCATAATTTATTTAATAACATTAAAATTTAAAAAATTCTATTATTTATCTACCACCTATATAATTTTTCCAATGAAAACAGTAAAAAACTATTATAATATTTATTTGCTCCTTCTAATATATTTATTTGTTTTTTATTTACCGTTATTTATTATAGAATATAGTTGGCCATATTAATTTAAGACATGCTTTTTGTTCCTCCAAACACATAATAAAGTGGATAACCGTATTAAAATTCATCTTCACCATACACTGAGGTTTATATATAACTGCTGTCATTTCTTCATTTTGGTGTTGCGCTAGGTTTTAGAAGTATGTTTCTGACTTTTATTTTCAATTCCTATTTTTTACTTTTATAATCCATCCAGCCACCTAGCCCCGCCCAGACCGCCTAAAGTTGGCCTAGAACCTGCAAAACCCTTCCTAGAACCTGTCTAGCCAAGTGGCTCACCTAGTCAAAGCCGCCTAGGATAAAAACTCCCCGGAGGAGCCACGCCAAGGCCAACTTTTAGAACACTGATCAGAAAGAATATGTAATAAAAATCTAAGGACAGAAACTTTCCATTTCCAGGAACAGACTCCTTCGTAGTAGTAGTGCATAACCCAACATAACCCTTCAGTGTATTTCAAAACCTGCAAAAAATTAATTAACAAACTCATTACATGATTACACTTAATGTTGGAATAAATTATGAGAAAAAAAATGCAAATACCACATAACAGACAAGTATATTCATTTCAGGGCTAAATTTTTTACCAATCCAGGCTATGGCGGTTTTTACGCTTTGGTAATCATGGCTTTAAAAAATAAACAAGCAAAACTTATCAGGTTCACCACTAGATCCCGCCGGCCAGGTAAAGTATTGCACTTCACATCTCAGCATTCCATAATTTTGAATTTTTAAACCTTGGAATTAAAGTATAAAAAGTGTAGTAATATTTTTGTCCAAGCATATATATTAATTGTTTCAACTGCATTGAAAATGTAAAAAGTTAATCAGGAATTAAAATGTAAAAAGTACTTGCTTAACTGGGAAATAATTTATTTTTCTTATATTTATAGAAACATGTGCAAGTTATTAAATAAAGTCTCTTCATGTTAGTTGTTGCAGACCTTATTCTCATTTAGCAATACTTTTCAAGCTTGGGAATCAAATTGAACTTACAACATCCCTTCGTATTGCATCAAGTTCCTCGGGAGTTTTTGCAGAAAACTTTTCAATGTAATACCTCTCTTTCCACCCTGGTTCTCCCAATTTGACCTAGAAACAAGAAATCACAGAACTGCTAAAATTAATAATGGCAGCAAGGCAAACAACAACCTCTATAAAATCATTTTAGATTGGATTTCTGTGCCCACATGTTCTTACATTTATGAAGTACATAACAAATATAAAAGATAACTCAATTGCATATATAATAACAAGCCACTCTCCAAGTTTTATAATTATTCAATTTATTGTGAAACTCAAGATGGAGTAGAAATAATTTAGAAAGAGAGAATAAAAATTAGAGATGAGAAGATAACGATGAGGGCCGAGACATGCGATAAAGAACTTAGACATTATCTTCTTACATGGGGCTAATTCTGTAAATTTTTATATAAAAGGTGTATAAGGCAGCTCTCGTAAACTTTGACATTATCTTTTAAGATGATTCTGTAAATAAATATCAAAGTAGTCACTCTAGAGCAGCTCTCGTGCTTTAGAACCTTTAATGATGATTAGCAAACAATCAGCTATATTTTGCATTAGAAAATACTATATAGTAATACTAAAAAAAGTAAATAAAACAAAAAAATCCCCAGGAAAGTATTTCCACCACGTAAACAAACAAATAATGTGAAGTCTCCTTGGATAGTTATTGTCTATAAAAAAATTACTGTATTATACATCTAACTTAGAACCAGTGGCGGATCCACTTACAAGGTTCTGGAGGGTTGAGCCCCCCTTAAAAAAAAGATTTCTTCATATTTTTTAATGATTTTTTTATTATATATTGTACTCCCTCTATAACATTGTGCATAGAGAAAATTGCACGTGAATTAAGAAAAAGTAGTTTTTTGTGTGTTTAATAATATAAAGTAGGGGTATAATAGGTATTGTTGTGTAAGTAATAAAGTAGTTAGTTGAAAAAATAGTGGTATAAAGGTAAATAAATGTGTATTGAGAGGATAAAGTTGTAAAAAAACATTCCATTTATAGATGTGCAATGTGTTAAGAGACGGTCCAAAAAGGAAAGTATGCATTGTTTTAGGAGATGGAGGGAGTATAAAACATGTTCAATCCCTACTAATGTATATATGTTAGTAATAAAATATAGAAAATAATCTAGCCCCTACCACCCATTGTTTTCTGGCTCTGCCCCTGGTTAGAACTAAATGAAACTAATATGAAGAAACAAAATTCAAAATAAATAGTTAATGCTTAAACCTTATCTTCCTCGGCATTGTCCAAATTAAACACATCGGCCTTCTCACGAAGTAACTTATTAAGCTTTATCTCCAGTTCTTCTTTGTTTTCATGTACCTGGATAGCGGCATACATAAAACCAGTTAATTAATTATAAATGACAACCAAGAAAAAAAGATCATGGTGATGACTCAGATACTTTTAAACTGCATTGCAGAGGCAGGAATACATACATCATTTTCTAGACCGTTTTCAGCTTCAACAATAGCTGCACCTATAGTATCACAACCATTCACACGTGCAACCTTTGAAGCCCTGGTGTAGGATTTATTATCACCCGTGTGAAGTTGATCATCTCTAAGAGAAGTTGAAGAACCCTTCTGTTGATAGGGTGAAGGTGAAGGACCAGAAGCAAGTCTAGAACCGTCAAAACGAGAAACTGGAACAAGAGATTCTGGTCTATTTCTTGGTGCAGAATCATCTCCTCTTTTCGATCGAGACTTATCACGCATGATTCTTCCATTTAGTCTCTATACAGATTAGCAAATCAATAAAGATAAACTACATAAAAAATTGCACTAAAACAGTAAAACCCTACCACGTGTAAAACACAGGTCATTTCATATGGGAAAGTATTTAAGACACTAAAACAATTGAAGAACTACTACACCAAATTCAAACTTTTATCGTGGGTTAAGATAATATCAACAATCCAGCAAAATCAAGAGGTTCTATATGCAACATAATTGACAAGACTTGCATCAAAGCAATATTTTCTTCCATAAGATGTAAGGGCAATTATGTTATCACTGAAAACATTGGTATGCATTAGCTAAATTTATACTAGCAACCTTTAATGCTGAAGGAAAAGAGGGAAGAATAAAAATGCAAATTGAAATAATGCACCGTCAAAATATCTAGAATGGTGCTTTCTTGTCACCATAAAAAGTAAGAACAATGTTTTCAAAATGATACTCGTATTCGAGGCATTTTTAGGTTGAGGCGACACTCGCAAGAGTCGAGGCAGAGCGACTCGTACACCTCAAATTATTTATTTTATTAAAAAATATCAATAATATTAAAATTAATTACTAATAAACCAAGTACTTCCTAAATCAATGTTCAATTGCTCAAAAACACGTTTAAATATGAAATTATCCACTACCATGATACCATCTTTTCTATGCCTGAGTATATATATATATATATATATATATATATATATATATATATATATATATATATATATATATATATATAGCAGTTTAGTGTGTGTGTGTGTATAAAGCAAATTGTAAAATAAGAAAAATAAAAAACTGAGTACATTAATTAAGATCTTGATCTTGAACCGTTGTGCAGTGGAGAGAAGACAACTGGCAGGGAGATGTTCATAAATGTTTTAGGATTTTATTTTTAATTACAATTTAATTGAAACTTGAAAGCTGAGAAGTCACAGGAGGCCCTATTAATTACTTAGTGGGCTACACTAATTAATAGGGTAAAAAAAGAAGAGCCAAACTTAATGAAAAGAGATTCTGATTTCAATTTTGAAAACATTCGCCTCAACCGAGTCGACTCGGTTGCGAGTCAACTCGCACGACTCGGTCAATTGAGGTGAAATAACTATAATACTCTATAAACTCGCTCGCCTCAGTACGGTTTTTTGCCGAGGATGAACGAACGCGAGTCGAGTCGTCCGCCTCGTCCGTTTTTTAAAACATTGTGTAAGAACACAAATGTATAAAATATCTAATTAATTTAATTGATGATCGACTCGCTAAAACGACCTATCGTATCTCATTGTGTCAGCAAGTCATATTATGGTGTTTAATTAAACTGCTTATCATGATATGAAAATGTGCACTGTATGGCCCGCGATGTCATTTTATTATCTATTATGAAATGAGTGCCCTTGTTTGCTTGTTGCAGCTCATGAAAGGACAACTGGTCAATGCCATAATTTTGTATTCTTTTGATTTCAAAAAATAAAAAATGAAGAAATTGAGGGATACCACCCATGCTACTAGCTTAGTGTTACTGTTGATATTACGAGAAAAATAGAAAGCAAATATGTCAAGCTCTTAACATAAAAAGAATGTAACATCAATAAAACATACAGAACAGTACAGCTATGAACTATTAATTCAGCCTGAACATGGGGAAAAAAAGAATGGGGAAAATTAGGGTAAAACCAACCTGTTGTACTTGTGCCCTTTTTAGAAATATTTTATCTTCAAATGTTCCCACCACCTGAATAAAGTGCTCCACCTTGCTCAGGTTTGGCTGAAAATGAATGGAGAGAAGCATAACACATAAGATCAAGACTACAAATTAAGAAGAACGATGCAGGAAAGAGCATAACAATCCTCCAGACAACATAATGCATACCTTGCTGCCATCAGTCAAGTACCCTCCTAAAGCATTAAACTCATTTTTATAAACAGTAATCAGCAGGTTGATTGCATCCTATGTACCAAGCAAAAAAAAGGGAAAGAAAGTTAGGAGCACTACTAAAGCAGATAGATAAATCCAACTTGTGCTGATCGTGGCAGATAATCATGATTGCCAGAAATCACAGGTATAGTGAAACAGATGCAATAAGAACACAATCTATAAATAACTTCAAAAACAGCATGCGTTATGTATTATCATGGATGAGTTTGACATTTTCCTACAAACACATTAATACCAGTCAACCAACATAAAGGAAGTGTCAGCACCAATTCCCATAACAAAACTCAAGCTCCTCAATTCAAACTAGACCAATTATCTAAGTTAGCTTTTATTAGGTTCAAGAAGTTTTACCAACTGGGTCAGTGCATTTTTTTGTTTGCAACCAACATTCAACTAAACCTCCTAAAAGTTTCAATAAATGGTGTCAACGTTGTAATTATTGGGTATGAAACTAAAAACCGTAGCTTTTCGGTCGGCCAATTCTTGTCAATGCACACACTAACTTGAGGAACATGCTATTAAGGCACATGTTGGTTTAGAAATACAAATTTGATAAGAACTATACCAAATAACAACAAACAAAAAGGCATATCAAAAAGACAAAAACACACCTCGCGAATCTGGAGTGTTGGCATATGTGGCAAGAAGTCATTACCAACAAAGAAGCACAAGAAGATGAAATCGTCAATAATTCGTTCCAAATCAATCTCAAAGGGAGGGTTAGTAATTTTCATCTCATAATCCAGATATTCACGGAGAGTCCAAATATTCAGGAACTGCAAAATGAGGAGAAGTTAGCTTATAAAGCATTTATAAGTACATATCAGAGTGAAATTCTTCAAATCTACCTGATAGGGCTTTTTTCGAACAATTTCGGCAACACCTTTCTCATCGAACTCTCCTGCCTTTCTCTTTGCCTTCCCTTCACAATCCGCAGCCCTGTGGCCTACTTGCCCACAAATAAAGCATTTGTCTTGTTGTCCTGGAGTAAATACAACCTTGCAAGCGAAATTAAAGGAAACGCCCATCAACATACGGAAAGCTCACAGTTGAGAACCAAGCACAACTCTACACAATATTCATCTATAAAAACATATGTTGCAGCATGTAAATTCACTCAGCCTTTGCTTCAATGCCAGCCATCAGCAGGAGAACATGAACTCTCTCTAAAATATACTATGAATCAATAGAATCCAAGTGGTACAAAACAAATAGACAGGTGTTAACATGCCATTCAATGCCAGGTAGAATGTGTACCTCTCTAAGAATGGTGAAGTGGACTTCATGAGTGGTCAAACCCAACATGATCAGATCAGCATCCTGTCATGCAACATCAGAGACAACAGTCAACAATTGAACGAGAGCACGAAGACATGAGAAAGGAAAGATTCAATAACAAATCTATCTGGATATATGACATGGTACATACCAACCCGTACATACAATGTCGGGTATTCGGATCATGACCAGGGAGATTCCTTTGGAGGCGGATGTAGGACATGATCTTGTGTTCCCCTTCACCAGGAGCATTTGCATCTGATAGAATAACCTTCATTTAAGCAGAGTAAATTGCATAAATTGATGACCATTCACACAAACTAAGACGAGTGCATATATTTATAATTTCTACACCAAGTAATTTACATTTAATTAGCTCTGTTTGGTGGGTACACAGCAACAATACCTTAACATTTTTCCATCCAGGGTCATTGTTTAGTCTGAGGTGGATGTAGTATTGCAGAGCAACAGATAGAACATCCATAAATAGTGTTCCGGGAGTAATAACATTCGAATCAAAAAGCTGTGATTCCTTTTTGGGAGGAAGCTTCCTGCCTTCTAACTCAAACTCTGCACGTAACCTTTCTTCTTCAGCTGCCTGCACTCATAATTGGACTATGAGATTACAATAGACTTTAACTTCAAATTAAGTAAATTCACAGTAAATAAATTGAATGCACACCGCTTCTGTTGCTTCTTTAGCTGCCCTGAAACGCCTTGACCGCTGTTGATTCATCTTAGCCCTCGGTGCCACGCCATCTACCAACAAATACCAGATTAATTAATTATATTGACCTAGATCAGCTCCCATCAACTTCCATTAACTAGAACATTTCAACCTGTTTACCCACCAATAGCCATGTAAAGCAGCTTTCTGGGACGTACAATGACAAAAAGACTATCTATATAGTCAAATATGGATTGGAACACCTCATCAAAAGTGGTTGGAGAATGCTGCAAGAAAACGAAGTATATCATTATCACCAAGCAAAGGAAAATAAGAAGGAAAAAATTGTACAGTATCTCAAACAACTCATTATTGAAAAAGTGAGTTAAGTGTGCAATGCAGTGAACGGAAACCTGTTTGTCTCCAAAAACATCCTTATTGTATTTTAAGTATATCGTTAGTGGAACATGAATTTTATGATATTTTGCTATAGTCATCGGAAGTTTAAATATTTGAAATGCCACGTGCTTGTTTGACCAATCACATCAACTCAGAACTCTATATTCAGTATGGTGCCACACGGTTAAGGCCATTTATCAAATGGACGAAGTTTTTACTAGAAATAACATACCAACTGATTAATAACTGGCCCAGTCGATAAATCAATAGTGTGTACATGACATGACGAAACAGTGTGAGAATCAAAGAAAAAAACAAGGACCTTTAAGGTCCATGGCATATTAACAAGAATATGTAGTTGTCACGCTTCTTGCACCATGAATAGCAAGCTACGTAAGGGTGGTATATGTCAAATAAGAATTTTGGCTCTGATACTTCCTTATGGCTAAAAGTTCAACATTTTCAATTCTCAGTTTTTACTCCCAGTTGAAAATATATTTAAGTGCCCAACAAACTTATATGGTAAGTACCCGACATTGATTCGGGTACAGTGTGCTCGTAAAGCTAGGAACAGCCACAAGCTCCATCACAGTAACAGGCACACATAAAGCATAGGGGTCAAAATCAAACCTAGCTCGTCAGATATTTGATTTGATTGTTAAAAAACAATTCTTAGAAATCAATTTCATTAAAATAGTGAACCAAACTTGAACATAGATGATATCCCAATAACTCAAAACAGTGGATGCTTGCAAAATTAAAATTCAAGAACTTACCCGGTCTTCAGGGTGAAAGCAGGGGTGGATAATTCCATTCATATCCAGGTATAAATTATCGTACTCGATGTTGTTAGGGTTTGGCTTACTCGTATCCACCGGAAATTTAATCCCTTCGATTTCCACCGCCTCTTCTTCAATCACATCCACTATCATCATCGGATACTTATCCGCCAGCCACCGGTAAAACGCCGGAACTCCCATTCTAAATCGAACAACGGGAAAACGATAGTGGGAAAAGAAGAAAACCTAATGGAAGCCTTGTCGGATAAGTAAATTAATGGAGGATCAAATTTGAGTTATTCGGGAATCGTCAGAACAGACTCGGTTGACAACGGAAGGAAAAAGCGACTACGTATGGGTATGAGATTTTAGGGCACCGGTGCTCATTATGTGAGTGGACGTAAACACCCCTTACGTGTTTTGAGATGTAGTGGGACAGGTAAAGGAGTTTTTCGGTATTTGCATGGATTTTGATTACGGTAGAAATGTCTCCAGGTTTATAATTTATAATTTTAATTTTAATTTTTTACTTGGATTTCTTGCGTCGGTTTTAGAAAGATTTTAAGGTCTTAATTTCTCTTATTACATCATTTTACTTTTTTTTTATAGCATAATATTGATCTAAAAATCTCCACCTAACTTCAACTAGGCTCCAGGCTCTCAATTTTAGGCTTTAGGCACCTAAGTCATCTAAGCGCCGCCTAAATTCGTTTTGAGCCGACTAAATTTGATTAGTTTCGTCTTTACTTATTTAAACGGTCAAATTTAATCAAACAATTAAATTTGATGCAAAACTTGTTAGTTCAAATAAAATAGATAAATTTATGATAAATTTTGAGTATGAGAGTTAAATTTGAAAAAAATAATTTAAAATTTACAATTTATTTTGATTATTTTACTATGTTAAAACTTGTGATTAATATTGTTTTGTTCAAATTATTGAATTAATATATATTAAAAATATTTTTAAAATATAATATTAATTAATTAAATATAAAAATGTAAAACGACTAATCCCTCCAGGCGCTAAACCCCTAGGACTATTGCTAACGCTTTTTGGAACCCCTAAGAGTAGTAATATTATTAGGTTAAATATACAAATTATTCAAAATATTATATTCTTACTTACTTATTTACATATTTTAAATCTCTAATTACACCCTTAGAAATTATAAATACCTTAAATTTATAAAACAAACAAATAATACTCTTACTCAATTATCTATTTTCTAAAAAAAATAATAAAAAATTAATCAATTAAAATATAAACACCCACAATTGTTTTTTTCAGTTCAACCACATAAATTTTCATCCTTTAGAAATATGCTTGATTTTTTTATTATTACTTTATATTTTAAATTCATATTAAAACAATAAGTTGACATTTGATCCAACTATTTTAAATTTCAAATCAATTTAATATAAAAAAATGTAAAATTGACATTTGCTCTGGAGCCCAAGATATATCAGATTTTGGCCAATTCCTAGTGATATTGGATATGTTCTCAGTCCCAATAGTATGATATACTTCGGTCACATTCAAAAGTTGACACATTAAAAAAACAAAGTGAAATATCAAAAAAATACTGTATGTGTATATTTCCACAAAACAATTATGCACCGACAAAAAAGTACAATAAACTTACAAATTATATCAATAAATGTCTGAAAACCCCACACGCACCAAATTAGCTTATAGTAGTACTACGTAGTATAGAAAAATGCCACAATAAACCGTGTAATAAAATGTTATTTGTGTCGAATCAAAATATTTGTTTACACTCGTCTTTAAAAGTAATGTGATATGTCGCGTTACATTTTGTTAATCTTCGATCTAGCTCGCCCAGTGGCTAATGCGGTGCACTGCAACTATTTGTCGTTTTTTTTTTTCCTTTTGTTCTCGTGATAGGCGGAAGGAAAATGCTATTTTTGACCTAAATTGTGTCGACGGTAACCGACAATGTGATTTCCTTCTTGGGTTATAGCTAGATGATAACAAGAGAGGTTGAAATTGGGTATACAGAACAAATGCACTTCTTCTGGTTTGTCCTTACAAGAGTAAAAGGGAGGCAAAAGTAACATGCTTTTCATGTTGTCACCACAAATTTGAATTTCCATACCTTCCACTTTTATTTTCGTCCAATCATTGTATTTACGAATTCTATTTGCCAAGAATAAAAATTTATATTGTACAATTTGTACTGTGGTATTTTATTTATTGGTAGTATATTTTATTTCTAAAGTAAAGTGATGACAAATAATTTTATTTGTAATAAAAATAATAGTAGTAAATAATAATTTAATATGTTTTTTTCTCAATTTAAAAAGCATAAACTTTTAATGAAATTTTCTAAATTAAATAAAAGTTAAAATATTTTATAGCGATAGAGTTGAGTAATGTGATAATTATACTGTTCAAATTATATTTAAACACAAAATTATTCATTTAATTGATGTGAGATAACTAATAAATTTTTTCATTTAATATTATTATCGCTAAATACTCGCAGTCTTAACTTTTAATGGTATATATATATTTTTTAAATTATGTTACATATAAAAAAATTAAAATTTTCATTTGTCTCGTCATGTATGGTATATTTTCCGCACACGAAATTTAAGAAATAGTGAATAAAATGAGTTTGTGTTGTTGTAAATAGTTTTATAAATAATCAACATGAAAATAAAAACACTCGTTTGTTAAGAAGAAAATGTGAACTCACACACAAACACGGAGGAATAGAAGGAGAAATAATAATTGGTTCTTTTGAAGTAGGAAATTAATAAAAAAAATTCTGAATAATAAAAATAATAAAAATAATAAAAATATATAAGTGTAGTTCAAACTAAAAAAATAATAAAAAAATAAAATTTAATATAAAAAGATTCCTGAATTGTTAATTAAAAATGCACGTATATAACTGAAACATATAGTACACCATTTATGAATTAAAAAAAAAAAAATTACAAACGTAACTTTGATTATACTATGTTGCTAGTATATTTAATTTGTAATTATAATTATTTAATAAAATTTAAAAATACTTAAATATGAAAGTAACACACAACACATGTTATCTGATCTCTACCAATCCATTTATTATTTGTTTCCCATTTCAACCCACACTTCATATATAGTACTCTCCCCTCACGCACACGCTGCACCCTCAATGTCTCTTTCTATATACTGTATCAATTTATACATTTTTCGCAATTAAATAAATAAATAAATGAGCATCAGAAATTCCAACAATAAGCAGTCACAAAAGCCAGTGATGAAGCTGATCGCGAATAGGTGTTCGGCACTGGGCAAGAAACACGGGCACCTGCCCGAGGAAGGGCCGCCGTTGGATGTCCCAAAGGGCCACTTTGTGGTATATGTTGGAGACAATCGAAGAAGACACATTGTCCCGATTTCGATCCTTGGCATGCCCGAGTTTCAGAGCTTGCTTCGACGGGCGGAGGAAGAATTCGGGTTTGATCATGACATGGGCATAACTATTCCATGTGAAGAAGAGGCCTTTCAGTCTCTAACATCCTCAATTACTTTTTAGCTAGATACAAAATTAAATTGCTTATTATTAGATCATCACATTTTTATTTTATATATATACTCCATATATTTGTATTGTAATAACCAATTTTTTAAGGTTCATTAATTTGATTTTTCATCACGCGGATGTGTTTAATTTGGCTGTGATGTTACTATTTGTTGAGGATTCGCACAACAAGGTCCAACCAACCGAATAAATCCGATCAAATTGGACTTTCATAAACCACACGACGTGAACAACTCAAAATCGAACGAATATGATTTGACTCTCCAGCTCACAATCACTCACGTTTATGTGAACTCACAAGAATATAAAAGCACGATAAACAACACACACAAGACAAGATTTTACGAGCTTCGGTATCGCGCTGCCTATGGCGAGTCAGCCTTTACCTACGTGCTCGGGGAGAGGGGTGTTTCTTCTTTATTAAACGTAAACGAGATTACAATCACTCTTGATAATCCTGAGCCAACAAGGCGTAAGCGATTATCGATCTAACCTCACGTCTAATAACAAGTATTGAAACCCTAATACTTTCGCCATGCCTCTCTCTCTCATCTCGATGCTGTGCTCGACGCGAGTTATATAGGCGACCTGGACGTCGACTTATGGTAGGAATAGGTTCCTTGTCCTCCAAGGATTCCGTTGCCTTTTGAATCACCTCAATCGGATAAGTATGGAAAGAGATATTCAATTTTTGGTCTCTTACTAAAAATAGGAGATTCTGCCTAGATCATGCCTCCTGCCAGGGAACCGGTTTCTGCCTTCGCACTGCGGCAGAGTTAACGCATTCGTCCTGCCGCATGGAACTGCCTTACATAAATTTAGAATTTCGAACATATTTTCACAAATCTCCACCTTGTTCAAACTTCTAAACATATGTCACCTATCTTGCAGTAGTGAGCTTACTGCTCATCCCTGCCGAGTTAAGAAATCAAGCAAATCCTTTGCAACCACCTTATTCACCAATCCATGATCGAACCCGACCATCCGACTCCAGTCCCAGCATGATTTCAGATCACGCTGACCCTCCATATGACCATACCCGATCATATATCTCCTAGTATTGTCATTAGGCTTCAGCCTGCCATGCCCAATACTACCGCAACTCCTGCCTTAGGTTCTGCATTCCCAAATTCTTCAACACCACCATGCGGCATTAAGAATTTGCATATGACATGAGTCATATAATTCGAAAGTAGATGTTCACTCCACCTTCCCGCATCTCCTCCAGAGACGACTTCATCAAGTTAGCAACTCACAACCCTGCCTGCCGCAGCCTGAATCTTGTTGCCTAACTCGGCCCCCTATGGCAGCACGAAGCCTACCACAGCCCTGTAGCACCACGAGAGTGCCTACTGCAGTCCCTGCGGCACCACGAAAGTGCCTGCCGCAGCCCCTGCACAATTTCAGCATTGTGAGGTTGTCCTCTTGGGACTTGATGCAATCATGCATCTCCGATATGAAATATGGAGCGCGATCCATTTTCATATCCCGGAAAGTTGATGTAGATCACCTTTCCCCACCTCCGGATATCACCAGAGCGTGAATCCTCCAAGTCAACAACTCACAGAACTGCCTGCCGCAACCTGAGTCTTGTCGCTGCCCTTGAACCTTGCAATAGCATCGCAATGCCTACTGCATCCCCTTCACAATGCTCGGAAGCTTGTGAAACAGTCCACGTGGGACTATATGTCGATGCACGTCCCTACTGGTACTCTTTGCCGCAATCGCCCTTGCGGTAGTTGCTACCGTAGTCGCTATTGTAGTCTCTGCATGCAGTCTCTACCATAGCCAATGCCTCCACCTCGAGAAGCATTATATCCTTTTGAAGTATCTCGAACGAGTCTAATCAACCCCATGCATCACATCACCATAACAAGAGTCTTAGCATGACCGCTTCATCTTGTTATATCCGGCAGAAGATCGTCGTCTCTGCCCCTGCCATGCCATATGGCAGACCCTGCCATGTCTGTACCCTACCACACTAACAACTGAGTGCTTCAATGTTGTGCTTTCCGGTAGTTACACCACACGGCTACCTGTAGAGTTCGTGCAGTAGCTCCTACTGCTGCCGTGGTTAACACTTGTGTGTACAGCGGTTGTTCCTACTTAACCAAGCCTTTCCAAGAAGTCTCTCTGCCTCTAAGCTTGAACAAGCATTACTAAGAAGAAGTCCATCTTCTCTGCTTGAAACAAAGTGAATCAACACTCATCTATAAGCAACGAACAACTTGACACCAAATCCACCTTCAAATGTCACTGCCTTGACACTTGGCTCTACGGTAATCCCTACTGCCTCTGCCTAGGCAGTAGTTATCTCTGCCTCCACTTGAAATAGCGGAAACCATCTGCCTCTTTCCCGGACAGATTCCAGGTCTTGATGCTTTGACCCTAAGTAGATTAATGATGGTTGAACCAATGGTTCCAGCCCATCCCCTTGGTACATCTCTTGCACCTCCTTCTACTCATGAGTATAGCCCGCAGCAGATGCTGCCGCAGTTGCCGCTACACCAACAACAATCCTTGTTGATTTTCTAGTATCCAAACTACCAAAATCAACATCCCCACATCCAATTCGAGCATCATACCTGACCTCCATCTTCTTGGACGTGAAACCGTAACCAATAGTTACATTGACATACCTCAACAACCTTCGAACTGCCACCAGTGACTCCCGCTCATACTCCTCGATATCACACCCATGTCCTGGTCAATATCAGGCTTGCTATACACCATAACATGTATGAGACTTCCCAATGCCCTTCCATTAGGCACTGCTGCCCTGGCTGCTGCGACCGTTCACCCTGCCGCAGGGCAATTCTCCACAGAAAGTATTAAGTGCTGCCTAAGGGAAGTTGCACAACTCCACCTCAAAAATAGCAACACTATCCTGTCATTCGCACCTTCTTCCACCATTAGAGCATTATACACAACATCAGTTCGTGCAAACCCCTTAGGTTGATGAATGACAATATCATTCGCACCTTCTTCCACCATTAGAGCGTTTAACACAAATCAACTTGTGTAAACCTCTTAGGTTGATGAATGATCCCCCTTTCTGCATAACTGGACAACCGATACATTCCCGATCAGTTTTATGTTGGGTATTATCAATCAAGTAGTCGCTCTGCCACGAACTACTTCCCGACAATCGCTCTGCCGCAGCCATTGCCACTGCTGCTGCCCTGTCGTTGCCATCGACGATGCCTTGGCCATTGTCTCCACCTTCAACGATGTCACATCTTGAAGGTTGGTAATATGGTAGTCGATGAAGCGAACTACCCCAGCGCAAATGCTGCCGCAGTCAATGCCACTGCCCTGCCTCTGCCGCTGCCTTCGACAATGCCTCCGCCGCTGCCACGAGCGACACATTAGACGATGCCTTCACCTCCAGCGATGCCTGAACACCCTGAGGCTAGTTAATCCGGTAATCGCTGCTGCAATTTACCCCAGCGCAGTTGCTACAGCAGTCCTTGCCACTGCCTGCTGCCTCTGCCGCTGCCAGGCATGATGAACAAGATATACTTTCCATCATCCCTTGTCCCTGTTCTAGATGGGCCCGGAGATCAGAATGAATGTAATCCAAGTTCCCTTGTCACCCGAAGTGACGGCAGACTCTACCGCAACTACTCCCGTAGCTACTGCCATAGGTGCTGCCTTAACTCTGCCGCAGGTGTTGCCTACCTGCTGCTGCCACCACAATACTGCCTGCCACAGTCATCGCAGTGCCCTCAGATAACACACTCCATTCCTCTACTCTCCTTCCAGCACTAATGTGCTACCTCTCTTCCCTTGGAAGAATCCTCCATTAGAACATGAACAACCCTTGATTAAAAACTTCGACGAGCTATCAACCAATCTTCAGCATAGAGTCGAACCACCTTAACTTTACAAGTTAGGTTAATTTCCAAGAATGATAGAACCTCCATCCATCTCCTCAAAACCATCAAACCACTGCCGCATGGGTCTTATGTGAGCTGTGCACCCTGAATCTTTGATCCACCTTGCCCCCTTCCTTGAAGTGACAATTGAAGGCATGTTGCAGTTCCCTCTGCCGCAGTTGCTGCCTCAGCAACATCATCGTCGTGATGTGCTAGATCCTTCCTCGATTCAGCTACTTCTTGCAGACAAGATAATCTTTCTTCAAGAACCTCAAACCACTGCCTCCTAGGTCTTATGTGAACCGTGCACCCTGAATCTTTAATCCACTATGCCCCCTTCCTTGAAGTGACAATCGGAGGCCTGCCACATAACCCTGCCGCAGTTGCTGCCTCAGCAACATCATCGCCGTGATGTGCTAGATCCATAATCCACTATGCCTCCTTCCTTGAAGTGACAATCAGAGGCCTGCCGCATAACCCTGCCGCAGTTGCTGCCTCAGCAACATCATCATCGTGATGTGCTAGATTCATCCTTGATTCAGCTCCTTCTTAAAGAGATGACCCCTCCTTAAGAACCTGGTTTTGTTGCCTTGAAAACACCCCGTGCCTTCATGAGATGATGCCTTGTTCTTCAGTCTTCCGACTCCTCTTCTGAAGTTGCCTTGAGTACCAACTCTCCAGTTCCTGCCGTAACGTCTCGACAGCCGGCTCCTTGGACACAACAACAATTAGCATGCCTCCAAGACACCTAATCATCGTCGTAGTGCCCCCTGCGAACAACCCTTGTCTTCTTGGTTCTGCCATAGTGCCTGCCTTTTCAGACCTGCCGGAACTTCGTCCTGCCGCAGAGCCTGCCTGAGTACCTGCTGCCGCAGCATCAGCTGCATCATCCATAGGTTTATCAGTTCCCCTTGCCTGGAGAATGGCAGTGCTAGCAGCAACCTCCTGCTGTGTTTTTATCGCCTTGCCTTTGATCCTCCAAGGACCAAAGTTGTTCTTGTCGACGCCTTGTCCTCATCGTCCTTCTTCGATCCAAGCTTCAACATCTTCTCATGATTTATCTTCCCACAGACGGCGCCACTTCATGAGGATTCGCACAACAAGGTCCAACCAACCGAATAAATCCGATCAAATTGGACTTTCATAAACCACACGACGTGAACAACTCAAAACCGAACGAATATGATTTGACTCTCCAGCTCACAATCACTCACGTTTATGTGAACTCACAAGAATATAAAAGCACGATAAACAACACACACAAGACAAGATTTTACGAGCTTCGGTATCGCGCTGCCTATGGCGAGTCAGCCTTTACCTACGTGCTCGGGGAGAGGGGTGTTTCTTCTTTATTAAACGTAAACGAGATTACAATCACTCTTGATAATCCTGAGCCAACAAGGCGTAAGCGATTATCGATCTAACCTCACGTCTAATAACAAGTATTGAAACCCTAATACTTTCGCCATGCCTCTCTCTCTCATCTCGATGCTGTGCTCGACGCGAGTTATATAGGCGACCTGGACGTCGACTTATGGTAGGAATAGGTTCCTTGTCCTCCAAGGATTCCGTTGCCTTTTGAATCACCTCAATCGGATAAGTATGGAAAGAGATATTCAATTTTTGGTCTCTTACCAAAAATAGGAGATTCTGCCTAGATCATGTCTCCTGCCAGGGAACCGGTTTCTGCCTTCGCACTGCGGCAGAGTTAACGCCTTCGTCCTGCCGCATGGAACTGCCTTACATAAATTTAGAATTTCGAACATATTTTCACATTATTACAAATTTACAATGTACCCTTTTGGGAGAGTAACTAATACAATGTATCAATTGCTTATGATTTATGAAAATAATGAATTAATTTATTGATTAACTAATGCAATACTTCGTTTTTTTAATTTATTATTATTTTTATTTTTTTGTCTAGATCAATTAATGCAATACCTCATGAGAAAAAGTCTTATGCAACTCATAATAATTGAAAAATATACTCTTGAGTTAGAAGTCGCTAGTGATGTGATGTAGATCATCACTTCGATCCCTTAGTTTTTGATTCAGAGTAGTTCTCTCGGCTACTTTCAATTTCGTATTTAATTAATTTTTCAAGTTGACGAAAAATTAGTAGTATATTGTATGATAGTTAAATATTTTGTTATCAACGAAGTAAATATCATTACAATAAAAAATACAAATTAATTATTATGAATAAATTAATTTAAGATTGATAAAGTATAGTAACATTGATTTTAAATAATTGAATCCAAAATATAATGCTGATTTTAATTGAAAAGATTATATGAACTTCCGACTTCGGATATATTCAAATGGAATATTCCACGCTTCTTAAGTTCTTAACACATAATCCAAGGTTTAATACTTCTTAATATAGTAAGCAGTCGCTTTACCAAACAAATCATGCTATAATTAAAGTTCTAACATTTTTTATTTTAATTTTATATGCGTGTGTCGGCGGTACGCGCATTGACACATCATACTTACATGACAATGAGACATCCGTATTTCGTTAGTACTTAGTAGACGCCACGAGTTGTCGAGGAACATGTGAGCACTGGTCACAACTCACTACTGATAAAAGAGAACAATAATCGACGATAAACATTACGGAGTATAAATCTATTTTGCGTTGTTAAAGGACAATCACGTAAAAATAATCTACCGTCAATAAAACGATTTTAAGTGACCAACAAAACAAATCGAATAACAAGTACAGTACAACAAAGTTAAAAAAAAAAAAACACAGTCTGATTCACCCGTCTTCCTAAAAAGAAAAAATGAGGATGAAATACTATATTGCTTTTGTAACCAGAGCCTTCAAACTACATCCTTATTAGATCACCACTTTCAAACCCTCTCAAATCTAAACACCAAATTACAAGTATGACATACACAAGTTTCAAATCAAAAAACCGATCCTTATTTACATAATAAAAGCCTTGCATAATAAACGCGGTTCATCTAGATATAAAGCTATCGACTGAAAAAATCATTAGTTCATAAATTATTGGCCATTTTTCCCTTTCGGAGAAAAGAATCTACTAAACACACGACCTTGTTTTTCAGGTGTAGGTGTAGATGAAGTAAAAGACGAACCCGATTTCGTGGGCCGGTGCTTTGGGTTCTTTGAACTGTTCGGTGATCTCAGTGTTTCGTTGGCTTCGGAGTCAGACGGGAGAAATGGGGAGTTGAACGGATCAACCGTGGGGGGCTCGGAACCAGCTCTAGATAAATGGGAAGTATCCGTTTCGGATGGGTTCAAATTTTGCAAACCACTTATAGTTGGTTCTTCCTGTGGAGAGGGTTCAGTGTTACTTCCAGGATCGAGAATGTCTGCCTGGGGACGAAGGGATTTGAGTTGTTTGCCGAGGAGAAATATGGTTTCTTGACACTCAGCTAGCTTTTGAGCTGCAGCCGCCAATTCCGTCTCCTGATATAGAAGAAAATGAAGAGGGTTAAGTATTCCATTAGCTTGATAATTCATTGAGAAGGGGTGAATTTGAAATTCTAGTCGATTTTCATTTCGTTCATGGAAACTACAAATAGGTGATGTGTCTGTCTTAGAAGGTTCTAAAGGGAGTTCTTTTGCAGACCTAACCTGGCTAGTCTTGTCATCAATATCACCAGTTACCGAATTATCAATCTTGACACTGTAATAAGGAGAGAAGATTAGTCACATCAGAGCAAAATTACATTCTAACTAACACCTCTCTCATCCTAAGAACAAAAATTGAAATGGATAAAAATAGAATCTTGAAATCTTTTCATACATCTAATAAAAAAAGAAAAGAGAGAATAGTATATAGTATACCTTTCTAGCTGCTCTTGAAGATCCTTGCATCTGTCAAGTGCCTCTTGGTGACATCTTCTCTCTTCCTGTAGCTCATTGTCCAAACTTTCCAATTTCCCTTGGAGAATATCTACTTCGCTTTTCAATTCATCCGTCCGTGTTTCAAGTGATTTGTACGACTCAGCCATGCATTTGAGTTGTGTTTGAGCCAAGCTGTTTGATTTCAGAGCTGATGTTAATTCTAACTTCACCTCGGCTAGAACATGTTCCGTTTCCAGTAACTGAGACTTGGTGTTTTCTAAGTTCTCTACACACCTAGCAAGCTCATCAGCCAGCTCATCCTTCTTCGTTTTCAATTGTTCAAACTCCTCCAACGAACACTTCCATGATAAAGTAGCTGTTAACTCAGATGTTGGGACAAGACTGCTGTCATTTGGAACATCGGGATCGGATGCTGACTCTGACGATTGAGCACAGCCAATTGAATACCTCTCTTCTAGTGAATCCACAGCGGGCTTATTTTCTGGTAATGCAATCTTGTCTATACAATCAGGACTACTGGTTTCCACTTCAGAGCCTTTGAATCCCAAGACATTAAAGTGAAGCTCGCTTGCTGTGATTAACACATGAGATGTGTTGAGAACAAAATCAATCAGATCAATATTTCTATTTATAGCTTCAGCGTATTTGGCAGAGAACATGTCGATCTTTTCATTCAGTGCTTTCCCATCAGGATTTGTTTCTAGGACGGTGTTAGCCTCTTTACCCAGAATCATTATAAAGTTGTAAATATGAGTCACGGCAGTTTGAAAATTTTGGCTCATGGTCTCGCCATTTCCAGGCAAGGATAATTCCTTTGTGTCTTGTTCCATAGTACCACCAGCAAGAGTGTTTTGCATATCTTTCATGACATGTCTAATGTCCTCAACAACCTTTTCCATGTCTTTCTCATCGGACATCAACTCGAGCACTGTAGATATTTTCGATTGTAGTTCGAAAAAGATGAGTGGTTTCAATTGCAGTCGAGAATGTTCCTTGGTCACGTCTTCTTCAGAAGATTCTCTGGACTTTGTGCTGATAATAACGTCACCTAGAGATTCATTGCTCACAAGCTCGGGCCTAGTATTGTCAACTGTATTATCCGAAACTTCTGCTTTTGAAACTGATGTTCCATTTGAGATATATGCCAATTTCTCCATTTCCAGGAAATCATCCATCAGGTCCAGATGATTTGTATTTTCCGACTTGTGTGGACTATCGATGTTCCTGTCCTTCTTCAAATGGGGGAGCTCAGTCATAATACCATTAGTAGTCCATGAACCAGAACAGCTTACAGTATCATCATTACCGTCTTCAGACACAGAGGCACAACTCAATGGCTTACCAACTCTCTGACTATAGACCTCCTCAGCAGGGCTCACCTGAGTATCATACCTTGTCAGAATTTTCCGATCGCTGTTAGTTTGAAACTGTGCTTCTAAACATTGAAGCTTGTTTGCTGTCTGTGCATACACACTTCTAGAAGCTTGCAATTCACTGTTACGTTTAGCCAAAGCTTCCTTCAGCATCTTTGTCTCTTCCTCCATTGCCCGCAGGCGTTCCGTGAGCAACTCGTTCTCTTTAAGATACTTCTGTGAACCATCAAGCAAGAATTCATTTGTTTGGGGCGAGTGCAGAGTGGGAGGCTTCACCGGCGATCTCCTCAGACGGGAATCCCCGTAGTCACGGCCCAAGTTTTCGACTTCAAGTTTCATCTGGGCCATAGCAGCCGGGCCCGGAAGTTTCTTCCGAACAAGGCCTCGTAGTCTCTGACACTCGGCCTCGAGCTTTGCGATTTTCTTCACTCCTTCGATATGCTGATTGTTGGCTACCTCCGCTGACCGGACACTCATGTTCTTTTCCTCATTTCGGATTTCAACCTCTTTTCTAGCAATATGGACCTCGTATTTTAATGAATTTACCTCCTTTTCGTAGGACTCGAGGTTGCTCTTCAGGTGTTCTATCTCGGCCTTTGCTTGTGATTTCTCTTCACTAAGCTGGATCAGCATGTTGGATCTTTCTTGTAAGGATCTGGATAAGGCAGCGTTTTCAGCAGCGGATCCCATGAGTTCTCGGTCCAAATTCATTATTTTGGATTCGAGGTCTAGCTTCATCTTGTCAAACAACTTTGTTTTGTTGAGAACAACTTCGTGGATCTTCTGTTCGTGGTCTTCCTTCAGATTTCGTATTTGCCTCATGCACTCTTTCAGGGCTCCATCCAAATGTGAAGTTCGGCCTTCGGCAGTGAGCTTTAGAAGCGTGACGGATTCAAGGTGGGTTTTCAGGGTTGCGGCTTCAGTTTCAGCTTTCTCCCAACCTGTTCAAGAAACATTTTGTGTTATTTAAAATATTTCTTCAATACCGGCTATTTTCAGTTTTTATGAGAAAAGGGAAGTATGAAATGATGGATTAATACCTGAAACGGCTTCTTCTGCAACTTTGGCGTGTTGTTTCACAATGTTTTCTTTATTAGTCATTTCGCTATTGGCTTCGGACAACTTTTCATTCATGTCTTTTACTTCATCCTCTAGGTTCTGGACCTGTTCTTCGTATGACTGCACTTGTTCCTCGTAGGCATGAACTTGTTCTTCGTAAGAAAGCACTTGTTCTTCGTAGGACTGCACTTGTTTTTCGTAGGACTTCACTTGTTCTTCGTAGGACTTCACTTGATCCTCCAGTCCAGTAAGATGGGTGTAAGATTCCAACGAGATTTGAACGTACTTGGACTTTTTACTAATCTCTTGCTTCACCTAGTTAAGAATAGGACATGTGAATAGGATTTGATAAGAGAAGGAATCCAGTCCCATAGACCCATGGTTCCCCATGTAAACATCCTAACTTTTTGAACTATATAATAAAACATAGATATAAACCAAGTTCAAAAACTATGATAATGAGGCAGCAATCAGTAATTTTATTTATTAATACAGAATATCGTCAATTGCACTCGGAATGGATATTTGAAAAAATAAAATTCTCCAAAGAAACAAGTTTTTGAACGAACGCTAAGGACCCAGCCTTGTACGTGAAAATCTAACCAGATTGTACGTACGCACACATTTAAGAACGTCTAAAGCGAGCAGGTGTCAAGAATTGAAAAAACAAATGCTTGCATCTAGGTGATTAAAATCAACACAATGTGACTTAGAAGGTAAAACATAATATGAGTAAAGATTTCAGTGAGCCAAAGAAGCAAAAACTGGTTCCTCAACAGTCAATGACTAAATCAGAGGGACAAACCTTGTCAAGTTGAGCTGTGACAGCTTCTGAAGCAGTCGGGGAAGCTTCTGGTGTATTCGCAGCTGGTTTCTCAGACGACTTTTTCTTCCAAGGCCAACTCCTTTTATCCATTGTAAGCTGATGATGCATACAAATATATAAGAAAGTGATTCCAATGTAGACATAAAAGATACACACAACACAAGATGGTTAGCTAAGACAAACACCAGAACTCGTTCGCAATGTCAGCAATGTTTACAAGGCGATACGTATCGATCACCATCACCGTGTGATTAACTGAAAACGACATGGAACCAATGATATTGAAATCTACTGAATCTAAATGCCTGCCGAATATCATGATTTTGCTCAATCAGACCGATTCAATTAAGGAGCTAATTATATTTAACAAATAAACAATGGAGATAGATTGACTCGAAAATGACTTCACATTCATTCCTTCCTGGAGTTAGAACTCAAAATCAACTTTACCAATTTCAAGGATATATATCTGAGAATCTTCACGAGATTTGAGTGCGAATTCGAATTTCAAATTGAGAACAAAACAAACACAGAAAACGAAGCAAACCTTGAAAAAAAAATTAAAGAAGATCGACCAGCGCACTATAGAAACACACGCGCACACATTTACCGGCGGCACCAATGCGGCGAATCTCCGATTCAATCACGGAAACGAAATCAGAAGATCTGAGTAACGAAATGCAGCTGCTTATAGTTTATTTCGATTTCCGATTTGCAGGTTAAAAAATAAGGCGGTGGTGGTGGAAGTGGTGGTGGGTGCACCGTGCACGGTGGGGGTGGAAGTATTTTCTGCGTTAGGTACTTAGGTGTCACTTGAGTCTTGAAAGGCAAGACGTCGTTGGCACCCTTTTTAAATTAATTAAATTTCGGGAAAGCGTAGTAGTTAGATTAAGTAATTAATTAAATGTTTTTTATTATTATTTTTTTTTCTTGACGGAGATTGGAGAGCAGACGTATCGTATGTACAGTATGCCCCAGACTACCTGATTACTGATTAGTGATTATCCATCGTATAGGAAAAAATAAAGTTGATGAAATACCAAATTTGCCCCTGTTAAATTGGCAAGTGGGGGACAAAATAAAAAGGTAAACTGTACTTTTGATTTTGGGGGGTGCGCGTTCGCTTCCGTGCTCTGCCGTTGCACCAGATTCCTCTCGCGATTAATTCTAGTAGGCACCCTATTCTACTTTGAGCTATGAATTCTAAAAGACGCAAGGCCTCAAATCGACCATATATTTAATTTTTCAATTTTTTTTATTAAAAACATAAAGTATACTGTATTATACAGTGTGAAAATTAAGTAATATTATTCTCTCGTCTCCATCTCCATCTCCATCTCCACTCTTGTCAGCTTCTTGGTAAGTTCAAACAGTTGTACTTGTTATAGAATAAAATATTAAGGCTTTGAATTTATTAATTTTCTAAATTAAAAATTTATGAAAATATATTAATTACTTGCACAGTAAAAATTAATTACAAACAATCACGGCGGATAGGTTAAGTAAATACTAGTAAAACATTGCCAACTTTGGAGTTACAGTAAAACCGGTTTACTGAAAATACTGTCTATTTGCAGACATTGTAGGATATAGTGGGCCCACTCTGGATGTATGAAAAATTAAAAAATACCGCAAGAGTAAAACATGAACTAAAAAATGTATTTGCACAAAATAATAATTAAATTCAAAATATTATAGTTTTGCAGCAATATACTACAATACAAACTTGGTGCTACTTTTCATGAATTTATAGATTAAAGTACATTTATGAATTGAATTAATGGTGTTCAAGAAGTGTTTGGACTAGTCGATGTATTTGGACAGGATACAGCATTACAAATAGCCCGTGACTCCGTGAGGACTCACGAATCATAGATTTAATTAAATCATATTGGCAGCCGCATATGAAAAGATTTGGACATCCTAGGGTTTAGTTTATATATGTAGAGGACCTTTTTTACATTTATTACCCTTTTAATTACCCTTTTGCATTCCTTGTACCATTTTTTCTTTTTAACCATAACATAACTACATAAGCCTAATTATGTTATCCTGATTTTAAGTCATGATTTTAAGTCAGCATCGCCCTTTCACAAAGAACACATTATGTGAAGGTGAACTTGAGTCAACTGACAGATAAAAATATATTTTTAAGTTAAAATTTTAAATAATTGTCAATAAAATTTAAAAAATAAGTAAAAAATAAAGATAATATGACTTGTCGTGAACTTAGACCATATTTATCGAAAGGGCATCAAGCTGTCAAAATTGGGACAATAACAATATAACATCTTAAAAGGCTTTTTAAGGTTTTATTAGCTTAACTTTGAAATGTTACAGAGCAGGCTCAATACGATGTGGGTGCCCCGGACGATGTATTTCCGACTAGTCGATGAATTTCTGGGGATGTGTGCGCCCCTGCCGATGTATTTCTGGCTACGAGTAATTCCAACGTATTTTCGGCTTACTCGTGAGGGGAGTGTTAGAGTATCCCACATCGATTAGATATAATACATTGGACTCACATATAAGTTGAATTACCTTTTATCACATTAACAAGGTATTTCACTACACGTCAAAATATTTAATAATAAAATAAAATGGAATTGATGCCTTTTTCAGGAATTAACTTCTATGGCTCTATTGGGTGAATTTTACTTTTCTTTTTGTTTATTTTTATTTTATGTAAAAAGCATTTCACCCTCAAAACTTTCTTAAAATTAACTTCTATGGCTCTATTGGGTGAATTTTACTTTTCTTTTTGTTTATTTTTATTTTCTGTAAAAAGCATTTCACCCCCAAAACTTTCTTAAAAGTAGCACGTAACCCTTCAAATTTGATAAAATACATTAAACACTCAAACATTTAATAAAAATTGCACTTTACACAATTTTTATTATTTAATATCTAAAATATTAAAAAATTTAGTAAAAAAAATTATTTTACTATCAAAAAATTATAAATAAATAAAAAAAACTATTTAAAATAATATATATTTGTTTATTTTAATAATATTAATTAAAATAATATTTTAAAAAATTAAAAAACTAAATAAAAATGGCAACATCATTTATTAATACATATTTAAATTTAAATAAAATATTTCAAATTTCAAATACATATTTTAATAATATTTAATTTGAAATTTGAAATTAATATTTATAATATCATATTATTAATTTATTTTTTAAAATTTTTATTTTAATTCATATTATTAAAATTAAAAAATGGTTGTAAAAAATTATAAATTAAATTATTATTTATCAATTCAATTTTTTTGATATTAGTAAGATAAAAAATGTGAAAAATTATTATATTTTTTACTACAGTAAAACCTCTATAAATTAATACTCTTGGGGCCATAAATTTTTATCAATTTAAAGAGGTATTAATATATCATAATTAATATTTTATTAATTAAAAGAGAGAATTTTCAAATTCAATAAATTTAAATATATTTATTTAAAAATAATTGGATTAAGATGTATGTATAAACTTTATTGCAACTAATTAATATATTGATGTATATTATAATAAATTCAATGTACACTGTTAATTATTATATTCATAAAAATAAACTAATTTATAATACCAAATTATATTTTCTTCGTTTAAAATACATCACAAAATCATCAATAAATGATCAAATGCATAAAATATTATGTGAATATAAAAGGCACACTAAAAATAATACAAAAATTGAAAAATATTCTTTGAAATGTACATTATCAAAAACTCTAAATAGATCACGTGAGTAACCAACTTTGAGAGTATTGATGAGAACTAATATTTATAATTGTAATATTTATAAATTATTAATTTAAAATTTTGATGAGATCTCATACTTATAAAGGTGTTTTTTCAAAAAAAAAAAAATATTATTATATTATCTTATCGAATTCGCTAATAGTTTACAAAAGCTTAAGTTGGGAATGGAGAATTTTATTATTTTAGAGAAATTATTAATTTACCAAGTATTAATTTATAGAGGTTTTACTATAGATTTTAAATATATATTGAAAAAAAATATTGAATACTTAGTTAATAATAATATTAACAAATTTTAAATTTTATTAGATTTGAGATTGCGGATAAAAAAAAATCAATAATTGAATTGAATGTTGGATTGATGAATTGGAAGAGAGTGAGAACAATGACCTATTTTTTTTTATTGAAACGATTGAACTGAATATTAAACTCAACTGAATTGAATTTTTTATATAAATAATAATAATTTTTATAATTTTTTAAATATTTTTTAAAAAATATTAATAATATTATGACAGTAATTAGATTTTATATTTAAATTTATAAATTGAAATTGTTTTTTATTTATTTTATTTTAATTTATTTTGAAACTAACTTAAATAAGTTGAACTGAATTGAACTAGACTGAAATAAAATCTATAATAAAAGATAGGAGTACTAATTAGTGTGAAAGATTGTTGATAAAGATAGTCTCACAAAATTAAAAATATGAATGATTATAAGGTATCTGTATTGTTTATTTTTGTAAATAAATTATAAATGTAAGATGTAAAATTTGCAGTCTTCATTTGCCGCATAACAGTTGTGAGCGTCGGTATGGTTCGGTTGTTACGATACCAGTGAATTAAGGTTTAATTAATATTAGTGGGGTCCTTGTTTGTTTTTGCTTGCTAGTTGCTACTCTATTTTGTTATGTAAATAAATTATGTGTAAAATAAATACACGTGAATTTAATTATATCTTTTTTATTACAATAAAAAAGATCTTGAAATTTCTGTTTACACATCTACATTAATACAACTGCATAAAGCATATAATATATGGAGTATTTTATTAAGAAGTTGATTTTTTTTAAAATTAATTAAACAATTATTTGTGAGTAAAATTAAAAGGTAAAAACATTTTTATCTTTATAATAAATAAAAAAATATATATGTTTCTTTTTTATAAAATATTACTATTAATAAGAGATGGACAAAAAAAAATTGCAATGATTGGAGACTTGGAGTATATGAGAAAGCGAGTAGTATGCATTAAACGATTGCTTGAAGAGTTATGAATTGTGACCAATCTCTCAGTTTAGTTTATTTTTTAAAATCTTTCATCTTTTTTCGATCGGGTCATAATCACATGACAAATTTGTCAATAGTCCAACAGTTTTCACTTTTTGAAAAGCCAGTATCTGGACTTCATTCATTCATTGATGCTTTAATTACAAGTAATATCAAATTAAATAGAAAAAAGTGAAAGGTTGACACGTACATGATAACACCTCGTGGTACTGTGGTAGTTACAATTTGTACACAACGCACTGATATGTAGAATAGAAACTTCATAAAGATAAAGTCATATCGTTTTGATAAAAAAATTATTACGAGTTATTCTTAAATAAAATTTTACAAAATAAAAATAATTTTTTCGTATAAAAAATAATATAAAAATAAAAATAACATTACATATATTATTATTTATTTTTAAGTTCACTTAGCATATCTAATAATTTTGACTAAGAAAACTTAGCATATCTAATAATTTTGACTAAGAAAACTTAGCATATCTAATAATTTTGACTAAGAAAATTTAATAATATATATATATATATATATATATATATATATATATATATAAATTGTGTTTAACATATTAATAAAATAAAATAAAATACTAATAAATCTAAAGACTATAAACTTTGATCATATACTATTGATTTTGATAAATATTTAAGTCATTTTTAACATGTTATTGATTTTGATAAATAAAAATATTATTAATAAATATTTTTATTATATATTAATCATTTATTTCTTTATATAGATATAAATTATTAAAATGTGACTTGAAAAATGTATAAATTATAACAATATGAAGTTTATTTTTATTTATAACTAGGTACACAAATGAGATAAACAAAATTTTGTTCCTATCAAATATTTATTTTTTAGATATGGTCTTATTTTGTTTTACTTTCTCAATTTATTTGTAAAATCGAAAATATAGTCAATTTAGTCAAATTTCAGTCTAAAAAATCAAAATTAACCGGAATATGGTTGACCGATGAATATATGGCAATCAATTTTGGGGAATCCAGCAAAGGTAAATTAGTGTTGTACACGTGCCACACTGTTATTGAATGAAAATAATTAAGAAAATAAAAGGAGTATACATGCATGTATTGGGGCAACAATGAGTGTTATATTATATTTCTCTCCTTGGCTAATAGTATTTTAAGGCACCATACTCAAAATACAATTTTCAATTATAAAGAATAATAATAACTAAATTAATATAAATACATGCTCAATTGTGGCAATTTATAGCGTATAACTAGATGTACAAAGCATTGTACATTTAGTTGATTAATTAGTTCATTCAATTTATTTTCATGTAAAAATTATTTTCATTTTTTTTGAAAATTGTATGATAATGAAATTGTTGTATTATTAGATAAAAATTTGTGGGAATTATTTTTGATATATATATTTTTTTCTTTTTTTTATGTAAAGATTATTTTTCATTTTATTTTCATGTTGAAAATTGTATAATAATGAAGATTGTTATATTATTAGATAAAGATTTGTGGGAATTATTTTTGATATATATATATATATATATATTTTAGATAATGAAAATCTTATGTAGGATAAATGAAGATTGTTATATTATATATGATTAATCTATTGTAAATAAAATTGTTAAAAATTTTATATTTGAAGTATGATAATGAAAATTTTATTTATATTTATTACATAATGAATATTTGATTTTATAAAGAATATTAATATATAATAAATATTAATAATATTAATATAAATTAAAAAATGATTATTTTTTATTATGTATAAAAATTAAATAGATAATGAAGATTTTATTTACATTGAATGAAAATTTATTTATTACATAATAAATATTTGATTTTATAATTAATATTAATATATAATAAATATTAATAATATTAATATAAATTAAAAAATGATTTTTTTTATTACGTATAGAAATTAAATACAGGCTTTTATTTTATTTCATAATAAATTTTTGTTTATTTAAAAATTTAACGCTTAATTAAAATTTTAATTTGTATTTTTATTATTAAATGATCTGCATATTTATTTTATTTTATTGTGAATTTTTGTTTATTTAAAGATTTAACGCTAAATTAAAATTTTAATTTATATTTTTATTATTAAATGATCTGCATGTACGATGTATTGTACATACAGTCGCACGATATAGCATTATAGCCTCAATTGTCCTAACAACGTAATTAAATAAAAAAAACTCACTTTATTCCACGTTGATTTTTATTAGATTTGTTTTTTAATAAATAAAAAAAAACAACGTTTATGTGATTAATTTTTGTAATTATATTAATTAAATATTAAAATGGTCAAACATTCGTTAATATTTATTATTTTTATTTTTAATTAATATAAAATTTATACTATTAGGAAATGGTAATATAGTCAACAAAAATATAATTAGTGTCCTAGTGCATAAATAAAAAATTATTAAATCAAATTTAAAAATATAAAGTTCTAATCTATAAGTAAAAAAAAAAATTAATATTCGATCTAATAATAAAAATTAATAAACTCTTTTCCTTAAAATTACCTTTATAACATTCATGTGGCATATTGCATATATAGTGTGTACATGTGAATTAAACAAAAATCAAAAATAATATTGCAAAGTTAAAAGAAGAGAATAACAACATTCTCACTACTATCCCAAATCAATAGTACCCTAATTCGTCTTTCCCAATTTTTTTCTGCTTCTTCTTCCCCAATTTCTTAACCTAATTCAATCCTGCAAATTAGAGAAGAGAACATGCATGCTATTTGATACTATCATATAATTGAGTACAATTTGAAAAGTAAATTAGAAAAGAGAATAATGAGTATGCTATTTGATACTATCATATAATTGAGTATAATTTGGCTCAATTTGATATTTTTACATTTTTATTATTTCATATTTTAACATATATATGTGTGTAAATAAAATAAAAATGTTTATAATACTGAGACTTATAAAAGTAAAATTGTACTCTGTATATTGTATTATTGGATAAGTGATACTACTTCTGTTCCAAAGCAATAGTCACACTTCTTTCACAAATAACAAAAGAAGTGTGACTATAATTATGAGACAGAGGTAGTATAAATTAATAGATACTCCATTGAAGATTTGAGATTTGATGGGTTAATTGGTACACCGTTGACGATGTTCTGAATGATCATTCTATTGCATGATAATATGATCATTTTTTTAATTAATGTTTGTTTTACAATAGTAGAACTTCTTTAATAATTTTTATTTTTTTATTTTTTTATTTTTTTATTTTTTTATTCTAAAATATAATTTTACTCATATTTTGTAAGGTACTAGTAGTATAATAAATTAATGTTGTTCTTAGAAATGCTTTATTTTTCAAGCTCAAGTATGTTTCTCTATAAATATAAAGTACATATATTTATTATTTTGTATGAACAAATTATAAATTCTTTTATTTAGTATTTTAATTATTTTTAAGTTTATCAAATTTTTAGTTGTTTTTAAAATATTTAAGCACCATCAATTTTATTATTTATTTATTTAATTCATTTATGGCTAATTACGTAACAATATGTATTTTCTAAGCAATTTTTCGTGAGACCCAGAGAGAGTATAATATGACAGCTTGGATTGGATGTAGTAAAATTGTAAAAACAAAGAAGTACAGTGACTCGTTTGAATTATGACTTGAATTGGAAGCAAATCGGAAGCTGAAGGTATTTTAACTTTGTGTTGTTCGACAGCCAAGCTAAAAAGTGAGTTTCTGTGAATCCCGCATCCCAGCCTACGGCAGAGCACGCACATCGGAATTAGTGTCGGCCAACAAAGAATGGTGTCGCGTAAAGCACAGAGAAGAATGATTTATTTTTAATTCTAATTGTTTCCAATTTGATAGATTTTTTACATCGGATTTTTATTTTTAATTTTAATTGTTTCGAATTTGATAGATTTTTTACATCTATAAATTGGGATTTTTCGTATACGAAAATCATAAAGGGCATAGGTGGATTATTGTAAGTCTCAACGATGTAAATGAATTATTGCTAGTCTCAACGATATGTGAATTTTTTTTATTCTTGTGGTTTTTCCATTATATAGCAACAAATAGTATAAGTGGATCTTAAAAGCATAGCATGACTTTTGTTAACTGAAAAACATGCGCACGTGGGATGACGGGAGCATGAGACATTTAATTCAACACTTTCTATTCTTGACCTTTTACAATGTCTCGATTTTGACATAGTCCTACTATTTCTTTACTTCTTTTCCTACACATTTTTTATTTAAAAAAAATCATCATCCAAAAAAACTTTGTATGTCAATTTAATTTGATTTATTATGTTTTTCCTCAATAAGTCACTTTAATTTGATTTATTATTATATTTTACTCAATATAGCAGTATTAATGTTGTGCATTAATCCAGACATTATTTGTAAAAATAATCAGAGGTCAGAGCAATGAAAGATACAAAGTACAGTACTAACACACACCTACGCTAATTTACGATGAACATATTATTTCTTTTAAGAGCATTGATGATATGTTAGACTTATTTTTAACTGCCTCATTTAATTTAAGCAAAAAAATAAATCAAATTAAACTAAATTTATGCAATTTATACAACTAAGATCAAACCAAAACTCAAATGCTAAAAGAACAAACATCGAGAAATCAATGTCGCCTGAATGGGAATACCATTGGGGATAAATGTTCGACTTCTATAAAATCTTTGATACATAAGCTACAAATGTCAATCCATTCAAAATCTAAACATGCCACCAAATTGTCGTCCTCTGTTTCATTTTTTCAGGAATCGAGTGTTGTGTAATGGTATAAACCCATGTTTAAGGACTGCGTAGTCATTCAATAATCCGCTTTCTGCGTTGGAAAAAAAGAGGTTAGAAGTAGGTCAAATTACAATATGTTCTTCCTACAAATCTAGATGAAAACAAAAGAGTAGAGAGAGCAAGGACTAGTTTCTACTAATCATGGCAGTGATTCACGAATCATGAGATAGAGATAAAAACTACAGTATATCATTAGTCTAACGAGCGTCAAAAGAAGAATTACCGATGGAATCAAAGTGTCATCTTCAACTGTGTACTTTTCTCTTTTTCTTGGACTTCTTAACATGCGATGCATCTTGTACTGAAGACGTTTTCTCATTTATTGCCAATATCTCGTCCTCCTCTGGCTTTACAGCTTCTTGCTTTCCATTTTTCCTCTTTTTATGAGTACTGCAACATCATATTTTTTTTAAATAACGGATTAATTCGTTATATAGTATGAACACAGAAATCAGTAGACCCTAGACGACCTTTCATATACTCGTAATTGGTAAAAAGCTCAAGAGAACCACCAACCTATCAGCTTGAGACAATTCATCCGTATTTTTATCCAACCAACGAGCGCATCCAGTGTTGTCAGCAACCATTGATCCTGCTATATGAAGTATCTCTTCATCAAAGCTGCAACAACAAGAATGTGTGGGTGAGTTATTTAAAAAGTTAAGAAAGCCTAAGCTGGAAGATAAACTAAACCCAGTTCAATTAATCAAAACTGTCTGTTTTAAAAAATACAATATAAGCACCATTTTCCCTAGGGGGGCAGTGAAAAAAAGAGGGATAGAGAGAGAGTAGGTAAAGCCGTATAGGTATCCCAATAGGTATAGTTGAGAAATATGAAATTGAATTGAACCCCAAGTTCCAACCTATATTCAGCTACAATAAGCAATCACTTAAATTTGATGCAGACTAAACCCAAAAAAAAAAAAAAAACTTCGGAAAAAGACACAAAATTCACATCCCTAACTCGGCATGTGCACACAGATTAATAAATTGTGTGAGTAATTAATCATGATTTACCTCAGAACAAGTAATAACACATTACAAAAGCCAATATATTTAGATGGAAGTGAAAACACATAAATTTTACCTCTTCACGACAAATCGTAGAAGGGTGCCAACTTTTATCCTATGTTTCTCATTAGACCCGCAAACGTAAACCTCCTCTCCGTGTTTCTGCAGCAGAATGAGTACACACAGATACTGATTAAAAGTTCTCAAAACCCAACGGCTACTTAACGCACCATGTTTCGGTACACAACACTTACACTTTTATAGTTGAAATCACTGCGAATGTCTTCAGCAGCAATAAAAACAGACGAAAACCCGAGAACCACAGCATGAATCGAACGAGCAGTAATTTTAACCACCCTTCCCTCTGTCAAATAAAAGTCGGGGGAGACGATAAAACACGATCATAAAAACGAAACGGAAACACATTCATTCAGCTTGCAAAAATTACCTAAAATCATGTCAGGAGTCGGCTTGAAGAGCAGCAAGCTCGCTTTCAATTTTACGCCAAACGTGGGATGGATTCCCGGTAAAATTTTAGCCAAATTACTGAAAATATTCAAATCGTACGCCAACACAACTCCATCGTAAGCCTCGCTGTAGCTGCAAGCACCGGAAGAAAAAAAAACGGAAAATAAAAAAAAAAAACGAAAATCACACGAACACAGTACGAAGTAATAGCATTTTCGAGGATTCAGAATTACGTGAAAAGCAAAGAGCTGAGTTCGGTGAGTACGGCATCATGCGCGCATTTGGCCTTAGACGGGTGTATGTGCACTACTAATGTTGCTTTGCCTTCTTTCAACCCGTCCATTGAATTTTCAGAGGAGTGGCTGCTCTGGGTTTGTTCGGGTGCCGAAGGTGTTCGATTGCCGCTGGTTTTAGGGTTTCAGAATTTCAGGGGATTGGAATAAGCAATCGGTGGAAAACCCTAATTCAGGAAGACGGAGAAGAAAAAAACTCGCGCAATTCATTTCTGGTCTTTCTTAAGCCCATTACAGAAACAGTAGTTCAATTGGGCTTTTCAGATTATGCGGCCCACATTCTGTCAGCTCTTTCGCCACGCCTAACTTGGGCTAAGGGCCCACTTATTAGTGTGAGGAAATAATTAGAACGATAATCAATCGTAATCATTAGTGGTAATAATAAAGTCAAACTACAATATGAATATAAGCTTTTAGTTTGTGCCATGGTGAATGGGGGCCAAAGCGTGATGAATTCATTCATTTAAATTATAAAAAATTAATGTAGTATTGAGTAAAGTTTAAAAGTAAGTAAAAAAAATAAAAGTAAAATTATATTTTAAAGTAAAATTAATTTTTTTAATAAATAATTAATTGAAACGTTAAAAAAATAAAGTTTATATAATTAGTTTAAATTTGTATCGTAATCTCTTAATATAAATATTATGCATAACTATTTTCATAATTATTTATGTTAGAATTCTTAAAATTTCATATACACAATCATAACTATAGTTCAAAAACTCATAACCGAGCTTAACATTTATAAAAATGAAGATTTTGAATTGAATGTCTAATTTCAAATTTGTTTTTGTTGTTTAAAATGTCTAAAACACATTTAGACACCAAAATATATGTAAATTTTAATAATTGTCTACTTTAGCAACATTTTCAACTTTCACATCGACAACATCAACTTATCATCTTATCTTATTTTCATTAAGTTAAAAATTATTATCTAATTCAAATGTCATCACAATCATAATTTATTAATTTATAAAATAATTAACTTATATTTTTTTTAATTTACGTTTCCAATCTCTTAATATAAATAATTAACTTATATAATTACCGGAAGATGATACAGTTACACAAGGTGTACCGAGCTTCCGGTACACTACCAATCAAAATACGCCACGTGGAATTATAACATTAATTAATTAAATAATTAGTATTTTAATTATTATTAAATTGAATTATTAACTAGGAAAATAAATCTTCAAAATTTTCTAAAATAGTCAAAAATAAAATCAATATTATATTTCTAAATATTAAATATACTACAAAATCTATAAGATTTTTTCCTATTATATTATTACTAACAAAATAAAATAAATTAGTATATTATATATATACTAAATTGAAAAAAAAATAGCGTAATAAAAAAAACATTAAAAAATAATAAAAAATATTACATTTTTAAAAAATAAAATGATATAACATAATTAATTTTTTAATTTTATATTAAAATTATATTTCACACTAAATTTAATAAAACATATTTTATTTTTTAAAAATTATATATACTTAACAATATTAACAATAATATATATATATATATATATATATATATATATATATATATATATATATATATATATAATATTGAAAATTGAGCTATTATTGTAATATTTAAATCAAATACTATGCGATTTTTATTTAAATTATTATTTTTTATTTAAAAAAAAGTAATATTCAATTTCAAATAATATATACAATTTTAAAATATTATTGTAATAGAGATCTACGCGCAAGTTATCTCTATCATTTTATCTTTTATGATTATTCATCAACGTTAAGTAAAAATGATTTTTATAAGTTTATTTTTTTATTATATATCTTTAAAAAATGTCAAATTCATTTGAGTTTAATTTTCTTAAAAAAATGTTGTAATATTTGAAAATTACATGTAATTTTCCTCTAATACCTAATTTTAAAATTAAAAAAATACAATTTATTCATTGAATTAAAATAGTTATATTTTATTTTATTTTTTACTATCTACATTATATAGAAAATTTATATTTTTTATAAGGAAATTAATTTTTAGTGTTTTTGAATTTATAATTAGGTATTAAAAATTATAATAATATATGTAGTTTTCTAAACTTAATATGAATACATCATGAATTTTTTAATTTTGTGAAAAATCAATATTTATTTGATTTAAGATATTTATTTAATTTCACAAGTTGATAATATATATTTTACTATGTTGTTTAATTTAATCTTGCGTGATTATAAATCAAGTGAGTTATTGCTAACAAAAATAAATAAATTGATGTCAATTCGTTATATAATGTTATTTTTGTTTGAAACGAAATAAACTTACAAAACAATACTGTATTTACTATAGTCATACAAGATAAAATATATAAATAAGTTGTCGCGTAGATCTCAATTGCGACAATATTTTAAAATCGAACATAATAATATTCAATTAAATACAATGACATTCTTATTTTATTGAAATATATATATAAAACTGAGATAATATTGAAAATTGATAAATCAAAACATTATTTTTATTTAAATTATATTATTTCTATTTTAAATAAATAAGAAACATATTATCACACATTACTAATAATATTAAAATATTTTAACATGTTTATATACAAAATAGTTTTTCTTACAATAAATCCTAAAAAATAAAATTAATCATTGATATTTGTAAATAAATAACGATAAAATAAAAAATTAGTAGAATTATTTGACTCAAATTCAAATTTTTATAGTTCTTAAAAAATTAAATACTAAAATGAATATTATTATGTATTATTTGTTCAATATATAAATTACTAATTATAAATTTATTTTTATTTCATATTACATATATAATCTATTTTATTGAATAAATCAGTTATTTTAAAACAATAATTATCACGTAAACATATATTATTTATATTTTTTAATATTTTTATTTATAAATTAAATAATTAAACTAATGTAAATAAAATTTAATAAGATATAAATTAATTTTATTTAAAAAATAAAATATAAATATTTAAAAAAAATACGTTTTTTTTTAATTTTTTGTATATTTTTTTTAAATTTAGTATATATATTATTTTATTTTATTTTATTTGTTAGTTACTATTATATTATAAGGGAAAAAATCTCATAGATTTTGTAGTATATTTAATATTTGGAAAGATTATATTAATTTTATTTTTTGAAATTTTTAGAAGATTCTTATGATTTATTTTTCTATTAACAATTCAATGTAATAATAATTAAAATACTATTTATCTAATTAATTAATTTAATAATGACAAATGTCACATTTTGATAGGCGTTGTACCGAAGGTTCGGTACACCTTGTATAACTGTAGCCTTTTCCCACATAATGGCGTTTATTTGTCGCAGATCTCGATGTGGACCCCATTGGTGTATAATACATTTACTACTATGGAGAAATTCCTAACCTACAGTGCGGTCTATGATGTGATATGCTACGCCGGTGGACCCATCTCAAATTAATTTTCTCTTTTATGACTCAATTAATTTTATCTAAATTTAATATAAAAATAAATTCATTAAAATTTTAGAAATAAATATATCAAAATTTGCTTTATTTAAATATTTATATTACACTTTTATTTATTTTATCCTTATAAACAAATAAATAAATAAAAAATCAATATATTTGATTTCTTTTGCATAAATATTAAAATAAATAGGATTATATATTAATTTTATTTACAAAACTAAATTTAGAGTGATTTAAATAATTAAAATACTAAATTCCTTCCAATTATTTATGCGTTTTTTTTTACGTTTATGCACATTCTTAACAAAATTAAATAATTATTTTACTTTAACACTTTAAAATACTATTTTACCTCTGTTTTTTTACATACTTTTCAAACTTTATTCACGACTACTTCATTTTTTAACTTTAAAATATATTTTTATCCTTTAATTTTTGGTTAATAAGTTAAAAAATGAAGTAAGTTTTTTCTTAATTTACGTAACAATCAACCGTAGAAGTAATATATGTTCACATAAATTTTAAAATATAAAATAGAACTATATAAATATTATTTAAATATTAAATAGTTCTTTTTTTTTTTGTGTGGGCAAATTCTACTCATTTAGAATGCCTCAAGATAAAATTAATAATTTGATTTGTTTTGAAATAAGAAGATAGTAGGCAGGATCCAATAAGCAATGTAGGAGTATAAGAGTTGAATTATGAGGTTATCATATGTCTAATAATAAAACACATGATTGAGACAAATAATAAGTCACCTATTACCTATTGAATAGGGTTTAAATTTAGTACACAATTAAAACCCTATCTACCTAGTACCTATAGCTATTAGTACCGTAGTATTATTTTTCAAAAGAAAACAAACCCAATTAAAAGAATTTATTTGATTTGATTCCTATAACATTTTAGGTATTTGTAAACGCATCAATTAGCACAATGGACGAATTGCAGTAATTCATTTTAAAAAGTAGTTTTTTTTTTTTTTTTTTTTTTTCTCTCTACTTTTATTTAGTGATGTTAATGTGATCAACCCACTAAGTTTCGATTTATCCCATTCAACCTGTCAACTAATTTCAATTCAGACTGGTTTAGACTTTTTTTTTTTTCTAATTTAATGATTTCAAGCTAGTCAACTGGATTCATATTAATACAATTTTAGTAGCTCTAATTCTAAAAATTTTTATTTTCATGATTTCAAGCTAACCAATCGATTGAGGAAATATATATTATTATTATTAAAAAAAATTGTTAATCTAAAATTAAATTTAACATTAATAAAATATTAATATTTAAATGATAAATATTATAATATTTAAATTGATCGAAACATCAAATATTCATCTTATAATATGTAAAATTACAATTTGAGTTGTCATTTTCTTATATTTGAATTTTGTTAGTCTATTCTAAAATATTTGAATTAATATTTAAAATAAATTATAATATAGTGAAATAATTCGAGTTGTCACTGTTCACCCACATTTGCCGAGCTCTTTCGATTTACTCTAAAATGAATCATTAATAAAAAGAGTAATTCTTTAAGTTTATAAAATGATTTTTTTTCCGTACAAATTCAATATGCTTACAAATAAACATTCAAAATGTTTCCTCATATATCAGAAATATTTATATTGTTGTAAACGACGTATAATCTTTGAGATACTTTCTCAATTCCATAAATGTTTGCTAACTTTCATTTTCAGGTTTAAAAAAAAAAATTACACACCTATAAACATTTTTTTTTAAACTTCTGTCAAAACCTTAAGCAAATTGTTAATGAAAGAAGACATATAGTATTAGTAAATTATAGGAGTACTAATTTGCACACAAAAGTCGCATTCATGAATAGCCCAAACATAAGTCTAGAAAAGAAAAATGAATGATCTTGCAGGTTAACCTCGTAATCCACGTGATGAAATACGGCTCACTTTTGTCTTCATTCAAACCTAATTAATAATCCCCATAAAAAAAAAAACTACAGTAACTCTTAATTAGCAGGTCTTGGAGGATCGAATAAAACATCGAAATCTTTTGTATACAGTATGTATCTTTGGTCAATAGTATAGATTATGCAATAGTCACATTTCATACACGGTTTGTTAAAGTTTATTTTGAATATATCCTTCAACACATTTATTGTAAGGATTATAATGATACAAAGTGAAGAAAAAAATATTACTCCTTTAATCTCATAAAATTCTACTAATATTTTTTTTAAAGTGTCCAATAATAATTGATAAATTCTAAAAAAGAAAATAAATATTTTTATTTTAAAATACAATTTATTTATATTTTATTATTTACAATTTTTTTAAATTTCATTTGCAATTACTTTATTTTACAATTTAAAAATACATTCAACTTTTACTTTTTGATAAAAAAAATTAAAAACAATATTGTTCTTAATTTTGCAAAAAAAAATATTATCCTTAGTGAGGTATGGAACTTGAAAGTAGGGGTGAGAATGAGTCAGACTACCCGATAAGGGCTTATGGCTCGGTCTACAAAAATTCGGTTCGGCTCGGCGCGTTTATTAAACGAGCCAGACTTAAGCTTTTTTAAAAGCTCGTTTATATAAACAAGCCAAACTTAATTTCTATTCTAAGCCTTTTAGGTCAAACAGACCGGCCTATTTAATATATATATATATATATATATATTAAATAATCTTATAAATTATAATAAATAAATATATTAATAAAGTACATATCTAATCTTAAGGAAAATTAATATTTTTAGTTTTAAATTCTTATAAGTACATATTAATAACTATTGGATGATACTTTTTAAATATTATTTGTATTTATAAAATGTTGTTCATTTTTATTATTATTATCAATTATTGAATAGTTAAAAGTTAAAAATAATTTTATAAAATGAATTAAATATAGTCAAATTTATTTAAACTATTTTTAATTGAATTTTAAGTTTATTTATTAAATCGAGTTAAAGTTAAAATTGTACTTAAAAAGGCTTTTAAAAGGCTTTCAGCCGGACCTATCTACAAAAGTCTTAAGCCGAGCCTCTTAAAAAAGCCTATGATAGGTACTAGGCAAGGCTTGAGCCTAAATTTTTTACACCAGGCCCAGGCCTATTCAAGCAAAGCTCGACTCGGCCCGACTCGTTCCCACTCTTACTTTGAAGTATTAAATTGAGTAATATTAGAATTATTATTATTATTATTTAATTTTTTTTGAATTTTTTTTCACAAGTCAAATCAACATAACTAAATATTAATATTAATATAATTAAATTGACGAGTCATGTAATTATCTGAGCTGAAGCTTGAGTGTGGGAAGAGCATTGCTCTGTTCTGCTCTGCTTATTTCCAGAGCTTATTCTGCACCGCTCTATTTCGTCCTTCTTCAATTAATTTCTCATCAAAATTTATCAGCTTTAAGCCGCAACAGATTCGATTAATGTGTGCGCAGGTTAAGGACCAATGCACACCCTCTTCCCATTTTTTTTCTCTCTCTTGAAACACCACCTAAATAACTTCAAGAACCGATGTGAAAAAACCCTTTTGTTGATTGTGAAAAGGCAAAGCCAAAGTTGAAGCCTTTTTTTTTTCGAAAGGTGATTTTCTTTTTGGAGAAGAATATGATGAAAACACACACTCGATAGTGCGCGTGCTTTGATTTGAAGAAAAACAAAATCCGACCCCTCTAAATCACACTACCACAACTGTTGATAGTTTGTTGTTGTTGTAGTTAGGCCCACATAGATTTTACAGCGTCTTTTTGGTTTCTTGGTTTTGGATCTTTAAGGGCATGCTCAGTGAAGAAGAAGAATATATTATGTATGTGAGTTTTCTTGAAGTGGGCCCACGCCAAAAATGAGTCTTTGGATGGAAAGATTGAATCTTTGTTTGGAATGATTAGTTTTTTTTTTTTGATGAAACTTGTATTGTGTAGATATGAAAATGGCTTCTGTTGAGGAGAAGCTCAGAGCAGGAGGTTTCGGAAGTGGTGTTGGTGGACTTGATATTCTTCAAGGGATGAAACTGATGAAGGAAATCGATGATCACACGGGTCGGTTCAATTTCCTCCGTTATTCTTTCTTCTTGTAGGATTAGAAACCTTAGTTTTTATTACTGGGTTCATGGAAACAGGTGTGAGAAAGGAAATGAATTCCGAGCTTTGGCACGCTTGCGCGGGCCCGCTCGTTACCTTGCCGCAGGTTGGGGGCCTTGTATACTATTTCCCACAAGGGCACAGTGAACAGGTTTGAAGACTACAATCTTTTTTCTTCTTCTGTGGCTTCTGCTTAATGATCTGTTGATTATGGTAGGCTGCAAATAATCTTTATGTTTCCAATGTACTATGAGTATTGCTTTGTACAGTACTAATCAAGTAACCAGGAGCTAATTTGTTTTCTCGCATCGTTCATTGTTGCAACAGGTTGCGGTTTCCACTAACCGAGCAGCAACTGCTCAGATACCCAACTACCCGAATCTCTCCCCACAGCTGTTGTGCCAAGTTCACAATGTTTCAATTCATGTATATATATATATATATTCATTCATTTTGTCGTGTTTGTTTTATAAACTAGAAAAGAGCTGGATTTTATCTTGATATAAGCTGACAAAGTTGTTCCGTTTTTCCATTATATAGGCAGACAAGGATTCAGACGAGATCTATGCTCAAATGAGCCTCCGGCCAGTGAATACTGTAAGTCTAGTAGCAGCAGCCATCAAAACTAATTTCCGAAAATGAACATCACCATGAAGCTATTTTTGTTTTCCAGGAAAAAGATATAATTTCTGTTCCTGGCTTTGGACTGAAGCCCAGTAAACATCCGACTGAATTCTTTTGCAAAACTTTGACGGCTAGTGATACGAGCACGCACGGCGGCTTCTCGGTTCCTCGGAGGGCTGCAGAAAAGCTCTTCCCACAATTAGTACGTTTATTTGGTAGATATATATATATATATATATATATATATATATATATATATATATATATATATATATATATATATATATATATATATTTTCTCTATTTATCACTTTCGTACATGAATCCAATGTTCTTGATTTGTAATACAGGATTACTCAATGCAACCTCCCACACAAGAACTCGTTGTCCGTGATTTGCATGATAATACATGGACTTTTCGTCATATATACCGGGGTAAGCATGATTTGATGTTTTTTTTTTTTGTTTTTTTTTTCCTCGTATAATTACCTTACCTTGGCGTCGCTTTTAGGGCAGCCCAAACGGCACCTGCTCACCACTGGTTGGAGTATGTTTGTTGGTTCAAAGCGGCTTTGAGCTGGTGATTCAATTCTCTTTATCAGGTAATTTTTATGAGTAATGTTTCTGCAAAACATATGTAGTATTACTAACCTGAAATTGTTTGGTAAATTTCCTTTCTTTTTTAACTGCAGGGATGAAAGCTCGCAACTCTTGTTAGGAGTGAGACGTGTTAACCGGCAGCCAACAGCTTTGCCATCTTCGGTTCTGTCTGCCGACAGCATGCACATCGGAATTCTAGCTGCGGCTGCTCACGCTGCTGCCAACAGAAGTCCCTTTACCATCTTCTACAATCCAAGGTATTCATTCATTAACCCAATTCCGTATTCCGAATTCTGAAAGTAGCAAAAATTTGTAATGTAACAAAAACTGTTGTATATTTGCAGGTCATGCCCCTCAGACTTTGTAATTCCATTTGCCAAATACCAAAAGGCAGTTAGCAGTGCACAGCTCTCTATCGGCATGAGGTTTGGTATGCTGTTCGAAACCGAAGAATCCAGTAAAAGGAGGTAAAAAGTAAAAACATGATCATTATTTATCCTCTGGTATTAAGTTATTTTTGAGACATCTTTCCCTATACAGGTATATGGGGACTATTACCGGTGTAAGCGATCTCGACCCACTGAGATGGCCTAATTCGAAGTGGCGTAGCCTTCAGGTAATCAGACTGTGAATACTGTAATTAGACTAAAAGTCGAGAGTCAATTAAATTTCTAACTACACAGGTGGAGTGGGATGAGCCTGGCTGTGGTGACAAGCGTAACAGAGTGAGCCCGTGGGAAATAGAGACTCCCGAAAGCCTCTTCATATTTCCGTCTCTAACCGCCAATCTCAAACGTCCCTTCCACACGGCTTTCATCGGTAGGTAGTAAAAAGTAAAAACGCATTTTTTTTTCTCTTCGTGCCGAGAGAAGTGATGTTTTTCCCCTGCTTGTATCAGGAGCAAATACAACAGAATGGGAAGCCTTAAACAGACCTCAGCCTTTCCTCCGGTTTCCCGACAGCTCGCTTCCCAGTTATCAGTTCCCCTCAACATCAACGACAACGAGCATGTGGTCTGATCAACTGATGAAGATGCTCATAAAACCTCATAGCAGTAGAGTCGTCTCTCCTGTGAATATATCGCCTCCCAACATCGGCTTACTGCACGAAATAAATGATCCGAACGAGGGTAATTTCACAAGCCAGTTCCAGCGGTGTAATGAAGAAGAAAAATTGTCTGTCAAGCCAACAGTGAACCCACGAAATGTCCTGGATGAATTTCCAGCTATCGAACACCAGCTGGGCCCGCACGTGGATAACTCGAATGCACCACTTCAGAGTATCGTACAGTTCGAATCTTCATCTGCGATCAAGAAATCAGATCAGCTGTCGACATCAGCGCTGGCTCCTCCTCTGTTAGGACAAGAACCGTGGGACCCTCATTTTAACGATACGAATCAAGACGTGTTTGGATTTGAGTATGGCTCGGGGATGTACAGCTGCATGAACAGTGGAAGCACAGTAATTGATCCTTCGGTTTCAGGCATGGTTTTTGAAGATATCGGCACGTTGAAGAGCCCCGATTTTCAGAACATGTCCGAATATCTCGTGGGGAAATTCTGCACGAGCCAAGACGTGCAGTCCCAGATAACATCAGCTAGCTTAGCTGATTCGCAGAATTTCTCGTTGCAAGAATATGCAGATAACTCGGGCGGAGCATCTTCGAGCAATGTGGATTTCGAGGACAATGCTGTGTTGCCGCATAGCTCGTGGCAGCAAGTGACTCCTCGATTCCGCACATATACGAAGGTACTGAGTTCCTTCAGAGAATTACGAACACGCATCGATATAAATTACTACAAAAGAAAAAAAAACGATGTTTTTTTTTTGACAGATTCAAAAGGCTGGATCTGTTGGAAGGTCGATCGATGTATCAAGGTTTGGAAAGTATGATGACCTGCGTTCTGAAATCGAGCGTATGTTTGGCCTAGAGGGCTTGCTCAATGAGTTGAGATCCGGGTGGAAGCTCGTCTATGTTGATTTCGAGAACGATGTTCTTCTTGTGGGTGATGATCCTTGGGAGTAAGTTCTTTAATCCAATTTTATGTCTGTATTCAACACATTAGGTCTCAGTATAAGTTATATAACTGAAAACACAACGAGCATTTTTTCTTGCTGCGACTTTGTAGGGAATTCGTCGGGTGTGTGAAGTGCATTAGAATTTTATCGCCGTCGGAAGTTCAGCAGATTGGTGAAGAGGGAATGCAGCTTCTGAACGCTGTAAATGGCTTAACCTCAGAAGTTGACTGTGTTAGAGATGGATCTAGCTAATTATTACCAAGGAAAGGAATCACTTATTCTTGGAGGAAGCAAATTAAGAGAGGACTAAGAGAATATTTCTATTTTTAGCATGTTGTTTTGTGGAGAGTGGTGACAGTCGCGTTTTTTAGGCAATTTATAGATGTATTGTGACGAAACTACCATCTTTTTTCTCTTCCCAAGTTGGGTTGATTTGGTAACCATCCCTAATTATATTTACCAATGTCTTCAATGAATTGTCCATTTATAATACTATCAATTTACTATTCGAACTTTAATAAACGGGCCATATAACATGTTCTTGAAAGCTCACTCCACAAACTCAAAAACAGTTTTTTTTTTTTACATTTCAGAAAAAAACAAATGGTATAAAAAAAATTAATAAATAATTGGAATAGGGGTATATTGGGGATTACACATTGGGAAAATGGAATATCCCAAATTTAACCCTGATTAACCCAACGACACTAACCCATTTCTTTCATGAAACCCCAACCCAGAAATCACGAACAATCGGTTTTGATTTTTCTTCGTCCGTCAAATGGGGAGCTTAGGGAAAGCTGTGTAACCCTTAGGAAACTGGATCCGGGCAACGGGTCAAGCCATGGGTCGACTGGGTTATCATCTCCAAGGAAGAAATTTCATCCCCGAGCACAGTGTATGTTTCGCGCGTTTTATATTTCTCTTTCTCTGTGCGATCCGATTTGTATTGTAAACGTGGGTCAGTTTTTTGAGGTGCTTAAATACGTGGTCATTTTAGTTATTCTGGAAAACACCTTTTGTGGTTGGGTAGGGCTGAATAGCGAGGGATACACCTTTGTTTTTGTTTTTGGAGAAAATGGGGCTGAGTATACTGATGGAGAAATGGGGTGGGGGATTCGATGTTTACGAAGAGCGATTGTTAGATTTGCAAACCTGGCTTCTGTCGAGTAGTAACGAGACGGTAGATGACATTTGCCTTGTATTCGAAAGCGTTTGTACTAAAATAATATGCTGTACTGAACTACTGATGTCAGAAGCATTCTTGTCTTGCATCACTAAATGAAGAAAAATGAGATCACTTATAATGGTCTGGTTAGTAAGGCTTCGTGTCTGGTGTAAGAGGGTTTCACGATCATTTGTTGCGGTGAGATGCATACCAGGCTACATGGATTCTCAATTTAGGATACACATTCACATAATACATGCTCTTTTAATTCTTTGATTAGTAACTAGACGTTTATTGGAATGTGAGTGGCACATATAATATATGGATGTTTGGTAGTATAAATGTTTCGATGAGTTGGTCTTGATAAGAATCCCACCACTGCATGACAGATGTTACAAATTTTTTTTTTTCAGAAATCTTTCATGCTACTTTTTTTTCTTTCTGAAACAGCATCATTCAATACATGCATTTACACGAGCGTTCATTTTCAGTTTCTAGACATCGGATGCTGATGGATGTTTTTGAAAAGTCCCCCGTGGTGAATAAGGATGCATTTATTGCCCCCAAGTGCCTCTGTCATTGGGGATGTTAAGGTGGGACGAGGTTCTTCTATATGGTATGGGTCTGTACTTCTAGGTAAAGTGTGGTTTTAGAAAGCCTTACTGGTTGTTGGTTAGTCAGTATGATTTATTTTCTTAGATATTGCTGTTTAAGACGAAAAACAGTTCTGCATTTCAATATAATACCTACTTTATGTGATGCATAACTTGTTGTGATTTTCATAAATGTTTTATTTAAAAATGTGAAATTTGGTTATGAAGAACGGAATATATGGAGGCATGTCATCCTTAACTACGAGTTAGAAAAGACGATGAGAAACAAAATCATAGAACATCCTGCTTAATCAATTTTTGAATAAGCTGTAGTCGAGATAAATTAACAAATTGAGAGGATTTCAGAAAATTTATTAGAAGAGATCAAAATATAAATCCTTTGTAGGGTACCCTGCCTAAATGTAAAAGCATGGAACCGGATAAATCTCTGTAATTGAATGTCATATTTAGGATGCACCTTTGATAATGTGATCCAACCTTTAGAATTGCATTTCTTTTGTATAAATAGTAGTACAATTTATTTATTTTTTAAATTATTATGCCTCTTTGTTGGAGACAGGTGATGTGAACAGGGTAAGTGTTGGGCCTGGAACTAATATACAGGACAATTCCCTTGTGCATGTGGCTAAATCTAATATAAGTTGGATGGTACTGCCCACTATTATTAGAAATAATGTCACTATTGGTGAGTTATCTTGATTTCCTTTGTTTTCCCATTATTTTTAAGATTATGAATAACCTTATCCTAATCTCCATTGACGCTGACTTTGAGAATCTTATTTTGAACAATCACATGTACAGGTCATAGTGCAGTCATACATGGATGCACGGTGGAGGATGAAGCTTTAGTGATATAATCTTTATGTTTCCATTGTACTATGAGTATTGATTTGTACTAATCAAGAAACCGGGAGCTAATTTGTTTTCTCGTATCGTTCATTGTTGCAACAGGTTGCGGTTTCCACTAACCGAGCAGCAACTGCTCAGACACCCAACTACCCGAATCTCTCCCCACAGCTGTTGTGCCAATTTCACAATGTTACAATTCATGTATATATATATTTTCATTCCATTTTTTTTTTTGTTTTTGTTTTTGTTTTATTAACTAGAAAATCTCGATTTTATCCTGATATAAGCTGACAAAATTGTTCCGTTTTTCCGGTTCTGGGATATCATATAGGCAGACAAGGATTCAGACGAGTTATATGCTCAGATGAGCCTCCGGCCAGTGAATACTGTAAGTCTAGTAGCAGCAACCATGGGAACTAATTTTACGAAAAATGAACATCACCATGAAGCTATTTTTGTTTTCCAGGAAAAAGATATAATTTCTGTACCTGGCTATGGACTGAAGCCCAGTAAACATCCAACTGAATTCTTCTGCAAAACTTTGACAGCAAGTGATACGAGCACGCACGGCGGCTTCTCGGTTCCTCAGAGGGCTGCAGAAAAGCTCTTTCCACAATTAGTACGTTTATTCGGTATATGTTTTTTTCCGTCTATTTATCACTTTCGTACAAGAATCCAATGTTCTTGATTTGTAATTCAGGATTACTCAATGCAACCCCCCACACAAGAACTCGTTGTCCGCGATTTGCATGACAACACATGGACTTTTCGTCATATATACCGGGGTAAGCATAAACAAAATTCTACAATACTATCCGATACATTTTTTCTTTTCCTTCGATTACCTTACCTTGGCATTGCTTTTGTCGTTATTTAGGGCAGCCCAAACGGCACCTGCTCACCACCGGTTGGAGTATGTTTGTTGGTTCGAAGCGGCTACGAGCTGGTGATTCAATTCTGTTTATCAGGTAATCTTTACGAGTAGTTTCTGCAAAAACATATATGCTTCCAAAAATGCTAGTAGTAATTACTAACCTGATTTTAACTGTAGGGATGAAAGCTCGCAACTCTTGTTAGGAGTGAATACTGTAATTAGACTAAAAGTCGAGAGTGAATTATATATTTCTAACTACACAGGTGGAGTGGGACGAGCCCAGCTGTGGTGACAAACGAAACCGAGTGAGCCCGTGGGAAATAGAGACGCCCGAAAGCCTCTTCATATTTCCGTCTCTAACCGCCAATCTCAAACGTTCCTTCCACACGGCTTTGATCGGTAGGTAGCTAAATTATTACTACACCAGTAAAAACGCATTCTTTTACTTTGTGCCTCGATAAATGATGTTTTTTTCCCTGCTTGTATTAGGAGCAAACACAACAGAATGGGAAACCTTAAACAGACCTCCCAGTTATCAGTTCCCCTCAACATCAACGACAACGAGCATGTGGTCTGATCAACTGATGAAGATGCTCATAAAACCTCATAGCAATAGAGTCGTCTCTCCTGTGAATATATCGCCTCCCACGCTAGACGGGCCCAACATCACGAACCAAATGGTCCAAACGAGGGTAATTTCACAAGTCCGACTATAGTGAATCCACGAAACGCCCTGGATGAAAATCCAGCCATCGAACACCAGCTGAGTTCAAATCTTCGTCTGTGATCAAGAAATGATCAGATCAGCTTGTACATATTTAGGCACCAAAATATATTTTGTTTAGGCAACAACTTGTACAACACGTACTTAATGATCAGTTGATTATGGTATAGAGTCTTCGACGATCTTAGTGATATAATCTTTATGTTTCCATTGTACTATGAGTATTGCTTAGTACTAATCAAGAAACCGGGAGCTAATTTGTTTTCTCGCATCGTTCATTGTTGTAACAGGTTGTGGTTTCCACTAACCGAGCAGCAACTGCTCAGACTCCCAACTATCCGAATCTCTCCCCACAGCTGTTGTGCCAAGTCCACAATGTTTCAATTCATGTATATATGTTTTCATTCATCTTTTTTGTGTTTGTTTTATTAACTAGAAAAGCTGGATTTTATCTTGATATAAGCTGACAAAGTTGTTCCGTTTTTCCGGTTCCGGGATATTATATAGGCAGACAAGGATTCAGACGAGATCTATGCTCAAATGAGCCTCCGGCCAGTGACTACTGTAATTCTAGTAGCAGCAATCAACTAATTTTAATAAGGGATACATTATCTTTCCGAAAAACGAACATCACCATGAATCTATTTTTTTTGTTTTTCAGGAAAAAAATATAATTTCTGTACCTGGCTATGGACTGAAGCCCAGTAAGCATCCAACTGAATTCTTCTGCAAAACTTTGACTGCTAGTGATACGAGCACGCACGGCGGCTTCTCGGTTCCTCGGAGGGCTGCAGAAAAGCTCTTCCCACAATTAGTACGTTTATTTGGTAGATGATGTTTTTTTCGTCTATTTATCACTTTCGTACATGAATCCAAAATGTTCATGATTTCATTGATTTGTAATTCAGGATTACTCAATGCAACCCCCCACACAAGAACTCGTTGTCCGCGATTTGCATGACAATACATGGACTTTTCGTCATATATACCGGGGTAAGCATAAAGAATATTCTATTATCCGATAGGTTTTTCTTTTCGATTATTACCTTACCTTGGCATCGCTTTTGTCGTTATTTAGGGCAGCCCAAACGGCACCTGCTCACCACCGGTTGGAGTATGTTTGTTGGTTCGAAGCGGCTTCGAGTTGGGGATTCAATTCTGTTTATCAGGTAATCTTTATGAGTAATGTTTCTGCAAAAACATATATGCTTCCAAAAATGCTAGTAGTAATTACTAACCTGATTTTAACTGTAGGGATGAAAGCTCGCAACTCTTGTTAGGAGTGAGACGTGTTAACCGGCAGCCAACAGCTTTGCCGTCTTCGGTTCTGTCAGCAGACAGAATGCACATCGGAATTCTAGCTGCAGCTGCTCACGCTGCTGCCATCAAAAGCCCATTTACCATCTTCTACAATCCAAGGTATTCATTAACCCAAACACACCACTTCAGTGCATCGGACAAGAGGCTGAGTTCAAATCTTCATCTGCGATCAAGAAATCAGATCAGCTGTCGACATCATCAGACACCGCTTACCCCACACTGACTCCTCCTCTGTTAGGCCAAGAACAGTGGGACCCTCACTTTAACAATATGAATCAAGACGTGTTTGGATTCGAGTACAGCTCGGGAATGTACAGCTGCATGAACCTTAATGGCAGTAACAGTGGAAGCACGGTTATCGATCCTTCGGTTTCAGGCATGGTTTTCGAAGATATCGGCACGTTAAATAGCCCAGATTTTCAGAACACGTCCGAATATCTCGTGGTAAAATTCTGCACGAACCAAGACGTGCAGTCCCAGATAACATCAGCTAGCTTAGGGGATTCGCAGAATTTCTCGTTGCAAGAATATGCAGATAACTCGGGCGGAGCATCTTCGAGCAATGTGGATTTCGAGGACAATGCTGTGTTGCCACATAGCTCGTGGCAGCAAGTGACTCCTCGGTTCCGCACTTATACTAAGGTACCGAGTTCCTTCAGAGAATTACGAATACCCTTCGATATAAATTACAAAAAAAAAAAAACGATGTTTTTTTTTTATTTACAGATTCAAAAGGCTGGATCTGTTGGAAGGTCGATCGACGTCTCAAGGTTTGGAAAGTATGACGACCTGCGATCTGAAATCGAGCGTATGTTTGGCCTGGAGGGCTTGCTCAATGAGTTGAGATCTGGGTGGAAGCTCGTCTACGTTGATTTCGAGAACGATGTACTTCTCGTCGGTGATGATCCTTGGGATCGAGTAAGTTCTTTAATCCAAGTAACATTAGGTCTCAGTATAAGCTATATACATGAAAACATAACGAGTATTTTTTCTTACTGCGACTTTGTAGGGAATTCGTCGGGTGTGTGAAGTGCATTAGAATTTTATCGCCATCGGAAGTTCAGCAGATGGGTGAACGCTGTAAATGGCTTAACCTCAGAAGTTGACTGTGTTAGAGATGGCTCTAGCTGATTATAACAGAGGAAAGGAATCACTTATTCTTGGTGGTAGGCTCAAGTGGTGTTGTTGTGTACTAAGAGATTTCTATTTTTAGCATTTGTTTTGTAGAGTGGTGACGTATTATAAATTGACACTGATAGTATTATAAATTTGGATTTTGAAAATGAAAATTATAATTTATATATGAATAATATATAATACATGATAGAAATATGATAGTAGACATTAAAAAACTAAAGAATCGAGGATATTGTGTGGGAGATTGACCCAATAGTTGGTGACCCATGCGAGATTAAAATCGAGATCGGAGCGAGGCGGCAACAATGTAGTGGTACCCCTATCATCCATGTCGTATACATGGATTTCCATGCCGAAATGGGATGTGTAGTAAATAGAATTGGGCTTGATCGACGTTCCATACGATTCCAAATAGCGACAACAAAACCCGTTTCCGGTCAAACCGATAAAAACAGTTCGGCCATCTAGGTTGAAAAGCTCTTGGCACACCATCCTACTATTAATTAGGTCTAGTCGAAAAACCCTAAACTGCATGGAGCTGTTTTCGAACTGATCATTGTACGACATTCTGGTAACCAACAAGAGCTCGTTCCCACACGGCGACTCCATCAAGTAATTCGTTTTCCACTTGACCCAGCCGTCGCCGCCGTCGACCTGCAGCAGCGGCCTCACCTCGAGCGTGTCCCCGTTGACAACGTGGAGAGTCACAAACACGAATTCCGACCACACGAATCCTGGCAGCTGCATCTTTTCCGAGATCCCAAAGATGGATCCTTTGAAAGAGACCATGGCGGTGACGTGGCACCCGAGTTCTTCAAAGTCCACCTGGAAAACCGATTCCGTGTCTTGGATCATGCAGACGGTTTTGGAGGAACAATTGAATTGGTCGATCATGATGAAGCAATCCGGGTCGGTTGGGGAGCAGGAGAAGATGCATCTGCTGTAGATGTTGGGTTCTTCGAAATACAAGAGCCTGATTATCTCAGAGGATGTTGGGTTCCAGAGGAGACAACAACCTTCGCCGTCTTCTGAAATGTCGACCAGGACCAACCATCCGTAGGCCGAACCCAGCACGTATATGTTGGTCAAAATAGGGACCTGTGTTGCCAGGCATCGATTATCTAAGAGGTTATAAAAACATTGTTTTTCGTATTTCTCGTCCTTGTGTTGGATTGTCAACAACAGAGGAGGAGGCAGAGGAGGAGGTATATGTAAATCAATAATATGCTGCCGCGTCTCTTCTTCAGGAACTTCACTGTCCCTATAGTATTATAATATAATTAATTACAAACTTATAATTTTCTCCAACACATACAACGCTATAAATAATATTTATACATAAATTAACCAAACTCACTCTTTCTCCCCGGATAAACGGATAGAACAGCAACGTTCAATCATATTTGTAAACCTGAAAATCACGATTATACAATAAAACAAAACCGATATGGATCAATACTTTAAATTCAACAACTCGCAAATATATAAATTACACACCTTTTTATTACCAAGATAATAATGAAAAACACCTACGAATATCAAAAGCTCAATATAAATAAATAGTACTAAAACCCTAAAAAAAATTAAAATAAATAAATAATAATAATAATAATAACACAATCTTTGTATTTTATATCTTCCTCAAATAACCTAATTTAAATAACTTAATTTGAAAGTTTTCTTCGGTCTACCTAGGTCTCTATAGGAAAGATAATTATTTCCTTTCTTATTTTATTTTCTTTTAATTAATGTACTATAGTATAATTAAGAGTTAAAAATGAGAACGTACATCTTACACTTGCGAGTAAGATAATTAGCTTCATCCAGGCCCAACATATAAAAAAAGTTGACCCGCCCCAAAAAAAAACTTCTCTCTCCTGTTCACTGTTCCACCGCCGACCGTCAAATCGCAGCTCTTCTACACGCGCTCGAGCCGACTCATATATACTTCTTCCTCCCTTCCTTCAACTGTGCTGCTGAACAACGTAATTGGAATCAACGCCGGCAAACTATATCGCTGCAGCTTACCTTCGGAACGACCTCAGTGAAATCGAACGATTTCGTAGGTAATTTCTTTTCATAATTCGTTTTACATAATTTCATTAAATTTAACAACCTTCCTCGAAGCTCCGGCAGTCCGAAAATGAGCCGCAACAACCTGAATTCAGTGTTCTACGCCGAAACATGCCATCCGACATTCTCCCCCACGACAACAGTGTCTACAGAGCCCTACTCTGTTCAAACGCCGCTCTTTGTAACTACTCTCCTCTTTCGCCCTAATTTTCAATTCTATCAATTTCATCATTATTGAAACTCTAAATTTATCTAATTTGATTTCAAGATGACCCATTTGGAGACCTTAAAGTCATCCGCGATCCTTACTGCACTCTCTTCGTCGCTCGTCTCTCCCACCTCACCATCGAAGACTCTCTGGCTAAGGGGTGTGTGTGTGTGTGAGATACATGGTTGTGCTTTCCTAAACTATTTCTGGAAAATAAGATTCTAGTAGCATTGGATTTTCTAGTCTAAGATTATAACCAGTGATTATAATTGAACCCTTGATTCTATTTTAGTTTTCTTTCAATTTCTTATTTTACGATGTTCATCTCTATGTATTCCTCTATTTTCTACCCATAAATCCCTAATTTATGCTAAACGACTTCTCCTACTAATACATGAGGGGTAATAGTGGAAATGAAATTTGTAAAGTGTCACTATAACACTCTCAGAAGATATTGCAAATAATAAACTGAATTCTTCTTGGAAAAGCAGCGCTTTGCAAATACATTTAAATGAAGCATCCTTAAAATCTTATTAATTTTGTGGCATTTATCATCATTAAAGATATGGTTACCTCTTGTAGTAGCCTGCAAAACATGTATTTTAGCCAGCAAGGTTTTATTATTGGTAGATATGGTTGCATTACTTGCATTGGTAATGTATTATTGGTTGCATTATTTCATACTTCATATTTGTACAATGTCATATTTCATAGTAATGTATTTTATCCTTCATTTTTATGATTGAAACAATCCTTCATTTTTATGATTGAAACAGTGGTTGTTGAATAACTGTATATTTGCAAATTGTACAAACATCTATGATTTGTTTCTCATCGTCTTTTCTAACTTTGGCTGCAGCAGATTCGATTAATGTGTGCCAGGTTAAGGACCAATGCACCCACTCTTCCCATTTTTTTCTCTCTTTAAAACACCACCTAAATAACTTCAAGAACCGATGTGAAAAAACCCTTTTGTTAATTGTGAAAAGGCAAAGCCAAAGTTGAAGCCTTTTTTTTTTGAAAGGTGATTTTCTTTTTGGAGAAGAATATGATGAAAACACACACTCGATAGTGCGCGTGCTTTGATTGGAAGAAAAACAAAACCGACCCCTCTAAATTACACTACCACAACTGTTGATAGTTTGTTGTTGTTGTTGTAGTTAGGCCCACATAGATTTTACAGCGTGTTTTTGGTTTCTTGGTTTTGGATCTTTAAGGGCATGCTCAGAGAAGAAGAAGAATATATTATGTATGTGAGTTTTCTTGAAGTGGGCCCACGCCAAAAATGAGTCTTTGGATGTAAAGATTGAATCTTTGTTTGAAATGATTAGTTTCTTTTGATGAAATGTGTGTTGTGTAGATATTAAAAATGGCTTCTGTTGAGGAGAAGCTCAGGGCAGGAGGTTTTGGAAGTAGTGTTGGTGGACTTAATATTCTTCAAGGGATGAAATTGATGAAGGAAATCGATGATCATACCGGTCGGTTCGATTTCCTCCGTTTTTCCTTTCTTCTTGTAGGATTAGAAATCTTAGTTAAGGCTGAAGTTTTTATTACTGTGTTTATGGAAACAGGCGTGAGAAAGGAAATGAATTCCGAGCTTTGGCAAGCTTGCGCGGGCCCGCTCGTTACCTTGCCGCAGGTCGGGGGCCTTGTCTACTATTTCCCACAATGCCACAGTGAACAGGTTTGAAGACTACAATCTTTTTTTTCTTCTGTGGCTTCTGCCTAATGATCTGTTGATTATGGTATAGAGTCTTCGACGATCTTAGTGATATAATCTTTATGTTTCCATTGTACTATGAGTATTGCTTAGTACTAATCAAGAAACCGGGAGCTAATTTGTTTTCTCGCATCGTTCATTGTTGTAACAGGTTGCGGTTTCCACTAACCGAGCAGCAACTGCTCAGACTCCCAACTATCCGAATCTCTCCCCACAGCTGTTGTGCCAAGTTCACAATGTTTCAATTCATGTATATATGTTTTCATTCATTTTTTTTGTGTTTGTTTTATTAACTAGAAAAGCTGGATTTTATCTTGATATAAGCTGACAAAGTTGTTCCGTTTTTCCGGTTCCGGGATATTATATAGGCAGACAAGGATTCAGACGAGATCTATGCTCAAATGAGCGTCCGGCCAGTGACTACTGTAATTCTAGTAGCAGCAATCAACTAATTTTAATAAGGGATACGTTATCTTTCCGAAAAACGAACATCACCATGAATCAATTTTTTTGTTTTCCAGGAAAAAGATATAATTTCTGTACCTGGCTATGGACTGAAGCCCAGTAAACATCCAACTGAATTCTTCTGCAAAACTTTGACTGCTAGTGATACGAGTACGCACGGCGGCTTCTCGGCTCCTCGGAGGGCTGCAGAGAAGCTCTTTCCACAATTAGTACGTTTATTTGGTAGATGTTTTTTTCCGTCTATTTATGACATTCGTACAAGAATCCAATGCTCTTGATTTGTAATTCAGGATTACTCAATGCAACCCCCCACACAAGAACTCGTTGTCCGCGATTTGCATGACAATACATGGACTTTTCGTCATATATACCGGGGTAAGCATAAAGAAAATTCTATAATACTATCCGATAGTTTTTATCTTTTCCTTCAATCGCCTTACCTTGGCTTCGCTTTTGTCATTATTTAGGGCAGCCCAAACGGCACCTGCTCACCACTGGTTGGAGTATGTTTGTTATTTCAAAGCGGCTTCGAGCTGGTGATTCAATTCTGTTTATCAGGTAATCTTTACGAGTAATGTTTCTGCCAAAACATATATGCTTCCAAAAATGCTAGTAGTAATTACTAACCTGATTTTAAGGGATGAAAGCTCGCAACTCTTATTAGGAGTGAGACGTGTCAACCGGCAGCCAACAGCTTTGCCGTCTTCGGTTCTGTCAGCCGACAGCATGCACATCGGAATTCTAGCTGCAGCTGCTCACGCTGCTGCCAACAAAAGCCCATTTACCATCTTCTACAATCCAAGGTATTCATTAACCCAACTCCGTATTCCGAAAGTAGCAAATAAGTATTGTGTAACAAAATTTGGTGTATATTTGCAGGTCATGCCCCTCAGACTTTGTTATTCCATTTGCCAAATATCAAAAGGCAGTTAGCAGTGCACAGCTCTCTATCGGCATGAGGTTCGGTATGCTGTTCGAAACCGAAGAATCCAGTAAAAGGAGGTAACTAAAAAGTAAAAACATGATCATTTTTTTTAACCTCTGGTATTACAGTAACTTATTTGAGACATGTTTCATTATACAGATATATGGGTACTATTACCGGTGTAAGCGACCTCGACCCGCTGAGATGGCCTAATTCGAAGTGGCGTAGCCTTCAGGTAATCAGACTCAGCCCGACTGTGAATACTGTAATTAGACTAAAAGTCGAGAGTGAATTATATATTTCTAACTACACAGGTGGAGTGGGACCCGAAAGCCTCTTCATATTTCCGTCTCTAACCGCCAATCTCAAACGTTCCTTCCACACGGCTTTGATCGGTAGGTAGCTAAATTATTACTACACCAGTAAAAACGCATTCTTTTACTTTGTGCCTCGATAAATGATGTTTTTTTCCCTGCTTGTATTAGGAGCAAACACAACAGAATGGGAAACCTTAAACAGACCTCCCAGTTATCAGTTCCCCTCAACATCAACGACAACGAGCATGTGGTCTGATCAACTGATGAAGATGCTCATAAAACCTCATAGCAATAGAGTCGTCTCTCCTGTGAATATATCGCCTCCCACGCTAGACGGGCCCAACATCACGAACCAAATGGTCCAAACGAGGGTAATTTCACAAGTCCGACTATAGTGAATCCACGAAACGTCCTGGATGAAAATCCAGCCATCGAACACCAGCTGAGTTCAAATCTTCGTCTGTGATCAAGAAATGATCAGATCAGCTTGTACATATTTAGGCACCAAAATATATTTTGTTTAGGCAACAACTTGTACAACACGTACTTAATGTCATCACAATATCATACATACTTTATTAATTTATAAAATACAGTATTCTTTTGGTCAAGAAGAGGTGGGAAGAAAATATTTTACAACTTGTGTAAAAATGGGTACAACACGGTACTTAATGTCATCACAATATCATACATACTTTATAAAATATTCTTGGTCAAGGAAGAAAAAATGATATATTTCCTGTTTAAGTCAAATTATATAAAATATTCTTGGTCAAGGAAGAAAAAATGATATATTTCCTGTTTAAGTCAAATTAATAAACCGCCATGCACAACCAGTGCACGTGAGGTAATTAATGGAATAAAATCGCTTGTGTTGAAAATTGTGCATTATCAAGTGTTGCTGTTGTTGCGAGAGGAGGTTTTTAGTTTTAGTTATTTTTAGAAGCTGATGTAAGGGAATAGAATCAAATCGTTGATATACAGAGGCTAGGGAGTACTCAGAGAGATATCAATTTTTAGTAATGCTTAGGTAAGAGAAAAAGTGGGTGGGGGTGGGGGTGGGGGTGGGGTTTTTTTTTGAAATCTGTTATATATATATATATAGAGGAGGCTTGAGATCAATATATAGAGAGCGAGAGAGATAAGAAAGAAGCAGAGGATAGAGAAGAGAGAAGAAGAAGCAGAGATAGCCAAGAGATCGAAGACAGTTTGTTTTGTTTTCTTATATTATTACTATATTTTATTTTTCAATTTCATATATAAATATTAACTCACTCACTCTCTCTGTTTTTATTTTATAATTTCTCAGTGAGTGGGCCTGGGGCGGTTAATTGTGCGGACAAGAGCTCCAAATTGTGTCCTTACTGCGGAGTGCAATTGAAAGGCATTTCCGAGCAGGAAAAATCTGATCACAACAGCAAGCGATGCCCAGCTTCGCCAAGCACCCCCAAAGCCAAGACCCTCGAGAAGCCCCTTGAAAAAGGGCGAGGCAAAGGAGGATCTGCCAAGGGCCATTTCAACTATATGAAAGACAAGAAAGGTGGAGAAAGGGGCAAAGCTGTGAAAACCCCCTTTGGGTTCGAGAACAAATCGGAGAAGGAGGAGTGATGATGGTCGAGAAAGGGGCAAGGCTGTAAATATTATTAGTATTATCTCATACAACACCAGTATATAAATAAGTAATTATGGTGATGTATGTATTGAAGTTTGAACTAATTTGTGAATGAATGAATGTTATTGTTATGAAATCTACGTACTATTTTGATATGAAATCGGTTTTTTACATTCACTCGATCGAATTTGCATACCTTATATATAATAAATATGCCTGGTAATTAGAAGATGGCCTTGAGTTCGATACTGGGTCTCAGCCAAAGTCGTTGTATGTACTCGATCCTCAGAAGCTTTAACAGTACGTACATTAGTCTTGAATGATGCAATGTGTCCACTTGCATGTATCCTCTGATGCCTCTCCAATCTTTCTTGCTAGCTTTTCGTCTCAGTTCCGTTATCCAGATCATGTGCAACAATTTATTTTGATCCATCATCTTTAGTTACTTCCACTGCAAGAAAATAAAACAAACACTCTCAACTTGCTCCAGCTCTGTGGCACACTCAACAATATTACTCACTTCCCTAAGCTCTTTCTTTACCTTGTCATCCATGCCATTTTTCGACTTCGATCTTTGACGAGTATTGAGAACCCTTAATTTCCACCTTATATTCAGATCCTTCTGCATTACAATCTCCAGCTTCCTTCCGACCTGCTCAGCAACAACTTCGGGTCCTTTCTCTCTGTCCAAGTTTGCAGCTTTAAACTCGTTGGCTAATAATACAGGAAACTCAGCTTCAACTACTTCTACATTCTCCTCAGTCCTTTCCAATTCAACCGTCGATTTTTTAACGTCGTGAATGAGGGATGGAGTAGATTTCCCATCAATCCCACCCTCGAATTTCGTAGGGTCCAAGTCCTCATTTTTGTCCTTAAGAAACCTAATTTCGGGTGGCCCCTGTGTCTAGCCTTAGAACCATTTTTTGATATCCATCCTTCTTCCTGTCCATGATCATTTTTGCTAACCTTATACTCTCCTGAGCCTGGTCTATGGCTCTCTTCAAGGCAGCAGCAATCGAGTTCTCATCAAAGTCATCGCCATAGAAAGGCAGGGAAAATTAACCGGCACTCTTTTTTGAAGCATCATTTTTAGGAACAAAACAGGATGCCCTCGGTTGCGGCTTATTATCAGGCACAGGTGATTTCTTGCGACTTAATCCGCTTTTACCTTTAACACTATCCTCACTAGTGCATCCATCAGCTACACAAGTTCTTTGGGTAGACAGTGATAGGTTTTTAAAACTGGGAAAAAAAATCGAATATTCGATGCGTTTCAGAAATTTCCATTGCATTGCAGAAACTGAGTGAGATGAATAAATTTCCATTGCATTGCATAAACTGGAAACAATACTTCCTCTCCAAGGAAAATTCAATAAATACTGCAGCAGTATTGCTTACATGCATCAACGTTGTTCATCACCTCTCGTCAGAATCGTATCTGACAGATGAGGAAAAGTTAGCACATAGTATCCCTCGGTTTATTTGATTGGACACGAATGTGAAACTACTGCTTCAAAATTTCACACTTTCCCAAAACATTGGCACATCGAGTTAAAAGGACTAACTTGGTCAACCCCAAAACAGTTGCAGTATCAGATCATTTTTCGGCTTCGAGATATCAGGAGAACTTAGTAAAGGTTGTATTTTTTTGAACTTGGTAAAGAGTCTCCTTTGCAGTATTATAAGATTTGACCGTGCGTATTTTAATCTTCAACAAGTCTAACCAGAAAACCGCATTCCATAGCAGATTCTGTAACTACTATGCTATGTATGGCATCAACAAAAGCATCCCACATGGGGTTTCGGATAACGATATAGAACCTTCATCACTCCCTGAAGCTTCTTCAGACACCTGTTCCACATCTTCCGGATCGATCAAATTCTGATGTTCTAATATCAGAATGTTATCGGGAACTTTGCACTCAGAAGTATTCATATGCCTCTCTTCAACTTCATTCTGTTCAACTTCTCCAGGTAAGTTTTGCTCATCTTCATCATGAGCATTTTCTTTCTGGTTGCCGATTTTTGGCTCATCAACGCTCTTTACACCCTCTTCTATTTGTGGAAAGATGACACTCGGGTTGATTTCTTCCTCCAATGCTTCCTTCAGCCGTTCTTCACTTTCACTGCATAGGTTAGCCCTGCCATCATATGTTTTCAAAACATTGCCATTTTCTCTCCTTTCAGTTTCCCTCCCAGTCTCAACTTGCTCCAGTGTTTCATTCGCACCCAAATTACAAGACTCGTTTATAATCCCATCCAGCTCTGACCTCAGCTCTGTGGCACACTCAACATTAGTCACTTCCCTAAGCTCTTTCTTTCCCTTGTCATCCATGCCATTTTTTCTCTCCTCAGACAATCTATCAACTTCGTCAAGCCTGAAATATTGACATGTTTCACCGAAAACATTCCACTGCCTTCGAGTTCTTTGAGGAGTATTGAGAACCCTTTCCACCTTATATTCAGATCCTTCTGCATTATCACAATCTCCAGCTTCCTCAACACTCATCTCCAACTCTTGAATCCTTCGGGACAAAGTATCAAGAGCCCTTCCGACCTGCTTAGCAACAACTTCGGGTCCTTGGGCATGATCACCACTTGCTTCTCTTTGTTCCAAATTTGCAGCTTTAAACTTGTTGGCTAACAATACAGGAAACACAGCTCCCCCACTATGCGCTTCAACTACTTCAACATTTCTCCTCAGTCCTTTTCAATTCAACCGTTGATTTTTTAACGTCGTGAATGAGGGATGGAGTAGATTTCTCACTAATCCCACCGCCGAATATGGTAGAGTCTAAGTCCTCATTTTTTTCCTTAAAATTATTCCTTTTTGAATCATGGTCCATCTCACCTTGCCTATAAGAAACATTTGGGTGACCCCTCTGTCTAGCCTTAGTACCATTTTGATAACCTTCCTTTTTCCTGAGCCTGGTCTATGGCTCTCTTCAAGGCAGCAGCAATCGATTCTCATAAAGTCATCACCATAGAAAGGCAGGGAAAATTCACCGGCACTCTTTTTTGAAGCATCATTTTTAGGAACAAAACAGGATGCCCTCGGTTGCGGCTTATTATCAGGTACATGGACTTAATCCACTTTTACCTTTAACAGTTTCGGTTTCCGTGTTGAAACTCCAGGTGCAGCTAACTTCACGTTTCAATGGATTTTTTACGGTACTTTCGTTGTCTGTTTTCGGAGGAAAGGGTGTAACGTCAACAAAATGAGTAAATCCAGGAACAGCCTGGAGCTGTGCTATGTGTGTTTTCCCATTAGATGTGTCGATATTCCTTTGGTGGGGGTCCTATTAAAAGACACGTTAAACTGCTTCTTAGGTTCATCAGTGGAGTGATCAGATGCCTCGCCGTCAGAATGTAAGGAGTTTGATTCTTGCGAGAGCACCCGCTCATCTGCAAAAGAAAACTATCGGATTTAGAGCAGGCAAAGTAAGAAACGGTGTACATGAATCCAAAAAATCAGCTGTGATTACTATTTTTCCTAATTAATTCTACGGTTGCCAAATGAAATAACAACTGGGCATTATTGAATTAGAAGAATCGAGCCAATATTATTATTTAAAAAAAAGAGAGTAAGAAATGCCATACAAAAACCTAAGAAATCGGCTATGTTTATCATTGTTAAATAGTGGCAAAATGCAGTCAAATGATTTTTTTACTGCCAAAAATAAATTAATAAAAACAATCACCATATGCGTTAATTACAAGCAATCCTCCAAACACAACAAACAACAGAGCAAACAAACAAAACACTTAAATCACCAAAAAAAAATCCGATTTAAAAAAATATATAAAACTCACCGGAGCTGAGCTTTCTTAGCAGCACCGTCGACCAGCTTCTGGCTCTGAAAGTCCGCGTCTTCATTCCTAAAGCCGCCGAAAATGTTGGAGTAGTCGAGCTTGTAAAAATATATGAACACAATACGGGAGCAGAGATTATTCTCCTCTATGAACTGAGAAACAAATATGTATATTGAGTGCAAACAATATTACAACTCTCTTAATTATTATGCACATCCGCAAAGCCATATATATAGGCATGAAAGAGACAATAACCTAAACCTAATAGGATTATGAATCAACAATCCTAATAGGAAAAATAATCGTAAGAGAATATAGAATAAATCCTATTTCTATATAAACATGAATCTCCATATATAGAATATATATGCTGCTGTGTCAATAGCCCCCTCAAGATGGGAGTAAATGTTTTTAACTCCCATCTTGCAGAGAAGAAGATGAAAAACTTTGGATCCAAGAGGCTTGGTAAGCAGGTCTGCAACTTGTTCTGATGTCTTGAGGTAGAACATTTTGAAGAGGCCTTTGTAGAACCATTCTCTCACAATATGACAATCAATTTCAATGTGTTTGGTGCGTTCATGGAACACTGGATTAGAAGCAATATGTATGGCTGCAACATTATCACAATAAAGGAGGGCAGGTTGTTTATGTGGAATAGAGAAATCATGTAGCAACTTCTTGAACCATATAAGTTCACAAACGCATGAAGCCATGGCTCTATATTCAGACTCAGCTGAGGACCTGGAGATTGTGGTTTGTTTCTTGGACCTCCATGCAACCAGAGAGTCACCCAAGAACACACAATATCCAGTAATGGATCTCCTTGTTTCTGTATCTGCAGCCCAATCTGCATCACAATAAGATTTAAGATGAACTGGACTGGATGATGGATAAAATAAACCCTGTCCTGGTGATCCTTTAAGGTATCTAACAACTCTGAGGGCAGCTGAAAGATGAAGATTAGTTGGACAATCAAGAAACTGACTGAGTACTTGGAGAGAATATGAAATGTCAGGTCTTGTGAGAGTGAGATAAAGCAATCTCCCAATTAATCTTCTATACTCAGATGGATTGGAAAGAGGATTGCCTTCCTCTTTACTGAGCTTTAAACCTTGTTCAAATGGGAATGCAGCTGGTTTGCTATCAAGGAGATCACAGTCTGAAATAATGTCTAGTGTGTATTGTCTTTGATTAATTGTGAGTCCACTGCTGTTCCTTGCTACCTCAATACCAAGGAAATACCTGAGGGGACCTAAATCTTTAAGCTGAAAATGACTGGACAAGTACCTTTTCAACTTAACAAGAGAGTTAGAATCAGTACCTCCCAAAATAATATCATCAACATAGATCAATAAGAAAGTGAGGGATGATCCAGATTTCATAATAAATAAAGAAGAATCTGCAGTACTCTGAAGAAAACCATAAGAGGTAATAACTGAGCATAGCTTCTCATTCCATTGTCTTGATGCCTGCCTCAATCCATATAAAGATTTATGGAGCTTGCAGCACATATTAGATGATGAGGGAACTGAATAACCCTCTGGAAGAGTCATATAAACATCCTCATGCAAATCACCATACAGGAATGCATTATTTATATCTAGTTGAGTGAGATGCCAATTGAGTGAAGCAGCCAAAGCTAAAACTGTTCTGACAGTAGCTATTTTGGTTACTGGAGAGAAGGTTTCAAAGAAATCCAACCCCTCTTGTTGAGTGTACCCTTTTGCAACTAATCTTGCCTTATACCTTTCAATTGATCCATCTGAAGTTCTCTTAATCTTGTATACCCATCTGCAGCCTATCAATTTTTTATTTGGTGGGATAGGTATCACAGTCCAAGTATGGTTGGCTTCAAGGGCTTCAATCTCTTTATTCATAGCTTCCTGCCATTCTGGATGTGTTGCTGCCACCTTGAATGTTTTAGGTTCAGTATAGAGAGCTGTAGACATAACATACTTGAGATATGGATCACTCAATTTGCTGAAACTCAGATGATCAGAGAGTGGATATTCAGTTTTGACAAGTGGTAAAACTTCATCATGTTGTTGTGCCTGTTTAATCAAATGACACTGATAGTCTTTGAGATAACTTGGAGGCTTGTGATGCCTTCCTGTTCTTCTCACTATGATGGTAGGTGGTGACTCATCAATGACATCAGTGTTATTATGAGTCATTGGATCAGGAACATCATGATTGGAATCTGCATCAATTGCAGGATTATTATCCAACAATATCTCAGGTGGTTGTGTGGTTGAATCATCAGGCTCTGGGGTTACAGTGCCAGTCTGTGAATCATGAATATTTGAATCATGAGTATCTGAATCAAACACATCAAATGGTGTTGAATACTGAGGTTGCTGGGACTGTGATTGGTTATTTGAATCATGAAAAGGAAAAATATCCTCATAAAATCTTACATCCCTTGCAGTGATGTAACCATGATTCTCAATGTCATATAAAATGTATCCTTTGATCCCTTTAGGATATCCCACAAGTATACATTTGTGAGCTCTGGAGGTGAACTTATCCTTTCTAGGATCCAGGTTAGTAGCAAAGCACAAACAGCCAAAGGTCCTTACTGCAGACAGATCAGGATGCTTCCCATACAAAATGAAGTATGGTGTTTCATTGTGGATGATTTTCGAAGGTGTTCTGTTGATGAGATAAGTGGCTGTGAGTATACATTCACCCCACAATTCAATAGGAACATTTGACTGGAATCTCAGTGCTCTTGCTACCTCAAGTATGTGTCTATGTTTCCTTTCTACCACAGAATTTTGTTGAGGAGTATATACACAACTTTTCTGATGTTCTATCCCATGATTATTAAAGAAGTCATGCATCTCAAACTCCTTGCCTTGATCACTTCTCACTGTTTTAATATGAGTTGAAAAGTGATTTTGAATGGTTGAAATAAAATTCTCCAAGATTTTCCTTACTTCTGACTTGGAATGCATCAGATATACCCAAGTGAACCTGCTTTTATGCTCAACAATGGTAAGAAAGTACTTGGAACCATTATGAGAACTGATAGAAAATGGCCCCCAAATATCAACATGGATCAACTCAAAAAGTGATACAGATTGCTCAATGTGTTCAGGGAAAGGTAACCTTGTCTGTTTTGATTTATGACAGATTTCACATGCATGCTTAATGAACTTATCAGAAACCAAAGGGAAATTTTTATTAACTTTATGCATAAGCATCATTCTTTGTACAGAGGGATGTCCCATTCTCTTATGCCAAACATCAACAGAAATGCTATTAATATAACTACTGTCTTTGTCTTCATCCTTCTCTGAACTAACTTCAAAATGATATAAACCTCCAATCTCCTTAGCTTTCCCAATCACCTTGCAACTGTGTATATCCTGTATGGCACAAGAACCATGAGAGAAAACCAGTTTTGACTCAGTGTCCATTAATAACTTACTTACTGAGATCAAATTAAATTGGAAAGATGGCACTAAGAGAACATTGGTAAGTATAATCTGTTTACTGAGATTTACTGTTCCAACATGAGTTACCAATGTACTTGTACCATTTGGTAACTTGAGAGTTATAGGGCCTGTTGATCTAATATCCCTCATTCCCTTGGAACTATTGGTGATATGATCACTGGCTCCTGAATCCATGATCCATACTTTGCTACTTAAGCTTAACATACAGTGAGAAGCAAGTGTATAGGAGCAATGATTACCTGATGTTTTCTTTTCTGATGAACCAGCATTCATTCCTTGCAACAGGTTGCATAGATGCTGGTATTCCTTTGATGTCATCTTTACTCCTGTATCATCTTCTTGTTTCTCAACTTGATTGACATTGGACTTCTGTGAGGAACTTTTAGAGCCTTTGTCTGGATATCCATGCAGCTGAAAACACTTATCAACTGTATGATGAGGCTTCCCACAATGGCTGCAAGTCACTCTCCCTCTATTCTGACTTTGGCCATCAGAAGAATTTCTTGAAAAATATCCAGGTGGATATCCATGTATGAGAAAACATTTATCCACAGTGTGGTTGTCCCTCCCACATTCTGTGCATATTATTGAACCTTTCTTGCTAGGCTGACTCCCACTTTTATTCCAAGTTTGCTGACTTGAACCTTTGGTGTCCTGCCTTGCTGCCATAGCATTGGATTGTGTATTGTTTGATCCCAGATTCTTTAGCTCAATATTGGATTCCTCTTGAGACACTAAACTGAAAATCTGATCAAGAGAAGGTAAGGGATCTTTGAGGAGAATCTGATTTCTGAGATTCATATAATCATCATTGAGCCCCATTAAGAATTGCAAGATTCTCCTTTTGTTTGCTTTCTGATGATTGTCAATCATGGCTGGGCATGTACTCACAGAACACACAGACAAGGGCTCTAGGGCTGTTATTTCATCCCAAATACCCTTCAGTTTGGCATAATAAACACTTACCATGTCTCCTTCTTGCTTTGTATTAATCAGCTTTTGTTCAAGCATATAGACCATATTGTTATTAGCTTTTGAAAATTTGGTATGAAGTTCTTGCCATACCTGTCTTGCAGAGGAAGAATATGCAGTAAAACCTGCCAATTCTGGGGATAGATTGCATGATATCCAAGTTAGAACCATAATATTGCATCTTCTCCAGTCTATGTATAGAGGATCTTCAGGTGCGGGCTCAGGTAGAGATCCATCAACGAATCCATGTTTATTTTTTGTCATGAGTGCCATCAACATGTTTCTGCTCCAGGATTGATAATTCTTTGCATGTAGCGGCTCAGGCACCAATTTCTGACTTGGAGATTCACCATAATGTAAGAAGTATGGACTAGAGGGTTTTGTTGGATCCATAGGGTCTGAGGAGTCGCGTCCAGATGAACTGCTATCCTTTTGTTTCGCCTCTTCTGATTCAACCATGTCGCGCGCGGATTAGATGAGCTCTGATACCATGTAAAAATATATGAACACAATACGGGAGCAGAGATTATTCTCCTCTATGAACTGAGAAACAAATATGTATATTGAGTGCAAACAATATTACAACTCTCTTAATTATTATGCACATCCGCAAAGCCATATATATAGGCATGAAAGAGACAATAACCTAAACCTAATAGGACTATGAATCAACAATCCTAATAGGAAAAATAATCGTAAGAGAATATAGAATAAATCCTATTTCTATATAAACATGAATCTCCATATATAGAATATATATGCTGCTGTGTCAATAGAGCTTGGAGGCCCGAGAAGCGGGCGACCCGATCCGAAAGATCGAGGACGGGTTGACAGAAGAACGTCGTCGTACGGGTTCCTGGAGTGTTTTCTTCGGTGCGGAGGTCGGGACAGAGACTCCATGGAAATGGAAGCAGAGGGGATTCGGGTTTTTATTTCATTTGGGTTCTTCTTGTTGGCTTTCTTGAGAGAGAAAATATCAAATTTGAAGAGAGAATCAACACAAAAACGAGCTGCACAGCAAGCTCAAAAGAGGGAAGAACAAACGAGCGGGAAATAGAGAAAATGGAATTTTATTTCCCAAAAACTTAAAATACATCAACATAATAAAAGTGCTGAAAATATAAGTAGCAATTTTGTAACTCTACAAATTACAAAACTCCCATTTATTCAAACAAGTGAAAAACAAAATCGCGCGCACATCCCACATTCTTTTCTCCATCCTTCTTCACTTTCAACACACCCCTCCTCAAGATGGAGAATGGATGCTTCCAAAAGCCATCCTTCTTCACTTTCAGATTGTACTTTTGAAATAACACGCAAATGTCATGCAAGATAACCAATCAATCTTCCTCTGTAATTTTAACTTTATATAGAGTTTTGATTGTGTTGCATTCATTTTTTCTTACAGTAATGCCATGCGCACACACAACTTTAATTGTATTTCTTCTAGCTAATTCCTGTTCCTAGGCATGTTTTAGATTTCGACCGGCCTCCCGAGTCTCGTGTAATGATTAAGATCTCCTAATATCGACATTGTCGTGGACCTCCTGGTAGCAAAACTATGTGACACCCTTACATACACATCATTAATCTTGAAGAGAATGCCACTGATTTAAGACACATATGTCTGCAGCTCCTCACGATTGTTTGCCAGTCAACTGTTCTCTTGTTTGACCAGTACTAACAAACCTCAATTATATAATATAGGGGGTGTCTAGAATTCATTTTAGGTATCATACATTCAAATTAATCTAAATCATTAGATTCAAGTACTCCTTCTGTCCCTCAGTCAACTGTTCTCTTGTTTGACAGTCACTTATTATAAAAAATATATAAAAATTATTAAAAAATACTAAAATAAAATTTATACTATAAATTTTATTTTAGTATTTTTTAATAATTTTTATATATTTTTTATCATTAGTAATCTACGGTCAAACAAAAGAACAATTGAAACAGTGAGAGAGAGTATTTAATAAGAGCCATTAAATTCAATAAAACAACATGATATATTTATATTACGGTGAGAACCACCACATATTATTATTTCCTATATATTTCTAACTTATAAAATTCATCACTTACAAAAAATTTCAATTTTTTAATGAAAAAAAAAAGAATTTTCAATAGATTTCTACCAATATTAATTTTTAATTAAATACTATTATTGTTAAAATAATATTTTTCAATTAATTAAATATAATTTTTTAATTTAATTAATATTTAATTTTTTCAAAATTTTGTTAAGCAATTTTACTAACTAATAAAAATAAAAATAAAATTCAAACGATGTGCTTTTTGTGTCCATTATATACTTATCAACAAATAAAATATTTTAATTTTAGATTTGTATTGGTAAGCTTATTTAGTATTCATTTCATTCAAATATTAAATATCAATTTGTAATTTTTTTTTTAATTGAATATTTTTATTTAAATTTATTTATAAAATCGAGCATTCTTATGTCAATTATAATAATATAATCTCATACAAATTAGGTTCACCAACAAAGTGCGAAATACTTTGAGCTTTCCGAACTCTTTACTTTGAACACCGAGAGGCTAGTTCCTCCATCCCTATGGACTTCTCTTGCATTTACCTAGATCAACGAATGATTTAAGTTTTTTTCGATATATTTACGATTGAAATCGATTCTTTCATATGGGTCAAACTCGATTATCATTAATTTAAAAATAATTCAAACATTCATTGACATGTGATACAATAAATATCTCTTGTAGTAGTGTTATCCAGATAAAGAATTTGGTAAATTTATTGCGTGAATTAACAATAAAAAGTACAAACCAATCCTACAAAATGAATTAAAAAAGACAATCATTTTTAACTGATTTTCGTCTATGAGAAAAAGTGTTTAAATTTATTTATTTATAAATATTAAATGAACTAAAAAAAATTATATGGAATTATTAATTGTATTATGAAATTTTTATGTGTTTAAGGAAATTATTAATTGTATTATGAATATTTTATGTTATTTTATTTTAAATAAATTATTTTTAATGTATAAAACAATATTTTGGACAAGTAATAAAATATATTATATTAAGTGTATTATTTAATTTAATAAATGATGTATACAATTTTTTTTATCTTAAATAATTTAATTTGGTTTAATTATATAATATTATATTAAATTTTCAAATTAAAAAAACCTATTATAGCATGTTATCTTTTTTTTAAATCTTTTTAATCAAGTTATTTTTAATTTGGGTAATAATTCTGTAATATAAGATGCATGATATAAAATCCATTTGTCAATTTTCTATTTGATAATGACTATAGGTATGGTACCTATTTAGCATTTTCCATATAATATATTATATTATATATTATATAAGAGCATTTCCAGTGGTGATTTTAAGTTTTGGGTGATGAGTAGGCCACATGTGCGTCAACTCATATTTTCTCTACTTTTACCCAAAAAAACTTTTAATCCATCCAACAGTTCTACCCCAAAAATAAATTTTATAGGTCCCACTACTTACTTATTTTATATTTTTTTATTTATTATTATATTTAAATAATAATAATGATAATAATAATAGTAGTAAAAGTAAAAAAAATGATTTTTAGATTAAATAAAGTAAATTAATTGCAAAATAGTAGTAAAAGTAAAAAAAATGATTTTTAGATTAAATAAAGTAAATTAATTGCAAAATAATAATTGTCCCGTAATTTATAAAAATAATCGCAATCGATATATTGACTTTTAAAATTTAACTATTTCAAAATTCTTATTTTTAATTAATTTTTATATAAATATAAAACGCAATTGATATATTGACTTTTAAAATTTAACTATTTCAAAATTCTTATTTTTAATTAATTTTTATATAAATATAAAACGTTAAAATTTTAACTATTTCAAAAATTTTAATTTTAATTATTTTTTATATAAAATAAATCCGTTAACGTTAAAATTTTAACTGTTTTAAATATTTTAATTTTAATTAATTTTTATATAAAATAAAAATACAAATAATCCGTTACAAATTTAATTAGTTCAAAATTCTTATTTTTTATATAAAAAAAAAATTGAATAGTTCAAAATTCTTATTTTTTATATAAAAAACAAAATAGCGTTAAAATATAAAATAATTCTTAGTTCAAAATTCTTATTTTTTATATAAAAAGAAAATTGAATAGTTTAAAATTCTTATTTTTTATATAAAAAACAAAATAACGTTAAAATATAAAATAATTCTTAACATTAAAATTTTAACTATTTAAAAAATTACAAAAATATTGATTTTATTAATTAATAATAGTAAATAATAATAATAAAATAATGTTATTTTTTACCTCTACCCGGGTAGAAGTTCTTGTACCCCAGAACTTTCAGGAAGTCCTCACTTTTACACATCAGCACACCTCCAATGACTTCTACCTTGTTTTTGGGGTTTTTGCGTGAGAGGTAGAAGTACACGTAGACTTCTACCTCTCCATTGGAGATGCTCTTAGAGCATCTCCCATGGTAGTTTCAACTTTTGGGTGAGGAGTAGACCACCTATGCGCCAACAAATACTTTTTCTTAAAAAAACTTCTACCTCGTCCAATGGTTCTACCTACAAAAGTCACACCACTAACTTATTTTTTTATTTTTTATTTCATATTTATAGAAATAATCAAGAATATATTGATTTTAAAATTTTAACTATTTCAAAAATTTTATTTTTAATTAAATTTTATATAAAATAAAAAATAATTTCTAACGCTAAAAATTTAATTATTTCAAATTTTTATTTTTTATTAATTTTTATATAAATAATTTTTAACGCAAAAAATTTAACTAGTTAAAATTTAATCTATTTCAATATTTTTAATTTTAAATAATTTTATATATTCAAAATTCTTATTTTTAATTAATTTTTATATAAATAATTTTTAACGCTAAAAATTTAACTATTTGAATTTTTTATTTTTGTATTAATTTTTATATAAAATAGAATAATTCGTTAAAATAAAAAATAAGTTAAAATTTAATCTATTTCAAAATTCTTAATTTTAAATAATTTTTATAAAAAATACTCGTAAATAATAATCTGTTACGTTAAAAATTAAAATAACAGTATTAATTTTGTTAATTAATAATTCAAAATAATAATAATAAATTAATAATGGTAAATAATTATAATAAAATAATAATATAATTTACTTCTACCCGAGTAGAAGTTCTTCTACCCCAGATGTTTTAGGAACTCCTAATCGTAACACGTCATCGCATCTCCAATGGCTTCTACCGCATTTTTGGGTGGGAGGTAGAAGTACACGTAGACTTCTACCTCTCCATTGGAGATGCTCTTAGGTCAAGTTTTGAATGATGATTTTATTTATATTTAGAAATGAAAGTATTTGGTTAAACATTTAGGAATAACAATAAAACATACAGTATAAAATCATTACTCTATCCCATTTATAAATATAAGACCCTTTTGGAAAATGTTAAATTTTGACTTTTCGATCAAAAAGTGAATGATATAAATGTATTTTAAATTAAAAAATAAATTAATTATAATGGAGTTGAAAAAGCAGAAAGATAAAGTTTCCATAAGATAAAGTTTTCATCAAAATATTATAAAGTTTGGGTAGAGTGTTTCTTCTTACCTACCTATAAAAAATAAAATAAAAAATAATGTAGAGTGTCTTCTTCCACACCAACGCACCTACCTATGCGATTCAATTTATTTCAATTCAACGCGGTTCAAATCATTTAAAATAAAAATTAAACAAAGATGTGCATTTGAATCTATAAATCAGCCCTTCCCTTCCAAACGAATCTCTTCTTTTCTCCTTCCATTTGTTGGTAAAAATTAAACAAAGATGTGCATTAAACAAACTTCCTATGAGTGAGCGATAGTTGGTAATGTTTGTGTCCTTACTCTTGGAAGCCCGATTGTGGTGAGGTTGATCCAATTGTTGCATCATTCTCGGGAGGAGCAGTTGGAGTGATATCTGCTTTGATTGTGGTGGAGATAAACAACGTGGTGAAGCTGCAGGAGCAGAAGAAATGCAAATACTGTGTTGGTACATGTAGTATACTCAGCTCAACTTTATTTTCCAATTTATCTAAGGATAAACTTTCAAATTTAAGTCTACTCAGGGTGAGTCTTCATGGACAGCATAAGAAACTATTTGTCGGACTTGGTTACAAAAGGAAAACTTCTTAAATTCTTCGGAATATGCTTTTGGTGTTGTTAGTGTGAAAGTTCGCTCTCGTTCACATGGAGTCTTCGGACTCCTGTGAACTAGCTTGAACTTCACACTTTGGTTTTTGAATGAACTTCATTCTTATGTGTCTTTGTTATTTGTACAGGTTGAGTAATTCTAAGTATGCTAGTGCTTGGAAGACTTAGCCTTATGCAAGTACAAATTACACTGTGGGTCTTGGAAGCACTGGTGCTGATAAGTCCCTGGAGTTCGAAGTTGCAAAGGGTTCGAACTCCCTGTTCACTGATTCACCAAAGGAGTGTTGTAGAAGTTGATGGCTCTGGAGTTCATCCTGCTAGGGCTATGAAGCCAGAAGCGCGAAGAGTGAGAAAGCCCTGCTAAGGGAATTCGAACTCACTGAAGTAAAACATCAAGTGGCATCTACGCACTCCCCGTTCGAAGTTCGAAGGCTCGCCAGAGACAAAGGACTGAGAACAAGTCAGTGTTGGAATATTCGAGATTCCATAGAAGATGCTTTGGGCTCGGCCCATTAAGCGAAAATCCCGGAAGCCCATTAGGGTTTCATCCACGAGGTCTATAAATAGTCGCTAGATTGTTTGTAGAACTCAACACTTTTATCTGGAATTTCCTAAAGAGAGAAATATTGTAATCCGAGAGTATTCGCTAGAAAGCTCCGGTTCACTCTACTGTAGTACACTTAGAACGAGTTCGCTAGAAGGAGTTCATAGTGTATCTGTTTAGTCTGTGGTTCATAGGACGCTAGGACTTTGAACTAATAGACGTTGTTTTTGGTCGTGTGACCTTTCTATAAGTTCGCAAGGACTTATAGATGTTTGATTGAAGTGTTTAATACAAAGTTTTCATTCAAGAACCTCTTTATTGTGTTGACATATTATTATAGTTCATAGACCCAACGCGGTTTACACTACGGGTCTACCAAGTATTGCAGTTCTTAACACTGTAGTGCTTAAAACACAATTTCATTTGGTATCAGAGCTTAAAACACTACAGTTCTTAACACTGTAGTTCTTAAAACACTGTAGTGCTTAAAACACTGGAGTGTTTGTGGGACTACATTTGTATTACAGGATATCTCACTTGTGCTAAATGTTCCAACACGGGATCTCTTGTTATTTTAGTATACATTGCGCTTTTCACGTCCATTATACACTTATTAACGAATCAAATATTTTAATATTGAATTTGTATGCATAGGCATATTTAATCATTCAAATATTAGGGCATGCACAACGGTGGGTTCGGTTCATACCAACCCACCACAAATAAATAATTTATTAATTTATTTTTGTTATGAATATTATTAATTAGTGAATGACTAGTTTACCCTTTTTTGGTGAACAAGACATAAACACTACTTTGTATCCTATATAAAGGGGTCTCCCCATATGAATGAAATAACAATTCACAAGAATTCACAACAATTCTATTCTCCTCTCATATTGTCTCTCTTTCTACTATATTATTCTCTCTCAATTCTCTTGAGTTTATAACACGTTATCAGAACGAAAGCTCAACCGCGTTCTTCATCGAAGTTCTACTCATACAAGATTCGAACTATGGCAAGAATTTATATGTTTGTTTATATTCATTAATAATTATAAATATATCTACTTCTCTTCCCTTCTTCTTAAATTCAAATGTTCCCGAAGAACATTATAATTTGATATTTCTGAAGTAATATAATATGTTCCCGAAGAATATGTTCCCGAAGAACATTATAATATGATATTCCTGAAGTAAATTCATATGTTCTCGAAAGAACATTATAATCTGATATTCCTGAAGTAATATCATATGTTCTCGAAGAACATTATAATCTGATATTCTGAAGTAATATCAAATTAATTATCCCTAGTAAATCAATTAAATTTTTAATGTTCCTGAAGAACATCATGTTATGATATTCCTGAAGAAATATCAAATTTAAAAAAAAAAATTAAATGTTCATGATGAACATCGTGATATGATATTCCTGTAGAAATATCAATATCAAATTGATTATGATTATATACTAATAATCTCGAATATATATTTGAAAATTGACTGTGAAAGATTCAATAGCTTTGTGGAAAGATTTAAAAGAAATATACGATCACCCGAAGTTGGTCGTACGTACTACCAAAACGTGGTATGATTGACTCCACATTGGATTACGAGATTTTAATTAATATGGCGAGACATATAATTAAGCTATCATGAAATTCAACTCACAAGTTTGAGTCACATTATAATTTGATATTCCTGAGGTAATATTAAATCAATTATTCTTAATATATATATATAAAATTGAATGTTCCTGAAGATCATATACCCTGGTTTAAATATTATAATGATCGTTCTGGAAGAACATCATGATTTGATATTATTCGATAAATATCAAATTAAATTGCTCCCGTAGAAGCAATAAGTTTGGAAATATCAAATTAAATTGCTCCCGTACTAGCAATAAATTTTAAATGTTCCCAAAGAATATTATGATATGATATTCCCGCAGAAATATCAAATCAAATTGTTTGTCGTGTAGCAATTAAAATTTAAATATTTTAAATCGATATTGATATTCAAAATATTCTTGAAAGAATATTAAATTGCTCCCGAAGAAGCAAATTTCAAAACATTAAATGTTTTTGAATAAAGTTACATCATCACGATACTCATACTAAAACGCCAAATTCGATTGTTTTCGTTGAAACAATGATTATGAATTATCTCTGAAGGATATCTTTTGAAAATCGAGAATAAATGTACTATGTTGGTACTCATGAAATATCGAAAAAGTCTATTCCAATTAAATGTAATTTCTGAGAAAATTATATATTGAGATTTATTTTGGTCTCCGAAAAAAGTTTGGATGACACAAGTATTTTGATCCCCGAAGGATCATTGGTAAAGATATTGTATCCCCGAAGGATGATTGGTAAAGATAATGTCTCCCCGAAGTATCATTGGTAAATACTGTTATTCAAATGATGACATACTAAGAGTGAGCTCTAGAAGAGTTTTACTAGTTATCCTCACGAGTACTACAAATGTACTAAAAATGATGCATATCATGATTATTATTAAGTGCGTGGAAATAAATCAAATATTTCCTATCTGCGAATTAATATGCAACGTATATTAATATCACCACTAAAGTGTATGAACGGGCATAATAGAAAATAAGGTATATTAAATATCTTAAGCCCGCGATCCTGAAGATCGGTTTACAGCAAAAATGCTGATTTGCATATTTAAGGAAGATCATTTCCCGGCATTAGGGGGAGATAAGAATATAAAGATATAAATGCCGAGAAATTTCATTGAATGAAAACGATCTTCAATTTTAGATCCACGCACCAATCAATTGAACCCGAAGTTCATTAAAATAAGTGACTTGCAATATTCAGCAAGTAATCTGTCAAATTAATGAAGGTGTGACAAAATCACATATGTTTGTAATAAATAACTATAAGAGTTCAAATGCCAAAAAGATCAACTCAAATGTTGATTCTAATATACGCCAGAAGCGTAGTAGATCGATCTGAAAATATAAAATAAATCCGCGGAAATACAAAGAAATTAAGTCACCATCAGAATCTCCTGAAGAGAGTTAGATCGAAATCCCATTAGAAAAGCATGTGCACATGATAATAGAAAATTGTGGGATTGCGGAACAACCAAATTAAATATTTTGGGAAATGATGAAAGATTTGGTTGATAGAATGAATTGTCATCAACATGGAAAAATTCGTCAACGACATAATTGCCTCAAGAGTTGCTCTAGAAAATTTGGATCCAAAATTTAAATCAATGATAGTGTGCCCGCTGCACTCGAAAACTAAGAACCGAGCAATTGAGGCTGAGCATGACTCGCTAAATAAAAGAGATATTTTGACTCTATATTACACACCTCAAAATATTATCCCAGAAGGATATACGTGGGTGTTCGTAAGAAAAACGAGTAATGATGTGGTGAGTTATAAAAGCGAGGTTAGTTGCTCAAGAGTTTTTCGCAGAAACTTGATATTTTAAGTATGATGACATTAAGTTCCGCTACTTTATACTTCTGGCAGCAACAACAATAGATTTATGCATCGAATGTATGATCTGGTCATGTAGAAGTCATTAGAAAGATACATATATGAAAATCCTGGATGGATTTTAAGATTCCTGAAATGAAAGGAAATGAAGATCAGAACATATACAATATTATATTACATATGTCATTATGGACAAAAATGATATTGAAGGCAAGGTCCCGAAGACCGGTGATTGGTCCCGAAGACCAGTGATTGTACTCTTTTTCCCTCTACTAAGTTTTCCCCACAGGGTTTTCTTAGTTAAAGGTTTTTAACGAGACAATCACCACAAAGGTTACAAAGAAGCCATGAAAGATGACTTTTGGATTACGGCCATGCAAGAAGAGTTGAATGAGTTCACACGAAATAATGTTTGGTCCTTAGTTCCCCGAACTTCAAACATCAATGTTGTCGGAACTGAATGGATTTTCAAAAATAAAACAGATGAGCACAACCAAGTTGTTCGAAACAAAGCTCGTCTTGTTGCCCAAGGATATGCCCAAGTAGAAGGCATAGATTTTGATGAAACATTTTCTCCGGTCGCCCGAATTGAGTCCATCAGACTCCTAATTGCAATTGCATGCCATGTTGGCATCAAACTCAGACAGATGGATGTCAAAGCTGCCTTCTTGAATGGTGTGTTGGAAGAAGAAGTCTATGTTGCCCAACCTAAGGGCTTTGAGGATCCTAAAAAGCCAAATCATGTCTACAAGCTTCATAAAGCTCTTTATGGCTTGAAACAAGCTCCTCGCGCCTGGTATGGATGTCTTACGGACTTTCTTCTGAACTTCGGCTTTGTGCGTGGATCGGTGGACAAAACTTTGTTTATCAAGCGAGATGGCAAGCACATGATTGTTGCCCAAATTTACGTTGACGACATTGTCTTCGGAGCTACTTGTTCTAAACTTGTGTCTGCCTTCACAGAAGCTATGTCCTCAACTTTTCAGATGAGTCTTGAGGGGGAGTTGCATCAATTTCTTGGACTTCAGATTTCTCAACGCCCAGATGGGATTTTTGTGTCTCAAAGTAAGTATGCTAAAAACATGGTTGAGAGGTTCGAGATGCATCATGCCAAACCAGCAAACACTCTTATGGCAACTACGGAACGCTTGTCTACATTAACGAAAAGTCGGAGTGTAAACCAAACTCTTTATCGTTCTATGATTGGGAGTTTACTTTATTTAACTGCCACTCGTCCTGACATTATGTTTAGTGTTTGTATGTGTGCCAGGTACCAAGCTGATCCGAAGGAAGACCATCTACGAGCTGTGAAACGGATTCTCCGATATGTCTCTGGGACTTCTCAGCTAGGTCTTTGGTATGCGCGCGACACTTCATCCAACCTAGTCGGTTTTTCTGATGCCGATTGGGCAACGGACACGGACGAAAGAAAAAGTACCTCAGGATGTTGTTGCTTCCTTGGCAATAATATCGTGTCATGGCATAGTCGGAAGCAGAATTGCATAGCACTTTTAACGGCTGAGTCTGAGTATGTTGCAGCTGGGAGTTGCTGCACTCAATTGCTTTGGCTAAAGCAGATGTTGGATGATTATCTTATCGAGAGTGCTCCCTTGGTGCTGTTCTGTGATAACCAAAGTGCTATCAAAATCAGCGAAAATCCTGTCCAGCATTCTCGCACTAAACACATCGACATTCGACATCATTTCATTAGAGATTTGGTTGATCGTGATATAGTCAGTCTACAGCATATTTCAACAGAAAAACAGCTCGCTGACATCTTTACCAAACCTCTTGACTTTGAGAGATTTCAAACTCTAAGAAATTCTCTCTGCATGTGTTTTCTTTAAGAGTTCACGAAATTTTTGAAGTCTGAAAGATTATTTTCTTTACTTCTGAATATGCACGCTGAATCGTCGTGGATTAGTCTAATAAGTTGAACATGGATACGAGGCCGCTTTAGTCTTCGGACCCAAGTGCATTTATTCCTCTGAGTGCAAACATGTGAACTTGGCATATAACTCCCATAAGCTATCATTTGCATAGATCCATAATACCAAGTAGCGGAGGACGCCGGATCACTTTGTCCGCCGGCTCCCCTCTTCGAAAGGTAGCACATGGACACCCCAGTTTAAGATGCTCTTCCATCACACTTCGGAGATGCAGGATGATCCTTGCTCCCCTCTGACTGCTGTAATGAGCATCTGTTGCATTTCATTTAAAAGCTAAAACTCGTCTGGAGGACGCAGGATGATCCTTGCTCCCCTCTGATTGTAGTAACGCTTAGTCCCAAGTGGAGTGCCTTAAAAGTTCACCTTGCACTCATGAATTAAAATCTCTTGTGCGGTGCAAACTCATCAAATATGTTTCGACGAAACACGGCATGTGTTCTTGTGATTGTGACGAAGGACGAGTTAAAATTCTATCACATACTTCGGTCCGTTTCACCGGTTTTTATCTCGAGAGATTTTTCTTTATACTCAAAGTTTTTATCACCTCGTGTGAAATTTTTGGTTTTTGGAAAATGATGAAATGTGAATTCTTTTCTGGGAAAATACTTGCTCTTCACTGCCTCGTATCACCGCTTAAATCTCCACTAAAATGTTTTCGAATGTTTTGATTCGTGTTGAACGCTTGAATGCTAACTCGGGATGTGTTGTTTTGTTTGGTTCTCATTGTAGTTCATATTCAGCATCTCGTGGAGTTCAATCTTTAAGGCGTAAGATGAGTGTAGCAGCTTCCGGTGACTTACATTACCTCAAGCATGTTAACGCTCACGCCAGCATGAAGTCCATGCCAATACTTTCGACTACCTTCACCAGATGACCCATCAAGGGGGAGGGTTAGGTGGTGCTGGCTCATCTAGCAAAAGTTTGCACCTCAGTGATGCCTGGTTTTAAGTTTTTGATAAACTCTTGAACTATTTCGTTTTTCATTATCTCGTTGCATGCATAAGACTTGAACTATTTTCCATCATGCATGTTTTTCATATCTTGTTTTGATGAACTAAGTTTTGATGTTTTGATGTGTTGATGTTTGAACTCTTGACTAAGTTTTTTGTTTTTTCATATCTATTCAATGTAGGTGCTTCACCTTGTGATGTATCTCTTGACAGGGTTTTCTTAGTTAAAGGTTTTTAACGAGATAATCACCACAATATAAACGTGAATGTTGCGTACTCTTTTCCTCGAGTATTTTTTCCTAAAGGGTTTTATAACGAGGTTTTTAACGAGGCATGTACATCACTCAACTCGATAATAATGAGAACATCAGAATGTTCCATATGAGTTTATTTTCGAGATAAAGTGAGATATTGAACATGAAGTTCAAATGATTGTGAATTGAAGTTCACATTATTGTTCATTTGTCAAGAAATGTATATTGAACACTAGACGCATCTAAAATACTTTAGAAGAGTTACCGGCCGGTTATAGCGATTGCGAATGCTCTAGTCAATATAGATGTCTGGTAAAGGAATGTCCCAGAAGGACGAAAAATATACATTAATACAAATGAATGTGAAACTCGACAATTCGAAGGTTGAGTCCTGAAGACCAAAATTTATATTTGAATAACTAAGTTTTTCCTATATGGTTTTATTAGTTATATACATGTTTTTGTAAATACAAGTTTTTTTTTGGCATCAACTTTGTGTGTTTCTTGCGCTGTCCGTCGACTATTGTCATATCTTCTTCGTACAAGCTTTGATTGACATGATTCAAGTTTCTATGGAATACTCACTTCAAGAGCTACGCATCCATATATTACAAGTAATGTCAAAAATATGCGACTGGAGTCGCATGCGACTGGAGTCGCACAAACTTGCGCTGTAAGTGCTTGGATGTGCAGTCCGTCGATTTTAGCCATATCTCCTTCATACGAGCTCTGATTGACATGATTCAAGATGTTATGGAATCCTGACTTCAAGGGCTATCTCCATCACCAAATTGCGACTGGATTCGCAAATCATGCCTCTCCGGAAATTGCGAACGGAGTCGCAAATCATGCCCCTCCGGAAATTGCGACTGGAGTCGCAAATCATATGTGCAGTCTGTCGATTTTAGCCATATCTCCTTCGTGCGAGCTCCGATTGACATTATTCAAGATGTTATGGAATCCTGACTTCAAGGGCTATCTCCATCACCAAATTGCGACTGGAGTCGCAAATCATGCCCCTCCGGAAATTGCGACTGGAGTCGCAAATCATGCCCATGTGCAGTCTGTCGATTTTATCCATATCTCCTTCGTGCGAGCTCCGATTGACTTGATTCAAGATGCTATTGAATCCACACTTCAAGGGCTATCTATATCACCAAATTGAGACTACAGTCGCAATTCACATCACAGCTCACAACAATTGCGAACCGGTTCGCAATTCTGGCCTCCCTCCGTTTGTTGCGAATGGGTTCGCAATTCCCAGCTCACAACAATTGCGAACCAGTTCGCAATTCTTTGCCCCTCTCAACTTTTGCGACTTGAGCCGCAATTCCTAGCACCTTCAACTCTTGCGACTTGAGTCGCAATTCATGCACCTTCAACTATTGCGACTGGAGTCGCAAATCACGGTCCTTCAACTACTGCGACTGGAGTCACATTTCATGTGCATATCCAACAATTGCGAATGGAGTCGCAATTCCCATGCTCTCTTCATTTGCGAACGGAGTCGCAATTCTTGCCTTCCCCGTCTTTGCAACATGGATTGCTATTTTACAACTTCAATACTATCGACGACCATGAAGACGATGAAATGCTGAAGCCTCAACGACGAGTGTTAATCACGATGGAGTTGAAAACGAAGTATTGAGATCGATGGAGTCAAGATAGAGTTGAAGTTTGAAGTCGAAGAAATTAAAGATTCAAGATTCGAAGATTCAAGAATCAAAGATTCCAAGATTCTAGAATCCAAGTACAAAAAGTGATGTCATCCATGGATCCGTGATGTCAGCCAAGCATGTGACCAGTGAGATTGCTCCACATCAGCGCTCCACATGTGCGGCACTACTATATAAACCCATGGAAGCTGAAGACTTCACTTGACGATTTTGAGAGAACGAAATCTGATATTCGAGTATCGCTATCGTTGTTTACGGCTTATAGCTTTTAGAGTTTTGGTAGTTGTTTTGTGCTGTGCACCACTAGTAGGGTTATGTGATTTAGCTCTAGGTGTAGTAGTACTAGGTCTCTGGTTCGTTGGAGTGCTGCGTCACTTGGGATACGACCTTTGATCATTCCGTCTACCTTTCTCTCCACGTGTAATAGCTTTCGTTTTGTGATCAATGAAATGAAAAATATTACATAACTTTGTCTTCACAACTTTACCTTACTTTTGCTGAGTGTGTGCGAACGAAGTTGCTGAAGTGTTAAGTGTTTAAGACCGACTTCGCGAAAAGTTGGTATCTTACGTCGAAGACGTAATTTCAGTTTTAATGAGACTGATTGATCACCAATAATTTTCGAAAAGTCAAAGATCTTCGGTGATTACAATCAGGGGGAGCAGACTGTACTCTTTTTCCTTCGTCGAGGTTTTATCCCATTGGGTTTTCCTGGCAAGGTTTTAACGAGACAGCAATCTTGAAATAGTCGTTTATGAATATTATTAATTAGTGAATGATTAGTTTACCCTTTATTGGTGAACAAGATATAAACACTACTTTGTATCCTATATAAAGGGGTATCCATATGAAGAAATAACAATTCACAAGAATTCACAACAATTCTATTCTCCTCTCATATTGTATCTCTTTCTATTATATTATTCTCTCTCAATTCTCTTGAGTTTATAACAATTTTCAATTACTTTTCTTATTAACTAAACTACATAATCTATACTTTTACTTTTTTAATTATATATATTTTTATTAAATAAAATATACATTTGAATTACAAATATTTATTATTCATTATTATGTATAAAAATAATAAATTTAATTTAACAAATAATTTTAATTTAATAATTTTAATTTAACGAAATTAAAATTAAAAATTATGATTATAGTTTAATGCAAAAAAATTTAATTTAACGCAATTAAAATTAATTATCTATATAAAATATAATTCAGCTAGCAAATGTACTAGGTGTCATATGTTCTACCCGTTGGATTATGTTCACACTTACTTCTAAATAATTGACCGTTAGATTAAGAATGTGTTCTCACTATTAATTGATTAATATTTATTAATAATTATTAAGAAATTAAACATTAATTGCCGCAACTAATTATATCAATAATTCACATTTTAATTCGGCCGATTTTATTTAATTATATTTACTTTTTTAAACTCTAAATTATAGTAAGGATTGACTTAAGAAATTCAAATTAACTAATATATTGTTTTTTTAATTTATCTCCATAATTATCTCCACTCAATCAATCAATTATATTAATAAAAATCAAATCTTTTTATTCCATAATTAACGCAGCTCTTTTATCATTATATAAAGCGTTTGTTTTCTACATTTCATTTTTATCTTCTGCTTTTATCATTTTTATTGTTCATCGTACTTAAAAATTTTATTGTTTATTATTCTATAATACTGTATTTTTTTTGCAGGAACACTGTAAGTATTAACATGAATTTTTTATAATTGTTATTAAAGTGTATTCATCTCCTTATTTGTTTGTAATTTCGTTTTTTTAATAACTCAATTGTATTTTTTTTTCTTTTTTCAGGAGAATTGTAAGTATGTTTTTATAGTTTTTTGATTATTTATCTAACCATTTCATTGATTTTTTTTTCTTTTGCAGATTAATATCTCATGATTTAATCTAACTATTTCAATGTTTTCATCTTTTGGCAGTACTTTAATTTGAAGTCGAGCCGCTTCGACCTCCTCTCCTAACATAGTATTCGATCGTCATCTTATATTTGTACTTCATGATGCTTGGCACCGGAAATCCCTGAAGCCCCTTCCTTCGGATCATCTAAATTTATGATGCTCGCATTCAACCCTTTTTTATTATTTCAACTTTGATTACATGTTCGGAAAGATATCGCAGCACAAGATTTCTACAATTTCAACTTTGATTACATGTTCGGAAAGATATTGCAGCACAAGATTTCTACAATCCTCTTAAGTGATGTTATTGTTCAACTCGATCTCTCTAAGTGCCCTAGAATCACATTGTTGAAGGCCACTTGTGAGTTGTCCCACATTGAAAGTTTGAGAGAAGGGAGTATATTATATAAGCCTAGAGAGTTCTCCTACTTAGTACCATATGGTTTTGAGATAGATTGAGGCTCTCTAGTGCATATTCAAGCTCCCGCTCTCGTGTGTGCGCTAGTCGTGGGACCGCACTTGAACACCCCCATTTGGAATTTGACATGGTATCAGAGCAGGTTTCGATCCTGTTTGTGAGTGGTTATAACCACCCTTTGACTAGGACTCACAAGTGGAGGGGGTGTGTTGAAGGCCACTTGTGAGTTGTGGGGGTGTGTTGAATGCCACTTGTGAGTTGTCCCACATTGAAAGTTTGAGAGAAGGGAGTATATTATATAAGCCTAGAGAGTTCTCCTACTTAGTACCATATGGTTTTGAGATAGATTGAGGCTCTCTAGTGCATATTCAAGCTCCCGCTCTCGTGTGTGCGCTAGGCGTGGGACCGAACTTGAACACCCCCATTTGGAATTTGACATTGTTATCGCATCCTTGCACAAACTGAGTTTGTTTGAGTCGCAAGGCTTGTTGCTGATCTTGCCGGTCATCGTCGCCAAATGAGCAACAAGCAGCATCAGACAAGTTGTAGCCATGATTGTCGCAGTCGAATTCATTTTTTTTTTTAACAGAAACAAAAGGCTGTAAGAAAGAGATACTCCAGTATAGAGATGGATGGATATGAGTGTGGACTGTGGTGTGTGATCAGTCGAATTTGAGTTTAATTTTATAGAGTTAGAAAATCCTGATTAATTAATTAATTAATTAATTGATTGATTAACTATTCCTTCTCACTCTACACGTTTTTAGAAATCAAGTACTCTACTACAGTATATATATATATATATATATATATATATATATGTGTCTTTTGTTATGTCTCCCACGCTGATTGTTTTATTCGTTCGTACCTATGATATCACAATTTAATTTAATTATATTTAATGTTTAAGCTAATTTTATAAAAAAATATAGTACTTCTCATTTTTTACAGAATCTAAACTAACTTAATTTATAACTACCCAACGTACCCATCTTACATTGTAGAGAGTATAACATTTTTTTTAGATAGCATATCTCAAAACAAACAAAAAAAAAAATTGGATTCTACTATGAAATAACATGATAATTAATTTATATCAATACATTTTTGTCATATTTCTCTAAAATACATTAGATACTTGTTGACCTATGGTCAGCGAAATTGAAAATTGAAGTCAAATCGACAACCTCTCTTTAATTACTGCTAAAAAAATAATCATTAAAGAATCTGTGAAAGTGTTTATCGACAAAATGATACTGTAGATAGTTAGTAGTTTATACTAATTAATTATTAAAAAAAATTAAACTCTAATTAATTATAATAATAAAATTAAATTCTATAAATTCACTAGAGATGAAATTTTTTAAGTTAAAAGTTAAATAAAGTAATCAATAGTTAAACTTACTTAAATTAGACAATTAAAATTATTAATATTAAAAGTTGTGTAAAGGCTTAAGAAAATTAGACAACCTCTAATAAAAATAGGATTTTTTTTTAATATTCCATACTTTCAACTTAGAGTTACATTTTCCTATTAGAATAAAATAAACTCCCAAAACTTTAATAAAATAAAATAAACATTCAAATGTTTGATAACAATTGTACTTTACCTAAATTTTATTATTTATAATATTAAAAATATTAAATTCTTTATTAAAAATGCACATTATCTAAAAAAATCATAAGTAAATAAAAATTAATTTTCAAAAGATCAAGATTTTTTTTACATTTTTATTTTATTATATTGAATTTTAAAATTAATTTTATAAATAATTTGACTTATATTTTATTTATTTATATTTATTAATACAAATAAGCTAAATTATTAATCAGAACAGTTAAAATAAATTCAAATATAATAAAATAAAAATATATAAATATTGTATTTTAACTAAAGATTTATATATTTTGAAATAATAAATTATGGTAAATCCAATTTGTTATAAAAGCTTTGAGTGTTTACGACTCTATCATTTTCTTAGGAATTTTAGGGGGAAAAAGATCTTGGTTTATTAAATTACATTTAGTAACTCATAAAATATATTCTAAGGTCTTGTTCTTTTGGACTTAATTTCAGTTCAGTTAAGTTCAGTTCAGTTCTATTCAGTTAAGTTCAGTTCAGTTTCAGTTTGGTTTTTAATAAAAATAATAAAAAAAAAAAAATTAATGTCAATAAATATTAAATGTTTGTAATATTGAAGAAAATCACAAAAATTACAAAATTTAAATAATCAGTCAATCTACTTCCATATGATCTACCTCCTTATCATTTTGTTGTACTTGGTTTTTAATAAAAATAATAATAAAAAAAAAATTAATGTCAATAAATATTAAATGTTTGTAATATTGAAGAAAATCACAAAAATTACAAAATTTAAATAATCAGTCAATCTACTTCCATATGATCTACCTCCTTATCATTTTGTTGTACTCCATCGTCATGCTCTTCGGTGTTGTTATCTTTCCAAATAGCTTCAGCTATATCCATCCTTACCTTAGACATGAGCTTCATTCGATTTTTGTCATCCAAGTTTGTATCTGTTCTCCTCCTGGCAAAATCATGATGTACAATTTGAATACCACTCTCGTGCATTCGTATGAAATTATGAAGTGTGAAACAAGAAACAATAATTGACATCTGATACTTTTGTGATATTTGAGACATAATTTTCAACACCTTCCAACTTTTTTTCAACTGACCAAAAGCACATTCAACTTTCATTCTTAATGAAGAATGTCGGTAATTGAAATGTTCTGAACCTCTAGGTGGTCCATGCTTATATTCCGGAATATGATATCTGACGTTGGGATCGCAAATAGGAGACAAATATCCAAGAGTATTAAGATATTCAGATTCTACCAAATAGTATTTACCTACAACGTAAAATAAATTTTGCATCAAAATTAAAGAAACAATGTGCTATAATAAAATAAAGCAATTTATTTAATTATTACCTTCCGGTGGATGTGGAAAACATATTTTGAGGCAGTTAAAGAATCTCGCCATACAGTTAGATCATGGGCGCTCCCTTCCCAATCCACATTGATAAATATGAAAATACTATCAAATGAGCAGCAAGCCATCACGTTTCAACTCTTATTACCACTACGATCTCGAAATGGCGTATCAATACGATCGCTAATAATTGCTTCAATATGTGTTCCATCTATGGCACCAATAGCATCCTAAATAAATTTAAACATAAAAACATTAATTAATTTATTTATTACTATTAGTTGCCAGACTTGTTCAAATCTCAAAATAATCTTATATTATTATTTATTTTGTATTATTTATTATTTGTAATGTTTATGTAAATTATATAGTAATTTTGTGTAATATCGAAACTTCTAACAAAAAAAATAGTGTCGTATATTTATTTGAGTATTCACATGAACAATTTATTTGATAAAACTTCTAACAAAAAAAAAATAGTGTCGTATATTTGTTTGAGTATTCACATGAACATTTTATTTGAATTTATCGATAAATCATAAAAGTTATAGAATATAAATCATTTTTTAATTTTTTTAACCTCATAAAAAAATAATAAATTTAATAAAATTGTTTATTATATACAAAATATTGAAATTTTAACAATACTAATTTTAGTTTTTCATTATTTTAAGTTTCTTATTTTGACCTTAATTCAGTTGAGTTCAGGTCCATTCAGTTCAGTTCAGTTCAGTTCAGATCTATTCAGTTCAGTTCAGTTCAGTAAAGTTCAGTTAGTTTCAGTCCAAAAGAACAGGTAAGTACTTTAAAATTTATTATTTTTATTTATTTTTTATTAATTAAAGTATTACTAAATTTACAATTATAAAAAGTAAGATTATTGTTATTCTTAACTGCATTTTTATTAATTATTTATTAAGTAACCCTGTAATTATCATGATTTATAATTAAAAAAATATAAATTATTTAATTCTAAATAAATAGTAATACAATCATTACCTTTTATTTAAAAAAATTATTTGTTTTAAAAAATATTTTGAAAAGGGCATTTAAAATTTCTATAAATTAATATTTATATTAATAACCTCTCTAAATTAATAAAAACCTTTATTTAAAAAAATTCTTTGTTTTAAAAGATATTTTGAAAAGGGTCATTTAGAATTTCTGTAAATTAATATTTATATTAATAATCTCTCTAAATTAATAAAAAATTTCGACTTGTCTTTTAAATAAAAAACACTCGATAAATTAACAATCTTTCTAAATTAATAAAATTTAACGATTTTAAAATTATTAATTTATAAATTTTTTACTGTATTATTATTATATAGAATTAAAATGAAATGTATGTAAACTAAATTAAAATTAATCTATTTAAAAAAATTAAACTTACAAATCTTAGTTAAAAAAATAATTAAAATTTTATTATTTATATACCATTTAATAAAAATATTAAATTTTTTATTTTAACTTTTTAAAATATTATTATAATACATATTATTAAAATAAATAAATAAATTATTAATAAGATTAATTTAAAAAATCATTTAATAAAAAAATGAAAAATGTAAAAAAAACTGTTTTCATTTAAAAAATAATTTTTATTTATTAATGAAATTTGTTGAGATAAAGTATGATTTGTTTACCAAAATTTGTCTGAGTATAAAGTTTTTTACCCTAAAAAACTAAAATGAATTGTAAAATGAATTGTAGAAACATGCGGCAAACTAATTCAAACGCCCAGCAAAAATCCGGTCCCGTAATTGCCTTATCACTTTCAGCCTCGCCGATAAACTAATAGTTTCACGGCGGCGACCGTACGGTGATGAAATCTTCTCGAAATTTCTACTGATCGTTTCACCGTAGGTTCTTTGGGTTTGATAGGTACATCCGTGCTTATAATATATCTGATTTCTCCTTTTTTTTTTTTGTTTGTCGTTTGTTGTTTTGGCCGGTGGAAGTATTTATTCTTCGCTCTTCGATGAGTCTGTGAAGATATGTCACCCATTTAATTGGATAATTGGTGAAAAAATTATGTGCGGAAATGATAAATTATTGAATTGTATTTTTAGGGGAAATGCAGAGAAAGCTTGAATTTGCCATTTTTTGTGATGCTCTGTTTTGGAATTGGTATCTAAGGATATGAATATTAGAAGATTTGAACACAGTGATAGTCATAATGTAAGCCGAATGAAAAAAACAATGGTTAAGACGGATTGAATTTTTATTTGAAGATGAAAAATGGTGGAAACATAATGAGTAACTTTTGTGATCAGACAAATCACCAAATTATAGTCCAAGAGAGTTTTCAACTGAAAGTGCTATTCACTTATTTTGTCGCGATGAGCTCAACACCTGACCTAACAAATATTTCATGCCTGTGTCAGGTATTCAAGATGATTGGGTCGTTTATCACTAGAGTATTTGTGTATGTGCCACACCCACTTCTTTTGTTCCATTCAAATTCAGTTTCCTTTCTTAGTTTGTACTTCTGGTGCAGGCTGATATTCGGCTATATCTATCCTGCATACGAATGTTTTAAATCTGTGGAAATGAATAGACCCGACATTGATCAACTTCGGTTTTAGTGCCAATATTGGTATACTGCACGTTCTATTTATCCTACGGATGACTCAGTTAGTTACAATTAAGTCATGTGTTATTTCCTTTCAAATTTCAGGATCTTGGTGGCTGGGTTGACAGTTTGTGAAAGGGTTGGCGATACGTTCATAGGCTGGTAAATATTTTTAAAATGGTTCAGGCACTTTAAAAAATAACTATTCTATATTTGGATGTTATAATGAAAGTTTGTTTTTCCCGAAGGGTTCCAATGTATGGTGAAGCTAAGTTGGCCTTCTTTATATACTTGTGGTTTCCTAAAACTAAGGTCTGTGATTTTTCCCTGGGATCCTTGTACGGTGTTGGTTAGTAGCCTAAGTATTCTTGTAATGTATTTTGATTATATGTTTTATTCTTTACATGATTTCAGGGAACGACATATGTTTATGACTCCTTCTTTAGACCATATGTTGCTAAGCACGAGCCAGAAATTGATCGTAATTTGATAGAACTGAGAACAAGAGCTGGGGATATGGCAGTCTTGTACTGGCAAAAGGCTGCGAGCTATGTTCAAACTCGAATTTTTGATATTTTGCAGTATATTGCCTCACAATCAAATCCTCCTAAACCACCTAAGGTGTGTACTACTAAAAGTACACTATTAGAAAAGATTTCGAATTCAAACTTTACTTGATACCTTTTGCTGTTTTAATAATTTCTTTGTGAAGTTGCTCTGCCATTGAATGCCTTAGTTCCTTAATCTGGTAGCTCTTGTTTTTTGTATTTGGTAGTATTTCTAATCTGGTAGCTCTTGTTTTTTGGTACATAGGAATTTTCTTTTTCTTGTCCTTTGTGTTATCTTGAACCTTAAACATGCATCTGTCTTTCTTCTTCCGTTAGAGCATGCCAATATTTTGCTTTTTAACTTTCCCGCGTTGTTTATTTCCTTGTGCATTTTTTTAATTTCGTTTTTATATTTGACCTTCTTTTGTCTGCTCGATTACCATATTCCTCACTGGAGCTTAAAAGCTCTTTCAGTCCTCAATTTTTAGCTTTTTTAAAGTTTTCTCAGATTTTGTTTTCAAATTTACCCCACAGCAGCAAGGTAATAGAGTTGTCCAGAAACCTGATTTGCCGTCAAACTTCACACCCACTCAGCCACAGGATGCCCAGCCCTCATCTCCTGCTTCAGACACAACATCCTCAAGCGAGCAGCAAGATGACTCGTCAGACGAAGAGGCGAGCCCTTCTGAAGATTCAAAAGCAGCAGCACCAACTGCTGATCCTCCAATTCAGAATGAACAAAAAACGACACCATCAGGATCCCTTGCTGAGCGCACTAAGTCTTTGAATAACAGTGAAGGGCAAGCAATGCAAATTGATTTGGCCACAGAACCACCTGTTGTTGCACGGGATGAGAGCTTGGTGGTAGAGGTCGGAAGAGTGACTCGGTCCAGGTTTAGGAGGACAATGTTAGCCTCTAAATAGAAATTTGTAAATTCTATGGGTAGGTTAACAATATATATGTTGTGGATTCTTGATGTGTCAGATGTTCATTTTGTACTTGTGATTTAAAGATTTTACTTTAGATTTGTTTTTTCACAAATTTATATACTACATTTTTTTTGGCTTCCACAATTTCGTACTGAGCACATATTAGAATATAATGGTAATTTTATGAAAGTGAATGTATTTTATGTGTATGATAAATTTTTGTGAAAATGTATAGTTAGCCTCAAATAAAATTCTCAGCACATATTAGAATATAATGGTAATTTTATGAAAGTGAAAATGTATTTTATGTGTATGATAAATTTTTGTGAAAATGTATAGTTAGCCTCAAATAAAATTCTCGATTCCTGATTCTTTATACTATTGGCACCCATCTATATGCATGTCCTCCAATTTACATTATAGTTTGCAGATGCAACAAAAATACTACTGGAAAACCTCCCATAAACCTATAAATTATTTCAGAAACCCACCCCAGGGATTTTTCCATTTTTTAGGAGTAATCACAAATTATCAAGAAATTATATACAAGGTCCAAACATAGCCTATCTTTATATTTTTTCCCATGTGGTTAGAAATTAGAACTCCTAATATCTGCACTCCATTAAGGCACGTTGCTACAACACTTTCATCTCCACAGATCTGATGTACTCGCATGATCTGACCTCAACCAGTAATCGTCATCAATCTGCAAAAGAAATTATAAAGTTAAAAATACTAATGCAAAACAAAAATGAAAAGTAGAACAAACGGGCTCTTGCTCAGCTACGGGGTAGTGGGAAAATGTCACAGGCTGAAGCCCGGAAATGAACTTACACCCTCATATAATGGAACTATTTTCTGGGCCCCATATAACTTTGAGCTTGTCGAAGTATCCGAAGGACTTGAGGGCAGATCTGCATCGCCGGCCCTTCTGCTACCAGCCCATGCCAATGGGTCCGATAATTTTGTTCGCTTGACGGATATGTCCATACTTTTCTTTTCATTTTTGCTGAGATTTTCAAAAACATATTACTTCAAAACATTGACCTTTTACTCTTTTTACCTTTTTGAGTTACAAGTTTGACATCTCATAATCTTGCAACAAATAGTCAAATACCTTAGGAGATATACACCAATTGGTCCAGTGGTGCTTCTTACAATTAGTCTATACTGCTTCTGACAAAAACCAATGTCCTGTGGAAATAATACCAATAAGAAAACAACGTATAACAAAATTAGTGAATGAAAGGTAATCGAAATATCCAAACCTCATCGGGATCCGGCACTTCAACAAAGCTTGCACGAGGAGCTTCAATTGCAATGACAGTTTGGTTCTGTGAAAATCACATCACAAAGATACATGGTCAGAAGGGCAGAGTGAGGCATAAAATATGTAATGGATACATTTCTCGACTAAATTATTATTTTTCAAAATTACAAATACCCACTTCACATATGCTTAAATTTTACATATTGCATTTGCATTGGTGATTAGTGAACAAAGTCAACAAATAAAAACCTTGAGGGTTTCTTTTGTAATATAAAAGATAAATTGTTTATATATATATATATATATATATATATATATATATATATATATATATATATATATATATATATATATATATATATATATATATATATATATCCCTAAAGCCAAATATTGAAGCCATGGGAGTTGCAAACCCTCAGGTGCGGAAGACTCATTATATCATCCTCGGTCAAGAAAAGATTCCTGCAAGAGTCCAAGTTCATTAATTTTAATACACCAGGCCTCACTACTAATATATATACAGAAACTATTATCAGTGATGAGCTCCATACTTCTGATTATTATGATTCGACATCAATTCCCTTAGGCTCTCTAGTTTTTCCCTGTGTAAGGGTAGGTTGTTAGCAAAGCACCTTTCAGCTATATTCAATTATAAAAATGTTGTTCCTCTGTTAATTTTTAATTAATCAAACCTTATACGGTCATCAAGACTGCAATCTTCTGCGGATAAACTTTCAACTTCAGCCTGTCATGATGATACAATAATATATTGCTAAATCTTTCACTATATGCTTCTAAACCTCTAATGTTTTTCATTATCATTAACTGAAATTTAAAAGCATGTCCTTCAATGATGTATAATACTATTATCATAAAGTTACCATTTAACTAATACTTGAAAGATAAACAGATACATGGGGATAGTAAGTAACTAAGGAGAAATGCCAAAATAATAGTATGAGTAAGAAATAATATTAGAAATTAGCACGTAGAAATCCCAATCAAGCAAGAGTTAGGTATATGATCTGCCAATATAGGCAGGAAAAATGCAGACACTTCTGGCCAAAGTCTAGCCAAATACCCAAACAAGGTAGGTGAATTGATATTTGTTTTTTGAAAAAGCTTTTTTCTAGAAATAAATACAATGTATTGCAATAGGGAATAGTGGAATACTAACGAAATACCATCACAAAATAACAAGCCTATCCAGTACAATTGCAACTAAAACATAAAAAATATTTTCCATGAAAAAAAATATGTGATTGGTTTGAGCACTATAATTGAACCTTCAAGTCAGTGACTCCACCATCCAGCTCTCTAGGTGCCCCAAAACCTCTGTCACGAAACATACTATGGATTATAAATACACCTTGATGATCAAGGATATGAGCAAAAAATTATAGTAACATACTTCCAATGAATGTGATTCTTAGTCGTCTTTTCCATCAAACCGATCCCTTCAAGAACATTTGTGATATCATAAATTCTCCTTTTTTGGACCTGTACATAAATGAAATGAATATAATGAATATATCTTAAATGTCAATGACGGAATACATCAGTATAATAGTCATACCTCCAAAACATCTGTAGCTCTGTTTAGATCAATAGTTCCATCCTTAGCCTCCAGAATCAGTCTGACAAATTTCTTTGTCAACAAACCTGCCAAAATAACATTTTCAGAACTCTAGTTGCAGTAGCGAATCCAATTAACAAAATGAATGTGTAATCTAAAACATAGCTCACCTAGGGAGCTGTCATACCGACAAGCAGATAGATTAAATCCATCAATTGGTTCTGTAAGAAAGTAGATAGCAGTGAGAGAGGCAGAAAAAAAATCCATTCATCTCTGATCAATCACACACCAACATGGTGTAATCTCACTTTACCTGACTTTGGTTCCTGAACAACAGTCTTGACTTGTTTTGCAGATTTAGCTTTAGGGCCGCGCCTAGCACCCATGCAAGATTTGGGTCCAGGAAAAGAGCTGTTGACCGCACCCTCCTGAATAGGAACTTGAACACTTGCATTTCCAGTTATCTTAACCTCAACACTTGACTGAGTTAGGAATAGTAAAAAAGCTTCAAAATCGAAGTAGAAGTTGTAAATGAAGATATCAATGGAACTAACCCAGGAGACCTGTGAGTTATTAAAATCATTTTTACAAAAAAAAAAGGGGGGTGAAACTTGAAATAGCCCTCCAACCATACCCATAAGTTCTGTTCAGACCCTAACATATTCAGGCTAAAATATAATACTCCCAAATGTGAAGTGGATAATAGTAGAAAATTTAATTTCGAACACAAAATTTGCATCTAACCCTGACAGACTTGAAACATCTACCAATACAGAAGAGGTCTTAATTTTTTTTCAACTACAGTTTGTTCAGAAAGAAACGGAGAGATTTAGCAACACTCAGTGAACTCTAAATAATCGTACTAATAAAATAAATATCCATGTATCCCATACAGCAAAAATATACAACTTGAAAACTCATAACCTACAGTGGGTGCAAGAGTAACTACATCTTTCACATTAACGTTTGTGTAGGACAACACCTAGTAAACTTCAATTACGAAGAGGGATCATGACCAATATGCTAAGTCGACAGAACAAACACTCAATGTGCATCCACCCTTTTAGAGATTTTGGCACGCATGACCATCGGTAATCTCGAAAGACAAGGAAGACTCTACAAACACCTTCCAAATTCGTAGCACGAAACGGAAATAAAAGCAACAAAACTAAGCCAAATACTCGTATAAAATACTCCGATATGAAAGAAAAGAAGCAAAAGAATCTTTATCAACCACCTTTTCTACAACTACGGTACCAACAGCGAGTTAAATTGAATTGTTTATCAAAATAATCACGTAAATCAAGCAAAAATATACTCATCGAATTGAATTACAGAATAAATACGAGAGCTCAATTTCTCAGTCAGCAAACAAACACACGTTAGAAAACTACGTACCGCGTAGTGATTCGGATTCTGATAGCTGCTGGTGCCTTTGCTATAATCAGCAACAAAATTACCAGGATCGAGTTTACAGGAGCTGGTAGGGATGGACGGCGGAGCACGCCGGCCGCGCACCTCCGACGAGTGATTCTGACTCTCGAAATGCATTCCAGGTGTTGGCATATTCAGGGTCAAATTGAGGTCCAGATTCTCGCCGGAAGTCGACATAATTGCATCAAATTTCAATTCCCACACACAAAAAAAAAAATCAAAATACAGAAGCGAATCAACAACGGAGAAATCGGAGGAAGGGGTTTAGAATTTAGAAATGTAAAGCAGCGGGAGTGGAGGCGGTGAGTTCGAATCGGCGCGGCCCGCCCGCCTTGTACTGACCTTTTTGTCACTTATCGGGCTTTTGTGGGCCTCATGTTAAGTGGGCCCACCGGATTTGAATACTGTGATGGGCTTCAAACGAGGTTTAACGTGCTGTGTTTTTTTTTTTTCGTTTTTTTAATTTTCATTTATTTTAAGACTTTCGATATTCTTAAGATATTTAGGTAGTTCTTTAATTTAAAATATTTTTAGACTTTTAAAAGTCACAAATATGTAACAAATATGAATGAAAAACATTTGGAGATGAATATATATATCAAACAATTATAACATCCGATTTTCTTCCACTAGTGTAGACACAATGATCTTGAGACGAGACGTTGAAAAACTCGATGCAATCGGTGATGGCTTCATTGTAGTGCGAATTTGAGGAGTAATAGTACGAACTGCATGAGGTCTTCGGTGTCTCGAGCACTATCCTATCACATGATTGCCGCCGTCGTGGGGCTGCTTCCGACGTCGGCGAGCCTCCTCCGACACGAGGAGAGACGAACCGCGTGATCATCTTGCGAAACCGGTCGAATAGTTTCATAAGAAAAATAAAATGGATGAAAAGTTCTTGATCGAAATAATTAAGATGACAACAGAATCCCTAAGCTTCTCTTATTTATACAAGTACTACTACATCTACATATAATTAATTATTTTAGTGTCTTTGATTGGAAGCAGTGTCTGACGGAAAGAAATAATGATGATTAAGTCACATTAATTATGTCTCATTGTTAAACTTATTAAATGTCCTTTTTAACCTTTATTGTCTAACCTATATCAAGATAAATTTTGGAGGGTTAATAAGTAGCTAATTAAGTACTCTAAATTAATTATTTAGTTGCTAGAAATGAGATCATTCCATATGACGAGTATCATTTTGTCTCCTAGGCACTCAACAAAATTTTGTGTTTGTATAAGAAATGAAGAATTACACAGTAGTATTAACTAAAATTTGAAAATTTATTTGTAAATTTATACATTCATATTGAATAACACTTTTTCTATCTCATAAAAGATCAACAAAAAATGGGTCATCTTTCCTCGGCAAAAAGAGTTATATTTTCATCTCATTTCAACGATCTTATTTGAGTAGAAGAGAATATTAAATAATATACTATCGCTTGTTACAAACTAATAGTCAAATTGAATAAAGTAAATATGAAATTTCAAAACCATCATATTATTATGTATACTCAAATATACTCAAATACATATGATAGTACTATTTAAAACGAAACATAACACAAGAAAATTTGTTATGCGTATCATGCACCATTCATTATTGAATACTCAATTTTTCAAAAAAAAAAAAACTCATGCCATAGCCGCATCACTAGTTCCCTTCTTCTTGGAGAAAATCCCGGCAATGAACGGCACGAGTTGCTTCTTCTTTTTCTTCTTCTTAAGCGAAGGGTGTCTCTTGAGCTCATCATCGGCCTCCTCACCCGCCGGATGAGGTGGCACGACTATGTGGGCCACCGGCGGTTGGGACGAAAACGACACGCATTTCTTCATCACTCGATCGGTTATCATCTCTTCAGAGTTCTCGACGTATTTGAGATCTTCCGCATCGGGATTCAACGAGCCACGAGTACTCTTCAATCGGTCGAGCTCCCTCTTGGTTTGTTGGAGCTGCAGTTGTAAAGAGGAGAGAAACTGCGCCATCTGAATGCTCTCTTCGCGTGCTTTTACGAGGCTTTGCTTCGTCTCTTCCAGCTCGGACGCCACCGTTCTGCGTTCGTGCTCGTGTCCCGTTTTGTCCTGCATCTATCGCAACCTTATTGTTCTTGTGAGGTACTTCATGTTGTAATTAATTAACTGTAGAAAATATATACAACAAAATAAAAACACAATTAATATATTCTTATATATCGTCACCTCCTTGAGCTTGGTGGCATAGACCTCACCGACGAGGACTCTCTCGCCGAACAACATGACGGCCTCTTTCACCGATCGGAATGGGGCGCTGGTGTCGATCTCCGCCCTATTTGCTCGACGGCCACCTTCCATTTTCGAGTAATATATAATAATAATTATGTTATAAGAAACTAAGGTGTATAATTAATTACACATATTTATATATATGGATATGTAAGATGGTTTTTGGGAGTTGGGGGGATTGTGTAATGCGTTTGTTGCAATGATGAGTGAATAAGTTTGTTTAGTAGTATGAAGAGAAGAATTGGAGGTTCGTTTCTTGGCGTCCACTTCACTGGAATTCTGTTGTATACATGTTGTTGCACTTGCACCTGGGAGGTGTGTATTACCGATATTGCCCCTTGAACGCCTTCTGAATTGTGATGTTTTACCTCTCAAATATAATGGAGTATTTAAATAATAACTACTAAGTGTGTGTAACATATTTGATCCATCTCCCATCTCTTCAAACCGGACTACTGTATGTAACTTCTTCTGGACTCTTGTCAACAACCAGTTGGATGTTGAAACACGTTCTTCAATTCCTTACTGACCTATCGCAGCAGGTGAATGGCACCTCGACAACAACAGAAAAACGAAATATATACACATAATATATTACTACTATATATATGAATGTGAAACCATTTTATTCTTCTAAGGGTCTTGTGTAAGCAACAGAATACATAAGCAAGCAATGAAAGTCGTTAGTAGGAAAGCATTCACATCAATATAAACAATATGAACATATATACAGTAATAGTAAAGTGACGGATCATATGAACCGAAGATATATGCCTTTGGAACTTGTTTTTCTCGGTAAGTATAAGGATCCGAAAGAGCTCGAGCTCAGCCACATGTGCTCTCGACTGAATACGCAGCTACAAAATTTTGTATAGCAATTAGCTAGGTCCATCGATCACAAGGTACATTGATAATTGATAATCGGAAATTCACAACTCAAATAACAAAATACTCCGACAAGTTTTTACCTCCTGAAATTTTAACCGGAGCTCGCACCCTGTTTCCGGCGATTAGAATAGCCGGCCTATTTTCCTTCTCCCTCTTTTTCTGTGTTTTACCTTTGATTGTCCTAACTTTAAACATCACGTGATGGCTTTTGTTTTCTTTTATCCGATCCAATTGCCTACAATTAATCTATAAATACTTCAGAGCTTTGACCTTTGACTTCGTCTTGTAGATTTCGATTCTGAAATCCACAACCCATTTCTGCAGTTCCAGCAGTTGGATCCTCCGCCGCTCAATCGATCTAATCGGCATAAGAGAGAAAAAATGGTAAAACCCTATTGCTCGAATTCCTTGAGATTTTTTTCTTTTAACTTTTTCTGAAACTTGCAGATCCGATTCATACTGCTACAGAACAGGCAAGGCAAAACTCGACTGGCCAAGTACTACATCCCTCTGGAAGAGTCCGAGAAGCACAAAGTCGAGTTCGAGGTAAAAAAACAAAATCCCCAATTCAATTTCAGATTTCTAGGGCTTCGGATTCCCCCTAATTTTATTTATTGGGTTTTATCAGGTTCATCGGCTGGTCGTAAACAGGGATCCCAAATTCACTAACTTTGTGGAGGTGAAGATTGTGTAATTCCGCAATAATAATACAGTAATTAATTAATTTTTATAGTGTGAAATAACAATGATAATTTTATTTCTGCAGTTCCGAACCCACAAGGTTATCTACAGGAGATATGCTGGTTTGTTTTTCTCACTGTGTGTAGACATTACAGACAATGAGTTAGCTTATTTGGAGGGCATCCACTTGTTCGTCGAGATCCTCGATCATTTCTTCAGCAATGTGTGCGAGCTCGATTTAGTCTTTAACTTCCACAAGGTGTGTGTGTGTGTCTTGTTGCAAATTTAGGAAAAACAGAAATATGTTCATGATGTGTGGTTGTTTTTTCTGATAGGTATACCTCATACTCGATGAGTTCATACTTGCCGGCGAACTCCAAGAAACGAGCAAGAAGGTAAGACTTGCAATATTGATGACCTTACTTTTCAAGAGCAAAACCTACTGTGTGTATATGATGGATAAAAATATATTGTTGTCTACTCTCCATTTCTTTCTACAAATAGTAGAAAACAAAAAATGTGATGAGTGTATCTCTGAAATCGGCTTCCATTTTCTCATTGGATTCGTTTGACTATTTCAGGCAATCATAGAGAGAATGGGGGAGTTGGAAAAGCTGGAATGAACGCTTATTTCCTATGGGCAACATATGCGTGAGGTCAACCGAGCCTGTTTTTCATTTTCTTCATGATACTACTAAGTGTTCTTTATAATTCTTCTTGAATCTTGCTTTCTATGCTTTGTGGTTTTGTTTATAAATTGTGTAAGTGGAATGTTGTTTGAATAAAATTCCAATAATTATTGTCATAAACAAAAGTGTGTGTATTCAAATGGAGATGCACAGGATAAACATCAAAAGTAACAGCATTATTTCTATCATTTCAATTTATCTTGTGCTTTCTTCAGGGTTGGCAAGCAACCGGTTCGTACAAAATAATTAACAACCTACCAAAAAACAGAAACTACAGTTCTTTAAGAAACACGACTAGAAAGTAGTTTCATCCATCTCAAAGATGCTGGTTGCACTTGCAGTGAAGGTTCAACTGATGTGTACTTTCATGATAAAAAACCGGGTCCGTTTCTATCAAACCCGCAAGGGAATTGATGCTGATTTATCTTCACATTTTGAAGAGGCACATATGAACTGGAAGACATAGGCTGTGGATGCGATAATTGTTGATAATTGGATTGTCCTAGCAAATGCGGAAAAAGAGCTTGACCATTGTTCACCCCTGAAGGTGAGCCCGTATTTTCGATTTTCCAACCTGGTAAATCCAGCTGTCTTCCCATTTGGGCCGCCATAAAACTGCCGTTAACTGTGCTACTGCTAATATATCGAGAGACGTGTGCCTGCAACACAAGAAAAATTACAAAGGGGTGTAAAAATAACCGCGTAGAGCCAACTATAATAATGTTCAAACTTTTTCCGAATATTTTATTAATGAAGATAGCCATTTTGGGAAGGAACAAAACTCACTTGTGCTGCTATAGCTGAATTGTGACCATGGAGAGTAGAGGAGTAAATATTATGTGGCATAGAAAAAAACATTCCAGAATGATTTTGTGACTGCATGTGTAAAGCTTGAAATTGTTTAAGAGCTTCGATACTGTGCTCTGCTCGTTTTACTTCCCCATTTGTATCCAAACCACCAATTTTTGTGCCTACAGACAAGAAATCGTAACCCTGTAGAAACAGTGTTCGGATAGTAACAAAAAAGGTTAATCAGTTCCAAAATAAAATTTTCAAAATTACAAATGTCCACTGATCTTTGTTTAGAAGTTATTTTGAGTTAGTTTTGCAATTAACATTTACCCACTCGGTAAGATATGAACGTACCTCTTTAGCAGAACATGAAGCAGGTGTTTCAGAAGCTAGTTGGCGATCTTGGATTAACCTCTTATGCCGGAGAATGTCATTTGCAATGGCCGTTTGGTGGTCCCTTCTAGGAGTTGTTAATTGAGCAGGCTTCTCGGGTGATCCTTCTTTTCTCTCTGATATTTGCAAGACCTTAATCAGACGGCCTATGTAGACGTGCGCTGTAGATCCCTTCCACTTCTTCTCGGATTGAACCACAGCTCCAACACACTTGAGTTAAAGAGAAAATATATCGCAGATAAGATTTTCCTTTACTTACGTAAAGTATATTCCTAATCTGAAACATCGCTAGTGTCGTACCTTTTCTGTATTACTGCAGTTCTCTTTTATTGGAGTCTGTGGGTTTAAATTTGCGCTGTTTAGCCAGGCCGGGAGCCTGTTAGCAAATGATATTGGAATTAATGAATGCAGGAGACATAACAAAGAAGTTTGTGAAATCATTTTCGGACACGACGCACCTTGGAGGCAGACGTGATATGGATTTGACTCGAGAACTACCAGCAGGGGAGGATGACTGCTTGCTAGAGGACATCTCGATTTTTTTAACATGGACGGAAGATTTTAACAACGAATGTCCAACTGCATTCATCGACCTCCCTGATTTTACAACAATTGCTGATTTCGCGTCTGTTTCTTCAGCATTCATTCCGAGCTGATTAGCTTTATCTGAACCAGAGAACATATTGGCTAAAGCATACAAAGTTTCAGCAACTTCTTCCTCATCCTTGGTGACACGCCCCTGCATTTTTCATTCACGACAAGTAAATTCTCTTTCAGATTTCTAATAAACACAAAATATATTTTTCTGGGAAACTTCAATGCCTAACCCTTTTCGGCCTGGATTTCTGCCCGCCTTCCTTTTTGAGAGTGTCGACTATATTAGACAGGCGTCGTTGCTTCTTTGAAATTGACAAAGGTGGCGTAGTGGAATATTCGCGTCCCCGCTTCTTTATGGCTGCATCATTCGAAAGAAAATGAATCCGAAAAGTGCATACAATACAACTCATATTTACCTGGACATAAATAGCCTTTCCAGTTTCTACAACTCAATGCAGGTAATTTATTTAAACTCATTGGTTTAAAAAAAACTACGTTTAAAGTACATCTCAGATGCAGGTAATTTATTCAAAGTCATTGGGTTAAAAAAACTACATTTACAGTACATCTCAGAAAAGGCGAAAAAAAAAAGTGATCATTTATATACCCACCGGAACGAAGCTTCCTGGGTACAGAGGCGTGGTTTACTGCACCACAGCCAAGAAGAAGCTGCAAGATTTTATTTTATTTATAAAAAAAAAAATCAATAATAAATCTGATTCATGCAAAAGGGTATATTATAAAATTACCGTTGTTAATTTTTGCTTGTTGCAATTGCTTGTACTGGGCTGAGATTCAAGTTCACCATCAAATCCCATTTTCACTCCACCTGAAAAAGCACGAGGAGATAACCCCAATTCGGAAGGGTTTAAAGAAGAATGTGGTGCGGACACGTTGCCCCCCACCGATTGCCCTTTTTTGTAGTGTAGCACCGGAAAATTAAACAGGAAACCAAGGACAGTTTCGTAATTTCACTCTCGAATACACGCTACCCAGAATTCAATTTTTGATAAAACATGCGAAGAAAATGGAGAAGTTGAGAGGCTAAAAACATAATTGATGAAAAAAAAGGAAAAGTGAAAGTTGTCCCTTTTCAATATCAGAGAATCAGATTCTTCTTCACGCAACAAAAGTACTCTGTCTCTCTCCCAGACACGCACACCCACGCTTTATTTTCTCTCTCACACAAAAACACGCACAAAAGCGCACAGAGAGATCGAAAATGCAACAGGTACTGAAAGAGAAAACGCATAAGATGAAGTTCTGAACTGAAAAAAAATATATAAAAAAATAATTAATAAAAAAAATAAATCGTCGTTTTTTTCTGTTCGAGAAGCGACTTCAATGGCACGCGCGAGCTTTCGAAATGAAATTACAGGATCGGACTGTGTGTGTGACGCAGAGTGTGTCTGTGTGTGCAGCTACGTGTTGAAGAAGAAAAGGAAAATGAAAAGAAATTGGGCGAATTAATTAATTATAACTGTCTTAATTCTGACGTCATCCACATCCGATCCACGGTCTCTGGTGACCAGATCGTCAGGACCGTGGGATTCACGAAGTAATGGGCTGGCCTGACCAGCCCGATCAAAAAATGGGATGGGCCACAAATATAGAAGCACAAGATAAGTTGGGCTTTTTGGCACAACCTGACCAATTCGATGGGCCGATGAGCTTGGGCCGAGCTTGACCCGATTTTATTGGGCCCGATGACATTTTTTATTAATTTTTCTTTCTTTTTTAATTATTACTAATGTTGAAACTCATTATTTTTATATATTTATTTCTATATATAATTTAAAATTACAATAATTTTTTATTTATCTATAATTTTGCTAAATATATTATTGTTAGTATTACTGGAAAGAAATATTATTAAATATTCATTTAAAATTATTTTAGTAACTTTAAAATAATTTAATAACTATTGGGATTGCCTTTATAATAATAAAGTTGTGATTTAAAGGTTTCATGCGATATTCACAAAATATGCAACTACTCCGTGTGCCCGCCTCTACCACATTAACTATCCATCCAATAATATTGCTTGGATTCACCAAACTCCACAAGTACAAGCAGCTAATGGAGTGGGCCCAACATACGAATTCACCAAAAATTATCAAAATTATTACGTAATAAAGATGCAATACTTCTTTTTTAATTTAAAAAAAAAAAAAATTAAATCTTTGTTAATAGAGATGAAGTAATTATTACTACTTATATGCTGAAAAATATTTTATCCCTCACATTAAAATCTTCATTCCCAAAAAATTATTACTTGATCAATTTTGATTTTATAAAAAATTAGTGCATATAGTAAAAAAAAGGAAGAAATATTTTAAAAAATTATTTCATTAATTTAAATAATAATTTATTTATATTTAGATATGAATTAATATATGTATACTATTATTAATTTATATAATTTTAAAAAAACTAAAAATATAATTTTTTAATTAAAAATATTACATATTTTGATATTTTAATTAAAAAAAACAGTTAAATAGAAAAAAAAAATAATATATAAAAATAATAAATAAAAATATTATTTTTATATATATATTAAGTAAATTATATTTTAAATTTTTTTAAAAAATAAAACAAAAAAATATAAATATTTAGAATATTAAATTTTGTTTATTTTGATTTTAAAAAATATTAATTAAATTATATTTTATATTAAAATTATTTTATGAAACGAATAAAAAAAGTATTTCAAACTTTTTAAATTTAAATTAATATTCAATATTGCTACCAACACCCAAGCACGTGATAACACAAAAAAAAATTAAAAAAAATTAATATATACGTGGTAGTTTTAATAATAGAAAATTAGGTACGTAACTCTTAAAATTATTTTTGTAGCTATCATTGAAGGAGGAATTAGACAAGATGCACAATGTCGACCTCTAATTTAGGTTGACTGTTGAGTGGTGGACTGTTGGATGCAATTAATATGAAATACGTGTCCACTCACATCCCACACAATTTTGTTTTCGACAAGTAGACTCAATTTTGAGACCGACAATCAGGAGTAAGTTTGCTACTGTTGTAATTATTTGATATAAATATTTGTATAAATGTAAATTAAGTACTTGTACTTTTCACCAGTTGAATATTTATTAAATAAAATTCAAAATCAAAATCAAATAAATTCATTTTACATGTAAATTAAGTACTTGTAGTAGTATTTTTTAACGGTAATTATATATGGGCAGATTCTGCCCATGGGCAGAATGCCCAAATTTATTTTTATTTTTTATTTTTTATTTTTATATAATAATAAATACAACTAATTTAATAAATATCTTAAAATTCAATTTTTATCTTTCATTATTATATATTAAAATATATATTTTTCTATTTAATAGATTTTTTTGATATAAATAAGTATAAATATAAAGATATGCGTTATCTTTAATTTAAAATTTTATTTTTTATTTTTATTGCGCAATATATGTTTTATATATTATATCTAATTATAATAAATATAAAAAAAATAATTAAAATATTATAACATATTTAAAATATATTTTTTTAAGAAAATTCTGTCTTAGGCAGAATCTGCCCATTTAGCAAAACCCATTTTTTAATTTGTGTCCTCAACAGATATAAACATACTATATAACAAAAGATAAAGATGGAAGAGTGAATTAAGCAAGAAAATAAAAATTATTGCAATGAAAGACAGAATGCAATTTAATTTAACCTTTTTATCAAGGTTTTAAATATTGTTGTAAATTATACTACCTCAACTAATTATTATGTATTTATCTTTTGTAAATTACAAACCAAAATTCATAATTAATTAAGACGGAAGTAATATAAATTTGTAACATAAAAATATATATTTATTAATTACCTACTAATAAAAAAAGTCTAACAAAGTGTATATAAATAAGAAAAAAAATATATTAGAAAAAAAAATACTTATTTCGCGTATGAAAATTATAAAAAAAGTATTATTTTTAAGTTTTTTAACTATAATAAATAATACTTTATTCATCCAGTACTAATTGTCATAAATCTTTTGTAATTTACAAATTAAATGATCTATAACAACTAGTAGGAAACAAAAAGAATAGTAAAGATGTATATTTAAGTTGATAAATAAAATAATTTTAGATAAGTTTAAGCTGAAATGTATTTTTAAAATATATATTTTTTAATTTGAATATTATTATTGAACGTCTCATTAAGAAAAGTGTTTATTTGTTTGAAAAAAAAATGAGTATATAATAATTTAAAAAAAGTATAATCTTATATTTTATGAATTTGAATCTTACATCCTATTTCCAAAGAATTATACAATGCGTAATTATCTTGAGGCAAGTTAATATAATGTTATAAAATAATTTTACATGTATATTTTAATTTTTTTTAATTACAATTAATTTATTTTTATTAATTTTTGATTTTGTTTTTGTCAATACAAATAAGATTTTTTTTTTATTTTTTTTTTCGTGATCAAATACACCTATGTTTACTATTGATGAGTAGTGATATATTATTTCTATCTCAAACTAATTATTACATTAATTTTGTAATTTATAAATAAAATGTGATCGTTAGGTTAGGAAAGATAGTATATACAGTATTTTTTATTGTTGTTTAAAAGTAACTTAATTAATGTGGAATAATAAATTATTCATCACAATTCATGTGCATGAATAAACTTAAAAAAAAAAAAAAAAAATATTGCACCATTATATATAACCCCCAACTCTTCACATTTTTGTATAGTGAAAAACATCATCTTTGCATTCACATACCTAACAAATAACTAGGATGGCTCCAACAGAAATTGTCCCTCTAACTGCACTATCACAACAAACCTCTCTCCAACAGAAATTCATCAGAGATGAAGAAGATAGGCCAAAGGTGCCCTATAACATATTCAGCAAAGACATTCCGGTGATATCGCTCGCCGGAATCAACGAAGCCGGCAGCAAGAGGGCCGAGATATGCCGGAAAGTGGTAGCCGCGTGTGAGGAATGGGGTATCTTTCAGGTTGTCGATCATGGGATCGACTCGAACCTCGTGGCCAGCATGGACCGTTTGGCTCACGAGTTTTTTGCCTTGCCGGCTCACGAGAAGCTTAGGTTCGACATGTCCGGAGGGAAGAGAGGTGGTTTCAGTGTCTCCAGCCATCTTCAGGTATTAATTTATTAATTTATTTATTTTCAATATATTTCCAAGTATTCAATTTCCTTTTTGTATTTTGTGTAGCAAAAATGCAAAATACAAAAGTAAAAAAATAATAATTTAATTGTTGAATCCTATAATGATAATAAAAGAAGTGATTAAGAAATAGTAATTTAAAAAAAAAATTAAAAATATATAATTTCGAGTCTTCATAATTAATAAAAATTGTTCAATTAGAAATACATAAATTTAAAATTTAAAATTTATGAAAAGAAATAAAATTAAAATAATCTATAAAAAAATATTAAATATTCCAAAATAGATGGTAGAGCAAGAATAATTATTCCATGCAATTAAAATTAAAATCCTCTTTATTAGAAAATTATATTAATTTATAAATAATAAAATAATACTACTATATATATTAATTAAATTGGTTAAAAGTATTGATATATAGTATGAAGGCCAAAAAAATCGTACTAATTTTGTGATTTGTTTTATATATATTAATAGATACATAAATGTTAATCTTGTACAGAAAACATTCGAAAACATTTAGTACTTTCTGCAAATAGAAGGTTGTAATTGTAAACATGAGTGACAATTGACAAAGCCATATGTTGTTTCCCCATGTGGCCATGTAGGGAGAAGTAATACACGACTGGCGCGAGATGGTGACATACTTTTCGTACCCAACAAAGAATCGCGACTACACCCGATGGCCCGACAAGCCCGAGGCCTGGCAGGCCGTTACGGAGACGTACAGCGAGCAGTTAATGGGCCTGGGCTGCAAAATTCTGGAGGTTCTGTCGGAGGCAATGGGCCTCGAAAAGGATGCTTGGGCCAAGGCCTGCGTCGAGTTCGATCAGAAAGTGGTGGTGAATTTCTACCCGAAATGCCCCGAACCGGATCTCACCCTGGGCCTCAAAAGGCATACGGATCCGGGTACAATCACTCTGCTACTCCAGGATCAGGTGGGCGGGCTGCAGGCGACCCGGGACGGTGGCAAGACATGGATCACGGTCCAGCCCGTAGAGGGGGCTTTTGTGGTCAACCTTGGCGACCATGGTCACGTGAGTTGATTTTTTATTTTTATTTTGATATTTTACTTTATGGAAACATGATGTATGCTAATATAATTAATGTTTAAGTATCTGAGCAATGGGAGGTTCAAGAACGCGGATCATCGAGCCGTGGTGAACTCGGAGCACAGCCGACTATCGATTGCGACTTTCCAGAATCCGGCACAACATGCCACGGTTTACCCTCTTAAGATAAGGGAAGGGGAAAACGCGGTGATGGACGAGGCAATCACGTATGCGGAGATGTACAAGAGAAAGATGAACAAGGACATAGAAAAAGATAGGCTCAAGAAAATGGCCAGGGAAAAAATGTTGCAAGAGGACAAGGAACGGACCAAGACTTGAGGTTCAAATAATTGTAGCTTGTAATGCCAAAATAAAATAAGAATAATAATCAAAAAAGGCTTGTCGTTCGTGCTCATCATACTCGTTTGCATTCAGGTTGATTTATTGAGGGATTTCAGATAATTTAATCTTTCATGAGTCATGACAGAAGAAAACAAAATGCATCAAGTACAGCAAAAAAAAAAAAAAAAATCGTTTAAAGTTTTATCATCAAAGAAGAAAAACAAAACAAAATGGGAGAATAACAAAGCAATGAATGGTATCCGTCTTCTACTCTTCATACTGCTCCTCACCACCCTCCTCGTAATCCTCCTCCTCATCGGCAGTCGCATCTTGATACTGCTGATACTCTGCCACCAGATCGTTCATGTTGCTCTCTGCCTCGGTAAACTCCATCTCATCCATCCCCTCCCCTGTGTACCAATGCAAGAAGGCCTTGCGCCTGAACATAGCTGTAAACTGCTCGCTGACCCTCCTGAACATCTCCTGGATCGAGGTCGAGTTCCCGATAAAAGTAGACGACATCTTCAGGCCTGTGGGCGGAATATCGCACACGCTGGACTTCACATTGTTCGGGATCCACTCGACAAAGTAAGACGAGTTCTTGTTCTGAACGTTGAGCATCTGCTCGTCCACCTCTTTGGTGCTCATCTTCCCACGGAACATGGCGGAGGCCGTCAGGTAGCGCCCATGCCTTGGATCAGCTGCACACATCATGTTCTTTGCATCCCACATTTGCAGGGTCAACTCAGGGACAGTGAGGGATGTGTAGTGCTGGGACCCACGGGAGGTGAGGGGGGAAAACCCCACCATAAAGAAATGGAGGCGGGGGAAGGGGATCAGATTGACGGCCAACTTCCTGAGGTCCGAGTTGAGCTGTCCGGGAAATCTGAGACAGCAGGTCACGCCGCTCATAGTTGCTGAGATCAAATGGTTCAGATCGCCAACTGCCAAAGATTAAAATACAAAAGGTCGAATGTTAGCTCTCCAGTCAAAATAAATGTCATTGTATAGAAGATTTTGGCACAAGTAAGAAATTTACAGATTAACAGATCTACGCTAATTTTGTAGAGGATGTTTAATGCATTTTTTCCCATCTTCAATATCCATTTCGAAGTTGTTAAAACAACAAATAACGATAATTTTATAAGTTACTCATGTTGTTGAGATTGAATAAATGGGGTATTAGAGTACTCACAGCTTGGAGTGGTGAGCTTAAGAGTCCTGAAGCAAATGTCATAGAGAGCTTCGTTGTCGAGGACCATGCATTCGTCTGCGTTCTCGACCAGCTGGTGCACGGAGAGAGTGGCATTGTACGGTTCGACGACAGTGTCAGAAACCTTTGGTGAGGGGAAAACAGAGAAGGTGAGCATCATCCTGTCTGGATATTCCTCACGGATCTTTGAAATCAGGAGGGTACCCATGCCAGAACCGGTACCGCCTCCGAGTGAGTGGCATACTTGGAATCCTAGACATGAATCATAACATTATAAACAGAGCATGCATCTGACATCTCTAAATAATGTAGAAATAAAAATACATAGATCTCATATTTTCCTGAGCAACACAGTAAATTAAAATGATAAGCCTACATAAAATTCTCATTCATTTGGGATAATTTGAATTTTTATAATAATTCTCATTTTTTCCTTTCAAAAATCAACCCAAACAAACATCCAGAATCAGTGCAAGTAATTTCAGATTATACTAAGCAAAAAACAACAGTAAAAATGAAAATATAGGAATTGATGGAGGTGAAATTTCAAATTACAGTACCTTGCAAGCAATCACAATTCTCGGCCTCCTTCCTCACAACATCGAGTACGGAGTCGATGAGCTCGGCGCCCTCGGTATAATGTCCTTTCGCCCAATTATTCCCGGCGCCGGACTGCCCGAAGACGAAGTTATCCGGCCGGAATATCTGCCCGTACGGTCCAGATCTGATGGAATCCATGGTCCCCGGCTCCAGATCCATCAGCACGGCGCGTGGAACGTACCTCCCGCCCGACGCCTCGTTGAAGTACACATTGATCCGCTCGAGCTGCGTGCCGGACGTTCCGTCTCCCTTGTACTTGCCGACTGGATCCACATCGTGCTCTCCGCATATAACCTCCCAGAACTTCGACCCGATCTGATTCCCACACTGGCCGCCCTGAATATGCAGGATTTCCCTCATTTTTCTTCGGAGTTTTTTTTTGTTCTGTTCGTTCTTCTCTCAGTGCGTGTTTTCGGCGTCAGTGGGTGGATGCGGGAGCTCGAGATTGATTGTGAAATGTAAAAGTAGTTATTGATGGTGAAGGACGAGAGGGCGAGAGAAAGGGATGGAGAAAGGAGTGGAGGGAGAGTGAGATATATTTGAAGAGCCACCCGTGATTTTCTCTGCAGTTGGACCCAAAAGTGTGTGGCGCTTTTAGTTTTAGGAAGAGGAATCGTGGTGTTTGTTGAGATAGGATTGGAGAGAACCGGAGGTATATTGTGTGATAGGGATCACGTGGCACCGCTGGAGGGGGGCTCACTAGTTGGAGGACGTCAGATTTGAATTATTAATTAATTAAGGAGCAATTATTATTATTTAAATATTAATAAATAAATTCACCCTAAATTTTTTGCTTTTCGTACATTTGAGTTTGATTAAGTTATGTAATTACTTGCGAGTAATTTTTATTTTATAAAAAAAATGAAATAATAAAATAAATCCCAAATGTATTACTAAAAATTAAACTGAATATTTTTATAGTATGATTTAACTTTTTAAAACGATTATTATGAAATTAAATTATTATCAACGAAACTAAAAGAGCAACTTATTATACCTTATATTCAAAACAAGCACAGTATAATAATCGTTTTAAAAAGTTAAATCATACTATACTACTTGAGAATTCCATGTTAGCAACAAAAGCAGCCCTCTAAAAATTGGAAGGGCCTATTGTACAGAAATAATCCACGCCAAATCTTTAACTACACTCAGCGTTGAAATTAAAAAAACAAAACGGGAAAGGGGGGTTTACATTTTGTAAACGGGAGTAATTCCAAGCAAATGGAAGCATTTCCTCATCACAACAGCCGTTGCCTCGCACAACAACAGCCTGCTCGTCTGCTCCTCTGATCCATTTACCTGCCAAAGAAAAATCCAAATCTCAAAAGAGTTTAAAAATTGCTGGATCGATTTGTCATTGGACGATTAATCATAGCCATGGCTGAAGTCTTCTTCGTACCTGGCAGTTCGTATAAAATTTAGTGAAATCTTCCGATAGGTTGTAAAGATATTCACATAACCCATTAGGGAAAAGAGTTGTGCACGCCTCTTCAACAACCTGAGAACGCACAAGCAATGAGTAATACACACAAGGGAGTTAGATACAGTATATAAGGTGGAAAAAAAAACGGATGGTGAAGTAGAATTATTATTTACCTCTGGAAATTGGAGTAGATTAAGTCCCAGCGTACGTTCATCGGGGTGAACCAAGTTCAAAGTCCCAGTCTAGATAGCAGATAAAAAAAGAACTCATGAGGTTCATTTATAGTAGGTATGATCTTAAATTTCTAGATAATAAAGATGGCAATTCTGATTTCACGATACTTTATGAAGAGCTTGCTAAGAAATTAGATCAAGGGAAATTACTTGCCTTTTTCAATTCTTCTATATCCTTCCCAGATCTCCTGATAATCGAGCAGATCCGAGAATGGGCGTACAACAAATATACAGCAGTATTTCCCTACACGTATAGGATAGGTCCGAGCAATAAGGAATAAGCAAATTCAAAGAATTGACATCATTACACAAGTTATGAATCGCTTGGTCAATGAACGCACCTTGTCATTGAGCATCTGTTCAAAACTGAAGGTGTAGCTGGTTAATCTGTTATTCTTCAGATCAGCATATCTGTTTACAGAATAAAAAAAATTAACAATACATCTTTAGAGGATGTTCCCTAACAAACTATGCATATGCATCATTTTTAATACACAACTAAATCGTGACACAAACAACCAGTGCTTTATATTGAATTCAAATTTCATCAAAATGAGGACATTCATATAGTTTCGTTAGTTTTTTTTGATGCCATACTACTGAAAGCAAAATTAATTAGGAAAATTATGCAGGTTACTCACTTAACGGCCCCATAACCAACAGCTTCAGCAGTTTTTTCAAGCTCTTCTTCGGTCAAATCGTTTTCCTTGCCTGTTGTACATTTAAAGCACTCGTGAGGTACATAATTATTTACATTTTGATAACTTCAGGAATCAAGTATTAACCTCTTTCAATGAGAGCTGTTTTGCATTTATTTTTGGCCTCGTCAAGTAAATCGACTAGTTTCACAGTTTCGGTACTGCGAGTTCGGAATTTCTTTCCATCCTCCCCTAGAACAACCCCGAACCCAACATGGCTAACTTTAGGATACATGTTTTCCTCAGCTGGAAGCCAACCCACCTTTCGGCCAGCCTGAAAGCACATTTCCAAAGCATTATTACCCTCAAAACTTGCACATATACTGGAGCAAGAATAAATACATGATCGCCGTAAGAAGTATGTTCAAACTTACAGTAAATAACATCTCAAAGTGCTCTCGTTGGCCAACATCAGTCACATATATAATCCAATCAGCCTTTTCTTCGTTTAGTCGATACCTATATTGCAGGTGTAAGAAAAAAGCATGTTCTAAGGTTTTACTAGCAGAAATAGTGTAAAAAATTGCAGTATAAGTTTGTAAAAATAATTAAAAAAAAAAAGAGTAATTATAGAAGAAAGCCATTACAAACATCGAAACAAAGTGAATAAAGATGGTTTCAGATGATGATTTGAATGTATTATAAAAGTATGCGTACATAGAAACAAAGAGGATTTGACTGAACTTTAATGAACATAAGATAAGTTAGAACATGGAAAATCATAACTCACCACAAACAACCGAGGTCAGTTGAAGCATAGTTAAACCCACCATCCCTCTTTACGACAATAAGAGGTATTTTCTTCCCTTCAATATAGATAACACGCGCACCATCACTTTCTTCGATTAGATTCTTTTCATTCAATAAATTCAGAATTCCAGGAATATAAGGGTTATAAAAGCTTTCCCCCTGGTGCAAAAGAAAAACGACTAGTATCAATTTAAATTCCATAGAAGTTAACAACAAATTAAGTTTCAAAAGAAAGATAGCATGCACATGTATGAGCATCCTAAAGGAGAGATAAAGTCTTCGTGTACCTTTTCCTCTACGTGAACTCCAAGTCGCTGGTAAACCTTTTCAAATCCCTTTCTACTAATTTCACAAATTATAGACCATGCATTTCGGTATTTCTCAACTCCAGCCTGTAATAGGTATGTAGATTTAGCATCACACATTAAAAGTATAACTACAATATAACAAATTTCAACATTCTGATAATGTAGAATGGGTTTGTAGTTATTTGTAGCAAAATATTCATGCAAGAATGAAACAAGCAAATGTAAAGCATCAACCACAGCGATCCTTAAAAAAGATATTAAGTTATTTACCTGAAGACTGACTACTGCTTTTTGGGCAGTCTCCTTAAAAACAGGGTCACTGTCAAACTTTATCTTTGATGCCTTGTAGAATGCCTGACAAAGCAGCAGTATGAATGAATAGGAGAATGAACCAATATAACATATTGTCCCAATTATTTCAAAGGAGCTGTATAATGTGCTGCATGCACAAATACACTCCCAACTCAGTGTAACAGATATGGTCAATTAACACAACAAAGTTCAATGAGGACTAAGGGGCAGTCAAAATTTCTTCTCACCTCAAGGTCTCCAATGGCTTGATCATTGACTTGTCCATCGGGAAACTTTTCAAATAGGAATTCAATTAGCATCCCAAACTGGAAGAGCACACATAAAGATTTAGCAAGCATGATAAAAATGAATAAAGATTAAATCCATCACAGTAGTTAAAAGAATGCTACTGTTAAGCATGTCATGTGCCTTCACGATAAGGGTATTTGATGGTATATATGGCTAGAATGAATTTGTAGAAATCTTACAGAATGTAAAAACTTATTGATTGATTATTTGATTTCATAAAATGGTATCAGAGAACTGGAAAGATATTTTCTGATAGTCCTAGAAATTTATAACATTTAAGATTGCCAGAATGTGAAAATCAAAATCAAATCTGTAGTTGTTATGGGGGAAAAGATCTTAGGGTAATTTGGCGCAGAAATAGTGTGGCAGAAATTAAATTGCTTCACAACTTCAATAGATTCAAGTTAACAAACTGTAATTGGACAAAGCTGAGATTCATGGACCATAATGTTGACCACACTTACAACAAAAAAATAGCATATGTGCTTTTATATATAGCAACACGAAGATACTCACTAACCTGTGTCCCCCAATCTCCAACATGGTTCCTACGAAGAACCTCCACATTTGAATATTCCAGCATACGGGCTAGGGTATCTCCAATAATAGTTGATCTTAAGTGACCAACGTGCATCTCTTTTGCTATGTTTGGGGAGGAAAAGTCAACCAACGCCCGTTTAAAAGGAAGTTTAGGAGCCCATATTTCAATACCATCGACTAACATCTTATGTATGTTCTGCACCAATTTAGTTAAGGTTCTCATACACCTTATACACAAGACTAAAAAAAGGTCAGCTATAATGAAAAAGGTGCTTATATAGTTACCTTGGCTATCCAATCGTCTGACAGCTTAACATTGACGAAGCCAGGGCCAGCAATTGTGGGTGTCGATATCATGTCTGATGCAGGGAGATTTTTTATAATAGCCTGGAATGAGCAACATGCCATGACATCAGGCATCTAACTAATAACATAAAATTCACAGCAACACAGGATATTTTCTTTAACACAATTCAAAATCATTGCTACCTGTCCTATTGGTTGGGGGCCTCGAAACTGTGTACCCGTTCCTTTAACCTTAGCCCACAGCCCCATTGCATTATTGCTGCAGCAAGAAAGAATCGCAGATCTTAGTAATCATAATCCCGATGCGACTATTTCAAGAGGGCTTAAACACACGGTCGAACAAGCTTACCATTGATAATCACCAAAGGCAGGGTTCTGGCACGGAGCAATAGTAGGCTCCACATCCAACACTTCAGGGAAGGTTTTTGCCAATGATTCCCTGAACAATTTTTCCAGTTCATGCTTTACACTTCCAACTGCCTCTTGATCCTGTTCAGTGATAGTGAACCGCTTGAACGTTTATTAAGCTAATACATAAGTAACTGCACTAATATCAAGGGTAAAAACATGGTTCAAGTATGCTCACATTTTCAATACTCGAACCGGACGGTGACGCCATAGCTCTGAGAAAAATTCTTCGGGAAGTTTTAAGAACACTAGTCTATTTTCAAATCACGAACTAACAAAATCAGTAAACGTGGCAGAAATTATCATAAGTGATGTAAGCCCTTGCAATAACAAAACAAAACGACGGCCGAGGATCGATTATTACAAGCTTCGGTAAAGAAAAAACTTACCGTTGATGAGGAGCGAGAGGGGAGGAGGGAGAGACGACGGAGTTGCAGCGGAGCAAAAACCAAATTACCCAAATACGGGCAACTCATTAGGGAAAGGAGTGTTTATATATTTTGGTGTAGGGTTAAATTCATGGAAGAGACCTGATGGCAATACCAAAACCCAAAATCTGATCATTAAATGGGCCCACATCATTTTTTGTGGATCAGACGGCTGCGAATGAAATGGGCTCAGGCCCAATTCAACTCACATCTCTTTTCGGATTCGTACTAAACAGCCTACAGCCCGAGTATTTACCCAACACGATTTTTTGAAATTGTTAATTTTTAAATAATATTGTCAAATAAAATAATTACTAATGTCATTTGTCATATATTAAGTAAAATAAATATTTTAATATCTATAAGATCTTAACTATAATAATTATTTTGTTATACTCAAATTTCCTTTGTAAATTAGTGTGACTATTCTTTTGTTACTAAAGAAGTATTTATTATAAATTAAATATACGAATTTATGATTACTTTTAATTATTTAAATATAAATTTCTAATGATAAATTTATTTTATATTTTTCAATTAATGTGAGAAGACATTTTTTTTTTGTTTTGAAAGATTATTTAAAATTTGAATGTTATGAAAAATATTTTATTTTATATAAAAAATATATTATTTATTTGATTATTGTAAGTAAAGGTTAATTAAAAATAAAATTACAAAATAAAAAATATATACTTTAATTAAAAATTAAAATATTTTTCATTTAAGTTTTTTATTATAACTATTGGGCCTAGTAGTGAGGTATGTTACATGGGCCGTTTGAAGAACAAAATTGACATTACGAAAACCCTAATTCTACACGCGACTCCCCTTTTAAAACCAAACCACGTTTTGCTTTCCTGCAGAATCATCTCACATCCTCGATCAATATTTTCTGGGTTTGAATTGGAGAGAATCTGAGAAATCCGAATGATGAATATGGATTTAAATCTCACGACGGTCGTCTGAGGTTCGCCGTTGATGTTAAAACAATCCTATTTTCTGATGGATTCCAACTCTCTGTTTTTTTCATATGTATATAGTTTTTCGTTTTTTCGGGTCTGGAGTTTGACTCTTTGGCAATTGAAATCCATGCCTTTGGGATGAATGCAGAACCCTAAACTAATTATTTTTCCTTTCGGATGAATTCTGGTAAAAAAATCTTTCAATTTTTTATCGGAACGTTCTGGTGGGAAACATAATGTTTTGAAAATCAAAGATTATAATGTAGCAACAAAAAATCGTTTATTCGTCAATTAATGATGTGTTGAAGTTTTACTCGTAATGGGAATTGCTGTTGAAATATATATTTTCTGTCAAGTTACATTTGATTTTAATTAATTAAGTTCCTTAATGCTTCAAGAGAATTGGTTTAGTTTGAGTTTTTATTGATGCTCGAGTTGTGTTTCTCACTTGATTGGTATTGACCTAAATTTGTAAATTCATGGAAACTGAAAGTCACAGATCGGACTTCAGTCCACAATCCCTCTCGTTTCACAATCTCTATAACAGACTTTCGTGTTTCTTACTTGATTGGTGTTTGTCACATCAATTAAACGGTCTCGTTTCACAATCTACATAACAGACTTTGTGTTTATCGCTTTATTGGTGTTTCTCAAATCAAGATAATGTGTGTTTCTCACTTGATTGGTCTTTCTCAAATCAGGACTTTTGATACCAAAAAACTGGACAATTAGCTTCAATATATCTTTTAAAGAATGAGTGACATTTCTAAATAAATATAGTGACTCAATAATTCAATAATCATACACGCTTTCTACGGGTTTAATTTCAGATTTATCATGTTAATGTTATTTTATTACTTTAAAAATAGTATAAAAAATATTATATAAATAATTCTTGAACAAAAAATAATTAAAGTGTTTATATTTTAATAATTTTTCAGAATTTTTGTATATTGTGAAGAGTGTCTATTATTAGTGTATTATGTCTCACCGAACTTACTCTTGTTGGATGTCTCAATTTTAATTAATTTAATCATAAAATATTATAGAAAAATAATTAAAAACTTAATTTATTATTTTTTTAAATATCATATCCCTGCACTTCAACTTCCATCTTTTTCCAGCTCCTTCACTCATGGCTTCCTCGTCATTCTTCAACGGCCCCAAACTTTCATCTTTTTCTTCGCCCTACTCCTCCTCTTACCACCGCCACTCGCTCCGCATCTCCGCCTCTGTTGAGAGGTGCGGGATCTCAAGCACATCGTCGTCGCTTTACGAGGTCCTTGGGATCCGGACCTGTGCTACTTGCCAGGAGATCAGGTCCGCGTACAGGAAGCTTGCTCGAGTCCTGCATCCAGACGTTTCGGTCGGGGGCGCGGACCAGTTCATGCGAGTGCACGCAGCGTACGTGATCCTGTTTGACCCGGACAAGCGAGTGGTGTACGACAGCTCGCTTGCGTTGGTCGGCGGCGGTTATTCCGGTGTGATTGGCCGGAGGCGGACTTGGGAGACCGATCAGTGCTGGTAGATAACTAGCTTGATCACTGATCCTACGTGTAATTTGTATTTAATTTTGATCTTAATTAGTGCTGTAAACTTGATTTATTTATGTTATAATAATTAAATGGTTTTAAAATAATAGGGAGTAATGTATTTTGTATTGTGAGTGAGAAATATTACCGTATTATACTATAAATTTCATGTTAACTTCTCTTATTTTTTGTAAGAGACATTTTTAGATAAACAATTAAAACACATTGAGAAATTTTTAGTGAAAGATTAAACCTATGAAGTTTATGTACATAATTAAATAATAGGTTATGAATATCGACAATAAAATAAGTTTTTTCATCAACCCTACAAAACAATTTTTTTAAATAAAATAATAAAATATTACTAGTAAAACACTATCTTTTCAAATCTACTGAATTAAAATATCAACAATCTAATTTTGGGCTAAAAAAGGGATCAACTTCGTCTTTTTGTTTGCCGACATAGAAACAGAACAGATTCACTCTAATTTATACTTAAGTATATTTAGTAAAAAGGATATTTGGGTTTTTTAATTTAAAAGTTCAATCAAATCAAATGCACTTTATATTTAAAAGTAATGAATTTTTAAATTATTTATTTATTAGAATAATATAATTTAAATAATTAAAATAAAAGATATATTTTTAAAAGATTGATTACTATATTACCGTACAAAAATAAAATAATTTTATTTTTAAAATAAAATATTTTGCGCAATTATTTTAATTACGTAAGCAATATTTTAATTATTTTAATTATGCATTTTTTTTGCAATTTTTTTACTTTACTTTATTATATATTTTTTATTTATTCATTTATGTAATATTTTGTTTATCTGTTAGTAGAATTTTTTTTTCTCTCGTTTATTTTTATTGTTCTTATTTGTTTTAATATTATTATAAATTTAATAAATTTTTTTTTAAATAAAAATAATATTTTTTTTTTGTTTTTTTTTTGTTTTTTTTCCTTTTTGAAGCAGTTTGTCGTATTATTTGTTTTTCTTTTTTATTTCTTTTTTTATATGTGTTTTCTTTTTATGGTTCTTTATATTTATTTTATGTTATTTAGATGATGTTTATAAATATAATACTACTCTGTCCCATAATTATAATCACACTTCCTTTTTATTTGTGAAGGAAGTGTGACTATTGCTTTGTGACAGAGGTATTATATATTCCTTTTTATTTGTGAAGGAAGTGTGACTATTGCTTTGTGAGAGAGGTATTATATAATTAGAAGTTCTTTCTTTTCTATGTAGTTGTGTTGAGTAGATTTACGGTGACTGAGGGTTTGGTCATGAATGCAGTACTGGAAGAACAATTTTCAAATCGAGTGGATTTTTTTTTTATCGCAATTTCAATAGAAATATACTGCGGGAAAAAAATAAAGTTGGTTTTGAAAGTTAGTCCTATTTCATAATTAGAAAAAATATGTTATTTTATTATAATCAAATATTATTCATTTTTCCTTAACCAAATTGTCCATTTATACTTATATTCACTTTCCTACTATTGGCGTGGGTAGTTATTTTTCAAATATTTAATTGAATTGGTCAAAAAATAAAAATATAATTTTTAAAAATATTTTAAAGTGAAAAAATATAATGTAATTTTGAAAATTTATTTTTAAAGTATGAATATCATTATTAAGAAGTCAAAAGAATTGTAAATTTTGTGTGAGACAAAAATATTACAGTATATAGTTATTCAAATAATTAAATCTTTGTTTATGTTTTTAGACAAAATAAAATACATAATTTGAAAGGTTCGAAAATATAAATCATAGTGATCGATGGGGTCCTGACTCCTGAGGATAAACACTAATAATCTCTCATATATGATATATAGTACTCTAATTCATAAAGTAAGAATGAAAATGACACTCTAACCTTTATTTCAACTTATATTATTAAACCATAGATCAATTGAAAAAAAAACATTGGAAAACAACATAGATTAATGTATGTGTTGAAAGTTGTGACTTTGTGAGTTTAAGATTTCTGTTTCGAAATTGTCCTATATTGAAAAAAACCGTAAATCGAATAAACGGTATGAACTGATATTGAGACTCTAATTTGGATACCACTTGTATTAAATGGGCCATATCCTGAGCCCAGTAAATATTTGGGCCTAAACTTTCATAATTCAATGAGTCAACCAAGTCACGGAGTACCCACAGTCCAACCGCAAATGGCTCACGTACTTCGGCCGCTAATCCAATGGCCGTGGCGCCACCAGCACACAACAATCTATCGTCTCCTCAGCCACCGCCCGTCTTCAACACACGCCGTCGCGAATCCTTCCTTCTTCGCATTCATATCGAACTCACACCGTCAAGTTCATTTTCGTTCTGGCGCCCTTAAATTGCGCGACGGCAATTCGCTCTCCGGCGGTAGCGAGAGCGACGACGATATCTCCGATGGAATCGGAACGAAGAAGAGCCGAAACGAGAGGAAGCGCGAGGCTCAGCGCGCCTTTCGATGGGGCATGGAACTGGCGAGCTTCTCTCCTCCTCAAATCAAGCGCATTATTAGGTAATTGTTTATCTGAAACATCGATTTTCTCCCCCAAATTACTACGGAAAATAACCATTGGATTTTTGTTTTCCGAATGTCTAATGTTGCAGAGTGGCTGATCTTGAGCAAGAGGTATTCGATGCTCTTATGGTAGTGAAGGTGATTATACATTTTCATTTTCTCATTTCATGTTATTGTTTAGTTTCGTTTCTGGAATGAACACAAGGTGTTTGATTGTTTATCCCAGAGACTAAGCCGGGATGTTCGAGAAGGAAAACGAAGACAATTGAATTATATAGGTGAGATGCTGCTGCAAATTCTTGTTTTTAGGGAGCTAGTTTTGCAATTTTGCTTCAGCCGTAAGATACTAATTTGCTATTTAGGATCAAAAAAATATCTGAACGTGTTGGGAGAAATAGCATATTGCATCTGTTTATGAAAATAACACAATGAATGGATATGGTAGGAAAACTGCTACGGGAAGCAGAGCCTGGACTAATGGATGAACTTATTCAGGCAACGAAAGACGGGGACCAGAATAAGTTTCGAAATGAATTAGGTGTAGAGATATTGGTTTCTGACGTTGAAGAAGAAAAAGAAGAGGAGGATGAAGAAGAGGTATGTTCTACTAGCCGAGTTACGATATTGCACAAAGAAGCATATGCGTTCCATTTCATTTTTTCAAAATTCTTGTTATCCTTATTTTCGATGTGTAGGGCACAAACTAACAGATTTTTGTTGAATATTGTGCGGTCAATAGATTAGCATTCTGTGTGAATATTTCTTTCTACTTTCAAGCAATTTATCGGCCAAAGATGTTGTGTAGTCCCTTTGACCGAAATATATCAGTCATACCCCTTATCTATATGTTTTGGTATTTAAAATAAGTAAATTATCACAGTATATTTTTCGATGCCGACGAGAAGTCGAGAAGTGTAACTGTGAAAGTAAGCTGAAATAGATAATTCAGCAAAAGGGCTAAAAACATCTTTGGCCGAATACCCGTAAAGTCCCAACCAATGTTATATGTGTAATGTTATTCTTAATTTATAGTGCATCAAAAAATCCTGTTATATTTTCTAGAGCTTTGTATATTGCGATATATTACATTCTACTGATATAGTACAATACATGAATACTTCTAGCACTCTTGTAGAGTGAAATCTCTCAGTTGTTGTCCTTGTGACATTTATAACGTACTCGGTTCAAAGAAAGTAATCTTTGTTAGCTATCACGTTTTGCAATGGGTAGTATATTTCATCATTGCTTTGTTATACAGGGATCATTATACACTAATGTTGTGACCAGATGGTATGATGGCCTGGTCAATAGGGATATCAACGTTACCAATGAAATCTATTCAATTCGAGAGGTTGAGTTTGATCGCCAGGTCAGTTTCCATTATAAAAATAACATTGTTCCTGTGAATGAAGAAATAAATGATGATTTTTTGTATCCCTTGTCGCACTACTATCTTAGGAACTCCGACAAATGGTTAGGAAAGTTCAATTGACACTTGAAGATAAAACCAGTTTAGGGGAAAATGGAAAAGCAGCAGCAGCTGCTGCGAATGCAAGAAGATCTCTCACTCGTTTTCTCCATGGTCTTGCGAAGGAACTTCCTTCCGTCTGAATAGGCAGGTAGACTGACTCATTTATTGTTCATTGGATGCGTATGAACAACCCCTTGTACTTCAACTTTTTATGTTGCAATTTTTTTAGGAATTCGTTATTATGTCCCTCGTTTTACGTGTGTGGGTGTTATGTTCGGCTGAAGAAAAGATCCATTTAGATCCACATAATCGTTTGAATAGGATGTGTAAACTTGATTCAATTCATTGTTAAATTCATATCAGCAGAGTTTTGAAACGGTTGTGTTTTTAGTATGTTGGGAAACAGGAAGTGGATGTAGATGAGAAACATATTCTTCTAGTTAGTAATGATGCTGTAGATGAGACACTTGTGATTTGGATGTTAAGTGTAGTGGCTGCACGACCAACAGTCGCCATTTCTAGCAGCCGGCCGAATGAGTTGGTTTAGTCAAATTATGCCATGATTTGAGATACATTAAAAAAATGTATCTAAACAAAACGTGCGCACTAATAATAATAAATAAGTATAATTATATCTATTACTGTTATCACCTGAGAAAAAGGTTGCCAATTAGGACTTGACTTTTTCGGTCCACCGTCTAAATTGAGATTTAGAATACTTATTAGGAAGTTTAGTGAAATCAGTTCAGTGTACAAGAAAGGTGTGTAGTGGGTAGTCTTTGAAATTTATGACTTCCCACCTTTCCAATTAATGTATTAAATGTCAATTTTCTGCACAATATATTTTAATATTCACACTTTAATTGAATAGAAGTTTTTATCTAGATAGTTTACAAACTTTTTGTTAGGTGTCTTACAAATATTTGACACACTTAAAAAAAAATATAGTAATTTTATTTTTATTTTATTTATTTATAATTTTTACTTACAATTAATGTATTTTTAACTTAAAATACTTATTTTATCTCTTATTTTTTAATAAAAAATTAAAACATTTTTCTTTATTTGTTTGATCAACAAATTGTGTCAATTTTGATGGTATCATTTTAAAGTATGAAATAAATAAAATTTAAAAATATATAAAAATAAAAATAAATTTAGATTTTAAATAAAAAAACTATTGCATCAAACTAATTTTAATTTAAAATAAAAATAAATTACTCCACAAAAATTTACCAGGAACTTTTTCAAGCCCACCACACCAAGCCCACGACCTGTGCCATGCGCCCATGCGTATATATATACACCCATTACTCATTTATCAACCGGCTCAACCCAACACAGTTACACTTACACAAGCAAGAAAACGTTTAGTAATCTGACAGAGCCCTGAGGAAGAAGAAGACTCTCTCTCTAAATACTATAACACTATTATTAGTACACAAACACAATGGGAAAACTCATTCTCTTCCTAATTCTCACAAATTCCTTCCTATTAGGTAAAACAATTTCATCTAAATTTCTCGCGTTTAATTAACCACCTCTGGATTCTTATTCCGATAACGGTTGTGCTGATCTGCAGGTGTTTATTCGTCGGCGAAATTCACGTTCGTCAACAAGTGCACTTTCACAGTTTGGCCGGGCATTTTGTCGAACGCTGGAATCGCACAGCTTCAGACCACCGGTTTCGCATTACCGAGCGGCGAATCCAGATCCGTCGACGCGCCGACGTCCTGGGGAGGTCGTTTTTGGGGCAGGACCCTCTGCGCCGAAGATTCCGCCGGGAAATTGTCCTGCGCCACGGCCGATTGCGGATCCGGGAAGTTAGAATGCGCCGGCGGCGGCGCCGCCACGCCCGCCACGCTCGCGGAGTTCACGCTCGACGGCGCCGACGGGAAGGACTTCTACGACGTCAGCCTCGTCGACGGGTACAACCTGCCGATGCTGGTGGTCCCGCACGGCGGATCCGGGGACAACTGCTCCAACACGGGGTGCCTGCTCGATCTGAACGGCCCGTGCCCGCCGGGGATGCGCGTGACCGGCGGCGACGGGCAGTCGGTCGCGTGCAAGAGCGCGTGCGAGGCGTTCGATAAGGACGAGTACTGCTGCAGGGGCGCGTACGGTACACCCGACGCCTGCAAGCCCACGCAGTACTCGCAGCTGTTCAAGAGCGCGTGCCCTCACGCGTACAGCTACGCGTACGATGACGGGACTAGCACGTTCACTTGCGCCGGAGCCGCCGCATACACCATAACGTTCTGCCCTTCGCCGAACACGAGGTAAATTTTGCAAGACCCCTCCCCCTTCCCTCGCGCCTTACTTTTAGTTCCGAAACAATCATTCCGTCAAAGCATTTTTAAAATAATATTTAAATATTAGATACTTATTCAATATTAAAATAATTAATTTATATATAAAAAAAATAATTACATGACAATATTGTAATGTACTCTGTACTACTTTCTGTGTATTGTTTTATAGATAGTATTTTATTGTACTACTTACAATAATAAAATGTGCTGTATAACTCGATTCCCTAGGAGACAGATCCTTAAAAATTGTATGCTACGTGGTGGTTGTAGCCTTAGCGTAACGGTCACCTAAGTCTTAATTTTTCATTTTTCTTATTCCAATCATTCTTAGCTACTTACCTAACGGTCACCTAATTAAATTTTACTCTTTTACTACTCTAGTTTCATCTTGGAAAAATTACTCTCACGACAAAGAAAAGGAAAACATGTCTATTACTTGAGAGCATAAAAGTATTGTTATTGCGTTCTTACATAGTTACATATTTAATTTCAACATAATTTTTTCGTACCAAGGATTCTTATATATTTACATGTTTTACAAATCATCTTATTAATTATAATTATAACTTAAAATTGATTATTAATTCTAATCCTTGTATTTGTGTTGCAGTCAAAAATCAACATCGGGTGGGGCGAACCAGGTATCCGACGGCAACAACAACAATGCACCCGTAGATGGCAACATGGTGTACGAAGGCGCATTAGAGACTAACGCAGCAGTATCTTCGACGTGCACGCAACTTCTGGGCAGAGCTATGGCTGTTGTGGCGGTTGTGTGGTTATTATCATCGTGATCATATCTTTTAACACTTGTATGCTGAAGTCATATCGCCTTGCCGACTTGTTATCCGTGGGACATGGGCCGGTTGGATGTTTTGATGATACATCACGTGTGTACCAGGGAACCTCTTATCTGATGGGCCCTTGGGCTTTTGTTGTCTTCACATGCAGCCTATTAATAATGGGCCCATAATGTGACGAGGAGATGAGACTAACTGAGAACGCATTGTAGAGGCATTTGCGGAGTTTTAATTCGTAAGGTTTAGGAGTTGGAATTAGGTTAGGAAATAGCAATAGAGAGACATCTCTTTTCCTTTTAAAAATAAGTAACTTTACTATTTATTGTATTAATAGAGTATATAATACTTGTATGTACAAACTGTGAGTCTGGTACACTTGGTACTCTTTACTCTGTATGGATGGAATATCTTGCTTATTTTACTACTCCGTATGGATGGAATATCTTGCTTATTTTACTTGATGTCTTGATGAATGTCTTGATGTCTTGATGAAACACGCTTAAAGGATAAAAGCATTCGTAGAAGAAAGAGCATTTCAAAACTCGGATAAAAGCATTCGTAGAAAAAAGAGCATTTCAAAACTCCTGATTGTTAAATGTGTTACACTGACCTATCACTCAGCAAACAGTCTAATCCTTATGCAGCATTCTCAGAAAAATAAAGACAAATTAAGAACCATTTCCCTTCCCAGTCCAGACATACACGAGAAGAAACCTACAACTCATCCTTCAAATCCTCTTCTGTTGCTTCTTCAGCATTAGAGGCAGACTCCGTCTCTTTAGTCTCGACTTCCTCCACAATATCTTCCTCCTCAACCGTTGCATCTGGGGAAATGTTGAGGCTGTTCTTAACTGAACTGTAAATTCTAGAAGCAAAGTCCTTTGGATCATTGTTTAAGAAGCCACTCTCCATAAGAGCCGTTTGGTACATGAGCTGTGCTGTCTGCTTTACGATTTCATCCTACAACAACGGGAAAAAAAAAGTTAAGAAAAGAAGGCACAAGGGCATTTCACAATTACGAGAGATTGTTGACTCTGATTTTTACCTCTGGGTCCTTCACGACTCTCTCACGAAGCTCCTTGATGATGGGGTGCCTCGGGTTGATTTCAAGCACTCTCTTTCCGCGCATGTAAGCCTGTTTGTTGGCATCAGATAAAGTCTGAGACTGCATGATCCTTTCCATGTTTGCACTCCATCCGTATTTGGAGGTGACAACTACACATGGGGAGTCTGCCAAACGGTTGCTAATCTTGACATCATCAATGTTATCGCTGGCAAGAGCACCCTTCCACCATTTGGTCAAATCTTTAAATGACTCCTTGAGTTCCTTGTCTTTCGAATCCTTCCCAATTTTCAGTCCCTCTTTGGATACGTTCTGGAATTTTGAGTCTTCATAGTCCATCAGGTATTGCATGAGATACTCATCCACTGGATCGGTGAAGAAAATCACCTGCAAGCAAAAAATTGCATTCAGTTATGATATATTTTATACATATATTATACATAATAAAGGTGGAATAATGACCAATCAAACTTTTACCTCATAGTTCTTCTTGATTAGTCTCTCGAGGAATGGAGATTTTTCCAACTGTTCCTTGCTTGATCCAGTAATATAAAAGATGTCTTTCTGTCCAGACTTCATCCTTGAGATGTATTGATCCAGTGAAGTTAACTTCCCGTCTGATTTAGAACTGCTCATGAAGAAAAAAAGTATTAGTTGACAATAACTAATAGCTAAAATTGCAGCACATTGCATATTATTCCAAAAATCTACTTACGATTCAAAACGGAGTAGTTTTGCTAGGCGGTTCCTGTTAGTTGCGTCCTCAATGATACCAAGCTTGATTGACTTGCCAAATTCATTCCAGAACCTGGTATATTGACCTTTCTTCACATTGCTTTCACTGGATTCCTCAACTTCTGCAGGCAAGAAATTTCAGAATTAAATTAGATACAAAATGTGTTAATCTGGTTGGAACTGCATAGCGAAAAATACAGAAACATCAAGCTAATTCTGATAAAAAAATAAAATAAGGATAAGCACTCAATACAAGGAACTAAACACGCTGTCTTGATTTCAATTAGGAAACACATTCATACCTTTCTTCTCTTTATCATTAGACTCATCAGGGTCCTCTTCAGCAAGCCTTCTGATCATGTCAAGGGCCTTGCGGATAAGTTTCTTCTTTATGGTTTTCAAGCTGCTATGTTGTTGTAGCATTTCTCTAGACACATTCAGGGGCAGAGTGTCGGAATCAACAAGACCCTGGTCACCATAGGCAAGATGGTAAGAATGCAGGCGCGAAAACTGGATATCCAAACAAGATCATTCTGATAAAGTGGTGAAAACAAAGATTACCAGCAAAAAGCTCAAATATTTGGGCAGGAGCTCATCAAATTCTTCTGAGATGAAGACCCGCCTCACATATAACTTCAAGTTGGACTTGTTTGCATTGTAGTAGCTTTCATACAAATCATGAGGAGCCTTTGGAGGCACGAATAACACAGCCTTGAACTCCACATCACCTTCAGCTGTAAAGTGGCTCCAAGATAGTGGCTTCTCGTCACCGAAGTCCTGTTAATAAGTGTAAGTTTTGATCAAAATAATATTTTTATAATATTCATTTTAAACATGATGATATCAATCCTGCCATAAAGCCCAGCAAAAAAGGCATAGCATATACCTTCGCCAGGGAGTGATAGAATTTGGTGTATTCTTCATCTGTCACCTCCTTTGGGTTCCTTAACCATATAGCTTTCATGTCATTCAGAAGTTCCCACTCATAAGTAGTTTTCTTAACTGTCTTTGTCTTGGGCTTTTTCTCATCCTCCTCCTTCTCAGCATCTTCTTCATCTCCTTCTTCTGAAGACTTGCTGTCAGCTGTTCATGCACAAAAGACTTTGTAAGATATGAGAAACAACAATATATGTCAGAAAACTTGTTGTCCTCAGCTGTTCATACATCTCTATCCGTCATAATTACTAGAATGTCATCAGACATATATACACTACACATACCTGTTTCCTCATCATCACTAGCTTCATCATCATCAGCAGGAACCTCCTCATCCACTTCTTTGGTAGCCCAAAGATTAATGGGGAAGTTGATAAATTCAGAATACTTTTTCACTAATTCCTGCAAATCATGGTTGTTGTAGTTATTATATCCAGCCATAAAATAGAATACATAGAAACACATTCAAGGAAGGCAAGACTCTTACTCCAAAGGAAAATCGATATCTAACCATTAAGTTAGGTACAAGATTATAACATCAGATATGATCATATGAATGTCGCTTTCAAGAATAAGTTATCCGTAAGATTAATCATAACACGCTTTATTCATCGTCAAGACTATTCACAAGTGCTTGAAGAGAGATAAAAAGAAAGGAGAAATGGTCATAAATATTGACATATATAGGATTTTGTATGCTAAAGCTCAACCTACCAAGTTTACATTATCCTTGGCCACAGAAATAATACTACTAATGTAAATAAGAGTTATTCAAAACTATCCACATGGAGTATTTGGCACTAAAAGTCGCAACTGACAAAATTTTGCTGATTTGAAAAGGCGCAACACAGCAACACATATATACTATTGGTTATAAGGAAAAACTAGAAATAACGGAATCCATCAATGTCTATGTTCAAAGCCAAAACAAAATCTCATCCGGGACAAAAAAGTTTCTATGATCCCTGTTTTTCGGCTTGTGATATCATTACGACTCATCAGAGATTTAAAAATATTGCAAATATGGTTAAACACATATTGAAAAGGGTAAGCACAAAATAAAAGAACAAAGTGTGTGCAGATTTCATAATTGCCGCATGAAAATTCCACAAAAGTTGAAATGAGGATAAGAGAACCAAAAGAACATAGAGTTACCAATAGTAATGTTGTTATTTAAAGCACATGGTATAATTTATTGCAAAGTCTGCATTCTACAGATCATGAATAACATAGACAACGGTAATTACAACCAGCTACAGAAAATATATTCAGAAACTATTTGGGCATCAGAAGAATAAACCAAGTAAATATAGTAGTGAACCAACCTTCAATTTGGACTCATCCAAGTACTCTTGTGCTTCATCTCTGAGATGCAATCTGATTTCAGTCCCACGGCCAAGAGGCTCATTCCACTCATCTTCTGAAATGGCGAAAGCCCCATCAGCCTTTGACTCCCACACATGCCTGAAAGGGATCACAATTTCTCACAATCATCATCCATTAAATAGAAGGGATGACCTACTGAATACAGCACTGAGGGCAAAAGACATACTGTTTATCATCGTTATGTTTGCTAATTACTTCAACATAGTCTGCCACAAGATACACTGAGTAAAATCCAACTCCAAACTGTCCAATGAGATTAAGATCACCACTTGTTTGCATTTTCTCCACAAATGCTGCAACAGGCATATTATAAAAATTAGGAAAAATATTGCCACACCATCAACAGAAACAATGGAAGGTGCAAGGTTATAGCTAATAGCTATAAAAAATGGTTCAGGATAATAATAGTTACCTGAAGTCCCGGATTTAGCAATAGTACCCAAGTTCTTGATCAAATCTTCCTTTGTCATTCCTATACCTCTATCACGGATAGAGAGTATCTTCTTTTCCTTGTCTAATTTAATCTGCAGCCATCAAAAAGGAACTTAAGAGACCAAACAGAGTAGCTGATTTTTCAAGATACCATCCTTTTATATGGTGAATTTTAAGTTTCAACAAAGCAAAGTAAACGGAAGAGAATTTAATACAAGTAACGATTTAACTGAAACTGATTCCGAAATATAAAAAACTATGCTCCAGCAACATTCATTATATTTAAAATTTCAAATATCATGTTAGATTTATATACTTCAAACAGTCATAGGGTATTCAGATTTTGCAATACATAATAACACCCTACAATGCAAGCTTCCCACGGCATTAATAGACAAGTTTAAGTATAGTTATTATGTGGTAAATCCAAACCTGAATCTCAAGCTGGGCATCGTCACCTTCACCCAAGACTTCCTTGTCAGTGAGTGACAGGAACCTAATCTTATCCAGTGCCTGGAATAATGGCAAAGTTCAAGCTTCAGGCTCAAATATTTCCAAAGAAAATTCAAAGTACTGAATAGTTGAACATTAACAGCAGTACATCATAGCACAACAAAATACAAACTCACATCAGAAGCATTGGAGATCAACTCTCTCAAGAATATGTCCTTGTTACTGTAAAGAGAGTTGATAAGAATGTCCATAAGCCGCGACACTTCGGCCTGGAACTCAAACTTCTGAGCGTTCGCGCGGAGGCTTTTTCTAGACATCGACTCAGATTCTCTAAATCACAATAACAAACTTAGATAAACATAAATTGCAACCAAAATGTGCACATTTGTCACTAAAAAAAAAAACTAAACCCAAAACTAACAAACAAATAACAAAATCATATGTAACCTCTTAACGACTTCAGAATCGGTGGATAAACCATGCGGAACACCGCCGATCTTATCTTCCACCTTCGGCGGGTCTACCGCCAGATCCGATTCGACTTCTGCATTTGCCTGTATTTTCCTACCTGCAAAATACAATTTCGACACCGGAAAACTCATCGGAAATGCAACCAGATACCTAACGCTGAATTAAACCTTTCAAACGGATTATTCATCGAAATGCTATAAATTATTCGAAAACCATAAAAAAAGTACCCTGATCCGGAAGAAGAAACAGAAGGCATATCAGGAACAGAACGGACGGGATCGTCCACTTCCTCATAGCTCGATTTCCTGCGAAATTGTTTTCTCAGATTCGGATGCTTCAAAATTTCTGGTTTCGAGTGTGAGTGGAGAGTGGTGCTTTATATACTGTAATTTTTTGCTGAAAAAGTCGAGTGTTGCCACGACGACCAGCGTTTTAATTGGATGGGATCTGCCAGCGTGGAGAATCCGACGGTGCATAAGAATTTATTGCTACGTGGGAGGATCTGATTGGTCATTGCACGCTTATTAGACGTGGTAGTGTATGGGGGTTCTGGAATTCTCCATAGAGAAGACTTAGAAGACTCGGTTTTCAATACAGTGTGGATGGTCTATTGCTCTATTCATTACATGGCAACCAAACAGCTTTTCATTGGTCTAAGCACGAGGGGTGTTCGAATGGTCACTCGTAGCCAATGTTGATTGGATAAAGGAATTTGTCAAGGCATTATTGTTATTTTATGTAAATAATTTTTGTTGAACTCAAAACTAACATATACTCCAGAAATCAGAATTTAGCAAAAATGAATTACTCTATTTTTTTAATGAAATTTAATGTTTATTTATGATATAATATACATCCCATATGTTAGTTCTACACTTAGTTAAATAACAAAATATATTGAGTATATGCACGTTCCAACAAAAAAAGTGTACTTATCGAGTTCCAAATTCTAAGTTATATTATTAAAATGTAGTAGTAGTTTATCAAAATAATGTATTAATATAATTTTATAATGGAAGTTTTTTGATCAAATATATTTTAATAAGATACTGGTACTACATAGCATTTTTCATTTATTTTTTTTCTAATTAAGCATCATTCTATAAAGGATACATTATTCTAATTAAGTAGAGGGAGTACTTATTTACTTACGTGGTGTGTAACTATTTGTAATGAAATTGTGTGTTCATCGTGAAGTAGTAACACAATAGAGATTCTTGTATGAATTATGTTTCGTATTAACACATGGAGATTACAAAACATCCACAAGCTCTTTCGAACTTGTGAACTGGTCACGCGACCAAAAAGAGTCTTTCTCTTCGAATACGACTAGCGCCGATATCGAAGCTCAGACTACTACAAAGACAGCTATAGTACTCCCTCTAGCGAGCTCGTCCTATGCTATCTCAAACAACTAAACAACTTTGAACTATCTAGCGAATCGCTCAAAGTACAATGAAAGCTCTCGCAAATCTCCGTAAAAATATCTAAGTCTACAAATATTCTAGCGAGTATTTATAGTCTTCTCAAACTTGTTGAGCCAAGCCCATAGGCCGATTTGCGTAAATGTTTCCATCTTGAGTTCTCGTCCGGACGTAGCTCTCGTTCGTCGTTGCCTAGCGGTACTTCGAACTCGTCGATCACTTGGCTGCAGCACCTCAGCAGGACTTCATCCAATGAATCTTGTTGACATCGAACTCAAGGTTGTCGAAGACATTCTTCATTACTTCATCATGGTCTTCGACAAGGGCGGATCTACATGTAGACCAGGCCGGGCTTTAGCCCGCCCTAATATATAAACTAGTGCTATTTTTCTTTAAAAACAAGAGGTAGTTCAAGTGGCTAGCCCACCTTGTATTAAGGAGAAAGACTAGAGGTCGTGGGTTCAAATCCTTTTCAGCTCATTTATTCATTTTTAGTCTTCGAATAAGGCTTCTCTACTGTCTATGATGTCTATGATGTCCTCTGCTAAGAGGACCTTTGTCGTCCTTAAATGTTGTCTTCTATGAGGATGGTTGTTGTCCTCTACTACTCATTTATTCATTTTTAGTCTTCGAATAAGGCTTCTCTACTGTCTATGATGTCCTCTGCTAAGAGGAGTCTATGATGTCCTCTGCTAAGAGGACCTTTGTCGTCCTTAAATGTTGTCTTCTATGAGGATGGTTGTTGTCCTCTACTACTCATTTATTCATTTTTAGTCTTCGAATAAGGCTTCTCTACTGTCTATGATGTCCTCTGCTAAGAGGACCTTAGTCTTCGAATAAGGCTTCTCTACTGTCTATGATGTCCTCTGCTAAGAGGACCTTTGTCGTCCTTAAATGTTGTCTTCTATGAGGATGGTTGTTGTCCTCTACTACTCATTTATTCATTTTTAGTCTTCGAATAAGGCTTCTCTACTGTCTATGATGTCCTCTGCTAAGAGGACTTTTGTCGTCCTTAAATGTTGTCTTCTATGAGGATGGTTGTTGTCCTCTACTAATGTTGGAGTCCTCCATCATTGTCGTTCTCCATCCTACTACAGTAGTTGTTGTCCTCTATCACTGTCGTCCTCCATTGTCTTCTAAGAGGATGGTTGTTGTTGTCCACAGTTGATGTCTTCCATCCTAATACAGTAATTGTCTTCCACAATGTAGGACTTGACTATCAACACCTCCATGCCACATACACAACTTCAACCATAAAATTAGTCTAAAATATATAAGTAGTGATAGTATGTTATGTTCTATCAATGAGTTAGCACTCAATATCGAACACCAACAAACTATACACTAATATTTAAAATACTCAAAATAGAAAATGTTCAAATATGCGACAACTATCAAGAGATAGATAGTGCATTTTTATTGAGACATGGATAGATAAGCTCAAAACCACGGTATGGGGCTTTGTCATTCCCTATTTTACCCCTCAAAAACCCCGTTTCGTAATTTCCACTTCTCCTCTTCTTAAAGCCCCCTACACCCCCAAAAAACCATTAAAATTTCACCAACCGATAATCCGCCCACATATTCTTCTTCCAATTCACACACCGCCGACGACCCTCATGCTCTAGAAAAACAATGGTGATTTCCAACGCGGTGGCGGGGAATCTGACGTCCCTCTACCTGATCGTCATCGTCGCGATGAAGGCGTACGGTCTGGCCGTCGGCCGGAGCTTCAGCGGCGCCTGCGTCCTTGTCCTCTCAACGGCGGTCGTGGCGGCGATCCTGATCTCGAGCCTCGCTTGGGACGTATCGCGAAAGGTCACCCACGCGCTCATGGCGGCGCGCGACCACGGCCACGAGATGTGCCGCGGCGGCATCTGTTGGCACGGAGTCGCCGTCAAGTCGCCGGCGTCTCAGGTCCGCTTCCGCCTCCCTCAGCACCATAACCCTTGACGATTCATTCTGATTATCAGAGTGCTGAAATTGGAGTTTCTAATTTCAATATACAAGTATATAATCAAGGAAATCCAAAGTAATTTTGGGGCAAAATGTTTCTTCGATTTTTTTTCCCTCTTTTTGTTTTTGTTTCTGTGTGGCGGCATAGATGATAGTCTAATATATAGACAGAGATGTTTCTTTTCCATTTTCGTTTTTTGATTTTCCCTCCCTTCATATAAAAATGTTTTTTTAAACACATTGTAATTACCAGTGCAAATTTTAGTGAAGGCCCTTTGTTGGTGTTGTAATCAAAGTAGGAAATTAGTGGTTTGTATGTAACTAATTCAATTGAAAAGATAAATAAAACCTCATTTTGCTGTGTATGTATTAATTTGAAATGTTATATAGAAATGCTTCTGTACAAGAATCTGCGATTTTGGAGATTACGGTTTGGTCTCAATGTTAGTTCAAGAACATGAATAGTGCTACTGAGTGAGTGATTAGGATGATGATCATTTTCTTTTTCCAATCTTGTTGTGTTTCTTGGGGTAGCAATCGAGTCGCTATGTACTTTGAATTTGTCGTTGAAATTAAAATCTTTGGAAGGATGCAGGAAGGTCTGATAATCCTCCTCCACCAATCCATTATGTACTTTGAATTTGTCGTTGAAATTAAAATCTTTGGAAGGATGCAGGAAGGTCTGATAATCCTCCTCCACCAATCCACCCGGTCTCTTCGTGGGGGATTTTGATATATTTTGATTCAGCCTATTGTTATATTTTCTTGTTATTGAACATTGGTGTACATGTATTGAAATACTCTGATGATAGATGTTGTTTAGCACTGCAAGTTTTCTCAAGGAATAAAAGAGTATAATCTCGACGATCCTAGTCGAGTAGCTTGAATCACATCGATCGTGGAGGTGGTGTTGCAATGATTACAAAATCTGTTGTGTATCTTTAAAATTAATTTAAAATCCAGAAGCTATTAGAAGAGTGACGTTTAAAAACATACTATTTGTCTGCTGTTATCATTGTTGTCTTCACGCTCAGAAATATAAAGAAATGTTTCATAGTTTGTTGCAATCAAAAGTTGAGAGTCAGTACAAGAAAATGTAATTGACTATACATATGGTTCATTATTGCAAGCAAGGAGAGCGAGATTTAATAAAATAAAGAAAAGATGTAGTATTATATGATGTAATTTGAGGTTTAATTAAATAAAGAAAATATGTACTCCCTCCGTCCACAAGGAGTATTATATGATGAGATTAGCTTAGATATTTCATCATAGAATTTTTTTCTTGAACTCATGTATAAATTGGACAATTTTATTATCTTAACACAACTTTTTAAGGTGTTATTGATCGAACTTCAATATGATATCAGAGCAAATTTAATACGATGATGAGTGCACCAAGCCTCCTACCAATGAAATTGGTTGGTCGAACTTCAATATGGTATCAGAACATGTCCAATACGATGATGGATGTTTCATCTGATGAAATTTTCGACCATGAGCAATGTAGATATTCCACATTGATTACTCATAGAGCAATTTTATCATTTTAAACAAAATTTACTTCTAAAAAAAATATTTATATTTTAATGAGCAATGTAGATATTCCACATTGATTACTCATAGAGCAATTTTATCATTTTAAACAAAATTTACTTCTAACAAAAATATTTATATTTTAATACTAAGTAGTCGCCATGGTTCTAAATTATTAGACACATTTTTTTTTGCTTCTAATTCATTAATGTTTTAAGAGATTACAACATTATTTAAACATATTAATTTCTGTCAAAAATAAAATGTGGCAATTTTACAAATAAAGTGTGATCTCTTTTCTCATTTACACAAATCGTGAAATATTTAACAATATCCAATTTTTAATTTTATTTTAGCATGGGACATCATCAAAACCACGCCTCAAAAGGCTTCAGATTCCTAACTGCGTCATAATAACAGTTAATAAAAAAACATTCAAGGGAAAAGGTTAAAGGGAATAAAAGAAAAAAAAATAAAAGAAAAAAATGACCAAAATAGCAATTATTTACAGCTCCTCCACAATCTGTTACATAAATATGACAACGTTACTATATATATATATATGTAAGAGCCTCTCCCCTCTCCAAGTTTCACAGAAATGTAAGAAATCACTACACTAAGATACAGAAAGTTCTGTGTTCTTTCCTTTTATGCGTAAAAAATCGAGACTTTAAAACGCTTCAAACAATTAAACCTACCTTCTGTAGGCCTCCTCTTGAATAACTTCTCACAAGAATCAAATTGCACCTTCATTATTGGGTTTCTATAAATCCTTCCTTATCCCTGCTATGTCAATAAGCGCTACTGAAATCACTAACCTGCTTCGATTGGTCTTAATCTGATCCCGAGAAAATACCACAAATCTCAACTCTGTTTCCAAGGTGGTGGGGTATAATGTTTGACAGGATAATAATGATCAGTATACCCACTATCTGATTCTTTTCGTTTCCCTCCAACAGCTGAACTCATGGTGGATTGCAGACCGGGCTCGCCCATGGGCCTGGGATAGGCTGAGTTCAAGAACAGTCCAAGCCCAGCATGATCCTTACTTCCACCTTCCAACAGCATCCCAGAATTCAGATCGAAACTGCCCCTCGGCGGCCCAACCCCATTTGAAGGCATTGGGCCATTCATGTTTATCATGAACGGTTGTTGAGCAAAAGCAGCTGGCAGACTCGTGGAAGAGCCCGTCTGCGGAATAACAGGCATTCCTCTAGAATCCACCATGTAAGGAATGGGCCGTGCGGGTCCATAAATCGGACTAGAGAAAGGCATGGCGGGCCCAGATGCAAAGTTGCTGTGACCATAACCCAAAGAATGGACGTAGGGAACTGCAGGGCCAATCCCCATAAAATTACCCATCCTCCCCGAATTAATATCAAATGCAAGCTCAGGAGTCTGAGAAGAAAAGTCCTTCTGATCGACTTCCACTCGCGTGCCCATTATGGATATTGTGGAGTCGGTATCCAACTTAATATTAACATTTTGAGATGTCGCCTTCTTAGCATTGAGGAATGATGGCCCATTATTCAGATCAATATTGCTTTTGGGCTGCTGACTCGATGACGGCAATGGAGACCAATTATTCCCAATCCGCCAATCCAGAAGGCGAGACCCGCCATCCCCACTCATGCGGTTCAGGTCGAGCTCAAGATGATCCGCTCTATTTGAGTTCATCTCCACAGATAACTCGTCGACAGTTTCAGTCACATTCAGATCGAAATCAAGGCACCATCCCTGTCGTTGCTTCGAATTATTGCTACTACCTCCAGCGGAGAAATCACTTTCGGGCACTCTGCGGAAAGCGCTTGTTAGGGCAGAGCCTTTCCAGCCGAGATTTCCCTCAAACTGCAATGGCGCACATGGCAGCTTAGGTTCCGCCGCCGATGCCCTTGAAGCAGCAACTACAGAGACGGGTGCGGAGGATTGAGTCTCGGGACGGTGATGATGATCATGATCTTCTGAAAAGACTTCTTGATTCAGATCGAACAAATTACAAGAGCTTTTCTCTAGAATGGACTCTTCTTCTTGAGCTGCCTCGGTGTTTTGAGAGGTTGCCATTTCTTGTGAATTGTGGTTCTCGGAGCCATCTGTAGATTCATTTGATGAATTGGAGTTGCCCGCCGCATCCATAGGTGAGCCCTCACTCGCAGGGGATTGTTTCCCACTTACATGGCTCTTGGGAGAAGTGCTGCACCTCTGTTGCTTGTAATCCACAATTTCTCGCTCTACTTCTATGGCCACCTGCCTGGCAACTTCTAAAGGATCTACCATTCCATAGTCAATTTCGACACCAGGCGACTTTTTGGCAGCAGAATTGGATTCCATGACCATTTGTTTTTTGCCAAAAGCATAATCATTTGTTAAATCTTCATCACTCAAGTAATCTTTAATCCCTGAAAGGAATTTTCCCCAGCTCTTCTCACCACCAAAGGATTTTGGCGATACACGGCCATTACTATCACCACATTCTTTAGGTGCGATTGCTTCTGAATTTCCACATGACTTTGCATCACCACCTTCACTTTTTCCATAATCAACTGCTTTCAAGTCAATATTTGATAAATCCTCATCGCTCGCATTTTTGGTTCCAGCATTAGAGTTCTTCTGTGAACTCTGTACGATTATATCTTCCACTCCATCAACAGCAATAGAAGTTGAAGTGTGAGGTTGGCCTTCGGATGTCTTAGATTTTGGGCTGTGAATATCTGAGTTAGTGTATGCTATATCTTGCCCAGAAGAATCTGGACTACATGGCTCAATAATAGGCTTTGGTAAGGATGGTGAAGAACTAACATCATCTACAAGCTTCTCGTCCTCTGTCGGGGGTTCTAGGATCTTGTTCGACTCCGGTGCACTTTCAGCTTGTTCAGGCTGAACAGCTTCCAAGCTTGTAGACACCACTTGATGATCTCGGGTGACTTCATGTCCATTATCTTGTACAGGTGTTTCTCTTGTTCCGTCATCAATAAAATCTCTGGTTTTACCAACATCCGAAAGGGACACATCAATACTGCATTTTTCTGTTTTCCAGCTTTCAAGCAATACTCGAGCTTTATCCTTAACATCAGAACTTTTGTGGTCAATGAGAATCTCGACTGTTGCCCAAATTTCAAAAGAAACAGATTTTTCATAGTCCAATTGAAGCTTTTCAAGTGCTCTGAACAAATGAAATATGGATTCTTCTACAACGCTGTCGCTCGAGTCGTTACTGAGGTTCTGGGCCTCTTTCAGCCAATTGGAAATGAAGTGAAGGCCATCTAACTGGATAAAAAGATCAAGGCAGTCCTTGTTTTCAGTTGCAGCTATAACACTGGCAACAGATGATCTCTGCCTTGTTGAGTCGGCTGCATTTTTTACAATGCAGTCTCTCTCTTTTTGCATCACAGTTATAAGCTCCTTAACTCGGGAAGGGGCTGTAAGCCCATTATTCATCTCGGTCAAGGTAAAAAAGTCTTCGAGTGTCATGATGTTTCAGAAACTAGGAACGGAATGGACTATGGTGTTTCCATGCATCCTTCTTAGTCTCAATTAAAATTATTATCCTGGAAAAGTGTAGAAGAAGAAGATATTCAAAACATTATCATTAAATACATATAACAAATACATATAACATTATCATGAGTAGGGCTGCACACGAGTCGAGCCGAGTCGAGTATTGAGTCTATCGAGCATGCTTGACCAAAATATGAATGTGCTCGAACTCGGGCTCGTCGAGCTGAAAAATTAAGGCTCGAGCTCGAGCTCGTCCAAAAATGGAATGCTCGAGCTTGAGCTCGAGCTCGACTCGAATTGCCTTTATCGAGCAACTAAAGCTAAAAAAAATGTTTTCATCAATTCATCATGATGATGATAATAAAAGCAGCAATCTAACAAAATTAAGAATGAATAAATTTTGGGAATTCACGAAATCTGAAGATCTAAGTGTATGAGCAAAGAGGGGTGGGTGATGCGCCGACGTGCACAACGCTCTCAGACGATGGTCTAAGAGATCTGAAGAGATGTAGAACGGGAGGCGGAATTTTGGATCTGAGAATTTAGGGTTTAATTTTGGCTCTGAGAATTTCTCACGCTTCACTCTGGTATAAGTGTAGAGCCGTACAGAAAAAAAAAAGGACAAAATACATACAAGTATATATTATATATTAGTATTATACTGTATTAAGAGTATTTTAAATAAATTCATATTATTAATCAAGCGGCTCGCGAGCCGCTCGCCACTATGAATATGTAGCTCGAGCTCGGCTCGTGAAAGAGATCGAGCTCGACTCGAGTTCGGTCAAACTCAAGTTTGAGTCGAGCGTTGACCGAGCTGCTCGCGAATCGCTCGACTCGTGTGCAGCCCTAATCATGAGTATGAACCATACCATAAGATTTAAAGAAATTAATAATTTAGGTACACAACCTTGCCAAATGATTATTCGTTGTGGTTTGCATAGAAGGCAAAAGAATTCTCTTAAATCCAGGACTAATATATTCACCACACATAATATGCTTGATAAAGCAGGGTCGATTACTTGTTCAGCAGCCAATAAACTGTTAATGTGTGCGTATATACAAATATCTAAAGCAAAATGAATGCAAGACCTTATCCGTATTCAGTAGGTTGCCTTTTTACATGTTTCACCAATGTGTTTTATGCAATCATAATTACCCAACAAATGGTTGAAAATTTTGACATATAATACTACAGAAAGCATGACCTCATCCATATCTAAAACTTCCAAGTACAAAGTTCAAAATTACTATCAAATTTAATAAGGGCAAGATGCAGATATGAATATTTTTCAATAATATAATAAGGGTAAGATGCAGATATGAATATTTTTCAATACGAACAACTAGGAATTCGATACCAGCATTATTATTTTATCATGATAAAAGAAGAATAAAGAAAGGCAACTGCTGGTAACAACTGAAAGCTTCGCCTTTTGATGATAATAAACTGTTGATTTTGATGACTTGAAAAGGAAACAACATACTGTGACCAACTATTAGTCTACTAAGAAAATGTTTCATGAGATGAGCCCTATCGCAAACTCGAAATGAAAGAGTAATCACATACACAATTTAATATTTACCTCGGCGATCAAAAACCACCGTCCAGGGCTTGCTTAAATCCTGAAAAGAGAAAAAAAAATAAAAGAAATTGTAGACAAACATAATATATAATCTAAAGTTCTGAAATATCTCTCAGATTAAAAGAAGGGAATACAAAATCTGAATTGAATTCAACCAAGTCATCATCAATCACCAAAAAAGAAGGGGAAAACAAGAACAGAGAATGGAACAGGAAACCCAAATCTAGGGTTTTTGCAACCTGCCGATTTTTGCGATCACATAAAGAGGAACGCCAAGATTGATTTGTAAACAGTGAGCAGTGAGCAGCCCTAAATCGAAACCCTAAATTAACATCCAAAATTTGTTCAAAACAAAAATCAAATTCAAACCCCTTTATTCTGGTGAAAAATTATACCAATATTTTTTTTAGTGAAAGCAAGAGATATAACTCATTATTACCTCTTTACAATCCGAGGAAAAAAAAGCTCCTTCGCTCAAAATCAAACACCTTCAATTTATTTATTCTGATTTTGAACCCACTAATTTTTTTCTTACAGAAGTTCAATAAAATAAAATAACATAAAATAGAATAAAATAAAAAAACGGCGCAGAATAAAAATACCTTTTTTTATCAGAGCTAATGTTTCTCCATCTTCTTTCTTTCGTTGAGGATTTTACCTCTGAAAATTCTCACAAGTGGGTTTTCAACACGTGCAGCGCATGCCAGTCCTATAAGATAACACGCATGTCTCTATTGGGCCGTATGTTTGGGCCGGATGGGCTTGGACCATCTGAAGAAACATTTTAAATTCTTTTTTAAATGAGATTTTAATTTTCGGTGTTATAATTGATTATTGGGTACGGATATTTACACCTCCGCTATTCATTTACACACCCCTCCTTCATTTTTTTTATTTTTATAAATGTGTAAAGTATCTAAACTGCCCTTTATTAATACTACTTTCGATCACGCTTCACCCCTTTCAGCAAAATAAACAAATAAATTAGTAATAAATAAATTAAATTAAAAGAGGGGAAATGGAGTATTTGGGTGGAAGGACTGCGACTATTTAGTTGTCTTCTCCGATTAGGAAGACGAGCCGACGACGTAGACTGTCTTCGTGGCTTGTGACTTCACGACGGTCTTTTACTCTATTTTTTTTTCTTTTTTTTCTCGGCCGCCAAACAATTTTTTATTCTGTTTTTCTACTTTTCCGGCGAGCAAAAAATCTCCTTAATTACTTGAAACTCATATGGTATTAATCAACAAGAAAATATTGTTCCGCCGTTTCTTCTTCCGATGGCACCAAACCCTCACCGCTCCGATTCGGCCACCAAGAAGCGTCTCAACACCTCCCTCCGAGACGAAATCGCCGACGCAAAAAACCAGTCTCATCATAATAACCAAGAACCCTCCCTGCACCGCATCGCTCTTCCAAGTTTCAACACGATCGACACTTCAATAGTTAATTTGATTTAATTGAGATATTTTTATTATTTATTTATGTATTTTTAAAAGAAGGGGTGTAGGTAGTATTACCATTTAACAAAAAGGACAATTTAGATAATTTACACATTTATACAAATAAAAATAATTAAAGAGGGGTGTGTAAATGAATAGGGGAGGTGTAATTTAGCCTTGATTATTTAATCACTTCAGTTTATAATAAAGTATTTACTTGTATTCAAATTACAAACCTTAAAAACCGTAATTAAAAAAAATTGACTGTCAAGCATATTCTTGGAAAATCGGACCGGGCCGAAGTACAAACAGAAGACCATGTACAGTAATTGTTTATTACTTACATTTTGCCTTAATAATTACACTTCTTTTGTAAATAACAAAAAAATTATGACCATTAATCTATGTCTTGTCTTAATAATTACACTTCTTTTGTAAATAACAAAAAATTATGACCATTAATCTATGACAGTGAATACTGTTGTAATTTACAAAAAGACATGTGAACATTACTCTGAGTTGGAAAAAATACTAATTCCTACATTCCTTAATAGAGTGCATAGATAAACTTGTACATTGATTAAAGAAAATTATTTTTTTTGTATTTAATAATATAAAGTAAGAGTATAATAAGTATTGATATGTAAGTGATAAAATAGTTAGTTGAAAAATTAGTTGTATAAGATTAAATAAATGTGTATTTAAATGATAAAGTTGTAAAAAAATATTATATTTATAGAATGTGCACTATTTTAAAAAATAACAAAAAATTAAATATGCATTGTTTCAAAGGATACTCATCTTTAACAAATAAAAATACACATAAGTAGTGATATTTTATTACTATAATTTTATAAATAGGACTTCACAAATGTAATATTAATATTTAAAAAATATTAAATACGAGTACTCAGTAAAACGCGAACGTAGCATGTACAGAAAGATTTGATAGGTAAGTAGTCATTGATGTGCCAAAAAAGTAATCGTATTTTGTACTCCGTAATAAAATATTCACACATTTTTAAATACTCAAGGCTAAAACCCATTTAAGTTTAACACGACCCGGTAGGTACTCAAGACTCGGAGTCGGCGACACCAAAATCTTGGAAGAAGAAAAAAGAAGCTGAAAGCTGAAATAAAGACAAGAAAGAGAAATGGGCCCCGCCCTTATCTAAGCAAGGCCCACTTTTTTCCTGTGGGGATTTGAATAAGATATTTCAACTAAGAAATGTTATTTAATACTGTACCAAATATGATTCTTACCAAAACAAAGAAACATAACAAACCAAGTACACTCTAAAATGCATGTAGTTGTATTATGATGAACTCAAGCCAGGAGAACACTCAACTTGCCTTTTGCTTAGCACCAAAAAGCGCAGCAGTATAAATTATCTGCCACGGAAGCTGCAGGCGACACCCGATTTTATACAGAATCATCTAATCCAGTCTACTTTGTGAGCAAGTTAAAAAGAGATAAGCTGCCTTGTGTTCTGATCTTGTCCTCCTTCGGGACTTTCTTCCCACCCCTGCCTACCTGAGATCATAGTAATCGACTAAGCCCGTATCGATTTCATGGACAGAAACAAAAAATAAAATAAAAATACACATGTTTAACGGTTGAAAGTACTATACTAGTAAAAGTTGGAATTTTCACCTTTGGCTTGTCATTTTCGTCATTGATGTCGAATATGTTGATATCCTTTACCAAAACAGATGAAGCTGGAAGTAGTCTCCTGGATAATTTGAATAATAATTACAGTACTGAGAGTAGGAATGATGCGGGGCAACGTGGGGGAATACAAAGAATAGAAGTTGCAGAAATAGTACTAAAATAATATAAATCAATTGTAAAACCTCTTTAGTTTCTGTGTATTCGGGACATTGCTGCAGGGATCATGCTTAGGCAACAATCTGGTTATGTTATCGGCATTCCGTCCTTCCTTGGGTGGAACTGCGATGGGTGGATCCACCTGCACCCACATTTACTATTAGTCTTCTTTTGCAAATTGAAACCTCAACACAAGTTTCGATTTAAACCTCATTTAGTCATTTATTAAAATAAAAAACTTAAAACACTTTCACAATCAGTTAGCTATGAAACCTTGTAAGTGTAAATGTAACAATAGTAATGCCCAAGACTCGAAAGATCGACGATATTAAGGGAGTACCAAGACATTCCACTCGGTCATGTCCATTAAAATACACCCACTTTATGAATGGTTTGATCCTAAACAAGAGTTCAAGACAAATGACCATTAAAGGACAATCACTATGACACAAATACACAATTACCCTGATATTAACAAGATAAGGCCCAGTTCATATCAATTTGTGCACTACATGATCATAGGTGTTTTATTGTAAATTCAATCTGAGCAAATTAGATGATGAATGCATTACATGTTACCAACAGTATTATGCATACACGTTAACAGAGTTCTATGAGCAATACGCGTAACGTGAACTAACCAGGTATGGCTCAACATACAATGCCACTCCTGGTAAGAGAAAACTAATGATGGAAACTGGAAAGTCATGAATATATACAATATACTTATTAATCATGGTATTATAAAAGCAGTTGGAACTTGGAAGACACTCTTATGTATAACCTTCTACATATAAAGAGTAAGCTAAAACATAAAGAACCAGTCTGTCTCATGTAATATAGAAATTCAAATAATGGTAGAGAATTTAAGGTTCATCCCTTTGTCCCCAGGACCCAGGTGATACCCCACCCAAAGAAAAAGAAAAACTTCATGAATGTGTTGATAAAAAATAACTGTGTTCATAGATGACAAATTGGGTATATCATCATAACTATTGACACCTTTCTCTTGGCTAATGGAGCAGAAGAAAATTCTTGAAAGTATTTCCCACCCACATATTGGCAAGCAAAGGCTAAGCATTGGCTGTTATACACAAGAAGACATAAACCCAGAATATTAATCACATAGCAATTCTTTTCAACTAAATAAGCTACACAATGGACTAGTACTTTTTACAGAATTTACCAAAAAAGAAAACGACATACGGATATAGCAATTAGCAATAAGAAAAATATAGAGCCAATCAGAAATTTGAAAAATGAAATACAGCGACAGTTTTAAAGTGCTAAAATCATGAAATAAACCTTTTGAGCTTCACTATTGAGCCGCTCTTTGTCCACGGGAAAACAAATGGCAGCTTTTTTAGGAGATTCGGAAGAATTAATGATTGTTTTTGAATTGGATGTAACAGAATCAATCTGGTCCTCGGCCAATGATAGATCATCATCTGAAAAATTGATACGACTGAGATGAGTGCAGGAAACAAAAAGGAACTATACCAGTCTACCATAGTAGATTCTGTAATGAATTTGAATGTCAGGAGAGAGAATGATTAGAAACTGATAAATTTAATAAAGTGGAGAATAGACACAACTCAAGATGACTATGGGTTCAAAAGTTACAGGAATCTTGGGACATGCTCATGTTGCTTAGAGTTGAAAGTTCTCGTGTGTAGGCACAAAAATTAATAATTGTGTAGTATGGAACCTAAGGACCTAGTCTACATCAACTTTACTTTATTATATTTCTACAAATGTTTTTAAACAATAGGACTAGCACTATTCTTAGAATATTAAATCAAAGAACATAGATAGGCAATAAACATATATTTAAACCTGCTACACCAAATTCAAGCTGAGTAGGCTCTTCTTCAGTATCTTCAACATATTCATAATCTTGAGAACATTTTGAACTCTGACATTCATGTGAAGTATCGTGATAGGATCCTTCTGATACAGAGACACTCTCTGCTGCCAAATTCTTTACATCTCCCTCATTGATGTTTACAGAAACCACTAGGGAGATATCTCTAATGTCATCTTTCTGAGGAGATTCAGAAGATTTGATTATTGTTCTTGAATTGGATGAAACAAAAGCAATCTGGTCCTCAACCAAAGATAGTCCATCATCTGGAGAATTGATACGATTGAGATGAGTGCAGGAGACAAATTTGAGAGAAAATAAATGTAAGGGAGGGAGAAAATGATGAAAAACTGGTAACTTTAATAAAGAAGGGACATCAGAAAATAAGGTATCTAAAGAAAATAACCAATAACATAAATATAGCTTCAAAAGTTAAAGAAATCATGGGCCGTGTTCACGTTGATAAGAGTAAAAAATATATGCAGCACAATGGAGTAATGTTTATGCAGTGTGGCCAATGCCGCCAATCAACTTTATTTTTCCATATTTTTACAATAAAAAATACGCAGAGGATTAGTACTGTTTCTAAGAATATTAAATAAAAGATTAAAAGAACATAGGTCAGCAGCATATATTGAACCTGATACATAATATTCAAGCTGAGTAGGCACTTCTTCAGTATCTTCAACATATTCATAATCTTGTATACATTTTGAACTCTGACATTCATCAGAAGTATCATTGTGGGATCCCTCTGATACACAGACACTCGCATCCAAATTCTTTACATCTCCGCTACTGATGTCATCTTTCTGAGGAGATTCAGAAGATTTGGTGACTGTTTTTGAATTGGATGTAACATCAACAATCTGGTCCTCAGCCAATGATAGCCCATCATCTGGAAAATTGATAACATTGAGATGAGTGCAGGGGAAAAAGGGATTACCTAGTATTCCAAAAATAATTTTGAAAATAAAATAAATGCAATGGACAGAGAGAATGATGAACGGCATATTTAATAAATTAGGGACATGAGAAAACAAGGTATTTAAAGAAGAGAAGCAACATCACATCTCAACATGACTATGATTGGCTTCAAAAGTTAAATCTAGGGCAATGTTCATGTTGCTAAGAGTGTGTAGACAAAAGAGTAATTTTTATGCAGTATAGGAACTTATAAATCAACTTTATATTACTACCATATTTCTACAAATGTTTTTAAATCAGTGTAATTGTTATTATTTCTAAGATAATTAAATAAATGAACTCAGGACAGCAATGAACATATAATTGAACCTGCTGCATCGTCTTTAAGCGGCGTAGGCTCTTCTTCAGAATCTTTAACAAATTCATATTTTTGAGAACATTGAGTACTCTCACATTCATTAACAGTATCTTGACATGATTCTTCTGATACACAGACACTCTCCGCTTCCAAATTCATTACATCTTCCCTACAAGTGTTTACCGCATCTTTTTCTGACTTGTTATTTCTGTAGAGGCTCGTACTTGACTCACTGTTTGCTTCACTTCTGGAAGGAATGTCCTCTTTGCCTTTAATTTCATAAGAATTCAAATCCTCAGCATTTTTTGTACTTCTAGAATATTCCTGGCTCTGGACAAGCACATCCATAGAGGACATATCTGTAATGACCTTTTCTTCTTCATAGTAATCATTTCTTTTAAGGATGTCGTCAAATTTCTGAAGAAGAAGACTAAGTAATGAGTGCACCATCATATTTAAATCATAAGAACTGAATAAAGTAATAAGGAGAACTGGTGCCTAAGAATAGGACCCAATCTTGTACCTGCAACTGCAAGTACTGATCAATTCCTCCAGAAAATGAGGCAGAAGTCACAACTGAATCAATAGCCTGACCAACAGCGAAATAATTTTAAAATAGTAAAAGGAGCTATGCGTATGAACTCAAGCTAGCGAAATTAGGAGGATCCAAATTTATTCTTAGCATATGATTAGGTATATATTTTGCATAGCAAGTTTTAAGGAATATTTGCTTCACAGATTTGTAGCTTTATTTCATGTTATGTAAGGACTATCCAATCTACTTATGTGTACAAATGTTATTTTTCCCAAGATTCTTCATTATGTGGAGTGGCACTCAATGTAGCATATGCAAGTGCTTACAGAATGAACAATTTTCTCTTCATCTTCGCTTTCCACCAACTGCTTTAAGAAATAAGGTGAAACTTCTACGTTCACCTGGATTAGATATTAGAAAATCAGATGAGATACAAAACGATGATCGCAATAGCAATCAACATTTAGAATCTCAATTCAGCTACTTCAATAAAATGTGAAACAAAATACACTGGCATTAAGAACAATGTAAATAACAAAACGACTAAATTCTTGGATGTTGTTCTAAATAACATAACAACACTCTTCTAAATTACGAAAACAGAAGAAGATGAATCTTAAAAGGTAGATATACAAATTACAGAATAAGCTATAGAAGTTAGATCTTAAAGAGTTATAAAGAGTATATTTACCTCCTGCAGTTCAACCCCTTGACATTGTGAAATATTGAAACTAGACTCATGCAACAAAACTGAATCCGCAACAGTTGAAACAACTCTGCATACGCATCGAGACTTCAACTCCATTAGTTCATTTTCCAGATCAAAGAGTTTCTTCCTTTCACTGGCCAGTTTATTCTCAAGATCCAGGCTTCTTTCCTTTTCATTGATTAGGCTATGCCTTAGATGACAATTTTCCGTTTCAACCCCCTATTAAAATACTTAGTAAGAGATTAAGGTTTTATCAAGTCTATAAAGAGCATGACATGGATAAAGTGTTATATAATCATAACAGAGATACTGAGATAGTATTAAGTTATTAACTTCTATTTCCATGGAAATCCCCAATATTACCTTTAAATTTGTCTTGTATTCTTTCAAAACAGTCAACAAAGCTTTTGAAAGTCCTTGCATAATATAGTACTCCCGATTCTTTTCAGCCTTCATTTTACTATAATCCACCTGCATTGATGATTCCTCGTCTAAGTTTTCATCAGATATGTCTTCAAAGTTTGGGTTAAGGCAAGCCCTGGCCCCTTTCCCAGCTTTTCCTGGTCATGCAGTAGCTATAATATAAGGAATTTGCAAAATGGGAGTACAACATAATGCCATGGAAACAAAATGGCATGCAATACAAAGAGTTTCAGAAGCAGGTATTATTAACAAAAGAGATGTATTGGAACAACCTTTGCCCTTCAAAAGAAAACCTCTGTCAGTATTTCCTTCATTAATCTGAAATAAAATAAGAAATAGATCAAACTGTGGAGAATAATATTACACTCGAATATATTTAGAGAAAAAAAGGTATACAATATGATATCAAACCATTTGTAAGTTACTGAAATGGTGCTAAAATATTCAAAGAATGCTATACCGAAGAAACTTCACTTTTGCTGAACTTCAATTTCTTAAGTTGCTCGACTGGGGGAAATGCTTGGTAGGGCCTCTTGTTGCTAGTCAAATTTACTGGCTCTTCCAGGGTTTTAAACCTACATCCAATACCAAGCCATTGTTAATGTCAATGCCCTGGAGACAAATTAATTCCCATATGGTGAAGACTTACTTTATTTTTGTGAATGGTGAAGCCTGCCTCAACAGAAAAGATGTGTCTAGATAATCTTCAGCGCCAGGTTTGACCGTTAGAATCTGCAGGATCACAGATTTCAATATCGCCAACAAGCCCAGCACAACAACCGAAAAAGATGATAACAATAGAGCATGATTGTTGCATATTCCCCGCAAAACTTCAAGAAGCTTACCAGCATCATCCTTTTCTTGCCTTCCAGGAAATCTTTCAGATATCTAGTTAACTAAACAAAATAATATATTCAGATCATTTGAGAAAAAAATCATATGCAGATAAAAATGTTCTGGAAAAAAAATCATAATCAACATTCAAAACTCAGATTACCAATGAGTTTTTGTAATGCTTCTGCAGTAACTTATTTCTGTTCTTCTGGTGTTCCAGCAGCGACTGAAAGCAAAAGAATGAATTAAATAACTGAAGGGTGATTCTTATTAAGAATCCTTCTAAAATGACATAAATTGAACAAGTGTTCTCATACCCTCAAGCACAGACCAAAAACCATTGATGTATTGTTGATAAAATTGCTCTCATGCAGTCTAGCCCCCTGTAAACTAATAACATCAGCTCCCACAATAGTGATAGAACAAGATTAATGTGATATTATAAGAAAGAGTACAGCTACATATATTTCAATGCCAAGTTCTCTACATGTAGCTAGAATATTGTGATAACTTCAGAATTTGCAAGAAAAAAATATTAAATCCTCCCCATATCAATTGTAGATAGAAAAATCTACTTTGACAGTCAAAATGACATAATAACTGAGATGAAGAATATTTCTTTGAGCACTTGAGTCGAATTAAGATCAAGATTTTCTAGCTGCAGGCTTCTTTACAACCGGAAAGGTATGTTTTGCTTGGCTTCACGTGATGAAACTTATAAGTTATAATACCTGATTGCCGGTTTTCTTTTCTCTCTCTGCTCCAGCAAGGTCCACAATTGTCAACATGCTGCTTCTAGCTTTTCCATCAACTCCTTCACCATCATTCCCAAAATCACACCGGATGTTAATGATGCATTGTGAACGACTGAAAGAATTTGTCAAGATTGAAATCAGCAAAGGTAACTAGACATTTAAATCCAATGGGTATATCCGTACATATATCTGCATAAAGTAACATATGCTATTCCTAGAGATATTGAAATGTCCATTGTTCAACTCAACCAACAAAGATAACAAGATAAGAAGAAGAACAAAAAAGTTTTTTTAATTCCTTCGGACTGATCCAATTTATCATTTTTAACTCTTATGATTACAAATATTACTAGAGAAACACAAAAGGGAAAATAGAATAATCATTATCAAATTAAGCTACCAGTGTGAAACTAAATGTCATAAGCTTAGAATAGCTCTACTTGCATCTAGCACTTTCATCACAGAATTAAATGGTATTCATCGGTGTAACGGATGTTGAAAATACAAGAAATCATCATGAAGTAGACAGTAGGACCATGCAATCAACAAAATCAGTACATCAATACCAGTTCCATCAAAGTTAGATTTGATTCACGACACATACATAGCACAACCTTGGAAATATAAATCTTTAAGACATTGGATGAAACCAGACCTTGACTGATTATTCGAATTTGTCATAGCTGTTGCACGTTTCAGCATCCCTTGTGCAATTAGGGACCCAGCTTGCTGAGTATCACAAACTACGACCTATTTAAATGACCAAAAATGATCACATGACTGTTAATGTTTTTGTCACTCATCTGAAATGAATCAGAATGCAACATAAAGAAATACTTAAAGAGAACATCATGAAACCTCTTGCAGTCCTTTGAGAACTGAATGTTGCATGCATATTTCACCTCCATCGTGTAATAAATCAATCATTCTCTCTGCCTTTCCGTTTTCCGAAGAAATTTCAAACATTGACACATAGAATATCCTGCCAATTTAAAATTGAAGAGATAAACAAGGATAAATCATATATCATCACCCTTATATATACTTACGAGCACAGTGAAAATAAGCCCAAGTCAAAATAATATTTCCAGCATAACAAAATAATCATAATCTTGGATGAAGCTTCAAAATAAAACCATACCTCCCGCAGATTCGATTTTCACTGAGAATGCGATGGAAGGCTAGAGGAACCATACCAGGTTCCCTAGCACACCCAAAAACCGTGTGAGTTTTACCAGATCCACTAGGCCCCAACGCAGCCAACATCCCACTTTTCCCCTTTAGGAAATCATCAACTAAGGGTTTCACCATTTCCTCAAACACAACACTCTACAGAACAATAATACAGCATTAAATCATGATCGCAGATAACATATCCTTCAATCAGAATGAGTGTAGCTAGAAAATTCACCTGAGAGTCATCTGAACCAAACACGTGGGAAAACCCCTCGTGCACCTCCGACTTGACCCTCTTCGTTTCCTGCAAAGCTTGAGGAGTTGAAATCGTCACCGAACGCAAATCCTCATTCACCTGCACGCACAGTTCACTGATCTTATTTGTTTTCGGCCTCTGATTATGACTCCTGGCCTTTGGATTCCTGGGCCACGCGTTCTTCGATTCTGCGGCGTTTTTGCTGTGTTTCTGGACTGTGAGGGGGCGGATTCTTAAGAATACTTTGAGGTTCTCGGAGAGGCTGTTAGGTGCAGGTTTCGGGTTGCTGGTGTCGGCATTTTTAGGGTTTCGGGGGCGCCCACCCGAGAAAATGTCTCGCGAGAGAGACGGGGAGGATAGAGGCTGACGGAGGGGGATGGCTGAGGCCGGCGTGGCGCGTGCTTTACGCGGTGGATTGCGGCGGACGGTTACTGTAGCTGGACACTGAGGAGGAGATGGAGATCTCTCCATTTTTTTTACCGATAAGTGTGCGAGCTGTGGAACTGAACTGTAGTGTGTTTGGATTTGAATTTTGAGAGGGAGAGTCTTTGTGAAGGGAATTTAAAAGGACCCGTGCCCGTACAAATTGAATTCACTAAAATTCAAAATTGAAAATTGAATTAAATAAAGAAAATGCAAATGACAAAAGAAATTGGAAATTAATTGCTATAATATAGTTAAAATGAACCCTACTAGTAGTATTTATTAATTATACTAGTATGTATCTGAGTTCATATAGATCTACTTGAACACAATAAGTTTGTGAATATTACAATGCATGTTGTGAATAATTCATATATATTTATGAAGAATACACATTTTAAATAATTTAATATTTATTTTATGAAAAATAAAGTGTATTTTTGTGAAAATTTGAGTGTATAATTATAAGAATAGAGTAAAAACTTGTGAAGAATTGAATAATAATGCATTTTATTTTCTAAAAATAAAATAATATTGCTATTGTGAAAAATATAGTTAGATATAGTGAATAATATAGTACATATATAATAGTGTAATATATAATTGAATCGAGTTTAAATAGATTTTTGTTTTACTAAAAAAATGGTAAATTTATATTTAAAAAAAATTGTAACTAGAAAATTTAAAATATATAAAAAATGTAAGCTAGACACTTTTTAAAAAAATAAATAAAAATCAAGTAGTATATTGAACTAAAGTGGTGTGAATTGAACTAAATAATATAAAATGAGAACAAATTGAATTAAATTAAATTGTAATACTGTTTTTTTTATAATAACAATAGTTTGTATACATTGTTGTATTTTTACTAAAAAATATAAATAATATTTAAGTATAAAACATTATTTGCTTCTCTTTTCAAGATTTAGAAAATAATTTTAATTGAAGTGAATTAAGATGAAGTCGCTCGAATTAAAATTAAGCCACAAAAAATATGACGTTTGGTTTTAATTGAACTAACATTAAATTAAAAATTTAAAAACAATATAAAAGGATTTCGAATAATAATAATAATAATAATAATAATAATAATAATAATTATTATTATTATTATTATTATTATTATTATTATTATTATCATTATTTTGTTCTTGATTTATACCAACATAGTAGTCAGAGCCCTAAAATTTAGAAGCCCAATTTCAAAATCTAATATTTAAATAAATTGAAAACAAAATTATCATCGAAATAATAAAATAGAGTTAGTATATCTTACACCCAAGGTGTAAGAAGCCCATCTTACACCAAGCCCAATATATAAAAAAAATTGACCCAGCCCAATTAACCCGCTGACGTCATCACAACACACACACGATGCCTACAATCTGTGAATTTTCTCTTACGATACCTTTTTCTTTCTCCGCCTTCCTACACCGCAAAACTCCGATTCTACTCCACCGTCAAGCTTCGATTACCGCCGCCGCCTACACCGCAAATCGCCGCTGTCAAGCTTCTATTCTCGCCGCATCCTTCAATCATCGATCCTTGAAAGCATATATTCTCCCCGCCGCCTTCAATCATCGATCCTGGAAGCATCGATTACATTCTACAAATCTCAACGCCTTCAAGCATCGATTCTTCATCCTCGCCTTGCCGCCTCCAAGGTTCTCTGGAAATTATTCAATCAAAACCCTAGGTAAAAATTAAATTTCTGTTAGGTTTGCGATTTTCCCCTTTCTTCAATTTCAGTTTTGCATGTTTGAGATATTATGATTCTGCAGTTATCCTCCAAGTCTCTAACCCTAGGTAAATTAGTTTTCTGATTTCTGATGAATTTGAGGTGTAGCTTCTGATTTCTGTTAAGTTATCCTCAAACCCTAGGTAGTTTCTGATTTCTTATCCTCCATAGTGTAGCTTCTTCATGTTTGTTTTTATCGTGTTTCTGTTTGTATGTTATATGATGTTTCATCCATCAAATTTATGTTTCATGTTTCCTGTATCCAACAACTTGAGTGTGTGTGTGTGTGAGAGAGATTTTTTGATAACATGTGCTTAACTAATTATATGTTCCCTTCAGTGACTCATTGAATGTGTGTGTGTGTCTGTATCTTTTTGTGTGTTCATCCATGTTTGTATCTATGTATCTGTTTAGCCATGTTCATATCTACAAGTTCACTTGATATATGGACACTGTTATCTGTGATATCTGTTCCATAATAACACATTGAGATGTAGGACATATCTGTTCCAACATGAATTTTCATCTTGTTTCAGTTTCATGTATTTGACTAGTATCTATTTGACTGAAATATATTACTTGATCAATCACAGCAATTTTGTGCAATGGATCCATCAGAAGATCCACAGAGACATAATAGAAATCGAAAAGTAAGTTTCTATTAAAAAATATTACGAGTTTTATTGATTGATTCTTATATTTCTGAAAATTTATTACTTATTCTTCAGGAATTGATTCATATGCTAGCCAAAGGAACCATAGGACAACATGGTTCTCCACAAAAACAGGTAAAGTTCTTAAAATGTCTCACACTTCATATACATACTACTGATCTTCATTTAAAAAACAGATCATACTTCAGTTTAATATTGCATACTTCATCTGATCTTTTGTCATAACATATAGTCACTGATTATATCTCATACTTCATCTGTATATTGCATCATCTTTCAAAATAATTAGACTTCAGCCTACAATTTAAACTATTACTATTATTATTATTTTCAGCAGGAGAAAAAGATTTACACAAAGAGGTGGAAGGACAAAAGGCCTCGAAAACTTCTATCCCTGGACAAAAGACTATTCCTCAGGTTAGTTCCTCTTACTTCAGTTTAATATTACAATATATCTGATCCTTCCTCATAAATATGTACTTAACTGATCATAACTCATACTTCATATGGATATGCATCAGCTTTCAATAAAAATAGACTTCATCCTTCATTCTAAAATGTCATGCTATTTTTTTTTCAGCAAGTAAAATATGCTACAAAGGAAAGCATAAAACAAAACATTTACAAGTTAGGGCAAGGACAAAAGACTATTCCACAGGATGTGGAAAATATGACTTCTGATCCTAAAGAAAAATCAACAGATGTAAGTATGACTGAACTTATTTAATATAGCAATATCTTCTTTAGGTAATATTGTAAGTATGACTGAACTTAGTTTAATATTTAAATACATTTTACATCCTTTAGGTAATAATTTACTTCATATTTATGTAATTCATATTTCGTTTTATTGGTGTGAAATCAGAAAGAAAGTGTTACTCCATCTGAAGTTGTCATAATAAATAATCAAAAAATGAAGATAGGACTTGGGCAAAGTCGTCTGAAGGTTAAAATTTCAATAAAAAATAATTTTCATTCATTATAATTTCAATACATAGGTTTCATCCATTTTCATTTACATTTTTTTAGAAAATTGAAATTCTGAAGAGAACACAAGGAGAGAAACCAACAACAACATCAAAGACTTCGGACACTGTTGTTCCTAACACACCGGAGGTAACTTACTTTATTTTATTTTTATTTGTTTCATTTTGAAGTATTCTCAGCATTAATCCCTTTTTCGTGTGAAATGACAGGAAATCCAAGGGAAGAAAAACAACAGTCAGACAATAAAAAATGTTGTCGACACAAGAAAGACCCGATCAAAGAAAACTGAACTTGCTGCTCAAGGAATTGAGGTACAGCAGAAGCAGGATGCAGTGGGAACGTTGACAAAGTCGATTGATGTTCAAAGAGAGAAAAAAAGAGATGTAAGTTGTTACTAATCAACAATTTTCTTTCTAGTAGTTTTTTTTCATGAAGTTTAATTACCAATATTAATTTTATGAAGTCTGAAACAATACTCAAGGCTCTCAAAAATCCTGTTGTTGCTGTTCTTCCCAAAGGAAAAAGAAAGGTACAATTTTAGTTTTCATTTGTTTCTGTAAAGTAAAATTTTGCAAATATGCTTAAACAAAAAAGGTTTAATAATTTACTAAATACACTTTTCAGGGAATGGATTCAGTAGATGATGATTTTGAATCATCAAAGAAGGTGAAGCCGACTTCTCATAAAGTGAAACCAGCTGCAATTGAACCTACTCAGAAGGTTGATGATATTGTACCTACAAAAAAGCAGAAGATAGCTGCAATTGGAGATGAAAAGAAGAAGAAGAAGAAGATGAAGGTACATCAATACTTTATCGTATTAAATGTAGTACATGTTGATGAACAAAAGTGTTTTAACAAAATTCAATAAATACTATGCAGGGGTCAACTTCTGAAGTTGAGGATGTTGTAGCTCCAAAGAAGCAGAAGACCGACGCAAATCCATCGACTCAGAAAATCCAAAAAGGCAGTGAGAATGAAAAGAAGAAGAAAATCAAGGTATAATTACTATTATTACCTTATACACCGTAATAAGTACATACGCTTAAATCAACATCAATAAGGCAGTGACAATGATTTTCAGGGGTAGTTTCTGAAAATCAAGATGATGATTTTGTAACTTCAGAGAAACAGAAGATTACTGAAATTCGTACTTCTGAAAAGGTAAAATCTATATACTTTTTTAATTTTATACAATGTATATTATATTTCATTTATAGACACTTACATATATTAACATATGTGAAGGCTGACTCTCTAAAGAAGAAGAAGACAAAATCAGAAGCCCCAAAGAAGAAGAAGAAGACAAAGTCGGAAGCACCGGAGGACAAGGACACAGAGGTATATTTTCCTACATTACTAATAAATGATTTTGTTCTATTTGCATTTTTGTTGTAATTAGTAATTCAAAATTTTATTAATTGTGGACTGATTTTAAGGTAAAGAATGACGACAGCACCAACACACGTCGCTTCCAAACACGCATGAGTCCATTGCCTGTTGTAAAGCTGTGTGAGTCACTGTCTGATGAGCAACGAGATGCTGTCAGAGAAATAGGATTTGGTGGGATCTTAGAACTGCAAATGAGATCCAACAATATGGAGCTCCTTCGATACATTATCGATAACTTTGACTATGCTCGGGCTTCAATAAAGCTGGTTGAAGATGAAATTCTCATAGATGAAGATGATGTAGAAGCCGTGTTTGGCCTACCGAGGGGCTCAGATGACGTCGTTGAGGAAGTTGGTAAGTTTAATATCAATTCATTTTATTTAGAAAATCCAATGTTTGTTACAGTGCATAATAATTTGAATTGATGCAGGGAGGTATAGAGAAATGAACAATCGGGCTATGTTTCATTTCTGAAGGCATGGAGGGATAGATGGAATGTGAAGAAGGGAGGACCAAGTGCCAGTGATATGTCGTCCGTCCTCTCTGGAAGAAAAGATTTTGGAAGAAATTTCAAAATTGATTTTGCTGCACTTGTTGTTGGGTCCTTGTTATCAGGGATCCAAGAATATTTTATAAATTTCAAAATTCTGTATTCACTTAGAAATGTAGATAACATTGTAAACATGAATTGGTGTGGGTACACCTTCAAAAAACTTATTTCTTCCATTACTGAATGGAAGAATTCAAGTAAAGCTTGGTTTACAGGATCTTCAACTCTCTTAACTGTAAGCTTAAGCATTTAAATTTCCTTATGAATCCTGTGTAATGTTTTAAAATTTGATTTTGATTTCATTTTTTTGCAGTTAATCTACATGGACAGGATGGTATACAAGTTTCGCAGTGTGGAAAGGCGATTTCCCATCTGCTCGAACTGGACACAGGCGGCAATAACAAAGAGAGTCGAAGAAGAGGAGTCAGAATTCGGAAGAGGAAAAGTCGAGCCAGCATTTTCCTCTTTCAAAAGAACAAATCAGTTGGACAACGTAAAGGTATAAAATTTATCTATACTTCAATATTTGTACACAAATACATTATAATACATTAATTGTATGATCAATTGCATGGTATAGGATAAAAATGAAGAGTATGAAGAACAAAAGGTGGACTGCCCTGCTGCACCACATTGTGAGAAGAAAAAGGTATAAACATAATCATACTTCATTTACATAACTGTCATACTTCATTACCATAACTGTCATACTTCATTTACATAATTGTCATACTTCATATATCTGAGTTTAATGTGTTTTTTGTTTTTTTAATTTCACAGCCTATCCATGACAATGATTTTGCCATGAGAATGACTATGGGGTTGAAAAACATCACAACCGCCATAGAAAACTTTGGCAAAATCATGTTCGAGGGAGGGAAGGAGGATGCCACGGCAAGCATCCTAAAACAAACCTTCCGTGAACCAGAAATGGTAGAACCAATGGTGGAACCCTCTGCCAAACCCTCTCAGTCTATCAAAGAACTATGGTACGGCTTAGAAGACGAGGTGTTTGATGAACCATCTTTCTTGGCTGCCTTGGAAGAACTAGAGCGGACTTATCAAATAAATGCAAAGATCAAGAATGCAGAAGGCTTAACTCCAAGCTTCGATCTTGGAGTTTCCAGCCCATCTGATAATGAAGCAGCTAAAAATGAGGTGGCTCAAGAAGAGGTCGGAACCCCAATACAAGAGAAAGATTTCTATGAGTAAGTAGAGTTCAGTTAAATTAATGTTATGTTTACTTTATTGTTTCATTATTCTGTACTATTCACTTAGTAAAATGTTTTTTTTTTAAACAGAATCATATATGAGCCTGATGATGTTGAAGAATACAAAATTGAGAAAAGACAACCACGGATGGTGAGTAACCTGCCTCTGAATTTGAGGTCTCCATTTTGGGTCTCGAATAAGAACAAGATGATGAGAGTCTCGAGAACAGAACAATTGATCTCTGATTATCCACTCATTCAGCATGATGAATCAAACAAGTGGTACTACTCATACTCATACTCATACTTTTCATTCTCATGTTGCCTTTTTAATATTCATTATTAAATTTTTTTAATATTTATTCAGGGAAAAGTTGTTCCAATATAGAGACTTGTTCGCATCCAGATATGATTTTGCAACTTTAAATGATGAACAGTGGTTGACGAATAATTTCATCGATGTTTTCTGTCTTAAACTGAACATGGAGAACCTAAGAAGGGCAGTCGGGCAACCTAAAAGGATCTTCATCTCAACACTTTTATATGTAAGTATTTATACTCACTTGGTGAATTCTCAAATATTTTTTATTCTGCATGACTACGATACTTAGTTTTAATATTGTTTACTGTAAAATATTAAGCTACAATTGAAGCACAAGACTGATGAAGAATCCAAAAAGACGTGTTTTGAGAATTTTATTGAAAATGAGCTCTCACGAGCAAACAACTTGAGTCTCAAAGATGTCGATTTGGTAAGTTAGGTCAACAAATATTGATTTGGTAATTCAGAGATTGAATCAATAACAAACAGTGTGTGCATAATGATTGTTAAAATGCAGGTCTTCTTTGCTATCCTTGAAGATTCCCATTTCTGGTTGGTGTGTGTGAACTTCAAAGCACAAACGGTTGATATAATCGACAACAAACACGTGGATCCACACAAAATGAAGACTACAGGCCTATACTCAAAAATTGCTTCAACCATGGTAAGAATTGTGTTATATCACTGTATAATTTTCAGAATATTAACACATGTGTATTTTCTTAAATATTTTTTATTAGGGACGATTGCTAGGAGAATATATGTCAGAGAAGAACATAACCACGAAGCACTCTGCTAAAGATTTTGGAAGAAGACAGTTGAAGATGCCGTGGAGATGCCCAGCAAATTATAACGACTGTGGAGTCTATGCTATTAGGCATATGGAGACTTACAAAGGGGAAGGGGATGATTGGGAAAGTGGATTTGAGAAAGACAAGGTATTGTTACTTAATTTCAGTAACTAATAATAGTTCGATTAACTAATTTCAGGAATTTACAACTATGGTTTATGTTTTTTTTTTTTGCAGGATGCTACTTTATTAAGAGAGCTTAGAGCCAGATATGCAGCTTCGGTGATACTGATGGACATAAATGAAATCAAGACCGAAGTACTTGATAAAGCGAAAAAATTCACAACTGTTTTGAAGAACGACTGATGGTAGACATGACTGATTGTAGAGATGACCGATTGTAGATGACAGTGGATGACTGATGGTATATGACGCATTTTTTGATGAATTGGAGATGAGTAAATGGTTACTTAGTCATAGACAAGAGTTTTGTATCTTAAAACATATTTGATATCATTTGATAGTTATTTCTGATTCAGTATTGTAAAAATACTTAAGTATCACGTTTGTTCTAATCGAAATTGAAGGTTCATAATCTGCAATTTGAAGTATCAGATGTTTAAAAATGAAGTATTGTAAAAAATTACTTAATTAGTTGCATATTTCTAAAAATGAAGTATCTGGAAATTAAGATGACAGATTATTCTAAATGAAAACGAAGGTTCATTATATGCAATTTGAAGTATGAGGCACCGCAAAAATGAAGTATTGTAAAAACCCTAAACCCTATATAACCCTAAACCCTAAACCCTAAATAACCCTAAACCCTAAACCCTAAACCCTAAAACCTAAACCCTAAACCCTAAACCCTAAACACTAAACAATAAAAACCCTAAACATTAAACCCTAAACCCTAAAACCCTAAACCCTAAACCCTAAACCTAAAACCCTAACCCTAAACCCTAAAACCCTAAACCCTAAACACTAAACCATAAATCCAAAACCCAAAACACTAAAAACCCTAAACCCTAAACCCTAAACCATGAACCCTAAACCCCTAAACAATAATACAAAAATAAAGGTTTATACTCACTTAAATATGAAGCATTAGTATTTAAAAACTGAAGGATAATCACTTAACAACTGAAGTATCACACCTTTAAAAATGAATTGTCAATATGTCCGAGGACAACAAACAATCTGATTGTCAAATGATTAAATTAGAAAGCAGGAAATCCAAAGTACTGTAATTCAAATTTCTTACAATAATCAAAATCCAAAATCTCAACAAACCAATATTATTTCAAATGACTAAAGTAGAAACAAACAAATCTAAAGTCTTGTAGTCTTCAATCATCCAAATCTCCATCTCAACTACAAGGCCTATTTATTTTCCATAAAACAACACAAAAAAATGAAAGTTAATTAGTAATCAATAACTTAAAAATAACAAACATAATGTGGTTACCTAAAATAATTACCTAGTAGAATCTCTCAAGGGAACAAACAACGAACTTGTTTCTTCATGAACAACATGTAAAGAACCACTCCCTGAACTTGGGTGAACAATATATGCATCCTTCTGAACCTACAAAATAATAAAAATATAAGAAATATTAGCAATTTGAATGCAGCCTTGTCTCCTATAGTAATAGTATATTGAAATATAGAGCCCTGCCTCCATAGTAATACCTGCATATTTTGAACAACTTTCTTACTTTGAACCTTTGCACTCTCAGCTCGTTTCCTCTTCCCCTGAGCTTTATTATTTACTTTCTCAATCGTTGTTTTTGGCCTCTTCTCGCGTCGACCTTGAGAGCTCTTGCTTGGAGGATTCTGAATGACATTACTAGACACAGAAACTTCATCGTTATCACCAAAGAAAATAGGTCCAACCTCTGCATTCAGCCTATTCATAGCATATTCAAAAGCTTCTTCACAAATCTGCCGAGCAGAAGCATTATCTTCACTAGAAGAAATCAGCCTATAAAATTTTCTAGAAATCTGCATGGTCCAGAGAGAAGCAGCCATAGAATTTGAAGAAACACGACTAGTGTCAACCAACTCATTCCCCACAATACGATTAGCAACAACATCCTTGCGCCACCTCCTCAAAATAAATGCTTCCGGGATGGCAGAAACACAGTGAATATCATATATACGGAGACAATGACAGCACAATATCCCCACCTCTTCAAACAGTTTGCAAGTACAAGTAATGTACTTTTGAGTTTCAGAAAAACAAACCTCATGCCTTATTTGTTCATAGCCCTGAACCCACACATAATATTTTAACATTCCAGTATCACACGGGACAAAAGACTGATGGCATTGGTTCCCTTTCAAGTACTGCTTCTCAAACATAGAATATACCAAAGGAGTGTACACATTTCTAGCATGTATAAGAAGTCCAGCCTCAGTCAAAGCCATATAAGGTTTACCTTCAATACTACGCACATCTTCACTAAACTCCTTGCTTCTCCACTCAGAAATAACGGAGACAAAGCAATGGTAGAAATCACAAAGACTGGCTGTCTTGGATAACCTCCTGGAAATTGAGTGGTTCGTGCTCTCGCTCCTTTGAGAAGACAATATACCTCCAGAAAACCACATTTTGTTGTTTGCAGGACACCACTTCTCCCTCAACTCATACAACTTCACAAGCCATTTGTCATTTTGACAGTGAAACTTAGTAGTCATCCTGCAGTAAAGTAAATGACGTATGAAGCATGAATAAACTGAAGCATGACATTAGAGTATAATGAAGCATGAACCACAAGGATAATGAAGGACAATGAAACAGAATAAAGAAACAACACAAATTAAGAAATGAAAATAGAATGATACTTACTCTCCCCAATATAGCTCGAATTCAGCAATTGTATCAGCATCCTTCAGCACATGATTGAACAAGGACAGGAACTCACTTTTTTCTCTCAAAGCCCTGATATGCTTCTTAGAATTTTGTATAATGTGTCAAATACAAAGACGATGTCGTGATGTAGGAAAGATCACAGAAATGGCAGCAGACATGGAAGGACATTGATCAGTCATAATAGTCACAGGATGCTTATTATTCATCGACCTCAGAAAAGTAGAAAATAGCCACTCAAAGGACTCAACTTTCTCATTCACCATAAAGCCACAACCAAACATGATATTATTGCCATGGTGATTCATGCCGACAAAAGGGGCGCAAATCATGCCGTATTTGTTTGTCCGATACGTAGTGTCGTGCACCAACAAATCACCAAAAGTTAGGTAATCCTCCTTCATACGACCATCCCTCCAAAAGAAACTAGTCAATCTTCCTTCATTGTCAACTTCAAAATCAAAGAAGAAGTCCTTCTCATTAGATTGTCGATTTCTGAAAATCTGAATCAAAGTGTTACAGTCGGTACCATCAACAGCCTTTGACTTATATAAGGCATTATACGCATCTCGAGGGCCAAAACCGAGAAAAGGTGACCCCCCGGATTGGGTTTTCAAAACCCTCACAGCATCAGCAACACCAACACCACTTTTGTGAAGCTCTCTCAAATAGGCAAGTTGGTTTTTAGAAACTCTCCTATGAGACCTAAGAAGATAACTACCCGACGGTGGACATAGGTCATGGTTATGGCCTTTTACATGTTTACTAACAACCCAAACTCCATTAATATCAACATCATATTGAACTAGGGCTGGACATTCACAACGCACAACCATTTTTGTATACAAAGGATCACCATGCGCTTTTTTCGGTTTTAGTCCAGCATGAGAACAAACATATCGTTTCATTGAAATACTTTTATCAACACGGAGCCTCTGTTTGCACTTTCGGACACTAAAACCGACATTAAATGCATATGTGTTGTAGATATCATATGCCTCACTCTCAGAATTCACAACAACTCCTACCAAGTCACTATCAGGACCATAAACAATATCATCTACAAGCCAAAAAGAACCACAATCATCAACTATAAACTTAAAAATGAGAGCAAAATTAAAGTAAGCATTAATATGAGAATAACCTGAAGTATGAACATCCAGATTTCCATCATCAAGATCAATAATATGATTCAACTCCATGGCATCTAACAATAATGAAATATTAATTAAACTGAGGCACAGACAAAATGCAGGTTGACATGTAACTTAATTGAAGGTTGACAAAATACTAAATGAAGGTCAGGTCAGAAATCTAGGGTTTGATCATCACCAGCAACAACATGATTCAACATTTAAAAACATGATTCAACAACTCAAAACAGATGAACTCATAACAGAACATGCAATTCGAACAGAAGATGGATATAATCGACATACCTTGGACCATAATCGATGACAAATCCAATACATCATCCATGGTTACGATTCAATTCAGATTTGGAAGAGGATAATGCCGTTGATGAAGACAGAAAAACGCCCGATTGAAGAGGCGCAGATGAATCGACGGCGAACGACGGCGGCGATGTCAGGAAAACACGGAATTGGAGAGGAAAAGGCGGCGGTGAACAGAGACGATGAATCGTGTGTGTGTACGCAATCGTGGATGTTATTCACCAGAGGCAGTCGCTGATGGAGCTGATGACGACGAAGAGTGACGCTGACGATGACGGCGGCGATTGGGCTGATGATGACGGCGGCGATTGGAGGTGATGATGACGGTGGCGAACAGCGCTGAAGATGACGGCGGCGAACGGCGAAGAAGGTTCAGCTGAGCTTCGTGAATTTTGGTAGCGTGAGAACAGAGAGAAGGAGAGAGTGCAAGCTGAGAAGGAGAGAGTGCGAGCTGAGGGGAAAAAAATGGGGAAAGAAAGGTTGGTTAATTTTGACCGAGTCTTTTATGAGGTTGACCGGGAGCAAGATGTTCATCTTACACAAGGGAGTAAGATATAAATTGCCAATAAAATAATCATCATCAAATAATGAAATAATCTTCTTTCATCGAGATATATATATATATATATATATATATATATATATAAATATAATTTTCATCTTACAACGTGATAATCATCATTTACACTAATCATCTCAAGACAATAATTTTCAAATATTAAACATAATAAAATCATCATGGAATAATAAAATAGTCTTCTAACGAAAATCTTCATTTCGTAATGTAATAATCATCATTTACAAAAATTATCTTAAAACAATGATTGTGCGTTATTTGGGAGTTCCTTTGATCTCTTCTCAGTTGAGACTGAGGGATTGTGCCCCCCTAATACAGAGGATTGATGCTAGATTTGGTTCTTGGACTTCTCGCACCCTTTCTTATGCAGGTCGACTACAACTGATCCGATCAGTTCTCGGTACTCTACATATATCTATTGGGCCAGTGTGTTCATCCTCCCCCAAGGGATCATTGAGGAGATTGAGAAAAGACTGAGGAGATTTATTTGGTTTGGGATGGGGAACAAGGGGTATGCCAAGGTCCGGTGGGTTGATATTTGTCGCCCTACCAGTGAGGGTGGACTGGGAATCCGGGATCTTACCGCCCAGAATCGGGCCCTTATGACTAGACATATCTGAGCAATTCTGAGCCAGGACCCGGAATCCGTTTGGGTCAGTTGGATTCAGGAGAATCGACTGCGGATGCATTCCTTTTGGAGTGCAAAGGTACCTATGGCGTGCTCTTGGAGTTGACGACAACTTCTAAAGCTATGTCCTGCTGTTTTACCAGCTATACAGATGCAGGTAGGGGATGGATCACAATTTTACCTTTGGAGGGACCCGTGGCACCCCCTCGGTCGCTTGGAGGAGGTGTGTCCGTTAGGACACCGGCTCACAGGTCTACCTAGGGCAGCGTCGTTAAGTATGGTCATAGCTGATGGGGTGTGGAGGTGGCCAACAGATTTTGCGGCAGAGTTCGGTGACCTTATGGATGACTTGACGAGTATCGCTGTGAGGATAGATACAGTGCGGTGGACATTGCATCGATCAGGGGCCTACACTTCCGACTCGGCCTATACTCTTTTCCGCCCTGAGGGTCCCAGGGTACCGTGGGCTGCTCTTTTGGACGGACCAGGACGTATCCCACGACATTGTTTTATTCTTTGGCTTGCTATCCGAGGTCGGCTTCCGACTCGGGACAAGCGTTGGATTGGTCGGGGGATGACTCGTGTGTGCTTTGTGGTGGGGAGAGCGCTGCGACACACTCCCACCTTTTCTTTGATTGCCCCTTCTCACAGGACTGTTTGCATAGACTACAGGTGGAGGTGGGTTTTCTATGGCCACGTGGTGGTTGGCACAGTGCCGTTTTACGGGCTGCTAGTCGATGGCGTGGGAGACATTTGATATTGTGCGCCTATCGTGGACTTCTCGCTGCATTGATCTATTTTATTTGGTTCGAGAGGAACACGAGGATACATGAGGCTCGTTCGGTGTCGTCTGGAGTGGTGGCTTCTCAGGCGCTTTCTATCATACGGGAGCGGATCCTCTCCTTACGACTTCCAGACTCTCTTCAAGCACGAGCTCTGAAGAGGGTGTGGCATATAGCCTGGTGATTGTGTTTGTATTTTTAGTGATATATGTTTAGTTTGGCAGATTGGAGAGCTAGTCTATCTCGGTGATGCGGTAGAGTTTTCTCTATGCGCTATACTGTATTATACCCCTTTTTTTCTTTTATATGTGATTGACCTTTACCAAAAAAAAAATATGAAAATTATAATAATGAATATTTATGTTGTAAAGATCATTGATTTCTCTTGCAGTATTTTGGACATTAATTAGTGGTTGAATTGAAAAACTTTACAATATAATCATTCATCAAAATCAAAGCAAAATTTCAATCATGTTATTTGAAATTGTATTTTAATTAGGAAAATTAAAAGAAAAATTATTCAAAAGAAAAAAATGCCATGAAAGAAAAAATAGAGAAAGTGAAAGAACAATTAAAAAGAAAGGAAGAAGAAAGAGCATAGAGTGAAAAAGAGAAAGAAAATTAATTATTTTTACAATTAAGTGTATAGCTAGTAGTAGGATAGAAATTGCCCGTACATGCACGTAAAATGCAAATTTGTGGAATATCTTTACATAATTAATCTTTTAGAAAATATTACATTTTACTTTTATTGGTGTCTCAAGTCAATAGTCACAATGACTCACACTCCTTTTCATTCACACACTTTATACTGTAAAATACTTTTATGCCCCTAAGTTTCCTCCTATAGCTAAGTTAACAAAGAACAATCATATCTTTCAGTTAACTAATCATCAATGTGTATGAACACAACATTTTAATGAGAGAAGTTCTGTAAAATGCAAATTTGTGGAATATCCTTACATAATTAATCTTTTAGAAAATGTCACATTTTACATTTATTGGTGTCTCAAGTCAATAGTCACACTCCTTTTCATTCACACACTTTATACCGTAAAATACTTTTATGCCCCTAAGTTTCCTCATATAGCTAAGTTAACAAATAACAATCATATCTTTCAGTTAACTAATCATCAATGTGTATGAACACACCATTTTAATGAGAGAAGTTCTCATTCACGCACTTTATACCATAAAAAACTTTTATGCCCCTAAGGTCTCCTTTGGTAGCTATGTTAACAATCATATCTTTTAGTTAACTTATTAATCATTTGTTTGGTTTTATTTTTTGGGCCTGAGTTAAGCATGAGTTAAGTAAATGACACATTACTAAATATTGTATTCTTTCAAAAAGAGTTAACTGCCCAACTTAAAACATATTCTTTTGAATTTAATTGCAGTTAATTTCAATTCATTTCATATTGATTCAGTTCAGTTCAGTTCAGTTCAGTTCATATTACTTCAGTTCAGTTTTGATTAAGTTCGTTTTAAAATAAATTAAAATAAAATAAATAAAAAATAAGTTGAATCCATAATTTTAAGTATACAATCTAATTAATGCCACAATATTATTAATATTTTTATAAAAAAAATCAATTTAACTGAGTTAAGATCTCTTCAGTTCAGATTATTTCAACTCAGTTTAGTTTTTAATTTAAAAGAACAAGTCCTTAGTGTGAACTAGGGGTGTAATCGAATCGAGTCGAATATCTGACTATTCGATTCGTATTCGTACGCATATTCAAGTTTTTGTATTCATATTCGTATTTGTTCGAATATTAAATTTCGATTCGTATTCGTATTCATCGAATATTTAAATATTTGTTCAAATATTCAAATTTATGTTAAAAAAATCCATATATATATATATATATATATATATATATATATATATATATATATATATATATATATAAATTAACAATATATATTGTGTCATTTTATTATAAAAATTGAAAAAAAAGTGTTGATCCGTAAGAAATCATTATATTATATTAGTGTAGATCGAAAAAAAAAACTAAAAAACTATATATATATATATATATATATATATATAATCTAACTATTCGCATAATATTTGAATCGAATAATATATACACTATTAATATTTGTATTCATAAATATTTGAATATAAAAAGATATTTGTATACGTATTTATATTTATTTTTTCGAATACGAATCATCAAAAGTTGAATCGAATTATGAAATCGAGTCAAAAAAATTCGATTCGTTTACATTTCTAATGTGACATGTGACCTGTCCCATTTGAACAATGGCCAAAATAGATAGGAGACCTTCCAAAATAACTTAGAAGATAGTACCAAATGAACTCTAAGAAAAAACACTTTTTTTAAAACGTTGCAAACCCTTCATGCCCATTTTTTTGGGATAGAGTGATTTGTATATTTGTTTAATCCATAATTTATATTTATAATATATTAAAAAATAAAATTTAAAATATAAATAAATCAATTTTTTGTTTCACACTACTGTATTATTAATTGAAATTTTGAAATAATTTGATGTTAATATTTGGTGAAATCACACTATTTTTATAATTATTTTTTGAGGAAATTGTATTTTTATGCATCTCTACGTAAGTGGTATACATGTCTTAGAAATTCTCGAAAGTCAGATGAGAAATCAAAATACAAGGTATTTTTTATCTCAAAAACTTGTAAATATTAAACTTGATTCTCGATTTCAGTTTAATTCAATTTATTTCAAATTAATTCAATTTACCTAATACATTTGTAAACTATGGAGTTAATACTGTATTTAGAATATAAATTTAAAAGATATTTAATACTATATGTACAAAATATCATTAAAATTATTAGTAAAACCCATTCAGACAAAAAGCATTGGTTAAACAATTCAACATTTTCCCAAATAAAAATATTGACTATCTTGAATCTTGATGTGAATAAGTTAATCACCTTCCTCAGTCAATTTTTTTAAAACAAAATTTCAAACAAAAAAAGCAAAAAGCTTTCGCCCAAAGTCTCGTTTTTTCCTGGCCAGCACAGTACAACCCGCATCGCGTTTCTGTATCTAACAACTACAGACTCACGAGTGAAACGAATCGATCTGTTTTACTTGTGAAATTTCTGAAGATGGGTTTTTGTTAGATTCTTGAATCTTGATTTGGGCTTGCTTTTGTTGCGAAAAGAAAAAGGCCCTTTTTTTAGTTGAATCAGAAAAGGGGATTTAAAAAAAAATCTGGGAAATGAGTGCCACAAGATTCATAAAGTGTGTGACTGTGGGTGATGGAGCTGTTGGGAAAACCTGTATGCTGATTTCTTATACTAGCAACACATTTCCAACGGTCAGTTTTTTTTTTTTTAATCAGATCCCAGATTTCATTTGGAGGGCTTTCTACAAGAATTTATATTGTTGTCCTAATTCTTGATTATTTGAGTTTGATATAAGTTTTCATTTCAATTTTTGTAGAAATGATCTTTTTGTTGTTGTATGATTTGGATAAAATTGTTACATTTTCCGGTTCTGTAATAGCTTCTGGTTTTTATTCTTGCTGTATGAATGATGATTGTCGATTGAACTTCATACAACATTCTGATGAATGTAACTGTGTCGGTATGCATGTTGGGAATGACTCGGAAATGAAACCGATTGGCTAACTAATGCCTTTCTTAAATAGAATGAAAACAAAATGTAGAGTTTTTGGTGATCAAAATCGCAAGCTCTCTTGTTTGAATTTTCGTAGCAGTGTGGCCATAGACCTGTAAATTAACATTTTTGCACTCGTTCACCAGGATTATGTTCCAACCGTTTTCGACAACTTTAGTGCAAATGTAGTTGTGGATGGCTGTACTGTCAACCTAGGATTGTGGGATACCGCAGGTGATTCTTTTAGCAGTTTTTTTTATTACATTATTTTGCACATTACTCACTTTGCTTGAATTATATATTTATGTTAATTTGCATCATAAAAATCAGGTCAAGAGGATTACAATAGACTGAGACCCTTGAGCTACCGTGGGGCAGATGTTTTCCTTCTCGCGTTTTCACTCATTAGTAAGGCAAGCTATGAAAATATTGCAAAGAAGGTCAGAATTGTTTAGACAGCGATAGTGTCCCGCGTGTCAATAATCGATAGACTAATGCAACGTTTTCCTCTTAATTTTTTATTTTGTTTAGTGGGTTCCGGAGTTGAAGCATTACGCTCCAGGTGTTCCAATAGTTCTCGTTGGGACAAAGCTCGGTAGGGTTTTTCTTCTTTCATGTGAATATTTTGTAGATCAGTTGTCATTTTTCTTCTTCATTAAATGCGTAAGCTCGTACTTATCATTTGAAAGGGCTTATTTAGACACTTATTTAGACTTTGTTTTGCACAGATCTTAGAGATGATAAGCAATTCTTTATGGATCATCCTGGAGCAGTTCCAATCACTACGGCTCAGGTAAGAATATGCGTTCTACTAAACATCCAATTTTGTTTTTGAACCTTTTAAATGATCATACGATGACGAAGCTTTCATAAACTTATTTTTTAGGGAGAGGAGCTCAAGAAACTGATTGGGGCTCAAGTGTACGCTGAGTGCAGTTCAAAAACACAAGTGGTATATGCGTGTGTGTGCGTGCTCGTAGAAAATCGAATAAGTATTGCACTGTTTATAACTATTAGCATATACTAATATACTCCTATTATTTGGTTGAATGCAGAATGTGAAGGGAGTTTTCGATGCTGCTATAAAGATAGTATTGCAACCACCAAAGCAAAGTAAGAAGAATAAGAAGAAAAGAAACAAGGGCTGTTCTATTTTGTAAAATATACGCAAAAAAAGGCCTTTTCTTCTTAGAAAGTCTCGTGGACTATGATCGAATCTAGACAAAATAACATTTGTTGATGTGGTTGGTTTGAACCGTATAGGGCACAAACTGACACACTAATTGATGTAATTGTCTAGTCAGAGGCTTACTAGAGATTTCAAGGCAAGATTTCATCGTTGATGCTATTGTATGTTTCAATTTTTTATTTTATTTTTTTACCTTTTATGCTCACACAATGTTATGTAACTTCTAGTAATACTCTTTGTATTTGTACTCATAGTTGACTCTTTGTATTTCTACTCATACAGTAGTTGTTTTGTTTCAAGTGTTTAATGTTGCATTTTCATATTACTGAATTCTGCATCTAATAATCTCGACTAATTTTGGTTCAACTAACCCAAACCTCATGTTATACTTGTACTAATTTTGGTTCAACTAACCCAAACCTCATGTTATACTTGTCTCTCAATGAGGTCCGAATAAGTGAATAACAGACTGGAGTTCCATTACAGAAATATAGGTACAAACACCTTCATAAAAACAAGACACTGAATATGAAATGCCTATAATTATTTGGTAACTTGAGAGAAAATAAACAGATGATATGAAAGTAGATTTTCTATGATTGAAAGATCTCAAATAGACGAATACAAATTAGTATTCATCTTCTTATACAACCTCAATACATCCACCCCAGGACAAACTGCTACAAAAATTCCTAGGCAGTATTTACACAACGTACGAAAAACTCAAAATGGGACAGTGAAAGGCAAAGCATACAAATCAACATCCTGCAAGTATTGCGCCCGAGGCCACAATCCCCAGTTGAGAGAGCAGGCCATGCCATCGTTTCCAGATACGACTTTCTTCTGTACAGAAGTTTCTTGGCTCTTTCCCTTCAAGAGCCAATCAAGATCATCACCATCATCCAGGGGCTGAGGCATGGCCAAACTATCCATTAGATTCGTATACTGCAGTTCAGCTCTTTGCATTGGCGTCATAACTGCTTCAATAATCGATGGTTTCGGAATTTCCGTAGTCTTGATCGGCTTAGAAGTAGAACAAATCTGATCTCTACCATTTCTACTGCTACTGCAAGGAACATTGTCATTTTGGGAAGGAATGTTTGTACTTCCAGGTATAGAACAACTCGGCTCTTCAATCTTAGACTTCTTCAATGGAATTTTTAATCGGATAATCTTGCCTGTTTTCACACAAAAAAACACATTAATAGTTAAACATATAAAAATGATAGAAGGAAACCAAGTTGGAGATGAAGTCTTACGATGACCATGAGTAACATCTACAGGCGAGGAATATCGCTTTCTCTTATTGCTATTATTCTCAGTGCTGTCAGAGGAAGTGCTGGGTGCAACCAAGCACACCGGCTCACCACGTTCCTCAGTCACACTACTTCGTTCCAACTGTTCGAATTCCAGTTTGCTCTCCTTGGAGAGAAGAGCGGATTTAGTGCCTGACCAGGGTTTTTCACCAAAATGGGATTGCACAAGAAAGGGATTCTCTGTACTCCGATGAGTCTTGTCTTTCTTCTCTTTCCGTTTCTCTTTCTTCTCCCTTCTCTTCTCTTTCTTTTGTTCCTTGGATTTCTCCTTTTGAAGGATGGATTTCCCACTTTCGTTTTGGAACTTTAGAGGGGACCAAAATAACAATTTTAGATTTTTGAGGCCAAGTAAAAGCTAATGTGACATGGCCTCGACCAAGACATGAAATGAGAGAACCAAGTTCAATTTTCATGTTCAATGATAACAACGATCACCGTTGTCAACCAGACTAAGACACCCCTTTCACAAAAAACAACCCATATAGCAACATCAACACTTACTTTCAAAAATGCCAAGTGATGTTCATGTTAAATAAAAGGGAAAAGAATATTTAAATACTATGCCAAATAATTTTATAGAATCCAAACTATGCAAAACTGCATTTGAATCACAAGGTAGTTCGACAAGTATGGTAATTATCCCATGTATCCAGAAACTTGCAGCTACAAAAAATCTGGAAAAAAAGATACGGAGTACTATATTTTTTAAACAAGAATGCAAATTGATTTTACAGAGTACTTTTCATTCATAAACCATCTTCACTCATATACAAACCCTATAAGCATCACATACAATCAATGGATTTGAATTCTACTGTACAAGAAAATCCATCAACTCGGATAACCTAAATCTATGAATACCAAAGATTTACACAGAAAGCATCAGGTAAAAATTACATAATCTCTTACACAAGAAAACAAAAGGACCCAAGAATACGTTCTTAAAGATTTACAGGACAAACCCAATACAGAGATAAACCCACAACAAGCCCATTATTTCAAATCTGACAAGACTCATGCTCATGCGTAAATCGATCAGGGTTCTCTGTCAAACAAACCTTAATCGATTCGATCAAGGCAACTTTGGAAGCTATGCTCGGAGCATTCCCAAGCGGTGGGTACGGAAAACACCGAGACATCTCAGATTTGATTTTTTTTTACCGACTAAATCAAAAGCCCAACAACGAATAATCTAGGGCTTCGATTAAGAATCAGAAGAGGGGTTCAATAGATCTATGCTTTGAAGGTTACAGATCGGAAATATCGGAAGCAATCGGGTTAGGGTTTCAGCGGATGCGAAATGAAGAGAATTTCTTTTGCGCTGTAAAATGAAATACACTAGGGCAAAGGGGCAATATATAGGCGAGGGGCGGCTAACCTTGACGCGGTTATCGCTTTACACTTTGGTCCTTTGTTTTATTTATATTCCCAAATGTGTCCTCGAGTGATATTTAATCGGTGATTATTTTAATCGATATTTTTGTTTGATGCCGAGTCTAATCTCGCACGCATATCAACGGCCAAAATCAATTCCGCAAAACCTTCGCACAAACAAAACCAGCTATCAAACTGTACGAAAATCTCTTTGTGAGATCGCACTATAATGAGGAGGTTCAGCGGGCTCGCTGCCGCACGCCGCGCCATGGAGGGCGTCGCCGCCGTTCCTTCAGCTGGCAGGAACCCCGTCTCAAGCGGGCGCCTCATCCAGGCGGCTGTTTTCAGCACCACCAACAGATCCTCGGCTAGATCTAATTGGTTTTCGTACAAAAGGGTCGCCGTTGCCGGGATGGTGTTGATATCAGTTGCTGCTGCCTCTACGGTCGCTGGTGGAGTGGTCCAAGCCAAGGAGTCCGTCCAGATGAAATACAGGCCGAACGACGTCGTTCTATATCAGTATGAAGCTTGCCCATTTTGTAACAAGGTGAAAGGTATTGCGTTTCCCCATAATTTTCAGCATGTCTTTGAAACTTTAATTGATCCCTAATAATATCACGTGAATTAATTAAGCATTGATCTATATCTGTTTATTTATGATTTAAGTGAATCATGACCTTTCCAAAGCAATCAAGCAATGTTTCATCTGCTATCAATCTATCATTGTTGCTATCTTTTCGATGTATAGAACTCAAAGAATGGTATCGTACAATTCAAATCAATATTGTGCTACTTCACATTCGAAAGAATTGAAATGCAATACCATGTTATTTTCGACCTATTAAATTAAACAACGAACATCAAGCTTGGATGCAATCTGATTTCTGCATATGCGTGAAGGTAAACGATTGGTAACGGGAGGCCAGTGTATGTTTCCTCACTGAAGTTGTTATAAACATTATTATAATTCATGAGTAATTTCTATTGGTGTCCCATTCTGTTTTGTATTACTAAATTTTGTGTAATTTCTATCTTGCACACCCAATTGAGTTGTTATAGTATTCAGAATATTGTAAAAGACCGAGATAAGTTCCTACTCTCTTGTTGTCTTCCAAGAACAAATGTTCTGAGCATCTAATATTATATCAAGAGCTGAATGATCCTTTTTAGAGCATCTACTAATGCACATTTACTATTATGAAATGGGTGATATAACACAGTCTCACTTCTGGTAAAATTAGCTTTTTGATTATATCCTTTTGAGTTCCAAAGGATCGCATATGTTGACAATTTATTGTTGCAGTGGTTTTTATTGCCTAGAGTTTTGTAGAACTTTGTTGCTTATGAGCGTCCCTTTTCCAGCATTCCTGGACTACTATGATATTCCATACACGGTTGTGGAGGTCAACCCCATCAGCAAAAAGGAAATCAAGTGGTCCGATTACAAGAAAGTGCCTATATTGATGGTTGATGGCGAGCAGCTGGTTGACTCGACTGGTATGGACATGTTAGAATTATATGTTTGCCTATGATCTAAAGATATATTATGTCTGAGTTGTAAATATATTTGATTGTGTTCGAGTTCCGAGTTCTAGAATCAACCTTTTCCAACTCTGTGCTACCTTCTCTATGCAGCTATAATTAATCAATTGGACAAAAAGATTCATCCAGATGTGGCTATTAATTCTGTTGCGGTAGATGAAGAGAAGAAGTGGCGTGGGTATGCATTTCTAACCCTTATGAGCTGATTGTCATGTACGTAGTAACATTTATTTTAGAACTTATTTAATGAATTTGTTTGGAATCCACATTCCCTGATGACCACAATGGTGAATATTGCAGTTGGGTGGATAATCACCTGGTGCATGTATTATCACCTAATATATACCGAAATACTTCTGAAGCCCTCGAGTCATTTGATTACATCACTGCCCATGGTAATATATTAATATCACTATCATAATATTAAATCACTTTATTGATCTCTGCCTCTTAGTATGTATTGCGTCTTGTTTGGGCTTGTTCTTCTTTGTGTCAGTGTTATAGGAAGAAAAAAAGGACCACACACTTTATCAAGAATTTTAGTATATTTAATTTGAATTTGGAACAATTTTTTCATTGACAACCTCTGTTAATTACTAATGGCAACTTTTTTACGCACCCTTAAAATTACTCTTTCCGTCCCAAAATAATTGTCACTTTATCCCATCTATTTATCCCAAGATACTGTCGTTTTGAGAATTCAATGAATTTTTGCCTCAACATTTCCAAAATTACCCTTTATTGTTCAAGAAGATAGAGAAAGCACAATTTCAAGACACAATAAGTTAATTTGTAGTTACATTAGTCAAAGAAGGATGTATTAGACATTTTCGGAAGATTTCATAATTGTGCCAAATTTTAAAACAACGTTTATTTTTGGGATGGAGTCGCAGAGACTAGTACTATTAGGTCTGCTGATGTGGATGTGGACGCTATTAGTTTACATGATTAAATCAATTTACCCCATCTTCTGCTTTGTAGAGACGCATGCCACATAACTGTATGAATCAAGTTCTTATACATTGGTTTTCTTTTCTTTTGTTGTTGGAACTTAGGCAACTTCAGCTTTGCCGAGAAAATAACAGCAAAATACGCTGGAGCAGCAGCAATGTATTTCGTCTCCAAGAGATTGAAGAAGAAATATAACATCACTGATGAACGGGCTGCATTATACGAAGCAGCTGAGACATGGGTGGATGCTCTCAATGATCGAGATTTTTTAGGTTTGTTTGCATAAACTTAATATTGTCGATCCATATTAGAAATCTATGCACTACAAGGGATGTGGTTTAATTTTTTTTTAACATTATTTGACCAGGTGGGACCAGGCCTAACTTAGCTGACCTGGCAGTTTTCGGCGTTTTAAGGCCTATTCGCTACCTCAAGTCTGGTAGGGACATGGTAGAGCACACACGGATCGGGGATTGGTACTCCCGAATGGAAACTGCTGCTGAACCATCTTCGAGGATCCAAGCATGAGCCCAATTTGACGTCAGTTTGATTAGGTCTCTTTTTGAGTACCAACAAAACATCATTTTTTATACAGTGCAATTTCTTGGTAGTTTGGAGGTGAAGTTATATATAGTGAAAAATAAAAGCTTATTTGGGTAGAAAGCTTATTTGTGAAAACAAAGCTCCTGTGTCTTGTAGTATTGGGTTGTGGGTTACATAGTTTTTGAGGTATTTTTTCTGGGCCATCTCAATATTAGTACAATCAATTTTGGGTTTCTGATATTCCATTATTTCTGAATCTCTAAATGAATATATATATATTTTTATTCTCATATGCATTTGTAGACCGAGTTTAGGACAATCAAGGTGTTTTTTTTTTTTTTCTATTGTGAGTTGCGACGTCATCACCAAAATAGACAATTTAATTTTCACAATTAAAATAACAATTTAAATATTTTTGCCGTATAATTTTAAAAAAGTGTGTTTAGTAAAAGTGTAAAACTATCCAACTTATGATTTCATGATTTTTAATGCCCGGCCCATAGCAAAATATTCAGGCCCTACTTCCTAGAGCCTTACACTATTGTAGTTGTAGTGGCCCAAAAGCCCAGCGTACAATTTAAGTACAGAGACCACCTCCTCGTGAGTTCGTCTTCGATTGCTTCACATTCTCTCGATCAATAAATCTGTCACCGGAATATCCAATTCTCATCCATCAAGAAAATGCAAAACGCCGATTACCCCCCAATCCCTTATTACCAGCAACAACCCTATCAGCACACTCCGAATCAGAATCCGAATCCTCATCCGATCGAACCACCTTACCACGCGCTGGCGTCTGACGCATCGGCCCCGCCGTTCTCCTCCAACAATTACACCCCCCCGCCGCCTTCCGTCGCCGACTATTCCGAATCGTACCACCCCAATTCATCTCCCTACCCATCTTTCCCCCAGACTGCGGGCCCTCTCCCCGCAGCTCCGCCATCGTATTCTCAATCTCAATCGACGTATTCTTTCCCGCAGTTCGAATCCCATGGACCATACCAACCCCGGCCCCAAACCCAATTGCCCTCCTACCATCCGTCTTACGATCAGCCGGCGCCTGATTACACCACAAATCTTAACTCCAACCCCGTTCCCCCCAATTCTCGCTACGCGCCAGTCCACCCCTCTTCGCAGTACTCCCAATCCAACGCCGCTCTTTACCAAACTCCATATGAAAACCACGACGCAAACCTAGGTCGGAGCAGGTCGGATTTGGGGTCTGAATTATATGGAAAACGGGCAGATAATGGGTTTAGAAATGATGGTATGTATGGTAGTAGCGAAGGTGTTTTTGCTTACAAGGGAAGTAGTGAGCCGTATGGAGCTCGAGGAACAGGTCCAAAGTCTTCAACTTGGTCCGAGTCTGGGTCCATGTTCGATGATTTCGGCAGGCCCATTGGGTATTCATCATCGTCCGGGAATGAGAGATCTTCGAATTCTGGATTAAAGGTCGTGAGGGCAGTCCCGAAGGCGGATACGCAGCAGGATGCAAAGGGCGGAGTTCAGAAGTTCAGGGTGAAGATGCTGGCTGAAAGTGCTGGACAGAGCACCATGGACGTTCTTTGCCAGGTTAATTACGAAGCTTTTTTTCTTTCGGAAAATGCGTTGTTGTGTTTCTAAGATGCATTGTGTAGAGAGTTTGAAAATATGAATTGTACACTGTACACGTGCATATTATTATTTCAGAAACTTGATGGAATATACGCCGTTGCTAGTTTATTATGTTTTGTTGTAATGTGCAGATAAATTATTTGTCTTATTATTCATTATGTGCAGCATCAAATAAAGGTTTCAATGAAAAATGTTACCTTTTTTTTTCCAGATTGGCTTGGATGGAATTCGTATGCTGGACCCAAGTACTAGCCGTATACAGAGAATATATCTTCTCGACACAATTACCAGATGTGAAGTATGGCTTGACTTACTTGGAATCCCTCTTGGTCATTTCTTCTTTATTTTAAGATAACCAACACACTTCTCATATAAAATACTAATTATTTGTGTGTGATAGAAGTGTAGAACTGTATTTCCACCCATGAATTTTTATTGGGACTTTGCTCACTCTTTTATTGGTTCACCTTGTTCAGGCTATTGATTCAACAACGTTTGCCTTTTGGTCAAAAAGTTCGGTAGACATTGAATCAAGGCGTATTAGATTGCAATCTAATAGCTATAATACGAACACCATTTTGGATACAGTTACTGCTGCAATCGTACAGGTTAGACTTAGAGGTGTTTCACTCTTATTAAAACGGGTTTACCAGTTATGATCATGTACACCCATGCACATTCAGTCGTGTGTTGATAAATAATATAGTTTGAGATGAATTTGATTTTTGAATATGCAGTTTAAGGAGATGAGTGAGAGAAGCCATACTTCAGAATATCCCAAGGTCGCTGAACAATCCCAAGAGAAGAAGAAAGGTTTGGCTGATTTTATGAACAAGATAAAGCCTATAAACGAGGAAAAAGATCACTGGGTAAAACATTTTTTTTCCAGTCGAATGATGTAAATATGTAATTATGTAGGCGGCTGAAGCTCTCTTACAAGTTACAACTATTGTGATTTCTACTACTGTCCCTTTTGGTGTCTCTACTGTGAAATCCCTGGAAATGAACTACAATTGTAAAGTTCTTGTAAATTAATATTTGCTTATTCTCTGACATGGAATTGTTGCTCTACATCAAACAGGTCCCTGATGAAGCTGTAACAAAATGCACAGCTTGTGGGACAGACTTTAGTGCTTTTGTGCGGAAGGTACGTCACCTATCCTATTTTTATCTTCATCTTGTTTTTTCAGTTTTAAATTGTTAGTTTCCGTTTGCTCTGTTTTTCATGAATTGTGCGGAAGGTTCTGTTCTTCTGGTATATGTAAGCATGAACGATTTTCTGTTCACACTGGTCTCTCTTTTCAGCATCATTGCAGGAATTGTGGTGATATCTTTTGTGACAAGTGCACTCAAGGTAGAACTGCTCTTACTGCTGATGAGAATGCTCCCGTGGTTAGAGTTTGTGATCGATGCGTGGTATGAATATTATACTCTAATTGTTTTTTTTCTTCCTTGAGCAAACAGTTACAGAAAAATAAAATAAACTGCAATGGAGTGTTCTTGTTTTAAACCAAAAGTAAAATGTTGACTATTTCTTATTCTGCATTTTCTATAGGCTGAAGTTTCTCGGAGACTGAGTAAAGCTAAGGAAGCTTCTAGCAGATCTACTGTTGCTCAGACTCACGAGGACCTCGCCAAGAAGCTTCAGGTGACATGCTAATTACTATGAGAGATGGATACAAAACCAAACATCTACTTGCATGAGTTTTTACATCTTTCAGTGTTTCTCTAGATAGAGGAATTATTAAAATTCTGGATCTGAATTTTCACTTACATGTTTTTATATTGCAAAAAAAACAACCAGGGAGCATATGCAATAGTATGACTTTTTAAAATCTGTCTAGGAATAATGCTTGCAATTATCTCTAGCTTTTCCGCGTTGTCTCTATATTCTCTGATTTCAGAATGTATTATTTGATTTTGTAGGAGGAGATGGAGAGAAGCTGCAAGGTGTCAGGTAACAATTTTAGTAATTTACGCTGAAGTAAAACTTGACAGTAGCTTTGTTGCCATATGTGTCGATGTGTGCCAGTAATTTAAAAACAACAAAGTTACTGGCATCCTTCTCTGATTTTCACTTCTATATATGATTTGAAGTCTTTTTAGGGATTGTCGACTGATACCATTTGAGTCGGTAATTGAGATACATTATATATTTTCAGTAGGCTCTAGGTCAGATGGTGCTGGAAAGCGGATGAAAGATGTTGCTTGCCCAACATGTACAGTCCATTTGCAGGTTGGAATAATTCTTTTACGTTTCTTAAAATTTATTGATCATGGCTCGCCTCATATTCGGTGATTTTGACGTATGATAATATTTGTGTAGGTTCAAGTCCCAAGTTCTGGTTCAGCGACCATAGAGTGTGGCGTTTGCCAGCATCCGTTTCTTGTCAGTGGTCATTGAAAACACTTTGTTTCTTGGCGTGTTTCTTAACTTATGTTTTGTTGATTGGAATCAGTGAGCTGGTTTTTCGTTTGCTATCTGTAAATGTTAATTTTGTGTGTTGCGCTTCGGTTGTCGACAACTGGGAGTTTCTCTGCCTCTAAAATGTAAATATAAGTTATGCGTCGTATTACCATAAAAACAAATTACGCATTATACCAGGTTTTTTTTTTTTTTGTATTTTTTTTAAATAACGCAAATACTCGCAGCATTACTTAATATTTTATTCATATGGGTACCTTTTGCTGTTTTATTGGTTACAATTGGTTTTCTCGTTATGCAATATTGCTTGCAACAAATTGACTCTGAACTTTGTATTTCCAATTGGACCATATAATAGACCCAAACATATTTTCCTTAGGAGTTGTAGTAAGTGTAAACCTCACTTCAAAGCTCAGTTTCTTAATATTTTTCGTGAACTGCAGTTTGTTTGGCACCACCTGAACCTCCAGACCAGCAGGAGCATCAACGGTGGCTGTGTAAGTCGAATATTGTTCACCGACGTTAGTCACTGTTCTTTTCATCGTCTTTGCATTATTTTCATGTAACCCGGAAACAGCTATAGAAGGATAGTTCATATCGGAGATCAGATCAGGACTCGAGTTACAAGGGCAATCAAAGTTAAGAGGGAGAGTGGAAACAATAGTTTTGATCACGGACGTGTTGTAGCCCATGTTGCAAAGAAACCGCAAGTAATCGATGGCTTCCGTCTCATAGACGAGCCCGGGACTGAGTGGGCCTAATAGGCTTATTTCCCCTGCTCCCATATCATACGCAGTGGCTCTTGATCCGTTGTCTGTTGTAATTTGAGTTTTGAGGTTGTTTGTATGGATCGCTGCAAATCAAGATTTGTTAGTTTGTAAATGTTTGGAAACTCTAATAGTACGTATTGGACCTGTTGTCATTATGGCTGATTTAATAGCAGAGGCACTCCATGTAGGATGCCAAGACTTGACCATTGCAGTTAGGCCGGAAACATGTGGGCAAGCCATGGATGTACCCGACTTGAAAATGAAAGCGTCGATCCTATTCTCATAATCCGAAGACCACATCGCTCCCAGAATGTCTACTCCTGGTGCTAAAACATCAGGCTACAAAACAAAGACTTTATTGACTTCAAGTGTGCAAAAGTATATATGAGACGCGAGAAGAAGAATTTAGTACCTTGATAAGGCGTGTGAGGCCATTTATAGGGCCTCTTGACGAAAACGATGCAACAACCGGAGCCGGCTTAAAATTCATTAGCGCTCGTGTTGGTAAGATTGTCGCCACAGGATGCCTGGTTGTGTTGATATACGATCGTATTTGGGCTCCATCCTCTTCAGTAACAGGAGCGAGCGCAGTCGTTCCAAAGTCGAACATATACGTACCCAAGATGTTGTCTATCATTATAATCCCGATTGCACCTTTTTTAGTCAACGAATCAATCTTGTCGTCTAGCAAAGTAACACGGTCACTGTACTCACATAAAACAATTTTGTCCTTCACCTTTCTTCCATCTAACGAACCTGGAATACAATTTCTACAAAAAGAAAGAAAGAAAGAAACACAATGAAATGGTTGATACTTGTAATTATATAATGTGCCTGACTATAAGTATCCATCCATACGTTGAATTTGTTACATCGTCTGGGTGAGATCTAGCTGAGTATCCATCTACCAACCCATAAATAGCAGAACTACTGAGATTTGGAGAAATTAATATTTTGGCCTACGATGGATAGATAGATCAGGAAAAAAAACGAATTAGGACTAACGAAATATCGCAATACATATTTGATTTTACGTACGTACCCTAAAGTTGTTGTTGTTGCCCAACACGACAGTAGCTTGAATGTCTCGATCCGTAGTGCTAGCACCAACGGTCATCATCCAAGGGCCGACATTACCAATTCTCCCAGGGGAATGGCCGTCGTTTCCGGAAGATCCCACCACGGCGATCCCCTTCTCCGCAGCATGGAATGCTCCGATGGAAACACCAGTGTCGAAGAAACCGTCGAATGCCCAACCTATTGATATCGATATCACATCGACCCCATCGGCGATCGCATCATCGTACGCTTTGATGATGCCAGAGTCATGGCACACCTTATCAGCTCCGCAAACTCTGTACATTGCGATCCTTGAACATGGGGACCCACCTCTCGCGGTCCCCTTAGCAAGGCTGTAGTTGTATGTTGCTCCAGGAACAGGAACACCAGCTGCAATCGACGCGACGTGGGTACCGTGACCGACACCATCCAAGGCTGTGGTGATGTAGCCTGGATTTTCGGAGTCGTCGTAGTATCTTGCTCCAATTACTTTCTTGTTGCATAGGAATGGAGTCGAGTTCATGTCAGCCATGCAAGTTCCCTTCCAACGTGCGGATGGGATTGGATCCATACACTTGTCGTTGAAGCTTGTATGCTCCTCCGATCACGTGCGGGTCATGTGGTCACATTCTGGCCAAAATTGAATTTTCCGGCAAAAAATGATTAAATTGAAACTCAATTCGACTTGTTTGAGACTAAATTAAAAACGCGTATGTCTGTGGGACCAAATCGAAAAAAAAACAACATTTATAGAACCAATAAAATTTTTATCTCCACTAATGAGCATATGAATTTTCTAATACTCTAGTTAATAAGATTCTTTCTTTTCAGTGTACTACCTAAATAATACTTATGGAGAAAATAACGTAACATAATCGCACGTCTTCTAGATTGATAATATAAAGTCAATATTAAATAATTGCACGTCTTCTAGAATGATAATCGCACGTTTTCTAGAATGAAAATTGTACTTTAATATTTGAATGAAAATGTTTTTTTTTTTTTTTATTTTATGTCACATAGAACGTGTTAATAATTATCTGATCTTATGAAATATACGATTAGAATTCAAAATATACATGAATGATCTCAAAATTTTGTTTTGAGTTTCACTTTTATTAATAAGATTCTTTATTATGAAGGTACTATTTGATAAGTTTCTTGTTTTCAATACACTAATTACTAATTAGCATATGAATATTCTAATAATCTAGTTAATAAGATTCTTTCTTTTTTCGGTGTACTACCTAAATAATATTTGTGGAGAAACTAACGTAAACATAATCGCACGTCTTCTTCTTCTGGAATGATAATATAAATTCAAAATTAATTAATTGCACGTCTTCTAGAATGATAATCACACGTTTTCTAGAATGAAAATTGTAGTTTAATACTTGAACTTATGACACTTTGTATTTTCGTTAGTGAAATTTTGTTTTTACACCTTAGTGTCTGCACTATTGAAAAATTGCACTTTAATAAGTAATGTGATTATTCAAGGGTGACATTGTCTAATAAATTAAGTCAACAATGCAATTTTGATATTTTTGCTAATATACTAAAATTTATTAAATAATAAATATCACACATTAATTTAAAAAAATCTCGAGACTCTTCACCATCATATTATTAATCTTTTATTATCTTCACCATTAAATAAAATAACAATAAAAAATAAAATTACCAAAAATATATAAAAATATCTAAATACTATTCATATATATATGAATAGTATTTAGATAGGGGCGACCAGATTTTAAGTTTAGTGGAGACCAAATTTTTATATAAATAAAATAATAATTAATAAAAAATTTAGTATCTATTTTATAATTATTTACATTATATTATTAAATTTCATAATTTTATATAAAATTTTATGGAGACATAAATTAATCTATACATATGTAATTCCTGGATCACTACCAATAGAAAAGTAATAATAATGTTGTATTCACACTATAAATTATAAATAAAAATAAATTTAATTTTAAATAGTAATATTATTAAGTATATTTAAATTATATATAAATTCTAAATTAATGAAATTATATATTTTTGGTAATAATAATTAATTATCATTTTAAATATATACTTTTATATTTCTTTTTTTTATTCCATTAATATTAATTTAATTCCAATTAATAGTATTTCATAAAAATCGATCTCCTCTTATTTTCTAATCCACTAAAGTTAAAAAAAAATTGATTAAACTTTTTAGGTATATTATTTTCTCTTGCTCTAATCTAGTTTGGTATGTCCTTTTTTATTTTTCTGAACATTGAATCGATTTACATGTATACGTTCTTCTATACATTCATTTTTTTCTTCGATTTTTTTAATTTTATGTATTAATTATTATTTTTTCGCATTTCCAAAATCAAATTGTCGAGGTATTAATTATGTTCGACTAGATTTTTTTTAATTTTTAGTTTATCCCTAATTTAGTTCTGTAAATTTTTTTTTTTAATTTTTTTAATATAATTGCATTTGTGTCATCTCATCGTTCACCAAGTAAATTCAATTTTTTATATTTCTATTTATTTTCCAGCTTTATAATTTTTATTTTCCATTTATTTTGATTTTTTCCCCATCGATTTTAAGTATTTGACTATTTGTTGGATGCGTTTGACACAATTTTTTATATTTCTATTTATTTTCCAGCTTTATAATTTTTATTTTCTATTTATTTTGATTTTTTCCCCATCGATTTTAAGTATTTGACTATTTGTTGGATGCGTTTGACACTCGAGAAATATGCAGAGACAAAAAACTGCTCTCTTACCAGATCAGAGGCTACTCGATCGGATAGAATGTAAATCGAGTGATATGCCCGAGTAGCAGACACATGTGGGAAAAGCCAATAGGTCTCATCCCAGGACTAACGTCATAATATTTTAATGAAAAATTATCATATTCGAGATTCGAAATCTACGTCGCCGGGGAATTACACCAACATCACCACAGACTTTACCACTCGGCTATGCCCCAAGAAGCTTACATACTATAAATTATATCAAACAGGCGTAATCTTTGAAAACAATAAAAAAATTCATAATTGAGATAATGGTTGATAATGAGATTAATACAAGTTTACAAATTTAAGTGAGAGTTCGATTATTAAATAAAATAATTTCTTAATCCATTAATAATTTTTTGGCAAAATACGTTGGAGATTAAATAAAATATTAGATTATTTCAAACAAGTAAATCACGTGCATCGCACGGGAAGTGATACTAGTAATAATGAATTTATCAAAAAAATGTTAGCATATATATATTAAAATAAACAGTTTTTAATATAAAATATAACATAAAATATTTTTAAAAAATTATGAAAAATAGTACTAAAACATTAAAAAAATCCGGGTAATTTTGAAAAAAAAAGGAAGCAATTCATAGAAAAATAAAAACAATTAAGAAAAAGTATATGAAAAGTTAATGATTATTAAAAAATGTTTAAAAACATAAAATAATTGCTGCACTAGTAATTATAGTAAATATATGTAATATTACTTAATATTTTCTAACTACTTAATTACATATTCTAAACTACAATACCTTAATTAATGTCAATTGAAAACATTTTTATATTTTATTAATAAAACCTGTTATAGCAGGTTACCTTATATTTATTAAGTAAAAAATTAATTTAAGTTGTAATCAATGTGGTAGTTTGTATAATAAAAAATTGAAGTGTCATTAAATGTATATATTCAAATTTGAGAAATGTAATATATATATATATATATATATATATATATATATATATATATATATATATATATATATATATATATATAGAGAGAGAGAGAGAGAGAGAGAGAGAAAAGTTATTTTGGATAAAGAGAAAATTTTAATTTTTATTTAGAATTAAATAACACAATTTATCATAATTATCAATAAGAGCAGTTTAATTAATAATATTTCAATTTTATTAATTTACAACGATTATTTATTATTATTAATTATACGATTATTATACCTAACTATAATTAAAATCTTAAGATACACTAATAAATAAAAAATCTAACAAAAATAAACATTAAATTGTTAGCGAAAATTAGTGGAGTATAAGTTACAATCTTTTACATATATGTATAGATATTGTTTAGATTTGAGATAGTATTATAAATGTAATATCATTTATTTTTGACATGTAATATAGTTACAATAATAAATTTTTACAAAATAATTTTACAATTACATTAAATTTTTTGAACTTAATTTCAATTTGATTATCTTTAGTTCAGCTGCATTCAGTAAACGAAACAAAGTTTATAAGAACCTTAAAATCACAAACAATAATTTTAACTATTCACATTGTTCACACAAATACTTTACTTATCAAATTTAATTACATGTGTCGCCGTTACAATTAGAATTCAAAATATACATGAATTGATATGACTCAAAATTTTGTTTTAAATTGCACTTTTATTAATAAAATTCTTTATTATGAGGGTACTACTTGATAAGTTACTTGTTTTCATTACGCTAATGAGCATATGAATTTTCTAATACTCTAGTTAATATTATTTAGGTAGTACACTCAAAAGAATAAATGACACTTCAATTTAATATTTGAATGTATACATTTAATGCATTTGAGTGTACTACCTAAATAATATTTGTGGAGAAAATAACTTAATATTTGTGGAGAAAATAACGTAACATAATCTTTTTGAATTATAATATAAAGACAAAATCAAATAATTGCAAGTCTTCTAGAATGATAATTGAATGTCTTCTAGAATGAAAATTGTACTTTAATATTTGAACTTATGACACTTTTGTATTTTTGTCAGTGATTTTTTTTACACCTTAGTGTCTGCACTATTGAAAAATTGCACTTTAATATTCATTTGGGCTGATGACGACGGCATGTGAGAGTCATGTGATTTTTCAAGGGTAACATTGTCTAATTAATTAAGTCAACAAAACAATTTTGATATTTTGCTAATGTAATAAAATTAATTAAATAATAAATATTACACATTAATTAAACACTACAAAAAACAGGTTTTTGCTTACGGCCAAATCCGTAAGTAAACGACTTGCTTACGAATTTGCTTACGGATTGGAGTCGTTAGTAAAAGTTTCTTCAGTAAATTTTTTGCTTACTGATTTCAAATGCCGTAAGCATTTACTTACGTCTTTTCTTTACGGCCTATCCGTAAGGAATATTTGTCTGGACCCTACGTCAGATGAAAAATTGCGGACGCCTTTACTTTCGGATTTGTTTACGATCCATGCCGTAAGCAAATGCTTACGGTCTCTTCCGTAAGCATTTGCTTACAGACTAGTCCGTAAGCAATTCCTTACGGAAACTGCCGTAAGCATTTGCTTACGGATTGTTCCGTAAGCAAATTCTTACGACTGGGAGCCGTAAGCAAATCCTTACGACTTGAGCTGTAAATGAATTCGTAAGCAAATGCTTATTATTTTTTATTTTTCATTTTCCTTACGGACAGTTGGCGCTCATTTTCCTTACGAATTGCTAGTCGTAAGCAAATGCTTATGGCCGGTCCATCAGCAATTCCGTAAGCAAATTTGGAGCGAACCCAGCGCGCCTAAACGCTGGCGACTTTGCTTACGGAATTTTGCTTAGGAACTTTGTCATAAGGAAAGTCGTCAACATTGATATCTGGTTGAAATTTTGTAAGCAAAAACCTGTTTTTTTGTAGTGAAAATTTTTCTTTTTCTCGAATGTATGTCAAATTTGTTTGTGATTGTCGAATGTATGTCGAATTTGTTTTTGTGTGTCAAATTATTTCAAAATTAGTTGCGTCAAAAATGAAACAGAAAACAGGATCAAATGTATTCGCTCTATAAAAAAATAAAAAAAAAAACTTCGCACGTATTTTTCATTTTTGTTGATTATCTCACCTTGGACATTTGATGTTGCGCGATTTACCTTGTTTCACGAATGAGATACACTCGGACTAATTTCCATTTTCCGAGGGGTTTGCCGATTTCGATATAGGCGAGCGACCATCGAACCTCACTCTGACGCCCATTACCAACATCTCCTACCTTGACGCCTCCGACGAGATCCAGACTGTCTTCGTCTCCACCTAACTTCCAAGAAAAGAAAAAGTATCTTCACGAATCTTCTAGAAAGTCGCAGAGCTCAAGGCTAAGGGGATTGGCTTGGCGTCAAACACGGGCTCGATCGTTTTCTACGGTTGATATCAATGGCGGCTGGACTCCGAGGTGCTCAGGCGGAGTCAAGCTGATTGCTCCGGCTACTGGCGCTGGTCGGATGAGCCGATGAGCGTGATTCAACATGGAAGTGACGACGTGGATAAGCCGGTGAGCCGATGAGCGTGATCGACATGGCGACGACGAGTTGAAAGAAGCGCAGATCTAGATCTAATATTTCTTTTGTTGATTGAAATCAGTTTGTGTGGGTCGGTCAAAACTATTGAAATAGAATCCTTGTCTAATCTTGTATGCAGGGAGGTTCTTGGGGCTTAAGTCCCACTGGATTTTTTAATTTGGTCAATATTAGTACCACTTCCCGTGCGATGCACGTGATTTATTTGTTTCACATAATCTAAAATTTTAATTAATTTCCGACGGCCAAAAATTTATTAATGGACTAACAAATTATTTTATTTAATAATCGAAATCTCACTTAAATTTGTAAATTCGTATTAATCTCATTATTAACCTATCTTGATTATGAAAATTTTATTATTTTTAAAGATTACGTTTGTTTGATGTAATTTATAGTATGTAAGCTTCTTGAGGCATAGCCTAGTGGTAAAGTCTGTGGTGATTTTGGTGTAATTCCCCCGCAAGTTCGAATTTCGGATATGACAAATTTTCATTGAAATATTATGAAGTTAGTCCTTGAATGAGACATATTGGCTCTCTCCCACATGTGTCTGCTACTCGGGCACATCCTACCCGATCCAGGAGCCTCTGATCTGGTGGAAAAGAAGTTTCTCGTCTCTCATTTCTCGAGTGTCAAACGCGTCTCTACATTTCTCGAGTGTCAAACGCATCTAACAAATACCTAAAACCGCTGGGAAAAAAATCAAAATAAATGGAAAATAAAAATTATAAAACTGGAAAATAAATAGAAATATAAAAAATTGAATTTATTTGGTGAACATGAAGGAGATGAGATGAAAGAAATGCAATCTATATTAATATAACGTCTGTTAACCTCAAAAACAAATTTAACATAACTAAATTTGGGATAAACTAAAAATTAAAAAAAAAATGTAGTGGAACATAATTAATATCTCGACAATTTGATTCTAGAATCTGCGAAAAAATCATAATTAATACATAAAATTAAAAAAATCGAAAAAAAAAAATGAATGAATAGAAAAACATATACATGTAAATAGATTTAATGTTAAGAAAAATAAAAAATGACATCCTAAGCCATAGCCAGAGAAAATAATATATTTAAAAGTTTCATTAATGTTTTTTAACTCAAATGGATTAGAAATAAGAGCAGATCGATTTTTATGAGATACGATTAATTGAAATTAAATTAATATTAATGGAATAAAAAATAATTTTGAGAAAAGAAATATAAATATATATATATATTTAAGATGATGATTTATTATTATTACCAAAAATATATAATTTCAAATTACTATTTAAAATTTATATATAATAATTTAAATATGCTTAATAATATTATTATTTAAAATTTATATATTTTTTATTTATAATTTATAGTGTGAACACAATATTATTATTGCTTTTCTATTGGTACGTGCCATTAGTGAATCAAAATTATATATGTATATATTAATGATAAGCCCCCATAAGAGTGCCATTAGTGAATCCTGAAATTATATATGTATATATTAATGATAAGCCCCCATAAGAATGCAATAGAATTATTAATGAATAGGGACTGATTATTAAGCTTAATAAATTTAATCAATAAAATCATTAATGTGTAAGGATAAATTGCTTAATAATAAATAATCAGATTCATTATTTTTCGTATTCCTTAAATTTAAATTATTATATTTATTATTTTTAGATTAACTTTACAAAATATATTACAATCCATAACTTGCTTCCCTAAATTTAAGTTATTATATTAATTTTTTAAAAATATTTTTAGATAAACTCTACAAAATACGGTACAATCCATAACTCACATCAACGCAAATTTTATTGAATAGAATAGACTTTAAAAATTTTATATATGAATAAATTTTGAACATAAATTAAATATTTAATGGTACATTTATTCTTTAAATAAATCGCTAAAATAAAAATAAAATTATAAAGTATAAATGTAAAAACAAATAATCTTTTTTAAATTTTTTATATAGATGATAGAACTTTATTTAAAAAAAATCTTAAAAAAGTTATTTTTTAATACTATTTAATATATATATATATATATATATATATACAAAGCCCCACCGAAAAAAAATTCTGGCTCCGCCACTGCTTGTATGTCGAATTGAAATGTTTGTCGAAGTAAATTGTCGAATCATGTTTATCGAATCTGAAATGTTTGTCGAATCGTATTTGTCGAATTTGAAATGTTTGTCGAATCGTATTTGTCGAATTTGAAATGTTTGTCGAATCATAAAGGTATATTCAATTGTTTGCCACTTTTGTGTGAATAAAAGTATATTTATTAAATGATATATTAAAAAAACATGTTGTTTATATGCTTTTTTGTACTTTTATTTTTCTTCCAATTAATTATTACAATAATGTCAAGAGAAAAAAAAAGAATAACAATAAATTATTTATTACTTTAAAAAATTAATAGTTAGACAATTTTACTTTGAATTTGTCAATTTAAATATAAAAAAAAGATTTAATGGAGAGAAATTATATATATATATATATATATTATCACTATTGTTTTGATTTTAGGCATAATACTTCTTTCATCCTAAGGACGGTTCTTTTTGGACTTAAATTGACTAAACTGAACTTAACTTAATTGAATTGAATTGAGCGAACAGAATGAATATGAACCGTGCAAATTGAACTTAATTATTTTTTTATTAAAATAATAATAAAATTTATAAATTATTAAATATTTTTTAAAAAATATTAATAATATTCAGGCATTAATTAGATTTTATACTTGAAATTATTGATTTGAATTATTTTTATTTATTTCATTTTAATTTATTTTGAAACGAACATAATCGAATTGAACTGGATGAGTCTGAGCTGAACTGAATCGAACTATGTGAAATAAACTGAACTTTACCGAAAGAAACTGAAATTAAGTCCTAATGAACATGTCCTAAATGATACATTTTTTATTTTGTTCTTTTCACCATAATTTATCCAAGTAACATTAATATTTTTTAACTAATGTTTGTAATTATAAATGCTTGATTTGGAATACGAAATATAAAAATTGGATAAGTTGATTTAGTGATGGAAATGTTGGATTTGAAATACAAAATAGTATTATAGTGATCAATTTTCCACGTTTATAATATGATTTTACCTTATTATAATATTTAGCACTTTTCTTATAAACTATTTTAAAATATTCTATTTTTTATTTATTATAATTTTCAAAAAAATTGTGCATAAATAATTGAAACAGAATGAGTATAGTGTTATATTAATGTAAAATATCATTTATTTTGGACATGTAATATAAGTTATACACTATCATCACTTCTCACAAAATTATTTAACATTGACATTAAGTCCGATTTTTTTTTTTTACCTTAATTTCAATTCAGTTGAATTTAATTCCAAAACCCATGAGTCTAAAACAACATTTAAATCACCAATAATTTTATGGGGTAATAAAAAATGAGAAAATTGTTTTTTAAAATTATATAAAAAAAAAGTGCAAAATATTTTGTTAGTATGATAGTTTTACTAGGCATTGTTCTAAAAATCCCCGCCTAGCTTCAATTAATCCCCGCCTAGGCCCTAGGCTGTACTCGACCGCCTCGATTTTAAGCTCTAGGCCCCTAACCCGCCTAAACCCCGCCTAAACCCGCCCAGACCCGCCTAAATCCGCTTTGGACCGCCTAAGTTCAATTAATTTCGTCTTTACTTACTTAGACGGTTCTCGAGCAGATTTAACTGAATAATCAATTAGATGCAAATTTTGATAAATTAAATAAAATAAATGATGTTATGATAAATTTTGAAGTACAAGACCAAAATTTGGAAAAAAATATTAAATATATAATGAAAATGATCTAAAATTTTAAATTTACAAACTATTTTTATTATTTTACAATGTTAGACTTGTGATTAATACTATATTTAAATTATTTATTGATTATTTTGTTCAAAATATTGATTTATTATGCATAAAAATATTTTTAAAATATAATATTAATTAATTAAATATAAAAATGTAAAACGATTAATCTCCGCCTAGTCCCCGATTAATCCCTCTAGGCGCTAGGCCCCTAGTCACCGCCCGACTAGCGCCTAGCGCTTTTTAGAACCTTGTTACTAGGTAACTATGTAGGTAACTATATATAATCAGTGGTGTAACTACTATATAATTAACTATTTTGAGTTAAACTTTTATTAATAAGGATTATTTATTATTAGGTACTACTTGGTAGGTTTTTTGTTTTCTATATACTACATATATATTGTTTAAATTTTAGACAATAATACTTCTTCATTCATGGTAGTTTTTTTTGTTTTCAATATACTACACCTATATTGTTTAAATTTTAGACAATAAATTGTTCTATTTTACTGAATTTCAGATTAACTAAATTGAATTTAATGAATTTTAAATGAAATGAATCTGAATTGAAGTTAAGTGAGTTAGAATTGATTTTTTTTTTTATAAAAAATAATAATAATTTTTATAAATTATAAATATTTTTAAAAAATATTAATAATATTCTAGCATTAACTGTATTGTATACTTGAAATTATTAATTCGAATATTCTAGCATTAACTAGTTTGAAATGAATTAAATTATCTTAATTGAAATGAAGTGAACTGAAATGGACTGAAATTAACTCAAAAGTAAGACCTTAAAGTGGTACATTTTTTATTTGGGTTTCACAGTAATTGATACAAGTAACATTAATTTTTTATTAGTAATGTTTGTGATTATGAATGTTTGATTTGGAATACAAAATATGAAAAATTTATACGTTGATAGAGTGATATGAATCTTTGATTTGGAATACAAAATAGTGCAGTGGTATCAATTTTTCATGTTTGTAATAAAAATTTATTCTCGCCGAGTTCTTTAAAAAATTATATTCTTATTCTTATTTCAACCAGGTATTATTTTATTATTATTAAATACAAATAAATATAATATAAATGTTACATCATTTATTTTACATGTAATATAGTTATGCACTACAATCAATTTTTAAAAAATAATTTTACAATTACAATAATTAAATAGAAACAAATATAATATAATAATGTGTCAATATTTAATTTTGAAATGTAATATAATTATACACTATCGTCACATTTCACAAAAATAATTTTACATTTACATTAAGATCAATCCTTTTGAACTTAATTTCAATTCAATTCAATTCAATTTAATCGAATATAATCCAAAAAAATAAAGTTTAAAATAACTTTAAAGCCACAAGCAATAATTTTAACTATTCATACAAATATACTTAATTGATCAAATTAGAATACTACACCATTACTTTTGATCATATTTTTTTTTTCAATTTTCGCATGAATAATATTTTGAACGAGAGGAATATAGAATTAGAATTCAATTTTCGCATGAATTAGAATGAGTTGCACTTTTAATAATAAGATTCTTTATTTTTGTGGGTACTACTTGGTTTGGTAGATTTCTTGTTTTCAATTCACTTGGTTCATGATGAGGATATGAGTTTTCTATTACTCTAGTTAATAATAGGATTCTTTTCTTTTGAGTGTATTACCTATATAATCATTTTTGGCCCTCTCTCGACAACTCCCATTTACTTAATACTTCCTTATCTCGTTTTTTTCTCGCAACTAGTCCTTTAACTCGATTTTTTGGCCAAAAAGTCATGTGAGTAACACGTGACTACTGAATAGCACCGGAAACATGACGTGGCATTTAGCGGTTAGACCATGTACATAGGGGATCAAATTGAGTGACAATTGTGTGTCATTTGAACCAGTAGAGGGTGTCAAAAGTGTCAAAATTGACACCGTATGGGCCTGGGATCAAAAGTGTCAACAATACTTTATACTCATGAGTATTTTATTCATATAGTTAGCTTTGGTTATTTTATTTTGTTCACGTTACAAATGCTTTTCTCCTTAAGCAGTATTGCTTGCAACAAATTGACTCCGAACTTTGTGTTTACAATTGGACCATACAATAGACCCAAACATATTTCCTTTGGGAGTTGTAGTAAGTGTAAACTTCACTTCAAAGTTCATTTTCTTAATATTTTTTGTGAACTGCAGTTTGTTTGGCACCACCTGAACCTGCAGACCAGCAGGAGCATCGACGGTGGCCGTGTAAATCGAATAGTCCTCACCGACATTAGTCACTGTTCTTTTCACAGGCTGTGCTTTATTTTCCTGTAACCCGGAAACTGCTATAGAAGGATAGTTCAAATCGGAGACCAGATGAGGACTCGAGTTACTAGGGCAATAAAAGTTAGGAGGGAGAGTGGAAGCAATAGATTCGATCACGGATGTGTTGAAGCCCATGTTGCAAAGGAACTGAAGGTAATCGCTGGCTTCCGTCTCATAGACGAGCCCTGGACTCAGTGGGCCTAATAGGCTTATTTCCCCTGCTCCCATGTCGTACGCGGTGGCTCTTGATCCGTTGTGCGTTGTGATTTGAGTTTTGAGGTTGTTTGTATGGATTGCTACAAATCAAGATTTGTTAATGCACTTTAATTTGTAAATAAAGGTAAACGGCAGTGGGTATTCGACCTGTTGTCATTATGGCTGATTTAATAGCAGAGGCACTCCATGTAGGATGTGAAGACTTGACTACTGCAGCTAGGCCGGAAACATGTGGGCAAGACATGGATGTACCCGAGTCGATCATGAAAGCGTCGATCCCATTCTCACCATTTGGAGACCACTTCGCTCCTAGAATGTCTTTTCCTGGTGCTAAAACATCAGGCTACAAAACAGACATTATTGAGTTCAGCTTCTTCAAGTATATATGACTATGAGACACAAGAAGAAGGATTTAGTACCTTGAGAAGGGTTGTGAGGCCATCTATAGGGCCTCTTGACGAAAACCATGCAACAACTGGAGCCGGCTTGTAATTCATTATCGCTTGTGTTGGTAAGATTGTCGCAACAGGATACCTGGTTGTCTTCATGTAAGATCGTATTTGGGCTCCATCCTCTTCAGTAATAGAAGCAAACGCAGTTGTTCCAAAGTCGAAGGTATACTTCATTAAGCTGTTGTCTATCATTATAATACCGATTGCACCTTGTTTAGTCAACGAATCAATCTTGTCGATTAGCAAAGTAACACGGTCAGTGTCCTCACATAAAACAATTCTGTCCTTCACCTTACTACCATCTAATGAACCTGGAATACAATTGCTACAAAAAAAGCAAAATGAAATGGTTGATACTTGTAATATAATGTGTCTATAAGTGTCATACGTTGAATTAGTTGCATCGTCTGGGTGAGATCTAGCAGAGTATCCATCTATCAACCGATAAACGGCAGCCTTATTCAGACGTGAAAAGTTGATTCCTCCGGCCTACGATGGATAGATCATGAAAAACGAATCAGGACTAGAAAATATCGTGGTACAATTATGTGTTTAGTTTGAAAATGTTTTTTGATTTTACGTACCCTAATGTTGTTGTTATTTCCCAACACGACAGTAGCTTGAAAGTAGCGGTCTATAGTGCTCGCACCAACTGTCATTATCCAAGGGGCCACATTCAAAACTGTCCTGGGGGAAGGTCCGCTGTTTCCAGCAGATGCCACCACGAGGATCCCCTTCTCAACAGCATGGAATGCTCCGATGGAAATACAGTCTTCAAAGAAACCGTCGAAATTCTCACCTATTGATATTGATATCACATCGACCCCATCAGCGATTGCATCGTCGAACGCTTTGATGATGCCCGAGCTTAGGCACGCCAAATCAGCTCCGCAAACTCTGTACACAGCGATCCTTGAACAAGGGGACCCACCTCTCGCAGTCCCCTTAGCAAGAAGGCCGTCGCGTAATGCTGCCCCAGGAATCGGAACCCCAGCTGCAATCGACGCAACGTGGGTACCGTGGCTTTCTCTATCCAAGGCTGTGGTGATATAACCTGGATTTTCGAGATCGTCATAGTATCTTGCTCCGATCACTTTCCTGTTGCACGGGAATGAAGTCGAATTTACATCAGCCATACACGTTCCCTTCCAGCGTGATGGGATTGGATCCATACACTTGTCGTTGAAGCTCGAATGCTCTGGCCAGATTCCTGAGTCGAGGACGCCAATGATAGTGTCGTGGCCTCGACATGGCAAGGCTGATTCACAAGGAGAGGTCGAACTCGAGCTCGAGTGATCAATGGATTTATTTATCATCAAAAAGTCTGCACTTTGACTCATCAGAAAATCCCAAGAATGAGTAGTGTGAAGCTTTAAAGCCCGATCGAGATGAACCGACACAACGCCTGATGTTCGCTCTATCGATTTCGCTTCCTCCTCTGATAAACGAGCAGCAAATCCAAAGAAACTCCTGTTGTAAATGTGCACAACACTATTCTTCTTCCTGAATAAATAAAGTGGGAATGTGACTTTTTAGTCACAATTGATAAAGAGATGAGTTTAAAGTCCCCATCTATAAAAGTGTGAGTTTTTTACACCAATTGAACATAAAATGTCTCTTATACCCTTACTATTTAAATAAATCCAAAATAAACAAAAACAATCTCAAATAAAATAAAAACAAAATCAAAATAACTTGTGGGGCCCACGAGATCAGATTTTTTGTTGAGTTGAGGGTTTGGTGTAGGTTTAATTGTGCATTCATATCCCCCATATTCATCATCCAAACCTACCAAAAAAATTTCAAAACTCTCTCAAAATTCTCTCAAAAAAATTCCATCATGTTGCCCCGTTAAATTCTGGAAAAAGCCGTCGGATATACGCGTGCCTCAACGAGCGAAAACGAGAGGTACGTGTTCAAGTTTTTTTGATTTTTATTTTCTGCGTCTGTTGCTCGATGGGTTGCTCGATGGTACGCTCCATCGAGTAACCCATCGAGTAACTATGAATTTATGAAGCGAAACATTACTCGAAATGAGGTTAATCGAACTGAGGTTACCCGAAATGCCTTCGAGTATTTCTTCGATTAACCCTAATTTCAGTAACATGTTTCGACTAACCTCATTCCAGGAACACTGATTCGAGTAATGTGAGATTACTCGAACTGATGAGGTTACTCGAATGGAGGTTACTCGAATGACCATCCTGTTACTCGAATAAAACTGTCCATCCTGTTACTCGATGGAACAGTCCATTCGAGTAACATGGCCTGTTTTTTGCCAAAAAATGCATTTTTCGTATTTTTTGGTTTGTTTCGTCGATTTATATGGATATGTTTTATTAGTTAACCTAATTCAATAATGTTTTTTGTGAATGTAGATGTCGAATCAACGAATCACGATACGTTACGGTGGTCGTTGGGAACGAGCGGTCTACGTCGACGGGATAGATATGTGCCTTTTCTTCAGGAGGGATCAACTTACCCTCGATGGTCTTGTGAGACAGATTCGTGCCGTTTTGCGCCCTCCGCCGAATATCGAGTACATGTTGTTCATCTTAACACGAGGCATTGATTTTAGGAGCGTGCGGTGTCCTTTGCTTAGCGACGACGATGTATCCCGCATGCTAGACGAGCAAAAGGACGATTGTTTCATTTTCGTCACCGAGATGCTAGAGGAGGCACAACCAAATGCCCCCGAGGTGAATATTCCAGAAGTGGATCCGGATGTACCGACCGAGGGCGAGAGGCATGCTGAGAATTCCGAGGACGACGAAGAAGCTCGTCAGACCGATCTGTTGCAGTCGTTGACCACTGAATGGACAGAATGGATTAGACAGCCGCGGGTCATCACAAATATTCTGTCACGCCGTAATCTGTCCTCGAGTTCTAGTGTGGGAGCCGGCGAGCATCCCGAAGCAGCTCAGAATGCTCAGAATAATCCAATGCGCAACTGGATCATTCCACTGCCGGAGTTTGACCCCGCGGTTCCATTGCGATCGGTCGAGCCTCCCGAACTGGTGTATGGTCACATTGCAGTCGGCTCGACATTCCGAACGAAATCGGATCTGAAGATAGCGGTGGGGATGTATCACATGGAGCATATGGTGGAGTGTGCCACTAAACGCTCGACCACTGAACGGGTAGCGTTCGTCTGCAAGCAAGGTTCTGAGAAGTGCCCGTTCAAATTGTGTGCTACTGGGAATGACGAAACACTCTGGAAGATTACGAGGCTGAACTTGAATCACGAGTGTGTCAATGATTTGAGTCGGACTGCCGATCGTCACGTGTCGAGCAAGGTTGCCGCTACTTACTTTGCACGTCAGCTAGTCGACGATGAGATCACACTGAAGCCGAAGACGATGATTTTTGATCTGAGGAGATTGTACGGAGTAGTGATCGATTACAGCTTCGCCCTGCGGACGAGGAACCTGGCCGTTGAAATGAGGTACGGCAACTATCAGGATTCATATCAGATGCTCCCGTCATATCTGCACGTGCTGAAAGAATGCAATCCAGGGACTCGGTATGAGATTCAGACGACCAGTGAGGGCGTGTTCTGTCACATGTTTGTTGCACTTGGGCAGTGCATTAGTGCATTTCAGCAGCGCACTCTGCGTCCCATCATAGTAGTCGACGCCACTCATTTGAAGGGGAAAAACAGTGGTGTGTTATTTGTTGCCGTCACGAAGGACGGAAACGAGCAGATTTTCCCGCTTGCCTTTGGTATCGGTCCGATTGAGAATGACCTGGAGTGGACGTGGTTTCTAGAGAACCTCAGGCTTTGCTACGATGGAGACGATCTGCTCATTGTGTCCGACCAGCACAAGAGCATCGCGAATGCCATTCGGAGTGCCTATCCCCACGCAACCCGTGCGTTGTGCTGTCACCACCTCGAGAAGAATCTAGCAATGTACCGCTCTCATGTGGTCACAATTGTACACAAAGCTGCCTACTGTTATCGAGAGGATGAGTTTGAAAAGTATTTATCTGATTTGGAGAAAGCCAGTGGAGACGGTGCTTATAGGCGCCTCGTTGGACTCGGTGTTGAGACCTGGGCAAGGTCGAAATGTGCTGCACGACGATATGGTTTCATGACATCGAATGCGGCCGAAGTCTTCAACGCTGCTATCAGATGGCCACGACGATTGCCTGTTTGTGCTATGCTCGAGTCGATTCGTGCGATGATTGAGAGATGGTTTGACGAGAAACGAAGGAAGGCTAACGAGAGAGAGGATGAGCTGACCGAAGAGGCATTCGCAAAGGTGTCTAATCAGAATCAGTTGAGTCATCATTTTCCTGTTCGGGAGGTCAGTGCGGGGACCGTGTTCAGAGTTGAGGAAAACGGCAGGTCCTATCTCGTAGATATCGCGAGACGCACGTGTGACTGTCGGGAGTTCGACTTAGACCTTATTCCGTGTCGTCATGCCGCTGCCGCTATACGGTATGGTATCGGTTTCCTTACATCTTCTTTTTTAATTTTAAACATTCAATTAATTAATGCCACTAACCTGATACTTTGTGTAGACGGGCTAGATTTTCATTGTACGATTTCGTCGGCCCCTATTTCAAGCAAAGCAGCTTGAGAGAGATGTATGCGACTCCTATTGTGCCAGTACCACACGTTGATGATTGGGTTGTCCCTCCAGAAGTAGCTTCGTACGTGTGTCTTCCACCGGAAGTGGTTAGTCAGGCTGGACGTCCGCGGATGAGTCGGGTTCGTTCTGCAGTTGAGGGATCTGGGTCTGCTCGTCGTGTTCAGGTTTGTTCTTCGTACCTAATATTGTGTCGTCATTAGTTTGAGTAAAGACCTAATACCGCGTCTTTGTGTGCAGGTGTGTACGAAATGTAAGGGCGTAGGACATAACATACGCAACTGCAAGGCTTACATCCCTCCTGCAGGCGTTGATTTGAATGTCCCTCCGGAAGCCTCAGGAACGCAAGAATCGGGTCGAAGAAGGCAGAAGAAAAAGTGCAGCATTTGCAGAATCGAGGGACACACAAAAACAAAATGTCCGATGCGTGTGGATTGAGGGCTCTTCTTGTGTTTGGTTGATTTGTTATCGTGTTTCTCGTTACATCGTATAACTAGGATTGATTTGTTATCTTGTTTCTGGATATATGCAGTGTGTTTCTTTGGATATTTGCGGTTGTTGTTATACCTGTGATTTGCAGGTTAGGGGATGTAAAAAAACAGAAAAGGCATTCTGCATATTCTGTACACCATCGAGTAACCTAATTCGATTAACCCCATCGATTAACCTAATTCGAGTAACCCCATCCTGTAACCAATTCGATTAACCCCATCTTGTAACACCATCGATTAACCTCATCTTGTAACCCCATCGATTAACCAATTCGAGTAACCCTATCTTGTAACCCTGCATTCGATTAACCCTTCATTCGATTAACCCTTTCGAGTACATTAGGGTTTCCATCGAGTACATTAGGGTTACCATCGATTAACCCAATTTTGTAACCCATCGATTAACCCAATTCTGTAACATATTAACCCAATTTTGTAACCCTATTTTCGAGTAACCCAATTTTGTAAACCTATTTTCGAGTAACCACATCGATTAACCAGTTCGATTAACCTATTCGGTTAACCCTACCTTCGATTAACCCTGCCTTCGATTAACCCTTTCGAGTACATTAGGGTTTCCATCGAGTACATTAGGGTTACCATCGACCAACCGTTCGAGTAACTAAGAATGCCCATCGACCAACCATGAACAGGACCCATTTTTTTCAATTTTAAGGTCGTTCGTCAATTTCTAATTGTGTTTTTGCGTATGTAACTTCATTTTAATGATAAAAAACATTCATTAAACATGTTTTGATGTTCAATTTTGGAGTTCTAATCCATAACATCTCAACATTGAACAATATCATAGTTTGTTTGTTGTAAACTTACTTAAGATATTTAGAAAATATGACTAATGTTCCACGTTTCACTTGTTTTCACTCTAAACGAATCGATTGATTATCTAAACTGTTTTAATAATGTTTTATTGCTCTAAATTGAACTTATTAGTGCAAAAAACAACTTAATTATCCAAAAAAAGGCCAAAAAATACTAATTTTGAAAGGTTAGTCGATGGTTAGTCGATGGTCGTTCGAGTAACATTCCATCGACCAACCTTGGAGATTTATGATTACAGGATGGCAATTCGAGTAACCTTTTCCTGTAACCTATTTCGAGTAACCCAATTCCAGTAACCCTTTCGCTTAACCATTTCGAGTAACCCTTCGATTAACCATTTCGACTAACCTTTTTTAAGTACTCTTGCAGATTCAGGCCTCATTCTACGTTACTCGATGGACCTGTTCTTGATTACTCGATGGTTACTCGATGGAACAGTCCATTCGAGTAACCTCTGGGCAGAATGAAAAATGACTTTTTTACACATTTTTAAACCCAAACCTGCAACATTCTAACCAAACATTCAATATACCAAACATCCAATACAAAAATACCAACAATACTAAACAATATTTCATCCAAAACAAGTCTAATACCAAACAATACTAAACAAGTCTCTAAAGTGTCGAAAATAAATAATCCTAACGATACTCTTCATTTGTTACCCCTTCCCGAGCTAACCAAAAAATCATCCTAGCAATATATGCACGGTACTTTGTGATGTAACCAATGTCAATAGTCTTATTCTCGTGAGTCATTTTCTTGTTGACTAAGCGATCCAGGTACATGCAACAGATCGGCCCACACGAGCTCCCGTCCTCTTGCGATATTTGTTGCTCCGTGGGCATTAGCTCAACTTTGAAAGCACACGTCTTACGCTCCCTGAAAAATAAAAGATTGAAAGCACACGTCAATATCATATAAGAAAAAAGATAAAACTACGAAATGAATTAAATGATTGAATCATACCTCATCGAATTTTGTTGCCACCAGTTTGCGCTTTTCAACAGTCGAGGCAACAAATCTGTGATTGGCTTAAGCTGTTTAACCCTGATCTTGGGATTCGGGAGAGTATGCAACAAGGAATCATACACTTCGACAGTCCAGGTGTCGAAATCAATGACCGCCACGATCCAGTGAATGTTATCCAAGTTGCAAATCAAGGCCGCCTTACATACAAACAATGAAAATATAAGAAATCAGAGAAACCGAAGTTTATTAAAATTCATTTAACATACCTTACAGATATTGTACCAACTACGTTGTCCACCACCCGGACCCGATACAGTTTGTCTCAAATCCAGAGGTGGTATCCAATTCTTGTATCTCTGCTCGAAATTATCCGACTTCCCTGTATGCCTCAGTTTCCCGTATTCACGACACATAGTTTGCTTTGGAAAGGACATAAATTATGTCAGTAAAAACATAATAAAAATATAAAATATAACAAACATAGATAAAAGAAATTCACTTACAAAGAAGTCGGGACCAAAGATCTGGTGCGTAAAGTCGTGCACGTGCGCCTTCACCCCTTCTTTGTTTCTGAGTTTTTGTCTCAGAAAAGCAACATACAAGTCGAGTACCTGAATATTAACAGGTTGTTAAGATTTAAACATAAATTAATAAAGTTAAAATTTATAATATTACCTGAGAGGTGAACCAAACGGAGGGACTTTCGACATCGTCGAAGAATTTCTGATCAAGGATCAAATCATCACAGCACCTCACCTTCACGCAGGAATCGGGCCCCGACTGTCTGTACACCTTGTACATCTGCGCGCTTCTTAAACTGCGATCCTTACTAAAATCTTGGATGAAAGGGCTACGCAAGTACTTGGAAGGCATAACAACACGAGGTCCGAGGCTGCTCTCCCCGTCATCCTGCTCGTCATCATCCTGCTCCACGTCGCCCTCATCCTCGTCAGTGAAGCACACCTCATCCTCGTCAGCCTCCTCGTCATAAGCAGCTGGCTCTGAGAAGATATCAAAGTTCCTCTCAGGATAGCTCTCGACATCGACCACAACAGCTGGTCTCGGCGTGCTGGACATCCCTAGATCAAAAGGAACAATCGACGGAGGCGTGCGGTAGCTGGAGGACTCAAATGGATAGGCCGGTGGCGGCATCTGGGGGCCCTGAAATCCATAGGCCGGTGGAGGCATCTGGTAACCCTGGAACCACGTGTCAAATGGAAATACAGGAGGCACCGGGGGCTGCTGCCTACAGTAACGCATCCATGCCTCAGCGTCTGCATATGAATACCGAGGGTCAGGCATCGCCGACGTCGAGAATCGAGCTGGTGCTCTGCGCGAAGAAGTCTCCTGAATGTCCTCGCAGTGGTAGGAATGACGAGGAGGTGAACTCCGAGGGGGAGAGGAAGGCTCTTCGTACACTGGCCTCGAGGGATAAGGCCGTGGCTGAGAGTGACGACTGAAGCCGAAGAATGCCTTCATTTTAGAGAACAAGTTCTCCGTGACGCTCTCCGTGACATGCCTCACGATGTGAGTCGTGAATCCCTTCTCGGATGTGTCGAACAATATCCTCTCGAAGTCACTCCGACGATAAATAGGTGGATCATCGTCCACCACTGTCTCAGATGCAGGTCCAGCTCGAGACTCAGGAGGAGTGGCATGTCGAGGAGGCGGAGAATCATGTCGAGGAGGAGGAGTGGCATGTCGAGGAGGCGGAGAATCATGTCGAGCTCTCCGAGATGTACGTCTCTCTGCTGAAGAGCTGGGCGTGATATCGTCACGCGTGCGGACATGTGTCGTCGCCTTCTTGAATGTCTTGGCCACGCTTTCGGCCACACGGTCCACAAGCTTCTTCTTCTTCTTCTTCTCCATCTGCTTCTTCGGTGCAGGTGCTCGTGCCGGCCCCGCTGCGTGAGCTAAGCGGACGGGAGGCTGGTACGGGAGGCCATACAACTCACCGGCCTCAGTCAAACTCCTGTAATACAACATCTCCTCCTCCTCCGGTGTCGGTGTGAGGGTCTCGTGCACTTCAAGCTAAAAGAAAACAATAACAAAATATTTATTAGATATTCGATAAGATTATTAATTCAAAATTATTAACGAAACAGATTGACGGTTACCTGCTCATCCTCGAAGTAATCAGCGAAATCGAAGTTAGTCTTCCTCGGCGTCCAATGCAAAAACCGGGGCCTTTGCGTCACTCCGCTCCGGGTACCGCACAGTCTCCCTAAAGGAGGAAAGGCCTCGAAGGCCCAACACTGGAAGGCCCAAACTGGACCGTAAAAGTGATAAGCAGGTTTGTCCACCTGATCAGCTGCCATCCCAGCAGTGCTGATGTAGTGCGAGAAGTTCTGGAACGTATAAGAACCCCAAGGAAACCACTCCCAGCCATCGTTGTCCTCCACCAGTGTCCAGACCCAGTTCTCGACATCCAATTTCTCTCGACCAATCAGAATGAAGTAGAGAATCAGGATGTTGGCAACCTTGAAATAATCACCTAGCTCGTGGCCCATCCGCTGATCCTTGAACGAACTGAGCAGTGCTTCAATCTTCATCACTCTGCATCGGAATAACCTCCGATGGATGCCTGTACTGGGAGCGACATGACCTTGGTCTGAGGGATTGAAGTTACTATCCCCAAAGCTCAGGCCGGTGATCAGGGCGTATTCTTGTGCTCGGAACTTTACGATACGATCCCCTATAGCAAACCAGTGCTCAAACTCCGGTATTCTGCTTTTGCTAACGATCTCTCTCGATAGCAGCTTGTGCAGAGGTTTGTTCGATCGGTCTGCACTGGAAATGGGAAAGAACTGACTGAACAGAAACGTCTGTTCGTACTCCGCGAGGCCATCTTCCCCACCCACATCCCTCAGTGTATCTTGTACGATTTTCAGTACACCGCGTCGATCTCCGCAATTTATCGCTCTCGAAATGTTGACGAAATCCGGTCTCCTCCATCGGAAACCAGCCTGCACAAATGGAGAAGAAGCAATTAAAAACATATCAATAGGATCAAAAACAAAAAAAAAACAAAAAAAAAGGTTTCTGCCTCCATCGACCAACCTATTTCGAGTAACCCCATCGACCAACCTATTTCGAGTAACCCCATCGACCAACGTTTTCGAGTAACCACATCGACCAACCAAATCGACCAACCAATCTGACTAGTCGATGAGGTTAATCGAATTGGTTGCTCGATTGGTTGATCGATGGGGTTAGTCGATGGCACTAATCGACTGCCATCGACCAACGCGTTCGAGCAGTCAAGAACACATTTCAGAAATCAGAATTTCAGACAATTCAACTCAAATTACAGTTCTAAATCACTTATAACACTAGTAAGAACTCAACCAAGCATCTAAAGCACCATATAATCCATCACATTGCTCGAATTCTCGAAAAAAAAATCGAAAAAAAGGGTTTCGGATTTGGGATTTACCGGCGGTTGGAGCAGCGGTTCTTCTTGTTGTTGTTCTTCCTCATGCTCGGAATCAGATGGTGTCGCCGACGATGACATTGCTCCGGTTGATTCGATTGAAAAAAAAAAACGGTGACGGGGGCGGGCGGGTTTCCGGAAGAGAAAGAGAGAAAAGAGAGAAAAAAAAGTGGGGACCAATATTATTTTTATTTCTTGTCTTTTTCTTTTACTTTCAAGGGTATAATAGGTACTTCAAATGCAATTGGTGTAAAAAACTCATGCTCTTATAATTGAGCACAAAAAACTCACAATTCTTACTAACTTGACCAAAAATCCACAGGCCTCATAAATAAAATCAGTAACTTGTTATTTTTAATTGAAAATGTATCAAATTAATTAATTAAAGGCTCCTAATATATTAGTATGTAATAAAACCATATATTGAGGTCGGTCATAAGTTGATGATGAAGACTTCTTGAAGCAGCATTGCCTCCCATGTAAACGATATACACTTGATCGGGGGATGGAGATTCGTTAGCTTGACCAATATATAATATAAGAACCAAAACGAACAAACTTGCCAAAAATATATAAAAATCTCTCATACTTATTTCTCTCGAATTCAAATGTAGTGATAACACTGCAGTTTGACAAGCAGTTTGACGATGTTTAGTTTTTACTATATATATATATATATATATATATATATATATATATATATATATATATAATATTCGCTTTTCTATGCGCACTCATACGTAATCAGTCGTCAAAATTTTTGAAAATATTATAATAGTTTTTATTTATTATTCTCTCTTTAACATATAATATGTAATATATATTCGCTTTTCTATGCGCACTCATACGTAAGCAGCATCAAAATTTTTGAAAATATTATAATAGTTTATATTTATTATTCTCTCTTTAACATATAATTCTATATTAAATAGCAGGAATGCTCTCCTGCAGACCGCGGGATTTCTTATCGTCCCCACGGGCTGACGTGGCAAAGCCATGTCACTACAATGATATATTAAAAAAACATTTATTAAATGTATTTTTATTTAGTAATTATTGTTTCGTCTTCTTCCTCTCTTCGTTGGTTTTTTTATTTTTTCACTGAAAATTCAAATCCGTATGTCACTTTGCACTTGTGGTTTAAAAAGATAATCGAATTGTTGACAGAAACAAAGGTAATTGGGTATCTCCGACTTGAATTAGCAGCAAGAAATTTCCCTTGGACTTTATTTTTTCACAATTTTTTTAATTTAATTTTTTTGTCCTGGCCGCTACTCATTTTCAAGCATGAAAAATCGTTGGATTTCTGAGTCATAGCGAAACCTCCATGAATCCCCGATTAGCCCTATCGCTGCCGCCACCAAATAGATCTCGCCTCTTTGCCAAATGTCCCAACCGCACCGCCTCCTCGCACCACAACGGCCGGATTGCCAAATGACCCATCCCCTAGCCGAAGTCCTCCTTGAGTCTGATGTCGTCGAATTTATCGACCCTCCGGAGAAGTCGAAGCCTCGGCATGCTGAAGAACAAGGATCGGAGCGCCCATTTTGTTGTCGACGAAACGCCCCTCGTCGGAGGACGCTGCCCAATCTGAATTGACGTATCGGCAGTAGATCTCTCTCTCACACACGACTTGTTCAAGAAAGAAGAACCCCAATTTCAATTGAAAGATTAATTAATACTACTATATTTATTTTTATTTTATTGAGAACAGAATTATTATTAATTAATATTGTAAATAGGAAAAGAGAGAGTGACACGTAGATGACGGGGAGTGATTTGAAATTCCCGTGGTGGGGAGGGGAGAAGTTCTGTTTACCGTATATATATTGTTTAGATGTCAGACGTAGGACATGTTTCTTTGAACTTAATCTTATTTCGGTTCAGTTTCAATTCAATTAAATTAAATTTATTTTAAAATAAATTAAAATTAACTAAGAAAAATAATTTGAATCAATAACTTAAAGTTATTAATATTTTTAAAAAATATTTAACAATTTATAAAAATTATTATTATTTTTATAAAAAAAATAATTTAATTTTCTTCAATTTAGATTTATTCAATTTTGTTCAATTTAAATTCATTCAGTTTCATCTCGTCCAAAACAACAAGTGTGTAATACTTCTTTCGTCCTATAGTAAATGATAAGTTTTTTATTTTGTGCGTTTCTCCATAATTAATATTCTTTTACTATTATTTTAATTTATGAATGTTTGATTTGGAATACAAAATATCAAAAATCGATATGATGATTGTGTGATATGAATTCTTGATTTGGAATACAAAATAGTACTACTCTATCCCTTAAAACAGTGCACAATTCCTTTGTAAATTACAAAGGAACTGTGCACTGTTTTAAGGGAAGGAAGGAGTATAGTAGTATTAATTTTCCACTTTAATTTACCTTATTAAAAAATTTAACACTTTTTTATTTAATAAAATTATAAATCTTATTCTTATTTCAATGACATTAATTATATTTTAATTATTAAATACAAACAAATATAATATAAATGTAACATCATTTATTTTTAACATATAATGTAGTTATACACTATCATCAATTTTTGCAAAATTATTAGAGAATATATTCGGCTTATTAATATAAATGTGAAAAAGTCCAATTTTTCTACCAGTTCGAGCTTTTTGATGAAGTGGTTTCTAACATGGTATTAGAGCCTAGACTTGTGTCAGGTCCTAGGTTCGACTCCTGCCATAATTTGTTGGGCCTTCCCCTAAAGTTCAAATCGGTGTGAGGGAAAGTATTGTCGAATATATTCGACCCACTATAAAATTACATTAAGTCTCTTTGAACATAATTTCAATTCGATTCCCTTCAGTTCAGCTGAATTCAGTAAAAGAAACATAGTTTATATTTCAAATTAAATTATACATGTCGCCGTTACTTTTGATTATTATTTTTTATTTTTCGTGACATAGCACGTGTGAATAATTATCTGAACGGATGGAATATACAATTAAAATTCAAAATATACATGAATGATTAACAAAATGTTGTTTTGAGAGCACTACTTGATAGGTTTCTTGTTTTCAATACACTAATGAGCATATTAGTTTTCTATTACTCTAGTTAATAATAAGATTCTTTATTTTGAGTGTAATACCTAAATAATACTTGGGGAGAAAATAACGGAACATAATCGCACATAATCGCATGTCGTCTAGAATTGTAATATAAAGTGAAAGTTAAATAATACTTAATGTAAATCACGTGAAAAAGTAATTACTATTTTCATATCTTATTTTATAATTACATCTTTTAAATTACCTTACTATATAATAAGAAAGTAAAAAATAATAACCTTAAACTGTAACATGTATTTTTTTAAAATTAATTTATAAATATGTAAATTAAATTGCATTATTCTCTAAAAACTTATATTTTTAGTTACTTTTGAATTTACTGCACACTATAGGTAGTGGAATATTAAACTTTCATCACTAACCAATGAGAGAGGGGTTGTAGTTTTCATGCGTTTCTGAATATGGAGGCTTTGAAAAATATTAAATCACGTTTACACGTTTTTCTTAAAGAATATTTCGACCCTATAACAGTCAAGCTATCACGAAACTTCTTCTACGATAAGACAATACCGCACTTGTTCTTTGGTTAGTAGGCTAGTAGCTGACCTATAAGCACTTTTGTACTTTGGTTACTCACCTTGCATTCTGTACACCCGAGTAGCTGAACTTTAAAGAATTTGCACTTTCATGCAAAATCGGACGGAATTCCGCTCGATTTTGCATGAAAGTGCAAATTCTTTAAAGTTCAACTACTCGGGTGTACAGAATGCAAGGTGAGTAACCAAAGTACAAAAGTGCCTATAGGTCAGCTACTAGCCTACAATTATCCCTAGAAACAATTATATTAAAGAATGTTTATTTGTTATACTTCGTTAACACAAAGCTCTTAATTTTCGTGGGTGTTGAAATATGACTCAAAACTGCTATTTGATGGGAGTTGATGGTTTACGGCCGAAAGGAAACGAAATTACGTTTCAGAAGTCAGGCTCGCCCGAGCCCGAACTCTCTGAAATACGGCTCGCCCGAGCCCGAACTCTCTGAAGCTCAGCTCGTTCGATCCCAAACGGGCTCACCCGAGCCCGTCTACGTTTTTTTTCCAGCTGGATCAGTTTTTGGCGTTGTTTCCGTTTTTGTACTCCATGTGAGGTTTTTTGGGCTGAAATCAAGTCATAATATATTTCCTTTGTTAGGGGATATGAAGTTATATTTGGAAAATAATTCTTATTCCTAATCCTATTCCTTACCTAATTTATGGATCTCCTACATCTATAAATTAGGATCTCCTAGACACATTATTTTTACACCATCTTTGAGCAGCGAATTTGTGAGGAAGAATTGAGAGTGAGAGATAATCTTTGTAATTCTTTCATTATTTTCTCATAGTGAAATTTCGTCATCCCTCCCGTGGTTTTTCCCAATTTGGGTTTCCGCGTAAATTCTTTGTCTTTACTATTTTATTGTTGATTTCTTTTCTTCGGTATTTCGTTATTCTCATACTATATATCGTCTCGATTCTACAACAAGTGGAAACAGAGCTAAGGATCTATGGCGAGCGTGAAGTATGACATACCGTTGCTTGATCTCAACACAAGGTTTCCGATTTGGCAATACAAGATGAAGTTAGTTCTACGATCCCTTAAGCAAGATATCGCTCTCCATGATATTGACAACATGTCGATGTCGATGGAGCATGACGAGCGTGTGTCGCTCGATCAGGATGCCATGGCGACCATAGGGCTCCATGTATCGAACAGTTTGGCAGATGACATCATGGAAACGAAGACAGCGAAAGAATTGTGGGAGAAGCTTTAAAAGATGTGTGTTACCAAGACGGTGTCAAGTATGAACAATTTTAAGAGGGGTCTATATTTCCTCAAGATGGCAGAGGGATCTTCTATCCCAGCGCACGCAGCGAAGTTCAAGGAGAAAGTCGCCGACCTCGACAACATTGGCGTGAAGATCGAAGATGATGATCTTGCGTTTTGAATCCTAATTTTGCTACCCCCTTGATGGCGAGCTTCCGTGATACTTTCCTATATTCTCGAGATAGTCTCACGTTTAAAGACGTAACCTCGACTCTTTCATCTAGAGAGAATATTTTGATGATGGAGATCCCTAATTCGAGAGAGACTCCAAGCGAAGGATTGAATGTCCGTGGGCGGACCAACCAGATATCGGGGAAAAATAGGTCTCGATCGAAGTCACGACATGGTAACAAGGTTTGCAACTATTGCAAGAAGAAAGGTCACATCAAAGCCGATTGCTACACCTTGAAGAACAAGAATGAGAGATAAGGCGGCAACAACAACAATAATTCCGGTAAGAGTTCCGGTGAGGTTGGTGTAGCCGAGAATTATTGTGATCTCCTTATGGCTTTGGGTGAGGTCTCCAAATCAAGAGAGGAATGAATTCTAGACTCGGGATGTACGTTCCACATGTGCCCAAATCGTGATTGGTTCGAGACTTTTGAGAAGGTGGAACAAGGTGCGGTGACTATGGGAACAACGCGTTATGCAAGATCGAAGGGATAGGAAGCATCCTGATCAAGATGTTTGACGGCGCGATTCGCACCCTAAGCGGGGTTAGATACGTCCGGCTTAAAGCGAAATTTAATTTCGCTTAGTTCTTTGGAGTTAAAAGGTTACTCGTTCACCGGAGAAGGTGGAGTTGTGAAGGTAGCCAGCAGTTCGTTGGTGATTATGAAAGGCGAACGGAAGTCTAATAGGCTTTACGTTCTTATTGGATCTACTGTGAAAGGTGAAGTAGCCGTGGGCGATTCCAAAGTCCCGGATGTCGATACAACGAGACTTTGGCATATGCGTCTAGGGCATATGAGTGATTCCGGAATGGACGAGTTGAGTAGGCAAAGTCTCCTTGGGGATAATGGCTTGTCGAAGTTGGAGTTCTGTGAGAAATGCTTCTATGGGAAGCAAACACGAGTGAATTTCACTACCGGCGCTCACACGACAAAGGAAATACTCGGTTATGTTCATTTCGACTTATGGGGACCATCCCCGGTCCCCTCCACTGGAGGTTATTTCTATATGCTTACCATCATCGACGATTATTCTCGAAAGGTTTGGTCGTTCTTCTTGAAACACAAGAGCGACGTGTTTTCTACCTTCAGAGATTGGAAGGTGATGATAGAGAAAAAGACCGGGAAAGTCGTGAAGAACCTACGTATGGACAATGACCTAGAATTTGTGTCCGACGAATTCAACCAATTTTGTAAAAGTTCGAGGATTGTGAGGCACCACACTGTGAGATACACACCCCAGCAAAATGGAGTAGCCGAGAGAATGAATCGCACGATTATGGACAAGGTACGTTGCTTGTTAGCAACTTTTGGGTTGACGAAAGGTTTTTGAGCCGAAGCGGCTTCCTTGGCATGCTACCTTATCAACCGCTCTCCTTCCATGGCGATTGATAAGAAAACTCCAAAAGAATTGTGGATGGGATCTCCGGCGAATTATGAGGACTTGAGGGTGTTTGGGTGTCCGGCCTACATGCACGTCAACGACGGGAAATTAAATGCAGGAGCTAAAAAGTGCATATTTGTTGGCTTTAAGGAAGGGGTTAAGGGATGCAAACTTTGGTGTCCAGAGACGGAGAAGGTTATAATTAGTCTTGATGTGGTATTTGATGAAGCTTCTATGGTTGATCGTTCGTCTAAAGGGAAGTTGAAACTTCCCAGTACCCCCATTGAGGTGGAGCCGGACAGGGTGCAAGAAGAAGATGATGGGTCAAGTTCCCCGACCGATGAAGCGAGTAGTTCGACTACTCCGGAAGATCCAAAAGAGGTGGAGCCGTAATGCATAGCAAGGGATAGGCCAAGGCGTGAGACTCGACCACCCAAGAGGTTAGCCGAGTATGAGTTAGTAGCCTATGCCTTGAACATAGCCGATTAAGTTGATTCATATGAGGAGCCTTCCTCATATGACGAGGCAGTTACTTGTGATGACTCAAGTAAGTGGGTCCTTGCAATGCAAGAATATATGGAGTCTCTTCATAAGAATGGCACTTGGGAGTTGGTTGATCTTCCTAAAGGCAAGAAGGCCATCAAGTGCAAGTGGATCTTCAAGAAGAAGGAGGGAATCCCATGGGTTGAGGACGAGAGATACAAGAAGAGATTGGTGGCTAAAGGTTTTATCCAAATTACCGGAGTAGATTTTAATGATGTGTTTTCGCCGGTGGTCAAGCATAGCTCGATTCGGGCGATTCTAGGCATTGTGGCAATGCACGATTTGGAGCTTGAGCAGATGGATGTGAAGACGGCCTTTCTACATGGGGAGCTCGACGAAGATATCTACATGGTCCAACCCGAGGGGTTTGAGGTTTCAAGTCAAGAAAATAAGGTATGTTTTCTCAAGAATTCCTTATATGGATTGAAACAGTCTCCTAGACAATGGTATAAACGTGTTTCGAGACGTTTATGATTGAGAATGGTTTTCGAAGGAGCTCCTATGATAGTTGTGTGTATTTTCGGAAGGGCCGTGATGGGTCTTTGGTTTATCTTCTCCTTTATGTCGACGACATGTTGATAGCGGCTAAGAATAAGCCGAAGGTGGAGAGAGTTAGGGAACAACTTGGGAAGGAGATCGAGATGAAGGATCTTGGTTCGACAAAGAATATTCTTGGGATGTAAATCACTAGAGATCGAAAAGATGGCTAGTTATATCTTGGTCAAAAGGGGTACATAGAGAAGGTGCTTCGTCGTTTCAACCTCGAAGATGCAAACCCGATAAGTACTCCACTTGGAACACAATTTAGACTTACCTCTGCTTATTATCTGAATACGGAGGAGGACATCGAGGATATGGCTCGAGTCCCTTATTCCAATGTCGTTGGTTCTTTGATGTACACCATGGTGTGTACACGTCCGGATTTGGCGCACGCCGTGAGTGCCGTGAGTCGGTATATGGCGAATCCCGGAAGAGAGCATTGGAAGACGGTGCAATGGGTGTTGCGCTATTTGAGAGGTACGTTTAACAAGAAGTTAGTGTTCGGGAGGAATCAAGATGATGTGAGAGGGTTTGTGGATTCCGACTATGGCGGGGACCTAGATAAGAGAAGATCTCTTACCGGGTACGTTTTCACTATTGGAGGATGTGCCATAAGTTGGAAGGCTATTTTGCAAAGTACGGTGGCTTTATCGACTACCGAGGCGGAGTACATGGCAGCCACCGAGGCTTGCAAAGAGGCATTATGGTTGAGAGGTTGGTTTGGAGAACTCTTGGAGAGTTCGGAGACGAAGACAATCTTTTGTGATAGTCAAAGTGCTATTTGCCTCACAAAAGATCAAGTGTTCCATGAGAGAACAAAACACATTGATATTCGTTATCATTTTGTCCGAGAAGTGATTGCTCGAGGAGATGTTAAGGTGAGTAAGATTAGTACTCACGATAATCTGGCGGACATGTTAACGAAGAGTTTACCCGCAACTAAGTTTGAGCATTGCTTGAACGTGGTTGGACTTCGATCGATGAATTAGGCCCTTACGAGCGTTTGGAGGGAGGCGAGATGTTTTGGGAATTCGCGGTTTAGTGTCAAGGTGGAGATTTGTTGAAATATGACTCAAAATCGCTCTTTGAGTTGATGGTTTACGGACGAAAGGAAACGAAGTTACGTTTCAGAAGCCTGGCTCGCCCGAGCCCGAACTCTCTGAAATCCGGCTCGCCCGAGCCCGAACTCTTTGAAGCTCGGCTCGCTCGAGCCCAAACAGGCATGCCCAAGCCCGTCGACGTTTCTTTTTCAGCTCGATCAGTTTTTGACGTTGGTTCCGTTTTTGGACTCCATGTGCGATTTTTTGAGCTGAAGATCAAGTCATAATATATTTCCTTTGTTAGGGGATATGAAGTTATATTTGGAAAAGAATTCTTATTCCTAATCATATTCCTTACCTAATTTATGGATCCCCTACATCTATAAATTAGGATCTCCTAGACACATTATTTTTACACCATCTTTGAGCAACGAATTTGTGAGGAAGAATTGAGAGTGAGAGATAATCTTTGTAATTCTTTCGTTATTTTCTCATAGTGAAATTTCGTCGTCCCTCCCGTAGTTTTCCCATTTTGGGTTTTCACGTAAATTCTTTGTCTTCTCTATTTTATTGTTGATTTCTTTTCTTCGGTATCTCGTTATTCTCATACTATACATCGTCCCGATTCTATAAATGTGGGTCTTAGAATCTGATTTTCAACACCCTTATATAGGTGTTGAAACACCACTTTGGATAGTGAAAATATAATTTCATGAAAGGTTGCACCCTTTGGGAAGAGTTGCACCATTTGAGAATGGTCACACCTTTTCGAAATCAATTTCTTTAGGTGTCATGCATGCAATTTCGTGGCTGCATATTACAACCATGCAAACCATGAAATTAACATATAATTCATGCCAAATTATACACAATAAATCAGCACAACAATTCACTTAACCAAACAATGATCTTTTATCATTTTTATATAACCGTGCACCCCGCACTTCACCTTAATCATATTGTAGTGAGAGTCATGTGGTTTTTCAAGGGGAACGTTGTCTAATTAATTAAGTCAACAAAGCAATTTTGATATTTTGCTGATATACGAAAATTAATTAAATAATAAATATCACGCATTAATTAAAAAATTCTTATTCTCGAGACTCTTCATGACTATCATATTATTAATCTTTTATTATCTTCACCCATAAATAAAATAAGTAAGCTCAAGAGGACGTCCCACGCTTACACCCTCACCAGGATTTTTTCGACGAGGTGCATCGATTTGATGATCGATTTCACGGCCCGAAGATTCGTTCAGTTGTGCTTCGTCCTTTTCCGATACGAGACCAACGAGGTATACATCCGATTAATTTCTTGTTTTCATCTTTGTTGTGGATACTGATTGATTTTAGTCTCTTCAGGTGCTTTACGAGATAACGATAGGCTACTTCCACTACTTGGCCCGACACAAGGTCGGGTGTCGAGCCCTGTGAGAAGATGTGAATAAAATCACCGATGGTGTTGAGGTTCTCATTATCTCCCCGTCAAGCGATGCGTGGGGTGTGGCAAAATGCAGAGCTTGGATCGTAGCAGCTCGAAAGCAGGTCGAGGAAGACTTTTGGTGAAGATGTCTGCGAGTTGAAGATGAGTCGGAACATGTTTAGTGTGTATTCGGCCAGAGGAGACGAGCTCTCTAACAAAGTGACAGTCGATATCTATATGTTTTGATCGTTTGTGTGCAACCGGGTTCTGACTGAGAAACACGGCACTTGTGTTATCACATAGAAGTGTGGGGCGCGAAGCAGGAATGTGAAGCTCGGAAAGTAAGTTAAGGAGCCACTGAACTTCCGATGCAGTATTTGCTAAGGCACGATACTCAGACTCACAGCTGGAACGAGCAACAGTAGGTTGTTTCTTTGCACTCCACGAGATGAGATTACCACCAAGAAAGACAGAATAACCGTAGGTGGAACGACGTGTCTCGGGGCAACGAGACCAATCAGCATCAGAGTAGGCAATGATAGATAAGTCTTGTCGAGCTGTGAAAGAGAGGCCGAAGTGCAGGGTCCCTTTGATGTACCGAAGGATTCGTTTGACAGCATCGTAGTGAGTAACAGTGGGTTTGTTGAGGAATTGGCTAACTTGACTAACCGCATAAGAGAGATCCGGACGAGTGATGGTTAGGTACTGCAGAGCTCCGACAAGAGACCGATAAAGTGTAGGGTTATCAAATGGTTGACCGTCGTTGGTAAGGGAGCATCCAGCAACAAGAGGTGTACTGACGGGTTTGGAATCGAGTAGTTGAGCTCGCTCCAAGATATCATGGGCATATTTAGCCTGGCCGACGAATAAACCGTCATAGGTGGATGAAACTTCCAGACCCAAGAAGTAATTGAGCGTCCCGAGATCTTTAATAGCAAATTCTTTGTGTATACGCTGAATGAGCTTCTGAACTGTAGAGGGAGAACTGCCCGTAATAATTATATCATCAACATACAACAGAAGAAAGATAACCGAGGCACCACGATGATGATAGAAGAGCGAGGAATCTGAACGACATTGCTGAAACCCCAACGAGGTGAGGAAGGAGCTAAAGCGCTGGGACCAGGCTAAAGGAGCCTGGCGGAGGCCATAAAGGGCCTTCTTTAGACGACATACATGCGTCGGGAAGCGCGAGTCAACAGAGCCAGGTGGTTGGGCCATGTATACTGGTTTGGGAAGAATGCCGTTGAGAAACACATTTTTAACATCGAGTTGATGAAGTGGCCATTTGTAATGGACTGCAAGAGCCAAGATGACACGAACAGTTGTAGCCTTGACAACTGGACTGAACGTGTGCTGAAAATCTGCGCCAGGCACTTGAGTAAACCCTTGAGCAACAAGTCGTGCCTTGTACCGCTCAATAGAACCATCAGAGTGATATTTTGTGCGAAATACCCATTTAGACCCGACAATATTAACTCCGGAAGGTGGGGGAACTAAATCCCAAGTGGTGTTTGAGTGTAATGCATCAATCTCTTCCTGCATGGCGGCAAGCCAGTGAGGAAATTTCATAGCAGATTTGAAACCACGGGGCTCAGGGGTAACAGATAAGGCTGTAAGTAGAGCATTTGTTGCGAGATTCACCGGGTACTTGGGTTTAAAGACACCGGCCTTAGCACGAGTAACCATAAGGTGATGAGGTGTCGGAGCCACGGGAGTAGTCGTAGTGCTGGATGATGAAGAAGCAACTAATGGGAGAATGCTTGAGGAATCTGATGGAGATAATGTCGGACCACAAGTTTTCGGCGTAGGAGTAGGAGGTGTGACGACACGAGTGATAGACGTAGTAGAACATGGTCGACATAAGGGTGTAACAGCAGGCGTGGTCAGTGGTGGAGCTGGATCAGGAACGGCGGTTGATCGAACCGAGAAGTAGTCCTCATAGCCTGTGATATCAAGATGAGTACTAGGAGTAGCAGAACCATGACTGGTGAAGGGAAATGTGTCCTCGGCAAACTGAGCGTGGCGAGAAATAAACACACGGTCCGTAGAAGGATCATAACATCGAAACCCTTTGTACATACTGCTATAGCCAATAAAGATGCAAGGACGGCTCCTGGGGGCCAATTTATGTGGTGAGTAGTCTCTGAGATACGGAAATACACGACAACCAAAAGGTTTAAAATTTGCATAATTTGGTGTGGTACCAAAGAGAACCTCAAAGGGAGATACATTGTCAAGCACAGACGAAGGAATCCGATTAATTATGTGAACTGCAGTGGAAAATGCATCAAACCACATAGAAACAGGGGCAGAGGCATGAAATAGCATAGATAGGCCCATTTCAAAAATATGACGATGTTTGCGTTCTGCTCGACCATTCTGTTGAGGTGTATAAGGGCAAGAGACACGATGATGTATGCCTTTAGTATCCAAAAAATGGCGAACTCGATGATTCATAACTTCAGAACCGCCATCACTCTGAAAGGTTTTTAGATTTGTGGAGAACTGATTACAGACAAAGGTATGAAATTTCACAAATATATCGAAAAATTCGGACATTGTCTGCATAGGATAAATCCAAGTGAAACGAGAAAAATCATCCACAAATACAACGTAATAGCGATAACCCGTAGAAGTAGAAACAGGCGCAGGACCCCATAAATCACAGTGAACGAGTTCCAAAATAGTAGAAGCACGTTTTTCATTTAAATCAAACGAAAGACGCTTACTTTTGGCTAATTGACAAGAAGAACAAATACTCGGGTTCGGCAATAAAGAAGTAACACCTAAATGCCCATGTTTATTCAACAAAGAAATAGTAGAAAATGGGACATGCCCCAAGCGTAAATGCCATAAATGAAAGCTAGCTTTTAATTTGACGGAAAAACGAACACTGGAGAGAAACGCAGAGGTACCACGATCAAGAACGTACAGGCCATGCTCACATCGGCCCTGGGCTAGTACTGCTTTGCTGAGCCGGTGTTGAATAGTAAATATCTTATCAGAAAATAACACATCAACAGGATAATCAGCAGTTAACTTACTGATGGATAACAAATTTTTCGTTATTTGAGGCACCACAAGCACATCAAGTAATTTCACATCAGGAGATAAAGTATGAGGCCCAATATGAGATATAGGAAGTGATGTACCGTTCCCGACGACGACGGATTGTTGCCCAAAATACGGTTCAGTTGAATCAAGAGAGGTCGGCTGGGCAGCAATATGGGCTGAAGCACCTGAATCCACAAACCAATCATAATTGTTGCTATTGGGCTGAGGTTGAAATGAGCATTGGGCCTGAAAAGCTTGGGCCAAATCAACATTCTGTTGGACTGAAGTGTTGGGCCGATAGTGAGGTGCATGTGGATGGACGTGGTAGTGAATTAACAGTACCTCTATTTAGGAAAATAGGGCATTGATTCGCATAGGGTTCACCTTTGCAAAATTGACATCGAGGAGGGCGACGGGAAAAACCAGGAGCTCGACCGTCGGCATGGTTTCCGGAGGAGACACCACGATAACCGGAGGTTTGAGAAGATCGCTGTCCAGAGTTCTGGCGAGGGGCAGACTCGGCCGAGCGAGAAAATTTTTGAGAAGGGCTGGAGCCGCGTCGAGCGTCGGCAGCAAAGGCAACCTGAGAGTGAGATGGGGACGCGTCCATGGCTTTGGACATTAGATCGAATTGTACGGCCTGGTGCAGGAGGGTCGTGAACACAGGTACGGGTTCGAGAGCCATCCGCGTATCAGCAAAATTGGCGAAGTGCGGCCCCAATCCTCGAAGAAAGAAGTGGCTTTTGTCAGATTCATCGACCGGTCGTCCGATTGCCGATAGTTGGTCACACAACGCCTTGAATTTCTTTCCGTAATCTGGAACCGAGAGAGAGCCACGTCGGAGCGAGAGGAGCTCTTCTCGGAGTTGATTGGCACGAGAAGTGGAGGAGTGAGCGAAAGCGCGCTCGAGAGCGAGCCAAGCAGCACGTGAGTTTGTGCAATCGACGACTTCGGCCATCGCTTCTTCCGTAAGAGAGGAGAAGAGAATTCCCAGAATTTTCTGATCTTTAGACATCCAATCAGAGTAAGCGGGATTTGGGGATGTCGCTCCGTCCACGGTGACGGTGGACGCCGGAGGTAGTGAAGTGCCATCCACAAAACCGAGCAAATCGAAACTTGACAACATTGGCACTACCTGTCGTTTCCATAGAAGAAAGTTGGAGGAATTGAGTTTGATTGAAAACATATGAATCATAGTGGTGATAGGTATTGAATCGGTAGATGAAGCCATCTTGCAAAAAAGGAAGAGAAGGGATGAATCGAGAGGGAGAAAAGAGTCCGATGTTTAGGCTGATACCATGAGAAGATGTGAATAAAATCACCGATGGTGTTGAGGTTCTCATTATCTGAACAACTGCATCATGAGCATGATTTCGGGCGAGCATCGGTCGAGGCTTCTCGATTCCTTCGCCGATTTTCGTGACTTGTACGGTGTCTGTGGTCGAGGAGATACTGAAGACCCCTCGCGCGCTTCAAGTGCTCGTGGATCATACTTTCGGAAATTACTTCATTCAGACTAACTAACTGATATCCGAATCTCGTTTCTCTCGGGTTCTTTTTATTTTTACTTCTTGTTTTGATTTGCATGTAACGAGGACTTGTAAGGGACACGGCTTGATCGATCTGCACAAAGATCTGGTGAAGTAGTCCCTTTGACCTCATTACACGACACTTGTGAAATCCCTGTTCGGGAGGAGCGTGATCGACGTAGTCAACGAACTATCCATTACTTGACGAGGATTTTTGTTGAGTGTTTTAGTTATAGTAAAATCTGTATTGCAAGCTGAAACATCTATAGTAGTAGTAGTAGTACATGGTTCAAACGTTCAAAATGCAAATGTATATGCATCCTCAATACGAAGCGAGCTTCATATTAAGTATAGTAGAATTCAAGTAGTAGAACTGTTTGACGTACGGTAACTAATTATTACAAAAATCTGGTGCTTTAACATAAATTATCCAGAATAGGGTGGTTGGTTCAATGATTTCTTATCAAATTTTATGTGTTGTTGTTGTGCACTTGTCCAGGAATGGATCGGAGGGAAGTAGAAATACGAAGTAGAGCACATGGTTTTTCGTTTCCTATATCTGAAAATGTTATTTTTTGTGTTGCGCTTCGGTTGTTTCCGGGAGTTCTCTTACTCTAAAATGTAAATTTAAGTTATGTATCGCATTATATGAAAAATAATGCAATCATACTCACGACGATACTTTATATTTTATTCATATAGGTAGCTTTTGCTATTTTATTTTGTTCACGTTACGTACAATTGGTTTTATCCTTAAGCAGTATTGCTTGCAACAAATTGACTCCGAACTTTGTGTTTACAATTGGACCATATAAAAGACCCAAACATATTTTTCTTAGGAGTTGTAGTAAGTGTAAACCTCACTTCAAAGCTCTGTTTTATAATGTTTTTCGTGAACTGCAGTTTGTTTGGCACCACCTGAACCTGGAGACCAGCAGGAGCATCGACGGTGGCCGTGTAAGTCGAATATTGTTCACCGACGTTAGTCACTATTCTTTTCACTGTCTTTGCATTATTTTCCTGTAACCCGTAAACTGCTATCGAAGGGTAGTTCATATCGGAGATCATATCAGGACTCGAGTTAACAGGGCAATCAAAGTTAAGAGGGAGAGTGGAAGAAATAGTTTCGATCACGGATGTGTTGTAGCCCATGTTGCAAAGAAAATGCAAGTAATCGATGGTTTCCGTCTCATAGACGAGCCCGGGACTTAGTGGGCCTAATAGGCTTAATTCCCCTGCTCCCATGTCGTACGCGGTGGCTCTGCATCCGTTCATCGTTGTAATTTGATTTTTCAGGTTGTTTGTATGGATTGCTGCAAATCAAGATTTGTTAATGACACCTTAATTAGTTTGTGAATGAAGGTAAAAGGCGGTATGTATTGGACCTGTTGTCATTATGGATGATTTAATAGCAGAGGCACTCCATGTGGGATGCCAAGACTTGACTACTGCAGCTAGGCCGGAAACATGTGGGCAAGACGTGGATGTACCCGAGTGGAGAATGAAAGCGCCGATCCCACTCTCACCATTCGAAGACCACTTTGCTCCCAAAATGTTTACTCCTGGTGCCAAAACATCAGGCTACAAAAACAAATACTTTATTGAGTTTAGCTGCTTCAAGTATGCAAAAGTATATGTGAGACACAAGAACAAGGATTTGTTGGGAAATTCGCGTCCGAAGTCCCCGCTTGAAAAGCAATACAAACAAACAAGAACAAAAAATACGCGAAATAAATGACACGAAGATTTATAGTGGTTCACCCGTTAACGAGGGCTACGTCCACTTCTTGCCGCTGCAATAATTTACTAGAACAATTATAGAACGTAATTACAAGACTCGTAATAGCTATAATCTCAATTCTAGTTCTGGAGGTGTTAACCCTATTATTCACGCACATAGGATTTAAATAGGGGGGACAAAACTTGGGGGACAAGAAAAAACGCGTTTCCAGAAATCGGGAAAAACGGCGACCGCCGTTTTGATTTCGGCGCCCGCCGAAATCTTTCCGCGACCGCCGGAGATGGTTTGGCGCCCGCCGAAAGGATCCAAAACCTTGCAGTCCGTCTGACCCGTTTCTCCCGGTTTCGGCGCCCGCCGAAACCCAAATGGCGCTCGCCATTTTCAGCCTGCGATCGCCGGAACTCCTCCGACGACCGCCGTTTCCCTGCTGCCTCGTTTCTTCGTCTCCTCGGCGTGAATCGGCCTCCACACTCAACAATCTCCCACTTGGAGCTGATTTACGACCCCTATCTTCCTTTCCCATTGCAGCGGCGTCCCCGGTCCTCATCCCAGAAGACCAACCGAGGTTGAACACAACCTCAACTTCTCGCACGGCACCACCTTCGTAAACATGTCGGCCGGATTCTTACTCCCAAGAATCTTCTCCAACACCAAGATGCCTTCCTCCAAGGCCGATCGAATGAAGTGATATCTCAGCTGGATATGCTTCGTTCGAGCATGGTACACCGGATTCTTCGCCAAGTGAATGGCGCTCTGACTGTCGGAATACAAGATACTCCCCGAGTGATCTTGCCTTAGCTCTAGCAGGAATGCCTGTAGCCACGTCATCTCCTTCGCGGCTTCCGTCACAGCAACGTACTCCGCCTCACAACTCGATAGTGCTACTATCTTCTGCAACCTCGACACCCAGCTAATCGCAGTACCCCCGAAAGTGTACACGTACCCAGTAGTACTCTTCCTACTATCCACATCACCTCCGTTATCCGCGTCCACGAACCCGAGTAACCCCACATCTGATTTTCGGAACCTCAAAGCAAAACCGGAAGTCCCTCTCAAGTATCGAAAGATCCACTTGACGGCTTCCCAATGTTGCTTCCCCGGATTACTCATAAAACGACTGACCACTCCCACTGCATGGGCAATGTCAGGCCTCGTGCACACCATGGCATACATAAGGCTCCCAATCGCGGAGGCGTAAGGGACCTTATCCATATGCTCCATCTCCTTCTCGCTCGTCGGCGAGTCCTCCTTTGACAAACGGAAGTGACTAGCCAAAGGAGTGCCCACGGGTTTCACATCCTCCATGCTAAACCGTGCTAGTACCTTCTTCAGGTACTCCTCTTGAGACAACTCAAGACCATCCTTGCTCCTCGTGATTCTCATCCCCAGGATTTGTTTGGCAGCACCCAAATCCTTCATAGAGAACTCCCTCGATAGACTTTTCTTGAGCTTGTCGATCTCCGTCAAACTCGCCCCGACTATCAGCATATCATCTACATAAAGGAGCAATATTATGTAGGTACCTCTTCCAAGGCTCTTGAAATAACAGCAGTGGTCCGCCTCGCACCGCGTGAACTCGACTCGCTTCATGAACAAGTCGAACTTCTTGTACCACTGCCTCGGAGCTTGCTTCAACCCATACAAACTCTTTTGAAGCTTACACACCAGCTTCTCCTTGCCTCGGACTTCAAAACCCTCTGGTTGCTTCATATAAATTTCTTCATCTAGATCCCCGTGAAGAAATGCGGTCTTTACATCCATTTGCTGAAGATGTAAATTCTCCTTTTCCACCAAGCTAAGCACCACCCGGATGGTTACCATCTTGACTACCGGAGCGAATATCTCCGTGTAGTCGATCCCTTCCTTCTGCTGGAAGCCCTTCACCACTAATCTCGCCTTGTACCGAACGCTTCCATCGTGTTCTTCCTTTGCCCGGAAGACCCATTTATTGTGCAAGGCCTTCTTCTCCTTCGGAAGCTCGGCTAGTTCCCAAGTCTGATTCGACATCAATGAGCTCATCTCTTCTTTCATGGCAGACTCCCACTTGATCGAATCCCTCGCTTGTATAGCCTCGGTGTAGCTCTCCGGCTCACCCCTATCAGTCAGCAAGATATAGTTAAGAGAAGGTGAAAATTTATGGGGAGGTCTTCTTACCCTTGTCGACCTCCACGGCTTCGGTGTGACTGGATCGATGTTGGGATGAGCATTCTCATCTTGCTCATCCTCGCTGCTCGTGTTGTCCTCTTCGATCTTCTCAGTCTCCACGACCTCCACCGGAATCTCCTCCGTGTCTCTCACGGGATCAATGCTCTCTTCAACAACCTCGTCTTTACCCTTGTACAAGACCGCCTCGTTGAAGATCACATTTCTACTTCGGATCACCTTATGATTTTCGGCATCCCAAAATCGGTACCCGAACTCTGTGCCGCCATATCCAAGAAAGAAACAATTCTTGGATTTAGGATCAAGCTTGCTACGAGCAGCTTCGTCGATATGGACATACGCCAGACACCCGAACACCCTCAAGTAGGACAGATTCAACTTCTTCCCACTCCAAACCTCCTCAGGAATCCGATATTCCAAAGGAACCGACGGTGCTCTGTTGATTAAATGAGCTGCCATGTCGATGGCATATGCCCAAAACATTTTAGGCATCCCCGAATGTAACCGCATACTCCGGGCCTTCTCATTTAGCGTCCTGTTCATTCGCTCCGCTATTCCGTTCTGTTGTGGCGTCCCCGGAATAGTCTTCATCATCTTGATCCCACTCTCGACACAAAACTGTTTGAAGTCAGCGTCAACGTACTCACCACCGTTGTCGGACCTCAAACACTTCACCTTGAGATTTGTTTCATTCTCAACCTCGGCTTTCCATTTCCTGAAAACAGAGAACATGTCACTCTTATTTTTCATGAAGTACACCCATACCTTCCTTGTGGAGTCATCGATGAAGGTAACATAATAGAGTGATCCTCCGAGTGAGGCGACGGGAGCTGGACCCCAAACATCCGTGTGTACTAGTTCCAGCTTCTCCGCCTTGGGCTCCCTTCCATCTTTGGAAAAACTCACTCGTTTCTGCTTTCCAAGAATGCAGCTCTCGCACACGTGAGACTCAATCGCCTTGAGTTCGGGCAGCAGCCCGTTCTTTGCCATGATCTTCATTCCCTTCTCTTTCATGTGCCCCAGCCTGCAATGCCACAGCTCGGTCTTCTTGGTGTTATCAACAACACCAGCCGAGTCCCTCACGCTCGTCGTCATGTAAAGTGTGACCGTCTTATGACCTCGAGCTATGGTCATGGCTTTCCTCGAAACTTTCCACGACCCATCTCCAAATGACACCCGGTGACCATCACTATCAAGTTGGCCCACCGAAATTAGGTTCCTCTTCAACCCCGGCACATGTCTGACCTTGGAAATCTTCCAAGTTTGCCCATTTGACATCTTTAGGTTGATATCTCCCATCCCGACTACATCGAGTGGCTCGTCATCTGCAAGAAATACCTTTCCATAATCACCCGAGACGTAATTCAACATCACCTCTCGCTGTGCAGTAGTATGGAAAGAAGCCCCTGAGTCCAGCACCCAGGAATCGATCGGTGAGTCGACCGAACAGAGAAGGACGTCCCCATCGTCGTCATCCTCTTGTGTCACCGCATTGGCGGTTCCCTTCTTCTTGTTGTCACTCTTCCCCCGAGAGCGACAATCCCTCTTGAAGTGCCCCGTCTTCCCACAATTCCAACACTCATTATCCTCGGACTTCGAGCTATCTCTTCCACTCCTAGACTTGGATCTCCCTCTGATCCTGTTAGCATTCCTACCCGAGTTTCTCCCCCGGTTCTCCACACTCAAGGCCGAACTGGAAGACTTTCCCTTGAAATCCTTTCTCCGGATTTCCTCGGCTAGGATCTTATCTCTAACTTCGGAGAACTGCAGATTCTCCTTCCCCATAGAGTTGCTAACAGCTGCCCGCATGGGCTCCCAACTATCCGGCAAAGACGCAAGTAGGATCAAGGCGTAAATTTCATCATCGAAATTCACCCCGACTCCTTTCAATTTATCCAAGATGGAATTCAGCTCGTTGATGTGGTTGGCTGCGTTTGCATTGTCCGACATCTTCAGGTTGAACAACTGCTTCATGAGATACACCTTGTTGTTCGCTGAAGGTTGCTCGTACATGTTTGATAGGGCAGCCATCAAATCCTTGGTTGTGGTAATTGAGCGCACGTTGAATGACACGTTTGAAGCCAAGGACAAACGTATCAATCCCAACACCTGCCTGTCGAGGCTTTCCCATTCCTCGTCATCCTTGATCTTCTCCGATCTACCCTTCAAAGGAATTCCGAGCTTCTTCCCGTAAAGGTAGTCCTCGATCTGCATCTTCCAGTGCCCATAGTTATTCCCGTCAAATTTCGTAACCCCGAACGAGGTGGTGGTGTCCGTCATCGCTTTTCCCCGATCGCTAAAACCCTAGCGCTCTGATACCAGTTGTTGGGAAATTCGCGTCCGAAGTCCCCGCTTGAAAAGCAATACGAACAAACAAGAACGAAAAATACGCGAAATAAATGACACGAAGATTTATAGTGGTTCACCCGTTAACGAGGGCTACGTCCACTTCTTGCCGCTGCAATAATTTACTAGAACAATTATAGAACGTAATTACAAGACTCGTAATAGCTATAATCTCAATTCTAGTTCTGGAGGTGTTAACCCTATTATTCACGCACATAAGGTTTAAATAGGGGGAACAAAACTTGGGGGACAAGAAAAAACGCGTTTCCAGAAATCGGGAAAAACGGCGACCGCCGTTTTGATTTCGGCGCCCGCCGAAATCTTTCCGCGACCGCCGGAGATGGTTTGGCGCCCGCCGAAAGGGTCCAAAACCTGGCAGTCCGTCTGACCCGTTTCTCCCGGTTTCGGCGCCCGCCGAAACCCAAATGGCGCTCGCCATTTTCAGCCTGCGATCGCCGGAACTCCTCCGGCGACCGCCGTTTCCCTGCTGCCTCGTTTCTTCGTCTCCTCGGCGTGAATCGGCCTCCACACTCAACAGGATTTAGTACCTTGAGAAGGGCTGTGATGCCATCTATAGGGCCTCTTGACGAAAACGATGCAACAACTGGAGCCGGCTTGTAATTCATTATCGCTCGTGTCGGTAAGATTGTCGCCAAAGGATGCCTTGTTGTATTGATATAAGATCGTATTTAGGCTCCATCCTCTTCAGTAATAGGAGTGAACGCAGTTGTCCCAAACAGCGTACACAGCGATCCTTGAACAAGGGGAGCCCCCTCTCGCGGTCCCCTTAGCAAGGCGGCCGTCGCGTAATGCTGCCCCAGGAATTGGAACCCCAGCTGCAATCGACGCGACAAAGGTACCGTGGCCGTTCTTATCCAAGGCTGTGGTGATGTAACCTGGTTTTCGAGGATCGTCGTAGTATCTTGCTCCGAACACTTTCTTGTTGCATAGGAATGAAGTTGCGTTCACGTCAGCCATGCACGTTCCCTTCCAACGTGATGGGATTGGATCCATACACTTGTCGCTGAAGCTCGAATGCTCCGGCCAGATTCCTGGATCGATCAATCAATTCGTATGTGATGTCGTAACATTCATTTACAATCCATACATTACCTACCTGAGTCGAAGATGCCAATGATAGTGTCGTGGCCTCGACATGGCCAAGCTGATTCACAAGGAGAGGTCGAACTCGAGCTCGTGTGATCAATGGATTTATTAATCATTGGAAAGTCTGCCATTTGGCTCATCAGAAAATCCCAGGAATGAGTAGTGTGCAACTTTATAGACCGATCGAGATGAACCGACACAACGCCCGATGTTCGCTCTATCCATTTCGCTTCCTTCTCTGATAAATGAGCAGCAAATCCAAAGAAACTCCTGTTGTAAATGTGTACAACACTATTCTTCTTCCTGAATAAATAAAATCAATAACTAGTTATTTTTAAATGAAAAAGTATCAAATTAATTAAAGGATCCTAATATATTAGCATGTAATAAAACCATATATTGAGGTCGGTCATAAGTTGATGATGAAGACTTCTTGAAGCAGCATTGCCTCCCATGTAAACGATATACACTTGATTTGGGGATGGAGATTCATGTTAGGATTTTCGCCTAACTTCGTAGCTGCAAGAGACGATAAACACGGAACGAGAAATAAAAACGAAAAATAAAGACACAAGGAATTATAGTGGTTCACCCAAAATAGGCTACGTCCACTCGCCGCTGCAGATCTTTTCACTAAAATAATATAGACGACTCCGGGGAGTTTACAAACGCACAAGCGATCTCAGTATACTCACGCTCTCGTCTCTCTTGCTATTCTAGAATTCTCACACTGATTAAATTACATTGTTGGGATTAACTATTATATAGACTAGACCCATATAAAAACCTAATATTAATTAAGGTAAAGTCACGCTGAAAAAGGACTGCAAAACTTAGCGCACAAGAAAAATAATCTTTGCGCTGAATTCTGCCAAAACTCATTTTGGCGACCGCCAAAATCATTTCGGCGCCCGCCGAAATGACCCAAAATCGGGCAGTCCGCTGACCCCGATTTCCTCTGGTTTTGGCGCCCGCCGAAACCATTTCCGCGCCCGCCGGTGCTGCCCCGCGACCGCCGAACACCCTCCGGCGACCGTCGTTATCGTTCTCGGCGATTTCGACTCCACATCCCAACAATCTCCCACTTGGAGGCGAAACTCGATCACCTCCCACTGCAGCGGCATCCCCGGTCTTTACCAACGTCGCCCAGTCGAAGTTTCAACCAACTTCGACGCATCGCGACTTCTCAGGTTCTTCCAGGCCTTCATCAACATGCACTTCGACTTTTTCATAAACTTTCCTCCAGCAGAGACGCAAGAAAGCTTACCCGAACGCATCTCCTTGTTTTTCACGGACAAGGAACCATGTGACAATAACGAGGTCGCCTCGTTTCTCATTGCCAGCTCCCACTTGCTCGATTTCCCAGCCAACATTGCCCCATCTTCTCGACTTGAAAGCTCGTGACTGGTCTTCAAGATCTCATCCGGTTGGTCTTCTTTCACCGGAAAATCTTCCACGTCACTTCTCAGCTCTCCACTCTTCGACTCTCTCTCGATCACCGAGAATCGAACTCTGCTCTGCTCTTCGAGAAACGAACTCCGATCCATGTGAGACATCCCCGAATCCTCACTCACACGACCCAGTTCGCAATGCTCAGGCGCATTGGTGTTTTCGGCTCCACCAATTTCAACACGACCTCCAGCCGTAGTGTAAAGGGTACCCGTCTTTCGACCACGAGCAATCACCATCGCACCCTTCGTCACTTTCCAAGACCCATCATCGAAGGTCACCTTATGGCCGTCTCTCGCAAGCTGACTGACCGAGATCATATTTCTCTTCAGCTTTGGCACATACCTCACCTTCGAAAGCTCCAACGTCTGTCTACGAGACGTCTTCAGTGTCACGTTTCCAATACCACCAACCTTCAAAGTCCGACCATCCCCGATGCGAACTTTCCCACGATTCCCAGCAACGAAACTCTTCATGCCATCACGTCTTGTTGTGGTATGAAACGACGCTCCCGAATCCAATACCCAGGAGTCTTCAGGATTCTCAGAAGATGTTAGCAAGACATCTCCTTCATCCTCGTCAGTCACCGCATTGGTTTGAGCCTTCGCAGGCTCCCTACAATGCCGCTTGATATGTCCCTCCTTCTTGCAATTCCAACAAACCACTTTCTTGCCTCCGCTGCCATGATTAGTGTTGCTCCCTCGACCTCGTCCTCGGCTCTCAGTACTTAGGACAGAACCAGACGTTGCCGGCAGAAGATCCTTCTTTCTCAGCTCCTCGGCCAGAACGCTATCTCTGACATCAGAGAATTTGAGATTCTCCTTCCCCATGGAGTTACTAATCGCAGCCCTCATGGGCTCCCAGCTATCCGGCAAAGACGCCAGCAAGATCAAAGCACACACCTCGTCGTCGAACGCAATTCCGACCGCCTTCAGCTTGTTAAGGTTCGAGCTCATCTCATTAATATGAGCCGCAACGTCGAACCCGTCTTTCATCCTCAAGTTGAACAGACTCTTCATCAGGTGTATCTTGTTGTTGGCAGTGGGCTTCTCATACTTGTTGGCAAGGGCCTGCATCAAGCCTTGAGTGGTCTTCTCATCGGCCACATCATCCGCTACCCTCATCGACAGGGATAACCGGATTATCCCCAAGACCTGTCTGTCGAGCTCAAGCCATTTATCATCTTCCATCTTCTCCGGCTTCGGACTCAATGGTTGATACAGCTTCCTCCCGTACAGGTAATCCTCGATCTGCATCTTCTAGTGCCTGTAGTTCTTCCCATCAAATTTCGTCACAGAGAAATTCGCAAGATCTCCCATCGTCTCTTCAATCGCCTCCCTTGAAGCTCTGATACCAGTTGTTAGGATTTTCGCCTAACTTCGTAGCTGCAAGAGACGATAAACACGGAACGAGAAATAAAAACGAAAAATAAAGACACAAGGAATTATAGTGGTTCACCCAAAATAGGCTACGTCCACTCGCCGCTGCAGATCTTTTCACTAGAATAATATAGACGACTCCGGGGAGTTTACAAACGCACAAGCGATCTCAGTATACTCACGCTCTCGTCTCTCTTGCTATTCTAGAATTCTCACACTGATTAAATTACATTGTTGGGATTAACTATTATATAGACTAGACCCATATAAAACCCTAATATTAATTAAGGTAAAGTCACGCTGAAAAAGGACTGCAAAACTTAGCGCACAAGAAAAATAATCTTTGCGGTGAATTCTGCCAAAACTCATTTTGGCGACCGCCAAAATCATTTCGGCGCCCGCCGAAATGACCCAAAATCGGGCAGTCCGGTGACCCCGATTTCCTCTGGTTTTGGCGCCCGCCGAAACCATTTCCGCGCCCGCCGGTGCTGCCCCGCGACCGCCGAACACCCTCCGGCGACCGTCGTTATCGTTCTCGGCGATTTCGACTCCACATCCCAACAATTCATTAGCTTCACTAATAAATAAGACAAGAACCAAAAGAAATAAATTTGCCCAAAATATGTAAAAGGCTCTCATACTTAAATACGTATTATTTCCCTCAAATTAAAATGTAGTGATAACTTTGCACTCTTGACAATGTTAAGTTTCTACCTTTTACCGTGTATGTGTATATATATATATATATATATATATATATATATATATATATATATATATATATATATATATATATATATATATATATATATATATATATATATATTGTGTAGATATATTCTAGACGTAGAACATGTTCCTTTAGACTTAATTTCGACATATTTCGGTTTGATTTGGTTCGGTTCAATTTAGTTCAGTCAGTTTAGACTCATTTATTTCAGCTCGATTAATTTTATTTCAAAATAAATTAAAATAAATTAAATAAAATGTAATTTAAATCAATAACTTCAAGTATAAAATTTAGTTATTGTTAGAATATTATTAATAATTTTTAAAATTATTATTATTTTTATAAAATATCAATTTAGTTCAGCTAAAATTCATTTAATTCAGTTCCATTCAAATTCATTCAATTCAATTAATTTCAGCCAATTTCAGTCAGAAAAACAAGTCCATAATACTTCATAATACTTCGTTGTCGTACTGTAAACAATACATTTTATATTTTGTGCGTTTCACCATAATTGGCACAAGTAACATTAATATTCTTTTACTAATATTTGTAATCATGAATGTTTGATTTGGAATACAAAATATTAAAATTAGGATATGTTGATATGGGAATATTTGATTTGGAATACAATATAGTACCGTAGTAATCAATATATATATATATATATATATATATATATTAAGTTTATACTTCTTACATATATGTATATTGTTTAGATTTTAGACAGTAATAAAAATGTAACATCATTTATTTTTGACATTTAATATATTTATAAATCATCAATTTTTACAAAATAATTTTAAAATTACCGTACATTAAGTTTTTTTCAACCTTCAATTGATTCTCTTCAGTTCAGCTGCATTCAGTAAAAGAGGGTTTATTCCATGCTACCCTAGGTGGATAGTACACTTAACCATAAACAATAATTTTAACTATTCACACTATTCACACAATTTGATCAAATTAAATTACATGGGCCGACGTTACTTTTGATTATTTTTTTTTATTTTTTTGTGACATAGCACAACACGTGTGAATAATTATCTGAACGGATGGAATATACAATTAAAATTCTAAAATATACATGAATGACTCAAAATTTTGTTTTGAGTTGCACTTTTATTAATCATATTCTTTAATTTGAGGGTACTATATAAGTTTCTTGTTTTCAATACACTAATTAAAATATGAATTTTCAAATACTCTAGATAATAAGATTCTTTCTTTCGAATGTACTACCTAAATAATATTTGTGGAGAAAATAACGTAACATAATCGCACGTCTTCTCTGACATGATAATGTAGAGTCAAAATTAAATAATTGCACGTCTTCTAAAATGATAATCACACGTCTTCTAAAATAAAAATTGTACTTTAATACTTGAACTTACGACACTTTTGTATTTTCGTTAGTGAAAAATTGTTTTTACAAATTAGTGTGTGTACTATTGAAAATTTGCACTTTAATATTCATTTGGGATGAAGACGGCGGCAGAGTCATGTGATTTTTCAAAAGTGACATTATCTAATTAATCATGTCAATTGGGCAATTTTGTTATTTATCTAAGGTACTAAAATTAATTAAATAATAAATATCACAAATTAATTAAAAAACTTCTTTTTCTTGAGACTCTTATTTTCTATAACATCATAATAATAATAATCTTTTATATCTTTACCAATAAATAAAACAAGTATAAAATAAATAAACCTGCCAAATAATATATATATATATATATATATATATATATTTCTCTCAAATTCGAATATAGTGATATATTGCACTTTCACAAAATATATTAAGTTTCTACATTTTACATATATGTATATTGTTTAAATTTTAGACATTAATAAAAATGTAACATCATTTATTTTTGACATTTAATATAGTTATACACTATCATCAATTTTTAAAAAATAATTTTACAATTACATTAAGTTTTTTTTAACTTAATTTCAATTCGATTCTCTTCAGTTCAGGTGCATTCAGTAAAAGAAATAGAGTCTATAAAAACTTTATAACCACAAAAAATAAACTATTCACACTGTTCACACAAATACTTTACAGATCAAATTAAATTACATGGGCCGCCGTTACTTTTGATTATTGTTTTTATTTTTTGTGACATAGCACGTGTGAATAATTATCTGAACGGATGTAATAAACAATTAGAATTCAAAATATATATTAATGACAAAATTTTGTTTTGAGATGCACTTTTATGGCAATTTATACCGTGTTCCTAGGAGTACGATTCTAATTGTACACCCATTAGTATTTTTTCATGTATTTTTGAATAAATATTCATTACGTATGCTAATATATATATTCATTGTTATGCTAATTTAATGTTTATATTAATTGTTTTTTGAAATGAAGATTTCTTAATTATTAAATGATAATTTTTATATTTTAAAGGGTGGGAGCACCATTTATATTGTACTTCCAGGAGTATGATATAGATATTGTACTTTTATTAATAAGATTCTTTAATCAGATGGTACTACTTGATAAGTTTGTTGTTTTCAATACACTAATAAACATATGAATTTTTTAATACTCTAGTTAATAAGATTCTTTCTTTCGAGTGTACTACCTAAATAATACTTGTGGAGAAAATAACATAATCGCACGTCTTCTAGAATGATAATATAAAGTCAAAATGAAATAATTGCACGTCTTCTAGAATGATAATCGCACGTCTTCTAGAATGAAAATTGTACTTTAATAATTGAACTTATGACACTTTTGTATTTTCTTTAGTGAATTTTTTTTTTTACACATTAGTGTGTGCACTATTGAAAATTTGTACTTTAATATTCATTTGGGCTGAAGACGATGGCACGTGAGAGACATGTGATTTTTCAAAGGTGACACTGTCTAATTAATTAAGTTAATTGGGAAATTTTAATATTTATCTAATGTATTAAAATTAATTAAATAATAAATATCACACATTAATTAAAAAACTTCTTTTTCTTGAGACTCTTATTTTCTAAAACATCATTATATTAATAATCTTTTATTATCTTCACCAATAAATAAACAAGAATAAAAAAAAACTTGCCATATATATATATATATATATATATATATATATATATATATATATATATATATATATATATATATATATATATATATATATATCAAATTCGAATGTAGTGATATGTAGTGATACGTTGTGATTCAAATATACTAAATGCTCGAAAACTCACCAATAAATGCCCAGGAACTATCAGAGCCTTCAAGTTCATGTTGTAAGTTCGATCCAGCGTGTGAGCAAAGGCGTCGACCACATTATTAATGATGAATGTGCATGGCGCTACCGTCGTTTGAGTAGCGCAAAATAAATTTATAAGACCTAAAGTTTCACATCAACAACAAGTATTAGTGATAAGTATTAGGTGTCGATCCCACGAGGAGTTTATTGTTATTTTCTCACGGCGTTGCCTAAAGTGGATTGTCACGATTTTAGAAAGAGTTTTGTGTGAATAACTGAACTACTAAAATAATTGAAAACAAAGAATAAATAAACTAAACCTAATAGCAAGAAATAAAATACTCAGCTACTGAACTTGACCAATATCAGAAAGAAACTACTCAACTACTAAACCTGACCAAACTGTAAAACAGAGCATCTGGGCACAGTCGTCACCTTGTCTACCTGATCAAGTATCTACTGTTCATCGGCACATAAAATTTTTCTAACATCTTTATATTTCGGTTATAGGTTGTCCAATTAAAGTATAAATGCCCTTATGATGTCACGCACGCAAATACCCCAACCCTTATTCACTCTTTCGGTTTAAAGTCGTATCTCTCTAAGTAAAACCCCTAGTATTGATCAATTCGACACTATGTTAGCCGACATGAGTCTAATTTGATCAAACCGCCTTAATATCTAAACGAACCCGAAATGGCCAATAGCATGCCCGGACAAACCCGAGTCATACGACCATATCTCCATCAACATGTAATACTATGCGGACGCCCAGTCTCCCGGCACGTTGATCCGCGTATGTGTGTGTTAGGTGAAAAGGGGTTCCTACTGGCTACTGTAGATACTACCCTATTGAATCGGGAACAAAACTAAGTTAGTTGCTATAATCAAAAGTCTCTCAGTATTTTAGAAATCAGGTCGACCAATTTCAGACGTTGCCCAGGCGCAGATTACTAGCTACGCATGAACAAATAAAAAATAAACAAAATAAAATAAAAAGAAAACATGCTGGAATTAAACTAAGAATTCAAAGTAACAATTGTCTTGAATTAATAGAAATTAAAAGACGAAAATAAAAACATGAATTAAAACGAAATTGCCCAGCTATGCCCGAAGGCAATAGCCGGCGAGAACTCGTCTCCTTCTTCCTCCGATCTTCTTTCGTGGGCTGAATATTTTCGTATGTGAGTTCGTTCTCTTCTCCAATGTTAGCCACGTGATATGTAGGGTATGATATGTATTTATAGGTGCTGAAAGTCTTGGGCTCCAAGTAAAATCGCTGTCTTGATCAGTTTAATTGAAATAAGGAAATAAAAGATTCTTTCCTTATCTTATCCTGAAAAATAGGGATCCTGCCGTGTCCTTGACCAATTCCGTGTATATATAGGACTCATCTGACGTAGACACGTGTGGGACAATGACTCTAACGTTGGATAGAGTCCAACTTTGATACTTCTCTGAATCTGGTCGCCTTTGAAGTCTTTTGGCTTTCCAGGACTCTTCGTACACTGCTTGCTCAACGTCCGTCTCTGATCAACTTCAATCTTTGTCCAACCTCTTTACTTCGTACGGTACTTGGTCAAGCTTCGGTCTTGGTCACTTCCTGACTTTGGCCAATACGACATGGGTGTTCGTGTCAGGCTAACTTGCTCAACCAGCATAATTGCTCAATGCGACGATTTCTTTTCAAATGTGCGTCTTTTCACGTTTCACCTGCATAACTTGACCATAGACTCCAAATGTGTCCTCCCAGGCACAAACAATGTGAAAACAACTAAAAAGACTCGATTAACTTGACTCAAATGAACTAAAAATGAGCCAAAAAATATGGCTCTCAGTGCATCTCATCAGGTCACGCACGCCAGTCACTGTCACAGCCGTGAGTATCTTCGGAAAGTATTTGATTGTCGCCCTGATTGACAGAAACATAAAAAGTAAAACACGTGGAAACCGAGTATATACACATTTCAGCAAAAAAAAAGAGAAAGAAATAAAAGAAATTTTACTTACAGGGGATCGCGATTGTTGCACTAGATGATTTTATCGAGGACCTTCGGCTTCAAATCAAATCCGCAGTTCTGATCAAATGTCTTGTTCACCGAAATCAAGTATCGCAACTGATCATCACTGAAACGATCATCGGTTACTATTGTTTGACTGGTTCCTGCTGGATTCTTCGCCTTTCTCTTGGCAGGAGCAGGGTACGTAGATAAAATTATCATCGTCCTTGGACGCCTTCCTTTTCTTGTTTTTGATCCATTTTATCATTGATCTGTCCTTCCCCTTGCTTGAAGATTATTTGGTTTGTGGTTTCAACGGGCTTTCTGGTTCGTCATCATCAACAAAATTGGTCTCCATCTCGATGTGACACAACTCCGCTTCGAGATCTCTAATCTTCTTTTCCTGATCTTTGACAATCTTCTTCAGAGTCTCGACCTAGATATCTCTTTTATACGACGTCACAACTGTTATGCACTGATAATCAGCCTTCTCCTCTTTCAACACACTCAGTTCAGCTTCGAGAACTTTCAATCTTTTCCTCAGAGATGCTAATTCCTCGGAGCTTCCACCCTCGCTCGTCCCGTCGTCGTCCGTCTGCTGCTTCCCCTTCATCTTCAGAACCAAATCTGAATGCACGCCCTTCAAAATATGATTAGCAACTTCTTGTTCGATGTTACGCTCAGTCATTTTATCGAGTCGGGACGTTGTGCTCTCGAGCGTTTCCTGGAGATCATTCACTCTATTAGATAGGGCTTGATTTTCATTCATCAGGAGGTTATTGTACAAATTCTGAGCAGCAATGTCGCCTTCCTCCTCGGATTTCTCTACAGGAGGCCCGTCCACGCCTTTGCGTGTTACATCCTCGTCAGACTGCTGCTCCTCGCTCAACGAATCAGCGCCCCGATACCCGTCTGTATCATCTTCCGAATGCAGCTCCTCAGACTGCTCGTCCCCATCTTGAGACAACGATTCAACAACAATCTATGCAGCCGTAGGTTTCATGATTGTCGTAGATTCCTTGGTCTTGTACGACTTGGCCTCTATAAGCGTCTTGGTGTGTTTCAGAACACGAGCATATTAGTCACGAACAAAAAAAAAAAATTAACCAAAAAATTCCATTAGAAGTAATTTCATACAGGATCAAACTCACATTATACTTAATACATCAATTTCATACGGATGACAGTTTTCTACACTAAATATAACCATTATCCTAATTTCATACTGAATCACCTCCAATTTACTGAATGCGTGAAATTCACACCGGATAGAATTAATATACACTTAATATCATTCATGATCCTCCAATTGTACTGTATGCATGAATTTTACACTAAATGTAATAAATATACACTGAATCTCCAAATTTCATACATTGAATCACATAAAACATTACTGAATTGGAAAGATATTTACCTCCGTGTCTGCTAGGGCTTCTAGATTTCCTTCCTCACTTGTCAAATGTCAGGAAGATGCCAGTTCAAAACCCGGGGGAGGTGAGCGTTCTCAACATAATATCATGGAATGAAAATAAAAAAACGGCAAGTAAAAGTAGTACGAACACATTGCATAAAAAAATGAAACACACTACATAACATCAATAGGATTGTGCATCCCTGGGTTTTCTGCAGGTTATTGTTGTTCTGAGCGACTGATTATGAGCAACGACAGTCAACAGAACCCGGGATGCATCCGAAACAACCTCCAAACTGCGACTATGAATCTCCAACAAACTCTCCAGTTTAGGCCTCAACAACTTCGCATCTAACTTCTTGCTCATGTCTCTCCCAAACACCCTCTCCTCGAAGCTGTTTTCAAGCTTGCTCTTGGAAGTTATGTCCAACTTCCGATCACCGCCCACGATTCTGAAAATTAGATGAACGTCCTCAGAGGTTAGTCGAACATCTTTGTTGCCCAACCTTATCGTCCGCCTATCGACGTCCATCTTCTCCAGCAAGGCGGTTATCGTGGCATCGCTCTTTCGGCAGTCAGATGTGGTGAGCCTCTCATCGTAGATGCACTTGAACATATGGAAGAATGGAGTCTTGGCCATAAATTCCATGTGTCTTGATTTCATCTTCTCCCTGACCTCTCCTACAATTTTGATGATGGTGGACTACGTACACCTCATTTGGTCGTATTTCTTGAAAAACCAAAACACGATGAATGAGCCAGTTTCATAGTGAAAGTAATGAATGAATGAAACACACTGAATAGTATAAAAAATACACTGAAGGCACACAACCCAGCCAAGTCAAACTCATTCTAAGTTAGCCTGGTAGTTCTTATACTGAAAGGGTGTGGAACATACTGAAAGACATATGAGTACACTGAATGCACATATAAGTACACTGAATGGCATGTAAAAACACTGAATGTGATCTCACACAAGTACAAGTATACTGAATGACACATAATCACACATAAGCATACTGAATGACACATAAAAACACTAAATAATGTGAATGCACACACACACACACTTCAACCAAGCCAAAACATACTGAATGACATATAAAAACACTACACATTCAGGCCATAACTGATGCAACATTAGAAATTGAACAAAAATACATTGAATGAACTGGAAATAAACTGAATGAGATTAAAAATTGATTTCGACAGGAAAATAAATTCGAATTACTTACTTCTTCTCCTTTTTCTCGTCGGCGTCAGAATCGCGCCGTCCAGCTCTCCTCTTCTTCGCCTTCCTCGCAGTAGTTGAAGGGCTAGGGTTCAGTGGATTTTCACTCGGCGGGGTATATTCGATGAGCGGTCGCTCAGTGTTCTCGGAATCTCTTGTATCCATCCTAGTACGGGTGGTGCGAGTCAACGCCTCCACCGCGTTGCTGGCTTCATCGCCGGAGGGTTGCTGACAACCGCGGTCGGATTTCTTAGTATTTCGCCGTTGTACAATTCCCTTCTTCATGTCGAGTGGTTAAGTTCTCACCGGAAATCGCATGAAGAAAAATTTGAGAGAGGAATTTGTGTGGTTCAGTTCGTTCTGTTCGATCGAAGGAAAGAGAGAATTTGTGAGAGAAAATCGTTTTAGCGGGAGGAGGGATCGCGTGTCACGAGAGAAATGAGGAATGTGTTCTTCAAATTTGTATAAAAGTAAGGGTAATAGGGTAGTTATACATTTTAGGTATCCTAATTGCTAATTGTAAAAAATACAAATTCTATTTACCTAAAAAAATTGTAAAAAAAATCCTAAATGTCAATTTTTTCTTTAAAAATAAAAATTATTTTTATTGATTTTTCCTTAATGTTTTTTTAGACTTAATTTCAGTCTAGTTCAGTTTAGTTCAGATCTTCAGTTCAGTTTAGATCGCTTTAGTTCGGTTAAATTCGTTTCAAAATAAATTTAAATAAAATAAATAAAAAATAATTTCAATCTATAATTTTAAATATGCAATCTAATTATTGTTATAATATTATTAATACTTTTAAAAAATATATTTAAAAATTATTATTATTTTTATAAAAAGTCAATCCAATTTTCTAATCACTCTTTAGTTCAGTTGAGATCTAGTTCAGTTGAGATCGTTTAATTTAAAAATTATTATTATTTTTAGGGGGATTTTCAAAAAGGGTAAATATCTTAGTCTCAATTATACATTAAGATCAGACTTTACACTATTTATAAAAAAACTAGATTTACCCAAATAACCCTTTTAATTATGGAAAACAATATACGTTTTTATACACAATGTGATATCTCTTGAAGGGATTAAATATACACTTTCATAAAATTTTCCAACAAATACACTACCAAACCGTACACTATGTAAATCAGAAACTCCTATAAAATCCTCGGGTTGCATCCGGCAATAATTCTCTTCACACCGGCGATAGGTGATTTCTCTAACAGTGTTGACGTCGCTGTTTCTCTTCTAAAAAGCTCCAGGTTTTGACATTTGAAGGTAAGTTTTTCAATTATTTATCACTGATTATACATTAGTGGGTGATTAGATTGGATACAAGATTTAGGGTTCTTGGATTTTTTGTTTGATTCTACCCAAATTAGTAGTTTTTAGATGAAAATTGACATTGTGTAAAGGTCAATATGATGGCATGTCGGATTTAGGGTTCTTGGTTCAGTGGTTTAATTAGACCCAAAATAGTAATTCTTAGGTTGAATTTGAGATTGTGTACAAATTAAAATAATTGCATGACGTTCTTTTCAAAATTTTAATCTACTTCCAGTCACAATAACACTACGGGTAGCTAGCAAACCAGTGGGTGTGTGGAATTGATGATACTTATAAGCTTTATGTTAAATTCACTTGTCTATGTTATATGTAAAGGGTTGGGGCCATGTGAGAGTGTGATTTGGGGACAAATCAAAGCACAGTGCACATGGGAATGGTAGACATATCTTCTAACATGCTCAGAATGTATATATTTTTCAAATTCAAGCATTAGATGTAAATATTTTATCAACATCTTGTTACCGGAGTGTGTACTTAGTTTGAGTGACATAAATCTTGATTTGGAAACCATTGAACCAGTATTCACATTAATAAGACTTCATTACATGGTTGTCTAGTGTAGTTATCAGTTAAGTATACAAAATATGATTTATAAGTCAACGATCAAGTAGTGATTAAGATTTGTTAACCATATTTGTAAAATACATAAGTCCTGTTAGCAACATATGAAGACATAACTCTTGTTAACAACATATGAAGACATGACTAACCATGATTAAGCTGGATTAAGATTGTTTAGATCGACCTGATTGTAAAATACTGTAGTTCTGTGATCATGATTATACTCCCTAAATATTATAATCTATTATATACACTGGTAAAACTAATCCAAAGTGTATTTGGTAGATATAAATGTATAAAGAAGATAAAATTATCTACAATCAAGTTGTGTGAAGTATTTTATTTTGAAATCTATCATTCACACTACACCTTATAGTCCCAAAAATTTAAACTTTGATATCAGGTGTGTCTTGTGGGATGCTCACTTATTTTACGTCTGCTTGTATGAATATAATAGATACACTGCATGATTCTGAGTAGTGTATTTTTTAGTTCAATTGAAATAAATATATTTGAATGTCAATGAACTTGTATTCACAGTAAAATAAACAGTTTATCGGGCATATCGATGCATTTTCAAGCCTTCTAGAGGAAGAGGTGAAGCCACGTGAGGATATTCCACTGGTCACGAAATTTCTTGTTTCACACGCATGGGTAAGTATTTTAAACTTGTTATATTTGTTGTTTGTCTACTGTAAATGAACATTTGTTTTTCTGTTTGGCTGATTGATTGTAAATGACACTGCACTTTTATATATTAATTTGAATACACTAATAGTTCAGACACTAAACATGTAGTACTACCACTGAGTTGTGTAGTTTATAATTGTGTAACAAGTAAATTTGGAGACCTAAAAGAATCTAGACAGTCTTTGTTGTATTACTTTAACTGGTTGTAATAGTTTCACCTTTATATCAGGGTTTGATTGAGTGCTTTCATTATACTGTTCATTTGCCGGTCATAATCTAGCACGTACACTGGATAGGGTTGAGCAGTGTTTCTAGTAGTTCAGAATTCATATATTGGACTACTGGTTTACGAACAAGAATTGTAGCAGTGTATTATGTAGTTCTATATGCATAAATTATTTTAATCTTTTACGCACAAGTTGTTTACTAGAATTTTTTCATGTACATATTTCTTATTAATGCAAAAACATGAAAACTTGAATACATGTTTGGATCATTCTTATAAAATGGTCCAGGCACATATTTTAATCTAGTAATTACACTATCAATACTTGTACAGTGTAGATGGTAGATCAACATCTATAAATTGGACTTCTAGGTTAACTGCATTTAAGATTCTATTACACGCCCACAACTTTAATTGCACAGTGTGTTTGGTGTTTCAAACTTAACGCGTTTGAGATATTAGTTTATGAACAAGTATTGTAGTAGATTAATATTTTAGTATTGTATGAATAAGTATTTTTTGTTTAGTGATTGGAATTTTAAACAGAAGTGCAATTTTTCATAGTTTGGACTATTCTGTGCGAAGACACTATATAGCAGAATTTTATTGATCTATATCTACATACTGTTTAATTGTATCCTGCGGCCGAGAATTTAGACGCAAAGGCAATGCATTCTTTAATATTTGATCCGTTGTACGAGTTTGTGGAGAGCGCGCATCTAATCATGATTCCGCTGACCCACAGAGCATTTCACATTATTTACATTTGACATAGTGGCAAGATGTTTTTTCCACTATGACTATGTCCTCAAAGCAATCAAGTTCTGGAGAATGCTTGAAAGACAGAAATTATGGTATAGTAAATTACAATTCTCATTTTTGAATATCTTGTTAGTGTATTTTTTAATACAACTCAACTAAGAGGTGTTTAGTTATTTGTGGCTATTTTAGATTATAGTTTGATTATTGTTGTGTATAATCGTGATGTACACAGGCTAACATGATAAATTTGTGGATAAGAGGTGTAAAGTTTCAAGTCGAGGAAATGTTGAGAACATGTCATATGAAAAAACTAAACAAGTCTGAAAGCTCGAATGTTGCGTTGAAGATTGATATGGAAGCTCTGACCGAGGAAGAGATCCTCACTATAAAGTGGGTGCAGAAGTACTACAAGTCTGATTTCAAATTCTATGATGAGAGGAAACTTGTTCCTAAGAAGGCTTTCGGATCGTAAGTTTAATAAGTAACATACTAATATATTCAAGCGTACAATAGACAGTTTAGTGTTTATATAATAACATTTTATTTTTCCCACAGCCTGGATTGCGGTGTGTACGTGATGCATTACATGAACTTTCTACTGCATACACTATACCCTCTTATGCAGTGTAGGTGATAGTTCACAATACATAAATTGAAATATCGGTTTATGAACAAGATTTTTAGAAGCTTAATAGATATACACTAATTAACTTTTGGTTATTGACATAATAAGTATTGTACCACATCAAATACTGTCATGAATTAATTGTACATTTTTTACTCACTGTTTATAGTTCATCCATACTGATTGGCTGACTACATCAGTAGTCATTGAATCATGTTTTGGCTTCCAGGTCAGTGAACCGTTTAATGTAATCTATGTTGAACATATATTTAGAATCTACACATTAAAGATGTATAATTCCTTGTTGAAGGCGTTAGATTCAGTTTGACATGCACCGATTAAAAGTAATTTTAGTGGTTATATTACACTATAATATGTACTTGTGTGTGCAGTGTACTTGACAGATTGGTTGTTATGTGACGAGAAATCTACCCTCCATTCTATAACCATAGTCCATCTCTTCTTTCTCGCTTGTGCCAAGATCATACAATCTGTGCTTCGTGCTTCTTGTGATCGATCCATATATCGATGTCGTCTAATTCGTGTTGGCGCCCGTCTGAATCTGTTCGTTATTACTAACTGGTGTGTTGACCTGGCTAGTAGTTTTGTTTGTGTTCGAGAATTCAATTTATTTGTAATTAAGCTTTGTTTCCAGAATCATGAAAAGCTACATGGTAAATAACCGGCCGATCGATTTGATAACTAAAATCCAGATTACAAATTGAAAAGAAAAAAAGTTTTTACCTCCGGGTGGACTCAAGAACATACAAACTGTATTATGCGAATGCAAGAACGGCTAGACTTGTTTTTTGAATTTTGAAAAAAAAAAAATGAATCGCAATCAAAAACTATTTTTTTAAAGTATCATTTGATTGATTTCAAGAATCCTGCCGTGTCCGAAAACGATTAAGATTTCAGCAATAACTACATAAAACATAAAAAATAAATGGAAAATATAATTAATATAATATAAAGGTTAAAATAGACAAATCAAATTTGAAAAACCTACTTAAATTATGAATACAATTAATATAAATACATTAAATTATATATATACGATAAATTGATTACCTTTTTTATTAGGATGATAAACTATGTTACTTATTTATAAATTATAAACCAATTCTAATTTTTTATCTAAATTACTCTTATTTTTATAAAAAGTCAATTCAGTTTTCTAATCACTCTTTAGTTCAGTTGAGATCGTTTAATTTCAGTTAACTTAGTTCGGTTTCAGTAAAAAAAAAAAAAAACGGATCAAGACGCCTCATTTTGTACTACTATCTGTCTTAAAAATTAAAAGGGCATCTGAATCCTTCCTTTGGTGTCTTTCTCTATCCACTCGCTAACACAAAACTGGTTAACTAAATCGAGAAGATGACGTCGGCGGCGGCGGATAGCGCGAGCAAGAAGATAACCCTTCGAAGCTCCGACGGCGAGGTTTTCGAGGTCGAAGAGGCGGTGGCGGTGGAGTCCCAGACGATCAAGCATATGATTGAGGACGATTGCGCCGAAAACGTTATCCCTCTTCCGAACGTCACCGGCAAGATCCTCTCTAAGGTGATTGAGTACTGCAAGCGCCACGTGGACGCCGCTGCCGCCTCCGACTCTAAGGCCGACGACAAGCCCACATCCGACGAGGACCTCAAGGGTTTCGACGCAGATTTCGTCAAAGTAGATCAGGGCACGCTCTTCGATCTAATTCTGGTATGATTTTATTTGAATATTTTTAAGTAATTCCGATTGATTGTTGGTATTGGTGTTCTATTGTTTAGGTTACATTGAGTTTTCAACTGTGTTCTGGGTTCTAAATGAATTTACATCTGTGAATGTACATACTCTGTAACCTATTCTTGATTGTGTTTATGTTATTAGTTTTCAACTGTGTTCTGGGTTCTAAATGAATTTACATCTATGAATGTACATACTCTGTGACCTATTCTTGATTGTGTTTATGTTGTTACTTTGCTACTATACATGTATCGAACGAGGTATAAATTGATCCGTAGCTACTATTTCGACAGAAATCTATTTTTGTTCTATTGCTATATCCGATGTGTAGTTACAAATTGATGATTGCTATGGTTTATCTTGTTGAATGTTTTGCTCTATGAAAGAAAAGAATACGTCTAGATTGGATAAGTTCCGTAACTTGGATCGAGTATATCAGAGTATTTCAGTGGGGGTTTCATATTCTCTGTTTACTTCAGTGTAAGCAAGCCATGTAAATTGTAATTTTCTTTCAAATTCCGAAAATATTTCACGGGGCGTGAATACTATTTGTTGCTTGTGGCATGCACCATCTGATTCTCGTAAAACTGTTCCTTCCGACTGAGATGTAGGAGTGGAGAAGTATGATGCCTATTCAGTGGGAGTTTATTATTCTCTGTTTGGTTCTTGAATACGTACATACTTTAGTGTAAGCAAGCCATGTAAATTGTAATTTTTTATCAAATTTTCCGAAACTTTGAATACTATTTGTTGCTTATGGCATTCACCATCTGATTCACTTAAACAAGTTCCTTCTGTAGGAGTGGAGTTTTTTTCTTTTAATTGCATTCATGTGACGTAGATTGATATCACATTCTGCCTTTCTTCCTAATCTTTCCAAAGATTAAACGTGGTTTGGTGCTTTATTTTTTTTTTCAGGCAGCTAACTTCCTGAATATCAAGAGCCTTCTGGACCTGACTTGCCAGACTGTGGCTGACATGATCAAGGGAAAGACCCCAGAGGAGATCCGTAAGACGTTCAATATCAAGAACGACTTCACACCCGAAGAGGAAGAGGAAGTTCGACGAGAGAACCAGTGGGCTTTTGAATAGAAACTGTTGCGAATGAAATTATCTGTCTAGGGTGTTGGATTAAGTATTATCTTAAGACACTATTGCATGTATTGTGATTCTGAGGATTGCCCTTTTCTAAACTGGTTTTATTGCAAGGTGCAAAACTATCTTTCTTGTTACTCGAATGATATCCCTGTGGTATTGATGGTCTCTCTTCCCTGTATACAGGATTTCAAAGCTGAAGAAATGAACAGTTTTTTTTTTTTTCATTTACACAGGCATATTCTTCCTGCATTTTCACAAAATTAGATTAGGGACATTTTCATTGTTTTTATTACTCTAAAATAAAAAAATTGCTTATAAGTCAAATTATAAATAAAACACACTTTCTAAATATAGACATAAAATATCCCGATAAGTGTTCACCGTACAAAGATATGATCATACATACCCTCATGCAATGGTCCACCACTCAAAACAAACGAAGGTAGCAATAGTTGATTACAATGCCTCTGTGTAAGCGATTGACAATAATCTCGAAAACATCTGCTTCTGTGTAAGCGATTGATTCACGACGTAAGCAAAATGTCGGGCGAGGCTCTGACCGTGGGCACCAACAAAACCGATCCCTTGATCGTTTGCTACGCCCCGACCTTGATCACCACCAATGGCATTTGGCAGGGTGATAACCCTTTGGACTATTCCCTTCCCCTCTTCATCCTGCAACTCAGTCTTGTCGTTGTCACCACACGTGTTCTCGTTTTCGCCCTCAAACCCCTTCGACAGCCTCGTGTCATTTCCGAGATCATCGTAAGCTTTCAATGAAAATTTGACATTTTCGCCCTCAAACCCTTTGCTTGAGTTGCTTTATTTTGGTGACAGGGCGGCATAATTTTGGGACCGTCGGTGCTAGGACAAAGCAGCAAGTTTGCCGAGACGGTGTTTCCTCTGAGGAGCGTGATGGTCCTCGAGACGATGGCAAACATGGGCCTTCTCTACTTCCTATTCCTAGTCGGGGTAGAAATGGACGTTGCAGTCATAAAAAAAACCGGGAAAATGACTCTCACAATCGCGATTGCCGGGATGATCCTCCCGTTTCTGGTAGGGGTCGCTTTCGCCTTCACGCTCCACCAGAGCTCGAACTACGTGGAGCTCGGCACTTTCGTTCTCTTCCTCGGGGTCACCCTCTCCGTAACCGCCTTCCCCGTCCTCGCTCGTATTCTAGCCGAGCTCAAGCTCCTCAACACGGACATCGGGAGGATCGCCATGTCAGCAGCCCTCATCAACGACATGTGCGCTTGGATCATGCTGGCCTTCGCCATCGCCTTGGTCAAAGACGAGGCCATGTCATTGTCTTCGGTCTGGGTCGTGCTCTCGAGCGCCTCGTTCGTCGCCTTCTGCGTTTACGTGGTGAGACCGCTCGTATCGTTCATGGTGAAGTGCACCCCTGAAGGCGAGTCGATCAGCGAGTTCCACCTCTGCCTCATCCTGACAGGTGTCATGATCTCCGGCTTCGTGACCGACGCGATCGGGACCCACTCCGTTTTCGGGGCTTTCGTATTCGGGCTTGTCATCCCCAACGGCCCGATCTGCGTGACCCTCATCGAGCGCCTCGAGGACTTCGTCTCGGGCCTGCTGCTCCCGCTCTTCTTCGCCATCAGCGGCCTCAAGACGAACGTCTTCGAGATCAAAGGTTTCGCACTGTGGACGGTTTTGCTCGTCGTGATCGTCCTCGCATGCGCGGGGAAGATCGCGGGAACGCTCCTCGTCACTCTCCATTACCAGATCCCGTTTTACGAAGGGCTCACCCTCGGCCTCCTCATGAACGCGAAAGGCCTAGTCGAGATGATCGTGCTCAACATCGGAAAAGACCAAAAGGTCCTCGACGATCGATCCTTCTCGGTGATGGTGATAGTAGCCCTCGGGATGACCTCGATAATCTCCCCCGTCGTCACCAGCATATACAAACCCGCGAGAAAGTTCGCCCCGTACAAGAGACGAACGATCCAGCGGGTCAAACCCGACAGCGAGCTGCGCGTCCTCGTCTGCGTGCACACCCCGCGAAACGTCCCGACCCTCATCAGCCTCCTCGAAGCCTCCCACCCGACGAGAAGGTCCCCCGTGTCCGCCTACGTCCTCCACCTCGTCGAGCTGACGGGCCGGGCCTCCGCCATGCTGATCGTCCACAACAACAACCGGAAATCGGGCCGGCCCGCACTTAACCGGACCCAGGCCCAGTCGGACCACATCATCAACGCCTTCCAGAACTTCCAGCAGCACTCGGAGTTCGTCTCCGTCCACCCCCTCACCGCCATCTCCCCTTACTCGACCATGCACGAGGACATCTGCGACGTGGCAGAGGACAAGCGGCCGGCCCTCCTCATCGTCCCATTCCACAAGCAACAAACGGTCGACGGAGCAATGGAAGCGACCAACCCGGCCTTTCGGAACATCAACCAGAACGTGCTGGCAAACGCCCCCTGCTCAGTCGGGATCCTCGTCGACAGGGGCCTCGGCGGGTCGACCCGCCTAACCGCCCCTAACCAGACGTCGTCCCACCACGTGGCGGTCTTGTTCTTCGGCGGGCCCGACGACAGGGAGGCGCTGGCGTACGCGTGGCGGATGTGCGAGCACCCGGGGATCAGCCTCACCGTGATCAGATTTCTTCCCGGAGACAAGACTACGACTTTGGTAACGGATGACGAGAGGGAGAGGAAAACGGACGATGCTTACGTGAAGGAGTTTCAGGCGAACGAGCCCTCGGTTGTTTACGTGGAGAAGGTGGTGAACCACGGGGAGGAGACGGTGGGGGTAATAAGGTCAATGGACACGAGCCACGACCTGTTTATAGTCGGGCGGGGGCAGGGGGTGATATCGCCCCTCACGGCGGGGCTGACGGACTGGAGCGAGTGCCCGGAGCTCGGGACAATAGGGGACCTGTTGGCCTCGTCTGATTTCGCGGCCACGTATTCGGTTTTGATCGTGCAGCAGTACGTGGGGCTCGAGTCGCTCGGAGATACGATAATGGGGAGCCCCGAGAGCGGGAGTCAGCATCACGAATTCAGGTACAGGCAGCCTCCGCGCCGCGGAGGGCCCCACAGATGTGAACATTGTTTACCCATAGATTCTATGATAATGCAGTAGATTCTTAGATGCTTGAACAAACTTTCTTCATAAGAATCAGAGTTTTCCTATAAATTATTATTATTCTTTTTGAGTAATACGGAGTATTTGAAATGAAAATCGACTTAAAACCAATGTTATGAATGAAAATTATGGAGTTTCTTCCATGGATGAATTTTCCTCCTCGTCGTCTTTCTTATCGTTTTACTGTATATAAGATGATGATGAAAATGTTATTTTTTGTGTGTCGCGCTTCGGTTGTTTCCGGGAGTTCTTTTACTCTAAAATGTAAATTTAAGTTCTGTATCGCATTATATGAAAAATAATGCAATCATACTAACAACAATACTTTATATTTTATTCATATGGGTAGCTTTTGCTAGCTATTTTATTTTTTTCTCACGTTACAGTTGCTTTTCTTCTTTATGAAATATTGTTTGCAACAAATTGACTCCGAACATTGTGTTTCCAATTGGACCATGTAATAGACCCAAACATATTTTCCTTGGGAGTTGTAGTAAGTGTAAACCTCACTACAAAGCTCAGTTTCTTAATATTTTTTGTGAACTGCAGTTTGTTTGGCACCACCTGAACCTGCAGACCAGCAGGAGCATCAACGGTGGCCGTGTAAGTCGAATATTGTTCACAAACGTTAGTCACTGTTCTTTTCACCGTCTTTGCATTATTTTCCTTTAACCCGAAAACTGCTATAGAAGGGTAGTTCATATCGGAGATCAGATCAGGACTCGAGTTACTAGGGCAATAAAAGTTAGGAGGGAGAGTAGAAGCAATAGATTCGATCACGGATGTGTTGTAGCCCATGTTGCAAAGAAACTGCAAGTAATCGATGGCTTCCGTCTCATAGACGAGCCCGGGACTCAGTGGGCCTAATAGGCTTATTTCCCCTGCTCCCATATCATACGCAGTGGCTCTTGATCCGTTGTCTGTTGTAATTTGAGTTTTGAGGTTGTTTGTATGGATCGCTGCAAATCAAGATTTGTTAATGACACCTTAATTAGTTTGTGAATGTTTGGAAACTCTAATAGTACATATTCGACCTGTTGTCATTATGGCTGATTTAATAGCAGAGGCACTCCATGTGGGATGCCAAGACTTGACTACTGCAGCTAGGCCGGAAACATGTGGGCAAGACATAGATGTACCCGATTCGATCGTGAAAGCGTCGATCCCATTCTCACCATTCGGAGACCACTTTGCTCCCAAAATGTTTAATCCTGGTGCCAAAACATCAGGCTACAAAAACAAATACTTTATTGAGTTTAGCTGCTTCAATTATGCAAAATTATATATGAGACACAAGAACCTTGAGAAGGGCTGTGACGCCATCTACAGGGCCTCTTGGCGAAAACGATGCAACAACCGGAGCCGGTTTGTAATTCATTATCGCTCGTGTCGGTAAGATTGTCGCCAAAGGATGCCTTGTTGTATTGATATAAGATCGTATTTGGGCTCCATCCTCCTTAGTAATAGGAGCGAACGCAGTTGTTCCAAAGTCGAACGCAAGCGTACTCAAGTAATCGCTTATCAATATAATCCCGATTGCACCTTGTTTAGTCAACGAATCAATCTTTTCGTCTATGTCAGTAAAAGGGTCAATTTCACATAAAACAATTCTGTCCTTCAATTTTCTACCATCTAATGAACCTGGAATACAATTGCTACAAAAAGAAAGAAAAAACACACAATGAAATGGTTGAAACTTCTAATATGATGTGTCTATAAGTATCATACGTTGAATTAGTTGCATCGTCCGGGTGAGATCTAGCAGAGTATCCATCTACCAACCCATAAATAGCAGAATTACTGAGACTTGGAGAGATGATTCCTCCTGCCTAGGAACAATATTGGATAGATCAAGAAAAAAGAATTAGGACTAACAAATGTTTTGGTTTGAAAATGTTTATTTACTTTTACGTACCCTAATATATTTGTTGTTGCCCAACACAACAGTAGATTGAAAGTCGCGGTCTATAGTGCTTGCACCAACAGTCATTATCCAAGGGCCCGCATTCTGAACTGTCCTGGGGTAAGGGCCTTCGTTTCCAGAAGATGCCACCACGAGGATCCCCTTCTCCTCAGCATGGAATGCTCCGATAGCACTAACGTCGTCGAAGAAACCGTCGAATTTCCCACCTATTGAAATCGATATCAGATCGACCCCATCAGCGATCGCATCGTCGAACGCTTTGATGATGCCCGAGTCCGGGCACCGCCCATTAGCTCCGCAAACGGCGTACACAGCGATCCTTGAACAAGGGGAGCCCCCTCTCGCAGTCCCCTTAGCAAGGCGGCCGTCGCGTAATCCTGCCCCAGGAATCGGAACCCCAGCTGCAATCGACGCAACGTGGGTACTGTTGGAAATAAGGGAGTAGAAAAATCCAAAAAATGTGTTTGCTGAATTGTCCCACATAGGAATATTATTAGAACGCGCGCGCGCACGCCCTATCCGGATTCGTGATTTGGGAATTGGTGCGGATAAGCCTCCTATCTTTTTATTCAAACTAGCAGTTATGGTTTGAATTGATTTCAATAATAATTATATTAATTACGGAGATAATGACGCGAGATTAATTCCTTGATTGTTGTTGTTACGAGATTAATGTGTGATCTTGTCAGTTGCTGGAATCAAGGGACGAGGAGTAATGTCGGGCTTGACTGAGTACGATTCCAATTCTATAAATACTCAAGCCTTCTCATTATCAGAGACACAATACACAACTCGCTTCTTCTCTCATTTTACATATATCTCTGAATATCTAAACACTGTTGTTCTAAACCGTTCCAAGGCTTACAGCCTTGAGTGGGCAAGTCTGTATGCTGTAGTGTAAACCTTGGGGAACTACCGGTTACTCGCTGATCGCCACCCCGGTCGTACCGAAATAGTTTTCAAGGCAGTGGTTCACCACGACACTACCAAATTGCTGTGCTGCTGTGATTTCATTCTCGGTACTCTCTAAATTGTTACGCTATTTTATTCCTACAGGTACCGTGGCCGTCGTTATCCAAGGCTGTAGTGATATAACCTGGATTATCGGGCTTTTAGTAGTATCTTGCTCCGATCACTTTCTTGTTGCACAGGAATGGAGTCGAGTTTACGTCAGCCATGCAAGTTCCCTTCCAACGTGCGGATGGGATTGGATCCATACACTTGTCGTTGAAGCTCGAATGCTCCGGCCAGATTCCTGCAGGATCGATCCATCAATACGTTTGTGATGTCGTAACATTCATTAATACGCAATCCATTCATGTACTACATTCCCTAGCTACCTGAGTCGAAGACGCCAATGATAGTGTCGTGCTGGCCTCGACATGGCCAAGCTGATTCACAAGGAGAGGTCGAACTCGAGCTCGTGTGATCAATGGATTTATTAATCATTGGAAAGTCTGCCATTTGGCTCATCAGAAAATCCCAGGAATGAGTAGTGTGCAACTTTATAGACCGATCGAGATGAACCGACACAACGCCCGATGTTCGCTCTATCCATTTCGCTTCCTCCTCTGATAAACGAGCAGCAAATCCAAAGAAACTCCTGTTGTAAATGTGTACAACACTATTCTTCTTCCTGAATAAATAAAATCAATAACTAGTTATTTTTAAATGAAAAAAGTATCAAATTAATTAAAGGATCCTAATATATTAGCATGTAATAAAACCATATATTGAGGTCGGTCATAAGTTGATGATGAAGACTTCTTGAAGCAGGACTGCCTCCCATGTAAACGATATACACTTGATCGGGGGATGGAGATTCATTAGCTTCACCAATAAATAAGACAAGAACCAAAACAAATAAACTTGCCAAAAATATGTAAAAATCTCTCATACTTAAATACAGTACGTATTATTTCCCTCAAATTCAAATGTAGTGATATCGTTGCACTCTTGACAATGTAAAGTTTCTACCTTTTGTCCGTATATATATATTGTTTAGATTTTAGACCAGAACCTATTCCTTTAGACTTAATTTCGATTTATTTTGCTTTGGTTTGGTTCGGTTCGGTTCAATTCAGTTCAGTTTAGACTCATTTATTTCAGCTCGATTATATTTATTTCTAAATAAATTAAAATTAATTAAATAAAAAGTAATTTAAATCAATAACTTCAAGTATAAAATCTAGTTATTATTAGAATATTATTAATAATTTTAAAAAATATTTAACAATTTATAAAAATTATTATTATTATTATTATAAAAAAATCAATTTTATTTAAGTTCAAATTCATTTAATTCAGTTCAATTCAAATTCATATAATTCAGTTCATCCAATTTCAGTCAAAAAAAATAAGTCCTTAATATCAATATTTTTTGCGTTTCACCATTATTGATACAAGTAACAATAATATTCTTTTACTAATAGTTGTGATCATGAATGTTTGATTTGGAATACAAAATATCAAAAATGAAACCATAATTGATGCAACTAACATTAATATTTTTTTACTAATATTTGTGATCGTGAATGTTTGATTTGGAATACAAAATATCAAAATTCGATATCTTGATATGGGAATATTTGATTTGGAATACAAAATAATACCGTAGTAATCAATATTCCTTGTTTATAATATGATTTAACTTCACCTTATTAAAATATTTAACACTTTTCAATGTATCTTTTAATATATATATATATATGTTAAGTTTCTACCTTTTACATATATATGTATATTGTATAAATTTTAGACAGTAATAAAAATGTAATATCATTTATTTTTTACATTTAATATAGTTAATTATACACTATCATCAATTTTTACAAAATAATTACATTAAGTTTTTTTTTAACTTAATTTCAATTGATTCTCTTCATTTTGATGCATTCATAAAAAGAAACAGGGTCTATAAAAACTCTATAACCACAAACAAGTATTTTAACTATTCACATTATTCACACAAATACTTTACTGATCAAATTAAATTACATGGGTCGCTGTTACTTTTGATTATTATTTTTTATTTTCTGTGACATAGCACGTGTAAATAATTATCTGAACGGATATAATATACAATTAGAATTCAAAATATACATGAATGACTCACAATTTTGTTTTTAGTTGCACTTTTTTAAATAAAATTCATTAATTTGAGGGTAGTCCTTGGTAAGTTTTTTGTTTTCAATACACTGATGAGCATATGAATTTTCTAATACTCTAGTTAATAAGATTCTTTTTTTAGTAACTTGTTATTTTTAAATGAAAATGTATCAAATTAATTAAAGGCCCCTAATATATTAGCATATAATAAAACCATATATTTAGGTCGGTAATAAGTTGACGATGACGACTTCTTGAAGCAGGATTGCCTCCCATGTAAACGATATAAAGTAAAACCTCTATAAATTAATACTCTTGGGACAGTAAAATTTTATCAATTTAAAGAGGTATTAATATATTAATAAATTAATATTTTATTAATTAAAAGAAATAATTTTCAAATTCAATAAATTTAAATATATTTATTTAAAATAATTGGATTAAAATTTATGTTTCAATTTTATTGCAACTAATTAATATATTCATGTATATTATTATAGATTCAATGTATAATGTTAACTATTATATTTATAAAAATAAACTAATTTATAATATCAAATTACTGTATGTTTTCTCATCATCTAAACTGTATCACAACATAATCAATAAATAATCAAATATATTAAATATTATGTGAATATAAAAAGGACTGCACTGAAAATATAAAAAAAAAATTGATGAAAAATATTCTTTTAATGAAGTTACATTATCAAACCATCGAAACTTTGAGAGTATTGATAAGAACTAATATTCATAATTGTAATTTTTACAAATTATTTATTTAAAATTTTGATGGGACCTTATACTCATAAAGGGCTTTTTCAAAAAATTATTATTATATTATCTTATCGAAGGCCCAAGTCAAGATCGGAGAATTTTATTATTTTAGAAAGGTTATTAATTTATCGAGTATTAATTTATAGAGGTTTTACTGCACACTTGATCGGGGATGGAGATTCATTAACTTCACCAATAAATAAGACAAGAACCAAAAGAAATAAATTGCCAAAAATATGTAAAAATCTCTCATACTTAAATACAGTACGTATTATTTCCCTCAAATTCAAATGTAGTGATAACGTTGCACTCTTGACAATGTTAAGTTTCTACATTTTGTCGTGTATTGTTTAGATTTTAGACGTAGAACCTATTTCTTTAGACTTAATTTCGACTTATTTCGGTTTGGTTTGGTTCGTTTCAGTTCAGTTTAGACTCATTTATTTCAGCTCAATTAAATTTATTTCAAAATAAATTAAAATTAATTAAATAAAAAGTAATTTAAATCAATAACTTCAAGTATAAAATCTAGTTATTGTTAGAATATTATTAATAATTTTAAAAAATATTTAACAATTTATAAAAATTATTATTATTTAAAAAAAATCAATTTAGTTCAGTTCAAATTTATTTAATTCAGGTCAATTCAAATTCATATAATTCAATTCAGTTAATCCAATTTCAGTCAAAAAAATAAGTTCTTAATATTCTTTCGTCGTACTCTAAATGATACATTTTATATTTTTTGCGTTTCATCGTAATTGATACAAGTAATATTCTTTTACTAATAGTTGTGATCATGAATGTTTGATTTGGAATACAAAATATCAAAATTCGATAAGTTGATATTGGAATATTTGATTTGGAATACAAAATAGTATCGTAGTAATCAATATTTCTCGTTTGTAATATGATTTAACTTCAAATTATTAAAATATTTAACAATTTTCAATGTATCATTTAATATATATATATATATATATATATATATATATATATATATATATATATATATATATATATATCATTAAGTTTCTACCTTTTACGTACAGTAGAAACTCCGTACAGTCATATCGTTGTGACCAGGAAAAAATATTACTATACAGAGTTATTTTTATACAGAGTTTTACAAAATAAAATTAATTTTTTCGTATAAAAATAATATAAATATAAAAATAATATAAATACAATATTATCTATTTTTAAATTCACAAATTCAATTTAATAGTTTAAATAATAAAATTTGACCATATATGTAAAATTTGTGTTTAACATACAAATTGAATAAAATATTAATGAATCTAAGGACTATAAACTTTGAGCATATACTATTTTGATAAATATTTTTAGTCGTCTTAAACATGTTATTGATTGTAATAAATAAAAATATTATTAATAAATATTTTTATTATATATTAATCATTTATTCCCATATAGAGGTATAAATTCTTAAGACGGGACTTAAAAAATGTATGACTTATGACAATGTAGAGTTTATTCCTATTTATAATTGGTCAAAAGTTGGAACTTGAATTTTTTTATTACTAAAAAAGTTTATTCCTATATGGAGTATTCATATATAGAGTTTATACTATATGTATATTGTTTAGATTTTAGACAGTAATAAAAATGTAACATCATTTATTTTTGACATTTAATATAGTTATACACTATCATCAATTTATACAAAATATTTTTTTGAAATTAATTTCAATTCGATTCTCTTCAGTTCAGTTGCATTCAGTAAAAAGTAACTGAGTCTATAAAAACTTTATAACCACAAACAATAATTTTAACTATTCACACTGTTCGCACAAATACTTTACTAATCAAATTAAATTACATGGGCCGCTGTTACTTTTGATTATTCTCTTTTATTTTTTGTGACATAGCACGTGTGAATAATTATCTAAACGGATGGAATATACAATTAGAATTCAAAATATACATGAATTGTTCAAAATTTTGTTTTGAGTTGCACTTTTAACTTTTATTAATCAGATTCTTTAATTTGAGGGTACTGTAAGTTTCTTGTTTTCAATACACTAATGACAATATGAATTTTCAAATACTCTATTTAATAAGAATCTTTCTTTCGAGTGTACTACCTAAATAATATTTGTGGAGAAAATAACGTTACATAATCGCACATCTTCTGGAATGATAATATAGAGTCAAAATTAAATAATTGCACGTCTTCTAGAATGATAATAGCACATCTTCTAGAATGAAAATTCTACTTAAATACTTGAACTTATGACACTTTTGTATTTTCGTTAGTGAAATTTTGTTTTTACAAATTAGTGTCTGCACTATTGAAAAATTGCACTTTAATTTTCATTTAAGCTGAAGACAGCACGTGAGAGTCGTGTGATTTTTCAAATGTGACATTGTCTAATTAATTATGTTAATTGGGCAATTTTGTTATTTATCTAAGGTACTAAAATTAATTAAATAATAAATATCAAACATTAATTAAAAAACTCCTTTTTCTTGAGACTCTTATTTTCTATAACATTATCATATAAATAATTTTTTATTATCTTCACCAATAAATAAAATAAGAAAAAAAACTTGATATATATATATACTCAAATTCGAATGCAGTGATACGTTGCATTTTCACAAAATATAATAAATTTTTACCTTTTACATATATGTATATTGTTTAGATTTTAGACGGTAATAAAAATGAAACATCATTTATTTTTGACATTTCATATAGTTATACACTATCATCAATTTTTACAAAATAATTTTACAATTACATTAAGTTTGTTTGAACTTAATTTCAATTCGATTCTCTTCAGTTCAACTGTATTCAGTAAAAAAAACAGAGTTTATACAAACTTTATAACCACAAACAATAATTTTAAATATTCACACTATTCACACAAATACTTTATTGACCAAATTAAATTACATGTGTCGTCATTACTTTTGATTATTCTTTTTTTATTTTCTATAACATAGCACGTGTGAATAATTATCTGAACGGATGTAATATACAATTAAAATTCAAAATATACATGAATGACTCAAAATTTTGTTTTTATTTGCACTTTTATTAATAAAATTCTTTTATTATCTTCACCAATAAATAAAACAAGAATAAAAAATTAAACTTGCCATATATATATATATATATATATATATATATATATATATATTTCTCTCAAATTCGAATGTAGTGATATGTTGCACTTAAACTAAATATAATAAATTTCTACCTTTTACATATATGTACATTAATCAACCGATTTTGGTTCATTACCTTCAATCTCTTTCATAATTTCAAGTGCTAAATTATATGCAAAAATTGCATCAGCAACAATTTCTTTTTTGTTGCAACATTTTCACGTGGTGACGTAGTTAATTGAAGTTTCATTTTCTTCAGAAACTTATTCCTTTTCTTCTTCAGGAGAAACCATTTCAAGAGATAATATTTTCTCATTAATTTCTTCTTCTTCTTCTTCGTCACTTTTATTTAATTCTTTTTTCTTTCGAGGATTTTTATCTTTAGAAATGATGTCTTCCACGCTCCATGTGTACTTTTGATTCATTAGCACTTGTTATTTGTCCTTCGGGGACATCAATTTTGACCTAAATATTTCCTCTCAAATTCGAATGTAGTGATACGTTGCACTTTCACAAAATATAATAAATATCTACTTTTTACATATATGTATATTGTTTAGATTTTAGATAGTAATAAAAATGAAACATCATTTATTTTTGACATTTCATATAGTTATACATTATCATCAATTTTTACAAAATAATTTTACAATTACATTAAGTTTGTTGAACTTAATTTCAATTCGATTTTCTTTTCAGTTCAACTGTATTCAGTAAGAAAACAGAGTCTATAAAAACTTTATAATCACAAACAATAATTTTAATTATTCACACTATTCACACAAATACTTTATTGACCAAATTAAATTACATGGGTCGTCATTACTTTTGATTATTCTTTTTTATTTTCTATAGCATAGCACGTGTGAATAATTATCTGAACCAATGGAATATACAATTAAAATTCAATTTATACATGAATGACTTCGAATTTTGTTTTTAGTTGCACTTTTATTAATAAAATTCTTTAATTTGAGGGTAGTACTTGTAAGTTTTTTGTTTTCAATACATTTAATGAGCATATTAATTTTCCAATACTCTAGTTAATAAGATTCTTTCTTTAGAGTATACTACCTAAATAATACTTATGGAGAAAATAACGTAAATCGCAAGTCTTCTGGATTGATTATATACATTTAAAATTAAATAATTGCACGTTTTCTAGAATGATAATTGCATGCCTTCTAGAATGAAAATTGTACTTGAATACTGAACTTATGACACTTTTATATTTTCGTTAGTGAAATTTTTTTTTTTTACACATTAGTATGTGCACTATTGAAATTTTGCACTTTAGCAATGTGATTTTTCAAAGGTGACATTGTGTAATTAATTATGTCAATTGGACAATTTTTTTATTTATCTAAGGTACTAAAATTAATTAAATAATAAATATCACACATTAATTAAAAAACTTCCATCTTTTTTAGACTCTTACTTTCTATAACATCATCATATAAATAATCTTTTATTATCTTCACCAATAAATAAAACAAGAATAAAAAAAATAAACTTGCCAAATATATATATATATATATATATATATATATATATATATATATATATATATATATATATATATATATATATATATATCTCAAATTCGAATGTAGTGATACGTTGCAATTTCACAAAATATAATAAATTTCTACCTTTTACGTAAATTATCACAACCTTGTCCACGACCACCACGGCCACGTTCATAATTTTGAATTGAGTCCCATTTGCTTCAGGAAAAGGACTAGAACCGGTGGATCGGGCTTCGTGATTTTTCAAGAACCAATTTATTCAGAATATTTGGTAAAACTTTTTTATTGATATTGCTACTGCAAGAGCACATTCGACACATTAAATGTAGAGTATGTTTTCTTTAGCATGTCTTCATCCGTTATGGTTTCACCACATAATTTCATTGAGAAGCTACTTTCATGATAGCTGAATTATATATCTCGACAGATTTAAAATCTTGTACTCAAATGTGGAGCCAATCATACCATGTTTTTTGTAATACGACCATCTTCAGGTGATCGTATTTTTCTTTCAATTATTTCCATTAATTTAATGGATTATATTCATTTCAATAACACCAAAGAGAGTGAAATCAACTTTATTGATATTAGCCATAATAATTATAAATTAAAATAATAAAATGCGTACCTTAAGAAATTTACTATTCGTGCTTGCGAATCTTGCTATTCGTGCTGATAACGTATTGTAAATTTAATAGTTCAGAACAATATAAAGTGTAAGATACACAAAAGAATAGAATATAAGTAAGGAGAAGGAGAATTTTTATTATATTTCATGAATTCAAGTGTATTACAAGTGTTTCATGTATATGAAGTCTATTCCAATGAGTACACAATAACACCTATTTATAGGTGAACATGCATCATCATGCATATAAATATTATCATAAATTTGTGCTTCAATGGTGTGTCAATTTGCATGCCCACTACTTATGCACTCCAAGAGACATCCACAATATATTATTTCATAACCAAAATTAATTTTTCTTTGTTGTTTATTTAGTTTGAACCAGAAATATTAGATAATTGGATGATGGAAATGAATGTGGTTATGTAATTCTAGAGTTTTACCAAATTCATATGGAAAATAAATTTGGGGAAGATGAAGATCATCATTTTTATTAATATTATATTATTATATATTTATTTTGATTTATTAATAAGGGGAAATGTCGAAAATATCCTCTGTTAGCTAAATAAAAAAAAATGACCGGTCACGTGCATCTCACGTGTCGCCGAAAACTGGCCATTTATAAATTAAAGTGCAATTTCGTCAAAGTTCAGCTACTCGGGTGTACAAAATGCAAGTTGAATAATCAAAGTACAAAAGTGTCTATAATTCAGCTACTAAACTACAATTATCTCTAAATAATAATTGTAATAAAAATTATTAAATATTTTTTTTTTAAAAAGCAGCTAGCCAATAATTAATGTAATTAGTACTACTGCTCGTGCGATGCACATGATTTATTTGTTTGAAATAATCTAAAATTTTATTTAATCTCCGATGTATTTCGGCCAAAAATTTATTAATGGACAAATTATTTTATTTAATAATCGAACTCTCACTTATAAAAATTTTATTATTTTCAAAGATTACGCATGTTTGATGTAATTTATAGTATGTAAGCTTCTTTGGGCATAGCCGAGTGGTAAGGTCTGTGGTGATGTTGGTGTAATTTCTCGACGACGCAGAGTTCGAATCTCGGATATGACAAATTTTCATTGAAATAATATGAAGTTAATCCTTGGATGAGACCTATTGACTCTCTCTCACATGTGTCTGCTACTCGGGCACATCCCTCGATTTACATCCTACCCGATCGAGGAGCCTCTGATCTTGTGGAAGAGGAGTCTATTGACTCTCTCTCACATGTGTCTGCTACTCGGGCACATCCCTCGATTTACATCCTACCCGATCGAGGAGCCTCTGATCTGGTGGAAGAGGAGTTTCTCGTCTCTGCATTTTCTCGAGTGTCAAACTTATCCAACAAATACCTAAAACCGCTGGAGGAAAATTAAAATAAATGGAAATAAAAATTATAAAGCTGAAAAATAAATAAAAATATAAAAAAATTGAATTTTTTTAGTGAAGGGGATGAGATGCAAAATGCAATTATATTAATATAACGTATGTTAACCTGTAAAACAAATTTTACATAACCGAATTAGGGATAAACTAAAAATTAAAAAAAAAATCTAGTCGAACATAATTAATAACTCGACAATTTGATTCTGGAATCTGCGAAAATCATAATTAATACATAAAATTAAAAAAATCGAGGAAAAAAAATGAATGAATAGAAAAACGTATACATGTAAATCGATTCAATGTTCAGACAAATAAAAAAAGACATACGAAGCCAGATTATAACAAGAGAATTTGTATACCTAAAAAGTTTGATCAATTTTTTTTTAACTCAAATGGATTAGGGAATAGGAAGAGATCGATTTTTATGAGATACGATTAATTGAAATTAAATTAATATTAATGAAATAAAAAATAATTTTGAGAAGACAAATAATAATTTATATATTTAAAATTATGATTAATTATTATTACCAAAAATATATAATTTTAAATTACTATTTAAAATTTGTATATAATTTAAATATGCTTAATAATATTACTATTTTGAATTAATAATTTTTTTATTTATAATTTATAGTGTGAACAAAATATTATTATTGATTTTCTATTGTCCACTTGGCATTAGTGGATCTAAAAATTATATATGTATAGATAGATTTAATAACTTTAATTAATAATGCATAATAATAAATAATAATTATAATAATAAATCATTAATTAAATTTTAAAAAAAAGGCTCCGTCGGGTAAAGGGCCTTTTTGGGAGAGGTCTTTGTGAAAATGTCTTTTCGAGATTGAGTGTTGTCAAAATGGCCCTTTTTAATATTAATTCATTTTATATAATTTCTAAAATAAATTAAATTATTTCTTATTTTCTGAAAAATATAAAAATTGTTTTATATAATTAAAATATAGATCCAACCCATTAACCCGTACCCGTTTCATACCAAAACCCGAATCTCACCATTTCACCCGAAAATCAAAATCCCCAATTTCTGAAATTAGGGTTCTACCGCAAAACCCAAATCCCAAATTGCATTCAGCTCAATTCCGGCTCGATTCCGGTCCGTTGTTGTTCAATTTCTTCAATATCCAGCTTGGACGCGATTCCGGTCAGCTTCAATCTCCACAGGCGCATCTTCCGCCCGCATCTTCTCCATCGACTGTGTTCTCCAGCTTGGAGACGCGATTCCGGTCAGCTTCAATCTCCACCGACGCATATTCCGCCCGCATCTTCTCCATCATCTAAGTTCTCCAGTTTGGACGCGATTCCGGTCAGCTTCAATCTCCACAGCCGCTGCATATTTGAGGTATGAAATCGATTTGGTTGTCAGTGAATTATTTGGGTGATTTCATAAAAGATACAGATGGCTTGTGGTCATGGGAGAATGCATGTGGTGCAGATGAAGGAAAATCGTTTCCATTCCGTGTTCCAAAGAATATCACATATGCAGAATTGTATGAGAAATTAATAGAGAAACTGAAAATTGATACAAACTTACATGAAGTAGTTTTGCGATGCCCTAATCCTATTTCCCCGAAGGATCTACCGTATGAAATTTTTGATGATGATAGTGTGGACTGGTTGATCACAAGGTGTGATTGCAGTCCTCTTTGTGTGACTGTGAAGTTAAAGGAACACGTTGTAACTGAAATTGGAAGTAATAGATTGTCACAATTAGAGAATGAGGATGTTAGATTGGCAGTTTGCAATGAGGGAGTGGATCACAGTTCTGTGGCTGTGGTAGAAGTTGGAGCTGTGGTAGAAGCTGTGGTAGAAGTTGAAGCTGTGGAAGTTGCTGATGATGGAGTTTCTGATACTATTGTTGCTGATGATGAAGGAGTTTGCAATGAGGGAGATGCTGATACCATTGTTGGTGTTGAAAGAGTAGTTGCCCCCATTTCTCTGACATTAACTGAAAGAGTAGCTGCCTCTATTTCCTTTACAGAAACTGAAACAACAGGTAGCCTTCTATGTGATAGGCAACCTTCTGCTCTGAGAATTCCTTTGGTTGAAGACATCAATGCTAAAGACTATTTTGAAAGTAAGCGTCATTTGAAAGACAAGCTGGAAACTCTTGCTGTGAAATTCCATTTTGAATTCAAGGTGAAAAAGTCTAACAAGGCAGTATACAGAGTTTGTTGCATAGATCAACAATGCAAGTGGCAGTTAAGTGCATGTGCTGTGGGAGAATCAAAGTTATTCAAAGTTGTGAAATATAAGTTCCCCCATTCTTGTTCTCTTACTATTCGTAACACTGACCATAAAAATGCTTCTTATAAGTTAATTGGAAGGCTTGTTGTTGAGAAATTCCAAGACCCAAAACGTGTTCATTCTCCAAGAGATATTATTAATGACTTTCTCCAAGAATACGGGTATGAGATAAGTTATACAAAAGCATACATGTCTCAGCAGTATGCTATTGGACTGATCCGGGGTAATCTTAAAGATAGTTTTGGAAAACTTCCAAAGTTCTTTTACTTGTTGAAGTTGGCCAATCCTGGGACAATGACATTCATTAAAACATCTGATGATAATGTATTTGAATATTGTTTTATGGCACTTGGCCAGAGTATTCGTGGGTTCCAGTCTTCCCTTCGTCGAGTCATTTCTGTAGATGGGACTTTCTTGAAAAGTAGATTTAAAGGCACTTTGTTAGTTGCAACTTGTCAGGATGGGAATCGACAAATATATCCTCTTGCTTGGGCAGTGGTGGACTCAGAGAATAATAATTCTTGGACTTAGTTCTTTGAGAAACTGAAATTAATAACTGGTGATACCACTGATCTTGCCATACTTTCTGACCGTGCTGAAAGTATCAAACATGGTTTCCAGAAGGTGTTTAAGAATGCATGCCATGGATTCTGTAGTTACCATCTGAAAAGAAATTTGAAGGCCCGTTTCCCCAGATGTGATGTTGATGACCTGTTTAATCGAGCAGCAAGGGCTTACACTATACCAGAGTTCAGAAAATTATTCAATGCACTTTGTTTGAAGCACAAAGGAATCAGAGATTATTTGGATGAAGGGTCCTTTAGGTATTGGTCTAGAGCTCACTTTGATGGCTCAAGATATAATATCATGACAACCAATAATGCAGAGACCCTGAACGGTGTTCTCCAATCTGCAAGGAGGTTTCCCATTGTTGGTTTGCTCACAGAAATAAGAGACATGTTGCAAAGGTGGTTTGCTGAAAGACATGATGCATCACATTTATGTGGTACACAAGTCACTCCAAAAATTGAAGAAGAAATATTGAAGACATATAATCATATGTTGGAGGTGTCCCCTGTGGTTAGGGTGATTTGCAACCCGAATAAGTTTCAGGTGTCTGTTGAGCAGTCTTGCAGACTTGTTGATTTGGAGGCACGTACGTGCACATGCAGGAGGTTTGATTTGGATAAGCTGCCCTGTATTTATGCAGTTGCTGCAGCAAAACATGTGGGGATGGATTTCTACTGCCTGTGCAGTGATTATTACCTTGCTGCAACATGGAAGATCACCTATTCTGAGTTCATCTTACCTCTGCCTAATGAAGATGAATGTGAGTTTCCTGATGAGGTTCTTAATGGAGATGTTTTGCCACCAAAAGTTAAGGCTCAAAGTGGACGGCCGTCATTGAAAAGGAAAAAATCAGCCGGGGAACCGGGGGGGCCTGGAGATAGAATGAAGAAGACTAGTCTTCCAAAACAAATGAGCCAAGAAGCAGCTGAAAGTGATGGAGAGCCTCTGGAAAAGAGTCGAGAGACTGAAAGTGATGGAGAGCCTCTGGAAAGGAATTCTGAAAGATATGCGAGCTTGAATTCTTTGATGACAAAATGATGGTATAATCCTAATATGATTGTTTATTATTTTAATTTTTTAACTTTTTTTATGGTGGATGTAAAATACTTTTGATGGCTTTTTTTATACAGTTAATTTCATTAAATAACATTTTAATTATTATTATAAAGTTAATTTCATGAAATAATATTAATAATATAAAGTTAATTTCATTTTAATAATATCACTAATATAAAATTAATTTCATGAAATAACATTTTAATTACAAATATACAGTTAATTTCATTAAATAACATTTACTTCATCCTAAAACTTCCCTCTAACCCTAATAATTCACTTCATCCTCACCCCTTTCATCTTCTCCGTTCCAGAACCGTTCAAGCATCCGTTCCAGGTTTGTTTTTTTCTTCTTCTTTTCATCACTTTCATGAAATAAACATTTGGGTTTTTTTTATTAATGAACTACCACATACCATTCTTTTTTATGGTATACCCTCTTTTTTTGCAGAGAATGAAGAATTTGGGCAGAACCACCAGCCTTGCTCATGTATGCCACAAATGTGGCCAAGACACACACGGAGCGGTTTCAGGATATTCGAAGACAGTAGGACGTCTATACGCACGCTGTCGGGCGCACGGGTTCTCACACTGGCTTCAACCAGCTATAAAGGAGGAGAAGGAGGAAGAAACCCCCAGATCCAAAGGTAATCTGCCTCCTCGTTTTAAACACTTATGTGGTTAGGGCCTAGGGGTATTCACTGATTTGGTTTGAACCCTATTATCTTACATGCATCAAACCCTGTTGTAAATAACATACATTTATTTTACATATTGTGGATACTATAGCATCCACATCGGTTTCAGGAAGAAAAAGGAAGGGACCCTCATACAGTCCCAGATTCCACACATATATCATTGATCCAGTCACAGAGTACATTGTAAGTATACATTGTTGCTTTGCTTTGTATGCTTTGCTTTGTATGCTTTGATTTTGATTCTGGTTTTCTGTTGTAACTTGTAACTACACCTTTGTTTGCTAGATTATCCCCAGAGCATTTGTGGATGCATGCACACACAATATCCCAAGGCATGTGTTTCTGAAGACTCCTTCCGGTCTAATGATGCCTGCTGAATTTTATGAAGATGAGCTTGGCCGCATGATTCTTGGAGAAGGATGGTCAGCCTTCAGTCAGAAATATGACATTCAGAATCATCAAATGCTGGTATTTGAGTGGAACTACTTATCCCACATCTTCCAGATTGCTATTTTTGGGAGGGACATGATTGAGATCAACTATGTTGTGGATGGAGGCCGGAGGAGCCGGGAACTGGAGTTCTGTGAGAGCTTTCTACTTAAACTGAAAGAACATCATCGCTATCGTGTGGTAAGTGTTATTTGGGTTCTTTTTTCATTTTTTTTAGTGTCATCTACAATTTCCATTAATATTTTGTTTCCAACTTCACTGCAGAGGATTCTAGCAACATTTGCTGCGGCTTCTGGGCTCCAGTACAAGGTTAAAGTGAAGCTTGCAAATGAGAGAGGGGAGAAAATGCCTGCCACGGTGTTTGCAGGAAAGGGAAATGAGAGCAAGTATGTGTTCCTCCAGCAGGATTGGAGAGCCTTCTGCCAGCACAACAATTTGAAGAAAGGAATGACTTTGCTCTTCACCTACGAACCTGTCTCGAATACACTGCACATATCCCAAGCACCCCCTCTGTGAAAAAGTCTGTTATTATGTTTTTTCTGTTTTGTTAACTTATCAAACAATTTGGGCTGTGTCCCCCTTTTAACATTATGTTTTTTTTAGTTTTGTGAATGATGCTACAATTTGAGTTGTGTCCCTTTTAGCATTTTGGTGCTATATTTTTGTGAATTTTGAAACAATTTGGGCAGTGCCCTCTTCTAGCAGTATTTAGTTATAAGTAAGTTTGTAAATTTTGAAACAATTTGGGCCTTGCTCATGTTATTTGGGCAGGTTTGTAAGTTTTAGTAGTACAATTTGGGCAGGTTATTTCTAAGTAGTATTCAAGCTTTTTTGGTGGTTTTAATTTATTATTTTCTAATTTTTGATATCTTTGATTATTCCAATTCACTAGCTTTGATTATGTATCTGTTGATGCAATTGTGATTTAAAACAAACAATACACATATACTAGTACAAGCTCAAACCTGATTCACTATAACCAAACCAAATTAAACCTTAACATATATACTGCATCAAACCAAAACAAAACCACAAAACCTATAAATATACTACATCAAACCAAACAATGTGTTTATAGAACAATATGTAGCAGTTTTGAATATCAAAACAACAATTAGCTTCCCAAGTTGTCTACGACTGTTTTCAGATTCAACATCTATACAAAACAACTTTTCAGATTGTCTACAATGAAGCAACATCAATACAAACCAGAAAATCAGAAATTAAATGAATCAACATCAATAGAACCCAATTTTAAAACTTCAATGTAGTAACATTTAACAACTGGAATGAAGAAAAATCTAATTTCCAAACTCCTTCAAATGTTCCTTCTTTTGGCATAGTCATATCAACCTTTTCTCATCTCATCCAGCCCAGACAATGATAAATATTCTGCATTTGCAAAAAGAACATTTCAAATTGATTTGTAAATGGATCAAATATCTCATTTGTTCATATTTAAAGCTCAGGGGATGAACACAGAAAACTGATTTGGGGCTTAGTGTTCTGCACCATAAGAATTATATTGATAAACACTCTAATTCATGCTGATCAAATTGATTTGGGGATTAGGGTTAGGGTTCTGCATTTGAACAATTCTTTGAAAAATTGGGGAAAAGTGGAATTTCAAGAAATTTATGTCTCAGTGTTCAACACCATAAGAATTATATAAGATAAACACTCTAATTCATGCTGCTAAAAAAATAGAAGAAATCGATCAAATTGATTTGGGGATTAGGGTTCTTCATTTGAACATAATTCTTTGAAAAATTGGGGGAAAGTAGAAATTCGAGAGATTTATGTTATGAACAGACGGATTACTACACAATCAAACCAAATTAATTTCAAATTTCAGTAGTCGACGCGAGATTACCTCGACTATGGCTATCGTTTGGATCAAAATATTCCGCCATTGAACACTGATTTCTCCCATGCCTGAGCAACATGTACCACCGACTACGTCTCTGAATCTAATTTCGTCGAATTCAATCCAATGTGTTTTTCCAGAAAATTAGGGTTCTACGTGCGGTGGGGGGAGAGAATTTGGGGATGAAAAACGTTGAAAAACGATTGAAATGAGAAAGAATGAAAAGGGCATTTACGTATTTTCACATATAACATTAAAATTTATAATAAAAAAATATTTTATAATAAAAAAACATTTTCTAAATTAAGTTTATGTTTTTTGAATAATAGAAATGTATTAAAATCATTTTTTTCTTTTTTTTGAAACCTAGACTTTGTCAAAGCCTTCATAAATCAAGGGCCTTTGAGAAAAGGCCCTTTAGACAATAAAACCAAAAAAAAAACAAGTCATTGAACCCGCTCAGCTTGTGGGCTGGTTACGGGCTTCACATTTCACAGCACGCGGCCCGCACGGACGGCTCGCACGGACCGGCCCGCCTATACACGAGCCGGGTCGTGGGTCTGATTTTTTTAGCCCGGAACCCAGCTGGCCTGACCCAGCCTGCACGAAGCCGGCCCGCGTGCAGCACTAGACTAGCCACAAACAATTAGTTTTCGTCCCGTTTTCTTTTCGATTTGTACTTTAACACGTGGGAGATTTCTCACTCGATTCTACAACATTTCACATGATTTTTGTTGGGGCGTGATCCTTGCCATCTCATCTATCGAATGCAATTGGAATTGTAAGTTTTGATCGCACGGTTGAGAAAGTCGAGTCTGTTACATAGTGACAGCTTAGATGATGGTTTTCATTTTGCGCGTTTTCGTTTCGAAATATAATCGCGTGTGTTAGCAATTGATATGTAGTGAGTGAGCAACATATTGTAATCGCTTTTGTGCCTCGAATAATCCCACAACCACTCTCCCCTCCACCGTACATGTAGGTCGTCTTCCCGACGATCGAAGCACTTAAAATCCTTGTGTTTGTTTCGATTTTGCTTCGTGATTATGTTCTATATACTCAATACAAACTTTCGATGAGGTGAGTGTTGAGTGAGATCGACGCGATCGCGATTTGAGTTTTATCTCGGTTGATCGGTTTGTAGTTGGAGAGGGCAATTTATACCTCGTTCCTAGGAGCACGATTCTAATTGTACACCCATGATTATATCTTCATATATTTTTGGATAAATATTCAGGTATGCTAATATATTCATTGTTATGTTAATTTAATGTTTATAATAATTATTTTTTGAAATGAAGATTTCTTATTATTAAATGATGATTTTTATATTTTAAAGGCCGAGAACACTATTTATATCGTACTCCTAGGAGCATGATATAGGTATTGGTTTGAGAGTTGGTTGTCGCCGGAGCTCGCAGTTGTTTCCGGTGGTTATTCTCAACATTAATACATTTGAATTATCCGTGAACTTGTAAACTAACCGTACAGTTTTTTTATAATCTTAATCTTTCTTGAAACATGTAAAATGGCAAATTTATAGACCTTCCTTTGCCCTTGTGACGCACTTCCGAGGATATCGTGGGTGGCAACCAGCAAGGAAATATGTAAGAGCACATTTGTATCGAGACTCACTAATATAAACATTCATATTTTTCTTGTGATAAATTGTAATTTCAGAAAGGTAAGTCAGTAGTCGGGATTTTTATAAATTGTGACAACTTTGTCAACTTTGTCAGACTCTTGTAATGAGGTATAATGGCCTACTCCCTGATACTGTCTTGCTGTTGCAATACATATTGAGGTTGTCTCAGAAGAAAGCTTAGACGGACTCTTAAACATCAAAGGTAACTAACTCGCCTCCTGCACGTGTTAACTACACGGAGAATCAAACGTTCAAAATGGAAATGTATATGCATCCTCAATACGAAGCGAGTTTCATATTAAGTATAGTAGAATTCAAGTAGTAGAATTGTTTGACGGTAACTAATTATTACAAAAATCTGGGGCTTTAACATAAATTATGCAGAATAGGTGACCTAATTCTAGTTTCTTATAGGGTGGTTGGTTCGATTCGATGATTTCTTATCAAATTTTATGTGTTGTTGTTGTGCACTTGTCCAGGAATGGATCGGAGGGAAGTAGTAATACGAAGTAGAGCACATGGTTTTTCGTTTCCTATATCTGAAAATATTATTTTTTGTGTGTTGCGCTTCGGTTGTTTCCAGGAGTTCTCTTACTCTAAAATGTAAATTTAAGTTCTGTATCGCATTATATGAAAAATAATGCAATCATACTCACAACAATACTTTATATTTTATTCATATGGGTACCTTTTGCTATTTTATTTTGTTCACGTTACTTACAATTGCTTTTCTCCTTAAGCAGTATTGCTTGCAAAAAATTGACTCCGAACTTTGTGTTTGCAATTGGACCATATAATAGACCCAAACATATTTTCCTTAGGAGTTGTAGTAAGTGTAAACCTCACTTCAAAGCTCTGTTTTTTAATGTTTTTCGTGAACTGCAGTTTGTTTGGCACCACCTGAACCTGAAGACCAGCAGGAGCATCGACGGTAGCCGTGTAAATCGAATATTGTTCACCGACGTTAGTCACTGTTCTTTTCACCGTCTTTGCATTATTTTCTTTTAACCCGAAAACTGCTATAGAAGGGTAGTTCATATCGGAGATTAGATCAAGACTCAAGTTACTAGGGCAATAGAAGTTAGGAGGGAGAGTGGAAGCAATAGATTCGATCACGGATGTGTTGTAGCCCATGTTGCAAAGAAACCGCAAGTAATCGATGGCTTCCGTCTCATAGACGAGCCCGGGACTGAGTGGGCCTAATAGGCTTATTTCCCCTGCTCCCATATCATACGCAGTGGCTCTTGATCCGTTGTCTGTTGTAATTTGAGTTTTGAGGTTGTTTGTATGGATCGCTGCAAATCAAGATTTGTTAATGACACCTTAATTAGTTTGTGAATGAAGGTAAAAAAAGGCGGTATTTATTGGACCTGTTGTCATTATGGCTGATCTAATAGCAGAGGCACTCCATGCGGGATGCCAAGACTTGACTAATGCAGCTAGGCCGGAAACATGTGGGCAAGACATAGATGTACCCGATTCGATCGTGAAAGCGTCGATCCCATTCTCACCATTCGGAGACCACTTTGCTCCCAAAATGTTTAATCCTGGTGCCAAAACATCAGGCTACAAAAACAAATACTTTATTGAGTTTAGCTGCTTCAAGTATGCAAAATTATATATGAGACACAAGAACCTTGAGAAGGGCTGTGACGCCATCTATAGGGCCTCTCGACGAAAACGATGCAACAACTGGAGCCGGCTTGTAATTCATTATCACTCGTGTTGGTAAGATTGTCGCCAAAGGATGCCTTGTTATATTGATATAAGATCGTATTTGGGCTCCATCCTCCTTAGTAATAGGAGCGAACGCAGTTGTTCCAAAGTCGAACGCAAGCGTACTCAAGTAATTGCTTATCAATATAATCCCGATTGCACCTTGTTTAGTCAACGAATCAATCTTTTCGTCTATGTCAGTAAAGGGGTCAATTTCACATAAAACAATTCTGTCCTTCAATTTTCTACCATCTAATGAACCTGGAATACAATTGCTACAAAAAGAAAGAAAAAACACACAATGAAATGGTTGAAACTTCTAATATGATGTGTCTATAAGTATCATACGTTGAATTAGTTGCATCGTCCGGGTGAGATCTAGCAGAGTATCCATCTACCAACCCATAAACAGCAGAATTACTGAGACTTGGAGAGATGATTCCTCCTGCCTAGGAACAATATTGGATAGATCAAGAAAAAAGAATTAGGACTAACAAATGTTTTGGTTTGAAAATGTTTATTTACATTTACGTACCCTAATATATTTGTTGTTGCCCAACACAACAGTAGATTGAAAGTCGCGGTCTATAGTGCTCGCACCAACAGTCATTATCCAAGGGCCCGCATTCTCAAGTGTCCTGGGGGAAGGGCCGCTGTTTCCAGCAGATGCCACCACGAGGATCCCCTTCTCAACAGCATGGAATGCTCCGATAGAAATACAGTCTAAGAAACCTTCGTAATCCCCACCTATTGATATCGATATCACATCTACCCCATCAGCGATCGCATCGTCGAACGCTTTGATGATGCCCGAGCTCGGGCACGCCAAATCAGCTCCACAAACAGCGTACACAGCGATCCTTGAACAAGGGGAGCCCCCTCTCGCGGTCCCCTTAGCAAGGCGGCCGTCGCGTAATGCTGCTCCAGGAACAGGAACACCAGCTGCAATCGATGCGACGTGGGTACCGTGGCCGTTCTTATCCAAGGCTGTGGTGATATAACCTGGATTATCGGGCTTTTCGTAGTATCTTGCTCCGATCACTTTCTTGTTGCACAGGAATGGAGTCGAGTTTACGTCAGCCATGCAAGTTCCCTTCCAACGTGATGGGATTGGATCCATACACTTGTCGTTGAAGCTTGAATGCTCCGGCCAGATTCCTGAGTCGAGGACGCCAATTATAGTGTCGTGGCCTCGACATGGCCAAGCTGATTCACAAGGAAAGGTCGAACTCGAGCTCGAGTGATCAATGGATTTATTAATCATCGGAAAGTCTTCACTTTGGCTCATCAGAAAATCCCAAGAATGTGTAGTGTGCAGCTTTAAAGCCCGATCGAGATGAACCGACACAACGCCTGATGTTCGCTCTATCGATTTTGCTTTCTCCTCTGATAAACGAGCAGCAAATCCAAAGAAACTCCTGTTGTAAATGTGCACAACACTATTCTTCTTCCTGAATAAATAAAATCAGTAACTTGTTATTTTTAAATGAAAATGTATCAAATTAATTAAAGGCCCCTAATATATTAGTATGTAATAAAACCATATATTGAGGTCGGTCATAAGTTGATGATGACGACTTCTTGAAGCAGCATTGCCTCCCATGTAAATGATATACACTTGATCGGGGGATGAAGATTCGTTAGCTTCACCAATATATAAGACAAGAACCAAAACAAACAAACTAGTCAAAAATATATAAAAATCTCTCATACTTAATATTTATTTCTCTCCAATTCAAATGTAGTGATAACATTGCAGTTTGAAAATGTTTAGTTTCTACTTTATTTATATATATGTATATATATATATAGTCGCTTTTCTATGCGCACTCATACGTAAGCAGTCATCAAAATTTTTGAAAATATTATAATAGTTTTTATTTATTATTCTAACTTTAACATGTAATTCTATATTAAATAGATTTTGTCTCCTTTTTTTTCTCTCTTTGCCATTAATATATATAGAGAGAATGTGACTTTTTTGTTATATTTGATAAGGGGGCGGAGGCATTTAAAGACCAAAGCATAAGAGTATACAAGTTCTGAAGCCCCGTCCATAAAAATGTAAGTTAAGTAAGCCAATTGTTCTGAAGCCCCGTCCATAAAAATGTAAGTTAAGTAAGCCAATTTGAATGAAAAGACTTAACTGCCCTTAAAAGCTATCTTTTCTCACAAAAAACAAATCGAATATTACAAAATAACAAAAAGAATATCAGAAAAATAAAGTTGCCCCACAAAATCAATTTTCGACGTTTGAAATTCACACGCACGACGAGCGCCGCCACGGTGAAACACCAGCCCCGACCATTATATTCATTTGTTAAACAGCAAGGGTAGTGTAGACTTTTCCTACCCAATTGCCTAATAAACTTCTACTTTTATAGACAGGGCCTCAGAACTTATTTATTTTATGAGGTGGTCCTGAATCCGGTATTCCCACTTTGATAAGTAGATGAGTTTAAAGTCCCAATGGTTAAAATGCCACTTGTCATTGCTATATTTAAACCATTTGGGTAAATTTTAGAAAATGACAATTGATACTTGCCATTTTTTGGCAAAATAGAAGATGACCCTTGTCATTTTAGTAAAACCATTGGGGTTGCTCTCAACCACTCAAAATTTAACAAGTTTTTTTAAATTATAAAATTGATATGATCACATACCAAAAAACAACATTATATTATTTAATTTTATAAAATGGTCATTGCTATATTTAAACCATTAGGGTAAATTTTAGCAAATGACAATTGACACTTGCCATTTTTTGGCAAAATAGAAGATGACTCTTGCCATTTTAGCAAAACCATTGGGGTTGCTCTTATAAAACTGTGAGTTTTTTACACCAATTATCCATAAAATGTCTCTTATACCTTACTATTTCAATAAATCCAAAAAAACAAAAACAAAATACAAAAACAATATCAATTAACATAAAAATAAAAAGAAAATAGATGTGGGGGCCACGAAATCAGATTTATTGTTTGGTTTGAGGGTTTGGTGTCGGTTTATTGTGCATTCATATCCTCCATATTCATCACATATCTACCAAGTCCCAATGGTTAAAATGCCACTTGTCATTGCTATATTTAAACCATTTGGGTAAATTTTAGAAAATGACAATTGATACTTGCCATTTTTTGGCAAAATAGAAGATGACCCTTGTCATTTTAGTAAAACCATTGGGGTTGCTCTCAACCACTCAAAATTTAACAAGCTTTTTTAAATTATAAAATTGATATGATCACATACCAAAAAACAACATTATATTATTTAATTTTATAAAATGGTCATTGCTATATTTAAACCATTAGGGTAAATTTTAGCAAATGACAATTGACACTTACCATTTTTTGACAAAATAGAAGATGACTCTTGCCATTTTAGCAAAACCATTGGGGTTGCTCTTATAAAACTGTGAGTTTTTTACACCAATTATCCATAAAATGTCTCTTATACCTTACTATTTCAATAAATCCAAAAAAATAAAAACAAAATACAAAAACAATATCAATTAACATAAAAATAAAAAGAAAATAGATGTGGGGGCCACGAAATCAGATTTATTGTTTGGTTTGAGGGTTTGGTGTGGGTTTATTGTGCATTCATATCCTCCATATTCATCACATATCTACCAAAACCAAACAAAAAAAAAATCAAAAATTCTCTCCAATTCCACACAAAAAATTGTACATGTTGCCCCGTTAGATTCTGGAAAACGCCGGTGGAATATACGCGTGGCTAAACGAGCGAAAACGAGAGGTACGTGTTCCCGTTTATTGCCGTTTTTTTCTACGTCTGTTACTCGATGGGTTACTCGATCGCGCGTACCATCGAGTAACTAAGAAATTTTGAAGATAAACATTACTCGAACTGAGGTTACTCGAACTGAGTAATGTTTCGAGTAACCCTAATTACAGTAACAGGTTTCGAGTAACCTTATTCCAGTAACACAGATTCGAGTAATGTGAGGTTACTCGAACTGAGGTTACTCGAATTAATTTACTGGCTGATCCTGTTACTCGAATGCAACAGGCCATCCTGTTACTCGGATGTAATAGGCCATCCTGTTACTCGATGGAACAGTCCATTCGAGTAACAGTGCCTGTTTTTTGCAAAAAAAGCATTTTTTTCGTAATTTTTGGTTTGTTTCATCGATATATATGGATATGTTGTAATAGTTAACCTAATTCAATAATGTTTTTTGTAATTGTAGATGTCGAATCAACGAATCACGATACGTTACGGTGGTCGTTGGGATCGAACGGTCTACGTCGACGGGATAGATATGTGTCTTTTCTTCAGGAGGGATCAAACTACCCTTGATGGTCTTGTGAGCCAGATTCGTGCCGTTTTGCGCCCTCCGCTAGGGGTGAGAATGAGCCAGGCTACTCGACAGGGGCCTATGGCTCGGCCTACAAAAGCTCGGGCTCGGCTCGTTTAATAAACAAGCCAGACTCAAGCTTTTATAAAAGCTCGTTTATATAAACAGGCCGAGCTTGAGCTTTCTTTTAAGCCTTTGAAGCCTAGCAGGCCGGCCTATTTAATATATATATATATATATATATATATATATATATATATATATATATATATATATATATATATATATATATATATATATATATATATATATTATTCATAAAGTACTTCATATATAAATATTTAATAAGCTTATAAATTATAATATATAAATATATTAATAAAATATTTATCTAAATTAAGGAAACAATACAATTCATTTAGTTGTAATTTTTTAAGTACTTATTAATATATCATACATTGTTAAAAAAATTATAATTGAAAAGTGAAATAGATTATTTTATATTGATCGGAGAATATTTTGAACTTGTTATAAACTCAAGAGAATTGAGAGAGAATTATAGAGTAATAAGAGAGACAATATGAGAGGGGAATTGAATTCTTATGAATTGTTATTTCATTCATATGGGGAGACCCCTTTATATAGGATACAAAATAGGGTTTCTGTTTTGTTCACCAAGAAAGGGTAAACTAGTCATTCACTAAATAATAATATTCATAACACTCCCCCTTGAATGACTATTTACAGTATTGCTGCCTCGTTAAAACCTTGCCAGGAAAACCCAGTGGGACAAAACCTGAGCGAAGGAAAAAAAGTACAGCTTGCTCCCCCTGATTGTAATCACCGAAGATCTTTGACTTTTGAAAATAGTTATTGGTGATCAATCCATCTCATTAAAACATGTAACTAATAAAACGATATAGGAAAAACTTAGTTATTCAAATATACATTTTGGTCTTCAGGACACAACCTTCGAATTGTCGAGTTTCACATTCATTTGTATTATTGTATATTTTTCGTCCTTCTGGGAAATGCCTTTACCAGACATCTATATTGACAAGAGCATTCGCAATTGCTATAACCGGCCGGTAACTCTTCTGGAGTATTTGAGATGCGTCTAGTGTTCAATATACATTTCTTGACAAATTAACAATAATGTGAACTTCAATTCACAATCATTTGAACTTCAGGTTCAATATCTCACTTTATCTCGAAAATAAACTCATATAGAACATTCTGATGTTCTCATTATTATCGAGTGATGTACATGCCTCGTTAAAAACCTCTTTATAAAACCCTGTAGGAAAAAATACTCGAGGAAAAGAGTACATGACATTCACATTTATATTGTGGTGATTGTCTCGTTAAAAACCTTTAACTAAGAAAACCCCGTGGGAAAAACTTAGTAGAGGGAAAAAGAGTGCAATCACTTGGTCTTCGGGACCAATCACTGGTCTTCGGGACCTTATATTCAATATCATTTTTGTCCATAATGACATATGTAATATGATATTTTATATGTTCTGATTTTCATTTCCTTTCATTTAAGGAATTTTTCTAATGACTTCTACATGGTCAGATCATACATTCGATGCATATATCTATCGTTGTTGCTGCCATAAATATTAAGTAACGGAACTTAATGTCATCCTTAAAAATATCGAGTTTCTGCGAAAAACTCTTGAGCAACTAATCTCGCTTCTATATCTCACCACATCATTACTCGTTTTTCTTACGAACCACCCACGTATATCCTTCTGGGATAATATTTAGATGTGTGTATTATATAGTCAAAATATCTCTTTTATTTAGCGAGTCATGCTCATCCTCAATTGCTCGATTCTTATTTTTCGAGTGCTGCTGGCACACTATCATTGATTTGAGCTTTGGATCCAAATTTTCTAGAGCAACTTTTGAAACAAATATGTCGTTAACGACTTTCTATGTTTCCATGTTGATGACAATTCAATATATCAACCAAATCTTTAATCATTTCCCAAAATATTTAATTTGGTTGTTCCGCAATCCCACGATTTTCAATTATCATGTGCACATGCTTCTTCAATGGGATTTTCATCTAACTCTCTTCAGGAGATTTTGAGGGTGACTAAATTTTAGTACCGCAGATTTATTTTATATCTTGAGATCGATCTAATACGCTTCATGCGTATATTAGAATCAACATTTGAGTTGATCTTGTTTTGGTTGTTTTTGTACTTGTCGGTAGTATTTGCTGGTAATAGAGGGTTTTGAAAACAACATAAAATGGTAAATTTGTTATAGGTAAGAAAGCAAGAGGATTAAGTTATAGCAGAAATCATAAGTAGAACATGGATGCTCAAGGCACCTCTTCATTCATATATTCATACTTAGAATTCATGATTAAAATATAAGGTTGCATGTCCCCTTTTCCTCTCTTACATGCCCTCTATTTATAATACTCAATGCATGGCTGAATTATGCCACCTAATGCCCACATATCGGCCTCTCATTGGACCTGCAATCCACTAATATGATACATTAAATACCCACTAATATCCTTTAGTTCTTAATCTGTCCCTTTCCCCGTGAGGTTCCAGCTTACTGCCTGGTGTCCCTGAAGTCTTCCCGGGCGATTTCCCTGTGAAAGGAGTCTGACTCTACCGTGCAATCTCTACTGTCCGAGCTTCTCGTCTTCTTCTCTGATATGCCTTTGAAGGTCTTTATGGCTTGTCTTGGCTGACTTTCTCTCTTGATGACGTGGCCCTTTGATTCGTGACACGTGTCGGTGACCGTTTTCTCGGGTATAACATAGGCCCCCAGGAAAATTAGAGTTTTCAACTCTGATTTCCCTGAAGTTTATGGTGGTTTTCCTCGGTTGACTCGTCTTGGAAATATCATTCTGACTTTCTGTTGGTGGTTGAGACTTCATTTAATCTTGTTTTTACGCCTTTAAGGGCTCTTCGATTCTGGATTATAGCTTCATATCATGGCTTTTACTTGGAATAGAGATGTGTACCAGAATCAAATAACTAGCTTCTCTTCTCGGATTAGGAATCGGTTGATGAAAACTAAGTTGCCTCTTTCTTTGTCTTTTTCTCAGAAGTTTCCGGAGCTCGATGGACAGGATGTTGCTTTGGTAGATGCTTTTGAACGGATCTGGACAGTGAAAGTGGAGAAGGATGGTCGACGCCCCGCTCTGAGTGACGGTTGGAACAAATTTGTGAACGCCGCCTTGTCTCGGTGGGCGGAACCATCTTTCTAGAGTCGCGTGGGCAAAAGTCTTTCAATATTGGAGTATTTGGGAGGGATGGAGAGGAGATCATTGACCTGGGAACTGACTCTGAAGATAGCTCGATCAATTCCGAACCTGAAAATCTTCCTGCAAAAGATGACTGGGGATATACCTCCGCGTGAAATCTTTCCAAAAAAATAGAAAATTTGTATTTTCTCTGTAAAATAATGTTTCCTGGGTTTATTCTTCAGGATTTATTTCCCAAGATTTTCCCCCGGTGAAATGAATAAGTGTTGTTGTTTTTGAAGGACTCTTTACATTCGTAAATTTGGATAAGTATCAGAAAACTTATTTCTTAATAAATCAGTAATTTATAAATAATAATAAAAAAGATAGGAAAAAGATTACTTTTCAACCTTACCTTTGTCAGTAAGTACTTGCCACGTGGCTTTCTCCTGGCCAAGTATTTTAGGTTTTACGGGGTAGTGGAAAGACACTCGAGTACGTTTTTCATCGGTAACCGCCCTCTCTTCCCCTTCCCTGATCTTAACCGTTGATTAAATCAAGAGGCAGGGTTAATTTTCAGAGTACATTAACCCTTTTTGAATTTCAAAACTCCACAACTCCCTTCGATTCTCAGATCTAGAAATCGGTAAGAAATTTCTTTTCTCTGCAACTTTTACTGTGTAAATTTGTGTAATTCGTAGTGTAAATTTCCTTCTACAACCCCAATATCATGCCAAAATACACGAGAGTCGTCCGTCCCAGAGTAGTCGAGGAACCTCACGTTCTGCTCGCCCGCCAATACAAAGAGTTCATGGAGGCGGCGGAACCGGCCTTGCCGGAGTTTCGACTGGATGAACTAGATGCGGCTCATCCCTACGTTCCTGCTGTGAGGACCATCACAACAGTTCAACCAGACCCGAATCACCAGGAGTGGGGTGCGCACGGCCGAGATAGCACGGTGACGGCGGATGACCTCGCCGACTGGAGGGATGACTGGCGGATTCCCTTCAACGTGCATTTGCATGCGCCAGAAGAGGGAGAATCCGCCTGCTGTCCACCTCCGGGCATGGTGGCCATCGGCGTCGATGCGATGGAGCAAGGTCTGCGATTTCCCCTGCATCCTTCAATTTCAGGCCTGTTGAACCGGTGTGGAGTGGCTCCTCATCAAATTCATCCGAATGGGTGGGCTCAGTTGTATGGAGTTTTGACGGTTTTAGGGCAAGTGGGATTCTCTCAACCCCTCACGGGGGAGGAATTCCACTTGTTCTTTAGTCCAGTCAATTTCCAGAAAGGGTTATTGGGTGATTACACAGTTCGTTGTAGGAGACATATGGTGAAGATAAAAGAACCTGAAGTTAAAGATCCTACTTGTTGGGATCGATGGTTTTATGTCTCGGGGAGATGGAGAACTCAGACCCGAGAGGGAGAAATTGAAATTCCTTTAACTTATGGCGTTAAAGATGAAAGTAAGTAAGTTATACTCTTAAGTTTTTACAGTTTTGACTGATCAAAAATTGTTTTTATGTTTGTAGGTGCCCGGATTTCCAAATCTGACTATTGCATCCCGTGGGATTTGGCAACAGCGAATCTTTTGGCCCAGTGCATCCCTATTACCGAGAGGGACTTAGTGTATCTTAACGACGACAGTATTCGTGACGCAGCAGACTTGTTTTGTCCTCCATTTGTTGAAGACAAACCTTGTTTTGGTAATGTTCTGTATTTTTGAGAGTTTTTATTCTATTTCCTGGGGATATATTCCCCGGGGAAATCTCAGTATTTTTGTTGGGCGTAATATTTTTACTTTCCCTGTACAGAATTCTTCTCTACAGTGTTCGACGTGAGACCATCAAATATGGCGGATAACAGACTGTTTGAAAGACTTGGACTTGTGGATCCATCTCAGACGGGAAAAGCCCGTAAATCAAAAACCAGTTCAACCAGCATAGGTGGCCGAGGATCCGTAAGGACTCAGGGTGGGGCAGTTGGTGCCCCGGCTTCCCGGACCAGATCCCGAACTGTCTCCGCCCAGGGCGGCGAGACAGATTCTCTGGGGATCATGGAGGTGGTGGACTCCTACAAAGAATCCTCTACTCCTGCTGATGTGGTGATGACTGATGTTGTTCCCAGCCAGGGTTTGCCTCCCTCTGGGTCATCCACACTTCTGCAAGTCAAGCTTGAAGGAGAAAAGAAAAGGAAGAAGGTTGATGGGAGTATAATTGATGTGACTGAATCACCTCCCCGTGCTGACATGAGTCAGTCTGTTTTTGGAGTTGAAAAAGTTATTTCTGACAAGTGAGTTTTATTTACTTTATGCTCTTTCTTTATTTTACAAAACATTCAATCTTATTCTTATGTTTTATTTCTTGGCTAGGTTTTCCCAGGAAAAACTTCCATCTGTGCTCCTTCCCTTCTTCTCTGGCAAAGGCCCCATTGACCCTGTCACTACTCTGGGCAATCCTGTAGGTGATTCAATTGATGCAGTTGGGAGGTGCTGGACCTCAGAGCTCAATGACCTGATGGACCATGAGGAACATGCCTTTTCCCTGGCCCTTAAACTGGCCAGTCAAAGTGCAGTTTCCATCTCTGGTGCTCATACCATGGATGAGAAACTCAGAGCTAAGGTTACCAAGCTTCGCATCACCAACACTGGTCAAGAAACACAAGTAAAGGAGCTCAACGCAGCCTACATAGCCGCGGAAGGGGACAGGGATAGGTGGAAGAAGGTTGCAGACACTGCACGGGCAGAGGTGGGGAAGTTGAAGTCTGAGATGCAGGAAGCCTTGAAAACCATCAAGGAAAAAGAAGAACAGATTGAGGACGCCCAGGACAGCTTTGTCAGGGAAAAGAAAGAGCTAAAGGATGAGGTGGCCAAAGTCACCAAGGAACTGAAACAGGTCCAGGATGATTTTGCACAGTCCATGGAAAGAGTTGTGGAGCTCGAAACCCTACTAGACTCACCTGCTCACAATCCCAGGGTATTGACTGACCTCCTTTATGTAACTGCATATGTTGATCTCATCAGGTCTGCAGCAAAGGAGAAGAATGATGTGGCCAAAGATTATGGGCTCAAACTCCTCAAGGATCACATGAAGGGATGCATTCTGGATTCCAGAGTTCCTCAACCTTTCATGGATCTGGAAGTTGTCCATGGGATTGACATGAAATGGTGGCCATCATACAGTCTCCTCTCTATGCCTGGTGAACCTGCAAAGCTAGCTGATGATGCTCCTGTTGATGAAGATGATTTTGAAGATGAGGGTTTGGATCTGCTTGGTGTTGGGCCTGATGGCAAGCCAAAAGATCCTCTGGTAACCCCCCTGGTGATGGTAATTCCACCTCCTGAGTTTTACAACTCAGGAGTCTGCTAAAATGACCTTTACTCTGAGTGTAAAAAGCTCAGAGGTTTTTTTTATTTAAGTTTTTATTCTGGTTTGGGCCTGTGGCCATAAAACAATATTTGCTATTTTTGTTTGGATTTTAAAGGCAGTTTTTGCCTGGGACAAGTTTTAATATTTTGTTGGTGTGTAATAACTTAGTAAGTTATTTTTGGATATTATCCTTTGAGTCTTACTAATGGCCCTTCCACCGTTTTGTTTAGGTTTCTTTTTACCACAATTATCTATCACTTTACAAGTCAGTTTAGCTTGTTTGGTGAATCGTAATTCTTGTGAATAGATAACTTTTGGCTCACACCCAAGTTTTATTTTAAAACTTTGTTGGGACTCTTCGTGAGTTCTTTGTCCTGCAAAAGTGATTTTCGGATTTAGTTACCTCTCGGAATTCTCTCTGATTCTAAGTAACATTTTTCTCCTCCATCTCTCCTTTTACAAAGACTGACCGATCCTGTGGTTTGTTTCTTTATGAATACCTCTTAGAATTTTCTTCAGACCAATATCTTCCTCCCGCGTGATTCTTGAGTTTCTTTTACTCTTTTGAATCCGTACGCTGAAAGAAGTGTTCGGCCCCATAATCTACAGATTTTTTGGGTCTTTACCGAACCTTAGTATTCTTTAGGAATACTCAATATTCTTTGTTTTTACCGGGAAATTTATTCTATTTCTCGGGGTAATATTTTTCCATTTTGTAGGCAAAATATAACTTCAAGAATCATATAAATATTTTTAGTAAATTCTGAGAAAGATTTACAAGAGTAGAAAAAAAAAAGGTTTTTACAAAAATAACATTTTTACAAAAAGCCAAAATTAACCTTTTGGTTTGTTTTAATGATAAAACTTCTTTAAATGCAACGCATTCCACCGATACTGATCCTTGGTCCCGTCGAGAAGCTCTAACTCGTACGCTCCGTTTTGGAGGCAATGGCTCACTCTAAACGGTCCCTCCCAGTTCGGCCCCAGTGCTCCCTGGTGCGTTCCTAAGATTTTCTTCAGCACCAAGTCTCCCTCTTGGAATTCTCGTGTTTTTACTTTTGAATTAAATAATTTTGCAATTCTTTGTTTGTTCATGGAATTTAGAGAATCAGAAGCTAACCTTCTTTCTTCAAGAAGATCTAACTCTTTACGGATGGTTGCTTCATTCTCCGGGGAGATTTCCTGAGCGGTCCGATGTGATAACACCGTTATTTCCGCTGGAATTACTGCTTCCGTTCCAAAAGCCAAAGAGTAGGGGGTCTCTCCAGTGGCATTTCTGGCTGTGGTACGATATGACCACAGAACCTCTGGGAGTTCATCCGCCCATTTTCCTTTGCGACTTTCCAATTTTGATTTGATGGTATGTTTTAGTATTTTATTAACTGCTTCAACTTGACCATTTGTCTGGGGATGGTAAGGGGTAAAGAATAGCCTTCTGATTTTCCATTTTGCACAGAACTCCTCTACCTCGGCCCCATCAAATTGTTTTCTGTTATCGAAAATGATTGGCTCGGGTAAACCGAATCGACATATAATGTTCTTCCATATGAACTTGATGACCTGGGGTTGATCAATTTTGTTCAATGGTTCTGCTTCAACCCACTTGGTAAAATAGTCGACTGCTACGATCGCATATTTCACTCCGCCCCGTGCGGTTGCCAGTGGCCCGATAAGATCGATACCCCACCGAGCAAATGGCCACGGGCTGTAAATGGATTTCAAGTCTTCTGGGGAAATACGGATGTTAGGCCCATTTGTCTGGCATTTGATACATTTACGTGCATACCCGACTGCGTCCTTTCTCAGGCTTGGCCAGTAAAATCCTTGCCCCATGGTTTTGTGTGCCAGGGATCTTCCCCCCGCATGGTTTCCACACACACCATCATGTATTTCTTCCAGGATTTTAAATCCTTCTTCCTTCGACACACATTTTAGTAGTGGAAGGGAATAACTTCTTCGGTAAAGTTGTGTATTTATTAAAGTATACTTTGCCGCTCGGGTACGAAGTTGTTTTGCTTCGGTTTTATCTGCTGGTACTTCCCCGGTATCTATGTACCGTTGGATGGGAATCCGCCAGTCTTCTCCGGCCCCGGCAAGTATTTGCATTTGTATTTCTCTTTGTTCCACTGATGGGGACATTAATTTTGTCAAAACAATATTTGAGAAGTCTGCTGAGCCCTCAGCTGATGCTAACTTTGACAGGGCGTCAGCTTGTGAATTGTGTTCCCGTGGGATTTGTTCAATTATAACTTCAGGGATTTTTTTCGCAAAGTTCCCATACCAATTTTAGGTATTTTATCATTTGTTCACCTCTGGCCTCATAGTCCCCACTTACATGGTTTACTACTAGCTGAGAGTCCATAAACACATGAAGTTTTCTTGCCCCGACGGCTATAGCCAATTCTAACCCAGAAATGAGAGCTTCGTACTCTGCTTCATTGTTAGACGTGGGGAATTCAAATTTCACCGCATGAGTTACTGAATCTCCGTCGGGACTGAGTAATACCACACCTGCCCCCGAGCACGCGGTGGTAGATGATCCATCTACGAACAGCTGCCAGGCGCGTGGTTGATTCTGGGATTTCTCAGGGAAAGTTAATTCCACAATAAAATCTGCCAGGGCTTGCGCTTTGATTGCTGTCCTCGGGGCGAAAGTTATGTCATACTGACTAATTTCTAACGCCCAACGCAGGAGTCTCCTGGTGATATCTGACCGGTGCAATACTTGCCTTAAAGACATAGTAGTCAAAACCTCAACGGGGTGCTCGAATAAGTACGCCCGGAGTTTTCTTATCGACACTATTAAAGCATATGTTAGTTTTTCCAGTGGAGTGTATTTAATTTCTGCCTCATGTAGTACTTGGCTCACAAAATAAATTGGGAAATGTTGTATTCCTTCTGGCCTTGTCAGGACTGCACTGATGGCGTGTTCTGAGGCGGCCAAGTACAGATACAGCTTTTCTTCTGGTTTAGGTGCCACAACTACCTTAGGATTGGACAGATATTCCTTTATTCGTACAAAAGCTTGTTGGGCATCCTTTTTCCAGTGAAATTCCTGTCCTTTGATGGAAGCAAAGAACGGACGAGTTTTATCTCCCAGGCAAGAAATGTATCTATTCAGGGCGGCTAGACGACCCGTGAGTCGATGTACGCCTTTTACGTCCCGGGGATCTTGCATATCCAAGATAGCTTGGACTTTGGTAGGGTTGGGCTCAATGCCTTTCTCGCTAACCACATGCCCCAGGATCATCCCTTTCTTGATTCCAAAGTTACATTTCTTGGGGTTTAATTTCATGTTGTAATGCCCCAGAATTTTAAAAACTTCTTCGAGGTCTTTGATATGATCCGATTCATTTTTAATTTTTACAATTATATCATCAATGTATACTTCCATGGTTACACCAATCAAATCAGAAAACATTAGATTTACCAACCTTTGATAGGTGGCCCCCGCATTCTTCAGGCCAAAAGGCATTCTTTCCCAGCAATAGATCCCTTTTTCTGAGTAGAATGTCGTGTGTTCGACGTCATTTGAATGCATGGGAATTTGATGGTACCCGGCCTTGGCGTCTAGTGTTGAGAATATTGCGTGACCTGTCAAATTATAAACCACATGGTCGATGTGTGGCATGGGAAAAAGGTCTTTCGGGCAGGCATTGTTCAGATCAGTAAAATCTATACACAAACGCCATGCCCCTACCGTTTTAGTTACCATTACCGCATTAGAAAGCCAAGTGACATCACTCGAAGCTTTCCTGACCAGTTTGTTTTCAATTAGTTTATCTACTTCCCCGGCGAGTGCCTGGCACTTCTCGGGGCCCATTTTCCTACGCTTCTGCGCAATTGGTCTCTTGTAGGGATCAATTTTCAATCGATGGCAGGCATGTTTAGGGTCTATTTTCCCTAAATCGGCACTGGACCATGAGAAAGTAGAAACGTTCTCCTTAAGGAACTTTATAATACCACTCCGGGTAGTTGATTCCATATGGGTCCCTACAAGTATTTGTTTTTCGGTTTGTTCTGGATCTAAAACTATAGAGTCCAGCGTTTCAACCATCTCTACAACGGGTGCTTTTTTGCATTGATATCCACCCCGTGAGCCCCAATCATCCAAGTCTGGTTTGGATTGGGGAAGTTTTTTACCGGTAGGTGCTAAGTCTACACTGGGTTCTTCTTCGGGGGGATTATCTTTGTTGTCCGAGGGGATTTGAATAATTTCCCCGTGCGGGTTTTTCGGAGGAGAATTCATTCCTTCCTCTGGGATTTTGATAACATTTTTAATATGATCGATTTGTTTTATTTTGCTTTCCTCCAAATTGATTTGGGGAATGTTATCGTTTACTTTGGTTTTGGTTTTATCGAGATCGTGAAAATACATCAAATTTTTTTTAGCCATTACTAGGTCCCCTCTGACGGTGCCAACTGCACCGGAGGGTGTTGGAAACTTAATACAGTAGTAGTAGGACGAGGCAACTGCTTCAAAAGCGTCCAGAAAGGGCCTGCCTAACAAAGCATTATAGCCACTAACCTTATCAACTATTACAAACTTCAGATTCCTAACCATCACGACTTCGGGGTTCTTCGCGTCCATCATTTCCACCGGGAGGATGATTTCTCCGTAGGGAATGATTACATCGTCACCAAATCCTTTCAACACCGTATCGCACGGGTTGACATAGCGTGCCAGTTTCCCCATCAGATCCAGGGTCTTTTTGTAATGAACATTTAGATGCGCGCCATTGTCCACCAACGTGCGAGACACGTCCAGACCGAGGATTCTTGCCTTTATCACTAAAGGCACATCCTTCGGGAATTTTGTCTCGGCTCGATCTTCCGGGGTGAAAGTTATCACCGCCGTTTCATTGATCGAAGCTTCCTTTGTCGGGGCAGTTTCATACCAAACTTCCCACATCTGGAAGTCTCTTTTACTTTTGCGGTGGCTTTCCTCGTTCACCGGCCTCAAACCGCCGATCATCATGATCTGACCCACTCTCGGTGGGTCCTGCGCCGGGGGAGGTGGCGGCATAGCTGGTGCGGGTACTTCCCGGGGAAGAGGCCCCTGCGGATTTCCCCCTGCACCTGGCCTGGGCAAGAATTGCCACAGCTTTCCATCCTGGAAAAGTTTCCACAACAGTTTCACCAGCTGTCTGCACTGGCTGGTGTTGTGACCAATCTTTTCATGAAAGGCACACCATTTGTTGGGATCCAACTTGTCCGGGGAAGTTAGAATTGGAGGTGGTCTTTCCAACAGGTCAGATTTTTGTATGACCATGATATTCAGAATTTCTGCTGGCGAATGACCACTCTGAGCAATTAGATTTCTTTCCAGCTCACGGACCTCATCCATTCGTGGATCACTTGGCCGGGGGCCTGGTTTTTTGCCAATGTAATTTGGCCTGCGATCGGAGGAAAAAGAAGGTTTTTTCTTTTGCTCGAGGGAGTGTCCCCCTCCAGCAACAAGACGCTGGTACGCCACTTGGGCCCCAGCTTTCCTTCTAAAATCCTCGTACGATCGGGGATAGTTTAACATAGCAAATTTAAACAACTTAGAATTTCTTCTCAAACCTACCAACACAGTGTGAAGTTTGAGGTTGTCACCAATCTCCTCACCGCCCGCCATGAGGAGTTCTTCAACGCGATCAACATAAGACTCGTCTGTTTCATTCTCACCCTGTTTGACTCCAAGCAGCTTCTGACTATATTCCATATAGGAAGCTTTGGATGCAAAATACGACACAAACCTTTGCACCAAATCGTCAAAACATTTGATAGAATGTGCAGGTAAGCTGACGTACCATTGGTGGGGAATATCGCCCAGGGTGAGTGGGAACAATTTGCACCGAGTAGCATCAGTGGCTCCTCGACCGGACATGTATGTCCTGAATCTGCTCAAGTGAATTTCTGGGTCAGTCTTGCCGCTGTACAAAGTGGTTTGCATGGGCTGGACCTCCAGTTGCATGGGAGCTTATTCAACCTCAGGGGCCAAGGGATCATTATGACGACCTGTCGGGGCGGCGAGAATCTGATTTTCATTCAATCGCCTTTCCAGCTCAGAGTATTTCTGCCTTAAATCGGCCAGTTCAGGATTAGCCCCGGGGGCCCTGGGAACCCTCCCCGGTGAAAAGTTCACACGTTGTCCGTGCATGTCACTTCTGCTAACCTGTCGATGAGGATCAGTAGAAGTACCTACTGATTCTGCTCTTTTGTTTAGATTTATGGCTCGGCGCATTCTGCGATTCCCCCGGGGAACACGGCCAGTTCGCTCGGGGCCCTTGTCTGGATTTGCCCCGGCGGGTGCGTGCACGCCCCTCACCGGGATCACAGGGGTTGTCATCACATATTTCAAAGACACCAGTTCTGCCACTGCTTCATCTATTTTTTGTGGAGTATCAAGACTTGCGAATCTAATCGGAGGCGGAGCCTTAGCCGTCGACGACCCTCCGAGATCGTAAGGATGGAGACGGCGATTCCGACGTCGTGACCGAAGTCGACGTTGTCGTTGATCTGCCTGACTGTCAGTAGGCTTATCGGCCTCTGCATGTTTGCTATTATGCTCATCGGAGCTAATCTGGGTAGGTGGCGGCAGCTCCTTATTTTCAGGTTCTGGGTTCTTAGACGGAGATGGAACCTCGGGTTCCACCATCACGGCCTTACCCATTACAGCCCGCCACCTGCCACTTGTGCCGGATGCACCTGACACCGTAGTACCTTCATTTTCGTTCACCATTTCTGATTTCAATCGAGCATTTCTGCAACTTAATACCTGATGCTCGATCCTTCTAGCGCCAACTGTTTTGGTTGTTTTTGTACTTGTCGGTAGCATTTGCTGGTAATAGAGGGTTTTGAAAACAACACAAAATGGTAAATTTGTTATAGGTAAGAAAGCAAGAGGATTAAGTTATAGCAGAAATCATAAGTAGAACATGGATGCTCAAGGCACCTCTTCATTCATATATTCATACTTAGAATTCATGATTAAAATATAAGGTTGCATGTCCCCTTTTCCTCTCTTACATGCCCTCTATTTATAATACTCAATGCATGGCTGAATTATGCCACCTAATGCCCACATATCGGCCTCTCATTGGACCTGCAATCCACTAATATGATACATTAAATACCCACTAATATCCTTTAGTTCTTAATCTGTCCCTTTCCCCGTGAGGTTCCAGCTTACTGCCTGGTGTCCCTGAAGTCTTCCCGGGCGATTTCCCTGTGAAAGGAGTCTGACTCTACCGTGCAATTTCTACTGTCCGAGCTTCTCGTCTTCTTCTCTGATATGCCTTTGAAGGTCTTTATGGCTTGTCTTGGCTGACTTTCTCTCTTGATGACGTGGCCCTTTGATTCGTGACACGTGTCGGTGACCGTTTTCTCGGGTATAACAGATCTCTTTGGTATTTGAACTCTTATAGTTCATTTATCACAAATATATGTGATTTTGTCACACCTTCATTAATATGTAAATGACTTTGGCAGATTACTTGTTGAATATTGCAAGTCACTTATTTTCATGAACTTCAAGTTCAATTGATTGGTGCGTGGATCTAAAATTGAAGATCGTTTTCATTCAATGAAATTTCTCGGCATTTATAACTTTTATATTCTTATCTCCCCCTAATGCCAGGAAATGATATTCGTTAAATATGCAACTCAGCGTAATTGATTTAAACCGATCTTCTGGATCGCGGGCTCGAGATATACCTTATTTTCTATTATGCTCGTTCATAAAAATACGCTTTAGTGGTGATATGAATATAAGTTCCATATTTCAAATTAATTCGCAGATGGGAAATAACAATTTCCACGCACTCAATAATAATCATGATATGCATCATTTTAATTTTAAGTACATTTGTAGTACTCGTGGGGATAATTAGTAAAGCTCTTCCGGAGCTCACTCTTAATATAACATCATTTGTATAACAAATTTTTACCAATAATCCTTCGGGGATCAAAATAAATTTAAATATATAATTTTCTCAGAAATTACATCTAATTGGAATCGACTTTTTCGATATTCAATGAGTACCTACATAGTACATTTATTCTCGATTTTCAAAAGATATCCTTCAGGGATAATTCATATGTAATCATTGTTTCAACGAGAACAATCGATGTAACTTTATTCAAAAACATTTAATGTTTGAACTTTGCTTATTCGGGAGCAATCAATAAAAATATATTATTTCAAGAATATTTTGTATTATTTGTATGAATATCAATATCGATTTAAAAATATTTAAAATTTAATTGTTACATCAAAACAATTTGATTTGATATTTCTCCGGGAATATCATATCATGGTGTTCTAACATTTAAAATTTAATTTTGATATAATTCTTCAAGAATATCATATTATAATGTTCTTCAAGAACATTAAAATTTTAATTGATTTATTAAACATAATTAATTTGATATTACTTCAAAAATATCATATTATAATGTTCTTCAGGAACTTAGGCACAATTAATTTGATATTATTTCAAGAATATCATATTATAATGTTTTTCGGGAATATTTGAATTTAAGAAGAAAGGAGAAGAAGTAAATATATTTATAATTATTAATGAATATAAACAAACATATAAATTCTTGCCTTGGAGTTCGGATCTTGGATGGGTAGAACTTGGATGAAGAACGCGGTTGAGCTTCTCGTGCTGATAACGTGTTATAAACTCAAGAGAATTGAGAGAGAATTATAGAGTAATAAGAGAGACAATATGAGAGGGGAATTGAATTCTTATGAATTGTTATTTCATTCATATGGGGAGACCCCTTTATATAGGATACAAAATAGGATTTATGTCTTGTTCACCAAGAAAGGGTAAACTAGTCATTCACTAAATAATAATATTCATAACAGAACTTCTTTTTATTTATAAGAGGTTGTTTACTTGTTTTATTATTATTATTATTATTAATTACGTAAAAGTAAAAATAATTTTATGAAATAAATTAAATATAAGCAAATTTAATTAAAATATTTTTCATTGAATTTTCGACTAATCATCGAATCGGTTGAAGTTCAAATTGTATTTAAAAAGGCTTATAAAAGGCTTTCAGGCCGGGCCTATTTATTTGAAAGGCTCAGGCTGAGCCTTTAAAAAAAGCCTATAACATGTAATAGGCCAGGCTCAAGCCTAAAAATTTCGCATCAGGCCCAGGCCTATTTAAGTAAAGCTCGGCTCGGCTCGGCTCGTTCCCACCCCTACTCCGCCCAATATCGAGTACATGTTGTTTATCTTAACACGGGGCAATGATTTTAGGCGCGTGCAGTGTCCTTTGCTTAGCGAAGACGATGTATCTCGCATGCTAGACGAGCAAAAGGACGATTGTTTCATTTTCGTCATCGAGATAAAGGAGGCACAACAAAATGCACCCGAGGTGAATATTCCAGAAGTAGATACGGATGTACAGACTGAGGGCGAGAGGTCTGCTGAGACTTCCAAGGACGAATTGGTATAATAGGTACTTTAAAGTGAATTGGTGTAAAAAAACTCCTACTCTTATAAAGTAGATCAAAAAACACACATCTCTTATAAAATTGAACATTTATCCACAGCACTCGTGTATATATATATATATATATATATTCGCTTTTCTATGCGTCATCAAAAATTTTGAAAATATTATAATAGTTTTTATTTATTATTCTCTTTAACATATAATTCTATATTAAATAGATGGGACGTGCTAAACGGGCAGATTCTGCTTTGGCAGAATAATTAAAATAATTAAATAAATATAATTAATATTATTAAATTACTTGAATACCCCTTTACTAAAATGTGCTATAATTTATTTATTTTTATTTAATCAATTCAGTTGTTATGTTAATTCCAAAAAAGAGATCGTGTTTCTCTAGAAAACTTTCAGCACAGTAGTAAACCGTATTTAATTTTTTTAATTATTTTTGTTAATCATTATTACAGTTATAATTCCAAAACAAAAATTCAAATTTGAAATTCAATCTTAAATATTACATTAATTATTTTCTATCTCTCAATTCTAATGCGCATTGAAATATTAATATTTTACCATCTAATTAAAATTAATTTTAAATATATTTAATATAAAATTAATTTCATTATCAATTAAAAATAATTTAAAAAATAACAATTACATGAATTTAAAATCATTAAAAAGATAAATATGAATTTATTTTAGTAATTATCTTCAATTCCAAAATCTTGTGAACAATTTTTTTATTGAAATAAAAAGGACATCAAAACAATTTAAAAATGGGTACATACACAGAAAAATAAAGCAGTGATAATAAAAAAGTAACATTAAATAATTTATTGTAGTAACTAGACACATTAGACATGTTAGAAATGACATATCATAAAATTTTCAAATATCAAATAAACAAAAGAGAACAATTAAAGAAAAATTTATCAAATAAAAAGATTGATAACAATTGTTGTAGATTGCTTGGACTTGTACGACTTGTCCTCTACAAGCGTCTTGGTATGTTTCAGAACACGAGCATCTACCTATTAGTCACGAACAAAAAAGAATTAACCAAAAAATTCCGTTAGAACTAATTTCATACAGAATCAAACTCACATTATACTTAATACATCAATTTCATACTGGATGGCAGTTTCTACACTAAATATCACCATTATCCTAATTTCATACTGAATCACCTCCAATTTACTGAATGCGTGAAATTCACACTGAATGGAATTAATATATACTGAATATAATTCATGATCCTCCAATTGTACTATATGCATGAATTTTAACTAAATGAAATAAATATACACTAAATCTCCATATTTCATACACTGAATCACATAAAACATTACTGAATTGGAAAGATATTTACCTCCGTGTCTGCTAGGGCTTCTAGAGTCTCCTTCCTCACTTGCCAAATGTCAGGAAGATGCCAGTTCAGAACTCGGGGGAGATGAGCGTTCTCTCATTTTTTTTTTTTCCAGCGTCGTGTGCTCACACAGCCAGTATTGCACATTTTTGTTCAGAAAGACACAATATAATATCATGGAATGAAAATAAAAAACGGCAATTAAAAGTAGTACAAACACATTGCATACAAAAATGAAACACACTGCATACCATCAATAGGATCGTGCATCCCTGGGTTTTCTGCAGGTTATCCTTGTTCTGAGCGGCTGAGTTGCAAAGGGCGCTCAAAATCGCCTCGTACCATTCGTAGCTCTGCATGGTGTCCAGATCTTCGACATAATCTACCCATTTCCATGCGATTGTATTCATGGACTTGCAGAAGAAGACTAAACCGATCATGAGCAACGACATAACTCGGGATGCATCCGCAACAACCTCCAAACAGCGTCTCCGAATCTCCAACAAACTCTTCAGTTTAGCCCTCAACAACTTCGCATCTAACTTCTTGCTCATGTCTCTCCCAAACACCCTCTCCTCGAAGCTGTTTTCAGGGTTGCTCTTGGAAGTTATGTACAACTTTCGATCACCGCCCATGATTCCAAAAATCAGATGAACGTCCTCAACGGTCAGTAGAACATCTTTGCTGCCCAACCTTATCGTCCGCCTATCGACGTCCATCTTCTCCAGCAAGGAGGTTATCGTGGCATCGCTCTTTCGGAAGTCAGCTGTGGTGAGCCTCTCATCGTAGATGCACTTGAACAGATGGAAGAATGGAATCTTGGCCATAAAGTTCATGTGTCTTGATTTCAGCTTCTCCTTGACCTCTCCTACAGTTTTGATGATGGTGGACAACGTACACCTCATCTGGTCGTATTTCCTGAAAATCCAAAACACAATGAATGAGGCAGTTTCATAGTGAAAGCTAGGAATGAATGAATGAAACACACTGAATAGTATAAAAAATACATTGAATGCACACAACCCAGCCAATTCAAACTCATTCTAAGTTAGCCTGGTAGTTCTTATACTGAAAAGGTGTGGAACATACTGAAAGACATATGAGTACACTGAATGCACATATAAGTACATTGAATGGCATGTAAAAACACTTAATGTGATCACACACAAGTACAAGTATACTGAATGACACATAATCACACATAAGCATATTGAATGACACATAAAAACATTGAATAATGTGATCACATATACGTACACTGAATGCACACACACACACTTCAACCAAGCCAAAATATATTGAATGACATATAAAAACACTACACATTCAGGCCATACAGTAGAAATAGTACGAAAATACATTGAATGAACTGGAAATAATCTGAAGGAGATTGAAAATTGATTTCGGCAGGCAAATAAATTTGAATTACTTACTTCTCCTTTTTCTCGTCGACGTCAGTATCGCGTCATTCAGCTCTCCCCTTCTTCGCCTTCCTCGCAGTAGTTGAAGGGCTAGGGTTCAGTGGATTTTCACTCGGCGGGGTATATTCGATGAGCCGCCGCTCAGTGTTCTCGGAATCTCCTGTATCCATCTTAGTAGGGGTGGTGCGAGTCAACGCCTCCTCCGCGCTGCTGGCTTCATCGTCGAAGGGTTGGTGACGACTGCGGCCGGATTTCTTAGTATTTCGCCGCTGCACAATTCCCTTCTTCATGTCGAGTGGTTGAGTTCTCATCGGAAATCGCACGAAGAAGAATTTGAGAGACGAATTTGTGTGGTTCAGTTCGTTCTGTTCGATCGAAGGAAGGAGAGAATTTGTGAGAGAAAATCGTTTTAGCGAAAGAAGGATCATGTGTTACGAGAGAAATGAGGAATGTGTTCTTCAAATTTGTATAAAAGAAGGGTAATATGGTAGTATACATTTTAGGTATATCCTAATTGTCAATTGTAAAAAATACAAATTCTATTTACATAAAAAAATTGTGAAAAAAACCCTAAATGTCAATTTTCCTTCAAAATAAAAATTATTTTATTGATTTTTGGTTCAAATTGCAATAAAAAAAAAAGACGCCTCATTTTGTACGATCTATCTTAAAAATCAAAAGGGCATCTGAATCCTTCCTTGGTTGTCTTTCTCTATCCACTCGCTAACACAAAACCGGTTAACTAAATCGAGAAGATGTCGGCAACGACGGAGAGCGCGAGCAAGAAGATAACCCATGGAGGCAAGGTTTTCGAGGTCGAAGAGGCGATGGAGTCCCAAACGATCAAGCATATGATTGAGGACGATTGCGCCGAAAACGTTATCCCTCTTCCGAACGTCACCGGCAAGATCCTCTCTAAAGTGATCAGGTGGACGCCGCTGCCACCTCCGCCTCTAAGGCCGACGACAAGCCCACATCGCCGCTCACGGACTGGAGCGAGTGCCCTGAGCTCGTCAGATTTCGCTGCCACGTATTCGGTTTTGATCACGAATTCAAGTAAGGCAGCCTCCGCCTCTGCGGAGGGGCCCACAGCTGTGAACATATTGTTTGCCCATATAGATGATAATACAGTAGATTCTTAGATGCTTGAACAAACTTTCTTCATAAGAATAAGAGTTTTCCTATAAATTATTATTATTCTTTTTGAGTAATACTACATATTACTCGATAAGTTTTAATGTATGAAATGAAAATCGACTTAAAACCAATGTTATGAATGAAAATTATGGAGTTTCTTCCATGGATATTCCTCCTCCTCGTCTTTCTTATCGTTTTACTGTATATAAGATGATGATCTACCGGAACACATCAAGAAGAAGTATCGGTCGGTCAAGAAGATACCCATTTTTTCCATGTTGCACGCCTCCGGATCTTTTCATCCTGCATATAATTTATAGAAAAATATATAAGTGTAAAAAATAAGGAATAGACGCAAAATTAGAGAAAAATGTGTAACCTGTAATTCCAATATAGTGGAGTGTCTCAAAGCGTCCAAAATCACTCTAAAATCCTTACTCAATTGTTCAACCTGAAGTACAAAAAAATTAATCAACCTTCAATTTTGTGCTCTGGATATCATCATTAATGCAACTAATCCTTTTCTACTTGTCATAAACTACAAAATTGCTATTGCAACCAACGAATGTAATGTATCATAATGCAACTTTCTGTCTTGTAGAGCATAACGTAAATAGCATCATCAATTTCAGAGCATAACGAGAAAAACAAAAAGTATAAAGAGTTGGAATGGTTAATCCCAGAGGGCTAAAAATAAATAAACACATAAAAGTGTAAATACTGGACTGGAACCATTAAGATATACATGTAAATTTTAATAATTTTCGTATCATATTCTTTATTTTCAAATTTTGTTTTATCAGATTCTATACACGTGCCCGTACGCATTCGTGCAACTCAATTTATTATAACAGAGTTTTCCCATGATCAAGTTCAATAAATATTGATATCAATTATAGCAACAAACCAGTTCTGACAATCTAATAAGATATGAAAATAAAAGTCAGGTTACAAAACCACACAATGCACAATCCGATTGTAGTAACTTACTCGGCGAAAGGAAGCTATAAGCCTAACGGGCACCCAGCCATTATCATCCATCATTGATCTCAAATAATGATCCTTCGCCAAGTTATCGTCACTGCCAAAAGCAAAACAGATCAAATACCAAAAATAAAAAAGTGCCCACTCAAAATCCATAAAGAGAAATTTACCTGAAATAGTAATCAATTTGTGAAACAATCTTATTTGTTAAAGTATTTTCATTAGTGAGAGGAGAAAACATCGGCGGTGGTGGAGGTGGAACAATAGGCATAGCCCTAAATGGCTCAGGAGGCATCACAGGTGGCACGTACATAAAAGCAGAAGCCATTTCTATAATACATATAATATTAAAAGAAAAACCATTTGCGTTATAAGATTCATAAGAGTAAAAAATTAGCATCTTAAACCCAATTTCAGCACAACTCACCGAACCCCATTTGTCCTGGATAAACCGTAAATGGCGGCTGTGTCATAAAAGGAGGAACTCCGGGGGGAAGAGGGGGTGGTGGCATGTGTCCCATAAAAAGGGGAGGCATGTACTGTTGTGGTATAATGGCATCCCTTCGATCTTGATGACGTCTGCTTCCCCCGTAGTTATTTTGGTTGGGGCCCACTCCTCCCCCACGTGGTCGAGGCCCATAATTCCCCCTTCTGGAAGGGGCATTTCTCTGGGAACTACCGACTCCTGGTCTTTGGGTATAAGCCATGGGAGAAGACTGCTGATTAGGCGCGTCAAAACCAGGAAACGGAGGAAGTGCAGGCGGAGATGACCGTTGAAAGGTATTTTGTGGTGGCCCACTTCCGAAAGAGCCACCGCCACGAGTCCTTGACCTTGGTCTGCTTGAGTTGTTAGTCGACGAATTAGAATGGGCAGCTTGAATCTGAGACGATTGAGATATTAAAAGAGCCTATAGCAGACATAAGACAAATAGCACATTAGCACGATAAGGGTGAGTTCAAATATGGAATAACACACGAAAGTTGTTTGTTTTTACGAATATAGTATACAAAGACAACCCTAATCCAAAAGAGTGTCAATGATTGCATTGAACGTATAAGGAGACGTGTTAAGGTATCCGCCGTCATCTCTCTAAATGTACAAAAAAAGATTTTAATAAAGAATTCAATCCCAAGAACATAAATAAAAATCCAATCTTTACATCTTTACCGCATTAACTGAAGGTTCATCAGGTAACAGAGATCAATTTTACAACATTAACCTATGCGGTGTGAGATCATATGACATTAAATCTAGAAAAAATACACGAAGAAAAAATAAACAATTTTTCTTGAGAGCTAGCAATAGAGTTAACTGGACTAACAAAATATATCAGGAAAACAATGTAAAATAAACAAGAATAAATCGAGATTATAGCCCTCCCTTAACCTGAGATGAAGTGGCTGATCCGTCAGAAACGGGCCTGGAGGAATCCAATGAAGATCTGATAACGGGCCGGGTTGACTCAGAGAGAGAGGGCCAAGGCATCGCCCCACCCATGATAGAGCCCGTGTCGCCGTTGATTGGCCGCCGATTCCACGCGGGGCCCCTCGCATTGTTAGCATCGGAGCTATCGGGCTGGGCTTCAGAGCCCAACCTCTCGTCAGACGCGAAAACTTGTTCCGCCGCCGCCTGCGTCGGGGACACCGTAGACCCCATAGCGTTGGGAGAATATATTCGATCAGGAAAATAAAAAAACCCACAAACAGCCGACGCCTACGGCGAGGCGAGGATCAGCCGCCGCGAACGAGGGCTGTCAACCCCGCCGTTGGGGCGGCGAATCCGGCTCCGTCGCGAGGTGTAAAACACGAATAGATTAATGCAATGACCTTGAAACCTTATCTGGATGTATTAATTACCTCTCTTTCATACGGCAAAAAGCTTGTTTACAACCTTTGTTAGTCACGTTGAGATTTTTTAACGTGTAAGCAATAATAAATAAATAACTCAAAGCCAGGGCTTTAGTGCACTATATAAGCGTGTAATCTAGAGAGAGGAAATATTTTTTTTGTTTATTATTACTTTTGTTTCTCTTAACCATCAAAGCACAAGACGCCTAGACCAGGAAGAAGATATATTTTTCATTTGAACACAAGGTTCGAAACAATGTCCAAGATAAGGAAAATGTTATGGTCCAAACTAAGGATGTCCTATGGAAAGAAAGGTGATTCTCAATCTCCTGGTATATAACTCCTGTCAAATATTATTGTATATTTGTATCTAGTGAATTTTGGCAATGGTGTAAATTTCATTGTGTTTTAAATTTAAACGTAGAGAGAAAAATCTCTTTTTTGGTTCTAATATTTCATTTATATGCCTCCATATCATTAGTTTTATGCCGAATTTGATTGCAATTACATGTTCAAGGTTTTTGTTAAGGTTAGATTAATTGTTAATGTGATGGTGCACTTATTGAATCATTTCTCATTCTAGGACCACTGTTCTAAAAAACGGGTTAGGCAGGCCTTGGAATTTTGGAAAAATCAACCTTCTGCGCCCCCGGGCAGTTAACTAGTTAAGTGCCAGCAAGGCGGGTCAGGCCCCCTCTTTTCTTAATTGTTGTAAAGTGATTTGGTTTTTGTAATGTTTTTATGGATCAAGTTATTTCAGGAATTAGAATAAATAATAAAAAATAATATAATTAGAAGATGATTGGAATATAATATAATGCAATAGTATTTCTTATTATTATTTTTTTAATTTAATGGGTTTATTATTGTTAAATTACATTACATAAGTATACAATAGGTTTTATAACTATGCATTACCAGAAATTTTCTAGATATTCTAGGCCCTACGCCCATCCCGTCGCTCCACAAGCACCAAACAATTTTTGGTACACTATGTCACTATCTAGGACTAATGCTTTATACATACACTTAAGAATGTAAAGCTAAATATCTAAGATTTTGTAAATCCTTGTTTCAGGACACAACGGTGAAGAAGACGTGAATCACCACAAGGGAAACCCAAGCGTTAACGAAGAATATAATGAAGCTTTCAGGACTAAGTCCTACACTGAACTTTGCGGTAAAGTTCATGACCAACTTTCCGATGAAGTACAATCCCTCTCACCATCCTCGTCGAATTCCCTTCCTTTTCATGCGAAGCATCTATCCGAGTATTTATTGGAACCCTCCCAAGAAACCGTAACCTCCATACTCAAAGGCTCGGGACTCCATCATTTCCTCATCAACTACTTCGACAGGAGTCAGGAAGCGGGCGAAATATGTGAATCCATCCTCCAAGACGTCCACCAAGCGGGCATCAATCACCGCCCGATAACAAACATAACAAAACTGACTGAGCGATTCCCAGATCCCACAAGATGGACCCACGACCAATTCGACACGCTATACAAAAACCTAGCCTCATTCTCCACCGGCAAAAACCCCTTCTCGTCAGCCCCCGAGAAATTCGTCGAGCTTCACGACAGCCACATCCAATTGCTGCATCAGCTGACGTCAAAATATAAAAGGACGAAAAGGAGATCGAAATTTATAAAATCTGTCAAAAAGTTCATGGCGGGTTTTCTATTAGGAGCTTCCGGAGCAATAGTCGTGGCCATGTTACTACTCCTTGCGGCACATTGCATGGTGGGCATGGTGGCTGGGCCAGGGCTGATCATGTGCTGCTTGGGTTTCTTGATGATAAAGAAAATAAAACGGCGAAAATGGAATTCTAAGAAGACAGGGATCGAGGGACAGCTGGATATGGCGGCAAGAGGAGTGTATACACTCATAAATGATTTAGATACAGTGGGACAGCTGGTGAAGGGATTGCAATGTGAAGTGGAGCGCAGGAAACTTGTGGCAGGGTCCGTTGTGGAGAGAGGGAAGGATGGGATGCTGAAGGAAGTGGTGATGGATTTCCGGGCACAGGAGCCTTGGTTTCTGGGACAGGTGGAGGAGCTCGAGAGGCATGTATTCTTGTGTTTTCTCAACATAAATAGAGCAAGGAGGCTACTTGTTCAAGAGATTGTTTAAGTGGGAATGACTTGTTAGTTTTTTCTGTAGTGATATTACAAACTTCTGAAGTATTATAGCCTTAACATATTTAATGTAAACTATTGTATTGATCGGTTCGGTTGACAGAGATTTAATAAATCTTGTGCATTAACCAAATAAATAAATTGAATAGTAGGCAATGCCAATGGTGTGTAGTTTTTGGATGGGAGGATTAATAGAGGTTCGAATCAAAATATAACTTTTAACTAATGACAATACCCTTGCTTAAATAGAAATATACTGTATCCTTAAATGTATTCTTACAAGCCTAAAGACGCTTAACTACTTCAGTTATTAATTCATTTTTATACCATGTGCTAATAAAAAATAAGGGATATGTAGCATAAACGCACTTATAAGTATATCTTGATTTATTTTTTCTTAATTATTATTTTCACAATTTTTTTGTCTACTTCTTGGTTGTAAAGAAGTTAAGTACATCACGGGTTATCTGCTTTTCATTTTTTTAATCACCAAGTGAAAGAACTTGCACCACACAGGAGTGTTTCCAATAAAATTGGCTAGCTATAATCAAAACTAGCCGATGGAGATAACTAAAGGTAAAAGTTATCCCAGATTCTAAAACTTCGTTCTAAAACAGTAAGAAAATGGAAGGAAAGGGCTCAAGACTCAAAACTTACTTACGTCACAGCTCGGTTCTCTGCTGCTAAAAGTCCAGCAAAGAAGCCTTTGCCTCGGCATGAGAAGTGCAATGTATGTATCCCTCACCTTCTGACTACAGGAATAGGTAATAGAAGTTCAATCAATTTGAAATGCAAGTAGTATGCAGCTGCACAAATCAAATTTCAAGCAAGCTGACAATAAACACCTTATAAAGTTCTTGAAAACTCGATTGCGTTTTATTCGTCTACCGATTTCAAGTAAGCAATTTGGACTTTGGGGTGATTGATTGATTAAACATTCTTTGATTTCAAAGAGTGAGACATTTACACAGCAACTGAGCAAGCCAGCAAACTACTAACTTTAGACCTAATAATAAGAGATATGAGAAATAAACACTGGATATTTCGACCTAAATCGTAAGTAAGTATCAACGGAAGGATTAAACAAAAACAAAATCACATTTTTTCTTTTAATTGCAGTAACACACTCGTATGAATCAGACTTACCCGCATTTTGAAATCAACGGCAGGTATTCCATTCCCCCTTCGTCCTGCAACGACACACAAGAACATTAATCGTGACGGTTTCGATTTCAATTGTCTGTATATATGATTGGATTTACCCGGGAGGCTCCGGCCGGGTCGTGTATTGGTGGGGGACTGAATTTATTTATATTTTTATTTATTTTTTATATAAAACAAATAGATTGGGTAGTGGGCTGAATAACTTACCTCGTAGGATGTGGATAGTGAATTGGATGTGAGGCTAGTGGGCTCACGGGCAGGCTGGTTCGGGTCGAACTGGGCGGGTTTAAGAAAATGGATTCGAGTCTGACTAGGTCAGGCTATTTCAACTCGAGAAGCCAACAAGCTCGGGTGGCTCAGTCCAGCCTGCAAATCGAGTTGAGTTTTATTTTGTCATTTTTCGTTCATTGTGGTCAGTTTGTGAAATGTACGAGTGTGGTCATGTAGATACTACTGATGAAACTAGATAGTCGGTTTGTGAAATGTACAAGTGTTGTCATGTACTAGATACTACTGATGAAACTAGATAAAAAAAAGTCGAAAAGCATAACCCCAAAAAAAGAATACGATCACACTTAATTTAAAAACTAGTGAATCATAAAAAGGATAATTGTGAGGGAAAAAAAGCTCAATGCGTTTGATCGTGTCCAAGTTAGTCTACATTGATTACAGACGACATCCTAAGGGTACAAAAAATAAACCAAGGAGAAACGCAGAAATGGAGAAGAGAACCACCATTAATTAATTGATGATAGAACATATCATATTATTGCGCTCATACTTCAATAACCCCACGAGTTTGAACACCTAAGCAACTCAAGCAGCAGCTTCAACAGGCGGTGGCCCATCAGATCTTAAACCACCACCACCACGCCTGCCACGTGGTGCCCTCACACGTCCACGGCCTGGACAAGCAATATATCAATCAGGATAACCATATCAGCTAAAGCAAACATAACATCTCCAGTTTTATGGATATTAAACAAGAAATGAAGGAACAAAAGTAGATTGTCAAAGATATGAACAATTACAAAAACTAACCATGAAGCTCGGTGAATAAAAATAATCTTAACAGCAACCCAGAAAGTTTGCATTTCTTTTTTTATAATTAGACCAAGCCTAAAGCTCTTCAGCGTCTGCATATTTTAATGTGTTGAAACTAATGCCATAAATGCATACTACATCCAACAAAACCTATAACATAAGATCACACATAAGAGAACCAAATCCTAGTTGAAATAAAACTTTTGATTAGACTTTTTCCTGTTTTCGGCCAATTCTCCCTACATCTAGATCTCAAACAAAAATTAGAAGGGAGAAAAACACCAACACTATAAGAGAAGCAAGTACCTCGTGGTGCTTCTTGATTGTAGCTTTCAACATCCTGCTGGGCATCCATCTGAGTACCATTATGCGCACCCCTCCCACGCCCACGGAAACTGCGACCCCTACCTCGTCCCCTACCCCTCCCATATCCGCGGTTTGTCTCGAAACCTCCATCTTCATATTCCCCAGGTGCAAAACCATTCCCTATTCAAACAATAGAATGTAAACTCTATTAGTACTTTAACTAATGCTACAAGTTCAGGAGAAGGAAAAAAAACAATCAATGAAATTCATACCAGATGGAGCTCTAGGCCTTCCCCTTCCTCTTCCACCACGACCTCTTCCTCGGGTAGAAGGTGATCCCTCTACACGAATACAGTATGTTAAAACATAAAAGATATATAAATACATGCACACACACAGACACAAAGTAGAGGAATGAAAAAAATGTGACACCACCTCCATCATAGTCAAGCTCTGTGGACACCTTGACCTGGTCAGCTGGTATCGGAGGTTGGTACCTACAGCACATAATGACCGCATCAATCAACCAACTCACGTGAAAATTGCCAGTATAAACACAAAAGAATTACAATGGAGGAAATATTCACTGACTCACCCAATATTTGACTTATCCAATTCTGTTTTCGAGAGAGTGACTGTAATCATGGAAACTTTCCTTGTGGTTTCTAAGCTGCCAAAAACGAATAAATGAAACATGTCAAAAAACAGTCATCGGTCAAACCCTTCTTCAGAAATAAACTTCTAAATGAATAGCAAACTTTCTTCAGGAAAAAAAAAACTCTGAATCCATAGGTTAAATAAACAGTTTTTTATTAAAACTTCAGTCTTCACTTACGTTTGGAGTCCTTCCTCCAGTGGTTCCCAGGTGTCGGTAATGTCCGTGGACTGAATTTCTGAAATTTGGTGAAGACCAACAATTCTTCTCTACATCAAAGAAAAACCTCGACATTTTGAGAAAAAATAATAATAATAGTAATAATGAACTAATGATAGCTATTATAATCACTAATAACCTTGATCAACTCCACAATTGTGACAGTTTTGTTGATAGCTCTGCCCATTGCCTTGAAAACAATATCATCTGAACCCTTTTCCTACAATTTGGTACATTAAAATTTGAGATGTTATTTCTCTGGAAAAAAAAATGTATTTGACCATAAAACCAAGCAACAAATCAATTGGCAGGCCTATGAAGAAAATATCAAAATCCATACCAAAAATCAAAATGAAAATCATGCAGTCTAGATGAAGTCAGGGTACACATGTAACTTTGCTCAGTTCATTATAAGAATTGCTTGAACTTCTTATATATAGCAGCCTATAATATCTCCAACCCAGCCATTTAAGCTAATTATGAAAGTTCACATACCCAAAAACTAAAATGCCAGGTCCAATGAACTACCGGAGAATCAAATTACGACTTTAAGCTGCTAATTAAAATCAATCAGGCTTGCATCAAAACAAAAATCAAATGCAACAGTTAATCCTCGTAAATAGAAACCTCGCGGAACATTCCTACGATGTATGAACTCGAAAACCTGCAAAGATTATCTATCCCATGAAATAACCAGCTCGCAGAAATGTACCTGAAGCAGAGACAGGGCATAGGAGATGTAGCTTCGCGTCCTGCCTTGGCTCGTAATTCGAATCTCATTCTCGGCAATCGACGATTCCGCTTTCGGCTTCTCCACCTTCTGGTACCGATCCATGCTCTGCAATTATAATTCCAAAAAAAAAACAAAATGATAAAAAACTGAGAAAGATAGATCTGAGATTCATGAAAATTAGATGGATACCTTGGTGCTGCTGCTTCGTGATAAGATAATTTAGTTCAGTCCTCTTCTCCGGCTTCGTTTTTCGTTGTAAGCCCTAACCGTTTTAACATGTGCTTCTCACGTATTTAAGGCCCGGCACCGCCTACAGTCTTGCCCTAGGCTCGTTTTAACCGGTTGAACCGGTTGCCAGTTTTTACCTCTTTCGATGTTTTATATGCATGTTGATGTTGTTTATAAATTATAACTAATTTTCCAAATAAACCCTTCCCTAATTAATTAATTTAATTTAATTTAATTTAATTTATGCACCTGAAAATATAATTAGTACTTGATTAGACTCACTGAATGTATCCTACTTATAGTTCGTCTCCAGCGTCAAACCAATAACATGAGATAAATATACAGCAAACCACCAGTCTTAACTGGATTTTTTGTTCATAAAAAACTAACTATCAACAGATAATTAGTTGTACAGAGAATATCTCCTAGCTAGCGTGTTTGCCAACAACCGGATCTAAAACGTTTCTCCATCCCGTGTAGTTCAGAGCATACCCGGCGTCCGGTAACGGAAACCCGTTCACGAAGAAGTAAGGCGTCCCATAAACACCTCGTAAGCAACCATACTACAGGCCAGGGTGAACAAACTCGATTTTATTAATATTGTTATAAATTACTAATAATTGGATTCTGAATGAAATTATGTGTATGTTACCTTGAAAGCAACTCTGGTTGCATGATCGGTGTTGGTGTCGTTGAATCCAGACACGATCGCAGAGTGATAAGAGGAGTTTCCAAGGGCCTTTGTCGAGAAATTCACAACCCGGTCAATTATATCTGCTCTGGACAAGTGAAATGTAGCCTTGCCATAAAACTCTTCCTGCATGCACTCAATCAAAACAATTGAGATTTTGATACGAAGAAGTAACTGATATATATAATAATGTACCTGGTGGTGGAAAAAGGCCTCGAGCAGACGGTAGGTGTCTGCTCTTTTGAAGCCATTGACTATATGCAGCGCCCGGGAAGTAGCAAAAGCATTGTCATGATAACTGCACACCACCGTGAAATTAAATTAACCATGATTGATTGATTGATTATGATAAGTAGTGATTAAATTAATCATGATCGATATGATTGATCAGTACTTACGGCAAAGGGAAAGTGTGAACAACGAGTGAGACCCGAGATCCGTAGTGGTTCAGGGCTTCCTTCAGGGGCGGCCATGAATCGCGGCTGTCAGGGCAAACCGGGTCGAAAAAGGCCTCCACCAGAACCCGACCCGAATACCCGGCGTACCAGAATCCATCCTGTGTAATGGGTATTGATGAGGATTGAGCTGCAGCGGAAAGACAATACAAACACAGTAGAACTAGTACAGATTTCTGGAATCCCATTTTCTACTTGGGGGGTCGATCTCGATACGGTGAGGCAGAATATAGTATATGAAGTGCAGGGGAAAGGTGGATGTGGATGTGGACACTTAACAATATATATAGAGAGAGAGATGGAGACAGAGAGATCTGTATCTATCTATGCCTCTACTCGATCTGGATTTGGGTCCAACAAGTGCAGAGTGCTTTCCATCTTTACTTCCAAGCAAATTAACACCAATCCACTTCATTTTTTGTGTGATATTCAATTTAAATAAAGCGCACACATTTTTTTTAAAGTTATTTAAGTAACAAAATATCCTTAAAATTCTATAATTTGTAGATCATCTTTATCATTTTTAAAGTACCAAAAATCTATTTTGGAGTAAGGGAGATGCTTCAAACGATACCAAAACATAAACCTATTATAAGTATTAAAGTAGGACTCACCAAAAAAATACTTAAATTTACGTTTACCTTAAACTCAAACCAAAAACTTTATTATTTACAAAATCATCATTTTTATATATATTAATAAAAATAATCTATCAACATTTTTTAGTTTCTTATTTAATATTTTTTATAATGTAATTTTTTTGAATAATCATATTATTAATAATTAAAATAAATTTTAATAAAAATATTTTAAATAATAAAATAAAAATAAACATGATAATACAAAGTATAATTAAATATTAAACTATTTAATTGACGTTAAAAATAAAATAAAATAATAGTATGGAATATCACAATATTTTTTTTATTATGTTTGAAATTTTAAATTGAAAACAATGACTATTAAATTTTTTTAATATCAAAAGTTATGAGGTTAAATTGTAAATTTATAAAGATATTTGTTATTTATAAAAAGTTATATTAGAAGAATATTTTGAAAATATTCTTTTAAGTTTGAGTATTGAAATCTCGGTTGGAGTGAAATTACTGTAAACTTAAAATAAAAGTTATTTTTTAGTTTAAATTTTTGTGTAGTTGATATGTCGTTTTAGTAGCGGAAAAAATCAATTAAATTTTTATCGAACTAATTGCCGAAGCAACTTGCCCGAGTCGGTCTCAAGGAACACTACTATTGGTGAGCACAAGTGTTTAATTATTTGCAACGAGAATGAGAAAGTGAAATAACATAATGCATTGACTTGTTTTTTTATTTTGTTTATGAACTAAAAATTAACTACTTAAAAGAAAAGTCGAGAGCTAGTGAAAATTGTTTTGAAACAATAAAAAAGTGGATTAGGGATCGGGAGCTTCGATTCTCTAAGTCAAGGTTTAATTTTTATTTGCACAAGTCTTAAACGAACGCCCGTTACCGGTTGGCTCGATTATGATTTGATTAATTTCAATATATGCTCCGAAGACATTTTAACAAACACCTTAACGAACGCCCGTTACCGGTTGGCTCGATTATGATTTGATTAATTTCAATATATGCTCCGAAGACATTTTAACAAACACCTTTCAAACGATTTAAAATCAAACATTTTCTTTTGAGAATAAAAACTCCCTACCCTAATCGAATAGTTTAGCTATTCATCTTTTGAATTGAAATCAAACAATTTGGTATAAACGAAAGCATGATTAAGAGAGTTAAATAAGAAACGAATACGTAAAACAATTAAAGCAAGAACACAAGAAGAAAAGAAAAGCTTACTAGAATCAATAACGGAAAACAAGCATTTATCGGCGGCTAACTCCGACTTTTACCGAGATTCGAAAACAAGAAAAACGAGAGTGAAATCTTCCTAGCGAACCGAGTTTAGTATCTCCAAACGTGCATCCAAAACCCTATTATCTCCAAACGTGCATCCAAATATCAGAGAATGAAAAGTGTTGTCGAATAGGGTGAAATCCTATTATTATACAAAAGTCGTCGGTCAAACAAAAAGTCTGTTGGAGTTGTGTACTTAATGTCTAGATTTAAGTAACGTAAACTCACGATCCATTGCCATTAATCTATTTAATTAAATGAACAATTATTTGCATTTAATTATTTATAATTAAATATATGCAAATTATAGTCCTGGATTCTATACGTTGTAGTTAGTATGGTGTGTCGGGCCCACACAGAAGATCATACTATCGGTTACTCGTATTTAATCGAACAGTTGCTCACGACCTAGATGGACACGGACCATTGCCATCGGTATAGTCGTTGTGTGAGAGAGAAAATAATTTGTCTTAATTATTTTATCACACTTGTACACTTGGTGTATTGAGCGGATCGTTGAGATTCATCGATTAGGATTGCCGGCGATAATCGATTCGAGTCTCAGTGTATTTTATTCTTAATCCCCGAAACTATTGCGGGTGTGTATATTTAATATAAGTGACTTTGATTTACCAAAGGAATTAACCGATTTAATTATTGGGTTAATTACCGGTTAAGTTGGGTCACTATGTTTTATATATGACATGCCGTGAATACTTGACGGGAAAGTGTATCCCGGAAGGGTTGATAATATCCCCGAGATGAGTTCATAAGGAATTATTATGTAAACCCTGCAGGTGGATTTAATCCGCATAATAATTAAGGTTGAATGGTACTAGTCTCGGATATAAGAGATGAATAAATTAATTAGCAATAAATTAATTTTATTCATGGATATTTATATCTTAAATACACGGAATAAATAATACTACCGGAGAAATATTATTTGATATAATATGGTTTAATATTGGGAGTGCAATTAATTTTATATAGTGGAAAATAGAATTAATTAATAATAGTAAGGATTAATAGATTTGGACTTGGGCTCAATTTAATCACTATTATTGGAAGCCCAATATTCCACCTCCTTAAGATCCCCTACGTAGCCTATAAAAGCACTACATGGTCTTCACAATTAGACAAGACAAGATAATCATACTTGATTAGTCTAGAGAGTTCGTGAAGGAGATCCATGGAGTTCGGTAGATCGTCGCCCACACGACGTCCGGGCTAGTGCAAGGAATACGTGGGAAGATCTCAAGGTCATCGATTGATCTCGTTTCTCCGAACAACGAATCGAAGGTAAAATCGTTTAACACCCTTGATGATTTTATTCGGTTATTTATTGAAAATACCGTAGAATCAAGATCCGAGGACGAACCCCGGAACGAGGTCGAACCGGGCGGTGGGGATCGAACCAAGAACACCCCGGCCGGACCGCCACGGCTCGAGGACCCCGTGGGGATCGAACCAAGAACACCCCGGCTGGACGCCGGGGGTGCACGATCGAGGAGAACCCCGGCTGGACGCCGGGGTGCGATCGAACCCTAGGTTCGATCGCGGGGTGGCGGCGGGTGCCGCCGCGGCTCGCTGGGCGAGCTGCCCCCCTCCCCGACGGCGGTGAGTCGCCGGACTCACCGCGGGGCTGCCGCTGCAGCCCCAGTCGATCGATCGCACGACGCGATCGATCCTTCGATCGCATGAGCCCCGCGGACGGGGGCTCGGGCTGGGCGTGCGCGCGGCTTCGGCCGTGTCGTGCGTTCGGCTCGTGCTCCGGCGCGTTCATCGGCGTTCATGTGATCTCCGGCGAATGGTTTTTGATCGGGCTATGGTTTCCGCAAATTTTTAATAGCCCGGGATATTGAATTCCAACAAAGTCAACACTCAGAAAACGGGGACCAAGCGGCCGCTTGGGGGGTCAAGCGGCCGCTTGCCCCAACATCCAGAATTCAGCTGCCAGTCAGCGAGGCGGCCGCCTGGGGGGTCAGGCGGTCGCTTGAGGTGCGCTCCAGCCCATTCTGCCACAGGCACCAGGCGGCCGCTTGGGGGGTCAAGCGGCCGCTTGCCTGGTGGGCAGCTTGGTCATTGGCTCGTCTTCTCGTCTACTCGGCTCGTCGTCTCGTCTACTTGGCTCGTCGTCTCGTCTACACGGAAATGCCTCCAATGTCGCTTCTAACACCAACTAAGCCCTGCACACTACACAAACACGTCAAACGCACCAAACTAAAGGGAAAACACACGACATGACACACAATAATGCAAGACGACACAAGAAAAACATACGGAAAATCACACAAAAGCTAGTACATCAGTAGTGTTGGAAATGGCCTTATATCAATTATTACATTTTCTTTAAGGGAGTTGCTATTTGCACCCCCAAAAAATGATAAGTACACCAACTCAATTATAATCATAATTATATTATTTAGTTAAAAGTTAATTATATCCCTATTAACCTAATTATATAATTAATTCTCATACACTCCCTCTTCTTCTTTTCTACCGCAACTTTAAAGATTTTTTTTTTCACTCACTCAATAAATTTCATACGCAAGTCTTTTTTTGTTTTTCATTTCATACGCAAGTCTTTTTTTGTTTTTTCATTTCATACGCAAGTCTTTTTTTGTTTTTTCCGCTTCTATGCATATATGGACAAGAAAGAATTAGAAGTGGGAAGTCTTCACCATGAACAAATGAGAAGCCAAAAAAGTACTCGTACGTTCTTCTAATTAGATGGGTTGGACGGAAATATATATATAGGAGAATATTAGGGTACATTTTTTATATTTAAATGTACCGTACATTTATAAGTTAGCTAATAAATAAATGACACTTCAATTAATTATCATGCACCTTACTACATAGTATTATAATTTTTTATTTTCAAAGATATTATTCGAGATTATTAGTATATAATCATAATCAATTTGATATTGATATTTATACAGGAATATCATATCACGATTTTCTTCAGGAACATTTAATTTTGATATTTTGTAAGGAATATCATATCATGTTCTTCAAGAACATTTAATTTTGATATTTTTTCGGGAATATCATGTCACACTGTTATTCAGAAACATTAAAAACTTTAATTGATTTATTAAACATAATTAATTTGATATTATTTCATGAATATCAGATTATAATGTTGGAAGATATGATATGATTTCAGGAATATCAGATTATAATGTTTTTCGAGAATATTTGAATTTAAGAAAAAAAGTGGAGAAGTAGATATATTTATAATTATTAATGAATATAAACAAACATATAAATTCTTGCCTTATAATTCAGATCTTGGATAATTAGAACTTCGATGAAAAACGCGGTTGAGCTTTCGTGCTGATAACGTGTTATAAACTAAAAAGAATTGAGAGAATAATATATTAGACGAAGAGAGAATATAGAGAGGAGAATAGAATTGTTATTTCATTCATATGGGAGACCCCTCTATATAGGATACAAAGTAGGTTTTTATCTTGTTCACCAAGACAGGGCAAACTAATCATTTATTAATTAATAATATTTATAACAGTTTCATCGTTATTTTTTCTCTGTTTTTGTATTCTTTCTCGAATTGCCGACAAAAAGAAGAAATTTTAAAATGCCTAGAAAAAGAAAAAAAATGGTATGAGAGCTATGTGAAAAAAAATTGAACACATTTTTTATTATTAGTTATTTATGATTTTGGGTGATTATTTTTTGGTATTTTTGCATAAAAAAATTCATGTTTATTTTTTATTTTGGGGATTTTATTTACAATTTTTTTTGCTCATTAAAAAAAAGAGTTCATTTCCTGTGAAAAATATTGGAGAATGTCAAGTTGTAGGTTCGACTTCCATCATGAGTGACTTCACTCGAATTAATTATTATTTATTCATTGGGCTTTCGCTTGTATTAGGTCTCGAATTAATTATTATCCACTTAATTGGCTACTTAATGGGTTTTCGCTTGTGTCACGTCGTGGGTTCGACTCCTGTCATGAGCGACTCCACTCGAATTAATTATTATTTACTTATTGGACTTTTTCATTATTCTATTCGAATTAATTATCCACTTAGTTTATTGGCTTTTTTTTTGGTTAATTATTAATTATTCACTTGTTGGACATTGTCTATTGTCTAACTTCTCCAAATCTGAAAAGAGAGTATATAATTAAAATTATGAATTTCGCTTCAATTACATAAATTATAAGTAACATATTGTAAAATTATAGCCTATTAATAAATCTAAATATATCGTATACGTCAAAGAGAGCCTACATTTTTAGTTAATTACAAAATGCACACGCATAGATCATCAATTATGATGGTCTCTATACAATGCATACACATGTCAATTCATATATGACTAAGCAAGTAGTAAGCATAGGTCGAAATGTCGAATCATCGCCCAGCACAACAAGCTATCCATTCAAAAAAAAAAATCAAAAAAAAAAGATTTATGAAAAATAATTTTGCACTTGTGTTTGTTGATGAACAACAGGGTGAGCATTTCGTCCCGAAATCTCGATCTCGTCCTGATTCCATTCCAAAAATTAGCGAGATGAGACGGAATCACTTTTGAAAATGTCAATCTCGTTCTATCATGTCCCGTCCCGATAATTTATTTAATAATAATATAATTTTTATATTTTCAAACAAATTAATAAAATATCAAAATATTAATTATACTCTCAATTAAATTTATTATTATATTAAGTATATTTTTTAAATTTTATAATATTTCAAAATAATTTAATTTTTATTGTTTAATTTATCTTTAGAAATACTAACATTTTTATTTTAAAATATTAAATAAAATTAAAATATTATTTAAATTGAATATAAATAAGTCCAATATTATTTTACTTATTTAATAATTTATATTTAAAATTAAAATTTAAAATCAATTCAATATATATATGCCCGTGTATGTATATGTATGAATATTTGTTATAAAAAAATTGTTAATTCTTATTTTATTTAAATTTTTATTGTTTTATAAGTAGTTAATATTATTATTTTATTAATTATTTTTATTTAATTAATTTTATTTATTTTTTATTTAATATTTTGAGACGTCCCGATCTAGTTCCGATTTCTACCCAACCCAAATGGGATTGGGACGTGCGGAACCGATTTTTAAAATGCAAATTCTGTCCTGTTTCGTCCCGAAAATTTATTTTCGGGTCCCGAAAATTTATTTTCGGGACGGGATTCTCCTAATCCCATCCCACGTCACCCTATATGAACAAGTAAAAGTGTTTTTATAAAGTTTTTTGCTGTTTGTTCGTCTTTATTTGGCCGACGTAACGTAAGAGATCAAGTCGTTCAATTGTTGGAGTAATTATTATTTTTATTTTTTTCATGCTACAGTATATCATAGCATGGGACAAAAGAAAGAAGTACTATTTTTTAGTATCAAACAACAAGAAGTAAATATTTTTTTAAATAAAAAATAAAATAGCGGTGGGTTATGACTAAATTTCAAAAATTATTATAAGAATATAAATTATATATTTTAAAGTTAAATATTAAATTAATTTTTTAAAGATGAATATTATTATGAAATATAAAAAAATGAATAGAATAATTATATACTCCTCACAAATTATTTTGAATTTTTAAATTTCAATTAATTAATACCATATTTTTTTACATAGATATTTAATATTAATTAAATTTATTTAAATATTAATTTTTTCAATATTTCATTTCAAATTTTAAAACAATTAATTAAAATTAATTTATTTAATTGATATTTTTCTTAATGGTATGTATTTATGATAATTTATGTTTTAGTGAGTATTATTGGATTGTTTGTAGAATATCATTAATAAAAAAATTCAAAATTTATATCAAGTAAAATTACCTTAAAACTATCTAAAATAAGAAATCGTCAAATCAAATTTAATTTAATTTTTTTGTTTTATAATTAAAATCAATAAGTTTAATATTATATTCAAATAAGTTAACTAAAAAATCATTACCACAAAAAAATTAAACAAAATTAATTACCGAAATAACTATTAAAATATATAAAAATAATTAATATTTAAAAAATACTAAATAATTAAGAATTTTAAATTAATTAATTTTTATTTTTGCATTATAAATAATGAAACTCAATAAAATACTGAAAAATATATCATGATTTTTTTTAAATATTAAACAATTATCATTTTGAAAATAAATAATAACCAAAAAATAATATTGGTACTTTTTATGTTCAAATTAACTATGCACATTTTTCTTGTTTAGATGTTCTAACTTATGCACACCTTTCAAAATAAAATAATTTTTATATATTTTTATTTTAAAATATAATTTTATTTTTACTTTATTCACTTATTTTTTAAATTTTACTCACAATTATTTTAATTTTTAACTTAAAATACATTTTTATCATATAATTTTTATTAAAAAGTAACATTTTTTTTAATCTATTTATCTCTAATATATAAAAGAAATAAAAAATTGATTATTACTCTTGATTTTTGGTATAAAAATATAAAACATTGTTATATGTTTACTCCATCTATTTAAATTATATATAAAAAATTTGTTTATAAATTACAAAAAATGATGTGTAAATAGTTGAGTCAATTTTTTTTTTTCATTTTTTAAATATAGCTGAAGCCCTCGTACCACATCATAACTACCAAAAATATTTAAATATTAAAAGCAATTATTTTGTAGATAGAATTTTTTTAATCTAAAAACAAATTCATTCATAAACACGTTACGAATAAACTAAATTAATAACTTAATCTAAAATAAAATTAAATATTAAATTAACGTCTAATGTGAAAATAATTATTTTTATAAAAATAGTAAAATAATTAATATTTTGTAAAAAAAACAAATATTTTCATATTATATTAAAAAAAAAAAAAAAGAATTTATTAATTTTAAAATTTTAAAAATACTTTTCAAGTTATATTTTAAAATGTTACATTGAAGCAACAAAAGTCTAAAAGATCTTAAATACTAAGTTACTAACTACTAGTACTAAGTAGGGGGGCCGTGACTCGTAACTTAGCGTCTAGAATGCATGCATTATTGCATTAGGCTAGAACTATGATATATATTTCAATTTATATATATTAGTTGCATAATTGTGAAATTTGATGAATTTGAGACCAAATAATGATCATGAAATTTATGTAAAAAGATGAACATTGCAATTAACAAATATTTATAAGTTTTAACATAGCAAATATAATTAAAAAATGTAATAGCATGCATTATTGCATTAGGCTAGAACTATGATATATATTTCAATTTATATATATTAGTTGCATAATTGTGAAATTTGAATAATTTGAGACCAAGTAATGATCATGAAATTTATGTAAAAAGATGAACATTGCAATTAAAAAATATTTATAAGTTTTAACATAGCAAATATAATTAAAAAATGTAATAACACGTTATTTTAGCATGCCAAAAAATGATAATAACATATTTTTATATATTCAATAGTTTCGTAAATTAAAATTAATTTATAGTACTATGAACTCAAATATGTTTGGTAAACCAACATTTATTAGTTGTTACTAATTAAAACAAAACTCAGAATGAGATTACAAAATACAGCATAATCATGTATCAAACCTATTTAAATAAATTAGGTACATCCACAAATTCGGTACTGTATTTTGAAAATTCACATATTGATTTTATTCATTCATTGTAAAGTATTTCCAAACACGCCTTTACCAACTCATTATTCACTTTTTACAGCCCACACACACCCTTTTAACCCTTCCCCACGAAAATTAAATTAAAAATTAATTAAAAATTGGGAAAAAATTAAAATACCCTTTCGAAACCCCACCACTCGGCATATATAAACCCTCCCACTTCCCCTGTAGTTTTCACCCCTTTCCAATTAGCCATGGTCGACTAAAACTAAAACAAAATTCCTTGCGCGAGGAGGAATCGAAATTCCCAGATCGAGAGAGAGAGAGAGAGGAAGAAATGCTGGACACGGTATTTCTCGCTCTGTTTCTACCGTGCGCCGGCATGAGCGCCGTTTTCGTGGTGTACATGTGCTTGCTGTGCCACTCGGTGCGTTACGGCGGCGATACCCCGGATATTCCGCCGGCCGAAGACTCGAAGCTCCGGGTGGAGAAAGGCCTGTCAGCGTCGGATCTGGAGAAGATGCCGAAGGTCACCGGTAAGGATTTGGTCCTCGGCGCAGATTGCGCGGTCTGTTTGGAAGAGATCGAGGACGAACAAGCGGCCAGGATCATCCCGGGGTGTAACCACGGGTTTCATCTAGCGTGCGCCGATTCCTGGCTCTCGAAGAATTCGATTTGCCCTATGTGCAGGGGCGAAGTCGGGCCGGGCCTCTTCAATCCGCCCGACCCCGACCCGTGCTGATTTTTGTTTTTCCCCTTTTTGTGTAGCCGCGTAATTACTGTAATTCGCATTAGTAGAATAGTAGTTTCTCTCTCGATTCATTCATTATTATTTTGTATCTTTATTAAATACTTTTATAGAATTAATTATTTTTTAAATTTCTTTTTCTAAAAAAGATTAATATCCGATTGAAATGGTAAATTAGCTGGAGATTGCGTTGAATCTCAGGTTAATAATATCATTAAATGACTTATTAATTTTGATTTCTGAAATTAATGGTAACGTTCATTAATCGCCAGCTGGCATGATCAATGTAAATCAACAATCATTCATTTATAGCAAAATAAAACAAATTTTTTATTTTTTAGTTAAATAATTGATGAAAATTTTTGTTAGCAAAATGTTCGCGGGATATTAGTGCAATTTTTAAAGTTTATTGAATTTTTTTTTCTTTAAAAAATATTTAAAAAATAGAATAAAAAATAGTCTGTGATACTGGAATATTCCGTTACAAATATACACATACCGTGCACAGTAATTTATCTATATATTTTATTTATTTTTTGAAAAAGTAAATTTGTTGGAATCTACTACTAGTACTAGAAAGTTTGAGCGGGAATCCAGAGAGTTGTATTAAATGAGTTGGGTGGTGCGGGTGCAGCTTAGCGTATCCAAGTGGCGCATGCACCACCACAATTCCCCGCTCGTTTATTTGACAACTGTCCGGTCATATTTACCTTTGAATTTCGAAATTTATTACTCCATTAAAAACTTTATTATTAAATATAAGATGATCTTGTTTATCTCGTCCGCATCTTTTTTGCGAACGTTATCAAAATAATAATGGAATATATCAAAATTATACATAAAAAAAAATTATATACTTATTTTTCAAACTTTAATTGTTTTATAAATATAAAATAAAATTATCAATTTAGTTCAAACTCATTCAATTTAACCAAATTCATTTCAATTAATCAAAATAATAACTCAAGAATTACTATTATTATTAGTAGTAGTATGACTATTACTCCTTCTGTCCTAGAGCTATAAGCACAAGCACAGGTGGTCAACGTTAACTGAATTTTATTTTATTTATTTTTTCATAATTTTTGTATACTGTTTTTCATATGTATTGGACGGACCAAAAAAGTCAACACCAAAAAAGTCAACGTTGACGACTTATGCCTAAAGCTCTGGGACAGAGGAGTATTTAGTGAGTCAAGTCACTCAATTTTTATCCAACATACTCGGGCCGTCGTGCTATAATATTGTTTGAACATTACATTTCTGGGTTGTATATTAATAGATCCACCTGTAAAGTCTTCGAAATCACGAGTAATTGAGAAATATATATATATATATATATATATATATATATATATATATATATATATATATATATATATATATATATTCTCTCTTATTCGTATTAATTGTCATTTTAGTTTTTAAAATATTTTTTAAATGTCATTTTAAGTGTTAAATGATACATTATTCGTATTAATTGTCATTTTAGTTTTTAAGATATTTTCTAAATGTCATTTTAAGTGTTAAATGATACAATCACGTAAATTCATAAAAATTACAATTTTTATGTAAATGTTTTTATTTTTCAATTAATCATTATTAATTGTTTTTTAATTATATGCTAAAAAATTATTTATCAAAGTAATTATTACTATATTGCATGTGTTCGTAGACTATGATTAAAAAAATTGTATTTCGTATTTTTAAATCAATAAAAATAAGAGTTGAAGTTAAAATTTAAAAAATAAGTAACTATTGGAATTATGACTCAAATCGAAATACAATAGAGGAAAAAATCGCCCAATGAGGTAATTTCAGCAAGCGCTAGAGATGACCAGCGGGCGCAGGAAAAAATCGCCCAATGAGGTAATTTCAGCAAGCGCTAGAGATGACCAGCGGGCGCAGTCGCAGAAGAAGATCGGCGGGCGCTGAATATAGAGAAAAAGGGTCAGATACGGTACGAGCCAAAAACAGCGGACATTGTTTTGTAAACAGCGGTCATTTGTGATTGTTCTGGGATTTCGGATTTTTTTCGCTTGAGTTTTATCTGTGTGAGTTTATTTGTTTAATTAGAAAATTATAATTATATGAATATAATTATATTTCTTATTAATTTAGAAGTCATATATTAGAAAAATAATTTATTTATAATTTTAATTGTTTCCAATTTGAAAGGTTTGCTACACCTATAAATTGGGTTATCCGGTAAACGAAAATCAAACATTAGACATTGTAACCTGTGAATTGTTTATTCATTCTCGTGGTTTTTTTTATTATTATTTTGAGTTTTCACATAAATTGTGTGTTCGTTTTTTTCGCATATTTTTTTCTTGTGTGATCTCGTTTTTATATTCTCGAGCGGTGCGCGATTTGTGCTTTAAATCGCAACAGTTAACATATGAAATTAATTTGACGGGTTGAGTTAATTAGCCCATGTTGGACACTTGGACTCTTTCGATTCGAGCTGAAAAATATTAAATATTAACAACATATTTTTCGAACTAGCTAGCTTTGTTCAACCCACAAAATTCGATTTAAATCGTCATCCCTCTTAGTGTGTTTTGTCCAATATTCATAGTTGATTGACAAATTATGTGAATTGTGATCATCATGTGTCAAACTATTGGAACATTAATTTATTATATGAAAATGCGTATAACCAAACTTGATTTGAAAGCAAGCATTCTCGGGCAACAAACAAAGCGATAATTGAACAAAACGCGTTACAATACAATACTACAAAATAGGCAAACAGCAGCTGCCAAGAAAGATATACCCCAAACAAACACCATACCATAAGCAAAGCATCTAATAAAGGCATAACACACTAAAACACCACATCTCTCATTTTCACTTTCACAAAACACATTGCATTTCTTGTTCCAAAAATGGGATGTTGTTACTCCAAATTCACCAAGAAATCAAGAAACATCCACATATCCTCCTCCTCCTCCGACTCTTTCCGACCCCCCGAAAACAGCCCTATTCACGACGCCCCTCCACCTCCCCCGATCGGGCCGATCCTAGGAAAACCCTGCGCCGACATAACCGAACTCTACATACTCGACCGTGAGCTGGGCAGGGGGCAGTTCGGGATCACCCGGCTCTGCACGGAGAAATCCACCGGGCTAAAGTTCGCGTGCAAGTCGATATCTCGGACGAAGCTTGTGAGCGAAAAGGACATGCAAGACGTGAGGAGGGAGATCATGATCCTGCAGCACCTGACCGGACAGCCCAACATAGTGGAGTTCAAAGGGGCGTACGAGGATGGGAACAACCTGCATTTGGTGATGGAGCTGTGCAGCGGGGGTGAGCTTTTCGATCGGATCACCGCCAAGGGGAGTTACTCCGAGAAGGAGGCTGCTCGAGTCGGGAGGCAGATCGTAAACGTCGTGCATGCTTGCCATTTCATGGGGGTCATGCACAGGGATCTCAAGCCTGAGAATTTCTTGATGGTCAGCCGAGAAGAAGATTCGAACCTCAAAGCTACCGATTTCGGCCTATCGGTTTTTATCGAGTCAGGTTTGCCGTTTTTTTTCTTATGAATCGTGTTTGTGATTATTGATCGTTATAAGTGTTGAAGTTGAGTCCTACAAAACAGTGTATTGAAAGTTTTAGTTTCAATGCCTAATTTATCTTTACAAAAAAGTCCTACAAAATTGGATAGAAACGTTTCTTAAAGTTGAATTAATAATAATTATAATATAAAATAAGTAAAAAGGAGAATAATTTGTATAGGGGTAATTAGGTAATTAAAGAGGAGATAAATTGACATGATATTAGGAATTGAAAGTGACAAAATGTAGTGGTGGTTGAAAAGTTAAAAGTTTTGAGACTTAGGTTTTCATATGAGGAATCATATTTATGTGGTGGATTCACTATAGGTCAAGAAGACCGGGTCAACTTGAAAATGACAGGTCAACCAGGTCAACTAATTTTCTTTGTACATTGTCCAATTTTTGTCACTTTATTACTCCAAAATGATTAATTCTCTATGTTTTTACATAGTTTATACTTTAGGAGTATATATAAAAAAAATCATTAATTTACCACTAAATTTGAGTTAAATATCAAAATACTAACACACAACATTAATACTACTATATTGATTAAAAATTTGCATCTCTCTCTGTGATTAGTAATGTGACATATATTGTCACTTATATTAGGACATGTTCTTTTGAACTGAAACCGACTGAACTGAACTGAACTTAAGGGATCTGAACTGAACTGAACTTAAGCAATTTGAACTGAACTGAATTGATTTTTTTATAAAAATAATAATAATTTTTATAAATTATTAAATATTTTTTAAAAAATATTAATAATATTATAACAGTAACTAGATTTTATATTTAAAATTATAGATTGAAATTATTTATTTTATTTTAATTTATTTTGAAACGAATTGAACTGAACTGAACTGAACTGAAGCGAACTGAACTGAACTGCTGAATTGAACTTGACTGAAATTAAGTCTAAAAGACATCATTAATACACAAAGCGAGCTAGTTCACATTCATCACTCAATTTGTGATTAGGAGTAATGTGACAAATTTTTGTCACTTTTATTGAGGAATTGTACAACTCAAGTTCAAGTTCATAGTCGAAAAATTAGAGATGTCTCGTATGTTATCTTTCGTTTGAATTTCTGAATTGACGAAATTCGTACGTAATACAATCTTGATCAAAAGGAAAAGTATACAAAGACATCGTCGGGAGCGCTTACTACGTGGCCCCGGAAGTGTTGCGACGGAACTACGGGAAGGAGATCGACGTGTGGAGCGCCGGAGTCATACTCTACATTCTCTTAAGTGGCTTCCCGCCTTTTTGGGCCGGTAAAATTTCAGTTATATATAACTACCTCGGTAAGTAATTCTTTTTTTTACTGCCACAAATTATATTGTTATGTGTTCTGTTTAGAGACAGAGAAAGCCATATTTCAAGAAATCTTGGGAGGCCACGTGGACCTCGATTCGTCTCCGTGGCCTTCCATATCCGCCGCCGCAAAAGACCTCGTCAAGAAAATGCTGACCGTCGATCCCAAGAAGCGAATCACCGCCGACGAAGCACTCGGTCAGTTGAAATTTAACCGAAACTATATACTATCTCGGTTTGGTTAATTTTGATCGATTCGTTAATTGTTTTATTGATCGAGCAGAGCATCCGTGGCTGAAGGAAGACGGGGAAGCCTCGGATAAGCCGATCGACAGCGCTGTCCTGATCAGGATGAAGCAGTTCAGGGCGATGAATAAGTTGAAGAAGCTCGCTCTCATGGTAAGTACGTACGTAATTAAATTACTACTTGTCGATTATCCGTATATGTGTAACGCTGTTTTTCGATTATTACTCTGAAGGTGATTGCAGAGAGTTTGACGGAAGAAGATATAAAGGGATTGAGACAGATGTTCGACAACATGGACACAGACGGGAGCGGTACCATCACGTACGACGAGCTGAGGACGGGGCTGTCGAAGCTCGGATCCAAGCTTAGTGAAGTAGAGATAAAACAACTAATGGAAGCTGTAAGAAAATTCTTTAATGTTACGTGCTTTCGTTTGTTAATGTTTGGGGTCACGATCGATCCTGCAGGCTGATGTTGACAAGAACGGGAGCATCGACTACATCGAGTTTATTACAGCCACCATGCATCGACATAGGCTAGATAGAGAAGACAATCTGTACAAGGCTTTCCGGTATTTTGATAAAGATGACAGCGGGTACGTATTTGTATTCATTTCAAATACATACATTCGTAATTTTAATTGATGTATATGTACATAAATCAGGCATATTACAAGAGACGAGTTGAGACAAGCGATGACACAATACGGGATGGGTGATGATGCCACGATCGACGAGGTTCTTGATGATGTCGACACCGACAGAGTAAGCTAAAGCAAGTTAACATTGATCGAACTAGTTGGTTATTATGTCGTGTTTTGGCTAACTAAGACGTTGATTAATGTAGGATGGGAGAATCAATTACGATGAATTTGCGGCCATGATGAGAAAAGGAACAGCCGGAGAACATCATCGAGGAAATATTTAACTTCACAGACAAATTTTCGATGAATTCTGTTTATTTATTAGAAACTCTGTTTTCATGAATCAGTTATTACAGTTGGTGATCTTATTTCAATTAAAACAATCACTGATGATTACATATATAAAACCTCTTATGGTAGTAATAGTAGTAGTAGTAGTAAAACATTTATTTATTCTTGTTTCAGAGTTTTCCCAACATCGATCACGAACCGATACTTGACATCCCCTTTGGCCAGCCGCTCCATAGCCTCGTTCACATAACTCATCGGAATAACCTCCACGTCAGCAATTATATTATGCTCGGCCGCGAAATCAATCATCTCCTGCGTCTCCTCCATCCCTCCGATCATGCTCCCGGCCACCGTCTTCCTCCCCGCCACCATCGGAAACACCGCCAGCTCCACCGGCTTCTCCGGCAGCCCCACAAACACCATCTTCCCGTTCACCTTCAACAGCCTCATCAGCGGCTCCACCGGGTGGGCCCCCGACACCGTGTCGATAATCCCGTCCAAGCTGGCGGCCGCCGCCTTCATCCCCTCCGAATCCCGGCTGACGAGGAACTCGTCCGCCCCCAGCATTTCTAAAGCGTCTTTCTTTTTCCCTTCCGAGGTGCTGATCACAGTCACCTTCGCTCCAAAGGCCTTGGCGAACTTGACCGCCACATGGCCCAGCCCGCCCAGCCCAACAACCCCGACGCGTAGGCCCGGCTTGTCGAGCCCGTAGTATCGCAGGGCGCTGTAGGTGGTGGTCCCAGCGCAGAGGAGAGGGGCGCCTCGGTCGAGGGGGATGCTTTCCGGCCACCGGACAATGAACCGCTCGTCGGCCACCATGATGTCGGAGTAGCCGCCGTATGTGACGGAGCCGTCGGAGTCGATGCCGGAGTAAGTGAAGATCTGTGTATGTGCATTCCAAATCAATACAATGATCAATAGAAGCACAAAGGATACATAATATATACCAGTTGAGGGCAGTAGTTCTCGAGACTTGAAACGCATTGATCGCACTTTCTGCACGACCCGACGAGGCACCCGACTCCGACTCTGTCTCCGACTTTGACTTTCCGGACCCTTGACCCGACCTCGGTGACCTCCCCGACGATTTCGTGGCCCGGGACCATGGGGTAAATGGACATGCCCAAGTCGTTTTTGAGCTGGTGAAGATCTGTGTGGCAAATACCGCAGTACAGTACCTTGAACTGCACGTCGCGTTTACGAGTTTCCCGCCTCGAGAATTTGAACGGAGCGAGAACCCCAGACGAGTCTTGTGCGGCCCATCCGAAAGCCTCGACCTGACGCTTCGTTTCCGCGGGTATATGTGGTTTGGTATCGCTGTTGCCTGGGGATAGAAGAGATGCGATGATGTCGTATATGTTACATGTGAGTGTCAACAATGCTCTGTATATGTTTTGGCCACAAGGTAGAATGAAGCCGGAGATTAGAGACATGGTGGATGAGGTAGGTTTAGGTTTAAGGAGATGAGAGGTTAGAAAAATGGTGATTTATATATATTGCGTGTTATGATTCTTGCCGTGTTGGCAGTTACAAGGAATTGAGTTCTTGATGTTGGTGTGTTGGTAGCTACAAAGAATTGTGTTGTTTCACCTGCTCAAGAATTACTATTATTGTTACTATTTTCATGATTCAAGTAAAGGATATTATAGTATTATCATGTTCTAAACTTCAAACATAAAAAAGGCCAAATTAACCACGTGTTCACAAAAATCAGTAAATAATAATTGTGCAAATATTACAGTTAATACATCAAGCTGATCGAGTTTGATTTTCCGTAGAAGATGAAGAAGCGAGTGTACAAGGCTAAGCTCCTTCCGCTGGGGTTCCCTTTGATGTGCTGATATAGAGTACTGCAGTTGGAGGGGGTAGATCATAAAATCAGAGCTATTCGTACAGTAATGTAAACCGAGACTAAAAGACAATATGGCGAGTGTTTGGTATTTTACCATTATTTCCTCTGATGAAGGCGTCGCCGTATTTGTTCTTCAACTGTCCATTAACATACTCCTCCGTCTGTTCCATTGCAATATTCATGTATCCATCCAGACATGCTAGAATACCTGTAATAACACGGCAATGGAAACAACATTTTCAAATTCGAAAACAAGAAAAACCAACTCTAGTGTTTTTTGATTCAAAGTAAGATTCCAAGTTCCACTTGTGCTTATTCAGGTCAATTTTTGTAGTTGTGCGCATGAGATATGGTTTCCTTCTATCGACAATTTTTTCACTTATATTTCTAAATCGTCAGTCTTTTAGTGAGTAAAAATAAGTACAGTATAATGCTATCGAGGGACAAGGTCTATTGCATAACAAAAACTGTGGAATTAGGAGTTTAAACAGAACTAGGCCAATATAGTTAACTTCGGGACTTCTAAAAGGTCTCAAGCCTCTTTCGAATTCGAAGTCCTTGTCAACATTGAGAACAAATGTGGGCTGGTTAAGCAGGTATATTGATTAGAATTTAGAACAGGGCATGCTAATCACTATGGCCTTAAACAACAGCCAGAATAAAACACGGCAAATATGCTTCAAGTGCATAAATAGTCACAGCCACTACATATTTCATCAAAGGTTCAAAGTTAAAGCGAAACAAATCCATACGAACAAAAACAATCAACACAAGTGCCGAGAAACAGTTAAAACAATTAATTAGGTCAAGCAAAAAGGTAAATGAAAGTCACCTCTATAGTCAACTCCAGAGTTCAATTTGACCACAACAGGCCGTCCGCGGATCGATTTCAAAAAATCAGCTGGGGTTTTTGTGGTTGATGATTTCTCGAATGAACCACTCATTTTGTTTTCTTCTTAAAATTAACCGTAAGAAGGTTAACTACAAAACAACAAACATAATCAAAATTATTTAACAACACAGAGAAAACGGACGACTCTCAGATCAAATCAAACTGATAGGAACTTTCCAGAATGTATTTCAGAATTTAAATACGTGTAAACTAGAAACACAAACGTCTGTGTCTGAGAAACCAAAAGATTTGAGTTTTTTGGAAACTGAAAAACAACTACCGTTTACAGTTCAACTGAAGCAGAAACAACAAAACACAGGTTCTTTACGGATAAGCCCACGTAGTTTATGAAGCACAAAACCTAACTGAATTTTAATCACAACACAATTCTACAAGAATACAAACACAATAAATTAACGGAAAAATTAGGATAATTACCGGTAAGGGTTTAAGTCCGACGAACGACGGCGTCTATTGCGGTGCGCCGATAGCAATTCAGATCGAGAGAGGGAGAAGAAAGTATCGTCTGAGAACTGAGAACGTTGTAAAAGTAAAGTTTTTTTTTTCTAATTAGGGTTTTGGTTTTATGGCTTTGAATTTTACAGGGTCAGTTTCGTCTTTTAACTGTTAGTATGAAACCGGCCGAATAATCCGAACCGCACCGAGGAACCGGGTTTTATCACCCAACAGGCGCTCACAAAAATGTTCTCCGTCCAATCACTCTCGTCGTCTTCCACTAAAACCCCTCTGCTTAAACCCTCGAAACCGTTCCCTGCGGAAACTCGTACGCACGGCTTGCGGCAATTCGAACCCTAATTTACCTGTAATCTCCGAATCCGACGACGCATTTCCCTGGCGGCCGAGCTATTATTCCGGCGTTAAACCGGAGGAATCGTCGGAACTGGATTCATGGGTTTCTTCTCGCATTAACGGCCACATCATCAATAAGGTTCCCCTTTATTTTTTCTTTGTGGTATCAGTTATTCGAATTGTGTTTAGGAAAAATCGATTTGATTTTTCACAGTTTATGCTTTCTGCTTTTAATCCTTCTCAGTTCAGGATGAGCATTCTCATACCCATGTAGCTCAACAGTTCAAGAAACAAGTTTCCGGTCGAATCGATATCTCTGCAGCCCGTGGTGCGAACAATATGATTCGGACGATCGCTTCCCCTGGATCCGGTGCTCGCGGAAAGGCCTGCAATGCTGTTTGTAGGTGATCCTAGATCCTCCTTCCTTCTTAACCCCATTGTTGCTTCAGTCGACACGCTAGTAATATTGTTTTGCTATGATTTTGTTTGCAGTGGGATAATAACTCGTAATGTATATAATAAAGCTTCGTTTCACAGTAGCTCGTTAGTTTCAGTAACAGATTCCGATTCCTCCGTTGACTCGAATGCCGAAAATTCGAGACTTGGGTCGAGTTCTCAATCTAACCTTTATCCAGACCTGCTGCATCTACTTAACAGAACTACTCAATCGTCACTTTCTCAAATTAGGCAAACACATGCCCAAGTGCTCAGAACAGGTCTTGTCGACCTCCCTCATTACAGAACCAAGCTTATCTCTCTCTATTCCAGCAATCATCACTTTTCTGATGCCAAAAAGTTTCTCCGTTCTCTCTTGAAACCTGATCTTCTCTCCTTCACTGCCCTCATCAACGCCTTCTCCAAAAGTAACGATTTTAAATGCATTCTCAGTTTGTTTTCACAAATGCTCGCAAATGGGATTTGCCCCGACGCACATGTTTTGCCCAGCATTGTCAAGGCTTGTGCTGGACTATTGGCTGTTAAAATCGGAAAGCAAGTTCATGGATTTTCATTAGCATCTGGGCTCTTGTTGGATCCTTTCGTGGGGTCTTCTTTGCTTCATTTTTATATGAGATGTGGTGACCTGAACGGTGCTCACAAGTTGTTCGACAGAATGCTTGAGAGAGATGTTGTTTCATGGAGTGCGTTGGCTGCGGGTTATGCAAGGAAAGGAGACGTGGCGAATGTGAGAAAGTTGCTCGGCGAGGTTAGAAACTTTGGGATCGAGCTCAATACTGTGTCTTGGAATGGTATGATTGCAGGGTTCAATCAAAGTGGGTGTTTCCTGGACGCAGTTTTGATGTTTCAGCAGATGCATTCACATGGCTTTAAGTCCGACGGGACTAGCATTTCCAGTGTTCTTCCTGCGATAGGCGACTTGGGGTATTTGAACTCGGGCACTCAAATTCATGGGTACGTAATCAAGGCTTGTTTTGCCGTTGATAAGTGTATTGTAAGCGCACTTATTGGCATGTATGCCAAGTGCGGGTGTGCATTAGATATGTCACGAGTGTTTGAAGATGAAGGTCAAGCAGATGTTGGGGCATGCAATGCCTTGATAGCAGGGCTCGCTAGGCACGGACTTGCTGATAAAGCCCTGGAGGTGTTTGAAGAAATAAAGGGACGAGGAATGGAATTGAACGTAGTTTCATGGACTTCAGCGATAGCTTGTTGCTCGCAGCATGGTAAAGATATCGAGGCTTTGAACCTTTTTAGAGGAATGCAGGCTGCTGGTGTGAAACCAAACGCTGTGACTATCCCTTGCTTGCTTCCGGCTTGTGGAAATATTGCTGCTCTAACACACGGAAAGGCCGCTCACTGTTACTCTCTGAGAACGGGCATTTCAGAAGATGTCTATGTAGGCAGCGCCCTTATTGATATGTATGCCAATTGTGGAAAGATTCAAGCTGCTCGCGAATGTTTCGATAGGATGCCTGCCCGTAATTTGGTTTGCTGGAATGCAATGTTGGGCGGATACGCAATGCACGGAAAGTCGAAGGAAGCTATTGAGATTTATCATGCCATGCATAGGAGTAGGCAGAAACCTGACTCTGTCAGTTTCACGAGTCTGTTATCCACTTGTGGTCACGGTGGCCTTACCGAAGAAGGGCATCGTTACTTTGAAAGCATGTCCAGGGATTACGGTATTAAAGCTAGAGTCGAGCATTATGCTTGCATCGTGTCTCTGCTTGGCCGTGCCGGAAAACTTGAAGAAGCATATTCCATGATCGAGAAAATGCCGTTCGAGGCTGATGCTTGTGTCTGGGGTGCACTGTTGAGTTCCTGTAGACTTCACCATAACATGAGCTTGGGTGAGGTTGCTGCTGGGAAACTATTTGAACTGGAACCGAAGAATCCTGGTAACTACATTCTGCTTTCTAATATTTATGCCTCTAAAGGAAGATGGAAAGAGGTGGATAGAGTCCGAGATATCATGAGGGATAAGGGACTGAGGAAGAATCCCGGCTGCAGTTGGATTGAGGTCAAGAACAGAGTTTACATGCTTTTGGCAGGCGATAAATCGCTTCCGCAAATGGGTCAGATTTTGGACAAGCTGAACAAACTGAGCATGGAAATGAAGAAATCGGGTTACTTGCCGAATACGGATTACGTGCTGCAAGATGTGGAGGAGCAGGAGAAGGAGCACATTTTATGTGGGCACAGTGAGAAGTTGGCTGTAGTTTTTGGTATTTTGAATACCAGTCAAGGTTCGTCTCTGAGAGTTACGAAGAACCTAAGAATCTGTGGAGATTGCCATGCTGTTATTAAGTTTATATCTAGCTACGAGAAGAGAGAGATTTTTGTCAGAGACACAAATCGCTATCACCACTTCAAAGATGGTGACTGCTCGTGTGGGGATTACTGGTGATTGAGTTCCAGGACAGAAAAACCTCCACAAGTACTGGGTTTCTTGATTTTCAGGTGCATTCATGAGTAGCAAGACATATATCAAGGGAAGAAACTCATTTCGTTATTTAATTCGGTAGCTGGTGAGTATTCATTCATCTTTTCTTTAATCCATACAAATTTGTCTCTTACCATACTTGCTGCCAAAAGTACGCACCGTAAGAAAGATAAGAACAGTATCCAAATGTCTATCTTAAAACTTGAGTTAGCTAACTTGTGTTTATATTATCAACTGTGTGAATTGTGATGTCTTCTATTGTAAGCCAGTTTCTTGATTCGTTTTATAGATTTAAACTATGAAGAGTTGCAATGTACTGTTTAATAGTATTATGGTATGTGCATAGAGTGAAATCAGGCAACTATTTGTTTTTGTTTTCTTGAATCAGATCCGAGCCAACGTATCTTGTACGGATCGCTGGTATCATCGTCCTATCCTCTACACTTGGGCTTCTGGACTACAAAAGAAACCCAGAAACTGTCATTTGGGCTTCTGGACTACACTCGGCCTCTACCTCAAGAAACTTGTCCTCTCGAAAGACCCAACGCTCGAAGGTTGATAGTTTGGGAGGGGAGGCGTTGTTCGTGGAGGATAACATAACGGGAGCTTGTGCTTGCCGACTTGGGAGTTTACGGGCGATTGCGTCTACTTTACGGACGACAGGGTGGTAGGCCGCAGCAAATGGATCGTCCGGGTCGATCAAGAGGTTTTCGTGCACCGGAGATGATCGGATTTGGTCGCCGCCTGTCTGGGTTGCTCTAGCCACCAATGTATAGCCTAGATCAGCTAATCGATCTTAGGCTAGTTTGTAATATAAATAAGGGTAGTTTGGATAATTCACAAGGGGGTTGTACTTATAAAAAAACTAAATTTTGAGGGGTTAATTAATAAAGGGTTGTAAACAGTCAGATTTGAGGTGTAAATAGATTTTGAGATTACAACTCGGAGAAAATTACCAATTTAGTCTCATAAAGATGGACTATTTTTTTTTTTTGGTATCAAATCGAGTCGTTTTTATCCAATTTTCATTTGAAAATTCAAAATCCGTCGGAATTTCTGCGCGAGAGTCGCACACACCATTTGAATTAGGGTTTCTCGACGACATAATCCACATGGCGACAGTTGATTGACTGAAATTGTTTAAAAAAAATAAAAATCCACATATACTTGTCACGTGTATTAGATGATTAAAAAAAATGAAATATGTTAAAAGCGAGAGAGAATTCGAGTTTTAACATTCCCCACCCCCCAATTTGATTTCCAAAAAACCCTAAATCCTCCAAAATACTCTCCTCACGAACCCTAATTTTCCTAACTCTCCTAATTCTTGAATTGAAAGTAAAATCACCCAAATTCATCAATATGAGTGGATCTATCCATCTAAAAAATTGCAGTAGATCTATCCATCCAAACTCACGAGCGGAAATTCTGGCGAATTTTGAATTTTCAGGCGAAAATTGAATGAAATCGACTCGATTTGAAGCTTTACTGGATTAATTTGAAAAAATGCAACTTTGTGGTATCGAAAAGAAAAAAGATCTTCTTTATGGGACTAAATCGATAATTTACTCTCACAACTTGAATCTAATTGAGGAATTGGGCTTGAGGGTTCTGGGCTGCGACTCATGGGCTTCAGTCGGCCTTTAATTTGAAGGCTCTTCGAAGTCCATTTCATTCGAGGACGCCACCTAAATTGTTGTGCCGATTTTGGTCGTGGTCGGAAGTTTTTTCAGTTTTTATCGATAATTGCCTAATCAATCGATCGATTTCAAAGCATCTACGCCTGGACTTCATAAAATGACTAATCACCGGCTCGAGTTTTAAGTCACCGGCTCACCCCCGCTAAGAAAAATATAGTTGATTCGTAAATGACGAACAGTGAAATGTTAACAATTACTCGTAAATCTTATCGAAAAAAATTGTCTCGGTTTATTTATATCATCGATCGCCGCAGATTGTTGATTCATAAATCACAATAGAAACCTAACACAAAGGCTTATTACATAGTATGTGGCAACGCGTGTGACAGACGAGTTTTTAAAGAATTCAATTCCTTCTATCCACAAACTTAGATATAAAATTGATTGAGCTTTTTATTTATCCTTTTTTTTTATTCAAATAAATTTATAAATGATGTTACTAACGTGTGATGGATTAGATGAACAACATGCCATAAATAGAAGAGTCACATTTATTTTGCTTTAGGCATTTAGTCAAACATATATCAGTGAGGTACCTAAGGCTAATGTAATCTCTCTTTATTCTTTTGTCAATGATTTTATTTGATTTGATGCTTCCCACTTTATATTTTATTTATTTATTTATTTATTTATTTTATACACTCTAAAATATTCCAATACTTAAAGTTGTGACTTGTGAGAATTGCACAAAGTCCACACAATCTAACTACCTAATGAATACAGTATATATGGAGGATTTGAGATGGATGTTGTTATATTAATATACTTAAATAGTTAAATTTTAGAAGTATTTGGGATTAAGGGTATTTTGATTTTTAAATTTAAAAGTATTTGGGATTACTATATTTTGGTTTTTAAATTTACAACTTAAACCACATAAATTACGCTTAAAGATAAATTTTGTAACTATATTTAATTTTAGGGTATTATTATTTGAATAATTACGATAAAAGACACGGTTTTAAAATTTCTAATTACTAAAATAACCTTTCCTTATTCTAACGGTGAATTATTAATTTTTTCTGTGATTTGGTGAATTATTAATTTTTTCTGTGATTTATTTCTTTTCTTTCTCAAAACGATTGTGTTAATTTTTAGCGTGTGTGATTTATTAATTTTTTCTGTGATTTATTTATTTTCCTAGTGTGTTTGTTTTTGCATTGATCAGACAAAAATAATCAGCTAAAAATCATTCAAGTTATTTAATGCATATTTAGAATTTGTAGATTTAGATGCGGAAAATCATTCAGATAAAAATAAATTATAAATTTTGAAATAGTAGTAATTTTATTTTTTATTTTTAATGTGATAATTATTTTATAAATTCAAAAGTTAAAATTTGTACCGTATTTTTTTTTTATAATTAGATAAAAATATGTTATTTAATTATAAACAAATATAAAAAAACTATTTTATATTCAAATTTATCCTAAGGAGGGTGTATTGGTTTAAGATTTCATTGAATTTTTTAATACTTGTAAAGTTTGGAAGTATTCAATCCGGATTTTTAAAAGTTTATTAAAATTCTGGGGTATTCAATCTGGATTTTAAAAAGTCAATTAAATTCTATAGGTATTCAATAATTTATGAATTTTTAAAGATTTTAAAATTCAATTGATTTTAAATGATTTTTTTTTTTAAATACAAATCAATTACATCTTCCAAAATCTCTCGTAATTAGAAAAAATTTCTATGAATTTCTTTTAATCAACTAAATTATTTTTATAAAATAATAAAAACTTAAAACAAATATATAAAATTAAGTAATTAGAAGAGATTTCTATGGATTTCTTTTAATCAACTAAATTATTTTTATAAAATAATAAAAACTTAAAATAAATATAGAAAATTAAATAAAAAAGACAAAATAAGAAAAATAAAATTTCTTTTGATCAACAAAATTATTTTTAAAAAATAATAAAAACTTAAAAAAATTATATAAAATTAAATAAAAAAGACAAAATAAAAAAAATATATTTAAAAAAAATACTTTGAAAAAGAAAAAAATTAATATTTTAAGTAAAAACTATGCTTTAACTATTAATAAAATTTTCAAAAAATTAAAAATATTCTTTTATGATAAAAATAATTAAAAATATATTTAAAAATTTAATGATATAAATAAAAATATAAATGATATTATATTAATATTTTTTTAATAATTTGAATTAATTTTTTTTATAGAAAAATGTGTTTCATATGACACGGTTATATCAATAAGTAATGCCGAAAGTTTATAAAAATTTATGTAAATCAATGAAAACGAATATTTCAAAATCTTTTAAAGTTTATGAAAATCCGTATAAATCAATAATAAAAGTCGGTCAAACTCTGCAAAAACTCTGTAGATTTTCAAAATCCATGAACTTTTTAAAATCCATAAAAATTCAACAAAATCCGAATAGAATACACTCTCCTAAATATTACTCCAAATGTTCCGTACGAAAAAACTCTGCAAAGACTCCGTGGATTTTCAAAATCCACGAACTTTTTAAAATCCATAAAAATCCAACAAAATCCGAATATATAGAATACACCCTCCTAAATATTACTCCAAATGTTCGGAACGAAACTACAAATAATTAACTTTTTTTTTTTAATAACAATTTCATCTTTAAAAAACTATTGCAATTCCTATAATTAATAGAGTATTTTCAATTTGCAGACAACTTTAATTTAATTTCATACCTTACAAGTTTTTTTTCTTGTGTAGTAATCTTTCTTTAGCATGAAAAAAAAAAAAAGTATTCCATGTGTCTCAACAATACAAATCCGTCCATATCATAACTTTTCACTTTTGATAACTGGACGAAATTTTACTGTTTTTTTTTCATAATTCAATGATTCGAGATCAAGGACTAATATGTGTAATCTTTTACAATCATTAAATTATTCTTATAATTTCGATTTTTTCTCTGAATATTTGAAGTCTCCCTGAATAAGTGGACAAAATTGTTACGACTTGTTAATTAACAGTACGTAGTAATTAGTACTACTATCTCTGTTTTATAATTTACTAATATAGTTTTTTCTTTGCATTTACAACGGACATTGTCAATATTTTAAAATTTTATTTTTATTTAATACTACACTTCATCTCATTACATGATATTTTTATCTAGCATGTTCATATGATCCATAAACTAATATTACATATTTTAAGTATTTGTTTTAGGGTTAATTTGGAAAAGGAGAAGTTTTTAATGTTTTTTTAGGATTAAATAAAATAGTTTATTTTAATTATAAATTAGATAATAAATACCATGATTATCTTATCAAGTTTTTTAAATAAATTTTTTTTGTTATGAATATTTTTAATTAATGAATGAATAGTTTACACTCTGTGAACAAGTGAGAAATTCTACTATGTATCTATATAAAGGGTCTCATGAAATAACAATTCTACTCTTCTCTTATATTTTCTCTCTTTCTATACTATATTATTCTCTCTAGTTTATAACATTATTTAAGAGTAAATTAAAGTAAATTATAAAACTTTATACACGCAATAACTGTTATATATGTAGTCTTTTTTCTAATCTTAATTAAAAAAAATTAATTTTAATCATTATTTTGATTTTCAAAATAAATATTAATTTTATAAATTTTAATTTAAATGATCAAAACTAGTTAATAATTGTTAATATAAATTAATTTATTAATTATAATTGATAAGTAAAACCAATAACTCGCAATTTTACATTAAATATTATTTTAATTGCGTTCATTCATAAAATATAGTAGTACAGTACCTTTTTTTTACAAAGAATGGAAAACTATCCATTTGCATTTTAAATATTGTTTCAGTCTCATTTCAATATTTTTGTTACGATTAGTATGAAAAATATTATTTTTGAGCATGTAGATTAAAAATAATTACTCTAATATTTTTAACTAATAAATAAAGGATAAAAAAATATATTAATATGCACAATTTTTTAAGAAAAAAATATTAACAACTATTTTATATTTAAACCTAAATATATTTATATAGTTTACTTTAGATAAAAATAACTCCTTCTGATTATAATAAAAACATTTTTTCGACTACAAAAATTAAAAATATTGTAAATTTAAATTTTAAAAATAAATTAACATGTAAGGTAAAATTATAATTTAAAATGAAAAAAAAGGTAAGACAAACCCTATTGTTCGGCCACTCTCTGCGTTTAAGAGAGCTAAATTCGTAATTTGTATATGATAAAACCCAATATAAATCTTAAAGAGCAGACACTCTTCTTGAAAAACACATATATAATAATAGTATAATACTTCTACTAAATGTTTTTCTGCTAGCTAGTTAAATTCTCAAAATATTTATGATTGGTAAAGTGATTAACAATGATTTTTTCACCGTCAATAAATAATTATTTAATATTTAAAATAATACAGTATATACAAATAATGTATTCACGAGCGTACTACTTTGAATAAATTTTTTGTCTCATTCAAACAAAAATATATAAATATGAAGACCAAAGGAAGGATTTTGGAGTAAAATCATTTTTGGTATCCTAAAAATATATAAATATGAAGACCCTGGCCTAAAGTAATATTGCCAAAAAAGGGTTCGTAAAGCATATAATATCTTTTTGGACCATTTACTCCTCAACCAGCTCAAGCTGCTTTCACATTCATATACTATATATATATTCACATGTGATGATCACTCTTTCAGATTCCTATTGATTATATTAATATTTATTTAATTTCACTATATACATAAAATTTTCATAATATTTGAATAAAATATATATACAACAACAACATCTCAAGGAAGGGAGGACAGTAAATTAATGGTACGTCCGTTTTCGTCGGTTCAATTTTTATTAATTTTTTGGTCTGCAATTAATTAATAAACCCGTGACCCTACCCGTTCGTTTTCTTGAATTTTGATTCATTAGGAAGTCGAGAATCAAGAGCAGTACTGGGATGGGTATGTGGATTGGAGAGGGAAGCCTGCTTCGAGGGGCAAACACGGCGGGATGCTTGCCGTGTCTTTCGTATTGGGTAATTTAGTAATTTCACATTTATTTAATTATTTAATTATATTAATTAAATCATATATCTATAGTTGTGGAGGTATTGGAGAATCTGGCGTTTCTGGCGAACGCAAGCAACTTGGTTTTGTACTTGGCGGCGTACATGCATTTTACCCCGTCGGAGTCGGCAAACTCCGTCACTAATTTTATGGGGACGGCCTTCCTCCTCGCCCTCCTTGGTGGTTTCTTCTCCGACGCCTTCCTCACCACCTATCTCATCTACATCATCAGCGCCCTCACTCAATTTACAGTACGTACGACTTACTCGAATAATAATAATCGATCATCAAATAATTAAAAATAGAAAATATAAAGTAAAATTACAATTTTAGATATTTAACTTTATTTTGTAACGCCACTGTTTCACATGCATGCGAGTGAAAAATTAACTTTCTTTTTCATCATTAATTAAATTTTAGATATCGTTTTTAATAATATCCGATTTGATCTGATGCTTTATTTGAATTTACGTAGAGGGGGTCGGATTTTTTTATCGATTTGACTTTGGTGTGTGGTGTGGTGTATTCGCACACCACATTTAATTAAATTTTATTTTTATGATTTTGATGTCGATCGTAGGACCTCACGTTTAATTCGACCAATAGCTTTTCGCCATTAAGTACTGTATTAGTTTGCGCATTCCCTTTCCATCACGTTATCATGATTTAATTATTTAATTTATTATAACTACTAATTTTAGGTTTGGACTTGTTACAATATACTGTACTATATAGTGATTAATTGGGAGTAATATAAATATATGCTTCGAATATAAAATTAGAATGAGTTATTGGAATAATACTCTGGGCTGTTGAGAGTTGAGTTGAGTCGAGAGTTGAATGTTTATATAGTTTTTTACTATATATAGTGTTGAGAGTTATATAGTATATTTTTTCCTGACGAAATTTTACACAATTTTTTTTTTGTAATTTACAAAAGAAAGTGTTTTATATATTTTAAAACAAAATGAGTATAATGATCATGATTTTAGTAAAGTTTTATATAAGAAAAATGTATTTTCAGGTTAGTTTGCAAATTGCAATAACCCCACCACCATAATAATAATGACATTATGTTGACATCTCATAGTACAATCTAGAGCCAAGTTTTTCATGATAAACATGTCTCCACTAATTTTTATATACTTTGGAAATATATCTATATATATATATATACTTTGTATTTTTCCTGTTTTTCTTAAATAAATAAATATATTTCGTTTAGAAATCCAGGTGTCCCATAACCATTCGGAAACATGTTTGGTTATATATACAGTATAATTGGATATTTGGATTAGATGCAAATGCTTTGGGTCGACAAGTGTGTTGGGCCCACACTTCATAATTCATATTGGCATCTCACTCACGTAGCGGATAGAGTATAGCCCCACGCAAAAAAGAACCTAACAAAACGAACTTTCCAAGAGATTCAAAATGACTAAAATACCCCCATGTGATACTCATGTCTTGTATGTGATTGTTGGTTGAATAGGGCCTCGTAATACTGACGGTGCAAGCACATTTCGACTCCCTAAAACCGCCAAAATGCGAACCGGCGGCCAGCACCCCCTGCCGGAAAGTCAATGGGTCAAAAGCGGCGATGCTCTTCGTGGGGCTCTACCTGGTGGCCCTCGGCGTCGGAGGCATCAAGGGCTCGTTGCCGCCCCACGGTGCCGAGCAGCTCGACCACACCACCCCACAAGGTAGGAAGCAACGATCCACCTTCTTCAACTACTTCGTCTTCTCCCTCTCGTGCGGAGCACTCATCGCCGTCACTTTAGTCGTATGGATCGAAGACAACAAGGGTTGGGAGTGGGGCTTCGGCATCTCAACCCTCGCCATCTTGTTGTCGGTGCCCGTCTTCATGTCCGGCTCCAAGTTCTATCGAAACAAGCTTCCCCTAGGAAGCCCTCTCACCACCATATGCAAGGTACTGCTTTTCAACTTCTTTACCAGTTCGAGCTTTTAAATGATGCATGCATGCATGCAGCTTCTGACAACTGATGATCGATCATGCATGTCATCAGGTGCTCGTTGCTTCCGCCCTAAACAACCGAATAAGCACGAACAACAACGCCGTCACAAGCCTCCCGTCCGCGAGCCCTTCTCCCTTCCTTCACGGAGGAGCCACCGAAGAAGAAGAAGTCCTCGTCCCGTCCCAAAGCCTCAAGTTCCTCAACCGAGCCGTCCTAAACAAGCCGGCCTTCCGAGCCCTAAGATGCTCGGTCCAAAACCTCGAGGAGGTCAAGACCGTCGTAAAGATCCTCCCGATCTTCGCAAGCACCATCGTCCTCAACGCATGCCTCGCTCAGCTCTCGACGTTCTCCATCCAACAAGCCGCCACCATGGACACCACCATCGGCTCCTTCAAGGTCCCCCCGGCCTCCCTCCCCGTCTTCCCCGTCGTCTTCATCATGATCCTCGCCCCGATATACGACCACTACATCATCCCCTTCGCCCGACGAGCCACCAAGTCCGAGACCGGCATCACGCACCTCCAACGGATCGGCATTGGGTTAGTCCTCTCGATAGTCGCCATGGCCGTGGCCGCCCTCGTCGAGATCAAGCGGAAACGAGTCGCGACAAATGAAAACATGCTCGACTCGGAAGGAGGGCTTCCGGTGACGTTCTTGTGGATCGCTTTCCAGTTCCTTTTCCTCGGGTCGGCCGACCTCTTCACTCTAGCCGGGCTTCTCGAGTTTTTCTTCACCGAGGCCCCGTTCGGGATGAGGTCGCTCGCCACGTCGCTCTCGTGGGCTTCGCTCGCCATGGGCTACTATTTGAGCTCGGTTATTGTGTCGGTTGTGAACCGAGCGACGGGGGAGAGCCCGTGGCTGTCGGGGAGGAATTTGAACCATTACCACCTCGAGAGATTCTATTGGCTGATGTGTGCGCTCAGCGGGTTGAACTTTTTGCATTATCTGATTTGGGCATCCAAGTACAAGTACAAGTCGATCGGGACGACATCATCGAGCAAGTAACGATATTTTCGCAACGACAAGTACGAGTATTTCCTTTTTCGGTTGTAAATAAGTTGCGAATTATTGTCTGGTGACATAGCAAGAATGTACATCATTTTCGTTATCTGATGTTGGTCTTGGTGGTATTTTGTTTTTTGACAATGTTAGTCAGTAAAGTACTTGTTTGATTTCTGTTCTAAGTACTCTGAATTTATGTTTTTTATTAGTAAGATATTTAATTTGAATTCGATTTACAATATTAAGGGGATGTAGCTCAGATGGTAGAGCGCTCGCTTAGCATGCGAGAGGTACGGGGATCGATACCCCGCATCTCCAAATTTTAAAGTCCTTTTGTGTATGTTGGGCCAAAGTGGATTCTACGTTTAATGGGCTAAAACTTTTTCCAGGCCCAATAAGTTGCTAAAACTTTTTCTTAGCTCAATAAGCGACTGTCCCATGGGCCTTCTCAACTTTTGATTGCTTATGAAAAATACTTATAAGTTACTGTAAAATATTTTGGATAAATCAAACTACATTTTTTATTTAAATTTTGTACGCTTTAACATTTTGTGCGATCATTGAATTGGTTTTGCCTGTGACGAAATCAGTTCAAATATACGAATCGTTACTTATTAATCAAATCGTCAAACTCAAATTGCAGATCGTCACCGTTGTTGGTTGGAGCCATAAAATTGCAACTTGAATGGATGATCGAAGAGATCGTTTTCGTGACATTCTCGATGTTGACGTTACAGTACAATATGTAATACCAAAACCTTTATTTATTTTATAAGATAAGGTAATTTACAGCTTTATATTTTTAAAGCACGGAATCAAATGTTGCTTCTTTGTCACTCCAACCTAATTTCGTTAGGGTTAGGTAGATTCGGGTTGAACAACTAAATGCCCAATATCGATCTTTACTTTTTTATTGCACCAAAAAAGGTCTTATTTGGTTGCAATTAATTGCTGCTATTAATTAATTAATTATTTATAACATGCAATCACACAAATTTTGTTACAACTTGCAACGATTATCTTCCAAGTCTTAGCAAAGTTTTAAAATGTTTATTTATTGGTCGGAGGTGCTCGACCTCTTGGGTCAACTTTAAAAAAACAAATTAAAAATAATCAGGCCGGCTTTTAGCATGCGCTAGTCGTGCGCTTACACAACCTAAAATTTTGAGGCCCAATTTTTTCTAGAGGCGTTCTATTATTAAAAACAAAATTTGTTTTTTTAAAGAATTCACGAAAAAAAAATTAAAAAATATCGTTTATTATTTTGTATTTGTTTACTTACTAGCTAAAGCCCTATTGACATTTTGCAAGTCTTGTTTTGCTTAATCTTTATTTATGTTTTAAAAAAAATTGTTTAAAAAATATAATTTATTTTATCTATAATAAAAAAAAATCTGAATCAATGCATTTTTTATAGAATTTATGTCAAATAAAATAGTTAAGAAATATCGTTTATTAGTTTGTATTTGTTTACGTACTACGACACTAGCTAGGGTCTTAATTTTTTTTTTTGTTATATACCGAAACTTCCAAGCCGGACCCGAAAACAACATACCTATTTTTTTGTTATATACATTTCTTAATTTTTAATTCAGAACGAAAAAATATTCATTGGTATATTTTATTTTCTTTTATTCATAGCTTTATCAAAATTAAAAGAAAAATTAAAAACCAAGCCGCTTACAAAAGAATTTCTTAAATGTGTAGAAAAAATGGTTTCTTGGTGTGTATCAATTTTAAAAAATCGAAGCACGCTTGTATATGTGTAGCGACTTTCGGGATGAGCCAAACCTAATTTCTAGCGTGGGAGCATAAAATATCAAATTATAGAAAAATAATATTTACACTACGTATATTGATGACATAAGTCAAAATCAGCAACCACTTCTGAATTAAGATATGTTGCGTGACTAATTTCTCTTGTGTGCCAAAAGATAGATAAATAAAAATAAAAACAAGCCAATTGAGATGATCCAAAGTGGTGTGTGCAAGTAAAAAAGTAAAAATAAATATTTTAAAATAAAAAAATAAGAATAATTATTTTATTTTTGAAATGTAACTAACTAGTAAGTAACATAATTTTAAAGAAAATGTGATTACATATTTGAGACGACGAATCCTGATTTATATGTTAAGTTTATTTTCAATTTTCAAACGATGATGATGATGAGATGAGAACAATAATTCACATTTTTTTATTTGTGTGGTTTGGGGTTGATCGGACTTTATAAGTATTATTATTGAAATAAACTACATGTAAAATATATTAGTAAAATTATTACACCTGAGGTAGCTGGACAATGATTGAACAAGATTCATGCATGCTCCAACATTCTAATAATATAAAATATTCTAATTACATTATACACTTTTAATTAATTCTAGTGTATTTATTGGGATATGTATTATTATATATAGACACAATTTTCTCATATAGAGCGGGTACGAACTCTAAAGCGAACATGACATAGAACTGTTCTTTTTTTGTTGTTGTACTTTCATACTTTTTTCGTTTTTCTTTTTTATGCAAATATATAAATAAGACTATTAGTAGTACTCCTATTATTTAGATTTAGATTTAAATTTAAATAATAATAATGATATGGTGCGTGAATGAACATCACCCCTAAATTCACCCGCGCACTAGAGTCGATACATCATACATCCAAAAGGTGACACGTCACCATGTAGTGGGTCCCGCCTCATATTATCTCTCTTCCCCGAGCTGCCCAATTTTTCCACTCCCACAGTTCCACTCTTTGAAAGCTGACCAGCTCTATATCCCCTGCCCTATATCTGTTTTTTTTTTCTTGTTTCAAAATTGTTTTAAAAAAAAATGTATTTTAATAGAGATTGTATTAAATCTTTACTTATTGAATTAATGACATCAATATAAAAAAAATACAATACGTCAAAGGATTATTTTGGATATTGAACCAACCTGCCCTTCTTATCGGGGCAAGCAAACTCCCTCCAATTTTCTTTATTTTAGTCTTAAGATTCTAATTCAAGAGCAAAAAGCAAAAAATAATTTCTTATAGTATTACTTTATGCTTCTTTCGTTTAAAAATAGGTCACACATTTTTTACCCGAAAAATATTGCTATTTTTTATATTTTCGACAAAAAATGTATTTTTAAGTTGAAAATTAAAGTACTATTGTGAGTAGAAAAAAAAAGTTTAAAAAGATATATTTTTAAAATAAAAAATTAAAATATTTATTTCATTTTTGTGAGATATTTAAATGTTTCATTATTTATTTTTAATTATTTTTAAATAAAGTAAAACATTCATAAATTAATACTTTATAGGTTAATAATCTCTCTAAATTAATAGAATTTTCTAGTTTTACTTAATTACTTAATTGAAAAAAAAAATTAATAAATTAATAATTTCTTTAAATTAATAAAATTTTACAGTCTCAATTTTAGTGTTAAAAAGATATTCTGAATTGTACGGATGTAAGTAATTTTTTATTTAAAAAAAGGGAAAGAACTTTTCATTGTGTAGGCCATAAATTACACACATTACACCTCACACAACAAACAAACACAAATTACAACTCCCATCTATTTATTTATTTATTTATTTTATTTTTATTTTGTTTCTTGAGTAGCATTGAACTGGTCAGCTGAATTCTGTCTTTCTTTCTTGCTGAGATTTCTCGATACACTCGCACATTTTCTTTTGAACCCCGATCACTATCATATTCTAATTGCAAAATTAAATACCATAATTAATTATAACCAAAGCTTGGTGCTTTGAAGGTCTCCAAGCATGTGATCTGCAATCGCTCCTACCTTCCTCAATTGGGTCTGACCTATACCGCCGATTCGTTTCTGGGTTTTTCTTTCAATCCTAATTTCATTTTCATGTTCTTATTATAAAAATCGATTCCTGAAGGGGTTAAAAAAAGAAAAGAAGCGGTCTTGTTTAATTTTGGGCGATTTCAGGTGTGTTTGACTTCTTTCCTGAAATGGGTTTTTGATATTTCGGGTGATCTTTCGTGGGGTTTAATGATCTTACCTTGGAATTGAGTTTTTTGTTTTTCGGGGTTGATTTTTGTGTCTGTGGAAAATGGGTTTAGTTGATGATGGCTTAAAAGCAGAGTCTTTGGATGTAAAAAAACCAAAGGGTAAGAAGAAAGAAGGCGATGGAGATTATGGTGATAATACCAACGGTTGCTGGATTAAATTAAGGTTTATGGGCGGCTGTTTATCTTCAAGATCTAAAGTTGATAATTCCCTAAGCGGCATAACCACCATACACGGTAACTTCTTTTCTTTTTTTCTGGGGTGTTAAATTGTATCTTCCATAAATTTGTCTCCTTAATAATTTTTGTAATTTTCATGTGGTGTCAGAAATAAAATCTAGGAATGATACGGATCGACCGGCTGCCGCTGTCGTGAACTCTTCCACCACAAGCAATGCCGAAAGCAGTTCTTCGAGCACAAAGCTCGAAGACGAGCTTAAAGTCTCTTCGCGGCTCCGGAAGTTTGCGTTTAACGACCTTAAGCTGGCCACGAGAAATTTCAGGCCGGAGTCGCTTCTTGGGGAAGGGGGTTTCGGTTGTGTGTTCAAGGGATGGATCGAAGAGAATGGAACGGCCCCTGTTAAGCCTGGGACAGGACTGACGGTTGCTGTGAAAACCCTGAATCATGACGGGGTTCAGGGTCACAGAGAATGGCTGGTTCGTTTTTCGGTTTCACGCTTTCTTTTGATTTAAGCACTCTTACAACTAATTGATCCGAAGCTCTTGAAAATGATTCTACGTTTAGCTTCTATTTGCAAATACTGCTTGCTAACTTAAGATCCTTATAATAAAATAGCTTCAATTTTAGGTAGTGCTCGCAATCACTTGAAACACAAGTGATTCTCAGCTTTCCATTGAGAAAAAGAAGTTTTTTTTTTTCAATTGTTTCCAGTTCTTTTGATTTTTGCATAATTTAATCGGAATGCCATATGTGATTCTTCTTCTTGTACGACGACTTCACAATAAAAAAAGTGATTGTCAGATGAGCGCTTTGATAACTTATTCGAATTTTTTAGTTTCTGTTTGGAGATTCTGCAAACTTATGATTCCCAAGTGCTTTTAGCTTTTGTTACAATCAACCAGTTTATCTATTCCCACCCGCATCCGGAAAAAGTAAAAACAAAAACAAAAATGAAATACTCCCTTAGTTGTTTTACCTTGCATTCACAAATTCATGACTTTCAGTTTTCCTTTGCAGTCGGAAGTAAATTTATTGGGTGACCTCGTTCATTCTAATCTGGTGAAATTAATTGGCTACTGTATCGAAGACGATCAGAGGCTGCTGGTGTACGAGTTCATGCCTAGAGGAAGTTTGGAGAACCACCTTTTCAGAAGTATGTAAATGACCTTTAGTATTTGGCTTACTGACAATTTTTATATTCACGGTGTGGTTTTTTTCATACTAGTAGTATTTTATATTCCATAATGTGGTGTTTTAATCCCTCTTTTTTATAACCATGGTTGATTTGTAGGGTCTCTTCCGCTTCCATGGTCGATCAGGATGAAAATAGCTTTAGGGGCTGCCAAGGGGCTTGCTTTTCTTCACGAGGAAGCCGAAAGACCTGTCATATACCGTGATTTTAAGACATCTAATATCTTGTTGGATGCTGTGAGTACTCTATATATTTTTGCCGGTGTTTTTTTTTTTTTTTCTTTTCTAAATTTTATTTAGCCATTTTAATCCTTTTTTCCCCAGGAATATAACGCCAAACTTTCTGATTTCGGACTTGCTAAAGATGCTCCTGATGAAGGAAAAACTCATGTTTCCACACGAGTGATGGGAACTTATGGTTATGCAGCACCCGAATATGTCATGACAGGTTTGCTGTAATTATTTGTCTTAGTTTCTTGTCAAATTTCGTTCAAACATTTCCTGTTCTGATCTGCCCGTATCCATTTCCATGTAGGGCATCTTACATCGAAAAGCGATGTATATAGCTTTGGCGTTGTCCTTCTTGAGATGCTCACGGGCCGGAGATCAATGGACAAGAACCGGCCCAACGGGGAGCACAACCTCGTCGAGTGGGCCCGGCCCCATCTAGGTGACAGAAAGCGTTTCTACCGTTTGATCGATCCTCGACTAGAAGGTCATTTTTCGATCAAAGGGGCCCAGAAGGCTGCACAGCTGGCGGTGCGATGTCTTAGCCGGGACTCCAAAGTTAGGCCTCTGATGAGCGAAGTTGTTGAGGCTTTGAAGCCTCTGCCGGGCCTCAAAGACATGGCCAGCTCGTCTTACTACTTTCAGACAGTGCAAGTGGACAGAGCCAGCCCGAACGGGAAGAACAACGGGCTTAGAAGTCAGGGGTCGTTCTCTAGAAACGGGCAACAACAACCCAGAAGCCTGTCCATACCACCCGGTGTTCTAATTTCGCCACGACATCAAACTGCTCAGAATTCGCCGAAACCGAATGGTAAACGGTAGGGTTTTGGATCATGTGGTTTGCATCCTCACGGCCCGATGTGTATGTAGTTTTGTTTTGTCGTTGTAAGTTCAATAGGAAGTGATTTGTATTTGTCGTGTGGCCTCAGAGGGAATGAATTTCTTGTTTGTGAAGAATGTAAAAGAATGCTTTTCTAATGATTGTGAAGTTCCATGTGTTGAGGTATGAGAATGTTGTCCAATAAATCATAAAGAGATTGGAAAACTTTATTGAAAGGGTTAGAAATAGTCTCTGTAAAAATCAATTATTTTTTGTAATTTATTATGTGGTACAGATAGAGTTTGCTGATAAATTAAGCAGGTTTTGTTTCCTTGTACAATACAGCTTGCAAATAATTTATAAACTCTACATACATATCATTGCCATTGGCATACAATGAAAGTGAAGAGTAAATTCCAGTTTTGCCCTTCTGAAATTGGCATCAAAGAGCTCAAATGAAATGTGGCTTTAGAGCTTGATATTCTCTGCAGCAAAAGAACCATCATTTCCTTGCCAGAGAATCTAGCTATGTATTACAGGAAAAAACCGGCAAATCCAACGAGACACTTGCAGCTAATTTATCTTCTTCCACTATTTCTAGGTTCTTCAGCATATTATTATTACCCTGCAGATGGACAAAATCTGATGTAAGACAGTCTTAAGAAGACGGATCACGGATATGTAAGACTATCGTACTTTCTGTATAATCGCAAATAGTTGTTTCGAAATGTATAATTGATGCAAGATATTGTAAAATACTGGACAAAAGTTGAAAATCCCAGCACATAAAATAATTGGTCACATAGTTTACCATATCACACGATCTCCGAATGAAGCCCACAAGCAGTAGCTGCATCTCACTGTCGAGTTGGCCCTCGTCAGTACTATCGACTATGCACACTTCCTGAAAAAGATTGAGTTTTTTTTACACAAACAGTAAAAATAGTACTAAGTAATAATAGCACTGATAGAGAGAGGAGATAACATGCTTAATGTTATTGTTGAACTCACTATTTTTCTCTTGGGTGTACAAGAGTCAAGGTCCCACCCTATGCTTATGACGGACTTGTCCACCTTCCGGCCGTCATCAACTTTTGCCCATCCAATGTAGATTCCCCAAACTTGGTCGGGAAAATCGGACCACCCGCCATCTGGATACACAATTACACATTCTTGATCAGACAAATATATAGATAAAATTTGCGTGTAACTCGTAAAATGCATGTGTAACTCGTATAATGCTTATGAGTATACAAAAGAAAAAAGGGGAAAAAGAGAATTATTAGTTCTTAAAACCTTCACATTCCAGAAGAAATCCGTTGCTATATAGACCTGATATGTGGATGGGTTCGATCGGCAAAGTATTATTAATCCCTGAATATTTAAATTCAAAGTGATGATACATTCCGGTAGAAAAAAACTCGAAAGAAACAGTAAATTGGAAATTTGGGAAGAAAAGTGCATACAGTCTTCAAATTGTGGAAGACCCCATAATTCCGGTTGAAAATCTAAAAGGGAATGAAGAACAGAATCCGAGACGGTATATAAGTGATTTTCAACTTGGAGTGATGGAACAGCAACTACCTTCATCCCAGCAGCCTTTCCGGCTTTAATACCAACTCTGTTGGAAACAAGAATCATAATAACTCATCTACTGATAAAAAAATAAGAAAATACACATCGCTGGAAGATAAAATTTACATGTCAAAATGGTACTATTAAGAGCCGGATATATAACCAAAAACACTCTGATCCACATAATGAAAAACAACAAAATGAAGGCCAGATAGAATCAGGAACTTACACTGAATCTTCTATAACAAGGCAATGAGCTGGATCAACATTTATTCTGTTTGCAGCTTCCAGAAAACTGATGACGAGATCTTAATGTTAGAATACGTCGCAGGAAGATTTTAGACAGGAAAGAATTCAAGATAAATAAAATAAAATGAAAAATCTTACACATCAGGGGAGGGTTTCCCTGACTTGACTTGGTCACTCCCAAGAACTGCAGCAAAACTTTCTTTCCAGCCTATGAACACAATAAATAGATCACATAAGTGAGTAAAAACTCGCGCTCTGTGTAACTAGTAATGTTACAAAAAAAAAATGACAGACTCGTTCGCTAGTAACATTACAACCACATTAATTAATATCATAAATCATTTCACAACATAATCTGATTATGCCATTAAAACCACCACCACCTTCGTGGAGAGATATCTTTGCGTTAATGTTCTTGGTTACGGAGTTCGATGCAAGCGCATAGGGCACCCCGTGTTCGCGAAGGTGTCTCATGAGACGATTAACACCGGGGAGTGGTTTAGCCTTTTGCCATCTACAATTAAAACACGATGATACATAATCGACGCGCACCATCCAATTCGATCAAGACAACTAACTACGATTGCTATTCAAACGAATACAATACTTATATTAAAATCATTTTCACATCATAACAGCACTTACAGTCCGTGGTACATGGGCATTATTTCTTCCATGAACTGCTCGGGCGTTAACGGCAATTCATAATCGTTGACAACTCCGACGGCGGCTTGTTTACCGGCCATCCCCAATCTCCTTCTATCCTTTTCCCCGTCCGGCAACTTCCCATATTTTACCAGAAAAATCTTCAGAATATCTCTCGTCACTTGCTCTATAAAATATCATTCGATCGCATTAGAAAAAACCGGAGAAACACGATCCGACCCGATGTTTGAATCGACGAAATGAAAATCGAAGGTCCACGTACCAGTGTTTAATAGGGTGCCGTCCAAATCAAAAATCACAGCACGAATATTGTCGTTAACATTGCCATTAGAGCTGCCCATTTTTTTTTTGTGTGTGCTGGTAATGGAAAATTGAGATTGAATTTATTAGGGATTTGAAGGAAAGGGGATGATGATGTTGATGTAGAGCATCTATTCCAATTGAAATTAGGGTTGTAATTGGGTATAGAATTCGAGCGCGAATATTTCTTTTGGAATATGCCAAAATACGATAAGAATTGTTAGTACGGTTACATGTTTAAAAATTAAAATACAATTATATTAGGGAGTTGCTATTTGCACCCCCAAAAGTTATAAGTACACCAACTTAATTTTATTTACAATAATGCCATTTAGTTAAAAGACAATTATAACCTTACTAATCTAATTACATAGTTTACTTATCATACACCCCTTTATTTATTTTTTTACTTGCGCAAACAACTTTTTTTTTATAACTTTATATTTTGCGCACATTTTTTTATATTTCTTCTTTTCATCTTGGTTATACATTTAAGTTTAAGTTATGTCTAATTAATTTTTTAGTTTAAAAATATTAAAATATCCAAATTCAAAAGTATTTTATTGAAATATAAATTGTAAAAATTTAAAGTTTATTCTTTTATTTTTTTTGTCATTTTATTAATGGATTTTTTTTCCTCAAGTTCAAATTTTTTTCAGCTTTTATTTTTTATTTTTATTGTGTTTTTTTTATCATGATTTTTTCAATTTGTTTTTATTATATTTTTTTATTATAATTTTTTCCAACTAATTTTGATGTGTGTTTTTTTATATATTTTTATTGTCTTTTTATTAATAATTATTTTTATTCTAAAATAAGAGATTTGTCTCATTTTTTTTAATGTTTTTCAATTTTTATTTTTATTATTCGCGAATTTGTTTGATTTTTTTATAACGCTTTATTTTTTTATAGTAGATTTTTATTTTATTTTGTAAAAAAGTAATGTATTTTTGTTTTTTTAATATAAGGGTATATTAGGTAGATTGATGGGTGTACTAAGTAAAAATTATAAAATTTATATTTTATATAGAGGTGTATTAAGTAAAACGGTGTACTTATAAAGAAGAGGGGTGCGAATAGCAACACCCATTATATTATTACTTTATTCGAGCACCCCCAAATTATTAAAAATAAAAACAATGTTTGATTAGTGTTTAATTTCTAAGGTGAATAAAAATGAACACATCAATTTGTTTATTTTTATAATTAAGTTAGAAAATCTTCACCCAAGACAGAGCATTTGTCATACAAAGCGTGTTATGCTAATTAAGATGGTCCATCGACAACAACTAATTAAGCGAAGAGCCCACAACTAGAAGATCACATTTGTCAAAATAAAAATAAAAAATAAAAAAAAATGAATGGTATAAAGTAAAATAATTTCTTTTTGACACCTTATTCAATGCTCTTTCGACTTGAGAACCGTAAGGTCCAAAGTTCGAACCCAAAATATATATGTGTGAGTATTTAAATATCTGCAATTGAGCTAGACAAAAAAAAAAATTATAAAATAGAAAGAGTATTCTTTTGTTTACACTCTAGTAACATCAGCATTCAGCACGCGGCGAGTCTCATTTCTAACAATGACTTGTCTTCCAATCGAATAACTGCATTACTCTACATTTCGAAGTTTCCAAATTTATAACGTACCCCATGACATCATCCTTGGGAGAAGGGTCGAAATTTGTGAGAATATATTAAAAATCCATAATAGTCAAATGAAATCATGTATTTTTAGATCTTAAGTCCCTGTAAATCCGGACCATTTTGGAATCCCTACGTTTCCCACTAATTAAATCACTATAAACCTCCTCACCTCGATCTCAAACAGCCTACTACTACTCCATTAATTAGCTTACTGTCTTGTTTGGGTTGTGGAGAGAAAATGCCGACGAAAACATTAATTAATGTTGTCTTCGTTCTCATGATCATGCTGTTGATCTGTTTTCCAAACAACGCCTCAGCTTTTCCTTCCTTCAAATCGATCCCACTTCCTTCGCTCGGCTCGGAAGCCTTGGCTTTCGATTCACACGGCAATGTTTACACGGGTCTTAACGATGGAAGGATCGTAAAGAGCACAACTAAAGACGGCAAGCATGTTTTTGAGGAGTTTGCCACCACTGTTCGTATCAGGTCAACTATACATATATCCCTTCACGATTCGTCAACTATAAATCGATCGGACCCTTTATTTATTTGTTTAATTATTTATTCGTCAACTATAGGAAGTTGTGTGACGCGACGAATGGGAACATGCCGACAGGAGGGGCGCGTTGTGGGAGGCCGTTAGACCTCGAGTTCGACAGCAAAACCGGGCGGCTATACATTGTTGATCTTTACCGCGGGCTCATGGTGGTGGGACCCGAAGGAGGTGTCGCGACTCGGGTTTCTAAAAGGGATGGAATGCCTAATAACGCCCCGGATGCCATAGCTATCGATCCGACCACGAACGAAGTTTACTTCACTCACATTGGTAACATCATATTCACAAATAAGTAAGCTAATTAAGCTCATCACTCTTTATTTCATTTATTATCTAAAATTTATTATAACTTTAGATAAAAAAAAAAAAAAAGTGAAAATTTTGAAATCTTTGTTGCAGTAACACGTCAGAAGTGCTCCGAAGCGGAGACAGGAGCGGAAAGCTACTTAAATACGACCCCAAGACAAGGAAACGGTCGGTTGTCCTAAGAGGCCTCGCTGGGCCGGCTGGGGCAGTCGTCAGCAAGGATGGCTCGTTTATTTTGATCGCAGAGTATTTGGCTTGCAACATAACTAGGCTGTGGCTCAAAGGCCCTAAGGCTAACACAACCGAGACTTTCGCCCAACTTCCGGGTAATCCCGACAACATGAAGAGAACGAAAGCAGGGGATTTTTGGGTGGCTGTCAACATACAAAAGCTATATCTTAGGCTGATTAGTTTCCCTCTGGGGCAGAAGTTGAATGCAAAGGGCAAAATCAAGGAGACAGTAAATTTTTACGCAGAGTATAATTCTACGTATATTACGCAAGTACATGAATATCGTGGCTCGTTGTATGTGGCGTCGATTTACGCTCGTAGCGTTGGTGTTTACAAGGAACGGCGCAACTGTTGAATACAGAAATTTCACCTACGTACAACTTTTAAATGTATTGCTATATCATTTTCAAGGAGTTATGTGTCGTAATATGTGGAAATATATTGCTTGTAATTTTGAGAATATTTTAAAAATAAATGAAATACGAGAGGGGGTGTATTCAACTGGGATTTTGATGGATTTTTTTGAACTTTTAAAACTCCGTGGATTTTTAAAGATTTTCTAAATCCACGGAGTTTACGTAGAGTTTGACTGACTTTTTTCCATTGATTTTGATGGATTTTCATAAACTTCACATGATTGTAATATAATTTTTTTAATTACTATACTTGAATTTCTATAAACTTTTATATATAAAAAAATCTTAATTATTTAAAAAAATCCAAATTATTTAAAAATAAATAAATATTATTATTTATCAAAATATGCATTTGTTCAAAAATAAATAAATATTATTATTTATCATTATTATTTCATCTTCATTTATATTATTGTAATGCATGAGCCTCATTTCCCACATAGCATTAGCAATACAAGCTCTTCAGTCTCCATGAATTATGAGAGTATATTCGATTAGGATTTTATAGAATTTTTTTTAATTTTGAAAATTTATAGATTTTATGGAGAAATTGACTGATTTTATTATTGATTTTATATTGATTTTCATAGATTTTAAAGAATTGTAAATTTATATAAACTACTTTTTTATAAAAAAAAATCATTTAAAAAAAACAAAAAAACAAATTATTATTCTAATTTATAATTTTTTTTTCATCACAAAATAATTTATTATTAATATCATGTATAAATAATTATTTTTAACGAAAATATAATAAGATAAATTTTCTCAAATAAAAATGTTAATTAAGTGATCAGTGTAACTAACTAACAATTGTTTTATTTTTATTTTTCGTATTTGAGTTTTCGTATTGTAAAGAAATCCATTGAAATCTCTCATAATTATGAGAGATTTCAAAAAGTCAAATTTAGTTATATTTTGTAAAGAGAATCCATCAAAATCCATAAAATTTTAAAATCAATTATAATTCATAAACTTTTGAATACCTACGGATTTTTTAAGACTTTGTAAAATCCTTATTGAATACCTCCGGATTTTAATGGACTTTTAAAAATCCGGATTGAATACACCTGAACTTTAAAAATCCATTAAAATCCTATAGACTCTTAATTGAATACATCCCTCTAAAAATTGACCAAGTACAATTTAAGGGATTAAATTAAAATCAATGTGTTATAGTGGATAAAATTTGTTAAGTTGATGCTCACGTGGCCGTTAAGTCAGCAAAATTCGTTCTAAAAGAAGTTTCCGTTCCTTTTTTTGGCGATTTTTTTTTTATTTTTTTAATCAAATTAAACTAAATTGACTACGTTTTTTCGATTTAAAATAATAAATTGAAATCGATCCTTTTTAATAGATAAAATCAGAACGTGAGCTCTTTCGAAGGAACAACAAAATTATTTTCTTTTAAAAAAATCAATTTAATCGAAAAATATATTTTTTAATATATTATAACTAAAAATAAAATATATTTTAAAATATTTATTAAACTAATTATATTCATAATCATATAGAAATAAAAATAAATTTGGCTCGTGGAAAAAATAAATATTTCAAATTGATCTGTTTTGGACTAAAATCGGATGAACTCAAATGTGAACTGAACTGAACTGAAGCGATTGAAATAAAAAGGAAAATGTATTCAATTAAGATTTTATTGGATTTTAAGAAATTCCTAAATTACAAACTACATAAGACGAACATTTTTATTGATTTGTTTGCATTTTTATAGACTTCATTGGATTGAATAATATTTTTTTAAATAATTTTTATTCGCTATAACTATTGATACAAATTTACATGAACACACTCGTATAAAAAAATATTAAATATTTTTTTATATATAATTTTTAAATTTTATTAATTTTAATAATAATTTTGTTTATTAAAAGAGAAATAAATATAAATATAATATTTTGTTTAATTTTTAAAGTTTTATTATTATTAATAATAATTTCACTTATTAAAAGCAAAATTCATGGAAATCTCTTCTCCTTGCTAGAGATTTTAAAGAGTGAAAAGTATTTAAGTTTTAGAAAAAAATTCAACAAAATTCAGAGAGTGGAGAACCAATCCTATCCCAATGTTGCTCTAGGTTCTAGCAAAGTTTTGAAATCTATATACTTTTGAATATCAAAATCCATAGAGTATTAAAATCCATAAACTTTAGAATACAGATAAATTTTTAAATACTTTTTAAAATTTTTATTGAATACCTCAAGATTATTTTGGACTTTTTAAAATCTTAATTGAATACCGCTAGACTTTAAAAATCTTAAAAATCCACTTTTTAACCAATACTCTCCTAAATTGCTTTTTTATAATAATAATAATAATAATAATAATAATAATAATAATAATAATAATTTAACGAATAATAATATTGTGAATCTTATTTCTTTGACTAATAAAGGTATAATTTTAATAATAAAAAAAAGAGGAATAAAGTAATAATTTTAAAGGTATGTTTAAATTATTCTATTATTTTAAGTATTGGGCATTAATCACGTTGATCAGGTAAATAAAAAGGTCAAAACCTATTACATAAAACCTTTATAAATTAATACTATAAGTTAATAATCTTTTTAAATTAATAGAATATTCTGGTCTCGACTTGACCTTTAAAAAAAAAATACTCGATAAATTAATAATCTCTTTAAATTAATAAAATTTCACGGTCTCAATGCTATTAATTTATAGAAGTTTTAATGTATATACTATTACTAATTCGAAGTTTGGAAAGTTAAAACATTATGTGGTCGATCAGTATTTGTGAAACAAACCATGTAAAGAAGTTGACAATGATTGAAAATCAAATGTAATCATTATACGCATATCTTTTTATTACACCTTAATTCCATATTAATCCGTTGGATTTTTGAATCCTACGTTTCCAAATCACTACATATATGAACCTCATCACCCTGCTTTCACATATCGTATCAAAAACAATTTAATTAATTAATTGAGATATCGATGTGGTCGAATTCAATCGTGTTCCTGTTTGTTGCGGTTCTGACGCTGTCGATCTTTTCCCCAAACAGCGTTTCGAGATTCGTTCAAATGGATCCCACTTCCCTCGCCCGGCTCGGAAGCCTTGGCTTTCGATCCGCACGGTAATGTTTTCAAGGAGTTTGCCACCACTGTTCCTAACAGGTCTAAGGAATTGTCAACATACAAAAACTGTATCCTAGGATGATAGGTTTCCCTCTGGGGCAGAAGTTGAATGCAACGGGAAAAATCACGCAGACCTTTAATTTTTACGGTGAGTATAATTCTACTATTCACTTTGATGCAATAAGTTCAGTTCAATTATTTACTTCCAGTCCAAAAAAAATAAAGTCTTATTTCACAGAATTAAAAAATGTTGTAAATCGACGATGTATAGTACGAACAATATGCGGAACCCCGAATATAACTCAACAATAAATAAAGAAGGAGACAAGAAAAGAAGACAAGGAATTTACGTGGAAACCAAAATCGGGAAAAACCACGGGAGGAACGACGAGAACTTTCACTATAATATTGCCGATGATTACAAGGATTGATATTCACTCTAAAACCCTCTAATCTCACACAATATTATCTCTCTCTATGATGGTATTAACTTGTGTTTTCTCGTGTTGTTTGTGTCCATGGAGAAGCTCTCTTTATATATGAGGGAGTCCTAATTATTGTATGGAAACAATAATTCTCGCCCATAAGAAGCCTAGGAGAAGAAGGAATCCAAAACGGACCAAAAATAGGATTTTACCAAAAATATCACGCCTGGGAGTTTCAGCGGGCGCTGGACTCCTCCAGCGGGCGCTGGACACCTTCCAGCGGGTGCTGTAGGTGTACGACGGGCGCTGGACAAGGCAAAAAACTTGGCAGACCATCTGCCCAAAAATTGGTCTCCTCCAGCGGGCGCTGAACACGTTTGGCGGGCGCCGTTTCCTCTTCTTCTCGGTTTTGTGTCAAAACACAACAAATCTCCACCTTGACACCAAACCGCGAAATCTCATCGCACATGTGAAATCCCATCACATACCAACAAGCCGCGAAATCACATCGCGCATGCGAAATCACATCGCACTACCACCAAGCCTCGTTCCTCGTCTTCCTCCAAACGCCCCAACGGGCCTAGTTCCTAGAAGATTGGACCTTCAAAGGCCCCCATGAATCGGAACTTACATACCCGAGTGTCTTCTTCGAGATGTGAGCCCAATTCGAGATATTCCCTCTCGACCGCTTTCCAAGCGCACATGGCTCACCAAGTTTAGAAACACTCCATAGATCGAGAAACACTCGATCCTTCTTGTCGAATTTCCTCACATGCCCAAGCCGCACATGGTCTAGTCGTGTAGACTCTTCATCCGAGAGCCTAGGATTTCCCACGGTTACTTCGTTCACCGCTTCATCTTCAATGAGCTTGGTCACTCCGGCCTTACTTGGTTGCGCGCCTCTAAGCCGGATAGACTCTTCTACCAAGAGTCGAGGTTCGGCCCCGGTTACTTCCTTCACCGCGCCTTCTTGGAGGACATAAGGTCGTCTCGCCTTTTCTTCTCCTCCCAACACTACCAAAGCCTCTTCGGTAGCCTCATAAACTCCACCTTCTCCGGTGTAGCTTGTATCAACCTCGGTTACTTCTTTCGCCGAGCATCCATCGAGGACATAAAGGCGACTTGCCTTTCTCTTTCCCCGCAATATTACCAAACCACCTTTGGTAACCCTTAAAACTCCACCTTTACAAGTGAGTTTATAGCCCTTCATATCAAGGGTACTCAAGGAAATCAAATTCCTCTTCAAGTCAGGGACATGTCTTACCTCGCCTAACGTGCGCACCGTGCCATCGAACATCTTTAAGCGGATATTTCCAATCCCTTCGACCTTGCACGAGGTGTCATTAGCCATGAACACCGCACCATGCTCAAGAGATTCATAAGTCTCGAACAACGACCGGTCCGGACACATATGAAACGAGCAACCCGAGTCTAAGATCCAATCACCACATAAGTTGGAGTTCTCGCCTAGAGCCATTAGTAGTTCTCCATAGAAATTCCCATCTACTAATCCAACGTCACCGGAATTCCGATTACCGGAATTATTGTTGTTGCTCTCCCTATTCTTCAACGCGTAGCACTCCGACTTTATGTGTCCCTTCTTCTTGCAATAGAAACACACCTTATTCCCGTGTCGCGACTTCGAATTCCCCGAGTCGCTCCCTTTATCACGGTACTTCTTTTGGACGCTAAGTCCTTCACCCACATCGGGCACACCATTCTTGTTGGACTCCATCCTTTGTACGTTTTCCCTTGACGAGAGAGCCGAAGTTACGTCTTTAAACGTGAGACTATCTCGTCCATAGAGAAGCGTGTCCCGAAAAGCCGCCATGGAGGGGGGTAGCGAGCATAACATCCAAAACGCAAGATCATCATCTTCGATCTTCACGCCAATTTTCCCAAGGTCAGCTACACGCTCCTTGAATCTCGCTACATGGTCTTGAATCGACGACCCCTCCGCCATCTTGAGGAAGTAGAGACTTCTCTTCAAGTGATGCTTGCTGGACACCGTTTTCTCAACGCACATCGATTCCAACAACTCCCATAATTCCTTTGCGGTCTTCGCCTCCGTCGTTTCCTCAGTCAACGAATCCGAAACATGAAGCCCTATGGTCGCCATAGCCATCTGATCGAGCTCCACCCACTCGTCATGCTTCATGTCTTTCGGCTTGTTGTCAACACCAAGTAGACAAACCTCTTGCTTAAGAGATCTGAGGACTAACCTCATCTTGTGTTGCCAAATAGGAAACCTCGTGTTGAGACTTAAATTCGGTAGATCGTACCTCACGCTCGCCATCGGAACCTTAGCTCTGATACCACTTGTTGTAAATCGACGATGTATAGTACGAACAATATGCGGAACCCCGAATATAACTCAACAATAAATAAAGAAGGAGACAAGAAAAGAAGACAAGGAATTTACGTGGAAACCCAAATCGGGAAAAACCACGGGAGGAACGACGAGAACTTTCACTATAATATTGCCGATGATTACAAGGATTGATATTCACTCTAAAACCCTCTAATCTCACACAATATTATCTCTCTCTATGATGGTATTAACTTGTGTTTTCTCGTGTTGTTTGTGTCCATGGAGAAGCTCTCTTTATATATGAGGGAGTCCTAATTATTGTATGGAAACAATAATTCTCGCCCATAAGAAACCTAGGAGAAGAAGGAATCCAAAACGAACCAAAAATAGGATTTTACCAAAAATATCACGCCTGGGAGTTTCAGCGGGCGCTGGACTCCTCCAGCGGGCGCTGGACACCTTCCAGCGGGTGCCGTAGGTGTACGACGGGCGCTGGACAAGGCAAAAAACTTGGCAGACCATCTGCCCAAAAATTGGTCTCCTCCAGCGGGCGCTGCAGCCCCTCCAGCGGGCGCTGAACACGTTTGGCGGGCGCCGTTTCCCTAACGGCGGGCGCCGTTTCCTCTTCTTCTCGGTTTTGTGTCAAAACACAACAAAAAATGAGTTCAATTATTTACTTCCAGTCCAAAAAAAAATAAAGTCTTATTTCACAGAATTAAAAAATGATGAGAAATAGAGTTGACCCGAGTCAACTAAGAAGTTCCACCCTAAATAACCTCGGAAAATGCTATATATACACAAAGTGTAACAAAAGTCAATACACTTCCAATTAAAACATAACACTTGCACATTGTAATAATATTCTTGGTAAGAAATCTTTTACGGTGAGTATAATTCTACTATTCACTTTCATGCAATATGTTCAATTCAATTATTTACTTTCAGTCCAAAAAAATTAATGTCTTATTTCACAGAATTAAAAAATGATGAGAAATAGAGTTGACCCGAGTCAACTAAGAAGTTCCACCCTAAATAACCTCGAAAAAGGCTATATATACACAAAGTGTAACAAAAGTCAATACACTTCCAATTAAAACATAACACTTGGCACATTGTAATAATATTCTTGGTAAAAAATCTTTTATACATTTTCAATCAAAATATGACATGTATCACTTTATAATAATTATTATATTTATTTTAATATATAATTTCTATCGATATTTTTTTTAATTTTTTTCTATTAATATAGCCCTCCATAATTATTGCAAAAGTTTAGATTGCACAGTATTGAAATAATTTTTAAACAAATAATCAAAATTTTATTTGGAAAAATTAGACTAATCATATATATATATATATATATATATATATATATATATATATATATATATATATATATATATATATATATATATATATATTTTTAAAGTAATTACTTATATATGATATTTATAATAAATTATTTTTGTGTTTATTAATATATAAAGACTTGTTTAAAAATAAATCAAAATATTATAAATTAATATTATTAGTATTAATATTTAATTTAATTTAAAAATTATTTATAACTATTTATTTACAATTGCGCATTATATATATATATATATATATATATATATATATATATATATATATTTAAAGTAATTACTTATGTATGATATTTATAATAAATTATTTTTGTGTTTATTAATATATAAAGACTTGTTTAAAAATAAATTAAAATATTATAAATTAATATTATTAGTATTAATATTTAATTTAATTTAAAAATTATTTATAACTATTTATTTACAATTGCGTATTGTTTAATATTTAGTAGAAAAAAATTAAAAAATCTGAACACTAAAGAGAAAAAAATTGTAATTTAACAAATAACGAAATAACAAAAGTTAATGCATGAAAAACGAGTAAAATGAAAAACGAGTAAATGAAGTCAGGTATAAAGTACTAAAAATAACATTAAGAATAATAAAGAAATGAAATCAAGCATAAAGTAATAAAAATAACATTAATAATAATTATAATAAATAATAATATATTTTTTGTATTTTCTAAATAATATGATTTTTTATATACTTATAGTAATTTGAATCAATAAGTCATAGTGTATGAAAGTTCACTTAAATTAATAATTTTTTTTACAGTTTTCTGAAATTAATGAAAATTCATATATACTAATCAATTAAAAAACCAGTCAAAATTTACATAGAGTCTATAAACTTTTTAAATTCATCATCATTCGTCTTTTAAGATTATATTCACGTATATATTTAATTAAATTATTTTAAAACAAGAATTTTCAAAATAAAAAACTCTTTCCGCAAAAAAAAAATTATAGCTTTTAAGATTATATTCACTATATATATTTAATTAAATCATTTAAAAATAATTTTTTTTTAAAATAAAAAAATTTTAAGGAAAAAAATAAAGTTTTTTAAATTATATTCACTATATATATTTATTTAAATTATTTAAAAACAAATCTTTTTAAAATAATAAACTCTTTACCCCACAAAAAATTATATTTACTCTATATAGTATTTAATTAAATTATTTAAAAACAAATTTTTTTAAAATAAAAAAGTACTATTTACAGAAAAAAAATAAAATTTTAAAATTATATTCATTTATATTTAATTAAATTATTTAAAAACAATTTTTTTCAAAACATAAAACTCATTCCGCAAAAAAAAACTAAATTTTTAACTGTTTTCATTACCTTCGTGCGAAAAAATAAAAATAAAAAATAACTAAACAACAAAATTACAAGTGTCAAAAATTAATTGGAAGTGTATTCAAAAGTCAATAAACCGTGTGTAACCGTATCACCTTCCAATAACCTCGGTCAAAAACTTTTATTTCCCGTCTTTTAAAAAAGTCTTTTAAAAAAGTCATGTTCTTTTGGATGGATGGTAACTAAATTGATTTTTTCATAAAAAAATAATAATAATTTTTATAAAATTTTAAATATTTTTTTTAAAAAAATTATTAATATTCTAACATTAATATGTTTAAAATTATTGTATCTAATTATTTTTCATTTATTTAATTTTAATTTATTTTGAAACAAATTTAACCGAACACTTGATGAGTCTGAATTGAATTGAACTGAAATGAACAATTGAACTCAATTGAAATAAATTAAAATTAAGTCCAAAAAAATAAATAATAATTTCGCTATTTGATAAACTTGTTAAGAGATATTTCATACTTAACAATTTACACACTATAAAAAAAAAAATCAATTTTTAAAATTTAAAATATAATTTAAGCTCTATTTTTGTTATTTCCTTATAAAACTTTAATCGCAACTACTTTATTTTTTTAACTTAAAAATACATTTGAGACTTTAATCTTTTTTGGTAACTTGAATAGTAACACTCTCTAGGTCTGTCAATCGGGTCATTGTCAATCGGTTCATATGAGTCGGGCTCTGATTGACCCTGACTCAACCCATGGAATTTTAAAGGTTATGAGTTTCGGGCTTTAGCCTTTGAGCTTGAAAATTTCAGGTCAAAGCTCGGTCTTTATGAATATTAGGGATTCAGGCTTAAAACGGGCTAAGCCCTAACATGTCAATCTAATAATAATTTCACAATTTTTTCATAAATATTAAAAAATATATATATAGGATAGATCAAGTAACTACAAAAAAATTAGGATGAATTAGGATGGATTGAGCAACGGGATTTAGGATTTATTCCTAATTTGACGGGATTGTTTCCAACTATTCATGGACTCTTTTATTGGGCGAGAAAATTATTGTTTCCATACAATAATTAGGATCTCCCCTGTATAAAGAGAGATGCTCCATTGACACAGATGACACCAAAAAATTAGGCTATAACTATTGTGGGAGATTTGAGAGTTTTAGAAAGTATATCAATCCTTATAACCATGAAACAATATTATAGTAAATATCATTGTTCAACCTGTGATTTTTTCCAGTCTTGAGTTTTCACGTAAATTCTTTGTCTTCCTTTTTACTGTCGATTTTTTTTTTTTTCGATTCTTGATTATATCGTACTATACATGACCCAAATTTGCAACAGAACAAAAATACTAAACCGTGAAGTTAGTCAAAACAAATACCTACATTCAAAAGAAATAATCATACTAACTAAAGTAATAGAAAACTCGTGCTCATCATGAATTAGTGTATTGAAAACAAGAAACTTACCAAGTAGTACCCTCAAAATAAAGAATCTTATCAAAAAAAGTGCAACTCAAATTTGTTTTTTTTGGGTCATTCATGTATATTTTGAATTCTAGTTGTATATTCCAAATCAAATATTCCAATCACTCTATCAACATATTGAATTTTGATAATTTTTATTCCAAATTAACATTCATAATCACAAATATTAGTAAAAGAATATTAATGTTACTTGTATCAATTAAGGTGAAACGCACAAAATATAAAATGTATCATTTATAGTACGACGAAAGAAGTATTACACTTATTTTTTTGACCGAAGTGAACTGAATTGAATAATTTTTATAAATTGTTAAATATTTTTTAAAATTATTAATAATATTCTAACAATAACTGATTTTATACCTAAGTTATTTTGAAATAAATTTAATCTAACTGAACTGAATGAGTTTAAACTGAACTGATCCTAACCGAACTAAGCCAAAATTAAGTCTAAAGAAACAAGTTCTACGTCTAAAACCTAAACAATATATAAATATATATATATAGTAAAAGGTAGAAACTTAACATTGTCAAGAGTGCAACGTTATCACTACATTTGAATTTGAGGGAAATAATACCTACTGTATTTAAGTATGAGAGATTTTTACATATTTTTGGCAAGTTTATTTGTTTTGGTTCTTGTCTTATTTATTGGTGAAGCTAATGAATCTCCATCCCCCGATCAAGTGTATATCGTTTACATGGGAGGCAATTCTGCTTCAAGAAGTCGTCATCACCAACTTATGACCGACCTCAATATATGGTATTATTACATATATGCTAATATATCTTTAATTTTAATTTGATACATTTTCAATTAAAAATAACAAGTTACTAATATTATTTATTCAGGAAGAAGAATAGTGTTGTACACATTTACAACAGGAGTTTCTTTGGATTTGCTGCTCGTTTATCAGAGGAGGAAGCGAAATCGATAGAGCAAACACCGGGCGTTGTGTCGGTTTATCCCGATCGGGCTATAAAGCTGCACACTACACATTCTTGGGATTTTTTGATGAGCCAAACTGCAGACTCAGTGATGATTAATAAATCCATTGATCACTCGAGCTCTCCTTGTGAATCAGCTCGGCAAAACTGACTGAGTCTAAACTGAACTGAAACGAACCAAAATAAGTCGAAATTAAGTCTAAATGAACATGTTCTATGTCTAATATCTAAACTATATATATACATATACACACGGTAAAAGGTGGAAACTTAACATTGTCAAGAGTGCAAGGTTTATCACTATATTTGAATTTGAGGGAAATAGTACGTATTTAAGTATGAGAGATTTTTACATATTTTTGGCAAGTTTATTTCTTTAATTTGGTTCTTGTTTTATTTATTGGTGAAGCTAATGAATCTCCATCCCCCGATCAAGTGTATATCTTTTACATGGGAGGCAGTCCTGCTTCAAGAAGTTGTCATCATCAACTTATTACCGACCTAAATATATGGTTTTATTATATACTACTAATATATTAGCCTAATATTATTAGGTGCCTTTTAATAAATTTGATACATTTTTCATATAAAAATAACAAGTTACTAATTTTATATATTCAGGAAGAAGAATAGTGTTGTACAAATTTACAACAGGAGTTTCTATGGATTTGCTGCTCGTTTATCGGTGGAGGAAGCGAAATCGATAGAGCGAACACCGGGAGTTGTGTCGGTTCATCTCGATCGGGCTTTAAAGCTGCACACTACTCATTCTTGGGATTTTCTGATGAGCCAAAGTGAAAACTTTCTGATGATTAATAAATCCATTGATCACTCGAGCTCTCCTTGTGAATCAGCTTGGCCATGTCGAGGCCAGCACGACACTATCATTGGCATCCTCGACTCAGGTAGGTCATGTATGGATTGTTAATAAATGTTACGACATCACATACGAATTGATTGATCGATCCTGCAGGAATCTGGGCGGAGCATTCAAGCTTCAACGACAAGTGTATGGATCAAATCCCATCACGTTGGAAGGGAACTTGCTTTATCACTACATTTGAATTTGAGGGAAATAATACGTACTGTATTTAAGTATGAGAGATTTTTACATATTTTTGGCAAGTTTATTTGTTTTGGTTCTTGTCTTATTTATTGGTGAAGCTAATGAATCTCCATCCCCAAATCAAGTGTATATCGTTTACATGGGAGGCAGTCCTGCTTCAAGAAGTCTTCATCATCAACTTATGACCGACCTCAATATATGGTTTTATTACATATATGCTAATATATCTTTAATTTTAATTTGATACATTTTCAATTAAAAATAACAAGTTACTAATATTATTTATTCAGGAAGAAGAATAGTGTTGTACACATTTACAACAGGAGTTTCTTTGGATTTGCTGCTCGTTTATCAGAAGAGGAAGCGAAATCGATAGAGCAAACACCGGGGTTTGTGTCGGTTTATCCCGATCGGGCTATAAAGCTGCACACTACTCATTCTTGGGATTTTCTGATGAGCCAAACTGCAGACACAGTGATGATTAATAAATCCATTGATCACTCGAGCTCTCCTTGTGAATCAGCTCGGCCATGTCGAGGCCACGACACTATAATTGGCGTCCTCGACACAGGAATCTGGGCGGAGCATTCAAGCTTCAACGACAAGTGTATGGATCCAATCCCATCACGTTGGAAGGGAACATGTATGACTGATGTAAACTCGACTCAATTTGCGTGCAACAGGAAAGTGATCGGAGCAAGATACTACGATGATCCCTATAATCAAGGCTACATCACCACAGCCTTGGATGGTGTCGGTCACGGTACCCACGTCGCGTCGATTGCAGCTGGTGTTCCTGTTCCTGGAGCAGCATACAACTACAGCCTTGCTAAGGGGACCGCAAGAGGGGGCTCCCCTTGTTCAAGAATCGCCGTGTACAGAGTTTGCGGAGCTGATGAGCTTTGCCCGAAATCGGGCATCATCAAAGCGTTTGACGATGCAATCGCTGATGGGGTCGATCTGATATCGATATCAATAGGTTGGGCATTCGACGGTTTCTTCGACACTGGTGTTTCCATCGGAGCATTTCATGCTGCGGAGAAGGGGATCGCCGTGGTGGGATCTGCTGGAAACGGCGGCCCTTCCCCCGGGACAGTTTTGAATGTGGCCCCTTGGATGATGACCGTTGGTGCGAGCACTATAGACCGCTACTTTCAAGCTACTGTCGTGTTGGGAAATAACAACAACATTAGGGTATGTAAAATCAAAAAACATTTTCAAACTAAACACATATTTGCTAGTCCTGATTCATTTTTCCTAGGGGTGGGATTTCCGGTTTTGGTTATCGGTTAAAACCAAAACCGAACCGAAAATTTCGGTTTTTGGTTAACCAAATATAAGAAATACGGTTTTCGGTTCGGTTTTCGGTAAGAAAAAATTTATATATTCGGTTATCGGTTAACCCGATAACCGATTGTTAAAAACCGAATAACCGAAATATATTATATATATTACATATTATATATATTCTTAAAGACGATTGTATGACAACACTCCCTTACTTATTTCGGATTTTTGGTATTTTGTTGGATTTATGCATGTTAGGTTGAATACGTTGGATTTTGGTTTAAATTTGTTTATATTTTAATTTTTTTTTCTTTTTTTCCCACGATATTTATTTTAAAATCAGCTTACTTTTTTTTAATCGGTTTTTTTGGTTAACCGATAACCGAACCGAAAAAATCGGTTCGGTTATTGATTATCCAATAAATTATTCGGTTCGGTTTTGGTTAGTCATTTTCGTAATTTTTCGGTTCGGTTAACCGGTCATTCGGTTCGGTTCGGTTTTGGTTAACCGAACTTCCAGCCCTAATTTTTCCTGATCTATCTATCGTAGGCCGGACAAATCAACTTTTCACGTCTGAATAAGGCTGCCGTTTATCAGTTGATAGATGGATACTCTGCCAGATCTCACCCAGAGGATACAAATAAATCAACGTACTGTATGATATACTTATTCACACATTATATTACTAGTATTAACCATTTCATTTCATTGGGTGTGTTTTTTTAGCAATTGTATTCCAGGTTCATTAGATGGTAGTAAGGTGAAGGACAGAATTGTTTTATGTGAGGACACTGACCGTGTTACTTTGATAGACGACAAGACTGATTCGTTGAATAAACAAGGTGCAATCGGGATTATAATGATAGACAACATCTTGATGAAGTTTACCTTCGACTTTGGAACAACTGCGTTCGCTTCTATTACTGAAGAGGATGGAGCCCAAATACGATCTTACATGAAGACAACCAGGCATCCTGTGGCGACAATCTTACCAACACAAGCGATAATGAATTACAAGCCGGCTCCAGTTGTTGCATCGTTTTCGTCAAGAGGCCCTATAGATGGCCTCACAACCCTTCTCAAGGTACTAATTAAATCCTTCTTCTCAAGGTACTAATTAAATTCTTCTTGAAGAAGCTGAACTCAATAAAGTCTTTGTTTTGTAGCCTGATATTTTAGCGCCAGGAAAAGACATTCTGGGAGCAAAGTGGTCTCCGAATGGTGAGAATGGGATTGACGCTTTCACTATCGACTCGGGTACATCCATGTCTTGCCCACATGTTTCCGGCCTAGCTGCAGTAGTCAAGTCTTGGCATCCCGGATGGAGTGCCTCTGCTATTAGATCAGCCATAATGACAACAGGTCCAATACATAACGCTTTTTACCTTCATTCACAAACTAATTAAGGTGTCATTACAAATCTTGATTTGCAGCGATCCATACAAACAACCTCAAAACTCAAATCACAACGGAAAACGGATCAAGAGCCACCGCGTATGACATGGGAGCAGGGGAAATAAGTCTATTAGGCCCACTGAGTCCCGGGCTCGTCTATGAGACAGAAACCATCGATTACTTGCACTTTCTTTGCAACATGGGCTTCAACACATCCGTGATCGAAACTATTGCTTCCACTCTCCCTCCTAACTTTGAATGCCCTAGTAACTCGAGTCCTCATCTGATCTCCGAAATGAACTATCCTTCTATAGCAGTTTCCGGGTTACAGGAAAATAATGCACAGACAGTGAAAAGAACAGTGACTAATGTCGGTGAGGAGTATTCGATTTACACGGCTACCGTCGATGCTCCTGTTGGTCTGCAGGTTCAGGTGGTGCCAAACAAACTGCAGTTCACAAAAAATATTAAGAAAATGAACTTTGAAGTGAGGTTTACACTTACTACAACTCCCAAGGGAAATATGTTTGGGTTTATTGTATTGTCCAATTGTAAACACAAAGTTCGGAGTCCTTTTGTTGCAAGATATACTGCTTAAGGAGAAAAGCATTTGTAACGTGAACAAAATAAAATAGCAAAAGCTACCTATATGAATAAAATACGGAGTATAAAGTATTGTTGTGAGTATTTGCATTATTTTTCATATAATGCGACACATAACCTAAATTTACACAGAACTAAGGACTTGAACCTACACAAATATATTATCATACGTCAAAATCACTGAATATGAGGCTATCAAGCCACATTAGATAAATTTTAAGAAACACAAAGCTGTCACAATTTATACAAATCCCGACTATTATTACTTACCTTTCTAAAATTACAATCTATCACAAGAAAAATATGAATGTTGATATTAGTGAGTCTCGATACAAATGTGCGTACATATTTCCTTGCCGGTTGCCACATACGCTATCCACAAAAGTGTGTCGCAAGGGCAAAGGCAGGTCTTTACACCTGCCATTTTACATGTTTCAAGAATGATTAAGATTATAAGCAAACTTTACGGTTAGTTTACAAGTTTACGGATAATTCAAATGTATAAAGATGTGGGAGTGTTGGAAAAACTCGTGCTTCTAAAATAAGTGATTTTATAGCAGTAGAAGTGACATCAGTTGAGAACCAGAAGTTTGGTGGTGCTTGCAATTAGAATTTGAAGATTAATTCAAATAAGAGAGTTTGGTGAAAAAATTGAGCTCTTTATTTGTGTGTAAAAGTCAAACAGAATAAAAAATTTAAGCACTCTGAAAGCTATTCGATTCTAATTAAATGAAGCAAAAGCTGATATTTGCAAAGAGTATATTTGCAATTTTCTATCAAACACATAAGAATCGCTTATTTAAGTGATTGCAGACAAACAATGGATGGCAATAATATTATACACTAACACTTATGTTTTGGCATAAGCTTTGAAGTATTTTAGCTGATAAAAAGTCGAAACAATACACAATAACAAGAAAAGAGAACACACACAAATATGGTTCCGAGAAACAACCAAGAAGATCACACTAACCAGCAACTTACGACACAAAACTAGTTTGGCCACACTAACCAGCAAGAATGACTTGAATTTCACCCAAAGAACACAAACAAACATAGTCCCACAATTAACCGAGAACCTGATAACCCGAAAACTGCTATCAGGTTTTAGGGCATTCATCCTAATAAGATAGATTCAAATGCAAGAACTAAACAACAGATGTTTTAACACGAAACACTAGTCCAAGCAGCAAGAATCTAAGCATTTTACAGAAACCCTTAAAATTTACCACAGAGTAATTTTGACATAACCCTGGCATTATCAACGAGGGCAATGAGAGGGGATGATCCTCAAGTAGAGATCGATTTCTTCTTGAGACGTCCGGAACTGATAGACAATGTTACAGGTAGCTCCTCTCCCGACAGCTGTTGACGAGGAGGAAAGCTCTCCTCAAGGCGTCCTCGAGTTGCTCCCCTCGTCTCCAGAAAATTCCTTATCAGCTTCGAGTGCTGCGCAAATTAGCGATAGTTCTTAGCTGTATCACATTGGCGACCTCTCCAAATTGCTCCCACCACGACATCTCGGTGGTCAAAGGAAAGGGAAATGGATTTCTGTAATTCCGCATCGAAAAGTTTAACTTGAAATTTCTTGTGATTTAAATGAGAAATTTTGTTAGCGGTAAAATAAAAAAAATGGGGGAAAATACCTGTTTAGAAGTCATTTTCAATAAGCAGTCTTTTATTAATAAATAAATAAATCATAAAAATTAAAAAGAAATACTTAAATAAATAAATATTATAATATAAGATAAAATAATATAAATTTTAAATTAAATACATAAATAAAATAAATTATTAAATTTTAAATTAAACACATAAATCATTTTATAAATAAATTAAATATTAAATAAAATAACAAATTATTTTAATATTATATTAAAAATAAAAAGTAAGTAATTGTTATAATTTTGATTATTAAATTTAAATAATTAATTATTAATTAATAAATTTAAGATACTTAATTATTTTTATTGTTATATTTTTGATTATTAAATTTAAATAATTAATTATTAATTAATAAATTTAAGATACTTAATTATTAAATTTGAATTATTTTATTTTTAAATATTAAAAAATAAAATATTCAAAAATAAAATAATTCAAATTTAATAATTCAGTATCTTAAAATTATTAATTAATAATTAATAAATTTAGAAGATAAATGACTACTTATTGGAAATGACATATTTTCCAAAAAATACAATCAGTTCAATTTAAGGGAAATAATACGTATATAAGTGTGAGAGATTTTTACATATTTTTGGCAAGTTTATTTCTTTTGGTTCTTGTTTTATTTATTGGTGAAGCTAATGAATCTCCATCCCCCGATCAAGTGTATATTGTTTACATGGGAGGCAGTCCTGCTTCAAGAAGTCGTCATCATCAACTTTTGACGGACCTCAATATATGGTTTATTACACATATCCAGGCTAGCTACATCACCACAAACTTTGATGGTGTCGGTCACGGTACCCACGTCGCGTGTTGCAGCTGGTGTTCCTGTTCCTGGAGCAATTGCTAAGGGGACCGCGTGTTCAAGGATCGCTGTGTACCGTGTTTGCGGAGATGATCGGAAGTGCTTGAACTCAGGCATCATCGTCAAAGCGTTTGATGATGCGATTGCCGATGTAATATCGATATCAATAAGTGAGAAATTCTACGGTTTCTTCAACGACATTATTTCCATTGGAGCATTCCATGCTGCGGAGAGAAGGGGATCGCTGTGGTGGCATGTCCTGGAAATAGTGGCCCTTCCCCCAAGACAATTGAGAATGTCGCCCCTAGCTTGGATGATGACCGTTGGTGCTAGCACTACAGATCGTGACATTCAAGCTACTGTCCTGTTGGGCAATATTGAAGTATATTGGTATGAATATATATCACGCGCATGAACGAGTCATATGCGCACAAGGAATACGAGTCACGAGTCACGAGTCACGAGTCACGCATATGGAAAGAGTCCTATGCGCACAAGGATTACGAGTCATATTTTAATACATTGTCTTATTTAGTAGTTTATTTTTATATTTTATTCCTTACCTTATTTTGTTTAGGGTTTATCGCATGCTTATATAAAGCATGAGTATGTACTCAATGTTGGAAAATATAGAGATCGGAGAGAGCTTCGAAATGATAGCTCATTCGCTCAAATCGGAGTTGAAATGAATGAGAAATTAATTTTTAAAATATAATCAAAATTGTAAGGTTCAAACGCCGGCGATAAATGCTCCGAGGTACCTGAAAAACCAAAACACGAAACAAATCAGATCCGTAAAACAGCCCTTAGTTCAGAGCAAGGCCCCAGACCACAGCAGTCAACGGATCTACAGAGATCCGGCCCGCGGGAGGATCTGGGCTTGATGAAGGTTAAGAGCAAGGCAGCGGAGTAAACAGAAAAACAGAGAAGGAGATAGTATATATATATAGATACAAAATACAGATCTCAAATACTACGGCTCAGCGGTTGCATGCCGTAGTATATAGCAGCAGAAGAGTGACCGGACCGGCACCGAACAAGGACAGCACGGAGACCTCGCCGGAGAGAGCCCAGGAGCACACACAGACAGCTCACACCACTCAGATCTACACCGCCTCACAAAGAGGTCAATCACGCGCGCACCCGTAGCTTCACAGGACGTCTCCGTGGTCACAGAACGGCAAGGCTCAGACCGGAGACGCCGGGGGAAGCGGCGGTGACGGTGAACGGGGCAGAGGTTGAAATCGCACACACTCTAGGTGTAATCGCACACAGTAGATTAGGGTTAGAGTCAGGGGCGAAGTGAGTAATGGCAGGGGCAGAGGTTCATTATATCATAAGGGGTGAAGGGCCAAGATTTAATCCCAGCTTAAAACCCTAGCATCCAACGGATGTAAAAGGTCAAGGTCAACAACGGTCGGGTCAACACAAAAGAGTGTGGGCTGAATTAAATCTGTGGGCTGCACAATGAACATGGGCCAAGGACAAGGTAAGTGGGCTGAACTCACAAATGGGCTGCGCTCTAACTGGGCTCCCGGCTGCCTCTGTTAAATGGATTAAGTGTAACAGCCCAACTGGCCAACACATATAAATCCAACAATCTCCACCTTGTTGGCCAATACACACAATCACAAAACTGCTACTCATATACTACGGAAAATGAACAAAACATTTTAGTAAGCAAGTAAGAAAAACAAGCAAACACACATGCAACCTTCATCATAGCCCCAGCCCTGCTGTCAAGCAAACAGGACTGGTCCCTGTAGCCTAGACTACAGGGTGACTGCCCTGAGCAGTCGCCACCTCAGTGACAGTCGAACCACCCAGTGGGACGACTAACTGGTTTCTACTGAAACTCCACTGCCCTCAGGGGACAGTGGTCAAAGAGTTCCCCACCAACAGATAAGGCAACAAGTTTCTTCCAGAAACACCAATTGGACAGGTACAGCTGGCAAAACAGCCCCAGGACTGGTCACACCTAGTGGCCAGGTGGGGTCAGCACACTGGCACAACTCAGTCCAGAGAATCAAAGTTCAAGAACTGTAAACAGAACTTGAACTTATCAAGGGGCAGGGACTTGGTCCCCATATCACTGGGGTTGTGGTGAGTAGAGATCTTTTCCAACAGAATCTCACCTTTCTCAACAAGGTCCCTGATAAAATGGAACCTAACATCTATGTGTTTGGTTCTATCATGGAAAACAGGGTTCTTACAAAGTTGAATGCCAGACATGCTATCAGAGAACACAATCACAGAATCACACAACATCTTGACTTCAGTTAACAATCCCTTCAACCAAATAGCCTCTTTAAATGCATCAGTTATAGCAATGTATTCAGACTCAGTGGTAGACAATGCAACAACATGTTGTAATTGGGACTTCCAGCTAACACAAGATCCACACACAGTAAACACATAAGAAGTTGAAGATTTCCTAGTGTCTCTATCATTAGCATAATTGGCATCAACAAAACCATTCAACACAACACCAGTTTTACACTTAGAAAATTTCAGGCCATATGACTTAGTACTAGACAAGTACCTAAGTAACCATTTCATAGCTTCCCAATGTGGCTTACCAGGGTTAGACATATACCTACTCAGGCAACTAACAGAATATGCAATATCAGGCCTAGTAGTAACCATCAAATACATCACTGACCCTACAGCACAAGCATAAGGCACATTGTTCATGGCAGAAATTTCAAGTTCAGTTTTAGGACATTGGTCCTTGGACAACACAAAGTGACCAGCAAGAGGTACATTCACAGATTTACAACCAACCATATTAAATCTCTCAAGCAGCTTAGACACATAGTCAGTTTGGTTTAAATGTATGTTGCATGCAGCCCTATCTCTAACAATGTTCATGCCTAGAATCTTCCTAGCATCACCTAAGTCTTTCATTTCAAATTTACCACAAAGATCATCTTGAACAGACTTTATAGCTTTCAGGCATGGACTCATAATCAGCATATCATCAACATATAATACCAAGAAAACAGGAGCAGCAACATCAATCATGTAATACAGGCAAGGATCATAAGAGCTTCTACAGAATTTTAAAGACAACATAAATTCATCAAACTTCTTATTCCACTGCCTAGGTGATTGTTTTAAACCATAGAGAGATTTTTTCAGAAGACACACAAAGTCAGGTTTGGTTTTATCCTCAAAACCCTCAGGTTGTTTCATGTAAATTCTTTCCTCAAGTTCACCATGCAAAAAAGCAGTTTTTACATCCATCTGTTTTAATTCCCAGTCAAAATGTGCACACAAAGCCAACATTATCCTAACAGTGGTGAATTTAACAACAGGTGCAAAAATCTCATTATAATCAACCCCTTCTTTTTGTGAAAACCCTTTTGCTACAAGTCTAGCTTTGTATCTGACCTCACAGCCCTCATTTTTAACTTTGTAAATCCATTTACAGTCAACTAAGGAGCACTTAAGTGGTTTTGAGACAAGTTTCCAAGTATCATTTTTCAACAGACTATGCATTTCTTCACTCATAGCACTTAACCACATAGAGGCATTATCAGATTCAACAGCTTCAGAGAAAGACTTGGGTTCACAGTGTTCAATTAACTCATGCATGTTAAACACAAAATTACCAAGGTGAAAATCCCCTAATCTAGCAGGCAACCTAGGGTTCCTTCTAGTCCTATCCCTAGTTAACAGATAACCAGATAAGTCAGGATTATTATCAACAATGGTTTCATCTTGTTCATAAACAGCAAGTTCAGAGGGATTCAGATTTGCAGGCAAATTATCATTTGGATTTTCAGGATTTGGATTATCAGGAGCAGTATTATCAACAGGCAAATTATCAGCATGCACAGTACCATCATCAACAGGTTCAACATCAGAATCATCAGATAAATCATTAACAGGAACAGCAGTAGTAGGGGCATCAAATTGTTCACCTAAGGGACCTACAGAGGGAGAAGACTCCACCTCACCAGAGGTATTACCATCCTTAGGGTTTCTAACAATTTTACAAGGCATATCATCTTCATTAAACACCACATCCCTACTTACTATGGTCCTAAATCCTGGTTCACTCCTAAGCCACAGCCTGTAGCCTTTAGTCCCCTCAGGATATCCAAGGAAGACACACTTCCTAGACCTAGGTTCCAATTTATCAACAGTTTGATGAACATAAGCAGCACAACCAAATACTCTCAGATTATCCAAATTCAAAGGTTTACCAGTAAAAACAGACTCTGGACACTTCCCTTTTAAGGGCACAGAAGGTGATCTATTAATCAGGTAAGCAGCAGTTAACACAGATTCACCCCAGAACCTCTTGCTGAGGCCTGAGGAGGCAAGCATACACCTAACCTTCTCTAGAAGGGTCCTATTCATCCTCTCTGCAACTCCATTTTGCTGAGGGGTATAAGGCACACTCCTATGTCTCCTAATACCAGAATTAGCACACAAAGTGTCCATTTCAGAATTACAGAATTCAAGTCCATTATCAGTTCTTAAGGTTTTAATTTTCTTATCAGTTTGATTCTCAATAAGTGTTTTAAAGTCACTGAATTTTTGAAACACATCAGATTTGTTCTTAAGCAGAAAAACCCACACTTTCCTAGAGAAATCATCAATCACAGACAGAAAATATCTACTACCACCTTGGGTAGGCTCAGGGGCAGGGCCCCACACATCAGCATGCATATATTCAAGTATGGAAACAGATTTGGGAACATTGGGGGGAGGGTTCACAGGAAAGCTAACCCTAGTTTGTTTACCAAGTATGCATGTTTCACAGAAAGGAATGCAAGTCATATCAGTTTTACCAAAACAGCCATCTTTCTTTAGAAATTCCATGCCCTTTTTACTCATGTGCCCTAGTCTTCTATGCCATAAATCAGAAGTACTATCATGCACAGAATTAGCATATGCATACAAACAGGGTACAGCTTTGCAGATATACAGATTATGCTGCCTAGCAGCCTTGCACAGAATCATAGACCCTCTAGCAATAGTCATGCAACCCTTTCCCCATTTCCCAGTCAACCCATCATACTCTAATGCAGCACATGAAATCAAGTTTTGTGATAGATCAGGGACATGCCTCACATTTTTCAAAGTATGCACATGACCAGTTTCAAATTTTACACATACATCACCTATTCCAGCTACCATGCATTTTTTATCATTTGCCATAGACACAGAGGAGTTCTCAAGTTTACCATATGAAGTAAATAAATGCAGATAAGGTGACATGTGGTAAGTACAGCCAGAATCCAGAATCCAATCAGTTTCACACAGAAAATCAGACTTAGCAGAATTCACATTTGAAAGCAAGGTCATATCAGATACCATAAACACATTCCCATCATCATCAGTTTTAGCAGCATTAGCCTGGTCACCATTGACCTTTCTGGGTCTGGTACACTGCTTCATGAAGTGTCCAGACTCACCACAGTTATAGCACTTCCTATTCTTAGGTTTGGACTTAGACCTAGACTTACTCCTGCTCTTCTTACCATTGTTTTGACCACCAGACCCTTTCTGGGCTTGGTTGCCATTGTTCCTGGACTTAGTTCTCCCCCTAACATAATTAACTTCAGAAGACCTAGGATTTCTATTTGATTTTAAATCAAGTTCCTTACTCTTCAAAGCATTAATCACAGTATCCAGGGTAATAGAGTCTCTACCATATTTAATAGCAGATTTCACATCAGCATATGAATCAGGAATAGCATTCAACAAAACAATGGGAGTATAATCATCAATATGCTTATCACCAGTCAACTTAATATCTTGAATCAATTTAGTAAAGGCATCAATATTATCAGAAATATCTTTACTCATATCAAGTTTGAATCTGAAAAACTTTTCCAACAAAAACATTTTTGAGTTCAAGGAGGTTTCAGTGTATAAATCATGCAGTTTTTCCCAAACTTCTTTAGCAGACTCCAATACACCAACTTTCCTAAGCACAGATTCAGATAAGCATAGAATTATAGCAGAATGAGCAAGTTCATTAGTCTCAGCTTTTATTTCAGCAGTGTCAGTAGCAGAATAGGCACCAGAAATGGCCTTATAAACTTTTTGCTGAACCAAAATACCTTTCATCTTTTGTTTCCAAATTGCAAAATCACTTTTCCCATCAAAGGGTGCCAAGTTAAAACCAGACATTTTTAAAAGATTTTGAAGACGCAGTTTTTGAAAACAAAGCAGAAATCAGGAAGCACACAACTTTCAAATTTGCAGAAGTAATTAACACAAAGTAACAACAACTGACAGTTGACCAAATCCACAGATCAAGTCAAAGAGAGTGAGCACACAAGATACACCTATCAGAGTCCCTACAACAGTGGGGACTCACTACACAGCAACAAAGTTTTAAGTGTTACTGCTGAGTGAGTAACTGAGAGCCTATGTTAAGCAGGTAAAGCCCTCAGACAAATGACTGCCCCAGCCTCCACAATATACCAACACACCTCAAGGGTATGCAGCAAGGGGAGTTTGGTATGCCGGGGGCCACCACTTTGAGCCCTACACTCGCACTTAACTAACTCCAATAGGATCAGTTACTATCAGTCTCACACTGCACACAAACCCTAGAACTAACACACACAGCAAGTTCACAGTTTATGCAGATCAGAGACAAAACAAGAACACCAAGTTCACAGCAGACCCAACAAACAACTCAAGTCACAGAAAACATATTGTTCATGCTATTTTCACTTTATAAAAAATTTCAAACACTTAGTTTCAGAAAGATTTTTCCAGAAAATATTTTGAACAACACTTTGAAAAACAGATTTTCAACTCTACAGAAATTAAAACGACCACCAGGCGGGCCACACCATCACAGAATGCCTCCAGGCGGGCTGACCATCACATAAACACATTATGCCACCAGGCGGGCCGACCATCACAGAAAAGGGGGGTTTCTCAGAAGCTTACCTTGCAGGGTTATTCGCAAGGGACCCCTTTTAGCAGTTCACGTTTTGCGTTTCACAGGCGATCTGGGTAAACTCGACCAAGGGGGGCATCACTCCCATTTTTACAATGGCCTGAATACCTTTCAGATCTGTTACCTGGGCCTCCTCCCACGCAGGTACCGAGCAACGACCGACCCTTCGCGGTTGCAGATCTGGAGCCCTACGGGGTCAGATCTGCAGATCCGGTTGCCGATCTCCGCCGTGAACGCGCTCTGATACCACTGTAAGGTTCAAACGCCGGCGATAAATGCTCCGAGGTACCTGAAAAACCAAAACACGAAACAAATCAGATCCGTAAAACAGCCCTTAGTTCAGAGCAAGGCCCCAGACCACAGCAGTCAACGGATCTACAGAGATCCGGCCCGCGGGAGGATCTGGGCTTGATGAAGGTTAAGAGCAAGGCAGCGGAGTAAACAGAAAAACAGAGAAGGAGATAGTATATATATATAGATACAAAATACAGATCTCAAATACTACGGCTCAGCGGTTGCATGCCGTAGTATATAGCAGCAGAAGAGTGACCGGACCGGCACCGAACAAGGACAACACGGAGACCTCGCCGGAGAGAGCCCAGGAGCACACACAGACAGCTCACACCACTCAGATCTACACCGCCTCACAAAGAGGTCAATCACGCGCGCACCCGAAGCTTCACAGGACGTCTCCGTGGTCACAGAACGGCAAGGCTCAGACCGGAGACGCCGGGGGAAGCGGCGATGACGGTGAACGGGGCAGAGGTTGAAATCGCACACACTCTAGGTGTAATCGCACACAGTAGATTAGGGTTAGAGTCAGGGGCGAAGTGAGTAATGGCAGGGGCAGAGGTTCATTATATCATAAGGGGTGAAGGGCCAAGATTTAATCCCAGCTGAAAACCCTAGCATCCAACGGATGTAAAAGGTCAAGGTCAACAACGGTCGGGTCAACACAAAAGAGTGTGGGCTGAATTAAATCTGTGGGCTGCACAATGAACATGGGCCAAGGACAAGGTAAGTGGGCTGAACTCACAAATGGGCTGCGCTCTAACTGGGCTCCCGGCTGCCTCTGTTAAATGGATTAAGTGTAACAGCCCAACTGGCCAACACATATAAATCCAACAAAAATAGATGGAAAAAGAAAAAGAAATGAAAGGGGCACATTGGAAAACTATCAAAAGTCAAGTGGGTATATAAGATGTTTGGCCTTTAGTAGCTTATGAATCTATTATTATAGTATTGCTCCGCCTCCTATGTGCGCGCAAGGGGGGTGCAAAACTTGGCGAAAATAGCTTACGAACCCCGAACTTGTGTGCGAGCGTGACCTGCGTGCACAAATGTCGCTTCGATTATCACTCAATTCAATCAATAAACAAGTTTTATTTTTCTCTCTTCCATATTATTTTTCCTTTATCACAAAAATCAACATGGTATCAGAGCCTCCTCGTCCTCCAACCCTTCCGACGAAGTGCGAGTATTTTGGATGCCCAACTTTCTGAACGCCATCTACATCTCCAAGAAAAGAAACTGTTCTTCAATTCGTCTGAGCCCCTCCGAACGTACCGAAATCCCCGTCTCAATTTTGCCCAAATCCTCGTCTCAATTTTGCCGCTACGTAAGCTCTCTTGTTTCTCCCTTATTCGCCTGCTGGTCGGTTTAAAAAAAATACTTTTGATTTAGATTTCCCTGTCTCCTTCCTTTCCCAACGAGGCCATCGATCACACATATGAAGTTTTAATTTGATCCCAAAGAGTGGTAATACTCCATGGGTAACATATGAAGTTCGGGACGAAAAACGCGACGACCAAAACCGATAGTTACTACGGAGGCGCGCGACGATCGAAATTGCGACAACCAAATGGCGCGCGGCGATCGAATCTGCGACGACCAAAACCGATAGATACTACGGAGGAGGCGCGCGAAGATCTCGAAGATTATTTTGTTTCGAGTTGGGTCGAGTTGATCGAAACTCGGATTACGAAAAACCTATTATTCCATAGTCGGATTTGTCGGCTGTCCTTCGGCAACGTCGAATGTTGGCGTGCTGGTGGTTAAAGGCGAATAACGACAGTGGTTGTATTTTCGATGGGGCCGACAACGTTCGAAAAACGACGTGAGGCCACATCGTATTGGTTCGGGCTGTCCGGATCTTCTTGTCGAAGCTTGGTCGGTGGTCGAAGGTTTTCAATCGGGCTCCGAGTTACCAGGGGAGAAAGTGGCTTGTTATATGGAGTGGAAAGTGGCTTGGTCATTCTGGGTAACCGGCAGGTGGAAGGACTGGATTACAATGAGACATTCGCTCCAGTTGCAAAAATGGTTACGGTACGTATATTTCTAGCAGTTGCAGTGGCATCTAGATGGGAATTTCATCAAATGGACGTTCACAATGCCTTCTTGCATGGTGATTTGCATGAACAAGTTTTTATGCGTCCTCCACCCGGGTTTGACACTAGTCCTGGAATGGTTTGCAAACTCCGTAAGTCTCTTTATGGCCTCCGTCAGGCACCTCGTTGTTGGTTTTCTAAACTTGCAAAATCTTTGCAAGAATATGGTTTTCTTCAGTCCGGTTTTGATCACTCTCTCTTCACACTTGTGAAAGGTACATCTATATTGTCAGTTCTCGTTTATGTTGACGATCTTATTATTGGTGGCAATAATAAGAATATGATAGCGGAATTTAAAAGCTATCTTGGCAAATGTTTTCATATGAAAGACTTGGGTTTGCTTAAATATTTTTTGAGTATTGAAATTTCTCGAGGAGTGAAAGGTTTATTTTTGTGTCAAAAAAAAATATGCACTCGATATTATTTCTGAGTTAGGATTATTAAAATGCAAGCCGGCAGGGTTTCCTCTTGAGCAAAATCATAAGTTGGCACTTGATTCTAGTCCTTTGTTGCATGATTCCAGTAAGTATAGACGACTGATTGGTCGCCTTATTTATTTGACTATTACACGTCCCACGACTGATTGGTCGCCTTATTTATTTGACTATTACACGTCCCGAGTTGAGATATCCAGTACACATCTTGGCACAATTTATGCAAAGCCCGTGTGTAGGGCATTGGGAGGCAGCCGTTAGACTGGTTCGGTATTTGAAGAAAAATCCGGGACAGGGAATATGGATGAATGCCGAGAATGACATGAAGCTCTCGGCTTACTATGACTCAGATTGGGCAAGTTGCCCGGTTACTCGTCGGTCTCTTACATGTTACTTGATTTTTCTGGGGTCGACGCCGATTGCTTGGAAAACAAAAAAGCAACAGACTGTTTCCCGCTCGTCTGCCGAAGCAGAATATCGAGCACTTGCTGCAGCCAGTTGTGAAATTAAGTTGGCTAAAGGAGTTTTGATCTCACTGGGTGTATTACAAAATGGACCTATGATAGTTCGTTGCGACAGTTTATCTGCTATGCACATTGCGGCTAATCCGGATCTTCATGAACGGACGAAGCACATCGAGATAGATTGTCATTTTGTACGAGATGAGATACGTAATGGAGTGATTGCTACTTCTTATGTTCACACATCTCACCAACTAGCCGATGCTCTCACCAAAAGCCTCGACGAGAAGCGACTTCTTGATTTTCTTTTTAAGTTGAGCATTCGTGATCTCCATGCTCCAACTTAAGGGGGAGTGTTAGACCGAGATATTCTCTTGGTCATATCATTGTTGTATATCTAGAATAAGAGACGTACATATATGTAATTATAGTGAGGGTAGAAGTCTTTAGTTTTAGCAATCTTCTCAAGATTTTCTCCTTGTATAAACAGACTCAGGTTCTTATGGAATAAAACAAGTCTTTTGACTCATAAATAATTCCTCATTGATCGACTATGTGCCGACCATGAATGACGGCGACGGAAATCCCTGTTCTCGGATATGGGAGGAACGACTTCTTTGGATTTTCGGTAACGTGATTATCGACGTTGAGGCTCGGTTGTATTTCAGGGGGTTCGAGTCGAATACATTGGACGTAGGTTAATCTCGGGACTCGAATGGTGTTCGGGGATGAGATTTTGGGAGTAGATCGATTCGTTTACGGCTGGAGAGGGTATTAAATTGGTATACGATTCTAAGTCTTGGAAGTAGACCGAGGTTTGGTCGTGTATGATGGAAGTAGTTGGGTCGATTTTGGGTGACTCGGGTATTGAAAGTGGCTCGACTCAGATGGTTTTCGGATGGGTTTAGGGGCTGCGATGTCATCTTGCCTCTCGGAAATATTTGTCGGCCACGAGGCTCGTCTACGGTCAAGATGTGATGTTCAAGTCGGATAAGAGTATTTCTCAAGAGGTTTCCGGGGATGGAATACCTCGGCAGAGGGTGTTCGATTGATTTTCGGACTCTAATGTTGACTGGAAAAGGGTTGGACTATATGTTGAGTTCTTGGAAATATTGAGTCGGTTCTTTATATTTCAGATGTATTGTACGTTTCTATAGGAGATGATAAGAACTGAATTGTTTATCCCATGGAATAGAGAGTTTAGTTTGTATAGATTGGATTTTATGGGCTAGAAGGTTAAATAATTGAGTTTATATCTATTGGGTTGTTAATAGAATGAAATGAAAATTTGGCTCAAAATTAAGTGGCCTGGGTTTTGATTTAGGCTAAGCTAGGATTTAATTAAAATAATTTGGGAATTAAATAAATAAAAAAACTGGTCATTAAAAAAATACTAAAATGACATATAAAATCTAAACTGCAGTTTATTTTTATAAATTATTAAATATTAATTTAGTCAAAGAAATAAGATTTACAGCACATGAATTAGGCAAAAATTACATATTTATAAGAAAATCAATGTAAATTAATCACGTTGACCCAGGTCAACTAAAAAGGTCAAAACCTACTATATACTAATTCGAAGTTTGGAAAGTTACAGCGTTATGTGGTCACAGTATTTGTGAAGCAAACCATGTAAAGAACTTGACAATGATTGAAAATCTAAATACTAGTCAAATGTAATCATTATACGCATATCTTTTTACTAGTATTACACTTAATTCCATATTAATCAGTTGGATTTTTGAATCCTACGTTTCCAAATCACTACATATATGAACCTCATCACCCTGCTTTCACATATCGTATCAAAAACAATATAATTAATTAATTGAGATATCGATAATGTGGTCGAAATCAATCGTCTTCCTCTTTGTTGCGGTTCTGACGCTGTTGATCTGTTTCCCAAACAGCGCCTCAGCGTTTCGAGATTCGTTCAAATGGATCCCACTTCCCTCGCTCGGCTCGGAAGCCTTGGCTTTCGATCCGCACGGCAATGTTTACACAGGTCTTAACGATGGAAGGATCGTAAAGACTACTAAAGGCGTTTTCAATGAGTTTGCCACCACTGTTCCTAACTGGTCTAAGGAATTGTGCGACGGGACCAACGGGAACTTGACGACCGGACCTCGTTGTGGGAGGCCATTAGACCTCGAGTTCGACAGCAAAACCGGAAGGCTTTACGTTGTCGATCTTTTCCGAGGGCTCATGGTGGTGGGACCCAAAGGCGGAGTCGCGACTCCTGTTTCCGTCGGGGACGGAATGCCTATTAACGCCCCGGATGCCATCGCTATCGACCCGACCACCAACGAAGTTTACTTCACTCTCATTGGTAACATCATATTCACAAATAGGTAAGATCCATCGCTCCTTAATTATTTTGTTAATATATTATAAAATTTGTCCTTAGGTGAGACCTGTTGACTTTTTACTATATGTGTCTGCTAATCAGACACATCTCTCTCGATTTACATCAGATCGATTCGTCTAGGTAAAATAGTAAAATTTTGAAATCTTTGTGGCAGTAACGCGTCAGAAGTACTCCAAAGCGGAGACAGGAGCGGAGAGCTACTTAAATACGACCCCAAGACAAAGAAACGGTCGGTTGTCCTAAAGGGACTCGCTGCGCCGGCTGGGGCAGTCGTGAGCGAGGATGGCTCGTTTATCTTGATCGCAGAGTATTTGGCTTGTAACATAACTAGGCTGTGGCTCAAAGGCCCTAAGGCTAACACAACCGAGACTTTCGCGCAACTTCCGGGTAATCCTGACAACATGAAGAGAACGGAAAGAGGGGATTTTTGGGTGGCTGTTAACATACAAAAACTATATCCTAGGCTCATAGGTTTCCCTCTCGGACAGAAGTTGAATGCATTGGGCAAAATCACGCAGACAGTTAATTTTTACGAAGAGTATAATTCTACGTATATTACGGAAGTACACGAACAACGTGGCTCGTTGTATGTCGCGTCGATTTTGGCTCGTGGCGTTGGAGTTTACAAGAAAGGGCGCAGCGGCTGAATACATGCAGAATATACAAGTAAAATTACTTACGTTTTAAAAAATAAAAATTTATTTGGTAGGCGGAGGTTCTTTACTGTTCTTTTGTTACTGCATGTACGTATCTGGAGCTATTATGTTAGCCCGTGCACTGGGGTTATTATTATCTTAATATTTTATCTTAATATTCTTAAATAATTATCTTGTACTCGTATCAAATTATTCTACCTAAATAATGTTTTCTACATCCCTTTGAATGTTATTGTCTAATGATTTTTTAATTTTTTTTAAAAATATAATATTACAAATGATCTTTTAATTCCCCGGAGATGAACCAACCAATTACTGTAGTAGTCTTTTAGTTTTTTTGTTATTCTTATTTGGTTATTTTGCTAGGAAAATCTGATGTGTCATCTTAACCTGGCGAGACCGATGGACTCGTAAATCACTCGTTATGTCATGCCATAACCTTTCGCTACAAAAAATGCAAAAAATTGTTGGTGTTTGAGTTTAAACAAAGGAACTCGAGGAAGGAGAGTTCCAACTAACCAAATAAGAGCATCTCCAATGGAGAGGTAGAAGTCTACGTGTACTTCTACCTCTCACCCAAAAACAAGGTAGAAGTCATTGGAGGTGTGCTGATGTGTAAAAGTGAGGACTTCCTGAAAGTTCTGGGGTAGAAGAACTTCTACCCGGGTAGAGGTAAAAAATAACATTATTTTATTATTATTATTTACTATTATTAATTAATAAAATCAATATTTTCGTTGTAATTTTTGAAATAGTTAAAATTTTAACGTTAAAAAATATTTTATATTTTAACGCTATTTTGTTTTTTATATAAAAAATAAGAATTTTGAACTATTTAATTTTCTTTTTATATAAAAAATAAGAATTTTGAACTAAGAATTATTTTATATTTTAACGCTATTTTGTTTTTTATATAAAAAATAAGAATTTTGAACTATTCAATTTTCTTTTTATATAAAAAATAAAAATTTTGAACTAATTAAATTTGTAACGGATTATTTGTATTTTTATTTTATATAAAAATTAATTAATATTAAAAAATTTAAAACACGTTATATAAAAATTAATTAAAATTAAAAATTTTGAAATAGTTAATTTTAACGTTTAATATTTATATAAAAATTAATTAAAAATAAAAAATTTTAAATAATTAAATTTTAAAAGTCAATATATCGGTTGTGATTATTTAAAAATTAATTAAAATTAAAAATTTTGAAATAGTTAATTTTAACGTTTAATATTTATATAAAAATTAATTAAAAATAAAAAATTTTAAATAATTAAATTTTAAAAGTCAATATATCGGTTGTGATTATTTTTATAAATTACGGTCAATTATTATTTCGCAATTAATTTACTTTATTTAATCTAAAAATCATTTTTTTTTACTTTTACTACTATTATTATTATTATTTAAATATAATAATAAATAAAAAAATATAAAATAAGTAAGTGGTGGGACCTGTAAAATTTATTTTTGAGGTAGAACTGTTGTATGGGTTAGAAGTTTTTTTGGGTAGAAGTAGAGAAAATACGAGTTGGCGCACATGTGGCCTACTTATCACCCAAAACTTAAAACCACCACTGGAGATGCTCTAATGGAACGTTTTAATTTATGTATGTATACTTAAAAAACAATTATTTTCGTATTATATTAAAAAATGTAATGTATACTTAAAAACCAATTATTTTCGTATTATATTAAACAATTTTTTGAAAGAGAAGAATTTCATTCTTTTAAAAAAATAACATAATTCATTACTTCATCTCCAATCGAACACAAAAACTTAAACTAAAAAATAAGTTTAGTTTTAAGTTTACAGTAATTTGGCTCCAACCGAGATTTCAATACTCAAACTTAAAAGAATGTTCTCAAATTATTCTTCTAATACAATTTTTTATATTATTTTTATAAATAATCAATATCTTTATAAATTTATAATTTAACCCCGTAACTTTTGACATTAAATTTAAAAAATCTAATGAATATTATTTTCAATTTAAAATTTCAAAAATAATAAATATAAAAGATACGAAATAAAATATTAATTAAATATGATAAAATTGACAAACATGAAATATTTAATATTTAATATTTTTTTTTTAAAACAAAATTTTATTTTAATTATTAATGATATGGTTATTAAAAAAATTATATTACAAAATATATAAAATTAAAAATTTAAATAAAAGGTTAATATGTCTTAAATACGACCCCAAGACAAAGAAGCGGTCGGTTGTCCTAACAGGACTCGCTGGGCCGGCTGGGGCAGTCGTGAGCAAGGACGGCTCGTTTATCTTGATCGCAGAGTATTTGGCTTGTAACATAACTAGGATGTGGCTCAAAGGCCCTAAGGATAACACAACCGAGACTTTCGCGCAACTTCCGGGCAATCCCGACAACATGAAGAGAACTGAAGCAGGGGATTTTTGGGTGGCTGTCAACATATAAAAGCTATATCCTAGGCTGATAGGTTTCCCTCTGGGACAGAAGTTGAATGCAAAGGGAAAAATCACGCAGACCGTTAATTTTTACGGTGAGTATAATTCTACGTATATTACGGAAGTGCATGAACATCGTGGCTCGTTGTACGTGGCGTCAATTTTCGCTCATAGCGTTGGAGTTTACAAGGAAGGAAGAGCCAGCTACTGAATACAGGAATTTGTCGTAACTTAATATAGAAATAAAATTGCATTTTAAAGTAAAAATGTAAACTTATTTGGTAGGAGGTTCTTTATTGTTCTTTTGATAATGTGTGTATATCGGGCTAGTCTGTTAGCCGGTGATGCAGCAAGGAGTTCTCCTTCCTTGCATATGTGATGTATATGTTAGCCGGTGATTGTATATGCATGTGATGGTATTATCTTAATATTCTTAAAATATTACTATCTTCTATCAAATTATTTTTCCTAAATTATGTTTCATACTATCCCTTTGAATATGTTATATTATACTCTCTCCGTTTCAAAATTACTTACAAAATAATTTTTTTTACAATTAATAAGAAGGATGGATATTTCTATTGAGCAAAATAAAATTAAAATTAAAAAAATAAGATTTCATATATTTTGTTATTTTTAACTTAATTTCAGTTCATTTTAATTCAATTCAGTTCATTTTCAGTTCTGATTATTTTTATCATTATCACTATGCACTTTCGGGCAATAAGTTCTGTTCAGTTCAGTTATTTTTAGTCCAAAAGAATAGAGTTTTAGAACATTAAAAAATGAAGAAATAGAATTGACCCGAGTCAACTAAGAAGTTCCACTCTAAATAACTTCGGTCAAAAACTATTATTCCTAACTTTTAATGAATTTGAAGTGATATGAATTGAATTGATTTTTTCAGACATAATAATAATTTTTAAATATTTAAAAAAAATATTAATGATATTCTAATATTAATATGTTTAAAATTATTGTATCTAATTATTTTTTATTTTATTTTATTTTAATTTATTTGAAATAAATTTAATCAAGCTGAGCTTAATGAGTTGGAATTGAACTGAACTCAATAACTCAATTCAACTAAAATAAACTGAAAGTAGGCAATTTATAGCATACAATGATACATCTAATTGATTAATATTTAAATTTATTTATTTATTTGACTTTTATTCTGTATTTCTTTTTTTTATTCTTTTTTCTTTTTTTTTTCTTTCAATATATTTTTTTTGCGTAATATAAAAATTAATTAATTTATTTAATTTATTTTTTTGTGTAATATTTTTTTCCTAATATAAGAATTATTTTTTATTTATTTTTTCATGTTGAAAATTGCACGATAATGAAGATTTTATGTACGATAATGAAGATTTTTTTAGCGTAATATAAAAATTAATTAATTTATTTAATTTTTTTTGAATAATATTTTTTTTCCATAATATAAGAATTTTTTTTCATTTTGTTTCATGTAAGAATTATTTTACATTTTTTTTATGTTGAAAATTGTACGATAATATAATGAAGATTGTTGTATTTCTTGATAAAGATTTGTGGGTAATATAAAAATTATTTTTCATATTTTTTTTATTTGATTGTTGTATATATAATGAATATTGTTGTATTAGGTATATGATGAATATTTGATTAATTTGTATGTGCATTGAATGAAGATTGTTGTATAAGGTGATAAAGATTTGATTGTTGTATATATGATGAATATTTGATTAAACTATTTTAAATGAAATTGTTAAAAATTCTAGATCTGGAGTACGATATTGAAGATTTGATTTACGGTGAATAAAGATTCATTTATTACGCAATGAATATTTGATTTTGTAATTAATATTAATAGTATTAATATAAATTAAAAAATATTTTTTTATTACGTAAATATTAAATACTGTTTTAAATTTATATTTTTGTATCGAATGAAATTTATTTTATTTCATGGTAATTTTTTTTATTTAAAAATTTAAATCTATTTGATTTAGAATGAAGATTCGATAAATATTTGATTTTATAATAAATATTAATAATATTAATCTAAATTAAAAAATATTTTATTATTATTTAAAGATTAAATACCGTTTTAAATTTATATTTTTGTATCGAAAGAAATTTATTTTATTTGATGGTGTTTTTTTTATTTAAAGATTTAACGTTAAATTAAAATTTTAATTTGTATATTTATTATTAAATGACTTGTATGTATGTACGATGCATTGTACATATAGTTGCACGATATAGAGACTCCTAAAAGTAAATCCAAAAGAACAAGTAAATAATCTATGTATTTCATAATAACCGGACCACATTTCTTAAGTAGATCTTTTTTTTTACAAATTAAAAAAAAAAAATGACATATCATCTTTTTTTATTTCTTATTTAATATTTTTTGTAGTGTAATTTTTTTAATAATTATATTATTAATAATTAAAATAAATTTTAATATAAATATTTTAAATTAATATTTTATTTAGTATTTTTATTTAGTTTATGTTTTGTAATTTGCTTTAATGTAATTTTTTTCATATTTAATTAATATTTTATTTAATATTTTTTATATTTATTATGTTTGAAATTTTAAATTGAAAATAAAATTTATTAGATTTTTTAATGTTAAAAGTTACGAGCTTAAATTGTAAAATTGTAAAAATATTGGTTATTTATAAAAATAGTATAAACAATTGTATAAAAAGAATATTTTGAGAATATTTTTTTAAGTTTGATTATTGATTTTTCAGTTGAATATTTTGAGAATATTCTTTTAAGTTTGATTATTAATTTTTCAGTTGAATTTAAATTACTGTAAATTTAAAATTATACTTATTTTAAAATTAAGTTTTGATTTTTTGTTTGGAGATGACCTAATTAACGTTCGATTTTGTGTATCTGCGGCAGATTCAAATTTGAAGGAAAATACCACTTTGTCCCTATATATACTTCTTAATGATATCAAATTTTGTGTACTTTCCAATAAACACGAACAAATTATAAATTGATTATTCGATCTCACTAGATATATTAAAAATTCTGCTTTTTGTTTTAACGGGACTTTGTTTTGTTACTTGCATCAGATTCAAATTTGAAGGAAATGACCACTTTGCCCCTATACTTTTTATAAATATCAAATTTTGTGTACTTTTCAACAAATACGAATAAATTATAAATTGATTCCATCTCACTATATATAGTACGTACAAATTCTGCTTTTTTGTTTTAACGAGACTCGGATATAGCCACCTGTCTAAGCCAATTTGTACAGATAACAAACAATTATTCTAGATGGAACTCTATGTTTTTTATTCTAGATGAAAGGGAGCTTAATGTGAGAGAGATGTTATATAACTTTTAGATGGGTGTATGTATTCAATTAAGAATATACTGTATTTGGACTTTTAAAGCCTACGATTTCGAATTTTGTAAGAGTCTATAAAAAAATTTGACTTATTCGAATTTAAAAAAAAAAAAAATTTTTTTTTAAATTTTCAAAAGTGATTGAAATTTTAAAAGGTTATGGTTTTTTTTTTAAAAAAATTTATCCAAAAAAATATAAGAATATTTTGGAAAAAGTGAGTAGTGATTTTAGTAATTACAAATAAAATTTTCATTTTTTCATTTTATGAAAAAAAAATATTATACTATAAAAAAGGGATAAATCATGTTTTTAATTATAATACAGAACAGTTACCTGACTCATTTTTATAATTAAGAAAAACTGATTTATTTAATTATATCCCTTATACAAATTTTCTCAAAAATATATACTGCATATTTTTTTCATTTAAATTTCATGTAAATACATAATTTTTTTTAGTGATTTTTATTTTAATTAACTAATGTATTATTAAAAAATAATAAAACTTAAAATATAGTATACATAATTAAACATAATAAATTTAAGATTTAGACAACTAAAAAAATATTTTTAAAATTAATATATATATATATATAATTGAAAATAAAAATAATTTTTTTGTTTGTGAATTATTATAACAATTATACAAAAATAACATAACTTTATTTATCAAATTATTAAAAAATATATAATCAATAAAAAAAATTATTTGAAAATTGAAAGACCATATGTATCATATATACCTCTTACGAATTACGAATTACTTGGCAAGTAAGTTCGTAACTAAAAAAAGAAAAAAAAATTGAGATCCCTAAACCTACGTACACTTGATACCACCGACCGACTTACAGGGGTATTAATTTCCTAATAATTCCTATACGTATATATACACGTACACTTACCTAAACCTACATATCCCTTCCAATTAATAACATCCAAATTAACTTTGTTTCCATCGATCACTTCCAATAACAATATCCAAAATCGTGTACGTACGTACGATGGAGTCGCCGGATTTGACGTTGTGGCGATTGGAAGAACACCGTTGCTTCACGGCCAAGAACTCCTCGGGATCGAAGAAGAGCGTGGCGTTGAAGATTCGTTGCATCGAAAACACAATTCCAGAGCAACGTCTTATGAGAAGCCGGAATATCCCTCCACCCTTCCCCCAGGCCTCCGTCGTCCTAGTTGACCTCGATCACCAAATCCTGGACCGAGAGCTCGACCTGGCCAACTGGCCCATCACCGCCGATCAGCGCCGGAGGCTGATCGACTACGTTTTGGTCAAGGCGAGGGAGATGGTCAAGCGCATGCCACCTCATCACAACTCGGCGCAGCTTCAGTTTGTGGTCGAGGTGTGCCACATGCGCATGAACCGTGAGATGAATACGGAGGAGGAGGAGGAGAGATTCATGTTGATGGTCCCCGCTCAGGAGTCGTCGATCGAGTCGTTGGAGAAGAGGAGGTTTACGGCGGCCGACTCTGGGGATTGCTCGGTTTGCCTCGAAGAGATGTTGCTTGGCTCCCAAGTTACGTCGATGCCGTGTGCGCACGTTTTCCACGGGGATTGCATTCAGAAGTGGCTCAGGACCAGCCGATATTGCCCGGTTTGCCGCTTCCAGATGCCCACCGGTGATCAGAGAAATTAGGTTCAATTCATATGTTTTGAGAATTTGTAATATGTAACATGTTTCGGATTCACACGATTTAGAAATTGGAATTGGAATTTTATTTTAATTTCTGTGAAAAAAATTTAAGTACTACTAAACAAAGTACAAATTGATTCGATCTCAAGAATCACAAATTAATATTATGTTTATGAAAAATTAAATTTCTACTAATTCTTAGTAGAATCCCGGCCGCACCTTGCATACTCATAATTTTGTGTTATTAATTTGGTACTTATTCCACTAGATAAGAGTTGCATATGAAAACCTAAAGTAATAAAATGTATATTGTAATAACACTAGAGTGAAATACAAATAAGTATACTTTAAATATGACCAATGTTTGAAAGGGAGCTTAATGAGACTGATGTTGTCTAGTACTCCATCTGCTCGTAAGTGTGTTTGCAGCTTTCTTTATAATTTACAAAAGTAATTGGACTTATGGGATGGGTAGTAACTTTAATTAGTGGGGTGTGTGTATTCAATAATTAAGAATCTATGGGACTTTTAAACCGTAAGATTATTTAATTTGTATTGTTTAGAAGTATACAATTTTTTATTTATTCAAATTTTATATATAAAGTTTTTAGAAATTCTTAGATATTCAAAAGTCAATAAAATTTAAAAGTTTATGATTTTTTTTTTAATTTTATCCAAGAAATATATACTGTATTGCATACTTTCTTCTTTTACTAATTTTTTTGTAAATACATAAATTTTTTGATGAATTTTTATCTTAATAGACTAATTTATTATTAAAAAATAATAAAACTTAATATATATATATAAATAAACATAATAGATTTGAACTTAAAAAAAATATTATATATATATATAATATTAATATTATTTAAAATATAAATAAATTTTTTATTTGTGAAAAAATTATTGTGATATAACAATTATAAAAAAAATTATTTATCAAATTATTTGTGTCCATCAGTATATATTGTTATATAGTATATGGTTATATAGTATGTTATATATATGGTAAGACATTTTAATTTGAGTATGAATTATACTTGGTAAATAAGTTCAAAACTATAAAAGGAAAAACAAAATCAAACACCACCGACTTAGTGACTTACTATTAATTTCCTAATTCAATTCCTATATATATACTACCTTTATTATTCGCGAAGGAAATATGATGTTGGACAAGAAGTAGTATATAAACCTAGACTTTCTTCCAAAATCTGAGGATGGCGTCCTGCGATTACGCCTTGTGGCGATTCGACGAAGCCCGTTCGTTCACGGCCAACACCTCCGACGGATCGAAGAGCGTCGCGTTCAATATTCGTTGCACGGAAAACTTGTCGAAATGGGTCGTATTCCAAGACACCGCACAGAAACATCTTTTGAGAAGGATCTCTCGACCCCTCCCCGAGGCCTCCGTCTTAGTCGACTGCGATCAGCTGGGACTCGCCGAACAAATCCTCGACCGACAGCTGGCGCTCGCGAACTGGCCCATCCCCGCCCCTCGTCGCCGGGAGATGATCGACGACCTCTTGCGCAAGGCAAGGGAGACGGTCCAGCGCCTGCCCCCTCACCACAAATCGGCGCAGCTTCACTTTGGGGTCGACGTTACCCGCCTGAACGTGGTCGACGGCCACCGTGAGATGGAACGACTGTTGACGACGCAACGGTCGATGGAGGAGTCTTCCGGCGCCGGTGACATGGTCCCCGCCGAGGAGTCATCGATCGAGTCGTTGGAGAAGACGAGGTTTACAGATCAGGACTCTGGCGATTGCTCTGTTTGCCTGGAAGAGATGTTGCTTGGGTCCCAAGTTACCTCCATGCCGTGTGCGCACGTTTTCCACGGGGATTGCATCCAGAAGTGGCTCCGCACCAGCCGCTATTGTCCGGTCTGCCGGTTCGAAATGCCGACTAGTTAATTAATTTGGGGTTCTGATCAGAATTTGTAATATATTTTGAAATTGAAATTGAAATTTTATACCAAAGAAAGTCTGAGAACAAAAATTACAAATTGATTCGATCTCATTATATATATACATCACTTTGCAAATACAGTGATCGAAGTATACTAATCAATTACACATATGCATATATATCTACCTAAGACAAATCAAACTAGACGAGGATGATGATGATGATGATGTTCTCATCTCATGTCATGGTGTAGCTCCTCTAAAATCAATCAAAAACAAAATTAAAATAAAAAACATAGTAGTAATTGTATCTTCATTAATCTTCCTGATCAAGATTGATTTGTTAACAGATCCTTTTTACACTGCACTTCATTGCCCCGGCCGCACGCGTAAGCCTCCCGGCATACGTGCCGGGCTTGAACTTGATCAAATTCTTCCCCTTCAACGGAGTCTTCTTGTGGTTGATCGGTGGGCCCGACTCTCTAAAGAATGCCCCATTAGTAAACAAATCCCCTTCCGACCGCCACTGCCACTTCATCCACTCGCTCGGCGTCGAATAATCCCTCTTCGTCACCTCTTTCGTATACTGATAATTCGCAGCCTTAAACCTATTCCCCTGGCTAATAATCGTCGGGTGCGCGCTCCCCCCAATCGCATACAGCTCCCAATGCGAGTAGTCGTTGTTGACCACATGCGCGAACCCCCACCGCACCCTCGGCATCCTCTGTATGCACCCTATCCCGAACCTATTGAACGCCACCGTCACCTGCATGACCTCGTCCATCGAGTCCTTCTCGTGGGCCCCCAGCAGCATCACGTCGTTGTGGTGGTTGAACTTGCAGTTCGATATCGTCACGGCCGTCGACCCCTGTATCACGTCGATCAGCCCGTCCGCCCCTTTCGACAGCGACACGTGGTCGATCCAGACGTGGTTCGACCCGTACACGCTGATCGCGTCCCCGTCCGACTGGGTGCGCAGTCCTAGGTGGACCAGCGAGTCGCGGATCATCCCCCCCGAGGCCGGGTGGATGTCGTGGACCCATATGTTGTGGATGATCACGTTGTGGATGAACTGGAGGGTCAGCCCGGCCCCGTACGCGATGTGGACCTGGACCCCGCGACCGTCGATCGTCTTGTCGCCCGTCATGATCAGCTCCTGCTTCAGCTTGATCACGAAGCTGTGGGAGAAGATGATCCACAGTGGCTCTGTCTGGATGACAGCGTGGCGGAGGGTGCCTGGAGCGGGGTTGTCGAGGCTGTTGTCCGACGGGTCGGTTACTATGTAGTACTTTCCGGATTTGCCCCCGGTCGTTTTGTGGCCGAACCCACGGGCGCAGTCGGCTAGCTTCTTGCGGTTCTTGGCCCACTTGGGGTCGCATCGCCAGCACCGGTCGATCGGGTTCGTGGCCTTGCACCCGTTTCCTTTTAGTTCCCGTCTCGTCGAATTTCCACCTATCAAGCTCCTTTATATGTATATATGTATGTCAGTTATATGTAAATGAATTAAACAGAAAGAATAAACGGGGTGGGGTTGATCTTACGTACTCGCCAACCATCTCGTTGAAATCGTCGGTGAAATCCACGGGGTGTGGGTTGTATGCCTCGAGAGACCTCTTGTACGACTCGTTAGCCTTCTGCTGGAGGTAGTCGTCGAATACTGCGATCTTGGCGCTCGTTTGAGGGAGCAGAGTCGAGGCGAGTGCGCATAGTAAGAAAAGTAACGAGAGCTTGAGGTAAGTGAGCGACATGTTTAATTTATTGTGGTTTGTTCGTTTTTATTTATCTCCGGTTTGTTTCTAGCGAATCACTGGATGTAATGTTGATTTAGAGGGGACATGGATCAGCGATTCGCTCTCTTATTTCTCTGTTGTGTAGATCGATCTGCGGAAATACAGAAATGTTGGAGGAAGTATATGCGTTGTGGTGTGATTTAGTGTCGCAAGTCATGAAAAAGATCTGATGCATAGACCAGAGAGGGTAATATGTGGATTGAAGAAAGATGGTGACTTGAGGTTTACCTGTTTTTCAGGACAATTTGCTTATGTTAGAAAGCTGCAATCAGGACCAACAAAATTATATGATCGATCACGCGTACACTTACTAAATATAGAAACATATCGAAAATCATTGTACCGAAAATTCTACGAAAAACAAAACGCTGGTTTCAAAATTTTCTTGTTTTTGTTCTCTTGATGTTATCAGGGAGATGCGCGAAAATATGGGACAAGAGAGTCTTCGGGTCGTATTTCAGTAGTCCTTCTTCCACTTAGGAGAATTTCTGTCATGTTACTGCCAAAGATAAGAACATGTTATTCAGTAACCAAATCATACACCTGAAAAACATATTCTAATTTGTGGTCCTGTAATCTATGAAATTTACACATTTGCCCCAACAATGGTTATACATTTCATCCCACAAGAAGTTAAAATTGTATTTTTGGTCCTGTAACTTTTAGAATGCTGCAAGTTTGGTCCTTTTCAAAACAAATTTGCAATCTTTGTTCTATAATTTTGATGGAAGTTAAAATTTGATCTTGCAAATACATTTTTCGATATCGGTCATGTGATTTTGAGTAGGACCAAAATTGCAACATTCTGAAAGTTAGAGGACTAAAAGTGCAATTTTTTGATAAAATCTGTTTTACTTGGTTTTGATGTAGTATGTTTTTTGATAACATATTTTCAAACTTCATTTATTCTATAAAATTAAAATATTCTCTAAAAATTACAAGCCCGATAATTCCATGTAAGGTCTACAGAAAGTGTTAAACATAACTCCTTGAAAAATGATATGCTGTTGAGTTGGGTAAATTTCTGTATTCAGCCACTGCGCCTATCCTTGTAAACTCCAACGCTACGAGCAAAAATCGACGCCACGTACAACGAGCCACGATGTTGGTGTACCTCCGTAATATACGTAGAATTATACTCTGCGTAAAAATTTACTGTCTCCTTGATTTTGCCCTTTGCATTCAACTTCTGCCCCAGAGGGAAACTAATCAGCCTAAGATATAGCTTTTGTATGTTGACAGCCACCCAAAAATCCCCTGCTTTCGTTCTCTTCATGTTGTCGGGATTACCCGGAAGTTGGGCGAAAGTCTCGGTTGTGTTAGCCTTAGGGCCTTTGAGCCACAGCCTAGTTATGTTGCAAGCCAAATACTCTGCGATCAAAATAAACGAGCCATCCTTGCTGACGACTGCCCCAGCCGGCCCAGCGAGGCCTCTTAGGACAACCGACCGTTTCCTTGTCTTGGGGTCGTATTTAAGTAGCTCTCCGCTCGTGTCTCCGCTTTGGAGTACTTGTGTTGCGTTACTGCCACAAAGATTTCAAATTTTACATTTTACCTAAAGTTGTAATTAATCGAACATGTAATTAAAGTAGTAACAAAACTTACTTATTTGTGAATATGATGTTACCAATGTGAGTGAAGTAAACTTGGTTGGTGGTCGGATCGATAGCTATGGCATCGGGGGCGTTACGAGGCATTCCGTCCATGTCAGAAACCGGAGTGGCGAGGCCGCCTTTGGGTCCCACCACCATGAGCCCTCGGAAAAGATCGACAACGTAAAGCCTTCCGGTTTTGCTGTCGAACTCGAGGTCTAATGGCCTCCCACAACGAGGTCCGGTCGTCAAGTTCCCGTTTGTCCCGTCGCACAATTCCTTAGACCAGTTAGGAACAGTGGTGGCAAATTCCTTAAAAACGCCTTTAGTAGTCTTGACGATCCTTCCATCGTTAAGACCTGTGTAAACATTGCCGTGTGAGTCGAAAGCCAAGGCTTCGGAGCCGAGAGAAGGAAGTGGGATTGATTTGAAGGAAGGAAAAGCTGAGGCGGTGTTTGGATAACAGACCGATAGGATGAGAATCGCAACAAAGAAGACGCTCGACGACATATCTCTCAGATTTGTTAATTAAATTGTTGTTGATACAATATACGGAGTATATGTAGTGATTTGAATTACTTTAGTGGGTGGGAAAAGGAAACGTAGGATTCAAAAATCCGGATTAACATGGAAATTAAGGTGTAAAAAGATATTTCATCTTTTGACGTTTTAACAATGCTTTGTTCACAAATATTGACCGGTGGACTGGTGACCAGGATGTCATGGCTTACGTTGTAACCTTATTTTAATTTTGAATTCTTCTTTTTCACCCGATCGAGGTTAAATTAAAAGACGAGGATGGCTTACATTTTCAGATGACTTTCGTTCCTCTTAAGTCTAACCATCGTCGGTTAAATCTCTATTAACCGAAAGTCCGAAACACGCTCGCTCGTTTCGACAACTCATTGTCATGTAGATGTAGACTTGTAGTTGTTCGGTATACAGTGTGGTTAAATCTAATTTGTGATGCGCGCTAAGTTGTGGGCCCCAAGCCCATAGCCTACTGGAGGGAAACGTAGGATTCAAAATCCCTAATTTACGGGGAATTAAAGGTTTTAAATTACTTCGGATCTCGTTGTGATAGATCTGAAGATTCTGAACTGTAGAAGTTACCAAAAAATATTAAAGGCACGAACATTTAAAAAAGGATAATTATAATTCAGTGTGACTATAGGCACTTTCAGACTTTAATATTTTATTTTTTTGTAGCATTTGTAGGCTTGCAACTCGCCGCACCGAAATTGACGGCGGCGTTATACTACGCGTTTTTCTTTTTCCTTCATAGATCGCCAAAATCCCGTGCTGCTCTCCCACGCCTTGACCAAAACGTAGTCGATCAGCCCGAACTGATCGAGGTCGACTCGGATGGACGCCTGGGCGAGGGGTCGAGAGATCCTTCGCAAAAGACTTTGCTCTGGTGCGATGCCTTGGAATATCACCCATTTCGCTTTGTTTTCGGTGCAACGAATCCTGAACGAGACGATCTTCGATCCGTCGGAGGTGTTGGCCGTGAACGAACGGTGTTCTTCCATATGCCAAACCGCGTAATCGTAGGACGGCATCGTAGACAATTTTGGATGTTCGGAAGAGATGGAAAGAAAAATAAGGGTAGATTTAGGCAAGTGATTTTTTTTTTTTCCAGGAACTTACTTACTTACCAAGGTAATTCTTACCGCGTTAAATTACCTCGGAATATATTTTCAAATACATTTTTTTTATTGATTATATATTTTTTAATAATTTGATAAATAAATTTATTTTTGTATAATTATTACTGTAATTTTTTCACAAACAAAAAAATATATTTTTATTTTCAATCATTTTAATATATATATATATATATATATATTATTTTTAAAAATGTTTTTTTAAAAGAAAAAACAATATGTATTATATATTTTTTGGATAAAATTAAAAAAGTCCATAAGCTTTTTAAAAACAGGTCTCACCCAGGACACCCTTCAAAAAGTTAGATGGCATAAGAGTTCCATCTAGAATTGTTTGTTCTTTGTACAAATTGGCTTAGACAGCCCAGGGAAAACACTATCTGGAAAACCGGATGGCCATATCCGAGTCCCGTTAAAACAAAAACGAAAGAATGACAGCACCATACGAACAAGTAACAACCACGATGGATAGTAACAGAAAGAATCCTAGAATGCTCCATAGCACCCTATATACCCGGCGGTGCATGCCTACTCGTATTTAAACCAAAAATATCTGTACTTTTACGAAATACTTAGAAATGATTTGTCATAGACAATGGAGGAGGGACCTCTTGCACGCTGGCGGTCTGACCGGACTGGTCAATGCGCTTGCGGGGGAAGCTGACTCAATTCCTAGAGTCTTCATCAAGAAGTGCTTTTCCTGCAGAGTGAATTTGATTTTTTATGACATTTGCATGTGCAGAAATGGAACATAAGGAATTAACAACAAATTGCTTACACTTTCTGAGAATTTCGGGCTGGGAACTGTGGCTGCAAATGCTCCGAAAAAAGGGGTGACGTGAAGAGGTGAACTGAATTCCATGTTAGTATCTACACTTAAAGCTCGGTTGTCACCTTTCACGTCATCACAGGCTAACATGTTTTTATCTGGATCGCAATGTAAAAACACGTCATCAGCTTTATAAACAATTCATCGATTTGAGCGGTCTCTTATTTTTTTCCTATTTTTTTATACCTTCATTTCCACATGGCAATCGGCATATCCCATTTTCCTCAGCAAGAAAATGTTGATCATCATCTAGATGATCTGATTGCATGTCATGTTCACAGGCTTCAGCTTCAGATTTGTCTGTTTTTTCACACTGACCGTTTGAAAGAAGTGTTGACCCCGTGCTGTATTCAGAGCTCGCCGGGGAAGAATCACACGCATCACAGTCCCTGCACCACAATCAGAGTTAGATCTAGTCCAGGTGAATGTGATTTGTATTTTTCTATTTGAACCCCTTCCACATTCTTAACTTACCTCCAAGACGATCTACTTCCTTCATTAGAGTTTCTCGAACCTCCCACTATCTCTTTGAGCTTCTCTAGTCGAAAACTAGCATCTGAATTTCCGAATCTTGGCAAACCAGTTCCTTCGCTTTGCTTCAAGTAATCTTGGAGGACCTGCATCGTGCTCGTTCTCATGAAAAAACTGACGTGTTCAAACTAAATTTCGAAAAAACTGACCCGGGGTTTAGCTTGATTACAAATAACTCGCATTCTCAAAATAACTTTCGTAAAACGCTTACTACTTACCATCCAAGCATTTTCAAGACTCTGGTCTGTGTTCTCCGTATTTACTTTAACAGCAAGCGAACTAAGCAATTCCGCTTGTTGCATCAATGCAACTACCTTGGGATCATCCTTTTTAAGAAATGTCCGTTCACTGTCGTTATTTACAGCTGCATCAATACAACAAAATATGAAGAATATGCTACTGTAACCAAAAAGAATTTTAAGTACAAAGGTCTATTGGGGCTCACATTCACTAGTCGGTGGTGCCTCCTTGATGGTGTTGTCTTTCTCGTCGGTGGGAAGATTTCCTATACGACTATGAAGACTTTGAGCTAGTGCTTGAAACGAGTGTCCAAGTAATTCTTCTGCGGTGTTTGATGTATAGGTGGTCCTAGATCACCATCAGAGCATCATTACGAGAATGCCAAAATAGCTTTCAGAATTGAACCACATACAAACCACACTCGGTGTTTCCACCACTTTTACAAGGGGTATAACTGTAATTTAAAAGATAATACGGACTTTTTGAAATTAGACCAGACCTAAACGGTAATTTTTGTAATCACCCGAGTTTGTAAGATACAATACCTTGTCCTCTTGAGAGCTGCAGCGCTTTCTGATCCTCCGTCCGCATTCAGCCCGTTACGGAAGATAACCCTTTTGTTGTTTAAGTTTACGTAAGAAGGAGATTTGCTGTTTTCTTGCGCTAAGGATTCGCGTTTAGCCCTCTTCTTGCATAGAGTTGTGAACCTATTCTTCACAGCATTATCAGTTCTGCATATATATTTAAATGATTTTATATGTGGATTTTCAGAACTGACAAATTTAAATACGGAATGTTCGGGCTTACCTGCCTGAAACCACCTTTGCAATCTCAGTCCATCTGTTTCCAAATATTTTTTGTGCCTGAAAAAAAAAAGGATTATATTGATATGACAAGAAGATATTAAATGAAAAACGAGTTAGACGAATTTGATGTACCTCGCATAAGAGCATATCTTCCTCAGGTGACCATCCTCCTTTCTTGAAATCGGAATTCAAATAAGTGAACCATCTGTGTAACACGATGCAACAACAGGATTCAACAACAGGATTCGTCAGACAAAACAGAGAAAATATGCCTAATAGGGGCTGCTCACAAACCAACCTCCTTCGACACTGTCTTGTTGTCTTATCCTTGAATTTCGATGCAATAATCGTCCAACTATCACCAAAAATCACCCAATGAGATCGATCATATCACAAATTTAAAAGGCAAACAGAAAAAAAAAATGGGGATGAAGACTTTTACTTTTCCGTCCCATGTACCCGAATCTGCTCTCTCAGAATATCATCCTCCTGAGAACATCACAAACCAATGTCTTATTTCAGCTAAAAAAATCAAAAACAAAACTATCAAAATAAAAGCTTACCTACCTCTTGAGACCAGGAAACTATATGCCTCTCCTTCTGCTTCGGCGATCGAACTTTATTTTCATCGCCATTATTTACCACGGCCACCTTCATTATCTTCCTTCTTGCATGCTCAAGACCAGATTCTTCAATGGGTGTGAGATATAGATATATATATACACCAGAAGATCAAGTCTTTTAACCCCTTTTTACTTCCCAAAACAGAACTGCAAAGCATCCAGCAGCAAAAGAAAATTAAAAAATATTAAAAACTGTTGGTTCTATTACTTTTACCAATCCCTTTGGACCGTAAAACAATTGCCTAGGATTCGAACCTTTTTTCCTCTCTGAGACAAATCATCGAACACGTAGTGGGATCATTTCATTTTCAAGATTTTCAACACACACACACATAAATGTGTATACCTTTAGGACCCGCGTCGAGATTTGGGAAAAGAAGAGTGTAGAAGAACTTGCACGCATACGAAATATATATAAAAAGATGGGATTTTTATTTATATTTTTTTTATTTCTTTTTCCTGTGTTCAAAATGCAAAGTTGGGATTTTGAACATATGGGGTGGAGTGAAAATCCTTTAAATAATCACAACGGGTTCTTTCTTGCTGTGTAGCGCGGGGAAGAAGGTGAAGTTTGAAAAAAAATATTAAAAAAAGAAAAGCGCTGAAATCCACGAGAGTGTAGTTAATGATGGGAGGAGCATGGACTAACCCCACAACCTACTACTCGGTATAATTTGGCTGTTTCTTCATGTCTCTCTGTGTGCGTGTGTACGAGCGCTAAGTGTTTGATGAAATGCGTGACTCAAACTATTTATTACGTTAAGTTAATGGTATTATCCAATATTAGTAAATAGTTAAAGTTGTTTGAATGAAATTATTGATCTTAATTGATTTATTTTTAATTTTTTTCGCTTTTTTAAATTGGAATTGAATTGAAATTGTAATGCTCCGGTCAGTTACGGGTCAAAGCCCGACCTTAATTGGCTGGTTCGGTTACTAATTTTGGCCCCAATGTATCAACAATTGTCTTTTCCAGCTCACTTTGTCCTCACTCGTGAGTACCCGGGTCACCCATCTTAGAATTACTCCAGCCCATCCTAGAATTACTTCAGAGCTAGCACGTTTAACTTTGGAGTTCTTATAAGAAGATGCCCAGAAAAGAAGATGCGCTTAACTTTAGAGTTCTTATAAGAAGATGTCCAGAAAAGAAGATGCATCTGTTGGTATGAATAGCATATTCAATTTTTTTAAGCCTTTGAATTTTCTTGTGCTTTACATAAATTAAATTCAATAGATTTGTTTTTATTGTCATAATTAATCATCGTTTATGTATTGTTTTCGATCTAGACTAAAATTTTGAATAGAGATTTCACAAGTTTTGAAATCTTTGAAAAATTGTATTGGTACCATATTTTGAGTATACATTATATGAGTATATAATGTGCATTGATAAGAATCACAATTGGTTGTGGTTTATAGAACTTGGATGTCCTCCGTGACACCCACAACCTAGCTTCGCCATCATTGCTACCCAGAAAGGAATGTGAAAGTGGAGCTTGCTGAGCCCAACTCCCAAGTTCTTTTTTAAATATTTAATTAATAGATTGAATTTCATTTTTTTAATATATTATATATATTATTTTATTTTATTTTAGTTTTTGTATATTTTTGTGTATTTATAATTTTGCTATCTATCCAATAATTCAAAAGGGGAAAAAGTTAGTTTGGGAAAGAAGCCGAAAGAAGGAGGTGGATTAAAATTAAATAGAGCTAATAAACACTACTCTTGTTTTTTTTGTTTTTTTTTGACTTAAAATTCTTTATTTGGACTGAATAACTAAATTAATTTTTTTTATAAAAATAAAATAATTTTTACAAATTATTAAATAATTTTTATAAAATATTAATAATATTTTAAAATTAACTAGATTTTATACTTAAAATTATAGATTCAATTATTTTTTATTTATTTTATTTGAATTTATTTTTTAAACAAACTTAATAGAGATGAATTGAACTAAATAGAAACGAAGTGAATTGAACTAAAACGATTTGAACTAAATTGAACGAAAATAAACTGAATTAAAATCAAAACAATAAAGCCTAAATATAAATTGTGAAACTTCACTTTCTCTTACAAATTAAACACATCCACACCAAAAAACAAACATTATAAAATTTCATTTGAGGCATATTTTTTCCATAACTAATGTGTGATTAGATATTTTAGATTTGTTGTTGTTAGTGAGCATTACTTTGTCCTAAAAAAAATGAAAAATCACGCTTGTTTATACACAAAATGGGGCCCACAAAAATTGTAGGCAACGCTCCTTTCCTTTTTTTCACACAATGAAATTGGGACATGAAATAATTATGAGTAGATGGAAAGCAGTGGCGGAGCTAGAGAAATCACGAAGAGGGGTCCAAATTTTTTTTATAACTATAATAAAATTCAAAGCTACAAAAGTATACGATAAACTACAAAAGTATACAATAATTTCGCCATTGTATTATTTATGGATGTAAAAGAGGCAATAAGTCAAATCTCCGAGTTCTCATATTCTGAAAATGTTGGATAATAACTTCATTATCAATACTTGTCTTTCTCGATATAACAAACCAAAGACGTCTTTCAACAAAGACGTCTTTGAACATTTCCATCAACAGTTGAATACTCAACATTTATATCCACACTCGAAGATTCAACAATTCTCTCAACAGTAGAAGATTCAACATTCGGAGAATCGATAGGAAGAAAGTAGAAGATTCAACATTCGGAGATTCGATAGGAAGAACTGTACTCGAGTCCAGTAACTTTTTAATTCGAATAACAAACTTATCCATGAATCTGCATAAAAATTCAAATAATTGAACCAGCAATCGGTCACAAATTTTTTATTGAAAATATTTTTTCTCCACAATTAAATACAAAAAATCAAAACCCTAAATCAATTTAATCATTCAAAATCGAACCATTTTTTCAAAATTCCATTACGAAATCCTTCAAACATCACGAAAATTTTGGGAATTAACAAAATGCTTTGCGCAAGCACACAAACCAAACAAAAATCGAGCCTACAACTGAAAAAAAAACAATTGAACCGAGAAGAAGAAGAAAATCACCTTTTGATTAATACTGCACCTTCGAAACAAAGACTGTATTTTCGAAATAATTTGGGATGCACAATTAACTTGATGAGATTGCGTGTATTTTGTTTAGAGACTGCATGTGTTTTGTTTAAAAAAATATTGCGTGTGTTTTGTTTAAAAAAATAAAGGATGAAAACAAGTGAAAGAACTTTGTTTATACTTTTTTATTTTATTTTAATTAAAAAAAATTAATTTTTTTTTTTAAAATTATTGGGAAAGGGGGGTCCACTGACCCCCTTGACCCCCCATTCCCTCCGCCTCTGATGGAAAGTGATAGGTATTTTGCCCTACACAATTCAGTGTTGAGCAAATATAGACAAAGAGTACACAATCCCACTTTCTCTTATTCCCCTCATGCATCACCAAATGCATCAATTTCGAAAAATCGTAACATAGTCGATGTAAGTCTCTATTAACATTTTATAATGTTAAGATCGAATCGTACCATAGTCGATGTAAGTCTCTATTAACATTTTATAATGTTAAGATTGAAATTTAAGAATCGAAATAACGAATTTGTGGATCCGTGACATTCTTCCATGGACCACGGTGATCACAAACACCATACAATAAATAAGGGTAACTACTTTCGTAAGGGTAATTTTTTATTATGTGCTTCATTGTGTAAAGACAAATGAAAGAAAGTGACATAAGTATAGTTTATTAAAAAGAAAACTATTTAAAAACTTTGATGAAATCAATCAGTCACACCCCATTGGGCTAGCGCCGAACCTTTAAGCAGGCCCATTAACAGCCTTCTATAAAACACTGAGCAAAAAGTCTTTAATGGGCCCACACCTTCACTTGTCCAAAATAGGCATCTTGCGCCCACCAGAAGAAACAAACAGTTGATAGGACTAATCTGGACCATGTCTAATTACCATCGTGCCCTAAAATACGAGTAATGTTCTCTATTGCACGTACAATTACACTCACAATTTGAAGGTAATATAAGCTCTGTTCTTTTGAAAAATCCGTTTGTCCCATCAAATTATGGTCTCATACGTTCGTAATCGACCGTATTGTTAAGATCAAGTATGAATTTGTTCGGCCCAATCATTTAGCAGGCTGAAAATGAGATTTAGTCCGCTGGACCAACACAGGCCCATGTAATTAGAATTGGGCTCAACTTTATTAAAAAGTCCAAAATGTAAAACCAAAAGAAAGTGTTGGGACATTTCTGGAATTAACTAATAGTGTAAGGTTATCGACATAAATTGAATGTAAGCACGTTATCTGGTTTAGTGCAAATATAACTTTATAAGTATAATTAATTTCTGCAGATATATTAATTAAAAATGAATCCCTGCAGAATTTAAATTACATAGTTATTAATTAATTAATTATATATAGATTCGTTGACATATGTGATGCACCTAAGCCATTTTGATCACACAATACATTTTTCCAAACATAAAATAAATCAAAGTTTGCTTAGTTTAATAATTTGTTATACCTACTATACTCTTCATATATGTGTTGGCCATGACATGTTGCTCGTAGCTAGGGATCCAATGTCGATCGATGTGAAAATACAAGGTGAAAGAGCGGCTCGACGGTTCACACTGCACATTTTTATTTAAATTAAATGATCGAAAAACTATGATATATATCGAGTTTCTTAAAACAATATTTTCATCTATATATGTTGTGTATAAAATGTTATTAAAAATGTCCTTACTCTCTTCGTGCTTTTGTTAGGGGAAAAAAGTGAAATATTTAAAATTGTCAACTATGATAAAGCCTAAATAAATTGTTAATTAAAATTATTTATTTATGGTGCGAGTTGAGAATGCATGTGGCCACTTGTGGCGCAGCAGCTGCTTTAGTTTGAGCAAACAAAAAATGGCATCTTAATTTTTATTTTTATTTTTATTTAAAAGCAAAAAAGTCTTGTTATATTTTTTATACCTTCTGCACATGATCCCAGATTGATCTCATTTTTTTAATACTGTTTTTGTCCTAACAATAATTAATAATGTGAAATTATCCTAAAGATTAATTAACTAATTAACTTTTATTAAAATATTATCTCTATATCTCAAGATAGTTCACACATTTTTTTTAATGTGTCTCATAAGTCATACTATATGCATCATAAAAAAATAACTTTTTCGTTTTAAAATATTTTACTTTTACTTAATTTACCTATTTTTTAAACTTTAGTTAAAATCATTACTTTTTAACTTAAAATACATTTGTACTTCTTACCATTTTTACCTCTTACTTTATACTTGTTTTGGTTGTTTTTGTCTTTGTCGGTAATACTTGCGGGTAACAGAGGGATTTGGAAACAACACAAAATAGTAAATTTGTTATAAGTAAGCTAGCAAGAGGATTAAGTTATAGCAGAAATTATAAATAAGAACATGGAAGCTCAAGGCTCCTCTTTATTCATATATTCATACTTAGATACCATACTTAAAATCAAGGTTTTTGCATGTCCCTCTCCTCTCTTACATACCATCTATATATAATACTCTATGCATGGCTAAATTATGCCACTTAATGCCCACATATCGACTTCTTATTGGACCTCCACTCCACTAATACGATACATTAAATACCCATTAACATCCTTTAGTTCTTTAAATTGTCCCTTTCCCCGAGAAGTCCCAGCTCACTGTTAGGTATCTCTGAGGTCTTCCCAGACGATTTCCATGTGAAAGGAGTATGACTCTACCGTGCAATCTTTCCTGTCCGAGCTTCTCGTTTTCTTCTTTGCAGTGCCTTTGGAGGTCTTCACGATTGTCTTGACTAACTTTCTCTTTTAATGACGTGGCCCTATGATTCGTGACACGTGTCGGTGATCGTTTTCTCGGGTATAACAATACTCTATGTATCCAAGTGATCACACTTAATTTTGTTTTAATGTGACTCTCTTATAATATATACGGTAGTTGAAACTTGAAACATCCCAAAAAAATATTAAATTTTTATTTTTAAAATAAAATTTTACTTATACACTTATTTTATCCATATATTTTTTAGACTCTAGCTAAAATCACTTTATTGTTTAGCTTAACATACATTTTTGTAGTTCTTACTTTTTGATAAAAAAAAAGAAGAAAAAAAAAATCCTTAATTTTTTAGTTCATAAAGTGAGTCAATTTTGCACAAAACCTGTATTTATTTCAAGTTTATAAATTAAATGTATAAAGTAAGAGTGGAATATATTTTAAAGTAAAAAAAATTAAAAAAAAATTTTTTTTTTTTAGTATATGTCAATTATTATTAAACATTTCAAAAATAAAATTGTCATTACCGGGGTGATAATTTTGTTGGCTCTCTCCCTCTCCCAGGTGTCTGCTACTCAAACACATATTTCGATATACATTTCACCCAATCGAGAAATCAACGACCAGGCGAGAGTGAAATTTCTCGTTTCTCCATTTTATAAAATAAAATAAAATAAAATAAAATTATGTCAACTATTTTTTAAGAGAAAAATAGTACTCCTTTCATTTCATAAATATATGATCTTTTCTACGGAAGATTTAAAAAAAAAATTACTAAAAAGTGAAGCGTATAAATATATTTTTAACTTAAAAAGTAAAATAATTGTAAATAAAGTTGAAAATTGATATAATATGAACAAATTGTATTTTAAAATAAAAAAAGTAAAAATATTTATTTTCTTTTGGGAAGAGTTTGTTATCGTGAAATGCTGGTTTAAATAATATGATTTGTTATTATGACACGGAGGCAGTATTATATTTAGAAAAGACATGAATGAGTGGCATAGTCTGACAAGTTCAATACTTCTGAAAATCCGTACGGTTGAGTGAAATGTATGCTTTTGAAAATACTAGTGGTCTTGAATTAATGGTTATGACTTATTATCATGATGTTTCATGACTTTTGTGCAATGTTTTAATTCACCTATTTATGGGGTTGCAATATATCGTACTCCATAGTCCATATGATATGTGGACGGGTAAATAAAATACAATATTCAAATAAAAAATATAGTTCGATCACCCAAAAGAACTATCAATAAATTTGTCGATCTTTTCTGAAGTTGCTAAAATTGAGTTGAGGTCGAACATCAATTTTTTTTTTTTTTTGATAAATTGGCTTGTCAATCGAGTTTGAAAACCGTTAAAAAGAATATTCATCAATCCTCATAAATTAATTATTTGACTCGTTTTTACATATATATCTCCTATATAATTTGATGGTTTAAATTTGAAATGTGATCGAGCGAGCAAGAGAAGAAAACACGAGGCAATGTCCCCTTCATGAGAATGACCATTTCCCACCTTCCATTGTTGATATGTGTTTTGTCCTTTTCCTCTTCTTGAAACGTGTGCTTTATTCTATCAAAACTTATACTTTCTTGTGAAATGTTTCACCATTCATAATCCATATGGAACACGAATGAAATTATACACCTTCCATTCAAACACGATATCAATCGAGGTGGATGTGGTAATTTTAGTGTCATGATTTTCGATTCAAATTGAACTCAAAATGTAACGTACGTAAAACTATTAATTAAATGTTACAAACAAAAAAAAAGAAAGAATTTTATAACAATTAATTAAGTCGCTCGGTCATCACAAAATATAATATATAAAAATATGCCGACATGGATGGAGGATGCATGGATCTCGTTTGATTAATTAATTAATTAAAAATAATTAATTAATTAAAAGGCTGTTGGTCGAGCCATGGCCAAAATCCGGTCTGATCGTCGACCATGCCGCAGAACATATTGCTCATCAGGCTTTCTTCCTTATTATTATTATTATTATTATTATTATTATTATTATTATTATTACTCACATTTTGTTCCATTTTGGGAGAGCTTTGGAAGAGCTGCTGAGCCACTCCTGCGTTGGGCCTCGGGAAGATGGGCCGGGTCACCACGCTGTCCGGGTTTGCGGATATCGGGCTGTCGACAATCGACTGATGATTATAATTGTTGTTGTTGTTGTTTCTTGAAATATCGAGCTTAATTATTTCGGAGCTGTTTTCACTTCTGCTGTTGCTGCAAGAACCTTCGGTTTCTTTGTTGAGGTTAATGGACTCTGTCGGCTCCCTAGTCTTCAGTGCCATTATCTATATATATATATATATATATCATTTTGGAAAAGATGACGTTTTTTGAATTCAATTAATGGAAGTAAGTATATAAATGATATATATACCTGAGCCTGAAGTTTGTGGTTGTGTGCAAGAAGCGCGTCGTTCTCGGCCTTGACTGCGTCAAACTGCCTCTTGAGGAGGTCATAGTCCTTCTCGAGCTGCTTGGTCTTCCAGCGGGCCCGTCGGTTTTGGAACCAGATGGCAATCTGTCGAGGCTGGAGCCCGAGGGCCCGAGCCAGCTGCATTTTCCTTTCGGGCTCCAGCTTGTTTCCCAGCTCGAAGTTTTTCTCGAGTGTCCTCACTTGCTCCATGTTAAGCCTTCTCTTCTTCTCCCCCGCCAGCTGGAACCCCCCGTCGTCCGAGAACTCCTCGTCTCCCGGGTGGTGGTGGTTGCGGTGGTTGTTCATGATCTCGTCGTCGCCGAGGAATTCTTGGGGATTGCAAGAGGGAATGAGTGGAGGTAGAGATGTGGTGGTGGAAGGTTGATTCATGTGATGATGATCATGATGATCTTGGTGAGAGATTTGAAGCATGAAGTTTGATGAGTGGAAAAAGGCCATATCTTAATTTAATTTCATCACACTACAAATTCATCATTTTGTTTTTGTTCTGTATGTTCAATATAAATATATATGACTTGTGATCATACAAAAAATAAAGTAAAGTGTGTGTACCTAGAGAAAGTGAAAGATGCGTTCATTCAGTTGTGATGTATTTGCTTGCTTATATATACCTTATCAACTAACTCTTAAAATTAAAAGATATTACTCTCTCTTCTTATTGTAGAATTAGGGTATGTACTTTAAGACTTAATTTCAGTAAAAGTTAACTTTGGTTCAGCTCGATTAAGTTCTTTTCAAAATAAATTAAAATAAAATAAATAAAAAATAATTTCAATCTATAATTTTAAATATACAATCTAATTATTGTTATAATATTAATAATATTTTTAAAAATATATTTAAAAAATTATAAAAAATATTATTATTTTTATAAAAAAAGTCAATCCGGTTCCGTTCATTTCAGTTCACATCGTGTAAGTTCCGTTCATCGGTTTCAGTCCAAAAGAACAAGTCCTATTATATTGAGCTCGATCGAACATTAAGAAAAAATATTGATTTTTTGATTTTTTTTATTTAAAAATAAAAAATAAAAAGGAATTTTCAAATTGAAAATGTAAAATAATTGAGGAAATTTGATTAAATTGATTAATAAATAAAATTTAAAATGTATTTTTTAAAGTAAAAATTAATGATTAGTTATTTCATTTTTTTATCTTATAAGTACTATGTTATTTGATTAAGTATATATATACTACCTATATCCATGAGCAATAAACATTTTTTTTATAAGAATATGATTGGATTTGAAAGTTTTAACCACTTGAATTTTATGATTTACACAAAACATAATTTGATTACATTATAAAATCAATTCGAAATATATAATTACAAGTAATATTGATTCACTATTTACAATTCAAAGTTTAAACTTCAAAATATAAATTCATAAAGGAATTGTACAACATTAATTAGAGTTCAAATATGTAATAGAAAAAAGGTGATGTTTAATTTGGAGTGAAAACTGTGAATGAAGCATGTATGAGTTGAAGGTTTTATATATGCTAAGCTTGGTGGAGTACACAATCACACATACCGATCAATAAAATTTGGGCAAAGAATAATATATATATATATATATACTCTCTGTTTCCAATAATCATAAGTTATCACACTTCCTTTGCTTTTTCCGACCTATTAGTATGGTATTTTTTTTTTTTTGTAATTATTTGACATAGATAGTACTACTATGTAAATTAAAAGTTCATCTGACTCCCTCTCAATATATAAAGAAGCCATCTGATTTAGAAAAACTAAATATATATATATAGAGAGAGATATTCATGTGTTAGAGAAATCTAAAAGGATGGGTCCGGTGGAAGGGACAGGGATTGCTACCTAAACCACCAACAAGCATCGTGCACCACCCGAGGCCGAGCTCACCTCATCCTCCTTTTCATCTCTTCCATTCTGCAATCCAGTCAATTGCAATACCAAAGAAAAATTGGATCAGTACATACACGTGGCCCCCAATACTCAGTCACTCTCATTTTTGATTTTTCATATAAACCCTACCAACATGTTTGTTTTATTGTCCTGATGCGCTAGCTCCATCGATCCATCTGATCATGTCATACGCTTTGATTGAATATTAATTGCACTATTCGATTCCTCGATCACTTCACGGTATATATGACACCATCGATAGATAGTACGTGCGTATAGTCATTTTGTGCACAACGACCAATTGACGACGACCCCTTGTTTAATATTGTTTCTTGTGGTGTCGCCATATAATATATGTTTGACATAACCATTGATTTCATTCTTATGAAACTTCATGACATATTTAAAATAGAAAATTACAAGATATATATACATATAAGAGGCGAATTGTTGCACCCTCAAGAAAATAATATGGGAAAAATGACATTTGAACTAATTTAATTATGATTAATTTATAATAATGGACTACTTACAATTTTCACACTAGAGAGACAAGATCTTAATCTTGTTCATCGTGTATGAATATTATTGCCGTCTAGAAAAACACGAAGACTGTATCAGATATATGGAGTATCGTTTTGCACAAGAATAATATATACTAGCTTCTATCTTATTTTTATGATCACACTTTCTTTGTTTGTTATTTGTGAAGAAATGTGATTATTGTTTTGAAACAGAAATAATAACAAATTGTATATACGGTGTAAAAACAGAAAACAATACTACATACATTAATTAGGTAATATTTTACACGTGAGTTTGGTGGTTTCAACTTGGATCACAAAAAAAACTTTGATCACAAAAAGGAGAAACTGTTAAAGACATTTAAAAAATGTATAAATGGCACATCTTTCTATGTTCAAAATGATTGGCAGCTTCATTACCTAAGTTGGTAATTATTGATTTAGTATCATAACAGAAAGCTGCATGCATCCAATAATGCCTTTAATGATCGTCAAATGATTCAATAAAATAATAACTTACAATTTTTTTTTTTAAATTGATTAAATTGGTGAAAACCGTAATGGTAAATAAAAAATAATTTTATCACTTTAACAAGATTTTTTAAAGAAAAATTTTGAATAAGGAAGATTTTTTAAAATTTTATTTGAATTAAATAAACTACTTTTTTTTCTAACTAAAAATAAGTGTAGTTTATTTAAATTTATTACAATTGTATAAATTTACATGACCATTATTAATTATATTTAATTATATAAGGTATACGGTTACTAGTCTATTTTATAATTAAAATCTTACAACTACTCTAATCAACAAAATATTTAAAAAAAATTAAACATTAAATAGTAAAGTAAATTTTATGATGTGTAAATTAAAATTTGATAAACTGTTGGAGCTACGCGCTTCTACGACGAGCCTCGTACACCTGCAATAACACAAACAATCAAAAGAGTCAGATCTGTTCAAGCCCTAAAACCAGAGCAAGCTCCCAGATCTCAACAGTCAACGGATCTCCGAAGATCACCGGGCTGATCAAGGATCTAGGCTTGAATGGAATACAAAGGGCACATGCAGCGGAATACACAGGTATATATGTATATATATATATGAACAGAAAAACAGAGAGAGAGAGATTAGAGCTTCGGCTCAGGACTGCGAAGGTGAAATCACAGCAGTGGATTCAGGCACCACCAAACAAGGGAAGAACGCAGAAACCCTCCAACAGCACCCACAGTACACAGCTCTCTCAATCTTACGGGCTCTCACTCACACCACTCGGCTCACACAAGGATCTCACAGGAATCAACACCACAGCAGCACCACAGGAGGTAAGGAAGGTGAAGATACAGAAATCGCACACAGTGAAGTGGGTAGGTTACACACAGTATCAGAAGTGAAGAGTAAGCTAGGGTTACGAGTGAGAGGGTAATATATAGGAGAGATCAAGGGTCCAGATTAAGCCACACATTACCATTCAGAGATCAATGGTCAGGATAGGTCAAAGTCCAAAAGGACTGGGCTTAAGTCAATTGGGTCAGGTAAGTGAAGTGGACTGGGCTGTGTGGGTGCTGGGTTGCTTCTGTTATTGGGCCAGCACCAATTAAATGGGCCAACACACAATTTCAACATTCTCCACCTTGTTGGCAATACACTGGAATCACCTGCTCAAACACCTTATAAAGACATTACATGCTGGTTTAGAGCCACACACATGTAAACACAGTCTAACACAGTTCATCATAGCCTTAGCCCTGTACACCTAAGTGCACAGGGCAAGTTACACAAAGTAACAAAAGATTATAGTGACTCCTCAGCCCTACCTGAGGCATTCAGAGAACACTATAAGGATAGTCCCAACTAGGGACTCAACTTACACACAGTAAGAAGTAAATGGGGTAATAACCTAAGGGTCAGAACTCCAACAAAGAACACAGAGCATAGAGCAAGTAGTAACAAACAGGGCCAACTAATCACAGGCATCAAAATGCAGAAATTTCAAACAAAATAGAAATTTTTCCAAAGGCAGTGATTTAGTTCCCATATCAGAGGGGTTATGATGAGTGGATATCTTTTCAAGTAAAATGTAACCAGATTCTACAAGATCTCTAATGAAATGATACCTAACATCAATATGTTTGGTTCTATCATGAAAAACAGGATTCTTACACAACTGTATGCCAGATTGGGAATCAGAGAACACAGAGACACTACCACTTAGCATTTTAATCTCAGATAAAAGACCTTTCAACCAAATAGCTTCCTTGAAGGAATCAGTTATAGCAATATACTCAGATTCAGTAGTAGAAAGGGCAACAACATTTTGCAACTGAGATTTCCAACTAACACAGCCACCACACACAGTGAAAATGTAAGAGGTAGAAGACTTCCTAGAATCCCTATCATTAGCATAATTAGAATCCACATAACCACTCAAAATAACTCCAGCCTTTGATTTTGTGAATCTCAGGCCAAAGCTTCTAGTACTAGACAAATACCTGAACAGCCATTTCATGGCTTCCCAATGAGGCTGTCCAGGGTTAGCCATGTACCTACTCAAACAGCTAACACTATAAGCTATATCAGGTCTAGTAGACACCATCAAGTACATCACAGACCCCACAGCACAAGCATAAGGCACATTAACCATAGAAGCAATTTCAGACTCAGTCTTTGGACACTGGTCCTTAGACAACACAAAATGAGAAGCAAGGGGAACAGAAACAGACTTACAGCCAAGCATGGAGAACCTTTCTAGCAATTTATCCACATAGGCAGTTTGATTAAGATGAATGTAACCTTCAGTCCTATTTCTCACAATATTCATACCTAGTATTTTCTTAGCATCTCCTAAGTCTTTCATTTCAAACTTAGTACTTAAACTATGTTGAACAGATTTCACAGAGTTCAAATTAGGAGAAAGGATTAACATATCATCCACATAAAGCACAAGAAAAACGGGTATGGCAGACTTCAAATAATACAAACAAGGATCATAAGAGCTTCTGCTAAAATTTTGAGAAATCATGAATTCATCAAACTTTTTATTCCATTGCCTAGGTGACTGTTTCAAACCATAAAGAGATTTTTTCAAAAGACAAACATGTTCAGTTTTAGATTTATCAACAAAACCCTCTGGTTGCTTCATAAAAATTCTTTCTTCTAAGTCACCATGTAAAAAGGCAGTTTTAACATCCATTTTTTTCAGTTCCCAGTCATAATGAGCACACAAAGCAAGCATTATTCTCACAGTAGTAAACTTCACAACAGGAGCAAATATTTCATTATAATCAATTCCTTCTTTTTGTGAAAAACCTTTGGCAACTAACCTAGCTTTATATCTTAAATCATTACCCTCTTGTTTAACTTTGAAAAGCCATTTACAGTCCACAACAGAACACTTAGAGGGTTTAGGGACTAAAGTCCAAGTTCCATTTTTCAATAAAGAGTTCATTTCTTCATTCATGGCAGAAAGCCAGTTTTTGGAATTCTCAGATTTTAAAGCTTCCACATAGGATTTAGGTTCAGAGTTGTCAATCACATCATGCATATTAAAGGCAAAGGCACCTAACTGAAAATCATTAAGCCTAGCAGGAGCCCTAGGGTTTCTCCTAACCCTATCTCTAGCAAGTTGGTAATCATTAGGCATAGAAGCATTTTCATTATCATGCATGGGGGAATTATTATAATCATTAGGGCTGGCAGTTTGAGAATTAGCAGGCAAAGAATGGCCTGATACATCAGGTACAGGTCCATTAGGGTTCATCACTGGGGGTATAGGCAAGTTCACAGAATCAGGCACACAAGCAGGATCAGAACTTTGCACACAAGGATCAGGCAAATCACTAGAATCATGTTCATTCACAGAATCAATTTCAGGAGCAAGCTCCACCTCATTTTGGACATCCACATTGGACTGACTCACAGGCAAACATGGAAATTCAGATTCATTAAACACAACATCCCTACTAGTGATAGTTTTAAAACCAGGGTCACACCTAAGCCACAGCCTATATCCTTTAGTACCTTCAGGGTAACCTAAGAAAACACATTTTTTAGCCCTAGGTTCTAGTTTATCTCCAGAGTGATGGACCAAGGCAGAACAACAAAAAATTCTCAAATTAGTTAAATCAATAGGTTTTCCAGAAAACACATGTTCAGGGCACTTACCCTTAAGAGGCACAGAGGGAGACCTATTTATCAGATAAGTTGCAGTTAACACAGCTTCACCCCAAAATCTTTTACTTAGACCAGAAGAAGCAAGTAAACACCTAACTCTCTCTAATAAAGTTCTATTCATTCTCTCAGCCACTCCATTTTGTTGTGGGGTATAGGGTACTGTCCTATGTCTTCTAATACCAGCCTCAGCACATAAATCATTCATATTAGCATTACAGAATTCAAGACCATTGTCTGTCCTAAGAGTTTTAATCTTCAAACCAGTTTGATTTTCAATTAAGTTCTTAAACTCTTTAAATTTTGCAAACACATCAGATTTATTTTTCATTAGAAACACCCACACTTTTCTGGAAAAATCATCAATCACAGAAAGAAAGTACCTATTGCCACCTTGGGTAGGTTCAGGGGAAGGACCCCACACATCAGCATGCATATATTCAAGGATACACTTAGTAGAGGGCACATTGGGGGAGGGAGACACAGGAAAGCTCATTCTAGTTTGTTTACCTAACACACAAGTATCACAGAAAGTAGAGCAAGTCAATTTAGCATCACCAAAGACACCTTGTTTTTGCAATAATTCAAAACCAGTTTTACTTATGTGTCCAAGCCTTTTATGCCATAAATCAGAAACATTTTCATGAACAGAATTTGCATGATTATTCAAATAGCACTCAGCTTTGCAAACATACAAGTTGTACTGCTTAGCAGCTTTGCAAACAACCTTAGAACCCTCCATAATAGTCATGCACCCATTACCCCATTTACCACATAAACCCTCAGTTTCAAGTGCAGCACATGAAATCAAATTTTGACTCAAGTCAGGCACATGCCTAACATTTTTGAAAGTGTACACACTACCAGTTTCAAATTTCACAGAAATATCACCAATACCATTCACAGAACACTTTTTATCATTAGCCATAGAGACATATGAGTTTTTAAGTTCTTTATAAGTTGAAAACAAATGCAGGTATGGAGACATATGATAAGTGCACCCAGAGTCAATTAGCCAATCATTTTCACACAGAAGAGAGGCACTAGTAGCATTCACATTGGACAGCAGAGAGAAATCATGCATCATAAACACATCACCAAGATTATCCGAAACCACATTAGCATTATTACTATTCTGTTTCTTAGGTTTATTGCAGTCTTTCATATAATGTCCAATTTCACCACAGTTATAACACTTTCTACCCTTAGCCTTAGGATCAGGTTTACCCTTACCCTTGCTATCATTGTTTTGACTCACAGAGCCTTTTGAGCCCTGATTGCCATATTTCTTATTCTTGAATTTACCCTTAACATAATTAACATCATTAGTGGCCTTAGGAGTTCTACCAGATTTTAAATCCTGTTCCTTACTCTTAAGGCTGTTAATCACAGTTTCAAGGGTCACAACATCTCTACCATACTTAATAGCAGACTTAACATCAGAATAAGACTCAGGTATGGCATTCAACAAAATAATAGCAGAGTAATCATCAATGTGCTTATCACCAGTTAACTTGATATCTTGGATTAATTTATTGAAAGAGTCAATGTTTTCATTTATATCCTTACTCATATCAAGTTTGAATCTAAAAAACTTTTCAAGTAAAAACAACTTGCTGTTCAAAGAAGTTTCAGTATAAAGTTCTTCAAGTTTGTCCCAAAGTTCTTTTGCAGATTCAATCCCACTAACTTTCCTAAGCACAGTAGCAGATAAACCAAGTATAATGGCAGAGTGGGCAAGTTCATTAGTTTCAGCTTGAATAGCTTCAGTATCAGTGGTAGCATAATTGCCACTTATAGCTTTGTAAACTTTTTGTTGAATCAAAATACCCTTCATTTTCTGTTTCCAAATCACAAAATCACTTTTACCATCAAAAGGGGGAAGGTTATACCCTGACATTTTGAAAAGTAGATTACTAGTTTTGAAGACTCCAGAAAAACAGGAAGGGAACACACAAGAGACCACACCACAGTGGACTCACAGAACTCACACAAAGCTAGACACACAGAATTTCAAGCAAACACTCAAAACCCTAATTAACTATCCAATCACACAGAAACCCTAATTAACTATCCAAGCACACAGAGACAGTTAACTCAGGAAAAACAAGTTGTTCAAGTTATTTTCAATTTAAAATTTTCAAACACTTAGTTTCAGAAAACTTTTTCCAGAAAATTTTTGAACCACACTTTTGAAAAACGGATTTTCAACACTACACGACCACCAGGCGGGCCACACCTTCACAGAATGCCTCCAGGCGGGCTGACCATCAAGTAGCAGGCAAGAGAGGGGGTTCACAGGGGCTTACCTAGCGAGGTGTTCGCAAGTGACCTCAATTGCAGGGCCCGTTTCGCGTTTCACAGGCGATCCGGGTGCCAACCTTACAGCCAAGGGGGTGATGAAATCCCGGATTTACAATGGCTGGGGACACCTAATTCGGATCTGCGACCTGGGCCTCCTTGAGGTGTCGGGATCGGGCCGACCTTCACAGATCCGTGCAGATCTGAAACCCTAGGGTACAGATCTGCTTCACCGGTTGCCGACCGTTACCGGAGCACGGAGCAGTAGCTCTGATACCACTGTTGGAGCTCCGCGCTTCTACGGCGAGCCTCGTACACCTGCAATAACACAAACAATCAAAAGAGTCAGATCTGTTCAAGCCCTAAAACCAGAGCAAGCTCCCAGATCTCAACAGTCAACGGATCTCCGAAGATCACCGGGCTGATCAAGGATCTAGGCTTGAATGGAATACAAAGGGCACATGCAGCGGAATACACAGGTATATATGTATATATATATATGAACAGAAAAACAGAGAGAGAGAGATTAGAGCTTCGGCTCAGGACTGCGAAGGTGAAATCACAGCAGTGGATTCAGGCACCACCAAACAAGGGAAGAACGCAGAAACCCTCCAACAGCACCCACAGTACACAGCTCTCTCAATCTTACGGGCTCTCACTCACACCACTCGGCTCACACAAGGATCTCACAGGAATCAACACCACAGCAGCACCACAGGAGGTAAGGAAGGTGAAGATACAGAAATCGCACACAGTGAAGTGGGTAGGTTACACACAGTATCAGAAGTGAAGAGTAAGCTAGGGTTACGGGTGAGAGGGTAATATATAGGAGAGATCAAGGGTCCAGATTAAGCCACACATTACCATTCAGAGATCAATGGTCAGGATAGGTCAAAGTCCAAAAGGACTGGGCATAAGTCAATTGGGTCAGGTAAGTGAAGTGGGCTGGGCTGTGTGGGTGCTGGGTTGCTTCTGTTATTGGGCCAGCACCAATTAAATGGGCCAACACACAATTTCAACATAAACCATTTTACATTTTCTCTTTAATACTTCTTTTTTAAATGTATATTAACTAGACTTCAACATAATATTAGAGCAAGTCAAATACGATGACTTGTGGCTCAATAGATGAAATTTTTAACTTACTTCAACGATGATACACAAATCAACGATTAGAGTTGAAAAAATTGAATCTATTCACGAAGGAGCGTGTTAAAACTCAAACATGTAACACCTAAATCAAATTAAGTATACAACTTAGCTTAGTAGAAAAACTAAAAATGTATCCTTGATAAAATCAATGTTTATAATGGGAACCAATTAAGATAATGGTGCGGTGGATCCCACGTTTCCTATTTTTATAAGTGCAAAAGACAAGGTAGGATTACTTGCATCACATGATCTATTAGTTGGAAACTCCAAAGATAGCTTCTTCCCCATTGGAATGAGGTGGATTAATCATGTTCTCAAATTTCCAATTAACTATTTCATTAATTTATCAAGAAGGAAAAGTCATATATAAATTATATATGTAACATATAGTATTGTATTGTACTCAAAATATAAGAGGTTCATTTTATTTTAATTTTTAACATTAATTTCACATAAAAGTTTCTTTTAATTATTTATTCAGTTCATTATAAAATATTGGTAAACAATTAAAAAACCACACAAAAATCAATTTAATTACAATTATATTTCACTGTACACATATAATACAGTTCAAAAGAAATATATACTTATCAACCGGACGAAGAGGGTATTTTTTTTGTCAGAAATTAAAGATTTTTTTTATATGAATAGATTATCTTGTGATCCACATGCATGCTTTACATGGCTTCTGGTGGATTTCATCTTCAAATTAAAAAATGATAGAGCCCATGTGGCCTGGGTTTCTATGCATATATATATATATATATATATATATATATATATATATAACGTCACATTTCACCCATTGCTTCTTCGTGAGACTGATTTGTCAACCACTTCTTATGTATAGTATAATACTAATATTTTATTTCTATTTTATTTTTTTATTTAATTAGTTTTTGAAATTGTATGGTTGGGCCAGTAACGTGTGACACATTTTTCTGTATATTGAGATGTTTTTAGTCAAATTATTCTTAAGAATAATTTGATTAATTAGTTTATAAATTGCACATTCTGAATATTTTTGCACTAACTATTTCTTCAAAACTATCGCAGCATAATTTTTTAAAGACAATAAAATCACTACTATAATGCAATAATTAGAAGGTCCACAATAAATCTATTTTTCCTTAGTCGGAAAATAACTATGAATAAGGTAATCCTAAAGTTATAATTTTCCGACTGAGTACTGAAAATGAAAATGTCAAATTCATTTTTTGATTTGTTCATCGAAACACAATTTTCACTTTTAATTACTTCAATAATTATTTAAGAAACAATAACCCTAAAATTTTGTATTACACATAAAATACATTATTTTTTATATTAGTGTCGAAAAGAACTTGGACATTCTTAGTGAAACGGAATTAGTATTTCACTTCATTTTTTAGGTAAATATTTTGTTAGTATAATTTCAGATTGAAAGAGTTTTTTTTTTTTTTATAAGTCAATTGCAATATCTATGGACATTCTTAGTGAAATGAAATTAGTATTTCACTTCATTTTTTGGGTAAATATTTTATTAGTATTTCAAATTGAAAGAGTTTTTTTTATCGAAAGAGTTTTTTTTTTTTTTGTATAGGTCAATTGCAATGTTTTGGATTCTAACTTAAAATCTTTGATTCTCAATTAAAGTGCTAAATCAACTGAGCTAACAACCTTTCACGATTTAAAGAGTTGTTAGTGTCAGAATCGAATGGTACGTAGTTCCGACTTCCGAAAATATCAAGTCTCATGTCAGTATCGCCGCTCGGTAGTAGCAAATCCCATAATGTAACCCGGCCCAACTCCCATGCTTGGATAAAAGATATTTGAAGAGCCCAACAGAATATCCAAGCCCAATATATGGGTTAAAATAGGAGCCGAATAAACATAGAGAAGAAAAAAACTTGCTTACAATGAGGGTATTCTTATACTCACGCGTGTTTCAAATGAATGGGCGAACTTTTTTGTAAAATACAAAAGAGAATAACTATTAATCTTTGATGTAGTTAGTAACTCCGCATCATAGTAAAAGTTTAATTTTATTTTCTCAGAAAAAAAAAAGATAAGTGGGACCCACGTGATAATTAGGTTTCAGTCTTTAAATTTATTTGTTTATTTTTACACAACAAAAACAGGCCCCCTGGATCTATGCAAATCTTGACCTAAACAGTAATTAATTAACTATAATTATGCTTCACAATATTAACCTCAAAGGGAACAAAGAATGAATAATTGTGTGCTAAGTCAAAACCACAATTGATTGGTTAACACGAGTTTGACCTATATGTATACTCTAATTAATTAATACTACTAATATACGTTTGATTACTTTGTTGAAGTTTTGACTATTGGTTAAAAATCTTGATCCCTAGAGAATTATATATATTCATTCAATTCAGTGTTAATAGAATTCATCATTTATATATTATATATTATGTATATGAAAAATAAAAATCGAATGCAATTAAATTTGGTTAATGATGAAGAATATTGAATAGTTAATTTTAATTGTTGTATTGTGAATTAAAATGCAATATACATAATTAAAAAGGATAAATAAGGCAAAGTCCAAAACGCAATAATATCATGTATTTCAAAACTTTGATACCGTATACCAATCGAGCAATGTGCTAAAAGTCCGTCATTCTTGTATATAGAGCGACCGAACCCTCGTCAACGAGAGAAATTGATTAAACAAAAAAAAGTAGACGCACTTTTTTTTTCGTGTAGTGTGTAAGAAACGATCGAACTCAAAATGTCTATGGTGGTTAACCTCGATCTAGAGTCTTAACCACTCGATCGACCACACTCTTCAATTCTCAAAATAAGTATAGTTATATATTGTAATTAAGTTGTTAATTATAACAAAACGGCCACAGAGGGTCACATGAGCAAGCTCCTGATGATGGCAGCTTGAGCACTGTCCCCGTCTATCGATTCCAAAAGATCCGACAAGCGATCACTCAAATCGTAAACCTCTCTGTGTAAGTTCCTAATATAATTACACGTCTCTTGCAGCACTTTCTGAGCTGAAACCTGCAACCACAATCTTACCATTAATATATATATATATATATATATATATATGATCATGAACATCACGAAAAGAATTAACATGGTTTAATTAAATTAATACGTAATTAATAATAATCTTTACGCACACACCTGGTTGGAATTCATGTTTTGGATCTCGGGTATGAGCCTTTGAAGATTGGAGACGAGGTCGGCTATTTGATCATCGCTTATCCTGGTAGACCCCGACTGCCTCGACCGTGATGATCTTCTGCTAGACATGATGATGGATATTATAAGAGGAGACAAAAGATGACGATGAACCCTAATTGAAAATAGTGTTGAATGCGATTAATAAGACAAGTAGATGGATGATACAACGGTGGATTGTGACTCTACTTATATAGAGATTTTTTAGGACATTATTTTCTATGTGAGCTAAGTGTGTGTTAGAGAGAGAGAGAGAGAGAGAGTAATTAACGTGGCTCAATTGGTTATTATGGTTAGGGCTCGACATTATAATATTAATGTTGACCAACGTACTCTCTTAAACTTGAATAATTTACATGCACATTCAATCTAATATTTTATTTCATTTTAATATTTAGGCACGGGATCGAACACGTGCATGGTCTCTAACAAGGGCAAATTCATGCATTATATATATATACATTGGTCTTAAGCTCGATTATTTAATTAAGAACCTACTTAATTAATTAGAAATATTTTAATGGGGAGCCTACTACGACTGTTACTAATTGCCTACATTAACGACACATAGTAAGGCACGCACAACTTGGTCGACAATATAACCAAAAGCTACCGACATTCCAAACCCATAAATAATATTGTCATAAAAATTACTTTATTGCAAATTTAATTAATTGCATACAAAAATAGGCTAATAACTATTATCATGCACTTAGTGCATGCATGATTTATTGTGCACATAGTTTAAATTTTCATTATAAATATACAAAAATATTATCGAAAATAAATAAATTATCATTAAAAACATTTCAAGAAAATATTCACTTGTAACACTAAAATCATCATTACAAAACATTTTAAAAAAATATTAATTAAGTAACACTAAAATTATCATTATAATTGACACAAAAAGAAATTAGGTATACAATTCTTCTTTTACTTCTCCTTATAAGTTATAAGTTGTCAAAATAGGCTACAACTAACTTATTGGTTAATTATTAGACGGTGTTAAATGTACGTAATTATTCAACAAATCTATACAAACCATGCACTTTATTATAACTAAGTAATTAAATGTATATGTATAAATGTTTGATTCATAAATAAGCCAGGCTTTTTGTTTGAAAGGTATCTTTCTCGAATAAAAATTATATATTTAACATGTCTCAACAAAACAATAAGATTCATATTTTCTTCTTCTTTAGAACTGAAAGTATATATAATATATTCACGTTTACATTTTTTCAAATTGAGTGTCTTGTATTTTTTTATAAATTTTCACGATAAATAAAAATATTTTCAGTTTTTGGTTTTATTAAATCAATCGTCGCTATTAACACAAAGAAAAAAACAAGCGGCAAAAAGTGTTTAGTACGTTCAAGCAGGTCTATTAGATGCTACACCCAGATCGCTTCAGTTAGGCCATCTCCAACCGAACATAAAAACCTAAACTAAAAAATAAGTTTAATTTTAAGTTTACAGTAATTTTGCTCCAACCGAGATTCCAAAACTCAAACTTAAAAGAATATTCTCAAATTATTCTTTTTATACAACTTTTTATATTATTTTTATAAACAACCAATATCTTTACAAATTTATAATTTAACCCCGTAATTTTTGATATTAAATTAAATAATTCTAATAAATATTATTTTCAATTTAAAATTTCAAAAATAATAAATATAAAGGATATGAAATAAAATATTAATTAAATATAACAAAATTGCGCTAACATGAAATATTAATATTTCATTATAAATATTTATTTTTATTTTTAAAATAAAATTTTATTTTAATTATTAATGGTATGATTATTAAAAAAATTACATTACAAAATATATTAAATAAAAAATTAAAATAAAAGGTTAATAGGTTTTTTTTATTATTTTGTAAAATAAAAGGATCATTTTATAAATAATAAATAGTTTTTGGTTTGAGTTTAAGGTAAACGTAAATCTAAGTATTTTTTATGTGGGTCCCACCATAAAACCTATAATAAGGTTACGTTTTGGTATCGGTTGGAGCATCTCCCTTACTCCAAAATAGGTTTTTGGTATCGGTTGAAGATGCTCTTATAGTCACAATATTATTTTTATAAAAAAAAATCAATTTAATTTAGTTCAGATCGATTCAATTCAAATTGTTTCATTTCAGTTCAACTAGTTTTAGTAAAAAAAAACAAGTATTAACACGTAAATTAATATATGAATATATAAAAAGAAAGATTATATATATACATATTTGTTTTTGGCTAAAAAAACATTAGTTAACCCCCAAAGCTTATCTGCATTTAACTCCCAAAATTTTAATAAAATTAATTAAACATTCAAACTTTTAATAAAAATTGCACTTTACTCATTTTTGTTATTTTAATTTTTAAACTATTAATGTACTTTTAGTATAAATCATAACTAAATAAAAATCAATTTTGAAAAATACAATATTTTTTAATATTTTTTATTTTATTAATATTAAATTTTTTGAATTGATAAATAATTTAATTTATAATTTTTTAAAACCATTTTTCTAATTTTAATAACACGAATTAAAATAAAATTTTCAAAAAATAAAAATGATAATATTATATTATAGGTATGGATTTTAAATTTTAAATTAAATATTATTAAAAAATATTTTAAATTTGAATTATTGTATTTAAATTTAAATATGTATTAATAAATGATATTGTTATTTTTATTTAATTTTTTAATTTTTTGAAATATTATTTTAATTTATAATATTAAAATGAATAAATATATATTATTTTAAATAAATATTTATTTATTTATGAACTTTTCAGAATGAAAATAAATTTTTTACTAAAAAATTTAATATTTTAAATATTAAATTGTGTAAAATATAATTGTTATCAAAAGTAAAAGTGTTTAATATCAAAACTTTAAGAGTTAAATGCAACGTTTACAAAAGTTTTAGGGGTTAAATATTTTTTGGGACGTGCTAAATGGGCAGATTCTGCCCGAGCAAGAAAAATATATAAATTAATAAATAATATTAAATGACTGTTTTAGCCTTCTCTTATGTTGTTAACAGTAGGGGTGGGCGTTTGGTCCCAAGATCCCGATCTCGTCCCGATCCCGTTCTTAAATGGGACGGGACAGGACGGAATTGAAATATAAAAAGTGTTAATCCCGTCCCGTCCCGATCCCGAATTAAAATAATGGGATGGGACCGGGATTAGTTAAATAAATCCCGAAACATCCCGTCCCGCCCCGTTATATATTTATATATATTAAAAATATATATTTTTAATTATTTATAATATATTATTGTATTTAATTATACATAATTTGTAAAAAAATAAAATTTACTTTACTAAAATTTAAACAAAATCAAACAACCTATGATTTTTATAAAATGATAATAATAAGTTTTATAATACGTAATTAAATTAAGTGTATAAAATTGTTTTTAATAGTATATAATATTTTTTTATTGAAATTAATTAAATTAAACGGGATCCCGTTTCGATTCCGATCCCGTCCCGATTTTTTTAGGGATCCCGAACTCACGGGATCAATTTTTAAAAAGTGTGATCCCGTCCCGGTCCCGTCCCGTTAAAAATTTTATGGGACGAGACCGGGATCAAGTAAATCCCGTCCCATCCCGGCCCATGCCCACCCCTAGTTAACAGAGTTATTATTCAAAACAACTTTCCACCTACCAAATATGTTTGCGGTGTACTTATCAAAATCAGCATTAAATACTTAATTATTCATTATCAAGCATTAAATATTTTTTTAATGATCAAATTTATTTTCAAATTATATCTAAAACAATTCATGATGATCTTGTTAGCCGTATCCATATATTTTTAGAACATATGGAGTGCTTATTAGTTTGGCTTTTTTGTTTTTTAATTATTTGTGATGATCTATATCTTAAAGATACATTTTCAAAATGAATAAAAAATAAAATTAAAAGTTAAATTAGTTGTTTTTTTTTTAATTTACATTTTTTAAAATTTAAACATTCAATCTCATCAATAATTACTTGTTACAGTATATCTAAGTACAAATTTACTTTATAATAAAAAAATTATATTTGATTTTTCGATTTATTTGTAATATTATTTTTATAAAATTCTCATTTTTTTTCTTAAAGTTTACTACATTTACTACTTGCTAATCACCGTCAATCATATCATAATGGATTGTTTTTCCAACAACGTTCAAGTATGATATCATTGTTATATATAACTGGAGTATAAATTTACTATACAATAAAATATTACATTTGATATTTATAATTAATTTATTTATATAGTAAATTTCAGAATATATAAAATAATAAATAAATTAAAATAATTTTTGTGTCCGTTAACATTATATCATTATTTTTAATGAATTAAAATAATTTATTGTTTTTTATTAACGATCTATACAAATAATTACATTAATATAAACTTATCGAACTTAATGATTGCATTCATCAATAAAATTAACACTTCTAATTTTATGACTTCTATCTAAAAGAAGTTGTAACATTATAGTATTACTTATGTCGACTTTAGAATAGAAATACGTAGCAAATAATTAATTTGATTAAAAAATCCAACACTTTATAAGTTTTAAGATTCAATATTTAACATTTGAGTGTGGTGAAGTATTATTATATTACATATCTAAGTGGTATTTAAATTTAAAAAAACGGACATATCTATTTTGTAAACAAGCGATATTTATATATTAAAAAAAAAACGGGAATGCTTGTATTTTTAGATAAGTCTTATGTCAATAATCGTTTCACATCTACAATTCACTTACTTAAATAATCGATTCTTCAAAAATCACATTGAAATGTGATATGAAACAATAATACGGAGTATTTTAAACTACGTTTTCACTAAAGTATTGATATAATTATTTATTTATTTTTCAAGCATATTAATGCACTCTAAATCATTATTAAGTATTAACATATGAAATCCACTACTATTATACCCTCATGCGATAAATCATTTACATATTTGCATGGACATATTCTCTATTCCTTATTGTATGGGACTCTAAATTGTAAGGATACTATGAAAAATATGAAAGTCACTGAATAATTTTTTCAATAAATATATTAAGAACATAATTAAGTGTTTTTATTGCATATTAATATAGATTTTTAGAGGCCTAAATTTTATTGCGTGAAATAAATCATTATTGTCTTTTTCATTTTTTTTTCATATCACTTATCTATTCATATTATTTTGTTGTATAACTTTTTTTCGTATTATTATATTTTATTTTTGATAAGTAATAGTAGTAATGACTAATGATTTATTTTTTCAAAGAGCACAAATCTTTATTTTATACTAATTAACCTCAAATTTTAATTTAAAAAGAATATTATTTAATTAAGTTTTTAATTTTTTAGTGAGTAAATTAATTTATTAATCAATATTTTAAAAAAAAACATAATTTAAAAATATTAACAACGTATAGCAAAAAAAATCAATGAAAAAAGGATTAAGACGTTTCGTAATACTGCTTGTAAAAAAACTTTGAAATTAACTGAAATAATTAATGTTCACAATTAAATTTAAAATGCCATTATTTTTTGAAGTTGGAAAATAATTAATACGTAAGAAGGTACAGTTAATGATGAATATTCATTATTTAATTATATATATATATAAAAAGGGCATAAAAGTCCTTTACTTTACCACTCAAAAAGTTAATTAATAAAAAATTGAATTCTGCCTAGGCAGAATCTGCCCAACAAATATTACCGATATTTTTTAGAGCTGCTAAATGGACATAATCTGTATGGCAGAAACTCCCTAAAAACTAATTGTGTTAAAATGAGTTAAAATTGTGTATCATATATTTTTGATTCATATTTTATTTTATATAAACTTTTTATATTAAAACAAATTAAAATATAATTTTTTACTAAAAATATAACATTTATTTTATAATTTTATTAAAAAATTAAAAAACTTAATATATAATAATAAATAAAATAAAAGAACAATACAATACTTATTTATAATCTATTATATGAAATTAAATAATATTTATAAAGTTAAAATAATAAAATATAAATTTAAAATTTAATTTCCATGAGACCAAGCAAAATTACCTATATTTTTTTACCATATTTCTTTTACTTTATTGGTCTATACAAAAATAATCAATCCCTTAAATGTTGTGAAAGTGATTGATGGAAATTAAAGGTAATTGAAAATGCATTTTTTTTTTCACATTTTGATTTCAAAGATTTAGTTATCCTTATCTCTCTATAGCTAATCATCATGAGGAAAAAAGGAAAAAGAAAGAAAATCAAACTTTTTGACTATTGTCTTATTAGATGAATGAATAAATTAATTAAGTGGTATTGATTTTTAATTTCTATTTTTTGTTTTGTAGCAATAATTAATTACTAACTAGTAATTAGGTAATTTAACTTGGGAAATAACAAACGTGATGGCCGGGGATATGTCGCAGGGTTACCCGGCGAAATTCCAGCCCCATTTCCCAACTTTGTGCCTCCAAAATCCGGTTGGAATTTGTCTTCATTTGGTCAAAAAGAAAAAAATACAAATTGATGGAATTTGACTTATATAGTAAGAATTCGATATAGTAATACTTTATATAAAAATAAACTCAATTAGTAATAAAAAAATCAAAAATCAAGTGTAGAAATCTATATAGTAATACTTTATATAAAAATAAACTGTCAATAGTAATAAAAAAAATCAAATTTCAATTTGAAACTAGATATAAATATAAATAAACTCCACATTTTCATAAGTCATACATTTTTTTAAGTGTCTTCTTAAAAATTTATACATCTATATAAAAATAAATGATTAATATATAATATAAATATTTATTAATAATATTTTATTTATTAAAATCAATAACATGTTTTAGATGACTTAAAATATTTATCGAAATTTATAGGTCAAAGTTTATAGTCCTCAAATTTATTAATATTTTATTTAATGTGTATGTTAAACACGATTTTTATACATATTTTATCAATTTTTATTATTCAAAACTATTAAATTAATTATGTGAATTTAAAAATATATAATATTTAATATATATTATTTTTATATTTATATTATTTTTTGTGCGAAGAATTATTTTTATTTTGTAAAAAAAAATAACTAGCTATAGTATTATTTTTTTCAAATCCTATCAATATGATTGTATAATTTTTTTATTATATATATATATATATATATATATATATATATATATATATATATATATATATATATATATATATATATATATATATATATATATATATATATATATCTCGAATGATAATTGATCAACCTTGATTCTGATTCAAGAGCGAGACAAAATCAATCATAAGTTTTAGTTCTCAATTGCAATTGTTTGAAGTATTTGGATGCACTACAAGACAATGTTGGACATGATTATGAAGATTATTTATCGTTGATGAATGTTTTAAGTCGTTAAGATATTAGATCAACATATATATAGTTATATATTATGGTATGAATTGATTCATAATTTCTATGCCAACAAAAGAATGGGGAACTTTAATGATTATGTGAGATAGTGTATTGTGTTACGTTTGAGACTACATTCAACTCCATCAAATTGTTTATTGGGAAGAAAAACCACAAGAAAATCATAAAAGAAAAACAAATGTTCACAAATATAATGTGTTAGCACTTTTTTTTTAATTGTGTAAATTAAAAAAAAAATAAAAACAACACTTTTAATTAAATGATCTATATATCACCATGAATTCAACTTAAATTGAACGAACTAAAATTAAAATGCTAATATATATGAAGATTGCTTGAACAATTGTACACTTTACAAATGATGAATTATTGAATTAAATTTTAATTTTTAATCAATTTTTAGTTTATTTTTTGAAAAAAATCAAATATATATATATATATAATATATATAAATGAATCATTTTATAAAATTTAATTAATAATAATATTTTAGAAGTCATGTGACATAATTTTTGCAGATCAATTGTTTGACAAGATTAGGAGAGGATTATTGATTATTTATTATGTTTTCAGCCGTCCAAATCTATCGATACTATGCTCGGGATTAGTTCATAATTTCCACGCTAAAAAGTAAAAATGATACATTTGAATCCTTTAATTAATTACTTTAGTATATACTGTATTTATATAAATATCACATATATCATAAAAAATTGATATATGATCATAAAATAAATTAAAAAATTAAAGCAACATTTATTTATAATCTAATATATATATATATATATAGGAAAATGCTACAATACATTTATCCATTTTATAGGTACCATACCTATGGTTATTAACAAATAAGAAATGGACACATGGATTTAACATCATGCACCTAATACATAAGATTATTTCTCAAATTAAAAGTGACCTAATGAAAACAATGGATGACCTGCTATAACAAGTTTTTTTTAATTAAGATTTAATATAATAAATTTGTTCAAAAAAATATTTTATTCAAGAAATAATTTAATTAAAATAAAATATTTATATTTATATATTTCTCTTAAACACGTAAAAATTATACAATACAATTAATAATTTCATATAATTATTATTTTATCTCATTTAATATTTATAAATAAATAATTTTAAGCATTTTTGTCATAAATGAAAATTAATGAAAAATAATTATGTTGATTTACTCATTTTGTTGAATTTGTTCGTATTTTAGATTGTTTTAAATTATAAATTCACACTAGTGCAATAAGTTTAACCAAAATCTTTCTCTCGATAACATTACTATTAAAGTTTTTTTGTATTAATGTGTAACATGTACACACTATCACACAAAGAATGTTTGAATGAGTTTTAGATTGACGATAATCGAGTTTGACATTTATGAAATAATCGATCAATTTCAATTACTTATATCAAAGAGAGCTTAAATTATTTATTGAGTCAGGTGAATGCAAGAGAAGTTCATAAGGATGAAAGAACTAACTTCGATGATTAGAGTAAAGAGTTTCGCAGCTTGTTCGTAAACCGAATTTTTGACATGCGAATGCTCGATCTTATAAATAAATTTGCATTGCCATTTTTAATAAGAATATTCAACAAAAAAAATATAAATTGATATTTAATATTTGCATGAATACGAATACTATAATACGCTTATGAATATAAAAAAAATTAATATATTCGATAACACTACTATTAGAGTTTATTTTTTGTATTAATGTGTAACATATCCACATTATCACACAATGAATGTTTGAATGAGTTTTAGAGTAAAGATAATCGAGTTTGACCTATATGAAATAATCGATCGATTTCAATTACTTGTATCGAAGAGAGCTTAAATCACTTATTGATTCAGGTGAATGCAAGAGAAGTTCATAGGGACGGATGAACTAACCTCGATGTTCAGAGTAAAGAGTTTGGCAGCTTGTTCGCAAATCGAATTTGTATGAGATTATAATTGACATAAGAATGCTCGATCTTATAAATAAATTTGCATTACCATTTTTAATAAAAATATTTAACGAAAAAAATAAATATATAAATTGATATTTAATATTTGAATAAATACGAATACTTTAATACGCTTACAAATACAAATAATAATTAAAATATTTGATTCGTTGTACCCGAAAATCGTCGCGTTTAAATTTTTTCAAATTGGTTAAGAAAACTTAGTATTTGATTCTAATAATAATTAAGTGAAAATTCAAATAGTAATTAAATTAAAATATTTGATTCGTTGTACCCGAAATGCGTCCGAAATGCGTAGACGTTTGAATTTTTTCAAATTACTTAAGAAAGCTTAATATTTGATTTAAATAATAATTAAGTGAAAATTCAAATAGTAATTAAATTAAAAAATCATTTTTAATTAAATCAAAACAATATTTTAAATAATTTTTTTATAAGAAACCGTTGCGGCCCACTAACTTTAAATTAATTAAATTAAAAATATATATTTTAAAACAATTTCAACCTAAAAATACGTTGCCCGCCAGTACTCTTCTCATTTTCTCCCTTTCTGATAAAAACATTAAAATTATTTCAGCTTTCAAGTTAATTCAGAAAACAAGTTCATTGCAAACGACAGAAATATCTACTCAGGTTCAATAATTCTGATCCCCAAATTCAAGGTAACGATGAAACTTCTACTCGACGTAAGTCCAAACTGACTTCGATGAAATTAGTTTTGCAGATATATTTTTATTATGTGTTCAATCTGTATGTCGATTCAATTAATTGAAGAAACACCATAGTGTAGCTTATGTGATTGTTTTTTGGGCCAGCAGAATAGATATAGGAACACAATAGCGGAGCTTAAGTGATTCAATTATATGTGCTAAATTTCTAATAAATTTAAGAGTCATTATTATTATTAAAGTAAAAGCATGTACGAATTGGTATATAGGAATTATTTGAGAAACGTGCTTTAATTTGCCCTTCAAGTTTATGGGTGTATAATTTGGTACAATCAGAATACACTTGTGTAAATCGAATATTATGTGAGTTCGACTGCTGATATATCTTGCTCATATTAGAAAATTTTTATGCTTCAATTAGACTATTTATCCTTGTTGAAGTATTTATTGTTCATAATAATACTTGGACTGGTCTAATGTAATTTTAGTGGCTGAAACATCGGTGTATTCGATATTTGGTACATATATTGCGGTGTTCTCTTGGTCGTGTATTGTCTTTTTAAATTTTGTTTGTTTAATTATTTCAGAATTTCACGTGTGTGCAGATAACTTTCATTGAACTATGGATGACGAATGTGAGTTTGAAGCAAATAATTCTTCAGTTGATTGTGACGAAGAACAAAGTAGCCATGTCAATCCTCATTTAAACTCATTGAATCCCGAAGAAGACAATGGAGGCACTAACAATTGCAGCTACAAGTCTGAATGGATTGATAACTTAAATGAGGAAGAAGTTATAAAGAAAACATTTGATTCTACAGAGGAAGCTGAAATTTTTTATAACTTATATGCTAAATGTGTAGGTTTTTCAATCAAGAAAAGTGATTTAAGGTCCAGCAAAAGTTCGGGTGTCATTGAGATGAGACGATGGGTTTGTTCAAAAGAAGGTTTTTGTGAGAATAAGTAGTTAGAGCGAGAAAATAAAAAACGAGAACCTCGACCTTTGACTAGAACTGGGTGTTTGGCTTCCTTTCGTGTGAACTACAACAAAAATTCTCAGACATATGTCGTCACTGAATTTAAGAAGACCCACAATCATGAACTCATGACTGAAGAAGGAGTCTCATTTTTGTTCTCACATCGAAATGTCAAAAATCTTGATATTTTAGAGGCTCGCTCCATGCACGATGTCGGTTGGCGTACGAGTGATATAATTAAGTTTTTTGCACATCGATCTGGTGGATACCATAACGTTGGATTTACTCTAAAAGATTTGTACAACTACTTGAATATGGAGCGAAGAGAAGAGATTAAAGATGGAGATAAGGAATGTGCTTTGACGTATTTGAGAGAAAAAAAGGCTACTGATCCATCCTTTTATTTTAAATATGAAGTTGACCAAGCAAACAAATTATGTCGCTTGTTTTGGGCCGAGTCCAGATGTTTATCAGATTACAAGAACATTGGTGATGCATTGGTATTTGATACCACCTACAGGACCAATGCGTATGAAAAGCCTTTGGTGATTTTAGCTGGTATAAACACCAGCTAAAATGACGACGATTTTTGCAGCCGCATTGTTGTCGGATGAAAGTAAAGAAACATATGTTTGGGTTTTAGAGACTTTAATAGCTGCAATGGAGGGGAAAAAACCTATTTCAGTAATCACAGATGGAGACATCGCAATGAGAGCAGCCATAGAAAAAGTCCTCCCAGAAGCACGACATAGACTATGTAGTTGGCACCTTCAAAGAAATGCTGCAGTGATGTACATTCTGCATGTTTTTGCCGGGATTTTCACAAATCTATGAAGAAAGTTTGCACAAAAGGAGAGTTTGAACAGATTTGGGAAGATTTTATACACAAGCAACATATTGAGAACAATTATTGGGTGAAGGATGTGTATTCAAAAAGGGAAAAATGGGCAGATGCATTCTTAAGAGGGCGTTTTTTTGGAAACATGAAGTGCACACAACGTTGTGAAGGTATGAATGCATTTTAAAAAAACATGTGAATGTGAAAATGAGGTTATATGAAGGCTAAGGTACATGGAGGCTAAAGAAAATGCTATAACAACAAATAGCACTCCTGTACTAAGTACTCATTTGAAAGATATTGAACAATTTTTCGCGACTTTGTTAACTAGAAATATGTTCTTTATCGTTCGCGAAGAAATTAAAAAAGAAGCGCTACTATTGAGTAGACTTGAGGAGGAGCTTGATTCAACCAACATTTATTCTCTGTCCGAGTACTCAAAGCCGGATGTTAGAAGCACTATCAAGTTTCATAAAAACACTCTTTTGTTTGAGTGCTCTTGCTTACTATTGGAAACAGTTGGGTGGCCTTGTGCATATATTTGCAGTGATGAAGGCTGAGCATATAAACGAGATCCCTTCCACATGCATCCTTAAGAGATTGACTCGAAATGCTAAAGACGCTGAGGGTGGTGAGTTTGATTCAAAAATTCCAAGAAACGTTACGGAAAATGCACGTTATGGTGCTTTGGTTTCTCATTGTAACAAGATGTGCTACTATGCCTCATTATGTGATGAAGGTTATCATGAATTGTGGGAAACAGTTACTCGAGTAACAAATACAGTGAAAGAAATTTATGAAAAATCCATCGGTGGTGATAAAAACAAAGATGCTTATCAAAGTAAGGATAAACACCATTTTTGAGTAAATGATCCAGTGATAAATAAGACAAAAGGAACAGGAGGTTTACATTCCAAAAGCAACCCACGACGGTGCTCTAAATGCATGTAATTGTATTTTCATTAATTATATTTGTTAAATATTATATTTTTGAATGTATGATTTTGCGATGTTCAATTAGGTTACCAGGACACAACAAAGAAACATGTCCGAAGTCACAGTTCAAACCGGATGGTAAAAGCTCGATGATGGACGACTAAGAAGTTGAAGTGTTCATTGTGTAGGTAATTTTCTCATATCTGTAATGAATAATATATTGTCGCGTCCAGCAAAATTTGATTTAGTTAATGTTTTTTTTTTCCTTTTAATAGGTGCGAAGAGATTATTTTGCAGAGTGTTATTGTGCAGACTGGAAATGTTGTTTTGGTATTTTTTTTATTGAGTTGGTATTCTTTGATTTTGCATGAATTTTTGAAATGGATATTTACCTTTCAGAATCTGTTTTAGGATGACTTTTTTGAACTTATGTTCTAAACACTTTATTGTTATTTTGGCTTGTTTAATGATATAATGTGGTGTCAGTGCTATGTGTTATATGTTACTGAACACAGTTCTTTTGGCTATTTCAGCTTGTTTAATGATGTTTTTATTTTGGGGTCAAAACATAATTTTTGAAACTAATTCTCATAAAATAATATTTACTAATTTTGCCCAAAATTGGGGTCAAACCATGATTTATGAAAGTTAGAAAATACCCGTACAAGAACCTCCTTCGTCACATTACCAGAAACATCAGCACATTCATCAACTCATTACAAAGTACAAACTCATTACTTTCTCATAGAGGCAATACAACAGCACATTACAAATACAGAACAATAAAAATTGCAACATTATACTCTCATAACAAAATACTTCACATTTTACACAATTTCATTAGAGTCACAGAGCCACAATTTAGAAGAAAGCAACGATTATTATGCGTCTTTGAAAAGGCCCTTCTCCTTCACGCTCTCGACAGTATCCTTCAAGGCTTATTTGAGAGGAGTGAACACAACACCCAGCTTCTTTGCTTTTTCAGTGTTCACCTTGTAATTTTCCACAAGGCTTATTTGAGAGGAGTGAACACAACACCCAGCTTCTTTGCTTTTTTAGTGTTCACCTTGTAATTTTCCACAAGTGGCTTCCCATCAGCAGTCTTAATTACAAAATTGCCCCCAAAGAATAAACATATCGATAAGTTACATTCATGTTCATGCTAAAAAGAGGTGAAAAGGAGAATACACATCGTAGTCAGTAATGTACTCACTCTTTTGTAAACTAAATGATCACAAAAGCCCTCAGCTAGCTCTTTACAAACTCAATTCATAAAAAATGCATTGGGATCAAACTTACAACCTATAAGAATCATGATGACAAGAATCAGATTTACAACCAAAGAACTACAATAATTTTCAGCATTTGTGACATAGGCATCTCCATCCTCTTTAGAGCTTTAATCTTCTTGGCATCTTTTGCAAAAAAACTTTCACTTGGAGCACAATGTTGGTCTTCTGAGACCTCATTTGGTCCAACCGAAATTATGATATATATATATATACAAAAAACAGTAACTAATTATGTTTTTAGTCCAAAAGCATTCATTCCAACAAAAAAAAATCACTAACAATAAAATTAATCAAATAAATCATCCACAATATTAAATAGTTAAAAACCACAATATCTTAAGAAACAATAGTGTTATATAAACCATTTGGGCTAAGAATTCTTAATTTTTCGCAAAATATCTTCTTTGGATTGATTTGCATCATGGTAAAATATCTCAAGAACCATACTAAGTCTCTCTGAACTTGAATTTTCAATACGAAACCGCATTCCATCTCGTATCTTTTCATATAGTTGCATGAACCTTATTGTGAATACTCCACAATCTGAACTGCAAATAGTAAATTTAATAATAACATTAATCAAGATTCACAATTAAATAAAATAACATGCGAATAATTAAAATATTTTTTAATACAAGTATAACCATGACTAGAAACCCATTGTTTTGTTGTGGTGCCCAATGAGCCATCACCACACGAAAAGTTGAAATATTTTTGGTATAAAATATACCCAAACCAATTTCCAAAGCCTCGTGAAAACACTTAAGCTACGAAATAGTTAAATTGACATAAGAATTTTAAAACTAAATAAAAAACGAATTCTAAAAAGCTACTAGAAAAATACTACAAGTTAACGAATTTACCACATATTTAACAATTGAACTTCGATTAGTACAATTGACGTGCCGAAGTGAATCCATTATTTGAACTTCTTCTTTGATTATATCAACAATGCACAAGTACCAGTGATTTTCAAGATTCATTGGAATGAATATTTGTATATTTATTAAATTAAAATGTCAATGCATTTCATGTAGCATGTCGAGTCACAAATATTTTTAAAATGTAAAAGTTACTTAAAGATATATTTTTTCACATTTCTGAATATTTCCTCCAAATTTGTCTTTACGCAAAAATTTACGATAAATACTACCCGCGTCAAGTTTGTTGATTATACATTGCTGAAATTTAAATATAATAATAACAATTAGTATATGTTTAAATAAATTATATTTAAGTAAATAATTGATTGACTCACCGAAACATAAGTTGGCATATACCATTTCTCAAGTGTTGTTTCATCGTTTCCATATTGATTTTCCCGTCTCAACATACACGCATACAAGTTGAGAATCTGCAAATCATATAATATTATGGATAATTATTGTAAATTAAAATATGAATTAACTTATAAACATACTTCTGCGCTTAACCACTTAGATGGTTGAAATCGTTGCAACTCTTTTCGCTCTCCAACTTCTCCAAGCATATCCACAATGATTTCGCTGCCACAATAAGAAAAAATATATCTTAAAGATAACTTTAATATTTACATGTGATATATACATGTGTTGGAACAAAACAAATAAAAAAGACGCAAGACTGGAACAAAAGCATTATAAAAACTTCACATAACAAGAGAAAAAAATTCATGTACCAGAAGAAAAAATAAGTCATGTAACAGGTGGAAAAAATACAAACTTACTTGGGATTTTCTTTGTCATTGAATATGTAGTTCAAAACATGATATTGTTCAACGCCGAGATTCCTTAGTGATCCATTGAAAATCTGTTACATAAATAAATTATTACTATAAATGTTGTGGAACACCTATTTAATAAAATCAAAACACAAAATACTCTTACTTCGGATACTCTTTGCTTCAACTCTTTTTCTATTGAAGCTTCTGAAGATATTTTATTCGCTTTATGAACTTCAGGCGAATCTTTTTCATCATTCCCATCACCTTGAAATGTATCATTAATTTTGGAGAATTGCATGCTTGTAAAATTCTTGAGCGTGTTCGACATATTAATGCTCAATTTGCACAACACATCTAACTTGGCATCCATATTTAACATACAAATTTCCATCTTGGTCATTGATCTTTCCAAATGAAATAAGCAATTCTCCACACTAATGGTATCATCTTCAATATCGATTACAACCTAAATCATTGTTTGAAATGAATATATGCACGTTATTAACTTAACAATTAATTATTTTAAAAACATAAAATCTAGATGAATTATTGAGAATCATAAAAAAAAAAATCATTTACATTCTCAGCTTGCTTGTTATTATTACATCTATGTCTTTTTTGATTCATCTTAATTTATCATCTGCAAAATAAAGAATTCATTCTTTGAAAACAATTCAGTACAGTGAACTTATATTTCACAAATCATTCCTTGAAAACAATACAGTACAGTGAACTTATATTTGACAAACCATAATTGAAAACAATGAATGAATAATTAAATATTTGTGAGCAAAATTTAGATCAGCGTCCACAAACAATAAGACTCGACCATTCTGCACAAAGAAAGACTACAAAGAAAAAAATGAAACGGAGAAGCGTCCAGGCAAATACATACTAATCTACTAAAACAACTACAACGTTAACTGAACTTACAACAACAGGAAAAAAAACATTTCAAACTTAAACTCCAATTCCTTAAGATTCAAATTTCATTATGCATGGTTTGTTAAATTACACGAAAATTTCCAATTCAAGAGAGATAACATCTACATGCGTAAATTCAATTTCCAAGTATATAATACGTTTTGAAGTAAAAGTAGCTTGCTTCTACACCCATGATGTTACAGTCTTACAGATGTATCACAACCATAATTAGTTAGAAGCATGAACATCAATAATATAGAAACATTCTTTTTCGGCAACAAACAATCTAATTAACAGGAGACTGCTAATGAGTTCATTTATGTTAGTGAACTTAGAGGTGCATTTTGTTAGACAGGTGCTTTGTGATTTTAATTTTTCGACAACAACTCAAAAAATCTATACATCAAACTATTATAACAAAAGGATAATTTGATTCCTTAATTTAACCATTGTAATTCAATAACCTAAAACAATTCATTTTAAAAGTATGTACAGACATTGACATAAATATATCTTTTACACTGCACCCTCAAGAAAAGAGAGAGAGATATTTATTAGGTGATACAAATTTCAAGTGGCACATTAATGGGGTATTTGTAAATAAGAAAAAAAAATGAAAATGTCCCCAAAAAAAAAAAACAGAGAGCTCAATCACAATCTAAACCTATGGAGTTGATAATAAATCTTCAGATTTGAAATGATCACAGGAAATACTAGCTAAAAATCCCATTTCGAAAATATAAAAACAAGAACACACAACTACAACGAAACAAATTACAGCTTGAAAAAAATGATTTTGGAGAGAACAAAAAAGAAAACAAGAAAAAATTGAACCAATTGTGACGTACCCATGAAAATCCTCGGAGCAATTTGTGATTGGGTTTCTCTCTGAGATTGAATTTGATTGATTCTCTCTACGAAAACAAAATCTCCAGGAAAATGAAATTGTTAAAGGCGACAAACGTTGTACGAATCGAAAGGGTTCTGCCTCCTCAAGCCTTCTCATACATTTACAGATAGACATCGATGAATATGTGGGATGATGAATATGGAGTTAGATCGTGGGGGGATAGATCGTGTTCTTAGGGATAAAGATTTGTTTGTTCTTAATTCTGTAAATAAAATTGAGAAAAAAATGGTAGCGACCGGTTTGTTAAGTTACAGACATATAGCCAATATTACGGTGTGTTGATTCCCACAGTTACTATCATGTTCTTTATTTAATCTAAAGGCTTAAATTAAATATATGAATCCAATGGTTTATATTAAACTAAATGTACCATGCATGAAAGGCACTGTAGACACGCTCTATATATATATATATATATATATATATATATATAATTAAAGAGTACTTAATTAGTTTGTCCCCTTGTCGGATAACCTTTTGTTAATATGTTGCATTGATTGGTAAATTATGGTCAAAGGAAAAATTGTGATGATAAATTAAGTCGTAAAAAATTATTTGAAAGTTTATATTTTGAAGATATACGGACTATATTAACTTTTATTCACTGAAATCTTATAATAGCTTTTCGAAATTAGGAATTCTATATCGTGCAATATTATTTTGACAAAAACACGCACGCGATTGTTATAATAGAACTTTAAATAATAATTTTTTTAATATAAAAAAATTAAAAAATATTTATATTATACTACTGTTCATTAGTTTCAATAATAATTTTTACATTTTTCTTTATAAATTGTTTTACAAATATTTCACAAAAAAAAAAAAAATCAACTGATATATATTTTCGGTAATTATGTGTGGGCAGATTCTACCCATGAGTAGAACTGCCCAAAATTATTGTTTTTTTTATTTTTTTTTATGTTTATATGATTATAAATATAATTAACTTAATAAATTTATTAAAATAAAATTTTTATCTTTCATCTTTATTTATTAAAATAATTTTTTTCTAATCAATTGATTATTTTAGTATAAATATAAAAATATTTAATATCTTTATCTAAACATTTTTTTTTTTTTTTTTGCAATATATATTTGATATAGTGTACTTAATTATAATATATAACAAAATAATAATAAAAATATTATAATAATTTTTAAATAATTTTTTAAAAAAATTCTGCTTTGGGCAGATTCTGCCCAAATAGCGGTACCCATATATTTTTTCTTTTACTTAATTTTCAATTTCTTATGAGTTAAATTGATGTTCATTTAGTCAATTTAATTAACTTCACCTTGCAATTATTATTACTATTATTAATAATAATAATGTGTTGTTATTATCATGCATTTTCGTATATAATTAATGTCCATAATTAATTTTAAAATAATTCCTAATAATAATATTGTTGAAAAAATAGTGCATAAATCAGTTCATTTTCAATGCGTTTTCACGCTACACTCTTCTAAATAAAAACTAAAAATTAGTACAAATCATTATGATGCATTTTCGTACAAATAGAGAATGTTCCTAACTACTAATCAAATTTCTAAATCATTATGTTTTCGCAATCTTTTTAAGTATTCGCAATCTTCTAACTATTCTCTGTGGAAAAAAGCAAGATTTAATTTCAATGTGATGATATCAAATCACAATTAATGGTTAGTTAAAACTTTATTATACTTAATATTTTATTTTAATTTGAACCGAATTAAGGATGTATTTGAACGAACTTTCTTTTAAGTATAAGTTCACATAAACATAGTCTAAAATTAACTCAATTGATTGGTTTCTGGTAATACGGTTACAGTTAGTCTTTGGTTCACTAGATTCGAATGTTGACTTTAATTAAACCATCAACGGTCACCGTGATGAAATATGTCCCTCAACCACTAATACAAAGATTGTTAATTAAATTAATGATAATTTTGGATAAAGGGGACTTTTTAAAGTTGTTGGAAAAATTGGAATAAAATATTTGGTTTGACCAATATTTGACTGATTTTTTATGGCTAAATATTAATTTAAGTTGGAATTAATTTGTTGATAATTTTCTATGGTGTTGCGTAAATAATTATAGTATTTTATTTTGTTAAAATCCGATTTTTCGTGAGTGAGAAATAAACGAATGAATTAGCTAAGTGAAAAGACATTATTGAATGAGAATAATCTCATCCCACATCGGAATGTGATAGATAATGAGTTTGTGAGAACCATTATAAAAGTGTGAAAAGTCACAATCCCACATTGAATGTGGAGAGAAAATTAATACTTTCGTGGTCTTATATGAAGAGTAGTGAAATGTTTCAACTTTGATTATCCACATTGAATATTTGATTACGTCCATTGACATGAATTTTATGAATTTTATTCTTAGTCAATTGGGAAATAATGATTTGGACTTGGGCCTTCGAGATTAATAAGTACTCCCTCTGTCCCAGAGCTATAGACAACTTTGTTTTTTTTTACTCCCTCTACTTTTTTTACTCCCTCTGTCCCAGAGCTATAGACAACTTTTTTTTCTTGGGCCTATAAGAGTTTAATAAGTACTCTCTCTGTCCCAGAGCTGGCCTATCTCTGTCCCAGAGCTGGCCTATAAGAGTTTAATAAGTACTCTCTCTGTCCCAGAGCTTACATATTAACTATTGAATTTTATTTTAATTATTTTTTCATAATTTTTTAATATAATTTAACTATTGAATTTTATTTTAGTTATTTTTTCATAATTTGTGTATACTGTTTATTATATGTTTATTATATGTATTGGACGGACCAAAAAGTCAATATTGACCATAACTAAAATATAATTTAACTATTGAATTTTATTTTAATTATTTTTTCATAATTTTTGTATACTGTTTATTATATGTATTGGACAGACCAAAAAAGTCAATATTGACCACCAGCTGTGCCTATAGCTCTGGGACAGAGGGAGTACAAATTTAGTTTGTATTGGGTCTGTTGGTTTGGGCTTGCTAGCCTTTGGACTGAGTAAATTAGTTGAAATATTTAATTGGGTTAAGCAGTTGGGCTAGTCTAAATGGGTTGTACGGTCAGCCCAATGAGTTGTACAGAATTTGAATAGACGGCCTAAAAGACTTGAAAAATCATCAACATTTTATTTATATATTTAATAAAATATATAAATAATTCCTCATGATGTAACCTTTAGGCTTGAAAAATCATCAACATTTTATTTATATATTTAATAAAATATATAAATAATTCCTCATGATGTAACCAATCGCGTAATCATTCAATTAGAAAGAGCCGGCATGTTTTGGTCGGTCCGGCAACATATCTTTGATTCATGTAATTTATTTTCGAACTTTTTTTTTGTATAATGTTTTTGGATTATTGCAAAAGATCCTAAGTTATTAAGTTAGTAAGTTATACAAGAACAATAATAATGTAAAAACATATTCTTATAATCATATCTATGTGATTCATGTAAGTTATTTTCAAATTAATCATATTTTATAATAATATCAACAATTTATACAAGAACTGTAATAATGTAAATTTTTTATTCTTTTGGACTAAAAATATTTAAATTGAATTGAATTGAACTAAAATTAAGTTCAATTAAATTTAATTTTAAAATATAATAATAATAATAATAATAATAATAATAATAATAATAATAATAATAAATAACTGAACTGAAATTGGATGAGAACTAATCGTAATTGAAATGGTTATTTATGCGTTTGTGTTTAATATAATACGAGAGTGGAAAACATAGGAAATTTAAGCATAAGAGCATCTCCAATGGTGAGTAGAAGTCTATTTGTACTTCTACCTCTCACCGAAAAACGAGGACCTCTCACAAAAAACGAGGTAGAAATCATTGGAGCTGCGCTGACGTGTTGAGATTAGAAGTTCCTAAAACTTTTGGGGTAGAAGAACTTCTACACGGTAGAGATGAAAAATAATATTATTTTTTTTATTATTATTATTAATTCAGCGTTAAAAATTATTTTATATTTTAACGTTATATTTTAAATAAAAATTAATAAAAAATAAGAATTTTGAACTAATTAAAATTTTAACTCAAATTATTTACATTTTTATTTTATATAAAAATTAATTAAAATTAAAATTTTTTAAGTGGTTAAAATTTTAACGTTAACGAATTATTTATATTTTTATTTTATATAAAAATTAATTAAAAATAATTTTTATTTTATATAAAAATTAATTAAAATTAAAAATTTTAAAATAATTAAAAATTAATTAAATTTATGTTTGTAAATATTTTTATTTTAATCATGAATTATATAAAATATAAAATATTTATTTTATTTCATATAAAAATCATTATTATATAAATATTATTATTATTATTATTATTATTATTATTATTATTATTATTATTATTATTATTATTATTATTATTATTATTATTATTATTAGTATTTAAATATTGTTGAGCCACAAAAATCCCCCACTGACACGTGGAATGGGCCGACACCTGGCACCGGATAAAAAGGCCCGGATAGGGCTCCTACTGGTACCATGGGCCCCAGGACAACTCGCCATCACAAGAATCAGATAATGCCCACGCATACCGTGCCCGGATCCCGGCCAACCGCAACGGGCGACAATAAACCGACATACGGGACGACGGGTCAAATGGTCCCGGAACGCGGCCCAGCACGAAGCTCGGGCGACAATAACCCGACATACGGGACGACGGGTCAAATGGCCCCGGAACGCGGCCCAGCACGGAGCACGGGCGACAACGGCCGACCGGCACAATGGTGACGATGATAGGGCCCCACATGCCAGCCCGGACCGCGTCGGCACATCCCGCACGGACGCTGAAGATTAGTCCCCCAACCAACTGGTGGCGTGGGCCCACGTGCCAGCCCACCATCGCGAGGATCAGGACATGCTCCGCATGCAATGCCCCAGCTCCGAGCATCACGATCGGGCGCCAACGACCCGTATGCAGAGGGACGACGGGATTCCGAGACCCGGGACCGCGCCGCGAGCACCCGGCACAGGCGCCAACGACCCGGCTTGCTGGAGGACAGACCACCCGGGATCACGCCCCAGCACGGGACACGAACATTAACAATTCGGCAGACGCAATGAGGAGGACGATGGGCATCGAGCTATGGAACCAACCCCGAACCCCAAATCCCGAGAGACCACCACATGAATAAACACGCGACGGAAGGAGCGCCCGAAGACGGAGAAAGGCCATGCTCAGTCCCGGGCACCATGACCCGGGACCTTACCCCGGGACCCTGAAGCCACACAGATGCGACCTACACCGGGCAGAAGTGCACAAGCCAAAGACGTCTCTATCTTTGCATCTCTATCCTTGCATGTAGAACCACGTGTCAATAATGGACAGATGGATTCTGCGTAATCCATCTATAAATAGATTAGATCCGGACGAGAGAGGGGGGGGGGGGGGGGGGGGTAGGTCGTAAGACTGACGGACGCTCGGGGAGGAGGATCCCAAACGAGTGATCTGATACCCACCCACATATAATATTACCTGGAAATACCAGAGAATAAATAGAGATATCATCTCGGGCATTCAAGCCTAGTCTCGGTGTGATTTCATTTCAGCTCCCTTTCCACATACAAATATACATGTTTTTGTACCGTTTCCAAACCCTACCAAGCGCATTTATTATATAATAATCCCCGACAAAAAACGGTCAAAACATTTGGCGCGCCAGGTAGGGAGCTGAGAAATCTAACCATCCGAAGATCCGGCAACGAGATGCCAAGCAATGACGAAGCTTGGCCACGGCGTCAGAACCCACACCGTTCCCCGAGGAACGAGGGCGCCGGTGGAAGAAGTCATGGGCGTAGAAGACGATGACCTCGTCCCGGTGTCAGATCCAGAGCCCGAGGAGCAGGATCCACCGAGCTTTACGCCGACTGCGGTCAGACCGTCGACACCGTCGACCGCATCCCGCACGAAGAAGGACGGGACATGGCGTCAGACCCAGCGGGGTCCCAGACAACCCAGATCCAAAGAGACGGACTACGCGACTGACTCGCCGAGCGTGGCCGAACCAACGATAGCGTCTAACACGAGCGAGGCGAGATCTACGCGACCAATAGCACAACAACGGACCATCGAGGTATATCAACCGGTCTCGAGACCCGAGCCCCGCCTCTCGGACCAACCGGGGCCGGGGCCCGAGCCCCGTCTCCCAGACCTACCGGTCCCGGGGCACGATCCCGATCTCTCAGACTTATTCAATAGAATCGTGGAGTTGGAGCAGAGACTAGGGATGACCCACTTCCAACCTTTGCATACCGTTGTTCGGGCAACAACACCGATCACGGGTCCCGAGCCCCCTCTCTCGTGGGCCGGCGTGCAGTTCGCACGGTCCAGGAGGATCAGATAAGTAAAATCAATTGATATTTTGCTACGTTTGTATTTCTGTGTTGAAAGTATTATCGCAGATTCTCAGCTCAGACTCGTGCAAAATTGTTTCATCATGCGGCATGACCTATGGGCGTTCGCGTCGTCAAAAGGTGACCAGGCTCAGTCTCGCCGCGTCACGGGTCGCGGGACCCGACCCAAAGCGCGTTGCAAACGCGGCCGAGGGGATCCCATTAAAGGCATGATCTCCACCTCACAGTTCGACACCACGTCCCAGACTCGAGGAACGCCTACCTGGGCCACAAGGCGGGGGAGACATTATTCCTTTACCCGGCACCCAGACCGAGCAAATCCCCCGGGAGCAGAACTCGCAGGCCAACACGCTATCCTAGCTAGTCCCGTCCGAAAAATCCGCGGACCCGTCCCCGGGAGAAACCCTCCGACAGCGCCGGAACCCGCGGCCGATTGGCGGGACCCAATCAAGAATTTCATCAGGTCTGGGGCCCTGCCCCCGGATAGGGTCGAGACAAAACAGCTCTGACTTCGGGCTGCAAGGTACTCTGTTTCGGTTTCTCAAACTTTATCGCAAGAACTTGTCATTGCCTTTGTTAAAATGAATGTCCAGAGACGATGGGGCAAGGATCTAATGGCCAAACCTTCCGGGACCTCCTTGAGGAGCGGAGGTTGAGTTATGACTCCCTGCGAGGCCCGACTTTCATTACCGCGACCGGGACCTCCTTGAGGAGCGGAGGTTGAGTTCTGACTCCCTGCGAGGCCCGACTTTCATCACCGCACCGGGACCTCCTTGAGGAGCGGAGGTTGAGTTCTGACTCCCTACTAGGCCCGGCATGATTCACCGCACCCGAACCTCCTTGAGGAGCGAAGGTTGAGTCCCGACTCCCTCACATGCGATGAATAAAGCGGAAGATGAGCAAACGGTTTTGATGCGAAGGTTGTGTGACAAACGGAGCATATGAGGTGAAGCAACCAGGCGGGACCCCAGACCAATACCATGAAAGCCAAGCCACCGGAAGAAACTCTACCCAGGGCCAAGCTAGAAGAGCGGAGAGGAGCCCCGACAGAACCGTCCTAATAAAGGAAATAAATATTTGCTCCAGAGTAGCAAATAAAAAAGGACCCCACGGGGGCCCCGGGAATTCAAAGCAATTCCTTCTGGGTTACACATCGTCGCGAAAGTCGATGTGACCTAAACCAAAAAGACCCCAAATCCCGAAGATTGAAATAAACGCAATCTCGGGATACAGGGCAAAAGCTCAAGAGCCACGTAAAACCCCAAAGGTCCACTAGTCCTCAAAACCCATAACGGTCCCAGATGGGTCCGGGGTATCGGAAGTGAGGGTAGAAAAAGTAAATCCCCAAAACCACAATTCATAAACCCACAAGGCCTCAATAGGTCTAGGGTAACGAAGGTAAGGGAACAAAATCTAAATAAAAAACTCAATGTCCAAACGGGGTCCCGGAAGAAAACCCCGTTCCCGGAAAGACACCAAAAATAACACAGACAGCGCCTCGGGGTAACGCCATCCCATACGAACCCCTGGGTCGAAATCAACTAGCAAAGACCCAAATTCAAACCAGGTCCCGGAGGTAAACCCCGGTCCCGGATCAAACACTGAGAACACCAAATTTCGGCATCCCGGAGAAACGTCGTAACGACAGAATCCGGGGCCGTAAACATTAAATTCGGCATCCCGGAGAACGTCGTAACGACTGAATCCCGGGGCGGTGAACATTAAAATTGGCATCCCGGGGAACGTCAAAACGACCGAACCCCGGGGCCGTGAACATTAAACAATACAATCGGCATCCCGGAGAACGTCAAAACGACCGAACCCCGGGGCCGCTAACAATAAAACCCCAAAACCACGAATCCCTAAACCCGTACGACCTCAATGAGTCTCGGTACGAGGAGGTGCGGGTGCACAAAACAAATAAGTAAAAACAATCGATGTTTTTCTATATTAATGCTCTCCATTGAGAATATAATCGCAGGTATCTGTGAACCAACTCCCCCGCGCCGCGCCGAGCGGAGAAAGCAAACCCAAGAAAAATACAACGAGAGTGGTCGCCCAAACGCGGGCCATTTGGGATGGAAACTAAGTAGTCACACGCTCGGACGCGGGGCCCAGAGCGAGGAAAAATGGTTGATAACGGAAACGAGCTACACCCACGGGGCCGAGTCACCGGGCGATGGTGCCGGACCCCGGCGGCAAGAGAAGTTCATGAAGCAATTTCCCAAGTGACGTCCGCACACGCCAATGATCGCCCCCGCCAACTCGGGCACGGGCCCATGTGCCATATCAACACTACAAAAGACACGGACAGAATGCGCAGACCTCGACCATCACGACCCGGGGTCGATGAATCGTCAAACGAAGGTTTCGCCCCGAGCCCCGGTCTCCGCTTCGGTTCACCACCGCGGAAAATATAAAGCCCCCGAGCTAAGGATCTATGGTGGCACAAGCACAAACGCCGGACAACGACGACAGAGCCTGCCTCAAAGCAACGACAGCCTACCACCCGTCACAGACTAAAGCCCTTTCAAAGCCTCAATCAAGATAAAGAAACGAATTCATAAGCACCGGACCAGACAAAACTCAACATACAGAGAAATCAGCGGATTCCATCCACGGACTTCTCTGGGGGCCAGTGTTGAGCCACAAAAATCCCCCACTGACACGTGGAATGGGCCGACACCTTGGCACCGGATAAAAAGGCCCGGATAGGGCTCCTACTGGTACCATGGGCCCCAGGACAACTCGCCATCACAAGAATCAGATAATGCCCACGCATACCGTGCCCGGATCCCGGCCAACCGCAACGGGCGACAATAAACCGACATACGGGACGACGGGTCAAATGGTCCCGGAACGCGGCCCAGCACGAAGCTCGGGCGACAATAACCCGACATACGGGACGACGGGTCAAATGGCCCCGGAACGCGGCCCAGCACGGAGCACGGGCGACAACGGCCGACCGGCACAATGGTGACGATGATAGGGCCCCACATGCCAGCCCGGACCGCGTCGGCACATCCCGCACGGACGCTGAAGATTAGTCCCCCAACCAACTGGTGGCGTGGGCCCACGTGCCAGCCCACCATCGCGAGGATCAGGACATGCTCCGCATGCAATGCCCCAGCTCCGAGCATCACGATCGGGCGCCAACGACCCGTATGCAGAGGGACGACGGGATTCCGAGACCCGGGACCGCGCCGCGAGCACCCGGCACAGGCGCCAACGACCCGGCTTGCTGGAGGACAGACCACCCGGGATCACGCCCCAGCACGGGACACGAACATTAACAATTCGGTAGACGCAATGAGGAGGACGATGGGCATCGAGCTATGGAACCAACCCCGAACCCCAAATCCCGAGAGACCACCACATGAATAAACACGCGACGGAAGGAGCGCCCGAAGACGGAGAAAGGCCATGCTCAGTCCCGGGCACCATGACCCGGGACCTTACCCCGGGACCCTGAAGCCACACAGATGCGACCTACACCGGGCAGAAGTGCACAAGCCAAAGACGTCTCTATCTTTGCATCTCTATCCTTGCATGTAGAACCACGTGTCAATAATGGACAGATGGATTCTGCGTAATCCATCTATAAATAGATTAGATCCGGACGAGAGAGAGAGGGGGGGGGGGGGGGAGGTCGTAAGACTGACGGACGCTCGGGGAGGAGGATCCCAAACGAGTGATCTGATACCCACCCACATATAATATTACCTGGAAATACCAGAGAATAAATAGAGATATCATCTCGGGCATTCAAGCATAGTCTCGGTGTGATTTCATTTCAGCTCCCTTTCCACATACAAATATACATGTTTTTGTACCGTTTCCAAACCCTACCAAGCGCATTTATTATATAATAATCCCCGACAAAAAACGGTCAAAACAAATATAAATAATAAATAAAAAGTATAAAGTAAGTAGGTGGTGGGACTTATAAAATTTATGTTTTGGGTAGAACCATTGGATGGGGTAGAAGTAGAAAAAATATGAGTTGGCGCACACGTGGCTTACTCATCACCCAAAACTTGCCCACTCACCCCTTAAACAATGACTAATTTCAACTTAATTAATTAACCTGAACCTAGTTCTAATGTTTATTTTCTGGATTTGGGCCTTGCTCATTATATACTTAATTAAGACGGGCTTTGGTTTTTCAGAATTAGTTGAAAGCCCATTCCCTCACAAACGATAAAGTGGTAGTGGGCAAGTAGTAATAATTTAATGAAAATGATGATATTCAGTATTCACATTTCATAATTATTTGACACGACCCTTTTATCATCATTATTTTTAGGCTCAAAATATTTACGCTCCCAATTTTACTCCAATTTTATTATGCACACTTTTCTTTTTCTTTTTTATATTATTATTTATTTACGGGCAAAAAATCCTAATAAAGATTCCCCTGCGAACGTGGTGATATTTCGGGGATTGAGTGAACAAAAAGGAATTATATTAAAGAAATTTCGTGCTAAATTCCTAGTATCTTTCTTGGGAAATGTGTACCTGTCTTACAAATGGAAATGTTCTACTATTTATAGTACAGGATTTTGGGCTTCGATCAAAATAAATAATGTGAAAAAAATCGTATTTCATCGTCTTCTGCAATTTTAATCGCGTTCGACAAACAACTTTATTTTGTTGCGAGCAACAGGGTTTCTTAGTAAAAAATTGAACAAACATCTAGAAAAAAAATTGAAAAACCACAGCAAGATGATAAATGGCACTAAAAGAAATTGAAGAATTATTATATTAAAAAGTAAATACTAATTGAAATTTTGTTCTAAAAATTTAAAAAAAATATATTTTTAAAATTATTTTGTTGCTTATTTTGATTAATTTTGTTGCTTTTTTTTCTAGATTTATATGGTTGGGTTTTCCCTCAATTCATCATTTTTATTCCGGAAGCCTGTAAGATCGATTTGAAGTGAGGTCTTTCCATCGCGGATCAAGTTTTTGTAATTGGAGTCTGGACACAAACAATTTCATGGCTTTTCGGAGGGAAGAAAATTGTCATCAATCGGAGACGCTCCATGTGAATGTCTACAACAATTTCTTATTTCAGACATTTCTACTTCACCCATTATCGGTGTAACATTCAGATTCACCGGTCAAGTGGTCAGAATCTCGACCTCCGACGATGCGAAGAAAAAAATAATTGGTTTTACGTAGATCTTGTACGAAAACTCTTGAATTAACTTAACGTAGGTCGTTATCGAGTTGTCGAAGTCCGTCTACATAGAGTTTGAGAGAAGAACGTTCATAGCAAGATTTTTATTTATTTATTTGATGAAGAGGGTGTACAAAGTACTATGTTTCAACAAGGTTAATTTAAATATTTTATATATTTATAAAAATTAAAAAATTAAAACAAAAGTGTGCAGAGTAATATCGGAAATCAGAAGTGTAAATATCACGAGCCTTATTTTTATTAAATACGGAGTACTGCAATCTCAAATTTATCAATATTATACTTTATAATATAACCGCCAAATTCGTCATGCCTCAGCTATACTATATTATCAAATTTTCAATATTGTAAAAAAATCAATTGCTGCTTTAAATAATTACATTTTTTTGTCCGAATACATATTACCATATATTTTTTTATGTCAAAAAAAAAAGTGCAATAAAAAATGTTCATTATATACGTATACATACTATAGTAAATACTGTAGTTGATAAGTCCAAGTACCAAAAATTGACATGACGTGAACCAAAACGATTCTCCATATTTAATGGAGATTGCCACTTTAAGAACAGAGTCGTGAGCTAATTTAATTTTGAACACATTAATAATTAATTCGCACAAAATAAAAATATAATTCGCACAAAATAAAAATATCCAACAATTATATACTGTACTATACTATAGTACGATTCTCCATATTTAATGGAGATTGCCACTTTAAGAACAGAGTCGTGAGCTAATTTAATTTTTAACACATTAATAACTAATTCGCAGAAAATAAAAATATCCAACAATTATATACTGTACTATACTATAGTACGTATATGCTGCTTCAATTCGCATTGAATTTGACAAGGCTTCTTATCAACTTACAAAATAAAATTGATGAGGAAAATGGATCTCATTCCATATCCACTTATAACTTATAAGTTGCTATACTTGAATTCACGAGTTATCTAATTTGGTGAAGGAACGAGTGTGCGACGAGCATATATATCCACGACGAATCAAAGTAGATGATCGATGAATATGAATGGTGTTACCTATTGAACATTTCGAATTTGAATTGATAGAATATAATTTTAATGCCTTCATTTCATTGTGGTATAATTTAGGTACGCCCATTTTTATTTCATAATAATTTATTACTAGTATTATTCTTCATCCAATAATGAGTGAGATTTTCATTTATTCTTTATTATTACTACTATATACAAATAAAAATTGTTCCACACACCTACAAGATTCCCCACTTGTGATTTGTGATGACTTCCAACTAATGATTAATTTAAGACATAAATGTACCTCTATATTGCATTAAAATAATAAAAATAATATTTTTTTCTCATTATTTTCTCGAATAAAAAAATATTGTAATAATTAAAATCAAATGGTACGTACAGTAAAACCTCTATAAATTAATACTCGATATATTAATAACCTCTTTAAATTAATAGAATCTTCCGGTCCCGACTTGGTCTTTTAAATGAAAAAAATACCTCGATAAATTAATAACCTCTCTAAATTAATAAAATTTCACGGTCCCGAGACTATTAATTTATAGAGGTTTTACTGTATTTCTCTTTTTAACTTAATCAAATTTTGTCACGAAAATAGTATTATTATTATTACTATTATTATTATTATTAAACAAATTTAAAATATTATTACACTCAGAGTTTAGACTATGTTCTTGTGAACTGAATTCGTCACTATTAACTAAATTAAATTAATTTGAATTGAACTAAAATGAACAAACTTGAACTTAATTAAACTAATTTTTATAGTAATAATAATATTTTTTTTATATTTTATATATTTTTAAATAATATTCTACCATTACCTATATTTTTACATTAAATCATTCATTATAATCATGAATTGAATGATGGGGTTCGAGCGTGACCGAACCGCTCCTTGAGAGCACGAGAAATTTTTCCTTGACTCGTCGATACCCGATCGATCGGATACGCCAAAAGTGCAACGGAAACTCCGATCGATCTCCGAACAAATCCACTCCGAACTCTACTACCAATCCCCCGTGAACAACCGACGTCCAACCGTTGTCGGGAATCCGCTCAACCCGAGTGTACCGAATTCTTGACCAACCAATCAACGACAACAACCTATGACAAACAATAATCGAGCTAACCACAATCGAAGCAATCAACACAAACGAAAAAGCAAATAAACAAACAAACTACACCGAGAATTACAGTGGTTCACCGAATGGGCTAGCTACGTCCACTTTGCCGCCACATTTTCTTTCACTAGATAAATCGAATCGTTACACCGAGTTTTTACGAATTCTCCCTTGAATTCGAACTCTCACGACTCTCTCTAGAACCCTCACACTTTAGCCCACCTACGAGATACACCAAAATATAATCAAAATCTTCTAAGAGCTTACAAGATTTTTCTCCCAAAAATCTAACTCTAACCCTTTTCATATATTTCCGTCTCTATAATGGTGGCTACAAAATGGTGTTGGATAAGATACAAGTGATGAGGGAGGGGGAACTATATATAGTATTAAAGTCAAGACCTAGTCAAAGTCTAAAAATGACCCAAAAAAACCTAAAAAACGAGTTGACTCAAAAGCTCCCAAAATTTGGCACGAACGTGCCAAGTCTGCTGAAGAGAAATGTGCCATGCCTTCTGAAAATACAATATGTCAGTCCTAAATTTAATTATATGGTGATACTTGTGATATATAGATTTATTGATAGATATATATTTATAATCACGTTCATTAATGATTCGATTATAGTTAATTATATATATTTTTTTTGTGATTCTTCAGTTTAGATTTTCACAAAATTTTTGTGTTCTACACTATTTTGATTAACTTCGAGAGCTAAAATTACAAGAAAAGAAATGGTTCATAACTTTCTTTAACTTAACCAAACAATATAGTGTTTATTTAATTTGTATACATTACCGTTTCATGATGTTTTTGTTGAAGGCCACTTGTGAGTTGTCCCACATCGAATAATTGTGAGAGGGGAGTCTATGATATAAGCCTAGGGAGTTCTCCTACTTAGTACCATATGGTTTTGAGTTAGAATGAGGCTCTCTAGTGCATATTCAAGCTCCCGCTCTCGTGTGTGCGCTAGGCGTGGGACCGCACTTGAACACCCCCATTTGAAATTTGACATGGTATCAGAGCAGGTTTCGATCCTGTTTGTGAGTGGTTATAACCACCCTTTGACTAGGACTCACAAGTGGAGGGGGTGTGTTGAAGGCCACTTGTGAGTTGTCCCACATCGAATAATTGTGAGAGGGGAGTCTATGATATAAGCCTAGGGAGTTCTCCTACTTAGTACCATATGGTTTTGAGTTAGAATGAGGCTCTCTAGTGCATATTCAAGCTCCCGCTCTCGTGTGTGCGCTAGGCGTGGGACCGCACTTGAACACCCCCATTTGAAATTTGACAGTTTTAACTACTACATGATACGTGGAAATATGTGTACCAGTACATAATGTATCAAAAAATATAAATATGATATTTAATTGTGATAAAAAAAATATGTTTATAATTGATAAATATACATTATAAAGGTAGATTGTTAGATAATATTTGAATGAGACATTTCCCTAACAATTACTACTCGTATTGTTTAGTTGATCACTTTAGGGATATTGCAATAAGAAAAATTAATACGTCTCTTCCGTTGACCATTGCACTTGGCTTACTTTTATTTTAAGACTAATTGACTTGTTCAACTCATACCGTCATACGTATAATTGCAGCTACGTACTTGTATATATATACGTACAAGTCACGTGGTGCGTATGATCGTGATTTAGTCCGAGAAAATATCGATTATTTCGAACATAATTTAATATTATTATTTATATAATTAAGGTAATAAATGTTAAAAGTCATATGTAGAATTACAATACATGTTGATTAATTGTATTTGAGGATCTTAGAAAACATTTTGTTAAGTAGAATGTAAAAATTGTCTCGGTTGTAGAATTGGGACGATGTATAGTATGATAAAAAATTAATATCGAAGAAAAAAAATCAACAATAAAGTAAAGAAGATAAGAATTTACGTGGAAACCAAAATCGGGAAAAACTAAGGGAGGAACGACGAACAAATCACTATAATATTGTTTCACGATTATAAGGATGATATACGCTCTAAACCCTCAAATCTCAGACAATAGTTATAGCTAGAATAATCGGCTCTCTTATGTCCATGGAGAAGCTCTCTTTATATAGGGGGATGTCCTAATTATTGTATGGAAACAATAATTATCGCCCATAGTATGCCTAGTAGAAGAAGGAAACCAAAACGGACCAAAAATAGGATTTTTCCATAAATTCCACGCCTCACAATCGGCGACCGCCGTTTGCAACCGGCGGTCGCGGGACCACTTTCGGCGGGCGCCAAATATCCTAAAATCCCGAACGTAGCTACGATCGGGAAACCGACTCAAATGGCGATCGCCGTTTCCAAACGGCGGTCGCGTAAAACTGACTGGCGGGCGCGATTTCTGTCCGGCGGGCGCCGAAGCCTCATCGAAGGTTCAACTAATAGCGTATATATCATAACCAACAGATTAGTCTATGTATTTATCATTTCCTATATAATAGGCTTAGTTATAGTCTGGTAGGCTTAGTAAGTTGTAGGCTATTTAAGCATGTAATCTCGTTTGTTAATACACAGAAAGCATATTGCTTATCATGGTATTAGAGCCTCTAAATTTTTCTCACCTTTAAATCACCGCTCGTCTTCTCCTTGACGACTTCGGTAACCCTATTTTTTTCCCGATATGTCATTTGATAACCAAAAATTTCATCCAGCTTTTGCTGTCAATAACATACGCGACTCCATGGCCATCACTTTGGACATGGAAAAAGCTTACTATGCATCTTGGGCTGAACTCTTTAAGACTCATTGCCTAGCATATAATGTTTACGAACATATTATTCCCTCTTTGTCGGAGGACAAAGCTTCTGAGACAGAAGACAAAGCTCTCTGGACAAGACTTGATGCAATTGTTAAAAATTGGATCTACGAGAGTATCTCACAAGATCTTCTCAAAACAATCTTGGTTGCCAATAGCACTGCAGAAAAGGTATGGCTTCGACTTGAAAATATTTTTACAGATAATAAGCCTGATCGTGCTCTTTTCTTGGAAAGAAAATTTAATCAAGTTCGTTTGGATGACTTTTCGAATGTATCGGCATATTGCCAAGAACTTAAGTCCCTCTCAGACCAACTGGCTAATGTTGACTCTTCCGTTTCCGACAAACGTTTAGTCTTGCAAGTGCTTTCCGGTTTGAACGAGAATTATGACACATTTGCTACCATACTTCAACAATCAAAGCCATTTCCATCGTTTGATGACGCCCACTCTCGTCTTATACTAGAAGAGACTCGTAAAACGATGCAGGCCTCAAATGCCTCCAGTGCCGCCAACAGTGCGCTCTTGCACTCTACGGATGACACCAACTATACACCACCTTCTCGTGGCACCGCACAATCAACCTACAGTTACAATCGGAACCATTCGAAAAACTCCACAACCCGTGGTAGAAAAACGAACATTGGAACCTCAAAAGGTCATCCAAATGCGAACGGAACTGGTGCTGGTCGTGGACAAAAACCTCAACAGCAGCACTACAATCAATGGACTGGTATTCAGCAGTATGGATACCCTCCTCCTTGGGCCTCATGGAGCCTACCTGCCTGGTCCATGCCACCTTGTCCATATCCCACCAGCCTATGGACTCGACCAACAAGGCCAACTGGCCCAGGAATTCTTGGTCCTCGCCCCCAGCAGGCGAACTTAGTCCTAACTCCTACTGATGTCCCAGATTTTGAACCGACTAATATAGAGGCAGCAATGCACACTATGACACTTCAATCTCCGGATGACCAGTGGTATATGGATACGGGTGCTACCTCGCACATGACAGGATCACATGGTAATCTCTCATCTTATTTTAATTTGAGCACTGTTAAAAATATCATCATAGGTAATGGACAGAAAATTTCAGTTCGTGGTTACGGACAAAACTCCTTATCACCACCCCACCCACCACTTACCTTAACCAATGTGCTACATGCTCCGAAATTAATTAAAAATCTCATCTTTGTACGTCGTTTTACTACTGACAACAATGTTACCATTGAATTTGACCCATTTGGATTTTCTGTGAAGGATATTCACAGTGGGAAGAGAATAATGAGATGTAACAGTCAAGGCGACCTCTACCCCATCACTTCCAGACGCTCGTCTATTCCCTCTCCTTCAACTTTTGCTGCAATTTCGCCGAATCTATGGCAGAATAGATTAGGACACCCTAGTGCCAACATTTTACGTACTTTGAATAAACAAGAAGCTATTTCATGTAAACTCTCATCATGTTCTAGTTTCTGTAACTCTTGTGTTTTTGGAAAACACATTAGATTGTCATTTACTTCTCTTTCTTTTACTACATCTCCCTTTGATATTTTACATAGTGATTTATGGACATCTCATGTACCTAGTTCGGCAGGTCATAAATACTATATTATTTTCCTCGATGATTTTACAAACTTTCTATGGACCTTTCCTATAGGTCACAAATCTCAAGTTTTTCAAATATTTTCCTCCTTAGTTGCCCAAATCAAAACTCAGTTTGAAAGAAATATCAAATGCATCCAATGTGATAATGGAAAAGAGTATGACAATAACCAATTCAAAAGAAAATAATCAACCACCCAATACTAGACATATAACAACACGCAGTATGAATGGAATTCATCGTGCAAAAATCCATTTCAACTTACACACCGCAATACAACCTTCACCACTGCCTAAAAATTCAAAACTCGCATTATCCGACCCGAATTGGAAAGCCGCCATGGTAGATGAGTTTAACGCTCTAATTAAAAATGAGACTTGGGATTTAGTACCACGTCCACACGATGCTAATGTACTAAGATGTATGTGGATTTTTCGCCATAAAACTAATTCTAACGGTTCTTTTGAGAGACACAAAGCCCGTCTTGTTGGTGATGGCAGGTCTCAGCAAGTTGGCATCGATTGTGATGCTACGTTCAGCCCCGTAGTTAAGCCAGCCACTATACGTACTGTATTGAGCATTGCCCTTTCGAAATCATGGCCGATTCATCAAATGGATGTAAAAAAATGCTTTTCTACATGGAAACCTAAATGAAATAGTCTACATGCAGCAACCACTCGGTTTTCGAAGTCCAACGTACCCGGATCATGTTTGTTTATTGAAGAAGTCACTCTATGGTCTAAAACAAGCCCCTCGGGCATGGTATCAACGATTCACAGAATTTGTTTCCACCATTGGGTTCACTCACAGTACGTCAGATCATTCTCTTTTTGTCTATAAAAAAGGCGATATTGCATATCTTCTATTATATGTTGATGACATCATTCTCACCACATCATCTGATCGTCTTCGTCAAACAATGATGTCTCATCTTGCCTCTGAATTTGCAATGAAAGACCTTGGATCCCTCAATTATTTCTTAGGCATCGCAGTGACTCGAAATAAATTCGGAATATTTTTATCTCAAAGAAAATATGCAGAGGAAATCATTAATCGTGCCAAGATGACTTCTTGTAATCCAAGCACAACCCCAGTAGACACAAACAACAAACTTTGGAAGTCTGATGGCCCTCCTTGTACTGATCCTACTCTCTATAGAAGCCTCGCCAGAGCTTTGCAATATTTGACCTTTACGAGACCCGACATATCATATGGCGTACAACAAATTTGTCTTTATATGCTTGATCCACGAGACGCACATATGGGTTCCTTAAAGCGTATTATTCGGTATGTAAAGGGAACTCTACATCTCGGACTACACTTGTTCAAATCCCCGATTTCCACTCTCACGTCTTGGGGGGGGGGGGGGGTTGTCCTGACACTCGTAGGTCAAATTCTGGTTATTGTGTATTTCTCGGCGATAATCTCCTCTCTTGGTCTTCCAAACGACAACTAACATTGTCCCGTACTAGTACCGAAGCTGAATATAGAGGAGCTGCAAACGTTGTCTCTGAATCTTGCTAGTTACGTAACTTATTGCTCGAACTTCATGTTCATATTCAGAAAGCCACCATTGTCTACTGTGATAATATTAGCGCTATATATCTAACACAAAATCCGGTTCAACATCAACGCACTAAGCACATAGAAATGGACATTCACTTTGTACGCGAAAAAGTCGCTCGAGGTCAAGTAAGAGTTCTTCATGTTCCTTCTCGATACCAAGTTGCAGATATATTCACTAAAGGACTTCTACGAATTCTATTTCAAGATTTTCGGTCCAACCTCAATGTACGAGAACCTCCTGTTTCGACTACAGTGGTGTAATAGTGTATATATCATAACAAACAAATTAGTCTCTGTATTTATCATTTCCTATATAATAGGCTTAGTTATAGTCTGGTAGGTTTAGTAAGATGTAGGCTATTTAAGCATGTAATCTTGTTTGTTAATACACAGAAAGCATATTACTTATCATCAACCTCCCAGGTGTCGTGAATGGCGAGCGTTGCCCGCCTTCTGCGGTCGCGAAACGACCACCGTCGACCGCCGATTCCAAACGGCGGTCGCCACTTTCTTCAGCGCGTTTCCTCTCCTCGGTTTTGTGGCAAACTTCAACAGTCTCACTGGAAGATCGAATTTTTTCATTCGATGGAAATTGCAATAGGCCTAAGAGTTACACTTCTGCCTCAGCCTATTCACTTCTCCACCATGAGGGCGTTAGGGTTCCGTGGGCAGGTCTCCTTGCTGGACCGGGGCGTATACCGATGCACTGATCCATTCTATGGCTTACTATTCGTGGTCGGCTGCCGACGCGTGATAAGTCGTGGATTGGTCGGGGGATGATTCGTGTGTTCTGTGTGGAGGAGAGAGTAGAGAGACGCATTCCCATCTATTCTTTGAGTGCTCCTCTTCGCAGGATTGCTTGAGGAGAACTGGGAGGGAGGTTACTGGGTTCATATGACCATGTGGCATTTGTGAGTGTGTTGTACTCTGTGTGCTGCTAGACGGTAGCGTGGAAAGCATTGGATTTCCTGTACCTATCATGGTTTTCTCGCTGCCCTGATTTATTTTATATGGCAGGAGAGGAATACTAGCTCGTATCCAGGAAGCGCGCTCGGAGTCGGCAGAGGGGGTGGTTATCAGGGCTATATCGATTAGAGGGATCGAATCGCTTCGTTACGACTACCAAACTCACTTTAGGCTTGGGCTTTGAGGCGAGTGTGGCACATCGTGTGGTAGGGGTGGTTGTTGTTGATAGTGTGTTTTTTAATTTTGGAGATTCTGAGAGATAGCTTGTTAGTTCGCTGATGTGTCAGTATTTTGAAGAAGCACTTTTTCGATCACGAATGAAAGAATAAGCGTTTTACCTCGCTTCGAAACTGAGGTTTTAGTTGTAGAATTCGACCACTCGGATCATAAATCCGAGAGAGGGCTAGAAGTGAGAGGTCTCAAAGTCATATTCATTTGCATTTTCGAGTGTTTGAAAAAGTAGTTCGAGTTTGTCAAAGTATCCAATACACAACAAACGATTTTATCAAGTAGAGAACGTTGGATATAATGAATCAACAATGACAACTCGGTGAATGATCTAACACAAGAGTGATTTCCGGAGGTTCTCGTCCCTAGAGTCGAACCTCCAAGTACCTAAGTTCTAGAATCGACTACGGAAGGAAAAACTCCGCACAACGGTGGTTAAGAAATTTAATTCCCCAATGTAGCATCCCAAAACAGTAGTGAACAAAATGGTTGTCGAATTCCTTTCCTTAGCCCTTATAAACTTAATTATGAAAAATCGAACTACGGGAAGAAGGACTCCGCACAACGGTGGTGGATCTAAAATTTAATCTCCGATCGAGTCTAACTCCGCCCAACGGTGGTTAGATCGATCATAGCTCGAAGATTCATAATTAAACTCAAAGTTTATTCACTAAAGCATTATATCAAACATTTAGTGTGCACTACATTTTCATCACCTTCTATTGGAAAATTAGCCAAGGATATCCATGCAAATCATCATAATCATGTAAGAAACAATTAAAGCCTTCATAATCATAATCAAATCCAAAGATTCACATAGATCCAAGTCAAATTTCCAACAAAAATCAATATTCATAAAAAGAGGTTTCTACACAACAATAAGGAAAAATAGTGATATACAGATAGCCAAGTTTGTATGGGATTTTTTACTCCGTCGTTCTTGAACGAGCTTGAATCCGTGCTTTGAATTGGGGAAGATGAGCTTTATCTCTCGATTTGGTGTTACTCTCTCTAGAATCTCCAAGTGTTTTCACGTAGAAGCAAAGTTGTGTTTGTGGAGTGCTCTCCAAGTTTTTAAACTCCATTGTGGAAATAACCAGCTCTAGCTCTTTTCCCACCAAAATTGGACTTGAAATGACATTCTTACCCTCGGTCAATGCTTAATTAGCTCGGTCAACGTTGTCAACTCAGTCAAAACCCGGGTTAATGCTTCATGGTTGCAAAAGTGACAGTTGATCTTGTAGTTATACGAGTCCTCTACATCAAATCCAAAATTCGGCTCCATCCAACGGTTAACGAAGTCGGGATCGCATTTCTCCCGAAGGTGCGCAGTTCATTTGCGACCATCCGCGCCCAGTGCTTGGTGTCGGGTCGGGCGACAGAAATCCGTGTTGCCCGACAAGCCCCATGTCGGCCGACACTTATTTGTTGCTCGTGGGAATTTTCGTCGTTCGAAAAAGCATTTCTATGCATAACTCAAAATCGACGCTCTCAAAGCACTATTGTCGCCCGATATGGATAGGTGTCGGCCGACAGCCCACTGTCGGCTGACAGAAAACCTTCATTATCTGTTTGTTGCCCGACAAGCTTCCTCCCTGTGCGCGACTTCTCGATTCTCGTCATATCTTTCTCGTCTGAACTCCGATTGGTGTGATTCAAAATCCCACGGAAACTAGACTTCACGATTCACACAAAAACTCGACTATACCGTGCATAAGTTTGCGTCAAAGTTGTCTCATCATAGCAGTTTTTGCGTCGAAGTTGTTGCAATTCCGGCCTCGAATCAACATCGTTCTTTAGTCGTTTTTCAACTACAATTCACATAAAAACTCGACTATACCGTGCATAAGCTCCGTCACATCAATAATGCATAATCCCTCAATAATCTTACAAATATATACCTAAAATATACTACCAAATCTTCCCAAAAACAACAATAAAATCGAGCATAACATCGGCATTTCAGATTTCTCTATGGTTGTATTGTATTTCCAAACTCTTTTTTTTTTTTTTTTTCGTATATGATATTGACCGTTAACAATAATTTAATTTACGTCATCAAAGATTACACCCACGGTCACTCAATTATGCTCTTGGTTAAACATATTTCAATTGTCTTGATACCATTTCTATATGAATCGATGATACAAATTAAAAATAAATAAATATAAAACAAACACATTGTAACATAATTATAGCGTTTATTGCTAATATAATTAGGCCTTTTATTTTGTAACTTTATTTGCATTACTAATTATTTACTACATTTAATTTTACTTTTTCAACTTAAAATACAAAATTATTATTAATTTATTTTATCAATATATTAAGAATAATACATTTCTTTTTCATAATTTATGTGTTTCAACAATAGTAAGAAAAATATTATCAGAACCGAACGAGTAATTACGACATCAACAAATTCATAATTTGAAGTACCATTTTCCATCAAATTTATTACTGATTCAATTCAACAAAACTAAATTAAGAGCATCTCCTCCAGTGGTACGACATCAACAAATTCATAATTTGAAGTACCATTTTCCATCAAATTTATTACTGATTCAATTCAACAAAACTAAATTAAGAGCATCTCCTCGTGGTGGTGCTGACGGTGGTTTCAACTTTTGAGTGAGGAGTAGGTCACATCTTTGTCAACTCATATTTTTTTTATTTTTACCTAAAAAACTTTTAACTCATTCACTCATTCTACCTGCAAAATAAATTTTATAGGTTCCACAACTTACTTATTTTATATTTTTATTTTTTATTTATATTTAAATAATAATAATAATAATAGTAAAAGTTAAAATAAATGAGTTTTAGATGGAAAAAAATAAATAATTAATATTTCATATAAAATACAAATTATAATTTTTATTTTAAAATTTTTATTTTTAATTAATTTTTATATAAAATACCGATTATAATTAGTAAAAATATTTTTTATATTAATTTTTAAAAATATGGTAAAAATTTAATTATTTCAAAATTCTTATTTTTAATTAATTTTTATATAAAAAAATTTAACGCTAAAATTTTAACTATTTGTAAATTCTTATTTTGTATTAATTTTTACATAAAATAGAATAATTAGTTAAAATACATAATAAATTAAAATTTAATCTATTTCAAAATGCTTAATTAAATAACTTTTATATAAAAAATTACCACGGCAATATTAATTTTGTTAATTAATAATAATAAATAATAATAATAAATTAATAATAGTAATTAACAATAATAAAATAATAATATAATTTATTTCTAACCGAGTAGAAATAAATAATAATAATAAATTAATAATAGTAATTAACAATAATAAAATAATAATATAATTTATTTCTAACCGAGTAGAAGTTTTTCTATCCCAAAACTTTTAGGAACTTTTAACACTTCCAATCTCTTCTACCATAATTTTTAATTTTTGGTGAGAAATAGAAGTACACTCCTACCTCTTCACTCCTACCTCTTCATAAAAGATGCTCTATGTCGCGCCTAAACAATAACAATCAAATTGCAGTCAACGGTCAACAAACACAATCAAGCAGTTAACATTTGAACTAGTATGACTAATTGACTATAGCTAATTGGTCAACTATATTGGGTCGGGTCAGCTAAAACCATTTATCACGATCGAATCATGGGCCAAGAGATGTAGATCGACACGTAGATGGAGGGTCGAGATTAATTATGATGTGGGTTAGTGCTCGCCTCCCATAATTAATCCATCTTTACTGTATTCAATTGTGTGGAAATTGAATTACTTCGCTTTTAAGTTTGCGCACGTGCCTCTGTCTCTAACATTTTCTTTGTTTTTTTTATATAATATTAATTATTATTATTATTATTATTATTATTATTATTATTATTATTATTATATATTCTATGCACTATATTGTATCTTCAAACTTTTTTATTTTTTATTTTATATAATATTGACCGTTAACAAAAAAAATAAAAATTTATATTAAAGTAAAAAAAATAAAAAAATATTTTATGTTTAAAGATACAGTAACAATATTAAATTGAGACGTTTAAAAAGAATTTTTTGCATAGTTAATTGGAAAAAAATATACTCTCTTATTGTGGATGAGGTCGTACAAGCTTAATATGCATTGTTACTACACTGTACTCCTATACTGTATGTACTAAGCCGGCGCCTAATACTACCAAAAAATGTATCACATCCACATCCAAACTTTGTTATCTATTTTTACTTTTTTTTTTCATGTAATGGGATCCAAGTAACATGGTTCATTTTTCAACATTTGTGTGATGTTTTATGCAACTTTTGTGTTATAATTATATATATGAACCAATAAATAATTGAATTTATAAAAAAAATATATGATGAAATCGTGTGTTCTTCCAAAGAATTGATGAATGCTAGTATTAATTCAGTAGGAAATACAAAACGTGTTTATAAAAAAAGGGAAAAGGGTACTTTAGTTACTTGTCTTACCTTAAATATTTATGAAAATTAAGTACAATTTATAAATTTAATAAGTTATTCATTTTTGTTACCAATGAATTTTAAGATGAATATTTTTAGGAGATTTTGATTAATCCTCTCTTAGTTTAACGAGCTATACGCGAAAGCAAGATCACACTTCTGCTCTCGATTTTTTATTTTTATTTCAAATCATTATCATATGTTTAAAGGCGTAAACGAAAATGAAAATACATACTTTCATTCTTTCATAATAAAGGATCTCATTAATTTTTATTGCAAAACATAAAAAATATTATATTTGTATTTTATAAGAATAGTCACATTTTTTTTAATGGGAAATTGACAAATAAATAAATCAATGTCATTAATTTTGTAATTTGAATACAAACTCTCAATTTTAAGTGGTGAAAAAAAGGTTGAAAGAGAGACGTAGAGAATGAGTAGTTTAGTCGACACACGTGTCGGCACCGGTTTACCGCCTGTTGCCGGTGGCCATCCGCCGGATGAGTTGTAACCGGGACCCACACCACCACCCGCCATTTTTATTTTTTCTAAAAACATTAAAATAAAAAAAAAACTTTTTACACAGTATACCATTTTTATAAGAGGAAATCTCCATGTTGTGTTGTTTCCTGCGAAGGAAAAAATTAATTAAAAAACAATATAGAGCTAAAAAGGTTAAAAAAATCCTTTTATTTTTAGTATATTTCAAAAAATAAATAAAAAGATTTTGTTCAAAAGGAAAATACATTAAATAAACAATTCGGTATTTAAGAATATTGCTATTTATTACAACTAAAAAAAATGTTGAAATAAGAGCGTGACTCTAATTAATAAACTTACTATACATAAACATAATATATACACTACTACTAAATTTATGACCCAAAAAGCCAAAGCCTTTGCTTTGATTTACAGAGAGAATCCAAAGTGTTTATTTTTTCTCTCTTTGAAACTGCAGCACTTGTTTTTCATTCAAACACAAACACAAACAAATAACATAGAAAACATAGATACTTTCTGTAAGAAAGAAAGAAAGGATCATTGTATTGAATCAAGAAGAGTTCAAGACCACATTTTTCGATCTTCTTCTTATCCAATCCAATCCAATCCATACATGTAAGTCTCCCCGTTCATTTATTCGTGTGTGGTGGCGCGTGTCAATCACCTCCCCACATTTATACTTGGGGATTCTGGTAATTTGACTGTGGTGAAATTTCATCTTTTGTTTGATTGCTCTGATTTGATCCAATCCCTAATTAATCCCGATGCAAGATTCAATTTTTATATTCATTTGAAGATTTGGGTATTGGTTGATCTGTGTTTTTAGAGATCTGTTTGATTAAAGTTTTGATTTTTACTAATATTTGAGATGTGATTCAATCTGGGTTTCTCTTATTCTTCCTGATTTCGTCTGTTTCATCAATCTTTTTCATCGTTTTTTTCTGAAACCGTTTGACCTTGATTGCAAATTTGGGATTGTTAAAAGAGGGTTGATTGTACGGTTCTTTCTGATACGGTTACTAATGTAAAGCTCTAACTTTTTTTTCATTTTTTAAAGAATTTTAAGAATTCAATGTGATTAATGAAAAACTCAGGGCTCTCTGTTCTTTTTCTATCATGTGTTTTGAGTGTGTTTTTTTGCTTCTGTTTCGATTCAGCAAACACACGAGTCCTGAACGATATGCTGCTAGACGGGGCCTGTTTGATTTCCAAGGACTGCCAACTGGGCTGTGAGCTCGAACCCACCACCTGGCCCTTCATGACCAAACTCGAAAAACGACCACTAGACGACACCACTAATCAAGAAATCCACCCGCGGAAGTTCATCAAGCAGTCGGACGGAAATAAACGCCACTCCTCAGATAACTCCGACTCCAGCTCCCTAATCCCAGCCATCGGCCGAGACAACTCCATCAGCTGCCTCATCCACTGCTCCCGGTCCGACTACGGCTCCATCGCATCCCTAAACCGTAGCTTCCGTTCCCTCGTCAAATCCGGCGAGCTCTACCGCCTCCGCAAACAGAATCGTGTTATCGAGCACTGGGTCTACTTTTCCTGCCAGCTCCTCGAGTGGGAAGCTTTCGACCCCATCAGCCTCCGCTGGATGACTCTTCCTCGTATGAACCCCAACGACTGCTTCGTCTTCGCCGACAAAGAGTCCCTAGCAGTCGGGACCGACCTCCTCGTCTTCGGACGAGACCTCATGTGCCACGTCATCTACCGCTACAGCCTCCTGACGAACGCGTGGACCACGGGGATGAGCATGCACGGGCCCCGCTGCCTGTTCGGGTCGGCCAGCCTGGGCGAGATCGCCATCCTAGCTGGCGGGTGCGACTCGCACGGGAACATCCTCTGCTCGGCCGAGCTCTACAATTCGGAGACGGGGTCTTGGACGAGGCTCCCGAGCATGGGGAAGGCGAGGAAGATGTGCTCGGGGGTTTTCATGGACGGGAAGTTTTACGTGGTGGGGGGGATAGGCGGGGGGGCCGGCTCGGAGCTTCTGACTTGCGGGGAGGAGTATGATTTGGACACGGGGGTTTGGAGGGAAATACCGAATATGTCCCCGGTGAGGAACGAGGCGCCGGCGGCCGCGACGGAGGCGCCGCCGCTGATTGCGGTGGTGGGGAACGAGCTGTACGCGGCGAATTATGCGGATATGGAGGTGAAGAAGTACGATAAGGGGAGTAGGGTTTGGGTGGCTGTGGGGAGGCTTCCGGAGAGGGCGGACTCGATGTACGGGTGGGGGCTGGCGTTCAGGGCGTGTGGGGACAGGCTGATGGTGATTGGTGGGCCCAGGAATGCGGGGGAAGGGTTTATAGAGGTGAATGCGTGGGTCCCGAGCGAGGGGCCGCCGAGGTGGGAGTTGCTCGGGAGGAAGAGGTCAGGGAGCTTTGTGTATAATTGTGCAGTCATGGGATGCTGAGGGGGTTTATGTACTATGAGTTTTAGTCATTTTTTACAAACCCCTTCTCTTTTGCTGTTTTGAATTGGGAATGGAGGAAGAATGATGGGAAAAGGATTATCAAAATTTAATTGTGAGATGTTTTCTTTATAAATATAGTCTTTACAAATATTGTTTGCATTAAAATAGTTTTGTTTTTTATTAGATTTACATGTTGGTTTGTTTTTATTATAATGCTTATGAAGAAAAATAATTTTTAACTGCTTATTATAATTTTAAATAGGGATATCAAATTATATTCAGTAATCGTGAACTCTCATTTTACTCTTATTATAATGCTTATTATAATTTTGAAGAAAAATAATTGTAGGGATAGATTTATGAAGGAAATGATATTCACTATATATACTACTATAACCTATCATAGAAGGGATGTTCTAGAATAATCTAGTCTTCTATGTATTTTATACTCTTCTAGTGTTCACTAGACTAGATGATGTTCTAGAACAATCTAGTCTCCTACTCATTTATAATGTATTTTATACTCTTCTAGTGTTCACTAGACTAGATGATGTTCTAGATGATGTTGGTTGGGATGCCTATCTTGTGACTAGTGTGGTCAATGATGCTGCAACCTTATAAGTGGGTCGCTCTGCAGCTCTGCAGACTTGTCTTGATCCTTGGTGGCTTACCACATAATGCACCCCTATTGGCGAGGACGTGACAATAAATAAAAGGTTTTGTCTTTGGATTAGTTTCTTCAGTGTATTTTGTGTTTTGTTATAAATGGGTGAACCAATGTATTTGATTGGGCTTAGGAATTAAAATTTGTTTTGGCCCATAAGTTGAAATTCCTGTTTATAAACACTTTTCATATATTTTACTCCCTCATCCCAAAGCTATAAGCAAAATTGGTGAACTTTGACTTTTTTTGTCCGTCCAATACTTATAATGAACAGTATAAAAAAATTATAAAAAAATAACTAAAATAAAATTTAATAGCTAAATTTTATTATAGTTATTTTTCATAATTGTTTTGTATTATTTATCATATGTATTGGACGAAAATTATAAAAAAATAACTAAAATAAATTTAATAGCTAAATTTTATTATAGTTATTTTTCATAATTTTTTTGTATTATTTATCATATGTATTGGACGAAAATTATAAAAAAATAACTAAAATAAAATTTAATAGCTAAATTTTATTATAGTTATTTTTTCATAACTTTTTTGTATTATTTATCATATGTATGACAAAAAAAGTCAACGTTCACCACCTTGTCTATAGCTATGAGACAGAGAGAGTAGTTTATTAGAGCATTTTTAATAGTATATCACATTTCATTTGAGATATCAACAATAATTTATACATATTTATTTGTAACTTAATATTTCCATGAGTTGAGGTACAATTTTTTTGCTTTATACTTTTAAGAGCTCATAAAATAAGACACAATCAATCTAAACAAAAATGCTTACTTCCCAAAGATTTACGGCAAGTGTTCATGGCCTGATAACTCTAATCACATTAAAATAATCAAATTTTCACTAATTTTGAGTTTAAACAACAAATTATATTCAATCTATAACTCAATTTTGAACTTAAATAAAATTTTAATCTAACTATTTTAAAAATGTATTATATGATTTTTTACAATTTTTTAATTTTATTTATATATATAATTAAATTAAACACATTAATTAAGATTTACAATAATTACATTAACTGAATTACATTAATAAAATAAACATTAAAAACTTACATATTATTAAAACAACATTAAAAATATTAAAATTAAATATTTTTTGAAAAAATTTCCCACATATATTCGACCACTACATTTTTTGTGTGGGACTAACCTATTGATTAATTGCAAAAAATTAAATACTCACACACACGTGTCTCGAGTTCGAATTTTTTACTTTACGTATCCCCAATTCAAATATTCAACCAACTGAGCAAACAACTCTTGACCGACCATTGCATTTTACCGTTCGAAATCAGTATTAGTATAATCTACACAAATATTAATCACACTATTAAAAATTAAACAATGAAAAATAATTAATTTTAAATGGAAGAAATTTTAAATAAATTAATAATAAAAAATAAAAAATACTCAATATAATTTTTAATTAGATAAATTTTACAATAATTGATAAATTTGAATTAGATAAAAAATGGAAGAATAATGTTTGAGTAGAGATTTGAGTTTGAGACAAATTTAAATTGTACTCATTTTGTCTCCTACTTAAATTACATTTTTTTAAATTTATAAACGAGATGTGATTATTGATCTAAGACAAATGAGTACTATTCACACTACTTAATTTGAGTTCTGATTTGAGTTAAAAAAGATAGACAATTAAAGGTGAGTTTGTTTCGAGAGACAAAAATTGAAAACGTTAAAGAGATATATAATGTGCAAAGTTGTCACTGTGAAGATAAACGACTTGGGACAGTCCGACAGTTTTCTAAAGGGCTTCGATGAAAAGGATCTCGATGAAAAGGATCTCGATAATATGCGTAATTATTTTTATAAATATTAAATAAAAATAAAAAAATAAGTTAGTGGCGAGACTTAAAATTTATTTTGTAAGTAGAATCGTTGGATGAGGTAGAAGTTTTTTTAAATAGAAATAGAAAAAATATGAGTTGACGCATGGGTGATTTACTCCTCACTCAAAAGTTGAACCAAAAGTTGAAACTAACACTAAAGATGCTCTAATAATAATATAAAGTTGAAACAAGTTGAAACATTGGTAATATAAATTTGAATTATTTGCAAAATTTTCTGAAAGTATATCGTTTTGAAAATACAAAAAGATCGAATGATTCACAACTCAATTCTAATTTTCAATTTATTTTATTCACAAACTTGTTTTGGGTCAAATTGTGTTTTTCATGTTACCTTAATTTTAATTTTTTATGTATCTTAAATTGTGCGAGATGTGAGGAGGATTAAACCCAATAATTAATGCGAAAAACATTTTTAATTACATGTCATCAATTAATGCAAATTAATGCCAATAGTCTTTTTTTGTTAATTGACTTTTTTTTTCTTACAAAAATATAACATAAAAAATTGAATTGACGTTTTTTTTACATTGATTTATCAACATGTTAGTTGACATTAGATCGTTTCATTAAATAATTAATTTCATAGTCTATAAATAACTCGTCACGTTCTTATTCGAATATTTCCCAAAGATTAGTCACGTTCTTGTAGTTATGACTTCTAATATTTTAAATTTATTGAATGTGAATTATATATATTACATTAATACTACGTACTTTTTTCAAACCAAAAAAATTGAAAGAGTTTTGAGGGCGGAAATTAAAAAAAAAAAAGATAGTAGTATTTTTTAATTTTTAATAAAAAAAAATTGAAAGAGTTTTGAGGGCGGAAATAAAAAAAAAAAGATAGTATTTTTTAATTTTTAATAAAAAAAAAGAAAAAATTAAAAATATATTTTTAGTTGAAAATATATTAATTCTGAATAAAATTTACAAAATAAGTGAATATATTAAATATAATTTTAAAAGCGTGCGCAAACAAATTTAAACAAATTTAAGCAGTGATCAATTTTTCACACTAAGATTAATATAATATTTAGTATCACTAAATAATAATTTTAATTATTAAATATTTGGTAACGTTAAGTAAGATTGTATTTGTTTTATTTGTTAAGGTTAATATCATAATATTTAGTAACACTAAATAATAACTAATAATGTAATTGTTAAATATTTGTTAACGTTAAGTAAATTTGTATTTGTTATATTTGTTAAAGTTAATATCAGAATATAATATATTTTTACTAAATATTTAATATGTAAAAATATATTACTTAAATAAAAATATTAATAACTAAATAAAAAAAATAAAAAGTTGACATGAACGGTGAATATAAGCTTGGTCAAGACAGTGAGCATGCCCAACTTTTGCATATTTGCTCCAACCTTTTTTTTTTTTTTGGATAAAGGTCACTCACTTAAAAAAAGAAAAATATATAATACACTATGCTCATAGAGAATGCAATCCCCATCGCATCACAAGCTAACATACTAGCTCTTCAATCAACCAAACTAACCCTATAGCACTAAAGAATACAAACAATCACTAAGTTTTCTTTTTTTTACTGTCCAAATCTATTTCACTGGCCCAATTCACTGGCCCAATGCTTCAATCTCTTGATTGAAATTTCGCTCTATCAAAGCGCCAATTGTGGAATGAATGAAAGTGAAGTTTCTGTTTTTCCTTATAAAAAAAAAACGAAAAAACTTCAATGAGGTGGGCACGTGTGCCTCGAGTCTCTCTCCTCGAGTATGTCCACATTTAAATAATGGTTTTAAAGTATAATAAAATAATATAGTAATAAATAAATAAATAAAATAAGAATTTTTTTTATAAGAGGAGAGACGAGAAATTCCACCCCACCCGATCGGAGGTCCTCGATCGAGTATGATGTAAATCGAGAAATGTCTCAGAGTAGCAGACACCTGTGCGAAAGAGCCGTCTATCTCACTCACGTCATCATAGGCCTTACCGGTGGACTATGCCCCAAAGGACAAAATAAGAAAAATTGATTTATAATTACGTAAGTAGAATTATCATTTTAATTATATATTATATTATTTTTATATTATAAAAATTATATAATTATATATATTAGATTATAGATAAATATTATTTTATTTTTTTATTATATATCAATTATTTTAATATAATAATGAAATATTTGATATATTTTAATTAAAAAATTGTTTTAAAATTGTTTTTATGTAAAATAAATTAATATAAAATTAAATATATTTAATATAAACTTTTATAATAAAATAAAATAATATAAATAATTTTTTATAAATAAAATTTTAATTTTTTTTGAGGTTTTCTATCTATTTAGCAGCTCCCTTATAATAGCAGTTCCCTTATACTCCCTTCCTTCCACTCTAAAATAAAAACCTTCGCAAAAGTGACTATTAATCTGATTTTGAGTGAGTAATTATTACTCTATATTCTTAGATTTCATCCATCTCTATATATAAACCTTTCTCACCCCTTTCTCAATCCTCAACATCCTTTTCTCTCTCTGTACTCTGCAAATCCACTTTCCCTCTCCGTCAATAACCAATGGCGGAATCTCAACAAAAGCGCCTCAGATCCGAACACGAATCCGACGATTCCAATCCGATCTCGAAGCGCCAAAAGCCTCCTCACACCAACATTCCCTCTCTTCTCGAAGACGACGAGCCGAGCCACGACCTGTCAGCCGAGATCGCTTCCGCCGCCGCCTTAGAATTCGATTCTCCGCCGTCTGAGGACCGGAACACCGGCGGAGAAGAGGACGAGAGCGCCGTATCCGTAATGAGGCACCTTCTGGAAGCTTCCGACGACGAGCTCGGGATTCCTAATCCCGAGGGATGCAATAGTAACGGCGGAATTAGATCCGATTTCGATTTTGATTTTGAATTTGAATTTTCACCACCGTTGTTTGGTTTTGTGGATGATGGGATTTGGGAGCTCGAAGATGTGGCTGCCAATTATTACGCTCTGCTTCAATCGGAGCTTTTCATGTAGACTAACCAGTCGGTAGAAAAAGGAAACATTCACTTGTTTATTAATTTATATTCATTGGATAATCCATTGTATTCTTATTACAAGTCCATTTTTTTTTATTAGAAAAGTGGTTATATGACTTATGGAGTATCATTTTGCACAATTACTAATAAAATAAAATATAAATTAGTATACTTTTATTTGATGATTATTTATTTTTATTAATTCTGACGATAGTAATAGTATTATGTTTTACTCTTAAAATAAATCAATTTGAGGCTCAAAGAAAAAGTAAAATATTGCAAACATAAGAAATTAAATAATAACAAATTTTGGATTTATATCAATTCTGAATTCTACTTTATTACGGTTAAGAGCAATTTGTACCTATGTACATAATTGGTGAAGAAAATATAAATTAAGAGAGAAAAAAAGAATATTTTAAAGTTTAGATATTAGTACAACTTGATAGTCCTTCCGTCTCGTGACAATAGGCCACGGCTGATTGAATTGTGACTATTAATCTGGAGAGGAGTGAGTATATTTTTATTAATTTTTTATATTAAAAAGTTGATGGTAAAAATATATTTTCAAATTAATAAATAAATAATTGAGAATAGTGTTAAAAAATTAGGTAAAAAATTAAGAATATACTCCCCCAATCTTTTTTAAATGTTGTACTATGATTTTCACAGTTTTTAAGAAATATTTTTTTCCCTAATATAACATTATTTAATGATATTAATTTACTATTATTTATTTGAATTTATCTCTATATCTTCTCATTCTTTTTTTAATTTATATAATTATAAAGAGTAATTAATTAGAATATTTATAAAAACACAAAACGTCAAGAGGGAGTATATGTAACGTCAATTAGAGGGAGTATATGTAGGGGTGACTATTCGGGTTCGGGTATTCGGGTTTGTACCGAAATATCCGCACCCTTTAGGGTTTTTGGGTACTCATAATCAATAAATTTGGGTAAAGGGTAGGGTTATTGAATTCATTTTAAAAAATATTGGCTATTAGGGTACATGATTACCCGTTCGGATATACCCGAAATACCCGATTAATTATTTAAATTAAAATAATAAATATATTGATATATTAATTAAAAATTTAAAACATTATATATATAATAAATGACATATTTTTATTATTTTTAATTATAATTTTGTTTTTATTGTAATTTTAAATTTTAATTGATGATTTTTTATTGTTATTTGATGAAAATAAATCATTGAATTTGAATATTATTATTGATTTTTTGTAAATTAAAAATTTAGGGTAATTTTGGGTACTCGATTACCGTACCCGTTTACCCGGCCCGGGTATTGGGTACCCGATTTACTAAAGAGGGTCGGGTTATGGGATGAATTTTTTTAATTATTAGGGTACGGGTACCCGAAAAATTCGGGTGCGGGTACTCGTCCGTACCGAATAGTCACCCCTAAGTGTATGTTAATGAAAAAGATAAAAACTTGATTGTCTAACCCTCCTCTTCCACCCTACTGCTGTCCCTGAAACATTGGGTTTTTTTCATTTACAAATGAAGTGAGTGATATTTATTTACAATAAACATTGGTCAACCTGAAACATTATGTTTTTTTCATTTAAAAATGAAGTGAGTAGTATTTATTTAGCAATCAGGTACAGAAGAATGGTCTGTTCCTGTTGGGACTGGCCGCAGGCCCAACGACAATCTTATGAATTACAAAAGGTATAAAAGTGTAAATATCACATTTTTCGTTTTTCTAAATAAGGGTTTATTACATTTTGCAACTCCATGTATGTGGTTTTTTACACTTTGCAACTTAATCGGAATTTCATAACACTTTGCAACCCATGTATACGGGTTTTCACTTTGCAACCTGGATCGGAATATTCGATAGAATATTCCGTTTAAAAGTGTTTTTGAGAAATAAAAAAATGCATCACATTGGCTGATTATATATTTACCCTCACTCAATTTCGGTCAATTTATATTATATTATATATTATATTATATATTATGTATATATATAATATTAATTAAATGAAAATTGAAGCTCTGATGCATCTTTTTTTTTTTTTGCTTGCTTCTTTCCACGGCAACAACAACAGCAGCTGCCACACCATGAACAAGATGATGACAAAGTCTTGGCTAGACTCGTGAGAGATGCAGACCCATACCCGTAATTAAAGGGCTTGTCTATTGATGACGAAAATTGAATAATGGTCAGCATGAACCCTAATTCAATTCAATTCCAATACATTCAATTTCAATTTCGAGTTTAGGGTTTGTTGACGAAGTCATCCTCGTTGGTGATACCCACTGGATTTACGCCTTGACAAATGCCCAACCTTATGTCTTTCACCATCACCGAGATCGAGAGGTTCTTGCACAGATCTGGGACGGGGGCGGCACGAAGCAACTGGGCCATGACGAGTTGATGAAGATGATGATTATGATTTTTATAGTTTGATTGTAGATTTTTTTTTTTTGTATTGATAGATGTTTTGATTTTTTTTATTAATGGTAGAAAATTGGGATTGAGTTTGACGGAAAAGATGATGTTCATCATTGATTTTTAATTTTATTAATTCAAAAATAATTAATAACGGGTAAGTACATTAATACCCTTCCACTTTCAAAATAAATGTACACTCATGCTTCATTGGCGCGTGATTTTCAATCTCTCAAAATATTCTATCGAATATTCCGATACAGGTTGCAAAGTGAAAACCCGTATACATGGAATTGCAAAGTGTTCCGAAATTTCGATTAGGTTGCAAAGTATAAAAAACCCCATACATGGGGTTGCAAAATGTAATAAACCCTCCAAATAATAGTAATAATTTATCAAAACAAAAATGTGCCGAATAAAAAAAAAAGGTTCAACCTTAAAATAAAATGACAATTCAAAACCGATAGTCCAACAAATATCCCAAAGCTCAAGAGATTTTAATTATAAAGATCCCAGCAAACAAAATATCTAGAGTCGACAGTCCTACACAAACAGTTGAGACAAAGCTCAACACCCTCCATCCTCCTGCTTCTTAGCCAAATAAACCACAAAACCTTACTCTTCATCTTCTTCATCTCCAGCACCACCAGAGGTCTTTTTCGCAGCTGCCTTTAGGTTCCTTCTCTTCACTCTGCCAGGGCGACCACCGCCGAACGGGCTTGTCAGAGAGAAGTCGATATGCTTCTGAGATTCTACTCTCACCATGAAAGATGCTACATTCACAACTTGCCTCCCAACCCTAATGTACAAAATAATTAGACACAATTAAATGAAATCAAATTGCAACAAAAAAAAAAAACAGTTGCAATAATACTACTGAAGAAGAACAGACTTAATTACTAACATTGATTAATACTTGACAGGAATCAGGAGAAAGTGTTTTAAATTAGAATTTTAAATTTTCAAAGGGTTTCCAAACATTAGTACAAATAACTAAATACTAGAATAATTCTAGTGTTACCCATCATCAACAAATTAAGTGAACATATATCATCAGAAGATGAAAAGAAATGCTTACATAAAATCCATTATTCCATTAGAACTAAACTGAAATCAAATAAATTATGATATACAAAAGAACTAAACTGAATCAAGAAACATACAATAACCATCCACATTACCTGATATGCCTTTGCCTGATGAGAACTCTAGCATGGTGAATAGACTTGGCCATGCCTGCCTTAAAGACAAGAGTCTGGAGGCGCCGTTCGAGGAAGTTCTCGACAGTGAGTGCCAAGACATAATCGAGCTTGTTCTGGCTCTCGTCCAGAAGCCCGTACCGGTTCATCCTCCTAAGAAGAGCTTCACCCTCGAAAATACGACGGGGATCCTTCTCATCAAGGGTCAAAAGGTCTCTGGCATTATTCCTGATGCGGCTAAGGGCATACTGAACCCTCCAAAGCTCCCTCTTGCATCTCAAGCCATATTCTCCAACGAGCTTTAGCTCAGCATCAAGCCGTTCCTTCTCGTACGGGCGACGGGGCTTCTTAAAAGTCTTCCCGTCTGTACAATTGAACCATTAGTAATCTTTCACAATAACCAAGTACTGTATTTCCTAATTCCAGAATTATTTTCTTGTGATTGAAATAAAAATGATTTATTTAGCAATCGATCAATTCGAATGGAACTGTAAAATCAATGAAACGAGAAATAACGAGATAAATCAATTAGAAATCGATCAATTAGAAATTATCTTTCGAAGATACTTTATCGTTTTGTGAAATTATCTTTCAATCAGGAGCTAATGAAACAAGATCGATAATACATGTCAACACAAACTGAATCACTGATTGCGAACATGGATTAAAAGTATAACAAAACGAAGAACACAAATGAGGGCGTTGATAGGTGAAAGAAGAAAGTACGGCGGCTTACAGTTGCGGTTGACCGCGACGTGCACCATGATTTTCCTACTCCGTTGCCGATGCGACCGTCACTCCGCCTACCTGGAAAATGCTGGGTCGCAGTAGAAGGGGAGGCTAGGTTTAAAATGGAGGAATTTAGGGATCAGCAATATATATATATTCTCTTTAGGGCCTAAACCCTAATGGGCCGTTGGGGCTTGGTAATTTAAGGGTTGAAATACGGATTTGGGCTTCTGTCTTTCTTTCAATTCTTTGTGTTTTAAACCGCACCTCAATTTGTAATTGGGTAAATGATATTTTGTTCGAATAAAAAATCGAACACTACCACGATTATATTATGTAATTGGAATGTAACAACAGTAATTAAAACCAAACCACTATAAATGTTCGAACTCCAAAAAAAAATGAAAACTTAGTACTCTCTTCGTCTCGTTGTACAAGTTACATATGGAGGCTCTTACTAATTAAAGCTATTAGACATATATCTTATTTAGGAAATTCTGATATTGTTAATATAGATAGAATTTTTAGGAAATCTTCTACCAAAATATTAGGTCATGATGTACGCTATATATACCGATAATCATAATCAATAAACAGTAGAAAATCATTCTCCAAAACTTATCATGGTATCAGAGCGATTTTCGATTCTAACCTAAAAAAAAAAAAAAAAAAAAAAAAAAAAAAAATTGGCTACTGTCGCGTCTCTGCCGTCGTTCTTCGTCTCGCCGCCCTCTCTACATCATCACAAACATGACCAGCGATAGTCAACCCATAGATGCCTCCTCACAAGGCGTCACCTTTAAATCTCCATTCTATCTTCATCCCTCAGATCATCCGGGCCTTAAAATCTGCCCAGTTGTTCTTAAGGGGGAGAATTATGGGGAATGGTCTTCATCGATGTTGAACTCATTGAAGGCCAAACGCAAACTTGGTTTCATTAATGGCAAAATTCTCCAACCCGATGATAAGGATGAACTTATTGAGGATTGGCATATGGTCAATTCTATGCTCGTCGGTTGGATCGTTCAGTCTATTGATGTGTCTTTGCGCTCGTCCATCACATATTTTCCTACGGCTAAAGAGCTTTGGGACGATCTCAAGCAACGCATCTCCGTCGGAAATGGACCACGAAAATTACAACTGCGTTACGACATCGCATCTTATCGTCAGGACGGTAAATCAGTTTCTGACTATTACAATCATCTCAAACAATTGTGGGACGAACTGGCTACGTACGTTACTCCAATCACTTGTACCTGCACTGGCTGCACATGTAATCTCACCACAACTATACTTCAAGAACGTGATGAGGAAAAGACTCACCAATTCCTCATCGGCCTAGACGATGCCTTATTCGGATCCTTACGGTCGAATATTTTGGCTCAAGAACCGCTTCCGCCAATCAATCGCATTTACTCTCTCGTCGTCCAAGAAGAGCGTCTCAAAACGGTTGTCACTTCTCGTTCTGTGACCGACAATCATGCCTTCGCTGCTCGTAGGTTCACACCTGGGTCTAAAGTTGGATCCTTTGTTGATAAATCTACATTGTTATGCACTCATTGTAATAAATCGGGTCATGACACGACGACATGCTTCAAGATTCACGGGTATCCGGACTGGATGAGGAACGACTTGCCACCCGTCGGGCTGGAAATATCAATCCCGCACCTGCCTCCGCCTCTTCGTCAGGTCCTTATCCTGGTTCTGGCCCTGGTTTTGCGCACCCTGTTCAGCCGGCTGCCCCTGGTCCTTCCACAATTTTAACTGAGCAAGACCGTCATGCTTTCTCTCCTGCCCTTAATTCAGATCAGTGGGCTGCCGTGATGAAGCTTTATAACTCCATGAATCTGGACTCATCTCACTCGGGTAAGCTAACTTCTTGGATTCTTGACACCGGTGCCTCCTTTCATATGACTGGCGATCGGTCTCTCCTCCAAGACATTGTCCCTATCCCGCCGGTTCCGATAGTTCTTCCAAATGGCAGTGCTTCGTCGGCTCGATTTTCCGGCACCTTAAAATTTGCATCTATTGCTTTACCGAATACGCTACTTATTCCAAACTTAACATGCAACTTGCTGTCATTCTTTGAGCTAGCTCGAGATCTACATTTGTTAATCTTGATGACCGATCGTGTTGTTGTCCTACAGGAGCTCAGTTCGAGGATGGTGATTGGCGTGGGTAAGCCACATGGGGGGGTCTATTGGCTGAAGACTTTTGCATCGACTGCTCGTGCATCTGCCACTCAGTCTCCAGTCAACTCGGCTCGTCTTTGGCATCATCGACTCGGACATCCTTCAGGGCCTATTTTGTCCTCTATTTCGGCATTACATCTAGCTAATTCTACATTGTCTAAGCTTAGTCCGTGTGACATTTGTTTTCGGTCCAAACAAACTCGTTTGTCTTTTCACAATAGTTATAATAAAGCTACTCATTTGTTTGAACTTATTCATTGTGATGTATGGGGTCCGTATAGCACACGCTCGTCCTCTGGCGCGTCTTATTTTCTAACCATTGTCGATGATTTATCTCGGGCTGTCTGGGTTAATTTATTTCAGTCCAAGACTGAGGTTTCAGGTCTACTACAGAATTTCTTTGCTATGGTCGATCGACAATTCCAACAAAAGGTATGTCGAGTTCGCACTGATAACGGCACCGAATTTCTCCCTTTGTGTTCCTACTTCAACTCACATGGTATTATATTTGAGACGTCATGCGTTGCTACGCCACAACAAAATGGTCGCGTTGAGAGAAAACATCGACATCTCCTTAATGTCGCACGCGCCCTACGTTTCACTGCTCATCTTCCATTGAGTTTTTGGGGTGAGTGTGTCTATACAACTGCTTATTTAATTAACAGGACGCCGACTCCCAATCTTAACGGCAAGTCCCCGTATGAGATATTATTTGGTCGGCAACCCTCGTATGATGTGCTTCGAGTTTTCGGTTGTTTGTGTTTTGCAGCCCAAATTCCTAAACACCATGATAAATTCTCTTCTCGAAGTCGCAAGTGCATTTTCATTGGCTATCCTCAAGGGAAAAAGGGTTGGTTACTTTATGATCTGGAACAACATGTCATCTTTGCAAGTCGCGATGTCGTTTTCTTTGAAGAGCATTTTCCGTTCTCGTCTCAACCTATAGCTCCAGATTTAACGGATGTCGAGCAATCTGCTAGACCAATTTCCATATTTGAAGATTTGAATCCCTCTGTTCCCTCGCCTCCGGTGCCGATTTCTCCACCTCTTTCCCCAGCCAGGGGGAGTTCTCCACCGATTGTCGAGCCTGGTTCCCCATCGTCTGAGCCTGTTTCCTCTGAGCTTGCGCTCATTAATGATTCAACAATGGCTAGTCTCGGTGCCAGACATCGACGTCCACCCTCATATTTGGATGACTATTATTGCAGCACCACTCGCTGCCTCGAACCTCTCTCGGCCGAGCCTCCTATTTCGTCCTCAGGTACACGGTTTCCAATAGCGAACTTTCTCTCTTGTGCCAAGTTCTCTCCTATACATGCAGGCTTTCTTGCTGCCATTACACCCAATGTTGAGCCGTCATCTTTCAAGCAAGCTGTGGTACATGCTCATTGGCGTGCAGCTATGACGGCTGAGCTGGACGCACTCATCAAAAACAACACATGGCGATTAATGTCGCTTCCCCCAGGTAAGAAACCAATTGGATCGAAGTGGGTTTATCGCATTAAATACAACTCTAATGGCAGCATCGAACGTTACAAAGCTCGTCTGGTCGTTCTTGGAAATCGTCAGATAGAGGGCGTCGATTTTACCGAAACATTCGCCCCTGTTGCACGAATGGCATCAGTCCGCGTCTTTCTTGCTGTCGCCGCGATCAAGCATTGGGAGCTTCATCAAATGGATGTTCACAATGCATTCTTACATGGCGATCTCCATGAGGAAGTTTATATGACCCCGCCTTTGGGCCTTCCTGGTGTTCCAGCCGGTCATGTATGTCGACTTCAAAAGTCATTGTATGGTCTTCGGCAGGCTCCTCGAAATTGGTTTGCAAAATTGTCTGCCGCTCTTCGTGAATATGGATTTCGACAGAGCTACGCCGACTATTCACTGTTCTCGTATACTCGTGGACATATAACCATTCACGTTCTCATATACGTCGACGATCTTATTATTGCCGGTAATAACTCGTCTAGCATCTCTCAGTTTAAACTCTATTTGGGGTCGTGCTTTCACATGAAGGATTTGGGCATTCTGCGTTATTTCCTCGGGATAGAAATTGCTCGAAATGCCACTGGTCTATTTCTTTCTCAACGAAAGTACATCTTGGATATTCTATCTGAATCTGGGCTGTTAGGGGCGAAGCCGTCCGATTTTCCAATGGAACAAAACCATCGTCTGGCGCAGTCCACTGCCGCGGCGTGTCCCAACCCCGATCGTTATCGCCGTCTCGTCGGACGTCTCATTTATCTGACTATTACTCGATCGAAAATCTCATATTCGGTTCACACGCTCTCACAGTTTATGCAATCCCCGACGCTGGATCATTGGCACGGTGCCATTCGTCTCCTCCATTACTTGAAAGGCAGCCCCGGCAAAGGTTTGCTCCTTTCTGCCTCTAGCTCTTTACAACTTCGTGCATATTGCGATTCGGATTGGGCTGCCTGCCCCCTCACGCGTCGGTCCGTCACAGGTTTCTTCATTCAACTGGGTGATTCTCCTGTTGCTTGGAAGACTAAGAAACAAGTCACCGTATCTCGCTCTTCCGCCGAAGCTGAGTATCGGTCCATGGCTTCAGCCTGCTGTGAATTAGTCTGGCTCAAGTCCCTATTATTATCTCTTGGCGTTTTTCATAGTCGGCCCATGCACTTATTCTGTGACAACCAAGCAGCTTTGCATATCGCTGCGAATCCGGTTTTTCATGAACGAACCAAGCATATTGAGATTGATTGTCATCTCGTTCGTGATCAGATTCAGGCTGGACATGTCACTACCTGTCATCTAGCTTCTGAGCTCCAACCTGCTGATCTTTTCACCAAAGCACTCGGCAAACAACAGTTTGTTTTTCTCTTGGGCAAGTTGGGCATGATTGATCCACACGCTCCAACTTGAGGGGGAGTATTAGACATATATCTTGTTTAGGAAATTCTGATATTGTTAATATAAATAGAATTTTTAGGAAATCTTCTACCAAAATATTAGGTCATGATGTACGCTATATATACCGATAATCATAATCAATAAACAGCAGAAAATCATTCTCCAAAACTTATCAAAAGCTAAAAACAATAATTTTCAAATCACGTTACGCTCGTACCGCTTCCCTCTTCTATCGTTTTGAACGTGTTTTCAACATATAATATTATTTTCATTAAAATTTAAATGAAAAAATGAAGATGAATTAGAATATATGTGATGGTGATGTAGGCATGTAGCTATTATTTAATCGTAAGTTTTGCCTAATACCCTAAATCAAATATATACTTAGCAATCCAAATATCATTAACATCGGATCAAGATGAACTATAGGATTATAGGAACATCGGCAAAATTTCCTTACACGTGAGTAGTTATAATTATAACTCATTTCGTCGCGACTAGTTTCAACATGTCGGTCAATGGTGGCTGCTCTCCTCCTCCTCCTCCTCCTCTCCACCCCTAAACCCATTGAGGGCAGAAATTACCTATATGCCCATCCTCCACATTGCCGCTCCGACCGCCACCCAAAATAACCTGCTGTCCCGGCGACAACGACTTCATATAATGTCCTCTGTGATTAACTGATTCCGGCTGAACGAAACAGCCACATAGACTGATTGCTCACCATCTGAAGAAACGAATGAAGTCGCCGGAATAGACCCAGAGCTCCAGACGGAGATGTTGAGGGAGGTGAAGTTGGAGGGAATGGGGAATATGGTGGCAGCAAGATAACCATTTTCTTTTCTTTTGCTTTTTAGGGGTAGGAATGTAATTTCACTTGTTGGACTCTACAATGATCACACCCTAAATGTTATTTATACCCTTGTTCAAAATTTACTGTCTTTTAAAGAAAAAAAAACTTATGGGTTTTTAGATTAATGATCGAGGGAATTAGTGAGATTGGTAAGCAATCCGTGATACAATGCAAATAAAACAAGTTTAAGAAAAAAAGGCATCATCTAAAAAGGAATACTGTTTCACTACTATTAGATTATGACATAAACTAAGTGTAATCTTCTTGAATCAATTTTGTACAAACCCCAGGTGATTCTAATTTTTGGTGTTAAATAGACTGGTTCTGATTATTAAGCGAAAGTAAATAAAAAATTTATATATTACTATCATCAGAGCGAGATTTCAATCATCCGATCTCTGTAGGTTAATTTTTGCACTAAATTTTGATGCAATAACATATTTATTAGACAGATCGACTCCATTTAGACAGGTCAATCAGTCGATGTTTTTTCGCAAGATAATCCTCAAAGGATAAGACATTCTTATTTCTCGCAACTGACCTAAGACGGAAGGATTTGATTTCGTATATCTTGGAAGTGCTTCACGTCCGTACCCCACAACCTGTATATCCATCGATCCATCATCAAATCATAACCACAAAAGTGAATAACATTACTATCTGATCAGCGTTATAATACACACACATATATTACATATGCATGTATCAAACATTTTAAAACTTACCAGCAGTTGATTCCGACAGCATTCGCCCCAGCCTTATCGGCTTTCCTATCATCTCCAACATGAACTGCTTTACTGGCCTCTATAGACAGTTGATCTAAATAAGAATACACAATGGGCGCATGATTTTCGAAGATAAAACATCACAAATCCATGAAATGGGGTGCCTTTAATTAGAGACCTTTACCTAAAGCCTCTATGAATATCTTCCCGTCTGGCTTCTCGTATCCAACCTCTGAAGATATTATGACAGCATCAAACCTAAAGCAAAATCCACAAAGAAATAAACAATAAAAAGATGCAATCTAAATAAAAAAACAAAAAACGAGACTCACAGATCTAACACATTGAGATCCTTCAGTAACTTTCTCAAGCGAGAGTCGAAATTTGACACGACAGCTAGTTTAACTGCAGTAGCACCACCATTCGATCGAGATATACATAAGTTATATAGCAAAGAAACGATTACGACTAATGCGGAAGTGCATAAAGACCTCCAGAGTCTTTTAGACATAACATTGTTTCATAAGCTCCTTCAGGAAGATGCCATGCATCACCATTCGCATAGTACTGAACGTGAACGAAAATGAAAGATTAAAATGAAACCATATGGATCTCAATCGACATGAATCATGCCACACTTGTGGTTAATAAGATTAAATCAATCACCTCGTATACTTCTTCAAAGTAATTTGCATTGTCACAGCCGGTGGCTTCGGAAACAACGAGTTTCCAAAATGGTTTGCCATCGCCCTACCAAGTAATCGACAGTCCAAGTTCAAATAAAAAAACTACTCCGTATAAGAATTCAGTACGGGAGATGTTTTATACAAACCTGATACCGAAGTTTTTCGTGCCATGGAGCAGAGAAAGCCTTTTTGAAACCTTGTTTTATGTTAGTTGCATTAGATTGCAGACCTTTTTCAATTGACAACATCATCAAGAACAGAAAAATCAGAAACTCGGAAAATAAAAACCTAATTACTCTGTTAATTCGAGCAAGAAATGACAACAAAAACAAAATCAATTAAATTAAAATTGGTTGCAATATGAATAACTCAACTGACCATATTTTCGGCCGATAGTTAAGTAGGTTTCTTCAACCGGGTTGGTCAGTTGCAGGAGCGTGCCGCCGGCGTCTAATAGCAACCCATCATATGCCCTCCGTTTCATATCGATTCCTTCTTTACCTGAAAAATTAAATTCAGTTGGGCAAAAGGGAAATTAGTGACATGGGTTTTCAAGGAGGGATGAGAAATGTCGAAATCGGCAGGGTCGGGCGCACAATAGCAGGCGGCGGTAAATTAACGTGCGCCGCGACCATTTTCCGACTGTTTTTTGTTGTTATTGGGAAGACGGGTAAACCTGTGCGAATAGAAGAAATAGAAGAGGTGATGGAATTTGAGAGCCTGAAATGAGAGGGTTTGATGGCTCTGAATAAAGTGGAGGCCTCCATTACTCTTGTAGCTGAAGAAGACGCGAGCAAATATTCGGGACTTTGAATAAACTGAAAATAAAATTGTCTTCGACAGTATTCAATTTTCTCACCCGGCAGAATCTGATCGTTCTATAACTCCTAACTTTGTGGGCTTATGAAATAACTGTTTGGGCTTATGAAATTTAATAAGTAAGCCCAACTGGTTGCAGTATTTTAAATGGCCCGTCATAAATCACACTAAACAAATGGAGTACAGTACTTAACAACTTGAATTTTTAATTTATTTATAACGAGAGAATAATTGTGTTTGGGGCGTTCAAGTCTCGATTTGGTCCACTCAAAAGAGTCGATTTCAATTTAGTCCTTTAAATCCAAAAAGTATAGTCAAATTAGTTCAATCTGATTGGAAAATTCAAATTTTCGTCGGAAAAACACGTGAGATTTTTTTCGATCAATTTTGATAACTAGTTACCAAACGTATCTACCATGTGAGCATCACATAGACCGATTTGAACGATTAAAAAATCAGTTTCAATTAGTCTCTTAAATCACAAATATGTAGTCAAGTTAGGTTCTTTTGGACTTAATTTCAGTTCAGTTCAGTTCAGTTCAGTTCGCTTAAGTTCAGTTCAGTTCAGATCGCTTTAGTTCAGTTCACTTCACTCCCCTTTAAAATAAATTAAAATAAGATAAATAAAAAATAATTTAAATCTATAATTTTCAATATACAATCTAGTTATTTTCATAATAATATTAATATTTTTTAAAAAATATTTAATAATTTATAAAAGTTATTATTGTTTTTATAAAAAAATCAATTCTTCAGATCAGATCACTTAAATTCAGTTCAGTTCAGTTCAGATCGCTTAAGTTCAGTTAAGTTCAATTTGATCATAAAATTCAAATTTTCACTTTGAAAAAAAATTGTATACAACGAGGATTGAACTTGTTCTTTTCCTTTAAATGAAATTAATTATTATTAAAATTTATTAGAAATTTATGTATTTAGAACTTATGACACATAAAACACTCTTTCTAACTAAATATTTTATTTATTTTTTACTATTTTTTTTTTTAATTTTTATTAATAAATCAAAATCAATACTTAGTAAATTATAATTACTAGTTATTTATTAATAACTAGTTTCGTATATTAATTATAGTTTATAATTTTTATTTTTATTTATAATTAAATTAAATTAATTATTAATAATTGATTTAAAATTATTTAAAAAATTAAATAAAATCAATAAAAATATATAAAATTAATTAATAAAAAAATAAAACACTTATTTGGAAAATATGTTTTATGGGATATAAATTTTAAATAAATAATATTTTCAATAACTCATAATAATAATTACTTAATAAAAAAATTATTTTTAAATTCAAAATGTTATTTTTAAAATTATATTTAAATGTAACTCAAATAAATACTACGTAATGACAATATGGTCTCGATTGTAGTGAATGACTCACTTGGTTGAACTTATCTTTTTTAAAAGAAAAGAACTAGTTAAATCGTTCTTGTATTCAATATCTTTTTTTCAGTGAAAATTTGAATTTTACGATTAAATTAACTATATTTTTGTGATTTAAGAAAATAAACTGAAACCTACTCTTTTTTAGTGGACTAAGAATCTGTTCTTTTGGACTTAATTTCAGTACATTTTAATTCAGTTCAGATCGTTTCAATTCAACTTCGATTAAGTTCGTTTCAAAATAAATTAAAATAAAATAAATAAAAAATAATTTGAATTAATAATTTTAAATATAATTTAGTTAATATCACAATATTATTAATATTTTTAAAAAAATATTTAATGATTTATAATAATTATTATTATTTTTATAAAAAAAAAACAGTCCGATTCAGTTCATATCGCTTAAGTTCAGTTCAATTCAGTACAGATCGTTTCAGTTCAGTTAAATTAGTTTCATTCCAAAAGAACATGTCCTAAATAGGTTAAGGAGATGCTCGCAGGGCAGATATACGTGACACTTAATTAATCAAAATTAATCGGAAAAAAAATCTACGTGTCTTTTTCCGACGAAATTTTGAATTTTCCGATCAAATCGAACTAAATTGACTATACTTTTGTGATTTAAGAGACTAAATTGAAACCGACCATTTTTAGTAGATCAAATCGAGATTAACTCTTTTTAAGAGACCAACAAAATTTTTCTCTCTATTTATAACAAAATTGGCTCATTTAGTTCAATACATATTTATTTAGATTTAGATCAGTTCATTTCAAATAACAATCGAATATTCGAATTTCATTCAAATACGTACGTACAGGGCTATACTTATCGACACATATATATATTTTAAAATTTTCATCAAATTAAAACAGGCAATTAGAACTAAATACAATTGATTATTAATCTCTTACATACTGTAATCAAATAACCTAAAATTAATATTCACATTTTTTCCATTGAAAAAATTCTTTGATTTGGGTATTTTGTCAACGACAAATAAATCCTACTTAGATTATTCAATAATCGTCAACACGCTTGGGTCTTCCTAACAAATTTAACCACCGAAAGACAAAAAATCATTATATTGAAATCCTCCCAGATCGACGAAGACTCACATGCTTTTTCATTCTATATACTATTCATTTAAATACATTTATTACGGAGTAATAAATTTTCAATGTTACTTAGAGCATTTTCAATGGTGTACCTCATGATGAAGTACAATTTAGTTGACACATCACAAAATAATTATACTTATCAATTTGTACTTCACCATCCCAATAGTTGAGGTACAATTTTTTTTCTTTATGCATGTGAGACCCCCAATTTAAAACACATATCAAATTGCACTTAGTATCAAATATTTGATACTCAAAATTTATCTCTCCAAATTGTACTTACCTCCCCAATAGTGTACTTAAGTACAATTTCATGCCACATATGAATTGTATCTGCCATTAAGATGCTCTTATGAGAAAACTACAAGAATATATTTCGAATTTTATCATTCTTACTTTCCTCCTAATTTCACTTTTATTTTTTAATTTAATTTATCATTTTTCTCTTGACTAGTTTATTTTTCTTCAATTCAAAATATTATTTTTATTCTCGACTCAAAATTCAACATTTTTTTAATGTACCTGAAAGAAAAGTATTACAAAAGGGGAGTAAAAATTAATTGAAAGATAAAAAGTACATAAATGTTAAAAAAATGACATAATTGATCTATTAATGTATACGAGATACATTTCTTTTCCACGAAATATAAGCGAGTCAAATGTACTGTGAATGGGAATAAAAATTAATGGAGGAATGAATGAATAACGTATGTGTTAATTATGAGATCGGAGGGCAAATCTCAATGTTAATAATGAGAAAAAGATTTGATTGAGAAATGAATGAAAAATTTAGATGATCTCACTGTTAATTATGAGAAATTAAGACAAGTTTCACTGTTAAGAGCAGGTAAACGTCAAGAGTTATTAGTTCAATTGGTAGAACATTTGAATTGAAGACCTTGAGGTCTAAGGTTTGAACCCGAGACATTTTAATTGACCTATACAAAAAAAAAAAATAGGTAAACCATGACCACACAACGAATTAATCTTCAGCGAAATCCCAGTATTAGTTATGAGAAAAAGATTTGACCGAGACTAATTGCCAATGATGCATTTTTTATCGTATATTTTTTTTAAATTTAATTTTGGAAACATCTCACATTTTGTAGTACAAAAGAACTACTCATACTATATTCAACAATAATATAAAAAAGGAAATCAGACTCAACTTAATAAGTATGTAAATTAAACAATAAAAAGAAAGTAAAGGAGAGGTATTTTTTTTAAACAGGTTATAAACTCTGGTATTTTAAACAATAAAAGACCAAAATACCCTTAAAATTATTACCTTTTATATATATACAAAAATTCAAAATTTATTATTTAGTTAATATAATTATTTTTTCTTTTATATATATAAAAAAATTGCAAATTTATTATTTAGTTAATATATATAATTATTTTTAATTATTTTTTTTCGTTTATAATAATTTGTTTTTGGTAATTTTATTTAGAGTTAATACATGAAAACACCCATTTACATAACACAAAAATGAAAAATAACCACTTTTATAAATACATGTAAAAACTACCCAACTTAAAAGTAATGGACTAATGTACCCTTGAAATGCAACGGTTGTACGAAGAAAAAAGAGTGACTTCTAATAAAATTCTTATTTGCTGAATATATAATAAGGATCATTATACATTCTAAAATTATTACTAAAACTAATACGAAGTAGTGAATTTTTTATATATACTAATGCAATTTATTACTTTTTTTATTCTTTCAATTTTTTAAGTATCTTTTTTAAGTTTATGTTTTTTTAATTAATAAGTTTAAAATATTTATTAAAAAAAACTTAAGTTACGATGTTTTTGTTGTTTTGTAATGAATTTTTTTATTATATTTTGTTTTAGTTTTTTAATATAAAAATATATTTGGTATATTAATTAAAAATTATAATTGTAACTTAATAAACAAATTGTATTTAGCAAATATTTAACCTTAAAAAAATGTAAATAGCAATGTCCATAAAAAAGTTAATGTGAATATTAATATATTATAATGAAAAGTGGTACCGGTTAAATAGAAAAAATCAAATAATTAAAAGGTAATTTAGTCTCATCACTTAAATATGGGTATATTTTACCTACTTCTGTAAAAGTGGGTATTTTTTCAAGTTGAATAATAGGACTGGGCAAAACAAATTTTCATTTATTTATATAAGGTCTTAAATTGCTAAACAAATTAATATCTTATAAGTTTATATATGTATTTTTATCCAAACAGTTTAACAACTAATTATTTATTAAATAAGACATAACAGCTTATCAGCTCTTAAAACAACTTATAAGAAGTAATATTTTATAAGCTCTTTTTAATAAGCTCGTCCAAACAGTGTAAAATATAACTATTATTAATGTTGATGTAATTGTTTTCTTAGTAATTTATTCAGTAAACTAATTATATAAATCAATATTTTATTGAGTCTTACCAAATAAAATCGAACAAAAGATACAAATGGTTAGTCAAAGATTTGATAGAGAAATAAAGTAACAACATGCATGTATGATGTTGTTTTAGACTTAATTTTAGTTGAATTAAGTTCAAGTCATTTCAGTTCGATTCAATTCATTTTTAAATAAAACTACAAAAGATAAAATAAAAAATAATTAAAATGAATAATTTCAAAAATATTCGATGATATATAGAGTTAAATTATTATTAATTCTATAAAAATTTCATTTAACTCAATCAAGTTCAATCAAGGAGTGTAGTTTAATTCTGTTTAGTTAAAAGTTGAATTACCAAATCAAGTTAAGAGAAGAGTCAAAAGTCTCGTGTAATCGTTCATGCATGGTGTTTAGTGTTGAGTCTTTGCTAGCTCTCAACTACATCTTCGTTTTTACTCCATTATATAATTGTTCACCTTCTCAAACCAAAAACACACACTCAAAACACAATCCAAGAAAGCAAAAAAAAAAAAAAAAAAAAAAAAAGATCGAGATCGAGATGGGCAATTTCTGTAAGTCAATGATGATAGTTGTGATCACGAGTTTCGTCGTCGTCGTCGTCAGCACTACGTATGTGTACGCAATCAACGGTGGTCGTCGTTGTTCCATTAACAAAGAAGTGGGGTGCATGATAGCACCTTATCAATACGGATGTGGTCCCGCGATGGAAAAACTATGTGGATGCGAGGCTTTTAATTTGTAGCCATTCTAAAACTCAAGAAGATCAGTGTTGTGGTGCCGTGCGCTACGCAGCTCTTCACAATACTATTCATGCAAACGACTTTTGCATGTGCGCCTCGTCCAGCTTCACAGATAAGCTCAAAGCATGTAAACCTGCTATTAATAACTACACTTGTTTGTACACATGACGAACCATCCACGATATATGATGATCGTAGTACTCCTACGTACGTACCGACGCAATATATATATATATATATATATATATATATATATATATATAATAATAATAATAATAATAATAATAATAATAATAATAATAATAATAATATGAGTCTATGATGCATATGTTATGAGAATCGAATAAGCATTATTTGGGCAAGACCTACAAAAGCCTTTTTGTATTGTCGATCCTTAATAAAGCATTTGTACAATACAACTATCTTTCTATCAATGTTACTCTGTATTACTGTATATTTTTTCCAATATTTTTCTCACAAACTCTTAGCGATCATTATCATAAATTTAATTTAATTTATAATTTATCTACTAATCACATAGCATAAAATTAATCTTTAGTTTGGGTAATTGATTGTCAAGGAAAATATTTTTCACTACTTCCGTCACATAGTATGGTACTGATAGTATTCCATAATCGTCAGCACGCGTCTATCATTTAATTAAATACCTTCAAAGTGTTAATTATGAGACATACAAGAACGTATTTGTTGTTGAATGTTGACATGTTTTCATTTTATATTTTGAATCTTCTTTTTCGATTTATATTTAAGTTATTGTTATTCACGAAGATTATATTTCCATTTTTTTTAAATTTATAATTAATGACAACTTAATTTTTACAACTTATTTTTAAAATTATTTTGTATTTATTGAGAGATTAATTAAAGTCGATCATGTTCTTTTATATTTAATTTCAGCTAGAGTTAAGTTTAATACAATTCTATTCAATTCAGTTCAAGTGAATTCAATTCAGGTAAACAATTTAGTTCATTCTAAAGTATAGTATTCATAAGTTTTAATAGTAATATATAAAATAATTATACTCATTATAAAAAAAATTACTTCATGTTTCAGTTCATACTCTTTCAATTCAGTCCAAAATAACATCTAAGAACCAGTGCAATGATAAGAAATAATTAAGGCTAACGAGTGAAGGTGGCCCAGGTTGCCGTGAATATTTACTTGGCTGCGGATATTTACACCTCTTCTTTTCATTTGCACACCCTTTTTTAATTTTATTTTATTTTAAATAATTATACAATATCTATTTTGCCCTTCCAAGTTAAAATGTGTACTGGGTAGAGAGAACCTCCCGTAGTTGTCATTCGCAGGCAGAGTCCTTTCGCCATTTTCCACGACTCACGACTTCCATCGGAGACACCGCCAAGCATCGGGCTGTCAACGCACTGCCACCAATTTTGTGCGATTTCCGTCTCTCTCTCTCTCTCTCTCTCTCTCTCTCTCTCTCTTGCCTCTTAATTTCCATGTAAAAAGAGTAAAATTGGTAATGTATAATCTGGGGATTTAGGGATCGCTAATCCTTGTGTTGAGTAAATAAGTTTTGATTTTTCTTTTTTTTACTTTGAAGAAAATAATTTAATACTATATGGCAATTTTTCTCAACCTGTTGAGAATTGAGGAAAAAGAGGAGATTGTCTTTTCTTCAACCTGTTGTTGTTGAGAATTGAGGAATTGGGAGACCTTATCGACATCGTGAACAGAACTCAGAAAAATAAAAAACAAATTAATGCGATTTGGGTAAAAGGGTAAAATGGGTAACTTTGGAGGGGTGTACTAATCAGGGTGGTGTGCAAATTAATGTTAGAGGTGTAAATATCCGCACCCTATTTACTTAAATACAAAACATTGTTCAAACAAAAAAAAGTCCAGTAGACATTATTATATGCTTTAAAAGAACAATAAAATCGAAAAAACTAACTCCCCTTCATCTCATCAATGAAGTTATGTGTAGTGACAAGTACGTTCCATAGAAAATCAAGATTCATTACCTTATAGAGACTTCCTTTACACAAACTCAAAAATATTTTTTTAAACTTGAAGACATTGAGTGTTTTCCAGGGCCACAAAAGCTCTGTGCAAAAAGTACTTCCATCATTCACTCTTTCGTGAATTGAACACTGTCACCAAATTTATAAATTTCTTATATTAGTAGTAATGGAAACATGAGTCTTCAAAGATGAAAAACGATCATTCAATCAACAGATAGAAATTCAATTTACCGTCGGCACGAGTATCTACGTATCAGTCCTGTGATGGAATAACTTCGTGATTGCTCTTCTCTCGCAGTCCTGAAACAAATGATATAAGTTAGAAATTTATTAAAACTGGTAAAAATAATTACAAAAATACTTAATAATTGTCTGCCCACAGGTGCAAAGTCGTAACTCTTAAGATAGTAATAACTGACAGGGGCATTATGCATGTCGATGTAAGCACATAGTATTGGATTAGCTTTGAGCAAATAACTGACCTTGAACATATTTAAATGGAATTGTCTATCCGGATTCATCCTCTTCAGCTTCAAGTACGTATACGCAAAGCTCAGTTGATCACGCGATGTAAAGCGATCGACCTCATTGAACCAAAGGCACGAAAACAAATTTGACATGGCCGTGTGGGCCCTCACAATAAATGACCCTTCAGGTACATCTGCAAAATGAAAAACATTTTCAAATGTTTTTGCTTATGAAGGGGTAAATGTAAGAGAATAAAATATTGGGATATTTTTGTAAGAATTGAATGTTGTCTTTCCCAAAAGGAAATATACGGACAATTTAGGTGTCACTCACAGCTCGGCAAACGATTTTCCGGATCCGACGAGTCGTATTTGACGAGTCCATCAGACTGATAGAGATGAAATTGCTCATCTATAGCAGAATGATTGTATTTATTTAGACGCTTATTTTGGAGTACCTCCTCCCAAACACAGTGACGAACATAATGATTTGAAATGGCATATTCTGAACCGGCTCGCCACAGAAAGTTCTCGATGATCAGCATTGGGTCAGCATTAAGTCGCAACTTGCTATCAAGCCAAATAGAATACCTACCAATGGAATATGCCAAATACAAGGTCTTAGGTTAATTTTCCAAGTGAAGAAAAGATGAATGAAATATGAATAATAAAGAACGGATAATTACAGAACTACCCTTGAGGTTTGGCCAAATTGCAATAAAAAATCAGCCAACTTTGAAAAAATATTAAAGAAAAAACTTGAGGTTACACCTCCTAACATTTTAAATGTACAACCTAAAATTTATTCAATATCACAAACAGCCTGAGAAAAAAGAGGAATGTTGGGGTCATTTGTAACATTTTAAAAAGTTGAGGGGTGTATATTGAGATATTTGATCACATCAAAAGATTCCATTAAGCCAACTTAGTGAAATGTATGAAGGGACACTTCATGGTGTTTTCTTTTTCTAATTTTCAAAGATAGCAGTTTTTCTTTTTGTTTATAAATAACCCAAACATCAAAGTAGTTTTTTAACAATAGACATGTTTGGTTTGAGGATCACCTAGAAGAAGGGAAAAGGCGATGGGATAAAAACTTTGGCACCTTTCCAGTTTTCCGCAAATCTTCGTACGGTAAGTTCTTCACGACAACGATCTTCCATAACCCAATGTTTCCGTTCTCATCGGGAACATTCCCTTCGGATGATAGCTTTTCTAAACTTTGTTCGTCAACAAACATCACAAAACAAACATTTTTCTTTGAAAATTCACTCATCTGCAATCATAAGTTTTAGGTCAAAAACTAACAAACAAACAAACAAACATATAGCACATAATGTCTGGATAGCTTAAGCAACATTATCGCGGACAGTCATTACCAGTTGAATGAATAATCCAATCTATTTTTAATAACTTTTTTTTGTAAAGCAACATGAAAGTTAGAGCACATAATAGATCATGTATTGCTTAGAAAATAAATAAATAAATAAATAAAGAACGAATGTTTAACCGTTACCACTTTGGTAGTTGGCCGCCTCAAAAAATCCGAGCTTCCAAAGATGCACGAGGACACAACAACTATACACGTATTCATATATTTTTTGTCCTTCTCATCCAAATCAAATCCACTACTCGAAAATACATCATCGGGCCCACTCACGAAGCCACAGTGAATTGTTTGATTCGTTGCATGGTATGACTTTTCTCTATCATTGAGAGTCTGATGTCCTCCAAACCGAATTGTTTCATTGAGGTGGGCCATCCTCTCCTCTCTTTGAACATATCCCAAGGAGAAATGTATGAGCTTAGTATTATCCTCGGGCTCAAGGATATAATTAACAGAATCAAGAAACGATACCTCACAAGGGGAATAACCTGTATTGAAAATGAAGGAAGTGAAATACTCCATACGTAGCACATTTGTTTCGCGATGGTTTAATATTAGTAATTCTATTTTTCCACAGCTAAATGCAGCAAAAAAGTACCGCAAATGTTCTAAGGAGCAAAATAAGAAAATATCCATATAGTAAGAAATCTTACGCTGCCTATGTGGCTTCCGTGGTTGTTGTGCTACAACACTCGCATTATTTATTTCTGAGAATTTTCGCAATGACCCGGGGCCTTCAAAATTATACAATTAATAAATAAATATCGGTTGTAAAAATCTGAGGACATCAAACATTAATACTTGCACAACACAAGACGACACAATTCCATGTAATAAAGGTTTTTAACAATGTGACTCACCGTGAAAATGCATCTTTACTCCGAAATATGTGAAACATATCAAGAAGACAGCTGCAAGTGACAGCAGATAAAACAACAACCTTTGCGTGGAAATCCGACCAAACCTCTTCGATCGGCGAGGGCCCCACAAATGTTTCTCACTCGGATCCTGAGACTTATTAATCATACCGGAAATCCATCTTCTATCAGATATCCATTCTGGGTTTTTCATGTAAGCCATCAAGATATATACTTCCTTCCCACAATTTAACTATGAAACAACTCATCTGCAGTATATCACGGCTAAACGTTACTATATCTGACAAATAAAAAAGCGAAATAAGGGGTGACAATGACCGACACAACACGTCACAAACACGACTAGAAACACGAAATCGTAATTAAGACCTTAAGAGGGTGAAAATATACTGAAAACCTAGCTGTTAGAGTTACTGAAAAACTTCAATTGGCAGCTAACTGAAATTTTTCACACAACAGAAAAACATCTAAAATGAAAAAAATATATATATTAAAAAAATGCAATCTTGAAGCGCAGAAATTAATCTCATAAAATACAAATGAAATTTCTTGAACGAAAACTGTAATTATAATCAATTACTAAAAACACCAAAATTTACAGAAATAAATAAATATGTATAAAAGAACATATTCTTCCTGAATTTTATGTAACAAAATATTACTGCACGAAAATCTGATTCAAAACACAAAAAAATTACAGAAAATGAGAGAGAAAATTACCTCATTGAACCGACGATTCGGAATAGGTAAAGTGCCGCGGCGAACGAGTCGAGCAGCGATTCAAGAACAAGAGAGATCATTTTCATTTCTGTAAAAATCTTTTTTGAGTAAATTGCTTTTTGACCCTTAAACTAACACTAATTGACATATTGCCACCGAAACGACCAAGCTGAGCTCGGGCTTGGGCCGACAATTAATGGGCCTAATTTTGGGTCGACTCTAAAAGTTAAAAATAGCCTCAGTTTCACGATCCACTTTTCCTAAAACCTTTCCCCCATTTTCAGTTTTTTTTCCTGATTCTTTCGAGCTCATAAGAACGGCTAACAATGGCGACGGAGGTTGAGGAACTCATCGGCTTCCTCACTTCTCCTTCTCCACCTGTAATTACTCTCTATCTTACTTTTTTTATTATTTATTTTCCGCTATTTTTATTTATTTATTTGTTGCTGATTTTGATTTAAATATTATTATATAGATTAAAAAAGCTGCTGTGAATATTGCTCGAGATTATACTGGGTCCGAGGATGGGCTTAGGTCTCTCGGAAAATACTTGACCATTGTCGTACCTTCTTTGTCTTGCCTTCTCGCTGAGAAAAAGGTATTTTTTTTGTGTGTGTATATATATACATCAGTTCGTTTATTTATTTAGTTTATGCTTCCAGAAATCGAAAATTAAACATATACATCTACTGAACTTGTTTATTTTTAAAATAGTTAAAATACATTGCATATGTTGAAGATATGTTAATTCACACATCCAAAGTAGAACAAGATTGAATGAAATTATGACTATTTGGTTTTGGTTGAGAAAACTGCAGAAAATCTCACTCGAAATGTAGCCTTGGTTTCCCTTTTTTTATTTTAATTGTTTTATGTAAAAGGAAGTTTCGGAACCTGCAGCGGGAGCCCTCGTAAATTTGTCGCAAGTTCCAGATTCAGCTGAAAAGATGGTGGAAATGGGTGTGATTAAATCGGTGATGGATATTCTGTACAAGCGAGAAAGTGACATTACTCACTTGCTGGTTATGCTCCTTGTCAATCTCACACAATCGGATGTTGGAATCGATTCTTTGCTTCAGGTGCCATTTTTACCTTCTCCTTATTTATATTATAATGTATTTTGTTCGATGATTTTTTGGCTCCCTAGTGAAAAAAGTACTCTCTTGTTTAAATATTTTTGCAATATTTGTATTTGATGCTGTAAAACACAAAGTTTGTGTAATTGTTTTTCTTTTTATCGAATTGTATTTTTTTAGTTAGTATTAATATGATGACTGTTAATCTCGGACTCCAGCTAGGAGATGAGAAGATGTGCGGTCTGTATATCATGAAGTTGGTGAGATCATTTTGTTCATCACCTGCCGATGATAAAGGTGAATTCTCAGTTTTGCTCTCTGTAATTTGGTAATGTACATATGTAATAGATTTGTTTTTGGTAAAGTTGGGTACCCAAACGATGTTAAAAAGTTTCTTTTTTCAATGATTAGAATCCTCATGGCTTAAACGTTTTTCCTCTTGTTTTACTTATCAGGTGATCCCTTTGAACATGTGGCTTCTATACTTGTAAACATTTCGCAGAAAGAAGCAGGAAGACAGCTTCTACTGGATCCCAAGCGAGGACTTTTGAAGCAAATTATTAGGCAATTCGATTCACCTAGCCCATTGCGGAAGAAAGGGGTAATTTATTTTAATTTAATTTAATTTAATTTATTCACAAGTAAAAAAGAATGATTCAGAATGAAATCTGAACTTGTGTCACAGGTCTCTGGAACTATTCGGAACTGCTGTTTTGAAGCTGAAAATCAGCTGCAGAATTTGCTTCTTGTGTCGGAGTTTCTTTGGCCTGCCCTTTTACTTCCAGTAGCTGGAAACAAGGTCAGAAATAAGATCTTAATGTATTAACACAACTCTTTGAGATCTGGCTTATTTATTTTATATGACCTATGACAGATATATAGCGAGCAAGACACATCTAAAATGCCACTCGAGCTTGCCAGTGCCCTGTCAATCCAACGTGAAACCATAACTGATCCCGAAATCCGTGTTCAAGTACTCGATGCTATATACTTGCTCGTCTTACATGTAAGAGACTTTTTTACATTGGCTTGACAAATACTAAACCTAAAAAATGGGTTACTTAAGCTATATCAATTCACAGGTAGATAAATATAGGGATAGGTACAAAAAAAACTACCCCTAAGCTTAACTGAATTGCAAATAGTCAAGGAGGGTTTCAGATATTCTTATATTTCTAACAGGAAGCTGGAAGGAGAGCTTTCTGGTCCGTTGGTGGAACTCGGATACTACAACTAGGTTACGAAGATGAGGAGGATCCGAAAGTAATGGAGGCATACGAACGAGTTGGCTCGTTGGTAAGTGTATATCACTCTTTCCCTTTTGATGAAGAATTGCATTATTTTTCAATTGTTAAATTCTAACGTTTGACTTATTGGCAGTTGGTTCAAGAGAACGGGACGAGCTGAAGAAGATGAATATATTCTAAGTATTGTTATTGTATTTTTATATCACAACATAGATGGTTGAGATGTGATTTTTTTTTATATTTTTGTGAAAGAGATTGGTTATTTATATACTTTTACTGTTTTACATTGAAAATTTAGGATTTCTTTAAACATGGAGGGTAACTTTTATTAATGCAAGAACAAAACAATAGGTGAAAGGATTTTAAATTTTCAACAATTTTAACATGAAATAGATGGGTGGGGGATCATCCAATTCCTTTTATTTATCAACACACAAACATAAGTAATGTTTTCTTTTTTCATTGTATTGGTTGAATTTTTCGTAGTTTTTCTTTCTCACGACCGAATGTGCTCACAATCCGAGCCACATTTTTGATGATCGAATTCTTTGTGAAACATATCGAAAGTTGATTTGATTCAATTCTACCGTGTTTGCATTTTGTTTTTTTGGATACAGAGTATAGTATATGACTAACCCGATTCATAATTTTGTAAATCCATGTGTAAATGTTACAGCACTAAATAAATGTATAGAGATAGTATTTCATCTTATTTAAATTAAATTAAATTTGGATTATTACAAAGATCATAAATTTGTGACGAAAGTCCAATCGTACAACGTCATCAAAATAGTACATTACTTGATGAATGGTTGAAAGACGATGAACATAAAAAAGCAGTCTTGAAAGTGTTTTCACTTTTCAGGACACTGAATGATATACGAACTCGAAATCCATATTCGCCCATCCATTACAAGAATTTGATCCACCTTCATCTCTTGTTCTAGGGTTTTTATTCTTTCAATTTTCCCCCAAACACAAACCCTCGGATTCGGATTCCTGTTATTTCTGTTCTTGGAATTAAATTGTTTAGGGATGCTGAGCTTAAATTTGTCCGATGAGCTATTGGGCACCTTCGCTCCGATAATCGTGTACTGGCTGTATTCCGGTGCGTACGTATTTCTGGGCTCGCTCGATCATTACAGGCTGCACTCGAAGAAAGATGAAGATGACAAGAATTTGGTTTCCAAAAAGGATGTCGTTAAAGGCGTCCTCCTTCAGCAGGCGGTTCAGGCTGTCGTCGCCACCATCCTTTTCGCCGTAATTCTTTTTCTTAATTTTACTTCTTTTGCTGTTTTGATTGCACCTGTATCTGTATCGTGTGTTTTGACTTTAGCTTTTTCTTGTTATTGTGAATTTGGTTTGAGTGTTAAAAATTGGGTCTTTCTTGATAAGTCAATACTCTTGTTATAGACACAACATAGATGGTTGAGCTGAAGAAGATGAATATATTCGTGTGTTATAGACACCGTTAACTCCTGTTACTATTATAACCAATGTGAATAGGTAAAAAAAATTGATTTGTGGTGGTAAATGCCTTAACATGCAATTCCGGACATGGTTTCTGTGGATATTGACGAAGAATGATTTGTACTACTCTGAATTTCCGGAATGTTGTACAACTAATTATTGGGCCGACAAATTGCCAATTGTGTTTGATAAATATATTTCCCTGTTCTGATGCGACTTCTCCTTTTTAAAATGTCCCCGTTGGCTTGGTTTGTAAGATGACATGTGTGAAAGCAAAGTTTGGTTGTAGTAGTGTCACTCCCTGACCAAGCTTATACGGATATCCTTTTTGATTATCACCTATAGATTTTGATTAAATTGGTAATGATTGTTAACTTGAGGTGTATTTAAGGGATTGTGATATCTCGATGCTCATCAATTTGATTGTGTTGTGAGTTTTGCCTAATTAAGAGAAACATATTTTTATGTATTTAATTCAAATATACTCGCTATTCTGAATTCTTATTGCAGTTTGAGAAGTTGTATTCACTTATAATTTTTAATTCATATTTTCTCATGATTTTTTAGTTGTATATGTGATTTGTTTTTATACGTGTATCGTGACCATAATGCGTTGTCTGATTGTACTATTGAATGCTCTTAAGTCTTAATAATAAATATGGTAGTTGTCGGTAAAGGATTGGTGTTTTTCAAACATTGCTTTCTTATATCCGGAATCGGGGTCCTTGTTAACAATTCTTGAGGTCTATGATTGCTCATTCGTATGGAAGGTTGCCAGCTGTTGCTCATTCGTATGGAAGTTGTATTCACTTATAATTTTTAATTCATATTTTCTCATGATTTTTTAGTTGTATATGTGATTTGTTTTTATACGTGTATCGTGACCATAATGCGTTGTCTGATTGTACTATTGAATGCTCTTAAGTCTTAATAATAAATATGGTAGTTGTCGGTAAAGGATTGGTGTTTTTCAAACATTGCTTTCTTATATCCGGAATCGGGGTCCTTGTTAACAATTCTTGAGGTCTATGATTGCTCATTCGTATGGAAGGTTGCCAGCTGTTGCCACTTCCAGCTATTGGAATATTATGAAATAAATGTGTCCGTTGTCTGCGTTAGCCCAACGATGGTTGTTACATGTTTCCAAAAATGTTTAAAAAAATTGCAATTTTATTAACATCGCTTGGTTAGGATCGTCTTTTCCATGCCAATCCATAACTACCTTCTTAGTAATCTTGATGTTTTGGACCTTTGGTTCACCTCTTAGAGGTGGAATCGCCTTTGCTTTTTAAACTAAGATTTTGAGGTAGTTATTTTAGTTAAAGGTGCAGTGGTACACCAACATATCTTTTTAACGACAACTTGATTGAAGAATTCTCTCTTTATGGGGAATATGCTTTTCGTTTCACATTTATTGTAACGATTCTTGGTAACAAGTCAAAATTTGATATTTGTTGTAGGACAACTATTCCTAGGAAGAAAAATGAGTACACAACAGGATGAGGATTAAGGGTATTTTAGTCAGAAAAATAGAGTTTAAAGTATATTTAGGTCAAGGAAAGTGATTATTTATCAAATGAATTTCCTTTGTTTAGCTTCAATTTGTAATTAGACTAAACTTCTGTGGTCATATTTGTAATTAATACATTTTATATGATTTGTTGTAGGTCACCGGAAGCGACATTGACCCCACACAAGCACCCAACCCCACCTCTCCCCTCGTCCTTGCCCGGCAGTTCCTAGTCGCGATGGTGGTGCTCGACACCTGGCAGTACTTCATGCACCGATTCATGCACCACAACAAGTTCCTGTATCGCCACATCCACTCCCAGCATCACCGCCTCATAGTCCCTTACGCCTTTGGAGCACTTTATAACCACCCATTGGAGGGCCTTCTTCTCGACACCATCGGTGGGGCCCTTGCCTTCCTTATCTCGGGCATGTCCCCACGAGCTTCCATCTTCTTCTTCTCGTTTGCAACGCTTAAGACAGTGGACGACCACTGCGGTTTGTGGCTGCCGGGGAATCTTTTCCAATTCTTCTTTAGTAATAACTCGGCGTATCACGATGTGCACCATCAGCTGTATGGGAACAAGTATAATTTCTCGCAGCCTTTTTTCGTGGTCTGGGATAGAGTTCTCGGGACCCACATGCCGTACTCGCTGGAGAGGAGGGGTAAGGAGGGAGGGTTTGAGGCCCGTCCAACGAAGGATTGCACGAAGAAAGCGGATTGAGATTAGGTTTCAATTGTCTCTCTTGTAACAATCTGAGTGTATCACTATAGTTTTTCGAGTTCTTTGATTGTTTAAAGAAGAAATATAATAAAAACATAATTTACTCTGTATCTTCTTCTGTGTAATTTTGGTTTCAGAGCTTCATTTTGTATTTTAATGTCTATTATTTGAGTAAAATGAAATTTGAAAGAAGAAAATTTACTTTGAAAATCAATAACAAAAGCATTACTACATTTCATAAATTGCAAAATACTAGTAACAGTGGCTCAAAAGGACACTTGTTTTCATTCATCTTGCACAACCTTCAAAAACTATAGCTACAAGAATAACAAATATATCTCCCTGTATTACACTTCACCCTCTGATTTTTTCCTCTGAGAAATCGAGAGCTATTGATTTTTTTTAAATATCAATTTCGCCCGTTTCTTGTTGGTATTTTGGTTATTTGTTACTGTGGGGAAGTGATGTTACCGACCCAGTACTGCTTAACCGCAACCAGCACCTTCTCGGGAACAAGGGGCCCGTCTTCGTGATCCATCATTTTAGAATCGTATCTCATACCACCAATAATCTTCTTCACCTTCACAAGCACATCCACTTCGTCGCGGAATATAATCGCGCCTTCCGGGCGGAGAATCCGGTCCATCTCTAGCAGAATGTCTTCGAAGTCGCACCTACATTTGTTATTTTTAAGATATTAACAAAAAAAATCCATTAATTACTTCTGATCACAAATTATATCCAGAATTTGCTTTTAAAATCAAGAAAACTAATGTTTAGATCCTAAACCGTGAAATCAAATGTACTTACTTGTCCTTGTACAAGCTGAAAACACCATTGGCATGGATGAGATCATACGTCCGTGGATACGTAGAAAATGCTTCACACCTGAACAGAACAGAACATAACAAAACAAGCCAAAATTATCAATATAAAATATTAATAGCCAATAAAAATCAGATCAAAATAATTTGTTAGTGCAGATTTTTATAAGTGAAAAAAAAAACTGAGATTTACCCAAATTATACACACAAAATTACACAAAAATCACAAACATTTCTTTCTTACAGAGAGGGATGGGTTGTGAGTGGGCTTTTTGTAAGGTGCATACAACCCTCAAGGGTGCATATTATAATTTTAAAAGATTATGCTTTTTTTGTAATTACCACTAATTTATAGTCACAGTAATTACATAGCAATAAAAAATAGTCGTACCAATCATGATAAATGCCGATCAACCCTCGTTCATATATAACACCCAGTGTGTTCTTTTCAGCAATTGTGGGTACGACATTCATGACCCATAGGTTAGGGGACTGAATTGCAGCGGCAAAGCTTCCGAATCCGGCATTCATATCCATAATGTTCCGGTACCTTTCAGAGTCGATAATCTTGTTAATCTTTCGATAGGCATTAACATGCTTTTTCCATTGCCTATTATCCTCTTGATATGATTCAACAGAAACCCCAGAAATAGCGCCACTTGCAATTCGTGGGGGAACTGCATAAAGCCTCTCAGGGAATGGTTTTAGAGCAGCCTCATTAGTGTTGGCACTGTTTAACCGTGTTATGCAAGGCTCCATTTTCTTGTACCTAATAATAAGAATAGGAAATATTGAGAAAATAAATCAATCTGCGTTGAATAGAATATTGTTCGAAAATTGGAAGAATATTTGCAATTCAAGAATACTATTTCAATATATTCAAAAATTGTTCCAGTTCCAAGTTTCAAATTGATTCTTTTTCTATTTCTAGGGGGAAAAATATTAAGTTGAAACAATAATTAGAACCTAAAATAATACTCTTATAAAGATTATAACTTTATAAATATAAATATAAATTTTACATTAACTCACTCATATATATGACGAAAGTATGGTAAATTGGTAGTTTAGAAATTGTGTAGTATACAATAGTTAGTAATTTGAATCTAGTAGATAGTAGATACTACGTATTTTTTTAGAATAAAAAAACAGATTTGTTAGATAATAGAATCATACCAGACATTATCATTATCTTCCTCTTTACAGAATTCTGCCCCGGAATTTTCTTGTGCCGCACGACAAGAATCTGTATCCACCGATTTCTGCCATATAGCAATTTCGCCACTCTCAGACTTCTTTTCCCAGCACAGAAGCTTAGCAACCTCTTCAATCTTTCTCTGCTCTTCCTCTAACTCTTCCTTAGGGCGTTGCCATGCTTTGTAATTAATCTTCCAGTTGATGGGTGGGCCCGAAAGCACCCAGTATCCACCTGGTCTAAGCACACGGTCGACTTCCTTCATATACAGTCCATCTACAAAAGAGAACAATCAAAATTACAACTGTGCACAGAAATTCACAGCACCAACATGTAGAATACTTACCATTTACCCCCCAAGGTATAAGACAGCGAGAACAGTGGGCCATGTCAAAAGCACTCGATGGATACGGTGTCTTTACTGTTCCAAGAACACCAATCACAGCTGGCACACCCCTTTCAAGAGCAAACTGAACCTGGGCTTCGTGCGAGTCTCTTGGAGCAAACGACATTGCTATAACGTTTCTTTTCCAAAGGTATGCACCCCAGCTAGCAACCTAAACACATATAACTATAACTACAATATTTTACGAAAGAATTAACAAACAAGAAATATATCATGTAACACTCAACATACCCCGCAACCAGTGTCCAAGGCAGTCCTAACAGTCCCGTTTTCAATCGGTATAACCGAAGCAAGCTGATCAATGTACTTATCCGCCCCCTGCGGAAACTGGGTCCCCCCACCAGGAAACCTAAACACATTCCCCTCGTACTGAATCCAGTTCTGAATAGCCTTCTCCACCGTCAAGCTCTTATAAGGAGCATTCGCGTAGGGAACATAATCACGGCTCTTTGGCCACGGAAAAGGGGTCACATAACCCTCTGGTGCAGGAACAAGGCAATGCAGCTTCTGCTCCTGAGACGGGCAATGCCTCTCGCGATATATCATGCTCTCTCTCGGGAAAGTCATGGCTCGCCTCTGGTCCTGGCAGGGCGTGTAGTCGGTGTATTTTGAAGGGCAGGGCTCGTAAGGCGTGGACTTGTAGCTGGGGTCGTGGATGACTCCACCTTCACCTCCGTGGTGGGTTTCGAAGTTGAGGTTGGGAAGTATGTTGCAGTTTTCTCCAGTCCTCGTCATTGCGAGAGCGATGCTGTCGCCTTTACCGAAGCCGCTCCTCTGCCAGGCTCCGAGCAGGTAGAAGAAGCAGCATAGTCCGCCGACTATGAAAATGGAGACGGAGCTTCGGGTCCTCGAGTCGCCCGAGTTGAACTTGTTCGCCATCACAAAAGCCTGAAATTTTACTGAAATTTGCTGTGATTGCCCATTACAGAGCAAAATCTCAACCGATTTACTGAATTTTTTCAGAGTAAATTTCAGAGGAGTGATGGAGAATGTACAATAATGAAAACGGGTTTAGTTCTAATTTCACACACACAAAGGGAATAAATCACATACCAAAAGCTGGATCGACGGCGACGAAAAGGTTGCTTCTTTACGCTGTTCGGATCTCCGAGATGCTTAAAACGGAACCGTTCATCAGATTTGAGAAGGGGGGAAAGTGGACAGTGAAAACCCTAATATTGAAATTGAATCTAATTTATAACCCTAAAATCTGTAAATCGATTGGTGCGATATGCATCCTATGTCGCTCCCCCTCTGTCAAATGTCCGACGCGATGAAATAGATATCTTTCTCTATTTCCTTTTTTGTTTTTTAATCATTTGGACCTTAAATTAAAATATTTCCTTGAAACTCAAAAACTAAAAAAAATGATTCAAGGAAATCATATTACTACACAATTTTTATAAAAAATCAAAATTTAAATTTAAATGGAGTATAAATATTAAAGACTTGATCCTTTTATAAATAATAATATGCTGATTTAGGCTATTTTTTAATACTACTATTTTCATTTTGATTAAGTTTAATTTACAATTTTGAAAAAAATGTGAAATAAAAATAATTATGATAAATAATTTCAGATAAACAATAGCACGTGATAGAATAGTATTTAGGTAATATTAGGGTATTGACCAGATTGCATTTTAATATTATTTTGAACACCCATTTTTTTTCAATTCATTTTGAGGAGTTGTATATTTTTTACTTATTAAATAGGGGCATTTTTTAAAATGTATAAAGTCGTAAATATCCCTACAATAACTACAATAACGTTAACATATTAATTTATTTAATATTCACTAATATTAATATATTTGTGTAAAAATATAAATATATTTGCCTAAATATATTTGTGCAAGAATCAGTAAATTATATATATAAATATATTTGCGTAAGAATGTAAATATTTGCGCAAAAACTTAAATATATTTGTGCAATAGTAAATATATTTGGTAAAATATATTTGCGTATATATATATATATATATATATATATATATAAATAAAGAGAAGAACTAAGTGTCACGTGTAGTCCTTATATGTAATAAGTATGTATGTAACGTGTATGTATGTGTCGTATGTATAGATTAATTAATTATCATATATTTGAAAATTTTAATTAATTCCACCTCTCACCACGTGTCCTCTTTTTTAAATCAAATCACAGAAAAATCAGATCTAGATCTGCATTCTTCTTCTTCTCTGCAATTGTGGACGGGATTCCAGGGTTTTCTTAATTCTGTGTCGTGGAAAACTCATTAGACCAGAACAACATGCCTCTCGAAGATGGCAAGATCGCGTGGGACACCTCTACATCGAAGATGGCAAGATCGCGTGGGACACCTCTACATCTGCTGGTAATTAATTAATTAAACACCTTGCCTTCTTCTTCTTCTTCTTCTGTACACCAAAAAAATTAAATTAATCCTTTTATGTTAAGAAAATAGAGTACAATAGATAAATAAGTAGATAGTGTGTGATTAAAATACAACACGTGATTAATTAGGGTTTCTGGGATTTGCTATAATTGGTAAAGAAAAATTGAATGGCAGGCGGCGGCTTCAAGCGAAAGAAAAATAAATGGGGCGGCGCTGGCGGTAGAGATGGGAAGGTCTACGAGTGCAAAGGCACTGTCCAGAATCTCAGTCAGTACACCCTTACCCTCGAATTATTTTTTTTGTTAATTAATTGCAGTAAAATTGTATTTGTAATCGCAAATTTTAGGGTTTATTTGTTCAATTCAGGTGATCCCAAAAAGGTACAACACCTGATGTCACTCAAAGGAGCAGAGGAAATATTGCAATTGTACGACACCGATTTGGTCGAGCAAGGATCCTTCGATTCTGCAGTTCACGGGTGTGAAGCTGTGTTTCGCACTTGATCGCCCGTGTTTCTGAACGTCTCCGATCCACAGGTACTGTCATACCGTTGTTCAAAACTCTTTGTTTGTATTCTCTGCTTTTTATTAAGTGGTCGATGACTTTTTTTCTTATTGGATCCAGATCTTAAGTCTGTCGATGGTGAGAGAGTAACTTCAACTGATTGCTCATTTCTTTGTTGCTTGGAATTCCATATTTAATGTCGTACTAATTTAGTGGAGCCTAAAAAATAATTTTGAATCGTCAGGTCCTTGGTGATGAATTGAAATGGGTGAGGCGGTGAACAAATGACGATTTTGTGGCTATGGCCTCACAAAATGGAATGGGGGTTTTGTGCTCTTGTGAGATTGTAAGTTACTTTAAATAGTCAAAATAATAGTGAAGATATGTGTGCGGAAACCTTCCCATTTAATCATTTTCCAGAAACAGAGTATAGCATCGGTGAAGCGCTCCGACGATCAATGGGACCAATTGGCCGCCTCCAAGAAGCGTAACAGGCTCGCCGAAGATCCCAATGGTGGCGCTGGGCGATTCCCGCCACGAGTTCGACGAGCACAGCGGCATCAACATGTACATCGTCTGCGTAACTTCTACATCTACAGCCGCCACTTCAACCTAAGCCGCCTCATGGACACCATCGACGGCACGGAGGCTGCCTGCTGCACCGCCTCGGGGATGTGCAGCTCCAACGACCACATCGAAGCGAGGTACGATCTCATTCCTGCTAAACCTAATAATTCCATCGTTTTTTATTCCGATTTCAATTAAGTTAGTGACTGATTCATTCCCTTTTTTTCTTTCATTTTTTCACAGGTCGCGGCGACGAAAGGGGTGCCTCAACAGGATACTGTCCGCCTTCTTCGAAGACATGGTGATGGTCACCGCAAAGAAGGGGAAGCCAGATCTCCGTAAGAAGGTCATGCCAGCTGTCATCGTCCTCCAGCGCAAGCCGTTGCGCCGAAATGAATGCGTCCTCATTTACTTTGAAGGTACTTTTAGTTTTTTTTTTTGCTTAATTAATCTTCCTTTTTTCTTTCAAATTTATCTGCATATATTTTTAATAGTGAGTTAGAATTATTGACTGGTTCATTGATTATGTGTTTTCTATTAACTGATTTTTTTATATGTTCAGTGAGGCCTATGATTTATGAAGCTTGATTGTCTTTCTCAATGTATAATTTTAGTTATGATCTGTGTTGGCTTTTTCTTTGTGTTATTTTATATTATTACATGTACATTTTTCTAAATTTTCATATGCATTTTTTATACCGGGTGATTTTATTTTCTTTAATTTTTGTTTCTTCATGCTTCCAACTCGGCAAGTTCAGCTGTTTTTATGTTTCATGTTTGTCAAGATAGTTTGTGTGTTGGATTTGTTCAAGTATATTGACTTTTTTAATTTAATTTGTTAGATATGATTGACCATGTAATTGATATTGATTATTCAAGTTTGAGGACTGAAGGTAATTCATATTCTTCAAAATTTGATGTTTATTCATTTTTTGTTTATGGGGTTGTTTGTATATACGATTAATTAATATTTGTTTTGAAAGTTAATTAATATTTTATTTTTCTAAAACAAGAACAATTGAAATTGTATTTTGTGGCATTTAGAGTAATATATCATATGTCTAAATAAATTGCAGCCCGGTGTATTGGAATCTATGTGTTCAGATATGTATTTATGCCGGTGTCTCGAGAAAAGTCAATTTCATCCCTTGATGTTAGTAAAACATGAATTAAATATGATGACTCATCAATTGTTTATGTGGTTTTTGGTTCTTTATGACGATACATGATTAGTATGTAATGAAGTTATTTATTTCCACAATTTGAATTCATGTTTACAGTGATTCAATCATTTGCTCACGAAAACTGTTAGTGATCAGAACTTTCCTATTAAACTTTTTTATTTTGGTACCAAGATAATTTTTTAATGTTATTTTTTAAAGACTTATGTTCATCTTATTTCACGATTATTTTTGTTTTAATCTTGTCTTATCATCAACAACCAGCAGCTTCAGGGCAACTTTAGTTGTTTTATTTTCTCATTTTATGAGGTCTTGGGCCGACTCGATATGACTCATGGGCAGATGGGCTCGGTATTAATTTGTTGTGTCCTAATCAAAATAATACTCTCTCTAGCAAACACTTCCCGGACCTTGTGATTCATATTCCTACAGCTACTTGAAGCATGTACTTGAAGCATGTATAATATTTTTCTTATTTCATCTTTTGAAATACTATCTCTAGCAAACAATATTGTTCTTATTTCTACTTCAATTTCTCTGTGATTCATTCTTTAGGTTTTGTGTTTGTTGTGTTATCTTTCAGAAAATACATGGATTGCTTTGTATAACAGCATTTAATGTTATCGTGTTTAGTGTGTAATTTATTATATCTTTGAGCTGTTGTTGAAAAGGACTAGCAAAAGAGTCTGTTTTGCTCATGATGGCATGCATTTGCAGTAAAAAAAAATTGGCACACATCTTCCTTGCAAAAATAGGTGAATCAAATGAAGATTCTCTTAACCTATTCAATAAATTGGTGGATATCTCTATCTGACTCTTCACTTATATAATGATGACCAAATGATAGACACATTCTTTCAGGGCTTTAAAGGAGACTTCTTGAAGTGAGATCTTCAAAGAGGGGATCACATGCTTTTTTAACATCTGTATGAGATGATAAAAAAATAAATTTGTACAGAAGTTTGTTGCAGCTTAAGTTAAACTTGTTACCTCTACTTTTGCTCTACCTATTAATAGTTGTAATATTTTGCAAATTTTGTTTATGGTTTCACTTCATACATTGCAACATTTTGCAACATGTTTTGCACTGTGGTTGTATCGAGACTCATGGGCGTTCGTCTTGCTTCGCAAGACGAGCTCCACTAGTATATATATATATATATATATGAATAGATATCTGTCATAGATATATATCTATCGTAGATGTATAGATATCTATCATAGATATGTCATGGTAAATCAATATGACATATTGAAGATGATGAACCTTTTTTAGATAATCTTGCTAAATTCAAATTCAACTAAAATTTTTCCAAATTGATTAAAATACAAAAAGTGAAATAAAAAACCTAGAAATTTTATGAAGTTGTAATTTGAATTACATAACAAAAATTTGTAAAATATCACAAATTGATACAAAAAGTGAAATAAAAAACCTAGAAATTTTATGAAGTTGTAATTTGAATTACATAACAAAAATTTGTAAAATATCACAAATTGATTATGGATGAATGTGGAAGGTTTTTTTGTCGAGTTTGGGATTTGTGGGATGGTTTGAAACCCTCAGCTACATAGCGAATTCGGCAAGGAGATATTAACATAGAATTCTATCTCATATATATTAAATATCTCTTTTTTTTTGGTATTTTATGTTTAGATATGTAGTTATATTAATTAATAAACATTGAAAAGGTTAATAATGGAACACTGCCCTATATCAAAAATTGGGAAAAATATAGATAGTACATGTAATTGTTATCTTACAAATGCCCCGATCCATGATTCCCCCTAGTATTTATATTGTTTTTACAAATATTTAATGTCTCTAAGTATTCTTAAAAATTTTGATTTTTTTGACATAAATAAATTAAGTTAAAAATTAAATTAACTCTTAATAATATTTAAAAAGTAAAAAAAATATTTTATCATTACACTAGGAGAAAAAATAAATTAAAAATATTATCATTACACATTATGAGACACACGTGATAGTATTTGACTTTTTAGATCATTAAAGTGAAAATTTTAAAATTTATTTAGAATTAAATAACTAAATTTATTTTAATTATTAATATAAATACTTTAATTAATATTATTTCAATTTTATTAATTTACACAACAATTATTATATTCTTAAAATACACTAATTAATAAACTATTCTATCATTTTTCCTAAAAAGTTCTTGATTAGAATCTTATTTAGAATCTTATTTATCATACTTCCTAAAAAGTTCTTGATTAGAATCTTATGTAGAATCTTATTTATCATACTTAATACGCTTCATAATTTTTAAAGACAAAGAAAAATGTAAAAGTTAGAAATTTAATTAAAAACTGGAAAGAACAAAGAAACTCAAAAAAAAAAAAACACAACTCAATAAACAATGAAACCCAAAACTTGTTCCATAAAATAGGCAATATCCAAGGGAAATTCAATCATTCCATCAAATGAGACAACTAAAGACCCCAAAATCCTAAACAGAGATCCTCGACAAAAGAAGAAAACACAGACATTAATCCAACCAAAATACAGATATCAATTAAGCTTTAGAAAACCTCAAACGAATACAGTTCCATAATTCTTGGCTAACTTGTATCCAAAATTATCTCATAACCACGACAATCACTCAAGCTTTGGGAGCTAGCTTTTCCTTGGTTTTCTGTATCTTCAAAACCTTCTTCACAATTTTCTGTTCTTCAACCAAGAAAGCTCGGATGATCCTTTAAATATACAATAATGTATACTAAGTAAGACACATGATCAAATAAAATGAAATGAAATGAAATGAAATGCGTGAATCAAGTTTGGTTATTCAATACAATATATAAAAAATACCTTTCCCTCACGGCACCGCCAGACAGAACTCCACCATATGGACGGTTCACAGTCCTTCGGTTCCTGGATAATCTCGACCTCTTGTACTCAGTGGGTCTCAAGTGAGGAATCTGAAAACATGAATACAAAGGTAAGAAAGGGCTCAAAAGAAAGCTATAAAGATTATAAGAATACAGTATGAATACATAGGATTGAATGAGGAATAAATAAAAGATGGGGTGACAATTTTTTCTTAACTCAAACTAACAAACAAAAATAAATTATTACAGTAAAATACACAGAATTACACAAGCATATATCACGATCTAAAAACATAACATAAACCCGGAGCATGGATTCCATATCGTACATATACGATACAACGGTTCATTCTTCACAATATCAATAAATTTAGAGTGAGCAGAACATAGTATGGACCAAGAAAAGTACAAACATCAACTAATTATAGATATTGTCAAAAATACTAAAACTTTAAAGTCACAGCAACCAAAACCATGTCTGGAAGTGCTATACAATATATAAAACAATCCAAGAATTTTAATATTTAAACCCGGGCATCTACAATTGAATCAAGCATGAACACAGAACAACCAAATTGCTACACATTAACCAATTAGTAACACTTCCAACATTATAAGGTCAAAACACAATACATAAATTAGCAGGAGATGCAAAATCCCAAACATCTCAGATTATACATTTAATCTTTCAAGGAAGTGTATCTTCAATAAAAATACAGTAACACAAAAATGAAGGCATACGTACCCCTTGGATTCTCTTTCCAGTAACAGGGCACTTGGGCCCACTTGCCCTCTTCTTCGTAGTCTGGTAAACAAGCTTCCCACCTGATTTTCAAACACACAGTCAATAACACAGTAACAGAATTGAAACGAATCTAAAAAAACGAACGAACTCATAATCACAGGAATGAAGGTAAAAAAACACAAATCGGATCGGGAAAGTAGATACCGGGAGTTTTGACGACACGGTGCTGATTGGATTTGGTGGCATAGCTATGCCTCTTCCTGTACGTTAGCCGCTGCACCATTTTTTTTCTTCTGTTGTTAGTGCGAACCGGTTCTTAGGGTTGGAGGCGAAGAGAGAAGTGACTATGTAGGAGAGAGAGGTATATATATGTGGTGGATAGTAATTTGTAGCCCTAGATTAAATGGACTAAGTATATGGGCCTTTTTTACTTACAAAGAATTAACCCCAATTTCGTTTGAATGAGGCCTGTGCAAACGGTTTGTGTATGGGCTTTTTTTTTTAGTATGAGTAAAAAACTAAATAAAGATATTATAAATTTCATTTATGATATACTCAATGCTTACATATAATAAATAGTGTAAAAAAATTATTTAAAAAATTATTAAAATAAAATTTAAATAATGTACATTAAGTAATATCTTGAATATATAAGAATAAAATCAAAAATAATAAGAGTTGTTAAATTATATAATTATTTATATGTTTAAAAAAATTAATAAATTAAAATAAAATAAATAATGCATAAATATTTCTTATTTAATATTATAAAAGAAATAAATTGATTATTACGCAACTAAATCTAATTATTTTATTTTTTAATTTTTAATTAAAAGAATAAGTTGATTTTGATATAATTAAGTCATAATTATAAATTTATTTAATTATTTGGAAAATATTCTTTAATATTATTTACTTCCATATTTACATATATTAAATAATTAAATTAATTATTTTGTTATACATTATTTTAGAATTATTTTAGAATGTTTTATGATTTTAGTATATTTTTTTTTATTATTTGATTAAACAATTTATCTAATAGAATGTTTAAATAAATAAAATGTTTATTTTTTATTTTTAATAAAAAATATGTAAAAAAACTAGTATTGTTAAATTTGAACTTCTTATATATTTTTGGATTAAATGGATTACTTATGTATTTTTGGATTAAATGGAGTACTTACAAAATATTTTAGATCAATTTTAGAGAATTATCCAATGTTATTTTTTATATATTTATAAGATATAAAAATGTATTTTTAGATTAATACAATAATTTATTTTGAAATTTAAAATTGTATTTTTAGAATAATACAATAATTTATTTGTTTTTTATTATTCAAATAATAAGATATAAAATGTATTTTTAAGTTAAAAAAATAAAATAATTATGAATAAAATTTAAAAATAGTGACGATAATATATAAAATTGTTAAGTTAAAAATTAAAGTAATTATGAATTAAAATTTAAAAAGTAATGTAAAAAATATACATAAAATTATATTTTAAGTTAATAAAAACGTAATTTTTTTAAAGAGTAAAAAATTCTTTGAGACGTTTAAAAATTTTAGTATGATATTTCGTAAATAATAAATTAATATTAATTGATATTTAATATTCATCAAAACATGAAGATGTATTTCTCTTTAGAACCAACATCTATACCTTATTGTATTTCTTTGTAAAATCTTATTTTACTGTATTTCCTGTAAAACATTTATTTACAAGTGGAAGAAAGGAATTTAGTTGTTAATCTAACTAACAAGGAAATAGCAAAAAAGATGGCTCCACGTGAACCTTTCTGCCCACAAAACTGATGTTTCCAAGTTTATTCTGGCACCATACTAATTGATCCTTTGTTAATCTGGGTACACATAGAACTCTCGACACCAGCCTCGTCTCGGCCTGAGATGTCAAAAGTTCTATACCACCGGATCTGTACTCTTGATGTTTTCTCAACTTCTTGACTATGCAGTTTTGACATCTTGCTTGTTCTCTAATTTTCCTCTCCTTCTGCATAAACAAATCAAGATTAGCAACGGTAGCTGCTCGATAAAACGAGAGAGGAACAATCAGTTTTCGGAAAATCGAACCTTCTGAAGATTTGATAATATGTCCGCTAGAAGCTCTGAATTTTGAGGGTCTTGATGATCAATTTTAGTTCCATGGATCTTCTTGTCTGCGAACAGAAACTCACGAAAAATCTGAATTGATTCTCCGATTATTTCTGCCAACCCTTTGAGTGATATTGCATCTTTTCCCTCTCTTCTTTCCTTACTGAAACTATCATCTGTTGTGTTTCATGAAAAATGTGATCTCAGAGAAAGCAAATAATTGCAGCAGAAATTTAGAAATATAGTTGATTGTCAATACACTACCTTAGTACCTACCTAATAAAAAAAAATATCATATCAATTCTCTGAATTCTCATATTGTTTGGGTTTAAAGTCCATATTTTTACCTTTGATTGTCGGGACCTGAAGAAGGCTGCGAATCATGCACCGACTTCTTACGTAGTTCTGAATCCTCTGTCCTTGAAATCTTTCGTCTTCCATAAACCTCTGCAAGACTACCTGAAACTGTTGATACTCCTCAGCCGCCCGATTATATGAGTGGTGGAAGTACCCTTCAGGGTCGTTTTTCAATAACTCGCACGCTTTCAAATGAAGCCAGCGCAAGATTTCCCACGACAGACAAAGTTGACCAACGTAAACCAGTTCCAAATCACGGTGCATTTCTTTGACCGACTTATGGATCGGGTCAGCATGGACCCTCTGGACTTTGCGCAGCCAAGCTCTCGGTAAAATATAAGTTGCTGGATTTTTCGTATTTTTACCCGCGGTGAATGCTTCCGAGTCCTTCAACTGGAGGAAACCTAAAATTTTTAATTTATATAAAAAATCGAGTTTTAATCCATTATTTAATACTACTCCGTACTACTTTCCAGCACTAGCCACTAAGTATATATAAGAATCAGTGTAGTGTACCTTTAAATTAAAGAATGAAATCATGTAATGTAGTTCATGTTAAGTGCTGATGATCGACTTCAAAAGTATGCTAAGTGACACCACTAATCCACTATTATATGGTGGGGCGACAAAAATAGTTACAAAGTTGCCCCTGAAATTCAGCTGTATAACCGAAACATATCAAACGCCCTAAGAAATTGATTTGCAAAATATTTAAAAGTTGAATATGATATTGCAAAAATGTAAAATATTAAGATTAAATTGCAAAAGTTTCAAAGGATTACGTACATAACACAAAAAATGATTAAAGTTCATAACGCAAAACAAAGTTGAAATTGACATAGCTTTAATTAGTGTCACTACAATAGCTTTAGACTTTAGAAGTACATAAAAACTTTGAAGTAGACCTGATCAACCGGAACCAGAACCGAATAGAAACCGCCGGCAACCAAAGATTTAAGGTTCCAGTTGAGAACTCTCTTTTGGGGAAACGGAACCGGCGGTTTTGGTTAGGTTCCGAAAGCAGGACGTAGTCACCTCTACCTAGAGTATTAAATATTGACCACCCAACCTAAAACAATATTCTCATCTTTAATAGAATTAAGAAAGAAAAAGAGCTTAAATTTGAACTTACTGATTGCCTGTAATGTCTGGTAATTCAAGATATCCAATTTGCGCATTTTCTCCGAGTAGCTCTTATACAGCTTCTGAATCTCATCTATAACATCTTTGTACTGAATCTTTTGATCGATTTCCAGAGGCTTCAAATCTTCTTCGATCATCTTAGGAGACTCGCACTCCTCAGATATAGTTGGAAGCCCTCCTGCCCTGCAATTCTTGAGCTCTGTTTTCATCTGCCGGACTAAGTTTTGGTGTTCCCACAAAACGTCATGTTCGTCCACCTCATCATCATCCGAATAATCGGAATCCCAACAATTAGTATTTTCTTTGCTAATAACACGAGGTGTGTTATTCATAGGCGAAGGCTTGAGTTCTATATAGTCATCATCCGAATCTTCAAATTTCTCGTGTAAGGCTTCATTACAATCACGAGAACCGGATACTTCATTTGAATCAAAGGTTAATAATCCACTAAAAGGAAGGAATTCGACTTCATAGGAAAAATCTTGGTCGTCCGAGAAGATTTCATCTTTCTCCTCATAAACAACCTCTTCTCTTAGAGGACTTGATTCGAATGTATTCTCAGCACCTTCTTGATCAACAGTAGTATCCTGCTTTATATTATACAGATTAAACCGGAACGAAAAGGAATGCGATTCTTCCTCCTCCGACTCTGCCTGATCCTTCTCCGATTTCTGATCAAACAAGTCTTTTCCACTCTGATGAACTTCATCATCAAGGTGGTGATCACTAACCAAAAGAAGCTCTTTCGGTTCGATTCCCATTTCTCGGACCAAGAATTTAAGGTCTTTCGGCTCTTCTAAGTGCTTCGTCAAGTTTCCGCAGGAAATAAATTGACACTTTCTACTTTGGAAGAAAACAGAGTCCTCTGTTTCTGCAATATCCACACCACACTTATTGGAAATCACTTTTTCACCCCCATGAGAAAGATTCGCACTCAAATTTGAATCATGTGATCTGAAAAAAATCACAGAAGATAGAAAACCATGATGATCAAACACACACACGAAAAAACGTCCATAAAATTCTTGAAATTAAAAAAAAAAAAAAAAAAAAAAAAAAAAAAAAAAAAACCTGCATAAAAATTTGGAGATTGATCCAAGAACTTTGAGCATCAAAGAATACAAGTAAACAGTAAAGGATCTGAACATTGGTTTAGGCAATAAATCAAACAGGTTGTGTGCAACCGGATTTCCGCGCCGCCGGTGAAAAACAAACGAAATCAAGCCGGTGATGATTTCCCGTTTCTGATAAAGAAGAAAAGTATGAGTGATGAAAACTGTGCGTTCTCAGTGTGTATGATACATAATTTAATTATTCTATTCTAAAGCAGCAAGCTATGGACTGAGAAAATTTCTTACGATCTTCTAACCTACCTCCTGAATCAAAATTTATACTCCGTATATATATACTGTATATGTGGGTTATTTCAAAAAAATATTTAGTTTTTTTTATCTAAAACTAAATAAATTGTTTAAATTAAATTTTGCTGCAATTAAATTAGTTTGTATTGCTTTTTTATGTATAAATTCAAAATTATATTATATGAATATATTCTATTTATGGTATTGATTAATAAAATATTTTTGGTATAAATATATTATTACTACTAATAATAGTTATTCTTATAAATTCAATGGAATAATAGTAAATAAATACTATGTTTCACAATTATTACTTTTTACTATTTATAATATGTTGATTAAAATTTTTTTTTTTGTATTTTAAAGTGAAAAATGTGAAATTAATTGTGATTATATTAAAAAATTGGTAAAAACAAAAAAAAAGTAAGAACATGGTTGTAACTTGTATTTAAAATGAAAAAAATATAAATATTTCAATTTTTGTGAGGTGAAATGTATTTGGAACGTACAATTCAAATAGAAAAGTTGTGTGTATATATACATTAGAGGTCTTGCTAGTTTTTGTAGTTAGATTTTGCAAAGACTTTAAATTCACACGTTTTTGACTTAATTAATAAAAAAGAGCCCCATTTGATTGATAGTCTGTTTTTCCTTATTTTCTCACATTTAGATTTTTTATTTGACTTCAAACCATATTATGGATGTTTTTGTTTTTGTGTTAAATTGTCACCTCTTGTTTCGCACCACAAGTTGATCAGAAAAGGAGAGGAAATAAGGTCCCAAATGTGAAATGGATTAATTCTATATGCGCTTTTTAAAGATGATGTTTTAATTCGAGTACAACGTCGTGGTGGAATTGAATTCGCATTATTATCCTATAGTTTTCTACGTGATGGAATATTCTCAATCTTTAAAATGTAAAGAGAAAAAAATAACATTTTGAAAATAATTGCATAAGTTTTTTTTTTAATTTTGATCATCAATTAATTATATGCTTACTCCAAGGGTACCATTTTAATTTTACACAAACATTAATAAATGTCATTATTTTCAAATTTTGTTTTCATTTTATTGGTTAAAATAATTTTAGAGGTTGAATGTTCTTTTTTTTCAGTTAAAAGTAGTGCCATGAGCATAAAAATAACCCAGATGGATCAAGCGAAGGCCCAACGTTTAAGTTGCATATAGTAGTATATATTGGGTTCATGTCCCGATGTGATGGTGCTTTGCATCTTGTGTAGTATTTTATTAACAAAAATTGTTAAAAAAATTAATTTAGAAAACTTATTTTTTTTATAGGTCAATTATAATGTCTCGAGTTTTAACTTTAAATCTCACGTTTTCATTTCAATAGCTCAACCAACTGAACTAACAACTCCTGTCAAAATTTATTTATTACCTAGTAATATATTTGTTGTTTTACTTTATTACAACTTAGAGCTACATATGAAACAACATGCAATGTCATGTTAAATTTAAATTAGTCTCATGTAGTTAGATATACATAGATAAATATTTGTTTGGTCTCATAGATATAGGGCATTCTCAATTTAGTTTTAGGTAGTCGTATTTTATTGATTTGGTTCATATATTTTATAAATTACGTCACTTTAATCATTTTTTACAAGAAATTCAATTTTTACCGGTTAAATACTTACCTGAACAAAAAAAATAATTTTTAATATTACTTATGAGTTATGACACATGACTTCTAATTAGTTGAGACTGTTAACATCAACACACACTACCGTCTACTAGTTCAGCCAAAGAGTATTTGAAAATGCTCTTAGTAAGTGTAGAAACAAGTCAACACTATCAAGAGTAGCCACTCTCAAAGCAAGAACACATGGCAGAACTATAAATAATTTTTTTTTTTTAGATTTTTATCCTTCAAATACTAATTTATCTACACTAATACAATTATTTTTTCACATAATTCATTCGTTATTTTTCCAACATTACATATTATAACTCTACTTTATATTATTAAATAAATAATTTTTTTAAAATTTCTCTAAGCAAATTGTTCATGAACGAAAGTAGTAATTAATTAATTTTCGAAAAATATTACAATAAATAATTCAACTCTTAGTACCAAGAGTAGTCCTCTCTCAAGGCAAAAACATAAAAATCACTTTTAATAAATAAAGAAATAATCAATTAATTATCTTCTTTAAGAAAAGATGGATGTGGGAGGTTTTTTGAGACTTGTAATTTTTTCTGAGAGTAAAAAGGAAAAAAAATCAATTTTAAGACTAAATATATAAATAAATAAATAAAAATTTAATAATGTAATTGTTAATTATTTACTTCTCTTCTTACTCAAAAACTCATCTAGATCATAATACTTCTCACCAAATACCTTGAAAATGTGTGGGATTACTTGGCTAAAATGTCGGCTTATTGTAGATCTCGTACACGTTGTGCAACGAATACGACCTATCAATGTCTTGAATATGCTTAAAACTGTGAGCATATAGTTGAATACGACCTTTTAAGTAGGTCTTTGGGAGTTTATATTCATCCCGGGCAAGAATTCATCTCTTCATATCTATCGACTTTGGTTGTGCTACTTCCCATTCTAAGAAAATTGCATAGAAAAATTATCAAGAAATAATAAAAAAAATAGTTTTTTATGTGACAACCAAAAAAGAAACGCAAACTTTTTAAATTAAATCGGAGAGAGTATTTCAATCTCACTTCTTTTGCGTTTGGAGTTTGTTGGCTTAGAGTCTGCAACAATATAGTTTGTAGGTTCCTATCGGAGAGAGTATTTCAATCTCACTTCTTTTGCGTTTGGAGTTTGCTAGCTTATAGTCTGCAACAATATAGTTCATGGTACATGATGTTATAATGCATCTCAAGTTTAGGTGATGAATTGCCAACATTTTCCAGGAAAAGTCATCGTAGTATATGACCGGGTTGTTGAATATCATGTAAAGTAAAGCCCTTTCATTATCATTTTAACCATCTTTTAGGTATAAAATTATATTTTATTTTCAATTTATTCTTTACACGTAATTATTATTTTTGTGCTCCACACATTTAGAGAATTATTATATAAACATTGAATAAAAATATTAAAAGTAAAATAATTATTATTCAACCATTTTGACAAATTGATATTATATTTTAATTTTTTTAAAATTGAAAATTGTGATAAAATATATTTTATTTTCAATTTATTCTTTACACATAATTATTATTTTTGTGCTCCACAGATTTAGAGTATATATTATATAAATATTGAATAAAAATATTAATAGTAAAATGATAATTTTTCAACCATTCTTGACAAATTAATTATATTTTAATTTTTGTTAAATTAACAATTGTGAGCCAAACTATTTTTGAATAAAAAGAATACAATATTAGATTTTAGTTATCTTGAAGAAAGGAAATTTGAAGTAGTACTTTGAATTAATATTATATTCATTTGACATGTATAGGAACAAACACAACACTTAATCTCAAATCAATTTTAACAATTAAACACACAAAACTAGTTTTGCTTTAATGTCACAAACCAATAGAGACTCAGTACTCTTTATCATTTCACGAATGGTGCTACACATGCCCAAAGTCGATATGCTATGTTGACCGCGAGAACACAACTAAAATTCTTAGAATGTCTCGCCATTTTATAAAACATATACTCAATAATAATACTTATTTACCATGCAAACCCGTCAATTTGTCATGGTTATGGTGCTTTGGATGTACCAGAATAGTAGTTGATTAGCAAAATTCATTTAATTTTTTTAATTTAGAATGCTTATTTATTGTCTGAATGGTAGTTGAATTAGCAAAATTCATTTAATTTTTTTAATTTTATGCTTATTTATTGTTTTTTTGTTGTTTTGAAAGCCAAAAATGAAATAACATGCATTGTCCCATTGGAATTAAAGTCTTGGTTGAACAAATTGTGAAATCATATCACAGCTGCTTAAAAATGAAAGCCTCCTATGATCGTAGAAAATTTTATGTTGACGTGCGACCGTAAAAAATTTGACTTCAAAACCATAACTTTATGTTGATGCCCTCCTATGGTTGTAGAAAAATTTATGTTGATGTGCGACGTACTTTAAAAAATTCGACTTAAAAACCAGAACTTTAAGGTAATCCTAATTCGCAAAATTATTTGATATTTTTTTTGTTTAGGTCAATTGCATATATTTAAATAATCACACACACACATTGCATATATTTAAATAATCACACACACACATGTCTTTAGTTCGAACCTTAGATCTTACGATTCTCAAATCGAATGCTCAACCAACTGAGCTAACAACCCTTGACTTGGTTTTTAGAATATGTTAATATGTTTGTACCTTTAATAAGTAGGATGGAAATATATATTTACTAATTGAAAACAATTTATCATGACAATTTTAATTATTTTATATTGACACATATTGCTACAAAACAATATTTTGTAATATATATATACTAATTGAAAACAATTTATTATGACAATTTTAATTATTTTATATTAACATATATTGCTACAAAACAATATTTTGTTTGTAAGGTTAATATTAGATATATAATTTTCATAAAAATATGAAAAGATTACAATTTAGTAACGAAATTGTGGCTTTGGTTATAATTTTTTTTATGATAAATATGACAATTTATTTGTCACTATAATGTAATAATCATATATATGGACAACAATATTTATCGTGATCAAATGGCTATTAGAAAAATCAAAATAACGTCACATTTATCTATTGTAACGCATTCGGTAAAAATATTTGCAACGGAAAAAAATCGTCACCAAAAATATTAAATGAGGAAAATAATTATGAAAGACAAAAATAATAATGTGTGAAAAGCACAAATAAAAAACTATATATAAATCATAAAAATAATAATTATTTGTGAAAAATGAAGCACAAAAATAATAAATACTTATGGAAGATAATAATAATAATTACTTCTTTCAATTCGTAATAACATAATTACTTTTCTTAAATTGACTATTCACAATAATAGGACTCTTCCAAAAAAAGAAATAATATTTTTTCACTTTAAAATACAATTTTACATTTACTTTATTCACTACTTTTCAACTCCACTCAAAACTATTTTACTTTTTAACTAAAAAAATACATTTATATCCTTCATTTTTTGTCAAAAGTTAAAAATTATATTTTTTTTAATTTCCGTTTCCGATGATAATAAGTTTCTGTTACTACAAATCTCCGACGAGTAATAAATATACCTAATCTTCATTTATTTCAATAGAAGTCGAAGCCTACATATGACGGTAACTATACTACAATAGGTAGTGAGTATTTACTTAGTTAACATTTTACTCAATTATTTAATTTATAAATTTATTAGTGCAATTTAACTCCATCACGAAATATTTAATTTTAATTTTAATTATTAAATTTATATTAATAAAATGACATAGGTATTTTATATTTTTTTAACATTTCTACTAGTATAATTTTATTATTAATTTTTAAATATATTATATAATTTTTATCATTGAAATAAAAAAAAAATCATAAAATTATTAATAAAAACAGTTTATTGATTTAAATATTATAAAATGTAAAAATCACATATTAATTTGGAAATTGATATTATTTTTATTTGGGGAGTTCTACTATACATTTAAGTTATCATACATGTATGAAATATCAACCATTAAATTTAAGAAATTAATTAATAGCAATTTACTAAAAAGTATGAAATATCAACCATTAGATTTAAGAAATTAACTGATAGCAATTTACTAAAAAATTGTAATAGTGGGATGAGGTGTCAAATAGGGATTGGATGTAGATATATGGTAAATAAAATGTACCTTAGTGTTATCCTATTTTTATTTATGTAATTTTTGGGGTTAAATACCTTTTTTACTAAAGATTTTAAAATTTAAAATTTTTATTTACAAATTTTGTGTAAAATTATTTTTTTTTTCAAAATTTTGAATGTTAAAAAGTGAATTTTATAAAAGTTAGTGTAAAATACAACTTTTACCAATACTTTCAAGAATTAATGCTAACCTTATTTATATTGTGCGTCAGTGAGAGAAATAAAATTATTATGGACTTGGCGGGCGGCAACAGCTGTGGGTATGTTCTTGGCCGAGATGAGCACCGGATGGCCGAGAGAGGGATGATTCCCGCGTCCCGTGCAAGTTGTACTCTGGTACACCCTATAGTTGAGAGTAGTCTTCGCGTCGACGATTAGGTTTTTTTTAGATTAATTGTTCCGAATTGAACGAGTTTAGGGGAGACGCTATATGCGAACATCTAGCTGATGCTCTGTGCGGCTGTGCCGTACATTAATAATATTATCCATTAATAATATTGTAAGGGTAACGTAGATAATTCACACCATATAAAAAAAATAAAAATAAAGTGTGAAAAGCAAAAATGAAGGTGTAAATATCTTGAGCCAATATAAAATTCATAGTTGAAAAGCTTTTCAATAGTCCGCTACTTTTATGTGTTGAAAACAACAATTTATAAAAAATATTGTAAAAAAAAAGGTAAAAAACACTATTATTATCCATTTTGTGTACTTCTATTTTTTTTCCATTATATATATATATATATATACGACTCAAATTAATAAAATATGAATAATACTATATTTCTAATTTATATAGATATTTAATGTTTTGGGGAAGAAAATAGCAGTGTTTATTTTAGTTATAGTTAGTAAGATATTCACATGTAGAAAATGCACTACTTCATGACATATATGCCTTGGCCAAATATAATACACTTACTAGTTACTACTAATATGGCATATCAGCCACGTCTCATGTCTCACATCAACAAAAACGTATCCAAAAGTATGAACCTATTATTAATTGAACAAAACTACACGACACTAAGTAAGTGTAGAAACAAGTCTACCAACACTATGAAAAGTAGTCCTCTCTCAAAGCAAGAACACAGGGAACATGTTCTTGTAAAGAAAATCATTTTTAATAAATAAATTATTTTGGAATAATATTACAATAAATAATTAACTCTAGTACCCAGAGTAGTCCTCTCTGAAGACAAAAACACAAGAGGTCCTGTAAAAAATAATTACTTTTAATAAATAAATAAATAAATATCTTCTTTCAAAACTTATAATAAATAAATAAATACCTTCTTTCAAAAAAGATGGAATGTAGGAAGTTCTTTAAAGAGACTTTTGTAATTATTTTTGAAAAAAAAGAAAAAAAAAACAATTTTAAGACTACATATATAAATAAATATATACTTAATAATTGTTAATTATTTTCCTCTTCTTGCTACTAAAAAAATCATCTGAATCAAAATACTTCCCACCAAATACCATGAAAATGTGTGGGACTACTTTGCTAAAATGTCTGTGGTAGATCTCATACACGTCGTGCAACGAAGACGACCTATCAATGTCTTGAATATGCTTAAAACTGTGAGCGTAGAATTGTAGTACGTGTCTTCACGCCTTTTAAGTAGGTCTTCGGGGTTAATATCCATCCCGGGCAAGAATCCACGCCCTCGTATCTGATTAGACGTTTTTGTGCGCGTCTCTCGTCAAAATCCGAGGTCAATTGTAGTTGACTCGGTATCAATCCAAGGAAACGAAAGAGAAATGTTTAAGTGAAAGAAAAGTAGTCGAATCATAGTTTATTATACTAAATCCTAGATTCATTTTGAAACTCTCGATTAAAATGGAAATTTTGAAGTAAACGCTAAGAAAAAGACTCGGATGATTATATTTCAAACTCGAAATTGTTCCTACCTTTTTCAATCTATATAAGCGACAATCGAAAGTCAAGTTCCCGGTTGGGTTGCTTAACTCGTTTTTCAACGTTTAGTTCACTTGATTAATCGCTCTCGGTCGAGTTACGATGTCAAGAGTATGTCGTGTATATAGGATCTTCCGGTTAACAATGATCCGCCTAATTTGTCATATAAACACCCGAGTAGAAATTTAGTTCATCATCTTTAAGAAAGAACTAATAGCAATGATTACAATTAATGAAAGTATAACTTTTAAATTAATAGCAAAGATGAACAAGGAATTAATTAAGAGAATGCAACTACGTAAAAGCTCAAAACAATCTTTTATAAACCAACGGAAATTCATTTAACGAAACATATTAGCATTCTCGATTCAAAAGCATTCAAATTAGTTTTGCAAAAGATGAACAAAACATGAAAAGAAATAAACTTGAATTCTAGAAAATGAAATTACAACTAAGATTACGATTATTGAAATGGCTTGGACTTGATCGATCTTCTCTCGGAGTTGTCGGCTCCGAAATGGTCTCCCGTGCTTCCCGATTCAATCCCAGGCGAAAAAGATACGTTTTTCCCTTCAAAACCTCGCCTAAATACACATTTGACTTCGCTTGGAACCGCCCTGAAACTGCCTCAAAACGGCGCCCGCCATTCCCAGTTCCGCGACCGCCATTTGTTTTCGGCGACCGCCGTTTATAAAACGGCGACCGCCGTTTTTGCCCAAAGACTTGGCTGGCTACTGCATCTTTTCGGCCCTTTCGGCGGTCGTCATTTCATCTCCGGCGACCGCCGTTTGGATCCGGCGACCGCCGTTTATAATTTGGCGACCGCCGTTTCTGGTTTCCTCGATTCCTTCTCGTTTCTTCGACTTCCTTCAACTTTTGACCTACAAAACGAACTCGAACCACTCCAACACACCTCGTGAGATCAAATTACACTTAAACATAAAACATCAACTAAAACGACACAAACATACAAAGCACGACACATAAACGACACTAAAACGAAAAACTAACACACACGTCATAAATCAGTATCTGTCGACTTGGTTGTGCTCCCTCCGATTCTAAAAAAATTGCATAGAGAAATTAATTATCATACAATAATAATAAAAAAGTTAGGTAATTTTTTATGTGACAACCAAAAAAGAAGGTAATTTTTTATGTGACAACCAAAAAAGAAACGCAAACTCTTTAAATGGGATGGAGTATTTCGATCTCACATCTTTTGCACTTGGAATTTGTTGGCTTAGAGTCTGCCACATTACAGCTCGTAGGTCTCCTATTGTTGCTTGAAGGCTCCGGAGGAGCAGTACCCTTCTTTTTCTTCTTTAAGAGCTGATGGTACATGATCTTATAATGCATCTCAAGTGTAGGTGATGAAATTTCAACATTCTTCAGGAATTCCATCAAAGGAAGAAACGGGTTCACTGAAACACCATCCACGGAAACGGGTTTGTGAGTAGTGTCAATCGGTCAGAGAGATTGGAATCAGATGATCAGTAAGTTGAGTGAGAGTCGGAAGAACGCCTTGTACCCGCCGGGTGTCGGAAGTCGATATCGTAGTGCAGATGGTTGAATAATAATCATTATACAATTAATATATTTATTCAATATTTATAAAAAAAAAGTAAATTATGTATAAAACATAAAAATAATAAATGTGTGAGTACAAATAAAAAAAAATTATATATAAATCATAAAAATAATAATTATTTGTGAAAAATGAAGACACAAATAATAAATACTTGTCTTTTTAATATCTTTCCTTTGATGTACGTGTTTTCTCGTAATGTGATTTGTTATAATGGATCGGTGTGTATTGTTTACTTATATCCAAATCTTATAAGATAAAAACGGCTCCAACTTGAGGTGAATTTAAACCTATTTGATACTTATTTGAAAGAAGAATCAAGGTTAGTGTACCTGCATAATTGTAATATGTTAGAAGGAAGACTCGATGTCAAACAAAAATCGTAATTAGAAAATAACTTTGACGGTCGGATTATTATCTCAAACAAAAACCATCATTGATACTAAGAAAAGCCGTCGGCGGTCGAATTATTATCACGACGGATGGATTTTCACGGTCCATGACTTTGCTTTTCACCGTCACTCATCCTACGACTCATCAGGATTATGATATAGCCAAATTCCTAAGCATACTCGTTATAGCATTTTCGGAGTTGGTTAGGTTTGAACGCCGAGTTTGTGCACTCTCCACTCCCAACATATAGGGTTTAAATGGATGACTCAATATTCCGCTTACTAAAAAGTTGGGATAAGCTATTAGGTTTGACACGCAAGCATTTGAGTGATGGTGCTGATCAGGTGGGGCTAGAAAAAACTGAGGTTGTTGGAAAATGGATGGTTTGGACTATTGGTGGTCGAGTTGAAATTCTAAACAAATTTTACGTTGGCACGGTGGGGAATGTGATGAACAATTGTGGTTTTGAAATACGATATTGTAGTTTTGAAATACGATCTAAGTTTAAGTATATTATAGTATTATATTTAGCAATAAATTCTGGAATAAATATGGCTATTTTGTTTTAATTTTTAATTGTTTTTGCTTTTGAGATTATGATTTTTAATTGGTGTTTTTGTTTTTGAGTGGAATATTGTATATGTTTAGATTTTGGAGTGTACGAAAATTAGGATAAACGCAAGAGAGGATAAATTGAACAGGACGGTTAATTTGATTAAAAAAATAAATATTCCTAACAAAAACTTAAACACATTTCACTAGAAGTGTACCAAACTTCTTTACAATGATTAATATAAATTGTGGATAATAAGGTAACAATAATAAATATTTGTGGAGCATTTAAAATAATAAAGAGCACGCAGCTCAAATATAATAAATATGTTTGAAGCATAAAAAATAAAGTTGATCATAACACTTTTAATATTTAATATATCTAATCAATATTTATTAAAATTCCATGAGAGCCAATTGACTTTTTTTTTTTCAATTTATATTAATGAAATCACATCAATTTATAAAGTTTTTTATTTTTCAATTTATATTAATAAAATCACATCAATTTATAAATTTATTAGTGCAGTTAATTAGTTTATATTTTACCCGATTATTTAATTTTTATTTTTCAATTTATATTAATAAAATCACATTGTTGTTTTAATTTTTTTTTAATTTTTATCATTGAAATAAAAAAATCATAAAAATATTAATAAAAAAAGTTTATTTATTTAAATATTATAAAATAAAAATGTAAAAATCACATTAATTTGGAAATTGATATTATTAGTGTTTTCTTATTTTTATTTATGTAATTTTATGGGGTTAAATGCCTTTTTTACTAAATATTTTAAAATTTTATTTACAAATTTTGGGTAAAATAATTTTTTTTTCAAAACTTCGAGTGTTTAGTAGTTAATTTTAGTGTAAAATACAACTTTTTCCAAAACATTTGAGAATTTAATGCTTTTAATCTTATTTGTATTGTGTCAGTTAGTGAAATAAATTTATTATAGAGTATATCTTTTGTATTATTTATTTTTTTAAATGATAATTTTATTTTATTTATACATTTTCTTAGTTGTATTACTCAAATATTGCATTTACTATATATTTTTTTATCAAAAATTGGCATGTGTCCATCATGTCATTTTAAATTGCAATTTGCAAGTGTCTACGTTATTTCGTCAGCTCCAATAGACTAATTACATTTTTTTGGTTCCTAAGTCATTTATCTCTTTTTATATAAATATATTTTAATTCAATTTTCTCCAATTAAACACATAATCCTAAATTTGATTTCCAAGAAAAACAATTCAAATACAAATTTTACGTGATGTTGTGGAAGAAGAATTCAAATTCAAATGTTCATTAAAAAAAGTCGGTCAACGCGAAAAGTTCTTTGGTGAAATGAACTTCTTAGCCCTATGTATATATCACAATCATAACATGCTACTGTTAAATTTTGAATAACTTCTTAATTTGTAGTATAATTTAAATTTTCGACTTGCCTTAAAAGTTCAGTTAGTTTGTAAGAAGATATGATTTTAAAATGTGGAACACAAAGAGTTGAATTATAAGCTGCTCAATCTCATTCTCTGTATGTATGTCACAAACTTCGTTGACATTTTCACCAATTATATATGGGTGTACTGGTGTACATCATTTTATTTAATTATTATTTTAAAAATGATTAAAATTGTTCTCTCACACCTACATATATGATTATCATGATTATGATTATGGCTGTACATTTAATTAGGTAACAAAACAAAATTTAATTACAGGTTGACATATATTTTGAATATCATAACAATATCTTGAGTAGATGGATCATTGAGTAAATGTATTGTTTCCAAAGGCAATGCAATGGTTCATAAGACTAGTTAAGTTGAGGATCATATATATAATATCGAGTTGTCGATCTGATCATCGATCCTCCGGGTAATTGAGAAAAAAATAAATCAAGCTCACTTATTCAACCATTGCTCTGAATTAAACTATACTTCCTCTGTCTCATACAAATTGCATTACTATGAAGAAGACGAGCCGTTACTCTTATTCTGAAAATGACCTCCGGCAACTCCATCTTCGTCGGAACTGATTAAACCTCCGTTGTTGGAGTCGACTCTCTTGACGAAGTTGTTCTTGTTATTGTGCATCCACACCTTGAGCACTCCTTTCGTGACCCCAATTTCCTGGCAAAATTCCTTCACGGCCGCCTCGTCGCACCTCTGCATCCTCCACCCAAGCCTCCCCGAGAACCACTGCATCTTCTCCTTCTGCTCCTGGCTGAACCTCGTCCTGAACCGCTTCCGCCCCGCCGGGTTCTCCGCCGTCGGAGTCACCGGAGCTTGGTGGTCGAAGTACCCCGCCGGCAGGGGGTGCCGGAAATCGAGAAACGGCGGCGTTATGGCGGCGGAGTCCGGGTCGCGCCGGTGGAAACTCCGGTGGCAGCCGCAGGCGGCGCATTTTAGCGGCGCGGCGGCGGAGGGAGGCGGCGGGAGGAACTCGCCGCAGCCGTCCACCGCGTGGCCGCCTATGGTGGCGGCGTGGTTCTTCATGCACTCCTTGTAGGCCGCCGGCGGCGGCGCGTGGGTCTTGGGGGCGGCGGCGGAGTAGTAGGACAGGGGTTTGATGGGATGAGCCGTCGCCGTGCGGGGTGGGGTGTCGGTTTCGGAGTCGTCGTGGGTTTTCGCGGTCATGTCCAAATCCATTTCTCGAATTTGCCAAATTGATTTGTTAATTAGGGTTTCAATAATTGGATTTGGGGGAAAGATTTGTAGGGAGGGGTTTTATATTGTGCGGAGTGGATGAGATGTGGACGAATGAGAGTAAATGTGAACCACTCGATTTATTGGGGATTGAAGGGTTGGATTGGATTCATTTATAGGTGGTTGCTCGTGTAATTAAACTTTTGGAATTCAGACAACAGACGATTGTTAATTGCGGGTGCGCGCGCGTCTTAATGTCATAATTAAATATAGACACGTGGCATATGTCGACCCGGCCCCCCACCAGTATTGAGAATGTATTCCATGTGGTGGTTGCACCGTAACTCGGACTGGTAATTTCATTGTACTACTACTAATAATAATAATAACAATGAATTGATGTTAATCATAAAAAATGATTGGCTCACGAAATTTGATTAGTCATTTTCCACCAATATTCCACAATCTCAAATTCTCAATCAAATTACAATCAAATTATACAAGTGGAAGGAAGGTTAATTAACTAAGAAAGAAGTAAGAACACAACATTTTTTTAATAAATATCTCTCCTTAAAAAAACATTATAAAAAATGGAATAATACATATTATTAAACATATCAAATATTAAAACATCACACACAATCATTATTTCCATTTATGGAAAGACAATAGATTTCCTAAATTGATTAAATATGTGTTTCCTCTCTCACGCCATGATTTCTAATTTTAATAATAATCAATAAAATAAACTGAAACTTAGGTCGGCATAAGCAAGTAAATTAATTTTGTTAATTACTTTTTAATCAATTTTATGTGTACTCATTATGGACTGACTAGACACGTTGTGTTTTTTTAGTTGTGGATAATCATGTTCATGTGGCTTTGTCAAGTGTCAACGGGGAGTAGAGATAATTAAAAACATATAATATGCTTTGGATTAAAACTAAATACTGATCAGTATATGTGTTTGATTAATTTTAAATATTATCTTTTCTGGATTCTTCATTCCTACGATACTCCTCTCCAGAGTTACATTTTCAGTTTTTTATCGTATTGAATTACAATTTTTATTATTTCTACATACTACACCTGAAATTAATGCGTGAAACCATATAATTATTTTTAATTAATTACGCAAGAAAATGTAATAAAACGAGCTTAATTTTGATAGATTCATATATTAATTGAATGAGCTGAAATCAAATTACCAAGTGACTAGTGTTTGTAATTATCAAGACAATGAGTGAATACTAACGTTTTGTGATTAATGGATTAGGACAATGTCATACCATTTGTCACTGATCATGATTATCAAATTAATTCACAACCACACGCGAAAGTTTGCAATTTATTTCCCCCACTCAAATTGACTTGAATGGTTCCAACTTAATTCAAATTGATCAACTCCATATGGCTAGGACTTCTAGACAATGAGTACGTAGTTGACCTGATTAGAGCGTGCATAACAGGAAAAAATATATATTATCCTATCATATAACATGTTGAAATTGAAAGTCTTTTTTACGTCTTGACAACGAGTACATAATTGAACTGATCAGAAAGAAAAAAATTGCATAAAAAACATTCGAGAGTTTTTCTAACGTATAACTATTATTTTACTTTTCATACAAAGTGAAATATACTGTCAAAGTTGGGCCAATAACACCTTAAAAGGCCTTGTTAAGGTATTAAGGTTGTCCAACTTATATTTGAGCTGTAGGATCGATATCCAACCGATGTGGGATACTTAACACGCCCCCTCACGAGTAGGCTCGGTTTTGTCGGCTCTACTCGTGAACATAGTGCCATCTTTGGGCAAGCCGGAAATTTCATCGGCTGGGGCACCCATCATCGTGTTGGGCCTGCTCTGATACCATGTCAAAGTTAAGGCCTTTTAAGGTGTTATTGGCCCAACATTGACATGGTATCAGAGCGGGCCCAATACGATGTGGATCCCCCAGCCGATGGAATTTCCGGCTCGCCACAAAGATGGCATTAATCCACGAGTAGAACCGATGAAATTTCCGGCCTACTCGTGAGGGGGAGTGTTGGATATCCCACATCGATTGGAATAAGAACCCTGGGCTCACATATAAGTTGGACAACCTTAATACCTTAACAAGGCCTTTAAGGCCTTTTAAGGTGTTATTGGCCCAACTTTGACATATACAAATACAACTCTTCATTCCATAGCAAATTGATCAATTATACAGAGTATATAAATTAACTCCAAATGGCTACAACGTCTTAAAAATGAGTACATAGTTGACATGATTAGAGCGTGCAGAACAAAAAAAAAAACATTATCCTATCATATACCATGTTTAAATCGATTTTTTTTTACGTATCAACATTATCCTATCATTTACTATGTTGAAATTAAAAGTTTTTCTAAACGAATAATTAACCATGATAATTTCTTTATATACAAAGTGAATGTTAGTAAAACTCTTAATTCTCTAAAAAAAAGATCAATTATAGTTATGTAGTATATAAATTAAATTTGATTTTTAAACTTTTAGTATATAAATTAAAGTACTATTTAAAAATATTTTCAAATTATTTTCTTTATACAAAAAATGAAAAATAATGAAAATAAAGTGGAAGGAAACACGATCACACATTCACACTAGGGGTGAGGATTTGGGCTCGAAAACTTAAAAAAATTCCGTCACGCGCCGGGTTCAAATTTTTTTGGGCCAGCCCTCCAGGACCTGAACTGAAAAATAAAAGTCGGCCCGAGCTTGGGCCCATAACAAGTTGGGACCGAAAGTTTGGACCGGCCCGTTTTTTTAGTTTTTATATAACTTTTTTAATAAATATTATATATTCTTATATAATTTTTTATATTTTAATTAATAATTCAATTTTAAAAACTTAAGTTATAAATATAGTAGTATACAATAATATTATTTAAATTTCAAAACTTATTTTTAAAAAAAAATATTTTTAATAATTAAAATAAATTGAAATTAAAAAAATTGTGTCCGAAAAGCTCAAAAACCCGACTCGAACCGTCGAGCTCGGTCCCAAGCCGGACTTTCATAACAAAAAACTCAGATCGATCCGGATCGACAAAATCGAGTTTTGAGCCGAGCCTTGAAAATTTTGGACCCAGCCCGACCTGCGCCCTGCCCTAATTCACACCATGTTAACCACCACATTTATGGAGGGAAGTAAAGCAATAAATCGTTAATAAATTGACACACGGGTATTACGAAACACCAATTAATATGAACCAATTTCTCGACTGCATAATAACGAGACTCAAATCAATTGCTCATCACACACCTAAATCACAATAACGCGCAATAATCAATGTTATCAATACTTATCATGATCATTGATCGCTGAAAAAAAATAAAACATTAATTTAATTCATTTTTGTTTTTGCCCGGAAGAATAGAGGAGAAACTTTAGGCAACAAAATTTACAATATTTGATTTAACTCATTAACCCTACATTTTGATCTCTTATTGAATCGAGCTCGTCACTTAAAAAATCAGCATCTATATGATCATTTTCTGCCTTGTTCATAATTCAATTCGTTTACTTTTTTTTTTCCTTTTCAAATCGATCATGGTGCGTGCGAATCGTATAATTAGGTTTGGACCGTTGACGATATCAATTCAACACCATGCATATATATATATATCACACGGTTTTCCAAATTAAGTATAATTAAGATTAAGACTTGTGATTTAATCTTGTTCGGACAAATTGCGAGACATTTGTTGCGTTGATTAATCTTGTTGTGAGTGGTCAAAATAGAGGCCAGGGTCAATGCACGTACTATTGGTTGATTGAATAGTGTGTGTAAGAAGAACTAATGTGGTTGACTAATATGCATGTGTTGAGAGTGCGATGGGATCGAGTTGACCACCGAATAGTTACGCAGTGTTCTTTACGCTTACTTTTTCTAATACCCGTATTAATTAGGAGATAGCTAGATTAATTAGTCCACAAGACGACGTCTTCTTTGATTAGCTTGTACACTATGGGAAAATGTCTCATAGACACCGGGCATTGACTGGTGTTAAAAAAAAATCTGTCTGGTGTCTTTGTGCGTGGTGTTAAAGATCGACTATGTTTTAACACCGGTCATTAACCGGTGTTAAATATAATTTATAACACCGGTTTTGTGACTTGGACCGGTGTCTATATTATTAAAGACACCGGTCAGTTCCATAGAAACTAGCAAAATCAACCGGTGTGAAAAGTAATAACACCAATCTTTTTTCATGTATGACCGGTGTTGTTGATAATAATTAAAATAAAAAAAATATAATTTTATAAATTGCCAATAATTAAAATTATATTAAATTCATGAAATTCAAATACAATATTTATAAATACTCAATTCTCCAAATCCTTACAATTTTCGTGGACTCCAAACACAATAATAAAAATACTCAAATCTCCAAATCCTTACAATTGTCAAACAACAATATTCCATAATCTTAGAGCATCATCAACCTTTTGTTCTCGTGATCTAGTATCTTGTTCTCTTCAAACAGAGCATTTCCCTGAAAAGAATCGAATAAGTTTATTAGCTTCATAATATCGTATAACTCGAGCCTTATAGTAGGTACCTTCAATTAAAATATAAAAAATAAACATCTCTATGATTTATTTTTATTGTTTTCATTTTCTTCACGCAATGAAGTAAAGATCTTAGAGGCACATGTAATTCATTCGTATACTAATTCAAATACCTCGTCTTCTACTCTACGAAGATTCATTGTCAAATGGTCTTTATCTTTTTCCAGGTGTTTCACTTGTGCTGTTAGTGCCACAACCTTTTGAGTCAAAGGCTTCAATCTAGAACAAAATAAGAAAAGGCTAGTCAAATATTCATCTTAAGAGCAATAAAACAAAACACAGAAGCAATTCAAAATTAATCCATATGTCTTGGAGGATCCTACCTGACCAATTCCAAACACAAAATTCTGACAAAAGCCGAGTTTGGCTTGGTCAATATAAGCACTGTCTACGGAGGCAATTCCCACTTCAATGAAATCTAAAATTAAACCAACGAGTAGATGGCTGAAAGAGCATCAAGAAAACAACGAATTTTAAGACGATAGGTATGTATATACATATACCTGTTTAATACTACGTTCAGCAGTAGTTATATTACCCTTCTCAAAAGAGACATTGTCGTGTTTGTGCCGATCGCACTTGTCTCCCTTGCAGTGCCACGATAGGCTGAACGATGCCTACATCCAGAAATATTTTACAAAGACGATTATAGTAAATAGAAAAAGGAAAAAAGATTAAAAATATATAAAACTCAACCACACACACCTTCCTCGTCATTTTATTAGGGAAGGCGGGCGAGCCAGAGTCAAATTCGCCATCTCAGAGAACCTCGTTTTCTTTGTCATGTTTCTGGGATTCCGAGTTTTCAAATCTCCCGGTCGCTAATAACAACCCTTCGTAGTGCCTTTGCAACAGCTATTTATACACACAACAACACCATTAATTCAATCGAGCAATTAAAATACAAATAAAACCAAGTATAGATCCACTGACTTCTGAGAGCCTCGAAAAACTCGACCAGGTGGTCGTCGATTCCGTGAAGAAGGGACTGTCGGATGATTTCCTCGATCGATTTTTGGGTGTTCGACAGAGAGAAAGAATCGATAAACCCATTCTCTGATGCCGGTGAAACGCCCCCATTCGCCTATATTATACCCACAGCTTACTCAACCAAATCCAAGTCAACAATTTCAAGAAACAGAGAACCCAATAAATCAACCAAGATTCGAACTTTACAGCAGTAAAAAAAGTAAAAAAAAAATTAAAAAATAAAAAGAAATCTGCAGAACCCTCGAGGGAAATCAATAATCTGAAACAATGAAATCGAGCACTTACAGTGGGAAATTTACAGATCTGGGAAAAAGTTGATTCTTCAACGTAATATTAATACGAACAAGACGAGTAGAGTGAGGGGTACAGATCTCTCTCCTATTTTCTTATCTTTTCGTTTTTCTCTGATTTTCTGAAAATGCAGCTCGAGGAACAACCCGAGTTGCGGTGAGTGAGCGTCAAGTGGGGTGCATCCGCTGATCGGTTAAATGAAAGCTCGAGACCCTAATTCCCAGATGAACCCTAATCGAAGCCTAATCGAAGTGGAAAAAAGAAGAAGGAAAGAAACTGAAGATTTCAGCTTTTTCGTCAAGAACTTGTTCAACTTGTAGGGTTTTGTCGAAACGAGGGAGTGGGAAGAAATCCCGCTTACACTATAAAAAGCTATTAGTTTTTTTAACACCAATACTTAGTTAATAGGATTGATGTTAAAAAAATTAATAATTTTATTTAAAAAAATGGAAATACTATTAACACCGGTCGGAAGAAAAAATGATGTTATAAATGAAAATCGAAAATTGAAATGGAATATTTAACACCAGTTTCTATAGAATTCGGCGTTAAAAATAGTTTAACTTCCTCTTTTTTCAGGACCGGTGTTATAAACATTTTTAACACCGTTCGCAAAGGCGCTCGGTGTCTATGAACTGGTGTCTATGTGACATTTTCCCATAGTGACGGGTGTTTATTATTAATTTATTATTACTATTAGATTAGATGTTTCATTAATATTTATTATATACTTATAATATATATTTAGAAGATTAATTAGTCCACAAGACTGTCTCGTTCGTCTATTTAGCTTAGATCAATCTGCTTTGGACTGAATTTTTCGAAATGTAAAGTTTTCGCTTTTGGGAATGTAAAATTATAAAACAAAATCACAGTATATATATGTTAAAAAAATCGACTCTTGGTTCGACTTTGATGAACATAATCCAACACTTATATTGACTAGAATAATTTCTTGATAGAGGAGTTGCTAGCTTGAATGTAGAATATTACTCCCAATGTCCCTTTTTCCATTTATTTAGAATAATATATATATGTGTGATGATCAATATCATTTTTGTGAGGCTAATATGGCAATAGTTCGCGTACGTTTCAAGCACCACAAAAGAAGCTAGTTGATATATATACAGTTAATAATTAGTATTTGCATGATAGAGAATCTCTTTTCATTCATTGATGATATTCAATTTGGTATTTCATTATAATGGTTATGAAATATATATACTGAAATGTATTGTTCATGCCTAGAGATGTTAATCAAGCAAATCCACTCGGTTTCGTTCCATATTCACATTGGTTGTCAGACTATTTCAATTTGAGTTGGTCTGAAAAAAATTTCCAATTGTAATTTAGCAAAAAATTTTCGTTTCGAGCTAGCTCGAGAAAAAAAAAATGATTTATGCTAAAAACTATACTATTGTTTATCAAAAATAAATATTGCATAGTAAAAAATTGATTAAATTTAATATTTAAAATTATATTTTTATAATTCTTACATAAATTACAATGTTAATATTTAATAATTATTATTATTGTTAGAAAATATAAATTTCATCAAACTTCAAATATTCAAGATATAAATTATAAATAATTTAATATTAAAATTTAAATTATTAAAAATACAATTTAAATTTGTATTTAAATATATTTTTGTATTTAATTAAAATATTTGTATCAATATACAGTATACTTAAAATGAATTAATCGGGCTAGTCGGACCAGCTCATGAGTTGTCGGCTTTTCGATTCGAGCTAAAAATAATCAACTCTTTTTTTACCGACTAGAGTGATCATACCACAATTTTGAGTTGGATTGACATTCATAAATAACAAAATTACAATCACGGGAACCCTAAAAAAACTAATTAATTAATGTTGTTTTTCATATTCAATAGAAGATGGAAAACAAGTTTCAAAATATAATACTCCTCCGTCCTCGCTTATTTTGTCACAACTCACAACTCATATATAATATAGCTTCAATGTATGAAAATATATGGAAGGAATTGGACACGTAATCAATAATAATAATAATAATAAATAATCCAAATTGAATAAACCACACATACATATATATGTTCTCCTCAACTCACCGAGCCTCCTGCCTCTCTCCCCCGATCGACCCCGCCCTGCCCCAACAACACTCGTTCGTTAGGAGAGGTTGGAGCCAATATATAATCAAGTGTATCTGATCTCTCTTGATTATTTTTTTCTTCGATCGACGCAGGCCTTAATTCGAGCAACCAAACAGAACCTTAGCATCAATAAACAAAACTCTTAAAAAAAGTGATTGCCACCTTTTGAAAAACAAAACACTCTCAAAGGTGTGATATATATTCTTCACAGGGCCCCCTTAATTTTCCGGTTATGGATAGGATCGGAGCCTCTATTGACCTGCCGTTTGCTCGTCCGATCAGAATCCAATGGCTTGTTGACGGGTGAAGGTTTCTTGACCTCGACCCTCGTCTCATCCGAACCACCGATAGCACGCGATGGAACCCCTAACAACCCCACAAGAATGAATAGCACAAATGTGATTCTTTGGATGTATAATATTGTCATTTGATTTGATTTGATTTGGTCTGGTTTGGTTTGTAAAAACCAACAAAATTCTTATAGATGTAAATTTTGGAGGCGAATTTAAAGCATAAAGCGGGAGTGGGGCCCAGGAATCCAGAACTTCGATATTAATCAAAAATAAATAAATGAATTTGTTAAGGCTGTAATTATAAAGAATCTCAAGAGCATGAAATAAAGGTGAGATGTCTCAACAACATCTTCTTCAAGCTAAGCATATCTTTATATATTATTCTTTTAATTTGTTTGCATCTTTGTTCTTGAAGAAAGACCAATCAATAATCCAGTTTCCTTTTAACACAAAATGATGTGCCATGCCATCGTATGCTATGCTATTTTACTTAGTTTAGTGAATTTGTATCATTCTAATTATTTGATAAAATATCAAAAGCAACAACAATATGGCAATTTTAATGATTTAAATGGCTATTGCTTTCAAAAATTAATTACCATTTCTTAGTCGCTAAGCAAAAACGTTTCATGGGGAGATTTTAGCAGATCCTTTGAGCAGTCATAAAAAAGCCAAATGACAAGGAATACGGAACATAATATATATAAAAATATAAATTTAGAATATAGATGCAAATTTGTGTTTCTATTATACAAATATAAAATGGGCAAACTTCACCCTTTTACATTTTAAATATCAATGGATAAGTGAAGTATATCAGAGGTAACTTCACCCTTTTATATTACAAAGTTCACTAAAATTAAAACGTCGTATGTTGGTTTGGATCAAAATATCACTCTAGAAGGCAGTTATTAATTGTAATCCACCTAACGCATAAGGGTCAAGCTTCGGCGAACAAATTAAACTTAAACAACGGTCGAAGCGTTACAAATGGTATCAAAGTCGATCGGTGTCAATCGAAATAACAGGAACTAAATGTCATATGAGATCTCAAGTATTCCAACAAGAGGTTGATGAGATTACATTAGGACCACCAGCAGTAGAATCATGCAGAATAGCAGCACAGATTGTGGTATAATTACTTGGATGTTTTTGGTATCTTTTGAAATTTGATTTTCTTGCCAATCATTTTTGTAATTTTTACTTTTTGGTGTTTTTGGTGGATTTACATGGCAAAAGAAAGCTCTTGAGATGAGGCATTACATCATCAAACATTAAATAGTTAAATTCTATTTATGAGCTTTTAACACATTTTTTTTATATGTATCAACATAGGGAATGTGGGTGGATATTTCATTATAATTTGATGCATTGATAATGGGGTACATAAGAGATCAAGAATAATTAGTATTTAACCTTGTTCATCACACTTAATACGTGTCAAAGTGTTATTTGTATATAAGTAATTGGGGACAACTAAAATACTCAAATTGGATTTGTACTTTGCTCAACACTTTAATTTGAATTATTTTAAGTAATAATTTGAATTACAAAATATCATTCAAAAAAAAAAAAACATTTAATACAACTTTAAATGCTTTAACTATAGTAATAATACATATGCAAACATACATTAAAACAGAATATGCTGTGTTGTATAACTAAGCAACTTGAGCTTGAGGAGTTGCCTGTGAAGGGGATGCCAAAAGGAGGCCACTGCTTTGGGCTGCTTGAACCACGATCGCTAGTCGAGCTGCCGCGATAGCTGCAGCCTCCTGTACCAACAATTAAAATCAATGTTTTCGTAAATTTACTTTTATGAAAACAACAAACGATCCTATTATCGATTACGATTGTTTTTATTTTCCTTTTCTTTCTTTTTACCTGTCTCTGCCTGCGGCGTTGCAAGATACTTATGGCCCATATCATGATGTAGCAAGGCAGGAGGAATCCAACGGCTCGGAGCAAGAACAGCTGCAGTCATCGTACACAGTGCTCAAAAAGTGTAATTTCACAACAACTCAAGAGAAAGTGTGAAAAACAATCAAACAAAGGAAAATTCTTAATCGGCTTACAGAGAAGAAAGTCGAAGCATCGTCCTCCTCTCCATCTCCGCTCCCATCACCAGTGATGGAGAGTGCATGCCTCAGTAGCAGAAGAGCCATCAGCTAATAAACATTCTCAATTTAGAAATTGTTTGATGCACATATAGGGATAATTACAAACAGACCCCTAATGGTTAGAGTATTTACAAAAAAAGACCCAGCTAACATTAGTCTTACATTCTGGCGTAAGCGTAACCATTAGCTGACATGGCAGAATCTGCCCGTTTATCAACTCATCATAAAATTTGACAATTAACACCCCTTCATCATAAAATTTGACAATTAACACCCCTTCGGTTTTCAAAAGATATTGCAAATAGACCCAACCTCCTCTCTCACTAGTTGTGAGACTGATGGATGCCAATGTAAAATACAAGATAAAAATGTTGGGGTTATTGGTAATAATTTTTAACCAGTTCCCCGAGATTCAGGTCCCGCTAATGGAATTTATAGATTACTTAAAACATAAAAGAGTGATAAATGGAAATGTTGAACCTCGTGAAGCAAATTCACTCATGGTAAGGAATAGGTTGTAGCAAGCTTTTGAAAAATAATTGCATTAGGTATTCGTTTCTATAGCCTTAACGGTATTTTTTTCATAATTAATCCTTGATTTTCCCACTGAAGGATAGAAACACATTTTAGACATTGCACAATCAGCCGAGGAAGAGCAATTTAAAAATTGCCTTCTTTCTCGATGGAAGTTTCTGTACAGAAATAAAAATGACCTAAATGAATTGTAAACGGCTTACAATTAGAGCGGTAGAACGGCAAAAGGCAGTCCCACTGCTGTTACCGTTATAATCATCATAGTCGGCCTCAAACAGCTGGCGTTCAGCCTCGGCAAGTGCCAGAAGCCGAGGGTCATGGATATCCAGTGGGGCTCCAGAAATCTGCCATACTCCCCTGAAGAAGGATTTTAAAGAGATTAAAATAAAATTACACTTATGTGAATTTCATAGATATTTGAGGGTACATCAAAAGCTGAAGAGGACCAACCCAAGGTTATGAAAGTTCATAGATATTTGAACTTTTAGAACTGATACTTAAATGAGCTTTCCATTTAACAGAAAGAATCTGAGGTTTCAATTTGCATTACATTTAACACTTCAAATTGAAAAAAAAATAAAAAAAATCAAAATCCATTCACATCTATAAAAATATAACCAATAGCCCATTACTTATAACCCCAGAAGGCCAGAAGTATTTTTGTAATTTGGAAAGTTGGCATGGTTTGGGTAAAATCAAGGATTAATTATGAAAAAACCGGTGGTGGGGTCTCGATTTTTTAAATGAAAATGCACTATTTTTGTATCACCAAAAGCTGTTTTTCTTTTGGATTTCCATAGTCCATACACTCCCTTGAGAAACCATAACTTACCCAATATCAATGGTAGTCTCATCAGACGGAGGAGGTCGAGGAGGGGCAGTATAACCTGGCTGATATGGCTGCACACCAAGAGAAAAAAATATGGTGTCACTTATAATTATTAGTATTAAAAACAAAAAGCTAAAGTTGATGAAAACATTTATAAATATAGAGGCAAAGTACCTTATGGCAGATCTCGCAGGTAATATCACCCTTCTCATTGCACCAATGCTGAACACATTTTCGGTGAGCATACTGCAAACATAAAAATATCCATGAAACACCCATGAAACCATATAAAAAAAATTGTACTCAAAGTTTTGTCCTGAGCTGAAACAATCATCCGTAGACGTTTGTGAGCTTGCACGATCGTGCTTGAGTAGTAGAATTTGTAATGTTGACAAATATATAAGTTTTACTGAAAAATCTAAAATGTGGTATGATAGAGATATATTGATAATATTCGAATAGGTTTAGTTAGTTTATTGATTAAATCTGAGTTTACAGTTATGAAGTTGGGTTTGAACGAATGATAGATGTGTTTCGATTGGAGAGGGTTTAAACCCCGAGACTGAAAGTACAAAACACTAATATCTCACAATACCAAGCTTATCTCGACCCTAAAACCATCCCAATTCAACACAAACCACTTTTAGTTACATTAAGAAAACAAGAACAAAACTCCACTTTTAACTACATTGAAGGTCAAATTAGTAAACTCACCTTGAGACTTCCATTGCAAGCACAAGGGCTCTCCAGATTGTTGATCGAATCCTCTTCCTGGCAAATCCGGCACTCCCCCATGCCTATCAGCAACGAGTGCTCGTCCGCATCCTCATTCTCCTCCTCGTCCACTTCAACCGCCACCTCACCATCTTTCGGTTTCGGCCCTGATGATGAGGAGGAGGCTCCCACCAGTTCGGGCTTTTTTCCTACAACCCCTATAGCCTCGGGCTTCGGTAGCTGGTCCACATTCACCACCAAATGCTCATCCATTTACAAAGCTGTGTTTTTCTTTACAAGAATTCCTAAACAGAGAAATACAAAACAGAAAAAACCCAAAATTAAACAATTTAATTTGATTGCCCCTTTTCTTGATTAGGTCACAATCTAATGTAATTCATTTTCCCTCTTTTTATTTTCATAAAGTCGATATTTTTTACATCTGCGAATTATATGAAAAACCCACCTCGAGAATTCATCAAGCTATCATCTTTACGATTTCACACTTACAAAAAAATAAAATTGAAATCAAAATCACAGACTAATAAATGCGAAATAAACGGATATGGATAAGAAAAATATCAGCAAATAAGTCTACAAAAGGAAAAGAAGATAAATTGTACCTGAATCGAAAGCGATGAGAAAGAATTGGAAATGAGACTAGACGAAAAAATCGCGAATATGATGCCGAAAAATAAATAAAATAAAAAGAAAATTTGAAGAATCAAGATGAGATTTATCCTCGTGTTTCCTTGCGCGTTTTGCTTTGGATATTTTTGGATAATTACAAATTTACCCCATAAATGTTTACATTTTGATTTTTTTTCCTAATTTTTTTTCCATAATCATTGATGTACTGATGATAATTGATGTCATGTTTGTAAAAGAAAGGAATTGAGAGAAGAAAAAATACATTTTCATTTCTTTATTGAAATTTATTGATAACATTATTGGGAGACTATCAACGGGTAATATGAATTTTTAATATATTTGATAGAACATATTTTGGTGTCTTCGTTTTTATTTTTTACTAAAATTGCATTAAGTATAGATTAGTTAATTTATCGAGGCTCCGATTTATTTTATTAAATAAATAAAATATAATTATTAATTTGTAAAAATCTCAAAAGCGAATACAAATTTTAAAAAATTTAAATAATAGTAAATACAGCACAAATAAGTATAACTTTTAACACGTGAAATATATTTTAAAGATAATTAAACTTAATATACAATTGTGCAAATTACAATTCAACATCTGCTCCAGTTTAACAATTAATAACATTTGAAATCATTTATATTAGCGGGTTATCTTCCACTACTCCAGTTTAATAATTAATAACATCTGAAATCATTTATATTAGCAAGGGTGGTACAATGACCGCCAAATAGTCATGCATTCTTTAATCTTTTCAGTCTTAATTTGTATGCATTAAAAAAAGAACTATTTAGAAAAAAATGTAGTATACTTCTAGTTTGTAATATTTTAAGTTATACCACACAAATTGCAGGTTATAATTTAATGTTTCATTTTTTTATATTTTTTATTAATTAAAGTAGTTAAAGATTATAATTATAAAAAGGTATAATAATTGTATAATTAATATAATTAATAATAATATATAAATGATTTTAAGGAAAAGAGTTTATTAATTTTTATTATTAAATGGAACACCAATTCTTTTTTTACTAATTGTATAATTAATATAATTAATAATAATTAATAATCACCGTGTAAATTAACAAAATTAAAATAATATTATTTAATTAAGTTATTTAATTTTAACAAAATTTTAAAAACTTTCCTTTATCCAACATCACTCTTACAAAAATTACCCATTTTATAATTAATAAATATTCTCTTTTTCAAATGTAAAACTATCATATGTTGACACGTGTCCTTATAGAGATTTCCAATTTGGAATGGTTGACTGATCAAAATTGAAATGTCTGGCAAAAAATGACTAAATAGACACAGTTTTTAAATTATATGAGATTAAATTGAAACAATGTATTTATTTGGAACTAAAATGAAAATGATCCATACCAAACAAATTATTCTATCGTAGTACTACTCCATAAAATATTTTTTTTGTTTCATAATAATTGACAAAAGTAGTACTACTCCGTAAAATCTTTTTTTTGTTTCATAATAATTGACAAAAAAAATTACTTTTAAAATATAATTTTATTGTTACTTTATTTACTAGTAGTTTTTTTAAACATTACTTTCAATTACTTATTTTTTAACTCAAAAATATATTTTTAAATTTTATATTTTGATAAAAAAATCAATGTTTGTTATATTCGTGCTTAGAAAAATTATCCAACTTTTTTAAGTGGGATGAAGTAACAATTTGATAATTTAAGAATCACAACTCCATTTCTATAGCCGATTATCAATTCCCACGCAATTTTTCAACAATTTTTATCATCACTCTTAGGTTTCGAACTTGTCATAAGATTAAAAAAATCTCAAATAAGTAACTATTTATAAAATTGCTCCATAACAAAAATTAAGTAATATATTATATAAATACACAAATAGATATACTTAAATGATTATAATTAACAAATTTAATACACATAATTTTTAATTTTATATTTTAATATTGTGATAGTGAAGAATATGATTCACTAGTCACAAGTCCACAAGGTAAAGTTTCAAGAGTGAAGAATATGATTCTCACTATATTTTGTTAATTTTATTAATATTATTATCAATGGATAATTTTTTTAACTCCTAACTAGTTTTTTTACAATTGTGCTATCAAATTTTTTTCCCATTAGTCACCAGTCCACAAAGTAAGGTCTCAAACTCAGTACATTATCTTCAATTGTTTGTACGAAGATTATTATTTTGTAATGTACTCCTTGCTAAAACTTTGAATGAATGTTTTGTTTATTTATGTTAACTTTATTTATTTGTTTTTTTAATTTTGGTTTATCATTATTTCCATTTTACAAACTACATATTTATTTAAATTCGTCATTTCACTCGTCAATTTGCCCGAACCCGCATTCACCCGAACAGTACACTTAAAGTTAAATTAAGGGCGGTTTTGATTGATATAATTGAAAACCCACCATTGATATGCCCGCTAAAACTCGCCCATAAATATTGTACGTGTTTATTCGTACAATTTTGTAATCCATTTTTTTTAATAAGATTGAAATCTATATAGTTTAAAAAAGTTATTTTTCAGTTTGATGTATGGGTCATTAATACAAGGATGTCAATACAGTTCAAAAGTAGTTAGCTGGCTCGAAAAAACCTAAAATACAGGGTTTAGAGCCGAAAAAAGACGACCCAAAAATATTTCTAGCTGATCGGGCTGTCCGCTCGGGCTGGTCTGGCTGGCCCGACTGGTCTGTGGGCTGGCCCATCGGGCTAGATAAATAAATTTCATATTATTAATATTAATTCATTATTATTATTATTTTTTATAAGGAGGAGAGACGAGAAATTTCATCTCCACCCGATCGGAGGTCCCTCGATCGATCGAGTAAGATGTAAAAATATTAATACATTATTATGTTACATATTTGATACTGATGAATACCTTAAAATTCTCTTCCAAGTTCCAAGTTAACCCAAAGTTATAACCATTCCGTGATTGAATTTGGCTAATTTTAGACAGGAGACATACATTTATAAACAACTACTACTAAGTAATTATTCAGCATGTGTGAAAACTGAAAATTCAACCTCCAATGTGGGCTACTGGGCCGTGCTGGGCCGAATCTTCGAGCTACATATTCAGGCCGATTTCAGCAGGCCCAACAAAATCTAGACGTGTGCTTTGTGTCTACTAAATTTAATTTGCTTTGATACATTCACTTCCTCATCCAAAAAAATATTTGAGAAAATATATTTGATGGATTGACTCAAATATATTACTTGTCCTAATTAATTACTCATTTCTTCTTTTTAATTTAAAAAATTGCATAATCGATTGAGACAAATGTAATATTTTAATTAGTTTATGAAAATTGTGAAAATATTAAGTGATTATATAATTTAGGTGTTTTAGATAAAAGGAAAAGTTAGTTTATGAATTTATAACTTACAACCCATTAAATATATATGCATCACAATTTAATATTAATCGTTTTATTTTTTTATTAATTAGGGTGATAATTTATTTATAATTATAAAATAATTAACATTAAATTGTACTTTATAATTATAGTATAATACTAGAGTAATTTTTCTATATTTAAATATACCATACATTTTTATTATATTCAATCACTAATTGACAATTCAATTTATTATCATGGACCTTAACATATTTGATTATAACTAAAATTAGGATTTAACCTATTGAAAAAAAGTGGTGACCGCAAGTTTTAAAATTAGGATCTAACCTCCACTGGAAGGAGGTCCACGGCGATGATGGTGCACCGTGCACCCCTTCCAGAACCCACACCCCATTCGATCGACGAGCCGATGACCATTGGAATCTGATAGCCTCTTCATGACGTCGAGTGGCGTAAGATCGATGTACATGAGCGAGCTGAACATATAGACAATCTTGTCGAATTAATTACTTCACGGCACGGCTCGCTCGGCGGTGGATCGATGGGATCGATCTGGTGTTGCGGGCTACGAAAGTGGGGCGATTCAAAGATGTAGATTTTAAAATATTTTTGGAGATAAAATCACAAATAGTCCTGATCTCCACACAAGAGTCCATAAGTAGTCCTTTTGTTTATGAAAGTATCAGCAATGGTCCTTTTCGCTCGAAAATGGCACGTTTTTAGCACGTGACAAACAGCAAATCTATGTAGCTAACGGAGAGAATTTTGAGGGAAATTTTGTGCCAATTTTTTCGTAAATAATGGGCTTCTCATGCCCTTTAATGAAAAAAAAAAACCGACCCTCATAAATTCACATGTCTCTCTCAAAAACTCTTAACTCACTCTCATTTAATTTCTTATTGTGTCCGTAACCATGGGTGCTGGAGGAAGCACCATGAAGCGTAAAAGGGGTCAAGAGAAACACATCACAGTGGTGTTGAATTATGGAGGTCGATTTATCACGAAGCCAAACTATATGTATTTTGTTGGAAGCAGGGTAGTCTATGAGAATGTGGACCTAAAAGAAGATGCGTCACTCGACAATTTGAAGAAGTGCTGTGAAGATCTAGGTATGAGAGGAAACAAAAAATTTTATGCTGTCATGGAAAATGAATTAAAACCTTTGTCTAATGAAAATGATCTTCTTGCGTAGGCTTCAGAATGTACACAAAAAAAATTGCCTTCAGAATGTACACAAAAAAAATTGCATACTGAAATATGTGTAGAGGCTAAGGTTAATGAAGTTTTGGGTGGCATTGGTTGCAGAATTTGTCTTCATAATCAAACTCAGTAGGTGGTCCGAAGCTGGAAGAGACTGAGTTTTTAGACATTTGCTGCCAAAAGAAGAAGTTTTATAAATGAAAACATTGGAAAGTTCATACAAGAACCCTAAATCCCAATTCGTCCATTTTGAAATAAAAAATGCAATTCGTACCTTTGATTTTCAGATTGAGAAGTATGTTGAGAATGATTTTGGTTCGTACCTTTGAAATCGCGATTTGAAGATTAGGGTTTGTTATCTTCATAGTTTCTCTTGAAATTGGAAGAAAAAAATGAATAATTAATTTAGAGTTTTTGAGAAAAACGATTTGTGAATCTATGAGGGTCGGGGTTTTTTCGTTAAAGGGCATGAGAAACTCATTATTTACGAAAAAATCGGCGCAAAATTTCCCTCCAAATTCTCTCCGTTAGCCACGTAGATTTGCCGTCTGTCACGTGCTAAAAACGTGCCATTTTCGAGCGAAAAGGACTATTGCTGATACTTTCATAAACAAAAGGACTACTTATGGACTCTTGTGTGGAGATCAGGACCATTTGTGATTTAATCTCAATATTTTTGATAAAAATAATTACATAGAATTAATTTTGATTTTTCATCTTCTTGTTTGATGTAAACCAAAGTCTGATATGAATCCATGTTTAATTTTTTCGATCTTGATCTCTTTTCAAAAGCAATAAAAATGTGTTTAAATTAAATATTTGATTTAATTATTTATGTGATAATAAATTAATTGTAACTCTTTTAGTGAAGTAATAAAAATAAAAGTGTAGTTGGGAGTACTATTGTTTAAATATTTAAATTATTTTATTAAATTTTATTATTAGAAACATTTTTTATATATATTTTTAATTAATTTTTATAATTTTAATTTTTTAATTGGTTGATTAGTAATTAAAAATTAAATATAAGTTAAAGTAACTAATTCATTACATTTAAAATTTGAATTAAATACAAAATTATTTTACATCATTCAATTAAAAAAATTGAATTAAATAAAAATATTTTTCTTTAAATAATTTTATTTTATAAAAAAATATTTAATTATATGTAAAAATTATTATTAGAAGATATTTATTTTTGTATTAAAAAAATTGAGTAGTGGGAATTATATGTATTAATCCACATAATAATACAATGGTTAGATTTTAATATCTAATGGTTAGAAATAAAAGTGAGGAATGGTGCTTTAAATGCAGAAGCTCCCTGTAATTATAATTTATTTTGAAAAAATTAAATAGGTATTTTCAACTTCCATATTAATTATGATATTCAGATCATAATTGTGATATTTAGGTGTTGTTAATTAAAAAAAATTACTCGGATGCCTCCAATCATAAATCACCCTATAATTTAATTAAATTATACATATTTGAGCTTATATGTACAGTAAAACCTCTATAAATTAATACTCGATAAATTAATAACCTCTCTAATATAATAAAATCTCCTAGTCCCGACTCGGGCCTTTGAATTTTTTTATCAAATTCGATAAGATAATATAATAATAATTTTTTGGAAAACTTCTTTATAAATATAAGGTCCCGTTAAAACTCTAAATTAATAATTTATAAATATTACAATTATAAATATAATTATAATTTGCTAAAATATGAATTTATTGTTATTTAATTTTAATTAGATTTTATTTAAAATCAAATGTCTTTAATATTTTATTTTCATATTGAGATTTATGTATTTTTCATTTATTATATTTTATTTTCATATTGAGATTTTATTTTATATTTTTATCTAAATCATTTATTGTTGAATAAATATTTTATTTTTGGTTCATAAATATATTTAAGTACAACGAATTAATGTAACATGCTTATTTAATTAATTTCAATGAATGATATACACTGATATATATAAGTAGTTAATTGTATATTATTACAATGAATCGATGATACATGAATATATGTATATTTAATTAGTTTTAATAAATAGATAAATGAATATAATCAATGAAACATATAAATTCATTGATCTCAATACTTATTTGCTTAAATTTCATAAATTTATACAAAACACTCTTTTAATTAATAAAATATTAATTTATCGATATATTAATACCTTTTTAAATTAATACAATTTCATAGTCCTTACCTTATTAATTTATAGAGGTTTTACTGGATATGTATGATCATCGATCGTTAATATGTGAGCTATATGGCCAGGTTGCAATGATAAATTTCAATTCATGAATTTGAAAATCTAAATTTGGGGTGCATTGCACCCTTGAACAAAACATAGTCATCACTCTAACCATTATATTACTATATCCAAGGTACCTACTTAATATTGTTAATGTTCTCGATCGTACTAAGATTTGATCAATTCAAATCAATTTTCTCCAACAGTCTCAACTCTTTGCTTGAAGATGATCTCTCTACATCATCAATGCTAATCTCACTCATTTTTCTCTTACATCCACCATTTTCAACCCGATGCATTTCCACATGCAAATCCATCAACCGCCGCCCCTTGTCCAAATAATTTTCACTTTCTTGATAGTTAAGTTCGTGATCAATTGAGCTCTCGGGCATTGACATCGACTCCTCTTCGCTCTCGGTCAAAACGGGGGGCACTGACGAATTCGGACAATGATCGGAGTTGACCATCGAGAGTAGTTGAGAGAGTTGTGCTTTTGCTTGTTCCACTTGGATGGAGCAAGAGCTATATTGGTCAATAGTGTTTTGTGCTTTTCCAAGGATGGATTGCAAGTACTTCCCTTGTGCTTCAATCCTTAGCTGCAAATGCTTTTGCACCTGCAGATGATCAAATTACTAAAATAGCCTTGAAAGGCACCTATATAAATAAATTATTTATATACTCCATTATTACCTCAATTTGTTCACGGAGTTTCCTTTGCACCTCCATTTTCATTTGAAGGGCTCTACTTATTATATTCAAGTTTCTGATCATAAAAACCACAAGCATGCAAATATTAATGTTTTGTACATTATTTTTTGTTACAAAATATTAATATTTATATGTGTCAATCAATTCTTACCCATTGATGTGTCTCTTATTGGCTCCATCTCCATCACAATTCTTGGTAGCTAAGGGGCTCTTATTTCTTTCTTCGACGACGTAGTCTGAACAAAATAAACAAAACTTGTATTAACCTTCACTTTTTGCAGATCGATAGTTCTTAATTACATCCTTAATTATAACTATGATTTAATTATGAAAACACGTTAATTAACTACGTGCGAGATTTTTCGTTTCTTGCTTACCTTCTTCCTCCTTAACCCGGGCGTAAGTTTGCACCACTTGCTGAGTATTTCCCATCCTATATTTCTGCATCAATTAATTATAAAACACATATTGTCATTTTTCAAGAAGAAGTTAACAAGAGGAAATGTATAATTATGATTGATTATTTTTTTTAAATGAAAATTAATTTGCCTGTAAATGGCTCTTGAGATGGTACAAAGTGAGTCCTTCGATGCCCATCATCCTCATCAATGATTTTGGCGTTGCCTCTGTTGAAAAAAAATAAAAATAAAACATCACACGTGATAATATTATGTACAAATCAATCGAAATGCGTATCGTAAGTAACAAAAAATAAATAATACTGTAAACGTACTCTCTGCACCACCTAGTCGGTCGACCGCCTTTATGAATCTGTGATGAAGCTCTTGTGTCCATCTGAGCCTTGGCTTTGCATTACTTGACATAACAAACTTCATTTCTTGAATGTCAACATGATTATTATTGTTGTTAAAAGCCATATTATTGATTTGTGTTTTATTGTGTAAGAAGAAAGAGTAATATATATATAGTATATAAAAGGGGCTTGTTTGGATTATTTCTTGTTTGGATTATTTGAAAGATTCCCTATTTTTTATTTATTTGTGTTTGAATTTTGTGAGTATGTGGTTTATTCTCTTAGGGGTTGTACAACACGCATGTGTGATGGTATTAATTATGTATGTGAACAAAAGTGGGGTTTATGTTGGAAGGGAATATATGCTTTAATTTTGTGGTCGTTTTCAAATTATATATTTTTTTATTATTTACTACTGTATTTCACACCCTTTCTTTTAATTATGTTTTTTACCCTCTCCTTTTGACTTAAAGGGGTATGAAGAATCAACTTGTGTGCAGCGAATATACACTTAGGGCTTAAGCCCCACTACATTTTTTTATAAGTAATTATTGAAAAGCAATGGTAAACATGGTTTTATTACAAAGAAAATTTGACATTATTAATAATTAGTTGGGCTGATCATCACCTAAATTTACCAAATCAAATATTTGGGTAAAAATAAATAACAAGTTTGATATTATTACTATTAATTAGTATGGGTTAATTAATACGTTTAATAAATTTAAGTGCAATAGGCTGAGAGTCTATATTATTAGACCTAATCAATTTAATCAATTTCTCCCTGCCCCATTAATAAATAAAATAATTAATTTAACCCAATAATAATTATTGATATACTAAAGTATTTTATCTTAATATTACTCTACCTAATTAAATAAAAAAATCATATTAAGAATATATATATATATATAATCCGTACTATTTTTGTCCTAAGTTAATTGACACTAATTGACACGTAAATTAAGAAAAATATTACTTTTTAATTTTTTGACTAAAAAGTTGAGAGTAAGAATATAGTTTTAAGTTAAAAAGTAAGATAGTTGTAAGTAAAGTTTGAAAAGTAAGTGAAAAAAATAAATGTAAAATTGTATTTTAAAGTGAAAATTTAAAATAATTATTTATTTTTTAAGTGTGTAAAATTAGTTGAAACATTCAAATAAAGAAAATATGTATAAATAGTTCGGACGAAAGTAGTAATAGGGTGTTTGGGTGAACTTTTTTAAAAGAGCTTATAAGATATATATTTATAGCTTTCAAAATGTTAAATTTAAGTTTGTAAATAAAATGTTAGTGTTTGAATAAAGTAATATGAAAAAACATTATAAGATGTTAGTAATGGCATTTTCGTAATAAAATATCTAAAAAGTATGAATTTTTTAAAAATAAAATATTACTTGGAAAAAAAATAAGAGTACCTTTACTTTTTTAAAAATTAAAATCTTATTTTTGTTAGAATAATTTTTTTTAAATGTTACCAAACAAATTTAAACAAATTATGATTGTTATAAGTTCTCTAAGAGAGTTTATAAGCTCAACCAATCACTCTAGGACGACATGTTCTTTTGAACTGAAATCGACTGAAATGAACTGAAGCAATTTGAACTGAATTAAACTAAATTGATTTTTTTTTTATAAAAGTAATAATAATTTTTATAAATTATTAAATATTTTTTTTAAATATTAATAATATTTTGACAGTAAATACATTGTATATTTAAAATTATTGATTGAAATTATTATTTATTTATTTTATTTTAATTTATTTTGAAACGAACTTAATCGACTTGAACTGAATCGATCTGAACTGAACTTAACTGAATCGATCTGAACTGAAATGCACTAAAATTAAGTCCAAAAGCGCTGGACGTGGACGTATCACACGGCATTGCTTCATTCTTATTGGATGACTATCCGTGGTCGGCTGCCGACTAGGGATAAGCGTTGAAATGGTCGGGGGATGACTCGTGTATGCTATGTGATGGGGAGAGCGCGGAGACACACTCTCACCTATTCTTTGATTGTCCATTCTCACGGGGTTGCTTGCGGATACTAAAGGTGGATGTGGATTTCTATGGCCACGTGGTAATTGGCATAGTGCTGTCTTACAGACTTCTAGTCGATTGCGTGGGAAGCACTTGATATCTTGCGCGTATCGTGGACTTCTCGCTGCTCTGATATACTTTATTTGACTCGAGAGAAACACGAGGATTAATGAGGCTCGTTCGGTATCGTCTAGAGTGGTGGCCTCTTATGCAATTTCTATCATTCAAGAGAGGATCTGCTCGTTACGACTTTCAGATTTTCTTCAGGCACGTGCACTGAAGAGGGTATGACATATAACATGGTGATTGTGTTTGTATTCTTTAGTGATATATTGTTAGTTTGGTTGGTTGAGGAACTAGCTAGTCTGTTAGCTCGGTCATGCGGTAGGAGTTTCTTCCCTTGTGTGTTGTACTGTATCATACATTTTTTTTTATGTAATTGACCTCTACAAAAAAAAACTGAATGTAGAAAAGTTTAAGAATTTAAATGTCGTGTTCCGACAAGAGGAGGCAAACCACACATCCACGGCATTCAATTTTACTTTAGATGCTCTTAATTAATTTAAATTCAATTTTTAATTCAATTCAAGTTCATGCAATACACAAATCACAAAATCAATTAATAGTAAAATACTATTAATTTGTTCTTCACAAGGCACTAAACTATATATGTAAAGATTAAACAAGCATTGAATAAGAAAATATACTGGTAATTTGTGTCGTGAATAATTTTCATGAGGGGCTTGCAGTGGGATTGAGGGGCCGTGCAGTGCACTTTTGCACTGCACCATAACAAGTGTGATCTTACACCGTACATTTAATTAGACATAATTCTCTACCTTTAGATGAAGTTAAGCATTTTATATGTTAATTTCATATTTCCTTTGAGATTTATCTTATCTAATTTAAAATAAAAATAAAAATTATAAATATATTTTAACGCAAAATACACTTATTATAAAAATTACAACAAGTTAATAAAAATTAATAAAATTGTAAAAGGTAATTTTTAAATTATTATATAAAAATCTATAAAAACTAGTAATTGTAAAAAATTATTTTTATATTACTATATAGAAATATAATACTAACTATACAGTATGCGATTATATAAAAATATTTTATTAAATGTATTTTTTTCTATGTTATTTAAAAATATTTTTTCTAAGTGTTACTAATAAAAATAATTTTATTTTGAGTTAAAATATATTTATAATAATTATTTTTGCTAAGTATTACTAGTGATTGAAAAATGATCTTATTTTGCGTTAAAATATATTTATAATTATTTTTTTATTTTAAATAAAATTAAGATAAATCTAAGAAGCTATAAAAAGTGAACAAGTAATGCTTAATTTCATCTAACGGTAGAGAATTATGTCTAATTAAATGTATGGTGTAAGATTACACTTGTTATGGTGCAGTGCAAAAGTGCACTGCACGGCCCCTCAATCCACAAATGAATGTTCAAATTAAATTACATTTTTTTATCCAAATACTCGGCCCGTCGGCGTATGAATTAACATTACATTGACCAACTCATGGTCAATGAAGCAAATAATTAATGAACAAATAATTAATGAAAAACTATATCATAAAATAGGAATAACGTATATCAACTAGATTAATGATATATTTTCCTCTCGCAAAAGTAATAGGAGTAGCTCTTAAACAGTGATTTTTTAACAAGTGAGTACAGAATTGTAAAATATTTTCAAACTACCAAAAGAATATAGTAATTATTTAGTATAGTATTATACCTTAAAATTAAGTTTTCAGTATTTGCAATGTGCTGATAAACGAATCAACACAAATTAATTTATGTGCACAGCACACATGTCATGAATTTGACATTTTCTATGTTATTGAATGCTTGTTTTCAAATCATGTTTGCAATATAATAATTATATAATTTTTCAAATAAAATAAAATGCATGTGTAAGAATTTTAATAGAAAATTATTCCACATGCATTCGAATATGACAAATAGTAAAAGAATAAGAATAATAAATTATTAAAATATTAAAATATTAATAATTGAATATTTTTAAGGGTAATAATATTCTCCGAATTTGTCAAATAAGAATAGAATATAATAATTTTCTTTTAGACAAATGTGGAGACCCTAGAACCGGGCTAATAATAAATGGGCTATATTGCCATTTGCCACACATTATTATTCCTCTTTTAATTCAAACACACACTCAGCATTTTTTGTTAAAGTTTGACTAAGAGCATCTCCAATTCTTATAAAAAAATATGATACTTATCAATTTATACTTACATTTTTCAATAATACAGGTACAATTTATATATTTGTAGGTCTCATCATTATACACATACTTATTTTATTTACATACATATATTATAAAAAATATAATAAAAAGGTCACATTATACTATATCTGATAAGACATGTGATGATGTAGGTGTAATTCTCCGACAAGAAAAACTCATCAACTTTCCCTACCGGGATCCCTACGGGAATGGGCCGTAGGGGGACTCCCTACGACGGTATGTAATAATTAATCATGTCTATTGCATAGCCCAGAGTTTGAACCCTTGACCTTAGGCCATCTCCAACCGAACAAAAAAAAGTAAACTAAAAAATAAGTTTAGTTTTAAGTTTACAGTAAATTGACTCCAACCGAGATTCCAATACTCAAACTTAAAAGAATATTCTCAAAATATTCTTCTAATACAACTTTTTATAATATTTTTATAAATAACATATATCTTTACAAATTTATATTTTTACAAATTTATAATTTAACCCCGTAACTTTTAAAATTAAATATTATTTTGAATTTAAAAAATTTAATAAATATTATTTTGAATTTTAAATTTAAAAAATAATAAATATAAAAAATACAAAATAAAATATTAATTAAATATGACAAAATTGCGCAAATATAAAATATTTAATATTTAATTATAAATATTTATTTTTATTTTTAAAATAAAATTTTATTTTAATTATTAATGATATGATTATTAAAAAAAAATAATTACAAAATATATTAAATAAAAATTAAAATAAAAGGTTAATAGGTCTTTTTTATTAATTTGTAAAATAAAAGGATTATTTTATAAATAATAAATAGTTTTTGGTTTAAGTTTTAGGTAAACGTAAATCTAAGTATTTTTTATGTGGGTCTAAGTTTATGTTTTGGTATCGGTTCTCCTTACTCCAAAATAGGTTTTTGGTATCGGTTGGAACTCCAAAATAGGTTTTTGGTATCGGTTGGAGATGCTCTTATGAGTGAAGAGGAGGAAGATAACCACTGAGCTATCTTATATGTACAATTTTTAAAAGATAATATATATGTATTCATTAACTTCTATTTATTATGTAGTATAATTTAATAATAAGATAAAATACAATATATATATATATATATCAAATTATAAATATAAATTATATATTTGAAACATTTATTAGATTATATTTAAAAATAATAACACTTAAACATTTTATTATAATTATTATTAAAAATGTAGTACTTTTTTAACATTTTTTATTTATTACAAATAATATATTATTTTAATTAATTTAAAATTTTAATAAACTTAAATATATTCAAAATAATATAATATTTTAATTAATTTAAAAAATTAATTATAATTTTATTATTTAGTAAAATAGTAGTTTAAAAAAACATTTATAACAATTTAATGTTTTCATAATAACATTTAATAATTTATTATTATATAAATTAATGTTAATATTATTAATATATAAAAAAAAAAAAAATCCCTACGGCAACTGCGGTAGGAAATACATTTTAATACTCCCCTACGGGAAATAGTCGTATGGGTCCCCTACGGAAAAAGTAGCCGTAGGGAATTTATTATTCCCCTACGGGATTTGCCCGTAGGAAAAATTTCCCTACGGCTAGCCGTAAGGGATCCCGTAGGGAATCTTGAAGGCAAATTATGCGCGCGAATGCGCGCGAAGTTCCCTACGGGGATCCCCTACGGGGGTCACCTCTACGGCTGGGGGTAGGGATTGCCGTAGGGGATGCCAGAAAATATTTCCTGTAGGGAATGCCGTAGGGGAATCCCTACGGGAAAAAGGCCGTAGGGAATCCCCGTATGGATTCCCTGGTTTTTTTGTAGTGGAACCTCGAGTGGGACAAATTTTTCATTGAAATATTATGAAAGTTTGTCTTAGGGCGAGACATGTTGGCTCTCTCGCACATGTGTCTGCTACTCGGCACATCTCTCAATTTACATTCTACCCGATCGAGGGACCTCCGATCGAGTGAATGTGGAATTTTTCGTCTCTTATCCTTATAAAAAAATATAATAAAAAAAATAAAAATATAATATAATGGGCTTACGATTGGAATTGTATTTAGTAAAATTAGATACTCAATTTTTCTTTCAATAGTGTACCTAAGTACAATTTCATTTCGCATATGAATTGTATCTATCATTGGGGATGCTCTAATATAATAGTAGTTCTTTATCAATAAACTTCATTTTAATTTGTCAACTCTGATATTGTGTTAAATCGAGTGATATTGTGTTAAATCGAGTCAATATACACCTTAAAAAACTTTATTATTTAGAAAATATTGTTCAATTTATATTTGAATTCAAAAGAAATTATATGGTATATTAAACTCTACATATTTTTCTAATACAAAGAGATAAAACTTTCATCAACTCTTCATTTTACACCATTGGACTCGAACAATTAGAGCAACCCCAATGGTTTTGCTAAAATGGCAAGAACCATCTTCTATTTTGTCAAAAAATGACAAGTGTCAATTGGTATTTTCTAAAATTTACCCCAATGGTTTAAATATAGCAATGACCATTTTATTAAATTAAATAATATAATGTTACTTTTTGGTATGTGGTCATATCAATTTTATAATTAAAAAAATCTTGTTGAATTTTGAGTGGTTGAAACGAATAGTTGTGATGACATGGCACAAATGACAAAGATCATTTTTTCATGTATATTTGCTCATATATACATGGAAATTTGGCAATGACCATTTTTTGGCAAAGGCCATTTCAACCATTGGGGTTAATTTTTTTAGTTTTTTGCCCAAAAATGGCAATAACCCTTATCATTTCACAACCATTGGGGATTGCTTTTATTACATCTAAAGCTCCGGTATGTACGTAGGTAAATTATAGTAGGTCTTACTTCACTTCCGCTTTTGACCCAAGTCATCCGGCCCAACAAATTTAATTGGCGCATGTGTTAATTATGCTAATTATTATAATAATGAATGTTTGAAATATGATCGTTTTCTTTAGCTTCGATTTTTATTCTCTAAAAAAAAAAGAATTTAATTTTGTTAGAGGTGATAATGATATGTGTTGGCAGGTTATTTTTGTCATCAGTGATAAAAGGAATCAAAGAATATGAAGCAATGAGTAGTTCTGTGAACACAAGTGCTTTCTAGAAACGAGTAATACTGGGTCCAATTCAGCCCAGCCCGTTTGAGTATCGGGCCCGGCTCAGCCCGTATGCCCACCTGTCCTAGGCTACTAGCTAATAGCCATAGGGGTGGGCGTTTGAGCTCGAAAACCCGAGCTCGGACCGAAAACTCGTCAAAAAAGCTCGTTATGGGTCGAACTCAATTTTTTTAAGAATCGGCCCGCCATAGGACCGACCCGTGAAGTGTATATGCGGTCCAAGCCCAAGCCCAAAAATATTTAGGACCGAAAGCTCGGCTCGGACCGTCAATTTGATTTTTTATATTATATATATATATATATATATATATATATATAAAGTAAAAAAAAATATTGTTCGTCATTATTATTACTATTAAGGTTTTCACTTCAAGTTTTTCAATTTACACCATTTTTTTTTTCCAGAGTTAACATTTCACAATCCACATCTTTGTAAAAAAAATTAAACAACACCTCAAATAAAAGGAATATAATAATTGTAAGTATACTTAATTTTTCTAGTGCTAATTTGGTGTATATATATTTTTTAAATCATTTATGAATTAGTGATGCTAATTAATTATTACTATTACTTTTTTTTTCAATTTTGACTAGTTAAAAGATAGACTTTATTTTTATTTTTGGATTTTTATTTGGGCAAACAATCAAAAAAATCATTTTTTATTTTGTATTTTTAAACTTTCAATTTATTATCATTTTATTCAAATGTTTGAAATTTTTATTGAATTATAAATTGCATGAAATTTATAATATAAACTCTATAAAATTTGGGACCGAAAACCCGAAAATCCAGCTCAGCTCGGACCGCAGAGGTCGAGTTTTTAGCCTGATTTTGATATTTTTGAACTCGCCTCGACTCACGCCCACCCCTAGTTTGCAACCCAAGGCCCAACCTAATAATATTTGTTGTTCACAGCTCGCACAGGCCCAACCCACACAAACCGGGCTTGGATTTGTTGTTCACAGCTCGCGCAATTAAGCCCAACCCACACCAACTCAGCCCGGCTGCTCCAATGGAACATAATGATCGAGACCATTCAGTTAATGTCTTCAATCTAGCTAATTAGTTCACATATATTCAGTTCACTCGTGAATGAGTGTGTCAAATATCTCACATATATAATTAGTGATTGGTAAAGGTTTATGGGGTAGAAAAGTTAAAAAATGGTCAGTCATGCATTTTTGATATGAAACTGTAATTAAAATCAAGTACTATGTTGATTTAAATTATGAAGAAGATAGCTTAAATTAAGATAAAAGATAGATCAATGACTGATAGGCACGCGAGTGAAAATCATGATTCGTTTCTATTACAGTAACTGTTTCGAGTTTTCACTTTTGAGTGAAAAGTTTAATTATTATCCAAAATCGAAAAAAAAAAAAACACAAAAAACACCAAGGGTTTATTCATATATATGTTGCCATGTTGGGTTGATTAAGATAGGAAATCTTATGATCGAGATCGAGTTAAACTAATGACGGTTAGGAGGGACTAGGGAGGGTAATTTTTGTTGTTTGCTCCTGTTCCAGGATAATCGTGCAACTCAATATCCATCATCCTCCTGCGCAAATTAAAATCCATTTCTTCCAAATTTACCCCTGCGCCCATCTCTGCTTTCTTCTCCCACCCCTGAAGTTTATCATACAGTATATAATTACGAACCCCTCAACTTTTCAAAATTACAAATTCATAGTATAATATTTGTGCTATACACACACACGTACCTGGAATGAATCCGGCAAAGCTTGCATCACATGTGTAAGCCGTACAGCCCCTGCATAAATAATAATAAAAAAAAACATTTTATATATGATCGATTGATCAAAAACATAAATTGAATAAAAAGAAAAGGGGGTTAAATTTAATTAATTAATATTACTTGAAGTTGGGAGATGAATCAGAGAAACTAGAAAAGTGAGAGTAAGAAATAAGTTGAGGGATTTCATGTTTCCCATTTTTTCTTTGAATTCGGAATTAGTTCTCTCTTGTATATATACACATACACTTCATTATTTTAAGATTAAAAGGTTGAAAGAAATATATTATCATCATGATCATGTAATGGAGTTGTACCAATATTACCTTTTTAGCCTTATTCTAATTAATTATACTTCTAGTTTATACGTACGTAGGTACGTGTATGTATTTATTGTGCATGGGCTGAGGTGACAGGTGATGGGTCTATTCCTTAATAAATAAGTACGATTTCAAGGGTTCCATAATTAAGTTCGACTGAATTATCAATTTTCATTACTACAAGTGTACGGTGTACCATGTCACATGGTCTTTTCGTTTTTATAATTATTTGCAAATTTTTTTGTCAAAAGGTAGAAGTCTATGTAAATTATTGAGTTGAGAAACACACCGGAAACAACACAAGTTCCGGCGAGTATCGATCATAAACTCAATCCGATTTATCGAACACAAAACTTGAAAACGCGATCGCGAATAAAACTCTCATACCTCACCACAGGAAGTTAGTATTGAGTTGTTAGAACACACACTGCAAAATCGAAAAAAAACACGATGATTTTACGCGCTTCGGTTGCCGGGAAGACGACCTACGTGTATGGTGGAGGGGAGGGTGGTTATGAGATTATCTGAAGCAAAAGAACGATTACACCATGTTCTATCTAGCTCACTTGATGCGTATCATGAATCGCTAACACACGCGATTATATACAGAATCGAAAATACACAAAATTGAATTCATCTTCTAAATCGTCAACTTGCAACAGTCTCGCAAATCTCAGTCGTGAGATCAATGGATGCAATTTCATGTGCGTTTTGTAAATGAGCTGGCAGAGACCACAACCTCGCAAAAATCATGCATTATGGTGAAGAATCAAGTGAGAAATCACCCCTAGACCCGTGCACCCGCAGTCACATTGCACTCAAAACGGCGTCGTTATATGCCTCCGAGCTCGTTTTTGTTGAATTTTCATCCGAAGTTGAAATTTTGTGTACATTTTAATATATTAATTGCTTTTTTCGTGCATATGGGTATATATATATGTGATGATATACTCATATTAATCTGAATAAAAAAAAATATAGTTTTGCATATGAATATAAAAATAAAAGTAATGCCTTTTAGTGGATTTTGGTACGCCAAAATTGAAAAAAACAAGTGTTAGAGATAGTGGTGAATGGTGACTAGTTTAGTGATAACTCATCATGAATCATGAATCCATGATGTTGGCATTTATTTCTTAAAGATATTGTAATATTTTTGACCAAGATTACTTAAATATGGTCGAAAAAATATAGCCTAGATTTTATATATTTTTAAGAACTAAAGAAAGTCAATTTATTAATATATTCACAAAAATAACTTTAAAAAACGAAAGAGCGTTCATTTATTAATTTTATTTTGACAAACAAAAACTTAAAAATGAAAAAACAAATCCAATATATTAATAATTGCGTAAAACTTATTAATTTGAATAATAATCATAAAAATTTAAGAGTAATCTATCACTTACCTCAAATACCTATTAAGCGAGTACTTATACATATCTCATTTAATAATAAAAATCCAAATTAAAATTTTAATTTAGTGTTAAATTCTATTAATAGTAAATAAAATAAACTTTATTCGATACAAAAATATAAATATAAAACGCATATTTAATCTCCACCTAATAAAAAAATCATTTTTTATTTTATATTAATATTATTAACATTCATTCTAAAATTAAATATAAATCACGTAATAAATTAATGTTCATTTAGCTAAATTTCATCTTCATCATTCTATATTATATCTATAATAATAATTTCGTCTTTATCCGTAAAATTTTACATTTAGCGTAAATCAAATCTTCATACTTCAAATTTAAAATTTTCAACAATCTCATTTACAATATATTAATCAAAATTTTAATACAACAACGTAATAAAACAATTCTTCATACTTCAAATTTAAAATTTTCAACAATCTCATTTACAATATATTAATCAAAATTTTAATACAACAACGTAATAAAACAATCTTCGTTCATTCATTATTGTAACAACTATCAAATCTTAATAAAACAATCTTCATTGAATATTACACAAAAAATATTATGCAAATAAATTATTTTTTATATTAAAAAAAATATCGAGAGAAACTTCATTCATTAATTATTGTACCAACCATCAAATTTTAATAAAACAATCTTCATTAAATATTACACAAAAAAATATTACGCAAATAAATTAATTTTTATATTAAAAAAAAATATCGAGAGAAAAATAAAAGAAAAAAAAGGAAAAAAATATAGAAAAAAAATCAAATAAATAAATAAATTAATTTAAATTTAAATTTATACATTAATCAACTATGTAAAATGCTTTGTAAATATAGTTGTAGGTTATAAATTACCCTATTAACTCGCTAAATATGAGATGAAATGAAGCTTTATGTCACTTTTTTATAAAGAATAATTTGAAATAGGAGGTTATAGTTAGTTATTATTAAACTACATAATTACACAGTATTCACAATAATTAAACATTCTTATATCATTTTTTTTTATAATTTTGAAACTAAAATGGTCATTTATCTTATTAAACTGTTTTTAATATTTATCTCAATAAAAATAAAACCACTCCTTAAATAATTTCGTTAAAACATATAAAAGTATTAGTATTATATATTTATAAAATCATTAATTTACAGTTGCAAATGAAATTCAATTCCGCTATTTTTCCAACCCTCCAATTCTCCCCTTTCTTGTCTACGTTCCTCCGCCGAGTCACTCCGGCGAACTCTCCCGACAGACAACAGCCATCAGAATCGCCCGTCCACTGTTAACGCCAGCTCCTCATTCAGAGGTACTTACTACTCTTCATTTAGATTACCTAATAACTCGCCGACTGCTCAGTGAAATTCGTGGAATTCGAAGAACTGTTTGATTTTCTTACACTAATTGAATGGTTTACATTGACTGAGATTCGTTGAGATTCATAATTCTGGTTGCCAAAAATCTCGAGTATTTGGAGTTTTGCGAATAGTAAGGACTCATGTTTGTTGTAGGATTGGGAATAAGTGGATGAATATTTGTTGTAATTACTTATTTAAATATAAAGGAGATTAGATTAAAAATAGGCATACATGTGAATACGATTGTATGCATTAGGCGTTAGGTTTTTTGAATGTCGAAAGTTTGATTCCTTGCAGAAACAGCTATTGAAAACTTCGACGGCAACCCAGTATTTTTGAGTGGTAGAAATAACGCTGTATGTATTGAAATCAGTTATAATGAATGGCACGTAATTGGTTCCTTCCCTCTACTACCATTGTTTTCAATTGTACTATGTTTCACTTGTTTGAAGCCTCTTACTCAATAATGTATAAAACATGGAAAAGTATCTCAATCAGAAGTTTGAACACACAAAAAATCATCAGGAGAAAATAAAATAAATAAATCATGCGTGCATATATAGTACAATGTTCACTAACACCATTCATCAAGCTTTCAAACAAGAATCACATTTATTTATTCTAACTAGTTATCTTTTAAGCTATACGGGGTACTCATCTGTGCCACACCAATGGGCATAGGTGGTCAATGTTGATTTTTTTTCGTCTAATACATATGATAAATAGTATAAAAAAATTATGAAAAAATTATAGTTTTGTGTTTAATGAGATTTTTCATACTGTTTAAGTCAAACCAACGGTAGAAGTGCAGGGACTGGAAAAACACAATTAGGAGAATGGTGAAGTAAAATTTGTGAAAAATGGAAAACAGAGGCATGCTTGAAAACCAGCAACAGAAACAAGACAGTCAGAATGAGAAGAATGCACCATTTGTCATAAGAGTACCATCCTATGAAGAGGTGTCCGAAAGCTCTCAACCCAAGACAACGCCGCAATCTCTCTTCCATCCTTCCCCATCCTTTTCTCAGGCCTTCAATTTCATCAAGAACTCCGAATTCTACGCAAACCCGCCACCAGCTCCATTATCATCATCTCAACATGAAGTTTCCAACTTACCTTCTTATACGGCCTCTCCAAGGTCTCTCTCTCTCTCTCTCTCTCTATATATATATATATATATATATATATATATATATATATATATATATATATATATATGTGTTGTTATTCTTGTTTTTTAAATTTGTAGGCAAGTTGTTCAATCGGAAAGTCCATCTACTTCAGTAACATCAGCTGGTGGGAATCGGAATTCCATCCTTGTTAGCCACAGACAGGTAAATCATTGCACATTGGTAGACTATGTTGAGTCCACTGGCTTATGTGTTATTGAAATTATCCCCGCATGTGTAGGGGGTCAAACCAAGTGGTAATGGTGAGCCAAGTGTTGTAGGCTCAGGATCAACAATCAGAATTTACGTTAAATTAACACCTTTGAACAACTACACAAATTAAACGAGCAAAATCCATAAATTTTGAGGCGCAATTAATGTAGATAAATTTAACGTATGCCAAGATAAATAGAAGTAATAAAGAAAAATTCATCCAAGTATATACCTACATTTTAAATTATGTCCAACTAACCTGCTAACATTAGGCATTATGTATGCATTCATCCAAATTGGTTATTTCTCTTAGATTTCATTTTGCATGGTAGTATCTTTTAGGACTCTATCATGTTCCCTACCAAGCACAAAAGTCGTGAAAAATTTCTGGAAAATGTGTTGGCTCACAAAGCTCAATTTGATGGTGATCAAGCATCAAATTGGAATAAGATCGAAATAAACAATCAATCCAACAAAATGGAACAATATCAAAACCAGTACAAAAGATAAATCATGAAAGATGCGGTTTCATCATGAACCCTATTTCAAGAGTCAATTCCAACACAATAGTATATGGTGGCTAGTAGAGGTTTAGTGTGAAGCGTGTAATTTGGCTTTCTTGTGTGTTGGTTTCACAATATACATTTGCTAATTTTTTTTATCTCTCTTAGCTTGAGATGCTACAAGATTTATAAACATAATAAATAAATTAAAAATATTTTATTCTTCATACTGTATTGCAGAAGGGGAACCCTTTACTGAAACATATAAGGAATGTGCGATGGGCTTTCGATGAAATTAATTGTGACTACTTGGTGGGTCAGAATGCATGTGCTCTTTATTTGAGGTTTGAAGTTTACCTTTACGCATTGATACTCCAACATATGTTGGGAAAGAAAAGCTTGTGCTATATCTTGGTTTAACAACTCCATGAATTTTATTTTATTTTAACTATCTATTTATTTATATTTTAATTATATATTTATTTGTCCCAAGTCTTCGCTATCACCTTCTGCATCCAGATTACCTGTATTTTCGGATAAGGGAATTGCAGAAGAACTTTAAGCTTCGTGTCGTACTGTGCCATGTTGATGTTGTAAGCCTTTGAAAAGTTTAAGCTTTTACGACTTGATCTTTGCCTGCTCTCTAATTTTCTCACCGTCGGTACCAGGAAGATGTCATTAAGCCTTTGCTTGAAGTCACCAAAACAGCTCTACTCCATGACTGCACTCTTTTATGTGGCTGGAGGTATCTTTTTCGCTAACGTATGCATCTCCATGGATTCTTTGAGCTGTAAAATGGTGCAATAATGATAGCCACAACTTCTTTTGTACTTGAGTTTTGTTTTCTGACTGCGAATAAGATATATAACCATCCATTTTGCCATAGTTTTATTTTGCGTTTTTCTCTGGCTACACACCATAATAACCATACACAGACTAACTGTCTCTTGGGCCAAGTTACAAATAGGATATATAACTATATTCAATATTTTTATGGGAGTTGAAGGAAAAAATGAGTAATTGAAGAAATTAAATCTTGATTCTTTATAGCTGAAGTGGTTATTGCTATTTTCTGCTAACCCCCAATGTGGAAAACCTTAAACGATGAGCTTCAATTTTTTTTTTCTCATTTTCTGTCATCCAATTTCATATCCTATTTTTTGTATAGCTTACTTGTTTTAACATGTCTATTTAGCTTGGAGGAATGTGGTCGATACTTGGAGACGATTAAAGTTTATGAAAATAAACCTGCCAATCTTATTCAGGGTCAAATGGATATGGACTACCTATCCCGGGTACTACTTTTTAGCAAGTTATTTATCTTCATTGAGAAGTTCACAGGCAAATGTTGACCTACACCTATAACTATCAAACATTAATCTCCATGAAACCTTATTGACATTGCTGCTCGTTGAAATTGTAGAACTAAATGGAAACTCTTATTCTACTGTAGTTAAATCATTGTATAACTAAATGAAATCTCTTATTCTACTGTAGTTAAATCATTCTCTTACAGCTGTACGACATGTTAACAAGACAGATGTTGTTACTCTTGGCTCTACATTTGGGGTAAGTCTGTGGCTGATATTGATTAGTTTGTAGGTAAGTTTCAGGTACTTTTGTTATTAATATTAAATTCAAAACGTACAAACTCCAGTCTCTTTCTCACATCATGGATGCATCAATGGAAGATCTTGCCCGTTGCCCTGGCATTGGAGAGCGAAAGGTAGTGTCCGATTTTATGGAAATTCATATTGTATATTTTAGAAGGCAATCTAATTTGAACCGCAGACATGCAGCTGTATCATACATTTTACGACGTGGTTTGGCATTAAGAACATGTCTACCATTTGATAGTTCAGTTTTCCCATCAACAAACGTATTCTCCTAATTTTTTTTCTAAAAGTGTGGCAGGTAAAGCGCTTGTATGATACATTTCACGAGCCATTCAAACGTGCAGTCCCTAACCCCATACCAACTATGGAGAACCCAATTGATGAGCAAACTAATGCTGGGCTTACGACAGAGAGTGAAAGAAACGATGTCGAGAAGGAGATTCCAGAGGGAAGCAAAAGGCAAAAGAAAGAAGCAGAAGTGAGTGTAAAATCCGCCCTTAAGGCTGCCTTTGCAAAATACTCGGATCGAATTGGTAGCAAGAGAAATACACTGGTGCTGGATGAGAAGAAAGACGAGAACATTGTTGATCAAAAAGCTGATAATGATTAGGATATTGCAAGTTAATTACATGATCTTAAATTGTCCGTGGGCTTCAAAACTGCCCTAAGGTTATTAAGTTATGAAACACACAAGTAAGCTGCATTCATATGTTTCTTAGTCGTTGTATTTGATATGCCCAAAACTAAATTTATCATATATAGAGTTAAAATAATATCATGAATCAAATCAAAGTCGAGCAATTTTAGCAACAGTCGTGTTAATATCTATATAAGACCTGGATCAATAGAAAAGTACTCGACGGGCGTTTAAACATAGCAAATATGCTACAAATATTACAATTGAGCCATAATAGGCAGTATTTTGTAAGCAGTATTTTGTAAGCTCGGCTCCAGAAGTTTGCATGCCTTGTGGTGAGATAAAAGTGCCGATTTTCTACTATATCAGTCAGTCCTATGCTGTCACCCAAAATTTAAATTAGCTCCATGTAAAATTTCAAGAATGAATTGTCCACATGCCAGTTCTATAACCAACAGACATGAGTGCCATCTCCCACAACATATTAGGAATGCTCAACAAATTAACCTTCGATCCCGGGATTTCAGACCAATTTACGGAGACCTCAATCATGGGGATGCAAAATATTTTGCACAAGTACACTAACTCAACATCAAAGCACCACCTGAAAATTGTCAATGATGGAGTATTTTATTCAACAAGAAAAAACAAATAGACTACACCCCATACAGATCAACATAACACCAAAAGAACAACTTATTATGCGGAGTAATTTTTATATTTTCAAAGATTTGGACTAGAATGTTGAAATGAAGTAAATAAGGAAGTCAAGTTAATCAAGAAAAAAGAGAGGAAAAATTCATATGTTAGGAGAAAGCACCACTATAGCTTGTGTCACTCGTACACATACCACGAAATATTTTCTCATTCAACACTCAAACATTATAATATCACGAATGCTAAACTATCTTTAGAGTAAGGTTGAACTTCATTGAGAAATCTAATAAATTGATTCCTTTGAATTTCTTACAGTTTTTATTTCTCACTACTTGATATTTATAATGATATAATAATATAAAATTAATAAGGTTGTTAGTAGAATAACTGAATAAGTATGAAAAATTTTATTTTGTTTTTAGGCTACTCTGAAAGTTTATTAAAAGTTTGAAAGGGTTACCACTTGCAAAATTTTAAGAGAGGACACCTAACTTAATTTACTAGCAAGAAAAATAATCTCCAGTTATAATTTTTTGACTTTTGAGTAGACACGTTGGAAATATATAACTCTTAATGTGGCTCACTAACTACACATGACAAGAGGTATAGTAGCATAAGCTATGCTTCTGTCTATATAGACTCAACAGGTACACACAGTGACACAAATACATCCATGTCGCCAAATGAGAAAATTACCGTTCCAAGCGGATATTCGTGAAAAGCTTCCTAGCAGCAGCTCTGGTGAACATCTTAAAACCACACTGTAGCAAAAGCAAAGAGGAATGAGGTAAACAAGAAAAAGCAAACAGAAAATTACATTGCACTCTTTGTATGACACTGTGCGCTCTTAGTTTCCCGAATATCTATACTGAACAACTTAGTAGAACAAGACAACAAATAGTATGATTTAATGGTTTCATAATAATACTACCATAGAAATGCCACGGAAAAGAAAAAGAAAACAAAAAATGCGAAACAAATAGTGACTCACTGACTTGAGGCTTGTCATAGGTTAATGATGAAGATTATAAATAATAATTTTATCCCTTAGAAGAAGAACCATAACCACGTGTACACTTCATTTATCAGAGAGGAAAATAATAAAGAACACAGATGGCAAAACAAGATGATGGGGTTGTGTGAAGCCACTAAGTCTGCACTACCTGTGTGTCTCGAATTCCAGGACCAGCAGCCAATAGAACTACCAAATGGAATCCCTTCATCAAAATATTTCGGTACCATTTCCGCTGAAATAAGATGAAAGTTTATGCAGATTAATGAATAAAAGAGAGGGATGAAAAAAATACTCATCCAGTCATCCTAATGCGTATGCAAAGTCATTAAACAATTAATACTAACTGTTGCTAGGGCCTTTTCCTCTAAATGAGCACGTGACCCAAAAGCAGCAATGGGAACATCTGAGATCCTTAAATTTAAATCACTCGCTGAAGAGTCTCCAAACTTCTGTTCCTTGACAGCAACTGCATGAATCTGACAAGGAAATTACAAGGTTAGTTACAAAAACTAAGTTTTTCCAGTTGGACATTCGACTTTAAAAGTAGTAAGGCAGAAATAATTTATTAGCTCCATCCAGTATCACTTTAGGAGACGCTAGTAAGAAAAATGCACTGGAAAGGTGGAGAAATGAGCCTCTTGGTGTTCTTGAAGATTTATACGGAATTGATTCAGTGGAAATTTTGTTAAGGTTTCATTTTAAATTAGATCCATTTGATATCATTTTAGGAGACATTAATAAAGAAAATGTATTGAAAAGGAGTTTAATTTATGTATAATTTTTAAGGAATGTATTCAGTGGAAGTTTTGTTATCATTTCACTTTGAATTAGCTACATTTGGTATCATTTGGAAGATATTGGTAAAAGAAATGCAATGGAAGGGTAGAGAAATGAGCCCATTGGTATTATATGAAAATGAGAATGACCTTAAAAATGATGGAATTTTATTATGATTTCATTGCATAAACAAGTTAAAATTCAATATCATGTGCCTATTGAACTTCAAGTAGGTACTGTCAAATCAAGAACGGTTATTGAGTGATTAACTACCGATATCGATGTTTCTATTCATAATATAAAGAAAAATAAGTTATTTTGATGATTTTATGTTAAAGTAAACAGATTGAGAGGTGTGTCGGAGGTTATTTAGGGAAGAGAGCAAAATCGTGAAAGGAAATTGGAGTATAGGGTATGTAATTTTACATTTGAATTGGAATAATTTGAGTTTGCATAAAAAAATAAGAGTGAAAACTTGGTCAAGTCCATCTCTCAATATTTAAACTAGGACTTGAACTCCAGAAACCAAACCAAACAATAAAGAACCTCTGAGTAGTCAAAGTGGGTACCCACCTGATTTTCAAGTTTCTCAAGGTCACTCACTTTCGTTGCACCATCAGCATCAAGCATTAGTAGTAGTTCACCACGTGAGTGGAGCATGCCCTGTTTAACAATGCTTCCCAGAAGCAAAAAGATTCAATAATTTATCATAGTACACATCTTGAATATATAACAAAGACTAACTGTTATGAATCGACTCACTTTTCTTATAGCTTCTCCCTTCCCATGGTTCTGTCCAAGAAGAATTACTCTGACATTTTCTACAGTGTATCTCTTGACAAAATCAAAAGCTACTCCCTTCGTACCATCAGCACTTCCATCATCAACAATTACCACCTACTCCAATATTTGTTCATTGAAGAAAATGTACAAATTGCTCTGATCAGTACAAAAATAACAAGATTTTCCAATATGGGTACAAAATGACTAAGCAAAAAAGAATGGAACACAATCGTCAACAATATGGGTACCATCAGCGAAAGAATCCTCCAGAAACATAAATGTATCAATTGAGTGGAATTATCAACAAATAATCATCACTAATTACTAATTCAAAATTGGTCATGCAACGGCTTGCGAGTTGTATATCCGATTTGATAATCCCAAGAAATAATAACCTCACTAAATTGAACGAAGTACTTGCTTTTGCGCTGAAACCAATAATTCATATAAAGGTGCAACTCAGACATAAAACCGCCAGATAAAATCAAGAACCATATTTAGACTGTGAAACGATCAAAACATAATATGTGCCAAACTGATTTATGATCGGAATTAGAAGAAGTTCAACTACAGCTTATTATTTATCTTTCAAACATTGGGATCTTGTAAACATGATATAGGAAATTGTGAAAAAGAACAAAAAAACTTAATAAATGGATTTAGTACTTAGGGATCGGCTGGGGTCCACACCAACAAGATTGACTAACTCACATATGCATGTTGGATGAGGCAAATTTAATAAAACTTAGTATTTCGGTTCAGTTAAATCTCACTCAAAGTATATTTACAAGCTTCCAGCGTATTTACCCTTCTTGAAAGCACCAACAATGAGCAGACCCGATTAACACTAACTCAACTCTGAGCAATTAGAAGAGATGCAGTGGGAAGCATGGCTATATATAGTAGTTTTGTCAACAAAAGTCATTAAATTCAAGCAGTATTCATTACTTCTGCGTTGGAGCCCTTCGCTATAGAGCCAAATTCACTTAATATATCCATTATATTAAGAGATATAAGGATTTTCAAGATAGATTTGTTATTGGCTTCTCATACTTAATTTATCTATCTACACAGTACACATGTGAAACTTCATAGAGACAAATTATCCGTGCTACACAACTTTGACAGACCATTTTAACAAAAATATTTAGCAATAATGAGTAGAGAAGCAGGTAAGCAGTGTCCATGAATATATACCTCATATGAAAATGACTTATCTATCGCCGAGCGTTCTTTCAGATAACTACAAGCACCCAAATCAAATATGAGAACATTTAACAAACACATACATAAACGTTAAGAGAATAAAGTCATTTGTATGAACAGTTAATCAGACACGTTATTGAAAATCCAAAATTTATATTGAGGTATTCACTTCCGTTTTTAGGAAGCATTAGTGTGTAATCAATGAACTGTTTGTAAAACACACAAATATTTATGTTTTAGCACTTGCCATAGATAAAAATAGCTTCAAGATCTAGCCAAACATAAGAGAGTTAATTCATCTAATTAACACATTTACAAGTTTTAGCCTGGAACTCATTTGAAACAGCAATTAAGAAATGAGAATAATTTACGCATTGGGCATGAATTGCAAAGTGTATATTAGGATTAAAAAAAAAGAGTTAAGAAAAGAAGAAATCCATCTCTCTTCCACACACGTAACCCCGATCACAGTCAATGTTCAAGATTCAATCATACAATTTTCCATGTAATGATACTGAGTCTTCTCTACACAATCAAATTGCATGAAAATCAACAAAGAGAACTCAGAAGCAAAACACTGGTCCGAAAGTATATTAATCACTAATTTCCAGAGTAATTTCACATCATTAGCGGAGCAACACATGTCGAACGCCTTTAACATTTTACTTTAATCACTGAGATCAAATTAACAGGCTGAAATTAAGTGAGACAAGCGGGAAGATTTTTTAAGTTACTCAAGGTAGAATTGTAGGTTAAATCATAGTTACCAATGCGATAAGAGAGGCCAAGGTTAACAACTAGAAAATGTTTTGTACTTGTTTTACAGATCAAGATTCACCTAACAATGCAAAAATTCATTTGAAATTCTAACTACAAAGTAAACCTATATACTTTACCAAAAATCCATTCAAGTTGAGAACTTCTAACCAAACTACAAAAGAACAAAAGAATATTAACATTGAACTCAAGAATCAGATCCAAATCTAATTGGCAAGTAAAGATGGAATGCAAAAGTTACAGGTTGAAAATGTTTACTTCAAGGTTTCATCGAGAGCTCCTGGAAGTCTATGCTCCTCGTTATATGCTGGAATTATCAAAGATATGTACTTCTCAGCCGGATCAGATATATGAGGACAATTAACCTGGAATGTAACATATGCAAATTTTATCATCACAGTGAGCAACAAAATCTCGAATCCAAAGATTCCGCGAAAACTTAGCCATGGATACATACCGACTTCAATGAAATCGGATCCTCGAAAACAGGAGTTAACTCAGCGTGACAGCTGAAAGGTAAACAAAAAAAGACTTTAGAAAAATTGGGAAAAGCAACAAAGTAAGATCGCTGATCGGAATATAAATCATACCTGCGACTGTGCTTTCTTCTGTAGCTGGCGATGACGACGGCCGCCACCAACCCCAACGCAAAAAATGAAGCAGAGATCGATACGAACTCGAATAAAGTCCAAATGAATCCCATTTTCTCTTGAAAACGATACGGTTAAATCGAAATTAGCGAAAAATGTTTTCGGAAGATATCAGGATTCAGAGTTCAATTTGATCGAGATTTTGAGATGTATACCGCAGTCTCAGTAAAAAAAAATTACAGTCACTCACTCAGTAGGAGTATTTAATATCGGAAAGGTTCAGTATTTAATATCGGAAAGTTGGAAATCGATAAATACGCCAAAAATTGTGGAAATGTTTTAACTTATTTCACTTTTTTACTTTTTTTACCAAAATCGTAACTTTCACACTTTTTAACTTATTACACTTTTTACCATCGTAACTTTTACAATTTTTAACTTATTACACTTTTTACCAAAATTCCCATTTTAACACCATTATTATTATAAACATTCATCCATATCGGGCGAATAAAATTTAATCAACTTTAATCATTATGTATAGTAAAAAAATTGAACTTCCTCTTTCGTTTCCATAATACGCGTGCTTAAAAAAAATTACTTTTAACTTTTTAAAAGGTAAGTAAATAAAGTAAAAAAAAAAATCATAAATATCTACTAAAAATTAAGAATATACAGTATAGAGATGTTCATGTTAAGAGTGATAAAATCATACATTCATAAAGGTTCCATATTCGCCTCATTATTAATAATAATGAAGGACCCCCTCTTTTCTGTTTGAAGCAACAAACTTAAATGTCTAGATTAATGGGATACTCAACATTATAACAAGGGAGCAAAAGCAATAAACGTAGACAAGAATTACGAAAAAACAATTAACCCCCACCGACTTCGAAGAAAGGATCCCCAAATAAGTTCATTTCACAACTTGCACATATAATATGCAATTTGGAAAACATAAAATTTGGCCTTTGAAATTGAATTGTTTGCGAGATTTAAATTAAAGGAATAGTTTTTTCAATTGACACCGGATATTTTTGGGGAAATAGATTGGAACACTATTTGGAATTTGGAAATATGTTTACAACATTTCCTGAGACCGTCTTACGCATCGGCTAACTTTCTTCTTGAAATCGTCCCTTCGTTCTCTCCACTCCTTCTGTAGTAATCAAATCAGAAAAACACAAAGTAACTTATGTTGGCTGAAAATAGGAGTTAAAAAGACTTAAAATACAATTCAAAGTCAAGTGTTCACACAGTTGACACATTGACCCAATTACTTGGTTAAGTAAATGGATCATTTGGTAGGTACATAATTACTGAAAGATATGTTATAACGAAAGCATTTGAATGTTAAAAAATTACTGAAAAAATATGTTAAGGGCAAAGTTCAGACGAAGCGTGATGGTGGTGGTGGGTTTGAGATAACAAGCTAAATAGAAAATAAGTAATTGAATTCTTTTAAGCAATCCAATTAATTTACACTTACAGCAGCTTCTACATTAGCAGGTGATTCATCATTAGGTCCTGATAGCATTGATATGATGCTTAGAACAATACTTTCCACCTGAAAAATCAATATCCTTTTGATAAACATGTTTCGAAAAAGAAGAAAAAATCTGAACTGTAACCATAAACATACATGTTATAGTCCTCAACTTTATATAAAATGTGTTTAAAGATAGAACTAACAGACGGAGACATAAAAAGTTAAAATAAATGCAAATACTGATAACTTTTCCAAATTGAAACACCGTATTCTCTACTAGGACACCTCATAAGGGTCTGAAACTTGTAGCTAAAATATATGTTGCGGGTGTGCACCCCTCAACCAACAGAGTTAAAAGAATTGGTCTTGTTATGAATAATACATGAAAGAAAAATAAACCCCTCAGATCTTCAAGCCCCGAGCTTCACCATAGTTTTATAACAAATATTGTACCCTCACAAAATATGATAGTTGGAATGCAAAAAAGTTACAAATAGTTTCTCAAAATGAAGCAAAAAATTAGAATAAGAATCACAAGGTAAAATATTGTGCATTTGTGCAAGTTCAGAAAACGTATGATCATTGATTGTAACATGTACATGGAAATATCAGTTAACCCATCACATGATAAATGAACCTGTTATGTTTGTCAAAAAAAAAAATCCAATTCATCATAATGCAAGGATTTTTACACTATCAAGTAAGTCAAATGAAAACAGCAAGAATTCATAAAAATAATCAAATCAGTACAAGGTTGAGAATTAAAAATTATGGGTATGAAATAATTTACTTCAAAAAACAAATGCAAAGTGGTGATATGCAAAATATCTAGACAAATATGATGATTCAAATTCTATAAATAGTTAGAAAATGGAAATGGGCACTTAGAAATATAAACGACCAACGCATTAATATCCTGATATCTGATCGCAGTCAGTTTCTTACATACCCAATAATAGCTCACATGCAAATTTATGTAAGAAATAAAACTAAATGCAAGATTCCTAAATCTGTACCCATAAAGTAGATTTTAATATTAAAAATATGAATCTGAATTAACAAAAATAATGACCAAAAGGTTTTGCAAAATTCTGCAACGGATACAATGACCCAAAGGTTTTACAAAATTCTGGGACAGAATAATGAAAAAACTTCTATAAGGTAAGTTTTAAATGTCCGACAGATTGCAGAAATCTCACAACTGGTTCTAAATAATTACAAGTTCAAATGAAATGATCTAAATAGGCAAAAAAATCAAATGAAATTGGAAAATCATAACAAACCACTGATATAACACAAAATGTGACCATAAAACTCATTCAAGATCATACCGTGTGCACAGGTGACCATCGCTCACTAGCAAGCTCATAACCATTTGGATCATCTCCAGGGGGGTGAAGAATTGAAATGCAAACCTTTCCATCAGTGTAAACTGCATTTCAAATAGATTCAAAACTCAGTTTAATAGGCTCAACTCAAAACTTTCATGGAATGCGACCTTACTGAAGAGGAAGTATGCATACCATTAGGATGCCACACTTCTGAAGTAAATCTCACTGTTGGGGGACTATTTGGATAATTCGAGGGGAAGGTCATGATAGCATTGAAAAAACCTCCTTCACTGCAAGTGAAATGTGATACCATAACAGTGAAAACTTATATCATGGAATATTAGTCCAACCATCAAAACAATTTCAAGAACAGAATTATGGCAGAAACACCTAGTTGGCCTGCAATGTATATAATGATGTAGCAAAGTCCATAAAGAAGTCATGACTAGTCATAAATTTGTACTATATTTAATAGTTACACATAATGGTAATAAGTTCAAATAGATTCTAAGCAGTAATAACTAAGATTATGAGGGTTTATATCTGCATATCATGATTGTATAAGTAAAAAAGTGATTCATCTAATTAAATTGCTATTAATTTATGTGCTATATTGTTTTTATATAAAAAAACAATTATCTTAATCAATATATTTGTTGTTTCAAAAAATTTAATTGCAAGCTCAATTTGTGTAGTCCCATTTGAAATAATAAATAAAATTAGATAAAACCCCTAGTTTGACATTTGGCTCATATCTGCAAAAAAATCATTCTCTTTCATTCTATTCATTTCACGCCGTCGACCCCACTTCTCCATGCTCCAGGCAAGTTATTTCTTCCTGTTCCTTATACTCTCTCTTTCTCTCAAACCGGATCGGATCAGATCTCACCAGATCTGACACGGATCCCACACCCCAACCGTATAATCTTCCTAGTCGAGTATCGTCTAATTTTTTTTTCCAGTTTTTCAAGGACTAAACTAGTCCTCGACATGATACCAATGAACATACATATAAAATAATGTGCACTAATGTATGTATAGTTATAAGGTAGCATACTTTATGTGTTAAAAGATTATTACCATGTAGTAAAAAAAACACGCGCATTTGCATTTAATTCCAAAATTAACATTCTAATCGAAAGAATTAAGAATGACACCACGACACACAGAGTTCCAGAAAAAGAGAAGTATTATTGGTTAATCTCTTAATTCAAGAGGATCAAGCATAGATTAAGCAGGCCCACTGTTACACACAAGCTAACCAAAAACCAAACTCACCAACAAATTTACAAATAAAAAAAAACCACCAAATTGACAGATGATAACACACACCCTTACTTTTGTGATGACCCACACACTTTTGTACAAGGGCCATTGTTACCTTAGTCTAAATCAATACACTCATATCCTCCATAGACTCGGATAGTTTCTTTATCGCACAACTTTTGCCACATCGATGAAGTTATTAATGCCATGGTTTTACACTTATATTATGATATAATTTCAGTATTACCACTACACACCACTTGTTCTTTTTCTATACCTTCCCCTCAGCTGATTAGCATTGCGTTACTAGGTCTTTTCATTTATAGCCTAGACGAGATGGTAAACCTAAAATCAAGGAATCAGGTTCCAAAACAACTTCAAACAACCAAAGAAAGGTTTTTTTTATAGATTTCTTCACTCTAGGTAGGCTCCATTGCAACTTCCACCTAATTCATCGTATTGATTCCAGACTGTCATAATTAGTGATTTCATGCAAAATTCTGACACAACACACTAAAACCAACACATTCACATAATTAATAATAAAATGAGATTCGAAGCGAAGAAGAACACGAAACCAGCCAACAGAAAATCAGTGCCAAAAAAAAAAAAAAAAGTTCATTTCTAATTAAGCAAATAAAAACACCAGAACAAAAGGTACAATAAGAAACACTAACTATAGAGTGTCGGGGGGGCCGATTATGGTAACACTCCATTCAAACAGGTTACCCTCATCAAGCAACCCAGCCGAGAAACCATCCACAGGATGTTTGCACAGATCTGCATAGAAGGAAGTCGGAGGTCATTAAAACCCTCAAAATTTTAACGAACCAGAAAAAAAAAGAGAATCAATTTGCTGACAGACAATTTGAATCGAAACGAAGAAGAAAAAAATCAATAAGAACATATACCTCTTAGCTGTTTCTGGAGGAGAAGGCTAGCTTGAGAGGGTGAGGCCATCAGAGCGAGAGCAAAAAAGGAAAAAAAAAATGGGAAAAAACCTAGATTGAATTTGGAGGAATTTCGAAGGAAGACGATAGTGAAAGAAAAGAAAAGAAAAGGTGACTATTGATATATACGGAGTGTATGAGGTTAATGGGAAAAGCTTTTCGCGTATAATATTATAATTAGTCGGCGCTTCGTATTATTATAATCCGGGTCGGGTTAGTTTAACCCTTCCTCATGAATTAAGGTCTCAACTCTCAATCTCAATGACTATCAGTATTATTAATTTATCATTAATATTATATCTTTTTGAATGATCACGTGACGTGGACATTCGTATGGCAAAATTTAAAATTCGTAAATTTACATTTTTTTCGTGATAATTTTTTCACCAATCAATTTAGGACTTGTATTTTTAGTGCTTTATGTTAGTTGGTTGTTGGGAGAGCTAATTTACTGTAGAATTTTTCTCTATGCGTTATTTTGTACAATATTCTTTTATGTATCCTGCTACATGTGCATAATCTGCCCATGGACAGAAAACTTTAAAAAAATCTTTTATAAATTTAAATAATAATTATTTATATTTAGATATGGATTAATATTAGGACCTGTTCTTTTGGACTGAAACCGGCTGAACTGAACTGAACTGCACTGAAGCGATCTAAATATTAATAATATTACGAAGGTAAGTATATTTTATATTTAAAATTATAGATTCAAATTATTTTTCGTTTATTTTATTTTAATTTATTTTGAAAGGAACTGAACTGAACTGAAGTGAAGTGATCTGAACTGAACTGAAGCGATCTGAACTGAACTGAACTGAACTGGACTGAAATTAAGTCCAAAAGAACAGGTCCTTAGTTATACCACTATTAATTTATTTAGTGTAAAAAAATTAAAAATATAACTTTTTAAATAAAAATATCACATATTTTGATATTCTAATATAAAAAAGACTGTTAAATAGAAATATATGTTTTAATATATAAAAATAATAAGTAAAATTATTATTTTTACATATATATTAAGTAAATTATATTATTTATTTTATAAAAAAAAAAAAAAATTTAACGTAAAATCAACTTTCCTGGACAGAATCTGCTCACGTAGAATTACCGTTCTTTTATTTATATGATATTGACATTTTAAAAAAAACTATTACACCTAAGTTATTTGAGTTTATTTACAACTATCACTTTACTAAACTCACCCCTAAAATAAATGGATTGGGATCCTCTCCTCATAAGAATTCTCCTAATGTTTCTTAATAACAAAATCTAGTCTTCCATTTTAAATCAATGATCAATAATCAATATTACTTGTAAATTTAAACTCTTACTTAATATACTTAAATGATCATGATTACTTTTAAATTTAAACTTAATATTATATTATTATGTATTTAAATAATTTAATAAATATTGTATTTATTATATTACGAAAAGTATATTTTTAATATACTGTATTCGATTGATAATAATACATTCATATTTTAATTCGATTAATCTAATAAAAAATAGTAATTATCAATTTATACAATTAATGATTTAATTAAAATATATTTATATTTTTTAACAACTAATATAGTAGATATTTTAAATATATTTGCATAAAAATAAAATACTAATATTGTAATATGTCTAATTCAAATAAAAAGGTTTTTTAAATGAGTTACTCCGTATTACTCATTTAAATCAGATATTAATATTAAAAAAATTGATAAAAAATAATGTTTTAAATCAGTTAAAAAAATAATTATCTTACCGCTAATGTTTTAATTAAAATATATTTCATCAATATTAATATGTTTTCAAATTATTTACAAAAATAAGTACTATAATATTTGTTATATATTTTAATCATAAATATATTAAGTAGGAGTTTAAATTTACAAGTAATATTGACCATTGATGTAAAATGAAAGGCTATATTTTGTTATTAGGAAACATTAGGAGAATTCTCCCAGTCCAAAATATAACAAATCCATTTTTATTAATTAATTTAATAATTATATTCTTTTATAATACCAATTTTACACTCTGATTTGTAAAAAAATAGTACTTCTCCATTTCTGTACCGAAAACAAGATTGACCATGAGTTTTATTCTACCGATGTTATATGTTGTTCCCTTAGCACCCATTAGGAGAATTCTCCCAGTCCAAAATATAACAAATCCATTTTTATTAATTAATTTAATAATTATATTCTTTTATAATACCAATTTTACACTTGATTTGTAAAAAAATAGTACTTCTCCATTTCTGTACTGAAAACAAGATTGACCATGAGTTTTATTCTACCGATGTTATATGTTCTTCCCTTAGCACCCAATTATATTCTTTTACAATACCAAATAAAACGCAATCAATTTTACCATAGAACAGGCTGAACACCGGTCAAGGCAATTGAATCACACACAATCACCCTAAGCATTTACATAATCGACTCGTCCCAGAAGAAGTGGTGTTCGAAGGGGTTTGTGTTTCTTTAATACTGTCGGTCAGAATCTGAATCTTTCAAGAACAATCATCAATTAAAAAACCAGTCTTTCTCCTCACATTAAATAGCGTCGAATAATGAATTTTCGAAGTGAGAAATCATATTTTCCTCCAAGGAGAAAAAACCAAGGCCGCAAAGGCCTCTATTCAATTATCCTTGGGAATAAAGATGATATCTTGAGCTGAAAATCACGTTAGTCTTCTTCTTTATGGATTTTCTTTTCAATTTTAATTTTAATTCTTTTTGTTTTTGTGGATAAGAACTACAGTACTTTCAAATTAAAAGAAAATGACCGGAGGGATTGAATCGAAATGAAGGAGAAAGGGGTGTGTAATAAAGTTTTTTTTTATCAAGGGTAAAATCTGTATCAATAGGAAGTGTAAATAGTAACATAAAATATAAAGGGGGTAAATTAATATATGGGTGAGTTTTAGTAAAGTTTGAGGTGTAAATAAATTCACCATAAGTTATATGAAGCATAATAATATTTAGAAACGAGTTTGCTTATCTAACGCATGCTCACTAACAACAAACCAAACAACTTTACCTATAAATAACTTAGTTATCTTACATTTATCTAGCCCACAAAACACCCTCTCAAAAATAAAACAATTTAAAATCGAGGCAGGCATCACTTGTATTTACTTGATGAGACAGACGAATTAAAAAAAGCTAGAGTAGTAGTAATAATTTTTCTATCATGAAGTATTCTTTTTTCGTCCGGTTAAAAGTGGAGCGTTTAATTTAGATATGAAAATTAAGAAAATACAATTTAATGTGGGTAGTGAGGTGTACATAATTATAATAAAATTTTAATGTTACTTTATTCATATAAAAAATACTAATACTATATTTACAAATAATGATCCAAAATAAAATATGTACTAGTATTTTTCAATGGAAAATGAGCAATAAAATTGTTCGAAAGTAAAAAAATTAGATTTTGTTAATAAACGATAAATAAAAAATGCTTGTTTAAAAATAATACTCAAATCATTCTTGTTTTACCAGGAAAAATCAATCACCGTCACGTGTACGAAAGTCAACCGTCACGTCATCATGAAGAGAGTCAACTAAGGAAGAAGTCAAAAAAAAGGATACAGAGATGCCTAGGCCACGAAAATCAGATTAAATGACATGATAGATCGCACAGAGAGTACAAATTCGAATGCCCAGTGGACGAGAGAAGAAGAAGGGACCCCAACGAGAGAGAAATCAGCAGGATCAGTTCTCAGGCAAATCCGGAAAGTAGCCAGGAAACGTTCAAATATAATCATTAAGGGATAACAAGGGTTTAATGGGATTTTTAGTGATGTTTTAGGTCCAATTAGAGGGTGCTAGATGGCAGAAAAATGATGCAATGTCAACTATAAATGTAGGGATTTTAAGAAGAAAGTGGAAATGCAAATTATTGTACAAGAGAGAAGAGCAACACGGATTTTGAGAAGAAAGTGGAAATGCAAATTATTGTACAAAATATACTAATAAAAATAAATAAAAAAGAGAAGAGCAACATCTCTTGATCTCTATTTTCTCCTATTCTAATTTCTCCAACTTTGATCTATTCCCCTTACTACCATACTCCCTTTAGTTCACAAAAGATGCAATACTTTTCAGGGAAGAAGATTAAGAAAATGTTTATTTTTTATTTTTTGATTAAAAAATAAAAGGTAAAAATATATTTTTAAGTTAAAAAATAAAGTAATTGTGAGTGGAGTTAAAAAAATAAGTGGATAAAGTAAAGGTAAAATAATATTTTAAAGTAAAAAAGTTAAAATATTTGTTTCTTTTTTGAGATGTATCAACTATTGTGAACACTTCAAAAAGAAAAATATTGCAATTTTTGTGAGAAAGAGAAAGTAAATTTTAATGTTTTTTTATGATATAAATCGAACCCCATTCCAGCACTAAATCTTTCCACATGTAAAAACGGCCGAATACAATTCTCTACTTGACGATGCCTTGTAAAAAAAATCTCTATTTGACGATGCATTTGTATAAAAAATTACAGTTATTTATAAAACATTTTCTTAAAAAATAAATTAAAGTAACAAGCCTATTTTATTTGAAACTTTAAAATTGCTCAAACTGAATTTAACAATCTTTAGATACAGAAGTAATAATAACAAAGAGAGAAAAAAATTTGAGATACAGAAGGAAGTTTCTGCTAACCAAAGAATGATCATATACTGTAATAAAAAATTAATGAAAATCAATACAACATGAACACTTGCATTGACGAACTAGTTGCCCGCGCAAAGCAGAAATAAACGAGCAGTCACTTATAGCTGCTCATCGTCAATGCGTTGGAAAGAATGGACACAGCTTTACACATACATACACACATTTTAAGCGGCATTGGCACCAAACGGCATTATTTTCTTCCTAAAGGGTTCTTTGACAACAGCGGTTCCAGATAATTACCGGTGATATCATCTTTAAATATCGAAATATCTCTGTTACCTGACTCCAACATAGATAGATAGTCCTCAGTTCTCTGTTTTGGGGGTCTTCGAGAAAGGCTTGATGAAGTTTCCAGAAGAAAAGATTGTGACTTAGGAGACCCGTTCAAATTTTGAACATGTTGCAGGCAAACTTGGACTGCGTCATGTACACGAACAAAATACCATTCTCTGCCTATCAGGTCGACCACCCCAGATATTGTCAATGTTAGCAAAACATCTCGGTTTGGATTAGAAATGGCAATCTGGAATTTCAATAATAATAATAATAAAAAAAAAGGTTTCAGTAAATCAATCTGAATGGTGATGATATATGTTAACTTTCTGCCTCCACCTGAATGTTCCTTGATCTGTATTCCTGATGCAAGTCCTTTAAAGCTTGAACTGCGCTAGAGTCGATGTAAGTGATAGCTGAAAGGTAACACGCAAGCAGTTGGTGATGGTTCAAAACTTCTAGAATCTGGTTTTATAAAATAAATAGAAGAGTGTTATAGGTTGGAACTCACGAGCCATCTCAATAATCACAAAGTGAACTCTCGTAACACCAGGTCCATGTTTAATTGATCCATCAGGTTCAATTTCATATTCCCGGAGCCTAGAAAAAAGAAGTACCGTGTTATAAAGTAGATAATGAATGTGTGATATATAGCAACGAGAATAAAGGCGGTTCCTGCAACTAAACTAATCGAAGAAAATTTCTCACCTATCCTTGATGTAACTTATATTCGCAAAATAGATAGGTGCATCGATCCGGACAATTACAATTCCATTGTATGTATATGCTTCTGGGTATTGCTGGATATTTCTATATACAGTAGTGCCAGGTAGCCGACCCAAGATAGCTGCCGAAAGCAATTATATCATATTTACACTGTTTTTCACTAGAAAATATGTGCACATTAGAACATCACTTACCAATATGTGGATTAGCTGATTCATGGATGACAAAAGCAAGTGAAACACCAACCTAACCAAAAACAAAGAGAAGAAATAAAAAATTAGAATCTCGACATTCAGAAGTAATTTATACTGCGGGAGAGACATGACATCAAACGTCATGCAACAAGAGAAAATATACCAGAAACTGAAGATTAAAACGAGCATATAAATTGTTTTAGCTAGTTGTTTCTATCCCATTTCTCCTAATAACCGGCCTGTATATTATTGATATGTAAATATGGAACAATCGTCAATATATGTGTACACATATATATGCTTACACCAACAAGGACACCGATCTCTATGCCAAGGAATAAGGTAACAGAGCAAGTAATGATCCAAAGGAGAAAATCTCTTTTATCCACACGCCATAAGAAAGTGGCCTCGTCATAATCCACCTGAAATAATGAAGAAAAGTTTTATAGGTTCAGGGTGGCAAACTGAAAAAAATAAAACAATAATATAATATTAAATTAAACATTCATCGTAAGGGGTCAGCATTTATACAAGCCTCAACCATCCATGATTAGTATTGTCCAATAGAAGTGGTAATGTGTATTATAACAGGACATGGAATGAGAGCTTCAACTAAACTGAAAGAAAACTATATATTCTAAGTGCTAGTACATAAACTTTTGTATGTATATGCACAGTGATGAACATTACACATATAACTGCAACAACAACAAAGTCAAAGTCTTTATAGTACTATGTGAGGTCGCCTATATGGATGACAGCATGCCATCGTTTTCGGTTTAAAGGCGATATGTTTATTTATGTCTAGACACATTATTGTAAAAGTAAGAAAAAGATAGAAAAATATATGGCAAAAAGAGAGCATTTTACTGTACAACTCACCAATCCACTAACAGCAGAAATCACAATAGCAGCTAGAGCACACTGCAAAGAGACAAGGAACAAACCTCAAAATTATGGAATCATTAAAAAGACAACAAATTAAATAAATATTTAAAACAAAATACCAACCTGGGGTATGTATTCAAACAATGGGGTCAGGAATTGAAGAGCACATCCCATAATAATTCCCATAACTATTCCAGATAAGCCAGTTTTGGCTCCACTTTCATGATTCACGGCCGACCTAGAAAATGATCCTACATGACAAGTAATCATGGGAAATAAGGATCAAGCTTCCGCATGATCTCGCTCGCCAAGATTCATGCACCAGTTTCACGAAGAAACCAACTTATTAGTTGGGCAAAGAGAATCTCACCAGTCGTAGGGTATACTGAAAAGAACGAACCAGCAATGTTTGCCACACCAAGACCAAATAACTGACAGAAAGAAATGAATTGTCCGTCTGTAAGATAATGAATAGAAAAAAAAATAGTCCCCCATTTTATCTTAATATGATAGTAGTCTTGAGTTACAAATGAATAGAGCAATGCAGTCTACTGTAATGTGCTCAGATACTTATGCAAGTTAAAGTTCAAGTTTAATAAAAATGATACTCCGTACTACATATCTTTTACTTTTAGATGAATAAAGTGAATGATAATATTGGAAATACAATTTTTATGATAATGAAGAGTTTTAAAAGTTGATGAAAAAAATACCAGAAAAACTAATGGAATGAGGTGTAAATAAGTGTATAAAGTACGTGTGAAGACTGAAGGGTGTTAAAATTATTATTATTTTTTATGAGATGGATCGGAAAAAAAATCATGCATATAGATGTGGGACGGATCTGCAATTTTTTTTGTTCAAAATTGCAGATTTTCAATGCATATTTTTGGCCAGAAAAACCCAAAACACCGCCCGACCCGTCGATCGAGCTGTCCCCCCCTCCAAAAACACTTTACTCGGCTCGGGTATTGAGTGCGGCTATGTGCTTTTTGAGATCACCTCGACATGTGTCCACCCCTAGTAGATATAAGGTGAATGAAAACATACCTCTTGATTGGAATCCAACTCATATCCATTCTTTGCTGCAAGTGCTTTAGCAATCCCCACAGATTCCTACACACAAAATGCCAATAAATTCATTATGCAAGAAAGAGGGTGAAACATGCTAACCATCAAAAAAAAAAATCTTACCAAAATAGCCACGCCAGTAATGAGAACTGCTGTAGGAATCAATGACTTTACATGCTCAAATTCCTTTGGGACAGAAAACTTGGGGAGCCCCTGAGGTATTTCACCAACCTAGACACCAGCCATATATATATATCAAAATATAGTTCTCCAAAAGTTAAAGAACTTCATATAATTACAATTCAAGATAGTAATTGACGATTCATCTGCTCGCACAATCCTCACCAGTGAAATTGAAGATGGATGATACACTTTTACAAAGACTGTACCCAGAACTACAGCTACAAGGGGACCAGAAGCTCGTAAAAACCGCAAGGACTTCCTGGTATTTCCCTGTAGTCAATGATCAACCAACAACAATATTCCTTAAGAGGTGAAAAGGACTACGAAATATTTGGTCAAAAGCTAGCTATACTCGTACGCATACCAGGTGCTTCATTGTTAGAAGGATAGCTAATATAATAGAGCCCATGACAAAAGGTTGCCACAAGAACTACAGAACGAAAGAAACAAGACAATAAAATACTCCATGGTTAGAATAGTATACAATCATATACTATAAATTAAATGAGACATAATCAGACAGAACAATAATAAATTAAATGAGACATAATCAGACAGAACAATAACATACAGTACCTTATCCGATCCTAGAATAATGCTCTTGGCCAGTGGAATGATTTTGCTGCTACGTTCTATCTCATAGCCCAAGATATATTTTGCCTGAGACAACGCAATTACAATGGCTGAAGCCGTAGTAAAACCAGAAATCACAGAATGGCTGATGAATCGTAGAAGCCAACCAAGCCTAAATGTGGAAAAATCGACATAAGAAATTGTATCAACAGAAAAAGGTGTATACAATACTGAAATGGAAAAAGAGAAAAGAAGAAGTATATCAACATGGATGTGTGTGTATTGATTTTTTCCTGAAAATAGCCCATCCAAAGAAATATGTGATGCCAGATAATCACTTGTTCTATAGTTAATATAAAGATACTGTATAATGTTTCACTTGATCACTACTTCGGACACTAAAAACATATTGTCTCCTTGTGCATAGTTACGACTTATTCTTGCATCAACTATTCGCTTTGGAGTGTTTGCGACTGCAACCAATTTCTGATTATACTTCTGGTTTAGATTTCACACACATATAATGCACTTAAAAACTTCTCTTCCAGACACTGGGTCTAAACTTAACCAAATGTAGTTTTCTAGAATGCAAGTGACGAAGGAAGGACAATGACATCAGCACCTCAAAAGACCCATGATGCACTCCAAAACACCAACCATAAGCGCCAGTAGTATCGCAAGCTCTGTATACAACTGCTCTGATGAGTCAACTATGCTGCTCAATACATTCGACACGAGGAGAGAGGTCAGTGCTACAGGCCCAATAGCAAGCTGGCGAGACGACCCGAAAATGGCATACACAAATATAGGCACAAAACCAGAGTCTGAATTACACAAGTGATCATAAGTTTTTGTCAGTCATAGTAGCCACATAAAACGCATCCGTACAACTCGAGTAATCAAGAAAATGTACCAAAGTAGGTACTGCGAGGAAACTTACAAAGTCCATATATGGGATGCAGCCCAGCTAGCTTCGCATAAGACATCGACTATTCAGCAAAAAAAAGTAGAAGAAGCCCAACAATTATTTCCCATAACAAGCAGACCATGAAGGAAGGAAGTAGAAATAAGGGATTAAATGAGTCGAGTCAAGTCGAGTTGAATGCTTTTTAGCTTGTTTCATCAAGCCTACACGATACTTGATCGATTCGAAGACTCGAGACGAGTTTAATTAATTTGGTATTTTTACTAATTGAGTCGAACTCAGGATAATTAAACTCCGATGGATATAGATATCAGTGAATAGATGAAAGGATTATTCTCCGATACCTGGGGGACGAGCATGACGCCGACGGTCATGCCGGCCATCAGGTCAGCTTGCAGATATTCGCGCCATTTGTATGTGCGAATCCAACGGCAGCAGGGGAGGAACACTTCGATCCACTCCGTCCACGTCATCCGTTTCATCTTATCACTCCATTTCCCCCAAACATACGACGAAGACGGCGGCGTGGCGGAGGCCGGCGACGTCGGGTGCTGCAACTGGATAATTTTCACGGGACGGCTGGTGCTTGCGAACGAGGATAGGTCTCCGCCGCCGGGGGACGAGTGACTTATCCCCTCCATAACAGATGAAGCCAATCAAAACGACGGTGGCGCGTGGAGATGGCGGCCAATGGATTTTGCGCGAAAAAAAAAATACCAAAATGAGTAGTTTCGTATTGAACGATCCGACGTGGAGTCGAAGGACTTGAGACTTGAGAGGGAAGTTTCGTTCGTAGAATTAAACTTCTCGATTAAATATTTAATTATAAAAAACATTTAGAAAATAATACTACTATATAAATAATAAAATGGGACTTAAGCTATGAATGAATGGGGACGATTTCACGGGAAAGTTCAGTACCTAGAGAGAGAGACGTGAACTTGGACGAATCTACGCCAGCTTAAAGCCGTACAAAACCAGCATTTCAATAATGTGGAACACGGTTTCGAGTAACGACGATACATTTCATCTTACTCTTACCCTCCAATAATCTTAATTTAATTTATGTTTTTTTCTCATGATCTTCAATTCAACTCCAATATTCTTAATTTAATTTATGTTTTTTTTGTCTAGGTAAATTGCAACCTAGGACCTCATTATCTTCAATTCAACTCTAATAATCTTAATTTAATTTATATTTTCTTTTGTTCAATGTCTCGGGTTCGAACTATATGGTGTTAACTAGGGAGTCTTTTTCTAACTTAAAACTATATGTGCTAAGTAGGAGAACTCTCTCGTCTTATATAATAGACTCCCTTCTCTTAGGAGGGTGTATTTCCATTCGGATTTTGTTGGATTTTTATGGATTTTAAAAAGTCTGTGAATTTTGAAAATCCACAGAGTCTTTGCCGAGTTTGACCGACTTTTGTTATTGATTTATACAGATTTTCATAAACTTTAAAAGATTTTGAAATATGCATTTTCATTGGTTTACATCAATTTTCATAAACTTTCGAACATTACTCATTGATATAACCGTCATATGAAACACATTTTTCTATAAAAAAATTAATTCAAATTATTAAAAAAAATATTAATAGAATATCATTTATATCTTTATTTATATCATTGAATTTTTAAATATATCTTTAATTCTTTTTATCATAAAAAAATATTTTTAATTTTTTAAAAATTTTATTTATAGTTAAAGCATAGTTTTTATTTAAATATTATACTTTTTTCTTTTTCAAAGAATTTTTTTCTTAAAAATATATTTTTTATATTTTGTTTTTTTTATTTAATTTTATATAATTTTTTAAAGTTTTTATTATTTTTTAAAAATAATTTTGTTGATTAAAAGAAATTCTAATTTTCTTATTTTGTTCTTTTTATTTAATTTTATATATTTGTTTTAATTTTTTATTATTTTTTAAAAATGATTTAGTTGATTAAAAGAAATCCGTAGAAATCTCTCTTAATTACTAGAGATTTTGGAGGATAGAATTACTTTGTATTTTTTTTAAAAAAATCCTTTAAAATCTATTGACTTTTAAAATTTTTAAAAATCCATATAGTATTAAATACCTATAGATTTTAATTGACTTTTTAAAATCCAGGTTGAATACCCCAGGATTTTAATAGACTTTTTAAAATCCGGATTGAATACCTCTAAACTTTAAAAGTCTTAAAAAATCCAACGAAATCCCAAACCAATACACCCTCCTTAAACTTTCAATGTGGGACAACTCACAAGTGACCATACACACACAATTTTAGCACACTCCCTCACTTGTGAGTCCTAGACAAATCAGTCCCACCACAACAATGGTCGACCCCTGACCGAGCAACCACCACGGGCCCTGACGTCACTACATGAGAGGCCGAACCGATGGGCCGTAAACACAACATAAGCCACTTGTCTCTGATACAATGTTGAAACGGGGTGCAAACGTGCGGTCCCACAACTAGCGCACACGCGAGAGCGGGAGCCCGAATATGCACTAGAGAGTCTCTTTCTAACTTAAAACCATATGGTACTAAGACTAGTTACAACGAGAATGTTGAAAAGGAAATTTCAACTGTTGAATTGCTACAATGGAGAGTTGAATTTGGGTGTTGAAGCCAATTAGGCAATTGGGTGTTGAAGACTTTCAACACCCGTGAAAACAAAAAGAGTGGGACCCGCAACCACATGTTCACAAATAATTGGATGTATAAAATTATATAGATTGAATTATTTTACCCACTCTTTATCTATCACTTTTGCCACATGTTTTTTTTTTTCATTTGTTCGTTTTAATTTTTCAGATTTTTATCTTATCTTATCTTATCTTATCTTATCTTATCTTATCTTATCTCTTTAAATTAATTATTTTATAATAAATTTATTTTTTAATTTTTATTTTTATTCGAAAATTCATCATTTTTTATCTATAAATAGAAGTTAGTTTCATTTGATTTGTACACCAAAAAAATACGATAACAATAAATTTAAGAAATGAAACCTGCTCCTGAGAAACCCGACAGAGACGGGTATACCTTTTATTCATCTTCTCCAGATGGACCTCCTGTGAATTGTCACCACGGTTTAGAGAACTACTAACTACAACAACAAGATATCTGCGTTGTGGCGTTCATGATGTAATTTGTAATTTAAATCACAAATACATTTGTATTTTTTATTCTGACCCGTTGATGCTATGATGACTGATGTAAATTCTTTTCTAGTACGATGATTGTGAATTTTTCCGTCTGATTGACGGTGAACTAGCTAAACTTCAAAATGATATTGTAGCAAGATTGAAAGCACAAATTGATAAGTTGGAGCATGATAACAGGGTGCTCAAAGGAAGACTGGAGACATTTACCAATAAGTGTGTTGGTTCATCATCTGAACTTTGATAATTATTCGATAAAACACCCGTTCCTTGTACTAATTAAGTTATTAATTAAGTTATGTGTGTTTCATTAAAGTTGTGTCGTGTGCTTACTATATTGTATTTCATCATAAGTATTTTGTAATTTGCCTTAATAACGTGACTATCCTTATTTTTTCGTCTTTATTACTTAAAAAATTAAAATATTTATATACTTTATTTTATTATTAATTATTTTAATTAAAATAATTAATAAATAAAAATATAATATATAATTTCTTTTATTATTAATTGATGTTTTTATTTGTTTATTGAATTGTAATAAAAATAAAATTATAAAAGAAAATAAAAAGATGAAATAAAAGCGGTGGGGTAGAGTGTTGAATTTTATTAAATAAACTATTGTAGGGTGTAAAAGTTGAATGTGTGTTGAATGATTAGGTGGAAGAGAGAGAAGATGATGTGGAGTAATAAAGTAGGGTGTTGAATGGTTTAACTATTTTGTAGATAGTCTAAGAGCACTTACGTTGGTTGGTGGGTTCATACCCACCGACCTCCACCCAATCATTTTTTCTTACAACTTTATGTCACTTTCAATCATTATTTACTTAACTGAACTACTTATTTTTACACTCACATTGGTTGATTCAGTTTGAACTAAATGGTATGGTCCCACTATTATTATTTCATACTTTATATTACGTATCATTAAAAAAAATCACATTTTATCTAATTTTTATTAAAAAAAAAATAACTTATACTTCAATAATTTTTAGGTATATAATAATTAAAAATGGCTTTATGCAAACCGAAAAAAAAACTCGGTTCATACTTTTGAACTGGGTTCAGTCAACCGTGTTTATCTAATTTTTATTAAAAAAAAAACTTATACTTCAATAATTCTGAACTACACCTTACATTGGTTTAATCTTGGCCGATTCAGTTAACTCAGTTTGAACTGAGGTTTTTTACAACCAATGTAAGTGCTCTATGTAGGAGAACTCCCTAAGCTTATATAATAGACTCCTTTCTCTCAAATTTTCAATGTGGGATAACTCACAAGTGACCATAAACACACAATTTTAACAAATACTCTTTATGTTTTAAACAATAATTACACTTATTTGCATGTTTCAAATGAAAAATTACACTTCTTTTGCAAACTATAAAATGTGACTAGCTTGAAGTATTTTTTTTAATAATTTGTTATGTAATTAATCTATCATACTTTGTTATGAAAATAAAAATATTTGAAAAAGCTAACTTTATAAGAGCTTTTCATATTCTATGGTAGACACTTGACATCATTTTTATTATAGATATTACGAAAATTTAATATTAGTATAGTGATCATAAATATGGTAAAAATAATTTAATTTCATTTTTTAATAGAAATATTTTAAATAATTTTTTCTTATCGAATTTATAATTATTTTATTAAATTGTTATAACGTACAAAAAAATTCATTTGACAAATTGTAATTGACGATGAATAGAAAATCGTATACAATATGATGTAATTGTATCATGTTCCAGAAATATCAATGATATTTTTAGTACAAGTATGAGTCAAGGGTTGTTAGCTCAGACACTGATATTTTTAGTACATCAATTATAAAAGTATGAGTCAATGGTTGTTAGCTCAATTGATTGAGCGCTTGAATCGAAGATTGTGAGGTCTAAGGTTCAAACTTGAGAATCGAATACTGTGAGGTCTAAGGTTCAAACTCGAGAATCGAAGACTGTGAGGTCTAAGGTTCAAACTCAAGACATTGTAATTGACATATACCTAAAAAAATTATAGAAGTATGATTACATGGATGGTAAATTTTACCGACCTTTTCCGTTTTTCGATTAAAGATAATTACAGAAATAAGATGTTTCAGAGCCTGTTTGGCAGAGCTTATAAGCTCTTTAAAACAGCTTATAAGCTGTTTAAGAGCTTATAAGCTCTTAAAATTTGTTTGGTAACATTTTAAAAAAAAATCTTAAAAAACTTAAAAATAAGCTGTTTAACAGCTTATAAGCTGTTTAAAAAAAAGTAAGGGGGAAGTACTTTTTTTTCAGCAACTTATAAGCTCTTGCAACTTAAACCATAAAAAACCAAAATACCCCTAAAATTATTACATTTTATATATATACAAAAATTCTAAATTTATTATTTAGTTAATATAAATATTTTTATTTATTTATTTTCATACATAATAATTTATTTTTAGTAATTTTATTTATATAAGATCTCAAATTACCAAACAAATTAACATCTTATAAGCTCTTTTAAATAAGCTCGCCCAAACGAACTCTTAGTAACTTTGTTATATAATAATCAATCATTTAGCATATAAAACATAAGAACAAGTGTCTAAGTACAAACATATAGTACTTTTTATGTCGGTCAATAAGAAAATTCATACTGTAACGATAGTCATTACTCCATCTACTAGTATTTCAAATTGAAGACTGATGTTTCAATACAAACAAATAATCAATCATGCTCGAACTGAAGAGGGCATGACAACAATGGTTCCACACAATTGCACTGATACTAAAAAAAAACAGTTATTTTACATGTTAGAAAAATTGAAGTTAAAAATGTTAAATTATACATCACAATTCACAAAACAGATCAAGATACACCCCCCGTTCGCTCTTTGATCGACGGAGACAGCCTTCAAATAAAGAAAGGGAAAACAAAAATATATTCCACAGATATCAGCTATCTATTCCACATTAATAATCTGCCTTTGCGGCCTCCTGAGAGAATGCACCACTAAAAGAGAGGCTGAGCATTTTCCAAGGAACTTCGCAATCAGGTCGACTAATTACAACAAACCACACATTCACTCATGTAATGTAAGTACTAAAACCTGCAACAACAATAGCAAAAGAGAGTTAGAAAGAGCAATCATGATAATAAGAGTAATGTAAAACTTATGATTTTCCGTCTACACAAAATAGTAGTCGTTTGACCAAGTCGCACACTGATAGTCAACTACAAGAGTGTTTGGATTCAATGCATAAACAATCATTAGGGGTAATTCATACCATGAGATGGTTGATATGTGATGTATTTAGTTGTTTTAGTTGATATAAGTACATTTATTATATATGAGGTGTACCTAAATATTGTTGTATATTTAGTTTATATACGTCTACTTTTTACTACTATTATTATGTAAGTATAGAATCAGGAGGTAGGTATAGGGATACGTACCTGAAGATTGGCTTAAACACCAACTCTTTTAACAGAGTATACAGAAGCAGCTCTTGCTGATTACACACGCTGCCATTTTAAAACATTCGGGAGAAAAGGAGAGCTCTACTGTAATTCTAGGTAGGCTTTTTCCAGCACTTCTTTTGAGCAGATTGACTTTCTCTTGATAAGGCCTCCATCATCATAATTTAAGAAAAACATCTTGCAGCGTAAATCGCATATAAAGTACTATCCAAAGGCAGATTTCAAGAACATCTCCAGTTTGAATTTGGTGAATATGAAAACTAATGGTTCGAGAACATTTGAACCATGAACAGAAGCATCAGTAACCTCACAGCTTAACTATGAATTGTCACTGTAATAAGAAAGAACGATCACTGTAATTCATTTGGAAGCAGAAAAGGGCAGTTACTCGTTTGACAGCTGAATCAAGCCCCGCATCTGGAGGTATGGATTTTCCAACAACTTTTCATTGTTGCTCTGTCAAGAAAAGTACAGAACATCTTAAAGCATTAGTACGAAAAATAATCTTTGCACATATAATAAGGCATGCTCATGTGAGTATGTGGAGAATTCCCAAAATACATTGATTGCCGTTCAAATATGATCAGACAAGATTATAAATTAAGATAAGAGGCAAACATAGAATACGATAATATTGAGCATATATATCAAAGCATTCAAAAGAACTGAAGGATGTTTATGTTCAGACTTCCAACTCTTAAGTAGAGAGCTTGTAACCAGTTAAAATATCAAGTAACGTGTTTCTACAAATCAAACGTTGAACCAGAATGCACCTGTTGAGCTCTTGCAACAAGACTATGAAGCATGCGCTGGTAACTTTCCGGTTGCTCTGTCATCATTCTCTGCAAAACGCAGATCTTAATGAAAATTGAAATCTTCTCATTTTTACATTTCATTATCAGCAGAAAACTGATCCATTACTTGCCTTCAAAAGAAAGGTTGAAGAGTAATATGCTACTCTTGCGTCTGTATCATCCAATAATTCCCTACCAGATGAACACACAAATCTTTGAGAAACGATCGAAAAGAAGCACCTTCTACAGTGAGTTCAGGCTTAAAAGTTACCTGAAGAATTCTTCTCCGCCAACATCAATGAAAGCAGCTGGATCTGCTGTACATTTGCCAATCAGAAGTAAGAGAAGTGTCGCTCTTATATCCGATGTACCACCTGGAAGATTTCCCTTTCCTTTGCTACCTACAGAGACACCCAATGCAATGTTGTCTGTTGCAGCACCAGCAAGCTGGATCAAAGGCCAATAGAACAACGCAGAAGGAACACGAGCAACCAATTGCATGGGAACAATGGCTTGTCCATGAAGAAGCAATGCTGCCATTGATGCAGTATCATGGATTGGAATATGTACATTTGTTCCTAGTTTTGCATTAGGATCTCCAGTAAAATCACCATGCCCAACACTCTCTGTAAGGGAAAAATGCTCTGTTCTATCTGCCTTGGTCATCCTTTCTGATTTACTAGAATCTTTACTGTGGACCATATCTCCAAATGGCATCACATCAGTATATGTAACTCTCAAACAAAGTTGAGACAACAGAATATCGCACATCTGTTCATGCATATTTAAAGAAAAAAAAACTTAATAGTAATTTTAAAAACTTAAGATAATTTTAAAAAATGCATTAACTGGATTATGCAATGAGGAAAAAGCATATTTGATAGCCAATGATTTATTATATCTTTCGTATGTAAGCATTAATGGTTAAAATGAAAGGGAAATCTTAAAGATTTCAACACATCACAACAAAAGTTCAAAATAGTTACCTTCAAAATATTCATTCGATCAGTTTCATTTATTTGAGCCATCAAGGATAAGGCACAGCTCATGATGTCTATCACAGCATTAGCTTTCTCGAGACGACTCTTGTCATGTACATGTGGTGAAGACTGACTGAACATTACATGTTGGACTTCATTCTCATCTAGCAAGAACTTGCACTGGATCAGCAGCCTCTCCAGAACAAACAGGAACCCCCATCTTATTTGGTTATTTTTGGACTTAAGAAGCCCACACATAAGCCAAATTGGTAAAGGAACATCAAAAGATTCTGAATAATCATTAACACCAGCAAACGAAATTTTCTTCTGCAAATCTTTAATGCTCAACCAGAGGTTCATATTCCCTTCCCCACTGATTTCTGCAATCAGCAAGTCTCCCAACCACAAGTACCCATTATGACGGTAAGCTCTACGTTCAGAATGAAGAAGAGAATGTAAAGTTGTCCAAGAGAGTTTAGCGTTCATAGCAACAGCGTTATCGAGACCTCCATCAACGCTTTCAACAGATTTGAATAATTTCGTTATCTGAACGATTTGGGTGAACTCCCTGTCCACATGAGTGAATGATGCTATAAGTGTGTCAAACTTCTCTACTATCTTCTCCAATAGCTGCAAGAGGAATATTAAAAAAATGATAGTTTACGAATTCTTCTGCTCTCCTCATTGCATATGACCTAATCACATGCTACAAACTCTACAGGGAATTATAGACAGGAAATTAAAAGAACCCTGATTCATTTTTTATTTTATTTTTTTGGGGTGGGTGGAGTGGGGAAGGAGTAATGGGCAAATAATTGTTTGTTTTCTCCTTTTTTGTTTTTCTTCTTATTTATTTTGGAAAAAAATGAATAACTGAGAGAATTACGAAATCGAATTGCAATATGTCATCCACACCATAATATAGAAAGGTAAAATGGCATAAAATATGCTTTCAATTTCGAAAATATGGTGTAGCTGTGTGACTGTGTCCAGAGTGAAACATAAAAAATGGCAACTGAAGTTGAAAAACCACAAGTTTGGGACATATTGTAGCCACTTGGACACAATCATTCATAAGGTCACATAGCAAGCAAATATGTATTCTTTTGATCAAAACAGTAAAAAAAAAAAAAAAAAAAAAAAAAAAAAAAAACAATTAAACATTTATGCACTACAGTTTTTTTTTTTCAAACAGAACACGCACTCAGCGGATCTAATAGTGAATTTGTAAGTTGTAACGTCTCTTACTCATGCGACTACCAAAATAGTATTCACAAATGCAACATTCTTTCATTCAGATTATTACCCTATGTCCCACATCTTTTAAGTATCAGTAAAGATCCTCAAAATAATGAATACATTAAACTCACAATTTAATCTCAACTAGAATGCACAGAATGGAAATTCAAGCAGTTATTAATTCTTCAGATCATTTTCATCATTCTGAGGGATATAAATGTAAGCTAGCCTACTCTTCTTCTATCACACAGCAAAATGAATATGAAGCCCTCATTCTGTAGACAAAATAAATAAAAAGTTTGGAAATATACCGTTAAAAGTCGATCATTATTAGGATATGTTGACAATGCTGTAGAAATTGATCTTCTTAATAGTTCCAGAATACCCTCAACACTCAACTTGACGGAAATATGCAATGCTTCAGGTGCATCTGCTAGCATAAGCAAGGTAGCAATAGGTCGAACCTCATCGTCGTTGTAATCAGTTACTCCAGCAGCTATACACGTCTCGTTTAGTTTATGTAACACATAGTCAAAAAGCACTAGATAAAGATTTCTCCTCTCTTCCCTTGAGTTTGAAAGCACCAACTGCATTTGCAAAATGACCATGCAAATTTAACAATATCTCTATATTTCAATCCTACAAAATTATAACAAGTATGGTTTATGGCGAGCAGTAGACTTTATCTTTGCTGGTCTGTATGTTTGGAAGAAACAATATTAATGATAGGGTATAAAGTGTTGGGATAATATATAAGTTTAGGGTTACCTCATGGGTTATAGGGTACAAAGTGTTGAATCATTTGTTCCTGTCTAATTTAGTTAAAGCTAGTAACTTGCTCTTAGATGGTTTTATCCAGCCCCATGTTTTTTTGTAGATATAATCCAAGAAACAATATCAATGATAGAAAAGAGTGCATTTCAGAGTGTTGGATAAAATGTATGTTTAGGGTCACCTCATGGGTGATAGGATACGAAGAGTTCAATCATTTGTTCCTGTCTGATTTAGTTAGAGACTAGTGTGTTGCTCTTGGATGGTTTTGTCCAGCCCCATTCTGTCTTTTTGTAGATATATTTCACTAATTGTAAGTTGTAACTTCTAGTTACGTAAAAATATTCGTGTTTTATAAAACAAAAATATAAAATAGCATTGAATACAAAATCATTTAAATGATTCCTGTGAAATGCACACCTTAATCACCTTCCTTGGGTGGTTCAAACATAGTGCAAAAACATTGAGTATTATAAACTTTGACCATGTTAGTTTGGTAAAAAAATATACTTTATAAATCAAACTGCCACTATTTCCTTACTCGGAAATATCATTAACATAAACACGTTACGAGGACTTGAAGAAATAGATTAGAACATTTCAACAAGCCTTCTCTGAGATGTTCCTTGTACCTAACACTTAGAAATGGATTTATAATAACTGAATGAACTAAGTGGAACTTTCAGAAATGAAAAATATGACGCCTTCCAAAAAGTTTACAGCATCAAAGACTTTATCAAGGATGTATGGATGGTATTTTCTTTTTCATAATGAGAACAATATAACAATTCAAACGACCATTTGGAAATAATGAGAAAATTAATTATGCCTCGGAAAGATTCAGCTAGCTGCAACAAATTTCCTCATAGTTTCTACTTCCTAAGTATATTGACAAGGTCATCACTTCAGATACATTCTAGTTCACAGGAGATGATTAGATTCATACCTCCCCGAATATAAAGTCGATTCCTCCAATCAGATCGACTTGGCTTACAAGAAACAATGGGGTGGCTGAAACAATTTTATCAGGCCCCTCAGGCACTTGATAGAACATGTTTGTCAACATGCAGATAAGCTTGCAATGAACTATTTCTGCCCAAGAGTTTCTTCTACTAATCTGTAGGAGAACCTTTATAACCTGTGAACAAATAAAAATCAGAGGAAAGTTTATTGCTGAGAAAATCGAGAAAAGAAATTCATGAAAATATTAGTTTGGGAAAATAATAGTCAGAACTAGAAATATAACCCTCTCTTAATTTCAATCCCCAGTTTAATACTCCACTAAAAACTTATGCCTTTCAATTTTTTAACAAGCCTTTATACATCCACAGATGACAATCCTGCATCACATCGCTATTAAAATTCCGGATCCATACGAGCTTATGCTCCTACTGCAATTTATACCTATCATAAATTTAACCAATCTACTGCTCAAACATCGCTACCTTACCCCAGTACAACCTTATTTGGGCTTCATAATCAGTTTTATGTCAAATTATGGAGTACAATCTTATGTTGTAGCGATAAAAGAAACTAGAAACAAAAACATGTCTATGTATAATAAGAGGCACATGTCCTTTATCTTTTCCCATTCCACTAGCAGAATAACATCATTTATAAGGTCCTCTATTGTATGCCTAAATCATGGAGTAGCCCTGCTCTTGCCTTGGTATTCAGATTTATACACCCTTGTGGTGGGGATTCCTATATTGCATCCACAAATTATACGTAAGTTCCATGTCAAATCTCATATGATCTTTGGGCTCAGCACTAATTAGAAGCAATATAAAAGGCAGATGATAATGTAAAAAATGAGGCACTGTCCTTATATACTATTCAGTTTTCATAAGACCTAAGAATGCTGTAAACAAAAGACAGAAGACGAAAGAACATTTGAGATTCAGTGTATAGAGATACTCACTCTAATATCAAGACCTTTTAATCTGTTCCGTCTGATTTTGCCTCGATCGCAGACGAAATACAGTAAACAGCTTAAGGAAGAAGCCCAGACAGTCTCCTCTTTCTCTTCTATCTGTGAAATGATCATGTATTAAAGAGAAACTCTTGCTTAGCAAGAAAATATATTTATAACCGTTGACATACACAAAAATACTAAAGGTATACCATAGCCAGCAGACAGTGAAAGTATAAATGGACTGAACCTAACATTCAGCTGAATCTCAGATTATACTGTACCAAAAGGTCAAATACATAAACATATCTAAAATACAAGTAAACTAGCACAAAAGAGCAGGTAAAGCTAATGCTAAATTCACTGAATGTCTGATTAATCATCATTTCAACATAATGAATCAACAAGAGAGGAAAGCATCAAAATAGTAATGGAGAGACATCAATGTAAAAGCTTGATTTGAACAGATTGAAGGATGCAACCTCATGGTTTAATATACAGATGGTTTTCTCAAGTCTATTGTGATTTTGGTTTTGCACAGATTTAGTTAAATATTCCAAGGATATGGGTTAATTTTATTTCTAAGAAACCACTAGTGATCGAGTCATGGATCTGATGATAGAAAATAAGAAGAATTGTAACTGTGAACGAAATAAAATATGATAAATCAGGATGATAAATCCAGCCCGGAAAATATGCTGTAGAATACAACGTTCTCCTTGGGAAATCTCCTCCTACCTTAAAGCAGCTAAAACAAATCATTCGAAAATGTTCTATGCAAAAAAAAAATCATAATAGAAAAATAACCTTGACCCTCGGGCCTATAGACCAAAAATTACTAATTTCAACATAATTAAATATATTAAGTAAGACAAGTAATTCTCTATCAGTAGGAGCAAATACTAACTGTTAAACATAAGATATACGGCTCTATTAAAAGAGCTACAACTCGAGTGAACAGAATAGCAACTCAATCAACTAAAAGGAGAGAGAAATAAAGAAAATCAGATGCTCAAAACACCCAAAAAAAAATTGCAATTCTTTTTTATCATAAATAAGATATACCTGAACAAGATGAAGAAGAACCTCAAAAAGAATCCCCAAAACCCAAATCTCAAACTTATCAATTGCTGAGGCATTTCCTGTTTTCTTGAAAAAGTCGGATTTTCCATGGGGAGAAATTTGGGTTCCACTGTCAAAGAATGCTTCCTGGGAATATTGTTCTTCCATCATAGTGGAACTATCAGGTGCGGGCGGCTCCAATAAATGCGCATGCACTCCGAGATTGATAACTAAATCAAAAGCCCGAGCCTTTGACATCACATTAGGAGAACTCAACATGTCCTACAACGTGACAAACAATAATTAGATTTAAGTATTTGGTATCATAAAAATGTAAAATCATGTCAGAACCAGGCAGCACCTCTAGCAAAGATAAAGCAAGGGGAGCAGCAGTCTCAGAATCCAAAACATACCTGCAAAATAGGTTAGAACTCTAAACTATCAGATTTAGTTTATAGAAAAGCAACATTTGGTTATTGGCATGCCTTTCTAAGAAATATTCAACTAATCATATTTGCTTAAATGGATTTAGGTTAGTAGTAAGTTATGAAACTCCGTCGTTTGTGGTAACTCTAAATAGTTAGTTCACTAAATGAAGTTCAATTGACCTGACAAAGGAATCCGAAAAAAATGAAGCCTGAAAGTATCCGCATTTTAGAATAACTTATCAAATTATAAAAATGATCCAGACGTTTAAAATGGCCACAATATATTAAAGATATAAATGAAATAATCAGCACATTCTTTGACAACTGCCCAGGAGAGAGGGATAGAGAGCAAAGCAAACAAATAAAATAATAAACAAGAAAAGCATCAGACATACATATCAATAACGAGTTTGACTAGAACGCTCACAGCCACATCCATGGATGGCTTTCCAGTGGGCCTTAATTTGGACGAGACTGTAAAGTGATTGGAATTGGCAGAAGATTTCCCAGAGCAAACAGCTGCAATGACCTCGCATACCTCCACAGGATTCAATCTCAAGGGTTGCTGTTCACTGGGAAATCAAAGTATTCAGAGAGAAAGCAAGAGGTTCCGAGCAACGAACCACAACTTATATAATGCATATATACAACTTAGGATGTATATCCATTTTAGGGAAGGTTGGTAACAAATGTATGCATAAGCATCGAATCTTTAACAGTTTTAACATAAATGTATTTGGCACAAAAACATACATATACAACTGTATTTGGCACACAAACAACACAGAGGATACAGGATGGTAACATTTAACTGGTGATTGCAGTCACGTGAAGAAGCTTTCGTTTTTTACCTATAATGACGGTACTGAAAAAGTGGTCTTGCACGTGGCCTTAAGGTGCTCATAGGAGAATCCACCCTGAGAAAAAATATTTACATAAAATAAATAAATTAATGTTTTTTTTCTCAGATCAATCGAGCAAGTACAGATAGTACTGTATATCAGCGTGTAGCCGTGTATAAAGAGAGCATCACTGAATCAACAAAAACTCATTCAAAAACCTGATAAGCCTTTCAATACAGTTCCATGAAAGATAGGACACGCTATCTTGATTACTTTGACAGAAGAAATGTAAATGGCAAAAAGGAAATTCAAGCGGAAACGTGTCCAACAATAAGAAAGCTCCAAATACTTTAATCGTTATCTTGTTTATTTCTAGGATAACATGCAAAGTTGGAAAGAGATTTGACGGATCCAGAGGAGCAACTAGCTGCTGCCGCCCTACTCCAATTTCATATTTTCTTCACAAATAAATTATTACTTATATGTATAAATTTCACATCAGAGAAGGCCTCATAGAGAAAGATTAAACTATCAGAAAAAAGTGTCTTGAGTTAATGTCAAAGTTGCAAACTATTTCGTTCAGGAATCTTATAAAAGGTATAGCTGTTTTCAAAATACATAACAGCCAACAATATCGATTAAATCTCAACATACTAAATCTCAAATGAACATTTAGGGTAAAATAAGATCTAAATGCAAAACATTCATCAAATATCAACCTCACTGGCAATGGATGGGTGCCTCAGTTTTTAATTCACCCAACTCTTGACATTAGAATTTAGAAGGTGAACTAACAACACGAGACTCTATAATCTCAGAACATGATACAAATTGATTTTGAGAAAACTAAAAACAGTCGCATGGGCTCTAAATTAAAAAAGTCACATACAACTCACCACCCACTTATTGCTCGACTAGGTAACAACATATCCGCCAAAACATCGCAAAGTTTAGAAAAACGCCAGACAGATTTTACAAGTTTATGGGGAAGCTTGTATCAGAAAATATATGTGGTGGCTGGAAATGGACTATGATATCACGCTTAGAGTAAACATAGATTATGCAAGAACATACCATGTTTGATTAGACCCTGGTTTAGAGCGTTTTAGTGCTGTTATTGCTCTCAAATGGGCAAAAGCTGAGGTTGAATTAGTAACAGTTGTCAGCAATGAAGGCTGCAATATTTGGTCGAGATAAGGCATGGCTGCACTTCCAAAACCTTTCCAAGATTTACCCTTTATTTTGGATTCTGTATCACCTACAAGAAGAGCAGCTGCACCGACTTCTAGAAAATTTTGAGATCGCATGTCTTGGAGATTTAGAATGTGATCGCTGTAGGTGAGTATTTCAGAAATTGGTCAAGCTAACAATGGTTTTAACTGATACAAAATAACAGCATGTTGAAATAGAAGATACCTTTTGGGCAAGAGTAGTGATAGCTGTTGATCTCCACACCAGCGCCATCTGAAAACATCAAGTGCCATAAACTCTAGATCTCCAAATTCATCAACTTCTTCAGCAATCGGAGACTCGGAAACAGATGTAATTGATGTGCCCTTGCTTTCCAAAGATTCTTTGCCATTTGCAGAACTTAGTTGGGAATTAAAAGATCTGCTCAATAAAGATGACAGTGATGGCAGTGCTTGTCTTGAAGCAGGTGCAGCTCCAGCAAGGGCAGCCGGTTGAAACGAACGCTTCGGGATATATTGAGCTACTAAAGAGCGAACATAATTTAAGGACTTCACCAGTGCTCCGGAAGCAAAGCTTGACACGGACAAAGGATTTGAATTTGAAGATGGTACTGAAACCACGGATTGTTGACCTAAGCAACGTGACCATGGTGCCAATTTACGGTAAAGGCTTACATCACACTCAGCAATTATACTAATGCAAAACCGATCAATCTGTAGTAATGTGTCTTCACTGGGTTTATATCTGCAATACAATAGGCTCGTGCATGAGATCATTAATCAAAGTACATTAATGATAAATTTTCATAAGATTTCTACCTACTTTGATCTAAAGGTATAATATATTCTGTTGGCACCTTGTTAACTTTAAATCTTTGATCATATGAAATACATGGAATCCAGAGACAACCGTCTACATCCTTTGTATTCGACAATGATAGAAGATGATACTATTAAAATATTTACAATTATATATCTTCTTGGGCTGAGACAGAAGTACAAATATGATATTGAGTTACGTGTACCTAGGTGGGTGACTTGCTATTAAATGGATGACACTTAAAAACTAGAGTTTGTGCACTGAAAGGATGTGGAGTGAAGAGAAACAATAGAGACACTTTTCCTTCTCCTCATAACAAACACCAATCCCTTCTCAACTCTATCCCAATTCCCTAAACCTAAAAATTCAATCATGAGTTTTATACTCATACCATCCTCTAGTTAATATTTCTAAGAATACAATTTGGGCAGTTAGAATATGTGGACTCTATTTGTTTTTTATTTCAAGATCTCCAGCCTTTTTTTTAGTGTACTTTCCTGAGGCATTGTGTATGATAAGTGTAGGTAACTTTTTCGCTCTCCTTCCTGAGATTGTTGTGCTTAAATTATTTCAAGTACATATGCAAGCCTATATGGAAATGGTTTTGCGGCAATAACCATTCAGCTTCAGCTAGGATATGAGACAAAAGTGAATAAAATATGACAATTTCAATTTTATCGTCTGGTAGTGAAATTTTGTTACCTTACAAACTGTCCCAACTGCTGTTGATAACAGTCACCTGATTATATATTATGGAGTGCACATATATGCAATAGATCATGCTTTACATATTTTGAATACGAACAAAAACCTAGAGTCAATTGATATCATAGATTGTGAATTATTTTACAAAAAGTCCAAAAGAGAACATGAACAGTTCAATGGTAGGAAAAATCACCTTAAGAGGTATCTTTTCAGAAGAGCCACACACCTTCCAACCACGGCAGGACTGTTTTAAGAAAATAAGATGCTAGTTAATTCAAGGAAAAAAAAGGGAGATCAGTCAGAAAAAAAAGGAACAGAAAAAATAAATGCACTCGATGACACAGACATAATGATAAAGGAAAACAACATAGAAAGGTGCATGGGCACACCATATGGTCTAAAACAACCGATTCAAAATTATCTCAACTCTTCCCCTCATGCAGAAGTACCAACTACCAACCCATTTGACCCTTCACCCATTCCATAAGGATTTCATATCCGTAGAAGAGAGAATACTGGTTAGAACAACATTGTCACAATAACTAGCATTGTCAACAAGTATTAGGGTACCTGCGTTCTCTCTCTGCGAGTGTGTGTTCTAGAACCATGCCATACGCCAAATCAATTGTAGCATGCGCTGCCAGGTAATCCTATCATTGGAAACCAGATTCATATCACACAACATATACATTTATTTCGACCTCTACAAAAATATACTATAACAGAGGCTTAACCCAGAAAGATAGATCAGAAGAAATGTTCTCGTATGATGCATTGAGGACATGAGAGATAAAATCAGTACTAACTTTGAAAACCAAATTCCTGTTCAAAAACTTAGTTAACTTCAGATGAAAAAGGTTAATGCCAGTTGAATAGTTCACCACACTGGTCTTCGGTTATTTATTGGAAAGAGTTACTTACTAGGTAATAATTTCACAACATCATCAGCACCACGATCATTTACAATGGTAAACAAGTGTAGCGAAGTTAACCCTAAATATAAAAACTCATGTACCCGCTTAGGCATTGCCACATATTCGTCTGAATCAGCTGGAATACAATTCAAAACATCACTAAAAATCGCATTTCAATGTCATGATCATTTATCATTCAGTAAATTAAAGCCTCCCAAGTCAATAACTTCATCCGCATCATAATCACTCCCCGCCCCAACTCATTACTGTAGTAAATTAAAATTTTCATTCTCTTCAAATAAACCATGGAATGCAATGAAAGGAAAATAGAAACAAACAATAAATGAAGAGTTGAGAATAATAACATCCAACATAAAATCTGAAAAAAAAAATCGGCCGAACCCGCAATGTCCTGGAAGCTTCGACGAGCGACGGAGCTGCAGCGGACAAACAATCGGCCACAGCTCGGCGGAGTGGCTCCGGCGGTTTCTTCGAAGAGGAAGATCTTAGCCGGGAAGAGGTGGCGCCGGGCAATTGCATCCTCGAGATCCCGGGGCTTCTCGATGGACTATAGGCCGACATCATGTAAAATTAAATACTTTGTTGCTGAGTACTGTATTTTGAAACGAAACCAGATTTGGATTACAAGCCCAACCAGTTCAGTTCATAAAGCAAGCCAAGGGAGAACGTGAATTCGAAACCGTCGAAGTACAGTCGCGACCATGTTTTAGATGTTTACCGACCGAGACCGGGGATCGACCTGGCATACGAGCGACTAGGTAAAAAATTAAAGGTTGTTTTGGACTGAGTAGAATTACTATAACTGAATCGATAAGAACAAAACTTTTAATCTGAGTTGAACAATAGTTTTTAACTGAATTGATCAGAACAAAACTTAATCTGAGTTGAACAATAGTAGTTTTTAATTGTGTTTTTAAATTCTACTGCATCGGATGAGTTGACTCGAGACCCGGTGAGTCGGTGACCTCAATGAAAACTCATGTCAGCCAATTAAAAGACCGTTTTACATTCATTCGTAGAACCCAAATAACTCGACCAATATTCAATTTTTTTTCTTCGATTCTTGTGTTCTCTTCTCTTATTCATTTTTTTCTTCAATTCTAGTGGTACTCTATATATTGTTATATTTTATTTCTTGAATAATTGTGATCGGTTGGAGTACAAAGAAAGGTTCTTTTACACTTTAATAAATTAAATTCCTGATAAATTCCTGATAATTAAAGATACACCAGCAAGTATTGTTCAAAACTGAAGTTGATTCATCTCACTCAAAAAATCACAGACAAGAAAAATGAACTACCAATAATACAACCACCAACTTGAGGAAATTAATCACGTATTGCTGCTATGCTCGACCCGCCCCTCGCCTACAAAATCACCATATCAGCGCAATAACTTGAAAAGTTTTCAATACGGACACCGCCTCTAGAATAATATATGCATGCACATCTACTAATCTAACTAATTAATCGTCCCTAACATGATAAACAAAATAAACAAATCCTAATTGCAGTTAGCCAGCCTCCCATCAGACATGCCAACCCAACGATGGCATATAGGAAATGTATCAGAACCACATCCACAGAAGATAGTATTTTCTATATGAGCCGATGCTGGCGCATCCCTTTGCCAAAGTGAGGTTGCATCAGGCGGACATATAAACTATTCTTTGACATTAGTGTGTCATGCGTCCCTTCTTCTACTATTCGTCCACCATTGAGTACAACTATATTGTCAACATGCCTCATCATAGCTGCTCTATGCGCAATCAGAATGGTGGTTTTGTTCCCCATAACCAGAGTATCTAGAGCTTCCTGTACCACCCGGCTTGACTCGGATTCAATGGATGAGCTGGCTTCATCCAATAATAAAATAGGCGCATTCTTCAAAATAACCCTAGCAATTGCAATCCTTTGCTTCTGTCCGGGCGTTAAATCTACCCCCCTCATCCCAACATGAGTGTCGTAGCCGTGAGGCAGGCTGCTAATGAAATGATGGGCGTTTGCTATTCTTGCAGCTTCTTTCATCTCCGCTTCACTTGCATTGTGCCTCGCGTATATGATATTTTCTCTTATGGTTGTTGCGAATATGATTGGCTCTTGCTGAACAAGACCCAAGTGGTTTCTTAACCATCTCAAGTTGTATGATTTCAAATCCCGCCCATCAAGTAATATCTGACCAGCAACTGGATCAAAGAACCTTTCCATCAAAGAAATAATGGTGCTCTTTCCGGACCCTGAAACACCAACCACTGCTACAGTTTGGCCCCCATTAACTTTGAGACTAAAATTGCTTAGTATCAAGACTTCAGGCCGAGTGGGGTAGCAAAAGTCGACATTTTTCAACTCAATGCTCCCATAAACATTTGCAGGCTTCAAGGCTGAAGTATCATCAGGGTCAATCTTAGGGGCTCTGTCAATAATCTCAAATACAGATTTCAAAGACTTTCTTCTCTTAAGAATATATGGAGCCAAACCAAAAGGCTCAACAAGTGCGAATGTTGCAAAAGAGAATACCATGTACTCTTTTAGAGCTGTAGCCAAAGTCATGTACCCATTCCTAACAGAAATACCAGTGTACCAAAGAAGAAGAGCATTGCAAGCAAAAAGGAGAAACTGTGAAAAGCCAAATGCAAAACCAATTGCCATTCCTTGGAGAAAGCTTTTCTTGAATATATTCCCAAGTTGCACTCTATAGAGCTCCATTACCTTGTTTCCAGCACAAAATGCCACAACAGTATAAATATTTCTAACAGCATCCTCCAAGACCATAGATGCCTTCCTGTGCATCTCCTGGATACCCTTCGAAAATCCAGCAAGCCATAATTTCTGCAAGAATAAGACGTTCCTGTTAAATTTCAGATCTGAGAATGGTAAGTATTTCAATGATTATAAAACAATGTACAATAAACAATACTATGAGGTAACTTTGGTGCTCATAAACCACTATCAAGTAATGATGCCCTGATATCCTAAAGCCAGCAAAACTAACGGTTTATGACAGCTTCTAAGAAAAAGAAAAAAAGAACTTGTTATGATAAAGGTTAGTTGGTAGTCAAGACTCAAGAAGACAAGAATTGGAAGGAAAAAAAAACTTGTTCAAGAAGTGATGCTTTTATTTGTAATAACAGTATGCATATGTAACCAACTAATGTGATATACATATAACGAAACAAAGGGAGAGAGGGCGGGAACGAAGAGAGCTATTCTCTCAAAGAAACAGTGCATTTTCAAGAATACATTAAGAAACCATCAAATTATTAAAAAAATAGAAATTATATTAAATACATTGATTATATCCATGTAAAATAAGCCAAAACTGAAGCGGGATTTGAAGTCCATTGATTAGAGCTTTTTAGCCAGAATGTTGGATGGATTTCAAATCCTTCAAAAAAAAACCTTGTACACAATTTTTTTTCCCTAGAAACCCTCTCATCACAACATCCTTGTCCAGAGAAGAAAAAATGAGATTCTTCAGCACCTACACAGCTCAATACAAAGACTACCATCTTTATCTGCTAACCTTGGCCACTTTTATATCAACCTATAGTGTGGAACTCATGTCGAGGAACTCTCATATATAGAATACTCCGAAGTTTAATAGATTTGAATTTACTTATGTTCTGAATCTTTAGTTCCAATCTTATATCCATAATTTAAGAGTGGCATCACACAGTTAACTTTATTTTACAAGTAGCTCAACATAAAAATAGCAACCTCATGTTGTGGTGGAAGGTAGCGCAACATATCACACACACATGATGCAAGAGTTATCCTTGTGGAGATGGGAATGCGTATGAGACAAAATCAATATACTTCTTACATACCTGTGCTATAGCAGAAACCATAAGAATGGGCAGAGTAGCTAAGGCCACAAGTGCCAAACGCCACTGCAAGAACATTCCAATGAGAACAGCAACTACAACAGCTGCACTGTCTTGTATGAATATTGAAAGTCGGTTGCTGAAAGCAGCTCTCACAAAAGTAGCATCATTAGCCAGTCGCATGGATAGGTTATCAGCACTGTTATCTTCTTCATCAAACCATCCAACTTCATTTCGAAGCATTGCTGTTGACGAGTAAAGTCAGAAAAAGTGTCAGGCATAAACATGTTTATGAAATCGCAATAACTATATCCAAGAGGACACTGAATAGTAAGACAACAATATCACAGATTTAATTCCACTAAGGAAGCAATTACACACCAGAAAACATCATTCTTCGAACGCGTTCAGTCATTTTTTCCCCCATTATACCAAAGTAAAAGTGCTGTAGAAAATTAGCAATTACTGTTACAATTCCCATGCCAGCAATGATTAAGCACCATCTTTCTATGTCTGAATCTTTCCGTATATGATGTCTCTCATCTGTTCTGTAATATGCTGTTACAATTAGTGCAATTACGTAAGCAAGAACAGGATTGAAAGAGCCGAAGATCGCTGCACCAGTGCTTCCTAAAACAGCATAAAGCCATTCTGCAAGACTAAGTTGCACAAGCCTCCACAGGGATGGCTCTTCATTAGACGAGGTCTCCTTTGATTCTTTAATTGTGTCGGGAACACTATCGAATTGACTAGGCGGCCGACTAAAAGTTTGTGAATGAGATCGTTCATTTTTTGGATCAGATGTCAAAAGTGGAGAAATAGGAGATTCAGGGTCAGAAGCATTTGTTGGTCGTTGTGAGGGATGAACATCAATCTTGGGTAACTCTGGTAATCGCATCTCAAAACTATCCTGCCTCTTTATCGTTGGTTCTTTATCTGACATATCCATGGAAACACCATTTTCAATCATTTCTTCTGGGGGTGGGCTAAGAATTTGGGGAGATTCCTGAGAACTAAATGTAACATCAGGAGGCCGAAACATGTGGTGGCCAGCAACTTTCTGTAGAGATGGTGACTTGGCCATTCTAGGGGATGATGGTTCTTGTAAGATACTACTTGCGGATGAATTTTTTTCAACCTGGAATGTTGCAGTTTCCTTGTAGGTCCTCACTGGCATCCTGAATTCACATATGGACACCATTAGTGCTCAGAATATTGATATTCAATTATGCAGAAGTATCATAAAAATGACCAAAATTAGATGTCCGAAAACAGTACCGAGGATCTCAAGGTACATTATTTTCATTTGTAAACAGGAAACCAAACATGATTTCACATCATGTCTACAGAATCATTAGTTAGCTCTTCAACTATACCTCCGAGGAAGTTTTGTAGCTTCTTCACATTTGAGCAGTTCAGCATAAAGGCCATCCAAGTTCATTAGTTCTTCATGTGTACCCATTTCAACAAGTTGACCTTCCTCCATCACAGCAATATAATCAGCATTTTTAATAAGACTTAGCCGTCTGGCTATAATTATTGTTGATCTACCCAACATGAGGACATCCAAAGCCTCCTGAACCGATCTTTCAGCTTCAAAATCGAGTCCACCGGTGACTTCATCCAGCAGCAGAATAGATGGATTTGAGAGTACAGCCCTAGCAACAGAAAGTTTTATTTTTTGTTCCTCGGTCATCACTAGACAAGCCCTACCAACCTGGAATGAACATTTCAGATTGTCAAGAGTCACACAAGTTGAATTTTGCATAAGCAAATCCCACGAAGCAATATTGACATTTAAGTGTAGCACCTGTGTATCATATCCTTTATCCAGAGAACTGATAAATGCATGTGCATGTGCTATTTTGGCAGCTTCTTCAATTTGATCAAAAGAGGCATTCCGACCATAAGCAATATTGTCTTTGATACTCAAACTCAGTAAAGCAGGTTCCTGAGTGACTAAACCAATTTGACTCCTTAGCCACTCCAGCTTCAGATTTTTTATATTTTCACCATCCAAAAGGACTTCCCCTGCAAGGCAAAACATACACATTTGAAAAGTTTAGGGAATACACAATGAGATCATCTTGAATAGGTGTGAAATTAATATGAAATAATACCTAAGGTTGGATCATAAAATCGTTCCATAAGTGGTATGATACTACTTTTTCCAGAGCCATTTCGGCCAACAAGTGCTACGGCCTTCTTAGCTGGCACAGTGAGGTAAAAGCCACTTAAAATTGGAATTTCAGGCCGAGACAGATAGCTGAAATATACATTTCGAAACTCTATGTTTCCTTGAACAGAAGCAAGAGTAAGCCCATCATGATTAACACTGGAAGACGACCGACTTATCATCTCAAACAGTCTGTAGGCAGCAATTCTCCCTTGTTCAAAAGAATAGAAATTTGTTGCCGCTTGATTCAGGCCACTATTAAAAACAAGTACATTGATGAGTAAGTAAAACTGTAAAAGTCACGCTACTGATTAAGAATATAGATTTGATAAAGCTGCTTACAGTCCACTCAATATAACAGCAAAAAGGGCTGTTATTATTTCTCCCCCGTGCGCTCTTCCATGTGTAACAAGCGACCTTCCCACCCAAAGTTGCAAGGCGCAAGAACAGATTGCAAGTCCATACGTGAAACCAAGTCCAAGTCCTTGAACAAGACTTATTAATATACCATATCTAAGTGTGGCTTGAAGTGAAGTTGCGTATGAATATTTTGCCAAAGTTTCATTGGTAAACGAATACAAAGTTCTAATATAGGAAACTGCCTGAAAGAAGGGAAAGAAAAATTATAAGTAATATAAGGAAAATCTACCAACCAGGAAAAACCCTGTGTAACAGAAATTATGAATCCCGATTAATATCAATGAACCATAAACAGTCTTCAACAAATACGGAATATAAAATATTTGTCATAAACATCCAATTTTAAATGGATGTTTGACTGTACATCTATCTGTCTACGAGTTTTCGCATGTGATCATGACTTAAGTGACCCTGTATACTAAAAAAATGTTTTGCCAAAAAAAAAGGCAAAATTGTTAAGTTTCAATTCAAGATATATAAAAGTAGAAATAGACAAAAAAAAATGAGGAAATGGGTGACTGGTAACTGTGATGGTGTTAAGGTGACATTATTAAATATTACACTTGCGTTTTATTGCTGGATGATTGATATCATAGTTATTAATGCAATAAGTGACGCAAAGGCGACAAGTCATGCAATATTTCCCATTGGATTGGTCATGCAAAACGACACGATTCAAACACACACACCTGTAACGGTGTTAAAATGATGTTATTAACTATTTCACTTGTGTTTCATTGCTGGATTATTGATACCATAGTTATTAATGCAACAAGTGACGCCAAGGCGACAGGTCATAGCATATTTCCCAATGGCTTGGTTATGCAAAACGACAACGATTCAAACACACACACACACACACACACACACACACACACTACATATTAGTGTATCAAACAGTAATAAACTATATAAAATCACCAATATCAAAAATCAAATATTAAATCCACCAGACAAATAGTCAATAATGTTTACAAAGTAACAAAACAAACATTAGATATCATAAATTAATCAAGCCCTAGATATTATAGTTTTCTTAGAGTGTTTACTCTAACAAGTAAATTAAGTTCATAAGTATCTATAGGCCTAAAACTAAATTATTTTTCTAACTAATAAAAATTGTATTAAAAACGGTCAAACAAGGATGCTGGATTGAAGACTGCTGTGGAATAATCTGGGACTTGCGTCAGCAGTGGGTTGGGCAGGTAGGAGTTAGATTTGTTTTCGCAATTTCGAGTTTTCTTGCTGAACAGAACAGGGTGTTTTTAATTCTTAATGTTGGAAATTTTGGGAGATATATATTGGAGATAGAAGACATTTTTTATTACTTGAAGTGTTTTGCAATGGCTTACTATCTCTTCAGCAATTATTCTATTTATAGTAAAAATCTAGAAGTGAAACATCACAGATTAAATGAAAATCATTCATTTTCCTAACTCCTAAGTGAAATGAATACAGAGAAAATGTATGCACGATTGCACGATACTTTTATTTTACGTTTCATGTATGCAAATTTATTTATAGTATCAACACTTAACAACAGGTAGTCAAAAACACTCAAACTACTTCTAAAATCCCATTTTCTTAAGAAAAAAAAAACACAGATCACCTAGGCCTGAAAAGGCGTCGCTTTGACAATCTATCGCTTCAAAGAAAGCAGCGCCTAAGCAAATCCAAGCAGTTGCTTCACCACTTCCGTCACCTGGAGGCATGCCCAGGCGATTCAATGCCGTCTCTTGCCTAGGACTGATTTTAGCACCTATGATCGACTGTGGTGTTTGATATAGTTTATTATTGTTTGATATGATTTATAATTTTCAGTATTTGATTTTTAGAAGAATGCAAGTATATAACATCTTCTAGTAGTTGTCGCCTTGCATGTCCGGATATCACAGTTAGTCTCCTAGGCTGTTGAGGGCTAGGCCATGACTTGTCGCCTCACTTCACATATAGCATTGATAACTGCGCTCACAATGCAATGAATTTATTTTCTTTCAATCGCATTATTAAATTTGAAAGGAAGGGGCAACAAGCGGGAACACAGGTATCACGATCAAGGCCTGGGGCAGACATGGGGGGACTTACGGAACACCTACAATCTGCCCAGTAAATCTTTCTACGATAACAAAAAGTTGAAAAACTAATGCAACGAATGTTAAAGGTATTGTGATTTACTAATTTATAAGTTCAATAAAGGTCTCCGGCACATCTGAAATGTTAATGGACCTTTTTATTTTCCTACTTAGTTAAGTGAAAAGAAGGTATAATGTAGAGCTCCTAGGAAATTACAGATTAATTAGGGTAAACTATGAGACAAAAGACACAGAAAAATAAATAAGGTGTAGTTCAAGTAGATAGTGAACCAGATAGCACAAAAATAAGGAACCAAAAAAAGCTTATATTAGAACACTATCGTGAACATGGATAGAACAAAAGATCGGCAGCAAGTTCAGTTCCACGAAACCACAGGATAACTGACCCAAATTTATTTTCAAAAAGTTCATTAAGCAATGATACCGCACACAGAACCAGAGCTTCCTCAAGGAACTCAATTCTTGTATGTATTATTTAAAAACCCTATTCAAAGACAACTTAATTTAAAACCATAAGTGACTCTCCAGGGCTAGGGATTTGGCAAAAACTGCCAGCAGCAAACCAAAGTGGAGATCAAGAATCTGACCTGTTCTGCAATACTTGCGGCTTCAGCATAAGCATCTTGGATATTTTCAGCAAGCCTATGCAGAAATATGTTTGATATTCCTCCTGCTGCAACAATTAATGGACCACTAGCTAAAGTAATAAGGGCAATCTGCCAGCAGTTGACAAATCCGATGATGAGACCACTAAAGAAAGTAGCCATATTGTGAATATAGTTTCCTACCTGTCATATCAAAGAATACCCAAAAGTGAAACAAAACATTTTAACCAGCTACAACACTATTAAAAGAAGAAATCGAAAGATGTAGACATACTTTTTCACTCAGAGCAGATTGGATGAGCAATACATCACTTAATACTTGGCTCACAATGTCTCCGTTGTTCCCATACGTATCAAAAAAACTCATATCTTGATTAAGTAGAACGTCAACATATCTTGACCTTATCACGGCAGTCTGCCGCTCCCCAGTTAGGATCCAGCACGACACCTCTGTTGTCAGAGAGAGCAGTCCAAAAGTAACATATATGAAATAGTAAATGGAAGAAGCCAGCAAAGTGAACAGTATTTTTTTCTTTCTGAGTTAGCAGATGACAAGTAGGCCTCAATAAATATAAGCTTACCAATCCAAGCGGCAACAAAAACTCCCACAGCAATGTAAACAATGGCTAATGCGAGCTGCAAGAATTTCAAAACAATGTCAGCCAGCAAGAGAGTGAAGAATAAGTTCCCGGTAAGATAATTATAAATTTATAATGCACATGGTTACATCTCAATGACCTCTTGCATCTGTCTGGTCAAAACATTTACACCTTAAAGCAGATAATATATTTCTTTTAAATGTTAACTGGTGGCAGATTTGGATGCATAGTATCCAACCAGTATCCATGTACTTTGTATTGAGTCTTTCAATTGATATATGGTTATATTTCCATGTTTAACATCCTAACAACTTTGCCATTTCACCAGGATTTGAGCTACATTACAAGAATTTATACAATAAATAACAAGAATCATTTATCGCACAATAATACGAACTGAAATCCCTCCATCACGAAATTTGCGAGTTCATAGGAGTCGTCATTTCTGACTAATTGTTTCAGACACCAAACTCCCCATATCAATTCAATTTTCACTACTGCTTCCCTCAACTACATGAAGGATATCTCTTCCTTTAGAGGAAGTTCTGAACTCTGATTTTAAAAACAAAAGTTGGGCAGCTACTTAGCTTTTGTTTAGATGAGATTAATGGAGTGATCAAAGCAACATAAATGAATGAATCAAAGCAACATAAATGAATGAATTAATCACTGAAAGATGACACCGCGATAAGAATAAGTCGTTTAAAATTAAGACCGAATAATCCTTGAAATGCAGAAATTCTGAGAAGTGAAAAATCTTTTAAATAGTGAACTCAGAAAGTCTGAGAAGTGTGAAATGACTTAAATCTTGAAAAAAAAAAAATGAGCTTAAACAACATTGTAAAAGTTCCCCTTCACCTAAATTCGAATTCATTAGCTCAATAGACTAGATGTTTTATCTTTATTCATACAAAGATCACTGGGCAATGTACCCTTCAAATTTGGGATTAAATTTAGCACCACAAATATGAGATATACTCGTACAGTACTTTACATTTTTTAGATTTCAGTAGTCTTACAGTCTAAATACCAAATTAAATTACTTGCAGTGAAATGGAGCTGCTTTATTTGCCATCCGTTTATTCATTTCGAACAAAAGTTTAAATCTACGCAGATCATAACAAAAGTTTCAGGAAGTATGACAAACAAGTCAGCCAGGAAATAACTAACACAAAGAAAAGCCCACCTTCTAGCTTGCTATGTGAACAGCAAGCGGAGAATTCCACCAATAAACTCAATCACCACAGAACATATTCAAGATAAACTTAGCTCGAATGCGTAAAAGCTTGGCACAAGAAAGTAAACATGTGTATTCTGAAGTACCTCAGTGAACTCGTGTAAGAGCTCATCATCGGATATTCTGGGAGTGTGGGGCCGGAGCAGGTGAATGATTTTAGCAAAATAATGCAAGTAAACAACGAGGGCGGTGCCATGGGCAGCAGCAGCAACAGATCCCACAAACATTAGAACCCAGTCTAGATTATCCGCGCAGGCAAAGAGCCTGGAGAAAGGCACAGCCGCCGGTGGAGGCTCCATCTCCTCTCCCTCCGCATCCATCTCGTCCTCCACCTCCACCGGCTCAGCTTCCCCAGTGCCCATGTCCATATACGGCGAAGGCGACTCCGGCGGCTCTGACACTTCAGAAACCGGCGTCAACGGCTGTATATGCGGAGGCGACCAACCGAATAAACCTCTGGATATCATCATCTTCCCCAACACTACCCACCAAACAAAACACACTCTCACGCGAGCGGGAAATCCGAGACCCTAGACGAGATCAGAGTAGATCGATCAAAGACCAAACGAATTAAGGATCACCGTAATCCTCACTTCAATTTGTATGATTGACTCGGTCAAGGAAGGACGAAGAAGTTTTGTTGACTAAAAGCACAATGTTCTTCTTCTCGGGCGACGAAAAACGGTGACGTTTTGAGTGGCTCCTCCGCCTCTACTACGACTGCGCGGCCGTGGGAGGAGCTGGATTGAAATATTGAAAAGGGGAAAACGGAAAAAATAATTTTCAAAAAAAAGTTGGTAAAGCGAAAAAAAGCAGATGAGATACAGCTGTGCGACTGTACATGCGGAAGTGTGTGTATACACTCTGTACAGATATTTTCTGTAAAATCAAACTTTTATTCAATGTGGATTTAGGGAGATAATCGATGCTCTGGAAAATAAGAGTAAAAATAAATAAATAAACTTGCATCTCATTTATAATTATACCATATTTTGACTGAAATTTAATATACGGAGTAATAATTTATAATTTATTGTACAACTACAAAAATATACATAAACATAGTATAGATAAATGATAAAAATTGTGATAATTAATAAGATTTCAACAAACTACGAGACTCAAATCGGCTGACATTGAGGGTAAGAATTGTGATTCGAGAAGGTTTGAGTAGTCCGCGATTTCGAGAAAAACCTCTGTCGAGGCATAGAAAAGAGGACTGCAACGAGGAGTACAAAGTGTGGTACTTCACGGCCCGAGTGTGTCTTGATCAAATGGGTTTGTGGGCAAATTCTTGATCACACATGTAAAATGTTGAGTTGTTAATAGATAAACAAGAAAATATGTTGGAAACATAGAGAGAAAATGAGTTTATAGAATCTGATTTTTTTATGTTTTGATTTCACTCCAAATGAAAAATAAAATCGAATGAGTTAAATGATAGAGAGTTAGGAGGAGTTGTAAACGGATTTAATTGACAAGAACACTTTATAGACAACGCTATATGTACCATTTCATGCGTTGAAAAAATATTATTGTAATTAAAATTTTAAAAAATTTAATGTTTGATTGATTTAAATAACTATTCAAAATGTTAAGAATGTGTAAAATGTTGGTTATCGTAACTATTACAGTGCTCGTTTTTGAACTAGTAAACAGTACTACTGAATACTTTACACGTTTTCAGAAACTATAATAAAATAAAAGAAATGAAGAATAATCGAACAGGTCTTCAACTTCGGTGGATCGTCAGAACTGGACACGAACTTCGATCAGGAATATGTTGCGGGTAGTCGAGGCGCTTTCGCTATCCGCAAGACAAATACATCCCGTGTTTGCTACGGTTTTTAGACGCAATGTCCCCAAAGATACAACGACTGTCAACGTTCTTATTCTGAAGCAACCAGAAGAGAACCACTTTTCGAACGAGAAAAAGCAGAGAGTATGAATTGTATGATATGCTGGTAATTTCTTTTTCGTGTTTTGCTGTCTATGAAATGCAACATATGACTCGCTATTTATACATGCATGTGAGGGGTCAGCTGAGGCATTCACAATCGTGATTAATGGGGCCAATAACTCCCCCATGACCAGCACATTCAAAACTTGTAACAGTCAAACATGAACCTGGTCATCTGACCTTTGAGGATTTCATAAACAAATAATATTAATATAATTAAATTATACAATATTATTTTATAATCGGGCCTTAAACCTTATGTGTTCAACCAAATCAGCCCACTTCACGTAGGCTCAATCAAATAATAGTTCAGTCTGTCAGCAAAACTATTACGATGGCCAGGCCCAGGAGCCCCAGTAAGCCCAAATCCAATTGCCAAGTAGCACGAGCCGAGCCGGACGGACGAACAGCGCGCGTGTAGCAATTGTCATGTACCTTAACGGTCCATGGTCTTACTCACTGTTGAAAACATTAATCCTCTAACCACTTATTAAGTGTAATCATTTTATTACATTTTCAATGTGGGATCTAATAATTATTACATATTTCAATGTAATAAAGTCTTATACTTTATTACATATTCAATTAAATGTGTGATAAAAAAAATTGGTCCCATAAATGTAGCTTTTTTTTCGATTTAGTTCCATATACATCTGCTTTTTCAATTTAGCCTCAAATATGTCGATTTTGGTTTAAATTTAGTCTTTTTTGTACGGAAATTTCAATTTACGTCGAAATGTGTCCATAAATGATGACTCAGCGCCACGTGTCAGCATCCCATTGGTCAACGACTTTTTTCTTTTCTTTTTTAAAAAGTAGTTGACCAATGGGATGCTGACACGTAGCGCTGAGTCAGCTTTCATGGGCACTTCGTACAAATAGGACTAAATTGAAACCAAATTCGACATATTTGGAGCTAAATTGAAAAGGCGGATGTAAGTGGGACTAATTAAATCGAAAAAATTCTACATTTATGGGACTAAAAAGTTTTTTATCTCATTAAATGTCTTTTGAATGGGCTATCTTTAACTATTTATTTCTCACTCACCGAAAATCGGATATTGACGAAATAAAATTCTATAATTATCTACAACTACTTAGAAAATTATCGTACCAATTAATTTCAAATCCGAATTAATTTTATAGCCAGTCCAAACGTTTGAAAAAATCAACTTTGACTTTGAGATTTTCCAACATAAAAGAATGTTAATTTTTTTAATCTTTTTTTTTTATTGGGACATAAAGCTCTTGGCGAAATTTAAGATAAAATTACGAGTAATTTTAGAAAGAGTAAATAATAAGTTGTAATTTATATATTACTCCCTTTGTCTCATAAAATGTACAACAAATATGGTCAAGAATCCATCTATAGCCTGTGTATTGCATTTCGTACGCACACGTAATATATACTACATTTGTCCTTCCTTACCTACATTCATTCACAAGGTGAGTACATATATTATTCATTTATAAAGTATTTGGTTTCTCGCAATTTCTGAAAATAATACGTTTGTCATCGACATCGTATGCAACAACTTATTTTTTACAAATTTATGACTTTTCTAAATACATTGTTATATATATACTACTAAAAATAGGTTAAATGGTTAATATTTTTTTTTTGTCCAATACATATAATATACAAAAATTATGAAAATATAATTAAAATAAGATTTAATACTTAAAATTTATTTTAATTATTTTTTCATAATTTTTGTATATATTAGAAGACAAAAAAAGTCATTGCATATTTTTACTGATAGATGGAGTATATATATATATATATATATATATATATATATATATATATATATATATATATATATATATATATATATATATATATATATTGTAATTTAGTAACGTAAAAAACAAGGGAAAAATGGCAATAAGGCCATTTTTCAACATTTTTTCGGCAATAAGGCCAAGTTGCAATTAATGTGTCAATTAAGCCTTTTTGTTCCAATTAGGCCAAAAAAATATACCCGAAAGGACGAAAATACCCTTTCACCTACCCAAACCTCTCCACAGACGAGATTTGGAGATTCTCGTAGGGAGGACCCCGTCTTCTAGTCAAACCAGGCCAAACGTCTTCTAGGATCCCTTTTCCTGCCACTATAGCCTCCTGCCCCATCTCAAACCAGGCCAAGCTACTCAAGACCACCGTGGCCTTCTCCGCCAATCCGGCCACCTGCTCCGCCACGAGCTCCACCAGCGGCCCCACGGCGCCGGCGGTGACCGCTCTCTCCTTGTTCGGCTTCACCGAGCACAACTTGTAGAGCGTCGTTTTCCCCCTGCTCGAGCCGCCGATGAGCAGTGCGACCAACGGCGGTATCGCGCCGCACGCGCCGATCGACAACTTGGTCTCGTCCGTCGAGGCCACGCTGAGGAGGGCGCGCGCCGCGTTCTGCTTCGAGATCTTGGTGCCTGTTTTCAGGGCGTAAATTAGGGGTTTCGGTTGAAATTAGGGTTTTGTTGCTCTCATGGAGGGAGAGGTTGAGCAGCGCCGTCACCGTGTGCTCCTGGGTCATCGGGTCGGGGCAGCGGAGGAGTGGGATTAGGGCGGGCATCGCCCCGGATTCGCCGATCAGGACGGATTTGAGCCTCGGAGACGATGGCCCAGCTCGTCGTAAATCAAGTTTGAAATCGAAATCAGAATCGCATATCTTGGGGCATGGAATATGGTTCGAGATCGCATGGGTCGAATTCTCGATCTCGAATCACAGGAATCACAGGCCGTAGTTAGAACCATGAGTCGATTATTTTCGAGTTTAAATGTGTATATGTAAAAATAGAACATATTCATAGTCTTTTTATGATATTCAGTGTGAAAATGGGATATTCAGTGTCTTTTAGTCATATTCAGTGTGGGTTGGCTTTCATTAACTTGTATTTAAGTCTTATTCAGTGTGTAAAATACGACATTCAGTATGTTCAGTGTTAAAATATGACATTCAGTGTGTTTTTATGACATTCAGTGTGTTCAGTGTTAAAATATGACATTCAGTGTTAAAATATGACATTCAGCGTGTTAAAATATGACATTCAGTTTGTTCAGTGTTAAAAGATGACATTCAGTGTGTTTTTATGACATTCAGTGTTAAAATATGACATTCGGTGTGTTAAAACATGACATTCAGTATGTTCAGTGTTAAAATAGGTCGTTCAGTGTTAAAATATGACATTCAGTGTGTTCAGTGTTAAAATATGTCATTCAGTGTTAAAATATGACATTCAGTGTGTTCAGTGTTAAAATATGTCATTCAGTGTTAAAATATGACATTCAGTGTGTTCAGTGTTAAAATAGGTCATTTAGTGTTAAAATAGGTCATTCACTGTTAAAATATGACATTCAGTGTGTTCAGTGTTAAAATAGGTCATTCAGTGTTAAAATAGGACATTCAAGTGTGTTCAGTGTTAAAATATGTCATTCAGTGTTAAAATATGTCATTCAGTGTTAAAATATGACATTCAGTGTGTTCAGTGTTAAAATATGTCATTCAGTGTTAAAATATGACATTCATTCCTATTCAGTGTGTTTCTGTTATTAAGTGTGTTTAAGTGCTGCGGTCCTGCTCGGTGTGTCTCAATCCTACTCAGTGTGTTTAAGTGCTATTCAGTGTGTTTAAGTGCTATCCAGTGTGTTTAAGTGCTATTCAGTGTATTTTAATCCTACTCAGTGTGTTTAAGTCATATTCAGTGTGTTTAAATCATATTCAGTGTGTTGACTCTCATTAACTTGTTTCATGACCAAAACACTGAATGTCATAAAAAAACACTGAACGTCATAAAAATTTAACAAATATTTATGTAGTAGTAATTCACTAAACAACAAACAAAATGTTATTACATCAATCAAATTATTCTATTTCTTGTTGATCAGTAATATGCTACGTACACAAGGCCACAATTCAAAATTAGTTACATGTTTTGGTAATATCTATTCCCTCCTCCACTTATTTCCTTTCCTTCGGGAGAATTTAGTCTAGCTTTGTCGAAGCCGGCATTTAGTGAGCTAACTGAGCGTTTTTCTTCATTTGATTCTCGAGGATCGAATTTTGACGTTGTCCCTATGCGAGGCTGATTCCTCCTCTCCTCCATCAAAACCATTCTCTGACATGTTTCCTGCAAGTAAAGAGGCAGAACAAAACTTTCATTTCATAAGATTCGAACTACTAATCGAGTATTCGTGCTCAACTTACCACCAGAATTACCTTTGAACCGTCTTCTTCACCAACCTCTCCCTGCCAAAAAAAGACGCAACTTGAGGCTTCTTGCGACTTGCGAAGAATTTGTAGTATCCAAATATCACTAAGCCCCTGCCAATAAGAGACGCAATCAGAAGCTATAGTCTGTACAACACCAAATTCACTAAAAAAACTAAAACTCAAAAAAATTACGAGCGTGTTTCCCGCAAACACAGTGCATACTTTAACAACTGAACACCCTTCCGAAATAGCAATTGGATGACATATTATCCAGCAAACTGGAGCACAATGAATAATAATGTTTCTCCCGAAAACACAGTGCATAAAAATATGTGGTAGTTACGAGTTACTCTTATGTACAGTACAAAGGCAACTAAACAAATATTGGTGGAGCTAATTTTTTGTAATATACATTGTCTCGCAATCAACTACGCAAACAAAATAAAAAAAATCTGAAAAAAAAATTAAATCGACCCTTTTCTCGGCTTTACACAATAATATGATGAATATCATTTCCTTCAAACAAACTTAATCAACAACATTAAGAATAAAACAATAGCTAGCTATCTATAATTAGGTGATTGTAACTAACCATTGTCACCTAATTCAAGTAGAAGTATTATTTTGTAGTAAATTATTAGTAAGTAAATTAGAAACATTCAATACCTTGTGTAAAGAAAATGAAGTTCCATCAACATTCACAGTAACATTGAATTTGACTAGAAACATTATATTAAGATACTGCCAGTAATATAAATGCCACATATATACTTAGTTGAAGATACTTAGTGTTCCCCATGTATGGTAAAAGTAGTTGTAATTGGTCTAACACTACAGCACTATGATCGGGGGATTATTTTAAGGAAACATCAACATGGGGACATGCAATCAAAATCCCAACTATAACTCACCATGAGGGGAAGCAAGATTCTGTAATCTTTTGTCAGTTCAAAGAGAAGAACTGACGTTAAAGGCACTGAACAAACGGAAGCTAATGTTGCAGCCATTCCCACCTATAGTATGATTAGAACACCAGTCAACACTTATAATAGCACACGGGTAATTATAGAAAATCTAAACATGCTAAAGCAGGACAAACTACCTCTGGAATCCCCGTTTCACGCTTCAGCCCGACGCTCGCGTTCCCTTCGCGGGCACACCCCGAAATCAGAGACGTCCAGGAAACCGAATCTCTGCTCGTCATTTCATCGAACACCTTGCGAGCACTCCTGAAACACCCGCCCCTCGCGTACCGATCGATCACGGCGTTGCAGAAGTAGACATCGGACTACTTCACCCAGCAAACGCGAAGAGGAACGGGGGCAGCGATCCCAGCTCACGGGGGCAGCGATCCCAGCTCGTAGATTCTCATCCTCTTCATGGATTTTTTGATCGAACGAAGCCCTCTTCAGGGTAATCGGGTCCGATTCGTTTTCCGGGCGAATCCATTTGAATTCTGGATTCCCCTGTTTCACCATACCCCTCGTATGTGCAACGGAAACAATCGAGATCGACGGTGGTCGATTCAATTTCGCAGTTGTCGATTAGAATTAGAATCGGCGGCTGAGAATCACCTCCCGGAGAAAAAAGGGATAGGGCTTCGAGGAGCAGGGAGCGGGGGCTGAAATCGACGAAGACCGCGACGGACTCGGCGTGGCGGAGGAGGGCGGAGATGGTGACGGCGTCTAGGCGGGTGTAGCTTCTGTGTTTGCGTACCGCGAACATATGAAGAGAAAAGAGGGTAATGATGTCTTTAAACATTTTAAGCGGCCTAATTGACATGCGTAATTTCTCGAAAGCCTTATTGCCGAAAAAATGTTGAAAATTGGCCTTATTGCCATTTTTCCCAAAAAACAAATTAATTTTTTATTTATTTATCATTTTATATATAAAACACTTAATAAAACAACCTAACCAGCAAAAATGAAAATTTAATTTGTACGCATACGCATTGTACATATCTACGTGTTGATCGATGATCATCATCGTGCAATGTCACTCTCACCGCCCAAAGCTTCATGCGAAACCATTAATTAACCAATGCACAATTGTTTGAAAAGAACATCACAAGTCGGGCAATTGGAAAGAAATGTTCCAAGTGCCAATTAATGCCTCAGCCAAAATTAGAGATCATCGGAGACAATAACTTAGTTCCTAACTACAATTATAGCTGCATGTGCAATTAGCTACAATTCAAAAGCAAAGCCCAAATTTTTGACCCGACTGGTATAGAGCATATCAAAATTAGGTATTTTACAATTTACATGTCAATCTCAGGTAAATGACAAACTTGTAGTACAACATTAATTAACTACACTCTTGATTTCTAAAGTTTGTAAGATGAGCTCTTTTTTATACAAATTCATCGCCCACAACTTACAAAATATCACAGTATAACTTTAATATATTTTTTCAGTTGCGAATTATAAATATATTAGAGAATATATTTGGATTATTAATATAGATGTTAACTTGTCTTACTTCTCTAACGGTTAGAATTGTTGGTACCAGGCTAATGCCGATATCTTGGGTTCGACTCCCGCCAAAGTGACTTTACTCAAATTAATTATTCATTTGTTAAAGTTTCGTCAAATAAATTGAAATTGGATCACAAATGAAAAGAAGTGTTAGATAATGCAATTTCTAACAAAACAAAATACGTAGTAATTATAATAGTCATAATTTAAAATTGATAAAAATTGCAATAAAAGAGATGTCTTAGCTATTATGATATCATGTTAAGATATGAGTGTGTGCGAGTGCAATTAATTATATGCTTAACGCAAAAAGACAGAGCTAGAAAGAGATTCGAGTCAACTAATTCAAACTAAAACCAATTAAAAAATGTATCCAATTTGTTTATAAATGCAACGTAAGTTAACTCAACATTACATTTTGAACATGTAGATGTCACTCATTGTTAGTTCAATCGGTTTCGATTCAGTCCTCTTGATCTAATGGACTATTTAAGTTCGAATCAGTTTAAACTGAATTTTTTTGAGTTGTAAATTAGTATTTCCCTATTTTAAAATTTTCATTTCAAAATATCACGTCCAACTGAGAAAAAAAAAGCAAAATAATAAAATAAATTAAGTTTAAAATTATACTCTCCTATAGTGTAAAAATTTCCAATAAAATAAAATTTTAATATTTCATAATAATAATTATAGTTATAATATTTAAATTGTCAAAAAAAATCAAATTTTCAAAAACATTTAAATCATAAAATATTTTAATAATAATTTTTAAATTATTAAAAATATATTTTGAGATTGCATTTTTATTTATTTTTATGTATTTTAGTCAAAACATTGTATTAATAATTAAAATAAATTTTAATTTAGTAAATAAATCTTGTTATTCGAGTCAGCCCACAAATTATCGGGGGCTTGGTTAAGGTCAAATTGGGTCGAAAATCTTTCGAGGTCGCTCGAATCGACTCGTAAATTTCGGGTTAAATTGACATCACTATTCATATCAACATGATTGGCCATCCACTTATTAATTGGATGTGTCCTCAAAGAGAGTAATACACGTGCGAGTGAGCCGACTAAAAGAAAGATTCGGAGATGCAATGCACAGCAGCAGGTCACCTATTAGCTCTCACATCTCGTAATAAATCACTGTTTCACAGATATGGTAAAACACAGCACACCTCCAACCCACACTCACACACAGGCAAGCTATATTCTTCAAAAGGTTATTAATCAAATTTCCTCTTATAAACGTTATTAAAGAGGCTATTTTAAAGAGAAACATTTCTTAAATAAAAAATTAATTATGAAAACTATCTACTCTTAATATACTCTATCTGTGCAGGATTAATTAATTGATATTATATTTTTGGGAAAAATGGCAATAAGGCCAATTTTCAACATTTTTTCGGTAATAAGGCTTTCGAGAAATTACGCGTGTCAATTAGGCCGCCTAAAATGTGTAAATACACTATTATCCTTTCTTAAATTCAACATCCCAATCGAATCTCAACCCCATTCCCCCTCATTCGATACCAGATTCACATAGATGACAAATTCAAATCGGGACGAAGCCACCGCCGTGAAGAAGACGATGACGAGAAGCAACCCCTCCGGCCCGATCAGCCGCGAGCTCGCCGACAAAGCGGACGATTCTCTCCGGCGGCACGCCCCGCGGCGTCGACAGCGCACAAGGAGGACGAAATCGAATCCCTAATCTCCAGCGCACAAGGAGACCTTCGGCAGGGCCCCACCTCCGTCGCCGGACCATTTGTCGCTCTCGACGACGTCCTCGATCGTCGATTTCGTCCTGGCGGTCTCGGTCTCCGGCGGTTATCCGCGCAGGCCTCTGTCCGATCGAAGCCCCGGCACCACCACACGCCGCGTCCACGTCTCAGGACCGAGCCACCACCATCTCTGCCCGCCGTCGACCCCTTCCATTTTCAGGTTACTTGGCTTCTCCCTCCCAGTCGATTAATCGAGTCGATTAATCGTCTCGCCTCAATCTCTTCATTTATTCAGTTTAGGTTTTTGCAATGTTTGTGTTGTGGTGGTTTATTACGAAGACGGGTGATGATGATGATGATGAATTTCACCTTTTTATTATTGTGCAGTTGCTTCGTGATTGTCTGATTTTGGTTGAATTTCCCCCTTCCTCAATTTGTTTGTTTTGATAGGCTAGAACTGAAGCTCTAGCTGAGAAGGTGAGAGATCTTCTTGGATTGAAGATTTTACCTTCTCAGGTATATACAATCATAATAATACTTCCAAGAAAATGTTTCATATATGTATGAAGTTATCTGTTTTTCGTGAATGAGACATGTACGTGCCTGTGATTTCAATGCTAGGTAGTGCAGGGTCACTCACCCTTCAGAACTTTGCTAAAGAGGTATATTGATTGAGTCCTCTTATTGAGATTTTTCTTCACATTCTGCATTAGTTTGCTTTTGAGTTTCTTGCTTACTCCCGTCTCCACCAAACGAGTTTGATAATAACATGTATAATTTATTTCGCTAGTGGTCCCCAATTGCAGGTATGAAAATGAATTCATTGTGGCTACTGGAAAAGGGGAACCTGCTGTTGTGATGTCTGAATATGGATTTAAGTAAGGTTTAATTTGTCTATGATCACTTTTTTTTTAATCTTCATTTCATTTATTTATTCATTAAGTGATACAACATTGGACGAACATGTGGTTAGGGAAGAGAAGATGATGGATGCATATGATCTTCTCCAGATATACTCTGTGAACTTTTTGTTTCACGTCTTCCAATAATCGAGTCACAAAATTATGTATGCTCTGGATGGAGGGGAGAAGTGTTTGGTCGAGTGGGCGAAGAGGGTCGTCAGGGACGGGAGGGAGGAGTTCGGTAGGAGTACTGTACCGGTGGCTCTGTTGGTTTCGGGACTGGGAGAAGGGGCAGAGAAGATGGAGGAGCTGCTGAGGATCGGGATTCGATAACACATACTCCACTCGCTCAGATTCATAAATAGTCTTATAAAATGGCAGGAATGAAAGTATACATAATACAACACACAGGAGAAGGAGTTGATAATGGAACTAGGCCTATTTAATTTGTACCAATATATATATATTATTGACATTTTTTTTTGTCATGTACAGGAAGATGATGTTGTGTCCAAATGGAAATGGAAGGGAAGCTGGACGCAGCTCGTCTTTGTCTGCTCTATTTTCATCAAGAGCGCAAGGAGCTGATTGAAAAGGCTATGGATCGGATGATGACGAGCACAAGTATGATGATGAAGAGGACAAGGATGATGATGACGAGCACAAAGAAGCTGATGACGAGCACAAGGATGGAGACGAAAATGAAGTTTTATTGTACACATAATATTAATTATGATCTTGATTATTTGTTTCGAATGAATCATTATCTGGATTATATTTGTTTTGTAATTGAAATTGTCATGTGATACATTTTGTTAAATATGTTAGAAATGGTCGAAGTATGGATTAACATACTGAGTGTCATATTTTAACACTGAATGACCTATTTTAACACTGAAAATACTGAATGTCATATTTTAATACTGAATGACATATTTTAACACTGAACACACTGAATGTCATATTTTAACACTGAATGTCATATTTTAACACTGAACACACTGAATGTCATATTTTAACACACTGAATGTCATATTTTAACACTGAATGACCTATTTTAACACTAAACATACTGAATGTCATATTTTAACACTAAATGACCTATTTTAACACTGAACACACTGAATGACATATTTTAACACACTGAACGACATATTTTAACACTGAATGTCATATTTTAACACTGAACACACTGAATGTCATATTTTAACACACTGAATGTTATATTTTAACACACTGAATGTCATATTTTAACACTGAATGCCATATTTGATTAAAAAATACACTGAACACAATGTTTATGTCATATTTTCACACTGAATATCAGATTTTCACACTGAAACAAACAAAATACATTACAATTGCCGGCACAAAATACATGACAAACCAAACAGTAAAAACTGCAAAAAAAAAAATACATCGACTGCCCCGTCACCGACGATGAACTGGAGGAGGAGAATTGGGACGGGCGGTCCGACGAGGACTGCGATGAATACGGCGATCGCGTCCTCTCCTTCACGACGGTCAACACGAGTGGGGGCTGTTGAAGAGGTTCCTGCAGCACAAATCGTTCGTCCCGAACGCCCCGCACCCGGTCTTGCACCCGACCACCCCTCCGTGCGGGCCCCCACTCATCCGCAAGCGCTCCGAGCCGAGGGCTTCTTTTAGACACGACCTCATTAGTTTCCCCACCTTGGAACAAGCATCAAGACATAGCTCCATTTCTTGCGCACATGATGATAATCAAAACTCGACTCTAATCGAAAGTAATATACGATCTTTGAGCATGTGATTCAAATATTCCGAAAGTCCACTTCAATGAATCTCATTCCAAATTGATGGTCAGTCATCATCAGAAACAACATACTACATTAGCTTCACATGAAATTTGCAAAACTAAAAAAATGTACTATATAAGTACTGTACACCATTGCAGCCCCGCTCGCGGCGGCCGAGGGTAAGACCACCACCATCACGGTGAGGGCAAAACCACGGCAAGCTCCGAAAATTGATGTCGTCGTCGGACGTACATCAGAAACTGACCGTGGTCATCCAGAGCCACTTCACCAGCATCGTCAAGCTCCTCGGCGTCTCGATCTCCGGCGCGGATCCGAAGTCGTCGGCTTCATCCTCCCTCGCGAATCGAAGAGGATGTTGTCGGGCTTGATGTCCCTGTGAGCGACGTCGAAGCGGTGGCGGCAGGCGACAATCGTCATCAACTGCTTAAGGACGGCGGCGGCATCGGGGTGCGGAGAATCCCGATTGAATTTGAATTTGCGTCTGTGTGATTTGGGGCAGGTGGGGTGGGTCATGTGTAGGGGGTGGATGGGTTGACTAGAAATAGAGATTATTTTCGTCTTTCATGTATATTTTTTTGGCCTAATTGGAACAAAAAAGCTTAATTGACACATAAATTAGAAGTTGACCTTATTGCCGAAAAAATGTTGAAAATTGACCTTATTGCCATTTTTCCCTATATTTTTATGTAAAAACACACAAAGAAGTAGGTCTATTAATCGTGAAGAGAGAGAGAGAGTATATATACTTAATATAGTTCCTATATTGAAAAAAAAAAGTTCCAATAAACCATTGAACGTATACGTGTGTACTATTGGTATCATTCTTTATTTTATAGTATTATTTTCTATTTATTATATATCACTTGTAAATTTGATCATATAATATACTATTGGCTTTCAAGTAATATGAAATCAAATTATTTTATATATTATTATTATTATTATTATTATTATTATTATTATTATGAAAGTGTAACATTTTGAATTTAAAAAAAGAAAAATTGTTTCAAAACTACAATCACACAAATCTATTTTATAAATAAAATTAAAAAACAAATTTCATCACAAATTTGAACTGTGGGATTTACGAATTACCTCAAAAAATAAAAAACAATACGTGATAAATGGTATAGAACATAGAAAGTAATATACATGACGTGGAATAAGTGCACTCACATCAATAATTAATGAAGTTTTTTGAAAAAAGAGAAACTTGAATTATAAAATTATAAATTCACTCTCATAAAATATACTTTATAATATTGGATTAATACTACTTTTTACCTATTTATCAATTAAAGTATTATTATTTGCAGAATTATAAACAAGAGTATATTTTGAAAATCGTAATTACTAATTCACTACTAGCTAGTGATAATTTGTAGTTCGAAGAGGACAACACCTTTTCTCTAGGGTGATCATAAGAATTATATATGAATTTGATTTATTTTTAGAGATAAAGAATATTTATTAATTTGATTAGTAAAACCTTTATAAATTAATAGCTTCGGAGACCGTGAAATTTTATTAATTTAGAAAAGTTATTAATTTAACAAATTATTATATAGTATTTATTTATTTAATAGTATATATATATATATATATATATATATATATATATATATATATATATATTTATTTATTTATTAGGCGGGTCAATCTATTTGCTGGTAATTCTAACGAAATCGCTACCCACCTATTTTTTGGCGGGTGCTTAAATTTCTAACCGACGGATAATTTTTACAAAAGTAAACCGACGGTTTTTTGCGGATTTCGGTGAATTTTGCGGGCGGAGCGAGTTTGACGGTTATTTTTAACACCTATAATTTAAAAGATCAAGTTGAGACCGGAAGATTCTATTAGTTTAGAGCTAGAGATTATTAATGTATCGATTATTAATTTATAGAGGTTTTACTATAGTTTGAATTGTCTATCGTCCATGGTGAACTACATTCTGCAAGTGTGAGAGTCAGTTATACTCCTTATGTCTCACATTAATGGGCATAATTAAGTGTTAACGTTGATTTTTTTTGTACGTACAATAAATATGTTAAAGTTTATTTTAGTACATTTTTTCATAATTTTTGTATCGTATTGAACGGATAAAAAAAGTCAACGTTGATCATACACGTGTGTGTACTTTTATAAAATAATAATAACAAATCTACGGCTATTAAATGCATAGTGTACTCAATCGAGTGTAGCATGGACTAAACCCCATTGGTGTAAGACAAATAAGTACGTATATTTTTTTTTTTTTACATTAGAGAAAATTGTAAAGAGTAATTGTGTTAATTATTTCTAATTTATAATTTTAAAAAAATGTGTTATTTTATTTAAAAAAATAATTTTGAGTTACTTTTTAGTAGAAATCCGTCATAATTTAATTTAAAAATATATTTAAATTACTATGTATATGCGTGTTCTGTGCATAAATCACCATTATTACATTTAAAAATGGAAAATGTGAATAAAAGTTGGGGACCGACGGAGGTATGACTTTTTCTTGTTATGCTCTCTACTACTTCAATTTATTTTGTCTATATATGAATCCCTTCATTCCCTCTTCATTTTCGCCAACTTCAAAAATTATTCCACTGCACCCCTCCCTCTCCGCCGGCCGGCCACCGTACTCACTTACAATGTCGAGAGTAGTGGCAGCCATCACATCACCACCGCCTTCTCCCACTCTCGGCGAGCTCATGAAACGCGCCGGAGACGATGACGTGGACACCGATCTCGAAATGAGCCTCCGTCGACCCACCTCGACGATCCCCTTCGTCCTCTCCTTCTCCCACCTCACCTACACCGTCCGCTCCTCCGGCAAGATCATCCTCGACGACGTCTCCGGCGAGGCCCGCGCCGGCGAGATCACGGCCGTGATGGGCGCGTCCGGGTCGGGCAAATCCACCCTGGTCGACGCCGTCGCCGGCCGCATCGCCCGCGGCAGCCTCGGCGTCGGCCACGTCACCCTGAACGGCGAGCCCCTCGACTCCAAGCTGACGAGCGTCATCTCCGCCTACGTGATGCAGGACGACCTCCTCCACCCGACGCTCACCGTCGAGGAGACCCTCCTCTTCGCCGCCGAGTTCCGCCTCCCGCGGGCCCTCTCCCGGCCCAAGAAGCGGGCCCGCGTCGAGGCCCTCCTCGACCAGCTCGGCCTCCGCGCCGCCGCGCGGACCCTCGTCGGCGACGAGGGCCGCCGCGGCGTCTCCGGCGGGGAGCGGCGGCGGGTGTCGATCGGGACGGACATCGTCCACGACCCGATACTCCTCTTCCTCGACGAGCCGACTTCCGGGCTCGACTCGACCAGCGCCCACATGCTGGTCAAGGTCCTCCAGCGGATCGCCCGGAGCGGGAGCATCGTGGTCCTGACGCTCCATCAACCGAGCTATCGTATCCTCGGGCTGTTGGACCAGACGACGTTCCTCTCCCGGGGGAGGATCGTCTACAGGGGACCCCCATCGGACCTTCCCCTGTTCCTCGATAGCTTCGGCCGGCCGATCCCGGACGGGGAGAATCGAGCGGAGTTCGCACTCGACCTCGTCCGGGAGCTCGAGGTCTCTCCCGGGGGGACGAATGGGCTCGTCGAGTTCAACAAGGCCTGGCAGAAAAAACATCCGAGAGAATCGAGTGCCGACGGGTTGTTGTCGCTGAAGGAAGCAATAACGGCTAGCATCTCGAGAGGGAAGCTGGTTTCAGGGTTGACCGGAGGCGGAATGAAAACTTTCGCAAACCCGTTGTGGATCGAAGTGGCGGTTTTGTCGAAGAGATCGTTGGTCAACTCCACTCGTATGCCGCAGTTGTTCTTAGTCCGCCTGGGTGCGGTGATGGTGACTGGATTCATCTTAGCCAGTGTGTTTTGGAGGCTCGACGACTCGCCCAGAGGCATTCAGGAGCGGTTCGGGTTTTTCGCTTTCGCCATGTCCACGACGTTCTACGCACAGGCGGACGCTCTCCCGATCTTCATCCAAGAAAGGTACGTATATATTAAGATAACTACTTTTGCTTGTAATTAATTATATAAAAATATTTTAAATTATATTCTGTGCGCGCAGGTACATATTCCTGAGGGAAACAGCTCACAATGCGTACAGGAAATCATCGTACGTGCTGTCTCACGCGTTAACCTCCCTGCCGGGGCTGCTGTTCCTATCGTTTATGTTCTCAGCGGCAACTTTCTGGGCGGTGGGGCTGAGCGGGAGCTTCCTCTTCTACTTTATAATGTCGTTCGCGTCGTTTTGTTGAACGAGTTTCACGACGCGAACAAGTGTTTTGTCCGAGGGAAGCAGATGTTCGACGGGACGCCGCTGGCGGAGGTGGGGGATGGGATGAAGGAGAGGCTGCTGGAGAGTATGAGCGGGGTGTTGGGTGTGCCGATAACGAGGGAGACGTGCGTGACCACGGGAGGGGATGTGCTGCAGCAGCAGGGGATTAGTGGGCTCACCAAGTGGGATTGTGTGTGGGTCACGGTTGCGTGGGGCTTCTTTTTTAGGATACTCTTTTACTTCATTTTGCTGTGGGGGACTAAGAATAAAAGGAAATAATTTATTCATTGCTGTAATTTCGTTAATTAATTCAACATGTGCCATGATTTTAGTTTATTAATTTATTACTCACTGTGTTTTCAAAAGGACAATTAAAATGATGTGGCAATAGTTCATTTGGATTAATGAAATATATTAATTTTTAAAATTATTACTCCTTCTAACTCACAAACATGTAATACTTTTTTGGAGATTAAGAAAAATGTTGTTTATTGACTTTTTTTTTACTAAAAATTAAAGGGTTTAAATTGGTTGTGAGTGAAGTTTAAAAAATAGGTGAATAAAGTATAAATTTAAAATAAAAAGGTAAGAATTTTTTTTTTTGAGGTAATATCAACTATTCTCAACACCTTAAAAAGAAAAGTATTACAGTACAATTTTTATTAGAGAAAGAGAGTAGTAGTATTTACTCTCTTTTTTTATTTTTTTTGAAATGAAGTGATGTTAACTAAATATAATTGAATTGAAATTAATATCTATAAAAAAATGGGATTCAGTAATTAAGAATAAAAAATTTAGAAAGCAAGGCAGAAATGTGTTTTAAATTAATGTGTTTTTTATGTGAAATATAAAAATAATAAGTACAAAAAAATGTGATTACATGCATGTACATGTGTGAACATTAATTATCGTGACAATACAATACATGTTGGCTGTTGCATTAATTTATCAAGACTAACAAAATCTAATTTTACACGATTTTCACGTTCATTCTTGTGTTACATCATAACGAGTGTGATGTTGATATTATATAATTAAGTATATCACATCGGTTGTATATTGATATTAAAGTTCAAATATAAGTTGGACAATCTTAATATCTTAACAAGGCCTTTTAAGGTGTTATTGGCCCAACTTTGATATGGTATCAGAGCAGGCCCAACACGATGATGGGTGCCCCAGCCGATGAAATTTTCGGCTTGCCCAAAGATGACACTATGTCCACGAGTAGAGCCGACAAAATCAAGCCTACTCGTGAGGGGGCGTGTTAAGTATCCCACATCGTTTGGATATCGATCCTAAAGCTCAAATATAAATTGAACAACTTTAATACCTTAACAAGATATTTTAAGGTGTTATTGGCCTAACTTTGATATATATATATATATATATATATATATATATATATATATATATATATATATATATTTTAATTTTCAAATTTATCAATCAACAAAATCTAAACAAACATAAGAATAGATCCAAAGTTTAGGTTAAAGATAGGGTTGAGAGTCGAAATCTCAATCTATTTTCAAATTTATATATGTTTGTTATTCGAACAAATCTTTCGATTTATATAATATCTTACTCAATTAAGAGATCAACAATCGAACGAGAGTGAAATTTCTCTTTTTTTTTTTCTTATAAAAGAAAAAATACAATAGGAGTATTTGTTAAACTCGACACAGCAGCCAAAAGTAACAAAGGCTACACTTCTTAAGAAACGGAAGTAGTACACTTATTTTTGTTGAGAGTGCAACAAGTTCCGCAACACGCTCCTCGAGCACCTTCAAAAAGCTGCATATGCCCAAATGTTTATGTACGTACGTACGGATAAAAATCAAATCAAACCATGCACAAACAACGTACGAATAAAAAATTAGAATGATTGGTGAATTATTATTCTTAGTGTCTCTAATACAGACATCTTGTCTCATCAGTCATAATCCATATTCTCGGCAAAACCAAAACACATGAAAAAGGTAAGACCACGTACTCAATCTATTTGTTATGCATGCCGTATATGAAAGATCATCTTTTCCTTTTGTGTTGTGCCGACATAAATAAATTATTGTAATAAAAATAAATGTATTACTACTAGACACTAGTAGTATTACAAAACCATTTTTTAAAAAAGGTAATTAGGTAATAATATAAGAAAAAAAAAAGGATTTGGGAAAAGAAGCACATTTAAATAATTGTTTATAATTAAATACATTAGATTTTCTTAATTATAAATTAAGTGTAATATTTCGAGATTATCCTTGCTTATTATACCTGGGCAAGTGATTATTTATTAATTTCTAAGGGTATTATAGTAATTAAATGTATTTTTTTTAATAATTACAAAATTATTAATACTTCAATTAATAAAAACAATTTAAAAATATTATATTTAAATAAAAAATGTATTTTATGAAGATTGAAATACAGTATAAATTAATAAATCAAATTACTCATCTATCTATCTATCTATTAATATATAAATCCCGAATCAACTAATTTTTTGAAAGCCAATAAAACCTCTCAATTTCGCCACGTAAGATTAATTAACCAATAGAAATGCTCAATTTTATTTGCGTTCACACCATTGTCAATCTTTTCTACCTATTATTATTATTTAATTAAAAAAAATTAATAAGCTTTCCAGCCAATTCTTTATACCCGTATTCAATTTTTTACAATTTTCCAAATTCACACTCTTTATTTTGGAAAGGACATTAAATTTTCATCTATTTCTTCCTCTTCCTATTCCATCCCCTCCTATTATTTAATTAAAAAAATTATAATTACAGAATTTAAATTGATAAGTTTCTTTTTAATACTTTCCATTCACGAAAATATTTACTCTGAAATGCGATTGTCGTTAACTCATTATACCCCGTCTAATCCTCTTCTCAAATTTCAAACGATCCTCAAATCTTCTCCAGACCAAATCGTTTTTGTTAAAAAAATTGAATTCGTTTTTGTTACTGATTAATTCGATTTTTTTTTTCTTTTTTTGCAGTTCCCTAAGGTAATTTTGCAGATCAGTATGTATTTTTGGTTCCATAAAATTCAAGTTTTAGATTCAATTTCTAAGCAGTAAATACGGTCTTGGTCTCGGTCTCGGTCTCCATGGAAATCTTATCATTCTTATTATTCTCTTACATAAGAACCTATTATATGCGTCTTTTTTCCGTAATCAGAGGATCGCAGGTTTGTTTCTCCTTTTTTTTCAGGTTATATTGAAGGGTGATGAGACAATACTGGGGCGGCAGCGAGGATACGACATAGGCTTCGCTTCAAGGGTGAGTTTTTACTCGATTTTTATTTGAAATTTTGTGTTACTAGGGTTTTATTTTATAAGTGCCTTCATCGACGTAGCGGCGAAGTGACATTCAGGCGATGGCAGCGAGGAGGCGACATCGAAGAGACGGCAGCGAGATGAGGGACAGGCGAAGTATGTTTTCGATTAACAATTTTCTTTTTCGAGTTTTATTTCCACTCCGAAAACAGTCTTAGTCAATGTTTTTGTAAGTAAATATTTACCATTGAGTTCCAGATTGCTATTTTAAACTTGCTATTTTGTTTCGGGCTTAACTGTTGGCCTGTCGCATATTTTAATTATTGGTAAAAGGTAATCCTACCTATATTTTAACTCTTAAGTTAAGCTTTCTGCTTCAGCAAATTATTGGAAAGCTTACTTTCCTCTATATTAGACACCTTTAGTTTATGTATTTTGGCTTGAAGCATAATAGCATGACACCTATATTTGTTGATAGATAATGTAGTTTGGTTATTTCTGTAACTTCAGTAGATTTGTGTCTGCCTACCGATGAGATTATCATTCAACCCATATGCCCATGTTTTTTTAGGTTCAATCTCTTTTTAGTCATATTCAGGTATGTATTTTGTTTCTTCTCCTCTGAAATATGAGAATAATGTCCTTTTGCTATTATCGAGTAATTTTAAATCATATCTCCCTAATTCAATTCTACGATATTCTTAAATTGCTTACCGTTTTTTTTAATTAAAATTTCAGATGTATATTATTAGCTTTTATCATCTGATACAATAAACTGATATAGGTCACACGAAGATTATAAAGGTCAGTGAAGTTATTGTGTTATAAACTGATATAATGTGTTTTTTTTCAGCTTCATGTATGTATTTTTTCGAATGCAGGGAGAGTGAGATTGAACTTCTGCAAAGATACAGAAGGGGCAGATGAGTACTCCTAGATTTCATACTCTCCGGTAGCTTGATAAAGAAGGTTGCAATGCCTCCAGGTGTTGTGTCATTAGATGCTGTGGATCTGGATCAAGTAAGTGTTTATCAAGTCTCCTAATTCATACATCGATAAAGGCAAAGTAAGATTCATTTATTAGGTGAAAAAAAAATTAACTTTTATCAGTTCTGCAAATATCAAGTGCTTGAATTTTGAAGAATTTTATTTTTTCTAGATTACGCAAATAATAAGTGTGCGGATTTTTTTTATTCTTTGTTATATTTCATTGTCAAGAGTTGAGGCTACTTTTTTGTCAGATATTGCATCTGTAACTGTAAGTTGATATTAATATATTTTAATGTTAAAAATCTATATTTTAAGCAAGGTGGAGGCAATTGGAGAATGTGGCTTGGATTATTACAGGCTTCATTTCTGCCCGGCTGATATTTAAAAGAAGTATGTGCCTACTCAATAATATGTTTTTTCTTTGTTTGTATGTGTGTTGCTTTCTTTAGGTTATGTGTGAAAACGACGTGTATGTATATATTTTTCCGGTTATGAATCAAACGTGAAGTTGTGGAATACGAATTATTATCACATCTCCTATTACATGTAGCCTTATCAGACACCTCATGAAGAAAACGACGTTCTTTAAAAATATGTTTTTTTATATGAACATGATAACATAGAGGATAAATAAATCTAGGGAATGCTGTGTTGAGTATCTTGACTTATGAGCTCCAGAGTTGCCGAATATATAATTGCTTTCGACCACCTGTACTGTATGTGTAAAAAAGTGAAGATACATTTACTTGGTTTTATAGAAGACTCTAATCCAATGAGCAAATTGGCCTTTTGTTATATATCGTCAGCCCCATGGTTCAATGTATGTAGGTGGTTGAAAGTCATATACATCTATCTGTATATATATTACGATATGTAACATCTTTATTGGGAAACACAGTTTGCATTTATCGTTTTATGTTGGTTGGCAATGGCTTTGTTGATAAGGTGAATTCATTTTCTCTTGGTGATCCCAAAGTTAATTATGTATGAGTTGATATGTTGTTTCTTTGTTTGTATGTGTGTAGCTTTCTTTAGGTTATTTGTGAAAACGACGTGTATGTATGTATTTTTCCGGTTTGAAAATCAAACGTGAAGTTGTGGGATACGAATTATTATCCAGTCATGACATTCTGAGTTTCTTAATTGTGAGCACCAAGGCTAAGATCATGCAACTCATTCGAAGTTTTTTTTATTGCAATATAAATTCATGTGTAATTGATTTTATATATTGACATATTCAAGAATTTAGGTGATTCCCGGCGAGTATTGTTCACTTGGTTATAGTAGTATTTTATGTAGTTCCTTTTTCCTTTGCTTGAATATAATCTCATGAGCGATTACTTTACGTTTAATATTTTAATGTGTCTTTTTTTTCATGACAATAAGTGTTAATTTGTTATTTGTATTTGTATTTTGATTCATGATTAAATCATTGAGATATGTATGTATTTTTTTGCAGTCCTAACTCACTAACTCAATGTAAGTATTTTTATGTTTTTAATTTTGTGCATATCTACGATCATTTGACGTGTTATTGTTAATTTGTTATTTGTATTTATATTTTGATTCATGATTAAATCATTGAGATATGTTTGTATTTTTTTGTAGCCCTGACTCACCAACTCAATGTATGTTTTTTTATGTTTTTAATTTTGTGCATATCTACTACCATTTGACGTGTTATTGTTAATTTGTTGTTTGTATTTATATTTTGATTCCTGATTAAATCATTGAGATATGTTTTTTTTTTTTTTTGCAGCCCTGACTCACCAACTCAATGCAAGTTTTTTTATGTTTTTATAATTTTGTGCATATCTACTATAATTTGACGTGTTATTTTAAATTCTCTATAAGATGTCGTTTCCATCAAAGATGAAATATGTTTGCGGTACAGGGAATGAATTATTTTAATGCTCTACATTTTCAGCAAGAATGAAATATGTTTGCTGTACAAGGAATGAAATCGGCCCCTCAAAACCCTCCGTTCCCACCAGGATTACAAGCTCATGTTCAATCTCCTCTTCACACTCAAATCCCTCAACTCAAACTATGTAAGTATAGACTTAGATGTATTTTGGATTTTTTTTTTCAACAAAAAACATGTTTTTGCTAATTTAAGGCTTAATTAATTCCTCATCATTTAACTGTTTCATTCCCTTATTTCTTTTGTTGATTATAATTTATGTTTCAAATACTACTGTGTTGTCTAATTTGCATCCATATGAATGTCTTATTTGATTGTGTCTATCTCTAATTTTTAATTTTACTTATAAAAAAAATTCGCAGATGTACTAATTTTGCTACCATCATGTAAGTTTCCTTATATCAATTCCATTATACCCTGTAATGAGTTTATTGTTTACTTTTCATTTATTTTTGCGACTGAAGGGTAATTTTCTTCAATCTTAATTCTATTTTATTTTAATTTCATATTAACTGCTTAAGTAATCTTTTTTGAGATATGAATGATTTTTTATACGTGTGTTGTCTCTCTTCATACATTTTTTATTTAAATAATTGCAATTCTGTTTTTGTTTTTAACAATGATTCTTATGAAAGAGTATTTATCCAAGAAATATCACACTAAAACAGGCCCATTGCTTGGTTTTTAACATCTGTCATTTTGAGTTGCAAATTTAACCCTTTTATTTATGAAATGAATGAGCTGATATTTATATTTTTTTTCTCTAATGAATGAACAATTGTTTTTTTTTATTTCCTCTCTAAACTCTCAATATTTTATGCTTTAATTTTTTTTTATTAATTAACAGGTAAATTTTCAAATAATTATTTGTTGTGAACGTATAATTTTATGATATATCTGTTTATTTGAATTTATATTAATGAATAATAAAACAAAATATAACTTATAAAATATATAACCATTTAAACTTTTATTTGAGATAGTATTTGAGATAGTAGTACAAAAAAAATAATTATTCAATAATTTTATGTTATTAAATATATAATTATTTTTTATTTTTTTTGGTAAAGGTCAATCTCATATAAAATCAAAGTAAGATAGTACAGTATATTGGATGGGGAAATACCTCTAAAAACTAGCTCTCCAAACATCCAACAAAAAACATATAGCACAAAAGAAATAGAAAATATAACTACTAATTATTATATAATTTAGTTTACATACACTTTCCATTTTTTTTATTATACTTATAATTATTAAGACAAATAACTTAATAACAAAAATTGAAAAGTGAAATAATTGAAATAAAAATAAAATCATTTATTCAACCATTTAATTTTATTAATTATACATTGATTAATCCTTTATTATTCACAGAAACACTTATATGATTTAAGTGACCAACAAAAGCTTACGGGGTGATCAATGAAAGCACTAAAAATTATTATATTACGGGTTATATGATTTCAGTGACCAATGAAAGCGTTAGAAAATACTCATGAAAGCGCTAAAAATTATTTTATTACGGGTTATACGCTAAAAATTATTATATTACGGGTTATATGATTTCAGTGACCAAAGAAAGCGTTAGAAATTATTACGGGTTATATGATTTAAGTGACCAATGAAAGCGCTAAAAATTACTCTATTATGTTTACGTGAACAATGAAAGCGTTAGAAATTACTCTATTATGTTAAAAAAATTTAAATGACCAATGAAACCTCTAGAAATTACTCTATTATGTTTAAGTGACAAATGAAAGCGTTAGAAATTACTCTATTATGTTAAAACACTTCGACATTTTTTTTTGTTTTCTATATTAAATTATAAATACAAATAAATTAATAAAAATAGCTAAAATCTTTTCTGAAGATGAAAAATCTATATTTCAAGTAAGGTGGTGGCAATTGAAAAATGTGGCTTGGATTATGACAGACTTCATTTCTGCCCAGCTGACATTCAATATGCCTTCTCAATAAACTTTTCAGGATTTCCACAATCTTTTTATTTAATTACTCATTATTTCTCCATATTAATATAATATATGTTTTTCTTTGATTTCTACTATGAACAATTATTTTTTGTAATATTTTTTCGAGTAAAATATTTTATGAACCTATATGAAACTTTCATTCAATACTATACTCTTTGCACTACTTTAACATTTAGGTTCTTTGAGAAGCAATTTGAATTAGCTTATGCAACAAAATTGCCAATGTTTCTTCACATGCGATGAGTTGTCGAGGATTTCTTTAATATTACAAAATTATTATTATAAAACGTTGTAAATTATTATTGAAAAGTATTTTAAGAGAATAATTATATTAACAAAACAAGATATAATTTAATTTAATTTAATTGCTGAATCAAAATTCAAAATATTATATTATTAAACTATATTTCTAATATTTTTTGATATTATTTCTCAGTATTAATACCTGTAAATCAATAAAATAAATTAAAAAAGAGAGATGGTCAAAACACTAAAAAAATAATTATCTAACAATTTAAGTTTATCGGCTATACAATCAATCAAATTTTATAATTTAAATGAGTTATATACTACAAAAAATAAATTAAAATGTTCGAAAATACTATGGAAAACGTTGATCAAGTTTTTTTTTAAAATTACTACATCTATAAACTACGAATAGTCTTACTTCTTTTGTAATATTTCAAAGGAAGTAAGACCATTCGTTTGAGAATAATATTTATATAACTTTTTTAAAAGAAAGGAAAGAGATAAAGTAGAAGAATAGAGATTTATATCATTTTCTATGTGGTGTTTGTCTACCCAAACCAGTTAATAATTTTAATTTTCTTCTCTTTACAATTGATTCTTCAATTAGTTCTTTACTTCAATCTATTAATTATAGTATATTTAAATTCATCTCAATTAATTATAAATTTAAGATTTATCATATGTACTTCCATTTAATAGTTATGATAGATTCCTTATATTTATCAATTATATTCCCCCTATTAAAATTAAATATAGAAATTAATAAAAAAAAATAATAATAATAATAGTATAATTCAATCAAACTATTATATTTCAAATATTATTCATGTTCCTAATACTAATAATAATAATAGAAATTTTTTAATTAATATTTTTATTTCTCATTTTATAGAATCATAATAAATTTTGGGATTATATCATAATCTCAAAATTTTATATTATCTGAAATCTATTATATTTATATTTTAAAACATTTTTTAAATAATATAATTATTTACAACTTTATCAATTCAAATAATATTATTATAAATACAATTATAACAATTTTTTTATTAACCTTATTTAATTTTAATTCTTTTTTTCTCTAAAAAATATTTTATACTTTTTAAATTTATAATTACTTAATCAATGTTATCCTTATAAATACTATCATTCTTTAAAGTATTTTACTGTTTTTTTCCTATTTTTAAAAATATCATTGAAATTCCAAGCTTCACTTTTTTCGTCTGATTCAAAATTGTTATTTCGCTTTCAACGTCGTTAATTTTCAATTATAATATCATATGCTATGACAATTAACAAAAGTCAAAGGCAATCTTTGTAAAAAGTGGGGATTCAAAATTGTCATTTCGTTTTCAACGTCATTAATTTTCAATTATGATATCATATGCTATGACAATTAACAAAAGTCAAAGACAATTTTTGTCAAAAGTGAGGGTTCTGAGGTCGGATATTCACGCACGGATAATTGTATGTTGCAGTTTCAAGTGTCTCTAATAGAGCAAGTTTGAAATTTTTATGCTATGATCAAAATGGGAACCTCACGAATAAGATTACTAATGTAGTTTACAAGTAAGTGTTCAGAAATTTGCTAAAAAAAATTATATTGAATTCTATATGTGAGATGAGTAGTTTAAAAAAATTTGTCCATATCTATTACCACAGTATAAAATTCTTATATGTATATCTATGTATATATATAGGCCTAAAAATATATTTATCAAAAATTCATAAATACAGGAATAAACTACAGTTAATCATCCCGGTGCAACGCACGGGCTGAATCAACTAGTACATATATAATTTCTGGATTTCTAAATTCCAATTGGACGTTTAATATTGTTGTGTTCACACTAGAAAATTATAAATAAAAACAAAATTAATTATTTAAATTATTAATATTAATATTATAAAAAAATAATAGTTTAAATTAATTTTGGTAATACATTAATGTCAAATTTATTATATTAATCAAATTTTGGTAATATTTTTTACCATTTTCAATTTTGATAATACTTTTTAAGATTGTCAATTAATATTAAATAATAATAATAATAATATTGTCCACAATTTAAAATTTTAAATAAATAATTATAGTTGGTAGTAGTATTAATTATTTAATAAAAAAAATTAAAATTAATTTTTTTTAATTATCTACTAAATATAAATTAATTATTTAAAAAATTTCATACCATTACTTTTAGAAAAATTACAAAAACACACATTAATTATTTAAATAGGTCTATATACACGTTTAAATATAACAAAACTCTTTTATACACTGCTCATTTAAAAACCATCTTTACTACCTTAAAATACTAATATACCCTTACTGTTAAAATAAAAATAAACGTGTAATTAGAATGAGATTAAAACTACCAATAAATGTTCATAATCGACGGTCTAAAACTCTTTCTCTCCCAATCGGAGTGGCGGTGGCGACTGGGGAGAGAAGAACAGATCTAGAGAGCCGCTCGGTCGGTAGAGCCGACGGGCTGAGAAGATCGGAGACGGAGTCGGAGCGAGAAGGTGAGGGAGGAACAGGGCCGGAGAGCCGCTCGATCCGAGAGCTTTGGATTATGGAGTCGGCGGACAAAATCAACCGAAGATAAATTCGGAGTTGTTTGATTCTTGCCTTCTTATTGCTTGGTGTTGGTGCTTTGCTTTGGAGTAGCAGAAGCTAAATCTGATGGAGATGGTGTGGTGAAATTTAGAAGATGATTTTGGGTTCATCCGACTCTAGCAAATTAATTTATTGCTCCACCAGAAAATTAGTATAAATCATGTCATTAAAGAAATAAATTTATTGATTGGTTCCTGTAAAAAAAATTATTTAGATTTAGGGTTCATGTCAATGAAAAATTGATGTAGAAGACGATGTACAGTTTTTGGGATTTGTCATCTAAGATAAGGGGTATTTCGGGTAAAGGACTAATTTTTAGTGTAAAAATATGGTTTTTTAAAGTATAGTGTAGAAAAGAGTTTTGTTATCCAAAATTGTGTAGTTTTAAATTTCTCCCTAAATTATTACATACGATTAATAATTAATAAAACTAAAATTAAAATTAAAATAAATTATTTAATTATCTATAAAATATAAATTAATTATTTAAATAATTTTATTTGATTAATTTTAGAAAAATTTACAAAATATAAATTAATTATTTAAATTATTAAATACGATTAATTTTCAAAAAATAAAATCTACAAAATAAAAATTAATTATTTAAATTATTTTATACGATTAATTTTTCAGATAAATTATACGTGCATCGCACGGAAGTGATTCTAGTTTCTTTAAATACTTCAGAAAAAAATCAAAGATAAATATAAATTTATTAGTTTTTACTGTAATAATTTTTTTTAAAAAAGGAAAAACATAATTGTTTTATCAAACTTCAAAACTCATTTTTATCATCTGTCTACCTCATCATGCTTGCTATAGCAGCCTAGCACATACCAATAACTGCATAAAAGGTAGAAGGAAACAGAAAAAAAAAATTGAAAGGGTGAAAACAAAATCAACATCGTTTTCACTAACCACAACACAAGATCCACAAACGTCAAGCCATAATTTCTAAACACTAATTCTTCGATACAAGGGGTTCATAATAAGAAGTCAATCATTTTATTCCGAAACGATTGCAAGTAGAAAGATTATTAGTACAACGCAACACCAGATGCATGCATTTCCAACCGTCAGTCTCCCCTCTTTCGTTTGTTTAATAATTGCCACTGCTTAAGTAGAACCTCAACTCCTTCCTTGAGGGTAGCTTTTCTACCTTCATTGTAGTTCCACATTTCCGAGGTAATATACGCCCCGCTAGGGTTATACTCATTAATCTCTAACAGAGCTGATGTCACAGCATCGTAAACTTCAACGCCGTAACTTTTCTTCAGATCCCTCAGTTTTGCATCATCTGCTATCACAGTCTAACCAACAAAGACAGTTCTCTTAAATCAAGCTTACATTTTGCAAGTGTGTGTATATCATTTGTTGTATTTATTATTAAACTACAGTATGCACAAATTTGTTTTAACCCGTGTACCACTTAAAATGAGATGTTTCAGGCGAGCTTCGCTTTACACAATACAAGGATATACATAAAAAAATGTAAGAATAAGAAACTATACACGTCTGACACCTTTGGAAATATGGTAGGTGACAATAAAATCTAATAACTAACATCTCAAAACATGTTATTAAGACACTATGATGTTATAAAATATTTAGCAGGACCACCACAACTTGGAAATTTGGAATAGCTAACTGGGAATAGAAAAAAATGAATGGAAAACGTGAAAGCAATACCCTTTGCCTAACTGCCTAAGTCATGCTCAATCACCATTTTAAAAGTAATCATGTACGTTTATACAACTATTTAAACCTAACCTTTTTTTCGTAACCACATATAGTCGGTCAATAGAGCTTGAGAATGTTTGTATTGTACTTCTTAAAAGCATACGTTAACTGTTGAAGTGACTTAATAATAACAGAAGTAAATGCAAAAACATATTTGCTTCTTATATGCTTTTAACTGCATACCTTAGGTTTATCACCGGTGTCATCCACCTTAAAGGGATGCCATGCAGGGTCTCGAAGATATTCCTCCCACAGGGAGCACAATTCTGTTGCTTTCTCATCTGCCTCAGCCTCACTGTACTTCCTTTTCATTGCTCGATGAAATGGCTTGTCGTCAAGCTCCCCCATTCTCTTGATACTAATGTGGGAATTTATTGCCAAATCTTTCAAGACCTAGAAGGCAATTTTTCGGCCAATCCATTAACTTTGTACCAATGATAACTAAAAAGAGAGAAGACCTATACCAATTTAAAGGAAATAGAAATGCATAAATCGCATGATTTTTGAAAATAAAAACGATTTTTTTAACAATTTCAAGAATCACTTGTTCGTCCATTACTGGACTCCCACGTAACTATCTTCTCGTCTGCATTTAGTTGGAAATGTTGAAAATTCGACTTCTGAGTAGAGGTCATTTTTAGAATTAGAAATATTATAAACCCAAAGAATTTTTTTAAATTAACATGTCACAATAGAAGATACTCCAATTGTGCGGTGAACAGCTAGGCCTCCAGTCATAACCCAATAAAGATCAGAAAGTTTCAGTTTAATTATAATGAAATCAAATTACAAAAAAGAAGAAGTAAAGAGCATGGTACGGAGTGAATTTTGTCAATGAAAAGGATATAGAACTAACATTAATCATTTCTTTTCGAGCTTCCTGCAGCGCGTCATTACAAATACGTTCCTGAATTTGTAATGTTTGGTTCATTGTTACCAGATCCTCGAGCTCGGATTCCTTCTCCCTCATTGCCTTGAGCACCATATCCACTTTGTTTAAGACTTCCAAGTCGCCTTCATCTCCCATGTGCTTCACAACATTGAGTTTACCTCTCAATTGCTCAATTTCAAGCTGTACCGCTTGTTTTGCATCCAGCTGTGTCTCCAGTAGAATAATTTTCTTATGGAGCTTTTCCTTTTCTTTCTGAAGTCACCAAGGTCAACATACAATATCTCGTAAATGTTTTTGAACTATAATTTCTGAAACAAGTACATCAGATATTATATGGGAAATGTAAAATTTAATACCTTCTGTTCTTCAGCCAACTTCATTACTTTTTCATCTGCCTTCCGTTGTTCCTCAGTCGCAGCTTGAAGGGAGCAATTTTTTACTGCATTCTGGAGAGATAATTGTACAAGAAGATTAGTATTTATGTATGCTTAATAGCTAAAATGAAAAAGGAAACAAAAAATTACGGAGCTATTGCACAGTGAAAATTACACTCTCATCAAAATATAGTCCATCTAACTTAATGTGATGATGTCTTTAACAAATGTGAGCTTAACAGTCATGGCACATATGATATGTAGACAAACGGACAAGGATTATCTTTCCAAAAATTGGTAGTCATTGGTAATGAAAACCTTTTATTAGACATTCCGCACGCATAATATGCATTACATTTATTTACATTTCCAGTACAGAAAGATCAGTCACTTGCAAGGAAAATATTCCGTGGGCATTTTTATGGATATGCTTCTGCGGGACAATTCTTGAAACTGAAATTCTAAAAAAAAAAAAATAGGACCCACAACAATTGAGCAATGTAAGGAATGCTACTTGTTTCGTTACACCTATTAACAGACGTCAACCATCAATTACACTGTCAATAATAACAGGCAGATGACAGCATATGAAAGAGTGCATACATCAATTAGATGGGGGTGGAGGACACGACAGGCACCCTGGCATGGTAAGAACTTGTCCCTCAAACTTAAAAAATTGGGGCTCTACTCCAAAATAGATCATTTTAAAAACATTGAAACTTCATCTTACATTTATTATTGCACCGCACCAACCCCGAGCAAAGTTGCTATATTTTTTTAGCAAAATGCTATCCTTTCATCATGTCATCACCATTAACCATAAATATGTATTATGATGTTTTTTTAATTCTTACTTGCATGGAAAAATCGGAGGGAGCACAGTGTTTGCTTACAAATACTAACTTTTGGAGGAAAATTGATCTGAACTGATATTGAGGAACGCAGTGGCTTTAATACACATAAGTTGAGAGGTGATATGCTTAAAATTTACCTTGGGGTTGACATGCCTTACTATATATATTTGAGTAATAAGAGCTTGCAATACTTTATTTGGGAGGGTGTGGCAGAATGGCCAAATTTGGGGTCGGAATGCTATACCAGAACGAAAAACAAGATTGCCAGAGGCAAAAAAAGATTGTTACTCCATCTAATTTGCGCATTTCAACGTAGAAGGGTTTTACAAGGGAAAAAAAATTAACACAGTAGTTTCAACAAAAACCACACTCATCAAGCCTTAAATTTGGAGTCGAAATGATATACCAGAACGAAAAGCAAGATTGCCAGAGGCAAAAAAAAAAAAAAAGGATTGTTGCTCCATCTAATTTGCATATTTCTCTAATTTGCATATTTCAATGTAGAAGGGTTTTACCAGGGAAAAACATCCAACACAGAGTAATTTCAACAAAAGACACACTCATCAAGCCTTCTGTAACAGTAACATATAAAATGTGACAAATAAAGTAAAATCAGATTCAATGAACAACTAATCGATCAACATTTTTTTCTACAAGGTACATATACTTTTATAACAAAAATAGGGACAAGACATCCCTAAACTCATTGCAAAGTTGGATTACCTAGCAATAGCATAGTACCAGTTTCTAGATATACATCAGATCAGATATAAAAATACCCTTAAAAGCATGTAACAGATCTAAGTGACCACAGAGCCACAGAGTCGATCATTGGTAACCAAATACTAGCATTTCATTTTCATCAAATTCCAGAGCAGCTAGCTCGGCCAGGGATTTTCTGAAAGTGTTTCGCTTCATTGGTAATTTGGTATACAACATATACCATATTAGACTAGGTGGCACTTAATATCAGTAAAGATCCAGATTTGGCACAAAACAATCAACAAGGACCAACTCTGGTCAGAGGTCACTAAGAGATTCCAAAGCACTAGGCCATCGCAACATGCTAATGACATGTTATATTGTGAATGAGGAGTAGTACCTCATTTCAAGTTAATCAGTGTAAGCCAATGAATCATTAACATACAAATACACTCACAAACATCTAAGAAAGATATACTGAACCTGTTCGAGGTCTTCAGCGAGCTTTTTTCTCTCAATTTCATTGTGTGTCTCACGTTTCATCAGTTCCTGACCTCGGAGCTCCAGATCGTTCTTTTGGGTTTCCAGTTGAAACTTCAGCCTCTGGTGGTCATTGACTATCCTCTGGTAATGATCTTTGGCACTTGACGCAATCTTTTTTATCTCTGGCAGACACAAGGGAGATATCAGGTTTATAAGCACATCCAATGATATCTATCTTAAAAAACAACTAAACTTAATGAGCGTAAAACCTTCGTTGTAAGCTTGATGAATATTATCCTTTTCCGTGACCATCTTGCGTAGAGAGCTTTCAGTCTCCTCGAATTTATTCGCCATCTCCAGCAAGTGCATCTTCTTAGTCTCGATAACATTCGTCAAATTACCAACAAGCTTGTTAGTCTTTCGAGCTTCCTCTTCCATTATATCTGCTATGGTTCTAAGATCTCCAATCTTTCGAAGATTTTCCCCCACGATGTTTTTTGAATTATAGTCATCTGCGCGAGCAACCCATGCATAAAGATCCGATTTTTTTTCGTTCTTTGCCAGCCAATTCTTCCTTCCATGCTGATTGGCTTCGTAGGCTTTCTCAAAAGACATTGCATTGGTAAATCCAGACCAATCCTTATGGAATTCAACAATAGCGGTTCCTGAATGACCTTGATAATTCCACAAAGGTCGCACTCTAGTCGGATTAAATCCTCTCTCAGCCAACTGATCCCTCAGTTTACTGCCACTCTCCCCTACATATCTACCCTCCTGAAAGTAAGTAGGGATGTTTATGACAATGCCGATCCATGGCCAGACTAACATCTCATCATGGTCATGCTCTGCGAGTGCATCTACCTCATCGGAGGGCTTTGAAGGACCAGCATCAGTAGCCATGTCATTCTCCAAGTACTTTGCAAGCGCAAGGTGATTTGCCTTGTCTTTTCCGTTTCTTTTCTGTGAACTGCAGCTGCCAATCGAACCCGCGTGCTGCAAGAGATCTTTAAAATGGAAGTCCCTCTTTTTTTTCTTGGTGCAGAAGGGGCACGTGTAAGCTTCGTCGGATATCTTAACCTTGTGCTTACCGTTCTTCAGTTCCTCGTATGCCGCCTCTGCGTACTCCTCGGTTTCAGAGTCGGAGACGTCAGTATCTTCCCCAGAGCTTCCCATGACCTTGACCTCACTGGAAATAAAACAGAACTTCAGCACCAGTTTCCGTCCAAATTGGCAAACAAATTCCTTAAAACTAAAGAAAACAATGTTTTTCTTTCACAAATTGACATGCATTTTCTCGAATCGATTCACACAGACTGGAAAATTCAAGATCTGAGCTGAAATATAGGCGAAATCGAAGGTACGAGAACAGAAGCCAAGAAAATCAAAACAAAAAAATAGTTACCTGAGAATCGATGCGAAATTGGATGTTGGTCGGCGAGAAATGAGAAATCGAAGCAGCGGCGATCCACGGAAATTTGGGTAGAGAGAGTGAAAGAGGAAAGGGGTTTTCTGGGTTCAGTCACGGGGGTAGCGATGACTGAGCAGTGAAAAATAGGAAGACTGCGAAAAGTACAGATTTTGATGATTCTCGAATCTCGAATGCAACGACTGACCGAGTTGTTGAAAATCGCAATTATGTCGTAATAATAGTAATTGTATTTATTTATTTCTCGTGAGGATAAAAATAAAATATTAAAATTGCCCTAAAATGAATTTGTAATTGTCATACGTTGTTTTGAATTATCGAGCAATGGAGAAAATGTAAAAGTTGCATATTTTTAAAAATAAATTTATACAGTATAATATAATTATGATAATTTATTTTTAAATACGGCCCAATTGATAGTCCTTGAAATTTAATCAAACAATATACTCCTAATCCCTAAACAAATCACTACATTAAATCTCCAAATCATCCTTGTAGAAGAAGGATTCAGTTTACCAAAAAATAAAAATCGCCACATACAGTATACTAGTATAGTTTTTTTTTTTTAAATTTAGAACATTAATTAATATTATTTGATGATGAAGAACATCGGCGATGAAAGAAGGGAAGCCCTAGCACAATACGCAGTCGATTTGGCTTGTGGAAATGTTGGCGTGTGCACCTTCCACCTTTGGAATAGGTATTTCACCCCTAATTCCGACTCCCCTGAAATATGCCAAATCAAATTCAACATCAGGTTCGAGTTCATATTCACACGACGAACCCAACACCCCACCACGCGGTCAGACGTGTCTGCCCACGTGGCGGTTCCGCTAGACGACTTATTAGCCGACGAGACACGTCATCAAGTGTGCCACGAAAAGACACGTGTAGCCATCGTGAAAGCCCTCGACGAGGCCTATCTGCCTCATTTTCCATATCGGGATTCTAGTGAGCGGGATCACTTGGTGGCATTTGCGTGGAAAGAAGCGAGCGTTATGACGAATTTGCCCCTGAGAGGCGGCTACAAAGATCTGAATCTCGACTTGTTGGTCGGTGTTAGGAACCCGTTTGTTTGGATATTCGATCCGTCGGAGGGAATGTTATTCGACAAAAACAACTTTTGTTACGCTTGCGCGGTTGAAATATTGCACGACGAGACGAATGTTTCATGTTGCGACATCTGCTTAGAGGATTTCGCTAGTGTTCAAGGATGGCGCTTTCCGTGCAAGCACGTTTTTCACGGTGATTGCATCCAGAAATGGCTGACCATCCGTCTAGACTGTCCGGTGTGTCAATGTCAACTTAGATAGATAGATATGAGCATTTTGAAATAGCTAGTTTCTAAACATGATCTTGTGTTCTTTTCTATAATTTCGAAAACGGAATTGTGTTTTATCCTATTTATTAATTACACCCTTTTACTTACTTAACTAGTATATTTTTGTTTCCTGCAATGGCCTAACTAACACTTACAAAACCATCAGCCATATATATAGTTTTTCACATTGGAAAAATGTCCATGTATGAATTACTACGCATGTATTACATGATCAGGCTGATCAGGAAATATATAAGGATCAAGCTGAGATACATTATTACAACCATATATGGGCGTCTTGAGGAATATGCCCGTACGTGATATAAGTTCCACCGAGAGTCTCTATCAAGCCGGTTGTGAACTATATATGTCACTTGTTGATCAATATCTCGAGTTCCCACATACTTTCCTCTTCGGACTGTTTGAACAGCTGAAAAACAAGTACATACCTTGATCCTTTTTTCTTGGAAAGTATATGTCACTGTCCTTGTACATGTTGTTGTTGGTCTGATCCTTAATTATAATTCTGTTGGTATAATATGTCGAATTTGAGGTCATTGATCTTTCTCTCCAGCCAACATATCGCCTCTTCCACTAGTGCTACTTCAGCTCGAAGAATCTGTACCTGCATTGGGTCACTAGTAGTGATCAACACACATTTTTCATACGATCGATCCAGTGATGTGGATGTAAACATTAATCACAACATCGAGTCGTGATGAATGATATGATGGAGTATATAGTAGACGAGTTATATATGTACATACCATCAATTGAACGATGAATATAAAGTATATATTCACATCACCGAGTTTGATCGATCACATGCAATTAATGGATAGATGATAGTCGATAGAGAGAGAGAAAATATTAATATATCGTAAATATAAAGTACAAGAAAATTAACCTTCAACGGTAGCAATGGAGCTGCAGGTCTTTCCATTGCACGCTGCAAAACTCTCTTCCCATCTTCTTCATCCAACTCTTCCTTCACTATTTTTACCTGTGGACATATTGCATACAACACGGTTCGATTCATTTAAACTGATAGAAGAGTTGCAATAGAATTTTGAAGAAAGGCATACATGTTTTCGGCTGTAAGGTTGATCACTTTGCTGATCTGCTCTCAACAAGTCTTTAAATTTCATGTTCAAGTTAACAGCAATACTCGAAGTGGGGAATATATGAGACATGTGAAGACATTATTTAACCCCTTTTAAGTATATATAAAATTGATGCATAGTATATAATAAAATTAGAGTTATTATTATCAACTGCTCGATTGAATTTTTAGTGTAGAATTGTTGACTTAACTAAACAGAGTACATTGCCCGGTATTTAATTTATTATTTTAGAATAAAAAATAAGCTGCTTGTATTTTCTAAACATATTACTCTATTACGATAAACAAAATCATTTAGATGAGTGATTGACTTGAAAATTGAAATGATTAAAAAATACATTAAATTTAAGACGACGCGGTCCGTGGGATTGTAACAAAAAAATATTTTACAAATGTAATAGTAGTAGTATACAAGTAGTTTGCTTTGTAACCAAAGATACCTTACAAATGTATTAGTATACAAAGTTTGCTATTGACCAATTAGTATATACTATGAATTGTGAGTTAAGTAACTTTTATTTGGAACAATAATAAAATATATAATTGTTTTTATTTATGAACATGAATAATTGTAATAATTGTAAGTTAAGTAATTTTTATTTGAACAATAATAAAATATATAATTTAATTGTTTTTATTTATGAACATGAATAATTGTAAGTTAAGTAATTTTTATTTGAACAATAATAAAATATATAATTGTTTTTATTTATAAAAATGACTGGGATTGGAACCAAAAATACTTTACAAATATATTAGTATACAAGTTGTTTGCGTTGGAACCAAAAATACTTTACAAATGTATTAGTATACAAGTAGTTTATTAGTATACAAGTAGTTTGCGTTGGAACCAAAGATACTTTACAAATGTATTAGTATACAAGTAGTTTGCTATTGAGCAAATTAGTATATAGTATGAATTTTGAGTTTAAAACAATAATAAAATATATAATTGTTTTTATTTATGAAAATGAATAAATGTAATTTCATTCTAATACTTGATTGAACATTATTATTGAATAATTTCGCTTGTAGCAACATTTGACTTATGAAAAAATGTATTTAACTATATCAAGTGTGTAGAAAAAGACATAAATATTGATTTGATAGACAAAACTATTGTCCTTCTTAAAAATAATTATATAAGTAAACCGACTTATAAATTGAACGGAAAAAATTATACAATTGAAACTAAAAAAAATACTATTTATAATGTTATATCTACTATTTATGCATACTTTTTTTTAAATGTATCAACTAATTAAAAAAAAGCGTGCATAAATATGTAAAAGAGAGATATTTATCAAAGTATAAATAATAAGTATTGTATTTATAATTAATACCTCCATAAGTACTTAAAAAAAACAAATTGTTATAAAAATTATAACACACATTTCACATAAAACACACATAAAACATACACAAATTTTGTTTTAAAAATTATAACGTAAACACACATAAAATACACACCACGCTCCACATCACAAGAAACAAAGAAACAATTATCATCTCCTCTATATCCCACATATACAACAAAGTCCTATCGAAGTTGAAGCGTACCGATCATCGAAACAAAAGAAATGATTGTATTCATGCTCGTACGTATAATCGATACAAGCAAGTCGACACGATCGACAGAGTTTCCAAGAAAATTTATCGATCATGCACGCGCGTACGTTTAATTAATAAAAAAAACTTACATATGTAGTTGTTTATTGACCTCAAGCAAGTATGACCTCAAGCAAGTATCCCACCATGTTCATCCTAGGAGGTCATCTTCATCCGCAGCGGTGGTCCCTTCGTAATTCCGAAGTCGAACCATTTCAATCTATCATAATGGAATATTAATGCAGAGTCAAGTGTTTAGAGTCAAGTGTTTATAGAATATGAGTAAAGTAAATAGAAAATATGGAGTAAAGTAATGGCGTGAAAGCCATTAATATAACAACTTCATTCTGTTGGAATTCAATATATAGAGAGACAACCACATGCATTAAGTAGAAAAAATTATATTGAACTTTGTTAGCATGTAGTGATAAATATGTACAAAATTAAAAAAAAAAATTATTTTATTGACTTTTTAATTAAAAAATTGAAGTAAAAATATATTTTTAAATTAATAAATTAAGTAGTCGAAAATAATGTTAAAAAATAGGAAAAACGTAAAAATATACATTTCTTTTAAAATAATAAAAAATAGAAATAATTATTTCTGTAGTTAAAGTGTAATAATTGATACGATATAATTCAAAAATAAAAGTGTGACAATTGACTTTCAACCATATTTCCTTAAACCACTATTCATAAGTATCTGGCATAAATAACATTACAGAGTAGGAGCAATTGTCAAATTAACTAACTATACTATATAACAATAGTAATTAAGTACATAGTTTTAATGTTCATTATTTTAACCACAATCGGCCACACACAAAAAACATTCTAATTATTTTTTTAATTTAAAATATAATTTTTACTCAATTATTTATTTTTCATTTTTTTTTTTGTACTTTTCTAAAATTAAATTAAAAAATTAACATTTTTCAAAATCTTGTGTTAAAAAAGAGTGTGTAAACTCTTTGAGATCTCATAATAGTTTATTTACTTGGTTTTTAAACTTTACTTATAACTAATTTATATTTTAATTAAAAAAAAAAATCAATTCTATCATTTATTTCTTGGTTAAAAGTAAAAAAAATAATATTAACATTTTTTTTAATTATCTTTTATCATGGACAAGAAAGTGGTAACACTGCCTTTTTTAGATTTTAATTTCAATTTAATTCAATTAAACGAAGATCAATTAAATTTTGTTCAATTTTTAAATTATTTGTAATTTAAAAGTCTTGAAAAAATTATAAAATTGAAATTAATTAAATAAATGATAATATATGAGTGTATAAAAATCATGATTATTAATATTAATATTAATATTATTATTCCGTTTAGTAATAGTAATAGCAGTATGTATGTGTGTATTTTATTTTATCTAAAGCAGTTTAGTTTATTGAATTTCATATTTAAAATTTCTTGAATTTATAAAATTTTAAAATTTTTAAAAAAAATATTCTATTACATCGGTCCCAAGACTCCCAACTGTATATATGCATGGTTAGGGTCGGGTGCGGGCCGGGTCGATCCCAAAATTTTTAAGGTCTAACCCAAAATTCGATTTTTTGTGTGTCCGAGTTTTTTTAAAATGAATCCCGGTTGAGATCGAGCCCGACGGTTTGAGTCGGGTTTTCGAACTTTTCGGGTTCATTTTTTTAATTTTAAAAAATTGTTATTAATTATTAAAAATTATTTTTTATTAATTTTTTTTATAAAAATAATAAAATTTTAAATTTTAAATAATACTACAATTGTATATCATATTTATAATTTATATTTTTAAAGTTGAATTATTAATTAAAATATTATATAAAAAATATAATATTTATTAAAAAAATTATATAAAAAATAAAAAAACGAACTGTTTGGGCTTTTGTCCCAATTTTTTTTTTTTTGGCATGGGCTTGATCTGGGCCTTGGCAGATCAATCCTAAAAAATTTTGAGCTCAACTCCGCGACGTGTTTTTTTTTCAAATTTTCGATCCGGTGCTTTCGGTTTTCGGCCCAAAAGCCCACATCTATGCATGCCATAGGTAGATTAAAAAAAATTGACTTGTTAGATAAAAAGTAAAAATTATAATTTTTTTTTTTATAATTAAAAAGTAAAATATTTGTTTGAATGAAGTTTGAAAAGTATGTGAAAAAAGTAAAATAAAATAGTATTTTAAAATAAAAAAATTAAATAATTTTTTAAAGTACGTGAATAATTAGTTGAGACCTTTAAAAAAGGAAAATGCTTATAAATAATTGAGACTATCATCGAATACATGACATATATTATATATATATATATATATATATATATATATATATATATATATATATATATATAAATAAATAAATAAGTAGTACTAATAAACTATTTTCATTAATTTCATTAACAAATGATTATTTGATGTGACGTCGCGTACGTGTACCGCCACATGGAGTGGCCCACTTTGTATATACTGTATACTTACATTTGTGTTATACCAAATGTTACACTTCTTAATATAATTATAATATAGTATAACATTATCAAATTTCATTTAATTTTACCCGCAATAGTATCCAAATTATAATATAGTATAACATTATCAAATTTCATTTAATTTTACCCGCAAGAGTATTCGAATTATAATATAGTATAACATTATCAAATTTCATTTAATTTTACCCACAAGAGTATCCGAATGAGTTGATGGAGTAGGAGAGCCTGAGATCGAGAGGTCACAAATTCTAACCTCCTAACAACACTTTATCGATTGAGCCTACACACAAAAATTAAAATTACTCAATTAAATATTAAAGTTAATTAAAAATAATAAGTATTGAAAAATATAAGGCATAACTTGCAAAACACAAACACATAACATAAATCTTCATTTATCAACACTAAAATCACAATTACATAACAAATTCTCAGTACATTTATCACTTAAGATCTTCTTTTACACTGAAACTGGTTGAACTGAATTGAACAATCATCATTACATAACAAATTCTCATTGCATTTATCACTTATGATATTTTTTTGCACAGAAACCGTCAATACATTTATCTTATGAACTTTTTTTGCACTGAAAATTGTGTGTTAATTGAATTTAATAGAGGTTTGAACTGAATTAAATTTAAGTTCAATTAAATTAAAATTTTAAATATATATTAAAATATTAATCAATTATTTTAATATTTTTTTTAATATAAATAATTTTATAAATATTTTAATTTTTATATAATAATAATAATAATAATAATAATAATAATAATAATAATAATAAAATAGCAAAGAAGTGTGTCCATTTTTTATGGACGGAGGGAATAAAAATAATAATAAAATTACAAAATTTATAAGTATAATAATAATAATAATAATAATAAATAAATAACTTAAATGATTGAATAAGTTGGAATTGAACTAGACTAAACTAAAGTTAAAAAACATGCTCTTATTCTTCATTAAATAATACAATCATAATTATACGATACTAAAGTTACTAAAGTGTACTAATATATATGTGTTAATAGGTCTATATACACTTAATTGTACAATATTAATTGCTTAATAAATTAGTCAATTAAAATAAAAATTTGTAAAAATCATGATATGTATTTACAATATTTTTCAATAAATTGAATTATTTTATTTTTTTGAGATAAAACAAAAAAAATATATATAGATTATTCATTGATTTTTTAATACATATATATATTATTAGCGATTTGCTAGCTGGACGCAGGCCCCTGTGCACCCCGGAGCTCCGGAAAAGGTATTTCTCCCCTTCCGACTCGCCCCAGTATCACATCAACTTCAACATCACGTTCGATCGAGTTCAAATTCACACGACGAATCCAACACCCCACCACGCGGTCACACGTGTCTGCCCTCGTGGCAGTTCCTCGATTAGCCTACGAGACACGTCATCGATTGTGCCACGAAAAGACGCGCGCAGCTATCGTGGAGGCCCTCGAGGAGGCCTACATGCCTCATTTTCAGGAAAAAACTCATTTCCGCTTCTAGCGAGCGGAATGACTTGGTGGCCTTCGCGTGGAAAGAAGCGTGGGAGAGGGGCGTTACGACAAAAAGAACTTTTGTTACGGTTGCGCGGTCAAAATATTGCACGAGACAAATGTTTGTTGCGGGGTTTGCCTAGAGGATTTCGCCAGTGTTCAGGGATGGCGATTCCGTGCGACCACGTTTTTCACGGCGATTGCATCGAGAAATGGCTGACCATCGGTCGAGAATGTCCCGTGTGTCAATTTCGGCTTAAATAGATCGAATGAATTTTGTAATTTTCGGATACCGAGCTGGCTTTTAGCATGTGCATGTTGTGCGCTTGTAGAGGGCCCCAAAAATTTTAGGGCCGAATTTTTTCTATACCAGTTCTATTAAAAATATATACTCCGTATATTTTAATGTTAATAAAATTTTGTTGTGCTTAATATTGTTTATGTTTTAACAAAAATAATTTGATTTAGCTAATAAAAAAAATTTTAGTGTTCGTAAAATCTTTGTTTTAACGCTAATAAAAAAAATTAGCGTTAATTAATTCTTTAAAAATAACAGGAGTTAGATGAAAATACATTTATACATTGATCTGAATTTTTTTAAAGAATTTATACATAAAAATAAAATTAAGTATTTGTTTAAGCACTAGTTAGGACCTCATATTCACATTTAAGTTTTGTTATACTTAATCTTTATTTATGTTTTAAGAAAATTTGTTTAAGATTTTTTTTTTGTTTTAGCACTAATAAAAAAAATTGTTTTAGCTAATAAATTTGTTAAGAATAAAGAAGAGTAAGATGAAAATGCATTACTACATTAATCTGATTTTTTTGAAAAAATTCATGCCACAAAAAATAGTTAAGAAATACCATTTATTATTTTATATTTATTTACGCACTATCTAAGCCCCATATTTACATTTCGCATAGGCCACCTAAACTTTCAAGACGCCCTCACAGAAACTTTCAAGACGGCCCTCTTACGAATAATTGGGTAAGATTGAAATGAATTCTCCTTTGGTGGCCGAATTTTAGTACTACTGTAATATGCAATTTACATGCGTTGACGTTGACCAACAAAATCATCCATTTTTTAATATTTTATTTTGTAACTTGGCGACTACGAAATCAAAAGCCCAGAAGCCCTTTTCCGTCATTTCGCCCTTCGTCCATGGCAACGCGCTATTCTCTTTTATATACTGTATACGATACGTATGAAAGGAGCTTTCGTTTCTCATTTCCTTTTCTCTGTTACCAATTCAATCAACTCAATTTGATGTTGTGAATCCATGATTTGAGAACGATTCCGAGCTCCTTTATTTTCTGAATTTGGGGGTTTTGTGGAATCAAATGATTCAATTGTTTCGCAGAATTTTTGAGAACGAATTTGTTTTCTTCGTTTGAATTTTATTTATTTATTTATTTTGTGTTTGAAAAAAAAAATTTCAATTCAGGCCGAATATACAGCGTATTCATTATTCTTTAATTTTATTTTGGTTTTGGTGTGTGAAACATTTTTTTTTTTGGTTTTTGTGTGTGTAAAAGTAGAGAAAAAATAAATAAATTGAAACCCTGTAACTTAATTTGATGAAGTGCAAGATTTATGATGCCTCGTCCAGCGAGCTTCGTGTGAGGCAGGCGACCGGAGGCGGAGGCGGTTTGAGCCTTGAGAGCGAATATGATTTGGCGATGATGGTTAATGATTTCTTGGAGAATGGTAACAGCGGTGGGACCGACTCAAGATACAGCAGCGACAGCGATTCCAGCCCCTCTGATCTCCTTCACCTCTCTGACAAAATCTCTGTTAGTCCCCTCTATTCCTCTCTGAGTTTTCATTAATTATTTCGTTGATTATTTCTGGCCAATTACTTCTTAGTTTGCTTATAATGAGATGAAAAATGCAGAAAGCCTTTCAAAGGCATATATTTTTGGTTTATCGCAGACGATGTTAGTAGGACATACATGCCAATTTTCCGAGTTAATTGACGTTAATGTGGTCCATTGAGAAGTTATTGGAAGTTGATTAGACCAAAGACCCGCCAGATGAAAATTGACCCGTTAGTCAGCTTAATGTTAGAACTATTGTGGGTTTATAGGTTAACAATTTTGATAGAACCTTGGGCTATCGTGGACTCTATGGGGTAGTGAGAACATTACGGTAATGTTGACGTCATGTTAACGAACTTACTTGGATTTTAAGATTCTTGGTGCTTATGTGAAAAGGATATAAAAATATCATGGATTGGATACCTTTAAAAATATATTGCAACCTGTTTGAAATTCGCCCCTGTTATTAATCTTAACTAGGGTATTGTTGTATTTTGTCTGAAATATTAGAGCGATTTTCTAAACCCTCCCTAGTAAAATAATATCGGGCCCCCACCAAACTTATGTTGAAGTTTTAAGCAAATGTTCCATGAATGAAGAAATCCTAATTGCATATGAGACCTTCTAAATCTAAGAGTAGTTCTCTTTATTATGAATGCTCATGTTGTTTGTCCAATTGTCCCTAATCGTAGCTAATAATTCCATATGAAACCTGTGGAAGACCTTGCCCCATCTGATAAAGTATATCATTTTACACTTTTCTTCTTGTTTATGTTTATGATTTCGGGAACTTGTGAAATCTTATATTTGATTGAACTTCTAGCAATTCTAGCGATTCTTTAGTTATCTACTCCATGTCTATATTTGCTCTAACCGCTGTTCTAATTTTTTAGTATCTCAAGCTAGTGTTGAATCAGTACGAAAGAGATTTGTTGTTGGTGGTCAATTCTCTTGCACTTTCTATTAAAGAAAGAGACCTTCAAGCAGCAACTCCCAGCATGTGCAATTCTAGCTGCATCAGATACTCTCTAGTAAAGCTTCTCCAGCTGTCTGGCTATGATGCTGGTGTGTGCACATCCCGCTGGCCCATTAGCGGCAAGGTCCCTGGAGGTAACAATTCAGTTCATTATTTAAAAGAAAGGAAAAAACAAACTGGTTACTGTATATGTGTGTGTGTGTGTGAAGAGCTAGGGGATGGGAAAAGGGGAAGGAATAAACACTAGAAAAGCTGAGAGGTCAAATTTGTAAAATTAAGCATATGAAAAAGTTGTATCTTTATTTATGGAAGATAGTTTTTCTTTTTCATATGCATGGAACCTCAAAAGTAATATTTGTAACTACCCCCTACATAGAAGTGAACTTCGTTCGGATCTGTCATCAGGAGCTATATATGTGTATAGGAAATAGTTCAAAATGATAACTAAGTCCCAACATGGGAACTACCCGTTCCCACTGTTAATTTCAACCATCTGTAATGCTCATTCTATATTTCAAAATTGTCCCAGCCTAATTTTTGCATTGCACATGAGACTTCTTCTTTGATGTATTTGATTCCTGTTGAGGTACAATGACATATCATGTGTACTCAAATAACTCAGATGTTTTGATTGCGTGTAGGTGATCACGAATATATTGATGTGGTTTACTATAATGATACTGGAGATGCTGAGCGTCTAATTGTTGATATCGACTTCAGAAGTCACTTTGAGATAGCTAGAGCGGTAGAATCCTATGATAAGATATTGAATTCTCTTCCAGTCATTTATGTTGGCACTTTGACTAAGCTTAAACGGTATCTTCAAGTAATGGTCGAAGCTGCTCGATCATCTTTGAAACAGAACTCAATGCCTCTTCCTCCTTGGAGATCATTTGCTTATTTGCAGGCTAAGTGGCAGTCACCCATACCATATCAGCGGAAATATGTTCCCGACGAACATAACTTCAATGCCATCACACCTGTTGAACACCGTAACTGTGCTGGACATCTTAAAATATTGCATTCTCTACTTGTGTCTGAGATGGAAGTTGAGCGAATGAAGAGGCCCTTTAACTGTGATAAAAGGCTGAAGGTTCGTTGGCAAAGGCATCCAACATTCCACTTGGGGAGTGGAAGTTGGAGGGCAAAACTTATCCATAGCACTTAAATATTGCATCATAACTGAAGTGTTTTGAGAAAATTATTATTTTCGACTAAATTGATGCACACTCACCCCAATCATCTTTTTTACAAGTTTCTGGTTTTTGGAGCCAAAGTCGAGATTAATGGTTCCTCGACCAACTGCGGAAGAACTGTCAATACTGAGTAGAGTGGCTTTCATCCTATTGGAATTTTGTGTATTTGTTTCATTTGTTATTTTTGGCATACTGATTATATTTTCTGTTGTGTTGTGTAGCTCTTATGGGGAATTTAGCCTCTGTAAATTCAATTTATTGTTGTGGAAATTGCAAAAATTGTGTGAGTAGTCTATTATGCAAACTCTTACCCTAGCTATATACATTTATTAGTAATAGTATGAAATTATACTTGTTCCTTTATTTACTCAAACTAGAATTTATAGTACTCCATATTACAGTAACTTTAAATTTTTGCATATTAGTAATACTACTACTCCACTTGCTACTTGTGAGAATTTAAATATACTAAAATGGAAAAACCCAAAACCAAATTATGCGGCTGGGAATTGCCTTTATACATACCAGCATCCTTTCAGCTTGGTTACACCCAAATTTCCAACAATGTCGATGGCCATTTTCTCCCCAAATTTCTCAACTCTAAGCCCTAATTTAAGTACTCCTAAACCTTATCTTCCTTTCCGACCCTCGAAAAAGCTTCAATTTCAGTTGTTGGTGAGCTCCGATAATGGCTCCGGTGTGGCTGCGACTGTGGAGACTCCTCCTCCGAGCGGTTCGGATCCTTCCGGGTCAAATGGGACTCCGATGGATCCGTTTCCGGATCCAGCATTGAACAGCTTCAAGGACTCGAGATGGGTTGGAGGAACATGGGACTTGACGCAATTTGCCAACAATGGCAGCACTGATTGGGATGCCGTCATCGATGCAGGTACCTCGCTCATTATCCTACTCAGAAGCTGTGATTTTTTTTTTTTTTGTGAGATTTTTTTTTTTCTTTTGTTGGATTTTAATCTGTGATTTAGGGGTTTATGTTCTTATGTTATTATTTAGGTCTGAAAATATATGCTTATGGTGTAAACAATTAGGTTCATTAATTTTAAAAAACCATTGCAGAAGTGAAGAGAAGGAAGTGGATGCAGGTCAATCCGCAGTCATCTAGCAACGAAGAGCCTATAGTCTTTGACACCTCCATCGTTCCTTGGTGGGCGTGGGTTAAAAGGTTTCATCTTCCTGAAGCTGAGCTTCTCAACGGTTTTGCTTCTGCCCTCGACATCTTCGATTAATTAACCTAAGCCGGGCTTTGTTTAGTTCTTCGTTTATTCGTGCAGGTCGTGCAGCGATGGTCGGTTTCTTCATGGCGTATTTCGTGGACAGTTTGACCGGAGTAGGACTTGTAGATCAAATGGGCAACTTCTTCTGTAAGACGCTGTTATTTGTGGCTGTGTCGGGTGTGCTTCTTATAAGAAAGAACGAGGATGTAGAAACCTTGAAGAAATTAATCGAGGAGACAACGTTTTACGATAAGCAGTGGCAAGCAACTTGGCAGGATGAGATGCCAAACAGTTCGGAAAAGAAGTAGATAATAATCTAGCCTGAATTATTGCGAATCTTCTTTCTTCCCATGCGAGTATTTATTAAGATTGCGAGTCAAGTGCTATCTATTTCTTGGCCTCATTCATGATCCACGGGTTCTTGTTTGCACTAAACTAAGCTAGGGTTGCAAATGATCCGAGCGACTCTCGGGCTGCTCTAGTAGCATGTGTCATAAATGAGTCGAACATGAACATTGAATCACTCGTCTCTCTAGCTCCTCGAGCGGCTTTTGACAAAAGAATAGAGTAGTATTAAAATTTGAGTTAGCTTAAGTAAGCACGAAATGTTGGGCTCATTCAGCTCAAACTCATTTATTTTTTATCAATCATGTTTTATAAGATCAATGTTTGATTAAAAGAAAATTATTTTCATCACACTGAAATAGGCGTGGAGTGACGCATTTTTTTTGCTATATACAAGTCATCCTTCTGTCTCAAAAAAAATATAATTCACTTTCTTGGTAAATTCTCAAAAAAAAATACTCACTATTTTTGTAAATTTACAAAAAAAGTGAATAATCTTTTTCGAGACTACTACCATATTAGTATGCTAGTCGATGCATTTATTTGAATATTCATTTAAGTAGCAATACAAATTTGATGACACCATAATAATTCAAAATGAATCATAGTATATAAGTATTGATCATCAGAAAACCGAAAAAAAGGAAATAAATGTTTGTAAAATAATTGAATGAAATTATAGACAATTCTGGGTTGAGATTTAACTTTTTATGGTACAAGCATAAACTAGTGTGGTACAAGCCTTTGCTGCCTTGTATACTCCCATAGTGCAATAGCTCCACTGACATGAACATTAAGAGACCTAACTACTCCAAGCTGTGGAATCTCGATACAAGCATCCAACATGTGGATCAACTCCACAGGGATTCCTTCTTTCTCGCGACCGAGAACTAAAACCTTTGGAAAACAAAAGACAAAAATGTATCGAACATAATGATCCATTCATAATTATGTTAAGCAGAAAACTGGAATTCTTGAAAGATGTTGACGTTCAGATTTTGCAAGACAAAGAATCATAAAGTGCATATTAGGAAAACACTATTAAAACAAAAACAAGGGTATCATTCTGGGACGGGGAAGTCTACATGCTATGGAAGTATCGAAGTCTAGTGTCCAAAATCATGTGTATAAATCTTTGTTTAATTTCTTTCACGGATAAAGTCAATCTTAGCATGCAACTTAATTCTAAACTACTCATTTGTGATTAAGGAAGCTAAGTCGCTCTTAACAGAGTGATGAATACAAACCCATCCATAAACGCATGTCCTAATATAAGATAGTGGAGATTGATTACTTACTGTCTTCGTAGAAAACTTGTACTCGTCCAGTGGAAAGCTATTTGCAGTTTGCTCCAGACCTAGGATAGAAAAACCCTCTCGTTTCTTCTTCTCCAAGAATGTTTTCATGCTTGCCACCGGGACCTCAACAACAGGAACCCACTTCTCTGCTGTTACACTGATAAATCAAAGATGGTTTACGTTACTAGCAAATATCCATAGGTGGTTTGATACAATGAAATAAGAGTTGGTTTTCAGATTTCTATAATTACATTTATTAAAATTACAAAATCAAATAATTGCAGCTTGTTAGTGTACGCATTTACACAGCTGTTTTCAATAATAAGTGTCTCGTAAAATTTTGTTGTGTTGCACCACATTGCAGTATATTCGTATCATTTTTCTATTATGTCGAGAAGGATGTTCACTGTTGAGGCGTTGACACTTATGGATAAGCCTTCCCAATCCTCAGTGTATCACCAAAATAAGTGGGAATAAAATCAAAATCATATAGCCCGAGCAGGAAAATATTTGATCTATCTTCTGGACCCCCCCACATTATCAATATATCTCAAGGGCATATAGTATTCATGATACGTGGCTAGATTTTCTATTCTCAGGAGAATGTTTTTTTTCGCAAAGTAATCAGTTGTGGGGCAGAACTGAGAAACAGTAGAAACTTTTTTTTGCGGATTCACACAGAAAGGATAGGCAGTACCTTGGATGGAAAGACAAAAAATAGTTTGATTGGTGACGTAGAAAAAAACACTACATATAACAGTAAGGATGGATAATCTTGCTATCAGCCCTAAAATAGTTAAAAAAACACTGTTAATTAACCTGATAAGTTGAAACTGCTTGTCATTTAATATATTTTTGTCTGCGACAGCCAGTCCAGCTGCCCTAAATACCTGGATAAAAGATTGCATATAAATTAGATTTTTAACAAAACGTTCTAAACAAATCTGCGAAAAATCAAAAAAGAATGTCAAAGCAAAAAAATGAAAGTTGAAAGGATGTAGGTTAGAATATGGGAGTTTTATGAGTATAATACCTCACATGTTCGTGCCAATCCAGCTAGATTAGGTATTCGATCTACCAGTGATGCTAGAAGAATAATTTCTTGTCTGCCTGATTTTAATTTCTCAACGATCATTCCTCTTGAACGCATCAACTGATCGAGAAGTTGGTCTTCATTTTCCATATTTTCTGCATATGAAGCAAAGAAAATCAATAACATTTTAATAACAGCTGTTTATTTTGAACTGTATGTGTCTCTCCAGTCCCAAAAAACGTGATAGTCGCCCACAAAAAGGGTCAGTAAATGAGATCTTGTTTTGTCACTTAATGGTCTAGCAGCCGGAAATACTTTTAGGGCGCATAACTACTTTCAGCTGCCCAAGTAAAAGTTTCAACTCAATTTAAGAAAATCTTACTACACCTCATCTCTTCATTAAGAGTATTTGGGTGTTTTAGTAATATTTAAAAGACATGTAACAGGTAAAGATGGAGTAAATAAAAAGAGCACTTTATTGATCTTTTAAATATGATACTCCCTCCCATTCTTTTTATTTGTCGTTTAAGTCTTTTGCACACAATTTAATGAAATTTTTTTATGCCTTAACTAACCTTATTTATGATACATGAAAACTAATAAATTAATATTAAAATATTTTTCTAAAGAGGTTTTTATATCGAAAACTCTTAATATTCTTTGTACTCACATTAAACACAATAAAAACTTGATAACTATCATTAATTAAAATATAATTAATAAGTGCATTATAGGATATATATATATTACAAAACGTCAAATAAAAAGCAAATAGAAAAAAAACTAGAACGACAAATAAAAAGAATGGGAGGGAGTATTCAATAACAAATTATTACATGGACTTGGGTGCACGTAGATCTACGTGGAGATTATAATAAATATTTCAATTATACAATAATGAAGAACTAAGTAAATGTATATTTCATGTATAAAGTATTATTAATAGTTGCATAGCTATATTTTTCATTCTTGTAGAACTATATTTTTCATCAATTTAACTAATTGTAATTTCCATTCTTGTATAATTGTATTCTTCATTATTACTATATAATAATGTAATCTTCATCAGATCCACATAGATTTATGTGGAGTCGAGACCATGATATACATTCTCCTATTATTGGTCATTATTTTATTAATTTGGAAACTCGTATACCGAGAAGTTATACAGAATTTCAAACAAACACGAGCAATACATAATGAGCATTAAGTATAGTTGACGTACCCAAAAGCGAACCATATGATGTGTTTGTGTCCATAAAAACTTTGGAGCCTGAGTTTTCCATCTCATTCTTGGAAAAATTAATTTTTCTTTGGAAGTCATATAAGAGTTCTTTTTCTGGATGGATTACCGAGTGTCCTCCATTGGAGTTCAATGCATCTCTACATTTAAGATCGCCTTCCATTTGGATGATCTCATTATTGACCGCAGCTGCATCTTTTGCCATTGAGCATCTAAGACCGTCCCTAGTAACCTGTACAAATTAACCATGAGCAACAAACAAACGAGGAGGAAAAAAAAATCAAAGTAGCTAGTGGCTTACATTCAGAAAGTCAATGACTCGGTCCATGAGTGTCGTTGGAACGCACTCAAATTCAAGCTCCTATAACCATTCCAAAAGTTTGAGGATTTAGAAATAAGCAGCAGTAAAAAAAAAGAAAGTTCGAGGACTAGCCAATATATTGCATGATTAATTGTAATTAATGTAACACAAAAAGGAAAAACTCAATAGCAAAGATAGTAAAGCACTAACAAATTGTAATATGGAACTATGGGAGTTACAAGAAATGCATGAAGTAAGCGAAACAGGGAGAGAGAAAAACATAACAGTTAGCGAAGCAGGGAAAGAAAAAAATAAAATTACGCACAAAACAGATGGATGTAATATTTAGTAAATTAAGGCTAATGTACATTACAAAACACAACCAGCAGCTTCTAAACTAAGCGCAATGAATATGTGGGAACTAAATACTAAATGACAATTCATATGCAAAGCAAAGCTACTATGTGTCATGTATAGAGAAGCATATACCATCATTAATTATTATCCATGGTTTGATAGAGAAGGAAATTTGTTTCATTGCGTAAACTATCCACATAATAGAAATGAAAATAAATATAAAAATCATATTAGTTAGTACAATATATTCAAAATAAATGGATAGAAAAAGTTGTTGTTAGTAGTAGACCTTGACCCTATTTGTAAATATTCCAGCAGGTGATACAGACTTCAGTGGATCAAAAGAATCAAGATAACTATCCATGGAAGCTCTTAACCTGCACCAGTAATTGATGACAGATTACACAACAGCAAAACAGATCTAATAAACATTGTTAAAATTGCAATTTTTGTATTCAAATGCAAAATATTATTGTATCAAGTATCAACCATATTCAACATTCACAATGTATAGAATAATTAGAAGAGCCTGATTATAGGAGATTGCAGAATAGTTGATTGGAGAGATCCTTATACTTCTCAGAAACCGTTACTTCGAAAGTGCATAAATAACTAATTAACTAAATATGCACAACTATATTCTATTACATTCAGTATCTAAATTTGTCTGTGTGTGTGTGCATATCTGTATTCACTAAGAAGAAACACTAAGGAGTTCAAGGATATTCCCAAATTTAATAGTTTGACCCAGCTTAGGTGCATTGAGCTTTTGTTGCTTAAGAATAGCAAAAGAAGACAATAACACCAATGTGGTGCACGATAAATTGTGTGGTTAGGTAACTAGGTTTGAAGAAATTAAACAAAAGGTTAGAGTTGACAAGACAAACCAATCAAACATTAAAACAGGGCAAATTTTATTTTTTTATTTTATTGGAACATTTTAATGGGGCATATTAGTCAAACTTACTTTGCACAGTCAGAGTTATGAGCCAAGTAATGTTTCAAATCCACAAAGCACCTCTGCTCCAAGGACATACTGGCAGAAGCATATGAGTTTGAAGCAGGCACCAACTTTTCAAGAACACGATACACCAATATCTGTGAATTAATATACAGGATACCATAGATATGATATTTATGTATCCAGTAAATCATGTAAAACAATCTCAAGTTTAGGTAGACTTGCCTGTGTAATTCCACGTAGAGTGTGATGATGAGAGGTCAACAACGGAACTATAGGAGGAAGTAGATCATCAAGGTGTCCAAATTGGGTCTCTCTTTTTGCATTGAGAATAACATTAGCTGCTATGAATACATAAGACGACAATGCCTGCAAGAGTCAACTATAAGTAAATTGTAGTTTTATAGTTGTAACACCACAATATTTAATCAAATGTTTACTTTGGTTTGAGGTACACTGGCTAATTTTGCATGCATTTGATTTTTCACAAATCCAAGTTATTTATCATCTCACATATTTTGTTAACTCACAAGCACAAAATAATGTCATTACAGAACATGCAAACATTCTAGAATTCCTCAAAAGCAATGTTCCACTATTCATTAGCAAACATTCTAAAACTCTCATATCCTAAAGTATGTAAGCCTAATTACAAGATGCACAAAGCATTTAACATTTCTCTGGGCATCTTCTTTCGTTCTTCTGAGAGAGATATCAAAAGAAAACATCAAATTACTTTTCTCACCTGAGTCCTCAAATCACAATTTCTTAGTTGGGAAACCAATTGTTCACCAACCTGTAAAGTGAGTAGAAAAGCAAAGGCTCAGATCACAACGATATAATGAAGTCCAGGAACACAAAGAAAATACACTAGTTTATACAACAATGTAAACTACATCCTGCAGGAGTCTCCAGAAATGCAAGTTCCGAGCGGAAAATAAATGCCAACAGGACTTCATAAATATTGACTATGATAATTTTTTAGACAACTCATCTCTCAGCCATTATAATTACTAGCAGCTCATACAAAATTTAAATTGTACAGTATATTCAAAAGATAAGTGACTTTTTCATGTACAAGAAGTGATGATTATCATTACAGGAGAATTTGATGAAGGAAGTAAAAGAAAAGCTAAGCATAAGATTACCCCTTACCAGTGAAGGGAACTTCAAATATATAAATATAGCAAAAGTTTCCAAGTATTGCCGAACTGAAGGAAAGTTGTTCCTCTACAAGCACACGAGACAAAATATTAGCAGATCAACAGTTGGAATAAATAGAAATCAAACAATACAAACTCAGTGCTTATTCACCCGGAATTGAAGTAATATTTTCATTAAAAGATAGTGTGAGCATACCCCATAAGAGTACTCTAAAAAAAGTGAATTACAAATATTGTTACACAGCTCCTAGTGTAAAATTTAAAGACTATCCTGAGTGCAATAATGGAGAACATAAAATAACAAATGCCTTGAAGAAACCGAATGAGAAACTAGTTTTGCCTTATCTTGTATAAACTTTCATATGGTTTACATTTCCAATCATATTACCCCCTATGGCCTACATGTACATCCTATTCTCGTGTAAAGAGCATACAACATCCATGTGACACATATTAAACAGACTTACAGAACAAAAGTATATGAAAATCAAGAGATTGGACAACATAAAATGAAATAAAGTTTTCCAGGTACAATTGACTCACGTAAATTGATGTATGCAAACTAGATGTTACTTGCTCAACAATATCAAGGTCAACAAACCGCGACAGCACACATATCATCTGCCATGCACGTACTTTCCGTCTATGAATCTGGAAAAATCCACAAATGACAAAGGGGAAATGATAAAAAAAAGTGAAGAATAAATAACTGGAGTAATTTCTTCTGCACTGTTCAGCATCAAGAGGAAATCACTATCATATTTAAGTTTATGAGCCATGTTTCCATCTATAAAATTACACGTTTGGAGGAAAATCTAACTAAGGAGCATTTATATAGAGAAGAAAATAAAAAACGATCATGATTCCTTAGCCAGAATTGGTGTGTCTTTGTTTTGTTCACCAGGAACTCACCGCACTATACTTTTTAATCAACTCCTTAGACAGGTCTTTATCATTTACCTGCGAACAAAACAGACCCAACAGTAGATCAAATGCTTGCTTTCCCATACTTAGAAAGAGAGAAGAAAAATATGCTAGCATAGAAGAGAACATTAATAACAATGAAGTCAACGACGAGAACATTAATAAACAGCATATGGGTATGAATGTTAGGACCTGTTCTTTTGGACGGAAAGAACTGAAGTTAAGCAATCTGAACTGAATTGAATTGTTTTTTTTTTATAAAAATAATAATAATTTTAATAAATTATTAAATATTTTTTTAAAAATATTAATAATATTATGAACTGAATTGAATTGTTTTTTTTTATAAAAATAATAATAATTTTAATAAATTATTAAATATTTTTTTAAAAATATTAATAATATTATGACAGTAACTAGAATTTATATTTAAAATTATATTGAAATTATTTTTTGTTTATTTTATTTTAATTTATTTTGAAACGAACTAAACTAAACTGAAGTGAAGCGATTTGAACTGAATTGAACTAGACTGAAATTAAATCCAAAAGAACAGGTCCTTACTGGATAACTTGAAAGAAAAAAAAATAATAATAATAATAATTACCACAGAATTGAGAAGTTCTAGCAAGAACATTTTCCCAGATGCAATAACAGCGGAATGGACTTCGTCCATGGCCGTAGATTTGTTCAAATAAGCCATATCCGCAAGTTTTGCAAACAAAACAGAAACAGACACACGTGCAAACAACTCTGTATTGATGAACACCTGATCATAACAAACGTTAAACTTTTATGTCAACTCATCCATAGAATGTAGTATCAACATTATATCACCGTGAGAAATATATGAGCACAGAGGATAGAAAAATACTCTCTTTTCCATAAATCAAATAAAAAGGAATAAAATATTTAGAGCTCGACCACTCAAAAAAGCATGCTATAAAGCTAGAGGAATCTTCCTAGCACACCAAAGCTATCAACTGCCCCATATGCAACACGAAATTTCGGTTCAACGGGTGTTTCGCAAGGTAGAGAAAGTACAATGGGAGGAAATAAATTGGGGAAGAACAACAATTCATTTATGTTAGGTGGGAAAATAAATAAAAAATAGTATGCGTCAAATGACAAAAACAAGAAAGAAATCATCAGATTGCAGAAAATTAAATAACGACTTGTGATTTGGGTTTGAGGTTGGGTAGGATTGCAGGACCCAGCAACCTGGAAGCACCTGGAAAACAAGGAGGCAAAAACAGACCAAAACCTTCCTATTTTAGTGCTTTTGTCAAGCAATTTTAACACCTAAAGCAACAACATTTTAAAACAAAATATATTAGTCACAGCCCACGGGCGACATTTTGCAATGTGAACTAGGGATGCAAATGTGCTCAAGCAATCTCTATTGCTTTTCCAGTCCTTCTGTTCATACCCATTAGCAGTACCATAGAAACACTGAAGAAAAGAAAACAAAAAAATTGACAGAACACTGAATCGTCGAACTCGGTAACTTACATCAGTTAACTCAGGATCTAGGCTTCTTGACAGTACAGATACTTCAGTTCTTGCATCATAGTTTTCAGCCAGTTCGGCTTCAAAATCCTCATCAAAAGCAACTACACAGGAACAAATACATAGAAGCTGATAAATAAATACGGAGTATATATATGCTGTCAGAGACTTAATCTTCCATAGAAAGATGTTGAACTAAGAAATATGAATCAAGTGCTAGCCTATTAACAGAAACTTAGAAATGTTTTATAAATATAAAAGCATACCAGAACCATAAAATGTCAACAGCTTTAGCTCATTAATGTAATATTTTATTGTATTTGGATATGACAACCAAAGCCCACATAAATGCAATGCGGCAAGCCGAATGGTACGTGGACTTTTTGTGCCTTCTTCGAGAATTTTCTCAACAAACTGCAGAAAGTTGATGATAATTTGCATGAACATATCAAACCAATTACATTAAGCATATTGGAGGGGAGAGGATAAGGATGGCACATACCCATTTCAAAGGCCCAGGAGCATTATCAAATTCATGCATGTGTTCATCCCCAAACACTGAATAATGCAGGACAGAGGATAACAGTGCTGCGATAGAAGCGACCCTCCTTTTGTTGCAGCTAGCATGCAATATCCATGAAGAACGAACCAAAAGCCACATCATCTAAGAAGAGAACAGTATGTTGACAGCAATTCAGGCTACTTTATTACGCTCATACCCTTTGTTATTAAATAATAAACAAGTTATGTAGATGCCAGTTTAAATGTGTGCAAGTCAGATAAAACAAAATTATCATTTTTTATCAATAAAAAGAAATGCAAGTTTAGGGTTTCAAACTGGAAATAGAACTGGTAGTTCTGACTTCTGATTTTAAAACTGTAACCAGCCAATCAAGATCCCACAGGACTGGGAACCGGCGGTAACTAACCATGTTTTATAGAGGTATGGATTGACTTTCATTTGCATGTGATCATTTAAATCATAATAGCATTGAATCTTAAATGAAGAATTTTAGAGATTTGTGGATATTGATAAACTCATCATCATTTTTATCACCAAAATTCTTCCAAAAATAAGATGCAGTTTTTCATGTTGAGAATATGCTGCACTCAACATTCGATTAAGGTAAGAATGAAAGTGGTGAAACAATGTTGCTCAAGTACATTTCTAAATGAGTCCAAGTGCAAAGTGAAGCCTAAATACTGATTAATGTAGACAATAAGGAATGTGTGTGCTATAATGGAGCATCCGTTATACGACTATTCAAAACTAAAAATATAATGCATATGAAACATACCTCAACTGTTATTCCATCACTGGAGGACACTGATGGATCCATTCTTTTCAAATCAAACAGTTCCATGCTTAATCTGACTGATCTGAGCATGGGCAAGACAGAAACTTCTCCAGCATTTTCTAGGCTGCGAGCTCATGCATAAAGATAACAATGAGCAGATAAAAGGATGTCTACCAAAAGTACACAAACACGCTGAAACCAGACAATCTTTGAGTCCTTTTTACGCACTAAGGTTTTCTGTGAACTATGTTAACTTTGACAAAAAGGAGAAAAAAATACAGTCTTAAAGAATATCATTTTTAATTTTCTTCACACAACTTAGCACAGGATGGAAAGATACTAGAAAAGAAAACATGCTCAAGAAATTACTGCAAAGAGACATTCAATCTGCAATTCAAATACTTCCAACAAGCTATGTTACTCAGCAGACAGATACCATAATATCATAAGGCACGAACAGAAAACATGCAATCCTTCTTAAATTTTTTTCTCCTTTTTGTGCAAATTAAACCTGAAGCAATACTTATAAATTATAATCAGAGACAGCACAGAATTGGGATAACCCAGTGGATACCCAATTCACTGAAAGCCCTGTTCCACAATTCATGAACAAAAGGAACAAGTAAGAGTAAATGATTTAGATTATCTGAAGAGTTCCCGCGTACAACACACCAATTTTGAAGAAGAGAACAATTAGGGCAACACTTTTCAAAATAATCATATGTAGGTATCTTTACCAAAACAGCCAACCAGATAAAAATCTGAATTTTCTTCAGAACTAGATCCTTCCAAACCATTTTAAACCAAGGGACACGACCACCATTAAATTTAGCAGGAAATATTGGGGGAAAAGACAGATCAGCCCCCAAACCATACTAATGTTCCCATAATCCCCCAGTCTTGCAGAAATTAAACATTCAATGAGTTTTCTAAGCTCTTAGTTCTCCTATGATCAACATGCATAAAATTATTTAGCATCTTACCTTCCGACCAGATCCCCAAAAATCAGCTTTACTGTTGTATCTGAGAAGTAATGTTTACATAATTGCAAATCAACTCCATTGCATAGGGCATACTTTGGAAGCGACAATAGATATTCTAGACAGCTCCACTGAAAATACAAAAATATGATACTTAGTGTTATGATTGCACAAGAAAATTATCAATTGTTGGCAACTTTCAAGCAGTATAGTTTTTTTTTATAAGAAAACATTATACTCCAGTTTTATAATGGTTTAAGTACTAAAGCTAATTTGAAGAATGCAGGTTCTATTAAGTAATGTATACACTTCCAAGTGGTCATGTCACGAACTTCAGGCTTTTGAAGTATTGCAAATGGATATTACAAAATATGTCTCATATGTTCGCATGTTGGAAAGAATCAAATTCCATGAGTGACACAAGTGACAGGATCAAACGAATAATTGAAGCAGGTTAATAGGACCGCAACCAATAAGAAGAGCTAAAGCACGACGGGAAGTTTTTCACCGCCAAATTAATTATATTGCCCATGTTAGGAGTGTAGAAAAAAAAGAAGTCCAATTGTAGGACATTTTTATCCAAGTCAACAGACATTTGAGACGGAACTTCATGAAAATCCATTTCTCAAACTATGGGTCGCCGCAGATGTTAGACGAAAAACATGGCACACATTACCCAGCTTTCATCATTAAACAATATAGCTTCTCATTCTATCTGCTTGTTAGTTCTCACTAGTATTGTGTCGTGAACAAACACAGATAAGCATACACAGAGTTTGTTCCAAAAGTGGGAAATAATACAATCAATGGTCATATATGAAAGGAAAAGGAAAAAAAAACTTAGACAGAATCACCTTCCAATTCAACAAAACTGCTCGCCGTGTCCGAGCCAAACTTCCCTCGTCAATAACATTGTTAATGTTATGGATAAATTTACTTACAAAAACATCCAAAGGTTTTCCATCTGATTCTAATGCAAACAACCTATCATTGTTTGCGAGAAGATTGAATGACGAAGGAGAGAATACAGACACTAAATCCTTCAATGCATATGCACATGCTTCATATGCAGCTATGCATAATTCTGCTTCAACCTGCTCATGAAATAATATTTAAAAATGAAAAGGATAATAAACATGATCAATCATCATCTCTTGAAATATTATCCAAATAAAGCACACCTCTGATTTAGGGGCTGGAGTTGAAATAACCTTCAAGCAGAAGTTCCAGAGGAAGGTTTGAGCAGAATTGGTCAGATCACCTCTTTTAAACTGGGCACCACACCTCAACACAGATGCAAGAGTCTTTATGGATGTTATCTAATGGTCACAGTAGAGAGGAATAAAAAAATGGAAAATCTCTGAGATTCATGCTTGGTATCAAAGACAATTTACTATTAATTTATCAATATGAGATAGTGAACAGTCAATAAACTAATGAAATATTTTCATCAAAATTTTTAAAAGGCACAGTTAGCAACAATCCCTAATACAGTCATTAAAAATGCAAAATATAAATTTCAGTCAAATTGGCGAAAGGAAATTTATTTTATACACGTAACCCAACACAAAATTTATATCCGTAGGTCTACAAAACATGCAACACTAGATTTCTAATTAAAATTTCAAAACTGCATAGCTTTCACAAAATAAATTTAAGCCAAAGCACAACAAGCTTGTAGCATGTAGCCATTGGAAATAAACTTGGACCACACGCATTTCATTTGGCATCAGTGACCAGTTATCACTATTTTAATCATAATCAAGTCACCATATTAATACCGAGTAGATACGTTATTGTGTGTCCATTTTGATTGCAGACATTAGCTTGTAGTATTTTTCAGATTCAGAACCAACAACCATCTAATTTTTCCAACTTTCATTCTGAACCATTCCTCTAAAAAAGTGTATTCAAGTTGATTGCCTGATTTATCTTTAGTAAGAAAATTGAATTGGTTGTTTCAAGAGTATAGGCCACATATGTTCCTAGGCCGCGGATAAACAAGAACCATGAGAGCCATAAATATACAAGCAGCGTGAGCACAAATTAGAGGTAGAAATTAATTTTTATCACGTCTTCCATGTGAACTTCCTACAAACAGTTCAAGAAGCCGAGAGTCAGCTGGTAATGCTTTGTTCAGCAATTACAATAATTCCAACAATTCTAATAAATTAAATAATCCTAAGGAAATTGAAATCAAACAAGTCATGTGAGACCAAGATATGTAATATTGTAATAACAACTACAACCACACTATAACGAAAAATAAGTACATAAATAAAGTCTGAATGATCATACAGCTTCCAAAACAGAAGTACACAGCGAAGATGGCAAACGGCGTTGACTTGGGCCCCCTAGTTTCCCTCTTATGGAACCTGGCAGAGTCAATTCCTCTGTCACAACATCCCACCAAAAAGCAGAGCATGATAATTTGGTGAATGACACCAGTTCTTCCTGTCAAATCCTTACGGAACTAAATTAAAATGAAGTTAAAAGGATATTTTAACTGTAGAACTATAAGAACAATCAATACCAGAAATGAGAACAATATGGTTGGAAGCTTGTCAAAAGTGATTGATTCTTCAGTGAAACTTAGATTGTCTACCGCACTAGGAGAGACAATATCTCTTGTCACTTGATAAATGGATGTTCTCCCTTGATTTACTTGAGGTTCCTCGATCATGCTGGAAACAAGAATGAGAAATTTAACTGCCACCCCCTCCAAAGAGTTCTTGTGGTTGCAAGCATCAGCACCATGATCCTCAATGAACTACGTAAAGGGATTCACACGCATAAAATTCAAGAGATGCCATGAGAAGAACATGTAATGACATCCAACTCAAACTCAAAATAATTGATCGTGGGAATGATATATGAACAAAAATGTTAATGTTATTGTTAAGATTGAAAATTTGAAATAATTATTCATTTTTCTAAATGAACCTCTAAACTATTAAAACCAAGTTTGTTTTGGGTTATATAGTGGGGGATTTGCAGATCATTTGACGCCGCTACACTTATATGTAGGTTTAAAACAATGCAAATCAAGTTATGAGCAACCACCACCCGAAATTACCCAATAAGATTTTAAATCGAATTAACAAGTCAAATTTTCTCCACAAGGAACCTACTCTGACCTAAAGATATCACTGCATGGGAAATTGTGTAACGCCTACTTCCAGGCACATCTTAATCAATGCCTTTTAATCACTGGCAGGTATATATAATTGTCCTGTTGTAGTGCACATAAACAAAGAATTTCAAGTGAACTGTTCCCAGAAATGAACCACACAACACAAATCTTCCTTCAAAAGCTAACGTTTCCTTGAAACCACTAACAAACTTCTACTCTGCGTTTAGTGACCTTCAGAACAAAACTATTTCATTAGTCTCTTTCTGATTATCCTCGGGACTCGTTTTTCAAATTCTTTGACATTAACTAATAGTAAAACTACGCTAGTACACATTGTAATTTATATGAAGCTTGGATCAATACAGAGTGGTTTAACTCAAAATGAAACATGCTTTACGCCCATATCCCTCCCAACAGCAGATATGAGACTAGTTTCATAATATTATATAAGACAATGAATCAAAAGATTAGGAAAAACATATTGAATTAATTCATAATATAGTGTGTGTATATATAAACCTTAAGGATTGAGCCAAAGTGTTCTGTGCCCTCGACTACAAGAAAAAGAACCCGAGCCCAACGTTTTGCGTCAGATACCCATGTCTCCAGTTCTTCATCGTCATAAGTAAAAAGAGAATCTACTGGATACTGATAACTGGTAAAATTCCTAGGGAATTCATTTATAGCCTTCAGAATCCCAAAGTCAGGACTACGGAGCCAATTTTGAACTACATGCCTCAGTGAACCTATAGTATAACAAAAGAGCAAGAAACATATGTAGGAGCATGAGTTACAAATCAATCAAGTAATCAATAACAAGTTTAATGCAAGTAAGATATTTCAGTATTTCACAGCACAACCACTTAGGGCCGAGATCGCGCAAAGTTCATTTAATTAAGTCATACCGCCATTATCCGTGTATTCACGAGGCAGGCTAGAAATGAAGTGCAAAAGGATATTCAGAGGAATATCGATTCCAGTCATCACAGAAGCAGCAGCAGTTATAATCTTTGCACAAACTGAAAAAACATTGTCAGGATTGCATTGTTCAGCGTGGTCGCATTCATGACTTAAAGAATATGACAAAACTAATTTAGTACCTTGATGACGGTATTTAGAATTAAAATGCTGTTTACAACACTCGAGCACAAATCGAAGAACATCTAATAAGTCAGCTCTTTTAATTTGATAAGAAGTTGGAGCAAATTCAACTACAATTTCATCATTGGCAACATCCAGAAGTCGCTTATCTTTGTGATCGTTATGTATTAGAACTCCACAAGCAGCTGAAGCAATGCACTCCACAAGGCACATCAGCCCAGCCCGTCCAAAAGAATGGGTTTTGGGAACAGTGCACAAATCAATCAAGAATGCAATATGCTGTCTGTAGTCAAAAGAGATGCTTCAGAGGATGTAGAGCATGAAATAAGAAACACAATAATCACTCAGTTCAACCTAAAGTATTTCAAAGAACAAAAACCAGACTAAAGTGAAAGGCTTGGTTCTGTTTGATAACCTACTCTCAGAATATTAATATCTTCAGACATGTGTAAGAAAATTTGTTAAATAAAATAGTCAGCGCATAATGATTTAAGTATCGTACAAAAATTTCATCTGAAAATTCTGACTGAATGCTTATTCTGAATGGATTAATTAAATATTCTAATCATATCCACTAAATCTATTGTTATCGAATTTGAACATATCATTATTGTATCTTTGTATTAATGTTTTTCTTCCTACCTATCATAATAAATAAATTAGTGTACAACAAAAACACAAATAAATAGACATGTCTAAGAAAGCAAAGCTAATATAATAATCTAATTAAACATACAATTTAAAACATAAAGAAATTAATATAATAAATCTAATTAAACAGAACATTATTCTCTCTTCAGCGTCTCTATGATTTTTCTTCATATATATTAAATTAAATAAATTACTTTACAATACTGCTTATAAGTTAATGCAATTTACACGTACGATTAAGTTCGAACTCGTTAAAATATTTTTTATATGAATTGTAAATTTTTTGTTATTTCAGCATTCAAAACCAAAGATATACATGTTTAACGAATTGAAGGGTGGCACTATTTGCACACCGATTTCCTCTATTTGAATTCAAAATATTCAATTCTACAATTAAACCCTAAAACTCAGGACATTATCTATTTCAGTATTCAGATTTCAGACTTGTTTATACAACGTAACCCCAAAAATATTTTTTCTTCCAGGTAGACGGTAATTACAAAAGTGACCCCAAAAATATTTCCTCTAATTGCATAGGAGCACAACGTCTTACATCCAATCAAATCAACATGACCCTCCCTCATTCTAAATAGAGGCGGCAGCAAAATCTTCAAAAGTTTCAGGTAAAAATACCAGAGTATATCATTTGCTATTTCATCATCTTATATGAGACAGAATTATGACAATTTTTTGGGAAAATTGCATCTGCACTGATCTGCTGACACATAATTTTGTTAAAAATCAGCAATTGTGATTTTCATCTACAACTTAATTTAAAAAAAAAAAAAAAACAAGACAGTACCTCTCTTCCATGTGGTTGACATATTGGCTCAGAAATTTAGCTGCAGCTTCAATAGCCCATGAAGAGTAGACTTCTTTCACGCCTATCACAGAAGCAAAAATGATTAATTATGCCAATAGACACCTGACTTTACTCAGAGATTTCAAGATGATAAACCAACCGAATTCTCTGTGGTGCACTGGGTCATTTAACCCTAGTATAAGTGGACCAAGTATGAAATCTTTTGGTACAAACTTTAAGCAACCTCCATAGTTCTTCCACTCGATTTCCAAAAATGATTGCATGATAAAACACCGTACTGCAGCAAGAAAATGAAGTATTGATATCTCAGAGAGAAAAAGTATCTATTTATATTGAACTAGATAAGGGACACCACACAGATTTAAATTCCAGAATAACACCACTACACCAGAGATGTGAAATACAGAAATAACCTTGAGGATTGTCATGGCAAAAGCCACGTTCCCATAAGATTGCTAACCATTCAAATGTTTGCTCAGCATTTGCCATCCGATTATGATAGAGCTCTTCATTATTAATGATCACAGGGTTCTCTAGAGATCGAAGCCAAAGCATAATCTTTTGTATCCAAATAAATAGAAAAGAATGTTAAACGATATAATAATTACCACACTGCTACATAAAGAGATTTTCCCTACACAAACAAATGAAACTTGATTCAAGCCAAAGCATAATCTTTATGTCATACATTAGTGAGTTTGTACCTGGTGACTCCAAGCTGCTTCAACCAAATGGGTGCCGAATTCTTCAAGAATTTCATATAGGAAAACAAATGTCTCCCACCTATACCAGCCATCGAAACCTGATTCGTTCACATTGCATTTTCTGCCAACGTTTAATGACTGGGCTTCTTTGTCCGCCCACCTCTCCTTTTTGCTCATCCTGCGAGAATTGGAACCTCTTTCATCTGAAACTTCCTCCAAAATACAAGAGGTGGATGACCTTTCATTGCTCAAGTTTAATGTTGTTTTCAATATATGCAGTGACTGCTTCCTCAGTAGGCTCTCCTTGTCAAGCTTAAAAAATTGAAGAACACGTATGACATTATCAAAGAAGAATATAACCAATAGCATATCAACAAATAAGTTGTTTTAATTTTTAAACTAAGCAAAAGAAAAATACACAAGATCTATTTACCAAGCCTCTCTTTATTTCATCCCAAAATTCTTGATCAGATCTTAAATCAAATCTTTCCACACGTTCACCCACATCTAAATCTTCAGGTTCATTAGTTGGTGATGAATAACATAAATACAGAGACAGAACGTTGTAAGCATCTCTCCTCTCCAGAGACCCCATCGTAAAAAGTAACTTACAACATTTCCATATTTTCATAAAAAATTCCTTCCTGCAAACAAATTTTTTCTGTTTAAAAATCTGAGGATTTAGAAAGATACTAGCATTAGCTAATTTATAAATCTGATTGGATGATTTTACCAATATAAACTTGCATACCTTGTTAATACAAGGGACACCCCAGAAACCGTCACTGTGAAATTACAGTCATGGGCAAAAGCTTTAAAGATAAATGGAAGAAGAAATTTGACAGCAGAAGACCTATGCTCCAAACTTTGAGAAAGCATTTGAAGAGTCAAATTAGAAAGATCCCAGAGTATATTTCCAGCAAAAACTTTTGCCAAGCACCCATTGGATGAGGGTGGGGCAGAAACTGCTCCTTCATGTTTGTGTTGAAGAGCAGCATCCAATGTCAAAGTTAATATATTGCAAGATGTAGATAACGGAAAATCATGTAAGTGAGATTCTAACAAATCTTCAGATATTAACTTGTCATGAACATCATCAGAAGACTTAAGAATAACTTCATTGTCCCTGGAGCCCTTAGATATTGAGGTTTCACTCCACTTATATACTGCAAATTCTTCACTGTGAAACATTCCCATTGATAAGCCAATTGATTTTAACAGGAGAGGCACCATAGTTATTTCAAGAACCTCCCAGCTGTCCGTTTCGATCACAACATCAAGGAATAAACTTGTAACCTAAACACAACATAGGATATAGGAAATAAGATGAAAGGTTAAAAAGCTTTGGACAAAATTCAACATGTCAAGGCTAAGTGTCTAAATGGTTTACCGTATTAAATAGCTCGTGATCATTTGTATGTACAAATTTCAACAAAGGAATCCAAGTTTTCCAGACAAAGGTATGGATGTGATTTCTACCTGCAGATATATCAAGCAAGGAAGTTTCTAATAACACATGAATTTAGTCATGATTCAAACATTTTCAGTAAGATATAATTCCACATGAAGTAAGTTCAATTACATGCATGGAGCAGAAACATCTGGTGTTCAAGAAAACAGTCAAAAACTCACCAGACTGCTTTAGTAAGTGAGAAACGGCGGCCATGTAGGATGCGACACAGTTACGCCATTCACTTTCCATCTTTTCACCTTTTTGTACAATGTCCTAACAAATAAACATCCTGGTTACACAAAATGAACATAACAAGATAAATTGAACTAAAGCTATGTTCATTTGGACTAAATTTGTCTAAACTGAATTGAACTGTATTGAAATTAAGTTCAAAAGAACAAAGACCTAACGTATTAAAAATTCAACATTAATAATGTGACTATTTCAATATTTTTTAGATTATAGTAACATTTTATTAACTTTCTGGTTTTTTCTATTTTCCTTTGTTGGGTTTATAAAACTTTTTTAATCTATCTTCTTTTGGACTGAATTCGTCTGAGCTGAACTGAACAAGACTGAACAAGGCTAACGTATTTACGATTGAGAAATTGAAATTCATGACAAAGGAAACGAAAAAAAATAGGCGGTTCGAGTTTCGAACACGAATAACCATACATTGGTGAGGCTGGGAAATCCCTTGAGGAGCTGATAGATAAGCGACGATGGAGATGAGTCGGTAGAAGCAAGTATGCAGTCCATCATCGGGGGAATCGCGGCCGGAGGGACTCGCCGGAAACTGCTCCAGAGTGTAGCGACGAGAGGCTCCATCCAGTTTTTCTTGTCGGGAATGCAACAATCAAGGCTTAAACCCTACTGGGCAATTTCGCAAAGGGTTTAGGCTAAGTTGTTTAGGTACATACTTAACGTACAAATGGTCAAATAAACTTGACGTTATTCAGCTTAATTTTTTTCTTTCTTCAAATAAGACCTTATTCGCCTCAATTTCTGAATATACACAGTACGGAGTACATTTTATATACTTAAAAGTAGGGCATAGCAAAAGTGTCAAAGCCTTATAGATAATCTGAGTGTAATTTCTCAACAACACAAGTTTGTGATAAAGTCTGTGATGATGTGGGTGTAATTCCTCAATGACACATATTAAAAAATTGGGTGAAACGAATTTTCATAATATTATAAAGTGGAACAAATTTTCATTAAAATATTATAAAGTTTGTGGGTGAGACGGATCTGTTGAAAGTTAGTGTTGGAGTGAGACATGTTGATTCTCTCGCAAAAGTGTTTAACTATTTTGAAACAAATTTTTATTAAAATATTATGAAGTTTGTCAGTAAATCAACAAAGTGTTGATTCTTAGCTACCTATGGGTAACCACACCCACGAAGATTAAAGATTACGACAAGTGTACATTTCATTATTTTTTCACTTGCACTTTTTCATTTCATTTTTTTTAAATGTACACTTGTCATGATCCTCATGGGTGTGGTTACTACACAGGGTAGCTAAGAACCAATCCAAAGTGTCTTACTATTTTAGAATAAATTTTTATTAAAATATTATAAAATTTGTCAAGTAAATCAACAATATTATGAAGTTTGTTGGGAGGTCTGTATTAGAGCACATCATTGAGTATGATAGAATTTCTCGTCCTCTTTATAAAAAAAATATTTTTTTTAAAACAAAATAGTTATATTTATGGAGTACTTTTTTAGAATATATACAAATTACATTTTTTTAAACAAAATAATTATTTATTTTTAAATCAATAAAATCATGTATATTTTACTTTATCACATTTATTATATAAATAAATAAATAAATAAATAAAATTTTAAACATATTTAATATTTAAAATATTGAAATATAACAAAACAGTGTGACTTACGAGATTTCGATTTACGTTAATAAATGACGTGTTAAGTTTATCTTATATATTATTATAAATTATAAATTATAATTTACAAATTACAAATTTATTTATATTTATATGATTATGTCAAATAATTTAAATTTTATTTTAAGACACTTCAAAATATTTAAAAAATATTTTTAATTATTTTAAATATATTTTAAATTATTTAAAAATTAATTAAAATTATTTTAAAATACTTTTAAATATATAATAGATATTTAAAATTATTTAAAATCTACTTATATTTAAAGACACATTAAAATATCTAAAATATGTAATTCAACAATTTAAAAAGTTATTCTAAAAAAAGTAAAAACAAAATAAAGTTGTTTCTCCCTTTCTCCCAACAACACACGCCCGTGGTCTACCCTCGCCCACTGCCACCGCGCCGTCCCCACTGCCACCGTCCATCGTGTGCATTCAAAGTATATTTCTCTATCTCTCAAACGTCGATCTCTTCTCGATTTTCCTTTATTTAAACCTTGGACATACAATGTCTGTTCATGTTTTTTGTAATGACATCCGGGCTCATTTCAGCCCGAGAAAATTAGATGGATCATAAGATTTTCCTTTCTCATGTATTAGGGATACGTTTTGCGTCATTTTTTTCTTTTTTTGATGAAATTAGCCTTCGATCCAATGTGGGTTGAAAATTAAGATGGGTAATTTCTATTTTGCGAAAACTGTTATGAATGGTTTTATTGGTTGATTAATGATTTTTTAAGAATAATTTTGTGTTCACTAAGGGTTGGATATTCGTTTTCTGAAAGTATGTTGTTAGTATCCATATGTAACATGTCCGTTTATAGTTTCGATGAGATGGATTTAACATTTGGAAAAAAATTATGTTGTTAATCTTGTAATCATTGATTGTTATATCTTTTAATTTGGAGAAGCAATTTAATGAAGTTGTCTGATGAGATTAATAAGTTTTTCGAACGAAAAATAACAAACGAGCAAACAACACTACATATCAAGCGATGCAGCTGAAGTAGAAAAAGCTGAGGGTGAAGAACAAACAAGAAAATATTAATCCAGCTGGAACAAGGAAGAAGATGACACGGAGATTCAAGAGAACAACAGGCTGAAAGGGATCCATATGCTAAAATGAGAAAGATACTGGAACAAGGAAGATGATGACACGGAGACCGGATGTGAAAAAGAATGTGGTCTCCACGAATATTCTCTGCTAAGCCAGCTTCTTTCTCATTTCAGCATATGGATTAAAGCTGATCTCCAGGAATACAGTATTCTCTGCTGAGTCATATTATTCTCTTTCTAGATTAGCAGAATCTAAGAGTTACATCTTTACCTCTCTTTGGCATTTCACTATTTCTAGGGTTTTCGTATGATTTATTGGGTAGTATAAATCGTTGTCTTAGAGTCTTTAGTTTATGGAAATTTGGTGGAAGTTGAGCACACACATACCGAGAAAACTGTTCCATTGGTCTCATACAATTATGAATGAATTCATGGATCGAGATTGAGTGTTCTTAATTTTACTTTTATTACAATTTCCCCCTCTTTTGGGTGCAATTCCACAAATATATTTTATCTATCTCCATAATTAGAATTCTTCTGATATTTATGACATGACTTCGTGAATTATTCTAATTAAGAATTCAAATTGTTTTTTGGATTTCTTTCTGATATTTATGACATGAGTTCGTGAATTTCTAGTTTTATGCTATTGATTTTGTGGACCTTTTTTACTAGAAGTTTTTTTATGTTCTTCACTTATAGTATCAATATGGCCAACAGTTCTACATTTCATACTCAAGGGATTTCATTTTACTGTTCATTGAGATATTTGTAATAATTTATTGCATGAGTGTATCTCCATTGACCCATCACCTCTCTCTTGTTTTATAATGTGACTGAAGTCATTAATGAAAACTTGTATTCTGGATTCCCTGATTTCTTAGTTATCTTCAATCCATTACATTATATGTTTGATATGAGCTGCGTTCTAATCGAGGGGGCATCTTTTTTCTTTTTTTTTTTTTTGCTAGGCTAATATGATTTTGATTATGCGTTGGAGTGAAGCCTAAGGCACTATACACTAGTGTGTAGTGTAGTAGTGAGTTTCTTCCTCAAATGGGTTGTTTTCATTCTTCTTCAATAAAACAGTTTCCTGGACATGAAGACCCTGTTGTGCTTGCATCTCAAACAGCTTGTAAGTTGGCCCCTTATTTCCATTTTGTATAACAGTTGAATATGATGATCTTAATGGGGTTTCTTTTAAATTTTGAATTACGATGTAGTTTAGGCACGAATGGAACTACTACAATGTACATATTAGTCAAGTATGAGATGACTTAGGCTGCAGGTGAAGTGGGAATGAAGCTAAATCCACTAATTCTACATTTCTATTAGGCTACTAGTGTCCATGTAGTATTTTGTGAGTAGATATCTCGTTTTGTGTTCAAATTTGGATTAATTCCCTTCACTACTTGCTCTAATATGAGCCAATCAGTTAGCATAACTCATCTGTAAGCTCTTTGGTTTCCACTGAATCTACATGATTGTGTTTTGTTTTGTTTTACTTATTGATTTGGAACAACTTAATGTTATTGCTGCTTTCTTGAGTAATTGAGGTGCTCTTATGCCAAAAATAATAATCCTGGCGAGGCTACTAAGACTAATACTGATGCTTTCGGATTCTTGTTAGTCCTTCACACTTGATTTATCTTTGTACGGTGTCTGTCATTATAGTTAGTGTTTTTTTTATTATACTGGGCGACATGCATAGCATTTGGAAAATAAATATATCCTGCATAATGTGTCATCTCTCATTTAAGTATCACCTGCATCTTTTAACACAATATTTATGTTATTGCCACAATGCTTGAGTTGGACATTAATACTCATCTGATCTGGGTTGCTGGAGTTATAGTTTTATTTATTGCTTTCCTTTCTTCAATTATACTTGAAATATTCATGCCTCTTTTTGCTTCTGTAGTTAGCGTCAGTGAGGTTGAAGCATTGTTTGAGCTGTTTAAGAGCATTAGCAGTTCTGTCATTAACGATGGGCTTATTAATAAGGTACTGTAGTTATTCCCGAAAATTAGCTAAGGAATTTAACTTATCGACTGATTCTTGGGCATTCCTTATCAGCCAAGACCTAATTTATAGTTATCTCATTAATGTTTTAGTGATTCATGATTAATTGAACTTCGTTTTGCCTTGGCCAAAGTCTTCAAATCGCATACCTCTGTAACATCTTAAATTTCTTTTGCACACGATACATGTCAAATCCTAATTAGTCACAAACAAACTTCATGGCTCATGCACATCATTCTTCATTACAACACCCAGAATGTACACAAGACTGATTTCAGGTTTTAACTTAGAACTAATCGTGTATATTTGTCAAAATGGTTATTCGTTGTACGACATTTAAAACTTCCAGCTAAGAATTTCCTTTGGGCCAGGTTCAATAAACATGTTATGTAACAAGTATTAGTATGTACATATTTGTATGACCATGCTAATCAATGATCCCATGGTAAACATATTGTGCGTTTTTCACTTCTTTTTTGGTAAGGATATCAGAACTTTGTTTATGTGCAATATTTATTTCCTGACATGTCATGTGGTTGTGTTACAATGCTGCTTGCATAACTAATCGTTGTATTATGACTACAATGATTGGTTGGTTTTCTCCTTTGTGTACATAAACTTAACTCTGCATATTTGTACTGTGCTGAGTATGCAGGAAGAACTCCAATTGGCTTTGTTCAAGAACAGGAAAAGAGAGAACCTTTTTGCAAACCGGGTGGGTAACCAAGTATCAACATTTTCATGATATAATGAGTATCATTATGGTTTTTTAGTAACATATCAGAACTTGGAAGGTCACTGTTATAGGCTTATGAAGGGTACCCATTAAAATGTAAGTCTGACATAATAGAGCACATAGGGTGCTTATGTTGTTTGGAAGAGTTTCTGCAGTTAATAATTTTCTCTAAACTAATACTTAAATTATCATAGAAATTATTTTATTAAAGCAGTTGTCTATCATTTTTTTTCATTCTCTCTCTCTCTCTCTAAGATGGCCAGCTATTTCTGATTACAGATCTTTGACCTATTTGATGTGAAGAAAAAAGGAGTAATTGATTTTGGTGATTTTGTTCGGTCACTCAGTGTTTTCCATCCAAATGCACCACAAGAGGACAAAATTAATTGTAAGTTAAATAAATATATCTCAATGGGTTTGTTCTGTAAATTTATTTTTACAAAAAAAAGCCCTAACTCTTGATTATTGTGGACTTGAAGTTTCTTTTAAGCTATACGATTTGGACGGAAATGGATATATTGAACGGAAAGAGGTAATTAATTTGGAGCTTTTTCTTACTTTCCAGTTGACAACAATTTTATAATCATTCCGCGTGCTATTTATTTAAAACAATGCAGTCCTTTATTTAAAACAATGCAATTCTTTTCAATCTGAAATCAAATTAGACGATGGTGAATTGGCACCCATCTTTTGTACTATATTCATCACTCATTTGTTACATGTTTATCACGTCGCATGATGCACCATGAAAATATATGAATTCGAATGGTTCAATCTATGCTCAGTTTTCATTTTTACTGTTCTGATGTTTCTTTGCATTTCATAATATTTTGTCACTGCACTTCTTCCAAAATCCAGTTTTGTTTCTATTTTCCAATTTTTTGCTCTTCTATATCACTATACTTTCAAATAGCCCCTTCATCATACTATCTAATTTAGATCATTGTTCTTTATCAAATGCAATGCTTGTCCTATTATAAATTTATTTAATACTGTGATGATAATAAAAATGATAGAAGATTTGAAAAAGATTATCAGAGAATCAATATAGTCAACATTTCCTTTATTTATTTCTTCAATTAGTATTAAGCATTTATTTATTTCTTAGTCAGTAAGTTAGCCATGGGTTTATAGATTAGGAGGATATGTTTTGAAGAGGGATTTGAAAAAAAGTTATTTCTTTTGAAATATATTGTCTACAACGTTTTGGCTGCTTGCTAGGATAATTCAAGATCTTCATCTTGGGTTGCTAGAATTATACCTCTCTTGAGGTTTCATCATACTGAGTAATTCTTACAAAAATAGAACGCTCCTCCTTTCATTTGGGGATATTATAGAGATCTTAACTTATGAATAAATCACTCTTTCCCGCCTTGCTGAAGAGTATTCTGAATCAGATCATGTCCTTGTGCGAAAGGCCACCTTATTCTCTATGAAAACAAATATGTGATTGTGCTCTTTTTCATCAGTATAATGTATGTGTCATTTTTTCACTTTCATATCATTCTCCATTCAATAAGAGGTTTTGTGTAAGGAAACATTTTGAATGTTGGACGATTTTGTGATATGATTTTCGGCGTGTCTAGTTAGATTGTATATTAGTACATGGCTCCTAGTTGCTTTGAAACTAGGTTTGTTTTTACTTTTTAATATTTTTCATTTGATTTCCTAGGTTAAGCAAATGTTGATTGCACTTTTATGCGAGTCTGAAATGAAGTTGGCTGATGAAACAATCGAAACAATATTGGATAAAGTAAGTGTAGTATTTCTATACACTATACATTAACGTCTCTGCTGTAAATGTTTAAAAACCAAACTTGAAGATTCAGAAACTGATCATCGGATCATTGGGCATTGGTTCCAAAAGCCTGAGAACCTAATTATGGTCAAATACTTAAAACAGATGATTTGTCTTATTTTTCTCACATCCTTTATACTGTTAAGACACTGCAGCTGAATGTGGTTAGATTTCAGTTTCTAGAAGTTATCTTTCTATGCGAAAATCTTAAGATTTTGACTGTTCACCCTACCACATCAAGATTTTCATGCTCGTTTACTGCATTTTGACAGACATTTCAGGATGCCGACTTTGACCAAGATGGAAAAATCGACAAGTCTGAATGGCTCAATTTTGTGTCACGAAATCCTTCACTGTTGAGGATAATGACTCTCCCATATTTAAGGTATTGTCGTATGTCAGTATTGCATGTCTCTTGATTATACATACGAGCAATTGACGTGATTTCGTGTTGTGGCACTACAGGGATATAACTACAACATTTCCTAGTTTTGTTTTCAACTCAGAGGTCGATGAAATTGCTACGTAAAAAGCCAATGAAGCTTCAACTGTTTGACAACTTTTATAGCTCAAAAGTGAAATATTATTGAATTATAGTGACATCATCAACATTCACTTCTAAGAGATATTTTGCTCTTCAAGATGTTTTAGGAAACGCAAGTGTACCAATTTCTGAGGTTGCGTCAGCTTGAATTTAACTGCCTTCGTTTGTACTGTCTTCGCTGTGTGCACATATCCGATTGTGATTTATGAAGAGCTGAGATTTATACGAGGTTACAACATTTGTCATGATTATAATAGCTCAATAACTCATTTCGAACAAAATACGAGTGCGGAAAATAAGCATATGATATATGTTGAGGGACAAGAACAATAACTCCATGTTGATATGTATGGTTTTATTTCTTTATTTACTATTTATTTATTTATTTAAAAAATTTGTGTATGTTTTTATTGTGAATAATGAATCTTTTAATTTGTGAAAAAAATTACTAAATTGGCTAATTGGAGTGCTAACAAAATATTAGAATAATTTGTAAATATATATAAAAAAATTGTTATACTGTATATATATATACTCCTCTATCCTAGTATATGGGAAAAATTATACGCCGTACCACGTATATATATATTCGGAGAGAGAAAAGAAAAAATCTCGCAGCAAAAATCTGACGATGGCGAACCCCTGTGGTGCGATAGGCAGCGAAGCCAAGGAAAACATCACGGAGAGGTTGTCTCTCATCGACGGCTTGTACTTTCCTCGAAAAGTACAACCCTCCGATGCATCTGACCCCTCCCGCCGCAAATCCCTCCTCCTCCACCTCCTTTCTACCGACGCCGCCGTCTTTTTGGGTATATATCGCTGTTTGATTATTCTTTTTCAAATTGTCTTTGCGAATTGATAGAATCAGTTCATGTGTGATTTTAGATGTTTAATTGTGCTTTTTTCTCTCTGATTTTTGACTCGTATACCTTCGGATTAGAGCTTAATTTGTGTTGTTTTTTCTTTGATTTGCTGAATTCAGAACGTTACGGTTCGAAACTATCGATTCAGGAGCTCAATCAATTCGATGTGCTGAAGGAGGATTATGAAATCAATTGGCACTTGAACCACCTCCGAAGCGTCATCAATCCAACGGAGGAGGAGATGAAGTCTTCATCCGCAAAGATCAAGAATCGGAGATTGGCATATATGGATAAACTGATGCTGGACGGAAATTACTTTTCAGAAGATGCGATGAGAGAGAGAGAACCGTATTTGCATCATCTGTATGTCGGGAAATTTCAGGACCCAAGTGGAAGGCGTATGGCGAGGCCTGGAGAAAGGTGGTCAGAGACGCTTATGAGACGTTCAGAAGATGCCATCTTGGTGCAGAAAATCAGATGTGAGCAACAAAGGTTGGGTGTGGCTCAGAGTGAATGGGTTGGGAACGAAAGGGAAGAGCAAGTGGTTGAAGAAGAAGAAGAAGAAATGGAAGAGGAAGAAGAAACAGACGAGGATGAAACTGAAACAGAAACGGAAGGCGTGGCAGTTCCTCTCACTAGTAGGAGCTCTGAGACTCTTGAGGTATAATCTCAGCACTTCAATTGTTGTTACTAGTATCTGATCCTTCTTTTGTAAATACTTCGTCCACTTCTCTCATGTCCTTTTGGTTTAATGCATTCAGATCGAGAGGAAAAAATAAGTATGTCACATAGTTTTCTTAAATCACTTAATTGTGAGGCAACCTAAATGCATATGATAATAGACTTGTCTTGTGCCATTACCTCAGCCATTAGCTCAAGCATTATGAGGCTTATATATCCTAAATAGGACATAGTGTATTTTTGTTTTCAGCAATAGGATATGAAAAAACCCTTACTTTTCCCATAAGGAACCATTTTTATGTTAGCAAATAGCAATAGATGAACAGAAAATGAATGTATGATTAGTAATAACCTGCCTCTTGGTACTGATATGTTATCATGTTAGCTCACAAGTTAGGGTATTTTGTCTTATTTATGAGAACTTCAAATCAAGAAGTTTTTTGTGATTTTTGATCTAAATATTCGAACAAGATTTTTGAAATAGTTCTGTACTATAAAATATGTAGTGTTGGAACAAAAAATAAATTCGCTGCTGAAGTTATGTTAATGAACCTTGGTATTGATGTTAAAGTGTTATTCTGTGAGTTGGAATTCAGTTGAGAATGTTTTGGGTTTCAGTTGAGAATGTTTTGATGTTAAATGTTCTTCAGGTTGGTTAGAGTTGATGAAAACATCTATAGGGGTGTTCAAAATTCCAGTTCGGAATTCTTCAACTTCCTTGAATAGACAATCAATTAGATTTATCATATGTGAAAATTTTGAAATCCGGGCATGTTCTAGTTTAGTATACGTGTTGTAATGTCCCAAATCCACCATCAATCTGTGAAAAACACTTGGGGCCCCCTATTTCGGAACTCATCATGTTTTTCAGGCCAAGTCACTGTATCAAGCCAGGTCGAACAAAATTTCTCAGGCCACAGATTTTATGGCCCATTATGATTTGGGCTAACTTGGACAAGGCCAAAAAAAATCAAATTATGGTTATAAAAACCTATGTCTCAAGTCCATTAAATTTTTGGTTTGGGTCTTGTTGACACCTCTAGGGCTCATTATCATCTCGTGTAGTTGCTTCTACACTTGGCATCTCTCTTACTAAATTATTACTTGAATGATTTGTTGTGTTTGTTGTGCAGTCCCAAGCTGAAGAACCGGAGGCTGACAGTTTGTCCTCGCACGTAATGCAAGATCGCATGGACCAACTCACCCACATAATGCAGCAAAAGTTTTTGACAGGGGAAGATCATCAGCATCTGGACTACTCGAAGATTGATGACAACGAGACCTTAGATGATCACTGGATGAAAGAAGCTAATCAAGATGCTGAGGAGAAGTATTTTGACGACATCTGAGTTTTTGCGGTTTTTTTTTTTTTATTCGACTCCTAACTTTCTGTAAATAGTGTTGATTTGGGACCTTGTGACATTTCAACCATAACACAACATTATGCTTTGTTTCTTTTAGGCATTATATGATAACTAATCTTTTTTTTTTTTTTAAAGGTCAATCAAATATAAAAAAAAAAAAAAGGGGTATTATACAGTATAGCGCATAGAGAAAACTCTACCGCATCACCGAGCTAACAGACTAGCTCTCCAACCTGTCAAACTAAACATATATCACTAAAAATACAAACACAATCACCAGGCTATATGCTACACCCTCTTCAGAACTCGTGCTTGAAGAGAGTCTGGAAGTCGTAAGGAGAGGATCCGCTCCCGTATGATAGAAAGCGCCTGAGAAGCCACCACTCCAGACGACACCGAACGAGACTCATGTATTCTCGTGTTCCTCTCGAACCAAATAAAATAGATCAATGCAGCGAGAAGTCCACGATAGGCGCACGATATCAAATGTCTCCCACTCCATCTACTAGCAACCCGTAAAACGGCACTGTGCCAACCACCACGTGGCCATAGAAAACCCACCTCCACCTGTAGTCTCTGCAAACAGTCCTGTGAGAAGGGGCAATCAAAGAAAATGTGGGAGTGTGTCTCAGCGCTCTCCCCACCACAAAACACACACGAGTCATCCCCCGACCAATCCAACGCTTGTCCCGAGTCGGAAGCCGACCTATCATAATGATCTTCATATATAGTTCGATCAACTTTTCAATTGTGAAATTTGTGAAACTCACAAATCCGTCATATATCATAAATATAAATTACCTTTCATCGTTCGATTCAACTTTTCAATTGCGTCATATATCACTAATATAAATGATCACCTTTATCGTTGATTCAACTTTTCAATTGCGGTGAATTTAACTCGCCATTTATATTAGGATGCAAATTTAAAATAATAACATTTAAAATAATATATTTTAAATAATAGGATGCAAATTTAAAATAATAACATTTATACAGTAGTTAGGTATTTCTTGTCAATATTTTTCTATTCTTATATAGAAAGCATGATTACTAGGTACATACAAAAAAGAATGAATTAATAATTGAAACAAATGAAATACTTATTTAATAAGGGATTGTGTATCAATATAGTCAATAGTACTTATTTATTTTTATATTATTCAATTAAAATGATGATTATTTATGATTACATTTGAAGTTTTGTGTTTTTTAAAATTGATTATTTGAATTTAAATAATTTTGTAAGAACATTTTTATTGATTTTTCTTCTAACCAATTCAATTAGTTTGTTGATTGAAAATTAAAGAAACAGTTTTCATAAAAATTATGGAAGGAGAGTATTTAATTTTGCTTGTACAGTTCATAATATATATAAAAGAAATTTATTTAGGTTGGATGAAAGACTTTTATATATTAATACAAATATTTTATCATTTTTTTATTTAAAATCAATATATTTTTTATATTTGGAGTTATATATAGACAAACAATAGACGAGGGATAAAAATGTCATTTTCTAGAAATTTTGTAATAATCATATTATAAGAAGATTATAAATTAATTGCATAAAAAAATCAATTAAAGAGACTTATAAATAACTACTCCTACAATATAAGAAGATACATTAATTCCATATAATTAAAGAGACATATAAATAACTATATAAGAAGATTTACAATACTTTTGCTTAAAACTCAAACACACGTGTGTATATAAGATTTACATTTACGTGTGTATAATGGTATTCGAGTTTGTAGCTAAATTTATGAAAAAAATGTATACCTAAAGAGAGTAAAAACAAATATAACATTGATTGTGTAAAACATCTTAAATACTCTTAAAAAATTCAAAACTGTAAACAAAAATTATATTTTATATGAAAATTATGAATTCGAGTTCCTAAAATGATAGTTATACGTTTAAAATATATTTTCGATCATTTTAGTATGAAATCACGATTTCAATGGTATTTAATTTGTAGCTACATTTATTAAAATAAAAATATACTAGTATATAGAGATGAGTAAAATCAAATGTAACATTGATTGATTATGTAAAAAATCGCAAGCGTGTTAACAAAAAAAGTAAAATCATACTTGCTGTCAAAATATAATTTTATACGAAAATCATGAATTCGAGTTCTCATTATGTTAATTTTACGTTTTAAATATACAATTTCAATCATTTTAGTATGAAATCACAGTTTCAACTCAGTTTTGAAAGTTTATTTAATAAAACATACAATTTCAATCATTTTAGTATGAAATCACGGTTTCAACTCAATTTTAAGAGTTTATTTAATCGAATGATTCATCTTTTCAAATTCTTTCTAAATACGAATTTATAATTTAAACAAAAAATCTATACATTTATTTACTAAACAAGACAAATAAAGAATTTTACAGATCGATTGTTTAAATCAAACCAAAACCTTTTCTTTTCTTTTTCATTCTAGTGTAAATTAATTTATATAATTTTTAAATTAAAATTACTTTTAGTAATTAGAGTGAAGACTATGGTACTGTAATAAACAACAGGCAACACTGATACATCTATAGGTATTTGATCAAATGTGGGGCCCAATAATATGATGCAAAAAACATAACGTCAATCATACCCAACCAATAAAATTACAGAGACAATTATCCTCGTCTGTGCGCTTGATTTTTCGTATAATATTATAAAATTACAATGAATTAATTCAATAAGTACTTTATTCTTCAGGAGAAATAATTAATCTTTTTTTATTGGCCATTTTTTTCAAAACGAATATTTATTTTATTTTTAATTATTTTATCGAAAAAGTGTGACTAGACTATTTTGGACGGCACAGTAATACTTTCACAAATTACTGTTTTTTTTACCGCGTAACAAAAAGGAGGTCTTTTATACAGTATTTAAAAGGGAATCTTATTCAGTCGTGAAACTTGTTGACTGTGGGGACTCCCCATCCCTAACCAACGCCCAAATTCACCTGAAATTCATTTCAAATTCATCCCAAATTCCAAATTAATTGCCTCAACCAGACTCCATTTTCTATCATCTCTATCTCTGTGTGTGTGGTGTGTGTGCGCCTGAATAATCAAATCCATCACACACGAGAAAAACGAAATCAATGAACAAACCCTGTTCACTGAATTTCAGAATCCGCCGATGAACACCTGGACCTCAGCTTCCGCCGCCGCGTCGGCCGACGCAAACGCCGCAGTGATGGAGGCGTTCATCTCCGCTTCATCCGATCCGTCCTCCTTCTGGCCCGCATCTCAGCAACAACCCCCGTACGCCGCCGTGGCTCCTCCAAATCCGCCGCCTGCACCCGCCGCCGCCGCCCAGTTCAACCAGGAAACCCTCCAGCAGCGCCTGCTCGCCCTGATCGAGGGAGCCCGCGAGAGGTGGACCTACGCGATTTTCTGGCAGTCTTCGGTCGTTGACTACGGGGGACCGTCGGTGCTGGGCTGGGGCGATGGCTACTACAAAGGCGAGGACGATAAGGCCAATCGCAGAACAGCGTCGTCCCCCTCCGAGCAGGAGCACCGAAAGAGGGTCCTCCGGGAGCTGAACTCCCTGATCTCGGGCTCGCAGTCCGTTGCCGACGAGGCCGTTGATGAAGACGTCACCGACACCGAATGGTTCTTCCTTATCTCGATGACGCAGTCTTTCGTCAACGGGTCCGGTATTCCGGGCCAAGCCCTTTACAGCTCGAGCCCGATCTGGGTCACCGGGGCAGACATGCTTCTGGCCTCTCACTGCGATCGGGCCCGTCAGTCGCAGCAGTTCGGGCTTCAGACGCTGGTGTGCATTCCGTCGTCCAACGGCGTTGTCGAGCTCGGATCGACGGAGGTGATTTTCCAGAGCTCGGATCTGATGAAGAAGGCTATAGCTCTGTTCAATTTCAATGGCCCGGATACGGGTTCGGGCTCTTGGGCCTTTGCTGATAGTGACCCGGCTGCGCTCTGGTTGAACGACCCCTCCCCCGCCGACGAATTGAAGGAGTCGGCTCCTAGCAGCACTACTAACAAGGGGATTGTTTTAGGTAATGAGAACCCATGTTCGAGTAATTTAACACAGGGTCATCTTCCTAGAGAATTGAATTTCTCAGAATTCGGGGTCAACGGAAGCAGCAGCAATGCTAGGAATGATGGGCTCTGCAAGCCGGAGTCAGGGCAGATACTGAATTTCGGGGAAAGTAGGAACGGGAATTTGTTCGGAGTTCACAGTGAGAATAATAACAATAATAACAACAACATTAACAGCAGCAACTATAAGAAAAAGAAAACGTCTCCGACATCTAGGGGCAGTAACGAGGAAGGTATGCTTTCTTTCACTTCGGGCGTGGTGAAGATTGACGACAATGGCTGTGGTCTCGACTCGGATCATTCAGATCTCGAGGCGTCGGTTGTGAAGGAGGTCGAGAGCAGCAGCGTAGTTGCTGTTGATCTCGAGAAACGGCCTAAAAAACGGGGAAGGAAACCTGCCAATGGGAGGCTAGAGCCTCTCAATCATGTCGAGGCAGAGAGACAGAGGAGGGAGAAGTTGAACCAAAGGTTTTACGCCCTTAGGGCTGTTGTACCAAACGTGTCTAAGATGGACAAGGCATCCCTACTCGGAGACGCCATTGCTTACATCAATGAGCTGAAGGCGAAGCTTGAAGGTGCAGAACAGGGTAAGGATGATTTGAGGAGGCAAGTCGAATCCCAGAAGAAAGAATTGTCGGCTAGATATAGTTCTACTCCACATCCTTCGGATCACGAGCTGAAGTTATCGTCGAGCCATGGTGGGAATACGAGCATGGAGGTGGATATAGATGTGAAGATCATCGGAAGGGATGCGATGATACGTGTTCAATGTAGCAAGAAGAATCATCCGGCAGCAAAGTTGATGGTGGCACTTAGGGAGTTGGATCTAGACGTTCATCATGCTAGTGTGTCGGTTGTGAATGATCTGATGATCCAACAAGCAACTGTTAAAATGGAGGGACGTTTTTTCTCACAAGATCAGCTGAGGGCAGCGCTAGTATCCAAAGTTCGGTAATATTTAATTTCGTGGGATATGAAAAAAAAAAAGGCTCCTAGTGGCCATCGCTATGAATATGATACTGTTTTTCTTCACACTCTTATTTAATCCAGATACGTGCTTCGCTGAATGTTAGTGTATTAGCGCCAAGGTTGAGGTTTAGATAAGTTGAAAGCTGAATGCGAATATGAGATTCTGTGTTTAGCTTTCGGCGTAGTTTTGTGGTTGTTGTGATGCATCAGTGTATATATAGGTGTTGGCGATTACGATCCCAACTTGTAAGTTTTGGGGGCTGGTTTATGAGATGATCAGGACTCGGGGGTTGCTGTCTGTTGAATAATTATCACTCCATGAATTGGCTTATAAGATGTGTTTTTGATGAGAATTATATTCCGCTATCATTGTAAGATGCTAAATTTGATTCCTCTGAAATTTACTTGTGTTTTTTTTTTGATAAAATTAAAGAATTTTTAAAATAAATTTTTTTATCCCTAAACTTAAAAAAAAAAAAAAAAACTTTTGCTCTTGTGAAGTTTAGTGGCCCATGTTGAATAAAAACATAATTTAGGGAGTGAAATGAACGGTCTATGAAGTTTAGTGGGAGTAAAGTGGATGTTCTCTAAAGTTTAGTGGGCAATAACGAAAAACAACATAATTTAGGGAGTAAAGTGAATGCTCTTTAAAGTTTAGTGGGCAATGTTGAAAAAAAAAAGTTTAGGTAAAAAAATGAATGATGCTCTACAAAGTTTAGTGGTCAATGTCAAAAACAAAAAAGAGTGAAGAACTGAAGATAGAGAATAAAATGAATGCTCTAGTAAAAGGTTTTTTTTTAAGATGTAGGAGTAGTAGTATATTTATTGTGAGATATACTAAAAAAAGAGTCACAAAAGATTGGAGTATGAGAATTAAGGAATATTTGACATGCTCTTAAAAACTAAAATAATTTAACTTTATAGTAGTAAATTTTAAAATGTAGTAGTATATTTTATTTTGTTATATTAAAATAATATTTTTTTAGTTTTACTTTTTTATTTACTTTATAAATTTTACTTAACAATAACTTTTTTTTTAATTAAATAGGGATTTTACTTTTTATTTTTTAGTCAAATAATAATAATTATTTAATATTCATGTCAAATAAAGTGTACATAAACATAAGAAATAAAATTAATTTTAATAAAATTTGTCATTATAATTTTAAGTATCTTAATTTTTTTAATAAAAAAACTCAAAATCATGGCGTTAGAGCATTTCAAATTTTCAATGTAAGTACAATTTTTACACATTGAATTGTACCTAGGTACATTAATGATAAGTACAATTCTTATGTAACATTGAATTGTATTTAGGTACACTATTGAAAAGATAAATAATATAACTTAGGAAAGAAAAATTTGAGTATCAACGTATTGGATACTATTATAGGTAAAATTTAATAGTGTGTCCAATTTAGGGGTGACTATTCGGTATGGACGGGTACTCGCACCCGAATTTTTCGAGTACCCGTACCCTAATAATCAAAAAAATTCATCCCATAACCCGACCCTCTTTAATAAATCGGGTACCCAATACCCGGGCCGGGTAAACGGGTACGGTAATCGGGTACCCAAAATTACCCTAAATTTTTAATTTACAAAAAATCAATAATAATATTAAAATTCAATGATTTATTTTCATCAACTAACAATAAAAAATTGTCAATTAAAGTTTAAAATTGCAATAAAAAACAAAAATTATAATTAAGAATAATAAAAATATATCATTTATTATATATTAATGCTTTAGATTTTTAATTAATATATCAATATATTTATTATTTTAATTTAAATAATTAATCGGGTATTTCGGGTATACCCGAACGGGTAATCGGGTACCCTAATACCCATTATTTTTTAAAATGAATTCCATAACCCTACCATTTACCCAAATTAATTGGGTACGGGTATCCAAAAACCCTAACGGGTGCGGGTATTTCGGTACAAACCCGAATACCCGAACCCGAATAGTCACTCCTAGTCCAATTTAATCATCTTTTCATTTTTATTATTATTTCTTTTTTTAATATATGTGTTTAAATAAAATAAAAATGTGTATAATGGTGAGATTTATAAAAGTAAAATTTATAATTTATATAAATATAATTTATTTTTGATATGACAGATAAGACACAAATTTATACCTAAAAATAGAGGTGGGAATTTCGGTTTTGGTTATCGGTTAAAACCGAAATCGAACTGATAATTTCGGTTTTTGGTTAACCAAATATTAAAAATTCGGTTTTCGATTCGATTATCGGTAAGATTTTTTTTATATATTCGGTTATCGATTAACCCGATAACCGATTGTTAAAAACCGAGAAACCGAAATATATTATATATATTACATATTATATATATTTTTAAGGACAATTGTACGACAACATTTTCTTACTTATTTCGGATTTTTGGTATTTTATTGGATTTATGCATGTTATGTTGAATAAATTGGATTTTAGTTTAAATTTTTTATTTATATTTTAATTTTTTTTCTTTTTTTTCCACGATATTCTTTTTAAAATCAACTTACTTTTTTTCTAATCGGTTTTTTAGTTAACCGCTAACCGAACCGAAAAATATTGTTTTATTGGTTAACCGTTAACCGCTAATCAATAATCGGTTCGGTTATTGATTATCCAATAAGTTATTCGGTTCGGTTTTGGTTAGTCATTTTCGTTGTTTTTCGGTTCGGTTAACCGGTCATTCGGTTCGGTTCGGTTTTGGTTAACCGAACTTCCAGCCCTACCTAAAAAGATGTAGACCATTGAAGATATACTTTGGTTTCGTCTGATATTTATAGTCATATTTTTTTAATAATGCACATTTTAAACATAAAACTATAAAAGTATTCTTATTAATTGAAAAAATATTTTTTAATCTCTTACTTTTCAATTAAAAAAATAATAATTTATCTCTTAATATATATTGTTATATTTTCATTTTTCAGAACCGAAAAAGTACTAAATAACTCGAGACAACCATTGTTATTTTGGCACAATTAATTGTGATAAATAAAAAATTATTCAATTAATCAGAGATCGAAAATAGAAATTATATAATTGTTTGACCTGCGATTTTATCGTATCAATAATGTTGTTTGAAAGTTACTAAAATTCTTCAATTTCACTCAATTGATATTTTGTTCTTACTAGTGAAAGTGATATGATTAGAAAATATTATATACGAATTTTATTTTTATAGAATATATTGTGTTTCATTCGTTTATAACGAACAATATTGTAGTTGATGCCATTGAAAAGTCTCGAGTAAATGGTCTCTCCACGAAAAAAGTTTGTAATTTACGGAATGATCAAGAAAAGAAAACACAAATTAAAGAAACAAACCCAGATTAGACGGACGGTGAGAATATTACAGGTTCACACATTTTCATCTAACCAAACAAAGTGTAATTCCACCTCGTCTGATTCTGTAGATTCGTTTTCATGTCTATGCAAAGTCTTTTTCTAATAAAAATCTCCCCTTATTCTTTGACAAATGCACAAAAGGAGGATTTGATTCTTGTGTTATAGACTTGTATTCAATGTTTCTCTTAATTAGTTAAAAGCCAAAAAGCCAAAAAGCCAAAAAGCAAAATAAATAAACAAATTGAATTTATGCTTTCACAAGTTGAACTTTATAATTATTCTCACTTTATTGATTTACCACTTCACGCGTAATATAATATTTTATGATTATTCGTGTGAAAAATTATGGGTGATGTTGATGTTGTTTTTATGTATGTCATGAGGACGACTTTGTTCATAAGTCACATTTTGACGTCATCTTTCATACAAACTTTATTTATTTTTTCATGTAAGAAAAAAAGATATGATTTTTTCATATTTCTTAACAAGGCATCTTAATTCTTAACCTTTTGATTAAAATTTTGTCTAAATGTGAGTATGAATATTTTTGAAGAATTAAATAATTAAGATGAACTTATGCAAATGTTGAGTATTGATTTTTTACTATTACAAATATAAACTATTTAGCATAACAATATATATAAATAACGCATCAAAAATTTATAATTTTTTTATCATACATTTAAGTATTGTACACCAAAATATAAGTTAAATATAAAAGATATTCATTTTAAAAATAAATAATTATCATTGAACAATAAAAAATCATTATTCTTAAAATCATCATTATGTAAAATATCATTTACTAAAATATTCATTATATCAAAACAATTTTCATTAAGAATATATACACTATAATGAATGCTATATGTGTACAATACTCCGTACACATAGTAGCACGGTAATAATTGTCAAAAAATCTATCCGTCTCAAAATAGCTGAGAGGTATTTTCAGACATGAAAATTAAGAAAAATGTTATATTTTTAATTTTTTTAAATCAAAAAGTAAAAGGTAGAATTTTCAAGTCAAGAATATTTTTTAAAATGTTATTTTTGATTTTTTTTACTAAAAAATAAAGGGTAATACTCTTGTAACGTAGTAATAATAACAATAATACTATATTATTTGTACAATGATATATATTGTACACATAGCACTACAAAAAAATCGCGAGATCCCTACGGCCATTCCCGTAGGGATCCTCGTAGGGAAGCCATTCCCCTACGGCATTCCTTACGGGATTTTGGCGTAGGGGCTCTCTCGTAGGGAGCTTCATCCCTACGGGAAATTCACGCCGTAGGGGGAATCCCCTACGGGAGCCCCGTAAGGGAGGTAGTAGGGGATATGGTTTCCCCGCCACTTCTCCCCTGTAGGCCCTGTGAGACCCGTAAAATTTAAATGTTAATTATCAACAATATTAATACTAATTAATAATAATAATAACATACAAACCGCCACAAAATAAAAGAGATAATTATTAATAAAGTTAGTGGGTAAGTTATTACAAAAATGAAGGGATAAGTATTAAAAATGATTTGGGAAAAAGATATCAGAACATACACACCCAACACGCATACGGAGAAAGAGATAAGCATGGGAGAATTTGGGAGTTGGGAGCAAGAGAAGAAGAGGAAGTAAATTCGCAATAAATATTTTGAGGTTTCGAATCTGAATTCTTCCAACATAATAGTTGTTCCTAACAAGGTAATATTCAACTTTTTAGTTTTGATTTTGTCCATTAAATCAAGTTTGAAGGGTCGGACGAGATGAATAAACTAGTTAGGGTTTGCTGTTTATTGGTGTTCTGATTTCCAGCCGGTTAGTGATGTTGAATTCGATAGTTTCTGTTATTCCAAAACCTTGGATTTAAATATCTGGAGAATCCTTGTTGAGTCTGGTATAGTCATATGAAATTTGTTAATTTTTGGATAAGTATGAAATTAATTATGATTTTCCTTATAAAATGTGGCAGCTCCTGAAATTTTAGACTTAACTGAACAAGGTGTAGTGTTTGGATCATATTTGATAGTACTTTGACTCAAATCGAAGTTGGTTTGATGTTTTGAAAACTAGATTGATAGGGCTTTATTTATTTACTGATTTGGCTTGGTAAAATGTTTTTTTCAGAAGTCAGTTGGTGCGACGAAAACTAGGTTTGTGTGCTGGAATGTGAAAAATGGGAATTTTCATAAATGTTTTCTATCAATTTTGGATCGAGTTAGAATCACAAATGGTCCTATTGAAAAAAATCATTCTCACAAAAGTCCCATAAGTCAGCATTTTCCAACTGTTCGTCCTTTTTGATACTGTTCCTGCAGAAATCGCACGTGAAAGTCACGTGTCTGCTGACGTGGCGCCGGAATGCTGACTTGTATTGGCGAGATTTCTGTCGGAACAGTGAGATTTCTGGCGGAACAGTGTAAAAAAGGATGAACAGTTGGAAAGTGCTGACTTATGGGGCTTTTGTGAGAATGACTTTTTCCGATGGGACCATTTGTGATTCTAACTCATTTTGGATCCCTATAAGTAAAAGGATAAATATTATAAAAATATCAAGGTTTATATATTGAGGTATGCTAGTTACTTATTGATTTTCAGAGTAATTTATTGGGTCTAATGATCATGAAAAATCAAGGAAAATTGTTGTTTCAATGGGGGTGTAAATAACAGCTTTGAGCGGTTTTACGTAAACAGAACCAACTTAAAACTCCTTGTTCCGATTCATGTTTAGTTTGTTTTAAATGATAATAAATTGTTTAAACTACAACTTTTATGTTGGAACATATGTCTAGTTGTGAATGGGGTAACCTCGGGGAGTTTAGGAAGTTGACTGGTGGAGTGAGAGTATGGTTATACGGGCAGATTTAGAAATATTGTTATATCTCATAAACAGTTACTCGAAACCTCGATTTATTTGTTGGGGTCAGAAGCTAATTGAAGTATCTTCATCTTTTTAGTGATAACAGAATACTAAATTGAAATATTTAGTCCTCTTAAAGCCTCTGAAAGAAACTGAAATGGTATATGAATAACCTAAAATGCTTAGCATGTGCAGTATTGTTAATTTGAACATAACTCCTAAACCATATATGGAAATTGCTGTTCGATTGATCGAAATGTTTGATAACTGAATATGCTATAAATGTTATGTTGGAATTAATTGTAAATGAAGAATAATTTAGGCATGCGGGATGTTCGAAAATGAGACGAATTGTAACTAAACCTAAAATGAAATGAGATTTTGGGATTTTTGAATAAACTAGTTCTTTAATTGTTTGTATTTGTATTAATTGAGGATAATTAAAAGTATCATACATTTATGGCGTGATTCACCACCGATTGGAGTGCACGAGGCACAACACAAAGACGAGAGATAGATTGTAGAGATCGTGACAACGACGTAAACAAGTGGGTAAAAGTACAACCTAAACTATTTGTTTAATTATATGATTGTGTGAATTGAGTATACGTGATATCTTGTTATTGTGTGCTATGTTATGTGATCTCATGTGATGTGAGGTGACGTGATGTGATGTTTTGCGATGTGACGATATTTGACGTGATGTGACGTGGTATGATGTGATATGAATTTTGTGGATTGTGTATTGTGATGTGAATTATGCGAATCTTATATCGTGATTGTGATTTGTCATATGTGTTGATCATGACGTGATTGATTGAGATGTGAAACATGCATGGTGATATATATTATGACTGGCATGTGATATGTCATGACAAGTATGATTTGTGTGGACCCGAGATGGGTTTATTATGTTGGTGTGAATCATGCATAGCATGCATTACTATGACATGGCATATGCATAGGGACTGAGATGGTCCAGGGACTGAGATGGTCCAGAGGCTGAGATGGCCTAAACTTCAGCACAATTCTGAAGTATATTTTTGGGGCCCGGGTGTGTGAGTCATGTCACGTATGAGATTGCACAGTAGCTTGCATTGATTGTTGCATTGTGCATATTTATTTGTGATTGAAGTTGTGATCTATGATTGATTTTGAGTATGATGATTGTGTTTGATGTTCTGACTTGTTTTTGAGTTGATTGGTGATATTAGAGTTTGTGATATTCTCGTTGTGAGATTGATGACGCATTTGATTGTTGTGAGATTGGTGACGTATTTGATTGTTGTGATATTGGTGAAATATGTGATAAGAGTTGTGATATGATATATATTAGTATTAAACAAGTTTTGTTGTTTTTTTTGAAAATGTAAAATGGTGAGTCGATGTGGCGTACTCACCCCCCACACAGATTTTGAGCTTTGCAGGTACTCAAGGAGATTGTGGTTATTGTCATGTCCCGTCTGCTAGTCAGTCTCTGGGGTCCTTGGGAGTTTGCGTTGAGGGGTTGTGTTTGTATCTATTTTGCGCACTCGGTTTATTTTTGTATATGTATTTATAGAGATTGTTGGTTGTAGTTCATGTCCCGAGTTTGTAAATTAAATTTTGTTGAATGTTTTTAATTTATTCAGCAGGTTTGTTGTGTTAATTGTGATTAGTATTTTAAACATGTTTTGCGGTTTTTGTTTTGGGTCGGAGCGTGACAGGCCCGGCCGACGTCGACGCCGTAGGGGAGAACGTAGGGGTGTCCCCTACGGGTGTACCCGTAGGGAAGCCTCAGAGGTGATCCTCAGAGGTGTAATATATTATTTGTACAATGATATATATTGTACACATAGCTAGTAATAATAATATAAATTGTTTTTGGGGTTTGATTCATTTGCATTTTGCTAGCTACCTGTCGTCTGATCGGAAGGTAATAACAAAATTCAAATGTATGAAACTTCAAGTAATCATCGAAATAAAATTTTCAATTAGGTAAAAAAAAAGTGCAAAAACGTTCAACCTCAATTAACAGAGTGTAATTATCCTTATTGTTTAATGAAAAATTAGAATTTTTTTATAACATAACAAAAAATACCAAATCTATAAGAAGACCATACATTTTTTTATAAGTTTTAAATAGTAACATAATTAGGGCTATATATAAATAGGAAGCTAGGAGGGATCGTAAACGAAACGAATCAAATAGAATATTTAACTATTCAATTCGTATTCGTTATCATATTCGATTATTCATATTCGTATTCATTCGAATATTAAATTTCGATTCGTATTCGTCTAATATTCGAATATATGTTAAAAACTAAAAAAAAAAACAATATATAAATAATTTCATCATAAAAAACTTAAAAATATCGATTATAAAGGACAAAAGATAATTAATTGAGAAAAAAAGTTTCGACCCTTAAAAATCATTATACTGTATTATTGTGCATCTAAAAATAAAAAATAGGAAAGAAAAAAGCTAAAAAATATTTATTAAAAGTTTTATATATATATATTGTATATATTATATATATATTCAAATATATTCGAATAGAATAATACATTATTCATATTCATAAATATTCGAATATAGAAAAACATTTGTATTCGTATTCATATTTGATTTTTCAAATACGAATTATCAAAAATCGAATCAAATAAAAAATTGAGTAAAAAAGGTTCAATTTGTTTACATTTCTAGAAAGAGTAGTTTTTTTCAGTGACATTTTAAAAATTTATCGTATTTAAAGTTTACTTTCAATTTAGCGTTGTTTAATGTAAATGACTAAAGGGGATAATCGAGCTATTGAAAAACTTGCCTAATAGTAGGGGTGGACGTGGGACGGGATGAGACGAGATAGAGAATCACGTCCCGTCCCAGAATAAATTTCCGGGACAGGACGAGACGAAATTTGCATTTTAAAAATTCTTCTCGCATGACACAATCTCATTTGGGTTCGGGTCAAGATCGAGATGAGATCGGGACGTTCCAAAATATTAAATAAAAAAAATTAATAAAATAATAATATTACTGACTTATAAAACAAAAAAATCAAATAAAATAAGACTCGGCAATTTTTTATGACAAATATACATACATACACACACACACATATATATATATATATATATATATATATATATATATATATATATATATATATATATATATAGAATTAATTTTAAATTTTAATTTTAAACAAAAATTATTAAATAAGTAAAATAATATTTGATTTATTTTATATTCAATTTAAATGATATTTTGACTTTATATAATATTTGACTTTATATAATATTTCAAAATAGAAATGTTAGTATTTTTAAAGACAAATTAGATAATAAAAATTAAATTATTTTGAAATATTTTGAAATTTTAAAAATATACTTAATTAAATAATAAATTTTATTGATTGTATAATTAATATTTTGATATTTTATTAATTTGTTTGAAAAAATAATAATTATATAGTTATTAAATAAATTATCGGGACGGGACGAGATACAACGAGATCGTCCCGATCCCGTCTGGTCCCGTTATGAAAAATTTAAAACGGGACGGGATGAGACGGGATTACTATTTTCAAAAGTGATCCCGTCTCATCCCGCTAATTTTCGAGATGGGATCGGGATTCCGAGACGAAGTGTCCACCACTACTTAATAGAGGATCTGTTCTTTTGAACTGAAACCGGCTGAACTGAACTAAACTGAACTGAACTTAAGCGATCTGAACTGAACTGAATTGATTTTTTTATAAAAATAATAATAACTTTTATAAATTATTAAATATTTTTTTAAAAATATTATGACAATAACTAGATTATATATTTAAAATTATAGATTGAAATTATTTTTTATTTATTTTATATCAATTTATTTTGAAGCGAAAAACTGAAGCGGTCTGATAACTGAACTTAATCTGAACTTAATCGATCTGAACTGAACTGAACTGAACTGAACTTAGATCTCAACTGAATTGGACTGGAATAGACTGAAATTAAATCCAAAAGAACATGTCCTAACACTCAATTACACGAGGGTATTTATGTAATTTCACCATTGGAAGTATAGACAGACACCGTTCGACCTTGAAGATTTAAGAAGGGTTTTCGACTTTTCGTTGCTCAGGGTGAGAGTGTGAGATAGCGAGAGATCGTTGCTCGTATTTTGAAGATTGAAAATGTGGAACAGTAATGCTAACTCAATGATGAAGATGGCGATGCGTAATTTCTCTACAAATTCGAGGAAACGCGCCCCCAATTTGAGGAAGATAAACCCTAGGGTCTCGTTTCAGGAAGCAGCCTCCATAGCCGAAGGTATCTATGGCGTCGTAAAGAGCCACGGCCCTCTCTCCATCGGAACCGCTTGGACCCACGCTAAGGTCTGTTCTAACCACTCCCTGATTTATGAATGAGAGGTTCTGCATCTCTTTATGGGTGTGGGGGTAGGGATGGTTTTACATGGGTTGATTGGAATAATGTGTTAGGCTTATTGAAGTAAATCTATCGGTTAATCGTAAATCACTTTGATCCATGAAAAAGACGAGGCGATAATAAGCAGTAAATTGATGCTTGTTGAGAAAAAAAAGGAACATATTCGTTTGTGTTCGTGTTGGAAACCCGTTTTGACTCTACTGGTATACAAACTAACTTGGCTAATCTATCGTTTTATAGTCATTCTTGCTTCGCAATGCCTTGTCTATTTACCCTTTTTTTTCAACTTTTTTGAGAATATTTCATCTTTAGAATTTGATTTGTAAACTAATAATATGGGGATATTTTGGCAAGTAATGGATCAAACTTGTATTTCATTGATTCAAAGTATCTGAATTTCTAAATGGGTCAACTTATGAGAATTACTGCTTTATGTTTGGTAATATTGAAGTGCTGCTCATGGATACTGTTGAAACTACTGTCGAGTAGCTTATTGTTTGTACCGTTAAACCAACAAATATTGCGTTTATTGTTTACTCTTCAGCTTCATTATGCATCACCTTTTGAGTTTTTGAAGGGGAGACTGTTATTTTGCAGACCGTGTGCACGATATCATTATTGACTGATCTGCTATTGTTATCAACTCATTATTAAGTATTATGAGAACAAAAAAAAAATCTTCAATTAGTAAGACAAGCAAAAAAAGGTCATGTAAAACCCTAAAAAACAAATCCACTTTGTTTGTTTTTACTTTCAATTAAACATATCCTCAAATTTCTCCAATTTTTTCTGCATCCTCAAACATATAAAATCCGAGGCCATTCTCCAACACCCTTTAACGCTAGCTTATGAACTATAGCATGCACAGTAAGTAAAAATAATCTACACTGTTATTTTGCGCTGTGCTATTTTTTAGCACCACGTTACGTCTTTAGTTTATCTGTAATATCACTATCTTTTATAGCAATCTGAGAGACAATGTGAATTTCGATTTAAAAGTATCTTCAAAGGAGAGAGTAAATAAATTATAATACATTTAAAAGGATAGCTTTTAGCCTGTCTTGGGGTTATAATGTTAAAAAAATGATAAAGTACTTCGTGTTGACAGTGTTGAGATCCTCTATAGTTATCATACCCCCACTTCTGCCTCTAAGTTATCTTACTTTACATACAACTTCATCTTTTGGATAGGCACATTCATGATGTTTCAATGGATTTTGCAAAAGTATCAGTTTATAACCCAAATCAATCAAGTGATTATATAATAAACATAAGAAGTTACCTACATATATAAATTAATTATAATATATTATATAGTACTAGTATACAATATTTTATAAAATATAATCAAGAACTTAATTATTTTGATTAATACCGGCAGCTGACTTGCTTACTGGTGGCTTGACAGTTCGCTCACTGTTTCGGTATTTAAAACATTGGTGATTTGCACATCCCTTTTTTAGTAGTTTTTGTTTTCTCTCACTTGAAAAACACTTTATGGGCTACTTGGATATTGTAAGATGAAGGTCTGGAAGGTAAACACTAAACAGTTTGGAACACTTATTGGTCGTTTGGAGACGAAGCTAGTCTTGAGGTGCTCAAAATTGAGGTTGAAAGAGATTAAGTACAATTTTAAATTTCCGTTCACCTTTGAAAGCCCAAATCTGATTGTCTTTCTCCACATTTATATAATTATATTGAGTAAAATTTACAGCCATAGATATTTCCAACGCTATTTTTTAAAATTTTGTTCCATTCTAGCTGATTGGCTTCCTAGTTCCTATAGTTAAAATGTAGCCTTTGTTACATACATCTAAACTTCTTAATATCAAATTTCAATCATGTGTAATATGTGAAACTTGCAATTGGTTGATGTATTGAAGTACATAAATCAAAATTTTCCGAATCACTTAAGCTTACTAAATGAATGCCATTAGCACTCCCATATAATACTTGAATATTCAATACAGTATATTAAACCACCAAACTTTGGTTATCCTTACTGTAAAATTAAATACTTAGATGAGGTAAAGTCAAGAATTCCAAGGATTGTAGGAACTTAATGCTCAAATTGTCAAGATCAAATTACTTTGCATCATGCAATCGAGAAATGAATAGCTCGTGATAGTATGTGAATATGTAATGCAATAATATTGCACAATTATTTACTTATTTTTTTAATCTGTTACTACTAGTTATGTTGTTATATAAGAAGCTTGTTGGTAGTGGTGTCTAACAACCTTATTTATCCTTGCACCTTGGTGATATTCTCGACTTTGATAACTATGTTATGTCAAGCTATTTATTCTGCCAATTATGTTACTCGGCCTCGTACATTGCCTAGATTCCCAACACCCCACCCCCCCCCCCCTACCCCCAACCCCCTCTCTAATATAAGAGATCGGGTGGTGAGTTGGTAGTAACTAGTAACTACTGTGGCATTCTATAGTACCCAAAAAAGCCTTCTTTCTGAGTTTTCGCATGATTATGATCCTCAAACTTATTTCAGGAGCATGTTAATATTATTGATGTACTGTTTTTTCTTCATTAGTACATTGTTCTCATTTCCGCCACTTTTATATGCATGTCTAATAATAACACACTTGACGAATACTTTAGGATGCTGGAATAAGCGGATTAGAAAGCAAAACACACCTCAAGTTGATGCTCAAGTGGATGAGGGGTCGAAATATGTTGAAGCAAATATGCAACCTAAGTGGCTCCACCAAGAAATTTCTGCTCACGACACTTCCCGCAGAACCTCAATCAGACCAGCCAGTCATCCCCAGGGAACCTAAGCCAAAGAGTGGGAAAACTCCAAGGTTGAATACAAGACAAGCACGATAATAATGTCCTTTTTCTTTGTTTTTGGCTTGAATGTACAATTCAAGTGTAGTTTGAGCCCCAAGCTTTCTGTGAGGTCAAGGTTCATAATTTGCGGTCCTTGTTGACATGCTTTTCTACAGCACATTTTGTTCTTTGAAGATGAATTGAATGTGGATTTACTGCTTTATGTATTAGTCATCTGACTCTATCCATTATCGATGGATTTAGACACCTCATGGATTTTATGTATGGGAAATTGCAAAAAAATAAATTATAACTCAGTGCAAGTTTTAGATGTAGCAGATAGCCGAGTAGTGAAAAATCACAATTTAGTTATAATTCGCCTAAACAGGAGAATCGTAAGATTTTAAGGAAAGTAAAAAAATAAATATATGCATTGTTTTCCAGTAAACAAAAGTATGCATTATTTTGTTTCAGTAAAGTGTTTTATAGAGAGCCGTCATTGAAGAACTAGTCACAGCTCACAAGTCTGACCACCGTATACGTATTTTTTTACCCCGAATAAAACTGGGAAAAATGGTATTTTAAGCTGACACGTCATCACTCACCGACTGCTCCAGTTTAAAAGTCTTCATGTTCATCATCTGCCGAGGCGGTGAAGTTAATGGAAATGGACGGTGCGATTGCGAATTCCGATCATTGCCTTGGGTGGGCAGCCCGGGATCCCTCCGGTCACCTCTCACCTTACAAATTCACCCGAAGGTCATACTCATATATTTGCCCTATTTCAATTTGATTTTCGTTTTTATCTATTTATTCATTTTTCGTCGGTTGAATTATCATCTCGATTATTCAGTACATCTCTGCAATTAATTTACCGAGTGTTTACCCAGATCTGTTGGTAGTGACGATGTTTCGATAACGATACTTTACTGCGGAGTCTGCTATGCCGATGTCATATGGACCAGGAACAAATTCGGGCACTCCAAATATCCACTGGTGCCCGGGTAATCTTCAATTTTTTTTTTTAATTTTAATTTTAATTTTATTTTCATGAATTGTTGTTGATGATGGTATTGTGTTTGCTCTGTGTGATGATGATAGACACGAGATCGTAGGGATCGTTAGAGAGGTTGGATCCGACGCCAATCGATTTAGGGTTGGCGATTACGTCGGGGTCGGAACTTATGTTAATTCGTGCAGGGCGTGCGAGTACTGCGAAAGCGAGCTTGAAGTTCATTGCTCGAAGGGAGCAGTCTTCACATTCGACAGTGTAGATGTTGACGGTACCATCACCAAGGGAGGGTATTCTAGTCATATTGTTGTCCATCAAAGGTATGTGTAACTGTGTATGTATAAAACGGTAATTGACGAACATACTTTCTGATAATATATCGATCGATGGTGGTCTGCAGATACTGTTTCACGATACCTGAAAGCTACCCTCCACAATTAGCTGCACCTTTGCTCTGTGCTGGAATTACCGTTTACACCCCGATGATGCGGCATAACATGAATCAGTCTGGGAAGGCCTTGGGGGTGATTGGGCTGGGCGGACTCGGCCACCTGGCAGTGAAGTTCGGAAAGGCCTTTGGATTGAAAGTGACGGTTTTCAGCACCAGTGTATCCAAGAAGGAAGAGGCGTTAAATCTACTTGGGGCGGACAATTTTGTCATTTCTTCTGATGAAAAGCAGATGAGGGTAATTGTTTTTTTTATTTATGAAATACTCGTATTAGAGCGATTAAATTCAATAGTTCATTGAACATATGATGTCTTGCTGGTGCAGGCCTTGGACGGATCATTGGACTTCATCATAAATACGGCATCTGGAGATATCTCGTTCGACTCATTTTTGTCTCTGTTGAAGACAGCTGGTGTGCTGGTTTTGGTTGGGTTTCCTAATGAAGTGAAATTTAGTCCTGGGAATCTTTCATTGGGTATGTAATGTGTGTCGGAACACATTTTTCTTTCACCGGGTTTATTGTATCCCTCGAGTCTGGCTGAATTGTATGGTTTTTGTCGTAGGTGCAAAATCAGTCGCAGGAAGTATAACGGGAGGAACAAGGAAGACGCAAGAGATGTTGGATTTCTGCGCTACTCATAAAATTTACCCTGAGATCGAACTGGTTCCAATTCAGTATTCAAACGAGGCCTTGGAGAGGATGATAAAGAAGGATGTGAAGTATCGCTTTGTGATCGATATCGGCAACTCTATCAAGTCGAATGAAGAGGTTTCCGACCCAGCTTGAGTCTGTGATATCGCAACATGTTCAAGGAATTTATACACTAGCAATGATCTTATGTTCATGTTTTTATTGATATCTATGTACCTTGTCATTTGTGAACTTAATAAAACTTCTTTTTCTTGAATTTTGATTCAATAGAAGGCTTGAATCAAAATTTTAATATCTAATTATATCAAAATATTGTTTGATTTTTTTTTTCATACTGAAATATACTTAAATTAAACTCATAATTCTCTCTAGATTACATGACGAAAACTGTAATTATACCTATCATTAATACCAGTATATTACGTGATCAATAACTAAAATTTTACAATAATCCATTTTTATTTTTTATTTTTCGGTATAATTAATTTGTAAAAGCAAACACCTTTTTTTGCACATTTGTAAATAAATAATGGAGTAATAAAAATTGTTTTCTATTCCCAAAACTCACATCACATTCACTTCAGTAGCTGAAAAACAGAGAGCCCCAATTCTCTTTCGCTCTCTATAATTCATCTCTCTAAAACATGCATCGGCAGTCGCTTGGCTCGTCGCCGTCGTCGAAGCTCGTCGTTAAAGACGAACATTTGAGTTTCGAATCTCCGAAGCACTCATCGCCCCCGCCGTCAACATTTGGTTCCGGCTACGAAGGTGAAGAGGCGGCGAAGAAATCGATGAAGGCGAAGCACAATTACACAATGGCAGTGGCGCCGGAAATAATCATTCATTTCATTCCGATTCTCACTCTCATTTGCTTCCTCATTCTCTATCTCTCTTCCCATGACCCGTCGCCGTTTGGTATTTTTATTTAGTGTATTTTTTTATGTATAAATAATAATAATAATTAATTAATTAATTTTTCAGATTTGGCTGACTTCAATGTCCCCGAGTCTTTCTCTAATCCTGACGGTACGCAATTATATAATAATAATAATTATTATTATAATAGTATTTCTGAATTTTCCTTTTGTTTTTATAATTACAAGGAATAAAAAAAGGGGATATATTGGCGATACGTAGCTTAAAGAATTTGGAGCACGAAGCATCGGGCCGGGCCAAACATCGGATGCTCCACCGGAAAATTGCTCATTTTTAGAATCGCAATTCTAATTTATTTAAATACAAAATATTTTTTTATTTTTTATTTTTAATATTTTTTATTTTTAATTTTGAAGACACCTAATGTATTTTATTTACAGTCTGAATTGTCCATAGGGTGAGATTTTCTCCCTATTTATTTTTATTTTGGTTGTTTTAAATGTTTAAATACTGATAAATAAAAAAAGTTTTTTTTAGTAATAATTGAATTTGTGAAAAAGAATGAATTTCAAATGATAGTACAATATATAAGGATATAATTACTATTATTATTGCACACCTTGCGGTTGCGGACCCCACAACTCTATATGAAAAATGGAAAACAGCTGGAATAGGACCGTTGCTTACCAGATGCCTCATGTTGCGGTTCGAATGTGCCAAACTTTTTATCTTTATAAAACTTTGTTCGAAAAATAATAGTAAATTGCAACATACAGTGTATTAATTAACAATGCATTTGATATTTTCCTTTATTCAAATAATGTTCTCTACTACTGACTCCGAAAAATTACTCGAAAGATCAGGAAATAGTCCAGCAGCATATATGATTTTCCGTTCTGAATCAACGACGTATAATCGTAAAGTTAAAAACCGGAACAAAGACGTAATAAAAGTACAGACCCTACCACTTCCGGTAATTCGGTGAATATGATCATAAACTGTTTTACCAAGAAAACAAAAGATCAGAGAATCAGACCATGCACCGGAGCCGGCTTGGGGCGCTGCTCCTCTGAATCGGATGCTTTAGGAGATTCGGCCAAATGAACCTGAGCAAAGTCATCCACCATTTTCCTTCTCTGTTCGTCCTCCACCAAATCGACTTTCTCTTTCGTCTTTTGTCCGACATCCCCAGCTGCCTTAGTGACTTTGTTAAAAGCGCCAGTTACCCAAGTGGTCCCCGTAAGAACATACCTGTTCTTCATAATGGCAGAACCTGCATTGCTAACTGTTTGCTCAGCAGCAGCATATGCAGATTTCGCCTTCTCAGACACCTGGAGCTTCTCGTCCACTTCTCGCACTTTATCGTTCACGATGGAAGTGCCGATGGTAATCTTCTCAGTCAACCCGATCTTTTTATCCAGTGATGCAACTTTAGCAGTAGCTGTGGAAGTTAGTTGATGCTTCTCGTCAAAAGACTTTGCTTTGTTAACAGCATCTTTTCCTAAGATGAAACCCTTTGCAAGCATGCTGCTCACGACATCCTCGGCCTTTTGAATAGCAGATTCACGACCCACTCCAGTTTGCTTATCTGATGATGCCTGCTAGATTCAGGCAGTAATCCACGTTAGAGAAAATTTTATGTATGATTGGTAGTAAAAAATGTGAACTACTTGAAAAAGATAATACCAGGGGTGGTGCGTAAGCAGCAGGGGGAAGCTTGTAATCTGGGTCGGGATTAATTTCCACAGTCATGTCTACAATTGTGGCACCCTGAAAATCAAATACGATTGATAAGCTCAAATATATTGCTAATTTTGAAGTTGTGATTCCGTAACAAGGTATCCGGAAACACAAAAGAATCTTCACAAGGTATGGAGAAAAATACAATCTCAGTAAAATTAGGTCTTGATTTTCATGTTTAGAGGAAAAAATACACAAGTTTTTCAAGTCATTAAAAAATAAAACAGTCATAGATTGATGGCTTAAGACCTAAGAGAATAGAGTTTACACATGTCTGCTACAGAAATTGGTTTCCAAAAAAAATTCTGGCAATGGGTTTAGTCGTCATACAAAGAAGAAAGACTTCAATATTGTTGCCATGAATTTGAACAAGGAATATGAAATAATGTTCATAGATATCAACCGCATGCATATATATCCACTGATGATGGACTCCTTGGAATTCAGGGCAAGATAGCACTAATTGGACTGAAAGTCGTTTAAGGCTTTGGACCTTCCCTTCACTCACTTGATAGGACATATACAAGCTATTTACCAAGAAATTAAGTGGACTACATAAAGTACATAATATTTTTCTGGTTCTGTGTTATTGTATTTAGTTTAGACAAGAATTCAAGACAATCATTGCAAGAGAAATGTGTGAACAATCTATAGTTTCAGAGCCCGCAATACCGTCTCCAATTATTTTATACTAATATATTTTATTATGTTCAGAACACATGAAGTTAGAAAAAGTCAAACAAAAGTAAAACAAAGGTCAATCAGGGAAAAGAGGGGTGGGGGTGGGGGGGGGGGGGGTGGGGGGGTGGGGGTTAAGTCATATTGTCGGACATAGACGTTGAAATGATGATGATCAAACATAAATGTGAGAGGTCATGAAGTAGAATTAAGGTTTCCAGAAAGTGAGAGATAGATAGAGCGAGAGAAGTACCGAAAGAAGAACAGCAGTTTCTGCTCCCTGCCCATCCTTGAAGGTTACAAATGCAATTTGGGAGCGTTCAGTATCACTGCATAAGCATGACACTAGTAATCAATATGAGCATGCTCAGAAGCATTTAAGACCCACATATGTGTGTTATGGGTGTGGGGTGTGGGTGTGACAGAGGAAAAGGAAAACTATAGGTAAAATTAGAGAAACCTTTGCATCTCCACATATTCGATATCCCCAGAGAAGGAGAAGAACTCCTTGATATCACGCTCGGATGCCCCCAAAGAGACATTACTGACCTTAACAGTTGTTATCTAGAATATCACAAAAAAAAATACAAGTGCATCAGGTAAGTATGCCTGTCCATATTTGTTGTGACAATTGCAGTACATGTACATAACCAATTGAAGACATATTTGTGGAAGAAAATTTACACATCATGAGCCTTAACTAGTTTACGACTTTACGGAATAAGATGTTCCTTTAAACGCTCCTAAAGTACTTGCAACGATGACTTCTCAATTTAAGAGATATCTATCTATTCAAACCCACAAATCCAATTTTGTACATCGTTTTGAAAACCGAGAAGTTTGAGAAATATTTTTTTCTAAAAAAAGAAATATGGTCATGCTATACTCCACTTCAAAATCTAGTCGATAACCATACTAACTAGAAGAGGATAGATCCCAATTTCAAGGCATATGCCCGATTCGATAAATACTCGAGTCATTACAAGTGGATCCAACATCATCCACAAAAATCAGTAATCCCTAACCACATTCATCCACAGTACAGTGATAATGACAATTACATTCAACTCGCAATATCAGCAATTTCACAAATGTCTAAATAAAGCAATCGCAACCAAAACCAACAAGTTACCCACTCAGATCAGCAGAAATAAACACCAACGCAATCAACAGGCCTCGCCAAAAACGAATATCGCTTCCGGAAATCGGAAATCACGAAAATATGAACAACCAATTAAAAATAAAATCGCAGAAACAGGGAGAACTCACCGACATGAGAGCTGCTTTCACGGGAACTGAATTGGTTGAAATGAGCTGAGAAATCGGTGTGAGGGTTTTAGAAACCGGCGGCAGATGAAGAGCGTTGACGGTGCTGTAGAATATGCAAAGGGATGACTGAATCCGAAAATAGGAATTCCTTGTCTATATTACACCTATACACGCGGTTCGGTATCGGATTTCTAGGGTGGGACCCGCTTGGTTTACTAATTGCTCTCCACGATTTCTCATTCCAATATTTATATTTATTTATTTAATTTTAATAATAGTAAAACTAAAAACTTTATTCCACTCCATCGTTTGATTCTTCGATTTGTGAAATTTAAATGGAGAAAATATAGTTGGTCGCTATTGTAAAGGCCAGAAGGATTTTCATCAAAGAGAAATTTCTTCAATTAAAGTACATATTTATTTAATTAAAATTGAAATATTTATTTAATTGAAATTGGTAAATACGTGTATTTTGTAGATGCACATAAAAATAAATTAAATAATTCAATATAATAGACTGCTTTTACCTCCTTTTTGGAAATAATACGTCCATCCCGATTCCCGTGACCGTATAACCACTCGGCATTCGCTCTCTTTTTTTTACCAATTTTATTATTTTTAATATTACACTTGTAACAATTTCAGCTGATCTTCCCCAATTCCTAGGGTTTATAACCCCAAAAGTAATGTTATTTTCAGCATTTGGTATCGAGTAATTTTCATCCAATAATGTCTAGTATCGTGTGATATGGAGTCCGCGTCTACTCCTTCGTGTGTTACCAACGGCGGAGGCGATGGCGGAGGTGTGTTTCCGCCTCCCGCGCCGATGCCGACGGCTAATGCCCCGCCGCCGTTTCTGTTGAAGACGTACGACATGGTTGATGACCCTAGCACCGACAACATAGTGTCATGGAGCTCCACCAACAACAGCTTCATCGTGTGGGACTCTGCGGAGTTCGCCAAAGTCTTGCTACCTAAATACTTCAAGCATAACAATTTTTCGAGCTTTGTTCGACAGCTCAATACATACGTATGTGTCTGTTATACCCCCCCACCCCACCCCACCCCACCCCCCCACTCTATCCATTGCTGTGATTTTTTGCTCCTTTGTTCGATTTTCTCGTATATATTTTTTGAAAAATTAGTTGGTGACAAGTCCTAAGAATAGGTGCTTATGTATGTTTGTGATTCTTGTTAAGGGGTATTTTTTCCTGCGTTTTTTTTTTTTTTGATTAATTATATGAAGTAATGTAAATGCTGTTTCGCTGTCACCATTTGGAAACTGATTTTTGAGTTAAGTTCTGTAAGTGCTTAAATTGTGACTTTTTGTGGCATTTCTTCTACATACATTTGGCTGACATGAATATAATGATAATGAATGGAAGTATAGAACAGGTTGTGTTTTTTGTGAGATTTTATCTATTCTTGGCTCAGACGGTTATGCAATGTAAGTAGAATGCCAGTTTTGTAAATTGTTTTCACGGAAGTTAAAAATATTACACGAGAATGCTCTGCTTAGTTTTTTTTTGTGCTGATTAATTACGAGCATTTTAGTTCTAATGAAATTGTCAATTGGTCACCGACTCACCGTGACTTTAATTTTTTCTTCGTTCATACCCTTATCCTCTCCCAAAGTTATTGTGTGGTGCTGGATATTTGTACTGTTAGGGATTAAATTTGTAACAGTTCAAAGAATGGTAGGCTTTATGACAATTGACACCCTGAATTAGAATACCATAATTTCATTAAACATTGAAATTTTGGTTTCGTTAATTTCATTATTCTTATGCTTGTTGAATTTTGATTATTATGTATCTTATGAAATTCAGTACATTCCAAAGACACGGGTATCCGAGTCCGAGCAACATGGGTTAATAGTATCTTATGAAATTGATCATGCTTGCAGACTTATTTGTTGAAATCTTTATTTTGGTTCATTTTTTTGGAGAAGTTGATTATGGTTTAACCTGACTGAAATATCTGTGATGTCCTCCTGAGACAGAAATCTAGGATTCTTTTCCGTTTTCGAATGGAGAAAGGTCAGTAATTTGTCCCTAAGGCATTTGGGCTAAAGTGTATTGTTAAGTTATTGTGCTGCTTTGCAGATGAGAGGAATGTAAGACTTGCACTAAGTTTTCTGTAGACTGAGTGACAGACTAAGTACATTAACTTTTTTAACGTCTATGGTAGATAAATAGTCGTGGATCCATGGCCCATGATTAGAAGTGTATGCAAATTCGATTGGGTAGCATTTATACTGAGATTTGAAAATTGAATCTTTTCTTTTACTATTATGCATTTTTAAATGTATAGTGAAATATTCTGATCAAGAGATTAATGTAACTAGAATTTGATTGTTTATGTATAAATTCCAAATCAACCTATTTTAATAGAGTAAGTAGATCTGTAAATTGAATCTCTTTTCAGTACAATACCTTCGTCATTGAAGGATTTTTTAACAGCTTGACCATAATATTCCTTACTTTGAGTCCCAATTGGTATAACACGCTTTTACTTATGAAACTGATTATACTTTCATATTTCTAATTCAGTTTACTTTCACTGATTAGAAAGGGCACATGATCATCAAGAGTATAAGTACTTTCCTTGAGCTGTAGCCTTCATACCAAAAAACACATATTACCAATTTTCGAAATAATGGAAACATTTAGATATTATGTTATATTATCTGAACTGAAGTTTGCCTTTCGATCTTAAGCTATGCTGTAGAAACTAAATGGTGCAGTGCATTTAAAGTTTCATTTCTCTCTTTTACTGGTACCAAAAAATACTTTTGAGGACTACGATCATGAAAAAGTCAAAATTCGAGATAAAGATTTGTTAGAGGAGTTGAATATATTGGACTGAGGTTACTGTGACGCACTCTTGTTTGTATTACATAGTTTCCATTACCCTGCCTTTACAGTTTTGGAGTTGAGTCATGATTATTACATCATTGACTTCTGTATTTGAAAAATACAGAAGCCAATTTGAGTCGAGAAATTCAATTAGCAGATGTTAAATTGTGATCGATAGTAAGTTCATGAGCTTTTACATTCTGTGTGGTGCATCAGGCCTACATTTTCTTGTAAAACACTTTGCTTCCTATTCTGCTTGCGTTAGATAGAGTTGAAGAATTAAAGTTTTGATTATTTATTCAGGACTTTTTTCATTATATATTCAAATAGCCTTAAGGTATTAATTTGGCTAACAATGCAGAGCATGAGTAGCTATCAATGTCTCTCTGTATCGTATATGTGTATTTCGTCACATCTATTTTTCACTAAAGCATTCCTTATTATGTCCTTTATGATTTCATTTTTTGGTTCTTACGGAAAACAGGGTTTCAGAAAGGTTGATCCAGACCGCTGGGAGTTTGCAAATGAGGGATTCTTAAGAGGACAAAAGCATCTCCTCAAAAGTATCAGCCGGCGGAAGCCTGCCCACGGGAACCCTCAGCACTACCCACAGCAGCAACCAAATGGGCAGAATTCTGCATGTGTGGAGGTTGGGAAATTTGGGCTGGAGGAGGAAGTCCAGAGGCTGAAAAGGGACAAGAACGTGTTGATGCAGGAGCTTGTCAGGCTTAGGCAGCAGCAGCAAACCACCGACAGCCAATTACAAGCGATGGTCCAACGTCTCCAGGGCATGGAACAGCGCCAGCAGCAGATGATGTCCTTCCTCGCAAAAGCCGTCAACAGCCCTGGATTCCTTGCGCAGTTCATGCAGCAGCCAAACGACAGTGGCCGACATCTAACGGAAGGCAACAAGAAAAGGAGGCTCAAGCAGGACGGTGCATCTGACAATGTCAGACCACCCCCTGACGGTCAGATTGTCAAATACCAACCTATGATGAACGAGGCAGCAAAGGCAATGCTCAGGCAGATAATGAAACTTGACTCTTCTTCTCCTCCTAGGCTTGAAAACTGCGGCAGTGCTTCTGATAGCTTCTTGATCAAGGACGTCTCTTCTTCTTTGACAACATCTAGTTCATTGGACCCTTCACCTCAGGTTTCGGGCTTGACCCTTCAAGAGGTCATCCCGCCAGCAATTTCTGAGGTTCCTGCTGAAATAGCGGCTAGTGGTCAATTTCCTGTTACCCATCCACGAGCCGAAGATGCTTTAATCACAGAGCTGACTCGAATGGTGCCTTCCCCTGAGGGCAATGCTGTTGTGGGTCTGGAGACGGAGAGTGGGGTTTTTGTGGAACCCACGAGTGAGAAATTGCCATTCGATTTATGTGGATTGTCTCCTGATTCGCAGATGGAATGGGATGGTAACTTGCTAGATGAGATTCCGGAACTTCCAGGAGTTGATGACCCTTTCTGGGAGAAGTTCCTTGAAAGCTCGACTCCAGTGGAGGCCGAGATGGAGTCAACTACAACCCTAAGGGATGATCTTCGGGAAGGGAATGAGAATGAGACGGGGGACAAGGAGCGGGACAGAACTCAGCACCTGGCACAGCTCACCGAGCAGATGGGTCTTCTCTCATCAGATGTCGAGAATGTTTGATTCGTCTAAGTGTTGTGCGGTTGTAGTTACCATGGCCTGTTAACTTGGCTATTATAAAGTAAATAATCTCCTTTTGGTTTTGTGTAATATATTACTCCACTTTTTATTAACCATTTTACAAGTTTCTTGTGGTGTGATGGAAAACATGACAATATATTTGTGTTTTGTGAAATACGAGTCATTTATACTAAAAAAGATGGATACAAATAGATTGTTTTGTAAAATGCGAGTAATTTATACTAAAAAAGATTTTTAAAGTAAAACAATTACTACTATGTATTTAGAGATCACGCGCGATCTTGAACGGCAATTACAGTGAGGTCCACCGTCAATTCACGATAATCATCCTCCGCCGCTGCCGACATGCCCCGCCGCTAATTCTCCCTCTCTTTTATCAATCCAAATTGGGGGTTTCATTCTGAGCCGTTGATTCCATCATCCTGAACCCCTATTTTGACCTGATTCAGAGAATCAGAGAAGTACATTTTCCCCATTAATTTAACTCCCAGCATCATCGAATCACCTTAATTTTTAATTCGGGTCGGATTCGCAGAAATGGCGAAAACAAATTCCATGACACGATTTTTCGTAGTGATATTTCTCTTCGTCATCGGATCTCATGTGAGTGATTTTCCTTTTTCTGCTTTTTCATATCATCGAGCATGTTGATTTTGGATTTTTCAGTGATTTCATAATGCCTGTGTAGTGTTTCGTGAAGTTATGTTTTTATTCATTCATATACTTTTTTTGCAGGGAGAAACACACATGGACAAATACATTGTAAAGAATTATTTCGATAAATTCGATCGATTGATACAACACGAATTTGACGAATTCCTAGCAAATGAGATCCCACTCGGACTGCCGGAATTAATCTTCGATGAAAACTACACGGTCCCCACACTGTCGTCTTTTCTTCATCGAGGCTTAACCGGCGAAGGTTCACATCGTCGCCTGTCTTCCTCCATCGGATTTCAGTTGCACAGTAAACTTAAATCCGAGCTAACTGCTCGTGCTTGTGAACTTGTAATCATCGAAAGACTACCACATGGAGTCTTTGCTGATCCTTTCGAGCTGCACCATCTTGTCGAGCGTGATGGTATATCGAGAAAAACTCCAGAGCAATTTCTTTTATGAGCAAGCCAAGATTGGAGTTAAGTTTATCGGGTTTTGTTGTTGTTGTTGTTGTTGCAGTGTTAAGCGATGCAGCTGTCTTTGGTGATACAAATTTAGAACTACCCTCTTTTCGCTCGAATCAATCTGTTGTTGAGATACACATGAGCCTAGATTCTAAATCGCTGGCAAGATCTGAGGGTGATGCTGAAGTGAACCTGGACCTTCCATTACATGCACGATATCCGGTAAGTAATTTTGGGACTCGGGTTTTCTAGTACATGATTATTAGCAGTATCTGTCAACAACGGTGTTTTCTCTTGGTCGTTTTGCAGCCTTTAGGGCATGGATTTTCGAGGGTTGAGTTTGGGCAACCCGATATATTAATCTGTTGCAGCCTCAAAGGAAATGTACCTGATCGGAGTTGTGTATTTAGGGTGATCAACGATAACACGATCAGTAAACGTAGCTCGGTTATTTGGGAAATGCCGTGTGGGGCTAAGGAACATGCAGCGGTTGTATCTGTTGTTACTTTTGGCTTTGCGATTTTTACAGCGATGATTATTGTCTGGAGATCTATCTGTTACTCGGGTACCCAAAGTTTCTAACAATCATCAAACTTTCCTGAGTCTCAGGTTTAGTGTTTTAGTCTCTTTTTCTGTTTTGCATGATATGTGATATATATCAACTCGTACAAGATTAAAGTTGGAAGTAACACAAGCAAAACGTTTGTTGATTGAAGATCGACTCATGACAAACAAGAGACGAAATCATTTAAGTTCATCCGCAACAAGCAACACAAGAAGAAACACCAGAAAACGGAATTTAAACAATTGATGTGGTTTGACTTGAATCGATCGGTTAACCAAATCGTTTGACATCACTAGTTGTTGCGATGACAATCGTCAATTGTTAGACTACACCAAATGAAAAGAAAATCTGATATGATACTGTAATATGATTTGATAAAAATCAAATTTAGGAATTAATTCACCTCTATAATAAGTAACCCAAAGCAACAATACATTAACTATTATTTTCGTCCAATGAGCTCATCTGATGTTATCCAACAAAATAGAAGCAATTAGACGTAAGGCATAATTAAATCATCATAAAATTCAAATTCATAATAAAACCTAAGTAATTAATTACGCAATATATTAACGGACTGGTCATTTAATTTGGGGAAAATGAGGTCATTACCAAATACCTTGTCCCACATTGAAACGCGAGTACGTGTCCGGTGTTTTTATAGCAGGCGGAATCTGTAGTATGGTTGCTGAGCTCTGTGACGTGGGCTTGTAACCTAAGTGGGGGCAATAAAGTGGTTGAACTTCTCTTGAGTTGATTTGGGCTAGCAAATAGTCCATTATTGGGCGACACTGTCCAATTAGCAATACTCAAATAGCCGTACTCCAAATTGGGTTGAAAACTTGGGTCATTGGTCCAAGGGCCCTAAAGAAGAAGAACAACCACTTTTTTATACAAATTTTTTAGGGATTTTTTAGGGAGATTTTGTTAAAAGGGTAATTTTATAAGTTTGTATATAATTTAGGTTTTTAATTTTTCTTAATTATAATTGTATAGTTTACTTAAATTAACCTTTTATTAATAATAAAAATAAATTAAATATAAGGGTGAAATAGTAATTAACATTTTAATAATGTATTTTTAATTGTAATAAAATGGTAGTTACTACCCTAAAAATTAAATAAAGTAAAGTATTTAAACACTTAATTAAAAAGTAAAATTTATGAGGTAAAAAATCTAAATACATAAATTCAAATACCTTTTTCCAAAATAATTCAATTTTTTATTGTAAATAATTAATTTAGAAATATGTAGTATATATTTCTACTCATATTTTTTTTATCAAACATAAAAATCTTAATCTTTTATTCAAAATTCATTCATTTTAATTTTACAATTTTACCTAATTTTTTTCTTGTAATTAAATAATTTATTAATTTAAAAATATATATTCTTAATCTTTTTTCAAAATTCATTAATTTTAATTTTAAATTTTTACTTATTTTTTTCTTGTAATTAATTAATTTATTAATTTAAATATATATATTCTTAATCTTTTATTCAAAATTCATTAATTTTAATTTTACATTTTTATCTAATTTTTTTCTTGTACTTAATTTATTTATTAATTTAAAAATATACATTCTTAATCTTTATTCAAAATTCATTAATTTTAATTTTACATTTTTTTCACCTAATATTTTTTTAATTAATTTATTTGTTAATTTAACGATATATATTTTTTACCAAAAAATTAATAAATTTTCTCTTTTATTGTTTCGAGACAAAAAACAGTAGTATTATCTCTCCCTCGGGGAAATGATAACATTTTTTTTTATAAATCGCAGAATAAGTTTTATTGAAACAATTTTTTTTAATCTTTTACGAGTGTATATTGTTTTTCAAGACAAAAAGTAGTACTCAGTATTCTCTTCTCTCTGTCTTAGAGAGGAATGATAAGATTGTTTTTTATAAATTGCAGTGTTACAGTAGTAGTATTCTCTCTTCTCTACCTTATAATATTGAGATTGATTTTTTTTCCAAGAATGATTAAAAGAAAAATGAATTCAACATTCAAGTTTTGGAGCTCATGCATCTTTCATGTCATTATTATTAGTTAGTTCGATGTCCTTGTCATATTCCCATTGCCCCATAGATTCCTAATCATGTAAAGAATAAGAGTGTATATTGTTTCCAGACAAAAAGTAGTATTCTATCTGTCGTCTCATAGATTTATTTTTTACCTCATAATTTGGTTTCAATTTGGTTTGATCGGTTAACCTTGCCGTCGTTAATTTGACACCTCCAGTTGTTGCGTTGACAATCATCAATGAATATTTCTTTCAATCGTTAGACTATACCGATGGAAAAAAAGTCTAGAATGATATTGTAATAATATGATTTTAGAAAATCACTCACACATTCTACACTACATACTTTTTTCGGTTATGTCATATAATTTTATGAAGGAACTTATTATGAAAGAGAGTAACTATTATTTGCGTTCAAATGGGTTCATTTGAAACAATTACTTATGTCTGTTGATATTTTTTTTTTCTGTTAAATCTAATTATGATGTATTCATCTATTCTCGATCCCATTCAATTAAATTCGATTAAACTCATTTTGAAATTCAAAAAAAATTAGCATTAATAATTAATGTATACAATTAATTAATTTTAGATTATTATTAATATTTTTTTCAATATTTAACAATCTATAAAAATTATTACTATTTTCATAAAAAAAAAATTCAATGATTTTAGTTTAAAAGAACATCTATAGTCCGACGAAACCAACATAAAATATCTGATGTTATCCGACAAAATAGAAGCCATTAAACGTAAAAAAAATGTAATAAAAACCTAAGTATATTGAGCATAAATAAATCATCATAGAAATAAAATCTGCAAATCAATACTAAAGGTGATAATTTATTACGCAATGTATTAGGGGACTGGTCATTTAATTTCGGAAAAATGAGTTCATCACCAAATAATAATATCATATCCCACATCGAAATCCAAGTACACGTACGTTTTTTTTTATAAGAGGCTAAAACTGCGTTAAGGTCACCGAGCTCAGTGACGTGGGCTTGTAACCCAAGTGGGGGCATCAAGGTGATTGGACTTTGTTATGGCAACATGTGGCTTAATTAAGCCCATTCTCTAGTAATGGGCTGAAGCCCACATTCTCGAGTGCCTCTTGGCACACTCCAAGTTGGAGTAGCCCACCTCCTCAACATGTGGCTTAATTAAGCCCATTCTCTAGTAATGGGCTGAAGCCCACATTCTCGAGTGCCTCTTGGCACACTCCAAGTTGGAGTAGCCCACCTCCTCGAGAGGGGGTTAAAAGCCGACCTCTCCCAAATAAGAGAAGTAAGGTCCACTTCGGGCTCGGCTCAAAGAACAATCATCTTTTTTTTTTCAAAAAAAATTGTTTCTATTTTTCCTCGTTTTTTTTGAAAGAACTGTTTTTGTTTTAATTTCCTTAACCTTCCTTCATTTTTTTTAATGCGCCCATTTGATAACTTAACTATATGATCAACCATGATAAGTGTTCTCATTGAAAAAAAAAATTGTTTCTATTTTTCCTCGTTTTTGAAAGAACTGTTTTCGTTTTAATTTCCTTAACCTTCCTTCATTTTTTTTAATGCGCCCATTTGATAACTTAACTATATGATCAACCATGATAAGTGTTCTCATTGTTTTAAAAAACGGTTGAGGCGTACGCCTCGAGGCGCATTCGCCTCGACTCGCTTGAGGCGATCTTCATATTTTTTTTGTATTTTTTAAAAAAGTGACATTTTAAATTTTATAATTAAGTTAATGTTATTAATTATACTTCTCCAAGTACATTGTTTTTACATTTTTTTCGTTTTGGTACAATTTTTTTTCTCTTTCTCTTTCTCATTTATACATTTTTTTTTCAACAACTTATATTTTTTTTTAATTTTTTTTACATAATCGTTATTCTCTATTGTTTTTTCTAACTTTATATATTGATTTTCAAAATGATAGTGTCAACTAAAATATTTAGATTTTGAATTATTTATCATTGTATTGGGGTAATTTATTTAAATAACACTTAATTTATTAATAATAAATTAAATATTATTTTATAATTGTAATATAATAATTTTTTTATAATAATTTTATAAATTTTTTTGTTTTATACGCCTCGTTACGCCTTGAAGCGTACGCCTCACGCCTCAAGTGAAAAACATCTCAAATACGTTTTAAAACATTGAGTGTTCTGTATCCTCATAGTTGAAGTGAATCACGCCCATTTGAAGACTTAGGATGGCTGTAACTTGCATGTTAAGGATAAGAAAAATGAAAGCATCACTAATACATAATAATCCGTATATTATTATGGGTAAAATAAAATCATGCTAACATCGAAGGATCTGCATATTATACTCCAGAACATAAAGCACTTATAAACATAATCAAGAACATGATTAACCTGACAAAAAAAAAGATAATTTGACTAAAACAATTGCCACCCTAATCATTGTTAGCTCCTTCCATCAAATAGATAATTTCACTAATAAATTTATATTACATAGACAATTTGATTGTATAGTTAACTAAGTTTGATTTTATTAATTACAATATATTAATTTTAAATGTAATTTTTTATTTATTTAAAATTTTGAAATGTGACATCGGGTGCAAATTCGACAAAAAACGATGATTACAGGAGCATTTTAAGGAGCATTTTAGTAATTTCGCCAAGAAATTTGAATTTTTTGCCGCTGTACGGTTTCGTTTTCCTGGTGATTGGGTGCGAGTGCATGGCGAGTGATTTCTCACTCGATTTTTCGCAAAAATGCATAATTCTTGTGAGATTATGATCTTTGTCAGCTCATCTACAAAACACACATAAAATTGCATTGATTGATCGCACGGTCGAGATTCAAAAAAATGTTGCTGGTCGACGGCTTGGATGATGATTTTGATGTTGTGTATTTTCGTTTATTTATATAATCGCGTGTGTTAGCGATTGATATGCAACGAGTGAGCTAGAGTGAACATATTATAATCGCTTTTGAGCTTCGTATAATCTCAGAACTACCCTTCCTTTCACCGTGCACGTAGGTTGTCTTTCTCGTGTTTATTTCGATTTTGCTTCGTGATTGTGTTCGTGTAGTGCTCAATATAAACTCTCGGTGAGGTGAGTGTCGAGTGTTTGAGCCACGGTCGCGATTTGAAGGTTTTGTGTCCGTTAATCGGTTTTGAGATTGAGTTTGTTACTCGTCGAGCTCGCGATTATTTACGACGATTTTCTCAACATTAAAATACACTTTTACTTTTAATTTATTATCAAAAAATTAATACAGTAACATTTTCTCTTAATCTTTTAAGAATTAGTTCTCTATCGTCCAAAGAAGTTTCAGACTTCCTTTGTAAGTCCCATTTTTTAATCAAAAATTGAATAAAATAAAAATTTCTCTTATAGAAATTGACACACTACAATTGTTAAGAAAAGTAGTATAATATTGAGATTGAATTATTTTCCAAGAATGATTCAAAAAATTTAAGTCATGTGTCAATTTTTCGTTCTTTTAAAATTTCAAGTTTTGGAGCTCATGCTTCTTTCATGGCATTATTAGTAGTTAGTTCGATGACTTTGTCATATTCCCATTGGCCAAAAGTGACATTTGATTAGCACCGCACCGTGCAACGCAACATAAGTCACACTCACAGTCATATTTGATGCGCGAGTGCACGCAACGCGCCCTGCGGCATCGCTGAATTCAACCACACACCCTTTTCGTTGTTGTTGGTGGTGTTGGGGTTACCATTGATGTCAGGCAAAGGCAACAGCGCCACTAACCCTTAAACCTAACCACGGTTAAATTCGCTACGCGACAAAAAACAGCATTTGCATCTCACTGTTTTCCCTTCTCCCTTTCATCAACACGCACCATTCTCACTCACATCCCTCTCCCTCTCTCTCTTGCATTTCTTGGGAACAGAAAAAAATGGGGGCTTCAAGATTTCTGTGGGAACGGGCATTCATTTAATTTGCAGGGAAAATAAAAATGGAATCTTGATTTGTTGGGGAAGAATCTGATCTTGAGATATTTTTAGTGGGGAATCTTTTTTTGGTGATTTTAAGGCCCCCTTTTTTCAAAGGTAACATCTTTTCTTACTGTATTATTTATAAATCATACATGCACCTACCTGATTTATTGGTTGTTACAAATACTAATTCTGTGTGTGCTCGCTTTTGCAAATGTCTTCACTTTCACTCTATTTAGTAATCTAATTATTCATCCCACTTGCAATTAATAGACAATTTGTGGGTTTTTCTTTTCTTTCTTTTTTTTAATTGAGAAAAATGAAGAACATTAATTTTATCTGGATTTGTTTTTGGGTTAGTGTGTGAAATGGTTTCGAGATCTTACTCCAACTTATTGGATCTGACCTCCGGCGCCGGCGGAGGAAGGAAGCTCCCGCGAGTCGCGACTGTCTCCGGCGTGCTTTCCGAACTCGACGACGAAAGCAAGAGCAACGGCGGCGGCTCAGACGCCCCCTCCTCCGCCGCCCAAGAGCGCATTATCATCGTCGGAAATCAACTCCCGCTCCGCGCGATCCGATCAACCGACTCGCGGGGCAACGAATCATGGGCCTTCTCTTGGGACGAAGACTCCCTTCTCCTGCAACTGAAAGACGGGCTCGGAGAAGACGTGGATGTCATTTACATCGGGTGCCTCAAAGAAGACATCGACCCCAGCGAACAAGACGAAGTCTCCCAAACATTACTCGACTCCTTCAAGTGCGTTCCCGCTTTCATCCCTCCCGCCCTCTTCACCAAATTCTACCACGGCTTCTGCAAGCAGCACCTATGGCCTCTGTTCCACTACATGCTCCCCCTGTCCCCAGATCTCGGCGGGAGGTTCGATCGCTCCCTCTGGCAAGCTTACGTCTCAGTCAACAAAATATTCGCCGACAAAGTGATGGAAGTCATCTCCCCCGACGAAGACTACGTGTGGGTCCACGATTACCATTTAATGGTTCTCCCGACTTTCCTCAGGAAGAGGTTCAACAGGGTAAAGCTCGGGTTTTTCCTCCACAGCCCCTTCCCTTCGTCCGAGATTTACCGGACTTTACCCGTGAGAGTCGAACTGTTGCGTGCGCTGTTAAACTCCGACCTCATTGGATTCCACACGTTCGACTACGCGAGGCATTTCCTCGCTTGTTGCAGTAGAATGCTGGGGGTAACCTATCAGTCGAAACGCGGCTACATTGGGCTCGAGTATTACGGGCGTACAGTCAGCATCAAGATCCTTCCCGTCGGGATTCACATGGGTCAGCTTCGCTCCGTTCTCGATCTCCCCGAGACCGAGTCGAAGGTGGTGGAGCTGCAGAACAAATTCAAGGGTCAGACCGTATTGCTCGGGGTTGACGACATGGATATTTTCAAAGGGATAACCTTGAAGCTCTTGGCTTTCGAGCAGCTGCTGACTAACCATCCCGACAAACGAGGGAAGGTCGTTTTAGTCCAGATCGCTAACCCCGCCAGGGGGCGGGGGAGAGACGTGCAGGAGATCCAGTCGGAAACTTACTCGACCGTTTCGAGAATCAACGATCTTTTCCGAAGGCCTGGATACGAGCCTGTACTCTTGATCGACTCCTCGCTTCACTTCTACGAGCGTATTTCGTACTACGCGATCGCGGAGTGTTGCCTAGTCACCGCGGTTCGAGACGGGATGAATTTGATACCGTACGAGTACATTGTGTGTAGGCAGGGAACGGGTAAGCTCGACCGAACGCTGGGTTTGAACCCGCTTGAGCCGAAGAGGAGCATGCTCGTGGTTTCCGAGTTCATCGGGTGCTCTCCGTCTCTGAGCGGGGCGATCAGGGTGAACCCATGGAACACGGACTCAGTCTCTGAAGCCATGGACTCTGCTCTGATGACTCGTGAGGATGAGAAACAGATGAGGCACGATAAGCACTACAAATACGTGAGCAGCCACGATGTTGCTTATTGGGCCCACAGCTTCTTGACCGACCTCGAGAGGGCGTGTAGGGACCACGTGAGAAGGAGGTGCTGGGGAATCGGGTTCGGGTTGGGGTTTCGCGTGATTGCATTGGACCCGAGTTTCAGGAAGCTCTCGGTCGAGCACATTGGGTCTGCGTATAAGAGGACCAAGAACCGAGCGATTTTATTGGACTATGACGGCACGCTGACATCACAAAGCGCTGCTGACACGAGCCCGAATTCAGAGGCTATCGAAATCTTGAACACGCTATGTAGGGACCCCAAGAACGTTGTTTTCGTTGTCAGCGGGATAAACAAAGAGACATTGACTCGGTGGTTCGCTTCCTGTGAGAACATGGCCATTGGGGCTGAACACGGGTATTTCGTGAGGTGAGGAAATCGTTGTATTTTTTTTTTTCCAAACTCGTGTCGATTGTGAACGTACGTGCTTTTTTTTTTATTTTTTCAGGCCACGACATAATGCTGACTGGGAAACATGTGTGGCTGTTCAGGATTTCTACTGGAAGCAGATTGTCGAGCCCGTGATGCAGTTGTACACTGAAACAACCGACGGCTCGTTCATAGAAACGAAAGAGAGCGCGCTCGTGTGGAACTACCAGCTTTCGGATCCGGATTTCGGTTCGTGCCAGGCGAAGGAGCTTCTGGATCACCTGGAAAGTGTTCTCGCGAACGAACCTGTTTCGGTCAAAAGTGGGCCCAACGTCGTGGAAGTAAAACCTCAGGTCAGCACCGGCGTCTTCACATTTTCTTTAAAGTTTGAATTTTTATGTTTAATTTTGTTTTGTGATATCTGTTATTAGGGGGTCAACAAAGGGCTTGTGGCCCGGAGGCTTCTAGAGATGATGCGGCCGAAGGAAGTGCTTCCTGATTTTGTTCTGTGCATAGGGGATGATCGTTCGGACGAGGATATGTTTGAGGTGATTATGAGGTCAAAGGACGACGGGTCTCTGTCTCCAGTTGCGGAAGTGTTTGCGTGTACAGTTGGGCAGAAGCCGAGCAAGGCCAAGTACTACTTGGAGGACACTTCGGAGATACTGAGGATGTTTCAAGGTCTGGCTGATGCATCCGAGCAGTCGGCTAATAGAAGTAGTGGTGTTTCGATTTCTCCACAACGGCCTCCCATCATCGAGGAAGTATGAGACATCGGCGGATGTCTTTCTAGTTTTTTCGTGTAATAGTTCTTCATAAGTAGCTATGCCCATCTTCATACTTTGATGTTAGTACTGTTTGAGTGTTGGATATTATGTTTACACAACACAGGTAAAACATTTCATGGGTTTACTGACTTACCTAAGTAAATGTGATTGTTCTTTTGAGCTCTCAGCTCACACTGTAGTTGAATAGTAGAAATAATTGTATTTTAAAGTTAATTTATTTATTTTTTGTTTTTTCTCACGGAGGGATATATTTTTCTTTCCTATTTTCCAATTTTTAGTTATTAATCATTTAATCATTTAATCCTTTATTTTTATTTTTTGAATTTAAAAAACAAAAGTATTCTTATTATTATTATTATTATTAAAATAATGGAGTAAAAAGGAATTGTTATCTAGGGTTTAGCTATTTCAAATTTGTCCCCAAACACACATCCCTCCCCTTTGGTAATGGCAAAGAAACACAAAAATCCTCTGAAAAATGGAGGAGATTCCGAATCGAAGGAGCCTTCGAATCCGTCCACGGTTTTCAAGACCCTGTTTGGAGAAACGTCTTCATCTCCGAATTCGATCTTCTCCGAGAGCAATCCCTTTCGCAGAAAATTGCTGGAAAACAGACCGAACAATCCTGAATCGGGATTAGGGTTTTCAGCAGCGAAAAATGCCGAGCGCGAGGTCAATTTTGGGGACTCGGATATTACCGAGGTTCAGCAACAGAGGAAAAGAAAGAAAGAGAAGTCCAAGGAAGAAAGCCATGATCTTGTTGAGGAGAAGAGCAAGAAATCGAAGAGGGACGTCTTAAAGGCAAATGAAAAAACTGAGGCTGGCGATGATAATTCGGGTTACCAACCGAAAGAACCCATGGAGATTGAAAGTGTTGAGATTGAAAAGAAGAAAAAGAAGAAGAGAAAGAGAGACGAGGTGGAGGTAGATTATGAATCGAGGCGATACGGGCCGGCCGATGAGACGAAGGTGGAAGAAGCTAAGGGAGAAGTTAGTGTGTTGGGGGAGAAGAGAAAGAAAATGGATAATCCGGAGGATATGATGGTGACGAAGGAAGGTTTTGATGATGAGACAAAGTTATTAAGGACTGTATTTGTGGGGAATATACCACTGAAGTTGAAGAAGAAAGAACTATTGAAGGAGTTCGGCAAGTTTGGTGAAGTCGAGTCTGTAAGGATTCGCTCAGTCCCCATTGTAGATGTGAGTTTTTTCTATCTTTTGTATGCTTTCTTGCACCACATAATTAGAGCGAATAAATGTTGATTGTGGTAGTTGACGTTTTACAGGGAAAAATACCAAGGAAAGGTGCTGTAATCAAGAAGCAAATCAATGAAAATGGAGACAGGTTTGTTTTGATTCAAACTTTCTCTACTTTTATTGGTTCATCTAGATGAAATATAATGTGGATATAAGACTTAAAACGGAGTAATAGGTCACAATGCATATACTCATTCTCCTCACCCAGCCTAAATGGATAAAGGATATACAAGGAGAAGGTAAATATTGAACTAAGAGGACAAACCATATGATATATAAACATTCCTATTACTACTATTTATCAGATAATAGGTTTTATCTCTTCCTAAAAGTGTTTTGAATGCGCAATGATATATATATATATATATATATATATATATATATATATATATATATATATATATATATATATATATATATATATATATATATATATATATATATTGGTTACATTAGAGAGTCATTTTAGGCAAGCTTTTTCACTGATAAGGTCCAATGTTACGTGATCATATATGTGACATCTAAAAGTGGTTTCCTTTTCCTTTTTTGCAGTGTGCATGCTTATGTTGTTTTCAAAACTGAGGAGTCTGCTCAAGCATCATTGGCCCATAACATGGCTGTGGTATGTTAACATATTTTTACATAGTTTCTGCTTCTTTTGAAGATATTAGTAGAAACACAGGGCCAATTATATCCATAAACTTCAGCAAATTTACATTGTTTTTGAATTCAGGTTGGCGGGAATCATATTCGTGTTGATAGAGCATGCCCACCACGCAAGAAATTGAAGGGGGATGATTCGCCCTTGTTCGACAATAAGAGGACAGTTTTTGTGGGAAACCTCCCCTTTGACGTGAAGGTAGGACTTCTGGTCTGGACAAATAGTCGTTTTTTCTCTTGTGTTCTTTTGCTACCAAAGTAAACATGTTTCTTCTTTACACTTCCCTCCAGGATGAAGAGATTTATAAACTTTTTTGTGGTATTAAAAATATCGAGACTAGCGTGGAAGGTGTTCGGGTTATCAGAGATCCTGGATCGAGTTTGGGAAAAGGCATTGCATACGTGTTGTTCAAAACCATGGTATAAATAATATTTTTCTGCTTGGAGCTGATTAGTTTCCCGTAAGCTGTGTTGTTTTCTAATGCATTTAAGTTGTTATTACAAGTTCTTGAAATGAGTAAAATCCCGTGAATTTTATCTACATATATTCTGATGACTGCTGCTTTGTTTTCCTTTTATGTTCATCTTGTCCTACATCGTGTTGATACCCAAAATGATTGATCTTGATTTTTATATGTTTATGATATAATTTTGATTTGTCCCATGAAGGATGCTGCAAACTTAATACTCAAGAAACGTAACTTGAGGCTGCGGGATCGTGAGCTTAGGGTGAGCCATGCCAAATCAACAGGCACTCCCTTGAAGAGGAATTCCACTTCACAACCACAGACCAACCATAGCAACTCAGCCAAGAAGTCAGCCGTTGCTCCCAGAACTCCTGACGTGTCAAACATGTCTTACCAGGGCATGCGTGCAAGCAAATCTGGTGTCCAGAAGAAGGTCCACACAAAAGTTACTTTTCCTGCGAAATCAAAATCTCAACCGAAATTTCAACCTGCCACTGAGCAGAGTTCGGGTAAGAAGAAAAGACCGGCTGTGGCTGCTCGTAAGGAGAAAACCCTAAAGGCTGCCAATGCTCCGCAAGTAGCTGGAAAAAAACGGAAGACTAGTAATCGGACACCTGAGAGCAGTGGACACAAGAAGAAAGCAAGAAAATTCAGATAAGATTTGGGTTCGCTAGTTGTGGATCAGAGTTCGGGTATTTGACATGCATCTTTGTTTTTCTTTTCTCTATTCTTCTTTGTATCAACTTGAGATTTATACAGTTTGATACATTAAACATGTCATGATCTTAAAAATTAAAGATTTGTTGAGTCTGTGTGATTGAAAATGGATTTTTACAGGATTTAATTGATGAATTCGAAATGATACATACGGATTTCATACCAGTTTCCATTTGTGATAGTTAAGGATGTTCATAGTGAGATCCCGATCTTGAAAATCGGACCGGAATTATTTTGGTACAAGTCATTTTGGACCAGAGATTATTCTTGCCTGGGTCGATCTAGGACCGGGTGTTGGCAACCAAAGCTTTGAAACGACTTCCCGATCATGCATCTCACATTGTTTGAATACACACAACATGAAATACAATAAAACCTCTGTAAATTAATGGAATCTCCTCTATGTAAATTAATGGAATCTCCTCTATAAATTAATAGAATCTTAAGGGAAGCTATTAATTTATAGAAGTTTTAAATGAAAAAAAATACTATTAATTTATAGAGGTTTTAAATGAAAAAAAAACTCTCTAAATTAATAACCTCTCTAAATTAAACGAGTCCGAAGCTATTAATTTATAAAGGTTTTATTGTATGTGTTTCTATCATGTTAGGAGTATGTTGTTAAGAAACAAGAAACATAAAATAATTAAAAATAATAAAATGGGAGAGAGCAGCAAGAAAGGAAGAGCATGTGTGACTGGTGGAACTGGTTTTCTGGGATCATAGATTGTCAAGAGACTTCTTGAAAGTGGTTACTCCGTCTTACGAGTACGAGTTTAGTTCATGTTGATGACCTAGCGAGAGCCCATATTCATGTCTTGGAGTACGAAGGCACGAAAGCCGAAAGGGCGATAAATATGTTCCGCTTTAGATACAACGATAAATTTCGTGTTACTTAAAAATATGTTAACAAAGAAGCCACTCCATATGGAAGTGGTAATTTTCCGACTGGATTATTGAAAATGGATTATAAACAATAATATGGTTTCCAAACAGTTACATCCCAGCCCCCGTACACGAGTTGTAGCTTACCTCCCGACTGCTAAAGCATTCAATCCTTTGGCACATTTCTCTATACAGCAACAAGGAATAATACTGCCCCCACGGTATGATTGGAAGAATAGCATATCATCATGATTTATTCTTGTTGCTCATCAATGTCGGGGTAACACTTACGAGACCAATGAGAAATAGGGTTGCTATTGACTGGAAGTCGTACAGGTCACCAACCGACTGCAACTCACCAAGAGCTATACCAGCCTACACAAGATCGACTCATGCTATTAATCTGCAAGATTATTTATTTGTCGAAGATTTTTTTGAAGGATAAGAATAGATACCCTGACAGTCACGTATGCAGCAGGTATGATCCCAATGAACGTTGCCAGGAAAAAAGTACGGTAAGGAACGTCTACAATAGGCGAGGCAACGTTTATAAACGTGTTTGGCAGTGTCGGAGTCACCCGAAGGAAAAGCATGTAATTTAGGAGGCGTTCACGTCGTTTAGCCACCTGCAAAAATAGAAGAAAATAAGGATTACTACATTCCAACGAGAAGGAAGATATAATGACGTATGGTGATTGGTGATTCACCTGTCCCTGAAAGAAAGTTAATTTGTCGGGCCACAGAGAGAAGATGAGTGGGCGGCCGATTAATTTGGATAGGAAGAAGCAAGAAGATGCACCCGCAGTTGCTGTGAACACAACGAGAGCGACACCTTTAAAGATCCCGAAGAGGGCTCCAGCGAGTAAGGACATAAAAACAGTTCCTGGAATCATAAAAGTCTGCATAAAAATGTACACCAAACAGTACCCAACGAGAACCTGTACTGTGTAGTCACTTGCATAGCTCTCCAGGTTATCCCTTGAAAATACGATAAAAAAGACAAAATAAGACTACAAATCCTTAAGTATATCTGCATTGTTATGCAAACAAAAAACATAGAAAGAAGGTGGGATTGCATCAAGCAAGATGCTCGCACTTTGTTTTTGATTGATTCGATGACCCAAAATAACCATGTACATGTACGTAAATTTCTAAATGCGATAATTGAATTTCTAGAGGAATCGCAATCGTTAGGAGGAAGACACTGAATTTTACACTATGAGTTTCCATTAATCTCAATCTTCAAAAATGATAATGTTGTGCCTGAAAATTTTCCCCCAACTATATATTTTCATAAACCGAGTCTCGTTGCGACAATCTCATCGCGTCGAGTCCACAATTTACAATGCTCAGATTAAAATCAATATTCAGAAAACACAAACGCATAACCTATACTATCAAATTCAATCATTCCCTTTTCTTTTATAATTAATTAAACTCTCCAATAAAAACAATAATACAGATTGAACATTATAATCCCGTGATGATATAAGAGTGAGTAGAAATTAAGAACCTGAGGATTTGAAGATCGTCCAGAGAACGAGGAAGCTTGAGGAAGCTGTAATCAGATGCGGGCATCGTCAGGTACACCCCAACCAATCCCAACAAAAATCCCAATACGACGCCGCTCGCCACCGTCACTTCCCGTGCCGTCAACGGAAATTTCCCCCTTTTTTCCGCTCCGCCATTAACCATCATCAACAAACACTGCGCCGACAATAACGTAAGATTTTCCTATTTAAAATCCGAAAATCAATTCAATGTCGTTTTTTTTACGGATTACTTTATCAGATTCCAGCTCTCTATTTATCGTGTTCTTCAATTTTATTCAGCTGAGGTTTTGGGTATCGGCAACGGCGTCCTTAATTTGTTTTGTCAATATATATGAGAGGGAAGTTTAGAATATTCGTTTATTCTATCATCCAAGACAACAACACTCTCTAAAATTGTATTTCGACCGGGTATTTACTTTTATTTAAAATTATAAATTGTATTTTAAAATAAAATTAAAATTGAAAAACCAATTATTACTATGATTCATGAGATGTTCAAAAAATTATTCTAAATTAAAATATATATTGGGCTGATAACGTAAAACGAATAAAATCTTAATTTATTTTGACGATTAAATTCTAAAAGGAATCCTCCATTATTTATTCTTAATTTCTTATAGGTCATGAAATTCATAAAAAGACACGTCGACCACGAGCTGCACGTGATTTCATTGGTAATGATTGTTTAGGTTATAGGTACGGGACTCAAGGCGCTCACTCACATGACGATGACGCACAAGTATTATCTTATTGAATTAAGAAGAGTAAACATTCATTTGTCCTTTTGAAGCATGTTCAAAATTCTTTGAAATTTGATCCCCAGTTTGATACGATCATATTCTTCTTACTACAATATCACATGACTCTAATAAGTAAGATTTCAATATCACAATTTCATTTTTGTCTAAATTGCCAAGTTATAGAGCTTCTAATTATTTTGGGTGGATCTTTCACTTAGAATTTTTGGATGGACACGAGTTTCCAATTGAGCCCTATAATATTTTACTTCTGCTCTACCCAAGCTCACCCATATTGGCAAGCAAACCTAGTATAGATCGAGTCTATAGACCAGACAATTGATTGTCTGCCCAAGTTTGCATTGTAAGATTCTTGTTTTCATTTTTATTCTATTAAATTTTAATATTATTTTATTGTAATAAATAATGGGACGAACATAGTTTAAAAGAAAGGGAGTACTACATGGTAATTACTAATTCTGCCTCAAGTAAACAAACACATCTCTTTTATATTTTTGTGAAGAAACTGAACATGTTTATCTGAAAAGAGAAGTGTTAACATTTAAGCTTCATGAAGTGTTAACATTTAAGCTTCATGACTATTTTTAATCCCCATCAAAAAATATGAACAAATATTATCCTCATCTTTTCTGTGTGCAAAGTAGATAATTACTTTTAATTAGGAAAAAAAACTCATTTCAAAGTTTACTGATTCTTCTTTATCTTCAAATTTGAAGAAGAGGAACCGGAAGAAGTGGCCCGACGATCTTGGTAGGAAGCCCTAACTATAAATAAAAGCGTCTCGACCAGCATAGCGACAACCAAACCAAGGATGCCTCCGGCAGCACTCTATAATATTAATAAATAAATTATATATATATATATACACATAATTAGCTTTGACTATAAATTTTCTTTAGTGGTTGCAGATTTGCGAACATATGGAAAAAAGAGATTTCTCTAACAAAGTTACCAGAGCAGGACTGCTTCCAAACAAGGCTCTGAATGCTGCATATCCAACCAAGTATCCCGTAAACATTGTCACTACGACATGCAATCCTGTAAGAGTGATGAAAATAAACATTCTGACATCCGGCCATTTCTCATGACAGATTACACAAAATACAATTACGGAAATAGAGGTGTATACAAAGCAAGTATCAGATATTAAGAACAATATAACTTAAATAGTAAAATGAGGATAACTGATAACAAAAGGAAAACAAGAGAAGGAGAAGAAAATGAGAAGAGAAAATTAACACTGTACAGAAAAATTGCATATCATTGAGACATGTCATTCATTTATGATAGAAATACCTAGTTGGGATATGGGTTGAGTGTTCTTAATCGTTACTCTAGTACAAAATCCTCTTGGGTATAAATATTAATTGTAGTAATAGAGATAGATGAAAACTAGCTTATATGCATCATTTTTTAGTAGAGCAGTTTCATGGCAATATTAAAACTTTAACTATAACGTCATTGGAATAATTCAACCCACCCACCCACCCACCCAAAAATAATGTAGAAAACCTTTGTCCCTTCAAATGCCTTTCTAATATCTTATTTGTTCTTATTACATAGTGCTGCATGCCAAGAAATGAACCGAAAACAGTGTTAATTGGCAGCAATTCAAAAATGGTTACTAAAACTCATTGCAATCTCGACTTCCATCAATGGTCAATAAATGGCTTATTTGGTTGCCAGAAGATGATGAATCTGATTGATATGATCGACTTCTGAAGAAACTCTTGCTCATTCTAAACTCTAAACAATTACCCAAATTTACCATTAGATATGGCAAGGGTTCATAGTATTCGAATAATTTACTAAACCAACAAAATTCTTTACATGCCACACGTCCTTTGAAGGTTTCACCAGTACTCTTACGCTCTAGATAATTGCATACGAGAAACTCAAATACTCACTCAGCTAACTAGGTAAGAAGCATTTTGTTTATTTGCATATGCCATAATCAAAATGCAAAAAATGGTATTGACCTAAAGCAACCTAGTTCTTTACCAATTTTTCGTGTGCTCGAATTACTTCATTTATTTAATCAGAAAAAACTACTAAATAGCATGTAATCTCAAAATGGATATGTCAGTAAGCAAATCCCGCAGAAGACGAAGTCGAAACAAAGAAAAGGGTAAAATTACCGAAGCCTAATTGATCCTTGTAAGAAGAAAAGGGCTCTTCCACAGCCTTTTTAGGAGTAATGTCCTTCACCAATTCGTCATACTCCTTCCTCTCCGCTACCTCCTCTAGCTTCCTCAATCGCAACTTCAACTCCTCGCTCTGGTAAATAAGCCACCCAAAAATAAATTAAATAAAAAATAAAAATAATCGAAACAGAGCAGATGAACTAATGATCGGAATCTTTTATTCGAATTCGATAGTTAAAAACCTAAGAAATGCGACCGGATACCTTTTCCCTCGCCTTAGGGCTAACAAGGATGAAGCTAGAACCGGAGAGCAGAGAGGGCAAATCGGGTCTGGTTTCTCGCCCGGATCCAAGCCATATCGATTTTAGGGACTTGTAGGGTACGGACGAGTGCACAATTAGCGAGGAGGAAAGGTCTTTGAGATCTTGGGAGAGATGCGAGTCCGTGGAGGCTGTGGTGAGGAATTTGCGGATGGCATCGGTAGATGATATGATCAGGCCAGCGCCGGTGGCGGTGGCTTGCGAATCTACGGTCTCGGCGACCATTTTTTATTGGTACTGAAAGACGTCGAGGATACAAGTGGAAAATCAAATATAAAAAAATCCAACACGAGAATTGACTCTAAATCCGGAATTCAAACAAATACTGGCTCGATTTGACAGGTCTGAAATACCTTGGGGGCGACGGAGCCCAGTGAATTGTACTTCTGGCCGGAGGAGAATGAAGGAGTCGCGAGGGCGAGTGATTTGCGAGATGTGATTTTGCCTTTTTTATTTATTATTTAGTACTCTCTTGTCACTTAAAACAATATGCATCTTTTCTTTTTTAGTCCTTCATTTAAAACAGTTCGCACGGGTTCTAAATGGAATTTCTTTTCACAATTTTATCCCCTCAATACACCTTTATTTACCTTTATACCATTACTTTTTCAACTATATATTTTATTACTTACACATCAATATCTATTTCACCTTTACTTTATATTATTAAACACACAAAAAATCATTTTTTCTTAATCTACGTGCATCTTTCTCTACACTATTTAAAAGGACACACAAAAAATCACTTTTTCTTAATTTACTTGCATTTTTCTCTACACTATTTAAAGGGAAAGAGGGAGTATTAGTTAAGAAAGTTTTATTTTTACCCCTAATTTTTATAACTACAACTTATATTTATATTTATAAATAAATAACTAACTTAAAAGTCTAAAATATTTTTAATATTATATTTATTTATTCAATTATTGTATAATATCCTTAATATTATATTTTCTATATGTATATATATAATGTAAATTTTGTTAAATTTTTCTTCATTCTTATTATTATGGTGATTTTTTTTTAATTTTTATATTTTATTATTAATTTTGATAAATAATTGTAATATTTAAAAAAAAAAATTATTTTTTTATTGTTCTTAATAAAATTCTGTTATATGTATATATATAATATAAAATTTATCAGTTTTTTTTCATTAATATAAATTTTATCAAATTTTTTTCATTCTTATTATTATTGGTGATTTTTTTTAATTTTACGGTTTTTTATTAATTTTGATAAATAATTGTAATATTTTGACATAATAATATTATTAATTAATTGTAATATTTTGAAATCGCGTAATTATTTATTGTTTTGGAAGGTGTATTTTTAGTTTTTTTTAATAATAAAAAAGGTATATTTGGTACATTGTGGAGTTTATACAGTAAAAATTAAAATTAAAATTTTTAATAGTGGGGTGAATAAAATAATAGAGTGAACTTATAAATTTTTGAGGTCCAAATAAAATCATCATTTTATTTAATGTTTTGTTTTCACAAGAGAGAAATGTGTTTTGTTTTGCGAAGCATAGTGAAATACTCTATTAATTAAATGGAGTATTAGAGCATCCCTACCAGTTACTGTGTTTCATGGAATTATACCATTTGGAGATTAAGTACAATGTTGGAGAGAGGAAAGTGAGTACTAGATACATATTGAAGATGGCGGGAATTGTACATAAAGTCATTGGTATGTTGAAGTATAAATTTATGGGTATTGTTGAGGTACACCATTAGAGTTGCTCTTTTATATATGTAATTGTTTGAATCTAGTTTTCTGAATTGGTATACACCGCTCCTAAGAGCACAACAAATTCTGCTCCCAAAGCCAAAAGCTTTTTACCAAAATTTTCAGCGGTGTCGAAGATTGTTATTTCAGTTGGTTGAGCATTTTTGGCTGAACAATTGAATTGAAGATCATAAGGTCCAAAGTTCGAAGTAGAAAAGGTAAAATAAGGTAAAGAACGGTAGGGAAATTATTTTTTAAAATTTTAGTTATTTTAATTTAATTTTTTTACCACTAATTTATATAATAATAATAATATTAATAATAAAAAAAATTAATTAAATGTTATTATAAAAATATATTTTTAAATTTATAACTTTCTCGAACAAAATACATTATATAATAAAATTACAATCAAAGTTTTTACTTTTTTTATTTAATTAAAATATTATATTATTTGTTATAAATTTAAGTTTAGATATTATTATAACATTATACTAAGTACTCCCTCGGTCTCAGAGCTAGGCAATTGTGGTCAACGTTGACTTTTTTTTTTTCGTCAAATACATATGATAAACCTTATACAAAAATTATGAAAAATAACTAAAATATAATTTAACTATTAAATTTTATTTTAGTAATTTTTTCATAATTTTTGTATATTGTTTATTATATGTATTTGACGGATCAAAAAAATCAACGTTGACCACATGTGCCTATAGCTCTGGGACAGAGAGAGTAATAAATATAAGTTAATTATATATATATATATATATATATATATTATCTTTTAATAATTTTACATTTAACTCAGATAACCTAGCGGTTATCTTCCTCTTTTTCACTCATAAGGTTGAAGGTTCAGGTCGAGGGTTCAAACAATACTTTCTATGTCCCGAACTAATAGGCATAAAATTATAAAAAAATAAATAATATGACAGTGTTTCGTGTCCCGAACTAATAGGCATAAAATTATAAAAAAATAAATAATATGACATTGTTTGTTTCGTGGAAATTAAGCTCTCACGATTTTGTTTTGAAACATTTTTTCACAAGGTCTCATACTCCACTCGAATTAATTATCGATTTTTTGAATTTTTTTTTCACAAGGTCTCATATTCCACTCGAATTAATTATCGATTTATTGGGTCTCTTCAAAGATGTTGAAATTGACCCACAAGTAAATAGGAGTATTGTTGGTGATTTAAGTGAAATCGTTGTTCATTTAATGTAATTTGAATCATTCAAGGCTTCAGATTAAATCTAGTTAATATAATATAACTTTGGAGAAGTGTGGAGTACACGGTTATATAAAATTGATATGATTTAAGTATTTGGATAAGCATAATAATGCATGTCGAGTGTGATCTCGTAGTTGCATAGTTGCATGGCTAGATGATGATATTACATCATTAATATGATGCAAATTCGAAATTGCATGGCTTGCCATGCAAGACAACATTAATAGGTGTCAAAGTGAAATTAAAGGGTGTCTTCACTAAAAGTTACCTATACATAAATAGGTGCAAAGTGAAAAGGTACATTTTCTTAAAGGTACCTATTCGACCAAAGGGTGCTTATATCTAAATGAAAAGGTACCTAGCTAATACCTATATAAGGAAGTGTAAATTCATTTGTTGAATACACTTGAATACACTTGAAAATACACTTGAAAATACACTTGAAAATACATTTTCTTAAAGGTACCTATTCGACCAAAGGGTGCTTATATCTAAATGAAAAGGTACCTAGCTAATACCTATATAAGGAAGTGTAAATTAATTTGTTGAATACACTTGAAAATACCTACAAACATAAGAAGCTTTGAAGCAACAAATAAAGCGGAATATTCCATAAGTTGCTCGTGTTCTAAGCCTAAGACTCGAGTGTTGATATTGTCTTATTCTGCTAGGGATTTCGTGATACTCAGGATTATAGGGTCGAAATACTCTTTAAAGAAAGCGTTGCTACGCGATTCAATATTTATTCAAGCATCTATATCTTTCAGTAACACCCTAATATACAACAAGTATTGTAAATATATTTGACCCACTATATATATCAAGTCGTTCAACTTCTCCAATGGCAGAAGCATTGGATGGCTTGGGTGGGCTTTAACCCACCCTGATTTTTTTATTGTTACCTATATATACATATATATGCAGTAATTTTCATAGTAAATTTTTAGCCAGATTGACTAAAGTTACCTAGAGGATCCCTAATAGTCAAGGGCTCGACTCTTCAAAATTGGTTATAGATGTCTTTAACATTTTGAAGGTCATAAGTTCAAACATTTGCATAATTTCGGTAACAATTTGAGCTTTTAGATTAAGTCACTTCTAACAAAACCAACAATCTTTCTATCTAAATTAAGTATTAAGTCACTTCTAACAAAACCAACAATCTTTCAATCTAAATTAAGTGGATCCGAATAATAAGCAAATAAATAAATTGGAGTAACGAAGCTAATTCTTCGGCAAGACAATCCTAGCTAGCTAATAGTGTGCGTGTCCATGTAGCTACGGTGAGGGAGCAAGCGGTGAGAGTGCTGGTATAGCTAGGTGCAGAGTTTTACAGATTCCAAAATATGAAAAAGCAGAACGTGAAGGGTACGTAGCTTTTGTACAGCTTTGATCTCTTGTTTTTATCCATACTTCAAAATTGATTTGGGCCCACACACCTCCTACAACTTCAGGCATTGTCGACGATCATATACAACCCATCCCCCAAGTTTTTCTTTTTTTTAATTTTTTTTTTCAATTAATTTAAATTATTAGTATTATTTTAATCCATCAATGAATAATATAATATAATATAATATAATTCTAAAATATATATACCTAGCATCCATTCATGCACATCTCAAGAAAACCAATTCGGGTCAAATCATAATTTCGGATCACCCCAAAGTTTATTTGGTTGCTTGCTATGTACAAGTGCAAATACACAATGCATTATACCCCATTATCACGAATTCAATATAGTTTATTAGATTCAATAATTAATTCCTAAAAGGAATTTTACTAGTTTAATACTACTATCGATTTAAAATCGATTAAATCAATTTTTTTTAACTTTAGAATGATACTTTAGTTAATACTCCGTTACGTTCAAACACGAGAGCAGTTGATAAATTTTGCAAATATTTGGGACGGAGTATATGTTTAAAAGCCAATATACATATATACACCTGTTTATACATATATCATCATTGTGTTATAAATGTGTCATTTTTAGTCCAGCTACGCTATCATTCTGATTTACGAATTAGGTATAAAAAAGGGTGTTTAATTAATTAATTAATATCTAAAATCCACCCATCCATCATTTTCTATAAAGATAATAAGGATGTGATCCACGTGAGAGGACACTATACATGTTGTGCTTTTCTGATTCAAAAAGTTGGTGTAAAAAGGAAACTACCTTTCTCTATGTATGTCAAAAATTACATTTTCACCCCCATGTGATTCACTCGGGAACCACTGTTTTTTTTCAAAAGCATTTCACGAAATTTGACTATTTCGTGCTATAGCTAGTTTATGATTTGAGCAACTTGCTAATAAATGTTTCAAAAATATTCAAAAATCAATCGAAATTAATTAGGAAAACGCTACAATTTTATCAGTAAATTTATGGTACGAGCATCTGATAGATCAGCAGCCATAATCGCAAAAATCAGCTAGTCGAAATTCGCCATGTGACCGACTTAGCTAGTCTTAATATTTTAGTATACCAATTTTACATACTCCAATTGATAACTCTCACACCCCTAAATTACTAGAAATAATTAAAATCCAATTTCAATTCCCCTATAAATTATAATTATATATAAATACATACAAGATATATATATAATGATTGATTGAAACCTTTATAATCTAGCAAGTCAATTGTATTGGGCTACTCAAATCTCTGGTGTAAAGATCAAAAGCAACATACATATATTAGAGAGAGAGAGAGAGAGAGAGAGAGAGAGAGAGATTTGGTTCGTAATGGCTCTAGAAGCACTTTCGTCAAGTGAGCTCTTGAACTTTATCATGTACGACTCAAATTTCTCCGGCGCCACACCATTGTTCACCCCCCAAGCAGAGATCCCTTCCTCCGCCGCGCCGCCCCTCCCACCGGCGCCTCCTCCGCCGCCGCCGCCGCCTCCCGGGCGCAAGAAGCGGAGGAGGAGGCCCAAAGTGTGCAAGAACAAGGAGGAAGCCGAGACTCAGAGAATGACGCACATCGCGGTCGAGAGAAATCGACGCAAGCAAATGAACGAGCACTTGGCCGTCCTCCGCTCCCTCATGCCCGACTCTTATGTCCAAAGGGTAAGATAGACATTCCACACCATGCCAGGCGTATTATAATATAATAATAACAAAATATTAATTAATCAATTAATTAATTAATTAATGCGTAGGGCGATCAAGCCTCCATCGTCGGCGGCGCGATAGAGTTCGTGAAGGAGCTGGAGCACGTTCTCCAATCATTAGAAGCCAAGAAATTCGGAGCTTTAATGGAGCACGCCGATCAGCTCGTCGTCGACGAGAGTACTACTACTACTAGCAGCAGCAGTAGTAGTCAGAAATTGGAAGAATTAAGGCGGCCGTTTTCTCAATTCTTCACATACCCTCAATTCAAGCAATTAGGGGGAAGCGGCAATAAGTACACGTCGCAAAGCAAGGCGTCGATCGCGGACATCGAAGTAACCCTAATCGAGACGCACGCCAACATCCGAATCCTCTCCCACCGTCGAGTCCGCCAGCTGTCAAAGATCGTCGCCTCGTTTCAGTCCGTCCTACTCACCATACTCCACCTCAACGTCACCACGCTCGACGACCTCGTGCTCTACTCCATTAGTGCCAAGGTTAATTTTATTTATTAATTAATTAATTATACCACCGCGGTGAAAATTATGCTTTTTTTTTTTTTTACCGCGCAGTAAGTTGAGTTGTGTGTGTCGAAATGGTAACTAAAGTGGGGACTGTAGAAAATGACCTAACCATGCAAAAGAATCTACTTTTTTCATTTTTCTACCCTGCACGTACTTCCAAATCAGCTACGTTTTCAAGATTCTCGAGGAAAAAATAATTACTAGTACTGCCCCCCTATTTCACAAGGGTATTTTGGGTAAACCCACAGGATTTCCATGTGCATTTGATGATGGCAGGAAGGGAATTTCTCTTATTTGCTTCACGATATACTCAAATTCGGTTTTTATTTTTCTTATTTTTTTCCGAATTTTGGAAACTTGTGTTTGTGTTTATTCAGAAATATTCCGGGTATTTTTGGGAAAATGTATATTTATATTTAATTAAATTGGAATTAATTGTGTTCAAGGTTGAAGAAGGTTGCCAGCTCAATTCAGCGGATGACGTGGCAGGAGCAGTCCACCACATGCTTAGAATAATTGAGGAGGAAGCTATCCTAGGTTGTCAATCCTAGGGTTTTATATGTTCAATTGTGTATTAATTAAATAATTAAATATTGATTAGGAATAAAATTTTAAACCTTTTTTTTAATGTCTAATCATGTTCAATTTGTGTTTTTTAATTAGTCCTTTTTTATATATATTTTTTTCCTAAATCCATGTATCAACCTTGCTAGCTATATAGTTCTTGGATTTAATTAGGTCATGCCTAGTTAAGGTAGATTTTTTTTTTGTTGAAGAACAAATAATCAATAATAGTTAGAATTGAATGTGCATCTCTATATTTCTCTTTGAGTCGGATATGATTTGTTCGAACACTAAATTTCAAAATGATTCAAGAGAACATTTTAGTTTCTGCGTACGTGGTCAATCGGGCGGGCCTCACAATTTCTATATGGATTTGAGACAATCCCGTCGATAAGTTTGGATCGACAAATTCTTAATTTGTTCAAACAACCACCACACCTAGGGTTTCGTATATATTAATGCTATAGTTCTATATATGGAACAATGCTTCATGTGAGGGCAATATGATTATACACATTATAGTGTTTTTGCGCTCTCGTCACATAGTAGCTAGCATGGATCGATAGCTTGAGGATTGATCTACGAACTTATCTCGGTAAAGAAACAATGCAAGAAACTAACATTGATGGTCGACACATCTCTGTCATGAAAGGGAAATTGAATTGTGCCCCATGTTATTTGATGTAGTGAAATATATACTAGTACTGCAATAATAAGCTAAGTTTTTCCATTTTGTATGTTTACGTGATGAAAGGTGGCGAGGGCATTTCGGGGAATTAGAGCCTCCTTCAATCTTGTTTGTTTCTGCAGATGATATATCATATCTTCATTAAGACAAGCGTCATTTTGTGTAAACTTCGATAGAGACTTGTTACAAGAACGGGCCGGGCTGGGCCCACTTAAATTAATTAATTAATTATATTTTATTTAATTATAAGAATACATACATATACTTGTGTGATTTCTGATGAGTCTTGGGTAGCATACATGTGGCTACACATGAAGATGCTTTTATCACCTTTGGTTGTGAGAGAAGTGGCCATCATCAAGGAGCAAGGGCTGACACAACTTTTTGATCGATCGGGTTTGACTTTTTTTATATATATATTATGTAATTTAAAATTGAAATTAGATCAAATTAATCAGGGTTTAATTTGAGGAAATTAATGCTCTCCAAAATAAGGCGACTGAGTTATATGTGTAGTATATAAAGACATTCGACAAAGGAGAATGTTTTTAATGATATGCTTCGGTCTTTGATGGTGTGGATCGGTTGGTCAAATCAGCGTATTTTGGTTTCAAGTTGTATAAAAGTTCCACTAGTACTGAGTATTATTTTTAGGTATTTTTTTATCTTAAATATTTTATTTTTTATTTTAAAATATAATATTTTTTATTTTAAAATATAATATTATACAATAATATTATATTTTAAAATAAAATATTGATTGAAGTTTGAATTGAACTTAATTAAAATGAGTTGAAGTAAACAAAATGAAGTCCAAAAGAAAGAGTGTTAACTGTTTATGAATGATACTTATATACAGTAGTAGCTCTTCCGACCAAAAAATGGAAAGAGATAAATATTTGAAATAAATATTATTTGTGAAGATGTAATTATTACACTCTTTTTGTCCCTCTTTAATATTGTAATAACAGCCAAAAACTAAAGAAAACAATTAGTACGTTACATGCCCCTACATGTCCATCTCTTTTCAATTATTGGAATATAAAAAAAAGTTAATCTCTAAGTATCATTTATATTTTTATATTTTCTTAAATATTTTATATGTATATTCATACCTTAAAAAATAAATGAATGTATTTAAATTTTTTATTTTAAAATATAATTATATTTTTAAAATTTTATTATTCTCAAATTTTATTATAATTATTTTACTTTTTACTTTAAATATATAATTTTTTTATGTTTTTTTTTATTTTCAAATCAAATAAAGTATGAATATATTATCAGTTTATACTAGTACATGCATGAGGTCATATAAATACAAAAGGCCTTGAGACTTGAATGTGAATCATTGTAATATAAAAAAAAAAGTGTGTTTCCAAGAGTTGGGTCTGACAGGTTGGACCGTGGTCCAAAGGTAAAATGGGGTCCTTCCCTTCAATTTATGCCTTCCCTCCATTTTCCACATTTACCAATAAATGGTTAAGTATTGAAAAAAAAATATGAGTTTTGCTAAATGAGCAGATTGTGCCCCTTAAAAAATATATTTTAAATATGTTATAATATTTTAATTATTTTTTTTACATTTATTATAATTAGATATAGTATATAAAACATATATTGCGCAACAAAAATAAAAAAAATAAAATTTTAAATTAAAGATAACGCATATCTTTATATTTATAATTATTTATATTAAAAAAATCTATTAAATAAAAAAAATATATTTTAATATATAATAATGAAAGATAAAAATTGAATTTTAAGATATTTATTAAATTAGTTGTATTTATTATTATATAAAAATAAAAAATAAAAATTAAAAATAAATTTGGGCATTCTGTCCATGGGCAATCTGCCCATATATAATTACCGTAAAAATATTTTGGTTTATTCAAATCATATGGTAATTCTTTACGAGCTGAATCTGCTCATGGATAGAATTCAATTTTTTTTATTTATTTTTATATAGTTAACAATATAATTTACTTAATATATATGTAAAAAATATATTTTTACTTATTATTTTTATACATTATAATATATTTTTCTATTTAATTACTTTTTTTTGACATGTATACTAAAATATATAAAAAAAATAATTAAAATATTATATTTTTCTTTACATAATATTAATTAATATAGTATATATCATATTAATCCATATCTAAATATATATAAACTATTAAGTGAAATAATTTTTTTAGAGTTTCTGACTTTAGGCAAATTCTGCCCATTTAACAAGACCTGTAAAAAATATTCCTTCTACTCCCTTGGTTCTGAAATTAACTGATTGGCATGTTCTTTGTCATTTAAACATAACTCAACAAATAGTTACAGACTGAGAGAGTATTATAAAAGAAAACCAAAATACAACATAAAATATATTATTTATAAGAGTAGAAAAGAGTAGATTAAAAATAAAATATTTATTTTCTGATTATTTGTTATGTATGAAAATCTATCAAATAACCAAAAAATAAATTTTATTGAATTAAAATTCTGAAGTGCGAAATTCTAAGAGATACGAGGTTTATAGAATGATAATCTACTATCCATGTTATAATAGTGTCAAGGTTTAATTTATGTAAAGGTTAAAAAGTATCTTTAATGGTAAGTATAATTTTTATACGTAATAATTTGTACATATATATACAATTGGGGAGGAAGTATAAATGAATATCAAATACTTGATAGTAAGTACAAATTAATTTGTTTTATTTCATGAATCACACATGTAATTAGATGAATAATTGTATGTTTGACCATTGAAATATTTAAGCACTACAAATATAATTGATACTACAAATTATTTATGATGTACACGTTTTACTTATATTATACCTAAACGTATTAGGTATACCATTAACCATTTCTCCAATGTTTATGATTCAAGTTAATTAAGGAAAATCATGGCCTATAATCCAAGTGGTATTTAACACACGTGTCAACAAATCATTGTAAAAAAGATACTACTATTAAAGAACTGATTTTTGTGATGATGATGCGAGCTAAGGTGTTGATAATTAATCATTACAATAATCAAGGGATTTTAGGGAGATTAATTAACTAATTACATTATTTAATGTAATGGAATGGTTGTGAAAACCATACTAAATCTATGGATCAACCATACAACCCTACCTACGTACGTACATCCTTCATTATTCTAAGCAACATGCATGTGTGTGGACTCTCCGGCCACGTCATCCGCTTAGTTAAATATAAACACATTTCCCCCAAAATATGCCAAGGAATATGTTTGAATAAAATACAAGCATACATTCCCAATTACAGTATAATCGCTTATTTTAAAGAAAATTAAGCAAAGCAAATTCTCCTTCTGCCATGAATGCGAATGCACATGGAAATCCCATAGATAATACTCTGTCTCAACGTAAATACCCAAGATGCCCCTGGGAAATAGCCACTGGTACTAATTATTTATTAGAATCTCGACACGTTGTTGATTTGGAAGTACGTGCAGGAAAAAAAAGGTAGATTCTTTTGCATGGTTATGTCATTTTCTACCGTACTGCGGTAAATAATTGGGGGGTATTGTTGTAATTTCACCCTTTTGATATTAGGTCCAACGCACCGAGACAAGAACTCGATCTTTTGCATACGATAGCTCGAGAAATAAAGACAAACTTTATGAAATCAATAAAAACCAAATTAAACGTGCATCCCAGTGAAACAAAAGTCTAATTACCAATGGAATTTACTGAGGAAACCATACATCGGCAAAAGACGAGACGAGCACGAGTATATATGCCCAGCGTGGTTACTGGTTACGATAAGGTGAAAATAAGCTATTGATGATCACAGAGAGTTGTCGAACCCTACGTACGATGGGTTCGATATGATGTTGCAATAATATGAATAGATGCTTAGGTTTGTAATGTGTACTACTTACTATATTACCCAATTGCTTGTTCTGTATATTAATTTTGGTCGGACACTATATAATTTGGCAACACATGCTTGGCTTATTATCGTAAAAGACATCAACGTGTGTATATATATATATATAATGAAGTTTCAAACTACTTTTGTGCGTACAGCCTTTTCTGTTTGGTAGAAAAGAAGTTGCACATTTAGGAAAATGTGATGTGGGCACATGTACAATGCCAGCTCGTGAAAATATGTCATAATTAATGGGTTTGATCGATAGATCAAGGAACCTCGTCGACAGCCCCTGGAGTCGTGTGGTTCGAAGACTTAATTGATACACGAGCTCCATATATTAAAACAAACAAACACGACTTTTGCAAGCCATGATAACACTATCATGCGAGTTTTGGATAGTATAGTACTCGTTCAACACAAGATCGACATAAAAAAATTATATTATTATGAGAAAGGTAGTATTATACTATTATTCGAAAAAATATGTGATCGATTATATATTATGAGATATTGAGATATACTCGTAGGCCCGTAGCGTTTGTGATCAGTTGAAGATGGAGGCACTAACTATAAAGTATATTCATCATGTATAAAGTTAGTGATACAAATATGGATTGAAGCAAACCCTAAGAACTTGTGTTTTTATGGGTTTTCCATGAGACTACTGGGTCACAGAAAATGGGCCATGTACCAAAGCCCAAAATCCAAGGCCCATATGTAAAATGGAGAAGACCTACTGCACGCGCAATGGCGTAGTTCCACTGGGCCCATTTTTAAGAATTTATGGTTTGGCTTAAATATAGTAAAGAGTTAAATTTTTTTTAATTTAATTTATTACTCGTGAAAATTGAGAAGGCAAAGTGTTGTAATGGGAAAGTGTGAGAGTTAATATTTTGGAGAAACTCAATGAATATTATTCACAGTTCAGCAAAATAAATACTACAAGTATATAACAAATTATGCTAACCCTATGGAGTCTAAACTATAGATAAGTATGCGCATGCTAAATAATAGATACAACAATTATCTAGGATTATTATTCTGTAACACCCCCCGTCAAACGATGCGTGGGATGTAAGTTAACGCAGAGCTTGGATCGTAGTAACTCAAATGCTGGACGTGGAAGGCTTTTGGTAAAAATATCGGCGAGTTGGAGATGAGTGGGAACGAATTGAGTGCGAAGCTTCCCGGAGGAGACGAGTTCTCTAACGAAATGACAATCGAGGTCGATATGTTTAGCACGTTTGTGAGCAACTGGATTTTGACTAAGAAAGATCGCGCTTTTGTTGTCACATAAGAGGACGGGGCAAGTGCGAGGGAGCTGACGAAGTTCACGGAGAAGATTGGTGAGCCAGACAGTTTCCGAAGCGGTGTTAGCTAAGGCGCGATACTCCGATTCACAACTAGAGCGAGCAACGGTGGGCTGCTTCTTTGCACTCCAAGAGACCAGATTGTCGCCGAGGAAGACAGAGTAACCGTACGTGGAGCGACGGGTGTCGGGGCAGCGGGCCCAATCCGCATCTGAGTAGCTGACGATGGAGGGATTAGAAGTATAAGTGTACGTCAGACCGTAGTGAAGAGTGCCCTTAACGTATCGTAGGATGCGCTTGACGGCGGAGAAATGATCGGTGGTTGGCGCATGAAGGAATTGACTGACGGTATTGACGGCGTATGACAAGTCGGGGCGTGTAATGGTGAGGTACTGGAGAGCACCGACCAGCGATCGGTAGAGTGTCGGGTCGTGGAATGCGGTGCCATCACTAACCAGCGAAACGCTTGGGACGAGGGGAGTGGCGATCGGCTGACAATCCAAGAGGTGGGCACGATCGAGAATGTCATAGGCATATTTTGCTTGGCCAACGAAGAGGCCAGTAGACGTGTAGGAGATTTCTAAGCCGAGAAAGTAGTTAAGCCGACCGAGATCTTTGATGGCAAACTCGGAGTGAGTACGAGCAATGAAACGTCTAAGCAGGTCAGGGTCGTTGCCGGTGAGGATAATATCATCTACGTACAGAAGTAAGTAGAGCATAGAAGAGCCTCGGAAAAAGTAGAATAGGGAAGAATCAGATTGAGACTGTCGAAACCCCAAAGACAGAAGATATGAACTAAAGCGCTGAAACCAAGCCAAGGGAGCCTGACGAAGACCGTAAATGGCTTTGTTGAGACGACAAACATGCGTTGGACGAGTAGGGTCGACAAAGCCAGGTGGTTGTGCCATAAAGACAGGTTGGGAGAGAACACCGTTTAAGAAGGCGTTCTTGACGTCTAACTGATGAAGCGGCCACTTTTGTTGCACCGAGAGAGCTAGGATGGTGCGGACAGTGGTTGCCTTGACAACGGGACTGAAGGTGTGATGAAAGTCGGCACCGGGAACCTGAGTGAATCCCTGAGCGACGAGACGAGCCTTATAACGTTCGATGGAGCCGTCAGAGAGATACTTGGTGCGAAATACCCATTTCGAGCCCACAATATTTGTGTTTGGGGGCGGAGGAACCAAATCCCATGTGGCGTTAGTCTTAAGCGCATCGATTTCTTCCTGCATGGCGCGTACCCAGTGGGGAAACTTAGAAGCGGATTTGAAACCCTTGGGTACGGTTGTGGTGGCAAGAGAAGTGAGAAGAGTTGTAGAAGCAAGGTTAACCGGATACTTAGGTTTAAAAATTCCGGCACGAGAGCGAGTCGTCATGGGATGGAGTGACGAGACAGAGGAGGAGCTGGCAGGAGCTGCGGTCATAGGCGAGGCAGCTGGAGGCGACAACGTTGCGAGCTGTGGTGTTGTCGGAAGGATAGGCGCGGGCTGTGGGGGCAGCGACGCGGACTGTGCAGGCAGCGGCGCGGTGGTAACGGGCAGCGGTGAAGTGGAGTATTCCGGCTCAGGATGAAGGCACGACGGTGATGGTCGGGTAGGCGGAGTCGGGGTGACTGTAGCCGAAGGAACCGAAGACGGGGAACTAGCATCCAGAAAAGTGGAGTAAGATAGAGTAGATGACGATGAAACATGACTCCCGGTGAAAGGAAATGCAAGCTCGTCAAATTGAGCATGGCGTGTCAAAAATACCTTGGCCGAAGAAGGATCGTAACATCGAAAACCCTTGTAAGCACTGCTGTAGCCCAAGAAAATGCAAGCACGACTCCGAGGTGATAATTTGTGCGGCGCATAGTCTCGTAAATAAGGATACACACGACAACCGAAGGGCTTGAAGATGGCGTAATTTGGGACGATATGAAAGAGCAGCTCGTACGGGGATTTGTTGGCGAGTACAGATGAGGGAAGACGATTAATGATGAAGACTGCTGTGGCGAAAGCATCAAACCAATATGAAGCCGGAGCGGACGCATGAAATAACATGGAGAGTCCCGTTTCAGTTATGTGACGATGTTTGCGTTCGGCTCGACCATTTTGTTGTGGTGTGTATGGGCAGGAGATGCGATGTAGGATGCCGTGCGTGAGGATGAACTCAGTCATCCGTTTGTTGACGAACTCAGTACCCCCGTCGGACTGAAAAACTTTAATTTTTCTTGAAAACTGAGTACAAACAAAGTTGTAAAATCGAACAAATATATCATAAAATTCAGACTTTGTATGCATGGGATAAATCCAAGAAAATCGAGAAAAGTCATCAATAAAGACCGCATAATAGCGATAACCAGCCGTCGAAGAGACTGGAGCAGGTCCCCATAAATCACAGTGCACTAAATCAAGTACACAGGAAGCACGTTTGTCGTTTAAAGGAAATGATAATTTGCGACTTTTAGCTAATTGGCACGAGGAACAAATAGCCGGAGTCGATAGTACTGATGATAAAGATAAATGTCCCAATTTATTAAGCAACGATAAAATATCATAAGAAATGTGGCCAAGCCTTAAATGCCAAAGGGAAGAACTAGCTTTCAAATCAGTGACTCTGAGCGCAGCAACTAGGGCCGGAGTACAACGCTCTAAGATATATAGACCATTCTCACAGCGGCCGTGGGCTAGCGGAGCTTTTGTCATCCGATTCTGAACGACAAAACTTTTATCAGAAAATACGACATCAACTTCATAATCTGATGTCAACTTGCTAATGGATAAGAGATTCTTAGTAATGTGAGGAACAACCAAGACGTCCAATAAATTAATTTTAGAACCAATGCGACGAGAACCAATATGTGAAATAGATAGAGAGTTGCCATTACCAACGACGACTGAACTATTACCCGTGTACGATGTGAAAGAGTCCAGATGATTAGGTTGGGATGTCATGTGAGCGGAGGCCCCCGAGTCGACAAACCAATCAGAAGGAGAGGGCTGCTCGCTGACCGAACAAGAGGTGTTAAAGGCCTCGGCCAAATTCGCTGATGGGGTAGGTGATGTGCCAAGAGAGGCGTTGCTAGCACGTTGTTGAAGCTGCAAAAAAGAAGGGCATTTATCAGCGTAGTGCTCACCTCGGCAGAGTTGGCAGCGCGGGATATAAGGGCGACGAGGCGCGGCAGCAGAACCACGCGTACCGGGAGAATCACGCCCCTGGACCGAAGAGGGAGCACGAGAGGAAGAGGTGTCTGAACGAGGGTTTCGGTAGCGCTGATTGGAGCCAACATTAGGGCGCTGATCTGACCTCCCAGTAGCGACGAAGGCAGCGGGCGAGGGAGACGAGGGTTCCATGATAGCCGTAATAAGCTCGAATTGAATAGCCTGATGGAGGAGGTCGCGAAGCGGTGGGATCGGTGTCATGGCCATGCGAGTGTCGGCGAAATTCGCAAATTTAATACCAAGGCCACGGAGAAACCAATGACTTTTGTCGCTTTCATCGACGGGTTTGCCAATTGCAGAGAGTTGAGCACAGAGGGCCTTGAAGTTCTTACCATATTCAGCGACTGGGAGGGAGTCTCGGCGAAGTGAGAGCAGGGCCTCGCGGAGGTGATTGACACGGGAGGTTGACGCATTGGCGAAGATAGACTCGAGGGTGATCCAGGCGGAGCGAGAGGTAGTGCAGTCGAGGACCTCGGCCATGGCTTCGGGTTCGAGGGTTGCGAAGAGAACCCCAAGGAGTTTCTGATCTCGAAGATGCCAGGAGATATAAGCGGGGTTAGGAGTGGAATTTCCGTCGTCAGACACGAGGGTGGTCGACGGTGCGGTAGACTCGCCGGTGAGGAGATCAAGCATCTCAAAAGTAGCAGCCATGGACATAAATTGACGCTTCCACATGAGGAACGTGGCAGACGACAACTTGATTTGAACCAAATTGATCATGGAGGTGGTTGAGAGAGGGGCAGGAGCAGTGGCAGCCATGAGGGCGATGGATCGAAGGGGACCAGTTCGACCTTAGAGAGTGCGAGGGGGACCAGCTCGTAGAAAAAAAAAAATAGGGTTTTTACGATAGTAAGCCTGATACCATGTGAGAGTTAATATTTTGGAGAAACTCAATGAATATTATTCACAGTTCAGCAAAATAAATACTACAAGTATATAACAAATTATGCTAACCCTATGGAGTCTAAACTATAGATAAGTATGCGCATGCTAAATAATAGATACAACAATTATCTAGGATTATTATTCTGTAACAGAAAGCAACAAAAGAGAGTTCGAGTTCAAAATGGTGAGATCATCCAACGCGTCGGGTTGGCTGCCAGACCCGAATACGGTCGACCAACAAACCCGCCCCGTTCCCACCGTCACAGTAATCATTAAATATTTATATAATTAATTTCATATATTTGTAACCACGGACCTAATCATAATTATTATTCTTTTTTTTAATACCCAAATAAAGAAAAGAAACTGCTCTCCCGAAAACCAGAAATCAGTTACCTGATTCGCAGCGCATATCGATGGCGTCCTACGTGGAGGAAGAAGTCTGGAAATGCCCGAAACACCCCTCCAAGAGGCGGCGCAACGGAATCTGCCCCGTCTGCCTCCGGGACCGCCTCGCCGGCCTCTGCCCCCTCTGCGCTAAAGTGCGCCCCTGCGCATGCCTCGCCTCGACGACGTCGTCTTCCTCCTCCTTCAGCCGCGTGATCGACGGCGGAGATGCGTCGCGATCGTCCTTCCACCGATCGAGATCCGTCGCGATCCCGTTCCTGCGCGCGAGGCCCAGCGCCGAGCTGGCGCCGAGCAATAGCGATTCCCCTCTCAAAAAAACGCCGTCGTTTCTGTCGATCCTGAGGAAGGGGGGAAAGGCGAAGAGGTTCGATCAGGAGGTCGAGAGAAACGGGGATTCCGCCGAGAATTTCGATACGCCCAACCGAATTGACGATTTCGCGAAGATGGTGACGAGATCGAGATCCGTGAGCGCGGGTACGGCGGCGGAGGGATTCCGCCGTGCCAACGCCGATTCTTCACCGGCGAAGGGGAAATCCTGGCATTTTCCTAGCCCGTTGTCGGTTTTCCGGAGCCCGAAGGCTCCCAAGGCCGTCGATCGATCACCTTTGCACAGATGAGGTTGATTTTTTTTATATTTATTTTTATTTTATTTTAAATTCTACTTTATGACTTTTTTTAATCACACGAAGTATTTTGATTGTGCTCATTTTTAATTTTATTATACATTTGTTAAGTCAAAATTCAAGTTCTATATAACTAACTACATGCTAAAATGTATAGTAGTAAAAGCTAATATTGTAAAATGTAAATAATTCATAATGTATACAAATTCGTATGTATCGAACTTGTGTATGATTGTGTAAGATGATTGCTTCTATGCATGAATAGATATTTGTTTGTATATCTAAAAACATGATGAGATTTGTTTTTGATTTAGTGTTTTTTTGTTCATGGTTTTTGTGGTTTGGTTGCATACTTGCATACAAGTATATATTCATTCAATGATTAATGATATTGTTATTGAAGTTTTTGAGAAAAAAAAACATATATATAAATATGTTGGTTGAGCTTTGACTCCAATAAAATAATAAAAGTGTTCAAGATCAAAAGTCTATAAATTTAATTTCATTGTTATGTAGTGAATGTAGTTTGTTTAGTTGTGTGGGGATATGAGAATCTTGAGACAACACACCCTTTGACAAGTTTGATGGCTTTACAACAATTAGAAGGAAAAAAATATTTTCAAACTGGAAAATGTAATCATGTAGTATGTAGACGACCCGTTGATGATATGAGTTCATGATTGTGTAACGCTTACTTTTCGACATAAAATTAGTATAGTCATATATAAGATCGTTATCGTGACGAATCCAAATACTTTAATTTGATATTTGAAATATATATATATATATATATATATATATATATATATATTTAAACATCAATAACATAAGTTTGATTTTGAATAAGATGATAGAGACTTTTCACAAGTGAAATTCTTGTGTGTTGTGGCTTACAATATTGCACACATAATTTTAGATATTCAAAGCAAGTGGCATAGGTATTGGACAATAATAATTAAGGTGGTTAGTAGTCAAAAGTTTATAAAAGATAAATATTAATATCTATGGAGCCTACAACAAGGGATTATCGAAAAGCTTTGCACATGCATGTGCTCATCTCTTTCTTATATGCATTCCATTAATCCTAATCACACAATGACACCCCCAATTAGGTAATGAATCTTGTCCTAAATGGTGACTTCTTTGTTTCCTTCTACAAATAACTATCACATATACGATGATCCATATGGAATTTTTTATCTAGTACCATAAACGCGTTTTTTTTTTTCAATTTCCACGAGTTTTTGTTATGATCTCTTAATTAGAAGTGAACAATAAACAATCAAATTAAGTAGGTTCTTAATCTTCAAACTTATTTCATACAATCCGTAACAATTTCTACGATTATATATCCATTCTACATAAATTAGTAATGTATCTCTCTAAATAGTGTAATAACAACATATATCACGTAACTTAAAATTAAAAATAAAAATACATATTGATCAATCATAATCGAGTTTGAAGAGGCGAATTGGGCTTAATTTGAGGATATCAATTTTTTCAGGAAGAAGCCCACTGTGATTCCGATGAGGCCCACAACAAGAGCGATTTTGATGGACAACCCAATCACACTTTCATAACTTCGTCTCCTAAAAGTTGCCTGCATCAGTTTGCCAAAATTAGTAAAAGGAATAATTACAAAAAAAAAAAAAAAAAAAAAAAAGTAACAACAACCATAGTATAATATTTTATTTGTCTTACAAAAAACAATATTTTTCTTAATATGTTAGCCATGTCTATTAGTGCATAATTGTCTGAGGCGGAGGAAGTTTTTACGTGAAAGAGTGTGTCTGTTGTTATGGGACAAAAGAAGTAATAGATTGCAACTTACCGAATTGGGATCAAGATTTCGGTTAGGGCCATCTTTGAAATCTCCATAAGGCGAGTGAGGAGTTATGTAGACGACTCTTAGCTTGTACTCTTCTAACGTATTTCCGGCTTCCTTATCGAACTGCATGCACCAATATTGCAATAGATAGAAAACACGACCCACTGATAAATAAAAATATAAAAATAAAAACGAATCCTCGACTAGTTAAACTTTTTTACCGTGCCCGGAGGGAGCTCCTTCGAGTTCGTATCTGGATGTACAACCGTGCTTTGCAAGAGAAATTTGTCCTTACAATATTGCATATTAGAAGAGTACTCCCTTTGTGCTTGCAATGTTACTACAACACAACGAATTCGAATTAATGAAAGAGTTTTACGACATGGCATGCTAGTTAAGTCACATCGAATCACCTCTTATGACACACGAATCCAACGGATGCACGATTCCCGTGTTTGGTCGCACAAAGTACTTCTTCGGAGATGTAGTTTTGACCTATACAAAATACAAAAGTCGAGAGCCGAAAACAAGCTTGCTAGCCATTTCAACAATATTGTATAGCACGTCGCGTATACGTACCTTGAAAGCGACATGGTGCTCGGTGTTGTTTGTAACTGTAAGATCACAATAACTTGGTTTCTCCAGCTCAACTATAAACACGCACATGAAACATTATGAGTATAAAAGCTCGCGATGAATGATCAACTCGATCGCTTGCCTAATTCAAACCAATTAGAGAGACAGAGAGAGAGAGAGAGCTAGGGATTTACAAGCATATAATACATTGAAATTTGAGGTCTTGTGGATGTACAGAGATCAAGTGAACAGCTACATTCATGGTAATTGGTAAATTAATAACAGTTCAATTAATTTGAGAAATAAATAAACTGCATGTGTGTAATCTCTCAGATATGAATATTAGAAAATCAAGAAAAATAAATGGTAGAGATGATGAAGAGAAAGAGGGGATTGCACGAAAAATGGGGATCATATTAATGGTTAATAGAAAACAAAAAAAATATCCAATTTTTTTGGATGGTGAGAAGTGTACGCCTCCTTCAAATTTGGCTCATCTCCTCCACGTATATAGTTAAAATTACGTCTCGTCAAATATATAAAATAATGTTAATAGGAGTAACTTTTTATTGTAATGATCCCTAAGCATCTCCAACCGATACCAAAAACCTATTTTGGAGTAGGAGAGACGCTCTAAGCGATACCAAAACATAAACATATTATAGGTATTAAGGTGGATCCCACATACAAAATACTTAAATTTACATTTACCTTAAATTCAAACCAAAAACTTTATTATTTATAAAATGATCTTTTTTATATAAATTAATAAAAATAATTTATCAACATTTTTTTAGTTTCTTATTTAATATTTTTTATAATATAATTTTCTTTAATAATCATATCATTAATAATTAAAATAAATTTTAATAAAAATATTTTAAATAATGAAATAAAAATAAACACGATAATACAAAATATAATAAAATTTTAAATTATTTAATTAACGTTAAAAATAAAACAATAGTATGGAATATCACAATATTTTTTTATTATGTTTGAAATTTTAAATTGAAAATAATGACTATTAAAAAAATTTTAATGTCAAAAGTTACGAAGTTAAATTGTAAATTTGTAAAGATATTGGTTATTTATAAAAAGTTGTATTAGAAGAATATTGTGAGAATATTTTTTTAAGTTTGAGTATTGGAATCTCGGTTGGAGTGAAATTACTGTAAATTTAAAATAAAACTTATTTTTGAGTTTAAGTTTTTGTGTTCGGTTGGAGATGGACTTAGTATCATATTAGCTCACCTACTTATTTATAAACAAGAATAAAATGTCACAACAATTTAACATAGTTTACTATATAAACAATTTTTTTTATGGTCGTGCTTAGTAAATGAATATTGTAGGTTATTTGTGAAAAAACTTAGTAAAATTATATTTTAAAATTAAAAAATAAAATAAACATTTTTATAAGGTGTATATATGGAGTATGTGCCTAATTTGTCCTGATTCATTTAATTTTTATTATATTAAAAAGAAATTAATTAAACTGACAAGAGGCGAGGTAAGGTCATGTGTATCTAAATTCCAAACAACTCAACTCAATTGAATAAAATAATATAAATATATTGTTATTTAGTAGTAGTATTTGTAAATGAAACTTGTGACTGAATGTCCGCAAAGAAGGGGTGAGTAGAAAGAGACATGAGGTGAGGAGATATTGTCGGGAATTTGGAGCTGTCGATAACTCACATCTGGATATCCTCCATCATCACTCACTCAAATCATGCCTCCATTAATTTGTTCTTTCTTTCTCTCTATTACGCCTTCAATTTAATTTTCTGACTTTTAAATATTTACCAATAATTAAATAAATAATGTACATGTAAATATATATCATTTTAGTTTCTCTCTTTCGATCGATCGATCCAATGGCGAAGGAGTACAGCGGGTCCCCTAAGCCCCATCAGCTGAACAACATGAAACGTAAACGCCTCACTTACATCCTCGGCGTGAGCGCCCTCTGCGTGGTCTTCTACGTCCTGGGCGCGTGGCAGGGCCGATCCCCCATCCCTTCCACCCGCTCCGACTTCTCCTCCAAAGTCGGCTGCGACGAAATCTCATCAAAATCCCCCACCGGATCCGCCGGATCTGACTCTACGTCCATGATGCCGGAAAAGCTGGACTTCGAGAGCCACCACCAGCTGGTAGTCAACAGCTCGGAGCAGACGGAGAAGTTCCCTGCTTGCGAGATGAAGTACAGCGAGTACACCCCTTGCGAGGACCAGCAGCGCGGGCGGAAGTTCGAGCGGGACATGCTCAAGTACAGGGAGCGGCACTGCCCTTCCAAAGAGGAGCTCCTTCGCTGCCTAATCCCTCCCCCGCCCAACTACAAATCACCCTTCAAGTGGCCCCAGAGCAGAGACTACGCCTGGTACGCCAACATCCCCCACAAGGAGCTCAGCATCGAGAAGGCCGTCCAGAACTGGATCCAGGTCGAAGGCGACCGCTTCCGATTCCCCGGCGGCGGCACCATGTTCCCCCGCGGGGCCGACGCCTACATCGACGACATCAACGCCCTCATCCCTCTCACCGACGGCACCATTCGCACCGCCATCGATACCGGCTGCGGAGTAAGTAAGCTCTACGTATATCTATCTATCTATATAAATATGTCAAGTTGTCTGACTTCTCTAACAGAATCGATTAATGCTCTTATGTTTAGGTATCGGTTTTCATCTTCTGTTTTTCTACTTATGGCAGGTGGCTAGTTGGGGTGCTTACCTACTGAAGAGGGATATCATAGCCATGTCTTTCGCTCCAAGAGACACGCACGAAGCGCAGGTGTGGTTCGCGTTAGAACGAGGCGTTCCGGCGATGATCGGCATTCTAGGGTCGCGGAGGCTTCCGTATCCCGCTCGGGCCTTCGACATGGCTCACTGCTCTCGTTGCCTGATCCCGTGGTTCAATTACGGTAAAATAAAAAATAAAATAAATAATACTCTGACTGTACGTTGTTGAAAAAATGTGTATATTTTAGCTGTTTTCGATTGTTGTTTGCAGATGGGCTGTATCTGATGGAGGTCGACAGAGTCCTACGTCCCGGCGGGTACTGGATACTGTCCGGCCCTCCGATCCGATGGGCCAAGTACTGGCAAGGCTGGGAGCGAACGAAAGACGACTTGAAACAAGAGCAGGACTCGATCGAGGAGGTAGCGAAAAAACTCTGCTGGAAGAAAGTCGTGGAGAAGGGCGACTTGGCCATCTGGCAGAAGCCGATGAACCACACCGAGTGCCTCGAGAGAAAAACGACCCACATGTGCAAATCGGACAACCCCGACTCGGCTTGGTACAAGGAGCTCGAGAAATGCATCACCCCGCTGCCCGAGGTGACCGAGGGCAGCGAGGTCGCGGGCGGGGCCCTCAAGAAATGGCCCGAGCGGGCTTTCTCGGTCCCACCCAGAATCAGCAGCGGGTCGGTTGCTGGGGTGACTGCGAAGGAGTTCCAAGAGGACAACCAGACGTGGAAAGAGCGAGTTTCGTACTACAAGAATTTAGTTAGTCAGCTGCAGAGGGGGCTGATACGGAATGTGATGGACATGAACGCGAACCTAGGAGGGTTCGCGGCTGCCTTGACCAAGTACCCTGTCTGGGTGATGAATGTGGTCCCCACCATCTCGCATCCGGACACGTTGGGGGTTGTGTACGAGCGAGGGTTCGTCGGGGCCTACATGGATTGGTGCGAGGCTTTCTCGACTTATCCGAGGACTTACGACCTCATCCATGCTGGCGGAGTCTTCACCTTGTACCAAGACAGGTACGAGACAATTTTTTTTTTTTTATTGAAATATTATGATGTTTATACATTGTTGTGTTGTGGAATTAGGTGCGACATAACGTACATTCTGCTGGAGATGGATCGGATACTGAGGCCGGAGGGGACGGTGATATTCCGAGATATGGTGGAGGTTTTGATTAAGGTGAAGAGCATCACGGATGGGATGAGGTGGGAGAGTAGGATCGTTGACCACGAGAGTGGACCGTTTAACGCTGAGAAAATTCTTGTTGCCACCAAGACTTACTGGACCTCTGAATCTAACCAAGGCCTGCAGTAGTTGAATTCAATACTCGATCTCCTTGCTGTTTTTTTACTATGTTGTTTTCTCAGTATTGTTTTTTATAGTACAAATAATCTGTGATTTTTTTCTTCTTCTTCTGGTTTAACAAATAATGGTCTTGCATTTTGAATACTGTTAGATTGTTGTTCAATAAATAACTAAAAGTGCGGGATTATACGAAGCATTCGAAAAGCTGTAATCGCTAACGATGAAAAATGACTTATAGCTCTAGATCAAAAGTTGGGAATTACTACTGTATATGTTTTTCAATCTTAATTTAATTCATTTTCAAAAGACAATGAAACTTAGTAATTTATAGTCCATAGAATTAAGTACTAACAACAATTAGATTGCTATTTTCACATTTAAGAAAACAATGTATTCAACAATCTCTACGTATCAATCTTGTAGCTTTTGTTGTTGATGGAACAATGTGGTATGGTTCTATAACGACCTCAATCGAATTATTTGGTCTCAGGGGTTATTTTCATCAAGAGGTATACCGAAGAATTAGTAGCAGAAAATAAGAGTTTATCAGAAGCTTTGTCGAAAATTAGTGAAAAATTAATATAGAGGTCGTTGAAGCATCAAAGTCACAATCAAGAACTCAAAGCTTAATGAATGAATTCATGTGTATTTTATTAGTATGATTATTCATAATTCAGAATTCAGAATGCAGACGATTCTAATTAACAACCAACACGCAAAAGGCACAACCTAACCATCCAACAACAACATTCAAAATTAGAAAAACAAAATTAAAAATGAATTTTTCAAAATACCTAAAAAAAAATTGGGGGGAAATGGATCGATCGATCGAACAATCTAACCCAAAGAGTTATCAAAAGCGGCGGAAGTGATCGCCGCGGCGAACTCCTGGAAGCTAATCCTTCCGTCGCCGTCGGTATCGGCTTCCTTGATCATCCAGGTGAGCTCCTCCGCCGTGAGCGCGTGGCCCAGCCGCGCCATCGAGTGAGCCAGCTCGGCCGCCGTGATGAACCCGTTCCCGTCCGTGTCGAACGTCTTGAAGAGGTGCTTCAATTGGTCCTCCGTGTACGGAGATTTGGCCGGGAGGAGCTCCGGCGCGACCAGCGCGACGAACTCCGAGAACTCGACGAGGCCGTTGTTGTTGGTGTCGGCTTTCTGGATAAGGGCGTCGATCTGGTCGGGGCTCGGCTTGAGGCCGAGGGAACGGAGGAGGGAGCCGAGCTCGAGCTCGGTGAGGCTGCCGTCGTTGTTGCGGTCGAAGGATCGGAAAATGTCGCGCAGCTCGGCCAACTGCTCGTCGTCTAACTTGTCGGTGGACATGGCCTGATGGGGGAAATTCTTGCGGTTGGGAATTTGGTAAATTAATTAATGATCCACAAAGAAAGAAGGGGAATGGTGAGTGCCGCTGATCATTCGGATCTCGGAGGACAAATGTACTCATTCTAACCGTTTACTTTCAAGGCATTTATAATTTAATTTATTATAATTATTATTATTATAATGGTTAGGTGAACAAATACACCTTCTCATGTACAAATGTTTTATTCGCTAAACATTTAATTTTTTTTTCTTTTTAGATTAAAGGGAAAATATCACAAATAGTCCTGTTTGATAAGCAAATTCTGTAAGTAGTCCTCTATCTTCTAAAATTATCAGAATTAGTCCTTTGACCTGCTATTCCAGGTAAAAATATAAAATCATAAATTGGATTTGATAGGAGTTGAACTCCTGACTACTTGAATAGATAAAACTTATATACACACCTACCATTATACCAAATAACTAAGATTAAATAATTGAGAATATTAAATGATAATATACTGTAAATGATTCATTAATAAACAAATAAAATAAAATAAATTTAATTAATTAATCACAAAATAATTGTTTCAAAAATATAATAAAAAAACATTAATTTATTTATTTTTAATGGTTAATTAATTAATTAACAAAGTTGTAACTTTAAAAATAAAATATACGGAGTACAAATTAATTTAAAGTTTATAATAAATTAATAAAAAATAAATAATTATCAAAAAATATCATAAAAAAATAATAAATTATATAATAAATTTAAATTTAATAATATCTAAGTTTAAATTTATTACTTAATTAATAGTAAAAATATATTAATCAAAAACTTAATAACCAAAATTATACCATTAAAAATTAATTAAATACAAAATAATTTAAATTTAATAATTCATTATTTTGCATTTATTAATTAATTAACCATCAAAATATTTTATTATCAAAATTAATAAGGCATGAAAATAATTAATTATTTACTTAATAATTTACATTATTTTAATTTAATTTGGTAATTATTTTTTATTTTTAATATCAAATTAAAATAAATTGTAATTTTATATAGTGTTTAATTTATTTGTAAAATGTACTATATTTAATTTATGATTTGATTTTTTTGATTATATATAAAAAAAAATATTTAACTATTTTTTTACTGTATTTTGTTTTTTTATAATATTATGGTAGTAATTGTTAAATACTACTAGTACAAATAAATTAATTGTTCATTAATTTCAATTTGGTGTTCATAGTCAAGCGGAGTTTAAGTTAGTTTGTTTTGTGGAGGTCAAAGGTTCGAGCCTCATACATCATTTTTATTTATTTACAATATTTTATCGGTTTAATAAGTCACCAACGTGCCACGTAATATTTTTACCTGTTATAGCAGGTCAAAGGACTAATTGCGATAATTTTAAAAAATAAAGGACTACTTACAGAATTGATTGACGGAACAAGGACCAATATTGATATTTTCCCTAGATTAAAACTAAAAATATAAATTAATTAAGTTTAATAATTCAGAACAATATTGTTGGGAGTGAATGTACGATAAAAATTAGTCTCCCGTTCTACAATTAGTTGATACTATCTGGGTACATTTTAATAGTCATACTTCCTTCTTTATTTGAAAAGGAAGTGTGACTATTGTGTTGAGACAGAAGTAGTAAATAAAAAAAATTTAACTTTTTAATTTTAAACTACTATTTTACTATTTTACTATTTTTAACTTTTTAACTTTAAAATTTATCCAACTACTTTTTAAATTTTATTTACAATTAATTTATTTTCAACTTAAAAATATATTTTTTAACTTTTACTTTTTAATCAAAAAATTATAAATTAAGATTTTTGTAATGAGAATATTACATTTTTTTCAAAAAAAATAATATATTTTTTACATATCTCAATTCTCAATTTAATTAATATATACATAATTTAAGAAAAATAATTTTTTTCCTCAAAACTAATTTATTTTTAATTTATAAAAATGGTTTTACTTTTATTTTTTGATTAAAATTAAAAAAAAAACATTTTCATTAATATGTGTTTCTATTCAGTGCATAAAATTTTAGTAAAATAAAAAGAATCATGGAATGACAAAATTGATATATACTGATGTAACTTCCTGTGTCATGAAATAATAGACATTTTTGTTTTTTAACCAAAAATTTAAAGTTATCTCAAAAAAATAAAAATAAATTAAAGTTAAAAATATATTTTTAAATTATTAAAAAAAATAACATTAATATAATTGTAAATAATAAGTAAAAAATAAAAGTAAAATTATTTTTACCATGAAAAGTTAAATATATATATATATATATATATATGTTTTTTTTTAATCTCTAAGACAAATTGAAAAAGAAAAATATACAATATCTTAATGGTTGGGGACAAATGAAAATGGAGTATTTAAAAATGATTAAAATAACTATTTCTCATACTAAAGTTCATTTAATCTTTTTATTAATAATTATGATTGCAATAATTCAGGCATAATTCACCATTTTATAATTTCTTTCACTAAATTAATACATACTGTAATCCACAATCACGCTTAAATATGGAAATAAAAAAGTGCACGAACTCTTGTATGGACTTCCCAGCAGAGTATCCGACCACCTTCCCCTAAATCCTCTAAACGATATAATTCCACTTTTGCCCCTCCCCTACAATTTTCGCCGCCCCATCTCCTTCCTCCCCCTCCATCATATTTTATTACATGAAATAAGCAAAAAAAAGAAGAGAACTGATTTCTTCACACTACCAACTCGTCAAACCAAGTAATTTCAACCATTGTTTCAGATTCAAGATAAAGAAATCAGAAGAAAAAAAACCACCTTCCGTTTATGAATTCAGATCTAACTTCTTCCGCGTAAGATCGAAGCCTTTTCATCTGGTCCTTCGTGCAGGTGGGACTTTGTGGCCTCTTTCGAAATCTCAATGTGTTTTGCTGACTTTTTTTTCCCAACTAGATTTTACATGAGTCTGATTTTTTATTTTTTATTTTTTACTTGATTTGATTTTTTCTTGTACAGTAGTAGTTAAGACACACGAAAACCCTTGTTTGAAATTTTGCTATATTTAGTAGTTATATTCATACCATGCTATAATACACATGGTGGGGTGCCATGTGGGGCACTGAAAAAAAAAACAGAGAAAAAGCATTACCCTGTAATTTTATTATTTGAATTTTGAAAGTTTCTTACACGTCTTGTGCTAGCCTTGGCTTTGTCTCTTTTTGACACCCTCTTTGTTTTGTTTGTTTATTTAAATTCTGGGATTTTTGTTTGGTCTGCATATCTTCATGAGCTGTATCCTCTGTTTTTGTAGTTCTTGAAAGGTTTTAGATCTGTATTGGGACATGGTAAGTGGTTCTCTTTATCTTGTTCTCTATTCAATATTTTACATATTGTAAGTAGGTGTTTTTGTATTCTTAATTACTTTAGATTTATAATTATTCATTATGTATTTGTAAAAAGAAATGATTTTTGCCTGGAAAGCATCCCCTTTTCCCCCTTTTTCCTGATGAAAAAGGGAATCCCAAAGATTTGAAATTAATAAATATTTTTGTTTGGGGATGGACCACTTTCCAGGATGAAAAGAGTACATGGAATTTGAAATTCAAATCTTGAATTGTGTTGGAACATGTGTTACCTTATCACCCATCTGTTTTCCTTCCTCCTCTAATAGACTTTCTTGCTTTCTTGATGAACATCAGGTTCTGCTGACCGATATATAGTTTCTTCTTTTCCGTAAATCTCGATAAAATGTCAGAAAGACCCTTCAGGCACTCCGCTTCGCAATCCGGGAGGGCTTCTGCGATCCCTCCTTCCGTCACTTTCACGAGAAGAACATCTTCCGGAAGATACGTCAACCTCTCCAGGGACAGCCTCGACAGTGACATCAGCGGCATCGAGTTCTCAGAATACACCGTCCACATCCCACCAACACCCGATAACCAACCCATGGACTCGTCCATGGCAGTGAGCAGGATGGACCCTCCGATCTCGCAGAGGGTCGAGGAGCAGTACGTGTCCAGCTCACTCTTCACCGGCGGGTACAACAGCGTCACACGGGCCCACCTGATGGACAAGGTGATTGAGTCTGAGTCCAGCCATCCCCAGATGGCCGGAGCAAAAGGGTCCTCGTGCGCTATACAAGGCTGCGATGGGAAAGTCATGAGCGACGAGAGAGGGGAAGATATCCTCCCGTGCGAATGCGATTTCAAGATCTGCAGGGACTGCTTCGTTGATGCTGTGAAAACGGGCGGTGGTATTTGTCCTGGATGTAAGGAGCCATACAAGAATACGGACCTGTCCGTTGTCCCGGAGGAATCTGGTGGTCCGATGGCTATGCAGCAGTCTAATGGTAATAACAATAATAATAATAATGGTGTGGGTATGTCGAAGATGGAGAGGAGGCTGTCGTTGATGAAGTCGGGAAACAGGTCAGCGATCGTTCGGAGCCAGTCGGGGCTGATGAGGAGCCAGACAGGGGTGGACTTTGATCATAACCGTTGGCTGTTCGAGACGAAGGGGACGTATGGGTATGGCAACGCCATATGGCCGAAAGACGGAGGAGGATTAGAGGATGATAAGAGCGATGAGTCGGGGGAGCCTCAGGAGCTTCTTGGCAAGCCGTGGAGGCCGCTCACTCGGAAACTGAAGATACCGGCTGCGGTGCTGAGCCCATATAGGTATTGTGGTCCTGCTTTCATCTTTTGGATTTGGAATGCAATCATATAATGTTTGTATAATATTGATCTATATCATGTGCAGACTCTTAATATTTATCCGCATGATTGTTCTCGGACTATTCCTGCAATGGAGGATCAGTCACCCCAATGAGGATGCCAGGTGGCTGTGGCTGATGTCAATCGTCTGTGAGATCTGGTTCGCCTTCTCTTGGTTACTCGACCAGCTTCCGAAATTCTGCCCTATTAACCGTGCGACTGATCTCAATGTGTTGAAGGAAAAGTTCGAGACACCCAGTCCAGCCAACCCTACCGGGAAGTCTGATCTTCCGGGGACGGATATTTTTGTTTCCACTGCTGACCCTGAAAAGGAACCCCCGCTTGTCACCTCAAATACAATTCTGTCCATTCTCGCTTCTGATTATCCCGTCGAAAAGCTAGCGTGCTACGTTTCTGACGACGGAGGTGCCCTCCTCACGTTCGAGGCCATGGCTGAAGCTGCCAGTTTTGCTAACTTATGGGTCCCATTCTGTCGAAAACACGATATCGAGCCGAGAAACCCAGAGTCCTACTTTAGCCTGAAAAAGGACCCTTTCAAAAACAAGGTGCGGTCGGATTTCGTCAAGGACAGGAGAAGGGTTAAGCGTGAGTACGACGAGTTCAAGGTTCGTATCAACGGTCTTCCCGACTCGATTCGGCGTAGGTCGGATGCTTATAATGCTCGGGAAGAAATCAAGGCCTTGAAGCTTCGTAGACAAACTGTCGTTGAGGACGAGCCGTTGGAGCCTTTGAAGGTATCTAAAGCTACTTGGATGGCTGACGGGACCCACTGGCCGGGCACTTGGATGGTTTCTGGACCCGAACACTCGAAGGGGGACCATGCTGGAATCATACAGGTACAATATAGGCTTCAAGAAAATTACAGTATGATTTATTTATATTCGACTGTGTGAACTGTGCAGGTAATGTTAAAACCCCCGAGCGACGAGCCTCTACACGGAACTGTCGACAGCAGCCCCCTCGACTTCACAGAAGTCGACATCCGCCTCCCCATGCTCGTCTACGTCTCCCGCGAAAAGCGGCCCGGGTACGACCACAACAAGAAAGCCGGGGCCATGAACGCTTTAGTCCGGGCCTCGGCTATCATGTCGAACGGGCCCTTCATCCTCAATCTTGACTGCGACCACTACATCTACAACTCCCAGGCCATACGAGAAGGCATGTGCTTCATGATGGACCGCGGTGGGGACCGCATCTGCTACGTCCAGTTCCCCCAGAGGTTCGAAGGCATCGACCCCTCCGATCGATACGCCAACCACAATACCGTCTTCTTCGACGTCAACATGCGGGCCCTCGACGGGCTTCAGGGCCCGGTCTACGTCGGCACGGGCTGCCTCTTCCGCCGGACCGCCCTCTACGGGTTCGACCCGCCCCGCTCGAAAGAGCACTCGTCCTGTTTCGGCCGTTCCAAGAATAAAAACTTAAATTCCGCCCCGGAGGAGCACCGGGCCCTACGAATGGGAGACGACGACGACGAAAACGACATGAACCCTTCCGTCTTCTCGAAAAGGTTCGGGAATTCGAACTTCCTCATCGACTCGATCCCGGTGGCGGAATTCCAAGGCCGCCCTCTCGCCGACCACCCGGCCGTCAAAAACGGGCGGCCGCCGGGCGCCCTGACTATGCCGAGAGAGCTCCTCGACGCGTCGACAGTTGCCGAGGCTATAAGCGTAATTTCGTGCTGGTACGAGGATAAAACCGAGTGGGGGAACCGGGTCGGGTGGATATACGGGTCGGTTACCGAGGATGTGGTTACGGGTTATCGAATGCACAACCGAGGCTGGAAGTCGATTTACTGTGTCACGAAACGAGACGCCTTTCGCGGGTCGGCTCCGATCAACTTGACCGACCGGCTCCACCAGGTGCTCCGGTGGGCCACGGGGTCGGTCGAGATTTTTTTCTCCCGGAACAACGCCTTGCTGGCGAGCCCGAAGATGAAGATCCTTCAGAGGGTGGCGTATTTGAACGTAGGAATCTACCCGTTCACGTCTCTGTTCCTGATCGTCTACTGCTTCCTCCCGGCGCTCTCTTTGTTCTCGGGGCAGTTTATAGTGCAGTCTTTGAACGTGACTTTCCTCGTCTACCTACTGATCATCACAGTGACGCTCTGTGTTTTGGCGATACTCGAGATCAAGTGGTCGGGGATTAATTTGGAGGAGTGGTGGAGGAACGAGCAGTTCTGGCTGATCGGTGGGACCAGCGCCCACCTGGCGGCGGTGCTGCAGGGGCTGCTGAAGGTGGTGGCCGGAATCGAGATCTCGTTTACGCTGACGACGAAATCGGGAGGGGACGATAACGACGATGAGTTTGCGGATCTGTATGTCTTGAAGTGGTCGTCGCTGATGATACCGCCGATCACGATCATGATCACGAACTTGATTGCGATTGCGGTTGGGGTTAGCCGGACGATTTACAGCACGATTCCGCAGTGGAGCAGGTTGCTGGGAGGGGTGTTCTTCAGCTTCTGGGTGTTGGCGCATTTGTATCCGTTTGCCAAGGGGTTGATGGGGAGGAGGGGGAGGACTCCCACGATTGTGTTTGTGTGGTCGGGGCTGATTGCGATTATTATTTCGTTGCTGTGGGTTGCGATTTCGCCGCCGTCCGGGAATACGCAGATCGGTGGGTCCTTCCAGTTCCCCTGATTTTCTTTTTGGAAATATATACTCTGTTTTGAACCTTAATTCTAATTTCTATTTTCCCGTGGCATGTTAATTTTTAGAATGCAAGAATTATTATTATTATTACATTCTTTGATATTGAGAGACTTGAGAATGTGACTAGTTTACTCTGTATCTTATGTACATTGCTTAGGTGGGCCTATTTTAACGTAATTTTTTTAGAAACATGCCGGAAACAACTGCGAGCTCTGGCGAAGCAAAACAACGTTCACGGTAGCTCAGTAGTAGTTGCATTTCAATCACAAACCAATGATTATATGATAAAAGAGAAACACACAAACTCGATAAGCTCATCCGCACCATCGCCCTGTAACCGTCTCATTCTCCTCCGTACGATCAAAATGCGCGATGATGTGCGTATTTTGAACAAATATTTATTACATCTTTTTTCTGGTTGAATTTGCTTTTTGCTTGCTTAGGTAGTTTGAAAGAATTTCAGAAACCTTTCTTCATTTTGGTGTTCTAAAGCTCTGTTGTGTTGGTTTCAAGAAATTCTCAAAGTCAACAAATATAGTCAACAACAAAACAAAGGTGTCTGAGTTTGATGAAATCATCACTCGCAAAAAGTGTGCAGTTTCAAGATAGCTTGAAGTAGTTGAAGAATCTGAGGAAACAGTTTTATTCAGCAGCAGAGTATTTCGAGTCATCCAATGACGAAAAAGTAGTATGTTTCTTTATCGAATGTATAGTCTTGTGCTTATGGTTTTTTTTCGAACTCCAACATAGAAAATCAGACTTAGACAAGAAGCCGGCTTCATTTTCTTATTGTAATAATTTATTCATAACAAACTGGATCATCAGCTGAATACATACATAATCTAATCAAACAACGTGGAAAGGTCGTTATGAAACGACGTGGAATTAGAAACGTCGTGCTCGTATTGTTGAGTGTTGGCCATGGCAGCAGCGAGCTCGGCTTGAATCACAGCGAGCTCGCACTGTGTGTTGTATATCTGTTGATGCAAGTTGGTGATCATTCCGACGCATCCGTAGACGGGGTCTTTCACTCTGCAATACGCCTCGTAGTACAACGACTCGGCTGCCTCGACTCTGCGGCTAACCGGGAGATCCTGTTAAATCAATTAACCACAAAACTTAAAAGGTTAATTAACCGTTGAAGGAATAAAGTGTCGAGATATCAAGTTTAACGACGACTAACTTGTAGTATCTTTCCGACATTACTAGCACCGTAGATCTTGTGAACGTAAGCGAATCTCCGAGGATTGTTCGAAGGGAAGTACGAGGAGAATATGCAATCGGAGGGGCATCGCCTTCGCAGATGCTTGCAAGCCGCGCAACGACCAGAACTCATTCGTCTTGTCCCTTAATAGTACTGTGGATATATCTTATGAAAATCCAACTCTAAATCTTTGTACATGTAACAATAGATTCTTGATTTTTCTTGAGAATTTTTGGTTGATTTTATATTTACAAACAAGGGATTAGTAACGGCTATAATTTTCGAAATCAATACACACTTAAGGAAAGTTCAAAGAGAGAATTTTGGTAAATTTACCCAATCATGTTATTAATGTACATGTTGAATGGATGGAAACTTGTAACTGGCGGTTTTTATAAAAAAAAAAATATATAATAATATTTTGATTGATGTTTTAAAAATATATTGAAGTTGGCAAGTCATATGCAATTTTTAAGTGATGTTAAATTTATATTGAGTCAAATGTTATTTATCTAAATTATCTAAATGATAAGAGATGTCTAATACACTTTTTCACTAGAAAATTTTGTTTTTTTAGCTCTATTTGTAGACCTATGTGTAATTTTTCGGTATATGGAAAATTTCTTTAAGAGAGCATCGATCATCGTCTTGAGTCCGTCTAATGCCATCTTTACGTTAAACCAATACTCAACTTTATTTTTTTAAGTATGTATTGATCAAACTTCAACAAAAACAGTACAATTTATAATTATTTAGATACAATGACTTGAAATTTTTAAATAGTTCAATGATTCCTCATTTCAATCATTATTACTCCTACTATTTTTAACTAATAAACAATGAATAGTTATATTTAGTTAAGTTATTTTTAAAACTTTATATTTGAAAACTAATTGGAGTTTATAAGCATAGGTTAAGTTATTAATGAAATTAGACCTATTATAATTCATTATACTCCTAATAGAATTAGTATCACTTGCTAAGTTGCTTGTCATTTGAATTATTAGTGGTATATTTTTTATTTTTTTAAAAACATTTATCAAATAATTATAACCAGTTACATTATTAAACCCAATATTTACAACTACATAAACTAACCACACTAATAAAATATACTATATTTATTAAATTTTGTATTTAATAACTTCCTTTTTATAATGTATTTTAATTTGGCTTTTCTTAAAAAATTAATATTTCACCATGAAATAATAAAAATTAATCAAAATCACAGTAAACATTAAATACGTAAATACAGTATCAAAGTAGTGAAAATACTTAAATACACATTTTGTTCTAAAAATTCACCAAAATTTGAATTATTTACTTTAAGTTGGAAATGATAAAAAAATAATCACCATATTGCGTGTATACTATACACACTAATTAAGTGGATAATTAAAGCTTATTTAGGGAGGGTTTTTAGTTATTTAAATCAAGTCAAGGGAAGAAGTTGGCCACCATCAATCATCATTAAGAAAACTTAATCTCCCCCTAATACGTATATACTCTATAAATCATTATTGATTTATAAAACAAGAAGTGGAGACTCACCTACTTTTGCAAAAATAAATTTAAAAAAAAAACCCAATTAGAAGGGATAATGTCAAATTGTCAATAGACCTAGATTCATTATTGGTATGGTAATAATATTATTGAATTTGTTATTTAGACTAATTCCCAAAAATTTCTAAAACTTGAAAGAACTTAAAATCCAATTTGTGATAATAACAACTTCAAAATTTTCAAGGGAATATTAGTTTGTTTATTATGTACTCTAATATACTTAAATATTTACATGTCGTATGAATATAAATATTTTTACATTTTTTTTTATAAATATAATACGATAAGAAAAGAAATCAAAATATGTCATATGAATATAAATATTTTTACATTTTTTTTTATAAATATAATACTATAAGAAAAGAAATCAAAATGTTACAGTAAGGAAGAAAAAACAAAATTAAATAAATAAGCTTAAAAAAAGGACAAAACGCAGAGAAAGACGAGGCAAATGGGTCTAGTGGATAGCGAAAAGCAGCGGATATTTCCCCATTCCTTATTATCCTGCTGTTTCGATTCTGTAATCGTAATTCTGGAATCACCGTTTCACCAATCACAATCATCCTCAACTTTCTCTCCCCTCCACACAAACTGCTGCTGCTGCTGTTAGAGAGAGAAACACCGTGTCACCGAAGAACAGGCAGCTGAACAACTGATTCTCCGGCCGCCTCATGACTAAAATTCCCTCCGAACCTCTGCTCCCGGAGGTTGTGATGGATTCGGACCTCTATATCGACGGCTCGTGGCCGTTGGATCAGATCTTTGCGGTGGCGAGTCCTGCGCCTTTTTCTCCACTCTGGGCGTTTTCCGACGATAACAACGCCGGGAATTTCGTAGCCGGCGCTGGTTTCCAGTTGCCCGACTCCTCCAGGATTATATCATGTATGGACACTGCTCCGAATTTTGCCCCCTTTTTTATTCCGTATTATTGTGTAGATTTCTAAGATATACTCCATTAAAAACCTTCGAAGACTTATTGGAAATTTTGAATATATTCATATCTTCATTGTGTTAGGAATTTGAATCTAGTTTCATAACTATTAGGTGATGCTATTTGCAGAGCTGTTAATGTTTTTGATTTGTGTAGATAATTTTGTACAATATTCAATTTTTATTTTTTTTATTTTTATTATTTAGGTGATTTTTCACTTTGCTCTCAGCACCTATTGTAGTTTACTACTGTACTTTTATTTTGGGTGAAACAATATCTAACCTAGTAAATTTTGCTTCAAGCTGCCGAATAACTTACAAATTCAATGTGTATACAAACGGATAAGTAGAATTTTCATTTGTCTCAGCCTTCCTTCATCAGTGGTTGTCGGCTCTAGTCCTACTACCTGTTTAAATATAGTATAGATAATTTATGAATCCACTCAACTAATGTAATTTATGTTGGTATCTATGGTGTTTTTTCATGTGCAGCTGCTAGTAATCCTAATATGGCACCTGAAAGTGCATTTGGTAATGACGAGAAAAATAAGCTTCCTTCTCCTTACGTGGGATTGATGCCTAATGAAAACCCCGATGGATCTTGTATAATAAAGGAAAGGATGACTCAGGCTCTTCGGTATTTCAAGAACCTGACCGAACAGCATGTCTTGGCTCAGGTCTGGGCACCTGTGAAAAATGGTGGTCGGTATATGCTCACGACATCTGGGCAACCCTTTGTTCTTGACCCCAAAAGTATTGGGCTCCATCAGTATAGGATGATCTCTCTCATGTATGCATTTTCTGTTGATGGTGGCACTGATAAGGACCTTGGACTTCCAGGACGTGTGTTTAGACAAAAATTGCCTGAATGGACACCGAATGTGCAGTACTATTCTAGCAAAGAGTTTTCACGCCTAACCCATGCTTTGCATTACAATGTTCGAGGAACTTTAGCTCTGCCTATATTTGAGCCTTCTGGGCAGTCTTGCATTGGTGTGCTTGAGCTGATAATGACCTACCAGAAGATCAACTATGCTCCGGAGGTTGATAAAGTGTGCAAAGCACTTGAGGTTAGATTGTGTCCCTCCCTAATTTTAGAACTATACGAAGTTAGAATTTGATGGTTGTTGTTTGCAACTTCATATAATTCTAAAAATATATTATTTCATTTTAAAATATATTATCTCAAATTTAGTTCTTCTGCTGCAGGCAGTGAACTTGAAAAGTTCAGAGATCTTGGGTCATCAAAGCACACAGGTAAAACGTGACTGTTGATTTTAAGATGATATCAATTCCAAGTAATTAATTTTCCCTTGCTACATAATTCATGCATCACAGATATGCAACGAAGGTCGCCAAAATGCGTTGGCTGAAATCCTGGAGATAATCACTGTGGTGTGTGAAACCCTCGTGCTGCCGCTAGCTCAGACGTGGGTCCCATGCAGGCATCGCAGTGTGCTAGCAAACGGGGGCGGGTTCAAGAAAACCTGCAGCAGCTTCGACGGTAGCTGCATGGGACAGGTTTGCATGTCCACAACTGATGTGGCATTCTACGTGGTGGATGCCCACATGTGGGGTTTCCGCGGTGCTTGTGCCGAGCACCATTTGCAGAAGGGTCAAGGTGTTGCTGGAAAGGCATTTGCTTCCCAAAACTCATGTTTCTGTGAGGACATAACGGAGTTCTGCAAGACCGAGTACCCGTTGGTGCATTATGCACGCATGTTCGGGTTGAGAAGTAGTTTCGCGATTTGCTTGCAGAGCAAGCATACTGGAAATGATGAGTATGTTTTAGAATTCTTTCTGCCTCCCGACATTAGAAGTTCTGGGGACCAGCAGATATTGTTGGACTCTCTTTTGGTAACGATGAAGCAGCATTTCGGAAGCCTGAGGGTTGCTTCGGGGAAGGACCTCGATCAAGAGTGGAAGTCCATTGAGATTATCAAGGTCCCTATGGATGAGAAACTTTGTTCGAAGCCTGATTTTGCTGCTGCTTCATTATCTCCACCTCCGCCTGCTTCTGTACTGGATGGTTTCAAAGGACCGGAAGTGATGGGTGAATCTAATGCTGAAAATGTTGGAGGAAATGGCAGTGGTCCCACGATTAACGTTCAAAATTCTGTTGCTAAACCAAAAGATGCAGACAAGAAGCCTGAGAAGAAGCGAGGGAAAGCGGAGAAGACAATTAGCTTAGAGGTTCTCCAACAATATTTTGCTGGTAGTCTCAAGGATGCTGCCAGGAGTCTTGGCGGTACGCTTTCGTCCAAAGCCTGTCGTTTGTATTTGAATATAGGGATGATTATTACAAAAAAGTATTCTTCAGATATATAGATTATAGATTCAATGGCAGAAATTTAATTTTTTTTTTACTTGCCTTTTCAGTTTGCCCTACTACTATGAAACGTATCTGTAGACAGCATGGAATCTCTCGCTGGCCATCCCGCAAGATAAACAAGGTCAACCGTTCCCTTACGAAGCTCAAGTGTGTGATTGAATCCGTGCAAGGTGGTGAAGGACCATTCAGTTTTACTTCTTTGGCCACGAATCCTATTCCTGCCACTGTCGGATCGATTCCTTGGGCAGCAGCATCTAATCTGAACGGAACAATCCCACAAAACATACCCGTCTCTAAATTTCATGAAGACAACAAAAACATCACTAATCCCGAGGTCCCTGTAGTCAAAGAACAGGCTGAGGCCTCAAATCAGATTCCAGGAGATGCGAACCCAAGAACTGAGAGTGGCTCAAGAGAAGAAGAGAGCATTGGAACCCCTACTTCTCAAGACTCATATCAAGGCAGACCATGCTATAGAAATGGAATCTCCCCTTCACACGACCCGATTCTTGTCGATCAACAACACCATGTTCAGTTGTGTCCACAAATGGGAGACACTTTCTTAATCCCTGATAATTTATTCAGAACAGCTGCGGATCCATTTGGCGGGATGCTGGTTGAGGATGTGGGTAGTTCACACGACCTGCAAAATTTGTGTCCAGATGGCGAAGCTCCATTGGACGAGCACATCACTGAGTACAGCTGGACAAAACAACTTTGTCCCAAGGACCAACTGGTTGCTCCACTTGATATATCAATGCCCCAGTTTAAAGCCAGGCTGGAAGTGAAGATGATCACTATAAAAGCCACTTACAGAGAAGACATTATCAGGTTTCGACTTCCCATGGATTCTGGAATTATCAAGTTGAAGGAAGAGGTGGCCAAGAGGGTGAAGTTGGAGATGGGCACTTTCGATATTAAGTATTTTGATGATGATCATGAGTGGGTCCTGATAGCTTGTGATGCGGACTTGCAAGAATGCATTGATATATCGCTTTCATCTGGTAGCAATATAACGAGGCTATTGGTCCATGACTGTACGGCTAATCTCGGGAGCTCATGTGAGAGTTCGGGATGATGTGAAGGATATTTAGAATGTACACTGGTAAGTTCGTAGATAATTTTTCGCTGTGCTATAAGATATTAAGATGGTGAGTCAAGGGTAATTGTAAATTTTGTTACTTTGGGCATTTTTTTTACTCTTTTGTAGTTTAACTTGTTTATAAGATGGGGAGGTTATTTTTTTCTCATATTTTTCTGTGATGTCCTATAGATAACATGTTTAAGTCTAAGATCAGGAATATTCATTTTATTGTATTCCTCTAGGTATTGCGTGTGTACAATTGTTCTATTTTATCTGGAATAAGGATTGATCATCCAATCAAGAAGACCATAAAATGGAAAACAGATTTCTTTCATACAACTTCGACAGCACAAACGGACTCGATTGAACAAACAGACAAAAAGGAATGATTATAAATTACACAATAGCACCCCAAACTCCTGTGAAACTCAACAAATTACAACTTAAACACCATTCACAACTGCTATGATTGAAAAAACAAAGGCTTGTGTAAGAAATTACTCCGCCTTGTGAGAAAACTACTCCATGATCAGCTTCTAAAACCGAAAGCAGACCACTTCTTGGATGAAGTCTCTTTCTTATGGGTCCTTTTTGAGTTGGGATCTATAAGGTTTTCAAGTGATTTAGCCTTCTTGTTTCTTGATCTGCCAGCTTCTTTCAAAAGCTCCGCTAGCCTTTTCTTTTCATCGTCAAAATCAGGATTCGCTGTTCCTAGTTTCTCTTCTCGGAGTTTAAGAACATACTCAAGAATTTCAATTGCATCTTCAATTCTGCAAATTTATCCAAGAATGAGTCGCATAAAAAAGGATTACAAAGCAAGAAAAGCATGTCATAATGCCAACAGATTATGCCATTGATATAATGAAAGCATCCAACACCATTAAATGGTTCGATACATCGATATCACATTCAAGAACCATAAACTACTATATTGCAGAACCTAACACCAGAATTCAGTTCTTGGCATATTGAAACAGCAGTGGTATCAAAAACATTTCAAACATCAATTTTTAGACTTGTTTTAATATTGCGATTATTCCATAAATATCAAAAACAGAATTAGCTCAAAGTTTTTCCTGATTTTGAAATTTTCAAAACTGTTTTTTTTTTAATTAAACCCAATCCACATGAGACATTTTCATAATCATTACTTACTTAAGTGAAAACCAACCATAGGAGAGTCGAAGAAACTGCACAAAAAATGTAGAGTAATTTATTTTTACCTTCCCATAGCATCATAAGTTGCTGCAAGATTGGTATACACGCCGAGCGTATCCTGGTGACACGGCCCATACTCCTGCTCCAGTATTCCCCTGGCCTCCTCAAACAATTCCACGGCCTCGTCTATCTTGAATAGCTGCACACAAGCCAATCCCATTTGGTTCAGCACAACCCCAAAGAAAGCCGACTTCCTCTCACCACTCGCCCTGAGTTTCCCCACAGCACTCTCAAACGAGCTCCGTGACTCTTCATACCTCCCGACCACGTAGAACATTACCCCCACCCGTGCCTCAATTCCGGCAATAGTACTCTGCTGGCCTGGCTTATCCTCCAATAGCTTCATCGCCTTCTGTAAAAGTTTCAAAGCCTCCTCGGGTTCATTAAAAAGTTCATAAATAGCCGAAATCTCAGTCATCCCACTCGCAATCTCTTCCGGAGAGGTTCCAGGCACGGGTTTTGCGTATATCCTCAAAGCGTTTTCGCAGTAAGATCGCGACTCCCTTATTTTCCCCGTCTTGTAGTACAGGTCAGCGAGTCTCACGTAGACAGAAGCAACGGAGGGGTGGTTATCGCCTTTGGAGGATTTGAAGACGGTCAGTGCCTTCTGGTAGGAGAAAACGGCCTCATCAAAACGGGTGAGGGAGGAGTAGATATTTCCGATGCTGACATCAATGGAGGCGACCTCATTTTCCTGCCCGTTGGCAATCATTGCCATGCTGGCGAGGACAAGGTGTTCCAGGGCTGACTCGTAGTCTCCTTTAGCTTCGGATATGAGAGCCATCAGCCGGCGATCGGCTGCCTCCTCGAGAGAAGCCGGCGGGCTGTGGACGCGGTGGATTTCAAGAGTCTTCTTGCACAGATTCTCTGCATCGTCGAATTGCATTGCTTGGACGTGGGCCTCGGCTAAGTATCTGCAGTTTTCGGAAAATCGATAATCGATATCAGGACTTAGGAGGAGTGGAAGGAGTATTGTGATTATAATACCTGCAAGTCTCTGCAACTCTGGGATCATCATCCCCCAAGGACTCCATCTGTATCTTCAGCCCTTCCTTATAACACTCGATCGATCGATCCAACTGTCCGAGCATCGAATGCGTATCCCCCAGCTGCATATGCCCCGAGAACACCGCCAGCGCGTGATCCGCACCCCTCGGAACATCCGGAACCCTAATTGCCCTCTCCAAAACCGGCACAGCCTCCTCGAATCTCCCCAGGCTACAGTAAATCGCCGCCACCACGTGCAGGCTCATAGCCAAATCCAGGCTCGGCTCTCCGTCGGCGGCGCATTTCTCGAAGCTCTTGGAGGCGCGCAGCGCGTAGTCCAGGGCCTTGCTCGGGCCTTCGCCCGACGCGATCGTGTCCCTTGCCAATTTAAGCAGGAACGGGCCGAGATCCGGGTTGTCGAGGGAGGACTCGTTGAGCAGGCTCTTCTCGGGCGGCGATTTCTTCCTTGCGGAGCCCCGATCTGGGGAGGGTTTGGCGCGTGAGGTGGACGGGGAAGGTGATGGCGGGCGTCGCGTGGCGGGGGAGCTGGATTTCGGTTCGGATCTGATGGCATCTGCTGCTGGACCGATCGGAGTGCGCGGCGTCTCGTCGGGGACCGAGATTCGAAGCGGCGGCGCGTCCGGCGGGGTTTTGATCGATACCATGCCCGGCATTTTGGGGAAACTGGAGCGATCAAATGAATGTCTTTAATTGAGAAGATTTAATGAAATGGGTACATTAATTATATATACATTGCCGCCATTGATGATAGAGATTTTGCTGGTGGAGAGAACGATGATCGCGTGCGTCTGCAACTTTCAAGTACAGGTGCTATCTATCGGTGGATAACTCTTATTATTTCATTTATTTTTAATTTAAGTTACTTTTATTTAAATAAAATAAAACAGTACTCTCAATAATTAATTAAACACTACAAGTATCAAGTCCACGTAATTAATACTCCAAAATACAATAATTTGGATTAATCAATATTTCCAGACAGGTATGTATGATACTAATTTGTGTCTTGCAGACAAAACTTATAAATTAAGTCTTGTTTACGGGTAGAAAATTCTAACAAAAACTCCCCGCGAACATGATAATATTTAGGGGATTGAGAGAACAAATAAGGAAAAATCTTAAAAACTTTAGTTTAAAAACTTTGGTGCTAAATTTCTGGTATATTTCTTGGGAAATGTGCCTCTGTCTTACAGATGGAAAGTTTCCACTATTTATAATACAAGAATTAGAGTTTCCAATCATGGACTTGGGCTTAAATTACATGGACTTTTCTCTCTAATTAGCTTGTACGGAATACCCTTTCTTGTAGAAGGAGATTCCCATAACGCCCCTTTCGACGGCATTCCCCACTTTACCCTTGACCGGGTTTTCTCCGGGCGGACGGCTCCTTAAGCGGTTCGTTATCGAATCATTCTCTAAGTCGGCTCTTCCCCATCGATTCATGTGATCAACTCTTCTTCATCCTCGGGGAGGTGTAGCTTGAAAACCAGAAGTCACGTATTACTTTGCGAGGCGAGGATCTCTTGCGAACAGATCGATCATGGCACGGTCAATCATGTTCGTAACATGCCCCTGCCCGGGATGTTCGATATTTGTTAGGCTTGCATGCCACACTGATCGCGTGTGGTCGTTTGGCCAAGTTTCACCGCATACCTGTTGGGTGGATTCATTATGGGCCAGATTGAAGATCGCGTGTGGTCGTTTGGCCAAGTTTCACCGCATACCTGTTGGGTGGATTCATTATGGGCCAGATTGAAAGTAGTTCTTAGTTTAAATAATTAAAAGTGTATTTTTAAGTTCAACTTAATACTACCCTTCACAATCTTAAAAACAATGGTAAGCAATTTTGTAGCTGCTTTTCTTTACTTTTCTTCTTTCTGTTAGTAGTATTATTTTTTAATGATCCTACTTTTCATATTTTGATAACAACTATTGCATCAATATAGGAATAGTTGATTCTTGCTTTTATATAGCATCAAGTAAGAAGTAAGAACTGCTTTCAATTTTTCTGGCTGACCACGACGAATTTGGATGGCTTCCCCAGCCCTCTTATTTATTTTTAAATTGTTTTTTTTCGTATGTTTAGTAAGGGTGCTGTGGTCTTTGTTTATGTATCATAAGTTTCGAATTATTTGACAAATGTAGGGGAACTTTATTACTCAAAATTTTAAATTGGCTACTTGAATGAAAAGTCAAAAAACAATCCCTTGTTTTTATTTGGGTCTTTTCTACACGTGTCGAATAGTTGTGTATGATTTGTTATCATTGTAATTTTAGCAGTGGTCCTTTACGTCACTTTGAAGATGAAAAATTCGGTTAAGTTGCTTTCATACTTCCAATTCCCCCGTCATCTTCTTTTTGAAAATTACCAGTCCCAGCCAAAATCGAAGAAGTTTACTTGTAAGTGATGATGTCAATCTACTATGTTATTACCCTTGGTAAATAATCTTGGAGTGCTGGCCTTAACATTCCGTTATTTTTCGATCTGAGGTCTATTTACTCTCGTAAAACTTATCCCATCGGATTATTATAGAATATTCGTTAGTAAATGAAATATTTTTATTGATTTTCGTTTAGACCAAAAAAGAAAAATGGGGTGTGGTGATTGTGAAAATGAAGCATACCGAACATGGTTGAAAATTAATATGTATTGGGACCAGGTTGGTTTGTGTCCGAGGCAGTGGGATTGAATACCATTCACATGCTCACGGATCTATTACACTATGTTTTTGTTTTGCATTCTTTCTTTCAATTTTTCCCTTCTTACACTTTTGTCTTTTTCTTCCTTTCCATGTCTTCTTCTTCTTTCAATGTGCACCGTCCACGACGAACGTTCATTTATTTTTGGGTATTTTCTCAAATTATTTTCCAACATCGAATTGATATGTTTTTTTTACTGTGCGGCGGAGTATTGAGTACTGAAAAAATATTGAAACAAAATAGGGAATAAATTTTTATTTTTTTAATTGATTATGAATAGAAGACTGTTTTTGTGTCGTCCTTAGTTATAGACAAGAAGTCATTTTTGCAAAATAAATAATGAAATAACGACGAATGACTCTGAATATACTTCGTCATTGCATGAAGGATTATAAATTGAAACCAGAAATAATTTTCAAACTTATTACTCTACGTAGTACTTATTAGTATACTTTTATTTTTTAAGAAATGTGAGAAATTTTCAAACGATGACGTGTACATCCGTTCTGTACATCGTTCGTTTTCTCAATAATAGACTGACAAAGTAATAATTGACTGTCCGGATGATTTTTTCTTTTCAGAATAAGATTTGTCTGTATATAATTAATTATTATTACACCCAGAATATTATACACCGTTAGAAATAGTTATGTGTTTAAAAATAAATATTTCAGATAGTATTATTGATTTTTTACTACACTTTTATGTTTTGTTATTAGGTTAGGTGTACTACACATTTTCTAATTACTTTTTAAAAATTATTAAATAATTTCGATAAAACAAATTTATTTTACACAATAAAATAATTCGGCCTTTTGAAAAAAATGTAGCGCCATAAAAAGAAAGTACAACTCTTAGTATTTATATTTCATACTTAGTACTTTCTTAGTCTCAAAAGTATAAATATTTTTAAGTATAAATATTTTTAAATGTACAAAAATTAAGAAAAATGTTATTTTTGATATTTTCACCGCAAAATAAAAAAAAAATGTATTTTTTTAGTGAACATTAAATTAATTGGAAATAAAATTTAAAAATAATGAATAAAATAGAAGTAAAACTATATTTTAAATTGAAAATTTTAAAATTCTTTTTTATGTCAAATAAACCTTAAAAAGAAATTTGTTGGACTAATAAGGAACTATATTAGTCTCTTTGTCTAATAACTTTTTTAATAACTGTTTGACAGTTTCTTTTGTAAAAGACAAAGAAAACAAACAATTATGAGAGGGATATATTATAAAACATAAAGAGTATCTTTTTCTAACCACGTTTATGTAATTTTTAATGTAAAAAATGTATAGATCCAAACTAACTTTTCCTTTCTCTTACGGTAAAGTACTTACTTCCTGTTAGGCATTATATGTATATGAAAATGTTTTTATAAATAAAAGGGGCAAAATTATTTGTGTAATGTAATTATATAATACTACTCCGTCTTGTAACGGGTCTTGTAACGGTTTGCGAATTTTCTTTGTAAATTACAAAAGAAATCGAATACTTAAAATTTGATGACACGACATGTATAATTGAATACATTTGTTCCAAATTCTTTTTTTTAATAAATTACAAAAAATAAATGTATAATTAATTGAGACAAAATTAGTAGTATATCTCATTAGCCCTCTATTTTCTATTTCATTTTCGTTTCGCTGCGTTTTTGTGGCTACGATTCTTTAGGCAGCAGTCACATCATCTTAATACCACTTTTAAATGTGTGCTTTTCTTACTCAATTAAGTACTTTAAACCATTATAATTCACTATACACTTTATAGTACTTCAAAAACTTTGCACCAAAAATGAAATAATTATCATTCATCGATCTAAGAAATTAAAACACGTTTATTTCATTTACTTACAAACTCCAACGCTTTCCTCTGTTTCTACAGTAGCTGCAGATACTCGTCGTACACCCTCTCCAGCATCTCCACGTCGCCGGACATCGAATCCGACCGCCGCTCGATCGCCGGCAGAATTATTCCGTCCAACAGAAACTCGTCCCCGCAATCCTCCACCTCGAACAGAGGCGGCCACTCCACCGGCACGTACACCTTCTCCGCCGCCGCCTCTCCGCCGTCGCTGCTCAAGCTCTCGTGGCTGCTCGTCCTCGAGAACGCCGACGAAACCCTAATGGGCTTCGGAAGGTACACTTTCGTCTTGGCCGGAGCCGGAGCGGGATCTTCCTCTCTGGCGGTCTTCCTCTGTTTCCTCTTCTTACCGCCGCCGCCGCCGGAGGCCACGGTCTTGGGCGTTTCGGGAGTTTCCCGGTGGTGGGTTTTTGGTCCGGCGGCGGCGCCGAGCTTCTTGAGGAGATGGGTGTTCCAGTGGTTCTTGATCTCATTGTCGGTTCGACCTGGCAACCTGCCGGCGATCAAGGACCATCGATTTCCGAGGAGGCGGTGCAGCCGCACGATCAAGTCCTCCTCGTCCTCGGAGATGTTGCCTCTCTTGATTCCGGGCCGGAGGTAATTCATCCATCTCAACCTGCAGCTCTTCCCACATCTCAACAGCCCTGTTTTTGTTTTTGCAATTAACGATTAATTGAGGGAGTGAATATGTAATTACCAGAAAGTAATTGTACTTGGTTTTAATTACCGGCATTTTTGGGAAGAGCCCTCCATTGGCCTTCGCCATTTTGTTGGATGTAATTGGTCAACAATGCGTCTTCTTTGGTTGACCAAGGACCTCTCCTTAATCCAACCTTGGAGCAGCAAGGGGATCTTCCCATCGAAAGAGCGGTTCGGGTTTCGCTTCGAATGCGTTTACGATTTCTTCTAAGCTACGTACAAGTATAGCATAGTACCCAACTCTTTAAAGAGAGAGAAAGAGGTACAAAATTTTTCATAGCTACCAATATGTGGGATTTGGTTTATATAGGCAAGAGAATGATTAATGATCACATTTGGGCTATTATTAGTAATACGCAAAACAAAAAGGGTAGCTATTATAATTATTTCTTTATGATTATTGATCACATCGTGGTGTTATTAATAATAGACAAAATAAAAAGGGTCACTATTATAATTATTTCTTTGTGCTGGCCGGGGCTGAAATTAAGGGATGTAGGTATGTCATACTCATGTCATGTGTGAAGAAATAATATGATTAATAAGCAACAAATAATTATTCTTGAAAATGAAAAATCAAAATGATGATTATACGGATAATCAACATTTTCTAAACTAAACGATCCATCGGTTCGTGAGTTATGGGTCGATGGTCTCGTTCTCCTAGCGTTCATTTTAGAACATTGCAGAGAATAGTTTTTGTGAATGGGAGCTCGGGAGTATATATGTTACCTGAAAATAATAATAAGTGAATAATGCAGGACATGGACATGGACACAGCCGAAATAAATGAGGCTAAATTAATATCGTTTCTTCTAGCTAGAAATAGAAGCTTGTGTAATACCAGATATATACATATACATGTGCAGTTCAGCTATATTGAATGTAATGGGGATACTGATCGATCAGCTCGACCTGCACCAAAATTAAATTCTAAAATCATTAATGTAAATGTAAATCATACAGGGACTACATTATTTTATAAAGCTTATCATAAATTGTTTAATTTTTTTTTTCTGTCTCTTTTACGAATCTATATGTACAATAGGAGTGATAAGTATGTGATGAGTTAATAGTCATGTACCATATACTATTTCATACTGTGTCGTGTATTAATGTGATCATATAAATTACTCCAAAGTTGTAGAAATTAATTAATACCATAGCCTCACAGCATAGCCGAGTGATAATGTGACTGTAATTTCTATTGACTATCTCTCACAAGTGTATGTTAACAACGGGAAAAATTCTTCAATTTACATTATAATGGATCGATATATGATCATTTGGGCGGGTAATTAATTTCTCCTCTCCTCTATATCAAACAAAATTAATTAATCCACCAGTACTAATTAGAAATCATAGTGCATGGATCACGTGATCAATATAATAAAAAGTACTCTGTCTACTATATATAGTATGCAATGATTCGAGTACGTACACATTACACTTTTTGACTGTCATTAATAATTATATGATAAATATTAGGTGAAAACATGTAGTGTAGGGTTGGAGATTTAGGTGAAAACTTAAATTTTTTAATTTTAATTAAAATTTAATTTACACTCAAATATTATTTATATTTAATTTAGGGATGGGAATGAGCTAAACTACTTGATAGAGGCTTATGGTTTGGCTTACAAAAGCTCAGCTCGGCTCGGCTCGTTTAATAAACAAGTTAGGTTCAAGCTTTTTTAAAAACTCGTTTATATAAATAACCAAACTTAAGTTTTAATGTAAGCTTTTTAAGCCTAAAAGACCGATCTATTTAATAGTATATATATTAATTTGGTTTATAAACTCTATAAACTATATAAAAATGCATAAATATATCAATAGTAAAGTATGAAATTTATTCTACATTGATTGGAGAATAGATTTTGAACATTTTTTATTTATAAAATGTTGTTTATTTATTTTAACTATTAATTGCTTATAAGAAGTAATTCTATAAATGATTTAAATATTAATAAATTTAATTAACATATTTTTAATTGAATTAGTTGAAGTTCAAATTTTGTTTAAAAGACTTTCAGGCCGGACCTATTTACTAAAAAAGTCAAAGCCGAACTTCTTAAAAAAGTCTTTGACAGGTAGTAAGTCAGACTTGAACCTAAAAATTACACATATCAAGCCTAGATCTGTTTAAGCAAAGCTCGACTCGACTCTGCTAGTTCACACCCCTATATCTAATCGAAAATACATATTATATACTCCATACTATGTTTGATCAAGTTGAATACAAATACAAGTAAAAAAACTCAAAATATAATTTATATATACTCATTCAAACCTCGTCCGTTAATGCTCTTGAATCATAATCATTCGCTGATTCGTGTAATTGGTCAGTCACACTCGTTTTTTCTCCTATGGAGGGAGTTCAGGATCATCTAGATGTTAATAAAACTCAAATGTTTAAAACGTTGGATCAACATATATATACAGTTCGAAGTGGGAATGCCCCACGTGTAGGTATAAAAATCAATTCAATTAAAGAAAAGTTACAAATGTGGACTTGCCATTTTTAGTTTATTTTATTATTATTATTATTATTATTATTATATATTATTTCAATTGTATTAAAATAAAAAAGTTTGTGATACCGAAACCTACTACCAAATTGAATAATAAATACAGTATAAAATCATAAGTTGATCATATATCTTGAATATTCATGGTGAGATTTATGTTTTTTTTTTTTTAAATATAAGAACTACATCATTACTTAAATCCGTACGTATATATAGAAAAAAGAAATTACATCACTGGATTCCATAATGGGTTATCATGAATGAATGCATTATAAAAAAAATTGACCATTATATTTTACACATGACAAAAGTTGTAAGAACAAAAAAAAAAAAAATGTTAATTGGCTCACGATATCTGAATGTCCACATCAAAGCTAAGTAAAGGAGACAACAATAAGGACCAGCAGTCACATGAGAGTGGACCCCCTTCCCTTGGGATATAATCCTCGTTCCCTTAAAACAATGCATACTTTCCTTTTTAGTCTATCCCTTAAAACAGTGCACATTCCATAAATGGAATGTCTTTTCACAATTTTATCTTCCCAATACACATTTATTTACTCTTATACCACTACTTTTTCAACTATCTACTTTATTACTTACACATCAATAACTATTATACCCCTACTTTATATTATAAAACACACAAAAAATCACTTTTTCTTAATCTACGTGCCATTTATTATAAAACACACAAAAGATCACTTTTTCTTAATCTACGTGCCATTTTCTCTATGCATAGTGTTAAGGGAAGGAAGGAGTATATCTCAAAACTAACCACTCCTCCTCCCAGCTAGCTAGCTAGTAATTCATGTATTGTACATGCACTGTAACAAACTCTCGATCGATCGCGTACCTTATTGAATATTGACTAGTACGTACGTTGGTCAAACGGCACGCACCATGTGTGTGTGTCTCGTAATTTAAATTAATAATAATCCTACTAATTCTGAAACACAATGCAGGTGAGGATATCTGAGTTGTCCAATATCTTATAGGTAAAAAACCGAAATCGAGAAATGCTCTGATGCATACATCCCATCCCCGGTCACATGTGAGGTGCATTATTGAATGCACTCAGCCAAGCAATATTCTTCAGAAACATAATCTCTAATTTAATTGCATGACAAATCTTGGTTCGATCAAATTTCGACAATTTCTGCTCCCGCCATGTTGCGGATACTTTGGGAAACAATCTTTTCTGGGAAAGACGCAGGAAACATCTGCACGAACTTTTGAATTAGCAGAAATGACCATTAATCTGCTCGCATCACTTGGACAATACTGAAACATGGGAGAAATTAATCACATATTAATATTACATATACGCATTATCATGTCAGGTTTGCATATATAAATATTTGTAACATGAAAAAAATAATTCTGAAACCCGATTATCCTATTGCCAGTCAACTTCTTCTTTCCCTTAAGGCCTACTGAAACACCCAGTTGCAGAGTCAATAAGATGAACTACACTAGCTGTTTTATTAAAGTCATGGAACACAAACTTGATATTATAGTCAAAATATTGTTTTCTCATTAACATTAATAAAGAGCTTCTTGAAACAAAGATGTCCTTGGTGAATGTTAGAGTCATAATGAAAGACATGCAACACAAGACTGCAACGTAGCGGACCAAGAAATATATATAATTTTAAAACACTCCCCAGGGAGACAAGAAAACAATAGAACTATATATTCGCCATTCGGCAATGGATATGCAAGGGCAGGCGTACCTACCTACGATATCATAGAAAATATTACTATTAAGAAAAAAATACTTATCCCATGAAAGAGCCAATACCCCCCCTTCATGTGCATGGAACTCATGAAGCGGTTTCTCTGACAACTGAAATGCCTTTGGTGGAAAAACAACACAAGCTGAGCAATACCAAATGGACCTAACTTTGAAAAATCATTTAATGTGAAGTATATAGCCGCGAAGGAACATTATCCTGAGCATTTAACTTTTTTAGAACTTCATCTTCAATGACCTTCCAGACACTCACGAACAACACCATCTACGTCAGCACTATATAGCCAGGTAAAGACCGTCGGGACTGAACTTCATAGTCAAGATAGAACTCTCGAGATTCTTGCCCAGTTTGAAGAGATGATAATTCTTTCGACTTTTTCTTGCATGCGCGCAGTAACAAGAACTCTTTGAGTTGGCCCTGTCGTTCTATCAATCGCTGGCATACCAATGATGACACCACTCCGAGCGTTTTCCAAAACTCGCCGAGTGATATCATCTTATCGGGACCCACTTCACGCAATTGTGTTTCACTCTCCAGATTTGCCAGATTTTCATCTTCTAGTAAATACATGTCGTCGTATGACCGAATAGATTTGAAAGAATAACTTGAGAAAATCTAGACTTGGCTCAGCCTCTCGATTATTCAGTATTGAATCATCATGATATGAAATGTTCTCTTCTTCTTCGTCTGTGTTGTCCCAGTCGGAACTCAGAAATCTAGCGCGCCTTGTGTCGAGCCCAGAACTCACACAACCCTCCGAGCAATCAGAACTCGAATCGGATACAGAAGAAATCTGGTCACATGTGACTAATAATTGATTTTCAGCCTCAATGTATATAAATATCTGGTTTCCTTTCAACCCATACACACAATCCTAAATCGCAAATATTATAAATAAACCGATCAAGTTATAATCCGAGAATGAACTTGGAAGAACACAGATTTAAGTCATCAAAGCATATTAAATTGTTATTCTACAAATATAGATAGGACCACTTAAGAAATTGAGATTATAATAATCACCTGGGAATTGGGATTTCAACGAACATGGCCCAGAAACCAGAAATCCATTCTCAGAGAGCTCGCGCGCAGCTTTAGTCACTTCAAATATCGATAATTCATGGCGCAATTTGAATTGATAATCCATTTCCCCAGAAAAATAGGAATTAGGTTTAAGAAGAAGAAGCCGTGTGTTAATTAGCCCTAAGTTTCACATTACTGAACTTACTATATGAAACTAGAGTAGTACAGTATTTAGCAACATCTTTGAAATTTGCACAAATTCATAAATATTTTTATAGTTGCAACTCAATGAATTTGTCTTATGTACTCTGTTTTTAGAAAAATGTTCAATTTTTTGTATTTTACGAATAAAATTGTCACACTATTTCTCGATGACATATACTTCCTCCTATTTTTTTTAAATGTCATCTTAAATCTTAGAGCGACAAATAAAAAACTAAAAATCATAAAAGTCAAAATCGTCAATTAAAAAGAATTGGAGGGAGTAGCATATTTAATAACACTAGCTACGGTAGGACAGACCCGATAGGCGAGAACTTGAATTGTCGTCGTTCTGTGTGAGTGATTAAAAAGAGGATTTTATGGGCTGTGAGAATGATTTTATGTCTAACTCTCAACTATGATAGTTGATTTGTAGTTGGTGAAAAAAAAGTGACGTGTTATAATAGAATTATATCGTAGTTATTTAAAATCTTAGCGAATGTATTAATTTATTTATTTTGGTATTTCATGATTGGATATGTCGTTATATTAATTAATACACATTGAAAAAGTTAATAATGGAACAATGCCTTATATCAAAATTAAAAAAAAAATATATAGGTAGTAGTAGTTAGAGATGCACGATCATCCATGATTCCCCCAATAATTATATACTCACAAGTAATTTATTTTTCATTTTAAAAATATTTTTTTACTCGATCAAAAAGTTTAGTGAGATAATTAATTATACATATGTAAATTGCAGCTGCAATTATATACTAAGAAAATTAATCGACTTTTTTCTAGGTTTTGTTAATTCATTCAGTGAATATAAGTGTAACAATATTTTTATTAATAATAATGTGAAATTTCAAAATTAATATATATAATATAAGTGTAACAATATTTTTATTCATAATAATGTGAAATTTCAAAATTAATATATATAAGCAGATTATATAGTGCCCTATACATTACTTTTATTATATACCATTAGATTTCAAAATAAATTATTGACCATTAGATGTAATGAGAGATTATGATATTAAGGTGTGATACAATACACACAATTATTATCTTATGTATTTATAATTTATTTTAATTAAGAAGTATCATTTAACCATATTTTTTATTTAATTTATTTTTTTATTACAATAAATTTTCGAATGTTTTATTTTTTATTTTTAACGGATAATCAATTAATTAAAATATAATATATTTTTTTTAATATTATGGTAAAATACTTATAATATTGTTCCATAAACATTTTAATAATAAGATATTTGTTTTAATTTGTAATATGGCATGTGAATCAATACTAATCATTTTTTAATAATTAAAATACCATATCACATTCATCATGGAATTATAACATTTCTGCAATAATTTTGTGTCATTTAATTGAAAACATTACTAATGAATACCAATAGAATTTGATTTTCTTAATTTATTGTATGAGTTAAATTAATATAATATAAGTAGTATTTTAGGATTAATGTTAAATAAGTTTTAGTTAATTATAATAATATATAAATATTGCAAAGCATATTAATTTATACTAGTACCACTGCTCGTGCGATTCAGGTGTTATATTTTTTATTTTATTTTTTGAAAATTGATGCGCACGAAAATTATATTTTATTTCATAATCTAACTCGCACTCTAATTTGTAGGGGTGGACATGAGACGGGATGTGACGGGATTAAGGAAATCTCGTCCCGTCCCGATAATTTATATTCGGGTCGAGATCGAGACCTCATAAAATTTTAAATAAAATTATAAAATTAAAATTAAATTCAATATTATCGACTTATAAAATAATTAAAATACAAATAAAATAAAAAGTTTAAATTTTAAGAGAAATAAGTTAAATTATTCAATTTATAAAATACTTTTACAAAGTTGAAAATATAAATATTTAAGTATTTTCAAAACAAATTATATAAAAAAAATAAATTATTATGAGATTTGTGAAAATATATTAATTAAATAATAAATTTAATTGAACTAATATTTTGATATTTTTATTAATTTATATGAAAAAATAATAATTATATATATTAATAAATTTGCAGGACGGGATAGAACGGGATCGTCCCGATCCCATCCAGTCCCATTATAAAAAAAATCGAGATGAGACGGAATGTGATTGTCATTTTTAAAATTGACTGCGTCCTATCTCGCTAACTTTCGGGATAGGATCGGAACATGATCGGAATTCCGGGACAAAGTGTCTACCTCTACTAATTTGTAAACTCCTATCGAATCTCCTATCGAATCTCATTATCAATCGTTATCTCAAATATGGAATATTTTATTTAAATTGAAAAGTTATGCATGTTTGAAGTAATATTTAATATATAAAATAAATTATAAAACAAAAAGAGAATTATAAAATCAAATATTATCATTGCAAATATGAAAATATCTCTTAATAAATAACATTCAGGGTTTTATTTGTGAGTGTTTTATTCACATTACAACATAAAAACTTTAAAAATAATTAATAATGTATAATGATCTTTTAAAAAATATTATTAAAATTTAATTACATATATCTTTTCATATTTAAAACATATATATATATTTTAATTATAATAATTAAATAATATTTTTTTTGGGTAATTATTAATAATTATAACTTAACGATATGAAAATTATATTCTTTTTTTAATTAAGTTTTAAGGAATTTATCAATTATATTAGTATTAATACTAATACAAAACTCAAAAATATGTTTTATTATCTCATTAGTCATTTTAATGTGCTTATTGATCTCTTAAATCATATAACTCATGTGATTTATAAATTAAATTGTTGAGTAATTATTTTTATAAGTCAACTAATTTTTCTTATAATTCAAACTTCATAAGTATATAAAGGTAATCTATTAAATTAAATTAAATTGATAAATAATTATAATTTTTTGTGGTTAAATTGTATTTTATTCTAAATAATAATAAAACTATGAAAATAAAGTATTAAATCTCATTATATAGAAGATATTTTGTTTATTTGATTATTTTTAATATTTAAAAATTCGACATCATCATATTGATCTAACCTATAGTGTAAAACAATATTGAGCATAGAGAGCAAGAGTTGAGAATCATGATTAAGTTGTGAAGTGGGCAGCTCAAGGTCGAGAACCACCGCGACTGCGGCCCGTACGTAATTAACTTATCGAAAATAGAACTGTAAAATATAAAATGTTAATTTATTTCTCTTCCGATCGATTAACATTTCAATTAGCAAATAGAATTACTTACATCCTAGAATGCCTTGGAGGTTCACGCTTCAAGCATCATAGCCACTCATGCTGATTGTGGAAAGTGCTTCCGTGCATCGCACGGGGCGGGAGGCGATCGTGTCAACTTGAATGATGTACTTGCACCACCAAACTCAATTTTTGTAAATTAAACGACACTGTAGAAAAATCAAAAAACAATAGAAAAATCAAACAACACTGTAAAAAAACAATATAGTTTTAATCTGTCGTATGCTTTGGAGCAAAAAACTTGCCACCACCATGCATGTTTTGGTTCGTTAAAAACAATTTTAAAATCTTGAATAGATATGCTAACATTTCTATATATAATCGTCGTTTGTCAAATCTTGTATCAATTCTGCACATACTGAAAATGCATTCCAAATTTGAATTAGAGAAAAACGAAAAAAAACATGTATAATAAAATAATTAAAGCGTACATGAAATTCTGAAAAAGATAAGAAAAATCCGATGAATATATATACGCATAAATATTGAAGCATGAGAACAAGGAATACCTCGATGAATTGATCTTGAGATATTCTATAAAACGCGGCCAATTTTTTCTTGGGAATATTAGCGCATCGGTTGAAATTTGGAAATATGAGGAGAATGGGTTTGATGAGAATAAAAAAATATTTATGCAGATGAAAAAAAATAAAAAAAACGTATATAATAAAATAGTCATTTATTTTATTGAATATCATCACTTCGTGCAATGCACATATAAATTTTCTGAAAATTAATCGTATGTAATAATTTGAATAAATAATTTATATTTTTTAGATTTTATTTTTTGTAAAAATTAATTGTATGTAAAATATTTGTATTATTTGTGATATTATTCTAAAATATTGATCTGCGTCTATTAATTGTTATGAAAATTGTTAGAGTATTCCAAATCGGTTGGATAAAAAACCTTGGGCTCAAATATAATTTGGACAACATTAATATCTTAACAAGGCCTTTTAAGCTGTTACTGGCCCAACTTTGACATGGTATCAGAGCAAGCCCAACACGATGTGGGGCCCCGGTCGATGAAAATTCCTTGGGCTCAAATATAATTTGGACAACATTAATACCTTAACAAGACCTTTTAAGGTGTTACTGGCCCAACTTTGACATGGTATCAGAGCAAGCCCAACACGATGTGGGGCCCCGATCGATGAAATTTCCGACTGTGGGCACCCTTGCCGATGGAATTTCCGGCCACGAGTAATTCCGATGAAATTTCCGGCTTACTCGTGAGGGGGAATGTTAGAGTATCTCACATCGGTTGGATAAAGAACTTTGGGCTCAAATATAAGTTGGACAACCTTAATACCTTAATAAGGCCTTTTAAGGTGTTACTGACCCAACTTTGATAAAAATTTACTGAATATAAAAACTTATAAAGAATTATATTAATATATAAATTTTGACTTAATAATAATATTATTATTTTTATTTATAATTTATAGTGTTAACACAATAATATTAACTTTTTTCTATTGGGCGTAGAGATTCATGAATTATATATTTAAGAAGGCCTTTTAAGGTGTTACTGGCCCAACTTTGACAAAAATTTAATAAATATAAAAACTTATAAAGAATTATATTAATATATAATTTTTGACTTAATAATAATATTATTATTTTTATTTATAATTTATAGTGTGAACACAATAATATTAATTTTTTTCTATTGGGGGTAGAGATTCAGGAATTATATATTTAATTAACAGGCATTTTAAGGTGTTACTGGCCCAACTTTGACAAAAATTTAATGAATATAAAAATTTATAAAGAATTGTATTAATATATAAATTTTGAGTTAATAATAATATTATTATTTTTATTTATAATTTATAGTGTGAACACAATAATATTAACTTTTTTCTATTGGGTGTAGAGATTCAGGAATTATATATGTATTAGAAGATTAAGATAATAATATATGGAGTATTTGATTTGGACTTTTTTCTATTGGGCGTAGAGATTCAGTAATTATATATGTATTAGAAGATTAAGATAATAATATATGGAGTATTTGATTTTGTAAATACAAGTTTTTGGCATCAACTTTGTGTGTTCCTTGCGCAGTTCGTCGACTGAAGCTGCTGACTGTGAGTTCTTCGACTGAAGCTGCTGACTGTGAGTTCTTCGACTGAAGATGCTGACTGTGAGTTCATCGACTGAAGCTGCTAACTGTGAGTTCTTCGACTGAAGCTGCTGACTGTGAGTTCATCGACTGAAGCCGCTGACTGTGAGTTCTTCGACTGAAGCTGCTGACTGTGAGTTCAAGACCAATTTCACGAAAAATTGATATCCTACGCTGAAGACGTAATTTCAATTGGTATCAGAGAGGGACGTCATACATATAAGACGTGATCCGAATCTTGACTTCATATTTTCCGCTACAATGGAGTCTCCAATGTTAGTTCAACAACCGATAATGCTCACACATCAGAATTACTCTAGTTGGAAGGCGAAAATTACTATCGAAATTAAACGCAACGACTACAGTGCTTGGAGATCAGTGTTAGAAGGCTGGGAACGCCCATATACTATTGATGCTAAAGGCAACAAAATCTTCAAACTTGAACGACACTGGTCTAATGAAGAGCGTGAAGCTTCTACTGCAAACAACAAAGCTCTACGTTTCATTTGTGAATGGCTAGAGCTCAAAATGTATCAACTTGTCAAAAATTGTAACTCAGCCAAAGAAGCTTGGGAAACTCTCCAGAGAACTTGTGGAGGACACAAACATGTCAACCAATCTAAGAGTTGCACTCTCACTACGCTAGTTCATAAACCTCAGATGGGAGAACATGAAGATGACAAAAATAGTGAAAAATATTATGGAAGAACTTCTTCAAACACCGAATCTGAGTGTGAATCAGAATCGGCAGAGAATTCTCCTAAAACACCTCAAGCTGATGTTGAGTCGAGAAAAATGTTGGATTTGAAAGAAAGCATCATTAAACTCCAAAGGGAGCTTGAAACTGCAAATACAGAAAAAGGAGCACTTCAAGTGTATCATAAAACATTGACAGGATCATTTGATGATGATCACAAAATTGATGAAATACTGAAGGACACGCCGACTGTCAACTGCATGGTCTCCAAAAATAGAGAATTTTGTGATGAAGGAATTTTCTCAGATTGTGAATCCAAGTCTGAATCTGAAATTGAAAAAGCAACATCACTTGTGTTTCAGAATGAAGTTGTGTCTGATGAAATGCTTGTATTGAAGGAGAATCATTTAGAACTCCAAAAACTCTATGGAGCAGCAATCACTGAGAAAGGAACACTCGAAGTGTCTCTAAAATGTTTGAAAGAGTGCGTTGATGACTTTTCTAAAGCGAAACAAAAGCTCTCCGAAGAAGCTATTGAGTTGAGAAACTTGGTTGAAGAGTCTAACTCTGAAAATTTAAAGTTGAAAGCTTCTCGTAAAAATCTGGAACAAAAGTTTGATGATCTCTTTGAAGAGAAGCACAAATTCTTCAAGGAAGCAGTTGAGTTGAGATCACTATTTGAAAAGTCTAATACTGAAAATTCCAAGTTGAAAGCATCCTTGAAAAAGGAAATTGCTGAAGTAAAAATGCTTCAAAATTTGTTCAAAACTTCCGATGCTGAGAATGATGAATTAAAAACGACTTTGACACAGACTCATACAGATCTTGCTATGAGTGTCAAAGATTGCTTCAACTTGAAAGCTAAATTGCACATGACAGATGAGCTTTTGAAGAAAATGAACACAAATTCTTCAGTTTTTGATAATGCTACCTCCTTAGTGAATCCAAATCGATATGGACTAGGATTCCAAAAAGTATTCAACTCCATATACTCAACTCCTGAGAATAAGCAAATGAAGTTTGTCAAGGCTTCCTCTGATGAACATTCCAAAGTTGAGACTGATGGAAAAATCGAAAATGAAACATCTAAGCGAAAGGAGATTGCAGAGGGAAAGAAAATTATGACTTCAGAGTCCAAGGTTGAGATTCCTGAAGCTAGCTCCTCAAAATGTTTCAATGCCAAGTTATATCAGCCTCCAAAGACTATCATGAAGAAACCTAGAAACACTCTATCTTATGAGGACGCCTTCATGAATAAGCTAAAGAAATTGGCTCCAAGTGTCTCTCTGAAAGAAAGGTCCACTTCTTCTTCTACTAAGATTGAAAATCCAAAGCTAAAGGAAGCTAAGCCCAAGAAGAAGTATGTTTGTCACTATTGTAACAAACCCGGACACATCAAACCTTATTGCTACAAGTTGAGAGATGATGTGAACCGAGGGATATTGACTGAGAAAATGAACGTATATTCCAAGAGAGTCCGACTTCAAACTCCGTTTCATGAAGATGCTTCGATGATAAATTTGACGGAATCCTCATCTTCAAGGTCGACACCCAAAATGCTTGCTCCTATCTTTACTAATGTTGAAAACATCAAACGAAAGGAAGTAAAGCACAAGAAAAAGAATGTTTGCCACTATTGCAACAAGCCTGGACATATTAGGCCATATTGTTACAAAATGAAGGATGATGTGAATCGTGGCTTGGTGGCTGTGAAAAAGAAGAATGGCTCTGCGAAGCAAGTGAAGAAGCAATGGTTTCCTAAAGTGAAAAATCAAAAAATATGGAAACCAAAAGTTAAGAGCACTACTCAATGGGTGCCAAAAGTGAAAAAGAGTGAAGTTATTCCTGAATCCACTCCAAGAAAAATTTGGCTACCAAGACAAGTGATTCTCTGCAATGTTGTACTAAACGCTTCAGAGCAAGACTCGCAAGGAATTTCGTACCTCGATAGTGGTTGTTCCCGACACATGACTGGAACGAAGAATTTTTTGAAAGATTACGAACTTGTGACTAACAACCTCGTCATGTTCGGAGGGGGAGCAAAAGGTATCGTGTTGGGCAAAGGAACTCTTCATCTCAAAGGATTGCCACCAATCAAGAATGTTTTCCATGTTGAAGGACTTGTGGCCAATCTAATAAGTATAAGCCAACTTTGTGATGACCAGCTGAATGTCAGTTTTGACAAAGATTCTTGTAAAGTTTTTGTATGATAAAGGGAATTCACCATGAATACTCGGCCCCAAAACTCCTCAACAAAATGGGATTGCCGAACGAAAGAATCGAACGCTACAAGAAATGGCACGTGTGATGTTAATTTCAAAAAGTCTTGCACGAAATTTTTGGGCAGAAGCTGTCTCGACTGCTGGTTACATTCTTAATCGAATCAGTATTCGGTCCGGTACAACGGCAACTGCCTATGAACTTGTTAATGGCAAGAAACCATCTGTAGCTCACTTTCGTGTTTTTGGCTGCACCTGCTATATCCTGAGAGATCGTGATCCTTTGAAAAAGTTTGAAGCGAAGGCTGATCGTGGTATCTTTGTTGGCTATAGTCAGAATAGCCATGCCTACCGTGCGTACAATCTTAGAACCAGGAAGGTCATGGAAACTGTGAATATTAACTTTGATGAGCAAGACTTCCTTGGAAAAGATGTGAATGAAGACTGGGTAAAGGAAGGGATTTTAGAGTATCGAACCTTTCCTACAACACCCCCAACTGAAGTTCCAGAAATTGTCACACCAGAAAACTTTACTCCGAATACTTCACCTGAAGTTGGAGAGTCTAGCAACCAAAATGATGACACTTCAGTAACTGAGGATGAGGATGACGATCACGTTGAAAACCCAGCTGACGCTCCTAGGGAAGCTCCTGGTCATATTCAAAAACGTCATCCACCAAATCAAATGATCGGAAGTCTGAATGAACGAACTACACGCTCAAAGAAACTGTTGAATTCTCCTAACGAACTCTACAACATTTGTACTTCTGCAATATGTAATGAAATCGGCATCACTTGTTTTTCTTTCCGAAAATGAACCGAAAAATTACAAGGAGGCTATGCAAGATGATTTTTGGATCATGGCCATGCAAGAAGAGCTGAATGAGTTCACACGAAATAATGTTTGGTCCTTAGTTCCTAGAACCTCAAATATCAATGTTGTTGGAACTAAATGGATTTTCAAGAATAAAACAGATGAGCATAACCAAGTTGTCCGAAACAAAGCTCGTCTTGTTGCCCAAGGATATGCCCAAGTGGAAGGCATAGATTTTGATGAAACTTTTGCTCCGGTCGCACGAATTGAGTCCATCAGACTCTTGATTGCTATTGCATGCCATCTTGGCATCAAACTTCGACAGATGGACGTCAAAGCTGCCTTCTTGAACGGTGTGCTGGAAGAAGAAGTCTACGTCGCCCAACCTAAGGGTTTTGAGGATCCGAAAAAGCCAAATCATGTCTAAAAGCTTCACAAAGCTCTATATGGCTTGAAACAAGCGCCTCGCGCCTGGTATGGATGTCTCACAGATTTTCTCCTAAAGTTCGGCTTTGAGCGTGGATCGGTGGACAAAACTTTGTTTATCAAGCGAGATGGCAAACACATGATTGTTGCCCAAATTTACGTTGACGACATTGTCTTCGGAGCTACTTGTTCTAAACTCGTGACTGCATTCACAGAAGCTATGTCCTCAACTTTTCAGATGAGTCTTGAAGGAGAGTTGCATCAATTTCTTGGACTCCAGATTTCTCAACGACAAGATGGGATATTCGTGACTCAAAGTAAGTATGCTAAAAACATGGTTGAGAGGTTTGAGATGCATCATGCCAAACCAGCAAACACTCCTATGGCAACTACGGAACGCTTGTCCACGTCAACAAAAAGTCGGAGTGTAAACCAAACTCTTTATCGCTCTATGATTGGGAGTTTACTTTATTTAACTGCCACTCGTCCTGACATTATGTTTAGTGTTTGTATGTGTGCCAGGTACCAAGCTGATCCGAAGGAAGACCATTTACGAGCTGTGAAACGGATCCTTCGATACGTCTCTGGGACTTCTCAGCTAGGCCTTTGGTATGCACGCGACACTTCATCCAACCTTGTCGGCTATTCTGATGCCGACTGGGCGACGGACACGGACGAAAGAAAGAGTACCTCCGGATGTTGTTGCTTCCTTGGCAATAATATCGTTTCTTGGCATAGTCGCAAACAAAATTGCATAGCTCTCTCGACTGCCGAGTCTGAATATGTTGCAGCTGGAAGTTGCTGCACTCAAATGCTTTGGTTGAAGCAAATGTTGAATGACTATCTCATCGAGAGTGCTCCATTGGTGCTGTTTTGTGATAATCAGAGTGCAATCAAAATCAGCGAAAATCCTGTCCAGCATTCAAGAACTAAACACATCGACATTCGACATCATTTCATTAGAGATTTGGTTGATCGTGATATTGTCAGTCTACAGCATATTTCAACAGAAAAACAGCTTGCTGACATCTTTACCAAACCTCTTGACTTTGAGAGATTTAAAAAACTACGAAATTCTCTCTGCATGTGTTCTCTTTAAGAGTTCACGAAAATTTTGAAGTCTGAAAGATTATTTTCTTTACTTCTGAATATGCACGCTGAATCGTCGTGGATTAGTCTAATAAGTTGAACATGGATTCGAGGCCGCTTTAGTCTTCGGACCCAAGTGCATTTATTCCTCTGAGTGCAAACATCTGAACTTGGCATATAACTCCCATAAGCTATCATTTGCATAGATCCATAATACCAAGTAACGGAGGACGCCGGATCACTTTGTCCGCCGGCTCCCCTCTTCGAAAGGTGGCACATGGACGCTGATCTTTAAGACACTCTCCCTCACACTTTGGAGGACGCAAGTGAACCTTGCTCCCCTCTGACTGTTGTAATGAGTGTCTGTTGCATTTCATATAAAGCTAAAACTCGTCTGGAGGACGCCAGATCATTTGTCCGCCGGCTCCCCTCTGATTGAAGTAAAAAGCTAGTCCCAAGTGGAGTGCCTTAAAAGTTCACCTTGTAATCATGAATTAAAATCTCTTGTGCGGTGCAAACTCATCCAATGTGTTCCGACGAAAAACGGCATGTATTCTTGTGATTGTGACGAAGGACAAGTTCGAATATCTATCAAATACTTCGGTCCCTTCCACCGGTTTTTAATATGAGAGATTTTTCTTTATACCTCAAAGTTGCTATCACCCTGTGTGAAATTTTTTTTTGGTTTTTGGAAAATGATGAAACGTGGACTCTTTTCTGGGAAAATATTTGCTCTTCATTGCCTAATATCACCCCTCGAATCTCCACTAAAATGTGTTTGAATGTTTGTAGTGTGTTGAACACTTGAATGGCTAAATCGGGATGTGTTGTTTTGATTTTGCATTTTTGTAGTTCATATCCAGCGCTATGTGGTTAACTCTCCATGCAACTTTTCATATTTGAGTGTGGCGACTCTCAACTCTCGCACTTGGATCAATTGCCTCACAGACACACAGACTCACAGACTCACAGACACACAGCTGCTGTTCAGAAGTCCATGCCAATACTTTCGACTACCTTTACCAGATGACCCATCAAGGGGGAGGGTTAGGTGGTGTTGGCTCATCTAGCAAAAGTTTGCATCTCTGTGATGCCTGGATTTAAGTTTTTGATAAACTCTTGAACTATTTCGTTTTTCATTATCTCGTTGCATGCATAAGACTTGAACTATTTTCATCATGCATGTTTTTCATATCTTGTTTTGATGAACTAAGTCTTGATGTTTTGATGTGTTGATGTTTGAACTCTTGACTAAGTTTTTTAGTTTTTCATATCTATTCAATGTAGGTGCTTCACCATGTGATGTATATCTTGAGGGGGAGACTTGCTGGATCTATTTGTACTCATTGTCTCTCATATGAGTTGTGACCAAAAGGGGGAGATTGTCGAAGTATGTTTTGGCGACAACATCTAAGCTTTGCAATTCTACTCATGATTGATGTGTTTCACAAGAGTTGTACCAAAAAGGGGGAGATTGTAAATACAAGTTTTTGGCATCAACTTTGTGTGTTCCTTGCGCAGTTCGTCGACTGAAGCTGCTGACTGTGAGTTCTTCGACTGAAGCTGCTGACTGTGAGTTCTTCGACTGAAGATGCTGACTGTGAGTTCATCGACTGAAGCTGCTAACTGTGAGTTCTTCGACTGAAGCTGCTGACTGTGAGTTCATCGACTGAAGCCGCTGACTGTGAGTTCTTCGACTGAAGCTGCTGACTGTGAGTTCAAGACCAATTTCACGAAAAATTGATATCCTACGCTGAAGACGTAATTTCAGATTTGGATAACATAATTTTTTTGAAATTTTGTTAAGATTATTTAATTTAATTTTTTATAATTATGAATAAAAGCAATTTATTTATTATTATTATATAAAATATTACATTATTATGTAATTAAATCTTAAAATTACTTTAATAAATAAAATAATTTTAAAAATTAAAAATTAAATAAATTTATAATATTATAAATTATAATACATTTTTTCTTAAATTATTCTTATTTTTATGGATAACATTTTCATTAATTAATTTTTTACAATTTGTTTGATTTTTTCATAAATAAATCTATTGCAAGAGCGACTTCAAACTGACGAAGAATAATAGTACATAATCCTTTTTTTTTATTAAAAACTCTAGTTCGAATAAATTTAGATACTCCAAACTACTTCTCTCATTATATAAAAGTTTTGTCTATTTTTTCTTGTCCCTTAAATTACACTCGTAAATAATTACTATGTTTTTACAATTTTATCTTTTTACTATTAATTTATTTAGATTAATACACTTATTTTTTCATATATAACTTATTTATTATTACTACCTAACTTTATTATAGTATTCAACTCACATTTTTTTAATCTCTGTGCTAAAATTTTAATCTTTATTATTTTTTGACATTTGTAATGTAAAAAAAAAATGTGAAAAAAAAAATTATATGAATGTGTTTATTTTAAAATAAAAATAAAAATTTAAAATATTACACTCCACATTAATATAAACAATATATAATTTATGTGAAGAGAAAAACAAAACAAAATTTCCAATTCAATTGTGCAAACAGAATTGCTTCATTGATCACATACTCAAGTATTTGTAAAAAGAAGACAGGTCATTATCATTCACACATTTACCCCTGAGGAAACCAATGACGTGGCGAGAGTAGGCTTCTCGGAACGGGGACCACGTCATCATATTAGGCCCAACAGAAAAACAGAAAAAGGCTGAGCTCCATTTCGGTTCCCGCGCACCTAATTTCTCCGACAACCCCATCTGCAGCTGCTCGATCTCTTCTTCCAAATTTCTCAAATTGGAGAAAAAAGAGATTATTTAAATGGGGCAAAAATAGTAGTACTAGTATTCATTAATTACATATTCAATATTTTTTATTTTAATATTGCTTCATTCGAAGATAAATACTGTATTTGTTTGAGTGAAATAATAATTACTCCGTATTATATATGATGAAAAATTATTGATGTTCCTAACCTCTTACTTATATTGATATTAATATGTAAACAATTTGACATCGGATACCCTACATCATCAAACTTTTATTTACATGAAAATGTCAGCTTTTATTGATTCAGATTATTTAAAAATTATCTTTAGATAATTTAAAAAGTTTAAAAACTATTTTCACTTCAAAAATAATATTACAAAAACTAAAAATGTTAAAATGTATTTCAAATTATAAAAGTTACAATTACGACAATTTAAATATTAATAAGATGTATTTTTAAATAATTTCAAAACACTTTAAAAAACTTTAATTTTTAAAATGTTTAAATGTATTTTAAATTATTTGAAATTTATTTTAGTTAACTTAATTAAAAATGTTTTAATTTATTTCAAATCATTCAAAAATTATTTTAAGGCAAGTTAAATTAATATTTATAAACTATTTTGAATCATTTTAAACTGGTATTTAACAAAATTTTAAAAATATTTTAAAGATATATCAAATGAAATTTTTTAATATTTAAAAAGTATTTTAAATCATTTCAAAATTATTTAAATTTATTTTAACTGTAAAATTTATTTTAATACACTTTAATATCATTAAAAAGTTTTTTTAAACAACTAAGAATTATTTTCAAAATATTCTAAAATGTTAAAAAATATTTTAAATAATTTAATGATAATTAAAATGTTTTTAATTTACTTAAAAATAATTTGAAGTTTCTTGCATACAAATTAATTTTAAAACTTTTTAAAAACTTTACAAAATATTTTAAATTATTTAAAAATTAATTTTAAACAACTTGAAATATTTGAAAAACATTTAAATTAAGTTACAAATAATTTAATGATAGTTAAAAATATTTTTAATTTATTTAAAAATGATTTTAATTTACTTTAAAATGTTTAAAAAGTATTTTAAATTATTTAAAAATAATTTAAGTACAATTTAAAATGTTATTAAATAAATTTCAAATTATTTAAAAATTATTTTAATAAAGTTTAAAATATTTAAAAAGTATATGAAATAATTTGAAAATTATTTAATAACATTTTAAATGTTGTTAATTTATTTATAAATTATTTAAAAATTGAGTTCCTAGTCCTATATTGTAAATTACAAAGACAGCCTGGTTTTTCTTCTTTTCAAAATTGATGGGACCTCATAGCATCTCCAATGCAGCCCATTTGAGTGTATTGGGCCAAGTAAAATGAACTTGGGCACTCAAAATTCATTTTCTTTGCATTGGAGCAAATATGAAAATAGTGTGCATGCCCACTGTCTTGGTCATGCCCATTTCTGACATGTGGGCCTTAATTATTTTTTTTCTCACTTTTTGTATGGTGTAATAGTATTATTTAATTAATATAATTAGAATTTAAAAGTTAGAAAGTGAGTTTTTGATTGTCTATTTTTTTCATTTGCTCACTTAATATGATGTGACAACAAATGGGGCCCACAAAAAATAAAAAAGAGAGTTTGTGCATTGGAGATGCTCTCAATGCCCAATCCCATGAAGTCCATACATATGATTTTATATATAACCTTTTCCTAAACTTATCTCTTACTTTTATCATTCCAAGATTGTTGTAGCTTTCTAGTTAAATTATTAATTTAGATACGGTAATTTTTACCATGATAATATAATTTAGATATTTAGATTATATATATATATTTGCTCACAATTTACTCTTATGTAAGTGTATATTTTTTATAAATTAAAATAAAAAATGAGATGAAATTCAAGTTGTATTATAATTATGAAAATTTTGCTTTGGAACTTTTTTGGACTAACCCAGTGGTGAGTCTTTTTATTAATTTGATATATTTTCGTCATTTTATAATGTGGGACTTCTGTTTCTACTAAACAAACAAAAAATTGTGTTATATTTAATAGATTTTTCTTCATTTTACAATGTGGGACTTCTGTTTGTACTCAACAACTTGAGGTTGCGTTTGGAAACCAACAATTCATTTCAAATACTTCATTTAAAATTAAGATTTTGAAATTAAAATGAAAAAAATTTAAATCCGTATTACAAATCCAAAACCAATGTTTGGAAATAATTAAGTATTTCAAATTCAGAATTTCAAATCCAAATAGTTGTTTGGGTAATACATGGATTTAATTTCAAATACAAATTCAATGCAAGTCTACCATAAGGTCCATAACTAAAATTCATCCAAATTTCTAATCACTACCTAGACAAACTAAAACCCATCCTAATTTCTTTTCTTCAGGGAGATCTTTGAGCAACTGGAAGGCTCGTGGAGAGTCCATAAGTATCTTCACTGCTCTAAACACTTGATCATCAAGGAGACCAAAAACCTTGGAAACTTCATCATACACCTCTTTTCCGCTCAAGGTTGATACGACTTGCATCTTAGCGTCTACAAACCTCTTAAATGAGTCGGCAAAACATAAGATGCCTTCAGCCACTTGATCACGCTTTTGCTTCTTACGAGAACTATTTGAAGAGGTGTCGACACTTGAACCCCCAACATCCATTGCCTCCTCCTCCATCCTAGCAACACCCTCTTGATGGTTTTCGGCCTCATCACCAAGAGCTCGATCAGGCCCAAACAACGAACAAATGTCATCCCAATGATCAATGAACTTGTTTGAATATGGGATAGCAAACTCATTGTCCTACAAATGTAGCAAACTGTATTAGGCATTAGACTCCTAAACTGCAGCACAAGACTCCTAAACCTCAACATATCAAAAACATAAACAATAGAACTATTACACATGTGTTAACTGTGAACCACATGTAAGTAAATATAGCAAAAGGCCAATGTATGTCCATTCATTTTTCCTAACACACAATTGAAGCACGACAATCAACCATAAGTATAACAAATTTTTATAATAAGTATAGTACCTGTGTATACTTCAACCACTCAGCCATGTCATCTACAGATATAACAATCATCTTTTTATCTTCATCCCACTTGAATTTGGTCTTATTTCTTATCTCCATAATCGCCCCATAATGTTTCTTCCAGATCTTCACACGATTCCTTACATGATCCGTGGTAAGAGACATATTCAACTTCTTTTTCATCTCATCTACCACCGCTTGATAGGCTTGTGACTTCCAATCACCATCTCCTTTATTCCCTTCGGCTAATTGGACATAAAACACTGAAATTAAAATTTCATCCATTTGCCTATGCCAACAAACGTACCCCCTTCTCTTGGTTTGTACGGGAGGCACACCGTGCTTCGCTTTACTACTTGTTGCCTGTAAGGAGATAGACTTGTTAGAATTACTTTTCAACTGTCAGTTTACACACAACTCACAGACTTTTGACAATTAAAAAAAAAAAACACAATAGAAGTCAAAAAGCTTGGTCACCTGATTAAGACAAAGAGAATGAGAACGCAAATAAGACACTAATCTACACATGACGAGACCTCCTAGATTGATAGTTCCTCCACATATTTTTTGCAAGCTCCTCTCTGAACTCATTCCACTCACTTGATTGTTTCGCGCTAGCAATACAATCATCGTCCCTTTCCACTTCTTCTATTTCTGCATTTTGTAGATCACTGTCTACTTCAGCCATGAGAGCTTCCTCCTCCATTTTTTCTGATCTTAAGAAGTTGTGAAGAATGACACATGCATTTATGATTCTAACTTGGGTTCTTTTACCAAAAAAGCTACTAGTTCTGAGAATAGCCCAACGTTTTTTCATACAACCAAAGGCTCTTTCAATTGTGTTACGAGCCGATGAGTGTCTTAAGTTAAACAGCTCTTTGTAGTTCGTTGGGGAATTTCCTCGCCATAAATTCAAGTGATACCTAGTACCTTTATATGGAGCTAAAAAACCCTCACCATTTGTATAACCCAAATCGACAAGAAAGTACTTATTCTTTGGCACTTTCAAACGATAGGGTTGTCTTTGAAGTGCATCTCGGAGGATGCGAGGGTCGGATGCAGACCCTTCCCAACCCGGTAAAACATAGGTAAAACGTAATTGAGCGTCACAGGCAGCCATAACATTGGTGCTTATATCACCCTTTCTATCCCTATACCTACATCGATCCTCAAGTGGTACAGTCATTTTTATATAAGTACCATCAATGGCTCCTACCGCATTCTCAAAGCATTTCCATTTCGACTCATTAGCAAAACTAGTGGTAGAGTCAACTTCTTTGATGTAGTATTCTCCAATTTTTAATACTGCTCGAAGTACCACATGAAATTGACGACTCACAGTTTCTCCCGAACGAGCGAAAAGAGCTTGAATTGTTCGATTTTTCAAGTTATGAGCAAGTATATGCAGAAAAAATGCAACAACTTCTTCGACTGTGACGTGTCTAGAAGTCACTAAACTACCCTTGGTTCTTAGAACTCTACATAACTTTTCAAAGCACCGTCTATCAAAACGCAATTGCTCAAGACATTTCGTGTTATTTCTTAATGTATCTAACCACATCAATCTTTTTTGGGCACGTTCACTCTCACTCCAAGCTAACTCTCTGACAGTATACCTTTGGTTATACAAAGGCCCTATCACTGATATAAAAAAACCAGAAACTTGAAAAACCAATTCCATTTCTTCCTCTTCTGTCCTCACACGCTTTCGAGATTCATGCTCACCATTATCATCAGAAATCTGACCGAACACAACCATTTCATAAATTAATCACCTACAAACTTTAAGTATGCATTGAACAAACATGAAGACTAACTTGGATTATTGGTGTTTATGACGTTAAACTATGCCACACGTATGAGTTTAAGAGCACGACTTTCTTTCACATAACATTCTATTTTTGTCGTTTTGTGAATCAATACAAGCCGACTACTGAAAAATCAGTTAAAATATATTCTTTTTTTGTCGCATATGCATAGGCAAACAAGATCCTATATTAACAGAAACCATTCATTAAAAAGAGTTTCCTGGATTCACCGCGCCACCAATAGTACAAATAACAAATCTATACGTAGAGGATAAAAAGAGACTTCGTCTCCCTTACACAAATCTATCTGACCCCTCATCAGTCAGTCGTAGATTTCCTTTACCTAAGCATCTGATAAAACATAAGGCTGATTTGCAACTCTGGTTTTTTTTTTTTTTTTGTCAGTTTCATCTCATTTTCAGCAATAAAACAATGTAAGATCAACTAGAAAACAACATCAATCAAACCGAAGCAGATCCATTTCCAAATCTAGACGCACATATAAACACACACATAAAAATGAAATATAAAAAAATAAATCGGACCTTCACGAATTGGCCCTTCTACCATTCACGAGCATAAACACCAATAATCCACGAATTAAGATTGTATACAATAACAACAAAACAATGACAAATCGCGAGCTCACAAACATTAACATAATCACATAATAACGGTCGCTACAAAAAAAGAAAGTATAATCGCACCAAAATAAAAAGAAAGAACACTTACATTCATTACATTCATGGCGAAATCGAAATTAAGAGACCCCCAAATCTCGATTTTTGAAACCCTAGAATTTTTTGTTATATTTTTGGTGATTTTTTGTCTAACGAATGCAAATGGCGTGTTTGTGTGTTGGTGAGCTAGGTAAGTGGGTGGGCTATGGATTTGCAAATGAGAGTGTAAAAGGTGAGATTCTAAATGGGCTTTTTTTGTAAGGTGGGGATTTCGTTGGATTTGGACTGAATACTAAATCCAAATCTTTGTATTTGCCAAACATCCAATTTAATCTTAATCCGAATTTTCAAATGAAATTAGGCCATCCATCCAAACAGGCCATGAACTAAAATAGGGTTTAGGGTTTAGTGTGTGTTGATAATGAATCCAATGATGATGATGAGAGCATATTACCGTGAGACGATATGAGGTGGGGAGCAGCGTCTACAGTGTGGACCAGAAAATGATCCCTTTAAAGCCCACACAATTACCACTGCTGCATATTGCCTTGTGTAGTAAAAGTTAAAAAATAAAAATAAAAAATAAAAAAACAATTTTCCTTGTTTAGTCTCACTTGCTTGAGTTGCTTCCCAATGCGGAATATTCTTTCTCCACTACATTAACATCATTTCATTTTTTTAATTATATTTCGTCTACACCTATTATTCATGGATTATGAAATTTTCAAAATTATCTCCTAAAAAAATAAAATAAATGTAATTAAAATAAAAAAAAAGTAAAATATAGTAGTTTATTTTTAAGTACAAAGGTTAAGTAATTATTTTACTAAAACAATTATAAATTTCAATTACAAGTCATGCAATCTCTATAATATCAAATTTTATAAATGGGAGATATGTTACCTCTAAATTCCAACAAAAGATAAAAAAATTATTGGTCTCATAAATATTGTTATTTTTCGATTTAGTCTCATATACATACGCGTTTTTAATTCAGTCCTAAACATGTCGAATTGAGTTTCAGTTTAGTATTTTTTGGCCGAAAAATTCAATTTTGGCAGGAATGTGCCCACGTGACTTGCACGTGATCTGAAGACCGGCCATGGCTGCTGACTCAGCGACACGTGTCAGCAGACCATTGGTCATCCGCTTAAAAAAAATCAAAATACAATGACAAATACAGGAATACATGATTATCTGGATTTAAAAAAAAAAGCAAAATACAAAACAAATACGAATTTTAATACACAACAATAAAAAAAAAAAAGGACTAAATCCAGGTTCTTGAACTTCGAAAGAGATTGGGATCGGGCCCGAAATTAAATTTCCCGACAAATCGAGATACCCAACTTCTGCAAATTCCCGAAACTAGGAGGGATTTCTCCAGAGAACCGGTTGTTCGAGAACTGTATGCTACTCAGGGCGGCGAGATCGTCGATTGCGTCTGGCAATTTCCCACCGAGCCGATTGTTCTCCAGAATTAGGGTTTCGAGCTTCGACAATTTCCCTTTCGATGGCGGGATTTCCCCGATCAGAGTGTTGTACGATAGATCGATGAACCTCGCCGATTTGAGCCCGTTGATAGAGAGCAGAATTTTTCCGGTGAGATTGTTGTCATTGAGTCGGAACCAGACGACGTTGGAGAGGCTGCCGACGGACTCCGGGATCGCTCCGGTTAACAGGTTGTCTTTAAAATCGAGAGACTCGAGTTTCTTCAGGCCGACCGATGGTTTCCGGGATGTTCCCGGAGAGCTGGTTCCCACTTAGGTCGATAGAGGTGTGCAAAACCATGTCGCCCAATGAAGACGGAATCGGGCCAGACAAGGTGTGTATTAAAATATCGTACTTAATGCGTATTTTTTTTTAATCCAGATAATCATGTATTCTCGTATTTTTTTTAAAGTCGATAGCCAATGGTCTGCTGACACGTGTCGTTGAGTCAGCAGCCATGACCGGTCTTCATATCACGTGCAAGTCACGTGGGCACATTCCGGCTAAAATTGAATTTTCCGGCCAAAAATGACTAAATTGAGATTAAATTGAAAACGCGTATGTATGTGGGACTAAATAGAAAACAGACAATATTTATGGGACCAATAAAATTTTTACCTCCAAATTAGACACATGGAGACAAATTCAATAAATTCGCGTCGAACTTGAGCAATCGCAATGGTTCTGCACTTTAAGGACTTGTTCTTTTTTACTGAGATTGGCTGAACTGAACTGAAACAATTTGATCTGAACTGAACCGTAGCAATTTGAACTGAATTGATTTTTTTTATAAAAATAAAAATAATTATAATAAATCATTAAATATTTTTTTAAAATATTAATAATATTGTGAGATTAACTAGATTGAATACTTCAAATTATTGATTCAAATTATTATTTTATTTATTTTATTTTAATTGATTTTGAAATGAACTTAATCGAAAATGACCTGAAGCGATCTGAACTGAGCTGAACTGAAGCGGTGAACTGAATTAAAATGCACTAAAATTAAGTCAAAAAAAACATGTCTTTAATTCACTCAGTGCTACGTTTTTGGCATAGGCAACCCGATCGCAGTCCTAAAACCTACATAGTGCACTGTAAAAACAACCACTATCTCTAATATTCGTTTTTCGTATATCCGTCTCCACACACAATAATACCTTCTTTAAATGTTATTCTTCAAATGTTAGTCAAATTTGATGGTTTCTAAAGGCATTCCATATTAATCGTTGCCAATGTGATCTATTTTTATGTTTCATAAACTGTTTGGTGCTCAAATTGGCTCTAGCTAGTACCTTTAATTTTGAGTACATTATACGTGTAAATATAATTTGTATCTTATTAAAAAAAATCACTTAAAAATGACTATTAATTTGTAGGGTTGTTGGAGCTTGAATTAATGTTCAACAGATTCTAGCATTTTTTTGACATTTCAAAGTTAAAATGGGGTTGACGTAATTTACCATAATTTGACTCTTGATCGTGAGAACGGAATATGAGTACATAATTATCGATCAATATTTTATTTTTGAATTAAAATATTTGTTTTTATTATATATACGTGTCATCATTCCGGTACTATTCACCAACCTTTGATTACAACACCAAACAATCACAACACAACACAACACAATTGTGTACAAAATTAACATTTCTAAATTTGAAACATTTTATGACATTTTTTGCTGTGTACAATATAAAAAAACATTTTTTTGTTTTTGAATTCTAACCCTCAAAATTACATGATGGAATTTTACGGAATACTGTTAAATATTTCGGACGGTATTTTTTAAAAGTGTTTTGACCTATCAACATATTTGATTGAATTTTGACTTGTGTCAATGACCAGTTTACCCTTTAGTTCGGTAGTGAAGAAGGGACCTTTACCTTTGGATTTGTATGCATACATACCTCACTTTTCACTTTGTCATTGTTGGAGCTCCGCGCTTCTACGGCGAGCCTCGTACACCTGCAAATACACAAACAAACAAATCGAGTCAGATCTGTTCAAGCCCTAAAACCAGAGCAAACTCCCGGATCACAACAGTCAACGGATCTCCTTGAGGATCACCGGGCTGATCAAGGATCTGGGTTTGAGTGGGATACAAGGGCACATGCAGCGGAGTATATATATATGTATATATATATTAACAGAAAACAGAGAAAAGGGAGAGAGATTTGAGCTTCGGCTCAGGACTGCGAAGATGCAATCACAGCAGTATCTCCAGGCGCCGCCAAACGAGGGGAGAAGCTCAGAAACCTCGCCACAGCACCCACAATGCACAGCTCTCTCACACACTCACTCACAAGCCCTCACTCACACAAGGATCTCACAGATCTACACCACAGAACACCACAGAAGGTGAAGAAGGTGAAGGAATCAGAAATCGCACACAGTAGAGGTAGGGTTTACACACAGTATCGGCTGAGTAGAGTGATTAGGGTTACGGGTGAGGAGGAGTATATAGGAGAGATCAAGGGTCCAGATTAAGCCAACACTTACCATACAGAATCAAGGGTCAGGATAGGTCAAAGCCCACAAGACTGGGCTGATGACAAATGGGCCAAGTAAGTATGGTGTGGGTTGGGCTGCAGTGGGTGCTGGGCTGCTTCAGGCAAATGGGCCGGCACCAAAACTGGGCCAACACACATATTACAACATTCTCCACCTTGTTGGCAACACACTGGATCAACCTGCTCAAGCATCTTATAAGGACATTACATGCTGGTTTAAAGCCACACACATGCAAACACAGTCTAACACAGTTCATCATAGCCTTAGCCCTGTACACCTAAGTGTACAGGGCAAGTTACACAAAGTAACAAAAATTATAGTGACTCCTCAGCCCTACCTGAGGCATTCAGAGAACACTATAAAGACAGTCCCAACTAGGGACTCATCTTACACACAGTAAGAAGTAAATGGGGTAATAACCTAAGGGTCAGAACTCCAACAATGAACACAGAGCACATAGCAAGTAGTAACAAACAGGGTCAACTAATCACAGGCATCAAAATGCAGAAATTTCAAACAGAAGAGAAATTTTTCCAAGGGCAGTGATTTAGTTCCCATATCAGAGGGGTTATGATGAGTGTATATTTTTTCAAGTAAAATGTAACCAGATTCAACAAGATCTCTAATGAAGTGGTACCTAACATCAATATGTTTGGTTCTATCATGAAAAACAGGATTTTTACACAACTGTATGCCAGATTGGGAATCAGAGAACACAGAGACTTTACCACTTAACATTTTAATCTCAGATAAAAGACCTTTCAACCAAATAGCTTCCTTGAAGGAATCAGTTATAGCAATATACTCAGATTCAGTAGTAGAAAGGGCAACAACATTTTGCAACTGAGATTTCCAACTAACACAGCCACCACACACAGTGAAAATGTAAGAGGTAGAAGACTTTCTAGAATCCCTATCATTAGCATAATTAGAATCCACATAACCACTCAGAATAACTCCAGCCTTTGACTTAGTGAATCTCAGGCCAAAGCTTCTAGTACTAGACAAGTACCTGAACAGCCATTTCATGGCTTCCCTGTTGGGATATGTCCTTCGATCCTACGTGTGCAATCGATAAAGTCATAAGGTCGTCTATGGATGTTAAATGATTATTTGATAATATTAATTGTTGGGAACAATATAATATTGATCAATTAAATCATACCTACAGGGTCACACACGAGCTCGATATTGATATACATTGCTTGATAAATATATTGATTTAGAATCAATATTTACGTGGATTTAATACACATGCATGGGATGCATGGCTTGCATGGATGCATGTCACATAGTGTGACATGGCATGCCACACAAGCAAGTGGGACCACATACAATGCATAGTGGCATGTGTATGTGGCATGACCTTTCACCTCCTTTGTAACCCCTTTTGCATGTTAATGGTGCATTATGATGCCCATTATGTTGTAGGTTACAAAGGGGAGTAATGTGGTGAATAATGAGGTTATAATATGGATGAAAATCAGATTTTCATCATACATTACCTTAACCCACGAAATTCACACCAAAGAGAGAGAGGAGAAAGTGTTCTTGGAGAACCGACTCGATCAAGCAAAGTGTTCGTCATCCGGGTTCGTGTGCAACACGTAGAGGCCGGGCCATTTGTGCGGCTTCAACATCCGGGCGATCCAAAGGCGTGACGGGGTCATTCCAAAGGTGTACAATTCGTGGCTGATCCATTAAGGTGGTTCAATCGACTCAACACCACCTTAACCAATTTCAACGATCACCAAAAGTAAGTAATCGTTGAACCTTATATATATATATATTGGATGTGTATATATATAAATATATGTGTGTCTATACATATTTGTGTGCACTAAGATCATGGCATAGTAGATCTATCGCTTTACACGCTTCCGCACACACGGTATATCGATCGGATCGGTATACCGGTACCTTCAATTGGTATCAGAGCCTAGGGCTCGTGCACACTTTTGTGTTGGACACGAAGGTTAAATCAACATAATTGGATTATATGTTTAATTGTGATTATGTGATTAGATGTAAGGCCGGCCACCGTTAGTGGTCGGGTGAATGAAATTGTCGTTTTTTACGTACGATTGGCCATAGTTTTGGAGGGCTGCGTCCCTTGGAATCTTTTGTAATATATAGGTTTTTTCTATTCAAAAATGTATTGTTCAATGTGTAAGCAATGGATTGAATCCATGGATCGACATTGGATATCGGCTCTCCGGCGAAAACGAGAAGAAACGAAGCAAAACGAAGCAAAACGGGCAAACCGGGGCTGCTGGAGCCAAACGGCGGGCGCCGTTGTAGCTCTGGCGGTCGCCGTTTTGATTCGGCGGGCGTCGTTTTGGAAACGGCGACCGCCGAAAGCCCTGATTCTTGGCAGATTTTTTCCAAACCCTTTTGGCGGGCGCCGTTTTGGAAACGGCGACCGCCGGTGGTGTTCGGCGACCGCCGTTTGTGAAACGACGGGCGCCGTTCGTGGTTTTTTTGGGTACGGAATAGATTTGATCAAAATCGGAGGGCACGGAACTAAAACGGCGGGCGAGGACAAGTCCAGAAGATGTTCAAGGCTTTTGTTATTATTTTAATCTTTTCGTTTGAGAGTTGTGAGGTTCTAGGGGCCTTTCGATTTCGTATTTATATGCTTTGCTAGTTATAGGTTGTTTTATGTTATAAATGTTCAACTTACATATAAACAAACCTATGCATGCAAGTTCCCAAAAATAATGAGTATAATATCTTGTCCAAAACATCACACCCCTAAAGCCCTCGATCATAAGTTGGTGGGTCCGCCTAAGCGGGGTACTACTTGTTATCTTGGGATAAGTGGGAGTAAGGGTTAGACCTTTACACGTGAATTTGGTTTTCTCATCGATAGATCCACTGCAGGCGTGGCTATCGAGACATGAGATGAGAATGAGATTCTCGTCGACCGAGAGTGATATTAGATATCATTGACATGGGTATGTCTACCTATCTTGAAATACTTAAGTGCGGACTCAGTCGACTTAAATATTTACAAGATGAGGATCTCGGGATCGTTTTGTTCTAAGGGACAATGATATTGGATATCAATTGAACAAAATGAAATAAATAAGTACAATTGTTAGACAACCTTATTTGTTTACCGCTTTGTGGATGTTTACATACTTTATTTATCTTACTTTTGTAGTTTATCATGTTAATTTCAACTCGATTCAAGTTTGGTTCAATTCTTGATTATGAAAAATTGAACAACATAAATTTTCTTGATTCACAACGTAATTTGAGGATGGTCCTCAAATACGAAGACAATGAAAATGTGTTAGATAACCACATCCTAAGATATCATTGAACAACTCAATAGCATGTTCGGGGAATATGCTAAGATTGAGCGGTTCGGTATGACCAGGGTCATCGCTTCAGCTAGGCTGGAAAAATGGAAATCTATGGAATCACATATACAACAAATGATTGGATTATTTGTTTCAAGTGACCGCCTAGATTTTTCCTATGACGATTATTTGGCAACCGATTTCATACTTCAATCTCATTATGGTTATAATGCCTTTAGGCTAAATTTTCCATATGAATGGTTTGAAGAAATCGCTTCGTGAGCTCCACGGGATGCTCAAGGCTGTTGAGCCGGCGATAGAAAAGGACCCTAAGAGGGAAATTCTTATGATATGGGATAGGGTAGTCAAAAGAGCATGGGCAAGAAGGCTACTAGGGTTCCTAGGGAATCTCAATGCGTCTACTGCAAAAGTGTTGGACACTACTTGCAAACAAGTAAAAGTTCATATTTTATTCAATTTCAAAACAAATGCCTAATTTGTCTTTCATTTGATGGATTATAAGGTTAGGATTATTTACACCTCGGGGAGTGATTTAATCCAAAACCACTTAAGTTCATCAATGACACAAATTAGAGACTTTCGAGCCATTGGATGGCGTGAATCGATTGTCTGGTTGGCTCCCTCATATTTTATGAGAGATAGGGCTTCAATTGCATGATAATATCGCTGGTTAGAAAACTTCGATTTTTCACTTACGATTTATCACGTTTTGACATTGAGATAATTTTGAATGGGAAATTTGAATGAGACTCAATTATTGGGAATATTTGAATTTGCCCAAAGTTCAAATAAAATTTGAAGAACGGGGTTGCTTCATCTTCAAGTACTAATGATATAGACATTAAACTTCACAAATTCTACTTCTTGGGTATTGGATGCCAAATGTGGTTCTCACAATTTTATGTGGAGGAACTACATAGAAGTATAAGTTTGGTGAATAGAGATGTCGATCTACGGGCAAGAAATGGAGCGAAGGTCGCTGCATTAGCCGTATAATCATATGATGTTGTTTTGCCTTAGGGCCTTGTTTTAGTATTATAACTATGTAATTTCGTACCTTCAATAAACAATGAATATTGGTTCAGTATTGGATACTGATGGATTAGTTTTTTCACTATGAAATAGTTTGGTAACTATTTTAATTGTGAATTATTCTTTGTTTTGGTACGATTATTATATTGTTTATGTATACTTTAAACTTGACAAATCATATTTATCATTAAGACCAAAGGCCAAATCGAATAAGTATCGATGAGACATAACTGAAACATTGTTGATTAGATCAAATCAAAATCTAAACATGTAACGAAACTTCTTTTAGAAGGAATTTTAGAATCATTTGACTTGGAGTCATTTGATACATGTGAATGATGTGTGATTGAAAAAATAACAATGTCATCTTTCTTGGAGAAAGGAGAACATGTGAGTAATTAGGGATGATACATACTGATGTATGTGGAACCTATTAGTTCACAAGCACATGAAGGTTATGTTTCGGAAAAGAGAAAACAAACTATATTAGATATAGTTCGACCATTCGATGAGAGGTCTAAATGAACTACTGGTCTCTTTTGGGAACACACAATTCTAGACTTCAACTTATACACTGAATAGGACGCTGTCAAAAGCTGTTGATAAGACACCATACTAGGTATGGAAAGGGAGGGTCCCTAAATTGTTTTCATCAAGATTTGAGGTTCTAAAAGCTTCTCTGACGAGATTTATCTCTATAGAGCTTGAACTCAAATGGGATAAAAGTTTCCTTATGGTATGTCCATATGAAACTCGAGGGTACAAATTCTACGATCTATCTGAGAACAATTTTTGTTGCTCGAGATGGTAATTTTCTTGAAAAGAGATATCTTTCCTAGAAAGTCAGTGGGAGCTCGGTTATCTTGAACGAGGTTCAAGTGGAACAACCAATGATGAATACTCAAGACTGGGTTGAGAGTATTCCTATGGTTTTGGAAACCATACCAGCTCTTGTAGGTCCAGAAGGCATATATCTCTTTTAGTCAGATACTTAGGTATTGTGATCTATGAGAGATATGAAGTCATGCTTTTGGAAAGCGATGAACCTTCGAACTATATCCAAGCTATGACGAGTGCAGCTACTAAAATTGGCATGATGCCATGAAATCTGAGATGATATCAATATCTGATAATCAAGTTTGGAACTTGATATATTTGCATCACGGGGTTAGACCCAATGAATGCTAATAGATCTTTAAGATCTAAACAGACAGATGGAAAACCTAGGGTTTTTAAAGCAAGGTTGATGGTAAAAGTTTTATTCACGAGGTGGATTATGGAAAAAATTTCAACAGTTGCTTTGATTAAATCATTCAGATTATCTTAGCCATTGCTACTCATCTTGATAATGAGTTATGGTAATATTGGATGTTAAAACTAACTTCTTGAATTGGATTCTAGAAGAGAATGTGTTTTGACACAACCAAAGAGTTTAATCGATCCTAATAAGGCTGAGAAATTATGCAATCTTATAATTCCATTTATGGAATAAAGCAAAGCATATCAGAGTAGCAATCTTCAGTTCAATGAATCCATACTGGGTTTTGGATTTCAGAGGAACTCGGAAGAGTCTTGTTTTACAAGAAGAACAGTGGGAGGTACGTTGTATACATTGTGTTGTATGTCGATGACATACTCCTTATTGGAAACAATGTTTCTATGCTTAATTCTATTAAAGAATAGCTTGGAAATTGTTTTTCAATAAAGGATCTTGGAGAAGCACAGTACATATTGGGCATCAAGATCTGTCGGAACAGATCGAAAAGGATGTTTGGACTTAGTAAAGCGACCTATATTGATAAGGTGCTTGATAAGTTCAGAATGAAAGACGCCAGAAAGGGTCTCATTCCAATGAGTCATGGCACATCTCTTAGCAAGATGCAAGGCCCTACGGGACTTGATGAGCAAAAGAGGATGGAAAACATTCCTTATGCTTTGGCAATAGGGTCTATAATGTATGCCATGATATGTACACGACCGGACGTATCGTATGCTTTGAGCATGACGAGTCAGTTTCAAGGAAATTCAGGTGAGGCGCGTTAGACTGCGACCAAGAATATTCTTATGTACCTTAGATGGACAAATGAATTTTGTTGTCTTTGGAAGACAAAAAGAGTTGATATTAACAAGCTGTTTGAATGCTAACTTCAAAACAAACTAAGATAATTTCCGGTTTTAATCTGGTTATATCTTTTGTTTGGTTAGAGGTGATATTTGCTGGAATAGTTCCATGCAATGCAATATAGCTGATTAAACTACAAAAGCTGAGCACAGTATTGCATTGGATGCAGTAATGTTGGCAGTTAGGATTTGAAAGTTCTTGAATGAACTAGGTGGCGTAACTAGCTCAGCCCATCCGATAGTTCTCTATTTATAGTAGAGTTATCGCGCAAGCCAATGAGCTAGGAAGCACCACAAGTCTAAAACTGGTGCTCAGGAAGTTGCACATTATCTGGGAGATAGTTTTGTGGAGACATCGAGATAATAAAGTTGCAACTTTTGGTAAGGTTGCAAACCCGCTTTCTAAACCTCTCCGGCAGTTTAAGCTTGAGGCTTCACGACTGCAATAGAGATCAGACATCTTAGAGATGGGTTGTGATTTCTATTACTGTATTAGATACTTTTGGAGATTTGATAAACATTCACTCATATGTATAATACATATTTCTTCATATAAATATGGTTTAATTTATATGAATTGTCCAAATGATTAAGTAATATCGATTGGGTTATGAGGTCGACTTACCGCATAATGAAGTCCCAATGGTTGAACTGATATACTTGAATCATATGCTTGTTCCTAGTTCGTATAATCGAGTACGGACAAACCGATAATACAAAGAACTAGATTGTAATGTGTACTATAGCGCCGCTTCATGGGCTAGTGATGTGGGACATCAAGTACAATTACATAGATATTAGCTGGGAGCTAATGATCGAACAGACCCGACTGGAATAATATTTAAGATTTCGAGTCATAGTACTATTTCATTGACTGTCGAGCAATTTCCTCTGACCTGAGTAGTCCAGAGTGATTCCATTGTGAAATGGTGTACTTTGATACAAGTAAACGCCTTTCGTAAAAGGAGGTTATAAAACTTGTTATTAGGTATATCAGGAAGCAAGTGGGAGAGCTTGGATTGACAAGATGGGATTGTCCTCCATTTTAATGGGATATATGTCTTACCGGCCACTTGGAGAGTCGAGACTGTGGAAAATACGTGGCCACGTCCAGATTCGTATCATAGTGATAAATCTGGTTTTACAGTCTGTCTCAAAGTCCAAGAAAGGTTTGAACCGATTGAGGATGACTCGAGTCTTGCCTCAAGTTCAAACTTAGACATAAAAGTGACAACAGGAAATTGGCAGCACACTGGCTCTGAAGGCCAAGTGGGAGATTGTTGGGATATGTCCTTCGATCCTACGTGTGCAATCGATAAAGTCATAAGGTCGTCTATGGATGTTAAATGATTATTTGATAATATTAATTGTTGGGAACAATATAATATTGATCAATTAAATCATACCTACAGGGTCACACACGAGCTCGATATTGATATACATTGCTTGATAAATATATTGATTTAGAATCAATATTTACGTGGATTTAATACACATGCATGGGATGCATGGCTTGCATGGATGCATGTCACATAGTGTGACATGGCATGCCACACTAGCAAGTGGGACCACATACAATGCATAGTGGCATGTGTATGTGGCATGACCTTTCACCTCCTTTGTAACCCCTTTTGCATGTTAATGGTGCATTATGATGCCCATTATGTTGTAGGTTACAAAGGGGAGTAATGTGGTGAATAATGAGGTTATAATATGGATGAAAATCAGATTTTCATCATACATTACCTTAACCCACGAAATTCACACCAAAGAGAGAGAGGAGAAAGTGTTCTTGGAGAACCGACTCGATCAAGCAAAGTGTTCGTCATCCGGGTTCGTGTGCAACACGTAGAGGCCGGGCCATTTGTGCGGCTTCAACATCCGGGCGATCCAAAGGCGTGACGGGGTCATTCCAAAGGTGTACAATTCGTGGCTGATCCATTAAGGTGGTTCAATCGACTCAACACCACCTTAACCAATTTCAACGATCACCAAAAGTAAGTAATCGTTGAACCTTATATATATATATATATTGGATGTGTATATATATAAATATATGTGTGTCTATACATATTTGTGTGCACTAAGATCATGGCATAGTAGATCTATCGCTTTACACGCTTCCGCACACACGGTATATCGATCGGATCGGTATACCGGTACCTTCATTCCCAATGAGGCTGTCCAGGGTTAGCCATGTACCTACTCAAACAGCTAACACTATAAGCTATATCAGGTCTAGTAGACACCATTAAGTACATCACAGACCCCACAGCACATGCATAAGGCACATTAACCATAGAAGCAATTTCAGACTCAGTCTTTGGACACTGGTCCTTAGACAACACAAAGTGAGAAGCAAGGGGAACAGAAACAGACTTGCAACCTAGCATGGAGAACCTTTCTAGCAATTTATCCACATAGGCAGTTTGATTTAGATGAATATAACCTTCAGTTCTATTTCTCACAATATTCATACCTAGTATTTTCTTAGCATCTCCTAAGTCTTTCATTTCAAACTTAGTACTTAAACTATGTTGAACAGATTTCACAGAGTTCAGATTAGGAGAAAGGATTAACATATCATCCACATAAAGCACAAGAAAAACAGGTATGGCAGACTTCAAATAATACAAGCAAGGATCATAAGAACTTCTGCTAAAATTTTGGGAAATCATGAATTCATCAAACTTTTTATTCCATTGCCTAGGTGACTGCTTCAAACCATAAAGAGATTTTTTCAAAAGACAAACATGTTCAGTTTTAGATTTATCAACAAAACCCTCTGGTTGCTTCATAAAAATTCTTTCTTCTAAATCACCATGTAAAAAGGCAGTTTTAACATCCATTTGTTTCAGTTCTCAGTCATAATGAGCACACAAAGCAAGCATTATTCTCACAGTAGTAAACTTCACAACAGGAGCAAATATTTCATTATAATCAATTCCTTCTTTTTGTGAAAAACCTTTGGCAACTAACCTAGCTTTATATCTTAAATCATTACCCTCTTGTTTAACTTTGAAAAGCCATTTACAGTCCACAACAGAACACTTAGAGGGTTTAGGGACTAAAGTCCAAGTTCCATTTTTCAATAAAGAGTTCATTTCTTCATTCATGGCAGAAAGCCAGTTTTTGGAATTTTCAGATTTTAAAGCTTCCACATAGGATTTAGGTTCAGAGTTGTCAATCACATCATGCATATTAAAGGCAAAAGCACCCAACTGAAAATCATTTAGCCTAGCAGGAGCCCTGGGGTTTCTTCTAACCCTATCTCTAGCAAGTTGGTAATCATCAGGCATAGAAGTATTTTCATTATCATGCATGGGGGAATTATTATAATCATTAGGGTTGACAGTTTGAGAATTAGCTGGCAAAGAATGGCCTGATACATCAGGTACAGGTCCATTAGGGTCTAACACAGGAGGTATAGGCAAGTTCACAGATTCAGGCACACAAGCAGGATCAGAACTTAGCACACAGGGATCATCAGGCAAATCACTAGAATCATGTTCATTCACAGAATCAATTTCAGGAGCAAGCTCCACCTCATTTTGGACATCCATATTGGACTGACTCACAGGCAAGCAAGGAAACTCAGATTCATTAAACACAACATCTCTACTAGTGATAGTTTTAAATCCAGGGTCACACCTAAGCCACAACCTATAACCTTTAGTACCTTCGGGGTAACCTAAGAAAACACATTTTTTAGCCCTAGGTTCTAGTTTATCTCCAGAGTGATGGACCAAGGCAGAGCAACCAAAAATTCTCAAGTTTGTCAAATTAATAGGTTTTCCAGAAAACACATGTTCAGGGCACTTACCCTTAAGAGGCACAGAGGGAGACCTATTTATCAGATAAGTTGCAGTTAACACAGCTTCACCCCAAAATCTTTTACTAAGACCAGAAGAAGCAAGTAAACACCTAACTCTTTCTAATAAAGTCCTATTCATTCTCTCAGCCACTCCATTTTGTTGTGGGGTATAGGGAACTGTCCTATGTCTTCTAATACCAGCCTCAGCACATAAATCATTCATATTAGCATTACAAAATTCAAGACCATTGTCTGTCCTAAGAGTTTTAATTTTCAAACCAGTTTGATTTTCAATTAAGTTCTTAAACTCCTTAAATTTTGCAAACACATCAGATTTATTTTTCATTAGAAACACCCACACTTTTCTGGAAAAATCATCAATCACAGAAAGAAAATACCTATTGCCACCTTGGGTAGGTTCAGGGGAAGGGCCCCACACATCAGCATGCATATATTCAAGGATACACTTAGTAGAGGGCACATTGGGGGAGGGAGACACAGGAAAGCTCATTCTAGTTTGTTTACCTAACACACAAGTATCACAGAATGTAGAGCAAGTCAATTTAGCATCACCAAAGACACCTTGTTTTTGCAATAATTCAAAACCAGTTTTACTTATGTGTCCAAGCCTTTTATGCCATAAATCAGAAACATTTTCATGGACAGAATTTGCATGATTATTCAAATAACACTCAGCTTTGCAAACATACAAGTTGTACTGCCTAGCAGCTTTGCAAACAATCTTAGAACCCTCCATAATAGTCATGCACCCATTACCCCATTTACCACATAAACCCTCAGTTTCAAGTGCAGCACAGGAAATCAAGTTTTGACTCAAGTCAGGCACATGCCTAACATTTTTGAAAGTGTACACACTACCAGTTTCAAATTTCACAGAGATATCACCAATACCATTCACAGAACACCTTTTATCATTAGCCATGGAGACATATGAGTTTTTAAGTTCTTTATAAGTTGAAAACAAATGCAGGTATGGAGACATATGATAAGTGCACCCAGAGTCAATTAGCCAATCATTTTCACATAGAAGAGAGGCACTAGTAGCATTCACATTGGACAGCAGAGAGAAATCATGCATCATAAACACATCACCAAGATTATCAGAAACCACATTAGCATTATTACTATTTTGTTTCTTAGGTTTATTGCAGTCTTTCATATAATGTCCAATTTCACCACAGTTATAACACTTCCTACCCTTAGCCTTAGGATCAGATTTACCCTTACCCTTGCTATCATTGTTTTGACTCACAGAGCCTTTTGAGCCCTGAGTGCCATGCTTCTTATTCTTGAATTTACCCTTAACATAATTAACATCATTAGTGGCCTTAGGAGTTCTACCAGATTTTAAATCTTGTTCCTTACTCTTAAGGCTGTTAATCACAGTTTCAAGGGTCACAACATCTCTACCATACTTAATAGCAGACTTAACATCAGAATAAGACTCAGGTATGGCATTCAACAGGATAATAGCAGAGTAATCATCAATGTGCTTATCACCAGTTAACTTGATATCTTGGATTAATTTATTGAAAGAGTCAATGTTTTCATTTATATCCTTACTCATATCAAGTTTGAATCTAAAAAACTTTTCAAGTAAAAACAACTTGCTGTTTAAAGAAGTTTCAGTATAAAGTTCTTCAAGTTTGTCCCAAAGTTCTTTTGCAGATTCAATCCCACTAACTTTCCTAAGCACAGTAGCAGATAAACCAAGTATAATGGCAGAGTGGGCAAGTTCATTAGTTTCAGCTTGAATAGCTTCAGTGTCAGTGGTAGCATAATTTCCACTTATAGCTTTGTAAACTTTTTGTTGAATCAAGATACCCTTCATTTTCTGTTTCCAAATCACAAAATCACTTTTACCATCAAAAGGGGGAAGGTTATACCCTGACATTTTGAAAAGCAGATTACTAGATTTGAAAACTCCAGAAAAACAGAAAAGGAAACACTCAAGAGACCACACCACAGTAGACTCACAGAACTCACACAAAGCTAGACACACAGAATTCAAGCAAACACTCAAAACCCTAATTAACTATCCAAACACACAGAGGCAGTTAACTCAGGGAAAAACAAGTTGTTCAAGTTATTTTCAATTTAAAATTTTCAAACACTTAGTTTCAGAAACTTTTACCAGAAAAATTTTAGAACCACACTTTTGAAAATCAGGTTTTCAACACTACACGACCACCAGGCGGGCCACACCTTCACAGAATGCCACCAGGCGGGCTGACCATCAAGTAGACAGGAAATTGAGGGGGTTCACAGAGGCTTACCTAGCGAGGTGTTCGCAAGTGACCTCAATTGCAGGGCCCGTTTCGCGTTTCACAGGCGATCCGGGTGCCAACCTTACAGCCAAGGGGGTGATGAAATCCCGGATTTACAATGGCTGGGGACACCTAATTCGGATCTGCGACCTGGGCCTCCTTGAGGTGTCGGGCTCGGGCCGACCTTCACAGATCCGTGCAGATCTGAAACCCTAGGGTACAGATCTGCCTCACCGGTTGCCGACCGTTACCGGAGCACGGAGCAGTAGCTCTGATACCACTGTTGGAGCTCCGCGCTTCTACGGCGAGCCTCGTACACCTGCAAATACACAAACAAACAAATCGAGTCAGATCTGTTCAAGCCCTAAAACCAGAGCAAACTCCCAGATCACAACAGTCAACGGATCTTCTTGAGGATCACCGGGCTGATCAAGGATCTGGGTTTGAGTGGGATACAAGGGCACATGCAGCGGAGTATATATATATGTATATATATATTAACAGAAAACAGAGAAAAGGGAGAGAGATTTGAGCTTCGGCTCAGGACTGCGAAGATGCAATCACAGCAGTATCTCCAGGCGCCGCCAAACGAGGGGAGAAGCTCAGAAACCTCGCCACAGCACCCACAATGCACAGCTCTCTCACACACTCACTCACAAGCCCTCACTCACACAAGGATCTCACAGATCTACACCACAGAACACCACAGAAGGTGAAGAAGGTGAAGGAATCAGAAATCGCACACAGTAGAGGTAGGGTTTACACACAGTATCGGCTTAGTAGAGTGATTAGGGTTACGGGTGAGGAGGAGTATATAGGAGAGATCAAGGGTCCAGATTAAGCCAACACTTACCATACAGAATCAAGGGTCAGGATAGGTCAAAGCCCATAAGACTGGGCTGATGACAAATGGACCAAGTAAGTATGGTGTGGGTTGGGCTGCAGTGGGTGCTGGGCTGCTTCAGGCAAATGGGCCGGCACCAAAACTGGGCCAACACACATATTACAACAGTCATAATGGTTGATATGGACTTATTGTATTTATGACCACACTTTATAAAATTTACAAGCTTCTAGCAACTCTTGAAGGGTTCGTATATTAGCTTTAAATTTAAGGTATATGGAGAGTACAATTTAGGATTGAAAATGAACTGAGAGAGGTGCTCGATAGTTAGCATTGTTGAATCACGGTTTGATACAGTGTGTACCTGAATTTGACTTCAAGCGCCTTTATTGATCAATAGCTCGCGTGTTTGTGATTCTAGAAAGGATCATTATATTGAATCGATCGTTCGAGCTAATTTTGAATATATTGTATAAGATGAACATTGCATTCAATAACGTGGTTGAACAAATCACCCTCTATCTGCTGCGGGTCAAGGGCTTATAAGAAAAGATAGAATCAGTAATGATAAAGTATTTGTTAGTATAGATGATTTAAAAAATTAGCCTAGAGATCAACGAGATAGTATTTATTTCAATGACTAGAAAATTTTCTTAATTATATCTTTATTATATTTAGTTTCATAGTTATTTTCTTACTGCTATTTTAAAAAAATAAATTGAATGAAAGAACCATAGTGTATTTTTGTAATTAAAGTATAGTGGGGAAGCAATTAGCCAGAATTAGAAAATGGGATCAGCTTCAAACACAAAATCTACAACAAAGATTATCCTATTCCTAGGTAATAAAGTTTTACATAAATAAGGAATTAATACACGTGTCCATTTCCACCTTATATTAAATTATTTTTAATTTAAATTATCAAACATTAAATTAAATTAAATGAATGAATATTGTATGTATCTATGTAATAAATCAACTTTAACCCCTCTGTTATTTTTGTCTTCTCTCACATGTTTCCCTTTATAGTTTTCTCTGCATATATTTTATTATTATTATTTTTTTTTTTTTATGATGACTTCTTTTTAAGCTTTAAAAACATTGTTCAGACATTCATTCAGACCCTTACCCCAAAACATTCTCTTTTTTACCAACAGGCAACAGCTGTGTCTGATCCAGGCAGCAGCAGTAATTAATACAGCTGTTAAATTTCTTGATTCATATAAATATATATAAATATATTTTATTACAAAATTAAACATGTTAATTAGTGATTCAGTGATAATGAAGGAAGCCCTCAAGATTCTCTGCTGCAACAATGGATGGTGCTATGGAGTTCTCTGGGCTTTCCATCACACTAAAACCCTGTCAGTATTTTTTTTTTTTTTACTTTCTATATATAGTTTGATTGAATTAATTAATAAAATGAATATTTACATTTTCAGGTTGTTGACATTGAAAGATGCATACTATGAACAAGAAGAATTGGGAGGTCTGATTCAGTCCATGCTTCCACAAGTGCATGTTCTTGGTGGAGGAGGGTATGTTTGTAATTTGACTCTACACACCTTCAATTCATTCCTTTCAAAAAAATCTTATGTAATTAATGTTGATTTTGTATTGTATATGGGGTGCAGGGTGATTGGCCAAGTTGCATTTACACATGGCCACCAATGGATTCATTCCGACACTGGCCGGGATTCGTCGTACGAGTTGTTTCAGGACGAGGTTGAGTTCTATACCCACTTCTCCATGGGGATGAAGGTATGTATGTATGTATGTATGTATGTATGTATGTATGTATGTATGTATGTATGTATGTATGTATGTATGAATGTACCCCTTAATTTTATTTAAGTTAACTTATTGTCTTGTCTCAGTCGTCGGTTGGTTGTGTTGTTTTCCGGACACTCATCTTGAGTACGTGATGTTCTTGCAGACTATTGCGTTGATTTCGGTCGAACCGTGGGGGGTTGTGCAATTCGGATCCACTCAAAAGGTATATAATTTGTGGTGTTTGAATGAATATATATAATGTTATTGGGGGCTAATCTAATGCAATTAAATGAATCCATATATTAATTTTCTTAACCGTCGAATTCTTGTATGTTTCAGAATCCGGAGACGAAAGAGTTTGTCGACCAAGTGAGGAGTCTTTTCCGACAAGTTGGATTCACAGAAGACGACGCTACCCAAATTCTTGACCCGTCGACTCATTTTATTACTTCCCAATTAGGATCCATGGAAGCAAATACCTTCATTTCCAGTTCGTCGACCGATCAAGTGGATGATTCATGTTATCTCCTAAATCCCTCATCCGTTGACGTGTTCGATTGGCCTCAACACTCATCAGGGTGGATGGAGGAGTTGTTCCAAGAAAACGACCCCACCGCTAACGAATTTTCGCGGCCTGAATCGAGCCTCGATCCGAATACTAGTTCACATTCCACGGGGCTAATTCCTCTATCATCATGCCCGATCAGTGTGAACAACTCTCCCATCCACATGTCCAAGACCACCTTATTCTCCAGACTTGGGCTTGATCACCTTTTGGACAGTGGGGGAATATTCGAGGCCCAATCGTCCAAGAGTGAAACTGAAGGCCGCCTTTTTAGCTTTGATGGAAATATTAAATCTTTAGAAATTCCGGTATTCGAACCCAAGAGACAAGACTACATCGGAGAAAGCTGTTTTGTGGATGGAGGAAACACGAGCTCTTCGGAGAGAACCGAGAAGAAGGCTAAAGCAGGGACTAAACCGAGGCCCAAAGATCGACAGATGATCCAGGATAGGCTCGGGGAGTTGAGGAAGCTCATTCCTAATGCTGAAAAGGTGATCGATTACATATATAGTAGTACTATTATATATCTAATCTAATCACAAGGTTTTGTATTAACTGTTTGTGCGTTTACTCGACAGATGAGCATTGATCGTTTGTTGGAACAAACTATTAGTCACTTGAACTTCATGCAAAGTCTCGTAAAACATGCCCAGAGTCTTAAAGAAATTCATAAGTCGAAGGTATAATGCATAATGAATTTTTGTAGTTAATTCCTAAGTACGGGTAGGCTTAACTCGATTTTACTGTGGTTAATTGGCAGAGTTGGGATATCCCGAACAACGGAGATGGTGGGGGAGTGACGTGGGCATGCGAGGTCGGCGACGAATCAGTTGGTTGTCCGCTCGTAGTCGAGGACCTTCTTACCCCGGGTCAAATGCTTATCGAGGTAAAAGAGAAAAAAAATAGTTTATAAAAGAAATAAAATCATATCTGACTTTTGTTTCTTAATTTCACTTGATGCCTGCAGATGCTTTGTGATGAACTAGGTTTCTTTTTGGAGATTTCTGATGTGATTCGAGGCTTCGGTTTGATTATCCTGAAGGGTGTGATGGAAGTTCGCGATCCGAAGAAGATTCAGGCTCACTTCTTGGTGCAATCTGAGGTAAAAAAAAAAAACATGTGCATGGAACTAACTGTTAATCAAACTATTAAATATGTAGTATCTGTTTATTGATGGAGTTAGTTGCAAACATGATTCAGGGGACACGGCGTGTAACTCGTCACGACGTATTTTCATCCCTCATTCGGTTTTTGCAAAGCACAGCTTCGGCAAATGTTATTATGCCCTCGACCAACAATTGTCAACCCGTCGTTCAGATTCCTGTCGATGCTCTTCAATGTGCAAATTTCTGATTTTTTTTTTTTTTTTTTTTTTTTTTTTTGTATTGGATGTGGTTTAGGTTGCTATGTATTTTCCTGATAGGGTATTGGTGTGGTATAAGTTTGTGGATTAGGATTTGTAAACATGAGAACAAATACTTGTGTGTTTGCATTTGAAACGAGTAGGAACCCTTTCTGTATCGATTTGTGATGTTGAAAATCAACATCAGAATATCAGATGGTATTCGTTTGTTGAGATGTTGCCTGTCAACGCTCTAATGCCAGCTAATTTATTACTAAATGAAAGACATCTGAAGAATAAAGTTACTGAAAACAGATCACACCGACAAAAAAAATTCAAATAATCATTGCATTTATATTACAATGAAAAAATGAAAATCACCACTGTAATTGGTAAGAGTGCAATAAAGAATTGTATACATCAAAAAAATTTAAAAATTTAACAAATCATAGATGATATATAATCAACTCAGAAAAATTCCAGCTGCTGCTGCTGCTGCTGCCATAGCCAAGAACACTGGAAGCTCGAGCAAAGGCGAAGCAGAAGCCTGGACTGGAATCGAGCCGAAGACCGTGGGATAAGATGGTGCAGACGCAGATGGACCATCAGCAGCTGGTGAGTCTGCTTCAGAGGATCCGTTCCCGTAAACCGAAACGTGAAGTTTCTGCGATTTCAAGCAGTGGCCGTCGACTCCACTGGTGAAGTAATACTCCCCTGATCTGGTGATATTGAACAAAGAATTTCCGTCGTTCATGTACAAGATTGGATCTTTAAGGTTGCAATTGTTGTAGGAGTCCCTCGTCACCTGGATCAACGAATCCTTGCTCGGAGGGTACAAGAAAACTGATCCAAGGTAATAAATACATTTATGAGAAAGGGTTCGACGTACCAATATGCATCTCTCGATTAAAACGACGAAAGAAGAAAAGTTAGAATACACTTACATAGGGAGTCTCCAATGGAGAGGTTGTGATGGTTGGACCATGTTGTGTAGAGCTGTGGGTTAGAAGTGGGAATGCCCCAACCATCTAAATCTCCCACTTTGAAAGTATTGCTGCAGAAGGCTTTGCCTTGAACTGACAAAACGAAAACTAATGTGTACCAAAATTGGCAATTGATGAGGTTGCCCATTATTTCTTCAACCTCTTTTACTCTCAAGGCAATACATACATACATACATACATACTTATATATATATATACAGCTGGTAGATAATATTCGTCTGCAAATTTACCAAAATAGCCCTACAGAATCCATGGTTGCTCACTGAAATATGGTGTACAAGGAAAGAAAGTCAATTATTTGAATGAAGCATGTCACGTGGTACAGTTGGAGGTTAAGTGGATGCAGCTACACAAAAACAAATACACTACAAAATGTCAGATGGGATCTAGCCTTCAATTCAACTTGTGACCCTTGAGCCATTGTCCCATAGACTGATAGACGAGCACTCGAACTCGTTGGCTAAGAGAACATATCGGAAAGTGCCCGTGGCGTGGTCGAGAAATACTAGGCGACATTGCATTTTGACCATAGTAACTTTTAGGGATTTTGTTGAAATAATCAAAATATTGTGTTGGGTTTCACTCTAACACTATATATAACTGAAAATATTTCTTAAAAAATGCCAAAAGTTACAATGATAGAAGAGCGAGTTAGTGCATTCCATCATAGTTAGCGGTTTCAGCTCTGTATCAAGGTCAAGTTGTTGAGAGACTCCGAGTTAGTGCATTCATAGTAGAAACGAGCTTTAAAGTAGGAAACGGCAGGCGAACCCACATTTCTGAATGTAGTGGTAGGATGGGAGGCCACATCATGTGACTCAAGAATGAGGATTTTAGGTAATTAAATGTATACCAATCATAGGACTCAAACCAAACTTAAGAATATGCTCATTCTATTTCAAAATTTGGATACATAAATTATTTTTGTATTGCTTGTACGACCCAATGATCAAGCAAAAAGTAAACTACAGTTACCCTTGAAAGTCCGTCAATGCTTTGTACCTCCATTGACATCTTCATCTTCATTCAAGATCACACGATCTTCTTCTTTCTCCTGAGGATGAGCCCAATCATGTATCTCATTCCTGTAGTGGTCACGTGCAGATGGCAGGTTGTTGAAATCATTCCTCTATCAAAAATAGGAGCAGAGTCTAACTAATAATAGAAAAGAAATTATACACGTTCACGTCAGTGAGCGTTTGAGATGCAAGTACCTCATCGTCAGAAGCTTCATCGTGTTTCTCTATTGACGACAGATGCTTTGCTGCCTCATTAACAACTCGGAAGCCCTGAATATCACCGTTCTTAATACTTGCTTCAAGCTGCAAACATGGAGATCATTGAATCAAGACTTCAAAGATAAGTACTTACTATTTTAAAACAGAATACCAAGAGACGGATTTATGTAACCTGAATGTGGGCGATGCAGAGGAGAATGCTAGCGATTGGCAGCCAACTGTCCTCGGGGGATATTGATAGATTTGATCTAACACACACACAAAAAAAGAATTCTACTTAGCACAAGTTAGACTAACTTGAATACTGTCGTTCAATGATGAATCCAAGATTTTAAAACTGGTGGTACGAATGTATGCAAAGTTTAGAGATCTCTTTAACTCTACTTCACTAGTTTATTCATGGCCTAAAATCTTATAAGCAAATGCATCAGCCTCCAACTAATTTCAAGTTTTCAACTTCACTCTTGAACAATAACAAATACAGTACTAGTATGAAATAACTAACATTTGTTTGTAAATAAATTACACTTCACCTGTTTTTACTTTTCAAATCATCAAAATACAACTATAATATCACAAATACAGTAGTACTCATCTCTTATTTTTCATACCATTGATTATATAACTATTTCAGTATTTTGGAAGATTATACATCAAATCGACTATCAGTCTATCATCATCACAAAATTTATCTTACTTGCAATCACAATCCAAAATCTGTTTTCTTTTAGAAATAATCCTTTCACATTATTCACTGCAACAATTAGAAGGAGCCGAACAAAAGCCTAAACAAAGTTCACTCACTCCCTTTTAGTTTTTTTCCCTTTTCTTTCTCATTCAAGGAAAAAAAATTATTTTCAATTATTTTTTCATTGTATGAACCTTTTTTCTATGACACAGTGTCGTCCGAACAACGAGATCCAGTACACCAAAGTTATTATGACGGGGTCATTCAAGATGATGAAATACAACTTCGTAACAAGAAGCTTATCCTATGGAACGAGCATTTGGACAATTTTGCACATACTTCTAGACAAAAGTTTACAAAATAATGAAATAAACAAGGGAGAGTCACAAACCTCAAGTAAGGGGCTAAATAGACAATAGCATAAACAGCATAACGCCGTTTCCCGGTATCCAACCAAGCAAACACCCAACTCTAAACCAAAACAAGAGGTATTTTCACTTTTACAAATAAATGGAAAACCTAATTAATCATAATATAAAACCCTAAAATTAAGAATTTACCAGCCAATTGAAATAGGGGATGAAGCTGATGATTCCCATAACGGCGAACCTGGCATCGCCCGAGTCAATCAAAGATTCGGACTCGCTATCCTCCGGAGAAGGAGTCGCCGGAAGAATCAGCGAGCTGAGAATGCACGCGCCGAGTGCTGCAGCCACTGGCGCGTCAGCCGAGAACTCAGCCCTGCACTTGCCATCGCTCAACTTCCTCTGCATCAAAACACAAACAAAAAATGAAATCGAAAAATTCCCACAACTATATACATGTGATGGAAATACCTGTCTGAGTTTTTTGAGTTGATTATATCTTGATTGTACAAGTCCGAGGGAGGGTAAGTGAGAGGGTTTTAGCAAGGGAGAAACTGATGAAGATGATGAAGTAAGGCTGAGGGGGATCATTGAACGAAGTCGGACGGTGGTGGCATCTAACGTGCGCCGAAGGTTGTGATCGGAGGTCCAGCTGAGCTGCTTCTCGACGCTCTCTGAATATGTAACTCTTTTTTTGGAAATCCGATTGTGACAATTGAAAAGTTATAGGGGGTTTTGCTATAAAGGAAAAGTTATAGGGTTATTTTGGTACAAAGGAAAAGAGCAGGGCCAAATCTGCAATTTCACCTAATATTTTCCCTGCTACACTTGTTATTAAGATTGTCTAATTTTGTGGTTCAGAGATTCAAATGCAGACCAAACCCATAGAGAGAGGGGAGGAAAACTGATTCACTTTTGTTTCTCAAGAATTTCTGTTGTGCAGGCCCTGCATACAACCGTCTCATTTTGAATTCAAGTGCGACAACAACACCTCAAATATAAAGTTCGAAAAATACTCTCCTCTAAAGGGGGTGGAGCATCGGCACATAATGTTACAAATTATCTAATCTATTCACAGAAAGTATAGTTACACATGGCCTTCAGCCTAAAACATTAAAAATACACTTGTATATATAATCTACACAATACAATACAACATCCCTATGGTTTTCTCTCCCATATGATGGACTCGAGCTAAATAATCAGAACCTTCTTCGGTTGATTTGATTATTTTCTTCTTCGTCGTGAAACAAGGTTGGGAATCTTTTTTTTTTTTTTTTATTAAAAAAATGTTTTTATTCAGCAATTGATGCAAAAACATGATCATGGATTTACATGAACTTCTTCACTTGTTCGTGCCTTTTCACCCTGCAAATGAACAGCACTTGGGAAGTGCAACGGTGTCAATAATTGACCTGGAGCAGCACTGGAAATATATCTATTCTCTGAAGACTAACCTGGATTTGCAAGGTTAGGTCATATAACAAAACCGAAGCAAATATTTCTAAATATTATGAATCTCCTCCTCTTCTATCCCCATTCTGTTCACCGGCCGACACAGCATTTAGCCGCTGTTGCAACTGCCAGCAGCGGAAGAGAAAAAAAAATGTTTTAAGTTTATGAGTGAAAGGCAAATGCCACGAGGGGCCTACTCTGTAACAAAGAAATATAATGGTTAAGTACTCCAATTTAATTGATAATTAGAAAGTGACCACAAATATATATCACACTTATCAGTTATCTTATCATTGCCAACAAATCCTTACTTGCATGTACTTTAGTCTTTCGGCTGTTAATTCATCGGTCAGGCTATTCATCCTGCAGGTTGTGAGAAAGACAGTTGAGCTACTCTTGGAAATAACAGAAAAGAACTAAAAGAACAGTTTATCAAAAGAAGCATTTGTTCCATTTAGTTTGCTTCTTCAATTGCTATATAGAGTTAAGTTTATGGGGACCCACCTTGCTTGGAGTTCCGAGATCTTCAAAAGCAGCATTCGTTCCCTTTCAGAAACAAATGATTCAACCTGAGTATGCATTACGTATCAATCAAAAGCAGTAGTAAGGATTAATTTTAAACAAATAGAAGACAATAAGCATAAAGAGAGATTTTTATTTTATTAGAAGTCAATAACAATAATAATTATTATATTATTATTATTATTATTTTATTTTTTTTATTATTATTATTATTATTTTTCGTTCCTCACTGGTTGTTTTAAGATCATAAGAGCACCCCCAAAAATTAAACACATCCTGTTATGGGAAAGGCTGAAGTGTGCTTACGCTGCCATTATTTTCTGAGCTACTAGGTAAAGGAGGCAGTTTCCCATTTTGAGGATCTGAAAAAAAAGAGACAGACAGAAAACTTCAGAGAAGCAAATACAAATTCAAGTCGTAAGCACAAAACCATTGGCTTTTGAACGCACCATTGTCCACCTCCACTGTTTGCAAGCTACTCAATAAATTCATGATAAGATCCTGTAGTTGAGGTGGAAGTGATAAAAGGATAAATGAGACAGCACAACTATACACCCTGCATTAATTATACATACTGATCTTACTTGTTGAATTGAAGTTTGTTGGAAGAGATTCTGAAGGTGAGGCATGAGAATTGATGGAAGCACATTGTTGTTTCCGATTTCTTTGGGTGGAGCACCATGTGGCTGAAAACCAAGAAATATAACATGAGTAGAGCAAAAGCAAATATGAAATCAACTTTGCTCTGAAGAACAGGGACACACAGTGAAGGGACTTAATAAGAAGTCAGATTCCATCACTAGATCAAACAACAACTGTTACAAAGAAGAGTATACATACCATTTTTTTTGAATCAAGTATCCAGTTTCCAATGCTAGCAGACTTCCTCAGTGGTGAACCCTGATAACCACATTAATAGAAATTGAATATACAACTAAAAATCTTCATCATGTTCATTAAACAGTCAAGCAACTTCTCTTACCTGAGAATTTCGTCGCGACATTGTAGATAATGGGATATCCTAATAATAACATATATGTTAGCAACAGTCTTTAAAACAATGTAGTAACATAAAAAGAGGTTTACCTTTACAAGATCTACATTTTCTGATGTCACAGAAAATCGCCCTTTTATTTGTACCAAATTCTTTTTTGATTTGTCCTCGAAAGATTCTTTGAATCCTACAAAATAAAGAAATGTGATATGGTTCAACAGAACTTTTTCATGTGAACCTGTAGTTTGCTTGATAGGATCAAAATAAAACTAATTACCTCCTGAGGATTTAATTGGAGCTGATAAGCTGTTTGCTGAAGCTCGATTAGGGAGGTTCAGTGGACCACTAAAACTAGGAACTTTTCGTACTGGCCGAGGCTTATCTTCCATTTGGTGGTTTTCGGTCTCACACCTGATGAGCACATTTTTATTTCCCATTGAATTAACAAGGAGTAATTTTCATGCTAATGTGCAAAACCACGTAATTTTCATGCTAGTTTAACAAAAATATTGATGGCAGCTGAATCAATCAACAAACTAGTATAAACAATAAACCTTTCCGAGTTTTGTGCTCTTTCTGATTGTGAATGGCTTAGCACAGTACCGGGCATGAGTGGCCCACTTTGAGTTTGACGGGGTCTGCCTATCTGATTTCCAGTCTTGGCTTTTGTTGCTTCTTTTTCTACCATCAGTTGTGACAGCTCGGCATTTGATTCGTTCTTTTTGAGATCAGTGTTTCCCATATTATCATCTTCAGTATTATCAATCTCTGATGCTTCTCCCTTATTCATCTGAGTCTCCTCATTACCATTTGTTATTTCTCTAGAGACAAAAGGAGGCAAACACAAAACTTGTTCAGGCTTGGATAGAAAGATAGAGTGATAAATGTTCATCTTGTATGGTTGTATCAATAACACGTCCCAAGTACAAAAGCCCAAATCAGCTTAAAGGATTAACATCTAGCACTTCCTAACCAAATCAAACTCAAATGAAGTTTTTGGAGAATAATTGTCGGTGGAAAATAGCAAGTGTTGGAATATACAGTACCTGCCAAAATTATTGCTTGTAGTTATTGGTTGCAGCGTGGAACTAGATGCAACCTATGACAAGCAGAGAGTAATGTATTACATACTCCTTTAACCATTCTTTAAAGCACAAAATATAGAAGAAATGTAGTATGTAAAAGGGAAAAAGAGCAGGGAGCTCAATAAGACAATAACAATCAAATTGGTTATGCATATAATCATCAATTACCTTCTCACTCATATAAAATTTAAAACTATCTTCTTCTTCCTTGATTTCTTGTATTTCATCTTCGTCTTGCAGCTGCCATGAACAAAATATGTGCCAGTTTCAACACTTAGTTTATTATATAATGGCTGCCTAAACAAAAATGAAACTTCTGTCGCATACCAAAGCCGCTTGGCGCTTCAAGTCCTCAACATCAAAGTTCCATTCACTTACTCCTCGCTGATACTCACTCTGAAAGAGAAGAGTAGATATCAATATATCATAAATGTGGGAAAGGGAAAATATGCATTTTTAGGGGTGGGTGTCGGGGTTGTTACTAGCTCTATTTTTACCAACTAAAATTTTTAGCTGACATTTTTGTAGCTGTATTCTAGCTTGGATAGTGATTGGTAGAATTGGTCAATTGATTGAACATAGAAGCAGAGGTAATTTAGCTCAAACTTGGTTAATGATTAGAAAAGGAGTTGAGAATAGCAATTTCTTAATACCCAATCCCATATTGATTGAGTTCAGATTATAAGAAAACTGTTTGCAGTGAAACCAGAATTCTTATGACAAATCAAGTACGAAATATCATTCTTGCTATAGAAGTTTAAGCAATTAGGGGAATATATAAGGGTAACCACATCAATTAACATTAAAAAGATATTTATTTGCAGAGGAAGTAATAAAGAAACTGCGTCTTTGATTTTTATACGACATGATCTGAGACATTGTACACCAAGCACAAAGTGAAAGTCAATGTGCCACTTAAACATGAGGAAAAAAGACACTTTCGCATCATAGTATATTTCCGAGAGCAAAAAATAGCCAAGTTAATGACAATAATAGTAATCGTTAAACCTGAGATATAGCTTCTTCGTCTCCTGAACCCAATTTTTTCAAAGCAAGTTGTGCAGCATCTTTAAGCTAAATCCAATTCACAACAACTTAATCAGAAATTTAAGAAAACATTAGTTTAGAACCCAGATAGTTACCGTTACTGTGATACCTGGAGATCTTTCACACGCTTCCACAATGGTGGCAGGTCAGCAAATAGTTTCTTCACGGAAAGCTGAGGAGACTTGGCACTTTTGAAAAATGAATGTTTTAATAACTTTTCAGCAGTTGGTCTCTTTGTTTGATCTTTCACCAAACACATTGCAACCATTTCTTTAAAAGACTGCTCAAAACGGATTTATTGTTTAAAATTAGACTAGTGAAAATAAGTGTAAGATTTCCGTGAACCACTTAAACTATCGCAATTACCTTAGAGAACCTCTTATCACGTTCATAGTCAAGTCCAGGAGGGGCATTTTGTATGGTCATTAGCAGAACCTATTGGAAGGTGTATGAATATAAATGGAAGTGTTTACTAGCGTAGAGTCCACTAACATGAATGAAGTTTTAAGTAGATATGTTACCTTCATTGGAGGATATTTTGAAAATGGTGCATGTCCATGAGCTAACTCCAGTGCAGTTATTCCAAATGACCAAATATCAGCCCTGTCAATTTGTCAAAAAGCACTAATTTTATGCACAATTACATAATCTTTACTATCATGGAACACTGGAAAAAGGTCCACTTGGTATGACATAGCCTCAGATAAATCCTGTTCACAAAACACCACAGAATGCAACATACTAGAATAGTTTCAAAAAGTCTTCTTCCCAAGACGAAGTACCTGGGTGTGTCTGCACGGAGGAGTTCTGCTCTAGTATAATCAGTCAATATGGCTCGTGCAAATAATAATAATTGAAACACATGCCAAGGGGATATCATTAGCTATATGTAACTTGGCAAATAATCCATACACCTTATCTACCTCAAAACAGAACAGGGTGTACTTATTATACTCTCTACAAAGACGTCACATGTGAACAATCAAAACACAAATTAAAGAAGATGACCAGTAACTTCATATTTTCAATTGCATGCATGCAAAAGCACCTTTTTTATGCTTATCCAATTATGAAGGCATGAAGCACTTCTTATCATAAAACCAGAGGACAGTATGAGATTATGGAGTAAAACCCACTTGAAATCGTAACCAGTTCCTGGCTGTAATACTTCTGGTGCCATCCTGTACAATGAAACACAAGGATACATGTAAGGCAATAAATCATATATATATATATATATATATATATATATATATATATATATATATATATATATATATATATATATATATATATATGTGTGTGTGTGTGTATGTATATCTGGACAGAGAGATGGGAACAACAAATATACCAGCATGGAGTCCCCACAAATGTATTCCTTGAGCGCTGTCTATCACCTCTGTCGAACATGCAAGCTGAAACACCAAAGTCAGCAAGCTTCACATCACCAGCACTATCCACTAATATATTTCCTGCCTGCGGAAGGAAAATGTCAAACGTGAAACAATTCACTAAATGTAAACAAACCAAAGATTATGGCAATTATAGAAATGTAATCAGTCTAATTCAAAATATCAGAATCAACTAGCCTTCACGTCACGGTGGATATGTCCATGTTTATGAAGATACGCCAAAGCCTTTAAAGTTTCTTTCAAGATAGACCCAATGGCAGATTCTTCTAATCCTTCTGGATATGCTATCTTCATGAGATGTAGGCAAGAACCCTCATCCATAAATGGCATTACCACCCAAAGGTTGTGATCAACAACAAATGAACAAAATGATTTTATAACATTAGGATGATCAATTAGGCTCATCGTTTGAGCTTCCCTGCGAATATCATCCTGGAAATAAAACCAACACGACATCCACTTAATATACAGTAAAAGAAGCTACATTTATTGAACATGATATTCGATTTAAAGAACTCTTGGACAGTTGCCGGTCAACTGTTCATAATAAGTAGCACCGAATAAAGTGGATTCAACTATTTAGCATGGTGACAAGTGGTTTCCCATAATTATCCTTTTGAAAAAAATGCTTGACATAAATAATTGGAGATCATTGTGAATTGAACACCACCAAGCAGCCCTAAACTTAAATCTTATCCCGTCCCAAGCAAAATCTCACTCTCTTAAGACTCTATTGCTTCTTTTTAACCAAAGAGACCAACAAAATGCTTGACATAAATATTGTACCACCCTCATCCTGAAACTATAAAAAGATATCAATGCCAATTGCAATTTGGAATTACAAATAAAAAGGGGAAACGACAACAATAAATCATGATCATGATCTGAACCCTGAACTTGATAGTTGATACATTTTTCCAAGTGATGGACCGGTACTCGTCAAATTCAAGATACACAATACTGCAACTGACCACTCTCTGACAATTACCAACTGAAACCAATCCAACCATTCAAATTTCAAAGATTTACCCTCTAAACACTATCCCAAGCCAAGCCAGCCCAATCGCTTCTGACGACGCGATCTCGAATTTCGCACAAAGCCCACCACTTATAACACTCCCAACTAGATCACAAATCACATCACACAAAAACAAACTAAAGCGAACCCCCAAAACGTATGCTGAATCAAAACAGGAAAACAAAATCACGGAAAAAAAAGAGAAAAAAATACCAGATTGCTATTGCATCGATCGAGATCCAAGCATTTGACAGCCACCACCTCATTGAAAGGCAAATAGATCGCTCTATATACAGTCGCGCTCGCCCCGTATCCCACCTCTTCCAGGAGCTTGTAGTTGTTCGAATTCACGGAGTAGTTCTTCCCCATTTTCTCTTCTTCTTTCACAAAGCCGTCGGTGAGACCATCAATCTGAAAAGGCCTCACCACTTCGAATCGAATCAAATCTTCACTGAGGAGTGTGTGATTTTTGATTTATTGTTCTTTTCGTTTCGTCGTTTTGCACTTTCTCTCGCTCTCTGTAACAATGCTCCGAATTACAGCGACATTTTTTTTTACACTTTCCGATTGTGTGTGACTGTGTGTTTTCCGCTCTTGTCCTCTTTCGGGGTGATTATCAAGCGAGGATTTATCATTTATCTGCTCGTTGACTGCGATGACCTGTACTGTACAGAATTAGGGGGAGAAGGGGGTGCTGCTGCAATCGTCTGCACCAGCGGTGCAATGTTTTATCCTGCAACCGTTCCGAGGGTTGTACGTTGTGCATCTATTACTTGCACGTAAACTATTCGTTGACTTGACGAAATTGTGGTCAATTAACTATTCTCGTCCAAAATTAAATGGACGAATTTGAGAGCCTTAAAAGAAAATCCATGGGTGTTTATGTAGTGTTAAAAATGGTTTTCAACTTGTCAGTTGAAAGTAAAAGTAACTTGTTAGTAAAACGTCGGTTCAACTTTCAACCCATTGATGGGCCTTGCCAATGTCTAGTCCCCCGAATATTAAGAGTAATTTTCTTGATTTGTTTTTCTAAATATTTATAAATCCAAGATTCATTTTTCATTTATGTTCTTAATATCATTCTTGATTTGACCTATAGTTATAGTTACAATTGAATTTGTTCTCTCACGTGAGTGAGATATAAAACATCATGAGAAATTATGAGTTCTATACATTAAACATGATAAATTTTATTAGAAAAATTATTATTATTATTATAATAATAATAATAATAAAAGCGGCAAGGAAATAATACTCGTCCGAAGAGATCTCTAACAATTGTATACTCATCAATAGTAGTCATGAAAAAATGGAACTCATAAACTTCATAATCCTTGCCTCATTTTATAGCAGTAGTCAACTAATATACAAGTCTACATGAACAACACATTCTTGCTGAGTTCAGAAAACTAATAGTCTAATACAGTAGACCTCTTCCAGAAAATAATTTACAGATAAAAAAATTTAGGGAGATATTATACTGGCCAAAACATCGCTCTTACCCCGTGCGAAAATTGTGTAAACTAGTCGAATTGCATCAAGCCATCCGTCCAAAGATTCCCATGACTCAGCAACCTGAGTTGCAAAAGACTGAAATTAGAAAGGTATTCGTTTATGCTACACACTCTGCAGTGAAAAAGAAGAAATAAAAAAAAAAACTTCTAATATATAGAGTTACACCCACATAGCTGTATAAAGCGCAAAGATTTACCAAGAAAACAGGTTCCTTCGTTGTATCAATACACAGACCGGCGCCAGGTGGCAACGTAAGATCAGCACATGCTGATACAGAAACAATATCTGGGACAGGGATTCTTATGGCAGGATTACTGCTTGACATATCACCTGATTTGTTGATCTGTCCAAAAGTAGTCCCCCATAAGTTACACTTAAGAAAGTAATATTATGGAAGAAAGGATAAAACACATGGATAATCTGCATAATTAAATAATGAAAAAAAATAGTGTTGGTTCAAAGAGTTTCTCCTACCTGTTGGAGCCCTTCGTGATTAAGAACAAATTGAAAGTGCTTCCAATCACTGTGAGGCGCAACTGGGTTTCCCACAGGTGGGGCCGTAAGATATCCAACCTTTAGATATGGTAGAGGCAGCTGAAAGAAAAGAAAGAAAAAAAGTTATTTTTCAGACCTCATATTACAAACTGCAAGCCTCCACACCTGTGTGAGGTTAGCATTACAAAAAATTGATTATATATCGTATATTCGTATTAATTCAACATAAAACATGAAAAGCAGGATAGATTTCAAAAGATTGATGAAAGATAATACTGAAAACGGATAAGAATAAAATTGAATGGAAAGAGTGTCAAGCAAGATCAAGTTAAAGACCCTTTTTAAATATTTAACTCGACTTTTTTCAAAATCTAGAGTTGAGTAATTTTCCTTGTTCAAAATAGATGAAATCGTCATATAATTTCATATTTCTTAGCCAATATGCCACACCAAAGTGTTAAATACTAAAGTAGTATAATTACTGAAGAAATGAAAAACGCACCATAGAGCGCACAAGCCTTAAAGCACTACTGTAAACCTGTAGGGAAGATGCAATAAAAAATTAAAAGTTAAAAAGAAGAAAAAAAATCCATAATTAATACTACATACACTAGTTGCATATCAAGCAACTGTATATTTTGTCAACAAAAATAAAGATCCTTACGGTTGAGAAGGGAAAATAAAATTATGAAAGTGACTATAATGTTTCAGCTCAAATATGATGTGCTGCATACCAAGTAATTGGGCTTCAAGGAATGAGCAGCTGCAATGTATATAGCAGATTGTCTGTACAACTCTTCAGGAGAGACTTCCTTTGCATTCACGTGTCCTCCAGTTCTTGATATGTCCTCTGCTAATCCGTACTGCACATTTTGGTTCATATAAAATTAACATGAATTACAACAGCTTTCGAAATCATATGTTTAGAGAAATAATAATAAATGCCAAAAAATGGCTGAAGGCCAAGGAAGGTTTTATTTACCAGTACAGTTCCAAGATTGTAAATCGCCCTATGGAAATCAAACTGCAACTGTATTGCTGAACGGAACTGTATGCAAGCACAGAATGTATTAGATTATCAAGACAAATTAATGTAATGAATAAAAATAATACTATAATAAAATGATACATAAAGAACCCATCACTCCATAAATTAGATACAAGGGAGTTCCATAATCCATACCTTGCCAATAGCAGTTCTCACTATTGTCTGTTTCTCACGAGCAGGAACAATTGCACTGAGTTCCTGAAATAAAAATAGAGCAGAAAAAGTAGAGAAGTGCATAAAAAGGGGCATACAAAACTAAGTACAATCCTATGAAGTTATCCTACCAACCCAAAAACAAACAGTTGGTTCAGATTTAATATTATTGAATGTACCTGCAACGCAAGTCCCCAATTGTTAAGTGCCTGTAAATGCATCTTAGGTTTAGTAACTATCAAGAAAACAGACATCAAAGAGATGTGCTCTGTAAAAAACGGAAACAGAAACAGTGCAAATATATTGAAGGAACAATTAAAGATAACCCTACTACAGATATGGTGACCATTATTCCAGCTGATGCAACATTGTGACTGAAAGGGACACACATTTCCAGTAGATTAATTAATTTGAAAAATCACCTGAGGACTGTTCCAACTGAGTTCTACAGCCTTTTCATAATTCTTTGCTGCCTGAAAAGTGAAAAACAGTAGGATCCTATATTATTATTACATCTACTAATAATATTAATACATTTACAAGATCACAAAATGTCATACCGCGTGCTTAAGCATGTAAAAAAAATAAGAGAAGTGTTTGCATCAAAGATAGATCTCAACATTCAACAATTTAAATGCCCACATATTTGGTCCAGGAACGTGCGAAACTGGATTAGTCTCTCACAATATTCACCAGCACACATCACCACATTGATAAGGGAGCATTTCCAGTTCAATGAAGACTACAAGATGTTTCGCTTTAATAAGATCCAAATAAATCTGCTTTGTATTTGCAGACTTGCAGTTTTACTTTTTGTCAAAAGTAAATTCAACTATCTATCTTGTTTTAAATATATAGAATTAGAGTGAAGGTCTGATAAATCTGACTATATTTCATAGACCTATAAAGCACCCATCAAGTATGATTTACTAATAAATATATAAATAGGCTGGCTGAACAGTACAGTAATATAATATCCACAACTATGAGAACAGAACTCCTGAGATGCGGCCGTATAGATCAAAAGCTCCTAAGACCAACTTGGACAGAACAAATAAAATAGAAAAATATTTTCTCTCTTTCTTAATTACAACATTCCTTGATCTTCCTACTCGATTTCAAAATCCTATGCTTAAAAAGGTTCGTTGTACAAGACAACAGAAAAACACTGGCCCGCTCTAAGTGGAAAAGATCCGAACAAAACAAAAACATAAACAAGATATTGAACCATGCAAGGATGCATTCCCAGCTAAGCTATGAAAATATTAAGCCCAATAGAAAAATATATACAGTGTTCAACCTGTTTCCAAAGCTCCTCTGCTTCCTTAGTACGACCACGGATTTTTGCCCTGTCAGAGATTGCTATAGCCCAATTGTAGTAAGCCTGACATATGAGAAGAAAGTAAACTGGTTTATGCTGAAATCAATCCAGTTTAAAACGCAATAATGAGAAGACAGATTGAATATAATCAAAAAATTGCACAATGGCCTCATCTGATTAAATCAACTTAAGACCCTCTTTTATTCAATTATTCTAAAGCACCAAAAGTATCTGCAATATATTCTAATTTATTGTATTAACATTCAACAGCCACAAATAGAATCACATCGTTAACAAAAAAACGAACACAACTTTAACAGATACATACATCATTAAGTGTGGGACAAAGACGGGTAGCCTCCTCATACTTTTTACATGCCTCTTCAAGCAACGAGTCCTTGGAATGAGAACCAGATTCTGGGTTTACATTATCAGCACTTTCCTGCATGCATTGTGTTAATTTCATGGAACAGAATAAAATCTAAAAGGATGCAAGTTCAAAGCATTAAATGTGTCCCACTAAAGGACAATATTTAGGAAAATCAATAAAATAACTAAGGGATAAGTCAATAACAACTAATAGTAATTTGATGTTCCACAGGAGCCAGTCAAAACACATCCCAAATTATCTTTTATTGTTCAAAACCATCCTAAAATGGCTTGAGGTAAGACAGCTTAATCCTACTGTTTTTTGCAGCCCAATAAATTAAAATGTGAGAAAAGAAACTAAAATACATTATCATAAAAGTCTAACCTAAATTGCACTATTCAAACCTGAAGGACTAATGCCCAATTGTACAATGCATCATAATCCTCAGGATTTCTCTCTAGAGCTGTTGCATATCTGCAAATCAATGTTGAGAAGATGTGAATTGAAAAATGTAACCTCCTTGTTGTAAGCTTTCACAAGGGAAACGATCTTGAGATCAGAGGGTAAAGCCATGACTAAGCCCATCCTAGTCAATTTTTATGCATATAAAACAATGAATAACACAGCCCTTAAAAGATTATGACCATCTTTCGTGATCTTATGACTTATGAGTATCTATCTCCAGTCCACAAATGGACATAAGTAGCACATTTGTTTTGGAAATATGAAGTAGATAAGGGAACTAAAGACGAGAGGAAAGTAGTAATTACATCTAATAAAATAAAATTTTATTTAGAAATGTTTTCTATATATTTTTTATTTTCATATACTTAAGCTGTTAAGCATGATGGAGAGGGTTTTTGTTCTCAATATCAGCCATTTTTCTACAAAAATGTACAACAAATTTTGAAGAAACAAAGAGAAGGTGATCCTTATTTGGATAATATATACTAGTACCATTTTAGTATTAAAAAGTGATGCTTGCAGGGGTTAAAATTGATCATCCAACAATATGTAATTGAAACAAAGAAAATGAGTTAAAATGTGTGGCTTTCATTATATGCTGCACTAAAGAAAAGATTACTACCTCTTGGCAGCAAATGCCAGAATTCTTTGACGAGATCTACCTTCTTCATCAAGACCCGTGACACTATTAATCAAATCCATAGCAGCATTATTCTGCTCGATTTGATGCTCCGAGCTTGGTTGGCTAAGAACATAAAAAAATAACAATAGAATCGTCAGTTCATCACAGTAAATCAAACTAAGATTTCACCCAGCCAGTCCATGAATCAAATAATGGACACACACCCCACATACGTTTTGTATGCGTCATTTTGGAAAGGAAAAATTGATAGAAAAATGTGATAAGCATGTATATATAGCATTGTAACATCTACATCATAAAACATGTAGCAATTTAAAATGGCACTTTACCCCTACCTAACTATTTACATGCACTCGTGTAGTCGACAGTCTCATGTGACGTTCAACACTTATACGTCTATTTTAAAACACCTCTGCATACCTTACTTGAAAACTCAAATACAGTTGAATGAATCACACTTGAACTCTCTAAGAAAATTCACTTACTCGAGCTATAACCTGTGAGTGTCCCAGCCAATTTCCAATAATTAAACTGGTGTTCAAATTATTAAAAAAAAAACTTGGATTCCCGATGGACAAGAAGCTATCCGCCATTATTTTGGCAAGTAATTATATCACCTAATTCATAAAGCTGAAATAAAAACAATTTTATTTACATATGAAGTTATGAACTACGGATGGAATAAGAATAAACAAAAAAATAGTTCACTGCCCTATACTTTGTTTTCTATTGGTCGTTTTTCAATTACGTTGACAAGCCATCCTTCATTTCATTTGTATAAAATTGAATGCCTAAAATTGAAATCCTCTCCATGTTAGTTAACTTTGATCTGCTTCCTATATTGTCCAATTATTTGACATGGCTCCTCAGATTCCTAAAATTTATCTGTATTTCTCAGTAATTTCAGTAATATAACCGATCGAATTAAACTTTCAAGGTTGATTGAGGCATGCATTACAAAAAAACGTCTAAATTCTTATCGCTTAAACAGCAAAAACTTCAGTATATAGTGATATAACCTTTAGAAAACGCAGTATTTGATCACGTTTCCCAAACAGAATCCTAAATAAAATCCATTATATCTCCTAAACCATTTAATCCATAATTTACTGACCTGCGAGGTGTATCCGTCTCTCTTCCATCGTTTCCATTCGCATCTCCGTTCTTCAGTTCGGTCAGCAATTCTCTCATTGTAAACGTCCGATTCCCCTCCTCGTTCCCCAGCTTCGAATCGCTCTCCGTTTCCTGGTTTGACCGGGAGTCCGAGCCATTTGATTCGGTCGGAAAATCTCCCTCCGCTGCAAAATCTGACGCCGGAGCATTATCAACTGGTTGTACTTCTCCGGATAATTCAGCATCGAGATCGCTCGGATCATGGAGATTAGGATCTGGATCGGCGGCCGGCGGTGAAGCTGCATCTGCTTGTTCCGGTTCGAGTGGTCCGTTTTGCAACTCGGGTAGCTCCGAATTCGAAGACATGATGATGAATGGGATCGGATTTGGAGACTGAGAGAGAGGGAATGTAGTGATTAGTTTCCCCAACTGCAATGACTAACTAATCTCTACATTCTCTCTCGGTATGATACAGGCCCAACATCATGTGGGCTGCGCTTGAGTAATGGGCTTTTGCTAGGCCCAATTAGAACACATTAGTTTTCAATTCTCAAAATGTATTTCTAGAAGTGATTTTTGGTGTTCGATTATTTAATGAAATTCTACATCAAAAATAAACATAGGACGAACAAAAAAAAGTCAACATGTGAGGACAGAGGGAGTATAAGAAATCAAAGATCTAAATTCATTATTTCATGAAAGGGTCATGATTTTTACACCTCCAATTTACTTCGTACACCCTTTTCTTTTTTTTCTTTTTAATCTTTTAATGTGAAATTATGAATTTACCCTTTAATAAATTAATGTTATTACTAAGTACACCTATTTACCTGTGAATTAAATCCGTGAAACTAAGAATGTATTTTTCTGTTGAATTTCCTGACGTTGCCGTTGGGACTGCTCGTGAGGATCACCCGAAAGCACTACGGCGACGACGCTGTCGTCATCGGAAGCATCAACTCCTTGTACGTCGGCTTGTCGAACCTCGACGCTTTATATTTCTGGAACGAGACATGCAATTATGTTGCTCGATCCAAAAACTAAATTCGGCGACGAATGCAGCACGCTGAAGCTAGACGTAACCGATGATCAGCCCAACACGTACTATCTCGGTCGAGACAAAATTTGCATTTTCGAAAAGTGGCTGCATTCGGGCTTGGATTACGGTAGATGCCGGTTCGGCAAAATGATCTCGAAAGAAGTGTAATTATTAAAGAGTCCCGTCGGAGGTGTTTTCACCGTCGATCAACAAATCGACCTTCTTTGATCACCGACGATCTTAAGATATTTCCGAACTCGATGGCGTTGGTTTGGATCGAGAGCGGCGTCGAGGCGATCGATTGGGGTGAGCGAATCAATGTGACGTTCGAGTTTGACGAGGTGATGGATTTGCTGATAGCATCGATTTTCTCGTATGTCGTGCTACAGAAAAGAAAGTGTGGGTCCGTCATTGAGCCTGCAAGAGGTTTGTCGCACAAGATCGAGGCAATTGGATGCCGCGGCGGACAACGTGTTTTGAAAGTAATTGATCAAAAGTCTACCAGCAGGTTACTGTTTGTCGAGTCGGAGGAAGAATTTGTTGAATACGTATTCTTTTTAGTTTGGGAGGAATCACTTTTTGGGCAGCGTAACACCATTTTTCAACAACATAAACAAACTATTTTATGAAGGGGCAAATTTGTAATTTTACACTAAATGATAAAAAATAAAAATAAAAAAAGGGTGCACGGAGTAAACGTGGAGGTGTAAACATCATGACCCTTCATGAAATTGAATTGTTTTTTCCCCAATTTTTGAACATGAAAATAATGACTACAATTCATCAATACAAGTGAACCAACAACGCTTCCGACAACTCAGGTAACGACTTTACTCGTGAGAGTTCTCCCCGTTGCGGGCAAAACAACACAGAACAAACCCACAAATAACCCCGTGAATTAACAAGCAACAAAAAAAATGATGAAAAATGATATCAAAAGAAAATTATTTTATCGCCTATATCTTGTCATTCAACGTAACCACCAAATCATGGGCGTCGTCTAAAAGCTTCCACACATCCAAATGGCCCGCCATGCTATTGCAATCACTCATGATCTCATCCATGCTGCTATAGTTCTCGATTATCAGTTTCCTCTTCTGCAGCACACATGCGGCGATTGCATAAAGCAAGAGATCCTCCGTGGGTGGGGCCCTCACCTTCATCCTACGCCAAGCAGACTTAACAATCCCAGCCCGAATCGCTGCCTGATCGGCCCACATAACCTCCCAGAGACAAAGCGTCTGCTCAAAAGTCAACTCCCTCCGGAAAAGCACCACCACCATCCTGTAAACAAAGAAACAGTCCTCTGCTTCAAGCTTCTCCAGGTGCTTGTAGAGATGAGAGTCCTTGCATTTGATGATTTTCGACACAGTGCTGAGCTGTCTCCTTATCCCAACCTCATCAAGCCGGAAGTTATGTCGGGCTTTCCTCATGAAGCCCACAAAGCACCAAAATGCAACATGGTCCTCCTCTATCACTGCGATAATTGGGGAGAGTAAGTCGCTCATGCCCTGGCAATAGCCAATCTCGGGATCGTACAAGGCGTAGGCCTCGAGGATCGAGACGAGGCGGGCTGCGTGATAGATCCTGCATGGCTCAAGATGGTCGTAATCTATCAATCCAACGGTTTCGGCTAGCTGCTGAGCTTTAGCCTCGGACACTGCAGCTTGGGAAGGCGAGTAGATGATCCACTCGGCGTTGGCCCGAATGGCGTCCAGGCGAATGATCCTCTGCCATGTTACAAAGTCTTCTACTTTGTAAGATGTCGACTTATTGAAGGCTTCTTCCTCTAGATTCCCATGATTGTCTTCTTCCGTCTCTTCTTCTACTAAGCCGAGGAGTGGTTTTGTGTCCTCGGAATCGGAGGAGGAAGCGAAATTAGACGATTCGGATTCCTCTGCTTCAGAAACGTTTTCGTAAGTGATCCCACTTTCATCTTCTTCAATTTCTGCTGGCTCCCTAGAGTTAACAACCTCCGTTGAAACAGAAGGTCTGACGCTAGCAAATTCGTCCAGGCCTGGAGAATTAATTACTTGACTGATGATGTCTGCGCCATCCTCATTGTTACTGTTGTTTTCAGATGTAACCTTTTGCTTGAAGCTTCGTTCGCCGCGTTTTGGGATTTGACGGCACTGTTTACGCAACTCTATGTATTCTTTTCTGTTGCACACAATAAACAAAAGTGAGGAAAGTGAGGAAAAATATTAACCAGATGGTTGAAAAATATCATCAGAGTCGTCTCTTAACTGTTTCAGAGGACAAAGGAGAATTTAGTAAAAATAACTTGGGAATATAAGGTACATGCGTGCCTCATTGAGGAAAGCCATGGGCATATTTTTATTTAGTATGTAAAGAATAATAGTAGTAATAAAGATGGACTTAAACAGATTTAAAGATAACGAAAGACACTTTAACCACAGAGACAAAGGGTGGCAGTTTCACAAATTATTTGTTTGTTCCCACCAAATGCCAATCTTAACCAGGATTTTTATTGGACATTACGTGATTTTTGTGAAATTATTCACACTTGATAACTAACCTAAAAAATGATTAATTGACTAATGAAGATCCAGTAATCGTAAGTTTTCTTCTCATGTTATTTGGATGGGGTGAGGGCATCTCTTTCTTCTGTTTATCTCTACTCCAACAAAAAATGTCATTTGAAAGGGAAAATAATGTACCTCTTCTTAGCTTTAATGGACGCTCTCTGTTTTTTTGTACTTTTCACATCATACCTGCAAAGATAATACATCCCGTAAACAACCCAGGGCAAATGGGCAATGTCCAAGTTGAAGAAAAACCATGGCAAAAAATATAAATTAGAAAAACTCTTCTATTATCATTAGTTAGATAAAGTTAAGTAATTGCACACAAACAAGCTTCAAGGCTTAATGTGTTTAATATATAAGTGTCCAAATTGCAATCGCATGATGGAAATGCTTATTAGAAGAACTAAATCATATAAAGATTAAAATAAAAAAGAATTGTACTTGCTAATCGTTCTGCTATTAAGAGAAGAAATACACAACAGAAATCTAGTTACCAAAATTATATAGCAAATTAGTGTTTAAGGAGATTTCAAGTTTTCAGCACCGTAATAACAAACTTAACAATAGGAATACAATAAATGCGTTAGTGTAAGTCCAAAAACACCCTATAACCAAAGCCAAGTATAAAGTAAAATGAATATGTGACTGTAAGGGTATACAAGTCAATCATCATTCCCAATGCTAATGACGAGAAAAGAAAAAAGAAACAATGTCTCTTCCTTTGAACAAGGTACTTACATTCCAAGAAGAAATGGCCAAACCTCTGCCCTTATACTTGGGTCTACACCCTGCGCCAAATTTTAATATTAAACCAAAGTTCATGCAAATATATCTCACACACACATGAATATAGTATACTTATAATGTGGTGTTATATTAATTGCATATACCAACACATATTTTATTGTAAAAGAAAAACAGAACATACCCCAGCCCTGATTTTCTTCAATAACCTGACTCCACCATCAGAAAGTTTCCCATCCACATCGAACAAACTCTTCCATTGTTTAGCCAGAAGGGCATGTTTGTTTCTTCTTCTAGACCAAGGAGAATTAAGGCTTCCCCTGAAAGCAACAGAAAATACGCATTACTTTCTACCAAAGTGATACGATAATACCACCAATTAGAAAAATAGATGATTGAATATAGAGGAGAAAACTATGGAGGCCATTATCTATCACGTGACAATATACACTCAGAGGTGAAATTCATCATAAATGAAGAGAATACGATAATTTCCTTACAGGCATTTCTAAGAAAATACGAAGTTCCTAAGCTTTTACTCCAAAACCCTTCTGCTCACTTCGAAACCCCCTAGACTTCAAACTAACTCTAGAGAAGGTGAAGTACAAAAAACGATAACATTCGCACGGAAATTATGAGAACAGGAGAAAAAAAATGGCTTTGGTTTACAGTAGGACTCAACAAACAGTCTTTAGGATCGAGGTCTGAGGAGAGATGAGGAAAAACACTATTAATCAAGAAATATGAAAACGGACAAAACCCAAAAGCTCTAAGACGATAGAGATATAGGGGAAAAGAACTAACCGATTGGAGGAAACTGATGAGGAAGACGAGGAGGATGATGGTGATGGTGAAGAAGCAACAATTAACAAAACCGATCTCAAATGAACCCACGAAGATGATGGGGAAGGAGACGGCGTCGTATTATTCGACCCCAAAGAAGCCTGGTTCCGCCTCAACGCTTTCATCAAGGACGGTTGTTTTTGTACCAACATCTATGTGTATATATCTATCTGCATCTATTTCTACTTAAAAAACACAACACACACTAAATCCCCAATCTGCTAGGGTTTACGTTTGGAAGAAGATCAATTTCAAGTAACTCAATAATTTAATTTGATTTTCCGAGTCTCTGTATAATTTTTTTTACCTACGGGAGTAGACGAGGGTGGCCGCGAGTGCGAGTCCGGCCATGGCCGTGACGGCTATGGCTATTCCGACATTGGTGGAGACAAAGAGTCCGCTGCCCCCTCCGCCGTAGCCGCCGCTAGCCTCCGCGAAAAGAAGGATCCTCCTCCGACCATCACCGCCGGGAAAGATCTCGTGCATCAACGACAGGACAGCAGCCGCTGACGTCACCAGACCCAGTGCTCGCGAAATTACTGATATACCCTCGCACCTCGTCACTCCCGAGTTCCTCACCACCATCACCGAACTGAATACACCCCTTTTTGTCTCTCTCTCTCTCTCTCTCTCTCTCTCTCTCTCTCTCGTCACTTTCTCTTGCTTTGCTTTATGAAAAGGAAAGGTAAAAAAGAAAATTATAGTATTAAAAAAAGGAAAAACGAAATGAATGAAATCATATGCAGAATGGGTCCTTGAGTTGAGGATGAGATCGAATGATTGATTTTGATCATGTCTGAGATTCCGTTAGCAGGCCTAAATAAAATATGGGTACCCGGCCCGATTTTCTCTTTGGGCCAGATTTTATTTTTCTTTTTAGGTCCAATTGTGTAGTTTTTTTTTTTTTTTGGGCCTGACCGGAGATGCCCACCCGCCATATCCGGCAAGGATGATTTGCGCTGAAAGTTCGATATCTATGGATTTCATTTAAATTACCAAAATAATGAAAGCTACAAGAATTTGTCATACACCTTAGACTTTCGGAGGTGTGAGCGATGTCATCGACCCAGAAGGCAGTGACGCACCTAGCTGGATGAAGCCTGATGTTGTCAAATATTTAAAATATTACTCTTTTCCTTTTAATATTATTTTTTATTTTTATGTTTAAATTTGTATTAAAGTTGTTAGCTCAATTAGTTGAACATTTGAATTTGAAACTAAAAAGGACCATTACTCATAGTGCAATTACTCGTGACTAGAGCTGGAAACGAACCGAGCAGCTCGCGAGCGCTCGCGAGCTGCTCGAGTCAACGCTCGACTCGAGTTCGGTCAAACTCGAGCTCGAGTCGAGCTCGAGTCGAGCACTATCCTAAACGAGCCGAGCTCGAGCACCGATCCTAAAGAATCGAGCGGCTCGCGAGCGGCTCGAATGTATATAATTTTAATTAAATATTTTTAATATTTGTATATATATCAAATCGAGTCGAGCTTTTCGAGCAATTGGAGTCGAGTCGAACTCGAGCAATACGAGTCGAGTTATTCAAACAAATGGGAGTTGAACTAATCGAGCGAGAAAAGTCGAGCGGCTCGATCGAGCCGAGCTCGAGCTGCTCGATCGAGTCGAGCTCGAGCAAGAAAAAAAAATCACGAGCCGAGCTCGAGCACCCTCCCGAGCTGCTCGTCGAGCTCGAGCTCGAGCTCGAGCCTGCTATTTTTTTTTTCGAGCCGGCTCGATAAACTCAATGTTCGACTCGGCTCGACTCGTTTCCAGCCCTACTCGTGACATATAAACGGTTATAAAAACCGTAAAAAGAGGAGAAAAAAAATATTATTTATATTATGATTAATCATTTGGTATTTAGAATTAAAAAAAAACTAAAAATAATTATTTATAAAAATGGAAAATTAGTAAATAATTAAGAGTATAATTAATTTATTTGTAAAGTGTGAAATATAACTCAGAAAATGAAAAGTGCCAAAGGGTTAAGAACTACTATAACAAATTCTATTCATCTTTTGAGATATGAATGCTTTGCTTTATGTTTAATCAAAATTCACTTTTCAGATTTTCTTCCGACACCCAAATCCGAATAAGATCACCACTTACGACTTTGTTCTGTATATAATTATATCGCATATCGGTGGAGCCATTAATAAATCGTCGTCTTTTCAATTCATAGGCCCCTAAACTTTATTTTGTTCTCCTTTTATTTCAAGATAATTGTCGTATTTTTATTTTCGAAGTGTTCCACGATACTTGAAACACAAAAAAACAAATATATATTATTTTAATATTTTTATTTTAATATATAATTTTATTTTACTTTATTAACTTACCTTGTGAATTTTACTTACAACTATAAAATATATTTTTATATTTTATTTTTAACATTACATATTTTCCTTTTCGAAGTGTTCCACGATACTTGAAACACAAAAAAAAAAACTAACTTTCTCATTTTAATGTATAATTTACTTACAACTATAAAATATATTTTTACTTTTCACTTTTAACATTTTTCTTAAACGAGTGTTCAGACAAATATGACATCTATTTATTAAGTTGAAACATTTAAAAAAAATTAGAGAATAATACTCTATATTATTCAAATGATATTATTCTTATTATTGATTGAGTATTAATTATATACTCCTTATTTGTTTTATAGTAAAACTCTATATATTTTTTCAATAAATAGTACATTATCAATATGTCCATAAATTTAAAATCATTTATATGGATAACACAATTAATCAATTTATTTTCATAATATTTTTGGGCTTAAAATTTTAACCTATTTTAAATTGTCCAAAAGTATTATTATGAGCTTCTCTTTTCAATCAACTTTTTTCTTTTAACATAATTATGTACATATTTTACTTATGGAATTTCGATCAAATCTCAATAGTACTTTTTAAAATGCAATTTTGTATTTTACATCTATATTTTTACACAAAATATAGAGAGTATTATTCTCTAAATTTTTTTAAATGTTTAAACTTAATAAATAAATAATTATTTATTAAGTAATAAATAATAAATATATATATAAATAAATAAATAAATAATAATAAATAATTTAACATGTTATTATATATAAATAAATAATTTGTTCTTTTACAAAAAACATAGGACTATTGAGACATAAGTGATACATTAAAATAAATTTTTACTTCAATTTTTCCACATAATTTTTAATTTCTACTAGTGATTTTTTTTAATTAATTTATTTTTAAAGTTTAAATTAATCATATAGATAAACATTATTGTTTCAACAAAATATTTGTTAAATACAACATGTTAAATACTATTAAAAAATATTTTTTCCATTTCAAAATAACAAATTTTTATTGGAATATCAGATAATAACATGAACACTTAAAAAAACTCTTATTTTTTATGAATTTCAAATCTTGGAAGAATTACTTTCACAATAAAATAAATAATTACTTAACTAACATTAAAGAATCTTCCATTTTCCTTTCAAAATTATCAAAAGAGTAGAAGTAAAATTTTGTTTTAATGTAAAACAATTTTAATATTTATAAAGAAAATGTATAGTGTCAATTAATGCAGAACACAAAAACAAAATGTATATCAACAATCATGGAAAATGTGAAGAATTTATTTTGGTCACAAAAATTAAAAAAATAAATATTTTGTACACAATTTTATGTATAAAGTGCAATTGTGTGGTTGTTATTTTTTAATAATTATTTATGATAATTTTTAAAAATAAAATAAAATAAATTATATAACTGATATATTTTAATAAGCTGAATAGTGTAACAAATTAAATTACTGTAGTCTGTAAATGTTCTTTTATGTCATTGTCGATTTTTTCTTTAATTTCTATCAAATTTGTAATTATTTTTTCTAAAAAAAAATTCTCACAAAAGCCCATCAACGATTTTCCATATAAATGTGGTTATTGGAGAGTGTAGGCATCTCATTATTCACGCGCTTTTCACTATCACTCACTCTCCAACTTCGTCCCGCACCAAATCACCCCCACGCGCGGCGCACCATGACGAACGCCACCCTCAACGACGGATCGACCGGCAAGCACCCGCCGCCGCACGCGGCGGATCCCGAGGAGGCGCTGGCGAGTTCCCGCCACGAATTCGGCGAGCACGGAGGCGTCAACGCGTCCATCGAGCCCTCCGTCACCTTCACCGTCATGGAGCCCGACATGCTCCGGCGGATCAATTCCGGCGAGCTCGGCCCCGACGGCGGTTACTACATCTACAGCCGGCAGTGCAACCCGACGGTGCTGAACCTGAGCCGGCGCATGGCCGCCCTGGAAGGCACCGAGGCCGCCTACTGCACCGCCTCGGGGATGTCGGCGATCTCGTCGGTGCTCATCCAGCTGTGCAGCTCCGGCGACCACGTGGTGGCGTCGCGCACGCTCTACGGAGGGACCCACGCGCTCCTGAAGGATCTCCTGCCACGCGCGTGCAACGTGAAAACGTCGTTCGTGGACATCGCGGACTACGAGGCGGTGGGGCGAGAGATCGTCGGAGGGAGGACGAAGGTGCTGTACTTCGAGACCATGTCCAATCCGGTGCTGTCGGTGGCTAACGTGCCCGAGCTGTGCAGGATAGCGCACGATAAGGGGGTCACTGTGGTCGTGGACAACACCTTCGCGCCCATGGTGGTGTCGCCCGCCAGGCTCGGTGTTGACGTGGTTATACAAAGCGTCACCAAGTTCATTAGCGGTGGAGCAGATATCACTGCAGGTTACTTTATCAATTTTATTTATTATTATTCTTTTTTTTAATAGAAATGTCACGTAATTACACATAATTACGTGTTCATTTTTAAAATTTTAAATTAATTGTTTTAATTTTCAACTTCAAATTAATATTAACTTTTTTTTGAAAAAAATAATAATATTTTCTTAATTTTCCTGGTTATATAAGAAGTGTGTATGTTTTTTAATTCGTTCAATTAATTTCTTTTAGTTTTTTGTTAAATGTTTATCAAGTAAAATCATCTTCAATCATTCTCCTTTTATGTATCCAAATCTCAATTGAAATCGTCGTGTTGGAAACAGGGGCTGTGTGTGGGCCAGCCAAGCTGTTGAATTCGATGATGGAACTTCAGGGGACCCTGATGCTGTTGGGCCCAACCCTGAACCCCAAGGTCGCATTCGAACTCTCGGAAAGGCTCCCTCACTTGGGCCTGAGGATGAAGGAGCATTGCCGACGGGCTTTGGAGTACGCGACGAGGATGAAAAAGTTGGGCCTGAAAGTGATCTACCCGGGCCTGGAAGATCACCCGAATCACGCCCTCCTCAAGTCCATGTCCAATTATAACGAGTACGGGTACGGCGGAATGCTGTGCCTGGACATGGGAACAGAGGAGAAGGCTTATCGCTTGATCGAGCTTCTGCAGAACCACAGCCAGTTCGGCCTTATTGCAGTCAGCTTGGGATACTACGACACGCTGATGTCATGCTCGGGAAGTAGCACCAGCAGTGAGCTGAGTGAAGAGGATAAAGCGTTTTCTGGGATTTCGCCGGGCCTTGTGAGGATGTCGATCGGGTATAGCGGCACGCTCGAGCAGAAGTGGAGCCAGTTCGAAAAGGCATTGTCTCAGATGAAGGTTTGAACTTGTTTGAATTGCAAGCCCAAATAAATCACCTGTTACGTTGTTGCAACAAATTATCTTGGAACGACGACTGTAATAAGTAGTATTGAGGAGTAATTCGTCTGATTGGATTTGTTATCCGATCAACCGAGTATACACAATATATGTTTGAGCAATAATTGAGCAACTCACAATCAAAGTAATAAACACAAAACATGAATTGAAAACGAGAAAGCAAACAAATATGACATCCTGACTTATGTAGTTCGTCTTTAAATAAGTTACGGGTCAACTTTCGCCACCATGATTTTCTCTAGATGATCGAGAGTCGAGATTACTAAGAATTCCAAATAAAAAAAATTCCAAATTTCTAAGTCTAACTCACTCTCTTTGAGTCTTCATACTCTAGCCCATCCAACAAGAAATTAAATCAAGAATATACAATCGAGCTTTCAATATTAATTTTTCCCAAGAAAATTTATCTAAGCAAATTTATCTTAATATTTCTCTCTATATGGTGACTACAAAGTGTAAATAATGTTTGGATAACCTCTAGAATAATAACAGATCGGTATTCCTATCAATATTTCGGCTTTCAAGACCTCATGCTAACACGTAATCGCAAACTTTATATTGTTTTTCAATTGTTACAAACAATTACAGACATAAAAAGATCAATTAACACATACTAGTATATATCTTTCTCATATATTGCTCTATTCAAGAAATTCATTTTGAGTGCAACAAACTGCAAGAGGTTTGCATAATACAACCAAAAAAATAACGAAATTTGTGCTATATGTTTATATTGTTTGAACACACACATAAACATACACATACATGGTACACCATAGTAAGTGAGCATGGAGAGTGAGTTTATTAATTGACATTTTATACACATCTTATTAATACTATGAGTGTATGTGGTTTGGTTTTTTGTCCGCAAAGAATCTTCGGAAAAAAAAAAACAATTCGTCCAACTGTAACATAACTTTGGGTACCTCCACCTTTTCCTACTTTTCAACTACTCCATATGCACCTTTTTTGTTTAAAGAATCACAACACGCTTTAATTAACAACCTAATTTATTTATTTATTTATTTATTTATTTATTACTTGTGTAATGAGTTGTGCATGATTAACTATGAAATTAGTCTAAAAGATTATAAATGTCATTTTTTATACTTATAAATAATCACTTTAGTTTTGTAGATCGAGATAAAATAGAAAAAATACAGGCACACATTCATGACCAAACAAATCATCAATTCAAATAGTGTCACCATATATTTTGATTGTAGATTTCAAAGGGCGGTGATACTATATTTGAAATAAATAGTAGGCTTTCATATACAGGTTAAGTAGAACCAAAATTCAAGGTCAAATATGTTACTAGTAAACAGTAAAAGTAGATGATTTGACCGGGTCTTCGTGTGATGCTGATCGTCGACAAGCATTATAATTCGTTTGCGACACAACTTACGTAAATTTCTTTCGTGTCAAGTAACAATACAAAGAAAGATTGAAATCGGCAAAATAATGAAAATTATTCAACCTTCATAAACTCTATGATGCCGGCTACCATTCAATTTACACAATCAGTATATATATTTCTAAATTAATCAATATTAAAAAAAAAAATCCCACGAGAATGAATATATTATATAGTACACTAATGAATTGAAGAATGGGACTTTAAATTTATGACTTTGTTTGTCCTTTTTCATACACCATTCATCCCACTATTTAATTTCTTTCTCACACCCCATATAGTATCATATCTTCATTTCTTTCTTTCTTCTTCTTTCTTCTCCTTTCTCAAAACCTAGCTAGTTTGATCTTGTAGAATATGGGAAGCTTGGTTTTTGCGGGGAATGTTGTCCGGCTCGAGGCCCTTAACAAGATATATGTATACGCGCTAACGACCTCGGACCAGGCTTCATTCCCCACAATTTCTTGCTCCCTTGCAACTTCAGGCCACATTAATTTCTTGCGTGTGGAATATTATTGAGGTTTGAGTTGAGCTAGCTAGATCATTTGCCATGCAATAGAAACAGATCACTGCAATGATTATATTTTAGTTGACTTTCTGTTTTCATCATCACATCAAGAATTGCATAGTCTCTTCTTGTTTCTCCTATGATAGATCACAGGAATTTGTTCATGATTAAGTATTTTATTTTTATTGTTTCGATCCCAAGTTAAAATTAAAATTATTGTTTGAATATCTTGTTTGATTAATAAATTATAACATAATATATAAGTGGTTGGTTTATGTATGTTCAAAATCACTTTTGTAAATTGATGATTCAGGACAACCGCGCAATAAGAGAATCAACATAGGTGAATGGGTCTTCCATCGAAATGTCAATGTGGCATGAAGAACAAATAGTATATCATTAGAAATTCATTGATTAATATTTCAAGTAGATGATCAAAGATAATTTTATTGTACTTAATGTATGTTACATTGAGAAAACCCATGTGAATATATTATTGAATCTAGTAATATTATCTGTGAAATTATTGTTTCATTTCGTATATATTATGATACTTTGTTACAATAAATAATTTACTTACAATGGTTACTAAGTATTATGATTACTTTGTTACAATAAATAATTTACTTACAATGGTTAATTAAATGTGCTAATTTTATCAATAAAATTTAATTTCTTAATTTATTTTTAATTCATTCAATTTTGTTTATAAGTCAACTGCAATGTTTTGAGTTCGAACTTTAAAGTTCTCGATTTTCAATTCAAATGCTCAATCAACAGAGCTAACAAGCATTTGACAATTCATTCAATTCGGTCAGTTCATTTTCATTTTCTTCAGTTCTATTCTACTGTACAGTAAAACCTCTATAAATTAATAGCCTCAGGACCGTAAAATTTTATTAATTTAAAGAAGTTATTAATTTATCGAGTGTATTTTTTTTATTTAAAAGACCAAATCGAGACCGAAAGATTATATTAATTTAAAGAAGTTATTAATGTATCGAGTATTAATTTATAAAGGTTTCACTGTAGGTGGTTATTCCTATTATTTCTCAATTTTTAACCCTATTTATTTTAATAAATTTTGATATAGGTATATTATAAAGATAAAAAAAAAATACTAATAAAATTAAAAAAGAAAATTAATTATTGACGTAGGGGTAAAAAAAACCACGAAATTGAAAACCATTCGGACTAAACTCACATCTCTGAAACTGAAGGGAAAATGGGTTATGTGCTACGAGTGAGATTTGCGTCATTCTTCACCGGCGCCGCCCTAGCCTCCGCCGCCGGCCTCTATTTCCTCCAAAAGGACTACAAGATTGCCCACCACGCCATTTCTCAACAGGTTCCTTTTTTCTGCTTACTGCGAATTCTTTTTGACTCGATTTATGCTTTAGAAAATGAAATTTTAGGGCGTGTCTGAAGTTAATGTGTAATCTCAATTGATTAAGACGCGAGAGGTTCAGAAGTTTTAAGATCCAGATATTGTTGGGTTACTCGATTGAATCTGTGGGCAGCGGATCATAACTAGGGCTCACTCGGCTAATTAAATATGACATGTGTAACGAATGTGCTGAAATTTGTGAAAATGTGAGAATTCTAGTGAACCTGTGTTTTTCACGATTCAGGATGTTGTATCATCTCGGCATGTTTGGACTATGTCTCGTTGGGCCGATAGGATTTAGAGTTTTGTAATAGACTAATAGTTCGAATCTCTGGTTGTTGTGTGATTGGGAGTCGAACCGTGTTTAACAGTGGACGATGTCGTATGATATTGATGTTAGTTGCATCGAATGATGGCTAGTTTTTCTGTCTATTGAGAATTTTGAGTAGGGGCACAAACAGATGTTGAGGTTCTTGAATCCCGAATCATGCGTTGAATGATAATAGGCAATAGCACAAACATCATAGTATTCATCTCCTTGAAAATGATAAACTTTTACTTAGGACTTAATTATAGAGATGAATTTGTTATGTACATATATTTGGAAAGATATCTAGAAAATGCACAAGGTGTTGAGCACATTCCTTAAGGCTTATCTTCTGAAGTTTTCCGACATTGCTACTGAAAACTGTACAGTTTTATGTTTGATTTTCTATTATGTTTCACACTTTAACTTTTGTCTGTTTCCGAAGGCATGCCTTTTTGTATAAAATTTCACGCTAGCCCTTCGTTTCCTAAAACTGTTGGCCATGCATACAGTGGGATTGGGCTTTTGCCCAGACAAGCCTCTACTGAAGCAATTAACAAGTTCATAAGGAAGTCGTTTGTTTGATTCAACTGTAATATTGTAGGATGCATTCTATAGTATGAAGAATTAACTTAGATTCTCATGGGCCATGGCAGATAGTTTCTAGGACACTTGCATGATTTGGTGAATAAACGATTAACGAAAAAGGTTATCAGAAGGTGAAATCTTAATTCATGCTGATTTCTGGGATTGGTTAATTCTGATGACATTTATGCAGCTTAGTGGTGACACACGGTATATGTGTGTTAGAGATGGATTTATGTGTTTCTATTTAACTGAGTATTATTGTATTGGATATGACATTAAGTTAGGCAGGAAATTCTCCCAAGTAGAAGTTTGTGTCCTTTTATTAATTTTCTGCGTTAATAACATTACTTGATACTCAATAAGACAATAACATTACTTGACACTCCATATATTAATTCTTTTTTTTTTCCCATGTGTATAGATGAATAACATTTACGAAACTCTGGAGGGACGTGTATCGGCATTGGAGAAGTTGAAAGAAGCCGAGGTTGCGGCAAATCATGTGGACACTAGTGCTGCTGAATAGAATATTGGCTTTTGGGAGCTTTTGTATACCCGTATTTTCTGTTTGAATGTGATTAGGTCTTGCTGTTTGAGATGGTTGTTCCTAGTGTGGAATAAATTGTGATTATGCACAACTTATGATGTTCTATACTAAAGATTTTTTCGCGGCATTGTTAGTATTTTTTACTTGAATGATGTTTCATACATAATTGTGAATCTTCACATCAATATTACTAGTACTATCTATGGTTACACAATTTAGGGGTGTTTTTTGTAAATTCAAAATTTTGGGGTAATTAGACTAAATTTCAAGGTAATTTTTGTAAACACTCCTAAAATAAAAATATTCTACAAAATAAATTAAAAATGATAATTAAAACAAAAATTTCATTACGCCTTCTGCTGGCTATGGGGTTCGAACCCATGCGCACTTATGTGCAGAAGATCTTAAGTCTTCCCCCTTAACCTCTCGGGCAAACCAGCTTCACGTATATGATGTGAAATATTTATTTTAATTATCCTTAATCAATTGAACAAATACTAAAAATCACACAATAATAATACCAAAACGACGACGTTTGAGCAACACGAGACTTCTTCCCCGACCCTTTTGGTCTTCCTCTTCACTCCCCGCAAGGCTGCAACCAACCCGAGAGAGAGAGAGAGAGATCCAACACGACCATGTCGCTCCCTCTCCATTTGTTGATCGTACTCTCCGTCGCCTCCCTCGCCTCCCTCGCCGTCGCAGAGATCCGATTCTCCGAGACCCGATCCGATGACAGGGCCATAATACCCTACGACGAGTTTGGATTCACACACCGCGGCCAGATGGAGCTCAACGTCACCCAGCTCTCCCTATCGGGCCCCACCACCGACCTCTCAGCGCTCTCCAACGTCGGGTTCTTCCTCTGCACCCGCGACGCCTGGGCCCGCGTGCTCCAGCAGATTGAGGACGCCGAGATCAACTGCGTCCTCGAATCCAACGCCGTTCACAAGGTCTACACCTTCGATCGCCTCCCATCTGTCACCGCTTCCGGATTCAATTTCCTCTACGCCGAGACAGCCGCCGACCAATACACCCTCGTCCTCGCCAACTGCATCCCGCAGCTGAAGGTGTCGATGAACGTCCGCTCGGCGATGTACAACCTGGAAGACGGGAAGGCCAATCGCCGCGATTATCTCTCCGCCGGTAAAACCGTTCTTCCTAGGGTTTACTTCCTGTTCTCAATTATCTATTTCTCCATGGCCGCGCTGTGGATCAGCGTTCTTATCAAGAAGTGGTCCACCGTCTACGGGATCCACTTCTTCATGCTCTCCGTGGTCCTTCTGAAAGCCTCCAATCTCCTGTGCGAGGCCGAGGACAAATCGTACATCAAGCGCACGGGGTCTGCCCATGGATGGGATGTGCTGTTTTACATATTCAGTTTCTTAAAGGGGATTAGTCTCTTCACCCTGATCGTCTTGATCGGGACCGGGTGGTCCTTCCTGAAACCATACTTGCAGGATAAGGAGAAGAAGGTATTGATGATCGTGATCCCCCTACAGGTGGTTGCCAATATTGCCCAGGTTGCTATCGATGAAACCGGGCCTTTTGGCCACGATTGGGTCACGTGGAAACAGATTTTCTTGCTCGTGGACGTCGTTTGTTGCTGTGCCGTGCTTTTCCCTATCGTTTGGTCCATCAAGAACCTGAGAGAGGCGGCCAAGACCGACGGGAAGGCTGCTGTGAATTTGATGAAGTTGACTCTGTTCAGGCAGTATTATATAGTTGTTATATGCTACATTTACTTTACCCGTGTTGTAGTTTATGCGCTGGAGACGATTACTATTTACAAGTACCTATGGACAAGCGTAGTAGCAGGGGAGTTGGCTACACTTGCGTTCTATGTATTCACGGGGTTGAAGTTCAAGCCCGAGCCACATAACCCGTATTTTGTTATTGACGATGAAGAGGAGGAAGCTGCAGCTGTGCAATTGAAGCTTGAAGATGAGTTTGAGTTGTGAGGTGGCACCTGTTGCTGGAGAGAAGAATGAGGTATATGTTGCTCTGCCATTATACATGACGTCTAGTTCTTCTTTGTGCCTTTTTTTTTTCTTTCGGGATTTTTGAATTATACTATATACTTGAACTAGCTGTGTAGTTTCAGAAACTTGGATTCCTGTCAATTTTGTTGAACAATATCGATTGTTGAGAACTCCAGAGAATAATGTAGGTGGTTAATATCCTTGTTGATCGTTCTTGCTATATACTGATGTCTTAGTGCTTCGTGTTGCCTTTTGGTTCATAAATCTTTTGAGCAGAAACTCTGTTTGATGAACATATTGAATATTCATCCTCACACTGAAATGCGTATGATAGTTGCCAGTTTCTTGTTAACAAGTCACGCGTTTGTTATTGTTCTGTACTCTGATCGGCATAGAACTATGAAGCACATACACTTCAAATTGGAATAGGTATGTGCTTCCTGGACATATGGACATTTGAGGTTTGGATGGTTTAGGAACAAGCACACCAATTCGATTGGCGTGTGTTCGGTGCAATTTCTCTACACTCAATGCATATGCATGTTCTGTATGACTATGGTAAGTGTTTGACTGATAAGCCTAAATGCGAATCTAAACCCATCTTTTTCTTATTGATTTCACACCTTCCTCAATTTATTGACCTTCATCTTCATAGTACTGCAATTCCAATTCTATTATTGTTATAGATTCATCGCTGTCTGGCAATGACATTTTCAAGTATTTAACATTTCTAGCTGTTTTTTTGTTACATGATAGTTTGAAAATAATACTACTTGTGTAATTGTTGTTTGTTTCGATATAATATTGATTGCATCATTCTTTTTGTTGTAGCAATTTTATTATACAGTACTGTCTTATTTAGAATTACTGTATTTAATATTGAAAGTGCAACTAAATGAACTAAGTAATTGATAAGAGTATTTGTTGAATGATGAAAATTTAATACATGAGATTTTGGATAAAGTGAAATTGTTAAGTTTTTTTAGAATTTAATATCTCACTTATAAATTATAATACATTTTTTCTTAAATTACTCTAAAATCAAATATTCCTTGATAATATACTTCGTACGTATCTTGGTACTACTCCCTACTATCACAAGAATATATTTTTATTTTTTGGGAATAAATTAAATTTTTTTTTACTAGTACTTACTAAGTAAATAGTGAAGATATATATATATGAGATAGAGATAGTTAAGATTAAAAAATAATATTACTCATTTTTTCAGGACTTTAAAATTTTAGATATTTTTTTGAAAATAATCATTATTATTTTTTATTTTAAAAAAGTGCATTTATTATTGTGACAAAGAAAGTATTCTTCCGTTTCAAAATGTATAATCACGCTATTTTGTAATTGACAAAAAAAAGTATTGCTTTCTTTTCAAATATTTTTTGTAATTTACAAAAAATTGTGACTATAAGTTTGAAACAAGGTGAATATTATTTCAATAAAAATAATTGAATATAAAATTTTAATATGTTAATTAAAAAAAATTAAAAAATTACTCTTGATGTTGGAATGTAAAATTTGGAATACTACACAAACTCAATAATGATTAATAAGTCATTGAGTTTGTTCATCAATTTTTATTTTTTTAAAGTCAACATTATATACAAGTATATTTTTTTGGAGGCATACTAAAATCCAAAAACGATGCCTCCAATTTCATAATAAAGTGTATAGAAATGATGTTTTTTCCTGGGTAATTTTGGACATATTATTAAGAAAACTGAATCGCAAGTAAATGAAAGAAATAAGGCGCGTGGGGCCCGCGCGATGGAAGAATCGAATCGGACACCTTCCTCAAACGGTCCCCTACACCGTCCATCAGGTGGGCCTCCGACAAATCACGACTTCCGATGCGCAAACGGCGTGCAGGACGATAGAAAGGGACGCCAGAAAAAATATCGGTTTGGCATATTTGTTTTTTGTGTTTTCAAATTAAATGAATAATTAGAGGAGGTAATTAAATTTTGGTACTGTTTCGGCTGCTTTTTGTACAGTGAGAATTTACTGCTAATGTGGGCTCGTGATGAAAGGAAGTAAAAGTCAAAAACCAGAGAGAGGTTTCGTTGTACTTTAATTCTTGTAATCATATCACCTTCACCTACTCTATTTATTCATTTGAATTTACACATCTTCTTGATTAAGAGTCTGCCCAACTTTTTATTGTTTGTTTTTTAAGTCAACTTAATTGTTGAATGAATAAAAAAACTAAAATTAAAATTAACATTTAAAATAAAAATAAAAATAAAAAATTGTTTATTTTTCTTGAACATTGTGTCAATATAATACTTTAAAATGCACTTTTAAAATGATAAGTTTATCTTACTTGTAAGTGAGTTCAAGTTTTTTTTCAAGTTACATAATGTATATCTTAAGATGTTTAAAACGCTTGTTCACGAGTATGTTCAATTTTGTCTGACTCTACTCGTGAATATATGTGCCGTCTTTTAGCAAGTTCAAAATTTCATCAATTAAATATTGATTATCGTCTTGGGTCTGTTTTGACATTTTATTGAAGATAAGTTAATATACACTTTGAAATGCCATGTTAAATTGATAAAAATGTCTCACACTTTTTATGAGATATGTCGATTGGTATGAAACAAGTTACAGTAAAACTTGTAGAAATTAATAATTAATACTTTTTTCATAAAAAAATTGTTTTTTTTATGTTCTATAATAATTGATATACCAATTTTTTTTTTATTTTTCATTTTAAATTCATACTTTATCCGCATACTTTTTAAATTTTAATTACAATTAATTTACTTTACAATTAAAAAATACATTAAACCCTTTATTTTTTGGTCAAAAAGTAAAACAAAAAACAATATTTTTGTTAATTTACTAAAAAAAAGTATTGCATGTTTATTGAGTTATAAAGAATAGTATTTTATTAATTAAAAGAGAGATTTTATAAATTTATCTAGTTTAATTACATATATATTAAGAATAAATGAATTCATGTTTAAAATATGAATATAAAAATAAAATAAATAGATCAATGAAATATATATAAATATTAATATGAAAATAAAATATTTTGTGTATTAATGAAGTAAATAATATTTTTGTATAAATTACTAAGTAAGTGTGTCGTTTGTTTTAGATCGGAGTAGTAGTACTACAGTAAAATTTATATAAATTAATAACATTAAGATCATAAAATTTTATTAATTTAGATAGTTTGTTAATTTATTTTAGTATTTTTTTTTCATTTAAATTGATACCGGAAAATTCTATTAATTTAAGGACATTAATATATCGAATATAAAATTATAAAAGTTTTAGTGTATTAGAGCATTATAATGGTAGTTACAATTCCTACATGACATTGAATTTTACTTAGTTATACCATTGAAGAATTAAGTATAATTAATGTGAGAGAAAAAAGAATATCAAAATATTGATACCAGATACAAATTCAATTGTGAAACCAATTAATTATCTTTTTATTTTTTTATTATTTATTTTTTAACATATGTATGTAAATAAAATAAAAATATGTATATTAGTGGGATCTATTAAAGTAAAAATTGCACCTTAGGAAATGTAGGTATATATTCATATGTATAATTTACTTTTGATATGTCACAAATTTGTACCTAAGAAAAGGTACATCATTCGACTATAATTTACTTTTGATGTAATATATGATTTGCCAAAAAAATTCTCTCTTAGAACAACCAAATGGTTTTGCTAAAATGACAATAAAATGACAATGGTCATTTTCTATTTTTCCAAAAAATGGCAAGTGTCGATTATCATTTGCTAAATTTTATCCCAGTGGTTTAAATGTAACAAGGGTTATTTTATTAAATTAAATAATATAATGTTGCGTTTTGGTAGGTGATCATATTAACTTTATATTTATAAAAAGTTATTGAATTTTAAGTGATTGATTGAGGTGAGGGGTTGTAATGACATGACACAAATGGCAAGGGCCATGTTTCCATGTATATTTGCTCCAATATACATGGAAATTTGGAAGACATTTCCACGGCAATTTATATCGTGTTCCTAGGAGTATGATTTTAATTGTGCACCTATGTTATATCTTCATGTATTTTGTGATAAATATTCATTAGGTATGCTAAAATATTCATTGCTATGCTAATTAATGTTTATAATAATTGTTTTTTGAAATGAAGATTTCTTAATTATTAAATGATGATTTTTATATTTTAAAGGGTGAGAGCACTATTTATATTGTGCTCCCGGGAGTATGATATAAGTATTGCATTTCCACCGTTTGAGTTGATTTTTTTGGCCTTTTACAAAAAATGGCAATGACCTTTGCCATCTCACAAACATTAGGTTGCTCTAGAATATGCAGTTAGTATTATTTTAAATATATTATTAATTTATTAAATATTAATTTATAAAAAATTTAATTTATTAATGTAATGGGCAAATGGAATCACGCACATGTCACGTGCGAAGGTGCATGATGGATGGGGCGAATGTTTGAAGCATGGGAAGCAAAAATAAGTAAATACCGAAAACGCCCCTGACTTCAAAAATGGCGGCACCGTAATCACCAGCTTCTTCAACAAATACTGAACACCCCCTTCTCTCAGTCTCTCTATATCTTTTCTGCGAAAGAATACTGAATATTATATTCCAAAATATGAGGACTGGAAACGAAAGAAAATCGCCGTCGCCGTCACCGGATTGTGATGTTGGGTTGGGGTTGAAGATGCAGAAGTTGCACCCCACTGAATCTTACCTCTGTAATTAATTATTAAATACAGACAATATACTTATATACACCACCAACAACAACAATGATATGAAATGGGTTATTCCAATCTTTAATTTTATTTTATTTTGCAGGTGATGTTGGCGGTGGTGGGCCCCTCTTCAGTTACTCGAGCAGCCGCGTGTCCGACTGCGCGCCCGCTCATTTCAACCGGACTTCCGATAACACCCCCACCCTTTTCCTTCCTGGGATTTTTCAAAATTCCCCTTTCGGAGCTTCCGGTAATCAATTTTATATTTTCGATTTTGATTTTATAAATTAATTAATGTTGTTTTTTTTGCAGCAGGTGGAATGAATATGAGTGGTAAAGCTCTGTTCACAGATTCCCAATGGCGAGAACTGGAGCGGCAAAACACGATACACAGATACATAGTCGCCTCCATCCCCGTCCCTCCTCATCTCCTCCCGGGTTCGGATTTGAGGTACGGGTCGTCGGATCCGGAGCCGTGGCGGTGCAAGAGAACCGACGGCAAGAAATGGAGGTGCTCCAGGGATGTGGCGCCGGACCTCAAGTACTGCGAGCGCCACGCCCACAAGACCAAACCCCGTTCAAGAAAGCATGTGGAAATCTCCCTTTCCTCCGCCTCGCCGTCTCCGTCGCCGCCTCTTCCGGTAGCTCGTCCGCCGCCGCCGTCATACGACCAAACCAGGTGGGGCTATTTGTTGTTTCTTGTTGGGTCTCTGTTTCCATGCCTGCAAGGTGTTTGTTTATTTGTTTTTGAAACACATTGACTGAAATACCCCTTCTCCAAAAAGGTCCATCGAGTGGTTCGTGAGAGGCGGCAATAGTAAGCAGCAGCAGCAGCTTATGATGCAAACACCGACGCCAAGAACCGAACCCGACAGAGACGACATGAATCGGAACCAGCTGCAGTCTTCATACTACGACAACAACGAGAGACGAGGCTGCTACGTTCCGGACACTTCTACCCTCCAGCAGATAGAATCTTCTCCACAAACAGCGACAACAAGGCATTTCTTCATAGACGGATGGGAGAAGGATGATATGGGGATAAGTAGCAAAATCAAGAAGCTATCCCCGTCGTCTCTTAGTCTGTCCATGTCTGGAAATTGGAATCATGACTCGGGCGGTGGGGGGCTAAGTTACAATGAAGATGATCATAGGATATTTTCTGGGATTGGGACGATGAGCTCGTCTTCTTGGATATCACCACCAGGAGGTCCGTTGGGGGAGGCGTTGTGCCATGCTGGCAGGAGTAGTAAAAGCTCATGTGAAGATGGCCACTAGATTTCATCGATTAAATGTTGTTGCCAATTAAATTAAAAGGTTGAACTTGAGCCCAGAGATGTGCAGCAAATTAATGTGACCTTGTTGTTTTTGTTTTTTTGGAATTTTGGTTGATGTGTTTAATACTATAATCCTTAATATTTACTAGTATTGTGTTTGTGTTTGCTATATCCTTTTTGTTTGGTGTTTTTTAGGGTTCTATGTGTATTTGTTGTTATAGAAAAATTGAATCACTCTCTCTGTTCGGGTGCATGGAAATTAGAATTGCACACAGGAACCAAAAGAATCTGAATTAGTGATTGAGCAAAGAAATCACAATCATATTTCCTTCAAACTTGATATTGGGCTCGACACTGATTACTCCCGTTTGATGGAGTAATCGGCGTAAGTTAATAATGAAGTCCATTATTAAATGACAAAATGAAGGTCATCACAAAAAAAAATAGTCTCTGTTTCTTTTGAAACTTAGCCTGTTAAGTAGTATAAATAGGATGTAATTGTGAGTTGAAAAGAAAAGGTATTCACATTATTACTACAAGAATTCTATCAAAGTTTAGATACACTCGTACATAATATTTGTGGCCGATTCCTTAATATTTTTAGTTCGTTGGAGTTTCGATTTTAGTGCACGTGCTGTGACATCGAAGACAAAAGTCATTGTATAATTGTGAACAATATAAGTCATTTTCGATAATATTATTATACGAAGCTTATTCATCTAGATCGTGTAAAAGTACAAGTTCTTCGCTTGACTTTCTTTGCCCTTCAAACTTCAAAGAGAAGATTTGGTTTTTTTTTCTTTATGTGGATCATTGTAAATAAGTGTGTACACTACTAGTGAAATGTGTTTAAACATGTTTGTAGAAAAGTTATGTATGCATATTATTAATGTGTTTAAACATGTTTCTAGAAAATTTATGTTTGCACATAATGTATAATATTGTACAGTACCATACCTATATATGTTTCAGTTTTTTTAATTTCGTTAACTTATCAAAAATATAATAATCCATTGGAGGATTTTCTTTATTCACTTCTTCATAAATCTTCATGTTTTCTTTATTCACTTCTTCATAAATCTTCATAAATCAATTTTTCTTTATTCACTTCTTCATAAATCTTCATAAAATCAATGTTATAATAATTTAAAACCACTTTAATTTTACTACAAGTTATTTTAAACTAAATAAATAAATAGGAAGTGTATAATATTATATATATACACACTATACATTACATATATATATATATATATATATATATATATATATATATATATATATATATGTTTTCACAACCGGTGGTGTTAGACAGAAAAATGAGAAAGTGGGTCCGAAGATAGTGACGCCTGGCCAAAGTGACCCGAGAGATTCAATTCGGGACATGGAGATGATCGTATGAGTTCATCATCATCATCATCATCATCATCATCATCATCATAGTGTGTAGCAGTCGTGCCTCGTCATCATCGTCGTTGGTGGGCTGCCCGTTGAGCTGGGATGCCAGTGCGGCCCAATCGGAAGAAGGCCCGATCAGCAAGCCCTCGCCCAGGCATCCAAGGCCCGGAAGGTGCATGAAATTACCCGCGTGTGTAGTTGATGGAATTAGATTATTAGTAGAGAACATGAGATCAGGAGGGGTAGTGTTGACGTTGTTGTTGACTAGTTCGTCGTTTTCTTGCTTGCAAGTTGCAAGAGGAAGACGAATTAGACAAGCTGGTGAGACGTATGTGGTCGAGCATGCCTTCTTCTTCGTTTGATCTTGGGGTGGTGGATTTATTGTGGTAGTTTTTCTTCTTGAAAACTCGACAGACAACCCATCCTTGGTCATCACGACTGGATGAATTAGCTAGGAGTAGTAATAACATGATTAATATCATTAACGTTGTTGTGTATGATGAGCCTGTACTCGTGCATGATCCAGTCGGATTTGAGGCCGTGTGGGGCCCTTCCCATGTAGAAAACGAGAGTCTTTCGCATCCCGATTCTTTGACTGAAGCAGTCGTTTTGGATGACCTTGTCTCGCCCGGTGGCCTTCCAGAAGCCGGCAGCGGTGGCTCGATTGGTGCGGGTCCCGCTCGGATATATACTTGTTGTCCTTGTGGCTAAACAAGTACCACGAGCTCGACCCTATCTTGCACGTCTCTTTATAATATTTATAATCATTTATAATATTTATAATCATGCATCAAATTTTAATTAATTAATTACTACAATATAATAATAATTATTATAGTAAATGATCAACATGAAGTATAACAAGACGTACGTACCTTGAATATCCCAGGGCTCGAGTTTGTTAAGGTCGATGTCACGTATGACATCGAGGTCGATCTTCTGAGAAGCGACTTTCTTCGTGATCAGGTAGTAGTGGAGAAGTTCCTCCTCGGTGGGATGGAAACGAAAGCCCGGAGGAACCTTCGACTGCCCGTTCACCGATAACTTCATCACGTCCTCTAACATTCTTAATTAATTTGGAGAGAGATCGATCTATCGATGAATTTGTAGTAATTGAGATGATGATGATTTTATATATATCAAAGTAATATAAGTGGTTAATTGGCCCAAAAATGCATGGAAAAGTAGTTTTGGTAAACATGATGCATATATTGCTCAACCTAGCTAGCTAGGTACGTACGTACAGTGGCGGAGCCAGGATTTTTTTTCTCTGGGGGCTTTCTTAAAATTTACTTTCAACATACCTATATATATATATACTCTATTTGCACTTATTTAAATATCAATGAAAATTTTATTTATATAAAAAGGATATATTTTAGTTTAATTATTTTTTAAAAATATATTTTTTGATTCTTTCCTTAAAAATTAGTAAAATATTTTAAAAAATGCATATTTATATCATTTTTAAATACTTTATAAATTTTTTTTATATTTTTCTACAATTATTTTTACAAGTTATATATTTGTTGATTTTTTTATTTAAATCATGGTAAAATAATATTAAAAATATTTTAATATAGAAATAATAATTATTTCATCAAATTTAACTATTTTATAAAATATTATATTTAAAATACAATATATATATATATATATATATATATATATATATATATATATATATATATATATATATATATATATATATAATCTTCAATTAAAATAGTTAATTAATACTCCGCCACAACAATTGATAAATTTAAGATAGTAATTAAATTTATTTGCATTAACAACAATTAAATTTATTGCTCTAAAATTAACAACAATTAAATTTATTATTACTCTAAAATTAACGCAAATTAAATAACGATCAAATTTATTAGCCGTAATAATCTCCATACTTAAATTTATTAGATATAATAATTTAGACTCTAAAATTAACGCAAATTAAAACAATTTATTTATAAAAAACAGATCAAATTTATTAGCGTAATAAATCAGCCCCCACTATATTGAATCTATGTGTTTTACACCGCCAAGACTCTAGGGGCTGAATCTTCGTTTATCCTTATTTTCAACCAATTACTCATAAAATTCTCTTATAAAAAATAAAAATACAGAAATCCAGGGGGGGCTTAAGCCCCTAGAGGTCTTAACGTGTATCCGCCCTGCGTACGTAGGGCCGCCTTTGCCTTCTAACTACAAGAGATTACCAACCAACTTATAAATCCAGACAAAATGGTGGGGGCCGGGCTAACTGCAGGTTCATACGTACGTGCATTGGTGCTCAATCGTTGGTCGCAAATTTCAGTTAAGACGGGATATATGATAATTTTTAGTTAATTATATAATCTATACATATATAAAACGAGAAGCGTAGCCTCCCAACCAATGGAATACCAAGAATGCGTTCACATTACAACTTTTATTAATTTTTTATTCTTCAAAAAGTATTAACTTCAAATATTAAATATTAACTTCAGATATTAAACAGTACAAAACAGCTGTCTTTTTCTTCACTTTTTTCACCGCTCCAATAAAAAGTCTCCCCTCAAAATTCTTTTCATATTTCCAATACATAATTTTTTTCTCTCTCTCTTTCCTTCCCCCTTCATCGTCGTCTTCCAGCCCCATCCTCCATCATCATGTGCAGACCGATTGCTCTCCGCCGCACTCCGACTACTTCTCCGATCTTCTTCTTCGTATTCAGATTGAGGTATGTATATTTTTTTTTCTTTCAAATTTCGATGCCTCCAATCAGAAGCGGAAAAACTCATTCAAGCCCCCGATTTGTTCCGATCTGTTCATCCAAGCGATCGAATTCCCTGTTCTCCGAGGAGGGCTTCCATCGCAAATTCGAGGTCGTTAGGTATATATATGAATTTGCATGTTTTCTTTTTTTCATATTTTTCAGATCTTGACGATCGATTGAAGGACTCTTCCATCCCGAATTCCGACTACTCCGCCGCCCGCCTTCCTCCTATTCCAATTGAGGTATGTATATTTCGTGTTTTTTTTTTCTGCAAATTTCGCTCCCTCCGATGCGGAAAGACTCTTCCAAGCCCTCAATTTTTTCTCCAATTTTTGTTTTCATATTAAACTGAATTAATTCTATTTAAAATCCTTTTCATCATCATTAAAATTTCATTAGTCAGTTATTAATTTTTTTTATCTGCAATTCAATATTATTAAATTTTTTTTCCTGTAATTCAACATTTTTTGATGATTTTTTTTATTTTGCATTATTAAAGCTTTTTTCTCTGCAATTCAATATTTTTAAATCTATCTGGATGATTTTTTTTTGCAGATGCCGCGTTTTCTTTTGCAATTATTTTAATTTTTTTTTAATTTCTAATTATATGAGAATTTTTGTTGTTTGGCCGATGTCAACATTAGTATCTTGCATTTATTAATTTGTTCTGCAATTATTTTAATGTTTTTTTCTTAATTTCTAATTTGATTGTTTATTTTTTTGGTTTGCAGATCAAGTTTGTTGTTTGATTTGTTCACAGCTGGTAAGTATCTCTTTATAATCGTTATTAATTTATTTTTTTTGTTTTTTTTGTTTTGGAGATCTCTTTATTAATTTCTTCTATCATTATTTTAATGTTTTTTCTTAATTTCTAATTTGATTGATTATTTTTTTGGTTTGCATGGTAAGTTTTTATTTATTGTTCTCTATGTTCTATTATAATTTCATTTACAACCAAGTTTTTTTGTTTGATTCGTTAAAGTATCTCTGTATTTTTTTGAATTAATTTATTGTATAATTTTATGATAACTGTTTTTTTATTTGTTTGCAGCTAAGTTTCTGTCATTATGAATTTTATATGCATTTTTTAAAGTTGTTTTCTTTGTTGTAATGTATTTAATTATTTTATTGTTCTTTATTATAAATAATTTTAACAACTGTGGCTATTTTTCTAGGTTTGTAGTGTAATAAGCTAATAATAGTTTCTTGCCAATGATCACTGTTTTTTTTTTATTTGTAGTTTTTATTTATTGTTGTTCTATTATAATTTCATTTACAACAATTTTTTTTTTATTTTATTTGTTCACAGCTTTAAAGGTAAGTATCTCTCTTTATAATCGTATTTCTTTAAATTAATTTATTGTATAATTTTATGATCACTGTTTTTTTATTTGTTTGCAGCTCTCAATGTAAGTTTCTGAACTTCATATGTATTTTTTTAATTTGTTTTCTTTTTTTTTTCTTTAGATGTATTTAATTATTTTATTATATGACATTGTTATTTTTAGGTTTGAAGTTTCAGTCCTTTATATGTATTTTTTTAATTTGTTAATTGTTTTTAATTATTTTATTGTTCTTCATAAATCATTCTAATGTATGTTTTTATTTTATTTTGCCCCAGTGTTAATTTCTTTTACAATTATTTTAATGTTTTTTTTATTTCTAATTATATAAGAATTGTTTTTTTTGTTTTGTTTTTTTTGTTTTGTCAAATGTCAAAGTTTCTTGCGTTTATTAATTTCTTTCAATTATTTTAATGTTTTTTCTTAATTTCTAATTTGATTGTTTATTTTTGCACTATAAGTTTTTATTTATTGTTCTCTACGACCAAGTTTTTTGTTTGATTTGTTTACAGGTAAAGGTAAGTATCTCTTTTATAATAGTTGAATTATTTGTTTTTTTTTTGTTTTTTTTTTGTTTTGCAGATGTCAACGTTAGTAATCTTAGTTTATTAATTTCCTGCAATTATTTTAATGTTTTTTCTTAATTTCTAATTCATTTATTTTTTTGGTCTGCATATGCATTGTAGGTTTTTATTTATTGTTCTCTCTATTATAATTTAATTTACAACCAAGTTTTTTGTTAAAGGTAAGTATTTTTATAATCGTTGAATTAATTTATTATTATTTTTTTTGTTTTGAAGATGTCAATATCTCTGTTTATTAATTTCTTCTGTAATTATTTTAATGTTTTTTCTCTTTTATAATTTGATTTACAATCAAGTTTTTTGTTTGATTTGTTCACAGGTTTAAAAGGTAAGTATCTCTTTATAATCGTATTTCTTTGAATTAATTTATTGTATAATTTTATAATCAATGTTTTTTTTTTATTTGTTTGCAGCTGAATAGCTCAATGTAAGTTTATGTACTTCATATGGATTTTTTTAATTTGTTTTCTTTGTTGTAATTGTATTTAATTATTTTATTGTTTTTAATAAATCATTCTAACAACTTTATATGGTCTTGCTATTTTTCTAAGTTTGGTGTGTAATAGGCTAATAATAGCTTATTGCCTCCAATGTTTTTCTAAGCGAATTTGAGGTCGCGAGGTATATTTGAATATGCATGTTTTTTTTCCAGTATTTTCCGATCTTTATGATCGATAATCGTCGAAAAGTGATTCAAAGTTCGCTTCCACGAAGAAATTTGAGGTTGTCAGGTTTATTCAAGGTATGAAATTTCATGGTATTTTTCTATTGGATCTTTATTTATCATTAGTAATTTAGTTCGGTTAAGAATAATTTTTTACTAATTTTTACTAATTTTTTCTTTCTGTTCTTAATTATTTTTATTTTGCAGGTTTGAGGTATGCATGTTTTACTATAAACCTGTTTATTTTATAAATTATACATGTTTTAATCATTTTTTTTGCAGGTTTAAGGTATGTATTTTTTTCTATATATCTGTTTATTTTATTAATTATACATGTTTTAATCATTTTTACCCATTTTGTGTTTAATTTTGCAGGTTAATGTATGTATTTTTTTGCTATATTCCTATTTATTTTATAAATTATACATGTTTAATCATTTTTCTGTTTTTAATAAATTATTTTGAAGGTTTGAGGTATGTATTTTTTCCTATTTTTGTGTTGATTTGGCAGGTTTAAGGTATGCATGTTTTTAATCATTTTTAGTTATGTGCTTCTTTAGAGAATAATTTTTTACCAATTTTTACAATTTTTTTCTGTCTTTTCTTAAATATTTTTATTTTGCAGGTTTGAGGTATGCATGTTTTTACTATATTCCTGTTTATTTTATAAATTATACATGTTTTAATTTGCAGGTTTAAGGTATGTATTTTTTCTATATTTCTGTTTATTTTATTAATTATACATGTTTTAATCATTTTTAGCCATGTTTAATTTTGCAGGTTAAGTTAAGGTATGTATTTTTTTGCTATATTCCTCTTTATTTTATAAATTATACATGGTTTAATCATTTTTCTGTTTTGAATTTTTTTTTTTGTAGGTTTGAAGTATATATTTTTTTCTATTTTTGTGTTGATTTGGCAGGTTTAAGATATGCATTTTTTAATTATATTTCTCTTTATTTTCTTTGTTTTAATCATTTTTAGTTCATGTTTATGTCAATAATTTTTTACTAATTTTTACTAATTTTTTACTAATTTTTTCTGTCTTTTCTTAATTTTTTTTTTTGAGGTATGCATGTTTTGCTATATTTCTGTTTATTTTATAAATTATACATGTTTTAATCATTTTTATTTTATAAATTATACATGTTTTAATCATTTTTTGCAGGTTTAAGGTATGTATTTATTTCTATATTTCTGTTTATTTTATTAATTATACATGTTTTAATCATTTTTAGCCATGTTTAATTTTGCAGGTTAAGTTAAGGTATGTATTTTTTTTTGCTATATTCCTCTTTATTTTATAAATTATACATGGTTTAATCATTTTTCTGTTTTTAATATTTTTTTTGTAGGTTTGAGTTATGTATTTTTTTCTATTTTTGTGTTGTTTTTAATATTTTTTTTGTAGGTTTGAGTTATGTATTTTTTTCTATTTTTGTGTTGATTTGGCAGGTTTAAGGTATGCATTTTTTAATTATATTTCTCTTTATTTTCTATGTTTTAATCATTTTTAGTTCATGTTCATGTCAATAATTTTTTACTAATTTTTACTAATTTTTTCTGTCTTTTCTTAATTATTTTTATTTTGCTCTATGCATGTTTTGCTATATTTCTGTTTATTTTATAAATTATACATGTTTTAATCAGGTTTAAGGTATGTATTTATTTCTATATTTCTATTTATTTTATTAATTATACATGTTTTAATCATTTTTAGCGTTTAAGTTTGAAGGTTAAGGTATAAATTATACATGTTTTAATCATTTTTTGCAGTATGTATTTATTTCTATATTTCTATTTATTTTATTAATTATACATGTTTTAATCATTTTTAGCGTTTAAGTTTAAAGGTTAAGGTATGTATTTTTTTGCTATATTCCTCTTTATTTTATAAATTATATGTGGTTTAATCATTTTTTTGTTTTTAAGATTTTTTTTTGCAGGTTTGAGGTATGTATTTTTTTTTCTATTTATCTGTTTATTTTATCTAATTATACATGTTTTAATTATTTTCTGTCTTTTGTGTTCATGCGTTGATTTGGCAGGTTTAAGGTATGCATTTTTTTTTATTATATTTCTCTTTATTTTCTAAATTGTACATGTTTGAATCAGTTTTAGTTATTTCATGCAGGTTAAGGTATGTATTTTTTTGTTCTATTCCTCTTTATTTTATATATATTTATGGTTTATCATTCTTAGCCATTTCATATTCATGTTTTTATTATGCAGGTTAAGGTATGAATTTTTTTCCACAAGCTATGTTTTCTACGTCAGTTTACAACAGGTTTATGTTCCTTCTCTTGACCAATGTCAGGTTATTGTTTTTTTGGGCAAGCTTTTCCTGTTATTCGAGGATTCCAAATTTCCCTTGCTTTGCTTATGGTTTGTTTCTAGATAAGTTTTATACTGAGTTTTGAAGTTCATTTTTTTTGGCAAGTTTATCTTTTTCTTTTTAACCGTGAAGTGTTTTTTATTTTTATTTTTTTGTCTATTGGTAATGCATTTTTTGATTAATGTAGTTGGATAAATGTATAATTAATTGATTATAATGCAGTGTATTAATGCATTTTTTGATTAATGTAGGTGGATATTTGATTCACCAAGTCTAAAGCTATTCAAGTGTTAGTGTCTAAATCATCATATTTTATTTTTGTTATTGTTTGCTTATGATATTTGGATTCCTTTCTTTTTCATGTTCTACACTTATTTATGCAACCCATGTTTTCAATGGTGTTGAGATTGTCCATTGTGAGTTTGATTTTTATTCTTTAGTTTATAGTATACTATTGTATAATTTTCTATCTCCTCCCAGAGAAGTTTGTAATTTGTTTAATTGTCTGTTTTTTTATAGATGTAGGAGACGTTATAGTACACAATTCTTCTGTTATCTTGATACTATTGTATAATTTTCTATCTCCTCCTAGAGAAGTTTGTAATTTGTTTAATTGTCTGTTTTTTTATAGATGTAGGAGACGTTATAGTACACAATTCTTCTTGATACTATTGTATAATTTTCTATCTCCTCCTAGAGAAGTTTGTAATTTGTTTAATTGTCTGTTTTTTTATAGATATAGGAGACGTTATACATGCAGTACACAATTCTTCTTTTGCAAAGGATAAATGAATGTAAAACGAGAAGTTATGCCTCCCAAGCTATACTAAGGATGCGTTAAAATTGCAACTTTTATTAATTTTTTAATTTTCAAAACATATTAAATTCAGATATTAAATAATTTTTATTTGTTGCTTTTTAATTCTTTACATTAATGCTGCAAATTAATTTTAAATAATAAATTACAAATTTATTGCTATTTCCTTATTTATTAAGATCGATCCATATTTAAATGCAACCTTATCCTCCAATTAAATCAATACAAAAACAATGTTCTATATATTTATTTTAAATTTGCGATAAATGTTTCAATTTAATGTTTTTATTATGTAAATAAAAAAAAATTCTACACGCAATGTATTTTTGTTTTTTAAATTCTACATTTTGATATTTGTAGCGATATTATATTTTGAATGTATTTGTTATTAAAGTGATAACTCACACTATTTTTTATTTTTATGTTTAATGTCCTTGGCAACAATTTAAGTGATTTTTTTTATTGTATAATTAATTATTAAAGTATTTTGCGTTATCTTATTAATTACTTGCAGTACAGTTTAATAATTTCATTTCTAATAAAATGTATTCTTTTTATTATTATAGTTTTTTTTCTTTTTTATTTTCCAGCATCATTGTAAGTTTTTTCTTTTTTTCATTGTTCATAAACGGTGCTTACCGTTTCTTTGGTTTTTCTTCTTTTGTGGCTTATGTTTTTTTTATAATTATTTTGAGAGATTAGATTTTTTTATTTGTAGGTTTGTTTGGCTTGGAAAAAACAAAAAAATAAAAGGAAGAAAGAAAGAAGAAAGTTGTTGGATATAATTTTGTTAGAAGATCAATTAGTTAATGCATATTATTAAGGCAATTGTATAGAATATAATTGATGATCAAAATATTTTATTTCATTGGTATAATTTATCTTTTGTAATTTTTATGTATTTGTTATATGTAATTCATAATATATTTTAATAAAAGATAATATTAGCTTTTAATTCTAAGTTTTAATATTTGTTATAAATTTTCTATTTTTATTTTCCATCTTATTAATTATCCGTTTAAAAAAAAACATTTCATACTTTAATTTAAGATTAAATTTCTATTTTATAAAAAATTATTAAAGATTAAAACTAACTTTCCATTTTAGTGAAATCTAATTCAAAGAATATTAACTTAAATAAATTTGGACAATATGCTTATATATTCAATAGCTTTCTTAAATTTTCTATAAGAATTAATTTATTTTCTATATATATACATTATATTTTGAACTTAAATATATTAATTTTAACACAAAAGTTTTTATATTTTTTTTAGCGATTTATAGTTTACTATTCATTAACGCTGTTTTTGTAATTTTCACGTAAGTGATCTTGAAAAATATCTTAATTAACGATTTCTTAATTTTTGATCTTGAAAAATATCTTAATTTTTGGAATTTCTTAATTTTTGGAATTTAATTAATTGTTACCTAAGTTATATTGAAAAATATCTTAATTAACGATTCTTAATTTTTGGACGGTGCGTGCATAAATATATTCAATCAGATAATTAATTCTAACATATTTAAGTATACTTTATATTTGTTATGAACGTAATATAATTTTTTTGTCTAATTATTTTTTTGTTTTTTTCCATCTATAAGGTTATATTCTAATTTTATTTATAAGGTTATATTCTAATTTTATTTATTATGAACTGAATATAATTTTTTTTACCTATTTGTCTAATGGTTTTTTTTATTTTTTTGCGTATAATTTTATTTGTTTGTTATGAACATAATATAATTTTTTTTACCTATTTGTCTAATAATTTTTTTACTTTTTTCAGCTATAAATGTTATATTCTAATTTTATTTGTTATTAACTTAATATAATTTTTTTACCTATCTAATTTTTTTTCAGTTATTAAGGTTATATTTTTCAAATAAATATTTAATTTTTTATTGTTTTGTTTTTATTTTTTTCAAGCTATCAATGGAATATTTTTATTTATAAACACGCAATATAATTTTTTTAACAATTTAATTGTAAGTATTTTTTATTTTTTTATTAATCTAATTTGTTATATATAATTTATTTTTTTGTACATTTAATTTTTAATAAATATTATTATTAATAAAAATTAATTTTAATGATTTCTTATATTTTGTTTTGATATTTTGTTTTCTAGATTTAATTGTAAATATTTTTTATTTTATTTATTAATTTAATTTGTTATGTATAATTTGTTTTTTTTCAGGTTTTTACTTTTAATTTTTAATAAATATTATTATTAATTAAAAATAATTTTAATGATTTCTTATCCTCTTACTATTTTTTACATATTGTTTTTGCGCAAAATTTTTTTGAACGTGAGTATTTTTTTTAGCGCAATTTTTTTAGATCTTTGTTTTTTTATATTGTTTTTTTATTATTAATTTTGTTTTTATGTTTATTTGTTAATATAAATATTCTTTATTTTTTTATTAATCTAATTTGTTATGTATAATTTATGTTTTTTACGTTTAATTTTTAATAAATATTATTATTAATAAAAACTAATTTTAATGTCTTCTTATATTTTGTTTTGCAGATTTAATTGTAAGTATTTTTTATTTTATTTATTAATCTAATTTGTTATGTATAATTTGTTTTTTTTTCAGGTTTTTAACTTTAATTTTTAATAAATATTATTATTAATTAAAAATAATTTTAATGATTTCTTATCCTCTTACTATTTTTTACATATTGTTTTTGCACAAATTTTGTTTGAACATGAGTATTTTTTTTAGCGCAATTTTTTTGGATCTTTGTATTTTTATATATTTTTTTTATTATTGATTTTGTTTTTATATTTATTTGGTAATATATTAATTTGTTTGATTTTATAGATGTAATTGTAAGTCTTATTTATTTATTTTTTTATAATTTTATATGATATTGTATAATTTGTTTTGTAAACTGTTTTTTCTATTTTTTTTATAATATTATATATGATATCATATGATTTGTGTTTTTTTGCATAATTGTTTTTAATTAAAAATTATTTAATGATTTTTTATTGTATTTTTTGTTTCGTTAATTATTTTTTTGGTTTTTCAAATTTAAATATCTACAATTGACCTAGACAAAAAAAATTTAATTTTAAGTTTTCTTCATCTATTTTTTAATAATATTATATGATATCATATAATAGAAAGTGCTTCTAATACAATAAGAAGGCATGGAAGAAGAAGAGAAAGTACTTCTAATAACTTTTTATTATTTTTTTTCTTGATTTGTTTCATTTCTATTAGATGGTTGTTACTCGATTCGATTGGAAAAGGAAATTGAAAAATAAAGATTTGGGGTCATTGAAATCAGGTAACAAAATACATGTCTTTAAATTTCACTCTATAATCTCGCCTTTTTTTTTAACAAAAAAATCTCCTTAATCTCCTTTGCATGTTTATTATACAGATATCTCCTTTGCATGTTTATTATACAGATTACTACTTTTTATTCTGTGTGTTTAAAAATATATTTATTGTATTTCAATACTCCTTTTTTCATATCCAAACTCCAACTAATTCAATTTATTCTTTATTTTTTAAAATTTATATTCGCTTCTTATATTTTGGGTTGTGAACCGTGTCAATTTGTTGCTTTATGTGAATTTCAGACGCTATTTTGATATGTAAAAGATTGGGATTTGTTGTTGGTTTTGAAGGATTTTATTGAAGTAGGGGAGATGGAGATGGAGTAGCTGAGGAGCTAAAAATGGCTTTTATATGCCTATGTTGATGCAAAAACTATTTCAAACTACGGTAATGTATTGTACTACGGTAATGTATTGTGGCAGTTCTTACATTTATATTTGATGGTGCATTCAACAAGTTTTTTGTCGTTTGCTACATGATTTGATGCGGGGTGCACGATATGAAATTACATCCTAAGAATTTTATTTTCAGGTTTAAGAGTTTTTGGCTCTTACAAATCTATTTGATTTCTGAAATTCAATTCACTTATTCTATCTTTTGATTCATTCACAAAGGATGTCTTCTCGACAAGCGGTCTTCAAATGCAGGTATTATATATTATGGTAATTTAATTCATATTAAGGTTATCTGGAAAAATGACGTAAAGAGAAGGAATTGCTTGACATTAAAATTTGATAGCACGTTTACTCCTTTTCATCTTAACTTTCCGCTTTCAAGAATTGCTTTTTACATGAACATTTACAACTGCCTTTTGAAATGATTTTATTGGGGTTCATCAATGTTACATTAGATATGTACTTGGTTTTTTTTGTTTGGTCAGCAAGGACGGAAGTTTTCAATGAACACGATTTCGGGGATCATGTGCAGGTCGATGAGCTCCCCTCCGCTCTCCAACTACTCCGTTATTTTTCTAAATATCTATGTTTCAACGTCGTTATTATCGTCTGTAGTGTAATTTCCTTTTTCATTCTAATGGTGATTCTATGTTCGTGTAATCAGGAAAAGTGTTCGACATCTGATGCCTCTAACTTCCCATTCTCTCTTAACCAATATAAACCAGATGTTGCATCAGTATGACTTTCTAAACCTTCCTACAGGTAATTTTTTAAATTATGTTTTTAGTCGTATATTTGTACCTTATAAAATTGTAATTACGAATGAAGATCTCCTTTTGGTGAGATCCTTCAATTACGAGATGTGAAAGATTTCTGCACGCTTTTGGATGAAGTTTAATCAGTTCTCCTTTTGGTGAGATCCTTCAATTACGAGATTTGAAAGATTTCTGCACGCTTTTGGTTGAAGTTTTAGCATAAGCACTCATAATTTTTCAAGTAGGTTTCATAGTTTAATAAATTATAATTTATGAACTCTTTACATGGTTGAAGTTTCAGCAGAAGCAGCTCATAATTTTTCAAGTAGGTTTCATAGTTTAAGAAATTATAATTTATGAACTCTTTACATTGTTCATATCGTTTCGTTAAGATGTATGTTATGTAATGGGATGGTTGGAAACTCCCTCGGGCTTTCTGGTATTAAAACTCATTTGGAAGGATTTACACAAGCGAATTAAATGAAGTTATTTAATTTACAAGTTATATCGAGTTAAATCTTTTGTTTTGAATATGACCGATATTTACACAAGGGCATTTTCAAGAATCCGGAGCCAGTAACAGAGTATGATTGTAATTGTTATATTGCTATGAGAATGTCCGTAGGCAGTAAGATGATTTCAATTATTAACTTTTTCTTAGTATAAACAATTGTATAATGTTTGTTTATGAGTAGTATTTCTGAACAATTAATGTTGTACTTTTGATTAAATATGTTTCAACAATTAACATATGGTTTATGGTTTTGAAGCATTAAATAACTGTATGAATTAATTATGTTTTTATATTTAATAACTAATTATTTACTTGGTTAAATTTACTTATTTTTTATATTTTATTATTTTTTGGGCATAGTATAATTTGTGTTTATTGCATTTAAATTTATTAAAATTTTACAATGTTTTTATATTCAATAACTAATTATTTACTAGGTTAAATTTACTTAATCTTTATATTTTATAATTTTTTGGGCATAGTATAATTTGTGTTTCTTACATTTAAATTTATTAAAAATTTACGTTTAATTTTTAATAAACATTATTATTAATTATAAATAATTTCAATGATTTTTTATACTTTTTTTTCCTATTTTGTTTTGTTTAATTGTAAGTATTTTTTATTTTATTTATTAATCTAATTTGTTATATATAATTTGTTTTTTTAACCTTTAATTTTTAATAAATATTATTATTAATAATAAATAGTTTTAATGATTTCTTATAATTTGTTTTGATATTTTTGCTTTACAAATTTAATTTGTTATGTATAATTTGTTTTTTTCAACCTTAGTATTTTTTTTAAAATTTTTTGTTTTTGTTCTATATCAATTGCAATATTTTAGGATTCTAACCAAGGACTTCAAATCCTCAATTTAATTGCTCAACCAAACCTCTCTTAGTATTTTTTACCGATTGTTTTTGGGCAAATTTTTTCCAATTTTTTTTGGAATATGAGTATTTTTTATTTAGTTATTTTTTATATTTATTTATTTTTTGGCATAGTATAATTTATTTTTTTGGATTTTTAATAAATATTATTATTAATAAAAAATAATTTTAATGATTTTTTATACTTCACATTTTGTTTTGCAGATTTAATTGTAATTATTTTATATTTTTTCTATAAATCTAATCTGTTATGTATAATTTGTTTTTTTTGCATGTTTATAATTTTAATTTTTAATAAATATTAGTATTAATTAAAAATTATTTTAATGATTTATTACTTATTTTTTACAAATTGTTTTTGTGCCAATTTTTTTGAAACGTAAGTATTTTTTATTTAGTTATTTTTTATATTTAATTATTTTTGCCATAGTATAATTTTTTTTTTGCAGAGGTTTGTAAGTTTAATTTTTAATAAATATTATTATTAATAAAAAATAATTTTAATGATTTATAATATTTTGTTTTGAAATTTTGTTTTGGAAATTTAATTGTAAGTATTTCTTATTTTATTTATAAATCTAATTTGTTATATATAATTTGTTTTTTTACAAGTTTGTACTTTTAGTTTTTAATAAATATTATTATTAATAAAAAATAAGTTTAATGATTTCTTATAGTTTATTTTGACATTTCGTTGTCCAGATTTAATTGTAAGTATTTTTTATTTTTTTTATTAATATAAATTATTATGTATAATTTGTTTTTTGCAGGGTTGTATATTTAATTTTTAATAAATATTATTATTATGTTAAAAGAAAAATATGTACATAATTATGTTAAAAGAAAAATATGTACATAATTATGTTAAAATATATATTGTAAAAAAATAACCTTAATATTGCAAAAAAAATTCAATCGCAAAATCTATATTAATTATGTAAAAAAAAATTCAATATCTCAAATTCAACCATATGGAAAAGAAAAAAGGATTGAATTAATACAACTTTGCGATTAAAGGATTGAATTAATACAACTTTTTTCTTTTATGTACATATTTTGCGATCAAATCTCAATAATAATATTGTGAAAAAAAAAATTTAATCGCAAAATCTATATTAATATTGTAAAAAAAAATTCAATCGCAAAATCTATATATTGTCACTACCAAAATCTATATATTGTCACAACTTTCTATATCTTCAATTTCTTCAAATTTTAAACAACCTTAATGTAGAATATTAATTTATCACAATATTATTATTTACACAATTTATTTAATTTAGAACTTCTATTTTAATTGATTTTCTATATATATTTTTGATAAAAAAAATTATTATAACTCAATTTAGTCCATTTATTTGTATCCAATTTCACTTTATTTATTCAAATCACATTCTTGATCCAAAATGTTGTAACCAAATTTTTATAGTTTACACAATTTATCATGGTTATATGACTCACTTTAGTCTTTTAACATATCACTCTAATATAATTATAAGTACAAATTTTTTTTTAACCATGGCGATATAGAAAGTACATCTCATCCAAGAGAAATCTGATTGTATGAAATCTCAGGGAATAATCGATACTTGAAGCAAGCATTTTGAATTATTTGTTTCTTTTTTTTTACATGTAATGTTTTATCTTTATAATGAGTTAAAAGCTGGGGACGTATGAGACGGTCGAGGCTGCTGCGTACTCCTTAGACATGGTCGTGTACGTACAAGCTCTGCGGGGAGTTCGCGAGCCTAAACTTCCCGAACTTATAGGACTTGATCTAGCGGTTGAGTCAAATAACTTAAAGTACTTCAATCTTCATAATGTATGTTTCATCAATTATATTTTAATTTCAGATTAATGGTTTTTTAAATATGTTCAAGTAAAGTTCAACTGCTTTGACGACCGCTGCTCATGACTTTTTGGGAACCTCTAATGCGGTTGTTAGAGTTTCTAATATTCCAGCTTACAGAGGGGTAATTCTATTAATAAATTGGACTTCTATTTCATGAACAATTAAAATTACTTTCTTTTTTAGTATAATGCTGAAGATTTTTTTTCTTCTTTGAGCCTAAGAAGATTGAATGAATTTCCTAAATACAAAGTACAAGAGACTGGATTTTCGATTATTTGTTATAAATCTTGCATCACCGTATTTTAACGGCAGCTTAATATTAATGTTGAGATAATCCAATTTATTAAATAGTTATAGATTCGGCTACCTCATCAAGGCCATAACAGGGAAATCCCTCCCGGGAAGCTTGCGGAAATTACTGAATTTGTTGAGCGTCTACTTTGGGGACCGCGTTTACAAAGTGAACCACTCGATGAACTTCTCAGGGACTGCATGGGGTACGAGAGAGGTTGGAGATGTCGCTAAGCGTGGAGCGTGTGGCCGAGAAGTGCCACCAAGCTGGGTTTAGATAGCCTGCTCACTTGGCACGCGTTTGATAAAGTTAGGGTTGTACTATACTTTAGCAAGGGTGACAAGGAGAAGGGTTTTTTTCTTGACCACTATGCTGGAGTGTTGTATGGGTTATAGAGATCCTTTATCTGTGGTTTAGCTTCTGCACTCTGGATATGTGCTAGAGCTTTTGTGAAAAAAAGGTATATATGGTTTTATTGGCTTTGTATTCCCCTGAACTACTGTTTAATCCTTTCGTATAATATCGAAAGCCAATCTCCGATTTACTTTTCTGCTTCTATTTATTATGAATTTTATCGTTAGGTTTGGATTGGTGTTTGCTTGCACATAAATTATACACGGGCATACATTATCTTAAACTGTGCATAATTAGTTCGGATTGATAGAGTACAATTAAAATACTTATAATACTAATTGGTTATTGTTATTAACTTATATACTTGGGTTAAGAACTGAATATAATTAACTTATATACTTGCGTTAACGGTTAAATTATGATGGTTCTTATAACCTGATGTTTGATTAATGTGACTCAATTTTTACTCAATTCTTATAATCTTATAACCTTCATGTGATGTGTACTCAATTTTTTTTATGCTTTAGTCTCTGAGGATACTTTATACAATATTCGATCTTTCCGTGTGGTCTATTGGGGAAGCATAATCAAATTTACATGGAAGTTGCTTAAGTTTTTTTATTTGAACAAGTGTTCAAGAGCATCTCCAACCGATACCAAAAACCTATTTTGGAGTAGGAGAGATCTCCAAAATACCAAAACATAAACTTATTATAAGTTTTAAGGTAAATTGGAAAACACGTGCATTCATATTACAGGAGTACCGATTGCATTTGTTGGAAAAAAGAAATTTAAATTTACAAAAAATGGTATTATTTTTAAATTTTAAATATTTAATATATTGGCCCAAAATCGGCTTCAAATTTGTCTTTACACGAATTCCCCTATTTTCAGAGACCTAAATATTTTTATTATAGAGAAAATCGTCATGGAGAAGCTATGTAAATAATTTATGAGCCAAAATATAATTCTGATGTCAGTTGATTGTTAGACAATTTTTCCTTTTAATTTTTTTTCAGAAAAGCATTATATTTTGGCTTGATGTCGTTGATTGTTAGACTATTTTTCCTTTTTTTTTTTTCAGAAAAGCATTATATATTGGCTCATACAGTGTTTTAATTCTACATATTCATTTTATATGCGATTAGTGTTATGGCTTCTAGCTGCAAAATCTATTTGCGTTTTTCTAAAACAATTTTTATTCTATGTATTCTCTTTTTAATGATATTTATTAATGAACTAACCAGAATATTACCCAACCCCATTAGATTTAACATTACTTACATAAATTTAACCATTTATTTTTATTAATTATATAATCATTCATCCTTTTATTATTTACACGAACGGGTTATATGATTTAAGTGATCCATCAAAGCGTAAGAAATTTCTCCATTATGTTAAAACAATTCAATGATTTTTTATCTTCTATATCAAATTTTAAATAAAAGTAAATTAATAAAAATAGCTATTGAGAATTGAGATAGTTGAAATATACAAACAAGCAAATTATTCAACCATTTAACTTCATTAGCTACATGACCATTGAATACCCACAATTGAACTTCAATTGCTAATCATTCATCTTTTTACGACTTATATGATTTAAGTGACCAATGAAAGTGTCAGAAATTACTCCATTATGTTAAAACACTTCACCATTTTTTTTTTCTATACCAAATTATAAATACAAAATTTTATTTCTTTTAAATATGTTTTTGTAGATTTTTACCATATAAATATAAATAATTTTAAGAATTACACTCATTTTCCATTATCTTTACTGTTTATCACTTTTCCTATACTATTTCTCTTCCAAGAAATACATGTCTTTTACAATTTACAATTGTCTTTCTAATTCGCAGTTTACATACATTTTTATTTTATTTTTCCTTATAATTATTAACACAAATGATAACAAAAATTGAAAAGTGAGATAATTGAAATAAAAACTAAAGTGACCAATGAAAGCGTAATTGTATTGAATTCCAAAGTGTAGTTACAAAAAAAATACCAAGGTTGTATATATGTGTATATATATAGGCCTAAAAATATATTTATCAAAAAAATCATAAATACAGATAAACTACAATTAACCTCCGCACGAGCCAAATCAACTAAATATAAAACACCATGAGTATTTTTCGCATTCAATATCCCTAATCATGTTGTCAGTTATATTAAGGATCAGAAGGATCATTTGCATCTACTCGGATAATTGATACCCGGTTGTTAATAAATTTGCAATTTTATATGATCTTATTTTGTAGGCCTTCAATTGCTCCTTCCCCCCTCACCACCGAATGTGAAGGAAAAAACTCCATTTTTGTTCGGTATGACTCTCTCAATTATTTATTTATTTACTTATTAATTAATTAATTAATTAATTTATTTAGTATGAATGTGAATTGCTTGAGCCTCTCTCAATTATTTATTTATTTACTTATTAATTAATTAATTTATTTATTTATTTAGTATGAATGTGAATTGCTTGAGCTTTGGCAAGAAGAATTGTCGAGTGTTATAACAGACTGTGCAGGTGGGACATGTGTGACCAGAGCGGAATGATTCAGAATATCGTTTATGAGAACACTCCTGTTTTAAATTGGACTCAGGGGCATCAGTTTTCGCGAGGATTAATTATCGATCTGAGTCGGAAACTTAGATCGTTTCGATCTCGGTGCTATACAACAGTGTTCGTTTCTGGCAGACTCAGGTAAATCACTACGACAGTGTATTATCCTCTTCCATATTGTTGTTGCTCTTTTTGGTGGGTTTGTGATGTTTGAGCAGACCAAATAAACAAGAGAACCCCGACCATAAACTATACGAAGATGCATCAGTTATACAAAAAGGGAAGAGGATACAGTCAACCATTGCGAGCTGAGTGTTGTGAAGGACATTGGCTACGAATACTTAGATTTAGCCATTAAGTTATTTATTCTTATTAATTAAATAAAGTGTAAATCTTATTATTCTGTTTTATTTTATTTGTTAAAATATTTAAATTGTAATTCACCTAACACTTTTTTCCAATTATGTGTATGCTGATAGTATTTTTTTTTTTGTATTTTTTTTCTGAATATTTATGTTATATATATATATATATATATATATATATGCATGAAAAACAGAATCTTTGCGATATTAGAAGCATGACTCGGTGTAGGAGATTTTTCAGACCTACCACTGCAAAAGTTGTCGAAGTGGACGAAATAGATTTAATTCGTTAATTTTTGCAGCATTTCTAAATTCAAGTTTTTATTTATTCTTATTTCTTATAACTAAGTGGTTTTTTCTTTTGTTAATTTGTTCTTTTTATATTGCTAATAGTTATTTATTTATTCTTTTCATATTTGTAGTAATTTATTTTCAGGTAATTTTAGCAAATGACATAATGTGATTGTTATAAAGTCGAGCATTCAGGTATGTACAATAACTCTCTTGCAATAAAATTTAATTCTATATGTATATTCAAGATTGTGAATATCAAGTCTTTTATCTTTTATCTGTTAATGAAATTTTGTTGATTATTTTGATTTGTATATGAATTTTATTATGCCCTCATCATTCATTGAATAGTTTGTTTTGTTTCAATTTTTTTTCTAATTATTTAAAACAAGAAGAAATATTATTTTAATTGTGATTCAAGGTGAAATATCAAAATCCAAGTTCGTTGTCTTTGGAAAATAAAAATAAAAATACATGTACTCTTTAATCCCAAGATCTTTATTTACTTTGGGTTTGCTCATTTAATTTGCTATATAAGATTTCTTTTTGTTTTCTATGTCAAATGTTAATTTTAAGTTTAATTTATATTCCTCATTTGATTCATTTGATATTTAATCATGTTTTTGTTGCTTTACAGACTTAAGTATATGAAACGGAGTTGTCTTATGCACGTTCAATATTACTTTACTATAGTGTATAAAAAATACATAAATAAAACTGAGATATGCGTGTAACCAAAATTCTCAATTTGTAATTGTTGTCAGCCAACTCTCATTGGCGAGATCCAGACACCGATGGGCAAGATGTTAGTTGAATTTATCTATTCAATGTCATAACAGTATTTTTGAGTTCTCATTACTTTGGGTAGGAAGTCTCCATTTTAGGCACAATGCAGATTATAAATAATTCAAAACCTGATTATATTTAAATCATTTATTATTTAATTTTTTTTCTTCTTCATGTTTTTTTGTATGCATGCATCGTCTATTTTTTGTTTTGCAGGTAATATTGGCGGTGTGTTTTTTTCGCGACTTCTGAATAATTGGATATTTATGTGGTTATTTGAGGTATAAAACTTTTTAGCACCATAACTCTTTGAATTTGATGCTTGAAATATGAGAACATATGTATCTGCCTCCCCTCGATTTCTTTAACCATAGCGATATAGAAAGTACATCTCATCCAAGAGAAATCTGATTGCATGAAATCTCAGGGAATAATCGATACTTGAAGCAAACATTTTGAATTATTTGTTTATTTTTTTTACATGTAATGTTTTATCTTTATAATGAGTTAAAGGCTGGGGACGTATGAGACGGTCGAGGCTGCTGCGTACTCCTTCGACATGGTCGTGTACAAGCTCTGCGGGGAGTTCGCGAGCCTAAACTTCCCGAACTTGCAGGACCTGATCCAGCGGTTGAGTCAAATAACTTAAAGTGCTTCAATTTTCATAATGTATGTTTCGTCAATTATATTTTAATTTCAGATTAATTGTTTTTTAAATATATTCAAGTAATTAATGTAATAAATATTTAATTTTTTGCAGGTTTGTATGCAAATTGGCGATAGAGACTCATCCATAGTATCACTTCATTTTATTGGTGATTTCTTGGACAATTTTCGCTTCAATTTATTTTTTTGAATTTACCTTAGTTTATATCATTCGATAGGTAGTATTTCTTATAAGGTATATCTATGTGTGTTTTAATTATTTGTTTTAGAATTGTTTATTTGTATTATGCCTTCGTATGTCGTTTTGGATATGATACCTTTTTAGAATATCATCAGACTAACGGTTAGTGGTTACATTGAGGTTAATATATCTAGATTTCGTCATGCATAAACTATTAATGTTTACATTATGTTGTTTTTCACATGATATATAAACATTTTTTTGAACTTTAATCTACGAGAGAACCTATAATTGGATTTAAAAGAAAAATAAGTGATAAAGATTAGAGAATCATTTTTGTAGATTTGCTGGATTAGTTCATCAATGGTAAGATGGTAATAGTTTGACGTTTTGGAAAAGTTAATTGCAACCAATGTTATAAATAATCTAGCTACTTATATGATTTTAAATCACTACCATATTAGTTTTATTTTGTTTTTTTTATATATCTCTAATTATTATTTCATATTTTTTATTTTCTTCATGTCTAATTCATTTTATTTATGTTTTTTACAACTCAAATCATTTTTTTTTATATTCATTCATATCAGGATTGTTGTTCATACTGTTTAATTCAGTTTTTGTCCCCTTAATTCTCTTGATGAGCTATGCCGGTGTAAATAGAGTCATTGAAGTATCATTTGAATATCAAGCCTATGAAGTTATTGAGAAATTGGCCTACATGAAAAGAGAGCAGGTGCCATCACACACATATGTATGCACGCCCACATTAATAGTTCAAAAACATTTTATATTATCAGTTTTTAATGATTGTAGGTATTTTTTTAGCTTCGCCTAGCTAAGCTAATTTAGATGTTACAGTAGTTCGGTGATCTATCTATGCTTTTAAGTACTATTTGCATTTTTATTATTCTCAAAAGATTGTTTACTATGTTCTGTTTTCGGTTGGAATTGTAAAATTTTGGTTGCAATAAGAGAAGAATGAGTCATGTTTCAGCTATGGATCAATATATTAAGGTCCTCTCGAGAAATGATTTGTATCAAAATTTCTTATTGCAAGCATTTTTTCTTTTTCAAGAAGTCATGTGCGGTTGTCTCTCTGAAAGTCCAGTATATCATTAAAGCGAGATGCGAAGTAATTTCAAGAATTTACAAATAATGTAATGATGACTTTTTTTGGGAAAAATAAAATTATGATCATTGTGGGGTATTTAATTGAAGTTGTAATTTTATTCTCAAATGCTTAGGCTAATGTGAGATATAATGTCTATAGTATAAATATACCTATAACTGGACAAACTTATTTGTCTATTTTTATATTTTAATTAACAAATATGTACATTTCTATTTTTATCAATTATGTATTTTTTGTGATTTTTTAATTTTGTGATATTTTGAATTTTTTTTTGTTACATGGATGAATTTTAAAATCATGCGTAGATATATTAAAATCATGCGTAGATATAAGATTCTTAAAAATCATGCGTATGTTTATAGGCGAAGCAGGAATATCCAATACATGGAATGCCACTAAAGTTATTTTTGATCAGAATCTTGATGAAATCGTTGAGTTTAAGAGCAGGTTAGTTGTTTCCTTGATTATTTTACATAAAAAATTAACAAATGACTTTATGCTATATATGTAACATTTTCTTATTTTGTGAAACGGATTTACTAAACTCAAATACTATTTTCTTGAGTCTCAATCAATTGAAGTCTGTCTCTGAGGTTTTATTTTTATTTGATATATATTTGTAATTATTTTCTTTTTATTAATATATTAATCTAACATTTTTTTCTTATTTTTAAACATTTTCCAAAAAACTACAAATTTTAGCGGGTGAAGGCTTGGATAGTTGTTTCAATTTCAGAGATTATGTATGATAGAGGATGGTCTTATACAAATTGTAGCAAATGCAAACATAAGGTGAAACAAGCTGCTTCCAGATTCTGGTGTAAATATTGCAAGGATAACGTCTTTGGGGATGAACAGTTTAAAATAACTATTAATGTTGTTGATGTCTCTTCAAATGCAATTTTTATGTTGTGGAATGATGTTTCTAAATCCATAATTGGAATGAAAGCTTCGCAAGTGTGGCAGAATTTGATTCAGGTTTTATTATCTTTGTGTTTATAAATTTTAATAATTTTTTTATATTATTATGCAACATTATGAATTAATTTGTGTTTCTAATTTTTGTTATGTTTTCCGTTAGTTCTCTCGAGTTGATCCTCATGTTGAATTGAAACTGAAAGATGTTTCTAAAGATCAAAATATGTAGTCTGCCGATCTATTTCAAAAATTTTAACCTTTATATTGTTATCGAAGAATACATTACTGATAACATTTTATGATTTCTTAGGCGGATCTACTAATAAATCTCCTATAGTCGAGAGTGGTCACAGTTTAGTTTTTATAAATAGTGGTATGGCGACATGCGAAGGATCAACTTCAAATGCTCCAATTCAGAATAATGTAGTCCCTTCAGTAGTAAATAGAACGATCGGAGCTCCAAAGCGGAAGGGAAAAGAAAACCAGCCAAGTGCTTGCGCATTGAATAATCAAGTACTTTCTAAGGAGAATGCAAAATATCCAGGTTAATCTTTTTCAACCGCATGCATTATTTTTAATTTACTTTGTAATAAGCATGAATTAATAAAAGTTTTAAAATTTTCATTGTTTTAAGGTTATCACGACATTGGTGATCCGGTTTGGAAATGTATTCATTGCGGCGCTAAATTCTGGAGAGATGAGAGAATAGAAAAGTCCAGAAATATTTCAGGACTTCCAAAGTATAATTTGTGCTGCGTTCATGGTTAGTATTTGTTATTATATTTTATGTCATTTGTGTATTCATAATGATATTTTTTTTTTTTGGTAGATAATTTGTTTTATTTATATAAAGTATTAGGATAGTTAAACAACTGTTTTTTTGGTCTCGGGTAAAATTAAGTTACCAGCCATCCTGGACCCTCCACAAAAGTACAAAGATTTATTGTACGGAAATGGGCCGATGAGTAAAAAATTTCAAAAGTCAATGCGAATGTACAATATGATCTTTTCTTTCACTTCAATGGGAGGGAAGATCGACAAGTCATTTAACGACGGAAGGGAAGCTCCTATTTTCAGATTAAATGGCGATAATTATCATTTGATTGGTAGTTTACTCCCAACCCGAAGCGATAGAGCTATGTTTGCTCAACTGTACATCTACGACACTGAAAATGAAGTAGTAAATAGGATTAATTCCGTAAGGTTAGATGTTTTGATTAATTTATGGTATTCAATTATTTGCATCGAGATTGCGGTTTTTATTTTTTTATTTAAATTCTGATAAATTTAATTAATATCGCATTGTCTGTTTAACAGTAACGCTGCAGACAAACAGGCTCAGCTACAAGATGCTGAGTTTCATGCCGAGATCGTCTCTCTTCTCAAGAGCGTACTGAATGAGAATAATATGTTGGTTCTTTGGTTTCGCTATGCCGGGGAAAAGATACGTGAACATAGTGAAAATTTGTTCACTGAAGATGACATTAAACTGAGGTTGATTTGCCGAAGGAGTTCTGATGGCCAAAGATACAATTTGCCAACTGTTTCGGAGGTGGCGGCTTTAATTGTTGGAGATGTTGATAACCTGGAGGATCACAGGGATATTATTATTGAAACTCGATCAAAGACTTTACAGCGCATAAATGAGTTGCATGTGTCGTATTTGCCGCTCCAGTATCCGTTGCTATATTTGCACGGAGAAGACGGATTTAGAGATGACGTTCCTCATCGTAAAATGACTAGGAGTAAAGAAGTTTAAAAAAGAAAGGTTTCAATGAAAGAGTACTTCTCTTACATGCTGCAGGAAAGGGATACTGAATCTCCTCATATTCTTTTTGGACGACGTTTATTTCAACAATTCTTGGTTGACGCTTATACGATGGTTGAGTTGTACAGAATTACTTACATAAAAAATCATCAGCAGGATTTCAGATGTGACTCTTACGCTGCGTTGGGCGAAGCATTAATTAGTGGAGAGACTAACTTGGCAGAAACTGGTAAAAGGATTATTTTGCCTTCTTCTTTCGTTGGTGGTGCCCGATTCATGATACAGAATTATCATGACGCAATGGTTGTATGTAGGTGGGTAGGATATCCAAATTTGTTTATTACTCTCACGTGTAATCCGAAGTGGGATGAAATAGAGAGGTATTGTAAAGAAAGAGGATTGACTGCAAATGATCGACCGGATATTCGTTCTCGAATGTTCCACACTAAGTTAGACAACATGTTGAGAGATATTCGTCAGGGAAAGCTGTTTGGGGAGTTATCTGCGAGTTAGTGCATCCTTTATCTATTTTTAATTTTCAACTGTTCTTATTTAATTAGTTTAAAGTTTTATATTCTCATTGTGTTTAATTCTTATTTTCAGTTGTTTATACTATCGAGTTTCAGAAACGTGGAATGCCCCATGCTCATATTCTACTGTTCATAAAAAATTTCCCCCAGACAGCAAGTCCAGGTGTCGTCGACGGTATTATATCTGCGGAGATTCCTGATTGCAAGGAAGATCGGGATTATTATGACGCGGTCAGTGAGTTCATGATTCATGGTCCGTGTGGCGTAGCAAATAAAAAATCACCGTGCATGGATGAATGTCGATGTACAAAAAAAATCCCGAAGAAATACGTTGATCGCACAACGGTAGATAATGATGGCTTTGTCGTTTACAAAAGAAGGGATGATGGCAGGACAATATTAAAGGGAGGAATTGAACTTGACAATAGGTATGCTTTTAGGATGTTTCGTTTTATTTATGCTTAGATAATAAAAAATAAAATTTATCTTTGAATACTTCGTTTAGAATGCCATTGTATAAAATTCATCTTCTAATAATCTCATTGGGTTCATATTTTTTTCAGGTCTGTTGTTCCCCATAACCCTTATCTCCTGAAAAAATATAGATCCCATATTAACGTGGAGTGGTGCAATCGTTCGCGTTCTATTAAATATTTGTTCAAGTACGTTCACAAAGGACACGATCGAGCAACTGCCGTTTTTTATCAGTCTCACAATGACGCTGCTGGAAATAAAATTGTTGATGAAATAAAGCAATATTTAGATTGCAGATACGTATCGGCTTCGGAAGCGGTGTGGCGGTTATATGGATATGAAATTCATTTCAACCAGTCTAACATTGTGAGATTGAAATTTCATCTGCCTAACGAGCAGGTTGTTGTATTTAGGGAAGGGTCGTCTGTTACGAATGTTGTGGCCAGAGCAGCGGGTAAAGATACTATGTTTACAGCTTGGATGATTGCAAACAGTAAATTTCCAAGAGCAAAAGAGATAACTTACGCTGAGTTTCCTATGAAATTCGTTTGGGTTGAGAAGGAACATGCTTGGCGGCCAAGGAAGAGAAGAGTTGCTCTAGGGAGATTGAACTATGTACATCCAGCCAGGGGGGAGTTGTATTATATGCGACTTCTGTTGAATGTTGTGAAAGGTTGTGAATCGTATGATGATATTTATCGTTATAACGGGATACGATATGAAACCTTTAGAGAAACCTGTTTCGCCCGTGGTTTGATTGATGACGATAATGAGTTTGTTAAAGCCATTGAAGAAGCTGCAGTTTGGGGTTCAGAAACAATGCTTCGAATTTTATTTGTGAATTTGATTACTTCTGATTCTGTCAGTCGGCCAGAGATTCTTTGGGAAAGTTGCAGCCATCTACTCACACCAGATATCTTAAATAAATATCGTATTCGTTTGGAATGCCCTGGTATGATTATTAACATCTCCAATTCATTCTTTACAGTTTGTTCCCGTGTTGACGACATAAATGCACTATACATCGGGTCTAAGAGTCCTTAATATGATTTTTTATTTCTTCTTTTTTTTTACAGATTTGATTCTCAGTGACGATCAAATTAAAAATTTGTGCTTGAGGGAAATTGAAGATGTAATGCAAAGAAAAGGGAAAACCCTTTTAGATTACGCCAAGATGCCGTATCCGCAGCACGATGAAGCTATTGGTAGAAATCGCCTTATAGCGGAAGAGATGAATTACGATCGAAAAAAACTTACAGAAGAGCACATCAGGCTGGTCGGAATGCTCAATCGTGATCAAAGCCAAGCATATGAATCGATAATGTCTGCTTTCCACGAAAACAAAGGACAAATTTTCTTTCTATATGGTTATGGAGGAACCGGCAAGACATTTGTTTGGAACACTCTCTCTGCCGCTGTTCGTTCAATGGGACATATTGTGTTGAATGTTGCTTCTAGCGGAATAGATTCTCTTCTCTTACCCAGAGGCAGGACAGGTCATTCAAAATTTTCAATTCCTTTGAACTTAACCGATGATTCAACCTGCAATATAAGCAAGAGAACCGAACTCGCAGAGTTGATTCAACAAGCTAAAATGATTATATGGGACGAAGCTCCCATGACGCATAGGTAATAAAACGTCTCTCATTCTCAGGTTTCATATTTCACAGTGTTTGTGTTTTCTTTTGCTGAAAATTATCTAACTGAAGTTGACTTTGTATAATTTTTTAGGCATTGTTTTGAAGCACTTGATCGAAAAATGCGTGATATTATGCGAAGTTCTGATCCGCGAGCTAATGAAAATCCCTTTGGGGGAAAGTTTATTGTATTTGGAGGGGATTTTCGTCAAATTTTGCCGGTAATTGCTAAAGGTACGAGACAGGATATTGTTCATGCGACGATTAATTCCTCCAACATTTGGAGAGAATGCAAAGTCTTGAGGTTGACGACTAATATGAGATTGCAGAATGTTGTGGACGAAAATGATTTAATTACTTTAAGAGAATTCTCTAATTGGATGTCTTCGATTGGGGATGGAACTATAGGAGACGACAATGATGGGGTTGCTGTTCTAGAAATTCCCAATGATCTTCTCATAACCTCTTCCGATGATTTCATCAGTTCAATGGTTGATGCAATATATCCGGATTTCTCAAATCATATTGGAGATGTGGAATTCTTACAAGGTAGGGCCATTTTGGCCCCGACTTTGGAAGAAGTTGATTCTATTAACGATTACATGGTTTCGATGCACTCTAAGGATGAAAGAATATATCTTAGTGCTGATTCGATTGAAAAGTCTGAGGGTGCAGAGAATATGTTTGCAAACATGCACTCCGTTGAATTCTTGAATACCATCAAATGCTCAGGGTTGCCGAATCATCAGTTGAAGTTAAAGGTTATTTCTATCTTATTTGTAATGTTTTTATGTTTGTTCGTAATATAAAATATTAATGGATGTTATGCTCCTTAATGTTTATATTAAATGGTATCTTCTTCGTAAAATGAAAATGTAGATTATTTTATTTATTGTTTGTATGCTTGATGCATATGAACATGATGTTTAGTTATTGATGTTTACTGATTTTTTTTTTTTTAGGTTGGTGTTCCGGTGATGTTGATAAGAAACATTGATCACTCGGCAGGACTGTGCAATGGAACTCGATTGGTGGTAACCAAACTTGGGACTTATGTTATAGAGGCACGAGTCTTGGGAGGCAAAAAAGCGAATGAAATTGTTTATATTCACAGGATGACGCTTTGTCCTTCTGATTCGAGGATTCCTTTTAAATTTCAACGAAGACAATTCCCGTTGATGATATCGTATGCAATGACGATCAATAAAAGCCAAGGTCAATCGTTGACAGATGTTGGTGTGTTTTTGAAGAAACCGGTTTTCACTCATGGGCAACTGTACGTTGCTGTTTCAAGGGTGACGAATAGAAGTGGGTTAAAAATTTTGTGTTGTGACGAGAATGGTAAACTTACAAACAAAACAAATAATGTGGTGTTTAAGGAAGTCTTTCAAAATTTGTAATAAAAGTTTAGAATTTTGCCTTTTAATGTTTCCTTTAGAGAATTTAAATGAAGTTCAAACATATACTTTACTATTGTAATGTATGTTTTAAACGAAAACAAATTATTTTAAACGATATTGTAGAGAGCTATGTACGTAAAATCACGAACACCGCAAGATCAAGGGCAGGTTAAAACATCAAACACGTAAAGTTATATCCCGTGCATCGCATGGGTGTTACACTAGTTCATAATTTAAACTTACAAATTGTAACGTATATATAATTATATTATATATTCTTTCAATAAGCTAATTTAACTTAGTGGTAAAAGTTATCACTTCTATCCTCAATGAATTCAGCTTGTGATTTTAACTCTGTATTTACAAGTATAATGCAACGTACATCTACTTACTAATGTGTGCAAGCTGACTTCTGCTTATGATTTGTACGTGTAATTAGATAAAACGTTATAATTTTTTTATTTTTTTTTTATAATTTTTATATATTTTTTATTATAAGTAGTTGACGATCAAATAAGAAACCAGTTGGTAGCAAAAATATTTTTCATTTTCTACAAGTGCTGAAGTGACAGGTCGTTAATTTTGATGTGGCGACTTCAACTAATTATGATTTTAACTCCATGTATACAAGTATAATGCAACGTACATTTAATTAGATAAAACGTGACATTTATAATATGTGCAAGTATAATGCTTACTATATAGTATAACTTTTATTTTAGTATTTTTTTTAATATTTTAAATATTTGATGTCACTTTATTCAATTGAAACTAAAATTTACTACACAAATATTTATGTAGTTAATCTCATAAATATTTTCACTTTTTTTTTTCGATTAAAATGAATTTTTTTTACCTTTTTATTTTATTTTTTAAAAGTATATTTACAATTATGTACTTCACTTAATTTGATCACTTTAAAAATAATTTTTATTATTACTTTTATTATCAACATGGTAAGAAAAATCAACTTTTCATATTACGTACAAACAAAAGTTACACAAATTGAAGATAATTTTAAATTAAAACACTTACAGTATTTATTACTCATAAATACATTTAACATTAAGTTTGGGTGATACATAAACGAAATTATTTTGTAGTGTGATAATAGAAGAAATTTTGGATTGGAATTGGTTAGTTAATTAACTAAACGATAATATGAATTAATTGAATTAGGATTAATTAATTTACTAATAGTTAGTTGTTATCGATTATCTTGTGTTGTTGCACCACCACACGTTGATCTCATCTCTTTATATCAATATGGAAAATATTGTGATCGTTTCCTTTTTCTACTCTCCCCAACTTATTTTGGTTTTTTTCTTTACTTTATAATTTGTTTTTTATTTGATACTAAATACTAATACTCTTGGGACATAGAAACTAAGTATATTATTTCAAGTTTTTTTATTAGTTTTTGATTAAATAACAAAAGTAATGAGCTATGTATTTTTATTTTACACAAAAGTTTGAATTTATATATTTTAGGTGTTTTTAATGTTTTAGGCTCTTTAACTGTTATTATTAAAATGAAAGCTCATTCTTTTTATCTTTATACGTTATAGTGTTATTATTAAAATGAAAGTTCATTCTTTTTATCTTTATACGTTAGAATTTCAAATTTTGCATGTTCTGCGATAGGTTTTTTTATATTTTTATATTTATATAGTATGATAGCATTGAAAATATATATATTTGTTTAAGATAAATTAAATTACTATTTTTCAAATCGACAATTGATTAGTCAAATTAAAGTATTATTAACAAAAAAAAAAATGAAGTCAAAATTTTGTTGGAATGGACGAAATTTTGAGTACATACTCATAGTGTCAGATTTTGGTGGAATAACTTATTGTTAATTTTTGTACCGAAATTAAAATTTTGACAATTTATGGATACGACGAATTTAATGGCCGTGTTTGATTTCTGATTTGGAACATCACTTTATTGATAGCTAGTGGTGGCGATGGTTGCAAGTGGTAGATTGTTCGGTTGCTAGCTAAAATTATGTTCGAAACCGTATATTATATATATATAGTTTCTGGAGTTTATTTTATGCTACCTAAAATCCACCCAAAATGTAAATATGTGTTTATTACAAAAGAAATTAATCAATGAAAACAATTAAAAAATTAAAATGTGTAGACATGTAAATGTGTTTATGAAATTAAGATAGTACTCTTTGATTAGAGAATTAACCATGTGTTTATGAAATTAAGATAGTACTCTTTGATTAGAGAATTAACCAGTTTCGGTAACACTGATGTGAAGTCACTCAATAATTTATTTTTAATTTCTTTATTGTGGTTGTGTTGGTGAAGGCAAGATATAGTGTATGTGGAGTTGCGATAATTAATTAATTATTACGTACTAGCTAGTGAATAACGAAATAACATCACTAATTAATTAATTACCGTTAGAAGGTCATTCATCTGGATCGTCCGTCTTAATACAAATGATCATATATATAATTCATTTCCCAAATTCCCAACTTCAATTATCATTTTATCCAACAATTGACAAACCAACTACCTCCCCTTAATTTTACTCACCACCACCACTCTAGAAAAACATTTGTTACTCTCAATTTTGTTTATTGTTTAAATAATTATTCATTTATTTTTTAATGTACGTAATTGACGCAGGGAAGCAATAAACAAACGATTAAGACTCGTTGATTCTAAAAATACCCGAGAATTAAAACATCAAGACTTTCGTTGATTCCGAAGAATACCGAAACCTGATAAAAACCTCAGGAACTTTTTTATTTCATATCAAAACAACTACGTAAAAATAAATGACAAAAGTAGAATATAAATAGTACTAAAACCCTAACAGAATAAATTAAAATAATAAATAAAAATAATATTAATAGCTTGGACAGAAAGAAACAATCTTTTCTTTCTATGTATCTGCATCATTCACCCCCTCTAGGAGAAGGTTCGACCGCGAACCCGAAAATCGAGCACGAAAATGCCGGGATCAAACACCAATCGTCGGTAATCTTGAGTGCACAGCGCAAGGGCATCGACACGTTGACAAGGCGCAGGGACAATGGCAAGAAGAACTATCGCAGGGGCATCAACTTGAACAAGCGACGCAAGGGCAACGGCAACGACATCGGGATGAAGCGCAACTTGAGGAAGCGACGTAGGGTCAGCGGCAACGACATCGGGATGCATCGCAAGAACATAAGCATGCAAATATGGTGCATATGTGATATCATCTCCTTTCAGCGCAAGAGTAAAAACATGTTGATGTGGTGTAGGGGTAACACCATCAGAATTCATCACAAGTGCCACGGGGATTTCCGAAAAGGGCTCTTCATCAAATTTAGGGGGACCATCATATGTGGATGACTCTTCTTCCACACGTAGCGTGTGAGGGTGAGAGAACGGGCAAGTCTCATGACGGGGGCTGATCGCGCCACACTCAAAGCAGCATACTACAGCCGAGGTCGATGGCGACTCCACGCTGACGGTGGGGTCGGGGATAGGCTGACGACGAGAAGACATCGTTTCGGCTCTGATACCAACTGACGCAGGGAAGCAATAAACAAACGATTAAGACTCGTTGATTCTAAGAATACCTGAGAATTAAAACATCAAGACTTTCGTTGATTACGAAGAATACCGAAACCTGATAAAAACCTCAACAGAGGAACTTTTTTATTTCATATCAAAACAACTACGTAAATAAATGACAAAAGTAGAATATAAATAGTACTAAAACCCTAACAGAATAAATTAAAATAATAAATAAAAATAATATTAATAGCTTGTTTTCTTTCTATGTATCTGCATGCATCAGTAATTCATCATTTTTATTATTTTTTATTTTATGGCATCCATTGTGCAATGACACGACATGTGTTGCTAATTTAAATTTAATCGAACAATAACTTCGAAGAGGAATTTGATATCAACAGTCCTAAAATAAACTAAAAAAATAAGCAAATAAAGCAAAAAATGAAACAACAGTAAACATGGAAACATTAAAACAAATCATGAAAAGAGATCAAGAACTTTCATTATAATAATTAATTTTGAAAATTGCCTCAATATCACAATGTTTTAAGATCTAAATGAGGTGTATTCGATCAAGAGTCTGTAGAATTTTAATGGATTTTTAAAATCTTGGGGTATTCAATTCGGATTTTTAAAAGTCTATTAAAATCCGGAGATATTCAATTAAAATTTTAAGAAATCTTAAAAAATCTACATGTATTCAAAACTCTATGGATTTTAATAGTTTGTTGATTTTAATGGATTCTCCTTAAAAATTATTACTAAATTTGACTTCTCAAAATCTCTCAGAGAGATTTCGACGGATTTTTTCAACACGAAAACTCAAACACGAAAAATAAAATAAACAATCGTCATTTATTAAAAGTATTACACAAATCTACTATCTATATAAAATAATCAAAATTTTATTTGAAAAATTGATATTATTATTTTTCGTTAAAAATAATTATTTAAATATTATATTAATAATAAATTATTTTGTATTTGTTATGTACAATAATACGTTTCTTAATAAAAATCCAAATATAATAATTTAATTATTAATATTATTATTCAATTTATTTAAAAAATTATTCATAATAATTTATTTACAATTGTATATTGTTTAATATTTGATAGAATATAATCAAAATTTATCACATCTCGACACCAATGAATTTTTTTTTAAAAAATTGATATTTCAAAGTCAAATGAAGATTTTTTTAAAAAAATTGATATTTTAAAGTCAAATAACGAAAGTTAATAAATGGAGAACACGTATTTCTAGAGCGATAGAGTTAAACAATGAGTTTCAAATATAAAAATGATAAAAATAAAAAATAAATTATTTATTTTATTTTTCTAAAAAAAATTGATTTTGTATATAAAAATATGTTATATACATTTGATAAATGAAGAACAAGTATTTCTTAAGCGAGAATGGGTAAATAATGAGTTTCAAGTATAAAAGTGATAAAAATAAAAATTACAAAAATAATTTATTTATTTTAATTTTTAAAAAAAAATTTGATTGTTTATATAAATTATGTTTATATAAATTTGTATTTTAAATTCTTTAAAAGTCTATCTAAATTAATAATAAGTATATTTTACAAAATTTTGAAATCTATAAAAATCTATGAAAATCAATCATAAATTAGTGAAAAAGTCAGTCAAACTCTTTATAGAGTCTATGGATTTTATAAATCGTAGACTTTTTAAAGTCAATTAAAATCCTACAAACTCCTAAACGAATACACTCCCCTAAGAGTAGCATGAAGTGTGTAATAAACAAGTCTTATTCTCTGTTTTTTTTTTTTTACATAATTTCACTTAATATCAAAATAAATTAAATTAAAATAAATAATAAATAATTAACAATTAATAATTTTAGTTATGCAATCTAGTTACTATTAAAATATTACGGAGTATTAATATTTTTGAAAAAAAATACTTAATAATTTATAATAAAAAATATTATTATTTTTATTAAAAAATTAATTCAATTTCAACTCATGCAATTTAGTTCAGTTCATTTGATTTTAGTCTAAAATCAATAAATACGTCTTATTAAAATATATAATGCGTTTTTTTTTTATTATTGAAATGGAGTGCTTATTTAACTTGCTTCTATTCTTGTAAAGCTAAAGCTCAAATGTTCAGCTCACAATCTCTACAATATTGTGTTTTACTACGTAAATGAGTTAGAATACAGATTTTTCAACTACCGTCAATTAAACTGTCAATTAAAATTACAGTAAAATCTCTATAAATTAAATTGTTGTCGAAGAAATGAGTTCGACTACCGAATTTGTTTCTGATGTAAACAATTAATTATAGCTGATTGACCTATTTAATTCATATTTTATTTAATTTTTTTATATTGTATGTATAGATTTATTCAATTAAGTTATGTTGAGCCATTTAAATATTTATTGATCTAATGAGTCATTTGAATATTAATTGGGCCGAAATGGGTTTGAGACTTAAATTTTTTATTACTATAGTAAATTTATTTTTTATTACTATAGTAAAAATAAAGTAAACTACTTTATGTTGGTTTGATTCAATTTCGTTTTTTTTCTTTATCGAACATGTCCGTATTAATAATAAATAAATAAATGTTTTAAATTTTTAATATTTACATAAATTTAATAGAATAAAAACATTTTATTAATTATTATATACGGAGTATATTATAACTTATATTGTTATATCACTCAATTTTTACTTTTTATTTTATCAAAAAAATACAAAATTTTAATTGTGTTTTATATAATACTCCGTACAATATAATACGAACTGTTCGTATTATATTGTACGGAGTATTATATAAAATACAATATAAATTTTGTATTTTTTGAGACTTTCACTTGAATCCCACGGGCAGGTCGTTCTATCGAGTTGTCATGAGTATATATTCACTTTATACTCACCAAAATATAAAAATAATTGATTACACATCTGAAACATAATGATAACGAACATCAATGTGATCACCATTGACCATTACCTTCAAATTTGAATCATGCATGGACACAAGTCACAACAATCAGAATTCTATAATATTGTATTTTTCACATTACGTGGAATGACGGCATATATACGGCCATAGGGGAGTGTCTTTTTCTCTCTTCTCAACTTTTTTTCCGTTTAGAATAGTAAATACTAGTTGTACTAAACAGTTTTCCCGTTTTGCATGAGAAGGCAAGCTTTCAAATTACATCTCTAACCTCAATTAGTTATAGTGGACACATCAAAGCCTTCGAGATCCATCTGACCGTGACATGCTAAAATATCACTTTACCATCCCAACCCCAAACCAGCAAAAATACAAATCACACCCTTTGACTTTCTGCCCATATACTTTTGGAAAATATTATTTTGCCCCCAACTTGAGAAAATACGTTGTATGCCTTACTGAAATTTTTATAAATAATTCCAAAAATATAATGAGTCGAACAAATTTTGAAATATTTTATAGGCCCATATAATTCCATAGATCGGCCCAAATTTAAAATCATACTGTATTCAACAAAATTACTATTCAGCCCAATTTTTGATTGTGACAAATCAAGAAAAAATATCTTCAATCCATGTACAATTTAAATTGGGCCACTGACACAAATGTCAAATACGGAGTACTAGTACTATTTAATTCTATGTCCTACTTGCATTTTTATTTTATTTTATTTATCTCGGTTCAACTGCCCTTATTAAGCCCCGGGTTGAACACCAAAAATTCATACACGAATCGTGTTATATATTGAAAAGAAGTGGGGAAAAGTTACTAAGAACTCGTGATCTCAGTCAATGATGAAAGACCAAGTGTCAATCGACGCATAAATTAATAATAGTACTGTATTTGTTTTCAGTAGTACATTAGCCTACTTTGTGATTAGAAATTTAGAACACAATAACAATAAATCCTTGATTTAATATACTTGTTGAATCCGGTCCGCCCTGACTGAACAAATTACGGGAAAAAAAACTCAGAGACCGGAGATAATTTGGGTGGATCACGTGATGTTTATTGATGACGTCATCAATCATATCATATGTGTGCTGTGTGATACATAACTATTCACGCGACCGGCTTCCGTGATGGATTTTTACTTGCGGAGTTATGGGCCTGTGGCCCATTGCTTCTTTTTATTTTTTATTTGTTTAGCAAAAAAAATTTATATTTAATTTTTACAAAATTCAAAGTTATATTAAGAAAATATTTTTATTCATAAGTGATACTATATAATACTCATATAATTAATATAATGTTTCAAATACCATTTCGATCGGTTATAAATTGATTTAAGTAGTAAAATAGTTTTGAGAACCGAATAAAAAAGTCAGAGACTGAATATGTGTTTGGGGACCGAAAATGTTATAATTAATTCTGTTTCCAGACAACATTTCGGTTATAGATTGTTTAATTAGTAAAATAGTTTTGAGAACCGAATAAAAAAATCGGAGACTGAATATGTGTTTGGGGACCGAAAATGTCATAATTAATTCTGTCTCCAGACAACATTTTCAGTCATCGAACAACATATTTGGTCATTAGCATTTTTATTCGATCTCTAAATTCTTTTACAAAATAAATAAATTTTCAACAAATGAAAGAGGTATTTGAACCATTTTATAAATTATACTAGTGAAAAAAAAAATTATTAAGAAAGTGTATAAAAAACATAAAAAATTATCTCAATCTATTTTTTAAATTTCTCCCGATTAACTTTCAACAATAGTCATATTTATTTCCCTCCGTAATTTTCCTTGATTTTGAATTTTTTCACGAAAAGTGCGTTCATCTTTCGTTTATCAATATATTTCATATATTCGACAGTGCAATGATTTAAAATGATCCAAAATCACAACAATACTAAATTACTAATACCATATTCATGAGACAATGACTAAAGAGCCCCTATATATGTATGCCCTTAGCCTATAAATGTATGGAGGTTTTTAATTTATTGTTCACAACGCATTACTCACACACAACACACACAAATAAAAGAAACGTAAGAATGGGTAGCGTAGGAGGCTACGACTCGATTTCAAGCGAGACCGTTGGAAAAGTCATAACATGCAAAGGTAAACCGATCGATCGAGAAGATAATTGATCGATCCATCCATCTATATATCAACGTACGTAAAAATAACAAATGAATTATATATATATACATATATTCGTGCGTAAATTACAGCGGCGGTGGCATACGGCCCGGGGCAGCCTCTAGTGGTGGAGGACGTGCTAGTCGACCCGCCTCAGAGAATGGAGGTCCGGATCCGAGTTCTTTTCACTTCAATTTGCCATACTGATCTAAGTGCTTGGAAAGGCGAGGTACGTACGTGTACGTGTACACACATGTATATATATATATATATATATTCATTATTCATTCGATTAATTATGGAGTATTAATTATTAAAATTTTGGATGCTAAAGAATGAAGCTCAACGAGTGTACCCTCGGATTTTCGGACATGAAGCTTCTGGGTAAGATATGATCCATTTTTATTATTTTATATATTAAAATTTATAAATGAATTAAGATCCTTGTTTATCGGGGATTAAGATCCCTGAAAGTCAACTTAGAAAAGAAAAGGAAAAAAAAAATTAATAGGTTAGGCATTAGGTAGGGCATGCATTTCTTTATGGCACTTATAAGAGTTGTGACGTACATTAATTAATTTTCTGGTAAATATAAAATCAAAATCGGTTGGAGGTCACATGAAATTATGAATTAAAAAAAAAAAAGGTGTTTGGATGTTTCTTGGAACTACAATTAAATTAGAAATTTTAAATTATTGAAGGGAAATTTAAGAAAAAATAAATAATAAAAATTCAAAACAATATTTAAATTATAAGAAAAATTGAAAGGACATGTAATTTAAATTGAAAATAGCATGTAGTACTATTTTATTTTGAAACAATCAAACAATAGTCACATGTGACCATACACATTAATATTTAAAAAATATATATTTTATTGGCTTTTTAATATAAAATCGGATGATAAAAATATATTTTTAATTAACAAATAAATTACTTAAAAATGAAAAATAATAATTATTTTAAATAAGAAGTGACAATTAATTTGAAATATTATAACTCAAGAAAAAAAAAGAGTCTGTAATTAACAGTTAAAATATGAAATTGTAGGGTGGTGGAGAGCGTGGGAGAAGGGGTGACCGACATGGGCATTGGGGACCACGTGGTTCCGATTTTCAACGGCGAGTGCCAGCAGTGCAAACACTGCAAGTCGGGTCGGACCAACCTGTGCGGCATGTTCCGGGTCAACCCGTTTAAGAGCACCATGACCAACGACGGCAAGTGCCGGTTCCGGACCAAAAACGGGTCGGACCCTATCCACCACTTTCTCAACACATCCACTTTCAGCGAGTACACCGTCGTTGACTCCGCCTGCGTGGTCAAAATTGACCCCACAGCCCCCCTCCAGAAAATGACTCTTCTAAGTTGTGGACTTTCTACCGGTACGTAATTACTACAATTTAACTAATCAATCAATCTTTTTTCATTTCATAATTAAATCTCATTGTCAAATGTTAATTATTTAATTAATTTGGACGGTGGGACATGTTAAATTATTTATGAAACTATATACTAGTAGTAATTAATTTAGCAACTATCTTAGTCTTGACTAACTTATCATGATATATGTTACGTACTTACTACGTAGGTCTCGGGGCAGTGTGGAACACGGCTAATGTGCAGTCGGGAGAAACGGTCGCTGTTTTTGGACTCGGTGGTGTTGGACTCGCGGTAAGCACGCATGGGTCATTCTCAGTCGAGTCAAGTTGAGTCGAGTCCAGTGATACTTCCTATCATATTTATTGGTGATAATTGATATTTTGATTGTATTTTTGTCCTTTAGCTATATATATCTCTACTTGTACGTAATTAATAATAGACCGTTAGGCCAACTCATAATAATTTCCTTTTTTTATTTTGGGTCATTTATTACTATTAGGAGTAGGAGTAGTATTTAATTCACATAATCCAAATTAAGTGTCTATTCCTCTCTTGTTTTGATATGCATCCTTACTTATACTTTCCACTATATAGTTAAACACATTAACTCTTTAGTTTATTTATTTTTAATTTCAATTATATTTTTTTAATTTTACTTTTAGCTAATTTATTTTAATTTTTATTTTTATTTATATTTTTAGTTTTTAATAATAAATATAAAATATATTTCAAAACTTTGTTTCCAACATATATAATTATTATTTTTATTTTTCAAATTATCTATGATGATTTATACATTTTTTTACTAGAATATATATGTATATAAAGATTGATTAAATGTTACTCCTATTTAATGAAGGTGGTTGAAGGAGCAAGAGCCAGGGGTGCATCAAGAATTATTGGAGTTGACATCAACAAACATAAACAAATCAAAGGTACTCCCTTTTCTCTACCTAAAATGTCTACGAAAACTTTACGAGGGAGTCGATTAAAAAACAATTTATTTTATATATGTAATGAATTTGTATAGTTTAATTATTTAATGATTTTTGTAAATAATCACAAGAAAAAAATTAAGACATGTCTAATACTAAAATTTATACTAATATTTATTTTGAGTTGAACTTTAAAAGGTGAAGCAATTGGAATCACTGACTTCATTAATACCAATGATCTGGATAAGCCAGTACACGAGGTAAGCAAATTTTGATTAATTAATTAATTGCAATTATTTAGCCTATACTGTAATTTAATTTATTTATTTATGAAAATTCAGAAAATAAGGGAAATGACAGAGGGAGGTGTGGATTATAGCTTCGAGTGTGCAGGAAACTTGGACGTTCTCCGAGAGGCATTTTTGTCGACTCATGACGTAAGTTCTTAAAAATATATCGAACTACAAATCATACTCAATTTGAGACAAATCTCGTCTATTTAAAAAAAAAACTAAGTTATTATGATTGTACTCCATACTTTTTAAAATAATTTGTCTCGTTCTATATGTCTTATTTAAATTTACGAGTGATTGCAGGGTTGGGGTTTTACCGTGGTTTTAGCCATACACCCTACGCCGAGAATGCTCCCTCTCCATCCAATGGAGCTCTTTGATGGTAGGAGAATCGTGGGGTCCATTTTCGGCGACTTCAAAGGAAAATTGCAGTTGCCTCACTTTGTCGATCAATGCATCAAAGGGGTAATTAAACATCATACTCTACTACTTTCGTCTCATATCAATATTTAAAATTTTTATTTTAAAAGACAATTAATTATAGTACTTTTTTGATGTATCAAAACCAGGAGGTAAAGTTGGATGAATTTATCACTCATGAAATGCCTTTCGCCAAGATTAATGAAGCTATGCAGTTACTAGGTGATGGAAAAGCCCTAAGATGTCTTCTTCACCTTTGAAATTTCATGTTTCATGAAAAAAAAAATGCTTCTTTTTTTGTACAATAAATGCATTTTTTTTTGTTCTTTCGATTTTCATGTTCGATTGTGTATCATATTATCTTGGCGTGACATGATCTATCCTCCTCCATGAGAATGTCGCACACTCGCTTGTGTATGTTTAATATAATATATATTTTTGTTCGATATTACTCTTTAAGTCGATTTTGGATATACCAAACTCAATTTAATTTCTCGTATATTTTTCCATTGACGACAATTTGAAGCAATAACGCCAATTCGACTGTGGATTGACAATGGTACGGTAGCCTATTACGTCGCTGGGGAGTAGTACTAGTACTACATTTTGAGGTGATTGAAATGACAATGGAAGGAAACATAATTTCTTGAATAATTTCGTATAATTGCCGAATATTATTATGATTTGAAAGGTGGATTTGTTGTTATATTCTGCAACTACTATGATATAGGGAACATAGACAAAAAAGAACACGTTAGCACAAGATAAGATATAACTGATCAATGATCAACTGAGCTGGGAACGTGACCAGGCTCGATAATTGGAAGAAGCAAAAATGAAATCAGGGTTTGGCCGAAAAAGAAGCAAAGCTATATAGATTAAACAACAAGTTGATACTTTTTATCATGCTAAACCTCAAATCCCAAATCCAGATGTACATTAATTATAGGTCTGATCTCGGTTCTAGGTGGGGTGTGCTACTTGAAACTCGAAACAAACAATATGTACACGAGAGTTTATACCAAACAAACAAGTGTAGCAGCATGTTAAACCAAACTGGATCGATAATGCAACTTCAATAAGTTGACAGACGAGGCTCTTTGGGTCGAACAGGTGTCTTTGATGGGCTCACCCTAATAATGCACATTAAACAAACACAATAAAAACAAAATCAGCTCAAACAAAAGACCAAATAACATTCGACATGAATTTCAAATAATATGATATCAACACCCCTCAAAATTCCATGTTATTTATTTATTTTATTTTATCTTCTCATCAAAATTGGCCTAAGAGATAGGCTCAGAAGCTAACCTTATTGGCAGTGTACCCAAAATCACACCACTACAGTTGAGAGCCCCGATTGCACTTTCAGCCTGCATGATGTATTTACGACTCAAATCAAGTGTCTAAAGCTAGTTCAAGAAAATAAATAAAATTTCAAATATGAATACGAATGGCATCATAGAACTACCCAGGGATGATGGATACCTTCATAATAATCTCAAATTCTCAATCAAACAAATCGTCATGTTATTATCACGCACCAATTTAACAGCTAAAGAAATTTAACATTGTTTTAAAACCACAAAAAAGGGGTAAATTTTGATGGCAAACTTGAAAATGGTGCTTCGGACAGATTTCTACATTCCAGTCTACTACTGCTATCTTTACTGATAGCTCATATACAATCTTGATCGGACTGTAATAAAACAATAGCGCATGGATGAATTAGGCAAGGATTGCACGGGGATTAACCGATTTACATTTTTTACATTTAATTAATAATTATTCTTAAAATATTTTAATATGGATATTTTGAAGAAAAAAAAATCGATCATGCAATTTATGTACGAATGAACAATTAACATATAAATTTACATACATTCTAATTTGCAAATATTTTCAAGTCCCAACGGAATATAACGAGCAAATGTATGAATACATGTCATTTTCCTTCTAATATTTCTTTACTATCTTATTCAAACTCAAAATATATCTTGATACCATATATTTCGCCTGATTCACCTAGTGACCTAGGTGAATTGCCACCTTATGGGGGATTTGACTTTGGATTTGGAGTATAACATCGAGACAGTCGAGCTCAACCTTGAGCCTAGGCGGAGCTAGACATGGATTTTTAGGACAGTGAATAAAAGTCATACTTATTCCTAATTTGAAATATCAGCTTGTATCACCTTTTTTTATCTGAAAACTAAGTCATTCTGGCATCAAATTACTGTTCTATATATCTATAGAGAATGACTTTTATTCACTGTCCTAAAAATCCCCGTCAAACAAATACAGTAATGGCAAATACAACAATGAGAAAATCACACCATCAAGACTAATGAATTGTACATCTAACAAAAACAGGAATGAAAACATATTAATCAGGTATTTAAATGTACTTAGTTAGTACTACACAAACAATATACTGTATCTACTAATGCCACCATCGATTGCATGTGAAATAATACGGAGTACTCGTTTTACTTGCTCCAGAAGACATCACAACTAATTTATGAAAACATACTTGCAAAGCATAGACAAAACTCTATTCGGAAGAAAAAAAGTGGCAGTTATATAAACAAATGTCTTCCTGTTTTGAAGTAAGAAATTGACAACAGTTTGAAAACCGCATAACATTTCTCAGCAAAACGAGCGCCATTGCACATAATCAACGAGGAGTAACACAACATAACACAGATCTAAGCAGAATACAACAGTGAAAAAGAAAGAAAGAAAGGCATGCGACGTATTAAAGCTAATTATCTGCTACATGAAAAGCATTACAAAAAATATAAATAAGTTAAAATAATGCAATTGAGTGTGAAATTTCATATGCATAGGCCTCACAATACACGATAACATAATTCATTCAAACTTTGGGAATATTGATTTAGATTAAACCTCAAACGTGAATAATTAGAATAATGATTTTGTACTATTTTGAACATATCAGTAGACTTTGAGATACAATAATGTGATAATGTGAAATACGAGCTTCCATTAGAAACGAGTTTTTGCAATTCCCATTATAATATTTCTAACTTAACCACATCAGCCATTGTTTGAAAACCAATTCACAATTATATCTTAAAATTTGTGATTTCTAATTTTAGAATTAAACATTTATATTCTGTAATACACGAACAAATAAAAAAACACTACAAAGAATTACACTATCACAAACATGTAGAAAATGTTGAAATACTCATATTTATAAGAGAAATCAAATGCATCATTTATACACAATTATAGTTTGGTATATAAAGTATGTAACACAGTTATAGAATGAGGAAACCACAGTAAATATAATCAAAGAGAAGAGCCTGTACCATTGCGAATTCCACAAAAGCAATATGCGTAGAATGGTGATAATCTCCAAGCAGCCTCAAACGATAAACCTCAATCAACAAAATTAATTAATTAGTTAAAGCTATTGGTTCAAATATAATTTATTTCCCAAATGTCATAAATTCACAACCACATATACCTCTCCACATATAGTTTCAAAAAACAGTTTCACTTCCGCTTGAGAAACCTAAGCAAAACAAAGATAAATGATTTCATTCAGTAATATCATGTTACATTTTTTCTCTTACTCTGTCCACCAACACAGTTAAAAACATTTGATTTACCTTCTTGTCAATATTCGCAACATACACTGTCCTTGCACACATCTCACGTTCATCTTCCGTCTGACCAAAAATTAAAGGAAAACAAAATCAATTCTTGCTTGTATAAACAAATACTCCCTAGTCAAACCGACACGTCAACCCACCTGAGGCAAAAGTGTTGGATTAACAGGTGCAATGGCTGTCTTGGAAGGCAGCACCTTCACAGGGTAATATCCAAGCATGGTTCCTGATAGAGTAAGTGCAGCTCGTGCAGCCTCTGAGAAACCAACAGACATTCAGGAGCAAGAAAAATACTACAGTACTACTATTTTATAAAAAAAAATCACTTGTAAAGATTACCTTCATCAGTGAACTCGACAAAAGCAAAACGAAGAACAGAGTTTGTGTCCCCACATACACGGCAGTCCACAACCTTCGGTTAAGAAAAAATCAACGGTAAGAAAGATCATTCACATTTTATTATTAGAACAATGAAGAGAACAAATAATCAATCACCTGCCCACAGCCAAGAAACAAGACCGCTAACTGTTCCTCCGTAATCTACTCACACAAATACAAGCGAACCGAACATCATATATTATTATTATAAACACTAATCAACACTTCGAGGTCAAAAGGAAGAAAAAAAGGACTCCTACCTGATGATCAATGTCGGTAACATAAACAGTCCTTCGGATAACATCGTCGTGCTGAGCCATTCCGGTTCTGCTACTCATCCTTCTCCTGTTCTGATTATAATTATTATAAATACCCTTGTTCTGCACCAAACCACAACATATACCACACAATCAAAGGAAATAAAGAAATCGTTTTTGAGACCAAGTTACAACATTTACCACACAATCAATCGAACAACAGAGAATCAAGAAAGCATTTTTGGTTGTTCAAGAAACAGAGAATACCCACCCCTCGTGTGGCGTTAGAAGGTCCATTGAAACGCATGAGATCAGCAGGTGGGCCCATGTCAGTGTAGGGTTTATTAGCCAGTGAAGGGGGCACGAATTCCCTGGCCATGGGGTTGAGCTTGGAGAATATCTCCTCCAGCTCCCTCATCTCCCTGTTAAAACCCTCCTCCTCCCCTGCGCTAACGTGCGCCTGGAAGTGGTGCAGCGAAACCATCCCGTTCGCCCCGCGCGGGGAACCACTCTCCACCACGGCCATCTCCGATATGAAACTAAAACAAGAAATGGTAAACGAAAATTGAAATGGATCAAGAATCCGAGCTCGAACAGAGACAGTGATGGAAATGGGTCTGAAATAATTATTAGTATTTATTTATTTAATTAATTTGTGTTGGTGAGGTTTGGTGAAATATTGATTGGTGTCGGTGTTAGATAATGGATCGGATAGAGACGGAACAGTGAGTATCGGATATTCGGATAAACTTCAGAACAATGAACCGATGTTGTATGTGTGAGCTTTTTTTGTCTTTCTCTTTAATTTATTTATCACATTTTTTAATTGTTATTTCCTTGAATTTTTGTTCTAAAAATACACATTTTTACCTTTTTAGTTCACATAAATAAACATACTTATTATTCTTTTAATCCATAAAATAGTGGGCACACCTTATAAAGAAAATTAATTTTTATTTTTCATTTTAAATAAAAAATTAACCTTAATTTTTTTTTACTGAATTAATTTAAAAATATATTTATACATTTAATATTTTAATCAAATAATTTATAAAGATTATTGTATATTTTGTAATGCATGCAAATAAATTGAAAATTAAATTATTTTGACCATTCGGATGATGCGGACTGCGGATGATGTACCGGGTCGGGTCGGTTCGGGTCGTGATAATTAGGGCCCCCGCTAAAGTAACCCACAACAAAAACATCACGGACGCCACTTGATTCACAAACCCAATTTCACTACGCTCTCTGGGTTCCGCTTTCATCCTCCTCCTCCTCCTCCCTCCCCGAGCTTCAAAAAACTCTGATAAAATCAACAACTTCTTTTTGTTGACTCAATTTATCGAGGTACGTATCCCTTTCGCATCTGATCCTAGGTTTTTAATTTGTGCTTCTTTTTTTATTTTATGAAAAAAGTCCGTCGGAGAAATTCGCCAGATTACAGAGGGGGATAAGTGTATGTCCGAGGAAATAAATTAGGGGTTTGGTTGAACAAATATTAGGTATTCGAGGTTTTCAAAGCCATGAAAAGCCGGTCCCATCGGCTTGCGGTTTCTGAACCCCGCCACGATGACTGGGTTGACGGGTCGTGGACGGTTGACTGCGTTTGCGGCGTCAATTATGATGACGGTGAGGAGATGGTGGATTGCGACGAGTGCGGGGTCTGGGTGCACACGCGCTGTTCGCGATACGTCAAGAGCGAGAAATCTTTTTCTTGCGACAAGTGCAAAAGCAAGAGCAGTGGCAGTGGCCTTGGGAACGATAGCGAGGAGGCAGAGGTGGCAGAGTTTTTGGTTGAGCTGCCCACCAAAACTATGAGGATGGATAATCCGAGCTCGGCCAGTGTGGCCCCACGCAGGCCGTTTAGGCTCTGGACTGATATTCCCATGGAGGAGAGGGTTCACGTGCAAGGAGTGCCTGGCGGGGAACCTGGGTTGTTTTCTGGGAGTGGAATGCCTTCAATTTTCGGTCCCAGTTTGTGGAAGTCTGCTGGTTATGTTCCAAAGAAGTTTAATTTTAGGTATAATGAGTTTCCAAGTTCGGATCATGGAACTTCTATAGAGAAAGAGAAAGAGTCGGCTAAGATGAGTGGTGAAGGAAATGCCGACGAAGCTGATAGTGGTGCTGGGGTCTTATTTTCTTTGATGAAAGAGAATGGTAATTCCATGCCTACTCCTGTAGCGGATTCTGTTCGTGTGAAAAGCCCTGTCGAAGGCAGTGGTTGTCATGAGTTATTATCTCGTAAAAAGAAGAAAAATGCAGGTGTTGAAAATCCAATTTTTTCATGCCCCGAGGATAGCAGGAAAAAGGAGTCTAGCTCAGTGCCTATTATGTTACACTTTGGAAAGCGCAAGAAAGAGGGTCATGAAATGTTGAAAGACCAAAGTGTAAAGAAAAGAACGAGGACTGTGGTTGAAGAAGGAGATGTTAAAAGGCAGGGCAATGCGTTTAAAGCAGGTGATTCGACACACTTTCTTTAAGTTATTGCCCGTTTTCCAATACTTTATAGTGGTTGCATTTATCAATTTTCTCAATACTTTGATGGATGAATACTTGAATGCATTGTCTAACTAAAATGTTTTATGTGGATAACACTAGCTTCAACCTCTTCAAGTGATGCAAAACCCTTGGAATCTTCTCTAGACCGAGGCAACAAGGCTGTCAATATTACGTGCGGTCAAAATGTTCTTCGTGAACAACAAACAGTCAGTCTTGGTGAATGTGCTACTAACTTAGCTTCAAATGAGCATTGTTTGGAGACCACCCGTAAAATTGATATTACAAGTGATAAATTATCAAGGGGAGGAAACATAGAAGATCATGTTCCTGTACGATTCGAGAATCTCTCTAAAACCAACAATAGTAGGGCTTCATTAACAGAACTCAATGGTTCCTTGAGGCAGCATGTAAAACAAGAGGTGTGTATACACATGATAAGTGATTTATTTTCTTCAAATCATGATATTTGTTTTATAAAATGTCAGTTTATGTATGAGATGCCATTTACCTATGTATCTGTGCAATCCTGGGGTTGGTTATTCTATGCCTTTCTTAAGCTTGTTATCAAAACTACAAGTTTTCTAGACTACTTTATGCATAGTTTGTCGGTTAGCATTTCCTTGTTTCCATGTATAAAGCCAAATATATTGTAGATAAATAAATAATTGAAGACTGAGACTGAGTTGGTTATTGGAGTCTTGTAGTCCATGGACAAGTTATATTCTTCCGCATTATTTCCCTCGTGCCTTTTTAATGAAATTAGTTACATAATGTTCATAGGTTGTTGTCGTTTATTCTTGTCACTTTTTTTTTACAAATCCTACTTGGTCTTAGTATATCTTGTATCTCACGTTGCTAAATATAATATGTTACTAAGCTTCTTAATCATGGCAAGGGATTTTGTCTGGAATTTAAACTTAGCATCAGACATCCTCAGTCATAAGAAACTAACTTAGCATCAGGCTGATTTGATAAATAACTTCTTAGAGCTAGAAGGATTTATTGAATCATTTTAATGACATCCCTTTCTATAATCTAGAGCGATTAAGATTTCGCCAGTTGTCTTGCATTACCCTTAACATGCTGACAGTATTCCTGTTCTGAAGCCCAGCACTTGATATAACCTTTTTCCAAAATTAGGTTAGAGTGGTATTTGAATACAGGACCGCAGCTCTGATACCTTAAAAAAGGTATTGAGATTAAATTCAGAAAGAAAAATCATTGACATACAACATACCAGTAAGAGAAGCTGCTCTACACTGCTGCAAGAGAAGCTTCTCTTGCAGCAGTGTAGAGTGTCACACAGATATTTCTGAATGCCATTGAAATTGATGTTAAATCATGATCTTGATTTATATGTATGTGAACTTGGGCATTTTTTGTTCATAAGTAATACTTCAAAAGGTTGCTTCTTTCATGTCAAGTACTATATGTTGCCTTTTCTTTATTACATCCTTACATAAGTTTACATTAGTTAATAACAATCTATTTGAGTTTTGTACAATATGCAGAACATTTTGCTGTTGGATGGATTCCTTTAATTGTTAGACACTTAGGCCTTCTTTCCCATTGTATAGCTATTTTCTTGAAGTTTCAACATCTTGAGATAATTATGATTCATAATATCTGGGTATTATGGTTCAATTAGGTCCCTAAAGGCACTCTTCATTGCCGTGGTGGTGTTGAAGGAGGTACTGAAAATGCAGAAACTGGATCGGATGACAAGGAATTTGTGGCCGTGGAGGTGAAAATTGCCAGTCCAGGTTCTAAAGAAAGGCTTCACGGACAAAGTTCAAACAGTGATTTGTCTAACTCACCGCCGAATAAGAAATTGAAAGGCGAACTAGATGCTGATGTTAATCACCATCATCATGTTGTTGAGCCTTTACCTCTAACTGATATGAAGTTAGAGACTATGAAAGTCACAACTTCATGTCCCAATTTATGTGTTAATGTTGGCTCTGAAGAAGATAAAGCGATTGAAGCATCCGTTATAAGTTCAGAAGCAAGTAACCCAAAGTTGTTCGATGCAACAAGGAGCCCAATTGTTGGTAGTTCTAAAACTGATACATCTGATGAATCCCCTCGTAATCCCTATAAGCGACAACCTACATTTGAGGGTCCAACTGGAGCAAGAAAACAATCTTTAGGAATTAAATATAGTTCTGCAGTGCCTGATGAATTGCATAAATCTCATGGCACTACCAAAAGTCATTCAACAGCTTCTTATCAGCGTAAAACAGCATCTCTGGTGAAATCCACATCAACTTTGAGCGGTAATATTTCAAAACCTTCAGACAATCATACGACTTCGACTATTCAAAATCCTTCTCATAGTAGACAGACCGGATTATCTGAAAGCACTGTGGCAATTATGAAAGACGGTACTTCTGCTGATAAGGTTGATCATGAAGAAAGATTCGGGAGGCCAAAGAAGCTAGCAAAAGAACATTCGAGGCATCTTTTGAAAATCCCAGAGTCGACTGAACTGTTACTTACGCCTGATTCCAAGAAAGTATCTTCCGATTCTAAGGTTTCCAGCTTTCATTCTTCTAAAATACCATTGGTGTCAAATGTGGCATTAAATCCTGTTTCGGGTGAGTGTAGTATCAGTCCACCAAAGATTGAGAGTGCGTCAAATATGCAGATTAAAGCTGCAGCTGAAACTAGAAAAGTTGAAAAGCTGTCTCAGTCAGCTTCAGCTAAAGGAAATTCAGCTTCTGTGACGGCTCCAACATCTGCAAATGTTCCTGCAACCTTGAGAGATGAAGAGGTAGAAAACCATATCACAAAGTTTGTCTTCCATGTATTATTTTTATCATTAATAATCTTATATCCTATGCCACCTGCAGCTTGCGTTACTTCTACATCAAGAACTCAATAGCTCTCCAAGAGTTCCTAGGGTGCCACGCATGCGACATGCTGGCAGTTTACCTCAGTTGACAGGTCCAAGTGCAACAAGTGTGTTGATCAAACGAACATCTAGTAGTGGAGGAAAAGAGCACATTGTGGTTAGACCTTTTTACTGTTTGCCGAGTAATTTTTGGCCTTTTTGATTTATCTTGTTATAATGAGGTGAGAAACTATTACTTATAGTATTGTATTGATGAATTGTTTAGGCTTCTAGAAGGAGGACCAAGGATTTTTCTGGAGAAGGTACCCACGGTTCTGTTGAGGTTGAGAATGAAGCTAAGAAAATGGAGAGAAAACCCACTTCACCAATTAACAGGAGGCGGGATTCTGGTCATAGTACGGACCTGCTTTCAAGTAGGGCAGGAGATTTTGGTCGCACTAAAAGCGTGCATCCTATAAAGAAAACGAATATGGGCAGCTCTCTATCCTCATCCCTTGATGCCAATGGACATAATTTACCATCTAGCCGGTCTTCATCAAGGGCTGTCTGTGATAATGATCATCGGATGGTTGGCCGTCTAACGAATCGTACTTTACCCAGTATGTGATCTCTCTACTATTAATTTCATCTTCTACTACTGATTCTCCCCTCACTATTAGAGGTGCTATGTTTTGTAGGTTTGATTGCTGAGATTATGAAGGAGGGCAAACGAATCACTTATGAAAAACTGTGTAATTCGGTTCTGCCGGTATGTTTGCTTTGATATATAAATGTCCGCTCAAGATATTACTTGCCAAATAAGTGAATTAGCGGTTTAATCATTTACTTGACTCGTTCAATTGACTAGGGTGTGCTGTGCCTTTTTTTCTTTTTCTTTTTTTCCTACAGCATTGGCCTCACTTAAGGAAGCATAATGGAGAGCGTTATGCTTATTCAAGTCACAACCAAGCTGTACTGGATTGCCTGAGGAACCGAAGTGAATGGGCTCGCTTAGTTGATCGTGGTCCCAAGGTACTTTTTTTCCGATACATGAGTGTGTTAGAATTAACGTGCCGTATATGCATCCAAAGTATTATATTTACTTCTAAATCATTTGTTAGATACTTTTGGCAACTGAGTTTCTGTTTTACGATCTCAATTAAATAAGTGTGCAAATTATGTCTGTAAGCTCCTGCTACCTTACGTGGTTTGGTCCACTGATGGAATTGATATTTTTCTACAAAGACTTTGGCCAAAAATGGCTGGCCCACACAAAACTAGACCATTTATATGTTACCCCACACATACCACGCTATATACAGTGACTTTGTTAGTTACACATTACTGAACACTACACTATATCCTGATCTAGACGGAGTGAAATGTTATCAGGCTAGACCAAGTCTAATATGTGCTTTGCTTTAACTTTGAGATCATTTTGATCAAAGAAAATAAAGGGTTCCCTAGAAAGATGTGTGTGTGTGTGTGTTGTGCTTGTGGGTGGTACGACGCTCTTTGATTGATTATTACCATAAATATGTGAGCTTTGCTGGCAACCATTGTACCAATTTACATTGTTTCTTGGTTGGGATCTACCATTCATTTTACCCTTAATTTTATGTCTGAATGCGAGTGTGAATAATTCCATTTTCAGACAACTTCAACAAGAAAGCGTCGCAAATTTGACGCCGATTCCATGAGTATGGATTCCGAGGACGATGAAGAGAACAGGGTCAAAAATCCAAAGGATTCTGGGAGCAAGAGTTTTGAGTCTCACCATGACGACGTCCCCAAAGGAAAGCGCAAAGCCAGAAAGCGCAGGCGACTTGCTCTGCAAGGAGGAGGAATTGTCAGGAGGAGGAGACGTATGGTCGACGTTGTTAGTGATGATGAAAGCGAATCCTTCTCTAACTCCACGGAAGAAGACAACAGCACGTCCAGTGAAGAAGAAAAAGAAGAAACACAGGGTGGTGGGGCATCATCTATCGGTGGGAGTGAGGCATCTGCTAGCTCCGATGAGGTTTCATAGATAAGTATGAGCAAGCTTGTTGGTTCGATTTTAGGAATTTCAACTTCAAAATGTCATATTTTTCGTTGTATTCCTGTTTAACATAGTGCATTGTTCGATGCTAGTAGGAATGTCCATTTTGATGGACCAGCATTATTATTGTACATATTAGGTTGTTTCATAGTCTGATTTGGTGAGTGGTCATTTTGTAATTTTGTATGAGTAGATTTTAACAGTTACAGTCTAGTGTTGTGTAATTAGATTTGATTCTTCAACAGGGTATCTATTGAAGTGAAGTGAGGTTTCATTTTGATGTATTATTTCATTTATCTTATCTTATATTCTTTGCTTGCTTTTGGAGGTGTGAAAGTAAGTTGGTTTGGTAGGTTGAAATCATTGAAATTACATGTGCCAATGTTGTGACAGGTTAAACTTTAATAAAATAATTGCTGACAAGATATATTTGAAAAAGCAATCTATCTAAAATTAAAATTAATTTTGTTGGTCCCACAAATAATGTTTGATATAAGAAACTCAGAATATTAAAATCTAAAGATGGATTACAACATCAATCATCATTCCAACAATTACAAAAATTAAGCATTTTAACTTGGTGATGATTAATGAATCAAATATCTCCAACATCAATCATCATTCCCTACAATTACAAAAATTAAGCATTTTAACTTAGTGATAACACTAATAATTACTTGAACCTTTTATTACCTCTCTCTGAAATGGAATTTGTATTCATAGAAAAAAGGGCAAGTATAGCTGGAATGGAATCCCCACTTTTCTCTCTTCTGTTCCTGTCCTGTCCCCCACTCTTCTCAGATTCTTCTTTGTAATTCAAATTCAAATTTGTTTTTCAGTAGGAGAATAACAGTACTAGTGTGCTAATAACCAACACCCATGAAAATGATAATGCCCCTTGGTAAGTAAGTCTCTCCTGTGATTCAAGAAAAACATAAATCAAATTAGAAACCCAACAACATAAATTGGTTGCTTTTGAATCGATAAGATAAATTGGTCTCAAAACATCACTGAATCATTTAAAAATGCTTTCAAGCTTGGAAAAGTTTGCCCAAGATCGAATCCATGATCTGGCTGATATATACTTAGATATTGATCCAACACTAGGCGCAAAATCCATGCTTTACAAAACAACTTGTTGAATTAATTAACTAGCAAAATGTTCGAGCTCGACTTTGATCTAACTACTCGACTCGTTTGCAGCCATACTCCCTGTGATGCTACTAATCCAATCCTAATGCATGATAATCACTGTTTCGTTTTTTAAGAAATTCAGTAGAAAACAAATCAATGAATAAGGAGATAAGAGAAGCTACTGACTAACCGCGTCATCAGCTGTAATGGCCAAGTACCCATCGGAAGAGCTGCCCCCAGGCGGCGGCGAGGTCACATGGCCACCGGAGGAGCTTCCGCCGGAATTTGTCGTGTTCTTACTGACCGCCGCCGTTGAATTGAAGCCCAGATTGTAGACCGGCGTCCCGTCGGGCATGAAAAGCCCGAAATTCCTCTCCGATGTCGGGCCGGGCTTCTGGTTCTCGTTGAACAGCGCGAAGAAGTAGACGTTGAGGTCCGTGTTAGGCCTCATCGGCGTCCCTTTCTTCTGGGAGATCATCTTCATCAGGTTTCCGTTGTATCTCCGGGCGTTCTCCGGCGACGCGCCGGGCTCGTCGGCGTCCCCTTTCGACGGCCATCCCGTCTCCGAGATCTGGAGGTGCACGCTCTTGAACCCGAGCTTCTCGACGGCGGAGTAGGCCGCGTCGATCTGCGCGTGGAACATGTTGTCGTATCGCAGGCCCGATTCGGGGTCCACCGACGCCGTGGAGCCCGGCCCGAAGAGGACGAAGTCGAGCGAGACCTGCTTGGGGTTGGCCTTGTAGGCGAAGTAGGGGTAGGCGTTGACCAGGAACGGAGACCCGACCTTGGAGTGGAAATCGAGGATGCAGGTGAGCTTCTGGGTCAGATCTCGCCGGAACGCGCCGGCGGAGGGCGGGTAGGAGACCTCGAGCACGGCGAGGTTGTGGGCGGTGGTGACGGAGATCTGCTTGTCGAGGGCGAGGGAGACGAGGGCGGTGTGGACGCTCTCCATGGCGGGGAGGAGGCTGGAGGATAAAACGGTGTCGTTTAGGGTTAGGACCTCGTTGCCGACGGCAATGGAGGTGATTTTGGTCGCCGGGAGGTGGGCCTGAACGTTCGTCTTCACCCAGGCGAGGGCTTGTTTCGGGTCGCGCATTCGGGCCAAGTACTCGTTCCCGAGCCCGACGATGAACTCGACGCCGGTGTTCGCGAAGGCCTTGAGGACGCGCGGGTCGGTGTCGTAGAGCTTCAGGTGGGTGACGCCGATGGATTTGACTAGCGGGACGACGTCCTCCGGGCGTAGAAGGTTGTTCGCGATCTGGCCGTAGTTCACGCCGAGGGAATGCGCCGCCGGGAACCAGGAGAAGAGCACCGACGCTTCATTAATTTATAAAATCAAATAGAAAATTAGCTAAATCGTTTTTTTAATTGAAAAAAATAAACAGTAGTTACCTGAAAGTAGGAGTAGTGATAGAGAGAAATCCATGGTGTTTAGAAAGGTACAACAATGGCGGTGTGAGGAGAAAAGGAGAGTGAGAGACCGTTGAACCCTGTCTGCTACTTCTCTCTCTTTAAACCCTCTTTTTTTAATTTTTCTTTTTTCACTTTTTATTTTACTTGCTAATGAAATTGAAATCTATACTTTACTTGTTTTCCCATACTAGTTAGAGTACACGTTGATTTTGAACTTGTTTTCATAGGGGTTTAATTTTCCATGTCATTTTGGTGCACCAAGATCGAAATGTGAATTTAGTAAATTTCATAAGAGTATACAATCAAATTTTGGATGACCAAACCAAACACATTATAAGTAATCGAATTTTACAAGCGTTTGCCCCCCGTTTTCGCAAACCTTCTGGCAACCCCAAATATAACAGCCTTTGTAAGGAGTCCCTGATCAAGGGTACAAGCAAGGGCAATAGCTCCCCCCAAAACAAGCATCTTTGGAATGCATCGTCGTCTCGATGATGATGATGACTTGTCCTCCGCAGACACTACACCTTTCATCTCCAATATTTCTTCTTCTTCCTCCTCCTCCTCTAAATAGTCAACACTAACTTTGGTGTTAACTTGAGCCATGAGAGCGCTGCGTGAAAGTGATGATGATGACGAGGGTGCACGGTGCTTCTGGTAGGCCCGCAGTCCAGAGACAATCTTGTTGACAGCACCCCACATGCCTTGTCGAACACCGAGCTTGGCAATCTCCCAGGGAATGCCCATGTCTTCGTGATGGAACAGAATCACCTCGCAAGCAGTCAAACGCCCGTCTCTCTTTGACTCAGCTGCACGAATGCACCAACTCGAATAGTACAAATCAACTCGTCTCGGTTTGCTTCTACGAGGCACTGAGGTGCACTGGACACCCTATATCAGAGTAGAAACCAACATATATTAGTATTGCATAATTTATCAACACACCAAAATTAATTACCTTTGTGACGCAGTAAAACGTTTGTCCAGATTCCCAAATCCGACGGCCTATGATGTATTCCCTGTCACTACAAAAGAAGGGAAACTGCACCAACACAAGAGAACATTGTCAACACTGCGTAAAAAAAAAAACACTATCAAAAGTTCGGTTTTCCCTACCTTGCGAACCCACTGGACAACCATTGCACCGGTGTTGGGGCATTCCTCCAAAGTCTCGGCATGTAAAAGCATATCGTCCCATTCGGTTCTAAACTCGTCGTCCCAAAAGAAATCCCTCAGCATTTCCGGGGTGGCATCTTCGTAAATAGTTCTACTACGGTATTGGGGAGGTCCATTCTAAGAGGAGGAAAAAACAATTTCTTATCACCACATAGCAAGGATATGATTCATAAACTAAAACTAATCGATTAGTCGAGTGTCGAATGTACCTCAGGGTCTCGTCTCCAAGCTTGGTAGCTCATGCCAGAGGTGGACCTATCCATCATCTGGATCCAGGCAGCCCCCCCGTCTTTCTCCTCGACTAAATTATGCAGACGCCTAAGGTCATTTCCATTCACAACAACGCTCGATTCTCCTATGTTCTCCGTCTTCTCCGACGAACTGAATCATAGACAAATCAAGTCATTATCCACAAACAAAAACTCAACTTTTAGTTATAACGTGACCAACAGTCCAAACAACAAAATCACACACACCTGTAATCAGGGGAGTCTGAACTCGAAGCAGCAAAAACAGAAATCCAAGTGGGCACAAGCTGAGGAAACAGAAGCAGAGGTTTTTCAAGAAACCCCAGTTTGAATCGGGCCCACTTGGGCTTCCAGGCCCAGCCCACCAAGATACCAACAAGAACAGCTACCCAGATGGGCATCACGTCTCCAGCTGCGGGCCTTCGCAAAATCTCAAGAAAATCAGAAATCGAAGCCATGGCCGACAAAAAGGAACCAACTTTAATCGGGCAAAGACGATTAAATTAAACCCCCAGAGAGATTAAAGGTGGGCCCCGATGGGTTTTTTCTATTGGTGATTTTCTGGTAAACTGCAAATCGAATGAGGACGTTGAAATGAAGATGATGATGATAAGCAACTGCTGCGGTATTGGTTTGGTGGCTTATTACAATATAGAATCCGGTCCGGTCCGGCCAACTCGATTTATTTTTTATATGGTTAGTTGTTTATTAGTATTAGGTTTGATGTGATTTGTTGTTGGTCTGTGGACGTGTTCTCACTTTCACAATTTTCACGTTTGGAGACTGTCTTTGACTTCAAAGATCATTGCTTTACATTTGGAGTGGCCGGTTGATGGAAGTACGATTCATAGTAGTACTCTTTAGTCTTTACCTATTCATACATAGGTTCAAAAGTTGTCATGTTGATAGTATCTAAATTCTTTCTACCAAACTCAAAAAAAGCTGTTAGGTTAAGTGCTAGGCGGCCAATGATGAACGTAGAGTTTAGCATTTAAGGATTAAGCGAAGAAATCTAGAAAAAAATAACTCGAGTGGTGTTGATTTTGTGACTTCAAGTGTTTAGTGCTTGGAAAAGTTGACTCACCTTTCCGAGTATGCAAATTAAGAGAAAAAATGTTAGTAAGTACTATTTTTATCCAAAAAGTAGTAAAATTTTAATTTGAATTGTAAAATAGTAGTAAGTATAATCGTATATTATAATTACAAACAGCAAAATAAAGACGAAATGGAATGCATGATTAGTTCTTGATCATAGGAAATAACAATTTAGCGGGAAATACGCTGCAATTGTGTTTATACAGCCAATAATGAGGCTTTTGGTTTTACTCAGTACCACCGATAATAAGATAACTCTTAATCAAAATGCAAAGAAAACCGAAAAAACTACTAAATTAATGAGCCATTGAGCAGAGGTGTTAATAGAACCCACCAAGTATTCATTCAACGTTGGGTGAAGAGGGTTTTGACAATAATACCCATGGCCTCCAGATAACGATCAGTACACCTGGAGATGCAACTGCCCTCACTCCCGCTCAGACTACTGCCCGGTTTAGTGATACACTTTTCAAAGCACTTCCCTCGAATAGTCTGCATGCATCCCGAAACTAATCACAACACTCTCAAGTAGATTATAACTACGTTATAAGCGCGCGTGTGTGTACGTCAATAGTGAAAGAACTCGATTAATATTCACATCATCTGTTTAATCAATCCTACAGGATCAAGCATATCAACCAATGTCCATAAAAGGAACCAGGATTCGGCTAAAACACAGGCCAAGGCAGAAGTTTTGAGGGCAAGGATTATGAGAAAATAGATAAGATATAAAGGTAAGGTAAAAACAGTGTTGTTTAGTCTATACAATATGGGAGTATAGATAGAAAATCCTTGTTCCTAATATAGTTTCAGAAAGCTTCTAAACAGAGCTCATGTGAAATTTCCCCCTTTTTTTCACTGTCCTTTTCAGCCAGAACAAAGCAACATAAGCTCTCTTGATACCTTTACCAAACCTAAATCCCAGAAAAACTGAAGAAATTTTGAACACCCAAAGAAGTTCAAATTCAACCGAGTCACCATAGAAGCCGAGAAAAATCAATTTTTTCTACCCAATAATTCTTAATATTTCTTGTGTTTTCACCCAATTAATCCGCCCCTAATCCTCAAATAAAATTGACAAAAATAATAATTAAATAAGAACAACATTTCTATCATCGATGCTCTCAAATATTGGTACAGAAATCGAATTGTACCACAAAGAGAGAATTAAAATTACTTGTACCTCGAGGAGTTCTTCAGCTTGAGCCTGAGCATTGTGAAGTTTAATCTGTTCGATCAAATCACCAGTTGAAGCGTTCTGAGATGTTCCGCTTGAAGGCGATGAGAATGAATCCATATTTGATTTTTCCCTTCCTCCTTTTTTCGCTCTTGTTCTATAAACCCTAAATCTCAGAATTGTATAATTATATGGCAACACCAAGGCTAAAAGCCTAAAACCCTTGCGCACGTTTTCTCTTTGGATTTTTTTTTTTTAATTATTTTAAAAAAGGAAAAAAAACAGCCATTATAAATTAATTAAGAAACCAACAAAATAATAACATTTAATTTTAATTTATAGTAGTACTTTGTTTAGTTCAAACTAAAAAAATAATCAATTCAATTGTGTTCATTTTTATTTTAATATCATATATCTAAATTGCAAAATGAAATTAAATTTGAAAAAATACATTTTGAAAATTTCAAAGTCAACTTTGGCAAAATTAGATTGAGATAAATTGAAATTAAGCTCAAAATAATAAGCGTATAGCATTTTTTATATAAATAAATGTCCAAATTTGTAATCTTCATCATCACCAACGAAGCTTATTGCAGTACTAGTATTTGTTAATGAAAAGAAAACAAAAAAATATAATAAACGCATTGTTATTACAAAGTAATACAACCTCGCCAGTAACACACCCCTTCTCCCATGTTGGAAAACACAGAATAACCCCTTTTCGCATATGATCATCAAATTAGACAAACGAAAATAGGATGGCCATCGACAACTAGACTTGGAGAAATCTGTCCAAAGCAGAAGTATCAATAGCTTGAAACTCTTTCACGGCAGAAAGAACGACAAGACCGAGCTTCACAGCTTCTTCATGGCTTGGTGCCTGCGAGATTTGTAATACCAGATGATTTTTGTTTTCCAGGTTTTACATGCATTAAAAGATCATATTACTAAAAAGAAAAATAGTAGGAAGGTATCTAAAGAGACGAACCTCGATGTTAAGAGGCAAAACAGGGTCATGAAGTGAGAGTCTCAAGAGGAACCATCCACCATAGCCAGACACCCTTACCTGAATCATAATGGAAATAAACAAAGCAGGGTCCATGAATCACATGGAACATACTGTAGCATCTAAGAAAATAAATTAACATTTTTCTTTTAAAATTACAAAAAAGGCCCTGAGGTATTGTGAATACCCCATTCATGTTGCTTTTCATTTTCACATATCACCCACTGAAACGGGTTGCATTTTGAAACAAAATTAGCACCAAGGGCAATATTTGTGATTATCACTGCGACTCAGACAAAAATCAGTATAACATGTTTCTTGTGAATAATTGCTTGAATAACACAGGCATAGCCAGGTATGGTGTCCTGATGTTCAAAGACGATAACAAGAATATAGTTCATTCAAGACTAAGCATTTGAAATGAAGATGCATCAATTATCTGAAGCATTCAGGTCTATATTTTGTACCAAACTGAGATTGTCCACCCAATTACACAACTTACCCCTTCGTAGTTAACAGGGGCTTTTGCAAGTTTTGGATCAGAAGCAGTGATGCTACCCAAATGCTGCAGCACAGCCTCTCCATACTCGCGGAAAGTTCTGTAGCGAAAAAATGGGATCAGCATCCAATTCCAATGAACCACAAGATTTACATCATTAGGCAGCAGGGTAAAGAAAAGATTACCCTCCTTTAAGATCGGCGTGATTTTGGTCAATTTTAAGTCTCAGTTCAACAGCAAAACCTGGTTCCTCTAGGCCATCCACCATATCAGTCAGAACCTTACTGCCTTGACCTATCCCCGAAGCCTTAGCTGATGCAAGTTTATTTAAAAGCTTGACCTATGAGTAATGTTAACTAGATAAGCAAAGAAGACTACATGATAATGGAATTCACAAGAAGCTCAAAAGTAAAGAAAACGTAAGGAAATAAAAGCACATGGTGACTTAAGTAATATATATACATGACCGTTAATCTTAGAAAACTTAGCAACATTTATGGAATAAGGATGAAAATAGAAGCGTACCATGAGATATGCACCATCATCAAGCCAATGATTCTCCTTTAGAGCTCCATGGCCACTGGTTTCAATAGCTAAATGTGATTCCACTCCAACAGAGTTCTGTGAGAATTCAATCAGGAGGATAGCATTTTTATATACTATGTTTATATTTTGAAGGAAAAGCCTTTTTAATTTTTTTAACATTAGGAAATAGCCATTAATATTTATTTCGGATTGTGTAGACCCACAAGCCATAAATAAAGTTATTATCTGCTGCTATGCTCAACCCCTCTTCCCCCTGTTGCCTACAAACTTACATCAATCCTTAAGTAATGGTCACCTAATTAGGAGTAGTTAATTTTTCCACAAGTCAACAATTGTTTCTCATCTTCCGTCTAGACTTTTTCTTATTCAGACGACTGACTACAAAATGGATATAAAAGATAATGTGATTGAAGGAGAATAAATCACAATACATAAGAAAGATGACCAGAAATTAATTTAAAATGAGCATTACCAGACGAATAGCTTCATCAATCACATTTTTGTAGCCTCGTTTGAATCTATGATGTCTTCCACCTGTTAACATTAACTTGGCCTTAGATACTGATTGTGGAAAAACAAAAAACATTCAATGACTGCATAACTTACCCAACTTTTCTTCGATAAATATAGTCAAACCATCAGATGTCACACTATCTGTCACTATAGTAGTTCCAGGGTGCTGTCTTTGACTTCAAAGATCATTGCTTTACATTTGGAGTGGCCGGTTGATGGAAGTACGATTCATAGTAGTACTCTTTAGTCTTTACCTATTCATACATAGGTTCAAAAGTTGTCATGGTGATAATATCTGAATTCTTTCTACCAAACTCTTAAAAAGCTGTTAGGTTACGTGCTAGGCGGCCGATGATGAACGTAGAGTTTAGCATTTAAGGATTAAGCGAAGAAATCTACGAAAAAAATAACTCGAGTGGTGTTCATTTTGTGACAAGAATGTTGTTTTCAAGTGTTTAGTGCTTGGAAAAGTTGACTCACCTTTCCGAGTATGCAAATTAAGAGAAAAAATGTTAGTAAGCACTATTTTTATCCAAAAAGTAGTAAAATGTATTTTTAATTTGAAATGTAAAATAGTAGTAAGTATAATCGTATATTATAATTACAAACAGCAAAATAAAGACGAAATGGAATGCATGATTAGTTCTTGATCATAGGAAATAACAATTTAGCGGGAAATACGCTGCAATTGTGTTTATACAGCCAATAATGAGGCTTTTGGTTTTACTCAGTACCACCGATAATAAGATAACTCTTAATCAAAATGCAAAGAAAACCGAAAAACTACTAAATTAATGAGCCATTGAGCAGAGGTGTTAATAGAACCCACCAAGTATTCATTCAACGTTGGGTGAAGAGGGTTTTGACAATAATACCCATGGCCTCCAGATAACGATCAGTACACCTGGAGATGCAACTGCCCTCACTCCCGCTCAGACTACTGCCCGGTTTAGTGATACACTTTTCAAAGCACTTCCCTCGAATAGTCTGCATGCATCCCGAAACTAATCACAACACTCTCAAGTAGATTATAACTACATTATAAGCGCGTGTGTACGTCAATAGTGAAAGAACTCGATTAATATTCACATCATCTGTTTAATCAATCCTACAGGATCAAGCATATCAACCAATGTCCATAAAAGGAACCAGGATTCGGCTAAAACACAGGCCAAGGCAGAAGTTTTGAGGGCAAGGATTATGAGAAAATAGATAAGATATAAAGGTAAGGTTAAAACAGTGTTGTTTAGTCTATACAATATGGGAGTATAGATAGAAAACCGTTGTTCCTAATATAGTTTCAGAAAGCTTCTAAACAGAGCTCATGTGAAAATTCCCCCTTTTTTCACTGTCCTTTTCAGCCAGAACAAAGCAACATAAGCTCTCTTGATACCTTTACCAAACCTAAATCCCAGAAAAACTGAAGAAATTTTGAACACCCAAAGAAGTTCAAATTCAACCGAGTCACCATAGAAGCCGAGAAAAATCGATTTTTTCTACCCAATAATTCTTAATATTTCTTGTGTTTTCACCCAATTAATCCGCCCCTAATCCCCAAATAAAATTGACAAAAATAATAATTAAATACGAACAACATTTCTATCATCGATGCTCTCAAATATTGGTACAGAAATCGAATTGTACCACAAAGAGAGAATTAAAATTACAATAATAGTAGTACCTCGAGGAGTTCTTCAGCTTGAGCCTGAGCATTGTGAAGTTTAATCTGTTCGATCAAATCACCAGTTGAAGCGTTCATACATAGGTTCAAAAGTTGTCATGTTGATAGTATCTAAATTCTTTCTACCAAACTCAAAAAAAGCTGTTAGGTTAAGTGCTAGGCGGCCAATGATGAACGTAGAGTTTAGCATTTAAGGATTAAGCGAAGAAATCTAGAAAAAAATAACTCGAGTGGTGTTGATTTTGTGACTTCAAGTGTTTAGTGCTTGGAAAAGTTGACTCACCTTTCCGAGTATGCAAATTAAGAGAAAAAATGTTAGTAAGTACTATTTTTATCCAAAAAGTAGTAAAATTTTAATTTGAATTGTAAAATAGTAGTAAGTATAATCGTATATTATAATTACAAACAGCAAAATAAAGACGAAATGGAATGCATGATTAGTTCTTGATCATAGGAAATAACAATTTAGCGGGAAATACGCTGCAATTGTGTTTATACAGCCAATAATGAGGCTTTTGGTTTTACTCAGTACCACCGATAATAAGATAACTCTTAATCAAAATGCAAAGAAAACCGAAAAAACTACTAAATTAATGAGCCATTGAGCAGAGGTGTTAATAGAACCCACCAAGTATTCATTCAACGTTGGGTGAAGAGGGTTTTGACAATAATACCCATGGCCTCCAGATAACGATCAGTACACCTGGAGATGCAACTGCCCTCACTCCCGCTCAGACTACTGCCCGGTTTAGTGATACACTTTTCAAAGCACTTCCCTCGAATAGTCTGCATGCATCCCGAAACTAATCACAACACTCTCAAGTAGATTATAACTACGTTATAAGCGCGCGTGTGTGTACGTCAATAGTGAAAGAACTCGATTAATATTCACATCATCTGTTTAATCAATCCTACAGGATCAAGCATATCAACCAATGTCCATAAAAGGAACCAGGATTCGGCTAAAACACAGGCCAAGGCAGAAGTTTTGAGGGCAAGGATTATGAGAAAATAGATAAGATATAAAGGTAAGGTAAAAACAGTGTTGTTTAGTCTATACAATATGGGAGTATAGATAGAAAATCCTTGTTCCTAATATAGTTTCAGAAAGCTTCTAAACAGAGCTCATGTGAAATTTCCCCCTTTTTTTCACTGTCCTTTTCAGCCAGAACAAAGCAACATAAGCTCTCTTGATACCTTTACCAAACCTAAATCCCAGAAAAACTGAAGAAATTTTGAACACCCAAAGAAGTTCAAATTCAACCGAGTCACCATAGAAGCCGAGAAAAATCAATTTTTTCTACCCAATAATTCTTAATATTTCTTGTGTTTTCACCCAATTAATCCGCCCCTAATCCTCAAATAAAATTGACAAAAATAATAATTAAATAAGAACAACATTTCTATCATCGATGCTCTCAAATATTGGTACAGAAATCGAATTGTACCACAAAGAGAGAATTAAAATTACTTGTACCTCGAGGAGTTCTTCAGCTTGAGCCTGAGCATTGTGAAGTTTAATCTGTTCGATCAAATCACCAGTTGAAGCGTTCTGAGATGTTCCGCTTGAAGGCGATGAGAATGAATCCATATTTGATTTTTCCCTTCCTCCTTTTTTCGCTCTTGTTCTATAAACCCTAAATCTCAGAATTGTATAATTATATGGCAACACCAAGGCTAAAAGCCTAAAACCCTTGCGCACGTTTTCTCTTTGGATTTTTTTTTTTTAATTATTTTAAAAAAGGAAAAAAAACAGCCATTATAAATTAATTAAGAAACCAACAAAATAATAACATTTAATTTTAATTTATAGTAGTACTTTGTTTAGTTCAAACTAAAAAAATAATCAATTCAATTGTGTTCATTTTTATTTTAATATCATATATCTAAATTGCAAAATGAAATTAAATTTGAAAAAATACATTTTGAAAATTTCAAAGTCAACTTTGGCAAAATTAGATTGAGATAAATTGAAATTAAGCTCAAAATAATAAGCGTATAGCATTTTTTATATAAATAAATGTCCAAATTTGTAATCTTCATCATCACCAACGAAGCTTATTGCAGTACTAGTATTTGTTAATGAAAAGAAAACAAAAAAATATAATAAACGCATTGTTATTACAAAGTAATACAACCTCGCCAGTAACACACCCCTTCTCCCATGTTGGAAAACACAGAATAACCCCTTTTCGCATATGATCATCAAATTAGACAAACGAAAATAGGATGGCCATCGACAACTAGACTTGGAGAAATCTGTCCAAAGCAGAAGTATCAATAGCTTGAAACTCTTTCACGGCAGAAAGAACGACAAGACCGAGCTTCACAGCTTCTTCATGGCTTGGTGCCTGCGAGATTTGTAATACCAGATGATTTTTGTTTTCCAGGTTTTACATGCATTAAAAGATCATATTACTAAAAAGAAAAATAGTAGGAAGGTATCTAAAGAGACGAACCTCGATGTTAAGAGGCAAAACAGGGTCATGAAGTGAGAGTCTCAAGAGGAACCATCCACCATAGCCAGACACCCTTACCTGAATCATAATGGAAATAAACAAAGCAGGGTCCATGAATCACATGGAACATACTGTAGCATCTAAGAAAATAAATTAACATTTTTCTTTTAAAATTACAAAAAAGGCCCTGAGGTATTGTGAATACCCCATTCATGTTGCTTTTCATTTTCACATATCACCCACTGAAACGGGTTGCATTTTGAAACAAAATTAGCACCAAGGGCAATATTTGTGATTATCACTGCGACTCAGACAAAAATCAGTATAACATGTTTCTTGTGAATAATTGCTTGAATAACACAGGCATAGCCAGGTATGGTGTCCTGATGTTCAAAGACGATAACAAGAATATAGTTCATTCAAGACTAAGCATTTGAAATGAAGATGCATCAATTATCTGAAGCATTCAGGTCTATATTTTGTACCAAACTGAGATTGTCCACCCAATTACACAACTTACCCCTTCGTAGTTAACAGGGGCTTTTGCAAGTTTTGGATCAGAAGCAGTGATGCTACCCAAATGCTGCAGCACAGCCTCTCCATACTCACGGAAAGTTCTGGAGCGAAAAAAATGGGATCAGCATCCAATTCCAATGAACCACAAGATTTACATCATTATGCAGCAGGGTAAAGAAAAGATTACCCTCCTTTAAGATCGGCGTGATTTTGGTCAATTTTAAGTCTCAGTTCAACAGCAAAACCTGGTTCCTCTAGGCCATCCACCATATCAGTCAGAACCTTACTGCCTTGACCTATCCCCGAAGCCTTAGCTGATGCAAGTTTATTTAAAAGCTTGACCTATGAGTAATGTTAACTAGATAAGCAAAGAAGACTACATGATAATGGAATTCACAAGAAGCTCAAAACTCAAAAGTAAAGAAAACGTAAGGAAATAAAAGCACATGGTGACTTAAGGAATATATATACATGACCGTTAATCTTAGAAAAATTAGCAACATTTATGGAATAAGGATGAAAATAGAAGCGTACCATGAGATATGCACCATCATCAAGCCAATGATTCTCCTTTAGAGCTCCATGGCCACTGGTTTCAATAGCTAAATGTGATTCCACTCCAACAGAGTTCTGTGAGAATTCAATCAGGAGGATAGCATCTTTATATACTATGTTTATTTTTTGAAGGAAAAGCCTTTTCAATTGTTTTAACATTAGGAAATAGCCATTAATATTTATTTCGGATTGTGTAGGCCCACAAGCCATAAATAAAGTTATTGCTGCTATGCTTAACCCCTCTTCCCCCTGTTGCCTACTCACTTACATCAATCCTTAAGTAATAGTCACCTAATTAGGAGTAGTTAATTTTTCCACAAGTCAACAATTGTTTCTCATCTTCCGTCTAGACTTTTTCTTATTCAGACGACTGACTACAAAATGGATATTAAAGATAATGTGATTGAAGGAGAATAAATCACAATACATAAGAAAGATGACAAGAAATTAATTTAAAATGAGCATTACCAGACGAATAGCTTCATCAATCACATTTTTGTAGCCTCGTTTGAATCTATGATGTCTTCCACCTGTTAACATTAACTTGGCCTTAGATACTGATTGTGGAAAAACAAAAAACATTCAATGACTGCATAACTTACCCAACTTTTCTTCGATAAATGTAGTCAAACCATCAGATGTCACACTATCTGTCACTATAGTAGTTCCAGGGTGCTGGTTGGACAAAACAAGATGGGAAACATTTCAGGTTTAGGCAAAAAATACAATTGTATGAATAGAGCTAATAAATTAAAACATACTTCATCTAAGACAATAGCAGAAGCAAGTGCTATCAAACGATTCCTGTTGAACTCATGTCCACTGGAGTCCACTGCAGCAGATCTTTAAAAATAAAAATAAAAAATAAAAATTAGAAAATCTCACATCTAGTTGGTGAACAAGGAATTCAAGAAAAGCAATCAAACTGCAACCTATCAACATCAGTATCGAAAATGATGCCCAAATCTGCTTTATTGTCAAGCACGGCTTGAGTGATAGCTTTCATGGCTTCCTTGTCTTCTGGGTTAGGGATATGATTGGGAAAAAGTCCTGAAAAAGACACAATGCTTTCTGAGTCAGATCTAAAATAATTTAAAATATAATTGACTAATAAATAGTCTGGATTAGGTTTACCATCTGGCTCTAGGAATTGACTTCCAGAAGTAATAGCTCCTAGAGGCTCGAGTACCTTTCCCTGAAGACCATTGAAACCAACTATTTATTAGCTTAACTAATCCAAGAATCTTGGATAAGGAAATAAATGATAAAGATTCATTGTACATGAAAGCTACATATACAGTATACATAAATAAACTAAAAAGAAAAAAGAAAAAAGAAAAAACTCACGGTGCTCCACAGTGACATTGAAGATAGATTGGCAAAAATATTAGAAAAGGGCAAAACCAGTAGTTGATCTTGATAATGAACACCTTAAATAAAAAAAGTGACTATGTGCATATTTTCCAAGGGGTCTTCAAGAACTTTCAATGCCATAGACTGTATTATAAACTTAATCCGCTCAAATGTTGCTACTTCTTTACCGTGAAATGTCAATTATTGCATTCTCCTAAATTCTTATTTTTAATTTTGTTAGCATGTTCAAGAGGACAATAGAGGAATGTACAGTCTAAACTTACAGCAAAGAATCCTCCAGCTCCGTTCCCTGCATCAACAATTATATGGAATCCCTCCAGCGGCTTCTCTGAATAGATAAGAAGAAGAAAAAAATATACATATATATATAAGGATAAGAAAGCAAAACTGTACCGAGAGAAATAATTTCATCAACAGAGAAATCATAAGTCATACTCTTTATCTTTATTAAAAGAAAAATAGAGTAAAAGAATACTGACTAAGATTAGTAATACTCAGACAGTCAAACTCACTATTTCCATATGAAACTCAATTCCATACAATCTCCACATGAACGAGCATAAAAAGGTATACCTATGTTCCCTGCAGCTTTCCGAACGGCCTCTACAAGACCAGATGTATAAATAGACATATAATCTACTTTTTTAACACATTGTGCTGCTCTTCTTTCGGACTGCCTCATACCCTCATCTGTGAAGTTTTTGTGTATATCAGCAGCTCGCTCCAATATATCTTTGATATCCACTTTCCCAAGACCGCCAGCATCCGTAAAGAACTTGAACCCATTTCGGTTGAAGGGAAGATGGCTTGCTGTTATCACAAAAAAATCTTCCTTGAAAAGTTTGAATAAACTCTTAAAAGATTTTCAAATAAATAAATGCATAAGAATCACTTGAACTCGGATACCAAAAGATGGAATTGCGTATGCTATCACAGTCCTGTTAAGATAAATCTAATAACAAAACTGCAAATAGAGTTTTAGCCAAAAAAATTATGATGAAAGAAGAGATGCATACCTGTTATCATTATAGATCCATCCACTGGACACGAGAATTCTTCACTTCTAGTGAGAGTGCTATTGAACATTGCTGGTGTGGATGCCAATCTATAAAGAACAACCGCTGTAACTAGCATAGTTTGATTGTATAGTGGCTCAGCTCAATAGTAATAGCAAGCATTGGAAGAACAACAATACATAAATATGAAGAGAAACATCATTTGTAATCTTTGGATTACATAAAAACGATTTCCACACTTGCCCTAAACATTTCATGCCTGGGTATCTACAATGGTTTAACAAAATTTATTTTGTGTGTTATTGGGGACTGGCGGGTGGAGGTGGGGTGTTGCACATGCCTTATTCCCATGTTTAACACTATAATGCACTATCAAATCATCTATAAGTATCTTATTGTAGCATTAAGTAAATACTCATATTTTTTTATAAAATTTTAAACTATTACTATCATTCTAAATAATTTTATTTTATTTTTGCAAAAGGAATTGGTGAAAATTAATTTAATCTTATTCTGCTTTTTTTCTTTTTGAAAGTCAGCTTTACAATCAAAACAAAGGCAATTGAAAAATAATCATTGGCTTTCCATAACCAAAATTAATGTAAAATAATGGTCGTAATGTAAGGGAAAAAATATTAAATACAAAAATAAATTAAGGGCGTAGGCCTTTGAATCTTGATCATTGAAAATTAGTGAGGTAATAATATAAATGAAAAAATCGGCACACAATTTTATCAGGTACTTATAAGAGCTTCACATACCCGTATTGAATCACATCAACGCCAGCACCAGCTAAACCTCGCGATACAGCATCCTGACATATAATTAAAGCACAATCTCCTTACTAAATAGAATTGAAGGCAATCCAACTACAAAGGTACTTGATGCAACATACTACATTCACTACACTCTTAACAATGGTAAACAAAAATAACAGGACAAATCAGAGAAAAACATATTTCCTTTTACAGGCCAATACTGAAGTGTCCATTTTTTAACCTAAGCCTTAGATGCAATATAAGCATGATAAGCTTATTAAAATGAAAGCATTGCCGTAAATCAGCAGAAGTACCATTATTTATATAATTATACAGGACAATCCTATGAGTTTATCCTACCGGATAAAAACAGTTAGATAGCAGTTTTCTCAAAAAATCAAAAATCATATAGTTCAATGGAAATGCAAATGCAAGTGTACCCACTTCTAGTTCAACAATCAGTCCAGTGATGGGTATTTATACCCACTTGTCACCCATATACTCTTTTAGAGGAGAGTGGGGGGAGAGATATATTTGGAGTCACGACAATTCTTACCATACAGCAAAACAACTAAATTAGGAACAGGGCATAATAGAAGAAATGGCATCAATTTCAGATTGATGTCAAGATTAGTCCACCATCAAGTAATACCTGTAAATTTTGTGCGGATATGCGTGAATCGTGACCTATTGAAACTTTCAACCGTCTTGAAGCATCAGGTTTCTTTCTATCCAGCAACCATGCAGCAAAAGCAGCTGCAATTGCTTCTGTAACTGGTTCGTTAAGGCTAACAGGTTCACCCTTAACACCATCAACAGCAACACCTCGAATATCACTGTTCCAAAAAGATGACAGTAAAGAACACCAACAAAATGTGTGTGTGTGTGTTGAAGATAACCTATGTACAAATCCCATAACTGATTATTTTGCATAACGATTACGAAGTATTGGTACTTCAAAAATGATTTTAACTTAACACAGTAGCATCTTTAACTCCTACCCAGCCAAATAAAATATAGATATTCCCACTGTAAGAAACAATTTTAAACAAAAACCAACTCCAAATGATAATTAGGAGATTGAGAAGTTTAGAAACAGGACTATGACACAGAAACGCGTGAAAGTTCAAGGCATCTCAAAAATAAAAATGGAACCATGTATTTGGTGCGATCCAAATAAAATTTGCCCCACACCTTCACAGTCCTCATGCACCGAAAAAAAACTAAAAAAAATGAAGCAAATATTCTGATCAATGGCTGAGAGACTGCTTTGATGTATATGCATATTTACAATCCTAAGATGCATTTTAGAATTTTATTTCAAAACAAAAAACGGCCTGACCTCCCATTTTGAAGCTTGAGAAAAGCACCCTTATCAACAGGTTGAATGATGGTAGCAGATGGGGTCGCTGCAATGAGAAGATATTCACATACATGAACATAATGTCTGTAGATGACAAACAAATAATAACGCTAGATAGAAAATGTATACAAATGCAAATAAAAAATGCAGTATAATATAAAAAGGGATTACAGATGCACAAATTCAATGGCTAGATCACTAAAGCATTCCAAATGTCAGGTCTAAAACCGAATATAGACCTGAAATAATGAGATTCTAGAACAGACCATTGCAGTAAACAATTCCTCGGTTAAATTTTGAGGATGTGCTCAATTGCATGGTGGAGATTTGAATCCATCCTAACTTCCTCCTTAGGAAGTTGTGCCTATAAGGGGTACAGCAGTCCTTTTTGTATTGAATGCTTAACTGTCTATCCTGCTGGCAGCTATGTGCTACCAGGACATGTTGGACAACCTTCCCTGATATTGCTGCATGACAATTGAAAATTTGCACCATTATTATGTTGTTACCGACAAGATCGTAATTATAAAAAATGAAATCTCTCAGTTTTTGGAAACTGATACGGTAGTTACACAAGCCCAACAGTTTGTGTAACTTTGAAAACCTCCGACCTGAATTATTCTCCTTGGAGAGAAGGAAAGAGTGAATATGAATTGAGTTAACTAACTTCAAGTATTAAGATTGTGGTAGAATGTTGGTTAATATCTTATAAATTGAACTCCTCTATTCCTCTGAAATGCAAGTAACACTCGTGAAACATTTTTCAAATGTGCTATAAATAAATGAAGAATAATCAGTAATTAATAAATATGAAATAGAGAGTTGATGAACTATCAAGCAAGATTTAATCTTCAAAGGAAAAAAAAGGTGTAAAATCAGTGGAGCAGCATGAGTTGATATTATGCAATAAGGAGAAACACAAAAAAATTTCAAACTCTTCACGGGATAATGTTAGAATTCACACACTAACTCTCATTTTGAAATTATTAAATAGTACAGAATGAGAACGGTCAATCCCATAGTAAAGTGTGTTCAGATGTAGCTAAAATTAAATAATTCCACCAATCTCAATTAACAGTGCTGATCAACAACTAAACAACATTATTTGTCAAGGTTAAACTTATACAGCAGGGTACTTAAATAAAAATGACATCTCGTTTGGGGTATGCACAAGATACGGACATCCTCACGTGACATGTTTCATGAAAATCAACTCATGAATGAAAATCCATTTACTGAACATTTGTGGAGCATAGGAAACATGTCATTTCACATGAGAAACAAACTCGAGAGAACGAGGATTCGATAATTACATTAAAAAACCTCCCACTCTTCATTATGTCTACTTAATTTACTTCTTTCTTTCCCAAATCATCCATTAAATGTCATCACAACGAAACACAAACCAAAATTCACTGATTCAAACACCTCACATAACAAAATAGATACAAATAAAATCAAACCAAAATTATTACAATCTCCAGCACGTTTCTGAACTAATCAATGAACCAAACTAAAATTCGAATAGATTTCAAAGTATTACATGGCCGATGACGAACAGAAATAAATAAATTTAAATGAATATATAACTCAATTTACCTGCCATTTACTGATCGGGAACCAAATGAATCGAGCGAAAATAGGTCGCAGAAAAGAGTGGCGAAGAGTATGGAACGGAAAAAGGCTTCAAGTGATGCTGGTGAGAATGTGTGAGATGACGAAGCCAGAAAATGCGACATATATATGTGTTGTTTTCTCACCTAACGCGACTACAGTAAGTGCCTGGGTTAAACACGCTTTTAATTTTATTTTATTTATATTTTAAATAAAATACTGTGGATATTCCATCAATGTACCATTTTGCTAAAGTTTTTGAACAAGAAATTCAAGATTTGTAAAACCCCTTCTGTTCAACCATTTGCTGAAGTTTTTGAACAAGAAATTCAAGATTTTTAAAACCCTTGTGTTCAACCAGTATTCGTTTGTCGTCTGAGTCGACATCATCGATCGATGTTTTCTGGACAATCATATACGCATTCTGGTTTCAATGAACAACAAACAACACAACTCAAACTAACAGCCAACTCCAAATCACTACAACAAATGGACTGCAAAAAGAATTTCTACAAAGAACAAAAAAAAAAAAAAACACATGACTCGAACTAACACCCAACCCCCGACTCCCTACAACAAACGCCGACGAAGAGTGCTCATCCATAACGACACGATACTGTCCCTGAAAGCTACATTTTTAAGTTCTTAGGATCTAAGCTTCACCTGCTAATCTTCCTACACTCTTCTCCCACTCCCTTTATAAAAATCTTCCTATATTGCCCCTCATATTACAATTTGTACAAAGAACCAAAGAAATTTTAAACGGTAACAACCCAATACCATAAAAAAAAACAGAATTCCGACAATACGAAACCTTTACTACTACAATTTCAAGCATTCGGTACAACCTCCAGATCCTTGGTTCCAGCCTCGACTTTGCTCCTCATCTCAACAACTTTCTTGTGCGAGTTCGAGTGCAGGGACGGGACAAAGGTCGGGCTTGCAGCGGGCCGATACTCAGGGAACAGACGGCCCGACTTGAAGCGGACCCCACAGGCATTGCACAGCGTCTTCGGGCCCAACGGGCCGCCCCTCCACTGCGGGGTCTTGGTTATTCCGCAGTGAAGGCACTTCTGAACAGGGGAGCCGTCCTGGGGGACTGATGGTTGATCCAAAAATGTCTTCTTTATTTTCTTGGTCTTCTTATATTCATCTTCTCCCGTTCGATTCTTCTTGATCTTATTCTTCTTGAGAGGTGGCGACTCTGCGAAACTATTGGGTGAATGGGAGGCGAGTTGGATTGCAGGCCGAGGATTGAAGGTTGCGGGCCGGGGGCGCTTGCTCCGGGCCCGTTGCGGGCCGAGAGGAGGCATGGTTTTCCCGCCGGAGGAGGAGGAGGAGCTGGTCGTGGTGGTGCTTTCCAACACGGAAAGGGGACTCGAGGTTTGGAATTGGTTGGCCGGGGGGTTGACTTTTCCGAGGGTCAACCCTACGCTCGAAAACGAGTCCTCGACGAAAGTCGAGAGCCATTCCAGCTGCACGATGTCCTCATACTGAACCGGAAAAAACAATAAAAATCACAACTTTAGTTCAGAAGAATATGATCAAGATTAATGCGGCTGTAAATTAATACGTGTCATCTCATTTCAAAGTATCAAAACTGATACTCTTTTAATTCAAGTCCAATTTCCATTTTAAGCGAATGCATGATTATTGCCCGCTCGAGTCGATAACGATGTTCCTCATACAAGACAAAACTCGAAACAAACTACCGTCTCCCACCGAAAAATTCGAATTTTGAAACCAACACACTTGCCCCCACAGTATTTTTCAATTTGGCCCCTACTATTTCAACAGATTATGTCCCACAGGCACCCAGAAGCAGGATCAATTATGAGATATTTGAATTGTCAAAAAAGTTGATAATTACAAACACCACCCCTGAGGTTTTAGAAATTACCATTTATTCCCTCATCACACTAAGGTAGTTTAATCATGCCTAAAACATTATAGGAGTACACACTAAACATGAGAAAGGAACTCACCGGCACAGAGAGCTCGGCGGAGAGGCCCGAGGCGGAATTGACATGGCCGCTCGATAAGAAAGGGTCACAATCCGTCAAGGCCTCGTTCCAAGTCGGAAAATCCTGACCTTCGATCGAACTAATTACCAATTTACCATCGTCGTCTCCAGCTCCACCATCACACTCGTTGTCATCGAGGGGGAAATCCATCAAGTCGTCGATTTGGTCAAACAGGTTTCCACAGTCGATTTCTTCCACAATGTTGAGCCCCATCACTTCTCTAACACTACAGAACAGGAAAAAATAATGTGAATGAGTTGGTACAAAAGAACAAGACAGTGTGAAATTTCTGAAGCGGTTTAAATTGTAGCGAGTGAGGATGAGGTGTGGGGCCCCCACAATGGCTGGTGTGATGACATCATGATTCATGACAATGCTTGCCAGCTTAAAGAGAGCTGGGATTTAGTGGGGGCATCTTATTATTCAGCACAAATTTTCTAAAAAAATAAATATAAAAATAAAAATGGAATCTTGTTTAAAAGGGCTGAAAATCTTCAGTTAAAGAACGCATTTTTTTCCTTGTGAAAATCTCATCCGAAACGGAAGGTAACCAATTATCGAATTAAAAGCAAATGCGAGGAAGGATGTGAGAGTTTCTCGAAGGCCCGAATGCAGGATTTCAAGAAACGAACCTTTCAAACCTTTTGCTCTGTTTTTCGAAGGCAAACAAAAAAAAACAGAGAGAAATTTACTCTGTTTTTTTTTTCAACAAGGAAATCAATAAATATCACATTTTTCAAGAATGGTGAATAAAATAAAAGGCTAAAAATGCGAAGAAATCAACCTCTGAATTTAAGGCCCCAAATTTCTTGCTTGAAACAAGAAAACTCCCTCAGTGTGTGTGTGTGTGTTTCTTGAATATTATTAGTTCTGAGGAAACTGGAAAAAAGGGGAGAGAGAATTAATGATGAGGAGAAATGGAAAAAAGGTTTATACAATAAATAAAGAAAAAGGAGAAGGAAGAAAATGAATAAATGGTAGGTGAAATTTCTTGGTTCATTGCAAGCTGTCTTTAACACATACACTCACACTCACTCGCCCTTTCACAGTCGTGATGTTTAAGTATCCTTCAATGCCTCGCCGGGTCCCACGGTTACCACCGGTACTGTTCAGTATTCTCCACCGCGGAGGATTCGGCCCCTTTTTTTTGTTCGGACAAAAGCACGATTTTGAATTGATTATGAATTTTCTATTTGGCTGATTGGGTTAATGTTTAATTGGAATAAAATACAATTAAAAGAATTAAATAATACAATAGAAACTCTATACACTAATTCAAGTCTCAAGATTAATTATAAATAGAAATAAACTAAATTGTCATAATTCATACATATAAGTATATAACTAATTATAAATAGAAATAAACTCCAAATTGTTATAATTCATACATTTTTCACGTCTCATTTTAAAGATTTATACCTTTCTATATAAGAATAAATGATTAATATATAATAAAATATTTATTAATAATATTTATATTTATTAAAATCAATAACATTTTTCAGTTGACTTAAAATAGTATAGGGTCAAAGTTTATAGTCTTTAGATGCATTAGGATTTTACTGCTAAACACAATTTTTACATAGATAATATAATATATAGTAAAATTTTCTTAGTCAAAACTATTAAATTGGTTAAGTAAATTTAAAGATAGATAATATACGATGTATTTTATTTTTATTTTTATATTTATATTATTTCTTCCTCGGTCCCAACTGTACGAAGTTTTTACTGTATTATTTTTAATAAATTTATATTTTTATACTCTCTCTCATTATTGTTAGGAGACATTAAAGTAAGAATTAAAAAATTAAAAAATTAGTGGTATATGTTTAAATAAATGTAAATTATGATTTATGAAAATAAAATTGTTAAGAATATTTTTTATGCAAACAATTATCAAAACAAAAAAAAATGTTAAAACAAATATGAAAGTGAAAGAGTATTTAAGTAAAAGACATGTTTTTTCAATAATGAATTAAGTTACTATTTTTGTTCCATCGGTGTTTTTCAGGTATTTGTAAATTTAAAAAGAAGTTGAAATATATTGGTGAAACTTAATAGTATCACTTCTACTAGAAAAAATCTTATTTTCATAAGCTAAATATTAAGATGAAAATGTCATAAATTAATGTTATGATTAATTTTGGACATTCATTGCCCAGTAAAACCTCTATATAAATTAATAGCCTCGGGACGTGAAATTTTATTAAATTAGAGAGGTTATTAATTTATCGAGATATTTTTTTCATTTAAAAGACCAAGTCGGACCGGAATATTTTATTAATTTTTTATTATTCCTATTTATAACTGGTCCCAAGTTGGGACTCTGTATAGAAATAAACTCCCTATATTGATAAAAAATTCAAGTCTCAACTTGTGATCAGTTATAAATAAGAATAAACTCCATTGTCATAGTCATGAGTCATACATTTTTTAAGTTCCGTCTTAAGGATTTATACTTATATATAAGAATAAATGATTAATATATTATAAAAATATTTATTAATAATATTTTTATTTATTAAAATCAATAACATGTTTAAGATGACTTGAAATATTTATCAAAATCAATAATATATATGATCAACGTTTATAGTCTTTAATTAGATTCATTAAAATTTTATTTAATTTGTATGTTAAACACAGTTTTTACAAATATATTGTCAAATTTTATTATTCAAAACTATTAAATTGATTTTGTGAATTTAAAAATTGATAATATTGTATATATATTATTTTTATATTTATATTATTTTTTATATAAAAAAATATTTTTATTTTGTAAAACTCTGTATAAGAATAACTCTCTATAGTAATATTTTTTCACGGTGCTAACAATATAACTGTACAGAGTTTCTACTGTAAATAAATTGTTTTTATGGTGAATTAGTGAAGGGCACATGACGCGCATAGAGCAGGCAGGGCAGGGGAGGGGGTGTAGGCCGACATTCCATGAGGGTCTCAGACAATCATCACGTCTCATCTTATCTTATCTACTCTCTCTATTTAATTTCACTACATTTTTAAACCGATCATATTTACATGTTACATGTACATAGGATTTAATAACAAAATTGCATATACGTACAATTCTTTTCATTTCATTTCGTTTTATCTGTTTTATTGCTGGTATTTATTTGACCGCGCGTTCTTTGTTTGACGTCTAACTTTTTAGGGACGATCATCTTGAATCATCGCAACTGCAATCAAGATATATGATATTATTTGTTTTGTTTTGAACTTTAATTATCTGTTTTTTTTAGAGATATTGTAGTCAAATGGATGAATTCAAAGTAATAATATAAAAATGTAAGCTCATATCTGCAAAAGCTAAATATTCGTATTGAGGTACACTCTTGTCATTATATGATGAAATGATTGTGGAGCCAAATCAATTAATTAAGAAATTAAAATATTTTCCTTTTCTTTTTTAAAAGGGGGAAAGAAATTACTTGAGATGTACTCTTTGAATAATTTCCTTCTAAAATACTTCTCCTTTTCTAACACGTGAATGTCAAGGATTGCTGCAAGAAACTATGATGATGCATGGAATGGACGATGCTGCAAATTTTTCTTCCATTATAACCATTCTTTTTAACAAAATTGCAAAAAAAAAAAAAAAAAAAAAAAAAAAAAAAAAAAAAACAAACCACTTTTTTAAGCTACAAGAATTGAGTTAATATTCAAACTCCTAATTATTTGAAGATTGAATTTATTTGGTTTTTTTAATTTTATTTATTTATAATTATTTTTAATTCTCTTCTTATTTTTCACTTCACTTTTTTCTTTTTAAAAATTGAATACTTGTAACGCTCGACGTAGATATTTCAAAAATACTGCTCTGAAAGAAATGCATGCTATATAGTGTATATGCTAACCATGGTTATATATCGATCTTATCATATATTGATCCAACAAACTCAACACACCTTCTTAATATTATAATCATGATTTTTATATCCCTATCTATTTTTTTTTCTTTTGTTTTCTTCGAGTACACTCTTCAATGGTATTTACAATTTTTTATTTTAATTTACGTCGATGATGTCTTGATCGCAATGAATTTATATTATGACAATCGTTTGACTCAAATTTTACTAAATCAAAACGTCTGAATTCAAAGTATTTGCAAACAATAAATTAAGTGAATTTTAATACATACCACATAAAAAATCGATCGGTGACCTTTGTATTTTCATTGTCGAATATTTTTCCATGATAATTTTGTTTTCTCTTATACCGTATCATTTTACCTTGAAGAATAATGTTTTCCATTTGATTTTCATGTTAACAGCTGAATTCCAGGCATATCATCATATCATGCAACTATAATTCAAAGTCAAAACTTTTTTTTATAAGTAGTGACTACTCACTCCTTAATACTATGTGTATAAATCAGACAAGATGGTTGACAAATCATATTTCATGGTTGTAACTTGTAAGCCACGTGCAAAGTTCATTCCTTGCATGTTCATCGTTTTTCCTTTTTCAAATTTTAAATTGAAACTATGGAATAAACGACTTGCTCAAAATTCAAACGGTTGTTAATGATACACACACACACACATATCTATATCTATATATAGATCTAGAATTATTTGAATTAAATAGAGGAGTATTAAGTTTAAAAAAAATACAGACGACTCTGAATTAAAAAAAAAAAAGTTACATTTTGACTAAAAAGTGCCCTTCGGTTTCATAACAATAGAATCCTTCCCTTCAAAAAATACAAAGAACATGTTAATTATGTTATTATAAAAAGAATAAAGTAAATAATATAAATGTATTTTTAATAAAATAATTATGAGTAAAATTTAAGAAATAAGTACAAAAAATAAAAGTATGAATTTTAAATTAAAAAAAACTAGTATCACTTTATGCACGTGATTTACTTGTTAGAAATAATCTAAAATTTTATTTAATCTCCAACGTATTTTGCCAAAAAATTATTAATGGACTAAGAAATTATTTTATTTAATAATCGAGCTCTCACTTAAATTTGTAAATATTAATCTTATTATTAACTGTTATCTCAATTATGATTTTTTTTATTGTTTTCAAAGATTACGCATGTTTGATGTAATTTATAGTATGTAAAATAAAAAGGGACATATGAAGCCAGATTAGAGCAAGAGAAAATAATATAACTAAAAAAATTGATTAATTTTTTTTTAACTCCGGTGAATTAAGAAATAGAAAAAAATTAATTTTTATGAGATACGATTAATTGGAATTAAATTAATATTAATGGAATAAAAAAAAGAAATAGAAAGATATATATATATATATATATATATATATATATATATATATATATATATATTAAGATGATAATTAATTATTATTACCAAAAATATATAATTTGTAATTACTATTTAAATTTTTATATAATTTAAATATACTTAATAATATTACTACTTAAAATTTATAATTTTTTATTTATAATTTATAATGTCTAATGTCTAACACTTCATTATTATTGCTTTTCTATTTGTCCACGTGTCATTAGTGGATCCTGAAATTATATATATGTATATATATATATATAGATAAAGTAATACTAATACCCACCCTTAATTTCAACCCTAATATAAACTCCTAATTTAAAATACTAATTTTATTATTGTATTTTTTATTTTAGAAAATACAGTACAATTTTATTTTAAAATTTGTAAAACAAAAATGTAAATATTATTTTTAGGAAGAGAGTTCATTTAAAAGACAAATATCACGCAGACCCATTATTGTCTAGCGGTGCACATCACCGATGCACCGTAAAAGAAATGGAGCTGCGTCAGCTGCCGACAGTCCGACACTATTCCCGCCGACACACGGGAGTGTAACGGTAATGTTAAATGCACATATCAACTCTGCAAACCAATTTTCATTTTTTAGTGATAGAAACAGTTTCACTTTTGTTTGCACATTTTATTTTTTAATTATACCATAATTAATGTTTGTATACCTTAAAATAAATTTTTTCTTAAAATTTTTATCTTTACAAGTCATGTTTATTTACTAGTATCACTATTTTGTGAACTAATTTTTTTATCCAATTATAAATCAATACACTTATTATACTTTTATATTATATTATTCAAATAACAAAAATATTTTTTTAAACTACTTGAAAATTTTCCTTACCGAGCATTGTCGAAATGAAAAGAATATTTATTTTTTCAGTAAATATATTTATTAACTAATTCATAAACATAAAATAACTATCCAAAAGTACTATACTATTTGTATTATTTGTTATCTTTTTCTCTATTGAGCAATTCAAATATAGTAATCCAAAATAGTAAATGGATCATCCCCAAGTTTGTCTAGGTAGATTGACTCACAACCTAATAACTAAAAAAATTTATTTAAATACAACATACGAATTAAAATGTCAAACAATCTCCCCTAAAATCAAGGAGAATTTAAAAATATATTGGACATTTAAATTCTTATAGTTGTCACCCAAAATGAAGTAAACCTAACTCAAGTAATTAAGGTTTATTTTTGTATTATTTGATTATTTCGTCTCCTATTTAAATATAAAAAATAAAATTTGTTGTGCAATTATTTGTTGGATTCTTGCCACATAATTCTCAACATGTGACTATGTGAGGTGGTTTGGAGAATTGGGCTTTACTAGTCACGTGATACGACACGTGCAGGCGCGACCGACAATTTCACTTTGCTGTATTTTACATCACTAATTTTACTTATATTATTTCTATTATAAATATTATATAAGTGATGTTGATGTGGAAAATAATTAATTCAGATGGCGACTACCGATTCAGGCGCCGCATTGTACGGGAATATCCATGTGAGATTTTTAGGTGAAAGCCCATTCAAATGCCCACTGGGCTATTGCATATTGGTCACACAAGGCCCAAAATGAAAATTACTCATGGAAATAATCGAATTAGCAAATAATTTTATTTAGAATTATTATATTTTTCTATATTTTTTTTTTTTTACTTAAAAATAAAAATCATCAAGATGCATGTTAAATAGAAAAGTAACCTTCACTATATCATAAAAATTCAAATTCAAAAATAATTATTGAAGAATTTACCTTAATGAAAAAGAGTATACATATATCACTCAATATTTGTCACTTGTGAGAACAAATATTTTTCTCATCTTACAAAAATAATGGTGAACAATATTTTACTATTTCCATCACTTTCAAAACTATATACCAATTCTACCCTTTTCCATAGAAGAAAAAAAAAACTATACATGAATCAATTTGAGGAGTTGTTCACAGTACTTTTGCAGCATTTTTCCCCCCTTCAGATGCTATCGATTGAATCAGTAGCAACTGACTTCGTCGCATCTAAATGGTTAAGCCGACATGTCCCGACAAGCACTTCCGGCAGCTCTTCTGCCGTGTTTCCCTGGGAAACAAAAACAATAAAACATAAACAAACAAGATCATACACTCGATTCGACAAAAAGCTCAATTATCTGGTTGGTTCTTACCTGTATGAGGAATGCCATTTCTATGACAAGGTTGTTTAGGTATCCAAGAACAAGGCTAATGACTCCCCTGGCCACAGTCGAGGACCCAACGTCTATACCAATCTGAACAAGATTCCAAACTCTTTGTAAGGGCACGAATATTCTAAAATTTTGTTCTGTGTTTTTTTTTTCTTCCATATAAATCATACCTCCAAGTAGTTTTTCCCGCGGAAGTAGTTGATTTCGAGCGCCTGCCCAATCAAGCAAGCCTTCCTTCCGACACTTTGCTTAACGATCCAAGATCCCTGAAGAAAAAGTTGAGACGATTACAAGTACTGCTTTTCAAGTGAAAGTGCACGGCTCGGTATAAGCTTGAACATACGAACCTGGGAAATGTACGGTATAAGCTTGAACCTCGAGTTTCTGAAAGCATCGTCTCCATTAACAAAACGCTCCAACAAAGGCGTTTCTTCTATGGGACTTGTGAGCATGTAATATAGGGCCAAACTGTATGTTGTGGTGCCCGGAACCTGAAGGTTGATTACGAAGAAGAACTCAGGTCCTCCTTTATCCGCATATCTCTGCACAATGCCTCCATGCCTGCCTGCGATATCATCCTCTCGTTTATCGGATCTCAGCCAATCAGCTGCAACCATCTGCATCAACGTGCTTTTCGCCTTAACCTGACAATGTAATCTTTATCAGTAACCTGAATCAGATGATATTTTTTTTTTACCGGGGGCATTTTTGGAAGTAAAGGTGCTACCTTTTTCTGGTCTCGTAAATAATTATCACCACGGATAAGGAAGGCGGAAGAATCAGAAGCTGCCCAGGTGCAGGGCGCGTTAAAGCTCGCATCTTTCGGAAGCGTGGACCCGTAACAGCCCGGCCCGCTTTCGTCACAACCCGCCCCTTGCAAGTCCATGCAACCCTTTCTCTGGGCTGGTAAGAAAACATAAAAAAATCATTTCTTGGAAGCATATATACGGTATCATCGTAAGTTCGAGGCTCACCTGCCATGCCCTGCATTTTCTTCACGAAATTGGCAGCCGGTGATAGTTTTTGTTTGTTCGTTTCTGGGGAGGTGTCTGAAGACCAGCCGCTCTCTAGTTGATCAGAATCAAGAACGTCGAAGAACTCATCTGCTGCGTCGTTTAGTCCCGTTAGATTTGAATGATCTCCGGGCGAAGGTTTATCTGAAGACTCGTTTTTGTTTTCATTCTGTGCTGTTTTGACCTCCTCGTTTCCAGTGTTGTTAGCAGCCCCAACGTCTAACATGAGTTCCCCCGAGGAAAACTCGTGGCTAGGAACTTCGACTCTTGTGCTATAATACTCCCTCAAGGCTACAAGAAGATAAAAAGGAAATGTTACTACAAAGAGAATCTGAGGTTTGGTCTAAATAAATAAATCAATAAAACCTGCAACTCTTCCGAGCACGCGGATAGTAATAGATGTTGCGGATTCTGCTCTGAGATAGGATTGAAAGGACCTCCAATCGATCGAGAGCATGTGTTTAACGACACATTCTTTACCTTGCTTCATGGGAGTGATCACAAATCCACCACCTGAAAGAATAAAAAGATGCATTCTTTTAAGGACTAATCAGATACACAACACTGTTTCTGAGTTTAAAGCACAGTACTTTTAACACAGGCACGGACGTATCCGTTCTGAGGCGGACACTTTTGGTGGACCACCGAGTGGCAGAGAATCACTGCAAGCGAAAACATCACCGGACATTGTGAGAAACTAATCAAAGCTGATATATTACAGCAAGCAAAAAATATCACCATATGTTCCGTCTTCTTCCCGTCTCCAATAACGTCTAAGCAGCAAGTCTCTTCTTTTCATTGACCTGTTTAGAAATAGGACAAAGTGTCGGGGGCTATTCGTAATTTTTTAATAATTACAACAGTAAGAAAGTTTTACCATGGGAGCCAATGGTTACAGAACTGAATGTGGATGATATCGGTATGTCCGTCTAAGTGCTCGACAACGCTGCCCTTGTAGAAGCAAAAGTCCCATCTGCCCAGAAAACGGGATTTGAACTTCTGAAAAGGAGAAGAAAAATGGTGCAGAGACGAAAAGACTTACTCTGCCCTTGAGGAACCGACATCCAGTAACGTACGGAAAACATCTTCGGAAGCTCCATTGACGACTCCAACAGCCATTATAGCCGGGATATCATCCCAATGCTGAAAACGGAAACTAATTATAAGCATTACATAAAACTCAAAAAGGATAAAACTATGTTAAGTGAAATTATACCCTCCCGTTGGAATCTCTATCTTTCGCTTCTTTGAAAAGACGCAATCCTGAAGAGAAAACGCGTAAACTCTCATCTCAAAAGTCAAAACCAAAACAACAACATAAATTATCTTTGAAAAAGAAGTTTAGTTACCATTCTGAGATCCGAGTATTTTCCATATCGAAGGTGAAATCACATCAGATGTCATTGCATCCACGTGCACAGAAGAAGCTGAAGTCCAATCGATAGACCTTCTTGCCATTCTTTTGGAAATGCTCAGGCTGGTGGTAGATTGAAAAGATAATACGAGATCAAAGCAAATTATCGAGCATCGCATCTAGAATTCATTTTTTCAACTCACCTAAAAGGCTGATATTTCCTCTTAGAAAAAGAAGACAAGTCTTTAACTGGATTAACCGCAGAATCCTGTAGAGAACGAATCCACTCGGCGGCTTCTTCTGAGCTGGTTGTCCCAAGCTATAAATATAGAAATTACATTATAGCCCCCAGATGAACCATTGGCACAATTCGTCGAAATAAAAAATAAAAATAAAAATAATCATACCTTGAGCTGATCATTGTGATTAGAAGTATTGCACAGTGTGAAAATGAAAAACAACTGCAAGTCACGATAAGATTCGCATAAAGCATTCGTCGTTTGCTTATATATTCATGCCGGAAAAATATCCTTTTTGTAATTAAAAGCCGTGTACCTTCCTGTGGTGGCTTTCTCTTCCGTTGTCTATGACACGAACACAAGAGTCTATTATCGCACTCCGGGCGGGCTCCTGAAGCAAGAACGATCAATCAATACCAAACACATTCAATTCATAAAAAATTAGGCCCCACCACATATACAAAATGAATATCATCAAATGAAAAACACCATGAAATCATAATCAGATAATTCAGAAGCCTCGTAAATTGGGAACGAAAGCACACGCCAACGCGCATTACGCCTTTCGATAAACAAGAAACGAAATCGAGCAGCGAGATACTGAATCGAACCTCGGTCTCAGAAGCTGGGATTGCTTTGAAGCTCTTGAGGTAATGTTCTCCAAGAACGAAGTATCGTTTACGCGAATACTGAAGCCCGAAACGATTGAAACGGATCAAATAAAGCCACCCCTCCATTTTCCCTTGGGCCATCACCATTTTAAAAATCTGTTTTTTTTTTCAAGAATCAGAAAAACAGAAAAAATGAAATAAAAATTCAATCTTTATGCAGTTTTCTCACTCGAAATCAAAAGCCCTTTTAGGGAATGTTCCAAGATCTTTTTCTTCGTCTTCTTCTTCTTGCTTTTTCAATACAATGCAGACCCACAAATTTACAGCCACGAATAGAGAATTCGGAAATGATCCTCTGATTCCAGAAGCAAAGGAACCAGAGAATCAAATACTGAATCTCTATGATTTTCGTTTTTCACAGATTTCTGAATAACTTCCTTTATATATATATATATATGTAAATGAAAAAAAAAAACTCTGGTTTTGCCGTTCCCTTGTTTTTGAAATAACTGATTTCTTGGTTATGGCATGGGAGGTCTGCAACTCGCCAAATCAACTGAATTGACCGAATTGCCCCCGTGCTTGAACCACGGAAATTGAAAGAGGTTTTGACCCCTTGACCCTTTTTTTCACCGTTGATTAATGTTTTGCAGAGAATAAATTATGGGGAATAAAATGAGGTTCACTTTTAAAATTGGGCGAAATTTAAAAATAAGGAGATTGATTCATTTTTTAAAGACTAATTTATTAGAGATTGATTCATTTTTTAAATACTAATTTATTAAACATTCACTTGATAATATCACATAGAGTATGATTTTTTACATAGTTAAAAGACTAATTTATTTGGTAAAAGAGTTTCAAAAACTAAATATATAAAGGATGATCAAATATATTGTAACATTTCATAAATTTACAGGCTTAAAGCAATTAAATATGCTATTTATGGTAACAGATGCATTTTTTTTTTCTGGGCATTTTATTAAGATTTTATGTTGAATTTGCACAAATAGTATTTTTTTATTTTTTACTTTTTTATTATAAAATCTCAATTAAAATTTTTACTTTTTTTTTTTAATTATGAAATCTCAATTAAAATTTTTACTCTTTTTTATTAAAAATGTCAATTAAAGTATTAAACAATTATCTTTAAACAATTATAATACGTGTGCCAACTACCAACAAAAAAATGCACAATTATAAGAAATTTGATATGTATTTAATTTTTCATTCGATTCAACTTAACTAAACTAATCCTTAACTCATCGTTAATTAAGTCGCGCGTAATGAATATGATCATTTGCACATTAAGAAAGGAGTATTCAATTGAGATTCTATAAAATTAAAAAAATTTAAGAAATCTTGAGGTATTGAAAAGTACGTAGACTTTAAAAGTCTATAATTTTTTTTTTGATTTTATCCTAAAAATAGAAAAAAAAATAATAAAAAAAAAAATCACATTAAAATTAAAAAATAATAAATCATTAAAATTAAAAAAAAAATCTGAGATTTATAGATTGTTTTTCAGTGGACGATTGCTTATACTTTTATATTTTGCTTCTTCTTGAATTAATTGATTCGATGATTACAAGTTCATGAATTGCATTGAATTTTCCTATATGGTTATCAAGTGAATATTGCTCTGTGAGCAGCAGCAAGCCAGCAACATCATATGATACATATATATACATACATTTGATTTACGCATGATATATATATATATATATATATATATATATATATATATATATATATATATATATATATATATATATATATATAGTTTCGAACTAATGTATTCATTCATGTAAGTTAATTTTAAAAAATGATTTTTCACAATCAGGTAAAAGTCTACTAAAATCAATACAAATCAATAAAAAAAGGTTAAATAAATTATGTATGAACTATGTGGATTTAGAAAATCCACATAAATCCACATACTTTTAAAAATCTATTAAAATCTCAATTGAATAAATTCTCATAAATTGTGTAACTATAAATAAAAAAAAAAGAAATTCAATCTTATTAATAAAAAATATTTCAATAAAAGAAAAAACAATAATCTATAAAAGAAAATTCGAATTATAAAATAGGTTATAATAACTCACTACACAAAATTTTAATTGCAATGAATTCATAACGTTAAAACGTGCACATCCGACATTAAAACTTGAATGCATGATTATGATCACGAAGCATTGCACGACCAATTATTGTCTTTTCCCTTTCTGTACAGCCTCCACATAAAATAAGAACCAACTCCAATCCCAAGGACGACAACCACCATGATGCTAGGAAATACATAAGAATTCATTTTTATTTTTTCTTTTACTCCAAATTATTTCAAGTTAAGAAGATTTGATTATAATACAGTCATAGTTTTATACTAATAAGTTGGTGTAATTTAAAATGGTAGTGTTTTTAAATATAGAAAACTAGCGAAACAATTAAATATATTTATTTGTATTTATTAATTAAAGTGTTTTTTTTTATGTTGCATTGTATATCATGATTTATGCATAAAATCTTTTAAAATAAAAGAACGTGTTGTTAATAAGGAAATTGCAATTGTAATTTTTAACATTATATTATTTTTATATTACAAATATTACATCATTACGTACCATAAATTATGTGAGAAATATTTAAAATAATTTTTATGATTTCTTAACAAAGTTAAATTTGGTAAGAAATATTTAATTAAATTTTAGGTGATTTTCTATATAATATAATTAAATTTGTTAATAATAATTTAATTAATTATCATAAATCTAGAAAATAGGAGTGATTAATTCAAAAAGTAATTATGATGATTTTAAAAAATACTTTATAATTAAATTCAGACTATAGATTTTTTAAATTAATTATTCATACTATAGACTAATTATTTGATTATCTTAAAAGGTTGTGTTTTTATTTTTATTTGATTAATTTTTGTGTATTAATTGTTTCTTAAACAAAAGGTTGACACAAGAAAAATTACGAAGCTGAAATCACACAATTAATAATTTGATCGATTGCTCGATCTCAGCGAACTAGAAATTTTCCCATGATACAACGTTTAAGCAAATCAATTTATATATTATCGGAAGACCATGGAGAAAAACGACACCGAAAAGAATTAAAAAGAAGAAGCTTCATATATTGAAAAAATTATTATCTCATGCACAGCGAATAGTATCGTTTAAGTTGCATGCATGATTATTAAACGGCATCGGCGGCATCGGCTTTGGTATTGGGTGCGGAATCTTTGGCTTCCTTGGAATCTTCAGCTTCTTCCTTTTTCACGTTCTTCGTCCCCTTATTGCAAGCACAAGCCGCAAAGGCAACAAGGATGACAAGTACCACGACTAAGCAAGCAAGTCCCATCGACCCATTGTGAAACTTTGACAACACCTTTGACAACATGTTTTTTTTTCTTTACTTTACCCGCTAATTAATTTGAAGAAGAAGAAGAAGTAAAGAAGATTTAATTTTGCCCTCGATCGAGTTAGCTAGCTAGGGTGCTTTTTATACTTATAATTATGTTGGTCATGTTGCAACTAATTAAAACAAGTTTGTTTTTTAAATTTAGAATATTGGTTTGTTTTCCTTTTTGTTTTAATAATTTTGTTGTTTTTAATTAAATTGTTGATGCATTATATATATGGAAGGAATATCAAAAGACATACTTTCGTTTGGCTGCTTTGAAAATATATTTGAAGTATATATTAAAAAAAAAGGTTAATTAATTAATAGATGGACTAAAATCGACTAATTAATGCGTAAAAGCATATTATTTGAAGCAACCGAAAGCTTCACGAGTTCAGCATGCAGCCTTTTCCATACTTATATATGTAAATTTGTTTAAAATTTACTAAACTTACTAATATTAAACTTAAGCTTCACGAGTTCAGTATGTAGCCTTTTCCATACTTATATATGTAAATTTGTTTAAAATTTACTAAACTTACTAATATTAAACTTTAAATTTGCTTATTTATCAAATTGATAAAATTTGTTAAATTTTATTTTTTAATTAATCAATGAAATTAATTAATTTACTTTAAAATTTATAGTAACTAAAATATTCTTACTAAATTTAACAATGGAAGGAAATTAAACAAAATTTGATTTGATTTGTACTACCAAATGTATAGATATCATATCAAAATAATAATAAATATTATAATCAATAATGACACATGTCGAAATTTTATTGGTGGTGTAGAGAGTTTTCTCTACACCTGGTGTTAATGTAGTCTTTTCCGTCTACATACGATAGAGTAATTATTTTTGACTTGTATTAAAAAAATGGTAAGATGAAATATTTTTCAATTTCCATGTCCGATTAGCCGTAGTAATCATTGTTGCAAGACATAAAGTATATTTTATGTCAAACCAACAATATTTTTTTCCAACCCATGCCTACGTATGTAAGAAGATTAAAAAATAATAGTATTAGTTAATAATATTTGCTCCGTCTAAGATCAATAAAACACATGCCTACGCCTTAAAAAAGACTTTTGATGGATACTAAGGTACTAGTAACAAAAGTTGGTAGAGTAAGAGTTCATAATGTTAAACCCTAAAGAAACTAATCATCGGCATTGGATTCGGAATCTTTGGCTTCGACCTTGGTATTGTTCATCAGCCTATTGCAATAATTAAATTTAGAATATTTATTTGTGTTTAAATAAATAAATAAATTTAAAATGTTTATTTGTTTTTTAAATTTAGAATATTTATTTGTTTCCCTTTTTGTGTTAATAATCTTTTTTTTTAATTTAATTAAATTGTTGATGCATTATATGTGGAATTATATGTGGAAGGAATGAGATCAAAATACATAGCATTTTATTTTGGCTGCTTTCAAAATACTATAAAATGATGATTGATCTTATTTTTTAATAGATGGACGACAAAATATCGACTAATGCTTATCTTATATTATTTGGAGCACGACTCGATTTATGCACGTGTTTGTGTGATGGTGAAAATCGGCGGGGAATTCAAAGACCATGTTATGCTACTTAAACCTACGGAGATGGATGAATCGCACAATGACAGCTGCAAGGTAAACATAGAGTACGAGTGGAGACCGAATATTTGTCGGAGGTGCGATTAATTCGTTTGTGCACACTGGTTCAGCGTGCCCTGCAGCAGTCAAGCAGAAGCCCACCAGGCCGATGGGAAACTTGTAGAGGCAAAAAGAAAAGCTACAAGAAGCAAAGGGGACCGTACCCATTTGGCCACAGGGCTAGCTCCCCCGGAGTTCCGTTAAATCTAGCGATTTTGGGATAGAGCACCGAACGCATTCTAGGGCAGACGATAAATCTCCATCCAAGGTGAGTAATGGGAGGCGCGACACCAATTTTGACCGAACCAAACTGGTTATTTCCGGGACGACGAGGGAGAAACCGTATGTCCATAACCCTACTACACGAGTGCACACTTCAACTGGTACCGAAAGGAGTGTCGCTATTGGTTGGAAAAATGGTTTCGACGAATTAGAAGATGTCGGGGATGTGGAGGAGGGAGAGATATATTGTGGAGGTGCTTACACGTACCATGAAGTTACATGAACAGGGTGTCCTATAGCAGCCCTTCAGCCGAGTGATCATGTGTAGCACACTTTGCTGGAATGTGAACTGCAGAGACTGTGGCATATTGCTTGGTAGTTTATATATTTGTTTTGTTAGCTTATATTATTTGGAGAAACGAAAGCTGCATGAGTTCATGTATATATGTAAATATGTTAAACTTTACTAAACTTACTTGACTTGTATTAAAATAATCGAAAGATGAAATATAATATTATTACCTAAAATATAATTCTATTTGAAAATCACCTAAAATTTAATTAAATATTATGTAAAAAAAATCATGAAATTTACTAAAAAAATCTCACATAATTTATGGTAATAATTTAATATATGTACATAATAACAAAAGTTGGTAGAGTTCATAAACGTTAAACCCTAAAGAAACTAATCGGTAAGTACTACGAGTCTGTACGACCACGTTAAAATAAAATTGCATGCATAATTATTAAACGGATGCTGAATCTTTGGCTTCGACCTTGGAATCTTTGACTTCGACCTTCTTCATGTTCATCAGCCTATTGCAAGCACAAGACGCCAACGCAACAAGGATGACCAGTCCCACGACGAAGCAAGCAAGTCCCATCGACCCATTGTGAAACGACGACGACATCTTTTTTTCTTTCTAGACTTTACCCTGCCAATCGCCACTAATTTGAAGAAGGAAGATTTAATTTTGCTCTCGAGTTAATTAGGATGCTTTTTATACTTATAATTATGTTGATCATGCATGTTTGCAATTTATAACACAATATTTTTTTTAAATTTAGAATATTTATTTGTTTTCCTTTTTCTTTTAATAATTAATGCTTTTTTAATTTAATTAAATTGTTGATGCATTATATGGAAGGAATTAGATCAAAAGACATAGTAGTATTTTCTTTTGGCTGCTTTGAAAATACTATATTTGAAGTTATATTAAAAAACAAGAATTGATGATTGACAAAATATCTTATATATAGAGTATTATTTGAAGCAACGAAAGCTGCATGAGTTCATGTATATATGTAAATATATATGTTAACTTTACTAAACTTACCATAATAGAGTCTAATTATTTTTGACTTGTATTAAAAAAATCGAAAGATGAAATATAATGTTATTACCTAAAATTTAATTATATTAGAAAATCACCTAAAATTTAATTAAATATTTCCTACCAAATTTAACTATATATGTTAAAAAATCATGAAATTTACTAAAAAATTTCTCACGTAATTTATGGTAATAATTTAATATTTGTAATATAAAAATAATATCATGTTTTAAATTATAATTGCAATTTCCTTATTATACACTTTCTTTAATTTGTCAACATGACAATAAAAAAAACTTTAATTAATAAACAAAAAATAAATATATACAGGTTTATATATATTTAGTTAGTTTTCTATATTAAAAAAAAACCTACTTTTTTTTAATCACACCAACTTAGTATAAAACCATCAAAGTATGAGGGCCTAATCAATTCTTCTTAACTTCGAAGTAGAGTACAGAAAAAAGAAAAGATGTGGCCGTATGTAATTACTATCCTCGTCGTGGTTGGGATCATTGGGCTTGGGATTGCGTCTTATGTTCTGGGCAGGCGGTACTGCAATGGAGAAGACAATGATTGCACGTGTGATCGATAACCATATCAATACATGGATGCAAGTTTCAACGGCGTATGAGTTTTGGTATTATGTTTTAAAGTAACGTTTATATTATAATTCATATTTTTTTATAAATTGTTGGTTTTTCTGTTATTGAAACATTTTATATTATTAAGATTGATTTTTTTTCTTTTTATTTATAGTTTTGTAGTAACATGCTTTAATTTGGGAATGATCATTAGGAAGTAATTACGATGACATATTTGTGCATTTTTTTCAATTTTTATTACCCGCAATAATATTCGATTTACTTTATTTTTGAAACGAATAGAAACTATGTTTATTTATTTTACTCTTTTTTTACACTTTACACAAATAATTTACGTTCATCCGTGTTGTCACACATTATGTGTATCAACAAGATTACGAAAAATAAATGTTTTATTGACATACTACGAAAAAAGTAAACGATTAAAATATAGTAGTACAAAATAACCATCACCATCTATATGGGCGTAATAACTCAAAACTTCAGGGGTCATACATTTGCAAGTATCCTTATTTCAATTCATAAAAAAAAAAGAAAAATTTAAGAAGAAGGGAGTCATGATTTTAGTTTTTACAAATAAAAGTTCTTTTTTTTTTTATCATGAAAAAGGATAAGTTATTTTTTACTTTTTTTAATAAAAAGGAATATTATTTTTTTTATTAGAACGAAGGGTAGTGTAAAAAATTATATTACCCATCTTAAAAAATAATAATTACCCACTAAATTCAAAAGTTTAAAATAGACATATTACTCATTTTTATAATTAAAATTAATTTATTTTTTTATAAATAAATTTCAAAATTTACCCCTCGCTCAAATTTTCCCTATTATATTACCCATCTTAAAAAATAATTACCCACTAAATTCAAAAGTTTAAAATAAGCATATTACTCATTTTTATAATTAAAAATAATATATATTTTTATAAACAAATTTCAAAATTTACCCCTCACCCAAATTTTCCCTAAAAAAAATGCAGCTTGCAAAAGGTTCAATTATAGTATATGCGTATACCAAATCCAAAAGTCATAATTTCAATACCTTAAACAGGTAACAAAATAAGGTTCAATTTTTATTGATGTACAGTACATGTTGGGCTCTGACAAATTATAAAGTGTGAGAAGAAATGAACTAAACCAAATCCACTGTCAAGAGCCAAAATTAGATCACTCAAGGAAACTAAGTTTCAAGCTTTGCTATGTAAGATTAAACTTTGCAGCTTCATTTTGCTTCGTTGAGCTTCGAAATTTTCTTGTATTCGTAATCTTCTATGTCAACCTTTTGTTGCAGAGCCTGCAACGAACAAAACACAAGCATTAATAAAACTCATCTCATATTCTATGTGAGAATATAAGTTACCTTAAGCTCTTCCTCCAGTGAGGTATTTTTTGGCTTATAGGCATCGACAGGTCCTGTTCTCGATAGTGCCTTTCTTGTCTCGATGATCTCCCACTCTTGATCATCATTCACTTTAGCTATATCCTTACTGTATAGGAATTTCGACTTCCATCGCATTAATATAACATGAACAAACCACATAAATGCAAAACCCCAATACTCAGATTAAATCTGAATTTGAAACAAACCTTCCCTGCAATAGATGTCCGAGCCCAAGAGCCCCAAGAACAGTGAGTGAGATCATCGGGAGACCATATCTAAGAAACGGGGACCTTCTTCCCCATCGTCTGAACTTTGAATCCGAATGCAGATACCTGGTACTATCACTGGATTGTGTTGCTTCTTGTTTGTTTATAACTTTCTTGGGATCAGCCGATGTCGATTCAACAGTTGCCATCCTCACTCAATAACATAGACCCTATGGCGAACGTGACTTCGATAAGCAAGAACAATATCAAAGTAACACAGAGGAGTCGTTAATATACAAAATCACCCTCCAATATCAACAACACTTAACCAGAACTTGATAAGGTTTATAGCCATTACTTACAGCTACATTCATTCTAGTACTTCTAATTAACCAATAAATGAACGAACGCGGAAAAAAAATAAAATACAAACACCTTAATGTGAGATGATATTATCTGTTTCACCACGAATCACTAAAAATCAAATACTCCACTAGTATACAAATTTAATCCGGCTTAAAAATAGAAACTTTTCTAAAAATAAAAATAACACGCCAACAAGCCCAATGGAAGAACCAGAAACAAATCTTCGATTCATAGCGTGAGAAAATCAATCAACATACGAGAACCCCTAATTCATACGATGTACAGTAATTTCGATAAATTTCTGAAAGGTTTCAGTTTTAGAGAAATTCATACCTCAATTTCAGAATCGTCGATTTGGATTTGGGGGAGGTAGGATAAAAGGGGTAATTTGAGCTGAACTATTTCATCTGACGGGTCGGGTCGGGTCGGGTCGGGCTCGGGCTCACACAAATCTTGTTCGGTATTCTTAAACCTACGGACTAAAGAAAAGAGGGTAAAGTATTTACCTAATGGAGGGGATTAATGGAGATTACGGATTAATCATAACAAATTGCGTCCTTTGAACAATTACTACTCCGTATAATATGGACCAGTCTACTAAAAAACTTAAGATAGTAGAGTACTCTCTCTCTCCCATCGAGAGTTAAATGTCGGATCATGTATGAACGTTGTTCATCTTGATACAAGGATCGTTATGGTATAACTTATTATTTATTTTGATTTTATTTGAATATATGTTTTTATTCAGATTGCCTTTGTTTTATTATTTATTTTGATTTTATTTGAATATATGTTTTTATTCAGATTGCCTTTGTTTTGTACGTTTAGTTGATGGTGATGTTAGGCTAGAAAGTTAATTAAGGTTGGGAGAGTTTAATTTGATGTGAGGTTGGGATTCTAGCATAAAAAATGGGGTGATCGATATTTGACCTTAGTTGATCACCCTTATCTAGGCTTAATCACTGTTGTGTATAGCTAGCTCGATTGATTTGCCTCAAGCGATCAAGGAAGCCTAGGTAAGGGTGATCAAGCGATCAAGGAAGTCTCTACAATTTAATTAATATCATAAATTTAGAAACAAGAAGTTTAGTAGGATTGATTACTAACTTTATAAGTTGAGACTAAGACTTCTTTGTACCATTGGTCTGAGTGAAATCACACAATTAACAAAGACATATTTGCACCCTTTTATTCCTTGACAAAACCTTTACAGTAAGTACCCTAACCACAACTCTAAAGACTAATAACATCATATCTACCTCGGCCCCGGCCGAAGAATTAGCCTCTGACCGGAAGCCTGCGATCGAGTCACCATCTCAACCATCGAAGGCGTCTGATAAGCATGAACGAGGCTCGACCTCTCAACCGAATCGCCCCTAGCCGTTGCCCTCTGCCAAGAATGCGAGCTCATCCCCGAAAGAATGTACGCCCTTCCGGAAGCTTCGTACACATGTCGACTAGCCATCCTCTCTTGCATCTCCTTCAGCTCAGCATCGAGCCCGAGACAAAGCCCGTCGTGGGCCCTACCCGAAACGGTCTCCGACAGAGCTCTCCTAATCTCCTCGAGAACAGAAATGGCACTGCCCAAGTCCCCGTTCTCGGCCGCTGCCCGTGCTTTCGCCATCGCCTCTGCTGCCCTGATTCTGTTCTTCTGTCTGTCCACTTCGATCGAGACCTTATCCGGGAGGTCGACATCTGTCCGTTCGATCCGAACTTGCTCTTCGTCTAAAGTCAAAGATTCCTTAGTCAACGGGTCTTCGTACACGCACTTTACGTTCAGCAATGTAGAGACTTCGGCGGGAACGTTCAAAAAGACGAGAAAGTCCCTCTCCTCGTCTGAGTAAAGATCTCCGACTCTGATCGATCCCGTCCGTAGATCGGACGCGATACAGCTCGAGTAGCTACCTGATTTCAACGAGCCCAGACGGATATCAGGGCCCACACACTCGATCGAGACCTGTAAATCCTTAACACACACGCTCAGAAGTCCGCCTATGCACTGCGCGAACGCGTCCTGTATCACCCCTTCGGCCTCGATGAAAGAGAAAGTCCCACCCGACATCTCCGAGATCGAGTGCATGGCCGAGGCATCGTGATCCGTGCCGAACCCGAACGTGTGGACTGGGATCGAGACGGAGGAATTAGGGAGGAGCATCTCGTTTCTCGGAGGAATATTCCGTCCGTTGACTGTGTATGTGTCTTGACCGTCGGATAGCAAGATGATGCTCGAGACGGGGTTTTTCCCCCTTCGATCTTGCATGATCTTGGCTCCCTTTTTCAGGCCCTCGGCGATGTTGGTCCCACCGCTGGCAACTAATCCGTTGACGGATTGCAGAGCCTGCTGCCGGCCGACCTCCGACATTCGCCGGAGCGGGAAGAGGCGGCGGGCCGTGGAGGAAAAGGCGACGACCGCCAGCCTGTCGTTCGGGGCGAGGTTCTGAATCAGGAAACCCATGGCCCGTTTTAGGAGGGCGAGCTTAGAGCCCGCCATGCTCCCGCTTATGTCGAGGATAGTGACGAGGTCGACAGGGGCCCGACAGGGGCTTGACGAAATAGAAAGGGGGGCCTTTAGATGAATCAAGACTGTAAAGGTGTCGGCCGAGCTGGATTTGAGGAGGGACGGAACCTCTGTGTATGTCTTGATTTCGACTTTGAAATTTAACGGGTTCTTGTGAGAGGGGAAGGAGGCTGTTGAGGGTTGATGGTCGAGCGAATCGTCGTCGTTGAAGACTGCGGGCTCGGGTGGGTGAAATAACGGGCTGGAGTTCGATCGGGCGGGCGGCATTCGACGGATCGGGCCGGATGGAATGATGAGCGGGCGGGCTGGTGGGGAGTTGGGGTTCGGGCCTTGCAGGGGGATTTGTTTCCAGTTTGCCCGGCAGACGGGGCAGATTTGGTTGCCGTGCTTCACGTTTGAGGCGATGCAATGGAAATGAAACGAGTGCGAACACTCGGCGGTGAAGACGGCCTGCCCGTCTCCTCGTCTCATGGATGCCAGGCAGATTGAGCAGGTTGTCTGAAATCAAATGACAACTGATTAAGGAAACAAGATTCAGGAAGAATCTGTTGATAAAAATTGAATCTTTATTTCAATTTCATCTTTGAAGAATTGAAGTCTAAGTTAATCAAGAATTGAATCCCATCTCATCTCATCAAATGCCAAGTGATTAAGGAAACAAGATTCAGGAAGAATCTGTTAATAAAAATTGAATCTTTATTTCAATTTCATCTTTGAAGTCAAGTTAAATAATCAAGAATTGAATCCCATCTCATCTCATCTCATGTGTTTTCACGATTAATCAATAAAAACAACAGCTGACATATACACAAACACGTTCAAGAACACAATAAAAAAACAGAGGTAAAAAAAGGAATGAAAAGAAAGAGGTAAAAAACTGAAAAAGTAAAAAAGCAAAAACAAAAAGTTCAACCTTGGAAGAAGATCGGCTCAGGGTCTTGGAGAGTTTCAGCTTATTCGAAGGCGGCGTCGGCGGGGCCGACGTCCAGTCAGCAGGCGTCGGCGAAATCGTGGCGGCGGTCGAGCCGAGGGGCGGGGGAGATTCGTCGTCGTCGTCATTGTCAGCAACGAGGTTCTTGGGAGAGTACACACACAGATTCATACCAAAGGCGACTTTCACTTTTCTCCATCTATTCCCCATTTTTGAAATTAGATAAAAAAGGAAATCTTTTTACCTTCGGAAGAAAAATAGAAATAGAAGCCCTTTTGGATTGGAGGATTCAATCCAAGAAAATTGATAGGGTTCTTCTTGTTATGGGATTGGATTTTACATATAAATATATATAACTATATAATTGAAAAAGAAAATAGAAAATACTTTGAACAATAAAACAGAGATGTTATTTGTAGAACAGAGTCAAGCACGCGAATCAAGAAAGACGATGGACAATGAGAGATGGATGCGGGTCTTTGTTTTTATTATTATTATTATTTATAATTATAATATTTTATGTTTTCATGAAAAAAAAAATATTTTTATTTGTTAATTGTAAAAATTTAAGTATTCACAAACAGTTGACCGAGTTCTAACTTTAAACTTTACCATTTTCTTTAAACTTTAACATTTTCAATTCAAGTGATTAACTAACTAAGTTAACAATAAAAAAATTATTTTATTCTAATTTTAATTAATTAATTAATATAGAGAATATGGAGACACTGTTTTTTTATTGAAAAAATAAGTGTGTTCATAAAATACACAAATTATTATTATTATTATTATTATTATTATTATTATTATTATTATTATTAATACATTGAACATATAGGAGAAATTTTAATTTGACGTTAGACAAGAAGATCTAATCTAATTATTTTTTGATTGTCAATTTTATTGTCAACTTTCAAATTATGACATTACACAAAGTATGGATTGACATTATTGTTGTACTCAAAAAGAACAAAAATGCTATCTGTAATCATATCGTAAGAGAGTAAAAAAAATCAAAGGCTAAAATAAATGTGTAGTAAATATGACCATGCTTTACTTTTTCAAAGAAATAAGTTGTTAGCACAATCTTTGTAGATGGATCATATATAATACGAGTAATTAATTCATTTCAACTTATTATACACACCAAGTTGAGTATTCAAATTTAAAAGATGTTATTCTTGACTTATTATTGTTAGATGTTACAAAAAATAAAATTAATGGTTCGAATATTTTATGATTTAATTTTGACTTTGATAAACAATTTCAAGTTCTTTATAAATATGTTTTAGATAAATATTCGCTTTTTTGAAATAAAAATATTATATATAATTGATTTTTGGTGGTAAGTATGAATTAATCAAACTAATGTAAACACATTTTAATTGGTCTCCAATCTCCATTAAGAGAAAAAATGGTGGATAATTATTTTTGTTTGAATAGAATTTACAAACATTAGTTTCATGATTGCATCCCCGCACGTGCGCATCATTGCCACAAAGACTAATCTTTATTCAATTATCTATAATTAACTTCTTAATTAGCTAGTGTCATTTTTTTAAGTACTATTATTTTTTATTTATTGAACGTGTTAAACCTTTTCAAATTATTTATAATCTTTCTAATTTCCATTTGTTTATCCTATATTTTATTTGGACATATTGCACCCACTACATTAATAAGAAGACAATAGAGTGTGACTTAACTCCATCTTAGTAATTGAAACATCGCTTTTTATTATTAAAATTTTCAATTCACATAATCAAATCCATTAATTTACAATGTTCCTTCTTCTTCTTCTTCTTATTATTATTATTATTATTATTATTGTGTGTGTGTTATTGTGAAGAAGAATAATAAGAAGCAATGCAAATTTGTACATATAAAATACAGTACAAATTAAATACATAGGTAAAAATTTAAGAGAAATTTTGGAAAATGAGCACTTATAATTAATTGTTTATAATTAAATAGTATAGTTTTTTCTAAATAAAAAAAAGTAATATTTTCAAAATTATATTTTCTTAGTAATACACCTAAGTGGGTGGTTACAAATGTATAATAGTAATTAATTTGCTCTTTTTTATAATTATAAAATTAATAATACATTTAAAAAATAATAAAAAGTTATTCTTAATTTTAAAGTACAATTTATGGACTATGAATTATAAATTAAAAAATCAAAATACCATTTTCTTTAAATATTTCAATATTAAAATACAAAAATTTGTTTGATGTCATAATATTGATAAAGATCCATTAAACAAAGGGAATCCTTTTCTAACCCCTTTATTAAAGGTATATGATTCCCTTTTTCTTTAATCCATTCTAAATTTGCCACACTTTCTAGGGCAAGTCAACTTGAAAAAAGAAATTCTATTCATTTATTATTTATAAAAGACCTAGCTCCTTCACTTTCACTTATTAGTTTAGTAGTACATGTTTTCAAAATTCTCTGCCCCAATAATTTTGAATATTGTGTTTGCATGTGGTTCCCTCACACTAAACTTATTCGATTATAAATAAACTGTAGGAATATAGTTTCAAGCATTCGTAGAGATGTTTACATGTCCAAAATAATTTTAAAAATTATCTTTTGCAGTATTTAAACGATTTTTTTAATTTAACATAAACCCTGAAAGTCGTAGGCAGTAAATAAAACGCAGTAAAATGCGCTGCCTAGATAAGGCAGTGTTCTGCGGCAGAACAGCGTATGCCGCAGCACGATGCCTTTTACAGAAAACGTTCGTTTTACGTGATTTAATTGAGTTTAAGTATTTTATCCAGAATAACCAAGTTGTTTACTTGTTAAAATTATATGTGATATATGTATAAGAATTGCAGCGGAATTACTAAAAAATAAATCACTTTGAACGAACCCACACACACGTACGAAAATGTAAAGAACACAAATTTAAATCTTTGTATGTGTATTTAAATTATACACATACGAAACGGTCTTACGACCAGAAACTTTATTAAAGAACGAGTCTTTACAAAATAATACTCTTGGATTTACAAAGATATTACCAAAGGCTATACACATGTATGCCTTCGTATGAATCGTATCCGAAGAGTATGAACAATCAACAACAAAAACCTAGCTACTGAAATGAACACCTATACTAAGCTATCGAATCATCAGCTGAACAAACGAACTCTCTTAGGGACGAGAGAACACACGGCACGACGAGCTTCAAGAATGAAGTCGCGGCTCTAAAAGCTCGATGATCGATTCCCGAAGGAAATGTGTTTCTGGAGGTGTTAATATGTTGTATGAGTGTTGCTGAATAGTGTTGGGGTCGTCCTCTATTTATAGGAGGAGATTCCCAACTGAATTCCTTGATTTGCTAGGTCAACAATCGGTTGAGATATTCTAGGGCAGGCTGCTTTGACCGCTGCCGCAGGAATGCCTTCTGAAGTTCTTCTGGAATGCTCTGCCGTACTGCACTGCCTTCCATACTCTCTGGACTTCAGCAATCCTTTGCCCTACGCTCATGCTTCGCTCGATATCTTGACTCAACCTCTTGTCCAAGCCTTGCACTGCTTGCGGCATGACTCTGCCTGGCTGTGCTGCGGCAGAAAGCTTCTATGTTGATTGTTTTTCAAGCACGTTCCAACTAATGAACTATGCTAAATCAAATCACCAATATGACCAGTGATTACAACAGTTTAAATTGTGAAGAAAGAAATAAAACAAATAAATATGTTAGCAAGACAACTTCTGCCTAGGTACATTTAAGTCATTGTAATGCCCAAACATATTTATCCTTACAAACTCCCCCTTTTTATCTTTCTTCACAAAACCATGAGGCAGCAGCGCAATGAGCACTCCCCCTCAATGAAATACATCTTACTTGGAAGTTTATGGATTTTATCTTGACAAAACAACTAAGGCATAAAACTCCCCCTTAGTTAATACTTCCTAAGTAGAACAAAAATTTATTTAACCAACTAACTAACTAATAGAACAAAAACAAGTAACTGAGTAAGCCTTAAAAATAACACACCAAATTTTTCAAAAGGAAAATAACTACTAGAATAAACATTGTTCAACCAAATAAAACTTAAAAACCAAATTGTTCAAAAACAAATAAACAGAAATTTAAATAAATTGTTCAAAGTAAATAAAAACTAAAAGCAAAAAGAAGAAATGATATTTCTTCGGGTCTTTGAGAACTGCAATCCTTCAAACTTCGGGCTCGGGCGATGAGTCACGATCCTCTCCATCAATCTCTGCTGCAGTATCTGCGGCAGCCTTCTCTGCTGCGGCAGTATCCTTCTCTGCAGCTTCTTCAGCTTCAACTTCTTTTAGGTCTTGATCAATGCGCCTCTTCAACATCCTCAACACAGTGCTCTTTGCCATTTTTGCCTCGGCTGCTGGTACTCCCCCTTTTTGTGGAGGAAAGCCCTCTTCTTCAAGAAAGAAAGTAATGGCATCCACGAGTGCTTTTGACATGTAGTCCTGCATGATAACCATGTGGTTTGCAGCAACTTGGTCTGCAAATGCCTGGACACGAGCAGAAACACCTGGCTGTGGAGCAGATGAGCTAGGGGCATCAGTCTGCGGCAGCTTTGGAGCCTTCTTTGGAGGTGGAGTGGGCGGCACTGCGGCAGTAGCATGAAAACCATTCCACGGCAAGTCATTGTGCTCACGAACAGATAACTTGTAGGGATGTGGCACAGCAGTTAGTTGATCAGCACTGTTGATCGAGAGCCCTTGGATCTTCAACATCTCCCAGATCAAAGAAGGGAACGCAAGGCTCTGCGTCTGGGTGATGTTCTCTGCCTGTGAAGCGATCTTCTCAAAGATGAGCTCTCCCAAATTCACCTGCCTACCTGCACCAAGGTGAAACAGGACTTCCCCCATTTGGGTATGCACAAAGTGCACATTTGTTGTGGGAATCCAGTTGTGCCTGGCAACAGTAAACAAAAAGTAATAAAAAGAAGAGAGTTTTGAGCAAGGAATGTTGTTTGCGGCATCAGGTGGTGATTTGGTCAGGCGGTGAGAGACTGCGGCCACAGTAGGGTCAGCAAGTGCGGCAGGATACTCGATATCAGAGCGCTCAAGGAAGGCATTAATGGCAGAAGGGGTAAAATTAAAAATTTTCTCCCTGAGATACACCTTCCCATAGCCACGGGAACCATCATCACCAAAGCAGGGGCGCAAGTTAGCATAAAGATCGCGCACCAAGTCCTCGCAGTAGGGTCCTGCGTAGGTGACTGCCTTGACCAACTTCATCCTCTTCAGGAACTTATCAACTTTGTGTTTGGCACAAGTCGGCATGTCCACACAGCGATCCGTTTGAATGGGCTTGTTGGAGTAGAATTGGGGCCCAATCACTGAACGGCGTTCTGACCAGAATCGCCTCGAGTAACCCTTGCCGGGTTTCATATCAGAATCTGAATCCTCCTTGGGGGCATCGATTTTTGGTGCCCTGCCCTTTTTCGCAGCAGGATGTGCTGCGGCATCACCACTTTGAGAGCTGTCGGGTTTTGATGCGGCAGCTTTCTCCTTCCCTTTACGGGATTTCTTGACAGTGGTGGTCTCCACATTAATGGGGTTTTCCCTTGAGGTTGGTGGCAACTCAGGGCCTTTGCCTTTGACATAAATAGTAGTGGATCTGGTGGACGGTCGGCGAGAAGGAATGGGCACTTGCTCTGTCTTGCGCTTCCTCGAAATAAGTTCACTTAGTGGTGGATCAGACTCCGTCTCAGATCCTTTTTGGATTTTTTCTGTGAAGGAAAGTTCTCGTAGAGCTCGGAGTAGTCAAAGTCATTGTCATCGTCCCTTCGGTTGTACGGCATCTGCTTGCTTTGTTGCTGCACTTCAGGGTCTGCCTGTGGAAAGGCAGATGATGCGGCAGTGACAGATGGCTCAGGAGTGAAAAGACCCTTAAAATCAGAGGTGTTCAGGGATCGTTCGTTCTGGGCAGCCTCATAATCGATGACGTTTCCGACGCCCGGGATGACCACCGGCGGCCGTGGAGTTTGAGATGGCTCAGTGTCGCCGAAAATGTCATCATCTTCAGGGCGGATGATGGACAGTGGAGTCGGTTCGGGATAGACTCGTTCTTCTTCGGCAGGTTCGTCTTCTGCGGCAGCTTCTCCCCCTGCATCATGGTCCGGAGAGATGTTCATGGGAGAAGCCTTACCTGATCCTTCTCCGGCCTCGACGTGCGGCGGCTGGGAAGCGGCGTCGATTGCGGCGGCGGCAGCTGCGGCGGCGGCGGCGTCGATGGCGATGAGGCGATTGATGAACGGCAGAGACTCCGCGGGTTGAATATCCTCCATAGTTGCATCGGGGCGAGATTCTTTGATGAGCTCCACTAGGCGTGGGTCCGAGAAGTAGCGAGCAAAGGCGAATGGAGATGATGCCATTTAACTCAAAGTTCTTGATAAGCAATTTAGGGTTTTAAAAAGAAACAGAGCACAGACAATCGAACGTAAGAAGATGGGGGATTTTATACTTTATGTTCGATAGAGAAATTAGGGTTTTGAGAATTCAAGAAAATTCAAACTCTTTGAATCTGATTTGTATGAGAAGTGTAGTTGAATTAGGAGTTTGAATAATAGATAAAGAAAATAGGAGAGAAAAACGGGTGGTAGTATGATGGGACGTAAAATCAAGCAACGGTTACTTTTTGTGACCTGAACCGTCGCCTGCCGCACACTTGAGTGCTGCCCAACGGTCAAGTGGGGCATTGCTCTGCGGCAGGTCGTTGCCAAAAATCAAAACCAAAATCCCCTTTTTTTTTGTTTTCTGTTTTTAATATTCTCTTTTTTCTGTTTTTAGAATATTTTCTTTTTCTATTTTTCATTTTTCAAATTTTTTTTTTGAATAAAATAAGTAAAATATTTTTGTGGTGTGAAAAATCGAGGCTTACAAAGCAAAATTAGGAAAAGAATAAAAACATCTAATCCTAATGAAACATCATGCTGCATCATAAGTACTTATACTCCACTTAGGTGTAATGCCAATGTCAAAAACGAGATTATCAAATACTTAGGTCACCTAGTACATAGTATCTCAACCCATTGAGTATTAATTACATGTATATGGGTTTGACCATGTTGCCTAAAGTGGTTTGGGTATTTTCTCTTCCTTGAGAAAATTTTAATCTCATAACTTGACTAAGACAGAATGCTGTGGCAGAGGTTCAGTAGGCATGACACTGCGGCAGCATGATGCAGATCAGCATCTAAGGCATGGTGCACATGCACAAAGATTTTCTCAAAGCAATGAATCGATCTGAGTTCAGTGGCTTGGTGAAGATATCTGCTATTTGATTTTCTGTTGGGATGTGATCAATCCTCAAGAGTCATTTCTCCACCAAATCTCGGATGAAATGATGCCTTATGCTGATGTGTTTGGTTCTTGAGTGCTGCACTGGATTATGACTGATATTTATAGCACTCGTATTGTCGCAGTAGAGTGTAAGAACATTGCTCTCCAGGTGGTAGTCATCAAGCATGTGCTTCAACCAAATCAATTGGGTACAGCAACTCCCTGCGGCAATGTATTCTGATTCGGCAGTGGATAGAGAAATGCAGTTTTGCTTGTGGCTTTGCCATGAAATGATGTTGTTTCCAAGAAAGCAACATCCTCCGCTTGTACTCCTGCGCTCATCCGTGTCTCCTGCCCAGTCGGCATCTGAAAATCCAACCAAATCGGTGGTGGTATCTTTGGTATACCATATGCCTAACTCGACTGATGCGGCAACGTAGCGTATGATGCGTTTGACTGCCTTCAAGTGTTCTTCCCTTGGATCGGCTTGAAACCTGGCACACAAACAAACGCTATACATGATATCAGGTCTAGTTGCCGTAAGGTAAAGTAAACTCCCTATCATGGATCGGTAGAGTGTCTGATCCACTGCGGCAGTATCAGTGCCTCGGGAGATTTTGTCCGTTGAGCCCATAGGTGTTTTCATGGGCTTGGATCCTTCAAGTTGGAATCTTTTGATGAGATTCTTAGCGTATGAAGTTTGTGAGATAAACGTCCCAGTTGATGATTGCTTGATATGGAGCCCTAAAAAATGAGTTAGTTCTCCTACCATGCTCATCTCAAATTTTGATGCCATGGCAGAGGTAAATGCCTTAAGCATATTCTCACATGTGGATCCAAAGACAATATCATCAACATAAATTTGTGCAATTAAGATATTGGAAGAATTGAATTTCACAAACAGTGTTTTGTCGGCAGTGCCTCGAGTGAATCCGAAACTGAGTAGAAAATCAGTTAGGCAGCCATACCAAGCTCTAGGAGCTTGTTTTAGGCCGTACAATGCCTTGTGTAATTGATACACATAGTCAGGATGTTTCGGATCTTCGAAGCCCTTGGGTTGTGCAACATATGCCTCCTCTTCAAGTATGCCGTTGAGAAAGGCTGCCTTCACGTCCATTTGATGTAAGGTGATGTTGAGGTGGCATGCAATAGCAATAAGTAAACGTATGGACTCCATGCGTGCTACGGGAGCAAAAGTTTCATCGAAGTCGATGCCTTCAACTTGCGTATAGCCTTGCGCCACTAGTCTTGCCTTGTTGCGCACAACCTGCCCATGCTCATTCGATTTGTTCTTGAAAATCCACTTTGTCCCGATGACATTCTTGTTTTTGGGACGAGGAATGAGCTTCCAAACTTTGTTTCTTTCAAACTCGTTCATCTCTTCTTGCATTGCCATAAACCAAAATTCATCGGCCAATGCTTCTTTGGCATTCTTTGGTTCGATCGTTGAGAGGTACGAGGCAATGCCTATTTCAATGCATGTGGCAGACATGCTTACATTCTTGGTCATGTTGCGGTAGTTGATGTATGGACGAGCTCTCATGCGTGTGGCCAACAGTTGACTCGAAGGGTGGTTTCGGATAACATGTCTTGGGGGATCCCTTCGTCGTCGGATTGGTGTTTCTTCGACATCTGATGAATCTGTTTGTTGAGGCGAGCTATCATCATTTGAGTGCAAGGGAGACGCTGTAGAGGGCTGATCATCATTATTCGAGCCAGTGGGTGCGGCAGTAGGCTGCGTAGGAGTGAAACTGCCTTCAATTTCTGCTACTGCGGCAGGCTCGAGCAGACCTTCTACATTCTCTTCTTTGGGTTTCCTGAGTCGACTAAGATCATCAAAATCAACATTTACAGATTCAATGATGGTTCTAGTTTGTATGATAAAAATACGATAGGCATGACTATTCCTAGAGTATCCAACAAATAATCCTTTAAGTGATTTTGGATCAAGTTTAGATCTAGGTTCCCTATCATTCAGAACATAACAAACAGAGCCAAACACATGAAAGTATTTCAAATTAGGCTTCCTATTGTTCAAAATTTCATAGGCCGTTTTTGTTGTTCCTGAACGTATGCTGATGCGGTTCAGGATATGGCATGCGGCATTGAATGCTTCTGCCCAAAATTGCTTGCTTAGGCCCTTGGCGATCAGCATGGTACACGCCATTTCCTTGAGGGTTCGGTTCTTCCTTTCAGCCACGCCGTTTTGTTGCGGTGTTATGGGGGCAGAAAATTCTTGGGCAATGCCATGCGTGTCACAAAAACGAGAAAGTCGTTGGTTTTCAAACTCGGTGCCATGGTCACTTCTTATTCTCTTTAGTGAGGCTTCATGGTTGGTCTTTATCCACCTAATTAGCTTGGACACCTCATAAAATGTTTCACTCTTGTCTTGGAGAAAACGCACCCAAGTATATCTTGAGAAATCATCTACTACGACAAGTACGTAGCGTTTCCCAGAGTGGCTCCTCGTCTCGATTGGTCCCATTAAATTCATGTGGAGGAGATCAAAGCATTTGGTTTGCTTTTGATACAGTTCTGCCTTGGAGTTGGCAGGTCCTGCGGCAGAGGCATCAGTCTGTCCTGCGGCAGGTATTGCTGGATGACTTGTACGAGTCATTTTTCCTTGTTTGCAATGTCCACATGTTGTCTCCTGGATTTTTGGGAGAGCTGGAAGTCCACGAACAGCATTGAGCTTGATTAGACGCTCTAAATTCCCAAGACTTGTGTGTCCAAGTTTTTGATGCCATAGGTCTATGTCATCTTTGACTTGTGCAGAGAGGCATGTTTCTCCAATGGAGTAGCAGTTGTTTGCCTTGGAACGCTCCCCCTGAATGAGTGGGTTCCCTGCACTATCAAACACTTCACACATTTGGTGAGTAAACTTTACATTCATGCCTTCATCGCATAGTTGACTTATGCTTATGAGGTTTGTGATGAGGCCTTCAACATGAAGCACTTGTTGTAGCTTTGGCAGCCCTTTCACATTTAAAGTGCCTCGGCCAACAATTGAACCACTGGACCCTCCTCCAAACGTGACCTCTCCTCCGTGAAAAACTTTGTAGTCGATGAGGTGATCATTATTTCCGGTCATGTGCCGCGAGCATCCACTATCGAAGTACCATTTATCATCCTTGGTAGCTTTGAGGGCAGTGAAAATGACATTGCATGTTTCGGCACTTTGTATGGCATTTGATGCGGCAGAGGAGTCATCGAAGGGACCTGTAAAACAAACATTCGTAGAGAGTTTAGTTTTGGGCACCCATTTGCGTATAATTGCTGCCTTCTTTTTGATAATGTGTCGAGAGGACAGAGAATGTGAGAAGTATTTGGGATGCCGTGGTCCAGTGTTGGAGTGAAAGTAATATCCTCTTGCTTGATCTTCTTCACGTCTCCAACAAAACGGTCGAATATGACCAGGTACTAGGCAGTAGTGGCAAACATATCGTCTCTTCGATTTAGAGTGTTGCTTAGTCAGGGGTTTTCTTGTCTTCATCCTGCCTGATGATGTCTGCCTTGGCTTCGGCCTTCTGCGGCAGTCTCTTGCTGGGGCAGTGGCCTTGCCTTCGGTTTGTTCATCCCTTTCTGGAGTTGAGAATTGTGCGGCAGCGTTTGAATCGTCATTTGATGCCTTTACAAATGCCATGTCCATTGGGTTTTTCTTTGGAAAAACGGCATCTATAACTTTTTGATGTCCGAGGCCTTGCCGTTCAACATGTGAAATACTCATTACGGCATCTAATTTTGTTGTTGCTGTGTTAAGTTTTACAAAAGTATTGTTAGCAACTTCGAGTTTTCCATTCACACGATTAAAGTCAATTTTCAGTTTCTCGGCCTCCATATCCTTTCTGGTGAGTTGGACATCAAGTTTCTTCAATCGTTCTTCAAAGGTGTTCTTTTCTACGAGCATTTGTTCAATTGCCATGGCCTGCTTCTTCACTTTTTCTTCATATCCGGCTTTGGTTGACGTAAGCATCTTCATCATCTTGGTCTGCCGGGTAAATTTCATGCGTAGCTCATCGAAACTTTCTTTGAGCTCGATGAAAATATCAATGGGAATGGTCTCCTCTTCAGATTCATAGCCATTGACTGAGGCAGTGAGGCACAGGCAGTTCTCTGCGGCAGGGCTTTCAGTCGTTTCTGCGGCAGAGGCAAAGAATGCAACATGCCGTCGTGCATTCACATTGGATGGACTGTCATCTTCAGCGTCAGATAGGGTTGTGCCTTCGAGTTGAGCAGTAAGCGCAGTGGTTGTTGTTCCATATCTTCTTGCGCAACCATGGAATTCAAAATTCCAATGCCTCGATCTTTTGAAGGGCATTCGGTTGAGAAGTGTCCAATCCCTTGACATACGTGGCACTTGATCCTCGACCAGTCCTTTGAATTTGGACTTGAGCTTGAGGTGGATCCCGTGCTTGGTTGGCGGATCACAAGTCGTCGATCTTGAGTTTGTGGTGACCTTGCCGGGAACTTCCTTCGTCGGGGATCGTACGGCTTCTTCAGCGAGCGAACAAGTACAGCATCCATTTTCCGGGCGAGGAATGCAAACTGGTCGTCTCCACCATCAGATCCAAGTAGCTCGTAGATCTCTTCATCGGTCAAGTCATTGGTAGAAGTAGGGCTGCTGCCTTGAGAACTATTGCCTTGTTCTCTGCCGTCGGGCTCTGCCACGGTGTAGGCAATGTTCCTCTCGTCGCTTCGTGGACGTGACTTCCCGTGAGTTTCACGATCTTCATGGTTCAGTTCATAGTTCTTGAAGATCGCCATTAATGAAACAAAATCTTCTTCAGACATTTCGCTGTCTTCTATGGCAGTGACCTTCGGCAGGAACTTTTTGCTCATCGATCGCATAATCTTACTACACACTGCCGGGTTGCTAATGGTGAACCAAGGTCAGCACATTCAGTAACAATGGACATTAATTCTCCAAAGTACTGAAGGCAAGTCTCGTCCTCGTTCATACGCAAGTTCTCGAAACGAGACATAAGCATACGGACCTTGGTTTTCTTCACTGCGTTGTTACCTTCACAATGAAGAGCCAGCAAATCCCATACTTGTTTGGCAGTAGTACATTGTTTGACAATTCTGTACATATTGCAATCGATGGATTCAAGGATGGCACACCTTGCCCTATCGTTGGCAGTAGCTGCGGCAGTTTCATCGATAGACCACTTCTCCGGTGATTTTTCAATCGTGCCGCCTTCAGGGATTTCCTCCTGAGGTGGTTTCCATCCTCGAAGTACGGATAGCCACGCACTGCGATCAATTGATTTGATCCTTGCTTCAATGCGGGTTTTCCAAAATCCATAATTACTACCGTCAAGAACAACCGGTGTTCGTACGATGTAAGATGGATCTGCCATTGTAAGTGTGCGTGATCAGACGGACCTTAAACACTAAGTAAGTCTAGTGCCCGCTCTGATACCACTTGAAAGTCGTAGGCAGTAAATAAAACGCAGTAAAATGCGCTGCCTAGACAAGGCAGTGTTCTGCGGCAGAACAACGTATGCCGCAGCACGATGCCTTTTACAGAAAACGTTCGTTTTACGTGATTTAATTGAGTTTAAGTATTTTATCCAGAATAACCAAGTTGTTTACTTGTTAAAATTATATGTGATATATGTATAAGAATTGCAGCGGAATTACTAAAAAATAAATCACTTTGAACGAACCCACACACACGTACAAAAATGTAAAGAACACAAATTTAAATCTTTGTATGTGTATTTAAATTATACACATACGAAACGGTCTTACGACCAGAAACTTTATTAAAGAACGAGTCTTTACAAAATAATACTCTTGGATTTACAAAGATATTACCAAAGGCTATACACATGTATGCCTTCGTATGAATCGTATCCGAAGAGTATGAACAATCAACAACAAAAACCTAGCTACTGAAATGAACACCTATACTAAGTTATCGAATCATCAGCTGAACAAACGAACTCTCTTAGGGACGAGAGAACACACGGCACGACGAGCTTCAAGAATGAAGTCGCGGCTCTAAAAGCTCGATGATCGATTCCCGAAGGAAATGTGTTTCTGGAGGTGTTAATATGTTGTATGAGTGTTGCTGAATAGTGTTGGGGTCGTCCTCTATTTATAGGAGGAGATTCCCAACTGAATTCCTTGATTTGCTAGGTCAACAATCGGTTGAGATATTCTAGGGCAGGCTGCTTTGACCGCTGCCGCAGGAATGCCTTCTGAAGTTCTTCTGGAATGCTCTGCCGTACTGCACTGCCTTCCATACTCTCTGGACTTCAACAATCCTTTGCCCTACGCTCATGCTTCGCTCGATATCTTGACTCAACCTCTTGTCCAAGCCTTGCACTGCTTGCGGCATGACTCTGCCTGGCTGTGCTGCGGCAGAAAGCTTCTATGTTGATTGTTTTTCAAGCACGTTCCAACTAATGAACTATGCTAAATCAAATCACCAATATGACCAGTGATTACAACAGTTTAAATTGTGAAGAAAGAAATAAAACAAATAAATATGTTAGCAAGACAACTTCTGCCTAGGTACATTTAAGGCATTGTAATGCCCAAACATATTTATCCTTACAAACCCGACTGACTACGTAAATAATAATCTGCATAAGATATGCTTGTATCATTAATTTTTTGCATAAAAGCAAACATCATTATAGTTTATTAATGAAGATAGTAATATAAGTATGTAAAATTTAATCAAGATGATTGCACAAAAAGGAATACACAGTATAGTGGAGTGGTGAATATGATCATTATGATACACAAAAAGGAATACAAAAGTTTTGTGACAATTTTTTATGTTACCTTTATATTTTGATATTTAAACTCCATAATAATTGGTGTAAAGGACTCTTTGTGGTAATGATGTCACATGTTGATTCATCATGAAGAATATTATAAAGTCAAAGTCAAAGTCAAGTAGCATGCCAATGTTCAAATCATTATTTTGAAATGCAATCAGGCTGAAGCCCATTATAAAGTTGGGCTTGACCATTCCCTGATATGGGCCAATACCCAATTAAAGTGAAACGAGAAGCCCATAGGTCCAATAATTATTGATCAATCCAAACAGGCAAACACGGCCTTAACTTCAACCGTCTTTTACTCTTTACTAAACCCACTATTCCACTAGCTCACTTACCAGTTACCCCACACTCTTCCAGAAACCTCCACGAGGAAAAAATGGCAGCTGCAGCACCTCCACCGGCACCGACCGCCGCCCCCTTCGCCCTCCCCTCCCCCACCCCATCCGGACACACACTCTTCACCCGCATCCGCCTCGCCACTGCCGCCGACGTCCCCCATATCCACAAGCTCATCCACCAGATGGCCGTCTTCGAGCGCCTCACTCATCTCTTCTCCGCCACCACCGACTCCCTATCCGCCACCCTCTTCCCTCCGAACGCCCCTCCACCGTTCACCTCCTTCACGATCCTCCTCCTTGAGCTCTCCGCTTCACCGTTCCTGCCGTCGCAGGATCCCCATTTTACCCCTCTCCTCAAATCCGTCCACCTCGACCTCCCCATCGACGATCCGGAGAAGGAATCCTTCCGGAGCACCGCTCTGGACGCGATCAGAGCCGACGACGTCACCGTCGGCGGATTCGTGCTGTTTTTCCCCAATTACTCGTCGTTCCTGGCGAAACCAGGGTTTTACATCGAGGACATCTTCGTGAGGGAGTGCTACCGGAGGAAGGGTTTGGGGAAGATGATTCTGTCAGCTGTGGCCGCGCAGGCGGCGAAGATGGGGTACGGGAGGGTGGAGTGGGTGGTGCTGGACTGGAATTCTAATGCCATTAGGTTTTACGAGCAGATGGGAGCGCAGATACTGCCGGAGTGGAGGATTTGTAGGCTCACCGGTGATGCTCTTCAGGCTTTCTCTGACGGTGATATTTGATTCTAAAGGAATTTCTTATTTTGTGTAGGCTAATGTTCTTTGCCACTGGATTTTATCTGATGTGATGATGCGAAAACTTGTCGGTTTTAGCGATTTCGGTTGTGTTCATGAGTTGTTCTTATGTGTTTTGAAGCTTTTATCTAATATGTGTGTTCATGAGTTGTTCTTATGTGTTTTGAAGCTTTTATCTAACTATGTGTGTTCATGTGCTTTTGATGGATGTGGAGGCTTTTAGTTAACTGTGTGGTGTCAAAATTTATTCTGAGCCGACCTCGTTTCACTACCACCAAGCTCAAATTCACTAGCTAGATCAACATAGGTGTAATTGGAATAGATGATCATCTTGTTTAGCTAGATTATAATTGACTTCATTCTTTGTTTGTGAGTGCCATTTTTCTTCTTGGTATTTTGCTGATTGATCACAAGTCGAATATGGTTTGCATATTTGGAGAGTTACCTAGACGGAATTCTCTGCTGAATCTGTTGAGCACTCAAAGTCCTTAAACCCTACCTGTAGAAACCCTTGATTATGTCTACAATTTGATCCTTGTGTGGGGTTCATGTTGACCCTCAATTACCCGCATTTTGATCACCACTTTCCATTCATAATTCTACTACTGTTACTTATGCTTCACACAATTACACTAATAATATGATCTACGTTAGTGTTGTAATTTGATAAAATTACTTTCAAATGTAGTATACCATGGCTAAGTAGTTGTCTCAAGTTCGCGATATCTCAACAATCCTTCTCAGGACTTGATCTTTTGGACTTAATTTCAGTCCAGTTCAGTTCAGATCGCTTCAGTTCAGTTCAGACCGCTTCAGTTCAGTTCGTTTCAAAATAAATTAAAATAAAATAAACAAAAAATAATTTGAATCTATAATTTTAATTATAAAATCTAGTTACCGTCATAATATTATTTAATATTTTTAAAAAAAATATTTAATAATTTATATAAATTATTATTATTTTTATAAAAAAATCAGTTCAGTTCAGATCGCTTCAGTTCAGTTCAACCGTTTTCAGTCCAAAAGAACAGGTCTGTAATACCCTTGACCACATGTGATGACGGTGTACGTTTTATATGGTGCATTGTAAATCAAAAGACCACAGATTTAGGAAACCATACACTCCTTGCATATCAGCAACACACATTTGGATTTTGCTCAATTGCTTTGAAATTTGAATACATTGGGGTCCAAAACGAACTCATTTTGTTGCTTTCAAAGCTGACTTCCACCAAGGGAGTTGTGTGGATTATACTGCGCCGGCATGTATTTCTCCAAGTACAATCCTCCGATTAATAAAGGCGACTTCTCGCGTGGTCTCGATTGTTGGTTATCTATTAAAAGATCACTATGACAATCGATATCAATTAACCAATTCCTTTCAATAAATCTTATTTTCATCAAGAGTTACATTTGTAAAATGAATTCCATTGCATATTTCAAACGAAATCATTTGAAAAATATTTCAGTCAACCGAGAAATCAAAGTAAAACAAAAAAAAATGAAATACTGTACTAATAAAAAAAAGTCTTCAAACATTAAATATTTTTATATTTCGGAAAAAGGATTAAACGGGTCGGACCATGTGAATACGGGTCCTTTATTTAATTGTTTATCTGCGTTTTATTTATTTATTCATTTCCTTGAACACAAATTCAACAGCCATGGCTTCCTGTTCTTCCAGCTTCACTCCTTCAAAATCTATGGCGGCTTTGGGTAATAATCGCTGTTATTCTCACGCGCTCAGCCCGAAGTTCGTCCCTTTCTTCAAAACCCAGCCAAGTTTCAACCCTAAATTTCTCTCTTTCTCTGGCACCAGAAATACGCCCAGAAAATTTTACGGTATTTTTTTAAATTATAATTTACGCCGTAGTTTGTGTTTTAGTTCTTTCAAAGCATAGAATCAATTTCTGTTGTTAATTCAATTGGGTTTATTGTTTATATGAATTTACACGGCAGTGTAAAAAAATCATTTTTTTTGTGTATGTGAATGATTGGTTAGTGATTAAAGAGATTTTTGGTTCGACGCGATTATGACTTATACGTGGATTGAACACTGAGATTTCTGAGAATCAATTACAGAAATTTCATTTGGGTGACATAATATAGCTTGACTACAATTGCAGTGAAATCAGTTGCTGCCCCAACAGAATCAGTTTCTGGCTTCGACGAAATGGTTTCCGGAACCCAACGTAAGTATTACATGCTTGGTGGGAAAGGAGGGGTCGGAAAAACCAGCTGTGCTGCATCTCTTGCTGTTAAGTTTGCAAATAATGGACATCCTACCCTTGTTGTCTCGACCGACCCCGCACATTCTTTGAGCGATTCTTTTGCCCAGGTTTGAATACTGCTTGCCCCTTGTACAATTTGAATTAGTATCACCGAACCACCAAAGTTTATGATTAGAAATGTGCTTACATTTTTTTTTCGACGTAGGATTTAGCTGGGGGAACTCTAGTACCCGTTGAGGGTCCCATTGCTCCACTTTTTGCCCTTGAGGTGAGTAAACAGTTTTTTCTTTTTGTAAAACAAGATGGAGATTAAACGGCCTGTCTTAGCCTCTCTAGCCGTGCTGCCCCCGTTACCTATGATGGGCCGAGCCAATCTTATACTACTAGTTACCTCACTCCCTTTTTTTGAGAAATATGGTAAGTCTTGTACTCTCAACCAGACTAAAAGGAACTGTACTTTGGACAGATAAATCCTGAGAAGGCAAGAGAAGAGTTTCGAAGTGCAAGCAAGACAAATGGTGGAGGTGGAGTTAAAGATTTTATGGATGGCATGGGTCTAGGGTTGATTGCCGACCAGGTATACCTTGCTTGCTGGCCGAAATGTCATGTTTTTGTTTTGGATAATTGCAAAAACTAAACTTGATATTTTAAATAATCATATGAATAGATATATGAAGGAGCAAAATGTTATATTTTATAAATATTAGAATAGAGAAATATTTGACAAGACTATCTTTACTTGAAATGACTTAAATATTAAGTTGGAGGACTTGGATTCTCATAGTACTTATAAAGAATGTTCTAATAATTAATTAACTAATTAATATTTTGATTTTTTATGGCCATAGCTCGGGGAGCTAAAGCTTGGAGAGTTGCTGGATACGCCTCCCCCTGGTCTTGATGAAGCCATTGCAATCTCAAAGGTATGTCTGGTTTTTGAATTACAAACTCTTGCTGAAAGCTAATTATTACTCCTCCGTCATCTACTTGACGATACATTTTCCAAAAAGGTATGTCCCTTGATGATACATTTTCTTAAAATGGAAATAAAGCAACATCATAATTGATCTCAAAATTACACACAATGTCATAACTTTTTTTGCACTAACGATAAAGTTAAATGAACTATTATACCCTTAAGTTATCTCATTTAATATCAATAAACATTTAATATCATTTAAAGTTAAATGTATTACCAAGAAGGTGCGGTGGTGTTATTGTTATTGTTGTTGTTGTTGTTGATATTATTACAGATTTGAAAAACATTTTTTTCAGGTTATCCAATTTCTTGAATCACAAGAATACAACACTTTCACTCGGATAGTGTTTGATACTGCACCCACTGTAAGGAGAAGGTTACTTGTCTTCATTCAAACTGCAATATTATTGTTGTTGAAATGTCCTTTTTTGGTGATGGATTTTTCTGCAGGGTCACACATTACGACTTCTGTCATTGCCTGACTTCTTGGATGCGTCCATTGGGAAGATTTTGAAGGTAACCATATCTCAAGCTGGATTGCATATATATAAAGTTGTTATTTACTCGTTACCATCAAAATTATTTTCTCCAACCCATTTCTAGAGCTCCAAGGACTATTTTTTTGTGCTCACAAATTCTGGCAATCCATGTTGCAGTTAAAGCAGAAGATTTCTTCGGCAACTTCAGCCATAAAATCTGTCTTTGGCCAGGAAAATAATGGACAAGATGCCGTAAGAATTCATTTTTTTCATGGATACCATTGTTGCCTTCTGCCCTTATTGGAATCTCAACATCTTTAATTAGTTTTCTCCTTCGTAGGACAAAAAATTGGAGATATTAAGAGACAGAATGATAAAAGTGAGAGAGCTTTTTCGCGATACGAGCTCTACAGAGTTTGTCATCGTCACAATTCCCACGGTAAATATAATTGTGATTTTACAACAAACAATTCAGGTGTAGTTTTTCTAATTTAAAGAATTTTCTTGTTAAATAATCCGTTTTCCACCTATATGCATAAATTCTAAAATTCTGATCAACAGACATCTTAATCCTTACCCGATTATACTCAATTATCACCTGATTATTTATTTGCTACCCTGATTATTCAAGGCTAATTTTGAATTTTCGACCTTCATTTCATTTCCCACCTTTTGTCTCTTTTCCCAAGATCCCCATAAAAGAAAAGCAGATATTGTTTCTCATTAGCAATTATCATACAGATGATTATGCTTTTGTTGTCTGTAATTTAAGTCTTTATTTATTTATATATTTTATTTTTTCAGGTTATGGCAATAAGTGAATCATCGCGATTATGTGCATCCTTGAGAAAAGAAAGTGTCCCTGTGAAGAGATTAGTTGTTAACCAAATTCTTCCCCCTTCTGCCTCCGACTGCAAGTTCTGTGCAATGAAGAGAAAGGTATATAATATATTAATTCTTTTAACTTCTTAGTTTTATCATTTTACATTGTTACAAAATTCCCCGAAGGTTTAGCCGAGTTACAAAAAATAAAAAATAAAAATTACACAATCTCAGGACATTTTACTATTTTAGTAATTTATAATATGACTGAATGTGCATCTGCACAATTTCTAAAAGAAATTGGACCTTTCGTAATTAAGACAAAACTCTAGGGCATTTTTGTAATTTTGAATCGATGTTGTGTAAATAAAAAAATGTATATATTTCAGGATCAAACACGTGCTCTTAGCACGATTCAGGAGGATCCAGAGCTTTCGGGTTTGACCATGATCCAGGCTCCACTTGTTGATGTGGAAATCAGGGGTGTACCTGCTCTACAGTTTTTAGGGGACATTGTTTGGAAATGAACAAAGCCGCTTGCGCCATCAGATTTGTGTAAGTATTTTTTTTTTCTACTTTTGTGTGGGAATTTAAATCACATTCTTTTAGTCAAGCAGGATGAAATTCTGTTTCTACTTGTTACTTGCGAAAACGTACCCTTGAGGTTAGACCCAATTACCAAAAATAAAAAATACTACCTAGTAACTTTTTCAAAATTACAAAAATACCCCGAATATATTAAATTGTCTTTACATATATTCCCTTCGCAAGCAAAGAACATATTTCAAACACATTTACATTATAAAATATTGCAGTTAGTCCCCTAGTTTTCACTGAAAACAACTTGAGGGGTTGTTTTTTAATTAGGTCAAACTCAAGATACATTTGTGTAATTACATCATTTTACATTTGTCTCAAGCACATCTCTCCATGTACAATCCTAAACCCCTTGTCTCGTTCTCTTGACAGCCTCAGAAGGATTCTTGCTCGGTTTCAGAATTCCTACTGGCCAACATTTCTTGTGTCCGTTCACGAGTACACAATATAGTACGACCCTTCTATCAAGTGGAATCCCCTTAAAACTGATCATTCACCAGGAACATCTATTATACTGTAGCATTTTATTTGGAAACAAGACCCTCAATTTTCAGATACAGAGTTGAAGAGGGGAAATGAAGGAAATAGTTCAAACAGTGAAATATGATAGTTATGGGTATAATAGTAGTAATTATTTGATGAACTTTTAAAAAGATTATTCACTTTTGGTATTATTCTAAATGTATATATATATTTTGGTTTTAATTTTTTTTTTGTAGTATATTTTATATTTTGTTCAATTGTTGTGAAGAATATTAAATCACACTTCAAAATATAAATTGCCAAAAAAAAAAAAAACTTAAAATATATAATTACTGATTAGTTTGAGACTTGAGAGGGGCTAAAACCTGTAAGAATTTTACACACAACAATCAATAATACATTGTGAGTATATTAATCTAAACTACAACTCTGCAAAATCACAAGCAAAAAAATGATGAACTATAATGGTTGTATCCTTTTACCTTATGTACACACCACACACACCTTGTACAGAACCTCGCACTTTCGAATGTGCTTCATGTAAGTTTTACCTCGATGTGAACATAGGGATGACTAATCGATGTTTTTACTTCTTTTGGAAAGTAACCATACCAATGAAAGCTATGGCGCGGGAAGCTACACCAGCGAGAATTAGCAAGCCTAGACGAAAACCCCAATGACGAACATTGTATCCGTACCTCATGAGTGCACCACACCGTGTTAGGAGCCACACCCCATAATACCTGTAATCAACAAGTGTGATGATCGGAAACATGTTGGTGGGCCGTAGTTGGAGATTAGGAAAATTGAGGCGTACCTTTCAGAATTCGCAATAACAAATGCTTCTAGTGCCCATTTTGGATAACAGAAGTTCGCTAATTCTCTCACGAATCTACTTCCATTCAACTGAGTCGAAATAAGGGTCAACACAACCGGAAGTAATACAGAACACTGCATGAAGCGAAAGGTCATATCATTCACGGTCATATAGAACCACAAAAAAAGGGTCAGTTGCAATTAAACTACCCTTGAGTTTGATCTATTAACAAAAATAAGTAAAAAGAAGAATGCTCTCTTTCAAAATTTTAATTTTTTCCAAGATACTTCATTTTGTTTCATATCTAACCCTTCCCCTTTCATAATAGTCAGGTTCTTTGGTAATTAGGTGTAATTATCCATACAAACTAAAAGTTTCTATCGAGGGAGGAAATAATTGTTACCAGTTGGGAAGGGCCGGGTTCAAGAAAGATGGCCAATGCATAACCTATACCCGTCACACAGTAAACGAGGCAGAGCAAGACAACATAGTTATCTGCAAAGGACGATCTTGGGTTGCTGAAGAAATAAAACATTGAGAGATAGACGACGGGCTTTATCAGTGTGTTGAAAAGGTCGACCGTGTCCTTAGATACGAAATGTGCTAGGCTACTAATTCCAGAAGCACTTTCTCTCCAGTACTGTAACTTGTCTTGAGAAAATGATCTCAGAGCCGCGATCTTGCACATCAGAGCTGAAAAGTTTTGGCAACAGAATATTGGATATGAAATGTAAGTAAAATGTGGCGCCCCAAATTAGAGTTAATTACAAAAGTACTCTTGGGTGAAATCACATAAAGTCGGAGTTTATTTTAGTAAAAAAAAATTAGAATGATTATTTACCAAGATTCTTTTTTTGTTAGAGATTGTGGTGAATAATTTTGCGAAAATGGAATAAATTACAGTTTTCCCTTAATTTACCAGAAACATGTTCAAGTTTTTAAAAGATGTGAACAATGTAAGCTTTGAAATTGCAAAACTTACAAACAGCAATTATCGTGTATGTATAAGCAGAAAAACCGAAGGTTGAATCACTAGCTGTGGTAAGTGATCCCAAACAGGCCCCGGCGATCAACAGTATCAGATAATCCACTGCTTGTGTCTTGGCTTCACGCATCCGCTGCTTACTCAGCCTGAGATCGTGTCATTACATAGACAAGATTACATAGAAATTTGGTTGATATGAAAAACTGTTATCAACTGAATCAAGAATCCAACATTTAATAGACAACAACTTGTTTGTCCTTATATGACCAACAATAGTCCATTTGCAAACAACTCCTTACTAATACTAATCTCCCTTAATACGTGTGGTTCGTAAAATAGCAATATCAATTCAGTACGCACGATTTCAAAAAAGATAACATGATCTTTGTGTAATTACTAATTAGGCAGGGCCCCGGAGATAATTTAATCGATCCACCTTATTAAATATAGAGTTAATTACGAAGAATTCTAAAACTTCTCACATTTTTCACAATTATATATTCTTCATGATTTTCAATTATATATTCTTCATGATTTTCAAACATATATTTTGGTTACTTTAATTTTTTATAAGTAGTTGAAGCCATTCATGGAAGAAAGTTCAATGTTCAAAGTATTTAATTGTGAAATTACATTATGAACAATAATTCAAAAGTTGTATAAAATTGCCTATAGCTCACTTTGAAACAAAGTTAAAAGATCGAAAGTTGAACTAATTTAGTGAAAAACAAATATGACTTTTTTTGCTAATGAACCCTTAAGTATACACAAGAAAAGATATAAAACATATTGGAAAGAACCATTTTTTTGCTAAACAAAGTGTTTTTCATATACATACCTCCCAAGGAAGAACTTGTACTGCAAGAAAACATTTGGGGTTCTTCGGTACGACAAATCAGTCGACTTCAGATAGTTGTGTCTTATCCTATCCTTCTTACGCTGCACATTCTCTTTAACATCTTGCCACAAGTCCCCTGCAAAGGAATGTTCCACAACACCCAAGCTCGGGCCCGGAAAATCATGACCGTGATGATCATTATCCATCGATTGGAAATTATTATTATTGTTGTTGTTGTTGTTGTTGTTGTTGTTGTTGTTGTTGTTGTTGTTGTTATTTCCGTTGAAATTAATTCTCATGTCCGGTGGAATAGGATAACCGTTATGCATCATCCACCTAACTGGAAGTTCGGTGTAACTCACGCCTGATGAGCTGGAGCTCGTCTTAACCATCCCCTCCAGAATGTCGATAAAGTAATCCGGAGGGTTAACGCGATCTGGGACGATGATTCCTAGACCGGAAAAGTATTCTTCGGCTTTTCTTGCGGGCCCGTGATAGACAGTGAGACCTCCTTTCGCTAAAAGTACTAGATCATCGAACATTTGGAACAATGCATAGCTGCAGGAGAAGACATTAAAAGCACGTAAATTAACACCGGGTTTCATAATGATTCATATGGTACTGAGATAGTGCCAAAAAATTATAAGCTAGGTTGATAACGTTTTTTTACCTCGGTTGATGGACAACCATGCAGATATTAACCCCTTCAAGAGCTTCACGTCTAAGTGCTCTGAGAAGCAGCTGAGAAGACGAGCTGTCCAAACCAGACGTGGGTTCGTCCAAGAACAATAAAGATGGTTCCATTACCAATTCAATACCGACATTCACTCTTTTTCTCTGGCCACCCGAGATACCTCTCTTCTCAACTGTCCCGACTAAGGAACCCCGGATTCCCTGCAATCCCAAGGAGTCAATGACCCTTTCAACCGTAAGGACCTTGTCCGGCTTTGGTAAGTCCGCAGATAGTCTTCAAGATTTTAAAAATGTAAATGTAATCAATAAGGACTTGCACGTACAAAGGTTTGACTTATTATAAAGGCTTTAATTCTCTTGTTATAACAGCATGATCACATGAATATAGGGATAGATACTTGACAGTAGGGAAAAAACAAAGGAGAAATAAAACATAAACTTGGAGACGTGTGGAGGAGTCAGGAAAGTGAAATACCACAAACGATCGTTTATACATGCTCAAACTCTCACAGAAAAAGACTTAACTGAGAATGTGAATAAGCAAACCTTTTAGTAATAATTTTACTGTAATACTGTAAGTGTAAGTTATTAACTTATTATAACTATTTGGGACTACGATTTTAACAAAAATTCAGATAGCATGTGTTTATTTGTAACTACTAACTATAATTTGAGTCCAAATCTGAATCTAAGCATATCATAGTCATTTTTTTATCATCACAAATCGATTATAATAAGTACATTTGATATCGAGCCACTTGAAATTCAAACACATGTAAGAGTTCTCTAATTGAATCCACAGAAGAATTTCATAAAATTTACGTATTGAATTTGCATTAAAAAAAACGACATACCTGCACCTAGCACTAAACCACAGGTTTTCCTCCACAGTCAAATTCCCATGCACTATATCATCTTGTGGCACAAACCCGATGATCTTTTTGTACGAGTGTATGGAAATCCCCTTTCCATTAATTAAAATCATGCCGTTAACCGTGCATCCAACTGCTTTCCCAGCCAGGGCTGAAAGAAAAGTCGTCTTTCCAGCTCCCGACGGGCCCATGATCGCTGTGATTCGGCCTGGCTTTATCTTCCCATTGATGGCCCGCAACAAAGTCTTGTGTTTCCCTTTCAGAGTGACCGTTAGGTCCCTGAAGGAAATCTCGATCAGAGGCTGCTTCCTTTTCAAGTCGTCGGTGGCCATTGAAATCACGCCCGAAAATGTCATATTCTTATTCTGCTGTTGCTGCTGCTGTTGCTGGATCTTCTCTCTCTCTAGCTGGGAATAAGCGTACTTGAAGATCTGACTGTGAGTGTGAATTTCCTTTTCCTTTTGGTTTTTCTTTTTCGTATTTTTATTCTTGGGCTCCGAGCCAATAACTTTGTTTCCAGAAGATGTGGACGGATGCAAACTGTCTGTTTCCAAGATTTTCATTTCGTCTTGATTCTTGAAGGATAATTTCTTGGAGAATTTGCCGGAGAGTTGAGATGTTAACTCGATGGCCCGTTTTTTGGCTGCGTCCTTTGCAGATTTCCACCGGGCACGAGCTTGTGTTTTCTCCCTCGCATTCCTAGCAGCTGTCTCTCGGTATTTGGCGTATCTTCTTTCACGGGTGGTAATGATTTGGTCTGAGCAGTTGTATATAATGAGGAGAATAGTGCTTAATGCAGCCTATAATGTAAGAATATAGCGTATTTTAGGGTGTTCTTGAAAAACGTCACTTGATAAATGAAACGACCGAGACCAAATGTGGTGTAAAAGATTAAATGAAAAATATATAATAGACAGCTTACAATGAGCATAACACCATAAGCATGAATATTTTGATTTGCAGTTTTGGGATTGCATGTAGTCAGCTTGATGCATCCTGAAGAATTCGGCATTCTTGACAGTGTCACAAGATAACAAAAAAATTGAACGGAGAAATTTGGCTCGGTTATTGAGGAACTTACGTTTCTCATCAGTAGATCCCATTGGACAGTAATTCCTGAGAAGTTGAGAGAGAAGCATTAGCATTGAAATGATAAAGAACGACTTTTTTTTAGTCCAAATAGAAAAAAATCAGTACCCACTGCCACAAGGTATTCTCTCGGTAATAGTCGGACAGTAAGAACCAGCAGAACAAAAGACCTCGTTATTTGTACGAGCATCAGCCCAAATATTTGCACCACCACAAGTATGATTTCGTTGTCCTGGTGGAAGTTGGTAAGAATATCTGGAGATATTTTTACACATTAATGAAGTTATTTGCACCATAGACAGATTTTTTATGCAATAAAAAAGAGCATTTAACAGAAATGATCAAACTTACGGTGCACATCGTCCTGTAGTTCTGTTGAGTGTTGCCAGTGGGCAGTAGGAACCCAATGGACAGGCTACAAAAGTTTTTCAAAAATAAAATAACTAAATAATATTTTATCCCCAATAGTTCTAAAAGTTCATGCTGTGATCGATTGGATTTGACAAAGAAAATAGTTGAAATAGTTAAGTTACATACAAGTCTACGTTTAGAAGATGAAGCCTAATGGATAGTTTCTAAAGCCATAAACTAGAGATTGTTTAGTTTGATTTCATAAAAAACCCGGATACGTACTAGGAAAACACTGAGACGAGTATTGAATAATACGGAAACAATTCTCTGAAGGAGACTCACGTATCATGCAAGTGATGCCGGACGGGCAAAAGAAGCCCTCACAGCACGACCCGCAATCGGATGCTCGGTCGGGCATGACCCGCGAGTTCTGTAGATCCACGGCCTCCTCAGGCCCGGATGCACAGGCCCATCCCGGCTCACAGCCGGCAACCCAATGGGAGGAGTTACAGTTCCTATTCGGCCTCCCACCACTCCTTAAGCTGCTCAGATACACCGAGACTTCCGCTGCTGTACATAATCGCCGAGTTACATCTGCAAACAAACAACGAATTTGAATTTAAACCCGCAACATTATAATCGATTCGATTCGCAATTCCCCTTGTGTTTTGAATCTAGTGTGGACTTGAAATCTTGGTCAAATTTGGTCAACGGATGAAAAGTAAACAGATCAAGTTCATTGTGAAGTTGACATAATCAAAAGCTTCCATTTTTAAGTTGAATTAAACACACACACGCAAACAAAAAACAGAGAGGGAGGGATTAGTAATCACCTCCAGTTCTAGCAAGGCAAGCAGTCAAGAAACCCACATCCGAAGAGTAATTGAAAGCTTTATTCCATTCAGCATCCCTAGAAATACATACATCATACATTCATATATATACATACAGATTAAAACATATATATACAGAGAGAAAATTACGAGTTGCTAATGCAAAAGCTGTAATCTTGGACGAATCTAGCGGAGAGGACACCGGAGGTGAAGTTGTCGAGAGTCTCGTAAGCTGCTGCGGTGAGGGTATCAAAAGACGCGGGATTCGGGGGGTTGAGTTGGCACTGCACGAACCGCAGGGAGGTCGATTGGAGGAGAACGATGACGAGAGCGAGGGAGATGCTGCAAAATGTGATCTTGGATGAACCCAGCTTCCATCGGCTCATTCTTTTTGCAGAGCTTCTCTTTCCTTTCCCCCTTCTTTTTTTTTTCTTGAAAATAAAACAAATAAATTCAATGTTGATGTGAATGTGCGAACATGACTATATTATGAGATGCGTATAATATACGTAATTTTGTTACAGATAAATTAATGATAAGATTGTAAGTATTGCAGTGGTAATGATTGATTAATGATTGATTAGTTGATTTATAGTAAAAATTAAGAAAAATTATTATATTTGACTTTTAAAATAAATAAATAGTTCAACAAGTTTTTTTCAAAACTTACTTTGAAAAGGCAAATTTTAAGAAAAAATCAAACTCATTTTCTTACTATTAAAAACTTAATTAGTGGATTACATTGGACTACGTCACTAAGACATCATATCATATTTATCGTTGCTAATATTTCAACAAATTTCTATAGATATGTTTTTCAAATTTTGTTTTGACATTTTGAAAGTTATATAACAAAGAAAACATTATAGGGATTGAAAGTCAACATTCCTTGTTTTTATTATCTTATAAACAAGTTCTTCTTACTTTTCTTTTTAATACATGTGTGTTATTTTTTTTTCATATATTAAGAGTTGTGCGGAGCATGAATATTTGTGGGTTGATCTTATATGATTATAAATTGAAAATAAATCACACATTGAAAATTTCCAAGCAAGATTTATCTCCAACAAAAAAGTCAAACATTTCAGAACCGGGAAGTCAAATTTTTTTCAAGCAATAAACACTTTTAATTGTTATGAACTAAATTAAATTGAATTTACATTAAATTTAAATTTATTAAAATATAAAAATTAATTTTAAAATGATAGAGTAGTGTTTTAAAATAAATAAATATAATTATGGTATTTATTTTGTCAGGACTTTGATTCTTATTGTGTTAGCTTGATTTAAAGAAATTATGGCTAATTTTGCAATTGAGATAATATTTTTTTTTTTTTTTTTTTATAAAGAGGAGAGACGAGAAATTTCACCCCTACTCGATCGGAGGTCCCTCGATCGGAGGTCCCTCGATCGGGTAGGATGTAAATCGAAGGATGTGCCCGAGTAGCAGACACTTGTGCGAGAGAGCCAACAGGTCGAACCCAGAACAAATCTTCATAATATTTCAATGAAAATTTGCCCCACCCAAGGTTCGAACCCTGCGTCGCTCCCCAGGACAAACCTTCATAATATTTCAATGAAAATTTGCCCCACCCAAGGTTCGAACCCTGCGCCTTCATAATATTTCAATGAAAATTTGCCCCACCCAAGGTTCGAACCCTGCGTCGCCGGGGAATTTCACCCACATCATCACAGGCCTTACCACTCGCCAATTGAGATAATATTAGTACACTAGTATGTTAGTGCTATATTAAAGCGTGCGTGCACAAAACAATTATTACCACGTTGCCACTTGTCATAATATTATAAATTAAACCAAAAATATCTAGATATTTATATTGCATCTTTATTTATACTCTATTTATTATGCAATGTTTTTAGTAGACTCGTTTTGTAATAGAGGTGGGAATTAATGTTAAATTTAAAAAAATTATTAATCATTAAAATGTTGAAGAAATAACAATAACAATTTAACTTTTTTTTATATAATTAAATTAGAAAAATATCCCAATTTTGGAACCAACTATAAAGGAAAACAACAAAGCCATCTTCAAGAATTGCAATTTACTATATATTAAAAAAAAAGCTTGTTTTAAGATGACCAATTAAACATTACAGTATATTCATATTAAAAATTACTCCGTATTAATTATACATATAGAAAGTGTTGTTTTCAATGATCCATACTCCAGCTGCCAAGCATTGACTTCCCAATGATCATGGCCTGGGATACTTATTGTAAGGATTTTCTTCCTCTCTGTTTTTGGACAATCTTTCATGTTTCTTGATCTCAAAGGTAACTTCTTGATTTTAGATTCTGACAAAATTATATTAGTTCAATGATTTGGATCCTGTAACAAATGTATCTTTGATTTCCATATGATATATTCTTTATAATGATATGTGCAGCCAAATACTGAGCTAATTTCAAGGTGAAAAAGAAGTCTATGAGGTGCTTTGCATTCCCCCATAGTAGTAAATCAGGTAAACGAAAGGCCGTAAAACTCATATCCGGTCGAGAATCGGGGAATTCGGAATGCACTTCTCCTAACGACGTATCGGACTCAAGCGCTGCATCCTCGGCCAAGATTTCTCCGCAGAGGCGGCAGAGCAACCTGAGGGTGTTCAAGTTGCTCGACCTGAAAACGGCAACCAACAACTTTAGCCGCTCCCTTATGCTCGGGGAAGGGGGTTTCGGCCCCGTTTTCAGAGGCCTTCTACGGGACGAGTCGGGTAAAGGGGTCATCGACATTGCTGTTAAACAGCTATGCAGCCGAGGATTTCAGGCAAGGCCCATCTTTTACATTCCTTAACAACATTACTTTGTTTGTGTTTAAGGCTATGTTCTTTTGTACTTAATTTCAATCAATTTCAGTTCAGTTCAGTTCGATTAGCCTAAATTTGTCGTTTTTTTGTGTGCAGGGGCACAAGGAATGGGTGACAGAAGTGAGAGTGCTGGGAATAGTCGAGCACCCGAATCTAGTGAAGCTAATAGGGTATTGCGCAGAGGAAGACGAGAGAGGAATCCAACGGCTGCTAGTGTACGAGTACATGCCCAACAGGAGCGTTCGAGACCACATCTCGAGTCGATCCCACGCGCCTCTGCCGTGGTCCATCAGATTGAAAGTGGCACAAGACGCTGCACGAGGTTTGACATATCTTCACCAAGGCATGGAATTTCAGGTAAAAACATGTTCTTTTTGACTGAATGAAACTGAATTGAATTGAAAAGATTTGAACTTAACTGAACTGAACTGAAATCTTAAAGAAAGAGGTCCTAATTGTGCATTGCTTCAAAATCTTTTCTTGATCAGATTATCTTCAGAGATTTCAAGTCATCCAACATTCTGTTGGACGAGCAATGGAATTCTAAGCTTTCCGATTTCGGGTTAGCCCGATTAGGCCCTGCGGATGGACTAAGCCATGTCTCGACCGCGGTATTGTTTTGTCTTTCGTACTATATTATAAAGAACCTATTTTTATTGATCAAAATGTGTATAACAAATTAACATGATAACAGGTGGTGGGCACGGCTGGATACACGGCCCCGGAATACATCCAAACGGGGCACCTCACGTTCAAGAGTGACGTGTGGAGTTACGGGATCTTTTTGTACGAGCTCATAACGGGCCGATACCCTTTGGATCATAACCGGCCCAAAAACGAGCAGAAGCTTCTGGACTGGGTAAGACCACACCTCGCGGACATGAGGAAGTTCGAGCAGATACTCGACCCACGGCTTGGCGGAAAGTACGACTTCAAATCTGCTCAGAAGCTAGCGGCCATTGCCAATAGGTGTCTAGTCAAGCACCCAAAGAACCGGCCGGATATGAGCCAAGTCTTGGAGATAGTTAGTCGAGTTGTTGACCAGACAACGAATGTCGAGAGTAGTCACGATTAACTGTGATATGGAAAGAACCCGTTGGGAGACAGGGGAAAGAGACAGGCGAGGGAAGAAAGTTTGGAGGAGGAGATTAGTTGATCATACAAACAATGAGAGAGTACTAAAAAATTGTTATGTTCTTTAACAAACATGAACTTGCAATTATATATACGGAGTATTTCAGTACATCAATTTAATCTGACATTTTACATATTTAATGTCATGGCTATACTCAAAACTCCAAATTGATAGTAGAAATTATTACCTAGTTAGTAGGCCATTGAAATTAAGGCAACTTCAATTGAAAAAAACATATGAATAATTAGTTGTATTTATTGATAATATTTTGGTATTTTTACACTATTTTAAATTTAAATAATATGTGTGTGCTGATCATTGAGATTTTTTGCAATATTTGAAATTATTCCATGAATTAAAACTTCAATTCTGATGACTCAAACTGCAACAAAATTCTTATAGTCATGTATGAAATCGTGTTTGAAATTTGAGTTTAATCGATCCATAAAATACAAAATTTCAATTGCAAAGTTAAAAAGTGAAATTGAATAGAAATGAGGTATTTAGGGAAAAGGGAAAAGGCTATATATACACAAAGTGTAATTAATGTTTGATACACTTCCAATTAAAACATGACATTTGGCGGGTTGTAATAATATTATTGGTAATAAATCTTTTATACATTTCCATCAAAAAATATGACATGCGTTCACTTTGTAATAATAATTATTTTTATTTTAATATATTTCTATCGATTTCTTTTTTAATTCTTTTTTTCTATGTTCACTTTGTAATAATAATTATTTTTATTTTAATATATTTCTATCGATTTCTTTTTTAATTCTTTTTTTCTATTAATGTAGTGCTCATAATTATTGCAAAAGTTTACATTCCACATTATTAAAATAGTTTTTAGACAAATAATCAAAATTTTATTTGAAAAAATTAGACTAATCATATATTTTTTTAAAATAATTATTTATAGATGATATTTATAATAAATTATTTTTGTGATTATTAATATAAAGACTTGTTTAACAATAAATCAAAATATTATAAATTAATATTATTAGTATTAATATTTAATTTAATTAAAAAATTGGTTATAACTATTTATTTAAAATTGTATATTGTTTAATATTTAGTAGAAAATCTCGATATGAAATAGAAAAAATTGTAATTTAACAAATAACGAAAGTTGATACGTGAAAAACGAGTATGTTAATGTATTTAAAAAATGAAGTCAAGTATAAAATAATAAAAATGAGAATAATAATAATAAATAATACTCCATTTTTCCCTTAAAACAATACATACTTTCCTTTTTAGTCCATCCCTTAAAACAGTGCACATTCCATAAATGGAATGTCTTTTCACAATTTTATCTTCCCAATACACATTTATTTACTCTTATACCACTACTTTTTCAACTATCTACTTTATTACTTACACATCAATACCTATTATACCCCTACTTTATATTATAAAACACACAAAAAATCACTTTTTCTTAATCTATGTGTCATTTTCTCTATACATAGTGTTAAGGGAAGGAGAGAGTAATAGTTTTTTGTATTTTCTAAATAATATGATTTTTTTATATACTCATATTAATTTGAATCAATAAGTCACAATGTATGGAAGTTCATTTAAATTAATAATTTTTGTTTACTTCTCTCAAATTAATGAAAATTCATATATACAAATCAATTAAAAAAACCAGTCAAAATTTACATAGAGTCTCAGTCTATAGACTTTTTAAATTTAAGAACTTTTAAAGTTTCAAAAAATATCTTTTGAAATCATAATCCAACATACCACACTAATATATAAATGAAAAAATCTTATGAAATCATAATTCAATACACCCCTTTAATAGACATACATGTGAAATATGCGACACTCTAACATATACAAATGCGAAAAAAAATCTTATGAAATCCCAATCCAATACACTTATCTAATACACACACATGCAAAATATGTGAAGTTTTCAAAACATTGATCTATTTAAAAAATAAATACATTTATATTTTTTTAATTGAATAATATTAAATTAAATTATAGCAATTAGTTGATTAAAATCTAATTCATAGATATTGAAAAATGAAATCACAAATAAAACAAAAAAATAATTTAACATTCATTTCAAATTTTAAAGTACTTTATTGTAAACTACATTAAAAGACGCACATGCCATGCATATGATATTTTTAGAAAAATGATCTCTTTGCCGAAGGTTGTTAGCTCACTTAAATTGAGTATCTTAAAGTTCACAGGTCAAAATCGAAACATGAGTGTGTGAGTATTTAAATTTGTACAATTTACCTAAATAAAAAAATAGATTTATTTCTTTGAAAAATAAATGCATTTATTTTTTCTTAAATAAATAATAATAAAATATAGATTGTGTATATTATAATTGATAATATTTCATGTAAAGTAATTTTATTTATAAAAATCAATTATTATTATTTTTTATTTTTTACTAAATAAGGTATTTTAATTTTTAAAATTTGTAAAAGAAGTAAAAAAATTACAGAAAAAAATAATGTTTTTAAGATTATATACACTATACATATTTATTAAAATTATTCAAAAACTATTTTTTTCTTTAATAATAAACTTTTTACGTAAAAAAATTATATTTACTCTATTTAAAAACAAATGTTTTCAAAATAAAAAAGTACTCTTTCCGTAAAAAAAAAATAAGATTATATATTTATTATATATATTTAATTAAATTATTTAAAAATAATTTTTTTAAAATAATTTTTTTACGCAAAACAATAAAGTTTTTAAAATTATATACACTATATATATTTATTTAAATTATTTTTAAAAACAAAAAGTTTCAAAATAATGAACTATTTTACGCAAAAAAAATTATATTTACTTTATATATTTAAATAAATTATTGAAAAATAAATGTTTTTAAAATAAAAAGTACTCTTTTCGTAAGATTATATTTATATATATTTAATTAAATTATTTAAAAACAATTTTTTTCAAAATTTAAAACTCTTTCGGCAAAAACTAAAAACTTAAAATGAAAAATAACTAAACAAATAAATTCCAAATGTCAAAAATGAATTGGAAGTGTATTGAAAAGTCAATACACCGAGTGTAACCGTATCAGCTTCCAGGGAAAAGGCTATATATACACCGAGTGTAACAAAAAGTCAATACACTTTCAATTAAAACATGACACCTCACACACGTTGTAATAATATTATTTATAAAAAAATCTTTTATACCCTTTCTATTACATGTGTTATTTTGTAATGATAATTATTTTTATTTTAATATTTAATTTATATTTATTTCTTTTTTAATTCTTTTTTTTCTTTTAACGTAGTGTTCATAATTATATAAAAAGTTACACAATATTGAAATAGTTTTTGGACAAATAATTAAAATTTTATTTGAAAAATTAGATTAATCATATATTTTTTAAAAATAATTATTTATAGATAATATTTATAATAAATTATTTTTTTGTTTATTAATATAAAGACTTTTTTAACAACAAATCAAAATATTATAAATTAATATTATTAGTATTAATATTTAATTTAATTAAAAAATTATTTATAACTATTTATTTACAATTGTTTATTGTTTAATATTTAGTAAAAAAAAATTAAAAAATCTTGACACATAGATTAAATTGTTATTTAACAAATAACGAAAGTTGATACATGAAAAACAAGTATCTTTAATGTATTAAAAAAAAAAGTCAAGTATAAAGTAATGAGAATGAGAATAATAATAATAAATAATAATAGTTTTTGTATTTTCTAAATAATACGATTTTTTTAAATACTCAGAAAAAATTGTAATTTAACGAAAAACAAATATCTTTAATGTATTAAAATAAATGAAGTCAAGTATAAAGTAATGAGAATAATAATAATAAATAATAATAGTTTTTGTATTTTCTAAATAATATGATTTTTTTTAAATACTCATATTAATTTGAATCAATAAGTTAGAGTGTATGGAAGTTCACTCAAATTAATAATTTTTGTTTACAGTTCTCTCAAATTAATGAAAATTTATATATAAAATCAATCAAAAAATTAGTCAAAATTCGCATAGAGTTTATAGACTTTTTAAATTTAAGAACTTTTTAAAGTTTCAAAAATTTATCTTTTAAAATTATAATCCAACATACCACTCTAATAGATGGAAAAATCTTATGAAATCATAATTCAATATACCCCTATACATACATGTGAAATATGCAACTCTCTAACTGATACACATGCGATTTTTTTTTTAATGAAATCACAAACACAAAACACTTATCTAATACACACATGCAAAATACGTGAAGTTTTCAAAAAAATGATTTATTTGAAAAATAAATACATTTATATTTTTTTAATTGAATAATAATAAATTAAATTATAGTAATTAGGTGATTAAAATCTAATTTATAGATATAGAAAAATGAAATAGCAAATGAAAACAAAAAAATAATTTAACTGTTCATTTCAAATATTAAAATATTTTCTTGTAAATCACATTAAAAAACGGACATGCCATGCATATGATATTTTTAGAAAAATTATCTTTTTGTGAAAGGTTGTTAGCTCACTTGATCAATTGCATATGATATTTTTAAAAAAATTATCTCTTTGTCAAAAGGTTGTTAGCTCACTTGAATTGAGAACTCAAGGTTCAAAGTTCAAACCCGCGAATAATGTGTGTGTGTGAGTATTTAAATTTGTACAATTGACCTAAATAAAAAAATAAATTTATTTTTTTGAAAAATAAATGCATTAATATTTTCTTAAATAAATAATAATGAAATATAGTCTGTGTATATTTTAATTGATATTATTTCATGTAATTTTATGTATAAAAATCAATTATTATTATTTTTTTATTTTTTACTAAATTAAGTTATTTTAATTTTTTAAATTTGTAAAAGAAGTAAAAAAATATTTTAATTTGTAAGGATATCACAATTTCAAATTAACCATTTCAAAAATAATATTTAAATTCTAATGCTTAATTGTATTTAAATTATTTAAATAATAATTCATGTTTATAGTCCCCTGTTGTTATTGTTACTCTACAACTAATATTTTAATTAAAAAATTAAAATAATATTTATCAAAATATTTTTGGTAATCACTATATTAAATACAATAATTTAAAAAACATTAAAAATAAATATTTTATAAAAACTAAGTTCATAATTAAATTATTTATACTCAATTTTTTAGTCGTGTTATAAATTATGTGGGAAGTTATAATATTTTTTATTAAAAATTATACTTGGCGCAAAAGTGTTGTTACTTTATTTTTTATCAAATTATGTAAAACAAGTATTATAAAAAAACAAAAAAATTATATATATTGTATGTAAACAAATTTAAAAAATCAAATTTTTATCGTAACAATTATATTAATAATAAATTATTTATGCAAAAAAAAATTATATTTATTCTATATATTTAAATAAATTATTTAAAAATAAATGTTTTCAAAATAAAAAAATACTCCTTCCGCAAAAAGAAAATAATAAATTTTTAAAATTATATTTATATATATTTAATTAAATTATTTAAAAACAAATTTTTTTCAAAATTTAAAATTCTTTCGCACAAGAAAAGGACTCAATCTCTAACCGCTCTCCATTATCTTTGACCACGTGCCTAAACAAATAAATTCCAAATGTCAAAAATTAATTGGAAGTGTATTGAAAAGTCAATATACCGTGTATAACCGTATCAGCTTTCGGTATTTATGGAAGATGATACAGTTACACAAGGTGTACCGGGCTTCCGGTACACCACCAATCAAAATGCGACACGTGACATTTTAAAATTAATTAATTAAATAATTAGTATTTTAATTATTATTAAATTGAATTATTAATTAAGAAAATATATTAAAAAATCTTCTAAAATGTTAAGTAAATAAAATCAATATAATCATACCAAATATTGAATATTCTTTAAAATCTATTAGATTGTTTTCCTTAAAATATAGATAACAAATAAATAAATAAAATATATATTAAATCGTAAAAAAAACATTAAAAAAATGTAAGTAAGAGATTAAAAGAAAATATTTTATTTTTCTAAAGTATTTTGATTAAAAAAAATTAATTTATACATCATTTAATTTAATTATAAAAATTACAAATAATCAAAATAATCAAAAAATTAATAGAATTTCACAATTATTTATCATTAATTTAAAAATATTATATAATTAATAATCAAAATAGATTAAAAATAAAGTAAAAAAATTAATTAATTAAATTAGTATAAAAATTCATTATTTTTTTGAATTAATTTAAAATATTAAATAATCAATAATCAAGATAAATTAAAATAAAATAAATAAAATATTCAAAATATATATATATATATATATATTGAAAATTGAGCTATCATTGTAATATTTAAATCAAATATTATACGATTTTTATTTAAATTATTTTTTCTATTTAAAAAAAATAAAAAAATAATATTCAATTCAAATACTATGTTCAATTTTAAAATATTATCATAATAGAGATCTAAGTGCAAATTATCTCTATCAAATGATCTCTATCATTTTATTTGTATCAATGTTAAGTAAAAATGATTTTATAAGTTTATTTTTGTATTATCTTTAGAAAATGTCACATTCATTAATTAAATTAAATTTTCTTAAAAAATTATTGTGATATTTGAAAATTACATGTAATTTTCCGCTAACACCTGATTATAAAATTAAAAACAGATAATTTATTCGTTGAATAAATATAATCCTATTTTATTTTATTTTTGTACTATCTACATTTACATAGAAAATTTGAATTTTTTCTAAGAAAAATAATTTTTTAATGTTTTAAAATTTATAATTAGGTATTAAAATTATAATAATATATGTAATTTTCTAAACTTACTATGAATATATCATGAATTCTTTAATTTTGTGAAAAATCAATATTTATTTTATTTAATATATTTATTTAATTTCACACGTTGATAATATATATTTGAAAATTAAACGACATTTTACTATGTTATTTAATTTAATTTTGCGTGACTACAAATCAATTGAGTCATTACTAAAAAATCAATAAATTTAACGTCAATTCGTTATTTAATATTATTTTTGTTTGACATGAAATAAACTTTTAAAACCATACTCTATCTACATGAATAAATTTAACGTCAATTTGTTATTTAATGTTATTTATGTTTCACATGAAATAAACTTTTAAAACCATACTCTATCTACTTAATACAGTCATACAAGATAGACGGTAAAGATAAGTTGCAAAATTGAACATAATATTCAAATTGAATACTATGACATTTTTATTTTATTGAAAAATATAATTAAAAGTGAGATAATATTGAAAATTGAGCTATCAAATGTAATATTTAAATCAAAATATTATTTTTATTTAAAGTATATTATTTTTATTTTTAATAAATACGAAACATAATATCGCATGTTAGGTTAATAATAATATTAAAATATTTTGACATGCTTATATGCAAAATAGTTTTTCTTACAATTTAATCCTAAAAAATAAAATTAATTATTTTCATTTGTACATAAATAACGATAGAATGAAAAATTAATAGAATTATTTGTCTCAATTCGATATTTGATTCAAATTTTCATGGTTCTTCAAAAAATAAATACTAATTAAAACAATAATTATCACGTACACATATATTATTCATATTTTTTAAATATATTAATTTATAAATTAATAATTAAATTAGTGTATATAAAAATTAATATTGTATAAATTAATTTTACTTAAAAAAATGAAATATAAATATATTTTTTAAAAAAGTTACGTTTTTTTTAAATCGTAGTTTTTTTTTTTTAAAATCGTACGTTTTTTTTTAATTTAGTATATATATTATTTTATTTTATTTTATTTGTTAGTTACTATTATATTATAAAGAGGGAAAAAATCTAATAGATTTTCTAGTATATTTAATATTTGGAAAGATTATATTGATTTTATTTTTTGAACTTTTTACAAGATTCTCATCATTTATTTTCCTAATTAATAATTCAATTTTATAATAATTAAAATAATATTTATCTAATTAATTAATTAATTAATGATACGTGTCATATTTTGATTGGTGGTGTACCGAAAGTCCGCTACACTTTGTGTAATTGTAGTCTTTTCCGGTATTTAGACCTCAAATCACGTTACTTTATTAATCATTAACCGAAAGAACATACTTTTCTTTTGTATTTGAAAGCTTACTTTGTATAATCTCATTTTCATTTTTTCTTTTTTTTAAAAATAAGCCATTTTTATCTCTAAAAGGTTGAATTAAATTAGTATTCCATAGAAACGCCCGTGATCGATGCGTTCAGATACGTGGGCCCCACACTAACGGCTTTCCAGAGAAGGCCGACGTTATCAAATAGCAACCGGCTTTTTTCTTCGCGCGGCCTACCGTACCGCCCACCATTCTCTACTTTCCCCTTTTATCCCCAATTCAAAACTCGCTCACATTTAATCACAAATTAAATCCACTCCGCCCGCAGTTTTTTTTCCCCTCTTCCTTTCTACAGGCGCGCTCCGTCAGGTTCTTTAATTCGATCGAAAGGTTAGTACTGATTCTGTAAGCAAAAATATCACGCCGCCTATACATACAACTTTCGTTTCGTATATCTTCGCGGGAACAGGAAGGATATGATGATGATGTTATTGCGCTTGATTTCGGAAGATTTTTCACTGGGTTTTAGGGTTTTCGTTTATATTAATTTACTCACTCTGTATTATTTTATTTATTGAACAATAAAGAAAGTTTTTTTTTTCGTTTTACCTAATATGGTGTAGAGATGGCATATATGGGTTTTCTCGCAACTGGGTATTGAAATTTATCTATTTTAGAATATATCATAGTTGTGTATTTTATAGCTGGATCTTGAACGAAAAGTTATTATTAGGGTCAGGGGTTTGGATTAAAGCCCTGTTTTATTAGGGCTCTGCTTTTGAATTTGGGGGCTGTTGAAATCGATCATATAACAAATCCATTTTTTTTTTATGATTCTGTAACTTTTTGACTTGTGGACTTGTATTTGATTAGTTACTTCCGTTTCTTGACGCTCTAAATTATAATCTTTGATCATCTAATTAAAGGTTGCTGTGAGGCCTATGTGTGAAATATTTCCAAATTTGAATTTACCGAGTTATAAGTGAATTTGTTGTTATTGGACTAAGACAAAATTTTGGTTGTTAAGCAAGCACGTTGGGCATGGAAGGTAATATTATCCCTTGCAAGAAAATTAGTTCAAAAATAATCTATAGTATATGTGAATGATATATAAGAGCTTGACTTCTTGGGTCTCCTTTTATCAAAGTGGATACAATATTAGCATGTAGTTCAGGAATACCTTGATAGTTGCTTACTATTTTTTAAAGTGTAGTATTTTATAATAATCTGGAAGAATCATTGTCATCTTGGATTATAATCTTTAATTTGAGTATGGACTAGGAGTTTTAGATTAGAATCGAGCCATCATTTTTTGATTGCTAGTTTACATTATAAAAAGGGAAAATAGCATTATCTATTTTCAGTGAAATGGATTTATTTTTTCATCCTAAATTTGAATAATTGGTTTGTGAGTATAAGAATGAGATTTCCACATTTCTGATAGCTGATAACTTTTTCCAGCAGGGACTCTTCTGTAATAGTTACAACTTTTTGGTAAATAGAAAAGTGCTTCTTTGGTCATATTTTACAAGAAGAAGATATGACAGCTTATCATCAGCTAGACCCCGATGTACTAAGGTGGGGCCTGCACCTTATAGATGTCTGCTCTCTTTCGAACGATGGTTCTCCGGATACTCTAACGTGTTACGAGAGGGATTATTCTCAGACAGAATCTGTGATGGAAGGTTTTAGTAACTCAACACACTCATTAGTGGAAAATGACGAGATTATAGCTCATACCCTTCAAGAAGAACTATCGAGGATTGCGGATTCAGATGCATCGGGATTTAGTAAACCGTATGATGGAAAACAACATTATCAGAAAGATGCATTTCTTGATCAGGATTGGCTTGGTGCTCCAGGAAACCACTCAAATTCTGGTAGGGTCTTTTTTTATCAGAAAAAAAAGTGAATTAGTGATTGTGAGCTTCTGGAAGAAAAAAGTAATCCCTCCGTTTCAAATTTATGTAATTCATTAACACTGTCCATTAATGTGCTGACATAAGTTATAGCGTTTTTAAATGCCAGATTCCACTTTTACATGTAAACTCTTCCGCAACTTACTAAACCAAGAACTTTGCTTTTACTAATTAAAGTTTTAGGGATCTCTCGCCCCTAAGGTTTATGTTTCTTATATAAAAAAGTGATTTAGATTCCATGTGCAAAACCAATACATAAATATATGTTGTTATAAATATTTAGTTATCATGTTTGCAGGGTTTCAGTGTAATCAAGAAGAGGAGGAAAATAAAGAATCGGTTTTAACTAACATTGAAGAATTATCACTTGAGAGTGTGTATCAAAGTAGTTTACCTGAGATAGAAGATGGGTCGCATATTGATGGTGAACTGGGCAAAAGACTGAATCATATGGTCCCGGTTCCTGTAAGTTCCAAAAATATATCAAATGTATTTAATGGTTGTTCCTATAGCGGGTCATTATTTTCCCAAAAATATTATATGCATCTCATTTCTCATGGACTGAAAAGTACTTTTAATTATTTATAGTGACCTTGACTTAAACATTTTGCCATTATTTGCAGCATGCTCCGAAAATTAATGGAGATATACCATCTGCTGATGAAGCCACATCAGATCATCGTAGGCTTCTGGACAGGTCAATACTTTTAAGATTTTACTTTTAGAGTTTAACTGATTTTCTAGTACTTTTCTACTCTGTTTCGATTTCCTTACCTTTTTTTTATTTGGATCAGATTGCAGATGTATGAGCTAAGTGAACTCAAAATATTGGGAGATGGTAACTGTCAGGTTGGTTCAATGACTTTTTCCACATTAATAATGTAATTGTTTTCCTTAAGCATGCTTGTTGGATATCAGAATTACAGATTTTTGTATTTCTTAAGGCAAAAAATATTTATATTCTTTCTGAACATTGTTATGGTGGCGGTGGAACGGGTTTGGGATGAAAAGTAAATATCAATTATCATAAGGGTGAGTTTGGATGTAGGCATTAATGTAAAATAATTATATCTATATTCATCCAATATAAAAATAAGAAAAGTTAACACAACTATTTATATATTATTACTAGTACCATTGTTAATAATTTAATATGATTAGGGTTTTCTTATATAGTAATAACTAATTTCTGGTAGAGTACTCATAAAATATTCACATAATCACAAGTTCTTATATAAAATAAATGGATTTTTCGGTGGTACAAGTGGCATGTGAGTATCAGTAAATGGGTTTGAGACGGGTAAGGGTGCTATATGAAGTTTCTTAATCGGGTTTGGTCCGGGTACGGGCGATGTTAAAGGGTTCGGGTATGATTCTTAAATAGATGGACGCCATACCCGTTGTCATATATATATATATATATATATATATATATATATATATATATATATATATATATATATATATATATATATATATATATATATATATATATATATTGAACAGATTATGGAAATTGGTTTGTAAATTGGGAATCATTGTAGTTGAAACTTGAAGCTTATTTTTATAAGACTCATGCCTTATTAGTACGTCTTTTTGTTCTTTATGCAGTTCCGATCATTGTCGGATCAAATATACTGGACTCCCGAGCATCACAAATTCGTAAGGGGACAAATAGTCAGCCAGGTTTGCTTTGACCATGACATGGCATGATTATCCAGTCACTTAACATTAATATAATTTCGTTTTTGCCATTGTAATGTTCCTGTCCATACTCTGATGATGCCTTTCATCTTACTTTCCAACCATCAGCTGGAGTCGCAACCTGACCTGTATGGCAATTATGTACCCATGGCTTATGGTGACTACTTGAAGAAAATTAGCAAGTATGATACCCATCTAAATCCTAATTCACTTTTCCCTAAAATAAAATAAACCAGTCGCCAGTCGTATTCTTAATATATATTTTTTTTTTTATAATTACAAAACTTACCATTGAGGTTCAACCTAATTAGTATATGTTATAAAATTACTAACACCCCCGTGATGTTGAGGATTTGCATTCTTTCTTGTTGTGAGGGTAACTATTAATTAGACGAAACCTCAATGCTGTTGTAATTAGTTTTATAAATTATTGTCTAATCAGCTTTGCGTGATTACAGAAATGGGGAATGGGGTGACCATGTCACACTGCAGGCTGCTGCAGACTGCGTATGATTCTTTCTACTCTCTTTTCGTTTTAGTTATATATTTTGATCTTGTTGCACAATCTGTAAAAAATCTTACTTCATAAAATGAGGTATGATATTACTTTTATTGTGAGCCTCTCTAAACGAAACACGATTTATATATGATAAATAAATTCTTATTTTACACCCTAATATATCAAATACTCTCTCTTGCTTCACGGGCTCGTTAAATTGCTCCAATGTTCATTACTGTCATTCTGGCACGATGATTTTGATGCTCATCATATTTGAATCAACTAGTGTAATATATTATCTGTTTTTTTTTCTCTAATTTTTTTATGGCAGTATGGCGTCAAGATCTTTGTTCTTACGTCATTTAAGGACACTTGCTATATTGAGATTCTCCCACAAACCGAGAAGTCAAACAGAAGTAAGTTTCTTTCTGGGGGGGGCGAAGTCAAAGTTTATGATTAATTGCTCATTTTCTTGATAAGTCCACTTTGCTTTGCCACACTGCCACTACTGGTGTTAAAATGCGTACAGTTCTAATTGATTGTCTTGTTTCGAAATGGACAGTTATATTCTTGAGCTTTTGGGCTGAAGTGCACTATAATTCAATCTATCCATTAGGAGGTAAAGATTTAGTGGTTGCTCGATTATTCAACTGAATCGATCATGGTACAGTAGTATGTTTCTTAACATATATTTCCTTCTTTTGATTTGCCATTTATTTATGTGCAGAAGTGCCTGTGGCAGAGAACCAGAAGAAGAAATGGCGGTGGTGGACATGAAATGAATTGACATTTGTAACATCATCGTTTTTTTCCTTCCTCTGACCCACCCGAGGATGGATCAACTCAACACCCGAGTTGTGCTTCTCATCTGTTTCTTGTACTATTAGACAATAGCAACAGCGAGAGGCTCTCTCAATACTTCACATACGTATACTAGTCGACTCCTATGTACAGAAAATTTAACAGGCACAGCCCTACTCTACAGATACTATATGACATTTTCCAACAATAGCGTTGTCATTTGTCACTAAATAAATGGTTTCTTGAAAACATTTGAATCTTCAAGTTTTAGTTCAATTTATTAACCATTTTTTGTACAATTTGTATGAATCACAAGACAAAAACATATGCATTTTTCTGATAAACATGATGGAGAGGTTCGAATAAGTTCTGTTAATAGTACAAAGAGAAAAATCGAGCAAGGACATCTACTCCTATAGGCTGAAGTATCGAAAGAAGATATCAGCTCAAGCTCTCGACAATTTTGGAGAGTGCCGAATAGGTTCCAAGTGCAGATGCTACAACGCCTACTCCAATGACCAATGCACACATCGAGCTCTGCGAGACAAAACAATGAAATGAAAAAAATGTCCATAAATCGACACTTAGTTCTGATATTTGCTGGGATGATGAAACGGGCGATCGAGCTTTTCAGTTTACCTGGAGTAAGTTGACTTTCCCTCTTAGTATGCTCAAGTAGCAGACGCATGGAAGAATCAACGTCTGCCAAAAAGAGAAATTAAAGGCGATTCGTTAGGAAACGAGCACACGACAAATGTAAGAAAAGGCTATGTTGAAGAACTACTTACGACTAGCATTGTGAGTAAAGATCCTATCAATGCACTCACAAGACCTGCAAGAGAAATGAGATGCATAACAAAGAAATGAGACGACATATTCTAACCTCACACGTGTTCTTACCGAAGAAGGGGATGCTGAGGGCCACTAGCAGAGTAGATATCACCAACGCTGTCCTTATGAGGACCGAGTACATATGGAATCTCGGGTGTCGAGATGGTATCAGTTCCTCGAGGCTCATTGCCACCGGAGACATGGTTAGCGCATACGTATTTCTAGTTAAGGGGAGAAAGCAATTTTAATATCGCAAATTCGAAACAAACAAACACATTATTCCATGTAAAGGATATTTTGTAAATGGATTGACAACCTGCAACAGAACAGGAAAACATATAAGTTATCGACGCGAAACATAAAATGTAACTACACCCGAAAACTCACAGTAGTCCACACAGCGATCTTAGAGGCGACGAGATCTTTGGGCAAGTTAAGCGTGAACTGAGATTGCGTCCTGTCTCCGAACATGATGTACCCCATTGTAGCAGCTCCAGCGTACAGTACTGTGCAGAGGCCGAAACTCGTCAGAAGGACTGTCGGGTACTGGCTTTGATCTTCCATGGACGAATATATGTTGGGAATAACAGCGTGCCCCGAGTAGCAAAACCCATAGAGGCCAATAGCAACCGGAAGAGTCGAGAGGTTGAGGGTTGACCCTTTCGAATGCAAGTTGACTTTATCGACTAGTCCGACCCAGAACAAACAAGCCACCACCAGGGTCGAAGCAATGACCCCTCCGACTGAAATGTAGCTGAGAACGCTCATGTCTCGTAACCAGACAGTAGGCAGAACAGCCAAGGTGATCATCACTGCGAAGAGATGGGGAGAGTTCAAACTGAACGAGCCTATGCTTAAGTGCGCGTTCGGGAATAAAGACGACAGGTTGTCGCTCTCTAAAATGATATACTCGACGCAACAAGCCTGCAGCAGGACGAGAGAGAAAGTAAGTTGTTAAAGTAAACAAGAAAGTAAGTTCTTACAGTTGCTTACGTATAGCTCCACGTACAGAATGATCTGCATCGACAAGCAGAGGAGATCGATCAGAAAAACAATGTTAGAAAAAAAAAAAACAACGAGGAAAGAATAACAGAAGACGAAGACGTACTGATATGAAAATACGCCCGGTAGTGCCGAAGGCTGCCTGCCCGATATCCGGGTAGGTCTCGAGCCCGGGCTGACTATCCAAGCAATGTCGTAACAGAATTCCAGTGTAGTAAGAAAGCAAAGCGAACGCTATCAGTATAAAAAGCCCGACCCATCCCCCTTCCATCATCGCATACGGAGTCGAAAGAAGTCCAACTCCACATATCACATTCATACCGTTTATCACTGCTTGTCCGAATGTGCTCTGGCGAGAAACGGGAAGGTCGAGTTCGGGTTCCATCGAGGTTCGCTTATCGAGAAGCACTCTCCTCAAGCTGGATTTTCTCGAAATCGAGGGAGTTGGGATGGTGATGTCAGCTGGCTCGGGCGGCTTGATCGTGGAGGGCAATGTGTCGTGGGCCCGCCTTCTGATGAAGGAGGAGGAAAGGTTAAGGAAGGAGCTGCCGAGTTGGGACATGGATGGTGGGCCCAGGAAGTTGACGGTGGGGGAAGTGAGGCTGCCGTAGAGGTCGATGGATTGCCGGTAACTCTGAGGCCAAGCCGGGTCAAGTAAAGATCCGGTTTTGCTGTGCTGGCGAGTTTCTTGGCCGTAGGAAAAACCGGAGGAATCGGAATCGTTGGCCCTGTCGTCGTCTTCGGGGCCTTTTTCAGAACCCCTTTCCTCCTCGTCTTCTTCCTCGCTTTCCATGTAGTAGAAGCTCTGGTCGGATTCAGAGTTCTTCATTGTTTTGTTCTTTTAATTTCCTCTGCTTCAATTCGAAAACTCAATTCCAAAATTATGTAAAAAAAAAAATCCATGCATGGATATATGTCACAAGACTCACAACTCACATTTCAATTTTATTGAAAATCAAAATTATATGAACAACAACAACAAAAAAAATGTACCTTTTTTCAAAAAAACGAAATTTGATGATAAAGTTAGACACGGAATTTATTTACAGATCAAGAAAACGCACATGTGCGTGTGAGTGTGTGAGGAATCAAGATCGTACCTTTTTCTATCGAAGCTCGAAAAGATTTCAACTTTTTTTTTTTTTTGCCTGTGGGATGATTCGTAATGATTTCAACCTATTTATTTGGAGAGAAAAATTGAAATAATACACATATTAGGTGATAATATATTGCCTAATATATTACTTATCTATTGCCTGTGGATGATTCGTAATGATTTCAACCTATTTATTTGGAGAGAAAAATTGAAATAAAATTGTGTTTGGATATTATTATAACAGAATGGAGAAAATGGTTCAAATTCTCTCTCACGCACAAAACGCGCACTTGGTGTGAGTGATTTACACTTATTATAGGAGTAGTATTCTTAATTAATTTTATTCCTTATAAATTGTTTCTAAATTGTGAAATACTGTTTTAAGGTTGTGATTTGTGACTTGCCATGAACTCCTATTGAATGATTGGCACTTTCCTTCTGTCTTTTTCTCAGGAAATAATGCTAATTAATTTCGACCCCTTAACATTTTTTAATTCCCCTTTCTACCCCGAAAGAATAGGGTTATTTGATGTCCATGCAAGAAATTAGAAAGTACTCGTAGTAGCCTAGGTTTAGGAGAGAGTATGTTTATTGATTTTACAAATTTGTTAATTTCCAACTCTTTCTCCATTATAGTTTCAACAGATATGGAATTTTATTTTTTATACCATCACAATAAACAATTGTTGCTAACTCAATTGTTTATCTTTATAGTTTATAACAAATGCATATCGATCAAGAAAAACAAATTAAAGGTCAACATGATTTATTGGACTTTTATACCTTTTATATCGTTGCATCGAGCTATTCATTTTAAATTGTTTTTTTTATTATATTTCAAAAGAAGAAAATGATTGGTTATATGTGTATAACGGTACAATAACGAAACAAAATTAGTTATACACTAATGAAATTTTAATTATAATTGCATTGTATTGTATAACTAATAATTAATTATTATGTAATCTTTATTCATCAAAATTCACATTTAAGTCTATTTCACTGTAGTACACATTCACTAGTTGCATTATTACTTTCTCGGTCTCAAATCAATTGTTTTATCTTTTTCTAAAATTAACCAAGAAATGTGACAAATAATTGGATACAAAGAGATTACATTATTTTCGTCTAAATTAATGGTAACATCTCTTTGTAATTTGTAAAAAAAAGTATAATACTCCGTAATTAGTTTGAGAGAAGATGAATACTATTATTTATTAACCTTTTAATTTGTTTATACAAAAACGAGTATCCATTAAAAAAATATAAAATCTGGGACCCACGTATTTTCATTTTATTGCTGACTAAGCATTTAAATGCACTAATCGACACGAACACGTGGCGGGAGGAATCCGAATTTAAAAATAAAATAAAAATTGAGATAGTATTTCAATTGCCCCCACGTTTTGAGTAAATTAGGGTTCCCAAAATTGGGTATTTCTGGGTTCAAAATCGAATGTCGGCCCGCGATCGCAATTCGCACATAATTTTGGGTGTGAATGCGTAAAATTGAGTTTTTCTCTGTGTTCAGCATCTAAAGTTTTTCAATGGCGGAAGAAGACGATGATTACATGGGAGACCTCTCGCAATTTCTACCGCCAGAACTTCCTCCAGCTTCGTCGAAGAAGGTCACTGCGTGTGTTCAATTTTCCCATTATTTGTATGTTAGTTATTTAATGTCACAGAACCCTAATTCCCGAGAATCATCTGTTTATTCAATTTCTTCGTACGCTTATGTATGTAGTGAAGAAGTCTTCGTTCTCACGCATCTTTACAGGTTTCTACTAGCAGTAATCCCACACCACCGGCTGATTCTTCGGTCAAGAAACCCAAAGCCCTGAATTGGTCAGAACAGAAAAAGCTGAAACGAGAACGGACGCAGATGGAAGAGGATAAACGAACACTGGAGAACCTAAGTTCGGCAATACCGCAATCCAATATTGGGTTCAAACTGTTGAAGCAAATGGGCTACACTCCTGGGTCGGCGCTGGGAAAGGAAGGTTCGGGCCGGGTCGAACCAGTTGGAATTGAGATAAGAAGGGGAAGGGGTGGAATAGGTAAAGAGGATCCAAAGGTAGAAAAGGTGAGGAGACAGATACAGAACGAGGAGAGAAAGAAGATTAAAGTAGAGGAGTTGATGGAGGATTTCGGGAGCCGCCAGAAGGAGAGGTGGAAGGGACGGAGGATCTTTGTGAATTTTCACAAGGCTGATGCTGTTTTAGCGCAGCTGGAAAATAGGGAAGTTGTTGAGGTGGAGAAGAAGGACGAGGATAAGGAGGAGGAGGAAGAAGAAGAGGAAGAAATTACAGAAGAGGTATGTTTTATTTGTTGATATTCTGTTTGAGAGTTGTATGATTTACGAGTTTTGTAATGTGGTACGTGGTTTCATCACATGGATTCCGATATCGTCTGGCAAATTAATTGGTCCGAATGAATGCAGAGACTATCTATGTTTAGTTTCTGACTCAGAATGTGTTTGTTCAATATTGACCTAGCAGATATTGATGTATTTATGTTTTCTTTCGATGCAGGATTTGCTAAATATATTGCTCAAGCTGAGAAACGAGTTCCGTTACTGCCTCTTTTGTGGATGTCAGGTAACTAAGATCACATTTCATTAATCCATGTTTCATTTGGGAAATGCTTGATGGAGTTCCACTACTTTGTACAATTTTTTCCCAGTATGAGACGATGGAGGAACTAGAGTCCAACTGCCCAGGGATAAACGAAGATGACCACTAGATACATCTGACTTACTCAGTGCCTTACAATGAAATGTATCGTATGTTGTTTTTGAGAAGTGAGCCCTTTCAGACATATGTAATGCTTCACAAGGGTATGAGCATCTTATATTTTGTTCGGATAAAGGATATCAATCATATTGCAATTGGAAATCAGTCCCGTGAGGTTATTTGTTTTAGTACTTGTCGTTCCATATTTTATGTGGCTGGACCTGAATGCTAGAACATTCACATTGTATTAGTAACCAAATTCAGTAGCAATTAGTAGTAATAGGAATAGAGAAACAATAACAATAAAATTATTCATAATTAGAAAATTTAGAAACGCAAAGCAGTAATAAAATTTAAATATCTAAAAAATATATCCATCCATGATCAAAGTTGTTTAGGTTGCAGGGTTAGTGACTTGACCGATGAAAATCAGGACTCCCGACACATCTTCTCTCACGACAAACATAAACGGATGGTCTGCCACAAAATCCAACTCTTCCTTATAACGTCGGGGTCCGGCCAACTGCATCTTACAAACTGCTACAGAAGCAGCCGCTGCCTCTGTGCCTTGTTCATTCACCTCGATAAATGACTTGTGATAAATTTCCTTGACATGCAATTGATGAGAATCAACCATCTCGGTCAAGCCACCCTCAAACATGAGATCCAATCCCCGGCTCTTGAGTAGCTTTGAAGCCTCCAACTTAAAATCAATTTTAAACTTGGGAACAAGAAACTTTCTAACCTCCTCTGTCTCAGAAGGGAGGTGGTTGTTGATGAAATCAACTTCAGACCCAAATTTCTCGACCAGGGCCGGGAGCCCATCTTTGGCATCGGGAAGAAAGATGTGCATTGCGAATTTACGCTTATCCTCACCTTGTTTGTAGTGCAGGGTTAGGACTTTGAAATCGTTACAAACACTTATAAATTGACTGGTGTTGCCGCTGGTCATGAAGGGTACTTTGACTGAACCTCCGTCCATGAGGAAGAATCTGTTGTTTTTTGTTCGGGAAGTGCGGAACTTGTCGTTCCAGATGCCTTTGAAGTAGATGGCATTTGCAAATACGAGCCTCGTTGAAGAATCGACGGAATCGGGTGGAAGTATATCTTTGATCAGCCCATTCGTTTTCTCCGTCACCCAAGGGTTCACTTCTTCTTTCCTAACCTCGTCCGCCTAATTTGGAAATATCAAAGGGGAATTTCAATTCAATTCAATTGTAAAAATCAATTAGATAGGAAGAACCCCTAAAAATTGCAATTAATTGGAATCATAAATTATGAAACCCTAAAACCCTAATATTACCTTGGTTTTAAAATCAACACGATCACAAGCAGCTTTGAAATCATTCTCGACTATTCCTTTGAAATCGGGCTTCAATGTGAGGCTCCGATCGACCCACATGCCGTGGGCGGCGGAAAGGCGCGGCCCGCCGAGCGGTCCGCCGTCGGAGAGCAGGACCGTCGCTTGCCGCGACAAGAGCGTGTTGAGTTCCTCGGAGGACTCGGACTTGAAATAGGCGAGGAGCTGGTCTCGGGTGGGGCCTCCCGACCCGGCCGCGATTACGCCGAGGACGACGTGGAGGGAGAGCGGCGAGAATACGAGGTTGCCGCCTTCGGCTTGGGCGGAGATGAGGTGGCTCGCCAGCGACGACGAGACGTCGGCGAGGTTTGGGGAGAAGATGAGGTCGGGGTCTATGGGTTCGGGGGTAGGTTCTCTCCTCCGCTTCGTCCTCGCCATGTTTCTATATGATCAATTACAGTATGAACTACTACTATAAAGCTGTTTTGAGTATTTATATACTGAATTGTTTAGTATTACTTAAACTTCTTAATTTTAATTAAATTTCTGTAATTGATAAACTTGAGTATTTTAAAAGATTATTTTTCCGTAATCAATCGTTTGTAAGATACGTAATTAGGATTTTGATAAGATATTTTCCATAATTATTTATATAATAATATTTTTCCACAAATAGTAATACAGATAGAGGAGGACCATACCAAAACAATTATTGATAGTTCAAAAAATTACAAACGCTAAGTAATAAAATAAAGTGGGAATGTGACTTTTTAGTCACATTTGATAAGGGGATGAGTTTAAAGTCCTCTTATAAAAGTGTGAGTTTTTTACACCAATTGAACATAAATTGTCCTTTATACCCTTACTTTTTAAATAAATTCAAAAAAAAAAACAAAACAAAATACAAAAACAATATCATATAAATTAAAAATAAAAACAAATTGGACTGTGGGGCCCACGAAATCTAATTTTTTGGTGAGGTGAGGGTTTGGTGTAGGTTTAATTGTGCATTCATATCCATATTCATAACAAAACCTACCAAACCAAACCAAAAAAAAATTCAAAAATTCTCTCAAACCCACACATAAAATCTCTATCATGTTGCTCCGTTAGATTCTGGAAAACGCCGTCGAACATACTCGAGGTTAAAGGAGCAAAAACGAGAGGTACGCGTTCTCGATTTTGCGAATTTTCTGTTCTGCGCTGGTTAATCGATAGGTTACTCGATGGAGCGTACCATCGAGCAACCCATCGATTAACTATGAATTTATGAAGTTAAACATTACTCGTCTGAGGTTAAACGAAATCAGGTTACTCGAAATTTCGAGTAACCCTAATTCCAGTAACAGGTTTCGAGTAACCTCTTTCCAGGAACACAGATTCGAGTAATGTGAGGTTACTCGAATTGAGGTTACTCGAATTGGTTAATCGAATGTATATGACGTTAATCGAATCCTGTTACTCGAAAGTAACAGTCCATCCTGTTACTCGATGGAACAGGGCCTGTTTTTTGCAAAAAAACGCATTTTTCCGTAATTTTTGGTTTGTTTCGTCGATATATATGTATATGTTGTAATAGTTAACCTAATTCAATAATGTTTTTTGTAATTGTAGATGTCGAATCAACGAATCACGATACGTTACGGTGGTCGTTGGGAACGAGCGGTCTACGTCGACGGGATAGATATGTGCCTTTTCTTCAGGAGGGATCAACTTACCCTCGATGGTCTTGTGAGCCAGATTCGTGCCGTTTTGCGCCCTCCGCCGAATATCGAGTACATGTTGTTCATCTTAACACGAGGCAATGATTTTAGGAGCGTGCGGTGCCCTTTGCTTAGCGACGACGATGTATCCCGCATGCTAGACGAGCAAAAGGACGATTGTTTCATTTTCGTCACCGAGATGCTAGAGGAGGCACATCCAAATGCACCCGAGGTGAATATTCCAGAAGTGGATCCGGATGTACCGACCGAGGGCGAGAGGCCTGTTGAGAATTCCGAGGACGACGAAGAAGCTCGTCAGACCGATCTGTTGCAGTCGTTGACCACTGAATGGACATAATGGATTAGACAGCCGCGGGTCATCAAAAATATTCTGTCACGCCGTAATCTGTCCTCGAGTTCTAGTGCGGGAGCCGGCGAGCAACCCGAAGCAGCTCAGAATGCTCAGAATAATCCACTGCGCAACTGGATCATTCCACTGCCGGAGTTTGACCCCGCGGTTCCATTGCGATCGGTCGACCTCCCGAACTGGTGTATGGTCATATTGCAGTCGGCTCGACATTCCGAACGAAATCGGATCTGAAGATAGCGGTGGGGATGTATCACATGGAGCATATGGTGGAGTGTGCCACTAAACGCTCGACCACTGAACGGGTAGCGTTCGTTTGCAAGCGAGGTTCTGAGAAGTGCCCGTTCAAATTGTGTGCTACTGGGAATGACGAAACACTCTGGAAGATTACGAGGCTGAACTTGAATCACGAGTGTGTCAATGATTTGGATCGGACTGCCGATCGTCACGTGTCGAGCAAGGTTGCCGCTACTTACTTTGCACGTCAGCTAGTCGACGATGAGATCACACTGAAGCCGAAGACGATGATTTCTGATTTGAGGAGATTGTACGGAGTTGTGATCGATTACAGCTTCGCCCTGCGGACGAGGAACCTGGCCGTTGAAATAAGGTACGACAACTATCAGGATTCATATCAGATGCTCCCGTCATATCTGCACGTGCTGAAAGAATGCAATCCAGGGAATGATATTCAGACGACCAGTGAGGGCGTGTTCTGTCACATGTTTGTTGCACTTGGGCAGTGCATTAGTGCATTTCAGCAGCGCACTCTGCGTCCCGTCATAGTAGTCGACGCCACTCATTTGAAGGGGAAAAACAGTGGTGTGTTATTTGTTGCCGTCACGAAGGACGGAAACGAGCAGATTTTCCCGCTTGCCTTTGGTATCGGTCCGATTGAGAATGACCTGGAGTGGACGTGGTTTCTAGAGCACCTCAGGCTTTGCTACGATGCAGACGATCTGCTCATTGTGTCCGACCAGCACAAGAGCATCGCGAATGCTATTCGGAGTGCCTATCCCCACGCAACCCGTGCGTTGTGCTGTCACCTTGTACATCCGCGCGCTTCTTAAACTGCGATCCTTACTAAAATCTTGGATGAAAGGGCTACGCAAGTACTTGGAAGGCATAACAACACGAGGTCCGAGGCTGCTCTCCCCGTCATCCTGCTCGTCATCATCCTGCTCCACGTCGCCCTCATCCTCGTCAGTGAAGCACATCTCATCCTCGTCACCCTCCTCGTCATAAGCAGCTGGCTCTGAGAAGATATCAAAGTTCCTCTCAGGATAGCTCTCGACATCGACCACAACAGCTGGTCTCGGCGTGCTGGACATCCCTAGATCAAAAGGAACAATCGACGGAGGCGTGCGGTAGCTGGAGGACTCAAATGGATAGGCCGGCGGCGGCATCTGATAACCCTGGAATGGAAAGACTGGACCCTGGAATGGACCGAATGGACCCGGCATCTGGTAACTCTCGGATGGATAGCCAAATGGAAATACTGGAGGCACCTGGGGCTGGGGCTGCATGCGGTAACGCATCCATGCGTCAGCATCTCCAAACGAATACTGCGGGGGGTCAGGCATCGCCGACGTCGAGAATCGACCTGGTGCTCTGCGTAGGGAAGTCTGAGCTATGTCCTCGAAGTGGTAGGAATGACGAGGAGGTGAACTCCGAGGAGGCGAGGAAGGCTCATCGTACACTGGCCTCGCGGGATAAGGTCGTGGCTGAGAGTGTCGTCTCATACCGAAGAAGGCCTTCATCTTCGAGAACAAGTTCTCCGAGACGCTCTCCGTGACGGCTTTCACGATGTGAGTCGTGAATCCCTTCTCGGATGTGTCGAACAAGATCCTCTCGAAGTCACTCCAACGATAAATAGGTGGATCATCGTCCACCACTCTCTCAGATGTATGTCCAGCTCGAGACTCAGGAGGAGTGGCATGTCGAGCAGGAGTAGTAGCAACTCGGGGAGGAGGAGAAGCACCTTGAAGAGGAGGAGAATCATGTCGAGGAGGCGGAGAATTATGTCGAGCTTTCCGAGATTTACGTCTCTCTTGTCTCTCTGCTGAAGAGCTGGGCGTGACATCGTCACGCGTGCGGATACCTGTCGTCGCTTTCTTGAATGTCTTGGCCACGCTTTCGGCCACACGGTTCACAAACTTCTTCTTCTTCTCCATCTGCTTCTTCGGTGCCGGTGCTCGTGCCGGCGCCGCTGCGTGAGTTAAGCGGAGGGGAGGCTGGTACGGGACGGCATACAGCTCACCGGCCTCCGTCAAACTCCTGTAATACATCATCTCCTCCTCCTCCGGTGTCGGTGTGAGGGTCTCGTGCACTTCAAGCTAAAAGAAAACAATTAAAAAAAAAATTATTAGATATTCGATAAAATTATTAATTCAAAATTATTAACGAAACAAATTGACGGTTACCTGCTCATCCTCGAAGTAATCCGTGAAATCGAAGTTAGTCTTCCTCTGCGTCCAATGCAAAAACCGGGGCCTTCGCGTCTCTCGGCTCCGAGTAGCGCACTGTCTCCCTAAAGCAGGAAAGGCCTCGAAGGCCCAACACTGGAAGGCCCAAACTGGACCGTAAAAGTGATAAGCCGCTTTCTCGGCCTGATCAGCTGCCATCCCAGTAATGCTGATGTAGTGCGAGAAGTTCTGGAACGTGTAAGAACCCCAAGGAAACCACTCCCAGCCATCGTGATCCTCCACCAGTGTCCAGACCCAGTTCTCGACATCCAGTTTCTCTCGACCAATCAGAACGAAGTAGAGAATCAAGATGTTGGCAACCTTGAAATAATCATTTAGGTCGTTGCCCATCCGCAGACCATTGAACGAACTGAGCAGTGCTTCAATCTTCATCACTCTGCAACGGAATAACCTCCGATGGATGCCTGTAATGGGAGCTTCATGACCTTTGTCTTTGGGATCGAAGTTACTATCCCCAAAGCGCAGGCCGGTGATCAGGGCGTATTCTTGTGCTCGGAACTTCACAATACGATCCCCGATAGCAAACCAGTGCTCAAACTCTGGTATTCTGCTCTTGCTAACGATCTCTCTCGATAGCAGTTTGTGCAGAGGTTTGTTCGATCGGTCTGCACTGGGCATGGTAAGGAACTGACTGAACAGATACGTCTGTTCGTACTCCGCGAGGCCCTCGTCCCCACCCACTTCCCTCAGAGTATCTTGTACGTTTTTCAAAACGCCGCGTCGATCGCCGCAATTGATCGCTCTCGAAATGTCGACGAAATCCGGTCTCCTCCATCGGAAACCAGCCTGCACAAATGGAGAAGAAGCAATTAAAAACATATTAATAGGATCAAAACAAACAAAAAAAAAAGTTTCTGCCTCCATCGACCAACCTATTTCGAGTAACCCCATCGACCAACGTGTTCGATTAACACCATCGACCAACACATTCGAGTAACCACATCGTCCAACCAATTCGAGTAACCAAATCGACCAACCAATCTGACTAGTCGATGAGGTTAATCGAATTGATTGGTCGACGGGGTTGGTCGATGGGGTTAGTCGATGGTACTAATCGACTGCCATCGATTAACCAAGAACAGAAATCAAAAACTCAAATTTCAGAACAATTCAACTCACATTTACAGTTCTAAATGAATTATAACACAATAAAGAACTTAAACAAGCATCGAAACACCATATAATCCATCAAATTGCTCAAAATTTCGAGAAAAAATATATAAAAAAAAAGGGGACGGATTCGGGAATTACCGGAGGTTGGAGACTCGGTTCTTCTTGTTGTTGTTCTTCCTCGCTTTCGTGCTCCTCCTCATGCTCGAACGCCGACGACATTGCTTTCGCCGGTGATGTGAGTTCAAATCGAAAAAAAAAAAAGATGGGGGCGGGCGGTAGGTTACGGGAAGAAGAAGAGAAGAGAAGAGAGAGAAAAAAAGTGGGGACCAATGTTTTATTCTTTTTTGTCTTTTTTTAATAAGTTTGAAGGGTATATTTGACCATTCAATTAAGATTGGTGTAAAAAACTCATGCTCTTATAATTGAGCACAAAAAACTCAGAAGTCTTACTAACTTCACCATTAATCCGAGTGTGTATACAGTACACATCAGAGTACGTAGCATCATACTCAGGGGCCAGTTGGATGTAGAAGCCCATTATGATGGGTCCAATATATAAATTCATTTAGCCCAAAAAACAACAAATGAATATTTTCAGCGGTCAATTAATACAGATTCTGCTAAACCCTAATTAGCATACTCCAGGTCCGAATTCAAGAAGATCGCGTCCGCCGCATTCATAGGCTGATAAATCGCTGTCGTCACCGTGTGAATCACAGATCGAGATGTTTCCGGCGAGCTGGTGAAGTTCGTGAACGAGTCTTTCGACACGTCGACCGAGCACCACCGCACGACAAACCACATTTGATCGTAGAGGTAATCGATCCGGCTGTTCGGGTTCCTCGGGTAGAGATCATTTCTCCATTTTTAAAATGGAATTTTGAGATTTTTGTGTTATAAAAATTGTGGGTTTTGTTGAATATTTGTATATCGACAATATCTATCGATGATAGTGAATAAATCATCATTATCTATTGTCAAAATCTTCGCGACTTATAAATGAAATATTCATTTATAAATTTGATTGATTAAATTTGTATATCTAAATAAATCATCGTTATCTATTGACAAAATCTTCGCAACATATACATGAAATATTCATTTATAAATTTAATTGATTAAAAATGAAATATTCATTCATAAATTTGATTGATTAAATTTGTATAAATAAATTATATCATTATCTATTGTCAAAATCACATATAAATAAAATATTGATTCATAAATTTAATTGATTAAATTTGTATATCGGTTGAGAATAAATCTTCATTTTTTTTGTCAAAATATTCGCCACGTATAAATGAAATATTCATTTATAAATTAAATTGATTAAATATGTATATATTGTGAATAAAATCATCATTATATATTGTCAAAATACTCACGACATATAAATGAAATATTCATTCATAAATTCGATTGATTAAATTTGTATGTCATAGTTATCTATTGTTAAAATATTCATGACATATAAAAAAATATTTATTCATAAATTCCATTGATTTAAATATTAATTCGCACAAAATTAACTCAAAATTTAAATAAGCAAAATCACAATTCAATCTTCAATCAAATAAAAATTAATTTTATTAATAATAGAAAATTAATATTTGTAATAAAAATTAATTTTATTAATAATAGAAAATTAATATTTGTAAAAAACGATAAAATAAAAATGCATAAAATTGAAAAAATTAATAATAGGAGGAAAGAGAGAAAAAGGGGGGAGAGAGAGATAAAAAAAAAGAGAAAAATGAGGTCGTGATTTTTTTTTTGCCATTTTTATAATAAAAACTATGTGTACCATCCTAACGGTACACTATGTCATACAATAGAAATTGCCCATTAATCCACACACCTCTAAAATAAAATTAAACACAAATTGATCATGTTCTTTAATCTTTAGATTGCTGGGTTAGTGAGTTGACTGACGAAAACGACACATCCTCTCACGACAAACATGAAGGGATAGTCAGCCACAAACAAAATCCATCCTTTTCAATTTATTCTTAGGTCGGCGTCCGGCCGACTGTTTCCTACAAACCGCTACAGAAGCAGCCGCAGCCTCTGTGGCTTCCTCATTCACCTCGATAAATGACTTGTGATAAATTTCGTCGACGAGAAGTACTTCTGAATCAACCACATCTCGGTCAACCCACCCTCGAACATTAGATCCAATCCCCGGCTCTTAAGGAGTTTAGAAGCCTTCAACCCAAAATCCATTTTAAATTTTGGAACAAGAAACTTTCTGACCTCCGCTGAAGAATGAGGGAGGTGGTGTTCAATGAAGTCAACTTCAGACCCAAATTTTTCGACTAGAGTCCGGAGCCCATCTTTGGCATTGGGAAGAATTAAAGATGTGCATTGAGAATCTACGCCTATCCTCACCTTGTTTGTAGTTCATGGTTAGGACTTTGAAACCGCGACATGCGCGTATGAGTTTTGTACGATAGGAGGTGGTTATTGACGAAATCAACTTCTGACCCAAATTATCTCGACCAGGTCCGGGAGTCCATCTTTGGCATCAGGAAGAAAGATGTGCATTAAGAATCTACTACGTTTATCATGATATTTTTATAAATAATAAAATATGGATTTCATAAATCTCTTTCCATATATCCCAAAGCAAATTATCAAAAGATACACAAATAGTAATCTTATTGGTAGAGTACGCGCGTAATAGATAAAATTATTCATAATTAATTAAAAAAATTACAAACGCAATTAATAGGTTTGGATCATGCATGTTCTTTAGGTTGCAGGGTTTGGATCGTCAATTAATCATTTGCTCGATTTCTATTCCAGAGTTTGACATGAAAAAAATGTCTCAATCGAGTGAGAATTCGAAAGCAAGATATATACTAGTGTTTTTGTTATGAAATTGCACAAAATGTCATAGTGTGGATTTTTTATTTTATTTTAACATCTTTAGTCAATCGCATATTGTTTTATTTTAACATCTTTAGTCAATCGCATATTGTGCCGCTGAACATGTTTAGTCAATCGTATTGTGCCGCGTGGGTTAGGTCGCTCGAAAGCCCTAAATCAAATGTCAGCCGGGCATTTTTTTTGTTTTTGTTTATTTAACATCTTTAGCCGATCGAATTGTGCCGCTGTTTTTTGTTTATTTTAAGTCGCTCGAAAGCCCTAAATCAAATGTCATGTGCATCTCATCTCACCCCTAAATCAAATCAAATGTCATGTGCATCTCATCTCACGTGCACAAATTCAAATTTTCCGGTGAAATTGAAAAGGTGTGGTTTTGTAGTACAAAACAAAAAAAAAATCTATCTTTGTAAGACTAAACTAAATTGATAATTTTCTCCCATTAACACCGGTCCGGTGTCTATGAAACAATTTCCCATAGTGTAAGCCAAACTAAGTGCATATATAACATTTCAGGAAAATTGAGTAAGGCAAGTGCAAGAACTGATTTAGAAAGTCTCAATTAGCAATGCAAAAGTCAAAAAACATGAGAATAAAATTCAACTAAAAAATCACCAAAAACTAAACGAGGAATATTGACTATAAAGTGAAAAACAAAAATCAGTAGGATCAATCAAGCAGCACAGCACCAGGGTTAGTCACTTGACCGATGAAAATCAGGACACCCGTCTTGTCTTCTCTCACTACAAACAAAAACGGATGGTCTGCCACAAAATCCAAAGTTTCATACTCAATTGGGCCCAAGGAAAAACAAGGTCCCGTCACCACGGCAGTAGCAGCCGCAGCCTCCGTGCCTTCCTCATTCACCTCGATAAACGACTTGTGAAAAACCTTCGAAACACACAAATCAGCACCAACCATCTCAGTCAAGCCACCCTCGAAAATGAGATCCAATCCCCGTCCCTTAAGGACCTCAGTAGCCTCGAACCCAAAATTCATTTTAAACTTGGGAACAAGAAACTCTCCAACTTTCACTAACTTATAAGGGAGGTGTTGTTCTACAAAATCACGTTTCGGGCCATACTCACTGAAGAAATCAACTCCTGACCCAAATTTCTCGACCAAGGACGGGAGCCCATCTTTGTCATTGGGAAGAAAGATGTGCATCGAGAATCGACGTTCATCCTGGCCTTGTTGGTAGGGTAGGCTTAGGACTTTGAAACCGTCACACGCACGAATGAGTTGTTTTTTCTTGCTGGTCATGAAGGGTACTTGGACTGAATTTCCGTTCATGAGGAAGAATTCATGGTCTTTTGTTAGGGATGAGTCGAACTTCTTGCTCCAGATGCCTTTGAAGTAGATGGCATTCGCGAATATGAGCCTGGTTCTATCATTGACTGAACCGGGTGGAAGTAGATCTTTGATGAGGCCGTTCGTTTTGTTGTCAGCCCAAGTGTTCACTTCTTGTCTAGCTTCATCAGCCTATGGAAAACCATAAACAATCAGGAGTGTTTTTCTCTACTGATTTGAAATACGATTCATTTACATGTTTAATGTGATACAGGGGATCGATTAGTAAAAACAAATTGGGGAAAATTTTCAAATGAAATTAGGTTTACCTTAGTTTGAAAATCGACTTGATTGGAAGCAGCTTTGTAATCGTTCTCGACGATTCCTTTGAAATCGGGCTTGAAGGTGAGGCTCCGATCAACCCAGACGCCGTTGGCAAAGGACAGGCGCGGCCCCCCGACCGGCGAACCGTCGGTGAGCACCTGCGTCGCTTGCTTGGCAAAGAGCGTGATGAGTTCCTCGACTGAATCGGACTTGAAATAAGCAAGGAGCTGATCTCGGGTCGGGCCTCCGGACCCGGCAGCGACGAGGGAGAGCGCGACGTGGATGGACAGCGGCGAGAAGACGAGGTTGCCGCCTTTGGCTTGGGCGGAGATGAGGTGGCTCGCCAGCGACGACGAGACTTGGGACTGCTTCGTCATTGATTCGCCGAGGCGTTTCATTTCGGCGTAGGATCCATGGAAATACATTATTGCTCGAGTCGACTGTGTGCTTCTCCGGTGCGTGTTTTCTCTCGTATTTCTAGATGAAGAATCGAATAATAATACTCCTAAAAATATTGGAGACGTAAATCTAACCTAAAAATACAATATTCTCTATTTTATCAATAATCCCTAAACCTATTGAATAAATACTTCTTATCTACAGCTAATTAGATTAGACGTTTGAATAATTATATTATAATTTCTACCATAATTAAATTTCCTAAAAAAATAACTATAATCATAAATAAATTTGGATGCATATTTAAATGAAATATTGTTATATGAATTATAAATTCCTAACAATATTCAATATTCGTATTTGATGATCATACTATACGAATTATAAATTCAATTTGAGTTAGATATTATTAAAATTTATTCATTAGTCAAATATAACTTAATTATATAACAAAACTAATATTAAAATTATACATTAAACTGATTAATATTTACATAATTTAATCAATATTAAGGGACATTTAAATTTTTTTTAAGAAAAAAACTAAAGTTCAAACGTCAAATAAAATAAAAATAGGATGTGTAATGACTAATGAGTACCTATCCAGTACAATTAGTTGTACCAAGCATTATACATTCAGCCCATTTGAATGTAAAAGCCCATTTGAATGTAGGTCCAATATATAAATATATGTAGCCCAAAATTAGGTCCGATTTTGTTGCCGTCTTTCACAGAATTTATGGTTCAATACCCCGGTAGTTTCCCACAAGAAAATTCAGAGATATGCTATTTGATTCTTCGTAAATACGGTAAATATTCTTCTAAATTCCTCCGTTTTATCACGATTGTCCTCTTAGTATTCATTCAATCAAAGAGGTGATCGATTCTAAAACCAAGCATAACGATTTTTTTATTTTTTATATCCTAAATCAATGAATCATTTCGTTTATGTAGGAGAAGAAAATCATCGACCAAATTCACCGTCTCCGTTGAGCAATTACGAAGATGGAGTCGATTTTGCTGATGTAAATTTTCGACAAGGCCATCTTAAACATTAAAAACAGGTATATTCTGAAAAAACATAAAAATCCTTATAAATCGTGTATTATTTGATATAATCCTTAGAAAATTTTGATTTATTTAGCTTCAAAATAATTTATGTTTTTTTTTTACTTTTGTTTTGATTGAAATACAATATTCAATGACTATAATCTTGCCATACAATTTCAAAATCTGCATTTATCTGAAATCATGATCTACATTCATATCTATGGATATCATCATTTTACTATCATAAAATCTCCATCCATATTAACAATAATATTTGACATGAGTTTTTTAATGTCAGATGTTTTCAATAAAGGATCAAATAGAAGACTACGAGGAATTCCAACAAAGGATCAATGAAACGGGGTTCCCAACCACAAAGCACATACTCGATCGGTGATGACGGAATGAATTTTTAAATGCTTAGTTTAGTATATAAGATAGCTAAGTTAACTATCTTATCTCATGGTTGGGCCCTTGTTAAATAAGAGGGCCGATCCAAATTTCAATTCACTTTCACAAGAGATATCCGCTCAAATTGGTATGTTCATGAATCTCACTTGAACAGTAAATCATATTCATTACCAAATTACAATTTTACCCATTACAATTATTTAAAGCCAAAAGAATTTTTTTCCATTTGACCTAATTTCAAGGAACAAAAAAGAAAATCAATTGAAAATTCAATTTTTCTTTACCAATGGCTTATTAAACGGAGAAGTGGGTGGAATGGTTTCAAATGTTAAATTCTCGCATAACAATTTCTGGGCAACTTAAACTATGATGTTTGTGGTGCTACCCATGAACTGTTGTTTGCAGTCGAAGGATACAAGATGTCAGATCTGGGAAAATCTTGTAGATAGGGAGGCTAGTGAGGATGTCGGAAAGGACTTTGTGTGGGGTGATGTAGGCGGCGCGCCATCGAGGCTGGAAGCAGGGGCGGAGGTCGATCGTCCGTGTGTTTGTTTGTTGGGTAAAATAGAAGATGAGGGTATTTTTGTCATTTGGATTTCGCCATCGAGGCTGGAAGCAGGGGCGGAGGTCGATCGTCCGTGTGTTTGTTTGTTGGGTAAAATAGAAGATGAGGGTATTTTTGTCATTTGGATTTTGAACAGTCATTTGCTTTTGGAGTGAACCCCAAACAACCTTATATATATCTTATTGGACCATGGTAAGATTATTTATCCAAGTTAATTTATCGACCCCAATAAAATAACCGGCCACCAAACATACCCTAGATGATGTATGATGCTCATCGTACATCTACTTGTATGATATAAATTGCCATGTGTAATGGTAGATTGAAGATATTTTTTTTTTTGAAACACAAGAATAAATTGTTTCATAGTAAGTAAACTTCAATTCAAATTATTACATTATATTTGTCTTTGTTTATATTTTCTTACTTTTTATTATACATATATTGATAAAGAAGGTTTTTAACACAAACTGATTTCACATAGCAATAGATAGAGGAGACTCACGATACCAATAAAATTATTCATAGATCAAAAAACTGCAAACGCCAAGTAATAAAATTTAAATCACTTAAAAATCCAAATTTATTTGTATAAATCTAAATCACTTAAAAATTTAAACACAAATTGATCATGTTCTTTAACCGACGAAAACGATGATGCCCGACACATCTTCTCTCACGACAAACAAAAACGGATGGTCCGCCACAAAATCAAACTCTTCTTCCTTTAAAAGAGACCAATACATATCTATCTATTTAATATGTATATTTAAATTTGTTATTTTTCATAAACGTTTTTTATTTGGAAAGAAGTGGGTTGGCCCATCTGCCATTGTTTGTAGAATTACAAGAACTGTTTGTTTATATTAAAGTTTTGTTACTGATTGGGGGAGACATTTGTTTTGACAGGGATAAATCCATTTGAAAGAATGCCTTGAAGAATATGCGACTTGAATGTTGAGAAGTGGGCCTTTTCAGACTTATGCAATGCTTCACGAGGGTATATATGAGCGTCTTTTATTTTGTTCGGATGAAGGATTTCATATTCTCATAGGAGATCAGTCCCGTGAGCTGAGGTTATTTGTTATAGTACTTGTCCTTCCATATTTTGTGTAGCTAGACCTCGAATGCTAGAACATTAATTCACATTGTATTTGTAACCAAATTCACTTAATTAGATTAATCACATTTGTTTTTCTATTTTCTTACTATTATCATATATATACTACATTGATAACACAATAATTGATTACACCAATTTAAAGATACACAAATGAGTTGCAATTAGTTGTACTAATAGGAATAGAGTAACAATACCCATAAAATTACTCATAATTAGAAAATTTAGAAACGCAAAGCAGTAATAAAATTTAAATATCTAAAAAATATGTCCAATATCCATGATCAAAGTTGTTTAGGTTGCAGGGTTAGTGAGTTGACCGATGAAAATCAGGACACCCGACACATCTTCTCTCACGAAGAACATAAACGGATGGTCTGCCACAAAATCCAACTCTTCCTGTTTCTTAGGCGGGCCTCTGGCAACATGTATTTCACAAACCGCTACAGTAGCAGCCGCTGCCTCTGTGCCTTGTTCATTCACCTCGATAAATGACTTGTGATAAATTTCCTTGACATGCAAATCATCAGAATCAACCATCTCGGTCAAGCCGCCCTCGAACATGAGATCCAAACCCCGTCCCTTGAGTACCTCAGATGCCTCGAACCGAAATTCCATTTTAAACTTGGGAACAAGAAACTTTCTGACCTTCACTGACATACGAGGGAGGTGGTTGTTGACAAAATCAACTTCCGACCCAAATTTCTCGACCAGGGCCGGGAGCCCGTCTTTGGCATCGGGAAGAAAGATGTGCATTGAGAATCTACGACGTTTATCTTGGCCTTGTTCGTAGGGAAGGGTTAGGACTTTGAAGCCGTCACAGACACTTATAAATTGATTCTTCTTGCTGCTGGTCATGAAGGGTACTTTGACTGAACCTCCTTCCATGAGGAAGAATTTGTTGTTTTTTGTTCGGGAAGTGCACAACTTGTCCTTCCAGATGCCTTTGAAGTAGATGGCATTTGCAAATACGAGCCTCGTGAAAACAGTGACGGAATCCGGTGGAAGTATATCTTCGATCAGGCCATTTGTTTTCTCCGTGGCCCAAGCGTTCCTTCTTCTCTAACCTTGTCAGCCTAATTTGGAAATAATCAAATTAAATTGCAAAAATCAATTAGATCCTAAAATTTCAATTAATTGCAACATAAATATATTATGAAACCCTAAAACCCTAATTAATATTACCTTGTTTATAAAATCAACACGACCACAAGCAGCTTTGAAATCATTCTCGACTATTCCTTTGAAATCGGGCTTCAATGTGAGGCTCCGATCGACCCACATGCCGTGGGCGGCGGAAAGGAGCGGCCCGCCGAGCGGTCCGCCGTTAGAGAGCAGGACCGTCGCTTGCCGCGACAAGAGCGTGTTGAGTTCCTCGGAGGACTCGAACTTGAAATAGGTGAGGAGCTGGTCTCGGGTGAGGCCTCCCGACCCGGCCGCAATTACACCGAGGACGACGTGGAGGGAGAGCGGCGAGAAGACGAGGTTGGCGTGTTGGGCTTGGGCGGAGATGAGGTGGCTCGCCAGCGACGAGGAAACGTCGGCGAGGTTTGGGGAGAAGATGAAGTCGGGGTCTATGGGTTCGGGGGGGAACATTTGATGGAATGTCCCTTTAGACCCGTGTATTTCATTGACTGCCCTCTTATTTAAATAATAAGAAAATAAAATGGAAATTAAAAAAAGTAATTGTTGTAAATATGGAAAAGTCATAAAAGCCCCTCTTTTATTTCCATTAAAATATTGTAAAAATACAATTTCTTCATACGTAACATTAACCCAAAAACCCAAAAGTTCTCTCCTGTTTTTGTTTACTGTTGAAATCAAGAAAAGTTACAAGAAGACGAAGGTAAAACATAAATCATAACTCACAACGCAAGCGGTCGATGAACTAACCTAAATCCCCTACGATATCGAGCTACCCAAAGTCTGAACCAAACCCCAGCCGCCAACTCCGGCGGCTCGATGTGCTTAATTACCCCAACTCCGGCGGCTCGATGTGTAAATCCCACAACTACGGCTGAATCCCCTATATCAAGAAGAAAAATCCACGTGCTATTAAACCCCCAATCCGTCGATTCGAAGTAAAGGGTTAGTTTGATCTTTTCAATTTTGTGTTGAATTTGATTTTGGTTTTGCTTAGGGTTTCGATTAAGGAAATTCATTTGAGGGGTTTTGTTTGAATTGCTGAAACGAGTTTAGTTTTGAATTTGGTGTTGAATTTAGTTTTGGTTTTTCAATTTTGTGTTGATTTTTGTGGCAACGGGATTGCTGCAGGACTTAAAGAACGAGATCGCAACTTACATGGGGTCGAAATTGGATGAAGAAGGAGAAGAGATCGAAAAACTCAGATAGTATAACGAGGTTAGTGTCTTGGAACTGACAGCTAAGAAAAAACTCGAAGAAGTGAAGCTCAATCTCGAGAGGGCGAATAACGAGGTTAGTGTCTTGGAACTGGCGGCTAATCCCTTGAAGTCTGAGCTCGAGAAGGAGAAAACAGAGCTGGCCACGATTGAGGTAATTATTCTTCTCTTTAAAATATTTTTGTCGATGAATGTTATTGAACCAATAATAAATTTCTGAGCTTCGTTCCAATGTTTTGAGAACTGATCATTTGGTTGATGTATGCAAATTAATATATCTCATAAACAGTGGCATCGAGTGAGTTAGACGATTGCGTCCGTTGGCTTGCAGAGTTATTTTATATGTTTAAAGAACAATCAATAAAGTTACAATCTAAGATATAAAAAAAACTAAAGAAGTTGTGAAGTGATGATATTTTGCTCGTTTATAGTGATGCTTTTGGGCGTGATTTTGTATGTATTTTGTATAAATGTGTATGATTATAGAGGGATTGTTTTTTATTGTTGCGACGGAGCTTACGCGCTGTATAATCGTGTTTTTGTGTTAAAATGTAGGAGAAACAACTAAAACAAGACGACGAACCGAGCTGGAAAGTGCAGCAACTTCGAGCATAACTCTGTTTCCGCTCCTTTAGAATCTGGGCTTGTGACGTACATAGATGGAAAGATTGTGAAGTCTAGTTTCCGGTGAATTTTGAATCGAGGCGATTGAGGTTTGGACGAAGAAAATATGAAGAGAATCGAGAAGCTGCGCACGAGAGAGGGGGTTGCGAGGATTGGACGAAGAATTTCTCGATCTGAGCAAAATTTGGAATTAGGGTCATACTTGTAGCAACAATTTTTTTATTAATTTTTTTTTTTTTGAAAGAACTATCAATGTTTTTATTTATTTATTTTGAGTTGAAAGAACAAATAATTAGAATTAAAGCTAATAAGATTAATTTAAATTGTTGATTTTTAATGTTTTGTGTTGAAAGGACAAATAATTAGAATTAAGCTAAGATCATTTTGAATTGTTAAAAGAATTATGAATTGTTGAAAGTGAATGAAAATGTGTAAGCGAGGGAGGGAGCAATGAAGATGGTGGAGAGAGGCAAAATTTTAAACATATTTGAATTAATTTCAAAAAATTTGAAAGTTTGAAGAGACATACCTAAGCATAGTTTAAACATACCTAAAGCAACTTTGAACCATTTCATATGAACAAACCTTACAATCAATGTGCATCTATGTAAACCGTCATTTACGCATATCAAGTAGTAATAAATAGATTTATGTCCCCAGGGGCATAGCCGAGTGGTAAGGCCTGTGATGATGTGGGTGAAATTCCCCGGCGACGCAGGGTTCGAACCTCGGGTGGGGCAAATTTTCATTGAAATATTATGAAGGTTTGTCCTGGGGTTCGACCTGTTGGCTCTCTCGCACAGGTGTCTGCTACTCGGGCACATCCCTCGATTTACATCCTACCCGATCGAGGGACCTCCGATCGGGTGGGGGTGGAGTTTCTCGTCTCTCCTCCTTATCAAAAAAAAAAAAAAAATAAATAAATAGATTTATCATACACCTAAGGTCTAAATGTCATATACCTATTCATAAAATATAATTTCATTTAAATTAACATTATGATAGTATTTAAAATATAATTTCATGAAAATTAATTGTATATTGATAATTAAAATATTATTTAAAGTAAATTAACCTTATATTAATAATAAAAATGTAATTTAATGAAAATTAATTTTATATTAGTAATTAAAATGTAATTTAATGAAAATTTACTTTATATTAGAAATAAAAATGTAATTTCAAAAAAATTAACTTTATATTAGTGTAATTAAAATGTAATTTCATATAAATTAAATTTATATTAGTAGTTAAAATCTAATTTTAAACAAATTAAGTTTATATTAGTAATTAAAATGTAATTTCAAGTAAATTAACATTAAATTAGTAACTAAAATGTAATTCCATTAAAATTAAGGGGGATTCACAAAAACATTAAGTTCTGAGTGTTTTATTATACTTAAATACTAATCTTTAGTCTAATTATAAAATAGACTAAACTTCCGAAACTATCCCTGATTTATTTCAATACAATATGAGGGACGAAGACCCACAGCCCTAGATCGACAATATCCAAACAAGCACGCTCACGCAGTACATGATACAACCGTTCTCCGCTCCCGAGTAAACCGCGGTGGCACATCGACGACCCTAGATCGACAATATCCAAACAAGCACGCTCACGCAGTACATGATACAACCGTTCTCCGCTCCCGAGTAAACCGCGGTGGCACATCGACGACCCGAAACCTTATCGGCGGTGCAATTGTAAAATCGACGTGAAAGATTAATGTAGGTTTTTTCTCAATTTTTCTTTTCACAATATTGTTAGTCCGATAATTCTTTAGAAATTGCAGATCTCAATTGTTTATGTACTTCCAATTACCCTTCTCGGCGGCAGATTTCTCCATCATACCCCTAAAAATCATAAACAATTCAGCGTCGGCACTATCAACAGTTTGGCCGAAACTATTGGGACCATCTCCGTCGGAAGTACAAATCGGAGGTCGGAAGAATCCTACCAACCGCGGACGACATGGCCCCGTATTACCGAAGCCCAATAATGCATTGATTAGCAGATCCCGACTCTCTCCAATTAAAGAGATTTATTAATGTATTTTTGTTCTAGTTTTCTTCCTTAGTTTTATGTTTTCGGCTTAGTTTCTTTTGTAGTTTTGTGTTGTATAATACAATTATCGAACGATAGCTTTTAACTAGTGTTTTTATTAGTTTGGTTTGGAGATTTATTAATGTACTATTTTTTTGAGCTTCGTTGCTAGTTTCGTTTGAAGATTTAGTTTCCTTGTTAGTTTCGTTTGAAGATTTATTAATATATTATTTTTATAGTTTTGTTTTTTGTTTTGTTTAATAAAATTACTCGTTTGAAAAATGTATTTTTTTAGGAACGGAACTACAAGTAAAAAACTAGTTTTTAGTAATTATCCAAGTAATGACATTACAAAACTAGAACTAAAACTAGGAAAAAGTTGATAAGTATATTACACAAAATTAGTTAGGAAACAAAAAAATTTGATAATTTTAAACGGAACTACAAGAAAACTTGTAGTAGTATTATACAAAATCGTATTTCCTTCGTTTTTTGTACAGGTACTATCACTCCCAAAAACGTTTTTGCTTCAACTCCTAAATTTGCATATGCCAATAATTAGTTGGTCGTGATGATGTCGATGTCTATTTTGAAATACATCTCCATTCTGAGTCACACATTTACTGAATGATATGCTCCAGTTGAATTGCATTTTTGTTTTTTCTAATACTCATTTACATCCTCATCCACTTATGCACATAACCTCATATAAATCAAAACAGAGATGTTAAACTCACAATAAATAGAGAAAAAAAATCAAAGAACGTGGCAACGATAACATTTAAAAAACAATTATTCATACACATACTGTCATGAGTCATGACAAGATGAGTTCATAAAGCATCAAAATCAAATAGAAACAATTATTCATACACATACTTTCATGACAAGACCACTAGTTTCATACATAGTTACACCACTAGTTTCATACATTGATACCCAAGTCCTGATCGAGACCTCTCTTTCGACAACTTTTGATAAAATACATCACACTCTGCCTACTCGCTCGTCCCCTCACCCTCGCACTTAGGCATCTCAAACTCTTCTCCGATATTACCGCTAACCGCGCCCGTTAGGGGTCAGCTTCATGAGGTGCTGCTACAATAACCAAAGATTCCATTCACAAATCACAATACCATCTAATATTTAACTAATTCAACTTGGATAACATAAATAAACCACATTTTTTTTTGCTATTACAGAAGAGTTCAGGCTACGGAGCATGTAATTTGGAATGCCGACAGTGATGCAAATTCTGGAATCCGAGAGCGATTGGAAGACGAGTGGGTTGCCGTCGAGCAGCTTCACCTTCGCGATGTTGTTGGCTTTCATCATCTCCACCACTTTTCACGGCGGCACTTTTCGCGGCGGCAGAGGATGCGACGCCGTCGTGCCCCAGTTGACTCCGTTTTGCTAGGACAATCTGCCTAGATCGACTACAAGCATTTCAAAGTCATGTACAAGTTGATCTCGGCCAGATGCGAATTCGCGCTATGTTGAAGCACGTGATTTTGGGCTTGAGTGCTCGACAAAGGCGTCGAGGGTGTCCTGGTACCCCACGAAGACTGAGAAGTCCGCCCCGCTGCCGAGGGCGACAACCTGGTCCACACAAAATTGCACTCGAAATTTAGGAAGATGAGGAAGAACAAGAAGAGGAAATGGCGGAGGACCATAGCCTGACCTCGCTGCGAACGTATACTTGTTTGTGCCGGTGTTGTTTGATGAGGCGACGAGCGGCGGCTCCGGCTTCCTTGGGTCTCGTAGAATCGTACTGAATGTACTGAATATTGGTTAGGGTTTTATTGTTTGTAGGAAAAAAATAGTGTATTTTTATATAAATTAATCATAATTATAATAGTTTTAATCAAATGGGTAATATAGACTTTTTGATTTTGAAAGATTAGTCTATTATATAAATACAAAACATATTACTATCTTAAAATATAATATGGAAAAATATAATTTTACCTTTTTATTATAAGGTCAATTTTAAGTATGTTTTTATAGTTTCAAAAACCAAACTATTTTTTTCTCTAAAATGTGCTAAAATTAACTTTATATCACTAATTAAAATGTAATTTCAAGTAAATTAATATTATATTAGTGAAATAAAATGTAATTAAATGAAAATTAATTATATATTAGTATTTAAAATGTAATTTCATTTAAATTAAAGTTATATTGGTAATTAAAATATAATTTCAAATAAATTAAGTTTATATTAGTAATTAAAATGTAATTTCAAGTAAATTAATATTATATTAGTAATTAAAATACAATTTCATGAAAATTAATTTTATATTAATAATTAAAATATAATTTCAAGTAATTAAATTTACATTAGTAATTAAAATGTAATTTAATAAAAATTAACTTTATATTAATAATTAAAATTAAATTTCAAGTAAATTAACTTTATCATAGTAATTAAAATGTAATTTATGAAAATTAACTTTATATTAATAATTAAAATATAATTTTAAATAAATTAACCTTATATTATATTAGTAATTAAAATATAATTTAAATAAAATAGAATTTAATCAAAATTAACTATATATTAGGAGTAGAAATTAAAATGTAAATTTATTTTAATTAATTTCATATTAATAATTAAAAAAATAAAAAACTGAGAATTCGATTGCAGCAAATTCGAGTAGCAAGAGCTTGGATTGCAGCAAATTCGAGTAGTAAGAGCTTGAAGAACATTAACGATTCGGTTGCAGCAAATTTCAGCAACAAGAATATCGATTTTTACATATCCCAGACCTACGAGACCGCAACTTACGACGAATCTCGCCGGCTCGTTCGAATACATCGTCCGATTGCTTTCTGTCGGCTTCGAATCAGACGGACGCCTCTGTCGAGGACGACGGGATCTCCTTCATATTCTCCGGCCGCAGCACTCTCTTATGGAACAATGAAGGAGCTGAAAAAGGTGTCGTGCTAGACGGCGGCGTTCCGGCGGCTGGTGGAGTTGGGGGAGGAGAGAGAGATGCGGCTCAAGAGGAAAAACGTGAGGATATCGAGCGGCCCATTTGGGAGAAATTAGATTTAGGAAATTAGGATTTGGATAATTAATTTTAGTTGTGTCGGGTAAAAGAGAGATTGGGTTTGGGGATGGGTTTGGATTATTTTTGTATTGGGTAGGATATTTGAATATGGGTTAAGGGTGTGAATGTAATTACACATTTATTTTAATTAGTAAATAAAAAACAGGGTATATGATAAAAGAAAATCGATAGAAGGATAGTTTATTAATAATCACCGTTGACTAGGGTAGATGATCAAAGCGGCCGTTCGGGGGTAGGTTCTCTCCTCCGCTTCGTCCTGGCCATGTTTCTATATGATCAATTACAGTATGAACTACTACTATAAAGCTGTTTTGAGTATTTATACAGTTTAATTAATATTTATAAAAATAATACACAAAAATTGATTTATACGTATACGGAGCTGAGTAATTAATAAAGTAACGAATTCTCTTAAAAAAAAAAAATATATATAATGAATTTTTAGTATTAATTAAACTTAATTTTAATTTATTTTCTGTAATTGATAAACTTGAGTATTTTACAAGATTATTTTTCCGTAATTAATCGTGCAATTAAGATTTTGATAAGATATTCTCCGTAATTATTTATATAAGAGTAAATTAGAGAAAAAATTAGAATGGTTTTATGATTTTTAAAAAAATATCATAGTTTACCTTTCTAATAAAAAAGGTAATGAATTTTTAGAATATATATAATTTAATATATTTATATTAAATATATTCATAATTAAGGTAAGCTTTTAAAATTTGATTTGTCTATTGTAATCTTTCTATTATATCAATTTTAAATTCTCTTTTATTTTATTTTATAATTTAATTTAATTTAATAATTATTTCTACCATTTTTCTAGGGTAATCGATTTCGCGAGACTAACGCACGATGGTCGGCGGAGAAACTACCGCAATTTGGGAACTAACACGCTAGAGGCGCACGATCAAAGGATTCTGTAAATCGATTCAAATGGCCAAGAAAGCAATCGAGGTTTATGTGAGGATGCAATGCGCAAGCTATATTATTGGAGAATATATTCGACCCATTAATATAAATGTAAAGAAGCCCAACTTCTCTAACAGTTCGAGCTTTTAGATGAAGCGGTTTCTAACATGGTATCAGAGCCTAGCCTTGTGGCAGGTCCTGGGTTCGACTCCCGCCATGAGCGACTCCACCCGAATTAATTATCCACTTGTTGGGCCTCCCCAAAGAGGTTGAAATCGACCCACAAGTGAAGGGGAGTATTGGAGAATATATTCGACCCATTAATATAAATGTAAAGAAGCCCAACTTCTCTAACAGTTCGAGCTTTTAGATGAAGCGGTTTCTAACATATACGCCCAGTGTATCCACCTTCACTAGCATTATCGGGAGCGTGCTCTCTGTTGTCGGCGTTCGAAGTCAGCCAGCAGGTCCATGGACTGCTAATGAAAACTGACCTCTTCATGAACATAAAAATTTGGAGTGCCATCATAGACATGTACTCCAAATCCAGTTGAACAGAAAATGCGCGCCAAATCTTCGATGAAATGCCTAGAAAAATGACTTTTGAAATTACGCCTTCAGCGTAGGATACCAATTTTTCGTGAAATTGGTCTTGAACTCACAGACAGCAGCTTCCGTCAAAGTAAAACACTTCACACAATTTGTAGAATAAAAAGTGAAGACAAAGTTATGTAATAGTTTCCATTTCATTGAACACAAAACTTAAACTATTACACTTGTAGAGTATGGTAGGCAAAACGTTTACAAGAAGTTTCCCGAGTGTCGCAACAACTCCCACTAACTTGCAAACTAGCACACGAGTACCTAAAGCTATATCTCCTAGCTCTAATCTTGGCACACGGCGCAAAAGCTACTACACAAACTCGAAGCTCGACTACGATTCTAAAAATCAGATTTCGTTCTCTCAAAATCGTCAAATGATGAAATGAACATCCATGGGTATTTATAGTAGAGTCGCACATGTGAGAGTGATGACGTGGCACGTTCTCATTCGTCGCATGCTTGGCCTATGTCACTTTTCCATGGATGACATCATCATTGTAGAACTTGGATTCTTGAATCTTGGAATCTTGAATCTTTGATTCTTGAATCCTTGAATCTTGAATCTTCAATTTCAAAAACAAACTTCAATTTCAATCTTGACTCCATCGATCTCAATTCTTCATCTTCATTTTCTTGTGAAAATCTCTAAGTGTTGAAGCCTCAGAATTTCATCGTCTTCATGGTCGTCGATCTTGTTGAAGTTGCAAACTTGGAACAATTCTTCATTTCCTCGAACTGAGTACCTGGTGAAAGAAAACACGTAGTAAGTACTTAGTCTTAGAATTAAAATCACAAAACTTGAGTCGCCGTTTTTTCAAGAACTTCCAAAACCGGCGACTCCATTCTCCGGAAAAAAGACAAGGGCCCGAGTCGCCGTTTTCGTGTATCTGCCCAAACCGGCGACTCCAGTCGCCGGTTCCATGTCATGCCACAAAAGTGGCGACTGTGGTCGCTGGTTCCGTGTCAAGCCTCCATGTCCCATAAACGGCGACTCCAGTCGCCGTTTCCATGCAACATCAAAAGCGGCGACTGTTGTCGCCGTTTCCATGCCACAACTCCAAAACCAAAACCGGAGACTGAAGTCTCCGTTTTTCGCGTCTTCACCAATCCAGCGACTCTGGTCGCCGTTTCCCATGCTTGTCCAAATGCGGCGACTCAAGTCGCCGTTTCTTGTCATGTCCAAAAGCGGAGACAAGAGTCTCCGTTTCCTTGTCCTGCACCAAACCCGGCGACAGCAGTCGCCGTTTCTTGTCAATGCCCAAATCTGGCGACTCTGGTCGCCGTTCCTACACATCTCCAAACTCGGCGACTGGAGTCGCCGTTTCCGCGTAGTTCCAAAAGTGGAGACTCGTGTCTCCTTTTCCATGTGCACTTGCAATCCTGAAATTCAACAAAAACAAAACACAAGTACAAAAACGTTGTCGCCAAAATCAACATTTACAATCTCCCCCTTTTTGGCACAACCCATGAAAAACAAGTTAAGTAAAAACGAGATAAAATTATCTCCCCCTCAATCGAATACATTAACAAAAATAAGCTAAGTAAAAGATGGAAAAACATCAATCATTCAATCAATGAAAAACCATAAAAGACTTAGCCAAAAAATCAAACCAATAGATAAAAACTTAGATAAATATCCAAAACCAAAACAAAAATCCAGAGATAGAGAATTATGAAAAACATGCATGGACGAATTCAGAGTTTGATGAATGCATAAAAATAAAACAAGAGTTCAAGAGTTATGAAAAAACAAGAAATAGAAACATGAGTAAAAACTTGAACTTGAAAAAGGAACTTCAATCTTGAGTTGGATCACGTTCCGGACTTCCAATCGTTTCTTCTTCATCATCCTCATAGCTGAAACCATCGTCTGAGCTAGAGTCGTCACTTTCGTCAGCGTCCTCAGAGTCAGTTTCAGGATCACCAAAAATCTCATGCTCGCCCAAACCATCTCCAGCATCGTCGTCAACATCAACAATGTCGACATCATCAACGTCCTTGAGACCATCAGACGGCATCGCGAACGACGCCCCTGGATTTGTAGTTTCCTCCATCTTCTTCTTTCCTTTATCCCGAATATCAAACACACCAGTGAAAATATCATCATCAGTTTTCTCTGCATCATCCGACTTCTCACCGTCATCTTTCACAACTTCTATCAGTTTACTTTTGGACAGCTGCGAGTGAGCTTCCTGAATTGCGTCCCTCACCATCTTCAGAATAAACGTATCTTTTAAACTTGCATCGGGGGCTCCAACATCACCAAGTCCTCCCCCTTGTTGGATTTCCCGTTGAAGTTTCTTGAAGGCTTGTTTTTGAAGTTCTTGCGCCTCAACCATTTTGTTATAAGCAGTGACGTGTTCAGCTTGACGTTTCTCGACTAACTGAGATGCGGCATAGAACTCCTGAACGACAGCTGATGGAACCACAGCACGGTGACTGTGGATTGGATGATAAGGATTTTGATAAGATGGGATTCCAGAAGTTAGGCCAAAACCTTGGGGCACAACTCTTGGTGACTTAACACCCTCAGTTTCAGTGTCTTTGTCAGCAGCCGTCGTCTGTGTCTTCTGTCGTTTTGCAGCTGGTGACTTAGATTTCTGAGTCACAGGCTTTCGCTTCCTTGACGACTGAGGCGAAGAAGGTGGAGTTAAAATTTCAGGAAGTGAGTTCCTGTCAAACAGTTCAGTCCAAGGTAAGTCAATGACCCTTTTCTTTGGCTTCAGATACTCGTTCGTGATCTTGACTGCCCCGTTTTTCTTCATCTTTTTCTCAAGCGGAGTGTCAGGAACAAATCCTTGGCTATGAAGCATGCCGTAGATCAAACACGGATGCGTGAGATGAAATTTTTTCTCAGTAGGCAGCTCAGCTTGCCTAATGATTTCCTCATCCGAGAGCTTGGCGATTTTGCATAAGTCAGCAAAAATAATTTTGCCGAGATTAACTTGCTCGCCGCAGCTGAGGCGAAAGATGAGATGCATCAACTCAGGTTCCAGGACAGTTGGATCCCGATTGGCAATCCAGTTAGACATCCCAAGCCTATGCAAGATGCCATAGAAGGCTGACAGCTTGGACGGCGGTGGCAGTTCAGACTTAACTTTTTTCTGAGTGACAAAAGTGCCAACCATCAAGTCATCAGCTCGTTCTGCAGCTGTCGGTGTCGTCCATCTGGAATCAATTTCCAATCTTTCCAGAAAAGCATTGATGGAAAAAGGACGGAACTTGTATAACTTTTCACGAAAGATAAAACACCCATACAGCCGACTCTTCGGATTAGCAAAGTCGGGAGACAGACTAGCATAGAACTTGTAAAGGATGGGAATGGAGTAGCGATAGGTGAGGTTCACAGATTTGAGCATGTGCGTCTGAGTTAGGAATTGCGTGATGCCATGCTTTTCATAATCATCCTTGAGGATAGTTCTGTCAGTGTGGATAGGCAGCTTCTCAATCAGCTTGTGACGACGTTCGGCAGTCGCAGTAAAAAACTCTCTGGAGTGAGCTTTCGGACACTCTTTGTATTCCGAAATGTATTTGAAGCCATCAGTCGAGACTTGGGATCCAGCTGATCCCGAGGAGTGAGGTGCCAAGGGTGGTTTTTGGGAACTGTGAGTTTTAGATTTTTCAATCGATCCACCACCAGAATTTTTTGGAGTTGTAGTTTTGACTCCACTGCCACTGACTGCAGGTTTCTTTCCAAACAAACTCCCAGTTGGAGTCTTTGGGTTCGTTTTCTTTGGATCAGTTACCGCAGTTACAGTTGCGGTCGATGGAATGTTCATGACTTTCTTTCCATCCTTAGTTATCTCGCCAGCTGCGAGTAACTTGTTGTATTCATCCCTAGAAACAATTCCCTTGTAGATACGAAGCGACGTATCTCTCTCCTTTCCAGATTTTCCTGACTTCGAATCTTTGCCCGGATGACGAGCAGAAGAGTGAGCAGGAGTTGCAGTTTTCGTTAAGTCGGGTTCGGCAGACACAGTCTTGCTAGTGCGTCGCTCAACTTTGTCCAAGTGAGCTTTCAGTTCCTCATAAGCCGCTTTCTTGGAGTTAGGAGACGCGGCGTTTTCAAACTGTTCGTTCAGGTACACGGTCATATCAGCCATCATGTCTTCAAAATTTTTCGCCATGTCAAAATTCAGGTAAGTAACCGAGAGTTGGTAGTTGCGAGAATGAGAAACCACGAAAACGAAGTTCAACTTCAGAATCTAGTACAGGGCGCCGGTTGCGCAAAGCTAGAGTTGCCGGATGCAACGGAAAAGTAAGAACTTAGAACTAAGAGTTTCGGTCGCTGAACTTGCAGTTGATAGCCGAGAGTTGGAGAACTTGAGAATTCGAGAGTTAGAGAGTTTTGATGTAAGCGTAAATGAATTAGGTTTTCATCAAGGCCTATTTATAGGAAAATTTTGGGCCGCCCGTCGGAATGAAAAAGCCCAGTCCAAGACCTGCAAAAAACTCATCTCAAGAAGAAAAATTAGGTCAAGAAGACGAACAAAAATTTATTAATTTGAAAATATTATTAAAATAATAGTTTTCAAAAATAATAAATAATAAAATAAATAAAAATTAGAGAAATGAAAATCAAACCAAGGCATGAAAACCGAAGTTGAGAGCTATCGGTTGAGAAACGAAGTTGAGAGCCATTGGTTGAGAAACTTGAGTTGTGAATTTTTCGTTGACGCTGAAAAATCGGCTAAGCCAAGGATGAGAGTCGCCGTTTTTGTGGCATCAGTTGAGTCGCCATATTTTCGGCGACTGGAGTCTCCGGAATTTTGCACTTCCTTGGTGCCAAGAAAATGGAGACAAGAGTCTCCGGTTTTGTGCCAAATGTGAGTCTCCGGAATTTTGGCATAGCCAGTGATGCCAAGAAAATGGAGACACAAGTCTCCGGATTTTTGTACGATGAGTCTCCGGATTTGTGTACGTTGAGTCTCCGGATTTGTGTACTTTTAGTCTCCGGAATTTTGCACCAGTCTGGACTTAGCGTATTTTACGTTGCCACTTGAAATATGTGAGTTGGCCGTCGCTACACTCAATGATTTTGACTTTAGAGAAGATAAACCACGTAGCGCTGGATATGAACTACAGAAATGCCAAAACAAAAACAACACATCCCGAGTTAGTCAATCAAGAGTTCAACACACACAAACATTCAAATACATTTTAGTGGAGATTCGAGGGGTGATATTAGGCAATGAAGAGCAAATATTTTCCCAGAAAAGAATCCACATTTCATCATTTTCCAAAAACCAAAATTTTCACACAAGGTGATAGTAACTTTGAGGTAATGAAAAATCTCTCATATTAAAAAAACCGGTGAGATGGACCGAAGTATGTGATAGACATGTTTACTTGTCCTTCGTCTCAGTCACAAGGAAGCAGTCGTGTTTCGTCGAAACATATTGGCAGAGTTAGCGCCGCACAAGAGATTTTAATTCATGAATGCAAGCTGAACACTTAAGGCACTCCAATCAGGAACTAGCATTACTACAATCAGAGGGGAGCCGGGGTAACCGGCGTCCTCCAGACGAGTTTATAGCTTTAAATGAAATGCAACAGACACTCATTACAGCAGTCAGAGGGGAGCAAGGTTCACTTGCGTCCTCCAAAGTGTGATAGGAGAGTGTCTTAAAATTCAGCGTCCATGTACAACCTTTCGAAGAGGGGAGCCGGGGTAACCGGCGTCCTCCGTTACTTGGCTTTATGGATCTATGCAAATGAAGCGAGGAGTTTAAGCCATGTTCACATGTTCACATTCAGCGGAATAAATACTCTTGTGTCCGAAGACTAAAAGCGGCCTCGAATCCATGTTTGTCTGACTAGACTAATCCACGACGATTCCGAGTGCGTATTCAGAAGTAAAGAAACTACTCTTTCAGACTTCAAAATTTTTCCGTGAACTCTTAGAGAGAACACATGCAGAGAGAATTTCTTAGTTTCTTAAATCTCTCAAAGTCAAGAGGTTTGGTAAAGATGTCAGCGAGCTGTTTTTCCGTTGAAATATGCTGTAGACTGACTATATCACGATCAACCAAATCTCTAATGAAATGATGTCGAATGTCGATGTGTTTAGTTCTTGAGTGCTGGACAGGATTTTCGCTGATTTTGATAGCACTCTGGTTATCACAATACAGCACTAATGGAGCACTCTCAAGGAGATAGTCATTCAACATTTGTTTCAACCAAAGTAGTTGAGTGCAGCAACTTCCAGCTGCAACATACTCCGACTCGGCAGTTGACAGGGCAATACAATTTTGCTTTCTACTATGCCAAGACACGAGATTATTTCCAAGGAAGCAACAGCTGCCGGAGGTAATTTTTCGTTCGTCCGTGTCCGTCGCCCAGTCGGCATCAGAAAATCCGACAAGGTTGGATGAAGTGTCGCGCGCATACCACAGACCTAGCTGAGAAGTTCCAGAGATGTAGCGGAGAATCCGTTTCACAGCTCTTAGATGGTCCTCCTTTGGATCAGCTTGGTACCTGGCACACATACAAACACTAAACATAATGTCAGGACGAGTGGCAGTTAAATAAAGTAAACTCCCAATCATGGAACGATAAAGAGTTTGGTTTACACTCCGACTTTTCGTTGACGTAGACAAGCGTTCCGTAGTTGCCATGGGAGTGTTAGCTGGCTTGGCATGATGCATCTCAAACCTCTCAACCATATTTTTAGCATACTTACTTTGAGATACAAATATCTCATTTGGTCGTTGAGAAATCTGAAGGCCAAGAAATTGATGCAACTCCCCCTCAAGGCTCATCTGAAATGTTGAGGACATAGCTTCTGTGAAGGCAGTCACGAGTTTAGAACAAGTAGCTCCGAAGACAATGTCGTCAACGTAAATTTGGGCAACAATCATGTGTTTGCCATCTCGCTTGATGAACAAAGTTTTGTCCACCGATCCACGCTCAAAACCGAATTTGAGAAGAAAATCCGTGAGACATCCGTACCAGGCGCGAGGCGCTTGTTTCAAGCCATATAGAGCTTTGTGAAGCTTGTAGACATGGTTTGGCTTTTTCGGATCCTCAAAACCCTTAGGTTGGGCAACGTAGACTTCTTCTTCCAGCACACCGTTCAAGAAAGCAGCTTTGACGTCCATCTGTCGAAGTTTGATGCCTAGATGGCATGCAATAGCAATCAAGAGTCTGATGGACTCAATACGTGCGACCGGAGCAAAGGTTTCATCAAAATCTATGCCTTCCACTTGGGCATATCCTTGGGCAACAAGACGAGCTTTGTTTCTGACGACTTGGTTGTGCTCATCTGTTTTATTCTTGAAAATCCATTTAGTTCCAACAACATTGATGTTTGAAGTTCGGGGAACTAAGGACCAAACATTATTTCGTGTGAACTCATTCAACTCTTCTTGCATGGCCATGATCCAAAAATCATCTTGCATGGCTTCCTTGTAATTTTTCGGCTCATTTTCCGAAAGAAAGCAAGAGATGCTAATTTCGTTATAGATTGCAGAAGTGCAGATGTTGTAAAGTTCATTCGGAGAATTTGTTGGTTTCTGTGAGCGCGTAGTTCACTCATTTAAATTTCCAATCATTTGGGTCGGAGGATGACGTTTTTGGATATGACCCGGTGCTTCTTTCGGTGCATCAGCGGGGTTTTCAATGTTTAGCTCAGTTTCTTCATCTTCAGACGATGAAGTATCATTTTCCTGATTGCTAGAGCCTCCAACTTCAGATGAAGTGTTTGGAGTAAAATTTCCTGGAGACACATTCTCAGGAGCAGCAGTTGTGGGTGTTGGTGGAAAATTTTGATAATCCAAAATTCCTTCTTTAACCCAGTTTTCCTCAGTATCTTTTCCAAGAAAGTCTTGTTCATCAAAGTTTATGTTAACAGTTTCGATGACTTTCTTAGTTCGAAGATTGTAGGCACGATAAGCATGGCTGTTTTGGCTATAACCAACAAAAATACCACGATCAGCTTTGGCTTCAAATTTCTTCAGAGGATCACGATCCTTCAAAATATAGCAAGTACAGCCAAAGACACGAAAGTGTGCAACTGAAGGTTTCTTGCCATTTACCAGTTCATAGGCAGTTGCGGTCGTCCCAGATCGAATACTTATCCGATTCAAAATATATCCAGCAGTGGAGACAGCTTCTGCCCAAAAAGTTCGTGCAAGATTTTTCGAGATAAGCATTACACGTGCCATTTCTTGCAGCGTTCGATTCTTTCGTTCGGCAATCCCATTTTGTTGAGGAGTTTTTGGGGGCGAGTATTCATGATGAATTCCTTTCATCATACAGAATTCGTTGAAGCTAGCATTTTGAAATTCAGTTCCATGATCACTTCTGATCCTTTTTACTTTAGCCTCATGATTCGTTTTGATCCATTTCACAATGCCCTTGAAGGCATCAAAAGTTTCATCTTTGGTAGCCAAAAATCTTGTCCAAGTGTAGCGAGAAAAATCATCAACTACAACCAACACATATTCTTTCTTTGCTATACTTTTGACCTCCATTGGACCCATCAAGTCCATATGTAGCAGTTCGAATGGAGCTGAAGTACTCATGAGCATTGGCAGTGCCGGATGAGGAGTTCTTGTCAGCTTACCCTTCTGACAGTCACCACACACTCTTTTCTCAATTTTGGGGAGTTGAGAGATTCCTCGAACAATCTCCCCCTTAACCAATTTGCTCAAATTTCGAGTGCTGGTGTGGCCAAGTCGTTGATGCCACAAATCCACTTCATCAGGAACGGTCACAGAAAAACAACTATACTCAGTTGTATAGCAATTATTTTTGGCTCGTGGACCTTCCATTATACACTTTCCTTCACCATCAAAAACTCTGCACGATTCCTTATCAAAACTCACGTTCAGTCCTTCATCACACAGTTGACTGATGGAAATTAAGTTAGCAACAAGTCCTTTTACATGGACTACATTTCTGATAGGAGGTAGTCCTTTGATTTGTAGAGTCCCTTTTCCCTTTACGACGCCTTTTGCTCCCCCTCCAAACACTACGGGAGCTCCAGTCATAGGCTCGTAATTTTTCAGAAACTTTTTCGTGCCAGTCATATGACGGGAACAGCCACTATCAAAGTACCAAATTCCTTTGGTTCCAGTCTCAGATGCGTTAAGTGCGACATGGCAGAAAATCAGTTCTCTTGGTTGCCAACAATTTTTGGAGTTAGAGTTAAGTTCAACTTTACTCTTTTGAGACTTAGGCACCCATATCCTTTTGGCATTCGAATTTTGGACATTTCTCTTAGCCACAGTCTTCAGGATTTTAGGAATGGGTCTCTTTATGTCCTTAGCAACCTCAACTTTCTTCTTATCAAAATTTTGTGACTTTGTTTGAACCCTCGTGTTCATATTTTTCTCAACACTCAGCTTTTGAGAATTTCGTGATTTTTCACTCTTTGTCATCAATTCACAGTTCATGTCAGCTTTAAGTTTGTAGCAAAAAGGTCTTATGTGTCCACGCACATTGCAGTAGTGACAGACATATTCTCGTCGTTGACGAGTTTCAACTTTCATAGGTGTCTTGACAAAAACTGGTTTAGATTGAGAATGTCCTACAATCGGCTTACCACTCTGAGTTTTGTTCAACTTTTTCAACAAGGTTTTCTCATATGGCAGAATACCACGAGGATGTTTCACGATATTCCTTGGAAATTGATATGTCTCAGATTTAGTGTTCGAAGTCGAGACTGACTTTTGAGGTTTAGATTCAGGAGACTTAACAATCTTTTTCCCTTCAGCAATCTCTTTTCGTTTCAATATTTCAGACTCAGCTTTACGTTCATCCTCTGGTTGATCATTTGATGCTTTGACGAAGGTCACATCTTTCTTCTCAGGTGTAGAGTAAATAGATTCAAATACTTTTTGAAATCCAAGTCCATAGCGATTAGGATTCATGTACGAAGCAGCATTGTCAAACACCGAAGAATTTGTGTTCATCTTTTTCAACAGCTCATCAGTCATCTGAAGTTTTTCTTTCAACACATATCGTTCCTTGTCAGTCATGGCAAGGTCAGTTTGAACTTTCATTAGAGATGACTTCAGTTCGTCATTTTCAGCGTCCGAGTTCTTAAACAAGGTCTGCAGCTTCTTAACTTCAGTTGACTCCTTTTTCAGTGAAGTCTTTAGTTTTGAGTTTTCAGAACTCAACTTCTCACATACTTCTCTCAGTTCGACAACTTCCTTGAAATACTTGTGCTTTTCCTCGAACAGGTCATCAAATTTAACTTTAAGAATTGTCAGAGAGTTGTTCAACTTTTTCTTCTCATCCTCAGTCTTCTCAACTGAGTTTCTCAAGACTACAGCCTCATCATTCATTTTTCGTTTCTCTTCAGAGAGTTCATCAAGAGATTCTTTTATGAAGTTCAGTGACACTTCAAGTGTGCTATTCTCAGTGATAGCTGTGTCACACAATTTTTCGAGTTTAGAATAACTCTCTTTCAGATCAACCAGTTCAGCAGACTCGGTCACACTTTGATAAACATCAGATGTCATCTCTTCCCTTTCAGTCTCAGACTCAGACTCATCATCCGAGAAAATGTTATCATCACAAAAATTCCTATTTGTCGATGCCACACGGAAAATGTTGTCTGCAGTTGCAGTGTCCTTCAGAAAGGTGTCAAGTTCAAAGTTTTCAACTTCGAAATTCGCCAGTTCAAAGTCTTCACAAAAAGTGACAACTAGAGCGTTGTCCTCATCGTCATCAGAATTATTGTCCTCAGACTCGTCGTTCTCAGAAATGACATCCTCATCGTCGATCACGACATAGCTAACAGGTAGCTTCTTCTTACGATGTAAATTTGGACATTCATTTTTAACGTGTCCATATCCCTTACATTCAAAGCACTGCATTTTAGAAACATCCTTGCTAGTTGAAGAATATGGAGAAGGTTTTGTCTCCTTAAATTTTTTGTCAGTGAATGAAGTTTGATTTCGGTTGTCTGAGTTTCTCTGAAAAGAGTTAGAATTTTTCTGAAACTTTCGAAAATTTCGGGCACGATTCTTTCTCTTAAATTCTTGCTTTACAAGATACGTGACAATTTCAGTCAGTGCAGCAAGTTTATCAGGATTATTCTGATTCATCAAACGTTCAATGTCCTCTGCTTCATCGTCATCAGATTCATCCACATCAGCTGAAAAACTACATTCTGATTTCTCATTTCTTGAAGGAGTTTTCTGCGGTTTCGAACTTCTAGAGCTCTTACCCTTCTCAGAAATTTTTAGAGCAGTCATCGGCTCATAAACAAGTGACATATCCGGGTTGCTACGAACTTTTAGAGTTAAGTCGTAGTTTCTTAAATCAGCCATCAGATCTGCATAGTCCCATTTTTGATCTTTTTCTTCTCGTGCTTCAAGAGTTAGAACTTTACTTTCGAACCGAGAACTTAGACTATGAAGAGTCTTCTCATAAATCATGACGGCAGGAAAAGTTTCTCCAAGTTCATGAACTTCGTTCACATATCTCATGATTTTGTCTAAGTACTCATTTATGTCCTCATCTTCTCTCATACGGAGTTGATGGAACTGAGCAATGATAGTTCGAATTTTAGAGCGCTTCACGGCCTTACTTCCTTCGCATGTTCTCTGAAGAGTTTCCCATGCGTCTTTCGCTGAAGTGCAATTTTTCACCAGTTGGTACATACTTAGTTCCAACCATTCACAAATAAGAAGTAGAGCCTTGCTATTAGCAGTTGACAGGTCATGCTCTTCTCTAGTCCAGTTACGTTCAGGTTTGGGAATTTTTACTCCATCGGCATCTTCAGTATACGGACACTCCCAACCTTCCAAGACAGCCATCCATGCACGAGAGTCATGGCCTTTAATTCTAGCAGAAACTTTAGCTTTCCAGTTAGAGTAGTTCTGATGCGTAAGCATAATCGGTTTCTGAACAAACATTGGCGACTCCATTATAGCGGAAATATGAAGTCAAGTAACGGATCACGTCTTATACGTATGACGTCCTGCTCTGATACCAATTGAAATTACGCCTTCAGCGTAGGATACCAATTTTTCGTGAAATTGGTCTTGAACTCACAGACAGCAGCTTCCGTCAAAGTAAAACACTTCACACAATTTGTAGAATAAAAAGTGAAGACAAAGTTATGTAATAGTTTCCATTTCATTGAACACAAAACTTAAACTATTACACTTGTAGAGTATGGTAGGCAAAACGTTTACAAGAAGTTTCCCGAGTGTCGCAACAACTCCCACTAACTTGCAAACTAGCACACGAGTACCTAAAGCTATATCTCCTAGCTCTAATCTTGGCACACGGCGCAAAAGCTACTACACAAACTCGAAGCTCGACTACGATTCTAAAAATCAGATTTCGTTCTCTCAAAATCGTCAAATGATGAAATGAACATCCATGGGTATTTATAGTAGAGTCGCACATGTGAGAGTGATGACGTGGCACGTTCTCATTCGTCGCATGCTTGGCCTATGTCACTTTTCCATGGATGACATCATCATTGTAGAACTTGGATTCTTGAATCTTGGAATCTTGAATCTTTGATTCTTGAATCCTTGAATCTTGAATCTTCAATTTCAAAAACAAACTTCAATTTCAATCTTGACTCCATCGATCTCAATTCTTCATCTTCATTTTCTTGTGAAAATCTCTAAGTGTTGAAGCCTCAGAATTTCATCGTCTTCATGGTCGTCGATCTTGTTGAAGTTGCAAACTTGGAACAATTCTTCATTTCCTCGAACTGAGTACCTGGTGAAAGAAAACACGTAGTAAGTACTTAGTCTTAGAATTAAAATCACAAAACTTGAGTCGCCGTTTTTTCAAGAACTTCCAAAACCGGCGACTCCATTCTCCGGAAAAAAGACAAGGGCCCGAGTCGCCGTTTTCGTGTATCTGCCCAAACCGGCGACTCCAGTCGCCGGTTCCATGTCATGCCACAAAAGTGGCGACTGTGGTCGCTGGTTCCGTGTCAAGCCTCCATGTCCCATAAACGGCGACTCCAGTCGCCGTTTCCATGCAACATCAAAAGCGGCGACTGTTGTCGCCGTTTCCATGCCACAACTCCAAAACCAAAACCGGAGACTGAAGTCTCCGTTTTTCGCGTCTTCACCAATCCAGCGACTCTGGTCGCCGTTTCCCATGCTTGTCCAAATGCGGCGACTCAAGTCGCCGTTTCTTGTCATGTCCAAAAGCGGAGACAAGAGTCTCCGTTTCCTTGTCCTGCACCAAACCCGGCGACAGCAGTCGCCGTTTCTTGTCAATGCCCAAATCTGGCGACTCTGGTCGCCGTTCCTACACATCTCCAAACTCGGCGACTGGAGTCGCCGTTTCCGCGTAGTTCCAAAAGTGGAGACTCGTGTCTCCTTTTCCATGTGCACTTGCAATCCTGAAATTCAACAAAAACAAAACACAAGTACAAAAACGTTGTCGCCAAAATCAACATTTACAACTTTTCATGGGCGTCGATGATCGACGTGTACGGGAAAAATGGAAGCCCAAACGAGTCGCTTAAACTCTTCGATCAAATGTTGACCAAACATAATATCATATCGAATTACGTCACGCTTCTAGGCACACTCTCCATTTGTGCCCACGCGGGCTTAGTCACTAAAGAAAAGCAGATTTTCTAGAGCATGGAAAGTGTTTTTTCGGTCCTAGTTGTTTTTAATTAATAGAATTACCAGTTATATATATGTTAAGTTTCGTTTCTAGTTTAGTTAATAGAATTACAAGTTATATGTTTAGTTTCGTTTCTAGGTGTGTGTGGTTTTTATTTTGTTGTTTGTATTTGTTCTTTTTAGGGTCCTGAGGTTAGAAGTGGAGACATGCCACAGCCTATTCTTCTCAAAGATGTGTAGGAGTTCAATTTTACCATTGAAAGAGTAGTTAGTACGGCTGATACTGCTGTTAGTGTTAACTATGATGAATTCATAAATGATGTTGAGTGTGGAGACATTATACTATGAATATAACACGTAAGCTTCGTCATAACAATAATAACTAATTCCTCAATAATCACACATATATACAAAAATATAGACAAATATTTGTTGGTATTGTTAAGTTTTCGTTACATCAAATGTTAACGTTATTTAGAATCACCTGCAATGGGTGTGTAATATGTACAGTGAGTGGTATGAGATTTCATACTAATGAATATATTAGCATACACGATGAATATTTATCTACAAACACACGAAAATACACTACTTGGTGTACAATTAGAATTGTACTCCTAGGAACAAGATATAAATTGTCTATCTAATCCACTAAATAAATCAAATATTTCAGCATCCAAAATTTGGCACATTCATAGCAAAAAAAAAAAAAAAACTTAAACAAACTCACTCTCAAATCTCAACCAGAATAACAAAATAAATTAAAAGACTAATTTTAGACGTTCTCGAATCATTATCATAAGGTCTCGCGTATTGATTAAGACACAACGTCGACGAACGGTTTCCATTTCAATTGAGAGCGAAATCTTCTTTTTGATTTCGGACTTGTTGAATCAGCTGCATCAGCTAATATAGAACCCAATGGCAGGGGCTTCCACTCCCCATCAAAGAGCTGCTATGCGTTGACTTCCTCGAGATCACGAAACCTATACATAAATTGGGTTGGGAGTTGTGCGTTGACTTCCTCGAGATCACGAAATCCATACATAAATTGGATTGGGAGCGACACGCTTTTCACTTGCATTGCTCGTTCTAGCCGGCAAATAACAAAATCAATATTTCTAGTACTGTTTGCACCCCTATCCCGACGATAAACAGTCAATTTCCCGTGAAGAAGCTCTCAAATATGGCTGCGAATGGTGTTTGAGCAATAATCCTACAAACACCTTTTGTAATAGAGCTGTTGTTCGAGTTGTAAGAAGGGACCGTGCTCCTAAACTGTACAGTCTGAGACTAGAAAACAAGTAAATATTAGTGATTAAACTATTAAAGTTTTAAATCAATATTGAATAAAATGTTTCTTATTTAGTGTCATATGACAATCAAGCAATCATTCACATTTGGCAACAAATTACATATTATGACTTATTACATACAAACAAATTACGATTAATCAATTCATTACAACATCAATCTGAAGCACAAATATTTATATATGTATATCTAAATATTTAAACAAAAACTAAATTGGTAGTCCATTGATGGTTCAATTTCTACTTATGTAGTCAAAATATGTTAAGTAGACTACATATAAAAATACTAATTCCATTGTTAGTAAACTACACTTATGAATAGTAAACCACTACTTACACTACATAAGTATGTATAGTGTATTTAATAAACTTTTTCAAATATGGTAAAAACCTTTGTTATTCATCACAAATAGACACCCTTGTAATTTTGTTTCTCAGTCGTTAAGTGAAACTACCAACAACACTGCACATTGACATATAGTGTATGTATTAGTGTCATATTTATAGAGTAACTCACAATTTACACTACACAAGTATGTATAGTGTATTTAATAGACTCACAAATCTGGTAAAAACCTTTGTCATTCATCTCCCCTGGACTCCCTTATAGTTTTGTTTTTCAAAGAGTTAGTGTAACTGTGTAACTACTCCTCTATTAAACTACTGGGGTGCAAATAAACCAAAAATTACCAACAACACTGCACAACTGCATATAGTGTACGTATTAGTTTTATATTTAAATAGTAAACCAAAAATTACACTACACTACACAAGTATGTATAACTATTCAGACTAAAAGGTGTTACGTCAAACATTGTTTTAGTATTCTAACTAATAAATTATTTACACTACTTGTTTGTAAAATATTTAACTACTAAACTACGCGTTTGTCATAAACACTGTAACCACTGGTTCGTGGATTTTTAAACCATAATAGCTATCTTGAACTACCAACTACACTGCGCAGAATCACACAGTGTATTTTGTAGATTCATATAACCAGCTTAGACATCAGTGGGGTTTCAAATAGCACACAAAAAAATGTGTTATGTCAATGACAAAGATTTAGTTTTTCACTAATTTATTCATTTATATCTACCAAAAGAAACATCACAATAGTAGTATCAGTGTATTAAATAGATTCTGAACATGATAGATTGTTTTAACTACTAAACTACGCGTTTTTAAAAAAAACATTGTTACCACTGGTTCGTGGGTTTTTAAACAATATTTAGTATCTTGAACTACCAACTACACTGCGCAGAATTCCAGTGTGTTTTGTAGATTCATACAACCAGCTTAGACATCAGTGAGGTTTCAAATAGCACACCAACAAATGTGTTATGTCAATGACAAAGATTTAGTTTTCCACTACTTTATTCATTTATATCTACCAAAAGAAACATTACAGTAGTAGTATCAGTGTATTAAATAGATTCTGAACACGTTCGATATATAACAAGTGTCTAAACCTTTGTTATGTCGTTCAAAAATTCAGATATGCTTTATCTTAATAGCTTTAAAGATGATTGATGGCTTTTGAACAATCATACACATAAAAATTGTTAGTAGTCACTGCTGAAAATTATAAAAGAAACACCAAGATTTGTATTGTATAAGATATTAAATTTTTTGATAGTTCATAATAAACCATATAAGCTTCCAGCACAAAAAGCAGTAAACATTATGGAAGATTTTCTAAGAACTAAGGAACATTGTAAACAAACCGTTTTAACAGCCAAATTCTCTCTGGGAAACTTCCCACGTCGGATCCCGATTTGATTCCACTCTGCACAATAACAATATAACAGTACACAGAAAACCGCTTAATGCTATTATGTAGTTACTATATACATAGTTAAACTGATATTTAACTACTGAATATGGAAACGAATTAGACCGATTACTTACACGCTTTTTCTATTTAGTAAACGACTGATTCGTCTGGAAATCATCGTCGCTCTCAGCGCTCAGGTACCTGTACAGACTCCTAAAAGAATTTAGAATGGATACATGTTAGGTTGTTATTGTTTGTACTATTTCCAAAAATTTAATCAATGTTACATCAGATTGCAAACTATACGTAATTTTAATGGACAATCACCATAATACACTTTATAAAACACTTACCCATGCGGTCGAAACAAGGATCAGATCGTGTAAAACACTTACCCATGCGCCTCCTCCTAGCCGTTCTCGAATACGCCTCATGATTTTGTACTTTCTTCTTCAAAGAATCGGATCGAGTGGTTAGAGACATTGGTTCGAACGCCTATTCCAAAATACAAACTGTTAAAAATGGACGTTAACCAAAAATATATCAACAGCAGATTAACAGCTAGCTGAAACATGAACACAATAAAATATACATTATTTAATTGGAAATCTATTAGGCAAACAGAGTGATTTGATAAACTAAAACTTCAGCTTATGAATGAAATACATCTAACATAATTTTTAAAAGGTACAATGTTTCTCGATTTACAGGGAATTCAACATGCCCTTCTACTCCAAAAATATAAAAAAAGCATACTTTCATAAGAAGATGCAAATGGAGCGAAAAATTCCAATTAACCTGTTCTCACACTTCAGTAAATATTAATCAAAAACTCGAACAAGACAAAAAATGAAGCTTCTCGATACACTACCTGAAAATGAGAGCTGTTAATACATCTACCAATTTTCCGGACCAATGGGACCATGCACCGTTGAAATTCTGCAGGCTGGGTTGCTTCTAGAACCTCCTCCATCTCACTAATGAACAAAACCTCTTTCGAACTATTAGTCACGGGCCAGTACTTCAAAAGCCCGCAGATTACTGTGTCAGCTAGCTTCACATCTTTCTCCACAAACTGCGTGATACAATATGACAGCTGCTGGTGGTACACAGACACGGCCTTGGGCTTGTGAAGTGGAATCAAAGCACGAAGAAGGAAAAGATTGTGCTCTTCCTTTAACGGCAGAGCAAACCCGTTAATTATGGTTCCCAATATCTCCAGAAGCTCCGCAATCCCATTATGCTTCTCCGTCTCGAAAACAAATCGGTAGAATATATTATTGATTGCTTTCCTAATAAAAGGCCTGTGAGCCATGAACTTCCCATACACACGGTGTAAGATTGTTTTCAAATAATCCCTCTCTCTTTGATCTTCTGAGTCAAAAAGTTCGAGCAGTCTCAAAACGAAAGAATGGTCTATGTACCTCTTAGGGAGCTTAGAATCTGTCTCGGAAGATCCATAATTTTAGGCAAACTATGAAATATACTTGCACAAAAGGCATCAATAATTTTTAAACTATAATCAGATTTGGAATTCATCAACATACACTGATTTTGTAGGAACATGGTTTCGAAAGCAAAAAAAGGCAAACAAAATATGTAGAATAAATTCCCAAATTCAAGAACCCGACTTATTTCATGCCCTGATATTGGAAACCACGGAATTTCAATAATTTCAATGAAAAAACTATGAAATACACTTGCGTTGGAATCATACCTAATTCAACGAAAAAACTATGAAATACACTTGCGTTGGAATCATACCTAATTCAACGATAACACGCCTCCTTAGAAGGTAAGAATTTATCTCTTGCGAAGAAGTAGTTCTCTTGCGCGCCCGACTTGGATTTTTATCGATAAAGTAGTTCTCGGTGTCGAGGTCTATTTTCGAGAGGGTGTCGAGAGTGGAAAGGGGGATGCCAAGGCGGCGACGTGGATTCTGGGGGTGTGCTTGGATGTGGGGGCACCGACGACCGGCGATGTCGGTGAGGGAGCCGAAATTGCAGAGGCGTCGGGCTTGAAGATGACAAAGGTAGATGTAGATTTGGTGCTCAAGGGTGAGTCTTTAGAGATTGTATTGGATGATGACTGGTGCAGATAAAGAATTTGTGGAGAATTTAGTGGGAAGAGGAATTTGGTCCTTGCGAGGTGCGACGATGGGAGGTGGGGTGAGCCGGAGAGACGATGAACAAGATGTGCGAGAATGATTATTACGATAAAGAGATTAAAATCAACAAAGGGTAATATAGATATTTGGCCAATGCTCAAAATATTAAATTTTTAAAAGGGGTGTGTAAAGTAAATAGAGTTAATATAGATATTTGGCAAATGCTCAAAATATTAAATTTTTAAAAAGAGTGTGTAAAGTAAATAGAGAGGTCTAAATAAATTCACCCAAATAAGAATTATAGTCATAAAAAATTTAATAGATTCTCGAAGTGAATATAATAATATATAGGATGAACTTGTAAAATTAAATGTTGCAAATAGCGTTGCCAATTGAGCCCAACATCACAAATAACAATAAATAAAAACGAGGAAATCCAATCTTAATTACTTGGGAAAAATAAAACTCTAGTCAAAAGATCTAAAAATTATCAACTTAATTTTGAAAAATAATAACCAAATTAAAGTTCATAACGTTAATTGTTAAACCCTAAAAAAACTATTAGGTACATACGAGTATACCACATTGAAATTAAGTTGCATGCATAGTTTGTTAGTAATTTGTATCTGTTATTTTACGTAAATAAAATAAATTATATCTGTTTAAAATAGATATAATATTTTACGTAAACAAATTAATTATATCAGTTTAAAAAAGATATAAATTAATAATTAATAAAACAGATAAATTAATTTTCAGATAAAGTTTAATATTAACGCTTAAAAGTTAATTAGAATGTGAAACGTTGTGTATAACGTTAATAGTTGCATCTGAAACAAATTGCGCTCAACGTTACAATCTAAAACGTTGTGTATAATGTTAACACTAAAACGTTGTATCGGTTAAACGCTAAAACGTAGCGTATAATTTTTGAAACAAATTGCGTCCCTAAGAACTGTTGTGGTTTGCGTATAAATATATGTTTACGCAATAAAGGAAGTAACACAGTACAAAAGTAACACATACAGAAGAAACACAAGTCAAAACAGAGAAGTACAAGAGAGTACAGTACATACAAACGAAGAAAAAGAATCTCCTGTTTCTCAAATGAATTTTGTGCCTTGTTGTATCCTGTAAACAAATTTCTACATAGTGGAAATATTGTTTTCGGATAGTGATCAACACGCCTCAAGTCTTTTCGATTTCTGTCTCCTATATATATAAAAAATACACAACAATCGAAAACAATATTTCTATACTGGAGATAGAAGTAATCAACAACATGAAGGTGCAATTCCAAGGAGAAGGATTTCGTCAAAATCGATGGCACAAACTATACAAGTTGACAAGATAAAATAAGGTGACATCTACTCTCTTTGATACGTTGTATAGCTTATTATTAACTTATTGTTCCTAATAAATCCAAGTTAGGATCAAGGGACATTAAAAGTGTTTGTTGGTTATTGTTCCTAATAAATGTTAGGATCAAAGAAATTAAAATTGTTCTGTTGGTTATACTCAAAATCTAATAAATGTTAGGATCAAAGAACATTAAAATTGTTCTGTTGGTTATGCTCAAAATTATAAAGTATAAAGATTGTTGGACTTACAATCTAATATAATAGTGAATCCATTTAAGTGGAATTTTTGAAGATATATTCTTAACTAATATCGTTAGCTGAGATAAAAGGCAAAGGATTTTAAAGCAAGATGAAATATATCAAATAATCATGGTATACAAAAAACCGTGAAAAGATTTAAATGTAAATCCACGAAAAAGTCAACTAGTCATAAAAGAAAAGGACTGGACTTTCGTCTTGTTTTTATTTAAGTGAATTCAATCACTTTTATAGTAGAAAACTACTATAGAAAATGTTGTGCTACAGTTTATTGGAATAAATCTTGGTTATCTTAGAAAGACTGAGATGATAATAACTTTCCAAATGTACAAGAAAGTTATTGTAAAGCAATTTGGATTTCCAATACTAATGAGAGAAAATATACTGAATGAATATTCGTGTATATTGAGCAGTAAAAGAAGAGAATGATTAAAATTTTGTTAATCGATTAGTTAATCGATATAGAGTTAGCAGTAAAAGAAGCAAAATGATTAAAATTTTGTTAATCGATGAGTTAGTCGATATAGAGTTGTGGCCACAACCCATGTCTGCTTTATACAAAATATATAATAAACATATAATAAACATACACTAATATGTAAGAAGATTAATTACAAAGTGTGTAATTAAACTTAATAGCATATATATATAGCGACATATATAATAAACATATTGGTAATATGTAACAGATTTAATTACAAAAGTGTAATTACAATTATTTAAGTCTGCGCAGATCATTAGTGAGTAATTCAACAAAATTATTGGATTAAAATAAAAAAAAAAAAATAATAAAATAAAAAATAAAATAAAAATAAGCACCTATGATGGGAACCCAACTTTGAATTAGTAACAACTAATGATAAAGTTCAATGGGTAATAACAAGTCATAGTAATGTGCTTGATAGCACTAGTGTATTTCAAAACAATACAATTATAACTAGTGGTGACAATTGCCAGAAGAAGAGGATGAACATATTGTTCTTAATAAAGTCTTAAGTCTAAAGCAATTGGGACAAATTAAAGACTTTACCTAAGTAAACATAGAAGTGGTGCCGCTTCGATTAGAATTTGTGATATTCTATTAATGTTTATGAAAGTGACAGGATTAGCACATGGCCATATATAATAGTGCTAAGGTTAGTTAAAATCTTTTGAGAAATATAATAATAAATATATTATGTGTGTTATATTTTCGGTTTAACATTTAAGAGATTAAGGTTCAAATCTTAAAGATACCTATAATTTCGTTAAACTTTAAAGTATATACACTAATTGAAGGTCCAAATCTAAAGATACCTTTTTGTATTCATAATATGTTTAAAGTGGAGAATGTACAAATTAGTGGGGGATTGTTAGTAATTTGTATCTCTTATTTTACGTAAATAAAATAAATTATATCTGTTTAAAATAGATATAATATTTTACGTAAACAAATTAATTATATCAGTTTAAAAAAGATATAAATTAATAATTAATAAAACAGATAAATTAATTTTCAGATAAAGTTTAATATTAACACTTAAAAGTTAATTAGAATGTGAAACGTTGTGTATAACGTTAATAGTTGCATCTGAAACAAATTGCGCTCAACGTTACAATCTAAAACGTTGTGTATAATGTTAACACTAAAACGTTGTATCGGTTAAACATCAATGTTGAATTATGATGTGTACATAAATGTTCTTCTAGTTGGATACTTGACCATTAAACATCCTAAAGGTCAGACATTGCGATTCGTTTAAATTATTTTTTGTGGTTTATGAACATATACTACATTGAATCGAAAATTTTGATGGAATCTACTGTTGTTTGTTTAGAGTAATGAATGTCTGAATGACATGATTTTAGGGTATTGTTTGTTTGTTATCAATATGGGCGACTGAGGATGACAATCGTTGAACCGACCTGTGAGTGCCTATAAGCCAAAAAATACCTCACTGGAGGAAGACCTTAAGGTAACCTATATTCTCACATGGAATATGCAATGAGTTTTATTCATGCTTGTGTTTTGTTCGTTGCAGGCTCTGCAACAAAAGGTTGACATAGAAAATTACGAATACAATAAAATTATGAGATTTATCATAAGACAGTAAACTTTGCTTTTTTGCATGCATCTGTTTACTCAGAAATTGCTTGAGTTTTTTTTTTTTGAAAGGAGAAATAGGTATATTAAAAACGAGTACCAGAAGTACTCAACAGAATAAGAGTTCACCTAAGTCATACACAATCTAGGATTACAACACCAATCGTGAAACGTCAAATTACGATTAATGCAACTTTTTAAAGAAAGTTGACTCCAAGACTTAGCTCTAGCTTCTTCAAATATTTTTACGGAAGTTGTTTCAAGGCCTTCAAAAAGACGAAGATTTCTTGCTTTCCAAATGAACCAAAGCACACAAGACCAAATACACACAAGAATCTTCGTCGAACGTTTTTTTCTCCAAACTCCCAAGTGTTGCAAAAAGTGAGCCGCCGGCCTATTCGGTAGGGCTGTGGAGACGAAAAGCCAAGAATAACAGAGCCAAGAAATTGCTTGGGTTCTTGTATTACTGATGGTTAGTCTGAGCTTTGCACATGTTCTGTGCGATCTGTATTTAATTTATATGTTCTGTTTATTCAACTTAAAACTTAAACTGCTAGTCCTTAACTCATCATTACTACCTAATGATGATTCCCAAACAAATTACTACAAAATACTATAAATAAAAAGAAAAAAATTCAATCTTATTAATATATAAAATATTTCAATATTAGAAATATGAATTATATAAACGTTATAGCTTGTGTTTTTTGTTTTTTTTTACTTTTATTATTTTTGTGTTTTGTTTCTTTACATGATATGCAACAAAAGGTTGATAAATTCCGAAGCTGAAATCACCCAATTAACAAAGACATATTTTAACCCTTATATTTTTTTTATTTCTTCTTTTTTTTTTTTTTTTTGATAAAGAGGAGAGACGAGAAACTCCACCCCACCCGATCGGAGGTCCCTCGATCGGGTAGGATGTAAATCGAGAGATGTGCCTGAGTAGCAGACACATGTGCGAGAGAGCCAACATGTCTCACCACATGACAAACCTTCATAATATTTTAATGAAAATTTGTCTCACTCGAGGTTTGAACCCTGCGTCGTCGGAGAATTTCACCCACATTATCACAGGTCTTACCACTCGGCTATGCCCCTGACGTTAACCCTCGTATTTCTTGACAAAAATTAGTTTGTAAGGATTAACCCCTTTAAGTACAGTACTCTAAACTGACTAAACATGACTCTAGAATAACATGATCTACACCGATTTCTTCGTCTCATTGTACACACACTTTACGTTCAACAATGGCGTAGAGATCTCCAACGTTGAGGTAGAACGTGGGTTAAATATAGATGGCAAGAATACGAGGCTCGTGAACACAATTTCCTTAAAATAAAATTCGTTTTCTCTATTTGTTTTCTAGAATACAATGTTTAAAATAATCAATTCGATTGCTCTCAGCAAACTAGAGATTTGCGTGAGTAATATTATCGGAGGGTCGAGGGAAAAAATGACATCGAAAGGAAATTAAAAGAAAAAGCTTCAATAAAAAAATTATTATTAGTTAATAAAAAACGAATAGCTAGTATCGTTTATGATTGATTCATACACAGTTTGTGTAATGGGCCGGGGAGTGGGGCAGCTCGGTCTCAAATTCATGCACAAGTACAAAGCGTACGGATGTAAGAAGATTAAAAATATAATTGAAATTAGAATACATGCCTACCTACGCTTTTAAAAAAAATTTAGAGATCGAGATACTAAGGTAATAACAAAAGTTGGTAGAGTTCATAACGTTAAACCCTAATGAAACTAATCGGTAAGTACGAGTCGGTACGACCACGTTAAAATTAAGTTGCATGCATAATTATTAAACGGCGGCATCGGCATTAATTGGTGCGGAATCTTTGGCTTCGACCTTATTGGAATCTTTGGATTCGGAATCTTTGGCTTCGACCTTGTTCACGTTCAACAGCCTATTGCAAGCACAAGACGCCAACGCAACAAGGATGACCAGTCCCACGACGAACCAAGCAAGTCCCACCGACCCATTGTGAAACGACGACATCTTTTTTTCTTTCTTTACTTTACCCTGCCAATCGCCACTAATTTGAAGAAGGAAGATTTAATTTTGCTCTCGAGTTAGGATGCTTTTTATACTTATAATTATGTTGGTCATGCATGTTTGCAATTTATAACACAATATTGTTTTTTAAATTTAGAATATTTATTTGTTTTCCTTTTTTGTTTTAATAATTAATGCTTTTTTAATTTAATTAAATTGTTGATGCATTATATGGAGGGAATTAGATCAAAAGACATAGTATTTACTTTTGGCTAGCTGCTTTGAAAACACTATATTTAAAGTTATATTAAAAAACAAGAATTGATGATTGACAAAATATCTTATAGAGCATTATTTGAAGCAACGAAAGCTGCATGAGTTCATGTATATATGTAAATATGTTAACTTTACTAAACTTACCATAATGGAGTCTAATTATTTTTGACTTGTATTAAAAAAATCGAAAGATGAAATATAATGTTATTACCTAAATTTTAATTATATTAGAAAATCACCTAAAGTTTAATTAAATATTTCCTACCAAATTTAACTATGTTTAAAAAATCATGAAATTTACTAAAAAATTTCTCACGTAATTTATGGTAATGATTTAATATTTGTAATATAAAAATAATATCATGTTTTATTTTATATATAATTGCAATTTCCTTATTATACACTTTCTTTTATTTTTCAACACTTTAAAAGGAAAAGATTAGCTAGATTCGATTGGATCATAATGCAACAATAAAAAAAAACTTTAATTAATAAACAAAAAATAAATATACTATACAGGGTATGTATATTTAGTTAGTTTTCTATATTTAAAAAACCTACTTTTTTTTAATCACACCAACTTAGTATAAAACCATCAAAGTATGAGGGCCTAATCAATTCTTCTTAACTTCGAAGTAGTTTGACTACAGAAAAAAGAAAAGATGGGGCCGTATGTAATTACTATCCTCGTCGTGGTTGGGATCATTGGGCTTGGGATTGCGTCTTATGTTCTGGGCAGGCGGTACTGCAATGGAGAAGACAATGATTGCACGTGCAATGCCGTGTGATCGATAATCATATCAATACATGGATGCAAGTTTCAACAGCGTATGAGTTTTGGTATTATGTTTTAAAGTAACGTTTATATTATAATTCATATTTCTTTTTATAAATTGTTGGTTTTTCTATTATTGAAACATTTTATATTAATAAGATTGAATTTTTTTTCTTTTTATTTATAGTCTTTGTAGTAACATGCTTAATCTGGGAATGATTATTAGGAAGTAATTACGATCGATGAAATAATTGTGCATTTTTTTAAATTTTAATTACCCGCAATAATATTCGATCTACTTTATTTTTGAAACGAATACAAAACTATTTTTATTTATTTTACTTTTTTTTTTTACCATTTACACAAAATAATTTACGTTCATCCGTGTTGTCACACATTATGTGTATCAACAAGATTACGAAAATAAATGTTTTATTGACATTTTACGAAAAAAGTAAACGATTAAAATATACTAGTACAAAATAACCAAGACTAACCATCACCATCTATATGGGCGTAATAACTCAAAACTTCAGGGGTACATTTGCAAGTATCCTTATTTCAATTCATAAAAATAAAAAGGAATAATCATTTTTTTTATTATAATATGAAGGATAGTGTAACTAGTAACTACTCACTAAATTCAAAAGTTTAAAATAAGCATATTACTTATTTTTATAATTAAGAAAAACTGATATATTTTTTTATAAACAAATTTCAAAATTTACCCTTCACCCAAATTTTCCCTAAAAAAATGCAGCTTGCAAAAGGTTCAATTATAGATGCATACCAAATCCAAAAGTTTTAAGTCTTATGATAAATTTCGTGACTGTAAAAACATAATTTCAATAAGAAATAAGGTAACAAAATAAGGTTCAATTTTTATTGATGTATGTTACATGTTGGGCTCTGACAAATTATAAAGTGTGAGAAGAAATGAACTAAACCAAATCCACTATCAAGACCCAAAATTAGAACACTTCAGTAAACTACATTTCAAGCTTTGCTACGTAAGATTAAACTTTGCAGCTTCATTTTGCTTCGTTGAGCTTCGGAATTTTCTTGTATTCGTAGTCTTCTATGTCAACCTTTTGTTGCAGAGCCTGCAACGAACAAAACACAACCATGAATAATTAAAACTCGTTGCATATTAGATTACACCATTGATCGGGCAGTGATAGGTTTACCTTAAGCTCTTCCTCCAGTGAGGTATTTTTTGGCTTATAGGCATCGACAGGTCCTGTTCTCGATAGTGCCTTTCTTCTCGATGATCTCCCACTCTTGATCATCCTTCACTTTAGCTATATCCTTACTGTAAAGGAATTTCGACTTAAATATAACATGAACAAACCACATAAATGCAAAACCCCAATACTCAGATTAAGAAAATCTGAATTTGAAACAAACCTTCCCTGCAATAGATGTCCGAGCCCAAGAGCCCCAAGAACAGTGAGTGAGATCATCGGGAGACCATATCTAAGAAACGGGGACCTTCTTCCCCATCGTCTGAACTTTGAATCCGAATGCAGATACCTGGTACTATCACTGGATTGTGTTGCTTCTTGTTTGTTTATAACTTTCTTGGGATCAGCCGATGTCGATTCAACAGTTGCCATCCTCACTCAATAACATAGACCCTATGGCGAACGTGACTTCGATAAGCAAGAACAATATCAAAGTAACACAGAGAAGTCGTTAATATACAAAATCACCCTCCAATATCAACAACACTTAACCAGAACTTGATAAGGTTTATAGCCATTACTTACAGCTACATTCATTCTAGTACTTCTAATTAACCAATAAATGAACGAACGCGGAAAAAAAATAAAATACAAACACCTTAATGTGAGATGATATTATCTGTTTCACCACGAATCACTAAAAATCAAATACTCCACTAGTATACAAATTTAATCCGGCTTAAAAATAGAAACTTTTCTAAAAATAAAAATAACACGCCAACAAGCCCAATGGAAGAACCAGAAACAAATCTTCGATTCATAGCGTGAGAAAATCAAAAGTTTAAAATAAGCATATTACTCATTTTTATAATTAAAAATAATATATATTTTTATAAACAAATTTCAAAATTTACCCCTCACCCAAATTTTCCCTAAAAAAAATGCAGCTTGCAAAAGGTTCAATTATAGTATATGCGTATACCAAATCCAAAAGTCATAATTTCAATACCTTAAACAGGTAACAAAATAAGGTTCAATTTTTATTGATGTACAGTACATGTTGGGCTCTGACAAATTATAAAGTGTGAGAAGAAATGAACTAAACCAAATCCACTGTCAAGAGCCAAAATTAGATCACTCAAGGAAACTAAGTTTCAAGCTTTGCTATGTAAGATTAAACTTTGCAGCTTCATTTTGCTTCGTTGAGCTTCGAAATTTTCTTGTATTCGTAATCTTCTATGTCAACCTTTTGTTGCAGAGCCTGCAACGAACAAAACACAAGCATTAATAAAACTCATCTCATATTCTATGTGAGAATATAAGTTACCTTAAGCTCTTCCTCCAGTGAGGTATTTTTTGGCTTATAGGCATCGACAGGTCCTGTTCTCGATAGTGCCTTTCTTGTCTCGATGATCTCCCACTCTTGATCATCATTCACTTTAGCTATATCCTTACTGTATAGGAATTTCGACTTCCATCGCATTAATATAACATGAACAAACCACATAAATGCAAAACCCCAATACTCAGATTAAATCTGAATTTGAAACAAACCTTCCCTGCAATAGATGTCCGAGCCCAAGAGCCCCAAGAACAGTGAGTGAGATCATCGGGAGACCATATCTAAGAAACGGGGACCTTCTTCCCCATCGTCTGAACTTTGAATCCGAATGCAAATACCTGGTACTATCACTGGACTGTGTTGCTTCTTGTTTGTTTATAACTTTCTTGGGATCAACCGTTGTCGTTTCAACAGTTGCCATCCTCACTCAATAACAAAGACCTTGTGGCAAACGGACTTCAATAAGCAAGAACAATATCAAAGTAACAAAGAGGAGTTTTTAATATACAAAATCATCCTCCAATATCAACAACACTTAACCAGAACTTGACAAGGTTTATAGCCATTACTTACAGCTACATTCATTTCTACTTCTAATTAACCAATAAACGAACCAACGCGGAAAAAAATATATACAAACACCTTAACGTGAGATGATATATTATCTGCTTCACCACGAATCACTAAAAATCAAATACTCCACTAGTATACAAATTTAATCCGACTTAAAAATACAAACTTTTCTAAAATAAAAATAACACGCCGACAAGCCCAAGGGAAGAACCACAAACAAATCTTCGATTCATAGCGTGAGAAAATCAATCAACATACATACGAGAACCCTAATTCATACGATGCGCACAGTAATTTCGATAAATTAGAGAAATTCATACCTCAATTTCAGAATCGTCGATTTGGATTTGGGGGAGGTGGGATAAAATGGGCAATTTGAGCTGAACTATTTAATCTGACGGGTTGGGTCGGGTTCGGGCTCAATACAAAAAGTGCGTATCTTGTTCTTGTTCGGTATTCCTAAACATACGGATCGAAGAAAAGAGGGTAAAGTAGTATTTACCTAATGGAGGGAGATGGAGATTACGGATTAATCATAACAAATTGCAAATAGGTCCTTGAACAATTACTATAATATGGACCATTCTACTAAAAAAATTAAGATAGTAGAGTACTCTCTCTCCCATCGAGAGTTAAATGTCTGATCATGAGATCCAAACCCCATCCCTTGAGGACCTCAGATGCTTGGAAATCAAATTCCATTTTAAACTTGGGGACGAGAAACTCTCTGACCTTCACCGACATACGAGGGATGTGGTTGTTGACGAAATCAACTTCCGACCCGAATTTCTCGACCAGGGCCGGGAGCCCATCTTTGGCATTGGGGAGAAAGATGTGCATCGAGAATCTACGCTTATCCTTGCCTTGTTTGTAGTGTAGGGTTAGGACTTTGAAACCGTCAAAGGCACGTATGAGTTGTCTACGATAGCTGGTCATGAAGGGTACCTTGACTGAAGTCTTGTTCATGAGGAAGAATTTGTGGTCTTTTGTTAGGGATGAGTCGAATTTGTGCTCCCATATGCCTTTGAAGTAGATGGCATTTGCAAATATGAGCTTTGTAAAAACAATCGACAGAACTGGGTGGAAGTATATCTTTGACCAGGCCATTTGTTTTCTCGGCGACCCAAGTGTTCACTTCTTGTCTAACCTTCTCAGCCTAATTTGGATATCAAAGGAAAAAGGAAGACATTATTATTGCTTTAATTTGTAGTCTTATAATAATTAAGATTATTTGAAATGCAAATTTCTTTGTACAGACCAACAAATTAAATTAGTTGCTAATAAGATCGAAAAAATTAATTGTATAGGAGTACTAGCTAGATAAGAACCCTATAATCGACATATATATGAACAAAGCAATATCTACAAAACCTATGTTCTATTTTGTCAAATTTTTAGATAAACCATGCTTATGTTTGCCTTGAATATATAGACCATCACACGAGACAGAAAGCTTCAACTAAAATTCGTCAAATAAAACAAAAAGACAAAACCCTAAGTGGCTTACCCAAATGTTAGCCTAGCTAGTTCTAAAATATCAATAGTCTCCCAATTAATTAAGATTTCAAATACTAATTTATTTGTTTACACTAATACAAAACTTCAACCAATATTCATCAAATAAGAAAAGACAAAACCCTAACCCTAACCCTAACCCTAACCCTAATTAAGATCATCTACTAAACAAAAAATTCAGATAAATCAATACTTCTTGTACCGTAGTTTGAAAATCAACACGCTCACAAGCAGCTTTGTATTTTTTCTTGACAATTCCTTTGAAATCGGGCTTCAAGGTGAGGCTCCGATCAACCCACATGCCGTTGGCGGTGGATAATTGTGGCCCGCCGAGCGGACCGCCGTCGGCGAGTAGGACCGTGGCGTGCTGCGACAAGAGCGCATTGAGTTCTTTGACGGAACCGGACTTGAAATAGGCGAGCATCTGGTCTCGGGTCGGGCCTCCCGACCCGGCCGCAATGAGTCCGAGGACGACATGGATGGAAAGCGGAGAGAAGAAGAGGTTTTTTTCTTTGGCTACGTCGGAGATGAGGTGGCTCGCCAGCGACGAGGAGACGTCGGTCAGGTTGGAGATGGAATCTCTCTTCCGCTTCACCATGTTGTTTTAATATTATGAAGAATTGATTATAAATATATGGTATATTTATATAGGGTTTATTTTTGTTGTCGTGTTGGGGAGAGCGGAGACGTGAGAATCAAGTTTTGTTAACTTTTTTTTTCTACTGTATGTCACTTTTTGTGTCTTGGGTTGAAATTAAGATCTTTGATAATCAACTAAGCTAACAACCTTCACAAATTGAAATGATTTAAATGAGAAAGTTTACCTTGTCTTTATAGTGTAAGAAGATACTCCCTCATATTCTTTTTAAACGTCGTTTAAGCATTTTACACAATTTAATGAAAAACAATTATGCCTAAATTAACCTTATTTATGTATATTAAAACTAATAAATTAATATTAAAATATTTTTAATTCTAAAGCGTTTTTTTTATTGAAAACTCTTAATTTTCTTCTTTTACTAAGGCCAAACACAATAAAAAGGTGATAATTATCATTAATTAGAACATCATTAATAAGGGTATTATAAGAAAATATTACAAAACGTCAACTAAAAAACAAATAGTACAAAAACTAGAACGATAAATTAAAAAAAAAATTGGAAGGAGTACTTATTTGGCAAAAACTATTTGATGAATAATCGCTAATGACGTAAAAATCAACATATTCTCGACATTATTGAATCGAGCACTTCCCGACATTATTTTTTCACGAAAATTGGACGGGACACTCAAAACTACATTTCAAGATCATCCAACGGTTCAAATTACATTAATTATCCACGGGTAAGTCGATAAATTGCCAAAACCGTGTGAAATCGAATCTGTGAAGGGCGTAGGGCGCAAGGGGGGGGGGGGGGGGGGGGTGCGTCAGTATCAGGTAGTGGCATACGCCCTGCGTCAATCAAGCTTAAGGCAGTGACGTGGAAATCTTAGATGATTTTAACATAATATCAAAGAAATTCCATTACACCGAATCGAAAGCTTTTGCAAAATCAATTTTAAAATTAGTCGTTGCAATTTTTTCTTATTTGCTTCATCAATGATTTGATTAAGAACAAGAACCCAATCAAGAATGTGTCTTCCTTGAATAAATTGATTCTCAGAAAGCTTTCTTGCAAGCTTTCTGACAAAAGAAAGCTTTCTTGCAAGGACTTTAGAGACAATCTTGTAAACACTACCAATCATTGAGATAGGTATATAGTCATCAATACTTGAGGGACAGTGCTTTTTTGGGATAAGGGCAATAAAAGTAGGATTGAAGCCTCTGACAAATTTGCCCGTGTTTATGGAAATCATCAAAAAACTTAAAAATTTCATTCTTCAAAATGTGCCAAAATTCTTTGAAGAACGCAAAGGAGAAACCATCCGGGCCTGAGATTTTTGTCGAATCGAAATGCCAAAGTGCGTGCTTCTTTGATCTCAACCTCAGAAAAAGGTACCGTAAGCAAATAGTTATCTTCCGCGCTAACTTGTTTTTGGGCAAAGTCAGCGATTAAGAACGGCCGACCACTTATGGGGGATTTGAAGTGACGCATAAAAAAATCATGAATGGCCTCCTTAGTTTCGGGCGCAGAGTTATACCAAATACCCTCAATACTAAAATTACTTAGGTTGTTGATTTTTCGCCTACTGTTGATACACTTGTGAAAGAATTTCGTGTTGGCGTCCCCCTCCTTGATCCAATTAAGTAGCACGAGCTTTCTGGCTAATAAAGCTATGACGAAACCAACAGTCTTGGTAGATCTCGCTCAAGACGACTCTCCTCTTGGTAGATCATCACTATTAATAGATGATGAAGCAAATCACTATAAAATGAATGACTTAAAACAAAAAAAATTGCAATGAAATCCATAAAAGTTGCTCAACTTTAGTATGATAAGTACGTAGTAGTATGTTTAATTAACACACATTATTAATTACTACCAATTTGATTTATTTACTCTCATAATTAAATGAATTAATGCCACAAACCAAACTATTTGTGTAACTAACCAACTATCTTTGTTTCTATTTTTTTCTTACTTTATAGTATTATACTACATATATTGATAACTACTATGTAGGTTTTTAACACAAATTGAACTAATATATGAGGAGACCATACCAATAAAATTATTCATAGTTCAAAAAATTAGAACCGCAAAGTAATAATCTTTCACTTAAAAATCCAAATTTATTTATATACTAAAATTTAAATCACTTAAAAATTTAAACACAAATTGATCATGTTCTTTAATCTTTAGGTTGCAGGGTTAGTGACTTGACCGACGAAAACGATGATGCCCGACACATCTTCTCTCACGACAAACATGAACGGATGGTCCGCCACAAAATCCAACTTTCTCAGTTTCTTAGGCCGGGCTGCGGCAATTTGTTTCCTACAAACCGCTACAGTAGCAGCTGCAGCCTTTGTGCCTTCCTCATTCACCTCGATAAATGACTTATGATAAATTTTCTCGACGTAAAGTTTGTCGCCCTCAGGTTCATTAACAATCTCGGTCAAGCCAGCCTCGAACATGAGATCCAAACCCCGTCCCTTGAGTAGCTCAGAAGCCTCGAACTCAAAATCCATTTTAAACTTGGGGACAAGAAACTTTCTAACCTCCGCTGTAGAATGAGAGAAGGGATGTTTGATGAAATCAACTTTTGATCCAAATTTCTCGACCAGGGCTGGGAGCCCATCTTTGGCACTGGGAAGAAAGATGAGCATCGAGAATCTATGACGATTATCCTGAACTTGTTTGTAGGGTAGGGTTAGGACTTTGAAACCTTTACAGACCTTTATTAATTGATTCTTCGTGCTGGTCATGAAGGGTACTTTGACCGAATTCCCGTCCATGAGGAAGAATTCATGGTCTTTTGTTAGGGACGAGTCGAACGTCTGGGTCCAGATGCCTTTGAAGTAGATGGCATTTGCAAATACGAGCCTCGTTGTAGAATCGACGGAATCCGGTGGAAGTATATCTTTGATCAGCCCATTTGTTTTCTCGGTGACCCAAGTGTTGACTTCTTCTCTAACCGCGCCAGCCTAATTAATGGGAAAACTAAATTGAGATTATATATATATATATCATGACGTTGTGACAATGTATAACTGCAATGCAAGAGAGATAATATCACAAATCGTCTGCCACATTTTAATAAAACCCTATTGTTATAGTATATTTGTGCGGAATCATAAACTATAAAACCCTAACCCTAATCTTACCTTGGTTTTAAAATCAACACGTTGACAAGCAGCTTTGTAATCGTTCTCGACGATTCCTTTGAAATCGGGCTTCAATGTGAGGCTCCGGTCGACCCAGGCGCCGTTGACGGTGGTCAGACGCGGCCCGCCGTCGGAGAGCAGGAGCGTGGCGTGCTGCGACAAGATCTTGTTGAGTTCCTCGACGGACTCGGACTTGAAATAGGCGAGGAGCTGGTCTCGGGTCGGGCCTCCCGACCCGGCCGCGATGAGGCCGAGGACGACGTGGATGGACAGCGGCGAGAAGACGAGGTTGCCGCCTTTGGCTTGGGCGGAGATGAGGTGGCTCGCCAGCGACGACGAGACGTCGGTGAGGTTGGGGATGTTTAGATATGGATTAATAATATAAGGCGTCTGATTGGGTTTGGGTTTGGGGGAAGAGCCGTCTCTCATCCGCTTCGATCTCATTTCGCAACAAATATCAATCAAATAATTATGAAATTAGGTTTATAAACGCACACGCATACCTAAGACCCTAATCATAAGAATCCAAATTATAAAAAGACACGAAATCAAATCTAGAATATTTATAATAATTAATTTTGTTGATTTTGTGATAAGAGAAACGGGAGAGGAAGAAAGAACGGAGAAAACGAAACAGAAACAAAACCAAATATTTTATTATTGATATTCAACTTGTTGTTAACTCTTACATTACATGCATAGAGTTTAAATAGAATAGTAGTCGAAACCCTAAACCTATTAACAATAGAAAAACTAATCCCAGTAAAATAATAAACTGACTTTAAAACAACTTATAAGATGTTTAAGAGTTTATAAGCTCTTCAAATTTGTTTGGTAAAATATTAGGATAAGATCTTTAAAAACTTAAAAATAAGTAAGGGGGAGGTACTTTTTTTTCAACAGCTTATAAAAGTAAGAGGGGAGGTACTTTTTTTTCAACAGCTTATAAGCTCTCGTAACTTAAACAAAAAAGACCAAACTACCCTTATAATTATTACCTTTTATATATATACAAAAATTCCAAATTTATTATTTAGTTAATATAAATATTTTAAATTATTTTTTTCATATATAACAATTTATTTTTGGTAATTTTATTTCTATAAGATCTTAAATTGCCAAACAAATTAACATCTTATAAGTTTATATATCTATTTTATTCAAACGGTTTAACAACTTATTTATTAAATAAGACATAACAGCTTATCAGCTCTTAAAACAACTTATAAGACGTAACATCTTATAAGCTCTTTTAAATAAGCTCACCCAAACGGGCTCATATGTAGTATTTGCATAATAGCCCTAAGGATTATAAACTTCATTCTTTTTCATCGAATATTCGACTTCATCATCCATCGACTTCATTCTTTCATCGAGTTTGCTTGTCTTCAAACTCCATGTTCTTTCATCGACTTCAAACTCCATGCATTGCATCTGTGTAGACGTATCCTAGCAATTGTACGTTGCTTGTAACTTCAATAAATTTCCTAATCAAATAATTAATTAGATTAATTATCACCTTCCAGCCGACTTCAATCTCGACCACCAAAGTTGACTGGTCAACATCACAATTGGTCGGTGTGTGAGCCGAGGCTAACTCCAAAGAGACCCAATTTATTTTCATTCTACTCCATTTAATTCCGTTTTACTTTCTTTTAACTTCGAACTCCACATCCCAACATTATATAATTTTCTATATTTATAATCAAATTTAAATAAGTAAATTAAATAATCTTTAAGATTTTGTTAGGGTTATTTGCATTGCAAAAAAACTTAAAAAAAACTTTTCTAAGATTTCAATTAAAAACAGGACTTTTAATTTATGTTGTAAAAAGAATGACGTTTGGCTATTTTTTTCATAAAAAGAGCCTACGTGTACCACAATATTAATATAAAAATATTATTAATTAATTTCTTTTACATGTCATTAATTAAAGAGTTAATACATAAAAACACCCATCAACAAAACACAAAAATGAAAAATGACCACTTCTATAAAAACACTTAAAAACTACCCAATTTATAAGTAATAGACTAAGATACCCTTAAACAATGCAATGATTATATTTATACCACGATTGAGAATAATTAGGCTCTCAATTAAAGATAATAAAAATTGCGACTAAAAAAATATCTTTAAATGTATTTAATAAAAAAATATGTAATTGTATGCAAGATATCATAAATAAATATCATAAATAAATAAAATATTTATTAAATTAATTAATTAACGATGATATATTTATTCTATTGATTAGAATTCTTAAATTTATTAAATATTCTGAAAATATAAAAGAGTTAATACATAAAAACACCCATCAACAAAACACAAAAATGAAAAATGACCACTTCTATAAAAACACTTAAAAACTACCCAATTTATAAGTAATAGACTAAGATACCCTTAAACAATGCAATGATTATATTTATACCACGATTGAGAATAATTAGGCTCTCAATTAAAGATAATAAAAATTGCGACTAAAAAAATATCTTTAAATGTATTTAATAAAAAAATATGTAATTGTATGCAAGATATCATAAATAAATATCATAAATAAATAAAATATTTATTAAATTAATTAATTAACGATGATATATTTATTCTATTGATTAGAATTCTTAAATTTATTAAGAATGACAAATGTATTCTGAAAATCTTAAGTACGTTCCAAAAAACTTAATCATAATTCTTCTTGCGAGATGCATTGACACAGTTTTAGTTCCATACTTAGGGGGACTCGCACTCACTTTGTTGTAGCTCGCCCGATATATCGCTCGAGCAAGACGAGAAGTTGTGTGTGATTTCCAAATTATTGTACGAATTATTTTCGAATTACTTGTTGGTCTATAGGCGAGCTCGAGATCAGGGGAAAGACTTTAAGTTTCGGGCGTTTTTTAAAGAAATCAAAAGAGAGGCAAACTTAAAAAAACATCCCTAAATTTTTCTACAATTGTTTCCAACAAAATAAAAATTGAAAAACTGATTAGAAGCTTTTATTATTTATATTTGAATTAATTAAGGAGACAGATGAGATTGTTTTATCAAATTTTAAAAATATTCGACAAGAATGGAATATCATGATTCATGAGGTCTATTGCCCTTCCTTTGGGTTAGTGAGTTGACCGACGAAAATGACGACGCCCGACATATCTTCTCTGACTACAAACATGAAGGGATGGTCCGCAACAAAATCAAACTCTTCTTCCTTCACCCTGTGGAAGCAACACCCATCCCCAAAGACCGCCACAGTAGCAGCTGCCGCCTCTGTGCCATCCTCGTTCACCTCGATAAATGCCTTGTGATAAATTTCCGAGACATAAAGTTCTTTACTTACTGCAGGTGAATCAACCATTGAGAAAAAGAGATCCAATCCACGACTCTTGAGGAGCTCAGAAGCCCTCAACTCAAAATCCATTTTAAACTTGGGGACAAGAAACCTCCTGACCTTCACCGACATGCGAGGGAGGTGGTTGTTGACGAAATCAACTTCTGACCCAAACTTCTCGACCAGGGACGGGAGCCCATCCTTGGCATCGGGAAGAAAGATGTGCATCGAGAATCTACGTTTATCCTGACCTTGTTTGTAGGGTAGGGTTAGGACTTTGAAACCGTCAAAGGCACTTATGAGTTGTCTAGCAAAGCTGGTCATGAAGGGTACTTTGACAGAAGTCTCGTTCATGAGGTAGAACTCGTGGTCTTTTGTTAGGGACGAATTGAACTTATCCTTCCAGATGCCTTTGAAGTAGATGGCATTTGCAAATACGAGCCTCGTTGAAGAATCGACGGAACTGGAAGGAAGTATATCTTTGATCAGGCCATTTGTTTTCTCGGCTACCCAAGTGTTCACTTCTTGTCTAACCTTCTCAGCCTAATTTGGAAATCAAAGGAAAAATTAAATTAATTATAATCGGAATACACATTTTTATTGCTTTGTAGTCTCATAATCAATAATGCTTTTTAGTCTCATAATAATTAAGATTTGAAATACAAATTTCTTTGTTTAGACCAACAAATTACTTGTGAAGATCGAAAACATTAATTGTACTAGATAATAAGAACCCTAAATTAAAACCGACGTGTATATGTGCCGTAGTAATTATATGAACAATTTTTATATAACAACGCTACGAAGCATGTGTTCTATTTTGTCAAAGTTTTAGCTAAACCATGCATGTTTGCTATATAGACTATCACACGAGACATAAAACTTCAACTAAAAAACTAACCCTAACCCTAATTAATTAGATCATCTACTAAACTAAATTTTTCGATAAATCAATAGACGTCGTACCTTAGTTCTAAAATCAACACGTTTACAAGCAGCTTCATAATCGTTCTTGACGATTCCTTTGAAATCGGGCTTCAAGGTGAGGCTCCGATCAACCCACATGCCGTTGGCGGTTGACAATTGCGGCCCGCCGATCGGCCCGCCGTCGGCGAGCAGGACCGTCGCGTGCTGCGACAATACCGTATTGAGTTCTTCGACGGAATCGAACATGAAATAGGCGAGGAGCTGATCTCGGGTGGGACCGCCGGAGCCTGCCGCGATGAGGCCGAGGACGACGTGGATGGAAAGCGGCGAGAAGAAGAGGTTTCTTTCTTTGGCTACGGCGGAGATGAGGTGGCTCGCCAGCGACGAGGAGACGTCGGTCAGGTTGAGGATGGATTCTCTCTTCCGCTTCACCATGGTTTTTCAATATTATTATGAAGAATTATTATAAGGTATACGTACGTATTCAGTATTTATAAATATGAAGGAGAGTATATATTTCAAGTTTTGTTACCTTATCTTTATATTGTAAAAAGATATTTAGTTTTTATTAGTATTTTTACAAAATCAAATTTGGATTTCATAAATCTCTTTCCATATATCCCAAAGTAAATTATCAAAATCACGTATTTTATTTTGATTTTACTAGTCCTCTTCACGTGTATTAAATTCAACTTTTTACTCGGATTAGTACACAAACTGCTTAAGCTTAATGTTTAACATAAACTAATTTTAAATGTAAATATTAATAATCGAAAAATAAAGATTAAGTGAATGACTAATTGAAATAGTACAAATAAGAAATTACAATGAAATTACAAATTCTGGAATACTTCTTTATAGAGTACAGTTGTTGTTCTATTCGTAAGACAGTCCAAGATAATCACAAAGCAGAAAATTCAACACGACCGTGTTGGTTACTCTAGCAACGCAACGTATAATTGACCATGGGTAAATACTGGTTTCTTCAAATATATTGCAACATCTGTCAACGACTGACCTTAACTCTTATTAATAGTCATGGCATACGATAACATAATCGGAAATTGTCTTCTTTGGAAAGCAAACGGGAATTTGGTATCCGAGGGCGTCGGGGCAATTCGATGAATAAAAACCATTTCCCCAGAATTATTTCCTCCTAATACTTTCGCCTTGATAATATAATTACCAAGTTGTGTTACAACCATCTTAGTTACATTGCATAGTCCGACAGAGACATCTATATTCCGCAAAATCATCCATATTCTACTATATATTTTACTGTTAATAACTTCATTTCTTGCCGAAAATCTCCCAATGTAAATAAATATAAAACAATAAAAGGATATACATTTCCATATATCAAAGAATGATTAATCATCAATTGCATTATTATTTTATGAGTAAAATGGCATAGAAAACATGTGAATTGAGAAAATTGAGAACTGCGATTCATAAATAAAACAATATATAAATAAATATTAGTATTTATTTATGCTGAAAAGGAAATCAATCGATTATAGAAAATATTTGAGATAATTTGAAATCTATATAAAAAATAATATTGAATTGTATTTAGAGTTATTTTTTATTTCGGCATAATTAAATATAATTAAATTAATATCATATAAAGTTGCGCATACATAATTTTTTAGTTTCAAAAAATTGTTCCAAAATAAACAATTTTCATTTCAACAAAGACTGAAAAGTTCTAATACAAACATATATTGACTTATAACCGAGTTTTGAACCTTAGTCAAGAACTGGTTTGACGCACAATGTCGTTGAAGCACAATAGTAGAAGAAAACCAAAGTAATTCCAACTGTGAAATTATTCTGATCACAAAATGTTCTCCAATCTTGTCTGAGGAAAACGCGATTTTTATCCTTTCCTTTTCCTCTTCTCACTTTGGCATGTATTTTTTCTCCTTTTGAATTGACCAAATTCAGTTCAACACATTTACCTATATCATTATCCACAACAAACTGATTTGGGATCGTCTAAAAAAGAAACACGAAAACATTAAAAATATAAATTAATCAATTACAGAACTGAAAAACTCAAAGAATGTCAAGTACGACTAATTACCATACGATAATAGTGATGAATTTTCATAATTAGAATAAAATTTGTAGGGAGAGCTGAAACATCATATTGAAATGGAACATTTCGGATGACATCGACTGCATATTTTATTTCAACCTTATCATCTCCGAAAATGTGTACACTAAAGTGTGATGGATTAATCCATTCAAATGTCAACAATTGTCCACAGCTAATCTAATAACGATCCCTGAATTCAGGCCATCCAGCGCGTACATAAAAATGACCCATAAAGTCTACAGCTAAGGAAGCACGCATCAGTGGACCATTAGGAGTCTTGAGATTTGGGTGCTCGGGTATCCAGTATGTGCATTTTAGTCGGAATTGTAATGGAAACACCTAGAAAAAGATCAAGATGTACGTACAACCAACAGTCATAATAAAGGCTATGAAAAGAAAATGAGCTACCAAAATGTATTTTACACACTTACAATGATATTATCAGCAAGATGATTGATCGTAATGTGGAATCCAGGGGCATAGGGGAGCACTATAGGTAAAAAAAATCAATTATTCACTGTTAGAATACAAACAAACAGAATAATTAACAAAATACCTTATTTGAGCACAACATTGATGAAATAAGAGATATTAACTGATTCAATGAATAATTTAGCCAAAGATAAATGTTTTAAAGACCATATTTTATTATACAACTCAGATCATAGAGAATCAGAAAAAAAACTCTTGATTAAAAAATAGTTTAGAGAAAAGCCTTACCATTTTGTACATCATCATTGCTATTGCGAAGACACTTGGTAGAATTGTTACTTGACATTCTAATCCAAAATCCAAAATTAATACACTGCACCGTGAATTTTCCAATACTGGCCTAATTGTAGGGCTACCGATTACCTGAAACTTTTTGATTACGTAAGCATCACCTTCACGAATCTGGTCATCAAAACAATTGAACAAAGAGTTGCTTATAGATGAATGAATTTGTGACCCCTGTAATAAAATAAATGTAATATTATTCATCAAACACTTAAAATAATTGGAAGTCATCATAACAAATAAAGGTACATTCAAAGTTATAAAAACAGTATCTGATACGCACCTCGATCGGAAGGGAAGAAGAAACGGAATAATTGAAAGGATACCTGGTGGAGATCCCAAAACCTTTGAATCTACCCCCGAAATGATTTAGATTCGGCGACCTAAACCCCAACGGAACGCGACTCAACAATTCGGAGACGATGAATGACACACAAACGAAGGATGGAAGCTTCGTTGATTCGCCGGTGAATTCTTTTGGTAAAACCCGGAAGAATTCGGAAAACCCAAGGAGAAATATATCTCACGAAAATAATTTATTCAAATATCAAAGTCTGTCTGTAAAAACAATGTTTTGGACCTTAAATAGGCATAGAAAACCCTAAAAACGAAAAAGGAATAAAAGACAAAAAGCTGGAAAATAATTAACGTCTGCGATGCTGAAATCGTGGACCTGTCGGCCGACAGGATATAGGTGTCGGCCGACACCGAACCCGCAGCTCGGGTTTCAACTCGGGTTCAACCTCGTGTTCCACAGAAACTCCTCCTCGACCCTTTTGTCGTCCGACAGGTCTAGGTGTCGGCCGACACCTAGCCAAAAATCTGTCCCGAACTCCTCGGCATGTTCTCGGCTCTCGTTTGACCTCCGTTCCGGCGTCTTCTTCGCCGTTCCAGCTGGAAAACGAACTTCTTGTCTCTTGGACTGACCTCGGGCCGCATCATTCCCCTCCTCTTGAAGAGGATTTGTCCTCAAATCCAGGACTTCACCAGGCTCGAACTCCACTGGCCCGAACAAGGTCGGCACATCCTCCAACCCTCCCATGTGTGGTGATCCAGGCGGTGTATCAACAGGAGTGATGTCATCAAAATCCTGCAATACAGATTGAAGAGAAGGTAGTAGAGAAGAAATGTTGTTAGTGAGAAACGGGTCTTTCTCGCACAACATCGCCAACGTATTTGCCCCCACTCCGTTCGTCATGTCACTAGCCTCACTTGGTAAGGGCTGCTCCTTAGACTTTCCCCTTTCGGCCTCCCGTTGCAAATGCACTTGATCCTCGTAAACCTGTGTAGGAGTGAGAGGGACAAGGGATACCTTCTTCTGCTTATACTCGAAAGAGTACTTGTTGGTGAAACCGTCATAGATAGCTCGCCGATCATACTGCCACGGACGCCCCAATAGAATATGGCTCGCATGCATGGGAATGACGTCACATAGTACCTTATCTTCATACTTCCCAATGCGAAAAGGAACCTCTGCTTGCTTGGTCACTTTGATGACGCCAGTCGCATTCAACCACCGTAGATGGTATGGCCTAGGATGCTGCACCACAACCAAACCCAAACGCTGAACCATGGTTGCACTAGCCACGTTCGTGCAACTACCTCCATCAATGATGACACTGCACACCTTATCCTGCACATGACACCTTGTGTGGAAAAGGTTCTCTCGCTGCTCCTGAACATCGGGCTGAATTTGTGCACTCAAGACTCTTCGCGCTACAAAAAGTTTCCCGTCAGGTGCGAGAATCTCCTCCTCCTCCTCAGACTCTTCCTTAGCCTTCGGTTCCGGCTTGTCACCCTCGTCATCAGTCACAACTTCCCCATCATCTCTTAAGAGCATAAGTCTCCGGTTGGGACACTCACTCATGATATGCCCGAATCCCTGACACTTGAAGCACCTCTTATCCCGATTGCGACTATCAGGAACCACGGGACTGGCCTGAGTAGTCGGACCTGCACCCTCCAGACGATCTTTGTAGAAGATCTTCTTCTCATCCCGTGTTGTTGTTTCCTCCTTCCATTGGTTCCCCTTGTATGATGAACCACTAGGGCCCTGGGATTGTCTCCATGTAGACTGAATTGGCTTCGAATTGCCCAAGCTACCCCTCCTCTTAAGCTGGTTCTCAATCTTGATTGCCACATGAACCATGTCCTCCAACTCAACGTATGGCTGCAACTCCACGGTGTTACGAATCTCCCAATTTAAACCAGCCAGAAATCTAGCCATGGTCGCCTCCCTGTCCTCGTCAATATTGGCTCGAATCATAGACACCTCCATTTCCTTGAAGTACTCATCCAAACTCTTCGACCCCTGTCGTAGGTTCTGCAACTTGTTGTACAACTCTCGGTAATAGTGAGTTGGAACAAACCGCTTCCTCATCACAGCTTTCATCTCGGCCCATGTTTCAATAGGTTGTTCTCGGTTCCGCCTCCGACTGGTTACAAGCTGATCCCACCAAACCAGTGCATATTCAGAGAACTCTATCGCTGCCAACTTCACCTTCTTGAGCTCAGAATAGTTATGACAGTCAAACATCAGCTCCACCTTACGCTCCCACTCCAGATACAACTCGGGATCGTTCTTCCCTAGGAATGAGGGAATATTCATCTTGATGTTGCCCAAATTGTCATCTTCCCGGTCTCTACCTCCTCGCCTCCTCCCATCAGTTTCAGAATTTTCATCTTCATCGGATCCAAAATCCCTATGTCGTTCATGGTGACGATGATTGCCATTCCGACCATCTCGTTGTCTCCGATTAGGCCTCTCTTCTGTCATTCGGTCATGCATTGACTCCATTTCCGAGGTAACGAACTTTTTCAACTCAGATCGCAAGGCCTCCATGATGAACTTAGTTTGGATGTTGGCCACCGTGCCGTCCACCTTTGGCGAAGACCCACCAGACATCCTGCAAAACAACGTTAAAACAAACACAAGAGAATTAAAGAAATCTTTCCCTCACAGCTCTCGTATGTCTCTCAATATAGGAGGTCACTCAGAATTCTCTCACTTTCTCCCTTAAGAATCGAACTTCCGGAATTACCAGCCGAATTTCACTCCAACAATATCAACGAAAACACTCAATAGGTTGGTCGGTTGGAAGGTGATAGAATTTGGCACGAAAATTTCGATAGTACCAAAGTAGCTCAAAACGATGCCGAAAATCTCAGGAATCACACACAAAATTTTGGTTAAAGAAAATTTTTCCCGCCAAAATATTTTTTTTTTTTTTTTTGGTGCGGTCGATGAACAGTAAAAGGGGGAGAAGAAACGAAAAAAAAAAATTTGAAATAGAAGGGTTACGAAAAAGGGAGAAAAAAAAAAGAACAAACGAGGTACGAAATCAGAAAATAGCCCTAACCTGGGCTCTGATACCAGATGATACGCACCTCGATCGGAAGGGAAGAAGAAACGGAATAATTGAAAGGATACCTGGTGGAGATCCCAAAACCTTTGAATCTACCCCCGAAATGATTTAGATTCGGCGACCTAAACCCCAACGGAACGCGACTCAACAATTCGGAGACGATGAATGACACACAAACGAAGGATGGAAGCTTCGTTGATTCGCCGGTGAATTCTTTTGGTAAAACCCGGAAGAATTCGGAAAACCCAAGGAGAAATATATCTCACGAAAATAATTTATTCAAATATCAAAGTCTGTCTGTAAAAACAATGTTTTGGACCTTAAATAGGCATAGAAAACCCTAAAAACGAAAAAGGAATAAAAGACAAAAAGCTGGAAAATAATTAACGTCTGCGATGCTGAAATCGTGGACCTGTCGGCCGACAGGATATAGGTGTCGGCCGACACCGAACCCGCAGCTCGGGTTTCAACTCGGGTTCAACCTCGTGTTCCACAGAAACTCCTCCTCGACCCTTTTGTCGTCCGACAGGTCTAGGTGTCGGCCGACACCTAGCCAAAAATCTGTCCCGAACTCCTCGGCATGTTCTCGGCTCTCGTTTGACCTCCGTTCCGGCGTCTTCTTCGCCGTTCCAGCTGGAAAACGAACTTCTTGTCTCTTGGACTGACCTCGGGCCGCATCAGTATCATTAATTATCTATTAACAGTTTTAAGATCTAAAGTCATATGAATAAAATCATATTTAATTAAGTAGTACTAACCAATGTTTATTAACTATAAAAACATATTGAAATAATATTCTAAAAAATAAACAGTTAAAGAAACATAATTTAAATCAGCGGGTACTTTTTATTTAAAAGTTCAAAATGAGGGTTAGTATTATAAATGGGTAGATTGATGGATTTTTTTGAAGTATTTAGTAAAATTTGTACTACACTATTAAGCTTTGTATTTTTTTCAAATATTAGTATAATTTTCAAACTTATGTTTTGGCGCTAAAGAGTGTCATGTCAATTGAAAACAATTAAAGAAAAGCAATTGTTGTCGAAACACTGATAATGGTAACATGTAATTCTCCATTAAATTTTTTGAAACACTTCTTTATACACTACATTTGTGTAATCTTTCGACTATCATCACATACTAAAAATCTTTAACCCGACTCTGGATGTGAATCTAGACACAACATACAATTGTCCATGCGAAAATAATGGCTTCCTTAAAAATATAACAACCCTCCCTGAACAAAGACTGCCATTGACTCATATATATTGTGTGAAATTAAGGACGTGACGGAATTCTCCAAATCCCAACCCGTCCCGTCTCGTCTCGTCTTGCCTCGTCCCATCTCTTATTGTAAAGTCCCGTCGCGTCGAGTCTCGTCTCGTCCCGTCTCGTCCTATCTCGTCACGTACTGTCCCGTCTCGTCATGTCTCGTCCCGTCCCGTCTAATTCTCACCATACTCATCGCAGAGTAAGAACTTCTACCCGACTCTGTTGGTCACTATCAAAACAGCAACGTACAATTGTTTATGTATAAATGACGATCTCTTCAAAAATATATACCAACGTTGGACAATAAGTGAATTTACATTTATTAATCATCATCACATGATATCATGATTGAAAGTTGTCTCCGTTGAAAACCGCATGGAAATATTGAATCTCATGACATTCGAAGAATATAAATCTTGTCGCCAGAGATTTTTCTCCACAATACTTTTGCATCGATGACATAATTACCAAGTTTTGTTATAAGTAATTGCGTTCAATTACACAGACACTTGGGAAAATCGATATTCCTCAAAATTATTATCGTGACACCAATTAACCTTACAAACAAAGAATTATTTAAGAATAAAATATTAAAAAACGTTTTATTTATAAGATTATGACTAATTTGAAGCCTCATATTCTTAACAGAAGATACTCAATCAAAAAACTATTGTAGCATATAAGTTTCTCCCGTCGTCGTGCATGAACAAAAATAGGTTTCTCCCGTGCAGATAATCAATCAAAAAACTCTCGTAGCATATAGGCTTCTCCCGTCGTTATGCTAAACAAAAGATTTTATCGTCAATTCTAGTGTAAATATTTTTTTATTATGTTAAGCAAAAAATCTTTTATCGTCATCTATAATTTAAATATTTTTTCAATTATGTTAAGTAAACGACTTTCATTTTCATCTCTAGTTTAAATATGTGTTTACTATGTTATGAAAAAGACTTTTATCTTCATCTCTAATTTAAATATTTTTCTACTATGTTAATCAAAAGACTTTAATCGATATATTAGTTTAAATATTTTTCTACTATGTTAATCAAAAGACTTTAATCGATATGTTAGTTTAAATATTTTTTTAATTATGTTAAACACTATCTTCTTTGGTTTATATATTTTTCTATTATGTTAAGGAAAAATTTTTAATCTTCACTTTAATCGTCATCTCTAGTTAAAATATTTTTCAATTATATTATTAATTAAAAGTCTTATCGTCATATAAGTAAATGATTTTTTATCTTCAACTCTAGTTTAACAAAAAACTCTCGTAATTATTTCAATTGTCAATATTTTGTAGCATACAAATTAGTGGGACATGCACCAAAATCGATATTTAAAAAAAAAAATATGAATATGGTTGATAAGTACCTACTCATGTTCGGATATTCTGATTTATAACGAAATACTTGAATATTCAAGATTTTTATAAATAAGTGAAATAATATAAGACTTAAGCATTATATATCAAAGTATCAACACTATAATTCAATATTCCAAACCTCATTTAATTATTCGTACTCCTTTTTTATTTGTTTAAATGTTTTCTCATATTGTAGTTTTATTAATGTCCGAGTAATCCTTATTTTTCGTTATTTTTGTTGAATGAGAAATTTTTTTATTGAAAAAATAAACAATTATTAAGAAGTAAATACCACAATTACACTTTTTAATTTTTAAAAATAAATCTTAAATTAAATTGTCACAATTACGCCTCACTCTCAACTCAAGATTCAGAAATTCACCCTGAAATATAAAAATCATTCCCACATCTCTGAGAAAACTCACCCTCCCTAAAAATCATTTTCTACTGGACTACACAGAAAAGATATGCCAAAATTCAGTCACCGTTAATCTACTCGACTCCATTTTAAAATTTAATTAATTATTTTGAAATGCCTTTTTATCTTTTATTTGTAATATTTGTAGTATTAATAAAAAAAACATAAAATCATGAAATTTTATACAATATCCTAGTATTATACTAGTAAAATTACGGTAAGGGTAATAGTGTAATTAGTATTTTTCAAAATGTCCCCCATATAATTACAATATTAAAACTTCTTCAATTAATAAAAAAAAACTAAAAATATTGAACATTAAACTGTAAATTTAATTTTATGGAGTGCAAGTTACAATTTATCATATTACACTTTTTTCTTAATAATTCTTAAATTTTTTTTTTTATTTATTTATGACCAAATAAAAAACAAAATATTTTACAATTAAAAAATAAATTAAATTTAAAAAAAAGGTAAAAAAAAGTAATTGTAATTTTCTTTTTTGCGGGACTAAGCAAATTATTCCATAGAATAAATTTGGGATAGAATCATATTTAGTCCCTCCGAGAAATGCCATTTTCATAAACGGACAATAACATTTTTTTATCCGATTTGGTCCTTTGGCTACTGTTCCGGCAAAAAATGGCACGTGATTTCACCCCACCGCCGGAAAGCTGACGTGGCATTGCCACCTCAGCCGAAACTGCCACGTCATTAGGAAGAAATGCAATTCAAAAAATTTTGGGCTTGGCACCGCCGGAAAGCTGACGTGGCATTGCCACCTCAGCCGAAACTGCCACGTCATTAGGAAGAAATGCAATTCAAAAAATTTTGGGCTTGGTAGGGTTCAAACCTGGGCATGTGGAGGGAGAGTTGACAGCCTAAACCACTAGGCTACATGACCTAATTGTAAAAATTGGTAGTATTATTTTATATATACGCTATAATTTATAGTATAAATTATAAATTACATAATTAATTAACAATTATCATATAAATAATTATACACACTAACATTTTTTTTTATGTCACTTAATATGTATATACTTAAAAATAAAAATTATTTTACCTTTTTACATAAAAATATATTTTGATGGACACGGAGCAAGCACAGGTAGACATGGAGCTGGGGGAATGACTGCTAAGGAATGAAGCCAGCCACGGGTGCGACTAGAAGACTTCGCTAGAAGAATTCAAGTCCAAGAAGAAAATACCAAGTATATTAGCTGTGCATGCAACAAGCTCGAAGCGCGAACACATGCTAGTGTGGCAGCGGGTAGAGCTACGTTCATCAAGTACGGAACAATGGAATATTCGTTGAAGATGCCTTGGGCTCGGTTGTTCCATTGGGCCGTAATGGGCGCGGCCCATTAAGCGTGAAATCCGGAAACCTTAATTTATGATGCCTATAAATAGTGGGTTATTGGATTTCATTTACGACACTTTTGATTAGACATATTCTAGAGAGAGAATTATTGTAGACCGAGATACTTCGCTAGAAAGCTCCGGTCATACCCTCTGTTTAGTCTTAGTAGTACTCATCGCTAGATTAGTTCTACCTAAACTTAGTTTTTGGTCGTGTGACCTTTCTACAAGATTCGCTAGAATTTTGTAGATGTTTTTGTAAAGTGGTTCCACCCATTTCAAGATCAATACAAGTTTACTTTACAAAATCTCAAATTGTGTTAAGTAATTGTACTCTACCCTTCACTACTTCTCTATAGGTAGATCATAGTACAATTTACACAATTTTAGACCTTTCTCAGAGGGACTAAATATGATTCTATCCCAAGAAATTTAAATACTCATAAACACAAAATAAATACTCACACAACTTATTTTAAAGTCTCAAGTCTCAATAAGAAGGCAAAAGTCAAAACACAAGATTAAATTGTTAATCTGGCTTAAAATTCAACTAAAAATCACCTAAAACTAAACAGGAATATTGACTATAAAGAGACACATGAGCTAAAAACAAAAATCATCCATCAGCACCAGCACCGGGGTTAGTCAGTTGACCGATGAAAATCAAGACACCGGTTGCGTCTTCTCTCACTACAAACAAAAACGGATGGTCTGCCACAAAATCCAAAGTTTCATACTTAACTGGGCCCAAGGACCCACAAATGTTCATCACCACGGCAGTAGCAGCCGCAGCCTCTGTACCCTCTTCATTCACCTCGATAAACGACTTGTGAAAAACTTTGGAAACACACAAATCATCATCAACCATCTCAGTCAAGCCACCCTCGAAAAGGAGATCCAATGCCCGCCCCTTGAGGAGCTCAGAAGCCTCAAACCCATAATTCATTTTAAACTTGGGAACAAGAAACTTTCCGACTTTCACTAACTTATAAGGGAGGTGTTGTTCCACGAAATCACGTTTCAGGCCCCCATACTCACAGACGAAATCAACTCCTGATCCAAATTTCTCGACCAGGGACGGGAGCCCATCTTTGTCATTGGGAAGAAAGATGTGCATCGAGAATCGACGTCCATCCCCACCTCGTTGGTAAGGTAGGCTTAGGACTTTGAAACCGTCACAGGCACGTATGAGTTGTTTTTTCTTGCTTGTCATGAAGGGTACTTGGGCTGAACTTCCGTTCATGAGGTAGAATTCATGGTCTTTTGTTAGGGATGAGTCGAACTTCTTGCTCCAGATGCCTTTGAAGTAGATGGCATTCGCAAATATGAGCCTGGTTCTATCATCGACTGAATCGGGTGGAAGTATATCTTTGATGAGGCTGTTCGTTTGCTTGTCGGCCCAAGCGTTCACTTCCTGTCTAGCTTCATCAGGCTTTGGAAATCATTCATGCATAGGGAAAATCAAATTAAACAATCAGCAGTGTATATATATATACATCAATTTGAAACACGAATTTCTTTGTGTTCAGAGTAACTAATTAGAACAGATAAAAACCATAAATTACAAATTAAATGGGATGCAGGGGATCAATTAGTAAAAATAAATTGGGGGCAAATTTCATATGAAATTAGGTTTACCTTAGTTTGAAAATCGACTTGATTGGAAGAAGCTTTGTAATCGTTCTCGATAATTCCTTTGAAATCGGGCTTGAAGGTGAGCCTCCGATCAACCCAGACGCCGTTGGCGAAGGACAGGCGCGGCCCCCCGAGCGGCGAACCGTCGGTGAGCACCCGCGTCGCTTGCTTGGCAAAGAGCGTGATGAGTTCCTCGACTGAATCGGACTTGAAATAAGCAAGGAGCTGATCTCGGGTCGGGCCTCCGGACCCGGCAGCGACGAGGGAGAGCGCGACGTGGATGGACAGCGGCGAGAAGACGAGGTTGCGGCCTTTGGCTTCGGTGGAGATGAGGTGGCTCGCCAGCGACGACGAGACTTGGGACTGCTTCGTCATTGATTCGCTGAGGCGGTCCATTTCGGCGTAGGATCCATGGAAATACATTATTATTGCTCGACTCGACTGTGTGCTTCTGACGGTGCAGCAGTGCGTGTTTTCTCTCCTATTTATAGATGAAGAAACACATCGAATACAGTAATAATTAGTCTAACCTAAAAATACAATATTCCCTATTTTATCAATAATCCCTAAATCTATTGAATAAATACTTCCTATCTACATCTACACTAATTAGATGTTTGAATAATTATATTATAATTTCTACCATAATTAAATTTCCTAAAAAAATAACTATAATCATAAATAAATTTGGAAGCATATTTAAATAAAATATTATATGAATTATAAATTCGTAACGATATTCACTATTCGTATAAATTAGGAAAAGACACAAGGTGTACCGAGCTTCCGGTACACCGCCAATCAAAATATGACACATGTCATTAATTAATTAATTAATTAGATAAATATTATTTTAATTATTATAAAATTGAATTATTAATTAGGAAAATAAATCATGAGAATCTTGTAAAAAGTTCAAAAAATAAAATCAATATAATCTTTCCAAATATTAAATATACTAGAAAATCTATTAGATTTTTTCCTCTTATAATATAATAGTAACTAAAAAATAAAATAAAATAAAATAATATATATACTAAATTGAAGAAAAAAAAACGTACGATTTTTTTTAAAAAACTGACGATTTTAAAAAAAAGTAATTTTTAAAAAAAATATATTTATATTTCATTTTTTTAAGTAAAATTAATTTATACAATATTAAATTTTATATACACTAATTTAATTATTAATTTATAAATAAATATATTTAAAAAATATGAATAATATATGTGTATGTGATAATTATTGTTTTAAAATGACTGATTCATTCGATCTATCTTATATATGTAAATATGAAATAAAAATGAATTCATAATTAGTATTTATTTTTTTAAGAACCATGAAAATTTGAATCAAATATGAATTGAGTCAAATAATTCTATTAATTTTTCATTCTATCGTTATTCATGTACAAATGACAATAATTAATTTTATTTTTTAGGATTAAATTGTAAGAAAAACTATTTTGCGCATGTCAAAATATTTTAATATTATTACTAACCTGACATGTGATATTATGTTTCGTATTTATTAAAAATAAAAATAATATACTTTAAATAAAAATAATATTTTGATTTAAATATTACATTTGATAGCTCAATTTTCAATATTATCTCACTTTTAATTATATTTTTCAATAAAATAAGAATGTCGTAGTATTCAATTCGAATATTATGTTCAATTTTGCAACTTATCTTTATAGTCTATCTTGTATAACTGTATCAATGTTAAGTAGATAGAGTATGGTTTTAAAAGTTTATTTCATGTCAAACAAAAATAACATTAAATAACGAATTTACGTTAAATTTATTCATTTTTTTAGTAATGACTCACTTGATTTGTAGTCACGCAAAATTAAATTAAACAATATAGTAAAATTATGTTTAATTTTCAAATATATATTATCAACATGTGAAATTAAATAAATATATTAAATAAAATAAATATTGATTTTTCACAAAATTAAAGAGTTCATGATATATTCATTCTAAGTTTAGAAAATTACATATATTATTATAATTTTAATACCTAATTATAAATTTTAAAACATTAAAAAATTATTTTTCTTAGAAAAAAATCAAATTTTCTATGTAAATGTAGATAGTACAAAAATAAAATAAAATAAGATTATATTTATTCAATGAATAAATTATATGTTTTTAATTTTATAATTAGGTGTTAGCGGAAAATTATATATAATTTTCAAATATTACAATAATTTTTTAAGAAAATTAAATTTAATTAATGAATGTGACATTTTCTCAAGATAATACAAAAATAAACTTATAAAATTATGTTTACTTAACATTGATACAAGATAAAATGATAGAGATAATTTAATAGAGATAATTTTCACGTAGATCTCTATTATGATAATATTTTAAAATTGAACATATTATTTGAATTGAATATTATTTTATTATTATTTTTAAATAGAAAAAATAATTTAAATAAAAATCGTATAATATTTGATTTAAATATTACAATGATATCTCAATTTTCAATATATATATATATATATATATATATATATATATATATATATATATATATATATATATATATATATATATATTGAATATTTTATTTATTTTATTTTAATTTATCTTGATTATTGATTATTTAATATTTTTAAATTAATTCAAAAAAATAATGAATTTTTATACTAATTTAATTAATTATTTTTTTACTTTATTTTTAATCTATTTTGATTATTGATTATATAATATTTTTAAATTAATAATAAAAAATTGTAAAATTCTATTAATTTAATTAATTATTTTTAATCTCTTACTTACATTTTTTTTAATGTTTTTTTACGATTTAATATATATTTTATTTATTTATCTGTTATTTATATTTTAAGGAAAACAATCTAATAAATTTTGAAAAATATTCAATATTTGGTATGATTATATTGATTTTATTTACTTAACATTTTAGATAATTTGGTAATATATTTTCCTAATTAATAATTCAATTTAATAATATAAAATACTAATTATTTAATTAATTAATTTTAAAATGTCACGTGTCGTATTTTGATTGGTGGTGTACCGGAAGCTCGGTACACCTTGTGTAACGGTATCATCTTCCAATAAATTATATGAATACTATACGTATCGAAATTATATAAGAAACTAATTGTTGGGGAATAAGAATCCGGTCCACGACACGTGTCTAGTCAAACGTCACGTCAGCAAACGAGGAAGTCAATCTAAGAGAAAGCCGAAAAGACTGTCAGAAACGCTCAGGCCAATATTCCAGAAAATATAGACAGGAAAAATCGCCCTGACCAGACAGGGAAGATCGCCCTGACCAGACAGGAAGGATCGCCCTAGCGAAATATAGAAGATGCCCAGACAGTGGAATAGGAGGTAGAAGGATGAAGCTCCATGCCGCGCCGGGAGATCCCCAGTGGACATTTCAGAAAGTCAACGAAGTGGGAGTGGGGTTTAAGAGCATCTCCAGTGGTAATTTCAACTTTTTGGGTGAGGAGTAGACCACTTATGCGCCAACTCATACTTTTTTTACTTCTACCTAAAAAAACTTCTACCTCGTCCAATGGTTCTACCTACAAAAGTCCCACCACTAACTTATTTTTTTTATTTTTATTTAATATTTATAGAAATAATCAAGAATATACTGATTTTAAAATTTTAACTATTTCAAAATTTTCATTTTTAATTAAATTTTATATAAAATAAAAATAGTTTCTAACGCTAAAAATTTAACTATTTCAAAATTCTTATTTTTAATTAATTTTTATATAAATAATTTTAACGCAAAAAAATTAACTATTTAAATTTTTTTATTTTGTATTAATTTTTATATAAAATAGAATAATTAGTTAAAATACAAAATAAGTTAAAATTTAATCTATTTCAATATTCTTAATTTTAAATAATTTTTATATATTCAAAATTATTATTTTTAATTAATTTGTATATAAATAATTTTTAACGCTAAAAATTTAAATATTTAAATTTTTTTATTTTGTATTAATTTTTATATAAAATAGAATAATTCGTTAAAATAAAAAATAAGTTAAAATTTAATCTATTTCAAAATTCTTAATTTTAAATAATTTTTATATAAAATAAATAATAATCCATTACGTTAAACATTTTAATTTTGTTAATTAATAATATTAAATAATAATAATAAATTAATAATGATAAATAATAATAATAATATAATTTACTTTTACCCGGGTAGAAGTTCTTCTACCCCAGATGTTTTAGGAACTCCTAATTTTAACACGTTATCGCATCTCCAATGGCTTCTACCACATTTTTGGGGAGAGGTAGAAGTACACATAAACTTTTACCTCTCCATTGGAGATGCTCTAATGGGAAAATATAGTGGAATTTGAGGTCCAATACATGTCTTCCATATGTTGTATGTGTCATGTGCATGCTAAATAGGTGTCAAAAAAGTTAGGCTTGTGTAAGAGTATAAAAGGAGGGATTTTGAGTGGAGAAAAGGGGAGGATTCACTTGTAACATTTTTACACTTGAATAAAAGACAATAAAAAGAGAGAGCATTACTAGCTCAAGATCTTCATCTTCTCCATTTCGTGTTCTTCATACTAATTTCCAGAATCGACCTATTCTCCCTATTTTTATCATGAATTGTGTTGTGTCAATGAACTCAGAACCCCCTGTCCAGTAGGTACCCATATATAATTAAATCGACCACCAACACTAATATATACAAATCATAAATTAAACTAATTAATATTTACATAATTCAATAAATATTTAGGGACATTTGAATTGAAAAAAAAAAAAAAAAGTTCAAAACGTCAAATAAAATAAAAATATGACGAGTAACTAAGCCTTTTCCGGCCCATAGCTTATTCCGAATGTACAGTGCATCGTACATGTATATGTACCATAAATCACTAGAGAGACAAAATTGTTGATATTAAAATTTTCATATTAAAATTTTTATATAAGTTCACATTTAAATACTTTTTTTATTTAAAATAAATGTGTTTTAATATTTTAAATTATATTTTCAATTTAAACGCAGTCTTTTTAAAATTATCAGTGTAAAATAATTATTTATTTTTAAAAAAATTATCTTAAAATTATTTAAATATTTCCCTTAAAATTAATCAAAATTATTTAAACATTAATAAATAATTTAATGATTGATTTAAAATTTCAAAACAATTGAGGAATAGTAAATAGAGATTTGATATAATTATTAATAAATTGTGCATGAACTTACGATGACAAATATTTTGAATAGGAAATAATATTTTTTTTATTAATTTCTTGGGAGATGCCAAATTTCAATAGTATTAGTATTAAATAATTTTTTGCATTTATAAATAATGTCAAGTTTAAAATGAATAATAGTATTTTTTATTTATTAATTTTTCAAAAGAAAATAATAAAAATGTGATGTTCGATTATAAAATAAGCATTGACACGATCAAAGAAGGAAAACAAGATTATTTGTCGTGCAGTGGTCCTAGAGATCGGAAGTGTTGAGGAAAGTGGACAGAAACAAATGTGAGCCGGAGTCCGGCGACACTGACTCCCACACAATAACACTACTACTGAAGCAAACACTAAAATCTCACACACGTCAAAGTCACTCAACACACACTTCACCGCGAGTTTGTATTGAGTATTTCGAACTCAAACACAAAGAGAAACCATCACACAACAAACGATTTTACGTGCTTCGATCACCGGAAGGTGATGTACGTGGACGGTGGAGGGGAGGGATGTTATGGTATTATTCGAAGCTCAAAAACAATTGTACAAAGCTCTCTCTAGCTCAATGTTTGCATATCAATCGCTAACACGCGATAATATACTGAAAATGAAATGCACAAAATCGATGAACACATCCTGGTTATCGAGCTGTAACAATCTCGCAAATCTCAACCGTGAGATCATGCGTTGCAATTCTATGTGCGTTTCCTAGATGAGCTGGCAAGGATCACGTAGCCACAAGAATCATGTCGAATGGTGAAGAATCCGCTGAGAAATCGATCGACCTAGACCGCTGCACCAATGCCCAAATCAGCATCAAAACGATGCCGTTTTGTTCTTCCGCGAAATCCAAATATGGGCAAAATACCAATTTGCCCCTGCATTGCATTTTGTCATTTTTGCCTCCGGAAATAATTTTTCGTGTACATTTCAACAGCAAGTCTACCCAATAAAACTTTTGAATTGATAGGAAAATGCTTGGACCAATTAATAAGATCGCGCCTCACCCCGCATAACTTGGAGGCGGCCCCGAAAATGCTTAGAAATGATTGAGCATATGACAAGAAGAAATGTTTGGGAACACTACAGGAAGATATTATAGCGCATGGAGGCGAAAATGCTGAGAAATATGGGCACACACAAACAAAATTAGAGGCGAAAATGCTAAGAAATATGGGCACACTCAAACAACATTAGAGGCTGCACGTACCAGACGATGACTCGAGCCAACTGAGCCAGAGCTGTTCGAGCTAAGAAGACTAGAAGATTAGAGATGATTTTTTTTAATATCAAACTTGTAAAATTGCTTCTCATTTGAATTTATAACTTCTAAAATTTGATCATTTGTTATTATTTGTAATTTTTACTTCCGAAATTAAATATAATTTCAAGTCTTTTTTCAATTTTTTTTTTTCAAATTTCTGTTTACAAAAATTTATAAAATATTAAAAAAATAAAAAAATAAAATAAAAAGTAAAACAAGCGGTTTTGGCCAGTTCCTAACTGGAGTGGGACTGCCGGTTCAGGGAACCGGAAACCAGTTTTGGTCAGTTCGGTCCAAGTTCCTTGCTTCTCAGAATCGAGACTGTCAATTTCGGAATCGTCAGTTTCGGAAGTGTCGGTGTCGGGAATCGGCTTAGTGAGTTGACCGATGAAAACCACGACACCAGACACATCTTCTCTCACTAGGAACAAAAACGGATGGTCCGCCACAAAATCCAACTTAACTTCTTCCACATAGCCCTCCAAACAAAATCCCATACGGTCTTCCACAACCGAAACAGCCGCCGCCTCCGTTCCTTCCTCATTCACCTCGATAAATGACTTGTGATAAATTTTAGAGACATGAAGTTTATCATCTTCCACAGGCGAATCAACCATCTCGGTCAAGCCACCTTCGAACATGAGATCCAAACCCCGTCCCTTGAGGAGCTCAGAAGCCTCGAACCAAAAATCCATTTTAAACTTAGGAACAAGAAACTTTCGGACCTCCACCGACTCACGAGGGAGGTGGTGTTTGATGAAATCAACTTCTGTCCCAAATTTCTCGACCAGGGACGGGAGCCCATCTTTGGCATCGGGAAGAAAGATGTGCATTGAGAATCTACGAGGTTTATCCTGGCCTTGTTTGTAGGGTAGAGTTAGGACTTTGAAACCGTCAAAAGCACGTATGAGTTGTGTACGATCACTGGTCATGAAGGGTACTTTGACTGAAGTCCCGTTCATGAGGTAGAAATTGTAGTCTTGTGTTAGGTATGAGTCAAACGGATCTTCCCAGTCTGCTTTGAAGTAAATGGCATTTGCAAGTAAGAGCCTCGTGAAACAACTCAGGGAATTGGGTGGAAGTATATCTTTGATCAGGCCGTTTGTTTCCTTGACAGCCCAAGCGTTCACTTCTTGCCTAACCTCATCCAACTATATATGGAAATCAAAGTGTAAACAATTTCAAACAAATTACAAATAAAACCCCTAAATTAATTGCCACTACTACAAGGTTTATAATTAAAGCAAATCAATTACAAAAAACCCTAAATTAATTACAAATTTAGGTTTACCTTATTTTGAAAATCGGCTCGATTGGAAACCGCTTTGTAATCATTCTCGACGATTCGTTTGAAATCGGGCTTGAAGGTGAGGCTCCGATCGACCCAGACGCCGTTGGCGAAGGACAGGCGCGGTCCACCGAGCGGCGAGCCGTCGGCGAGCACCCGCGGGACTTGCTTGGAGAAGAGGGTTTTGAGTTCGTCGACGGAATCGGTACTGAAATAGGCGAGGAGCTGATCTCGGGTAGGGCCTCCCGACCCGGACGCGGTGAGGGCGAGCACGACGTGGATGGAGAGCGGTGAGAAGACGAGGTTTTCGCCGTTGGATTGGGTGGAGATGAGGTGGCTCGCCAGCGACGAGGAAAGGTCGGAGGACATTGTTGCTTGCTCGACCCCATCTTCAATAGAGTATTTATAGAAGAAGCAGCAAATTAATTAATTAATTAAAGAATTAACCTTTTACACGAAATCTTCTAAATAAATTAGTAGTGTATATGTATTCCTTAATTATCTGCAAAATAAATTAGTAGTGTATATGTATTCCTTAATTATCTGCAAAGATATTAATGAAATTTTATTCTTAACCCCTTGGGTTTCTTGTCAACTGAAATACTATATAGATGGTCTAGGAGATGCTACTTCAGGTGCAATACACTTGGTTGGTGGCATATTAACTGTGGATGCATACACAATACACGGGTGTGTGTGATTGTGTGTGTATTGAATATAATAATATTAAATTAACGGTTAAGATCTATATGGTTTGGGTGTGTGTGATTGTGTGTGTATTGAATATAATAATATTAAATTAACGGTTAAGATCTATATAGTTTACTCCTCCGAGAGTAGCATAGATAAAACCCTAGGAGATGCTACTCCAGGTGCAATACACTTGGTGGCATATTAACTTTGGATGCATACAGCTATTCCAGGTGCAATACACTTGGTGACATATTAACTTTGGATGCATACACAATACACGTCGGGTGTGTGTGGCTATATAGATGATAATAATGATCGACACTTGTTAATCAAGAAAACCGAACAGACCGAATTATCAATTAATCGAAAATCATGAAGTCATAAAAAAAATATGAATTGTTGCAAATAATAATTTTACTGTGTTAAGTGAATTTAAATCATATATTTTTTTACTCGAGTACTGTAACAGAAGATGATATGCATTCACTTGTGTGTGACATCATGGTATCTTTATTCTTGGAATTCAAGATAATTCAACAATAGAGCTCGATCCAGCCAACATTCAACGACATTAGAAACATTATAAATACTCATAAGTAGCCAAAGAATAACTTGTCAATAGGGCTTCAATAGCAATTAATTTATTGATGCAAACCAAAACCAAGATTAAATTGTTAATAGGGCTTCAATAGCAGCCAAATTAAAGTGCAAAATTCCACTAAAAATCACCAAGAAAACGAGGAATATTGACTATAAAGAGACCAACAGAAAGATAGATTTGAAACCCTCTCTTGCACACGAGCTAATTATAAATTTTTAACAAACATCACCAATCATTCAATCATTAGCAAGACTACAAGAGGGTTAGTGACTTGACCGACGAAAACCACAGACACCCAACAAAATTAGAGTGTGCACGTACCGGTGACTCGAGCGAGCTGAGCCAGAGCTGTTCAAGCTAAGAAGAGTAGAGAGGTCTGAAATTAAATATATAAGTTCAGTCTTTTTTTCAAATTTCTGTTTACAAAAATTTATAAAATACTAAAAAAATAAAAAATAAAAATAAAAAGTGAAACATGCGGTTTTGGCCAGTTCCGCCAGACCGGAGCGGGACTGCCGGTTCGGGGAATCGGGAACCGGTTTTGGTCGGTTCGGTCCAGGTTCCTTGGTCCTCAGAGTCGAGACTGTCACTTTCCAAACCGTCACTTTCGAAACCATCGGTGTAGGGAATCGGCAGTCCAAACGGTTTAGGCACGTCTTCCATTGGGTTAGTGAGTTGACCGATGAAAACCACAACACCCGAGACATCTTCTCTCACTACGAACAAAAACGGATGATCCGCCACAAAATCAATCTTGATGTTTTCCACATAGCCCTCCAAAGAAAATCCCATATCGTCGTCCGACTCAACAGAAACAGCCGCCGCCTCCGTGCCTTCCTCATTCACCTCGATAAATGACTTGTGAAAAAATTTAGAGACAAAAAGTTCAAAGCGATCCGTACGTGGATAAACCATCTCGGTCAAGCCACCCTTGAAAATGAGATCCAAACCCCGTCTCTTGAGAAGCTCAGAAGCCTCAAATCCGAAATCCATTTTAAACTTGGGAACAAGAAACTTTCTGACATCCACATACGAACGAGGGAGGTGGTTGTTTATGAAATCAACTTTAGACCCAAATTTCTTGACCAGGGCCGGGAGCCCATCTTTGGCATCAGGGAGAAAGATGTGCATCGAGAATCTACGATGTTTATCCTGACCTTGTTCGTAGGGAAGGGTTAGGACTTTGAAGCTGTCAAAGGAACGTATGAGTTGCCTATTCCAGTTGGTCATGAAGGGTACTTTGACTGAAGTTCCGTTCATGAGGTAGAATTTGTGGTCTTTTGTAAGGGACGAGTTGAACTTATCGTCCCATACTCCTTTGAAGTAGATGGCATTTGCAAGAATGAGTTCAGTTAATTTATCGACGGATTTGGGTGGAAGTATATCATTGATGAGGCCGTTTGTTTCCTTGCCGGCCCAAGCATTCACTTCTTGCCTAACTTCATCAGCCTATGGAAGTCAAAGTGTAAACAATCAGTGGGGAGAATTAATAATTACAGAGTATAAATTATTTGAAACAAATTACAAGTAAAACCCCTAGATTAATTACTAGGACTACAAAATAAGGTTTATAATTAAAGCAAATCGATTTAAAAACCCTAAATTAATTACAAAATTAGGTTTACCTTATTTTTGAAATCGACACGATTTGAAGCAGCTTTGTAATCGTTTTCGACGATTCGTTTGAAATCGGGCTTGAAGGTGAGGCTCAGATCGACCCAGACGCCGTTGGCGAAGGACAGGCGCGGTCCACCGAGCGGCGAGCCGTCGGCGAGCACCCGCGGGACTTGCTGGGAGAAGAGGGTTTTGAGTTCGTCGACGGAATCGGTATTGAAATAGGCGAGGAGCTGATCTCGGGTCGGGCCTCCCGACCCGGCTGCGGTGAGGGCGAGCACGACGTGGATGGAGAGCGGTGAGAAGACGATGTTTTGGCCGTTGGATTGGGTGGAAATGAGGTGGCTCGCCAGCGACGAGGAGAGGTCGGAGGACATTGTTGCTTACTCGACCCCATCTTCAATCAAGTATTTATAGAAGAAGCAGCAAATTAATTAATTAAACAATCCACCATTTACACGAAATCTTCAAAATAAATTAGTAGTATATGTATTCCTTAATTATCTGCAGAGATTTTATTGAGTAAATCTCCATGTATTTTTAATAATTCAATATATATACATAAGATTATATACAAATTGATTTGTTGGTTATTTTGTGAGTGTTAGATGTACATAAGTTGAATAACTCTAATCAAAACTAGTAGCTTAACGGAAGCTAAAACTCAAGCTATTCAAAAAATTTATAAGTACGGACTAACATAAGACTCGAGTTCGAGTCCTCATTCATCTTAACCCTTTGGTTTCTCGTAACTTACTTAAATACTATACATGTATATTACATATACTCCTATATCATTATTCATACTGCTAATTTTATTTTGAAATGTTTCTTGTAACTTAAATACTATATTATTAAAAAAATATATACATCAAATCAAATAAAACAACATGTTAGCACAAGATTAAGCAAAACTGCTCAGTTGGTAAAATATTTTCAATTATGTTAGCAAGAATAAGCACAAATTGTAATCAAACACTTGAATTGAGAACGGTAAGTTCCAAAGTTCGAACAAAAAAAAAAAAAAAAATTGAAATCAAGCATATGCATAAATTTCAACCCAACTTTTAACGAATTATAAAACATTCATCGGATAAAAATCTTAAATTACAAATTAATAAGTGTGAATTTGTGTGATTGTGATTTTTTTCACTGGAGTGTAACTGATCGAAGATGATAAACACTTGTTATAACAAGCACTTGTTATAAAGAGGTACAAGTAATTTATTTCCTCTCCTCACCCAAAGAGTCCTCACTCAAAGAGCTTAAATGTGACATCGTTGGTATCAGAGTCACGTCTCTTATGAGCGGTCCACCAGTTTGATCACCTATTGTGTGACGGTCGGACGTGTGATGGCTGCTGGGTCAATCAGTGGGACCGATTTGTCTAGGACTCACAAGTGAGAGACTGTGTTAAAGTTGTGAGTTTGTGATGTCAACTTGTGAGTTGTCCCACTTCGACTTTGTGAAGAATGGGAGACCATGTTATATGGTATTCCACCTAGAACCAATTGATTTTAACATGAAACCTTCTTACGTGTCTTCGGTCTTCCTGTTCCGTCTTCGTGAGCTAAGCGTGAGACCGCACCAACACACTTCCGATTTCAACATCGAGCCAACCTTCAACGACATTAAAAAGACTCTCACAAGCCATGAGTTACTTTAAGCTTTTACTCAAGATTTTTGAGTACAAATTAATTGGCCAAAACACTTACTAATATTTATTGATGCAAACCAAAACGAAGATTAAATTTTGAGTACAAATTAATAGGCCAAAGTGCAAAATTCCTCTAAAAATCACCAAGAAAATGAAGATTTTTTACGACAAATTAATTGGCCAAAACTTTTACTATAATTTTTTGATGCAAACAAAAACCAAGATTAAATTGTTAATAAGGCTTCAATAGAAGCCAAAGTGCGAAATTCGACTAAAATATCACCAAGAAAACGAGGAATATTGACTATAAAGAGACCAATAGAAAGATATACTGCTTCCGTCCCAGATTAACGATCTCCTCTCCTTTGTTGTGAAGGAAGTGTGATCACTGTTGTGTGACATAAAGAGTATAGTATTTTTGAAACCCTCTCTCTACACATTAAAATAAACATCTCACCCATGATCATTCAATCATTTGCAAGAGGGTTAGTGACTTGACCGATGAAAAGGACGACTCCCGAAACATCTTCTCTCACAACAAACATGAACGGATGGTCCGCCACAAAATCCAATGATGGTAGTACCGTAATTGGGCCTGAGGAATAATAAGGCCCAAACTTCACGTAAGAAATAGCCGATAAATGACTTGTGAAAAACCTTCGACACATGCAATTCAGCACCACCTGCAGCTGAGTCAACCATCTCGGTAAAGCCACAACCCTCGAAAATGCGATCCACTCCCCGTCCCTTGAGGAGCTCAGAAGCCTCGAACCCAAATTTAATTTTAAACATGGGAACAAGAAACTTTCCGACATGCACATGCAAATAAGGGAGGTGAAGTCCGATGAAATCGCGTTCTGACCCGTCTCTCGACCAGGGCCGGTAGCCCATCTTTGGCATTGGGAAGAAAGATGTGCATCGATCGAGAATCTACGATTATCCTCACCGTGCTCGTAAGTTAGGGTTAGGACTTTGAAACCGACACAAGCACATATGCGTCTCAAATTGGTGTTAGGGATGAGTCGAACTTCTTGTCCAGATGGCATTCGTGACTATGAGTCTTGTTGAAGAATCGATCGAACCAGGTGAAAGTAGATCTTTGATGAGGCCTTGTCAGCCCAAGTGTTCACTCCTTGTCTAACCTCCTCAGCCTTTTGAAATTAATCATTCATGCATGGATAGGGGAAATTAATGAGAAGTATATATTTGACCACTAATATGGAGTATATATTTAAGTAATAATTTTGATCAAATATATTTAAGTAAGCTATAAAAACCCTAAATAAAAAAGTAAGGTTATTACAAGTTACCTTATTTTGAAAATCTACATGATCGGAAGCAGCCTTGTAATCGTTCTTGACGACTCCTTTGAAATCGGGCTTGAAGTGAAAGTCCGATCGAGCCAAACGCCGTTGGGGGAGGACAGGAGCGGTCCCCCGAGGGGTGAGCCGTCGGAGAGTACCTTTGTCACATGCTGTGAGAAGTGGCCGCGATGAGGGAGAGTGCCACGTGGATGGACAGCGGCAAGAAAACGAGATTGCCGCCCTTGGCTTGGGTGGAGATGAGGTGGCTAGCCAGCGACGAGGAGACGTTAGACTGCTTCATCATTGATTGAGTCATATGGACCGTGTTGAGTTGTTTTCTGGACTATTTATAGATGAAGAATAAAATAAAATAAAATATAGGAGATCCGTATAATCTAATTACCTAAAAATACAATATTTACTTTAGGAAAAGGCTATTTTCACGTCGTTTTATAAATTAAATACTATGATTTTGTAACTAATTAAGCTCAAAAAGATTTTTGAGTACAAATTATAATTGGCCAAAACTCTTACTATAATTTAATTTATTGATGCAAACCAAAACCAAAACCAAGATTAAATTATTAATAAGGCTTCAATAGCAGCCAAAGTGCAAAATTTGACTAAAAATCAAAAACATCACCAATCATTCAATCATTAGCAAGCGTGTTAGTGAGTTGACCGATGAAAATGACGACACCTCACATACAGTAGAAACTCTATACAGTCCTATCGTTGGGACCGGGAAAAAATATTACTATAAAGAGTTTATTCTTATATAGAGTTTTACAAAATAAAAATAATTTTTTCGAATAAAAAATATTATAAATATAAAAATAACCTACATTATATTTATCTATCTTTCAATTCATATAACAAATTTAATAGTTTTGAGTATGAATATTTGACCATATATATATGTAAAAATTGTGTTTAACATATATTAAATAAAATACTAATGAATCTAAAGACTATAAACATTGACCATATAGTATATGTTATTGATTTTAATAAATATTTTGAATCATTTTAAACATGTTATAGATTTTAATAAATAAAAATATTATTAATAAATATTTTTTATTATATATTAATCATTTATTCTTATATAGAGGTATAAATCCTTAAGGCGGGACTCGAAAAATGTATGACTTATGACAATGTGGAGTTTATTCCTAATTATAACTGGTCCCAAGTCGGGACTTTAATTTTTTATTACTATAAGGAGTTTATTCCTATATAGAGTATTACTATATAGAGTTTCTACTGTACTAACTATACATCGTAAATCAAGGGATTGCCTTAAATATAAGAGATAAATATAAACAACAATATCAAACTAATATTGTCTAATACACCCCCGCAGTCGGAGCGGGAGGAGGTCGGAAGCTCAGGCTGGAGGGAAACTTTGTGAAGAGATGGCGCGGCAACCCTTTTGTGAAAATGTCAGCATACTGATACTCGGAGGGTACATGAAGTACACGAACGTACAGTTCCGACTTGTACTTTTTCCCGGACAAAATGTATGTCCAATTCAACATGTTACACCAATCATTCAATCATTAACAAGTGGGTTAGTGAGTTGACCGATGAAAATGACTACTCCCTCCATCCCTTAAGATAGTGCACACTTTCCATTTTTGTCCATCCCTTAAAACAGTGCACATTCCATAAATGGAAAGTCTTTTCACAACTTTATCCTCTCAATACACATTTATTTACCTTTATACCATTACTTTTTCAACTACCTACTTTATTACTTACACATCAATACCTATTATACCCCTACTTTATATTATTAAACACACAAAAAATCACTTTTTCTTAATCTACGTGCGATTTTCTCTATGCACTATCTTGGGGGATAGAGGGAGTACACTGGAAACGTCTTCTCTCACGACAAACAAAAACGGATGGTCCGCCACAAAATCAAACTCTTCTTCCTTCACCCTCGGTGGTCCGCCATAACTAGTAACGACCGCCACAGTAGCAGCCGCGGCCTCCGTTCCTTCCTCATTCACCTCGATAAATGCCTTGTGATAAATTGCGGAGACTTGAAGTTCATCGCTAACATCCTCAGGTGAATCAACCATCTCGGTCAAGCCACCCATTAAAAAAGGGAGATCCAATCCCCAACTCTTGAGGAGCTTAGAAGCCTCAAACTCAAATTCAATTTTAAACTTGGGAACAAGAAACTTTCTTACCTTCACTAATGTTGAGGATTCGAACAAGAACAAACACACCAAACAATCACAGCTGCAGTTTGCCACAAAAGCTCGGCGCCGAGAGCTTCGAGCAACAATGGTGAAATCGGGATACGAAGACAAACGCTCGATCTAAGGATCCTAAAAGTATCTCTGAACTTCCAGGAACACAACACAAAAGAAATCACACGAAATGACACACGATTTTACGAGCTTCGATCGATTGAAAACCGATCTACGTGCTCGGGGAGGGAGGTGGTTCTCGGGTATTATTCAAGCTCTCAAGGCTATGAAAATGAGTTCAGATACAACTCTACATCACACACACACGGTGAATTACATTTATACTCACGCACTAGAATATCCCCAAATCTGAAACTCGTATGAACCCTACGATCAAATCAGTTTGGGCGAATCCACACCACACATTTCTAACAGAAATTGTGATCGTCATGCTGTGCGTGAGCTGACGAGGAACTTGGAGCACTTGGAATCTCGCATTTTCATTCACTAACATATGAGAGAGGGTCGATCCACTGCGCCGCGGCATTTCTGTGAACCCAGGTGAAACGACGTCGCTTTGCCCGAAACGGTGTTGTTTTGTCCTCTGGCGGCAGATTTAAATAAGATGCTGAAAATGGCCACTGTGCCCAAACTCAAAACGCGATGAGATGGTCACTTTGCCCATACTTCAAGAATGTATAGAAACACTTCTAGAATTCAAATCTTGTGTACATTCCAACAACTAACTTACGAGGGATGTGGTTGTTGATGAAATCAACTTGTGACCCAAATTTCTCGACAAGGGACGGGAGCCCATCTTTAGCATCAGGAAGAAAGATGTGCATCGAGAATTCGCGGTTATCCTGACCTTGTTCGTAGGGCAGGGTTAGGACTTTGAAACCGTCAAAGGCACTTATTAGTTGTCTATCATCATAGCTGGTCATGAAGGGTACTTTGACTGAAGTCCCGTTGATGAGGTAGAATTTGATCAAAATACTATGTTTAGATTATTTTGATCAAAATATTGATTAATTATACATAAAAATATTTTTAAAATATTATATTAATTAATTAATTATAAAAAAGTAAAACGATTAATCCCCGCCTAGTCCCCGATTAATCCCTCTAGGCGCTAGGCCCCTAGTCACCGCCCGACTAGCGCCTTTTAGAACCTTGCAAGTTAAGGATCATATTTCTCGCGTGATCATACAAGTTAAGGATCATATAATAATATAATATAGTAGTAAATTTTTATTAATTTCACTGCTGCGATACCAATTTTCCCTCTGTTGCGATACCAAATTTCCCTATTTTTATTAATTTCTTGGTGTCGGTGAGATACCAAATTTCAATACGTGTAAATTTCAATGAATATGGATTCTCTTAATAAATCCCAACCTTTTATTATATAAGTCAAGATCGTCACTGATACTTCCTCAGTCTCAAGATTTTAGGAGTGTGTCATACAATAATTGACATACCAAATAAAACATGTCTCAAGATTTTAGGAGTGTGTCATACAATAATTGACATACCAAATAAAAAAAAAATTATTTTAAAATACAATTTTACACTCTATAAACTCTCTTGAATATAGATTGAATACACTCTCTCTTGAATTTATTCTCAAGAATCCTAAAATCAAACTCTAATGTAAAATTAGGTTTCAAATTTTATTTGGATTGCTTTAAACTATAATTGTTTTATTTCTATTCTTCCATAATATAATGTCCGTTAACAATCCAATTGACTCATTAAAATACGAGAGAGGATGAGATTAAAATCGAAAGAAAGAGAGGATGACATATGTTTTGTAGAGATTAAGAAAAAGAAAGAGAGGATGAAATATGTTTTGTAGAGATTAAGAAAAAGAACGTAAATAAAAAGATTATACGAGAAAAAAAATACTTGCTCTAACACTAAGTTAAATCACCATTGGGCAATTGGGTTAGTGACTTGACCGATGAAAACCACGACACCCGAGACATCTTCTCTAACTACGAACAAAAACGGATGGTCTGCCACAAAATCTAACTTAACTTCCTCATAGCCCTCGAAAGAACATCCCATAAGGTCTTCCTCAACAGTAACAGCCGCAGCCTCTGTGCCTTCCTCATTCACCTCGATAAAGCACTTGTGATAAATTTCCGAGACATAAAGTTCGTCGCCCTCAGGTGAATCAACCATCTCGGTCAAGCCACCCTCGAACATGAGATCCAAACCCCTTCCCTTGAGGACCTCAGAAGCCTCGAACCCAAAATCCATTTTAAACTTGGGAATACGAAACTTTCTGACATCCACATACACACGAGGGAGGTGGTTGTTGATGAAATCAACTTCAGACCCAAATTTCTCGACCAGGGCCGAGAGCCCATCTTTGGCATCGGGAAGAAAGATGTGCATTGAGAATCTACGACTTTTATCCTGACCCTGCTTGTAGGGCAGGGTTAGGACTTTGAAGCTGTCAAAGACAGCTATGAGTTGCCTATTCCAGTTGGTCATGAATGGTACTTGGACTGAAGTCCCGTTCAAGAGGTAGAATTTGTAGTCTTTTGTTAGGGATGAGTCGAACTCATCCTCCCAAACTCCTTTGAAGTAGATGGCATTTGCAAGTACGAGTCTCGTTAAAGGACTAAAGGAACCCGGTGGAAGTATATCTTTGATGAGGCCGTTTGTTTCCTTGTCGGCCCAAGCGTTCACTTCTCGCCTAACCTCATCAAACTATGGAAATCGAAAGTGCGTGCAAACAATCAGTGAATCAATTTTGTCATAATATTAATTAATTAATTACTGTAGTGGAGTATTAATTAACTGAAACAAATTACAAATAAAACCCCTAAATTAGTTAGGGCAAACAAAGGCTTATAATTAAAGCAAATAATTATAAAAACCCCTACATTAATTAGTATTACAAAATACTAGTAAGATTTATAAGTTTTACCTTATTTTGAAAATCGGCACGATTGGAAGCCGATTTGTAATCGTTCTCGACGACTGCTTTGAAATCGGGCTTGAAATTGAGACTCAGATTGACCCAGACGCCGTTGGCGAAGGACAGCCGCGGTCCACCGAGCGTCGAACCGTCTGCGAGCACCTGCGGGACTTGCTTGGAGAAGAGGGTTTTGAGTTCGTCGACGGAATCGGTTCTGAAATAGGCGAGGAGCTGATCTCGGGTGGGGCCGCCCGACCCGGACGCATTGAGGGCGAGCACGACGTGGATGGAGAGCGGAGAGAAAACGAGGTTGCCGCCTTTGGCTTGGGTGGAGATGAGGTGGCTCGCCAGCGACGAAGAGAGGTCGGAGGACATTGTTGCTATATACGATCTCCGAGTCAATCGAGTACTACTGTATTTATAAAGGAACATACTGTACAAATTAATTAATTGAACAATCCACCTTTTACACGAAATCTTCAAAATAAATTACTGTTCCTAGTTGATATGTATTCCTTAATTATTAAAGACATTAATGAAATTTTATTAAGTAAATCTCCGTCTACTCTTTAAGAAAAAAACTTATTTAATAATTCAAAATAAATATTATTAGAGTGTAATTGTATAAAGAGATAATATCACAAAAGTTCTATAACATAACTCGGATTCACATTTATGAGTATTGGAGAATATATTCGACCCATTAATATAAATGTAAAGAAGCCCAACTTCTCTAACAGTTCGAGCTGTTGGATGATGCGGCATCTAACATGGTATCAGAGCCTAGCCTTGTGGCAGGTCCTGGGTTCGACTCCCGCCATGAGCGACTCCACCCGAATTAATTATCCACTTGTTGGGCCTCCCAAAGAGGTTGAAATTGGCCCACAAGTGAGGGGGAGTATTGGAGAATATATTCGACCCATTAATATAAATGTAAAGAAGCCCAACTTCTCTAACAGTTCGAGCTGTTGGATGATGCAGCATCTAACAATGAGTTTATAAAAAATCAAATCCCGTCCTATTTAACGAATTTTAGTTGAATTTCGAACAAGTTTTTAATCTAAAGTGTAATTGATATCCCAAACTAGCGTTCTGGTGTGTTCTGTTGTGTGTGTCAAGTCAATTCAATTAAGTAAGTGTTACGAAAACATGAAAACATGACTGTAATTTAAAAAACAAAGTATATTTCATTTTTTTATATTTGTGTGACACTTGCTTAATTTAATGGATATGAAATTAGATAAAACTAAGCAGAGACATGTAGACTTCGAGTACAACAAAGTTTCGAAATTTCATTAAAAATCGTTAAATATGACTTTTACATAAACTTAAAAAGACTAAATGTAGATTCAAGTTATGTTAGACGTTTTGTGATATTATCTCCCTTGTATAAAATTTAAATAATTCTAACTCTAACATTAAATTACAAATTGAAGATAAGGAGTAATAAATGCAAGAATAAAGAATCGAGCCAACGTTCAACGACTATGAAAAGACTCTAATTAAGCATTTACCCAAGATTTTTTACGACAAACCAAAACCAAGATTACATTGTTGATAGGCCGATGAAAATGACTACACCCCACACATCTTCTCTGATCACTACGAACAAAAACGGATGGTCCAGTCCACATCGTCTTCGTCCGGCTCAACAGTAAGTAACAGTTGCAGCCTCCGTGGCCTCCTCATTCACCTCGATAAATGACTTGTGAAAAACCTTCGAGACAGGCAAATCATCACCAACCATCTCGGTCATGCCACCCTAAAAAATGAGGTCCATTCACTGTCCCTGAGTAGCTCAGTAGCCTCGAACCCAAAATTCATTTTAAACTTTACGACTTTCACCAACTAACGAGGGAGGTGTTGTTCGACGAAATCAACTTACGAGGGAGGTTTTACCGTATATGTTTGTCGTGAGAGAATCGGCGTTTATCCTCACCTTGTTGGTAGGGTAGGCTTAAGACTTTGAAACCGTCTCAGGCACGAATGCATCGTTTTTTCTTGCTCGGCATGAAGGGTACTTGGACTGAGTTTCCGTTCATGAGGTAGAATTCATGGTCTTTTCGCTATAATTGTTTGTTTCAAATCCTCTTAATTTAGTAGGTAATGTGTTTGTAGCAAATGAATTTCACTTTCTTATACATAGATAGTAGACACCCTTTCCTTTAAACATAATCACTTATTATAGTGAAGACATCTTTCACTTTGGCACATGTTGTTTTACATGACATCACATGCAAACCAGGCAACTATGAGATCACAATCGATATGCATATTGTACTCCACACTTTTCTAGATTAATATTATATTAATGTTATAAAAAATTAATAAAACAATCAATTTTTCTATTTTAGAATTCATTAAGTATCTAGAAAGTCTAAATTAAAAATTTATCTGATTAATATTTAGATAATTTAATTAATATTAAGAGACATCTAAATTGAAAAACAAAAAAACAAAGTTCAAAACGTCCAATAAAATAAAAATGGGAGTAGTAGAAGAAACATCACTAGCAATTACCTATTGCCCTTTCTTTGGGTTAGTGAGTTGACCAATGAAAATGACGACGCCCGACACATCTTCTCTCAAGACAAACATGAACGGATGGTCCGCAACAAAATCAGACTCTTCTTCCTTCACTCTGCCTCCCCCACATCTGGCGCGCCCTACGCTAGCAGCCGCGGCCTCTGTGCCTTCCTCATTCACCTCGATAAATGCCTTGTGATAAATTGCCGAGACCTGAAGTTCTTTGCTAACGGCAGCTGAATCAACCATCTCAGTCAAGCCACCCATTCTGAAAGGGAGAACCAATCCATGATCCTGGAGGACCTTTGAAGCCTCCACCTCAAAATCTATTTTAAACTTGGGAACACGAAATTCTCTGACCTTCACCGACATACGAGGGATGTGGTTGTTGACGAAATCAACTTCCGACCCAAATTTCTCGACCAGGGTCGGGAGCCCATCTCTGGCATTGGGGAGAAAGATGTGCATCGAGAATCTACGCTCATCCTGACCTTGTTTGTAGTGTAGGGTTAGGACTTTGAAATCGTCAAAGGCACTTATCAGTTGTCTACGATAGCTGGTCATAAAGGGTACTTTGACAGAAGTCTCGTTCATGAGGAAGAATTCATGGTCTTTTGTTAGGGATGAGTTGAACTTGTACTTCCATATGCCTTTGAAGTAGATGGCATTTCCAAATATGAGCTTTGTAAAATAACCGACGGAACCAGAAGGAAGTATATTTTTTATTAGGCCATTTGTTTTCTCCGTGACCCAAGTGTTCACTTTTTTTCTAACTTTCTCGGCCTGATTTGCAAATCAAAGGAAAAATTAAATTAATTTATGTTTGATCGAAAAAGGAATCAACATAAAAATGAGTATAAGTAGTACTCCAAATTTACAAGAGTAATGAAAATTAGCTCTAACTTCTTCAAATATTATTAATATTATCGCCAATAAATACATGAATATAATCAGATTGTAGTCTCATAATTAAGATTTTATTGTGAGATACTACCGTAGTTGTCCTATAGTAGTTGGTATTTGTCATCATGTTGCAGTTGTAGCTTTTCTTGTATTTTGCAATTCCTTTGATTGAGGGATGAGGTAGTTGTTGTTTAGCTTTTTTTTTCTTAGCCATTGATATATATGTAGCTGACTAATTATACAAAATAATACACACACAAAATTCAAGTTTTCCTAGAATAAAATTCTACAGGGTATCAGAGCATTTATCCTCGAACATGCTCTTGCCCTTCATTTTATTACTACAATTTATCATCTCTTTTTCTTAGTCAATCATGGCACACCAAAATCAAACTCGTTCCGATAGGTTTGAAATCATTTCCAGCAATCCCTTACCATTAAGATCCGAGTATATGGATTGAGGTTCGAATCAGAGCATTGTGGCGACTAGACTAAAGCATTCTAACTATTTGAACTGGTCATGGAATATGGAACTTGCCCTCGGAGGAAGATCCAAAGCCGCTTACATTAAAGAGAACAAAATTCCAGTAGCTGATGCCGAAATTTTTTATAAAGAATTTAACAAGGACCAACAAGTTCGAGCATGGATTTTCAACTCCATGAATCCAAGCATTGAGAAGTTTTCAACTATCATGAGTCTGCATTTGACTTATGGGAAGCACTAAAAGAGCTGTACGGAAGTGCCAATAATTCTGCAAAAAGGATGTTTCAACTACAAAGAGAAATGTTTGAGATTCAACAAGGTACAAACTCCTTTGTTCAACATCTAGCTATCTTAAAATCCAAATGGAATGAGATTGACACTCTAAGATCCTTTACAACTGATGCAACTACGTTGAAGAAGAGAGCAGATGAAGACAAGTTTTTTCAACTACTTGCTAGTCTTGGTCCAGAGTATGAGGATTTGAGAAGCCATCTCATGATGATTGCCGAATTTCCAAAACTCCAGCGGTTACTTCTATCATACATAGTGAAGAAACTCGTAGAAAAGTCATGAATGTGGAAATAGGACCCGAAAATGCTGATGTTAGAGCGTTTACAAAGGAAAAATGCCCGATCTATTATGTACTTACTGCAAATCTATTGGGAGATCTGGAATTGGTCATGTTAAAGAAACTTGTTAGATTCTTCACCCGAGCTGAAGCCTAAGTGGAATGAAAACCAGAAAAGCCATATGCATAAACCCACTCACAAGGCAAATATTTGCAGTGTGACATATGCAACGACAAATTTCACTTCAAACCCAACAACTCTTATAAATGAATTTGCCGACTTTATTCAGAATAAGGAGGTTGGTATAAGCCGTGGCGGAAATACATCAGCTTTACTAAGTAAGTTTGCGGGTTTTTTTGGAGAACTCTGAGCTTGTTCCTAAAAAGGACATTCCAAGTATCATTAGAGCTTTATCTACTGCTTTAGATATTAGCAAATATGGTGATTTTTAGATAGTGGATTCAAACGCCTCAGAACATATTACGAACGTCTCTTCAAATTTGAATTCATTTGAAAAAATAAAAAAAGTCCTTTCATATCTCAATTGAAAATTGAAATTCTGTTCCGATCTATGACAAAGGAAAGTTGAAACTCTTCTTGAAGAATATAGAATCTGATGTTTTGTTTGTCCCTTTGTTTCCTTTTAAACTTCTGTTGGTGGAAAAAACCACCCATCTTCTCAATATAATCAGACTGTAGTCTCATAATTAAGATTTTCAAATACAAATTTCATTGTTTAGACTAACAAATTAGTTGCAGAAAACTTCAACCAAAATTCGTCAGACAAAACCCTAACCGTACTTCAAATCATCTACTAAACGAATTTTATCGATAAATCATTAATAGTCGTCGTACCTTAGTTTGAAAATCAACACGTTTACATGCAGCTTCGTAATCGTTCTTGACGATTCCTTTGAAATCGGGCTTTAAGGTGAGGCTCCGATCAATCCACATGCCGTTGGCGGTGGACAATTGCGGCCCGCCGAACTGCCTGCCGTCGGCGAGCAGGACCGTCGCATGCTGCGACAAGACCGAGCACGACATGGATGGAGAGCGGAGAGAAGACAAGGTTTTTTCCGTTGGCTACGGCGGAGATGAGGTGACTCGCCAGCGACGAGGAGACGTCGGTGAGGTTGTGGTTGGATTCTCTCTTCCGCTTCGCCATGTTTTAATCCGTATAATTAGGTATAGGGTTTTGGGGGTTTTAAACTTTAATAGATAACTACACGAATTAAAATACTACAAATTAATTAAGGATCTTTAAATTTGTTTGATAATATTTAAAAAAAAAATGTGTTAGAACTTTATAAAATGTTTTAATAAAAATATTTTTCTTTTAAAAAAAATATCTTATTTTAAAATCATTCGTTAAATTTTAATATTTTATTATTGAAAATGACACCGTTTATTCAATTAAAATTTTATAGAATTTTTTTTACTTTTAAAATTTAGAACTATTCAATCTAGATTTTCAAAGGTATGGTAAAATCATTATATATTCATGAATACAAATTTTAATTATTTTTTTAATATATCTTTATTCAAAAGTTAATAATAGATTTAAAAAAAATTCTTTTTAATTATCCTAAAAATATTAAAGAATTTTATTTTTTTAAATATCTCGTAAATAAATTATGAGATTTATTTCTTTTTTAATTGACTAATTTATTATTATAAAATAATAAAAATTAAAAAACACTATATAAATAAACATAACTGAATTGGTATGAGCACTTTGTTCGGGAAAGATCATTGGGTTGACAATTTAAGTTTATTGAACAAGTTTCCTAGATTATATTCTATTTTCGTCAATAGAGGTGTGTTGGTGGGAGAGTTCAATTTGGTGTTAAAGTTTTATTTGAAGACGTACAAAGTTCAAAGTTTAGTTAGTGAGCTCTTCGCCTTTATCAACGGTGTCTCGCTACAGGTGCAATATGAGGACTCTTGGGTATCTTGGGTATGGAAGAACGCGAAAGACGTTGGCTACTCGGTAAAAAGACACTTATGCTCTTCGTGTCTCTTTGCTTTCAATACCTACTAATTTAATTAGATGAAGAAGTTTGGTCTATCTTTCCAACTATTTGGAATAACTTAACTCCTTCAAAATTTTCGGAGCTATTTTTGAGAATATTAAGGTATTGCGTGCACAGACTATAAAGTTGCTTTGAGTAAGAGGAAAATAAAGTTGCTTTGAGTAAGAGGAAAGTCTTCAGCAATGATTCAGATATTCTTTGCAATATTTGTGAACAAAAGAAGAAGACGTTAAATACCTCTTCTTTGATGGTGAAAAGTCAAACTACTTTTTAAGCTTTGTTATTCTTGACTTTCTATCTCTACAGTGCTTTGTTATTCTTGACTTTTTATCTCTAACGTGCTTCTCACTACTAATAGTTTATTATATTAATTCCTTTTTCGATATTTTTTTTAGTAATTTTTAATTTCAAAATTATTAGTGAAAAACAAAGTTTTATTAAATAAAATCAAATTTCAAACCGAATATTATATCTTTTAGCTATTTTATTAAATTTTCAAAATAAGAAAAATAAAAATGTGATATTCAATTGAAAATTAATGATTACTAAATATTTCGAGTAACTGTAACTCTAAAAACAAACTTAAAGAAAGGTTTAAAACTTTACCCTAAACAAATCACAAGCCCTAACACTGAATTAAATCTTCTTCATTAGCTAAAAGTTAATGATTAAGAAACATCGCCTATATATATTGATCACCTATATGGCTATATATCCCTTTTGGGTCAGTAACAAAATTAAAATATCACTTAAATTGTTATTTATTAGCTAGAAAGAAATATATAAACATCAGTACGTACCTATTGCCCCTGATTTGGGTTAGTGAGTTGACCGATGAAAACGACGACACCCGACACATCTTCTCTCACGACAAACATGAACGGATGGTCAGCCACAAAATCAAACTCCTCCTCTTCCTCAAATTCTTCAAGGCAACACCCAGGAAACACATCCAAAACAGAAACAGTCGCGGCCTCCGTGCCTTCCTCGTTCACCTCGATAAATGACTTGTGAAATATTTTCGAGACAACAAGTTCATCGCTAACCACAGCTGAATCATTAACCATCTCGGTCAAGCCACCCAAGAAAGGGAGATCCAATCCTTGTGCCTTGAGGATTTTAGAAGCCTCGAACTCAAAATCTATTTTAAACTTGGGAACAAGAAACTTGCTGGCCTTCACTGACATACGAGGGAGGTGGTTGTCGACGAAATCAACTTCTGAACCAAATTTCTCGACCAGGGCCGGGAGCCCATCTTTGGCATGGGGAAGAAATATGTGCATTGAGAATTTACGATTATTATCCTCACCTTGTTTGTAAGATAGGGTTAGGACTTTGAAACCGTCAAAGACACGTATGAGCTGTCTACGATAGCTGGTCATGAAGGGTGCTTGGACTGAACTTCCGTTGATGAGGTAAAATTCGTGGTCTTTTGTTAGGGATGAATCGAACTTATCCTTCCAGATGCCTTTGAAGTAGATGGCATTTGCAAATACGAGCCTCGTTAAAGAATCGACGGAATCCGGTGGAAGTATATCTTTGATCAGCCCATTTGTTTTCTCGGTCACCCAAGTGTTCACTTCTTTTCTAACTTTCTCGGCCTAATTTGGAAATCATAGGAAAAATTAAATTATAATTAAGATTTCAAATACAAATTTCTTTGTTTAGACCAACAAATTAATTATTGTTCTAGCAAAGAACCCTAAAACTCGGCATATGTGCCGTAGGAATATGAATAATATATTATAATAAAGCATCTACGAAACATATATGTTTGCCTTGAATATACAGACTATCACATGAGACCTACACGAAACTTCAACTAAAATTCGTCTAATAATAAAAGACAAAACCCTAACCCTAATTGATAAATCAATATTAGTTGCGTACCTTAGTTCTAAAATCAACACGTTTACAAGCAGCTTCATAATCGTTCTTGACGATTCCTTTGAAATCGGGCTTCAAGGTGAGGCTCCGATCAACCCACATGCCGTTGGCGGTTGACAATTGCGGCCCGCCGATCGGCCCGCCGTCGGCGAGCAGGACCGTCGCGTGCTGCGACAATACCGTATTGAGTTCTTCGACGGAATCGGACTTGAAGTAGGCGAGAAGTTGGTCTCGGGTGGGGCCTCCGGAGCCAGCCGCGATGAGACCGAAGACGACGTGGATGGAGAGCGGCGAGAAGAAGAAGTTTCTTTCTTTGGCTTCGGCGGAGATGAGGTGGCTAGCCAGCGACGAGGAGACGTCGGTCAGGTTGGGGATGGATTCTCTCTTTTTGTTGGCCATGTTTGAATTCGGTACTAGAGGGTGTTTACAATATAATTCACTATTTATAAATTAAGTTTTTCTTTTTTCTTTTTTGAGTAGTCGTGTAACTTGTTTGTTTGGTATTTCCTTTCTATAAATATCTTGGTACCTTGACAAGTAAATTATGAAAAATTATTATTTATATTAGTTTCACAAAAAATTATTATTTATATTGGTACCTCGATCCCGTCTCGATTTCATTCCGAAAATTAGCGAGACGTGACGAGATCACTTTTGAAAATGGCAATCTCGTCCCATCTCATCCCGTATTAAATTTTTCATAATGGGACGGGACGGAATCGGGACGATCCCGTTGTATCTCGTCCCGTCCCGATAATTTATTTAATAACAATATAATTTTTATTTTTTAAAACAAATTAATAAAATATTAAAATATTAGTAATACTCTCAATTAAATTTATTATTTAATTAAATATATTCTTACAATCTCATAATATTTTAAAGTAATTAAAATTTTCTTATATAATTTGTCTTTAAAAATACTAACATTTCTATTTTAAAATTTTATATACAGTCAAAATATCATTTAAATTGAATATAAATAAGTTCAATATTATTTTACTTATTTAATAATGCATGTTTAAAAAATTTAAAAATCAATTCAATATATATATATATATATGTGTGTGTGTGCGTGTGTATATATATGTATGTATATTTGTCATAAAAAAATATTTCTTATTTTATTTGAATTTTTATTGTTTTATAAGTCAATAATATTAGTATTTTATAAATTTTATTATTTTATTAGTTATTTTTATTTTTTATTTAATATTTTTGGACGTTCTGATCTCTCGTCCCGATTCCGACCCGAACCCAAATGAAATTCGGACGTGCGGGACGAATTTTTAAAATGCAAATACCGTACCGTCCGTCCCGAATTTTTTTTTTGGGACGGGACGGGATTCCCCTAATCCCGTCCCACGCCCACCCTACAAAAAAGTAAGAGTAATTTGGTATTTAAAGTAAAAAAGTAAAAACAGTTGTACATAATTAAAATTATAAAAGTAAGTGAAAAATTAAGAGTATAATTATATTTATAAGAGAAAAATAAATAAAATTATTTTCGTCAAAATATTTAAGAGACTGGAGACTTGTTCTTTTGGACTGAAAATCGGCTGAAGAAATGAACTGAACTTAAGCAATCTGAACTGAATTGATTTTTTTATAACAATAATAATAACTTTTATAAATTAGTAAATATTTTTTTAAAAATATTAATAATATTGTGACAATAACTAGATTCTATATTGAAAATTATAGATTGAAATTATTTTTTATTTATTTTATTTTAATTTATTTTGAAACAAACTGAACTGATGAACTTAAACAATCTGAACTGAACTGCTGAACTGATCTGAACTGGACTGAAATTAAGTCCAAAACTCGTGAGGGAGTAAAATCACATTTATCAAAAACTAATTTTCTAATAACTTATAAAATGTTTTTAAAAAATCGAAATGTTTACTTTTTTTTACAAAAAATAAAATAGTATCTTATTTTAGTCTTTCATAAATTTTTGATAATTGATTTTTCAAATACATTAATGTAAATATTGAATTCTTGATCTTATACAACTAAATAAGATTTACTTTAGAAAATACATCACAATTCAAATTAAAATCCACAACTTAAAACTTTTCCTGAGAAATTAATAAAAAAACAATAGTTTTTTATCTCAAAAGTATTAGTAGTAAAATACAAAAGTTTGAAATGATAATTAAAAGCTGTAAAAATATTTGGTGTTAGGGCTTGTGATATTCCCATAGCTACGTACAATTCTCTTCACCACCATATAAACCATAAACGAAAACGACTATAATGAAAAAAATAAATGAGACCCGAAAATTATTGATATTAAAAATAATAATTCAAGCACGAAAATTGTTGATATTAAAACTTCGATATACGTCTTGTGCACCTACCGGGTACCTACTGGACAATGACTAGGACCCCTACCGGACAATGAATCGGACAAGCCGAGCCAAGGCTGTTCAAGCCAAGAACACTAGAAGAATAGAGATTTTTTTTTTTAAATATTAAGTCAGTAAAATGTTTTTGTTAAATATAAGTTCAAGTCTTTTATCAAATTGTTTTTGGATTTATTATTCTTTTACAAATATTTATAAAATATTAAAAAAATAAAAAAAAATAAAAAAAAGTGAAACTGGCAGTTCGAAGAACCGGGAGCCAGTTTTGGTCGGTTCGGCTCTGATTCTAGTCTTCTCAGAATTGGGATGGCCGGTGCCGGAAACTGGCGGTGGCACGTCTACAATTGGGTTAGTGAGTTGACCAATGAAAACCACGACACCCGACACATCTTCTCTCACTACGAACAAGAACGGATGGTCCGCCACAAAATCCAACTTAACTTTTTCCACATAGTCTGCCAAAGAAAATCCCATGTCGTCGTTCTCAACAGAAACAGCCGCCGCCTCCGTTCCGTTCTCATTCACCTCGATAAATGACTTGTGGAAAAATTCAGAGACATAAAGTTCATCACTAACATCATGAGGTAAATCAACCATCTCGGTCAAGCCACCCTCGAACATCAGCCCCAAACCCCGTTCCTTAAGTAGCTTAGATGCTTCGAACCCGAAATCCATTTTAAACTTGGGAACAAGAAACTTTCTGACCTTCACCGACGTAAGAGGGAGGTGGTTGTTGATGAAATCAACTTCTGACCCTAATTTCTCTACCAGGGACGAGAGCCCATCTTTGGCATCAGGAAGAAAGATGTGCATTGAGAATCTACGACGTTTATCTTGGCCTTGTTCGTAGGGTAGGGTTAGGACTTTGAAACCGTCAAAGGCACCTATGAGTTGTCTATCATCATAGCTGGTCATGAAGGGTACTTTGACTGAAGTCCCGTTGATGAGGTAAAATTTGTAATCTTCTGTTAGGGATGAGTCGAACGGATCTTCCCAGACTGCTTTCAAGTAAATGGCATTTGCAAGTACGAGCCTTGTTAAAGAACTCAGGGAATTGGGTGGGAGTATATCTTTGATCAGGCCGTTTGTTTGCTTGCCGGCCCAAGCGTTCACTTCTTCTCTAGCCTCATCCAACTATGGAAATAAACATTACTCAATCCGATTTATAAATATAAGACTTAAAAAAAATGACTTTAATTGTGAATAAAATTGAAAAAATACGTTGGATAAAGTAAGTGTATAATTGTATTAATTTTTTTTTATGGAGAGTGTACTATTATTGAAATATCAATTTACGAAAATCCTTATTATGAATCGGAAGAGGAGAAGTATTAATAATTTCAAACAAATTACAAAAATAAATACCTAAATTAATTAGTTGCAAAATAAAACCCCTAAAATAATTAGGAAATTAGGTTTACCTTATTTTGAAAATCGGCACGATTTGAAGAAGCTTTGTAATCGTTCTCGACGATTCCTTTGAAATGGGGCTTGAAGTTGAGGCTCAGATCGACCCAGACGCCGTTGGCGAAGGACAGCCGCGGTCCACCGAGCGGCGAGCCGTCGGCGAGCACCCGCGGGACTTGCTTGGAGAAGAGGGTTATGAGTTTGTCGACGGAATCGGACTTGAAATAATTCAGGAGCTGATCTCGGGTGGGGCCTCCGGAACCGGCCGCAGTGAGGGCGAGTACGACGTGGATGGAGAGCGGAGAGAAGACGAGGTTGTCGCCTTTGGATTCGGTGGAGATGATGTGGCTCGCCAGCGCCGAGTAGAGGTCGGAGGACATTGTTGCTTTTCTCGATCTCCGAGTCAATCGAGTATTATTTATAGACCTGTAAATGGAGCGGTTTTATCCAGATCCGCTCTTGATCCTCCGTGCTTTTTAACGGATAATATTTGACTCGTTTACTCGTTTTACGATCCAACTTGTTTACCCGTTTTATAAACGGATCGGATACGGATCAAGACCGACCCGATCCGTTAATGACCCGACCCTCTAAAAAATTAATTAATATTATATATATATATATATATATATATATATATATATTAATAAATTAATTATATTTTTATAACCTAAATAATTAAGAGGACATTTGGTTTCCCAATTTTTATAAAGTTAATGTAATAATTATCAATACCAAGTCCAATAGTAGTCTCTCAGAGTCTCCCAAGTCACACGGTCACACGACTCACACCATATCACTCTCACATAAGGTAAAGAAAGAACATATATTTTCCCTTCAATCTACTCATCCGGGTAAGTAAGAGATTAAGTGTCAGAGCTGTTTTTTTTTTCAATTTTAAAACGGGTCGAAAAAACCTGTTGGATACCCGTTGATCCGTCGGATACGGATTTGGATCGAGTTTTCGATGATCCGGCGGGTCGCGGAGCGGGTACGGATCTAAAATTTAAATTATTAAACGGGTACGAATCAGTGTCGATCCACTCCAGATCCGCCCCATTTACAGGTCTAATTATTTATAGAGGAAGAAACAAATTAATTAACTAATTAATCCACCTTCTTTAACCCAAATCTTTAAAATAAATTACAGTAGTAGGATATGGTAACGTAGTATATTCCTTAAGAGCATCTCCAGTGGTGAGTGCAAGTATTGGGTGATGAGTAGGCCAACAAACTCATATTTTTTCTATTTCTACCCAAAAAAACTTATACCTGGTGAGTGCAAGTATTGGGTGATGAGTAGGCCAGCCAACTCATATTTTTTCTATTTCTACCCAAAAAAACTTCTACCCCATCCAATCGTTCTACCCAAAACATAAATTTTATAGGTTCCACCACTTACTTACTTTATACTTTTTATTTATTATTTATATTTAAATACTAATAATAATAATAAAATAATTTTTATATGAAATAAAATAAATATTTAATATTTTATATAATTCATGATTTTTATAGGAAATAAAATAAATTAAAATTTTAATTATTTTAAAATTTTTAATTTTAATTAATTTTTATATAAAATAAAAACTATTTTTAATTAATTTTTATATAAAATAAAAATATAAATAATCTGTTAAAATTTTAACTATTTAAAATTTTTTAATTTTAATTAATTTTTATATAAAATAAAAATGTAAATAATCTGAGTTAAAAATTTAATTAGTTCAAAATTCTTATTTTTTATTAATTTTTATTTAAAATATAACGTTAAAATATAAAATATTTTTTAACGCTGAATTAATAATAATAATAATAAAATAATATTATTTTTTATCTCTACCCGGAAGTTCTTCTACCCTACAAGTTTTAGGAACTTCTAATCTCAACACGTCAGCGCAGTTTCAATGATTTCTACCTCGTTTTTGGGTGAGAAGTAGAAGTACACATAGACTTCTACCTCACCATTGGAGATGCTCTAATTATCTGTCTCGTAAAGATAGCAATGAAATTTTATTAAGTAAATCTACCTCGTTTTTGGGTGAGAAGTAGAAGTACACATAGACTTCTACCTCACCATTGGAGATGCTCTAATTATCTGTCTCGTAAAGATATAGCAATGAATTCATGCTCACTTACGGTATACTTGTACGATTCTACACCTTTGTATGCACCCAATTCTCGAGAAAGTTGAAAGTATTTCAGTCTGACGGTGGTACCGAATTCGTTAACAGGCGTGTAAATGAATTCATGCTCACTTACGGTATACTCCACCGCATCTCTTGTCCTCATAATCCACAGCAGAATGGCTGTGCCGAACGCAAACATCGCCATATCACTGAAATCGGTTTATTCATGCTCTTTCAGGCTTCTGCACCGGCTTCTTATTGGTTTGATGCATTTGTCACCGCTGTCTTTGTTATTAATCGTCTACCCTCGACTACTTTGACGAACAAATCTCCCTACGAGATGCTCTTTCACTCTGTCCCCAATTACGCTGTATTTAAGCCGTTCGGTTGTCGAGTTTTCCCCTATCTTCGGGATTATACTCCGCACAAGCTATCACCTCGCAGTCGCGCATGCATTTTCTTGGGCTACAGTAGTGCCTACAAGGGTTTTCGATGTTACGATCCTTCTTCCGCCAGAATATTTCTCACTCGACATACTCAATTCGATTAGCAGGTATTTCCTTTTCCTGGTGACACTATCTCTTCACCTACTGTGCTACCGCTCTCGACTTTTATGGATGTTGACTCCCTAAAAGTAGTTCAGCTTAAAAGGCCTTTTTAAGGTATTAATGTTGTCCAACTTATATTTGAGCTTTAGGATCGATATCCAACCGATGTGGGATACTTAACACGCCCCCTCACGAGTAGGCTCGGTTTTGTCGGCTCTACTCGTGGACATAGTGCCATCTTTGAGCAAGCCGGAAATTTCATCGGCTGGGGCACCCATCATCGTGTTGGGCCTGCTCTGATACCATATCAACGGCTGGAGCCGATTTCCAGGTGACCCTGTTTCCCCCAGATTTGAAAGAGAAGTATTGTTATTTTTCCTAAAGAAAATATAGTATATTTTAATTCCTATGAATAATCTTGACCGTCTAATAAAATCAATGGTCATAATTAATTTATTAGAATATAGTATCTCGGTCTCAACACAATAGTTACACTTCCTTTGTAATTTTGGCAAAGGACAGGCGCGGCCCCTTGACCTGCGAACCGTCGGTGAGAACCTGCGTCGCTTGCTTGCCAAAGAGCGTGATGAGTTCCTCGACTGAATCGGACTTGAAATAATTCAGGAGCTGATCTCGGGTCGGGCCTCCGGAGCCGGCGGCGACGAGGGAGAGGGCGACGTGGAGGGAGAGCGGCGAGAAGACGAGGTTGCTGCCTTTGGCTTCGGTGGAGATGAGGTGGCTCGGCAGCGACGACGAGACTTGGGACTGCTTCGTCATTGATTCGCGAAGGCGGATCATTTCGGCGTAGGATCCATGGAAGTATATTATTGTGTTGTATATTTAGGGTGTTTACTGAAAGATAGTAGATTCTTGGAGAAATATTGAATCGCGTAGCAACACTTTCCTTAAAGAGTATTTCGACCCTATAAGCCTGGGTATCACGAAATCCCTCGCAGGATAAGACAATATCAACACTCGAGTCTTAGGCTTAGAACACGAGCAACTTATGGAATATTCCGATTTATTTGTTTGTTTTTAAAGCTTCTTAATTTCGTAGGTGAAATTGTGTGTTTCTTCATCAAATGAATATCACTTCCTTATATAGGTAGTACACACCATTTCATTTGAATATAAGCACCACTTGGTCGAATAGGTACTTTTAAGAAAAAAAATACTTTTTCATTCGACACATATTCATGTATAGGTATCTTTTAGTGAATATACCCTTTCACTTTGGCACCTATTCATGTTGTTTTGCATGGCATTACATGCAATTTCGAATTTGCATCATATTAATGATAAAATATCATCATCCACTTCTCCAAAGTTATATTATATTGACTAGATTTAATCCGAAGCTTTGAATGATTTCAATTACACAGCGATTTCACTTATATCACCAACATATTGCTCGACTCGACTGACTGTGTGCTTCTGACATTGACAGTGCGTGTTTTCTCTCCTATTTTTAGGAGTATTATTATTCAAACCTAAAAATACTATATTCTCTATTTTATCAATCTTATTTTATTAAAAAATTTAATCCATATACTATATTATTAAAATCAATATAGTATATCAATTTTAATATTATATATTACGTCTCAATTTTAATTATTTTTCACAATACTAATTAATTTCTTTGATAATATTTGGTACTTGTCATTTTATATATATTGTTCTTTTTATATTCAAATTATAAGTTATTCTAATCTCATATACACATTACAAAATATTAATTTTTCTATTTTACAATTCATTAAGTATCTTAAAAGTCTAAATTAAATATTTATCTAATTAACATTGAGATAATTTAATTAATATTAGGAGACATCTAAGTCAATCCGTCTATTGTACACTTATGTGTACGATACATTGTACACCAAAATCTAAATTAAATATAAGAAATATTCATTTTAAAAATGAATAATCATCATTGAACAATTAAAAATTATCATTCTTAAAATCATCATTGAGTAAAAATATAAATTATCATTTACTACTATATTCATTATATATCAAAGTAATCTTCCTTAATAATACAGTATAATAAATACTATGTGTACAATACTCCGTACACTACGACTATGGTGCACGGTAGAAATTGCCCTAAATTAATATTGAGATTTTGGATTAGGGATAGTTTGCTAAAGTTTAGTTACAATTAAATAACTCGTTTTTTCTTAATTGTAAATTAGAATTAATTGCCAAAATTACCCTTTTTAATTTTTAAAATTAATTAAAAACATAAATTGTCAAAATTCACGTTCTCTTTATATTTGTGTACATGGACTTTTCAAGATCAAAGTCCGATTCAAATGATATTGTTTCTCTTGAAGCTGCAAAACACCATAAATCAAATGAAAACGGATTTTCCACACATAATATTTCATGAGTAATCGCTGAACAATCATGGAGATAGAAGAGATGGGTTCTTCTAGGTCTTTGTGTGTTTCCGCCTCCTCCGTGAACAACTTCAATCGAAGACAAAATATCCACCACCATCTCATTCGTGCACCTTTAAGAGCCCTCGACTCTTCTCGACGATCCCGTCTTCGTGTACACCGTTGACCGACGGTTTGATCCAGCGGCAACCACTTCTCCGACGGTTTAGTCGAGAGTGAAAAACCGAACATTTTATAAGTTTTAGTCAAGTACTTACTCGACCAGCTTCTCCATTTGGTCAGCATACGACGACTGGAAATCCCACGTGCTCTTGAGAAAACCGAAAAACGTACGTGTTGCACACCTCTGCTTCGACCCTGTACGAAGCCGCGGATCTCGACAGCTCGTCTTCCTTCGACTTGAAATGCTGAACGATTTGATTTCAAGGACTGGAGACCGGACCTGTATTAATGTTTAGACCGGCTTGAACCTGCTTTTGTTTTTTTAATTAAATTTTATTTTTCTAAAAAATTATAATATTTAATATTAATTTAAATTAAAATAGTAGCTCAATATATTGATAAATATACATATAAAATATGAATAAACTTAATTGATAAATAAAATTAATTAAACTAAGCAAAAAAGAATTACATTTCAAGAAAAAATTTAAAACTCTTTCGTTCAATAGCAGTAAAGTGCAAAATTCGACTAAAAATCACCAATAAAACGAGGAATATTGACTATAAAATAAAGAGACCAACAGAAAGATAGACTTCATGATCTAATGAAGATCAGGTGGGATTGCCACTTTGTGGGATTCTGAAGTCTTACAGGATGTTAGTACTTGGCATACTACTGGACTGATCGTGGTGAATTGTTTTCGCATTTCTGATGGCAAAGACTTCTGCCTTATCAATATTTACGCTACTTGTATTCTGAGTGAAAAGCAGACACTTTGGGATATACTCTGCGCGGTTATTGACCAAAATCGTAACAAGTGTACTTTAGTGGCTGGAGATTTTAATGCTGTGAGATGTCCGTCTGAACGAGTGGGGAGGTGCGAGTCTGGTATGACTAGAGATATGGTTTTGTTTGATCAGTTCATCAGGGTAACAAATTTATTTGATCTTCCTATGATTGGAAGGAACTACACTTGGTATAGACCTGATGGTTCCTGTAAGAGTAGACTCGACCGAATCTTATTCAACGATGAATGGCTTTCTCTTGCTCCGAATGCTTGTCTTAAAGGTCTTTCTAGGTCGGTTTCTGACCACTGCCCAGTTATTTTGGTTAACCAGTTATTCAAATTTTTTAATGGTTGGCTCGCTCATCCCCCCTTCAAGGATCTCGTGACTTCTGCATGGGAGAACTTTCGTGTGCTTGGTTGGGGAAGTTTTGTTATCAAAGAGAAATTGAAGTTGTTAAAAACAGTATTGAAAAATTGGAACAAGACTACTTTTGGAAACCTGGATTCTAGAATTGAGAAGAATAAAACTGAATTATTTCAGTTAGATATTTGGGATGATATCTTCGGTCTTGAGGAGCATGAAGTTGTGAAGAGGAGAGTCATCTTGAGCGAGATTTACCAAGACTGTTGGTTTCGTCATAGCTTTATTAGCCAGAAGGCTCGTGCTACTTGGATAAAGGAGGGGAAAGCCAACACGAAATTCTTTCACAAGTGTATTAACAGTAGGCGTAAAATCAACGACCTCACTAATCTTAGTATTGAGGGTACTTGGTACAACTCTGCGCCCGAAACTAAGGAGGCCATTCATGATTATTTTATGCATCACTTCAAATCCCCCATAAGAGGTCGGCCGTCCTTAATCGCTGACTTTGCCCAGAAACAAGTTACCGCGGAAGATAACTATTTGCTTACAGTACCTTTTTCTGAGGTTGAGATCAAAGAAGCACTTTGGCATTGTGATTCGACTAAAAGCCCAGGGCCGGATGGCTTCTCATTTGCGTTCTTCAAAGAATTTTGGCACATCTTGAAGAATGATATTCTTAAGCTGTTTGATGATTTTCATAAACACGGCAAATTTGTGAGAGGCTTCAATCCTTCTTTTATTGCTCTTATCCCAAAAAAGCACTGTCCCTCAAGTATTGATGATTATAGACCTATCTCTATGATTGGTAGTGTCTACAAGATTGTCTCTAAGGTCCTTGCAAGAAGGCTTTCTTTTGTCATGAATAGTATTATTTCTGAGAATCAATCTGCCTTTATCCAAGGAAGACAAATTTTTGATGGGGTTCTTGTTCTTAATGAAATCATTGATGAAGCAAAGAAGAAAAAATTGCAACGACTATTATTTAAAATTGATTTTGCAAAAGCTTTCGATTCGGTGGAATGAAATTTCCTTGATATTATGTTAGATCGTCTGGGATTTCACCGAAAATGGAGAGGTTGGGTTATGGAATGTGTTACCTCGGCCACAGCTTCGATCCTTGTTAATGGGAGCCCGACTAAAGAATTCTTGCTAGAACGTGGGCTTCGACAAGGTGATCCTCTGTCACCTTTTCTCTTTCTCCTGGTTGTGGAGGGCATGAGTTTGATGATCTCGCGGGCATGTGATCTGGGTCTTTTTGATGCTGTTTCAGTTGGGGCCAAAGAAGTTTGTGTTTCTCACCTCCAATATGCTGATGATACAATCTTGACGGGACTCGTCTCCACCAAGAATATTTGGGCTCTTAAATGCATCCTTCTCAATTTTGAGCTCCTCTCTGGCCTTCGTATTAATTACTCAAAATGTCATATTTTTGGGTTAAATGTCGAGGAGGAGTCTGCTTGAGCAAATGGCAGTTGTTCTTGGTTGCAGCGTAGGTCAGTTTCCTATGTCGTATCTTGGAATTCAGGTTGGGGTTAATCATCGTAACCCTGAAGCTTGGTCATCGGTGATTCATAAGTTGCGGAACAGGTTGAGGTCTTGGGGAGATAAGCATATTTCTTTCGGAGGGAGAATCACTTTACTTAATGCAGTTTTAACCTCTTTACCAGTCTACTATTTCTCCTTCTACCGCATGCCGAAAAAAACATTGACTGAGATTACGAAACTGCAGAGAGACTTCCTTTGGGGGGGCAGCGGCCTAGCGAAAAAAATTCCGTGGGTCTCTTGGAGTAATATTTGTCTGCCAAATGCAAGTGGTGGCCTTGGAGTTAAAAATCTTCTTCTCTTTAATCACTCTTTGTTAGGTAAATGGGCTTGGAAACTTCGAGTTGAGCCTAATTCACTTTGGGTGAAAATACTGGATTCTAAATATGGTGGCGGTATTAGTAGATCAAGGATGTCTAGTTGGTGGCGAGATCTCCTTGACTTGTTCTTATCTGATAATTATTGGTTTATGTCAAATCTCTGTAGAAAGATTGGGAATGGTATGAACACTTTGTTTTGGAAAGATTCTTGGATTGGTAATGTTAGGTTACTGGACATGTTTCCCAGACTATATTCTGTTTGTGTCAACAAAGATGCACTGGTAGGAGAGCTTGGTTCTTGCTCTAATGGAGTTTGGTGTTGGAACTTTGATTGGAGACGTAATCTTTTCTCGTGGGAACATGATTTGGTTTGTGAGCTCCTCTCTGTTATTGATGGTGTTACGTTTCATGCTCATTCCGAGGACTCTTGGGTTTGGAAGTGAAATTGTGTATTTTGTACTTGGTTCTACCTAGAACTGAATTGTAAAGGGTAGAGTACAAACACTTAACACAATTTGAGATTCTAAGGAAAACTCTTTTGTATTACTTGTAAAGGGTGGAACCACTTACAAACACATCTACAAAATTCTAGCGAATCTTGTAGAAAGGTCAACACGACCAAAAACTAAGTCTATGTAGAACTATTCTAGCGAAGGGTCCTACTAAGACTAAACTCACAATAGAGCCGGAGCTTTCTAGCGAAGTCTCTCGGTCTACAAATTTTCTCTCTCTAGAAAATGTCAAATCAATGCGTGAATAGTGAATTCCAACAACCCGCTATTTATAGGTGTCGAGAAATAGGGTTTCCGGAATTCACGCTTAATGGGCCGAGCCCAAAGCATCTTCATGGAATATTCGAGATTCCATTTCAGTTGTACTTGACGAACCCAGCTCTACCCACGGCCACACTAGCGTGTCTTCGTGCGTCGAGCTCGTGAAGGGCATAGCTGGTATACTTGGCGTTTTTCACTGGACTATCATTCTTCTAGCGAAGTCTTCTAGTCGTACCCACAGTTGGCTTCATTCCTTAGCAGTCATTCGTCCAGCTGTATGTGTAGCTATGCTTGCACCGCGTCCGTCAAGGTGTTATCACGGTAAGGCCTTGAAGCGCGTTGATGAACTCGCAATTCTCTCTGATCCACGTTGAACCATGTTGACAGAATAGCTCGTTCTATGCTGACGCACTGATGCAACTCCATGTTGTTTGTAATGCCCAAGTCTGCCTGCTCCATGCTGTTGAACCGTGGTCACGCGTTGAGTCACTTGTTAATTCCACAGTTTAACCAGCTCGTTCTATGTAGACCTAACAGACTTGTATGAATTAATGAACGGAAAACATACAAACATAAAACATGAAGTTACTACAAAACAAAGTGTATAGTTCAACGTAGTTCAAACAAGAACAACGTGTTTCTATGTTGAACTAGGAAGAACTACACACTAACAATCTCCCCCTTTTTGAGTCAACTTCATAAGTGGGGGGTTCGTAGAGAAACTCCCCCTCAAATTAGTATCATACTCAAAAAGTTCAACGTTGAGCAGAGATAGGGAAACAAGCAATCATACGTAATACAATGCACAACAAAACAAAGCATACGTAGAGCAAGAAAAGATGGCATAATGAATACAAAGCTCAAATCGAGCAAAACACCATTGTAGCAGGCTTATCATGCGATTAACAGAGTAAGCAAAAACAATAAAATATAATTAGTTCAACGAAGAGTAAGGATAGAAAACACTTGATTTAAAAGGTTTTTATTCACTGGCATCTGCATCTGACTGCTCGGGCGTGGTGTGGTGGCGCAGATCCTCCTCTTCTTCGTCCGTCGGCTCATCATGCAATTTGTGCTTCTGCTGCGTTGGTTTGGGCTTGTGCTGCGTGGCCTTAGGTTTATTTGCCATTTGCTTTCTGCGTTGAGTAGCGCCCTTACCCATAGCAACTTCCTTCTTGGTGAGCATCGATCCACCAGGTGCACCTGAGCCCATCAACCCCTTACCTGCACCTTGCACAAACGTAGGAGGCGCACCCTTTGTAACAGGTTCAGCGGTGACACCCGCCTTTGAAACCATCAGCTTGGGCACCTTGGGTTTGTCCACCGTAGGGCCACGGCCTTTCTCCTTTTCAACTTCTTTGGTGCCCGAAAAACCAGCACCCTTAGCCTTTTCATCCTTCTTCACAGTAGCCAGCTCCTTCACCGTACCATCGGCATTCCTAACAAGGCCGCTGTGCGCATCACCAGCTGCCTTTTTGAATTTCTTATGCGCAGAACGCAGATCTTCACCATCCTCATCCTCCGCCTCTTCCTCTACGTCCACCACCTCACTGGCCTTCCTTTTTCCACTTTTCTGTTTGTTCTCAGTGGGACGGTCCTCTGCATTCCTCGATGCTTCCATCTGCTCGGCCACAAGGTTGACTAAGCCAGACAGACGCCCATGAAGCATTTTCAATGGCCCGTAGTCTGCGTACGAGGACCCATCTCCCCCTAGACGGGCCGCTCTACGAGCTTTGCGATGCATATGCGCTGAGATACGGGCCACTATATCCACAGTGGACCGTAGCTGGACAAAGTCTTGTAAGAGCGAGGTCGGCTCACAGAGATACATCTCATCGCACGAAGAATCTGAATCCTCGGACGTAGAGTCAAGGGTGACATCTTTACTCCTCTGCGTAGGGCGAAAGGACTTGGTTCTTTTGCCTTTGCCTTTTCCTCCCTGTTGGATGTGCAAAGGAATGGCCTGTGAGGCGTTGAACAGCACACGATCCTCAGCTTCACTTCCAAGTCTACGCCAAGGAAGATCTTTAACCTTGTGCTCCGCCATATATTTGGAATCAAAACGGAAAGAGGAAATGCCAATCATTGGACCATCATCGTCGTCGTACGTGAAGCCCTGACTCACCAGAGCGGCGCTAATCAAGTGGGGGCACGGTAGATTAGCTTGCAAAATCTCATTGTGGGTCATGTCCCCGTACGACTTGATTTTATTGAAGACAACTTGGCCCAAGTCCACTTGGATGCCACGGCTCAGTTTATACATGAGATGAAGTGCGTCTGCGTGGACCACCGAGGAGCTCGTCGTAGGGATCCAGTTGTTAGCTATAATCTTGTTCAAATGAGTGAAGAACTGAGTCAACGAAGTGCACGCCGGCTGGGCCGTAGAGGCAAGACCACCGGTGACGATAAAACCCATCATCTGACTGTCTGGGTGCTGCGTAGAGGGAGCCTCCCAAGTGGCCTTGATGTGGGAGCGCTGAAACATCTTGTTGAGCGTACGAGGAGATAAGTCATACTCCCGCTCACGAATAATAACCTTCCCGTACGACGCATGGGTAGGGTCCCCAAACTGTTGATCAATGTGCGCGAAGACGACTTTGTGGACGTAGTGGCTGTAGTCTACGTCAAAGTTAATGGCATTGAGTAGCTGCATTTCCCTCATGAACGCCTCCAAGCCGCGTTGCACCCACTTGGCTCGCCCGGCGTAGAACCGCTCTGCATTTATTTTCTGATCCGCAAGAGAGTCATAGCGATCAGAGGCTGCTTCGTAGTGGAAGTCAGCAGAGAACCCTTCCCCAACGAAGCGGGAAGGAGAAGGCACCACAAGCCTGTTCTCCGGCACCTTGTCCTCCTCTACTACGGGTGACTCAACGTTGAGTGGGGACGGGTGGACAGTAGTATCAACGTTCTGTGCCGTAGAGCCACCATCCTTAGGGAAATTCGAAGCATCAGCATCAGTGGCCACAATGAGTGTGGCCATGCGTTCAGCGGTGGCAGTCAGGTCGTCTGCCGTTTTCTTCTTTTCCAACGCGGCTCTACGGTTAGCCTCGTCAGATTTTTGTTTTCGCAACAAGGCTATACGGTCAGCCTCTTCCTTCTCCTGTCTATCTTTCTCCTCCTTGGCTAGACGTGCAGCCTCCTCATCCTTCTTTTTCTGAATGTCGGCCAAACGATCAGCCTCCTCCTTTTCTTTCTTTTTCCTCTCTGCTTCGGCTATACGTAGCCGTTCCAACTCGGCTAAACGTTCTTCCTCTTCTTTCTTCAGTCTTTCCTCTTCAGCCTTACGTGCAGCCTCCTCCCTTATGGCTTTTTCAGCCTTCATCTTATCTCCGCGGTGAGCAAGGATGGCTTTTCGTACTGCACTGATCTGTGCCTCCAGTTCAGTGACTTTATCAAAGTCCTCCTCCACGGCTTGCGCGGCTTCAAGTGTGGCTTCCTCTGCCTTTAGTTCTATAATTTTGTCCGCGTAGAACGAGGGCAATTCATATGTGGGAGTAGTGGTAGAGGGAGTAGCAGAAGAAGTCATTGTAGTTGATCGGTGAGAAAAAGATTCCTGCGTAGAGTAGAGACTAAAATCGGGAGTAGATGTTATGAGGTTATACGTAGAAGATAAGAACAGCAAGGAAATAAGATTTCTCTCTCTAAAACACGCAGTAGAAGGTGCACTGTGTGTTTGACCCGGGGGGGTATTTATAGTGTAGCTGAAGCGGTTCAAATTCTGTGGTGTAGAGCGCGCCACGTGTCCAAATGCCAGGTCTGCGTAGGAGTGATTTCAAGAGGTGAAGTGGTGGTGCGCGGACGAGGAGGCATGGAACACTCACGGTGCGTGGAACAGGCAACCTAACTCATCGTAGCTGCAAGGTAGAAAAACAAAAACACCACAACGTACAACAGGAATAACGAACGTTTAGCAGTGAAACTTAGTCAAAGTAGACAAGAAATAAACCAAAGTCCGAAGACGTGTAGATCAACGGAGGGCGAGCGGGCAAATGCACTTGGTCGTGCGCGCAGCTGGAAGAGTTGGGCTGCCAGAGAGTGTGTACAAGCTAGGTACTACAACGTGTAATCAACACCAAAGTTGCGAGGGATAGCACGCCCTACAAGAATGGTTATGGGTAGGGCAACAATACTTATAATGTAAAATCAGCAAACAGCACAACAAGCAAAGAGTAACACGTAAGACAGGAACGACATTCATGAATACTCAAAGTAGCACACGTAGAGCAGGGGCTACGACACGCATCCCTACGTTGAAATACCCAGATTTCAAATTCACTAAAAATAGTCTTGTCCAACGAAGCCTAAGGAAGCACTTCAAGGTAGAGCAGCCTTGCTTCGTATATCAGGAGTACTCTGCAAATTTGTAAAACACGAAATACAGTTAAAGGCATAACAGGCACACACAACGTGGACATACGTACCACCACACAGTGAATCAAAATCGCTGGAAAGAACATTAAGTAGAGATATTGGAGGTAGAGTGACAGTGCTTTATGGACGGTATTGCTATCTTGGCCAGTTCAGCGTGTAATCACAACCATATCTCTTGCTTTCTCAAGCGTAGAACAGGCTTATTAGTACCCAGAGGGGTGTTATAAATGATGTTTCCAGATATTTTTTTTGTTTTCATCATTATATGTATAAGGCCATGTCTTTTGCATTTGCCCGGAGACCAAGTCAGTCAAGACCCGATCCACCGAGGAAATCTTTAGGCCGACTTTTCCTGCTAGACATAGAGCAAACAAAGTTCACTCCAATGAATGGCTTATGATAATATTTAAAGAACAGTATGTCCAAATACTACGTCACTTTGCAACTGTCAACAACTAATCTCACCTTGCTCTACCTCATGGTTCCATTGACAAAATAAACAGCTGTGGGTAGAGGTAGCCAATTGCGGCCTACTACCCTTCAAAAAGCACCCATGCAGAGAGACTTCCGGAGGAATAAAAATCTTTCCGAAGCAAGTGGTTTTGTGAAGAAGTCTGAGAGTTGTTTCTCCGTAGGAACATGTTCCATTACCACCTTACCCCGTTCTACCAAGTCTCGAATGAAGTGATGTCGTATATCAATATGCTTGGTCTTTGAGTGTTGTACCGGATTCTGACTTATCTTTATAGCACTTTGGTTGTCACAGTACAAGGTTAGTGGCGTGCTATGAATGTGATAGTCGGCAAGCATTTGTTGAAGCCATAGCATTTGGGTACAACAACTCCCGGCAGCCACATACTCTGATTCGGCAGTGGATAGAGCAATGCAATTTTGCTTCTTGCTATGCCATGAAACAAGGTTGTTTCCTAAGAAGCAGCACCCACCACTGGTGCTCTTCCTTTCATCATTGTCTCCGGCCCAATCTGCATCTGCAAAACCAACAAGATAAGAAGAAGTATCTTTAGTGTACCAAAGACCAAGGTTTGTAGACCCGGCCACATATCGAAGGATACGCTTCACAGCAATAAGATGCTCTTCCTTTGGTTGAGCTTGGTAGCGGGCACAGAGGCACACACTATACATAATGTCCGGTCGAGTGGCTGTGAGGTAGAGCAAGCTACCAATAAGAGATCTGTAGGTAGAAATATCAACATCCTTGCTCTTCTCAGCTCTACTTAGCTTGTCAGTGGTAGCAATAGGAGTTTTCATAGGTTTAGCATCCGCCATATCAAACTTCTTGAGCATGTTGATAGCATACTTAGTTTGAGAAACGAACATACCATCCGGTCGTTGAGAAATTTGAAGCCCAAGAAAGTGACTTAGCTCCCCCTCCAAGCTCATTTGAAAAGAAGAAGCCATGGCATCTGAAAATTCTTTAACCAAGCGGTCATGGGTGGCACCAAACACAATGTCATCCACATAGATCTGAGCAATAAGCATTTCATTCTTGACGATTTTGATGAAGAGAGTGGTGTCGGCATTTCCACGTGTAAACCCAAATTTCAAGAGAAAGTCTGTGAGACAGCTATACCAAGCACGAGGTGCTTGTTTCAATCCATAGAGGGCCTTGTGAAGAAGGTAAACATGGTCCGGCTTGTGAGGGTCCACAAACCCCTTAGGTTGTTCAACATATGCTTCCTCATCCAACACTCCATTCAAAAAGGCCGCCTTCACATCCATCTGTCGTAACGGAATATTTTTGTAGCACGCCACAGCAATAAGTAGCCGGATGGACTCTATGCGTGCCACGGGAGCAAAAGTGTCTTCAAAGTCAATTCCTTCAACTTGGGTGTACCCTTGAGCAACCAGTCGCGCCTTGTTGCGCACTATTTGATTGAATTCATTGGTTTTATTCTTGTAGATCCACTTGGTACCAATAACATTAACACCCTTTGGTCTTGGGACCAAAGACCACACCTTATTCCTTTCAAACTCATGTAGTTCTTCCTGCATAGCCGCAATCCAGAAATCATCGAGAATAGCCTCCTTTATGTTTTTAGGCTCAATTTCGGAGACAAAGCTCATTATGCCCACGTCTGGAGATAGGAGAGCCAAGTTAGAAAACGTGTTAGGATAGCTAGCGGGCAAAGTGTCGGTAGAGCAGGTAGAGCGAGTAACTCGTTGGTTGAGATCACCAATCATTTGTTGGTTTGGGTGTCTCTTTCGAATATAGGCGGGAGGACCCGAGTTTGGTACTTCGATAGAGGTAGAGGCTCCAGTGGTACCTAGAGCAGGGTTAGACGAGCTTGGATTCAACCCTTCATCATTGCTTTCCGAAGGAGTACTGTCACAGGAGTTGTGATTAGTAGAATGATCATGTGATGGTGTGACTGATCCTACACCCTGATCTACCTCTCCTCCAACTAATACTTCTGCCAGGGGTAGAGCAGGGTTAGATGCTTGTTGTTGCAAGGTAGACTTGGACGGACTCTCGTGAAAATGAAGTTCATCAAACTTGATGTTAGTTGATTCTTGCACCGTCTTTGTACGTAGGTTAAACACGCGATAAGCATGACTATTAAGGGCGTAGCCAACAAAAATAGCCCTGTCCGACCTTGGATCAAACTTTTTCAAGGCATCTCTATCATTTAAAATATAGCAGATGCACCCATACACACGGAGATGAGCTACATTTGGTTTCTTGGAGGTGAGCAATTCGTAGGCCGTACATTGAGTGCCGGCGCGAATACTTATCCGGTTGACCACATAGCAAGCCGCACTCAAGGCTTCTGCCCAAAAACCCTTGGCCATACCCGCAGCCACCATCATCACTCTTGCCATTTCCTGTAGAGTCCTGTTCTTCCTCTCTACAATTCCATTTTGCTGCGGAGTCTTTGGGGCAGAGAATTCATGGTGAATCCCTTTACGAGTGCAATATTCAACAAACACTCCGTTTTGAAATTCACCTCCGTGGTCACTTCTTATACGTTGGACCCGTTTACCATAAGTGGTGCGAATTCTACGAGCTAAGGTTCGGAAGGCTTCAAAAGCCTCGTCCTTGGTTCCAAGAAAATTTACCCAAGTGTACCTCGAGAAGTCATCAACAATAACAAGAGTATACCACTTGTGTCCCAAACTCTGCACTTCCATGGGCCCCATGAGATCCATGTGTAGTAGCTCAAAACATTCTGTAGTACGGTTATGGGTAGAGATAGCAGGGTGAGGAGCTCGAGTTTGTTTACCCATCTGACATTCACCACAAACTCTCTTGTCAATCTTGGGCAAGCTATCTATGCCTCTGACTGCCTTTATTTGAACTAACTTTTCAAGGTTCCGGAGACTGGTATGACCAAGCCTTTGATGCCAGATATCTATCTCGTCATGGGTAGAGGCACTTAGGCAAGATTCATTGATAGCGTAACAGTTGTTCTTCGCACGAGCAGCAGTGAGAATGCACTCTCCCTTAACGTTGTACACTTCACAGTTCTCCTTATTGAATTTTACATTAAGTTCATCATCACAAAGTTGGCTAATGCTTATGAGATTAGCACATAGTCCATCCACCAAGAGAACATTCTTGAGTGCGGGTAGACCCTTCACGTTTAATGTTCCACTTCCAATTATGCTTCCCTTTGCCCCACCTCCATAAGTGACGGGTCCACCAGAGTGAGGAACAAAATCGATCAAAGAGTCTTTAGTTCCAGTCATATGCCGAGAACACCCACTGTCGAAATACCAAGTCTCCTTTGTCGTGCCTTTGGCCACAGTGAATGCAACATTACATGTCACTTCTTGCTTTCTTCTCCATACTTGCTTTGGCTCAATGTTTGTTGCTGTGGGTAGAACAGCTTTAATTCTCCAGACTTGATTGGCCTTGACATGCGACTGCTTGGCAATTGGTCTCCATACTTGTCTGTGAGCCATAGCACGAGAACTTAAATCTTCGACACGCTTGTAGCAATAAGGTTTGATGTGCCCTTTCACCCCGCAATAGTGGCACACATAGACTCGCTTGTAGTGGGTAGAAGGAGTCTTCCTTTTATGAGTGGTCATGCCCTTAGTAGGGTTTGAAAAAGGGATAGCAACAGGAGGTTGAGATTTATTTGTTGAGAGGGTAACTTAGATCGACTGGAGACATTCCGTGTAAACATTTTCTTGTCATGGGTAGATCCGGAATTGCTCACGGGTAGAGCAGAGGTAGAATCCGGTGTCAACGAGGACATTGAAGCATTTTGGGGAAAAGGAGTAGAGGTGCGTTTGAGAATTTTGATGTTCGAAGCAACAGTCACATTGCCTTTGGAAGTATTAACATCCTTTGACTTGGTCTCATTGTTAGTGATAGCTTTATCTCTACCATGCACAAACTTAGGAAAAACATAAGGAGAATCGGAGTAAACGGAATCAAAAGTTTCCTTAAATCCAAGCCCAAAGTGCTTGGTGTTAACACAGCTCAACATATTATCAAGTTTAGACGTGCCCGTATTGAGTTTTTGAAAGAGACAATTAGCAACATCAAGTTTGTCTTTCACTTGGTAGAGCTCCTTGGTACGCATAGCATAGCCTTCTTCCATCTTGGCAAGAGAGTCCCTTAGGAAGTCTTTCTCCGTATCTTCCTTGTTCACAATGGCTTCCAGTTCACTTGCCTTCTTCAACGCCCTTTCCAGCTCTAGCTTCACGATCTCGAACTCCCTCTTGCTCACCCTCTCAGAATCGAGGGTAGACTCAGTTTCCTTCTTTGTCATGCCCCCAGCCAGAGTTCTGGGGTTAGAACTAGCACCTGGCTCAGTAGTACCTGCAACCACAGAGGTATAGCAAAAGATATTGTGATGGGTAGCCAAGTCATCTTGAACTACCTCGTACTCGTCATCGCTTTCATCATCAATGGCACTTAAGAGTGCGTTGACTTCATTTGGCTCTACCATCTTCCCTTTGTCTTCCTCAGAGGAGTACAAAGCATCATCTCCATCAAACACCAAGTAGCTCACATCCATGTTGTTCTTCCTATGTAAGTTAGGACATTCATTCTTCACGTGACCCATCCCCTTGCATTCAAAGCACTTGATTTGGGACATGTCCTTGCTGGGGGCGCCACTAACAAACTTCCTACTTGGAGTGTAGCCACTGCGGTTGGTGGTGGGTGGAGTGGTGAAGGAATTTCCAGAGTTGGAGAAGGAATTTCCAGAGTTCCTTTGATTTCGGAATTGCTTGAACCTCCTCTTCCTCTTGATGTCTTGGCGAACAAGGTAGCTCACAGCATCTTGAATAGCGATGAATTTGTCTGGATTCGGGGAGTCGAGGAGAGAAAGAGCTTCACTTTCATCATCGGATTCCTCAGCCAGAAAAGCATTATTTTCAGTAGAGTGAGGAGAGTGGGTAGAGCTGGCCCTGTTGGGGGTAGAGCTGGAAGCATTCTGAGATATGGCAAGGGCCTTCATGGAATTTTCAAATGGAGTCATGGTGTAGGACTTGTCCTTCAATTTCAAGTTTAGCTCGTAATTCTTCAAGTGGCTCATAATCTCGTTGTAGTCACCCGATTGACCGAGCTTCGTGTCTTCCATCGTAGTGACCTTAACACTAAACTTCTCCGTTACTCCTCGTAGAACCTTGGTGCAAATGAGTGGAGGAGGTATAGGATCTCCAAGTTCTTGACACTCACTCGCAATAGCCATGATTTTGTTGAAGAAAGAGTCAAGGTCTTCATCTTCCCTCATTTCTAGCCGGTGGAAGGTAGTGTTGAGCCCTCTGATTTTGGATCTCTTGATACTATCACTTCCTTCACACATGCGTTCCAAAGTGTCCCATACTTGCTTGGCCGAAGTGAGATGCCTAACGACAGAGAACATGTGGACATCAATGAGATCTGTGATAATGTGGATGGCCTTCGAATTGAAGGTGGCAGCTTCATGTTCGGCCGTGGTCCATGTAGACTCGTCTTTCGGGACCGTGTCGTTATCCTTGTCAATGTAGGTTGGTGGAGTCCAACCGTTCAACACAGCACCCCACACACGTGAGTCCACATTCTTCAACTTCAGCCTAGTCTTGCTCTTCCAATAGGAGTAGTTGGAGGAGTTGAGGATGACGGGCTTGACGACAGTGAATGACTCCATTGTAGAATCTCTTCCCTAGGATCACACCAAAGGTGGTGGACTTGCTCTGATACCAATTGAAATTGTGTATTTTGTACTTGGTTCTACCTAGAACTGAATTGTAAAGGGTAGAGTACAAACACTTAACACAATTTGAGATTCTAAGGAAAACTCTTTTGTATTACTTGTAAAGGGTGGAACCACTTACAAACACATCTACAAAATTCTAGCGAATCTTGTAGAAAGGTCAACACGACCAAAAACTAAGTCTATGTAGAACTATTCTAGCGAAGGGTCCTACTAAGACTAAACTCACAATAGAGCCGGAGCTTTCTAGCGAAGTCTCTCGGTCTACAAATTTTCTCTCTCTAGAAAATGTCAAATCAATGCGTGAATAGTGAATTCCAACAACCCGCTATTTATAGGTGTCGAGAAATAGGGTTTCCGGAATTCACGCTTAATGGGCCGAGCCCAAAGCATCTTCATGGAATATTCGAGATTCCATTTCAGTTGTACTTGACGAACCCAGCTCTACCCACGGCCACACTAGCGTGTCTTCGTGCGTCGAGCTCGTGAAGGGCATAGCTGGTATACTTGGCGTTTTTCACTGGACTATCATTCTTCTAGCGAAGTCTTCTAGTCGTACCCACAGCTGGCTTCATTCCTTAGCAGTCATTCGTCCAGCTGTATGTGTAGCTATGCTTGCACCGCGTCCGTCAAGGTGTTATCACGGTAAGGCCTTGAAGCGCGTTGATGAACTCGCAATTCTCTCTGATCCACGTTGAACCATGTTGACAGAATAGCTCGTTCTATGCTGACGCACTGATGCAACTCCATGTTGTTTGTAATGCCCAAGTCTGCCTGCTCCATGCTGTTGAACCGTGGTCACGCGTTGAGTCACTTGTTAATTCCACAGTTTAACCAGCTCGTTCTATGTATACCTAACAGACTTGTATGAATTAATGAACGGAAAACATACAAACATAAAACATGAAGTTACTACAAAACAAAGTGTATAGTTCAACGTAGTTCAAACAAGAACAACGTGGTTCTATGTTGAACTAGGAAGAACTACACACTAACAGGAAGAATGCGAAATACGGTCGCTACTCAGTAAAGGGTGCTTACGCTTTTCTTATATCTTCGCTTCCGATGTCTGCTAATTTGGATGGGGATGTCTGGCTTGCTTTTCCAAAAATTTATAACAATTTAACGCCATCAAAATTCTCGGGGCTTGTTTGGAAAGTCTTAAGATATCGTTTGCCTACCAAAGTTGAATTGCGAAAGAGGAAGGTTATTGGGGATGACATGAATGTTTGTTGTAGTCTTTGTGACCAAGAAGATGAAGATATTGCTCATCTTTTTTTCGATTGTCGAAAGTCAAATCAAGTTTGGAACTCTGTTATTCTTGGCTTTTCGTCTCCACAGCCCTACCGAATAGGCCGGCGGCTCACTTCTTGCAACACTTGGGAGTTTGGAGATTCTTGCAACACTTGGGAGTTTGGAGAAAAAAACGTTCGACGAAAATTCTTGTGTGTATTTGGTCTTGTGTGCTTTGGTTCATTTGGAAAGCAAGAAATCTTCGTCTTTTTGAAGGCCTTGAAACAACTTCCGTAAAAATATTTGAAGAAGCTAGAGCTAAGTTTTGGAGTCAACTTTCTTTAAAAAATTGCATTAATCGTAATTTTACGTTTCACGATTGGTGTTGTAATCCTAAATTGTGTATGACTTAGGTTGAACTTGTAATCCTAGATTGTGTATGACTTAGGTTGAACTCTTATTCTGTTGAGTACTTCTGGTACTCGTTTTTAATATATCTATTTCTCTTTAAAAAAAAAAAACACTAACGAGTACGGTGCCTTGAAAACATATTGTAACAAATAAAAAAAGTTAAGTTTATTTATACTTCCAATTTTAATTTTTAATTTTAAAGCAAATGTAAAATATCTAAATTAACTTTCGAATCGGGGATTTTCCCACATAGTGGGATCTGGACGGGTTGCGTTTCCTGAGTCGGGGGTTTTGACGAGGATATTACACTAGGGGGTGTAATTATCATATACGTGAAAATAATGAGGTGAACTAATCTGGGAGTGAGTTTAGTAAAATCGGAGGTGTACGGTACAAAAAATACTAAAATACTAATTTGGAAGTGAGTTTAGTAAAATCGGAAGTGTACAGTAAAAAAAATACCCAACAAATATTCTGAAGAACACGTACTCATATATGATGAAATAATATAATTATTCATAATTAAAAAATTAACAAACCCAATAATTAATAAAACTCAAATCACTTAAAAAAGTGACGCATGAGGGTTGGATCAAGTTCTTTAGGTTGCAGGGTTAGTGACTTGACCAATGAAAATGACGACACCCGACACATCTTCTCTGACTACAAACATAAACGGATGGTCAGCCACAAAATCTTCTTTTCTCACTACAGGCTCGTAGCCGCAACAATCTTCCTCATCCGAGAAGGCAGTAGCAGCCGCAGCCTCCGTGCCTTCCTCGTTCACCTCGATAAACGACTTGTGATAAATTTTGGAGACACCAACCACAGCTGAATCAACCATCTCGGTCAAGCCACCCTTGAAAATGAGATCCAATCCCCGTCCATTGAGAACCTCCGAAGCCTCAAACCGAAAATCCATTTTAAACTTGGGAACTAGAAACCTTCCGACATCCACATACTCAACAGGAAGGTGGTTGTTGATGAAATCAACTTCTGACCCAAAGTTCTCGACCAGGGTCGGGAGCCCGTCTTCGGCGTCGGGAAGAAAGATGTGCATTGAGAATCTACGCTTATCCTCACCTTGTTTGTAGTATAGGGTTAGGACTTTGAAACCGTCAAAGGCTCGTATGAGCTGCATGTGATAGGGTTGGGTCATGAAGGGTACTTTGACTGAAGTTCCGTTCATGAGGTAGAATCTGTGGTCTTTCGTTAGTGACGAGTCGAACTTATCTTCCCAGATGCCTTTGAAGTAGATGGCATTTGCAAGTACGAGGCTCGTAGAAGAATCGAGCGAACCGGGTGGGAGTAAATCTTTGATGAGGCCATTTGTTTTCTTGGTTGCCCAAGCGTTCACTTTTTTTCTAACCCTAACAGCCTAATTTAATTGGAAAAATATAAATATATGAATCGATTAAACAATTAATCAGATTTCGGTACATCAAAATATAGTTAATTAGTCATCGACGTCGTACCTTGGTTTGAAAATCAACAAGTTTACAAGCAGCTTTGTAATCGTTCTCGAGGATTCCTTTGAAATCGGGCTTCAAGGTGAGGCTCCGATCGAGCCAGGCGCCGTTGGCCGTGGACAAGCGCGGGCCCCCGAGCAGAGAGCCGTCGGTGAGAAGGAGCGTCGCGTGCTGCAACAAGAGCTTGTTGAGTTCCTCGAAGGAATCGGACTTGAAATAGCCCAAGAGCTGGTCTCGGGTCGGGCCTCCCGACCCGGCCGCGATGAGGCCGAGGACAATGTGGATGGATAGTGGCGAGAAGACGAAGTTGCCGCCTTTGGCTTCGACGGAGATGAGGTGGCTCGCCAGCGACGAAGAGGCGCCGGTGAGGTTGGGGATGGATTCTCTCTTCCGTTTCCCCATCGTTTTAATTATATCTAGGGTTTTGGGAGTATTACTTGTTTAGTTGTTTATACTTAGTTTGTATCGTAAATATGGAAAAATAATGACACTAATAAGTATATTAAAATCTTTATAAATTAATACTCAATACATTAATTTAAAATTCTCTAATTTAATAGAATCTTGGTCTTTTAAATGAAAAAAAAATACTAAAAAAAAAATACTCGATAATTTCTTTAAATTAATAAAATTTCATTGTCTACTATTAATTTATAAAGGTTTTACCTTACTAATAATTAATCTCAGAACCTAGAGACGTGAGAAGATGATACAGTTACACCAGGTAACCGAACCCCACCAATCATATGTGACATTAATACATTAATTAATTAAAATAATATTTTAATTATTATTAAATTTATTTATTAATTAGGAAAATAGATTACGTAATCGTATAAAAAGTATACGTAAAAAATCTAATTAGGAAAAAAAATTAAGAAAAAAAATGTATACATCATTTAAATTAATTATAAAAATTACATAATCAAAGTGAATATAGATTAATTAATTAAGTTTTTAATGAAAAAAATGAACTCATCTAAACAACAAATTTTTATTATTATTGAAATTGTGAACAAAAATGAATAATATTCAATTATTAAAATTGTGAAGAAAAATGAATAATATATTTGTACGTAAGAAGTGTTTGTTTAGTTGATAATCAATAAAATATAAATGTAAATATAAAACATAAACGTAATAATAATCGTAATTTTTAAAAAAATAATAATGTTAAGAAATGTTTTTTAATCGATATATTTTTATCAATTTAATAAATATCAACATAAAATTATTTGATTAGCTTTAATTGTATTTATTTTTATTTGATTTAAAATTAAAATTTTAGTTTGAATGAAATAACGTTCACATAAGTGTTATGTTTAATTTACTGATCGTTTTATTTTATAATAAAAATAAAATGTCTTATTGCCCAATTTCTCTAACAGTTCGAGATGTTGGATGATCAAGCGATTTCTAACATGGTACCAGAGTCTAGCTTTGTGGTAGGTCGGTTTTGGGTTTGACTCCCGACATGAGCGACTCCACCCGAACTAATTATCCATTTGTTGAGTCTTCCCTGAAGTTGAAATCAGCCCACAAGTGAGAGGGAGTATTGAAGAATATATTCGTCCTAGTATAAATGTCTAAAATGAAAGAGTGTTCAAATGCAAAAGGAGACGTATGTATGTTAATGCGTATTAGAATGTTGGTGTTAGAGAGTATCCTACAACGATTGGATTAAGAATCTTGGGCTCACATATATGTTGGACAATCTTAATACTTTAACAAGGCCTTTTAAGGTGTTATTGGCCCAACTTTGACATGGTATCAGAGCAGGCCCAATACGATGTGGGTGCCCCAGTCGATGGATTTTCCGGCTGTGGGCCCCCCGTGACGATGAAATTTCCGGCCACGAGTATTTCCGATGGAATTTCTGGCTTACTCGTGAGGGGGAGTGTTAGAGTATCTCACATCGATTGGATTAAGAACCTTGGGCTCACATATATGTTGAACAACCTTAATACCTTAACAAGGCCTTTTAAGGTGTTAGTGTCCCAACTTTGACAGTTGCAATCGATTTCTTTGTGTGTGTTCATATAGTAATTGTTTATTTTATTTTTATTGTATTTTCTGTTGAAGTTATTAAACTTGATTTAATAAAATAAATAAATGAAATAAAACTTAAGTATAGTGACGTTTCTAATGTCATTAGTGAAAAGAAGTTTTAAGTAGTGAATGCTTAAGTTTCTTAGAATTTAAGTTAGGAGTTTAAAGTGAGTTTATTTAATGTTAGAAGGTGATGTATTAGTATAAATAGTCGTAGTATGTTGAGAAATAAAATCATCTCATTGTAAACCTTCTTCTTCATTCAATAAAAGTAATATTTAATAAATACCTCCTCTCCTCCTCTTTATTTGCCAACAAAGTGGTATCAGAGAAATGGCAAAATCCCTTTCTTTCCAATATCCCCACCTTTCAAAACTCAACTATGAAAATTGGTCGCTAAGAATGAAAGCGATGCTTGGATCCCAAGGATTATGGGATATAGTTGAAGATGGTTTTGTAGAGCCTCAAGATGTGACGACTCTATCACAAACCCAAAAGGAGAACCGGAAGACTTGTAGTGAGCAGAGATGTCCAGTTCGATGAAGCAGCTTCATGGGATTGGAGCTCGCTGGAAGAAAGAGAATCATATGACTTTCTTCCTTATTTTTACGAAGAAGAAGAAGAAGTAGCGAGGCCCGAGGAGCCTCCTTCTCCGGTTACACCGAACTCACCGAGTTCACCGGATTCACCAGAAGAAAAAACGCCTAAATATCGAGATCTTGCTGATATATATAACGATACTCATGAAATCGAAGACTTTAGTCTGTTTTGTCTGCTCGCAGATGCTGAACCAGAGAGCTATGAAGAAGCCAGTGAAGATGAAAAATGGAGGAAAGCCATGGACGATGAAATTAGGTCCATTGTGAAGAATGATACCTGGGAGTTGACATCTCGTCCAGAGCACCAAAAGACCATTGGAGTCAAATGGGTGTTCAAAGTGAAAAGAAATGCTAATGGCGAGGTTGAAAGATATAAAGCTCGACTTGTTGCTAAAGGCTACAAACAAAAAGAGGGAATTGACTATGATGAGGTTTTCGCCCCAGTAGCTCGCATGGAGACAATTCGCTTGTTGATTTCACTAGCCGCTCAAAATCGATGGATGGTGCATCAATTAGATGTGAAGTCTGCATTTCTAAACGGAAATCTAAACGAGACAGTCTACATTGATCAACCGTTCGGCTATGAAATCAAAGGCCATGAAGATAAAGTCTTGAAGCTAAAGAAGGCGTTGTACGGGCTCAAACAAGCACCACGGGCATGGAATGACCGACTGGATAAATATTTGCAAGGAAATGGATTCTCAAGATGCATCCACGAGTATGCTCTCTACGTGAAGAAAGAAGGTAGAGACTTGTTATATGTTTGTGTGTATGTGGATGATCTCATTTTCACAGGGAGCAACGTGAAAATGTATGAAGAATTCAAATCGGCGATGGCTCGAGAATTCGAGATGAGCGACATGGGACAGATGTCGTATTACTTGGGTATCCAAGTAAATCAATCAGAAGACGGGATATTTATCTCTCAGGAAAGATATGCAAAAGAAGTCCTCAAGAAGTTTAAAATGTTCAATTGCAATTCAGTGAATACTCCTATGCAATTTGGAACACAGCTGAGGAAAGAGGAAGGAACGATCGACCCAAGTACGTTCCGAAGTCTTATCGGGAGCTTGAGGTACTTAACTTGCACACGACCTGACATTTTATATGCAGTCGGTGTTGTAAGTCGATTTATGGAAAATCCAGCCGAGGCACACATGTTAGCTGCAAAGAGGATACTTCGCTATATCAAAGGCACGCTTGATTATGGTATTTTCTACCGCTCTTCGAGCAACTACATGTTGTCTGGATATTGTGATAGTGACTATGCAGGAGATCTTGATGATCGAAAAAGCACAACTGGATTTATGTTCTTTATGGGAGAACATGCAATAGCTTGGAGTTCGAAAAAGCAAGCTATAGTAACACTTTCGAGTTGTGAATCGGAGTATGTGGCGGCAACTTCCTGTGCTTGTCATGCAATTTGGTTGAGAAGATTGCTGAAAGAACTTCAGTTGGAGCAAGGAGATGCAACAAAAGTCATGATCGACAACAAGTCAGCTCAGAGTTTGGCTAAAAATCCTGTTTTTCATGAAAGAAGCAAGCATATTGATACAAGATATCATTTCATTCGAGAATGCGTTGCAAAGAAAGAAATAGAGCTGGAGTACGTGAAGTCTATGGATCAAGTTGCAGATATATTCACAAAGCCACTCAAGTTCGATGATTTCAAGAGATTAAGGTTCATGCTCGGAGTTCGGAAGAATCAAGTTTAAGGGGGAGTGTTGAAGTTATTAAACTTGATTTAATAAAATAAATAAATGAAATAAAACTTAAGTATAGTGACGTTTCTAATGTCATTAGTGAAAAGAAGTTTTAAGTAGTGAATGCTTAAGTTTCTTAGAATTTAAGTTAGGAGTTTAAAGTGAGTTTATTTAATGTTAGAAGGTGATGTATTAGTATAAATAGTCGTAGTATGTTGAGAAATAAAATCATCTCATTGTAAACCTTCTTCTTCATTCAATAAAAGTAATATTTAATAAATACCTCCTCTCCTCCTCTTTATTTGCCAACATTTTCTACAATGATTTAGGGTTTTTGACGAAGATGAAGAAGGGGCATTGAGTGTAATTTTATATTTCTAAAATATATGCAAATTTTTTAAAATACCATTTTAAGCACGAGATTTTTACATGTCGCCGGAAACTGCCAATTTTTAAATCAAAGTGCAAATTAATCAAAGTTCAGTTACTCGAGTGTACAAAATACAAGTTAGGTAATCATAGTACAAAAATGTCTATAGTTCAGCTACTAACCTACAATTATCACTTTTAAAATTAAATATTGTATTGGAGATATAATCTAATCTAAATATACAATAGAGAGATTTAGGCGTAGGAGCAACTCTAGGTACTCATGGTTTTATCCATGTTACTCTGGGTGGAAAATAATTAATAAATAATTAAAACATTATTCCATTAATTAGTTGACGGTTGCATAAAAAATCTTAAAATATCCGAGAAATTTGAGAATGAAACAACGAAGACGATTGCATAAAAAATCTTAAAATATCCGAGAAATTTGAGAATGAAACAACGAAGACGGTTGCATAAAAAACCTTAAAATATCCGAGAAATTTGAGAATGAAACAACAAAGACGAATCATGTACAATATTCAAATCAGAATTCAGATGATTGAAAACTCGAAATAACACCTTCATTATTAAGTTAAAAAATTGTTAAATCACGGTGTACTGTAAACTTTTACATGAAAAGTTGAGTTTTGTAATTGAGGAAAAACATAGTCTTTTGCAATCCTCATTGACCCAAAGTCCGATCTGCTCAATTCGCATCTGCCGCTTTTTTCGACGGAGCCTCCATGAAATCCTCGAGGTTTGAATGTCGAGTTCCAGGTTCCCTTGATCTCCAGTGGGTTTTCCCCTGTTCCTGCGGAGACAAGCTAACATGACCTACTTGATGTGCAGGAGGATCGAAACAAACAGTTTCTGATATTTACTTGATGTGCAGGAGGATCGAAACAAACAGTTTCTGATATTTCATGTATACATTAGGTTAAATGTTATAATTAGGCAAGGTTAAATAAGACATTCTCTTTTTGAAAAAGTGCTATGTAATCTATTTAGGACAATATTATTACCTTCCTGTATAAAAAATAAATAAAATATATTGTACTAAATTATAGTATGAAAAATATTGAAAGTTATTAATTGTGAAAACTACAATGTCATGTTCCATAAATATACTAATACAATATTCCCTATTTTATCAATAATCCCTAAATCTATTGAATAAATACTTCATCTACAACTAATTACACGTTTTTAAATTATAAATGTTATACGAAAAAACAAAAAGATATCTAAGAATAATTTAAATAGATATCTAGCACAACTAAATTTGGTAAAAAAAAAGGGGAATTTTCAAAAAGGGTAAATATTTTACTCTAAAACACACATTAAGACCAATATTTACACTATTTGTAAAAAAACAAGAATTACCCAAACCACCCTTTTAGTTATTGAAAAAAAATAATATATTGCACTACTCACAAATAATGTGATATCTATTAATTAATTCTATTAAATATACACTTACCATATTATAGACACTACCAAAAAAACCGTAATCACAATAAATCTTATTCTTTCCATATAACTTAATGAATTGTAACCTATTATTCATTACACTACCATTCACCACAATTTGCATATCAGGAACCAAAAACTCAATTCTTTGCGCAGAGGAGTGGTGATCTCTCCGCAGCGTCTTCGTCTTGTTTGGGTTTCCTCTCAAACCTACAGGTACTCGATTTCTTGTAAGTTTTCTGTTTTAATTTCCAATTGCAACTTTTGGATCAGTAGATTGCATAGGTTTCGACCCAAACTATCAGTTATAGGTTTCGATTGACATAGTGCACTGCTCGAAGTGATTGCATGTAAGATTTATGGTTCTTGAATATTTTTTTGTAATCCCCAAAAATATCTGAAATTGGTATCTTGAACCCCTGTATATTGTTTGTACCAGTAGTAGTAATTTCATGACATTCAAATTCGACCCATTCATAGTGATCAAACACTGTCGTGGGTGTGTGATACATATATGTACAGTCACCCGTGTGTGTGTGTTCATATATCTATTTATGACCAAGATTCTGTAGTACATTTGATAGATTTGGATCATTGTTTTATCAACAAATCATAGCGATAAACATGTCAGTATAGTAGTGCCTATGCTTAATGTGGATGATTAATAATATCATAGAACTTTCTTATTGGAAACAGTGACTGGGAACATGTCTCCGACTACTCGTTCCGATTCGCTGAAGTAAAAAATGCAGAATCGGGAGGCCTACTCGAGATCTGCCAAGCGAAGTCTGGAGAATGACTTTGAAGCAACTGCGTCTGAGGTCCAACCTGAGCTTAAAAAGGTATTCACAGCTACGTCCATTTACTGTCTTTCAACGAGTCTGTTGTTTTAAAAATGCTTCAAGTGATTTATCGGATAAATAGGTTGTCTATTGCAAACACTGCACATTACTTGGTAGTGTATTATTTAGTTATAACGATTGAAATTTGGTAATAGACACTACCAAAATCACTTTCAAGGGTAATATTAACACTGATTATAGCGGTATATTACAGACTCTTAGTTAACTACTTATTCCAAAATAGGTCGCGAAACGTGGGGCGAAGAACAACAAAGTTGGTGAAACAGGAGAGCCTTCAATATACATAATCAATGATGATCTGGTAATGCAACCTCCCCAGTCCCCAGTCCCCACCCCATCCACACACACAAACCAACAAAATAGAGAAATAAATATTATATATATATAAATGTACATCCTACTTAAACGAAAATATAAACCGAGAAGAGTTCTTTTTATTTTATTTTATATTTATTTTATTCAACCAATGGTGATATCCTTGTAGGAATTTTCTGTGGAAATCTATGAAAGGTCTGATACTAGTTGGGTTCCATATGTTGCAAATGATGCCCAAGTACAGTTTTACATGATGAGTCCCTATGTCTTGAAAACATTGTCTACAAACCAGAAGGTATTGAAGCGTCGTGTATTTACATAAATTATTTATTATCAACATCAGATTCACCATCTCATTTATTTATGCATTTTGTATTAGGGGCTCTATTACACTTCATTTAAGGTTTCGGATGTGTATGGAGTTTTCCAGTTTAAGGTTGAGTACCAGAGGCTTGGATACACTAGCTTGTCACTGTCAAAACAGGTGAAATAATTTTTCAGTTCTTAATTATAGGTGATCATTTGTTAAATTTTTGTTTTGGATTTTTGTTTGTAGTAATTATTGGCTTGAAAGTGACGTATCATTATTGGCTTGAAAGTCACGTAACAACAAGACAGTGCCGATGAAGTCACAAAAGAAGAAAAGATTAAACGTGGGAATAAACACGCCGAAAATCACTAAAAAAACAGAAGATATATGACAAGTGTTTAGTTTTCGTATACATATTGACTAATTTGTATAATATCTACTTTCTGATAGGATTCCGAACATGTAATTGTAAGTGACGATGATTTTCAGTCTAATCAGTTTATTCAGAAGAAGAAAAAGCGCGTAAGTGGCTGATCTAATCCATTTGTATAATATTTTGTATAATCTGTGTACTATTTTGTACTGAAGCACTGTATGACATCTTATCAACGGGTATGTCATTTTTTTTTCCAGAGTGGAATCAAAATTGGGATCTGTCGTCGAAAGTTTCCTCGAGAAACGTTGGCTGTAAAAAAGGTTTGTATAGTATGTCAATTATTTTTTACTGCATCCTAATCTCAATTTCGCCTTCGAAATGTGTGGTCAATAAATAGTGTTTACGATGTGTCAAAACTTTTGACAACACTTTGAACTAACTGCGTTCATAAGTGAATATGTTACCTACAATTTATGACTTTATCAAAGGTTGTTTGTTTTGAGTCGATACGTGAAATTGTGTTAAAGTCAGCATGCATTACTATATTAGTAAGACTTAGCCACTGTTCTAGTAACTCAAATTTACACAACAGTGCATTTGCATCTATTGAGTAAGTTGTTTGTGTTCTACCAGTACACTGTATAGGATTGTCTGCACAAATCCAATAAGAAGCCAATATTGTAGTGTAACTACTAGTGTCTGATAATCATCGGATATCTGCGATGCTTCCCAGACACTACTGGTTACACTCTGATGATTATCAGACACTACCAGTACATTGTATACGATTGTTTGCACAAATCCAAGAAAAAGACAATAATGTAGTGTAACTAGTAGTGGCTGATAAGCATCGGAGATTGCATTATCTATTGCAAACACAGACCAATTACTTGGCAGTGTATTATTTTCACTGTAAAGACTATACCTTGTGCATGGACACCACAAAACACACTTGCACAGTCTATATCAGTATATCGGTGGACAATGCTTAAACTAGCTACCAGTACATTAGCTTATTAATAGTTATTCACTTGTTTCAGATGTCAAAACATGAGAATTTATTCACTTTTGTTTGCTTGCAGAAGAGTTGACGTCACATGACGACATTACCTTGGTCACCAGGTCCCTGTATACACACGCATGGGTACGTCTTACCAACTAAGAACTATATTTAAATGAGGCGAGCTTTTGTCAACCAAACTATAATGTCTAGTGTGTTTGACATATCTTATGTTAATTAACATGAGCAGTGTATTTGATAGTCATAATCAATCCTTGTATATGTTTCTTCCTTTAGATATATTTGTGTGTTAGGTAGTGTGTATAAAACACATTCACTTCGAAGAATGAAGATATCTTCAATGGCTCTTCCCTGATAGTGTATATCTCTGTTATAGTAGGTCAATACGGGCAATGTTTCAATACATCAATGGAGGATAATGAGTTGTAATGTTGTACTGGACACTATCATGTGCAGTGACGACAGCTCCTACTTGGAACACTACTAAGTACACTGTAATCTGAATACACGATCGATAAAAATACACTGTTTATCAAATACACTAGTGATCCAATATTTACGATACTATATGCTTATACTGTGATCTAAATGAACTAGTTATCAAATGCACTAGTAGTCAGAACTTATGATATTAGTATGTACACTATCGGCAAATACACTAGTCTGTCTAGTGTATTTGACATGTTACTCATGTTAAGTAACATGAGTAATGTATTTGATCGTCGTAACCAATCAAGCAGTTCATTATACTTGTATATGTTTCTACATTTCATATATTTGTGTTTTAGGTAGTGTGTATAAAACACATTCACTTTAAATGAGGATATCTTTAACAGAAGGTATTTGAAAAACACTGTACACTATCATGTATAGTTTCTCACAAGTTTAACCAGAAACACAATGTTTAAAAGGGTATATTATGTGCATTAGATTAAAGGTTATACCTAGGATAGTGTGTAATATCCAAGTAGGAGCTGTTGTCGAATCCATGAGTCTATTATAAACTCTGCAACTGTCGTCGTACAGTGTATAGCACAGTTCAGTTTGCACACAGTTCTATAATATGTTATTAACTAGTAATTCTGTGGAAGGAAAGACAATATACCTAATTTCCCAACCGTTTCTTGTTTAAATGAACACAGGACTCTGTTTACAACATTGACGCAGTGGCAATGCATGATTTTATTTTTGAACCGCTGTATGAGTACTTGGGGAGCGCTCATTTAATACTCATTCTGCTGACCCATAAAAGGAAATTCCACTACACACTGTTAACTTTCGACACAAATACTAAGTGTTTTTTCCATTATGACTCCATGTCGTCAAGACAATCAAGGTCTGAGGAGTGCCTAAAAGAGGCCGCGATTATGGTAAACCAAGCTACTTATTAACTTATTTTATAATGCTAGCATTTGTATTACATTATCCATAAACACTACGTGTTATTACAGAAGTGTTATCCATAAAACATCAACTCATTATTTTTGGTATTTAACTCTGATAATTTAGGTCGCCATGATAAATATGTGGATGAGTGGCGTAGAGATCCAAGCCGACATCATGCTAGAATCAGGGATGAGGAAAAAACTGAACAATGGTGAATGTTCGAATGTTGCTTTGCAGATGGACAGGGATGCTTTGAACGAGAGAGAAATACTCACTATAAAGTGGGTGAAGGAAAACTACAAGACCGAATTCAAATTGTATGATAAGAAAGATCTTGTACCTAAGCAGGCTTTCGGATCGTAAGTTTAAAAGCTTTCTACTACTTTTTATTGAAGCATGTAGAATGTATGTCCATTATACTAATATTGTTATTACATTGGCAGACTGGATTGCGGAGTTTATGTAATGCACTACATGGATGATTGTGCATACGAAAGGTATCCGTGTGGTCCATTCGACGAGACAGCAGCAACTGCATTCAGAGCTGATCTTATCAAAAGATTTGCAAAAAGTTCAAAGTGTTGGAGGGCAGCGAGTTAGAAACCTATTGTATGCTTTTTGTTTCAACCAATAACAAGTAGACCGCTGGTTTATCGAACAAGATCGTTTTGTTTTTCTAGTTTACAGTAGTTGAAGTTCATGACAGATTGCAGTTAATTTCAGATTTTGGATAAGTTACTTTGTCATTAATGGGATAATTATAGTTTAGTACCTGAACTATAGGCACTTTCAGGCTTTAGTGACTGATCTTTTTTTTTGGGGGTTTGGTACCTGAACTTAGGCGAAATTAGACTTTAGTGGCTGGAGTGGCGGATCTCGGCGACACGTGCAAAACACGTGCTTATTTTAATGTCAGCTGCAGATTTTGATGGGTATTATCGACATTTCCATACATTATTAATATATAACAAATTAATATATATTTTTAAAAATCATATTACACGTATATATTGAAAAAAAATGAATAAATAAAAATCAGACCTTTGAAATCAAGAACTCAACTTTCATCAATTATCAACAGAACAATTTTTTTACAGAAAAAGAGTAAAGCAAAAATGTCAAAATATCGGGTTATGTTTTGAACTCGACTTTCAACAATTTTGAACTCGCGAGTTATGCTTTCTCAGGCGCTCGTCCTCGCCGGGGACGCAGCGGGCACGGACGGAGACCACCGACATTTCGAGCCGAAGGCCGACCACCGAGGCATCTCCTTCAAGTCGACCGCTCATCCAGTCGTTGGGCCACCTCAGGTCCTCAACCGCACCGTCGCTCCTCCCCACAGATCAACGACGAGGGTGGTCGGGATGGCGGGTCGGGCTGGACTTGTAGGAAGGGATCGGGCTCGGGAAGTAGGAAAATCAAAATAGGGCGTAAACCCTAATTCCCAAATTCGACAGATCTAAAGATCAACATAATTCGAGATCTGGCCGGCTTCGGAGCAGAGAGCTTTCAGAACCTCGTTGTTATCGCAGCGTTTGGGGAGATCGTAATTGCCCTGAGCCCTCAAGCCGGCGTAAATCTTGGCCGCAATCCCTCTCCTCCGCAGCTCTCTCTCTCTCTCTCTCCCTCCAGGAGGGCTTTCTCCGGCCTCCGTCTCCGCCGGATCCTCCTGCTCCGGCCGCCGAGGAAGACGTCGTAGAGCCTCCGGCTTTCCACATCATTTTCTGCAATGAAAATCTGGCTAAAAGAAAAACAATCTTTTTTGTTTTTATTTTTTGTTAATTTGTGTACAAATTTTAGCGTGAACAAGAGAGGATTAATCGATTTGTTGTGCTATGAAAATTGTACTGCGTATTATTCTTTCGAATCTTTGTATTTTCTTTTTTGTAAATTCATTTTAAGTTTATTATAAAGAAAAGAGAAAAAAATGGAATTGGAAAGGATGAAAGATTTTAGGGATAAAAATGTAATTTCACTCTTGAACCAATGAAATATCGCCACTTGGCATTAAAAGTCACGTGTTTTGCACGTGTCGCCGAGATCCGCCACTCCAGCCACTAAAGTCTAATTTCGCCTAAGTTCAGGTACCAAACCCCAAAAAAAAAAAGATCAGTCACCAAAGCCCGAAAGTGCCTATAGTTCAGGTACCAAACTATAATTATCCCTTATATTATCATCGTTGAAACATTTTGAATGAGGGAGTTTATTTACGTGTGTTGGAGATTGACTTAGCAAGTTTACTTACTTATTTCAGTTGTCAGAGTTATAATGAGCAGGTTGGATTTTTTTATAAACACAATATAAGTAAACTGATGGTGTTGAGTCTTAGAAACAACATATATGAAGTGTGATACATAAATGGGTGTGTTAAAAACAGTGATGTACTTGGAAAATACTTGTGTTTAATCAATAATAGTTGGAGATTGACTTGGCAATATTCTTTATCTATTTTCGTTGTCAAAATGATCATGCGCATGTTGGATTTTGTTATAAACACAACATGAGTAACATGATGGCGTTGACTCTTAGAAAGAACATACATGAAGTACAACACATACAAATGGTTTTGGTAATAACAGTGATGTGCTTTGAAAAAAAATGTCAAAATCTTACTACATGGACACAGTAGCATTTTAATTTTGGTTGAAGCTTACTGTAGCATATTTTGTCTAGCTGCGTGTGCAAACACTGTAAAAAAACTCAAAACACAGAACTCCTCAAATAAAACAGGCAACTTCTTGAAAAATACCCTTAAATTACGGTTGTTTGCATATAGTCCCTAAACTGAATTGTATCAACATATTGATGTGTACCAAACACAATGTATACCAGTTTAACTAATCATTTCTCAGTGTTAACCTTAACTCCACTGAACAAAGTTGCAGATGGAATTAAATGTTCTTGGAGTGGAATATTGAAGACGAGAACTAGTAAATATAACACTACTGTCTTAGTAAAATATTCCACAACCACAAAACTAAAAAGACGACAAATGTAAATGAGACAAATGTATTCCAAAGTACCAGAAATAGTGGACATAGTTTCATGTGAATCTTAAACCATGACTCAGAAAAGTTTCGAATATTCAAAAAGATCCTCAGAGGGTGCTGGAGCAGGAGGTTGATTGTTCCCTGAAGTCGCTTCGTTGTGTATTGAAACGTTAATGTCGACCCAAGACGACTTCAGTTGATCGAGTACCATAAACAACATGGATATGTCGACGTCATTACGTAGCCGATATATTGTTGAGTCAGGAACCACCGAGAATTTTAGTTGTAAAGCCTTGTCAATCAAAACCGGGAATTGTATGCGAATATTGTCGCATAGTTCGTTGAAGGTTAAGGTTGAGCCAAACGAAATAGCCGCACCCTCACCACAAAACACAATCTTAGCAACATAGGCAGCCATTGATCCTGCAACAAAAAGTTTCGATGTTTAACCTAGACGAATATTCTGTAAAAAACATATGTGTTCACAAAGAAGTTGGAAACCCAAGACATATTTATATACACTGTAGGAAGTTCTAAATTCTTTACACACGATTCATAACCTACTTAATCAAGTCTCCGTTTGATAATATACAACATGGACCGGAATTCATAAATCTAAACACACGATTCAAACACTACGACAGCAGACCACTTTCCATAAAATAGAACATGGACCAAAATTGTAACACCATTACAACCAAACCGATCGACATGCACAAAAACTCCCCCTGTGAAGTCGTGCACAACTTGTGAGCCGTGGGCTATTCACAAAAAACTCAAAACAAAAATTGCAGATCGTGGTAGTATCATCGATGGTCTTTTTGAGATATACACTTGCAACAAGAGACCACAGTTCATCTTTGCAAAGATTGACCGATGAACTGGCCGAACGTGGTAGTATTTTTTCAGAAAATAAACGCACAAAGATTGTTCAAATTAATCGATTTGATTACTAAAATTCCAGATTATCAACTGAAAAGAAGAAAAATATTTTACCTCGTTGGAGCTCAAAACATGTAAACGGGTACTTTGAGAATGAGAGAACGGCTACGGATGTTTTTGAATTTTGAAAAAAAGAGAATCGCAATCAAAAAATAATTTCCAAAAACAGATATTTGTGATTGATTTGAAGAATCTTTGTCCAAACAATTAAGATTTCAACAATAAAAAATATGTAACGTATGTAATAAATATATAATATCAATAATAAAATAAGAAGGTTAAAATAGACAAATCAATTTTGAAAAACTTACCTTTCTTATGAATACAATTAATATAAATATATTAAATTATATATAATCAATTTATTCATTCCTTTTTTTATTAAGGATGTAAATTAAGTTATTTTTCTTTAAATCATAAACTCATTTTAATTTTTTCTCTAAATTACTCTAAAAAAAATTAACTATAATAAATAAATTGGAAGTAAATTATTTTATTGAAATAGATTAAATTTATCAATTCATAAACATTTTATATTCGTATGAATATTATAAATTCAATTTTTATTTAATATTATCCAAATTTATTCGAATATATCAAAATTAAAAAAATAAAATTAAATATATAAATAATTAAAACAATAATTGATTCATTTAAAAACTATTATCTAACAAAAAAATAATAATAAATTTAGTTTAATTATCTTAATTATGAATAAGATTATAACACTATTTTATAATTATAATCTTAAAACTACTCCACTTAGTTTTGTAATTATAATCTTAAAACTATTCTAATTAATTAGTTTTATAATTATAATTTTAAAACTCTACTTTAATTAGTTTTATATTATAATCTTAAAACTATTCTAATTAATAAAAAAATTAATTAGTTTTATAATTATAATTTTAAAAATCTACTTTAATTAGTTTTATAATTATAATCTTAAAACTACTCTAATTAGTTTTATAATTATAATCCTAAAACTATTCTAATTAATAAAAAATTTAATTAGTTTTATAATTATAATTTTAAAACTCTACTTTTAATTAGTTTTATGATTATAATCTTAAAACTACTCTAATTAATAAAAATTTAACAAAAATAAATATTAAATTGTAAGCGTGAATTTGTGCAATTAAAATATTATAAACTACTGTATACTAGTACTACTATGATGTGCAATTAAAATATACTACTATGATGTGCAATTAAAATATTATAAACTACTGTATACTAGTACTACTATGATATACTGCACTTTTTTCTTAAAAAGTTCATAAAATTATATTGAAACACAAGTCTAAAGTGTGTCTTTATAGGTAAACCTCTACTATAATTCAACTAAAAATCACTAAAAACAGAAACCTTATAATTCAACTAAAAATCACTAAAAACAGAAATCGTCATCGCCCATCATTCAATCAGCAAGAGGGTTAGTGACTTGACCAATGAAAACCACGACACCCGACACATCTTCTCTCACTACGAACAAAAACGGATGATCCGCCACAAAATCCAACCTAATTACTTCCACATCCTCGAATAAACAACCTTGGATATCCTCGTCCGACTCAACAGAAACAGCCGCAGCCTCCGTGCCTTCCTCATTCACCTCAATAAATGAGGTGTGAAAAAATTTAGTGACACCAAGATTAAAGAGATCCGTAGGTGGATAAACCATCTCGGTCAAGCCACCCTCGAACATGAGATTCAAACCCCGTCCCTTGAGGAGCTCAGTAGCCTCGAACCAAAAATCCATTTTAAACTTGGGAACAAGAAACTTTCTGACATCCACATACGAACTAGGGAGGTGTTTGTTGATGAAATCAACTTCAGACCCAAATTTCTCGACCAGGGCCGAGAGCCCATCTTTGGCATCCGGAAGAAAGATGTGCATTGAGAATCTACGACTTTTATCCTGATTTTGCTCGTAGGGAAGGGTTAGGACTTTGAAGCTGTCAAAGGAACGTATGAGTTGCCTATTCCAGTTGGTCATGAAGGGTACTTTGACTGAAGTTCCGTTCATGAGGTAGAATTTGTGGTCTTTTGTTAGGGACGAGTCGAACTTATCGTCCCAGACTCCTTTGAAGTAGATGGCATTTGCAAGTAGGAGGCATGTTTCAGAATTGACGGATTTGGGTGGAAGAATATCACTGATGAGGCCGTTTGTTTCCTTGTCGGCCCAAGCGTTCACTTCTTGCCTACCCTCTTCAGGCTATGGAAATCAAAGTGTAAACAATCACTGTATCCGGATAACTAATATTTTGAAACAAATTACAAATAAAGCCCTTAACTTAATTACTACTACCGCAAAATAAGTAAGGTTTATAATTAAAGCAAATCAATCCGTACAAAAAAACCCTAAATTAATTACAAAATTAGGTTTACCTTATTTTGAAAATCGGCACGATTGGAAGTCGCTTTGTAATCGTTCTCGACGATTCCTTTGAAATCGGGTTTGAAGGTGAGGCTCTGGTCGACCCAGACGCCGTTGACGAAGGACAGGCGGGGTCCACCGAGCGGCGAGCCGTCGGCGAGCACCTGCGGGACTTGCTTCGAGAAGAGGGTTTTGAGTTCGTCGACGGAATCGGTACTGAAATAGGCGAGGAGCTGATCTCGAGTGGAGCATCCGGAGCCGGCCGCGGTGAGACCGAGAACGACGTGGATGGAGAGCGGAGAGAAAACGAGGTTTTCGCCTTTGGATTCGGTGGCGATGAGGTGGCTCGCCAGTGCCGAGGAGAGGTTAGAAGACATTGTTGCTTACTCGATCTTCTCTTCAATCCACTATTTATAGAGGAAGGAACAAATGATTAATTAATTAAACAATCCGCCTTTTACACGATTATATATGTATTCCTTAATTATCTTTAAAGATATTAATGAAATTTTATTAAAGTAAATTTCCACTATTCCTTAATTATCTTTACAGATATTAATGAAATTTTATTAAAGTAAATTTCCACGTATTCTGTAAAATCAAAAGAATATAAAATTAATTTAATATTTGATAATAAATATAAAATTAATTTAATATTTGATAATATATATATTGTAGGTACAATTTCAGACGTAACGTATTCTCTAAAATCAAAAGAATATAAAATTAATTTAATATTCTAAAATCAAAAGAATATAAAATTAGACGTAACGTATTCTCTAAAATCAAAAGAATATAAAATTAATTTAATATTCTAAAATCAAAAGAATATAAAATTAATTTAATATTTGATAATATATATTTTAGGTACAATTCTGATGTAACATTATATGTCATTGAAAAAAAGTACTGATGATTGGAATTGAATTAAATTTATTTTTTATTTATTGAAAAAGTGTTTAACTATTGTAAAAACAAAAATACAGTTATTTTTTATTTTTAAAATAATATATGTCTAGCCGAAATTTACGGATTCAAAATTGGAATTTGACAAAAACATTAGAATTTTTAATTATTTTTATGAGTCTAATAAAAAATATCCGATCCATTGTTCGAATTTTGAATATTTACCATAATTTATAAAAAAATCATTTGGAATTTTGGAAATAATTTTGAATATTTACCGTAATTTATAGAAATCCAAATAAATCAAAAAAATATGTATTTCTAAATTCTTTAAAATCTAAAAAATATATAAATCATTAATTGAAAAAAACTAGTCAAATTTTCTGACTTTGAAAATTTTCTAAATCTATTAAATTTCATACATTTTTATACTTAAAAAAATTCAAAAAAATCTTAAATTAATAGATATTTTCCACTTTGTGTGGATCTCTTTATAAGCTTGACAAACTATTCTTCATTTTCCGATGTGGGATAAGTTTGTACTCAACATATAAGAATATAAAATATTCTGGTACATTGAATACGACTAAAATAATCATTAATAAATAAAGAACTATACAAAATTATACCTCTAAATTTAGGTGAAGAATATAAAATATTCTTATTTAGTATAAATTTAAAAGAGTGTATTCAATTAAAATTTTATTAAACTTTTACTTGTTTTCGGTTTAATAATTTTGATATTAAAACATATATAAAATACAAAAAAATCTTGATGAAATAACTCAAGATTTTAATTGAGTTTTACAAATCGGAATTGAATATCTCAAATTAAAATTTTAAAATAAAAAAAAATAGTTTTTTATTTGAATACACCTCTCTAAATATATTTTTTATGTTAAAAAATAAATTATTTGTAATTGAAATTTTAATAAAATTGTGTTTTAAAGTAAAAAAAAAAACACAAAGTACAAATATTTTTTTATATAGCCGTGTTTTGAAAAGTGGAATGTAGCAGAAGATGCACAGTTCAACGAGCTACAGCCTACAAGGGTAAGCCACAGTGCGTACCACACATCAATAAAAATTGGCTAGAGCAAAGTTCAAGTTTAATAAAATCAGTTCCAATGATAAAGTCACATAATGCAAAGTCCCACACATAGCAAGATCACCAAAACATAAATTGGTAGTAAGGCTTAAAATTCAACTAAAAATCACCAAAAATTAAACAAGAAATATTGAATATAAAGAGACACATGCATGAGCTAAAAACAAAAATCATCCATCAATCAGCCAGCAAGAGGGTTAGTCACTTGACCCATGAAAATCAAGTCACCCGTCTCGTCTTCTCTCACTGCAAACAAAAACGGATGGTCTGCCACAAAATCAAACGTTTCATACTCAACTGGGCGTGCGGATCCAAGACTCACCACCACGGCTGTAGCAGCAGCAGCAGCCTCCGTGCCCTAGCCTCCTCATTCACCTCGATAAACGACTTGTGAAAAACTTTCGAAACACGTAAATTGTCGTTAACCATCTCAGTCAAGCCACCCTCAAACATGAGATCCAAACCGCGTCTCTTGAGGAGCTCAGAAGCCTCGAACCCAAAATTCATTTTAAACTTGGGAACAATAAACTTTCTGACCTCCACGTAGTCATGAGGGAGGTGGTGTTTGATGAAATCAACTTCTGACCCAAATTTCTCGACAAGGGAGGGGAGCCCATCTTTGTCATCGGGAAGAAAGATGTGCATCGAGAATCGACGTTCATCCTGGCCTTGTTCGTAGGGTAGGCTTAGGACTTTGAAACCGTCAAAGGCACTTATGAGTTGTTTATCATAGCTGGTCATGAAGGGTACTTTGACTGAAGCTCCGTTCATGATGTAGAATTTGTCGTCTCTTGTTCGAGATGAGTCAAACTTATCTTTCCAAACTCCTTTGAAGTAGATGGCATTTGCAAATATGAGCCTCGTTAAATCATCGACAGAACCGGGTGGAAGTAGATCTTTGATAAGGCCTTTTGTTTTGTTGTCGGCCCAAGTGTTCACTTCTTGTCTAGCCTCATCAAACTTTTGAGAAAAATCAAATCAAATAATCAGTATTTGAAACACAAATTTCTTTTTGTTAATCAGAACAAATCCATTAGAATTAAAACCCTAAAGTACAAATTAAATGCGATTCAGGGGATAATTAGTAAAAAAAATTGGGGAAAATTTTCAAATGAAATTAGGTTTACCTTAGTTTGAAAATCGACTTGATTGGAAGAAGCTTTAAAATCGTTCTCGACGATTCCTTTGAAATCGGGCTTGAATGTGAGGCTCCGATCAACCCAGACGCCGTCGGCGAAGGACAGGCGCGGCCCCCCGAGCGGCGAACCGTCGGTGAGCACCCGCGTCGCTAGCTTCGAAAAGAGCGTGTTGAGTTCCTCGACGGAATCGGACTTGAAATAAGCCAGGAGCTGATCTCGGGTCGGGCCTCCGGACCCGGCCGCGACGAGGGAGAGCGCGACATGGATGGATAGCGGCGAGAAGACGAGGTTGCCGCCTTTGGCTTCCGTGGAGATGAGGTAGTATGGAGTACATAAATAATTATCAGTACGAGAAAAATTCACATTTGGTCTTCTTCCGGAGGCAGGCAGAATCCAGAAATAGTCCTTTATTTATTCATTTTCCATAAACAGTCCTTTGAGCCGGTTTCCAGGTAAAAAATGCACGTGTTTCGCACGTGATAATTAGCTGTCGGTGCCCTTTGACGTGGCTGTATATAATTGGACAATATTATTTGACGTGAAATTGAAGGTAAATTCATATCGCATCTCTTGTAATTTAACAATAACGCAAACGATTTACGGAGCTAAATCACAGTTCTTTGCTCACCCCAAAAACTCTAAATCGTCAATCCTCTCCAATCTTAAAAAAAAATCAACATTGATTCACAGGGGAGGTCCATAGTTCGCTGCGAAAATCTTGTCAAAAGTTATCAATCATCCAAAATTCTCAAATATTCCAAAAAACCCTAAATTCTCAATTTTTCAAAAAAACCTAAATTTCCATAAATGTGGCTAGTTAGAAAGAGACTCTCTGGTGCATATTCGGGCTCCCGCTCTCGTTTGTGTGCGCTAGGCGTGGGACCGCACTTATTAAAGGATATTTGGGCCTTAGACTTATGGGTCTATTGTAAATATGGGCCTGTATATATGGTAGATTTATTTACAGCCCGTAGATTATTAGGTTTACCTTAATAGGCTTTCTTTTAGTTGTATATAATTTGTGTCTATGTACTGAACAAAATAATTCAAGTATCAAGAACGATATTTCTCTCATCTTCTCCAAGTTTCACTTTACTTTTTCTGAAACTTGTTATGGTATCAGAGCACCGGTTGCGATAATTCTCCCTCACTTCCTATTTTTTTTTTTCCTCTCTTTGCTACTCAATGACAATCTCAGAAAGCTCTGCCCCTAAATCCAACCCTATGTCGCCAAATGAGGACCCTACCTCGCCGTACTATTTGCACCCAGCTGATCATCCGGGGGTGAAGGTCATCTTCGAGACCTTCACCGGCGACAACTACAGCGCCTGGAAGAAATCGGTGCAGATGTCCTTCACTTGCAAAAATAAATTAGGGTTCCTCGACGGCAGCATCCCAACTCCGGCACCTACAGACCAGATCCTTCATTCTGCATGGTATAGAGTCAACGCTCTGTTGCTCTCCTGGTTAGTCTATTCTATTAGTGCTGAAATTCGCACTACTCTCCTCTACTTCACTGATGCTAAAGCCGTGTGGGACGAGATTCAACTGCGATATGCCAAGAGTGATGGCCCACGAGTTTTCCAATTGGAGAAGAATCTCAGCACCATATCTCAAGGATCTCAAAGCCTCACTGCCTACTACAACACCTTCAAGGGGTTATGGGATGAATACATAAATTTCAGGTCCCTTCCGTCGTGTTCTTGCGGGCAGTGTACTTGTAATATTGGGACAGCCTTCATTAATCTCCAGCAACAAGATTCTGTCCTAAAATTCTTAGTAGGATTAAATGATTCGTATTCTCATATACGTAGTCAGATCCTCATGACTAATCCCCTTCCTGCTCTTTCTAAAACATACTCTGTTTTAAGGCAAGAAGAGAGTCAGAGATCACTTCAACATGACTCTCTTCCTATTGGCCTCTATAGTAGTATTCCTATTGATAATACAAGTGCTGCTAATATGATTAAGTCTGCAGGTAAAGAAAAATCCAAATACACAGGGAAGTGTGATTTCTGTGGCTACATTGGACACCCTGCAGAGAAATGCTTTCAATCCAAAGGCTACCCTAGCCATTGGAAGGGAACAAGAGCTGCAAGGATAGCACCTGGCCATGTACCACCCTCAAGACTTCATCACAGCATCCAGTCCATGCCACCTATGCCATCTGCCAACCTTACATCCACTGCTCCTTCTAACACTGACTTGGATTTCTGTGATCCAAGCCTTTATGAAAAGTTCAGGCAGTTCATAAAGCATCAAGAGCAAACATCAGTGGAGAATACTGGACCTTCAGTCAATGCTGCCATGGCCATGGGGATGTCTTCACAAGCTGAACCTGGAATTTCCAAAAACCCTACAATGGGTAAAGGTACCTCTGCAGCTCTTTCCATTTTTAATTCTGCAACCTGGATACTTGACACAGGTGCCTCTGACCATATGGTCAACTCTCTCAATGTTTTTCATGATCCCCCTGCAAAAGTAAACATTAAAGTACAACTTCCTACTGGTGAATATATATTAGCTACTCATAAAGGAACTATTTTTTTTAATGATTCCCTAATCCTACAAAATGTGCTTTGTGTTCCTAGTTTTAAATTTAACCTAATTTCTGTTTCCAAGTTAACTATGATGGGGAACATTTCTGTGAAATTTGTTTCTACACATTGTATTTTGCAGGACTTGAAACACAACAAAATTATTGGTTATGCTGAGTCTTCAAATGGCCTTTATCACCTTAAATTTCATCCTCATAATTCTCCTTTTTTGCATCAACATCCAGTAGCTTCTACTATTGAATTACCTCCTGATAAATCCTTACTTTGGCATTATAGACTTGGGCATATGCCTTTTACTAGACTGCACACTATTCATTCTTTGCATCTTAATAATAAAACTGTTGGTACTCCTTGTGATATTTGTCACTTTGCTAAACAAAAGAAATTACACTTATCTGAAAGTTCTTCTTATGCACCTGCTTGCTTTGACCTTGTTCACATGGATATTTGGGGACCTTTTAGGATTGAATCTTACAATGGATACAAATATTTTTTAACTGTTGTTGATGATCATTCTAGGTGCACATGGATTTATTTAATGAAAAACAAATCTGAAACTAGAACTCACATGCAAACTTTTTTTAATATGGTTGAAACTCAATTTTCCAAAAGAATAAAAAATATTAGAACTGATAATGGGATGGAATTTTTGTTTCCTGAATTTTATCTTTCAAAAGGCATTATTCATCAAACTTCTTGTGTTGAAACACCTCAACAAAATGGTAGAGTTGAAAGAAAACATCAACACATATTACAAATTGCTAGGGCTTTGCTTTTTCAATCCTGCCTCCCCCTCACTTTTTGGGCAGACTCTGTACTAACTGCTGCCCATCTGATAAACAGAACCCCATCTACATTATTACAAAATAAAACTCCTTTTGAACTCCTTTATGACAAACCCCCTGATTACTCTTATTTAAAAGTCTTTGGATGCTTATGTTATGCTTCCACATTGAGTTCAGACAGGCATAAATTTGCAAGCAGAGCTTCCAAATGCATTTTTCTTGGATATGTCTTTGGCACCAAAGGGTATAAATTGTATGATCTCTCTTCTCATCAAATATTTATTTCTACTCATGTTAAGTTTTATGAACTAATCTTTCCATTTAAGAGGGATAGTGATGACAAAGTTTTTTCAAATTCTAATTCTTTTCAAAACTTTTCTGAATCCCTTAGTCCCCAGGATGCTCTTTCTGATTTTCTTTGGCAGGACACTTCTACTGCAGCCTATGAGTTTCAACAACCTATTTCATCTCCTGCTACTAACATTTCTTCTAGCCCTGTGCAGCTGCCACCTACACCCCCTACTGAGCCACCAACAAACTCCAATAATCCCTCCACTATTGATGTTAGAAGATCCTCTAGAGTCAAAAGACTACCTGGCCACTTAGCAGGTTATGAATTGGATACACTCCCTTCTTCCAACATGATTTCTAGTAACCAGGTAGTATCTTCTCCCCCTTACTGTCAGGTATCCCATAAAAAATTATATAGGTGTTCATGCTTTACCCCTTCACTATCAAAGTTTTGCTGCTTCAGTAGCTGTCCTCTCCGAACCTAAAAATTATTTACAGGCCATTAAATTTCCAGAATGGCAACAAGCCATGTCCTTAGAATTAAAAGCCTTAGAATTAAACAAAACTTGGGATTTAGTTGATTTACCTCAGGGTATGCATACTATTGGTTGTAAATGGGTTTTTAAAACTAAACTAAAATCAGATGGAACCCTTGAAAGATACAAAGCTAGACTTGTAGCTAAGGGATACACCCAAGAAGAGGGCATAGACTACTTTGAAACTTTTTCTCCTGTAGTAAAAATAACAACTGTCAGGGTTTTACTTTCTATTGCTGCATCTAAAGGTTGGTTCCTAAAACAATTAGATGTTAATAATGCCTTCCTCCATGGTGAACTTAGTGAAACCATCTACATGACACCACCCCCTGGTTATTGTTCTCCTACTGACAAAAGAGTGTGCAGGTTACTCAAAAGTCTTTATGGGCTTAAACAAGCCTCTAGACAATGGTTCTGTAAGCTTTCTGATTCCCTAATTACATATGGTTACACAAAGTCTGCAGCTGATCCTTCTTTATTTATCAAAACTATTGGCTCTCATATTACTGTCCTACTTGTTTATGTGGATGATATAATTCTTGGAGGTAATGACTTAGCTGAAATTCATGCTGTTAAACAATTTTTACATGACCAATTCACTATTAAAGACTTAGGTGATCTTAAATATATACTTGGTATTGAAATCATCAGGGATTCTACTGGAATTTATTTATCTCAAAAACAGTTTTGCCTTGATATATTATCTGCTCATGGTTACTTGGATTGTAAACCCATACAAAGTCCTATGGATTCTACTTTAAAACTCTCCAAAACAGATGGTACTTCTCTTTCAGACCCTAAAACTTATAGAACTCTCATTGGTAAACTCTTATACTTAACTGTTACAAGACCAGACATAGCCTTTTGTGTACAATCATTAAGTCAATTTTTGTCTTGCCCTACTACTTCTCATCTTACTGCTGCACATAGAGTACTAAGATATCTTAAACAATCAGTAGGTTTGGGATTATTTTATAGTTCCATTTCTGATAATACTCTCACAGGTTACACTGACTCTGATTGGGCAGGATGTATTGACACCAGAAGAAGTGTCTCAGGCTATTGTTTCTTCCTAGGTCCTTCCCTGATTTCTTGGCAATCTAAGAAGCAGCCTGTTGTGAGCAGAAGCTCCACTGAGGCTGAATACCGGGCTGCAGCTAACGCATTTTGTGAAGGACAATGGCTCTTATATTTACTTAAAGATTTTACTATTAACCCTTCTCCTGTGCAGGTATACACTGACAACCTCTCTACCTACTACCTTGCACACAATCCTGTCCAACACCAACGTACAAAACACATAGAGTTGGACTGCCATCTCATCAGAGAGAAGATAGAAACTGGCCTCTTCAAGCTCAATCACATTCCAACTGAAGAACAACTTGCAGACATTTTCACCAAGCCCCTGCCTTCACATCAATATCCAGCTTTTCAATCCAAGTTGAACATGAAGAACCTCCACGTTCCACTTGCGGGGGGGTATTAAAGGATATTTGGGCCTTAGACTTATGGGTCTATTGTAAATATGGGCCTGTATATATGGTAAATTTATTTACAGCCCGTAGATTATTAGGTTTACCTTAATAGGCTTTCTTTTAGTTGTATATAATTTGTGTCTATGTACTGAATAAAATAATTCAAGTATCAAGAACGATATTTCTCTCATCTTCTCCAAGTTTCACTTTACTTTTTCTGAAACTTGTTAGCACTTGAGCACCCCCATTTGGAATCTAACATGGTATCAGAGCCTAGCCTTGTGGCAGGTCCTGGGTTCGACTCCCGCCCTGTGCGACTCTACCCGAATTAATTATCCACTTGTTGGGCCTTCCCCTGAGGTTGAAATCGGCCCACAAGTGAGGGGGAGTATTGGAGACTATAATCGGCTCACTATAAATGTCTAGTTGCCCAACTTCTCTAACAGTTCGAGCTTTTAGATGAAGCGGTTTCTAACACTAGTGGTAGCAGCTTGGGTCCACATAGGATGGCTCCTCCGTCAACTTAGGGCGATATATCTCTAATAATAGTGAGACTGCATTATGGAGAAAAAATTGTTGGAGGCAGTTTCAGGTCAACTCGATATGTTGGTGGAAAAATCTTTGTATACGATTACCTGGATATCAAGGCTGATGTGTCCATTGAAAGATTGCTTAAATGTTGCTCGGAGCTTGGAGTTTGTGGGGAGAAAAAAAATTATACGATAGAGAAGGGCACTGTGAAACTACTGTTCAATGATAAAGAGCTTCTTTGATGCATGGACCAACCCTTTGGGAACAGCTGGTGGGGACATCTCTTGTGGAGGGAGGATAATTAGCATGTTTAGAAGGCCAAGTAGTACTTATGTTTGCTTGAAGTAGTATTTTGATATATTTTGAAAATTCTTAATTAGCATGCTTTTGTTGGTAGTATATTCTGAAGACAAGAAGTGTTGGATGGTATATTTTGTTTGAACTTTGTTGGATGGTTTTGATGACCAATTTGTGATGGCTTGTAAGGAGTGAAACTAAGTTTTGTTATGCTTTTATACATTTACATTCAGCTACTATCAAAGAAACAATGACTTAGAAAATTCATTACATTATTCAGCTACTATCAAAGAAACAATGACTTAGAGAATTCATTACATTAGAATGGATCGAAAAGTTCATACTACATCATAATTCATTACAAACATAAACATTATGCATTACATTGATCATTTCCAACTTCAGTGCAACTATCTCCATAATCTCTCTAATTTCTAACTAACATTTGGATTTGGACAACCAAAATTATTGAAACAATACCAACGTGATTTTAATGGAATGTGCAGCCTATCGAAGAGTACTCTCCATCTTATTTAGATCTTTTCTTAGCTTCAAGCTTTTGGCAAGGTTGCTGTCACTACAACTATCTTCATCTTCATAAAGTTCTTATCGGTTTATTGGATGACACCAAGATACGAAAGAGTGTTCCTCACAAAAATAAAACAATTTCTGGTGATTTGAAGTCCTTGTCCATACTACCCGTACTTGAATCTTCTTCTGACATTTGTTGCAAAATTTACTTTCATAGTTCAGGTAACTCGGCCTCCGAGAATTCATGTCTGATTCGCGTGAGAACTGTGACATGCTTCCACTTGAAATGAAATCGATTGTTATAGAACAGAGGAGAAAAAGACAAGAAGAGAAATAAAAGATTGAGGGTTACAAGAATTTGAATGTACAAGAAAACTTACACTTCGAGGACCTCGATTTACAGCTCTCTTTCAATGGTGGAAATTCTTCTTCAATGGCGAAATTAGGTTACGGGAGTAGAGTTAAATGAGGCAGAAAGGATATAAATTGAATATATAGATAAATATATATTTATTTTTTATTTTTAAAGTCACGTCAAAGGGCACCGACAGCTCATCATCATGTGCGAAATGCGTGAGCTTTTTTTACCTGCAAACCGGCAAAAAGGACCTTTCGGGAAGGACTAAATATGATTTTTTTCTCTTATCAGTACTGTTGTTGCCAAAGATATGAAATTGTGAATGTATTTTCTTTGAAAAAGAAGAAAAACTCATGATGACGATGATAATAATATTATTATTATAATAAAAGACGCGTAGAATTTCATCGATATGCAGATTTGGTTTGTTATGGACCTTATGGTTTATGGGTTTCACAATTCACGGGGTCGTCTTAAATGACCAAACAAATTCAATTGTTTTATGAATTTCAAGATACAAAAAAAAATCTTTCAAATTCAAAACTAACTCCAAAAAATATTGGAGACGTGATCTAACCTAAAAATACAATATTAATTCCCTAGTTTATAAATATACCATACTAATTATAATTCATAGTTTCTTAAATTCTAAATGTTATAATAATATAGATTTATATGAATAATTTAATTAGATCTTATTTTATTTTCTACCTTAATTAAATTTGGTAAAAAAAAATTGAACTATCAGACATAAATTTAGAAGTACATTATTTGAGTTAATATCACAAATCGTCCTGCAACTTAAGCTCATCCCACACGTAGTCCTTTTTTTGTTCAAAAAATCAAATGTCGTCCTTTCCGGTCGATTTTCGCCGGAAAGTGGACGTGCGGGTCACGTGACTGCCCACGTGGTGGTAATAGCCGGTGACTTGCTTATGTGGAGTGTAAATACGGGTCCCACTGCCACCTCATAATTGTTAAGAAAGGCAAAATATTTTTTGGGCAAGAGGAGACTCGAACCCTTGCCTATTGAAAGTAAATAAGAATCTTTACCACTCGACTAAATAAGTTTCCTGTTAAAATGTAAAATATTAATGGATATATATGTTACGGGGTGTAGTAAAAAATATGAATTATATAATTAATTAACCAACATCGTATTAAATAAAATAATTCCTTATATAAAAATAATTAATAAAATATAAATAAAAAATAATAATTAAACAAAAAAATATTTCGCTACATGTAAAACGAAAAAAACATGTTTATTACTACTGTGTGTAATGTTTTAAATAATTATGCAAATTATCTTTTTTTTTCGATTTTTCAACTTAACATTTATACTTTACAAAAAATTACTTTTTTATTTAAAAATATTTTTTTACTAAAATTTAAAAAGCAAAATTATATTTTTAAGTATAAAAATTAAAAAAAAATTAAGGGTATATTAAGTTTAGAAATTAAAAAAATAATAGTGTGTATAATTTTTTTGGTCTAGATCAATTGGAATGTCTCGAGTTCGAACTTTTGAACTCACGTCCTTCAATTCAAATGTATATAATTATTTAAAAAACAATATATAGTAGTAACTCAAATAAAAAGTTTTTTTTTTTTTTTTTGGTTTTATATCCTAATCAAGAGAAATAATTTTTTATTTGATTGTTATTGTTTATTTATATTTAATTGATTATTTTTTATATAAAGAATTATATTTATTTAATACAATGTTGGTTAATTAATTATATAATTCATATTTTTTACTACACCCCATAACATATATATCCACTAATAGTTTACATTTTTACAAGAAACTTATGTAGCCGAGTGGTATAGATTCCTCTTTGCTTTCAATAGGCAAGGGTTCAAGTCTCCTCTTGCCCAAAGAATATTTTGTCATTCTTAACAATGATGATGTGGCAGTGGGACCCCTATTTACACTCCACGTCAGCAAGTCACCGGCGTTTACCGCCACGTGGGCAATCACGTGACCCGCACGCGAATTTTTGGCGAAAATCGACCGGAAAGGACGACATTTAATTTTTTGAACAAAAAAAGGACTAAGTGTGGGATGAGCCTAAGTTGCAAGACGATTTGTGATATTAACTCACATTATTTTAATAATTTTATTAGAATACTATAAAAATTATTAATTTAATTTTTATTTGATATTTTTAAAAATTATTCCAATATATCAAAATTACATAACAATAATAATTTATTTAAAAAATATATAATAAAAATAATAATTGAATCATTTAAAAAATATTATGAAATAAAAATCAAAATAAATAAAGTCTCCCTACACAATATTCAAAATAAGCAAATCAAGAATCCATTTTCATTCTATTGCCCTTCTTTTGGGTTTATGGGTTTCACAATTCACAGGGTCGTCTTCAATAACCAAACAAATTCAATTGCTTTATGAATTTTAGAGATAATTTCAATTTTAGTCATATTCATATCGGATTCCATAAGTAGTCCTTTTAGACTTTCAATTTTTTGATTTCATAAGTAGTCCTTTTAGACTTTCGATCATAAAAAATAGTCCTTTGAACAAAAAAGATAATTTGGGAATTTCAGAGATAATTTCAATTTTAGTCTATCCACAAGTCAAATTCCATAAGTAGTCCTTTTAGACTTTTGATTTTTTGATTCCATATGTAGTCCTTTTAAACTTTTGATCATAAAAAATGGTCCTTTGAACAAAAAAGATTACTTGGAAATTTCAGAGATAATTTCAATATAGTCCTATCCATAGGTTGGATTCTATAAATAATCTTTTTAAACTTTCGATTTTTTTATTCCATAAGTAGTCCTTTTAGACTTTCTATCATAAAAAATGGAAGGACCACAGAAACACAACCAGTCAACAACTGCACCATCCACTAAGGATGAATATAAGAGAATAATTTTATAATATCCTATCATATATAAATATATAATTATAATTTTAAAAACTGAATTAAATTAATTATAAATTATATTACACAACCCAATTAATTATCAAAAAATATTTTTATTTTCATAAATAATAATATTTAACAAAATAAATTATTTTATTATTGACTGTAATTATTAAAAATAAATTTAATTACCATTTCTATTAAATAAATATTAAAATAATTAATTTCAAAATGTAATAAATTTTATAATCAATATATTACTATGTATAAATTAATTAAATAATTAATAATATTGATTAATAATAATTTCTATTTAGTAGTTAAATAAGTCATTATATAAATGGGTACCAAAATTAATTAATTTCTAAATAACATTTATTTAATAATTACTCAACACAATTACTAATTAATTAATAAAATAAGTTTCGTATTTATTTAAACTATTTATGTTTAGTAATTATTTAATTAAAATTTATTTTTAATAATATTTTATTAAAAAAATGGTAATTACATTTTTTTATTAATTTTATTTAATAAAAAAATTAATTAAAATTTATTTTTATAATATACATTCAATTATATAATTTTATTTAAATTTTAAATTATATTACCACATAAAGTTTTATTAAAATAAGTTAAATTATTAAAAAAATTGATACTTAATTGGGCCATGTATAATTTATAATTAATTTAATTGAGTTTTTTTATTATAATTATATTTTGATAATTTGGAATATTTTGAATGAAGATTCATTATTGTGCATCTAGTTAAGATGGCGCAGTGGTGGTGTATATCTTTGGACCTTTTCCCCAAAGGTGGAGGGATCGAATTTTTATTACTACATTATTATTTTCAACAATTTTTAAATGTCATAGCCCTCGGAGTCGGGTGATGACGTGAATAAATACTTCCTATATACAACTAATTATAATTAAAAATTTCTTAAATTCTAAATGTTATAATAATATAGATTTCTATGAATAATTTAATTAGATTTTATTTTATTTTCTACCTTAATTAATTTTGGTAAAAAAATTGAACTATTAGAGATAAATTTAGAAGTACATTATTTTAATAAATTTTATTAGAATACTATAAAAATTATTAATTTAATTTTTATTTGATATTTTTAAAAATTATTCCAATATATCAAAATTACATAACAATAATAATTTATTAAAACAATATATAATAAAAATAATAATTGAATCATTTAAAAAATATTATGATAAAAATCAAAATAAATAAAGTCTCCACACACAATATTCAAAATAAGCAAATCAAGAATCCATTTTTCATTCTATTGCCCTTCCTTTGGGTTTATGAGTTTCACAATTCACAGGGTCGTCTTCAATAACCAAACAAATTCAATTGCTTTATGAATTTTAGAGATAATTTCAATTTTAGTCATATTCATATCGGATTCCATAAGTAGTCCTTTTAGACTTTTAATTTTTTGATTTCATAAGTAGTCCTTTTAGACTTTCGATCATAAAAAATAGTCCTTTGAACAAAAAAGATAATTTGGGAATTTCAGAGATAATTTCAATTTTAGTCTATCCACAAGTCAAATTCCATAAGTAGTCCTTTTAGACTTTTGATTTTTTGATTCCATATGTAGTCCTTTTAAACTTTTGATCATAAAAAATGGTTATTTGAACAAAAAAGTTTACTTGAAAATTTCAGAGATAATTTCAATATAGTCTTATCCATAGGTTGGATTCTATAAATAATCTTTTTAGACTTTCGATTTTTTTATTCCATAAGTAGTCCTTTTAGACTTTCTATCATAAAAAATGGAAGGACCACAGAAACACAACCAGTCAACCACTGCACCATCCACTAAGGATGAATATAAGAAAATAATTTTATAATATCCTATCATATATAAATATATAATTATAATTTTAAAAACTGAATTAAATTAATTATAAATTATATTACACAACCCAATTAATTATCAAAAAATATTTTTATTTTCATAAATAATAATATTTAACAAAATAAATTATTTTATTATTGACTGTAATTATTAAAAATAAATTTAATTACCATTTCTATTAAATAAATATTAAAATTAATTAATTTCAAAATGTAATAAATTTTATAATCAATATATTACTATGTATAAATTAATTAAATAATTAATAATAGATTAATAATAATTTCTATTTAGTAGTTAAATAAGTCATTATATAAATGGGTACCAAAATTAATTAATTTCTAAATAACATTTATTTAATAATTACTCAACACAATTACTAATTAATTAATAAAATAAGTTTCGTATTTATTTAAACTATTTATGTTTAGTAATTATTTAATTAAAATTTATTTTTAATAATATTTTATTAAAAAAATGGTAATTACATTTTTTTATTAATTTTATTTAATAAAAAAATTAATTAAAATTTATTTTTATAATATACATTCAATTATATAATTTTATTTAGATTTTAAATTATATTACCACATAAGGTTTTATTAAAATAAGTTAAATTATTAAAAAAATTGATACTTAATTGGGCCATGTATAATTTATAATTAATTTAATTGAGTTTTTTTAATTATTATAATTATATTTTGATAATTTGGAATATTTTGAATGAAGATTCATTATTGTGCATCTAGTTAAGACGGCGCAGTGGTGGTGTATATCTTTGGACCTTTTCCCCAAAGGTGGAGGGATCGAATTTTTATTGAATAAATACTTCCTATATACAACTAATTATAATTAAAAGTTTCTTAAATTCTAAATGTTATAATAATATAGATTTCTATGAATAATTTAATTAGATTTTATTTTATTTTCTACCTTAATTAAATTTGGTAAAAAAAATTGAACTATTAGAGATAAATTTAGAAGTACATTATTTTAATAAATTTTATTAGAATACTATAAAAATTATTAATTTAATTTTTATTTGATATTTTTAAAAATTATTCCAATATATCAAAATTACATAACAATAATAATTTATTAAAACAATATATAATAAAAATAATAATTGAATCATTTAAAAAATATTATGAAATAAAAATCAAAATAAATACAGTCTCCACACACAATATTCAAAATAAGCAAATCAAGAATCCATTTTTCATTCTATTGCCCTTCCTTTGGGTTAATGAGTTGACCGATGAAAATGACGACGCCCGACACATCTTCTCTCACCACAAACATAAACGGATGGTCAGCCACAAAATCAATCTCGTCTTTCTCGTCGCACCACATATTGCCCAACACGACAGCAGTAGCAGCCGCAGCCTTCGTTCCTTCCTCGTTCACCTCCATAAATGACTTGTGAAAAATATTGGAGACATGCAAATCATGATCACCAACCATCTCGGTCAAGCCACCCTTGAAAGGGAGACCCAATCCATGTCCCTTGAGAACCTCCGTAGCCTCTAACCCAAAATTCATTTTAAACTTTGGAACAAGAAACTTTCCAACATCCACATACTCACGAGGGAGGTGGTGTTTGATGAAATCAACTTCTGATCCTAATTTCTCGACCAGGGACGGGAGCCCATCTTTGGCATCGGGGAGAAAGATGTGCATCGAGAATCTACGACTTATATCATGACCTTGTTTGTAGGGTAGGGTTAGGACTTTGAAACCGTCAAAGGCACTTATTAGTTGTCTACGATCGCTGGTCATGAAGGGTGTTTGGATGGATCTTCCGTACAGGAGGTAGAATTTGTGGTGTTTCGTTCGAGATGACTTGAACTTATCTTTCCATGTGCCTTTGAAGTAGATGGAATTTGCAAATACAAGCCTCGTTGAAGAATCGAAGGAACCGGGTGGAAGTATTTCTTTGATCAGGCCATTTGTTTTCTTGTCAGCCCAAGAGTTCACTTCTTCCATAACTTCATCAGCCTATGGAAATCATGCAAAATATATCCAATTAAGTAGACGATAAATATATAAATTCAATCAATTTAATTTTCGCATATTAAAGAAAAGTAAGTCTTTCTTGTTTTATTTTATTTTATTGGATTAGTTGTTTTTGTTCAAGTAATTCTTTCTTTATAAAGAAAATCATAAGCCCTAGCTAATTCCTTTAAAAAAGAATTTTAGCTTGAAGAAATTACTTGGGAAAAATTATTTGAAATTAAAGATTGGTGTTGTAATCATAGATTATGTGTGTATGTTTTAGAGAGCTGGCTCTGATAGTTTTGTAATTTTTGAGTACTACCGGTACGTACTCCATGTTTATATGTTAATTCGTTTTCTCGATCAAAAAAATAAAATAAAATCATAAGCCCTAATTAACCCTAAGTTTACCTCATATAGAAAATTGGCACTTTTGGAAGCCGCTTTGTAATCGTTCTCGAGGACTCTTTGGAAATTGGGCTTGAAGGTGAGGCTCTGATCAACCCAGACGCCGTTGGCGGTTGACAGGAGCGGTCCACCGAGCGGAGAGCCGTCGGCGAGCACCGGCGGGATTTGCTGGGAGAAGAGCATGTTGAGTTGCTCCACAGAATTGGTCTTGAAATAGGCGAGGAGCTGATCTCGGGTCGGGCCTCCGGATCCAGCCGCAATGAGGCCGAGCATGACGTGGATGGAGAGCGGAGAGAAAACGAGGTTTTTGCCGTTGGATTCGGTGGAGATGAAGTGGCTCGCCAGCGACGACGAGAGGTGGTGGGAGAACATTGTTGCTTACTCAGATTCTTCTCTTCAATTCAATCCACTATTTATACAGGAAGAAACAAATCCACCCTAATTTTACAAAAATTAATTATTCTGAAGTCTAATTTGTTGAGTAATTTTTGTAAATATATGTATAACTAAAAGTAAATTATATTTTAAAAGGAAAAAATATATATATATATATATATATTGAAAAAAATAAATAAATAACTTTTGTATTCCCTATTTTATCAATATTCCATAAATCTATTGGGTAAAATACTTCCTATTTATAACTAATTGTAAGTTTTTAAATTATGAATGTTATAACTTAATAATATAGATTTACATGTTTTGAGTTCGAACCTTGTTCTCAAATTATGAATGTTATAACTTAATAATATAGATTTACATGTTTTGAGTTCGAACCTTGTTCTCAAATCGAATGCAGCTAACAACCTTTGATATATATGTTAAAAGTTGAAAAATCCTAACAAGAATTTCCTCCCCTAACAGATTAAGTAAAGTTTTGAGGATTAATAATAGAAATAATCAAAGAAATGAAAAGGAGTTACTAGTAGTATTTAAAATGTGGATTATTGGGAGAATGTGCACTTACTAATGATTACATACTTCCCACTATTTATACTAGTTACAATTAGGGTTTTCAATTTGGAAATTGGACTTTCCCTTAATGATCTTTCTCCACGCGAAAAGACTTCGTTGCCCCTCAGATCCACCGCAATTGGGCCGAGAAGACCTCAGCTGGTGACCGCTCTTCCTTTCAGCTTCGCGCGGCTGGGGAAATTTGGGCCGCGTAGGCGAGCTGCCTACTCCATCTTCATTCTCTCTGGGAAAACACAATATATTGTAATTGTTGGAATTATTTTAATAATTCATGTATTTTGATCAAAGTTGTGTAATTTTTATGGCAATAAAAATGTATTCGATTTCGAGTTTAATCGTTACAATTATTATCTCCGTGTTACGAGGTAATCGTGGTATTTTATTTCGTCAAAATCCGTTAATCGGTGAGTGAGAAATAAATGTTTGAAGATTGCCATAAATACTACTTTGGTGAATGAAGCAATTATTATTTTGTTGGGATAAATGTTATCCCACATTGAAAGAATACCAAAAGTCATATCTCTTTAAATGTGTTAAGAGAGTATGAGTGTTCAACAAGTTGACTAAGTCCATGCACCCCTAGCGGTACATGGCAAAGGCCACACGCGCTCGGTCTCGGTCCTGGCTCCTTGGTGATTTGGTCAATTGGACTCTGGGCTGGACCTGGGCTTCCCGGGGCACACTGGGCCAATTGAGCCAGTTTGGGCAGACCTGTCTATATCTTTTGGACACGGTCCGATTGAAATATTTGGGCTCATCTTGATCGACCCAATAGTTGAACACATATTAAGTCTTTTGGGCTCGGCCCAACTGAAAGATAATGGATATTAATTAATTTCGTAATTAATTAATTGTTGGTAATTGCTGAACGTGGGCAGTTAGAGATGGAGTGGTCAAACTCCACTCGGCTGGAACTGCCTGGAACTGCCCTGGCTGGACCTGGGCTTCCCGGGGCACACTGGGACAATTGAGCCAGTTTGGGCAGACCGGTCTATATCTTTTGGACACTGGACTCTGGGCTGGACCTGGGCTTCCCGGGGCACACTGGGCCAATTGAGCCAGTTTGGGCAGACCTGTCTATATCTTTTGGACACGGTCCGATTGAAGTATTTGAGCTCATCTTGATCGACCCAATAGTTGAACACATATTAAGTCTTTTGGGCTCGGCCCAACTGAAAGATAATGGATATTAATTAATTTCGTAATTAATTAATTGTTGGTAATTGCTGAACGTGGGCAGTTAGAGATGGAGTGGTCAAACTCCACTCGGCTGGAACTGCCTGGAACTGCCCTGGCTGGACCTGGGCTTCCCGGGGCACACTGGGACAATTGAGCCAGTTTGGGCAGACCGGTCTATATCTTTTGGACACGGTCCGATTGAAGTATTTGGGCTCATCTTGATCGACCCAATAGTTGAACACATATTAAGTCTTTTGGGCTCGGCCCAACTAAAGATAATGGATATTAATTAATTTCGTAATTAATTAATTGTTGGTAATTGCTGAACGTGGGCAGTTAGAGATGGAGTGGTCAAACTCCACTCGGCTGGAACTGCCTGGAACTGCCCTGAACCGCCAACTGCTGTGAGTGGTTGTAACTTCCCCTGAAGTGAACTCTATAAAGAGACCTGTACATGCATCATTTCACGGACGAGAAAAAGACGAAAAACATATCATCATATCATTTGCATCGAGTGCTCAGTTTTCACCGTTTCCGTTCAACCGAGGGTTCGATTCAGTGTGCAAATCGTTCGAGCCCCGCTGCCGTTGTATCTTTGGGATCAGAGAGCCTGTAACCGTAGCATACACGGGGCTTTACTGATTTGCGGAAAGTGCAAACGCCTCGGCCAGCAACCTGCCGTTTTACTTTCAGTTCTTATCTTTGTTTTATTCCGGTTTGACTAACCCGTTTGTTACATTTTTTCCCAACAGTAATAACAATTTTATTTGTTACTTATCATTCTATAGTACTATACTCCTTTTTAAAAATAAATTATTTTTGCAACTAATTAAAGATAAAACTAATATTACAAACTTATGATATCAAATAAAAAAATTATTTGATTTATTTTGAATTTTGGGTATTGAAAAAACCGTCAAAGATCATGCAAATTTCGTGTTAAATGTATGTTTTCCCACGGCAAATTAATTGGCAAAACAAGCTTTGAACAATAGAACATATTGTATTAATCAAATTATAATTAATATTTTGAAACACAAGAATAAATTGTTTCATAAGTAAACATCAAATAAGAGGAAAAGTGAAAAATTAAACTAAAAGTCAGTAAAAACAAACATCATCATCACCAGTAGCAAGAGGGTTAGTGAGTTGACCGATAAAAACCACGACACCCGACACATCTTCGTAGGGAAGGGCCGAGAGCCCATCTTTGGCATCCGGAAGAAAGATGTGCATTGAGAATCTACGACTTTTATCTGGCCTTGTTCGTTAAAAATTTAATTTATAAACTTTAAAAATTACTATTAAAAGTGAACAGTAGTAAAGCAAGAAACCGAACACACTAAACACATTATACAGGCCTCGTAATCAACTAAAGCAAGAAACCGAACAAACCAAATTTTCAGTTAATCGAAATCAGGTAAAAAATAATCAAAGAGTTTAAATGTGACATGAGGTAAGAAGACTGACTACTTGAACTACTTAATAATATTTGAAAAAAATAGTAGAAATAAATATATTTGGGCGGGCTACCGGCCTAACCACCCCTACATCAGCCCTTGATCAAGCCAATGTTCATTGTTAAAAAAGGTGAAGCCTAAAAAAGGTGAAGCCAAAGTGTGCACTGTAATCAGACGACGGCAAGTGCAAGAATTAATTGGTTTACTAGCTAACCAAAATCCTAAAAAACACTTTCTTTTCTACGTTGCAAACAATTGCAAACAAATAATCATTGTTCCAAGTCATATTTTCTCCATTGCAAACAAATAACCATTTTTACAAGTCGATCCGATTCCTCGAGACAACTCGAGCGGGTCAACTAGTTCAATTACAATTTTAATTGATTTGACCCACTAGTTCAATTACAAATTTAATTGATTTGACCCATTCGATAACGAATCGTCACATATCAAGAAAGTGCAAGAACTGGTATATAGTCACATAATGCAAAGTCTCACACATAACAGTGGATCTCTCAAAAGTCCAAAAGTCAAAACACAAGATTAAGTTGTTCAACTAAAAATCACCAAAAAAAAATTAAACGAGGAATATTGACTTACTATAAGGAGACACATACATGAGCTAAAAACAAAAATCATCCATCAGAACAAGCACCAGGGTTAGTGACTTGACCAATGAAAATAAGGACACCAGTCGAGTCTTCTCTCACTACAAACAGAAACGGATGGTCTGCCACAAAATCCAACGTTTCATACTTAACTGGACCCATGGACATATAACAGTCCACCAAGGCAGACGCAGCCGCAGCCTCCGTGCCCTCCTCATTCACCTCAATAAACGACTTATGAAAAACTTTCGAAACACACAAATCATCATCAACCATCTCAGTCAAGCCACCCTCGAAAATGAGATCCAATCCCCGTCCCTTAAGGACCTCAGTAGCCTCGAACCCAAAATTCATTTTAAACTTAGGAACAAGAAACTCTCCGACTTTCACTAACATACGAGGGAGGTGTTGTTCGACAAAATCACGTTTTGGGCCATACTTACTGACGAAATCAACTCCTGACCCAAATTTCTCGACCAGGGACGGGAGCCCATCTTTGTCATCGGGAAGAAAGATGTGCATCGAGAATAGACGTTCATCCTCACCTTGTTGGTAGGGTAGGCTTAGGACTTTGAAACCGTCACAAGCACGAATGAGTTGTTTTTTTCTTGCTGGTCATGAAGGGTACTTGGACTGAATTTCCGTTCATGAGGAAGAATTCATGGTCTTTTGTTAGGGATGAGTCGAACTTCTTGCTCCAGATGCCTTTGAAGTAGATGGCATTCGCTAATATGAGCCTTGTTCTATCATCGACTGAACCCGGTGGAAGTATATCTTTGATGAGGCCGTTTGTTTCCTTGTCAGCCCAAGTGTTCACCTCTTGTCTAACCTCATCAGACTTTGGAGGAAAATCAAATCAAATAATCAGTCTTTCTTCTCTCTATTGATTTGAAACACAAATTTCTTTGTGTATAGAGTAACAAATTAGAACAAATTTGTTAGATAAAACCCCTAAATTGCAAATTAAATGATAATTGATTAAAAGGAATTGGGGAAATTTTCAAATGAAATTAGGTTTACCTTAGTTTGAAAATCGACTTGATTGGAAACCGCTTTGTAATCGTTCTCGACGATTGCTCTGAAATCGGGCTTCAAGGTGAGGCTCCGATCAACCCAGACGCCGTTGGCAAAGGACAGGCGCGGCCCCCCGAGCGGCGAACCGTCGGTGAGCACCCGCGTCGCTTGCTTCGAAAAGAGCGTGTTGAGTTCCTCAAAGGAATTGGTCCTGAAATAATCGAGGAGCTGTTCTCGGGTGGGGCCCCCGGAGCCGGCGGCGACGAGGGAGAGTGCGATGTGGATGGACAGCGGCGAGAAGACGAGGTTGCCGCCTTTGGCTTCGGTGGAGATGAGGTGGCTCGCCAGCGACGATGAGACTTGGGTATGCTTCGTCATTGATTCGCTGAGGCGTTCCCTTTCGGCGTAGGATCCATGGAAGTACATTATTGCTCGACTCGACTCGACTCGACTGTGTGCTTCTGATGGTGCTCTGGTGCGTGTTTTCTCTCCTATTTATAGATGAAGAAACACATCGAATAAAAAATATTTATTCCATATTTACGCGATTACAAGAGTTTTTATGAAAGTAAATCTTAATACTCCTATTATTTAAGATTAAAAATAATAATTGAATAATTGAATTATTCAAAATAATTATAAGTAGGCAGAGTAATTTTGAGTAATAGAAGTACAGATTATTTTAAAAAGGAAAAATATATATATATAGTATTAGTATCTTCATTGATTTGGGCATCCAGGTGTAGCCAATCTAGTATAACATGTGTTATTATTTTTTAAATTATGAATATTATAAGAATCTTATACAATAATATAGATTTGGCAAAGAATAATTAATTAGGTTTTACTGATTTTTTAACATAATTAAATTTAGTAAGAAAATCTTGATTATCATAAATAAAGTTTTAAAAATAAAATATTTTAATAAATTACTTTATAAAATAATGACAATACACTAAAATATAATACCCAAAAAAAGTTAACGTTGACCAGCTTTGCTTCTGGAACAGAAGGAGTACTACATTGAAAAGTTGGTTAATTGTAGAGAAGTCCTCAAATTTTAAGAAATTAAAAAAAAAACTAAAATGTAATATATTTTTGGATTTTTTTTTTTTTGCAATTCAGAAATTGTATCAATTGAAATGACTTTTTCATTTTATATAATAAATTCGGTGACGTGTAAGCAATTTTTTGGGAAAAGGCTATATATACACCGAGTGTAACAAAAAGTCAATACACTTTCAATTAAAACATGACACCTGTAACGTTGTAATAATATTATTAATAAGAAATTTTTTATACACTTTCTATTACATGTGTGTTATTTGTAATGATAATTATTTTTATTTTAATATTTAATTTATATTTATATCTTTTTTAATTATTTTTTTCTTTTAACGTAGTGTCCATAATTATTGCAAAAGTTACACAATATTGAAATAGTTTTTGGACAAATAATTAAAATTTTATTTGAAAAATTAGATTAATCATATATTTTTAAAAAATAATTATTTATAGATAATATTTATAATAAATTATTTTTTTGTTTATTAATATAAAGACTTGTTTAACAACAAATCAAAATATTATAAATTAATATTATAAGTATTAATATTTAATTTAATTAAAAATTATTTATAACTATTTATTTACAATTGTGTATTGTTTAATATTTAGTAGAAAAAAATTAAAAAATCTTGACACGGAGAAAAAATTGTAATTTAACAAGTAACGAAAATTGATACATGAAAAACAAGTATCTTTAATGTATTAAAAAAAATGAAGTCAAGTATAAAGTAATGAGAATGAGAATAATAATAATAAATAATAATAGTTTTTGTATTTTCTAAATAATATGATTTTTTTAAATACGAAAAAATTGTAATTTAACAAATAACGAAAGTTGATACATGAAAAACAAATATCTTTAATGTATTAAAAAAAATGAAGTAAGTATAAAGTAATGAGAATGAGAATAATAATAATAATAAATAATAATAGTTTTTGTATTTTCTAAATAATATGATTTTTTTTTAAATACTTATATTAATTTGAATCAATAAGTTAGAGTGTATGGAAGTTCACTCAAATTAATAATTTTTGTTTACAGTTCTCTCAAATTAATGAAAATTCATATATAAAAATCAATCAAAAAATCAGTCAAAATTCGCATAGAGTCTATAGACTTTTTAAATTTAAGAACTTTTTAAAATTTCAAAAACTTATCTTTTAAAATTATAATCCAACATACCACTCTAATAGATGGAAAAATCTTATGAAATCATAATTCAATATACCCCTATACATACATGCGAAATATGCAACTCTCTAACTAATACACATGCATTTTTTTTAATGAAATCACAAACACAATACACTTATCTAATACACACACATGCAAAATATGTGAAGTTTTCAAAAAATTAATTTATTTGAAAAATAAATACATTTATATTTTTTTAATTGAATAATAATAAATTAAATTATAGTAATTAGGTGATTAAAATCTAATTTATAGATATAGAAAAATGAAATCGCAAATGAAAATAAAAAAATAATTTAACTGTTCATTTCAAATATTAAAATACTTTCTTGTAAATCACATTAAAAAACGCACATGCCATGCATATGATATTTTTAGAAAAATTATCTTTTTGTGAAAAGTTGTTAGCTCACTTGATCAATTGCATATGATATTTTTAAAAAAATTATCTCTTTGTCAAAAGGTTGTTAGTTCACTTGAATCGAGAACCCCAAGTTCAAAGTTCAAACCCGCGAATAATTTGTGTGTGTGAGTATTTAAATTTGTACAATTGACCTAAATAAAAAAATAATTTTTTTTTTTGAAAAATAAATGCATTAATATTTTTTTAAATAAATAATAATGAAATATAGACTGTGTATATTTTAATTGATATTATTTCATGTAATTTTATGTTTAAAAATCAATTATTATTTTTTTTTATTTTTTACTAAATTAAGTTATTTTAATTTTTAAAATTTGTAAAAGAAGTAGAAAAATATTTTAATTTGTAAGGATGTCACAATTTCAAATTAACCATTTCAAAAATAATATTTAAATTCAAATGCTTAATTGTATTTAAATTATTTAAATAATAATTCATGTTTATAGACTCCTATTGTTATTGTTACTCTACAATTATTATTTTAATTAAAAAATTAAAATAATATTTATCAAAATATTTTTGGTAATCACTATATTAAATACAATAATTTAAAAAACATTAAAAATAAATATTTTATAAAAACTAAGTTCATAATTAAATTATTTATACTCAATTTTTTAGTCGTGTTATAAATTATGTGGGAAGTTATAATATTTCAGTATTTCTTATTAAAATTTATATTTGGCGCAAAAGTGTTGTTACTTTATTTTTTTTCAAATTATGTAAAACAAGTATTATAAAAAAACAAAAAAATTATATATATTGTATGTAAACAAATTTAAAAAATCAAATTTTTATTGTAACAATTATATTAATAATAAATTATTTACGCAAAAAAAAAAATATTTTTATTCTATATATTTAAATAAATTATTTAAAAATAAAAATTTTTAAAATAAAAAAATACTTTTTCCGCAAAAAGAAAATAATAAGTTTTTAAAATTATATTTATATATATTTAATTAAATTATTTAAAAACAATTTTTTTTTTCAAAATTTAAAATTATTTCACACAAGAAAAGGACTCAATCTCTAACCGCTCTTCATTATCTTTGACCACGTGCCTAAACAAATAAATTCCAAATGTCAAAAATTAATTGAAAGTGTATTGACAAAGTCAATACACCGTGTGTAACCGTATCAGCTTCCAATTTTTTGGGAGTAGATATATTAATAATACGTGTCATGTTAATTGGTTGTGTTTAGCAATTTTTAATTTTATAAAATAAATTCGGTGATGTGTAAGCAATTTTTCGTTTTATAAAATAAATTCGTGAAGTGTAAGCAATTTTTACAAAATGACGACATCTGACACATCTTCTCTCACTACAAACATAAACGGATGGTCAGCCACGAAATCTTCTTTTCTCACTACAGGCTCGTAGCCGCAACAATCTTCATCATCCGAGAAGCTAGGCAGTAGATCGATATGGCATTTGTGGTCTTTCGTTAGTGACGAGTCGAACTAATTCTTCTTCCAGATGCCTTTGAAGTAGATGGCATTTGCAAGTACGTAGATAGAAGAACCGACCGAACCGGGTGGGAGTAATTCTTTGATGAGGTGGCTGGCCAGCGATGAGGCGACGCGGGTGAGGTTGGGGTTGGATTCTCTCTTCCGTTTCCCCATGGTTTTAATCTATATATATTTAGGGTTTTGGGGTTTACATTCACTATTTATCTTTTAACTTTTCTAAACATGCAAATGATTATTTTTTTGCTTTTAAGTTTTAAACGCTCTATATATTGTGTATTTGTGTATATATAATTTAATCTTACAACGGTCTCTCTTTTATTTTCTCTCTTTTTTTTACGATGCCACTTGTTGCGAAATATTAAAACTAAATCGTTAATGACTCTCGAAATATATATGAGATGCGAAGAAAAAGATAAACGAAAAGAACGAACACACAAATTTACGTGAAAACTCGAAACACGGAAAAAAAAACCACGGGAAGAAAGAACCAATCCACTACATCGTTAAGGCTTACAATAATTCACTCTATTGCACTCTATGATTTTCGTCTACTGAAAAACCCCAATTTATAAGTGTAGAAAATCTATCAAATTTTTTAAAACAATTAAGATTATGAATAAGAATCTTTTTCCAAATATAACTCCACATCCCTAACAAAGGAATATATTATGACTTGATCTACAACCCAAAAAAAAAACGAAACCAACGCCAAAAACGGACCGAGCTAGGAAAAAAACGCCGACGGGCCCGGACGTTTGGGCTCGAGCGAGCCGACCTTCAGAGAGTTCGGGCTCGGGCGAGCCAGACTTTTGAAACGTAACTTCGTTTTTTTCGTCCGTTTTTATTCCGATTCGAGTCACAATTTCAACAAATCTCCACCTTGACGAGAATCCCCGTGACTCTAAGCCGCTCAACCTCCAACAATGATAGACCTATTTTTCTTCTTCCACCCAGTTCTGCAGGACTCACTCAAAACATGAGCAACCTAAATTTGAACCGCACCAAACTTAGTACAAGAATGCGAAGTCAGAGATGAATTCTTCAAATGATATATTACATATCCTATATATATATATATGATGGGCCTCCCTAACAATATTATTTTTCTCAGTACAAACCTAGTGATGGGAATTGCATGGGCCTCCCTAAAATTCCTTCCATCGCGCCGCCAGATTGCTGCAGCCCCGGCTTTGGCTCCGCCTCGCTAACCGGCACAGATCTAAGCTCGTACGAAGCCGCATGCCGCGCTGATCCCGACTCCAGCACAGAGGCTGAGATCCGGCCCGAAACTACTCGAGCACGCTGGAGGAGCTGCAGAATTTCAAATCTACCGGCGATCCCTTCACGAAGGACTTTTTCGCTCTTAACCTCTTGTTCTGCTCGTATGGCATGTGGAAATAGGGAGTGGGATTTTAAGCCGCTTAGCTAAAAAAATTATTAATTTTTGTAACATCGGGCCTACGGGTGTTAAAGAAACTTATATAATTTTATTAACAAAATGAAAATACTATTTGAATTCAAAATATTTTTTTGAAATATTACAAAATTTATATAATTTTGTTTTTATAGAAATTTATTTAATTTTTTTGATAAAGATATGAGTATTAATTATCGATTGATTAAAATATCTAAATTAGTTTTATTTTTTTACCAAATTAATATAAATAATAGTAGTATAGTTTTTTTAATTTATTGTCCCCAAAATTATGAGCATATTCATATACCATATATAGGGGAATTAAGGGGTTGGGGCAATCGTAAGATTGATATTATAAGCCTCACCCAATGTTTTGTCTAATTATATCAAAGGGCACACTACCAATTTTAACCTTTTTCTTTTACCATTTTTTATTTAAATAGTCTATTATGAAATTGTGAATTTCAAAATTTCTCACCTCAAAAAGCTACGAAATTCCTTTCAACCGAATCCTCAATAAATTTATTTTTTATATTTATCTATAAATATCCTCTAAGTACGTATACATATCATTACTCATATTTATCTCATATTTATCTATTGTAGATATCCTCATATTTATCTCATATTTATCTATTGTAGATATCCTCTAATATTTATTTATCATAGATAATAAGTAGATATCTTAATGTGCTAGTATATATTTAGTGTAAATATTAATGACTAGTAAAAAGTTTGTAATGCGGAAATAAACTAAACACACAAATACATGAATATATAATATATTAAGGCCACCAATAAAATACAAAAACACACAAGATCTTAAGTTCAAATACATAGATACAATAAGGACACCAACACACAGTAATACATTATGCACACATATATTAAGGCCGAATAATTAATGTCGTTGTTCACAAAAGATCTTAAGGCCACTAACAAATTACATTAGCGTACATGCTTAGCCAAGCCCAAAACGCACTCCGGTCAGCCAACACTTATAAATTCTCTCAAGCATTTCGTCGAACACGTTGCGAGCCATGATCGGAAGGTGCGTACTTCAAAACATAACACCGAATCACACATCTGATGCTCTTTCTTTGAAGGAGTAAGTCAAAAGGCTGTGTTAATCTCTTGGAATTAACCCAGTATGATATGTTACACTTATCAGGCTCTAATTCCCCAAGCATGCACGATTGTCTTTCCCGAAACCTAAAATTCATCCCTACAAGATAGTAGTACGTAAGCACAAGCTTCCCCACACATTCAAAACAATAATATGTTCAACTCAACTATTATAGTTTTAAAGTAGTTCAGCTCAACTATCAATTATTTATTGATTAACTACAGTAAAATTATGTTCAATTATTATAGTTATACAGTAGTACTTCATCTCAACTATTATAGTTTTACAGTAGTTCTATGCTCTACTATTAATTATAGTTATACAGTATTTCTTTTATTTAAGAATATTGATTAATTAACTATATTATAGTTATACAGTAGTTCTATATTCAACTAGAATATTGATTAACTATATAGTTATACTTATATAGTTTTACAATAGTTATATGTCCAAGTACAATAGTTATACACTAGTTCCGCTTAACTATTATAGTTATAATACTACGAATGATAATTCTCTACCTCAACTATTATATATAGTTATACTAGGTACGATAATTCTCTACTTCAATTTCTACATAATAACTATCAAAGTTATAATATTCCATATGAAAACTCAATTTTTAATTAATTGAAATTCATTTAACTAACATAGTTATTTATCTCTTTAACTATAATAATAACATTGGAAACAATGTTGTTAATATTAGATGAACAATCACACATGGTATTCGGGGCCATTAAGATGAGAGCTAGCTAGGGTTCAGAAATTACCGGGTTCACGGGACGTGTCGCGGGACTGCGTCACGGGATGGCGAGGCTGAGCAGGGGATCTGTGGTGTGCGACGGCGTGCTGGTTGCTGTCGGAGTGAGAGGGCGGAGCTCTGGTAGATGGCGACGAGCAGCGGGAGATGCATGGAGCGGCTCGAGTTGTGGGACGATGCTGGTTGTTCTCGATCGGCTGGAACTCGGGTACGCCGAGGCTGGGGTGCAGTGAAGATAAGCGACTGTGGTCGGAGAAGATGCCTGAGAGAGAGAGAGTGTTTACCGGAGTCGGGATGTTCAGCAGAGACCACGGGCGGGGATGCGGCTGTGCGGACTCAAGGCTGAAACCTAGCTGAACGTGCGACAACTTATAATAATTAAATTTAATGTTGAAATAATAATTACTGAGTATTGTTCTACCCTAAAAGGGTATTGTGGACTTTGTATATTTCAAACAATGCCTTTGAATATAATAAAAAACATGTCAAATCCCTAATATTTAACAAAATGTAAAATATAAACCCTTTTATTTAAAATTAAAAATCATTAAGTATTTTTTATAATTAGTAAAATTAAAGAGCCCTATAACCTAAATATACCATATATATATATATATGATAATAATAAAAAAGAAATTCTTAATTAATCTATAAAAAATTATAAAAGCAAGCAATTAAAATTTAAAATATCACTTGAAAGAAATAAAAACCATGACCTATTGCCCTTCCTTTGGGTTAGTGACCTGACCGATGAAAATGACGACACGGGAAACATCTTCTCTCACGACAAACATAAATGGATGGTCCGCCACAAAATCAAACTCCTCTTCTTCCTTCACCCTGCGGAAGCAACCCCCAAACCTAACGGTCGCCACAGTAGCAGCCGCGGCCTCTGTGCCTTTCTCATTCACCTCGATAAATGCCTTATGAAATATCCCCGAAATTTCAAGTTCATTGCTAACCGCAACTGAATCAACCATCTCCGTCAAGTCACCCAAGAAAGGGAGATCCAATCCCCGGCTCTTGAGGAGCTCAGAAGCCTCAAAATTAAATTCCATTTTAAACTTGGGAACAAGAAACTTTTTTACCTTCACTAACTTACGAGGGAGGTGGTTGTTGACGAATTCACGTCCTGACCCAAATTTCTCGACCAGGGACGAGAGCCCGTCTTTGGCATCGGGGAGAAATATGTGCATCGAGAATCTACGCTCGTCCCGGCCTTGTTTGTAGGGTAGGGTTAGGACTTTGAAGCCGCGAAATGCGCTTATGAGTTGTCTATGATAGCTGGTCATGAAGGGTACTTTGACTGAAGCTCCGTTCATGAGGTAGAATTTGTCGTCTCTTGTTCGGGATGAGTCAAACTTATCTTTCCAAACTCCTTTGAAGTAGATGGCATTTGCAAATACGAGTTTCGTTAAAGAATTGAGGGAATCTGGTGGAAGTATATCTTTGATGAGGCCGTTTGTTTTGTTGGTGACCCAAGTGTTAACTTGGTTTGTAACCTTGTCTGCCTATTTTGGAATCAAAGGGAAAATTAAATTAATCAAACAATCAATTTAATTTGTCCATGCATCTAATTATAATTAGATCACTGAACTAATAACGAATCAATTAATTAATTGAAAAGCAAATTTATTTGTAAAGATGACGTATTACGTAGAACAAATCAATTAGTCCGTATATAACAACTCTAAAAATCGTATGAACACTATAATTGTGAGAAATAATATATATAACAAAAGGTCATCTACGTACCCAACAGGTTAATTTATAACATGAGTTGTAATATAAAGACTATAAGTGAGAGAGATAAATTAACAAAGGCATATCTATCTACATAAGTACCAAACAGGTTTATTTTTTGCTACCATAATCCAATATATAACCTAGACACATGCATGCATGATACATATTTTTACCATAAAACAAAATTTTAATATTTTCATCAAATAAAATATGAGATGATAAACTATAAAATCCTAACCCTAATCTTAGGTACCTTGGTTTTAAAATCAACACGTTCACATGCAGCTTGGTAATCATCCTCGACGATTCCTTTGAAATCGGGCTTCAAGGTGAGGCGATGATCGACCCAGATCCCGTTGACCGTGGACAGGCTGGGCCCGCCGAGCGGTCGGCCGTCGGAGAGCAGGAGCGTGGCGTGCTGCGACAAGAGCTTGTTGAGTTCCTCGACGGACTCGGACTTGAAATAAGCAAGGATCTGATCTCGGGTCGGGCCTCCCGACCCGGCCAGGATAAGGCCGAGGACGACGTGGAGGGAAAGCGGCGAGAAGACCAGGTTGCCGTCTTTGGCTTGGGCGGAGATGAGGTGGCTCGCCAGCGACGACGAGACGTCGGTGAGGTTGAGGTTTGGGTTGGATTCTCTCTTACGCTTCACCATGGTTTTTAGGTTTTTATATTATGCGGCCGGCCAACAAATATACCACTACTACTATATGCTAGTTTTGGTTTTTAGGTTTTTATTTGATGCGGCGGTCAACAAATAATTACTACTATATGTTACCTAGGGGTTTTATCTGTAGTATTTATAATACTATAAATACTAGTTCCTCTTAGGGGTGTCAATGGGTCGGTTCGTATAGTGTCAAAGGTACTCGCGGGGTGACAAAACCTAAATCCAAACCTAACCCATTAAATAATCGTGTCAAAAAATCAAATCCAAACCCAACCTATTTATAAACGGGTTACCCATTTATAACCCGTTTCCAACCCATTTAACCCATTTAATTTTAAAATTAAAATTTCATATTTTTTATAAATAAAAATATTATAAAATAATTTAATTTTTAAAATAATAACATATATAATGTAAACACGTAATAAAATATTACACGCTTGTCGTTTAACGTATTATATAGTGATAGTTATTTAAATAGTTACTCGGTTGAATATAATAAATTCCACATTATCACAAATCAAAAGAAAATTAATCGATCTTTCTAAACAAATAATATATTAATATTATTTATTTAATAAATAATGTATTATTATAATATAATAATTAAAATTAATTTAATAAATGGGCTAAACGGGTTAATTTCGAGTTCGCAGGTCGACTCGCGGTTGACCCATTTAATAAATGGGTCATGGCGGGTTGACCCGCCGTTGACCCGCTTTTTAATCGTGCGGGTTCAACCCGCTTTATTTCGTGCGGGTTTCGAGTCGTGTTATCGGGTCGTGTCCAAATTGACAGACCTAGTTGTTATGCGGTAAAATTCAGGTGATGTCCCGAGCATAGGACCCCCTCCTGCTCGCCCCCACGAAAGTGCGAACAGACACGGAAGATCGCTATCAGAAGACGCGTCCATCGGGCGCTAAGAGGACGAGTTCGGCATAGGAATGTTGATGAAATCGATTCGCACAGTTCAAAAGGAGGACGATCACCCTAAAAGCCAGCCCGGCCAAATGGCGGGCCTACCATCTTTCCTTGGGCTAGGAAAGAAGGGGGTGGGCCTGATGGAGGACTATTTGGTGGGCTTAGCCCATTAACTCATTTTGGTAACCCTAATTTGTATTCTCTATAAATAGTAGGTGTAATATTTTATTGGGGGTATCTACACACTTCCCCAAAAATTCTTGGAGAGCATAATTAACTTGTTCACTACTCAATCCCTAAAATATCAATTTTTAGTTGACTATTGGAGAGCACGAATTTTCCACTATCAACAATTGGCGCTAGAAGGAGGGGGGATCCTCGGGCGTTGAGTAGATACTGAACGAGTAGAAGCTTGAGCCATCCGAACAGCATGACAAGTCTTCAAGTAACGGCCGGAGCGTCGGGCCTTACCTCGGCGGACAAAGGGAAGGGGCCCGAAGAGCCTAATGATGTTCGGGTGAGGGGGATGGAGATGTCTCAGATAGAAAAGGATCAGCTCGATCATATCGAGATGTTAAGAGCTGAGCAGAGAGAGATGAGGGCAGAAGAGAGGGTCCTCCAGGAGAAGAGGAGGGAGGCCATCAGGAACCCACGCTCCGGGGAAGGCTTGCCCGATCTGAATCTTGAGTGCCTCCAGACCCCTGAAGACATCAAGAGAACTATACAATTACTGCAAGAAAAGTAAGCCCGGTTGGAAAGGGCGAACAAGAACCCAGGTCGAGGACCATTAGTGAGGGATTTGGATGAGGAGTTTCAACACGAGGAACTTGAGGAAGAAGAACAAGCACGCATAGCCTCCCCGAGGCGACCCCGTAAGAAAGGTCGCAGGTTGGGAGTAATCCGGCAAGAGGAGTATGATGGCGGCTCCAGCGAGTCGCAGGATTCAGAGGAAGGTTATGAAGAATGGGACGACCAAAGAGAGGTCAGAACGCCCAAATTCCCGGGGAGATACGCCCGACGACAGAGGAACCATATGGGAGGTCGCCCTGACGAGGACATTATAAGAAGGCTGGAAGAAATGGAGAAGCAAATCGCGTTGCAGAAGGGCGAAGGACCTCGGAAGACTACCCTGACAGATCCTTTATCCCGTCGTCTGTCCAGCGCGAGAACTCAGGCGGACATCGCCCCGATGATGAACATGATGTACGACGGAAAGGGAGATCCGGAAGTACATTTGAGTAAGTACAATATTTATATGGTTGGACGAGGCGCCAGCGAGGCGACGAAGTGTAGACTTTTTCCTCTTACCTTAGGAGATGCGGCGCACAAATGGTACACAAGTCTACCCAATCAGACTGTGGACAGCTTCGAAGAGCTGGGAGACCTGTTCGTCACTTATTTCGCCGCTAAGATCCAACGCCCAGAAAGCAGACAAAGGCTTATGGGAATCAAGCAGGGAAACGAGGAAACTGACGAGCAATATCTGGACCGAGTAGAGAAGATAATATCCCACGGGGAACCTATCATTGACGATGTGCTCATACATGCTGTGGTCGGAGGATTGAAGCCCAGCTCGGAGTTGTTCAAGCCCATGATGCGGGAGTACCCGAAGACATACGCTGAGTTTCGTCGGCACGCCGGAGAAGAGATCGTTCAGCAGCGGGTTTACGAACAGAGGATGAAGGAAATTGAAGGTCAGGCCAAGAAGGAGAAACCCAACTTCGAGAGGAAGGATTGGGTTAAGAAAAACACTGGCCCCAGAAATTTCGTTGGCCCGAGAAGAGAGCAGCATGCTGAGCCGGGAGAGAATGGAGTATTTCATGGAAAGACAGCGGGAAAGATTTTAGAAATCTTTCGGGATAACAATGTGTTCGCTCTAATGTCGCCACCGCCACTCATTGGGCCGCCCGAGAGGAGGAACCCAAATAAATGGTGCGAATTTCATGAAGATATCGGACACCCTACGGATGAATGCAGGCAGTTACTCGATCAGCTGAAGCAATTGTTCAGGGAGGGAAGACTCGAACAACTGCTGAGAAGACCAGGAAGAGGAAGAGGCCGACGTGGAAATGGCCATCGGGACCGACCGTACGCGCCCCATCACCAAAGACTACCGGAACCCCAGAGGTTGCAGATCGAACAACCCCCGCCACCTCCGCCGATCGAAGTCCGAGGAAACAGAGACGTGCCGCCGATGAGGGAAGGCAGAAGAATTAACATGATCGGAGGCATAGCCCCCGGAACCCAGAAATCAAAAAGGCAGAAAAAAGCCGAACTGCGAACATGGGAGAGCATCAACGCTGTCATACCGATGAAGGAACCGGGTATCGCGAAAGGCGTGGTCATACAATTTACTGACCAAGATCGAGCAGGGGTCAGGTACCCAAAGATGGAATCACTGGTCGTGATGGCCAGGATCCAAGGAGTAGAGGTGGCTCGCATCTTGATCGACAATGGTGCTCATTGCAACATCCTGTTCAAGAGAACGTTCGATCAGTTAGGGGATATGGCTGAATACCTAAAGGTGTATGAAGGGTCGCTGAGAGGGTTCGGCGATGTGGAGGTGAAGCCATATGGGAAGATCAAGTTGGCCGTGGAGCTCGTCGACTACCAGAACGCGGCAGTTCGCATCACACGAACTACTGAGTTCGTCGTGGTCGATCTAGAGAATGTTTACAATGCTTTCTTAGGTAGGCCGTTTCTGGAGGCATTCGAGGCTGTGGCCTCGTCCCACTATTATTGTATCAAATTTCCTACCCTAAACGGATCTGTTGGGACCGTTAAGGGAGATCAATATATGGCAAAGAAGTGTTTCGATTATGACTTATGTTCGGATGAGGGCTTGATGAAAAGCACACGGACAACAAACAGTAATCCTAAATTTGGCGTCACGAGGACATTGACCGAGGACGGTCGGATCGAGGTCAAAGAGATCGATCCCACGAAAGAGATGGAGGTCGAAGAAAGCACTTACCTAGCCACCCTCTGGCAGGAAGGGGAGGTCGAGCATGCGCCTTTTATGATCGCAGAAGTAGAAAAAATTCGAGAGTCGGACGACTTGGAGCCTCGCTTAGGGGAGGAGGACGAAGAGATCGTCGATCCCCGGGGCCCTTCCCAGTGTTCGGCGGTGGACGACCTGGAAAACGTCTGTCTGGACCCAGGTCGGCCCGAAACGGTAGTGTTGATCGGAGCCAAGTTGCCTGAAAGAGTGAAGCAGGAGCTAATTGCGTGCCTGCGAAGAAATATGGACGTGTTTGCCTGGTCGCACAAGGACATGACGGGAATCGACCCGAAGCATGCATGTCATCGCCTCAAGATAGATCCGATGAAAAAACCTGTGGCACAGAAGCGGCGAAGGATGGGGCCTGAAAAATACGAAGCTTTGGCCGTGGAGGTGAAAAAGTTGGTGGACAACGACCTGGTGGTGGAAGCTCAAGGGGAGCCGCAATGGCTATCCAACTCGGTGCTCGTAAAAAAGACAGGTAACGCATGGAGACTGTGCGTGGACTTTACCGACCTCAATCGGGCGTGTCCGAAGGACCATTTCCCCATGCCCCATATCGACCATCTCGTTGATAACACGTCGGGCTACGCGGTACTCTCTAAGTGTGATTGTTATGCGGGTTACCATCAGATCCCAATGGCCCCTGAGGATATTGAACACACCTCGTTTTACACGGAAAAGACGGTGTTAAGCTGGAAGCGAATGCCGTTCGGGCTGAGAAACGCGGGAGCCACGTACCAGCGGCTGGTGAACAAGATGTTTGCCGAACAGATTGGTGAAACCATGGAGGTGTACGTGGATGATCTCATTATTAAGAGCAGAGTACTGGAAGATCATGTGAAGGATGTGGAAACCACATGTGAAATTTTAAGAAAATACAACATGAAGCTGAACCCGAAGAAATGTCACTTCGGAGTTTTCGAGACGAAATTTCTCGGACATATCGTCAGCACCAGGGGGATCGAGGCAAATCCGAGCAAGATACAGGCGATAGTCGACCTAAAGGAGCCTCGCTGCCTGAAGGATGTTCAGCGTTTGACCGGGTGCCTGGCCGCGCTGAGCCGATTTATACCCCGGTTAGGGGATAAGAGCCGACCATTCTTTCAAGCCATAAAGAACCAGAAGTTCAAGTGGAAGAAGGACAGTCAAGAAGCCTTTGATAGATTGAAACTTCACCTGCAAGACCCGCAGATCCTCTCGAAGCCGGTCCGAGGAGAGAAATTGTTCATGTACCTGGCGGCGTTTGAACACGCCATCAGTTCGGTCCTGGTGCGGGCAGAAGATAAACTCCACAGACCCGTCTATTACGTTAGTCAAACTTTGCAGGACGCGGAGTCAAGGTACACGCCTTTGGAGAAGCTGGCATATGCTTTGGTGATGAGCGTTCGAAAGTTGAGATCGTACTTTTTCGATCACCCAGTCGAAGTATTGACAACCATGCCTCTAAGACAAGTGCTGCAGCGACCAGATACCACAGGCCGACTGTTAAAGTGGAGTTTGGAAGTGGGCCAGTACGATATCACCTACGCGCCCAGGACGGCGATCAAGGGACAAACATTGGCCGATTTCATTGTAGAACTCACCTTCCCGCGAATTGACTCCTCGCTTCCGATCCCACCGTGGAAACTCTACGTTGACGGATCGTCCACGAGTTCCCGCGCTGGGGCTGGAATAGTCTTGGTCGGACCAGGAGGTCAATCCTTTGCACACGCGGTAAGCTTCGAGTTCGACGCCACCAATAACGAGGCCGAATATGAAGCGTTGGTAGCAGGCTTGGAGCTCTCTTTGGCCGTTGGCGCCGAACATCTGAAAATCTTCACAGACTCCCTATTGGTCGTCAACCAATTAAAGGGGAAGTACGAGACGAGAAGCACAAGGATGGAGCAATACTACGAGCATGTAATGAGGATGATGAACAAGTTCCCCCGGGTCGAAATCGAACAAATCCCTCGAGAGCTAAACACTCAGGCGGACGCCCTATCCAAACTGGCCTCTTCAGAGGGAACGGCCGATCTGTCTAACGTGGTACTGTTAAGCCAGAGTCGGTCAGCACTGGACAAAGGCGAGGTAAATAGAGTCGAACTAATCGACCGAAGTGAGAATTGGATGGATCCCATCATAAATTACTTACGGACAGGCGAAGTGCCCGACGACAAGGTGGATGCTCGGCAACTCCGAATACGCGCATCTCGATATACGATGATCGGAGAAGCGTTATATAGGAGGAGTCTAACCATGCCATTGTTGCGATGCATAGCCCCCGCCGAGGGGAGGAAGGTGTTCGAAGAAATTCACGACGGCGTGTGCGGAAACCATGCCGGCGGACAATCCCTGGCGCATAAGACCATCAGACAAGGTTATTATTGGCCGACCTTACGACGGGACGCAGTAGAGTATGCAAGAAGGTGCCATCGGTGCCAGGTAACAGCGCCGATCACAAGGGCGCAACCAGAATTGTTGAACTCCATCTACAGCCCATGGTCGTTCGCAACCTGGGGGATCGACCTGATTGGGCCTCTCCCGACAGGGCCTGGCGGCGTCAAGTACGCAGTAGTGGCCGTGGATTATTTTTCCAAATGGGCAGAGGCTGAGCCACTAAACAAAATCGACCAGCCCCAAATTATCCGTTTTATCTGGAAAAACATCATATGTCGGTTCGGGTTACCACACACCATTTCCTCGGACAATGGGAAGCAGTTCGATGGACTGGAGATCATGAAATTTTTCGATAAGTGGAAAATAAGGAAGGTGTTCTCCACCCCCTATCACCCCCAAACGAACGGGCAGGTGGAAGCAGTGAACAAAATCCTGAAGCATACCCTTAAGGCCAGGATCGAAGAGCGGCAGGGGAGATGGGCCGCCGAACTGCCCGATGTGCTGTGGGCATACCGAACAACGAGCAAAGCAGCCACAGGGGAAACACCTTTCGCTTTGGCTTTCGGATGCGAGGCAGTAGTACCTTCAGAAGTGGAGGTGCCTACCCATCGGACGACGCAAGAGTTGACCGACCAGAATGATCTGGCGATGCGAGTGGAGCTGGACCTATTAGAAGAACGGAGGATCAACTCGGTCTATCGAAACGCAGCTGCTAAGCAAAGAGCTGAGAAATACTTCAACTCTAAAGTAAAGGTGAGAAAATTCAAACAAGGTGACTTGGTACTTAAGGAAATCCTGGGGGCTAACACGGGGGCTCTGGGTCCGACATGGGAAGGACCGCTTCGAGTAAGAAAAGTCTTACAAAATGGTTCGTACGAGCTGGAACATCTGGATGGAGTGGCTGACCAATATTTCTGGAACTCCGCGCACCTCAGAAAATATCATCAGTAAGTCTTGAGGATTGTATCGCGATTTCGCTATTTCATATTTAATAAAATAAAATTCTGCGTCCCATCGCCACCTCACAATAATACCCAAAAAAGGGTAGAGCCGAGCTCCCCTGGTGCCCGAAAGGACCGAGCATGGGCCAGGCGCCCCTCGGGTCCGGGAGATTTTATACTTAATACCCAAAAAAGGGTAGAGCCGAGCTCCCCTGGTGCCCGAAAAGACCGAGCATGGGCCAGGCGCCCCTCGGGTCCGGGAGATTTTATACTTAAAACCCAAAAAAGGGTAGAGCCGAGCTCCCCTGGTGCCCGAAAGGACCGAGCATGGGCCAGGCGCCCCTCGGGTCCAGGAGATTTTATACTTAATACCCAAAAAAGGGTAGAGCCGAGCTCCCTTGGTGCCCGAAAGGACCGAGCATGGGCCAGGCGCCCCTCGGGTCCGGGAGATTTTATACTTAAAACCCAAAAAAGGGTAGAGCCGAGCTCCCCTGGTGCCCGAAAGGACCGAACATGGGCCAGGCGCCCCTCGGGTCCGGGAGATTTTATACTTAATACCAAAAAAAGGGTAGAGCCGAGCTCCCCTGGTGCCCGAAAGGATCGAGCATGGGCCAGGCGCCCCTCGAGTCCGGGATGGTGAAAATTAACAAAACCCACCAGGCACACTGGGGCATTTTTGGGCGAACAATGTCTCGCCCAAAAATAGGGTAAAAATTGGTTCATTGAAAATAAACATGCTGGGGCATTTTTGGGCGAACGACGCTCCGCCCAAAAATAAGAGATGATCCTTTAAAAAGACGAACAGCGATTTATTACATGAAACAACAGTTATTCTCAAACAGGCTGGGGCATTTTCGGCGAAGAGAATATCTTCGCCGAAAATCCCGAACAAAACAAAGAAAACGAACAAATCAAGGCCGCGGAGACCTAAACTGAACGGGAAGCATCACAGGTCGATTGTTGGCGTCAAAGACTGCAATAGCCCACCCGCGGTTGGTGTCGTATCGAACACGAACGGTGTTGGTCGCCTGAAGACCGAACTGACGGACGAATCCTCTCCACCATGGACCCTCAAACAAGTACTGTCCACGACGACAACGAACGTACATGACCCACCGATCGCCGTTCATGTCCGCCAACGGAAGAAATCGGGGAAGCGCGGTTTCCCGATCCAGGTCGGCGGTAAAGTCGACAGGCAGGGGCAATCTGATCGTATAGCGAAGATCATCGAAGGGGAGCTCGAACCATTTAGACCCGCTCGAATTAACGTGAATGCGCACCATTGAGTTGATCGCTCGCCGTGAGGCCCAATACGTGGATAAACCCCCGGAACAGGAAGTTAGGATTTATTGGAGAGAAATGTTAGGATCAAGGGGGTATATATATATATATACGAGACCAAACGTGAACACGGGGGCCCTTGAGAATTATTCCCGCATAAAAAGGTGTGCACAGCAAGGAATAAGTCGTACAGGCTTTTTCAGGCAGTCACCTCATCACGTGAAAGTTTAAACAAAACGACAAGGCCGGGTGCAGGGTTGACTGTGTAGGGAACCCACGGGGGCCAAGGGACTGTTCTCCGAGCCGAGGATGCGAAAGAAAAGTGTATGATCGGTAAATGACATTTGAAGCTTGATCGGATAAACAGACTAATACGAACATGCAAGAATACACCAAAACAGAGTATCAAACGCCAGGTGCTAAACGATCACATATGTACGAAAACCATAACATCAACTATTTCAAATGTTCGAGAAAACAACCTCAAAATCGAACAATAAGCGCACAAAAAGGCAAGTCCCGTTAACGTCATAAAAGATAACGACCCATCAGTTGAAAATAACGAAATAAACAACAAAATAATCAAGCGACCAAGAGAAAGCCCCTTTCATCATATACGCGAATAGAGAAACCTTCATCGTCGATCCACAGGAAGCGAACGACCAGTCCATGGCAAAGCCCTTTCTCGCGAACAAAACGCCTCCAGGCGGGACCCCCTAGGGCAAGCTGCCGCCGGTGACGTAAGAGCCCGAACGACCAGGGGTTGCCGAGAGAATCCCGAACAGCCACGAAATGCACCAATGGTGAGCGAGCAGCCCGCCGAAAAGCGGCAGGTAAAGGGAACCGGCGAGCATGCCACCTCCCGTTGAATCTCTGGTCAACGTAACAGTAATCATCTCGGACGACAAGGCGAATCATGGTTACCTGATAAAAGAAGAGTATATCGACGGTAAAAGTCAGTAAAGCCGAAGGTCTAGCATACAAAATCATACGACAAAAGAAAATAATAAGTTAAACAAAGCAGGGAACAAACGCCCCGCGATCAAATTAAAAGTTAAGCCAACCGGCGCAATCCCAAAACACACACAAACATTGTTCGGAAATCGTGGACATATTGTTTACACGCAGACAACAATAATAAAGAAATCAAATAAGCAGGCAGGCAGGAGTTCACTCGTCCTCGACATTGATCGGGTTCTCGACCACCTCTTCCTCCTCGGCCGGGACCAACTGACCCTGATCGGGCCACCAAGACAGGTCGATCCCGTGGACCTCCACCAGGTCCAGAACAGGCAAGAGAAAGCCAGGATGCAAGTTGGACCGCAGGCGGCGTTCGCGGAGGTCGTCGAGGAGTAAGTCATAGGGCTGGCCGGCGCGAGCATGGCGGCGGATGCAATCGAAATGGCTCAGATAGTAAGAATAATCACTATTCTGATCAAGGTCCTGCATGGGGTCGGCCTCCCGATCCCTCTTCGCCTTCTCCATCGCCTCAGTTCGGCGGTTCAGCTCCCCGACCAAGAGATCCAAAGTCTTGCGATTCTCTTCAGCCAATCGCACCCTCTCCGTCATCTCCGCGAGTCGATCTTGCTCGGACACCAACACCGACTTCAGCTTGTCAAGCTCCTCCTGACACGTGTCCCTTTCCCTACTCGCCCCCGCGGCACTCGACTCCGCCTCGTTCACCTTGGATCGCAGGGCCACTTCTGCCTCCTGGTACTGATCCACCAAGGACCGGAGGCTAACGACCTCGAGCTCCAGCTCGGCCAACCTGTCCGTCGCGGCGGCAGGAGCAGTTGCCGGGTTACCCCGAGTCTTACTCAGGGTAACCAAGAGCATGAGAACCCTCGAGGCCATAATGATGGCCATCTGCTCGGCGTGCTCGGGTCGTTGAGTAGCGAGTTCCGCCGGAATAGTCCAGGCGCGGGGAATGCACTCCATCGCCTCACGCATCAGGGGGGGCAGAGTCGGAAAGTCGTTGGGACGAGCGGCCAAGAATTGGGCGAGGCTAGTGGATAGGTTCGCGCGAGGACCGCCCAGGCTGACAAACGAAAAAGGAGTTAAGGGGGAAAAGCAAACAAAGGGAAGAAGGAAAGAAACCACAAGGAACATACCGAGCAAGGGCCTCCTCGTCAACGTTAGCCACGTTGCTATAGGGATGGATTTCGGGGACCTCTGGCATTGGGTCCTTGCCCCTACGTCGTTTGGGGACCCGGGGATTTGAAGAACCCACGGGCTCCGAAACAGGGGCCAAGGAGGGGGGAGCCGAGCCGGACCCTCCCACCAGAGGGACCGAAGAAGCCTCAGAGTTGCCCGACCGAGCGGGCCGAGCAAGTTGGGTAGGAGGTACCACCGGCGGGTCAGATGCGGCCGCCGCAGCAGCCACCTCGGCAGCTCTGCGGGCACGATCAGCGGCGGCAGCCAAGCGAGCACGAGCATTATTACCGGCCATCTCGGGCGGGGGTTCGGGAAAAGTTGGAAACCTAACAACTGGAGGAGGAAGAAAAATAGGAAACCGTTAAAAGACATTTTACATAAAAAAAGGAAATGAAACACGGGCCACCACACTCACGAGGATGTTGGTCCCGAACATGACGAGGAATAGTAAAAAAACGGGACGATCGAACATGAGCCCTAGTAAACACATTCTCTATCATCAATTGGGCATCAGAGAGAGAACGAACACGTTCATAGACCGCAGCGAAATCCCAACTAAGGTCGGGAATAGAGGGGGTAGGAGGACCTGCCGAACAACAAATGCCCGAACAAGAAGGAGTCAAAAACAAAATAAAGGAAAACCCCAGGGGAAAAAGAAGTATACGAGGAAAAGACTTAACGGTAGTATTGGCGAGCAAACGAGGTCGAGATGGGGAACGCCTCGGAGCCCCACGCGCCGTCCACGAAAAATCAATCGGCCCACCAGCCTGTCAACTTGTTGGGCAGCTTTTCAAGTAATTTGCTCGGTGCTCGCAAATAGTGGTCCCCACCTCTGAAGTGATTGATGATGAGAAGGAAGGAAATCTCGGAAACAGAAAGGTGGCGATAAAGGCCATAATGGCCGAACAGAATGTTCAGATTAATGAGCAAGGACCAAGAGTTCGCGTGCAGCTGCATAGGAGCAATGCCCCACGTTTGTAAAACGGCAGCCAGAGAGTCGTGGATAGGGAACCGAAGTCCCGCCTCCATCATCGTGCCTGTAACGGCGACCATGCCCATAGGGGGACAATTAGCTCGCTCGTCGGGGGTCGGGCAATAGATGTGCACGTCAGAGGGAATCCCCCACACCGACCTCTTGGATTGCAATTCCTCCTCGGTCAAGAAGGTCGAGTTACGGTTGCTAGCATAGAACCCCGCCTGATCAGGGCCGGGGCGAGCACCAAATCGAGTGCGCTCTACAAAAACGTAGGGATTCTCGTGGAGATAATGGGTAAAGATGAACGGGGGAAGGGGGCCCCGAATCTCGCCCATCATATCGATAAATCGGCGATAGCAATCAGAAACCTCCCCGGCGAACAGTTCTAGTCTCTCCTCTTCGGAAAATCCGACTATGGGAGCTTGCTCGCCCTCAGAAGGAGAGGAAGCCGAGGTGTCAGAGCGCGAAGAATCGTTGGAAGTATCGGAGAGGGTAGCGGAACTATCATGGTCGCTCATTCTCACTCGTTCGAAAATGGGTAAATCTAAAAATTCGCAAAGAAAACCACAAATCCTACCACTAAGCACCCCCAAACAATTGTAAATAGAGTAGGGAGAGAAACCTACGCGTTTAGTCGGAGATGAGGCCGGGCACCGTCAGTGTTAAGCCGAACAAGAGGGTCTGGATGCTCGGAAATCGGTAGCTTGGGAGCGGAAAGTGCAAAATGAAGGGAGTCAAGAGCTATTTATAAGGGCGAGGGGCGGCAAAATTCGAAATTTGAATTTGAAAAGACAGTTGACGGAAACCGAAGCGTCACTTCGGGTAGAAACCAGTCAGAAAGCGACAAGTGGCGGTAACCGTCCTATCGCATTTAATGACCCTCCGTAACCGCAAAATCGAGATGTATGCTCGGACCATCTAACAACCGTCCGCATGCCGAGACCGCTCTTTTCCTCCGAACAGAGCGATCTCGGGGGGCATTTGTTATGCGCTAAAATTCAGGTGATGTCCCGAGCATAGGACCCCCTCCTGCTCGCCCCCACGAAAGTGCGAACAGACACGGAAGATCGCTATCAGAAGACGCGTCCATCGGGCGCTAAGAGGACGAGTTCGGCATAGGAATGTTGATGAAATCGATTCGCACAGTTCAAAAGGAGGACGATCACCCTAAAAGCCAGCCCGGCCAAATGGCGGGCCTACCATCTTTCCTTGGGCTAGGAAAGAAGGGGGTGGGCCTGATGGAGGACTATTTGGTGGGCTTAGCCCATTAACTCATTTTGGTAACCCTAATTTGTATTCTCTATAAATAGTAGGTGTAATATTTTATTGGGGGTATCTACACACTTCCCCAAAAATTCTTGGAGAGCATAATTAACTTGTTCACTACTCAATCCCTAAAATATCAATTTTTAGTTGACTATTGGAGAGCACGAATTTTCCACTATCAACACTAGTTCCTCCAAATCTATACATATATAATTTCAGGATACACTAATGTCATGTGGACCAATAAGAAATGTTTAATATTATTGTGTTCACACTATAAATTATAAATAAAAATAATAATATTAACTATAAATTATAAATAAAAATAATAATATTATTATTAAGTCAAAATTTATACATTAATATAATTTTTTGGTAGGTTTTTATATTTAGTAAATTTTCACGATTTAGGAATATGTAATTCTAATTAATCATATATTTTTTATTTCTTTACATTTGCATAAATATATTTTTGATTCTCATCAAACTCATTCTCCTAATATTCCAAAATTTCAATCGAGCTCATCTTCCCAAGAAAAAACCAGTCGCGTTTCATAGAATATCTCGAGATCAATTCGCCAGGTATTTCATGTTCTCATGCTTCAATATTTATGCGTATATATATTCGTCGAATTTTTTTTATCTTTTCCAGAATTTTATGTACGTTTTAATTATTTCATTATGCATTTTTTTTCATTTTTCTTTTACCTGTTCTTTTGGACTGAAACCGGCTGAACTGAACTGAACTGAACTTAAGCGATATGAACTGAACTTAGCCGATTTGAATTGAACTGAACTTAAGCGATTTGAACTGAACTGAATTGATTTTTTAATAAAAATAATAATAATTTTTATAAATTATTAAATATATTTATTTAAATATTAATAATATTATGACATTAACTAAATTTTATATTTAAAATTATAGACTGAAATTATTTTTTGGTTATTTTATTTTAATTTATTTTGAAACTAACTGAACAGAACTGAAGCGATCTGAACTGAAGTGATCTGAACTGAACTGAAACTGAAGTGATCTGAACTGAACTGAACTTGACTGAAATTAAGTTCAAAAGAACATGTCCTAATTTAAATTTGGATTTTTTTTCATAATCAAATCCAGGTATAATTTATTAGTACATTTTGTTTTTTTCAATATTTCATAAATTAAATTGAAATTGTAGCCTACAATCCGTTTGGAAAGTGATTATTTTCAGTAGATGTAGAATTGATACAAGATTTGACAAACGACAATTATGGAAAGGTTTGCATATTTATTTGCTAATTGAAATGTTAATTGATCGGAGAGAGATAAATTAACCTTTTCTATTTTACAGTACTATTTTCGATGAGATAATTACGTACGGGCCGCAGCCGTGGTGGTTCTCGACCTTGACTTGCCCCCATCACAGCTTAATAATGATTCTCGACTCTTGCTCTCATTGTTCTATATTTTTTTCACTGTAGTCTGTAGGTGAGATCTATATGATGATGTCAAATCTTTAAATATTAAAAATAATCAAATAAATAAAATATCTCCTATAATGAGATTGTATACTTTATTTTAACCACAAATAGTAATAATAATTATTATTATTTATCAATTTAATTTAATAGATCACCTTATATACTTATGAATTTGAATTATAAAAGAAATAATTGGCTTCTAGAAATAGTAATTCAACAATTTAATTTATAAATCACATGAATTATATGATTTAAAAAATCAATAAACACGTTGAAAAATTGAGTAACGAGATAATATAAACACAATAAAAAAGATAATAATTTTTTTTTAATTTTATTAGCTATATAATCTTTTACTCTAAGTATTTGACAAGTTATACGGAGTATGATTTAAATGAACGATGAAAATATTAAAAATTATTATTGAAAAACAATTTTAAAAATGGCAATCACGTTCCGTCCCGATTTATTTTTTTCAGAATTGGACGGGATGGGATCGGAACGATCCCGTTCTATCCCGTCTCGTCCCGCAAATTTATTAATATACATAAAAAAAATTATTTTTTCACATAAATTAATAAAAATATCAAAATATTAATTAGAATTTCAATTAAAGTTATTTCTTAATTAATACATTTTCACAAATCTCATAATAATTTATTTTTTATATAATTTTTTTTGAAAATACTTAAATATTTATATTTTAAAAATTGTAAAATGTCTTTTAAATTGAATAATTGAAGTTATTTCTCTCAAAAACTTAATTTTTTTATTTGTATTTTGATTATTTTATAAGTCGATAATATTTAATTTAATTTAATTTTTAATTTTATTGTTAATTTTATAATTTTATTTAAAATTTTGGGAGGACTCGATACCGTCTTGATATCGACCCGAATATAAATTATCAGGACGAGACGATATTCCCCTAATTCCGTCTCATGTTCAACCCTACCAATTAGAGTTAGAATAATATTATGAAATAAAATAAAATATTCATGCGCATCAATTTAAAAAAAAATACAACGTGCATTGCTAGTTTATTACCAATTCTATTAATAAGCTCCTACGACATAATTATATATATAAATTTGGTATAATATGTAATAAAAAAATTCTTGATTTCTAAATTAATTAAACTTGGTAGGAACAATTTAATTATTATAAATAAATTTGATATTATGCTATTTTAATAAAATTAATTGAATTTAAGAATTAAATTAAATAATTAATAATAAAGATTTTAATAAATAATCTAATATGTCGGTTGCTCTGATCATAATCTGTTCAGAAAATAATAATAATTAAAGTTAGTAAAATAAAATGAGAATTATTATTAAAATACTTTTTTATAATTTAATTGTATATTTAGTTCAGTCTAATCGATCAGTGAAATCTTAAAAACAGAGAAAATGTGATTAAAATACTGAGAAGGTACAAAAGGGTAATAAATAGAGGATCTATATAACTGTAGTAGGACTCTCACTCCACCATAAAGAAATCTAAACAAAAACATGATCATCCATTAATCAGACCATTAAAATACTGGGAAGGGTAACATATAGACTACTAGTATTGACTATAAAGAAACCTAAACACAAACATGACCGATCATCCATATTAATCAGGCAGCAAGGAGAGGGTTAGTGACTTGACCAACAAAAATCAAGACACCCGTCTCGTCTTCTCTCACTAGAAACAAAAACGGATGGTCTGCCACAAAATCAAACGTTTCACACTCAATTGGGCGTGGGGATCCACAACCCATCATCGCAGTAGCAGCAGCAGCCACCGTGCCTACCTCATTCACCTCGATAAACGAATTCTGAAAAACCTTCGAGCCACCCTCCTCGGTAAACAACCACTTGTGAAAACCACGCAAATCTTCATCAAACATCTTGGTGAAGCCACCACCCTCGAAAATGAGATCCAATCCCCGTCCCTTGAGGAGCTCAGTAGCCTCAAACCCAAAATTCATTTTAAACTTGGGAACAAGAAACTCTCCGACTTTCACCAACTCACGAGGTAGGTGTTGTTCGACAAAATCAACTCCTGAACCAAATTTCTCGACCAGGGACGGGAGACCATCTTTGTCATCGGGAAGAAAGATGTGCATCGAGAATCTACGACGTTTATCTTCACCTTGTTGGTAGGGTAGGCTTAAGACTTTGAAACCGTCACAAGCACGAATGCATTGTTTTTTCTTGCTGGTCATGAAGGGTACTTGGACTGAAGTTCCGTTCATGAGGTAGAATTCATGGTCTTTTGTGAGGGATGAGTCGAACTTCTTGCTCCAGATGCCTTTGAAGTAGATGGCATTCGCAAATATGAGCCTGGTTCTATCATCGACTGAACCGGGTGGAAGTATATCTTTGATGAGGCCGTTTGTTTTCTTGGTGACCCAAGTGTTTACTTGTTTTGTAACCTTGTCAGCCTATGGAAATCAAATTAAACAATCAATCAGCAGACAGCAGTGTATATATACATCAGTCGTTTCCTCTAGTGATTTGAAACACGAATTTCTTTCTGTGTGTTTAGAGTAACAAATCCATTAAACAAAAACCCTAAATTACAAATTAAACGCGATGATGCAGAGGATCAATTCGTAAAAACAAATTAAAATTAAATTAGGGTTTTTACCTTATTTTGGAAATCGACTCGTTTGGAGGCAGATTTGTAATCCTTCTCGACAATTCGTTTGAAATCGGGATTAAAGGTTAGACTCCGATCGATCCAGACGCCGTTGGCAAATGACAGGCGCGGCGAACCGTCTGTGAGCACCTGTGACGTCACTTGACGGGAGAAGATGTTGTTTAGTTCCTCGACGGAATCGGCCTTGAAGTAGGCGAGGAGCTGATCTCGGGTGGGCCCACTCGATCCGGCCGCGAGGAGGGAGAGCAAAATGTGGATGGACAGCGGCGAGAAAACGAGGTTTCTGCCTCTGGCTTGGGTGGAGATGAGGTGGCTTGCCAGAGAAGAGGAGACGTGGGACTGCTTCATCATTGATTCCTTTATAATTCGACAATCATTAGTATGATATATACGTGCGTGATTAAATAACAAATTTGGTGGCATCGATCCACTAATCCCATAAGCTGGCACATGGGAAAGAACTAGCATGCTCAATCAGATTCGATTACTAGCATACACTATATAAAAACCGAACCGAACAGAGCATGAGAAATATATACAACTGAAATATATATATTACACAAACCATTCGATTGTTATGGTAGAAAATTAAACAGATGAAACATAAATGAAAATATATACCACGCACACTACTATACTACACGTACGGTTATTATGCGAAACTGAGTAATGGAGTTTTCACAAACACTAAGCGATCATGAGATTCATGACGAAGACAAATTAAGACGAAGACCAAAATTGAAATAAGGAGAATTATTGAAGCGATAGCGGAGGTTTAGTTACCGAGAATGTCCCATAGCTCGCAGTTGTTGATGTCAAATTCGAGCAGCAGCGGCTACGGTAGAAAAATAAAGAACAAGAAACTCCTCTACGAAGAGGACGACACAAAATAAAAGAAGACATAACAAAACCTAATTGTGTATTTTCTTTATAATTTGATGATAAAATACTAAAACATAAGTAGGGACTAAACTGAAATAACTAAATAGTGTGGTTAACTCTTATAAATTCTTATAAATTAAGGAGTGACCCAACACACAAAACTCTAAAAATTCTACTGTATAGTAGTAGAGACCAAACAATAATAACAACTCCAATAATAACAAAAAAAATAAAAATAAATATTTTGGATGGTCCGTGCAAAATGTCAATATGGAGCCCTAGCTAGTGTCTTAGTACGTAAACAAATACAAAATAATAAACGATATTTCTCAATTATTTTTTTTTTTTGCATTAATTCTTTAAAAAAAATTTAATTTTTTTAAAACATAAACAAAGATTAAGTAAAACAAGACTTGCCAAATGTCAATGGATTTTCATTTAACTCCTTATTATTCTTAATGAATTAATTAACTATGTTTTTTTTATTAGCACTAAAATAAATATTTTATTAAAACTAAGATATTTTTTATTAACTAAAACAAATTATTTTTTTAAACAATTTATATTAAAACATAAATAAAAATTAAACGCAACAAAACTTTATTAAAGCTAAAACAATTTTTTTTACAATAGAACACTTCTAAAAAAAATTAAGCCCCAAAATTTTGGAGGTATGTCCAAGCACACAACTTGCACATGCTAAAAGCCGGCCCTAACATCCACAATACCAAGGAGGGAGGTGGCGTGCAACGAAATCAACTTTTAACCGAAGTCTCGACCATGGCTGATTGGCTGGTAGCCCATCTATGGCATTGGGAAGAAAGAAGTGCATTGAGAATAGTTGTCCACACTTCTTTTGTAATTAGCAAATAAAATGTAACAATTAATATGAGCTAGAAAAAAAATGTAATTTAATTTTATTAAAATTATTTCATAAATAGTTGATCATGTAGATCAATATTCTTTTTATTAGAATTAGTCATTACCGAAATTGCGGTGCACGAAATTTGTTGATGTTTTTTTTTTTTTTTAATTTTTATAAAAAAAAAATAAATTAATTGTAATTTAACTTATAAACATAAACCATTTTAATGAACCATTTCATTAATATTTTAAGAAAATTAACTATTTAAGAGTGCAGATATAGTAATTCTGGAATTGAATTAATATACATTTATTAATATTATTATTAACAAAATGCAAATATTATATAATAAAAAAATCATAATTGAAAAAATATTAAATTGAAAAATCAAATTTCAAATAAGTTTTTTACATAAGATATTTAATTAATTAATAATTAAATAATGTGGCCCATTTAATTCGATACGGGTTATTTACTATCGATTAAGAACAATACACCATCTACGGTTGAGGAGTGAGGGTATGAAAATAAACAGATAAATAAATCATCAATTCTGGCTGGAAGTATGTTAATCGATATGTAATTATAGCTTCCACTTTTCTAATCACATGTTAATTATATGTTGATAACATAAGTAAGTAATATTTAATTTAACATTATATCAATCACATTATATTTGAAGAACGTTGACAATATCATAAAAAAACATAGTATTAGAATTTTTTTTGTATGAATATATATATTAGGATCGTAGCCAGGGAGGCTGTCTCCAATTGGAATTTGGATTTTCTGCGTGAAAATACATAAAGCCATTGTTGCATGGAGGTTAAGGTCATGTGTTAATATCACAAGAAGAAGGAATATTATTGGTAGTTTGAGAGATTTATCCATTTTATTTATATTTTTATTTTAAGGAAGTAGCTAATCTTATGAAAGAAAGTATCTTATATTCTTACATAAAGAAGTAATATAGGAAATTAAAGAAACAACTTCGTTTCTATTCATTTCAGTTTGTTTGGTGATTCTAATATTCAGATGATGATGACGATGATTGTGTTGTTTGTTGGGGTTATTTCCGTATTTTGAATATTACACCGCTGAGTCGAGAGATGGCTCTCTGTCCTTAAGACGAATTTGCCCCGTATTAGTGCTTTACGGAATCACAGGCAAAGGTCTCCCAAGATAAAACAGCAAATAAGACAGTATCGAAGCACGCGATACTGAATCTGACGAACAAGAAACAGAGGAAATATTTATGCACTAAAAGAAAGGAAAGACGGGAGGAATATCGATAACTCGAATTGTGTCCTCGGAACTTTGTGTGTTGAATGTGTAGTCAATTGTACAAATTCATTGATTAACAAAATGAGATGGTCGGCCTTTTATAGGCTTAAGGTGTCCATTGTGGAAATTATAAGCACCCGTTCCATGTGCACAAATGACCGAACAGTCACCTTGCTTCATGAAGCACCCACTCACGTAAAGTTACCATGACATTCAAATATTCACAGGTGTCCGACTAATATGAAATCTGAATTTCATATATATATGCACATGCATGCACTTTACAATACATACATATACGTGCCACACCGCATCTTTGTATATATATTAAGTAGTATAACTCCACTACTATATACTATATACAATATTATATATAATCTATATATATAAATATTTATTTGAATTTCATTTACACACATATACTTATATAATTCAAATTATATAATATATAACATACTAATTAATCTTTAATTAATAACATTAATTAATCTTTAATTAGACACTTTCCTTTATATATTTTAGCAATATAGAATAATACATATTCTTATATTTATTCTTTTGTATTTAAACTTTCAACTACCATACTTTTTACAACAATTACTCTTTCACCAATACATGGATTTTAGTAATTATTGATCAAGTAACACCTACTCATATAGTAGAATTAAACACTCGAAGAATTAACAATTCCGTCGACGTGCGGGGCCCCGTAGTTTAATTGTTAAATTAAAGAAACCATGCTAAAATTCCTACAATCCCCACATGAAAGAGAATTGATGTAAATGCATTTTTCCAAGGGAAACAATATTGCATCAGGTGAGATAGCATTCACCTTTGAATCTTCCGTAGTTGAATATTCTCGGATTTACTTACTGCGCGGTGAACGCGATGTCTTGAACCGTCGGTGTTTTATGTAAACCAAGACAAGAATACCAACACAATATCTTCCGATCTGTTTTGTTCTTATCGTTTTGTCCGTTTTGGCCCTGGACAACTCTTGGATTCATAAGTGTTTTTACATTTTGAAGCGGCCGGTCTTCACACACTTACATAGGTGACTTTCCAACAAGGATATCCTGCCAATATCCCACTTTATAAGTTTGGAAATCATTAAAAGTTTTAAACTTATCCTCCACCCTTTCTGCAGGTAGCAGTTAAAGTCTTACACGGGAATGAGTTGAGTTGTATTCTTCTAGAGATTATAACTCGAACTGCTCTTACTTTGAAGTTTTTAGACTTCCAAAGTGATTCACTGAATCTTTATAGCTTAGTTTTCCACATTGAACCAAATTCTTGGGATCTCCAGTCAGTATGGTTGGGTTACCACCACAAAGATTCTTAAATTATAGGTTTTAATCCCATTCCCCTAGACAGGCATTTATGTTTGATCTCTTGGTAGGCCTTTTGTTAACGGATCCGAAATACATACTCGTAGAGATCAACTGCCTAATGGTCTTATGTCTACGACATATATGTCTAGACTTACCATTCTACTCCGTGCCATTTCCAAAGTCTATTGACTATCATAGTGAATTATCACTACAAGCACGAGTTCATCCCAACAAAGGAAATCCTCTAAGAAATTATGAAGTCGATCAACTTCTTCTCCAACTTTATCCAAAAGTTATAAACTCTGATTTCATAATAAACCGAGCAATACAAATTTGCTTAGAAGATATTCAAGACACAGTCTCACCACTAATAGTAAAGACATTACCATCTGTTACGAACCTCGGGTCGCATCACCATCAGTAGTCTTGACTTTCTTTGTATCAAATATCCAGTTACCATCACTGTATCTTTCCAATACAACTGAATATCACTAGTAGTACAAGTCATAATTCTGCGTATATTTTTAAATATCGCAACATGCGGTTTATCGCCTTCCAGTGCATGGAATTGTGCATAAACCTCTCCAACTTACTTACAAAATAAATAATATATGGATGAGTGCAGTCTGTAATATTCATTACACTGCCAATGATTTGTACGTACTTACTTTCTTATATGGGTTCACCATGATTTTATCATTATAATGATTTCTATCCATCGGTGATTATAAGTGAACTATCAATTATGTCTCATTTCTCCAATACATCTCCAATGTAATGATATCGAGACAACACCAGTCCTTCAGACGTCTTAGAAATTTTTATTTCCAATATGATATCTTCTACACCCATATTTTTTATGTCGAAAAACATTTCAACATATTTTTGTATTCCAAGATTACGTATACGTTACTCACATTAATGAGATTGTTAACTACGTAAAGGCAAACCATTTTCAATACTAGTGAAATCATGTTTCCTTTCACGTATATACATTTATCGCACTCATTAATTGAGAAACCTTTGGTTTACCATTAATCTTTCTTGAATCATTTTCTACCAAATATGTCAGAAAATATAAGCTAAAGGTTTTAGCCTTTTCAGTTCTTGTATTCCATCTATTTTCATTTTCAGAAGTTTGGGTACCCTTCTGATTAGAATCAATAGATTTTGAATTACATACATCCGAACTACTAGCCGTTTCATAATTTCATTTAACAGAAATTAAACATTTCTTCTCTTTTCGAGGATAGACATGTTCAAAACATCTCTGAATATAATAATTGTATCCAAATGGATATCTAATATCGCAAACTTACAACATAAGAATCGATATAAACTACTGTTATTGACATATTCAATTAATATGCAATCCACAGTTTTAAATTCTATTAACATTGTGATCGAAGTGAGTATGACTTCAATTCGCCCCACAAATTCTGGCTTAATCTTGATTTACTTATCACAGATTCAGAGTTCATAATTTTTGAAGTCTACGAACTTTCTTAATATGAACCTCTTTTGGCCACATAATATCATTACGATTTTCGTTTGTCCTCAGTCATCTTTTTCATTAAAGAGACTTGAACCGTCGGCTCAGATCTAAACCCAGTAAAAGAAGGCTGAGTACTAGATCTAGCGGAAGTCGCCAGAGTTCCAAACCCAACAGAATCATCCCCAGAAGAAGAAGGGAAATCTCCTGTCAAGTATCTTGAGATTTGTTATATAGAATAACACGATTTTTCTTTCTCGTATCTCCCCACATTTCATGAACGTCAACTTGAACTCATCATCTCGAATATTCAACAATACAGAAACAACATAAAAAATTCGTCTTAAGATTGTTGGGGTTATTTCCGTATTTTGAATATTACACCGCTGAGTCGAGAGATGGCTCTCTGTCCTTAAGACGAATTTGCCCCGTATTAGTGCTTTACGGAATCACAGGCAAAGGTCTCCCAAGATAAAACAGCAAATAAGACAGTATCGAAGCACGCGATACTGAATCTGACGAACAAGAAACAGAGGAAATATTTATGCACTAAAAGAAAGGAAAGACGGGAGGAATATCGATAACTCGAATTGTGTCCTCGGAACTTTGTGTGTTAAATGTGTAGTCAATTGTACAAATTCATTGATTAACAAAATGAGATGGTCGGCCTTTTATAGGCTTAAGGTGTCCATTGTGAAAATTATAAGCACCCGTTCCATGTGCACAAATGACCGAACAGTCACCTTGCTTCATGAAGCACCCACTCACGTAAAGTTACCATGACATTCAAATATTCACAGGTGTCCGACTAATATGAAATCTGAATTTCATATATATATGCACATGCATGCACTTTACAATACATACATATACGTGCCACACCGCATCTTTGTATATATATTAAGTAGTATAACTCCACTACTATATACTATATACAATATTATATATAATCTATATATATAAATATTTATTTGAATTTCATTTACACACATATACTTATATAATTCAAATTATATAATATATAACATACTAATTAATCTTTAATTAATAACATTAATTAATCTTTAATTAGACACTTTCCTTTATATATTTTAGCAATATAGAATAATACATATTCTTATATTTATTCTTTTGTATTTAAACTTTCAACTACCATACTTTTTACAACAATTACTCTTTCACCAATACATGGATTTTAGTAATTATTGATCAAGTAACACCTACTCATATAGTAGAATTAAACACTCGAAGAATTAACAATTCCGTCGACGTGCGAGGCCCCGTAGTTTAATTATTAAATTAAAGAAACCATGCTAAAATTCCTACATTGTTTTGGCAGAGACATTAGTTTAGCTTCATTTCTCAGGTACATTCAACAATTCTCTCCAAATGCATCTCTCAACTGCTTTTAGGGTTACTTTGAATGAATTGAATTTTATTTACATATATATTAGTTTAGTGTAGTTTCTTGTCTTAATTGACCTTTGTATCTCTGATTCATATTTGCCTTATTTTAATTAAATTATAATTTGGGAGAGTTTGTTAGTTTATATTGGTCAATTTGTATGCTGGTAGTTTGATTAGATCTTTTATTTTAGTATTTGGTTCATGTGGATTTCCTATAGAAAATGTAATTAATCAAGTCGGCCCAAACTAATGAAAATTTAGTACTTTAATATAAGGAAAGTTGCGGCCTGGGGGAAATAATATATTTTGATCCATGGAACACAAAATTATATCAATGAAGATAGCTAAGTATTCTTATTAGTATTCTTATTAGAATTGTAACATAGTATTAGATTATATCTAATGATAGATTAATGAAAATCTCTTGTTTGTATGCATGTTGTTAATATAAATAATGCCTATATTTCTGCTGAATCCTTTCTTGCTTTATTTTATGATACCAGACTTTATAGCTTACCAAGAAAAGTTTACACTACAGAGGACACGTGGAACAAATAGAGGCCATTTCATGGTATGATTAATGCGTCATTGGTTTCCGTATTGAATGTGGTCATGGTACGTAAATTCCTATGATTTGCAGAAAACTTTCAACTTTTGGTTTCCTAGTCCATGTTTAGTGTTCACTCTTATCAATTAAAGCTTTATATGGTATCAAATTATCTATAATCAATCATAACAATGTGATATAGCTGAGTATTTCTCTTATTTTGATTGTAGGCAGTTCGATGCAATTTCTTGTGGTCACATGAAGAAATACATAGAGCTTATATTATGGTGCAACAAATGTTTGTCAAGTTTTAATGTAGTGAATAGTGATAAAAAGTGAATTTGAATTTTATTTGTATTTTGTACAGATTTTAATATATATTTAAATATTAGTTTTATATAATAATTTGAAAATGTTTTTTTTTTATTTTTTTTTAATTTATTTACATCGGTTGTAATATAACTGATGTAAATTACGTACAAGTTACATCGGTTATTTTATAGAACCGTTGGGAAAAGTGAGAACTAACACCGTCAATTTAACGGTGCCTTAGATGTCACAGGACATATTTACATCGGTTACCAAACAACCGATGTTAAATTTCCAATATTTACATCAGTTTTAAGACCGATGTTAATTCACCACTGAAATTACATCGGCTTTGGACATCAGTTGCAACACCGATGTAAATGGGCGTTTTTAACCGATGTGGAAGGCCTTTTTTGTAGTAGTGACAATTCTAGAGATAAAAATTTTATTGGTCTCATAAATGTTGTATTTTTTCGATTTAGTCCCACATATATACGTTTTTCAATTTAGTCTCAAATAACTTGAATTTGGTTTCAATTTAGTCTTTTTTGGACGAAAAATTCAAAATTGATCGGAAAATGTCCACGTGCGTATCACGTGATCTCAACTCCGGCGACCAGTGATGACTCAGCGCCACGTGTCAGCACACAATTGGTCACAATTTTTTTTCAAAAATAAAAAATAAAAAAAATCAGGAATACTTTCCACGTCCTATATACATCAATTAAAAAGAAAATAAAAAACAAATAAATATGCATTTGAATACTTGAATACACAGCGTTACAAAAAATGAAAAATCATCTTCATCGTTACATCAAAACAAAAAAGTCGATGAACTATATTCAATCCGATTTGGCCGACTCGACTTAAGCAGTTAAACCCCCAATTCAGCATCATCTTCTTCGTCACTTTGAATACAAATACCATAAACCCTAAAAGGAGTAATTTGTCCTACTCGACTTAAGCAGATAAACCCCCAATTCAGCATCATCTTCTTCGTCTCTTCGAATACAAATACCATAAACCCTAAAAGGAGTATAGTCTATATAAGAAATTCCCCAACAATGTAATTAATATGAGAGCACCAGAAGCACAATAGAAGTCTATAATAGTTAGAATTATCGAAAGTGTGAGTATACTGAGATACAAGTGTATTTGTAAACTCCCCAGAGTCGATTATTGCGTATTCTAGTGAAATCTGCAGTGGACGTAGCCCTTGTTAACGGGTGAACCACTATCAATTCTTGTGTCTTTATTTTTCTCGTGTTTGTTTATTGTTTCCTGTAGAAAGAATTGGGCGCAAATCCTAATATATATATATATATATATATAAGAAACAAATTTAATTATTTTTTTCAGTGTTCAATCAATAATTTTTTTTGGGTCAATCAATTTAATAAAAATAGCATTTTTTTAATATTCTTTCTTTAACAAATGTTAATATATTTACGAAAAGGGAGGTATATCGGTAAGCAACGACAATGCATCAAACTGAATTACAAAAGAAATGATCGATCAAATTACACGTTTATTCCAATTGTAATTTTTGACAATTGTAATTACACGTTTATTCCAATTGTAATTATTATTATTATTATTATTATTATTATTATTATTATTATTATTATTATGCCCAATCGTATTTTTTGACAGGCAAATGAGTGGTGGGATTGTCGGTAAAATTGAATCCATTTTCAGTTACTATCCACACACACTGACGCGAATCAAAACAATTTTTCTCCCCAAACTTATGAGTAAAAACGTCGAAACTTTTTTGTTTCGAACCCCACCAGAAATGACAGAAGAACAATGTTACCTTCATAGTATGTTCGCAAAAGGACCAGTCGAAACTGTCGTCATAGAAAAGCATACGCTTTCCCAAGTCGTCGTTCTTAGATTGACAACGAACGTATAGGGGGGTCGGGTCGCCGAGGATACTATTGTTTATTTTGATGGTATAGCCGTACGCCCAACGACATTTTGCAGCAGCTGCAGGTTTGATGGCAACAAAAATTATAAGGATGGAAATTATAAGTACTAAGTTTGTAGCTATCGAATGACGAGCCATTTTTGTGTTGTACTTGTGGTTTAGGAAATGAGGAATACACATCTTTTTATAGCGCACCTCAAGGGTAAAAATGTAATTTTGAAAATGAAATTAAATTTTATAACAATTTTCAAATCGTTTATATATGGTAGAAAATGTTTATATAAGGTAGAAAATATTTTTATTAAGGAAGAATATATGTAGTCTTAATTAGTACTCATTTTTGGTCAAAGTTACTAATTATTTGAGTTTATCTATCTATTTCTATTTAATATATGATTCTACATGGCAAAATATGAACAAATCAAATTACACTACAAAAAAGAGCATGTTCACACTAGACACACAAAACTTTCCTTGTTTTAATATTTGATTATGTGGATTTTCTTTATCGATAATAAATATGATTTAAATTGAATAATTTAAATTCCAATCTTAATTGTTTAAAAAAAATCGTGATTTACTATAAATCACACACAATTACCAAAATATTATTCTACATCATATGTCTGGTTATGTCCTTAATTATAAAGAATACATTTTATATCTACTATAAATAATAACATTAATTATATTTTACATAAATCAATTCATTAATTATAGCAAGAAATTAGCAATTGATATTAACTATGACTAATTACACGAAATTTAAGCACCATTTTGAATTAAGTTACCATATTTTAATTCAAATCATTAGTTAACTAAAATAATTTACACGTTTATTATTTAATTATTATTTAAAAAATAAATAAATCTTAATTCAAATCTTTATGTATAAATAGAGCTTCTTCTTCACTCAATCTTTACTTCTTCCTTCGATCTCTACCTTTTCTACCTTCTATGATTCAATTTATTTATTTATTTATTTACGTAGTTAGATCTATTTTGTTACATAACAATTGATAACTATTCTTAATTTGTTATTTTTTTGCAGTAGAGAGGTAAGTATTAATTTATCGTTTTTGTATTTATATATTTTGTTTCGATTCTTTAATTTATATATTATATATATATTTTGTTTCGATTCTGTATTAAAAAATCATCTATTGTATTATTGTTTGCAGCTAATGCAAAAAGTTTATTATTTACCCTTATAATTTTTATTGATTTCTATTGTAATATTTTGTTTCATAATAATTGATAATGCTATTTTTTTAAGACACATGCTAAGCATTAATTTATTGGTTGTATTTAAATATTTTGTTTCATCCTTTATTATATAATTATCTATTGTTTGTATTTTTTGTAAATTACATATTTATTTTTATAATTTTTATTGATTTCTATTATTCTTTGCAGATTCAAAGGTAATTACATTGTTTTTATATTTATTTTTCAATTAGTGTCATATTGTTTTTTGCATTTTTTTTAACAGGTTGCACATATTTGCTATTTTCTTTGATGTTGGAACAACTAATGGAAGACTCTATATTCTTTGGAATACTAGCAGACTTGGTTTTCTCGATTTTCTTTCAGTTCTCTGGCTGAGAAAAAACAATTAGCCGGATTATTTGTGATACCACACAATACATTATTTATTTATTTTTGATAATTTTGGTAGAGAGAATCAATATATCTTTACATTGTATCCAAGTATTACCAGAATCTCAAAGAAAATTTTGGAGTACAAGTTAAAAATAAATTTAATATTTGAATATTTTATTTATTTATTTTATTGTAATCAAGTCAATGTTTTACATATTTAGTATTTGTATAATTTTCTTTTTTGATTTTTTTTAATTCAAAATTGGACATATTATATTGTAATCAAATAAAAGATTTTTATTTTATTTATTAATCGTGATTAAATTAATTAATATTGAATCAATCATCAATAATATTGAATAATTATTCATTCAATATAAATTACTTTTATCAATCACCATGAATTTAAAGTTGTCAATTTAAGAAAATATTGCATTACTTCAAATAAAGTTATTATACTATTAAGCACACGTCCAAACTCATAATAGAATAGAATAGATTATTCAATTAATAGAACAGATTATTCATTCTTATATATAAAGACCATAATTATAGAATAAATAATCTTATGATCATTTTAACATATTTGTTATTTTCTAATTCATTATTTAAAATCTCTTTACAATTTGGTGAATAAGTAGTAACGTCCAATTAATACAATACTAATTAATATTTATAATGGTATATGGTATATGATAAATCATTCTTTTCTATAATAATTATCAATTAGTTCCAACTAATATTTTTGACTTCCGGTTATTATACTAAAATATATATAAATATATGAATATGATATATTAGATATATTGTCTATGATATAATTCAATATAACATTAAAAAATAATTATATGCTTCAAATATATCTCCTTATTTAAATATATATATCTATAATTACTATCAATTTTCAAAATAAAATTTTCCTTATTTATCTCCTAATTTTACTTATTAATTAATGCATATTAACAAATAATTATATAAATGGCAGAAGTTAATTAACACAAGTTATAAAAATAAGACATAATTTTCTTTACATATATTTAATAATCGTTGATGTTATAGTAATACTTTCTATATTAATAATTAATAATAATAATAATTAATTGACTATGATAATATATATTTATTACTCAATGCTGTTATTGTAATAATAATAAATGGTAAGGACATCTCTCGGAATTAAACATCTCATCCCATGGTAATTTACAAATAAAAAATGTATAAATATTTTCAAATTTTAAATATAAAAATAAGAATTGATAATGATATTACAATCATTTAACATAATTATTACCATATATATTTTTAAAATAACGGAAATATGTGAGAATAATTGAATAATTGACCGTATCAATTTATATTTAAGATGGATGATTGACCATAAAATATATAATTTGTATCTATATTTCATTTTATTTTTTTTATCTATCCTACGAAAATCATCAAATGAGAATTATTTTTATATTATTATGTTAAATGATCAATCAAATAAAGAATTATAAAATATATAAAAATTAATTTGTATATATTTATACTTTCACACAAAAAATTATTTTAAGGGTGACGGATAGTTTGATTAGTAAACCACTATTAAAATACATTAATGTTCCTTACTTAATATTAATTTTTCGTGTTTATCTTATTAATTAATTTGTATTGTTTAATTATTATTTTAATATTTATTTGTTTTTTTATAATCTAATTAATTTGTGTTTATCTTATTAATTAATTTGTATTGTTTAATTATTCTTATAATATTTATTCGTTTTGTATAATATAATTAATTTTTCTTTATTTGACAAATTTAAAGTTAATTAATTTTTGATGTGAAGAACGGGGTTGCTTCATCTTCAAGTATTAATGATATAGACATTAAACTTCACAAATTCTACTTCTTGGGTATTGGATGCCAAATGTGGTTCTCACATTTGTATGTGGAGGAACTATATAGAAGTGTAAGTTTGGTAAGTAAAGATGTAGATCTACGGGCAAGAAATGGAGCGAAGGTCGCTGCATTAGCCGTATGATCATATGATGTTGTTTTGCCTTAGGGCCTTGTTTTAGTATTATAACTATGTAATTTCGTACCTTCAATAAACAATGAATATTGATTCAGTATTGGATACTGATGGATTAGTTTTTCACTATTAAATAGTTTGGTAACTATTTTAATTGTGAATTATTCTTTGTTTTGGTACGATTATTATATTGTTTATGTATACTTTAAACTTGAAAAATCATATATATCATTAAGACCAAAGGCCAAATCGAATAAGTATCGATGAGACATAACTGAAACATTGTTGATTAGATCAAATCAAATCTAAACATGTAACGAAGCTTCTTTTAGAAGGAATTTTAGAATCATTTGACTTGGAGTCATTTGATACATGTGAATGATGTGTGATTGAAAAGATAACAATGTCATCTTTCTTGGAGAAAGGAGAACATGTGAGTAATTAGGGATGATCCATACTGATGTATGTGGAACCTATTAGTTCAAAAGCACATGAAGGTTATGTTTCGGAAAAGAGAAAACAAACTATATTAGATATAGTTCGACCATTCGATGAGAGGTCTAAATGAACTACTGGTCTCTTTTGGGAACACACAATTCTAGACTTCAACTTATACACTGAATAGGAAGCTGTCAAAAGCTGTTGATAAGACACATACTAGGTATGGAAAGGGAGGGTCCCTAAATTGTTTTCATCAAGATTTGAGGTTCTAAAAGCTTCTCTGACGAGATTTATCTCTATAGAGCTTGAACTCAAATGGGATAAAATTTTCTTTATGGTATCCATAAGAAACTCGAGGGTACAACTTCTACGATCTATCTGAGAACAATATTTTGTTGCTCGAGATAGTGATTTTCTTGAAAAGAGTTATCTTTCCTAGAAATTCAGTGGGAGCTCGGTTGTCTTGAATGAGGTTCAAGTGAAACAACCAACGGTGAATACTCAAGACTGGGTTGAGAGTATTCTTATGGTTTTGGAAGCCATACCAGCCCTCGTAGGTCCGAAAGGCATAAATCTATCTCTATTATTCAAATACTTAGATATTGTGACCAATGAGAGATATGAATTCATGCTTTTGGAAAGCGGTGAACCTTCGACCTAATTCCAAGCTATGACGAGTCCAGCTACTGAAAATTGGCATGGTGCCATGAAATCTGAGATGATATCAATATCTGATAATCAAGTTTGGAACTTGATATATTTGCATCACAGGGTTAGACCCAATGAATGCTAATAGATCTTTAAGATCTAAACAGACAGATGGAAAACCTAGGGTTTTCAAAGCAAGGTTGATGGTAAAAGTTTTATTCACGAGGTGGATTATGGAAAAACTTTCACCAATTGCTTTGATTAAATCATTCAGATCATCTTAGCCATTGCTACTCATCTTGATAATGAGTTATGGTAATATTGGATGTTAAAACTAACTTCTTGAATTGGATTCTAGAAGAGAATGTGTTTTGACACATCCAAAGAGTTTTATCGATCTTAATAAGGCTGAGAAATTATGCAAACTTATAGTTCTATTTATGGAATAAAGAATGCATATCGGAGTAGCAATCTTCAGTTCAATGAATCCATACTGGGTTTTGGATTTCAGAGGAACTCGTAAGAGTCTTGTTTTACAAGAAGAACAGTGGGAGTTACGTTGTATACATTGTGTTGTATGTCGATGACATACTCCTTATTGGAAACAATGTTTATATGCTTAATTCTATTAAAGAATGACTTGCGAATTGTTTTTCAATGAAGGATCTTGGAGAAGCACAGTACATATTGGGCATCAAGATCTGTCGGAACAGATCGAAAATGATGTTTGGACTTAGTCAAGTGACCTATGTTGATAAGGTACTTGATAAGTTCAGAATGAAAGACGCCAAAAAGGGTCTCATTCCAATGAATCATGGCACATCTCTTAGCAAGATGCAAGGCCCTACGGTACTTGATGAGCAAAAGAGGATGTAAAACATTCCTTATGCTTCGGCAATAGGGTCTATAATGTACGCCATGATATGTACACGACTGGACGTATTGTATGCTTTGAGCATGACGATTCGGTTTCAAGGAAACCCAGGTGAGACGCATTAGACTGCGGCCAAGAGTATTCTTATGTACCATAGATGGACTAAAGAATATTTTGTTGTCTTTGGAAGACAAAAAGAGTTGATATTAACAAGCTGTTTGAATGCTAACTTCAAAACAGACTAAGATAATTTCCGATTTTAATCTGGTTATATCTTTTGTCTAGTTAGAGGTGAAATTTGCTGGAATAGTTCCATGCAATGCAATATAGCTGATTAAACTACAGAAGCTGAGCACAGTATTGCATTGGATGCAGTAATGTTGGCAGTTAAGATTTGAAAGTTCTTGAATGAACTAGGTGGTGTAACTAGCTCAGCCCATCCGATAGTTCTCTATTTATAGTAGAGTTATCGCGCAAGCCAATGAGCTAGGAAGCACCACAAGTCTAAAACTGGTGCTCAGGAAGTTCCACATTATCTGGGAGATAGTTTTGTGGAGACATCGAGATAATAAAGTTGCAACTTTTGGTAAGGTTGCAAACTCGCTTTCTAAACCTCTCCAGCAGTTTAAGCTTGAGGCTTTCACGACTGCAATAGAGATCAAACATCTTAGAGATGGGTTGTGATTTCTATTACTGTATTAGATACTTTTGGAGATTTGGTAAACATTCACTCATATGTATAATACATATTTCTTCATATAAATATGGTTTAATTTATATGAGTTGTCCAAATGATTAAGTTATATCAATTGGGTTATGAGGTCGACTTACCGCATAATGAAGTCCCAATGGTTGAACTGATATACTTGAATCATATAGTTGTTCCTGGTTCGTATAATCGAGTACGGACAAACCGATAATACAATGAACTAGATTGTAATGTGTACTATAGCGCCGCTTCATGGGCTAGTGATGTGGGACATCAAGTACAATTACATAAATATTAGCTGGGAGCTAATGATCGAACAGGCCCGACTGGAATAGTATTTAAGATTTCGAGTCATAATACTATTTCATTGACTGTCGAGCAATTTTCTCTGACCTGAGTAGTCCAGAGTGATTCCATTGTGAAATGGTGTACTTTGATACAAGTAAACGCCTTTCGTAAAAGGAGGTTATAAAACTTTTTATTGGGTATATCAGGAAGCAAGTGGGAGAGCTTAGATTGACAAGATGGGATTGTCCTCCATTTTATAATGGGATATATGTCTTACCGGCCACTTGGAGAGTCGAGACTGTGGAAAATACGTGGTCACGTCCAGATTTGTATCATAGTGATAAATCTGGTTTTACAGTCCGTCTCAAAGTCCAAGAAAGGTTTGAACCGATTGAGGATGACTCGAGTCTTGCCTCAAGTTCAAATTTAGACATAAAGTGACAAAAGAAAATTGGCAGCACACTGGCTCTGAAGGCCAAGTGGGAGATTGTTGGGATATGTCCTTCGATCCTACGTGTGCAATCGATAAAGTCATAAGGTCGTCTATGGATGTTAAATGATTATTTGATAATATTAATTGTTGGGAACAATATAATATTGATCAATTAAATCATACCTACAGGGTCACACACGGACTCAAAGATGATGTACGTTGCTTGATAAATATATTGATTTAGAATCAGTATTTACGTGGAATTAATTAACATGCATGTGATGCATGGCTTGCATGGATGCATGTCACATAGTGTGACATGGCATGCCACACAAGCAAGTGGGACCACATACAATGCATAGTGGCATGTGTATGTGGCATGACCTTTCACCTCCTTTGTAACCCTTTTGCATGATTATGGTGCATTATGATGCCCATTATGTTGTAGGTTACAAAGGGGTGTAATGGGATGCATAATGATGCACTTATATAGATGAAAATCAGATTTTCATCACACATTTTGCATCAGCCACGAAATTCCACACAAATAGAGAGAAAAGAGGTGATCTTGGAGATCCATTCTCAACCAAGCAAAGGTGTTCATTATCCGGGTTCGTGTGCAACACGTAGAGGCCGGGCCATTTGTGCGGCTTCAACATCCGGGCGATCTAGACAAGAGGAGTGACGAGGTCATTCACAAGGAGAGCTTCGAGAGGCTGATCCATTTTAGGTGGTTCAATCGACTCAACACCACCTCAACGACATCAACGAATCACTTCGTCACCATAAGTAAGTAATCGTTGAACCTTATATATATATATATATATATATATTGGATGTGTATATATATATGTTTATATGTGTTCTTATACACATTAAGTGTGCACTAAGATCATGGCATAGTAGATCTATTGCTTTACACGCTTCCGCACACACGGTATATCGATCGGATCGGTATACCGGTACCTTCAGTATCCCATTATAGAATGGAGGACAATCCCATCTTGTCAATCCAAGCTCTCCCACTTGCTTCCTGATATACCCAATAACAAGTTTTATAACCTCCTTTTACGAAAGGCGTTTACTTGTATCAAAGTACACCATTTCACAATGGAATCACTCTGGACTACTCAGGTCAGAGGAAATTGCTCGACAGTCAATGAAATAGTATTATGACTCGAAATCTTAAATACTATTCTAGTCGGGTCTGTTCGATCATTAGCTCCCAGCTAATATCTATGTAATTGTACTTGATGTCCCACATCACTAGCCCATGAAGCGGCGCTATAGTACACATTACAATCTAGTTCTTTGTATCGTCAGTTTGTCCATACTCGATGATACGAACTAGGAACAATTTATGACTTAATTATATTAGTTCAACAATTGGGACTTCATTATGTGGTAAATCGACCTCATAACCCTATTAATATAATTTAATCATTTGGACAATTCATACAATTTAAACCACAATTATATGAAGAAATTATTGAATATCATAAAAGATAAGTGAATGTTTACATAAACTCCAAAAGTAGACAATACAATAATAGGAATCACAATCCATCTCTAAGATATCGTATCCCTATTGCAGTCGTATGAGCATCATGCTTTGACTGCTGGAGTGGTTTAGTTAACGGGTCTGCAACATTATCATCAGTTGCAACTTTATTTATCTCGATGTCTCCACGACTAACTATCTCCCTGAGAATGTGGAACTTCCTGAGCACATGTTTGGATTTGTGGTGCTCCCTAGGCTCCTTGGCTTGCGCGATAGCTCCACTATTATCACAATAGAGAGATATCGGATGGGCCGAACTAGGTACGACACCAAGCTCATCTAAGAACTTTCTTATCCAAACGGCCTCCTTTGCTGCTTCAGATGCAGCAATGTACTCAGCCTCTGTAGTAGAATCAGCTACGGTGGGTTGCTTGGAACTCTTCCAGCTCACCGCACCTCCATTCAGACAAAAGACAAAACCAGACTGAGACCGGAGATCATCTCTGTCTGTTTGGAAGATTGCATCCGTATAGCCTGTCATAACCAACTCTTCTTGTCCTCCAAAGACAAGAAAATAATCTTTAGTCCTTCTAAGGTACTTAAGAATATTCTTGGCCGCAGTCCAATGCGCCTCACCTGGGTTTCCTTGAAACCGACTCGTCATGCTCAAAGCATACGATACATCCGGTCGTGTACATATCATGGCGTACATAATAAACCCTATGACAGGCAAGTGACATGCACGGTCAACGTGTGAATTTCTCACCGACGAGGGCCCGCAGAGCCCCCGGTGCTGATCTTGAACTGGCCGATTTGAGGCAGAAATACTCTGAACTGGAAAGGCGATTGAACGAAAATCAAATTCTCGCCGCCCCGACAGGTCGTCATAATGATCCCTTGGCTCCCGAGGTTGAACAAGCTCCAATGCAACTGGAAATTCAGCCCATGCAAACTACTTTGTACAGCGGCAAGACTGACCCAGAAGTGCACTTGAGCAGATTCAGGACGTACATGTCCGGCCGAGGAGCCACTGATGCTACTCGGTGCAAACTATTCCCACTCACCCTGGGCGATATTCCTCACCAATGGTACGTCAGCTTACCTACACATTCTGTTAAGTGTTTTGACGACTTGGTGCATAGGTTTGTGTCGTATTTTGCATCCAAAGCTTCCTATATGGAGTATAGTCAGAAGCTGCTTGGGGTCAAACAGGGTGAGAACGAAACAGACGAGTCTTATGTGGATCGCGTGGAGGAACTACTGATGGCGGGCGGAGAAGAGATTGGCGATAACCTCAAACTTCACACAGTGTTGGCAGGTTTGAGAAGAAATTCTAAGTTGTTTAAATCTGCAATGTTGAACTATCCCCGATCGTATGAGGATTTTAGGAGGAAAGCTGGGGCCCAAGTGGCCTACCAGCGTCTTGTTGCTGGCGGGGGACACTCCCCCGAGCAAAAGAAAAAACCTCCTTTTTCCTCCGATCGAAGGCCAAACTATATTGGCAAAAAACCAGGCCCTAGGCCAAATGACCCACGAGTGGATGAGATCCGTGAGTGGGAAGGAAAACTCACTGCTCAGACTGGTCATACACCAACAGATATCCTGAATATCATGGTGGTACAAAAATCCGATCTGTTGGAAAAACCACCACCAATTCTAACTTCCCCGGACAAGTTGAATCCCAACAAATGGTGTGCCTTTCATGAAAAGATTGGTCACAACACCAGCCAGTGCAGACAACTGGTACAACTGTTGTGGAAACTTTTCAAGGATGGGAAACTATGGCAATTCTTGCCAAGGCCAGGTGCCGGGGGAAATCCGCAGGGGCCTCCTCCCCGGGAAGTACCCGCACCAGCTCCACCACCGCTTCCTCCGGCTCAGGATCCCCCAAGAGTGGGTCAGATCATGATGATCGGTGGTTTAAAGCCGGTGAACGAGGAGAGCCGCCGCAAAAGGAAAAGAGACTTTCAGATGTGGGAAGTTTGGTATGAAACTGCCCCATCAAAGGAAGCAGCAATTAATGAAACGGCGGTGATAACTTTCACCCCGGAAGATCGAGCCGAGACAAAGTTCCCGAAGGATGCGCCTTTAGTGATAAAGGCAAGAATCCTCGGTCTGGACGTGTCTCGCACGCTGGTAGACAATGGCGCGCATCTTAATGTTCTTTACAAAAAGACCCTGGATCTGATGGGGAAGCTGGCGCGCTATGTCAACCCGTGCGATATGGTGTTGAAAGGTTTTGGTGACGACGTAGTCATCCCCTACGGAGAAATAATCCTCCTATAGTTTCTATTAAATCATTAGATCAATGTTTTTTTTTTGGTGATTTTATTAGAACTAGGCATTACCTCACGTTCGTTGCAAGAAATTTATTGGTAAAATATTATTTTTAAAATTTGATAAAAAATTAATTTAAATGTAAATTAACAATTACACTCGAACTTATGAACATGAAATATTTCCTTCTAAATATTTTTATGAAAATTAAGTATTTATGAGTGTAGGTGCTCCGTTGTATCCTGACGCTATTATTTCATCGCGCGTTTAGTCATCTGGATTACGCCTATGTGTGTGTCATCATGATAAATATCGACACGGAGCTTCGAGATCATGTAATACTCTTGAAGCCGACGAAGGAGGAGGGTGGATATAAAGGAAGTTGTCGAGTTGGCAATGGCAATTGAATATGAATGGAGGCCGAGAAAATGCATGGATTGTAAATCTTTCGGTCATGAAGTGACAACCTGCCATGTTGAATGGTGTCTCGAATCCAATCGAATTAAGGAATATAATTATATTTGAGATATAATTATATTATTTGGAAAGAGGAGTTGAGTTATATTTAGAATAGGAATAAAAGGGTTTTATTCCTAATCCTATTGTTACCTATTTTATGGGTTTGCTACACCTATAAATAGGAATCTCCATACTTGATTATTAGTATGATGTTATTGAGAGCATCAAGAAACTCGATTAATGTTATTGAGAGCATTAATTTGAGAGATCGATATTATTGAGAATATCGTGAGTCACTGTGTTATTGAGAACATCGTGTTGTGAGAGCGTTTCTATTGAGAGAGAGTTTCGTGAGATAGATCTATTGAGAGATCTATATTTGTAACCCCGTTGATTCGATTATAGTGATATTTTCTCCTCCTCCCGTGGTTTTTCCCTATTTTGGGTTTCCACGTAAAATTCGTGTTCTATCTTTTATATCGTTTTCTTTTCCCCATCTATTTTATATTTCAAGCTATTTTGTGTGGAGTAATTTTGAGAGCCGAAATTGCAACAAGTGGTATCAGAGCCTGAGTTCGCGACTTGGGATTCCGTGGAGCTTGAGAATATTTTTCGGAGATGGCGATGAAGTACGATATTCCGATGTTGGATAGGAACACTCGGTTTTCAACATGGCGGTTCAAGATGGAGGCGATCTTGGCGCAATTGGATCTAGACGAGACTTTGTTGGGGCTCGATAAGATGCCAAGCACGTTGAAGACGGAGGAGAAAGAGAAGAAGGATCGAAAGGCAAGGGGGGTTATTGGGCTACATCTCTTTACCTCTATATTGGAAGAGGTGATGCATGAGAAGACGGCAGCAGACATGTGGAAGAAAATCGAGGAGCTTTGCTTGGTGAAGAGCTTGACGAGCAAGCTACATCTTAAGCAAAAATTATTTCTTCACAAGATGCCCAAATGAGGTAATTTGCAAGATCACTTATCTGCTTTTAATGAGACGGTCTCGGATCTCGAGAATTTGGGGATAAAGTACGATAGTGAAGACTTGGCGTTGTGGTTATTGTGTTCCTTGCCTCCTTCTCATGCAAATTTTAGGGATACGCTGCTCTACAGTCGAGAAACCCTTACTAGGCAGGATGTAGTCGATGCGCTGCATTCTAAAGAGAGGATGAAATTTCTCGTTGATGGAAGGTCTGATGCAATAGGTGAAGGCCTTAACGTCCAAGGTGGGGCGAGCGGAAGGTCTAAGGGATATTCTCGGTCTAAGGGAGAACGAGAATGTTATTATTGCAAGAAGAAGGGCCATATCGTGAAAGATTGTCCGAAATTGAAGGATAAGAATCGTGAGGACGATTCTGTTAATCAGAGCAGCAAACCGGAGGTCGGTATTGCGGAAGAATATTATGGAGATCTTCTTCTAGCGTCTGATTTGGGATCACGAGCGTGCGATGAGTGGATATTGGATTCCGGATGCTCATATCATATGTGTCCCTTTAAGGGTTGGTTTGATACATATGACGTCGTGGCCAGTACTGGGACGGTGGCTATGGGGAATGGCGCACCGTGTGAGATACTTGGCATTGGGAGGATCCGGGTCAAGATATTCGACGGCGTGATTCGAACACTTGACAATGTGAGGCACGTTCCTGACTTGAGGGTGAGTCTTATTTCTCTCAGTGCCCTTGATGAGAAGGGTTATCACTACTCCGCTGGAGGTGGAGTTTTAGAGGTGAGCAGACGTGCTCGTATGGTGATTCGAGGAGAGAAAAAGACCGGAGGACTTTATGTCCTGCAAGGATCTACGATTACTCGGAGCGACGTAATCGTACCCGCTGGTTCTAGCTGTCTTGGGGAAGCTGAGTATGCGATGCTCGCTAAGGATAAGTCGATGGCTTTCGTGATGGGTGGTGCGGGCACTCATATTAGTACAAACGAGGAAGCTCGTTTTCGCGACTCGAGGGAGTCGAATAGTAGTGCTTTGTGTTGCGGGGATGCTGGTAGAGCACGCAAGAGGTACAAAGCAAATTGGGTGAGGAAATCACATTTGGGGACTAAGTTTCGACGAGGGTCGGACTTAGTCAATTTTAGTTATTGAGGAGCCCGAGGGGGCCGGTGGAGGAGAAAGTGGAGATCGCTATAATCGACGTCTGAAGTCTAGGTGACTTTTGGTTTTTGGGTTGTAGAAGATTCTCGTCAAGGTGGAAATTTGTTGAATGGTGTCTCGAATCCAATCGAATTAAGGAATATAATTATATTTGAGATATAATTATATTATTTGGAAAGAGGAGTTGAGTTATATTTGGAATAGGAATAAAAGGGTTTTATTCCTAATCCTATTGTTACCTATTTTATGGGTTTGCTACACCTATAAATAGGGATCTCCATACTTGATTATTAGTATGATGTTATTGAGAGCATCAAGAAACTCGATTAATGTTATTGAGAGCATTAATTTGAGAGATCGATATTATTGAGAATATCGTGAGCCACTGTGTTATTGAGAACATCGTGTTGTGAGAGCGTTTCTATTGAGAGAGAGTTTCGTGAGATAGATCTATTGAGAGATCTATATTTGTAACCCCGTTGATTCGATTATAGTGATATTTTCTCCTCCTCCCGTGGTTTTTCCCTATTTTGGGTTTCCACGTAAAATTCGTGTTCTATCTTTTATATCATTTTCTTTTCCCCATATATTTTATATTTCAAGCTATTTTGTGTGGAGTAATTTTGGGAGCCGAAATTACAACATGCCATAAAAGGACTCAAACGGCTGCACCCAAACCGGTGGTTCGTTATGAAACTAAACAGCAGCCACCACGGCCGCCGGTGACTCAAACTGAACAGCAACCACGATCGAATGGGAACATGCAGGCGAGTGCTATAGGGGTCCAAAGCTGGAGTAACAGGTTCTGATTGGAAAATTGTGGGTACAAAAAATCGATCAGAGCCGCCTAGGAGAAGGGAGCTAGATGGTCATACGGCGGCCACTGTGATGACGAGCGCGTTGATCACTGTTCGTGACCAAAAATGCTTGAATGGAGCATCCAATGAGATCCTCTCCAACAAAGACAAGTTGGCCAACCAGAAATATAAGCGACGGGGGCAGCCGGGTACTTATACTAACTCCTTTGATGCACTTTGTGATGTCAATGATCAGGCTAACGACGATGACCAGATAGAAGGAGAAAACCCGCGTGCTTTGGGGAAGGATTTACCTGGTTAGAAAGAGGAGACCGATGAACGAACAGAGATAGCGGGGCTGGTAGGTTTCGGGTGTTTGAACACATAGTGTAGGGTTAGCTTTTATTAATTAAGGAGTGGTCTCAACACACAAAACTCTACATGTATGCTAGTAGAGACCAAACAATAAATCAATAATAACAACTCCAATAATAATTAAAAAAAAATCGGCCCTTAAAATTTAATTAAGAAAAGAGATTAAATCACAAATGGTCCTGTAAATCTTGTCAATCCCACATTCAGTTCTATATTTTTTAATTTCATCAAATCCAGTCATTCCCGGTCGATTTCTGTTGGAGTTGTCGATTTCCAACAATTTCCACCGGGAAGCTCACGTGTTGGTCACGTGAGTGCACACATGGCGGCCGTCCAGCAGGGCTTACTGACGTGGCTTGAGATTAAATCACATTTGTTCTCCAACTTAAGCTGATCCCACATTTGGTCATTTTTTTGTTCAAAAACTCAAATCTCATCATTTCCGATCGATTTCCACCAGAAATTGCACGAGTCGGGTCAACACATTCGGGCTATCGGGTTACTTCGGTTCGGGATGAAAAAAATTTTGGCAGTAAATTTGTAGCCCTAACTTTAAAATCTTCGGTCTCGGGCTAACCCGTCGGGCTGGAAAAAAATATATTATATAATAAAAAAATAATTTTTAATACCAAATTAAATTTAATATTAATAAAATATTAATATTTAATAATCATTATTATAATTCTAATATTTAAATTGCTCAAATTATCAAATGTTCATTCAATAATACAGGTGGCGATCTCGGGCCCCTTCGATTCAGACTAATTCAGTTTTAATTTTTTCAGGTCGAAAATATTTGGCCCTAACCCTACATTTTTTCGGGCGGGCTTCAGGATAGCCCACCGGTCGACTCCGACGGCTTGCTGATGTGGAGAGTAAATACGGTCCCACAACCTGCCACCTCAACAAGCCGCCGGAGTTGACCGCCACCTGTACTGTTGGGTTGTGTCCTTCAAATCCTACCTGTGCAATCGATTAAGTCAGATGGTCATCTTTGGATTTTAATTAATATATTGATAATGTTATTTATGGCTTAGAGCAATATTATATTGATCACGTTTATAGTGTTCTTCGTCTCAAGAACACGTTCAACAATTTTCAGCATCCGACTTCTGGTTCGTGTACAAAACGTAGAGACCAGGCCATTTGCGGGGCTACACATCCGGAAAGAAAAGAGACTTTTCAAGGTGATCTCTTCAAGGTTCGTTGCAAGAAGATCAGATCTTCATCAGCGAACAGCCATCGACATCAACGAGACACGCTTCACCGAATGTAAGTGTCCTCGTATCTCTCTCTCTCTCTCTCTCTCTCTCTCTCTCTCTCTCTCTCTCTCTCTCTATATATATATATATATATATATATATATATATATATATATATATATATATATATATATATATATATATATATATATATATATATATATATATATATATATATATATATATATATATTAAAAGCATGCATACTAAGTTACAACATATAGAAAACCAATGTATTTATATTTTTTGTGACATATATATGTAATATTTATTTTTTCATAACAATAAATGTTGAAATATGTTCATGATTTGAAAAAATTAATATAATGGTAAAAAATATGAATAAAATTATATTTAAAATTATTTTACAATTTTCTATAAAAAATATACACTACAAAAAATTCGCAGATTCCCTACGGCAATTCCCGTAGGGAAATCCGCAAAAATCCGTAGGGAACAGGGTTCCCTACGGCATCCCCTACGGGAATCACGCCGTAGGGGTTTGCCTCGTAGGGAACAAATCCCCTACGGGATTTTTGGAGCCGTAGGGGAGATCCCTACGGGCTGGACGTAGGGGAGCCGTAGGGGACTGCTTTCCGCGCCCGTTCTTTCCCGTAGGGGATCCCTACGGGGCTGTCGTAGGTTCGCCCGTAGGGGATCCCTACGGCTTATCCCCGTAGGGAATAAGTTTTAATTAAAAAACGAGAGAAACGGGAGCTCCAAGCGGCTCGGGCCACCAGCCCGACCCACGATCCGAGGCCCGACAACATCTCACCATTACAAGGCCTGAGACAAGCCCAGCCCTCAATTGAGGGCTTTGTAATAATTATTCATGTATATTGCATAGTCCAGGGTTTGAACCCTTGACCTTATGAATGAAGAAGAGGATGATAACCGCTAGGCTATCTGAGTTATATGTCCAATTCTTAAAAGATAATATATATGTACCATTAACTTATATATATATATATATATATATATATATATATATATATATATATATATATATATATATTGGTTTAAAAAAAATGTAATTTTAAATAAAAGGGAATTTAAATATATTAAATTAAATAGAACTTTCAATATTTTTTTTATTAATATTTAAGGTCTTTTATTTTTTAACTTTTTTGCGTTTACAAGTTTTACGTAGATTTAAATATTATTTAGTAGTAGTTTTTGAAATTTGTTTACACTATAATACCTTTTTATTATTTTTCCGTAATTTTTGCGTAATTGCGATATTTTTTATAATTAACTATTTTTATAAAATTGTGTAATTGCGTAGTTGCATAATTGTAATTGTGTAGTGCATAAATAGTTAAAAAAACTTTAATTGTAATTTTATTATCTAGTAAAATATTGATTTAAAAAAAACATTTAAAACAATTTAACGTAATTTTATAATAATATTTAATTAATTTATTATTATATAAATTAATTTTATTATTAAAAAAAAAAACTCCCTACGGCAAATGCCGTAGGGGACCCCTACGGGAAAAATACCCGTAGGGTATTTCTTTAATTGAATATAATTTAAAAAAAAAATACTCCCCTACGGCATTTGCCGTAGGGGATCCCTACGGGAATTATTCCCGTAGGGGATTTATTATTCCCGTAGGGGATTTATTATTCCCTACGGGGGGCCCCGTAGGGCCTCTTGGAGGGAAGGTATGCGCGCGAATTCGCGCGCAGTCCCCTACGGGAATCCCCTACGGGAGTCACCCCTACGGCTGGAGCCGTAGGGAATGCCGTAGGGGATCTCAAAATATGCTCCCGTAAGGGATGCCGTAGGGAAATCCCTACGGGAAAAAGGCCGTAGGGAATCCCCGTAGGGGATCCGCGGTTTTTTTGTAGTGATAATTATTCATTGTTCTCTCTCTCTCTCTCTATATATATATATATATATATATATATATATATATATATATATATATATATATATATATATATATATTGATATAAACAAAAATATAAGTGCATTTACAATTGTTTTATAAAAAAATGCAGATAGATAAAAGTATTTACAAACTAAAATATTTAATGAATTATAAAGTTTAAGTTATAACAAAATTTAATAAACCTTTGAAAATTATGGAGTTTGGAGTATCTTTTAATAATGTTAGTATATCATTATATTGACTATTGAGGGATTTATACTGTATTAGGGATTATACGTTAGAAAAAACTAAACATTTCAGTGGGGGCCGCATGCTTACTAATAGGATAAATTACCCTATACATGTAATGTGTTGATTTTTTACTTAATACTAGGGGCCAAAAATTAAAATTTCAGTGAGGGCCATGGTGATAGGGGTCCCGGTCGATGTAAGGTCCTACCGAAATAATATCTTACCATCCAAGTTTGTTGAGGCGCTTGCGCGGTTCCACAAGTCTTGTTTGGCTCGAGAGTACAATGAGTTCTTCACGTTCCGCACGCCTCAGTTGAGTAGATCGACCTTCACTCGAGTTGTGTTGAATCGTCGGCTTCGGGTGATGGATGAATCGAGAGGTTCTTGGCCTTCCTCGACTCGCGAGATATGTACGTGGGTTTGATTATTACAATCGACACCACACGTTTGTCCCAACAAGTGATTATTACGATCAACTTGTGGTTCCTCAAATCAAAGTGATCACGCACTTGACTTGGCAAGGGGTAAGGAATTTATAGCCTTGTAATCGGCTCTAGTGTTTAAGATAACACCCAACTATACAAGCACTGCTTGTTAATAAACCACTCGGTTTTATTAATGATCCCAAGATGAATAATTACAATGATAGGAGGCTCCTTATATAGAGCTCATTACTTGGTCCCTAAGTATCCTATACTATTAAAATAATACAAGAGAATCCCAACACATGGAAACTCTATCAACTATACAATATAGAGATCTCCTAAAGATACTCTTCTATCTTTATCCCTAATTACTTAATTAATAAACTAATTAATTAAATAATACACTAATATATATATTATTAATAAATAATATTATTGTTTATTAATAATCGGACGCCCAAGCCTTGAAGCTAGTCGCCGCCGCTGCTGCCGTCGATCGCCGCCGTCAGCCGCCTCGCCTCGCCGCCATGTAGCCGCCGTCAGCCGCTCCAGGTGGTTCGGTTCCAATCGAGCCCTAAAGACTCGCCCGTAGCACCTCTAGTAGCTTCACCGCGTCATGCCGTGAGTACCTTCGTATGCTCCCGCGCAAACCTCGTAATTCTCCGCATTACGCTTCGAATACTAGTGCGCTCTCGCATCAAATAATCCTCGCTACGAGAGATTATAGGACGCCTCGCATCGCTACTGAGTCATCACACGGATTCCTCGTAGCCTCTCGCATACAGCGCGTCTCATACGAGTACCTCGCCGATGCCTCGTACCATCCTTGAGTATTCATACGAATTACTCGTGGATACTCGCATACGATCCTAGCCATTACGGCTTTTCTCGCAGCGCCTTCGCACCAAGTACGGGTTTCTCGTGTATCTTTTGCACAACGCCTTAGAATCCACTAGTAAACCTCTAGTGCGGATTTGCTACGGGACTTATACGAATTACTCGCATAATCCCTCGCAACCCTCGTGTACTACTACGGGTACACTAGTATAGTACTCATGAATCCTCATAGGATCGAGTCATACTCTAGTTCCTCGTAGTGTTTCTCGTACACGACTCGGCCCACGAATCAAGGCTCCTATCACATGGCCCCCACTGGGCCTGCGATGGGTCCGCCACTATATATATATATATGTGTATGTGTATTTGTGTCTATACATATAAACATGTGCCTAGATCTTGTATGTTCGTGTTTACTCATTTACACGCTTCCGCACACACGAACGAGGTAATCGAGCGAATTGATCGGCATCGAAAACCTTCATGTACATCACGTGACCCACACGTGCAATTTCTGGTGGAAATCGACTGAAAATGATGAGATTTGATTTTTTGAACAAAAAAAAACCAAATGTGGGATCAGCCTAAGTAGCAGGACCAAATGTGATTTAATCTGAAGTCACGTCAACAAAGCACTGCCCGATGACCGCCATGTGCTAAAAAGATGTGCAGAAAGAATGTTGAATCATTTCCATTAATGGATATCTCAAAAGCTGAGAAAGCTGCTACAAGAGATGAGAGTTTAAATAGGGACAAAACCCTACAACCTATTCTAAGCTATGGATATGATAGAGCCACGTAGCCACATGTGATAACACACTAACAGACAAAATCCTAAATAATAAACTGAACTAATTAACCTAATAAATAGGTTTAAGTACAGATAGGATTATTATCTCTAACAACCTGAGCTTTCCGATGGAAATCGATCGAGAAAGACTAGATTTGATGAAATTAAAAAATAAAAGGCTGAATGTGAGATTAACAATATTTACCATTTGTGATTTAATCTCTAAAAAACATTAAGTTATATTTATTAATTTAATAAAATAAGAGTCCTTTTTATTTAAAATTACAAAATAATTAAATTTGGTAACAAGATTACAGTAATAATAAATAAATTTGGAAATAAGGTATTTATTAAAATTAAATTAATTAATTTATATAAAGATTAGGTCAAGCAACCCATCAATATAGAAAGTGCAATTCTATATACTTGCAATTTAATTTGTAATTTACACAAATGAAATCTTAATATAGAAAGGGCAATCCTGATGATATACTTGCAATTTAATTTGTAATTTAAACAAATGAAATCTCAACGTACGTATCAACAAAATTAACATAGTTAATTAATATTTAAACAAGTTTTTAACAATTACATTTAGACTTATAATTTTTTTTATATCTATTTATACATATATAATTCTTAATAATGTTATTGTGTTCACACTATAAATTATAATTAAAAACAATAAAAATATTTATAAATTATGTTTTTTTTCTTTATTTTTAATTCTACAAAATTTCATAATAAATAAAAACAATAATATTTAACTATAAATTATAAATAAAAACAATAATATTATTATTAAGTCAAAATTTATACATTAATATAATTCTTTGTGAAGTTTTTATATTAAGTAAATTTACACGGCTTAAGAATATGTAATTCTAATTTAATGATACATTTTTTATTTCTTTACATTTGCATTAATATTTTTTTTTTTATTCTCATCAATACCATTCTCCTCTTATTTCCAAATTTCAACCAATTCGTTCATCTTCTCAATTCGTCGAGTTATTCCATGTTCTCTTGCTTCAATATTTCTCTGTATATATATTTGTCGGATTTTTCTTATCTTTTATCAGAATTTCATGTACGCTTTAATTATTTTATTATGCATTTTTTTTTCGTTTTTTCTAATTCAAATTTGGATTTTTTTACAAAATCAAATTAAGGTATAATTTATTAATAGATTTTTTTTCCAATATCTCATAAATTGAATTGGAATTGTAGCTTATAGTCCGTTTGGAATGAGATTCTTTTCAAGTAGGTGTAGAATTGATACAAGATTTGACAAACGACGACTATGGAAAGGTTTGCATATCTATTTGCTAATTTCAATGTTAATCGATCGAAAGAGAAATAAATTAACCTTTTCTATTTTACAGTTCTATTTTAGATGAGGTAATTACGTACGGGCCGCAGTCGCGGTGGTTCTCGACCTTTACATGTCCCCTTCAGAGCTTAATCATGATTCTCGACTCTTGCTCTCTTTGTTCTATATTTTTTTCACTGTAGGTGAGAATGTGAGATCAATATGATGGTGTTGAATTTTTAAATATAAAAAATAATCAAATAAATAAAATATCTTTTATAATGATATTTTATACTTTATTTTTATAATTTTATTATTATTTGGTTTAGAATAAGATATAATTTAACCACAAATAATAATTATTATTTATTAATTTAATTTAATAGATCACCTTATATACTTATTAAATATGAATTATAAAAAAATAGTTGGCTTATAAAAATAATAATTCAAGAATTTAATTTAATTGTTAAATTAAAAACTTATTTCTCTTAAAAACTTAATTTATTTTATTTTATTTGTATTTTGATTATTTTTTAAGTCGATAATATTTAATTTAATTGTTAATTTTATAATTTTATTTAAAATTTTAGGAGGTCCTGATCCTGTCTCGATCTCTACCCGAATATAAATTATTATGACGAGACGAGATTCCTCTAATCCCGTCTCATGCCCACACCTACAAATTAGAGTGAGAGTAAGATTATGAAATAAAATAAAATTTTCATTCGAATCGTGCTTTAAAAAAATATCACGTGCATAGTGATATTAGTTATATTGTAAAGTAAACTGTTTACCTAAGCCTTTTAAAAGACTAAACCAAAAATTGACTGAAAAAAAACTAAAGAAAACTTGATTTTTCAATAAATTAATGATTAAAATGTGTGATAATTAATATTATATCTGTCAAACAATGCACATTCTGTATATAGAAACTATATACAGTATAAAGAGAGTCAAATTTTGGAGACAAAAAAATAATAGTTTTTTTCTAGCCAATTAATCAGCGAGCACGAGGGTTAGTCACTTGACCAACGAAAATCAGGACACTCGTCTCGTCTTCTCGCACTACAAATAAAAACGGATGGTCTGCCACGAAATCAAACGTTTCATACTCAACAAAAGTCATCACCACAGCAGTAGCAGCAGCAGCCTCTGTGCCTTCCTCATTCACCTCGATAAACGACTTGTGAAAAACCTTTGAGACACGCAAATCAGCACCAACCATCTCGGTCAAGCCACCCTCCAAAAGGAAATCCAATCCCCGTCCCTTGAGTAGCTCAGAAGCCTCGAACCCAAAATTCATTTTAAACTTGGGAACAAGAAACCTTCTGACATCCACCATACGAACGAGGGAGGTGGCGTGCAACGAAATCAACTTCTGACCGAAGTGCATTGAGAATAGTTGTCCACTTCTTTTGTAATTAACAAATGAGATGTGACAATTAGTAAGAGACAGAGAATATATGAAATTTGATTTTATTAAAATTATTTCATAAATCGTTGATCATGTAGATCAATATTCTTTTTAATTTATTAGAATTAGCCATTACCGAACGTGCGGTGCACGAGTTTGTTGATATTTTTCTTAATAAAAAATAATTTAATTGTAACGGAACAATTACACCTGAACTTATAAACATAAACCATTTCTGATGAACCATTTCTTTAATATTTTAAGAAAATTAATTACTTAAGAGTGCAGATATAGTAATTATGCAATTCAATTAATATACATTTATTAATATTATTAACAAAATGCAAAAATTATATAATAAAAAAATCATAATTGAAAAAATATTAAATTGAAAAATCAACTTTCAAATAAGTTTTATACGTAATATATTTAATTAATTAATAATTAAATAATGTGGCCCATTTAATACTATCAATTAAGAACAATAAACCATCTACTCTTTGGAGAAAAAAACTTTAGACAAATTTTTTTGTGTGTATTTGATCTTGTGTGCTTTGGTTCATTTGGAAAGCATGAAATATTCGTCTTTTTGAAACAACTTGAAACAACTTCTGAAAAAATATTTGAAGAAGCTAGAGCTAAGTCTTGGAGTCAATTTTCTTTAAAAAGTTGCATAAATCGTAATTTTATGTTTCACGATTGGTGTTGTAATCCTAAATTGTGTCTGACTTAGGTGGACTCTTGTTATTTTGAGTACTTCTGGTAGTCGTTTTTAATATATTTATTTCTCCGTTAAAAAAAAAAATACACCATCAACTGTTAAGGAGTGAGGGTATGAAAATAAACAGATAAATAAATCATCAATTCAATGGCTGGAAGTATGTTAATCGATATGTAATTATAGCTTCCACTTTTCAAATCGCATGTTAATTATATGTTGATAACAGACGTAAGTGTTGAAATGTACACAAAAATCCAACATGTGGTGCAAAATATACAAGAATCGAGCTCAGGGGCATTCTGGTAATTTCAGCAGGAAATTCAAAATTCCCGCACAACAAAACGACACCGTTTTGGTTCAAATTTGGGGCCGGATGCAGCTGGATTGCGTGGGCGTTTTCTCACTCGATTCTACACCATTTTACGAGATTCTTGTTGGAGCATGATCCTTGCCAGCTCATCTATCGGTTGCAATTGGAATTGCAAGATTTTGCAACGTGAGTGTTCTATATACTTGATTCGAACTTCGTGAGTGGTGAGAGTTCAGCGTTTAGCTCGCAATCGAGTTTTGAGTTTTTGTGTTCGATTGTTTGGTTTTGAGTTTGAGTTTGATTCTCGCCGGTGCTCGAACTTGTTTCCGGCTTGATTCTCAACCGTAAGTAATATTTAATTTAACATTATAACAATCACATTATATTTGAAGAACGTTGATAATATCATAAAAAACATAGTATTAGAAAATTTTTGTATGAATATATTAGGATCGTAGCACTTGAGCACAGGGAGGCTGTCTCCGATTGGAATTTGGATTTTCTGCGTAAAAATACATAAAGTCATTGTTGCATGGAGGAGGTTAAGGTCATGTGTTAATAACTTAATATAATATCACGAGAAGAAAGAAGTAGTCTTATGAAGAAAGTATCTTATATTCTTATACATAACTAATATAGGAAATTAAAAAAAAAAAACCAACAATTCTACATTTGGCATGTGAAAACAACATCAACTTCAGATGTTTCCTTGATTTTAAATTAAAGACGTTTTCTTTTTTCTTATAATATGGATTTACCTATATATATATATATATATATATATATCAATCAATTTAATAAAAATAGCATTTTTTTTAATATTCTTGCTTTAACAAGTGTTAATATATTTACGAAAAGGAAGTATATTGGTAAGCAACGAAAATGCATCAAGCTGAATTACAAAAGAAATGATCGATCAAATTACACGTTTATTGCAATCGTAATTATTATTATGCCCAGTCGTATTTTTTGAGAGGCAAATTAATGGAGGGATTTTCGGTAAAATTGAATCCATTTTCAGTTGCTATCCACACACACTGACGCGAATCAAAACAATTTTCCATCCCAAACTTATGAGTAAAAACGTCGAAACTTTTTTGTTTCGAACCCCACCAGAAATGACAGAAGAACAATGTTCTCTTTAAAACATGTTCGCAAAAGAACCAGTCGAAACTGTCGTCATAGAAAAGCATACGCTTTCCCAAGTCGTCGTTCTTAGATTGACAACGAACGTATAGGGGGGTCCGGTCGCCGGGGATACTATTTTTTATTTTGATGGTATAGCCGTACGACCAACGACATTTTGCAGCAGCTGGTTTGATCGCAACAAAAATTATAAGGATGGAAATTATAAGTACCAAGTTTGTAGCTATCGAATGACGAGCCATTTTTGTGTTGTACTTGTGGTTTAGGAAATGAGGAATCTTTTTATAGCGCACCTCAGAGGGTAAAAATGTAATTTTGAAAATGTAATTAAATTTTATAACAATTTTCAAATCGTTTATATAAGGTAGAAAATATTTTTATTAAGGAAGAATATATTTAGTCTAAATTAGTACTTAATTTTTGTTATTTGAGTTTATTGTTCCTAAAAGAAACATACTTTTATAGTCAAGACAATAAAAAAATTATTTTGACAAAAAAAGTAAAGAATATAATGTATTTTATTAAGGAAGAATATATTTAGTCTTAATTAGTGTTATGAATATTATTATTAGTGAATGACTAGTTTACCCTTTCTTGTTGAACAAGACAAAAACTCTACTTTGTATCCTATATAAAGGGGTCTCCCCATATGAATAAATACAACAATTCATAACAATTCTATTCTCCTCTGATATCGTCTCTCTTTATACTCTATTATTCTCTCTCAAATTCTCTTGAGTTTATAACACGTTATCAGCACGAAAGCTCAATCGCGTTCTTCATCGAAGTTCTACTCATCCAAGATCCAGCACGAAAGCTCAATCACGTTCTTTATCGAAGTTCTACTCATCCAAGATCCGAACTCCAAGGCAAGAATTTGTATGTTTGTTTATATTCATTAATAATTATAAATATATCTACTACTCCTCCCTTCTTCTTAAATTCATATGTTCCCGAAGAACATTATAATCTGATATTCCTGAAGCAATATCAAATGTTCCCAAAGAACATTGTAATCTGAGATTCATGAAATTCTTCATAAATTGCTCATGTTGAAGCAAATAAATGTCTAATGTTCCTGACGAACATTATAATCTGATATTCCTAAAGTAATATCATAAACATTATAATCTGATATTCTTGAAGTAATATCAAATTAATTATGATTAAGTTCCTGAAGAACACTATAATATGACATTCTTTGAAGCAATATCAAATTAATTATGCCTAAATTAATCAATTACAATTTTAATGTTCCTGAAGAACATTGTGACATGATATTCTCGAAGAAATATCAAAATTAAATCATGATATGATATTCCTGTAGAAATATCAATATCAAAATGATTATGATTATATCTTAATAATCTCGAATAATATCTTTGAAACTTCACCGTGAAAGATGCACTAGCTTTGTGGAAAGATTTAAAAGAAAGATACGATCACCCGAAGTTGGTCGTACTACCAAAACGTGGTATGATTGACTCCACATTGAATTACGAGATTTTAAATATGTTGAAACATATAATAAAGCTATCAAATCAATTATTCTTAATATATCAATTAGATTGAATGTTCCTGAAGAACATATACTTTGGTTTAAATTTTATATTGATTGTTCTGGAAGAACATCATAATTTGATATTATTCGAGAAATAAAAAATTAAATTGCTCCCATAGTAGCATTAAGTTTTAAATGTTCCTGAAGAACATTATGATATGATATTCCCGCAGAAATATTAAATCAATGGCTTCTGATGTAATAATTATTTTTATTGATTGCTCCCGAAGAAGCAAAGTTCAAACATTGAATGTTTTTTAATAAAGTTACATCATAATATTCACAGTGAATCGTCAAATTAGATTGTTCTAGTTGAAACAATCATTACATATGAATTATCCCTGAAGGATACACTACAAAAAATTCGCAGATTCCCTACGGCAATTCCCGTAGGGAAATCCACATAAATCCGTAGGGAACAGGGTTCCCTACGGCATCCCCTACGGAAATCACGCCGTAGGGGTTTGCCTCGTAGGGAACCAATCCCCTACGGGATTTTTGGAGCCGTAGGGGAAATCCCTACGGGCTGGCCGTAGGGGAGCCGTAGGGGACTGCTTTCCGCGCCCGTTCTTTCCCGTAGGGGATCCCTACGGGGCTGTCGTAGGTTCGCCCGTAGGGGATCCCTACGGCTTATTGCCCTTAGGGAATAAGTTTTAATTAAAAATGGGAGCTCCAAGCGGCTCGGGCTGTCGTAGGTTCGCCCGTAGGGGATCCCTACGGCTTATTGCCCGTAGGGAATAAGTTTTAATTAAAAATGGGAGCTCCAAGCGGCTCGGGCCGCAAGCCCGACCCACGATCCGAGGCCCGACAACATCTCACCATTACAAGGCCCGAGACAAGCCCAGCCCTCAATTGAGGGCTTTGTAATAATTATTCATGTATATTGCATAGTCCAGGGTTTGAACCCTTGACCTTATGAATGAAGAAGAGGATGATAACCGCTAGGCTATCTGAGTTATATGTCCAATTCTTAAAAGATAATATATATGTACCATTAACTTATATATATATATATATATATATATATTGATTTAAAAAAAAAGTAATTTTAAATAAAAGGGAATTTAAATATATTAAATTAAATAGAACTTTCAATATTTTTTTATTAATATTTAAGGTCTTTTATTTTTTAACTTTTTTGCGTTTACAAGTTTTACGTAGATTTAAATATTATTTAGTAGTAGTTTTTGAAATTTGTTTAGACTATAATACCTTTTTATTATTTTTCCGTAATTTTTGCGTAATTGCGATATTTTTTATAATTAACTATTTTTATAAAATTGTGTAATTGCGTAGTTGCATAATTGTAATTGCGTAGTGCATAAATGGTTAAAAAAACTTTAATTGTAATTTTATTATCTAGTAAAATATTGATTTAAAAAAAACATTTAAAACAATTTGATATTTTTTATAATTAACTATTTTTATAAAATTGTGTAATTGCGTAGTTGCATAATTGTAATTGCGTAGTGCGTATGGTTAAAAAAACTTTAATTGTAATTTTATTATCTAGTAAAATATTGATTTAAAAAAAACATTTAAAACAATTTAACGTAATTTTATAATAACATTTAATGAATTTATTATTATATAAATTAATTGTATTATTAAAAAAAAAAACTCCCTACGGCATTTGCCGTAGGGGACCCCTACGGGAAAAATACCCGTAGGGAATTTCTTTAATTGAATATAATTTAAAAAAAAAAATACTCCCCTACGGCATTTGCCGTAGGGGATCCCTACGGGAATAATTCCCGTAGGGGATTTATTATTCCCTACGGGGGACCCCGTAGGGCCTCTTGGAGGGAAGGTATGCGCGCGAATTCGCGCGCAGTCCCCTACGGGAATCCCCTACGGGAGTCACCCCTACGGCTGGAGCCGTAGGGAATGCCGTAGGGGATCTCAAAATATGCTCCCATAGGGGATGCCGTAGGGAAATCCCTACGGGAAAAAGGCCGTAGGGAATCCCCGTAGGGGATCCGCGGTTTTTTTGTAGTGATATAATTTTGAAATCGATAACAAATGTATCTTATTATGTGAGTAGTCATGGAATATCGAAAAGTCAATTCTAATTTATTAATGTGATTGCAAGAAAATTATATATTGAGATTTATTGTGATCCCCGAAGGATCAATTTTAAATCTAATATTTTGATCCCCGAAGGATCATTGGTAAAGATACTGTATCCCCGAAGGATCGGTAAATATACTGTTATGCAAATGATGACATACAAAGAGTGGGCTCCGGAAGAGCTTTACTAATTATCCTCACGAGTACTACAAATGTACTTAAAACATGAAAATGATGCATATCATGATTATCATTAAGTGCGTGAAAATTATTATTTCTCATCTGAGAATTAATATGCAACTTATATTCATATCACCACTAGAGTGTATTTTCATGAACGGGCATATTAGAAAATAAGGTATATCTCGAGCCCACGATCCAGAAGATCGGTTTATAGCAATTACGCTGATTTGCATATTTAAGGAAAATCATTTCCCGACATTGGGGGGAGATAAGAATATAAAAGATATAAATGCTGAGAAATTTCATGGAATGAAAACGATATTCAATTCTTGATCCACGCATAATCGATTGAACCCGAAGTTCATGAAAATAAGTGACTTGCAATATTCAGCAAGTAATCTGCCAAATTCATATTAATGAAGGTGTGACAAAATCATATATATTTGTGATAAAATGAACTATAAGAGTTCAAATACCAAAGAGATCAACTCAAGTGTTGATTCTAATATACGCCTGAAGCGTAGTAGATCGATCTCAAGATATAAAATAAATCCGCGGTAGTAAAATTTAGTCACCTTCAAAATCTCCTGAAGAGAGTTAGATGTAAATCCCATTGAAAAAACATGTGCACATGATAATAGAAAATCGTGGGATTGTGGAACAACCAAATTAAATATTTTGGGAAATGATTAAAGATTTGGTTGATATATTGAATTGTCATCAACATGGAAAAATAGAAAGTCGTCAACGACATATTTGCTTCAAAATTTGCTCTAGAAAATTTGGATCCAAAACTTAAATCAATAATAGTGTGCCGGCAGCACTCAAGAAAATAGAAATGAGCAATTGACGCTGAGCATTACTCGCTGGATAAAAATATTATCCCAAAAGGATATACGTGGGTGTTCGTACGAACACGAATAAGATGTGGTGAGATATAAAAGCGAGATTAGTTGCTCAAGAGTTTTTCGCAGAAACTCGATGTTAATAAAATATTTTGAAAGATGACATTAAGTTCCGCTACCTTATACTTCTGGTAGCAACAACGATAAATATATATGCATCGAATGAGACATACATGAAAATCCTGGATGGATTTTAAGATTTCTAAAATGAAAGGAAATGAAAATCAGAACATGTATAGCATCATATTACATATGTCATTATGGACAAAATTGATATTAAAGACAAGGTCCCGAAGACCAGTGATTGGTCCCGAAGACCAGTGATTGCACTCTTTTTCCCTCTACTAAGTTTTTTCCACGGGGTTTTCTTAGTTATAGGTTTTTAATGAGACAATCACCACAATATAAATATGAATGTCATGTACTTTTTTCCTCGAGTATTTTTTCCTACAGGGTTTTATAATGAGGTTTTTAACAAGGCATGTACATCACTCGATAATAATTAATGAGGACATCAGAATGTTCCATATGAGTTTATTTTCGAGATAAACTGAGATATTGAACCTGAAGTTCAAATGATTGTTAATTGAAGTTCACATTATTGTTCATTTGTGAAGAAATGTATATTGAACACTAGATGCATCTAAAATACTCCAGCAGAGTTACCGGCCGGTTATAGCAATTGCGAATGCTCTAGTCAATATAGATGTCTGGTAAAGGCATGTCCCTGAAAGACGAAAAATATACAATAATACAAATGAATGTGAAACTCAACAATTCGAAAGTTGTGTCCTGAAGACCAAAATGTATATTTGAATAACTAAGTTTTTCCTATATGGTTTTATTAGTTACAGGTTTTAATGAGACTGATTGATCACAAAGTCAAATATCTTCGGTGATTACAATCAGGGGAGCATGTTGTACTCTTTTTCCTTCGTCGAGGTTTTATCCCACTGGGTTTTCCTGGCAAGGTTTTAACGAGGCAGCAATCCTGTAAATAGTCATTCAAGGGGGAGTGTTATGAATATTATTATTAGTGAATGACTAGTTTACCCTTTCTTGTTGAACAAGACAAAAACCCTACTTTGTATCCTATATAAAGGGGTCTCCCCATATGAATAAATACAACAATTCATAACAATTCTATTCTCCTCTGATATCGTCTCTCTTTATACTCTATTATTCTCTCTCAAATTCTCTTGAGTTTATAACAATTAGTACTTAATTTTGGTCAATGATACTAATTATTTGAGTTTATTGTTCCTAAAAGAAACATATTTTTTTGGTATTTTTTTTTGTATAGGTCAATTGCAATATCTTGGGTACGAACCTAAGACCTTTGATTCTCAAATCAAATGTTCAACCAACTGAGCTAACAACTCCTGACAAATAATATCCGGCAAATTTTTGTTAGCTTTTTGACAAAGCTCTTGATGTCACTCGATCACGACCGGTGCAACTAGATACTACTTGTTGAAGATCTACGATGTATAGTACGATAATAACGAGAACCGAAAATAACTCAACAATAAATAGAGAAGATAATGAATTTACGTGGAAACCCAATTGGGAAAAATCACATAGGAACAACGAGAACTTTTACTATAATATTTCAATAATTACAAAGGATAGATATCCACTCTCAACCCTCTATAATCTCTGATTTGTCTCTCTTGGTGTTCAACACACACCTAATTGTGTCTATGAAGATCCCTATTAACAAATAGGAATATGAAATAAATTTTAAGCTTAATATAGCTCCAGAATCCAAATAAATAAGGAATAAAATTATATCTAATATAATTCTTATTTTCCTAAATAAGAAAACAAAATTCCTACGAATTCGAGTCATATTTTAACAATCTCCACCTTAATGAGAAACCGCGAAATTCCATCGCACATGTGAAATTCCATCACAATAACACCAAGCCACGAAATTCCATCGCGCATACGAAATCACATCGCACATCAAACCATAAAGCGAAATCACATTGCCCATGCGAAATCACATCGCACTCCTAGTCTCTTCCCTCGTCTTCCTCCAAACGCCCCAACGGGCCTAGTTCCTAGAAGATTGAACCTTCAAAGGTCCTCATGAATCAGAACGTACATACCCGAGTGTCTTCTTCAAATTTTGAGCCCAATTCAAGATATTCCCTCTCGACCGCTTTCCAAGCGCACAATGCTCACCAGATTTAGAAGCACTCCATCGATCGAGATACACTCAATCCTTTAAATCGACTTTCCTCACATGCCCAAGCCGCACATGGTCTAGTCGTGTAGACTCTTCATCTGAGAGCCTAGGTTTTCCCACGGTTACTTCTTTCACCGTTTCATCTTCGTTAAGTTTGGTCACTCCGGCCTTCGTTTGCATGCCTCTAAGCCGGATAGACTCTTCTACCAAGATTCGAGGTTCGTCCCTGACTACTTCCTTCACCGCGCCTTCTTGGAGGTCATAAGGCCGCCCCGCCTTGTCGTCTCCTCCCAACACTATCAAAGCCACTTCGATAGTTACAAAAACTCCACCTTCACAGGTGTAGCTAAAAATAGCTCCGGTTACTTCTCCTTTCACCGAGCTATAGTGGAATACCTTTTTCCCGTGTCGCGACTTCGTATGAGATCCACTCGCCGAGCCGCTCCCTTTTCCACGGTACTCACTTTGGACGTCAAGTCGAACACGCGATGCCACATCGGAGACACCTACACCAATTCTCTTCCAGTTTTCCCCCGCAAATAGCGTCAATAACACGGCTACATAGGATATTATCTTGAAAAGTTGCCACAACTCTTCAAATAATTCTCACAACTCCTTTGTGGACCTTAACTTCATGATTTCCTCAACCATGGAGTTCGATATATGAAGGTCAATAGTAATTACCTTCCGATCGAGCTCAATCCTCACGGACCCCTCCATGTCGTGTGGGTAAAGAGGAAACCACCCCGTTAAAATCTTACAACGGTAAATCGTACTTCACGCTCGCCATCGAAACCTTGCTCCGGAAGGTCGTAGGATCGTAGTCTGGCTCTGATAGGCCACAAGATCATTGCCTGGCTCTGATAGGCCACAGGATCGTTGCCTGGCTCTGATACCACTTGTTAGCTTTTAGGACAAAGCTCTGAACGCCACTCGATCACGACCGGTGTCACTAGATACTACTTGTTAAAGATCGACGATGTATAGTACGATAATAACGAGAACCGAAAAATAACTCAACAATAAATAGAGAAGACAAGGAATTTACGTGCAAACCCAATTGGGATAAACCATGGGAGGAACAACGAGAACTTTCACTATAATATGATCACAATAATTACAAATGATAGATATCCACTCTCAACCCTCTATAATTTCTGATAGGTGACTCTCTTGGTGTTCAACACACACTTAATTGTGTCTATGAGACCATGTTTATCGGGAGTACATGACGCCCTCCACGTCATTAAATGACAAATAAATAAATAAGAAAGAAAATAAAATTAACCCCCTTTTACAATCGGTCTCTCTCACGCCCTTCGGGCGTTACATACTTTATTTATTTTATTGCCAAATGACTTTATGTGATTGACACATTCTTTAATTTGTTTAACATTATATACTTATATATAATACTATATATCTAATATTATATATAATTATATATAAATATAATTATATCAAAAATTTTATTTTTTTTCCTCTAAAAATAGAGACCAATATTCATATATTTTCAGTTACTATATAATTGTGTAATTTTTGAAATAATGTGCAATAGTAATTTATTAAAATTTAAAATGTACTTTTTATTATTTTATGTTGATTTTTTTTTCATTTTAAATTTATTAATTGAAGTACTTTAATAATTTAATATATTTTTTAATTTATATTAAATATAAATTTAATAAATAAATATTATATAATTATTTAATAATAAATAATAATAAGAAATTGAAGTGAGTTATAGGTTGTGGATAAATGATGAAAAATTAAAAGATTGAATAAAATAATAAGTTGATGATGTGAAAGAGAGTGAAATGAATAATTTATTAAGAGATTGTGGATAAACATGGTTTGAATATCCCTATTTATAGGTGTATAAAACCCATAAACTAGGTAACAAATAGGAATAAGAAATAAATCTTAAGCTTAATATAACTCCAGAATCCCAATAAATAAGAAATAAAATTATATCTAATATAATTCTTATTTTTCTAAATAAGGAAACAAAATTGCTACTAATCTGATTACTATTTTAACACTTTTATATGGAAGACAATAAAAAAAAATCATTTTGACAAAAAAAAGAGTATAATGTATTTTGAAGTTAAAAGGTAGAGAAATTATGAGTAAAAATTTGAAAAAATTAAGTTTAAAAGGATAGCTAGAGTCAAATTGTTTTTAATTAAAAAAAAATAACACAATTTATTTCCTTTTTAAAAAGTATATGTTATTTTGGGAGATGTATTTTAAAAAAGTATTTTTATTATTACAAGAATGGGGAGTATAGTTTCTATTAAATCATTAGATCAATGTTTTTTTCTGGTGATTTTATTAGAACTAGCCATTACCCTACGTTCGTTGCAAGAAATTTGTTGGTAAAATATTATTTTTAAAATTTTATAAAAAAATAATTTAACTGTAAATTAACAATTACACTCGAACTTATGAACATGAAATATTTCCTTCTAACAATTACTTCATCGTTTAGTCATCTGGACTATGCCTATGTGTGTGTCATCATGATAAATATCGACACGGAGCTTCGAGATCATGTAATACTCTTAAAGCCGACGAAGGAGGAGTGTGGATATAAAGGAAGTTGTCGAGTTGGCAATGGCAATTGAATATGAATGGAGGCCGAGAAAATGCATGGATTGTAAATCTTTCGGTCATGAAGTGACAACCTGCCATAAAAGGACTCACACGGCTGCACCCAAACCGGTGGTTCGTTATGAAACTAAACAGCAGCCACCACGGCCGCCGGCGACTCAAACTGAACAGCAACCACGACCGAATGGGAACATGCAGGCGAGTGCTGGTCATACGGCGGCCACTGTGATGACGAGCGCGTTGATAACTGTTCGTGACCAGAAATGCTTGAATGGAGCATCCAATGAGATCCTCTCCAACAAAGACAAGTCGGCCAACCGGAAATATAAGCGAAGGGGGCAGCCGGGTACTAATACTAACTCCTTTGATGCACTTTGCGATGTCAATGATCAGGCTAATGAAGCGTGTTGATCACTATCCAAAAAACAATAATTCCACTATGTAGAAATTTGTTAACAGGATACAACAAGACACAAAATTCTTATTGAGAAAGTTATTGGAGAGATTAATATTTGCTTGTCTTTTCGGTACACTTTTTGTATTGTGTGTTGCACAAACATATATTTATACCAGAAAATAGACAAGAAGAACACATTATTTCAAATTATACGCAGGGACACATTGTTTCGAATTATATGCAATCGTGCGTTAACTTTTTATTACACACAACGTTTAATTTTTTAATTTATTAAACTTTATCTGAATAATAAATTAATCTTATCTGTTTTATTAATTATTAATTAATATCAAATTGATATAATTAATTCTTTACGTAATGTTATATCTATTTGAAATAAATATAATTTATTTTATTTACGTAATACAAATTACTAATAATTCTCCGGTAATTTGTATATTCTCCACTTTAAACAATGAATACTTGGACCTCCAATATACTTTAAAGTTTAACGAAATTATAGGTATCTTTAAAGATTTGAACCTTAATCTCTTATATGTGAAACCAAAAATATAACACACATAATATATTTATTATTATATTTCTCAAAAGATTTTAACTAACCTTTAGCACTATTATATATGGCCATGTGCTAATCCTATCAATTTAGTAAACATTAATAGAATATCACAAATTCTAATGGCACCACTTCTATGTTTACTTAGGTAAAGTCTTTAATTTGTCCAAATTGCTTTAGACTTAAGACTTTATTAAGAACACTATGTTCATCCTCTTCTTCTAACAATTGTCACCAGTTATAATTGTATTGTTTTGAAATACACTAGTGCTATCAAGCACATTACTATGACTTGTTATTACCCATTGAACTTTATCATTAGTTATTACTAATTCAAAGTTGGGTTCCCATCATAAGTTCTTATTTATTTTTTATTTTTTTTAATCCAATAATTTTTGTGGAATTACTAACGAATTGCTTTAATGAGATGATCTGAGCAGATCTCATATAAATAATTATAATTACACTTTTTCTAATTAAATATGTTATATATTAGTGTATTAAACCAATATGTTTATTATATATGTCGGTATCTTTATTTTTTTGTTACACACTTTGTAATTAATTTTTTTACATGTTTTAAACCAATATATTTATTATATATATCCCTCTTGACATTGTAGCGCAACTGTATAAAGAAATATGAGACTGGTTGTGGTCACAACTCTATATCGAAATTGCTTAATCATCCTGATTTGTTTACGCAAGGCTATAAACTTGATTTTATATATATTATGCAAGTTTATTTATTGGACGAAACTTATATATTTTTCTCTAAACTTGCATCCAATAACTTTCTAACACATTTGAAAGTTATTATCATCTTAGTCTTTCTAAAATAACCCAAATTCATTGTGATTACTTTCAAATGATCTATGTATATGCTAATATTTTGAATCTTTTTTCTAGAAGTTTCTACTATAAAAGTGATTGAATCTAGTGAAATAAAATCAAGACAAAAGTCCTTTCCTTTTCTTACTTGTTGGCTTCTTTGTGAATTTACACTGAAATATTTTCACGGTTTTTCTGTTTGGCTTCTTCTGAATTTACACGTGGATCTTTTCTATTCTCTTGCCTTTTATCAATTTTGACAGGCTCAAGATATTATTTAAGAATCTATCTTCAAAATTCCACTTTATAAATGAATTCACTATTATATTAGATTGTAAGTCCAACAATCTCCATGCTTCAAAGAATTTTGAGCATAACCAACAAAACACTTTTAATGCTCCTTGATCCTAACTTGGATTTATTAGGTTGTGCCATCTACGATCGAGTTTGATGAAATTCTTCTCCTTGGAATTGCACCTTCATGTTGCTGATTACTTCTGTCTCATATAGAGATATTATTTTTCGATTGTTGTGTATTTTTATATGTATAGGAGACCGAAATTGAAAAGCCTTGAGGCGTGTTGATCACTATCCGAAAAAAAATATTTCCACTATACAACAAGGCACAAAATTCTTATTGAGAAACTTATTGGAGAAATTAATATTTGCTTGTCTGTTTCGGTACTTTTTTGTGTTGTGTGTTGCGCAAACATATATTGCGCAAACATATATCTATACCAGAAAATAGACTGTTCAAGAGGAACACATTGTTTCGTATTATACGCAGGGACACATTGTTTTGGATTATATGCAACGTTTGCGTTAACTTTTTATTATATCGGAACGTTTAATTTTTTAATTTATTAAACTTTATTGAATAATAAATTAATTTTATTTGTTTTATTAATTATTAATTTATATCAAACTGATATAATTAATTCTTTACGTAATATTATATCTATTTGAAATAAATATAATTTATTTTATTTACGTAATACAAATTATTAACATGTACCGGGTTAGAAAGAGGATACAGATGAACGAACATAGCGGGGCTGATAAGTTTTGGGTGTTTGAACACGGGGATAGGGTCAATTGAGTTAGGACTCCAGGGGAGGAGGTGATCTCTGCACCTCGAGATAACACGGCAGGTACTATGACGGTGTCCAATCAGGGTCCTACAGCAGCCCTCCCGATCATTCCCCATGTTTAGTACGCTCTGCTGGAACGTACAAGGGTTGAATAAGCCGGATCACTAGAGGGTTGTCCGGGACCTTATTCAGGAGCACACAGTCATGCTCGTTGCACTGCTTGAGACGCATGTCATACCTAGTAAGTCTTCATTTGTCGGTGATCGAGTTTTCCCCTACTCATGGAGTCGTTATTGTGATTATAATGATCATGGGCCGGGGAAACGTATATGGGTTGGTTTGGATCCGAGTCTGTTGGATGTTTAGGTTGTGAATGTTTCGGATCAGTGGTTTCATGGTAGAGTCACGGAGCTCAGGACCAATGTTACCCATTTTATACCTTTGTATATGCCCATAACACAGTTATTGAGAGGAGGGTGTTAGGATTATATATTTTCGATTTCTGAGTCACAGTTATTGAGAGGAGGGTGTTATGGGATTATATACTTTCGATTTCTGAGTTCTTGTAGGATACGGATTGGGTGGTGTTGGGGGACTTCAACACCATCATGGATGAAAGTGAGGATTTGGGTGGGAGAGCAGCAATTGGGACAGATGATGAATTCCACTCTTGCTTGACGACAACTGATTTAGTCACCTTACCGACGGTGGGATCGTGGTTTACGTGGCATCATTAGTAAGCTGAGGGACCCGAAATGGCGACGCCTCGATAGGGTAGTGGTCAACCTTTCCTGGTTGGTGCACTGTGCGGAGAGTACTTATCATACACTACCGTCCCGGACTTCGGATCATGCCCCCCTTCTGTTGAATTCGATGGTAGCTAGCCATGGATTCAAGGCGTGGTTTCGGTTCGATAATCACATTAATGACTTGTAGGACTTTGTGCCACAAATGAGGCGCATTTGGGATCACTCGATTCACGGCTTGCCGATGTATTCCGTTGTTAAGAAGCTTAAGCTTCTTAAAGGGGTGTTTCGGGACATGAGGCGGAGGCAGGGTCACCTAGGAGTGAATGTGACGAGAGCTAGGGAGTTTTTGCTCTTGGTCCAGACGTATCTGATTTTGGACCCTACGTTTGAGCCGTTACTTGTGTTGGACGGTATCTGTCGGCGAGTGTATGACCGGGCAGTTGAGATGGAGCAGGTTTATCTACACCAGAGGGAGAAGACGTCTTGGCTTCGAGATGATAATCAGTGTACGAGCTTCTTTTTCAGGAGTATTGCGGTCCGACGGGCTCGGTCGCGCATTCTGCAGGTTGAGACGGCAGAGTGAGATATAGTTCATGACTCATCAAAGATCAGTAGTGCGATTGTTTCATTCTTTCAGGGGCTGCTGGGCACTTCTAGCCATCCAGTGGTGGGGGACCTGAGACATTTCGTGACGAGGCGGTTGACTATTGAGATGGCGGAGCATATGATTAGACATGTGACTGCGGCAGAGATACAAAACATGCTTTTTGCGTTCGATGATGACAGAGCACCAGGTCCTGACGGCTATTCTTCGGCCTTTTTTAAACAAGCTTGGCCAGTGGTGAAATCTGAATATCTCACTTCATATTTTTTCCGTACCGGTAAGCTTGTTAGAGCGGTCAACTCTACTATTATTTCTCTGATTCCGATGGTTGCTTCCCCGAAGCATCCTAAGAAATTTCGCCTCATCTCGTGCTGCAATGTGTTGTACAAGGTGATTGCGAAGATTATCTCCAACCATATGAGTGCTAGTATGGCGTTCTTGGTGGATAGATCGCAGACGGCTTTCGTCTCTTGCAGACGCATTGGGGATAACGTCCTTCTGGCGCAGGAGATCCTACAGGGATACGGATAGAGGAGACTTCCAGCTAGGTGTGTGCTGAAAGTCGATCTTATGAAGGCCTATAACACGGTTTAGTGGGGTTTTTTTAGGGCGACTTTGGAGACTATGGGATTCCATCAGGTGTTCATCGGTTGGATTATGAAATGCCTTACTACTCCGGCCTACTCAGTGAACATCAATGGTTTAGTCGAGGGTTATTTTTAAGGTGCTCGGGGATTGAGATAGGGGGACCCGATGTCACATTTTCTCTTTGTCTTGGTGATGGAGGTATTACATGGGATCTTAGAGAGGCACATCCAGGCAGAGCCGAGATTTCAGTACCACTAAAGATGTGAGCATTCTCGGACTTATATGCTGAGCTTTGCAGATGATTTACTCCTAGCCTGCCATGCAGATCCGGTCTCTATTGATACTCTTAGGCTAGTATGTTCATACTACCACAGGGGATCATTCAGGAGATAGATAAGAGGATGGGGAAATTTTTGTGGCATGGGACGGACACCCAAGGGTATGCCAAGGTCCGGTGGGCAGATGTGTGTCGCCCAGCCAATGAGGGAGAGCTGGGTATCAGGGATCTCGCTGCTCAGAATCGGGCTCTTATGACCAGACATATTTGGGCGATTCTGAGCCAGGATCCGGAGTCTGTTTGGGTCAGTTAGATTCGAGAGAATCGATTGCGGAGGCATTTCTTTTGGAGTGCTAAGATTCCTAAGGTGTGCTCTTGGAGTTGGCGACAGCTTCTTAAGCTACGCTCTGATGTTTTACCGGCTTTCCAGTTGCAGGTTGGGGATGGTTCGCAGTTCTACCTCTAGCGGGACCCGTGGCATACCCTCGGTCGCTCGAAGGAGGTGTGTCCGATGGGTCCCCGACTTACTAGTTTACTGGTGGTTGCGTCGTTGAGTATGGTCATAGTTGACGGGGAGTGGCGATGGTCGACCGACTTTGAGGAGGATTTCGTTGACATTATTTATAAGTTGTCGATGATCGCTCAGAGGACAGACACAGTGCGGTGGAGATTGCATAGATCTGGGGTATACACATCCGCCTCGACCTATTCTCTCTTCCATCATGAGGGTGCTAGAGTGGCGTGGGCTGCTCTTTTGGCCGGCCGGGGCGTATCCCGAGACATTGTTTCATTCTTTGGCTTGCTATCCGAGGTCGGTTGCCGACTCGAGATAAGCTTTGTGGAGGGGAGAGTGCTCAGACGCATACACATCTTTTCTTTGAGTGCCCTTTTTCACAGGACTGTTTGCGAGACTACATGTGGAGGTGGGGTTTTTGTGGCCGCGTGGTGGTTGGCATAGTGCCTTCCTACGTGCTTCTAGTCGATGACGTGGGAAGCACTGGATATCTTGCGCCTATCGTGGACTCCTCGCTGTTCTGGTTTACTTTATTTGGCAGGAGAGGAACACGAGAATACAGGAGGCTCACTCGGTGTCGTCTGGAGTGGTAGGTGCTCATGCTTTGTCCATTATACGTGAGAGGATCATCTCTTTACGACTTCCTGATTCTCTTCGGCACGGACACTGAAAAGGGTGTGACATGTAGCTCGGTAGTAGTTCTTTTTATTCTAGTGTTATATGTTATTATTGGTTGTATGGAGATATAGACTGTTAGCTCGTTCATGCGGTAGAACTCTTCTCTATGCGTTGTTTTGTAATATACACTTATTTTTTTATATGATATTGTTATTTACCAAAAATTAAAAAATATTAATATGAATCAAACATGAGCAATTTCACACATTATTTATTAAAATTAACAAAATACAAATTTCATACAATGTTCCTCACAATCAAACAAAATCTTCACTACAATAACTAAATATTCATAAAAACACCCTAACGCAAAATTTATAAATTATATGTTCATTTTTTTCAAAAAAATTAATGTAGATTTATCCATACATGATACATGGATGTAGATTTATCAATACACAAACGATGATTGCAAACACAAAATATTTCAAAGGAAACTAGAAATGTGTCGTTAACATCACGATAATGCAGATTTTAATGCATATTTATAAGTGACGTTTCGAGATCAAATTAATTAAGAATTTTAACACATACCTGTTAAAAAACAAATCATCCCCAATGATGTTCCGTTCGTAATCTGCATGTTCAGTTCGTAATCTGCATGTTGAAAATTGAAAACGAAAGAAATTGAGTTGAAAATTAAGGTTTCATGAAAACCACCGCATGTTTCAATACTGGGCCTCCTAAAATAAATGGGCCGAATGCACAAAGCACCCAGCATGTTGTACTGTATAGTCTGTATAGGAAAACTCATATATACTAAAAGTGTAGTAAAATATTGTAAAGGGGACTCTCAAAAAAACAGCACAGATTAAATTCAACTAAAAACAATTTAAAGGAAAAATGCCTAGTCTATTGACTAAAAATTAACATGATCGATCATCCATATTACTCAGCCGGCGAGAGGGTTAGTCACTTGACCGATGAAAATTACGACACCGGTAAAGTCTTCTCTCACTGCAAACAAAAACGGATGGTCTGCCACAAAATCCAACGTTTCATACTCAACTGGGTCTGCAGCGGATCCTGCAGCCACCACCTCGGCAGTATAAGCAGCAGCCTCCGTGCCCTCTTCATTCACCTCGATAAACGACTTGTGAAAAACCTTCGAGACATGCAATTCATCATCAACCATCTTGGTGAAGCCACCCTTGAATATGAGATCCAATCCCCGTCCCTTGAGGAGCTCAGTAGCCTCAAACCCAAAATTCATTTTAAACTTGGGAACAAGAAACTTGTTCACATCCACATACGAACGAGGGAGGTGGTGATCGACGAAATCACGTTCATACCCAAACCTCTCGACAAGGGAGGGGAGCCCATCTATAGCATCGGGAAGAAACAAGTGCATTGAGAATCTACGTTTGTAGTCCTCACCTTGTTCGTAGGGTAGGGTTAGGACTTTGAAACCGTCAAAGGCACTTATGAGTTGTCTCTTCGAGCTGGTAATGAAGGGTGCTTGGACTGAGCTTGCATTCATGATGTAGAATCTGTGGTCTCTGGTTAGGGATGAGTCGAACTTATCTTCCCATACTCCTTTGAAGTAGATGGCATTTGCAAATATGAGTCTTGTTAAAGAATCGACCGAACCGGGTGAAAGAAGATCATTGATTAGACCGTTCGTTTGCTTATCGGCCCAAGTGTTCACTTCTCGTCTAACTTCATCAGCCTATGGAAATCAAATTAAACAATCAATCAGCACTCAGCAGTGTATATATACATCAACCGTTTCCTCTATTAATTTGAAACACGATTTTCTTGTAACAGATCAGAACAAATCCATATAGACAAAAAAACCCTAAATTACAAATTAAACGCGATGCAGAGGATCAATTCGTAAAAACAAATTGGGGGAAATTTTCAAATATATAATTAGGTTTTACCTTATTTTGAAAATCGACTCGTTTGGAGGCAGATTTGTAATCCTTCTCGACGATTCGTTTGAAATCGAGCTTAAAGGTTAGACTCCGATCGATCCAGACGCCGTTAGCAAAGGACAGGCGCGGCCCCCCTTTCGGCGAACCGTCGGTGAGAACCTGCGTCACTTGACGGGAGAAGATGTTGTTGAGTTCCACGACGGAATCAGCCTTGAAGTAGGCGAGGAGCTGATCTCGGGTGGGACCTTCCGACCCGGCCAGGAGGAGGGAGAGCACGATGTGAATGGAGAGCGGCGAGAAAACGAGGTTGCCGCCTTTGGCTTGAGTGGAGATTAGGTGCTTCGCCAGCGACGAGGAGACGTGGGACTTCATCTCAGATTCGATCAAAGGAGGAGTCTGTGTTTTTTAGATGGTGGCATGGGCAAGTGAGTGTTTTCTCTCCTCACTGTTTATAAGAGCAAAGATCCTATTCATAATGGCAGGAGAGATACGCCATAATAATTTAAAATTAAAAAGAAATTAGTATACTGTAATTATGAATTAGTAATTAATAATTATTATACATTTCTTTTAATTTTAGCTTTACATCTTAAAATTAAATAATGAATTTCTTTTAATTTTAGCTTTAGATCTTAAAATTAAATATTGACTTTTAGATAAATGAAAGTGCACAATATTAAAGTGTGGTATTATGATACATGAATTTTATTGTAATAATAATAATTTTGTAATAATAATTAATGTAAATGTATAAAACATACATATTACAACTAATATTATTTATATATGGATCAAAACTCACATCCTCATTTACCTATTATTTATATAAAAAATAAATAAATTTTAATTTTTTTTCTTAATAGTGCGTAGTGTGAGTTTTATTAAAATAAAATTTGAATCACTAGTAATTTGTTTTTTGTAATATTTTAATTTTTAATTTTAGATTAAGTATTGTATTTCAAATGTTACATATTATTAATTCATTATTAATATTTTTTTCAATTATTATCATAAAATAAAATAAAATAAATATATGTTAAAATAATATATTTTTTTCATATATATTTATTATTTTGAATATACATATAAAATATATTTTTATTTTATTTTATTTAATGATAATAATAAATATTTAACAGTATATAAATTTATTTTTCCTTGAATATAAATAAATAAAAATATTTTTTGGCATTATCATGAAAAATGGGAATTATCACACCCATTTTTCAAATGAAATGTCCACCATTTATTGGTTAAAATGAATCAAACATTTAAAAATAGAAAACAGGATTATAGTTATAAATTTGGTAACAAGATTTGGAAAATGTACCTTGCACTCAATCCCTCTATCATACACATAGGTGCATAATATTTATTATGAAAAAAAATAATTATTATTGAATACAAATACAAAAAATACATATCAAATATAAAAAATAAGTATTAATTTATCATTACATGCAACAAAAATTACCATTTACAAATATATTCATTATGTATCAATATAATTTTCATGTATCAATATAATCTTCATTAATAATTATTGAATCATCATTATAATTAATACTACGAATGTATCAATATAATCATCATTAATAATTATTGAATCATCATTATAATTAATACTATATGTACTTGCGATGCTTAGTACACATAGAGTGTATGGTAAAAACTGTCCCTTAAACTTTAATTTTAAATTTGGTAACAAGATTATAGTTATATACTTATATTAAATAAATTTGGAAGTACGGTATTTATTAAAATTAAATTAATTAATTTATATAAATTAGTGTGGTCGTTCTCGTATTTCTAATCCTAATGTTTCTTGATACTTGTAGTTATTTCTCCTCTTCGTCAAGAGTTCTTAAAGATACTCTTGAAGATTAAGAGGGTGTATTCAATTCGGATTTTAAAGGATTTTTTTGGACTTTTAAAAGTCCGTGAATTCTTATGGATTTTTTAAATCCACGGAGTCTATAAAGAGTTTGACTGACTTTTGGTATTGATTTTCATGGATTTTCGTAGAGTTTGTGAAATATATTTTTAATTATTAACATTAATTTTCATAAACTTGTATTTATAAAAAATAATAAATTGTTTTAAAAAAATATAAATTATTTAGAAAATAAAAAACCAAAAATGTTAATTCAAAATTTTAAAATAAATTATTATCTATCACTATTATTAATCTTCATTTTCATCATTTGTTATACGTCAGTCTCATTTCTCCCATTATTATTTTTATTTTTATTTATATCATTGTTATACAACGACCTATATATACATACGTATATATAAAATATAGTATTGTTTACCTCCCTCGTCATATTTTAAAAAAAATCTTCATTGGTGTCGAGACGGCTGAATTTTTATCATATTTTATCAAATATTAAACAATAATATAAATAAAACATCATAAATAATTTTTTAAATAAATTGAATAATAATAATATTAATAATATAAATTTATTATATTTGGATTGTTATTGAGAAAATATATTGTTGTATATAATAAATACAAAATAATTTATTATTAATATGATATATAAATAATTAATTTTAAATAAAATATGATAAAATCAATTTTCTCAAATAAAATTTTGATTATTTTATATAAATAAATTTGTGTAATATTCTTGTTAAATAATAATTGTTTTTTTTTTAGTTTTCATGTTAGAATTTTCGGTGTCGTAAAGAAGTCCGTCGAAATCTCTCATAATTATGAGAGATTTTGAAAAGTCAAGTTTAGTTATATTTTTTAATAAGAATCTATTAAAATCCATGAATTATTAAAATCCATTAAAATCCATAGACATTTGAATACCTATAGATTTTTAAAGACTTTTTAAAATCCTAATTGAATACCTCCGGATTTTAATGGACTTCTAAAAATCCGAATTGAATACCTCCGGATTTTAAAAGTCCATTAAAATCCTAAAGACTCCGGAACGAATACACCCCCTAAATTGATTATATTAAAAAAAAATTGATTTCCTTAATTCTTATACCTTCGGGATGAGGGTCAAATCAAATATTATAATGAATTAGGATTATAGGAATGAATATTATTTTTTTCTTTGTACTATAATTTAAACTAAAAATACTCTAAATATAATTTAATGTTTTAAAATGAAAAAAAAAACAATAATTACTAAAATAACAAGTATTTTATTTAAATGAGAAAATAATTGTGAAAATAACAAGTTCATTTCAAAATTTTGAAAACATTCAAAATAAATTCAATTAAAAATTAACATACAATATGCGTTCTTAGCAAACAAACATTATTCATTAATCGATCAGGATCCAAGAGGGTTAGTGACTTGACCAACGAAAATGAGGGCACAAAATCCAACGTTTCATACTTAACTGGGCCCATGGACATACAAATGTTCATCACCACGGCAGACGCAGCTGCAGCCTCCGTGCCCTCCTCATTCACCTCGATAAATGACTTATGAAAAACATTCCAAACACGCAAATCAGCACCAACCATCTCGGTCAAGCCACCCTCGAAAAGGAGATCCAATCCACGTCCCTTGATGAGCTCAGAAGCCTCGAACCCAAAATTCATTTTAAACTTTGGAACAAGAAACTTTCCGACTTTCACCAACTTTTGAGGGAGGTGGCGTTTTACGAAATCACGTGTTGACCCAAATTTCTCAACCAGGGCCGGGAGCCCATCTTTGGCATGGGGAAGAAAGATGTGCATTGAGAATCTACGACTTATATCCTGACCTTGTTTGTAGGGTAGAGTTAGGACTTTGAAATCGTCAAAGGCACGTATGAGTTGTTTATCATAGCTGGTCATGAAGGGTACTTTGAGTGAACTTCCGTTAACGAGGTAGAATTTGTGGTGTTTTGTTAGGGATGAGTCAAACTTATCTTCCCAAACTCCTTTGAAGTAGATGGCATTTGCAAATATGAGCCTCGTTGAATCATCAACAGAACCGCGTGGTAGTATATCTTTGATGAGGCCGTTTGTTTTCTTGGCGACCCAATCGTTTACTTGTTTTGTAACCTTGTCAGCCTATTTTAATTGGAAATCAAAGGGAAAATTAAATTAATCAAACAGCCGAATTTTGTCATAAATTCACTTGAACATTTACCCATGCATGATATATGATAGATTAATATATCACTATTTTTTTTACTTTAAACAATAAAATAAAGGAAACTTCAAAATTTTAATATTTTCATCAAATAAAACATGGTATAATTAAGTATTGATTTTTCAAAATTTTAAGAGAAAATATGAGACACGTTGCCATTAATAAATAAAAACCCTAACCCTAATCTTACGTACCTTAGTTTTAAAATCAACACGTTGACAAGCAGCTTTGTAATCATCCTCGACGACTCCTTTGAAATCGGGCTTGAAGGTGAGGCTCCGATCAACCCAGATGCCGTTGACGGTGGTCAGACGCGGCCCTCCGAGCGACCCGCCGTCGGCTAGCAGGATCGTCGCATGCTGCGACAAGACCGTATTGATTTCTTGGACAGAATCGGACTTGAAATAGGTAAGGAGTTGGTCTCGGGTGGGGCCTCCAGACCCGGAGGCAATTAGGCCGAGGATGACGTGGATAGAGAGCGGCGAGAAGACGAGGTTGGCGCCTTTGGCTTGGGCGGAGATGAGGTGGCTCGCCAGCGCCGACGAGATGTCGGTGAGTTTGAGGTCGGATTCTCTCTTCCGCTTCATGACCATGGTTTTTAAATTATTTTATGCGCAACCAACCCAACTAATAATAAGATGAATTACTATAAGCTAGCCATATGGTTTTCACTATTTATACATGTATAATTCCATGAATTAGTGTTGGAAAATGAGCGTCTCGTAGAGAGCTTCGATTTGATATCTCATACACTCATTTTCGAGTACTATGAATGAAAAATTATTTTTCAAAGATGTAACTAATTGGAAGAGTATTCCAAAAGAATTTATATCCTAAGTGGGAAAAATAAAAATATGCAAAGTGTATACACATTTTTTGCTAGTATTTTATTTTTCTAAGTAATAATAATAATGGTATTATTATTATTTTTAAGAAATATTTTAATAATAATAATATGATATTATTATTAGTATTATAATAAGTTACATTTGAATTAAATAATGAAATAATGGTCATTATGTGACATTATAGTGGTTTTGAATGGTGGTTTTGACCGTCCACATTCAACGAACATTCGTCTCCAACGTCTCTATATAAGTGTATTCGGTTTTGCATGAAAAAACACTCGAAAAAGACTCGACGACTCGAAGAGAATCGAGAAGAAGTATGAATATATTTGAGAAATATACAGACGCATTCCGAGCAATCGCTCTCGTCTTTCTTTTGTTTACCCCGTTTCTTTGACCCTCCGGTGATATTATTCAGGCAACATCTCGGTTCGCCGTAAGCAAATGTTTTGCTTCTAATCGTTGTATCCTGGGAAACAATCGTACCCGTAGAGGACGAATTTGTTTTAAGGAAATCGTGTTGAACACGAGCCTCGATTTATTCGATTTTCTTTTCTTCCATCTTCCTCTAATGGATACACTACACCCGTACACAAAAGCTACTACAAACTTAAAACAAAATTTAGTTTGATGGTTGAAATGATTATTTGTATGGTTCGAACTCGATTGAGTGAACGAACATGTATCCCTCAGGACCTAGTGGTGGTGCGCCACACTAGATGATATTTTGGTTAATCGTCGTGATAAACCAAGAAAAAAAAACGACTTTGTTGAAGTCGAAAAAAAAAAATGTTGTTATCACAAGTAGTGATATATAATTTTTATTGATGAAAAAAAAAAATTAGTTCGAGCAAACATTATTGATAATGAGAAATCAATAGAGATTGATGTATATATCTTTTGATATAATTAAATAATGAAATTTTGCATTGTATGCATATTTTATTATTTTATGTGTTATAAATAATAATATGGTTATTACCATTTTTCCCTATTTTGGGAATATGATATAAATAATAAAATGGTTATTATTATTTATGTAATAATGATGTTGATAATTTATCACTACCATTAAAATGTAATAAATAGTAAAATTTATTATATTATTATTGGTTGAAAATAATAAATCTTAAAATTTATTATTGGTTGAATATAATAAATAGTGAAATTTATTATATTATTATTTATTGAAATAAACCCTTTGAAATTCATAAAGAGTTATGGATGTGGTATAAAGATTTGTTGAAAAGAAGTAAATAAATTATTGAAATTCATATAATGATATGAATGAGGTAATAATAATTTATTCTCACAATTAATATTATTTACTTAATGAGAAGTAAATGAAAGAAAAAAAAATCAAAAATTATTATTGATTGATATTTATCAATAAAATTTTAAGGAAAATAACATTTACTTAATGAGAAGTAAATATGAGACTTTTGAAATTCATATTGAGTGAAATATGAATTATTTGTACAAAATAAAATCGGAAGTTATAAAGAACATCCGAAGTAGACGAAACATGTGTATTCAATTAATATTAATTGTGATTGTCAATTTGTAATTGGAAGAACACAATGTATGACAACTACTCTCTACTGGAGTTATCTCAATAGACTATGTAAGATCTAAAGATAATATCGCAGTCAATTAACCAAAGAAATGGTTAAATCGAGAGTTAGTAATGTCGTCATCTAAAGGATTGGACTTAAGCCTTGAAGAAAGAGAGTTGAGACAAAGGAAAACCTTACTTATATGACTGGAGATCCCAAAAACTAGGTTCAAAAGGACAACCTAATTGTCTTACTCTAATATCACTGTTATGTGGGGGAATTTAATTTCCATGAAAGTCCATTGCCTAAGAGATGTTACAGTGATATGTTGTGAGGATTAGCATATGGCTATTAATGATTCAAAAGAAATCACCTATGTAAGAGAGAAGTGGGGCCGCTTCGAAGAGAATATAGTAAGGCATATTCTTAAACACTCTTACAGAACCAGGCAGATGTTCAGGGCCAAAATGAACATAATTATGAGAACTGAGAGTTGTTAGAAAGAACGTGAGTGGAGTATACCATTGTTTACACAAATGGTGAATAGTTCAAAGACATCGTGTCTACTATTTAACTAGTAAAATAAGTATGCTTTCACGAGGAAAGGTTCAAAGGGTAACACCTACCTATTCTATGCACGTTTCTAACGTTGAGTTATATCACCAAACTTCTTTATGGTGTCTGTATAATTTTCATTCATGTGGGGGATTGTTGGAAAATAAGCGTCTCGTAGAGAGCTTCGATTTGATATCTCATACACTCATTTTCGAGTAGTATGAATGAAAAATTATTTTTCAAAGATGTAACTAATTGGAAGAGTATTCCAAAAGGATTTATATCCTAAGTGGGAAAAATAAAAATATGCAAAGTGTATACACATTTTTTGCTAGTATTTTATTTTTCTAAGTAATAATAATAATGGTATTATTATTATTTTTAAGAAATATTTTAATAATAATAATATGATATTATTATTAGTATTATAATAAGTTACATTTGAATTAAATAATGAAATAATGGTCATTATGTGACATTATAGTGGTTTTGAATGGTGGTTTTGACCGTCCACATTCAACGAACATTCGTCTCCAACGTCTCTATATAAGTGTATTCGGTTTTGCATGAAAAAACACTCGAAAAAGACTCGACGACTCGAAGAGAATCGAGAAGAAGTATGAAAATATTTGAGAAATATACAGACGCATTCCGAGCAATCGCTCTCGTCTTTCTTTTGTTTACCCCGTTTTTTTGACCCTCCGGTGATATTATTCAGGCAACATCTCGGTTCGCCGTAAGCAAATGTTTTGCTTCTAATCGTTGTATCCTGGGAAACAATCGTACCCGTAGAGGACGAATTTGTTTTAAGGAAATCGTGTTGAACACGAGCCTCGATTTATTCGATTTTCTTTTCTTCCATCTTCCTCTAATGGATACACTACACCCGTACACAAAAGCTACTACAATTAGTAGGTTATTAGGAGTATTTTATCTTTATGGAGACGTGAGAATTAAGTTTCCTACAATATATTATTTCGGTAATCTATATATAGAATAAATCTATACTCCGTATTAAGTATTTACTTGTACGTACTACTTATTTTATAGTACGTAGTAGTAATATTTCAAGTATATTAATGCTCTAATATTATTAATATTTTTTTTAATTTTAATTTCAATTCAGTTGAAATTGAATGGACCTTTCGTTTAATTTAAGATTGATAAAAATATTTTGACTAAATACAAAGTTAATTGTTTTCAAATATTTAAAAAACTAGTACCATTGGTATTTTTTTTAAATTGATGCCTAATGAAAATTTTATTTTATTTCATAATCCTACTTTCAATCTATTTTTTTTTTAATTGATGAGCATGAAAATTTTATTTTATTTCATAATCCTGCTCTCACTTTAATTTGTAGGTGTGGGCATAAGACGTGATGAGGGGAATCTCGTCCATAATTTATATTGAGATCGAGATTGGGATCCGGATCTCCCAAAATTTTAAATAAAATTATAAAATTAACAATTAAATTCAATATTATTGATTTATAAAATAATCAAAATATAAATAAAATAAAATAAATTAAGTTTTTAAGAGAAATAAGTTTTTAATTTAACAATTAAATTAAATTTATACTATAAATTATAAATATAAACAATAATATTTAACTATAAATTATAAATAAAAATAATATTTTAAATAAAATAAAACTTAATTTAATTAAAAACTTAAGAGAAAATAAAATAAATTAAGTTTTTAAGAGAAATAAGTTTTTAATTAAATTAAGTTTTATTTTTATTTTAAATAATTAAGTTTTTAATAGAAATAAGTTTTTAATTAAATTAAGTTTTATTTTTATTTAAAATATTATTTTTAATTAAAAACTTAATTTATTTTATTTTATTTAAAATATTATTTTAATAAATAAATATAATTATTATCATTAAATATTAAAATTTTATTTTATAAATTATACTCCAAAATATTTATTTTGGTAAGCGAAAATATTTATTTTGTAGGCGTATATCATTATTCTTTTGTAAACTGATTCCATAATCGAATACTTTTTAAACTACTATTTCCTTTGAGTGTGATCATTGCTCTCGGCGACGAAATCAGAAATTTTGACTAGGAAGCCCAATTTTACGATAATTTTATTTAATTTTACGATAATTTCATAACTTTAAAGAGGGAGAAACGAATTCTTCCTAGGTCAGTATTATGATCTTTTCCCCAATATTATGATAATTTATCATTTTCTTTAACGAAAATTAAAGAATACCTAACTTTTTAAATAAGTGTTTTATACATTATACGAAAGTCGTAGGCAGTGAAATAAACGCAGTGAAATTGCTGCCTAGACAAGGCAGTGTTCTGCGGCAGAACAGCGTATGCCGCAACACGATGCCTTGTACAGAAATCGTTCGTTTTACGTGATTTACTTTATTTAAGTATTTTAATTAGATAGATCAGATTGTTAATATGATAAATATGTATGTGATATATGTATATAAATTGCAGCGGAATTAATAAAAATAAATCACTCGAACGAACACACACACGTACATAAAAATAAATGACAAGGAATTAATCTTTGTATGTGTATTTAAATTATACACATACGAAACGGTCTTACGACCAAAAACTTTATTAAAGAAACGAGTCTTTACAAAAGAATACTCTTGGATTTACAAATGATATTACCAAAGGTTATACACATGTATGCCTTCGTATTAATCGTATCCGAAGAGTATGAACAATCAACAACAAAACCTAGCTACTGAAATGAACACCTATTCTAAGCTATCGAATCATCAGCCTAACAAAAGAACTCTCTTTGAGACGAGAGAACACACGGCACGACGAGCTTCACAAATGAAGTCGCGGCTCTAAAAGCTTGATGATCGATCTTGTAATGGAAAAGTGTTTCTAAGGTGTTGTATTGTATTCTGGATTGTTGAGAAATGCAGCTGGGATCGTCCACTATTTATAGGAGGAGAGTCCCAACTGATTTCCTTGAATTGTTAGGTCAACAAGTCGGTTGAGATATTCTAGGGCAGACTGTTTTGACCACTGCCGCAGGAATGCCTTCTGAAGTTCTTCTGAAATGCTTTGCCGTACTGCACTGCCTTCCATACTCTCTGGACTTCAGCAATCCTTTGCCCTACGCTCATGCTTCGCTCGATCTCTTGACTCAACGACTTGGTCCATGCCTTGCAGCGTTGCGGCATAACTCTGCCTTGCTATGCTGCAGCAGAAAGCTTCTATGTTGATTGTTTTTCCAAGCACGTTCCAACTAACGAATCGTGCTAAATCAAATCACCAATATCACAAGTGGTTACAACATTTAAATTGTGAAGAAAGAAGAAAACAAATAAATATGTTAGCATGTTCTGCCTAGATGCCCAAACATATATATAGTTTTTGCATATAGATTTTGAGAGTTCTCAATGAACCAAAAAACTTTAAATTACGTCATTTCTATTTAATTAACCACCTATATCTTAATTATAGGGAAATACTAAAGTACATTTCCTATAATTAAATGTATCATACATTTATATTCTAACCAATTAGAATCTGACACTTCAATTTATTATTATGCACCTAAATGCATGTGATTATAACTTTAAAATAGAAATAAAAAAAATAGTAGTTACGTGATGTAGCATGTTTTAATTAATTTATTTATATAATATAAAATATTTTATATTTTTATATAATTAAATTAAATTATTTAAAACAAAACAAAAATTATTTTTATATACTTATTTAATTACATTAAATAATACACTTAATAATATATTTATCTAAAAAAATTTATTTTATAATTAACTGATCATTATCTAAAATAAAATATTTATTTTTATATATAATTTTTTTCACCAATTAATTAGTGAAAAAAATCATATTTCTACAAAAAAATAAAAGTTGGCAGACGAAAACTAGTTAAAAATAAGAGAGATTTTAGAATAAGTGTAAATTAAATAAAAATACTTGAATACGCTAACAAATAAAAATTTATTATTAACATAATTTATTTAATTATTCTCTAACAATCTGTAAAAAAATGTAACAATCTGTAAAAAAAAATGTTCTTATTTATGCGCAATTTTTTTGTTTTCATTTATGAAAAAATAATGTGTTAAAAAAATATATTTATCAATTTAATAAGTTAAATTATATTTATAAGATAATACTTAGGTGTTTCAACCTCATTAAATGTAACATACATTCACGGCACCGTAGAAAGCCCCCTTAATTATAATATCAATTTATCAATCACTCGCCTATTTAATTTTATTTGATATTTTGTTCCTAAATTTTTTTCATTGTACAAAAATATATAATAGATAATTTTAAATTAATAATTTTAGATTTTTTATTTTTTATTTTGTAATGTATGAATGAAGTTATTGCCCTATATAAATTATCCCAAAATTCAATGCATAATAAGTCGCATGTTCAAATCTCACTTATAATTTTTTTCAATCTATTCGTTGAATCTACATATTTTTACATAATTTTCTTTATTATTAAAAAAACATAAATTTAAGTTTTAACATATTTTTTTACTTTACGTAAATTAATTTGGATTAACACATATTTTTACATAACTTTTTTTATTATTAAAAAAACATAAATTTAAGTTTGAACATATTTTTTTACTTTAGGTAAATTAATTTGGATTAACGCAATTATTTAATATTAAAAATGAAAATAATAAGTTTTTGAGCAATAATTGTAAAGTAATAAAAATATGTTACTTAAATACTTATTATTTTTATTTTTAATATTAAAATATTGCTCAAATATTTATTATTTTCATTTTTAATATTAAATAATTGCTCAAATACTTATTATTTATTATTTTTAATATTAAATAATTGGGTGTTTAAATTAAATTAATTTGCATAAAGTAATAAAAAATTACCATTATTAAAAATATGGAAATTCAACGGAAGAAATAGAAAAAAATTACGAGTAAGATTTAGGAGGGTGTATTCAATTAGGATTTCATTAAATTTTTTTTATTTTAAAAAGTCTATGGACTTTCGTGAATTTAAAAAATCCACAGAGTTCATATAGAGTTTGACTGACTTTTATATGGATTTTCATAGAGTTTGAATGACTTCTTTATTGATTTATATTAATTTTTATATTTTATATTTTTAATTTTGAAATTCAAAATTCGATTTTTACTTAAAAATAAAATGTTTAATTTTAATTTTTTTGTTCGTTTTTAGAAAACTTAAAATTTTAATTTTCGACCAAATTTCAATTTTGAAATAATAAATTCAAATGTAAACTATATATATATATATATATATATATATATATATATATATATATATATATATATATATATATATATATATATATATATTAAATAAAAAAAGTATTTATTTTTTTAAAATAAAATTTAAATAATTTTTTTTTATTTTTACAATTTTACAAGTATAATTTTTTACCGAATAAAAATTTAATAATATATTCAATAATTTTAATATTATTTTTATATACATCACTATATACTAACATATTAATTTTTAATATTATTATAATTTATTATTATATATTCAACATATTATTTTTTTGAAAATTTTATTTTATTTTGTTTTTATATTTTTTTCATGTTTTTATTTGTATTAAATATTTTTTTATGTTTTATTATTTTTTAATAATAAATTAATAATTAAAATAGAAATCCATAAAAATCTTAGTAATTATGAGAGATTTCAAAGACTTGAATTCTTTTGTATTTTGAAAATGAAATCCATAAAAATCCATAGACTTTTAAAATCTATTGACTTTTGAATACCGGTAGATTTTTAAAGACTTTTTAAAATCCGTATTGAATAACTCAAGATTTTAATTGACTTTTAAAAATCTGGATTGAATACCCCTAGACTTTAAAAGTCCATTAAAATCCTATAGAGTCTTGAATGAATACACCCTCCTTAATTATACAGTGGATTTTGACATGCACACCGTTTATTATGCATGGATTCAGCAGAAGTTAGAAAATATTTATACTAGGAATATATATAATATAACCGGGAAATTAGAATAGGTTCTGGGGTGCCCCTTGGCCCCAGTGTAGTTTCGGTCCCTGATTGCTCTGAGATTTACAATCCAATTTTTTATCGGAAAAATATACTCTTTCTGTCCCATAGGGATAGGCACAGGTGGTCAACGTTGACTTTTTTGGTCCGTTCAATACATATGATAAACATTATACAAAAATTATGAAAAAATAATTAAAATAAAATTCAATAGTTAAATTATATTGTAGTTATTTTTTCATAATTTTTGCATATTGTTTATCATATATATTGGACGGACAAAAAAAGTCAACGTTGACCAGTTTTGGACAGAGGGAGTATTATACATAAAAAGTACTGGGGGTAATCAAAATTTACAAAAGATTACAAAAACCACACCTAAAAGAGACATAATTGAAGATTACAACACCAATCTTGAAAAGAAAAGTTTCTAAGATTGCGCCCCTTTAAAGAAACAAGACTCCAAGACTTAGCTTTGACTTCCTCAAAAAAAAATTCTGATGTAGTTTCGATGCCTTCAAAGATGCGGAAATTTCTCGCTTTCCAAATGAAACAAAGCACGCAAGACCAAATACACACAAGGATTTTTTTTGGAACTTTTTTTTTTCTCCACACACCTACGTGTTGCAACAGATGAGCCGCCGGCCTATTGGGCAAATCTGTTAAAACAGAAAGTCAAGAGTAGCAAAGCTTCCTGACAGAGTGAATATGAAATCACCGATAATTGGTGAGTATGCGAATACTCTTATTTATAGTGTTACAATAGAATCTCACAATTAAGGTAAAGATAAGCGCAATTCATGTAATATATATTATCCTAAATATAAAGATATAGGAGTATTTTATTCTTAATTATAATCAAATCAATATGATTTGATTATATTTATTTCCTTAATACTCCCCCTCAAGTGATGCGTGGGTTAAAGACAAACGCGAAGCTTTGTAAGGAGTTAGCGACGGCTGCAGCACGACACGCACGACAGGAGGATGCATTGGCCCTGCGGCAGGAGGAGGGAAGAGGCTGCTCTCGCGCTGCGAAAGGAGGAGGGAGGAGGATGTTGCGGCACGACGCACGACGGAGGAGATCAGTCCGGCGTGAAGGTTGTGGCTGCGGCAGATCGACGGTACAACGGAGGATACCAGTCCGACGTACAAATAAAGAACACGATGGCGACCAGTCCGACGTGAGAAAAGTGAAAGGAAGAAAGAAGACTAAACTAGGTTTAGAACCAGGTTTAGGACCGTTGCTCTGATACCATGACAGAGTGAATATGAAATCACCGATAATTGGTGAGTATGCGAATACTCTTATTTATAGTATTACAATAGAATCTCACAATTAAGGTAAAGATAAGCGCAAATCAAGTAATATATATTATCCTAAATATAAAGATATATTTTATTCTTATAATCAAATCAATATGAGTTGATTATATTTATTTCCTTAACACTTCCAAACATGATTTGATTTTCGACAGTAAAAAAAGAGATGTTTAATATCTTTGTCACCTTGTTCACAAAAACTGCAGCATATTTCGGTATCATCGTCAAGGGTTTTTCTTTTTCGCAATTCGACTCTAGTTGGTACACGATATCTTAAGATTCTCCATACGAGCCCCGAAAATTTTGGAGGTGTTAAGTTGTTCCAAATCTTTGAAAAAACTAACCAAACTTCTTCATCCAGATTCGTAGGCATCGGAAAGCAAAGAAATGTGAAGAGTGTAAGCGTCTTTAGCTGTGTAGCGACCGTCTTTTGCGCGTGTCCAAACCCAAGAGTCCTGGACTAATGACCCCCCCCCTGACTTGAATACCAAGATATGACATAGGAATCTGTCCCACACCACAACCAAGAACAACAACCATTTGCTCAAGTAAACTTTCCTCAACGTTCAAGCCAAAGAGGTGACATTTTGAGTAATTTATACAGAGACCGGAAAGGAGTTCAAAATTGAGAAGGATAATCAAAATTTCTTGAAGAGATTACGACAGCCATTTTGAGTACTAAAGGTAATCAAAATTTACAAAAGATTACAAAAACCACACCTAAAAGAGACATAATTGAGGATTACAACACCGATCTTGAAAAGAAGAGTTTCTAAGATTGCGCCCTTTAAAGAAACAAGACTCCAAGACTTAGCTTTGACTTCCTCAAAAAAAAAAAATCTGGTGTAGTTTCGATGCCTTCAAAGATGCGGATATTTCTCGCTTTCCAAATGAACCAAAGCACGAAAGACCAAATACACACAAGGATTTTTTTTGGAACTTTTTTTTTCTCCACACACCTACGTGTTGCAACAGATGAGCCGCCGGCCTATTGGGCAAAGCTGTTAAAACAGAAAGCCAAGAGTAGCAAAGATTCCTGACAGAGTGAATATGAATTCACCGATAACTGGTGAGTATGCGAATACTCTTATTTATAGTATTACAATAGAATCTCACAATTAAGGTAAAGATAAGCGCAAATCATGTAATATATATTACCTAAATATAAAGATATATTTTATTCTTATAATCAAATCAATATGATTTGATTATATTTGTTTCCTTAACACTCCCCCTCAAGTGATGCGTGGGTTAAAGACAAACGCGAAGCTTGGTAAGGAGTTAGCGGCGGCTGCGGCACGACACGCACGGCAGGAGGATGCATTGGCCCTGCGGCAGGAGGAGGGAAGAGGCTGCTCTGGCGCTGCAGAAGGAGGAGGGAGGAGGATGCTGCGGCACGACGCACGACGGAGGAGATCAGTCCGGCGTGAAGGTTGTGGCTGCGGCAGATCGACGGTACAACGGAGGATACCAGTCCGACGTACAAATAAAGAACACGATGGCGACCAGTCCGACGTGAGAAAAGTGAAAGGAAGAAAGAAGACTAAACTAGGTTTAGAACCAGGTTTAGGACCGTTGCTCTGATACCATGACAGAGTGAATATGAAATCACCGATAATTGGTGAGTATGCGAATACTCTTATTTATAGTATTACAATAGAATCTCACAATTAAGGTAAAGATAAGCGCAAATCAAATAATATATATTATCCTAAATATAAAGATATATTTTATTCTTATAATCAAATCAATATGAGTTGATTATATTTATTTCCTTAACACTTCCAAACATGATTTGATTTTCGACAGTAAAAAAAGAGATGTTTAATATCTTCGTCACCTTGTTCACAAAAACTGCAGCATATTTCGGTATCATCGTCAAGGATTTTTCTTTTTCGCAATTCGACTCTAGTTGGTACACGATATCTTAAGATTCTCCATACGAGCCCCGAAAATTTTGGAGGTGTTAATTTCTTCCAAATCTTTGAAAAAACTAACCAAACTTCTTCATCCAGATTCGTAGGCATCGGAATGCAAAGAAATGTGAAGAGTGTAAGCGTCTTTAGCTGTGTAGCGATCGTCTTTTGCGCGTGTCCAAACCCAAGAGTCCTGGTCTAATAAACTTTCCTCAACGTTCAAGCCAAAGAGGTGACATTTTGAGTAATTTATACAGAGACCGGAAAGGAGTTCAAAATTGAGAAGGATACATTTAAGAGCCCAAATATTTTTGGTTGAGACAAGCCCTAACAAAATAGTATCGTCAACATACTGAAGATGAGAGACACTCACACTGTTTACACCAATGGAAGCGGCCTCAAAAAGGCCAGATCGCAAGCCCTCGAGATCATCAAGCTCATGCCTTCCACTACAATGAGAAAAAGAAGTGGTGACAAAGGGTCACCTTGCCGAAGCCCACGTTCAAGCGAGAATTCTTTAGTTGGGCTTCCATTAATAAGGATCGAAGTTGTGGCCGAGGTAACACATTCCATAATCCAACCCCTCCATTTTTTGTGGAATCCCATCCGATCTAACAAAATATCAAGGAAATTCCATTCTACTGAGTCGAAAGGTTTTGTAAAGTCAATTTTGAATATGGGCCTCTGCAATTTTTTCTTCTTAGCTTCATCAATGATTTCATTGAGAACAAGCACCCCGTCAAGGATTTGTCTCCCCTGGATGAAAGCAGTTTGATTCTCAGAGATAATCTTCTTCAAGACTGTAGATAGCCTCTGTGCGAGAACCTTAGATACAATCTTGTAAACACCCCCAATCATAGAAATAGGTCGAAATTTATCAATGCTTGAAGGACATGATTTTTTGGAATGAGAGCAATAAAACAAGGATTAAAACCTTTCACAAAATTTCCGTACTTATGGAAATCATCGACCAATTTAAGAATATCATTCTTCAAAAGGTGCCAGAATTCTTTGAAGAAAGCAAAAGAGAAACCATCCGGCCCCGGACTTTTAGTCGAATCGCAATTCCATATAGCTTTTTTGATCTCCACCTCCGAAAAAGGTTCGACAAGCAAACGATTATCTTCCGGGCTAACATATTTTCGAGCAAAATCAGCCACCAGAGAAGGGCGACTACTTTTGGAAGATTTGAATTGCCTCTTAAAAAAATCATGAACAACCTCTTTAGTTTCGGTCGCAGAGTTATACCAAGTCCCATCTATACTGATGTTGCTAAGGTCATTGATTTTTCGCCTACACGTGATAAGTTTGTGAAAGAATTTGGTGTTTGCATCCCCCTCCTTAACCCAAGTAGCACGAGCCTTCTGACTGATAAAACTATGTCTAAACCAGTAATCTTTGTAGATCTCGCTCAAAATAACACTTCTCTTCTCAATCTCATGATCCTCAAGACTGAAGATATCATCCCACATGTCTAAATGAAACAATTCCGATTTATTTCTCTCAATTCTGGAAACCAAACTGCCAAAAGTGGTTTTGTTCCATTCTTTTAAGGTTGCTTTTAACAACTTCAATTTCTCTTTGAAGACAAAACTTCCCCAACCATGAACACGAAAGCTTTCCCAAGCAGAGGTAACGAGATCCTTGCAGGAAGGATGAGCAAGCCATCCGTTGAAGAATTTAAAAGGCTTAGCCCCCCCCCCCCCCCCCCCCCCCCACAATCCACCCTCAGGTTATATCAAGAATAATTGGGCAGTGGTCAGAGACAGACCTTGGAAGTCCCTTTAGGCGGGCATTTGTGGCAAGAGAAAGCCATTCAACGTTAAATAAGATACGGTCGAGTCTGCTCTTACAAGAGTCATCAGGTCTGTACCAAGTGTAGCTTCTGCCCATCATGGGAAGATCAAATAAATTTGTGGCTCTTATATAATCGAATAAGGATTTATATAATCGAATAAGGATTAAAGGAAAAGATAAACGTAGAAAACTTGTGGTATTAGAACAAAATAATCGTTATAAGCGTTATCTAAAATATACAAGAGAGAGGCTTTATATAGCCAAAACAAAAGGTAAACCCTAATCCTATAAACAAAAGGTAAACCCTAACCCTATAAACATAATAACTAATATATTCTAACACCTTCCCTCAAACTCACGATGGTACAGCAAGAAGCATCGAGAGTTTGTCAACGAAAAATCTATGAGCGCAACCATATAATCTCAGTCGTAGTGGAAGCCTTAGCACGATACTCTGCCTCGGTGGATGGAAACAAAAGACTCTGAAGCCACATCCAAACGAACACCAATTGACTGCAACGAGTCCTCACTAGGAGCCATTGGAAAACAAGCGAAACCGAAAACGCCAACAACCAAAACGAACAGAAAAAATTAACCAAAGCGAACACCAATTGACTGGCGAAACCGAAAACGCCAACAATCAAAACGAACAGAAAAAATTAACCAAAACGAACACCAATTGACTGGCGAAACCGAAAACGTCAACAACCAAAACGAACAGAACAAATTAACCAAAACGAACACCAATTGACTGGCGAAACCGAAAACGCCAACAACTAAAACGAACAGAAAAAATTAACCAAAACGAACACCAATTGACTGGCGAAACCGAAAACGCCAACAACCAAAACGACTAGAAGAAAAAAAAAAACCAAAAGGAACCAAAATTAACCAATTAACCAAAACGAACCAATTAACCAAAACGAACCAAAATTAACCAACAACCAAAACGAAAAAACCGGGGCTTCGCCCCGAACCCCGAACGGGGGCGCGCTGCCCCCCGTACCTCCCAGCGAACTCAGCGCACGATGAAACCTGGCTCTGATACCATGTTAGGATTTATATAATCGAATAAGGATTAAAGGAAAAGATAAACGTAGAAAACTTGTGGTATTAGAACAAAATAAGCGTTATAAGCGTTATCTAAAATATACAAGAAAGAGGCTTTATATAGCCAAAACAAAAAGTAAACCCTAATCCTATAAACAAAAGGTAAACTCTAATCCTATAAACATAATAACTAATATATTCTAACAATGAGATAATCAAACAAAATCATATCTCTAGTCGTACCATACTCACGTCTCCCGACTCTTTCAGACGGACACCGCACTGCATTAAAATCTCCAGCCACCACCGTACACTTATCATGATTTTGATTGATGACAACACTGAGTAAGTCCCACAAAGTCTTCTTTTCGCTCAGAATACAAGGAGCATAAATATTTATAAGGCAAAAGTCCTTACCATCAGAAATACGAAAACAATTCACCACGAGCATGCCAGGCACTTACACACTGCAAAACTTCAGAATCCCACAAAGTGGCAATCCCACCTGATCGTCCTTCTGCCGGTCTCAACGCCCATCCACACTTTTTACTACCCCAGAAGCTTCTAGCCATTCTTTCACCAATTGACTCTTGTTTTGTAATTTCTGAGTCCGTAATAGAATACTATTTAAACTGCTAATTTACAATCCAAACCAATTCGTACCAAAATAACTTGAGAGCAAGAATGTGTTTGATTGAAATCGAATAGGCAGAATTGATTGAGTAGATAGGAGGTACTAATTTATTTTTTCAGCATATGGCCTCGGCCTATGCTGGTCCTTGACTAGTAGATCTGCCCCCACTGAGTCGAGATGACTCGGCATCCTCCACACATGATCTCTCTACAGTCGACATGACTCTCGTTGGTCAAACTTGTTGAGTCAATTTCGAGAGATCGATGACTCGGTGTACGTCCTTCAGACACGATCCCTCGTTGGTCAATTGACTAACCCTCTCGTTGGCTGATTAATGGATGATGTTTGTTTTTAGCTAAACTATATGTTGATCTCGAGGTTTTTAGTGTACGAGAGAATAAATTATGGATTGATTTAATAATTAAAATGAATTAAATTATATAATACGCCCAACCAATGAATTAATCAAAATTTTCTAAAAAGTTACCAAAATAAATAAATTAGATATCACTAAAAAATAAATAAACATCACCTATTGCCCTTCCTTTGGGTTATTGACTTGACCGACGAAAACGACCACGCCCGACACATCTTCTCTCACTACGAACAAAAACGGATGGTCCGCCACAAAATCCAACTCCTCTTCCTTCACCCTATGTAAGGAACACGTAGACCGAAATTCCATTACCGTAGCAGCCGCGGCTTCTGTGCCTTCCTCATTCACCTCGATAAATGCCTTGTGATAAATTGCCGAGACCTCAAGTTCTTTGCTAACGGCAGCTGAATCAACCATCTCGGTTAAGTCACCCAAGAAAGGGAGACGAACCAATCCTTGTGCCTTGAGGACCTTAGATGCCTCCAACTCAAAATTCATTTTAAACTTGGGAACAAGAAACTTTCTGACCTTCACTAACTTACGAGGGATGTGGTTGTTGATGAAATCACGTCCTGACCCAAATTTCTCGACCAGGGACGGGAGTCCATTTCTGGCATTTGGAAGAAAGAAGTGCATCGAGAATCTACGCTTGTCCCGACCTTGTTTGTAGGGTAGGGTTAGGACTTTGAAGCCGCAAAATGCACTTACGAGTTGTCTATCATAGCTGGTCATGAAGGGTACTTTGACTGAAGTTCCGTTGGTGAGGTAGAACTCGTGGTGTTTTGTTAGGGACGACTTGAACTTATCTTTCCAGACTCCTTTGAAGTAGATGGCATTCGCAAATATGAGCTTTGTTAAAGAATTGACGGAACCAGAAGGAAGTATATCTTTGATGAGGCCATTTGTTTTGTTGGTGACCCAAGTGTTCACTTGTTTTGTAGCCTTGTCAGCCTATATATAAATAAATATTTTAATTTGGAAATCAAAGGGAAAATCAAATCAATTAAACAATCAATTTTGTCGATAAATTCAATCTAATCAATATTGCTTTGCTAAGAAGATTTGAATCATTCAAATTTCTTTGTTTAGGAACTGTAAACACTAATAGTTTAAAATCGGATTTGAAAATTAAATAAGACAGACTATTGATTTTTCAAAAATTTAAAAACGACAAATTAATTAATTAATTAATTAATAAAAACCCTAACCCTAATCTTACGTACCTTAGTTTTAAAATCAACACGTTGACAAGCAGCTTTGTATTCATCCTCGACGACTCCTTTGAAATCGGGCTTAAAGGTGACGCTCCGATCAACCCAGACACCGTTGGCGGTCGACAAGCGCGGCCCGCCGAGAGGACCACCGTCGGCGAGCAAGAGCGTGGCGTGCTGCGACAAGAGCTTGTTGAGTTCCTCGACGGAATTAGAATTGAAATAGCCCAAGAGATGGTCTCGGGTGGGTCCTCCCGACCCGGCCGCGATGAGGCCGAGGACGACGTGGATGGACAGCGGCGAGAAGAAGAGGTTTCCGCCTTTGGCTTGGGCGGAGATGAGGTGACTCGCCAGCGACGAGGAGACGTCGGTCAGGTTGGGGTTGGTGTTGGATTCTCTCTTACGCTTCACCATGTTTTAATATTATCAAGATTAATTATAAGCTATAGTAATAGTAATATGTACAAAGCTATATAGGACTATTTTCATTTTATAGTAATATTTTTACAAAATCAAATTTGGATTTCATAAATCTCTTTCCATATGCAGTATCCCAAAGCAAATCAACGTACGTATTTTATTTTGATTTTATAAATTGCAAAAAATAATATTAAAATTTTCTTATAATAGTTGGTGAATTTTATAATACACCAATCTACTTTATTGAAATTAAGAATTTTGAAAGAATTTTTAGTATATACGCATGCTTTATTTTTAGTAGTATGACATTTTAACAAAAATAGTAGTACACAAATTATACTGTAAAATATTTAGCAATTATGAAAATCAGACAAAATGATACTACTGGTAAATGTATTATTGTATATTGCAAAGGGACTATCAAAAGACAAAACACAGATTAAGAGCACGTTTGGACGAGCTTATTTAAAATAGCTTATAAGATGTTGTAGGGATCGGATTATGGAGATGTCATGAAATGAAACGAAAATGAGGTTCGTGTTCAACACGATCTCCTTAAAACAAAATTCGACCTCTACCGATCGTTTGTTTCCCAGGATACAGCGTTTTCACGCAACTACGTTGCACGTCGAACCGAGATGTTGCACGAGATATTCATCAAAGGGCCAAAGAAAGCTAAGCAAAAGAAAAAAAGCAAAATGTGTTGGAATGTGTCTGTATAAACTCGATTCTTGGTGAAATAACTCGACGTTAGAAACGTGCATAGGATAGGTAGGTGTTACCATTTGAACCTTCCCTTGTGAAAGCATATCAACTTTACTGATTAAATAGTAGACACGATGTCTTTGAACTATTCACCATTTGTGTAAACGATAAATATACTCCACTCACATTCAATCTAACAACTCTCAGTTCTCATGATTATTTTCATTTTGGCCTTGAACATCTGTCTGGTTCTGTAAGAGTGTTTAAGAATATGCCTTACTCTATTCTATTCGAAGCGGCCCCACTTCTCTCTTACATAGGTGATTTCCTTAAAGAGTATCTATAATATCTCTTTTGAATCATTAATAGCCATTTGCTAATCCTCACACACAATCACTGTAACATCTTCTAAGCATAATGGACTTTCTTGAGTTTGAATCTCAACCATAACTTAATCAATTAAGCTTTCAAGTTCAACCTCCTCATCCATAGCAGGTGCATTCACTTCATCAGTATGGGCATTTTGTTTCACTTCAACATAAATATCCATAGGCACATTAATTTTGCTACATTCTCAACTCCATGCAAGAAGTTTAGCTTCATCACGCAATGGCGTGGGACCGCACATTAGCACCCCGTTTATGAGTTTCAACATTATACCTAACTCCTCACAACACTTCACCAACTTCTTCAAGGAAACATTTTTTTCCAAATTCACTTCGTGATAAACGGCTCTGCCTCCAAAATACATGGCCTGCGGTAATTGCGGTTTTATTACGAACTTACCTCCATGTCGAAGAATCACTTTAACAAAGCCTGCAGCTTCTACACCTTTTTTTCGCTTCAAATTTCTACATCCATTTCCCCTTCTTGAGCAAGATAATTTTGGGAAGAAATTGATTTGGGCTTTTAGAGTTATTGTTTGATTTGGGGGAAAAATCAAATTGGGGGAGAAATCGAATTAGGGTTTTCTGTAAATGTGGAGAGTAAAAAAGTTTTGCTGCCCTAAAAATGAAATGAGGGGTGTAAATGAGGATTTGTTTTCAATTTTCATCAAATTTTGTTGGTTTTAATTGTTGCCACTATGTGCGTTTAATTACAATAAAACCGATCCCATTTCACCTCCATTTTCACATGCTATGCTGACTGGGCGGGTCAACTTAGAGCTGACCGAATTCTATTGACTGCCTCAAATTTCCATTCTCCACGTCACAATTCCGGCGAGCGCGTGAGAATAACGCGACATTTTTCAGAAAAAAGGACCAACTGTGATAATTTGTAAATATAAAGGACTATTTATGAGAAATGACTACCAAACGAGACGAAATGTCATATTTTGCCAATTAAATAGGGAATTAATGTAATCCCCAAAACCCTACACCGATCGAATTCAAATATGGTGAAGCGGAAGAGAGAATCCATCTCCAATCTCACCGACGTCTCCTCGTCGCTGGCGAGCCACCTCATCTCCGCCGTAGGTAAAGAAAAAAACCTCTTCTTTTCGCCGCTGTCAATCCACGTCGTCCTCGGCCTCATCGCGGCCGGGTCTGGAGGACCCACCCGAGACCAGATGCTGGCCTATTTCAAGTCTGATTCCCTCGAAGAACTCAATGCGCTCTTTTCGAAGCAAGCCAGGGTCCTGCTCGCCGACGGAGGGCCGCTCGGCGGGCCGAAGTTGTCCGCCGCCAACGGCATGTGGGTAGATCGGAGCCTCGCCTTGAAGCCTAATTTCAAAGGAATCGTCGAGAACGATTACAAATCTGCTTGTAAACATGTTGATTTTCAAACTAAGGTATGACGACGACTATTGATTTATCGATTTTTTTTTGTATAGTAGATGATCTAAATTAGGGTTACGGTTAGGGTTTTGTCTTTTCTTATTTGTCGAATTTTGGTTGAAGTTTTCTTACTGCAACTAATTTGTTAGTCCAAACAAATAAATTTGTATTGAAATCTTAATTATGAGGCTACAAAGTATTATTGATTTTCGAACTAAGGTAACATTAGGGTTAGAGTTTTGTCTTTTTATTTGATGAATTTTAGTTGAAATTTTCTGTAGGTCTCGTGTGATAGTATATATACTCAAGGCAAACATATAGTACAGTATATATGGTTTAACTAAACAATTTACAAAATAGAACAGATGTTTTGTAAATGCTTTGTTATATTGTTCATATTACTACGACACATTTCGATTTTTAGGGTCTACAAAGCAAATAAGCAATATAACGTATTCAGATTTTAATTTTTCCTTTGATTAATTCCAAATTAGGCCGAGAAGGTTAGACAAGAAGTGAACACCTGGGTGACTGAGAAAACAAATGGCCTGATCGAAGATATACTTCCTTCCGGTTTCGTCGATTCTTTTACAAAGCTCATATTCGCAAATGCCATCTACTTCAAAGGCATCTGGGAAGATCCGTTCGACTCGTCCCTAACAGAAGATTACAAATTCTACCTCATCAACGGGACTTCAGTCAAAGTACCCTTCATGACCAGCTGTGATGATAGACAACTCATAACTGCCTTTGACGGTTTCAAAGTCCTAACCCTTCCCTACGAACAAGGTGAGGATAACCGCGAATTCTCGATGCACATCTTTCTTCCTGATGCCAAGGATGGGCTCCCGTCCCTTGTCGAGAAATTTGGGTCAGAAGTTGATTTCATCAACAACCACATCCCTCGTAAGTTAGTGAAGGTAAGAGAGTTTCTTGTTCCCAAGTTTAAAATTGAATTTGAGTTTGAGGCTTCTAATCTCCTCAAGAGTCGGGGATTGGATCTGGGTGGCTTGACCGAGATGGTTGATTCTCCTGAGGATGTTAGCGATGAACTTCATGTCTCCTCAATTTATCACAAGGCATTTATCGAGGTGAATGAGGAAGGCACAGAGGCCGCGGCTGTTACTGTGGCGGTCTTTACTGGCGGGTGTGCCCCCCGCAGGGTGAAGGAAGAAAAGATTGATTTTGTGGCGGACCATCCGTTTTTGTTTGTGGTGAGAGAAGACGTTTCCCGTGTCGTCATTTTCATCGGTCAAGTCACTAACCCTCTTGCTAATGATTGAATGATCATTGGTGATGTTTGTTATAATTAGCTCGATCATGTGCAGAGAGAGAAGAGAGAGGGGGTTTCAAATCTATCTTTCTGTTAGTCTCTTTATAGTCCATATTCCTCGTTTTCTTGGTGATTTTTAGTCGAATTTTGCACTTTGGCTGCTATTGAGCCTTATTAATAATTTAATCTTGGTTTTGGTTTGGATCAATAAATTATAGTTAGAGTTTTGGCCAATTATTTTGACGTCAAAAATCTTGAGTAAAAGCTTAAAGTAACTTATGAGAGTCTTTTTAATGTCGTTGAACGTTGGCTCCTAGTATCACATTTAAACTCTTTGGGTGAGAAGAGGAAATAAATTCCTCGTACCCGGCCCACCCCTTAAATCTTAATAATTACAAGGTCTTATCATCTTCTTTTACACTACAGTAAAAAAAATCAGAATCACACAAATTCACACTTACTATTAATTTTGTAATTTAATCCAATGAATGTTTTCTAATCAATCTCCTAGGATCATGATTCATTGTGATCTCGGCCCACTAATAAATGAAGTCCAAAACCAACATACTCATCATTTCAATATTCATGGCCCAAAAAAAATCATCATATAAATCATCATTCTGAATATATAAATCATCATTTAAATATTAATGGTCCAGTCAACATTGATATACACATAAATTATCATTTATGTATAGACATAATCTTCATCTTGGAGCTATAGAATCATCATCTTGAAGATGTTTTTTTTGAAGCATAAAAATCACTAACATAAGCACAACAACGTAAAATCATTGTGTTCCTGATAGGAAAATATTGTAGGAAGGATTTCTTGTGTTTATTCATTCCATACGCCTAAGCTATATATACATGAAAATATATCTCCTAAATACAGTAAAAGAATATTACACAATATACATAAATATATAGAAGATAGTGTTATCAGTAGATGGGAAGTCAATCCCGTAAATCTGACGTCTTCCTTATTACCCCCCTCAAGTTGGTGCATGGAGATTCAAAGTGCCCAACTTGGACAGAAGATCTTCAAATGTAGCACGACCCAATGCTTTTGTAAGGATGTCAGCTAACTGATTATTGGTATGCACATATGATGGTGTTATAGTGCCACGGTTAATTTCATCGCGAACTAAGTGACAATCAACTTCTATGTGTTTAGTACGTTCATGGAAGACTGGATTCCGAGCAATGTGTATATATAGAAGATTGACTGTCACAATAGAGCTGAACCGACGTTGAAGTGGAGAGGCCGAAAGTCTGTAGAAGGCCACGCAACCACTTAAGTTCGCAAGTAGTATAAGCCATCGAACGATATTCCGATTCTGCTGAAGAGCGAGAGACAGTAGTTTGTTTCTTTGTTTTCCAAGAAATAGGCGAGGAGCCAAGAAAAATAATATAGGCTGTGAGAGACCGTCGACTCAAGGGGCAGCTAGCCCAATCAGCGTCACAATAGGCGCGCAACCGAAGATCACATGCAGCGCGTAAAAAAATGCCTTGGCTTGGGTGTTGTTTAATGTAACGAACTACGTTAAGTGCAGCCTCCCAGTGAACAACCTTTGGTGCATTCATGAATTGTGCGAGAATATGAACACTACAACATAACTCAGGGCGAGTAATTGTCAAGTAAACAAGACGTCCAACTAATCGGCGGTAACGAAGAGGGTCTTCCAAAGTTGGTCCATCAGCAAGAGCAAGTTTATGATTTGGTTCCATTGGAACTGTAGCAGGTTTAGCTCCCAACAGACCGGTCTCCGTAAGAATATCAAGAGCATACTTACGTTGGGAAATAAAAATACCAGATGCGTTGCGCGCAACCTCGAGACCAAGAAAATACTTGAGAAAGCCCAAGTCTTTCATATGAAAGCAGGAACTCAAATAATTTTTGAATTTTGAAATAGCAATATTATTATTTCCCGCAATTACTAAATCATCGACGTATACGAGCACATGTAATTCAATGTCGGCATGCTTGTAAGAAAATAAGGAATGATCATAGGAGCACTGAATAAACCCATAAGAGGAAAGAGCCGAAGAAAGTTTTGCATACCAACAGCGAGGCGCTTGTTTTAATCCATAAAGAGACTTGCGCAATCGACACACGCGCCCCTTAATAGAATGTTCAAAGCCTGGAGGAAACCGCATGTAGACTTCTTCATTGAGGTCACCGTGTAAAAATGCATTGTGTACGTCCATTTGGTGAAGTTCCCAATTCTTTGCAGAAGCTACAGCAAGTAAAGTACGAACCGTAACCATTTTTACGGTGGGGGCAAAGGTTTCATGATAATCGATGCCCTCAACTTGTCGATTACCCAAGACAACGAGTCGAGCCTTATAACGTTCGATTGAACCGTCAGCATTATATTTGATTTTGTAAACCCATTTACATCCAATAGCATTCTTACCGAGAGGCAATGGTTCGACGGTCCAAGTTTTGTTGTCTTGCAAAGCGGTGATTTCAAGTTTCATTGCCTGATGCCATTTAGGGTCCTGCATGGCTTCACGAAGAGAGGTAGGCTCGCGGGCATTCGTCACAGCGGATAAAAAAAACCGATGACGAGGTGAAAATTTATCATAATGCACAAAATTCGAAATAGGAAAACGCGTACCTAAAGGTGATGGTGAGGCGGGTGAGATGTGCGAGGGACGAAGCAGAGTTGTATGTCGAACATATCCTGTGAGTCGTGTATTTGGAATTTTGAGACGATGACCACGACCGACATCATTAGTGTTGCTAGGTTCAGTAGATGAAGCTGCTGAATTGGTGTCTCCTGTTATGATATACTGAGATGAGAGCGAGGAGGAGTTGGTAGAAGAAATAACCAGTGGGACAACATGAGATACGATGTCGTCTGTGCTACTCGTAGGAGTAGAATTTTCATCCCGTGATTCGGTAATATGTAAAGACTGAAAAGGGAATTCATGCTCGACAAACACAACATCACGGGAATTAAAGTAATCGCCCGTGTCCAAGTCACAAACGCGCCAACCTGTCTTACCAAAGGGATACCCCAAAAAAATACATTTTCTACTTTTGCTCGCAAATTTATCCCGACGTCGATTAATATTTTTTGCGTAGCATAAACACCCGAAAACTCGAATAGTATTCATAGGCGGTGGAACGTGAAACAATGCTTCATATGGTGTTTTCCCACCTAAAAGTGGAGTCGGAGTTCGATTTATGAGGTGAACCGCGGCTAAAACACACTCGCCCCAAAACATTATCGGTAAGCTAGCTTGAAATAATAATGCACGAGCCACATTTAATATGTGACGGTGTTGTTAGTGTAAATAAACGCACTTTCAAGCACTTTCAGGTGTTTACGCTCGACACGACCATTTTGCTGAGGAGTATCCACGTTGGAGGTTTGATGAATAATTCCATGTGTATCGAAATACGGCTGCAATGTAGTAAATTCAGTGCCATTGTCGCTACGAATAATTTTTATCTTCTTATGAAATTGTCGTTGGATTAGCTGAAAGAAGTTATTTATTTTTTGACCAGCCTCGCTCTTAGATCGTAACAAATAGACCCATACAGATCGGGAAAAATCATCAACAATTGTTAAGAAATAACGAGAACCACAATAACCATTAGCCGAGTACGGACCCCATAAATCACAATGAATAAGATCAAAGATCGCAGCAGCACGATTATTACTCAAACTGAAAGATTCACGTGTTTGTTTAGCTCGAAGACACACATCACAAGTCTTGCAATCAAACAAAGATTTATTACCGTCGATAAAAGGTGAAGAACGAATAATTTTAGAAGAGGGATGTCCCAACCGCTGATGCCATAAGTCTGCATTACCAATTGAACCAATAGATAAAGCTCTTGCTCCAATCTCACGCACACCTCGAAGATAATAGAGACCCTCGCACTGCTCACCCGCACCAATCACCATCCTCGAGGTACGGTCCTGTATTACACAGAGTTTATGTGTGAATTGAATTGTAAGTGTGGCGTCATGTAGCAAACTAGATACAGAGATGAGATTGCAATTTAAATTCGGTGCATATAAAGCATTCTTGAGTACTAAGCTTGGGGTAAGTTCGATGTCACCACTTTTAGTAGCAACGGCGAGATCACCATTGGGCATTCCAACCGGAGAGGGATCAATATCGACAATGTTTTTAAAATATGTTATATTACCCGACATGTGATGCGAGGCTCCTGTATCAATTATCCAAGAGTAATTAGAGACTTTACCATTTAGACGATCGTCACCTGGATGGTTGGTTTTGTGAGCCTGCCACAATTGGGTTAGTTCTTTCCATTATGCTGAATTCAGATTTTTCAAATCAACTCGATCAGCATCAGTCAATGGGGCATTATGTGGGGTTTGTCCGCCACCAGCGGCAACATTAGCACGGATGTTGTTGTTGCCCTCACGTCTCCCTTGTGTACGTCCTCCATTATTTCGGTCACTAGTAGACGACTGAGGCCAAACAATTCTATCACGGGGTCGATTCCCCCACCATTCTGGAAACCTGCCCGTGACTCGAAAGCAAGTCGTCACTGTATGTCCCTCGCGATTACAAGCTTCACACACAGATTTAGGGGTCGTTGAATCATCTGTTCTCATGTCTCGGCGAGCCACCCCTGTGGTGCGAGCCCCCCCCCCCCCCCCCCCCCCCCCTGAACTCGTGCTACAAAGGACATAGGCTCGGGTCGAACATCGATTTGATTCTGAGTAAAATTATGTATACCTTCCTCTTGAATTAATTTATTATAAATTTGATTAAGAGTAGGGAGAGGGTCTGTACCAAGAATTTGTGATCGTAAAATAGCGTACCGTGGGTCGAGACCCATTAAAAACTCACGAGAATGTTCTTCCTCCCGTCGTGTGGTAAGAATTGTAACGAGATCACACTTGCAGCCTGTGCATGTGCAAGTAGGCAAGGCATCGCATTCATGGAGATCATCCCATATCCTTTTTAGCCGTCCAAAGTAGACCATAGTGGTTTCATTTGGTTTTTGCTTACAGTCGATGATGGCCGATTTTAATTGATAAATCTTGGCTCCACTACCGACCAAAAAACGCTGTTGAATATCGTCCCACAATTGTTTAGCGACATCACGATATGAGATGGTTTTGCGTAGTTCTTTCTCAATAGTATTAAAGATCCACGCAATCACCATCACATTAATCGCCCACCAAGATTCATAGTCTTCAGAAGCAGAGGAGGGTTCGGTTACAGCCCCAGTTATAAAACCAAGTTTATGTTTAGCTCGAAGAGAAATTCTGATTCCTCGAGCCCATTCATCATAGTTGGTGCCGTTAAATTCGACGTGTGTGATGAGGCTGTCGGGATTATCATTTGAAAGGATTGTGTAGGGGGTGATTTTCTTGTGGGTTTCGGTTCTGGAGGCATCGTCGCCAGCCATGGCTGCCTCGTCGAAAAAAATAAAAAAAATCGAAGGTTTTTTTTTTTGATCAAAAAGGCTCTGATACCATGATAGGAAAATATTGTAGGAAGGATTTCTTGTGTTTATTCATTCCATACGCCTAAGCTATATATACATGAAAATATATCTCCTAAATACAGTAAAAGAATATTACACAATATACATAAATATATAGAAGATAGTGTTATCAGTAGATGGGAAGTCAATCCCGTAAATCCGACGTCTTCCTTATTAGTTCCAAACTGAAAACTTCATCATATAAGTAAGTAATCATCTTTCAAAAAATAAATTACACATTAAAATTATAAGAAAAAATGTTTATCATATCAGATCCTCCATAAATATAGTTATATTATTCATCAAATAATAATAAATCATCACTAATATATTTCGTATGAATTTTCGATCATCAACGAGAAATCAATAAGTACTATTAGAATTTAATATATCATCACTAATATATTTTCGTATGAATTTTCGATCATCAACAAGAAGTCGATAAGTATTATTAGAATACTTTTCGTTAAGTCCGATATGTGTAATCTCAAAATAATTCATTGATTTTAATTAAGAATTTGGGTTGTGAAAAATATGAAAGAATAAAAAGATTGGGAAAAGAAAAAAGATTTGGGAGAAATAGAAAAAAAACCTAAAAATAATTTATTTTTTTATTTGAGAAAGTTATTTTACTCTGGGGAAAGTTATAACCGAGTCTTATGTTAGTCCGTACCTTATAAAATTTTTGAATAGCTTGAGTTTTAGCTTCCGTTAAGCTACTAGTTTTGATTAGAGTTATTCAACTTATGTACATCTAACACACAAAATAACCAACAAATCAATTTAATTAATTAATTTGCTTCTTCTTCTATAAATACTCGATTGAAGATGGGGTCGAGCAAGCAACAATGTCCTCCGACCTTTCCTCGTCGCTGGCGAGCCACCTCATCTCCACCCAATCCAACGGCGAAAACCTCGTCTTCTCGCCTCCACCTCTACCGCACCATCGCGGTGAGAAGAATTTCTCCGGCCGAGCTCCTCCACCTGACGAGACCATCGTCTCCATCGCGGTGCCAAGAAAAGAGGGCGGACCTCGACTCCCTACAACTACATTAGTCAATTTTTCTTGCGGTCTGCAAATTTGGAGCTTCCATTTTTCCCATGTATTTTCTTTAACCCACCCCCAAGATTTTTTTTAATTATTTAAATAATTTGATTATCTTTTAATTGTGAATTAATGTAAAAGAAGTTATACAAAAACACATTATATTATAAACAATATAGAGAAAATAAATTTGTTTTTTCATTCATTCGGGCCGGGAGAGATAAATTAGTCATTCACTAAATACAATATTTGTAACACATTCGATATTTTCAATCAATTATCACTCTTATTTGACATTAATTTGTGATTTGACAAAGCAAGAAGAATTTCTATTTATTCACTAACATTCGACACAAAAAATCTAAAATCTACTGATTCGACAAACATTTTAATGAATTGCAAAAAAAAAAAATTGATTCGACAAACAAACATTTATTGATTCGACAAAACATTCGCCAACACTAAGGTGATTCATACTTGCATATAAATTCAAGGAAATATACTATATTTAAATTATAGGGCATGTAAGTTTTTTTGTGTAAAAAATGTTTTTTTTATTTGTTAGTTAGTGTAAGAAAGATATTTTGCTATTCCATTTAGTTCATTTTTTAATATTTACACTTAATATTAGGAGATTTTAGAGAAAAAAATACTTTAGGTATTCATACTATAATAAAAGACTATAGTTTGGAATAATTTTAATTAATGTATATTATATTACTCAATACCCCAATTTAATTGACATTAAAGATTAATAATTATAATTGAAGTATCTTTTCAATATTCAAAATGTCCTAAATATCCTTTATGTGTTATCAATTATGTCTAATTTAATCTACGATTAAAACCTTTTAGAATCTCAGTTTTTTTGGACACATTTTCTTTAAATCTTCCAGCTACGGAAAGATTTTTTTTTTTAATTTTCTGATTTCCTCCGTGTGCCGTTTAAATCAATACGTTGTGAAGATTTGATTTCACAATAAGAGTTGCTGATCCTATTTCGGCAAACAATATCAAAGAAACTAGCCCTTCTCTTTAGAGATTTCATCCATGGGAAGAATCAAGGCAAGTAAGAAGAAGTTTTAGTTCGATTTTTACTTTAAATGAACATGCCCGATCGTGTTTACGTATCGATTTTTCGATTGAAACCGTTGAATAATTCAATATCAAGCACACCCTTTATTCATTTTGTTGAACGATTATCATGTTTTTAGGTTTTTCTTTAATGCCCATTATCTGTAGGATTATCAATGTATTTTTCTTGCTTTTATAGATTATGTACTTTTCTTGGTTTTCCACTTTTAGGTTGTTAACATCATACTTATGATCACAGGAACTATGTCACATTATATTGCGAAAATCTTGCATAATGGAGAAGGTGCGTCGATCTCATTCGGGGACGATTACTCGTACACAGAGCTTCGCGAAGATATACGCACACGGTTTCCTGAATTGAAATACAAATGTATACGTCTCAAGTACACTGTCCTTCCGGACACCACAATCTTCCAACTTGGTAACGATGGTGACATGAAAATGATGTTTAGAGTATTGAAGTATCAGAAATCCGACTGGGTTGATATCACCGTTCTGATCCCTTTGGAACCGAGTTGATATCAGCAATGTGAAAATTATCAAAAACAACTAGAAAAACAATATTAATCAAACTGAAAAAAGAACTAGTTGTTATCTAATATTCGATTTCTAAAATAACTTATTAATGATTTGTGGATTCAATTGAAAGAAATTAAAATATTTTAAATATATGTTCTATCTTTTATTTACACGTGTGATCTTCGGAGTAGGTCTAGTATTTTCTTCGAAATCACTATCACTATCTTCAGCAACTTCTGTCCCCTGCATGAAACTCTACTTGTATCAGAATGCTTAGTAGCAAACATTGTAGTGTCAAAGTAATATAATTAGAGTTACCTTCGCTTTTTTAGTATTCTTAGGAGTGCTTACTGCCTTGTCTTGTCTTTTCCTCTTTTGTGTTTTTCCCAAGCTTACTTTAAACGGATTTTTTAACATCATTTTGGGAACATGTTACAGAGTTTTTTAAGTGTCAGCACTATAATAATGCGAATTAAATCTTAATTGCACTGAAACCTCCAATTACCTTTTTGGCTTTGACCACCGGTGAAACAATTGTGGCCGCAAAATCATTGTCCAACTTCCTCTTTGAAGAACGAGAGCTTTCAGCACGTGATTCAAACAAAAGTTTCCGAGTCTCGGATCGGGTGGATGGACTCATTTCTTGTTGTACCTAAGATTATCTGTCACTGAGCAGCAATGTTAAGACAATTACTGCCACTACTTAATTTCTACCACTGAACATATACATTATAGTTACATGAGTTTATATAAACCAAAACTTACTACACCTAAACAAATAAACAAAAAACCAGATTTCCAAATCCATAATTAAAGACTCGTCTAATAGATGGAATTACGCAATTTGGTAAAACACACTAAATCGGGTGCTATATACTATATCTTAATCTAAACTTGTTAAGGAACTAAATACACTTCAGCATCTAATTATGAATATTCTTTATAGAACATTTGAAAACTAGGTTTCAAACAGAAGAGTACAAGTAAATTACAAGATCTACAGAACTTAGCAAATTTGGAAAATTAATTTGAAAATAAATTTTTGTAAATAGACAAACTTCTCAAAAACAGTTTCAAATAAGTATAAAAACATCAATTTGGTCACATTGGAACTATTTAAAAATACTAATTCAGGAACTGTAGATATCTAATTTGGTCACATTGGAACTATTTAAAAATACGAAATCAGGAACTGTATATACAACATAACAACTTCTGGAAATAGTTTTTAAATAAATTTATGTACATAGATAATATTTTCAAAAACAATTTCAATTCACCATAGAAACATTATTGTTGTATATTGGCACTAAAACTGCTGTGGGAACTACATACCACACATACACTTCATTATTTAAAAGTCATTAATCAAAAACTAACAAAACAGTTCACTACGAAAAAATTAAGTGATAATTTGGATTTTTGTTATCAAGAATCCTACATCCAACTAAGAAACACGTATTGAAACAATTGATAGAACAGTGTTGGGAACTACATCGAATATTTGGAACTAGATTTGCCAACTGATAAGATACTTGGAACCAGATTTGTGAATAGATAAGCATTTACTAAAATACACATCAAAAACAGGTACTCACTCTAGTAGACATACACATTTCAGGAACTAACATAATTGCTCCTACTGTTTTACTATATTTAAATACTAAAACACTTGAAACTCGCGGAGACGACTCAAGGTAGAAGAAAAGACTCAACAAGCAGTAGAACTATTGTGGAACTATATAAAACACCTAAGAACACTTTATTATTTAGTGCCACAGGAACATTGTTGGGTACTACGTACATTTAACATAAACTGATCAATTTTATGACATATGCGACTACACATTTAGAAAAAAACAAGCCTTTATCATGACCTCAGTTCATGAAATATGATACACAATCAAATAGGCACACACAGCTCAATATTTATACACATCTCATGATCTAGCATTTAATATGACCTAAATTTGTGAACTTTAATGGTCAATCAAAATTCAGTTTCTCAAAAAAGACAGAAGCTTCAAATCAAACTAACACAGACCTTCAGTTTCCAAAACCATAAATAAATTTAGTTTCAGGTTCTAAGTTCCATGTTTATGAAAATCCAATTTTCAATTTATCAAACCAAAAAAAAAAATTCACCACAAAAAGAACAGACGAAAATAAATCTCTGTAATTCGAGATTAGAAGAGACTGGAAAATCCGATAATTCCCCCAAAAAATAGTTCCAAATTTGAAAAATTAAATACTTGCATGTCTCCAAATCTTCGAAAATCGACTCAGATCCAACATAATATGCAAAGATTTCTACAATTAACACAGCAGATGAGAAACTTACATGTTGTTTGGTTGACAGAAAAACACTCCGGCTCTCCTTCAAGCGGGTGATAGAGATTGGGGGTTTCGGGTTATGGAATACTGTTTATCTCACACAACAGTAGTAGTATGATATGAATTGGTAAGAGTTCTGCTAGGGTTCGTATTTTGTAATGCAGATCGGAGGAACTAATTTAGGAGAGGATAGCAAGAATTAATTGGGTATTGGAAATAGCATATTACGTGTATCTTGGTGTATCTTGGATGGAAACCATCTAATTGCAAGATTGTGATTGTTAATTGATAAAAAAACACACAAAAAGGGTAGTTCAGGCAGTTTTGACTATTTTACAAATACACGAAAGATTAGTATTTATTTATATATAATAAAACTTTAGGGACTTACTCTTATTGTGAAACCCCCTTAATATTATTTCTGTCAAACAATTAATGCACATTTCTAGCCAATTAATTTCTTTAACTTTTTTTGATTAGATTTAAAAAAATCTCTATTTTAATTAATAAAATTTTCTTCATCTAAAACATTTATATAACATTTATATAAGTGGATCTCACTTGTGGGCGGATAAAGTACATTTATATAAGCAAATGAGATTCATTTGTGAGCCTAACAAATTAAATGAATAATTAATTCGAGTGAAGCGGCAAGAGTCAAACTTAGGACCTGACATCATGGCGGGAGTCAAAACCCAGACACAAGTCCGTGGATTCTGATATCAGAGAGTCGAACCCACACAAGTCTAGACTCGGATACAATGTTAGAAACCACTTTATCTAAAAACTCGAATTATGAAAAATTGAGCAACTAGACATTATATAAGTGAGTCAAATATATTCTCCAATATTTTAATACTTCAAAACTATTAATAAGTCAAAACAGTCTCATGAACAAGCCAAAACACAAAAAGAAGTTCAACCAAAAACAATCCAAAAGATGCCTAGACTATTGATTATAAAGAAATTAACCTAAAAACAACCATCATCGATCGATCATCCATTTAATCATCGAGCATGAGGGTTAGTCACTTGACCAACGAAAATCAGGACACCCGTCCATGCTTCTCTCATTACAAACAAAATCGGATGGTCTGCCACAAAATCCAACGGATCATACTCAACTGGCCCTAAGCTACAATACATGTGAATCACCGCGGCAGTAGCAGCCGCAACCTCTGTGCCCTTCTCGTTCACCTCGATCGATAAATGACTTGTGAAAAACCTTCGAGAAAACGAGGTTGCCGCCTCTGGCTTGGGTGGAGATGAGGTGACTCGCCAGTCGCCAGCGACGAGGAGACGTGGGACTGCGCTTCATCTCAGCGAAGCAGATTCGATCAAAGGAGGAATACTGTGACCGAAGATGATGATGCCTTATCACAAAATGTGACATTGGAAAATGATGGTGAGGGGATTGTTGAATTAATAACTTCAACATCAGAAAAAAAGTAACAAAATCGTTATAAATTCAAAATCTAAATTTGATTTTAAAAAAAGATTCAAAAAGTAGTATTATTTTGGGGAATACCACAATAGTATTATTTTAGGGGGAAAAATCAAAGTCGTTTTGATTTTCTAATAATTTCTAATAATAATCACAGTAGTTACAAAAATTCAATAATAAAATTTTCGGATCTCAAAATTATTAATAACCCAAAACAGTCTCACAAGTCAAAACACAAAAAGAAATTCAACTAAAAACAATCCAAAAGATGCCTAGACTATATATTGACTATAAAGAAATTAACCTAAAAACAAGCATCATCGATCATCCATATTAATCAGCGAGCACTAGGGTTAGTCACTTGACCAACGAAAATCAGGACACCCGTCTTGTCTTCTCTCACTACAAACAAAAACGGATGGTCTGCCACAAAATCCAACGTTTCATACTCATCTGGGCCCAGGCAACCACAAATGGTCATCACAACGGCAGTAACAGCAGCAGCCTCCGTGCCCTCCTCATTCACCTCGATAAACGACTTGTGAAAAACCTTCGAGACATGCAATTCATCATCAACCATCTTGGTGAAGCCACCCTTGAATATGAGATCCAATCCCCGGCCCTTGAGGAGCTTAGAAGCCTCAAACCCAAAATTCATTTTAAACTTGGGAATAAGAAACCTTCTGACATCCACATAAGAACGAGGGAGGTGGCGTGCGACGAAATCAACTTCTGACCCAAGTCTCTCGACCATGGCTGGTAGCCCATCTATGGCATTGGGAAGAAAGATGTGCATTGAGAATCTACGACTTTTATCCTGACCGTGCTCGTAGGGTAGGGTTAGGACTTTGAAATCGCGAAAGGCACTTATGAGTTGTCTATCATAGCTGCTCATGAATGGTACTTTGACTGAACTTCCGTTCATGAGGTAGAATTTGTGTTGTTTCGTTAGGGACGAGTCGAACTTATCTTTCCAGATGCCTTTGAAGTAGATGGCATTTGCAAATATGAGTCTTGTATCATCATCCACCGAATCGGGTGGCAGTATATCTTTGATCAGGCCGTTTGTTTCCTCTTCAGCCCAAGTGTTCACTTCTTTTCTAACCTCGCCCGCCTATGAAAATCAAAGGAAATTTGTTAATAAAATCAATCTAATTAAAGAATATATAGTGTAATACCATCTCTCCCGAAAACGGTAAATAACAAAGAATCAATACACAATTTTGTACTTTGTAATCTCAAATTTGAAATACAAATTCCTTTTTTTAGGGTAAGAAACTAATTAATTGCATGCAAACGTCTAATAAATAATTGTATTTATAACAAAATATTAATGAAAAAATATATATATTAAACCCTAACCCTAATCACATAAAATAAACCCTAACCCTAATCTTATGTACCTTAGTTTGAAAATCAACACGCTCACAAGCAGCTTTGTAATCGTTCTCGACGATTCCTTTGAAATCGGGCTTCAACGTTAGGCTCCGATCGACCCACATGCCGTTGGCGGTCGACAAGCGCGGCCCACCGAGCGGAGAGCCGTCGGAGAGCAGCCGCGTCGCGTGCTGCGACAAAACCTTGTTGAGTTCCTCGACGGAATCCGACTTGAAATAGGCGAGGAGCTGATCTCGGGTTGGCCCTCCCGATCCGGCGGCGAGGATGGAGAGCGCGATGTGGATGGAAAGAGGCGAGAAGACGAGGTTTCCGCCTTTGGCTTCGGTGGAGATGAGGTGACTCGCCAGCGACAAGGAGGCGCCGGTGAAGCTGGGGATGAATACTTCGTCTCTCTTCCGCTTGATCACCATGTTAATTAGTTTCTATGCGCAACCAATTATAATTAAGAATTAAAGAGAATACGAGCACTATTTATATATACATAATTACATAGAATTAGTAATTAGGATTTAGGAGTACTATTTATTCTAGTTATTTCTTAATTTTTAAAATAAAATATTTTGTGCCAAATATTGGTAACACTTAATTCTCACGTCTTCGATCACACTATTGATTTAATTATGGTTTTTTTTTTAATTCTTTCTTAATTTCCTTATTATTAACAAAATATATTTAATTTCTGTCAAGATATATTAAAAAGGAAAATTTTTCTGTTTAAATTTTTTTTAATTATAGAAGTTTTTAAATTTCTGTAGTACGATACTTTGGGTAACATATAGGTAATTAAATTCCTTATATTGATATATTTAGAAAATCACATGTATTTCTTCAATTTATATATAGACAACTAGACAAATACGTCCACCGGACAATGATTTGAAATTCGAATAAAGCGCATCGTTTGTCAACTCCTCATGATTCATAAAAGGTCAACCTTGATTTGGAGGGTGTATTGGTTTAGGAGTTTATAGGATTTTAATGGACTCTTAAAATCTATGGTATTCAATTCGGATTTTTAAAAGTCCATCTTAAAATTTATGGTATTCAATTCGGATTTTTAAAAGTTCATTAAAATCGGGAGATATTGGATTAAAATTTTAAAAAGTCTTAAAAAATCTATAGTATTCAACACTCCATGAATTTTAATAGATTTTATAATAGTTTGTGAATTTTGATGAATTCTTTTAAAATTATAATTAGATTTGACTTTTCAAAATCTCAGATTTCAACGAACTTCTTTCCGGAAAAGTAGAAAAAAAATCGTCATTTAACAAGAGTATTATACAAATCTTTATAAAATAATCAAATTATATTTGAAAAAATTCATCTTATCAACTTTTCGTTAAAAATAATTATTTATATATTATATTAATAATAAATTATTTTGTATTTATTATGTAAAATAATATGTTTTTCAATAAAAATTCAAATATAATAAATTCAATTATTAATATTACTATTAAATTTTTTTTTAAAATTTATTTATGATAATTTATTTACAATATTGTATTGTTTAATATTCGACAGAATATGATCAAAATTTATCACGACACTAATGAAGATTTTTTAGAAACAATTGATATTTGAAAGTCAACTAATGAAAGTTGATAAATGAAGAACAAGTATTTGCTAAAGCTAAAGATAAGGATGTAAACAATGAGTTCCAATTATAAAAGTTATAAAATAAAAATAAAAATAATAATTTATTTATTTTATTTTTCTAAAAACAATTAATTTTTATATAAAAGTATGTTTATATACATTGGATAAATAGAGAACAAGTATTGCTAAAGCAAGAGAGATAAACAATGAGTTATCAAGTATAAAAATGATAAAAAATAAAATTAAAATTAAAATAATTATTTATTTATTTTATTTTTCTAATTTTTTTATTATATTCTAATTATTTATTTATTTTATTTTTCTAAAAAAATTAATTTTTTATTATATTTATTTGTATTTGAAGTCTTTGAAAGTGTATATAAATCAATAAAATTATGTTTTACAATTTTTTGAAATCTATGAATTCTATAAAAATAAATCATAAAGTCAGTCAAACCCTGCATAAATCAGTCAAACTCTGCAGAGTCTATTGACTTTACAAATCCATACACTTTTTAAAATCAATTAAAATCTTACAAAATTCTAAACGAATACATTAATTTCAGTTAGTTAAGCATTTAAATTGAAGATACAAAGTTAACATGTGTCTGAGTATTTATACTTCTGAAATTGACCTAAATAAAAAAAAACATATTTTAGTAGTATCTTAAAATAATTTCAAAATTGTTTAAATTAATTTTTAAACAATTTAAACTGTGTTAAAATCATTTTTAAATAATTGAAAAACGTTTTAAAATACTTTTTACCTATAAGGTGACATCTTGCCTTTGATCAGCTATGAGTGCACCTATCTGACTACTTGGTCGTTAGATCTAGGATAGTAGGATGTGACTCTAAAGTGCTGTCGAGATCGAAATATCTCGACACTATTGAAATATCTTTTACAACAATTTAAGTTTCTTAAAATAATTTTTATGTGATTGGAAATACATTTTAAGGTGTTATTAAAATAATTTTGAAGTCATATAAAATAAATTTTAATTATTTAAAAGTGTTTTAAATATTTTTTTAAATGACTTGAATTGAAATTCTACTTTTGTAAGACATTTTAAATTAATATTTTAATTATTTTAAAATACTCTTAATTTTATTTACTCAACTTTCATGATTACAAAACTGTTAAAGTATTTAAATAATATAAAAAAATTATATATATGGATCACTTTCTAAATTACAAAAACCAAAACACTCCGGCCTGGAGTTTGATCGATTTTAATCGATTGACCATTGAAAGCCTTAACAAACAAAATGAATTCCAAATAAAGTAATAGATTGAGAAGTTGAACGTTAATGAAATATTTTTTTATGTGTTTTCTATTTTCATATTCACAAATAGACCTGATCAATTACACGAATTTAAATATACACGAATCAACAGCTAAAAATATTCATAACTAGAAAAATTCCAAATTTAAAAATTAATCCACCAGACATTGAAATAAAGTATGGTCACCTATTACCCTTCCTTTGGGTTAGTTACTTGACCAATGAAAATGACGACACCCGGCACATCTTCCCTCACAACAAACATGACCGCAACAAAATGCAACTCTTTTAATTTCTCACTGCAATCCTCAGCCTCTTCCTCCTCAAACATCGCGGCAGAAGCAGCCGCAGCCTCTGTGCCTTCCTCATTCACCTCGATAAAGCACTTGTGAAAAACCTTCGAAACATGCAAATCAGCACCAACCATCTCAGTCAAGCCACGCTTGAAAATGAGATCCAATCCGCGTCCCTTGAGGAGCTCAGAAGCCTCGAACCCAAAATTCATTTTAAACTTGGGAACAAGAAACCTTTTGACATCCACATACACACGAGGGAGGTGGCGTCCGATGAAATCACGTTCCGACCCAAGTCTCTCAACCAGAGCCGGTAGCCCATCTTTGGCATTGGGGAGAAAGATGTGCATTGAGAATTTACGCTTATCCTGACCTTGTTCGTAGGGTAGGGTTAGGACTTTGAAACCGCGAAAGGAACGTACGAGTTGTCTACGATAGCTGGTCATGAAGGGTACTTTGACTTTAGTTCCGTTCATGAGGAAAAATTTGTAGTCTTTTGTGCGGGATGAGTCGAACTTATATTCCCAGGCTCCTTTGAAGTAGATGGCATTTGCAAATATGAGCCTGGTTCTGCAATCGACAGAATCGGATGGAAGAAGATCTTTGATTAGGCCGTTTGTTTCCTCGTCGGCCCAAGTGTTCACTTTTTTTCTGACCTTGTCTGCCTATGAAAATCCATGGGAATTTGTCAAAGAATAGTGTAATATATACTACTTTAATTGTCCCATACAAATTTTGCACTGAACCTTTGTAAATAAAAAAATAAATAGTATTTTCTTAGTCAAATGTTTGTCAATTTCTTTTGTAATTTACAAAGGAAACTTGTGGGACAAAAAGAGTACACAATTCTCTTAGACATATACTCCTATCTCATACTAGTTCTCACACGACGGAGGGAGAGTAGTTATTTGTAGTCTCAAATTTGAAATACAAAATTCTTATTCTAGGGTAAGAAATAAGATAATTCCAAACATCTAAAGTATTTATAATTTGAACAATTAAAAAATAATATACTATATATTAAACCCTAACCCTAATTACATAAAATATCAATCCCTAACTCTAATCATACGTACCTTAGTTTGAAAATCAACACGCTTACATGCTGCTTTGTAATCGTTCTCGACGATTCCTTTGAAATCGGACTTCAAGGTTAGGCTCCGATCAACCCAGACGCCGTTGGCGGCTGACAAGCGCGGCCCGCCGAGAGGTCCACCGTCGGCGAGCACCCGCGTGGCGTGGTGCGACAAGAGCTTGTTGAGTTCCTCGGCGGAATTGGACTTGAAGTAGGCGAGGAGCTGATCTCGGGTCGGGCCTCCCGACCCGGCCGCGATGAGGCCGAGCACGACATGGATGGACAGCGGCGAGAAGACGAGGTTGCCGCCTTCACCTTCGGTGGAGATGAGGTGTCTCGCCAGCGACGAGGAGACGCCGGTGAAATTGGGGACGTATTCTCTCTTCCGCTTCACCATATGTAGTTTCTATGGCAACCAACAATTAAGAAATACTACAGTATAACCTAATAGCTACAATGGTTTATGCGAGTATATATAATTAAAGGGTAATTTTATTTGCACCCCTAATTTTTAGGGATAATTATAGTTTAGTATCTGAACTATAGGCATTTTCGGGCTTTGGTGACTGATCTTTTTTTTTTTGGGGGTTTGGTACTTGAACTTAGCCGAAATTAGACTTTAGTTTTTTTTTTTTGGGGGTTTGGTACTTGAACTTAGCCGAAATTAGACTTTAGCGGCTGTTGGTTGAATATGAGAAATTACTCTTTTAACCTTTTTATTATTTAAAATTTATTTATAAAATAAAATACATACGTATTTTGATTTCTTTATACATACGGTTAAAAATACGTATGAATAGTGTATATATATATATATGAACGGGATTTCTTGTCGCGTCAAGAACAGGCCCCGGAGGCTTCGTCTCCTTCGACGGCCCTACCCAAACCCTAATTGATTTCCCGTATCTCTGTATTCAATCCACGCATTCTCTCCCGTTCTTGAGATCGATTTTTCTGGATACTAAATCGGAGGAAGCCGTTCGAATCGACGCCGACCTGAACGTCGCTGACGTCTCCGAGGATAGTCGAAACTCGTTTCGAATTCCATGGCGATGTAATCGGACCCGTCGACCTGGAGGAGGATGAAGAGGAATCCTACGAGGAGGGGAAGAGGCGGAGGGAGAGCGTGAGGAAAACGCAGTTGGAGGCGGCGCCGAGGAGGATGTAATTCCTGAGGATGAAGACCTTGTGCGTGCGGGAGAGCGACCGATCGTCGCCGGCAATGATGGTCTGCATTGCTAACCGCCCCATAGTCGTTTTTAGAATTTTTTTTCTTCTTAATTAAGTAAATGAAATTAGGGTTTGGGTATTGGGAATTTTTGATTGTCTACGAATTTGAGAGAGTTGTGATGTGAGAAGATATGTGTATGCTCTGCGTAAATATATATATGTACTGATGTAGTTTAGTTGGGGCATAACGATCATGTTTGAAAGAGAAACATAAATATGACCAGAGAAAATCCCCCTCATCGGATTCTGTATGAATCTGTTTGAGGAATGAAAGGAGCTATTTGAGGAATGAAAGGAGTGAAACCCGACTCCCTTTTTATTTTAATCTTTATGCATTTTTTTTTTGATTTTTTTTTTGTGATTTCTGGTTTCTTTACAATTTTTTTTATAATTATTTATAATTTTTTTTTATTAATTTATAAATATTTTTAATTATTTATAATTTTTTATAAATATTTTTATAATTATTTTTAATTATTTTTATAAATTTTTTTTAATTATTTTTATTTATTTATAAATATTTATAATTATTTATAATTTTTTTTAATTATTTTTATAAATATTTTTAATTATTTTTATTTATTTATAAATATTTATAATTATTTATAATTTTTTAATTATTTTTAATTATTTTTATAAATATTTATAATTATTTATAATTTTTTTAATTATTTTTAATTATTTATAAAAAAAAATTTATAATTAATTATTAACTATGTATGGAAATGTCGATAATACCCTTCTAAGTCTCCGGCTGTTATTAAAATAGACACGTGATTTGCACGTGTGGCCGGGATCCGCCACTCCAGCCGCTAAAGTCTAATTTCGGCTAAGTTCATGTACCAAACCCCCAAAAAAACATATCAGTCACCAAAGCCCGAAAGTGCCTATAGTTCAGGTACTAAACTATAATTATCCCTAATTTTTATGAGTACACTCCATATTTATATTTATATTTAAATCACTAACTTAAAAGTCTAAAATATCCTTAATATTATATTTATTTTAATTAATAAATATTGCGCAAAACCAGATATTACGTATAATTAAATAAAAATATTTGTAATTAATATATTAAATAATGTATTAATCTTCCAATTAATAAATTGCTCTTATTTAATTAATTATTTATTATTTTATGCTAATTTATATTCATTATAAATTACTGTTGTATTATTTATTTTTTATAAAACAACGTATGTTATTTATTTATATTGATTTTTTAGATATTTTTTAAATTGTATTTTTTTCTTTCAATTTTTCATTATTTTTAATCTTTGTTTATTTTGAATTTTTTTAAACACTTTTTGTTTTTTATTTTTCTTAATAAAATTTTGCTATATGTATATATATAATATAAATTTTGTCAATTTTTTTTCATTCTTATTATTATCGGGGTGATTGTTTTTTTTTTTTGTTTTTTTTTATTTTTACGTATTATTATTAATTTTGATAAATACATATAATATTTTAAAATCATTTTTATTTTTTTTAGTAAAAATCTGATATATTTATATATATAATATAAATTTTATCAGATTTTTTTCATTCTTATTATTATCGGTGATTTTTTTTAATTCTTTTATTATTAATTTTGATAAATAATTGTAATATTTTGAAATAATAATATTGATAAATAATTGTAATATTTTGAAATTGCGTAGTTATTAATTTATTGTTTTGGAATGTATATTTTTAGTTTTTTTTTAATAATAAAAGGTATATTTGGTACATTAAGAGGTTTAAAAAGTAAAAATAAAGATTGAAATTTTTAATAGTGGAGTGAAAAAAGTAGGGTGAATTTATAAATTTTTGGGGTGCAAATAAAATCATCCATAATTAAATGAATTAGTAAATTAAATAATCTCAAATAATACAAAAAATATATTTCATAGATATTATTCTATATATTTCATAGGTTCATTTATTAATTTCCTTTAGTTTTTGTCCCTATTTTTTAATTTTGTTTATAAAATGTATTTTAAAAGACTTTAAAATTTATTTCAAATTATTTTAAAATTAATATATTTTAAAATATATTTTAAATCATTTAGTTGGGGATGTATTCTCTTTTTTTAGGTAAAGGTCAATCACATAGAAAGTAAAAAAAGTGAATGAAATCCCCACCGCATCACTGAGCTAACATACTAGCTCCCCAACTAACCAACTAAACATATAGCACTAAAGAATACAAAATCAATCACCAGGCTATATGCCATACTCTCTTCAGCGCACGTGTCTGAAGAGAATCAGGAAGTCGTAGCGAGCGGATCCTCTCCTGTATGATAGAAATTGCCTGAGAGACCACCACTTCTGGCGACACCGAACGAGCCTCATGAATCCTAGTATTCCTCTCGAGCCAAATAAAATAGATCAGAGCAGCGAGAAGTCCACGATAAGCGCAAGATATCAAGTGTTTCCCACGCCATCGACTAGAAGCCCGTAAAATAGCGCTGTGCCAACTACCACGTGGCCAAAGAAATCCCACCTCCACCTTTAATCTCCGCAAGCAATCCCGTGAGAATGGACACTCAAAGAAAAGGTGAGGGTGTGTCTCCGCGCTCTCCCCACCACAAAGCACACATGAGTCATCCCCCCGACCAATCCAACGCTTATCCCTAGTCGGTAGTCGACCACGGATAGCCATCCAAAGAATGAAATAATGACGTGGGATACGTCCTGGGCCAGTCAAAAGGGCAGCCCATGGCACCCTGAGGCCCTACGGGCGGAAAAGAGTATATGCCGAGTCAGATGTGTAGGTCCCCGATCGATGTAATGTCCACTGCACTGTATATGTCCGCACATCTATACTTGGTAAGCCATCCATAAGATCAACGAACTCCGCCGCAAAGTCTGCAGGCCACCTCCAGACTCCATCAACTATGACCATGCTGAGTGACGCAGCCCTAAGAAGCCTCCTAATCCACGGTCCCAACTGACACACCTCCTCCAATCGACCTAGGGGATGCCACGGGTCTCTCCAAAGATAAAAATGTGTTCCATCCCCGACCCGCATCTGTATAGCTGGTAACACAGCTGGGCGTAGCTTAAGAAATTGTCGCCAACTCCAGGAGCATGTTTCCGGTATCTTAACACTCCAAAAAGAATGCCTCCACATCTGTATAGCTTGGATGTATTCTCTCTTCTATAGTTTATTAGTTTCTAAGCGAAACCAATAACCTACTATAGTTTATACAAGTATATTTATATAATTACATGAATTTAATTACTAAATTAAATCATAAATAATAATAAATATATTTCATAAATATTGTTATATACAATTCAAAAATCTCCAGATATATAAGTAGTACGGGTGTGTATTGTTTTTTTTTCAAATAAAAGTTTTTAATGCAAAATTGGAAAAAGCATAAAAACTTAACTCTCGTGTATTCTCACTGTTGATTTAAGTTTCTAGAAATCTGTGTTACAATTCTTTGGATATTTACCTATATAGACAGGGTAAATTAACTGGTAAAGATTTTGTTTTATGTACATTATAACGTACTGCTTTGTCTCATGAAAATATCCACAATTTTGTTTTTGTAATTTACACAAAAACAGGGCCGGCCCTGGGCATAGGCCCAGGGTGCAACCGCCTAGAGCCCCCATTTTTTAGGGGCCCGTTCTCACAAAAAAAAACTATATATATAAGTGTATTTTTTTTTGTATTTCACAATTAATAACCCACATTATATAAGGATAAAAAAGTAAAAAAAAATGTTATATTATAAAATTAATAAATATATATATATCATCTTTATCTTCTCTTCCTAAAACCACTCACGTTTGTCTTTCACAATTAATAACCTTCATTAAATAAGAGTAAAAAAGTAAAAAAAAAAAATGACGTTTGTCTTTCACAATTAATAACCTTCATTAAATAAGAGTAAAAAAGTAAAAAAAAAAAATGATAAACGTCAATTAAAATAAAAAAATAAAAAACACATAACAACATTAAAAAAATAGGAAGGAGTATTTATTTATGTTTTTCAAAAATTATATTACTATATAATTAAAAATACTTATCTATATTTTACATTTTTAACAATAAAAATATTAAAAAATTTCAACCTAATTTATTTATTTTCCAACAAATTATTTTTAACAAATCTCAAATTTTATTAAGTAACAAACAAAAAAAATTATTTATTTTAATTATTTTTCATTCCCATAGTAATAAAACAAATAGAGCATATTATTGAAAAACAATTGAGAATTAATTGTTAAATTCTTGATTTTTTTTTCAATTTTTTTTAATTTTAAATTTTTGATAACTTTTTTTAATATGAAAAAAAAAATAGAATTTTGTGTTTTTTTAAAAATTTTATGAAATAATAATTTTTAGTAGTATTATTTTTCATAGATATAATTACATTATGCTATAATTTTGTTAAAAACATAAAAATTTAAATAAATAATTTTTTTAATAATTTAATGTGGGGCCCATTTACATATTTTCCCTAAGGCCCTGTGAACTCGGGAACGGGACTGCACAAAAATGTCCTTATTTTTTTAGGAAGTAGTAATATATCTGCAAAATCATAACTGACTTTACTTTATAAATGTATTTTAAAAGACTTTACAAATGTTTAATAAGTATTTAAAATTAATGGATTATGTTTTAAAATGTATTTTACATCACTTAAAATTATATTAATACTTTTAAAAGTATTTAAAAAATAATTTAAATTATTTAAAAAATTACCTAATGACACTTTAAATTATTTTAAATGTATTTCAAATCGTTTCAAATAATTTAAAATATTTAAAAAGTGCTTTAAATTATTTTATAACATTTAAAATCACTTAATTAAAATTTTATTTTACGATTAATAGATTTTAGAATTTATTTTGTATTTCAAATCATTTAAAGAAAGTTAAAATATTTAAAAAGTGCTTTAAATTATTTAATAATATTTAAAATCACTTAAACTTTTATTTTAAGATTAATGAATTTTAGAATTTTCCAATGTCATTTTTGTAAATATATTAATATAATATAGATAGTGATCACGAAATTAGGGTTACACAAGTAGTAATTAAGTACTCTTTTCTATTCATTTTATTTGTCATAATACAAGTTTTTTATTATTCTATTAAACATGATAATGAAGATTTAAGAGTAAAAAAAACAATATTTTTTATCAAAAATAATATAACTTTATTTTTATTTAGATTAATGTCTCTAATGTAGAATAAATAGGGTTAAATTAAGCATTAATTAACTTTTCTATTAATTAGAATAGAATAACATATAAAATAAATAAGGAGTAGAAATAGTAATAAGGACATAATAATAAAATTGTTCAAAATTAGAAATTTTAAGAAAGTCTGTAACAAAAACTAAATATCACTAGAAAATCCATCTTGAAAGAATCCATCGTGCACATCGATGCATTGACTGAAACTCGTCACATCTTCTCATTAGGGTTAGTGACTTGGCCGATGAAAATGACGACTCCCGACACATCTTCTCTCACCACAAACATGAACGGATGGTCCGCAACAAAATCTACCTCCTCTTCCTTAAACATCTGGAAGGAACACCCATAAGTCATATTCGCTACGGTTACAGCAGCCGCCTCCGTGCCTTCCTCATTCACCTCAATAAATGACTTGTGAAAAATTTGAGAGACATGAAGTTCATCATCTTTCTCAGCTGAATCAACCATCTCGGTCAAGCTACCTCTTTCGAATGGGAGAACCAATCCCCGTCTCTTGAGGACCTTAGATGCCTCGAACCGAAATTCCATTTTAAACTTGGGAACGAGAAACTTTCTGACCTTCACTGACATACGAGGGAGGTGGTTGTTGACAAAATCAACTTCCGACCCAAATTTCTCGACCAGGGCCGGGAGCCCATCTTTGGCATCGGGAAGAAATATGTGCATTGAGAATCTACGGTTATCCCGACCCTGCTTGTAGGGCAAGGTTAGGACTTTGAAACTGGCAAAGGCACCTATGAATTGCCTATTCCAGTTGGTCATGAAGGGTACTTGGACTGAAGTTCCGTTCAAGAGGTAGAATTTGTGGTGTTTTGTTCGGATTGAGTCGAACTTGTCCTGCCAGATGCCTTTGAAGTAGATGGCATTTGCAAGTATCAGCCTCGTTTCAGAATCAACGGAACCGGGTGGAAGTATATCTTTGATGAGGCCATTTGTATTCTCCGTGGCCCAAGCATTCACTTCTTCTCTAACCTTGTCAGCCTAATTTGGAAATCAAAAGACAATCAGTGTGATTATATCAAAAGTTAATTAATTCAATCTATAATCAAAGAGCTACTAGCTACTAATAATTTATTATCAATACACTTTTGTCCTGTATTGGTTGTCGCAATTCATTTACAAAGCAACTTACAAATATCAATATTAAATCTATTATTTGAAAAAATATACTCCATATGAACAAATCAATAGTTTTAAAATATCATGATCATCATATGTTATAACACACAAAATTATCTATATAATTAAACTAGTTTTTCTAGCGTATTGATTGATTAATTTTTCTAAATTAAAAGACTAGATCTAGCTATATCATAAACCCTAACCCTAACCCTAACCCTAACCCTAACCCTAATCTTAGGTACCTTAGTTTGAAAATCAACACGTTGACAAGAAGCTTTGTAATCGTTCTTGACGATTCCTTTGAAATCGGGCTTCAATGTGACGCTCCGATCGACCCACATGCCGTTGACGGTGGACAGGCTCGGCCCGCCGAGCGGTCGGCCGTCGGAGAACAGCAGCGTCGCTTGTTGCAACAAGCTCGTGTTGAGTTCCTCGCCGGACTCGGACTTGAAGTAAGAAAGGATCTGGTCACGGGTAGGAATCCCGACCCGGCCAGGATGAGGCCAAGGACGACGTGGATGGAAAGCGGCGAGAAGACGAGGTTGCCGCCTTTGGCTTCGGCGGAGATGAGGTGGCTAGCCAGCGACGAGGAGACGTCGGTCAGGTTGGGGATGGATTCTCTCTTACGCTTCACCATGGTTTTTTTATTTGATGGGCATCCAACAAATAATACGAAGACTATTTATAACCTGAATTAGTAAGCAATAAGGGAAATACAGTATTAACATATATTTATGGTATACATTAGATTCAATATTTTAATTTGTATGTATTAGGTTAACTTCAAATTTAGAAAGTAGTATAGTAGTGTACTACTTTGCCTAAGATTAGAAAGAACAAAATTATTTTTCCCTTTTAAATAGTTGTAATGTATATTATTTTATAATAATTTTACAAAAGCAAATTTAAAGTGGTGTACTTAATTACTCTATAGGATTTTTTGGATTTTAAAGTTTAAAGTTTTTAATCAAAAAATTTAAGAGTTTATCTTAAAAAGTTTATAGAATCAAAAATTCTTAAAAAGTTTATAGGAATTCAAATAATAAGAAACTGAAATATTAAAAGCATAAAAAGATTTTGTATTTATTTCTGGAATGAGAATCTCATTGATGAAGACGATGCCAAAATAGCGGCTTACACGAGGCGGTATATATAGTCGATCAAGACACCTAAAACCCTAGCTGCTATTATGGAAAAATACAGAAAAGAAAATAAAGAATTTAATTCAAATTCATTCCCGTTGCTTCATCACGCGCACATGCTTCATAAGGGCTTTTATGACTTTTCCTGAGCTGGTAGCAAAACGACGTCGTACTCGCCTCAATACAAATCAAAATTTGGGGGCTCGATTTAGGGTTATAAAGTAGGGGCAGAAACCCTAATTTCATGCATAATTCATGCAGGGTTTATTACCCCCCCTCGCAATCCGAGCTCCGGTAAAGAAGTGAGGGTGAGTTTGCGCTCCAAACGGAGGAAGGATTGATGAGAAAGAGGCTTTGTGAAGATATCTGCAGTCTGATCGAAAGCTGGAATGTGTTGAATGTGGATTTGGTTCGACTGCACTTTTTCTCGAATAAAATGCAGATCAATCTCAATATGCTTGGTTCTAGCTTGAACCACAACATGGTGTGACATATGGATATCGCTTGTGTTGTCAACCCAAAGGCGAGGAGGATGTTTCAGAGGTACCATGAGCTCTTGCAAAAGGGATTTTATCCAAGTCACTTCAACAATAGCAAGAGCAATGCCTCTATATTCAGATTCAGCACTGAATCTAGAAACGATATGCTGCTTCTTAGAGCTCCAGCTAAGAAGATTGGATCCAAGGAAAACACAGAAACCAGATGTGGATCTTCTGTCATCAATATCAGAAGCCCAATCTGCATCTGAGAAGGCATGAAGTGGCAAAGAAGCTAATTTGGAGAAGAATAAACCCTGGTTGGAAGTACCTGAAACATACCTCAATAATATTTTCACGGCTCTAAAATGAATATCAGTAGGAGCTTGCATGTATTGGCTCAATTTGTTAACAGCAAATTGAATATCAGGCCTTGTAAAGGTGAGGTATTGCAAGCCACCTATCAGCTGTCTATAGATGGTTGGCTCAGATAAAAGAGTTCCATCAGTTTTGGAAATGGTAGTGGAGCTGACCATGTGAGTTGGGGTAGACTTAGCATGTTTAAGGCCAGCTCTCTCAAGAAGATCATTGGCATAAGATGTCTGTGTGAGAAGCATACCACCAGAAACATAAGAGACTTCAATGCCAAGGAAATAATGAAGTGAGCCAAGATCTTTGAGAGAAAAGGTTTGTGAAAGAGACTGTATGGCCTCATTGACAACTGATGGAGAGCTACCAGTTAATATTATATCATCCACATATACCAAAAGGAAAACAGTGGACTTGGAATTGGACCTGATATATAAACTGGAATCAGCTTTGGAACCATGGAATCCCATTTTATTAAGAGTGATTTTCAGTGTATCAAACCAAGCTTTGGAGGCTTGTTTGAGCCCATATATAGCCTTGTTGAGGTTACAGACATGATGAGGCTTTGTGGGGTGTTCAAACCCTGGGGGTTGATGTTGGAATTCGATATCCCGGGCTATTAAAATTTGCAGAAACAATAACCCGATCAAAAACCCGTCGCCGGAGATCACGCGAACACCGCATTACGCGCCGGAGTCCGACCGAGGAGACCACGCACCCGAAGGCACGCGGTTGCCCCCAGCCGAACCCCCGCGAGGCGGGGTTCACGCGATCGAACACCGATCGCGTCCAGCGATCGGTCGGGGCTGCCCAGCATCCCCCGCGGCGAGTCCGGCGACTCGCCGCCGCCTGGAGGACCCCACCATCGAGGTGGGGGGAAGGAGCGCGGCACCAGCCCGCGCTCCAGCGATCGATCCTCGTGATCGATCGCACGCCCTCGGCCCAGCCGAGGGTCGATCCTCCTCGCGCCTCGAAACCCTAGCGGGCGATCGCCGTGGTCCGGCGATCCTAGATCGCCACCACGCGTTCGTCCTCTATTCCGGGGTTCGTACCTCGGATCTTGGTTCTACGGTATTTTCAATAATTATCGAATAAAATCATCAAGGGTGTTTAACGATTTTATACCTTCGATTCGTTGTTTGGAGAAACGAGATCAATCGATGACCTTTGAATCTTCTCACGTATTCCTTGCACTCGTTCGAACGTCGGGTGGGCGACGATCCTCCGAACTCTATGGATCTCCTTCACAAACTCTCTAGAATATCAAGTATGATAATCTTGTCTTATGATTTGTGAAGACCATGTAGTGCTTTTATAGGCTACGTAGGGGATCTAAAGGAGGTGGAATATTGGGCTTCCAATATTAATGATTAAATTGAGCTCAAGCCCAAATCTATTAATCCCATTAATATTAATTAATTTTATTTTCCACTATATAAAATTAATTGCACTCCCAATATTAAACCATATTATATCAAATAATATTATCTCCGGTAGTATTATTTATTCCGTGTATTTAAGATTTAAATATCCATGAATAAAATTTATTTATTTCTTAATAAATTTATTTATCTCTTATATCCGAGAATAGTACCACTCAACTTTATTATTATGTGGGAACAAATCCACTCGCGAGGTTTACATAATAAATCCTTATGAGCTCATCTCGGGGATATTATCAACCCTTACGGGATACACTTTTTCCCGTCAAGAATTCACGTCATGTCATATATAAAATATAGTGACCCAACTTTACCGGTAATTGACCAGATATGCTAATCGGACAATTCCTTTGGAAAATCAAAGTCACTTATATTAAATATACACACCCGCAATAGTATCGGGGATTAAGAATAAAATACTCTGAGATTTAAATCAATTATCAAAGGCAATCCTAATTGATAAATCTCAAGCGATCCGCCCAATACACCAAGTGTATAAGTGTGATAAAATAATTAAGACAAATTATTTTTCTCTCTCGCACAACGACTATACCGATGGATTTGTCCGTGTCCATCTAGGTCGTGAGCAACTGTTCGATAAAATACGAGTAACCGATAGTATGATCTTCCGTGTGACGACGCACACCATACTAACTACAACGTATATAATCTAGGACTATAATTTGCATATATTTAATTAACAATAATTAAAAGCAAATGAATGTTTATTTATTAATAGATAAATGACAGTGTACAAGTAGTTCAAAACACTTAAATCTAGATATTAAGTATACCACTCCAACAGTTGACTCATAAAAATGGGAGTGCTGGAGTCAAGCATTCCATGTAAAAAGGCATTATCCACATCTAGATGTCTGAGCTGCCAACCTTTTGAGAGGGCAATGGAGATGATTAATCTGATGGTAGTGGGCTTAACAACAGGGCTAAAAACCTCCTGATAGTCAATGCCAGCAAGTTGACTAAACCCCTGAGCAACAAACCTAGCTTTGTGCTTAAGAATGGTACCATCAGAATTCTTTTTGAGCTTAAACACCCATTTAGATCCAATGAGATGTTGTTAAGGGTTCTGAGGGACAAGATCCCAGGTATGGTTGGAAAGAAGAGCTTTGTATTCTGTATTCATAGCAGAAAGCCATTTTGGGTGTTGAAAAGCTTGTTTGTGATTTTTGGGTTCAGAAATGGACAAATCAGGAATATTGGTATTGGATAAGAGAGCAGAGAGATAGGATTTAGGTTTAAAAATTCTATCCTTTGCTCTAGTGATCATAGGATGCTGATTATCATTATTGGGAGCTGTGAGAATAGGATTTGGATCAGAAGGAGAACTCTGAGAATTCTGAGGAACAATATTCTCAGAATCAGAAACAATGGTATTATTCTCTTCATGATCTAAATTGGGTACATCTGGAAAAGGAGATTGAGGTTCTGGTATTGGTATTTGTGGAGTTAAAATGGGTAAGGGAGGGAGGGTATGTGATAAAGGACATGTAGAATGGCTATTTGGGGCAGAGACAACAGGTGAGGTTGTTATAAGCTTGGCAGGAAAAACAACCTCATTAAAAATCACATGCCTGTTGTATATGACTCTTCCATCAGGAAGAAGTAGTTTGTATCCCTTGTATTGGTTGTTGTAACCAAGGAAAATACAAGGTTGAGACCTGGAATCCAGTTTATCAGAATTATATGGCCTCAAATGGGGGTATGCTTCACAGCCAAACACCCTTAAGTAAGTGTAATCAGGAACTTTTCCAAAAAGCAATTGATAAGGAGATTTAAATTTAATGGTGCTTTGAGGTATTCTATTGATCAAATGAACAGCAGTGCTAAAAGCATCATCCCAGAATTCTTTGCCAAGACCAGAATGAGAAAGAAGCCCAATACCAGACTCAACAATGTGCCTATGTTTCCTCTCAGCTGCACCATTATGTTCAGGAGTATAAGGGCATGAAATATGGTGTTCAATCCCACAAGCTGCAAAACAATCACTGAGGGGTTTGTATTCAAAGCCGCCATCACTTTGAATCACTTTGATTTTCCTGTTAAACTGATTCTCCACAAGTGATTTAAAATTCATAAAAGCTTGTTGAGTATCAGATTTATGTTTCAGAAAATATATCCACACAAATTTACTATAATCATCAATAAAAGAGACATAGTAGTTACTGTCATTGATTGAGGTAATAGGGGCAGGGCCCCATAGGTCAGTGTGGATTAGGTTTAAGGGTACAATAGAGTGAGAATTGCTAGCAGGAATTGGTAATTCCTCATTCACCTCGATAAAGCACTTGTGAAAAACGTTAGTGACAAACAAGTCCTTATTATCAACCATCTCAGTTAAGCCACACTCGAAAATCAACTTCTGACCCAAGTCTCTCAACCAGGGCTGGTAGCCCATTTTTGGTATTGGGAAGAAAGATGTGCATTGAGAATCTACGACGTTTATCCTGACCGCGCTTGTAGGGTAGGGTTAGGACTTTGAAACCTTTAAAGGCACTTATGAGTTGTGTATCATAGCTGGTCATGAAGGGTGCTTGGACTGAGCTTGCATTCATGATGTAGAATCTGTGGTCTCTTGTTAGGGATGAGTAAGTCGAACTTATCTTCCCAGACTCCTTTGAAGTAGATGGCATTTGCAAATATGAGCCTCGTTAAAGAACTGACCGAACCGGCCGGGTGGAAGTATATCTTTGATGAGGCCGTTCGTTTCCTTGTCGGCCCAAGCGTTCACTTTTTTTCTAACCTTGTCCGCCTATGAAAATCAAAGGAAATTTGTATAAATTCAATCCAATTAAAGAATATATAGTGTAATACTAGATAATTATGCACTATAAATAACAAAGAATCAGCACATAATTCTTGGGAAGAGAGGGGTACATTGTAATCTCAAATTTGAAATACAAATTAATTTCATTTTTAGGGTAAGATATTAATTAATTGCAAACATTGAGATAATTGTATTTATAACTAGAGCAATTAATGAATATATATATATGAAACCCTAACCCTAATTACATAAAATATTAAACCCTAACCCTAATCATACACGTACCTTAGTTTCAAAATCAACACGCTTACAAGCAGCTTTGTAATCGTTCTCGACGATTCCTTTGAAATCAGGCTTCAAGGTTAGGCTCCGATCGACCCACATGCCGTTGGCGGTCGACAAGCGCGGCCCGCCGAGCGGTCCGCCGTCCGAGAGTACCATCGTCGCGTGCTGCGACCAGAGCTTCTTGAGTTCATCGACAGAGACGACGAGACGCCGGCGAAGTTGGGGATGTAATAGTCTCTCTTCCGCTTCCCCATGTTTATAAGTTTTTATGCACAACCAATACATAAGAAATAATATGAGTGCATTGCGCTATTAATTTATGTACACAATTACATTTAATTAAATTAAATAATCTCAATGAATAAACAAATATCTTTCATAGATATTATTATTCTATACAATTAAAATTAATGAATCTCAGATAATTACTATTTATTCTTATATATTTCTTAATTTTTAAAATAAAATATTTTTATGTGAAAGATTGGGAAAAACATAAAACTTAATTCTCGATCACGCCTTCGATTTAATTTCCTTTATAAACAAAAAAATATTTTATGCATGGGCAAGATATGTTAAAAAGAAAAATATTTTCCATTTTTAGAAAAATAAAATTCTGTGTCACAATGGGTATCCTATATATAGGTAATGAAATTCCTTATAGGGTAAAGATTTTGTTTATATATAGTACTATATCCGTCTCACAAAATTTTTTCAGTTTTTTTTTCTTTTAAACTACAATTTATGGGAAGATGATACAGTTACACAAGGTGTACCGGACTTCCGGTACACCGCCAATGAAAATTCAACACGTGGAATTATTACATTAATTAATTAAATAATTAATATTTTAATTATTATTAAATTAAATTATTAATTAGGAAAATAAATCTTCAAAATCTTCTAAAATATGCAAAAATAAAATTAATATTATATTTCCTAATATTAAATATACTACAAAATCTATGAGATTTTTTCCCCTTATAATATTACTAACAAAATAAAATAAATTATATATATATATATATATATATATATATATATATATATATATATAAAATCGAAAAAAAAATTAGCTTAAGTAAAAAAAATTAAAAAATATTTTATTTTTTAAAAATAAAATGATATAACATAATTTAATTTTTAATTTTATATTAAAATAATATTTCACACTAAATTTAAAAAATGTCATCTCGTTAAAAAATAATATTTAAAGTAAAAAAAATTATATTTAAAGTAAAAAAAATAATATTTTAAATCAAATATTATGCGATTTTTATTTAAATTATTTTTTCTATTTAAAAAAAATATTCAATTCAAATAATATGTTCAATTTTAAAATATTATCGTAATAGAGATCTACGCGCAAATTATCTCTATCAAATTATCTCTATCATTTTATCTTGTATCAATGTTGAGTAAAAATGAATTTATATGTTTATTTTTGTATTATCTTTAGAAAATGTTACATTCATTGAATAAATTTAATATTCTTAAAAAATTATTGTGATATTTGAAAATTACATTTATAAAATTAAAAAAAGATAATTTATTCATTAAATAAATATAGTAATGTTTTATTTTATTTTTGTACTATCTACATTTACATAGAAAATTTGAATTTTTTCTAAGAAAAATAATTTTTTAATGTTTTAAAATTTATAATTAGGAATTAAAATTATAATAATATATGTAATTTTCTAAACTTACTATGAATACATCATGAATTCTTTGATTTTGTGAAAAATCAATATTTATTTTATTTAATATATTTATTTAATTTCACACGTTGATAATATGTATTTGAAAATTAAACGACATTTTATTACGTTGTTTAATTTAATTTTGCGTGACTACAAGTGACATAATTTTGCTTGACTATAAATTATTTACATTAATTATTTTGACATGAAATTAACTTTTAAAACCATACTCAATTTACTTAACATTGATGCAGTCATACAAGATAAACTATAAAGATAAGTTGTTCCGTAGATCTCGATTGCAATAATATTTTAAAATTGAACATAATATTGGAATTGAATACATTTTTATTTTATTGAAAAATATAATTAAAAGTGAGATAATATTAAAAATTGAGCTATCAAATGTAATATTTAAATCAAAATATTATTTTTATTTAAATTATATTATTTTTATTTTTAATAAATACGAAACATAATATCACATGTCATAATAATATTAAAATATTTTGACATGCTTATATGCAAAATACTTTTCTTACAATTTAATCTTAAAAAATAAAATTAATTATTGTCATTTGTACATAAATAACGATAGAATGAAAAATTAATAGAATTATTTGACTCAATTCAATATTTGATTCAAATTTTCATGGTTCTTAAAAATATAAATACTAATTATGAATTCATTTTTATTTCATATTTACCTATATAATATAGATTGAATGAATCATTTATTTTAAAACAATAATTATCACGTACACATATATTATTCATATTTTTTAAATATATTTATTTATAAATTAAATAATTAAATTAGTGTATATAAAATTTAATATTATATAAATTAATTTTATTTAAAAAAATGAAATATAAATATATTTTTTTAAAAAGTTACGTTTTTTTGTTGTAAAAATCCTAAGTTTTTTTTTCAATTTAGTATATATATTATTTTATTTTATTTTATTTGTTAGTTAATATTATATTATAAGAGGAAAAAATGTTATAGATTTTGTAGTATATTTAATATTTGGAAACATTATATTGATTTAGTTTTTGAACTTTTTAGAAGATTCTTATGATTTATTTTCCTAATTAATAATTCAATTTATAATAATTAAAATAATATTTATTTAATTAATTAATTAATTAATGACACGTGTCACATTTTGATTGGCGGTGTACCGGAGGCTGGGTACACCTTGTGTAACTGTAGCCTTTTCCCAATTTATGGGATAGAAGGAGTAATATATTTTGAATGTTTTTTTTTTCTTTTAAATTACAATTTATGGGACGGAAGGAGTAATATATTTCGGATTTGATAAATCTGGGACCCATAGTAAATAGTTGACAACTAGACATATACACGTCGTCCGGATAACGATTTGAAATAATTTTGTACTCCGTTCACAAAAGTCTTCATGCTTTTATATATATAGTTGGAACTGTTCCTATTATTTAATTAGGATTGAATGGGCTTGTATATGGAGTTCATGGGTCAATGGATTCCTATTATTTAGGATTGAATGAGCTTGTATATGGAGTTCATGGGTCAATGGAATTATTCCGGTGACATACGTATTGGCAAGTAAAAAAAAGTCAGCGTTCACCACCTGTGAATATAACTTTGAGACAGAGGGAAAAAAAAAATGAGAAAGAGGGATAAAAAAAAATCAGCGTTGACCACCTGTGACTATTGTTAGAGATAATAAGTGCATGGTTAAACCCTAATTACCTTTTTATTATTCTCATTGGCTACAGCTCATTAACCAGTACATGAGCTGTATATTTTGGCTTCTAGCTCGACCTCGGGATACCCTACACGTGGCCTATTCTAGTTCATAGGATATGTAGCTAGGGTTTAGCTGTGTCATATATATAAGCTGTTATTGTATTGTCTGCAGCTTTGAGCTGAATATATCTTTTAATGGCAATCCATATGTAGAATGTTTTCTGCATAAAGTTTTCACCTTTATTTTCTCTTTCATGTTTTAATCATCAAATCCTTTCATGGTATCAGAGCTGGGACCGGATCAACCTCAAGTCACCATCAACAAGCAGTAGGAGCTAAGCACGTGTCTCCAAGATGAGTGGTGAGAGATCATCATCAGAGGGCTCACAAAACTCCATTCAAAATCAGAATGGAAACCTCATTCATCCCCAACACCAGCTTATCTCCATTAAGTTGAATGGAGACAATTATCTGCTTTGGAAAATGCAGATATCTACAGCCATTAGAGGATATGGCTTGGAAAGCTTTCTCCGGCAAGATGAAGCACCAGGAAAGGTCACCTTCAATCCAGATACAAACAAGGTTGAACCAAATCCAGAATATACTCACTGGTGCAGACAAGATCAGCTGCTGGCTTCATGGATCTTGTCCTCTCTCTCAGAAAGCTTACTCATTATGATGGTTGGTCTGGAAACATCAGCTCAGATCTGGGAAGCCCTAGATCTGAATTTCAGCTCTCAATCCGCAGCCAAGAAGATGCAATACAAGCTGCAACTTAGCACTATCAAAAAGGGAGCTTTATCTGTGAGAGACTATCTTAATAAAGTAAAAAACTGTTGTGATTTGCTTCAGTCAGCAGGGCACAAAATCTCAGAGGAGGATCAAATCTTACAAATCCTTGTTGGCTTAGGAAGTGATTTTGATCCTATTGTAGTGGCCATAACCTCCAGATCAGAGAGTTGCAGGTTGAGAGAAGTGTACTCCATGTTAATGAGTTATGAAACCAGGTTGGAGAGTCTAAATCCTTCACCTGTGAATGTTGAAGGCTCAAATCCCTCTGCAAATGCTGCTCAGTTTCAAAAGAAATTCAACAACACTAATAGCAGCTCAAACTCTCAATATGGTAGAGGGAGAGGCAACAACAATGCAAGAGGTAGAGGAAGGTCACCTGCAAGAGGAAGAGGGGGAAGAGGTGCAGCTAGAGGAAGGGGAACTGGTCCCTGTCAAATCTGTAACTACACAAACCACACTGCAGACAAGTGTTATTATAGGTTTGACTCTTCTTATGGACCCTCTGCTGAACCTAACCAAAACAACTCAAGTCAGAATATCACTGCATACAATGCTAATCAAGGTGCTTCTACCTATAACTACACTGAAAATGATGGAGGTGATGGAAATTGGTTTGCTGATTCTGGTGCCACTAATCATCTCACAAATGAGTTCAACAATTTGACCACTGCCTCAGAATACAATGGAAGCAACAGAGTCCAGATTGCAAATGGCTCAGGTATGACTATCTCACATATTGGAAAATCCATTGTTAAATCCACATCTGGCCATTGTTTTACTCTTACTGATCTTCTTCATGTTCCTAATATTGCCAAAAACCTCCTTAGTGTCTCTCAATTTTCAAAAGACAACAAAGTCTATTTTGAGTTTCACCCTCATTCTTGTTTTGTTAAGGATCAGGCCAGTCACAAAGTTCTACTCCAAGGCATTCTTGATCAAGGCTTGTATAAGTTTGATCTTCACCCTGTCCACCACTCCATCAATTCAACTTCAACCTTTCAGTCTACTCAGTCAATCCCTTCAGCTTCCTCAGCTCTCCTAGTGAATAAAGTCAAGTCCAGTCTTTCCTTGTAGCATGGAAGATTTGGTCATGCTTCAAATAAAGTTGTTAAGATAGCACTAGGATCTGATTTTGGAAAATTATGTAATGACTCTTTGAATGTCAATGATAACTCCATTTGTGATTCTTGTTTGAAAGCTAAGTCTCATGCCCTCCCTTACAATCTTTCTACTTCTGTTTATCACAAACCTTTTGACCTAATTCATACAGATGTATGGGGTCCCTCACCTTAAAAATCACAAAATGGATTCATATATTATGTTGCCTTTATTGATCAGTTTACCAGATTCACTTGGATCTATTTACTTAAAACAAAATCTGAGGTATCTACTGCCTTTTCACATCTCTTTACCCTTGTTCAAACTCAATTTAAAACAACCATTAAAGCTGTATAATCTGATGGAGGGGGAGAATTCATTGGTCTGACCAACTTTCTTCAAAAGAATGGGGTTACTCATAGGATGTCTTGTCCTTATACACCACAACAAAATGGCCTAGCTGAGAGGAAACATAGGCATGTTGTAGAGGTAGGTCTGTCACTTTTGGCTCATTCTAACCTACCTATGAAGTTCTGGGATGATGCCTTTGTAACAGCAGTGTATCTCATCAATAGAACTCCATCCAAAGTCATTAATTTCAAGTCTCCTTTTGAACTGTTATATCAAACCAAGCCCTCTTATACTCATCTCAGAACATTTGGTTGCCTTTGCTATCCCAATCTCAGACCTTTTAATAAAAACAAGCTCCAATACAGATCCCTACCCTCCACTTTCATTGGTTACAATAGTAAATACAAAGGCTATAAAATTCTCCTACCTTCAGGCAAAATCATAATTTCCAGAAATGTGATCTTTGATGAAACCAGTTTTCCCTTCTCTACCAACTCAAAACCTATAAACACTTTAACTCAGAATATACCTCAGAGTGTTGGCCCTCCACCTATCATTCATCACACTTCAAATCAAAATACAAAAATTAACAATCCCTCTCTCTCATCTGATTCTCCAAATCCCTCTGAGCAGGCTTTCTCACCTGTTCCACAGTCTCCCTCTCACACTCCTGTGAATTCAAAATCATCCTCTAGCTCTTCTACTTCTCATCATACACCTGTCTCTATACCTACCTCAGCTTCCAGCAACTCTACCATTCCTCTTTATGTGGATTTACCAATATGTCATGATAGTGTACCTGACAATGCTGCTAATCCTGGTGCCTCTAGTGCTCCTTTGTGTCCTGCAGGTACACATCACATGGTCACAAGGTCCAGAACAGGCTCTCTGAAACCTAAGGTGTTTCAATCTCATCTTACTGAGCAGACTCCTTCCTCTTTCAAGGAAGCTTTGTTGCATCCTCACTGGAAAAAGGCTATGGAAGAAGAGTATTTAGCCTTGCTAAAAAACAAGACATGGACTTTGTGTGAACCTCCATCTCATCAGAAGATTATCAGTTGCAAATGGATATTCAAAATTAAGACAAATGCTGATGGAAGTGTAGCTAGGTACAAGGCTAGGCTGGTTGCTAGAAGCTATGATCAAGTGCAAGGGTTTGATTTCTCTGAAACATTCAGTCCAGTTGTCAAAGCAACTACAATCAGACTTGTTATCTCCATAGCTGTTACAAAGGGTTGGTCTATAAAACAATTAGATGTCAACAATGCCTTTTTAAATGGAGATTTAATGGAAGATGTATATATGCAACAACCTCCTGGATTTGAAGTGTGTTTCAACTCCTCCCAGATTCCAGTATGCAAGTTGTCAAAGGCTATTTATGGCCTGAAGCAGGCCCCAAGAGCTTGGTCTGACAAGCTCAAACACACTCTACTGCAACTAGGTTTCTCTTCCAGTAAATCTGATGCCTCTCTATTCTATAAATCCTCTACTTCTGGATGTATTTGATGGTACCGGTATACCGATCCGATCGATATACCGTGTGTGCGGAAGCGTGTAAAGCGATAGATCTACTATGCCATGATCTTAGTGCACACAAATATGTATAGACACACATATATTTATATATATATATACATCCAATATATATATATATATATATAGAGATCAACGAGTTCTTACATGTGATGATGAAATGATTCGTTGTTGTTGATGAGGAGGTGTTGAGTCGATTGAACCACCTCAATGGATCACTTCGAAATGTTCACCTTGGAATGACCTCGTCACTCCTTTGGATCGCCCGGATGTTGAAGCCGCACAAATGGCCCGGCCTCTACGTGTTGCACACGAACCCGGAAAATGAACTTGCTTGCTTGTTAGATTGAAGTGGTTCTCCAAGAACTCTTTTTTCTCTATTTGGTGTGATTTTCGTAGCTGAATATTGTGGTGAGAAAATCAGCATTTTCTCACCTATTAAACCATGAAATAATCACCAAGTAACCTCCCCCATAATGGTGATATTGATGTAGAATCATTATCACACATTAAGGTGTGTTAATGGTGAAGTTGAATGGTCATGTCCACATCCTCATGCCACATTGCATTGGATGTGGTCCCATTAGCTTGCATGGCATGCCATGTCACACCATGTGACATGCATTCCATGCAAGCCATGCATCCCATGCATGTACGTAAATCACATCGAATATAAACCTAGTTTATATATTTGTCGATTCCAAATCGACTCATTTTAGCAAACACTTATAGTTCGTATTTTCGGCTCGTGTGTGACCCTGTAGGTATAATTATCGATCAATATTATATTGCTCCCAGCAATAAATATTATCTAATAATTATTTAAACATCCATAGACGACCTTATGACTTTATCGATTGCACACGTAGGATCGAAGGACATATCCCAACAATCTCCCACTTGGCCTTCAGAGCCAGTGTGATGCCAATTTCCTGTTGTCACTTTATGTCTAAATTTGAACTTGAGGCAAGATTTGAGTCATCCTCAATCGGTTCAAACCTTTCTTGGACTTTGAGACAGACTGTAAAACCAGATTTATCACTATGATACGAATCTGGACGTGGCCACGTATTTTCCACAGTCTCGACTCTCCAAGTGGCCGGTAAGACATGTATCCCATTATAAAATGGAGGACAATCCCATCTTGTCAATCCAAGCTCTCCCACTTGCTTCCTGATATACCCAATAACAAGTTTTATAACCTCCTTTTACGAAAGGCGTTTACTTGTATCAAAGTACACCATTTTACAATGGAATTACTCTGGACTACTCAGGTCAGAGGAAATTGCTCGACAGTCAATGAAATAGTATTATGACTCGAAATCTTAAATACTATTCCAGTCGGGTCTGTTCGATCATTAGCTCTCAGCTAATATCTATGTAATTGTATTTGATGTCCCACATCACTAGCCCATGAAGCAGCGCTATAGTACACATTACAATCTAGTTCTTTGTATCGTCAGTTTGTCCGTACTCGATGATACGAACTAGGAACAATTTATGATTTAATTATATTAGTTCAACAATTGGGACTTCATTATGTGGTAAGTCGACCTCATAACCCAATTAATATAATTTAATCATTTGGACAATTCATACAATTTAAACCACAATTATATGAAGAAATTATATCATAAAAGATACGTGAATGTTTACATAAACTCCAAAAGTAGACAATACAGTAATAGGAATCACAATCCATCTCTAAGATATCGTATCCCTATTGCAGTCGTATGAGCATCATGCTTTGACTGCTGGAGTGGTTTAGTTAACGGGTCTGCAACATTATCATCAGTTGCAACTTTATTTATCTCGATGTTGAAGGTACCGATATACCGATCCGATCGATATACCGTGTGTGCGGAAGCGTGTAAAGCGATAGATTTACCATGCCATGATCTTAGTGCACACTTAATGTGTATAAGAACACATATAAACATATATATATACACATCCAATATATATATATAAGGTTCAACGATTACTTACTTTTGGTGATCGTTGACTTTGGTTAATGTCGTTGAGGTGGTGTTGAGTCGATTGAACCACCTCAAATGGATCAGCCTCTTGAAGCTCTCCTTGTGAATGACCTCGTCACTCCTTTAGATCGTCCGGATGTGGAAGCCGCACAATTGGCCCGGCCTCTACGTGTTGCACACGAACCCGGATAATGAACACCTTGCTTGCTTGAGAATGAATCTCCAAGATCATCTCTTTTCTCTCTATTTGAGTGAAATTTCGTGGCTGATCCTATTGTATGATGAAAAAATGATTTTCATCCATATAAGTGCATCATTATGCATACCATTACACCCCTTTGTAACCTACAACATAATGGGCATCATAATGCACCATAATCATGCAAAGGGGTTACAAAGGAGGTGAAAGGTCATGCCACATACACATGTCACTATGCATTGTATGTGGTCCCACTTGCTTGTGTGGCATGCCATGTCACACTATGTGACATGCATCCATGCAAGCCATGCATCCCATGCATGTTAATTAATTCCACGTAAATATTGATTCTAAATCAATATATTTATCAAGCATTGTACATCATCTTTGAGTCCGTGTGTGACCCTGTATGTATGATTTATTGATCAATATTATATTGTTCCCAACAATATAATATTATCAAATAATCATTTAACATCCATAGACGACCTTATGACTTCATCGATTGCACACGTAGGATCGAAGGACATATCCCAACAATCTCCCACTTGGCCTTCAGGGCCAGTGTGCTGCCAACTTCCTGTTGTCACTTTATGTCTAAGTTTGAACTTGAGGCAAGACTCGAGTCATCCTCAATCGGTTCAAACCTTTCTTGGACTTTGAGACAGACTGTAAAACCAGATTTATCACTATGATACGAATCTGGACGTGGCCACGTATTTTCCACAGTCTCGACTCTCCAAGTGGCCGGTAAGACATGTATCCCATTATAAAATGGAGGACAATCCCATCTTGTCAATCCAAGCTCTCCCACTTGCTTCCTGATATACCCAATAACAAGTTTTATAACCTCCTTTTACGAAAGGCGTTTACTTGTATCAAAGTACATCATTTCACAATGGAATCACTCTGGACTACTCAGGTCAGAGGAAATTGCTCGACAGTCAATGAAATAGTATTATGACTCGAAATCTTAAATACTATTCCAGTCGGGTCTGTTCGATCATTAGCTCCCAGCTAATATCTATGTAATTGTACTTGATGTCCCACATCACTAGCCCATGAAGCGGCGCTATAGTACACATTACAATCTAGTTCTTTGTATTATCGGTTTGTCCGTACTCGATTATACGAACCAGGAACAGCTATATGATTCAAGTATATCAGTTCAACCATTGGGACTTCATTATGCGGTAAGTCGACCTCATAACCCAATTGATATAACTTAATCATTTGGACAATTCATATAAATTAAACCATATTTATATGAAGAATTATGTATTATACATATGAGTGAATGCTTACCAAATCTCCAAAAGTATCTAATACAGTAATAGAAATCACAACCCATCTCTAAGATGTCTGATATCTATTGCAGTCGTGAAAGTCTCAAGCTTAAACTGCTGGAGAGGTTTAGAAAGCGGGTTTGCAACCTTATCAAAAGTTGCAACTTTATTATCTCGATGTCTCCACAAAATTATCTCCCAGATAATGTGGAACTTCCTGAGCACCAGTTTTAGACTTGTGGTGCTTCCTAGCTCATTGGCTTGCGCGATAACTCTACTATAAATAGAGAACTATCGGATGGGCTGAGCTAGTTATGCCACCTAGTTCATTCAAGAACTTTCAAATCCTAACTGTCAACATTACTGCATCCAATGCAATACTGTGCTCAGCTTTTGTAGTTTAATCAGCTATATTGCATTGCATGGAACTATTTCAGCAAATATCACCTCTAACCAGACAAAAGATATAACCAGATTAAAATCGGAAATTATCTTAGTCTGTTTTGAAGTTAGCATTCAATCAGGTTGTTAATATCAACTCTTTTTGTCTTCCAAAGACAACAAAATATTCTTTAGTCCATCTAAGGTACATAAGAATATTCTTGGTCGCAATCTAACGCGCCTCACCTGGATTTCCTTGAAACTGACTCGTCATGCTCAAAGCATACGATACGTCCGGTCGTGTACATATCATGGCGTACATTATAGACCCCATTGCCGAAGCATAAGTAATGTTTTCCATCCTCTTTTGCTCATCAAGTCACTGTAGGGCCTTGAATCTTGCTAAGAGATGTGCCATGAGTAATTGGAATGAGACCCTTTTTGGCGTCTTTCATTCTGAACTTATCAAGTACCTTATCAATATAGGTCACTTGACTAAGCCCAAACATCATTTTCGATCTGTTCCGACAGATCTTGATGCCCAATATGTACTGTGCTTCTCCAAGATCCTTCATTGAAAAACAATTCCCAAGCCATTCTTTAATAGAATTAAGCATAGAAACAGTGTTTCCAATAAGGAGTATGTCACCGACATACAACACAATTAATACAACGTAACTCCCACTGATCTTCTTGTAAAACAAGACTCTTCCGAGTTCCTCTGAAATCCAAATCCCGGTATGGATTCATTGAACTGAAGATTGCTACTCCGATATGCATTCTTTATTCCATAAATAGAACTATAAGCTTGCATAATTTCTCAGCCTTATTAAGATCGATAAAACTCTTTGGCTGTGTTAAAACACAGCCTCTTCTAGAATCCAATTCAAGAAGTTAGTTTTAACATCTAATATTACCATAACTCATTATCAAGATGAGTAGTAATGGCTAAGATAATCTGAATGATTTAATCAAAGCAATTGGTGAAAGTTTTTCCATAATCCACCTCGTGAATAAAACTTTTACCATCAACCTTGCTTTGAAAACCCTAAGTTTTCCATATGTCTGTTTAGATCTTAAAGATCTATTAGCATTCATTGGGTCTAACCCTGTGATGCAAATATATCAAGTTCCAAACTTGATTATCAGATATTGATATCATCTCAGATTTCTTGGCACCATGCCAATTTTCAGTAGCTGGACTCGTCATAGCTTGGAATTAGGTCGAAGGTTCACCGCTTTCCAAAAGCATGAATTCATATCTCTCATTGGTCACAATATCTAAGTATTTGAATAATAGAGATAGATTTATGCCTTTCGGACCTACGAGGGCTGGTACGGCTTCCAAAACCATAAGAATACTCTCAACCCAGTCTTGAGTATTCATCGTTAGTTGTTTCACTTGAACCTCGTTCAAGACAACCGAGCTCCCACTGAATTTCTAGGAAAGATAACTCTTTTCAAGAAAATCACTATCTCGAGCAACAAAATATTGTTCTCAGATAGATCGTAGAAGTTGTACCCTCGAGTTTCTTATGGATACCATAAAGAAAATTTTATCCCATTTGAGTTCAAGCTCTATAGAGATAAATCTCGTCAGAGAAGCTTTTAGAACCTCAAATTTTGATGAAAACAATTTAGGGACCCTCCCTTTCCATACCTAGTATGGTGTCTTATCAACAGCTTTTGACAGCTTCCTATTCAATGTATAAGTTGAAGTCTAGAATTGTGTGTTCCCAAAAGAGACCAGTAGTTCATTTAGACCTCTCATCGAATGGTCGAACTATATCTAATATAGTTTGTTTTCTCTTTTCCGAAACATAACCTTCATGTGCTTGTGAACTAATAGGTTCCACATACATCAGTATGTATCATCCCTAATTACTCACATGTTCTCCTTTCTCCAAGAAAGATGACATTGTTATCTTTTCAATCACACATCATTCACATGTATCAAATGACTCCAAGTCAAATGATTCTAAAATTCCTTCTAAAAGAAGTTTCGTTACATGTTTAGATTTTGATTTGATCTAATCAACAATGTTTCAGTTATGTCTCATCGATACTTATTCTAAAATTATGTTTATATGATTTGTCAAGTTTAAAGTATACATAAACAATATAATAATCGTACCAAAACAAAGAATAATTCACAATTAAAATAGTTACCAAACTATTTAATAGTGAAAAACTAATCCATCAGTATCTAATACTGAACCAATATTCATTGTTTATTGAAGGTACGAAATTACATAGTTATAATACTCAAACAAGGCCCTAAGGCAAAACAACATCATATGATCATACGGCTAATGCAGCGACCTTCGCTCCATTTCTTGCCCGTAGATCGACATCTCTATTCACCAAACTTATACTTCTATGTAGTTCCTCCACATAAAAATGTGAGAACCACATTTGGCATCCAATACCCAAGAAGTAGAATTTGTGAAGTTTAATGTCTATATCATTAATACTTGAAGATGAAGCAACCCCGTTCTTCACATCTTCTTTGAACTTTGGGCAAATTCAATTATTCCCAATAATTGAGTCTCATTCAAATTTCCCATTCAAAATTATCTCAATGTCAAAACGTGATAAATCGTAAGTGAAAAATCGAAGTTTTCTAACCAGCGATATTATCATGCAATTGAAGCCCTATCTCTCATAAAATATGAGGGAGCCAACCAGACAATCGATTCACGCCATCCAATGGCTCGAAAGTCTCTAATTTGTGTCATTGATGAACTTAAGTGTTTTGGATTAAATCACTCCCCGAGGTGTAAATAATCATAACCTTAGAATCCATCATATGAAAGACAAATTAGGCATTTGTTTTGAAATTGAATAAAATATGAACTTTTATATGTTTGCAAGTAGTGTCCAACACTTTTGCAAAGACGCATTGAGATTCCCTAGGAACCCTAGTAGCCTTCTTGCCCATGCTCTTTTGAATACCCTATCCCATATCATAAGAATTTCCCTCTTAGGGTCCTTCTCTATCGCCGGCTCAGCAGCCTTGAGCATCCCGTGGAGCTCACGAAGCGATTTCTTCAAACCATTCATATGGAAAATTTAGCCTAAAGGCATTATAACCATCATGAGATTGGAGTATGAAATCGGTTGCCAAATAATCATCATAGGAAAAATCTAGGCAGTCACTTGAAACAAATAATCCAATCATTTGTTGCACATGTGATTCCATAGATTTCCATTTTTCCAGCCTAGCTGAAGCGATGACCCTGGTCATACCGAACCGCTCAATCTTAGCATATTCCCCGAACATGCTATTGAGTTGTTCAATGATATCTTAGGATGTGATTATCTAACACATTTTCCTTGTCTTCGTATTTGAGGACCATCCTCAAATTACGTTGTCAATCAAGAAAATTTATGTTGTTCAATTTTTTTTTACAATCAAGAATTGAACCAAACTTAAATTGAGTTGATATTTGACATGATAAACTACAAAAGAAAGATAACTAAAGTATGTAAACATCCACAAAGCGGTAAACAAATAAGGTTGTCTAACAATTGTACTTATTTATTTCATTTTGTTCAATTGATATCCAATATCATTGTCCCTTAGAACAAAACGATTCCGAGATCCTCATCTTGCAAATCATTAAGTCGACTGAGTCCGCACTTAAGTATTTCAAGATAGGTAGACATACCCATGTCAATGATATCTAATATCACTCTCGGTCGATGAGAGTCCCATTCTCATCTCATGTCTCGATAGCCACGCCTGCAGTGGATCTATCGATGAGAAAACCAAAGTCACGTGTAAAGGTCTAACCCTTACTCCCACTTATCCCAAGATAACAAGTAGTACCCCGCTGAGGCGGACCTACCAACTTATGATCGAGGACTTCATGAGTGTGATGTTTTTGGACAAGACATTATACTCATTATTTTGGGAACTTGCATGCATAGGTGTTTATATATAAGTTGAACATTTATAACATAAAACTACCTATAACTAGCAAAGCAAATAAATACGTAATCGAAAGGCCCCTAGAACCTCACAACTCTGAAACGAAAAGAATAAAAGCAACAAAATAGGCCTTGAACATCTTCTGGACTGGTCCTCGCCCTCCGTTTTAGTTCCGTGCCCTCCGATTTTGGTCAAATCTATTCCGTACCCATAAAACCACGAACAGCGCCCGCCGTTTCACAACCAGCGGTCGCTGAACACCACCGGCGGTCGCCGTTTCCAAAACGGCGCCCGCCGAAAGGTCCGGGAACAATCTGCCAAGACAAAAGGGCTTTCGGCGGTCGCCGTTTCCAAAACGGCGCCCGCCGAAACAAAACAGCGCCCGCTGGAGCTACAACGGCGCCCGCCGTTTGGCTCCAGCAGCCCGGTTTTGTCCGTTTTGCTTCGTTTTGCTTCGTTTCTTCTCGTTTTCGCCAGAGAGCCGAGATCCTCCATCAAACCATGGACTAAGTCCATCGCTTACAAGTAGTACAATACAAATATAATAGAAAAACCTATCTATTACAATTGATTCCAAGGGACGCAGCCCTCAAAAGACTATGGCCAATCGAAACGTAAAAAACGACGAATTCATTCACCCGATCACTAACGGTGGCCGGCCTTACATATAATCACATAATCACAATTAAACAATTAATCCAATTATGTTGATTAAACTTCTTGTGTCCAACACAAAAGTGTAAACGAGCCCTAGGCTCTGATACCAATTGAAGGTACCGATATACCGATCCGATCGATATACCGTGTGTGCGGAAGCGTGTAAAGCGATAGATTTACCATGCCATGATCTTAGTGCACACTTAATGTGTATAAGAACACATATAAACATATATATATACACATCCAATATATATATATAAGGTTCAACGATTACTTACTTTTGGTGATCGTTGACTTTGGTTAATGTCGTTGAGGTGGTGTTGAGTCGATTGAACCACCTCAAATGGATCAGCCTCTTGAAGCTCTCCTTGTGAATGACCTCGTCATTCCTTTAGATCGTCCGGATGTGGAAGCCGCACAATTGGCCCGGCCTCTACGTGTTGCACACGAACCCGGATAATGAACACCTTGCTTGCTTGAGAATGAATCTCCAAGATCATCTCTTTTCTCTCTATTTGAGTGAAATTTCGTGGCTGATCCTATTGTATGATGAAAAAATGATTTTCATCCATATAAGTGCATCATTATGCATACCATTACACCCCTTTGTAACCTACAACATAATGGGCATCATAATGCACCATAATCATGCAAAGGGGTTACAAAGGAGGTGAAAGGTCATGCCACATACACATGTCACTATGCATTGTATGTGGTCCCACTTGCTTGTGTGGCATGCCATGTCACACTATGTGACATGCATCCATGCAAGCCATGCATCCCATGCATGTTAATTAATTCCACGTAAATATTGATTCTAAATCAATATATTTATCAAGCATTGTACATCATCTTTGAGTCCGTGTGTGACCCTGTAGGTATGATTTATTGATCAATATTATATTGTTCCCAACAATATAATATTATCAAATAATCATTTAACATCCATAGACGACCTTATGACTTCATCGATTGCACACGTAGGATCGAAGGACATATCCCAACAGATGTCTCCACGACTAACTATCTCCCTGAGAATGTGGAACTTCCTGAGCACATGTTTGGATTTGTGGTGTTCCCTAGGCTCCTTGGCTTGCGCGATAGCTCCACTATTATCACAATAGAGAGCTATCGGATGGGCCGAACTAGGTACGACACCGAGCTCATCTAAGAACTTTCTCATCCAAACGGCCTCCTTTGCTGCTTCTGATGCAGCAATGTACTCAGCCTCTGTAGTAGAATCAGCTACGGTGGGTTGCTTGGAACTCTTCCAGCTCACCGCACCTCCATTCAGACAAAAGACAAATCCGGATTGAGACCGGAAATCATCTTTGTCTGTGTGGAAGCTTGCATCCGTATATCCTGTCACAACCAACTCTTTTTGTCCTCCAAAGACAAGAAAATACTCTTTAGTCCTTCTAAGGTACTTAAGAATATTCTTGGCCGCAGTCCAATGCGCCTCACCTGGGTTTCCTTGAAACCGACTCGTCATGCTCAAAGCATACGATACATCCGGTCGTGTACATATCATGGCGTACATAATAGACCCTATTGCCGAAGCATAAGGAATATTTGCCATCCTTATTTGCTCATCAGGTCCCGAAGGGCACTGACTCTTGCTCAAAGATGTACCATGAGTCATTGGAATGAGACCCTTCTTGGAATTTCATTCTGAACCTGTCAAGCACCTTATCAATATAGGTTGCTTGACTAAGTCCAAGCATCCTTTGCGATCTGTTGCGACAGATCTTGATGCCCAATATGTACTGTGCTTCTCCAAGATCCTTCATTGAAAACCATCTTCCTAGCCATTCTTTAACAGAATTAAGCATAGGAATATTGTTTCCAATAAGGAGTATGTCATCGACATACAACACAATGAATACAACGTAACTCCCACTGACCTTCTTGTAAACACAAGAGTCTTCCATGTTCTTTTGAAATCCAAACTCTTGTATGGATTCATCGAACCGAAGATTCCAGCTCCGAGATGCTTGCTTTAATCCATAGATGGATCTATTAAGCTTGCATACTCTCTCAGCCTGATTAGGATCGATAAAACCCTCTGGTTGTGTCATAAACACTTCCTCTACTAGAATCCCATTCAAGAAGGCGGTTTTAACGTCCACTTGCCATATCTCATAATCATAATGAGCAGCAATGGCTAAGAGAATCCGAATGGATTTAATCATAGCAACTGGTGAAAAGGTTTCATCATAATCCACCCCGTGAATTTGTTTATATCCTTTTGCCACCAACCTTGCTTTGAAAACACTAGGTTTTCCATTCATGTCTGTTTTTATTTTGTAAATCCATTTGCATCCAATGGGCCTAGCCCCTTTAGGCAAATCGACCAAGTTCCAAACTTGATTTTCAGACATTGATTCCATTTCGGATTTCATGGCACCCTGCCATTTCTCGGAATCTGGACTCGTCATAGCTTGGATATAGGTCGAAGGTTCATTGCTTTCTAAAAGCATGACTTCATAGCTCTCATTTGTCAGAATACCTAAGTATCTGTCAGGTTGAGATCTAATCCTTCCGGACCTTCGAGGGTTAGGTGTGGTTTCTAAAACCACTGGAGCACTCTCGACTTGGTCTTGAGTGTCCATCTCAGTTTGATCTTCTTGAACCTCGTTCAAGTTTTCTTGAACTTCGTTCAGTTCAACTGAGCTCCCACTTACTTTCTTGGAAAGATATTCCTTTTCAAGAAATACACCATCTCGAGCAACAAAGACTTTGTTCTCAGATTGGTTGTAAAAGTGGTACCCTCGTGTTTCTTTTGGATAACCAACAAAGAAACATTTATCCGATTTGGGTTCAAGCTTTGTAGAGATATTTCTCTTTACATAAGCTTCACATCCCCAAATCTTGATATAAGACAAGTTAGGGACCTTCCCTTTCCATACCTCGTATGGTGTCTTATCAACAGCTTTTGACTAAATTTAAAAAATGTCATCTCGTTAAAAAATAATATTTAAAGTAAAAAAAATTATATTTAAAGTAAAAAAAATAATATTTTAAATCAAATATTATGCGATTTTTATTTAAATTATTTTTTCTATTTAAAAAAAATATTCAATTCAAATAATATGTTCAATTTTAAAATATTATCGTAATAGAGATCTACGCGCAAATTATCTCTATCAAATTATCTCTATCATTTTATCTTGTATCAATGTTGAGTAAAAATGAATTTATATGTTTATTTTTGTATTATCTTTAGAAAATGTTACATTCATTGAATAAATTTAATATTCTTAAAAAATTATTGTGATATTTGAAAATTACATTTATAAAATTAAAAAAAGATAATTTATTCATTAAATAAATATAGTAATGTTTTATTTTATTTTTGTACTATCTACATTTACATAGAAAATTTGAATTTTTTCTAAGAAAAATAATTTTTTAATGTTTTAAAATTTATAATTAGGAATTAAAATTATAATAATATATGTAATTTTCTAAACTTACTATGAATACATCATGAATTCTTTGATTTTGTGAAAAATCAATATTTATTTTATTTAATATATTTATTTAATTTCACACGTTGATAATATGTATTTGAAAATTAAACGACATTTTATTACGTTGTTTAATTTAATTTTGCGTGACTACAAGTGACATAATTTTGCTTGACTATAAATTATTTACATTAATTATTTTGACATGAAATTAACTTTTAAAACCATACTCAATTTACTTAACATTGATGCAGTCATACAAGATAAACTATAAAGATAAGTTGTTCCGTAGATCTCGATTGCAATAATATTTTAAAATTGAACATAATATTGGAATTGAATACATTTTTATTTTATTGAAAAATATAATTAAAAGTGAGATAATATTAAAAATTGAGCTATCAAATGTAATATTTAAATCAAAATATTATTTTTATTTAAATTATATTATTTTTATTTTTAATAAATACGAAACATAATATCACATGTCATAATAATATTAAAATATTTTGACATGCTTATATGCAAAATACTTTTCTTACAATTTAATCTTAAAAAATAAAATTAATTATTGTCATTTGTACATAAATAACGATAGAATGAAAAATTAATAGAATTATTTGACTCAATTCAATATTTGATTCAAATTTTCATGGTTCTTAAAAATATAAATACTAATTATGAATTCATTTTTATTTCATATTTACCTATATAATATAGATTGAATGAATCATTTATTTTAAAACAATAATTATCACGTACACATATATTATTCATATTTTTTAAATATATTTATTTATAAATTAAATAATTAAATTAGTGTATATAAAATTTAATATTATATAAATTAATTTTATTTAAAAAAATGAAATATAAATATATTTTTTTAAAAAGTTACGTTTTTTTGTTGTAAAAATCCTAAGTTTTTTTTTCAATTTAGTATATATATTATTTTATTTTATTTTATTTGTTAGTTAATATTATATTATAAGAGGAAAAAATGTTATAGATTTTGTAGTATATTTAATATTTGGAAACATTATATTGATTTAGTTTTTGAACTTTTTAGAAGATTCTTATGATTTATTTTCCTAATTAATAATTCAATTTATAATAATTAAAATAATATTTATTTAATTAATTAATTAATTAATGACACGTGTCACATTTTGATTGGCGGTGTACCGGAGGCTGGGTACACCTTGTGTAACTGTAGCCTTTTCCCAATTTATGGGATAGAAGGAGTAATATATTTTGAATGTTTTTTTTTTCTTTTAAATTACAATTTATGGGACGGAAGGAGTAATATATTTCGGATTTGATAAATCTGGGACCCATAGTAAATAGTTGACAACTAGACATATACACGTCGTCCGGATAACGATTTGAAATAATTTTGTACTCCGTTCACAAAAGTCTTCATGCTTTTATATATATAGTTGGAACTGTTCCTATTATTTAATTAGGATTGAATGGGCTTGTATATGGAGTTCATGGGTCAATGGATTCCTATTATTTAGGATTGAATGAGCTTGTATATGGAGTTCATGGGTCAATGGAATTATTCCGGTGACATACGTATTGGCAAGTAAAAAAAAGTCAGCGTTCACCACCTGTGAATATAACTTTGAGACAGAGGGAAAAAAAAAATGAGAAAGAGGGATAAAAAAAAATCAGCGTTGACCACCTGTGACTATTGTTAGAGATAATAAGTGCATGGTTAAACCCTAATTACCTTTTTATTATTCTCATTGGCTACAGCTCATTAACCAGTACATGAGCTGTATATTTTGGCTTCTAGCTCGACCTCGGGATACCCTACACGTGGCCTATTCTAGTTCATAGGATATGTAGCTAGGGTTTAGCTGTGTCATATATATAAGCTGTTATTGTATTGTCTGCAGCTTTGAGCTGAATATATCTTTTAATGGCAATCCATATGTAGAATGTTTTCTGCATAAAGTTTTCACCTTTATTTTCTCTTTCATGTTTTAATCATCAAATCCTTTCATGGTATCAGAGCTGGGACCGGATCAACCTCAAGTCACCATCAACAAGCAGTAGGAGCTAAGCACGTGTCTCCAAGATGAGTGGTGAGAGATCATCATCAGAGGGCTCACAAAACTCCATTCAAAATCAGAATGGAAACCTCATTCATCCCCAACACCAGCTTATCTCCATTAAGTTGAATGGAGACAATTATCTGCTTTGGAAAATGCAGATATCTACAGCCATTAGAGGATATGGCTTGGAAAGCTTTCTCCGGCAAGATGAAGCACCAGGAAAGGTCACCTTCAATCCAGATACAAACAAGGTTGAACCAAATCCAGAATATACTCACTGGTGCAGACAAGATCAGCTGCTGGCTTCATGGATCTTGTCCTCTCTCTCAGAAAGCTTACTCATTATGATGGTTGGTCTGGAAACATCAGCTCAGATCTGGGAAGCCCTAGATCTGAATTTCAGCTCTCAATCCGCAGCCAAGAAGATGCAATACAAGCTGCAACTTAGCACTATCAAAAAGGGAGCTTTATCTGTGAGAGACTATCTTAATAAAGTAAAAAACTGTTGTGATTTGCTTCAGTCAGCAGGGCACAAAATCTCAGAGGAGGATCAAATCTTACAAATCCTTGTTGGCTTAGGAAGTGATTTTGATCCTATTGTAGTGGCCATAACCTCCAGATCAGAGAGTTGCAGGTTGAGAGAAGTGTACTCCATGTTAATGAGTTATGAAACCAGGTTGGAGAGTCTAAATCCTTCACCTGTGAATGTTGAAGGCTCAAATCCCTCTGCAAATGCTGCTCAGTTTCAAAAGAAATTCAACAACACTAATAGCAGCTCAAACTCTCAATATGGTAGAGGGAGAGGCAACAACAATGCAAGAGGTAGAGGAAGGTCACCTGCAAGAGGAAGAGGGGGAAGAGGTGCAGCTAGAGGAAGGGGAACTGGTCCCTGTCAAATCTGTAACTACACAAACCACACTGCAGACAAGTGTTATTATAGGTTTGACTCTTCTTATGGACCCTCTGCTGAACCTAACCAAAACAACTCAAGTCAGAATATCACTGCATACAATGCTAATCAAGGTGCTTCTACCTATAACTACACTGAAAATGATGGAGGTGATGGAAATTGGTTTGCTGATTCTGGTGCCACTAATCATCTCACAAATGAGTTCAACAATTTGACCACTGCCTCAGAATACAATGGAAGCAACAGAGTCCAGATTGCAAATGGCTCAGGTATGACTATCTCACATATTGGAAAATCCATTGTTAAATCCACATCTGGCCATTGTTTTACTCTTACTGATCTTCTTCATGTTCCTAATATTGCCAAAAACCTCCTTAGTGTCTCTCAATTTTCAAAAGACAACAAAGTCTATTTTGAGTTTCACCCTCATTCTTGTTTTGTTAAGGATCAGGCCAGTCACAAAGTTCTACTCCAAGGCATTCTTGATCAAGGCTTGTATAAGTTTGATCTTCACCCTGTCCACCACTCCATCAATTCAACTTCAACCTTTCAGTCTACTCAGTCAATCCCTTCAGCTTCCTCAGCTCTCCTAGTGAATAAAGTCAAGTCCAGTCTTTCCTTGTAGCATGGAAGATTTGGTCATGCTTCAAATAAAGTTGTTAAGATAGCACTAGGATCTGATTTTGGAAAATTATGTAATGACTCTTTGAATGTCAATGATAACTCCATTTGTGATTCTTGTTTGAAAGCTAAGTCTCATGCCCTCCCTTACAATCTTTCTACTTCTGTTTATCACAAACCTTTTGACCTAATTCATACAGATGTATGGGGTCCCTCACCTTAAAAATCACAAAATGGATTCATATATTATGTTGCCTTTATTGATCAGTTTACCAGATTCACTTGGATCTATTTACTTAAAACAAAATCTGAGGTATCTACTGCCTTTTCACATCTCTTTACCCTTGTTCAAACTCAATTTAAAACAACCATTAAAGCTGTATAATCTGATGGAGGGGGAGAATTCATTGGTCTGACCAACTTTCTTCAAAAGAATGGGGTTACTCATAGGATGTCTTGTCCTTATACACCACAACAAAATGGCCTAGCTGAGAGGAAACATAGGCATGTTGTAGAGGTAGGTCTGTCACTTTTGGCTCATTCTAACCTACCTATGAAGTTCTGGGATGATGCCTTTGTAACAGCAGTGTATCTCATCAATAGAACTCCATCCAAAGTCATTAATTTCAAGTCTCCTTTTGAACTGTTATATCAAACCAAGCCCTCTTATACTCATCTCAGAACATTTGGTTGCCTTTGCTATCCCAATCTCAGACCTTTTAATAAAAACAAGCTCCAATACAGATCCCTACCCTCCACTTTCATTGGTTACAATAGTAAATACAAAGGCTATAAAATTCTCCTACCTTCAGGCAAAATCATAATTTCCAGAAATGTGATCTTTGATGAAACCAGTTTTCCCTTCTCTACCAACTCAAAACCTATAAACACTTTAACTCAGAATATACCTCAGAGTGTTGGCCCTCCACCTATCATTCATCACACTTCAAATCAAAATACAAAAATTAACAATCCCTCTCTCTCATCTGATTCTCCAAATCCCTCTGAGCAGGCTTTCTCACCTGTTCCACAGTCTCCCTCTCACACTCCTGTGAATTCAAAATCATCCTCTAGCTCTTCTACTTCTCATCATACACCTGTCTCTATACCTACCTCAGCTTCCAGCAACTCTACCATTCCTCTTTATGTGGATTTACCAATATGTCATGATAGTGTACCTGACAATGCTGCTAATCCTGGTGCCTCTAGTGCTCCTTTGTGTCCTGCAGGTACACATCACATGGTCACAAGGTCCAGAACAGGCTCTCTGAAACCTAAGGTGTTTCAATCTCATCTTACTGAGCAGACTCCTTCCTCTTTCAAGGAAGCTTTGTTGCATCCTCACTGGAAAAAGGCTATGGAAGAAGAGTATTTAGCCTTGCTAAAAAACAAGACATGGACTTTGTGTGAACCTCCATCTCATCAGAAGATTATCAGTTGCAAATGGATATTCAAAATTAAGACAAATGCTGATGGAAGTGTAGCTAGGTACAAGGCTAGGCTGGTTGCTAGAAGCTATGATCAAGTGCAAGGGTTTGATTTCTCTGAAACATTCAGTCCAGTTGTCAAAGCAACTACAATCAGACTTGTTATCTCCATAGCTGTTACAAAGGGTTGGTCTATAAAACAATTAGATGTCAACAATGCCTTTTTAAATGGAGATTTAATGGAAGATGTATATATGCAACAACCTCCTGGATTTGAAGTGTGTTTCAACTCCTCCCAGATTCCAGTATGCAAGTTGTCAAAGGCTATTTATGGCCTGAAGCAGGCCCCAAGAGCTTGGTCTGACAAGCTCAAACACACTCTACTGCAACTAGGTTTCTCTTCCAGTAAATCTGATGCCTCTCTATTCTATAAATCCTCTACTTCTGGATGTATTTGATGGTACCGGTATACCGATCCGATCGATATACCGTGTGTGCGGAAGCGTGTAAAGCGATAGATCTACTATGCCATGATCTTAGTGCACACAAATATGTATAGACACACATATATTTATATATATATATACATCCAATATATATATATATATATATAGAGATCAACGAGTTCTTACATGTGATGATGAAATGATTCGTTGTTGTTGATGAGGAGGTGTTGAGTCGATTGAACCACCTCAATGGATCACTTCGAAATGTTCACCTTGGAATGACCTCGTCACTCCTTTGGATCGCCCGGATGTTGAAGCCGCACAAATGGCCCGGCCTCTACGTGTTGCACACGAACCCGGAAAATGAACTTGCTTGCTTGTTAGATTGAAGTGGTTCTCCAAGAACTCTTTTTTCTCTATTTGGTGTGATTTTCGTAGCTGAATATTGTGGTGAGAAAATCAGCATTTTCTCACCTATTAAACCATGAAATAATCACCAAGTAACCTCCCCCATAATGGTGATATTGATGTAGAATCATTATCACACATTAAGGTGTGTTAATGGTGAAGTTGAATGGTCATGTCCACATCCTCATGCCACATTGCATTGGATGTGGTCCCATTAGCTTGCATGGCATGCCATGTCACACCATGTGACATGCATTCCATGCAAGCCATGCATCCCATGCATGTACGTAAATCACATCGAATATAAACCTAGTTTATATATTTGTCGATTCCAAATCGACTCATTTTAGCAAACACTTATAGTTCGTATTTTCGGCTCGTGTGTGACCCTGTAGGTATAATTATCGATCAATATTATATTGCTCCCAGCAATAAATATTATCTAATAATTATTTAAACATCCATAGACGACCTTATGACTTTATCGATTGCACACGTAGGATCGAAGGACATATCCCAACAATCTCCCACTTGGCCTTCAGAGCCAGTGTGATGCCAATTTCCTGTTGTCACTTTATGTCTAAATTTGAACTTGAGGCAAGATTTGAGTCATCCTCAATCGGTTCAAACCTTTCTTGGACTTTGAGACAGACTGTAAAACCAGATTTATCACTATGATACGAATCTGGACGTGGCCACGTATTTTCCACAGTCTCGACTCTCCAAGTGGCCGGTAAGACATGTATCCCATTATAAAATGGAGGACAATCCCATCTTGTCAATCCAAGCTCTCCCACTTGCTTCCTGATATACCCAATAACAAGTTTTATAACCTCCTTTTACGAAAGGCGTTTACTTGTATCAAAGTACACCATTTTACAATGGAATTACTCTGGACTACTCAGGTCAGAGGAAATTGCTCGACAGTCAATGAAATAGTATTATGACTCGAAATCTTAAATACTATTCCAGTCGGGTCTGTTCGATCATTAGCTCTCAGCTAATATCTATGTAATTGTATTTGATGTCCCACATCACTAGCCCATGAAGCAGCGCTATAGTACACATTACAATCTAGTTCTTTGTATCGTCAGTTTGTCCGTACTCGATGATACGAACTAGGAACAATTTATGATTTAATTATATTAGTTCAACAATTGGGACTTCATTATGTGGTAAGTCGACCTCATAACCCAATTAATATAATTTAATCATTTGGACAATTCATACAATTTAAACCACAATTATATGAAGAAATTATATCATAAAAGATACGTGAATGTTTACATAAACTCCAAAAGTAGACAATACAGTAATAGGAATCACAATCCATCTCTAAGATATCGTATCCCTATTGCAGTCGTATGAGCATCATGCTTTGACTGCTGGAGTGGTTTAGTTAACGGGTCTGCAACATTATCATCAGTTGCAACTTTATTTATCTCGATGTTGAAGGTACCGATATACCGATCCGATCGATATACCGTGTGTGCGGAAGCGTGTAAAGCGATAGATTTACCATGCCATGATCTTAGTGCACACTTAATGTGTATAAGAACACATATAAACATATATATATACACATCCAATATATATATATAAGGTTCAACGATTACTTACTTTTGGTGATCGTTGACTTTGGTTAATGTCGTTGAGGTGGTGTTGAGTCGATTGAACCACCTCAAATGGATCAGCCTCTTGAAGCTCTCCTTGTGAATGACCTCGTCACTCCTTTAGATCGTCCGGATGTGGAAGCCGCACAATTGGCCCGGCCTCTACGTGTTGCACACGAACCCGGATAATGAACACCTTGCTTGCTTGAGAATGAATCTCCAAGATCATCTCTTTTCTCTCTATTTGAGTGAAATTTCGTGGCTGATCCTATTGTATGATGAAAAAATGATTTTCATCCATATAAGTGCATCATTATGCATACCATTACACCCCTTTGTAACCTACAACATAATGGGCATCATAATGCACCATAATCATGCAAAGGGGTTACAAAGGAGGTGAAAGGTCATGCCACATACACATGTCACTATGCATTGTATGTGGTCCCACTTGCTTGTGTGGCATGCCATGTCACACTATGTGACATGCATCCATGCAAGCCATGCATCCCATGCATGTTAATTAATTCCACGTAAATATTGATTCTAAATCAATATATTTATCAAGCATTGTACATCATCTTTGAGTCCGTGTGTGACCCTGTATGTATGATTTATTGATCAATATTATATTGTTCCCAACAATATAATATTATCAAATAATCATTTAACATCCATAGACGACCTTATGACTTCATCGATTGCACACGTAGGATCGAAGGACATATCCCAACAATCTCCCACTTGGCCTTCAGGGCCAGTGTGCTGCCAACTTCCTGTTGTCACTTTATGTCTAAGTTTGAACTTGAGGCAAGACTCGAGTCATCCTCAATCGGTTCAAACCTTTCTTGGACTTTGAGACAGACTGTAAAACCAGATTTATCACTATGATACGAATCTGGACGTGGCCACGTATTTTCCACAGTCTCGACTCTCCAAGTGGCCGGTAAGACATGTATCCCATTATAAAATGGAGGACAATCCCATCTTGTCAATCCAAGCTCTCCCACTTGCTTCCTGATATACCCAATAACAAGTTTTATAACCTCCTTTTACGAAAGGCGTTTACTTGTATCAAAGTACATCATTTCACAATGGAATCACTCTGGACTACTCAGGTCAGAGGAAATTGCTCGACAGTCAATGAAATAGTATTATGACTCGAAATCTTAAATACTATTCCAGTCGGGTCTGTTCGATCATTAGCTCCCAGCTAATATCTATGTAATTGTACTTGATGTCCCACATCACTAGCCCATGAAGCGGCGCTATAGTACACATTACAATCTAGTTCTTTGTATTATCGGTTTGTCCGTACTCGATTATACGAACCAGGAACAGCTATATGATTCAAGTATATCAGTTCAACCATTGGGACTTCATTATGCGGTAAGTCGACCTCATAACCCAATTGATATAACTTAATCATTTGGACAATTCATATAAATTAAACCATATTTATATGAAGAATTATGTATTATACATATGAGTGAATGCTTACCAAATCTCCAAAAGTATCTAATACAGTAATAGAAATCACAACCCATCTCTAAGATGTCTGATATCTATTGCAGTCGTGAAAGTCTCAAGCTTAAACTGCTGGAGAGGTTTAGAAAGCGGGTTTGCAACCTTATCAAAAGTTGCAACTTTATTATCTCGATGTCTCCACAAAATTATCTCCCAGATAATGTGGAACTTCCTGAGCACCAGTTTTAGACTTGTGGTGCTTCCTAGCTCATTGGCTTGCGCGATAACTCTACTATAAATAGAGAACTATCGGATGGGCTGAGCTAGTTATGCCACCTAGTTCATTCAAGAACTTTCAAATCCTAACTGTCAACATTACTGCATCCAATGCAATACTGTGCTCAGCTTTTGTAGTTTAATCAGCTATATTGCATTGCATGGAACTATTTCAGCAAATATCACCTCTAACCAGACAAAAGATATAACCAGATTAAAATCGGAAATTATCTTAGTCTGTTTTGAAGTTAGCATTCAATCAGGTTGTTAATATCAACTCTTTTTGTCTTCCAAAGACAACAAAATATTCTTTAGTCCATCTAAGGTACATAAGAATATTCTTGGTCGCAATCTAACGCGCCTCACCTGGATTTCCTTGAAACTGACTCGTCATGCTCAAAGCATACGATACGTCCGGTCGTGTACATATCATGGCGTACATTATAGACCCCATTGCCGAAGCATAAGTAATGTTTTCCATCCTCTTTTGCTCATCAAGTCACTGTAGGGCCTTGAATCTTGCTAAGAGATGTGCCATGAGTAATTGGAATGAGACCCTTTTTGGCGTCTTTCATTCTGAACTTATCAAGTACCTTATCAATATAGGTCACTTGACTAAGCCCAAACATCATTTTCGATCTGTTCCGACAGATCTTGATGCCCAATATGTACTGTGCTTCTCCAAGATCCTTCATTGAAAAACAATTCCCAAGCCATTCTTTAATAGAATTAAGCATAGAAACAGTGTTTCCAATAAGGAGTATGTCACCGACATACAACACAATTAATACAACGTAACTCCCACTGATCTTCTTGTAAAACAAGACTCTTCCGAGTTCCTCTGAAATCCAAATCCCGGTATGGATTCATTGAACTGAAGATTGCTACTCCGATATGCATTCTTTATTCCATAAATAGAACTATAAGCTTGCATAATTTCTCAGCCTTATTAAGATCGATAAAACTCTTTGGCTGTGTTAAAACACAGCCTCTTCTAGAATCCAATTCAAGAAGTTAGTTTTAACATCTAATATTACCATAACTCATTATCAAGATGAGTAGTAATGGCTAAGATAATCTGAATGATTTAATCAAAGCAATTGGTGAAAGTTTTTCCATAATCCACCTCGTGAATAAAACTTTTACCATCAACCTTGCTTTGAAAACCCTAAGTTTTCCATATGTCTGTTTAGATCTTAAAGATCTATTAGCATTCATTGGGTCTAACCCTGTGATGCAAATATATCAAGTTCCAAACTTGATTATCAGATATTGATATCATCTCAGATTTCTTGGCACCATGCCAATTTTCAGTAGCTGGACTCGTCATAGCTTGGAATTAGGTCGAAGGTTCACCGCTTTCCAAAAGCATGAATTCATATCTCTCATTGGTCACAATATCTAAGTATTTGAATAATAGAGATAGATTTATGCCTTTCGGACCTACGAGGGCTGGTACGGCTTCCAAAACCATAAGAATACTCTCAACCCAGTCTTGAGTATTCATCGTTAGTTGTTTCACTTGAACCTCGTTCAAGACAACCGAGCTCCCACTGAATTTCTAGGAAAGATAACTCTTTTCAAGAAAATCACTATCTCGAGCAACAAAATATTGTTCTCAGATAGATCGTAGAAGTTGTACCCTCGAGTTTCTTATGGATACCATAAAGAAAATTTTATCCCATTTGAGTTCAAGCTCTATAGAGATAAATCTCGTCAGAGAAGCTTTTAGAACCTCAAATTTTGATGAAAACAATTTAGGGACCCTCCCTTTCCATACCTAGTATGGTGTCTTATCAACAGCTTTTGACAGCTTCCTATTCAATGTATAAGTTGAAGTCTAGAATTGTGTGTTCCCAAAAGAGACCAGTAGTTCATTTAGACCTCTCATCGAATGGTCGAACTATATCTAATATAGTTTGTTTTCTCTTTTCCGAAACATAACCTTCATGTGCTTGTGAACTAATAGGTTCCACATACATCAGTATGTATCATCCCTAATTACTCACATGTTCTCCTTTCTCCAAGAAAGATGACATTGTTATCTTTTCAATCACACATCATTCACATGTATCAAATGACTCCAAGTCAAATGATTCTAAAATTCCTTCTAAAAGAAGTTTCGTTACATGTTTAGATTTTGATTTGATCTAATCAACAATGTTTCAGTTATGTCTCATCGATACTTATTCTAAAATTATGTTTATATGATTTGTCAAGTTTAAAGTATACATAAACAATATAATAATCGTACCAAAACAAAGAATAATTCACAATTAAAATAGTTACCAAACTATTTAATAGTGAAAAACTAATCCATCAGTATCTAATACTGAACCAATATTCATTGTTTATTGAAGGTACGAAATTACATAGTTATAATACTCAAACAAGGCCCTAAGGCAAAACAACATCATATGATCATACGGCTAATGCAGCGACCTTCGCTCCATTTCTTGCCCGTAGATCGACATCTCTATTCACCAAACTTATACTTCTATGTAGTTCCTCCACATAAAAATGTGAGAACCACATTTGGCATCCAATACCCAAGAAGTAGAATTTGTGAAGTTTAATGTCTATATCATTAATACTTGAAGATGAAGCAACCCCGTTCTTCACATCTTCTTTGAACTTTGGGCAAATTCAATTATTCCCAATAATTGAGTCTCATTCAAATTTCCCATTCAAAATTATCTCAATGTCAAAACGTGATAAATCGTAAGTGAAAAATCGAAGTTTTCTAACCAGCGATATTATCATGCAATTGAAGCCCTATCTCTCATAAAATATGAGGGAGCCAACCAGACAATCGATTCACGCCATCCAATGGCTCGAAAGTCTCTAATTTGTGTCATTGATGAACTTAAGTGTTTTGGATTAAATCACTCCCCGAGGTGTAAATAATCATAACCTTAGAATCCATCATATGAAAGACAAATTAGGCATTTGTTTTGAAATTGAATAAAATATGAACTTTTATATGTTTGCAAGTAGTGTCCAACACTTTTGCAAAGACGCATTGAGATTCCCTAGGAACCCTAGTAGCCTTCTTGCCCATGCTCTTTTGAATACCCTATCCCATATCATAAGAATTTCCCTCTTAGGGTCCTTCTCTATCGCCGGCTCAGCAGCCTTGAGCATCCCGTGGAGCTCACGAAGCGATTTCTTCAAACCATTCATATGGAAAATTTAGCCTAAAGGCATTATAACCATCATGAGATTGGAGTATGAAATCGGTTGCCAAATAATCATCATAGGAAAAATCTAGGCAGTCACTTGAAACAAATAATCCAATCATTTGTTGCACATGTGATTCCATAGATTTCCATTTTTCCAGCCTAGCTGAAGCGATGACCCTGGTCATACCGAACCGCTCAATCTTAGCATATTCCCCGAACATGCTATTGAGTTGTTCAATGATATCTTAGGATGTGATTATCTAACACATTTTCCTTGTCTTCGTATTTGAGGACCATCCTCAAATTACGTTGTCAATCAAGAAAATTTATGTTGTTCAATTTTTTTTTACAATCAAGAATTGAACCAAACTTAAATTGAGTTGATATTTGACATGATAAACTACAAAAGAAAGATAACTAAAGTATGTAAACATCCACAAAGCGGTAAACAAATAAGGTTGTCTAACAATTGTACTTATTTATTTCATTTTGTTCAATTGATATCCAATATCATTGTCCCTTAGAACAAAACGATTCCGAGATCCTCATCTTGCAAATCATTAAGTCGACTGAGTCCGCACTTAAGTATTTCAAGATAGGTAGACATACCCATGTCAATGATATCTAATATCACTCTCGGTCGATGAGAGTCCCATTCTCATCTCATGTCTCGATAGCCACGCCTGCAGTGGATCTATCGATGAGAAAACCAAAGTCACGTGTAAAGGTCTAACCCTTACTCCCACTTATCCCAAGATAACAAGTAGTACCCCGCTGAGGCGGACCTACCAACTTATGATCGAGGACTTCATGAGTGTGATGTTTTTGGACAAGACATTATACTCATTATTTTGGGAACTTGCATGCATAGGTGTTTATATATAAGTTGAACATTTATAACATAAAACTACCTATAACTAGCAAAGCAAATAAATACGTAATCGAAAGGCCCCTAGAACCTCACAACTCTGAAACGAAAAGAATAAAAGCAACAAAATAGGCCTTGAACATCTTCTGGACTGGTCCTCGCCCTCCGTTTTAGTTCCGTGCCCTCCGATTTTGGTCAAATCTATTCCGTACCCATAAAACCACGAACAGCGCCCGCCGTTTCACAACCAGCGGTCGCTGAACACCACCGGCGGTCGCCGTTTCCAAAACGGCGCCCGCCGAAAGGTCCGGGAACAATCTGCCAAGACAAAAGGGCTTTCGGCGGTCGCCGTTTCCAAAACGGCGCCCGCCGAAACAAAACAGCGCCCGCTGGAGCTACAACGGCGCCCGCCGTTTGGCTCCAGCAGCCCGGTTTTGTCCGTTTTGCTTCGTTTTGCTTCGTTTCTTCTCGTTTTCGCCAGAGAGCCGAGATCCTCCATCAAACCATGGACTAAGTCCATCGCTTACAAGTAGTACAATACAAATATAATAGAAAAACCTATCTATTACAATTGATTCCAAGGGACGCAGCCCTCAAAAGACTATGGCCAATCGAAACGTAAAAAACGACGAATTCATTCACCCGATCACTAACGGTGGCCGGCCTTACATATAATCACATAATCACAATTAAACAATTAATCCAATTATGTTGATTAAACTTCTTGTGTCCAACACAAAAGTGTAAACGAGCCCTAGGCTCTGATACCAATTGAAGGTACCGATATACCGATCCGATCGATATACCGTGTGTGCGGAAGCGTGTAAAGCGATAGATTTACCATGCCATGATCTTAGTGCACACTTAATGTGTATAAGAACACATATAAACATATATATATACACATCCAATATATATATATAAGGTTCAACGATTACTTACTTTTGGTGATCGTTGACTTTGGTTAATGTCGTTGAGGTGGTGTTGAGTCGATTGAACCACCTCAAATGGATCAGCCTCTTGAAGCTCTCCTTGTGAATGACCTCGTCATTCCTTTAGATCGTCCGGATGTGGAAGCCGCACAATTGGCCCGGCCTCTACGTGTTGCACACGAACCCGGATAATGAACACCTTGCTTGCTTGAGAATGAATCTCCAAGATCATCTCTTTTCTCTCTATTTGAGTGAAATTTCGTGGCTGATCCTATTGTATGATGAAAAAATGATTTTCATCCATATAAGTGCATCATTATGCATACCATTACACCCCTTTGTAACCTACAACATAATGGGCATCATAATGCACCATAATCATGCAAAGGGGTTACAAAGGAGGTGAAAGGTCATGCCACATACACATGTCACTATGCATTGTATGTGGTCCCACTTGCTTGTGTGGCATGCCATGTCACACTATGTGACATGCATCCATGCAAGCCATGCATCCCATGCATGTTAATTAATTCCACGTAAATATTGATTCTAAATCAATATATTTATCAAGCATTGTACATCATCTTTGAGTCCGTGTGTGACCCTGTAGGTATGATTTATTGATCAATATTATATTGTTCCCAACAATATAATATTATCAAATAATCATTTAACATCCATAGACGACCTTATGACTTCATCGATTGCACACGTAGGATCGAAGGACATATCCCAACAGATGTCTCCACGACTAACTATCTCCCTGAGAATGTGGAACTTCCTGAGCACATGTTTGGATTTGTGGTGTTCCCTAGGCTCCTTGGCTTGCGCGATAGCTCCACTATTATCACAATAGAGAGCTATCGGATGGGCCGAACTAGGTACGACACCGAGCTCATCTAAGAACTTTCTCATCCAAACGGCCTCCTTTGCTGCTTCTGATGCAGCAATGTACTCAGCCTCTGTAGTAGAATCAGCTACGGTGGGTTGCTTGGAACTCTTCCAGCTCACCGCACCTCCATTCAGACAAAAGACAAATCCGGATTGAGACCGGAAATCATCTTTGTCTGTGTGGAAGCTTGCATCCGTATATCCTGTCACAACCAACTCTTTTTGTCCTCCAAAGACAAGAAAATACTCTTTAGTCCTTCTAAGGTACTTAAGAATATTCTTGGCCGCAGTCCAATGCGCCTCACCTGGGTTTCCTTGAAACCGACTCGTCATGCTCAAAGCATACGATACATCCGGTCGTGTACATATCATGGCGTACATAATAGACCCTATTGCCGAAGCATAAGGAATATTTGCCATCCTTATTTGCTCATCAGGTCCCGAAGGGCACTGACTCTTGCTCAAAGATGTACCATGAGTCATTGGAATGAGACCCTTCTTGGAATTTCATTCTGAACCTGTCAAGCACCTTATCAATATAGGTTGCTTGACTAAGTCCAAGCATCCTTTGCGATCTGTTCCGACAGATCTTGATGCCCAATATGTACTGTGCTTCTCCAAGATCCTTCATTGAAAACCATCTTCCTAGCCATTCTTTAACAGAATTAAGCATAGGAATATTGTTTCCAATAAGGAGTATGTCATCGACATACAACACAATGAATACAACGTAACTCCCACTGACCTTCTTGTAAACACAAGAGTCTTCCATGTTCTTTTGAAATCCAAACTCTTGTATGGATTCATCGAACCGAAGATTCCAGCTCCGAGATGCTTGCTTTAATCCATAGATGGATCTATTAAGCTTGCATACTCTCTCAGCCTGATTAGGATCGATAAAACCCTCTGGTTGTGTCATAAACACTTCCTCTACTAGAATCCCATTCAAGAAGGCGGTTTTAACGTCCACTTGCCATATCTCATAATCATAATGAGCAGCAATGGCTAAGAGAATCCGAATGGATTTAATCATAGCAACTGGTGAAAAGGTTTCATCATAATCCACCCCGTGAATTTGTTTATATCCTTTTGCCACCAACCTTGCTTTGAAAACACTAGGTTTTCCATTCATGTCTGTTTTTATTTTGTAAATCCATTTGCATCCAATGGGCCTAGCCCCTTTAGGCAAATCGACCAAGTTCCAAACTTGATTTTCAGACATTGATTCCATTTCGGATTTCATGGCACCCTGCCATTTCTCGGAATCTGGACTCGTCATAGCTTGGATATAGGTCGAAGGTTCATTGCTTTCTAAAAGCATGACTTCATAGCTCTCATTTGTCAGAATACCTAAGTATCTGTCAGGTTGAGATCTAATCCTTCCGGACCTTCGAGGGTTAGGTGTGGTTTCTAAAACCACTGGAGCACTCTCGACTTGGTCTTGAGTGTCCATCTCAGTTTGATCTTCTTGAACCTCGTTCAAGTTTTCTTGAACTTCGTTCAGTTCAACTGAGCTCCCACTTACTTTCTTGGAAAGATATTCCTTTTCAAGAAATACACCATCTCGAGCAACAAAGACTTTGTTCTCAGATTGGTTGTAAAAGTGGTACCCTCGTGTTTCTTTTGGATAACCAACAAAGAAACATTTATCCGATTTGGGTTCAAGCTTTGTAGAGATATTTCTCTTTACATAAGCTTCACATCCCCAAATCTTGATATAAGACAAGTTAGGGACCTTCCCTTTCCATACCTCGTATGGTGTCTTATCAACAGCTTTTGACGGTGTCCTATTCAGTGTATAGGCCGCTGTTAAAAGTGCGTGTCCCTAAAAAGATTTTGGTAGTTCACTAAGGCTCATCATCGATCGAACCATATCCAATAAGGTTCTATTCCTCCTTTCGGAAACACCATTCATCTGGGGTGTTCCAGGAGGAGTGAGTTGATATAGAATACCACAACTCATAAGATGATCATCGAATTCTTGGCTAAGATATTCACCACCTCGATCCGATCGAATGGCTTTTATCTTCTTACCAAGTTGATTCTCAACTTCATTTTGGAATTCTTTGAACTTTTCAAAGACTTCCGACTTATGCCTCATTAAGTAGACATAACCATATCTACTTAAGTTATCGGTAAAAGTTATGAAGTAGAAATAACCTCCACGTGCTTGTGAGCTCATTGGGCCACATACATCAGTATGGATTAAACCCAATAGATCATTTGCACGTTCTCCTTTCCCTAGAAAAGGTGACTTTGTCATTTTGCCCATAAAACATCCTTCACATGTATCGAATGACTCCAAGTCAAAAGATTTGAGAATACCTTCTTTAAGAAGTTTCTCTACACGTTTAATGTTGACGTGGCCTAATCGACAATGCCAAAGGTATGTTTCATTGAATTCATTCGATTTGGCCTTTTTGGTATCAATGTTATATATATGATTGTCAAGTTGATGTATATATAAACCATGTTCTAATCGTGCCGAACCATAGAACACTCCACTTTTTGAAATAGTAAATAAACCATTTATTATAGTGAAGGAAAATCCTTCAGTATCCAATACTGAAATAGAAATGATGTTCTTGGTAATACTTGGAACGAAATAAACATTATTCAATACTAAAACAAGGCCCGAAGGCAAACACAAATCATAAGATCCTACGGCTAATGCAGCGACCCTCGCTCCATTTCCAACCCGCAGATCGACATCTCCCTTTACCAAAGTTCTACTTCTTTGCAGTCCCTGCACATGTGAAACAATGTGAGCACCGCATCCGGTATCCAATACCCAAGAAGAAGAATTTGTAAAGTTTATGTCTATTACATAAATACCTGAAGATGAAGGAACGACACCGTTCTTCACATCCTCCTTGAACTTGGGGCAATCCCGCTTGTATTGTCCAACACTCTTGCAGTAGAAACACTTAGATTCCCCAGGAACCTTAGAAGATTTCAAGAACCTTTTGGAAGGAGTTGCCACAACTTTCCCTTTCCCTTTGCCTTTCACTTCTGGTTTCTTAATCCCCTTGAACTTTTTGGTACCTCTTTCCCGAATCATAAGAACTTCCCTCCTAGGGTCCTTCTTAATCGCCGGCTCAGCAGCCTTAAGCATCCCATGGAGCTCATGAAGCGATTTCTTCAGTCCATTCATGTGGAAATTCAGCCTAAAGGCGTCATAACCATCATGAAGAGAATGGAGAATGAAATCGGTAGCCAACTCGTCATCATATGCAAAACCGAGGCGAGCACTTGAAGCAAATAATCCAATCATTTGTTGTACATGTGGTCACACGGGTTTACCCTTTTCCAGCCTAGCTGTTGCTATAGCCCGGGTGACTCCGAAGCGCTCAATCCTAGCCTGTTCCCCGAACATGCTCTTGAGCTCTTCTATGATGTCATAGGCTTCCATGAACTCGAATTGTTTTTGCAACTCGGGTACCATGGATGCCAACATCAAACATGTCACCTCATTCGAGGCTTTCTTAGCAAGGGCATATGATGCCTTTTGGGCATCCGTGCCCCCATCAGCGGGAAGCACGGGAAGGGGTTTGTCCAACACACTTTCCTTTTCTTCGTATTTGAGGACTATCCTCAAGTTACGTTGCCAATCAAGGAAATTGGTGTTGTTCAACTTTTCTCTATCCAAGATAGAGCTGAACTTGAATTGAGTTGAGACAGACATATTATACTACAGAAGAAAGATAAATAACGTAAGTAAACATTCACTAAGCGGTAAACAAATAAGGTTGTCTAGCAAAACTACTTTATTTGTTCCATTTTGTTCATTCAATATCTAATATCGTCATTCCCAATTATTTCAATGACAAAAAACGTGATAAATCGTAAGTGAAAACTCGAGGTTTTCTAACCAGCGATCTTATCATGCAATTGAAGCCCTATCTCTCATTAAAATGAGAGAGCCAACCAGACAATCGATTCACGCCATCCAATGGCTCGAAAGTCTCTAATTTGTGTCATTGATAAACTTAAGTGTTTGGATTAAATCACTCCCCGAGGTGTAAATAATCCTAACCTTATAATTCATCAAATGAAAGACAAATTAGGCATTTGTTTTTGAAATTTTAATAATTTAGAACAAAATGATCCCAAGACCCTCATCTTGCGAATCCTTAAGCCGACTGAGTCCGCACTTAAGAACTCCAAGATAGGTAGACATCCCATGTCAATGACATCTAATGTCACTCTCGGTCGATGAGAGTCCCATTCTCATCTCATGTCTCGATAGCCACGCCTGCAGTGGATCTATCGATGAGAAAACCAAACTCACGTGTAAGGGTCTAACCCTTACTCCCACTTATCCCAAGATAACAAGTAGTACCCCGCTGAGGCGGACCTACCAACTTATGATCTAGGGCTTTATGGGTGTGATGTTTTGGACAAGACATTATACTCATTATTTTGGGAATTTGCATGCATAGGTTCGTTTATATGTAAGTTGAACATTTATAACATAAAACAACCTATAACTAGCAAAGCAAATAAATACGTATTGAAAGGCCCCTAGAACCTCACAACTCTCAAACAAAATGAAATAAAGCATTAAAACTGGTTGGAGACACTTCATGGAAGATCCGCGCCCGCTACCATCTTTCCGCGCCCGCCGTTTAGGTCAAATATCATTTTGTGCCCAAAAACCACGAACATCGGTCGCTGTTACTATAACAGCGCCCGCTGAACACACTCCAGCGGTCGCGGATTCCAAAACCGCGCTCGCTGGAAAGGCACAAAACATTGGACAACATTCTGCCCAAAAAAGACCCAAACGGCGACCGCTGTTTTGAAACGGCGGTCGCCGAACATGTACCAGCGGCCGCTGGTGCCACAACAGCGCCCGCTGTTTGGCTCCAGTGGCCCCGGTTTCGTCCGTTTCGCTCCGTTTTGCTTCGTTTCTTCTCGTTTTCGCTTGGGCTTCGAAATCCAACTCCGATACATGGATAAATCCATAGCTTACATATTGAACAATACATTTTTGAATAGAAAAACCTATCTATTACAAAAGATTCCAAGGGACGCAGCCCTCCAAAACTATGGCCATTCAACACGTAAAAAACACGATTCATCCACCCGACCACTATCGGTGGCCGGCCTTACATCTAATCACATAGATTCAAATAAACAAGTAATCCAATTATGTTGATTTAACCTTCGTGTCCAACACAAAAGTGTGCACGAGCCCTAGGCTCTGATACCAATTGATGGTACCGGTATACCGATCCGATCGATATACCGTGTGTGCGGAAGCGTGTAAAGCGATAGATCTACTATGCCATGATCTTAGTGCACACAAATATGTATAGACACACATATATTTATATATATATACATCCAATATATATATATAGAGATCAACGAGTTCTTACATGTGATGATGAAATGATTCGTTGTTGTTGATGAGGTGGTGTTGAGTCGATTGAACCACCTCAATGGATCACTTCGAAATGTTCACCTTGGAATGACCTCGTCACTCCTTTGGATCGCCCGGATGTTGAAGCCGCACAAATGGCCCGGCCTCTACGTGTTGCACACGAACTCGGAAAATGAACTTGCTTGCTTGTTAGATTGAAGTGGTTCTCCAAGAACTCTTTTTTCTCTATTTGGTGTGATTTTCGTAGCTGAATATTGTGGTGAGAAAATCAGCATTTTCTCACCTATTAAACCATGAAATAATCACCAAGTAACCTCCCCCATAATGGTGATATTGATGTAGAATCATTATCACACATTAAGGTGTGTTAATGGTGAAGTTGAATGGTCATGTCCACATCCTCATGCCACATTGCATTGGATGTGGTCCCATTAGCTTGCATGCAATGCCATGTCACACCATGTGACATGCATTCCATGCAATTCCATAAAACAATTAAGCCAATTATGTTGATTTAAACATATTGTGTCCAACACAAAAGTGTGCACGAGCCCTAGGCTCTGATACCAATTGATGGTACCGGTATACCGATCCAATCGATATACCGTGTGTGCGGAAGCGTGTAAAGCGATAGATCTACTATGACATGATCTTAGTGCACACATATATATGTATATACACATATTTATATATATATATATATCCAATATATATATAGAGAGAGAGAGATAAACAAGAACACTTACAACCGGTGTAGCGTGCCTCGTTGATGTTGATGAAGGTGGTGTTGAGTCGATTGAACCACCTTCAAGGATCAGCCTTGAGAATGACCTCGTCACTCTTCTTATCTAGATCGCCCGGATGTTGAAGCCGCACAAATGGCCCGGCCTCTACGTGTTGCACACGAACCCGGATGATGAACACCTTGCTTGCATGAAGTGGTTCTCCAAGAACACTCTCTATTCTCTCCTTTTGGTGTGAATTTCGTGGGTGAGCATAAAGTGATATGAAAATCAGATTTTCATGTCTATATTCATGTCCATTTACCACTCCATGTAACCCCCCCATTATGTGCATCATAATGCACAAGTAATGGTGGTTAATGGGGAGATGAAAAGACACCTCCACATAATCATGCCAAATCATGATATGTGGTCCCACTTGCTTGTGTGGCATGCCATGTCACACTATGTGACATGCATTCCATGCAAGCCATGCATCCCATGCATGTATTAATCCACGTAAATATTGATTCTAAATCAATATAATTAACAAGCTACATAGTACATCATCAAGTCCGTGTGTGACCCTGTAGGTATGATTTATAGATCAATATTATATTGTTCCCAACAATTAATATTATCGAATAATCATTTAACATCCATAGACGACCTTATGACTTTATCGATTGCACACGTAGGATCGAAGGACATATCCCAACAATCTCCCACTTGGCCTTCAGAGCCAGTGTGCTGCCAACTTCCTGTTGTCACTTTATGTCTAAGTTTGAACTTGAGGCAAGACTCGAGTCATCCTCAATCGGTTCAAACCTTTCTTGAACTTTGAGACAGACTGTGAAACCAGATTTATCACTATGATACGAATCTGGACGTGGCCACGTATTTTCCACAGTCTCGACTCTCCAAGTGGCCGGTAAGACATGTATCCCATTATAAAATGGAGGACAATCCCATCTTGTCAATCCAAGCTCTCCCACTTGCTTCCTGATATACCCAATAACAAGTTTTATAACCTCCTTTTACGAAAGGCGTTTACTTGTATCAAAGTATACCATTTCACAATGGAATCACTCTGGACTACTCAGGTCAGAGGAAATTGCTCGACAGTCAATGAAATAGTATTATGACTCGAAATCTTAAATACTATTCCAGTCGGGTCTGTTCGATCATTAGCTCCCAGCTAATATCTATGTAATTGTACTCGATGTCCCACATCACTGGCCCATGAAGCGGCGCTATAGTACACATTACAATCTAGTTCTTTGTATTATCGGTTTGTCCGTACTCGATTATACGAACCAGGAACAGCTATATGATTCAAGTATATCAGTTCAACCATTGGGACTTCATTATGCGGTAAGTCGACCTCATAACCCAATTGATATAACTTAATCACTTGGACAATTCATATAAATTAAACCATATTTATATGAAGAATTATGTATTATACATATGAGTGAATGTTTACCAATTCTCCAAAAGTATCTAATACAGTAATAGAAATCACAACCCATCTCTAAGATGTCTGATCACTATTGCAGTCGTGAAAGCCTCAAGCTTAAACTGCTGGAGAGGTTTAGAAAGCGGGTTTGCAACCTTACCAAAAGTTGCAACTTTATTATCTCGATGTCTCCACAAAACTATCTCCTAGATAATGTGGAACTTCCTGAGCACCAGTTTTAGACTTGTGGTGCTTCCTAGCTCATTGGCTTGCGCGATAATTCTACTATAAATAGAGAACTATCGGATGGGCTGAGCTAGTTACGCCACCTAGTTCATTCAAGAACTTTCAAATCCTAACTGCCAACATTACTGCATCCAATGCAATACTGTGCTCAGATTCTGTAGTTTAATCAGCTATATTGCATTGCATGGAACTATTCCAGCAAATATCACCTCTAACCAGACAAAAGATATAATCAGATTAAAATCGGAAATTATCTTAGTCTGTTTTGAAGTTAGCATTCAAACAGCTTGTTAATATCAACTCTTTTTGTCTTCCAAAGACAACAAAATATTCTTTAGTCCATCTAAGGTACATAATAATATTTTTGGCCGCAGTCTAATGCGCCTCACCTGGGTTTCCTTGAAACTAACTCGTCATGCTCAAAGCATACGATACGTCTGGTCATGTACATATCATGGCGTACATTATAGACCCTATTGCCGAAGCATAAGGAATGTTTTCCATCCTCTTTTACTCATCAAGTCCCGTAGGGCCTTGCATCTTGCTAAGAGATGTGCCATGACTCATTTGAATGAGACCCTTTTTGGCGTCTTTCATTCTGAACTTATCAAGTACCTTATCAAAATAGGTCACTTGACTAAGTTCAAACATCATTTTCGATCTGTTCCGACAGATCTTGATGCCCAATATGTACTGTGCTTCTCCAAGATCCTTCATTGAAAAACAATTACCAAGCCATTCTTTAATAGAATTAAGCATAGAAACATTGTTTCCAATAAGGAGTATGTCACCGACATACAACACAATTAATACAACGTAACTCCCACTGATCTTCTTGTAAAACAAGACTCTTCCGAGTTCCTCTGAAATCCAAATCCCAGTATGGATTCATTGAACTGAAGATTGCTACTCCGATATGCATTCTTTATTCCATAAATAGAACTATAAGTTTGCATAATTTCTCAGCCTTATTAAGATCGATAAAACTCTTTGGCTGTGTTAAAACACAGCCTCTTCTAGAATCCAATTCAAGAAGTTAGTTTTAACATCCAATATTACCATAACTCATTATCAAGATGAGTAGTAATGGCTAAGATAATCTGAATGATTTAATCAAAGCAATTGGTGAAAGTTTTCCATAATCTACCTCGTGAATAAAACTTTTACCATCAACCTTGCTTTGAAAACCCTAGGTTTTCCATATGTCTGTTTAGATCTTAAAGATCTATTAGCATTCATTGGGTCTAACCCTGTGATGCAAATATATCAAGTTCCAAACTTGATTATCAGATATTGATATCATCTCAGATTTCATGGCACCATGCCAATTTTCAGTAGCTGGACTCGTCATAGCTTGGAATTAGGTCGAAGGTTCACCGCTTTCCAAAAGCATGAATTCATATCTCTCATTGGTCACAATATCTAAGTATTTGAATAATAGAGATAGATTTATGCCTTTCGGACCTACGAGGGCTGGTATGGCTTCCAAAACCATAAGAATACTCTCAACCCAGTTTTGAGTATTCATCGTTGGTTGTTTCACTTGAACCTCGTTCAAGACAACCGAGCTCCCACTGAATTTCTAGGAAAGATAACTCTTTTCAAGAAAATCACTATCTCGAGCAACAAAATATTGTTCTCAGATAGATCGTAGAAGTTGTGCCCTCGAGTTTCTTATGGATACCATAAAGAAACTTTTATCCCATTTGAGTTCAAGCTCTATAGAGATAAATCTCGTCAGAGAAGCTTTTAGAACCTCAAATTTTGATGAAAACAATTTAGGGACCCTCCCTTTCCATACCTAGTATGGTGTCTTATCAACAGCTTTTGACAGCTTCCTATTCAGTGTATAAGTTGAAGTCTAGAATTGTGTGTTCCCAAAAGAGACCAGTAGTTCATTTAGACCTCTCATCGAATGGTCGAACTATATCTAATATAGTTTGTTTTCTCTTTTCCGAAACATAACCTTCATGTGCTTGTGAACTAATAGGTTCCACATACATCAGTATGTATCATCCCTAATTACTCACATGTTCTCCTTTCTCCAAGAAAGATGACATTGTTATCTTTTTAATCACACATCATTCACATGTATCAAATGACTCAAAGTCAAATGATTCTAAAATTCTTTCTAAAAGAAGTTTCGTTACATGTTTAGATTTTGATTTGATCTAATCAACAATGTTTCAGTTATGTCTCATCGATACTTATTCGATTTGGCCTTTGGTCTTAATGATATATATGATTTGTCAATTTTAAAGTATACATAAACAATATAATAATCGTACCAAAACAAAGAATAATTCACAATTAAAATAGTTACCAAACTATTTAATAGTGAAAAACTAATCCATCAGTATCCAATACTGAACCAATATTCATTGTTTATTGAAGGTACGAAATTACATAGTTATAATACTAAAACAAGGCCCTAAGGCAAAACAACATCATATGATCATACGGCTAATGCAGCGACCTTCGCTCCATTTCTTGCCCGTAGATCGACATCTCTACTCACCAAACTTACACTTCTATGTAGTTCCTCCACATACAAATGTGAGAACCACATTTGGCATCCAATACCCAAGAAGTAGAATTTGTGAAGTTTAATGTCTATATCATTAATACTTGAAGATGAAGCAACCCCGTTCTTCACATCTTCTTTGAACTTTGGGCAAATTCAATTATTCCCAATAATTGAGTCTCATTCAAATTTCTCATTCAAAATTATCTCAATGTCAAAACGTGATAAATCGTAAGTGAAAAGTCGAACTTTTCTAACCAGCGATATTATCATGCAATTGAAGCCCTATCTCTCATAAAATATGAGGGAGCCAACCAGACAATCGACTAACGCCATCCCATGGCTCGAAAGTCTCTAATTTGTGTCATTGATGAACTAAGTGTTTTGAATTAAATCACTCCCCGAGGTGAAAATAATCCTAACTTTAGAATCCATCATTGAAAGACAAATTAGGCATTTGTTTTGAAATTGAATAAATATGAACTTCTGCATATTTGCAAGTATTGTCCAACACTTTTGCAGTAGACGCAATTAGATTCCCTAGGAACCCTAGTAGCATTTTTGCCCATGCTCTTTTGAATACCTTATCCCTTATCATAAGAATATCCCTCTCAGGGTCCTTTTTAATTGACGACTCATCATCTTAGAAAAATTTAGGAGATCACTTAAAACAAATAATCCAATTATTTGTTGTACATGTGGTCCCTATAGGTTTCTCTTTTCCAGCCTAGCTGAAGCGATGACCCTGAACTTTTCAATCTTAGCATATTCCCCGAACATGCTATTGAGTTGTTCAATGATATCTTATGATGTGGTTATTTAACACATTTTCCTTGTCTTCGTATTTGAGGACCATCCTCAAATTACGTTGTTAATCAAGAAAATTTATGTTGTTCAATTTTTCACAATCAAGAATTGAACGAAACTTGAATTGAGTTGATATTAGACATGATAAACTACAAAAGAAAGATAAATAAAGTATGTAAACATCCACAAAGCGGTAAACAAATAAGGTTGTCTAACAAGCTACTTATTTATTCTATTTTGTTCAATCGATATCTAATATCTTTGTTCCCTTAAACAAAACAATCCCAAGATCCTCATCTTGCAAATTCTTAAGCCGACTGAGTCCGCACTTAAGAAGTCCAAGATAGGTATACATCCCATGTCAATAACATCTAATGTTACTCTCGGTCGATGAGAGTCCCATTCTCATCTCATGTCTCGATAGCCACGCCTGCAGTGGATCTATCGATGAGAAAACCAAACTCACGTGTAAAGGTCTAACCCTTACTCCCACTTATCCCAAGATAACAAGTAGTACCCCGCTGAGGCGGACCTACCAACTTATGATCGAGGGCTTTAGAGGTGTTATGTTTTGGACAAGACATTATACTCATTATTTTGGGAACTTGCATGCATAAGTTTGTTTATATGTAAGTTGAACATTTATAACATAAAACAACCTATAACTAGCAAAGCAATTAAATACGTAATCGAAAGGCCCCTAGAACCTCACAACTCTCAAACGAAAAGATTAAAAGCAACAAAATAGGCCTTGAACATCTTCTGTACTTGTCCACGCCCGCCGTTTCAGTTCCGCGCACGCCGATTTAGGTCAACCTTAGTCCGTACCCATAAAACCACGAACGGCGCCCTCCGTTTCACAAACGGCGGTCGCCGAACACCACCGGCGGTCGCCGTTTCCAAAACGGCGCCCGCCAAAAGGGTACAGATTCGGGGCTGACCTGAAAAGAGCATTTCGGCGGTCGCCGTTTCCAAAACGGCGCCCGCCGACTCCATTCGGCGCCCGCCGGAGCACAAACGGCGCCCGCCGGTTTGCTCCAGCAGCCCGGTTTTCGCCCGTTTCGCTTCGTTTTGCTTCGTTTAATCTCGTTTTCGTCGGAGAGCCGATATCCAATGTCGATCCATGGATTCAATCCATTGCTTACACATTGAACAATACATTTTTGAATAGAAAAAACCTATCTATTACAAAAGATTTCAAGGGACGCAGCCCTCCAAAACTATGGCCAATCGTACGTAAAAAACGACAATTTCATTCACCCGACCACTAACGGTAGCCGGCCTTATACCTCTAAACACATAATCACATAATCACATAAAACAATTAAGCCAATTATGTTGATTTAAACATATTGTGTCCAACACAAAAGTGTGCACGAGCCCTAGGCTCTGATACCAATTGATGGTACCGGTATACCGATCCAATCGATATACCGTGTGTGCGGAAGCGTGTAAAGCGATAGATCTACTATGACATGATCTTAGTGCACACATATATATGTATATACACATATTTATATATATATATATATCCAATATATATAGAGAGAGAGAGAGATAAACAAGAACACTTACAACCGGTGTAGCGTGCCTCGTTGATGTTGATGAAGGTGGTGTTGAGTCGATTGAACCACCTTCAAGGATCAGCCTTGAGAATGACCTCGTCACTCTTCTTATCTAGATCGCCCGGATGTTGAAGCCGCACAAATGGCCCGGCCTCTACGTGTTGCACACGAACCCGGATGATGAACACCTTGCTTGCATGAAGTGGTTCTCCAAGAACACTCTCTATTCTCTCCTTTTGGTGTGAATTTCGTGGGTGAGCATAAAGTGATATGAAAATCAGATTTTCATGTCTATATTCATGTCCATTTACCACTCCATGTAACCCCCCCATTATGTGCATCATAATGCACAAGTAATGGTGGTTAATGGGGAGATGAAAAGACACCTCCACATAATCATGCCAAATCATGATATGTGGTCCCACTTGCTTGTGTGGCATGTCATGTCACACTATGTGACATGCATTCCATGCAAGCCATGCATCCCATGCATGTATTAATCCACGTAAATATTGATTCTAAATCAATATAATTAACAAGCTACATAGTACATCATCAAGTCCGTGTGTGACCCTGTAGGTATGATTTATAGATCAATATTATATTGTTCCCAACAATTAATATTATCGAATAATCATTTAACATCCATAGACGACCTTATGACTTTATCGATTGCACACGTAGGATCGAAGGACATATCCCAACAGATTGGGGCTCAGACATAGATGACAGAAAATCGATCTCTGGCTCGTGCACCTTTCTTGGTTCTAATATTGTTTCATGGTTTTCCAAGAAACAAACCTCTGTATCCAGAAGCACAGCCGAGGCTGAGTATAGAATTCTAGCTAATGCTGCTTCAGAGGTGGTCTGGTTGCAGGGACTTTTGTCTGAACTCAAAGTGTCTGCTTCCACCTCTCCCACAATCTGGATTGTTAATCAAAGGGCTATGTCTATGGCTGCTAATCCAGTATTTCATGCAAGAACAAAACATGTTGAACTTGACATGCATTTTGTTAGAGACCTGGTACAAAAGAAAGTATTTAAAGTATCCTTTGTTCCATCAATTGATCAAACTGCAGATGTTCTAACTAAGCCACTCTCTCAGCAATTGTTCACTCGGATGAGGTACAAGCTAACTGTGGCGTCTCTCTCCTCGCTCCAATTGAGGGGGAATGTTAGAGATAATAAGTGCATGGTTAAACCCTAATTACCTTTTTATTATTCTCATTGGCTACAGCTCATTAACCAGTACATGAGCTGTATATTTTGGCTTCTAGCTCGACCTCTGGATATCCTAGCTACACGTGGCCTATTCTAGTTCATAGGATATGTAGCTAGGGTTTAGCTGTGTCATATATATAAGCTGTTATTGTATTGTCTGCAGCTTTGAGCTGAATATATCTTTTAATGGCAATCCATATGTAGAATGTTTTCTGCATAAAGCTTTCACCTTTATTTTCTCTTTCATGTTTTAATCATCAAATCCTTTCAACTATAACTCTGGGGCATAGGGATAAAAAAAAGTCAGCGTTGACACTATAACTCTGAGACAGAGTGAGTTCGAAATTTTTTATCAATTTAAAGAGGTATTAATATATCAATAAATTAATATTTTATTAATTAAAATAGTGATGTTTGAAAATTCAGTAAATTTAAGTACAATTTATTCAAAATAAATGATTAAAATTATCAAGACAAAAGTGAGTCTCTGAAGAAATCCTAAATGAGATTCAAAATATGATTAAAGATATTGGTTATCGCAATGAAATAAACGTCAACAAATTGGCGGACTATTTAGGGGAAAATGATAAATATGTTCAATGATTCAAAGTTTTGAAGAAATTGTTGTTGATATTAGAGAAATCCTACTATTACTAATGATGAAAATGAGACATTGCAATTGACTTAGATAAAAAAAAAATGAAAATTATTTAATGCCGGTTGGATCGGTACCGGAACTCTTGACGACAATTAAAAAAACTAGAGATAAAATCCAATTAATTAGATTTAAATTTTAAAAAAAAAAAAAAAACAAGTAACAATAGATTCATACTTTATTTAAAATTGTAATATTGTTTTAATAGGACCTAATACTTGATTTTTCCAAAAAATTATTATTATATATATTATCTTATATATCATTTTTTTACAAAGACCCGAGATCAAAGGATTTGTAGTAATAAAAGACATGGTAATAAAAAAATTGTTCATGAAATTTTAATAACAAAATTTAAATATCATTAATTAGAAAAATCCATATTGTTCATAATTAGAAATTTTAATAACAAAATTTAAATATCACTAGAAAAATCCATCTTGCACGTCGATGCATTGAACCATAAAATGCGTCACATCTTCTCGTTAGGGTTATTGACTTGACCGACGAAGATGACGACACCCGAGACATCTTCTCTCACGACAAACATGAACGGATGGTCCGCTACAAAATCCACCTCCTCTTCCTTCACCCTCTGTAAGGAACACCCCACCCTCATGTTCGCTAAGGTAACAGCCGCCGCCTCTGTGCCTTCCTCATTCACCTCAATAAATGACTTGTGAAAAATGTGAGAAACATGAAGTTTATCATCTTCCGCAGCTGAATCAATCATCTCGGTCAAGCTATCTCTTTCGAATGGGAGAACCAATCCCCGTCCCTTGAGGACCTTAGATGCCTCGAACTGAAATTCCATTTTAAACTTGGGAATAAGAAACTTTCTGACCTTCACCGACATACGAGGGAGGTGGTGGTTGACAAAATCAACTTCTGACCCAAATTTCTCGACCAAGGACGGGAGCCCGTCTTTGACATCGGGGAGAAAGAAGTGCATCGAGAATCTACGCTTATCCCGACCTTGTTTGTAGGGTAGGGTTAGGACTTTGAAACCGTCAAAGACACTTATGAGTTGTCTACGATAGCTGGTCATGAAAGGTGCTTGGACTGAAGTTCCGTTCATGAGGTAGAATTTGTGGTCTTCTGTTAGCGATGAGTCGAACTTATCTTCCCAGATGCCTTTGAAGTAGATGGCATTTGCAAGTATCAGCCTCGTTAAAGGATTGACCGAACCGGGTGGAAGTATATCTTTGATGAGACCATTTGTTTTCTCCGTGGCCCAAGCGTTCACTTCTTTTCTAACCTTGTCAGCCTTATTTGGAAATCAAAAGGCAATCAGTGCAATTATATCAAAAAATAATTAATTCAACAAGAACTAATAATAATAATTTATATTAATCAATACTCATCTGTCCTGAATTAGTTGTTCATATGAGGTATTGAGATAGAGATATGTAATAATCCCTCTGCAGAATTGATTAATTTGTTTTTAATTTAGACTAACATTAAAGTGTAAACCTTACAAGACACATATATATGCACTTGTAATTATTATATCTACAAAGCATCTTTCAAGAAATCAATAGTAATTCTATTATTTGAAAAAATATGAACAAATCAATAGTTTTAAAATATCATCATCATCATCTGTTATAACATTCAAAATCGTCTATATAAACTTGTTTTTTGGAAAAATCTCAATACTAGGGTATTGATTGATTGATTTTTTTTTAAATAAGCTATATCATACGATTGCAATATATATTAATTAATTGGAATCATAAACCCTAACCCTAATATTACCTTAGTTTTAAAATCAACAAGTTGACAAGCAGCTTTGTAATCATCCTCGACAATTCCATTGAAATCGGGCTTCAATGTGACGCTCTGATCGACCCACATGCCGTTGACGGTGGACAAGCGCGGACCCCCGAGCGGAGAACCGTCGGTGAGAAGGAGCGTCGCGTGCTGCAACAAGAGCTTGTTGAGTTCCTCGAAGGAATCGGACTTGAAATAGCCCAAGAGCTGGTCTCGGGTCGGGCCTCCCGACCCGGCCGCGATGAGGCCGAGGACGACATGGAGGGAGAGCGGCGAGAAGACGAAGTTGGCGCAATTGGCTTCGGCGGAGATGAGGTGGCTCGCCAGAGACGAGGAGACGTCGGTGATGGAATATTCTCTCTTCTCGTTGGCCATGTTAATATATAATTAATTTCTTTGTGCACAAATAATTACATATGTTCAAGCATGCAGTATTTATAAAATAAAATAATAATATAAAATAAAGGAAACGTGAGAGTTAAGTTTTTAAAAAAGGTATGTTACAATTCTTATATATAGAATAAATTTAAACCTACATATAAGTATAACCCTTAATTTTATAGTAAAGAAATTGGATAGTTGCGTATTTTATAGTAATATTTGTAGAGAGTTAAGTTTTAAAAAAAGGTATGTTACAATTCTTATATATAGAATAAATTACAACCTACATATAAGTATAACCCTTAATTTTGGAAAAGGCTACATTAACACCAGGTGTAGAGATGACTCTCTACACCGTCAATAAAATTTTGACATGTGGCATTATTGATTAAAGTATTTATTATTATTTTTGATATGATATTTATAAATTTGGTAATACAAATCAAATCAAATTTTGTTTAATTTTCTTCCATTGTTAAATTTAGCAAGAATATTTTAGTTATTATAAATTTAAGAGTAAATTAATTAATTTAATTAATTGATTTAATTTTAAATTAAATTTATTAATTAGTTTAGTAAATTTATTAATTATATTGCTAATAAAACTAACGAAATAAGTACTTACATTCAATTGATAAATTAAAATTTTATCAATAAATTTAAAAAAATTAATTAGATTAGTAAAAAAAAATTGAAATATAATAAATTTCATAATAAAAAATATTACAAGTATACTTTAAGTAATAATTATTTTATGTATAATTATTTTTTTTAAATTACATTTAAAGAAATAATTATTTTAAATATAAGGAATTGTAAATATAAATAGTGTACAAAAAACATTAATAAAAAAATAAACTTCGTACTACATATTTTAATAAATCAATATTTTACTTAAAATTAATTTTTTATAATGAATTTGACATAAAACATAGTTTATTTATTAAAATTAATTATATTAAATTTTGTATAATAAAATTAATTGACATAAATTGTAGACTGCTCCCTCTTATTCACGATGAAACAATAGAGCAGTTGATCAGATAAGACAATTATTCTTTGACAGAAGAGTATTTAATTAAAATTCTTTATACATAAGTAAAATAATCGAATAGTGTGAAGTTGGTGTATTCTCGATCATGATTTCTGTCTAAAGTGCATTAATATTCTTGATAATGCTAATTAATTTGTACAATATTAAAATGACGTGAATTGCACATATACTACAATTTTTGGTTTATACGGTGCGACTATATCCTATAATTTAATTAAATAATGTAAAAATTAATATAACAATATTGGAAATAATTACTTGATTCAATTTTAAAATAAATTATTCAAATAAATTAATTTAATGGAGTGTAATGAGATTATTGTTATATAAAAATGCATTAATCATATAGAAGAATAATAATCATACAATAGTTAATTTTAATTTTTAATATGACATTTTAATATAATAATATTGAGCAAATTAAATAGTCATTTAAAAAAAATTGATTCAACGGAAATTATTTTTATCTGAATTAATACTTTAGTTGGAATATGCAAATTGTATAATTTGATTTATTTATTTCTATGTAAAAATTTAAATCTTAATAATTAATATATAGCTTAGATAATTTAAATTCAATTTAAAAATAATATTTTAACGAGTAACTCATATCATATGAAAGTCTTATAATTAACCTGGATTATAAATATAATTAATTTTTTAATTTTTAATTAATTAGTTTAATTTAAATTATAGTTTTAATTAATCAATTGAATTGAATTGATATGTACGAACTTTATTAATTAAATTTGCTTATTAATCAAATTAATAAATTGTATTTTTAATTAATCAATTAAATTAATTAATTTATTTTTAAATTTTTAGTAACTAAAATTTTTTTACTAAATTAAATAATGGAAATAAATTAAACAAAATTTTATTTGATTTTTATTACTAAATTTATAGATATCATATCAAAACTAATAATAATTACTTTAATTAATAATGCCACGTGTTCAAATTTTATTAGCGGTGTAGAGAGTCATTTCTACACTTGGTGTTAATATAGCGTCTTCCATTAATTTTATAGTAAAGAAATTGGATAGTTGCGTATTTTATAGTAATATTTGTACAAAATTAAATCTGGGATCATCAAATATCTGTATAAGATTCGGCCCAAATTAAAGTATCAAGATCCAAGGGAAATTGATTTTGAAAATTCACAGAGTTAGATGTTTTGGGTGTCATCATTTTCATGGGTCAACTCACTAACCCCGCAACTCCGCAAGCTAAAGAACATGATCAAATCTCTCCCTGGCTTATTTTTTTTAGTATTCATGTTCTTTTCTGAACTTTACATATTGCAAAATGATTTTATTTGTGAAAGAGGTATTCGGGTTTGTACCGAAATACTCACATCCGTTAGGGTTTTCGGGTAACCGTGCCCAATAAATTTGGGTAAAAGGCCGAGTTATAAAATTCATTTTAAAAAATATTCAATACCTATATCATGCTCCTAGGAGTACGATGTAAATAGTGCTCTCAGCCTTTAAAATATAAAAATCATCATTTAATAATAAGAAATCTTCATTTCAAAAAATAAATTATTATAAACATTGAATTAACATAACAATGAATATATTAGCATACCTAATGAATATTTATCCAAAAATAAATGAAGATATAATCATAGGTGTACAATTAGAATCGTGCTCCTAGGAACAAGGTATAAATTGCCGGTAAAAAGCCTTTTTGTGAGGACTTTTGTGAAAATGTCTTTTATGAGATTAAGACTTATGAAAATGGCCCTTTTTATTACAAATTCATTTTTTATCATTTTGAAAATAAATTTAGACATTATTAATTTATGAAAATACATAAATTATTTTATATAATTAAAAACACGTATTCAAACTCATATTTCATAACCCGAACCCATTTCATATCCATATCCAAATCGAATCACAATTCCACCAAATCAAAATCCCCAAATATTATAAAATTAGGGTTCTAAACCAAAAAAACAAAATCTCAATTTCATCCCGCTCGCTATTTCAGTGTGTTCTATCCAAGCCCATTTGTCGAATCGCTCGATATCCTCGTGTTCTTCCTCTTCTATCGCCTCTCCCTTTCCTCCTCCCCAAACTCCACCGGCCGAAATGCCGCCGCCGTCTAGTATATCACCTCCTTCATCTCCTTCATTGTTCCATAAGGGTGTGTTGCGGCTGGAGAATATGAAAGAGATCCCGTCGTCCTCGATCGAGGCGGTTGTGTCCGTCTGATTCGGCGCCGACAACAAACAATCTGTTGGGAAATTCGCGTCCGAATTCCCCTCCTGAAAAGCACACGAACAGACTTTACTATTCGGCTATACCCAAGAAGCTTACATATTATAAATTATATCAAACAGGCGTAATCTTTAAAAATAATAAACATTCATAATTGAGATAACAGTTAATAATGAGATTAATACGAAGAATATGTTCAAAAGCCATATGTTCTTAAAAAACACTCTTCTTATTTCAACTGCCTCCAAGTATCTGCCTCCAAGTATCTGATTGAACCAAGTTGCCCTTCTCTACGAATCTTGTTCGGCTGCTCAAGAGCTCATTAAATCCCATCTCACCAATGGTTTCCTCACCACCAAAACAATATCCTAAGAACAAAGATAAGAAACATTTTGATTAAATAGATAAACAGAACACAAAAATAAAGATAAGATACATAAAAAAAAAAGCAAGAAACAAACCAAAATACTCCAATTATCTTCACAGTCGTCTGCAAAAAAATTAAAAAAATCTAATTACCTCAATGAGATAAATTTAATACAAACAAACATTAAAATAAAAAGGGGGAATTAAGTAACCCTAGTAGATCTGCAGTCCCTTTGCCATAAGTTGTCCGCCTCCGTTCGGTGTATGTCCTCCTCCGATGCCCACCGTCGAAGATCCTCCGTATGTCCTCCTCCGATGCCTGCCGTCGAAGAACGCTGCCACTCGCCTTCGAAGATTTGTAGTCGTCAATTGAGGGGTAAGGGTAGAGTAGGGTTTGTGTTGTGTGAAATGTGAGAGAATTGGGGAATAAAAAGAACTAAGTTAAAGAAATGGTCTAGAGCGGGATATTTCGTTCTTGAAATATTTCATCTCCCGCGCGCTGAAAAAAAATTGGAAATCATATTGCGACAAATTGATATAATTAGCCGTCCAAAGCTTCTTATTAACCAATTTATAATAATAGAAAAAGAAATAGGCATAACAAATAATAATAAAATAATAACGTTTCGGCGGATTTGTGTTGTCCTAAGAGCATCTTCAGTGGTGAGTGCAAGTTTTTTTCTACTTCTACCCAAAAAAACTTCTACCCCATCCAACCATTCTACCCAAAACATAAATTTTATAGGTCCCACCACTTACTTACTTTATATTTTTTATTTATTATTTATATTTAAATACTAATAATAATAATAATAAATGTTAAAAAAATGATTTTTATATGAAATAAAATAAATATTTAATATTTTATATAATTCATGATTAAAATAAAAATATTATAAAACATAAATTTAAAATAAAAATAAATACTATTTTTTGATTTTAAATTTTTACGTTAAAAATTTAATTTTAATTAATTTTTATATAAAATAAAAACTATTTTTAATTATTTTTTATATTAAATAAAAATATAAATAATCCGTTAACTTTAAAATTTTAACTATTTAAAATTTTTTAATTTTAATTAATTTTTATATAAAATAAAAATGTAAATAATCTGAGTTAAAAATTTAATTAGTTCAAAATTCTTATTTTTTATTAATCTTTATTTAAAATATAACGTTAAAATATAAAATAATTTTTAACATTAATTTTTATATAAAATAAAAATATAAATAATTCTTAAAATTTTAACTATTTTAAAATTTTTAATTTTAATTAATTTTTATATAAAATAAAAATGTAAATAATCTAAGTTAAAATTTTAATTAGTTCAAAATTCTTATTTTTTTATTAATTTTTATTTTAAAATATAACGTTAAAATATAAAATAATTTTTAACGCTGAATTATTATTAATAATAATAATAAAATAATATTATTTTTCATCTCTACCCGGGTAGAAGTTCTTCTACCCCAGAAGTTTTAGGAACTTCTAATCTCAACACGTCAGCGCACCTCCAATGATTTCTACCTCGTTTTTGGGTGATAGGTAGAAGTACACATAGACTTCTACCTCACAATTGGAGATGCTCTAATGTATATTGCGACAGATCTATCCATGTTTGTGGCAAAAAGGTGCTTAAAGAACCTTGCGACAGAGGACCCTTTAAAATCAGTCGCAAAAGCCCATTTTTTTTGTAGTGCAAATTTTAATGGGAGTTCGATTATTAAATAAAATAATTTCTTAAATTATTAATAATTTTTTGGTGAAATACGTTGGAGATTAAATAAAATTTTAGATTATTTCAAACAAGTAAATCACGTGCATCGCACGGGCAGTGATACTAGTTTTTATAATAATTTTACAAAAACAAATTTAAAGTGGTGTACTTAATTGCTTATAGGATTTTTTGGATTTTAAAGTTTAAGGTTTTCAATCAAAAAATTTAAGAGTTTATCTTAAAATGTTTATAGAATAAAAAATTCTTAAAAAGTTTATAGGAATTCAAAATTTAATAAATTAAGCACAGGGCGTGGATGGACAACCAGAAGAGGTACTTTTTTTCTTAATAAGTCTATCTTAAAAAGTTTATAGGTATTCAAAATTTAATAAACTAGTATCATTGCCCGTGAGATGCACGTGGTATTTTCTCTGAAAATTGATGCGCATAAATTTTTTATTTTATTTAATAATCGAACTCTCACTCTAATTTGTAAGGGTGGGCATGAGACGAGATTAGGGGAATCTCGTCTCGTCCCGATAATTTATATTCGGGACAAGACGGGATTGACGTTTAAAATTTTCGTCCCGCATGTCCCAATCCCGTATATGTTCGGGTCGAGATCGAGACGGGATCGGGAAGTCTCCAAATTTTAAATAAAATTAACAATAAAATTATAAATTAAAAATTAAATTAAATATTATCGATTTATAAAATAATTAAAATACGAATAAAATAAAAATTCTCAAGTTTTAAAGAGAAATAAGTTAAATTAATTAATTTAAAGACTTTTTATAATTTTAAAATATAAGTATTTTAGTATTTTCAAAACAAATTATTAAAAAAAATATTATGATATTTGTGAAAATTTAATTGAAATTGTGATCAATATTTTGATATTTTCTTAATTTATGTGAAAAAATAATAGTTATATGTATATTAATAAATTTGCATGACGGAACGAGATAGAACGGGATTATCCCGATCCCATCCCATCCCGTCACATGCATTATACAAAACTTATCCATTATATAACGAAATTTATCCATTGTATTAGTATTAAGACTAATACAAAACTCAAAAATATGTTTTAAAATTGTTTTTCAATAATAATTTTCAGTATGTTTCAGAGAAATGGTTAGAAACACATTGTAGCAAGCCTCAAAGTCATTACAGATAGAGGCCTCAAATCTGTATAGAAAAAACACGGACATTTTAAAGTGAATTGCAGCATTTAGAATCATTATCATCCAAAGAGGGACTTGTGAGGCTAGCTGTCCATAGCGCTTAATGCTCGGACTCTTGTATGTTAGAAGAAAAAAAGGAGTAGTTAAAAAAATTTCATCCGTCTTTATTAGAAAAGTGGAGACGCATATATAAAAGTATACAATTATCTCTAAGTCTTTATTTGAATGGGAAAAAGATTATTATTTTTTGTAGTTAAACTATATCTCATTCGACACCATCATATTGATCTAACCTACGGTATATAAAATAATTTAAATAATTAATTTATATTTTGTAGATTTTTTTAAAAATTAATCGGATGAAATAATTTAAATAATTAATTTATATTTTGAAGATAGTTTAAAATTTTATTTTGATCATTTTTTTTATTAATTAATACTACTATTAATTATTTATTACTATTAAATATAAATAAATATAAATTAACTGATTATTATGAATATTAAATCCCAAATATAAATAAATATAAATTAACTAATTAAGAAATCTTTTAGAATTATTAAAAATAAAAACTTTTTAAAATTCAAAATTTATAAATAAATTTTTATTTATAATATATACCGTGTGAATTATATATGTATAGATTAGAGTATCTCCAATGGAGAGGTAGAAATCTATGTGTATTTCTACCATTCACCCAAAAACGAGGTAGAAATCATTGGAGCTGGGCTTACGTGTTAAAATTAGAAGTTCCTAAAATTTCTGAGGTAGAAGAACTTCTACCCGGTAGAGATGAAAAATTATTATTATTATTATTATTATTATTATTATTATTATTATTATTATTATTATTATTATTATTATTATTATTATTATTATTATTATTATTATTATTATTATTATTATTATTATTATTATTATTATTATTATGTTTAGAATTATTTTATATTTTAACGTTATATTTTATATAAAAAATAATAAAAAATATGAATTTGAATTAATTAAATTTTTTAACTCATTAAAATTATTTTATTTACATTTTTATTTTATATAAAAATTAATTAAAATTAAAAATTTTGAAATAGTTAAAATTTTAACTAACGAATTATTTATATTTATATTTTATTAAAATTAATTAAAAATTAATTAAAAATAGTTTTTATTTTATATAAAAATTAATTAAAAATAGTTTTTATTTTATATAAAAATTAATTAAAAATAATTTTTTTTAAATATTTAAAATTTTAACGGATTTATTTTATATAAAAATTAATTAAAAATAAAAATTTTGAAATAGATAAATTTTTAACGTTGCGAATTATGTTATATTTATATAAAAATTAATTAAAAATAAGAATTTTGAAATAGTTAAATTTTAAAAGTCAATATATCCGTTGTGATATATTTTTATTTTAATAATAAATTATATGAAATATTAAATATTTATTTTATTTTATTTAAAAATCATTTTTTTAACTTTTATTATTATTATTATTATTTAAATATAAATAATAAATAAAAAATATAAATTAAGTAAGTGGTGGAACCTTAAAATTTATTTTTTGGGAAGAATTGTTGGATGAGGTAGAAGTTTTTTGGGTAGAAGTAGAATAAATATGAGTTGGCACACAAGTGTCCTAGTTATCACCCAAAACTTACACCCACCGAATGCTCTTAATACCCAAAACTTACACCCACCAGTGACCTAGTTATCACCCAAAACTTACACCCGCTGGAGATGCTATTAAGTATTCAAAATTTGACAGAGTTCTCTCTTCTCGTTGGCCATGTTTTATAATATAATGCTGGAGATGCTATTAAGTATTCAAAATTTGACAGAGTTCTCTCTTCTCGTTGGCCATGTTTTATAATATAATGAAGGTGAGGTTGGGGATGAGTTGTCTCTTCTCGTTGGCCATGTTTTATAATATATATAATGAAAAATTATAAATTTATAAGGTATATGAAACAGGCTCAAAGTAAACGACATATAAAAAAAAAAAAAAAAATAGTAATAGTAATTAAGACATTGTAATAATAAAATTGTTCATAATTAGAAAAAAGTAGTAATAATAATTAAGACATTGTAATAATAAAGTTGTTCGTAATTAGAAATTTTACGAAAAGTAACAAAATTTAAATATCACTATAAATCTTCCATCTTCCTGCATCTTGCAAATCATATCTTCTCATTAGGGTTAGTGACTTGGCCGGTGAAAATGACGGCTCCCGACACATCTTCTCTCACGAAGAAGATGAACGGATGGTCTGCCACAAAATCTACCTCCGGTTCCTTAAACATCTCTCCGGAACACCCACAAATCATTCCCGCTACAGTAACAGCCGCCGCCTCCGTTCCTTCCTCATTCACCTCAATAAATGACTTGTGAAAAATGTTCGAGACATGAAGTTTATCATCTTCCACAGGCGAATCAACCATCTCGGTCAAGCTATTCCTTACAAATGGGAGAACCAATCCCATTCCCTTGAGGACCTTAGATGCCTCAAACCGAAATTCCATTTTAAACTTTGGAACAAGAATTTTTCCGACCTTCACTGACTTGTAAGGGAGGTAGTTGTTGACGAAATCAACTTCCGACCCAAATTTCTCGACAAGGGCCGGGAGCCCATCTGTGGCATCGGGGAGAAAGAAGTGCATCGAGAATCTACGATGTTTATCCTGACCTTGTTTGTAGGCTAGGGTTAGGACTTTGAAACCCTCAAAGGTACTTATGAGTTGTCTATCATAGCTGGTCATGAAGGGTACTTTGATGGAAGTTCCGTTCATGAGGTAGAATTTGTGGTCTTCTGTTAGAGACGAGTCGAACTTATCTTCCCAGATGCCTTTGAAGTAGATGGCATTTGCAAGTATCAGCCTCGTTAAAGGATTGACCGAACTGGGTGGAAGTATATCTTTGATCAGGCCATTTGTTTTCTCCGTGGCCCAAGCGTTCACTTCTTCTCTAACCTTGTCAGCCTAATTTGGAAATCAAGTGCGATTATATCAAAAACTAATTAATTCTGTTAGGATTTATATAATCCGACAAGGGTTAAAGGAAAGAAAAAGATAAACGTAGAGAACTTGTGGTATTAGAACAAATAAGCGTAATCTAAAATATACAAGAGAGAGGCTTTATATAGCCAACAAAAGGTAAACCTAATCCTATAAACAAAAGGTAAACCCTAATAATCCTATAAATATAATAACTAATATAAAAATATGCTAACACCCCCCCTCAAACTCACGATGGTACAGCAAGTAGCATCGAGAGTTTGTCAATGAAAAATCTATGACGGCTGACAGAATGAGACTTCGTGAAGCAGTCAGCCAACTGTAAGGACGACGGAGTAAACGGTAGAGAAATGGTTCCGTGATCCAAATGATGCCGAGTGAAATGACAATCAATCTCAATGTGTTTGGTGCGCTCATGAAACACCGTGTTGTGAGCAATCTGAATGGCACTCTTATTATCGCAGTACATAGGTGTGGGGTCAGTAAGAGTGACTCCCATGTCAGCCAGTAACCAGCGCAACCATATAATCTCAGCCGTAGTGGAAGCCATAGCACGATACTCTGCCTCGGTGGATGAACGAGAGACTACAGCTTGCTTCTTACTTCTCCAAGAAATAAGAGAATCACCAAGAAAAATACAAAAGAGAGGCTTTATATAGCCAACAAAAGGTAAACCCTAATCCTATAAACAAAAAGTAAACCCTAATAATCCTATAAATATAATAACTAATATAAAAATATGCTAACAAATTCAATATGTAATCAAAGAACTACTAATAATAATTTATATTAATCTCTACTCATCTGTCCTAGATTAGTTGTGGCAATTAGTAATCCCTCAGAACTGATTAACTTGAAATACAAATTTATTTATTTTTAATTTAGACTAACATTAAATTGAAAACCTTACAAGTTACAAGACGACATGATATATATGCACTTGTAATTATTATATCTTTCAAAAAATCAATAGTAATTCTTATTTGAAAAAATATGAAAAAATCAATATATAGTTTTAAAATATCGTCATCATCTGTTATAACATACAAAATCGTCTATATAAACTTGTTTTTTGGAAAAATCTCAATACTAGGGTATTGATTGATTGATTTTTAAATAAGCTATATCATACGATTACAATAATTAATTGGAATCATAAACCCTAACCCTAATCTTACCTTGGTTTTAAAATCAACACGTTGACAAGAAGCTTTGTAATCATCCTCGACGATTCCTTTGAAATCGGACTTCAATGTGACGCTCTGATCGACCCACATGCCGTTGACAGTGGACAGGCTCGGCCCGCCGAGCGGTCGGCCGTCAGAGAGTAGGAGCGTCGCGTGCTGCAACAAGAGCGTGTTGAGTTCCTCGCCTGACTCGGACTTGAAATAGGCGAGGAGCTCGTCTCGGGTCGGGCCTGCCGACCCGGCCAGGATGAGGCCGAGGACAACGTGGAGGGAGAGCGGCGAGAAGACGAAGTTGGCGCCATTGGCTTCGGCGGAGATGAGGTGGCTCGCCAGAGACGAGGAGACGTCGGTGATGGAATATTCTCTCTTCTCGTTGGCCATGTTAATAAGTAATTTCTTTGTGCACAAATAATTACATGTTCAAGCATGCAGTATTTATAAATAAAATAATAATATAAAATAAAGGAGACGTGAGAGTTAAGTTTTAAAAAAAGCTATGTTACAATTCTTATATATAGAATAAATTGAAACCTACATATAACCCTTAATTTTATAGTAAAGACATTGCGTATTTTATAGTAATATTTGTACAAAATCAAATCAGGGATCATCAAATATCTGTATAAGATTGAGGTTAATTTGTACCAAAATACCCGCACCTGTTAGTGTTTTCGAGTACTCGTACCTGTTGGATTTATATGTGTTGGCCCTTGGGCTTTATCACTTTGATCCAGTTACTTAGGCAGCTGGGGAGCCCAATGGAGTGAAGCCCATGTGAGTGTTAGGCCCATGTTCATTACCCAGCCCATTTGTCGATTCAGCCCGTTAGTTAATTGTTTCTGAAACAATTAACATTGACCCTTACCTGTTGACCTTTGTGGACCGTTGATCTTTAGGGTTTTGCTGAGATCGAATCTGGGCCCTTCATCCTTATGATATAATGAACTCTCACCCGTCGCCTTTACTCACTTCGCCTGATACACTAACCCTAATCCTACTGTGTGCGATTACACCTTTAGTGTGTGCGATTTCAACCGTCTTCTCCGTTCACCACCACCGCCGCTTCCCCCGTCGTCTCCGGTTTGAGCCTTGCCGTTCTGTGACCATGGAGACGATCTGTGAAGCTCCGGGTGCGCGCGTGATTAACCTCTCTGTGAGGCGGAGCAGATCTGAGTGGTGTGAGCTGTCTGTGTGTGCTCCTGGGCTCTTCTCCGGCGAGGTCTCTGTGCTCTCCTTGTTCGGTGCCGGTCCGGTCACTCTGCTGTTATTATATACTACGGCATGCAACCGCTGAGCCGTAGTATTTGAGATCTGCATTTTGTATATATATATATATACTATCTCCTTCTCTGATTTTCTGTTTACTCCGCTACTTTGCTCTTAACCTTCATCAAGCCCAGATCCTCCCGCGGGCCGGATCTCTGTAGATCCGTTGACTGCTGTGGTCTGGGGCCTTGCTCTGATCTAAGGGCTGTATTACGGATCTGACTTGTTTCGTGTTTTGATTTTTCAGGTACCTCGGAGCATTTATCGCCGGCGTTTGAACCTTACAGTGGTATCAAAGAGCGTTACGGCGGAGATCGGCAACCGGATCTGCAGATCTGACCCCGTAGGGCTCCAGATCTGCAACCGCGAAGGGTCGTTCGTTGCTCGGTACCTGCGTGGGAGGAGGCCCAGGTAGCAGATCCGAATTAGGTGTCCCCAGCCATTGTAAATCCGGGATTTCATCACCCCCTTGGCTGTAAGGTTGGCACCCGGATCGCCTGTGAAACGCGAAACGTGAACTGCTACAAGGGGTCCCTTGCGAATAACCCTACAAGGTAAGTTTCTGGAAAACCCCCTCTCTTTCTTGTCAACGTGATGGTCAGCCCGCCTGGAGGCATATGTGATGGTCAGCCCGCCTGGAGGCATTCTGTGATGGTGTGGCCCGCCTGGTGGTCGTTTTAATTTCTGTAGTGTTGAAAATTTGTTTTTCAAAAGTGTTGTTCAAAATATTTTCTGGAAAATCTTTCTGAAACTAAGTGTTTGAAAATTTTAAAGTGAAAATAGCATGAACAATACGTTTTCTGTGACTTGAGTTATTTGTTGGGTTTGCTGTGAACTTGGTGTTCTTTGTTTTGTCTCTGATCTGCATAAACTGTGAACTCACTGTGTGTGTTAGTTCTAGGGTTTTGTGTGTAGTGTGAGACTGATAGTAACTGACCCTATTGGAGTTAGTTAAGTGCGAGTGTAGGGCTCAAAGTGGTGACCCCCGGCATACCAAACTCCTCTTGCTGCATACCCTTGAGGTGTGTTGGTATATTGTGGAGGCTGGGGTAGTCATTTGTCTGAGGGCTTTACCTGCTTAACATAGGCTCTCAGTTACTCACTCAGTAGTAACACTTAAAAATTTGTTGATGTGTAGTGAGTCCCCACTGCTGTAGGGACTCTGATAGGTGTAGCTTGTGTGCTCACTCTCTTTGACTTGATCTGTGGATTTGGTCAACTGTCAGTTGTTGTTACTTTGTGTCAATTACTTCTGCAAATTTGAAAGTTGTGTGCTTCCTGATTTCTGCTTTGTTTTCAAAAACTGAGTCATCAAAATCTTTTAAAAAATGTCTGGTTTTAACTTGGCACCCTTTGATGGGAAAAGTGATTTTGCAATTTGGAAACAAAAGATGAAAGGTATTTTGGTTCAGCAAAAAGTTTATAAGGCCATTTCTGGTGCCTATTCTGCTACTGACACTGCTGAAATAAAAGCTGAGACTAATGAACTTGCTCATTCTACTATAATCCTATGCTTATCTGAATCTGTGCTTAGGAAAGTTGGTGTATTGGAGTCTGCTAAAGAAGTTTGGGAAAAACTGAATGATTTATACACTGAAACCTCCTTGAACTCAAAACTGTTTTTGTTGGAAAAGTTTTTCAGATTTTAACTTGATATGAGTAAAGATATTTCTGATAATATTGATGCCTTTACTAAATTGATTCAAGATATTAAGTTAACTGGTGATAAGCATATTGATGATTATACTCCCATTGTTTTGTTGAATGCTATTCCTGATTCATATGCTGATGTGAAATCTGCTATTAAGTATGGTAGAGACTCTTTTACCCTGGATACTGTGATTAATGGTTTGAAGAGTAAGGAACTTGATTTAAAATCAAATAGAAATCCTAGGTCTTCTGAAGTTAATTATGTTAGGGGGAGAACTAAGTCCAGGAACAATGGCAACCAAGCCCAGAAAGGGTCTGGTGGTCAAAACAATGGTAAGAAGAGCAGAAGCAAGTCTAGGTCTAAGTCCAAACCTAAGAATAGGAAATGCTATAACTGTGGTGAGTCTGGACACTTCATGAAGCAGTGTACCAGACCCAAAAAGGTCAATGGTGACCAGGCTAATGCTGCTAAAGATGATGATGGGAATGTGTTTATGGTATCTGATATGACCTTGCTTTCAAATGTGAATTCTGCTAAGTCTGATTTTCTGTGTGAAACTGATTGGATTCTGGATTCTGGCTGTACTTACCACATGTCACCTTATCTGCATTTATTTACTTCATATGATAAACTTGAGAACTACTCTGTGTCTATGGCAAATGATAAAAAATGCATGGTAGCTGGAATAGGTGATGTATGTGTAAAATTTGAAACTGGTCATGTGCATACTTTGAAAAATGTGAGGCATGTCCCTGATTTATCACAAAACTTGATTTCATGTGCTGCATTAGAGTATGATGGTTTGACTGGGAAATGGGGAAAGGGTTGCATGACTATTGCTAGAGGGTCTATGATTCTGTGCAAGGCTGCTAGGCAGCATAATTTGTATATCTGCAAAGCTGTACCCTGTTTGTATTCATATGCTAATTCTGTGCATGATAGTACTTCTGATCTATGGCATAGAAGGTTAGGGCATATTAGCAAGAAAGGCATGGAATTTCTAAAGAAAGATGGCTGTTTTGGTAAAACTGATATGACTTGCATTCCTTTTTGTGAAACATGTGTGCTTGGTAAAAAAACTAGGGTTAGCTTTCCTGTGAACCCTCCCCCCAATGCTCCCAAATCTGTTTCCATACTTGAATATATGCATGCTGATGTGTGGGGCCCTGCCCCTGAGCCTACTCAAGGTGGCAATAGATATTTTCTGTCTGTGATTGATGATTACTCTAGGAAAGTATTTGTCTTCCTGCTTAAAAACAAATCTGATGTGTTTCAAAAATTCTGTGATTTTAAAACACTAATTGAGAATCAAACTGGCATGAAAATTAAAACCTTGAGAACTGATAATGGATTAGAATTCTGTAATTATGAGATGGATGTTTTGTGTGTTAATTCTGGTATTAGAAGACATAGGAGTGTGCCTTATACCCCTCAGCAAAATGGAGTTGCAGAGAGGATGAATAGGACCCTTCTAGAGAAGGTTAGGTGTATGCTTGCCTCCTCAGGCCTCAGCAAGAGGTTCTGGGGTGAATCTGTGTTAACTGCTGCTTACCTGATTAATAGATCACCTTCAGTACCTTTGAAGGGCAAGTGCCCTGAGTCTGTCTTTACTGGTAAACCACTTAATTTGGATAATCTGAGAGTATTTGGTTGTGCTGCATATGTTCATCAGAATGTCGATAAATTGGAACCTAGGTCTAGGAAGTGTGTCTTCCTTGGATATCCTGAGGGGACTAAAGGTTACAGGCAGTGGCTTAGGAGTGAACCAGGATTTAGGACTATAGTAAGTAGGGATGTGGTGTTTAATGAAGATGATATGCCCTGTAAAATTGTTAGAAACCCTAAGGATGGTAATACCTCTGGTGAGGTGGAGTCTTCTCCCTCTGTAGGTCCCTTAGGTGAACAATTTGATGCCCCTACTACTGATGTTCCTGTGAATGATTTATCTGATGATTCTGATGTTGAACCTGTTGATGATGGTACTGTGCATGCTGATAATTTGCCTGTTGATAATACTGCTCCTGATAATCCAAATCCTGAAAATCCAAATGATAACTTGCCTGCAAATCTGAATCCCCCTGAACTTGCTGTTTATGAACAAGATGAAACCATTGCTGATAATAATCCTAACTTATCTGATTATCTGTTAACTAGAGATAGGACTAGAAGGAACCCTAGGTTTCCTGCTAGATTAGGGGATTTTCACCTTGGTAATTTTGTGTTTAACATGCATGAGTTGATTGAAAATTGTGAACCCAAGTCTTTCTCTGAAGCTGTTGAATCTGTGAATGCCTCTATGTGGTTAAGTGCTATGAGTGAAGAAATGCATAGTCTTTTGAAAAATGATACTTGGAAACTTGTTTCAAAACCACTTAAGTGCTCCTTAGTTGACTGTAAATGGATTTACAAAGTTAAAAATGAGGGCTGTGAGGTCAGATACAAAGCTAGACTTGTAGCAAAAGGGTTTTCACAAAAAGAAGGGGTTGATTATAATGAGATTTTTGCACCTGTTGTTAAATTCACCACTGTTAGAATAATGTTGGCTTTGTGTGCACATTTTGACTGGGAATTAAAACAGATGGATGTAAAAACTGCTTTTTTGCATGGTGAACTTGAGGAAAGAATTTACATGAAACAACCTGAGGGTTTTGAGGATAAAACCAAACCTGACTTTGTGTGTCTTTTGAAAAAATCTCTCTATGGTTTAAAACAATCACCTAGGCAGTGGAATAAGAAGTTTGATGAATTTATGTTGTCTTTAAAATTCTGTAGAAGCTCTTATGATCCTTGCCTGTATTACATGATTGATGTTGTTGCTCCTGTTTTCTTGGTATTATATGTTGATGATATGCTGATTATGAGTCCATGCCTGAAAGCTATAAAGTCTGTTCAAGATGATCTTTGTGGTAAATTTGAAATGAAAGACATAGGTGATGCTAGGAAGATTCTAGGCATGAACATTGTTAGAGATAGGGCTGCATGCAACATACATTTAAACCAAACTGACTATGTGTCTAAGCTGCTTGAGAGATTTAATATGGTTGGTTGTAAATCTGTGAATGTACCTCTTGCTGGTCACTTTGTGTTGTCCAAGGACCAATGTCCTAAAACTGAACTTGAAATTTCTGCCATGAACAATGTGCCTTATGCTTGTGCTGTAGGGTCAGTGATGTATTTGATGGTTACTACTAGGCCTGATATTGCATATTCTGTTAGTTGCCTGAGTAGGTATATGTCTAACCCTGGTAAGCCACATTGGGAAGCTATGAAATGGTTACTTATGTACTTGTCTAGTACTAAGTCATATGACCTGAAATTTTCTAAGTGTAAAACTGGTGTTGTGTTGAATGGTTTTGTTGATGCCAATTATGCTAATGATAGAGACACTAGGAAATCTTCAACTTCTTATGTGTTTATTGTGTGTGGATCTTGTGTTAGCTGGAAGTCCCAATTACAACATGTTGTTGCATTGTCTACCACTGAGTCTGAATACATAGCTATAACTGATGCATTTAAAGAGGCTATTTGGTTGAAGGGATTGTTAACTGAAGTCAAGATGTTGTGTGATCCTGTGATTGTGTTCTCTGATAGCATGTCTGGCATTCAACTTTGTAAGAACCCTGTTTTCCATGATAGAACCAAACACATAGATGTTAGGTTCCATTTTATCAGGGACCTTGTTGAGAAAGGTGAGATTCTGTTGGAAAAGATCTCTACTCACCACAACCCCAGTGATATGGGGACCAAGTCCCTGCCCCTTGATAAGTTCAAGTTCTGTTTACAGTTCTTGAACTTTGATTCTCTGGACTGAGTTGTGCCAGTGTGCTGACCCCACCTGGCCACTAGGTGTGACCAGTCCTGGGGCTGTTTTGCCAGCTGTACCTGTCCAGTTGGTGTTTCTGGAAGAAACTTGTTGCCTTATCTGTTGGTGGGGAACTCTTTTGCCACTGTCCCCTGAGGGCAGTGGTGTTTCAGTAGAAACCAGTTAGTCATCCCACTGGGTGGTTTGACTGTCACTGAGGTGGCGGCTGCTCAGGGCAGCCACCCTGTAGTTTAGGCTACAGGGACCAGTCCTGCTGCTTGACAGCAGGGCTGGGGCTATGATGAAGGTTGCATGTGTGTTTGCTTGTTTATTACTTGCTTACTAAAATGTTTTGCTCATTTTTCGTAGTATGTGTAGCAGTTTTGTGATTGTGTGATTGGCCAACAAGGTGGAGATTGTTGGATTTATATGTGTTGGCCCTTGGGCTTTATCACTTTGATCCAGTTACTTAGGCAGCCGGGGAGCCCAGTGGAGTGCAGCCCATGTGAGTGTTAGGCCCATGTTCATTACCCATCCCATTTGTCGATTCAGCCCGTTAGTTAATTGTTTCTGAAACAATTAACATTGACCCTTACCTGTTGACCTTTGTGGACCGTTGATCTTTAGGGTTTTGCTGAGATCGAATCTGGGCCCTTCATCCTTATGATATAATGAACTCTCACTCGTCGCCTTTACTCACTTCGCCTGATACACTAACCCTAATCCTACTGTGTGCGATTACACCTTTAGTGTGTGCGATTTCAACCGTCTTCTCCGTTCACCACCACCGCCGCTTCTCCCGTCGTCTCCGGTCTGAGCCTTGCCGTTCTGTGACCACGGAGACGATCTGTGAAGCTCCGGGTGCGCGCGTGATTAACCTCTCTGTGAGGCGGAGCAGATCTGAGTGGTGTGAGCTGTCTGTGTGTGCTCCTGGGCTCTTCTCCGGCGAGGACTCTGTGCTCTCCTTGTTCGGTGCCGGTCCGGTCACTCTGCTGTTATTATATACTACGGCATGCAACCGCTGAGCCGTAGTATTTGAGATCTGCATTTTGTATCTATATATATATACTATCTCCTTCTCTGATTTTCTGTTTACTCCGCTGCTTTGCTCTTAACTTTCATCAAGCCCAGATCCTCCCGCGGGCCAGATCTCTGTAGATCCGTTGACTGCTGTGGTCTGGGGCCTTGCTCTGATCTAAGGGCTGTATTACGGATCTGACTTGTTTCGTGTTTTGATTTTTCAGGTACCTCGGAGCATTTATCGCCGGCGTTTGAACCTTACAGTACCCAATAAATTTGGGTAAAAAATCGGGTTATGGAATTCATTTAAACAAATATTGAGTATTAGGGTACCCGATTACCCTTTCGGGTATAACCGAAATACCCGATTTATTATTTTAATTAAAATAATAAATATATTAATATTAATAAAATATCTAAAACATTATATATATAATAAATGACATTTTTAATTATTTTTAATTATTATTTTTGTTTTTTATTGTAATTTTAAACTATGATTGATAATTTTTTATTTTTTTATTTATGAAAATATATCATTGAATTTGAATATTATTACTGATTTTTTTAAATAATAATTTTAATGTAATTTTGGGTACCTGATTACCGTACCCGTTTACCCGGCTCGAATATTGAGTACCCAATTTACTAAAGAAGGTCGAATTATGGGATGAATTTTTGTTATTGTTAGAGTTCGGGTACCCGAAAAATTCGAGTGCGAGAACCCGTCTTTACCGAGTAGTCACTCCAAAATGCACGGACAAATGAAATTTATAATCGCTTGAAAAACAATACAAAAGTTATTTAAAATACAATTTACTTTTACTTTACAAAACAACTAATTAATTTAGAAATAATGACTATTGAAATGTTGGTAGGAACCAACTTATAATTATCGAATAAAATTTCACAAAATGTCAAATATAATAATTATTTATTTTTTTCACAAAATTAAAAAACTAAAATATTAAATTAAAGAATTAACATGTTAAATCATTCTAACATATTAAATTAAAGAATTAACATATTAAATCATTAGAATGAAATTTCACTAAAAATGTCAAATATAATAATTGTTTATTTTTTCACAAAATTAAAAAACTAACATATTAAATTAAAGAATCAACATATTAAATTATTGTATATTCATATTAAATCTTAAAACATATTAAAAAACAAAATTATATAAAATAATTTGCGTAGTAAAATTGTATTTTTTTATTTAATTGTGTGTAATAGAATTAAAATGTGATTTTTACTCATTATATTATAAGAGTAAAAATTAAATATAGTTTTTTTTATGTAATTGTGTATAATAGAAATAAAAGGTGATTTTTTTTTTTCATTATATTATAAGAGTAAAAATTAAATATAGTTTTTAAATCGAACACGTAAAAATCAAAATTTAATTATGTTTCAAATCACGTATTAAGAAATGTGTTTTTTAATTCAAATCACAATTTTTGTAAAAATAATATTATGTATGCACATATAATTACTACAGATGTAAGTAATTATTTTTTTAAAAAATAGACATAGAAGTTGTTAAAAGCATATGCCTTGAATTCATTTTGTTCTTATTCTAGTGCTAACATGTTTGAACATGTTATATTTGATGATTTGGTGTTTTCCCCCTACCATTTTGAGTTTTTCTAGATCAGTAGCAAATCTAGTTGATTATCATGAGACTCTCTTACAACCTAATTAATAATCACACTTCTTTTTTATTTTGTGAAAAAAGTGTGATTATTGGTACGAAGGAAGGGAGGAGTATAAAATAAAAGGTAGAAATATTGCTTTAGTTTTTAATGTGTTCACTTTTATAGCTTTATTTAGTAAGTGTATATATATGTTTTTGATGTATTTACAAATTTCTTAGTGTTTTAAAGTTTATATAAATCAAAATTTAACACAGGCTGCTTTTTAAAAACTTGACCCTCACGTCTCGATCGGTTCTGAAATAATTACGGGGGAGTATTGTGTTATATATATTATTATTCTATCTTAATTTCGATATTTAGATTTAAAACAATATATGCATTTTTAGATTAACGGCTAAACCCCATATATAAAAGAGTGCATCAAAACGGCTAAACCCCCGAAAACCCTAAATCAGATTAAAACATGGTGAAGCGGAAGAGAGAATCCAACCCCAATAACCTCACCGGCGTCTCCTCGTCCCTGGCCAGCCACCTCATCTCCGCCGTAGCCAAAGACGCCAACTTCGTCTTCTCGCCGCTGTCCATCCACGTCATCCTCGGCCTCATCGCGGCCGGGTCGGGAGGCCCCACCCGAGACCAGCTCCTGGGCTATTTCAAGTCCGAGTCCGTCGAGAAACTCAACAAGCTCTTGTCGCAGCACGCGACGGTCCTGCTCTCAGACGGTGGTCCTCTCGGCGGCCCGCGCCTGTCCACCGCCAACGGCATGTGGGTTGATCGGAGCCTCGCCTTGAAGCCTGATTTCAAAGGAATCGTCGAGAACGATTACAAAGCTGTTTGTAAACGTGTTGAGTTTCAAACTAAGGTACGTACGTAAAATTAATTTATATATGATCTTAATTAATTTTGCATTTTATTCATATATATTTATGTTACATCCATTAATTATAATTAGGTTTCCTGGGTTAGAAAACAAGTGAACGCTTGGGCCACCAAGAAAACAAATGGCCTCATCAGAGATTTACTCCCACCCGGTTCTGTCGATTCTTCTACGAGCCTCGTACTTGCAAATGCCATCTACTTCAAAGGCATCTGGAAGAAAAAGTTCGACTCGTCACTGACGAAAGACCACAAATTCTTTCTCATCAACGGAACTTCAGTCAAAGTACCCTTCATGACCAGCTATGATGATAGACAACTCATACGTGCCTGTGACGGTTTCAAAGTCCTAACCCTACCCTACGAACAAGGCCAAGATAAACGTCGTAGATTCTCAATGCACATCTTTCTTCCTGATGCCAAAGATGGGCTCTCGTCCCTGGTAGAGAAATTAGGGTCAGAAGTTGATTTCATCAACAACCACCTCCCTTGTTGGTATGTGGATGTCGGAGAGTTTCTTGTTCCAAAGTTTAAAATGAATTTTGGGTTTGAGGCTTCTGAAGTCCTCAAGGGACATGGATTGGATCTTCCTTTCTCGGGTGGCTTGACCGAGATGGTTAATGATTCAGCTGCGGTTGGACTTGGTGTCTCCAACATATTTCACAAGTGCTTTATTGAGGTGAATGAAGAAGGCACGGAGGCTGTGGCTGCTTCTGCCGTGTCGTATCTAGTATGTTGCGACGAGGAAGAAGAAGAGTTGGATTTTGTGGCTGACCATCCGTTCATGTTTGTCGTGAGAGAAGACGTGTCGGGCGTCATCATTTTCGTCGGTCAAGTCACTAACCCAAAGGAAGGGCAATAAGGCTAAAGAACAAGATCAATGCCGGATTGCGATTTTAAGTGATATTCTAATTTTATTTGGGATTTCAAGTGATATTTAAATTTTGTTGCTTTAGTTCATATAAATTTTCTGATTTTAAGGAGTAGAATTGCATTTTTAAATTAATTGAAAATTTTCAAATAACCAAAAATAAATTTCAAATTTCAAAACAACTAATTAATTTAGAAATAATTATAAATAAAAAATTTTAATTTTATTAATAGTGTTAAATTACCAATTTAACATTAATTAATTTAAAGTAGTTTTATTAATTTAATTAAAGATTATGAAATTTCATAGATTTAGAAAAAATTAAAATTGGATATATAGTAATCAAAAGCATCTTACAATTAGGACGTGATCCATTGTCAAGCGGAGTGCACGAGGCACAAGACAGATACGAGAGATAGATTGTAGAGATCGTGACAACGACGTACACAGGTGGGTAAAGATATAATCTAAACTATTTGTGTTATTATTCTATTGTGTATGTGAATCGAGTATATGCGATATCTTGTTATGGTGTGTTATGTTTTGTGATGTAATGTGACGATGGTGTGCTATGTTTTGAGATGTGATGTGACGTGATATAATGTGATGTGATGTGATGTGATGCGATGATTTGTGAAGTAACGTGATATGATGCTTTGCGATATGATATGAGTTTTGTGGATTGTGTATTGTGATGTGAATTATGTGGATTTTTTATTGTGGTTGTGTTTTGTCATGTGTGTTGATCATGACGTGATTGATTGAAATGTGAAATATGCATGACACAATTTATTATGACTGGATATGTGATATGTGATGACATGAGGTATGATTTGTGTGGACCCGAAATGAGTATATTATGTTGGTGTGAATCATGTATAGCATGCACTATATATTATGACATGGCATATGCATAGGGACTGAGATATGTGATTGTTTGGATATTGATAAGACAGCGTGATTGTTGTGATTTAATTGAAATACGTGAAGACTTGTGATAGAATATATATTAGTATAAAGCATGTAATTAGCTCAGTCTAACCAGTTAGGATTAATGTAAAGGTGGTAGGTAAAACACAAAGATTAAATTGTTAATTAAAAACAATCGAAAAAATGCCAAGAAACCTATAAACAAAGATGAGCGATCATCCATATTCCATATTATCAGGCAGCGAGAGGGTTAGTGACTTGACCAACAAAAATCAGGGCAGCCGTCTCGTCTTCTCTCACTACAAACAAAAACGGATGGTCAGCCACAAAATCCAACGTTTCATACTCATCTGCATCTGCCCACATAAGCCCCGTCACCATTGCAGTAACAGCCACAGCCTCCGTGCCCTCCTCATTCACCTCGATAAACGACTTGTGAAAAACGTTAGTAACACACAAGTCCTTATCAACCATCTCGGTTAAGCCACCCTCGAAAATGAGATCCAATCCACGTCTCTTGAGGAGCTCAGTAGCCTCGAACCCAAAATTCATTTTAAACTTGGGAACAAGAAACTTGTTCACATCCACATACGAACGAGGGAGGTGGTGATCGAGGAAATCACATTCATACCCAAACCTCTCGACAAGGGAGGGGAGCCCATCTATAGCATCGGGAAGAAACAAGTGCATTGAGAATCTACGTTTGTAGTCCTCACCTTGTTTGTAGGGTAGGGTTAGGACTTTGAAACCGTCAAACGCAGATATGAGTTGTGTACGATCACTGGTCATGAAGGGTACTTTGACTGAAGTCCCGTTCATGAGGTAGAATTTGTGGTGTCTTGTTCGGAACGGGTCGAACTTGTTCTCCCAGATGCCTTTGAAGTAAATGGCATTAGTAAGTACGAGCTTCGTTAAATCATCGACTGAACCGGGTGGAAGTATATCTTTGATCAGGCCGTCCGTTTGCTTGTCAGCCCAAGCGTTCACTTCTTCTCTAGCTTCATCAGACTATGGAGGAAAATCAAATCAAATAATCAGAGTCACACGTTGTTATCGTTTTCTCTATCAATAAAAAATTATAACAAAAACACTACTATATAAGATAAAAAAACCTTAAATTACAAATTAAATGCGATGCAGGGGAGTGGATCAATTAGTAAGTACAAAATAAAATTTGGGGGAAATGAAATTAGGTTTTACCTTATTTTGAAAATCGACGCGTTTGGAAGCAGAGTTGTAATCGTTCTCGACGATTCGTTTGAAATCGGGCTTGAAGGTGAGGCTCCGATCGATCCAGACGCCGTTGGCGAAGGACAGGCGCGGGCCACCGAGCGGAGAGCCGTCGGCGAGCACCTGCGTCACCTGCTGGGAGAAGAGGTTATTGACTTCACCAACGGAATCGGTCTTAAAGTAGACGAGGAGCTGATCTCGGGTGGGGCCACCGGAGCCGGCGGCGAGGGAGGAGAGCACGACGTGGATGGAGAGCGGCGAGAAAACGAGGTTTTTGCCGTTGGATTCGGTGGAGATGAGGTGCTTCGCCAGCGACGAGGAGATGATGGACTGCTTGATCATTGATTCGCTGCGGCGCTGCATCTCGGCGTAGGACTGTGTTATAGAAAGTAGTAAGAAAATTTTAATTAAATTTTACCTTTCTTATAAATATTAAATTTGGTAACAAGATTATAGTAATTATCATAAATAAATTGGTATTCTATTAAAATTAAATTACTAGTAAGTGTACTTGTTGATTTTATTAATTTAAAAAGATATTAATATATAGATAAATTAATATTTTATTAATTAAAAAAATGATATTTTAAATTCAGTAAATTTAGGTACAATTTATTCAAAATAAATGATTAAAATTATCAAGAGACTAAAGTGAGACAATCTTTGAAGAAATCATAAATGAGCTTCGAAATATGATCAAAGATATTGGTTATCGCAATGAAATATACGTCAACAAATTGGTGGACTATCTAGGGCAAAATGATGAATATGTTCAATGATTCAAATTTTAGAGGAAATTGTTGTTGATATTAGAGAAGATCCTACTAACGATAAAAATGAAAATTATTTAATGTCGTTGGAACCGGTACCAAGAAATGAGACTTTGACCGCGACAACAACTCTTTAGTTTTTTTTTGTTTTTTTTTTAGCTAGACAACTCGACACCGGAACTGTTGACGACAATTTAAAAACTTAAATAGAAAATCCATAAAACCCGTCACATCTTCTCGTTAGGGTTATTGACTTGACCGACGAAGATGACTACGCCCGAGACATCTTCTCTCACGACAAACATGAATGGATGGTCCGCAACAAAATCCACCTCCTTTTCCTTCACCCTCTCTAAGGAATACCACATCCTCTTGTTCGCTACGGTAATAGCCGCAGCCTCTGTGCCTTCCTCATTCACCTCAATAAATGAGTTGTGAAAAATGTGAGAAACATGAAGTCTATCATCTTCCGCAGCTGAATCAACCATCTCGGTCAAGCTGCCTCTTTCGAATGGGAGAACCAATCCCCGTCCCTTGAGGACCTTAGATGCCTCGAACTGAAATTCCATTTTAAACTTTGGAATAAGAAACTTTCTGACCTTCACCGACATACGAGGGAGGTGGTTGTTGACAAAATCAACTTCTGAACCAAATTTCTCGACCAGGGATGGAAGCCCGTCTTTGGCATCCGGGAGAAAGAAGTGCATCGAGAATCTACGATGTTTATCCTGACCTTGTTTGTAGGCTAGGGTTAGGACTTTGAAACCGTCAAAGGTACTTATGAGTTGTCTATCATAGCTGGTCATGAAGGGTGCTTTGATGGAAGTTCCGTTCATGAGGTAGAATTTGTGGTGTTTTGTTAGAGACGAGTCGAACTTATCTTCCCAGATGCCTTTGAAGTAGATGGCATTTGCAAGTATGAGCCTCGTTAAAGGATTGACCGAACTGGGTGGAAGTATATCTTTGATGAGGCCGTTTGTTTTCTCCGTGGCCCAAGCGTTCACTTCTTTTCTAACCTTGTCAGCCTAATTTGGAAATCAAAAGGCAATCAGTGCAATTATATCAAAATATAATTCCTGAATTAGTTGTTCATACAAGGTATTAATTGAGATAGATATGTAATAACCCTCTGCAGAATTGATTAATTTGTTTTTAATTTAGACCAACATTAAGGAGGGTGTATTGGTTAGAGAGTCTATAGGATTTTTTAAGACTTTTAAAATCTAGCGGTATTCAATCTGAATTTTCAAAAGTCCATAAAAATCTTGAGGTATTCAATACGGATTTTAAAAAGTCCAAAGTCCATAAAAATCTTGAGGTATTCAATACGGATTTTAAAAAGTCTTTAAAAATCTACCGGTATTCAAAACTCAATGTATTTTAAAACTCAATGAATTTTATTGGAGTTTGTCTTAAAAATATGAAGGATTCTAACTCTTTAAAATCTCTGGTAATGAGGAGAGATTTACATGGATTTCACTTTAACGTATTAAATTATTATTAAAAATAAAACTTTAAATATTTTATAAAAAATTACATTTTATATTTATTTCTTTTCTAATAAACTATATTATTATTATTAAAAATAATAAAAATTTAAAAAATTATATAAAAAAATTATACTTGTTTTTTCTTTTATTAAAAAATTATATTAGTGAATTATTATTAAAAAAATAATAAAATTTGAAAGATTATATATAAAAAAAATAAAAATGAAGAGATTGTTTAATATTTTTTTTATACAGTATATTTGTATTATTAGCGCAAAAATTAATCAACAAGTATATTTGTATCACTAGTTATAGCGCAAAAATCAATATAAATTATTATAACTTCATAAAAAAATTATTACGTAATAAAATAAAGTTTATGAAATCTATGGATTTCTTAAGTTTACGAACTTTTTAAAGTTTAAACAAATCCAATAAAATCCTAGAATACACCCTCCTAAATTGTAAACCTTACAAGACATATATATATATATATATATTTGTAATTATTATATCTTCAATATATATATGTATTTGTAATTATTATATCTTCAAAGCATCTTTCAAGAAATCAATAGAAATTCTATTATTTGAAAAAATATGAACAAATCAATAGTTTTAAAATATCATTATCTCTGTTATAACATACAAAATCATCTATCTAATTTATTTATTTTCGAAAAATCTCAATACTAGCTAGGGTACTGATTGATTGATTTTTTTTAAATAAAAAGACTAGATCATACTATTGCAATAATTAATTGGAATCATAAACCCTAACCCTAATCTTACCTTAGTTTTAAAATCAACAAGTTGACAAGCAGCTTTGTAATCATCCTCGATGATTCCTTTGAAATCGGGCTTCAATGTGACGCTCTGATCGACCCACATGCCGTTGACAGTGTGTTAAGTATCCCACATCGGTTGGATATCGATCCTAAAGCTTTGGACAACCTTAATACCTTAACAAGGCCTTTTAAGGTGTTATTGGCCCAACTCTGACATGGTATCAGAGCGGGCCCAACACGATGATGGGTGCCCCAGCCGATGAAATTTCCGGCTTGCCCAAAGATGGCACTATGTCCACGAGTAGAGCCGACAAAACCGAGCCTACTCGTGAGGGGGCGTGTTAAGTATCCCAAATCGGTTGGATATCGATCCTAAAGCTCAAATATAAGTTGGACAACCTTAATACCTTAACAAGGCCTTTTAAGGTGTTATTGGCCCAACTTTGACACAGTGGACAGGCTCGGCCCGCCGAGCGGTTGGCCGTCGGAGAGTAGGAGCGTCGCGTGCTGCAACAAGAGCGTGTTGAGTTCCTTGCCCGACTCGGACTTGAAATAGGCGAGGAGCTCGTCTCGGGTCGGGCCTGCCGACCCGGCCAGGATGAGGCCGAGGACGACGTGGAGAGAGAGCGGCGAGAAGACGAAGTTGGCGCCATGGGCTTCGGCGGAGATGAGGTGGCTCGCCAGAGACGAGGAGACGTCGGTGATGGAATATTCTCTCCTCTCGTTGGCCATGTTAATAAGTAATAATTTCTTTGTGCACAAATAATTATATGTTCAGTATTTATCCATGAATTATTAAATGAATTATATATAACCCTTAATTATATAGTAAATACATTGGGTATTTTATAGTAATATTTGTACGAAATCAAATATGGGATCATAAAATCATAAAATATCTTTATAAGATTCGGCCCAAATTAAAGTATCAAGATTCAAGACATTCGATTTCATTTAACATTAATTTTTCTACATATTACATTTATTTTATTAATTTTTATTTATTTAAAAAAACGGAGCACATAATTACCCAAATAGTTAGCTCATCTTCTTTTAAGCTCGGACTAATAGATAATTTGAGCGATTTTAGGACCTGTTCTTTTGGACTGAAACCGGTTGAACTGAACTGAATTTAAACGATCTTAACTGAACTGAATTAATTTTTGTATAAAAATAATAATAACTTTTATAAAATATTAAATATTTTTTTAAAATATTAATAATATTATGACAATAACTAGATTGTATATTGAAAATTATAGATTGAAATTATTTTTTATTTATTTTATTTTGATTTATTTTGAAGGGAACTGAACTGAACTGAACTGAAGCTAAACTGAAATTAAGTCCAAAAAAACAGGTCCGTATCCCTCCCTCCCAACAAAGATGCAATTTACAAATGAAGTAATATTTATAATAGGTCGAATATATTCATTAATAGAGAATTTGGGCGACTAATTAATATTTATAGTAGGAACAAGTGGATAATTAACACGGGTGAAGTCGCCTTTAGCGGGAGTCGAACCCAAGACCGCGACATTGTCGGAGACTCTGATACCATGTTAGAAGCTGTTTCATCTAAAGCTCGAACTAATAGAGAATTTGGGCGACTTACGACATGTTCTTTTGAATTGAAATCGGCTGAACTGAACTGAATTGATCTGAACTGAACTGAAACGATCTCAACTACTGAATTAATTTTCTTATAAAAATAATAATATTTTTTATAAATTGTTAAATATTTTTTAAAAAATATTAATAATATTATATTATTAACTAAATTGTATACTTAAAATTATTGATATAAATTTTTTTTTTAAATTTTTTTTTTGAAACGAATTTAATAGTTGAACTAATAATGAACTGAAATTAAGTCCAAAAGTACAAATCCTTAATATTTATAGTGGGTCGAATATATTTTCCAATAGAAAATTAAGGTTAATGAAATAAATATATAATTTGATCATCATTTCCTTTGTATATATTACACTACCAATTGGAAATAAGAAAAACATGAATTTAAATGAATAAACGAATTCAGATGTAGTCGATCCAATGACTTGTGAATTAACGCTCTTGGTGTTTTGAGTTTTGGCAATTGGCCAAAGCCCGCTAAGAGCAACCCCAATGGTTTTGCTAAATGTTGGAAAATCTCAAAGTCAAAGTTGGTTTTTTCCAACGTTTGACTGAGTTGACTGGCTATATAATTAATTCGGATTGGGAATTAATTGGTACGATAATTTTCTACGTCGTTCGTAGATAATTATAGAATTTTATTTCGTCAATATCCGATTTTCGGTGAGTGAGAAATAAATTGTTAAAGATAGTCAATTAAAAAGGCATTTAATTGAATATGTAATAAAGTGTAAGACTTTATTACATTGAAATGTGTAATAGTTATTACATCCCACATTGAAAGATGTAATAAAATGATTACACTTAATAAGTGATTGGAGGATTAATGTGTTCAACAAGTGAGTAAGACCATGGACCGTTAAGGTACATGGCAATCGCCACACGCGCGTCCGTCCGTCCGCTCGGCTCGGCTCGTGCTCGTGCTCGTGCTCGTGCTCGTGCTCGGCTCGGCCCGGCCCGTCCCGACCCGACCCGACTCGACTCGACTCGACTCGACTTGGACTTGGACTGGACTTGGGCTTCCTGGGGCTTCCTGGGGCTCCTGGGCCTCCTGGGCCTGGCCATCGTAATAGTTTTGCTGACGGGCTGAACTATAGATTGGGCTCACATTTTGGTGGGCTAGTGTTGACACAATTGGATTGGGCTGAAGTTGAAAAGTCAGGCCTGAATAAATAATAATAATAATTATATTAATATTATTATTTTCTGAAATTAAATCCTCAACGGTCAGGTCATCACTCCTGAACCGTTACATGGTTTTGATGGGGCTGATAATGGGTGTTTATTGCCCAGGTATCAATGTCCATACTGAATGTCTTTGACCCCTCACATGCAGGCGGATCACTATAAATAGTGAGTCCTAGGCTGCATTTCATACACAGCAAATAAAGCAAAATAATTCCCAGCATTTCATAGTTCATACTCCCTGCTCTTTCTCGTTCGAAAGTGGTTCGGCTTTGGTTGCTTCAGAGACGAACAAGACAGTCGTTGTATCTTTGGGGGCATTACGTCTGAAAACCGTAGCATACACGGGACGTATTTGTCTTGCGGATAGCGAAAGCGCCTCGACTACCCGCAATCCAGTTCTGACGCTCGATCGAAGTTGAAGACCTGTTCGTCTTTCATTCTTCTTCTTCATTTCTTTTAATTTAAGTTTATAGTTTCTGGAAAAGTGTAAAGATTCAGTAGTACTGATTCTAATCCAGAAATAGTAACAATAATAATAACAATAATATTAATGATAATAGTAATAATATTATTAATAAAAAAATAAATAAAATAATACAAACCGCCTTACATTTTGGGAGGTTACTTAATGATGGAGTAAAAATCAATAAATAAAAAGGAGAGGATAATTACGAGGAAGGGGGAGAAAAAGAAGTGAACTGACCACTTGAGTGAAAGAGAAGAAGACTAAGAGAAGAGAAATTGGCAATAATATTTTGAGGCTCCTAATCTGATTTTTCAGAACATAGAAGTTTTTCATAATGAGGTAAACTTACCCTTTGTAGTTTTAAGTTTGTCTATTAAATCAAGTTTTGGGTGTCGAAAACGGAAAATAAATTGGTTAGGGTTTGCTGCTGGTTGGTGTTTTTATTTTCAGCCTGTTTGTACGGTTGATTTCGTTAGCTTTAATTCGTCCAAAACCTTGTACGTAAATTTCTGTAAAGTCCTTGTGGAGTCTAGTATCTGTATATGAAGTTTGGTAATGTTTGGACAAGTATGGAATTCATTATGATTTTTCTACCGAACTGTGGCAGCCCTGGAAATTTTAAGTTTGATTGAACAAGATGTAATGTCTATATCATATTTGATAGAACCTTGACCCAAATTGAAATTGGTTTAATGTTTTGAAATGTATAGTGATATGGCTTTCTTTATTTACTGATTTGGAACTTGTAAAATTGTTTGAAAAGAAGTCATTTGGTTTGACAAAACTAGGGCTGTTTGCTGAAATGTGAAAACTGGAAACAAGAGTAGTGTTTTGGAAAATTTTTGGATCACTATTGGTCAAAGAATAAATTTTATAAAAATAACATGATATTTATAAGGAAGTATCTGATTTATCTGTAGGTTTTCAAATCAATTGGTTAGGTCGTAAAATCATGAAAATTCTTGGAAAATTGTTGTTTCAGTTGAGGTGTAATTAACAGCTTTGAGCGGTTTTACGAAAACATACCTAACTTGAAACTCGTTGATCCGATTCATGTTTTGTTAGTTGTAAATGATAATAAACTGTTTTAGCTACAGGTTGTATGTAGGAACCTTTGTCCAGTTATGAATGGTCTAACCTCGGTGAGCATAGGAAATTGACTGGTGGACTGAAAGTATGGTTATACGGGCAGGTTTAGGAATATTGTTATATCTCTTAGTCGGTGGATTGAAACTTTGTTTTGTTTGTTGGAGTCAGAAACTAACTATATTATCTTCATCTTTGTAGTAGGAACAGAAGACTAAATTGAAATATTTATGACTCAAATAGCTTTTGAAACAAGCTGAACTGGTGTGTGAATAACCTGGAATGTTAAGCATGCGGAGTTTTGTTAAGTTGAGCATAACTCCTGAACCACTTATCGAAATTGCTATTCGATTGATCGAAATGTTAGATAATTGAATAAGCTTTGAATGCTATGTTAGAACTAATTGTATTTGAAGTATAATTTAGGCGTACGGGGAGTCCGAAAATGAGATGAATTGTAACGGAACATAAAATGAAATGAGATTTTAATATTTTGAATAAACTAGTTCTTTAATGAATTTGTATTTGTCTTGGTTGAGGATGATTAAAAGTATCCTACATTTATGGCATGATTCATCGTCGAGAGGAGTGCACGAGGCACAGGATAAAGACGAAAGATAGATTGTAAAGATCGTGACAGCGACGTAAATAGGTGGGTAAAAGTGTAACCTAAATTATTTGTTTAGACGAAAGATAGATTGTAAAGATCGTGACAGCGACGTAAATAGGTGGGTAAAAGTGTAACCTAAATTATTTGTTTAATGATATGAATATGTGAATTGAGTGTATATGATATCTTCTTATGGTGTATTATGTGTTGTTATGTTATTGCGTGCCTTGTTTTGTGATGTGACGTGACGTGATGATTTGTGGTTTGACATGATGATTTGTGATGTGATATGAGTTTTGTGGAGTGTATATTATGACGGGACATGTGATATGTCATGACAGCTATGATTTGTGTGGACTCTAGATGGGTATATTATGTTGGTGTGAATCATGCATAACATTCATTATTATGACATGGCATATGCATAGGGACTGAGATGGTCCAGGGACTGAGATGGTCCAGAGGCTGAGATGGCCTAAACTTCAGCACAATTCTGAAGTATATTTTTGGGGCCCGGGTGTGTGAGTCATGGCACGTATGAGATTGCACAGTAACTTGCATTGATTGCTGCATTGTGCATGTTTATTGATGATTGAAGTTGTATTCTATGATTGTTTTGGAGTGTGATGATTGTGTTTTATGTTGTGACTTGTTTTGAGTCGATTGGTGATATTGGAGTTTGTGATATTCTTGTTATGAGATTGGTGACTTATGTGATAAAACAATGTGATTGTTTGATATTGGTGACTTACGTGATAAGAAAATGTGATTGTTGTGATATTGGTGAAATACGTGATAAGACTTGTGATATGATATATATTAGTATGGAATGAGTTTTGTTGTTTATTTCAAAATGTAAAATGGTGAGTCGATGTGGCGTACTCACCCCCACACAGATTTGAGTTTTGCAGGTACCAAAGGAGATCGTGGTCATTGTCGTGTCCGGTCCGTTAGTCAGTCTCTGGGGTCCTTGGGAGTTCGAAGGGATATGTTTGTTCTATTTTGCGCACTCTGTCTGTTTGTGTATATTTTTACAGTAATTGTTGTTTGTAGTTCATGTCCCGAGTTTTTGTTAAATATTGATGAATGTTTTTAATCTACTCATCATGTTTGTTGTGTTAATTGTGTTTAAGGTATTAAACTTGTTTTGTCGGTTTTTTTGGGGTCGGGGCGTGACAATTTAATTCTGAGCAAACTATAAAAAATATCCTTAATCCAAAATCTCCCTTAATTTAAATTCATAAAATAAAATTAAGGAAAACGTGTTTAATTTAAAATCAATGAAACATCTGAAGTTGTTTTCACATGCCATATATAGGTTTGTTGGTTGTTTCTTTAATTTCCTCTTACTTCCATATGTATTAGATACTTCATCATATGTTCTCGGGGACTTCTCCAATATCGAGTACCACGAAGTCCACGGGTACTATCAATCCACCGACCTGTACCAAGATGTCTTCCACAATCCCCTCAAATCGATCGGTCGGCAAGCTGGAGGCACATACGAGTCGGCTTGAGGTCGCCTAACTCCAATTTCTCGTACACGGCGTACGGCATCAAATTTACTCCTGCTCCCAAGTCGAGCATTCCAGATAGTTCCTTGTCATTCCCAACGGCAATCATAATGTTGAAACTCCCGGGGTCTCTCTGTTTCTCGGGGAGATTGTGCTGAAGTATTGCACTTGCTACCTCTGAAACCACTACCTTCTCATCGTCGATAAACCTCCTTTTTCTCGAAGCGAGGTCTTTGAAGAATTTGACGTACGACGGGATCTTTCTAATGATGTCGAGAAGAGGGAGGTTCACATTCACCTTCGACAAGAGCTGGTAAATCTCCGAGAATTGCTGATCTTGCTTCTCGTTCCTCAACAGATGCGAGTATGGTGGTACGGGAGGCCTATAGGGGTTACCAGCCTTGTGTAAGGCTGCCCGGCTCATCTCGGGTGCTCGCATCGGGTTTTCTACCGGTTTCTCCACCGGTTCCTCAATCTGGACTCTCTGCTCAGCTACCTCCGGTGTCGGGATGTCCTCTTCCACATCTTCAGTTGGCATTTCGACGTGATTATCAATGACACGTCCGCTCCTAAGTACTGTGACCGCTTCGGCTTGACGCGGTTGACTCGGAATCCGATCCTTCTGAGTAGACTGTGCAATTTCATTCATACGACTAGCCATATGCCCAACCTGCGTCTCGATTCTCTTGATTGTCGCATTCTGATTGGTCATCGTAGTCTCCACCCCATCCATCTTCTGCTGATTGTGATTCAAGATGGCCTGAGTTGAAGCCATGAAGGATGCGAACTTCTCGTCTAAGTCTGAAGTCTTTGGTGGCACCTGCTGTGGCTGAGGTAGTGTCGGATGGTATGGCTGATGCTGCTGCTGGTACTGAGGCCTCTGATAACTCTGATTATTTTGCCAGCTTTGGTTGCCTGCATTCTGGTACCCCTGATTCTGGAATCGGTTCTGATTATTATAGTTCTGTTGAGGTCTTTGCCCATGCGTCTGTGGCTGGTCCTGCTTCCACGAGAAGTTAGGGTGATTTTTCCAGGACGGGTTGTACGTGTTAGAGTAGGGGTCATACTTCTGATTTCCCTGTTGATTGTACCCCTGCATCGCATTCACCTGTACCTCGGGACCATAGTTCTGATCCATCATCTGTGGTGGAGATGGCATGCCTTAACCACAAGTGCTCAAGAAATGGTCAATCTCCCCACATAGGCTACACGGCTCCACATGATAGATCTGCCTTTCGGGTTGCTCCTTAGTAGTCTGCAACATCTGAACCTTCTTGGTTAGGTCGGCAACCTGCTTCGTCAACAGGGCATTAACACTCCCCTCGGGTCGGGCATAACTACTATTTCCCCTTGAACTCGTTTGCCTAGACTCAGCTGATAGAGATTTAAAAATCTCCGACATCTCATCACTGTTCCGGCCACTGATGTTGCCGCCGGCTGCGGTTTTCACCTCTCGCTGATCTTCTCGATTCAAGCCCTTGTAGAAGAATGACACGATCGAGCTGGGAGTGAGGTCGTGATGCGGGCAATGCCTCAGTAGGCTCCTGAATCGCTCCCAAGCCTCAAGAAAGAATTCCCCCGGTTCTTGCTCGAAGGCACATATCTGACCTCACAAGTCGAAGGTCTTCTGCTGAGGATAGAATCGAGTAATGAACTCCCTGTACATGGCCTGCCATGTAGTGATCGAATCTGGCTCCAGAGATAGCAGCCAATTATTCGCTCTATCTCTCAAGGCATAGGGAACGCATTTCAAACGTAGTTGATCGTCATCCAGTACTCCGAGGGGGAAGGCGTTCAAAGCCGTATAGAACTCCCTGACGAAGTTAAGAGCATCCTCATTAGCGGTTCTGGAGAACTGAGGAAGCTGAGCAAGATGGTGAGCCTTGAGGTCGTATCTCTGGGCGGCATTACTTAGGACGATGCACGAGCTGGCTCCATCGATTTGTGAATGCGTCAGGTCTCCAAAGAGGGGTGGCGGGGCACGGTTGTTGTTATTGTTGTTCTCAGCGTTGTTGTTGTTGACGTTATTGATTTCGGCCTCATTCATGGTTAAGATTTCGATCTCGGGTTCAGAATCGGCAGTGGTAGAGTCAGACGAGGTGTCGTCGTCTAGATTCGTACACCGACTGATGCTCTTGCGCCTGTTGATGTTTACTATCACGGGTGCAAGCTCGGTATTCCGACTTCGTGTACCTACCTTGCACCAACAAAGACAAACAAACGATCAAACGCACCTGAACAAATAAAATAAATAAGAAGAAAAATAAAAAGGAAATTGTTGCAAACACCTAAACACTAATACTAGTGCCTAAAGTGTTCCCCGGAAACGGCGCCAATTTGATAAGACGTTGCAGAGCGTCAAAAATCAAATAAAAATAACCGAACTTATTGCCAAAGCAACTCGCCCGAGTCTATCTCACGAGGAACACTACTATCGGCAAGTACACATGTTTTTATGTTTGCAACGAGGGAAAGAAAAGAGATATAGCATAATGCATTATGGTTGATTTTGATTTAAACTAAAATTAACTAAGAATTAAAACTAAAAAAAATGAACAAGAAGCAATTAACGAGAATTAACGAGGTGTAATTAATGAAGAGAAAGACTAGGGCTTTGGGTTCATCAAGCATAAACTTCGGGTTGTCAATTTACGAGGAACGAGTCAAAACTAAAACGTCCGTCGCCGGTAGATTTTTGGGTGTATCTTATGTTTCGTAATTGCTCCTAAGCTTCATACAAAAGTTTAAAAATCATGTTGACATTTTATCGAAAACCTTTGATGCGTTTCTAAATCTCAAATCCTAATTCATGCTTGGATTCCCCTAGCCCTAGTGTGATGTTTAGCTACTCATGCTTTGATTAAGAAAATAAACAACGATTGAAAAATTCATAATTAGAATTGAAAGATTGAAGAACAAATAAAAGGTGAACAAAGGAATCAAGAAATAACAAAGATGAAAAGGAATAAACTTACTAGATTAGACAAGTGTTGAAAGCAATAAAAACAATCGGTGCTACCCCGATTTTTGTCGGTGAATCGAAAGCAAGAAAAACAAAAATGAAACCTCTCGGGAACCGAATCTCAAAAGTCTCCAACAATCAAAAGAAAACTAAGCATGTGTTCTTTCCAATGTCAAGACCATGAATACCTAGAAAAATTCTTTGTTCTCCTCCAATGTAGCATGTGGCCGAGAGCTCCAAAAAAGAAATCTCCCAACTTGCGTAAAGAATCGTAAAAAAAAGTGTATCCCCAACCTAGGGTGAAAACCCTATTCTTAGTGTAGTAAAAACGTGGGTCAAACGTGGGTAAACCCTGAAAATTCCATCGGGCGGGTCGCGCGGTTCAACCTGTGCGCGCGATGTATTTGTGCAAAGGTTGCTGGAAATCTGCCTTCTGCTCCGCTCGCACGGCAGGGCGTCGCGCGCGCGGTGAAGGTGGTTCGGTAGAGACCTGTTTTCGACAACCGAGATTAACTGGGCCAGGTAGAAGACTTCGAGGGCTATCCATATATGTAAAGATCATCGCCGTAGGTGATTGGAGGTGGGAGAGCCAAGCTCTCCAAGTTTGCTGCACATTGACTCCGAGGCAGCTGCGTACTGGGCTGGAAACTCGAGAATTACGGCTATATGATGGGGGAACTATGACAGTGAACTAGCTGGGCCTCGTATAACTCTTCAAGGGCTTTCCGACAAGGTATGGATCATGTCTTTAGGTGGTCAGAGCTGAGAGAACCGAGCTCTCCAAGTTCGCAGCTCACTCTCGGTCGTTTGTCGGCCAAATCACTTTTATCGTTTTTCAACTCGTTATTGCTCGTTTCTCCTACCAAGCAAATCATAACACTGATAAGGCATATTCAACCCAAATGCGACATACTCAAACATGAATCACACACAAACGAGCCAAAACGATACTCAAAACAACTCTAAAAACCTAACAAAAACAAATACATCAACTCCCCCACACACTCTAGAATAGAAGGAGTGTTATGTTTCTTTTAAAGCAAGTACAACAACTCTTCTAGAATAGAAGGAGTATTATGTTTCTTATATATATATATATAGGAACAGCAAACTCAAATAATTAATATATTGAAAATTACAAGGACTAACACTAAAATATTCTTCCTTATAATAAAATTTATTGCTAAATTTACAATCTACCTTATGTAATTTTGTTATAAAATTTAATTACATTTTCAAAATTACATTAGTACCCTTTGAGGTGCTATAAAAAGATTTGTGCCTAGCTCATTTGCTAAACCACAACACAAAAATGGCTCATTCGATGGCTACAAACTTATTACTTGTAATTTCAATCCTTATAATTTTTGTTGCGATGCTGAAACCAGCAGAGTCGCATTATTGTGTGATTACTAATGACTATACCATCACTATAAAGGATTCAATCGTCGAGAATCCCCAACGTCCCCTAGTTGTTCGTTGTCAATCTTAGGACGACGACTTGGGTATCCGTACGCTTGCCTATGGCTCCAGTTTCGATTGGTCCTTTTGTGAAAATTTTTTTGGCCGAGGAACATTGTTCTTCTGTCATTTCTATTGGGGTTCGCAACAAAAAACTTTCGATGTTTTTACTAGTAAGTTAGGGAAGAAACATTGTGGCCGAACGGGTCGTTGTTTGTGGGAAGTAACCTCTAATGGATTTTTTCTGGGCGACAACTTAGAGGAAAACCCTCTGCCGCTCAAAATATACGATTGGGAATAATATGTAGTTCAAAATTAAGATTGAAATAAATGTGTAATTTGATCCATCATTTCCTTTGTATTTCTCTTTCAAAGGACTATTGATTTCTTACCATTCATTTTGATACATATAATAGTACTTCATTTTCGTAAATACATATATATATTCATACTTTTTTAACCCAGCAATTTTAATGGATTCATTTTTACCGACAATTCCATAGGTTACGAACCCCTGCCGGTCAAAAAATACGATTGGGAATAATAATATATAGTCGAAATGCGATTGGAATAAATGTATAAATTGATCGAGCATTTCTTTTTTATTACTCAATGAAAGGACTTTATTTCTTACAATTCATTTTAATGCATTGTCGCTTCTTACCCATATTGTCACGTCCCGTTTTATTTTAATAAATAAAAGAAATACAAGTAATAATTTTTAAAGATCTCAAGGGCGCGAGATGCAATTTTTCAAACTCCACGTCGGTATAATAAATTTTCAACGGTAAAAAGGTTTAAACAATAGTAAATGCAGCGGAAATAATTAAAGTTGTAAAACACGTGCGTTAAATACTAAACTAATTTTACTCATTAAACATTGTACGAATCACGACGCAGCATCCTCGACTACTCCAGTTTATCAAATAGTATCACCTGAAAACGTTTATAACAGCAAGGGTCAGTCCACTGACTGGCAAGTAGGCATGTGTTAACACTCGTTTTTTACTAACTATTTTCTGGGATTTTGAGGACTAGTTTGGTGAGAAATCTTTAGGTCTTTTTCACAAAAAAGGAAAGAAAAGATAGAGTATTTCTAGGGTGGGATCTTTCTTGAATGTTGTGAATGAATTTCCTTTTACAGCTTTCCCTATTTATAGAGCTACCATTAGGGTTTACAAAAAGGAATTGGGTCTTTCCTTATTGGGCCTTGACATAGGATTTCTCATAGACCTAAAAATGGCAAAAAGACTATTAAACCCTTTCTGGCGCCGCCTTTATTGAGCTGGGGAGACCGACCTCCGGCCTTCCTTCTTACTGCATCCTGATTTTGACAACGTCCGGGCGAGCGGGTTTGTTATAAGGAATGCGTGCCCCTTTCCCGGCGCCCTATCGTCTGCTCGGCTGGCTCTCGCTTGGTCGGTGCAACCCTCTGGTCGATCTCCTTCGAACTATCGCGGGCGGCTTTCCGCGTGGGACCCGTGAGAAAGGGGCCCATAACTTCAACTGACCTAATAAGGAATATACGTATATGAAAATAATAAATAAAAAATGGTAAAATGAAAATGGGGCCCAACAAATGCCCCCCGCGAAGGATCCGGTCGGTGGAGACCGGCCGGGTTCTTCGTGGCCGTAGTCGCTCCATTTTTCCCATCAAAAGGTGGGGTTTGAGCTTTTTTGACACCTGGACGACACGTGTCACGTAAACCCTTTTATCCCCTGCCTACACCTGTCCTTTCAGTTGTCCTTTCGATTTTGAAATTCGAAATTAGAAAAGAAAGAGATCGCCGCCTCTTTTAAAATCCATAAGTATCATCCACAAGAGACCTTTTTCACTTTTCGACTCCTTTTCTTCTCTAACTTTCCGGCGACTGGCTTTTCTTTGAAATCCGGCGACTATTTCCGGCGTAGGCTTTCTTTCCTTCAGGTACGCGTTCTTCTCTTACTCGGTGTTGTGCGGGTTTCTATTTCTGGGGCTTTCATAGGTCAAAATATTCTCGTCTTCTTTTTAGAGTTCAAAAGGCTCTCCGGCGAATCGCCATTTTTTCCGGCGATTTTGCTGATACTTACATTATTTAATTTTAATTTTCGACCGTGGGTGTACCTCCTCGTTAGAAACCAGAAATTGGTGATGAGTGAAGAGGGATCCCCTCGTCGCGAATCGTCGGGCACTTCGCCCGCCCGAACTCCTGTAGATTCATCTGTTTTGGTTGTTTTTGTACTTGTCGGTAGTATTTGCTGGTAATAGAGGGTTTTGGAAACAACACAAAATGGTAAATTTGTTATAGGTAAGAAAGCAAGAGGACTAAGTTTGTGCAGAAATCATAAGTAAGAACATGGAAGCTCAAGGCTCCTCTTTATTCATATATTCATACTTAGAAATCATAATTAAAATACAAGGTTTTTGCATGCCCATTTTCCTCTCTCTTGCCCTCTATTTATAATACTCTATGCATGGCTTAATTATGCCACCTAATGCCCACATATCGGCTTCTTATTGGACCTCTAGTCCACTAATATGATGCATTAAATACCCACTAATTTCCCTTAGTGCTTAATCTGCCTCTTTCCCCGTGAAGTCCCAGCTCGTTGACTGGCGCCCCAAGAGTCTCCCCAGGCGATTCCCCTGTGAAAGGAGTCTGATTCTACCGTGCGCTCTCTACTGTCCAAGCTCCTTATCTTCTTCTTAGATATGCCTTTGAAGGTCTTTTACGATTGACTTAGCTGAATTTCTCTCTTGATGACGTGGCCCTTTGATTCGTGACACGTGTCGGTGACTGTTTTCTTGGGTATAACATAGGCCCCCAGGAAAATTAGAGCTTTCAACTCTGATTTCCCTGAAGTTTATGGTCGTCTTCCTCGGTTGACTCGTCTCGGAAATCGCATTCTGACTTTCTGTTGGTGGTTGAGACTTCATTTAATACTGAGTTTTACGCCTTTAAAGGCTCTTCGACTCTGGATTATGGCTTCATATCATGGCTTTTACTTGGAACAGAGAGGTGTATCTGAACCAAATAACCAGCTTTTCTTCTCGGATTAGGAATCGGTCGATGAAAACTAAGTTGCCTCTTTCTTCGTCTTTTTCTCAGAAGTTTCCGGAGCTCGACGGGCAGGATGTTGCTTTGGTAGATGCTTTTGAACGGGTCTGGACAGTCAAGGTAGAGAAGGATGGTCGACGTCTGGCTCTGAGTGACGGTTGGGACAAATTCTGTGAACGCCGTTTTGTCTCGGTGGATGTGACCATCTTTCTGGAGTTGCGTGGGCAAAAGTCTTTCAATATTGGAGTATTTGGGAGGGATGGAGAGGAGATCATTGATCTGGGAAACGATTCTGAAGACAGCTCGGTTGATTCCGAACCTAAAGATTGTTCTGTAAAAGATAACTGGGGATGTATTTCCCCGTGAGATTTATCCAAAATATGGAAAATTAGTCTTTTCTTTGTAAAATAATATTTTCTGGGTTTAATTCCCCAGGTTTTGTTTCCCAGGTTTCTTTCCCGGTGAAATAAGCAAGAGTTATTGTTTTTGAAGGACTCTTTATATTCGTAAATCATGATAAGTATCCGAAAACTTATCTTCTTAATAAATCAATATCTGATTAATAAATAAATAATAAAAGAATGTAAAAAGAGAGGTTTCTTCTTAACCTGGATTTTGTCAGTAAATATTTGCCACGTGGCATTATCCTGACCAAGTATTTTAGGTTTTACGGGGTAGTGGGAGGATACTCGAGTACGTTTTTCATTGGTAACCGCCCTCTCTTCCCTTCCTTGATCTCAACCGTTGATCAACCCATGAGACAGGGTTAACTTTCAGAATACATTAACCCATTTTGAATTTTAAAAACTTCACAACTCCTCTTCGATTCTCAGATCTAAAAATCGGTAAGAATTTCCTTCCCCCTGCAATTTTACTGTGTAAATTTGTTTAATTTGTAGTGTAAATTTCCTTCTACAACCCTCACCATTATGCCAAAATACACGAGAGTCGTTCGCCCTAAGGTGGTCGAAGAGCCTCACGTCCTGCTCGCTCGTCAGTACAAGGAATTCATGGACAAGGCGGAGCCGGCCTTGCCAGAATTCCGACTGGACGAACTAGACGCGGCCCATCCCTACATTCCCGCTGAGAGGACCATCACTTCGGTTCAACCAGACCCAAATCACCAGGAGTGGGGTGCGCACGGCCGAGATAGCACGGTGACGGCGGACGAACTCACCGACTGGAGGGATGACTGGCGGATTCCCTTCAACGTGCATTTGCATGCGCCAGAAGAGGGAGAATCCGCCTGTTGTCCACCTCCAGGCATGGTGGCCATCGGCGTCGACGCGATGGATCAAGGTCTGCGGTTTCCTCTGCATCCTTCAATTTCAGGCCTGTTGAACCGGTGGGGTGTGGCTCCTCATCAGATTCATCCGAACGGGTGGGCTCAGTTGTATGGGGTCTTGACGGTTCTAGGACAAGTGGGATTTTCTCGACCCCTCACGGGGGATGAATTCCATTTGTTCTTTAGCCCGGTCAATTTCCAGAAAGGGTTGTTGGGTGATTACACAGTTCGTTGCAGGAAAAATATGGTGAAAATAAGAGAGCCGGAAGTTAAAGACCCTACTTGTTGGGATCGATGGTTTTATATCTCGGGGAGATGGAGAACTCAGACCCGAGAGGGAGAAATTGAAATTCCTTTAACTTATGGCGTTAAGGATGAAAGTAAGTAAATTATACTTTTAAGTTTTTACAGTTTTGACTGATCTAAAATTGTTTTTATGTTTGTAGGTGCCCGGATCTCCAAAACTGACTATAGCATCCCGTGGGATTTGGCTACAGCGAATCTTTTGGCCCAGTGCATTCCTACTACCGAGAGGGATTCGACGTACCTTAACGACGACAGTATTCGTGACGCAGCAGGCTTGTTCTGTCCTCCATTTGTTGAAGATAAACCTTGTTTTGGTAAAGTCCTGTATTCTCTACAGTTTTTGTTTTGTCTTATTCCCTGGGGACATATCCCTCGGGGTAAGATCATCAATTTTGTCGGGTGTAATATCTTTACTTTCCCGGTGCAGAATTTTTCTCTACAGTGTTTGACGTGAAACCCCCAGAGATGGCGGATAACAGATTGTTCGAGAGACTTGGACTTGTGGATCCATCCCAGGTGGGGAAAGCCCGTAAATCAAAAACCAGTTCAACCAGCATAGGTGGCAGAGGATCTGTCAAGACTCGGGGTGGAACAGTAGGTGCCCCGGCTTCCCGGACCAGATCCCGAACTGTCTCCGCCCAGGGCGGCGAGACAGATTCCCTGGGGATTATGGAGGTGGTGGACTCTTACAAAGAATCCTCTACCCCTGCTGATGTGGTGATGACTGATGCTGTTCCCAGTCAGGGTTTGCCTCCCTCTGGGTCGTCCACACTTCTACAAGTCAAACTCGAAGGAGACAAGAAAAGGAAGAAAGTTGATGGGGGTATAATCAATGTGACTGAATCCCCTCCCCGTGCTGACATGAGTCAGTCTATTTTTGGAGTTGAGAAAGTTCTCTCTGACAAGTAAGTTTTTATTTATTTTATACTCTTTCTTTATCTTTACAAAATATTCAATCTTATCCTTATGTTTTATTTCTCGGCTAGGTTTTCCCAGGAAAAACTTCCATCTGTGCTCCTTCCCTTCTTCTCTGGCAAAGGCCCCATTGACCCTGTCACTACCCTGGGCAATCCTGTTGGTGATTCAATTGATGCAGTTGGGAGGTGCTGGACCTCAGAGCTCAATGACCTGATGGACCATGAGGAACATGCCTTTTCCCTGGCCCTTAAACTGGCCAGTCAAAGTGCAGTTGCCATCTCTGGTGCTCATTCTATGGCTGAGAAACTCAGAGCTGAGGTTACCAAGCTACGCATCACCAGCACTGGTCAAGAAACACAAGTGAAGGAGCTCAATGCAGCCTACATAGCCGCAGCAGGGGACAGGGATAGGTGGAAGAAGGTTGCAGATACTGCACGGGCAGAGATAGGGAAGTTGAAGTCTGAGATGCAGGAAGCTTTGAAAACCATCAAGGAAAAAGAAGAACAGATTGAGGATGCCCAGGACAGCTTTGTCAGGGAAAAGAAAGAGCTAAAGGATGAGGTGGTCAAGGTCACCCAAGAGCTGAAGCAGGCCCAGGATAACTTTGCACAGTCCATGGAAAGAGTTGTGGAGCTTGAAACTCTACTGGAATCACCTGCTCACAATCCTAGGGTATTGACTGACCTCCTTTATGTAACTGCATATGCTGATCTCATCAGGTCTGCAGCAAAGGAGAAGAATGATGTGGCCAAAGAGTATGGACTCAAACTCCTCAAGGATCACATGGAGGGATGCACTCTGGATTCCAGAGTTCCTCAACCTTTCATGGATCTGGAAGTTGTCCATGGAATTGACATGAAATGGTGGCCATCATACAGTCTCCTCTCTATGCCTGGTGAACCTGCAAAGTTAGCTGATGATGCTCCTGCTGATGAGGATGAATTTGATGATGAGGGTATGGATCTACTTGGTGTTGGGCCTGATGGCAAGCCAAAAGATCCTCTGGTAACCCCCCCTGGTGATGGTAATTCCACCTCCTGAGTTTAACAACTCAGGAGTCTGCTAAGATGAACCCTACCCTGAGTGTAAAAAGCTTAGGGGTTTTTATGTTTTATTTCTTATTTGGGCCCAAGGCCATAAGACAATATTTGTTATTTCTGTTTGAATTTCAGAGGCAGTTTTTTGCCTGGACAAGTTTTTATATTTTGCTGGTGTGTAATAACTTAGTAAGTTACTTTTGGATATTATCCTTTGGGTCTTACACATAGCCCGTCCACCGTTTGTTTAGGTTTCTTTTTACCACAATTATCTGTCACTTGACAAGTCTGTTCTAGCTTGTTTGGTGAATCGTAATTCTTGTGAACAGATAATTCTTGGCTCACACCCACGTTTTATTTTAAAACTTTGTTGGGCTTTCTTTGTGAGCTCTTTGTCCTGCAAAAGTGATTTCCGGATTTAGTTACCTCTTGGAATTCTTTGATTCTGAGTAACATTTTTCTCCTCCATCTCTCCTTTTACAAAGACTGTCCGATCCTGTGGTTTGTCCATCATGAATACCCTTTTGAGGTTCAGTTCATGATGAATACCTCTTAGGATAGTCCTCGGACCAATATCTTCCTCCCGCGCGATTCTTGAGTTTCTTTTACTCTGTTGAATCCGTACGCAGAAAGAAGTGTTCGGCCCCATAATCCGCAGATCTTTTTGGGTCTTTACCGAACCTTAGTATTCTTTTAGGAATACTCAACATTCTTTATTTTGACCGGGAAATTTATTCCTTTTCCCGGGACAATGTTTTTCTTTATTATAGACAAAATATAACTTTGAAATCATACAAGTATTTTTAAATACTGAGAAGATTTATAAGATAGTAAAAAAGGTTTTTATAAAATAATACTTTTACAAAAAGCCAAAATTAACCTTTCGGTTTAGTGATAGAATTTCTTTAGGTGCAACGCATTCCACCGATACTGATCCTTGGTCCCGTCGAGAAGCTCTAACTCGTACGCTCTGTTTTGGAGGCAGTGGCTCACTCTAAACGGTCCCTCCCAGTTCGGCCCCAGTGCTCCCTGGTGCGTCCCCAAGATTTTCTTTAACACCAAGTCTCCCGCTTGGAATTCTCGTGCTTTTACTTTAGAGTTAAATAGTTTTGCAATTCTTTGTTTGTTCATGGCATTTAGAGAATCCGAGGCTAACCTTCTTTCTTCAAGAAGGTCCAACTCTTTCCGGATGGTTACTTCATTCTCCGGGGAGATTTCCTGAGCGGTCCAATGTGATAACACCGTTATTTCCGCTGGAATTACCGCCTCTGTTCCAAAAGCTAAAGAGTAGGGGGTTTCTCCAGTGGCATTTCTGGCTGTGGTACGGTACGACCACAGGACCTCTGGAAGTTCGTCCGCCCACTTTCCTTTGCGACTTTCTAATTTTGATTTGATGGTGTGCTTTAGTATTTTATTCACTGCTTCAACCTGACCATTCGTCTGGGGGTGGTAAGGAGTAGAGAATAACCTTCTGATTTTCCATTTTTCACAGAATTCTTCCACCTCAGCCCCATCGAATTGTTTTCCGTTGTCAGAAATGATTGACTCGGGCAAACCGAATCGACATATAATGTTTTTCCATATGAACTTGATAACCTGTGGTTGATCAATTTTGTTCAATGGCTCTGCTTCAACCCACTTGGTAAAATAGTCGACTGCTACAATCGCATATTTCACTCCGCCCCGTGCGGTTGCTAGTGGTCCGATCAAATCGATACCCCACCGAGCAAATGGCCACGGGCTGTAAATGGATTTCAAGGCTTCTGGGGAAATGCGGATGTTAGGCCCATGCGTCTGGCATTAAACACATTTGCGTGCATATCCGACTGCGTCCTTTCTCAGGCTTGGCCAGTAAAATCCTTGCCCCATGGTTTTGTGTGCCAGGGATCTTCCCCCCGCATGATTTCCACACACACCATCATGTATTTCCTCCAGGATTTTAAATCCTTCTTCCTTCGACACACATTTTAGTAGTGGAAGGGAATAACTTCTTCGATAAAGTTGTGTGTTTATTAAAGTATACTTTGCTGCTCGGGATCGGAGTTGTTTTGCTTCGGTTTTATCTGCTGGTACTTCCCCGGTATCTATGTACCGTTGAATGGGAATTCGCCAGTCTTCTCCGGCCCCGGCAAGTATTTGCATTTGTATCTCTCTTTGTTCTATTGATGGAGACATTAATTTTGTCAGAACAATGTTTGAGAAGTCTGCTGAGCCCTCAGCTGATGCTAATTTTGACAGGGCGTCAGCTTGTGAATTGTGTTCCCGTGGGATTTGTTCGATTAGAACTTCAGGGATTTTTTCACAAAGTTCCCATACCAGTTTCAGGTATTTTATCATTTGTTCCCCTCTGGCTTCGTAGTCCCCACTTACATGGTTTACTACTAGCTGGGAGTCCATAAACACATGGAGTTTTCTTGCCCCGACGGCTATAGCCAATTCCAACCCAGAAATGAGAGCTTCGTACTCTGCTTCATTGTTAGATGTGGGGAATTCAAACTTTACCGCATGGGTTACTGAGTCTCCATCGGGACTGAGTAATACCACTCCTGTCCCCGAGCACGCGGTGGTAGATGATCCATCTACGAACAGCTGCCAGGCGCGTGGTTGATTCTGGGATTTCTCAGGGAAAGTTAATTCCACAATGAAATCGGCCAGGGCTTGTGCTTTGATTGCTGTCCTTGGGGCGAAAGTTATGTCATACTGACTAATTTCTAACGCCCAACGCAGGAGTCTCCCGGAGATATCTGACCGGTGCAATACTTGCCTTAAAGGCATAATAGTCAAAACTTCGACGGGGTGCTCAAATAAGTACGCCCGGAGTTTTCTGATTGACACTATTAAAGCATATGTTAATTTTTCCAGTGGAGTGTATTTAATTTCGGCCTCATGTAGTACTTGGCTCACAAAATAAATCGGGAAGTGTTGTATTCCTTCCGCTCTCGTCAAGACTGCACTGATGGCATGCTCTGAGGCGGCCATGTATAAATACAACTTTTCTCCTGGTATAGGTGCCACAACTACTTTCGGATTGGATAAGTATTCCTTTATCCGTACAAAAGCTTGTTGGGCCTCCTTCTTCCAGTGAAATTCCTGTCCTTTGATGGAGGCAAAGAACGGTCGAGTTTTATCTCCCAGGCAAGAAATGTATCTATTCAGGGCGGCTAGACGACCCGTGAGTCGTTGTACGCCTTTTACGTCCCGGGGCTCTTGCATGTCCAAGATAGCTTGGACTTTGGTAGGGTTGGGCTCAATGCCTTTCTCGCTAACCACATGCCCCAGGATCATCCCTTTTTTGATTCCGAAATTACATTTCTTGGGGTTCAATTTCATATTATAATGCCCCAGAATTTTGAAAACTTCTTCGAGGTCTTTGACATGATCTGATTCGTTTTTACTTTTTACAATAATATCATCAATGTACACTTCCATGGTTCTACCAATTAATTCAGAAAACATTAAATTTACCAACCTTTGATAGGTGGCCCCAGCATTCTTCAGGCCAAAGGGCATTCTTTCCCAGCAATAGATCCCTTTCTCTGAGTAGAAAGCCGTGTGTTCAACGTCCTCTGGATGCATGGGAATTTGATGGTATCCGGCCTTAGCGTCCAATGTCGAAAATATCGCGTGGCCTGTCAAATTATCAACCACATGGTCGATGTGTGGCATGGGAAAAAGGTCTTTCGGGCAAGCATTGTTTAGATCTGTAAAATCTATACACAAACGCCATGCTCCGGCCGTTTTTGTCACCATTACCGCATTGGAAAGCCAAGTGACATCACTCGAAGCTTTCCTGACCAGTTTACTTTCAATTAGTTTATCTACTTCCCCGGCGAGTGCATGGCACTTCTCGGGGCCCATTTTCCTGCGCTTCTGCGCAATTGGCCTTTTGCAGGGATCAATTTTCAATCGATGGCAGGCATGTTTAGGATCTATCTTTCCTAAATCCGCACTGGACCATGAGAAAGTGGAGATGTTCTCCTTTAGGAATTTTATCAAATTGCTTCTGACAGTGGATTCCATATGAGACCCCACAAGTATTTGTTTTTCGGTTTGCTCTGGATCTATAATTATAGAGTCCAGAGTTTCAACCATCTCTACACCGGGTGCTTTTTTGCATTGATATCCTCCCCGCGAGCCCCAATCCTCTAAGTTTGTTTTGGGTTTAGGCTGTTTTTCCCCAGGAGATGCTAAGTCTTCATTGGGTTCTTTTTCGAGGGGATTATTTATGTCATCCGAGGGAATCTGAAGAACTTCTCCGCGCGGGTTTTTCCTGGGAGAGCTCATTCCTTCCTCGGGTATTTTTAATGATATCTTTGATGTGATCAATTTGTTTTATGTTGCTTTCCTCCAAATTGATTTGGGGAATGTTAGCTTTTTCTTTGTTTTTAGTTTTATCAAGATCGCGAAAATACATCAAAGTCTTCTTAGCCATTACTAGGTCCCCTCTGACGGTGCCAACTGCACCGGAGGGTGTTGGAAACTTGATACAGTAGTAATAGGACGAGGCGACTGCTTCAAAAGCGTCCAGAAAGGGCCTGCCTAACAAAGCATTATAGCCACTAACCTTATCAACTATTACAAACTTAAGATTCCTAACCATCACGACTTCGGGATTCTTCACGTCCATCATTTCCACCGGGAGGATTATTTCTCCGTAGGGGATGACTACGTCGTCACCAAAACCTTTCAACACCATATCGCACGGGTTGACATAGCGCGCCAGCTTCCCCATCAGATCCAGGGTCTTTTTGTAAAGAACATTAAGATGCGCGCCATTGTCTACCAGCGTGCGAGACACGTCCAGACCGAGGATTCTGGCCTTTATCACTAAAGGCACATCCTTCGGGAACTTTGTCTCGGCTCGATCTTCCGGGGTGAAAGTTATCACCGCCGTTTCATTAATTGCTGCTTCCTTTGATGGGGCAGTTTCATACCAAACTTCCCACATCTGAAAGTCTCTCTTTCTCTTGCGGTGGCTTTCCTCGTTCACCGGCTTTAAACCGCCGATCATCATGATCTGACCCACTCTTGGGGGATCCTGAGCCGGAGGATGCGGTGGTGGAGCTGGTGCGGGTACTTCCCGGGGAGGTGGCCCCTGCGGATTTCCCCCAGCACCTGGCCTGGGCAAGAATTGCCATAGTTTCCCTTCCTAAAAAAGTTTCCACAACAATTTTACCAGTTGTCTGCACTGGCTGGTGTTGTGACCAATCTTTTCATGAAAGGCACACCATTTGTTGGGATCCAACTTGTCCGGGGAAGTTAGAATTGGTGGTGGTTTTTCCAACAGATCAGATTTTTGTACCACCATGATATTCAGAATATCTGCTGGTGTATGACCAGTCTGAGCAGTGATTTTTCCTTCCCACTCCCGGATCTCGTCCACTCGTGGGTCACTTGGCCTAGGGCCTGGTTTTTTGCCAATATAATTTGGCCTTCGATCGGAGAAAAAAGGAGGTTTTTTCTTTTGCTCGGGGGAGTGTCCCCCGCCAGCAACAAGACGCTGGTAGGCCACTTGGGCCCCAGCTTTCCTCCTAAAATCCTCATACGATCGGGGATAGTTTAACATTGCAGATTTAAACAACTTAAAATTTCTTCTCAAATCTGCCAACACTGTGTGAAGTTTGAGGTTATCGCCAATCTCTTCTCCGCCCGCCATCAGTAGTTCCTCCACGCGATCCACATAAGACTCGTCTGTTTCGTTCTCACCCTGTTTGACCCCAAGCAGCTTCTGACTATACTCCATATAGGAAGCTTTGGATGCAAAATACGACACAAACCTATGCACCAAGTCGTCAAAACACTTAATAGAATGCGTAGGTAAGCTGACGTACCATTGGTGAGGAATATCGCCTAGGGTGAGTGGGAATAGTTTGCACCGAGTAGCATCAGTGGCTCCTCGGCCGGACATGTACGTCCTGAATCTGCTCAAGTGCACTTCTGGATCAGTCTTGCCGCTGTACAAAGTGGTTTGCATGGGCTGAACTTCCAGTTGCATTGGAGCTTGTTCAACCTCGGGAGCCAAGGGATCATTATGACGACCTGTCGGGGCGGCGAGAATTTGATTTTCGTTCAATCGCCTTTCCAGTTCAGAGTACTTCTGCCTTAAATCGGCCAGTTCAAGATCAGCACCGGGGGCTCTGTGGGCCCTCGTCGGTGAGAAGTTCACACGTTGCCCGTGCATGTCACTTTTACTTGCCTGTCGATGAGGATCCGTAGAAGTAGCTACTGATTCGGCTCTTTTATTTAGATCTAAAGCCCGGCGTGTTCTGCGATTCCCCCGGGGAGCTCGACCAGTTCGCTCAGGGCCCTTACCTGGATTTTCCCCGGCGGGTGCATGCATGCCCCTCACCGGGATCACAGGGGTTGTCATCACATATTTTAAAGACATCAACTCAGCCACTGCTTCATCAATTTTCTGTGGAGTATCAAGACTCGCGAATCTAATCGGAGGTGGAGCCATGGGCGTCGACGGCCCTCCGATCTCGTAAGGATGAAGACGGCGATTCCGACGTCGTGACCGAAGTCGACGTTGTCGTTGATCTGCCTGACTTCCAGTGGGCTCATCGGCCTCTGCATGTTTGCTATCGTGCTCATCGGAGCTGATTTGGGTAGGCGGCGGCTGTTCCTTATTTTCAGGTTCTGGGTTTTTAGGCGGAGATGGAACCTCGGGTTCCACCATCACGGCCTTACCCATCACAGCCCGCCACCTGCCGCTTGTGCCAGATGCACCTGATACCGTAGTACCTTCGTCTTCGTTCACCATCTTTGATTTTAATCGAGCTTTTCTGCAACTTAAATACCTGATGCTCGATCCTTCTAGCGCCAACTGTTTTGGTTGTTTTTGTACTTGTCGGTAGTATTTGCTGGTAATAGAGGGTTTTGGAAACAACACAAAATGGTAAATTTGTTATAGGTAAGAAAGCAAGAGGACTAAGTTTGTGCAGAAATCATAAGTAAGAACATGGAAGCTCAAGGCTCCTCTTTATTCATATATTCATACTTAGAAATCATAATTAAAATACAAGGTTTTTGCATGCCCATTTTCCTCTCTCTTGCCCTCTATTTATAATACTCTATGCATGGCTTAATTATGCCACCTAATGCCCACATATCGGCTTCTTATTGGACCTCTAGTCCACTAATATGATGCATTAAATACCCACTAATTTCCCTTAGTGCTTAATCTGCCTCTTTCCCCGTGAAGTCCCAGCTCGTTGACTGGCGCCCCAAGAGTCTCCCCAGGCGATTCCCCTGTGAAAGGAGTCTGATTCTACCGTGCGCTCTCTACTGTCCAAGCTCCTTATCTTCTTCTTAGATTTGCCTTTGAAGGTCTTTTACGATTGACTTAGCTGAATTTCTCTCTTGATGACGTGGCCCTTTGATTCGTGACACGTGTCGGTGACTGTTTTCTTGGGTATAACATCATCTAAATTACCCTCTACTTCTTCTCCTCGTGAGGGCTCACCCTCCGATGCCTTGTTGCCATCCGGGCGTTCGTTGAAATTTCCTTTCTCGGCCGACGAGAGCCGTGAGATGCTGGGAGGCGATGTCAGTGATGCCTACCGCCACCTTTGTAAGGTCATTGCTGACAGTCGAGGTCCTCCCTCCCCGTACACATATGAGGCCTATCTCCTTGAGCGTCCATATCGCTACATCCCTCGTGATGTGTTTCGGGTAGTCGGGGACCGGCCAGGGATATTCGAGGCTAGCCGGAGACCGAGTAAAATTACGGAATCCGCTCTTCAGGGAAAAAGGAGTGAGTGGGAGATTCCTTCGGACGTTCATATATACGCTCCTATTGAGGGTGAGCGGGCGGATTGCCCCCCCACGGGTATGGTCGCGGTGAATTACTCGATGATGTCGAGCGGTCTTCGCTTTCCCATCCCGGATTCTTTCGCCCACCTAGTGCAGATCTTGGGCGTGGCCCCCATGCAGTTGGTGCCGAATGCCTGGGCGACCATGTATGATTTGAACGTCATATTTGGTTACTATGGCTTGTATCGGGGTTTGACCGGGCTTGAATTGCTGTTCTTGCTGGGCATATGTGATGCCGGTAAAGGTGATTATTATCTCAAACAGCGAGAGACCATAATCACCGATCTGACGAGCAAACAAGCCAAATGGACCGAGAGATGGTTCTTCGTGGCGGGAGAATGGAACTCCAAAGATTTTCATTTGAGTGCCGAGTATCGGGCAACCTCAGAACGTTAGTTTCTCTGACCTTAGCAGTTATTTGTCCTAGATATCCTTTTTTCCGTCCTTAACCTTCCTTTTGGGGATCCCCCCTCTCTTGTTCTCCCTTTTTTAGGCCCCAAAGCTCCAGATGCCGGGCTATTAGGATGAGACTTCCTGGTGATCCTGGAAAGAATAAAATTACTATCGTATAACCAAAGGAAACACGAGAATTGGAAAAGCAAGGAGAGACGTCTTCGTGCTCGGTTTATAATTACTCCCCGGGACGCCGAGGATATATTTCCGCGTGAGTAGTTGTTATTTTCTGTTCGGACTCTCGTCCTCCCCTGGTTTCTAACGGTTCTCTTATTTCCAGCCCGCAGGTATTTTCGAATCCTCAGACCGACCGAAATGCCTAAACCAGAGACTCCTCGTGAGCGGAGGAAAAGGGAGATCGCCGAGGAAAAGGCGGAAGCGGAACGCCGGACTTTGGCGACCACAGTGACCGTTGCTACTTCTCCTCCGAACAACTTTCCTATGCCCCAGCCGATCAGTCAGATCCTTACCGAGAATTCCTCCTCTGATGAGGAGCCACTTTACCGGCCGGCCAAACGATCCCGGGCAGACGGCTCTGGCGCATCTGGGACGAAAAAAGGTGGGTCCCATGGCCCTGCTGGGAAACCTCCGACGGTTCCGAGGAAAGAGAGGATTCCCCCGAAGAAGAAAACAGTGTTGGCCGGATCGGGAGGTGACGATCGTTCGGTCGAGTTAGGGTCCATTTTTGGTGCCGGCGACGAGGATTTCTCAAGGTACTATCTCCCTGGCATCTCTGATTGTGTTTTGTTGCTTAAAATTCTTGCTAAACGGAACGTTAAAACTGTAGGGCTTTCAAGGAGGATCCCGGGCTCCCTTTAGCCGTAGCTCACCTGTCGGCCGAGCAGGATCCTTATGACGAAAAATCCCTACCAGCCCATATTGCTCAGTCCCTCGAGGACCTTAACCACTCTTGGTCCCAGGAGATGGAAGCTGCAGCATCCCGACCGGACTTTCTGGAGAAATTATTACGAGTCACTGCTGCTCGCAACCTGATCATGGTGAATCGCTTGGCCCAGATTCGTGCCGAGCAGGAGGACAAAGCCGCTAAGTGCCCGCCCAACCTGCCGGACGTCTATCTGGAGCTGCGGTCCCGGTTTAACAAACTGCAAGAAGATTTCAACCTTGAATCCGGGTTAAAAGCTTCTCTGAGCAGTGAGTTGGATGAGGAGAAGAAAGATAAGATGGCCGTGGTTCTCAAATTGACCGAGCAGGGGAAAGAGTTGGAGGGGTTCAAAACTCGAGTGGAGGAGCTCGTCAAATCCTATGGCTATGCCGAGAAGCGCATGAAGGAGCTGGAGGAGTTGAACCGACGGATATTTAAAGAACTGGAGGGTATGCAGGCCGCCGAGGCCGCACGTCGGGTCGATCCGGAAGAAGATATTGATCTGTATAGTAATTACTCCTACTACTGCGCTTATTTTGATGGTATCCGAGCACTCCTGGAGGCCGGTCAACCGGTGACTGCTATGATGGACTTCCTTCGCCAGTATGCCGAGCAAAGCCCTCTTCATGCCCACTTCCATCTGTACGTGCTCGATCTGGAGCAGAAGTTCAAACTGGACCTCTCTTGGTGGCCTTTGAAATCGCAGCTTCGGATGCCTAAACCGGCAGAAGCGGTCGACCAGGGCGTGGCGGAGCCGGCCACTACTAGCGAAATTGACCCGGCTGTCAAGTTCGCGGACTCGGTGCTTAAAGACGACGGTGGTGAAGGGTCGGTTCCTGGCGATCAAGAATGACGGTGTTTCGTATTTTCCTTGCTCGGCTATGATAACAACTTATGTTTATTTTTAATTTTCTTCCTCCTTCTCTTTTGGATTCTGCCCGTGTGGGCTTAAACAGCATTTCTGACATTATCTGCTACTTTTTGCTGTCTTAACTCCTTATTGCTTTTGGGGTGAAAAAGGGCTTTTGTCATTATTATTTTATTCCTGTTACTTTTAACGTGTGTAACGTACGGAATCTGTACAGATTTTCTCACCCCTAAATGACTTTTGGCGGGGGAAATTCCCTCCCAAAAACGGTTCCTGGTGGGGCCCACATGGATGCACCTTTGTGTATAAATGTGTCCCTATTAGGTTTTTCCATTTTTGCGGTTTCATTCTAAGGAAAAAAGAGAAAAAGAAAAGAAATAGCAGCAAAAGGTAGAGGGAGAGATGAGCCAAGGCAAGAAAATGCGTCCGAACAAAGGGAAGAAAGTCTTCCATGGCGCGTCCGCGGCCACGGGAAGTTATCACGCCATCTCTATTCATTCTGACGGGTGGCGCAAGCTGACCCAAAGGTTTGACGGCAAATGGCACCGCAATAACTTCCCGTTACCCCACGCGTTCGTGCAACCATTGGCAAAATTTTTGGGTGAGGAGATTCCTTTTCACGACTCTAACGAGCAGGCTTGGGTAGCTACGAAAACCAAACTCAGACGGCAGGTGGCGTTCGGGGGCCCGGGCTGGGCAGATTTTGTTCAACACGCGGGTATCCAAGCAGGATGGGAAGTCTGGGTGATCTGGAAACCCGGGTTCGGATTCCGCGTCAGCCTCTTCGATCTAGGGGGCCTTAATACTTCCTTTCCTAAGCAGATCCGGGCGCGTGAGGAAACCGACTCCCTTGGCCATGCTTACGTGGATTAGGGTGTCTTTTATTTAAGCTGTCCGGTCGTGAATAACTATGCTTTGTCGCTTTCGGTCTTTTTTACTTTTCATTTAATGCGATATTTTCGAAATTCTCATCTGTCTTTAATGTGGTCAACTTATTGCTTTAATTATCCTTCGATTTTCGAAAACGGAAAAAACCCCTATAAATGGGTCGTTCCTATGCTTGCTTACTGTCAGAGGGTAGAGTCAGGGAGTGTAAGTTAATACTTCTCGGAATATGTCGACCCGAGTCGAATTTTTGGAGGGTTCGCATTTTTTCGAGCGCGCGTTCAATGGCACTTGGCATAGAGAGATTTTTCCGGTCCCCGCGGCGTTCCTCCGCCCGATTGAAAGCGGGACGACAGATGGGTTGCAGATGGTGGACCCCTTGGATCGAGAATGGTGCGTTTCTTTTACTCGCTTCCGCAACCAGACTGCACTTTACGGGCCGGAGTGGGAGCGGCTCGTGAGCGGTTTCGAGATACAAGAAGGTTGGTCCGTGCGGATTACTTGGACCGACGGGACGGGCTTTTCGATTGACGTTTTTGATCGGGATTATCGTTCGGCGGTGCGTCCGGTTGGAAATCGACCTTGGTCCTATCAACGTGGGACCCGAGGGTCTAGGGTCAGTCGCTGGCCTCCGCGGCCTACCCACGATCGCAGGGGCCGCCCTCTTTTTTGATGTTCCTTTCAACGCGGCGCTCCTTAGTTTACGATTTTTATGTTGCCTTTTTTCCTTAACTGCTTAGTGAGACTTTATATTTTTGACAACTTTTATGTTTTTGACAACTGGTTAAATGTTCATGTCCCCTGACGGATCAGAGTGACATAGCCGAGGATGGGACTTGTCCGGTCCTCGGTCTTAATAAAACTTTTCCTGTAAGATCGGTCGTGCGACGGATCGCCCGACTCATCTCAGGCTCGGGGAGAGCGGACTCCATCCCCGGTTAAAATATTCATGTCCCCTGACGGATCAGAGTGACATGGCCGAGGATGGGACTTGTCCGGTCCTCGGTCTTAATAAAACTTTTCCTGTAAGATCGGTCGTGCGACGGATCGCCCGACTCATCTCAGGCTCGGGGAGAGCGGACTCTATCCCCGGTTAAGATATTCATGTCCCCTGACGGATCAGAGTGACATGGCCGAGGATGGGGCTTGTCCGGTCCTCGGTCTTAATAAAACTTTTCCTGTAAGATCGGTCGTGCGACGGATCGCCCGACTCATCTCAGGCTCGGGGAGAGCGGACTCTATCCCCGGTTAAGATATTCATGTCCCCTGACGGATCAGAGTGACATGGCCGAGGATGGGACTTGTCCGGTCCTCGGTCTTAATAAAACTTTTCCTGTAAGATCGGTCGTGCGACGGATCGCCCGACTCATCTCAGGCTCGGGGAGAGCGGACTCTGTCCCCGGTTAAGATATTCATGTCCCCTGACGGATCAGAGTGACATGGCCGAGGATGGGACTTGTCCGGTCCTCGGTCTTAATAAAACGCTCAGCTTTTTCCCAACAAAAATTTTTATTCCAAGCATAAAGAGTTTTGAGATACAAAAGATTACTGATGGTACTTTTTCAAATGGAGTGCGTTCCAAAGATACTGGTCGGCTACGCCGTTTAGGTGCTCCAATTCATATGACCCTTTCTCCACGTGTTTCCTCACTCGCATTGGGCCCTCCCAGTTTGGGCCCAATGCCCCAGAGCTCGGCCCGAGTATGCGCTTGAGGACTAGATCCCCGGCCTTGAATTTCCTGATCTTAGCTTTAGAGTTGTAAAAGCGTTCTGCTCTCTGCTTAGCCGTGGCCTTCTGAAAAACTGAGTTCAACCTTCTCTCCTCCAGGAAGTCTAGTTCCAAGCGTAAAGCCTTGTCATTGTTTTCATTCAGCTCTTGAGAGGTCCTGTGGCTGGTAACCTCGATCTCGGAAGGTATCACCGCCTCAGCACCAAAAGCTAGGGCAAAAGGGGTTTCCCCGGTGGCGGCCTTGCTAGTCGTCCTATAAGACCACAACACATCCGGCAGTTCGGCTGCCCACCTTCCCTGTCTCTCTTCAAGTTTGGCCTTGATGGTATGCTTCAAAATTTTGTTCACTGCCTCCACCTGCCCGTTCGTTTGAGGATGATATGGGGTGGAGAAAGCTTTCTTAATCTTCCATTTGTCAAAAAAGTTCATGACCTCTTGACCGTCAAACTGTTTCCCGTTATCCGAGGTAATGATGTACGGGATCCCGAAACGGCATATGATATTCTTCCAGATGAACTTTATGATCGCCTTTTGGTCAATGACTTTTAGTGGCTCGGCCTCGGCCCACTTCGTAAAGTAGTCCACGGCCACCACCGCATATTTAACTCCACCTGGTCCGGTCGGCAGAGGTCCGATCAGATCAATTCCCCATGACGCGAAGGGCCAAGGACTGTATATCGAGTTGAGATATTCTGGCGCTATCCGGATAATGGGGGCGGTCACCTGGCATCTATGACATTTCCGAGCATAATTTATCGCATCTCGTCTCAAAGTAGGCCAATAGAATCCTTGGCGAACCGTCTTGTGGGCCAGCGATTGCCCTCCTGCATGGTTTCCGCAGACGCCATCGTGAATTTCGCTAAAAACCCTGTGGCCTTCGAGCGGGGTTATGCATTTCAAGAGAGGAAGGTATAGGCTTCTCCTGTACAACACATCTCCAATCAGGGTATATCTAGCCGCCCGTATGCGAAGTTGCCTGGCTTCTGTCTTATCTCTGGGTTGCGTCCCGTCTAGGAGGTAGGAGCGAATAGGGTCCATCCAAGTCTCGCCACGATCGATGATCGTGATTAGGCTTTCTTCCCGTGATATTGCTGACTTTGCCTGACTGGTTAAAATTACGTTAGCCATATCTGCGCTTCCCTCGGAGGAAGCCAGCTTGGATAGCGCATCAGCCTGGGAGTTCATCTCTCTGGGGATTTGCTCGATGAAGGCTTTCGGTATCTTTCCACACAGCGCCATCACGTGTTCATAATATTTCGCCATCCGGTCACATCGGGTCTCGTAGTCTCCTTTGATTTGGTTGACTACCAGTAACGAGTCCATGAAGATCTGTAAATGTTCGGCACCCACTGCCAAAGCCAGATTCAGTCCGGCGATCAGCGCTTCGTATTCTGCTTCGTTGTTTGTCGCGGCAAATTCGAACTTTACAGCGTGTGTGAAAGATTGTCCACCCGGTCCGACCAACACTATTCCAGCCCCGGTGTGGGAGGAATTGGACGATCCGTCGACGTATAGCTTCCATGCCGGGGTCCTGGTCGATGGGGTGGACTCGGGGAACGTCAGTTCCACTATGAAATCTGCAAGAGCCTGCCCCTTAATCGCTGTTCTGGGAGCATAAGTGATATCGTACTGACCCACCTCTAGACTCCATTTCAATAATCGGCCGTTCGTGTCCGGTCTCTGCAAGACCTGTCGTAATGGCATGGTAGTCAGAACTTCTACCGGGTGATCGAAAAAATAAGACCTCAACTTCCGTACGCTCATCGCCAAGGCGTATGCTAGCTTTTCCAGGGGCGTATATCGTGTCTCAGCGTCATGGAGGACCTGGCTGACGAAATAGATAGGCTTGTGGAGTTGTCCCTCTGCCCGGACGAGAACTGAGCTCATGGCATGTTCGGACGCGGCCAGGTAGAGGAAAAGCTTTTCCCCGGCGACCGGTTTTGACAGAATAGCGGGATTACCGAGATGCTCCTTTAAACGCAGGAAAGCCTCTTGGCTCTCCTTCCCCAATTTGAATTTTTGATCCTTAATCGCTTTGAAGAAAGGGCGGCTCTTATCCCCTAACCGGGGAATGAAGCGGCTTAGGGCAGCCAGGCAACCGGTCAGCTTCTGCACATCCTTCAGGCTCCGGGGCTCTTTTAAGTCTCGGATGGCTTTGACTTTTTCCGGGTTCACCTCAATGCCTCTCAGACTGACGATGTGACCGAGGAACCTGGTTCTGTGTACCCCGAAATGACATTTCTTGGGGTTGAGCTTCATGTTGTAAAATTTCAAAATCTCGAACGCGACTTTTAAATCCTTTACGTGGTCCTCCTCGGATCTACTCTTTATGATTATGTCATCTACGTAAACCTCCACGGTGTCTCCAATCTGGTCGGCGAACATTTTGTTCACTAATCGTTGGTAGGTGGCCCCAGCGTTCTTCAGACCGAAAGGCATCCTTTTCCAGCACAGCACCCCCTTTTCCGAATAAAAAGACGTATGCTCGACATCCTCCTCGGCCATAGGTATTTGGTGATAACCCGCGAAGCCATCACAATTGGAGAAAATTGCGTGCCCGGCGACGCTGTCAACCAGGTGGTCGATGTGGGGTAGGGGGAAATGGTCTTTTGGGCAAGCCTTGTTGAGGTCGGTGAAATCGATGCACAAACGCCAGGCATCATTTGATTTTTTCACGAGCACAACATTTGCGATCCACTGGGGTTCTGCCTCGGCTTCTCGCACGAGGTCGTTATCAACTAATTTCTTAACTTCTACTGCCAAAGCACCGTACTTTTTGGGCCCCATCTTCCTTCTCTTCTGTGCGATGGGCTTTTTCTCCGGGTTAATCTTCAGATGGTGGCAGACATGCTTAGGATCGATTCCAACCATGTCCTTATGTGACCAGGCGAACGCGTCTGTATTCTGCTTTAAGAACTCGATCAGCTCCTCCCTCAGTCGCTCGGGGACTTCCTTCCCAATGAAAACTTCCAATTCTGGCCTGTCTGGATCCAAACCTACTTTCTCGACCTCATCTACTACCGAACATGCTGAAGGTCCTCGGGGGTCGGGGATCTCGTTTGGTTCGAAGCCAATTCGGGGGTCAAGGTCTTCAATGCCCGTATGCTGTATATTTTGTATTGGATCGTTATCTTGGTCGGCCGGTAGTTCATCAATGAGTATGTGCAAAAATTGTGCTTCGAGTTCGAGCAGAAAGGCCTCTGATTCTTGCGGTTCATGAATCTCGACGTCGTGGAATCCCAACTGCCCGGGCTCGCCCTCTTCCCATAGAGCGGTCAGATATTCCTCATCGTCTGGATCTATTCTCCTTGCGGGGTCGATTTCCCTTAATTCAATTGTGTCATTCCGGCTTACCTTACCTCGGGGGCCATCCCCATCCGGGAACAATTTATGGCCGGGCATTTGGGGGTCACCTCCCCCTAATGCCCCAGTGTCGGTGGTACCATCATCGTTTATACGGTTGTTTGTATTAGAACACAAAAGATAATTAAAACACTTCCTGGCCATATATTGGTCACCGCGAAGGGTGCCGACCGCACCGCTCAAGGTCGGAAACTTAATACAATAGTAATGGGAGGACGCCACGGCCTCGAAGGCATCGAGGAACGGCCTCCCGAAAAAAGCATTATAAATGTTTTCCGCGTCCACAATAACAAACTCAATCAATCTAGTCATATTGATGGCAGGGTCCTGCCAATCTTTCAACTCCACAGCCATCCTGATCTGTCCTCTGGGGCGAACCACCACGTCCCCGAAACCTTTCAGGACCCCCTCATATGGTCGGACGTATCTTGTGAGGTCGCCGAGCTGGTCCAACGCCGATTTGAAAATCAGGTTGCAATGGGCCCCGTTATCTACCAAAACCCTGGCCACTTCGATGCCGAGAATCCGAGCGGTCACCACCAAGGCATCTTCTTTGGGGTATTTTATCCCCTCCCGGTCCTTCTCCGAAAAAGAAATGACGATTCCTCGGGAAATGGTTGATTCTGTATGGGGGACTACGACATTTACTCCCTCGAACTCGCGGAGCTCCCCCTTCTTTTGTCTTTTGGATTTATGGATGACCGGCGTCAGACCCCCGATCATATTTACTCGGGCTCCACCTCGGACGGGCGGATCTGGGTCCTCGGGCCCAACGACTGGGGGAGGTGGCAGGGCTAAAGGGTTTTGACCGACCGGTCCTGGCTCGAGCCTTTGCTGCTGATGGGGTCGGCGATTCTGGTCGTCTGGATACCCTCGGCCTCGGCCTCGAACTCCTCTTCCCCGACCGGCACCTCCACGCCCGGCGGTTCCGCGGCCGGCATTTGGGCGACCCCTCTTTGGTGCCCGGAGGAGTTCGGTCAGGCTCCCATCTTCATACAGTTGTCGGAGCTGGGCGATCAGGTCACGACACTCTTCAGTCCTGTGCCCGTTCTCCTGGTGAAAAGAGCACCATTTGCGCGGATTTCTCTCGTCAGGACGACTTCTCATGGCCTGGGGAGGAGTGAGGACGTTGATGTCTCGTTCGTAGAAAATCTGGAGAATCCGGGTGGGAGTTTGTCCCAGGAACGTCCCGTCCCCGGGGTACTCCTCTATGACTTCGATCTTCTTAGGCGCGTGGACAGCTCCCTGGTAGGGTTTATAATTAGGTTTTTTCTTTCCACTTTCGTGATATTTCGCCGCTGAGAGTGGCTCCGTCCAGTAATCAACGGTTGCCGGGTTGACAGTTCCTTTCATGACGGAAAGTTTTCGTTCGCTCTCGGGCTCCAACTCCTTCATCCGCTGATCAAATATGCGCTGCTGTGCAATCTCCTCGCCTGCCCTCCGGCGGAACTCGGTGTATGATTTTGGGTATTCTTTCATCATTGGCTTGAAAAGGCTAGACGTCGGCCGCAAACCGCCCACTACGGCATGGACGAGAATCTCGTCGCTCACCCGATCCCCCTGCTTGGCTATCTGCTCGACTCGATCTATGTAGCCCTCATCGGTCTTTTCTCTTCCCTGCTTGACCCCCATCAATCGTTGACGACCTTCTGAATATTTCACTTTGGATGCAAAATAGGAAACGAACTCGTCCCCCAACTCTCCGAAACTGTTGACCGACCTGGGTGGAAGGCTCGTGTACCAACGATGGGCCATGTCGCCGAGGGTGAGGGGGAAAAGACGACACTTCGTGGCCTCTGTGGCTCCTCGGCCGACCATGTATGTGTTATACTTGTTTAGGTGGACGTCGGGGTCGGTGGCTCCATCGTAGATGAAAGTCAGTAGCGGGACGATGTCAGGTTGGGGCCGGGCTTGCTCGATCTTCAGACTGAGAGGTTCGGCGAGGGCCGATCTTCTTTTTGGGTCACAATCTTGTTCGGCCAACCTTTTCTCTACCTCCTCCAACCGTTTCGCGAGACCGTGATCGTCCACCACGACAATCCCCGGGTTCATTATAACGTGGTCGGGCCTCACTGCCTGTGTCTGCTGAAACGCAGTTCGGACATCTTCTTCGCGCGCCTCCTCTTCAAATTCCTTCTCGAGGCAGCGGCGGTTAGGGTTTGGATTTCCTGTGGCAGGTCTCTTCTCCAAGAATCGGGATCGAGCCTCTAACTTCTGTATGGTGCGTTTAATCTCCTCCGGGGTGTTGATTCGCCCCAAGTCCAAATCAGGCTCTTCTTCCAGGACGGGGGGTAACAGCCTCTCGGCTTCCGCTACTTCTTCACGGAGGACTCTCTGTCGCTCCCTGATCTCGGCTTCTTTGGCACGTAGCGCTTCTATCATCGCCAGCTGACGCGCGATTTCGTTCGGACCCTCTGGGGATGTTGTCTTGGCGCTGCCTTCCGTCAAAATCGCCCTCCGTGTGTCGTCTTCGTGTCCATCGGCCTCGCCGGCGAGAGCGACGGCGACGTTACTGGAAGTACCTGCAGTTTTCATTGCCGGAAATCAAGAAAGTGAAATTTTCGACACCGAAACTAGCGCTCGAGGTATCCCCCTCCTTCTAGCGCCAATTGTTAACACTCGTTTTTTACTAACTATTTTCTGGGATTTTGAGGACTAGTTTGGTGAGAAATCTTTAGGTCTTTTTCACAAAAAAGGAAAGAAAAGATAGAGTATTTCTAGGGTGGGATCTTTCTTGAATGTTGTGAATGAATTTCCTTTTACAGCTTTCCCTATTTATAGAGCTACCATTAGGGTTTACAAAAAGGAATTGGGCCTTTCCTTATTGGGCCTTGACATAGGATTTCTCATAGACCTAAAAATGGCAAAAAGACTATTAAACCCTTTCTGGCGCCGCCTTTATTGAGCTGGGGAGACCGACCTCCGGCCTTCCTTCTTACTGCATCCTGATTTTGACAACGTCCGGGCGAGCGGGTTTGTTATAAGGAATGCGTGCCCCTTTCCCGGCGCCCTATCGTCTGCTCGGCTGGCTCTCGCTTGGTCGGTGCAACCCTCTGGTCGATCTCCTTCGAACTATCGCGGGCGGCTTTCCGCGTGGGACCCGTGAGAAAGGGGGCCATAACTTCAACTGACCTAATAAGGAATATACGTATATGAAAATAATAAATAAAAAATGGTAAAATGAAAATGGGGCCCAACAGCATGCAATCTATATGCTTTAATGTTATCACTTGTCGTCTTAGTTCGTATTTTCAACGTTGATCTTTAATGCAATGCACGACGTACTTAACTTAGACGTAGGACATAAACTTTAACTTTAACTTGAAACGTTTACGTAACTTTCTTTTAACATTAACGTTCATATCATTTCTTTCACGTTTAGACGCGAGCTCACTTGACATCGTAAGGGCTACCCCAGTCCATTGAGGCCATTCATTCGTTAGTTGCACACCCTGTCTAGAGGCCCTTTCGCACTCTAGCCATTGAGGCCATTAAAGTTAGTTGCACACCCTGGTCTAGATGCCCTTTCGACGCTCTAGCCATTGAGGCCATTAAAGTTAGTGCCACCCTGCTTAAGGTAGGTCCTTACGATGCCCAACATTTCGTTTACTTTAACATTTAACTTTCACTCTTTAGTATTTTGACCGTGAACTGGACCTCTGATGCAAAAGCATTCTTACGTGTATGCATGAATTAATGATATGAATGAATTCACATTATAAATAAATACGTATCTCAATGAATGTAAATAAACATAAGAAATACGATTGGCACCGAACAAACATAAATCGATCATACAATATACTCCAAACTCTCAAACAATAAATACAAGTAACACTCAGAACATACAACTAAACTTGCAAGATTATACAATTTAATACAAGTTAAGCCCATTAAAAGTAATTATATTTTATAAGAGTTTGTTAAGTTAAAAAGCCCAAATTATAAAATACTGAAATCCAATTAACACGTGTACAAACGAGCTATTTTAATTACTTAATTTTTATTGTAAAAATCGGGTTATTACACATATACTTCTTTTTCGTAAATTATATATTCACACTTGATAAAGCAAGAATATTAAAAAAAAAATGTTTATTTAGGAAAAAATGAATTTTGATTTTTGAAAATTTTAAAAATAATACAAGATTTGTAGTTTTAATGATAGTTTTATTTGTGAAATTATGTATGAAATTAGTTGTGTAATAATGTACTACTTTCGTGTCATAGCAATGATTATACTTTTTTTTATTTTGTGAAAGAGGTATGATCATTCTTTCGTGTCATAGCAATGATTATACTTTTTTTTTATTTTGTAATTCTTTCGTGTCATAGCAATGATTATACTTTTTTTTATTTTGTGAAAGAGGTATGATCATTGCTTTGAGACAATTTTAGTATTAATTTATGGCATAATTGGTTAAAAGGCCACTTCTCAAATTTGCTCTAGAAAATAAAATTATTTTCCCGTTGAACCAAGTGAACTGCATTGAATAATTTATCAAACTTTAAATATATATATATACTGAAGAATAATTTCATTTAAAATTCATTGATTCATGATTTTCTAAGGATTCAAACCCAAGAATATTCGACTTTACTCTAGAAAATGAGATTATTTTCCCGTTGAACCCAATGAATTAGATTGTATATTTTATCAAACTTTAAATATATATATACTAAAGAATAATTTCATTTAAAATTTTATATATTTGTCTTGCTTATGGTCTCGAGATAAATTTCATTAAATTTTGATGGTCTCGAAATCGTTTTATTGCGGATGTAAAATACTATTGATGGCTTTTTATTTTTAGTCAGATGAAATTACATTTTAATTACTAATATAAAATTAATTTAATGGAATTTAATTACTAATATCAAGTTAATTTCATGAAATAACACTTTAATTACTAATATAAAGTTAATTTCATGAAATAACATTTTAATTACTAATATAAAGTTAATTTTATGAAATTTAATTACTAATATAAAGTTAATTTTATTAAACAACATTTTAATTACTAATATACAGTTAATTTTATGAAATTTAATTACTAATATAAAGTTAATTTCATTAAATTTAATTACTAATATAAAGTTAATTTCATTAAATAACATTTTAATTACTAATATAAAGTTAATTTCATGAAGGTATATGACATTTAGTCTTAGGTTTATTGAAAATATATCTATCACAACGTGTAATTTCATAGAAGTTGGCTTATATACCATGCATATTGTCTATATGAGACTTCATACTAAACGATTTAGAATTACATTAGGTATATTACAATTATGCTTAGGTATATGTGTCTAGAATTCATGATTAAATCATAGTTATTCATTCAAAACTGAATAATACAAGAATTAATCACAGTTATCGATTAATTTCAATAAATAAAAAATGAATAAATCAAGAATTAATCACAGACATTTGTTTAAACGTAATTAAACTTTATATTAGTAATTAATTGTAATTTCACGAAAAATAATTTTATATTAGTATTTAAAATGTAATTTTATGTAAATTAACTTTGTATTAGTATTTTAAATATAATTTCATATAATTTAATTTTATATTAGTAATTAAATGTAATTTCACGAAAAATAATTTTATATTAGTATTTAAAATATAATTTTATGCAAATTAACTTTGTATTAGTATATTAAATATAATTTAACTTTATATTAGTAATTAATTGAAATTTCACGAAAAATAATTTTATATTAGTATTTAAAATGTAATTTTATGTAAATTAACTTTGTATTAGTATTTTAAATATAATTTCATGTAATTTAACTTTATATTAGTAATTAATTGTAATTTCACGAAAAATAATTTTATATTAGTATTTAAAATGTAATTTTATGTAAATTAACTTTTTATTAATATTTTAAATATAATTTCATGTAATTTAACTTTATATTACTAATTACCTGTAATTTCACGAAAAATAATTTTATATTAGTATTTAAAATGTAATTTTATGTAAATTAAGTTTGTATTAGTATTTTAAATATAATTTCATATAATTTTAATTAATTGTAATTTAATGAAAAGTAAATTTCGTGGGTCCCACATTTTTTAAAATTTGAAACCATAAATTTTTTGAAAGAAATCAAAAATTTGAGGGGAAATGAAAGTATATTAATGTGGGTCCCGAAAATTTTAGGAGGGAAAATAAAATTAAATGCATGTGGGTTCCATGTACTTTGAATATTATAATGATAAATAATAGAAGGGCAAATATGGTAATCTATTCATTATTTTATTATTATTAATAAATAATTTGACTTGGGGCCATTTTAACAAAACTGAATCTCAAAAAGACATTTTCACAAAGTTTTCTCCCAAAAAGGCCCTTTACCCGGCTCCCTTAATTTATCTTTCCATTTTTAAAAATGTTCTCAAAAAATACTATTTTTATTAAATTGATTGGCCGAAAAAAATAAATGTATTTCTCGTTTTATATATTATATATAGATATGGGTAAATCCATTTAATAAGTTAAGGAAAGAGTTTTTTATTTGGGGATTTTCAAAAAAGATAAATATCTTACTTTCAATTATACATTAAGATTAATCTTTACACTATTTATAAAAAACTAAATTTATCCAAACAACCGGTTTTATCTATGCTACTCCAGGTGGAGTACACCATGTACATCTTGACCGTAGATTTAATATTATTATATTAAATACACACGCAATCACCCACACCCGACGTGTATGGTGTATGCATCTACGGTTAAAATATCACCAGGAGTAATGCTCCTGGAGTAGCATCTCATAGACCCCAAACAACCCTTTTAATTATTGTAAACTATGTAATATATTACATTATTCAATAAATATATGGTGTTTCTTAATTAATGCTATTAAATATATACTTACCAAAGTGACAATACACTACAAAAAAAACACAAAAACTGATGCTTCCCATACTTTCCGCCGATTGGAAAAAAGAAACGTGAAACTCAATTCTTTCCGCTGATTTGTGCTTCCTCCGGCAGTAGCGTCTTTGTAGTAGTGTCTTCTCACAAAGCTCGAAGCGTACTCGTGTTAAGGTAAGTTTTCTCACGGCAGTGTCTCAATTGAAATTATTGGGTGAGTAGATTGCATACCTGATTTAGGGTTCTTGAATTTGGTGTTTGATTCTACAGAAATTATTCGTTTTTTAGGGTTGAATTGACATAGTGTAACACCCTCCGTGATTTCAAAACTGAATTATGCTAAGGTCTGCTTCTTATGAAATATCCATTTAAAACCCAAAACAAATCTTGCATTATAAGCTTATTTTACTTACAGGCTGGCTTACCCGATGATATTTCAGAGCATCCACTGAACACACTGTTGACCTTCTTCAGGATCAACTCGATTGTTTTCCAAATCTTCGTAGACAGTGTAAACATAACTTTTATTAGTTAATGGGTTTATTTGTTTTAATTGTGTTTTCATTAAATTTTAATTTATTTCTGATTAAACTATTTGCTTATTGTTTCAGTATGAAAACAATAGCTTGTTCATTATCAATATCATGGAGCATATTTTACAAACATACATGGCATATTTTACAATATCATGGTATGCTGACATTCTATTTGAGACAACTTTCTTTATTTATTGTATGTTTCTTGAGCTAGGCTTTGAATCAACTGAATTTCTTTTCAATAATATTGTCCTTTTATAATAGGAAAGGGCACACCGTCAGACTGGTGATAAAAGTGAACTTTCTATAGCTTAAAACGGGGCGCCTGATGAAATGGGGAGGTTTGATGAAGTACCCTTTCGCAAGTTCATCTTCATCATGTACCCCTCCCTTAAATAACTTTTACCATGTACCCCATTAATTATTAAAAGAGATATTATTTATTTTGTTGCTGTTCACCTTCCTCCCCGTAAAAAACAAGCTGCCCCTTCGTCCCGCTCGATCAATCCCCAAATCAGCAACCCTAATTCATTCGCTTCATTCACGGCCCTGCAAAAAAATCTCTCACATAGCTGCGAATTGAAGAATTGAAATACGGTATGTTCAAATTCACTCCTCCGCTCGTTTCCTCCGCTCAATTCCCCTAATTTCGGCCATGCGAATTTCATCGCCTCCTTCGTCAATCCGCGAATGCTCATAACCTCCTTCATCCATCTAATTTGAAACCCATTCATCTCTGCAACTTAATTTATTCTAAGATAAGAAACTCATTTATGCTATTCCAATTTTTGTCCTTTTTTTGTTTTTGCTCTGCAATTTTGTGTTAAATATGTCTAGCGATTTTAAGTCGTTTCGGCCCCTACGAATTTTGCGGTTTAGTGAACTCCGATGACTCGATTATATATATTGTGTTTGAAGAACCATGGTTGTAACCTATTGTTATGTATTGTGAAGTGTCGATAATGTATTTGTTTTTAACATTGTTTTATGGTATGATTTTGTATATATGTGTTCGATTATTGAGGGATTGTTTATTATTGTGTTGACGAGGCATATGTGCGGTGTAATTGAGTTTTTATTGTTAAAATGCAGAAAAAACGACTAAAACGAGACGACGGACTGAGCTGGAAAGTGCAGCAACTTCAGGCATTAAACTGTTGTCGCTCACTCGGAATCTGGAGTTGTGACATACAAGGTTTGAAAGATCGTGAAGTCTAGTTTTTGGAGAATTTTGAATGAAGAAAATCGGAGGTCGTATGAATAAGATATGACGAGAATCGAGAAGTTGCGCACGAAAGAAGGCATTTGATCACGTTTTTCATGAATGTTGAGGCTTTGATTCAATCTTTTCCGCGCGGACTGCGTGAGGCGGATTGCTTAGTCCGCGAAGCGCGGACTGCGTGAGGCGGATTGCTTAGTCCGCGAAGCCACAACGCATAAGGAGCGGCGAGGATCGATGCGCAGACTGACGTAGAAATATAAATTTAAATTGTTGTGTAAAAAAATGTGAAAATATACATTATTTTTATTAGTTTATATTATCTAAATTATATTTATGGAATACGGCTAATTTGCATGAAGTTTACCGTTATTATGGGTTGTGTATATGAAAATTATCGGTAGGTATATATGATTCTTGTTGACACGATTCATATTATAAGGTTTTAATATTTTTATTTTTTGGATTTACATGATTCATGATTCTCACGTGTTAACTATGGTGTAATATTTTAATTTTTGGATTTACATGATTTTCACGCGTTGACTATGATGGATTAGATTTGATCGTTTCATAATATATGGTGGTAAGTTTGAATGACATACTTGCATTTATGAATATTCACTACTATCATATGTAATACACATCATACATAATAGATTAGTTTATATGATTCTAGTACATGCTGTGGTATATGACACTCACCAATAGACATATCTAAGTATATGATGTGGTATATGATCGGTCAACAATTGGTATATCTAGTATATGTTGTGGTATATGACCGTAACAAGTAGGTATATCTAGTATATGTTGTGGTATATGACAGTAACAAGTAGGTATATCTAGTATATGTTGTGGTATATGACAGTAACAAGTAGGTATATGATTATTGTTAACATGATTCATGTTATAAGGTTGAATATCATGGTAAAATTTTTATTCTTTTGCATAAAAGTATATTTTATTTGTTATACATAGTAAATAATACAATTAAAATTTTATTTGTCATAATTCTAATTTTAAAACTATTAACACATCACATTAATTTCATTATTATTCATATATAATAAATTTTATTTGTTTTAATTTTAATTTCAACTCTATTTTTCATTCTCAATTTTTTTAAGTTTCGTAACGAGCTAACTCGTAAAAGAACATACTATTAAATATCTCAACTTCATCTCCTAAACATATTTTTAAAAATATATTGGTACAACATAACTACAATTTTATCAAAAACATCTTTGTTGGATTCCAGTCTAATACAATCTTAGTTAGAATGAGATTTCAACTCAGCTTGAACCTCTAAGATCAGAGGACAGAAATTTAAAAGCATTCTTCTTCTTCTTCTAAATTTGTTGAATTCCATTCTCTACATCTTCCTTGAATTTCATTCTCAGAACAATCTTTCAGTCAAGTCTTGTTCATCAACTCCACCGTACCATGATCCATCCTTGTTCATCAACTCCTCCGCACCATGGTCCATGCCCGTAAAGCCGATACCAGTATTGCAAAGCAACACTCCCAAAAGTCAAAGATCTCTGAATATTCACACCAAAGGTTCAAAATCAGAATATACCAATAAAACAAACAAATCAGAAAATTTCTTTATAAGTAAAATAGTACGCCATATATATCGTACTTACAAATCATAAATAAACTCGCTCCATGAACTAAATCAAGAGTTGTTTCATTGATTCATCGACTCGATATCTTTCCGATGACGATATAAATCCTTGACGAAATGTAGAGCCACGCCCACACAAGCAACCGGTGCCATCAAAGCAACACCACCCGACTCGATATCTTTCCGATGACGATATAAATCCTTGACGAAATGTAGAGCCACGCCCACACAAGCAACCGGTGCCATCAAAGCAACACCACCGACATAAATTGTGCTAATGATATGTTGTGTGGACGTGCAGTCAATCGAAGCCAGGGAGAGCTAATGGATATCATCGTTAAGCATTGGGACTCAAAAGTATTCTGACTCAAAGTATTGTGCTATTTTGCTGTGACTCATAGGATAGAAGTTCAACATATTAGTGTTGCATTATCCAATTCAAGAGAAGAGTATTCAAACTACATAGACCATTTCTGGTTAAGGGTGATTAGTCACAATACTAGACTCAAAGTATTATACACTATGAAGAATGATTCAAAGCAAGTGAAAGCAGTTTCTAAGTTGAAGTTGTTGCAGTTTCTAATGAGACCCTTTCATCTGCAACCCCTCGATTTTTGTCATAACTTCTTCATATGAACTCAGGATTGGCTTGATCCAAAATTCTCCGGAAACAATCTATAAAATACAAAGAACAACTGGAATTAAAATTAACTCAAACATTAACTCCAATAATTAACTCGAATAATTGGACGGCTCAGACCATTCTGCATCAAAAATTATCTTAAACATTCATGCGAACATACGCATGAATGCATTTCAATGCCCAATTGATGAATATTCTTACCCAACAAGTAACAAACGCAGCCCAATTGATGGACGGAGAGAACCGAATGACGGCCGCGGTGCCTCCTTCGCATCGCCCAAAATAGATGAATAAGGTTTACCTTCCAAAACCGTCGATTCAGGCGAGTGACGACTGAGAGAGAAAAATGCCGATTTTTCTGGGTTTCTCCTTCGATTGCTGCCGTCCGACCTTCAACCCTTCGATTTGCTCTTCGATTTCTTGGAATCGATGTTCTTTAGTCGTGGTGTGGTGGGGAGTTTCTTGGAATCGATTTCAAAAGAGGGAAATTTTTTGGAAGAGGAGAGCCATCGAGACTTCACTTCTTGAGAGAGAACCTCAATTTTTTTTATTCACGGGCAGTTTGTGAGAGACGTGAGAAAAAACGGGCAGGAAGTTGTATTTGTAAAATATATATTTAATTTACATTATATAAATAAAAGTAAATAAAATAAAATAAAGCATTTCATAAAAAGGACATTTAAGACCGGACATCTCATCAATTGTTCCGAGAAATTTTAACTCCAATTATATAATAATAACACACAAAAAAATTTGATCTACTATCAATGACTTATGAAATAATTTTAATAAAATCAAATTACTGTATATAGGAACAAAAACTCAATTAATTAGTACATTTCATAAATGATTTGAAATTTTTGCTATAAAATTTAATTACATTTTCAAAATTACATTATTACATTTTCATATGGTATATTTCAAGATTTTTATAGACATTTGTATACACCTACTAGCTAATTTTATTAAGTATATTATTCCTTTTGCTTAATTTACAATCCACCTTATATAAATGATTTGATATTTTTGTCATAATATTAAATTACATTACTACCCTTTGAGGTGCTATAATTAAGAAGATTTGTGCCTCATTTGCTATTCCACAACACTAAAATGGCTCAATCCATGGCTAAAAACTTATTACTTATAATTTCCATCCTTTTAGTTTTTGTTGCGATCAAACCAGCTGCTGCAATAAAAGTTTATAGGTGGGCGCTCGGCTATACCATCACTATAAACAATGGCATTTTTCTTTTATTTTTTTAGGCTCTTTTTCTTGAACTTCTCTTTGTTTTTACATTTTATTCTTTCTCCCTTCCGTGCAACAACATCATACTTCATACATTATTTTTTTTTCATTTTGTTCTTTTAGAGGGTTTGGCTTTTTTCAAAAATTACTAACATGCTCAAGTTTACAAATGAATCTCATAAACACAACCTAAGTAATGACTCCAAACACAAATATCACTTGTTTCGCACGTTTTTGTGCGATATTTTCTATTATTTTGGGTGACTTTCTTGTATTGTTTTTGTGCTCATATTCATCCTATTAATGTGATTATGTGTTTATGTTGTCATAGTTTTGGTTTGGTAGAGTTTGGACGAGAATCGAGCGAAAACGAGAAGAAATACACAAAAGGGTTCATGTCGATTCTCAGCTTTGCACAGTCGTAGATGTTAGAATATATTAGTTATTATATTTATAGGATTATGGTTTACCTTTTATTTATAGGATTATGGTTTACCTTTTTTTATAGGATTAGGGTTTACCTTTTGTTTTGGCTATATAAAGCCTCTCTCTTGTATATTTTAGATAATGCTTATTTTGTTCTAATACCACAAGTTTTCTACGTTTATCTTTTCCTTTTCTTTAATCCTTGTTCGATTATATAAATCCTAACTGTTGGGATATGTCCTTCGATCCTACGTGTGCAATCGATGAAGTCATAAGGTCGTCTATGGATGTTAAATGATTATTTGATAATATTATATTGTTGGGAACAATATAATATTGATCAATAAATCATACCTACAGGGTCACACACGGACTCAAAGATGATGTACGTTACTTGATAAATATATTGATTTAGAATCAATATTTACGTGGATTTAATTCACATGCATGGGATGCATGGCTTGCATGGATGCATGTCACATAGTGTGACATGGCATGCCACACAAGCAAGTGGGACCACATACAATGCATAGTGGCATGTGTATGTGGCATGACCTTTCACCTCCTTTGTAACCCCTTTGCATGATTATGGTGCATTATGATGCCCATTATGTTGTAGGTTACAAAGGGGTGTAATGGTATGCATAATGATGCACTTATATGGATGAAAATCAGATTTTCATCATACAATAGGATCAGCCACGAAATTTCACTCAAATAGAGAGAAAAGAGATGATCTTGGAGATTCATTCTCAAGCAAGCAAGGTGTTCATTATCCGGGTTCGTGTGCAACACGTAGAGGCCGGGCCAATTGTGCGGCTTCCACATCCGGACGATCTAAAGGAGTGACGAGGTCATTCACAAGGAGAGCTTCAAGAGGCTGATCCATTTGAGGTGGTTCAATCGACTCAACACCACCTCAACGACATTAACCAAAGTCAACGATCACCAAAAGTAAGTAATCGTTGAACCTTATATATATATATTGGATGTGTATATATATATGTTTATATGTGTTCTTATACACATTAAGTGTGCACTAAGATCCAAGCATGATAGATTTATATGCTTTACACGCTTCCGCACACACGGTATATCGATCGGATCGGTATACCGGTACCTTCAATTGGTATCAGAGACTAGGGCTCGTGCACACTTTTGTGTTGGACACGAAGGTTAAATCAACATAATTGGATTATTTGTTTAATTGTGATTATGTGATTAGATGTAAGGCCGGCCACCGTTAGTGGTCAGGTGAATGATTTCTTCGTTTTTTACGTTTCGATTGGCCATAGTCTTTTGAGGGCTGCGTCCCTTGGAATCATTTGTAATAGATAGGTTTTTCTATTATATTTGTATTGTACTACTTGTAAGCGATGGACTTAGTCCATGGTTCGATGGAGGATCTCGGCTCTCTGGCGAAAACGAGAAGAAACGAAGCAAAACGAAGCAAAACGGACGAAACCGGGCTGCTGGAGCCAAACGGCGGGCGCCGTTGTAGCTCCAGCGGGCGCTGTTTTGTTTCGGCGGGCGCCGTTTTGGAAACGGCGACCGCCGAAAGCCCTTTTTCTTGGCAGATTGTTCCCGGACCTTTCGGCGGGCGCCGTTTTGGAAACGGCGACCGCCGGTGGTGTTCAGCGACCGCTGGTTGTGAAACGGCGGGCGCTGTTCGTGGTTTTATGGGTACGGAATAGATTTGACCAAAATCGGAGGGCACGGAACTAAAACGGAGGGCGAGGACCAGTCCAGAAGATGTTCAAGGCTTTTGTTGTTATTTTAATCTTTTCGTTTGAGAGTTGTGAGGTTCTAGGGGCCTTTCGATTTTGTATTTATTTGCTTTGCTAGTTATAGGATGTTTTATGTTATAAATGTTCAACTTACATATAAACACCTATGCATGCAAGTTCCCAAAATAATGAGTATAGTGTCTTGTCCAAAAACATCACACTCATGAAGCCCTCGATCATAAGTTGGTAGGTCCGCCTCAGCGGGGTACTACTTGTTATCTTGGGATAAGTGGGAGTAAGGGTTAGACCCTTACACGTGACTTTGGTTTTCTCATCGATAGATCCACTGCAGGCATGGCTATCGAGACATGAGATGAGAATGGGATTCTCATCGACCGAGAGTGATATTAGATATCATTGACATGGGTGTGTCTACCTATCTTGAAATACTTAAGTGCGGACTCAGTCGGCTTAAAGATTTGCAAGATGAGGATCTCGGAATCGTTTTGTTCTAAGGGACAATGATATTGGATATCAATTGAACAAAATGAAATAAATAAGTACAATTGTTAGACAACCTTAATTGTTTACCGCTTTGTGGATGTTTACATACTTTAGTTATCTTTCTTTTATAGTTTATCATGTCAAATATCAACTCAATTCAAGTTTGGTTCAATTCTTGATTATGAAAAATTGAACAAATTTTCTTGATTCACAACGTAATTTGAGGATGGTCCTCAAATACGAAAACAAGGAAAATGTGTTAGATAACCACATCCTAAGATATCATTGAACAACTCAATATCATGTTCGGAGAATATGCAATGATTGAGCGGTTCGGTGTGACCAGGGTCATCGCTTCAGCTAGGCTGGAAAAATGGAAATCTATGGGATCACATGTGCAACAAATGATTGGATTATTTGTTTCAAGTGATCGCCTAGATTTTTCCTATGATGATTATTTGGCAACCGATTTCATACTTCAATCTCATGATGGTTATAATGCTTTTAGGCTAAATTTTCCATATGAATGGTTTGAAGAAATCGCTTCGTGAGCTCCACGGGATGCTCAAGGCTGCTGAGCCGGCGATAGAGAAGGACCCTAAGAGGGAAATTCTTATGATATAGGATAGGGTATTCAAAAGAGCATGGGCAAGAAGGCTACTAGGGTTCCTAGGGAATCTCAATGCGTCTACTGCAAAAGTGTTGGACACTACTTGCAAACTTATAAAAGTTCATATTTTATTCAATTTAAAAAACAAATGCCTAATTTGTCTTTCATTTGATGGATTATAAGGTTATGATTATTTACACCTCGGAGAGTGATTTAATCCAAAACACTTAAGTTCATCAATGACACAAATTAGAGACTTTCGAGCCATTGGATGGCGTGAATCGATTGTCTGGTTGGCTCCCTCATATTTTATGAGAGATAGGGCTTCAATTGCATGATAATATCGCTGGTTAGAAAACTTCGATTTTTCACTTACGATTTATCACGTTTTGACATTGAGATAATTTTGAATGGGAAATTCGAATAAGAGTCAATTATTGAGAATAATTGAACTTGCCAAAAGTTCAAAGAAGATGTGAAGAGCGGGGTTGCTTCATCTTCAGGTATTAATGTTATAGACATTAAACTTCACAAATTCTACTTCTTGGGTATTGGATGCCAAACGTAGTTCTCACATTTGTATGTGGAGGAACTACATAGAAGTATAAGTTTGGTGAGTAGAGATGTCGTTCTACGGGCGAGAAATGGAGCGAAGGTCGCTGCATTAGCCGTATGATCATATGATGTTGTTTTGCCTTAGGGCCTTGTTTTAGTATTATAACTATGTAATTTCGTACCTTCAATAAACAATGAATATTGGTTCAGTATTGGATACTGATGGATTAGTTTTTCACTAATTAAATAGTTTGATAACTATTTTAATTGTGAACTATTCTTTGTTTTGGTACGATTATTACATTATTTATGTATACTTTAAACTCAACAAATCATATATAACATTAACACAAAAGTCCAAATCGAATAAGTCTCATTGAGACATAATTGTAACATTGTTGATTAGATCAAAATCTAAACATGTAACGAATCTTCTTTTAGAAGGCATTCTAGAATCATTTGACTTGGAGTCATTTGATACATGTGAATGATGTTTGATGGACAAAGATAACAATGTCATCTTTCTTGGAGAAAGGAGAACATGTGAGTGATTAATTAGGGATGATCCATACTGATGTATGTGGAACCTATCAGTTCACAAGCACATGAAGGTTATGTTTCGGAAAAGAGAAAACAAACTATATTAGATATAGTTCGACCATTCGATGAGAGGTCTAAATGAACTACTGGTCTCTTTTGGGAACACACAATTCTTGACTTCAACTTATACACTGAATAGGACGCTGTCAAAAGCTGTTGATAAGACATCATACTAGGTATGGAAAGGGAGGGTCCCTAAATTGTTTTCATCAAAATTTGAGGTTCTAAAAGCTTCTCTGACGAGATTTATCTCTATAGATCTTGAACTCAAATGGGATAAAAGTTTTTTATGGTATCCATAAGAAACTCGAGGGTACAACTTCTACGATCTATCTGAGAACAATATTTTGTTGCTCGAGATAGTGATTTTCTTGAAAAGAGTTATCTTTCCTAGAAATTCAGTGGGAGCTCGGTTGTCTTGAACGAGGTTCAAGTGAAACAACCAATGATGAATACTCAAGACTAGGTTGAGAGTATTCTTATGGTTTTGGAAGCCATACCAGCCCTCGTAGGTCCGAAAGGAATAAATCTATCTCTATTATTCAAATACTTAGATATTGTGACCAATGAGAGATATGAATTCATGCTTTTGGAAAGCGGTGAACCTTCGACCTAATTCCAAGCTATGACGAGTCCAGCTACTGAAAATTGGCATGGTGCCATGAAATCTGAGATGATATCAATATCTGATAATCAAGTTTGGAACTTGATCACGGGGTTAGACCCAATGAATGCTAATAGATCTTAAAGATCTAAACAGACAGATGGAAAACCTAGGGTTTTCAAAGCAAGTTTGATGGTAAAAGTTTTATTCACGAGGTGGATTGTGGAAAAACTTTCACCAGTTGCTTTGATTAAATCATTCAGATTATCTTAGTCATTGCTACTCATCTTGATAATGAGTTATGGTAATATTGGATGTTAAAACTAACTTCTTGAATTGGATTCTAGAAGAGAATGTGTTTTGACACAGCCAAAGAGTTTTATCGATCCTAATAAGGCTGAGAAATTATGCAATCTTATAATTCCATTTATGGAATAAAGCAAAGCATATCGGAGTAGCAATCTTCAGTTCAATGAATCCATACGGGGTTTTGGATTTCAGAGGAACTCGGAAGAGTCTTGTTTTACAAGAAGAACAGTGGGAGTTACGTTGTATACATTGTGTTGTATGTCGATGACATACTCCTTATTGGAAACAATGTTTCTATGCTTAATTCTATTAAAGAATGGCTTGGAAATTGTTTTTCAATAAAGGATCTTGGAGAAGCACAGTACATATTGGGCATCAAGATCTGTCGAAACAGATCGAAAAGGATGTTTGGACTTAGTAAAGCGACCTATATTGATAAGGTGCTTGATAAGTTCAGAATGAAAGACGCCAGAACGGGTCTCATTCCAATGAGTCATGGCACATCACTTAGCAAGATGCAAGGCCTTACGGTACTTGATGAGCAAAAGAGGATGTAAAACATTCCTTATGCTTCGGCAATAGGGTCTATAATGTACGCCATGATATGTACACGACTGGACGTATTGTATGCTTTGAGCATGACGATTCGGTTTCAAGGAAACCCAGGTGAGACGCATTAGACTGCGGCCAAGAGTATTCTTATGTACCTTAGATGGACTAAAGAATATTTTGTTGTCTTTGGAAGACAAAAAGAGTTGATATTAACAAGCAGTTTGACTGCTAACTTCAAAACAGACTAAGATAATTTCCGATTTTAATCTGGTTATATCTTTTGTCTGGTTAGAGGTGAAATTTGCTGGAATAGTTCCATGCAATGCAATATAGCTGATTAAACTACAGAAGTTGAGCACAGTATTGCATTGGATGCAGTAATGTTGGCAGTTAAGATTTGAAAGTTCTTGAATGAACTAGGTGCCGTAACTAGCTTAGCCCATCCGATAATTCTCTATTTATAGTAGAGTTATCGCGCAAGCCAATGAGCTAGGAAGCACCACAAGTCTAAAACTGGTGCTCAGGAAGTTCCACATTATCTGGGAGATAGTTTTGTGGAGACATCGAGATAATAAAGTTGCAACTTTTGGTAAGGTTGCAAACCCGTTTTCTAAACCTCTCCAGCAGTTTAAGCTTGAGGCTTTCACAACTGCAATAGAGATCAAACATCTTAGAGATGGGTTGTGATTTCTATTACTGTATTAGATACTTTTGGAGATTTGGTAAACATTCACTCATATGTATAATACATGTTTCTTCATATAAATATGGTTTAATTTATATGAATTGTCCAAATGATTAAGTGATATCAATTGGGTTATGAGGTCGACTTACCGCATAATGAAGTCCCAATGGTTGAACTGATATACTTAAATCATATAGTTGTTCCTGGTTCGTATAATCGAGTACGGACAAACCGATAATACAATGAACTAGTTTGTAATGTGTACTATAGCGCCGCTTCATGGGCTAGTGATGTGGGACATCAAGTACAATTACATAGATATTAGCTGGGAGCTAATGATCGAACAGACCCGACTGTAATAGTATTTAAGATTTCGAGTCATAATACTATTTCATTGACTGTCGAGCAATTTCCTCTGACCTGAGTAGTCCAGAGTGATTCCATTGTGAAATGGTGTACTTTGATACAAGTAAACGCCTTTCGTAAAAGGAGGTTATAAAACTTGTTATTGGGTATATCAGGAAGCAAGTGGGAGAGCTTGGACTGACAAGATGGGATTGTCCTCCATTTTTTATAATGGGATACATGTCTTACCGGCCACTTGGAGAGTCGAGACTGTGGAAAATACGTGGCCACGTCCAGATTCGTATCATAGTGATAAATATGGTTTTACAGTCTGTCTCAAAGTCCAAGAAAGGTTTGAACCGATTGAGGATGACTCGAGTCTTGCCTCAAGTTCAAACTTAGACATAAAGTGACAACAGGAAGTTGGCAGCACACTGGCTCTGAAGGCCAAGTGGGAGATTGTTGGGATATGTCCTTCGATCCTACGTGTGCAATCGATGAAGTCATAAGGTCGTCTATGGATGTTAAATGATTATTTGATAATATTATATTGTTGGGAACAATATAATATTGATCAATAAATCATACCTACAGGGTCACACACGGACTCAAAGATGATGTACGTTGCTTGATAAATATATTGATTTAGAATCAATATTTACGTGGATTTAATTCACATGCATGGGATGCATGGCTTGCATGGATGCATGTCACATAGTGTGACATGGCATGCCACACAAGCAAGTGGGACCACATACAATGCATAGTGGCATGTGTATGTGGCATGACCTTTCACCTCCTTTGTAACCCCTTTGCATGATTATGGTGCATTATGATGCCCATTATGTTGTAGGTTACAAAGGGGTGTAATGGTATGCATAATGATGCACTTATATGGATGAAAATCAGATTTTCATCATACAATAGGATCAGCCACGAAATTTCACTCAAATAGAGAGAAAAGAGATGATCTTGGAGATTCATTCTCAAGCAAGCAAGGTGTTCATTATCCGGGTTCGTGTGCAACACGTAGAGGCCGGGCCAATTGTGCGGCTTCCACATCCGGACGATCTAAAGGAGTGACGAGGTCATTCACAAGGAGAGCTTCAAGAGGCTGATCCATTTGAGGTGGTTCAATCGACTCAACACCACCTCAACGACATTAACCAAAGTCAACGATCACCAAAAGTAAGTAATCGTTGAACCTTATATATATATATTGGATGTGTATATATATATGTTTATATGTGTTCTTATACACATTAAGTGTGCACTAAGATCCAAGCATGATAGATTTATATGCTTTACACGCTTCCGCACACACGGTATATCGATCGGATCGGTATACCGGTACCTTCACTAACATGGTATCAGAGCCAGGTTTCATCGTGCGCTGAGTTCGCTGGGGGTACGGGGGCAGCGCGCCCCCGTTCGGGGTTGGGGGCGAAGCCATGATTTTTTTTGTTTTGGTTGTTGTTGGTTAATTTTGGTTCGTTTTGGTTAATTGGTTCGTTTTGGTTGTTGGTTAATTTTGGTTCGTTTTGGTTCATTGGTTAATTTTGGTCTTTGGTTAATTTTTTCTGTTCGTTTTGGTTGTTGGCGTTTTCGGTTTCGCCAGTCAATTGGTGTTCGTTTTGGTTAATTTTTTCTGTTCGTTTTGGTTGTTGGCGTTTTCAGTTTCGCCAGTCAATTGGTGTTCGTTTTGGTTAATTTTTTTTGTTCGTTTTGGTTGTTGGCGTTTTTCGGTTTCGCTTGTTATCCAATGGCTCCTAGTGAGGACTCGTTGCAGTCAATTGGTGTTCGTTTGGATGTGGCTTCAGAGTCTTTTGTTTCCATCCACCGAGGCAGAGTATCGTGCTATGGCTTCCACTACGGCTGAGATTATATGGTTGCGCTCATAGATCTTTCGTTGACAAACTCTCGATGCTTCTTGTTGTACCATCGTGAGTTTGAGGGGGGTGTTAGAATATATTAGTTATTATATTTATAGGATTATGGTTTACCTTTTATTTATAGGATTATGGTTTACCTTTTGTTTATAGGATTAGGGTTTACCTTTTGTTTTGACTATATAAAGCCTCTCTCTTGTATATTTTAGATAATGCTTATTTTGTTCTAATACCACAAGTTTTCTACGTTTATCTTTTCCTTTCCTTTAATCCTTGTTCGATTATATAAATCCTAACAGTAGAAGAATAGTCATCCCCGATAATTCAGCCGTTGGATTGTCCCCAAATGTCTACAGCATGTAGAAGACTTCTAGAGCTACAATTTCAACGGTCACTTTGGTGAGATGATTTTCGAGGACGAAGATAAGAGCCAGAGAAGTCGGAGTAAGAACCCAGATTTTTAAAGGAGTGAAATCGTGAAGATGTCGGCCGACAATTAATACCAGTCGTCCGACATGGCTTATCGGCGTCCGAAAGCAATTTCCGGCTACCTAAACCCATCTGTCAGCCGACAATTTTTTTTTCTTTTGTTTTTTTCTTCATTTCATTTCTCGTGTTATCGTTGTATTTTACACTCGGTGCGTCGAATCCCTTTCTTTGAGTGTTGTGTATGCGATGTTGAAGACGTTCTCCCTTTCATACTTCCATCTCTCCTATCACGACCGACTTGATCTCATGGCTAGACGCAACGATAATCGAGCATCTTACATTGATTATTATGAGTATCCATCCGAGAAGAGTAGTTCTCTTCAAGTCGTCGGTACAATCAACATGTCCATGAGCCATATCATTGACCTCGGCAAACCGATGTTGAATATGAAGATTACCGAGATTATTCACCTCCTCGCCACCGGAAACATCATAGATACCGCGAGTATTCTTATGGCGATAGGGAGTCCATGTCCCCACCTCATCGGGATTGTTCTAGAGAAAGAGAGACATCACTAGATCAAGGTCGTAGACACTATCATATGGATAATGTTGGGAGTGGAAAAGCATATCATCACCAACCTTCACTGAGGCAAGATACTAAACGTAGGTCTATTGGAGATTTTTCAAAACCACATCTCCACGTGTCGGGGAGTCGCTACGATGATAAAGAACCGTATGAGAGACACCGTTCCAACTCTTCTAGCAAAAGTCGTAAGCCAAGGACCCTAAAAGACAAGCTCACATCCCAACATTTGACTCGATTCGAATAGATAACTTAAAGTGAAAAATGTCCATTAAATTACCAACTTCTTCAATTGATATTATGGATCAGTCTGAATTACCATTAATTAATTAAAAGTACTTTAATGCTCAATAATCTTAATAAACCACTGTAACAAATGATTTGTGTCATACCTTCATGGCATAGATCTTTTCCACAAAAGAATCAGTTATGTCCTGCTTTCTAAATAGCAAAACAATGAGGAAATTAAAAAAATATAAAATGCAATGAGTTCACCAAATAGCTAGACAGGGAGGCAACCGCGGTGAAGCCGTTGTCAAGATGTTCGGTAACTACAATGATGCTCATCGTATACCAAATCATCAAGCACGGCATATATAACCGTTGAGAACCCAAACTACCTTTGATAGTGTCAATGTTGGGCCAATAACACCTTAAAAGGCCTTGTTAAGGTATTAAGGTTGTCCAACTTATATTTGAGCTTTAGGATCTATATCCAACCGATGTGGGATACTTAACACGCCCCCTCACGAGTAGGCTCGGTTTTGTCGGCTCTACTCGTGGATATAGTGCCATCTTTGGGCAAACCGGAAATTTCATCGGCTGGGGCTCCATCATCGTGTTGGGTCTGCTCTGATACCATGTCAATGTTGGGCCAATAACACCTTAAAAGGCCTTGTTAAGGTATTAAGGTTGTCCAACTTATATTTGAGCTTTAGGATCTATATCCAACCGATGTGGGATACTTAACAGATAGCACCACGTAAACAAACTGGGCAATGGCAGTGCCCCAGCCGGTAAGGTCAAAGGCGATGGCTGCCCGACTGACCCCAGCCTAGCACGATCAGGAAGAGCCAACATACATCAAAATTACATTAATTAATTAAAAGCTATTGAAAAAATTAAAGGCAATGGCATCTAAGAATTCTGATTAATGCTCAAACAAAAAAACAAAAATTTGGAGCAATGGAATATTGATCCAGTAGATACAATGACATTGTTATGGAAATTTGTCAAAAAATAACTTTGATAAAAAAAATGAAAAGAAATCATACTTTATTATATAGAAAAAGTTATTAATGCACAAAAGAAAACATAAATTATTCATTTGCAATAGCCACATAAATCAACACGAATAAAATCTAAGAATTCTTAAAAAATTATAAGGAAATTGAAAATACAAAGAAGTTCAAATAGTAGTACATGTTCACAGACAAGTAAAAGTCTCAAGATGTCATATATGGCTGCAAATTCACCGGTTGCAAGTGATTAAAATCACATGCCATCCGGTTTGCCCTGCCAAAATACGCGTTGAGTTTTTTAAATGTCTGGTCCATCAACTTTTAATTTAAAAGAGAGATGAGATGGAGATTGACTTCTAGAATTGAGGTCACGAACTGTTGGTTATTTTTGTACAAAATGTCTAAATCTGAAACACAAAATAAACTAAAATCTGGACTAGAACAGTACTACTGATCTTTACAATTCCAGAATAAAATAAATAAACAAAACAACCTGAATTGCGGGTAGTCGAGGCGCTTTCGCTATCTGCAAGACAAATACGTCCCGTGTTTGCTACGGTTTTCAGACGTAATGCCCCCAAAGATACAACGACTTTCTTCGTTCTTATTTGAAGCAAACCAAATTAGAACCACTATTCGAACAAGGAAATTTTGGGAGTATGAACACTTATACAAATGCTATGAATTCTTTTGTGAATTTTGTGTCTGTATTATGAAATGCACCTAAGACCTCTATTTATAGGTCCCAAGCATGTGAAGGGTCAAATGTGCATTAACATGGAGGTTACAATGCATTTGATGGCACCACCATTATTTCACATAAATGGGAGGTTACAAATGCATTCAAAATGCATTAGTGGAGTATTTTAAATATATTATAATTATTTATTATATAAAAATAATAAACTAATTATAATATCAAAAGCATAATGCTTATTCTTCCACCAAGCACACCAAGCCCACTACGTAAGCCCAAATAATTTTTCCTCCGTCTGGCCCACTACGGATGCCCAAATCAAGTTTAGCCCAACAACTAAATTATAATGCACATTATCATTGGCTAACTTTCATCATTTATTTCTCACTCACCGAAAATCGGATTTTGACGAAATAAAATCATATAAATTATCTACGAACGACGTAGAAAATTATCGTACTAATTAATTCCCAATCTGAATTAATTTAATAGTCAATAAACTAAGTCAAACATCGAGTAAAATCAATTTTGACTTAAAATTTTCCAACAATCCCCCACATGAGTGGAAATCAATGCATGCAATGTATGCAGACTCCGTGTTCAATTCCCAAAAAGAATCTATCGCTTCCGGAAAGGTAGTTTGCGGCTTTGAACCTTCCGTAGTGATATAACATCGGAAGTACAGGAGGCCTAGTAGACACGATGCCTTGAACTATTCCCCCACGGCGTACAACGAATCAATGCTATTCACGCAATAAATTCCGTTCAATTTCCCGTTCTATGTTGTGTCCGTTTTGGCCATGGACAACACTTTGGATTCATAAATGTTTAAATTTGAAGCGGCCCTCACTTCACATTTATATAGGTGACCTCCCACAAAAATATCCTGACATACTTCACCTTTCAACGGTTGGGATTCATTAAAAGTCTCCACGAGAACTTAACCTTTTACCACACATCAGGATTTAGCACTTGATTTGCCCTTAGGGATGAGTTCACAAAATATATAAATATATAAAAAATATATATATATTTTCAAGTGCTCAACTGAATTTTCATAACTTAGTTTTCCCTTTGAACCAAGTTCGTGGGATCTCCATTCATCATGGTAGGGTTACCGTTATGATCGTTCATTAAATTGTGGTTTTTCAAACCCAATCCCTTTAGCACATATTTAATTGATCTCTATCAATTTCCTTTCGTCAAAGGATCAATCAATTTTATTTTATTTTTCTTAGATTTCACACATTCTAAGAAAATTACTCCATTTGAGATCAATTGTCTAACGGTGTTAATTCTCCGACGAACATGTCGAGATTTACCGTTATACATAATGCTCTATGCTCTTCTTATAGTAAATTGGCTATCACAGTGAATCATCACAGAAGACACAAGCATTTTCCATTACTTTGATTCAGGTATATACACCTTTGCCAAACACCCCCACACTTTAAAATATTTATAAGACGGTTTACGATTTTTTTTTATTATTATTTTTTTTTTTCAAAAATCCGTAACACCTCTTATTTTTATTTTATTTTTGTGGGTATTTATTCAATACGTGGTTAGCTTGTTAAAACAGCTCTCCCCACACGTTCTGAAATAATCTATAATTAATCAATACGACGTTTACCAACTCTTCAAGACTTTTAATAATAATAAAATTAATTATTATTATTTTATTTTATTTTTCGTTCAACCACACCATTCAATTGTGGTGAATACGAACCGTCGTTTGAAAAAAATTATTTCATTTTCAGAATAAAATTAATTTCTCAAATGCAACATCCATTTGAAAATACTCACTGATCGACATGCCTTCTCCGGCTATGTATACATGATCAATTGGTACTCTTGGAATTAAAAATATCACGATCTTAGTCACGATCATTTAATAATTCAAGAAAATACCGACGATGAACATTTCTGTTCCAACGTCCTCAATCTTTGTATTTCTTCTTTTTAGCAACCCAAAGTGCTTTAGACGAAGTCATACTCTATACACATCGTATAGTTCAATATTTAGTCCGTTTAGACCAATATTCCGGCAAAGGTAACACCTTGCTCACATGCTTCAAATGTTACACGTTTCTCAGCATCTATACCATTCTCGTAGATGACCAAAGGTCCATCTTTGAGATACCTTACCGAAACCATCGGTCCCGGAAGTAGACTTTTAGTACGAGATGAAATATTTGTCTTGCGTTGTTGGTTATTTTTGTACAAAATGTCTAAATCCGAAACACAAAATAAACTAAAATCTGGACTAGAACAGTACTACTGATCTTTACAATTCCAGAATAAAATAAATAAACAAAACAACCTGAATTGCGGGTAGTCGAGGCGCTTTCGCTATCCGCAAGACAAATACGTCCCGTGTTTGCTACGGTTTTCATACGTAATGCCCCCAAAGATACAACGACTTTCTTCGTTCTTATTTGAAGCAAACCAAATTAGAACCACTATTCGAACAAGGAAATTTTGGGAGTATGAACACTTATGCAAATGCTATGAATTCTTTTGTGAATTTTGTGTCTGTATTATGAAATGCACCTAAGACCTCTATTTATAGGTCCCAAGCATGTGAAGGGTCAAATGTGCATTAACATGGAGGTTACAATGCATTTGATGGCACCACCATTATTTCACATAATGGGAGGTTACAAATGCATTCAAAATGCATTAGTGGAGTATTTTAAATATATTATAATTATTTATTATATAAAAATAATAAACTAATTATAATATCAAAACCATAATGCTTATTCTTCCACCAAGCACACCAAGCCCACTACGTAAGCCCAAATAATTTTTCCTCCATCTGGCCCACTACGGATGCCCAAATCAAGTTTAGCCCAACAACTAAACTATCATTGGCTAACTTTCATCATTTATTTCTCACTCATCGAAAATCGGATTTTGACGAAATAAAATCATATAAATTATCTACGAACGACGTAGAAAATTATCGTACCAATTAATTCCCAATCTGAATTAATTTAATAGCCAATAAATTAAGTCAAACATCGAGTAAAATCAATTTTGACTTAAAATTTTCCAACATGAACAACTGTGCCCGATTTGCACTCTCTTCAACGACTTTCTGTGCAGCTGGGTTGGGTTGAATGCATCGAACAAAAATAATACAAAATTAATTAGCAACCTTCGGATACTCATCGAAAACAACCTTGTTTGCAGGAAAAGATTAACAGTTCATAACAACATACGGCGGCGCTTCAAAACATGAATACTGATCGAGCTTACTGCTCACCCCTTTTACACTACATGAGAACCGCTCGACATTTCAGCTACTGCAAACCCAACCGGATAATCTCCATGGGACAACATCTTATTCCAGATATAAATTTTCACTGGGGCCCACCATGATTCTTCTAGCTTCAAATTGTGGGAGAAACCATCCTCCCATACCAATTCCCGGATTATCCGACCTCAGATTGACATTAAAAATTGAAATTGACGACATTGGAACCGCAAAACATTTAAAAAAAAAAAAAAAAAAAAAAAAAAAGAATTATGAATTCAATATATATCAAAACCAAGATGAAAATTACGAAAAAAACTATATACAAAAAAAAATTGCACTGGAAAAAAATGTGAAAAAAACCTAAAATAGAGAAAAACTTGGAAAAAAACATAGCGACATAAAAACCCAAAAATTACATACCTCGACAAAGCTGTTGTAACAGAAGGTATGTCGAGCTTGGGAGCTATCATCTGCGCAATTTTAAGATACACTTTTGATTTTTTTTTTTCAGTACGTTTATCGCTAACAACCTAATACAGAGATAAGCCACTAAGCACATACACTTTACAATTATGGATACAAACCAATGCGAAAGCACCCTTCAATCCCTATTTATTTGTTCAGCCAAAACATAAGAAGGTTGAGATGTAATACAAAATGAAGCATTCATTGCTTCTTATATTTTTAATGTGTTTTGAAATTCTTAAGAAAACCTAAAGTTCAAAAACCAACAGAAAATTTAATTCTTCTTCAAGGCTAGAAAATTTAATTCTTCTTCAAAAACCAATGGTTTGTGTTTATAAGTTAGTGTACAATTAAATTATTTTTTATAAATTTTTTAATATTTTATCAACAAATTTCGCGCAATCGGGTAATGCTATTTCTAATAAAATAAAATAAAAATATTAATCTACGTGATGAAGGATTTATGAAATAATTTTAATAAAAACAAATTTATTCTCTATATTATCTAGTTTTCACACCTCATTTACTAATTTTAAAACAAATACGACAACCTCTAGAATAGGAGTATTATGTTTCTTATATATATATATAGGAACAACAAACTCAAATAATTAATAACTAACACTAAATATTCTTCCTTATAATGCTAAATTTACAATCTACTTTATGTAAAATTTTGTCCTAAAATTTTGTTACATTTTCAAAATTACATTAGTACCCTTTGAGGTGCTATAAAAAGATTTGTGCCTAGCCTCATTTGCTTAACCACAACACAAAAATGGCTCATTGGATGGCTAAAAACTTATTACTTGTAATTTCAATCCTTATAATTTTTGTTGCGATGCTCAAACCAGCAGAGTCCGGTTGTGCGTTTATAGATGATGACTATACCATCACTATAAAGGATTCAATCGTCGAGAATCCCCAACGTCCCCTAACTGTTCGTTGTCAATCTAAGGACGACGACTTGGGTACTCGTACGCTTGCCTATGGCTCCAGTTTCTAAAAGGATATCATGGTTTGAGCTGAACAATAAATGAGAAAAGATAAAGGCGGCTCTTATTGATTCCAGAAATAGAAAGAACCCTACCTGATAGAGCTGATGCATGTCAGCATATATAGTGCATGAGACAAAACCCTAAGCTATAGACATCCATAGGATTATTACACGTGTACGCTTAGGATCATCTAAAACATGGACTGGATCATAATTAAATATGAGCTGGGCCTGTAGTGTTGATATTACTGGGCTTAGCAGTAGTAGAATTACGGGCCTTTTTACTCCCCCTCAATTCGAGCACGGTAGCAGGAAGAACTGAGAGCTTCATAGTCAACCGTGAGAAGAATTGCCTGCTAAGTGCCTTAGTAAATATATCTGCAGTCTGATCAATGGAGGGAACGAATTGAAATTTGAACAGTCCCTGTTGAATAAGATCTCTAACAAAATGAATATCTAACTCAACATGTTTAGTTCTTGCATGAAGAACTGGATTAGATGCCAAGGCAATGGCAGACTGATTATCAACCCAAATAACAGGGGACTGTGTTGAATGAACTTTGAGTTCTGTGAGAAGAGATAGAATCCATTTAACTTCAGCTGCTACATTGGCAAGACTCCTATACTCAGCTTCTGCAGAACTCCTTGAGACCACTGTCTGCTTTTTAGAGGACCATGAGATCACATTTTTTCCAAGGTAAACACAGAAGCCTGAGATAGATTTTCTATCATCCACATCAGCAGCCCAATCTGCATCTGAGTAAGCAACCACATTCAGAGATGAATTCTTTGCAAAAAATAGACCTTGAGTTGTTGTACCAGCAAGATATCTCAAAATCCTTTTAACTGCCTTCCAATGAAGATCAAGAGGACAATGCATATATTGACAAACTCTATTGACACTGTATGCAAGCTCTGGCCTGGTTATGGTAGCATATTGTAGAGCACCTACAATACTTCTATATTGTGTAGCATCCACTGTAGGTTCTCCCTGAAACCTAGAGAGCTTGGATGCAGACACCATGGGTGTTGGAGCACTCTTAGCATCAATCATTTTAGCCCTTTCAAGTAAGCCCTTAATATACTTTTCTTGACTGAGATGGAAGCCTGCTGTGGTGTGTTTTATTTCTATGCCAAGGAAGTGATGGATTTCACCAAGATCTTTCATTGAGAAATGAAAGTGTAGTGTCTGAATAACTGAAGAGATTCCCTTCAAATCACTACCTGTAACAAGTATATCATCAACATATACTAGCACCCACACACAGCCATTTGCAGATTGTTTAAAGAAAAGAGAGGCATCTGCTTTAGAGCACTTGAAACCATGGTTGAAAAGAACAGTTTTGAGCTTGTCTGACCAAGCTCTGGGAGCCTGCTTAAGGCCATACAAAGCTTTGTTGAGCCTGCAAACTGAAGGCAGAGAAGAGAGGGAAGATTTAACTTCAAAGCCTGGTGGTTGAAGCATGTAAACATGCTCTGTGAGATCACCATTCAAGAAAGCATTCTTGACATCAAGCTGTCTAACCATCCATCCTTGAGTAACAGATATAGCAAGAACCATTCTTATAGTTGTAGGCTTGACAACAGAACTGAATGTTTCAAAATAATCAAAACCAGGTGTTTGATCATAACCTTTGGCTACGAGTCTTGCTTTATACCTTGCTACTGAACCATCTGAGTGAGTTTTAAGCTTGAAAACCCACCTACAACCAATGATCTTCTGATTTGGACTTGGTTTGCACAAAGTCCAAGTATTATTTTGAAGCAGTGCATCATACTCTTCCTCCATAGCTCTCTTCCAGTTTGGATCACTGAGTGCTTCTTGGTGAGTTTTAGGCTCAGTCTGATCTGTAAGTAGATACACTTTTGGTTTAAGAGAACCTGTTCTGGATCTAGTAACCATATGATGATGATTACTTGGTTCTCTATCTACTGCAGGCTGCACAAAGTCATTAGTAGCAAGTTCATCATTTAACTCAAAAGGTAGTTCTACTGTCAAAGGGATTGTTGTGTTACTGGAAGCATTAGACTCAATAGTAATGGGAGTATGGTGGGACTCAGAAGATGGTAAGGGACTCATATGAGAAGGAGAAGGTGAATTATTGGTTTGAGGTAACTCAGTGTTACTGGTACTGTCATTATTTAAAGAGGGAGGCAAACTGGTATTTGGTTGGTTATTTAGAGGGCATAATTGTGGTGGAGCTCCCAAAATGGAAGTACTGTGAGGAGAGAAGACAGGTTTGATGTGAGAGGTGGCATAAGGGAAGGTAGACTCATCAAAAATTATATTTCTGGTGATGACAATTTTACCATTAGGAAGCAGTGCCTTATAACCTTTATACTTGCTGTTATATCCAAGAAAAGTAGATGGTTGTGATCTGAATTCAAGTTTACTATTATTGTAGGGTCTAATATGAGGGTAACAAAGACAACCAAACACTTTCAAAAGATTGTAAGAAGGTTTTCTGTTATAGAGCAGTTCAAAAGGAGTTTTGAGTTTCAAAACAGGTGTAGGAAGTCTATTTATAATGTGGACTGCAGTTGTGAAGGCATCATCCCAAAATCTGGTTGGTAAGTTTGAATGAGCAAGAAGTGACAGACCAACCTCAACAATGTGCCTATGTTTTCTCTCAGCTAGGCCATTTTGTTGTGAAGTATAAGGACATGACATTCTATGTTCAATACCCTCATCATTCAGAAATTTTGTAAGCCCTATAAACTCTCCACCACCATCACTTTGCAGACTCTTAATTTTGGAATTAAATTGTGTTTTAACAAGGTTATGCAAATGAACAAAAGCTGAATGAACTTCTGACTTGTGTTTAAGGAGGTAAAACCAGGTATATCTAGTGTGATGGTCAATGAAAGAGACATAATATTGAAAGCCATTTCTGGTTTTGTGAGGTGAAGGGCCCCAAACATCTGAATGAATAAGATCAAAAGGATGAGCATAAATGGTGGGAGATAAATTAAAAGGAAGCTGATGACTCTTTCCTTTCATACATGAATCACAAACCTCATTGTCATTAAAAACAGGTTTCTCATTACAAAGAGTAGAATCAGAACCTAATACAGCTTTAACTACTTTATTAGAAGCATGACCTAATCTTCTATGCCAAATAGCAATAGTAGAGGTCTTCTTATTGAGGAGAAAAGCTGAAGGTGAGTGCAAGGAAGTGACACAGGAGGCTTTTTGACTGGAGATGGAAGGTACAACTTGGACATCAAACTGGTAAAGACCTTGTTTAAGAACCCCTTGCAGCAGTGTTTGTCTGGTTACATTGTCCTTAACACAACAAAAATCAGGATGAAACTCAAAGTAGACATTGTTATCCTTAGAAAACTGAGACACACTAATGAGGTTTTTGGCAATATCAGGAACAAGTAAGAGCTTGGTTAAGTGAAACAGGTTATTAGAAGAAGGTGATTTGACAGTAGTGCTACCAGTATGAGTTATAGACAAACCTGTACCATTGCCAATGTGAACCTTGTTCCCTCCATGAAACTCAGTAGCTGTGTTCAGATTATTGAAGTCACTTGTGACATGATTAGAGGCTCCAGAGTCTGCATACCAAGAGAAGTCTGAATCTGGTTCAGAAGGTGCAGATTGAGCTGCAAAAGCAGTGGGAGCTTGAGGTTGCTGAGATGATGAATTCTGTGATTCCTGAGGTGTGAAGTTTGAGTCAAATCTATAATAACACTTATCAGCAAGATGGTTTGTGTAACCACAAATTTGACAGCCTCCACTTCTTTGACCAGACCTGCCTCTGCCATTTCCACCACCTCTTCCTCTTGAGGTGGATCTTCCTCTACCTCTATAGTTGTTATTACCTCTTCCTCTTGCAGTTTGATTACCACCATTGTTGTTCCTCTGGAAGGCAGCATTCACAGAGGGATTTGAACCATCTGTATTGATAGAAGAAGGAGAGAGGCTTTCAAGCCTGGTTTCATAGCTCAACAACATTGCATACACTTCACTAACACTGCAAGGCTCAGACCTAGAGGTTATAGCAACAACAATAGGATCAAATTCATTACTCAAGCCAGCTAAGATTTGTAAGATTTGATCCTCTTCTGACACCATGTGTCCTGCAGATGCAAGGAGATCACAGCAGTTTTTGATTTTGTTCAAATAATCCCTCATTGGGAGTGAACCTTTCTTGATTGTGGTAAGCTGCAATTTGTATTGCATTTTCTTGGCTGCAGACTGAGATGAGAAATTCTGACCTAGGGTTCTCCATATTTCAAAGGAGGTCTCCAGTCCTACCATCATTACAAGAAGGTTTTCTGACAAGGATGACAACAGCCATGATGCCAGCAGCTGATCTTGTCGAACCCAAGCTTGATAATCTGGGTTCAGTTCTTGTGAACCTGTCTCTGAGTTCAAGGTAAGATGTTGTGGTCTTGACCCAGGAAGCAAGAAGGACTCAAGTCCATATCCTCTCACAGCTGTGAGAATCTGCATCTTCCATAGCAGATAGTTGGAATCAGTGAGCTTTATCGAAATGAGCTGGTGTTGAGGATGAATGAGGGTTCCCTGTGAGCTGAAAGGGAGAGAGTGGGAACCTGATGTTGCTGAATCATTTAAACTCATTTTTTTTTAAAGCTTTTATCTTTAATACCAGAAGAGGAAAAAGGAACGCTCAGCAAAAAACAAACCAAGCTCTGATACCATAAAAGGATATCATGGTTTGAGCTGAACAATAAATGAGAAAAGATAAAGGCGGCTCTTATTGATTCCAGAAATAGAAAGAACCCTACCTGATAGAGCTGATGCATGTCAGCATATATAGTGCATGAGACAAAACCCTAAGCTATAGACATCCATAGGATTATTACACGTGTACGCTTAGGATCATCTAAAACATGGACTGGATCATAATTAAATATGAGATGGGCCTGTAGTGTTGATATTACTGGGCTTAGCAGTAGTAGAATTACGGGCCTTTTTAGTTTCGAGTGGTCCTTTTGCGAAAATATTTGGGGAAGAACATTGTTCTTCTGTCATTTCTGGTGGGGTTCGCAACAAAAAACTTTTGACGTTTTTACTAGTAAGTTAGGGAGGAAAAATTGTGCCGAAACGGGTCGTTGTTTGTGGGAAGTAGCCTCTAATGGATTTTTTCTGGGCGAAAACTTAGAAAACCCTCTGCTGCTCAAAAAATTCGATTGGGAATAATATGTAGTCCAAAATTAAGATTGAAATAAATGTGTAATTTCCATCATTTCCTTTGTATATCTCTTTCAAATGACTATTGATTTCTTACAATTCATTTTCATACATACTTCATTTTCGTAAATACATACTATATACAAAAAAAAAACAAGTTTTACCTTCCTCCGAAGGTGCAAGAGAACATCTATCAAGTTCCTATCAACATCAAATTTTGAATAACTTAAGAATTAAGACAACATGAATATCGTTGTATAAAAACAACAAATTAACAAAGTAAAGTTTTGAACAACAAATCAACAAATTACCCAAGTGTTGGAATTATTATTGTTGTATTTAATAATTCATGTATTTTGTCCAGAGTTTGTAATTTTAATGGCTAATAAAATGTATTCGATTTCGAGTTTAATCGTTACTATAATTATCTACGTGTTACGAGGTAAATATGAGTTTTTATTTCGTCAAAATCCGTTAATCGGTAAGTGAGAAATAAATGTGTAAAGATTGCCATAAATACTAATTTGGTAAATGGAAGCAATTATTATTTTATTGGGAAATATGTTATCCCACATAGAAAGAATACCAAAAGTCATTTCTCTTTAAATGTGATAAGAGAGTATCAGTGTTCAACAAGTTGACTAAGTCTATGCACCCTTAGTGGAACATAGCAAGGGCCACACGCGCGCGCCCGTCCCGTCCCGGGCGTGGGCTTGGTCCTGGCTCCTTGGTGATTTTGTCAATTAGACTCTGGGCTGGACATGGGCTTCCCGGAGCCACTGGATCACTTGGGTTGTACCTATCTTTTTGGACTTCCCAGAGCCACTGGATCACTTGGGTTGTACCTATCTTTTTGGACACGGTCCGATTGATGTTTTAGGCTCGATTTTCATCAGCCCAGTTGAACATTAATTAATTTGGCCCGTCTATAAGGCTTTTGAATATTAATTAATTGTAACTCCTACACAAGTGAAGTCTATAAATAGACTATAGAATGCATTCATTGCATACGAGAAAAAACACAGTCTTCATATCATCATTTGCATAGTGTGCTCTGTTCTAACCTTTTCCTTTCAAACCGATGGTTCGATTCAGTGTGCGATCGTTCGAGCCCCGCTGCCGTTGTATCTTTGAGATCAGAGAGCATGTAACCGTAGCATACACGGGGCTTTACTGATTTGCGGAAAGTGCAAACGCCTCGGCCAGCAACCTGCCGTTTACTTTCCGTTCTTTCTTTGTTTTTTCCGATTTTGTGGACTAACCCGTTTGTTACATTTTTTCTAACACCAAGTAAGTATGCTTGCTATAAAATTATGGCCAATAATGTTCAGCCTGACCGCTTCCAAAACGCATCAAAAGAAATTTTGCATATCACCAATGCTTCTACCTCTGAAGTAGTAAGCTCTGTTATCTACCTCTGGAATGCCAAGAGATCATGCAAACAAGGTAGAGATCATGGGGACGAGGCTGCTGATGTAGAAGTTCCGCTGGGCCATCGGAGAGTGGGATTTATAGTGGAAGCCTGACATCAATTATTCTAAAATAAATTGATATTAAAATAAAATTTACATCTCTATGTATAGACCGGATGTCTGTAAATTACTCCAGTTTTACCTCGGTTTTTTCTAATTAACTGGTGTAGTGAAAATATTATTTACGCCGGTATTATAAACTGATGTAGTCCAAGTATTATTCACACCAGTTTCTTTACAAATACCATTGATATCGGTTAGTGACATTACAGATGTTTTTGTACTTACTTTCTAACAACGGTTATGAATAGTTCAGTTAACAACGGTTACCAATAACCCGATGTAAATGTACCGATGTTAAAAATGTTAAAAACTCAAATAATTAATATCTTGGAAATAGTACCTGTAAAAAGATTAGTGCCTCAACACACAAATGGCTCGTTTTATGGCTAAAAAGTAAATAAATATTCTTAACTTTTTTACTTTAAAATACTATTTTACTTTTACTTTATTTGCCTACATTTTAAACTTCACTCACACCTATTTTATTTTTGAATTTAAAAATCAATTTTTACCTTTTACTTTTAATCTAAAAGTAAAAAATTAATATTTTTCTTAAAAATTATAAAAAATACAAAATAACGGAATATTAAACAAAATATTCTATTTCGTTAAAAAAATTTAGGTAAGTGAGTATAACAGTTTTCCGATCAAGTAGGTAAGTGTAAAAAACGTCAAATCTTGAGCAAGTTTCTGTAATATTTCCTAAAAAAAATAGAAGACTACCATATAGTAATTTAACATTCTCGAGATGACTTAAAAATTGAACAGGTTTTTGTAATATTCCCTAAAAAAAATAGAAGACTACGTATAGTAATTTATCATTCTCTAGATAACTTAAAAATAATTTTAACTCCAATTATATAATAAAATCACACAAAAAGACATTTGATCCTACTAGATCAATGATTTATGAAATAATTTTAATAAAATCAAATTATATAAGAACAAAAACTCAAATAATTAGTACTCGTAAATCTATTGATTTGCAATCTACATTACATAAATGATTTGAAATTTTTCCTATAAAATTTAATTACATTTTCAAAATTACATTATGACATTTTCATATTGTATATTTCAAGATTTTTATAGACATTTATATACACCCTGCTAGCTAAAGTATTTTGGTTGTTGACGGATGGAAGGTGTATGTTTCTTTTAGGAACAATAAACTCAAATAATTAGTATCTTTGACCAAAATTAAGTACTAATACTAAATATATTCTTCCTTAATAAAAATATATTGTTGACTTTGCAATCTACCTTATATAAACAATTTTGATATATGTCAATTACAATGTCTTAAGGTTCGAACCTAAGACTTTTATCCTCAATTCGAGTGCTCAAATCATTTTGGTATATATAATAATACCACACAAAAAACATTTGATCTGCTGGATCAATGATTTATGAAACAAATTTAATAAAATCAAATTATATAGAAACAAAAACTCATATAATTAGTACCCTTGTAAATCTATTGCTTTGCAATCCACATTACATAAATAATTTGAAATTTTTGCTATAAAATTTAATTACATTTTCAAATTTACATTATTACATTTTCATATTGTATATTTCAAGATTTTTATAGACATTTATATACACCCTACTAGCTAATTTTATTAAGTATATTATTCCTTTTGATTAATTTACAATCCACCTTATATAAACGAATTGATATTTTTGTCATAATATTAAATTACATTACTACCCTTTGAGGTGCTATAATTAAGAAGATCTGTGCCTCATTTGCTATTCCACAACACAAAAATGGCTCAATCCATGGCTAAAAACTTATTACTTATAATTTCAATCCTTTTAGTTTTTGTTGCGATCAAACCAGCTGCTGCAGTAAAAGTTTGTAGGTGGGCGCTCGGCTATACCATCACTATAAATAATGGTATCACCAGGAGTCGAGAACCCCTAATTGTTCGTTGTCAATCTAAGGACGACGATTTGGGTATTCGTACGCTTGCCCCTGATACCTTTTTCGACTGGTTCTTTTGCGAACAATTTTTTAATAGAACGTTGTTCTGGTGTCATTTCTCGTGGGGTCCGAGAAAAAAAACTTTCAACGTTTTTACTCATAACTTTGGTAAGGCAAATTGTTTTGATACGCGACATTGTCTGTGGACAGCAAACAATTTCGGATTCTTTGTGAGCGACAATTCCGTTGGATCCAGACCTGTCCAAAAATACGATTGGGAATAATATAAATGTAAGTCAAAAATTAATTGGAATAAATAATGCGTAACTTGATCGATCATTTCCTTTGTATTACTCTATGAAAAGGACTTGATTTCTTACAATTCAAATATATATATATATATATATATATATATATATATATATATATATATATATATATATATATGTCAAATTTAATAAAAATAATTAAAGTAAAATTGTATTTTAATTTAAAATAAAAAAAATTAGTAATTGTGAATAGTTAAAAAATAAGAAGTAAGAATATAATTGTATTTTAAAAATTAAAAAATAAATTACTTATTTCACAATATACAAAGAAATTGATCCTGTTTTTTTGAAAAGGATGGAGTATATTTTTTTATGTGATCTAACTGGTGTAGGTAGTTTAATCTTTCGAAAATAATAAGTAAATTGTTCATAAAAGAAAAATATGAAAATACGAGTGGTTCGTGTTTCTCTTTTGACCATTATCGAAGTTCAATAACACCTTAAAATGCCAAAAAAAAAAAAAAAAAAAACTATACATGCATATGAAAAGTGGAGTCAGACTCATAATCAACAAAATAGAAATCGTTGGATATTATTTAGTTAGACCCATTTAATTGCTTAGGCAACCCAGCTCAGTACCCGGAATCCTCCCATTAAGCCCTTGACCTTTCGTGACCGTAATTAAAAAAAGTGCGTTGAATGAAGTTTACTATACATTTAAACAATAAGCTTATATCAAATTATAGGTAATACAAATATATTAAATCTACGCCCTACAATATTTATATATAATATCAATCGTTTGATTTTTAAGAGATCAACGCTTAATATGTATGGCAAACATAGATAATCTCAAACTATTATTATTTTATTATTTTTACGTTGTAATATTTTAATTTTAGTTTTATTATTTTTAAAATATTTATAATTTTTTTTATCGATTTAATTGACCATTATTACTATATATTCTCTTATTAAATATAACAATATAAATAACAATGACAAAATTATTTTTTAAATATTTTAAAATATGTTATAATGTATCAAATAAACTTCATAATAATTCGAGGAAAAATATCTAGAGTAATAAAATTAATATTTTTTAAATATATAAATATAAAATTATTAATTTGATTAATCTGTGTACTTTGATAATCAAAATCATATTTCTGAATCATACAATTACTCTTTGTAATATTTATTTATTTATTTTATTTTTGAAAATAACATTTATCTCGAATAAAAATAAAAGTAAATTTTAGACTTATATTGAATTTAATTTTAATAGTTTTAATCTATTGTTTATTTAGGTAATCTCCAACCGAGAAACTAAAACTTAAACTCAAAATAAGTTTAAGTTTAAGTTTAATTTGGTTCCAACAGAACTCAAAATAAGTTTAAGTTTAAGTTTAATTTGGTTCCAACCGAACTCAAAATAAGTTTAAGTTTACATTAATTTGACTACAACCGAAAAACCAATACTCTAACTTAAATAATATTTTTAAATATTCTTCTTATATGATTATTTATACTATTTTTTTATAAATAACCAACATTTTTACAAATTTACAATTTTACCTCATAATTTTTTACATTTAAAAATATAATTAATATTATTTTCAATTTAAATTTTCAAACATAATAAATATAAATAATACTAAATAAAATATTAATTAATTATTAAAAAAAATACATTAAAATACAGAAAAATTCATCATTAATTATTTTTATTTTTGTAATTGATAGCATTTTTTTAAAGTATCTCAGTTCTTATTATTAATTTTTAATGTTAATTATATAATTTAATTATTTAATTATATTTTATATTGTGATATTTATTTTTATTTCATTATTAAAAATATTTTTATTAAAATTTATTTTAAATATTAATGTATGATTATTTAAAAAATTACATTACAAAAAATATTAAATAAGATACTAAAAAATAATTGATAGTTTATTTTTATTAATTTATAAAAAAAAAGTCAATTTATAAATAACAAATAATTTTTTGTTTAAGTTTACGATAAACTAAATTTAAAGTAAATTTAAGTATTTTTTTATGTGGTTCCACCTATAAAAGGTTTATGTTTTGATATCAGTTAGAGCATCCTCCCTACTCCAAAATAGGTTTTGATATCGGTTGGAGATACTCTTTGTGCGATACAATGAATTAATGAATTAATGGTTGAGTTAAACAACTTATTTTAATTATTTTTTAAAAAATACATATTATTAATATTTTTTATTAAATTAATTGCTAAGTAGATTTATTTTATTATTATATAATTAATATTTAATGTTATTTATTTAATTTTATAATAATGTATGCATAGTATAATACGTAGTGTTAATTTATTTTTGAGTTGAAAATATTTAATTTAATTAAAATATAAAAAATATGGAAAATAATACTACTAAGCATTCAAGTATACAAATTTTAATATTAGGCGTCATATTTTTTAAATGATACTCTCTCCTATCTTTTTTAAATGTCATCCTAAGCTCCTGCATAATTTTTAATAAATAATATAATTTCTTAAATTAACCCTATTTAATTCTATTAATTATTTAAGTTTAACTATTAATCTCCTCTCTCTTTCCTTTGGTGAATTTATATTTATTAATTAAAAAGTAATTAATGAAGGACAAAAAAATGAAAATTTTTTAAAACGACAAATAAAAGATTAAAAATCATAAAAGTCAAAACGTCAACTAAAAAGAATTGGAGGGAGTAAAATGCACCGTAGAATTCTGCCAAATTATATAGTTCAATTTTAATCTACCTTATAAATGATTTATGAAATAATTTTAATAAAATCAAATTATATATGTTTCTTTTATAGGAACAAAAACTCAAATAATTAATTTCTTGTAAATAGTACAGTATATTGTTTAGCAATCTACCTTATATAAATGAGTTGAAATTTTTGTTATAAAATTTATAATTACATTTCAAAGTTACATTATTACCCTTCCTTTGGGGTGATATAAAAAGATTTGTGCCTCATTTGCTAAACCACAACACAAAAATGGCTCATTCAATGGCTACCAATGTTTTAAAAAACGTGACTCGTATTTGAGGCGTTTTTCACTTGAAGCGTGAGGCGTACGCCTTGAGGCGTAACGAGGCGTACGCCTCAAATTAAAACAAAAAAAAATATATAATTATTAGAAAAAATCTATTATATTACATTTATAAAATGATATTTAATTTATTATTAATAAATTAAGTGTTATTTAAATAAATTACCCGAATACATTGATAAATAATTTTAAAATCTAAATATTTTCGTTGACACTATTATTTTGAAAATCAATATATAAAGTTAGAAACACACAATAGAGAACAACGATTATGAAAAACAATATATATAAATTGTTGAAAATAAAAATAAAAATGCAAAAATAAGAAAGAGAAAGAGAAAAAAAATTATCAAAGAGAAAAAATATGTAAAAACAACGTACTTGGAGAAGTTAAGTTTATTAAAACGAGAAATTCAATTAGAAATTTAAAGTTTGAGAGAGATGAATAAATATAAAATAATAATATTGTAAGGTTAAATTAATTGATCATAAATTGAGTCAAGTATAATAAATAATATTAACTTAATTATAAAATTAAAATGTCATTTGTTTAAAAAAAATACAAAAAAATATGAAGACCGCCTCAGACGAGTCGAGGCGGACGCGCCTCGACTCGTACGCCTCACGTCTTAAGGCGTATAAATTTTGAAACGGTCTTGACTCGTGCGCCTCAGAACATGGAAATGTCAAGGCGGTACGAGGCGCGCCTCGAGGCGTACGCCTCGTCGGTTTTTTAAAACAATGATGGCTACAAGCTTATTATTTATAATTTCCGTCCTTTTAATTTTTGTTGCGATGATCAAACCAGCAGAGTCCGGTTGTTTTTATACTGATAGCTATACCATCACTGTACGGGATTTCATCGTCGTGACGCCCCAACAACCCCTAACTGTTCGTTGTCAATCTAAGGACGATGACTTGGGTCCCCGCACGCTTTTCTATGGCAATATTTTCGAGTGGTCCTTTTGCGAAAATATTTCGGGGAGAACATTATTCTTCTGTCATTTCTCGTGGGGTTTGCGACACAAAACTTTCGACGTTTTTACTAGCAAGTTAGGACAAGAAAGTTGTTCCAGAACAAATCATTGTGTGTGGACAGCAGCCAATAATGGATTCTTTCTGGGCGACAACATAGATGATAACCCTCCGCCGGTCAAAAAATACAATTGGGAATAATATGTAGTCAGAAATTAAGATTGAAATAAATGTGTAATTTGATCGATCATTTCCTTTGTATTACTCTATGAAATGACTTTATTTCTTACAGTTAATTTTGATACATTGTCATTACATTCAAAAATAAATAAAAATGTTATTTACAAAATTGGGCTACATTAAATTAAAAAAAAATGGAAAAACAAATAATCCTTCATTAATTAAATAAAATAAAATAATTATACAAATATTTCAAAACAAAAACAGCCACCTTAGGCTACATTAGATGTATTCATGGAACGATGAATTAAGATAATCAAGCAGTACATGAAACGTACAACAAAGGTTAAACAAATAACCCATCTATAAACACATCAGATGAATCCATCTGTTTGTTTGTTCTACAGTTGAATGGGTCACGCAAATACAGCAGAGGACGTGGTTTGTAGAGTGTCGGATACCTTAGAAGGAGGCCAATATCGGAAGACAGATCTTGCGAAAATGTTTTTGATAGGCAGAGGCCCCCTGGATTAACAGAATAAACTATGGGTCAAGAATCAATTTAAAACGTCAAGTCGTCAACTATAACTAAATGGAGGAAGTATTGATTACCAATTATGAGAGTCGAAGCTGTTATTGCGGTTGTCTCCCAATACAAACACATAGCCTTCTGGTACAATCTATACAAGGACACCCAAAAAAAGGGGAAAGATGAATAATATTTCACCATATTATGTCTGCTGAGAAGACACTAAAAAAACGATACCTACCACTGGATCCATTTCATACTCATGTGGTTCGAGTACAAACTCCTCATCTTGAGCAATTCCATTGACAAACAATTTGCCATTACGAACCTGGACCGCATATCAACGTTAGACCGTATGGGGTAGAAGGTAAAGAAGCAAATAGATTCAATCACCATTTGACTTACTTCTATATAGTCACCAGCTTTTGCTACAACCCTTTTGATGAATACATCCGATGAACTAAAACCAATATCCTGCAGGACAAACGATGAATTTTATATTCAGCCAGTGGTGCTAAGACCAGATGCAACATTTACCTGAAGAATTGAAGGAGCCTTAAAAAGCACAATGTCCGAGACTTCAGGCTTCTTAAATATATAAGAGACCTGGAAAACAGAGAAGTGTTGGATGTCATTTATTTTACTAATGTTTGAGGCTCAATTAAAATTACATCAATTTTACCGACCAAAGTTGCGTCCTTGTGAAAATTGGGACCGACAACGACAATTGATAATACGGGCACGTCCACGGACGTAATTTGGCAATGCATGCTACAATAACCCAGATTTAAAAAATAATGATTTTGGAATCTTGGTCAAAACCGACTTTTTCCCTGGAATGTTTTGTTTAATAATTCGAGATTACTAAAACAGCGTCACCTGAACTTCAATCTCAAGCCCGTAATTTTGAGGTTTAGAATAAAAATCGAGCCATAGATTTTGAAGGTTTTGACCCAAGCAATATAGGTTGTGATGCATCAAATTTCAGTTGTTCCGTTGTAATTTTCAACAAAAGATTGAAAGAGTAACTATAAAAGGGTGTGGGCCACATCACCACCTTGACGTAAGAAAGAGAGAATATTGAGTACCGGACTAAAACCTGGTTGGGTCAGATCAAGACATATGAACCATAGAAAAGTGAAGCCATCGATTGTGTTCAGCCTGTGAAACTAGTTACAACTTACAATCATCTTGTTGGATGTCTGATACAAAACTAGAAAATGGGCTAACTGGTCAGCTATTTTAACTCAAACCTCCATACTAATATTTTGGATTTTTCGGAAGCAATAATTCGAGAGCACCACCACGCCTTAAAGACAGACAATCAGGATATGTAAAGAATCAAAAAAGTACACAACATATAATGTATATCATACTAATGCACCTAAACAGTGACTTCATTGTCAGGCCACAATAATCTTCTATGGGCAACAGACTAAACACAGATGCACTTTTGCATTTCTTTTCTATGACGTTTAAGTAATACTCCATCAAAATTACTGTCTTCGTGATTCATATTAATCCAGTAACTATCCTCTTGAACATTAAGAAAAAGCCAAAAAATATACCTTCTCAGCTAAAATCCGATCGCCCACATCAAGGGTCGGGTACATAGAAGTGGAAGGAATCGACCTTGGCTCGGCCAGAGTCGACTTAAACAGAATGCTAACACTGAAAGCAGTAACTGCCGCCTTGGCATCGTCAGAGGTGAAGCACATATTCATCACTTTCATAAGCCAGCTGTTACTACTACTACTGCTGCTATCACTAATATGTGGTGGCAAAGCTTTGGCACTAATACAACCATCATTATTGGCCATGGCCAACGCCTCCCGACCCTTACTACTCCCACCACTAACACTAGTTCTCGTTGCCTTAACTGTTACTTTGTTGGTGGTGGTGGTTACACGGCGGCTACTAACAACGGCCCCTCCTCTATCCACCTCTGTGCTCGTAGGTTCATTACAAGGTAACCACTTCGATCCATGGAAGAAAGGAATGATTCTAGACGCCTTGATCGGCGAGATACCCAAAGCAGTCGAGCTCGAGGAAGAAGACCCCACCATTGACTGCTTCACCAGAGAGATTAATCCCATAACTACAGGCGATTGACCGCCGCCGCCGAGGATTTCAACGGCCATCTTCGAGTACATGGAGGTAGCCGGATCGTTAGGGTTGCGTTTCGATTTCGGTTGGTGGAATCCCGAGTAATCAGAATCGGGCGTCTGCGAGGGGCTGTGCTGAAAGAATCTCGATTTCGCTGCACACTCGCTGAAGAATCGAGAGACGCAGCATTTTCCGGATGCGGCGGAAGAGGCGGAGGAGGAGGCGGCGGCGGCAGCGAAGTTTGAGGCGACGGTCGCCGAGAAGTTGACTGTGAATCGGATAGCCATGGCCGAGAATTTCAATACTGACGAGATCGGGTTGTGAGATGATCGAGAGTTCTAATAACGCCGCCGGAATTGAATAGATCAGGGAGAATGAACTGATGAGTAAAAGGGTGAAAGGGGAAGGCTGACCGGAGCGAAGAGATCGGGAAAAAGCGATACCCTACGGATGAGGAGGGCGGCGCTCCTCCAGAGAAAACGGAGAGGGGATTTGCCCGGCCGGCGAAAATTCAACGATGAATCATCCGATTTAGAATTGCGGGGTTTTGTAATTGGGATTTGGGAGTTTGAGACTGGAGTATTTCAGAATCAACTACTCCGTACTTACTTCTTTTTTGGTATTTACGTATATGCCCTTCGGTGTATGTGTAATTACGGGACATCAGTAGACGTGTTCAATCAGTTGACCGCAAATGATTTTTTCGTTATTGACTTTTTTTATCGTTTTAATTAAGAAAAAATGAATGATACTGAAATTAAATTATTTTTAAATTTGTATGGAACGGTAGTATAAGAAAAAAAATCAATTATAAACAAAATGTTAGAGATAAAAATGTATTTCAAAAAATAAAATTTTAAAAATAAATTAAAATATAAAATTATATAAAATTTTAAAACAAAATAATTTTCTTTTAATGGTGTATAACCATTGAATTGTGTAACAAAATAAAAGAGTGATATTACTTTAGAAATATCAAAGTCTAAATTTTTCTTTTTAATTATTTTAGAAACATTACTTGATTTACTTCAATCTTGACAATATTTTTATAACTTTTTTGAAAATATAAATTCCAAAAATGACTCCAATATTGATTAAATAAAAGTAAGAATAATTTTGTTTTTAATAAAAAAAATAGTTGGGAATAGTGGCCAAACCAAAACAAAGCAGTTTTTATTTTTTCATAAAAATAAAAATTGGTAAATTGCATATACAAATGTAAGAAAAAAAAATTTATCATCCCAGTACAGGTTAACATAAACACCAAACATAGTAAAAAAAACATCTACACAAAAACATAAATTAGTAAATGTAACTCTTATAAGCTCTTTAAATAATTCATAAACTTGTATTATTGGTACTTTGAATCTAACTTGGAACATTTTTAATCATAAATTCATATTCTTGTAGATGTAAAATTAAAATAATAACGAACATATCTATCGTACTTTCTTGACTACTAATTTTAAATACTATAAAAAAATAATACTAGTCAAAACTTAAAAAAACATCAATAAAATTATTTATTTAAGACTCTAGAAATATATTATTGGTCTAGGTTGATCGCCTGCTCCACGTGGTTGATTTGTAAAATGCCTTGTCGTTTTGAATTTTGATTCTCTTGAATCAGTATTTTTTTAAGTACACGATGACAGTTTAAAAATTATTTGTCAAAAATAGAAATATTTTGTTTAGAATATTTTTAAAGTTCAGAATGTGTAAATACTTTGGGTCCAGGCCTTATATCAAAGGCTGTGTTTATTTACACTTCCATTTTTACTAAGTCCACCCCTTAGATTAGTTCACCCTCTTACATTTATCGATTTTATAATTACACCCCCTTGAAAGACCAATCTTACCCTTATAAGTATAAAAAAAAGTTTATCAATAATCATATCATCTCTTTCTAGCATCGTCATCGAGAATCACTGATCTGCGAGGTGAGAAGAGTTCAGAACAAAGGGGCGACCACTAACCAGTCCTTGATTAACGTCGACCTCCCTTCACGAGTCCTAGTACATCATCACGTGCATCCCCATCTTACTCCAGTCGAGCAAATCACAAGCTACACGTAATTCTCGATCCCGATCGAGAAAATCACCATATCGAAGAAGCCTCGCCGGTGGAGGAGGGACAAGAACTCGTCGACTTTTCGGCCGTCTATTACTGATCGGACAATGAAATCGTGTTATTCTGGAGGTATGTTGGGCCTGGGATGGACCAGGATTGCAGGGTCTCGTCAATGTCGAGGAAGAAGATTTTGTAGGTAGACGGGAGAGTGAATCGGAATGGCCACGACATGTGTATCGGCGTGGGTGGGCGAAAATCTAGTTTAGGCGGCGATGACAAGTGTATATGGATTTGTTGATGGAGGGCAACAAAGAAGGCTGCCCGGCGAGGGAGAATTCTAGATTGGGTCTTATTTTCTTTTCACGGTTGAAGACAATAGAATACAATAAGGGTAATTTAGATATTTTACTTATTGTTTAGAAAAATAAAATTTAAGAGGGGTGAGTTTAGTAATGTTGGAGGTGTAAATAAACATAGCCTATATCAAATTATCAACTATTGGGACCCCACATATCATTTTGACAAAGCCCATTGTGAAACAATTGGGCTCATGGTTCTTGTAACGTCAACAAAGCCCATGTTTTGCTTTTGGCAAAATTAAAACTTGTTTCATCAAATTACCAAATGTCTAGTAATAAAATTAAAAAAATGTAGTAATAATTAAAAAACAACGTGAGATCAAGAACTATGTACAGTATTTGAAATATGAAAATTATCGTTTTTAACTGAATCAAAATTATGTTATATGAATGAAACTTTATAATTTAAAGTAAAATAAAAAGTAACCAAACTCCATTATTAATGTTGTCCAATTGGCGTGGAGGGAAACCGCATGCCATGTCTTGCTTTTGGTGCAAATTATAATTACAAACCACTAATTAATTAACATCATAATTGCATAACATAATAGTATTAGCATAGATTAATATTAATCTATCTTACTAAATATTGCATTATTATTAAATACTGTGATTTATGAGTACTAATTAAATTTGTATATCCAAAATTACGAACTCTTAAAAAAAATATTGTAATTAATTTATTTATTTTTACTTTAAAATAAACAATTGTATTTTCATCTTTTCAATTATTTTTTAAATTTCACTTATAATTATTTAATTTTTAATTTTAAAAATTATTTTTATTCTTTACTTTTTAGACAATAATTAAAACATAATAATATTTTTTGTATATATATTTACTCTAAATTGGTATATTTACATATAAATTTAACATAATTCACGTGGAGTTGGTGTTAAAAGTTAAATATGACAGTTATTTTAAGTTTCGAATATTTTTTTTCACTTTTTTTTACCATTCTCCCTCTGTTTGTTCCATAGAGATTCGTGAGAAAAGCAACAGCCCATATCTCATCATCTTCCCAAACCCCACCATCAAATTTTGCATGCTCTCACTGTTTTCAATTCTCAGTGCACACAACAGTCAAAGTAGTACTAATAATTCCCTCCCACACCTCCACTGCCACTCCCAGAACGAAAAATAAAAACAGAGTTTCTCTGAGACATTTCATCAGTAACCTTGCGTCCAATGGAGGAAAGGCCGGAGACGGAGCTGATATCGATACCCGCCACGCCGCGCGCCTCCACTCCGGAGATACTGACCTCGTCGGGGCAGAGGTCTCCGCGGGCCGGATCCAGGGACGCGCCGCCGGGCACCGCCAAGTCATGGACGCCGACGTCGTTCATATCCCCGAGGTTCCTGAGCCCGATCGGAACTCCGATGAAGAGGGTGCTGGTGAACATGAAGGGTTACTTGGAGGAGGTGGGCCACCTGACGAAGCTGAACCCACAAGACGCGTGGCTTCCCATCACTGAGTCGCGCAACGGGAACGCCCACTACGCCGCCTTTCACAATCTCAACGCCGGCGTCGGCTTCCAGGCCTTGGTCCTCCCCGTCGCATTCTCATTTCTCGGATGGTATTATTTATTTATACTCCCTATATAGTTTTCCTCAAATGCTGTGAGGTGAAAATTAGTAATTTTTGAACTTCTTGAAATTGAAATTCAGCTCATGAAATATTTCAAAACTGTTAAATTTTCGATTGTGGACCCCACACCTCATATGAATTATTCTCTCAATTTATTCATCTTTCTTTTTCGAGTGTTGTATCATGAACATGATTTGAACATTGAAGCAATTGACACATTTTATATCAACTGTTGTTTTCTCTCCGGAAAAGTCGCTTGCAATACGCTCCTCCAATCACGCCTTCTATTGTGTGGTTTAAACAATGTTAATGATTAACCGAGTATTAACTTATCCGGGTTTTACTGTTTACATGTTTCGGTGTTCGTCTCGACTCTTAGGATGACTTTCCCCACTTGTGTGTTTTTTTATCGTGCAGGAGTTGGGGAATAATCTCCTTGATCATAGCGTACGTCTGGCAACTATACACGTTGTGGATACTTGTTCAGCTGCACGAGGCAGTCCCAGGGAAGAGATACAACAGATACGTGGAACTTGCTCAGGCAGCATTTGGTGAGCACATTCTTTACAACTGAGTTGTTAGTACTATTATTATTATTATTATTATTCACTCGCCTTCTTAAGAAAAATATACTATACTTTTAGGGGAGCGCCTAGGTGTCTGGTTAGCTCTCTTTCCAACCGTCTACCTGTCAGCCGGGACAGCGACAGCTCTAATCCTAGTCGGGGGTGAAACCATGAAACTGTTCTTCCGAATAGTGTGTGGCCCGACTTGTTCGTCGAACCCTCTTACAACAGTCGAGTGGTATCTGGTCTTCACCTCCCTCTGCATCGTCTTGTCTCAGCTCCCAAACCTCAACTCCATCGCGGGCCTCTCGCTGGTCGGGGCTGTGACGGCTATCACATACTCCGCCATGGTGTGGATCTTATCCGTCAGCCAACAAAGGCCTCCGACACTTTCGTATCGACCTATATCGATGCCGACAGCAACTGCTTCCGTCTTTTCCGTGTTGAACGCGCTTGGAATCATAGCTTTCGCGTTCCGGGGCCACAATTTGGTCCTAGAAATTCAGGTGCGTATATTATAAGTTAGGATATGTTTTTTTGACTGAAACTGATTGAACTGAACTTAATAGGTCTGAACTGAACTTAGAACCTGTCCTTTTGGACTGAAACTGGCTGGACTGAACTGTTGTTCATGAAAATGGTTTCGTCTTTTCATTTTTATGATGTTCATGAAAACGGTTTTTCGATTTTACATCTTTTTAAGGCGACGATGCCATCGAGCTTCAAGAAACCAGCTCACGTGCCGATGTGGAGGGGAGCAAAGGTTGCCTATGTCTTGGTCGCTATGTGCTTGTTCCCTGTTTCTATCGGAGGGTATTGGGCTTACGGAAACCTCGTAAGTCTCGATTATATAGTTTCTCTTTTCGTTTAACGATATATACACTCACTCACTCACTCACTCTTCTCCTTTATAATATTTATGAAGATGCCGTCGGGTGGGATTCTGAGCGCCTTGTATGGATTCCACAGTCACGACATTTCCCGCGGGCTTCTTGCAATGCCTTTCCTCCTGGTTGTTTTCAACTGCTTGAGCAGCTTTCAAATATACTCGATGCCCGTTTTCGACAGCTTTGAAGCAAGCTACACGAGCCGCACGAACAGGCCCTGCTCCGTTTGGGTGCGGTCGGGCTTCAGGGTGTTTTACGGGTTCGTCTCGTTGTTGATCGGCGTGGCACTTCCGTTCCTGTCGAGCCTGGCGGGTCTGCTGGGCGGGCTGACCCTACCCGTGACGTTTGCCTACCCGTGTTTCATGTGGGCCCTCATCAAGAGGCCTGATAAGTACAGCTTCAATTGGTATTTTCACTGGGGGTTGGGCTGGTTGGGAGTGGCCTTTAGCTTGGCTTTCTCCATGGGAGGCATTTGGAGCATGGTCACTAATGGGCTTAAGCTCAAGTTCTTTAAGCCCACCTGAATGTTAGATGTATTATTATTACTGCACTCCATTGTTTATTATGGTTTGGATTGAAAAGAAAATTTGTTTGAAATCACATCATTTTGTCGAAAAGAAAGACTCTCAGTTCCTTATAAAAAAAAATTAGCAAACAGTTGAGAGACTGGTAAAGTACTATTCATTGAATTAACGTTTGATCAGGTCAAAATTTGTGCAATTAACGTGAAGTACTCGTTTTTGTTCCAAATTACTTATAAATTTGGGCAAGCAAAGCCAAACAAGGCATTGTACGATAGCTAGAAGTTGATGGTGACTCGTACCTTAGGCCTGGTAGGGGGTGGTGGGGGACAGTCGTTCTGACAAGATCAAAACGAAAGAGAAAACCAGAAACATGAACACACACAAGTGGAAAGTGAAGAAGCAATTAATGTCGAGTCACTGTCCTTGAGGAAACAACAACATCGATCAATGCATGCAATAATTTTGAATGATTCAATGTTCATCCTATTCCACCGAATTGGGTCCATGGTCGGCGGGTTCGTCAGTCCTATACAAGTTCATGTAAATTATGATCAAGAATTCGGTACTAATAACATCCATCTCCGATCAATCGAATCATCATCCGGAGACATTCTAAATTGTTCAACCTTAAAGCTTAGACAAACTCCAAACACATTTACACAAAACAACATTTTTTTTCTATGCCTAATGGAGTACTAAGTATTATAATACCTAATAACTAGTAAAATTTACTAAAATCACCCGCAAAATGTAAACCATACAACAAAAAACAAAGCGGTGGTGATTACCATTCTCAATTTTCTTTCATGAAAATCAAGAAAATTGATGTGTGTTTTTTTACTGCTTCCAATATTATTCACTTGAGGGATTCGCGGCTGGTGTGGAGATAGCAAGATCCGGCCAAAGAAAATAGTCGCCCTCCACCGCGCTGCCGTCGGCCCCACCACCACCGATTCGCCACGTGTCACAACCAGCGGACTCGCCGGCTGCCACCAAAGGCCCGCCGTCTCCAACGCCGACCTGCTCCATGACAATGGGCCAATCCAGGCCCGTCTGCTCGTAGCCCGGCCCGAGTCCGAGCCCAATACCGGGGTACCCGTTAAACGGGAAACCCCCACCGCCCGAACCCATTTCCTCGTTGCTCCAAAAGCAACTCGCGCTCACCGAGCCGGGCTCCGGGTCCGGGTCGAGGGTTTGGGCCCGACCCGCCGCGCCCGTGTCTCCGACGAAGGGAATCACTTGGGTTCCGTCGCTCTTGGACGCGGCGGGGACCGTGCGGCGGGATCGTTTGTTGGCGGCGGAGGCTGATTTGCGGGTGCCGCCGCCGACGGGGACGTTGCGCAACGCGCCGCCGTGGGTCCAGTAGCGGCGGCAGGACTTGCAGAAATGGCGGGGCTGGGAGAGGTTGTAGTTGTTGTAGTAGCAGAACTTGGTGTTGGGGGAGTCGCAGCGCGGGCAGGGGAGGTGCTCCGGCGGGCGCGGCGCGGCTCTCGAGGGTCTCCGGGCGCCGAAATCCGTCGGGAGACCGGGTAATTTCGGTAGAGGGTTTGGGGTTTGGTGGTTTCCCGCGGCGGAGTCCGGCGAGGGAGTGGTGTTGAGCAGTAGAGAGTCCATGAGAGAGAGAGAGAGCTGACAAAAAAATAATTTTGGAGGTGGAGGGTGCGGACTGCGGACTGTTTTGGGGGTTATATACTTAAATAGCACGAAAATGCGAATTAGGTGATTATTAGGGGTGTATTTGCAAATGCGCTTGTATTCTAAATTTATGAAAATATAACATTTAGAATGTAGAGAGAACATTGATTCTAGAATAAAAAATAAAAATAATTTTTGGGTGTGTTATCGTGAGAGGATCTGAAAAATATTGATTTATTGACTAAAAAAATACTAAAGCTTAAAATGTGCTACTAGTAAAATTGTTATGAGACAATTCTGAGAAAAAATTTTAAAAATTATGTAAAATTGCAATGCAAAATTAAAAGTAATTATACTCTTAAACATGTTGCGATCGTTGATTTTAAACGGAAAAAAATACTAAAAAAGTGTGACTTTTGATTCAGGATAAAAAGAAGAAATATTTAAATATTTAATATTTTTGGTTAGTGGTGTGAAATTAAAATTTATTTCCAAATGGAACTGATGGGGCTGAAAGTGAATTAAATTAAAACTGAGGATTCAGAATAAATTTAAATCTACATAGCCTAATTTCGAGATATCAATTTTTATTAAGGGCAACAGTAATAACCGACTAAGGAATTCTGTGTGTGCTATCGACAAATTATTGTCGCGAGCAATTATTGGATGCTTTTGGGTTTTGAGTGCACTATACTGTACTAGTATAAGATTATGCATAGTACATGCGAGTGCAAGTGATTATACGTTGATTATAAATTATAGTAAATTGTATTAGAGCATTTTTAATGGTGTACTTTTTTATAAGTACAAATTTGTGTTATTTCATATGAAATATCAAAAATAAATTATAACTATCAATTTATAAATACACTCGCCAACAAATGCTAAGTACGAATTTTAATTTTGTAAGTCTCACCAGTATACACACTTTAACTTGAATTACATAGTATCAAAGTTTAGATATTCAAAATTTCTCACTTAAATGTACCTATCTGCCATTGGGGATGCTCTTATTCTAACTATTTAGGTATTGTTGGTTGATGGACACAAATACACAATAGACTATATTACATGAAAATTTTAATTTTTTACTTAAATTGATGAGTATAAATATATTTTTAAATTAAAATTTTGAATAATCAAGAGTAAAATTTTAAAAATATGTAAATAAAATAAAATTATATTTTAATGTAAAATAAAAAAAATTAAGAACGTGTATATTAAGAGAGTATTGTCTTTGTCCCATATCAATGTTCACAAATTTCTTTTTGAATTGTTATATAGGAGTATCAATAATTGCACATTTATTTAAGAAAATAATTATTTTTATTTTTTTCATTTAAAAAAAACATATTATTTATTTTTATATTTCACGCACTTTTTTAAATATATGTTTTTCTATCACTTGCTTTATTAATTTAAAAATGCAGTTTTACTTTTAATTGTTGATAAAAAAAATTAATAACACAAAATTTTGTTGTGGTCTTTGACTCTTTGTGGAACGGACAGATTAATTTTTTATTAAAAAAAGTGTAGAGTATAAATCTAGTAGTTGCAGTGAAAAATGAGGAAAACTGGAAGCAAACAGGGCGTGGGTGGGTTGGGGCATTGATAAGTCATTTTGAGGAGAGATCATTTCGTGGCGCGACTATCCAAGTGCAAATCTGGAAATTGGAATGTACAACCCCTGTACTGCACTGCATGGCACCCCATCACGGGACACGTGTCGATTCCTCCGTAGCTTTCTTCCGCCACGCGCAATCCTCGCTTAGGATAATAATAATATTCTTTCTCTCATACGAACTTACGAATTAAAAAATAATCATCTAATCAAAAAAATTACAAATAATCAAAAAATATTTTTTAAATTACAAATAATTAAGTTCTAGATGGGCTGGGCTTCTTAATCCGCGGTTGCAAAAACGCACTGCTAATGGCCTTATTGGGCTTTCAAATGTGTCACCCTAAGGTATTCGGAAGGTTTCGATGATTCGGGTGTCTTATGATATTTCTACTACCAGTAAAAATATTTTCGCTTGCTAACATGTTATTTTCTCAGAACTCAATAGAATTGAACTAATTTTTTTATATAATTAATAAGAATTCATGTACTAAGTACTATTTTTTTTAAATATAATTTCTCTGAACTATATTGTATGATTAACATTATTTAATTTAATATATATATATATATATATATATATATATATATTTGTAATTTTAAGGTAAAATGAATTGTGTTTTATTTTATTTTAATAATCTTTAGAGTTTAGATCGTTTCTCTCTTTCTTTCTTTAGCTTCAGACTTCAAACCCTTCCCGTAATTTCAGACACTTACCTCTGTGCGGAGAGAGATAGAGAGAGAGGAGATGTGGGATTCAAGGAGGCCTCATTTTCTAATGGGTTTCGACCCTTCTCTTTGCTCCGAGAGACTGGTAAATTTATCTCTCATCCTATTGATTCAATCTATATATACAGATTTGGGTGTTTAGGTACTGTGTTTACATACATACAAACATTCTTATGTTTATTTCTAATGGGAAAAATATGGGTTCAGATGTAATGCTCTTCGTGATTGTAATTTAATGGTTCCAATTTTTTTCAAATTTTTTTTTCGAGTTTGTGGTCATTTATTTTTTTAAGAGCTGCATTTTGCAACACCCCAATCTCCATTTTGGATTAAACATGCTGATTTTGATTTTTGCAACGATTGCTGGATAAATAAAAGCTGAATAAATAGATTGGGGAATTCTGGGTAGCATGGCTTCCGGTTTAAACATCCATCTATAGACTGTATGTTTCGACCCCGAGTCTTTAGTTTATCAGTGGATTTATATTTTGATTTTTTAAAATATTTTTGAAGTGAATTGTGATAGTTTTTTTTATAACTATTTGTGTTTGTTTGTTTCTCAGAATATCCCATGTAACTTTGTAAAATATATGGAAGGCAGAGCACAAGGTACGTCAATCTTAGTAGGTCCAAGTGGGAATAATTGGTATGTCGAATTAGTTCTGGCTGGAAGCGGTTTGCTCCTCGATGACGGATGGCCCGATTTCGTTCGAGACCACTTTCTCGAACAAGGTGATGCCTTGGTTTTTAGATATGACGGGGACTTGCGATTTTCTGTTCAAATTTTCGACAGGAGCATGTGTGAGAAGGCAAATGCATTTACTGCTGAATGCAGCCAGGATTTAAGTAAATACGGTATGGAATTGATGAAAAAAAGGGGCAGGGAAAGGTCGGCTCTGCTAGCTGACATTTACGAAGGCGTTCCTAAAAGAATGAGATGCGAAAGTACAGCTTGTAATGAACACGAATGTATGGCGCCAGCCAAGGCCATGATTAATTTGGAAAGTAATGCTATCGTTGCTTTACCTCTTATGGCAGTCCCGTACGATGATCCTGGTAATGTATTCTGGTTGTAGGGAACGGTGAAATTATTTTCTATTTTTGAAATTAATGAAATTTGCTTATGCCTACAACCAATTATTTGAAGCTACAATTATTTGTGGAGTTAATGCTCTTCGTCGTCCTTTTCCTTTATGCAGGTTCATCTGTGAGGAGTAGAACCACAAAACTAGATATGCTATTGTCAGCATCGGAAGCTGACAAAATAGCCCAGTCATTTGAGTCGTCTTTCCCCAATTTCTTAAAAGTCATGAAAAGATTCAACATAAGTGGTTCTTATACTCTGGTGAGTAGTTTCTTTACCTCGATCCTTTTCTTATCTTTTTAATTAATATTTATATTTATGTTATGCGACTGTCTAATTTGAAGTTATCCTTCGATACACTGGCCTTTAATGTTACTCTGCACACATATTTATGACATCCATGGGTACTTTATTGTACGACATTTGATCATATTTGATTCTGGACTTCTAGTTAAATTACTACCACTGGGCTTCTTGGGTATTTACCAAAGAAACTCATCTAACTTTGAAAATAACAAAAAAGCACCCCTGTTTACATTTTGTACCAGCTGTTAGTTTATATGACGGAACCTTTTAGATACTACAACATCCCAACTTTTCATATAGCTATATCTGTGATATTAGGAGAGATCATTTCGTGGCACGAATATCGAAGTCTAAATTTGGAAATTGGAATGTACAATTATGTACGGCATAGAACAACACAATGAACGCACTACACATAGGTTGATGGAGAGGTCATTGCATGAGTCATGACACACATAATGGGACACATGTCGATTAGGCGCGTGCAATCTTAGGATAATTTTCGCCTGTAATGCACTGTGATTTTTTATTTTTTTATTTTTTTCATTTTACATAAAAATATTTTAATTTAAATATATTTGAAGTGCCTTTAAAAAGGAAAAAATAATGTCAGCCTTTCTAGTTTATGTTTGTGTGTGTGTGTTAACACTCAAGGTACATAATGGTCCATATTTTCCCAGCATTTTGTTGTTCCCTCTCCTTCATCAATTCTACCATTTTTCTATCTAATTTCCAGTTGCTTTACTCATGCAGAATCTCCCATATCAGTTTGCAACCGAACACCTCCCCAAGTGTAAAGTGAAAATTGTGCTTCGTAATTTAAATGGTGAAAGCTGGACAGTAAATTCAATCCCCACTACAAGAGTCCAAACTTCACACACTTTCTGTGGAGGTTGGTTGAGTTTTGTTCGTGATAATTGCATAGGTATCGGAGATACCTGCATTTTCGAGCTTGTGCGTAAGTTTGAGTTTCAAGTGAGGATACTTAGAGTAGGAAAAGATGGTGAGTCAGCTAATGGAATGGAAAACAATGGTTGTACTACAAAAAAACCGACTAAAGTTTCCAGAAACAAATTGAAGAAAATGACTGGGAATGTTAGCAAGGGTTCTGCTATATCATCTCAATCAAATAATTGCATTGCAGAATCAGGTATCATAGACGATTTCTCGCTCTCTCTCACTCAATTATATATATAGTATAAAGTACACACATAATATGTAAAATATTGCCTTCGCTAATGGTTTATATGAAAAATGAACAGATGTCCCTAAACGATTTGGCACGCTTGATAAACAAGGTTCTCTGACTAAAGGTTGTATATCAATGAAGTCGGCTCCGGAGGAAAAAATGGCTGCTGAGTGTTTTGTTTCGAGTTTTCCGCACTTTGTGAGAGTAATGAAAAAGTTCAACGTCAGCGGTTCTTTCACTTTGGTTAGTTTCTACCTTTTGTTTTATTCATTTTATTTTAAGTATGATCCCGATCATGTTTATTTCCATCGACAAAGTACAATGTTTATCTGCATTTCGCATGCCTAACTTCTTTATGCTACTACTAATAGACACATTTCTTGCTCTAAATAGTATTTGGTAAATTATCCTTTTGTCCTCACCTGATTATACGTCTTAATACACATGATTATCCTCAATCGTATGATTATTCAATCCTCACCTGATTATGAAAGTGTTAAATTTTACTTTCATCATTTAACTATCACCTAATTATAAGCTGGACAATTTCCCAATGCCCATTGGTCCTATTTTTTCCCATTGTCTTTTAGCCTGTAAAAGAAGTGGGATACCCTTTGAAGCTATACTGGATTTAACTTGCAAATCGATAAATTTATTTTTGTTTTAATTTTGTGCTAATATGTTTTTTTGGCAATGTTCTTTTAACTATTTTTGATCACTCACTCAGTGCTTTACCATCCAGAAAATCCCGTATCAGTTTTCTACAAAGCACATGCCACACTGCAAAACGGAGATTATTCTGCGTAATTTAAACGGACAGTGCTGGACTGTGAATTCGATCCCCACTATGAAGGTCCAGACACTGCACACTTTCTGTGGTGGGTGGATGGCCTTCGTCCGTGATAATAATATCCAGATGGGAGATATTTGCATCTTTGAGCTTGTTGGGAATTGTGAAATGCGTGTTCACATTTGTGGAATCGGGAAGAAAGGGCTGAACTACGCAAACGGAACAAAGTTCCTTCCCATGCCCTGAAATTTGGAGGGAAGTTAAGTTGCACGATATCTTACTCTGGTGAGCTTTCTTCTTTTGCAAGTTTTCCTTTTCCAAGATTTAAAACTCTATCGATATTCTGCATGACGGAATATTTTTATTTTCGACCAGCTGCAATTTTAAATTAATTGGTTATCAATTTGGTGTATTCAGTTCCCTCTGTTCTAATGTCCCCCTTCACATAATAAAAGACTTTAGGGTGGTATTTTAATTAGGCTAAACATCTGGGGTATATTTTGTAATTTACCAGAAATAAGTATCCCACAATTTTAAGCTCTTGTATTCGGAATGCATTATTTGCTTTTCTTTCTTTTGATGCACTGTTAAACTTTCTATGTTTTTCCGCAGATTGATTTTTCCGGATAGCGAAAAGACAGCTCGCCTGTCACCAGCTCGGGTTATACTGTTAGTGCCATGGGAAATAACCAGCTGACAAAAACTACTGTATTTATGGTTCAAAGAAATGTCAATATTAACTGTTAACTTGCTCTGGATGTAATGAATTATGTATGTAAATGCTAAATTAATCAGTAGCCTTGAAAATCAGTTGACGCCAGTTATGGCTCGTTTTTGGTTCGCAGACAATAAGAACCACGACGGTGTATAGTTTGCTGTTAGCAGTTGGATCTTTCCTGCAGCTAGATGTGTATCCTGTTATGATTACTTTCGTTTTTTGCCGAAAAATTGATATTCAAATCTTAGTCGAATAGAGTATTATAGTAATTTTCTATTAAGCAAGTTTGGCTCAGCTTAATTTTAAATATGGGGAGAAGGAACTATTGATTGTAGTTATTATAAAAAATTCCATGTTTTATACAGTATTAAATGATTAAAATATATATATATATATATATATATATATATATATTTTATAATTAGATAAAGTTATTTAATTATAAACAAATATTAAATATAGTAGTAATTATTAAATAAATAAAAATAATAAAATATTGCAATTTGTAGATTTTTTTTACACGGTAAAACGATCAAATTCAAGCCAGAAAAATCAGAACCGGACACAATTAATGACAGCGACCCGATTAAATCAGAACCGGACCCAATTAATGACAGTGACTCGATTGCAATAAACCGTACTTAATCCCAATATATCAGAATACTTTTATACGGTTATACCCCACGCATAAGGACTTGTACACTTTGTTCTTGCAAATCCAAAACCCCTTCTTCACCCTCTCTCAACACTCCGTTTGCGCACAATACGAAGACGGCTACTCCTCAAATTTCTTGAGCTGACTCTCTGCCATCTCCTACCTATCTCGACTGGTAAAATTCTTCATGATGAAAGCTCCGATTCATGTTTGTGTTTTTTTCTCTTTCGAAGTAGGGTATTAAATACGGTTCAGATTTGATTTTTCGACTCATACACCTCGAGCTATACTTTATTTATTAATTATTATAATTATTATTTTATTTATCTCTTGCGCCTTTCAGCATTCTCATGGGATGGTGAGTGGCATTATTTATGTTCATTGTTCAGAGCTTAGTTTCTAGGTTTGGTTGGGTGTGTTATTACTTGTTTTGCAGTGCTGGAAACTACCCCACCCCACCCCCTCAGTTCAGTATGGTGAAATTAGAAGAATTATTACTGCACGTTTATATTGTTAATGTTTTTTGTATTACTAAGAAACCGAGAAACCGGGAGGGATCATATACGTGTGTGTATGTTAACATTTGAACCTTCTTACCATGTTACTAATTTGCATTTGTACATATTCATTTCTACTGAAAATACATTATTTGCTTCAAGTTTGATTCTCTTACTCTATCCAGATTTTCGGAGAACATGCTTTGTGATATATTGATCGCTATAAATGTCTTTTACTTGTATTTTTTTTTTTTTAGAATTTTGTCCAATTTAGTTTATTGTGAAGATATAGCTGAAAGCATGTGGTGTAGATTGCGTTGATATACGAACAAACTTTAGTCGTTGCGTTGATCCTTTTTAGACATTTTATTCATATCATGGTTATAGTGAATTGGCATACACTAATTTCGTAGCAAGCATTGTCTATCACAAGATATGACTAAATGAATATTCTCGTCCATCATTAAGATCTGTTTTATTTTTTCATTCATGCACCATTTGATAAATAATGACATTTTAGCTCTTTTTTTTTTTTTTTGGTTTCCAGATGGATCGTCAGCCTCATGACTATGGTGCTCCCATGCCATATGGGCAACAACCGCAAGCCAATAATATGCAGCAACAGCAGTATGGTTTCCATCCTCAACACCAACAATTTCCTCCATCCGTTCATGGTGCTCCTTTCATGCCACCTCATCCTTCTCTCCAACAGTTCCCTTATCCCCGTCCCATGCAGCAAACCCAAATGTACCCTCACTTACCACCACCCCATATTCATCAACAGGGCCCGCCACCTTCTTTCCCACCTCACATGCCTCCACATAGCATACCTTCCCCTTTCCATGGACAGTATGACTCGGCCCCACCCCCGGCTCCACCACCCTCTGATCCCGAACTTCAGAAACGTATAGACAAACTGGTTGAGTATGCCATAAAGAATGGCCCAGAATTTGAAGCCGTGGTACGCGAAAGAGAGCAAGATAATCCCGCTTATAGTTTCCTTTTCGGCGGTGAAGGCCACAATTATTACCGTTATAAGCTTTATATAGCAACAAGAGCACACGCGGGGCCTTTTAATCCTCCTTTCCAATCTTCTATGCCAGTTATGCATCCTCCGAACCCCATGATGAGTTCAAATGCTCAAATGGGTTCTGCTCACCTGCAGCAGCCTCCATTTCCTTACTATGAGCAGCAGCACCTTAGTCACTCTCAATCGCTGGTTGGTCATGGCCGTCCTGAATTTGATCAAACTTACAGGCCTTTCAAAGGTCTATCTAGACCGCTGCCATCTGATGTGAAGATGGAGCTGGATGGCATTCTCAATAGTCTTACGGGTACGAAAGAGTCAATAAAAAGTGCGAAGGCTTGGTTTATGCAAAGGTTGCCTTTTTTACCGGCTTTAGCTGAGGCACTCCGGGACCGGTTGTTTACGTTGGATGATTATGAGCGACAACTGCATATACTTTACCTTGCCAATGATATTCTGTTCGACAGGTAGGATTTCAACACTTTAATTATTGAATTCACTATTTCCTCCCAATCCATGTTTTGAGATTTTGATGCTCATTAGGAAATATCTCCTGGTAGTAACTCAGTAACTTGTATATTTGTTGTTCTTTATAATTAATACTATATGTTAGCCTGCTCCTTTGTATTTTTTTTATAATGTATAGATGTATCTATTGTGGTAGAAATTCAAGAATGAACCATGCTTTTAAATGTGTTAAATGACTCAAATCAAAATTAAATCTAATTTGTTTCTAGGAAATCAGTATTTTACCTTTTTTTAAAGGGCAAACCTTCACATGCCTTACTTTATTTGATATTTTTATATGGTATGGTTTGTTTGAAATTTGTTTGAGGTGAGTGTCAAAATAAACACTGCATCAGAAGAAAAGAATCGGGTAACTTGATCTTTGTAAACACTACTCATTACTCATTTGTGCACTCCGTGTTGGAGTGTGGTTTTAGTTATACGTAGAAGATGGGCCAAAGTCAATGTAATATCTGTTACAATATGATTAATGCAAATCTTCTCATTTATGTGAAAGACCATAAACAATGTGAATACCAGTAGTCCTGGAGAAAAATAACCAATGGTTATGTGGTAGTTTGGGTGATTATGAATTATGATGCTTCTTGGTGTGAAAATTATCACTTTTTATTTATTTATTTATCTTTAAATCAACAGTGCAGTAGTGTGGTCATTTATAAATGATTATTTATCCTTGCATATTTTTCTTAGTCAAATAGCAAGTAACAACCTGTCTCCACAAACTTGTTTGCTTGTTGGCAATAGTAAATTGACAAACTAGCTTTCTGCGTGGTATCACTCAGTAGGTGTTTATCGCTTTATCTGAGGAGAAGCTTCCTTTTTTAATGTTTCTTCTTTTGTCCCCCTCCTCAAAATATTGACCTATCAGCTGAGTTGTAGAAGCATATAAATGACCCTAGCAAGTAGAGTATTATTGTTCAATCCTTTGCTGATTGAACATTAGATTCTAGTAGTGCATTAAGATCCTAAATTCTTCGGATTTTGCATTACCACATATTTACGCTGTAATGCTGAAATACCTACAGCTTGCAGAGGCGTGTCAATCCTCAGGAGCTTGACAATGAGGCAATTGCATTTAAGCCGGTTTTGGGTTCTATGCTTGGAAGGGTATACCATAACCCCCAGAACAAGGAAGAAAACCAGTCGCGACTTCAGAAGATCTTGCAGTTTTGGGCCTCCAAGGAGGTCTACGATCAAGATACTATCTTTCAGCTTGAAAATGAGATGTTGAGTGGAGTGCCACCTAATCCTTTCCCGGGTCCTCATGGAGACAAATCGGGAGTCCATCCTACTGCCCCAGGTAGATTCATCGATCATTCCTTTTAATTTCAGGGGTACTTACGAAAACTATCCATAAAGTTTAGCCTAACTGCAAAGGACTCCAATTATCCTTCAAAATTACCAAAATTATGTTAAAAAAAAAGGAAATATGGCATCAAGTGTTACTGGTGTATTTGCAATTTAGAATATTTTTTCTACTATTAAATTTGTGATAGTTACATATAGTCCCTTGAGGTCTGGCCTACTATTGATTCTGTTTTGGTAAAATTATATGTATCAGGAATGCAGCAGGTGGCGAACCATAATTCATTACAGTGGCAGCACGACAAGCATGGCCCCATCCCAAACATATCGGATCAAGAATATCCCGATAAACAAGTCCTTCCAATCCCGTCTCTGCCACATCAGCAATTCCACCCCCCATCAATTCCTCCTGTCGGATTCTCTGGGACAGTGCCCATCCCATCTTCTATCCCACAGCCGCCCGTTTTCCAATCACCACCCCCTCCCGCCCCCAAAGCCGGAGAGAAATTACCATCGTACCCTTTATTCCCGCCAGGGCTTATCCCAGGCATGGTCCGAAAAATGCAAATAGGCAGTGGGGTCCCTTACTCCCCCATGAGCCCCCTGGATATCCCGACTGTGATTCCACCTTCAAATGCATCTCCATCAGAAATTCTCGAGAGAGTGTCTAAATTCTTTAGAGAGATTGGGGAAGTTAACCCGTCAGAGGGCCCCATGAAGGGGTCTGGATCTAGAGAAGGTGACGATGATGATGATGATGATTATGAGTACGAGAGAGATCTTCCTGTACGTAAAGGAGGAGCATGTATTCCTCCGCCTCCAAGCCTAAGTGTCGACACGGATGGGAATGTGGAGAGCAAACTTGAGTCGAGTGGTTCGGGCCGGTTGGGACTTGGGGCGACGTCAGATCCGAACGAGGTGAGCCAATATGATGATGTGTACTCTTCGTATAGGAAACACAGGAGTACTAATTATCATACATCGATGAGTGCAAGAGCTACAACAAGGTAAAAAAAAAAAAAAGTTATGTGAGGACAATCCTGTGAAGTTCATCAACTTTTTTTTTTCTTTAATGATATGAATTGTTGGTCCGTGGAGTCGTTGTATTCAGTTGTCTATCTAGTGTTGTTAAAGTTCGTACAATTTTTTGAGTGAGTTGAATTGTTGAAATATCAATCTCCAAGTTTATTTATTTAAAAAAAATATATCTTTTTAATATTTAATTTGATCACACTTTTTTTAAATTGAAACAAAAATAGTTGATGATATTATAATAAAAAAAAACCAATTATTTTAATTTATTAGTGTACTTAAAAAAAAACTTTTACTTTGTAAAATGAAAATCAATTAATTGGAAATAAAATAAATACTGTATGATTGGTTATTCAACCAACATTTGAAAAAAAAAAAATAACAACACAATTACAATATTAGTATTATGTTAAATTCACTAAATAATCACTAAATTTATGGTTTTTTTTCTCCTTATGACTAAGTAACAACTTTTTAACTAAAAGAAAAAAATTAGACGACAAATGGAAGTTGAAAATCCCATAATCGAAGAAAGACAAACCAACTTAAACAGGCAAAATTGATGAAGAAAAAACAGGGCAGGAAACCAACCTAAAATCTAAACGCTTCGTCGATCCGCAAGCACTGCTCGAAATCCCCCCCAATTTCCCAACTCAATTAGGGTTTCGTTTGATTCGAGCTATTTCGATTGTTCAATAGCTTCCCCAACAAGTGCTGGTGGCTCGGCCGATGGAGTGGAGGGAACTTTGAATCGGAGTTGAAATCGGAGAGTAAGTAATACGCTTCTGTTTCCAGTTGATTAAGCTTTTTTTCTAGAATGGGTTGGGGAAGGGCGGCGTACGAAGGAGTGGTGGCGGTGGGGTCGCTTCTTCTGATGGGCTGGGCCGGGCTTTGGTTTTTGAACCGGCGCCTTTACAAGGAGTACGAAGAGAAGCGGGTTTTGGTTCAGATCATATTCAGCGTCGTCTTTGCCTTCTCCTGCAATCTCTTCCAGCTCGTCCTCTTCGAGATCATTCCCGTTCTCTCCAAAGAGTAAGCAAATCGTCTGTAAAATTACTGGACTGCATATTTTGGATTCGACGATTGATTAATAAAATTACTGAGTTTAGTTTGCATTTCGTTCTTCGGAGGCTTTTGTGAACTTTTGAGTCAATTTTGCGTTCGTCTTACTTCCTGTTTTCGTAGGGCAAGATGGATGAATTGGAAGGTGGATTTGTTTTGTCTCATAATGTTACTTGTCTTCATGTTGCCATATTATCATTGCTACCTGATGCTTTGTAACAGTGGTAAGTTTGGCATCTCCATCTTTTATCTTCATTTTAGCTATTGATGATTTTCGGCCAGTTGCTTCAAGTACCTCAGCATTAAAAATTAATTGAATGATATTCACCCCAAGTGTTGTTGTTACATAATAAATCTGCAGTTTTATTTCCCTCTATCGTTTATCTTGTATTTTAGACACTTGTCATCAGTTATCAGTTTGTTGTCACCTTTTGGTTTCAGGTGTTAGAAAGGAACGCTCTTCACTTGGTGCGATTTTATTCCTGTTAGCCTTTCTTTATGGTTTCTGGCGGATGGGTATTCATTTTCCAATGCCTTCTCCAGATAAAGGTTAGGATTCAATTGTTACTGCTTTTGTCTTTTACTGCATATCATGTTATTTACAACATAAAATTCGTTGTTTGCAAATCAACTTATTTTTCTATTTTGGCTTTCTGGTGGACAAGGTTTTCTATCATTAGATTATTAAAAAAAAAAACATCCTCGTGTTATTTTATATATCAGGGTTCTTCACCATCCCTCAGTTGGTGAGCAGAATCGGGGTCATCGGTGTCACAGTCATGGCTGTACTGTCTGGTTTTGGAGCCGTAAACTTGCCATACAGCTATCTGTCTCTTTTTATTCGGTATGGATGATGTCAGTTATATATGTTTTTGGACTGTATCTCACTTTATGATCTATTATCATCCTTTTTTATGTTGGTTGCTAAAGGGTTTTAGTTACCAGTTATAACCCTTTGCATTTTAACCACTCCATGTGTTTTGGTTTAAACCATTCTGCGTTTGCTATTGACTTTCAATTTCAGTACATATTTCATGGTTTAATGTACTGTCCTTATCCAATTGAAGGGACATTGAGGATATAGAAATTAAGGCACTGGAAAGGCAGCTAATGCAGTCAATAGAGACCTGCATTTCCAAGAAAAAGAGAATTATTCTCTGTCAAATGGATATTCAGCGAAAACAAGGGTCGGAAGAGGTTCACTAACCTTGCTACTTATAAAATATATATTTTTATTAGTCTATGAGAACTCGTTGAAATGATATAATCATGTTCTGGTATTGGTAATTAATAAAAAAGATAAAATAAATATGATCAAGGAAGTGTTATGATTATGGACTTATGGTCGGCTGATCAATAGAGTTAGTTATTGGGATTTGAACTTTTGCCCAAAAGTTATTTGCAGTTTTGTAGTGGGTTCTTTGATTTTTATCATGAATCAATCAACAGTATCTCATCTTGTGATTGTCATACAACTGTTTGTGGCAATCTTTTTGTCAATTTTTAATGCATCGTGTAGAATATGTGAAATACACTGTTTGAAATACTTTCCATAAGTTTTGAAATATAATTGCTTCTACTTTTCTATGTGACAGAAATCAAACAATCGGTCCTTCCTAAAACGAATAGTTGGGACTGTCGTTCGATCTGTACAGGACGATCAAAACGAACAAGGTTAGTAATTACAAAATATATATATAACAATTCTTTTAAAAATGTATGAGAACTTCATTAGGAATTTAGGATGGACTTCGAATGTCATCTGATAAAACCTTGAGTGAGGAGCAGAATGCTGAGAATTTTGTAGTCCTCCCTTTCTTTTGTGTGTGCGTTTTTGTTTAAATTTTAAATATCATGTATTAATTTCTTCTTATCTACTTGTATAGTTGTATTTGTGAAGAAGTTATCATATTATTCAATCTTGCTCACTTTTGTTTAGTATGTGAATTTTCACTTGCCTCTTACAAGGTGGAGAAATAGTATATATAAAAAATATATTGGCCTCAAATGAATATTGATCAACTGTCCTTTTACTTTACTTGTTTATTCGACTAATCTTTTATGATTTTTTTTTTGTCTAGATATCAAAACCATGGAGGCAGAGGTACATTCTTTGGAGGAGCTCTCAAAGCAACTCTTTTCGGAAGTCTATGAGCTACGCCAAGCTAAGGTATTGCCTAGTGCCTGTGCATGTGTCTTTTCCATTGTGAAATCATGTTATTTCTTAATTTTTGCCTTGTGTTATTTTCTTGCAATTATTGCAGGAAGCTGCTGCTTATTCTAGAACCTGGAAGGGTCACTTGCAGAATCTTTTAGGTTATGTGTGTTCAATATATTGTGTTTACAAAATGATAAAGGTTAGTAAATCATTTCATATGGGTTCAAATTATGTTATAGTTCACGCTCTGTAATGAGGATACATGACATAGTCATACACTTGTTACCTTAATAAACTGATTGTTTGAACATATTTGTTGGCGTATTGTGCAGTCGTTGCAAAGTGTTGTATTCAAGGAGGTAACCTCACAATCCACATTTCCTCCATGTCCTAATACTTCCATTATTCTTTTGGTGTCCATCCCGAGTTTTTCTAATGAAGAGAAATCTTGTATCAGGCTGGCTCTGTTGATCCCGTGACAAGGACAGTCAGCATCTTTCTGCAGTTTTTTGACATAGGCATCAATGTAACTATGTTATCACAGGTTAGTGTCGATCATTCATTTACACGTGTTTCTTAGAATACTCGAGTGTATATTCTCTTGATATCTTGGAATAACCGAGTGTTGATCCTCAAGCACACGATGTTTCAAAAATAACCTTCACATTTATACAGATATTACACATAGCCCCTTAATATGACTCAGGCCTTTTCATAATCAGTCATTTCAAAAAGGCACTTAACTGTTATAAAATAATACTTTAGCCTTGTAATCTTAACTCCAACTCAATCTTCAACGGCAGTTTTGTAATTTTGAAAGTTAGTTTTATTTTTATTTTTAAGTTATTACTAATTTGGTCAAGCCTCAAGGTTACCTTTTTGTAATCATCCCTTATAAATAAATAATGAACAGTTCTTTCATAATTTGGGATAGTAATATTTTTACTTTATGGGTGTGTGTATGTACGAGGAAAGGTTTTTTAGAAGTTAAAAACTTAATACCAACATAATATTGAAGCTTCCATTATTTAGCGAATAAAGATTAAAGATCCTTAATAGGGTAAAAGGATGATTCTCAAACTTAAAGAAGAGCATAGTATTGCGTTAAATATAGAGATAAAATGCTTTTCTATGTGGACTCTTCGTGAGTGACATGGTTCATGTTCTTTTGTGCAGTACATTTCCCTTTTATTCATTGGGATGCTGATAGTCATATCTGTACGGGGATTCTTAACAAATTTGATGAAGGTACTCTTTTAATGTTATGTTTTTCATCCAATATGCGTTGCACCATTATTTGCATCTTACACCTCAGTACACTTTAACGCCTTTAGTCTCTTTCACTACCATCCTTGTTTATCCGAAAGTACATAGATGGGATTCATTAGCAATATTCCACATTTAATTATTCCGCTTGCCTGTCAAAAGTATTTCTATCTGCTGTCTAACTTTCTGGCTTTTCTGCAGTTCTTTTTTGCTGTTTCCCGAGTCGGGAGTGGATCTTCAAGCAATGTTGTTCTTTTCCTCTCTGAAATTATGGGAATGTATTTTGTTTCATCCATATTATTAATTAGAAAAAGCTTGGCAACAGAATACAGGTAAGATTCGTAGGTAACCGTCTACTCTGATTCCCTTTTTAGTGCCTTTTAGACGTCATTTATTGTCTATGTGAGTTATTAAGATACTTAAGCATGCGGATATTTTTTTTCCTTAGGCATATGTGATTCTAACTGAAGAATTGATAGTAATCCCTTCTGTCGAAAGCAGCAAGCGTGTTTTCTTTGTTTAGATGTCTTGATGCGTTTTTCTTTTATTGTAGGATGATTATTACAGACGTGCTGGGTGGCGACATTCAATTCGACTTCTATCACAGATGGTTTGATGCGATATTTGTAGCCAGTTCATTTCTTTCTCTGGTTGTGCTCTCGGCCCATTACACGTCTCGACAGGCTGACAAACATCCCATAGATTGATTGTTGACTTGTTCGCAGCAGTCAATCGCGTGGAGAACACGTGTATTTGTTTTTGCTCTCCCATGGTAGAATGATGGATGCATATTGATGCTTAGATATAGATAGTGTGATTTATTTTGGATATGTGAGCATTATTGTAAAAGATGAATACAGTCAAAAAGACAAAACCTGCTTAAATTTGTGAAGTATTTTCTCAATTCTCATTCAATTATATGATTATATCATTACATTTACATTATTTAATTCAATGAGAAATGATTTTTGATTTTTATAACGAATTATCCTCTTGTTTTATAAAAGGTAAGAAAGACATTTGAAATTTCAAATGTTGCTCTAATATACTATAATTATCTTAAATAATAAAACTGTACTAGTATCTCCTTATATTTTCACAAATACCAAGGGGTTACTATAGTAATTAGACCAATAATTGGAAACCATAAACAAATTATATTTCACAAATACCCAGGGGTTACTATAGTAATTAGACCAATAATTGGAAACCATACACAAATTACTAGACGTGGAGGATTCATGGCCATCCCCATTCCCATAAAATTTTCTGCAACTCATACAGCTACACAAAATGCTGAATAAGTAAAAAATTCAGAAACCCTAAAATTGAAATCGGCGATAAATTCAGTGATCTGAAAAGGCGTTGCCACCAATGGCGGCATCACTTGCGATTGGGCTGAGAACAGCTTTCACGGTGTTAGGATGCGTGATGGCCGCCACTGTAATTTACACTCTTGCCACTGATGGACTTCCTTTTCGCAAAGAGCTCTTAACACCGTACGTTCAATCATCTTAAATTTTGCTTTTGATTAAATTATTGTTTTGCCGATGCTGGATTTTCAGTTTTCATATTTGATAGTATTGCGATTAAGATGATGATGAATCTCGTGTTTTTAGTTTTTGAGCGATTTTCACCAGTATTTAGCTGAAACTCAACTCCACACGATGACACGAAATAGCCGCCGTCCCCTTTTTCATGCCGGCCACGCTTTTCGTTCGTGCGAACCGCGCGAAAAAAAACGTGCAAGTCTGTGAATTCTATACAATTAAGAGTGGATATGGGTATACATTGCAAAACACTAATACTTATGCGAGTGAAATTGATTATATTATATTTGCATCAAAATAATTACATCAAAACTCGTATTTAAGAGAAAGTCAACTTAGGGAGAAATTGATTATACTGAAGAAGTTGTACATGAATGTCAGATCATGAAAGATTAGAAGTTAGAGACTTGTTACCTTCTTATATTTACAGTTGCTTCTTTATTGAATTGTGTTTGACTCGGTTTATCTGAAGGTGAATTTATCTTTCACATCATTGATGCAGATGGTGTTAACACAGATTTACATTTTCCTAATATTGCTCATTCTAACATTCTTGCATCCCTACTTACTTTGAAACATGTAAAAAGATAAATATTCTTCTTCTTTTGTAGCCTTGTGCGTAGTTATGTTCATGCGTGGTTTACGTTTGTTAGATTTCTGTTACAGGTGGATGGCAGCAACCCTGGTTGACTTCTATATCAATATCCTGGCAATATGGGTATGCCTTTTTTTTTCTCTCGAGGATGCGTCTTAATACAGAGTCAGACTACTACTACTAGTAAAAAATCTAACTTCATTTTATTGATAATTAAGTACCCTGAGGTTTGAGTGTTTGACCAAATATAGGATTAAATTAACTGTAATATTTTTATAACTGTGAAAGTGCTTGTGAAGGGGGTAAATCAGTTAATGTAAAAAAAACATAATAACATATCAGAGTGATTGGTAATTTTGAAAGTAAACTTAATTTTTTTGGTAATTAAAGTCAAACCTCAAGGGTTTATTGTAATAAGCAAAAATATATATCATTTTATGAGGATAAAGATATGGTCCTGAAGTAGGATTTCTGCTGCAGTAGTAAATATTTCAAAATTTTAAAAATCTTTGGTAGCATGAATATAATGCATGTTAACTAGTCGAATCCAAGCTGGTAGGTGTCAGCCTCTGTTTAAGGTATGATTTTGAAAATAAGATCTGTGGGATCAAAAGGAAACTATAAATCCACTTTTATCTGTACATATATTAACTAAATTACCGATTTTAAATATAATAATTAATAAGTCATCGAAAAAATATACTTGTATTATTGTTCTTTTAAAACTTATAAGCTCTGACACTTGTGTACCCTCTCATACTATATCAGGCGTGGATTGTGTACAAGGAATCAAACTGGTTTTTAAGAATCGTTTGGTTAGTTTTGCTTATCTGTTTCGGAAGGTACGGTTGATATTAACAGTTCAAATTTCACGAATCTCTAATCTGTCTAATTATTGGTTATGTGGTGTTTATGTTTTGCTTGGTTATGTTGTGTTTATGTTTTGCTACACGTGTGAGGCTTTTAACTATGTGTAGCATTGTGGAATGTGGATGATGGTAAAACTTTCTTTTTTCTCCTTTCGCAGCATTACAGCATGTGCCTACATTGTCATGCAGTTCCTAAAGCTATCTTCTCAAGAATCACAGCAAGATCCTATTTACTTTGTTTTGTTGAGGAATAAGAAAAAGTAAGTTACAACCATACATGACTAATGACTCCATATACTTGATTTTTGAGTTTAATGTGATTCTTACGTTAATGTTTTATTTTAATGATAGATCCGTGCTTTTATGTTACTTATTGACAAAATTTCAAAAGTGTATCAATAGAACATTAGGGTGGTCTTTGATAGAGAAAGTGTTAAGGAAATAAATATAATCAAATCATATTGATTTGATTATAATAATAAAATATATCTTTATATTTAGGATAATATATATTACTTGATTTGCGTTTATCTTTACTTTAATTATGAGATTATATTGTAACACTATAAATAAGAGTATTCGCATACTCACCAATTATCGGTGATTTCATATTCACTCTGTCAGAAAGCAACTATTACTTAGATTTTCTTGTGTGTATATATATATATATATATATATATATATATATATATATATATATATATATATATATATATAGAAAGAGAAATATAATCAACTCACCGCGATTGTTATGCCTAATATTTACTAATCCCTAACTTCCTCTCTTTGGATGTTGGTTTACTCCTACGAGTTTTTATTGATTGTCTTTTGACTTTTAGGGATGGAGTGGAACCAAAGAGTATACTATCGGTTGCAAGTGCAAAGGTTCTTTTTGGCGTTTTAGGTTGTGTTATGCTGGGCACATTAATTTACACCTGTGTCACTGATGGATCTCCATTTCGAAGCGAGCTTCTCACTCCGTAAGAAATTATTTCATGCGCAGCATTTGTCAAAAATAGCTCAGTTTGGCGCAATTTTACTAGTTTTATAGATACGTGCTAATATTGTGCCCCAGAACTGGTTCGAACAATTTTTCGGCAATGTCTGACATTTTGATTTGAACTGATGGGCTGGCACTGGCCGGCACCTTGAGAGATCTAACTGTATATATTTCGACTACATGACTACATTTCTAGAGTGAAGCAATATTTATAAATCTTAGCCATTGATTCGCGTTTCCGTACACTTTTGATATTTGTCTTGTCTGTGCTCCACTGAGAAGTTCACTTTGTGTACAGGTGGCTATCTGCAACACTGGTTGATTTCTACATTAATGTAGTTGTTTTATCGGTAATTCCCAACCCCTGTAAATCCTTCGAAATGCGCTTTCATTTTCTTACATTAGCTGTGTAGCATATGACTTGCAACTACATAAATATGGAATTAATTACAAGAATTAGCTATAATGTTGTAAATTTGAAATATTTACAAAATAACCCAGCTAACTCTGGAAATTACAAATCACCCTTGAGGTTTTATTTCGCTTGCATTTTGTCCCTACCATTAGTTGACCTGATGAAAATTTTGCTGATTTCATCAAATTTGTTACAGTTTACACCCCATCAACTTGTTGAAATATTATTAGCCCCAACTTTTCGTCTTGTCATTTGCACTTTCGAAAAACCGGGGGAGTAAATGTAAGATTTAAGGCAATATTTTTAGAAAAGTTGAGGAAATTTTTACTTCTAAGTGAATGTAAGATTGAAGGAGGCAAAATTTGCTGATTTCATCAAATCTGTTACAATTTGTATTTTTTGATGAATTTATTAACTTTCATGTGTAATCAGGTGTGGGTGGCATATAAAGAATCTAGTTGGGCAGCTGCTACATTTTGGATCATTTTGTTGATCTGCTTCGGAAGGTTACCGATTTATAGCAACTGAAATTTTGTCATTATTGTCGTATTTACGCCTTGATGCATCAGCATTACTAACATATCAGATATTTTTTAACGCGGGGCCCTTAATATGTTTCAGCATAAGTACATGCGCCTACATTGTCCTGCAGCTTTTCCGTCTCTCGTCTCAAGGCCCTGTCTTCCTCGTTCTTTTCAGCAGCTCCAGCAGGCAAGTGTCTCTGCAACACCAGTATCGTATATTTTTTAATCAGTTTACTATCTCTGAACTACCAACCCTTTAATTTATTTTCTTTGATCTTTTCAGAACCTAAGCGATATTGTTTCTTGTTGATGATAGGGCAGGAGACGGGTATGAAAGCGCTTTACATGCACAAAAACACACATTTGGCGGTTAAAGTTTGAAACGTGAAACATACCATATCTCAGTGAAAATATTTTGTTGTATCTGAATATTACGTTTTTTATTCAGGTGAAAAAATAATCAAGAAATCAGTATGTGAGTATTTAATACTGTAATAATTAAAATTACAATTCAAGTGACTATTAGGATTTTATAGGATTGTTTTGGATTTTAAAAAGTCAATAGATTTTGAAAATTCATAGATCCTATGTAGAGTTTGACCGAATTTATTATTGATTTGTATGAATTTTAATAGATTTTAAAGAATTGTAAAATATAATTTTTATAGATTTTCATGGACTTCAACGGTTGATCCTTGTATAAAAAAAACCAATTTTTTTAGAAAAACAAAAAAAAAATATTATTTCTTCCGTCTCATAACTGATTGTCATCTTAGTCAACTGTTCTTTTGTTTGACCGTCAATTACTTATTATAAAAAATATATAAAAATTATAAAAAAATAATAAATATTATGTCTAAATAATTATTAATATCATGTCTAAATAATTATTTTTAACGAAAATATAATAAGATAAATTTTCTCAAATAAAAATTTAATTATTTTAATATAGTGATTTTTTGTAACTTTTGTTAAATTACCAACAATTATTTTATTTTTATTTTTTGTGTTTAAGTTTTCGTGTTTTAAAGAAGTCCATCGAAATCTCTCATAGTTATGATAAATTTTAAAAAGTCAAATTTAGTTATATTTTATAAAGAAAATCCATCAAAATTTTTTAAAATCCTAATTGAATACATTCGGATTTTAATAGACTTTTAAAAATCTGAAATTAATACACATAGACTTTAAAAATCTATTAAAATCATATAAACTCTCAATTTAATATATCTCCTTAATTAGTGATTATGTTTTCTAATTATACATTTTTGAGTTGATACAAATAATAGCTTAGTGCTATTTATTTTTAATTGTTTTTATATAATAACTGCACAACTTATCTAATATACTATAATTAATGAATTAGCTTAATTGCCATTTAAATAAATAATTAACTACATAATCATGTGTGTTTAGTTATCGATTTAAGGTTGAATCGATTGATTACATTAAATTATATGAAATAATGAAAATATTTGAATTTCAAGTTCAAAAAATTAATTTTAAATATATAATTTTAGTGTTAAATTTATCAATTTTAAATAATCACTTATTTAACTGCTCATAAATAAAATCAGTACGGTTCGTACGATTAAAAGGCGCCACTCCCTCCAATTCACACGTGCCCCTAAACAAACGTCGCTTTCTTTCGGTTTGGACCGGTTCGCAACGATCTCCGTACCCACGACGCTGTCCAATCAAACTCCTCCACGTGGCTATTTCCCCAACTGAAAAAATGAACCCGTACGCAGGGTATCCCTGCACCCACACATATAAAGCTGCATATATTTCGTGCACTCCGTTCCCTTCCCCTGCAATTCTCCTTCTACCGAACTCCGATCGTTATAGAAAGAGAATCAACTGATCACGCACTAAACGTGTTAGTGTCGCACACGCGGATCATTCAGAACCAAACGTGACTGATCGTCCCAATTTGATCGGAATCGAAATGGCGGCGACGGCGGTTCCGCCACCGGTGGTTCAGGTTCAGTCGGCGGCGATGAGTACGATGGCGGTAACAACTCCTCCTCCGCCTTCGAATCCGGCTGCAATGGCGGGGGTAGTCCTGATTCCGAACTCGTCTCTGTACGTAGGCGATCTGGATTCGACTGTGGACGAGAGCAAACTGTACGATCTGTTCGCCCAGGTGGCGCCGGTGGTTTCGGTTAGGGTTTGCCGGGATCAGAATCGGCGGTCGTCTCTCGGCTATGCCTACGTCAATTTCAACACTCCTATGGATGGTGATCATCCTAACTCTGATTATCTAATTAATTAATTAATTCATTAATCGTTTAATTCCCTTAATTGTTTAAATCATTTATTAATCGGTTCTGTTTTTCGTGGTTCGAATTTAGATTAGGACACCAATTATTATGCAGTGTATTTAAGTAGGATTTTACGAATTTTTTCGAGTTTGAGTAATTAGTCATCACGCATCGATTGATATATATACTGCAGCTGCGAGTGCCAGAGACCTTTTGAATTTCACGAATATCAACGGAAAGCCTATTAGGATCATGTTCTCTCACAGAGATCCTAGCCTTCGCAAGAGCGGATATGCGAATCTGTTCATTAAGAACCTCGATCCTTCGATAGACAACAAGGCACTTTACGAAACTTTCTCTGCCTTCGGAACAGTGCTCTCCTGCAAGGTGGCCGTCGACAGCAATGCCAAATCCAAGGGCTATGGTTTCGTCCAGTTCGACAAAGAGGAAGCTGCGCAGAGTGCCATGAAGAGGTTGGACGGAATGCTGATGAACGACAAGCAAGTCTATGTTGGAAATTTCGTGCACCGTCGGGAAAGGAACAGATCCAAAGGGTCTCCTATATTTAAGAACGTCTACGTGAAGAACTTATCCGAAATCACTACGGATGAAACCCTTAGGAAAACCTTCGAGAAGTATGGCCCTATCACTAGCGCGGTCGTCATGAGAGAGGCAGACGGAAAATCCAGATGCTTTGGGTTTGTTAATTTTGAAAACCCAGATTCTGCAGCTTCTGCGGTTCAGAATCTGAATGGGGCCTCGTTGGATGAGAAGGTGTTGTACGTCGGAAGGGCTGAGAAGAAAACTGAGAGGGAAGCAGAGCTGAGGGCGAGATTTGAACAGGAGAGGATTAGTCGGTTTGAGAAGTTAAAAGGTGCTAACCTGTACTTGAAAAATCTCCATGACAGCATAGATGATGAGAAGATGAAGGAGTTATTTGCAGAGTTTGGGACAATTACATCCTGCAAGGTATCGGTCATTTAAACTCCATTTCCTGTCTATTCGAAAATTACCTATATATAACATAATTTGCTATATATATAGCTCATTCGTGATCCAAATGGAGTGAGCAAAGGTGCTGGTTTTGTTGCATTTTCCAACTCCGAAGAAGCTACAAAAGCTGTAAGATAACACATAGCACTCGTGAAATTTTCAATTTCAAAGTTCTCATTTTATTATTCTGTTGAGTGTGTTCTCTAAATCCTAATTTTCTTTTCAGTTGAATGAAATGAACGGGAAGATGATAGGAGGAAAACCTTTATATGTAGCAGTTGCACAACGTAAAGAAGAAAGGAAGACTTGGTTACAGGTAATAATTAGTTTGTTGGTTTTTTCTTGAAATGCATTTGGGAAGAAAATAGTAAGATAACAACAGCATATTAATTCTATCCATTCAGACACATTTTGCTCAGATGCGTTCGCCCGGAACGATGTCCCCTTTATCCGGAATGCAAGGATTTCACACGGATACAAATAGGCTTCCGCCACATCAGCAGCTTTATTTTGGTCAGGTGGGTCATGGACTCATTCCTCAGGGACCACCATATGGATTCCAGCAGCAGCACATGTCTGGTGTCCCGTCCAACTTCGTCATGCCCTTCCAATTCCAACGGCAATCTCAGCCTGTGCAGCGTTTAGGCGCAAGAAGAAGTGGTAATTCTCAACAGCAACAACAGGTTCGTCGTGTTTTCTGGTTCATCGTAATTTTTCATTCATTATTCTGCTATCCACATGTGAATATAGCATTAAAACCCAGAGCTTTTTGAAAATAAACAAAGAAGAATACACATTTGATTTTGTATTAAAAATGTTTGTGATGCAGCAGCTCAACTCAAATCAAGGTGTCAGCAGATATCCAGTCAACACACGAAACAGTGTCAATCCTTCAATGGTTCCGCTTTCGGTGCCTTTATCTCGGACAACACTTGCTTCGGCTCTGGCATCTGCTTCTCCAGAAAACCAGCGCATAGTTAGTCCATTTTTCTTTCCTGGTTTTTTTGCTGTAGTCAGTCAAATCAAATTGTTGGTGTTCCTGAAGTACTAACGATTAGACATCTGCAGATGCTTGGGGAACAACTCTACCCGCTTGTGGAACGTGTAGAGCGCACTCATGCAGGAAAAGTAACCGGCATGTTGCTGGAGATGGACCAAACCGAGGTGCTTCACATTATCGAGTCTCCGGATGCTCTAAAGAAGAAAGTCTTTGAGGCTTTGGACGTGCTTCGTTTAGCCGCATCGGGTACAGATGGCGATTCTTGATTGATTGGCACAATTCTTCAAATAGAGGAGAGGAGGCTTTATATAATCAATAATAATAAGGTTTTTTTAACTTGATACATACTCTCTGTTTGATTTATTATTTCTGGTTATTTTATTTATTTTATGATATTTTTGTAGACTCGAGAGTTGAAATAAATAAATAGCAACCGATATTTTGAGTGAGATTCCAATAAATTAAATAGTTGAACAATTTTATTTTTTATATCTACTAGTATTATTTTGTGTGTCATCTGGTTTCTTGATAAATTTGATCAACAATATTCGAATGAACTTAGATACATTTTTCTGTGCTACCAGAAGTTCAACTCGAGCTTGATTAATAAAAGGAATAATATCAAGCAAAACATCAGCTGAACTTGATTCATTCACACCCCACTCATTTACTCGCAAAAAACGTAAGATAACTAAGGACAACTAAACAGTACTGAGAAGCTCATATGAAATCAGGATGTACATCTTCTTCATCTACCTTATCATCATTCATCAGAGCCTGCAGCGGGTAAATGCTCATATGTTGACTGGCGACACGACCTGACGTATCTCTCGCCCGACCACTCCCCAAGCTTTCATAATCATCTTCTTCTTCTTCTTCTTCGGTTATAAAGCTACTCCATTTAGAAACCGGACCCTTGGCTGCTGTTGCTGTATGCTGCAACTGTCCTGTTGGCTGACCAGTCGACTTTGGAATTGTTCCCTTATCCCCGTTTATTGATTTTCGTACAAATTTCTCCTCCATTTGTGCTTTGAAACGGTTCCATTTGGGAGCGCGGTCTGAAACATTATCACTTTTCTCGGAAACTATTTCACAAAAGACTTGCTCAGATTCAGTTGATTGTGTATCTGCAATTCAACAAAACATTTACTCTATTAAAAAAATATATGTACCATGAATAAGCATCAGGTTTCATCAAGCAATCGGAATTTAACCTTGAGAAAATTCAATTCGATGCCTCTTTGCGTTTCTCCTGTCCGGAAAAACCGGTTTGAACATCTTCTCCGAGGCGTATCCGCTTGAAGTATTGTCCTTATTCACTTTTGGCTTCCTGAACAAAGCCTTCGGTATCTCTGTCACGACCATATCGTCGACTTCGTGATCCTCCCCTCCTGCATCCAAAATCATCAATTCATCATCGCCTTAACAAAATTTAAAAAAAAAAAAAAAAAACACACACACAAAATTATTTCTCTTAGTAATATCATCAAACACCTTCCGTGCTCTCTTCGAAATTTCCACCGCACTCATCCCGATCGTCAACGTACTCGCTCCAGTCTCTCCTCCTCGTCCCCCGTTCATCGTCGTCGTCCCTCTGGGTATCGGTTTCCTCGGAGTGCGACCCCCTTTGATCGGACAGCTGGCGCGCCATGTTGAAGCTCTGGACGACTTTCCGAACGTCCTTCGCCATGGATGACTGTGAGAAAACCTTCCGCACGGATTGTTTCTGATTGCAAACCACGCAGATCCACCTGTTGCTGCTCTTCTTCTGCTGCTTCACCTGCAACCGCGATCTCATTAACTGCGTGCATTTTTACGCACTTGTACGTGTGTGTGTGTGTATTTAGAGAGAGAGATACCTGCATAGTACAGCACTGGGAACATTGAACAGCGATGAAGGTTGTAGGCATTTCTTCTTCGTTTTCTGCTGTGAGAGGGAGAGGGAGAACGAGAGATATCACGAGATTTGTATTTTCGGGTAGTGGCGATGGGTATTGGGTATACCGTATACGGGTACGGATAGTTGGGCTGGGGGCCCATATATCTTTGGGCTATAATTGAATGGGCCCAATGCCCCTTGAAGTAATTTTTGCTACGGGCCCAAGGTAGAAGTAGATCCACACAATTCAAGTCTTATGTAGCATACACCCTGACCCAGTCTCGAAATTGATCTGATCGGCCGACAAACAAGTAAATAGAGCTAGCTACCGATTCAGCTCGATAAACTATCGACGGGTTCATAAATATTTATGAATCCAAAGATTTTCCAAAATGTTACTACTTTTTAAAACTCGAATTGTGTATCATATTTCAAGTTTATATACAATAGTCCTATTGAAACAAAATCACATGTATTGTAAACCGAATACTTGTATATATTTTCTTGTTTTCACACTTGAACAAGTTTGTGTGTGCATCCAATTATCACGCCGTAACTATCATTATGTGAAAGTCAACCCCACGCCCGTCGCCCTCTGATATCTGACCAACGTTTTATTATTTATTTTTATTTCATTTTGGCCCCACATCTTACTCGAATTTGTCTCTTTCTCCCTCCCCCACTGCCCAAATTGTTTTTTTCTTCTTTTCATAAATTAATAATTTCCTAAATGTAACATGCTATGATGGCATGATGCATCTCTTAGTTCTCACCTCTCATGTGCCAGTGTCTTGACTGTCTTCTTATTTTTCCTGTTTTTTTTATTTTTTAAAAAGACTAAATTTATGTATCGTAAAATATTGAATTAACAATCATTGTTTATATAGAATCCAATATTTTTCATTGTAACTAAACATATTAATCAAAATCTTATACTAATTTTATAATAAAATCATTAAAAAATATAAATATTATACATTCATTTTTTTATTAAATAATTACAATTGCACAATTTAAATAAAAAATAAAATCAAGACTGAGGGAATATTAATTTATCAAAATCGATAATTTTATAATATCAATTATAAATTTTACATGTGATTTTATAGATAGACCAAGATCACAAAATGATTTAATACATACTATATTCGTCTCAAGTTTATATGCACTGGTTGGTTGATTGATATATAAATTAAAAAAAATGCTAAAAATTTATTTTTTGATCAAAAAATAAGAAATAAAAATATATTTTTAAATTAATAAATAAAATAATTGTGAGTAAAGTTAAAAAATAATTGAAAAAAGTACAAAAATTTGTGTTTTAAAATGAAAAAATTTAAAAAAAAATTGAGTGTAGATAATTAGTTGAAAAATGAAAGTGTGCCCAAAATCCAAAAAAATGAAAGTATGAATAATTTGTTGAGACAATATAATCCTATTTTTTTAAAAAAAAAAAGAAATCAAAGTATATATAGGGTTTTATTAAAAAGTAAAATTTGTTTACATAAATCCACCCAACTAGTACACACAACAGTAACGCCGTTATATATTTCCGTTGCCTTCTTTATTTATTCATTTTATTTGTTTTTTCAAAAGGGGAAAAAGGAAAGGATAAAAGGAAAAAAATAAAAGCAATTTTAGCAAACACACTACAATCAATCAAGAAAAAGAGCACAGAGAGAGATTACAGTGAGCAGATTAGATCTGGCCTTTTGCATTTTCTTCCCCTTTTTTCACACACACACAAACACCGTCTGTTTCTTCGTTTGCTGATTTCACACTAACCCTCTCCAGATCCGTTATGGAAATGTAGATATTTTTCACTTCAGGTACTGCCAATTTTTTTATTTACTCTGTTTTTTGCTGCCGTTTCTTTTGCTGGGTCTCGTTGTTTTTGCGTTTTGATTCATGGGTTTTTGTTGTTTTTCTAAGGTTCCAGTTAAAGTTCATTTTTTTATTTGTTCGATTTCCTGTTCATTTATTATCTCAAGACAGTGATGCGAAGAATAAACTGTTGGGAGGGGTTGGTGAACATGTTTTTTCCCCTTTGAAAATGCGTAGCTAACCTGGGTTTGGTTTGGTTTTGTGGCGTCAGCAAGAACTTGTGTTTTCTTGTAGTGGGGTCACTCGCTTTCATGTTGTATTTAGATGCAAATTATGATAATATTTGGGCCCAAAAATGTATTTAAATACTGTTTTTGTGCAAGTGACAAAACCGGCACGATAATTCCAAAACCTTTATGGGCTAGGGCTAGGCTTGGATGTATCTGAACTCCTGGATTGATAAAAAAAATCGTGTTTTGTTTTCGCTTTTCATGACCCATTGATGATCTTGGGGAAAAAACCGGACTGTAGTTATCAATTTATCCATTATACCCGATTGCTATTACATGAGCGAAATCGATTATCTGGATCCAGTAGAAAATTTTGAGACCCTTCCCTGCAAATGTATATGCCTCTTAGATTGTCCGAGTCTTGTTGAGTGATGGATGGTCAACTTAGTACTTTGAAATTAGAGTTGTCTGTATCGTAAAGTTTCCGCCTTTGAATGTTTAAGTAGGTGAACGAATATTCTCTGATAGTAAAAAAGGAAGCTGTTTAGCTGGCGGTGCTCTACTAACCAACTTTGTCTATGGGTTCCGAGCCGAGTAGATTTCTGCATCAACATCAAGCGCCGGGTCCTCTGGTATGTGCTCTTACGAATCAAAACCTGTATTTAATATTATGTGATTCTTGCAATCATTTAAGGTCAAAGTTCTTTTACTTTCGTCGTATCTAGAACCTTTTCCTTGTACTTAGATTCCCCTGTCGGTTAAATTGATTATTTTTTTGCGCGTTTTCTTTGCATTAAGGAGTCTTGGGATTTCAATGGCTATTTAACCTTAAATGATTGATGAAAATATTATATTTACCGGACTCAAACATGGCATAAACCTGACATTTTTTATCACCTAGGTCTTGCTCGATTGAACCCCACCTTCCCAATCTTATCATTTGAGTTTTTTACCTTCTCCTATACATTAATTTGAGGGACTATCCTCCTTTTTTTGAATGAGCAATGGAGAAATCATATAATAAGTTTGCAGCTTAATGTTTTTTTTTTTATTTCATTCAGTGCAAGAGGTGGAGGAGTTGCTTCGGCGGTCTCCCCTGCTTCCGGAAACAAAAAGGCGGGAAGCGCATAGTCCCCGCATCTCGAATCGCTGAAGGCGTTGGAAACCATCCCAATCTAAACCATACGAACGGACCCCACCCAATCGGGCTTCCCAACCAAACCGCAAATGGCTTACCTCACTCCCTCTACGCCCCACCATCCTCCCCCGCTTCCTTCTCTCACTCCGCCCTCCCTTCCATGGCCCAGTCCCCAAACAACTTCCTCTCCGCCAGCCCTCCAGGTGGGCCCCCATCAACCATGTTCGTCACAGGCCCATACGCTCACGAGACCCAGCTCGTTTCCCCTCCCGTATTCTCAACCTTCACAACCGAGCCCTCCACTGCCCCCTTAACCCCTCCGCCCGAGCTGGCCCACCTGACCACCCCATCCTCCCCTGACGTCCCGTACGCGCGCTTCCTCTCCTCGAGCAGAAAAGGTCGCAAAACCGACGATGAGAATTACGTTTCCGCCACTGATCTCCAGTCGACGTACTCACTCTACCCAGGGAGCCCAGCGAGTGCTCTCAGGTCACCCGTCTCTTCGCAAGAGCCTATCGCGATGTCCAAGTCGGGCCGGGTCCTGAAACCGGGCCAAGACACGAACTTTTTCTGTCCGGAGACATTTGCGCAGTTCTATCTCGACCAGTCCTCGCTTTCTCAGTCGGGGGGAAGACTGAGTATCTCGAGGGAGGCAGATGCCTACTCGAATGCGGGTGGGAATAGGCAGACCAAAGTTATTAAGCCTGATGCTGAGGAGCTGGAAGCTTACAGGGCTTCGTTTGGTTTCAGTGCCGATGAGATAATCACCACTGCCCAATATGTTGAGATATCTGATGTGCTGGATGACTCTTTTACCCTTGCTTCGAATAATAAGTCTGAGCATATTTTGGCGCCCTCGAAGGAGGGGTTCGGGAAAGTGAAAGGATGCGAGGTTTTTCCTAGTCCAGAGCTCGGTGGAGGTCGTGGTTCGTACAATGCTCTCGAAGGTGAGCTATGTTTATCTCGGTTAATTATATTATTATTTTTTTCAAGTTTTTGTGTCGTGTTTCTAACCATGTTTCAGCAATTAATGATCAGTAAATTGTTAGTATCTTTTATGAAATTACAAATAGCCCCTTGAGATTTGTGTGATACGAATTATAACCCTTCCATAGTTTCTAATTTCTTGCCTGAAAAGTATGTTAATTTTTTTCCCTTCGCGTCTCAGATCAAGTCCCACACAAACGAATTGGAGATGTTTCTGGACGAAGCTTACCAAGTACACATATTCTCAGCGATGATGATGATGTATTCTCTAAGATGGAAGAAGCTCCAAGAGTCGGGCGCAAAGGTCATTTTGGTTCGTCAAATTCTGATTGTGAAATAGAGTACAGGAGGGGTCGAAGCCTGAGAGAAGAATGGCGGCGAAACAACTGAGTTTTTTTTCCTTCTCATTTTGCAGTTTGACCTGAAAATGAAATAGCTATCCAGTCTTAAGAAAACAACCGTTGCTTGTATGTAGTTGCCGGTGTTTCTGTTGTCTTGCGTTGGCTGTTTTTTCTCGATCTAACGTTTGATCCGACGATTCTCTTTTTAACGTTTAAGTGCCTGTCGTATACTTGAAGCACAAATGGAAATATGGATTTTATTGCATTTGTTATTTCTTGCATTTTTCTTGTTGTAAGTATTTGGTTTGTTCGTTTTAGCATTGTTAACATCATTTTTTCATACGCGATCAACAAGATCCTCTACAAATATCTTAGAGACAGTCGGAGTAGCCGTCGTTCCCCCCTATGGTATAAAGATCAAACCTTTTTCAGGTAATTTACATTGCTTATATGGAGACATACATAAATAGTACAGAATCACATTCCCTGTCACGAAATAATGTCATCGTCTCTCTCGAACTTAAACCATTTCCAGTTGGCATACAACCTTTCTTCGTCTTGAAAAGGAATGTCATTCATGGGAAGGGCCTCTGGTTTTCTTTTTGCCAAAAAAACAGAAATTCTCCGCCTGTACTTCTTCGCCATCTCTTTAGCTTCTGAGAACAATTTCTGCATTTTTTTTAGAAAAAAGGCTTCGATCAATATGCCTATATCATAAAAATTGGAAATATATATTACGCACTCTTTTACCTCTTTATTCGTCAAAAATAAGCCCGGCTCACTCTCTAGTTCGGCAATGCTACAAGATAAATTTAAATGAAATAAGAGATACAATATTAAATAGCAGCGCTAAGCGACTCTAATATGTTTATGTCCTACTACTATATTTGAAAGTTGAAACAGAATATCAGTTCATAGTAGAGTCAATAATAAGAATACCTCAGAGAAATCTGGTCAGGAAACATCGACTTCACTACCAGAACTTTAACCTTATCATCGACTTTTAGCAAGTCACTAACAGAAGATATTTTCCCTCGAGTTATGTTTGAAATATGGAGCAAACCACTGCAAAAAGATCAAAAGGGCTCGAGGATTATACCTCCAATAATTTGCAACGAGGAAAACGAAGTCAATCTCTTAATGAATCGACATTAAAGTGCATTGGGTAGTGAGGGAAAACACATGTCTAATTAACATTTAACAATTCAGGATTTTTTTTTTGTTGTTGCATACGAGTTTCCATAAACAGAACAGCAGCAAAAAAAATATGAACAACTTCCTAGTATTCGTGTTGCTCTAAATGCTCCAGTTAATTAAAAATTCCTTCAAAATGAAAACTGCACACCGACGTAAAATGGTATTTGTCATTTGCCAAACAAACACAAACGTCAGGGGTGTATTTGTAATTTTAAAACATAACGAATTTTAGCATTTTACCTCCTATTGGTATCGCCTATCCTTATCTGGGCCCCATATGGGAACACTTTCCTGACTGTTCCTTCTAGAAGGGTTCCTTGTTGAAGATTCATCATCTCCTAAAACCAAATAAATAGCACCGAGCATTCGAAAAATTCCAATACGAACACGAAATTAAGCAAAATTACGACAAAAAACCATTTAAAATTGAAAAGTACAAACCCAAGCCTCCTTCTCACTGAGTACTAAGTCATTGGTTTCTTCGTTCATTCTACTAATGAGCACGCGTATCCTACGTCCCACCTGCAACACCAATATATAAAATTTCGAATGCATGAAAAAAAAAAACGAGATTTAATTTTGGTCGTATTACATTCTCTTTTAGTTCGCTGTAATTGTTAACTCTATTCATCAATTCGGCTTTCGGAAGAAAAGCTCGTAGTCCCTGCAAAAAAAAAAAAAAAAAAATCAAATCACATAGAATCAGTTGTCGATTTAGGTAATCGATAATTACCTATGTAAGCATGCATTAAAGCAAAGGGAAGAGAGGCGCACCTCTATTCTCGTGAGGAGACCTCCAGTATTCCACTCGACTATTACTACCTCAATCGGCTCGTTTAGTTGCTTAATCTGCCAAAGATAAACCCAACGAGTATTTATGTCACCCCAAACATTGAGACCACACGGATAATGATTATTAGCAAGGGTGAAAAACGACTGAACTTAGTTCCATCGACTCTGATGAACATCTCGATAAACATTACTTTAACAACAAATTTCAAACATCATCCATTAAAAAGAAAGAAGAAAAACCTGCCTCACTCGATGCCAAGCCATGCGCCTGAACAGCCTCCTCGTCGAGAGCAAAGGCCGGCCACCGAGAGTCCTCCCGAGAACCTCCGCAAACAGAAACGTCCCAATGTCCACCACCGGCTTCCCCTGCATTGGCTCCCCGAATATCGACTCTTCATTTTTTACGATCCCAACTTTCCCGGGCACTAACAACTCCTCGGCATCTCTCTCGAAATCGCACAACAGAGATTCCATCTCCTTTTCATACAAGGGCAGCACTTCTTTAGTCAGCATTGTCCCTAACGAATCGGCGCCCACATTTACATCGAGCTTATTCTCGTTGCCGGAGACGACTACACCCACCACAAAGTCACCCGCTTTGGGTTCGTAATACACCACACCGACCTATACACAAGGTGTTGTTTTTATTTTTTTGCTTGAGAAAATCAATCAAGTAAAACCTAAACACACGCGCGCGCACACGCACACTGACCTTTTCGGTTTCCTCCTCCATCGGAATCTGGGTTCGGTTCGGTTCTTCCTCGGAGGGCCTGAAGAGCTTGTAAAAGGGCTCGAGAATTTCATCTGGGTCCGGCTTCTTTATTTCAACTTCTACGATTTCGGGCTCGTAATCCAGTTCTTGATTTGGGGAGGGCTTTTGGAGTAACTCGAATTCTTCCCCGCCGGCTCTTCCAGGCAAAACGGTGTCGTTGAATCCCTCAAAGGTCCCATTTTTCGAGCAGAACGTGACATCGGTCGGTTTGAATTTCGGTGATTTTCGAGAAAAAATGAAGTGGTGTTTTGGAGCTATGGAGAGTGTGGATATTGGGGATCGGAGACTGTGAGTTGTGGATGGGGTGAAGGAAATGGAGTTGGTGTTACAGGGATGGTGTGTGATAAGGATTGGCATTTCTGCTTATCCTGCGCACTTCGAAGTGGACGACGATGAGTATTTATTTGTTAAAGAAATTAAAAATGGAGTATTGGGCCCAAAGCCCAATATTTTGCCACGTACTAAACTACTAATAGATTTTGGGCTGAGCCCAATAGGTTACATATGAAGTTTACATAAATAAAAGTTCTCTCTGTTAGACTTTAAAAAAGTTCGTAAATTTTAATAATCCAAAAGACTTTATATTGAGTTTGACTAACTTTTTTTTATTGATTTGTACAAATTTTTATAAACTTGAGTTAATTTTTAAATACTCTTTTTATATATTTATATGAATTTTTATTCATTCTAGCGCTAAATGTTTATGAAAATACTTGCCTAAGAAACATTATCTACAAATAATTTAAAAAATATATAAAAAAATAAAATACTAATAAATACTAAATTTTAAAATGTATTTTATGAAATATTAAATGTAATTTAATAAACTATAATATCTCTTTTTCAAAATAATTCAAAAATATAATTAATAACAAAATATATTAGTATTATTTTCATTTTAAATTTTATAAAAAAACACGCTAATCAAATAATAATAAATTCAAAATACGTATTCAAATTTTGTTACAAATAAATAATTTATAGTATATATATATATATATATATATATATATAATTAAAAAAAGCAAACATAATTTTTTTACCTATTTTTTAATTTTTAGTATTATTTTTAATAATAATTTAATTTATTAAAAGAGAATAAAATGATTCTAATTTTTTATATATAATTTTTAAGTTTTAATAATAATTAATTGCATTAAAAGTGAAATCTACTTAAATTATAGAACTATTTAGCAAAAGGGGTATTATAGTTTATAATATTTTAAGTTTTACCGCATGAATTAACGCTTACAAATTAATGTTTCGTTTATTTAGATTTTTTATTAATAAAAGTACTTTAAAATTATAATTATAATATGGTGTAATAACTGCCTACCTAATATAATAAATATTAATTAATAACCGCAGTGTAAATTAACAAAATTAAAATAAAATTATATAAACTGCTTTTATTAATAATTAGGAAAAATATAATTTTTTAATTTTAATCAAATTTTAAAAACTGCTTTTTATCCAAAGGATTTTGCTGAGTGAAATCTATTCTTATTTTTTAATTATAATTCATCAAAATCAATAGAGTTTTAAAATTTAAATACGTATATTATCTAAGAGTTTGCAAAATTCTAATTAAATAAATTTTTTTTGAACTTTTAAAATTACTTGTATATTATCTAAGAGTTTGCAAAATTCTAATTAAATAAATTTTTTTTGAACTTTTAAAATTACTTGCGTTCATACTTATAGATTATAAATAAAAACAATAAATATATTTATAAAAGTTTGTATTTTCGATAATTTTAAAAAAATGATAATTAGTGAATTTACATTTATTTATTTTATATTTGATAGTAGAATTCAAAATAATCAATTATAAATAAAAACAACAAAAATATTAATTATAACTAAAAACAATAAAAATATTAATTATAAATAAAAACAATAAAAAAATTTATTTTCTTATAATTTTAAAAAAAATCATAATTAGTGATTTTACATTTATTTATTTTATATTTTTAGTAGTATTCAAATTATTTCATATTAATTTTAGAAAAAAACTACAAAATAAAAATTAATTATTTAAATTATTACCGTTAATTTTTAGAAAAATAAAATTTAAAAAATACAAATTAATTTTTTAAATTATTTAATACATTAGTTTTGAGAAAAATAAAATTTACAAAATAAAAACTAATTATTTAAATTATTTTATACAATTAATTTTCAAAAAATTATACAATCTAAAAAATAAAAATTAATTATTTAAATTATTTTATACACAAATTAACTATTTAAATTATTTCATGCATTAATTTATGCATGAAGTGAATCTAGTAGTTTCAGTTTTGTTGAACACTAAATTGAGAATTATAAAATAAAAGATTCAAACACGTGAGTGAATATTTAAATTTTTACAATTGTAATTGTTGATGGTGGTAAAATCGTGCTCTCCAATGATCAACTAAAAATAGGAATTTTGGGGATTGAGTAGTGAACAAGTCAATTATGCTCTCTAGGAATTTTTGGGGAAAAGTGTAGATGCCTTTAATAAAATATTACACCTACTATTTATAGAGAATACAAACTAGGGTTACTAAAATAGTTTAGTGGGCCTAGTCCACCAACACACCCTCTTTTAGGCCCGTCTTTTATATTTAGAGCCCAAAGACAAATACATAAATCCTGACGAGCCGAACATGCGATTCCTACTCGCCCCCACTTTCACTTATTTCGACCGAGCTTGCTCCTATGCTTAAGCTGGACGCGTCTTCGATCAATCCTATTGTTGCTCAGGGAGGCGACCTTCGATATCCCCTTTCCTGTTCAGCTCGCTCTTCTTTAAAGGGCGAACAAAGGAGGGAGCCCTATGCTCGGGACAAGACCAGAAATTCGTCGCATAACAAATGCCCCCGAGATCGTTCTGTTCGGGAGAAAAGGTCGGTCTCGGTATGCGGACGGTCATTAGATGGCCCGAGCATAAATCTCGATTTTGGCGGTTACAGCAGGCCATTAAATACAATACGGCGGTTGCTGCCACGTGCCGCCTTCTGACTGGCTCCTATCTGAAGTGACGCTTCGGTTCTTGTCAACTGTCTTTTCAAATTCGAATTTCGAATTTTGCCGCCTTCCATCCTTATAAATAGCTTCCGATATCCTCCATTTTGCACTTTCCGTCCCCAAACTATTGATTTCCGAACATTCAGACTCCCTTGCTCGGCTTATTACCCACGGTGCTCGGCCTCATCTTCGATTGAACACGTAGGTTTCTCTTGCCACTCTATTTATAGTTGTTTGGGGGTGTTTAGCGGTAGGATTTTCAATTCTTTATAAATTTTCGCTTTGCCGTCTTTCGAACGAGTGAGGATGAGCGACCACGATAGTTCTGCTACCCTTTCTGATACCTCCGTAGATGACGATTCTTCGCGCTCTGCCACCTCGGCTTCCTCTCCGTCTGAGGGCGAGCAGGCTCCGATAGTCGGATTTTCCGAAGAGGAGAAACTAGAACTGTTCGCTGGGGAAGTCTCCGACTGTTACCGCCGGCTTATCGATATGATGGGCGAGATTCGGGGCCCTCTCCCCCCGTTCATCTTTACCCAATATCTCCACGAGAATCCCTACGTCTTTGTGGAGCGCACACAATTCGGTGCTCGCCCTGGTCCTGATCAGGCGGGGTTTTATGCTAGCGATCGCAACTCGACCTTTCTGACCGAGGAGGAGCTGCAATCCATGAGGTCGGCGTGGGGAATTCCTTCTGACGTGCACATTTATTGCCCGACTCCCGACGAGCGAGCGAACTGCCCTCCCCCGGGTATGGTCGCCGTCACTGGTACGATGATGGAGGCGGGACTTCGGTTCCCCCTCCACGACTCTCTAGCCGCCGTGTTGCAAACGTGGGGCATCGCTCCCATGCAGCTACACGCGAACTCTTGGTCCCTGCTCATCAATCTGAACATTCTGTTCGGCCATTATGGCCTCTATCGCCATCTTTCTGTCTCCGAGATCTCTTTCCTCCTTATTATCAATCATTTCAGAGGCGGGGATCACTACTTGCGAGCTCCGAGTAAGTTACTTGGAAAGTTACCCAATAAGTTGACGGGATGGTGGGCTGATTGGTTCTTTGTGGACGGCGCGTGGGGTTCTGAGGCATTCCCTATCTCGACTTCGTTTGCTCGCCAATATTATCGTTAGTCTTTTCCTTGTGCATTTCTCCTTTTCCTTGGGCTTCCCTTGTTTTTATTTTTGACTCCATTCTGTTCGGGCATTGGTTGTTCGGCAGGTCCTCCGACTCCATCTATTCCCGACCTTAGTTGGGACTTTGCCGCGGTCTATGAACGTGTTCGTTCTCTTCCCGATGCTCAATTATTGATAGAGAACGTCTTCACGAGAGCCCATGTTCGGTCGTCTCGTTTTTTTACCATTCCCCGTCATGTTCGGGATCAGCATCCTCGTGAGTGTGGTGGCCCGTGTTTTCGCTTCTTTTCTCTTAAAATGTTTTTAACAGTTTCCATTTTTTCTTCTTCCAGTTGTCAGGTTTCCTACTTTTCCTGAGCTCCGCCCGAGATGGCCGGTAATAATGCTCGCGCTCGCTTGGCCGCCATTGCTGACCGTGCTCGTCGGACTGCCGAGGTGGCCGCTGCCGCGGCCGCAGCTGGTCCGCCGGTGGCGCCTCCTACCCAACTCGCCCGGTCGGCTCGATCGGGCAATTCCGAGGCCTCTTCGATCCCTCTTGTGGGAGGGATCAGCTCGGCTCCCACCACTTCGGTCCCCACTTCGGAGCCCGTAGGTCCTTCGAACCCCCGGGCCTCCAAGCGACGTCGGGGCAAGGATCCAATGCCGGAGGTTCCCGAAACTCATCCTTACAGCAATGTGGCCGTCGTTGATGAAGAGGCCATTGCTCGGTACGTCCTTCGTGGGTTTTTCTTCTTTCCTGCTTCCTTCTTTAACTCCTCTTTTCGTTTATTAGCTTGGGTGGCCCTCGCGCGAATTTATCTACCAGCCTTGCTCAATTTCTGGCCGCCCGCCCTAACGACTTTTCGACCTTGCCTCCTGTGATGCGAGAGGCGATGGAGTGCATTCCTCGCTCCTGGACCATCCCGGCAGAGCTCGCCGCTCAACAACCTGAGCACGCCGAGCAGATGGCCATCATAATGGCCTCGAGGGTACTTATGCTCCTGGTTACCTTGAGCAAGACTCGGGGTAACCCTGCCACTGCTCCTAACGCTGCGGCGGACAGATTGGCCGAGCTGGAGCTCGAGGTCGTTAGTCTCCGATCCTTGGTGGATCAATATCAGGAGGCAGAGGTGGCTCTACGATCTAAGTTGAACGAGGCGGAGTCGAGCGTCGCGGGGGCGAATAGGGAGAGGGATATGTGTCAGGAGGAGCTTGACAAGCTGAAGTCTGTGATGGCGTCCGAGCAGGATCGGCTCATGGAGATGACGGAGAGGGTGCGGGTGGCCGAAGAGAATCGCAGGACTCTGGATCTCCTGGTCGGGGAGCTGAACCGCCGAACTGAGGCGATGGAGAAAGCGAAGAGGGATCAGGAGGCCGACCCTCTACAGGACCTTGATCAAAACAGCGATTATTCCTATTACTTGAGCCACTTCGACTGCATCCGCCGCCATGCTCGTGCCGGCCTGCCTTATGACTTGCTCCTTGACGACCTCCGTGAACGTCGTTTGCGATCCAATTTGCATCCCAACTTTCTTTTGCCTGTCCTGGACCTGGTAGAGGTTCATGGGATCGACCTGTCTTGGTGGCCCGATCAGGGTCAGTTGGTAGCGGCCGAGGAGGAGGAGGTGGTGGAAAACCCAATTAACATCGAGGACGAGTGAACTCTTGCCTGTTCGAACGATCTCTAATATTGTACTTTATTTTTCTTCTTTTTGTGTGAACGATCTGTTTATGATTTCCGAACAACGTTTATGTTTGTTTTGGGATTATGCCGGTTGGCTATCCTTAAGACTTTTTAATTTGATTGTGGAAATTATGCTCTTTAAGCGGATATTTGCGCTGATTCGAGTCGTTCGCTCCTTTGGGGATTTGTCATTATTTTGCCCAATTCATCTTATTTTTCGTCGCTTGATTTGCCTGTTAGGCACTCGACTTCGCCGACTCTTATCATCAATATATCCTTTTTGTTTTCACCAGGTAACTATGAGTCGCCTTGTCGTCCGGGATGATTACTGTTACGTTGATCAGAGATTCAACGGGAGGTGGCATGCTAGCCGGTTCCCTTTACCTGCCGCATTTCGGCGGGCTGCTCGCTCACCATTGGTGCATTTCGTGGCAGTTCGGGATTCTCTCGGCAATCCCTGGTCGTTTGGACTCTTACGTCACCGGCGGCAGCTTGCCCTAGGGGGTCCCGCATGGAGGCGTTTTGTTCGCGAGAAAGGGCTTCGCCATGGACTGGTCGTTCGCTTTCTGTGGATCGACGATGAGGGTTTTTCTATTCGCGTATATGATGAGAGGGGCTTTCTCTTGGTCGCTTGATTATTCTGTTGTTTATTCCGTTATTTTCAACTGATGGGTCGTTATTATTTATGACGTTAATGGGACTTGCCTTTTCATGTGCTTATGTTCGATTTTGAGGTTGTTCTCGAATATTTGAAATAGTTGATGCTTTGGTTTTCGTACGTATGTGATCTTTTCGCACCTGGCGTTTGATACTCTGTTTCGGCATATTCTTGCTTGTTCGTATTAGTCTGTTTATCCGATCAAGCTTCAAATGACCTTTACCGATCATACACTTTTCTTTGGCATCCTCTGCTCGGATAACAGTCCCTTGTCCCCCGTGGGTTCCCTTCACAGTCAGCCCTGCATCCGGCCTTGTCGTTTTGTTTAAACTTTCACGTGATGACGTGACCTTGCCTGAAAAAGACTGTACGACTTATTCCTTGCTGTGCACACCTTTTTATGCGGGAACAATTCTCAAGGGCTCCCGTGTCCACGTTCGGTCTTGTATATATATACCCCCTTAATTTTAACATTTCTCTCCAATAAATCCCAACTTCCTGTTCCGGGAGTTTATCCACATACTGGGCCTCACGGCGAGCGATCATCTCAATGGTGCGCATTCACGTTAATTCGAGTGGGTCTAAATGGTTCGAGCTCCCCTTCGATGATCTTCGCTATACGATCAGATTGCCCCTGCCCGTCGACTTTACCGCCGAGCTGGATCGGGAAACTGCGCTTCCCCGATTCCTTCCGTTGACGGACATGAACGGTGATCGGTGGGTCATGTACGTTTGTTGCCGTCGTGGACAGTATCTGTTTGAGGGTCCATGGTGGAGAGGATTCGTCCGTCAGTTCGGTCTTCAGGCGACCAACACCATTCGTGTTCGATACGACATCAACCGCGGGTGGGCTATTGCAGTCTTTGACGCCAACAATCAACTCGTGACGCTTCCCGTTCAGTTTAGGTCCCCGCGGCCTTGATTTGTTCGTTTTCTTTGTTTTGTTCGGGATTTTCGGCAAAGATATTCTCTTCGCCGAAAATGCCCCAGCCTTTGTTTGAGAATAACTTGTTATTTCATGTAATAAATCGATGTTCGCCTTTTTAAAGAATCATCTCTTATTTTTGGGCGGAGCGTTGTTCGCCCAAAAATGCCCCAGCATGTTTATTTTCAAAGAACCATTTTTATCCTATTTTTGGGCGAACAAAGTCCCGCCCAAAAATGCCCCAGTGTGCCTGGTGGATTTAGTTAATTTTCAACGTCCCGGACTCGAGGGGCGCCTGGCCCATGCTCGGTCACATCGGGCGCTGGGGGAGCTTAGCTCTACCCCCTTTTTTTTTTTTTTGACTTGTATCTCCCGGACTCGAGGGGCGCCTGGCCCATGCTCGGTCACATCGGGCGCTGGGGGAGCTTAGCTCTACCCCCTTTTTTTGCCTTGTATCTCCCGGACTCGAGGGGCGCCTGGCCCATGCTCGGTCACATCGGGCGCTGGGGGAGCTCAGCTCTACCCCCTTTTTTTCATTTTAGCGTGAGGCTATAAGTCTCCCGAAATTTTCACTTTTATTTGATGTGAAACGATCACGATACAATGTTAAGACTTACTGATAGTATTTTCTGAGGTGTATGGAGTTCCAGAAATATTGGTCGCCCACTCCATTAAGGTGTTCCAGCTCGTATGATCCGTTCTCTAGGACTTTTCTCACTCGAAATGGTCCTTCCCATGTTGGACCTAGGGCCCCCGTGTTAGCCCCCAGAATTTCTTTTAGCACCAGGTCGCCCTGTTTGAATTTTCTCACCCTTACTTTCGAATTGAAATATTTCTCAGCCCTTTGCTTAGCTGCTGCATTTCGATAGACCGAGTTGATCCTCCGTTCTTCTAGTAAGTCCAGTTCCACTCGCATTGTTAGATCGTTCTGATCGGTCAACTCTTGTGTCGTCCGATGAGTGGGCACTTCCACCTCGGAAGGCACAACTGCTTCGCATCCGAAAGCAAGGGCAAAAGGTGTTTCTCCTGTAGCTACCTTGCTCGTCGTTCGGTAAGCCCACAGCACGTCGGGCAGCTCGGCAGCCCATCTCCCCTGTCTTTCCTCAATCCTTGCTTTCAAGGTATGTTTCAGGATCTTGTTCACGGCCTCCACTTGCCCGTTCGTTTGGGGGTGATAGGGGGTGGAGAACACTTTCCTTATCTTCCATTTGTCGAAAAACTTCATGATCTCCAAACCATCGAATTGTCTCCCGTTATCCGAGGAGATGGTGTGGGGTAGCCCGAACCGACATATGATATTTTTCCATATGAACCGGATAATTTGGGGCTGGTCGATTTTGTTGAGTGGTTCCGCTTCCGCCCACTTGGAGAAGTAATCTACAACCACTATTGCGTATTTTACCCCGCCTGGCCCTGTCGGCAATGGTCCGATCAGATCGATTCCCCAGGTCGCGAACGGCCAAGGACTGTATATGGAATTCAAATATTCAGGTTGGGTCCTTGTGATCGGCGCCGTTATTTGGCATCGATGGCACTTTTTCGCGTATTCAATCGCATCTCGTCGCAGGGTAGGCCAGTAGTAACCTTGCCTGATGGTCTTGTGCGCCAGGGATTGTCCGCCGGCATGGTTTCCGCACACGCCGTCATGAATTTCCCCGAACACCTTTCTCCCTTCGGCAGGGGTTATGCATCGTAGCAATGGCATGGCTAGACTTCTCCTGTAAAGTGCTTCTCCGATCACCGCATACCGGGATGCGCGTATTCGGAGTTGTCTAGCTTCGACTTTATCATCGGGCACTTCACCCGTCCGCAAATAATTTAGAATGGATCCCATCCAGTTCTCACCTCGATCGATCAGCTCGACTCTATTCACCTCGTCTTTGTCCAGCGCTGACCGACCCTGGCTAAACAGGACCACGTTAGACAAGTCGGCCGTTCCCTCTGAAGAGGCCAGTTTGGATAGAGCGTCCGCCTGAGTGTTTAGTTCCCGAGGGATCTGCTCGATTTCGACCCGGGGGAATTTGTTCATCATCTTCGTCACAAGCTCGTAATATTGCTCCATCCTTGTGCTCCTGGTCTCGTACCTCCCCTTTATTTGGTTGACGACCAACAGGGAGTCTGTGAAGATTTTCAACTGTTCGGCACCGACGGCCAAGGAGAGCTCCAGGCCCGCTACCAGCACTTCATACTCGGCCTCATTATTGGTGGCGTCGAACTCGAAGCTTACCGCGTGTGCGAAGGATTGACCCCTGGGCCCGACCAAGACTATTCCAGCCCCAGCGCGGGAACTCGCCGACGACCCGTCAACGTAGAGTTTCCACGGTGGGATCGGAAACGATGAGTCAATTCGCGGGAAGGTGAGTTCTACAATGAAATCGGCCAATGCTTGTCCCTTGATCGCCGTCCTGGGCGCATAAGTGATATCGTACTGGCCCACCTCTAAACTCCATTTTATCAGACGGCCCGTGGTGTCTGGTCGCTGCAACACTTGTCTCAAGGGCATGGTCGTTAACACTTCGACTGGGTGGTCGAAAAAATATGACCTTAGCTTCCGAACGCTCATCACTAAAGCATATGCCAGCTTCTCCAAAGGTGTGTACCTTGACTCGGCGTCTTGTAGAGTTTGACTAACATAATAGATGGGTTTGTGGAGTTTATCTTCCGCCCGTACCAGGACCGAGCTGATTGCGTGTTCGGACGCTGCCAGGTACAGGAACAATTTCTCTCCTCGGACTGGTTTTGAGAGGATCTGCGGGTCTTGCAAGTGGAGTTTCAATCTATCGAAGGCTTCCTGGCTGTCCTTCTTCCACTTGAACTTCTGGTTCTTTATGGCTTGGAAGAATGGTCGGCTTTTATCCCCCAACCGGGGTATAAATCGGCTCAGCGCAGCCAGGCACCCGGTCAGACGTTGAACATCCTTCAAGCAGCGGGGTTCCTTTAGGTCGACTATCGCCTGTATCTTGCTCGGATTCGCCTCGATTCCCCGGGTGCTGACGATATGTCCTAAGAACTTTGTCTCAAAAACTCCGAAGTGACACTTCTTTGGGTTCAGCTTCATGTTGTATTTTCTTAAGATTTCACATGTGGCCTCCACATCCTTCACATGGTCTTCCAGTACTCTGCTCTTAATAATGAGATCGTCCACGTATACCTCCATGGTTTCGCCAATCTGTTCGGCGAACATCTTGTTCACCAGCCGCTGATATGTGGCTCCGGCGTTTCTTAACCCGAACGGCATTCGCTTCCAACTGAGCACCGTCTTTTCCGTGTAGAAAGAGGTGTGCTCGATATCCTCGGGCGCCATCGGGATCTGGTGGTAACCCGCATAACAATCACACTTGGAGAGTACCGCGTAGCCCGACGTGTTGTCCACGAGGTGGTCGATATGGGGCATGGGGAAGTGGTCTTTCGGGCATGCCCGATTGTGGTCGGTAAAGTCCACGCACAGTCTCCACGCGTTACCTGTCTTTTTCACGAGCACCGAGTTGGATAGCCATTGCGGCTCCCCTTGAGCTTCTACTACCAAATCGTTGTCTACTAACTTCTTTACTTCTATGGCCAGGGCTTCGTATTTTTCAGGTCCTATCCTGCGCCGCTTTTGTGCCACGGGTTTTTTCATCGGATCTATCTTGAGGTGATGACATGCGTGCTTCGGGTCGCATAACAGAAATAAACAAAAAAAAATATTCTCTCTATCTGAACAAATAAAAATGAGAAATCTTTGATTAAAAATAATGTCATTGCTTTTTGTTTTTCATTCTCCCATATTTTATAAATGAAGTACAAAAAAATCTCTATTATATAGTCGGGTTTCAACATTAATTAAATGCCGACAATATATTTGATAATTGAGAATCAATCTTTCCAGAAGAGTACACGCCAGATAAGTTATGGATCCGATTCTAAATTAAATCTCACTAATCACTATCATTTATTATAATAATATATGATGAGTATATGTATGTGTCCTTTTCATGTGAGTTCAAAAAATGACAGTTCAGAGATAGTCCATTAAGATTTAAGAGTGAGTAGTGCATCAACAGCTATTTCAATATTGGTAATTCTGCATTTCTGCTGGCCACAACTTGACAGGGGCAGAATCGTCATCTTAAATGAGTACTACTTTTTCTCGTTCACAGTTTATTCACAAATTACAAATGAGAAAAGATCACTGATTCGAGACAAAAGTAGTATACTAGTATATATTAGTAGTATTTTACATTATTATTTTATATCATAAAAATAATTTAATTATGTACATTATTTATAAATATCACTAAAAAAGTACATTATTTTATTTTAATATAAAAAAATTATGTGAAGTAAACTAGAATTGAGTTATTTTTCATAAGATTAGGCTAATACTACTATATAATCTCTTTTTTAAGAGTAGCATCACCGAGCTAACAGACTAATAGAGGATGTCGTATATTCTTTTGAGAAGAGAGTATACTAATTTTATTTTTTTAATTTACTAGTTTGGGCGTACGAAATATAGCCGTTGTTTTCAATTTGAGTTGGTGTAAAAAAGAACCAATTTCTACGGGTCTATGCGCCACTATCTATAGTACGCAGTGCTGGCGTACTACAGTGCGCATGTTGCTACAAGTGCGATTTATGTGTCAACCACTTTTCATTCAACAGTAACTTATAATTGTCAACTCTAACTTTTTAAGGTTAGTCAACACATGCAGCATCTGCAGAATTTAATTAATAGTACAACGGACAACTACTAAAACAGCCCCATATTTAAGTTGGACTTGTTCGATTTTTCAACACAATAGTCAATTTATTTGCAAAGAAGTATGTCTATTATGTTAGAACAAAGATAGTAAATATCTCGTAAATTATTGCATTGGCCTTCTTGAATCGATCTCACTCGCTATTCAAATCGATATAGTATTAATATTTTGAATTTGAATCGAAATACTACTAGTAAATTGTATCGTAAAATTTTGCCAAAGGAAAAATACTGTTATTTTTATTTTTATTTGCATCAAAAGGGTTGTTAAAAATGTGTGTTCTGATCACTTTTGAGATATCTCGCGTAAAATTTGCATGGAAAGAGCGGTTATCTTATAAGTATAAGGAGTTAAAATAAAAAATTATATGAGTGTCTTGGGTCTTTCTCTCTACATTTTGTGCTCAAAACGTGAGATCACACTCACGCACTTTCGGTTTAAATTAACATGGTATCATGACTATCTCTTATGATGCGCAGTCCATTCTCGGTTCAGCAACTCAATGTTGTGACGACAAATCATGTGTTGTTGCTCGGACGGGAGTTGACCATTGTTAAAGATCTCGGACAGAGGGTTGACAATCGTTGCAAATTGGATTAATTTGTCTTAGACTCATCATAAGAGAGTGATTTAAAATGTGTTGTGATCACTTTTGAGTTGTCACGCTTAAATTTGTGTGGAAAGAGGTCATATTATAAATTTAGCGAGTTAATCTATCTAAGGGTGTACCCACGTTATGGCAAAAAGTTATGGAAAAAAGTTTGATTAATATACATATACATGCAACTTTATTCAAGGTAAATATGTAGGTGGGATAGTTAAGCCCATCTTAAAAGGTCAAGGCTTCGGCCCTTTCCGACCTCCTTATTTTTTTTTTTTTTACTTAAGTCGCTTCGCCATTAACTTTATCTATTTCTTTCTCTGTCTCAGAGCTATAAGCAAATCTATTACTCCGCTGAAAGGCCATAATTCATACATAATTTAACATGTGACCACTACAAGTCCTCAGGGCATAAGTAAGGCCTGTAATGATGTGGGTGAGATATTTCCCGGCGACGAAGGATTCGAACCTCGAGTGTGACAAATTTTCATTGAAATATTATGAAGGTTTGTCCTGGGGTGAGACATGTTGGCTCTATCGCACAGGTGTCTGCTACTCGGGCACATCCCTCGATTTACATCCTACCCGATCGAAAGACCTCCGATCGGGTGAAAGTGGAGTTTCTCGTCTCTCCTCTTATAAAAGAAAAAACATGTGGACACTACAAATGTTTTAACCAATGACATGAAAGAAAAAAAAATAAAAAAATATGTGGCCACTACAAATGTTTTAACCAATGACATGAAAGAAAAAAAATTAAGTTTTTACACATGTAAATGTGTGTATGGAATTAAGGTAGTAACCTTGGGGTGGCGTAGAATTAACCATTTTAATTCACTTGAAAATAAGTAATAAAGCTTTTTTTAAATTAAAAAAGAGTTATGAACATTTATCTTAAATGAGAAGGAAAGAAAGTAGGTTTAAGGGTTTTAATTAGCCGAAAGTCTTTGAGAATTGAGTAGTTTTCAGTTGAGTTTCCACCTAATTCGTTGAAACGGGGCAAACAAATAATAGTATTTTATTACTTTCCTTTTTTTTTGTCAAGTCAAAAATCAATATGTACATAGACAACACGTGTCTATATCTGCCTGATCAATTTGAAAGGATGCCTTTCTCTATGGAAGAGATTAGCTTAATACTCTGTACCTCTTAATCACAAGTTATAATTTTTTAAATACAATTATAAATTTTACGTTACATTTTCTTAAAATGATTTTTTTTAACATTAATTAGTTCAATCATAACTAGACTCTATTTTACCGAATATAATTGAATTAAAATAATTTGAACAAACATTATCAAATAAAATAAAATGAATTGAAAATTTTATAATAATCTTTTTTTATAGATTATTGAATATTTAAAATTTATGAATAATATTCTAATATGAACTGATTTATATATATCTTATACATGAAATTAATAATTTTATGTAATTAATTTTTATTATTTTATTTTTAATTAACATTAATAAAATTGAAACTAAATTCAAAAGAATGTATTATAACTGCATTAATAATAAGAACATCTTACCTTGCAAGTTTAAGAATTGCTGGTAGAAGTTTGGCACATGTGTACCACTTCTACTCGTATCCAAAAAAACATCTAATCGATCAATGGTTGATATCAAAATACATACGGTATATGGTCAAACGTTTACTTTTTTCGTCCGTACAATATATATCATAAATAATATACAAAAATTATGAAAAAAATAATTAAAATAAAATTTAACTATTAAATTTTATTTTATTTATTTATTTGTAATTTTTTATATTATTTATTATAGGTATTTGACGGGTCAATGTTGACCAAAGTTCTTATTTTTACTAGGAATTTTTTTTTTTTTTTTATGTTGGAAAACAAGAATTGTCTTGTAAGAGATATATATATTCACAACTCTTATGTGTGTTTGTTATTAATTGTTACTTATGTTTCGTATTAATTTTAACATTTTTTAAATATTTTCTACATTTTTTTTAATTATAAAAGAAATGTGACTTGATGAAACACTAATTGAGATTTGAGAGCATCAATTACAGTACCTTGAAATGTACTTTAATCAGTTCTTGATTTAATATGCATTCAGAATTTCATTTTTTTTTTTTTTAAATACGGAGTATGAATCTACTTTTGGAAGAAGGTTCCCCTTTTTGTCTCGTAGTAAGAGTGCTTTCTAAAATGGAAGGAACTTGTGGCATATTTGAGTCCATTAATGGGTATGGACGTCTCGGATGAATACAAATTCTCACAGCTTTCTATGTCTCTTAATTCTTATCCCTTCGTTGGAATAAACAATTCTTTGACTCACTTCTTTTGAATTGAAATTTGTTCAATTTAATTCAATCCAATAAATATTAATCCAATTGAAATAAATTGATTTTCTTAAAAAATATATATATATTATTAAATATTTTTCAAAAAATATTAATATTATTTCAACCATATATAAAATTATTAATTTAAATTATTATTTTATTTAAATTTATTTTAGAATAAACTCAATCGAGTTGAACTAAACTAAAACTGAACTAAACTAAAATAATTTGAATTCAACTTTAACTAAAATTAAATTCAAGAAAACATAACCTCGAGCATAGGGTGTAAACGAATCAAATCGAGTCGAATATCTGACTATTCGATTCATATTCATATTCAAGTATTTATATTCATATTCGTATTCATTCAAATATTAAATTTTGATTCGTATTCGTATTCGTCGAATATTCAAATATTTGTTCTAATATTCGAATACCCCTCACCTAAAGTATTGATCACATTTTTTTTATAACTCGTAAAAAAAATTGACCATTAATTTAGAAGGAAGATAATATATGTTAAAAAATTCAAAATTTAATTAAGATATAAAATAAACAATATATATATTGTGTCATTTTATTATAAAAACATTAAAATTTTCAATTATAATAAACAAAAGAAAAATAATTGAAAAATTAAAATGTAAAAAATATTGTATATCATTATATTATATTATTTTATATTAAAAAATAAAGAAAATATAAAATATTTATTAAAAATTATATTATATATATATATATTCGAATCAAAGTATTTGTATAATATTCGAATCGAATAATACATTATTCATATTCGTATTCATAAATATTTAAATACAAAAAAATATTTATATTCGTATTCATATTCGTTTTTCGAATACGAATTATCAAAAATCGAATCGAATCACAAATCGAGTCAAAAAAGTTTGATTCGTTTACATCCCTACTCGAGCATCACTTCAATATTTTCATACTTCGTTGCCGGTATAAATTAAAAAATATTTTTTATTTTATTTTAATTAAAAAAATAGTATAATTAAAAATAAATAAAAAATGAAATTTTATTTTAAAATAAAAATTACTATTAAAGAAGAAATAATTAAAAAAAAAAAAAAAACGTCAAATTTATAGTGAGATCGACGCCTAAACAAAAAGAGTATCCAATGGACGGTATTATCTGAAAACGAAAGCCATCGGACGTAGCTATCAAATGATACTTGATTCTGTGTTTGAAAAACACACTTTTTTTCTCCTTTTTACTATTCTCGTGGGACCCACTCCCCACTTGCCGTGTCCTCCGTGTGTGTATATATGTATCCTCTATATAGTTAAACACACATGTTTTTGTATAATATTACTGTTTTAACCTTAAGTGTATAACGCGGGACCCACTTGTAGTGGAGTGGAGTAGGTGGATATTGTAGTGGGAGTGATGGCACATATAGAGGCACTAACATCCAATGTAAAAATAAAAATCTCATTTGAAATATAACAATTTATAATAATTGTATAAATACATGTTACTCCTACATATGTCTCGATATTATAGGTTAATTAATAACGTTGAAAAACTTGGGCAGATTCACACGTTGAGGGGTCGAATACAAAGACAAGAAAAATAAATAAATCGATTATTATTATTTTAATTTATTGGAAAATACAAAATAAATAAAAATAAAGTAAGGTTGTTGTTTTGCAATAATTTAAGTTTGTGGTGCCACCTAAATTTCCATTATGGTCCAACAATGCATGTGTGTATGTAAGAATAATTTATCATTTTTATAACTAAAGATACATTCTTTTTGTACTTAAATTACATTTCAGTTAATTTCATTTATTTTCATTCTAGATCTAGTTTAAATCAATTATTTTGAATTTAATTTCAAACTATTTTAATTATTTTTATTTCAGTTTGAATCGTTTCAATTTAAATCAACTCGATAAAGTTAGTTTTAAAATAAATATAAAAAAAATTGAATCAATAATTTTAAATATAAAATTTAGTTAACGTTATAATATTATTAATATTTTTTATAAATATTTAACAATTCATACAAAATGTTATTATTTATATAAGAAAATCAATTTAGTAGAATTCAATTCAAATTTAATTAATTCAGATCTACTTAGTTTTAGTTCAATTGATTACCGTCTAAAAGAACAAAAGGTGTAGTTCAACCATTTATGATATTTTTTTGGATATAAATAGTAGTACCATTTTATAATACACTTCTCTTTTATAATTATTTTTTGGAATAAAGTGTGATAGTTACGAGAGAGAGAGATATGTAAACGTAGTATATTATTGAGTCAATAATATTGGAAATTTATATCCTTTCCTTTTATTTTGCGAATCCATGCATTTTTTTTTTTTACTTTTTATTACGCCACTTAATTCAAATTTGATTTTTAGTTTCATTCAACTTAAAAATGCCTTTTTTTCTATTTTCAATTCTTAAAGCTTTACACATTATACACTATACGTTACATAAATTAATTGTGTTGCTTATTTAATGACAAAAACACTATACATTGAATAGAGAAACGTACGTAAAGGGTGATCAAGTATTGTCTAATTCATATCCTATGTTATTGGCGTGATTATTTGTCGGCACTTTTTAAGAAAATGAAATTACAGTAACAAAAAAACAAATTAATTTAGCTCCATACATAATTAATACAAACCCCACATATTGCAATGATTCGGCATGGGCATTTTCTTGCATGACTCGTCTCTATTTTCATCAAAAAATCACATTTGTTTCTTTTCATTTTTTGAACATCTTTTTTCTGGTATATAAATTATTGTATTTATTTTTATATTACTGTGAATTCCACTTTTGTCACGTTGTAATAATAACGATAATAACTTAAGCAATGTATTTAGCATATGAGACTAGAAACATCTCAATCATTAATTACCAAAACAAAACCCATCTCGATATTTCAGAATTTGTAGTTGTACATTTTTTTAGCTTGTATAAACTTCGATATTCATATGAACATGATCGTGTCAATACTCAATATTTATGCTTCAGGAACATAGTCTAGTGGTAAGACATATGATAATATGACAGTAATTTTCCAGCGATTCAAAATTTTAATTTAAAAAAATAAATAAATTTTTATTAAAATATTATAAATTTTGTCTTGAGTAAAAGTGTTTTCTGTTCAAATTAATTTTTCAATTTATATTCTACTGAATCAAAAGATCAAAGAATGAATAGGGTGAGAAAAGTTCCCCGTCTCCTAAAACAAAAAAAAGACCGGCATAGCTGGGTTCCAAAGTCTTAACCTATAATAATTACTAATTTCGCAATTTTGACATTGCCATTATTATTACGACACACGTCTCTTCCATGACGCATCCTTGGATTATAATTTTAATAATATAGTATAGTATATGAAAAATTAAATAAATATAAAAATGAGTTATTATGATTCTGCATAATTCAGTTACTTTGTGCTCTACGGAAATACGTTCAGAGCGACGTCCTTGGGACTCCGCGAATGGCCGTCCAACACGAGGATTTGCAGCTCATTTTTATCTCCCGATTTTCCCTAATTTGAATCTGCGATTCTCATCGCAATATGAAGAAGCAGAACAGCGGAAGCCAGCAAGCCGAGGTATCCTTACTCTTCTCTCACTGTGTGTGTGTTTTTTTGCGATGGATTACTGAGAAATTGGGCTGAAATATCGCGTCATCCCTACAGCTCTCGTGGCGGCGCGTGATGGTGCGCAAGTGGCTCAACATCGCCACCACCAACTCCGACTACGCCGCGGACACCGAATCGGACTCCAGCTCCGATTCCGAACCTGGTCAGTACCCTCGAATAAAATCGATTTAATCTCTGCACTCGCCGTCTCGCTGTTTTTGTTTCATCGAATTTTTTTCCCACTCGCGCGATTGCAGAAACGTCCGATTGGCCGAGCGATTATCGTTCCAGGAACGGAAAACCAGAAGAAGCTCAGGTTGATGCCGATGGTAACGTGATTTTAGTAGGTACTAATCTACACACACAAACACACACTTGTATGCATGCTCATGGTTCCAGCACTGTTGTGTGCTCCATATTTGCTTTTGCCAATTTCAATTTCAATTTCAATTTCAATTTCAGATGCTCTTCCTAGGATAAGAAGACGAAAATCGGAGACGTTTAGAGCTCAGTACATCAACACAAAGGAAATCAGGCATGTTTGTTGTTTCACTCTCGAGATCTAAACATCCCGAGTGTTGAAAACTAATCGCACCTTCGTAATTACGCTTTCTTTGGCTTTATTAGAGTGTGTGCTGCATCATGGAATGTTGGGGGAAGAGGCCCTCCCGACGACTTAAATCTCGATGGTTGGTTAGACATTGATGACCCTGCTGATATTTATGTCATTGGGTAAGATCACTATGTAATCTATGTATGCGATTTCAGTTTTTATGTGTACTAAAAACTCACTCATTGACTGTGTGCACCCACCAGCATTCAAGAGATCATACCATTGAATGCTGGTAATATATTTGGCGCCGAAGATAAAAGTCCAGTTTCATTATGGGAAAACATAATACGCGAAACGCTGAACCAAGTGCCGCCTGTGAATAAGTTTAAAAGCTACAGCGACCCTCCTTCTCCGTCAAAGTTTAAACCAACCGAAGATGCCCCAATCATTGAAGACGAGATTGTACTCGAGTCCGACACCGACAGTGATGTGGAAGAGGAAATTCACCCACTGATGGAGGAATTAAACTTTTTGGAGGAAATCAAGCAACCGGGCAAACTGAATTTATTGAGGGGAGATGATTCTGAAGAAAATTCAAAAGCTCTGAACATTCGGTATAGCCAAAAATTAACCAGAACACTTAGCCGGACAGAAAGGATAGGTTTAGGCTGGCCAGAGCCACCACTTCATCTCTTAGCTCAGTATGGTTTCGATAGATCTCATTCCGTCAAAGCTTCAAAATCTTTCAATAGATACAAGTCTTCAAAACCAAAGGCGATGGCTGATAACAGGATGATATCCGAATTGGCTTCCCTTGCAGAGATTAATCTTGAGTCTCTGATTAACCGGAAGAGAAGGCCCCCGTTTGTTAGGATTGTGAGCAAGCAAATGGTTGGCATCTTTGTTACCTTGTGGGTCCGTAGGTCCTTACGGAGGCATATACAAAACTTGAACGTGTCCACTGTTGGTGTCGGTATCATGGGCTACATAGGTAACAAGGTTTGTTCTTCTACTGACTTCAGCTTGCAATTTGGTGAACATTCCGTGTACGACTTTTGGGTTATTTCTATATTTGATGCACTTCTGTTGCATTGTTTTATATGTACTGAGAAACCAGTTTATGAAATTTAATCAGACATTTTATCTTCGTTGCCTCATTTTCCTTTTTTTTGGTATGCGGGGGTAGGGTGAGGTCTGTGGAGCAGTTCAAGTAGTGTAACTCTCTCTATCTCTCTCTCTATCTCAGGGATCAATATCAGTCAGCATGTCTGTACATCAGACACACTTTTGTTTTGTCTGTACTCATCTGACATCAGGTGAGAGAGAGATGGATGCAATAAAAAGAAATGCTGACGTGCAGGAAATACATAAACGGACACGCTTCAATTCACTTGCTGCTATAGAGTTTCCGAGAAGCATCTATGCCCATGAGTAAGTATATGTGCCCATCCTCACTTTCTTTAATTATTGTCTAACTTATTTATTTTTGTAAATGAAGATAGATCTTGTCATCCTGCTGTTTAAGTTGGAATTTGAAAACCTGATTTAAGTTACTTGTTGTGCACACGATTTCCTTCCTGTAAATGCATGGTGATATGAGGACGTTTTACAAACGTTAAACAACGCATAATGTAAATTCATAAATGTAAATTCTCATTCACTATTCTTCCCATTTTATGATAAGTTTCTTCCCTCACATCACATGTATGTGATCAGCTAAGATATTTTTTGCCTTATCTTTGAGATGAGGCTTCAAATGATGGCATATATGATAATATCATTTGGTGGCAGGAGAATAATTTGGCTGGGCGACCTTAATTATCGGATCAATTTGCCTTATGAGCAAACAAGAGAATTGATTTCTAGAAAGGACTGGTCCATATTACTTGAGCGGGATGAGGTAATTGTCTTTCACTTTACTTGGGGTTTCATTAATTTGGTTATTTACTGAAATTCTATCAAGTATTATTCGGTCAGTTTGCCTTTTGTTTTGGTTTGAAGTAATGTGGAAATAGTAATTTTATCTGGACGAGTAAGGCTTCTTTCATACAATATGAAGAAATTTAGAAACGAGCTAGATATGAATCTGTGTTGGATAAATGTTCTGCTCGTCTACATTTATATTACTGATATACAATCTACTTTGTTTGATTAGTGTGTTATCAATCATCAATACCTGTGACTGGTATGTCATATTTTCAGCTGTGGTGTTGAATTTTTGTGTCGCATCAAGTTAAGGTGATTGGGTATTTTACCCGATGAACTGACAGCTGGCTTCTTTTGTAGCTTATGAAGGAGTTTAGAAAAGGTCGTGCATTTGGCGGATGGTCTGAGGGTACTCTGAACTTTGCTCCAACTTACAAATATGAATTCAACTCTGAGTCTTACTGTGGGGAGGATCCAAAGGTTGGGAGACGAACGCCTTCATGGTATGCAAATATTCCTGCTTCCATTCATAAGATGGCTTTGTACTCCCCACTCCCCCCATTTACATATTCTTGTTAAAGTCTAATCCAGTTATGATAAAAAAAAAAATTCTTCATCTTTTTGTTTTAACACAAAACCTGCTCTTCCTCCTTTTACTTCTATTTTCACTACCTTTAGGGCTAATCAGAATACTCATAAGCTTTAGTTTAATTACAGAAATAAAAATCATTTTTTTTTTGTAAAAATTGAAATAACATTGCTTGATAATTCATCATTTTCCTTGGCTGATTATATTTAACCCTGCATTTCTAACTAAAATGATCTTAATCCCTTCCCAATTATATTGCATACTCATCTCATCTCATTCAATCCCCACCTTACACATTTGGTGAATGTAAAAGAGAAACATATGTTTAGAGGTGTCCAAAACCGGACCAGAACCGCCGAAAGTTCCCTGTACATATATTCTCTTCAGCTGTTACATCGATCAAAAGTTCCCTGTATATATATTCTCTTCAGGTGTGATCGTATACTATCATTCGGGCCAGGAATGAAATTGCTAAGCTATAGGAGATCCGAGCTTACGCTGTCTGATCACCGGCCAGTGACTGCCATTTACATGATGGAAGTCGAGGTATTTTCACCTCGAAAATTGCAACGGGCCCTTGCTTTCACTGATGCAGAAATCGAAGGACAGGATATTGTAGCATAAATCCGGATTGGCGGTGGAAAGGGATTCTTACAATTAATAGATGTGAGTAGATTACCACTGGAACTAAAAAATGAACAGTTAATCTAACTGTAGTTAAGGACAAATATTCAAAATTAAATAAAAATAATCACTGATCCCATTTTCTTTTCAGGGTGCTTTGCGTTGAAAGACGTTGGTCGACTCAATGGAGGCGGTTTGCATCTATCAACATTGGAAAGCCTTCACCAATAGATTCTTTATTGTTAAAACAACCCCTCAGGTTCTTGTATTGTGGTTATGGTTTGTAAGAAGGAGGTGTTTACAATCAGAATGTAAAATCTAGACTCACTTTAAAAAAAAAAAATGAAACTTCACTAAATCAGTTGTCCAAACAAACACAGAAAAATCTAACCCAAATTCACTTCTAATGGAATGATTTGATAACCCGAATGTGTTGAACATGAACTCGACCGAATATGAACTCGACACTATTGAGTATTGGCATCCATAATAATTTAATCCAGTTAATATCACAAATAGTCATTCTCATAAGTCAAATTTTATTTTGGATTTTTGATTATCAAATGTAGTCATTTGATCTGAAAAAAATAACGTGACATGTTTAAAATGACTACGTGATCTTCAATTTGATCAATGTCACATCTTATTTCTGGCAAAACAAATTATCTTTTTAGGTCAAATAACTAAATTTGATAATCAAATGTCTCAAGTCAAAAGTACTTATGGAATGGATTTTACGAAAATTTATTCTTTGATATTCTTTGATATTACATATCTCTATTTAATTCTTAAAGGTTGAAACTAGAAAAGGGCATTTTAGTCCACAAAACAAAAGAGCATTGCACGTGTGACGTGTCGTCACTCGGATGAACCACGCTTTTCCACAGGCGATGCACGGAAGCAAAACCCATCTAAGATAAACTATTCGGCCTTCGCCCAATATGATTCTGTAACAGAAAAACACGACGCTCGATTTTTTCCCGCATTCAAATTCCGTACAACGATTCCACATCACTCGCCATGTTTCTCGTCAAGGTTAAAAAATCGTACCTCTTGATTTTTATTTTTATTTCGTTCGATGTTAATCCTGTTTTTACACCCTTTTTCGGTCTTGATTTTACAATTTTCAGACATGGAGATCGGTAGCTTTTGGTGTATTTGGGTACAAAGATTTCACCAAATCTGGTTTCATGTGAGAGCCCCCTTTCTGTTTCAACACTTTTACTATGTGTATTCGATCTTTTCTCTGTAATGGGTTTTGCTCTAACTTCAATAATTTCCGGAAAAATTGAATCTTGATTGTGTTAGCACTTAAGCCCAATAAAAAAAAAAAACAAAAAAACCAACTAGATATAGAGTTATTCATGTATTTTGTTTTTTCAATTTTCAGAGAACATTCAAAAAAGTTCAAACCAGAAGATACGCAAGTGCAAATTGAAGGAAAAAACTGCATTGTCACCGGAGCAAACTCTGGCATCGGTTACGCAACCGCCGAGGGCCTTGCCTCACGGTGCTGGTTTTTATTTTACGACTTTTTTTCTCTGAGGAGAATCTTTCTGTTTCAAATCTTCGTGTTTGTTAAGTAGTTGGTTCTTATGCAGTGGGGCAACCGTGTATATGGTTTGTCGGAGTAAGGATAGAGGCGAGGCCACTCTTTCTGAAATCCAATCGGCAACAGGAAACAAAAATGTTTTCTTGGAGGTGTTTTAACTTTAATTTGGCCTTCTCGTTTTTAGAATTTTCGTCTTTGAGGATACTGATTTAAATATACTCTTAATATGATAGGTGTGTGATATCTCTTCAATCAGCGATGTCAAGTCTTTCGCTTCTAGATTCTCTTCAAAGGATGTGCCAATTCATGTCCTGGTAATTTCATTTCTTGATCGAGTTTTCTAAACTCTCGGGATTTTTGAGTAATGAATTATTTTATGAATTGTATCATGCTGCCGATGTTTAGATATCAGTTTAGCAAATCGATACTCTGCTCTCTTTGCATAAAATCAATTACAATAATGCCCTTGATGCGTATTTGTCTTTCGAAACAAAATATTTGTGATGATTATTTCGTAATTTGCAAGTAGCACCTATTGAGCCTTATTTCTGATATTGACATTTTGTTTTGATGCTTCAAGGTGAACAATGCTGGTTTACTCGAGAATAAACGTGTAATCACCCCAGAAGGGTACGAAGGCTTCATTTGTTTTCATAACTAATTTGTGCTCTTTCTTTCTTTCTCGTATACGAACTAATTCAGTTTTTTTGGGCATCAGTTATGAGATGAATTTTGCGGTAAATGTTCTAGGGACTTACACTTTAACACGGCTCATGTTGCCGCTGCTAGAGAAGGCGGCTCCTGATGCTCGTGTCATCACAGTTGCATCTGGCGGAATGTATACATCTCCTTTAACGGAAGACTTGCAGGTAAAAACATTTTTATTTGTTTGTTCTTTGACTTTCATTAATTTCGTAAGCAAAGCGGTTTCATTTTACCTTGATAACTGATTTTATGTTCTTGTTCTTAACAGTTCAGTGGTAATAACAAATTCGACGGGGTTGAACAATATGCCCGGAACAAACGAGTGCAGGTAGCATTGACAGAAAAATGGGCTGAAGTGTACAAGGATAAAGGTATCGGCTTCTACTCGATGCACCCGGGTTGGGCTGAGACACCTGGAGTTTCGAAAAGTTTGCCTGATTTCTCTAACAAGTAAAAAGACATTTTTTTTTTTTTTTTTTCCTTTTCTTTATGATAATTCTCGTCGCTTACAACGTTGAATCGATGTATGCAGGTTATCAGGAAAACTTAGAACCAGTGAAGAAGGTGCAGACACTGTAATCTGGTTGGCTTTACAGCCGAAAGAGAAGCTCTTGTCGGGTGGGTTTTATTTCGACAGAGCCGAAGCACCTAAGCACTTGCCATTTGCAGCTACAAAAGGCTCTCATTCGGCCATAGACAACATTGAGGGTACCCTCGAAACATTGTCCGGTTTGTAAGTCGTCCTAGTTTTAATTATCGTCAAGACTCCTTTTTTATCGTAAACTTAGTTCGGATAATGAAAACTTTAAACGGGTTTCGGATGAGTGTTGTTGTCCCGGACGAGTTTTTTAATGTTTGTTGGGTGGTTGTATATAAAATCGAGACTTACTGGTGTCGAACCAATACGAGTTTGGTGTTGGTGTCGAAAATGAATTACAGAACAGTTGTGCATCATCTTTTCCTGTTTTTTACTTTCATAAAAATGCACACAATTGTCACTCATATATGAACTAGAAAACAGTTTATTTTTTACTCTTAGATACACATTTGAGTAGAAATTTGCAAAATGGGGCTCAATAATTGTCTAAATTACTAAAGCTCCCCAATGGGTCACTCTTCTTCTTCTGCTCCTCCATGCACATTCAAGACTTTGCTCTTTCTGGACCAGTACTGTTCGAACCTCTGTCTCGCGTACTCCATGTAGTCGAAGTCTATGTGGTTCACATACGCCTGCGAAAATAATCGTATAATTATAAAAAAATACCCCTGAAGTTTGATTTAATTACATATAGCTCCTCCAGTTATTACAAAATCACCCAGAGCAGGGTTTGCATCATCACAAGTCATAACAGACATGCCCCCCACATACATTTTGTAACTAGACTAAACGTCGACACAAAAAACGTGAAAATGAACAGAGACGGAAACCAGATGATTACCGAGATCACCCCCCACAGTCCCCAGAAGATGTGGGTTGCAAGAGTGTACTTGTTAACATCATCTTCAAGTTGATCTAAGGCTTTGTCACTCGGTTCTTGGCCTGCATGCACTAATTCAAGGGCATGTTTGTAATTATGAAAAATAAATGGGAGTTTATTGTAATTAGCCAGAACCTCTGGGGTAGATTTTGTAATTATTCAAAAAATGAAACTGATAAAACCAACCTGCAGAAGTGAGGTATTGCTTTATGAACCTTCGGCGCTCATCCAATTCTGTTGACAAGTTTAACACAGAAGTGATTTGCAATATCATACGCGAAACGACGAGATTGTATACTTAAAATGTGAAAAAAAATTACTACTACTAACCAGGATATTTACTGTAATCCAAGACATGAGGTGTGTCTGTGTGATAATCTGCCGCCATCTCACAGAAGTGATTCGCGATATCATACGCGACGGGGTTGTAACTCGCGTACTCGTAATCCTTCGATTCAAGAAAAAAAAAAGTTACCTTTTTTTTTATCCAACCGATTTTTTTTTTCCGAAAAGAGAAGGAATAATAACATACAATCAAAGTGATGGTCCTATTCTTGTCACTGATCATAATGTTACCATATTGCAAATCATTATGGCAAAACCCAATAATCTCTTGATCGCGAACAGAGATTACTTTCTCCAGTAACTCGATTTCCTTCTCTAATCCGTCCAACCGATATTCCCTTGCATGTTCCAGAGTGCACAAACCTTTAGCCACATCGAGCCATTTTCTGAAAGATCGAAAAACATAAAAAAAAAAAAAACTTTTTCATTTTTCGCATCGGATGAATATGGTATATATATAAATGTATATACCTCAGTCTGTTCCACAAGATCGGGTTTTTGGGACCGGGCATGTCGAGGCTATGAAAGGCTTTCATTTTCGATGCTATGAGGGACGATATTTCCGGGTCCCGGAGGTCATGAGCTGAAAGTGTCTACAATTTGTAATTACACAAAACTTCAGGGGTCATTTTTGAATTATCCCAAAATCAAAGGACTCGGCGGAAAAAAAGTTAGTTTCACATACCCTTGCATGAATGAACTCTTCGACTCTGCCCTCCGGGAATCGGGCCAAGAGCTTAGGCCCGTGGCCTTGGCCCGACAGGCGCTCGAAAGTCCGAATCTCGTCGTCTCGGTCGAAGAAATGCTCGACTCCATCCCCGTACATCCTCACCAAGACAGTCCTCGTTTGATCGGACTTTGTGGGCCAGCTGATTCGGTATATCTCGTTCGTCATGGCCCCACTCAGATGGTCGACTCTCAGAGTTCTTGAATCGAAAGCTTCTCCCCAATTTGAAGCGATTGATTTCAGCAGCGTCGGTAAGTTCTCGGGGAGATTGAGTTCTGGGAATCCATTTGTCTTCACAGCCATCGAATGATCAAAAGTAAGTTTTTTTTTTTTTTTTTTTGAATTATTGAAAGTGAAATTAGTTATGAAGAGTGGACTTATTATATAGAGCTGAAACAGTAGTAAATCAATACCTGAGGCTGAGGATATGCTGCGACAGTCGACACGCATCATCGAGACGCGTGCTGGCGTCTAGAGAACCAATGGGATGTCGACACGTGTGCATCACCTCAAATGTAAACGACCAATAACGAACTTATGGCCGGGTTAGTAATTTTCACGGTGGACTTTCCGTGTTAGTTTTCCGATTTTGGAGACCATTTTAATCTCATTATTAATAGTCATATTTTTTATTTTCAATTATAATTTATGAAAAAAACATAACATCAGTAGTAAAATTTTGGACATTAGAATATTTTTAAATTTAATGGTGTGATATGTATATAGTCTAATCTTAGTGGCATAACGGCTCCACACATCATTGATTAATTGGAAGATATATTCTTAATGTTTGGTCAATAATGAGAGGTTATATTCTTATACGTTATTGCTAAAAATATCAAAATTCATTTTGACGGTTCTGGTACGTTATTGCTAGAAAAAATCAAAATGAAATTTAAAAATTAATTGTGATTGTTCTTATCAAAGGCGGATTTTTATGAGTTTAATATAAAAAAACAATACTCTTAAAATAGGAAATTAGGCATATTGCCTTTTAAATAATACTCCAAATATCAAAGTAAGGGTACTAATAATTAAAGAATTAAAGGTATACCTATTTTACCTATATACAAATCACCCTTTAAAAAATAGGTATAATAAAATATAAAATAAAATTATATTTTAAAGTTTTTTTTTTACTTGTGTTTGGAAGTATTTTAGATGTAGAAATTATTCATTAAAAAAAAAAAAAAAAAACACCTTCAGGTTCAGATTCAACCTCCACTTCGCCGACAGGTCCGACACTTCGATTTTTCCTAATTGATTTTTTTTATCGAAAATATTGTATCTGAAGTTTTTAATTCTGTTTACATTTGATTTTTTTTTTGCAGCTGAAGAAATGTCGAGGAACGCGAAGACTGAATCACCTGGTAATGCTCGCATCCAATTTGAATGCGTTTTTTTTTTAATCAGGGTTAAGGGTTTGGAAAACAAATGTTGAGGATTATGCTGTCTGAGTATATTGTTGACACATTTGATTGGATAATTGATAAAATTATTACTGTTGTTTTATTTTTTAAATGAATGAAGTGAATTTGTTGTTTGAATTGAACTGATGCTTGCAGAAAATGCACTTAGATTCACATCATCAAATTCTGGAAATAAGGAACATATGGTTCTAGAAGCAGGCACCGCACAACGCAATCCATTTGATATTCTTGGCGTTTTATATGGTAATTTAATCGGTATCGTCTTAATTCATGTTATAAGGTGGACTGATTTTAATACTTAAACCAACCGGTTATCGTATTTTGTGTTATGAAAGCAACAGACGAACTTTAAAAGTGTTCAAGTCATGTTTGGACATACCTCAATGTGCCTTCGTCGGGATTTTATTTATTTTGAATCATTTAAGATTACTCTGACATTACTTTCTATTTTTATTTTATTTATTTTATTTTGTATTCGGGGCTGTGCAGAGAGTGCTGTAGCAGGGGCTGCTGCTGGTGCAGTGGTGGAATCTGTTTTGTATCCTATAGACACTATTAAAACTCGATTACAAGCAGGTCAATTTTTTAAACGACTTAAAAAAATCTGATTAGTAATTTTTAGTCTATGAATAAGAACCCACTTTGATTTCTATATTATTTACTTGGACTTGTGATTTATTTTAAATATAATATTCTCTTACACTTTTGCGGCTTCTATTTAGGCAGTTCGTGGTGGGGGTGAAATTATTTTGAAGGGCCTCTACTCTGGGTTGGCTGGAAATCTTGTTGGTGTTATACCGTAATTATTTTAAATTGGATATAGATTTTTTACTCCTTTTCTTTTTATCCATCAGAATGCCCTGCATTGACTTTCATTTTGCGCAGTTTTTGTTCGAGCACACATTACATTTTTTATCCTGCATTCATAAATAGCAATGAATTTTACTGTTACTTTGTTTGGTCCTAATTGTTTTTACAGGGCATCAGCACTATTTATTGGTGTATACGAACCTACAAAGCAGAAATTGCTTGAGATTTTTCCTGAAAACTTGTCTGCCTTAGCACACTTGGTAAAACAGTAGCTAAATTAGAGTATGATTTGTGATGAGTTTTTTTTTTTTTTCGTTTTTTTATCATTATTTTGAAATAATTTATCCATTTAGGCTGCAGGTGCTGTTGGAGGAGCTGCTTCTTCTATAGTCCGAGTTCCTACTGAGGCATGTTTGTTTCTGTCCACGAATGCACATAATTATTATGTGTATATGAAATATGTATTTATATTTGGTGTAATTACACGGTAGGACATATATTACTAGTAAAGTTTTGTAAATAAATGTTTCTATGTAATTTGGATGACAATGTGAATCACTAACAGGTTATTAAGCAAAGGATTCAGATTGGTCAATTTGCTTCAGCGCCTGAAGCTGTTCGACTTATAGTTGCAAAAGAGGGTTTTAGAGGCCTTTACGCGGTATGTGGTACGGTTTTATTCAACAGATTCGATAAAAGTGAATTTCTTTTAAGGTGTACTAGATGGTGTTGTTTCATAAAATGTTTTTATATTTAAATGCACAAATTTTCACCCTCTTTATATTTATGCCTTTTGCTTCTTGCTTTTTTCCGACTTTGAAGGGTTTTGGATCGTTTCTATTGCGAGATTTGCCTTTTGATGCAATTCAATTCTGCATTTACGAGCAGCTTCGAATCGGGTACAAGTTAGCTGTAAGTTGATTTTCTTCTTTTCGTCCTTTTGGTGTTCAGCAAAGGTGGCATAAATAAGTATAATAGTTACAAACATATTTTTTCTTGCATTACTTATTAGGAAATTATGGCTGTATTGGAGAACATCTCGTGCAAATAAATTGTATTCTTCTGTTGTGCTATTAATTGTATAATTGTTTATGCTACAGGCAAAAAGGGAACTGAAGGATCCTGAAAATGCAATTATTGGTGCCTTTGCAGGTAAATTTATAATTATACAGTATATTACAAAATTTTCACATTTTTATTATCCTAGCGAAATTGTGTCGCACGTTTTTACACATGTAACTGTAGTATTTTTATAAATGTGCAAGCTTTGTTTTTGGATTATGAAGGGGTAAATGTTAGACAAAACACAAATCCCAGGAAATGAGTTAATGATGATCCCTGCATTGGTTCGGGATCTTTGTGTGCAATTATATTCGTCTTACATCGAAACTTTAGTTTGCAGTATGTTTAGGCTGGGATTGTTTTGGTCAATTTTTTTCTAAAACCTCATTTTTCTCTATATTGTTTGTGTATTCTTTTTAATTAATTTCTTTGATTAGTCAACAATATTACGGTTCTATTTTCTAATAGGTGCAATCTCTGGTGCTATTACAACTCCCCTTGATGTCATAAAAACCCGATTGATGGTGCAGGTGCGCTTGAGATGTTGCTATAGATTATGTATCTTAACTTTGAAGATTTCATCTGTCTATTTAATTTAACTGAATTGAACTTAACTCACAGGGATCGACCAAGCAGTACAACGGTATCATCCACTGCGTTAATACAATTCTAAGAGAAGAAGGAAGCTCGGCTTTTATCAGGGTGTGTCCTTTTGTTCCATTTAATATGTCCTAATTAAATGCTTCAGCTGTATGCCAAGGGAATCGTACTAACAATTTATAAGAAAAAAATACCTTCATAATTACAGAAGAAAAAACTCTAATATCACTCTATAAACTGGATTTATTTGTAATTAAAAGAAACTTTGTGGGTACTTTTGTAATTTATTCAGGTTTTTTTTACAAGTTTTAAACTTGACTGTTATTTGTAATGTAATGAAATGAAACTTGGTGGGTACTTTTCTAATTTATGCAGGGTATTGGGCCTCGAGTGGTGTGGATCGGGATCGGCGGTTCGATATTTTTCGGAGTTCTTGAGAAATCGAAGCAGCTACTTGCCCAGAGACACCCTCCTCGTAAAGACGATTGAATTTACTTTTTAAGATTTATTAGTACAAATTTAATTAAGATCCGTCTATTTACATTATTACCATCATTAATTACCATCTGATGATGCTCATAGAAGTTTTAAGAGAAAACGCTCCATATTCAAATAATCAAATACTGTATTTCATACTTATACTCTCTCTCTCTCTCTCATTATAGTATCTCTAATTTTGCCTTGGCTTCACTGTGTTACTACGGTCACACCCGACAGCTCACTGCTCTTGACTGACTGTAATTTTTTGGTCCTAAGTGAACTATCAACATTTGGTTGGATCGTGCCATCATGGACGGATCAAGCTAAATTGAGCCCGGGAATAGAGGCTTGGGTCAGGCCTGGACATCAATGTGCACCTCAAAGGTTAGCATAGAATGAACCCACTTTTAAATTCTAATTGAGTTACTAAAAGAAGTGGGGTTCAAATTTATTAATTTTAAATTTTAAAATCGAATGCTCTAAAATTTTATAGATAATTTCTTTATAATGTTAATATATTAATTTTATAGTATTTTAAATAACTTACCAAAAATTACTTATCAAATCAATCTTTACTTTAGAAGTATTTTTCTGTTTATTATTAGTATTATTATTCTCACCAAAAATGAGGAAAAACCACATCTTGATATTGATAATTTCATTGATATTTTCAAGAACACTATAGTATTTTGATTTGATTTTTACAACCAGCTAACTCAAATAATACGAGTATAATTCATATATAAACTTGTGTTAATTCATAATAATCATTTAAAAAACATTTATGTTTCATTAAATTCACTAATTTTATTTAGGTAAATTTTGAAAAATTAAATTCACTAATTTTATTTAGGTAAATTTTGAAAATAGGGTAATTTTAAATGTTTTTACATGATTAAAAGCACTAATTTATTCTTACTAATTATTCTAATAATAAATTAGGGTAAATTTTCAAATATAACTTTATTAACATATACACACGTACATATGTGTAAGGGAGGGTATAATAGTCATTAGCAATTTTAAAAGTTAGTTACTTATTAGAGTTTTTTACAGAGGAAAAAACTCTAATATCACTCTATAAACTGGATTTATTTGTAATTAAAAGAAACTTTGTGGGTACTTTTGTAATTTATGCAGGTTTTTTTTCAAGTTTTAAACTTGACTATTATTTGTAATGTAATGAAATGAAACTTGGTGGGTACTTTTCTAATTGTGGGAATACAACATTTTAAACACAAAAATAAAAAGTACATTTATTTTGTCCAACTTATAAAAACTACATTTATTTTAGACACTTTGCAAAGGAAATGTCTAACTTACCCTTACTTTTATTTTTCTCTCAAATAATAATACAAAAAAGTTTTTAAAACATTTTAAAAACTCAAAATATCAAAAAAAAAAAAAGTGGGGCCCACGAAAATCAGATTTGTGAGTTGGTGGGGGTGTTTATTGCATGCATGAATGCATCATTCTTCCCCTACTCAAACCCTCAAACCCTAAACCCATTTCAAAAAACCAACTCTTAATTCTCTCTCACACAAAAATCATCTCTCTACAAGAACTTACTTCTGAGTATACGTGGGAAGGGCAGCCGAGTTCGCCGGCCGAAAGGTACGTCGAAAAGCGTCGATTCTGGTTTTTTTTTTTCGATTTCCTGTAAAAATTCATAACTACACGGTGGCTACACGGTGGGTTTCCCAGACCGTGTAGTCACCGTGTAGTTATGAAGATTATCCGGTGTCTCCGGTACACGGTTCGCACTACACGGTGTTTTCCGGTCACCGTGTACCGGATAGTGTCTCGGTACACGGTGACCGAGAGACTATCCGGTACACGGTGCTAATAGGTCACCGTGTACCGGATAGTTTCTCGGTCACCGTGTACATAAGCCGTTTTTTCATTTTTTTTTTTAAATTGTCTAATTATGGCTTTGTTTATGCTTTTGGATGGATATTTTGGGTTCCCCCACTGAATTCAACTTTGTTTTGTAATTGTAGATGTCGAATCAACGAATCACGATACGGTACGGTGGTCGTTGGGATCGAGCGGCCTATGTTGACGGAGTAGATATGTGTCTCTTCTTTCGGAGGGAAGAAATTACACTCGACGCCCTTACGAGCCGGATTCGTTTGGTTTTGCGCCCTCCACCCAATGCCGAGTACATGTTGTACTATTTTACCCGAGGCTACGACGCGAGAAGCGTGCGAGCTCCTATGCTTTGCGACGGGGATGTCTCCCGCATGTTAGACGAGCAAGGGGATGAGTGCTTTGTGTTCGTCGTCCAAATAGAGGCACAACAAGCTGCGCCGGAGGTGAATATCGGAGAAGAAGCTCGGGATTCGGGCGTACCGTCAGAGGAAGAGAACGAGAACGAGGCGGTACATACTTTCGAGGACGAGGAAGAAGCCCGTCAGTCCGATCTCTTGGAATCTTTGACCACGGAGTGGACCGAATGGATTAGACAGCCGAGCGTGGTTAAAAAGCTAATGTCGCGCCGTAATATGTCCTCGAGTTCTTATGCGGGAGGCGCCGAGCAAGCCGAAGCTTCTCAGAATGCACAGAATAATCCACAGCGCAACTGGATCATTCCACTGTCGGGGTTTGACCCCGCTGTTCCGTTGCAGTCTATCGAACACCAACCGATTTATGGTCAGATGGCAGTCGGAGCCACGTTCCGAAAGAAACAGGATCTGAAGGTGATGGTGGGGTTGTATCACATGGAGAATAACGTAGAGTGCAAAACTGATCGCTCGAACACTAATCGGGTGACGTTCGTTTGCAAGACGGGGCGTGAAAAATGTACGTTCAAATTGTGTTCTACGGGTTCCGATGACACCCTTTGGAGGATCACGAAGCTGAACTTAAATCATACGTGCCGAAACAATTTGGGGCGACTTGCGGATCGACAAGTGTCGAGCAGGGTTGCGGCTACTTTCTTTGCACGTATGTTAGTCGGCAGTCGGGAACTGGTTCCGAAAGATATGGTTGAGGATTTGAGGAGATTGTACGGAGTTCACATCAGCTACAACTTCGCCCTGCGGACGAGGAACCTTGCGCTTGAAATAGCGTACGGCGACTATGAGGGATCATATCAGAGGCTCCCGTCATATCTGTACATACTGAGAGAACATAATCCCGGGACACAGTACGATATTCAGACGACCGACCAGGGCGTGTTTTGCCGCATGTTTGTTGCGCTCAGGCAGTGCATTCGTGCATTTGAGCAGGGCACTCTGAGGCCTGTGATAGTAGTCGACGCCACCCATTTGAAAGGGAAAAACACTGGTGTGATGTTTGTCGCATGCACAAAAGACGGGAACGAGACTATTTTCCCGCTTGCGTTTGGTATCGGTCCGATAGAGAATGACGAGGAGTGGACGTGGTTTCTCCAGCACCTCAGAGAGATCTGCTCATTGTGTCCGACCAGCATAAGAGCATCGCGAATGCTATTCGGAGTGTCTATCCCCATGCTACCCGTGCGTTGTGCTATCACCACCTCTCGATGAATCTAGCACGGTACGGCCAGCAGCTGATCAAGGCTCTATGCAATGCTGCTTATTCTTATCGGGTGGATGATTTTGACAAATACCTTTCGGATGTGGAGAAACTCAGTGACAGTGCTTATAGGCGCCTTACTGATATTGGGGTTGAGCACTGGGCGAGGTCAAAGTGTGCTGTACGACGATACGGTTTCATGACATCGAATGCGGCCGAAGTCTTCAACGCTGCTATCAAATGGCCACGGCGATTACCTGTCTGTGCGATGCTCGAGGCCATTCGTGCGATGATTGAGAGATGGTTTGACGAGAAACGAAGGAAAGATAACGAGAGACAGAATGGTGGACATGAGCTGACCGAACTGGCATTCCTCAAGTTGTCTGCTCAGGATGAGTTGAGCCGTTCTTTTACCGTTCGGGAGGTCAGTGCGAATGCTCGATACAGAGTTCAGGAGGAGGACAGGTCTTATCTTGTGGATATCGCGAATCGCACTTGTGAATGTCGGGAGTTCGACTTAGACCTAATACCGTGTCGTCATGCTTGTGCCGCTATGAGGTATGATATCATTTTACCTTTAAATTTAATTTTAAACAGTTGATTCCACTAACTTGTTTGTTATTATTATGTAGACGAGCCGGATTTTCACCGTACGATTTCGTGAGCCCTTATTTCAAGATGAGCAGCCATGTCGAGATGTACGCGACGCCTATTGTGCCGTTGCCACATTATGATGATTGGGTGGTCCCACCGGATGTGGCATCGTACGTAGTTCTTCCTCCGGTAGCGGGTAGACAGGCTGGACGTCCGAGGGTGACTCGTGTTCGTTCCGGAGTTGAGAGCTCTACACGACGTTTGAAGGTTTGTACAATTAATATCATTTCGTCGTGTGCAGGCTTGGACCTAATATCGTGTCGTCGTGTGCAGGTGTGTTCGAGATGTAAGGGCGTAGGTCACAACATGCGGAAGTGCACGGTTTTTATCCCACCCGAGGCTGTTGATTTAAATGTCCCTGCAGAAGAGACGGGAACGCAAGAGTCGAGCCGAAGAAGACAGAAGAAGAAGTGCAGCATCTGCAAAAACGAGGGACACACGAGAACAAAATGTCCAATGAACACGGAGTGACAAAGTTCGAGATTGGGTTTGGTTGTTTTATCGGTGTTTTTAAACTATTTGAGACTAATATTGTTTTATTATCGTCTATTCTCGTTGGATTTTGGACATTTGGTGAGTTTTAGGTTATTGTGTTTGTTTTAGGTTCTTGTGTTTGTTTTAGTTTATCTTGTGAGTGTGAAATATGTGAAAAAACAGGTTGGGAATTAGGCTTTGGGGGCAAGGGGGGATTTACTTATCTGTTTTTTAGAAGGTACATATATTACTTTTGCTAATTACGTTCATGGAATACTACTAGCCCAACTGGTTAGCCAAAATTTAGAAATTGAATGGAAAACTAGAGGTCAGGGGCTCGAATCCTAAGAGCCCCATTTTAATTCTTTTTTTTTACACGGTACCGGGTAGCACCGTGTACCGGTAAGAAATTTTTTACACGGTACCGGGTAGAACCGTGTACCGATAAAAAAAAAATACTTATCTGAATTTTAGACGGTACATATATATTAATGTTGCGAAATACGTACATGGAATATTACTAGCCCAACTGGTCAGCCGATATTTGAAAATGAATGAAAACCCGGAGGTCAGGGGCTCGAATCCTAAGAGCCCCATTTTATTATAATTTTTTACACGGTACCGGGTAAAACCGTGTACCGGTAAGCAAAGCACCGTGTACCGAAAAAAAAAACGCTTAGTTTTGCCACCGTGTAGACCACCGTGTAGCCACCGTGTAACTTAGAACTGAAGTAGTTTTTTTTTTATTTTGAAGCATTTCTACAGTTTTTTTGTTGTTTTGTTAAGCATGAAACATTATTTTAAAGATTAGAAACATCCAATAAACAAAATAACAAATCCAATTTAGGAATACAAATAGGAGATGCTTGGAATGTTGACCGTTTTTCGAACTTTTTACTAATATTGTGACAATCTTAACTACATAGGTAATACATTGTTCATGCGTAATCACTTAATTCGTCAAATTCAATAGTTGATAGTGTTTTTTTAATCATTTTGATTATTAAAATGATGTTTCATACTACAATAACAAGTTAACAATCGAAAAATGCCTTAAAATCAATTAAAATGAATTAATGACCTAAACTACACGGTGGACACCGTGTAGGGCACCGTGTACCGGTAGCCACCGTGTAACCGAGTACTGCCCAGAAAATCCACCGAGCAGTTCTTGGCTACACGGTGATCTCGGGATGCTACACGGTGGCCACCGTGTAACCGTATGTCACCGTGTAGCAGAGGCAGACAACCTGTTTTTCACATTTTTTCCACCCAAATCGATCAAAACAAACACCTATTTCACCAAAATCAATCAAAACACACATATTTCACCAAAACACACCTAAAATAGTTTAATTGTTTTACAAATTATATTAAATTAATAAGTTAATATATTATAAATAATTTTAAAAAATTTTGACGGGATTTATTTAGTTAATATAAAAGCTAAACCTGCAAATCAATCTCAATACACATACCACTCTGTCCAAACACATGCACACAAAAAAGTCTAAAATCATCCAAAATACAAATCAATCGACTCGATGACTCAAACTGAAGATTTTCCGAGCGACATATCGGCGATACTTCACCAAGTACCCGTCGTCGATGTCTTTATCCCGGTGATTGAGGTGCTTGTTGACGAGACGATACAGGTACATGCACACGTAAGGGCCGCAGTTGTTGTTGTCGACTTGGACAAACTGATCTATCGGGGCTTCGACTTGGATAGGAGTCTTCTTGTGGGTTCGATGGAAAAGGTTTATACCGTCCCAAAATCCTGCAGCCACCAAGAGACGAGGCAACAACTCCAACAACGGAGACAGTACAAGAGACTTGGCAGATAGATCCGGAGAACGCCACCACAACGAGTCGTACAACTGTACAGTCCAGTGGTCCAGGTCAATCCGTATCACGATCCAATGTTCCCCGGAATTACACACCGTTATCACCTTAAAAAAAAACAAAAAAAAAACGTTATTTACAATTAAATTAAAATAAAAAGTTGAATTAAAATCGAATAAAAATGTACGGTTCTTTAAATTACCTCTCGTGCGAGTTCCCAACTCTCGTGTCTCTCGTCTCCCGTGATGTATTTCAGCATGTAGTCCGGCGGTGCCCAGGTCTCATATTTCCTCTCCAAGTTCTTTCTCTTTACGTGTTGTGCCGGAATCTTAACCCTAGCGTACTGGGTCCTCAAAGCGTTCTGTTAATTAAAAATAAATTTAAACGATTAGTATTAGGAAAATGAAAAAAAAACGTGTATTTGATAGGATAATTGGAACTTACGAAGAACTCGGTACACAAGAGTATAGTCTTCTTTGGAGAGACTCCATCTTTTAAAGCCCTGTTATGCTTTATCTTGTCTTGCAGGTACAAAATGTACATGTCAATCTCCTGAAAAATATACATATTAGAGTTAAGCACAATTTAATAAACATTATAAATTTCAAAGTTTAACTACAAATTAACTTACCATGTTCGAGTACCAATGATGTAGTGACTCAATCCGCTCGAAGTAGTCCTGGTCCAGAGTGAGTCCGTTGTAAGGGATTTTGACACTCATTCCATGCCCGTCACGACGGAACATCGAATAGAGCCCCCTAACCTTCTTGCTGCCAGTGCGTCGGAACTGCTGGACGTACGGGCTCCGAAGAGCTGCCGAGGGCCTCCTCACACGGGGTCCGAGACTACTACTCTCGGCGACATCATCCTCCTCCTCATCAGCCCCAAGTTCTTCCTCCTCTTCCGACAATGCAATCTCCTTTTCGTGTTCATCCTCCACGGGAGATGTCAGCTTGAACAACTGGACCTGCGACTCAGGAGGAAAAAAAGTCTCTTCATCAACGATAATCTGCGGTTCATCAGCCCCCTTCGGTACAATAAAACCAGGATCATCCTCTGGCCGAACATACTCTGGCCGATAAACAGGAGTCGGACCGAAGATGCTGTCGGTGTGAATCGGTGGGAAGGGAGCGAAGACAGCCTGGAAATCACGCAGCCCCCTCGGTGGCGAAAACTGACCGCTATCTCCAACGGTCGAGAATATCTGGGTCGGTGTGCGATAGCTATCGCCAACGACCTGCTGCTCGTACTGGAGAACATGCTCGTACTGGGGCACATGCTCGTACTGGGGCTGCTGCTGCTCGACCTGAGGCTGCTGCTCGACGTGGGTCGACTCGGCATGGAAAGACTCGGCATGGGTCGGCTCGACAAGTGGCGACCTGCGATAACCATCCTGAAAGTGATAATCATGTGGCCAATCCCCACACGAAACCCTGACATCAACGTCCACTAACTCGGGCTCCGAGTCCTGAAAGCGAGGAGGCGCGCTGATAGAATGCCGAGCAGCCGGAAAACCGCCCCGAGATGCATCAGAAGGGCAGGGGCGAGGCCGGGAGTATCGCCTGCGGTCGAAGAAGCCCCGAATCTGCTCCATCAGACTGTCGTTGCCCTCCTTCTGTACCCTCCTCATCCGGGTAGTCAATCGGCCCATAAATCCCGTCTCAGACTCATCGTTGAGGATCTTGTGGAGCCGTCGATCAATGCGCCGATCAGTACTGTCATCTGAAGCCTCAGGTGCCTCAGGTGCCTCAGGTGCCTCAGCTACAGGAGAGGACTCTCGTCGGGCTCGGTGAGATCCACGCTGAGATGCACGCCGCTCGGCAGATGAATCGGGTGTGATGTCATCACGCGTGCGTCGGCTAGTCTGAGGGTCATCGCCCATCATCTTGGACACGCGTCCGGCCACGCGCTCAATCAAGTTCTTCTTCTTCTTCACCTTTACTACAGCCGGTGCTACTCTCGATGCTCCTCTCGATGCTCCAATCCTAGCAGGAGGAACGTACCTCACTTCGTCTGCTCCTCTGTTGAGGAACGAAGTGTAGTACTCAGTCCTCGCCTCCTTGCGTGTCGGCTCTAGAGTCGAGAGGACCACAAGCTGAAAAAAAATGAAAATTTATTTATTAAGCATTAATTAAAGGATATAAATAATTTAAAACATTAATTTCACAAAATTTACCTCAGCGTTCTCGAAGAAATGAGTGAAATCGAGGTTGCATGCAACCGAAGTCCAGTTGAAAAACCGAGGCCTGGTAATTTTTTCGTTTCGGACTCCGCAGGCATTGCCCAGGCTCGGTATAGCCTCGTACGACCATAGCTGAAAGGCCCAAGCTGGGCCGTAAAAGTGGAATGCCCTCGAGTTAACCTGACCGGGCATCGTCGCAGCTATGGAGATGTAGTGCGACATGATCTGCCAGGAGTAGGATCCCCAGGGAAACGAATCCCATCCGGCAACGTCCTCCACAAAAGCCCAAGCCCAAGTGTCGATCTTGATATCGTCTCGGCCCAACAAGAAATAATAGTAAATCAGCGAGTTGGCCGCCTTCAGGTAGTCGGCAGGATCCTGACCCATACTCAGAGACGAGAATACCTTACGGAAATCTCTAATAACCGTCGCCTGTCTGAAGTGTCTATAGTAAATAGAGTCCTCAGAAATAGTGTGGGTGGTGGCCGAAGGATCAAAAGAGTGACCACCGAATCGAAGTCCGGTAATCAGGGCAAACTCCTGTGCTCGAAAGCGAATAGTCCGGCCCCCGACGAAAAACCAATGCTCGAATGGAGGTATCGTCGGACCCACGATCTCCCGAGCTAGCAGGTGCTGCATCGCCACAATGGACCTTCCGGTTCTCTTGATCCAGAGCAAATATCCGAAACAACTTTCCCTAAATGTCCGGAAAGTTGCCTTGGTAGGGTCGACGTCCAACAGCGTTTTTCTGATTTCGTCTAGTAATTCGTACCGATCGTACAAATTCATGTTCCTCGTCTGGTGTATGAACTCTGGCCTCCTCCAATTGTAGCCCTCCTGCAAAAATGAAGTTAAATAAATTAATATTACATTAAATTAAATAATAAAACTGAAAATTCAAAAAAAAAAAAAAAATTGATTCTGCTACACGGTAACCGTGTACCGGATAACCGGTACACGGTGACCGAGAAAATCTCACCGTGAAGCGAGATTTTCTCGGTCACCGTGTAGAATGTTATCCGGTACACGGTGTTATCCGGTACACGGTGACCGAGAAAATCTCACCGTGAAGCGAGATTTTTTCGGTCACGTTACCGGTACACGGTGACCAGGCTACACGGTGACACCGTGTAGCGCTACCGTGAAGCTTGGAACAGCAGCGAAAACCCAGATTTTTCAAACATTTTAACGAGCAATTTAACACTGAATTTCGATTCTAAATCATCTAAAACACAATAAGGAACTATAATACACTCAAATACTAGCAATTAACGCATCAAATTGAACACATTATTGAAAAAAATCGAATTTTCGAAATTGAAAAAAACTAGGTTTTGGCACTAACCGGAGCTTGAATCGGCCATTGTGGCTCGTCTTGTTGTTCGTTGTTGTCTGCCATTGCGATTCGCCGGAATTGATGGCCGGATTTTCACGTATTTGATTCTAAAAGGGGCGGCGGTTTTTGGGTTTGGGGGGCCGACGAGAAGAAGAGAAATATGATTTTGGGGGGGACCGATTTTTTTATTAATTTTTGTCCTTTTGTTGTTTTTTAATTAGTTTGTTTTGATTTTTAAAAAAGGTGAGGGTAAAGAGTGTTATGCCATGAAAATCCGCCACCTACACGTGTCAAGAAGACCGGTGCCACATCATCAAAGAAAGAATTAAAGAAGACCAGTCAAAGCCAAAGCAAGAATTATTATCCAAAGAATACAAGAAATCGGACAGGAAAGATCGCACGGGGAAAATAAGACCTTTTCCTAGGGCAGAACTAAGAGAAGAGCAAAAGAGTTACCAGGCAGCAGACAGTGACTTCCCGGGGCGATAACCAGTAAAGTAACCAACAAAGATAGTGGGTTTATTGGTCCACTACATGTTTTACACATGTCAATTGCATGCTAAATAGTTGTCAATAAAGCTAAGTATGTGGCTAATAGGTGTCATAAGAATAGAGAAGCATCACATGCATGAATGCCTATAAATAGATGCTCTTCATATGTAAAGAAGGAAAGAGAGAGAAAAACACTTGTAAAAGGAATTCACTTCCTAAAGTGGCTATGGCCTAAATACTCTATAAGAGAAATAAATACCTGAAAAGGGGGCATTAATGCCTAGTGATCGTGTCGTTTTCGTTATCGTTTCTATTAACCTTTATCTCTTATATTAACAAACATGCACATTGTATTTCTTAAAATGTCTAAGTATGGATATATGAATGAAGAGGAGCTTTGAGCTTCCATTTCCATTACTTATGATTTCTGCATATAAACTCGATCTGTTTGCTTTCTTACTCATTATAAATTAGTATTTGTGTTGTTTGCTAACCCTCCGATTCCAGCGAATCTCACCGTCAAAGTGGATAGTTACCGACAAAGCATAAAACAACCCAAAACATTTGGCGCTAGAAGGACGGAGCATCAAGAATCGAGTTGCAGAAAAGCTTCTAAAGAAACAATGGTTGATGAAAAAAGATCAGCAGACCGCCCCGGGAAAGTTGCCGGCAGATTCTCCCGTGAAAGTTGCCAGCAGATTCCACAGTTAAGGGGGAAGGCCACCATGCACCCATAGATCGAAAAAATGACATTAAGGTAAGACATGCAGCCCTTTATCCTCATTATAAATGCCAAAATAGGCATTCTCATGCATAAAGAGATCTATCATCGTTGATAACTTTGGTGCATGTACCTTTTTTATATTGAATACGCCGGAGAAAATCGATGATGCAATTTTATAGAAAATATATGTTGACTAATCTAGTTAGACATGCAGATAATGCATGCACACCAACACGACCGCCCGGGCGAGCCTCTGAAAGAGGCCCCGGGAAAATCCAGTGAGGCCCCGGGAAATTCCAGTGAGGCCCCGGGAAATTCCAGTGAGGCCCCGAGAAAATTCCAGTGAGGCCTCGGGAAACTCTATTAAGGGCCCGGGAAAGTCCAGATATTTCCCGGTGCAGTACAACCGGGGCCCAGGGAAGTCTAGTTGCGTTCTTAGATCAGATCGCCGGCGAAGGCTTGATTTAGATCAGAACCAAAAAGCAGAATGTGTTGCCATTCCGTCGGAGAGACGAAGCCCAGACAACCAAAATGACATGCACGGGCGCCCATGAGGCTTTTCACCGGGAAGAGCTTCAGCAGCCCTAGGTGATAACCCGGTGATAGCAGATCTGTTCCACCGATTCTCGGATATAGAGAAAAGGGTGAATGAGAGTCAGATCTTGCCGACACCGACCGGTTATCGAAGAGAGCCCCTGGACCCAATGGTCGAGCATGCTCCCATGCATCCAGAAATTCAACTCATGCAAACCAAATTACGGACAGAGTGCAGCAACTATTTTGCAAATGGCCAGGGGGATTTTGCAGTTGGCCGGGGTAAATCTACGGATGAATCCCGGGCAATTCTTAACTCCACCGGCCAAAATAAACGCTACAATTTAAGCGTTGTAACACTCTTTTGGGCAGGCCATTTATGAAAGCCTTTGAGCCGGTGGCCTCGCCTTAATACTCTTGTATCAAATTATGTACTGATCCCCACCGGGGCAGATTGCACGGTGCAGGGCGATCTTTTAATTTACTGATCCCCACCGGGGCAGATTGCACGGTGCAGGGCGATCTTTTAATTTACTGATCCCCACCGGGGCCGATTGCACGGTGCAGGGCGATCTTTTAAATTTTAAGTTATGTTTGTTGTATTTCTCTTATGATTGATATATCGAACTAACACAAAATAAAAGTATTAAAATAAACTTAAAGCTAAAATGCAATTTAACGCCGGACGAACACGGTGAAAAAGGAAACAAGAATTCCAAATGACTTAAAGAAACTTTACAAACAAAAAATCCCGAGCTTAGGGCCTGTAATATCGGTGAGCACCCGAAGCCCAGGACGACTACCGAGAACGGTCGGGGCAAGTAACCCTGATCGGACGGTGCAAGTACTCCTGAACGGACGGTGCAACTAAGCCCGATCGGACGGTGCAAGTACTCCTGATCGGTCGGGGCAAGTAACCCTGATCGGACGGTGCAAGTACTCCTGATCGGTCGGGGCAAGTAACCCTGATCGGACGGTGCAAGTACTCCTGAACGGACGGTGCAACTAAGCCCGATCGGACGGTGCAAGTACTCCTGATCGGTCGGGGCAAGTAACCCTGATCGGACGGTGCAAGTACTCCTGAACGGACGGTGCAACTAAGCCTGATCGGATGGTGCAAGTACTCCTGAGGCCGGGACAAGTAACCCTGATCGGACGATGCAAGTACTCCGGAACGGACGGTGCAATTAAGCCCGATCGGACGGTGCAAGTACTCCTGATCGGCCGGGGCAAGTAACCCAGAAAGGTCAATGTGAGTACCTCAGAAAGACCTATAGCTGGAGTAACCGAGCAAGAACAAACTCCGGTGATTGGAGAAAATCTCACGGACATAAGACTCTTGTGTAGATGTAGTCTCTACCAATCGGTCGGGAAAAGGCTGGGGCCGATGCCCGGGGATGAATACCTAGATCTAAAGGTTAAGACCCGGGTGAAACATAAAGTTGTGATCGAAATAAACAGAGGCCTTTGAGAGCCAAACTAACATTTCTTGATAGGATACCATCAAATCCTGGAGCACCTAGGCGACGTCGAGCAAACTTCATTCTACACAAAGTAGATGATTGGATACATGTCACGAATGCTTTTTGGACTCAAAAATACTGGTGCTACAATTCAAAGGTTAGTAAATACTATTTTTGGAAATTATATTGGTAAAACTATAGAAGTTCACATTGCCAATATTATCGCAATAACTAAAAATGAATATTGTCATGTGAAAAAATCTAATTGAAATATTTGAGATTCTTGAGCATTATAATATGATATTAATTTTGAAATATGTAATTTTAGAATATAAAAGAATTTTCATGGGATAAATCCCACACATCATACACGTGAAAATACTATGTTTATAAAAGACAAAATTTTCTTATCTATTAGCGTACTTGAAGAATCAAACATGTTTCTTACGTGCTTTAAGTAAATTATTCTTATCATGTATTTCTTATTTCAAAATCTAATTGAGTCTTACATATTGCGAAATGCTTTATATATGCTTGCAAATAGCAACACAACTTATAAAAATTATCTAAGGCTTGATTCCACGGAAATCTTCCACAAAACCTCTCGGGATGGGCAAGACATGATCTGCCCGGTATCCCAAAGAGATGATTCTTACGGGGAGTGAGTTATCCTCCCCAGTACCCTTTTTGGACGGGCAAGACATGATCTGCCCGGTATCCCAAAGAGATGATTCTTACGGGGAGTGAGTTATCCTCCCCAGTACCCTTTTTGGACGGGCAAGACATGATCTTCCCGGTATCCCAAAGAGATGATTCTTACGGGGAGTGAGTTATCCTCCCCAGTACCCTTTTTGGACGGGCAAGACATGATCTGCCCGGTATCCCAAAGAGATGATTCTTACGGGGAGTGAGTTATCCTCCCCAGTACCCTTTTTGGACGGGCAAGACATGATCTGCCCGGTATCCCAAAGAGATGATTCTTACGGGGAGTGAGTTATCCTCCCCAGTACCCTTTTTGGACGGGCAAGACATGATCTGCCCGATATCCCAAAGAGATGATTCTTACGGGGAGTGAGTTATCCTCCCCAGTACCCTTTTTGGACGGGCAAGACATGATCTGCCCGGTATCCCAAAGAGATGATTCTTACGGGGAGTGAGTTATCCTCCCCAGTACCCTTTTTGGACGGGCAAGACATGATCTGCCCGGTATCCCAAAGAGATGATTCCTCCGGGGAGTAAGTTATCCTCCTCCGACGCCTCTCGGAACGAGAAGACGTGTTATGCTTGGTGTTTTTAGAGATGATTCTTCCGGGGAGTGAGTTATCCTCCCTTGTCGCCTCTCGGGACGAGATGACATGTTCTGCACGGTACCTCGATGAATGATTCCTACGGGGTTTGAGTTATACTCTCCCGGAACTCTCGGGACCGGCACAACAAGCTCTACTCAATACCTTGGAGAGACGATTATATTGGAGTCTGATTTATCCTCCTTCGAAACCTCTTTAAACCGGCACGACGTGATCCACTCTGTTCCTTGAAGAGATGTTTTCGGAGTTAACCTCCTTCGAAGCCTCTCGGGACGGGCATGAGTTTTTCAGCCCGGTACCTTGACGAGTTGATGATTCCCAAAGCTTCATGTGCGTTAGCACCCTCTACTTAGAGTCGAATGTTGGACATCCGAGGCTTTCCCTGTGCGAGGCACCAGACCTTCCCAGTGTGAAATCCTTGGCTTCCAGATTCCTCAGTACCCAGGAGAAATTAAAATCTCTTGGAAGAATAAAGGTTAAAATCTTACTTTAAAACTTTATAGCCTTTTATGGCAAAATTCTTATGTTATAAACAAAAACTTTATAGCCTTTTATGGCAAAGTTCTTATGTTATAAAAACAAAATTTTATAATCTTTTATATCAAAGCTCTTATAATCTTTTATGGTAAATTTCTTATGTTTTAATAAACAAAATCTTTAAAGCTACGAGCTAAAGTTATTTTGACTTCTTGTAAGAAAGTTATCTTTGTAAAACCTTTTTTACTATCTTATAAATCTTCTCAGTATTTAAAAATGCTTGTATGATTTCAAAGTTATATTTTCTCTATAATAAAGAAAAACATTTTCCCGGGAAAAGGAATAAATTTCCCGGTCAAAATAAAGAATGTTGAGTATTCCTAAAAGAATACTAAGGTTCGGTAAAGACCCAAAAGATCTGCGGATTAGGGGCCGAACACTTCTTTCTGCGTACGGATTCAACAGAGTAAAAGAAACTCAAGAATCGCGCGGGAAGAAGATATTGGTCCGAGGACTATCCTAAGAGGTATTCATCATGGACTGAACCTCAAAAGGGTATTCATGATGGACAAACCACAGGATCGGACAGTCTTTGTAAAAGGAGAGATGGAGGAGAAAAATGTTACTCAGAATCAAAGAATTCCAAGAGGTAACTAAATCCGAAAATCACTTTTGCAGGACAAAGAGCTCACAAAGAAGTCCCAACAAAGTTTTAAAATAAAACGTGGGTGTGAGCCAAGAATTATCTGTTCATAAGAATTACGATTCACCAAACAAGCTAGAATAGACTTGTCAAGTGACAGATAATTATGGTAGAAAAAAGCCTAAAACAAACGGTGGACGGGCTATGTGTAAGACCCAAAGGATAATATCCAAAAGTAACTTACTAAGTTATTACACACCAGCAAAATATAAAAACTTGTCCAGGCAAAAAACTGCCTTTGAAATCCAAACAGAAATAGCAAACATTGTCTTATGGCCTAAGCCCAGATCTTAATCATAATTCACCGTTTCATCGGTGCGATCTTAATCATAATACACCGTTTCATCGGTGCAATCTTAATCATAATTCACCGTTTCATCGGTGTAATCTTAAACGTTAGACACCGTTTCATCGGTGCAATCTTAATCATAATACACCGTTTCATCGGTGCAATCTTAATCATAATTCACCGTTTCATCGGTGTAATCTTAAACATAATACACCGTTTCATCGGTTCAATCTTAATCATAATTCACCGTTTCATCGGTGTAATCTTAAACATAATACACCGTTTCATCGGTTCAATCTTAATCATAATTCACCGTTTCATCGGTGTAAACTAAAACATAATTCACCGTTTCATCGGTGCAATCTTAAACGTTAGACACCGTTTCATCGGTGCAATCTTAATCATAATACACCGTTTCATCGGTGCAATCTTAATCATAATTCACCGTTTCATCGGTGTAATCTTAAACATAATACACCGTTTCATCGGTTCAATCTTAATCATAATTCACCGTTTCATCGGTGTAAACTTAAACATAATTCACCGTTTCATCGGTGCAATCTTAAACGTTAGACACCGTTTCATCGGTGCGATCTTAAACATAATACACCGTTTCATCGGTTCAATCTTAATCATAATTCACCGTTTCATCGGTGTAAACTTAAACATAATTCACCGTTTCATCGGTGCAATCTTAAACGTTAGACACCGTTTCATCGGTGCAATCTTAATCATAATACACCGTTTCATCGGTGCAATCTTAATCATAATACACCGTTTCATCGGTGCAATCTTAATCATAATTCACCGTTTCATCGGTGTAATCTTAAACATAATACACCGTTTCATCGGTTCAATCTTAATCATAATTCACCGTTTCATCGGTGTAATCTTAAACATAATACACCGTTTCATCGGTTCAATCTTAATCATAATTCACCGTTTCATCGGTGTAAACTTAAACATAATTCACCGTTTCATCGGTGCAATCTTAAACGTTAAACACCGTTTCATCGGTGCAATCTTAATCATAATACACCGTTTCATCGGTGCAATCTTAATCATAATTCACCGTTTCATCGGTGTAATCTTAAACATAATACACCGTTTCATTGGTTCAATCTTAATCATAATTCACCGTTTCATCGGTGTAATCTTAAACATAATACACCGTTTCATCGGTTCAATCTTAATCATAATTCACCGTTTCATCGGTGTAATCTTAAACATAATACACCGTTTCATCGGTTCAATCTTAATCATAATTCACCGTTTCATCGGTGTAAACTTAAACATAATTCACCGTTTCATCGGTGCAATCTTAAACGTTAGACACCGTTTCATCGGTGCAATCTTAATCATAATACACCGTTTCATCGGTGCAATCTTAATCATAATTCACCGTTTCATCGGTGTAATCTTAAACATAATACACCGTTTCATCGGTTCAATCTTAATCATAATTCACCGTTTCATCGGTGTAAACTTAAACATAATTCACCGTTTCATCGGTGCAATCTTAAACGTTAGACACCGTTTCATCGGTGCGATCTTAAACATAATACACCGTTTCATCGGTTCAATCTTAATCATAATTCACCGTTTCATCGGTGTAAACTTAAACATAATTCACCGTTTCATCGGTGCAATCTTAAACGTTAGACACCGTTTCATCGGTGCAATCTTAATCATAATACACCGTTTCATCGGTGCAATCTTAATCATAATACACCGTTTCATCGGTGCAATCTTAATCATAATTCACCGTTTCATCGGTGTAATCTTAAACATAATACACCGTTTCATCGGTTCAATCTTAATCATAATTCACCGTTTCATCGGTGTAATCTTAAACATAATACACCGTTTCATCGGTTCAATCTTAATCATAATTCACCGTTTCATCGGTGTAAACTTAAACATAATTCACCGTTTCATCGGTGCAATCTTAAACGTTAGACACCGTTTCATCGGTGCAATCTTAATCATAATACACCGTTTCATCGGTGCAATCTTAATCATAATTCACCGTTTCATCGGTGTAATCTTAAACATAATACACCGTTTCATCGGTTCAATCTTAATCATAATTCACCGTTTCATCGGTGTAAACTTAAACATAATTCACCGTTTCATCGGTGCAATCTTAAACGTTAGACACCGTTTCATCGGTGCAATCTTAATCATAATACACCGTTTCATCGGTGCAATCTTAATCATAATTCACCGTTTCATCGGTGTAATCTTAAACATAATACACCGTTTCATCGGTTCAATCTTAATCATAATTCACCGTTTCATCGGTGTAAACTTAAACATAATTCACCGTTTCATCGGTGCAATCTTAAACGTTAGACACCGTTTCATCGGTGCAATCTTAATCATAATACACCGTTTCATCGGTGCAATATTAAACATTATACACCGTTTCATCGGTACAGGCAAGACATGATCTGCCCGGTACCCATACGAGATGATTCTTCCGGGGAGTGAGTTATACTCCACAGTGCCTCTTTGGACGGGCAAGACATGATCTGCCCAGTACCCATAAGAGATGATTCTTCCGGGAAGTGAGTTATTCTCCCTCGGCGTCTCTCGGAACGAGGAGACGTGTTATGCCTGGTGACTTTAGAGATGATTCTTCCGGGGAGTGAGTTATCCTCCCTTGGCGCCTCTCAGGACGAGATGACATGTTCTGCACGGTACCTCGATGAATGATTTCTACGGGGTTTGAGTTATACTCTCCCGGAACTCTCGGGACCGACACAACATGCTCTACTCAATACCTTGGAGAGACTATTATATTGGAGTCTGATTTATCCTCCTTCAAAACCTCTTTAAAACCGGCACGACGTGATCCACTCTGTTCCTTGAAGAGATGTTTACACAGAATTTGGAGTTAACCTTCTTCGAAGCCTCTCGGTTCAAACTTAAACTTCAGACACCGTTTCATCGGTGCAATCTTAAACATAATACACCGCCTCGTCGGTATAATCTTTAAACATCAGACACCGTTTCATCGGTGCAATCTTAAACATAAAGACATCGCCTCGGCGATGCAAATCCTTAAACACTGCCTCTCCGGTTTATAATCTTAAAAACAGAAAGGGAAACTCCCCGTTGAGGAGTTGTATACCCAGGGGCCATCCAAAGAAATGGCTCACAAGACCATAAAGCCTTTTATGCTACTTGGCACACTTAATCTTAACTTGCAATAGAGTCGAGGATCTAGTGGAAATTTGCCGACTGATTAGAACCGATTCAGACATCACAACATCAGAGGAGATGACCGAGCTCTTTATAAGAGTCCACACCATCTAGACCCCCAGTGGGACGCCCTGGGTGGAGAAGATGTGGGACCTTGTGCGGAATGCGGGAGTGCAAGTCACCCCGCCCCGAGTTCTTACGGAATCCTTTCCTCCTCTGATTGGTGAGCTTGTCTTGAATATGCGTGTTCTAGAAAGAGTCGATGGTCCGATGAGATCGAGGCACCAAAACTCCCTGGTATTCTCAGACGTATCGCAAGGTTTTTCTTTGAAAGAGCAATCTTTAAAAGACACTATCTCATCGGTGCAAGCTAAAAGACACCGTTTAGCCGGTGCAAAACTCAAATAAAGGAGATTCATGGTGATTATACCCATCTCGATTATGATAATAATTCCATCAAAGACCTTATAAAAAGAATTGAATAAACACAGTCCATGAGACTTGATATATTAGATGAAACGCCCGCAGGCGATTACATTTAATCCCGGAGAATCCTAGTTAAGGACCCGGAGAAATATAAAAATCCCTCACAGGGAAAAAATGAGAAGAGACTCAAAAGTCAATCTTTATTCCCCAGGGAGTATACAAGATGAAAATACATCTATGAAAAATCCAAAAACTTTGGTATAGTTCTACTAGTCACGGGGAATCTTTTAAGACTCCCTGGATCTAACACCACAAAAGGAGACTGATAAAATATTGCCCGGGGAAATCCTGCAAATGAGTCCCCGAGAAATACAGAATCAAATTAACAAAAAATTCAGAAATCCAAAAAGGACTAAGTAAGTCCAATATATTACAGTAGTATCTAACAGGAAAAATATTCCAAGATTTTTATCTTATGCAGGTAAAAGACTCGAATCATATCTAATCGAGCAAACAAAGAAGATCAACTTCAAACTACAGGGAAATCGATGGTATAATCCATCAATTTTCCTGGGGGCCTATGTTATGCCATGAAAATCCGCCACCTACACGTGTCAAGAAGACCGGTGCCACATCATCAAAGAAAGAATTAAAGAAGACCAGTCAAAGCCAAAGCAAGAATTATTATCCAAAGAATACAAGAAATCGGACAGGAAAGATCGCACGGGGAAAATAAGACCTTTTCCTAGGGCAGAACTAAGAGAAGAGCAAAAGAGTTACCAGGCAGCAGACAGTGACTTCCCGGGGCGATAACCAGTAAAGTAACCAACAAAGATAGTGGGTTTATTGGTCCACTACATGTTTTACACATGTCAATTGCATGCTAAATAGTTGTCAATAAAGCTAAGTATGTGGCTAATAGGTGTCATAAGAATAGAGAAGCATCACATGCATGAATGCCTATAAATAGATGCTCTTCATATGTAAAGAAGGAAAGAGAGAGAAAAACACTTGTAAAAGGAATTCACTTCCTAAAGTGGCTATGGCCTAAATACTCTATAAGAGAAATAAATACCTGAAAAGGGGGCATTAATGCCTAGTGATCGTGTCGTTTTCGTTATCGTTTCTATTAACCTTTATCTCTTATATTAACAAACATGCACATTGTATTTCTTAAAATGTCTAAGTATGGATATATGAATGAAGAGGAGCTTTGAGCTTCCATTTCCATTACTTATGATTTCTGCATATAAACTCGATCTGTTTGCTTTCTTACTCATTATAAATTAGTATTTGTGTTGTTTGCTAACCCTCCGATTCCAGCGAATCTCACCGTCAAAGTGGATAGTTACCGACAAAGCATAAAACAACCCAAAACAAAGAGGACAATTCCTTTACCTTTTGTCTATAATAAATGTATGTTTATGAGTTAGGTCAAAATAAATATAGTTGTTATAAAATTGTTTGAAAATCGAGAGGACTCTTTCTAATTTATGCAGGGTATTTTGCCTCGAGTGGTGTGGATCGGGATCGGCGGTTCGATATTTTTCGGAGTTCTTGAGAAATCGAAGCAGCTACTTTCCCAGAGACACCCTCCTCGTAAAGACGATTGAATTTACTTTTTAAGATTTTTTAGTACAAATTTAATTAAGATCCGTCTGTTTACATTATTACCATCTGAGGATGCTCATAAAAGTTTTAAGAGAAAACTCTCCATATTTAAATACTGTATTTCATACTTATGTACTCTCTCCCATATCATAGTATCTCCAATTTTGCCGTGGCTTCACTTGGGTTACTACGGTCCCACCTGACAGCTCACTACTCTCGATTAGGGGTGTAAACGAATCAAATCGAGTCGAATATCTTACTATTCGATTTGTATTCGTAAGTATATTCAAGTATTCGTTCGAATATTAAATTTTGATTCGTATTCGTTGAATATTCAAATATTTGTTCGAATATTTAAATATACATTAGAAAAATAAAAAAAATGAAATAAACAAGTACTTCCTCGGTCCAATGACAGCTGTCATACTTTCCTTTTTGGGGTGTCCAACAATAGTTGACACACTCCCAAAAAAAGAAATAATTATTCTAACTTTTTCATTTTAATATAGAATTTTATTCTACTTTACCCCACCTACTTTTTAAACTTTACTCACAACTACTTTACTTTTCACTTTTAAAATATATTTTTGCTTTTTACTTTTCAATTAAAAAATACAAAAATAATAATTTTCTAAAACTCTGTGTCCAGAAAAGTATGACATCTATTAATGGCCAGAGAGAGTATTATTTTATTTTTCATAAAAATATTAAAAATCTCAATTATAAAATAATACTTAAATATCATTTAATATTTGTAACAAAAAATTTCATCAATACATTAATGAAAGAAAATGTATTGATATATATATATATATATATATATATATATATATATATATATATATATATATATATATATATATATATATATATATATATATATATATATATATATATATATATATATATTGTGTTCTCTCATACAATACTCTCAACATCACCGCCTTTCGCTATCAACAAACATCACTACGCACGACGCATAGCTCCCTCCGTACGCAACCTCTGACTGGTATCAGAGCCAAACCCCCCATATAAGGTACTATTTCGATATCCATTAAATTAATGGAATTACAGAGCTAAATTTTTGTTGTGGGTGGTAAGATGTTAGATGAGTAAGTAAAATTTGAACATGTAAAAAAAAAAAAAAAAAAAAAAAAAAAAAAAAAAAAAAAGTAAAAATGTCGAAAATTTTTAGTGTTTTCTTTTCTTGCCACAATGTTTCGATTGCATATTCAAGGCTAGATAAAAAGAAAATTTTGCTAAAATTTTCGTTAACCCTGATTTTTGGAGTTTTCTCCGTCTATCCCTTTTTGGTTGATAGTTAAACGACTTTTGTCGTTTGTAAGGGTTACAAAAAGAATGTTTATTTAAGTAATTTTGTTTTAAAATAAACATGTTTAAAGTTGAGCTTACAATTCTAATGTCTTGCTAACCACAACAAATTTACAAGCATTTAATATCCATGTCTAATTGGGATAACGATGAACATGAAATTGAATCTGTTAAAAACGCAGAACTAATAGAATATCCAAAAAATTTGGATAAATTAAATAAATGGGTTATACCTTCAGTATCCCCACATAAAATTTATGAAATTGGATTTCTTGACTTAAAAGCAAGATTTGCAATTAAAACGCTAGAACAAACAATCAGAATATCCGATAATACACAAACAATTAGGTTATTGTCAAAAAGAGACTTAGCCCCTTTTAAAAATTATAAATTTATCCATATTGGGTTAATTCAAGTAGCATTTAAACCCTTAACCTTGTTAGGTGTAAATTCAAGTATAATGGCATACGTAAGAGAAGGAGACGTAGAGATAAAATTTGGTTCTGATAGAACAATAAGGTTACCCCGAACAACATCATCAAGATGTTCGACCATAAACGATTATTTTTGTACCCCTCACGAATCAGCTAGGGCAAGCACTTCTCAATTAAGAGAAGAGATTGACACAGTTGAAACAATAAGAATAAGTCAAAATAAAATTCCAGAAGGAATTTATACCCAAAGTAGAAAATCACCTACTCAATCAGAAATGAGTTTTCACGTTTAAATGATTGATTTATCCCCAGGAAGTAAGATGAGAGAAATTCTTAATGCAGAATTTCAGCAAGACAAGCATGAATTGTTTAGAAAATGGTATTTCAATAAATATTCTTCAAACAAGTTAAAAACATTTAAAGAAGAATATTACAATTATATTGAGAAAACTCAAGATTACCTTTCTTTCGTTACTTGGTTTATTAAGAATTATATAAATAATACCAATAATCAAATTTCAGTTTTACAAAAAACATGGAAAACTAATCAAGGTGAAATAACTGCACCTTTTCCTCCTGAACAAACAATTTGCTTAAATTCTAGTACAGAAGCCACTGCTTACTTAAATTTACAGAAAGTAGAAAGTGCTCAAATTACGATAAAAGAATTAAATGCAATAATTAAATCTCAAAATTATACAAATACCTACTTGATTTGTTTAGGAGATCAATTTCTTTCCCTTGAGAAAGATTTAAAAACCCTTCAACAATCTATTGAGAAACAGATTAGCCAACAAGAATTAATAATACAAAAATTTTGTAAAAGCGAGAGTAATACTGAAAATTTTCCTTCATTAATTAATACACCAATGATTCAACCTCCAATTAACATAAATGGCTTCAGAATGGAAACCAATAGTGAAAATTTTATTCAAATCCTTGAAAAGAAATTAAAAGATTTACACTTAAGGGTTTTATCCGAAGCAGATGATTCTGAACCAAATGATATTAAAAGTCAAACAGATGAGGTAGATCAATTAACTGAAATGTTTAAAGGTCATAATATGAATGAAATAAATCCTATTTATATGCCAAAACCTCTTGAAAAATATTATTACAAAAGACCATCCCCTCAGGATCTTCTTTTCGAAGAACCTGAACCTTTTCAAAATTCGTACTCAGGAAAGGCTATATACGAATGGAATATAGACGGTTTAAATGATAAACAAATAATTGATGTTATACATAGAATCATTATGTACTCAACTGTCTGTAAGCAACATGGAAATAGTGACAGTTCTATAGCATCTTTTATAACTACTGGTTTTGTTGGACAATTAAGAGGATGGTGGGATCATTATTTAACAGAGACACAAAAAATAGAAATTCTAAACCACAAAAAATTAATTAAGCCAGAACCAAATAATCCAAGTACTAGTATGGCTACAACAGGCGAAGAAGACGCAGTTTATACACTGTGTTTATCGATCCTACAACATTTTGTAGGAACTTCAACTCCCTTAGGAGAAAAAATTCAAACTCTTCTTCAAAATCTAAGATGTCCTTCCTTAACTCATTTTAGATGGTACAAAGATACATTTTTGTCAAGAGTTTATCAACTCACAAACCCCAATTCAATTCATTGGAAATCTAAGTTTATAGACGGCCTCCCTCATCTTTTTGCTGAAAAAGTTCGGCAATCATTACGAGTTAAAAATGATGGAATCAATATTAATTACTCAGAATTGACTTATGGTCAACTAATAAATACCTGCATAAATGAAGGATTGAACCTTTGTAATGATATTAAATTAAAAAATCAACTAAAAAAGCAACAAAAATCGGAAAAACACCAGCTTGGTGAATTCTGCGAGCAATTTGCTTTTGACCTAGGAAAGCCTCTCAGGCCGCCAGATATTAAAAATAATAAATTCGATAAGATTAGAAGAAAGAATTATATCAAAGAAAATTCTTATAAAAAGAATTACAAAAGAAATTACTATAATAAAAAATTCTTAAGAAAAGATAAACCACATATGCCTAATAAAGGAAAAAGGAAAGCTAAAAAACTAGATATAAGCTGTCATAAATGTGGCAAAATTGGTCATTATGCAAATCGATGCTGGACAAAGAAAGCTCTTAATGAAATACAAGATGAAAACCTAAGATTGCAGTTAGAAAAAGTATTAATAAACTCTGAAACTGATACTGAATCTTCAAATGAAGAAGAATTAGGAGTTATATATGGAACATCCTCTGAATCTTCAAATACTGACAATGAGGATTGTCAATGTAATGAAGATAATTACTGGAAATCCATTGTTGACATGAATGGGTTAAATGTCCTGACTGATGATCAAGATAAAATATTAAAAGTACTAGAATCAATTACAGACTCCGGTCTAAAAAAGAAAATAATTGAAACTCTAATAAAAGACAAACCAGAACCTCCCTTACTAATTGAGGCACCTTATCAATTAAGTGAAGTACTACACAGATTCCAACAGACAAAAATTAAAGAGACTCCAGTCTCAATTGGTGATTTAAAAAGAGAAATTAGTTCTCTGAAAGGAGAAATAGGACAGCTAAAACAAAATCAAGCTGTACTATCACAAAGACTTACAACATTAGAAAGTCAACCTTTCAAAAGTGAAGAAATAGAGGAAATTCCTCAAAAAACAAATAATTTGGAGTATCTAAATCTTTTAGATCAAGTAACATCACAAAAATGGTTTGTAAAGATTACTCTAATTATTAATAGGGATTTTATATTAGAAAATGAGGTAGCGCTTATTGACAGCGGTGCTGATTTAAATTGCATCCAAGAAGGTATAATTCCTACAAAATATTTTTCCAAAACAACACAATCACTAACCCAAGCAGGTGGTGATAAACTTAGAGTTAAATATAAACTTTCAAACGTCAATATTTGCAATCGAGAAATATGTTTGCCAACATCTTTTATCTTGGTAAAAAATCTTACTCACAGAATTATTTTAGGAACTCCTTTCCTCCACAAAATTATGCCAATCAATAATATTGACCAAAATGGTATTTCTTCAATAATAAATGGAAAAAATGTATTATTCAAATTCATAACTGATCCGCACACAAGAATGTTAAATGAAGTAAGAGATATTCTTCTCAATAAAGAAAAACAAATATGTTTCTTAAAAGATGAAATAGAAATTCTTAATATAAATGATCAGCTAAAGAAAAAAGAAATACAAGAAAAAATTAATTTAATTGAAAAACAGTTTATAGAAGAAGTATGCAATGAACTACCTAATGCATTTTGGAACAGAAAGAAACATGTTATTTCTCTACCTTATGAAGAGGAATTCAAAGAAAATCAAATTCCTACTAAAGCTAGGCCAGCTCAAATGAACCATGAATACTTAGAATTATGCAAAAAAGAAATAAGCTCACTCGAAAAGAAAGGTTTAATTCGTAAATCTAAATCTCCTTGGAGTTGTACAGCATTCTATGTAAATAATGCTGCTGAAAAGGAAAGAGGAGTTCCAAGGTTAGTCATAAACTATAAACCCCTTAATAAGGTATTGAAATGGATTAGATATCCAATTCCCAATAAAAAGGATTTATTAGATAGACTAAACGATGCTCTAATCTATTCAAAATTTGATATGAAGTCAGGATATTGGCAGATTCAAATTAATGAGTCTGATAGGTATAAAACAGCTTTTACAGTTCCATTTGGTCATTATGAATGGAATGTTTTACCATTTGGTTTAAAAAATGCTCCTTCTGAATTTCAGAATATCATGAATGAAATATTTAACCCATATACAGAATTTATAATTGTTTATATAGATGATGTTTTAGTATTTTCTAAAACGATAGAAAAACATATAAAACATTTAAAAATATTTAAAAATTTAATAAAAAATAATGGGTTAGTCATTTCCGCCCCTAAGATGAAATTATTTCAAGTCCAAGTTAGGTTTTTAGGACATACGATTTCGCAAGGAAAGATAATCCCAATTGAAAGAAGTATAGAATTTGCTTCAAAATTCCCAGATAATATCACCGATACAAAACAGCTTCAAAGATTTCTTGGAAGTCTAAATTATATTTCAGATTATTATAAGAATTTAGCCCAAGACACAAAAATTTTGTACTCTAGATTAAGAAAAAACGTCTCACCATGGACAGAAGAGCATTCACAAGCTGTTAGAAAAATTATGTCCAAAGTAAGATGTTTGCCATGTTTATCTCTTGCTAATCCTAAATACTTTAAAATTGTTGAAACTGATGCCTCAAACATTGGTTATGGCGGAATCTTAAAACAATTAAATCCTGACAGCAAAAAAGAACATCTTGTTAGGTTTACCTCAGGAAAATGGAATCCCACGCAGTCAAAGTATTCAACCATTAAAAAAGAGATGCTTTCTATTATAAAGTGTATTTCAAAATTTCAAGATGACTTATTAAATCAAAAATTCTTACTGAGAATTGATTGTAGTTCTGCAAAATCAATAGTTGAAAAAGATGTTAAAAATCTTGTCTCTAAGCAAATATTTGCAGGTTGGCAAGCTCAGTTATCGGCCTTTGAATTTGATATTGAATACATAAAAGGAGAAAATAATTCTCTTGCTGATTTCTTAACCCGTGAATTTTTACAGGGAAATGACAACCCCTAATAGGGGAAGAGGTCGTGGATATTCCCGAGGCCGCGGATATGGGATTAGCAATATGTTATCCCAGACAGAATCGACGATTCCCCTAATAGGGGATTGGACAGTATACCATAGCAGAGGCAAAATTGTGCCACAATTGCCTCCTCCAAAAAAGGAAGATATACCTTCCTCCTCTTCTAATAAAACGTCTTATAAAGACGTTACCAATGAAGTACAACAAGAAAAAGAGTACTTTGAAAGTCCAATCACAGAAGATGTTCTGTACATAGAAAATGAAGATATTCAAATGACGCCAAATGATGGATGGTCAATCAGAACAAGGTATCTTGAATCAAGAGGGTATGCCGGTCTACATGGAAAAACAAGGCCAAATTATGAAGTCCTCCTAAAAATTACCGAATCGGTAACCATTACTCATCACTATCAAAATAATAACCCTGAAAGTTTTATAAACTTCAGCAAGTGTCATATTAATAAAGTTTTACTGCCAAGAGAGTGGGGAATAAACCCTAATGGAGACAAAGCCATCCGAATGGCAGAAGGTAAATATATCTACTTCAATTATTGGGATTATATCCAGGCTTTTTCAAAAGCGTTCTACTACCAGAACCCTAAGAATAAGCATTCTTGGTTTTTCACAATAAACCCAGAAATCCTTAATAAGCATATTCCAAATTGGTTTTATGAGTGGTGGTCAAAATTTGGCCCTTCTTTGGAAATACTGCCAAAGGAAATTATGGATTTATATAATCCTTGGTGTGACAATAGTTCATTAGTCACCAAATTAAACTCAGACAGGTTGATTGTTGGACAATGTCCTTTCCTGTTTTTTACAAAATTCCAAATTCCTTGGATTTGGAGATGGACGATTTCAGTCTCTTCGAATAAACTAAATATACCCATGCTAAAAAGAAAATTTTTCTACAAATGGTGGACTAATATGGGAGAAGAAAATATAGAGAAAATGGCCTCAACTATCCAGTCAACAATTGTTGAAGATAAAAGAAAAGGAGAAAAAGAACAATGCTCCCAACAACTTTCACTGTCTAGCTTGAAAAATTTCTTTCAGAAAAAATATCCAAGGGAATCGGAGGAAGAAATAATGAAGAAAGTTTTAGATCACATGAAAAATCAATTCTTTGACACCTTCTCAACCGAGATAGCAAAAGACGGAGATGAATCAATGAAGTCAGCTTCGCCAAGAGGATCTATTGATTCCAACAGTTCCCTTAATTATTTTGCGGGTGAAGGACAAGAAGACGAACCTACACCAGCCGACGTCTGGGATGCCCTAATAGTGACATTAACACAGCAAGCTAAAGACTCTAAACGAGGCAAAGCCAAGTTGGGATAAGAATGCCCTAATCCAGTTTAATTAAGCTAAAAGCACTGATGCTTTCTCAGCAGCAGCACTCATTACAAGTGCTATCTTCGCAGAAGCACTCAAGGAATTAGTGTCACCTTTGTCAGATGCACTCAACCACTATACGTGGTTCTTAATAATTTGTAATTTTATATTTGTGTCTTTACATAGTGCATTATATGATGTGACGATGGGGCCCAAAGAGTACCCGACATCTATAATGGTAGCTTTGTAATAGTGGTCTGTAAAAGTCATGTGTATTGTCCGTAGTGTTTGAATTTGTTCTGTTTTAGAACCTTTGTACTCTCTATATAAGGAGAGGTTTGTATGTTGTATTTTTCAGACTTGATTTGGAATAGAAAAATTATTTCATATTATATTGTGTTCTCTCATACAATACTCTCAACATCACCGCCTTTCGCTATCAACAAACATCACTACGCACGACGCATAGCTCCCTCCGTACGCAACCTCTGACTGGTATCAGAGCCAAACCCCCCATATAAGGTACTATTTCGATATCCATTAAATTAATGGAATTACAGAGCTAAATTTTTGTTGTGGGTGGTAAGATGTTAGATGAGTAAGTAAAATTTGAACATGTAAAAAAAAAAAAAAAAAAAAAAAAAAAAAAAAAAAAAAAAAAAAAGTAAAAATGTCGAAAATTTTTAGTGTTTTCTTTTCTTGCCACAATGTTTCGATTGCATATTCAAGGCTAGATAAAAAGAAAATTTTGCTAAAATTTTCGTTAACCCTGATTTTTGGAGTTTTCTCCGTCTATCCCTTTTTGGTTGATAGTTAAACGACTTTTGTCGTTTGTAAGGGTTACAAAAAGAATGTTTATTTAAGTAATTTTGTTTTAAAATAAACATGTTTAAAGTTGAGCTTACAATTCTAATGTCTTGCTAACCACAACAAATTTACAAGCATTTAATATCCATGTCTAATTGGGATAACGATGAACATGAAATTGAATCTGTTAAAAACGCAGAACTAATAGAATATCCAAAAAATTTGGATAAATTAAATAAATGGGTTATACCTTCAGTATCCCCACATAAAATTTATGAAATTGGATTTCTTGACTTAAAAGCAAGATTTGCAATTAAAACGCTAGAACAAACAATCAGAATATCCGATAATACACAAACAATTAGGTTATTGTCAAAAAGAGACTTAGCCCCTTTTAAAAATTATAAATTTATCCATATTGGGTTAATTCAAGTAGCATTTAAACCCTTAACCTTGTTAGGTGTAAATTCAAGTATAATGGCATACGTAAGAGATGGTAGATGTAGAGATTTTAAACCTTCTTTAGCCGCCTTAATTGAAACTAGTTTATGTCATGGACCAGTTTATTTCGACGTATCCCCAAATTTAACTCTCTCAATGACAGATAGTAATTTACAAGATGCAATGCAATTAACAATTCATACAAATGGTTATAATTTTAAACCTGGAAGTGAGATAATAGCAATTTGCTATAGAGTTTATTATAAAGTTTTACAAACTTTAAATCCAAACATTAATAAAAGAAGATTATCTTCCCCAGGAACTACAACTGTGGTTCAAACAAATTTATTAACCTCAAACATTGCCACCAACAGATTAATTAAGTGGAATGAAATAAATTTCCCAGAATCTTGGACCCTTCCGCAAGAGTTGGAACCAAAACCAAAAATAAACAATGAAATAGATCAAATAATAGAAACCTCCGAAGGAGACGTAGAGATAAAATTTGGTTCTGATAGAACAATAAGGTTACCCCGAACAACATCATCAAGATGTTCGACCATAAACGATTATTTTTGTACCCCTCACGAATCAGCTAGGGCAAGCACTTCTCAATTAAGAGAAGAGATTGACACAGTTGAAACAATAAGAATAAGTCAAAATAAAATTCCAGAAGGAATTTATACCCAAAGTAGAAAATCACCTACTCAATCAGAAATGAGTTTTCACGTTTAAATGATTGATTTATCCCCAGGAAGTAAGATGAGAGAAATTCTTAATGCAGAATTTCAGCAAGACAAGCATGAATTGTTTAGAAAATGGTATTTCAATAAATATTCTTCAAACAAGTTAAAAACATTTAAAGAAGAATATTACAATTATATTGAGAAAACTCAAGATTACCTTTCTTTCGTTACTTGGTTTATTAAGAATTATATAAATAATACCAATAATCAAATTTCAGTTTTACAAAAAACATGGAAAACTAATCAAGGTGAAATAACTGCACCTTTTCCTCCTGAACAAACAATTTGCTTAAATTCTAGTACAGAAGCCACTGCTTACTTAAATTTACAGAAAGTAGAAAGTGCTCAAATTACGATAAAAGAATTAAATGCAATAATTAAATCTCAAAATTATACAAATACCTACTTGATTTGTTTAGGAGATCAATTTCTTTCCCTTGAGAAAGATTTAAAAACCCTTCAACAATCTATTGAGAAACAAATTAGCCAACAAGAATTAATAATACAAAAATTTTGTAAAAGCGAGAGTAATACTGAAAATTTTCCTTCATTAATTAATACACCAATGATTCAACCTCCAATTAACATAAATGGCTTCAGAATGGAAACCAATAGTGAAAATTTTATTCAAATCCTTGAAAAGAAATTAAAAGATTTACACTTAAGGGTTTTATCCGAAGCAGATGATTCTGAACCAAATGATATTAAAAGTCAAACAGATGAGGTAGATCAATTAACTGAAATGTTTAAAGGTCATAATATGAATGAAATAAATCCTATTTATATGCCAAAACCTCTTGAAAAATATTATTACAAAAGACCATCCCCTCAGGATCTTCTTTTCGAAGAACCTGAACCTTTTCAAAATTCGTACTCAGGAAAGGCTATATACGAATGGAATATAGACGGTTTAAATGATAAACAAATAATTGATGTTATACATAGAATCATTATGTACTCAACTGTCTGTAAGCAACATGGAAATAGTGACAGTTCTATAGCATCTTTTATAACTACTGGTTTTGTTGGACAATTAAGAGGATGGTGGGATCATTATTTAACAGAGACACAAAAAATAGAAATTCTAAACCACAAAAAATTAATTAAGCCAGAACCAAATAATCCAAGTACTAGTATGGCTACAACAGGCGAAGAAGACGCAGTTTATACACTGTGTTTATCGATCCTACAACATTTTGTAGGAACTTCAACTCCCTTAGGAGAAAAAATTCAAACTCTTCTTCAAAATCTAAGATGTCCTTCCTTAACTCATTTTAGATGGTACAAAGATACATTTTTGTCAAGAGTTTATCAACTCACAAACCCCAATTCAATTCATTGGAAATCTAAGTTTATAGACGGCCTCCCTCATCTTTTTGCTGAAAAAGTTCGGCAATCATTACGAGTTAAAAATGATGGAATCAATATTAATTACTCAGAATTGACTTATGGTCAACTAATAAATACCTGCATAAATGAAGGATTGAACCTTTGTAATGATATTAAATTAAAAAATCAACTAAAAAAGCAACAAAAATCGGAAAAACACCAGCTTGGTGAATTCTGCGAGCAATTTGCTTTTGACCTAGGAAAGCCTCTCAGGCCGCCAGATATTAAAAATAATAAATTCGATAAGATTAGAAGAAAGAATTATATCAAAGAAAATTCTTATAAAAAGAATTACAAAAGAAATTACTATAATAAAAAATTCTTAAGAAAAGATAAACCACATATGCCTAATAAAGGAAAAAGGAAAGCTAAAAAACTAGATATAAGCTGTCATAAATGTGGCAAAATTGGTCATTATGCAAATCGATGCTGGACAAAGAAAGCTCTTAATGAAATACAAGATGAAAACCTAAGATTGCAGTTAGAAAAAGTATTAATAAACTCTGAAACTGATACTGAATCTTCAAATGAAGAAGAATTAGGAGTTATATATGGAACATCCTCTGAATCTTCAAATACTGACAATGAGGATTGTCAATGTAATGAAGATAATTACTGGAAATCCATTGTTGACATGAATGGGTTAAATGTCCTGACTGATGATCAAGATAAAATATTAAAAGTACTAGAATCAATTACAGACTCCGGTCTAAAAAAGAAAATAATTGAAACTCTAATAAAAGACAAACCAGAACCTCCCTTACTAATTGAGGCACCTTATCAATTAAGTGAAGTACTACACAGATTCCAACAGACAAAAATTAAAGAGACTCCAGTCTCAATTGGTGATTTAAAAAGAGAAATTAGTTCTCTGAAAGGAGAAATAGGACAGCTAAAACAAAATCAAGCTGTACTATCACAAAGACTTACAACATTAGAAAGTCAACCTTTCAAAAGTGAAGAAATAGAGGAAATTCCTCAAAAAACAAATAATTTGGAGTATCTAAATCTTTTAGATCAAGTAACATCACAAAAATGGTTTGTAAAGATTACTCTAATTATTAATAGGGATTTTATATTAGAAAATGAGGTAGCGCTTATTGACAGCGGTGCTGATTTAAATTGCATCCAAGAAGGTATAATTCCTACAAAATATTTTTCCAAAACAACACAATCACTAACCCAAGCAGGTGGTGATAAACTTAGAGTTAAATATAAACTTTCAAACGTCAATATTTGCAATCGAGAAATATGTTTGCCAACATCTTTTATCTTGGTAAAAAATCTTACTCACAGAATTATTTTAGGAACTCCTTTCCTCCACAAAATTATGCCAATCAATAATATTGACCAAAATGGTATTTCTTCAATAATAAATGGAAAAAATGTATTATTCAAATTCATAACTGATCCGCACACAAGAATGTTAAATGAAGTAAGAGATATTCTTCTCAATAAAGAAAAACAAATATGTTTCTTAAAAGATGAAATAGAAATTCTTAATATAAATGATCAGCTAAAGAAAAAAGAAATACAAGAAAAAATTAATTTAATTGAAAAACAGTTTATAGAAGAAGTATGCAATGAACTACCTAATGCATTTTGGAACAGAAAGAAACATGTTATTTCTCTACCTTATGAAGAGGAATTCAAAGAAAATCAAATTCCTACTAAAGCTAGGCCAGCTCAAATGAACCATGAATACTTAGAATTATGCAAAAAAGAAATAAGCTCACTCGAAAAGAAAGGTTTAATTCGTAAATCTAAATCTCCTTGGAGTTGTACAGCATTCTATGTAAATAATGCTGCTGAAAAGGAAAGAGGAGTTCCAAGGTTAGTCATAAACTATAAACCCCTTAATAAGGTATTGAAATGGATTAGATATCCAATTCCCAATAAAAAGGATTTATTAGATAGACTAAACGATGCTCTAATCTATTCAAAATTTGATATGAAGTCAGGATATTGGCAGATTCAAATTAATGAGTCTGATAGGTATAAAACAGCTTTTACAGTTCCATTTGGTCATTATGAATGGAATGTTTTACCATTTGGTTTAAAAAATGCTCCTTCTGAATTTCAGAATATCATGAATGAAATATTTAACCCATATACAGAATTTATAATTGTTTATATAGATGATGTTTTAGTATTTTCTAAAACGATAGAAAAACATATAAAACATTTAAAAATATTTAAAAATTTAATAAAAAATAATGGGTTAGTCATTTCCGCCCCTAAGATGAAATTATTTCAAGTCCAAGTTAGGTTTTTAGGACATACGATTTCGCAAGGAAAGATAATCCCAATTGAAAGAAGTATAGAATTTGCTTCAAAATTCCCAGATAATATCACCGATACAAAACAGCTTCAAAGATTTCTTGGAAGTCTAAATTATATTTCAGATTATTATAAGAATTTAGCCCAAGACACAAAAATTTTGTACTCTAGATTAAGAAAAAACGTCTCACCATGGACAGAAGAGCATTCACAAGCTGTTAGAAAAATTAAGTCCAAAGTAAGATGTTTGCCATGTTTATCTCTTGCTAATCCTAAATACTTTAAAATTGTTGAAACTGATGCCTCAAACATTGGTTATGGCGGAATCTTAAAACAATTAAATCTTGACAGCAAAAAAGAACATCTTGTTAGGTTTACCTCAGGAAAATGGAATCCCACGCAGTCAAAGTATTCAACCATTAAAAAAGAGATGCTTTCTATTATAAAGTGTATTTCAAAATTTCAAGATGACTTATTAAATCAAAAATTCTTACTGAGAATTGATTGTAGTTCTGCAAAATCAATAGTTGAAAAAGATGTTAAAAATCTTGTCTCTAAGCAAATATTTGCAGGTTGGCAAGCTCAGTTATCGGCCTTTGAATTTGATATTGAATACATAAAAGGAGAAAATAATTCTCTTGCTGATTTCTTAACCCGTGAATTTTTACAGGGAAATGACAACCCCTAATAGGGGAAGAGGTCGTGGATATTCCCGAGGCCGCGGATATGGGATTAGCAATATGTTATCCCAGACAGAATCGACGATTCCCCTAATAGGGGATTGGACAGTATACCATAGCAGAGGCAAAATTGTGCCACAATTGCCTCCTCCAAAAAAGGAAGATATACCTTCCTCCTCTTCTAATAAAACGTCTTATAAAGACGTTACCAATGAAGTACAACAAGAAAAAGAGTACTTTGAAAGTCCAATCACAGAAGATGTTCTGTACATAGAAAATGAAGATATTCAAATGACGCCAAATGATGGATGGTCAATCAGAACAAGGTATCTTGAATCAAGAGGGTATGCCGGTCTACATGGAAAAACAAGGCCAAATTATGAAGTCCTCCTAAAAATTACCGAATCGGTAACCATTACTCATCACTATCAAAATAATAACCCTGAAAGTTTTATAAACTTCAGCAAGTGTCATATTAATAAAGTTTTACTGCCAAGAGAGTGGGGAATAAACCCTAATGGAGACAAAGCCATCCGAATGGCAGAAGGTAAATATATCTACTTCAATTATTGGGATTATATCCAGGCTTTTTCAAAAGCGTTCTACTACCAGAACCCTAAGAATAAGCATTCTTGGTTTTTCACAATAAACCCAGAAATCCTTAATAAGCATATTCCAAATTGGTTTTATGAGTGGTGGTCAAAATTTGGCCCTTCTTTGGAAATACTGCCAAAGGAAATTATGGATTTATATAATCCTTGGTGTGACAATAGTTCATTAGTCACCAAATTAAACTCAGACAGGTTGATTGTTGGACAATGTCCTTTCCTGTTTTTTACAAAATTCCAAATTCCTTGGATTTGGAGATGGACGATTTCAGTCTCTTCGAATAAACTAAATATACCCATGCTAAAAAGAAAATTTTTCTACAAATGGTGGACTAATATGGGAGAAGAAAATATAGAGAAAATGGCCTCAACTATCCAGTCAACAATTGTTGAAGATAAAAGAAAAGGAGAAAAAGAACAATGCTCCCAACAACTTTCACTGTCTAGCTTGAAAAATTTCTTTCAGAAAAAATATCCAAGGGAATCGGAGGAAGAAATAATGAAGAAAGTTTTAGATCACATGAAAAATCAATTCTTTGACACCTTCTCAACCGAGATAGCAAAAGACGGAGATGAATCAATGAAGTCAGCTTCGCCAAGAGGATCTATTGATTCCAACAGTTCCCTTAATTATTTTGCGGGTGAAGGACAAGAAGACGAACCTACACCAGCCGACGTCTGGGATGCCCTAATAGTGACATTAACACAGCAAGCTAAAGACTCTAAACGAGGCAAAGCCAAGTTGGGATAAGAATGCCCTAATCCAGTTTAATTAAGCTAAAAGCACTGATGCTTTCTCAGCAGCAGCACTCATTACAAGTGCTATCTTCGCAGAAGCACTCAAGGAATTAGTGTCACCTTTGTCAGATGCACTCAACCACTATACGTGGTTCTTAATAATTTGTAATTTTATATTTGTGTCTTTACATAGTGCATTATATGATGTGACGATGGGGCCCAAAGAGTACCCGACATCTATAATGGTAGCTTTGTAATAGTGGTCTGTAAAAGTCATGTGTATTGTCCGTAGTGTTTGAATTTGTTCTGTTTTAGAACCTTTGTACTCTCTATATAAGGAGAGGTTTGTATGTTGTATTTTTCAGACTTGATTTGGAATAGAAAAATTATTTCATATTATATTGTGTTCTCTCATACAATACTCTCAACATCACCGCCTTTCGCTATCAACAAACATCACTACGCACGACGCATAGCTCCCTCCGTACGCAACCTCTGACTGGTATCAGAGCCAAATTATGAAGTCCTCCTAAAAATTACCGAATCGGTAACCATTACTCATCACTATCAAAATAATAACCCTGAAAGTTTTATAAACTTCAGCAAGTGTCATATTAATAAAGTTTTACTGCCAAGAGAGTGGGGAATAAACCCTAATGGAGACAAAGCCATCCGAATGGCAGAAGGTAAATATATCTACTTCAATTATTGGGATTATATCCAGGCTTTTTCAAAAGCGTTCTACTACCAGAACCCTAAGAATAAGCATTCTTGGTTTTTCACAATAAACCCAGAAATCCTTAATAAGCATATTCCAAATTGGTTTTATGAGTGGTGGTCAAAATTTGGCCCTTCTTTGGAAATACTGCCAAAGGAAATTATGGATTTATATAATCCTTGGTGTGACAATAGTTCATTAGTCACCAAATTAAACTCAGACAGGTTGATTGTTGGACAATGTCCTTTCCTGTTTTTTACAAAATTCCAAATTCCTTGGATTTGGAGATGGACGATTTCAGTCTCTTCGAATAAACTAAATATACCCATGCTAAAAAGAAAATTTTTCTACAAATGGTGGACTAATATGGGAGAAGAAAATATAGAGAAAATGGCCTCAACTATCCAGTCAACAATTGTTGAAGATAAAAGAAAAGGAGAAAAAGAACAATGCTCCCAACAACTTTCACTGTCTAGCTTGAAAAATTTCTTTCAGAAAAAATATCCAAGGGAATCGGAGGAAGAAATAATGAAGAAAGTTTTAGATCACATGAAAAATCAATTCTTTGACACCTTCTCAACCGAGATAGCAAAAGACGGAGATGAATCAATGAAGTCAGCTTCGCCAAGAGGATCTATTGATTCCAACAGTTCCCTTAATTATTTTGCGGGTGAAGGACAAGAAGACGAACCTACACCAGCCGACGTCTGGGATGCCCTAATAGTGACATTAACACAGCAAGCTAAAGACTCTAAACGAGGCAAAGCCAAGTTGGGATAAGAATGCCCTAATCCAGTTTAATTAAGCTAAAAGCACTGATGCTTTCTCAGCAGCAGCACTCATTACAAGTGCTATCTTCGCAGAAGCACTCAAGGAATTAGTGTCACCTTTGTCAGATGCACTCAACCACTATACGTGGTTCTTAATAATTTGTAATTTTATATTTGTGTCTTTACATAGTGCATTATATGATGTGACGATGGGGCCCAAAGAGTACCCGACATCTATAATGGTAGCTTTGTAATAGTGGTCTGTAAAAGTCATGTGTATTGTCCGTAGTGTTTGAATTTGTTCTGTTTTAGAACCTTTGTACTCTCTATATAAGGAGAGGTTTGTATGTTGTATTTTTCAGACTTGATTTGGAATAGAAAAATTATTTCATATTATATTGTGTTCTCTCATACAATACTCTCAACATCACCGCCTTTCGCTATCAACAAACATCACTACGCACGACGCATAGCTCCCTCCGTACGCAACCTCTGACTGGTATCAGAGCCAAACCCCCCATATAAGGTACTATTTCGATATCCATTAAATTAATGGAATTACAGAGCTAAATTTTTGTTGTGGGTGGTAAGATGTTAGATGAGTAAGTAAAATTTGAACATGTAAAAAAAAAAAAAAAAAAAAAAAAAAAAAAAAAAAAAAAAAAAGTAAAAATGTCGAAAATTTTTAGTGTTTTCTTTTCTTGCCACAATGTTTCGATTGCATATTCAAGGCTAGATAAAAAGAAAATTTTGCTAAAATTTTCGTTAACCCTGATTTTTGGAGTTTTCTCCGTCTATCCCTTTTTGGTTGATAGTTAAACGACTTTTGTCGTTTGTAAGGGTTACAAAAAGAATGTTTATTTAAGTAATTTTGTTTTAAAATAAACATGTTTAAAGTTGAGCTTACAATTCTAATGTCTTGCTAACCACAACAAATTTACAAGCATTTAATATCCATGTCTAATTGGGATAACGATGAACATGAAATTGAATCTGTTAAAAACGCAGAACTAATAGAATATCCAAAAAATTTGGATAAATTAAATAAATGGGTTATACCTTCAGTATCCCCACATAAAATTTATGAAATTGGATTTCTTGACTTAAAAGCAAGATTTGCAATTAAAACGCTAGAACAAACAATCAGAATATCCGATAATACACAAACAATTAGGTTATTGTCAAAAAGAGACTTAGCCCCTTTTAAAAATTATAAATTTATCCATATTGGGTTAATTCAAGTAGCATTTAAACCCTTAACCTTGTTAGGTGTAAATTCAAGTATAATGGCATACGTAAGAGATGGTAGATGTAGAGATTTTAAACCTTCTTTAGCCGCCTTAATTGAAACTAGTTTATGTCATGGACCAGTTTATTTCGACGTATCCCCAAATTTAACTCTCTCAATGACAGATAGTAATTTACAAGATGCAATGCAATTAACAATTCATACAAATGGTTATAATTTTAAACCTGGAAGTGAGATAATAGCAATTTGCTATAGAGTTTATTATAAAGTTTTACAAACTTTAAATCCAAACATTAATAAAAGAAGATTATCTTCCCCAGGAACTACAACTGTGGTTCAAACAAATTTATTAACCTCAAACATTGCCACCAACAGATTAATTAAGTGGAATGAAATAAATTTCCCAGAATCTTGGACCCTTCCGCAAGAGTTGGAACCAAAACCAAAAATAAACAATGAAATAGATCAAATAATAGAAACCTCCGAAGGAGACGTAGAGATAAAATTTGGTTCTGATAGAACAATAAGGTTACCCCGAACAACATCATCAAGATGTTCGACCATAAACGATTATTTTTGTACCCCTCACGAATCAGCTAGGGCAAGCACTTCTCAATTAAGAGAAGAGATTGACACAGTTGAAACAATAAGAATAAGTCAAAATAAAATTCCAGAAGGAATTTATACCCAAAGTAGAAAATCACCTACTCAATCAGAAATGAGTTTTCACGTTTAAATGATTGATTTATCCCCAGGAAGTAAGATGAGAGAAATTCTTAATGCAGAATTTCAGCAAGACAAGCATGAATTGTTTAGAAAATGGTATTTCAATAAATATTCTTCAAACAAGTTAAAAACATTTAAAGAAGAATATTACAATTATATTGAGAAAACTCAAGATTACCTTTCTTTCGTTACTTGGTTTATTAAGAATTATATAAATAATACCAATAATCAAATTTCAGTTTTACAAAAAACATGGAAAACTAATCAAGGTGAAATAACTGCACCTTTTCCTCCTGAACAAACAATTTGCTTAAATTCTAGTACAGAAGCCACTGCTTACTTAAATTTACAGAAAGTAGAAAGTGCTCAAATTACGATAAAAGAATTAAATGCAATAATTAAATCTCAAAATTATACAAATACCTACTTGATTTGTTTAGGAGATCAATTTCTTTCCCTTGAGAAAGATTTAAAAACCCTTCAACAATCTATTGAGAAACAGATTAGCCAACAAGAATTAATAATACAAAAATTTTGTAAAAGCGAGAGTAATACTGAAAATTTTCCTTCATTAATTAATACACCAATGATTCAACCTCCAATTAACATAAATGGCTTCAGAATGGAAACCAATAGTGAAAATTTTATTCAAATCCTTGAAAAGAAATTAAAAGATTTACACTTAAGGGTTTTATCCGAAGCAGATGATTCTGAACCAAATGATATTAAAAGTCAAACAGATGAGGTAGATCAATTAACTGAAATGTTTAAAGGTCATAATATGAATGAAATAAATCCTATTTATATGCCAAAACCTCTTGAAAAATATTATTACAAAAGACCATCCCCTCAGGATCTTCTTTTCGAAGAACCTGAACCTTTTCAAAATTCGTACTCAGGAAAGGCTATATACGAATGGAATATAGACGGTTTAAATGATAAACAAATAATTGATGTTATACATAGAATCATTATGTACTCAACTGTCTGTAAGCAACATGGAAATAGTGACAGTTCTATAGCATCTTTTATAACTACTGGTTTTGTTGGACAATTAAGAGGATGGTGGGATCATTATTTAACAGAGACACAAAAAATAGAAATTCTAAACCACAAAAAATTAATTAAGCCAGAACCAAATAATCCAAGTACTAGTATGGCTACAACAGGCGAAGAAGACGCAGTTTATACACTGTGTTTATCGATCCTACAACATTTTGTAGGAACTTCAACTCCCTTAGGAGAAAAAATTCAAACTCTTCTTCAAAATCTAAGATGTCCTTCCTTAACTCATTTTAGATGGTACAAAGATACATTTTTGTCAAGAGTTTATCAACTCACAAACCCCAATTCAATTCATTGGAAATCTAAGTTTATAGACGGCCTCCCTCATCTTTTTGCTGAAAAAGTTCGGCAATCATTACGAGTTAAAAATGATGGAATCAATATTAATTACTCAGAATTGACTTATGGTCAACTAATAAATACCTGCATAAATGAAGGATTGAACCTTTGTAATGATATTAAATTAAAAAATCAACTAAAAAAGCAACAAAAATCGGAAAAACACCAGCTTGGTGAATTCTGCGAGCAATTTGCTTTTGACCTAGGAAAGCCTCTCAGGCCGCCAGATATTAAAAATAATAAATTCGATAAGATTAGAAGAAAGAATTATATCAAAGAAAATTCTTATAAAAAGAATTACAAAAGAAATTACTATAATAAAAAATTCTTAAGAAAAGATAAACCACATATGCCTAATAAAGGAAAAAGGAAAGCTAAAAAACTAGATATAAGCTGTCATAAATGTGGCAAAATTGGTCATTATGCAAATCGATGCTGGACAAAGAAAGCTCTTAATGAAATACAAGATGAAAACCTAAGATTGCAGTTAGAAAAAGTATTAATAAACTCTGAAACTGATACTGAATCTTCAAATGAAGAAGAATTAGGAGTTATATATGGAACATCCTCTGAATCTTCAAATACTGACAATGAGGATTGTCAATGTAATGAAGATAATTACTGGAAATCCATTGTTGACATGAATGGGTTAAATGTCCTGACTGATGATCAAGATAAAATATTAAAAGTACTAGAATCAATTACAGACTCCGGTCTAAAAAAGAAAATAATTGAAACTCTAATAAAAGACAAACCAGAACCTCCCTTACTAATTGAGGCACCTTATCAATTAAGTGAAGTACTACACAGATTCCAACAGACAAAAATTAAAGAGACTCCAGTCTCAATTGGTGATTTAAAAAGAGAAATTAGTTCTCTGAAAGGAGAAATAGGACAGCTAAAACAAAATCAAGCTGTACTATCACAAAGACTTACAACATTAGAAAGTCAACCTTTCAAAAGTGAAGAAATAGAGGAAATTCCTCAAAAAACAAATAATTTGGAGTATCTAAATCTTTTAGATCAAGTAACATCACAAAAATGGTTTGTAAAGATTACTCTAATTATTAATAGGGATTTTATATTAGAAAATGAGGTAGCGCTTATTGACAGCGGTGCTGATTTAAATTGCATCCAAGAAGGTATAATTCCTACAAAATATTTTTCCAAAACAACACAATCACTAACCCAAGCAGGTGGTGATAAACTTAGAGTTAAATATAAACTTTCAAACGTCAATATTTGCAATCGAGAAATATGTTTGCCAACATCTTTTATCTTGGTAAAAAATCTTACTCACAGAATTATTTTAGGAACTCCTTTCCTCCACAAAATTATGCCAATCAATAATATTGACCAAAATGGTATTTCTTCAATAATAAATGGAAAAAATGTATTATTCAAATTCATAACTGATCCGCACACAAGAATGTTAAATGAAGTAAGAGATATTCTTCTCAATAAAGAAAAACAAATATGTTTCTTAAAAGATGAAATAGAAATTCTTAATATAAATGATCAGCTAAAGAAAAAAGAAATACAAGAAAAAATTAATTTAATTGAAAAACAGTTTATAGAAGAAGTATGCAATGAACTACCTAATGCATTTTGGAACAGAAAGAAACATGTTATTTCTCTACCTTATGAAGAGGAATTCAAAGAAAATCAAATTCCTACTAAAGCTAGGCCAGCTCAAATGAACCATGAATACTTAGAATTATGCAAAAAAGAAATAAGCTCACTCGAAAAGAAAGGTTTAATTCGTAAATCTAAATCTCCTTGGAGTTGTACAGCATTCTATGTAAATAATGCTGCTGAAAAGGAAAGAGGAGTTCCAAGGTTAGTCATAAACTATAAACCCCTTAATAAGATATTGAAATGGATTAGATATCCAATTCCCAATAAAAAGGATTTATTAGATAGACTAAACGATGCTCTAATCTATTCAAAATTTGATATGAAGTCAGGATATTGGCAGATTCAAATTAATGAGTCTGATAGGTATAAAACAGCTTTTACAGTTCCATTTGGTCATTATGAATGGAATGTTTTACCATTTGGTTTAAAAAATGCTCCTTCTGAATTTCAGAATATCATGAATGAAATATTTAACCCATATACAGAATTTATAATTGTTTATATAGATGATGTTTTAGTATTTTCTAAAACGATAGAAAAACATATAAAACATTTAAAAATATTTAAAAATTTAATAAAAAATAATGGGTTAGTCATTTCCGCCCCTAAGATGAAATTATTTCAAGTCCAAGTTAGGTTTTTAGGACATACGATTTCGCAAGGAAAGATAATCCCAATTGAAAGAAGTATAGAATTTGCTTCAAAATTCCCAGATAATATCACCGATACAAAACAGCTTCAAAGATTTCTTGGAAGTCTAAATTATATTTCAGATTATTATAAGAATTTAGCCCAAGACACAAAAATTTTGTACTCTAGATTAAGAAAAAACGTCTCACCATGGACAGAAGAGCATTCACAAGCTGTTAGAAAAATTAAGTCCAAAGTAAGATGTTTGCCATGTTTATCTCTTGCTAATCCTAAATACTTTAAAATTGTTGAAACTGATGCCTCAAACATTGGTTATGGCGGAATCTTAAAACAATTAAATCCTGACAGCAAAAAAGAACATCTTGTTAGGTTTACCTCAGGAAAATGGAATCCCACGCAGTCAAAGTATTCAACCATTAAAAAAGAGATGCTTTCTATTATAAAGTGTATTTCAAAATTTCAAGATGACTTATTAAATCAAAAATTCTTACTGAGAATTGATTGTAGTTCTGCAAAATCAATAGTTGAAAAAGATGTTAAAAATCTTGTCTCTAAGCAAATATTTGCAGGTTGGCAAGCTCAGTTATCGGCCTTTGAATTTGATATTGAATACATAAAAGGAGAAAATAATTCTCTTGCTGATTTCTTAACCCGTGAATTTTTACAGGGAAATGACAACCCCTAATAGGGGAAGAGGTCGTGGATATTCCCGAGGCCGCGGATATGGGATTAGCAATATGTTATCCCAGACAGAATCGACGATTCCCCTAATAGGGGATTGGACAGTATACCATAGCAGAGGCAAAATTGTGCCACAATTGCCTCCTCCAAAAAAGGAAGATATACCTTCCTCCTCTTCTAATAAAACGTCTTATAAAGACGTTACCAATGAAGTACAACAAGAAAAAGAGTACTTTGAAAGTCCAATCACAGAAGATGTTCTGTACATAGAAAATGAAGATATTCAAATGACGCCAAATGATGGATGGTCAATCAGAACAAGGTATCTTGAATCAAGAGGGTATGCCGGTCTACATGGAAAAACAAGGCCAAATTATGAAGTCCTCCTAAAAATTACCGAATCGGTAACCATTACTCATCACTATCAAAATAATAACCCTGAAAGTTTTATAAACTTCAGCAAGTGTCATATTAATAAAGTTTTACTGCCAAGAGAGTGGGGAATAAACCCTAATGGAGACAAAGCCATCCGAATGGCAGAAGGTAAATATATCTACTTCAATTATTGGGATTATATCCAGGCTTTTTCAAAAGCGTTCTACTACCAGAACCCTAAGAATAAGCATTCTTGGTTTTTCACAATAAACCCAGAAATCCTTAATAAGCATATTCCAAATTGGTTTTATGAGTGGTGGTCAAAATTTGGCCCTTCTTTGGAAATACTGCCAAAGGAAATTATGGATTTATATAATCCTTGGTGTGACAATAGTTCATTAGTCACCAAATTAAACTCAGACAGGTTGATTGTTGGACAATGTCCTTTCCTGTTTTTTACAAAATTCCAAATTCCTTGGATTTGGAGATGGACGATTTCAGTCTCTTCGAATAAACTAAATATACCCATGCTAAAAAGAAAATTTTTCTACAAATGGTGGACTAATATGGGAGAAGAAAATATAGAGAAAATGGCCTCAACTATCCAGTCAACAATTGTTGAAGATAAAAGAAAAGGAGAAAAAGAACAATGCTCCCAACAACTTTCACTGTCTAGCTTGAAAAATTTCTTTCAGAAAAAATATCCAAGGGAATCGGAGGAAGAAATAATGAAGAAAGTTTTAGATCACATGAAAAATCAATTCTTTGACACCTTCTCAACCGAGATAGCAAAAGACGGAGATGAATCAATGAAGTCAGCTTCGCCAAGAGGATCTATTGATTCCAACAGTTCCCTTAATTATTTTGCGGGTGAAGGACAAGAAGACGAACCTACACCAGCCGACGTCTGGGATGCCCTAATAGTGACATTAACACAGCAAGCTAAAGACTCTAAACGAGGCAAAGCCAAGTTGGGATAAGAATGCCCTAATCCAGTTTAATTAAGCTAAAAGCACTGATGCTTTCTCAGCAGCAGCACTCATTACAAGTGCTATCTTCGCAGAAGCACTCAAGGAATTAGTGTCACCTTTGTCAGATGCACTCAACCACTATACGTGGTTCTTAATAATTTGTAATTTTATATTTGTGTCTTTACATAGTGCATTATATGATGTGACGATGGGGCCCAAAGAGTACCCGACATCTATAATGGTAGCTTTGTAATAGTGGTCTGTAAAAGTCATGTGTATTGTCCGTAGTGTTTGAATTTGTTCTGTTTTAGAACCTTTGTACTCTCTATATAAGGAGAGGTTTGTATGTTGTATTTTTCAGACTTGATTTGGAATAGAAAAATTATTTCATATTATATTGTGTTCTCTCATACAATACTCTCAACATCACCGCCTTTCGCTATCAACAAACATCACTACGCACGACGCATAGCTCCCTCCGTACGCAACCTCTGACTGGTATCAGAGCCAAATTATGAAGTCCTCCTAAAAATTACCGAATCGGTAACCATTACTCATCACTATCAAAATAATAACCCTGAAAGTTTTATAAACTTCAGCAAGTGTCATATTAATAAAGTTTTACTGCCAAGAGAGTGGGGAATAAACCCTAATGGAGACAAAGCCATCCGAATGGCAGAAGGTAAATATATCTACTTCAATTATTGGGATTATATCCAGGCTTTTTCAAAAGCGTTCTACTACCAGAACCCTAAGAATAAGCATTCTTGGTTTTTCACAATAAACCCAGAAATCCTTAATAAGCATATTCCAAATTGGTTTTATGAGTGGTGGTCAAAATTTGGCCCTTCTTTGGAAATACTGCCAAAGGAAATTATGGATTTATATAATCCTTGGTGTGACAATAGTTCATTAGTCACCAAATTAAACTCAGACAGGTTGATTGTTGGACAATGTCCTTTCCTGTTTTTTACAAAATTCCAAATTCCTTGGATTTGGAGATGGACGATTTCAGTCTCTTCGAATAAACTAAATATACCCATGCTAAAAAGAAAATTTTTCTACAAATGGTGGACTAATATGGGAGAAGAAAATATAGAGAAAATGGCCTCAACTATCCAGTCAACAATTGTTGAAGATAAAAGAAAAGGAGAAAAAGAACAATGCTCCCAACAACTTTCACTGTCTAGCTTGAAAAATTTCTTTCAGAAAAAATATCCAAGGGAATCGGAGGAAGAAATAATGAAGAAAGTTTTAGATCACATGAAAAATCAATTCTTTGACACTTTCTCAACCGAGATAGCAAAAGACGGAGATGAATCAATGAAGTCAGCTTCGCCAAGAGGATCTATTGATTCCAACAGTTCCCTTAATTATTTTGCGGGTGAAGGACAAGAAGACGAACCTACACCAGCCGACGTCTGGGATGCCCTAATAGTGACATTAACACAGCAAGCTAAAGACTCTAAACGAGGCAAAGCCAAGTTGGGATAAGAATGCCCTAATCCAGTTTAATTAAGCTAAAAGCACTGATGCTTTCTCAGCAGCAGCACTCATTACAAGTGCTATCTTCGCAGAAGCACTCAAGGAATTAGTGTCACCTTTGTCAGATGCACTCAACCACTATACGTGGTTCTTAATAATTTGTAATTTTATATTTGTGTCTTTACATAGTGCATTATATGATGTGACGATGGGGCCCAAAGAGTACCCGACATCTATAATGGTAGCTTTGTAATAGTGGTCTGTAAAAGTCATGTGTATTGTCCGTAGTGTTTGAATTTGTTCTGTTTTAGAACCTTTGTACTCTCTATATAAGGAGAGGTTTGTATGTTGTATTTTTCAGACTTGATTTGGAATAGAAAAATTATTTCATATTATATTGTGTTCTCTCATACAATACTCTCAACATCACCGCCTTTCGCTATCAACAAACATCACTACGCACGACGCATAGCTCCCTCCGTACGCAACCTCTGACTGGTATCAGAGCCAAACCCCCCATATAAGGTACTATTTCGATATCCATTAAATTAATGGAATTACAGAGCTAAATTTTTGTTGTGGGTGGTAAGATGTTAGATGAGTAAGTAAAATTTGAACATGTAAAAAAAAAAAAAAAAAAAAAAAAAAAAAAAAAAAAAAAAAAGTAAAAATGTCGAAAATTTTTAGTGTTTTCTTTTCTTGCCACAATGTTTCGATTGCATATTCAAGGCTAGATAAAAAGAAAATTTTGCTAAAATTTTCGTTAACCCTGATTTTTTGAGTTTTCTCCGTCTATCCCTTTTTGGTTGATAGTTAAACGACTTTTGTCGTTTGTAAGGGTTACAAAAAGAATGTTTATTTAAGTAATTTTGTTTTAAAATAAACATGTTTAAAGTTGAGCTTACAATTCTAATGTCTTGCTAACCACAACAAATTTACAAGCATTTAATATCCATGTCTAATTGGGATAACGATGAACATGAAATTGAATCTGTTAAAAACGCAGAACTAATAGAATATCCAAAAAATTTGGATAAATTAAATAAATGGGTTATACCTTCAGTATCCCCACATAAAATTTATGAAATTGGATTTCTTGACTTAAAAGCAAGATTTGCAATTAAAACGCTAGAACAAACAATCAGAATATCCGATAATACACAAACAATTAGGTTATTGTCAAAAAGAGACTTAGCCCCTTTTAAAAATTATAAATTTATCCATATTGGGTTAATTCAAGTAGCATTTAAACCCTTAACCTTGTTAGGTGTAAATTCAAGTATAATGGCATACGTAAGAGATGGTAGATGTAGAGATTTTAAACCTTCTTTAGCCGCCTTAATTGAAACTAGTTTATGTCATGGACCAGTTTATTTCGACGTATCCCCAAATTTAACTCCCTTAGGAGAAAAAATTCAAACTCTTCTTCAAAATCTAAGATGTCCTTCCTTAACTCATTTTAGATGGTACAAAGATACATTTTTGTCAAGAGTTTATCAACTCACAAACCCCAATTCAATTCATTGGAAATCTAAGTTTATAGACGGCCTCCCTCATCTTTTTGCTGAAAAAGTTCGGCAATCATTACGAGTTAAAAATGATGGAATCAATATTAATTACTCAGAATTGACTTATGGTCAACTAATAAATACCTGCATAAATGAAGGATTGAACCTTTGTAATGATATTAAATTAAAAAATCAACTAAAAAAGCAACAAAAATCGGAAAAACACCAGCTTGGTGAATTCTGCGAGCAATTTGCTTTTGACCTAGGAAAGCCTCTCAGGCCGCCAGATATTAAAAATAATAAATTCGATAAGATTAGAAGAAAGAATTATATCAAAGAAAATTCTTATAAAAAGAATTACAAAAGAAATTACTATAATAAAAAATTCTTAAGAAAAGATAAACCACATATGCCTAATAAAGGAAAAAGGAAAGCTAAAAAACTAGATATAAGCTGTCATAAATGTGGCAAAATTGGTCATTATGCAAATCGATGCTGGACAAAGAAAGCTCTTAATGAAATATAAGATGAAAACCTAAGATTGCAGTTAGAAAAAGTATTAATAAACTCTGAAACTGATACTGAATCTTCAAATGAAGAAGAATTAGGAGTTATATATGGAACATCCTCTGAATCTTCAAATACTGACAATGAGGATTGTCAATGTAATGAAGATAATTACTGGAAATCCATTGTTGACATGAATGGGTTAAATGTCCTGACTGATGATCAAGATAAAATATTAAAAGTACTAGAATCAATTACAGACTCCGGTCTAAAAAAGAAAATAATTGAAACTCTAATAAAAGACAAACCAGAACCTCCCTTACTAATTGAGGCACCTTATCAATTAAGTGAAGTACTACACAGATTCCAACAGACAAAAATTAAAGAGACTCCAGTCTCAATTGGTGATTTAAAAAGAGAAATTAGTTCTCTGAAAGGAGAAATAGGACAGCTAAAACAAAATCAAGCTGTACTATCACAAAGACTTACAACATTAGAAAGTCAACCTTTCAAAAGTGAAGAAATAGAGGAAATTCCTCAAAAAACAAATAATTTGGAGTATCTAAATCTTTTAGATCAAGTAACATCACAAAAATGGTTTGTAAAGATTACTCTAATTATTAATAGGGATTTTATATTAGAAAATGAGGTAGCGCTTATTGACAGCGGTGCTGATTTAAATTGCATCCAAGAAGGTATAATTCCTACAAAATATTTTTCCAAAACAACACAATCACTAACCCAAGCAGGTGGTGATAAACTTAGAGTTAAATATAAACTTTCAAACGTCAATATTTGCAATCGAGAAATATGTTTGCCAACATCTTTTATCTTGGTAAAAAATCTTACTCACAGAATTATTTTAGGAACTCCTTTCCTCCACAAAATTATGCCAATCAATAATATTGACCAAAATGGTATTTCTTCAATAATAAATGGAAAAAATGTATTATTCAAATTCATAACTGATCCGCACACAAGAATGTTAAATGAAGTAAGAGATATTCTTCTCAATAAAGAAAAACAAATATGTTTCTTAAAAGATGAAATAGAAATTCTTAATATAAATGATCAGCTAAAGAAAAAAGAAATACAAGAAAAAATTAATTTAATTGAAAAACAGTTTATAGAAGAAGTATGCAATGAACTACCTAATGCATTTTGGAACAGAAAGAAACATGTTATTTCTCTACCTTATGAAGAGGAATTCAAAGAAAATCAAATTCCTACTAAAGCTAGGCCAGCTCAAATGAACCATGAATACTTAGAATTATGCAAAAAAGAAATAAGCTCACTCGAAAAGAAAGGTTTAATTCGTAAATCTAAATCTCCTTGGAGTTGTACAGCATTCTATGTAAATAATGCTGCTGAAAAGGAAAGAGGAGTTCCAAGGTTAGTCATAAACTATAAACCCCTTAATAAGGTATTGAAATGGATTAGATATCCAATTCCCAATAAAAAGGATTTATTAGATAGACTAAACGATGCTCTAATCTATTCAAAATTTGATATGAAGTCAGGATATTGGCAGATTCAAATTAATGAGTCTGATAGGTATAAAACAGCTTTTACAGTTCCATTTGGTCATTATGAATGGAATGTTTTACCATTTGGTTTAAAAAATGCTCCTTCTGAATTTCAGAATATCATGAATGAAATATTTAACCCATATACAGAATTTATAATTGTTTATATAGATGATGTTTTAGTATTTTCTAAAACGATAGAAAAACATATAAAACATTTAAAAATATTTAAAAATTTAATAAAAAATAATGGGTTAGTCATTTCCGCCCCTAAGATGAAATTATTTCAAGTCCAAGTTAGGTTTTTAGGACATACGATTTCGCAAGGAAAGATAATCCCAATTGAAAGAAGTATAGAATTTGCTTCAAAATTCCCAGATAATATCACCGATACAAAACAGCTTCAAAGATTTCTTGGAAGTCTAAATTATATTTCAGATTATTATAAGAATTTAGCCCAAGACACAAAAATTTTGTACTCTAGATTAAGAAAAAACGTCTCACCATGGACAGAAGAGCATTCACAAGCTGTTAGAAAAATTAAGTCCAAAGTAAGATGTTTGCCATGTATATCTCTTGCTAATCCTAAATACTTTAAAATTGTTGAAACTGATGCCTCAAACATTGGTTATGGCGGAATCTTAAAACAATTAAATCCTGACAGCAAAAAAGAACATCTTGTTAGGTTTACCTCAGGAAAATGGAATCCCACGCAGTCAAAGTATTCAACCATTAAAAAAGAGATGCTTTCTATTATAAAGTGTATTTCAAAATTTCAAGATGACTTATTAAATCAAAAATTCTTACTGAGAATTGATTGTAGTTCTGCAAAATCAATAGTTGAAAAAGATGTTAAAAATCTTGTCTCTAAGCAAATATTTGCAGGTTGGCAAGCTCAGTTATCGGCCTTTGAATTTGATATTGAATACATAAAAGGAGAAAATAATTCTCTTGCTGATTTCTTAACCCGTGAATTTTTACAGGGAAATGACAACCCCTAATAGGGGAAGAGGTCGTGGATATTCCCGAGGCCGCGGATATGGGATTAGCAATATGTTATCCCAGACAGAATCGACGATTCCCCTAATAGGGGATTGGACAGTATACCATAGCAGAGGCAAAATTGTGCCACAATTGCCTCCTCCAAAAAAGGAAGATATACCTTCCTCCTCTTCTAATAAAACGTCTTATAAAGACGTTACCAATGAAGTACAACAAGAAAAAGAGTACTTTGAAAGTCCAATCACAGAAGATGTTCTGTACATAGAAAATGAAGATATTCAAATGACGCCAAATGATGGATGGTCAATCAGAACAAGGTATCTTGAATCAAGAGGGTATGCCGGTCTACATGGAAAAACAAGGCCAAATTATGAAGTCCTCCTAAGGGAGTTGAAGTTCCTACAAAATGTTGTAGGATCGATAAACACAGTGTATAAACTGCGTCTTCTTCGCCTGTTGTAGCCATACTAGTACTTGGATTATTTGGTTCTGGCTTAATTAATTTTTTGTGGTTTAGAATTTCTATTTTTTGTGTCTCTGTTAAATAATGATCCCACCATCCTCTTAATTGTCCAACAAAACCAGTAGTTATAAAAGATGCTATAGAACTGTCACTATTTCCATGTTGCTTACAGACAGTTGAGTACATAATGATTCTATGTATAACATCAATTATTTGTTTATCATTTAAACCGTCTATATTCCATTCGTATATAGCCTTTCCTGAGTACGAATTTTGAAAAGGTTCAGGTTCTTCGAAAAGAAGATCCTGAGGGGATGGTCTTTTGTAATAATATTTTTCAAGAGGTTTTGGCATATAAATAGGATTTATTTCATTCATATTATGACCTTTAAACATTTCAGTTAATTGATCTACCTCATCTGTTTGACTTTTAATATCATTTGGTTCAGAATCATCTGCTTCGGATAAAACCCTTAAGTGTAAATCTTTTAATTTCTTTTCAAGGATTTGAATAAAATTTTCACTATTGGTTTCCATTCTGAAGCCATTTATGTTAATTGGAGGTTGAATCATTGGTGTATTAATTAATGAAGGAAAATTTTCAGTATTACTCTCGCTTTTACAAAATTTTTGTATTATTAATTCTTGTTGGCTAATCTGTTTCTCAATAGATTGTTGAAGGGTTTTTAAATCTTTCTCAAGGGAAAGAAATTGATCTCCTAAACAAATCAAGTAGGTATTTGTATAATTTTGAGATTTAATTATTGCATTTAATTCTTTTATCGTAATTTGAGCACTTTCTACTTTCTGTAAATTTAAGTAAGCAGTGGCTTCTGTACTAGAATTTAAGCAAATTGTTTGTTCAGGAGGAAAAGGTGCAGTTATTTCACCTTGATTAGTTTTCCATGTTTTTTGTAAAACTGAAATTTGATTATTGGTATTATTTATATAATTCTTAATAAACCAAGTAACGAAAGAAAGGTAATCTTGAGTTTTCTCAATATAATTGTAATATTCTTCTTTAAATGTTTTTAACTTGTTTGAAGAATATTTATTGAAATACCATTTTCTAAACAATTCATGCTTGTCTTGCTGAAATTCTGCATTAAGAATTTCTCTCATCTTACTTCCTGGGGATAAATCAATCATTTAAACGTGAAAACTCATTTCTGATTGAGTAGGTGATTTTCTACTTTGGGTATAAATTCCTTCTGGAATTTTATTTTGACTTATTCTTATTGTTTCAACTGTGTCAATCTCTTCTCTTAATTGAGAAGTGCTTGCCCTAGCTGATTCGTGAGGGGTACAAAAATAATCGTTTATGGTCGAACATCTTGATGATGTTGTTCGGGGTAACCTTATTGTTCTATCAGAACCAAATTTTATCTCTACGTCTCCTTCGGAGGTTTCTATTATTTGATCTATTTCATTGTTTATTTTTGGTTTTGGTTCCAACTCTTGCGGAAGGGTCCAAGATTCTGGGAAATTTATTTCATTCCACTTAATTAATCTGTTGGTGGCAATGTTTGAGGTTAATAAATTTGTTTGAACCACAGTTGTAGTTCCTGGGGAAGATAATCTTCTTTTATTAATGTTTGAATTTAAAGTTTGTAAAACTTTATAATATATATATATATATATATATATATATATATATATATATATATATATATATATATATATATATCGAACTATTCGTCGAATAATACATTATTCGTATTCGTATTCATATTCGTAAATATTCGAATACAAAATAAATATTTGTATTCGTATTCATTTTTTCGAATGCGAATCATCAAAAATCGAATCGAATCGCGAATTGGTCATAAAAATTTGATTCGTTTACATCCCTACTCTCCGACTGATTGTAATTTTTTTGATCCTAAGTGAACTATGAACATTTGGTTGGACTGGCCTATGAGATGGACGGATCAACCTAAATTGAGCCCCCGGAACAGAGGCTTGGATCAGGCCCGCACATCAATGTGCACTTCTAATTGAGTTGCTAACAAAAGTGGGGTTCAAAATTATTAATTTTAAATTTTAAAATCAAATACTCTAAAATTTTATAGATAATTTCTTTATAATATTAATATATTAATTTTATAGTATTTTAATTTATTTTGAAGCAAATTGAACTATGAACTGAACTGAACTGACTAATTGAATACACCCTACACATTAATTATAAAATAATAATTATTTTAATTATTTTTAAAATAAAAAAATATATTATATTCTTAATTTATTTTTCAGATATAATTATTATTATTATTGTGCATCACACATTTTTTTTAATCAGTATATAAATTAAATTTATATAAATATTTTGAATTATTGTTATTTTAATCATTTTTAGCTACAAAATTATAATTTGTTCTCAATTTTAACCAACTTGTAGGATATTTTTATTTTTGAATTCATAAACGTCACCGTTTTGTTTTTATTTTTGAATTCATATGAACTCTGTCTTAAACTCGTAATTAACGTCATCGTTTTGTTTTTGTTTTTTAATTCATCTGAAATCGTAATTAATCTTACCGCATATATTTTGTTAATTAGTTTCGTATATATCGTAATTAATCTTACAGCATATTTTGTTAATTAGTTTTAATTTTAATATAAATAAAAATGTAAGCATTAATTGCGTTAATTTTAATTTTAATATAAATAAAAAAAATTGATCGAAATTAACCGGGGTAAATATAATATGACAATGTATAAATGGATTTCTCTTCGTTGTTCTAAATGAATTAACTAACGCTAATAAATAAACAAATACAAAATAATAAAAGATATTTCACTACACACATATTTAATAAATTAAATTTTATTTATAATTTAATATTCGCACATTATTTTTGTGCTCCATTTATTTTTTTTATAGACAATATATGATTTACTTTTATATAAATAAGTAATATGATTATTATTGTAACTAATTTTAAAGTATAAAATTATATTTTATTTATAATTTATTCTTCACATCATTATACATGTTGTACAAAAATAATAATTATGTGTGTAAAATAAATTAAGACCAAAATAATAATGATTTGTGAAATATAAATTATGAATAAAATATTATTGTAAAGCTTAAAAATAGTTAAAATAATAAACATATTTTATATTTATATAAAAATAAATTATATATAATAAAAATAATAAATGTATGTGGAGTACAAAAATAGTGATCGTCCCGAGGAGGCGCAGGCTTATCCTCACTATCGGTTTCGCCTTTGGTTCACTATTGTGTTCATCGGTTTTCACTGACTGGCTGAGCGTTTTGGTGGGGTTTCTGCTGTCCCTCCACACCGTTCCCCTATGCAGGCTGCTGGGAGTGGTGGACGACATGCGTTTTTTTGAAAGCCATGTCGGTCTCTCCGTAGCTGGAATACTCGCTGCATCTGACTACTCCTGTATTGGCTGGATCGCGGCCTTCCTCTATCTAGCTGGTATGCTTGCCCTCAAACTGGAGGGGGTCTTCTACTTCTAGAGGCTAGATGCTGCTATCCAAGCTCAAGAAGCTGCAAGGACTCAACAACTAGCCTGAATCATTTCCCCATAAGTATTTAGCTTGCCTTCCTTTTAATTTCTCTAGCTCTTAATTAATTAAGATTATGTAGTAATATTTGATATTATTAATTAGCTTCCTAACTAGCTTTATGTAATATTTTGATATATAGAATTAAAAATTATAATACATTATTCGTATTCGTATTCGTAAATATTCAATTACAAAATAAATATTTGTATTCGTATTCATTTATTCGAATGCAAATCATCAAAAATCGAATTGAATCGCGAATCGGTCATAAAAATTTGATTCGTTTACATTCCTACTCTCCGACTGATTGTAATTTTTTTGATCCTAAGTGAACTATGAACATTTGGTTGGACTGGCCTATGAGATGGACGGATCAAGCTAAATTGAGCCCCCGAAACAGAGGCTTGGATCAGGCCCGCACATCAATGTGCACTTCTAATTGAGTTGCTAAAAGAAGTGGGGTTCAAAATTATTAATTTTAAATTTTAAAATCAAATACTCTAAAATTTTATAGATAATTTCTTTATAATATTAATATATTAATTTTATAGTATTGAAAATAACTTACCAAAAATTATTTATCAAATCAATCTTTACCTTAGAAGTACTTTTTGTTTATTATTAGTATTATTATCTTCACCAACTTTATTTCAGAGTATTTTGTGTTTAAAAAGTTTGCAAGTAAAACCGAATTGTGTAAAGAGATTTAGAAAACTTTTTGTTTATTATTAGTATTATTATCTTCACCAACTTTATTTCAGAGTATTTTGTGTTTAAAAAGTTTGGTAGTAAAACCGAATTGTGTAAAGAGATTTAGAAAACTTATTTACTTAAAAGGTTTATATTATTGCAGTCTAAAATTTACTTAAATATATTAAAAGAAATATAAAAAATATATAAATCCAACCACATATATATTTTATTTTATATTTTATTAATTATTTTTAAAAATCTATATAACTAATTAATATTTAAATAATTTAAAAGTACACATCTAATTTACTAGAAAAACTTAAAAAGACATTTAAATTAAAAATAATTCGAAGATATAAAGAGTAAAAATTGATATTGATAATTTTATTGATTTTTTTTAACAACACTATAGTATTTTGATTTGATCTTTAAAACCAGTAAGTATAATTAATATACAGTCAAACCTCTATAAATTAATACACGATACATTAATAACCTCTTTAAATTAATAAAATCATTAAGTATAATTAATATACCGTCAAACCTCTATAAATTAATACACGATACATTAATAACCTCTTTAAATTAATAGAATCATTCGGTCCTGAATCTTTTAAATTAAAAAATACACTAGATAAATTAATAACTTCTCTAAATTAATAAAATTTCACGGTCTCGAGGCTATTAATTTATAGAGATTTTAGTGTATAAAGTTGTGTTAATTCATAATAATCATATAAAACATTTATGGATGATTAAATTCACTAAATTTATTTATGGAAATTTTAAAAATAAGCACTAATTTACTCTAACTATAAATTAGGGTAAATTTCCATATATAACTTTCTTAAATATTTATAAACATACATGTGTAAGGGTATAATAGTCATTATCAATTTTAAAAGTTACCCTAAAATGTAAATAAAAACATTTTAATATTTATTTTATAAATAATGAAAAAATATAGTATATTTATTTGTGAAATGAAAAAAAGTATAATTTTTTCATTTCACAAATAAATATACTATTATAATAATGCAATAGTATACTTTTTACTTTTTTTTATTTTCAATTTTTTTTGGTCTATTAAAAAAGCCCTTTATTTATGTGACTAATAAATTTACAAAAGTTTCCAAAACAGTTTCAGTCCTCACACTAACAATTTTGAACGTGCATTTGAATTATTTTAAGTTTATTGAGTTTATTTTTTTAGTTATCTATGTCATTTGTAAAATACAAATTAATATTCCTATTTCTCTGAACAATCATTTATCAAATAATTACAATCATTCAACCTGTTTGTTTTTCGGTTAGAGTCGCAACTAATGTGATTATCGATGTGATGTGTTTTCAGACTTGATCCGCACACAGTACTAGTACTAGGTAGTCAAGAAACTATTCAGAGTAGGAATTTGCGAAATATAACACAATCACAATATCCCTTCCACATTCTTAGCTAGAAAGTAAACAGTGAACATACAAAATGTAACTCAGAACAAGAAACAACCATCGATGTCCATTCTTGTCACAACAAATAACGAAAAAGTCCAAAACCCGATCAATCAGGGTTTCCTCGAACCCTTCTACCAAGTTTTCATTGACATCATTAATAAATATGTAGTATATGTGAAGAATTACAAATTTCAAAGGACTGTTGCTAAAACATAATAAATCTCTTGATCGCATTCGTGTACTTAAGTCAGATCATTAAAGAACCCAAATATCAGCAGCTATCCTTCTTCGTGTGTGTGCTATACAACAACAAGACTTTCAGAGAATATAAATTCTTATTTATACCTTTTCATCGATGTCGGGAGACTCGGATAATCCTCCAGGTTTTGAATGAGTGCGCCTTTCTTTCCCTCCAGGTTTTGACGAGGCATTGCCGTACCATATCATCCCAATAACGGCAATGATCATGCCGATAACTACGTGTGGATTAAGACCCTCTTTTCCGAAAAACAAGAAACCGAGGATCAAGACAAGGATAGTCTTCATGTGGCCGAGCACTTGGAATGAGACGGCTGTGAATCTGCCTATGCAGATGAACTGACTAAGATTTGTTCCAACTGCAATAGAGCATGAAAGGATCAAAAACACCTGCAAGGATACATATAGAGAAATTACGTCTTATTAGTTCTGCGATTTTACAAAATTACATAAGAGGCAAAGAAACTACAGTCTGCAGAAGAAACAATCCACTCACTATTGGTCAATGCAAGTGATAAAAGATCATATATTTTAAATTACTGCAATAGAATAGATCGTTTCTTATATAAATTACAATTCCAACATTAGCAATGTTAATTCTGAGTCAAATGGCTCAAGTGTATGCACTATGCACGCCCAAAGCAAATCCCAGTACTAAGAATTTAGCCAATAGTTTTAAATCACTCAAAACTCAATATTCTTGCTCTTCTAAGCCTGAATATCCACAAGATACTAAACCAGAAAAAATAACTATTGATCTGCATAGCCGATATTAAAATATTATCATAACTCATAACATGATCAGAGATAATTGTTATAGTAATCCAACACACATAGCATAGCTTGTGGAAACAGACTTACCAGGGATGGAAGATGGAATTCAAAGGCATCAATTCTCTTGCTTGTCAACCAATAATCCAGAAATGGGCCTAACAACAATAGTGTTCCAGCCTGAGCTGGTGCAGTGTGACCAAGTAGATTGAACGAAGTAAGGGAATACTTTCTCTGGAGGAAATGGACATACTGCAAATGCAAATCCACGATTATGATTTTTATCAGAAAGATTACAGACAGATATCTCAACCAGAAGTATTACCAATATTTTTTAGCTCATTCATACTTTAACCCATACATTCATCTGAAATATGCGTAACACAATACATGCACAGAATACCAAAATGACAATAGGCTAATATATGATGTAGAACTTACATATTGTTGCAGTGATGTACTCCAAACTGCAATCAAAGCAGCAATGAAGCCCTTGGCATTAACACTCACGTCAGTAACTGTGCAGACGGCAACGCCAAGAAGTACGACTAAGATGCTAAGCTTTGTATCACGAGAATATCGGATCTTGTCAAATACAATTTCCAATAAGCAGGAGACGGGAATCATAGTCAGCTTTGCAATCTGAAAATAAGCAAGACATAGTATGACTATTAAGTACTGTAATGATCAAAACCTAAGCACAATTCCCTGAGACCTTGTTTTTTTTTTCATTTAAAATGGATTAACGAATTGATATTTGAGATAATTACCTGGTAGAACCCCACTGAGTTCCACATTAGGCTGACATTCATCCCAACTATAGAGAAGTTTGCAAATAAAATAAATTTTAGAAGCTCTGAAAAAGGTAGATGAGAAGGTTGGATGTAACCCAGCCATCTTAGAACAACGGTCATCAAGGTGGTCGTAGCAAAATGCAAACCAGTTAACGTTGTAGCTGCACAGGTTGAACAGAGTGAATAAATCTCAAATCATGCATACAGAGAAACCAACACAATTTTTTATCAATGATCATTTTACAGGTTATTATGTATTATATGAATATTTCAATGGAACATACCTCCCTTTTAAATTCAAATACTGCTCGGTAGTTTTTGCAATATACTTTTACCATTTTAACGCTATTAAAAAATTAGAAACCGAATAATAGTTCAAGCTTTTAGAAAGAATTTAAGCAATATCGCCAAGTCATGCATGTATATTGTATTCAAAGGGATAAATGAAATTTACCAAAACTGAAGCCATAAGTAGCCATCAAAGCCTTGTTGACAATAATGATCCCAACTGAAGTGACTACATTGAATGTCCATGCAGCCGCGTCTACTGCAGCCTTCTTATCAGCTTTGCTTGCTGGTGGCATTTTGCGTTTTTCCTAATCCCTGTTATATATAACTGTCCAACAGGTGAATTTTTTACCCTGATAGGACCACCATAAATCTACAACCGAATCACCACCACCACCACCACATTCAATCCTAAATCTTTTCGACTAATTTCCTGCAAAAGCACCAATTTTTGTCAGGAATGTATGTCAACTAATAAATGTTCCATTTACTGCGATTATAAGTATCAAATTTAACTCATCAACGTATGTATAACTTATTTTATTTTTATTTTTTTCAATGATAAGTTCAGGAATTCCTGCAACAGAAGAACTCATTCTCTCTCAGGGATCTACCACAAAAAAATGATAAATGGGTAAATATCAAGAAATTACTATGAATCTACGATAAATCATTTCATTAAAAATCATTGGGCATCGTTTCAAAGACCAAACTGAGCAAATTTTAAATCAGTTCACAACTGACAAAAAAAAGATGCAAAGACACCTACTTTCCAAATCAACAACAAAGCATTTCCATTGATTCGCAGATCAAGACTTTTGTTGTCAATACAGATCCGAAGATTCTCATATCTACAGAACAAAAACAGATCTAAAATCCCGAAATCCCGAAATCGTATTGAATTCCCCCCGCCTCAACCACATATCAGTTACTCCGAAATGACAGATCTAACCACATCAACCGGAAAATAATGAACGACACAAGCTCCCGTCACTGAAAGAAACAAAAGTAGAAATAAAATTCAGCATTAGAAAACTTGCCCCTTTTCTCCAGATCATCAAAATTCAGCATCAGAAAACGTACGCGTTTCGGTATAAATGTTGCGCGTAGATTATTCAGAGTGGAATCGAGAGAAGTGTAGAATGAGAATGAATGGAGAGATTGGAAATGTGAGATTTGTGATTTAGGGTTTGACCCCAGAGAATGAAAAGTGGATTTTGCCGATTGCGGTTATGGAAGTTTGGCTTCATATTTTTATTTTTATTATTTTATTTTCAATTGAAGAGACATGTTCTAAAATGAAGAGAGATTAATAAAAATAAAATAATTATTCCAACGTGAATATAATTATTTTACGAATTAAAAAATTATTGTGATTATGTATATACACTGTATTAAAAGAGTTCAAAACAAATCAAATAATTAATAATTTTAATGAAATGAGTTTCGTTTATAACCGTCGGATCAAGAAAAAACGACCGTTGGAGATGCTCCCCCTTTAATTCATAAAACAAGACAATATATAAACCAAAAATACCCAGTCACGATTATTCAAATTCGCAATCTTCAATTCTCCTCTCTCTGAAATTTCATATTTTAGGGTTTATTTGTTTTGTGAATTAATTTTGTAATAGATGTCGAGAATGATGTTGAGATCCAACGGAAAACCGCCGCTTGCAAGATCTCCCGTTCGGCTGAGGCCCCGCCGGAAACCCCTTCAGCCGACCAACTGTAACTCCGTCCAAACCCCACCGGGTATGCGTTCAAACGGAATTAATTTATCACTTCTGATTTGCTTTTATTTTTGTTGTTGTTGCTGTTTTTCATGATTTTGATGTTGAAAAAAGTTTTAATTTTTTCTCAATTAGGAAGTTGAAAAATTCAATTTTTTTTTTTTAAAAATAGAAATAAAAACTCTCTAATTGAAGGCGTGAATTCGATTGTTCAATATAGGTTCACTGATCAAATCCCAGCTGCCAAACCCTAATCGAGGCATTGAGAAGCCTGAATTATGGCCCGGCTACTCCACCATCTCCTGCGAACTGAGAGCTCTGGCCGAAATGGTGCACCAAGAAAATGGGCCCAAGAAAATGCTCGATGGTGGCCCGATCGGCCCTCCTTTGTTCGAGAGAGGCAGGTTTTACGACGAGTACTCGGCAAGAAGAAACGAGAGGCTGAAGAGAAAGAAAGGCGAAATGGAGAAGAAGCCTTATGGTCTTGGTGTAAGAGTCGAGTCTGCTAAGAAAAGGGAGTCTGCTGTAAAGATTGAAGGCCGGAGGAAGAGCATATTGGTGGGGGCAATGGCCACTCCAGTGGCGGAGAGGAGGGATGCTCGAACGCCGAGGTACTCATTGAGGAGTTCGGCAGTTGTTAAGGAAAAGAGGAAGCCGTTGTTGCCAGTGCCGATCATGACTGTGGAGGGTAGTGTTGGGATTACTGCAAGGAAAATGGGGGTTAGAAGGACCAACATCAAGGCTTATTAATTTTTTTTAATTTTGGTTTGAATTGTTGTGTGTTTTGGAATTTCAATTTATATTGTTGTGATATTTGTGGGATTATTGTGGTTATATTTGCTGATATAAACCTCTTAGTTATAAAATTCTGGTTAGTATTTTGTTTATACTCCATTGAATAATTCAACAAAATCACAAGAATAAGTCTCATTAGAAGAAAATGAACCAGAAATATCTGAATTTTAATGTTGAAAATCAAATCTACTCTTGAAAAATATAAAAGTGAGTAATGTATGTATAGATTCAAGAACCACTAAATGCCAACAATCACCGTGTCAAAACATGTATTGGTTCGATATTCAATTAGAAGCCTTCTATATTAAAAACAAAAAGTCGACAAAAAAGTCTTGTCACAATTGACCACTTGGGCACTCGGATCTTCAGGTCGTTACCAGAAGATACAAAAGTCCCTTGAGATACTCCACAATTTCAGATCCTCCCAGTTTCGAGCTTCCGTATACTCTGTCGACAAAAGTGATCGGAACCTATGAAAAAGCCAAAGAGCCACATGAAAGACCACTTTAAATATGTAGAACACTTGATTGAAGGAGGAATCTTAGCAATATCAGATCACAAACAATATTTACTAAAAGGTAAATAAAATCAATGATGAAGTGATACTTCAAAACTATATACCTCTTCAATATGATAACCCTTTCTTGAGGCTCTAACAATCATCTCCATTTGGAAAACATACCCCTTACTCACACACGAGCTTATGACATCTTCAAGCACAGATTTCTTGTAAAGCCTTCCAAAAAAAGGCAATATTCGAATTTTAGGGTGGATAAACTAAAAGTCTAAAACTGCTGCTGAAAGTTGTACAAGTACCTGAATGATCCAGTTAAGTCCGATACACCTGGCCATAGTAGTGTTTGTGCAAGGACATTGGCGCCCCTGCTCGTCAGTTTACGCATCAGATTCCACCCGTGCACCCCACCACCTTTCACATACCGGGTCCCAGTAACTATGCTTGCACCTGTCTCTATCTGTTTTCTAAAGAAGAAGATTAATTATCACCCTATCATACAAATCCAGCAGATTCTTTCAAAAATACTTACTTGATGAAGCTTGGCAGGTATTTTGGCTGTCAAAGAGAATACGAAGGAAAACTCAGTTCAGTGTGGATTAGAGATGGAGAAAAAAAATAAGTTTCAACTTGTTCTGGTGTTCGATCCAACTCATCTTAATTGGAGACTCCTGGACAATAACTTTTCTCCGTTTGGTCTTATTCATATTTTTTATCATTATAAAAGGAGCAAGCTATTGTCAATCGGGACTCGGGAACTGGTTTTATTAGTATACAATAAATATATTTTTCTCTATACATATAGATTTGGCAGAACAAACGTACATGGTGCGACAAATCAGCATCCATTATCACGATGAAATTTCCATTCGCATGCTTCAGCCCATGTATGTAAGCCGTCCCTGAAAAGAAAAACCTTTAGGCTCCATTATCTGAGTGAAATGTGTTGTATAATTTATAAATTTTACAGAAATCCAAGCTACAGAAATCATGCAATGTGGATCTCAAGTCCATTAGATTTTGAAATCCACCAATCCCAATGGATCCTTGGAATACTTGACCATCATTTTTCAAACAAGAGGATGCCAGAATACATACCCAAACCAAGCTTCTTAGGTCTAGCTCTCAACAACTGCATTACCAGATCACCATGAGTAAGGCACACATCAACAGACAGTAGATTCTGTCAATGATACGATAAATATTTGGAAAAAGTCATCTCCTCAAAACTTACAATGCGATCTTCCCCATATAGTTGCTGCAGCTGTTTAACAATCTCCTGGGTTCCATCTGGACTCCCATCATCAACTACTATTATTTCAAAATCGACATTTCTGAACCAAAAAGCACACAAAGTGTTGCCGAAACAATTAGGTCTAACATGTGCATGTAAAAAGATAACACATTGACATAAAATAGCAACACAGTGCACATTATCTGTGCCACACCAACTACCTAAAAATCCCCCAAAGCGTAAACCTTAAAAATCAGAAATGATCACCAGTTTAAGCAAAATGCCATTTTTATCAATCGAAATCTCATCAAAACGTAAACCCAATAAATTAGCTCAGAAACAAATACAAGCGCCAATACAATTAAACTCCTAAATCATCAAAACGTAAACCTAAAAAATCGAAAAAAAATCACCAGGAAATTAGCTCAGGAACAAATACAAGCGCCAATACAATTAAACTCTCCAGAAGCAGCTCTCATTCGCCAACACAAAAATCGCTACTGAACAAGCGATCAAAAGATTCTGGATCCCGATCAAAACATATTACTACTCCTTCGCTTAATTATTAAAAAAAAAAAAAGGAAAGTCGATGAGAGAGAGAGACTCAACTGTAGATGCTTGAAAATGAGGTAAACGATGAGAGCGATGTTGAGTCGTTCATTGTAGGTGGGAACAATTATGCTGTACTTGTTCTTCTCCTCCTTCGCTTCCATCGGAATTCCTGATCAACCCCAATTCAAACCCTAGAAATGATCCGCGATTTCTTAATTCGTTGTTGGTTGTAGTAATCACAAAGCTATATCGACCGGACCCGACCCGGAAAAGTTGGATAGTCCATATTTGAATCAAACGCCGAAATGCGTGATGTGAGGGTAAATGTGTCAGAACACCCTTGTATTAGGTAACCGTTTATACTGTTATACATTGGCATAATTTTTTTATTATTCACACCCTCATCTTAATCAAAATATCACAAATCACCCCAAAACTTTTCCCTATCACACGTTTTTTCTTTTTAACACTTACAGAATTGAGCTGCAATGTAAATGTAAAAAATGCAACACGAAGATTTGTGTCTATTTGTAACATTCAAAAGGTCGACAACAATCGTCACAGGCGGCGATCCGTGCCCTTTTAATTACAAAAGCACCCCTGATGTTTAGCTTAGTTATCACAAAAAAAACAGGGAAAGTCGTTTCGATTACGACATTACATATACTACTAGCAGCACTCGAGGGGCAACTTATGTTGCTCAAATTGCCCAACATATCATTCATCATCATCAAGTCAATTGCCCAACAGATCATCAAGGAGAAAAGCTGCTGGGGAAATCTTTGCTGCGTAACCATATTTCGAGGTGCTGTACTTTTTGTGCACACCCGTAAGCTTCCCAGTTCCAGCTTTCTGGTGAAAAGTCGACATTAGTTTCGCACAATCCCTGAAAAAAACAAAATCAGGATTAAGACGTTTCCATGGGTCTTTTTTGCGATTTCACTAACTTTAGGGGTAGTTTTCATAATTAGAGCAAAAAAAGAAAAAACAGTCACACCTGCAGAAACTCAATCCCTAAAAGAACAAAACCAGGATTAAGATGTTTCATGGGTCATTTTTGCGATTGCACTAACTTCAAGGGTAGTTTTCATAATTACAGCAAAAAAAGAAAACAGTCACACTTGCAGAAGCTCAATTCTTAAAAGAACAAAATCAGGATTAAGACGTTTCCATGGGTCATTTTTGCGATTTCACTAACTTCAAGGGTAGTTAGAGCATAAACGAAAACAGTCACACACTTACAGAAGCTCAATCACTAAAAGAACAAAATCAGGATTAAGAAGTTTCCATGGGTCATTTTTTGCGATTTCACTAACTTCAAGGGTAGTTTTCATAATTAGAGCAAAAAAAGAAAACAGTCACATTTACAGAAGCTCACTCCCTAAGAGAACAAAATCAGGATTATGACGTTTCCATGGGTCATTTTTGCGATTTCACCAACTTCAAGGGTAGTTTTCATAATTAGAGCAAAAAAATAAAGAAAACAGTCACTTACAACAGCTCCTCTTGAGTGTAACTCGCATGCGCCTCAATCGTCTTGGTCCATTGATTCAACCCACCGAGAGCACACTGTGCGGTAAAAACCGCAGCAGCTGCTAAGAGGGAGGGCTGGAACCTGAGCATTTCGTACTCCACAAGGCATAGCTCGATATTGTAAAATGACAGCAGCTCCAGCTATGTTCAAAGACAGAAAAGACAACAATAACGAACTATTAAAATCGTCACAATTAAGTTCATTTGATCAATCGAGACAAGATAAATAAATAAAAACACCAACCCTTTTGTCCGATTGAGCTGCTTTCAAGAAGCGCCTCATGAAAACGTACGGAGTTGGCAACGACATGTTGAACTTCAAGGTAGTCACCATCAATTTTTCCTACAGACAGACAAAACAAGACAATGAAAATTGGTCTGCTGTATTAGTTAAAAGACAAATTCAAAATTTTTGTTATAATAAAAAACTCACCATATCCAACACTTCTTGTCTGGTGTAAGCTTTGTCGGATATCAGTATAAGATCCTCGACCACCGGGACCAACACCTCTTCGTACTTGCACGCAAGAAGCAAGGCAGTGACCCCGACCAGCTGCAGCTTCTTTCTCACAACAGATTGGACAGCTAAAAATCGGTCGATGAGATTGACTGTGAGATACAGCGTCTCGTCCATCAATTCGAACTTGTAATGCACCTGTCGTAACATGTTTACATGTCGTGTCATTAAGGCTGCAATTGGGATTCTTGAAATATACATTACAGTGTCGTTTGCTTTTATTTACCTCGATCAGCCAGTCGATAAGGATTCCTCTCATCCGTTCGTTAATGTCAGATTGATGCGACATGTAGTCCGGTGACACACAGCTTGAACCCTGAAATAAAAAATTCACAGTCAGGAAATCACAACTCATAATTTAACCCCATATAGACAATTTCAACAAACACCATAGTGAGACATCAGACAATTGTCAGAATAATTCAAAAAAAAAATTCAAAAAATCTCGAGGTTGTTTTATGTAATTAGAATAAACTTCGAGGGGATCTTTTGTGATAGATCCTATAGTTATAAACAATTAAAACAAATAAACATCAGACAATTCAAAGGGCTTTTACATTATACTATAAAACACTATTTAGGGAGTACCCTTAAAGTTTGGGTAATTACAAAAATATCCCAATTCCAAATAATTTTTCCATTTTATGAAACAAAATTTAGGGAATATATGGAATCTGCCCCAAATGTTTGGGTAATTACAAAATACCCCAAAAGATTTTTCCATTTTATGAAACACCATTTAGGGGATATGATAGGAAATTGTTGGAATAATTTCAAATACTACCCTTAAAGCTTGGGTGATTACAAAATTTACCAATCAACATTTAAAGTTACCAAAATTCCCTTAAAACTCATATTTGTAATCAGCAACTCTATACTATACATATCAACTAACAACAAGGTGAAAATTCAAAAGGCTATCAAGGAAAAGAAAACTGAAAAAAAAATTCAAGAAAATAAAGAGAATATTTTCACCTCAGTCTTTTTATAGTATGCATACAAGTCACCAATGTACTCAGTTACTGCAAGTGGATTCTTCTTATCACTGCTGTCAATGTCCATTATCATCTCCTCCTCCTCGTCATCATCTATATCCTCCATTTCAATTTCAGCGTCCTGCATACGTTAAATCACAGCATAATAAATAAGTTGCACTCTAAAAAACGAGACGATAAAAGATGTACAAAAATACAAAAACTATATAATTATACCATTCTATCAATTTCTTCCATCATAGCTTCTGTATGTTGCACGAACATGGGCACGTCATGGTCACCAGGGTTCTTGTATTCATCCTCGTCGATTATAATGCAGTCGACCTGCTCATGTGATACTGGAGTCGGTTTAACCGATGGCCTAACTTCCTATAATTAACCACACATAAACTTAATTAGTACACAATCACAATTAGTACTCAGCACAAAAACATAATCATTAAAACAAAACGAACCCGAAGCGATGAATGCTGTTCTTTTCGAGTCAACTGTGCAGCAAATTTCCTAACCCAACACAAGCAGAATAAATTAAAAGAGGTCTATCGCTAGATGAATATTAAAAGAACACGATTGTGTGTAAATCAATTAACGAACCTCGTGACCGGACGATGGACCGGGACAACGGGATTCTTATTACAGGCTGCATTTTTCCTGATCAATAATTTTAAGCAAATTCAATTTTCAAAATGGGAATCTCAACTAACTATCAAAATTACTTAGATTCAAGATAAATAAAAAATAAAAAACAATTACTCTGTCAAGATGCCCCTTTTGTGAACAGCAGCATAAGGGTATGAAGGGATGTTCTTGTTGATAGTACTCAAGGGCCTTCTGCCATTTCCCACTCCACCACCCACAGGCCTCATCAATCCTCCTATCAATAAAAAAAATAAAAAAAATTTATGACATAATCAATGACGTGATTATATATTCATAAAAATAAACAGTTTTTTTTGGCAGAGTAAATGATATTCGAATTCAAAAATTACCCTGAGGAATTGAATGCCTCATCCCACCCTGAAAATTCTCGTCCGATCCCATCTTTGACTGGTTTTAATTTCTGCCAACAAGAAATTAAAAATAGGGATTAATTAATTCACAAACCCATCAAAGAAATCTGAGAAAAAAAAAATCTCTGAAATTTAAAACAAATAAAAATAAAAAAGAAAAACCCAGATCGTATAACGAAGAAAAGAAAATAAAAAAAACAACGGGTACCTTTAAATCAAGAAAAAAAAATAAACCTTCTTCTGCAAATCCACAAAATCCCAAACGAAAAAAAACAAGAGAGAGGGAGAGAGAGCAAGAAAGACTATAAAGGAAATCTCGATGGAGATCAAATAGAAGTCCCCCTCTTCCTCTCTCAATCTATCAGTGTGTGGATTTCGAATGAATTGCAGAAGGGGTCAATGGGGGAAATATTGGGGGAGAAAGAAAGAGAAGACAGCGGATAATTTTTTTTATTTTAGTTTTTGGTTTATTTTTTCTGTGAATTTTGAAAACAACGGCTAGTTATTTATGGCCGTTGGATGGGAGGTCGCGCTGTTCATCTATTGGGCTCAACGGTTGTATTTTCTCATCTCTTGCTTTTGCTTCCAACACGTGGAATATTTTTGGAAATAAATGATTTAATAAATTAATTAATTAATAAGTCGGTGTTTGTATTAACAGACAAGTTCTGCACTTAATTTTTTCCTCTTACTAACAATAAAGTCAATAGGCGAGTAGTAATTAGTGAATAACCATATTTAGCATAAATGCACAAAATTTAAAATTTTGTTAGAATATGAGTCGATGTAGTTTTAAATATTTTTCTTGAATTGTCGGGATTTAATTTTAATCGTGTTGGCGTGATTATGATTATTTGAAATGAGTTGTATACAACGGCCGCGCCCAATTGTATGTTCAATGCGTATTAATATAAATTTATATTCGGCTCGTCCTGATTTGTATATTCATTAATATGCATTACACTCGACAACTCATTTTTATATAATAATAATAATTATTATTATTATTACATATTTCAAAACCTCTATTGCTTGAATGTCTTTTTGAAATATTGACAAAAAGTTGTTCATTGACAATTAAAGAATAATGCATTGTTATTGTGGGATTGAGTTTGTGTTAGTTTAAGAACATATGATATGGTAAATTGACAATGATACTTGAGTTGGTGATTGAAATGAATTTACAAATCTTTCCTTGTGTAACATGAGTGTATAACTAAATTCCTAATTTCTTTAGATATTTCCAACCGCAAATGCCATTCAGAAGACTATAACATTGACACAAATGTGTCAAAATTCAAAAACAAGTGACAAATTATTGAATATATTTATGTTCTTATAAAGGTATGTGTATGTATGGTCAATTACAAAAGAATTAGTTGCTACCAACACTCGCATTGCAATAAGCTTCAACGAGGAATTATAGTAGTAATTTTATTCAAGATCATGATAATGACAACACGACACAGAAGGTCTGCTGATAACGTAACATAGTCGAAACAAACACAAGACTTTATAATACCAAAAGCACACCATAATCTATATTGCCCCTTCCTCACATGACCCACAAAACACAGTTTTAACTCGCATGGTCACCCTTTCACATTGTCGGCCTCACATTGAGACGAGAAGCGATTTTCTGACCAAGAGTCTTGTCAGCCTGAGAAACAAGAAAATCGAACACGAGTGAATATGTATATTGAGCTTCAATTTTGTGACAAAAATTAACAATTAACATCAAAATTCCCCTTAAGTTTAAAAGAAATCACAATTATAAATTTCCAACATTTGTTTGTATTTATAAATTTCATATTACACCATCAATATGAAGTATTTGTAATTGTTTTAGAATAACTAATGAGCAAGAAAAGCATGCAAAACAATCTTTAGAAGTACCTGAGACCAGTATGAAATCCAGATACTGCGGATTTCATGGGTGAGTCGGGGATCAGACAAAGCATCAACCCATCGGTGGATAAACCTATCTTGCCTGAAGAAAAAGAGGGGATAAACAAAGAAATTTAAAACTCATACGAACTCAAAACTAACTATAATTTCCAGTTTTCAGAGAGGGTATCAAGTGGTGTACCTATCGGGAGCCCATGATCGGTATCTCTCACCAGGTTGCTTGAAGTTGTTCTCCTTTTCAATACAGATCTGAAAATTCAAGAGAAAATTATAAAAACATGCAAGAAAGTCACTCACTCAACAATTTTCTTTATGTGTACAAGTTATGTATATTTATTCACAAAAAGTAACACTTATAAATAAGTTAAAATCAAGGGGCTAACTGAAATCTTTACATAAATGTGAAGGGGGTGAATGTAATTATGTAAGATAAAATAGAATTTCAGGAGTATGTCTTGTAACTTCAAAAGTTAGCTGTTATTTTTTTAATTAGGTCAAATTTGAATTAGATATTATATACTGAACCTTTTTTTCTGATACAATAAAAACAAAATGTTATTGACTTGCTCATTTGTTTTCTTAAAAATGGGTATACTTAAAAAACAAATGATCAAGTCTACATTTCACACAAACTCAGACATCAAGCCAACAATTGAAAGATAACAAGTCCTAATCTAGCTCCTTAACGTGCCAACCTGCCAAAAGGAATCCTACCAGAACATATTCTCACTGCAAAATACGTAAAAACATGCCACAACTTGTTATCTCCAGTTTCTTTCATTCTTATAGATGGGATCTCTAATTTTTGCTCTATATTTTAGAATATAAAGTAATTACAGGGTAACACGTTATTCAGTAAAAAATCTATACAGGTGACCTTTTATTTCAGTTAAAATATATTTATACGGGTGATAATTTTTTTCCAAGACTGACCAAACAGAGTCAACACAGAACATGATAGATTAAGTGAACACTAAAGCATGAAAAAGAAAAACATACTCTGTCACGTTTCCCTGACAACACCACAGGAGGAATAGGATGCCTCTCTGCATGCCGAGTTGGATCATACCTCGATGGGAAATAGTTCACCTGTAAAATAAATTAAGAATATATGATTGGAAAAAATATGGTGAACGGGATACTCTTCACACGCCACTACGCCAGCATATGAAATCATATGCAATTTTAAGCCTATAATAATTGGAAGATAATTCTTAATCCCTAAATGTTGAAAAAGGCAAATTGCATGAAAACAAGTCTAGATATGCTTGTAATACCTCCTCATCCCTTTCCATGAAGTTCATGAAACCCTCATGGTGATTGTTATGATGAGAACATTTGGGAGCATTCGCCGGCAGCTGGAGGTAGTTTGGGCCCAGACGGTGCCTCTGAGTGTCAGCATAAGAAAATATCCGAGTCTGGAGCAACTTATCATCTGAATAGTAAACCCCGGGGACAACAAGAGCAGGGCAAAACGCAAGTTGTTCATTCTCAGCGAAGAAGTTGTCAATATTCTTGTTCAACACCAAGCGGCCCACGGGCTGCAGGGGGACAATGTCCTCGGGCCAGGTCTTGGTCACATCAAGCGGGTCAAAGTCAAACCTGTCCTCGTGATCAGGATCTATAATCTGAATGAAGAGTTTCCACTCTGGATAATTTCCAGCTGCAATGGAATCGTAAAGATCTTGAGTGGCGTGGCTATGATTAGCTCCTCCAACTTTAATAGCTTCCTCCTCTAAGAGATTCTTGACCCCACAAGTAGGTTTCCAGTGGAACTTCACAAAATGGGCTTTCCCAGCCTTGTTGATTAGAGTGTAGGTGTTGACACCCGAACCGTCCATGTGCCTGTAATCTTGCGGGACACCAACATCATCAAAGAGGAATGTAAACATGTGAAGACTCTCTGGGTGGTGGGAGAAGAAGTCAAGTATTCTCCAGTTTTCCTGAATGTGTGACTTGGGGTTGGGTTTCAAGGCATGGACCATGTCAGGAAATTTCATTCCATCACGGACGAAGAAGACAGGGAAGTTGTTTCCCACCAAATCAAAGTTTCCCTGAAACAGTGAAGTCATCAAGTATTCAAGTAAATGTCTCTTACTCCCGTTAAATAGTTATGTACTAAAAGTATACCTGATTTGATCACTTTTCCACAATTCAGACTCAACCTCTAAGCATTTGCCTTTAAATACTCAAATTAGAAATGTATAGTTTTCAATAAATAGCTTCTCATAATTTTGTTCTCTAATTTTCAAAACTAAAAACACAATGGCTACTGTAATTATGGTCTTTTGCAGTTTAATAGAACTTTCAATCAATGGTCAATTTTCAAGAACAACCTCAAAGTCTCAAACTACTACTGAATTTGAAAGTAAAGCTCAGGGATCTTTCAGTCAGTAACTCTTAAAATTCCGCTGACAATTTTTTTAAGAATGTAAACTACAGGTGTTAGGTGCCTCCATAGGAAAATATGCAATTGTTTGAAAATAAATTTCAAACAACAAAGCAAATGAAGGATTCGATCCTCAATATTAGTAACAACTTTTTTATTTTTTTATTTTTACCTCTCTAGTGTAAAATTTCACAGCGAATCCTCTGGGGTCCCTAAGAGTTTCAGGGCTGCCGCGTTCATGGATGACGGTGGAGAACCGAACGATAACCGGGGTTTGAACTCCAGGAGCTCTAAGAAAATCAGCACAAGTGAGCTGTGAAATATCATGAGTGACCTCGAAGAAGCCCTTTGCACTGGCACCTCTGGCATGAACAACACGCTCCGGGATCCTTTCACGATCAAAATTAGCAATTTTCTCCACCAAATGGTAGTCCTCAAGGAGAATTGGACCTGTCGATTATAGTCGAATTCCCAATTATCTATACGATATCAAAATAGGATTGACTATTCCAACAACATTTATATATACATAATACATCTACCAAATGAATAAATAAACTTATTAAAATGAAAAAACAAACCTCTGGTTCCGACTGTCAAAGAGTTGTTGTTGTTCCATACAGGAGCTCCAGAATTTGTGGTCATAAAAGGAGAATTGAAAGCACTGGACGGACGATACTGCACCATAATCAATATCACACGCATAACATCGATTTCCCCCGATAATTCATCCAAAATCGAAATAAATATAAACGCGAATCGAAGTTTCATAAATTCGACCCCAAACAAAACGAAAGACAGAGGGAAAAAAATGGAGCAATCAGATGCTTCGAAGCTAAATAATCAATAAACCAGCTCGATGAAGATCTAAGATTCATAAATTATCCAATCAAAAAACAAAGAATTCTAGAAAATTGGAATTGAAAAAATACCTTGTAGGGATCCATCGAGAGAGAAGAAGAATCGGCACACGGGTTTCGCCTGAGTTTGCAGAGCTTATTATGGTTATGGATTTGACATATGAAAGGAGATAACTATTCCAGATTTATATATGAGCTCGTGGGCTCTCTTTGGCCCGCATTTCTATAAATTTGCTATTAATAAATAAAATTAAATGAGAGCAGAAAATCCATTAATAATATTCACAAAATGAATACTGTACTACTATATTTTATTTTGTTGAATAAAAATATCATGAAAAAATAAATTAAAAAATATAAATGTTTGTTACTACTATAACTTATAAGTAGTTTATAAATGAATATGTTAGGAAAGTATAGTTTGGGCATAAGTTTATTTTTTATCATTATCATTTTACTTTCAAAATTTTTATAAAGTGCATTATATGTCCATGAAAAATACATTTTATCATATTTTTTTATTAAATATTTCAATTTATATTTAATTTTTTATACGGCTCGTAAAAAATAGTCAGGCTATAAGCCCATTAAGGGATGAGCTATTATCTCCAGCCCACAATTCAAGGCGGATGCGACGTGGCAAGATCTCAACGGCGGAGTTAACTACCGCCACACAACGGCTCGAGATAAACTCCAAAATTTGGATAAGGGAATAACAATACGGCTTCATCACGTCCCCAATTAAATGATGCTCTATTTATATTTTTTTTATTTACGTCACTATTTAAATTCGTATTCCTTTGTTTTATTTATTTATTTATTTGTTTATTTATTTTAGTCTTGGGATAAGAGAAAGCTTTACCACATAAATTATTTGTAGTCACCGACATTTTTTATATTCACATTCATATTTGGGAATTAATGTATTTTTGTAATACAAAAATAAAATTTATCATGTCAAAGTATTTTTTCTAATATTAAAATTAATATAACGAATGTGTTACTCCGTAGTCCGTACAATCGAATTAATCATATTAATCTATGTTTACAACTTTCTACATTTTTTCATTGATTAGGCAGAGTTTAATATTTTCGATTTTCAATTTTTTACTTTTATTAATGTCTTGAAAATTTTCAAATTATATTTCAAAAAAGTATAGTACTGTATCAACGATTTAAATTATACTTATTTTGTTTCACTTATATTTGTATATTCGTTTCACGTATATGTTCACATTACTTGTTACGTGATTTTTCAAAAGAAAACAAAACAATTTTTTCTAGAGAACTCTTTTTTAATATTTATCGATTTCCTAGTATCTTTTTACTTCATAAAATGGTATGAAAATTAGAAATAGGACAAAGGAAAATATCTGCAAATATACATGTGGTTACCTCAATTGCTTTGTGTACTAATTGAATACCAGCAATAAAATTATCAACATTGACTGATTTTAATTTACTTAAAAAAAATCTGTCACAATTCAAAAATATTTTCAATAAATATTTTTTGTTCTTGGATAGTTGGATGTATAATGGATTATCCAAAAACCACATTTTGATTTATATATCATTTATTTTAGTAATAATTCAAAGTTCCTTTTGTTATACATGTCAAATTTATATAAAATTGTGACATCATATCTATATCATATTTATACTATAAAAATAATTCAATAAATATTTTCTAAATTCTAATAAAATTTAAAATTGGCAAATTAAATACAAAAAAGTATCCCTTTTTCATTTCCTCTTTACCTTCTCAAATGAAGGATTGTAATTTGTAAACCAACTTTACACAATTGAACAACCAACCCTCTATAGCATCAAGTTCCTCTACCTCTACTCTCATGTATGCAATATACCTAAGTATAATTTCATTAATAATCGACGACGACGACTAAAACTGTGAGGATGCAGATGGTCGATTATCTTGCTTCTCTATCAACACGCATCTTGATGGTGGACCGAACATGCTTAGTATCACCTGCAAAACCGAACAAAACCGAGAGTTTGGAAATTATTTAGTGTGGTAGTTTATATTAATGAAACACATTGTGCATTACAAAATACTACCCAAGTTTAGTACTTTGATCTTTCACCAAATAGAATTCGCAAATAAAATAAAATAAAGAGGTGTGAGAGGGAGATTGATCTCACGGGTAAGAAGACTAGTCCGTGCAAGAAGCCGAGAATCACCAGAGCAAGATACATTTGGAAATAGTAAACCTGCAAAAAAAAGAAAATGTCGTAAAGAAGCAGAGAACGAAAACGAGGGTTCGTCATGAGGTATTTAATCTTTAGTGTGGAAAAAGTTACCACAAAAATTTCCGTCCTCGAAAAGATCAGAACGAGCACTCCAAGTAGCTTCGTGAGTGTGATTCCACTGGGAGGAAAATGCGAAATCGTCTCAGGGTTGACAAAAAGACATTTCCTTGAAAAAGATAAGAAGAGGAAAATCAGACCTGAATACAGAAGCTCCCATTGTCGACAGAGCTTCCCTCATCCTTTGATTCCTGTCTCCTTCGGACACCTGGCAAAACATCGTAATTATTCCTGTTTTATGAAATAAGCAACGAAAACAGAGAATGGAGGTTATAAAATCTAACCAAGAAAGCATGTGTTATGTGCACACAGAACTCGACAGCAATACCCACTGACATCACAAGGTTCACGACCGACACAGCATTCAACTGGATATGTAAAATCGCCATTATACCCTGAAAATGTGACAATTTTTATTTATGATAATCGAGTTAAAATTTCAAATATTGGGGTATATTTGGCCAGAAAGAACAGAAAAGAAACGCACCAAAAGATCCACAACCATCATCGCCAGAACAAGCAGAATTATAGACGAAGTCCAGAAACTGAATACGCAAGAAGATGGCGATTAGAACTAAATTAATAGCGCAATTTTTTCTGGCAAGAAGGTATATGTTACTTACCAGCATGTGATAACTAAGCAAACAACGAAAACTGCACCTGTAAAGTTTTTACGAGTTTGTATTATTAGAGAGTGAGCCAAGATCAATGTGAAGTCACGTGTGCGCAAAAGAAAACCAACCAATAGCTATAGCGAGGTTTATAAGAGCTGTCTTCCATATATTAAGGTACTGCTCGAAAAACATATAGAACACGGAATACGGGAAGACTTCAATCTGCATCCGAGAAATAAAATGTCAGCATAACAAATAAAAAACAAAACTCGTAAAAAGGTTCAACCATTGTCCAGGTCAGTTACCTTTAAAGAATCGGACATCTTTGAGCTAAAATCTCTAGCGGCCCTCATTGAGTTGACAAAGTCAGCCTGAAAACAAAGCGCAATTTCAAAATTAGTTATACCATTTATAGTCATGAAAAAAAGAATCGTAATATAAACTTCAATGACGTGCCTGTTTATTTAGGGGCGTGTGATAGGTTCGAAATGCTGATGCTCGAATGATCCCATCCTCAAATCCTATAAAAAAAAAAACGTATTTTTTCAGTGTAACAAGAATTGTGCTTTCAAGGATAAGTCAATTTGGATATGAATTTCTGTCAAGGTTGACCAAAATATTCACCTGCGAGCTCGACACTGCTTGTGTAGGCCCCATTTCCACCTTTTGCACAATCAGCAGAGGGTAAAGCACTGAGGAACCACGGCAACTTTTCCCTGAATTGTGTTGTCGATGGACGGTCGTTTGTTAACTCCGAGTGTCGAAAACACTGACAAATGTTTTCAATATTAGCCACTACCTCCACCAATAAATTTCCACAAAAATGATAGTCTGGCCAAGAAATTTTCAATTATTTGAATGTTTTTTTAGTGTTTCTTAAATTCGTTATTTCACTTTAGTAGTAGTTTTTATTAATCATGAAATGGTCTGGCAAGGATAAGCAGGGTTTCGTTACCGTTGTACAGTCCCGACACAATGTGCTGAGTCCACAAGAACCATCACTCGATGAACAACAAGGAGGCTGAAAAAATGTTATGTCAGATAATGTTTGTAATTAATCCCTATAGCACTTCGACGTAATCACAAACTTTTAACGATTTTTATGAAGAACACGAATCACATCAAATGTAATGTCAAATAAGAAGTACGGAAATTTAAGATGCAATTAAAATGAATATAATGTGAGACCTGATCATCAGGAGGGCAATAGCTTCCATTCGTAAATTTTCTACAACATCCGAAAGCTTCAGGGGATTGCCAAACAAGAAAATCATCAAGCCACGAAGCTGCAGGTTTCGCTATGTAGCTCGACTCGGGTACTAAGGATGCTCTTGAAATCTGCACAATTTAATGAAATATGAGCACTCGATCCTCAGTAAAGATTTGAAAGTTCGGGAGGAATTAGGATGAGAACCAATCACAGTGACTGATATTCGAAAGCTAATTTAGTTTATTATTCTCTTCTAAACGCAACGGTTTTTACCTCATTCAGAAAAGAATTAGAGTCGCACCGGCTGATGGAACACAGCTGGTTTGTCTGCCTTGATTCAGAACTAAGGAGATGAAAACACGAGTAAAATAATAATGGATCGAATGTGAAATTGAACATGTTTCAACTTATAATCATACATGAACACTAATTTGATTTTCTTATTCGGAACCGAGGAGATGAATACACGAGTAAGATAATAACCTGTAATTGTAGTTTTGCACTACAAAATAGAGCGGTGGGCCGATTCTAAGATACTCCGAGATGTTACTAAAGTAACCCTACAGGAAAAATAAGATTATTTACAGGGCATCAAGTTTTTGAAGGGTGATGGGGAAAACAAGATACAAGTTTTATAAACCTGGAGATAAGAGTCTCGAGGAAGAGCGGTCTGTTGTTCTAAACCAGGTTGGATTCTTGTACACAATGCCTTCATGGGTCAACGGATATATAAGAAAAATATAACTTCATCTACGCACAAGTTAAATTTCAGCTAACATAAACAACTTAGTCAACAACTTACTATGCTTGCCAATGTAAATGCACCAAACGCACATACAACCAGCAGTTTCACACCCCACAGGCTCAGAAACGGTGCGTGAATTTCCTATTAAGGCGAAAAAATACATGATAGAACTTATCCAAAAACAATCAACCAAAGCTAAAAATAGGTGTGTATGTGTAACTAAATATTATCAATATATATGAAATAATTCAAGCTTATTTTATACCTTCATATATCTAACCAGCAATCCAAGTTTGTGAGGATCTACAAGTTAACAAGAGACATTTGGTTTAGCTTCATGCTTTAAGCTATATGTGCTGCATTTGACTTTGACATAAAAAAAATACCTTGCTCCAGTTCAGCATTCGGACTAGACACCTTGAAACAAGGAAAACAGTCGACCCTTCTATCCTCGGCTCTCAGGAAGTCGAAAACAATTAAGGCGACAAATGCAGTGACTTGTAGAAGGAAATCTAAGAGAACAGCAAGTGCTGAAGTACACAACGTGCATAAAAAGTTGAGCACGAAACTCGGATTAGAAAAGGGGTTTGTTACAAAAAACGACCTTAAAGGTTTGACCAGCCTACTGAAGCACCTATATAACTTTCAAAATTACAAATATATTTTTTTTTACAAAACTCGAACCTGCAAACATGGAAAAGGCCCGGCAAGCTGGCATGGGTACGAAACTCCCAACTGCGAATGCCAAGACCTCGGACAGACTAGCTAGTGTTATAGATGGCCCAACTTCTACAAGTGCGTTACTTATTCGTACCTCTATAGGTAATTCTATCTGTTGCCTCTTTACAGCATGAACCAGTATGCACATGTTGTCTACCCCAACCTGACAAACATTTAAAAAAACAATCAATACTAACCAATTCTTGATTTTTATCAAATTTGACTAAGTAATATCATGAGAGAAGGAAAAAATATGGAAGTTGAAAAAAATGGATAAAAAAATTTATAGAACTTACGGCTAAAACAAGAAAAGGGGTAACTTCCATTATAATTAGCGTTGATTTCACTCCAACTGCGCTGAAAAACCCAACCGATCCGAGTACAGACAGCATGACAAGTAAGACTCCTGATAGGCCAAGCAATACCTGTGCATTCAAATTGAAAAGGAAAAAAAAAACACGGGTTTGAGTCGGAAAAGCTTGACTTGAAGATTAAGAACAACCTAAAGTCTTGAAAACTTCAATAAGCGAAAACAAACATATTTGTCTATGAAACCATACCTTAGAGGAGATATAAAATGAGGAGAATCTTGGAGTGTCTCCGAGAGTAAAGGATATGTAAGCAAACATCACAATATAGCTTATCTGAAATGGAGTAATTATAAATGAGGATTATAAATGTCGATAGAAAGAAAAAAAATGAGCACTGTACATGTATATTATTATATTCACAGCGAGAATGATCCATTTCCGTACAACGATAGTGATAACATCTGCAGTACTTTCTCTTTTTAATTCTTCCTCGACTGAGCTATCTGATGAGAATGCGAGTGTTAGATTCCTAGACTGCACCATGGGCAAAAGCTCCTCCTGCAGGAATGAATAAACTGATAAGCATCAACCGAATTCGCTACGTAAGGCCATGAGAGAAGGGTGAATTCGGACAGTATTGGTTTTATTTTTTTAGCTCAAAAAATGAGCTATATTTTCACCAATAGCAGAAAATTACACTTAAAAGAAAACCAGACTTGAAAAACAAATCCAGTGAGAGCTGAAAAGAATTAGGCATCTTAAAAGTTAATACTAAAGTTAGAGCAAGCATTAACAGCCAGAAAAAGAGAACAAGAGAACAAACCTTTGCTAGTTGAATGAAGGCTTTTTCCCATGCCTCAGCCCTCTTAATGCTATTCCCTTCTTTGTCGACTTCATTGTTCACAGGATAGGTCACCATGAATGCAGAAGCCTGTTTAAAGTCAAAGGTTTTCTTTTTCAATGATATTCATAGTGTATGATCAACCAACCAACAAGCGATTAAGAAAAAGTACCTCCGAATAGTTATTTCCCGAAAAACCGCCAAGAGCAGTGCTTGGATCAAGTGGAGCTTTATATGCACTTGCGCACGTGTCTGCAGTACTAAAATGCTATAAAACAAAAACAAAAAAGGGAATCCAGACAACAAATTAGTGTGCATATCTCATAGAAGAGCATTTTGGGTGTAAAAATAATGGAAACTCTGAAAAGTACCTGAAAGCAATATTCGACGTGATCAAGACCCCCAAAGTCGTCATAGTTTTGTGGTTGCATCTTGAAATACTATGACAAAGTAAATAAAATTGGTGGTTACAAACAAGTTTGAATCAATAGTTGGCGTGTGCATGTATGTATATATATTGTGGGTCGTGAGGTATAAATCAATTAACCATATCCATCTTCACATTCAGGTGCCCCGAAAGTTTAATGTCTTAAAATGAGAAATAATTCATGCCTATGCTTTTTTAAATCAGATGATTATTGAATATAATCATGTGACCCAAAGTACCTGAAGAACACTTTGAGTAGCACAGTCATTTCCAAGTGGCTTCAAGCAAATGTCAGTAAGAGATACCGTTGAACCAGAATAATTAGCTCTGATAGCATCCACCTAAAAAAATATGAAAAAGACCTCTAAATACAATCGGCATAAATATAGAAGAATGACTATTCATAAAGAACTAGAGAGCAATAGGGTGGTAAAAACAGATTTACCCGTTTTTGAATATCGAATAATAAATGTATGTTGCCATCTGTCACGATGCTTGGAGCTTTTCCAGTCGTGTTCGGAATTGTTGCTATTATGAGCTGATTGATAAGTGAAAAGTTTCAACATAACGTTCTGTGTTTGAGTACACTTTCATCAAAATACAACATCTTAAATAATAAAATACCTGCTCAATTCTGTAAAAAGGAGCAAGATGGTTGTCGAAAAATTCCTTCTCCTTGGCAGCTCTACTTCCGTGGGCCACCCATAACTGGAAAGGAAATGATAAAATATGATATCAGAAACTGGTCGAAATTTTGAAAAAAAAAATTATTTAGGATATACTACGGCATAAAACGAGACATATTATTTATGATTTTTAAAAGTATCAATATAAATTATTTCAGATTCATACAATTCTCAAAATTATGAGTAACATACCCCTTAAACAGTTAAACCTCACCTGATTATCACCTGATTTTTTCACTTTTCTTATTTAATCTCACCAAATAATCGGCTTGACTATGTGTCTTATATAAGTTTTTACACCTTGTCCTTTTGGCCATGAACCCACAAAACACGAACTGAAAATATATCGTTAATCAATTTTGAAGATTTTAACATACCTTCTCGGGCCTTGTCTCCACTTTGAATCGCAGAAGACCTAAGCAAAGCACCAGAATTACAGCAATTGATGAGCAAAATACGAGGACAGGATTCCTAGCCACCCATATTCCATAATTCCTAAGAAATAGTCAAAAAAATCAATCATTAGAAAATACAGGCAACAAAAAAAATCGACGATTGATGACTTTTTAAGTCACCTGTAAAATCTTGCCATGTATCCTTGCACTATTGAAAGTTGTACTCCATTGTTAACTTGGGGAAAATCCTCGAGCATCTGAGAATTAAACTAATTATAAGAGGAAACTTTTGGCATTCGTTCAGAAGTTTGTATACACAGGTACCTGCATAGGGACAACATTCTCATCCTTTTGACTGTTTGAACGATGAACGATGCTACCATCAGGTAGATTAACTAGTGGTTTAGTCCTTGGAGTTGGACTACGCTTCCTTTTCCTGTGGAAGACACCCCACCCGAGAAATACGGACACAAGTACAATGTACAATATTGTCAATGAAAATTCAACACATTTTGCCTGCACTTACCAAGAATGGAAACACAATAATAAGTATTCGTAATTATTTATCTCTGAAAGGATCGGTCATCTGAATTAAACATTTCTCACCTTTAGAGATCCAATTCTCACTGTACATGAATCTTTCTTGGGGGGAGTCGGAAGAGCAGAACTCGAACATGCGGACGAGGAAGGACAGTCACCACAAGAACATCCTAATGAAGTGTCTCCGCATGAATATGTGGACACATTCATGGGAATCATTCCGGATGATTCCGGGGCAACTGACAGGAAGTTGATACCATATGGTGATCCCGGTGATCCGAGCTCAGCCCTTCTACCGAGGAATGCAAACCACTCTGTCATATATGAACCACTGATCAGCAAACACTCCATGCCAAAGAGGAATTAGAGAGATAATTACAAAACTACCCTCCACGTTTGGCAAAATTACAATTAAAAAAAAAAAAAGATTGAAAATCACAATAACCATCCATCTTACATTTTGCAGCTGCCATTATACCGATGAAATCATTGAATATTTTGACAGTTGAACCCATCAACTTTTCTAAATGTTACAAAGAACATAAAAAAAATCATCTTAAATTTTCTAAATATTACAAACAGCCATATGGAAAGTTGGGGCTATTTGTAATATTTTGAAAAGTTGAGGGATGTAACATAGACGTTGGCGAATTCCATCTGTTGGGGAAGAAATAAGAAAAAAAGTGGTATTTGTAATTTTTTTAAGTTAGCTGGTTTTTTTTATTTAAATATATTAACCATCAAGAAATTTTATTTTATTTTTAAATCAATTAAATTTCCAACCAACAAAATTATAATTAGAAAAAAAAAAAAAAAAGAGTTTGAATAATTGAAGGTAATTTGCAAAATTAGAAGAGTAATATCAATATCAACCAGAAAAACCGGGTTACGTACCACTAAAGTTTTTAGCACCAGCACCAATGAAATCTATGGCTCGGGTGTTCATGGTACCGAATTTTACTTCTTTGCAGGACTCAAACATTCCCTCGCCAAAAGTATCTGTCATATAATAGTCGATTCCAGCAACAGTCGACTTGTTCCCATCCTGGACAAATCATAAACAAGGAATCAGAGTCGAACAAAACAGTTCTTATTTCTTAAAGTCCGGATAATCAGAATTAAAAAATGATTGAGCCGAATAACTCACCCTTGTAACGGATGTCACGTTGATAAACTGACTCTGATTCGGAGAGCACGTGAGCTCGCAAAATAAATTCAACATGTTCCTCAAGCACGCCGGGCAACCTACGACAAAAGGAATGGCCTGCAAAATCTCTCTCTTATTACACAAAACACACAACAAAATCACAAGCCATTGTTTGGAGTTTTTCGTCTCTTCTTACTTGTTGGACCTGTGTCCTCAAAACATTGAACTGCGCCTCTGTGCAACATACGTTCCCGGTGATCGTCGGGCACAGACTTTGTATTTTAGCCGATTCAAGTTCAGTAGGCTGCCATAAATACATACACAAAATGAATAGCCAAAAAATCTTAACAAGTTACAACACACACACACATACCTTGACAGAGGGAGAACCGAAAGGGCAATTTAGTACTTTCCCATCACTCCTCTTTCCACAGATGTCATACATGGAACAGTATTCTTCTGAATGCCTTCCGCTAACAATAACATAAAAATGCAAAATTAATTTAATAATTTTTGAATTAATTTTTCTCCTCTAAATTAAGGAATTAATTATACCCTCCGGCGATATTATCAGTCAACAGAAACCTCGTGTCCGGCCGCTCAGCCTCCATTGCCGCCGCCGCCACGAAGAGTAACTGGAAAAATAAGAACAAAACAAAATATCACCTGCGGATTTAATTCAGTTTCGACACAAAATATCACCTGCGGCACAGTAAAAATTTGGCCGAAACGACGACGTTTTGTTAGCCGCCGGAAACTCACAGTGAACACGAAGCGCGTGAATGCCGGCGGTGAGGCCATTGCTGAGAAATAGGCTTTTCAATCGAAATGCGCAATCAAAATCTGAACTTGTTAATCACTGATCACTCTCTCTACTTATATAGATAGATACATAATACATAAATATATATACATATATTTATAACAGAATCAATAGCTGGAAAATTAGTATCAAAACGGGTCAATGGCGATTGCTTTATACAGATATACAGTTGCTTATATATTTTTATTTTTATTATTTTCATTATTTTTGCGCGAGTGACGGAGAGAGAGGTTAAAACCTTGGAGCGAGAAGACCTTGTGCGCGAGTTTTGGGAATAAAATACGACTGCAGAAATGGTGGGTATTGACGAAATTGCCCTTTTCGGTTACCCTTGTCCCTTTATGTTTACGCTCTAACATTTGAAATTAGACTTTTACTTTCATTTTAAATTAAAATTTAAAATTTAAAATAAAAATAAAAATAATCATAATTAATTAGTATTTCAAGCATGTGAGCTAATTCATTTTAAAATATTATTCTTATTTTCTGAAAATAATTAATAATATATAATTTTTTTATTTTAATTATAAAAAAAAAACAATTCAACTAATTTTATTTCATTCCAATTCAAATATATTCCGTTCAAATCATTTTTGATATTTAACCCAATTTCATTCAAAAGATCATAACTTTTATTTTTTTCTTTGTGGATATTAGTAAAGCTATAAAGACGTTGAAATATTTAGATTCATATGCATATGCCTATGTTTTCAATTCGAGTCAAATTATTTTGATCTGTAAGTCCATCGCGCGTTCAAATGTGTTGATTTTACACTTTTCATTGTGTTGGTGTTGGTGTTGAGCGTGTTATTTCTCCGTGTAATCGAATTTTATTAATTAATATGATTTTTTATTGTTTGAGAGATAGAATTTTTCTATTATTCGATTGAATATGTAGTGAATCGATGATTAAATATTCGAATTCCTAATTTTATTTGAACTTTTTGTGGAGGCACCTAAAGTAATACACTAGATTCTCTTTTTTAAAGTTGATTGAATCAAAATTTAAATTTAACACGTTATTATTATATTTTATTTTATTCCTTTTAAAATATTGTTCATGAATTTTTTGTCACTCTAAAATAATTATATTACCTTTTAACTTTACAAATAATTGATTTATTTTTATAAAAATAAAATAATTTCTTATTTTTCATTAGTGAAATCTTATTTTTTTTTATTTAGTACTAAATATTCTAATTATTAATATTTTGAAGTTGTTTTCATTTTGGTAGGAAAACATTATACCATGATTTTTATTTAAATATATTATCTTGAAAATGTTTATGTAAAACATTCGTTTGGACTATTGTGTGGCTATGCAATTAGAATTTGTATGTGGTGAAAAGAGAGAGCATTCGTACCTTTTAATATTCCAAAATTTAATTAACTTCTTAATTTTATTTTTAATACCCTATCGTCACAAACTTATAGAGTATAAGAATTACGTTTACCTTCTTATTTATAAAGATTAAGCAAATTTATATGATCATTCACATCTTTACTTTTTTTGTTATACAATTCAGTGTTTAATTAAGTGGATTTAGTCAACCCATTTATATAGAATTGCAATAAGCATATTGATAATTAACTAGTTGATTTTATTATAGTCATTAAAACCATACCAACCACACTACAATTTATTTTTGTATTTTCATCTTAAGAAATGGAATTTCACAATGCCCACTAATTATCTCAACAACCAAAGCTCAATCAGAAATACTTTGTATATAACATGTTCTAGACGATCAACATATAACCTTCCTAATATTTTTTTTAATCAAATTTTAATTTAAATATAACTCTATATTTATCACACATTTTATATATTAAAAATCATGAAGAATACAGTGTTAATTTTCATGATGATGATGTATGTGGCGCTGACTAATTATAATTTATATGTAACCACGTTTTAAAAAATATAATGCTCAACGGCGCAAAGCATTGGAACATTATTATTAATCACGTTAATTAATTTGAAAATGAATTAGATGATCATAATTATAATTATTGTGTATAATAAAGTGTACGATATGACCCATTAAAATTGGGAGATGATGAGTGGGGTTAGAACTTAGAATGGGCTTTAATTTAATAAATTATGAGCACAATCTGATTTTGATTTAGGTCATCGAGTATTCATGATCTTAAAATCACTTTTTTAATCGAATGAAAAAATGTGTTATGCTAATTCATTTACACAAATTCACACACTATTTTTTAAAAATTATGAAAATGGTAAATTTATAAGTTTCAAAGTTCTCATAAAAATTGATAAAAAAATGTGTTTGAAGCAAATACTTTACATTGTACTTGCACTATGAAACAGCTACAGAACAAGATAACAATAGGTAATGCTTTCGGTATGTGTATAAAAAACTTAGCCATTCGAGAGTCGAATCATCAGCACTTGACTTCCAGCTGCGAAGGCGAAGCTGAAGACGATGCTCGACTGTGGGACCGGCTTCTATGAGAATCCTCTGCTTGAGAAGCTAAGTACTCGAGCGCCAATACAACATCACCAATCAAGGGTCGGAAGCTCGCTTGCTCTTGAATGCACATGGAAGTGATAGCAATAGCATGGTGCAAACTACGAACCGAGAATCGACCTTCTAGAAGGGGATCCACCATCTGGATGAACTTCCTTCGATCCTTCAGAAAAGGACGGGACTGCAAGAAAATATATAAACTCAAGGACTTGAAAGATATAAACCATCACTCTATGGCCTGAAATGAAATTTTCTAAAACTCTCTAAAAGCGACTAATAAGAATAGTTCAGGGTTAAGTATGCAATAAACGTAGCAAGAGTAGTGAGCCAACAAGAACAAAATATGTAATTTCTTGTTGTTAGTTAACAACATATTGTACTTCTTACCCAGACAACAACGTTTTGCTCTCCAGGAACTCTAGTCGAGTCGATCGCCTTTCGACCAGTGATAAGCTCCAGCATCACCACGCCAAAGCTATAGATATCCGACTTCAAAGTCAGTTTCCCGCTCATTGCGTATTCAGGGGCACAATAGCCATAAGTCCCCATCACACGTGTCGAGACGTGGGTGTTGTCCCCAACGGGCCCCAGCTTGGCCAGACCGAAATCAGACAGCTTCACGTTGAAGTCAAAGTCCAACAATATGTTTGAGGATTTCAAATCGCGATAGATGACAGGCGGGTTGGTCTTGCAGTGAAGGTATTCGAGGCCACGAGCAGCACCAATGGCAATCTTGAGTCGGGTGCTCCAGCTCAGCGGCTTCTTATCAGGCTCCAAATCTGACAAAGAAAAGGAAATAGTTTTTTTTACAATCGAAATGGAAGAATAGAAAACATGCCTATAACATTGGAAATTAATTAAAGAATATAAATGGGAAAAAGAGTAAAAAGTACCGAATAAATGATTCTCGAGGCTACCCATTGGCATGAACTCGTAAACCAGTAGCCTTTGGTCACCATCCGTACAATAACCAATCAAGTTCACAAGGTTCGGGTGGTGTAATAAACTTAGCATAAGAACCTCCACAATGAATTCTTGATTCCCTTGAAGCCCTTCGAGATTAAGCTGCTTCACAGCAACAATCTGAACATGAAAAAAAAAAGCCAACAATCACAAAGTAAGCTAAATATAAATAAATCATATAATTCAACAATAAAATATTGCGAATCGCCAATTTAATACAAAAAAAATACTACTGTACATTATAGTGTCTGCAAAACAAAGAGATAAAATCCAATGGCAATGTAATGGAGTGTTAGGTGGTGTGAATTGAGTTGTAAACTTGATTGAATTACTAGAATCAAAACAAATGTTAGAGTTTGAAAGTTGGAACACAGAAAATTATTCCACGGCACTACCGTATTTCAAAAAGGAAGTCGAAAAACAGAGAGCTTTACCAAGCCAGATCCGAGGCGGCCTTTATAAACACTTCCGAAACCACCCTCCCCGATTAAATTAGTGTCCCTAAAGTTCTGTGTGGCCAATGCAAGTTCCTTGAATGTGAATCCACGTGCGGATTTACTTTCTGCTTCTTTTGCTCTCACAGAACATCCCTTCTTCCCATTCACTGCAGAAGGGAATCACAAACAAAGATTAAAAGAAGAAAAAAGGTGGGAAAAAAAAAGACTATAAAATAACTTAACTACACTTGCAATCTTACCATTACCATTGGTATTCGCCTTTCTTTTTCCACCTACTGCATAAGAAACCATATTGAAATGAAGGAAAACATGAATTTTAAAAAGAGAGGGAAAGCAACAACACCAGAAAAAAAAAAAAAAGGGAAAGAACCTGAAGACTCATTGGATCTTGGAACCATATGCATATCATAATCCCTCACGACCTTTCGACGAGGGCTCATGAAAGAAAAACAACCCATCTCTTTTCTTCACACACAAATCGATCTGAGCCTTCAAATAAAAACCAAATTAAAATCTTTGCACCTTCCCTCCTTCCATGATGCAAGAAAAACCCAAAACCCATAGCAAAACATCACACACTCAAAACTCTCAAAAACACACTTTTGAACAGATCTGTTATGCCACTTAAAATTACCACAATGCCCATAGGCCCGAAAGCTCAACAAGCACACACACAGCTACACAGAGACAAAAATGTTAAAAAAGATTGCATCTTTACAGGGGACAAGGCGAAAAAAATAGCAATAGAATTATAAAAATAAAAAGGCCCAAGAAATCTAGAAGCTGAACAAGCACGGTGAAGATTTTAATCGATTAAACTAACCTCGATTTATGCTACAAAGAAGCCATTTTTTCCGCACTTATTCCTCTGCATTCTCCCTTTTTCTTCTTGCACCTCAGAGCCCTCCTCTTTCAACGCGACGTTCACCGGTTTTTTTCAGTGCATAAAAAATAGGATTTTTTTTCTTCGGCCTCATGAAAATGTGTAGTGTGTGTAGTGTGTGTAGTGTGTGGGTCTTTTGGGGGAAATAAAAGCATTCAGATTCCGAGTGTTTTGAATGTCACTCTCATTCACAGCTAGCAATGTAAACGTTTTGGGGATAATAATTTCTTTTCTTTGGTTTATCTATAATTATATCAGATTTAAGGGTCAATTTTATAATATACTATTTTTTTTTTACATTTTTATATTGACACTTGATAATTAAAAAATAAAGAAGGATCATACAAGTGATAATGACTTTACTATTCTTTGTTACTATTTACTTTGAATTTTGAATTATGATTATGAATTTATGATATGATGATAAAGTTGTTGACATGAGTGTTGGTTGACTCAAATAAAAAAACCATGTTTGACAAATAAAAACTAAATTTAAAAAAATAATGTAAGTTGGTAAATTTATTTGAAAATTAGATTACAAATTAAAAGGTCTCAAAACTATAAAATATGTTTCTATTGATGATTCTAAGTATTTAAAAATCGGACTTTATGACTAAATTATTGAGTAATTAGACTCGGTCCATTGTTATTTAGTTTGCCCTCTCGATTTAATTTTAAGTATAATTTTTATTTTTATTTTCTAGGTAGTTATATATTCAACAAGATCAAACAATAACAACAAATTGACAAAGCCCTAAGTAAATGGAGTTATGAGTAATTGAGATTTATTTGAAAGATAGTGACACATCCCCACTTATTGGAAAAATTGACAAATTTTGATTGAATTATGATGAGAGAAAGCTAGTCACACATACTATCAACATGACATGACACCACATATTTCATTTTCTTGGCAAGAAAACAAGACCTCTCACATGTTATGGACCAACTATATGTTGAAATTTAAGCTATATTATTCACAAATTTCTAAGATGATTTTGCATGGGGTCCAATTACTAGTGATGATATAGTTTGGATGCAACACCATGACATCGTCGTAATATGGGAGTCGGGAGAACGATTGACGACCCATATTAAGTCATCACACCACATATCATAAAAATCATAAAAATAATTTACATTCAACGAAAGTTGTAAGATAACTCTTGTTTTGAAATAGTTAAGGTCAAGAATGAAATCATCAACTTTCTCACATCAATTTGCACCAACAATTAGAATGTTACATCCAAGTATGTGACCTAAGTTTTGCAATTATCAATATATTTTTGTTGCATAATCCCATCAAATATTTCATGCTACTCAATAACCTCCCACATGCATGGTTCATTACGAAAATCAAAACATTTTATACCATTAAAATTTCATAATTATGTGAATCATACAAGAATTTTATTTAAATCAATCGAATATATATGTATGCTTTGTCGAAATTAAATCATTTTTCTTTATCTATCGGGTTCAAATATATTATCTTGTTGAGTAATATTAGATTAATCTATAATATAAGTATATATTTATATTAATAACATTGGTTATGATTCAATACAATAGTTAATCTTAATGATGAAATTAAAGTTACTAAGTATCAGTAATGTTGAAAGTATCAAATTGTTATAGATGCCTCCTCATTTTTTTCAGTTTGGATATTTATTTTTGATATTTTCTTTTCAAAATAATATACTTATACTTCCTGTCCCAGAGAGCACGTTGACTTTTTTTATCGTTCAATAGTATAAAAAAATTATGAAAAAAATACTAAAATAAAATTTAATATATTTTAGTAATTTTTGTATAATGTTTACTATATGTAATATTGTATTCAACGTGCAAAAGAGAGATATATCTTTAAGCAACCACACTATTATTTTATAAGGATTTAATTGTAATTTGCATTCATAAAATTATGAGATGATTTGATCAAAGTATCAAACATAGGAAAGAGTCATAATTAGTTAATTACTACTAGGACTTAGGAGGGCCCGAGAACAGAAAGCTTGGGCCATCAACAGGCCCAACAAAATAAACATTGGACCATAGACCAGTAAAATCCAACCTTAAATAATCACACAATTAGTAATAGTGCATTATTATTAAAGACGAAAAAAATATTTTAACAATTGTTTCGCTAACACGAAAAATAAAAGTACGTTATTCATAAAAAAAACAACTTTGGAAACAATTAAGGGGTACGTCAAAGAAATTTTCATATCATAAAATACAAAAAAAAAAAAAAAAAAGGGGATAGAGTGAATAATTATAAAGTTTGTGTGCAATTGAAGTAGAAAACTTGTTCTAACTTCTTAAGCTAAGTACAAATTTTGAAGTGCGGCCATTATTTTCTTATAAAGCCATGTCCCACGCTAATAATAATACTAGTAATCTGTTACGAATTAATTAAGGGAATTAATGTTTATCTTTTTTTATGCAAATGTAATTAATTAAATAAATAATTAATGTTTATCTTTTTTTTATGTTGACGTAATTAATTGAATTGTGCATCGCATTCATTTTAGCACAATACATTAAATTCATAGGATATTTTGTTTCCAATAATATTTGTGTAATATAACTCATTGATTTTGTTTTACAATTAAATTATAAATTATATGCTTTCAATTAAAAAATAATTATATTATATACTCAAGCAGAGTTGATAAAGTAAGTGAATAAAGTAGAGGTAATATTATATTTTAAAGTGAAAAAATAATGTATAAATTGTATTTTAAAATAAAAAAAATAGAAATATATATATATTTTTATCAATTATTATGAAACATCAAAAAAAAAAAAAGTAACAAAAAGGAAAGTAGTGTATTATTATGAAAATGAGACAATATTAGTAATTTAAATATAATATAATTTAATTTAATTTTATATAAAAAATATTAGTAATTTAAAATATAATTTAATTTAATTTTATATAAAAAATCATAAAATAATTAGATTTTACAATAATTTTTAGTCAAAATTATACAATAAATTTCACAAATTAAACAAGTCTGACGAATGGTTAGTTTGTTCGATCTGGTAACATTATAAAGTGATTCAATGTGTACTTCATCAAGAATCTTCGATGAAGTCGAGCCAAATTGCCTCAGAAAACGAGTCTCGTTTACAGCCCCATTCGATCAATTGACTCTAAAACAAAACGCAATTTGTGCGCAAATGAATCAATCAATTCTGGGTAAATGACATTTACAACATGATCACCTATAATCAAATTAAATCTCATTATAATGAAATAAAAGAAAAGTAAAAAATAATAGCAACAAAAAATACCTTTCTTTGTGTTTGTGGCAACACTTTCCTGATCACCTCAAATGCATGTGCACATTCTCTTTCTCCATCCTCAAGCTATGTACTGTACCAATATTTTTTATTTTATTTTCATCCGGCCGGCCGTCATCTTCTTTGCCAAGCCATTTTCAACCCGGACCCGTTTTCCAGCGACCCGAACCATCTCCTAACCAGATCCCTGAACCTATTATCATGCACCTCACAAAACTTCTTCGGCCACCCTTTCGGCTCGACCGGCGAAAACCCTAATCCGGGAGCCCGGTCGTTCGATTTCGGGTTCAATTTCTTCGTCCAATCGAGCACGTAAGCCGAGACCCTCCTCCTGAACTTGGTCTTGAACTCTGGCCACGCCTGGTACTTGTAGTGGTTCACCACCATCTCGTTAATCTTCAGCTTGCTCGTCTTGTGGCCCGGCCCGAGTTGGAAGTGGTGGATCGCGTTCAGCAAAGAGGCGTCGATCGCGTCCAGAAGCACGATCGACTTGTGCCGGTTCTCGAATTTCCGGCGGCAGTTGTAGCCCTGCGTCACCCCCATCGCGGGGTGGGAGATCTGATCGGACGGCCCGAATTCGTGGCAGCCGATGCTGATCTGGCCTAACGATCTGGACGAATTGATTTTGGGGGAGTCGATCAGAGATTGCAGGAGCGATTTCGACGGGGTCGAAATGTTCGCCCAATTGGGGGAATACACGAATTCGTCGACGTCGACGTACATCACCCACGTGCAAACGTCCTTCGCGTAAATTGCGCTGTGCGAAAAGCCTGACTCCTGAGTTTTCGGCCATCGCCAGTGGTAGATGGTGATGTCGAATCCTTCTCGCGAGAGCTCGCCCACCGATTTCGCCAGGTCGTCGTCGCTGCCGTTGTCGTAGAGGAGGAATTTCTCGACGCCGATCGAGGAGTGGTACAGCACCCACTCCCGGAGGAATTTGGCCACGTCGTACACCATCGTCGCGGCGCAGAGTAGCGATTTGGCGCTGGACGGGGCTAACCTGCGCGAGGGGCTGTAGTACGCCACGGATGGGACCACGCGGTTATCCGCGACGGTTTCGAGGGAGATTTTCACGGATTCCACGCCTTTGATCGCCGCTGGGACGGGGCGTCTGCAGCGGAAAACCTCCTGCATGGAAGACGTGACGGCGGTTCGGACGGCGGTGTGGTTTTCCCCAAATACGCACCGGAATTCGTTCGGAGGCCGATTGACTCCCTGCCGCGAATTCAAGCCCTTCGCGAACAGGATGACGTCGTCTTCCGTCGTGAGGGAATCGTAGACGACGTAGGACCACCGCAGGAGCGGCGGCGGAGAAGGAGGCGGAGGCGCCGTCGCCGATCGAGAATCCGAAAGGATCGGCTGCTTGAAAGGAAGCCTCCGGCGAGCTCTCGTCGGCAACGCGCAACTGAAGGTGGATCGATCGGGGAAAGGAATGACGCCGGAGAAACTCGCGGCCGAAACCTCGCCCGTGTCGAATACACAGGAGTAATTACCATCGATGGATTGATTAGTCGAGACGATGACGAGAACCTCCCAGTCCGGGAGAAGGATCGCGGTGGTGGAGAGCGGCGGCGGCGGAGAGGGGTCGACGACGATAGGGTTACTGTTGGCGTCTGGGGGTTCACTGACAGCCGCTGGATCGGTGAGGTTTTGGGGGGTGATGGAATCGGAGGGGGCGGGGGAGATGGTGATGACGGAGGATGAGGGCGGAATCTGGTCGTAGGAGAAGGCGGAGATAGCGTCGCGGAGGTAGTGGTGGTAGAGAGTGGCGCAGAAGAGAACCGAAGCGACGACGTATAGGAATGTGGTTCGGACTTTCCGGGCCATGAGAGAGGGAGAGTGAAGGAAGGAGTCGGCACTGAGTTTGGGCTCCCTTTTTATATAGGTTGGGTTATATACGAAATTAATATAATATAATACAATGTATTTTATGAACGTATCTATAACCTAATTAATTAAAATATTCTACTACTAATTAGGTTAAATATTTTAGTACATATATACTCATAGAAAATAACTTAATTAGTGAAAATATTAGGGGATTCAAAAAATTTGTTCATATAAGAATTTAAATTTGTTTATGGAGTATAAATGAGTGATAGTTGGATCCTCCAAGGATTCTACCTGCATTCCTCTAAGCATTCAATTTTTTTTTCAATTTTTTCCATATTAATCCGTTTATTATTTTTAGTAATTAATTATGATAATGGAACAATCACACACATATATTTATCTTTAATTTATTTTATTTTTATCAAAATTCAATTTTGTATAAATAAAAATTCATAAGAATTGAGTATTCAAGATTTGCAATGTATTGAAATTATATAAATATATAATTAATTTTTAGTCAACATATATATTCATTATATAAATCTATAATTAATTTATAGTCAACATATTCATACTCATATATGATCAGTATCACCAATTCACCATAGAACAAATGATTTCTCCATGCTCCCTCCCTCCCTCCCTATCTACCTAGCTATATTATCAAACTCTAATTCAAGTAATTAATTCTGTAGTTTGTTTGCTTGCTTTAACCAGGAAATTAAATATATAAATTACTCCACTACTTAGATACAAACCTGTACAAGCTATCTCCTTCATACCCTCCTATCAACTTCCATCCTTTTCAGTTGATTTCATACTTCCATGTAAAAATCCTTCTGAAAATCGAAAAACAATCAATACTACTTCAGAGCTGCAATGCCAAATCTGGCTTCTGAGGCAATCCGATCTGTAAGCCGGACGAACCAGGCGAGCCAGCTAGAACAGTCATGTTCAAATCAGGTGGACCCACCATAGGAGTTTGATTATGATTATATCGTATTTGTTGAGCTGGCCAAGATGAATCAACATTCCAGTTCTCATACACCTTCGCCTCATCTCGACCGAAACTGGGCCCCACGCTTCCAGAAGGAAGCGCCCCTTCCTGCGTGGATGTACCGAACCCAAACCCGTTTCTTTGAGACTGATAAACGGGTTGTTGTTGCTTTTGCTGAACGATGACGGGGAAAGGTGTCTTCATGTAAGGAGCATCACCGCCTCGCTGGCTCTGGCTTTGGCTGTTGTTGTTGGGAGGGGCGAAAGCGGAATTTAAGTCCCCTGGTATGTTGGAGTTGCGAAATTCGCCGGCTGAGCTGCTGTTGGATGATCTCTGCTTCTCAGATGACAAGGACAGCTGAGGTTCGTTTTCCGGGCCCACCCAGCCGGGCCCGTATTGTACGCCATTAGGTAAAGCTGACTCTATCTTCCTCGAAGCAACTTTCCAAGCGACCGGGCCAAGGCTCGCAGCGAATCTAGCTACGCTTCTGGCGTAAGCAAGGGGCTCGTGAAGGCCTACCTGTCGAGTTCAAAAGGAGCAGTTAGGGTAACAATTAACAAATAACCCCACCATTTGTTCTATTTTACAAAAGCACCCCATAAACATACCCCCACCAATAGTTTGGTATCTCCAATTGAATCAGATACAGCAGACGAGTTGTTGGAGAGATGAAATTGCCGGTAGGTTTCTCGCCTGTTTATATCAACTGTAAACTGCTTCTTTCCATATTTCATGTCAGCTCTTAAAATTTTCGCTGCAAACATAAGACGTAGACTATTGTAAGTTCACAGGCAAAACCGACTAAATATTTAATCATCAGGCTGCGAATACGAACCCGGAAATTCATCGTTCCAGTCCGCTGACAATTCGGAGCAGTTTTCGCCATTTCTCGACCGGTAAGAAGACAGGAACATATCAGAGGACCGGAATCTATTCGACGGGGGGGCCTTTCTTAGATTGTAAGAGTTGGACCCACCTGCTGCAGCAGGTGAGAGCTCAGGAACCGCACGGTCGACTTGGGATGATGTTTCTAGAAGCTTCTTCTGGTTCTTGTTGCCTGGAGGCCTGCCTCGACGGACAACCTTCGGCTGTGGCTCACCGTTTGCACCTTCATGCCTCAGGTTTTCAAAGTCCCGCTTTGCGATCTCTTGTATCGCCCGTGCCTAATGTATAACTCATTATTCAGAATAAGTGTCGAGAGCATTATATTGTATCAATGGTTTTTTTTTTTTCTGCAATTACCCCGGAATAAAAAAACAAATAAAAGCAAACCTGCCGATAGTAGACGGTATCTGGAGCATTGTATTGCATGGCATTTGAACATATCAAGAACACATCAGCCTAGAATCACAATATAGCATCAGCCTTGATTTTCCGACTATTTTGATTTCACGATTAATGAAAAAAACAAATATTGGAGGACTAGACAAATATTAACGGCATGATTTGGACCATGATCCATGAGTAACGAGTAATTAGCATTTTCAAACATAAACCAAATTCTACACAATAGAAATTCTTAATGAATACCAATGCAGTCTAATCACTTAACTCGATTTCAGTACTCAAAACAAGCTGCATTAAAGATTAATCACCAGTCCCAAAACAGAATGCAAATGAAAAATAGACAAATCAAACTGTTTTCACTTTCAAAACAATAACAATGGCTAATGCACTTCTAAACCAACCTCTAATTCTTTTAAGCTTTTATAAGCTCCGCCATCAAGTTTCTTCCTCACAGTCCCGAAATCCATAGGTTGCTCTATTATCTCAAAATAATCAGGCAGCTGCAAAAAGAAAGCAAACTCCGAATATCAGACGCGATTAATATAATCGAATCTACCAAATGAATATCGTAAACAGTACCTCGCTGATATCCACGGGCTCGGAAAAAACTCGGTACGTATCCTTCCTGCATGTACACATAAACATGAAATGTGACCCAAAAACAGAACAGCATGAAAAAGTGTTTATACTATAGTACATGATTATCTTATTCAAAAACACAACATACTTTTGAAGCCTGTCAAGAATGAAAACCAACATCTTTTTGTCTGGCAAAAGTGCTGTGGGACCAGACTCCAATGGCGACCCTGAATCAGATAGAACCCACAAACTCAAGCTACAAAATTTTCCAACTGAAATATAATTCTACAATATATTTATATATTAAAAAATGAAGAACCATGAAGGGGAAGAGTGTCTGTCTCTTTCACAACATTTTTCTCCTGCAGAAATATCAACAGGAACCATTATTATTATTTATTTAATGGAACCATTAAGAAGAAGGTGTAATGAAGAGGGTCATCAGTTAATGAACACCCCTCCTCACCAAAGAACAAAAATCAACTTTTTCTACTTTATGAAAAAAAATATATATATAATAAAAAATCACAAATCCAAAGAAATAAATACAGCTATTTTAAATTGGGGGTTTGATTTCAACTTTCAACACAAGACACAGATATGGATTTGAGTTTGACCGAGTCAAAAAACAGAGCACTCACACAGGACCCCCAGTTTCAGATCCTCACAGAAGTCAGAGCAGAAAAAACGAAAATACAAATTAAAATAAATAAATAAAAGTAAGGATTTTTCCTTATTTTTCGCGCGAAATACCAAAAGCCCCTTTCAAATAACAACCACGAATTAGAGAACCCCGCATGGAAATATTTTTTTTCCCCAAATCACTTTCACATAGGTTACCATATTTTCAAATAACTGAAATTTTCGGGCACCTGGATGGAAGCCACGCCGGTGGCATAGAGATTGTTGGCGCGCGCCGCTCGATCATCGGACTCCGGTACGGAATCGGAGCCCGATCCGGAAGGCGAATCGTAATCTCGGGAATGTCGCTTGTTTTTGTTGTTGTTAGTCTCTTCGGACTGAGGCAACCGAACGACGAGCTTGGCCTTCTTCTCCTTCCTCCCGTCATCGTCGTCGAGGAAATCCGGCGGCGGAGAATTGAAAATACTAGGGTTCCGGTGGGCGGATCTGGTGTAGGTGATTATGGGTGAATCGGAGTTACGGTGATTCGGAGGGGTAGAGAGGTCAAGTGAAGTCTTGGAAGGGCGGCCTTTCTTCTTCTTCTTCATCACCTCCTCGGTTGTTGATACCTTACCCATTTGCTTTGCGCTTTGGAGGGGAATTTTTATTCTACTTTTTTTTTGTTTAATTCAGTTTCAATTGCGGGTAACAAAAATTGTAGGGTTGGATACACCAAAATAATTAAAATAAAAATAATTATGAGTATAATTTTAAAAACGACATCTAATCTAAACATGACCTTTTTAAATATAATAATAATAATTAGATAATCGTGAATAGAATTTTAAAAATAACTATAATGAGTAAATACTAAATTTTTATTTAAAAAACATAAAATAGGTTCACTTACTAGTTTAATCGTTCATTTGAATTATTATTATTATTATTTAAATATTTAATTAAATAATTGCAATTAAACAAATTCACACTACTAAAAAAAATTAAAATTATTAAAAAGTTAATAAATTGTACTAGTGTTTGTTAAACACAGCTGAAAAATGAATTCATTTAAGAACATGAAAATGTATTTTTTAAAACGATAAAAAGAGGAGAAACTTATCTTATGATAAATTTCAAAAAAAATTTAATGAAAAATTATTTCACTCAAAATTATCTCACTCAAAATTGGAACACTCACTATGACCATGGGGATAAGATGTATTTTACTTTTTGTAAACATTGATTTTGTAACATTATTGAAGATATACGAAATATACCTAACAATTACAGTAGAAACTCCATACAATAATACTCTATGTAGGAATAAACTCTTTATAGTAATAAAAAATTAAAGTCTCGACTCCGAACTAGTTATAAATATGAATAAACTCTACATTGTCATAATTCATACATTTTTCAAGTCTCACCTTAAGAGCATCTCCAATGGTGAGGTAGAAGTCTATGTGTACTTCTACCTCTCACCAAAACATGAGGTAGAAGTCATTGGAGATGCGATGACGTGTTAAAGTTAGGAGTTCCTAAAACATCTGGGGTAGAAGAACTTCTACCCGAGTAGAGGTAAATTATATTATTATTTTATTATTATTATTTACCATTATTCATTTATTATTATTATTTAATATTATTAATCAACAAAATAAATACTGCCATTGTAATTTTTAACGTAAATTATTATTTATTTTATATAAAAATTATTTAAAATTAAAATTTTTTAAAAAATTTCAAATAGTTAAATTTTTAGCGTTAAAAATTATTTATATAAAAATTAATTAAAAATAAGAATTTTGAATATATAAAAATTATTTAAAATTAAGAATATTGAAATAAATTAAATTTTAACTTATTTTGTATTTTAACTAATTATTCTATTTTATATAAAAATTAATACAAAATAAAAAATTTAATAGTTAAATTTTTTGCGTTAAAAATTATTTATATAAAAATTAATTAAAAATAAGAATTTTGAAATAGTTAAATTTTTAGGTTAGAAACTATTTTTTTATTTTATATAAAATTTAATTATGAAATAGTTAAAATTTTAAAATCATTTATATAAAAATTAATTAAAAATAAAAATTTTGAAATAGTTAAATTTTTAGCGTTATAAACTATTTTTTATTTTATATCAAATTTAATTAAAAATAAAATTTTTGAAATAGTTAAAATTTTAAAATCAGTATATCCTTGATTATTTCTATAAATATTAAATAAAAAATAAAAAAAATAAGTTAGTGGTTGAACTTTTGTAGGTAGAACTATTGAATTAGGTAGAAAAAAAAATATGAGTTGGCGTATAGGTGGCCTACTCCTCATCCAAAAGGTGAAACTACCACTGGAGATGCTCTAAGAATTTATATATCTATATAAGAATAAATAATTAATATATAATAAAAATATTTATTAAAAATATTTTTATTTATCAAAACCAATAACATGTTTAAAATAACTTAAAATGTTTATCAAAATCAATAACATATAGTATATGATCAAAATTTATAATAATTAGATTTATTAGTATTTTATTTAATACATATGTTAAATACAATTTTTATATATAGATGGTTAAATATACTTAGTCAAAACTATTAAATTAGTTAAGTTCCATATATTTTATTTTTATATTTATATTATTTTTTATACGAAAAAAATATTTTTATTTTGTAAAATTCTATATAAAAATAACTCTCTAATTTTGTAAAACTCTATACAAAAATAACTCTCTATAGTAATAATTTTTTCCAATCCCAACGAGGACTGTATAGAGTTTACTGTAGAAGAAAGTATTTATGAGGGATTGAGAATGTAGAAGAAAGTATTTGAGTATTTATGAGGGTGATGAGGGATGTGTGGTTTATGTAGAAGAAAGTATTTGAGTATTTATGAGGGTGTAGTTTATGTAGAAGAAAGTATTTGCGAGGGATGGAGGGTGTGGTTTCTTATTCTAAATTAAAAGCATATGGAGGGATGGAGGGTGTGGTTTCTTATTCTAAATTAAAAGCATATGGGATTGAGGGTGTGGTTTCTTATTCTAAATTAAAAGCATATTCCAAAGATATTTTTTTTAATTTTAATTTTGGTCCCGTGAAAAGTCTCTCAGGTGATTTGGGTATTCAATGGAGTTGTTCTTTAAATTGTTCATTGAAATTAGTGGGAATACAACTTTTTAGACACATTTATAAGACATCTATTTATTTTGACACCCCTAATAAAAACACATTAAAACTAGACAATTTTAATTGGAAAAGTCTTCTTTACCTTTACTTTTAATTTCTCTCAAATAATAATAAAAAAATCATTTAAAAACCTTTTAAAACCCTTTAAAAACAAAAAACAAAAATTTGTCGGGCCCGCTTTTAAAAAATCAGATTTTTTTGGGTTAGTGAGATTTATTGCACGGTGGCTCCAATAATGTAGTATCAGAAAAGCTACGATTCTGTTTTTTTTTTTTTTGATTTTTTGTTAAAAATCATAACTACACGGTGGCTACACGGTGGGTCTCTGACCGTGTAGACACCGTGTAGGTATGAAAATTAACCGGTTGCTCGGTTACACGGTGCTCGCACTACACGGTGTTTTCCGGTCATCGTGTATCGAATAGTGTCTCTGTTACACGGTGACTTACTACTAAGTCACTTGACCGTGTAGTGACAGTGTACCGAAACCATTTTTTCAAAATTTTTTTAAAATTAACTAATTATGGCTTTGTTTATGCGTTTGTATGAATTTGAATTTAGATTTAATTGTTTGTTTTAATTGTTGCGCTAAGTATAATTGTTTACGCTAAGTATTGTTATTATAATTGACAAAATAAAATAATTTAAATTAATTTATTTATTAATTAAAATTAAATTGATTGAAATTAATGGGCTAAGTATTGTTAATTATAATTGACAAAATAAAATTAATTTAAATTAATTTAATTATTAATTAAAATTGAATTGATTGGAATTAACGTGTGCATGTTTTTTAATGTAATTAATTAATACAATTAGTTTAATTGCGCTAAAAATAATTAATTTATTTGATAAATTTAATTTAACTGATTTAATTTATGTAATATGAGATAATGAATTAAATATTAAATTATTTGATAATTAAATTACATAAGGATTATTTATTCTAATAGATTTGAATTAAATCAATGAATACATTTAATATTGAAAATAGAATTTTCAATAAAATTAAATACAATATAATGTAAAATGTTTATATAAATTGTGTAGATTTTATCAAAATACAAATCAAAAGGACTCAAAGAAATTAGATTTTACTTAGATTTAATTGTTTGGATTAATTGTTTACGCTAAGTACTTAGATTATAATTCACAAATAAAATTAATAGAGATTAATTTAATTGTTAATTAAAATAAATTTTATATGAATTATATAATGTGATGATGTTAATTATCAAAATAACGCAATTAATTGTGTGTGCATATTTATGTAATTAATTGTTTAGAAGTAATTTATTAATATAATTAATATAATTGCGCTAAGAGTAATTAACTGTGAAGCCCCATTTTATTTTTTTACACGGTTACCCGATTAACCGTGTAATCGGCAAATACCGTGTAACGGAGTAACCGTCCGGTAAATAAACACCTACCGTGTAGGCTCTTCTGCCGTGTAGCCTACTGTGTAGCCACCGTGTACTTTAGAACTGAAGTAGTTTTTTATGAATTTGAAGCATTTCTCGAGCATTTTTTGTTACGTTAAGTATAAAACATCATTTTAAATACTAATACATCTAATAAACATCATAAAACAACAAATATAGAACTAAAAAGATGGGATACTTAGAATGTTACCGTTTTTTGAACATTCTACTAATATTGTCACAATCTTACCACATAGCTAATAAATTGTTCATAAGTAATCACTTAATTCGTTAAACTCAATAGTTGATCATGTTTTTTGAATTATTTTGATTATTAAAATGATGTTTTATACTACAAGAACAAGTTAACCATTGAAAAATGTCTTAAAATCAATTAAATTCAAAATTTGTTATTAACTACACGGTAACAACCGTGTAGGGCACCATGTAACCCATGACCACCGTGTTACCGAGTAATTGCCCAGTTTATTGACTGAGCGGTTCTTGGCTACACGGTGGATTCAGGAAGTTACACTGTGGCCACCGTGTAACCGGTTACTACCGTGTAGCACATGGCAGAAACTGTTTTTTTTACCGGTTTTTCACCCAAATCAATCAAAACATACCACTGTTAACCACTTTTCACCAAAATCAATCAAAACACATCTAAATCAATTAATATAAAAACCAAATCAATCCACACTTTTCACCAAAATCAATCAAAACACATCTAAATCAATTAATATAAAAACCAAATCAATCCAAAAAGCAATGAGATTTTACTTAGATTTAATTGTTTGCATTAATTGTTAGCGCTAAATACTTGAATTATAATTGACAAATAAAATTAATAAAGATTAATTTAATTGTTAATTAAAATCAATTTTATTTGAATTATATATGTTAATTGTCATTAACGCAATTAATTGTTAGCACTAAGTACTTGAATTATAATTGACAAATAAAATTAATAAAGATTAATTTAATTGTTAATTAAAATCAATTTGATTTGAATTATATATGTTAATTGTCATTAACGCAATTAATTGTTAGCGCTAAGTACTGGAATTATAATTGACAAATAAAATTAATAGAGATTAATTTAATTGTTAGCGCTAAGTACTGGAATTATAATTGACAAATAAAATTAATAGAGATTAATTTAATTGTTAATTAAAATCAATTTGATTTGAATTATATATGTTAATTGTCATTAACACAATTAATTATGCGCGCATGTTTACGTAATTAATTGTTTAGAAGTAATTTATTAATATGATTAATATAATTGTAGAAGTAATTAATTTATATGATAAATATAATTGCGCTAGAATTAATTATTTTATTTGATAAATTTAATTGCGCTAAATTTAATTTATGTAGTATATGATCCATAAATTAAACATTTAATTAATTGATAATTAAATTAAATGGTGGACTATTTATTTAATACACTTAGCATATCCATGTTTATTTTTCTCCACTTGAAGTACTCCTGCAAAAATGAAGTTAAATAAATAAATATTACATTCAATTAAATAACAAAACTCAAAATTAAAAAAAAAATTGGTTTTTGCTACACGGTCACCGTGTACGAATAACCGGTACACGGTGACCGAGAAAATCTGTGAAGCGAGATTTTCTCGGTCACCGTGTAGCCGGTTATTCGGTACACGGTGGCCAAGCTACACGGTGAGCACTAAAATTGCCACCGTGTAGCGCTACCGTGTAGCGTGGAACGGCCCATACCCAGAATTTTCAGAATTTTAACAAACAATTCAACACGAATTTCGATTGTAGATCAACTACAACAAAATATATAACTCTAATACACTCAAATCCAAGTAATTAACACATCAAATTGAACATATTATTGAAAAAACATTAATTTTTCGAAATTTAAAAACTAGGTTTCGGCACTAACCGGAGCTTGTATCGGCCATTGTTGCTCTTCTTTTTGTTCTTTGTTGTCTGCCATTGCGATTCACCGAAATTGAAGGGGCCGGATTTTCCTTGATTCTCAAAAAATTGGCGGCTGTTTTGGTAAGAGGGAGGAACCCACGGGAGAGAGAATTGAGTTGTGTGGGCCGATTTTTTTTTCTTAATTATGTTTAATTTTTTTTTTTTTTTTTGAAAAGGTAAGGGTAACTTAGACAATTCCTTTACCATTTGTCTAGAATAAAGGTAGTGTTATAAAGCAGGTCAAAATAAATAGGTTTGTTATAAATGTGTTTTAAAATCCACAGCTCTCTTGAAATTACTTGTATCATTATGTTTTTTCCTTCTCTAATATGACTTTTGCAACTTTATAAACATCACTCTTTATAATACAAAAATCCCGAATGATCAAAACATGTTTAAAATACAACAGCTAAAGTGAACACACAATAATGTAAAGCAAATACTCACTTCGAAAAAGAAGACTACAGAATAACGGAGAAAACACAATTATAACATGCCACTGCAATACAAATACATCAGCCGTCACCTCTAAAAGTTAGTCAAAGTTATGAAGGTAAAACAAACCATATGATAAACCACGCCTTCATGTCACTAGAAAACAGAGGGATAGTAGAGTAAATACAGACTAACACCATAACAAGAACCTCGTAGACGAGACAATATAACGTCGAGAGAAATTAACACATCATAGTAGTGGATCAAAATATCCTTCATAGCTTAGTCATCATCTTCGTCCTCCTGCATGAAAAATTGCCCGATAAGAGAAAAACAAAAAACAAAAGATGGGTGCAAATACTAAATACAAAAGAATCCAGATACAATTCAGACAACAAACCTCTCCACTGCCTTCCTCGTCATCTTCATCATTGACCTCTGACTTTGATTTGTCAGACTCATCATCATCACCCTCCCCAGCCTATAACATATTCAGAAACTACGTCAGCATTTCATCTTCAAAATGACGAAACCAAACCTATCCCACAAACAAAAATAAATCGACGCTACATGTGTACCAACAAATGGATTACCAATTTTTTGTTGTAGGCTTCCATATTGCGCTCATACTGCTCCTTGCGCTTCTCGGCTGTAGCCACAAAGGGAGCTTTTTCCTAATAAAAACCCCAATAAAAAAGGAGGGCTAGTAAATAAAAAATAACAAAAAAGAATTCTCAGACCAGAAGGTGTGGTCTCTCGGATATCTGAATCCAGAATTATATTACCTCCTCACTCATTGACTTCCACTTCTCACCAGCAGCTTTACCGACCTACAGTTACGTCATTAACTGCGTGTCAGGTATCTTATCCAGTAGAAAACACAAAACAAAACTACTATGGAAACTTGAAAGAAATAGTACTCACAGCAGAAACAGCTTTGTTTTTGGGGTGTTTTTCCTTGTATTGCTTCCTAAAGTCTTCCCTGAAATCATAAGCATCGTCGGTCAGAAGAAACCCACAATCACAGAAAGATGACATTCAAAAAAATACTGAGTAACATATAAATTGATGAAAAAAACAAAGACGAATGTGCTAAGCGTACATGAAAACAAAGAAAGCACTTGCAGGCCTCTTTGGCTTGTTCGGGTCCTTTGCATCTTGCTTCTCCTTCTTAGTCGGCTTCTTCACAGCAAGCCTAACAATCCCATCACATTTTGTTCGTCGTAAAAATTACTAATGTTTGAATCAAAATGGTCAAACATGTAATAGCTTGGATAATTGTTTAGAAAATGAACTAGAAATACCCAAAGAGACAGATAGATCTTTAGACTGAACGAATTAGGTTTATTTTTTCCCACCAAACTAATTGAAAATTCATTAAAAATATTAATTCACACTGATAATCACGAAAAAATAACACAAACAACAACACACACAAAAAAAAAACTCAAACATTAACTTGAACACATGAATATCTAAATCTTCTTCGCGTAGAAACTACGCACACAAAATATCCCCAAAACAATCGTAAAATATAAATAAATCGGGATAATAATTAAAAAAGGGGTAAAATCATCGCTCACTTGCTGTCGGATTTCTTCGAGCTAGCCTTCGAACTTGCTCCCTTCATCTGCAAATCACAAAACACGTAGATCTGGGAAATTCGAGCAAACAAAAAACGAATCACGAAAAAAGAAAATTACAAAACGACGGCGTATCCAACTGAGATTCACCTCGAAGAAGGGGTAGGGTCGGGGTAGAGGTTTCCTTCTACTGCGATTTCGCGAGCGTGAAATAGCTGAAAGCACACACAGAGCGAGAGAGTGTTGAATTTTTGAAAGAAGGAAATAATGAAGGGGTGGGTGAAAATTGGGGTTTTAACTTTTAGGCGGGATTGAAATCCGTGTTTTGCCTCCTTGTGAATGTGTTTTAATTAGTGCAGTGTTAGTTATGTAAAACATCATTTAAATTAATAAATACTCCTGTATAAATTATTTTTAAAGTTATGGCAATAGTTTGATCAATCATCAACAAGACTATTGATTCTGAATAAAACAAGTAAAACCTATCATTTGGTTATGAACATATTAAATCCTAATTGAAGATGCAATTATTAGTGAGCCACACAATATATCAATCATATCTCATTTAACTTAAATTCTATTTGTTATATATATGAACATTTATTTCGATACTATTGTTTCATAGTTTTTCTATCTGCACTGATCACTTTAAAGACAATGATTCAAATTAACACGATACTAGTGACGATGATAGTGATTAGTGACACAAATTTAAGTGTTCAATAAGAAAGAGTGGCATATGCTTGTGGAAGGTAAATTTAGAATATACGATGATAGTGATTAGTGACACAAATTTAAGTGTTCAATAAGAAAGAGTGGCATTTGCTTGTGGAAGGTAAATTTAGAATATACGTATTTATAAAAAAAAAATAAGTCTACTATAATTTGATCCACTTTCAGAAATAATCAAAAGACACCAGATACAATCATTAAACCATGGAGTATCATATTTTTAGTGTATAAACCATACCCTGAAAGTTTTAATGTGAAGTATAGTATTGAATTGAATAATAAGCAAACAAACCACACTAAAATGATTACAAACAACATTTTACGCAAAACTAAAAACGTCCTCAATTGCACAATAGATGTCAAGACGATACATGGGTATAATATCAACAAACATTTCCAGACCTCATCAACAGCTATTGACAAAACAAAGGACAGCAAAAAAGATAAGATCAGATAAAAGAGGCTTCCATTTCAAATTATAAGATAAATGTGCACCAGTAGCTCTTAAAGAGTACATATTGAATAAGCTAAAAAACGAAAATAGGTATCACATATTGTAACTACATTATGCAACTAATGGAAGCCCAGAAAGTAAAAGCATATCCTGTCAGTAACAAGAAATCCAACCAACATTGTCAACTGGTAGAATTATACACATTGTAAATCATCAGCACTTAATCATCATCTTCTTCCTCCTACAACATATTAAACAAAAATAAAGTTGTTAAAACCACAGTTGCAAAACTCTGTAGGAAATTATAGAATTGGACACACTGTAAATGGAAAAAATAAACTGACCTCTCCACTTCCTTCCTCGTCATCCTCATCATTCACCTCAGACTTTGACTTGTCAGATTCCTCTTCATCGTCGCCACCAGCCTATTAACATCAATAAAAAGCACGCCACTTAGTATCAGAATAAAAGGTTTTAATGTGAGTAGTAATTAAAAGTGATTACCAATTTTCTGTTGTATGCTTCCATTTGGCGTTCAAACTCCTCCTTACGCTTTTCTGCCTTAGCAACATAGGGAGCTTTTTCCTGATTTAAAAGAAAAAAAATGTGTCAAAACAGATTTTTAATCAATACGAGTACAAGATTTCACCTAGTACATGCACAGATAGGAAATCCGTAATTATTTCCTGAAGAAAAAAGTACCTCCTCAGTCAAAGATTTCCACTCAGCACCAGCAGCTTTACCAACCTATATACATCCCAAAAACCATATTAAATTTCACAAACAAAAACTACCCATGGTGTGTGTATACGTGCATCAATCAAATAAAGTAAAAATACTGCATAGGGTTACTAACAGCAGAAACAGCTTTGTTTTGGGGGTGCTTTTCCTTGTATTCCTTCCTAAAGCTTTCCCTGGAATCACAAAAACACATTGTACATAATATTAGATGCAACACTAAACACTTGGTGATTACGAAGTATCAATAATTTAAAGATTAAGAGACAGTTATCAGAATGCAAGGTCTGCATACATGAATACGAAGAAAGCACTCGGAGGCCTCTTTGGCTTGTTCGGGTCTTTTGCAGCTTTCTTATCCTTCTTAGTCACCTTCTTCACAGTAAGCCTAATATCATTACAAACTTGAAGAATGAGTTATTGCTTCTTCAAACTAGTATTCACATAATGACATGAAACTCAAAGCAGAATAAAAACAGATCAGAAATTCTAGTCGACAACGATTTTATGCCCTTCGATTTCAATTTTCCATCCAAGTACAAGAGCAAAAATCCGTATAGATTCATGCCTAATCAAATCAAATGATTCAAAATCATGTTTGAAAAATAAATCAAAACAAAAACAAAGCCAAACATGATACAATAATTATGATCTAACTAACTGTAGGCAATATATTTTCACTTGACAAAAAAAACAAAAAAATCGCACCAACACCAATAAAGGCGTACAGAAGGACTGATACGGCGTTGACTTTTTTCTGAGCACATCACAACAATTAATATACATTTCTGGTCAATTTAACAAACAATTCATACTGAAAATCGTCAAAAATAAACTTAATAAAATTAATGAACAAAAACCAAATTAATCCGCGTAAATTCGACAAAATCACTGAGAAACCTAGTTAAATCTTCAGATCCGTAAAAAAAATCACAAAATAAAAATGAAATGAGTAAATAAATCACCTGCTGTCCGCCTTCTTCGACTCGGCCTTGGATTTTCCTGCTTTCATCTGAAAATTCGAGAAGAGACAAAGCGAAAAAATGAAATACCATAAAAAATTAATTTGAAAGGAAAAAAATCGAGGAAAAACGGCAGAAGCGCACCTTGAACAGAGAGAGTTAGGGTTAGGGTTTGACGAGACGACGAGATAATGAAGGAAGGGGTTATTTGCGAGTATATTATAAGAAGGGCAAGTGCGAAAAATCGAAGACAAAAAAGAAGTGATGCGAATTGAATGAAATATACGCGCGGGTTTGGGAATTGGGGCTTTAGGCGGGATCTGGAAATATTTTCGCCACGTCATCATCGGAGATATTTTGTTTTGGGTTTGGGCCTGGAATTCGGGTGTTGTGCGGGTCCAGCCCTCTTAAATATGCGGCCCAAATGTCCTGAAAGTAAATATGGAAGATTCAATGAGTCATTGTAAGAAAAAATTCAAAAATACTTACTACTAGTACAGTAGTACTTCACATATAAAACAACAAAAAAGGATAAAAAAAAACTACCTGAAAAAATCTACATCTCTTTTGTAGTAATAGACAAAGGTAGCAGTAGTAGTATATAACTACAATTTATTTGGAAATTAAGAACATAAAATTGTAAATGTAAAAAGTATAAATGATATTTGGGTTCGGGTATTCGAGTTTGTATTTTTGTACCGAAATACCCGTTTTGAATTTTCGAGTTATGAAATTCATTTAAAAAAATATTGAGTATTAAGGTGTACTCAATTACCCGTTCGGAGATACCCGAAATACCCGATTAATAATTTAAATTAAAATAATAAATATATTAATATCTTAATTAAAAAGCTAAAATATTATATATATAATAAATAATATATTTTTTTTATTGTTTTTTTTTTTTTTTTTTTTTTTTTTGTAATTTTGATTGATAATTTTTGTTTATTGATTGGTTGAAAATAAATTATTGAATTTGAATATTATTATTGATTTTGTATTAATTAAAATTTTAGGATAATTTTGGGTACTCGATTATCGTTTCTGATTACCCGGCCCGATTATTGAGTACCCGATTTATTAAAGAGAATCGGGTTATGTGATGTATTTTTTTTGCTTATTAGGGTACGGGTACCCGGAAAATTCGGGTGCGGGTACCCGTTTGTACCGAATAGTCACCCCTAATAGAAAGTAAGTAAAAAAATTCGAGAATGATTGTATTTTAAAGTTAAAAAGTAAATATAAATTTATTTGAAATATGGGAAGATATATGTAAAATATTTCAAAAAAAAATTAAAAATATATATGGGACCGGATTATAATATGATTTTTTATGATGATGAATAAGTTAAATAAAATTTTAGTACTGTACATATCCCATTAATATTAATGTTGCTCTAGTATGTAATTGTTAATTTATAAATTACTAAAATTAATAAAAATGATGTGTCACAAATACTGTATTATAATTAAACTTTAATTTTAATTTTTTGTTATTTATTATAATGAGACTTCCAAAATGATACTGTATATATGTATCATTTAAGTGAGATAGAAGGATAGTGTATTCATTTGGTAATGAATTAAACACTATTATTAAAAACTAAACAGTGAATCTAAAACTACAAATGAAAAACAATTAACTACATATTCGGTAAACTTAGCAACTATGGATGAGATAATGGAAATTCATTAAAATTCAAGTTCAAGGCAAATAATAATCATGCAGCAAAAGATGAATTTAGTCACCTTTACAATCTTTAGATAGCAACCATAAAAGCACTTAAATAAAAGGCCCTAATAACAATGAAGCAATAGCACATTGCCCTAAATATTTCATATATTTTAAGATGATTTATAAATGTAGAAGTTGAGATAATAATATAAATATATTAAAAAATGTTTTGAAAGTCGAATACATTATATTTTATTTTTTTAAATTGAGACAATGAACTTTTAATTATAAATTAGAATTCCACCAAAATATATTAACATGTCTAATTATGATTTAGGGAACATATGTAACCATCACTGAAGATCGACTACCAGCTATTGGCTGAACTATCCATGCCTCGTTTTATTTATTTATCAAAACTCTTCAATCACGTAACTCGTTTTTTCAAAATAAATAAAATACTTGTAATAACAGTGTCATTTCATTCCTAGCTCTAAAAGTCGAGCACAGAGACGGGAGATTATTTTCCCACCTTGCATTCAACAACCACCACACCCGTTAGCAGCGATTTTCTAAGCCACGAAATGTCTTCTGGCTATAAGCAAAGTAGTTTATCAATCTCAATGAATTGGTCATGATCCATTACTCGTCTCTTTAAACTGGAAGGGCCGCATTTAAAGCTCGTTTGGATCCTTATGTACATCTGTGCGAATCGATCAATCATAAGCTTTACATTATTATATGCTATATACAACAGATGCAATTCTACTGCATGGAGTGTTCCCCATACTTACATTTCTTGCATGGCAGCAAGTAAGACATCTGTGTGCACTGAAAATGTGGCACAAACAATTTCTGCATTTTATTTGTAGCTTTACCTCCTCTTTGGTAGCCGCATCTGCAAGGTTTCATTAAATAAAGTTTAAATGGTAGATTTTTTTTTTTTGAAAAAAATGAAGGAAGCTTTTTACTTTGTGCTGACCCGTGATTTCGTGCTCCTCCAGCCGCTTGATTCTTGAACCGGTGAAGTGTATGCATATTTGTCGAAGGCATTGAGATCTACATTTTTCACTGTGCCCGAGCCAGCTTGTGGTGATGCAACCTAAAATTAAATATAACATGAGCATTTACATGTGTGTGTATACTATCTACTTTGGCTTAGAAGAACGAACCAAATCAAGAGGGGTACATATATAAATAAAAAGGCAGATTGTTATTGAAAATTAACATCACATTCCAATAGGAATTGTATTCATGCACGTGAGGTTCTTTACAATAAATGGTTTTAGCAAAAAATTAACAATATACCTCATATTTTGCTACTTCAAGATTCTTAATCTCCAACCGGTCACAGTAGAACAGTATCTGAATACACATGAAAAATGTAAGGAAAAGCAAGAATTTTGCGCCACCACAGTAAATCAGGAAAAATCTAACAAATCACATCTCACCTTGTTTTGAAACTTGACATTAGATGCATCAGTGGCAAGAACCTGAACACCAAGGCAATTGGCACTGTCAACACAGAATGGGCAAAAGACACTACTAAACACGCACCCATCTTCCTTGCACCAAATCCCCTGCCCGGATGTACCATCTTGGGTTGGCCCCCATACACGCTTGTCGACTGACAATAGATCAGACACCAAAATGTCTACACTTGATGTATCCAAAGGTACACTCTCCAAACCCTTCTTCTGAAGAGACATTAAATGACATTTTGATGTTGACATGAGCCAACACTGAACAAGTAACTCATTTTCAGGAATACCCAAATGGTTCTTGCAGCTTGAGCAGGATATATTTAGTCTCTCATGAGATTCTTCAGAACCATTTGGTGGGTTGCCTTTATTTACCGAATGATGGTTTGCATCTGAAGTTGATATTGTACTAGTCAGAGAACTGAACCTATTGCAAACTTGGGTAGGGGTACTAAATTTATGGAGAAGTCCAGGTGATGTCAAGCCAGATATTTTCCTCCGTTTGGGAATAATAGTATTGACACTCCCGGTTGAGTCAGCTTCGGGTGTTGTAATATTCGCCATAGGTGAGATTTCTTGCTTGGGAGTGGTGACCGATGAACACATGAAACTAGTAGGGCTAGTGGCGCATGGATTTTGGCAGGATTTTGGTCCAAATGAAAATTTCTGAGGCACGAAGGGGAACATACTGTTTGTTTTAGGACTTGAGATATCATCCTTGGAGGAAAATTCAGGGTCAAATTTAGGTTTCCTGAAATTTGTTGTGGGTGTTTCTTTGACAATAGTAAGTTCAGGATCAGCAGACATTTCTACCACTAAAGGAGTTCTGGGCCTGCACAGGTGAATAAGTGTGTAAAATATCTCCAAACAGTTGCATCATTTAAAGGGATGATTACAAGGAGAAACCATTAGTTGACATGATAAAAAAAATCCCCACTTTTAAAAAATACTACAAATAGACTGAACTTTTTGTTTGATAATTTGTAATGTTCAGATATTTTGAGGAATGTAAATTTTAAATACTATAAAAGTTTGAGATTTTTTGCAGCATTCAATAAATTCCTCCATAAAACTTTAGCATGGTTTTGTAATTTGGTCAACCCAAAGGTGTTTTTTTTGAAATTATCCCTAAAGAAAATTATGAAAGTCCATAAAACTTAAAAAAATGATCGAAATCTTCTAAATTACTATATATTGAAGATATGACAAAATATCAGTGCTCAAATGAAATGGGAGTTAAAAAAATGAGATGCATGTTGATATTCGACTAATAATGATTGCATTGATCAAGATGCAACTGTTGAAATTCACTTCTCTGTCATAAGCTATAAGCCATTGAATTTACCTTGAGTCCTTGTCAGAATCAGAGTCCAAATCAATGTACTGCGTGCAAGCAGTAGCATTTTCCCCATCTTTTGGGGTATTAACTTCAGTTTCTATCTTAGTACACGGTGACTCATACAGTGCAACAGGAACTGATGGATGGGCCCAGTCAGTTTTTGAGATATCAATTGGTTCCTCTTTTAGTGAGTGGCAACTAGGTTTTATTTCTTTGGTATTATTCTTCACTGACCCCCATTTCTTGTACACTGATTCAATGTTTTCACACTCTACCTTCGGAACTTGTAATGGTTTTGCTGCTGCACCAATACGACCCTGTATTCAGGATAACTAATGTGTCACCAATATAATATATTTCATAGATAGATCATATAGTAAAATACACCTCTATTCCTAATATACCTTCACATCACTGAAAAAGGATTTCAGCCCGTCTAGAGATTCCTCAAAGGAGCTGTATAACTTAATTGAGTTGCGCAACCACTTTGATATGTATGCTCTATTTCTATCTCTATGGAACCGTTCATCTGGAAGCATATATATTAGATTCAGAATTTCGCAATAAAGCCACAAGTAGCCTGATGAAAGACTGTTTAAACTTTGTAAATAGTACTGTCAGAGTGCAGCACCAAATTTCAGATATGGAAACATCCTTCCCAACTTAAATTAATTTAGTAACACTGAAACATTTTCAGAAGACCAATTTTTTCAGAAGACCGCATTTCAGCTATTCTGTATCTATTCCTTGTTTTGTTTTGAGGAAGATAGAACACACGTACCTAAGTAAATAACTGCTCCATAGTCAAATCTATGTCGTATACAGCGACCTACAAAATTGAAAGAAATTGATTGTTGTGTTAGGATTTAATGTAATATGATGAAACTGAACAACGATTGAACTATTAAAGAACAGGCAGATTTCTTTAAGCAGTCAACAAATATATTTTAGCTACATTGTCAAGCCAGAATATTTATATTGATAGAGATGCAGTTACATAAATGAGCAATGTGTAACAAGAAAAAAGGTACAAATAATAATTCTATGCCAAATATTTAAAACAAAAAAATAGGTCTGGGCTCAGCCTCCAGCCAATTTACTGCCAAGTTGAATGGGCAGAAGATAGGTTTTGGTACACAATACTTCAGGCTCCATCACCTAACATTCAACGTTAAGAAGCACCTTGTTCAAATAAAAATGACCTCTCCACCCACACAAAAAGAAAAAATGGGTTTTTGAGACGAAGATCGAGAGTTAAAACTAAATTTCAAAACCTGTAGCTTGATTTAGAGCTCGGAAGGCTTGCTGACAGTACCATTCATTCCCACTTAAAAGGTTTTTTGACGATTCGTAAGTATCGTTGAACTTCTTCTTTTGAGCAACTTTAACGTCATAACTGGCAATTAAATGATCAAGAGTTAAAGAGTAACAAATGGATCTAATCAGTAAAGAAGTTTAGAATAGAATAAGAATCTCACATGTTTGGAAAGGGAATCCCAATAACCACCTGAAATAGTTAAATAAAAACATTTGACAGTCAGGTTATGTAAATTGAGGCTAGGAACAACATATCTTCTAAGTTCACCAAGCCAAATATTGAGCAGGCTAATGCAGGAAAGCTGTTATCCAGAATACAACAGGAAAAGCTTGTGACAATCACTAAACAAGATTCAAACAAAAACAGGGTCCTCAATAAAGTTTATTCAGTCAAATAATAATCAGGGCCGATAGATGAAATGAGTAAGAATACCACAACTCGGGCTTTGTCATCTGAAAAATCCATCCCTTCAGATACCTGCAAGTGTAGACCTCAGTATATACTTAAGTTTAATAAGTAAGATACGCTTAAGTAAAAGTTAAACAGTTTTAAAAAAAAGATCAGTATTTAGCACTATGAAAAAACTATAAGAATCCAAGTTCTGACATTAGTTAATCCAATACTGGTAGCTATCCTTGATCTGTTAACCTAGTTAAAAAATGTTTTGTGTATACATTAACAAAAAAATGGTTTAGGCTTTGTTAGCATAGCTCAATCATGAAAATAAAAAAATGTACATTTTATAAAAAGCTAATCAGTTTAAAATTTATTTCATTGTGTAAACTTTGAAACTCTTCCATGTCATTTTGAAATTAACCCGAACCTCAATGGTATGTTTTATAATAAAAATGTCAGAAGAGAGATTTAGGTGTAAATGGGTTCTCTGGGCTAAATTATCATGCACTCAACAGGAAAAAGTTTCATACTTGAACCTACTCCAGAAATCAGAGTCCAGTCAAGTTACAGATATACCCTTCACAGCATCATACAGGCGATGACTGACATGTAATTTAAGAAGTATTGACTTACGATTCAATGATTATTCAATTCTATCAAGAACTCAAATGACAAGCCTGTCTCTTAAAAATGTAAATGCATCAGGCAGTTCCTAATTTTTCCTTTTGTCATCTGATTTCTGCTTATTAGACATAATGTTGGAAAATGAGCTTGAGATGCATGTAGATAGTAATGATTTAAAGACACAAGCCATGAAGCCAAGACTTTATTCTACTAGACTAGATTAAAAACCATCTGATGTGGTATGCAACAAAGATGATAAGTTACAGGTTGTTCATTGTTGATTATTTGACAAAGGACCAAATACAAAAATGTTTTCTGACAATATTTCCTAATGCAAATTAAAATCTCTAATAAAGTAAAAAAGAGAACAGTTAAAAGGAATGCATTAAATTACCCTGCCTCGACAAACTGCCAGAAAAGCAGCACCTTCTTTCTTAGTATCTTTTGTGGTTTTCACCGAATTGCCATTTCTGAGACCTAACTTTTTACCCCGTATCTTTCTTCCATTTAGCTGTTTTGTGCCATGATCAATTGCATAATAGTAATCCTTCAAAACCTCATCGAAGTTTTCTTGGGTGCTTCCTCGTGGTTCTAAAATAAAATGAATCAATTTGTAATGCAGCATCAATAAAAATTTATACATCTAGATGCACACTTTTTTATAAGATTCATAATATTGTATTCTTAGATACCAATTCCTAGATACATAAATACCACTAAAAACATTATGGCTAAGAGACACAGTTCACATGTATGTTAAGGGATTCAACAAATACGGATGCCAAGTTGCAAACTTTTAGTATAGTTCAGTATTCACTTGGCAGTAATCCAAATAACCTTACCGACGAATAAGGATTTCTGAGCATTTAGTCGAGCCCATTGACCTGTTTCTTTCCACCTATTGCTCATTTTATCCAGAAGCTTATAGCTAGGGAAAAAAGCCAAGCACCCACCAGAAACAACCTTGCAAATTTCCTCCAACGATGAGCCAACTGCATCCTTTAGAAAGCCCAACAAGATTTAATTCGTGTACACCAGGGAAAACTCTCTTTTGACTTCAATTTTATTTGATAATGCATAAAACCTGGAAAGCATATTCATCTGCAGTCTTGTAACTAGCATTCAATGGATATCTACCGGGGCCATTGGAAATTGCAGCCACCCATACCTATGGAAGATGGCGGAAAAGCTCTAAGAATGGACCACAGATCTAATTAGTTGAAATTTTGACCGTGTAACGAAAAGCTATTATACCTGTGAATCAACATCTATGACATGAGGAGCTTCCAAACAAGTGCCAAACTGAACACCAAGTTCAGACGAGAAAGTACTCAGTGGTGATAGAGTCCTGTACAGTAAGAACAGGAAATATTTATATATTTCGATAAATGAGTGCATTATACCATCAACCTATATATGAGTATATATACGTTGTTATGCATGAATACATTTTATACACACATAAGTATGTCTTTAGGATTTATCAAAGATTACAAGGTAGATGTCACACAGTGGCAGTGCAAGCAAAGCTCATGCAGAAGAAATAACATGATATGATTACAGAAGAGTTGGCTACAGTACCCAGCTGCAATACACAGTATTTGTTTCTCAAATAGATAACCCTTCAGAAATGAGTATTCATCTGTTGAAATCAATCATTTAAGGATGAAGATAAAATAGAACAACCCAAAAAGGTAGCATGGAAGTTTAATATTTACAGAAGTCATATACATTCTTTGCTAAAAATAACACAAATGCAGCTAAATTTACCCCGAAGTTAATATCACAGATTGGGAAATGTCAGCAATACTTTTGAAAACAACAGCTGGGTTCATGCACCACAAGCTGATTGTGGTTGTCCAACCACCTGCAGAATTTCAATCACAATGAGAATTTATGTGAGACAAACTGAAAATGAAGCAGCAAATAAGAGTTAATACCCTAGTGCTCCTACATCTATTGGAGTACAGACTAGATCACCATAGTAGGTTTAATAGCATATACTTCTCAGAAGATCCTGATAAGATCCCTCAAAATGAATTCACCTTCAAGCCACAACTACAAAACTTAAATACACGCCCACACCCTGTCACAAACTCATCATAATAGATACAAAATGCTGAAATAAAGCTTCATTCCTAATACGAAGTTTCTGATTCCGGAAGAACCATCTTATTCAAAGTAATAAATTAATTATACACCAACAAGGGCAATAATGTCTTGTTAAACAACATTAACTTTATCAATTCTTATCAATAACTTCAAGAACACTAATTTAAGCAGTAATTTAAATGATCATTCCTCTTTATTTTTGGAGATAACTCAGCATCATCCCCTCCCCACATGGTACATAAACAAAAGTAACTGTCATATACTTTTGTGGCTTCAGACACTAGAGAAATCTTAGACCAAAATGAATAAATATATGACAAGTAGCAATACACAATTTTTGCCTAATGTTTACTTCTAACATTTGGTAATATATGAATGTACTTTCCCACTAGTTTGAACCAAGTACATTTGAGGTAAGAGTAAAACTGGATGTTCATTTTAGAAAAAAAAAAATAAGAAGTTTTACATGGTAATACTTCTCATCCTTCTCACAATTGCATCATCATATTCTTAAGGGCCGTAATTGTCAACTTCTGTATCCTAAACCCTACATGGCTAACATTATAGAAATCTCTAAAAAGTATAGAATGGAGGTGCTATATAACCAAATTTTCATATAAGAAACATATACTTCTATAACAAAAATAGAGGATACATCCCTAAACTGATTGCAAAGTTGGAGTACATAGCATATAACAAATTTTTACATCCATCATAAACATAAAATCCCCTAAATGCATTCTGACTTAGAAATGCTATAAGCATATATCACCACTTACGTTCATCTTTCTTCATAAATTTTTGCACAGATAGTTCATCATCACATGCAAGGACACCATTCCCAGAAACTTGTCCATCTTTCTTCACAAATCTTTGCACAGCTAGTTCATAATCACATGCATGGATGCCATTCCCGGAAAAGAAGTAACTGAGTGAAGAGCACAGTCCTATATGATAATAAGAGTCGATTCAACAACTAATTAATTTTCGGACAGAAGTCATGTGAAAATATGAAATAAAGATGAATTACCTTCCAGTGTAAGTGCTGCCGCTCCACTTAAACAAGCAATATCTGGCTCAGCTTCTGTAGCATTTCGGATTGCCTTCAGAGTAAAAATTTTAAAGGAGAAAGTCGGTACCCACAAGAAATGATCAAGCAAATTATAATTGTAAGCTAGCAGTTGGTGGGTAAACCAGTATTGAGCGTTACTGGTTATCTTAACTACCTTTTTTGCACATTCATGCAAGATTGAAAAGCTCTGCTGCGATATATTAGCTTCCTGTAGCTCCTTTAAAGCCTTTTCTCCAGTCCAACTGAGTTAGTCATTCAAAGGTATAGGAAAAAATCACAAGTTCATGATTTTGATTTGAAATTTGCAAATAAATGATGACATTATAAAAGGACATTGGTGATATGAGATCATTCTTACTCTGTGTTAGTGTTATGCCGGGCTGAATCTTATGGAATTTAGCTTGATTTGAGTTGTTAAAATTTCTTATAGGTTTTTAAAAAGTATAAGTGTAAAGAATTTGATTTGACTGGAAAGTTTCTAGTTAATGTCATTTGAATTTAATACTCAAGAATAATAAAGTTCAAGTTAAGAAAAACGTTTAAATTTGTTAGCAAAAGCCAAACCACTCAGTAAAAAATTGAGATGTATATCTCAATTCTCAAGTAAAAAAATCTAAACCACTTTCCATGAAAATCAAATTTGTATCTAATCCTTCTTGCCTTGGCAGAAGAAGCACACTATATGAACAGAATGTACTAACATGAACCTCCCCTTACTAAAATTCACCCAAATTCCCACCATTATCCTTTATATTTAAGAAGTGGCCAATCAAGAAGCATAAGATTATATTATCGCAAATCTTAAAGCGTCCATAGGAAATTTCTAGATTTATACTGAGTCAAACTTATGAAAATGGAATAATGGATACAAGATAATTTAACTAAAGCAAGAATTTGCATTTATATTCCAATATATTTACATTTAAATTATAATTATTGTAGAGTGATTAACAATAGATAGAACAGATTGAGATAATTAGAATATTTATATATGACTAACCAACGGAAATAGCGCTGCGCTTCACGCTTCACTAATGTATTTTTCCTCTGGTCAATCCAACTCAAGATGCCCTACACAGATTAAAAACTACAATATAGAATATCACTATGGCTAACAAAACTTAAAAATTAAACAGAAGCTCCAGGATCAGCACCTCTATCATCTCAAACAAAGGTCGGTAAGTCATGTCATCACTCAGGCTCAGCTGCCCTAGTTCTGTCTGCAAAACTTCAAAAAAGACAAGGCAATCTGAGATAGTACTACAAGTAGTGAATAAAATAAATACAGGCCAGGACTTACATATCAAATGTTCTTCATCAAGATCGATACTACCAGCATCGCGAGCTATGTCTTCTATATTACTGACCATAGTTAAAAAACAGAATTGATGAAAAATAGAATCATATAAGTATATAAATGTAGTTTCAAAATTCAATATAACTTCTTCGTTGAATCATGGCATAGTAGGATAACTCAAAAAATAACATGCTTGTTATGGGTTTAGTCTTAAATTTATCCTTATGTGATACACATCTTTGAAGACAAGTTGAAGGCGGTTTTTAACAATATATTATTTTTTGCGCTACTAGAATTGACATGAACAATAAGTGGTCACTTCTATTATCAACAACATGACGACTCAAATTATGTTATACTTAGCAAGTAACCAGGAATAACATACTGTGCTTCATCAAAAATTATAATACTCCCAGTAATATCAACTTCCATTGCTCCCCTGATGACTGGATTCATAATGTAGTTATAAGGGCAAAATATTATATCTGCGTCTTGTGTCATGGAACGTGCTGCATAATAAGAGCAACCTGAAAATCAAATGAATCTGTTAGAGACTTTGCTGTACTTCCATAAATACGAACTAACTGAAATGGAGGAAAACGGGACCTTTGACTACTTGGCCAACTTTGACAAGGTCTTCAATATCATGGACCTCATGACAGCCTCCTTTCTGAATAGAGGGGTGTCCTTTGACTTTATGAGCATTTCTGATAGGTAACATTGGTGAGGGTTTTTGAAATCGTATAAGAATAGAGTACAAGAAGCAGTAACATAGATGCAGAATATCTAACTTACTTAAAATGTGAGCAAGAATTTATTTCATTCTTCAGAAGCATCTTACTGAAATTTAACACCACAGTTTGAGTAGATTATAAATAAAATGAACAATTAATAAACAACAAAAAGGAAGCTACCATAGTTCATCAACATTATCTTGACCACGCAAGTCTGGATTTGTACAGTAATGTTTCCTTGACCCCTGAAATATCATATATGGAATCACGAATAAGCAGACTGAAATACTAGTCAACGGAAACGCAAGAAATATAATATTAAGGACTAGATACTTTTCAACTCTTGCAGCAGGGGGAATGAATTAAAGCACCATACATGGGTTCAAAAACTTTCTTCACTCCTCAGTCAAACCCAGCTCCATCTTTATCAATTACTTCGATGTCTTTATTTAATACAAAACTTTGAGGTCTAGCCTACAACCTCGACCTAAAAATTGCTAGTAAATCTAGTGTTCATAATTTTGGAATTGAAATAATATGATACAAGAAATTTACTTTGTCAAATATAAAATTCATCAAGAATGCATCTTAGAGGCACGAAATGAGAGAATAGTGCATGTAAGCCAAATATCACACATTCACTACACCCATTACCTAAATTCTAAATACTTGTATAACAAGAAACTCATACCAGCGAAAATTATATGCTGATTACATTAACTTAAGGTTGCATATGAGATACATAAACTTGTGCCAACAGAATAGAATGTTAAGATAGCGTGAAACCTACCAAAACTGCCATGGTAGCCCGGTAAGAGGTTTTCTTGTACTCACGGATCACTTGTTTAATTTGAGGATGTGTTCTCCTGATGAAATGAAACAGACTATAATCATCAATTCTTTCGAAATTGAGACGTACTTAAGTCAATACATACCTGAATTCTCGATCAGAAAAAAGAAAATTCGGTGGGCATATTATGCCGCCAGAAAAAAATGTGAGTTTAAAGAATGTGATACTTTTCTGAAGAGCTCCATTTATATACAAAATGCCGCGTCCATAGAACTTACGATGTATAAAAGATAGGGGGGTGCAATCTTTTCTTCTCCTTTTTGGCATTAGTTTTCGTCGTTGCAGGTGGAGGTTCTACTGGATTTCCTAAATGAAATATGCGTAAAAAACATTAAGAGACCAAAACAGAAAGTTCTCGAGATCAATCCCCAAATTCAAATAAGAAAACAGACAGCAATACAGCAAAGTTGCACAGGTTTTAATCTGGAACACTCGTTAAATCCCCAAATTCAAATAAGAAATTGACAGTGGGTTTTTTTTTCCGCAAAAAGAAATTGATATTTCCTTTCTTTGCGATTTAATTGGATACCTGACGGCTGCGTCTCGGGGATGAAACCACCCCCGTGATTGATCGGATCCGTTAAAGCCTCTGGGTTAGGCCTGAAATTGCTATATATATTCTTCGCCTTCTGATTCTGCTGCCACGCGAGGCCGGCGCAAAGCAGCGACAGGGACTTCCCGGTACCGGTGGGCGATTCGAGCAGCGCGTGACAGTGGCCATCTCTCTGCGACCGATCGAGTGTCGAGATCACGCGGTTCATGAACGCCAGCTGAGTGCCATATGGCTGGTAGGGGAACTCTACCGGTATTCCGGCGATATGGATTGTAGTCTTTGAAGTGGTGTCCGGGTTAGGGTTTGGCGCCGGAGATGTTGAATTGGACGGCGGAGAAGTGGAGTCCTCCATTTTCGCACGCACTGGAAGTGAGTTGTGTGTGTGAGAAGCTACTGGTGAGAGTGAGAGGGTTTTGGGTATTACCTCGTTTGGAACTTTTCTGCGCGGGCTTTTACGAGTTGGGCTGAGCGGGAAAATTTCTTTTCTAGTAATTATTTTGTCCCTCACTTTTTATTTAAAACGAGATTTTATTTAATTACATTTATTATGTATGATGAAATATTAAAATGATTCATTAAATAATTATATTACAATTTTAAATAATTAATTTAAATCCAGATTGAAATAATATATTATAGTATTAATTTTAAATGTTTTAATATTAAAAACTAAATTAATTATTCATTTTATACGAGATATTAAAACAATTAATTTAATCATTTCACTATAATTAAACTAATTATAAAAAATAATTATTTTTAATTTTTTACTTCAAAATATAATTTTACTTTATTTAATTGTTTTTCTAACTTTACTCATAATTATTTTTATTTTTCAATTTAAAAATATTTTTGTGAAAAATAATATTTTTTGTTAATTTTTTGTTTTTTTCGAAAAAATGTAATTTTTTTATGTACTAATTGTCACACTTTTTTGTAGTCTACAAAGAAAATGCCCACGAAATAATATTTTCATTAAAATACATAGCAAGTACAATTGTATAGTTCACTATCTAATTTACATGCAAAATGAAAAATAGTTAGAATTATATCACATAATTAACTACTCTATATATTATATATATATAAATTAAAATAAACAGTACTAGTAAATTATCAAATATATAATGAATTGAATGAATAAGGACTAATAAATTATTAAATTTTGTTTTATTAATATAGGATATCAAAAGAATAAAATAGAAATTAAATACTAGTACTTATAGATATCAAATACATAATTAAGAAATACTGTATAGGTAGAAATTCAGATATAGGAAATAAAATTTCATTAATAAATCAAATAATTAATTTGAACATAATTAATATATTACCAACTATAAATAAAATCAAAATAACATAGCAAATTTATTTTTTTGTATTATTTCTTTATTATTAATTGAATTTTGCTCTCATATTAAAATTTATCATAACACCACCAATTAGGTTTCTTTATTATTAATTGAATTTTGCCCTCATATTAAAATTTATCATAACACCACCAATTAGCGTCAACCTAAACCTATTGCCTAGGCAAGTTTAGGCAGAGATAAACCAAAATTTTTAGAACAATATTTATGGGTGTTAAAAGGAAAAAGCACAACACTGAGAAATTATTTATTAAAACTATTACTTTTGAATAATAAAACATGGAATCACAAGAAAGAAACTAGTACTAGTACAGTAGTACTAGTAGTATTGAAATTCCTAATGCAATGGCAACTCAAATTGCTAATTATTTACATAGAGTTTTCTATTGGCCATTAATCACTCAAAGACAATGAAAATGAATATTTTTTCATTTGCTGCTATGTTGAAGTCGCTTGTGCTGTTCATGGAATCAAACCGAGTGGAAGAGCCGTGGGTACTGAAGGAATCAACTCCTGAAAACCTTCATCTTCTAATCGCAAATCGCTGCTACCTCTGGAATCCCAGGTTGCCAACCTTAACAGTTAAAAAACAATGGGTTAACAATCTTATTTGCTATTTCAAATAGTTTTCATAACACTACCCGGAATTAGAAAATGTCCGACACAACATTGGTTTCTTCTTTTGTCCTTTCTGGGAGCCACCTATACGCATATACAATATCACTATAAAAAATTTCGATGGCATAATTCCAGAAAGAAAAAAAGTCGGATTTTGGTATATAATCCCATGCCAAGAAAATAACGCCAAGAAAATGCAACTTAAAATTAGTGACCAAAGACCAAAAGCTCATTCATTTAAAAACGTAAGAAGTTGCACACATTAGCAAAATTGATCGATGTGAATCTAAAATATCACAGGTAAAACTTGCAAAAGTACATGATTAGCAAGGGGAAGCTCAATCAATGCAGGTGACTTCATCTCTAAGGAATGTTGCAACGATTGGCAAATGCCTTTGTTAGTTCCTCAAGATCTGATTGTATACGGTCAGCAGACACCTATACATGCCAAAAATATAATAGATTTACAAAAAGTTTTAACTTTAAATGAATACAAACAACAGTTTGTGAAACCCCATATGCTGAGTGCTGACCTGAAGTATACCATCAGGATTTCCACACTGATCCATTTCAATGATTGCTTGTTCCAGCCTATGTTACTCAGACACGCCGACACGTGTCGGACTCGGCATTTTTAGATTTTTAAGACACACCGGTCAACGAAGTGTCTTGACCGACAAAGTGGACACGACACAACACGGCCAAAAATATATAAGCCCTTATTTTTTATACACAAAAATAAATTAATAAACATAAAAATGAAATATAACTAACATAAACCAAAAGTAAAAAAATTTACTTATCATCACTAATCAATTCAAAAACAATCTAGCAAAAAAAGAAAAAACAAGGAGCAAGGAAAACGTCTTCGCCTTCATTCTTCATAGTCGCCGAGATCATAAAAAACGCCTTCCATTTATGAATTATTAATGCACAAATCAATTAGCTCCTAGACCTCCGCATCAACATCATACTTGTCGCCACCTATAGTATAAAATTTAATTCATGAGACAATTATATTTAAAAAAGGATTGTAAATTACCCATTTGCCAATACTTGCACGGTCCATTTTTATAATTTACTTCTTGTTTTGATAAAAGTCGGAGATTATTGTGAAACTTCACCAACGTAACGTTTTCGCTCGATCGGAAGTGAGACAATTTCTCTTTGTCGTTTTAATATTACCATATTGACTCCAATTCCGCTCACAACATGAAGAGATAGAAGCAGGTTGAGACAAAGGTCTACATGCAATGCTTGCAAAAGTTTAGTTGATCCATGATTAGCCCACCAACTTATAAGATCATCATAATCTCTTGCGGTAATGACATGAGCTTGACTGAAATAGTCCAAACTTGAAGAAAAAGAGTCATATTCTTTCAAAGGTAGCCCTTAAATCTTTATCGTCTGGATAGAATATTTCTGCGTTTGGACACTTCTTCGTCTTGATGGGGTGTAGAGCTATATAACCAATTCCCCGCTCATTCAAAAAATTAGTACGATTATACCGAAAAACAAGTGAATGAGCTTGACAATGTAGAGGTTTATTACTTTTGTTCCAACGAGCCTCCAAAACTTGTTGTACAACATCAAAGAAAATTGAAGAATCAACATCAATATTTTTTCCCTCCTTCCTAAAGATCGTAACTTTCACTTGTTCGATCATAATATCCCACATATTATAAATAAGATGTTGTAGGACCATTTGTATCTGCAAACCTAATCATGTCGTATATCGGTTTCATTAAATCGAAAAAGTATTCAACTTAATCCCACCAACAATTATCCAAAAATGTATTCACAAAATCACAATTAAGTTTATTAAAGTTAAAAATGTATATTGACAATTTTATTAACCTTAAAAATACATTATTATGACGGTTGGTGAGAAAAAGTTATTTATTATTTGGATTTTATGAAATCAATATAGACATGATCAGGTTTTCAGATACATATAGCATATGCTGCATCTTATTTATGATACGTGGGATACTATGATCGAACAAGTGAAAGTTACGATCTTTAGGAAGGAGGGGAAAAATATTGATGTTGATTCTTCAGTTTTCTTTGATGTTGTACAACAAATTTTGGAGGCTCGTTGGAACAAAAGTAATACACCTCTACATTGTCTAGCTCATTCACTTGTTCCTCGATATTACAGTACTAATTTTTTGAATGAAGGGGGAATCGACTTTCAACGTGTTGTACCCCATCAAGACGAAAAAATGTCCACACACAGAAATATTTGTTTCCAAATGCTATATTCAGACGATAAAGATTTCAGGGCTGTTTTGAAAGAATACGGTTCTTTTTTTTCAAGTTTAGACTATTTCAGTCAAGCTCATGTCATTGCCGCAAGAAATTATGAAGAACATATAAGTTGGTGGGCTAAACATAGATCAACAATTAAACTTTTGCAAGCACTTCATTTAGACTTCTGTCTCAACCTGCTTCATTTTCGTGTTTTGAACGGAATTAGAGTCAATATGGTAATATTATTATGGCAAAAAGAGATTGTTTCACTTCCTAAACGTTGGCGAAGGTTCACAATAATTTGCGAGTTTTATCAAGACGAAGAAAGTTATAAAGAGGGGCTTGTAAGTATCGGAAATGGTTAATTTACAATCTTTTGTAAATATAATTGTCTCATCGTGTTTTATATTAAAATTAATCATGAATTAAGTTTTATACTATAAGTGGCGGCAAGTATGATGTTGATGCGAAGGTCCAGGAGATAATTGATTTGTCCATAAATTATCCAGAAAGGAAAGACGTTGTTCATGATCTCGACGACTATGAAGAATGAAGACGAACGAGTTTTCCTTGCTCCTTGTATTTTTTGGCCAGATTGTTATGAATTCTGAATTATGATTGTTTTTTTTAAATGATGAAGGATGATAATAGATTTTTCTTTTTTTGGTTTATGTTAGTTATACTTAATTTTTATGTTTTTAATTTATTTTATGTATTAAAAAATAAGAGCTTAAATATTTTTGGGCACGAGTGTCGTGTCGTGTCCACTTTGTCGGTCAAGACACTCCGTTGACCGTGTCGGCGTGTCTTAAAAATCTAAAAAGTGCCGTGTCCAACACTCTGACACGTGTCTGCGTAACATAGGTGAAGTCCACTTCAATAAAATATTTTAAAATTTTTGTAAATACCACAAATCTCATGGTTAGGTTTTTTGAAATATCACAATAAATAGTATTCTCAGCTGAAATCAACCAAACAAACAAGGGAGAGTTGGATGTATGTGATGTTACCTGGATCCCAGTTGGATGTATGTGATATTACCTGGATCCCACGAGATGCAGTTTCTTCAACAGTTAATCTAGAATGAATTTCTGCAAGTTGATTATATTTCTCCTGATATTTCTTCTCCAGTGACTCGACCTGGAAATCAAGCAGCATTTTTCTTTAAAATGTACTATTTGTAATAGAAGAATAGCAGCTGCACAAAGGATATCGAGTAGAATTGAATGCAAAACTAGACATCTTAAGCATCAAATCATACCTCAGCCTTGTCTGCTCTAGCCCTTTCAATAATTTCATTGAGCCGATTATCACATCTACTTCTATACAAAACCTGAAAGGTATTTTTAATAAAGAAGGGCATACCAGTTTGGAAGAAAAATATGTAAGATCAAACATGTTTTATTCATGATGGAAAATAAGTTAACAAGAGTACAGCATCTCACTAGGTCTTGCATTATTGTTCGATAGAATTCAACCTTATCTCTGGAATCTAAAAGCATTTTCTCCCTGTTTTCAGCCTAGCATTAATTAATAAGTAATGTAAAACCACTCAAAAAAACAAGAAACATTATATATTTTGAAGAAGTTGAGCATTACTAGTAGTAGTAGAGATTTCCCACCCCGTACCACCAGAATTTGTAGGTGGGCCTACTTTCATCGAGCATTACACTATTAGGAAACGCAGATGGAAGGGGGCGGGCCTTCCTGTACCGATCCATTAAGTAGAGAGCAATGTAAAGCTCCCTCGGAGAAAGCATGGTATCAGTATCTTGATCAGATAAATCCAGTCCCGTTTTAAGACCTTTGGAGTAATCACCAAAAATATCATTAAGCATGATGTTATGATAGTGAGCATGACACTATCAAGAAGATATAGGCATTCCCAGAGAACAGTTTACAATTCATTTATAAACCTGACCTTCTCCAATACAAAACTCAACTTCAAACCCAAACCTCGATATCAATTCATCGCTGACGATTCATAACACTTTTGAATAATTGCATCTACATTTCGTTCTCAGTATCGAATATATAACCTTAAATTGAACCGTCACACACACACATACATCCAGAAAACCAATAAAAATACACCAATGAAATGAAGAATGAAATTGACCTGCGCCAGAACTTGTCTGGACAAATTGGACTCCAGCAGGAACGACACAGCTTCAGCTCCACTGATCCTTCCGTCCCGATCCTTATCCGCCACCTCCGGCTCCCGTCGTTTTTTTTTTTAATCTGCAACACCTCGGATCAAAACGATCACAAAATTCCATAACCTAATCAATTATTTCGCAATACAATTTCTAGGGTTTGTTCACAGCAAAACAAAAATATCGTAATAAAATTAATGATTCTATATATATCAGTATATCACGCTGTTTTTTCCATTTATTTCTGAATCGCTAAACGATCGGAAAAGATCATGTGTGATTTTGCAATTTGGTCCCTGCTTCTTGCCAAATTATGAATTTATATATATTTTAATTTCACACCGGGATTGGAATTGTAATTCTCTAAATTTTCGGGACTACAATTAAGAATACTCTTAGACCTTTAATACCGAATAGCAGCCGCGGCGGCGACTATTCATTTCTGATTTCTCAGTCAACTTGACCCCAATATTTCTACGTATTTACACTTTTACCCCAAAATTTCTTTGTATTTCACACAGACTACTAAGTATACTCAGCGGGTCTATTTATTTATTTATTTATTTTCTTATTTACGAAGAGCTCTGCCACCGTTCCTTTCCCGTTTTGCCCTTCCCCGCAGGAATCCAGATACATGGGGAACCAGAAGTTTTGGTAACTTGGTTGGATTAGTTGATACGGTTTTGAAGCGGGGGTAGGATTGGAAATATTTTTTCATAAATCGAATTTATTGGGAGTTCTCACAGATATTTCCTTTTTCAGGTAATGTATCCGAATCTTCTTTGTTAATTTCTATGAATCTCATTATGTAATCGAATGTTGGTTCCTTGTGGAATTCTGATTTGAATTTGAATTTGAATTTTACCGCGTGGGGATTTGAATTTGAGTTGAATTTACTCTTTTTTTTTTTTTGGGTTTTGCAATTCGGTATTTAGAAGATGACATTACCAGTGATGATTGTTGATCAAATATCATAAGCATAAAATTAAGGAATATTGAAAAAAAAATTGATCATCGATGTTCGGTAGTATGCCATGTGATTAAGGACGATGGTGCAAACTTAGATACGGCCATGATCAACCGAGCATACCAAGGCATTAATTATAGGGTTGTTTGATTCTGAAGCACTAATTGAATTTGTAGTTAATCTTATCTACTATGGAGTAAAGAATTTGCCCTTTTTCCGAAAAAAATCGAAGCGCTTTTTCCCGGCGTTTGTATAGAATTACACTTCATACAAACACTATAGTATAGAATTACTATACTATACTATAGTGCTTTCTTATAAACACTTCATTTTTTTTTTGCGTTTGTATAGAATTACTCTATAGTATTTGTTTTTTAGGAATTAGAAAATAGTTCACCACAATTTTTTTTGTCTCAAACTCCAAAAAAAAATTGTGATAATCATTTTTCCTCACCAGAATATACTAAAAATATTTTTACTATAATACCCCTGATTCTCTCAAATGGTTATGCGATGGATTAATTAAATTTCACCTAATTATTAGGATGCAAAGTTCTGATATTTTTCCCCATAGGCAGAAATTTTTAATTCCATGTCTGGGAGTGGGAGCTTGGACACAAGTACCGAACTGGGAAATCAGTCGGACGACAGCTACCAATTTGAGAGGCTCCACATAGAACCGATCTACGACGCCTTCATATGCCCCCTAACAAAACAAGTGATGCGTGACCCTGTCACCTTAGAAAACGGGCAGACCTTCGAAAAGGAAGCCATTGAAAAGTGGTTCAGGGAATGCAAAGAGAACGGGAGAAAACGTGTCTGCCCGTTAACACTCAGAGAGCTAAGAAGCAACGAGCTAAACCCGAGTATTGCCTTAAGAAACACGATTGAAGAATGGAACGCGAGAAACGAGGCCGCCAAGTTGGATGTGGCCCGCAGGTCCTTATCATTGCGCAGCCCAGAGAGTGATGTTATGCAGGCTTTGAATTTTGTGCAGCATCTTTGTCTGAATAACCGCTCAAATAAACATGTGATAAGAAATGCCGAGTTGTTGCCTATGATTGTTGACGTGTTGAAGAGCAGCAGTCGTACTGTTAGGTGCAAAGCTATTGAGACACTGAGGTTTGTGGTGGAGGACGACTCTGATAATAAGGTTGTCAAAGGTTTGGTAAATTTATTATTATTATTATTATTATTATTATTAACATATAAGCCGTTCAAGAACCTATTAGCTCAGTACAATTTAGGGATAACTTGATTTGGGTCAAATTACATAAATGGCCCTGCTAAGTGCTAACTTCAAAAACTACAAAAACGATGTTGTGGTCAGTGGTTGTATTTGTCTTGCATTTTGCATCTTCCACTAGTGTGATTTGCTTACTTTATGAAATATTGAGGGGTATAATTGTTATACATGACGAACTCGTCGCCTCAACTTCTGGGGTAGTTTTTCTAATTATCCCTAAAATCTATTTGGGGTTAGCTTACAAGATCCAAGATCCTTCTAGAAACTTTGAAGTTATAAAGATGTTTTTAGAAAGTTGGTAGAGCGCACCTTTTTTTTTTTCGAAAAGAAGAGATTTTATTTCTACATTTGCTCTCCTTTAATTTTAACTAATTTAACATCTGTAACATCTTAAAAGCTCTTGTTTTAAAAACAAAATCCACCATCTAATTTTATCCAAACACTTTAACACTTCTAACTATTAAGATGTAGGAGCAATGGAGCATAGAAGATCTTTTAGTTAAGTTTAGTCAAACATCCTCTTGTCATTTGAATATTTGTGACTCACAAGTAATCTAATTTTGTCTAGGAAATGATCGCCGAAGGAGACACTGTGCGAACAGTAGTCAAATTCTTATCGCATGAGCAATCAAAAGAGAGAGAAGAAGCTATTTATTTGTTATATGAGCTCTCTAAGTCCGAAAGACTGTGTGAAAAAATTGGTTCGGTTAATGGAGCAATTCTAATTTTAGTAGGGATGGCTAGCAGTAACTCAGAATACGTTTTGAACGTCCAAAAGGCTGATCAGACCCTGATGAATCTGGCGCAGTGCGAAAACAACGTAAAACAAATGGCTGAATGTGGCAGATTACAGCCTCTTCTGACTCTACTACTTGAAGGTGACCTCCATACCTTACTTTTAAGTTTTAAACCTTTCTGTTGTGCGACTGATGCAGCAGATTACAGCTTCTTCTGTTTCAGTGATGTAGAGTTTCCACCTTAGATAATGTATTTGCATATTATAATAATAATCTTTGGTTAGATTACAGTCTCTTCCGAAAACTCAGGTTAGATTATTTGCATTTACCTCACAAATTATAACATTCCAAAGTCTCATCATTCACAGGATCCCCAGAAACCAAGGTGTCTATGGCAGCCTTTCTCGGCGAACTCACTCTAAACGACGCTGTCAAAGCCTTTGTGGCCCGAACAGCTGGTGTCTCTCTCATCAACCTCGTAAAAAGCAACAACATGCAGTCCCGAGAGGCGGCTCTCAAAGCGCTCAACCAGATCTCGTCTGACGAGTCAAGCGCCAAGATCCTAACCGAGGCTGGAATCCTCCCGCCCCTAGTCAAGGATCTTTTCACAGTCGGAAACAAACAGCTCTCCATGAAGCTGAAGGAAGTCTCAGCCACAATCCTCGCCAATATTGTCAACTCCGGCTACGAATTGGATTCCATCCCCGTGGGTCCCAGTGACCAAACCTTAATCTCGGAGGAAATAATCCATAGTCTCTTGCATCTTATAAGCAATACGGGCCCTTCGATCGAGTGCAAGCTTCTCCAGGTCCTCGTTGGGCTCACTGGCTCGAACTCGACTGTGTCTAGCGTCGTATTGGCAATTAAGAGCTCAGGTGCTATGATTAGTTTGGTTCAGTTTATCGAGGCCCCACAGAGAGACCTCAAATTGGCTTCGATTAAACTTCTTCAGAACCTTTCGCCTCATATGGGCCAAGAACTGGCGAATTGCTTGCGAGGCACGTCCGGTCAGCTTGGCAGCTTGATCGGGGTGATCACAGAGAATATAGCGATAACCGAGGAGCAAGCAGCTGCTGTCGGATTACTAGCCAATCTCCCCGAGCAGGATGCGGGCCTAACCCGACTAATATTGGAGGCAGGGGCATTTCAGTATTTTATCTCACAAATAATTAGGATCCGTCAGGGTGAGACTAGGGGCAGCCGTTTCATGACCCCGTATTTAGATGGGCTTGTGAAGGTTCTCTCGAGGATAACATTCGCTCTATCCGAGGAGACGGGTTCGGCCTGCGGGTTTTGCCGCGATCACAATGTCGCATTCCTCTTCATAGATCTTTTACAGGCGAACGGGCTGGATAATGTCCAGATGGTATCAGCCATGGCTCTGAAGAATCTTTCCCAAGAATCGAAAAACCTGACGAAACTGCCCGAGTTCTCGGCTCCAAGCTTCTGTGCATCGATTTTCCCCTGTTTGAGCAAATCGAACATTATAACCGGGCTGTGCAAGGTCCATCGAGGAACGTGCTCCTTGAAAGAGACCTTCTGTTTGCTAGAAGGAATGGCTGTCGACAAACTCGTTGCACTTCTGGACCACACGAACGACGGAGTGGTGGAGGCTTCGCTTTCGGCTCTTTCGACTCTTTTGGAAGACGGGATCGACATAAACGAGGGGATTCAAGTCTTGCTTTATGAGGAAGGGATCAAACCAATGCTTGCTCTTTTGCTCGAGAATCGAACGGATAGTTTGAGGAGGAGGGCAGTATGGGCAGCCGAGAGGCTGCTGAGGAATCAAGATATAGCTTTGGAGGTAGCTGAGGATCCGAATATCACGACGGCCCTCGTCGATGCTTTCCAGCACGGTGAGCACCGGACGAGGCAGATTGCAGAGCTTGCGTTGAAGCATGTGGATAAACTACCGAATTTCTCCGGGATCTTTCCGAACCAGGCGTAGCGAGTCTTCAATGTTTTTCTTCTTTCTTTTTGCTGAGTTTTCTTCAGGTGGAATTGAAAGTAAAAATAGGTTGTGAATGGGTTTGAAGTGCAGCAGGTACATAATTTCTCTCTTCGAGCCATTTCATTTTACATTTTTTTTTTCACGCGAGATTTTTGATGTATTTGCTCTGTATGTTCGGTGTTGTGAGACCCTCATCATTTTTTTTACTGCTGTATTATATCCTGATTTATGTAAAATATACATTAATTATTCATAGTAGAAAACCTTTATTTTTGTATCATAATAATTTTATAAAATTCGAACAAAATACAAATATATTATTAAAAAATGTTTTACAACTTGTAATATTTACGTATTTAAATTCATTTATATTTTATATTTGGTATATTGATGCCTATGCCTTTATTTATTTAAAAATAAATAAATAACACTTAAATTATTTGTCCGTAAATATTTGATCATTGAAAATTGTTTTATATTGTTCTAGATAAATTATTTTATATTGATCTAGATGTACTCACTTTTATAATTTTAGAAGATAAATGTTTAGTTGTTTGATTTAAATAATTTATCTTAATACATGTTATAATAATACATGTTATAAATTTAATACTTATGATTTTATAGATAAATTATTATAAATAATTATTAAATAAATGTATAATTAGGCTTAAAACATTTGTAATTAATAAATTCAGGTTTATTGTTACTCCACTCTAAATCATAAACGTAATAATATTTTTATAAACGTAATAATATTTTTTTTAACGAGTATAAATTCAACACGTAATAATATTTGTAAATTCAACACGTAATAATATTTGTTTTATTGGATATTTCAATCTGTATACTCACCGTTAAATCAATATGTCAATTATATATAAACTCTAACAAAAATAATTATTAAATTCTTTTTGTAAATATAATTATTTAAATTATAATATTCTTATCATTAACACATTTAAAAATTTAGAATTACACTATATCCTCCCCTACATGGCTAAATCCCTAATTTAAAAAAGACTATCTCAAGACTATGTTGACTACAAGTGATTCAAAGTAAAAAACGAGTGCCTATTACCCTACCTTGCCTCTTCGCCCGCAAAATACAAGAGGATACAACTCAACACGAACAATAACTTTCTCGCAAATATCATTAAAAGGTGTTCGAAATCTAATTTATTCTCAAAACTTTCATCATATGATCCTAATTTAAACCATGAAAAACTTATTTCTACTACTATTTTGTATTAAATCTAAGTACAGTAAACTAATTATTTCAAGTAGAACACATCAAAAAAGGACACTTACTAGTTACTTCTCATAAATGAAATTAGTATCCATTTTCCCATAAATTTATTTTACATAAACAATGAACATACTTATCTATTTGTCTTAAATGAAATTTATATGACCCATAATTTCTTTTTTTTTTCCTTCTTCTTTAAAAATAATTTAAAAACATTTTTTATTTCAATTTAATATTTTTTTCTCTGCACTCTCACCTCTTACTTAGTCCTCGTGTAATTCATATTCATATCCCCTAGTCCTTACTTCACATCGCTATCCATTAGATTCATGTGATACAATTAAATATATTAATCACATATTCGCCCATGTCCATAGTTGCCTTATAATCCTTGTTTAAATAATTAGTAAGAATACTACTCCATGTGTCCTTGTTTTATCTCTGTGTTAAAATCATAGGTGATTTTTTTTTTTTTTTTTCAATTTTATCTTCATTTATTCCAACAAGAGATGTGCTCTGTTTCTGAAACATACTATTATTGCAAAAAAGTTTCAATCTTGAATGTTCAAGGTTTGGTTCTGATACATACTGTATATATATTTTCTATTTTATTTATTTATTTATTGTTAGGCCCCTTATTGTTTACTGGAATTATATCTGTTTAATAATTAATTATACAATGGGTTTTTGTGTATGCATATGTATAGGATGAGTTTGCTTTGGATTCTTGTGTTGTGGTTGCTTCTTCATTCAGGAGTTCTCTCAAACGCCTTCCCTGCAAATCCAAGGCCAAAAGTCGTGAACCTCGGAGCCATTTTCTCCGTCGATTCCACGATCGGTAAAGTCGCAAAAATCGCGATCGAACAGGCCATCGAGGAAGTCAACTCCAACTCGACCATCCTCAACGGAACCAACCTCCACGTAGACATCCGAAACAGCAACTGCAGCGGCTTTCTCGGCCTAGTCGAAGGTCCTCAGATAAATTAATAAAAAAAAAAAATCCCAAAATTATTAAAAATTATCAATTTCTGTTGCAGCTTTGGAATACATGGAGATGGACGTGGTGGCCGTAATCGGGCCCCAATCCTCCGTGGTGGCCCACACGGTCCTCCACGTGGCGAACGAGCTCCGAACCCCTTTCCTCTCCTTCGGCGCCACCGACCCCACACTCTCCCCCCTCCAGTTCCCTTACTTCGTCCGGACAACCCACAGCGATCTCCACCAGATGGCCGCCGTCGCCGACATCGTCCAGTACTACAACTGGAAGGACATAATCGTCATTTTCATCGACGACGACTACGGCCGGAACGGCATCTACGCCCTCGACGATTCCCTCTCGTCCCTCCGCTGCCGCATCACCCACAAATTCGGGATACCCCCCGAAAGCGGGCCCCACGTGATGGACGTTCTCGTGAAGGTCTCGTTAATGGAGTCTCGTGTGATAGTCCTCCACGCCTACCCTGGAATCGGGCTCTCGGTTTTATCCGCGGCCCGATACCTCGGAATGATGAGCGAAGGGTACGTATGGATCGCCACCGACTGGCTCTCGTCGGCTCTCGACTCCTCGTCTGGGTTTCGTTCGGAAAAGATGAAAGACGACATGCAGGGAGTGCTCGTTCTGCGGCACTACACGCCCGACTCGGGCAGGAAACGGGCTTTTGTCGAGTCGGCCGGGATGAACGTGTACGGGCTTTACGCTTACGACACCGTTTGGTTACTAGCTCGAGCGATCGACTCGTTTTTCGACCGAGGCGGGGTGGTCTCGTTTTCGAACGTGTCGAATCCGAGAGGGACCACTTTCGACGGGGGCCCGCTTTTGTTGAAGAGTGTACTCGAGGCGGATTTCGTCGGGCTGTCCGGGCGGGTCAAGTTCAGCCCGAACGGGTCGCTCGTTTTTCCGGCGTACGAGATACTGAACGTGATCGGGACGGGGCTTCACAGGGTCGGGTACTGGTCGAGCGATTTTCATCTCTCGACTGTGGATCCAAAGACTATGTACTTTAATAATCGTTCGAGCGAGAGTCAAAGGTTGAACGGTGTGGTTTGGCCTGGGGAGTCTGTGAAGACTCCGAGAGGATGGGTTTTTCCCGACAACGGGAAGTTGCTGAGAATAGGGGTCCCACGGAGAGTGAGTTATCGAGAGTTTGTTTCGCAAGTGCCAGGATCGAATGCGACTAAAGGGTTCTGTATCGATGTTTTTACTGCTGCGGTAACTTTGCTCCCTTACGCTGTTCCGTATCAGTTTGTTCCCTATGGGAATGGTCGAGATAATCCGAACTACAACGAGCTAGTGAGGCAGATCACTACTGGAGTAAGTATTGGATTTTGACTGTTTATTTATAGTAGTAACTATTAACTCATTTTTATCATATTTATAGTTCTTTGATGGTGTGGTTGGTGATGTTGCTATCGTGACGAATCGAACGAGGATTGTGGATTTCACGCAGCCGTTTGCTGCGTCTGGGCTTGTGGTGGTGGCTCCGGTTAAGAAGCTCAACACGGACGCTTGGGCTTTTTTGAGGCCGTTTTCGCTTCAGATGTGGGCCGTCACGGCTAGTTTCTTCATTTTTGTCGGGATTGTGGTGTGGGTTTTGGAGCATCGGATCAACGACGAGTTTCGCGGGACCCCCAAACAGCAGCTCATCACTGTTCTATGGTTCAGTCTCTCAACTCTCTTCTTCTCTCACAGTAAGTGAAACTTCTCTAAATTGCATTTTAGCCCCTCGTCTTTTTCGGGTTAACAGCTTTAGTCCTTTAACTTCTTGATCTGCCACTTTTAGTCCTGTGACCAAAATGATATAATTTAACTTTTAAGGGGACCAAAACCGCAAGGCCCGAAAAGTTATGGGGCACTTTTGCAATTAACAATTTCTTCTAAAAACGCAGGAGAAACTACAGTGAGCACCCTCGGGCGTCTGGTGCTGATCGTGTGGCTCTTTGTGGTTCTCATAATCAACTCGAGCTACACGGCGAGTCTCACCTCTATACTGACGGTGCAGCAGCTTTATTCTCCCTTGAAAGGAATCGAGTCCTTGAAAGAAGGCAACGACCCTATCGGGTATCAAGTTGGCTCGTTCGCCGAGCATTATCTGATCGAGGGTGTGGGCATACCGAAGTCGAGGCTGAAAGCTCTGGGTTCGCCGGAGGAGTATGCCGATGCGCTTCAGCTCGGCCCGAAGAAAGGAGGGGTTGCGGCTGTGGTCGACGAGCTTCCCTACATCGAGCTCTTCTTGTCGAGCCAGTGCAAGTTCAGGATCATCGGCCAAGAGTTCACCAAGAGTGGATGGGGCTTTGTGAGTAGTAATCTCTATTACCCTCTATTTTACTTTATTTGCAAAATCGACCCCTGATGTTTCGAGAAATTACAAAAAGTGCCCATTGAGTTTCAAAACTACTATAAAAAATCATTTACATTTATAGGAATATTACATTTAGCTCCTTGAAAAAAGACATAATCAACGGGGGAATGCAATTTTGAAACTTGTTGGGGCTTTTCTGTAAATATTTCAGACCTTAAGTGTAATCTATTACCCTCTATTTTACTTTATTTGCAAAATAGACCCCTGAGGTTTGGAGAAATTACAAAAAGAACCCATGAAGTTTCAAAACCACTATAGAAACACATTTGTAGAAATATTACTTTTAGCCCCTTGAAAAAGACATAATCAACGACTGGGCATGCAATTTTGAAACTTGTTGGGCATGCTTTGTGAGTAATCTATTACCTATATTTATTTTATTTTATTGCAAAATCGACCCCTGAGGTTTGGAGAAATTACAAAAAGACCCCACAAAGTTCCAAAACTACGATAAAACACAATCGGTTTGTTACTATTCTACTCCATAACTTTTTTTATTTCCGAAAAACTCGTTTACATTTACAGAAATATTACATTTAGCCCCTTAAAAAAGACAGTATGCAATTTTGAAACTTGTTTGGGCTTTTCTGTAAATATTTTAAACTTATTTTTTCAAGGCATTTCCTCGAGACTCGCCTCTAGCTATCGACTTATCGACAGCAATCCTGACCCTATCCGAAAACGGGGACCTCCAACGGATTCACGACAAGTGGCTAACGATGAGCGCGTGCAGCTCGGACAACGCCGAGCTCGAGTCGGACCGACTCCAGCTCAAGAGCTTCTGGGGCCTCTATCTAGTATCGGGAATGGCTTGCTTTCTCGCGCTATTCGTGCACTTCTTGCGGATATTTAACAAGTTTCGGAAAGCAGTTCCGGACGAGTACCTCTCGAATAGGCCTGGAGGCGGGTCGTCTCGTTCTAAGAGGCTTCAGACGTTGATGTCGATAATAGATGAAAAGCAGGATGTGTCGAGGAGCGATAGGAAACGAAGGAAGCTCGATAAAACGACAACGGACAAGGAAATGGAGGGGAAAGACTTGGAGAGAGCTTCAAAGAGAGAGGATGTTAAGGGTGAGAGTAGTTCTAAAAACTTGGGTCCAGATGAGTTGTGTTGAACTTCAATACTATGTTTAGCTTGTAATTTAGTATCTTCACACTATGTTATAGTAATTTAGTAATCTTTCACAGGAAAATTAATAAAAAAATGTTATTTTTATTACTTTGATAAAGAAGATATGGATAAAGTTTTATTTTATATTTAAAAAATAAAATTAATTCTATAACTTAATGATTTTCTATGGTATAATTTTATAAGATATTAGTTGAATATAATATATATTCATTTCATTTCACATAAATATGCACGAATAAAATTATATAATTTTTTTTTATTAAAAAGTAAAAAAAAAAAAAAAAATATATATATATATATATATATATATATTATATTTTTAATATTATTAAAGTTTGTACTTTTATTGTCTAAGTTCATTTGAGCATCAACCTATACTTTAAGTATACAAGGAAGAGCATATAGTAGTATAAATAAAGTTAAAGTATCATTATTTTGTCATATTATTTTCTTTTTAAATAATGATTGAATCGTATGTTTTTAGATTCAAGATGGTCAAATGAGCATAATGATTTCGTAATGAACACTTGTCAAATTCAGTTTTTTCTTTCTTTCTTTCTTTATTTATTTGTTTTTATTTTATTTTTTGTTTTTATTGATGATGTGATTATTTACCAAATAAGTTAGTAGATGTCTAAAAGTGCAATTATAACATTCGGTATGTCGTTGATTTGTTTAACTATATTTTTTTTTCATTTATATAAATAATTATACTTTTATACTCCGTATAACATATAATTTTTTATTTAGTTTACGTATAGTTATTTTTCATTTAATAAATAGCTAAAAAAAACTCATAGATGGAGTATACTGTATAGATAACTGACTCAATAAGAAATTGGATTAGTTAAAGAGACTCAAGTCATCACATCGTAAAACACTACCCTTTTTCATTTCTCTTTATTTTCTCTCATTCTTCTTCTTCGTTTTCTTCTTCCTAGTATGTCTCAGTGATCGAAATGAACAAAGCCCTAATTTTGAAAAAAAAAAAACTTAGCAAAACGGGTTTGTTTTGAAATAGGGTTTTGACATCTGGGCCAGCATTAATATCTCCGTAGGGCCAGTATAATTTGTGGGTTTCTGTAATTACTCCACATATATATATGGAAATTATTACGAGCTGATTTAGTTATATATTTATTAATTAATATATCACACTGTTAATTTCTGGTTCTTTGTGTGAGTAGCGTTGAAATTTTCTGTCTTTTTTTGTGTTCTGAATCGATGGCTAGGCGACACGGATGGGAACTTCCTGCTCACCCCTTTCAGGTTTGATTTTATATTTTTAACTTTTTTTTTTCAACAGTGATTGTTTGGTAATTTCTGAATTGTCAAAGTTGATGTGTGTGTGATGTTTACTCGTGACGTTGAATTTGTACGTGAAGGGAGCTCGTCTTATAAGCCTAGGGAGCTAGCTAATCTGGTTATCAATTGATTTTAGGATAAAACCTTCCTTAGGTGAGCCGGGCCTCCCTCTCCCGTCTTCGTGGGCTCGGTGTGGAACCGCATCCGCACACATCCAGATTTATATATGAATGTGGGTAGTTTTTTAGGGTGGTTTGAAATAGGTGCTTCCTAGTTTTACTTTGCTGTTGTGATTAGTGTTTGCCTTTTTTTTTTCCTTCTAATTATCACTGTTGATTTGGGTTGTTGCTTTTGGGTGTAATTTTCCAAATAACGAATGGGGTCAGGTCGAGCTCGATCAAGAGAATGCAACAAAATCGAATAAGTTTTAGATAAATGTATACAATGGAAATGGAATTTAATGACACTATTTTGTCTGTTCACTTGTTTGAATGAATGAATGAGATTCAATTAGGATCAGGACCACATGTTTTTATTTAGAACATAATTGTCATGGATTTCAAATATATCACACATTTTAAATCTTCCAGACTCTTTTACTGATTTTCAGTGTTGAAATTTGTATACTGGTTTTCTGCGTATTGCGGTGGATTAGGGACACTATACCTTAACTTATGGGTTATTTAGATATGCAAAATTTGATAATAACATCAAGGATATAGGATTGCTAAAGAGTCTATCGAATAACCTTCTGCATTTCGGCTATTTGCCGACTCTTTTATTTGTTTTTTACCCTTTCAGGTTGCGGCTATAACAGTATTTTGCCTATTATCTGTTGCTTTCTATGCATTTTTTGCTCCTTTTCTTGGAAAGCAAATATACGAGTACCTGGCCACCGGAATTTATTCTTTCTTGGTACGTGTCGTGTACTTGAAGCTAATTTTTTTTTCATTTTTCCTTTTTCTTTTTTTTTTATGCTTAAATATTAATTGATCCCAGGCATTGTCCGTATTGATACTTTATGTGAGGTGCACGGCTATTGATCCTGCCGATCCTGGAATTCTCATTGAGGCTGACAATTCGTCAGTTTATAATACGTCACATGTTGGGACAGAGGTACCTGGTAAGTGACTTAGTGTACTTAGCCCATGTTACTATAATACTCCGTATAACATAGGTGTTGAAGCTAATACAGTATTTCGATATATAATTTTTCCATTTTGCATCACACCAAATTAGAAAATCACAATTGGAAAGGGCAAAAGAAGAATGAAGAAAGTTTATAAACAGCACTTTTTTTATTTGTTCTAATGTCCATATATTTGAAAGTATAAGGTGAAATTACCAAAATACCCTTCGGTATTTTCTAACCTTTAGAGGGACACTGCCCCACCATACACATCAATTTGCACTCGGTCTCACATCTTAATCTTAAGGACCACATCATAACTTTCGACTCCAATTCCTGGTTTAATGGTCTTTGTTAGGTAATTTATCTACAACTGAGGAGCCAACTAAATCAGAATTGAAGAATGGAAACAGCACTTACACGCATGCTAATACGGGTTTGTGTTCGAAATTCGGTGGCTGCCTTTGCTTTTTTCTTGTGAAAGGGGATTGCCGCAAAGATGAAGAGAACTTACCTGAACAAAATGGAGAGGAGGAAGCTTTGTTCTGCACGTTGTGCAATGCTGAGGTCTAAAGATTTGAATTTTTTTGAGAATTATTATCATTACTACTATATTAATAATAAAAGGTGTTGATACACATTTACTAGTGTCCCAGCATTTCTATTTTAATTTTAAAGTAAGATGCAATCAATTGTATATTTGGTCAAATGTAGATCTTACATTTCAGTCCCCGTTCCTTAGGTGCGCAAATTCAGCAAACACTGCAGAAGTTGTGACAAATGTGTTGATGGATTTGATCATCATTGCCGGGTGGGTTTTGTTTTTGTTTATGAGGTCTCTAAAAAAACGCTTTCACACGTGTATAGCTGATGGATTTTAACTACCGCTTGCAGTGGCTGAATAATTGCGTGGGTAGAAAAAACTACATCACATTCATATGCTTAATGGGTGCAAGCATTGTCTGGGTGAAATTTCTTAACTCAGAACTTGTTCCTTTCAGTCGGTCAATATTTATTCATCTTGTTCACTTTTGCTCTTCTAACTATCAAATTTTACGTCTGTATTGTTTTGCTAATAAACATGTGCTTTTTTGTGTGTGCCAGCTTGTGTTTGAATGTGCTATAGGCATTCTTGTCCTTGTTCGCTGTTTTGTAGACAAAAAAGCTACTGATATTGATATTACCGACAGGCTTGGAGATGGATTTTCTCGACCACCATTTGCTACAGTAGTGGTATATTATTTTAATTTTTATTCACACTCTTCCACATCTATCTCTCTTTCTCAAACACGCGATCAAACCTGAAGGTTTCTTTTTGTAATCAACCAGAAACCATTATTGAGGTCACATTTATATTACATTTTGCAACTGTAGTGAATGGAGGTAACGAAAATTGTTGAACTGACCAAATAGGTCTACGATTAGAATCATTCAATTTTTCTTCAAATAACGAGGTGAAATGTTGTGGTGATTTGTAATATTTTGAAAATCTGAGGTGTCAACTTATGCTGTGTATACGGGATAATATTTCTTGGAGCATTTTTTGAGGAAAACGTGCTGTTTCTAGCTTGTTGATTGCATGCTAGCTAGAGAGTGTCTTTCCTTTTTATCAGTCGAATAATATTTTGTTTTCTCTGTTTCAGACAGTGTGTACAGCTCTTTCTCTTCTTGCAACTGTGCCTTTGGGAGAGTTGTTCTTTTTCCATATCATTCTAATACGAAAGGTGAAACTTCGATGATTTGTATGTGTGTGTGTGTACATGCGTGTGAAGGTAAAAGAGAAGTTGGCAGCATATTTATATGAAGAAAAATAGCAAATGCTGCCATGTAGGTTTTGCCTAATCACACAAATTAAAATGACAAAAACCTCCTAGATTTTTCTTTAAATTAAATTAGGCAAAATTAATACCGTAAGATTAGGCAATGACAAAATGGTCCCAGAAAAAAATGTTACAATTTCGATTTTGGTTCTAATTTCTTGGAATGTCAATTTTGGCCCCATTTCAAGTGAATTTAGGACTATTTTCCAGGGCCAAAACGTAGATTTTTGTATCGTTCCTTGACTATTTTTCAAATTGCACAATATATAGGTCTTACGGTTAAGCGAAACCTATCTGACACTATTCTCATTATTGTATTGTTTTCCCATTTTTGTAGGGTATCACAACATATGAATATGTCGTTGCTATGAGGACCCAAAGTGAACCTCCGGGACCTTCCGTAGACGGAGAGGAGCATCAAAGTTTACCTTCTTCACCGACGAGTTCAGCCGTGACTGCCTTCAGCGGAAGAAGCTCCATTGGGAAGGGCTTGCAGTATAAAGGGGCTTGGTGTACCCCACCTAGGATATTCATGGATAATCAGGTATTATTACGCGTCAGCACTTTCGAACTTCCGTTTACATAAAAAAACAATTTTTCGTTCGTTCGTTCTTTTTTTGTTGGATTGGAAAATCAATTCTTGCCCTCTTCTCGTCTTTTCCCAGGACGAAATAATTCCTCACCTCGAGCCCGGAAGTTTACCATCAACAGTTGATCCCGACACCGTACAAACCGACAAGGGGAAACGGGCGACCCAACGACCCATCAGAATCAGCGCATGGAAGCTCGCGAAACTCGACTCCAACGAGGCTCATAAAGCCGGCGCAAAGGCCCGAGCTTCGTCTTCTGTTTTACGGCCCGTAGGTTCCAAACCCAATCATTACGACACCGACTACATCTCCACCACCATGAGCGGAAAAAGCAGTCCGGTCAGTACAAGGCACGGATATTACGAAACTACCCCTGGAGCGGGCACGTCTATCAGGCTGTCTCCAAATAAGAGCTCGTACCCACCTAGTCGGGCTAGTCGGGATGAAACCGATACGTGTGCTCATAGTGCGAGTAATCTTAGCAGCCCACTTGTGCAGTTGCCTATTTCAGCAGGCCCTAGCTTTACAGCGAGGAGGGGAACTCCGAGCTCAGTCGAGATTGGAAAGTCCTCTGTGTATTGGGATCCTGAAGCGGGTCGGTTCGTCTCTGCCTCCACAAGAAGTGTCGGGTCTTCATCACAGGCTTCGGCAACTGAGCTTACGTATACGGGCCAGTCAATTTTCTTCGGGGGCCCGCTTTTGAACGAGCAGATGAATAGGGGAACGAGGCCTACGAACCCGATCGTGGCTGGCACGCAGAGAAGCTCGACCGCGAGTTACTATCAGCAGGGGAGATCGCAGCGTGGAGGTCAGCTTCCAGTATTTGTCCCTAGTGATTCTCAGCAGCAAAATCAGTTTCCCACTCGATTAGAATGAATATATTTTGATTTTTTTTTTTTACTTTTATTTTGGAATAGAATCAATTTTTTTTTACAGAGTTCTTTTTGGTTTATATTTGCCCTGTTTTACCTTTTACAATTCAATCAATTCTAATGGCATTTTAGTAAATAAACCACACTTCCAGGGCTAATCCTGCACCTCTGTCCGGTCGGTTCAAGTCAGTTACAACAGTCAACAACTTCCTTGAACCGTGATTTCCTCTTTATCTCCATGCATCCATTTTTATGCTACTATTCTATTATGGGTTCTTACCATAATATGATCGGTTCCTATATATATCATATCTTCAATTCTTGTTCACTTTTTTCACTTTAGAGATAAAATGAAAAAAAAAATATCCCATTTGATTTTTTTTTTCTTCTTCTTCTTTCTCTTCAATTTTATTTTTGCTTGATTTGATTATACCTCGTCGAGAAAAGGAAGAAAAAAAGCATGAGCGGAGGAGGTGTCAAGGGGAGGGAACTCGACCACACTCCAACGTGGGCCGTCGCGTTAGTATGTGGGGTCATCATCGTGATCTCAATCTTATTGGAGAAAACTCTTCATAAAATCGGAGAGGTATATTTCGAATCATTATTTTTCGCGCATCTTGTGAGGGTGAGATCTGGAAAATCGATTTGTTGTTGTCGTTTCTGGAAAATCTTGAATGTATATGTTTAAAATGGGAATGGGGTCAATGGGTCATTATGCAATTACACATAACATGATTTTTTTTCTTTGCATTTGCAGGCTTTCAAGAAGAAGAAGAAGTTTGCGTTGGTCGAAGCACTTGAGAAAATAAAAGCCGGTATAAACGTGTTGCTTTCTGAAAGAAAAAAAAAAACAAGAGCCTCACTTTGTATCTCTCTGTTTTTTTTCCTTTTTCAAGAGCTTATGATTCTGGGATTCATTTCCTTGCTTCTGACGTTCGGCCAAAACTACATAACTCAAATGTGCATACCAGAAAGGTTATCGAACACAATGTTGCCGTGCGAGTTTAGACCGAAAGCACACCACGCAGAGCCGGCACATCACAAAGCGCCGCTACCCCACAAAGCAGCTCCGAAGGCGGCTGCGCATCACCGTAGGATTTTATCAGCCGAAAGCGCACCTACAGATTGCATACATGTAACTTCGAATTTCTTCTAGTTGGTTATTTACGGAAGTGTTAGAAGAAAAAATCGATTTTTTCTTTAATGAAATGAAACATGTTCTCAATGTGACAGGGATATGTGCCTCTTATATCTGCAAATGCACTCCATCAACTCCACATCTTCATATTCTTCTTAGCAGTATTCCACGTCTTTTATGGCGCAGTGACTATGATGCTCGGGAGGTTGAAGGTATTCTTCATAACTGAACCTTAATATCTCGATTCTCGACTATATATGTTGCGTTTCCTCTGTTATGAATGACATTTATCGTGCAGATTGGAGGATGGAAAGCTTGGGAAAAACAGGCTGTACAAGAAGCTGAAACATCCAATGGTATTCTTGTTCCCAACATTAATTACAAAACTACCCCAATTTTTATGTCTAATTACAATAGAGGCACATTATCTTTCGGAATTACAAAACACCCCAACACCCCAAAATATTGCAATACAAATTATCACCACATTGAGATTCTTATTTCCTGAAAAGACCCCCTAGCTAGTGAGGGTGATATTCACAAAACAAAAACGAATATTGAGGCGTATTTGTAATTTTGAAAGATAGTGGGGTTCTTTTGTAATTTAACTATACCTCAGGGGTGCCTGTTCTTGTCTTGATACTTCCTTAACAGTGTTGTTTAAAAACTGAGTTTTTTTCTTCTGTTTTCTTAAAACAGATCCTGGTAGATTCAGACTTACACACGAGACGTCTTTTGTGAAAAGCCACACGCATTCGTGGATGCAAAATCCTATACTGTTTTATATGGTAAGGATGAAAACTAGGATTCTATAATAAATATAGTGTTATTCATGCGGCATTTTTAGTATCTAGACATTTGTTCTAACTATGATTTTTTTAGTATTGCTTTTTCCGGCACATGTTATATTCCGTTCAAAGGCCAGACTACATGACTCTACGGCATGGATTCGTCTCGGTGAGTTTTTTTAAGCCAATTTTGACACTTTTATAGTATTGTTTTTTTAACAATAATCCGCGTTAGGTCCATTTGTCTTCTGGAATGAAGTTCGACTTTCAGAAGTATATCAAAAGGTCGTTGGAAGACGACTTCAAAGTCGTTGTAGGAATCCCGTATGTACTTTTTCTATGCCCATATTTAAACTTCGCATACATCTTACTCTATCTGATATGGTTAAAGTCTTGATGCATGATGCTCTCAGTCCCTATCTGTGGATGACCTCTTTGATCTATCTGCTCGCGAACGTTAAGGGTTCGTTTTTTCCTTCTTATATGTATATTTTTAAAACAAGAACAAATCCCCCCCCCCCATTTTCTTATCTGCACCGCTTAATTTTCAGGAGGGCAAGCGATGTTCTTGCTGTCGATATTTCCTTTAGTGGTAATGATTCATTTCTTCGTCCAACGCAATTTTGATATAAAAAAATAAACTGACTAATTGATTGGTTAAGGCAATCTTAGCAACGGGCACGAAGCTCCAGTCGATCATAACTCAGATGGCTGTTGAGATCCAAGAAAAACATGCGGTGATCCAAGGGATACCACTCGTACAAGTCTCTGATCGACATTTTTGGTTTAGCAAGCCGACTCTAGTTCTTCATCTGATACATCTTATACTCTTTCTGGTCAACCCTTTGAAATCTTTCTTCTCTCTCATCTCTTTCAACTTCATACGATTTTTTTTTCCTATAACTTTAAATCTTATGGATCTTATTTCCTTGGTCGTTTCTGATTTCACAGAACGCTTTTGAGATCACGTACTTCATCTGGGTAACGGTACGAAATTACTAAACTAATATCTCCTTCTGCACTACGTTTAATTATCCGTTTCTTATTACTGCTAAAACGTGTTCGGTTGCAGTATGAATTCGGGCTGCATTCTTGTTTCCACAGGTACTTCTATCTTGCTGTTACCAGAGTTTTTATCGGGTAAGTCCCTGCTGCTGATAATCAGAGCGCAAAATACGACATTGCTAAGCTGATAATCGCCTTTTCCATTGCAGGGTTGGAGTGCAAATTGTGTGTAGCTACATGACACTTCCATTATATGCACTTGTCACACAGATGGGATCGAACATGAAGAAGTCGATTTTCGATGATCAAACTTCGAAGGCGCTTATGAGCTGGCACAAAAAGATAAAGAAGAAACCCGATGTCTCAACCAAACCTCGTACGCAGACTTTAGGCGGGAGTCCGGTCAACTCTCCTGATAATTCACCGCACGCATATTCATCGGCTATGCACAATGATGTCGAGTCATCATCAGCGGGGGTCGAGATGGCTGGTAGAGAGGCTTCGACTACTAAGGACATGATCGATATAGATTTGTTATCGGGCCCTTGATCGATAATACACATAATTAGTTCCCCTTTTAGCTTCTTCTGTACAATTGTACTTAGCCTCTTGTTGTATCCCTAATTAGATTATACTTAGAACACTAGATAAGTAGATGTTCAGGATTTGTTCATATTGTTATTTGGAAAATAGGTAAATATAAAACATTTCGAAACCAAGGAAACTATACACTCTCCCTCCTTCTCACTGAAAATTTTTGTTAGTTCCATAAAGAAACACTTTCACAGATATGGTGAATTTAGTCTTTTTTTCAGTCAAGAAATTCAAAATTGACTGGAAATTTGTTGATCGATTCACACATGACATTCAATTTGAGGGAATATTAAAATTTTGAGCGTTTCGTTACGTAATTTTCAGCAGCAGTATTTCGTTTTGAGCTCCTTGTTACAAAATTTACATTTTTTGAAATAGTAAAAAATACTTACAATTTAGTATAATAAATTAGAGAAAATACAATTGGATAACAAGAAAACGAAAAAATCTAAGGGAGCATTATATTTCCAACGGCCATGGCTTCTCTAAAATCAGTGTCACTAAAAAATGTTGAATCTTTTTCAAAACCCAGAAGCCAATCAGAGCATAAGGTTGTTTCCCTGCGGCCATTACCCATTTCGAGAAGGTCCGCAATTCTCATTTCTGTTCTTCCGTTGACCCTTTCGCTTCCTCAAACATTGCTCGCTAGAGAAAGGCGAAACAGGAAGATTATCCCACTTGATGATTATCTTACTAGCGGTATATGTGTGTTTCTGTGAGTGTAATTGTGATTAGGGTTTCTCTTGTTGTGACTTGTGATTTTGAATTGAATTAATGCTGCTATTTGTGAATTGTGATACAAACTTAACTCAGATAAAAAAACCCCATTTTTTTAGTGTGTGGACAAAGCTTGCAATTTTAAGTTTTACATTTTACTTTATTTATTTATTAGTAATGGAATATGCAGCTTCTTTCTTGATTCTTGATTCTTTCTTTGCCAATCACTTGCGTTTTACTTGTTCGGATTTGGTGTGAATTCGCATTCGTGTAAGCTGAGGTCTTGTTCTTTTCTTGTGTGTTCAGTTAGAATAGGAGCTGTTTCACAGTAGTAGTTAATACGGACCGTGTGTATGATATGTATGAGGGCGTGTTTTTAATTCGAGCCCATTTTCCGGGTGTAGTTGTTCTATTAGTTTGACTATTTTCTCTAGATATTTGCCAGTATATTGTGTTTTCACATGTCAATGCAAACACTTGGTATCTTTACTGATTAGTTATATGTAATTTAAATTCTGAATCAGCTGATGGGCTAAAGTATTACGATCTTGTCGAAGGCAAGGGCCCACTTGCCGAAAAAGGATCCACTGTGCAGGTTATTTAGCTCTATTTTCCCTCGATTAGCATGAAAAAAGTTTTTCTCCTTTGATTTGTGCGGTGTGGATAGTAAATTCTCACGTGAGAACCATACAAACAGGTGCACTTTGACTGTATATATCGTGGCATTACAGCTTTGTCAAGCCGGGAATCTAAACTCTTGGCTGGAAATAGAAGCATTGCCCAGGTACATATACTGCATTTTAATACTACATTTTCCCATTACATTGGAGTTATTAATTACAAAATCTACCAATGAACAAAACTCGATACAAACTTATCTTGTCCGTTTATTAAGTAGCCTTACGAGTTCCAAGTTGGAGCTGTACCGGGAAAAGAAAGAAAGCGTGATTTTGTGGACAACCCGAACGGCTTGTTTTCTGCACAGGCTGCACCAAAACCTCCCAAAGCTATGTACTCAATTACTGAGGGGATGAAAGTTGGAGGAAAGGTAATTCAGCCTTTTCTTTCACGACATATTTTGGCACTTACGTTTGTCCGTTTATATGTTTTGAATTTTGTTATGGGATGGATGCAGAGGACAGTGATTATTCCTCCTGAGGCTGGGTATGGCCCGAAAGGAATGAATGAGATTCCGGTAAATAAATTTTTTTTGGCCATGTCAAACTATCTATTTATTCTCCTTCCTGAGGTTATCGTTGTCTTTTACTTTGCAGCCAGGGGCTGAGTTTGAGTTGAACATCGAACTTTTGCGAGTAATACCACCGGCCGAAGTCAAGTGACAAATGCCTCAGACGAAAATGATACTTCTTCAGAAGGGATTTTTTTTTTTGTACTATCATTCAGAGTTGAACACGAATGAAACTCGAATAGTTGTTCTTTTTATACATATTTGATTAAGGCAAGTATTACATGTTGTCGAGCTTCGTTTGCCATATTGACAACACTTCTAAACAATCTTAAAAACATATGGTAAGTTGGTAACAATGTTAATCGTTTGCCTTTGCTCAATAAAATCGTAAAAATATGAAATCATGTAAAAACATTTGCTTTTTTTTTTTTTTAAGAAAATCGCGTTTCGTATCAACGACTTTAGTGGAACAGCAAATCACGTGCTATTTTAGACGCTTTCCGCACTTAAACCCCGCTGGATTTTCCGCCATATCCATTATCTTCTTCTTCATCTACTACTGCTACTCGTATTGTTATCTAGGGTTTTAGTTAGCTCTGAGAAGGGTAAAATAGGGGTTTTCACTGATTGCGAAATGGAGACATCGCTTCGGTACGGCGCGGATACCAGGTCCCTCCGAATTCACGCCAAGGAAAAATTCCCCATCGGATCCAACACTATTTGCCAGGTACAAGAATCTCCCCGGTTCTGTTCTCTGATTCCTTTCGCGTGTCTATGATTTCGATTCGGGTATGCTCGCACGAAGCTTATTAATGCCATTAGTGTTTTGTGGTTTCTGTATTCAAATTATCATCTGTTTCTGGTTCTGGTGAATTGATTGCTTATGTTGATGTTTTTTGTTCTTTAGTTTAATGGAGAGCTTGACACCAGAACTGGGAATCCTAGTTGCCTAAGCGGGATGATACGATACTACTACCCCGAGGTTTGGAAATAGTTTCCTTGATATTTGTCGATTGTTTTACATCCGCATTTCGAATTAATTCTGGTTCAACATTCCTTGAAAAAACTCTCATCATTCCGATAAAAAAAATTACATTACGCTGTCGTTTTACGAGCATTCGATCTATAAGTCTTCCCTTGAATATGAGCTCCTACTAGTAAACATACATTTTGACATGTTCTCTGACTTATGTAGTTGTCGACGAACTTTGGTGTCGGAGTGCAATATGATAAGGCCTATGGTATGGATAAGGTACAGTACAAATTATGTGGAAAGAGGGCATTTCCAGTAACCTCTGATGAATTGGCGAGCTTTAATGTTAAGGGTCGGTGCCACACTGACGAGAATTTTAAAGAGGTTATTCTTATTATGTTCCTGCAATCCAAGCTCTCGATTCCCATAACTTTTCGTTGTCTCGAACGTTTCTCACATTTTAAAAAGTTCACATTGAATGTTTTGTGTACGATTTTCAAAACAGGTGATCTATAGTGGGGCTGCCGAATTTGTTTGGAAAATCTTCAATGTTAAGAAAGACCAGGATTTTCGTCTCAAGCTTGGATACACTGTTCCTAATAAGGTAAAATAAAAATACTTCCTGTAAAATCTTGCCTCGATACTATTTTGACTTGCATATCTTCATCAAATGCTCTATACGAAAACTATTTTCATGTGAATTTAAAATTTCAAATATTGAATGAAAATTTGCTGATCCCTTTTAAGTTTTATGATGTCAGTATTTTTCCAAATGAATGGTTATGTAAGAGTACTATTGTATATAGTTCGGCCAAATAATGATGAAGACTCTTACAATTGTTGTGTTATTATTTGCAAGTTTGGTCACAATATTTGAGCAGCAAACATCCCATTAGCCGAATTGATAGTGCATTCTTGAACTATATTACCACGTCATTTGTTATGTATGTACTTTGCTAATCATGTCTTCCTTTCAGATTCCATATTGTCAGATTCGCGAAAACAATTGGACATTCAATATTGATGGTAATAGTAGATGGAATGTGAGATACGACCTCTGAGATTGGGCCATTTTTTTACGACATGAGACGGAATTTGATAACTATGATCGGGATGAGACTAGAACTGCTGGTCTGTGGGCTCTTGAGCACAAACATTTTTCAACCTAATGATTCGTTAAAAGTTGTTTTGTTAGAATTCTGTTTCTTTGGATACTGATGATTCATCTATAGGATGTTGAAACCCAATTTGAACTGCCTTATGTTATAAAACATTTATTTATTTATTTATTAAAAACGTTTACGAAAATCCTTTACAAGAATGTTACTTAACTAATTTAGGTTTGATAACAACTAAATTATAATCAACACTTTCTCTAAAATTTGGAATATAGCAGTATTTGTTAACTACCCCATAATATATTCTCTTCCAAAAACACAAATCAAATAAAAAATATCAACAATAATAAATCACCTCCTGCAAGAGACCTGTAACAAATAACTTGAAGACTACATTAACTAGGCACAACACTTCCAAATGCAGAATAATTCAACATTACAAATATCAATGTTCTTAAGCTTAGAAAATAGAGATCCAGTTTGATTTATTAAAAGATAATAATAACATAAAGCCAACTAGCAAATAAAGCAACTCGTCTGGGCATCAACTTTAGCGAGTCGAGACTCATTCCCGACAGATACTTTCATCTTCAGATTTAATACTCGCAGCACGATCCGGGTTTATGGGGCACTCGTAAGTGTTGTGGTCATGTTCACTGCAATGGCAAATTTCACAATTCTTGCGACGAATCATTAATTTATTCCGACGACGACAACACACGTAGAGGCAAGCCCAATTGATTTCATCGATAAATGGACAACCACAATAACAACGAACTTCATAATGCGTCCTGTCAAATGTTGCACCTTTTGAGATAGAATTGTAGTACGGGCAGTAGAGATGGCACTTGCTGCCGCAAACAGAACAGGACAGATTGTTGCACAACTCAGAAGGGGAGTGAACAGAAGAACACTCTTCGCAGAGTTTTGGTGGCAGAATTGTAGTGGTATCGGGTTGTAGTAATGTTGGTGTTGGTGTATCATCATCTTCAAGTCCCTCCTCAGAAGAAGAGTCTTCAAGTCCATCCTCAGAGGGAGAGTCGTAGTATGAATCATCAACAATTACAGTGCCAGGCCCAAGCCAATCCGCAAGTGACTTATGGTAGGAAGAATGGTCTGCAATGTTGGTTCAATTTCATGGTTAATATTCATATTAAACAAACAACATTCCAATATATATTAGATCGAAAAACTTTGTAAATATTACTATTTCTTCCTAATAAAAACTTTGTACAAAGAAACTCACAAACCCCAAAAAACAATTAAAACCAAAGACAACATTCATACCATTAGGTGGAGGCTCGGCATCGACAGGCTTCTTACAGATTGAATCTAGGTGTATCTCGTGAGAATCTTCTTCTTGGTAAGGAAGACCTGTGAAAAAAATTAATGGCATGGATTGTACAACAAAAACAACTTTATAATGAGAAATAAACGCACAAAAAATAATTAAAACCAAAATTAACTTTTATTACCGGGAGAGGGATATGTGGATGGATTGACAACGCTCTGAAAGTTTTCAGCAAGGGCTATAACATCGTTTGTATCTGTGAACAAGATTACTTTCATAGATTATATGGCAACAACACACACATAAGAACCAAAAAATTATTATTATTAAAATCAGAGAAATTTAGTAGCGGGAGTTGGTATTTGTGAAAATGAGTTAATTTCATGCGGTAGATTATATAGCAGCAGAAACAACAACAACAACAACAACAACAACGTTCAGATATGAAAAATAATTGAAGAGTACTAAAATCCAAAGGCTAAATTAGTTGTTTCAAATGGCAAAGTGAAGATATTGAGTACCGAAATTGGAAGAAGATTTAGGTGAAGGCGACATAGTTTCGGCGGCCGGATCCGATCAATCGAACAATAATACCTAAAACAAATATTTAATTTCATAAATTAGAAAAGGAAAGCAAACGTTAATATGATATGAATATGATGAAGCGAAAGAAACCCTAATATCAGAGATTTTAATTTCTTAGAAAACGAAAACAGCCGTTAATATATGATTTTACCCTAAACTTTAGGTTTAGTTTATTTACAAACTACAATTTTATTAAATATTTGATTAATTTACAATCCGAATTTACTAAAATGTTAAGTACACCATACAACACCAACAACACCCTTTCATAAAATACAGTAACATTTTATTAATTTCACACCTTTCCTAATTTTTACTATTTTCAAGTTCACCTAAGTGCATATGCAACTCATGGTGAACTTGAAAATAAAATTAGTGAAATGTGATAGTACTATATATTGGAGTATATACTATTTTTATCCTTTAACATTGCACGTAGCTAAAATTGCACGTAAATTAAGAATACATAACTTTTTGTGTGTAATAATATAAAGTAAGTATATAATAGGTATCGATGTGTAACTAATAAAATAGTTAACGATCTAAATTGAACTAAAACGATCTAATTAGATTATTTTTTTTATAAAAATAATAATTATTCTTATAAATTATTAAATATATTTTAAAAAATATTAATAATATTGTGAGATTAATTAGTTTGTATACTTAAAATTATTAATTCAAATTATTTTTTATTTATTTTATTTTAATTTACTTTGAAACGAACTTAATCGAAATTGAACTGAAGAGATCTGAACTAAAGCGATCGCAACTGAACTCATCTAAACTGAAATGAATTGAAGTTAAGTCCAAAAAAACAAATTCTTATTTGTTTATGAAAAAGGTTTACGAAATTCCTTTACAAGAATGTTACTTAGTAACTAATTTAGGTTTGATAACAACTCGTACTATGGAAATTATAACACTTTCTTTAAAATTATTAATTTAGGTTTGATAACAACTACTCCTACTATGGAAATGCACACACTTAAGTTGATTTTTTTTATCAAAATAAAAAAATTAATTAAAAATAAGATACATAATTCCACCATTAAATCTCAACATTTAGTCTCGAATAAGAAATATCAACAATAATATATTCTGTGGCAAGAACACAAATCAAATAAGAAATACTCTATCAACAATAATATCATCAATTGATCAGTACTCTTGCAAACACAAATCATCCATGCATGGGACCTAGAACAACAGAACTTGAAGATTACATTAACTAGGCACAACCCTTTCAAATGCAGAATAATTCAACATTACAATTAAATATCAAGATAGCTAAAAATAAGATAGAGAGCCCCAACTAGCAAATAGAGTAACTCCTGTGGGCATAGACTTTAGTGAGTCGGGAATCGCTGCACACAGTGTTTTTCCTCTTCCGATCTAAGAAGTGCTGCAAGTTCCTTGTTTTTGGGGCAATCGAAAGTGTTGTGGTCGTGTTTCTTGCTATGGCAAATTTCACAATTCTTGAGATAAAGCTTTGCTGCTGTCCAATCACAACAAATCTCGGAACAACAAACCCAATTAATTTCATCAAAAATCGGACAACCACAATCACAACGGACTTTATACAACTCCGTATCAAATGTTGCACCTTTTGGGACATAGTCAAAGAACGGGCAGCTACCAAAGAAATGACACTTGATGTAGCAAACTTCATAAGACTCGTTGCGGCACAATTCAGAAGGGGAGTGAAGCTCAGAACAACTTTCGCAAAGTTTTGGTGGCAGGATTGTAGTTGGGTACAAAATGTATAATCTTCAAAATATTCCTCCTCAGAAAAAGAGCCAAGAGCATCAAAGAAAGAGTAGCGTGGATGGATTGGAGTGCCAGGCCCAAGCATATCAAGTGACTTAAAGGAAGGAAGCATGGTCTTGGACTGTTTAATTAATTTCATGGTTTATATACATACAAATTAAATTAAACAACATTCAAATATATATTAGATCAAAAAATTAAAAAAAAAAAATATAACAAAACAACTCAGTGGGTTATAATTAATATTAAGTTATAATTTAATAATACTAAAGTGTTTTTAAAATGTTTATATGTAAAATAGTTTTTCTTACAATTATGTAAAAAAACAATTATTGACATTTGTATTATGAATAAAAAATTAATAGAATTATTTGAGTACATATACTTATTTTTAATTTTTAATTTTTAATCTTGTAATATTCACATATTTTTCTCTAAAATTAATATTTTTTTTCTTTTGCCGATAAAACGATAGAATAAAAAATTAATAGAATTATTTGAGTACATACACTTACGTTTTTAATTAATATCTAGTTTTTCAATAGAAGAATCACGAATTTTCTTATGCACGTGAAGAAGAATTTATTGCTCCACAATAATATATTCAATAAATAAAAAAATTTATTTCACAAATAAATATAAATAATGTGAAGCAATATATTTATATTCTTGGAGAAGTAGAAAATCACAATTATTATTTTATTTAAATAATAGTAATATTTGTTTTCACTCTATTTGTTTTAGAAATAACACATTCAAATTTATAAGGAAAAAAGGTAGGGTCAAATTCATAAGAAAAAAAGGTAGGTTCATAAGGAAAAAAAAGGTAGGTTCAAATTCATAAGAAAAAAAGGTAGGGTTCTAATTCCAAAAAAAGGTAAGGTTTTAATTCCACTTACTATTAGAATTTAGAAAGTAAATAAGATTATTTTTTAACCACATAAAATTTCTCATATTTCGTTGATCAAGAAATGTAGTTTTAATATAAAAAAAAATAGTAAAAAAAGTAAGGTTTGATAACGGCTATAATGTTAAAATTCTTTATGTTATTCAATTTCATTTTTTTTTTACAATCTACTCTATAAAAAATCCAAATAGTGAAGCAAAGGCAAAGAGTATAGCATATTAGATCAATCAAATCGGATCATCATCACTTCAATGACTTTGTATTTAACAAGAAGAGCTTGCAAATTTAGTTAAATTGGTGAAAAGGTATTATTACTTATTTAATTTCAAATGTTATTTTAGTTGTTATGATTAACTGATTTTTCGATTTTCAATTTTCTATTTATATTGAGCAAAATAATAATAATTATATTTGAAAAAAACATTATTCATAATTATGTGTGAAAAACTCATTATTCATATTCCATATACATAAACATATATAAAAGAAAATTATATATGAAACACAAAAATAATAATTTTATTTGTAGAAAATTGAAAATAAAATATAATTTTGTATGTAGAAATATTAAAATAATACTAAGTAGTTAAATGTCTATTGAATATTTATATAAATCACAAAAACAATAAATGTGTGGAGTAAAATAATAATAAATTTACAAAAAATAATAATTATGTGTAAAAAATAAATTGAGTATAAAATAACAATAATTTTACATAATTTTACATGTTTATATAAAGTACAAATATAATAAAAAAATCTCCAACCGATATAAAAACTCATTTTGAAGTACGTGAGATGCTCAAACTGATACCAAAACATAAACCTATTATAGGTTTAATATTGTATCCACACAAAAATTACTCAAATTTACGTTTAACTCAAACTCAAACTCAAACTAATAACTATTATTTATTTATAAATCAACATAATTAATAAAAATGACTTAACAATTTATTTTTTATTTTTTTATTTAATGTTTTTTTGCAATATAATTTTTTTTTAATAATTATATCATTAATATTTTAAATAAATTTTAATAAAAATATTTTTAATAATAAATAAAAATACATATCATAATATGGAATTAAATTAAATATTAAATTATTCAATTGATATTAAAATTAAAATAACACAATACAAGAGATACTTAAAATAATATTATCAGATAATTAAAATAATATTTATTATTTTTTAAGTATAATAAAAAGAATATTATCATAATATTCTTTTAAGTTTGAGTATTTGTTTATGATTAGAGTAAAATTACTGCAAATTTAAATTTAAAGTAAAATTCACTTATCTTGATTTGAATTTTATTCTCTTGCCATATAATTTATGGAGTATTTTAAGAAACTTAAATAAAATTCACTTATCTTGATTTGAATTTTATTCTCTTGCCATATAATTTATGGAGTATTCGCATGCAGAGGTTAAGTAACAGTGAAACCTTTGACACGATGAAACGAGTGAAACCTTGGAGAGGAAGAATTCCTCTTGTTTTTTTTTTTTTTTTTTTAAAAATTGCACAAATTGGTCTTATAATTGATCACCTTCAAAGGCTTCTCCCGCCTTCGCAACGTCTTGCTTGGCTCAAAGAACTCTGTGATGACTTCCACCTTGGAGAGGAAGAATTCCTCTTGTTTTTTTTGTTTTTTTAAAAATTGCACAAATTGGTCTTATAATTGATCACCTTCAAAGGCTTCTCCCGCCTTCGCAACGTCTTGCTTGGCTCAAAGAACTCTGTGATGACTTCCAACGGCGCATGTCAAATTATTGATTTATTCTCTTTACAATAATTTTCTCGTTTTAACAATCGACTCATGCACTCTGTCTATCTCTGTATTGTTGATTATTTTACATAAATAAACTCTCCTTCTTGAGGTTATCTTCGTCTTTTACTTTGCAACCAGGAGAAGAATTTGAGTTGAACATCGAACTTTTGCGAGTAATACCGCCGACTGAAGTCAAGTGACAAATGCCTCATACGAAAATGATACTGTATATTTGAGTTCTATGTTGTGCTTCCTCTTCAGAAGGGTTATTTTTTTGTATCATTCAGAGTTGAACACGGATTAAACTCGAATAGTTGTTCTTTTTATACATATTTGATTCTCTTTAAGAACGAGTCAAGGTAAGTATCACATGTTGTCTTGAAGAGTGTGTAGAGCTTTGTTTGTCATGTTAACACTTGTTGGATAAATTATCTTGGGTTTAGGACAATCTTATCACCTTAACAAGGCATTTTAAGGTGTTATTGGCCCAACTTTGACATGGTATCAGAGCAGGCCAAACACGATGTGGGGCTCCGGTCGATGGAATTTCCGACTGGGCACCCCTGCCGATGGAATTTTCGGCCACGAGTAATTTCGATGGAATTTCCGGCTTACTCGTGAGGGGGTGTTGGATAAAGAACCTTGGGCTCACATATAAATTGGACAACCTTATCACCTTAACAAAGCCTTTTAAAGTGTTATTGTCCCAAACTTTGATAACACTCATATAAACAATCTTAAAAACATATGGTAACATGTTAAGCACTCTATTTGTTGTAAGCTATTACAAATGAATCAATGTATGGTCATTAATTTTGGAGTCGAGATTATTGTTGTCGTTTTGTCGACCTATGATCGTAGACCGACTCTTCATCGTTAACCGTTTACCTTTGATCGAATAGACACAAAATCGTAAATAGAGTAACTCCTCTGGGCATAGACTTTAGTGAGCCGGGAATCGCTGCACATAGTGTTTTTCCTCTTCCGATCTAAGAAGTGCTGCAAGTTCCTTGTTTTTGGTGCAATCGAAAGTGCTGTGGTCGTGTTTCTTGCTATGGCAAATTTCACAATTCTTGAGATAAAGTTTGCTGCTGTCCAATCACAACAAATCTCGAAACAACAAACCCAATTGATTTCATCAAAAATTGGACAACCACAATCACAACGGACTTCATACAACTCCGTATCAAATGTTGCACCTTTTGGGACATAGTCAAAGAACGGGCAGCTACCAAAGAAATGGCACTTGCTGTAGCAAACTTCACAAGACTCGTTGCGGCACAATTCAGAATGAGAGTGAACCTCAGAACAACTTTCGCAAAGTTTTGGTGGCAGGATTGTAGTTGGGTCGGGATGGCAAAATGTATAATCTTCAAAATATTCCTCCTCAGAAAAAGAGCCAAGAGCATCAAAGGAAGAGTAGTGTGGATCGATTGGAGTGCCAGGCCCAAGCATATCACCAAGTGACTTAAGGAAGGAAGCATGGTCTTGGACTGTTGATTTAATTAATTTCATGGTTTATATACATACAAATTAAATTAAACAACATTCAAATATATATTAGATCGAAAAATTATAAATATATAACAAAACAACTCAGTCGGTTTCTATCAGATATATAAGAGAGTGAGATGGGATGTACTAATGGAGATATTATTTCTTCTTAAGAAAAACAAAGAAACTCGCAAAAAACAACTACTAAAACCAAAGAGAACATTCATACCAATAGGTGGAGGTTGGGCATCGAGAAGCTTCTTAAAGATTGGATTTAGGGGTATCTCGTCCGAATCTTCTTCTTCTTATTCGTAAGAAAAAAATTAATGTCAACAAAAAAAAAACTTTATAGAGAAATAAACGCACAAAAATTAATTAAAACCAAAGATAACTTTTATTACCGGGAGATGGATATGTGGATGGATTGACGACCATGTGAAAGTTTTCAGGAAGGGTTATAACATCGTATGTATCTGTGAACATGTTGAATTTGTGATAAGAGATAAAAAAGAGATGAGAGAATTGAACCGGACGAAAAAAGGAAGATGATACAGTTACACAAGGTGTATCGGGCTTTCGGTACATCGTCAATCAAAATACGCCACGTGGAATTATAACATTAATTAATTAAATAATTAATATTTTAATTATTATTAAATTAAATTATTAATTAAGAAAATAAATCTTCAAAATCTTCTAAAATAGTCAAAAATAAAATTAATATTATATTTCCAAATATTAAATATACTACAAAATTTATAAGATTTTTTCCTATTATATTATTACTAACAATATAAAATAAATTAATATATATATATATATACTAAATTAAAAAAAATAGCGTAAGAAAAAAAATATTAAAAAATATTTTATTTTAAATAAATTATATATACTTAAAAAAACATTAAAAAATGAAAATATTAAAAAAATAGCGTAAAGTAAAAAAAACATATTTTATTTTATAAAAATTATATATACTTAACAATAATAATAATAATAATAATAATAATAATAATAATAATAATAATAATAATAATAATAATAATAATAATAATAATAATAATAATAATAATAATAATAATAATAATAATAATAATAATAATAATAATAATAATAATATATGTATATAATATTGAAAATTTAGCTATTGATTAAGTCGTTTTGTAGTGCGTCAAAAATCAAATACATAATCGAACTAGTTGCTAAAGCAACTCGCCCGAATCGATCTCTCGAGGAACACTACTATCGACGTAAAAGCGTTCATTTGTTTGCAACTAAGAAAAGAAGAGAAATAGCATAATGCAAAAGTTGACTTTTGGTTTTTGTAATTAATTCTAAAATTAACTAGAATTTGAAAATACAAGGACGCGAGTAAAAGCGAGAAAAGGTGTTTTTTTTAATTAATGGAGAAATAAACTAGAGTTTCGGGAATCACGATTCTATACTGCGGTGTGAATTCAAATTTATGGACTAGGGTTGATACGTCCGTTGCCGGTAGGGATCAACTCAATCTCGAAATTCAAATTCTACTCGAGTGGGGAAAATCGATCATCCCTAGCCCTAGAAGAAGATTTAGCTACTCATGCTTTTGTTTGAAAAGAGATTAAGTTTTTTAAAATAAAAATCCATGAAAGCGATTTCCGGAAAATAAAAGTAATGAAACAATTAATCACACTAAGAATTGAAGAACAAATTTAGAAATTAAAGAACAAACAATGGAAATAAAAAGTCTTACTAGATTAATTCTCAAATCCAAACCAAGGTACCCGTCGGCGGAATCACCGACTTTTTCCGAATTCGAAAGTATAAGAATCCAAGATCCAAAAGCAATAGCAAAACCTAGATGTTACGAGTTCAATGTCTTCTCCCCAGACCGAAATTAAAAGCCTAAAAAAAAGTGTATTAAAACTTAGGTTCAAAACCTAATAAATAGTCTCGACAAACGGAGGTCAAAACGCTGGTCAACTCCAGAAAAAGGGACCAAGCGACCGCCTGAGGAGGGGAGGCGATCGCTCGCGTCAGGCGGCAGGCGAGCGCCTGCAAGGGAAGCGGGCGCTTGGTCAGAATTCTGACTCTTGGAAGTTGAGGGCAGGCGACCGCTTGGGAGGCTGGCGAGCGCCCGCGTCGGTGAGGAAACGGTCGCCTGAGGCTAAGGCGATCGCTTGGTGGCGTTTTCAGAGCCTCTGAAATTGAGGCAGGCGAGCGCTCGAGGGGCTGGCGGGCGCCTGGTCCTTGGGGGCAGCGGCTTGTCTCGTCTCGACTCGCTTATGCTCGTTTCTTCGCCCTTTTTGACTCGTGCATACTCAAACACCTGCACACTCGATAAACACGTCAAACACACCAAAGCCCTGCGGAATACTACATTAAACAACTAAATACGACACAACGCACACACAAAATGATACGGGAAAACGACACAAAAACACAAACATCAGCTATCATTGTAATATTTAAATCAAATACTATGCGATTTTTATTTAAATTATTTATTTCTATTTAAAAAAAATAATAATATTCAATTCAAATACTATATACAATTTTAAAATATTATCGTAATAGAGATCTACGCGCAAGTTATCTCTATGATTTTATCTTTTATGATTATTAATCAAAATTAAGTAAAAATGATTTTTATAAGTTTATTTTTGTATTATTCATTCATTGAGTAAGTTTAATTTTCTTAATTTTTTTTTGTAATATTTAAAAATTACATGTAATTTTCCGCTAACATCTAATTTTAAAATTAAAAACATACAATTTATTCATTGAATTAATATATTTATATATTATTTTATTTTTTACTATCTACATTATATAGAAAATTTACATTTTTTATAAGGAAATTAATTTTTAGTGTTTTTGAATTTATAATTAAGTATTAAAAATTATAATAATATATGTATTTTTGTAAACTTAATATGAATACATCATGAATTCTTTAATTTTGTGAAAAATCAATATTTATTTTATTTAATATATTTATTTAATTTCACCCGTTGATAATATATATTTAAAAATTAAAAACATTTTACTGTGTTGTTTAATTTAATCTTGCGTGATTACAAATCAAGTGAGTTATTGCTAAAAAATGAATAAATTGAATGCCAATTCGTTAATATATATTTAAAAATTAGACATTTTACTATGTTGTTTAATTTAATCTTGTGTGATTAAGTTAGTTATTGTTAAAAAAAATGAATAAATTGAATATAAATTCGTTATTTAATGTTATTTTTGTTTGAAACGAAATAAACTTATAAAAACATTGATAGTCATAGATAAAATATAGAAATAAGTTGTCCTTAGATCTCAATTGTATTTTAAAATTAAACATAATAATATTTGAATTAAATACTATGACATTCTTATTTTATTGAAAGATATAATTAAAAGTGAGATAATATTGAAAATTGAGCAATCAATGTAATATTTAAATTAAAATATTATTTTTATTTAAATTATATTATTTATATTATAAATAAATAAGAAACATAATATCACGTAATAATATTAAAATATTTTGACATTCTTATATGTAAAATAGTTTTTCTTACAATTATTCCTAAAAAATAAAATTAATCATTGATATTTGTATATAAATAACGATAAAATGAAAAATTAATAGAATTATTTGACTCAATTCGAGATTTGAATCAAATTTTTATAGTTCTTAAAAAATTAAATACTAAAATGAATATTGTTATGTATTATTTGTTTAATATATAAATTACTAATTATTAATTCATTTTAATTTCATATTACATATATAATCTATTTTATTGATTAAATCGGTCATTTTAAAACAATAATTATCACGTAAACATATATTATTCATATTTTTATTTATAAATTAAATAATTAAACTAGTGTATATAAAATTTAATAAGGTATACATTAATTTTACTTCAAAAATTAAAATATAAATATTTTTAAAAAAATACGTTTTTTTAAAAAAAAATACGTTTTTTTAAAAAAAAATACGTTTTTTTAAAAAAAAATACGTTTTTTTAAAAAAAAAAAATATGTTTTTTTTTAAAAAGAAATTACGATTTTTTTTAATTTAGTATATATATTATTTTATTTTATTTTATTTGTTAGTTACTATTATATTATAAAGGAAAAAATCTCATAGATTTTGTAGTATATTTAATATTTGGAAAGATTATATTTATTTTATTTTTTGAACTTTTTAGAAGATTCTTATAATTTATTTTCCTGATTAATAATTTAATATAATAATAATTAAAATACTATTTATCTAATTAATTAATTTAATAATAACACATGTCACATTTTGATTGGCGGTGTACCGAAGGCTCGGTACACCTTGTGTAACTGTAGACTTTTCCACGAAAAAGAGAAGAAACAAATATAAAATAAATTTTGGATACTTTTTTTTTTGGTAAATGTCAATCACATAAAAATAAAAAGTATAGTACAGTTCTGCGCATAAGAAATGAAACCCCTACCGCATCACAGGGCTAACAAACTAGCTCTCCAACCAACCAACCTAAAAGCACTAAATAATACAACACAATCACCAAGCTATATGCCATACCCTCTTCAGTGCTCGTGCCTGAAGAGAATCAGGAAGTCGTAACGAGAGTATCCTCTCCCTTATGATAAAAATCGCCTGAGAAGCCACCACTCCAGACGACACCGACCTAGCCTCATATATCCTCGTGTTCCTCTCAAGCCAAATATAATAGATCAGAGCAGCGAGAAGTCCACGATACGCACAAGAAATCAAGTGCCTCCCACGCCATCGACTAGCAGCTCGTAGTACAGCACTATGCCAACCTCCACGTGGTCATAGAAAATCCACCTCCCTCTGTAATCTCCGCAAACAGTCATGTGAGAAGGGGCACTCAAAGAAAAGGTGAGTGTGTGTCTCAACATTCTCCCCACCACATAGTACACACGAGTCATCCCCCCGACCAATCCAACGCTTATCCCGAGTCGGCAGCCGACCTCGGATAATTTTGGATACTTATTGAAGTATATTAGGTGTTGTGTATTTTTTATATGTATAGGATACAGAAATTGAAAAGCCTTGAGGCGTGTTGATCACTATCGAAAAACAATATTTCCACTATGTAGAAATTTGTTTACAGGATACAACAAAGCACAAAATTCATTTGAGAAACTTATTAGTGACTTCAGTACTTTTTTTGTACTGTACTTATTCTGTGTTGGTTTGTGTTACTCTGTTTTTGTACTATTGTTATCTTTTTATTTCTTTGCGTAAACACATATTTATACACAAAACACACAACTTTAGAGGAGGGATGTAACGTTTCAGATTATACATGTTTCATCGTTAACTTTGTTGGACACAATTTGTTAGTGTTAACTTTATTGGACACAACTTAATTGGACACAACCTTTCACTTAATTGGACACAACCTTTCACAGCTTGTAACGTTAACTTTTGCGTTAATATTATATGCAACTATTACATGTAATTATTATACACAACGTTTATAATAACGTTAACTTGCGTTAATATTAAACTTTATCTGAAAATTAATATATCTGTTTTTATGAATTATTAATTTATATCTTTTGAACTGATATAATTAATTTATTTACGTAAAATATTATATCTATTTTAAACAGATATAATTTATTTTATTTACATAAACTAACAGATACAAATTACTAACAATTCTCCACTCATTTGTATATTCTCCACTTTAAACATATTATGAATACAAGAAGGTATCTTTCGATTTGAACTTTCAATTAGTGTATATACTTTAAAGTTTAACGAAATTATAGGTATCTTTAAGATTTGAACCTTAATCTCTTAAATGTTAAACCGAAAATATAACACACATAATATATTTATTAGTGTATTTCTCAAAAGATTTTAACACACATAATATATTTATTATTGTATTTCTCAAAAGATTTTAACTAACCTTAGCACTATTACATATGGCCATGTGCTAATCCTATCACTTTCGTAAACATTAATAGAATATCACAAATTCTAATCGAAGCGGCACCACTTCTATGTTTACTTAGGTAAAGTCTTTAATTTGTCTCAATTGCTTTAGACTTAAGACTTTATTAAGAACAATATGTTCATCCTCTTCTTCTGGCAATTGTCACCACTAGTTATATTTGTTTTGAAATATACTAGTGCTATCAAACACATTACTACGACTTGTTATTACCCATTGAACTTTATCATCAGTGGTTACTAATTCAAAGTTGGGTTCCCATCATAGGTGCTTATTATTTTTTATTTTTTTTTTAATTTTAAATTCAATAATTTTGGTCGAATTACTCACTAATTGATTTAATGAGATGATCTGCGCAGATCTTATATAAAAAATTGGAATTACACATTTTGTAATTAAATCTCTTACATATTAGTCTTTTAAACTAATATGTTTATTATATATGTCTCTATATACTCTTTAATTACACACTTTATTATATGTGTATATGCTCTTTAATTTTAATTACACACTTTGTAATTAAATTATATATGTGTATATGCTCTGTAATTTTAATTACACATTTTGTAATTAAATCTCTTATATATTAGTGTTTTAAACCAATATGTTTATTATATATATTAATATACTCTTGAGCGCGTAAAAATCAGGGTTGTGGCCACAACTCTATATTCTGTCTCTTTTATTGCAACTCATATTTTATTGTGCAATATATTTTATTGCTATAAACATTTTATTGTGCAATATACTTTTGCTATAAACTCAGATTTTATTCTGCAATATACTTTTATTGCTAAAGATATAAACTCAGATTTTATTGTACAATATACTTTCATTGCTCAGGCAGGGAAGGCTATAAACTCAGATTTTATTGTGCAATATAATATGCAAGTTTAATTATTGAGCGACAACTTATAGTCTCTCCTTATATTACAAATATTCATTAAGAGATATATTTTTCTCTAAACTTGCATCCATTAACTTTCTAGTACATTTGAAAGTTATTATCATCTTAGTCTTTGTAAGATAACCAAGATTCATTGCGATTACTTTACAATGATCTATGCTAATATTTTGAATATTTTAGCTTTGTTAGAAACCGCTTCATCTAAAAGCTCGAACTGTTAGAGAAGTTGGGCTTCTTTCATTTTATATTAATGGGTCGAATATATTCTCCAATACTCCCCCTCACTTGTGGGCCGATTTCAACCTCTTTGGGGAGGCCCAACAAGTGGATAATTAATTCGGGTAGAGTCGCTCATGGCGGGAGTCGAACCCAGGACCTGCCACAAGGCTAGGCTCTGATACCATGTTAGAAACCGCTTCATCTAAAAGCTCGAACTGTTAGAGAAGTTGGGCTTCTTTCATTTTATATTAATGGGTCGAATATAACTGTTAGAGAAGTTGGGCTTCTTTCATTTTATATTAATGGGTCGAATATATTCTCCAATAAAAAGAGTATTGTTGTTTTTTTTGTAATAGGAGAATAATAAACAAAATAGAATAGAAGACTTTATTATGATTCTTGATAATTAAAGAAGTACATAGTCATGTCTTATATAGATATGCCGTAACCCTAATCTTAGTTGAATAAGGAGGAATCACAAACAAATAAGAAAAATAACTAAGTAAGGATAACTCCTTACATGTGTGGGATATTCCTAACCAATATACCTAATATACTTCAATACCCACCCTCAAGATGGTATTCCATCTTGCCGAGAAAACCCAAAAAAAAATTCAACAACCTTTTCATGTCAGGTGACTTGATCAAGTCAGTAAATCATATATACTCCTCGTGGGCTGACTGTGTCTTTCTTAATTCATATTGATTCCACCAGTGATGGTTTCGAAGAAGCGGTCAGACCCATATATGCACTTCTCGCTTTGACTCTTGGAGACAAGTAGTGAATTGTTGATGCCCACTGGAGAGAGAGAGGGTTAGAGGGAGATACCCACTACTTGTGGTCATTCACTTGTCATGTTGACTCCAAATATTAACCAAACAAATATGCATTATGATATGATTTATACGTACGTCTTCAAACATCAACTTCAACAGCCCCTTCCTTTGATATTTCGCCAACACTCAAATCAATAAACCACTTTAAGGGCACGCAGAAGACAACCAACTTAACGCCGACACGAACGATCGTTTCTCGGATCGAATATATAAGCGGTCGAACACACACACGCTGCTCAAATAAACCTGCATGCATGATATGAGTAGGAAGAGAGCAGCTTCATGAACCATCCCTCAGAAGTATATTTTTCGAAAAGTTAGCCGCCTTATGAAATAACAGCCTTTCTTCTTCGGTATAGACGTAAATCAAACGCAACGACCTCTCTTGTATTACTCTTCTCCTCTACTATCTTTATTTCACACACATATATAAGATAATTCGGAGCTCGATCGTCTTCCGACCAAGCATCGACAAGTCCGGACAGCCCGAACCCATACGATGTGGCCTCACGTCGTTGATCGAACATTTCGGCCCCAACGAAAATATCACCACTGTCGTCTGTCGCTGTGAACCACCAGCACGCCAACAAATCCGACCGTGGAATAATAGGTTTTCGTAATTCGGGTTTCAACTCGACCCAACCCGAAACAAAATAACCAAACAAAATAATCTTCGAGATCGCCGCGCGCCTTTGGTCGTCGCAGGTTCGATCCGAACTAAATCAAACAAAATAATTTTCGAGATCTTCGCGCACTTCCTCCGTAGTATCTATCGGTTTTGGTCGTCGCAGATTCGATCGCCGCGCGCCTCCGTAGTAATCCATGGAGTATTATCTCTCTTTTGGGATCAAATTAAAACATCATATGTGTGATCGATGGCCTCGTCGGGAAATCTAAATCAAAAGTATATATATATATATATATATATATATATATATATATATATATATATATATATATATATATATATATATATATATATATATATATATATATATATATATATATATATTTTTTTTTTTTTTTTTTTTATCAAACCGACTTGCAGGCTAATAGGGGAGAAACAAGAGAGCTTAGACGGGGATTTCGGTACTTTCGGAGGGGCTCAGACGAATTGAAGAACAGTTTCTTTTCTTGGTGTTAGCTTTTAGGATCGTAACCTGGCTCCAATACCACTTGTTACGGGACAAAGCTCTGAACGCCACACGATCAAGACCGGTGCCACTAGATACTACTTGTTGCAGATCGACGATGTATAGTACGAATAATAATGCGGAACCCCGAAAATAACTCAACAATAAATAAAGAAGACAAGGAATTTACGTGGAAACCCAAATCGGGAAAAACCACGGGAGGAACGACGAGAACTTTCACTATAATATTGCCGACGATTACAAGGATTGATATCCACTCTAAAACCCTCTAATCTCACACAATATTATCACATGGTGTCTCTCTTGGTGTTCAACACACATATTATTGTGTCTCCTAAATCCATAAGGAATAGAATTATATTATATTCAATATAATTATAATTTTCCTAAATAAGGAAACAAAATTCCTAGAGTCATATTTTTACACTTGGAGATGGAGATGGCGTTCAGAAAGTTGGGCATCCAAAATACTCGCACTTCGTCCGAAGGGTTGGATGACGATACTCGCATTTCGCCGGAAGGGTTGGAAAAAGAGGACGCGGGCTGAGACGCTGGTGCTTGTATTCTGGCGGAGGGAGGCTGAGACGCTCGTGGTAGTAAGAGGACGCTGCCGAAGACTATTTCTCTCTCTCTTTCACGGTTCAAAACTTTTTTTTTTTTTGGGTTGCGGAAGCTTAAGAATAATTTGCTCTGATACCATGTTAATTTTTTTGTAATAGGAGAATAATAAACAAAATAGAATAGAAGACTTTATTATGATTCGATAATTAAAGAAGTACATAGTCATGTCTTATATAGACATGCGGTAACCCTAATATTAGTTGAATAAGGAGGAATCACAAACAAATAAGGAAAATAACTAAGTAAGGATAACTCCTTACACGTGTGGTATATTCCTAACCAATATAATTTGTATCGGTTAGTTTACGTAAATAAAATAAATTATATCTGTTTAAAATAGATATAATATTTTACGTAAATAAATTAATTATATAAGTTCAAAAGATATAAATTAATAATTCATAAAAACAGATATATTAATTTTCAGATAAAGTTTAATATTAACGCAAGTTAACGTTATTATAAACGTTGTGTATAATAATTACATGTAATAGTTGCGTATAATATTAACGCAAAAGTTAACGTTACAAGTTCTGAAAGGTTGTGTCCAATAAAGTTGTGTCCAATAAAGTTAACGCTAACAAATTGTGTACAACAAAGTTAACGATGAAACATGTATAATCTGAAACTTTACATCCCTCCTCTAAAGTTGTGTGTTTTGTGTATAAATATGTGTTTACGCAAAGAAATAAAAAGACAACAATAGTACAAAAACAGAGTAACACAAACCAACACAGAATAAGTACATTACAGGAAAAGTACTGAAGTCACTAATAAGTTTCTCAAATGAATTTTGTGCCTTGTTGTATCCTGTAAACAAATTTCTACCACTAGTAAAAATATTGCATTAGAAATCGGTGAATAACCGATTTCTATGAAAATCCGCACTGATGTTGATGGAGCCGATATCTATAGTCTGACAGCTATAGACATCGGTGATTAACCGATTTCTATGTATATTTTAGAAATCAGTTTTTATTTTCCAACCGATTTCTATTGTGTTCATAGAAATCAGTTGATTTCCGGTACTAACCCACAAAACTAACTGATATCTAACATCTCCTTTAATATCAGTTATTTAGCTTAGAACCGATAACTATATAATATTACATAATCATTTTTATTTTAAAAACCGATTTCTATATAGAGATTTTATTTTAAAAACTGATTTCTATAGAGTGATTTATTTGTCTTATAATTCCTGTAATTTTTTAATTTTTATATTAAAATTGCACAAATTTATAAAATCATCAAAATACCATAATGCATAAAATATCTTCAACATTCATACAAAATATTGTAGCTAGAGCACAATCTTTATCCAAAATCAAAACATTCATAATTGTAGCTAGAGTACAGTCAAATTGTTTTGACAATGCATAACCTTAGATATTCAAATTGCTGTCACTATATGAATTCATAACCACTGCATCATCACATAATCTCACATAATCAGGTAGATAGACACTCAGCTCATTCACAGCGCGCACCATATACAACCTGAAGCACATATATAATTACATGAAGTCAGCAGTAGCAATTTCAATGACAAAGAAAGAAAAACAGGTTCATATTAGTGGAAATTCAACTAAAATTTACATGTTCATATAACAGGAAATTGAAATACAATTCAACTACAATTTACAAACTTATATCACCAACAATTTTCAACAAGTCAACCAACAATTTTCAACAAGTCAACTACAATTTATCATCAACAAATCAGCTACATTATCCATATTCATATAACTAGCGATTCAACTACAATTTCAAAGTTCATGTCACGAGTAAATCAACTACAATTCCCAACAACAATTCAACTATAATTTCCAGCAAATCAACTGTAATTTCTAGGTTCTAACCACCAACAAATCAACTACATTTTGCATATATAACCAGCAGTTCAACTAAATTTTAAAAGTCCATAAACTAGAAAACATCACAGTTTCACAAAAATGTAAAAGAGACTCGATATTTAGCTAACAAAGCTTATGGAAAAATCCAACAGTAGCAGTCTTCTGCATTTGAATGACTTGCCTGTGGGAGTTGGGAGAACTAAACGCCCCACTGCCCGCCTCTTTGTTCAATATCAAAATTTATTTTTGCCAAAAAATGAATCAAACTAGATCTCTGAAATGCTTCTTGCGAAAGTCTATGGAACTTGATGCGAAAGTTATTTAATTTACTAAAATCTGTCAATAAAAGGCATCAAACATCACATGATAAAAGCGCCATCTACTTTAGTCGGCCATCATTATAAAAATTTAGAAGTATTTATTGTACGTGATTTCCACTATCTATATCTTTCACTGAATTCAACAACTCAATTTTTTGATGGAATAGTTGTAAATATTCAGTAATTAAGAACGCAATCACCATTATCACATATCAAATGTATCTAAACAGAGATATTTGAACACCATGAACAGATATAATATTGCCTTAGTGGTCTGTTAGTTTCTAGTGCATTTTCCAAGGTAAAACATCTAATCACCAGCAAGGGAAATATCAAGTAATAACGAGGTTTCAAGGAATGAGAGTAGAAAATCATACCAGTTTGCGAAGAAATTCCCAGCATAGCAACATTTATCAATCTCTTGACTTTTTTAATGGTATTGACATCATGGAAGAAGTCATCTGTTTCAAAATGAGATGTATGATGTGCTCCGGAGCATATTAGTGCCTTGTCACATGCCTGCAATAAAAAGGAATAAGCAATCCTTCTACTATATGTCTATATAATAAAGAAAAAAGAGTAGAGTCATTGAAGACATTCACAAATGGAAACATATATTCAAAAGCATGCCTAATCAGGAAACATATTAACAAAACTAATCCACACATAGCATAATTTACTTCGGCATTTTATTACACATACATAATGAATGGTTTTTCGCTTTTTTTTTTCCAAAATGATACGAAATAGAAATTCTCGCAAAGATTGAATTGTCTTGGTTATAAACTTGAAGTCGAGATTTGAAGTATAAAAGAACATAAATGTAATCCTGATGCTATTATAACCAATAAGATTTTGTTGACAACAAATATGTACCAGTTTAAGATGGACATGACGATCTAACAAAAAACAGCACCCACATATATACGCCCAATCACATAGTCCACCTAAATATTGGCCACATTTTTTTACCTCAATTAAGATTTTAAGGTATAGATCACTTCTAATGATAACAAAACGAGAGCAAGTCAACAAATTCAAAAAATGCCAGTTTTTGTCACATCTACAATAGTCAATTAGCTCGATAAGCAAAAGTCCATAATTGTAACGAAAGTGAAATAATGAAATCTGAGAAAAGCCGACAACTATCTAGTGTCCCACCTGAGAAAATACATTCAAATAAAATTCAACTATCCCGTAACTCAAGAAAAAAAGGGGGAAATGTTGTAAAAAATCATACCAGCAGTAAAATCACTCACGACTAAATCTATAGAGGAAATTACAGTATGGATTCATATATAAGAATCATCAATTTATTCTCATTTTTCGAAAATCAACCACACTAAAAAAAACTGAATTAAGACAACAAAAAAAACTTACTGTCTCATACATGTAACTATCAATTTCATCTTGAGCATCATCAGCAGGCACTAAATTGGCCATGGCTAGAATCTAAAAATCAGAATTATAAGAAGAAAAAATTTGATTTGGGATTTTGAAGAAGAAATCGGTGACTAGCAGTGTGAGACGAAACCTGGTGGCTGTATTGGCCGTACGGTATCGAAGAAATAGGGCTCTAACCCTAGATCATATTTCAGATCGTCGCGCGCCTCGCCGCCTCCTCCTTGATGCAGCTTCGTCGCCGCCTCTCCGGAGCTTCGTCGCCGTTGTGCTTGCTGCAATCTCGCCGGTGCCTCGAAGAATTGCGCAGCCGCTGTAGAAAGAAAAGAGAAGAGGGGTGCGGAATGAAATTTCGTCTCCCATCTGTTGTATACTAGGGTTTTTTATTTACGGATTCGCGACGATGAAAGGACTAGGAGCTGCAATGGCGCGGTTGAAGAAGCGGCGACAGAGCTGGACCAGATCTGGGAGAGGAAGAAATGGAGCATGAGTTGGAACGGGGAAAGATGTCACCGCGATTTTTTTTTCCAAGGTTTGTGAATGGAGACGTGAAATGAGAGTTTCAATTCTTATTTTCGCACTTAGTAATTTTCATAAAAAAATAAAATACACCAAAGATATCGGTTTCTTATTACCACCGATTAGTTAAGTAAAACAACATTTTAAAAACGAAGTCATAGTAATCGGTTTACTCAAACACAGATTTCATTGATACCAAATGTATCATTATTTCTGCGACTGATCTCATTGGTGTCATAGAAATCAGTTGAATCAGCGACCGATTTCTTTGAAGTGATATCTAATCCACTTTTTTTAGTAGTGTACATAGTGGAAATATTGTTTTTCGGATAGTGATCAACACGCCTCAAGGCTTTTCAATTTCTGTCTCCTATACATATAAAAAATACACAACAATCGAAAAACAATATCTCACTAATGGAGACAGAAGAAATCATCAAGAATGTGCAATTCCAGAAATCAACATGTGAAGGTGCAATTCCAAGGAGAAGGATTTCATCAAACTAGATGGCACAAACTATATAAGGTGACAAGATAAAATAAGGTGACATCTACTCTCTTTGATACGTTGTATATGTTATTATAAACTTACTGTTACTAATAAATCAAAATTAGTATCAAGAGAAATTAAAAGTATTATGTTGGTTAGTGTTCCTAATAAATCCAAGTTAGGATCAAGGGACATTAAAAGTGCTTTTTTGGTTATTGTTCCTAATAAATCCAAGTTAGAATCAAGGAAATTAAAATTGTTTTGTTGGTTATGCTCAAAATTATAAAGCATAGAGATTGTTGGACTTACAATCTAATATAATAGTGAATCCATATAACTGGAATTTTTGAAGATATATTCTTAGCTAATATCGTTGAGCCTTAGATAAAAGGCGAAGGATTTTAAAGCAAGATGAAATATATCAAATAATCATGGTATACAGAAAACCGTGAAAAGATTTAAGTGTAAATCCAAAGTCTACTAGTAAGAAAAGAAAAGGACTTTTGTCCTGTTTTATTTCAGTGGATTAAATAATTTTTCTAGTATAAGCAAAGTTGGGCCAATAACACCTTAAAAGGCCTTGTTAAGGTATTAAGGTTGTCCAACTTATATTTGAGCTTTAGGATCGATATCCAACCGATGTGGGATACTTAACACGCCCCCTCACGAGTAGGCTCGGTTTTTGTCGGCTCTACTCGTGGACATAGTGCCATCTTTGGGCAAGCCGGAAATTTCATCGGCTGGGGCACCCATCATCGTGTTGGGCTCGCTCTGATACCATGTCAAAGTTGGGCCAATAACACCTTAAAAGGCCTTGTTAAGGTATTAAGATTGTCCAACTTATATTTGAGCTTTAGGATCGATATCCAACCGATGTGGGATACTTAACATATTGGAGAATATATTCGACCCATTAATATAAAATGTTAGAAACCGCTTCATCTAAAAGCTCGAACTGTTAGAGAAGTTGGGCTTCTTTCATTTTATATTAATGGGTCGAATATATTCTCCAATACTTTTATTATTAACTTGATAATTGAAAATTACATCTGCGTGCGTGTTTATATATATAGACACGCAGGAAATCTTAATCATAACAATATTAGGAAAATAACTTTGACAAGGAAACTAATAACAAATAAAGAAAATATATAAAGGGGCCTCCATATCTTCAGTGCATATTGACGTTTATATATATATAGTCATGCATATCAATGCATGGCTCGGTCATATGCATGCAGCCCAATATGGCATAGTCCATGAACAAGATCAAGGCTACGTACAGGCCCGTTATTACTAGCTATTAGGTTAATATTCGTAATTAATTTATTATTGGTAATTATTTTTTGATTCCTACGTTTGTTAGGATTAGAGTTAGGGTTACATAAACGCATATGTAATTGTTTCATCCATCAAGTCAAGTAATAATAAGAGTCAAGTTATTTTTCTTGTTCAAGTTCATAGAGAAGGGTTTATCCTTCTCTCCCGTTTCCTTTTCTCAAATTCTACAAAGGCGACATAGTTTTGGCTGTTGGATTGGATCGGATACTGTTTAATTTCATAGTAATTTAATTAGATTTAATGATCTGATCGGATAGTACTTAATTGTATTTTTATCAAAATAAAAAAGAACACACTTTCACCATTAAATCTGAACATTAAAAAAAAACCTTTGAATCAACTTGGTAATGTCTAAAATCATACACTTTTCACAAGTTAAATGAAATATTGTTTGATTGTTGTCTGATTTGTTGTTTCAAAAACATTACATTTAATTTTTTTGTGTGCAAATCTTCAAAGCACAAAAACTAACAAATTGATTTTAAAAATTAGGATCTTCTTCATTCAGTAGTTATTAATCATATGAATTAATCATGCCGTAGACACACATGTACAACACATTTTCAATACTCAGATTAATTTGTATTTTAATATCACAATTCAAAAGTGTTATATTCAAGAAAGATAAATATTCATCACTTGATATTATGATATATATTAATCAAAAAATCATGCATTACTTTTATATATGTAATATTGGCTATGGACATTTGATAGGAGCAGCAGCATGTCCTGACAAAGAATTGCACTCAGTTAATTAACTCAATAAGTTGATCATTTACATCAGAATAAGAGAAAGAGAAGGTGGTCATTTATTTAATTATGACATCCTATTAGATTTTCTATAAATTATGTGTACGTACGTACTCTGGTTGAATAAGAAATATCAACAATATATAATATATCATCAATCAGTTCTCTTGCAAACACAAATCATCCATGAGATCGAGCCTTTTACACTAACGAGCGCATGGGATCTAGAAGACTAGAATGAAAGAACTTGAAGATTACATTGACTAGGCACAAACATTTTACAAGCAGAATAATTCAACATTACAAATAATTATTAGAGTGTCGTATTATTAAGAAGTTGTATAGTCACACCTTGTTTGTTGTGTTGTCTTCTAGAAAGAGGAAAAGACATTCTAGGTATATGTAAACGTCTTGTCTCTTTATTTTTCTTATTTATCTTTGTAATTTTATTTTGTTGTATTATTGAGAATTATTCAGACCAAAGTGTCCTCTCTTTCACTCTAATATTTTACAATAATGTTATTAAGCTTAGAATAAGTTACAATACCGAGATCCAGTTTGATTTAATATAAGCTAATAACATAGAGCCAATTAGCAAATAGAGCAACTCGTCTGGGCATTGACTTTAGTTAGTCCAGACTCGCCGCTAAGTGATTTTCCTCTTTAAATCTACGAAGTGCAGCAAGTCTGTGGGGGCATTCAAAAGTGTTGTGGTCATCCTTCTTTTATTTATTTTATTTGATTAAAAGTATAAAATATTTAATTTGCCAAAAAAAACGACATAAAATGAGAATGTTAATATACTCCCTCTATTCAGTAATAATAGTAATAATAAGCATAGATAATCAACATTGATTTTTTTTATTCGTTCAATACATACGATAAACAAACAAAAATTATGAAAAAATAACTAAAATAAAATTTAATTATTATTACTGATTAATAATTTAACTATTATGATAAACAGTACACAATTCTTTTGTTGATTTTACTCAACAAAATAGTTAACAATAAGGTGATTTTTGGAAAAGGAAAAGTTTAAATAATTGATTATAATTAAATGAATTAATTTTTCTTAATTATAAATTAAGTAAAATTCTAAAAATACTTTTTTTATTTAAACATAGGGGTGATTATTTATTAACCATAAATGATAGAATAGTAATTATTTTACTTTTTTTATAATTATAAAATTAATATTACCCCAAACAATAAAAAAACAATACAAAATTATCTTTAAATAGAAAGTATATTTTATAAATATTAACATGTAAATTAAAAAACCAAAAGTTCCCTTTTCCTAAATAGTTCTAACAATAATTTATTAACTAAAATCAACAAACGAATTGTGATTCAATTCCCTCACATCAAAGTACATATAAGAAGTTTCTTGTTTGTAATTTTATTAATAACAAGATTTGCAATGGAAGGGGCAATGTAGCAATATAATGAATAGCTCTGAATACTAAGACTGTTTTCTCAACAAAGGGAGTTATATTTGTATTTTTCCTTTTCAGATTAACCACATAAATTACCCGTCGGTCCTTGACTAATGAATTAATTCAGACATTCTTTAGAGATGTGTAAGGTAGGGGTGTCAAAAGTTTGGTTAAACTGATCAAACCAAACCAAATGACACTATTCAGTTAAACCAAATAGAATCAAACTAATTTGATTTGGTTTTCAGTTTTGATTTTTTTATTTTTTTGGTTTTTCGGTTTGGTTTTTAATTTGGATTTTAATCGGTTAAAACCCAACCAAATCGAATAAAAGTAAAATAAAAAATAATTAATATATATTATTTTAAATGTAAATAATAATAATTTATATATTTCTTTTATATTTTTTAATAATAACATTTTATTTTTAATTAAAATTAATTTTTACATTTTTTATATTTTGTTTTAATCATTTTAATAAAAAAATAAAAATTATTTTTTAAATTAAAATATTATTTTTTTTATATTTTTTTTATAATTAAAATTTGGTTAAAATCAAATCAAACCGAAATTGTTCGGTTAAAACCAAACCAAACCATTTCTTAAACGGTTTGGTTTTCGATTCTTGAAAATAACTCTTATTTGTTTCGATTAATCGAAATTTCGATTCGGTTTGATTTGGTTTAACCGAATTAACACCTCTAGTGTAAGGTATATTTCCTTGACTAATGAATTAATTCAAACATTCTTTAGAGATGTGTAAAGTATCATGACATATGTTTAGTAAAAAAATCGACGATTTGATAGACTGCTAATCGATGAAGTTCTTTATGTTATTGAATTTCGTTTTTTATAATAGCATATAGTTTAAAGAAAATTGGGCAAAGAGTCTTGATCAACATAACAATCATCATTTCAATGATATTGTATTCAACAAAGAGAGAAGCTGATACGGTTACACACGTGTATTGACTTTTCAATACATTTCCAATTAATTTTTGTCACTTAAATTTATTTGTTTAGTTATTTTTCATTTTTCATTTTTATTTTTTCACACGTAGTCAAAGATAATGGAGAACAGAGATTTAGGACTTGTAACCGACTAAACTGAACTGAACTTAGCGATCTGAACTGAACTGAACTGCGATCTGAACTGGATTGATTTTTTTATAAAAATAATAATAATTTTTATAAATTATTAAATATTTTTCTAAGATATTAATAATATTATGAGAGTAACTATATTGTATATTTAAAATTATAGATTGAAATTATTTTTTATTTATTTTATTTTAATTTTTTTGAAACGAACTTAATCAGAACTGAACTGGATTGATTTTTTTATAAAAATAATAATAATTTTTATAAATTATTAAATATTTTTCTAAGATATTAATAATATTATGAGAGTAACTATATTGTATATTTAAAATTATAGATTGAAATTATTTTTTATTTATTTTATTTTAATTTTTTTGAAACGAACTTAATCAGAACTGAACTGAAACGAATTTAACTGCGATCTAAACTAAACTGAACTGGACTAAAATTAAGTCCAAAATAATAGGTCCTTAGTCCTTTTATTGTGCGGAAAGAGTTTTAAATTTTGAAAAAAAAATTGTTTTTAAATAATTTAATTAAATATATATAAATATAATCTTAAAAACTTATTTTTTTATTTTGTGGAAAGAGTATTTTTTTATTTTGAAAACATTTATTTTTAAATAAATTATTTAAATATATTGAGCAAATATAATTTTTTTTGAAAAAAATTGTTTTTAAATATTTTAAATAAATATATATAATGTATATCATCTTAAAAACTTTATTTTTTTGCGTAAAATTTTGTTTATTTAAAAAAAATTATTTTTAAATAATTTAATTAAATATATATAGTAAATATATAATCTTAAAAACGGTATTTTTTATTGCGGAAAGAATACTTTTAATTTTGAAAACATTTGTTTTTAAATAGAGTAAATTTATGTATTCTTTTTTTGCGGAAAGAATAATTTTTTATTTTGAAAACATTTATTTTTAAATAGAGTAAATATAAATTTTTTGCCTAAAAAGTTTATTATTTTGATTTTTTTAAATAATTTAAATAAATATATATAGTGTATACAATTTTAAAAACTTTTTTTTATGTAATTGTTTTTAAAAAAATTGTATTTAAATAATTTAATTAAATTTAATATGAGTATTTAAAAAAAATCATATTATTTAGAAAATACAAAATTATTATTATTTATTATTATTATTCTCATTTTTATTACTTTATACATTATACTTGTTTTTCATGTATCAACTTTAGTTATTTTTTAAATTACAATTTTTTCTCTTTCGTGTCTAAAATTTTAAATTTTTCTACTAAATATTAAACAATACACAATTGTAAATAAATAGTTATAAATAATTTTTTAATTAAATTAAATATTAATACTAATAATATTAATTTATAATATTTTGATTTATTGTTAAACAAGTCTTTACATTAATAAACACAAAAATAATTTATTATAAATATCATCTATAAATAATTACTTTAAAAAAATATATGATTAGTCTAATTTTTTCAAATAAAATTTTGATTATTTGTCCAAAAACTATTTCAATACTGTGCAATTTTTGCAATAATTATGGAGCATTACGTTCAAAGAAAAAAAAAATTAAAAAAGAAATCGATAAAAATTAAATATTAAAATAAAAATAATTATTATTACAAAGTAACACATGTAATAGAAAGTGTATAAAAGATTTCTTATAAATAATATTATTACAACCTGACACGTGTCATGTTTTAATTGAAAATGTATTAGCTTTTTGTTACTTATATACTGTATAACCTTTTCCAACAAAGAGAGTTTGTGTGTAGTTATTGAACTTCAAGAATTTAGTTAGTTCGGTCAAACGGTATTATTTATTTAATTTTAAAAGTTATTTCATTTGTTATGATTAGTTAACTTGTTTTCCGGTCTTTTTCCAAAGTTTCATTTTGACAAATGCTACTCATATAAAGTATTTAAATCCTTGGAATTAATGTAAATCATTTGGTTAATTGGTTAAAACAACTAATGATTTTATTGGATATAAAATATAATTTTGTCTATAAAACATGATTAAAATAACAATCATTGTATATATTTATAAAAAGTAAATTATATATTGATAAAAAAAATGTGTGGAGCACAAAAATAAAAAATTAATATATATATATATATATATTTAAATTATAGAACATAAAATATTTACTTTAAAGGATGTGGGAAACAGTCGTGCATCCTCTATACAAATTCTACGAGAATAATTAAAAGATTTGGTGGCAACTTGTTAAATTTCAAATTTTATTTCATATGTTTTGTTGTTAGAAAGACACTTTAAGAAAATACTTTAATATGTGATACTTGACTTACCGACTACTCATATACATTATTAAAATTGAGTCTTCCAACCAACATGTGAGTACTCGTTTGTCAGTCCCTCCAAGTTCAAAATTGCCAAGATTAGGTAGGTTTATTGACGGAGATGAGAGAAGATGTGAATATTTGATAGCGCCCGCGGAAGAAAAGACTTGGCAACACGCCAAAAATGAAATATCACCTTCAGATTTAATGAGGTAATGATTATATAGACTTGAAAACAATTAATACTTGTGAATTAGTGTAACAAAAATGAGAAAAAATTATTAATTGTATAAGAGCCTACAGAGAGATTGTAACTAAAGGCACCCAACACTATCTGCCAGTAGAAGAATCTCCGGTTCTCTTCTTCGATTCCTGGAGGTTCTCTTCTTCGATTCCTTTCGTTTGTCTGATTGAATTTTTGTAACTAAACCTTATTGGGTCTTGAACGATTGTTCTAGTGCATTTGATTTTCGATTGATTCAAAATCTGAAACAAAATGTGATTTTTTTGTGATTATTATTACTTTTATATATTATAATTGTTTGATGCTACTTTTTAAATATTACTATAATTGTTTGTGCAATCTGATGTCAATTCCTTGTATTTGTTAAGTGTCTGTGCACTGCTGACTTTTCTATGTATATTTGCTGACTTTTTAATATATTTTTGCAAGGATTTTATGGGCATGTCTCCCCCACCAGTGGTGGTAGCCGTTCAGTGGTGGTATGAAGATGTTATATTTTGTAGGTGCAGTGGTGATATGAAGTTCTGAACTGCCATGTAAAAGCAATGATTTAAAGTGATGGAAATTGTGATTTTGTTATATGGATTATGATTTTGATGATTGTTCTTTTGTTACTCATGCTATGTTAACTGCTTGCAATTTTACAAATTTTATGAATTTCGAGTTGCTCGATTGAGCCGAGTTCGAGCAGTAAATTTTGTTGTCGAGTCGAGCTCGAGCACAAAAAAAATCGGCTCGTCGATCTCTTGCTCGAGCCTGATAATTTTTTTCTGAGTCGGTTCGATAAACTCAAAGCTCGACTCGGATCGCTTCGTTTCCAGCCCTAAGAGCTAGACACCAGAACTTGGATAATAGATTTTCCGCCATATCCATTATCTTCTTCATCATCTACTACTACTAGTATTATCAAATATCTATTGCTTAAGTTAGCTCAGTGATTTCACTTATATTGAAGGCATGTTCAATCACTACACATGCAGATAACACTTGAATACATGTCCCAACACGAAAAGTTTAGCTGCTTCTGTCCACAGCTCGACTACTGTTTATGCAAACCAGGATAATTCCGCACAAAGAATTGGACACAGTTTGATCATCTACATGAGAATAAGAGAAAATGGTCATTTATTTTATATCAACAAATATATCATCAATCAGTTTTAATTTCTTGCAAACACAAATCAAATAAGAAATATCAACAATAATATATCATCAATTAGTTCTCTTGCAAACACAAATCATCCATGGGACCTAGAATGAAAGAACTTGAAGATTGCATTATCTAGGCACAACCCTTTCAAATGCAGAATAATTCAACATCACAAATATCAATGTTCTTAAGCTTAGAAAATAAGTTACAATACCGAGATCCATTTTGATTTAATAGAAGCTAAAATAGCATATAGCTAGCTCCAACTAGCAAATAGAGTAACTCCTCAAGGCATAGACTTTAGTGAGCCGGGACTCGCTGCACACAGTGTTTTTCCTCTTCCGATCTAAGAAGTGCTGTGCTTCAAGTTCTTTGTTTTTGGGGCAATCGAAAGTGCTGTGGTCGTGTTTCTTGCTATGGCAAATTTCACAATTCTTGAGATAAAGCTTTGATGCTGTCCAATCACAACAAAACTCGGAACAACAAACCCAATTGATTTCATCGAAAATCGGATAACAACGGACTTCATACAACTCCCGATCAAATCATTCAAATGTTGCACCTTTTGGGACATAGTCAAAGAAATGGCACTTGCTGTAGCAAACTTCGCAAGACTCATTGTGGCACAATTCAGAAGGGGAGTGAATAGTTAAATTCATAGATTATATAGCAACAACAACGTTCAATATGAAAAATAAGTGAAGAATAAAATCCTAAGGCTAAAATTAGTTGTTTCAAATGGCAAAATTGAGGGATTGCATACCGGAATTGGAACAAGTTTTGGGTGCAGGATCCAATCAGACGAAGAATTGTTGTAACCTAATATGAGACACAGTTTTTTACCAGTGGAAGTAAGGGACGGAGATATTATTCCGGGATACTGGTGGCCCACATATAAATAATTCTTCCTTTTTTTTATTGATTAAATGCGTAAAATATCTAAATAACCTCTTTAAAATAAAATAAAAACGACATCAAAATATTTCAAGCAATCGTTGAACTCAGAGAACCACGCGGACGACGCCTCAATATAAAATGCAGAAATAGACGTGTCCGTCCACGAGAGCTGGACAATTACAAATTTATGTCACGGTAAAAATTGTATTTACCATAGTTGATACTCTACTAGAAAATTATATATACTCGATCTGTATGTACAATTAAATCTCTAGCTTGTTCAAAACACATTCAAGTAAAATTTCTTTATTTACGGTACTTTTAACACACGCTCAATAAATCTACATGACTTCTCTCGCGCGCCGCCCCGGAGCCCTAACCTCTCCGCCGCCGCCGCCGCCGTTCGTGGCTCTGGACTCCGACTTCACCGTCATCCTCGGCGGCCTCCTCTGCGCCCTCATCTGCACACTCGGCCTCGTCGCCGTCGCGCGCTGCTCCTGGATCCGCCGCGGAGGCGGCCCGACGTTGGGAACAGCGCCGTCGCCGGCCAACAAGGGGCTGAATAAGAAGGTCCTGAGGTCGCTGCCGAAGCAGATCTTCGGCGAAGGCGAGATTCCGGCGGATCGGGCCGAGAGGCTCTCCGATTGCGCCATTTGCCTCTCGGATTTCGCGGAGGGGGAGGAGATCCGCGTGCTCCCGCAGTGCGCCCACGCCTTCCACGTGGCGTGCGTCGACACGTGGCTCGGATCTCATTCGTCCTGCCCGTCTTGCCGCGCGATTTTGGCGGCGGCGCCGCCGTGCGAGAGGTGCGGCTACGGCAGTTTGCGGCCGGAAAGTGAGAACCACGTGGATGGTTTTTTGGCTTGAAGTCATTTATCGATGTATGTACTTAAGTAGATATAGTTTACAGTATATGGTTTTGGACTTATATATTTATAGTAAATCAAAATTTCAAATATAAAAACTCTAATTTGAAATATTTAAAATAATTAGGTGCATTGCATTTTTATCATTCAAAATTGAAAATAAATAATTAGTTTTTTTCTAGAAAATTCGAAACAATATCGAGGTTTGCCAACCTATACGCGATAGTCAACAAAAAATGAGTCCAATATATCGAAACTCACCAATATATGTGCTAGATCCACAACTACATTTCATGCAAGAAGCATGTTTCATTGTGTTTCAGTTATACAGGTGAATCATGTGATTGCATAATTGCATAAAAAGTTATACAGGTGAATCGTGTGATTGCATAATTGCATAAACACCTTTTTTTTCTTCTTTCTGTAATATTAAGGAACAAAATATATTGGTTTTAATTATTATAAAAAAATCACTTTTAAAATTACAAAAAGCAACAGAGATAGTATATACTAATATACCTCAACAAAGTTAAATTTAAAATTTTACCAGGATAAAAGTAGTGTAGTTGTATAAGTTAAAAATGTTAAATTTAAATATTTAACAATTAACATGATAAAAGTAGTGTTCCTAATTATATAAAAACATTTAAAATTACTTAAATTTTAAAATTTTCCTTTTTTTAGAAATTTAAATTTAAATTATAATTAGAAACCCTAAAACATCAATCCCAACAAAATTCAACAAATTCAAACATCACTCTACACATCAAACATTTTCAAAGGGGCATTTTTCTTCTATAAAACAAGTGCAGCAACAAACACCCCAAAATCCTCTTGGTGAAATTTCTTAAAATTGCACAAATTCATCGAATCATCGATCATCACCTTCAAAGCCTTCTCCCGCCTTTGCAGAGTCTTGCTTAGCTCCGACAGCGAAGAACTCCGTGATGACTTCCAACGGCATGCCCTTAGTCTCCGGGACCCGCAGGAATATGAAGACCCACGAGACGACGCAAACGACCGCGTAAATACCGAAAACGCCCCCCAGCCCGATCGAGCTCAGCATCACGGGGAGCGTGTATGTCACGATGACATCACAGATCCAGAAGACCAACGCGCAGATTGCGATGCAGATCCCACGGACCCTCGTCGGGAATATCTCCGAGCAGAGGATGTTCGGAATGGGCCCATAGCCCATCACGAAGGTGCAGAAGTAGATCACAACGCATATAGTCGAGATTATGGCGTGGGCCAGGGTTCCAAAATGGATCACGTTCCCGAGGACGAGGGCAATGAGCGAGATTATAAGAACGGGTATTGTAGTCAGCAAGAGGGACCTGAACAGAAAAATGGAATCAAGAACGAGGCGTAAAAAATTAATCTTGAAAAGGAAAATTTTCGATTTTAGAAGTTTGTTGGGACCTTTTTGTAATTAGATCAAAGTTTGATTGATATATACTAGTATATATTTTTTTTGTAATTAACCCTATGAACAAAACGAAAGACTCCATATACTGTATCTTTGAAAATTAAAAATACCTCATCATGGATATTCCATAAAATATCTTACATGCATCAAGGACTCAGATGTGAACTAATAATTTTTTTACCAAATTACCCCCGCACCCCCAAAAAATGCAGATTGTCTTTTTGGCTTGGGTATTTTGCGAATTTAGAAGTATTTGGGGATTTTTTTTAATTAGATCAAAGTTTGATACTTTTTTGTAATTAACCCTATGAAGAAGCCGAAAGAATCGACGTGGTATCAAGAAGAGCACGACCAAAATGCTAAGACCAAAATTTGCCCCGATATTTAGCTAAATTACAAAACACTCCATATATCTTTGAAATTTTAAAATAACTCCTCATGGTATTGCATAAAATATGTTGGAGATCCATAATAACATAAAATACGTAAAAACGAGGGGTCAGACTTGTATTTTAAATAGTGTAAGGCTCAATCGATTCATCACATAACAGAAAACCACCCTTAACTTCAGCTAAAAATCAAACCTTTACGGTGGTTTTAATTTGAAAAGTTAACTTTTTTCTTTTTGTTTGCATAGTAGCATAAACGAACGTCAGGAAAATAAACGAGATAAAAACATTTCGAATATAAGTTTTTACCTTCTACCAGCCACGTCCATGAACCTCATAGCAACCGCAATACTCGGAAGCATCAAAAGATTGGTCAAAGCACTTATGAGAAAAGAAGCCGAGTCCGACCCTAACCCGAGGTTCGAGAGAAGAACCTCCACGCCCGCCTGCTGGAGAATTTGAGGCGTGTAGTACAAAACTCCATTGATACCAGAAAACTGCACACAAAGCACGAGACGAGACAACATGAAATAATATATACGACTCCGAATAAGAAACTATAAACAAGGCGATAGATCACCTGCTGCAGTATTTGAATCCCAATCCCGACAATCAAAGCCCGTTTCACCCCAGGCTCGAGAAGCGCCGCCAGAGTCGGCACTCTCTCGACCGCTTCCGACGGATGCACCATAGCCGGGCCCGCCAGGTGTCGGTCCATAAGTTCCTTCGAGTACAGAGCCGGCTGGCTAACCAAAGCCGCAGCCTGCACGTAATCCCCCTCCACCGGACCTCCATCTCCGACTCCGGCTCCAGGGATCGAGACGAGGGACCCACGCCTCGAACCAGGGGGCCCACCACCAAACTCCTCGTGAAGATAAACCCTTTTAAACCCACCTTCCTTCTCCCCATCTTCTCTCTCCCGTTCGGACCATTTCCAAGCCAGCTGCCATCCTCCACCAATCCCCGTGCTCCCGACCCCACCTTCCACTCCTTGGAAGAGACTAATGTTTCGCCTCACGTGGGCAATATTGTCTTTTTCCGTACCCGTCGCCTGGCGGGAAATCAAAGGGCTGTGGAGATTATTGTTTTCGCCGTCTGAGTTGTCGGGCTCGGACGGGTATTCGCCCTCGCCTTGAAGACTCTCTTCGTCCCAATCTTCTTTTTTCATGTTGGCAGGGTCCACGTTGCTGAACATGCTCCCGAAGTTGGGGAAGAGCATGCTGCTGCCGCCGCCACCTGGCTCGGGGAGCTTCTCGTGGACGCTGCCGAAGAGGGTGACGAGAGGGTCCATGAAGGTCATGCTCTGGTTGGCCAGGCTGCCGTTGCGGGAGACGAGGCTGAGACGGCTCTGCCCGGTGACGGGCCGGGCCACCCACGAGAGCCCGGCCTCGGGTCCATACAGCTTGAATGGGTTGTCGTCTGCTTCGGTTTGCTCGTCGTGTTCGTCGGCAGGCCCGATTATGTACTCTTCTATGGAGGTGTCGGGCCCGACCGATAACCCCTCGACCAATAGAGCCATTTCACCTGTGGATAAAAATGGTGAGTTTGAACATTTTTACCAACTAGAACTATATTGCACTATGAATATATTGGAAAAGAATTTCTGTGCATATAACATATTTATATTTCGTTATCATAATCAATCATCATATTCATACTAATAACACAAGCAGTCATAAACAAAAGAAATGGTCTTGATCACACATGATAACCTATAGTGGAATTATATCAAAAGGGGCTTACATGTTACAATACACGTTTTCAATGAGGCTGTTTCATTACTCAATCTCAAGAAAAAGTTTATCATCAAGAAAAAGTTACTCCAATACACGGTCATACGGAATTGCAACCACGCGGAAATAAAAAAGAGACCATTAGTAACTAATTTAGATCCCATCAATCGATCACAAGAAAAAGTTTCATTCTGATTACAAAAACGAACTAACTAACTTTTGTTCTATAAATGCAGAGGTGGGGGGAGGGTGAGGTGTTTTGCTTACGAAGAAACAAGTGTGATACATATATAATCTCAGGGGGCAATTTTTTTAATTTTTTTTTTTTTAAATTTTAAAAGTGATTTTTTTTTTTTATAATTAAGACTTAACTTACCTCAAGGGTACTTTTTGTATATAACTCAAATATCTTGTTTTGAGCTTCGACTTTACTACATCTTATACGCAACAATCAACCAACAAAAATTACATCACTATCTCCAAAACTATAAATATCCAAAATCAAGCCAACCAAATAGAAAAAAAAACATCTAAACTCTAGAGATAAAGCATTGGAGAGAATTAATACCAGAAACGTCTTCTCTACCCCGCAACTGCTGCAGAACCCGTTTCGCCTCCCTCATCCTGCCCTTACTCACCAGCCACCTTGGAGACTCGGGTAAATAAAACACCGTCAGCCCAAAATACAACATAGAAGGAATCGAAAGGACCCCTAGCATCAACCGCCAGCTAGGCGTGGGCAATAACGACATTCCAAACACCATACAGTACGCCAAGAACATCCCTCCGGAGCCCGTGAACTGCGGGAGAGTGTTCAACCGGCCCCTTATTTCTGAAGGGGCAGTCTCGGATATATACAAAGGAACTAAAGTTACAGCAAGTCCAATGCCAAAGCCGTCTAAAAGTCTCGCTAAGAGCAAAACATACACGTTAGGGGACCACAGCATTATTAAACCGCTTAGGAAGTAAAATACAGAGGACATTATGAGCATCGGGCGTCGGCCGATCATATCGGAGATAGTTCCTGAGCAAGTGGTGATGACTGTGGCCCCGATTAGCGACATGGCGACTATGAGGCCTTCTACAGCTGCTCCCAATTCGAGTTCTTTTTTAATGTAGACGACGGCACCTGAACAAAAGAGAATATGCATTCAAACCGAAAAAAGTTGTAACCTTTAGCTTCATTTCGAATTTCGATGGAATTTGCTATTACAGTATATCGTTTTTCACAGAGCTTAAAATTAAAAATGACCTGCAATAGTTGCATTATCCCAACCCTGCAAAAAGTTTCCGATTGTGGCAGCAATGGCTACCAATGCAGCCCCATTCACCATCTTTTTTGTTTCACCGGAGAATCGAACTTCAATCTCTAAACAAACCTTTCTATCAGACGGGAAAAAAATAAAAATAAGATTAATCAATCACAAATAAACAACCCAGGTTGATGACATAGATCCTATGTGTACTAAACCAACATCCCACATCAAAATCAAGAAACAAGAAAAATCTAAAAGAGTGTAGTATAATTCTGAGATCTAAAAAAGGTGAAAAGACTCTCACCTTTTTACCTTTAGAGAAGCCGAACAAAAAAAGGGCTAACCCTCACCACAGAGAATTGAGAACAGCGATCGAAATATAAAGAGGCCAACTTTAATTGAGTTCGAGAGAGGTAAAAAGTTACAGCTCAGTAACTTTAAAAACACTTTCCTTGTACAGACCGTGTGACTACAAAAAAATTTAACGAGTGTCAGAAGCTGAAGCTGAACCTGAATTCACTTGAACACAGAGCCTACTTTTTTCTTCAAGATTTTTAAATGGGAATCCTTAACACGTGAATTGGAGGAGCCCAGAAGTTCAGAGATGAGAAGAATTCACGGAGCCTTATCAAAATTGAATCTTTTTCTTCGATTAGAATTTAGAAGTGAAAATTGGGGTTTGTTTGTAAGAGGATAAGAATACAGGGGCTGCAGGGGAAATTAAGAGATTTTATGTGGGTTGAAAATTTGGAGTGGAGTGAATTTTATTGAATTTTTTAAAGGGAGGGATTTGAAGAGGCCGAATGAAAACAAATGCACTTGGAGATGGAGTAGCCGACTAGTTGAACACATTACACTTGCACCATCTTTTATTCTCTCTTATTTATCAAGACATGAAAATTTAAAAACAATATTTATTTTTTAACAAAAAATAGAAATAAAAATATAATTTTCAATTAATAAAATAAATAATTGTAAGTAACATTTTAAAAAATAGGTAAAAAAGAAGTAAAATTGTCTTTTTTAGGATAAAAAAGTAAAATTCATCTTTTATGGCTTATACTCACTCTGTTCAATAGCTATAGGCAATTGTGGTCAACGTTGATTTTTTTTGTCCGTCCAATACATATGATAAACAGTATACGGAAATTATGAAAAAATAACTAAAATATAATTTAACTATTGAATTTTATTTTAATAATTTTTTCATAATTTTTGTATATTGTTTATCATATGTATTGGACGGACCAAAAAAATAACGTTGATCACATGTGCCTATATCTCTAGGACAGAGGTAGTATTTATTTGTACGGAATTGTTCCTATTTATATGGAATAGATTTGAATATTTTGAGTTTTTAGTGGGATTAGATCATTTTAAAAAGTTATCAAAACATATAACAATCAATGTGTTTTTGAGAAATAATCTTATTTCTTCTACCAAACAAGTGTAAATGTATTTTTAAGTTAAAAATATAAAGTAATTAAAATATAATGATAACTTAAACAATGATAAAATAAAATTATTTAATTTTTTAGTAATGTTTATGTTATTATTTACTAGACATTCAAATAAGAAAAGTATTAATCTTGTTCAATTAATCAAAATTAAAACAAATACTTTAAACATGAAAACCAAGATAAAAATTAAAACATAAAATGCATAAATAAAAACATAGAGTTTGCTGTGGAAACAAGAATTGGACTTGCAAACTTAGATAGTTATTTACCCATGCAATATTTATTTTTTTCGCTGACTCAAGAGTCAAGACAAAGTGTGACGGAACCCTTAGGACCAAAATTATAATTTTTCAATGATTGTATTTGTGAGGATTATAGTATAGTTTAGTCTATGTAAATATATAAAGTAAAAATACATCCTAAAATATATGTTTATTTTCATCGAGAGTCAACTAAAATTGAAAATAAAAATAAAATCTGTTAGCTCGTTATGACATATTTCATGTGGTATGTTTTTTTGTACTTTATTTTAATAATTGTATTTTTGTACATATTTGATAGTTTTGTTTTTATCAATGATAGGAAGTCGACAATCGAATGGAAGCAGGTGGAGCCACGTGATGTGAGAGAACACGACACCTGATTCATCGTTAGCCCATAAAATTAACAGTTATTACGGCCCATCATTGTGATAGTTAAGCCCAAATTAGTATTCTCCTTTCATGTCCACGAATTATTTTTCTGAAGCCCAGATTCATCGTTAGCCCAAACCCTTTTTCTCCCGTACTTTCATTCGGAGATTCTTCACCCCCAAAACCATCGGCCGCGCCACCTCCCGCCACCACCTCACGCCGCAGATCGACACAGAGCTCTAGTACGCAAACTCTTACTTTTAATTTTAATTTTAATTTCAATTTATTACCATTTGTGATTCTCCGTCGTCGTTGATTGATTTATTTTCTGCAATTTCATGACATTCGCCGGAACAGATTACATATTTTCGCACGTGCTGATTAAATTAGCTCCGACCAATGGCTGCTACTAAGGCCTCTAATATGTTTCGTGGTACTCATTTTCCGTGCCTTTTTTCTTCTACTCAGTTTAGTTTTATTTTGCAGTTTTGTTCGATTCCCTTTCATTTTGAATTTTCTTGTACTTCTGTGTCACCGAATATGAATAGGCTAGCTTTATGTCTGCAAACGAGTTGAGCTGATCGATCACTTCGCTAATAAGCTCGACGAGCAGCTCGATTAGTTACCACTGGTTGGTAGTGTAGTAGTATTAGACTTACTATTAGTAACCACTAGTTTGGATAAGTTTTATCGTAAGCGCAACTTCAACTTTCTGTATAATTTGAACATTATCGAGTTGGCCTCAAGCATGCCTTCGAGTCGAGCTTGAGAAGCTGCTATATTAGTAAATCTTCTCGAGATCACAACTTGCTCGACTTGTTTGCAGCTCTATGTGTAGTTTCTATAGGAAATTAATTGGCTAATTGTATTATGTGGAATATTTGTTTCGGATTTATTTTTTTCATTTAGCACTTCTACATACGTGATCTTCATTTAGAACTATATTTATCTGCGTGATATACGATATATAGGTAATTTAGCTCTAAGTTCATTGTAATCTTGCAAAAACTAGAGTCTAGACTAATATTCTCATTGCATAATGGGAGAAAACATCAGTTGGCCGTTCGATTCTTGGTGGTCTCAACAACACTGCGTTCGGGGCAAGCAAGCCATCTTCCCAGTTTACACATGCTGATTTCTCATCTCAAGTTAGTATTTATTTCTCATCGTTCTTTATAAGAGTGCAATATTTAACTACTGTGCTCTTTTGTTTGTGGGGGATTAAAACGAGTAGATGTTGAGATTTTCTATTTTCAATTCATCTTTTTTTTTTCTGCAATGAGTTTCCTTTATAAAAATCTCTTTTGGATTTGGTATATGGTTAAATGCGTGTAAATTTATTTGGCCTCCCTCCAGCAAATGAGGACTTTCATACAGATGAGGACGAACCTGAAAGTGGTGGATAACTCGGGGGCGAAGAAGATAATGTGCATACAGGCTTTGAAAGGAAGGAAAGGAGCTCGTTTGGGGGATATGATAGTTGCGTCAGTGAAAGAGGCACACATGGGAGGGAAGGTGAAAAAAGGAGAGGTCGTCTATGCTGTTGTGGTCCGTGCTGCCATGCCACGTGGGCGGTGTGATGGTAGTGAGGTCAAGTTTGACGACAATGCAGCTGTGCTCATCAACAAGCAAGGTGAGCCCATAGGGACAAGGGTGTTTGGGCCCGTCCCTCATGAGTTGAGGAAAAAGAAGCACCTCAAGATTCTGAGTCTTGCCGAGCATATTGCGTAAGCATGCTTTGATGCATCTTGTTTTATGTGAAATTTCATTTTTCGAATAATTTTGACATTGTCACATGACCTTGTGGAACTTGTTTGGGGTGTTCGATTCTGTGTTGAACTCTGTTTTTCTTTTGTACCCTTTAATTTTTAAATATTCGGGTGATTGTTCCGAAAATTAGCGGGATCAATTTTAAAAGTTATATGTAAATAACTTTTTGTTTGTTCATCTTTACTTGTGGTTGAAACTGTTAAAAAAATAAATTAGGATGAAATAATTTCAAAATAAGTTATACGGGTTCTACAAATGCGGTCACTGTAGTAATTTTATTTACCACACAAGATCTTTTACCTTTTAAGAGAAGCAATTTTATTTACCACACAAGTAAACTAACATAATAAATTAAATTAATAAAAAAATGGAAGAAAGAGGTGATCAAGAACAAGGGAGAAGAGATGAAGCAATGGCAAAAGAGTACGAAACCAAAATGCCTCCTCAGTTGCCACCTCTGGAGAGCAGTCCATATATCAAGAGCACCGATTTAGACAACAACTACAATCTTAGCAGTTATGGCCCCGTCGAGGTACACCTCATTCATAAGATCAAAAATATAATTGGACTTACAAACTAACTAAGATCATTTCTTTTCCGTATATATAGTAAATGACTATTTGTGAGTTTTTATAATAATAATAATAATAATAATAATAACTAATATAAATCATTAAATATTTTTTTAAAAATATAAATAATATTGTGATATTAACTAGATTTTTATACTTCAAATTATTTATTCAAATTATTTTAATTTATTATGGAACAATTTTAATCAAGCTGAAATGAAGTGATCTGGATTAAACTGAACTGAATCGATCTAAACTGAAATAAAATTGACATAAATTAAGTGCAAAAAAAAAAAAGTCTTTATTGTTAAATGCATTACATATCATTGGAAATGTATAAAGTAATACAGTAAAATATAATATTGTGAAAAATGTGGGTTAAAATAAAAAAAAAAATCTCGTTGTGAGATTTGTTTCTTTTCCTAATCCGATTTTCATTTCAAGCGGTATGTTCAACAAAGAGAGTTTGTTTGTAGTCAATGAACTTCAAGACCAATGGAAAATTACTCAGTGGATTTAGTTAGTTTGGTCAAACGGTAATATTAATTTAATCAATTGTAGTCCAAATTTATTTTTATTTTTTATTTTTTATTTTTATAAAATCATAAATATAATTAGTTTAATAAATATTTTAAAATATAATTTTTATCTTTTATTATTATATATTAAAATATATTTTTTCTATTTAATTGATTTTTTAAATACAAATATAAAAATATACATTATTTTTATTTTAAAAAATTATTATTATTTTTTTTTTTTGCGTAATATATATTTTATATAGGTAAATTATTATTTGGACCCTTACCCCATGCTAATTTACATGGTCCCCTCTTTTATTATATAAACTTAAAAAAAAAATATTAGGGTTTTTTTCTCTTTTTTTTTTCCTCTCTCGCCTCCATTCTCTTTCTCCCGATCGAAAGAAAACAACGCTGTAGAAAAGAAGACGGAGAAGGCGATTTCATGTTCGACATCTACGACGGCGGTGTAGGCGATTTCCTGTTCGACGGCGTAAACGGCGAAGCGATCTCCTCTTCGTTCACGCTCTTCACGGCGTGATTCGGCGGCGGCTTTCGGCATCCAATTCGTCTGCGTACACGAATGGCGTACACGCATCAATCATACGGGAACGAGAATCGTCGATTGATGCGGCGATGGCGACGAGAATCGTCGATTGATGCGGTGATGGGAATCGTCGACTGAAGCGATGACGGGAATCGGCGGCACAACACCTCCTGATTTCGTAGCACAACTGGGGAGAAAAAGCTTCCTTCCAAAGAATGGCGGATCCGCCGACCGATGATCAGATCTCCGAATTCAAGGAAGCATTCTCTCTATTCAACAAGGACGACGACTGTCAGTCACTATTCTTATCGATCAATTCAATTACGCGTTTTTTTTGTTTTTGCTTTGATATGTTTTTCGCGTAGATCCATCGATATGTTATTGATTTTTCTTGAAGTTTATTATTTTTCTAAGTTAATTTTGATTTTTTTTGGGTGTGCTGGAGAAATATTTATCTTGTGTGGGTTTGGAGTTTTACGATCTGCTGTTGATGATTTTGCGTTCATGTGATATATATCTTTAATGGAGATGCGTTGGTGATTGATTTTTGGATATATAAGGAACAATAGAGTTTCATTTGATGTTTTTGTTAGATTGTATTTTTTGTATCATTCTTTCTGAATTATGTTTTGCATTTACGGGACATCGAGTGATGAGTTATATGCTTTATAGTAGAAAGAGTTGACTGGAATGTTTGGGTATGCCTCATCTGTTTATCATCAGAATTCAAAAGAGGAATGGCCATGAGAAAGTGACTGATGCTAACTTATTACATATTAGATGGATCAATGTACCAGTCACCACAATTGTACAACTTGTTCGCATCTAGAGTTGTTAGTATGCCTTTACCTATCATGTGTTTTCTGTTTTTATAGCTTATTGCCTGTATTAGCATTTGCCAATGTTCTTTATCAAAGTGTTTTGTACGTGTTTGGTTTATTTATTTATGTCGGGGGTTAGATGATTTGTTTGAAACCTTATGTAGTTTCTACTAGCTGGTATGTTGTTGATTGTGTGGAAAGATTAAGTTCTTTGTAAGTATTTACATTAATTTTCTTTTTACTCGCATGTAAAATTTGAATTACTATTATTCGGGTCTTTTACTGTGCCTGAGTTGTGGGACTAAAAAATCTTAACGTCAAAATTCTAGTTTTTTAAAACTTTTCTATAATTTGATGTCATTAGATGAATATCTGAACGTAAAATATCCTCATATTTTTTTACTTTATTTTCCTTTGATTATATGGAACCTATGAGCATATACAATACTTTGATTTTAAGTTTTATTGATTTAACACTGAACATATAATGAATTTGATTCCAAAATCTTCTTGTTTTAACTTAAAATCTTCTTAATTCTTACACGGAAATCTTCTTAGTTTTACATTGAATTTTGGGACAGTAAAGAGTCACTAGTCGGATATTAATTTGGGAGCTATCGCTTCTGTTTCAAGTCATGTGATAACTTATTAACTGCTTATTAGAATTCTTGTTTTTTATACTAGCTATTTTGAATATTTACATTTGACTTGATTACATTTGTTCCTATGTATGGGACAAGTGAGTTTTCATTTTTGCTTTGATGAAATTATCTATGTTTTTGTATGGCATTCTTCTCTGTTTAGCTGACCAATTACTCAAGTCTTATTACTAAATCATAATATTCTTTTTTGTTCTACTATGTTTCATACTGAGTTCTACTCTGTTTTTTACTGAATTCTACTTTATTTTTAATATTTTATGTTGTGTTTTTATAGGATGACGAGGATAGTTACGTTGTGCACGCTCTTTTATGAAGATCAATAAAGTTGAGTGAATTCTTCTCTATTTTTATGAAATGTGTGCATTTTTCAGTTGATTTTTCAGATAGTGTTAAAGTAATCAATGTTTATTCTTAAGATAACAATAATGATGGTCTGAAACCTTGTTTTCTGAATTCTTCTATCTTTAATATTGAATTTACTCTGGTTTACTCTTTAATTTAATTCTTGCTATTTTTGTGGACATTAATTCGGGAGCTATTGCTTCTTTATCCAGTCATATGATAACTTATTAACTGTATATTTGAATTCTAATTTTTGTGTACTATTTTTTAATGTTTTTATTTTGAATTGTACAAAGATTATGCGTTTATAATTTGGTTGGTGTTTTTTGTATTCTACTGTTTTTTGGAGTGAGTTATACTCTGTATTATATTGAGTTCTACCCTGTTTTATTAATACCTTTCTGTTGTGTTTTTTTAGGATAACGAGGGTGGTTATGCACCCTGTTTCTGGAGGTCAAAGTTTAGAAGTTCTTTAACCGAATACAAGTTTCAGATTTCCCGCAGTCTTATATGATTATGTCCCCTGATTTTTCTTTTATATTTTGGAAATGGGATGTGTAGATCACATTGATTTTTTTATTGTTGATGACATTCTATGGTTGTTTTTTTTATTTTTTTTGTCCTATTGAACAGTATTTTTTATTACACTGAGAATTATGGTAAGTTTTTTTTTATTCATGTATTAGATGTAGTGTACAAATACTGTAGAATTCATGATAAAATGGAGTAGAATATGACCATAAAGAGAGTAGAATACACTACTAATGCAGTATAACTCATTAAGTCATTGTGCCGCCCTTGGATCAAGTTCGCCTCCCACGATTATAGATCGCCTCGCTCGATCATTCACCGCCGATGACGGCCCCGATCGTTCACCGTCAAATGCCTTTCGATACAAGACCTTTCGATTATTGTTCGCATCTCTCGATTATTGTTGCATTTCGATACAAGACCCCCCCTCCCTTTATCCCTTTATAAACCGCCTGTGCCGCCAAAGGCGGCCGTGATCCTTCGTCTTCCTCGATTATTGTTCGTCTCCCTCGATTATTGTTGTCACTTCGATACAAGACCTTACAATACAAGACCTTTCGATACAAGACCCGCCATTTATCCCTTTATAAACCCTATGTACTGGCAAAGGCGGCCGTGATCCTTCGCCTCTCTTGATTATTGTTCGCCTCTCTCGATTATTGTTGTCACTTCGATGCAAGAATTTTCGATACAAGACCCCCCCTTTTATCCCTTTATTAAAATTCTGAAGCCGTCGAAGGTGGCCGTAATCATCGTTTGCCTCCCTCGATTATTGTTTGCCACTCTCGATTATTGTTGCCTCCCTCGATTATTGTTGCCTCTTCGATTATTATTGCCACTTCGATACAAGACCTTTCGATACAAGACCCCCCCCCCCCCCCCTTTATCCCTTTATTAAAATTCTGAAACCGCCGAAGGTGGCCGTAATCATTATTTGCCTCCCTCGATTATTGTTTGCCTTCCTCGATTATTGTTGCCTCCCTCGATTATTGTTGTAGAATGCATCAATAAATGGAGTAGAATATGATACAGAATAGAGTAGAATACACTACTAAATGCAGTAGACCTCATTACAACAACATAATGACCTCGATTATTGTTTGCCTCCCTCGATTATTGTTGCCACTTCGATTATTGTTGCCACTTCGATACAAGACCTTTCGATACAAGACCTTTCGATACAAGACCCCCCTTTATCCCTTTATTAAAAATTTTAAGCCGCCGAAGGTGGCCGTAATCATTGTTTGTCTCCCTCGATTATTGTTTCCTCCCTCGATTATTGTTGCCAATTCGATTATTGTTGCCTCCCTCGATTATTGTTAGCTCCCTCGATTATTGTTGCCTCTTCGATTATTGTTTCCACTTCGATACAAAACCTTTCGATACAAGACCTTTCTACACAAGACCCCCCCTTTATCCCTTTATTAAAATTCTGAAGCCGCCGAAGGTGGCCGTAATCATTGTTTGCCTCCCTCGATTATTGTTTGTCTCCCTCGATTATTGTTGCCTCGATTATTGTTTGCCTCCCTCGATTATTGTTTGCCTCCCTCGATTATTGTTGTAGAATGCATTAATTAATGGAGTAGAATATGATACAGATTAGAGTAGAATGCACTACTAAATGCAGTAGAACTCATTAGAACAAGGTAATTTCCTCGATTATTGTTTGCCTCCCTCGATTATTGTTGCCACTTCGATACAAGACCTTTCGATACAAGACCTTTCGATACAAGACCTTTCGATACAAGACCCCCCCTTTATCCCTTTATTAAAATTCTGAAGCCGCCGAAGGTGGCCGTAATCATTGTTTGCCTCCCTCGATTATTGTTTCCTCCCTCGATTATTGTTTGCCTCCCTCCCTCGATTATTGTTGCCACTTCGATACAAGACCTTTCGATACAAGACCTTTCGATACAAGACCCCCCCTTTATCCCTTTATTAAAATTCTGAAGCCGCCGAAGGTGGCCGTAATCATTGTTTGCCTCCCTCGATTATTGTTTCCTCCCTCGATTATTGTTTGCCTCTCTCGATTATTGTTGCCACTTCGATACAAGACCTTTCGATACAAGACCGTTCGATACAAGACCCCCCCTTTATCCCTTTATTAAAATTCTGAAGCCGCCGAAGGTGGCCGTAATCATTGTTTGCCTCCCTCGATTATTGATTGCCTCCCTCGATTATTGTTTGCCTCCCTCGATTATTGTTGTAGAATGCATTAATAAATGGAGTAGAATTTGATACAGATTAGAGTAGAATGCACTACTAAATGCAGTAGAACTCATTAGAACAAGGTAATTTCCTCGATTATTGTTTGCCTCCCTCGATTATTGTTGCCACTTCGATACAAGACCTTTCGATACAAGACCCCCCCCCCCCCCCCTTTATACCTTTATTAAAATTCTGAAGCCGTCAAAGGTGGCCGTAATCATTGTTTGCCTCCCTCGATTATTGTTTGCCTCCCTCCCTCGATTATTGTTACCACTTCGATACAAGACCTTTCGATACAAGACCCCCCCTTTATCCATTTATTAAAATTCTGAAGCCGCCGAAGGTGGCCGTAATCATTGTTTGCCTCCCTCGATTATTGTTTCCTCCCTCGATTATTGTTTGCCTCCCTCGATTATTGTTGCCACTTCGATACAAAACCTTTCGATACAAGACCGTTCGATACAAGACCCCCCCCCCTTTATCCCTTTATTAAAATTCTGAAGCCGCCGAAGGTGGCCGTAATCATTGTTTGCCTCCCTCGATTATTGTTTGTCTCCCTCGATTATTGTTGCCTCGATTATTGTTTGCCTCCCTCGATTATTGTTTGCCTCCCTCGATTATTGTTGTAGAATGCATTAATTAATGGAGTAGAATATGATACAAATTAGAGTAGAATGCACTACTAAATGCAGTAGAACTCATTAGAACAAGGTAATTTCCTCGATTATTGTTTGCCTCCCTCGATTATTGTTGCCACTTCGATACAAGACCTTTCGATACAAGACCTTTCGATACAAGACCCCCCCTTTATCCCTTTATTAAAATTCTGAAGCCGCCGAAGGTGGCCGTAATCATTGTTTGTCTCCCTCGATTATTGTTTCCTCCCTCGATTATTGTTTGCCTCCCTCCCTCGATTATTGTTGCCACTTCGATACAAGACCTTTCGATACAAGACCTTTCGATACAAGACCCCCCCTTTATCCCTTTATTAAAATTCTGAAGCCGCCGAAGGTGGCCGTAATCATTGTTTGCCTCCCTCGATTATTGTTTCCTCCCTCGATTATTGTTTGCCTCTCTCGATTATTGTTGCCACTTCGATACAAGACCTTTCGATACAAGACCGTTCGATACAAGACCCCCCCTTTATCCCTTTATTAAAATTCTGAAGCCGCCGAAGGTGGCCGTAATCATTGTTTGCCTCCCTCGATTATTGATTGCCTCCCTCGATTATTGTTTGCCTCCCTCGATTATTGTTGTAGAATGCATTAATAAATGGAGTAGAATTTGATACAGATTAGAGTAGAATGCACTACTAAATGCAGTAGAACTCATTAGAACAAGGTAATTTCCTCGATTATTGTTTGCCTCCCTCGATTATTGTTGCCACTTCGATACAAGACCTTTCGATACAAGACCTTTCGATACAAGACCCCCCCCCCCCTTTATACCTTTATTAAAATTCTGAAGCCGCCAAAGGTGGCCGTAATCATTGTTTGCCTCCCTCGATTATTGTTTCCTCCCTCGATTATTGTTTGCCTCCCTCCCTCGATTATTGTTACCACTTCGATACAAGACCTTTCGATACAAGACCCCCCCTTTATCCCTTTATTAAAATTCTGAAGCCGCCGAAGGTGGCCGTAATCATTGTTTGCCTCCCTCGATTATTGTTTCCTCCCTCGATTATTGTTTGCCTCCCTCGATTATTGTTGCCACTTCGATACAAAACCTTTCGATACAAGACCGTTCGATACAAGACCCCCCCTTTATCCCTTTATTAAAATTCTGAAGCCGCCGAAGGTGGCCGTAATCATTGTTTGCCTCCCTCGATTATTGTTTCCTCCCTTGATTATTGTTTGCCTCCCTCCCTCGATTATTGTTTCCTCCCTTGATTATTGTTTGCCTCCCTCCCTCCATTATTGTTGCCACTTCGATACAAGACCTTTCGATACAAGACCTTTCGATACAAGACCCCCCCTTTATCCCTTTATTAAAATTCTGAAGCCGCCGAAGGTGGCCGTAATCATTGTTTGCCTCCCTCGATTATTGTTTCCTCCCTCGATTATTGTTTGCCTCCCTCGATTATTGTTGCCACTTCGATACAAGACCTTTCGATACAAGACCCCCCCTTTATCCCTTTATTAAAATTTTGAAGCCGCCGAAGGTGGCCGTAATCATTGTTTGCCTCATTCGATTATGTTTGCCTCCCTCGATTATTGTTGCCTCCCTCAATTATTGTTGTAGAATGCATTAATAAATGGAGTAGAATATGATACAGATTAGAGTAGAATGCACTACTAAATGCAGTAGAACTCATTAGAACAAGGTAATTTCCTCGATTATTGTTTGCCTACCTCGATTATTGTTCGCCTCCCTCGAATATTGTTCGCCTCCCTCGATTACTGTTTGCCTCCCTTGATTATTGTTTGCCTCCCTCGATTATTGTTGCCACTTCGATACAAGACCTTTCGATACAAGACCTTTCGATACAAGACCCCCCCTTTATCCCTTTATTAAAATTCTGAAGCCGCCGAAGGTGGCCGTAATCATTGTTGCCTCACTCGATTATTGTTTCCTCCCTCGATTATTGTTTGCCTCCCTCGATTATTGTTGCCTCCCTCGATTATTGTTGCCACTTCGATACAAGACCTTTCGATACATGACCTTTCGATACAAGACCCCCCCTTTATCCCTTTATTAAAATTCTGAAGCCGCCGAAGGTGGCCGTAATCATTGTTTGCCTCCATCGATTATTGTTGCCTCCCTCGATTATTGTTGCCACTTTGATATAAGACCTTTCGATACATGACCTTTCGATACAAGACCTTTCGATACAAGACCCCCCCTTTATCCCTTTATTAAAATTCTGAAGCCGCCGAAGGTGGCCGTAATCATTGTTTGCCTCACTCGATTATGTTTGCATCCCTCGATTATTGTTGCCTCCCTCGATTATTGTTGTAGAATGCATTAATAAATGGAGTAGAATATGATACAGATTAGAGTAGAATGCACTACTAAATGCAGTAGAACTCATTAGAACAAGGTAATTTCCTCGATTATTGTTTGCCTACCTCGATTATTGTTCACCTCCCTCGATTACTGTTTGCCTCCCTTGATTATTGTTTGCCTCCCTCGATTATTGTTGCCACTTCGATACAAGACCTTTCGATACAAGACCTTTCGATACAAGACCCCCCTTTATCCCTTTATTAAAATTCTGAAGCCGCCGAAGGTGTCCGTAATCATTGTTTGCCTCCCTCGATTATTGTTTCCTCCCTCGATTATTGTTTGTCTCCCTCAATTATTGTTGCCACTTTGATACAAGACCTTTCGATACATGACCTTTCGATACAAGACCTTTCGATACAAGACCCCCCCTTTATCCCTTTATTAAAATTCTGAAGCCGCCGAAGGTGGCCGTAATCATTGTTTGCCTCCCTCGATTATTGTTGCCTCCCTCGATTATTGTTGCCACTTCGATACAAGACCTTTCGATACATGACCTTTCGATACAAGACCTTTCGATACAAGACCCCCCCCTTTATCCCTTTATTAAAATTCTGAAGCCGCCGAAGGTGGCCGTAATCATTGTTTGCCTCCATCGATTATTGTTGCCTCCCTCCATTATTGTTGCCTCCTTCCATTATTTTTGTAGAATGCATTAATAAATGGAGTAGAATATGATACATATTAGAGTAGAATGAACTATTAAATGCAGTAGAACTCTTTACAACAACATAATGACTACGATAATTGTTTGCCTCCCTCGATTATTGTTGTCAATTCGATACAAGACCCCCCCCCCCCCACTGGGTCCCTTTATAATCGAGGGAGGTGAACAATCACGGCCGCCTTCGGCGGCCGTGATTGTTCAACTCCCTCGATTATTGTTCACCTCCCTCAATTATTGTTCGCCTCCCTCGATTATTTTATAGGGTTTATGGTGGATTATATTATTCACTACAGTATAATCGATTATTAAACAAAGTACAATGTAATTTATAAATAGAGTACAAGTAAAAATTGAGGAGACTGTGTTTATAAATAGTGCAGAATACATTACTAACTGGTGTAGAATGCATAAAGATAGTACAAAGAACAAATCTATTTTTCAGATTCCAATCGCACTACAGCAAATTCATATTTTAGAACGGATTTAGATGTAATCAACAGCACCCATGCTCAGTTTTAAATACAAATTGATCAATTTCAAATACAACTTCCATCAAATACAAATTCCACAATTTCAAATACAAATTCAATACATTACACTGAACTCAATATCCTAATCAAATCAATTCATGTTCAAATATGTTCAAATACTCAGAAACCATGCTCACCTTTCGATACAAGACCCCCCCTTTATCCCTTTATTAAAATTCTGAAGCCGCCGAAGGTGGCCATAATCATTGTTTGCCTCCCTCGATTATTGTTGCCACTTCGATTATTGTTGCCACTTCGATACAAGACCTTTCGATACAAGACCCCCCCCCCCTTTATCCCTTTATTAAAATTCTGAAGCCGCCGAAAGTGGTCGTAATCATTGTTTGCCTCCCTCGATTATTGTTGCCTCCCTCGATTATTGTTGTAGAATGCATCAATAAATGAAGTAGAATATGATACAGAATAGAGTAGAATAGATTATTGTTGCCTCCCTCGATTATTTCTCTCCAATTTTAAGTAATTTTGTCTACCAAAGTAGATTTATCATTTCAAAAATTTTCATTATTCTTATAGAATAATTTATTTATTTATTATTAAATTTGAAAATTTAAAAATCAAGAACGAAAATAAACAATCATTAAGAAAAATAAAATCAAACTTCTTTATTGGATAAACGAAAAATACTTGCATTACATTGTATATTAATACTCATCATTACATTGTATATTACTACTCATCAATTAATATACTACCCCGTACATGTTAATAAATTGAATTGTACTTGGAAAAAAAGCCTTTGATCAATATCGACATCTCTTAGCAAAATTTGTCTTACAAGGAGATCATAATCTTTATCTCACCATCTATGGTTTCTGTATAGGGACACATTCCAACTATGAAGAAGTACTATCCAACAAGCTTCAAAACTTTTAAAACATTACAAAAACAAATAATATAAAACAAAAGTGATCATTTGCTTCTAGTATATAAATGAATATATCAAATAGATCAGCATCTTTATGACTAGAATTTGAGGAGGAAAAACAATGTAGGGCATATCACAGGAAAGCCAACTTCAGTTGAAAACACGAGAAAAGATGTGTATACCACGGACCACGCCCGACGAATTTTCATTTCTTTTCAGGCTCCTCTTCTTTCCCTCCATACCTACGCTTGAACTTGCCCGAGACTCTGAGCTATTTGCCTCTTTGCTCGGAAATGATAAACTTTAACGACCGGGTGGATCTTTGTCATCATCACATTGAGTAGCTAGTCCGCTTTGGGTCACGTAGGATATCCACTGCATCTGGGGGTGAATTCCCTTCATATTTTCCCCTAAACAAGAAGAACCCACAACTTAAAAACACTACTCCCACTTGCAGGTTAAAGATGGAGTCTCCTTCGTAATCATCCACACGACATCATCCCGACCTCAGGCGGGCTGATCAGGGACTCAGCCGATCACTTCGCGTTGCGTACAGTCAGCGATGGGGACGACATCTCGGTTTTCAGCTCAAACAACGTGTGGATCGACCACGTCTCGTTGGCGAAGGGAACCGACGGGCTCATCGACGTGATCGAAGGGTCCACGGCTATCACCATCTCAAACTGCAAATTCAACAATCACGATTCTGTGAGTAAAAAAAAAACTCTTAAATTCATGATGGCTATCATCATCATCATTATCGGTGACTTTCATCAAACACCTAGCGGCATTCTCTTTCCCCAATTCCGTACCGACTCGAGAACCCTAATTAGCGGCCCGATCTCTCCGGCGCCGATCGACACGCCTTTGCACGCCTGGAATCCGGCAATTAGAGACACTGATTTGCAGGCCCCCTCCTGAATTTCAATCCCCGACAAGTCGAGGAAATCGACGAAGCCGTTGATCTCCCCGGCGAATCTGATGGACCTCACCACGACAAACGAAGTCGTTGAGGACGGTGGTTGTTCTGATGGTGCTCGAGAAGAGATGAGAGATGAGAGATCCGGTGGTTATCTGGCGGCACGGTTGAGAGAGGAGAGCTCCGGTGTTCCTCGCGATTTCTTTGAGAAGATAGTGATTCTTTTGCGTGCGATTAGTGCTAGATCGCAAGTAAAATAATTAGGTCAAATTGGTTTTGTTTAAAGGTGGGGATCATATAGATCTATATGGGCCCCTATCCCATGGTATAGGCTCTCTTTTATATACTATATTTAATTATAATAAATGTCAAAAAATAATTAAAATATTATAATATAATTAAAATATTTTTTAAGGGAGTTCTGCTCATAAACAAATTTGCATATTTAAAAAGACCCTTATTTAATTTCCAAATATATTTCAATTTTCATGATTTGTTAACTGTTTTTCCTCGTTTAATTTCCAAATATATTTCAATTTTCATGATTTGTTAACTGTTTTTCCTTTGGCCATTTTGACGGTTGATTGGATCACCCACACCAATTTTCTGGAAAAGGCTACATTAACACCAGGTGTAGAGAAACTTCTCTACACCATCAATAATTTCTTGACATGTGGATTTTTTAATGTATTATATATATATATTATTAAATTTATATAAAATTCTTATATATGTAAAAAATCTAAACCGATACTTATGATAATTCTTTACTATAATAATATATGGTAAAAAATCAATCTTAAAAAATTAAATTTATATAAATCTAATTATATATGGATAAATATTGTACATTCCAATTCTACTTTTTAATATTAAAAAAATTCATTAATTCATTTACTTAAAAATTAATTTAATTTATTTCTATTATACATTATGTACCTAAGTAAAAAAAACGTGAATTTTATTCTTTAAAAATGATTTTAAAGAATTAATTAAATGAAAAATAAAATACATATAAATAAAATTTTAATTAAAATTGCTAAATGTTAAGAAATATTGCGCCAAATCCAATGTAATTTTGACGCCATTTTTTTTATATATAATTCTGTCCTGTCTAATTACTCTATTCATTTTCTTCTCAAACAATCCAGACATGTCGAACAAAGAACACTGTCAAGATCTTGTCGTGATGAGATGTTTTATGAGACAACTGATGAAAAAAGTGGGTCACAAAATCGTCGCGGACGCCGTGTATGAAGTTGCTCCTACGGCAAACATGTTGTTGAGAAACATGTACGAGGAGGAGTATAATATTTTACATTCAAATATTCCACTTGAATATAAATACTGGACGAAGATCGATGATGACATCTCCATGGTTTCGAGGCCTAAATTATATCGAAACCTTGTTCGGGTAGAAAATGATGATTGTTTCGTCGTTGATACCCCTCCGGTTATGGTAGGAGTATGTTTTTCCTCCCACCAACTATTCCTACACGCCTCTTTCATCCCAAAACCCCAACTCTTGTTTACAGCATTAGACACGACACTCCATTTCTTGTTTGAAGATGCTCATCCATGCGCCAAATTCTCCACGCCCAAGTCATCCGCCGGGGCTTGACTAACGATCCTACCATCTGTGCTCTGTTTCCTTTTGGCGACTTGCAACACGCCCACCACCTGTTCGACGAAACTCCCGAAAAATACTGTGTTGATTTTATAACTTTATGATCGGATGTTTCGTGAATATGGGATTATAATCTCAGTTTGTTATCGGATGTTTCGCAAAAATGGAATTATTATCTCAGTTTGTTCGAAAATTCATATGTGGAGTTCGTAACATTGAGATTGATGAAGAGATTTTTTGCTGATATTTGTGTACGCTGTTTGTGTTATTGAGATTGATGGATTTTTTTGTTGTTATTATATATGCTACGTCATGACAGAAACTTACTTCCTATGTTTTTGGGAGATAATTTGTAACAAAATGCTTGTTAAAAAAAACACCCAAAAGTTATAGTCAATGCAGCTAACACCATAAAAAACAAAAACAAAAACAAAAAACACTCAAAAGCTATAGTCAATGCAACAAACCAGAAAAAAAAAACCAAAAGCTATAGTCAATGCAACTGTAGAAAAAAAAAAACATAAAAACGAAAAGATGTAGAAGCAGTTGAAACTAGAAAACTCCCAACTTGAGTCAATTGTTCAAGTCTATGAAATCTGACGATTCACAATTACGTCGGCTCGAAGGGCTTTGAGGAATTTCTCCACCCACCCTTTTACGATTAGTTTTCTGCTTTGGTTTAGGTGCCCTGCCATTCCCTCTCTTATCTATAGGATCTTTTATGCGACCCTCAACACCAGCAGGTGCGTTTTTAGCGATATGTCTGAAGTTGCATTCTCTCGGCTGTATCCTCCGACGACACCATACCTTTGATCTATTAATCGTCTCAATGCCTAACTTACTCTCAAGCTCCTTGATTAAATTCTTAGTGGCGACTTGGTATATTCCGTAATTCTCGTCATCTTGCGACAACAATCTTGCTATGTAGTCATTCGTCAAAGATACTTCCATAGACCTCTTTGCACGGGCGGAGTCTTCAGGATTATAATACCCAACTCGAATTGTCTCGTACCCCCTTACCAAATCCTTACGCCAACGGTCTAAAATATATTTATCCGGGATGGACATAATATCTTCAGACTCACAACACGCGATAATATGTTTGCACAGTATACCCGTGAATTCAAACAATTTACACATGCATTCGAACACATTACCAGCCGTGTCAATTGTGACTTCAAAGCTCTTTCTCCCTTGCTTCCAAATAGGTTCAGTTATCTTCTCATCCACTCGAAATTTCACGTACGATCCAATCCTTGTAATAAGAACAACATTAACATACCTTAGTAATGCCGTCTGCTCTTGTATTTCTCTAAACTTACCATTAGTGTACCTCGCACTAAATACTACCTCGGCAAGGATCGATTTATCATAGCTAAGAGGCCTTTCCGTAGAAAGAAAATTCTGATGCTTCTCCTCTTCGACCCTTGTTCCTTGTGCAAGTTCAAATTGTGTTAGGAAATTCCGCAGACCTGTCTCAAGGCTAACGTGCACTTTAAAAAAGCGATTAGCTTGCTCACTACGCTGCGTAGAAGACATTCCTGCACAAAATGTTCCTCTCCAATAAGCAGGGACCCATTTTTCCTTAATACGATAGGTTTCTTTCATCCAAGGATTCTCTTGCAAATTGTATTTCACAACCATGGCTTCCCAGGCCTCCTTAAAGTCGGTCTCAGTCAAACTATCATGGACTGTGGCTTTAAATTGAACAGCAAGTTCTTTCCAAAAACCAAAACGCCCCAAGTTTTTCACCGCGTTTTTAATGATGTGCCATAAACATAGCCTATGTGGAATGCCAGGAAATACCGTCTCAACAGCCTTACCGATTGCTTTACACTGGTCCGTAAGTATAACCGATGGAGGTCTCCCCATGCATTCTACCCACCGTTCAAACACCCAAATAAAGGTATCTGCATCTTCATTTGTAATCAACGCAGCAGCGAAACAAATGGAATTCCCATGGTGATTGACACCTATGAAAGGCGAAAAAGGCATACGGTACCTGAAACAATCACAATAAAAAATTTGAATATCAAGGTTATTATATAAACTGTAAGCATGTATCTTTATATATATATATAGTTACCTGTTACACAAGAAAGTCGTATCGTACGTCACCACATCGCCAAAATCTTTAAATTGTGCCCTACATCGAGCATCCGCCCAAAACACGCACATCAAACGATCTTCTGTGTCCTTCTTAATAGCATAAAAATAATCAGGGTTGTTCAACTTCATTTTAATGAAGTAATCTTCTAAGGCAATCGCATCGCCGTTTATCCTTTCTAGACGTCTTTCAAGATTCACTACGTTCCTAACATCACGATGAGTAAATGGCAAATTCTCATGACCTCCAGCCTCCATTACCATAGCATTGAAGTTCTTAGTGATAGGGATACCCACACGATCATTAAGTATAATTCTTCTTTTGAAGTATTCTCCTATTTCCCTAACACTAATAGTAAAACGAATATTCGTCGGATCAACCGGATGGTTGTGAGTCAGATTACAGGTCTTAATAACCATTAAACCTTCTTTCATACGACCTTCTAGGAATACAGGACACCCCGTAACATTTTGTTTTTTAGTAGTTATTGGTGCACCCTTCTTACAAGCAAGACGTATTCGACTCATCATGTAATATTGAGGTTCCTTGTCGCCTCCACACGTACGACTAATGCCTTGGGCCTTATATTCATCCATTAAAATATTGGATCGAGTATAAAATTCAAATCCAATTTTCAGTGCATAAGTAAAGCAAAACGCCATATAATCGTCACACGATTGAAAACTCATACCTACTTTAGGTTCATTAATCTCGTCATTCACTGCGTTACTTTCAATAATATCAAGTGCTTCAGAGACTAAACTCGTGGCCTCAACGGATGGTGCTTCTCCGGTGGCATCAGTTTTATCGTAATCTTCGTTTAGGTCCCAAATATTATCTTGATTGGCCATGAAAGATGAATTTTGTATTTTCTGCAAATCGAGTGTTCACAAAATAAATTAACGCTCTCTAAATTTTCATAAAATAACTAAATTAATTTTCATAAAATAAATGACCGCTGTCTAAATTATTTTTTATTAAAATAATAATATATTACAATAAAAATATTTTTATATTAATTATTAAACTATATTTTAACCAAAAGATATTTTTATATTCACTACGTAAAAATACGATTTCTTTCTTCCTATAATATTTGGTATAATATATTGATTCATATTCTCTTTATTTATTTACCAAATTTAATTATAGTAAAGAATTATCATAAGTATCCGTTTAGATTTTTTTACATATATATGAATTTTATATAAATTTAATAATATATATATAATACATTAAAAATTCCACGTGTCAAAAAACTATTGGCGGTGTAGAGATGCTCTCTACACCTGGTGTTAATGTCTACTTATATAAAATTCGTCGAGCAAAAGAGGACTTAATAATCATTTGAAAATGGTTTCAAATTTAACATTGGAAAAAAGGTAATCATAATTTTTTTTTTTTCAACAATCAAATACTTATATGGAAGAATGATATCCAATTAAATGAAAGATAATATATGAAAGATTTTTTCAATGGGTACGTTTTTTATTTAGTTTTATGTGTATATTTTTGTTTTATATAAATAATATTGTTTAATTAGATAAAAGATTTTTTCAATGTGTATATTTTTTAATTTAGTTTTTATGTGTATATTTTTTTTATATAAATAATATTTTTTGTGGAAAAAATATGTAGTTTTAAAAAGGAAAATTTGGGATAAAAGGTAAATTTTAAACTTTCATTCGAATTAAATAAATAATTTTTTCTTTAATTATGAATAAGAGTAGTTTACCTAAATTAATTTTATACTCTTTCCTATTTTTATGACCCAAATTAAGAGAGTGTTTAAATTCAATTAATATTTATTGGAAAAATTTAATTGACAAACAATGAAAAGTAATTGGTGGAAAAAAAAAACATTTGTATAGTAAATTGAAAAAATTATGAATTAATGTTATTATATAATTTAATAAAGTCAAAAAGACTTATAATATGAAAATAAATAAATGAAAAAGATTGTTATCCATAATAATATGAATATCCATAATTTTATTTTTGATAGTTAAACATAATTTTTTACCTTTACTCTCAATAGTAATAATGTAAACATTAATAATATATTCTTAAATTTATTAAGTTATTATTAGATTTTTATTTGATTACTACAATTTTTTTACTAGAAAAATAAAAAAATGATTCTCCACATATTAAAGAGTAGTTGTTAAAATTATTACATTTTTTAAAGAAAATTAAAATAATCTGAATTTTATTTGACTACTACAAATTTTGAAAATATATGTAATTTGTAAATTTAATTTGTTAAATCTGTAATTTTAAAAGGTTCAAATAAAATTTTAAAATAATCACATAAATATAATATTAAATATTTGATGTAGTATGAAACATGTAATATAAAAAAAAAACAATGTTTTCTTGTTAATTTTCCATCTTTTTTTAATTGTTTGTATTAGATGATAATCCTCTTACGGAGAATTAGTAATGTATTCACAATATATAACATACAGATTCTAACTAAATACATAAATCAAGAAATTTCTTAACTGATTAAAAGAAAGTCAATATATTAAAATATATGTATAATATTTACTAATTTGATCTATGTATTTTATTTTTCATCTAACTAAATACATAAATCAAGAGATTTCTTAACTGGTTAAAAGAAAGTCAATATATTAAAATATATGTATAATATTTACTAATTTGATCTATTTATTTTATTTTTCATCTAATTGTTTTGTTTTTGTGTAATTTTTAACTTTTACATTATTTGATACAAACTTTATCTTGCTTTTTTTGCATGTCATATATTCATCATTTTATTAAATACCTACTTAAGTAATTGTAATTCTACAAAATTATTTAATTTGTATGTTTGCATAAAGTTATTTGATAATTCGTAATATTAATATTTTATTGATCTATTTATATAAATATATATATTTTGTTAAATGTGAAAAAATTATTAATTATAAAAAAAAAAGTTATAGTGTTTGTAAACCAACTAAGAAGCCAATAAAGTATTTAATTAAATTCATTCTTACTTCACCTCATACAATACAGTGTTGTTTATATGTTACTATGTATTGTCTTTACTAAGGTTACCTTAATAATCAAATTTTAATAGAAATATAATCAAATGAGTTGTTAATATTTTTCATAATATCTTTTACAAATGTTATGTATATTTTCCATTATATATAAATTTCAATATAACAAAAATGTTATTGTGTGTCTATTTTCTCGAGCATATATAAATTTTAATCTAAAATTAATTTTTTTTTTTTTACTTTTCATACTATAATTATTTTTTAGACAAAAATAATTTGAAACAAATTTGATAAAAAAAACACTCCATATAACACTCCATATAACAATTTAGATCTCTGTATAATTCTTGTGACAATATTAGCTCTCTTTCCATAAGTTCAGGAACAATATTAGAAAACACTATTTAATTTTGAATATTAATGGCACGTTAATACTATTTTGAAAGAAATTTATAGTGTTTTGATGCAAGGAATTTTACTTTATAGAATGATACGTATTCAAAATTTAAAGAATTTAAGTATAACTTACCTAATGCACCAACTATAATTAATATACGTAAAATGTATTTATTAAACTTAACTATGAAATTATTAAAATCAATTAGAGAACAATTTTGTTAAAATTAGGCATATTAATAAGGAATTAGGAAAAGTTCAAAAGTTAAAAATCATGATTCTCATTTCAAACATAATTAAGGTTATATAATTAATTACACATCAATAATATACATTATAAATATACATATCATGGATATTTAGAGCCACCATTATATAATCATATAGATTTCCATTAAATCATTGCGAATTAATGTAAATCATTAATTGGTTAATTGGTAACATTTCAAAAAGAATAATATTCCAGAAGAGAAATAAGACAAATGCAATTATAATAAACTTAAATTAAAATTAATATGTCTTATTCAGTTTATATAAATATAATATGTGGAGCACAAAATAATAATTTTATTAAATATAAAATATAATTTTTGTATATAAAATATGATTAAAATAATAATTATTTTATATATTTATAAAAAAAGTAAATTATATTTTGATAAAAAAAATGTGTATAGCACAAAAATAAAAAAATAATATTTCTATTTAATATATATATATATATATATATATATATATATATATATATATATATATATATATATATATATAATCCAAATTCAAATGCAACTAAATAGATGCTGATTTAAAGACATAAATGCTGATTCAAAGCCAACACGAACCGGTAGATGCTTTTATGTGCTGTTGGTGTCCCCAAATTCCACCAACCCGAACCCTATAAATCCGTCAAACACAGCAAAATCGTCTGGCACGCCTAGTAGTATGAATAGTGTTATTTAGTTTTTATTTGTATAATTTTTTTATATAAATAATATTGTTTGTGAAAAAAGTATGTAGTTCTAAAAAATGATTTTGCAAACTTAGTCATTAAATCATTCCGAATTAATGTAAAACATTAATGGGTAAATTGGTTAGAACAGCATTACAAAAGAGAATAATATTAAAAAATAGAATCTAACAAAGACAAATGCAATTATAATAAACTTAAATTACAATTAATATGTCCTATTCGGTTTATATAAATATAATTAATAAGTATGTGGAACACAAAATAATAATTTTATTAAATATAAAATATAATTTTGTATATAAAATAGGGTTAAAATATCAATCATTTTATATATTTATAAAAAGGTAAATTTTATATATATATATATATATATATATATATATATATATATAATTAAATTATAGAACATAAAATTAATAATTATGTAGAGCATAAAAATAATAATTTATGATAAAAAATTAACTCATTTTTGTAGGATTTATATTTTAGTTGAGCCTTCTATTAGTATAAATAAGAAGCCCTAGAAATTTTGATATCAATCGTCTATTATTATATCACATAATATCTCTAGGTAATAATCTCTTAAAACAATTAATTATAATATATTTTTGATATATGATTCATTCAATCATATATTTTAACATTTATTATCTTGATTTTTCCTTTTTCTTAACTTATTTTTTCCTTTTTCTCGGTCTTTTGAATCTTTTCAAAAAGCTCAATTTGTCAATTCAATAGTAGATTGGATTACTAAGTTACAATATAGAAAACCAATGTATTTATATTTTTTGTGACATATATATGTAATATTTATTTTTTCATAACAATAAATGTTGAAATATGTTTATGATTTGAGAAAATTAATATAATTGTAAAATATATGAATAAAATTATATTTAAAATTATTTTACAATTTTCTATAAAAAAATATAATTATTTATTGTTTTTAAAAAATAATATATATATATATCTATACCTTATATAGAAAGATCACATTTTTGCATAGAATGTGCCACGTCTCTTATTATACTTACAATATACATACATTATACTTACAATATACATATATTATACTTACAATATACATAAAATAATATACGAGTAATTAATTATTACATTATCTTCTCAGCCCAATTATCTTCTCAGCCCAAAAAACCAGATCTACATCTCGCCTTTTTTTTCTCTGCGTTGCTTGCGATTTCCGATTCTTCTTTTTATTAAAGCCACAATCACATATTTTTTAGAATCATTCACATCAAATTCCATTGACTTTTTGGTTGTCTTAAGTTTAATTGTTGTTCACGATTTTGATTTTTAATTTAGGGTTCAATCTCAATTGTGACGGAGAGTTCAAGATCGAGGAGCTCTTCTGGAGGAGGACGGCGAGGCAAAAATCGTACAAGGCCTCGAGAAGGCGGTGTCCATGCACGAGGCCAACAAGGAAGGCCTCCCCATCTGCTACAACGTCTTCGGAGAGATCAAAGACAAGGACCTGTACAGCAATACCTTCGCCGACGCCGAGCCATGGGTGAGTCCCTCCCTCCCACAATCTCTATTTTTCGGGTATTGTTTTTTTTCTATTGATCTGCATATAGTTTTCGAATTTCTGTTCTTCATCGATGATCCCGAGACATGCAGATTTTCATCGGGGGCTTGGCGAAAGATGCTACTTGAGGTCTCGATTCTGTTCTCAATTTCTATAGCTTTTTGTATGATTAATTTTTTCTGTACCTTTTAAGTTTATTTTCGAGCAATTTATGTTTGTTAGATACTTTCGTGAAGTATTTCGGCAAGTATGGAGAGATGGACTCAGTTATAATGAAAGATCGTCACACCGGTGTTGACCTCCTGGTTTCGGTTTCATCACATACACCGAACCTTATGTTGTTGACACAGTTGTAGCTGAAGCACACGTCATTAATGGGAAACAAGTGAGTTTTGCATTGTTATATATGCCTTTTCTCTTTGCTGTACTTTTCCCTTATTCTGCTATGTGTGGATGATATGTGGATTTAGTACTATTTCTAGGTTTCTATGTTTATGTTTTTTGTTTCAAGTTCATGTTCTCAATTAAGGGACAACAAGAGGATTTGTTTGTGACTAACATAGTAACATCCTATTGTGTCTGTCGATACCAGATGGATTATATCCTATAATCTTTCGTTTATTGATTCTTAATATAGCATAAATAGTTGATTTTGATCTTGAACGATACTCTCCTGCTTGCATTTACTCTTTTTTGTTGGACTAATCTAAAGTATATTTGTCTGCCATGTTGAAATTAAAAGAACCATTCAAAAGGTCTGGCCTGGGAGACCCCTACCGATCTAATGCGGGCTTACTTCGAGCACTTCAAGCAAATTCTTGAGGCCGTCATCATCAACATCAACGAAAAGAACATGGGCAAGTCCAAGGGATACGGATTCGTAAGTTTTTTCTTTATGCTGCCTTAGAAAGAGCCACGTAGCTTCCAAATTCCTTACGCATTACTTACGATTAGTCAATTACTTATATTCATTTCTGATTCATTCTCGATCAAGCCCAGTGTTTACCAGTTGTTCGGCGTCTCTTACTGTAACTCTACTATTCAATATGTGATTTCTTTGATTTTATTTATTCATTTTTTTAATAAATTAAAAATGTTCTTATTCACTTGTGAAATTGGTTGTCCTTTTTCAATTGAACATTTTTTGGTTCTATTGGGTTTATTAAAAATGTTTTTGTTCTTATTTTTGTATGCTAAAGGCTTAAACTAAAATGAGTAAGTTTTTTCTTAAACTAAAATGAGCAAGTTTTTTCTTAAACTAAAATGAGCAAGTTTTTTCTTAAACTAAAATGAGCAAGTTTTTTCTTTTAGTTTTAGTCAGGATGCTGTTGATTTTGATATCGCCGGTTGAGTTTCTCTTTGGGTTCTTAAGCCAACCCGGTTCTGGACTAAGAAATGGAAACAAGCTAAGTAAATGCTTCGTCTTCCGTCTTTGGCTATAACGGTAATTTCATCGCTTTAAGAGAGCAGAAAAAAAAAAACGCACTAATATTCTTGATATTAAGATATTGCAACAGCTTACGATTTTGCTGCGCATTTACTATAATTGCTTTGGCTGTGGTCAGCTATGTCTACATGGAACTGAAACAAAGAGAAACGAGAATCAGGTGTATATATATAATTCTTGTGGTACGCATTTTGTTCACACACACACACGATATATCTATATATAATGATCAACGTGTACAATATTTTGGTTGAATGCAGAATGTGAAAGGAGTTTTCGATGCGGCTGTAAAGATAGTATTGCAACCACCAAAGCAAAATATAGTAAAAATGTAGCAAAATATAGTAAGAAGAAGAAATTAAGCAAGACCTGTTCCATTTTGTAAAATATAGTAAAAATGTAAAAAAAAAAAAAAAAAAGGAGTGTTTCTTCTTCTTATTAGAAGGTGTCGGGATTTTGATCGAGTCTAGACAAAATATAACATTAGTTGATGCGGTTGGACCTGAACCTGTGTAATGCACAACCGTACACTAATTGGTACACTAATTGATGTAGCGGTTCAAAGGCTTAACAGAGATTTCACGGTACGAAGATTTTATGGGTAAGGCTAATGTATCCATTTTCGTTTCTTCTCCCTTTATTGTCATGGTATGTGCTCATGTTCAATTTTTTTTTTTTCACTCCCAGCATGTTGGGGAAGTGTATGTTGAGAAAGCCATCTTAGGGACGGAGTTGAGGGAGCTTCAGGCTCGTGTGCTCGGTCGCTCCTTTTGCACTTCGCTCCTTTTGCACTTCTTCAAAGCCGAAAGAATTCAGTCGATAATATGCACTACGAGAAAGATTGGTACTCCCGCTTCAACTTTCTTGCATCGGATTTCCGGCCTCTATTTTACTTTTATTTTGAACATAAGTGATATTGATTTGAAAATTTGATTAATTTTGGGAAATATGGTCTTATGAAGTAATTTATGGGAACGCCAGGGATAAAGCTATTAAGCTGGCATTTGTATCAATTTCATTTTCGTTATTTGTCGTTATAACTATGTAGTTCCTTGTTTTATTCGACTTTCCTAATTGCTTATTTTGGATACTTGCTCCTCATTTCATCTAATTTGTGAATAACCTTGCATGCATTCCATTCTTCAGCAACCAATAAGATTTTGGAACAATATACTTATTATGTTTATGTAACAGGTAGGAACATCCGAACATGTAATGGAGTACAAACATCCGAACATGTAATGGAGTACAGGAAGAAAATAAATTCCATTCTTGGTAACTCAAAACAATCCATTTCTCCACTGATTGAAGACTCAGTAATGAAGGTAATATTTATTTTTTGGAGTATATGAGTTTTAAATTCTTTTAATAGCTGGTGATATTGCATACAAAATCGGGAAGGTAATATTTATTTATTGGAGTATATGATTTTTAAATTCTTTTAATAGCTGGTGATATTGCATACAAAATCCGGATTCAGGACGTTGAGGAGCCAACTTCTTTGAAAGCTGTTTGAGAGCTTATGGAAATGTTCTATGTAGACAAACAATCTCAGACGTGGATCCCTGAACGCCTTCTTGATTGGTTTGCTGTATGAAATTTCCAACTATCGACTTTTTGTCCCTTCAATTTTTGATGTTATTTCTCCACTGAACCGTTTGTATTCAACAACTCAGTTTGTATATGTAGGGATACAATTGTAACATCAATTTTTGTGAGTAGAATTCCATAAGTTACTGGGCCCGTCTTGCATCGCAAGGCGGATGAAAATCTAGTATATATATATATATATATATATATATATATATATATATATATATATATATATATATATATTGATATAAACAAAAATATAAGTTCATTTACAATTGTTTTATAAAAAAAATGCAAATAGATAAAAGTATTTACAAACTAAAATATTTAATGAATTATAAAGTTTAAGTTATAACAAAAATTAATAAACGTTTGAAAATTATGGAGTTTTGAGTATCTTTTAATAATGTTAGTATATCATTATATTGACTATTGAGGGATTTATACTGTATTAGGGATTATACGTTAGAAAAAACTAAACATTTCAGTGGGTGCCGCATGATTATTAATAGGATAAATTACCCTATACATGTAATGAGTTGATCTTTTACTTAATACTATGGGCCAAAAATTAAAATTTCAATGAGGGCCATGGCCCCACTGGGCCTGCAGTTGGTCCGCCACTGGGTAACTAATAAGGTAGAAGAATCTTTGTTCTCTTCTCCAATTCCTTTCGTCTATGTATGATTTTGATTTGCATATGCTCACCTGAAGCTTATTAATGGCGTTCATGTCTTGAGGTTCTTGTATTTGAATTATCTTAGCAACTGTTTCTTGTTTTGGTGATTTGATTGTTGATGTTTTTTGTTCTTTAGATTAATGGAGAGCTAGACACCAGAATCCTACCTGAGGTTTGTAAAAGGTTTTCCTAATATTTGTTTATTGTTTTATATTCACACATTCCGAATTCATTCTGGTTTCACATTCTTAAAAACTTTCATATTTCCGATATAAGGATTGCATAACCCCTCTGGGCATTCGATCTTTTAGTTTTCCCTTGAATATGAGCTCCGACGTGTAAACGTACATTTTGATATCTTGTCTCAGTGTCTGACCTATACAGTTATCGAGGAACTTTGTTGTCGGAGTGCAATAGGATAAGCCTTATGGTATGGATTAGGTTCGGTACAAAATATGTGGAAATATGACATTTTCATTGACTTTTATCGATTTTCATTTAATGTGGTATGTTTTTTGTACTTAATTTTTATAATATTTTTTATATATTTTGATAGTTTTGTTTTTATCAATTATTATTGGAAGTCGAAATGGAAGCAGGTGGAGCCATGTCACCAAAATGATTAGGAATGGTTTATTTTATTTGATAAAAAAATAGATTTATTAGGAATGATTTATTTTATTTGATAAAAAAATAGATTTATTAGGAATGATTTATTTGAATATTACTCAAAATCCATACATTTTTAATAACAAATTTCGGTCCCTAACTTTTAGAAAGCGACACTTGGTGCTTTCTAATGTCATCCATTATTGAACATGCATTTTGCAATTGCATTTATTAAAAAAAAATCTTAAGATCCAAGAGACAATGTAAATAAGACCTTTTGTTTGCTCATTTTGGAAAAATAAATTAAGTTGTGTATTCGTTTTAGAGTCTGTAGGATTTTAATAGACTTTTAAAATTCGGAGGTATTCAATTACGATTTTAAAAAGTCTTTAAAAATGGTATTCAAATGTCTATGTATTTTAATAGATTTTAATAATTCATGAATTTTAACTATTCTCTTTAAAAAATATAACTAAAATTGATTTTTTAAAATCTCTCATAATTATGAGAGATTTCGATGGACTTCTAACGTGGAAATTAAAAAAAACATTCATTTAAAAAAATATTACACAAATCTATCTATATAAAATAATCAAAATTTTATTTAAGAAAACTGATCTTATCATATTTTATTTAAAATTAATTATTTATGAAAATTCATGAAAGTCTATATCAAAATTCAGTCAAACTCTTCATAAACTATATGTAAATTTAAAAAATCCATAAAAATCATGAACTTTTAAAAGTTCAAATAAATCTTTTCAAAATCCTAATTGAATACACTCCTAAGATTCAATGAAATGAAATTAAGGTATTATATAAAAGAAATGAAAATACTATCTATATATATATATATATTCACATAATTGATAAGTTGTACGGCCTTATAGGCTCTACAAACATACATTTTGATATCTTGTCTGACCTATACAATTATCGAGGAACTTTGTTGTCGCCTGTCGGAGTGCAATAGGATAAGCTAGCCTTATGCTATTTGGGCAGAATCTGCCAAGGCAGAATTTCTTTAAAAAATTATTTAAAAAATATTATAATATTTTTATTATTATTTTGTTATATATTATAATTAAGTACACTATATCAAATATATATTAAAAAAAAATAAAAAATAAAAATGTTTAGATAAATATATTAAATATTTTTATATTTATACTAAAATAATCAATTGATTAGAAAAAAATTATTTTAATATATAAAAATGAAAGATAAAAATTTTATTTTAATAAACTTATTAAGTTAATTATATTTATAATCATATAAACATAAAAAAATAAAAAAAAAAACAATAATTTTGGGGAGTTCTGGCCATGGGCAGAATCTGCCACAAGAAATTACCGATATATATATTCACATAATTGATAAGTTGTACGGCCTTATAGGCTCTACAAACGCGGCCACTGTAATAATTTTATTTACCGCACAATTTTCTTTTTACCTTTTAAGAGAAAGAAAAAAAAAAAAAAAACTAGATGGATAAAAAATAAAATGGAAGAAAGAAGTGATCAGGAACAAGGGAAAAGAGAAGAAGCAATAGCAAAAGAGTACGAAACCAAAATGCCTCAATTGCCACCTTTGGAGAGCAGTCCATATATCAAGAGCACCGATTTAGACAACAACTACAATCTTAGCAGTTATGGCCCCGTCGAGGTACAACTCATTCCTAAGATCGACGCCACCACCGTGCCCTCCAACGAGGAGAAATTGAAGTAATTGTTTGTCCATTTATTATTTTTTTTTTTCAATTTATAGATTTATATTCAAAACCAAAGTAATTTTAACACGATTCTGGATTAGTAGAAATCAACAGAGATGTTTTATTAGGAGAACAGATGAATACTACTAGTAGTACTACACAAACAAATGCAGCAGTCTAAGATACAAAAACTAAAAAAAGGGTCATTTAGGGCTAAGAACCTAATTCGGAAAATAATACTATTACAGAGAGTACATATTGCTACACGAGTGTCGGCTTTATTTCCACGGCATTCCTGACATGCCTTCTGGGAAGTCGATACAAGCACCCGAGCTCAGGTTTAGCGGGCTTGCGGGCCCACCACCAGAGGACTCGCTCAGAGTCCCTCTCGATGGAGAGCTGACGCCGTGGTTCAGTTTTGGTTGGAAATTCAACGGATCAGTGTGATTCCTTGGAGATTCTTTTTGTGAATCCGGCTCAAAGCATCCGACCACCACCTGCAATTTATTTTATTATGAAGAGAAACTTTATAGTTGAGAACGAAAATTGTAGTCCCTAAACAAAGAATATTGGTATATATATCTGGATAATTCATTACCTGAGAAGGAGATGCCGTAACCAGCAAACCAGCCACAGAGCCGCCCAAAACCCTCCCGTCGGGCCCAGCTAAGGAAACACTTAGTCCACCAGTTCTGCTTCTTTGGCCACCAACTTCATGCAGCATAAACGAGCCAGAGAGGGACAGTATTTCAAAACGTCCCTAAAAAATGGAAGAAAATAAATAAATAAATAAATAAATGTGTGCGTATGAAAAGTCCAAACAAATGAAGAACTAGCTAATCTCCACTATTTGACTACATGTACAAATGAATATTATAGAAAATTCAAAATGTATTATTCTCTATAAAACACCTTATAAAATATTTGATGGTTGGTCTTTTATGGAATAGAATATTTGATAAAAAGACAATGTACAGAGATAATGGGAGTCAATAATTTCAGACAAATGTATTCATTATTATTCTTAAATTCATTACCAGTGAAAATATGGAATAACAAGCAAAGTCGGTCCTGGAAATTGGAAATCACTTGCACAAAATTATTCATATCAACTTTAGATGCATGGACTTTATATTTGAATAACCAATAAAAAGATACAGAGATTCCATATCATTAAATGGAATAAGGAAGCTAGATGGAATAAATATTACTCCTATATTACAAAAAAAAGACCTCATAGGTTGCAGTTCCACCGGATGTCGCTGCCTGACGGAGTGTCACATTCGATATCACACCATTTGCAGAGAGGATACAAACAACCCTTGGGCCATTTTGGGAAACAGCCAATATCTTTGAGCAGATGTCCTGAAAATCAAAGAGGTAACATATTAATTTAGGTATATTTCACTCATTCTCATAGTTCGGTGACTGAGTGCGTGTCAAAAGATCCTTTATGATAAAACCCTAACTCAAATACTCAGAGACAGAAAAAAATCATTAGGTATAAAACGATGGACAAAAAGATATTACTAATAAAAGCAAGGGATACCAAAAGTACAATACGCATTAAATATATTAACCTATAAAACCAGTAAAAATGGACAAAATATTACTCATTTCCTAAAATTGGAGACGAACAATGGATCTAGAGATGATGTGTCATGGGGTGGCTCACTTTGAAATGGTTAAATAGGCATTCATTAGTTTGTCATTGGAAAGATGGCTTCACTTATACGCAAGTGTTCGCCTACAAGCTAAGTCAATGATGTTGAACAGGATAAGCTGACATCCACCAAGAGGTGTGATAAGCTATGGAGTTATCCTTGGCAAAGATGATTTTAAAGGAACAAGAATTTGACCCTCACTTGTTTACCATTCATTGTCCACCAAAAATCGACGTGGGATATGAATTAATGGACGGGAAAGATATGTAATCACATATAAACCATAGAACATCTACATGCTAAATCGATGTGGGATATGAAGAACTGGTGGTACCTTTACCCAATGCACATCGGAAAAAAAAAGAGTAAGGGGATTTTCTTGCAAAAATTTAATACGGCTATTATGAGCACCTATATACAGATAACATAGTTAATAGTATCACTAATGAGATGATGAGTGTTAGCCATGGACTCATAATTGAGTATTTTCAACTAACTATTCATTGATAATAACACGACTTAGGAAAAACAAGTGGCCAATAACCATGCTTTAGCTTATTCGTTGAACCCTCTGCTACCAACTAAATAAAATTTAGTCTGCTGGGCCACAGTAAAATAAGCAAGATGATTTCTAACACGTGAATTAAATGAAAATTTATGATTAGCCTTGAATGCATGAAATTACTTGCTGCAAAGCTTAGAAGATTAGCCTTAAATGCATGAAGTAAAACATCAACGTCATTTAAATAATGTCTTTTTTTAGTCAACCATATCATATTGATGTAACTGAATATCTGTGAGGCTTCAAAGACTTTTAATCAATTTTACCCAAGAGCTCTGTTCATTTCCAATCAAGATCTATATGAGGTGTACGGTTATACCAATAGAAAGTGTATTATTTGTCTACGTCATTTTTTTGTTAGGTAGGACAAGGAAGAAATTGGTTTGGAGGGAAGGATAGAAATTTGAAATTTTAGTTTCGGATCCACAAATTAAAGGAATAGTTGTGTAGCCTACATAGAAGAACATTAATAAACAAATTCACAAGAAGGATTTAAAAGTTCAGTGGCATTATAAAGTTAGATATCTCTGATCTTAATCATATAGTGAAGGAGGTTCCATTGACCAATAGAAAATAACAAAGATGTTAAGTATTTAACCTCTCCCGCATTAACATTGACAATACGCGGAATGAATCCAGAACTTCCTGAACCTGCATAAGCATTACTTCAAGTCAGAGTTTGATCCATACGACAGTCGACACAATTACAATGGTAATTTGAAATTTAAAGAGACTAGCTTCTTGCTAATTCATATTCAATTATAAAAAATGGACATAAAAGATTAAAACAATTATGTAATAAACTAAGAACAAGATCTTGAAACCGAAAGACATTTATAGGACAATTTATATTCCACGTAATTTTAATCAATTTGAAACTTACTACCAGAGATATAAGACTGTTCTATGATAGAGAAAGCACAAAATGTTTTATATCAAGGTTTCATAAAAGCCTTATAATAGGTGCAATAAAAAAAATTAATATTAAAAACATACTATATTGATTAAAGAAATGGGAAACCAGAAAACAGAGAAGCGTGATATTGGTCAAAGGAACTCATTGAAATTAGAATCCAAATGCATCCTCCACAAAATAATGGCACGTGAGCAGGTCAGAGATTCCTTATTAAAAGAAAATAATTTTCTATGGCAAAAGAAAAAGATGACCTTTTTTTTCTAATCTTTAAAACCAGAAGAAAAAGATCAGATGCCCGTTTTTACCTGAAGCTTCCCTTCGCTGCTTCTTATTTTGGGAGCCACGTGGCCTACCCCTGGCTTTCTTGGTGGTGGGCGAAGCTGACCCACCCGGAGGTATCTCCGCCTGAGAAGGGGGCGGAGTTGCCAAGACGGCCAAGCCTCCATCTGGCCCATACCTCCTCGGCCGGCCCCTCTTTCGCTTCTGCTCGCCGGAATTCATGATCGGCCCGTGGTGGACCACGGTGGCGCCGCCGGAGATAGATCGGTACATCTGCGGCTGATTCGGATCCAACTGGCGGAAGCCATCTCCGGAAGAGTAGGGCATGTGCATTTGCTGCTGCTGCTGCTCCATCTGAGGCTGCGACGAATCGGGATTGACCGGCGACGGAGAGTGGACGGCGGTCGGAGATAAGCCGAAGATATCGCGGCTAGCCATGGCGGCTGCTGCTTCGGGTCCACCAGACATTTCCATGACTACCGAGATTGCCCTCGAGTGTTTTCCGAAATCACCTGAGGACCATTACGCATTGAGATGGAAAAATCGCAGATCTTGGAAAGTAGATCGAGTGTAAAACCCTAATTAATAACCGCCATTTTCAAGATTTTTCAGATTCGTTCTGGAATTTAAATTCCATTCAAAATCGTGATTGTTCTTCTAATTAAAGGAAAATGAAAACGATAATTCAAGAAAAAAATTGTACAGTATCTTTTTTCAGCTGTAAAATAATAAAATCAATAAATTAGCATAAATTTTAAGGTTTTAGGAACGGATCGAGAAAAACCCACAGAAAAAAACATACAGTTTCAGAAAATCAAAAAAAATATTATCAATTTACGGTTAAAAAATAAAAATAAAATCCCAAAAATTACCAAAAAAAATATAGAAAAAACAGAAATACCTTACCAGTAAATTTAAAAATAAAATCTGCAGTAGAGAATAGTACGACCGAAAAGAGAGCAGCAAAAGGATTTTTTTTAAAGGATTTATAAAAAAAATAAAGAAAATAGGGTTTTGCAAGAGCAAAAAAGCTTTTTCCGTAAATATTACTATGAATATTGTATATAATATAAATAAATAAATTTACGGTAGCTCTCTAGATTTTATTTTTCCGGTTTCAAATTTACATTAATTAATTTCAAAAAATGACCTAACGTCATTATACGCCGTCGTTTTAACTCATTCCGTACTCGTAACTTTAATAACGCGCCGCACGTAGCAATGAGTCAATAACACTGTGCAATAGAACACCTGGATTTTCTGCACTGCAAAGTAATAATAATAATAATAATAATAATAATAATAATATTATTATTATTACTTTTAAATTTTCAAATAAAAAAGCGTGTCAGTGGAAATAATGTTTTTTTACCAATGCTTTTTTACCACATTCCAAATTACCTTAATTTTTTTTTTCTTTTTCCTGAATTTTACTAAGAAATAATGATACTAATGTGATGTCAAATGGTTTCAAATCTTAGAAAGTGAATTGCTTAAATAATAATAATATTACGTTAAAAAGATACAAAAATAACCACTGAAATAACTCCACAGGCAAGTAAAACTATCACAAGACAACATGATCTTTCAAGACCTGCCTAGCAAGATCAAATGCCCCACTTTTCATATAAATCAAGTGCAGATTATAAGCGGCTTCTCTACGAAGATCACAGTAACCCGGTTTCTTAACTTCAATCTGATGATCCCGAATATCGTTCGGAAGTGTGGGGACAGGATAGTCTTTCACGCGAATAGCCAAAACCTTTTCGTAATATGTGGCGGCCAAAGTAACAAGGCCCACGTGATGGTAGGCCCGAGCAATGTTGTACAATGCCTCCTGCACCAAACAGCATCGATCAAGGATTATTACCACTTCAGTTGAGGAGGAATCTATAATTTGTGCTAATTACAAAAACGAGAAGGGCTATTGAGGTGTTTTCGAAATTTATTTACTTATGAAGAAGGGAAAAGAACCGAACCTGGCTGTCGTCACAAAGTTTGGCGTTCTTATAGAGGAAAGCAAGCCCTTGCAATATAGTGTGATGCTTGTTTTGAAGTCTGTGGCCAATGCCCAAGTTTATCAACGCAGTTCCTTCAAAAATATATTTTATATAAACATTTTACTATCTCGAGCTTTAATCTTTTAAACAGTAATTTGGCAGAGATGGTTTTACCAGCACAAAGATTGATCAAGGGATTGTCGGGCATGAGTTTGTGGGCCTCCAAATATTCACGAGTAGCAGTTTGATGCTGGCTAATCATGGTAAACCTATGTGCAGAAATCAGAGCTGGTGGTACAGAGTCTTTGTGTTTCACTCTCATGTTATGAAGGAACTTGCTGCGCTTCGATAGTCGGTTACTCCTAAGGTAAGTTAAAAATAAATCAAAATAATAATGAGGAAGATAAATTTACAATAAATTAAGTAGTTCGTTTGATCGAAGAAGCAGCCACTTTATAAATTAGTGCAGTACCTCAATATTCCTTTATAGTAGCAATTCCAGGCAGAAAAGCTGTAAGGATGCCGGCTAACAATATAACGCACACAATCCCAGCCATGTGCAGGATCAGAAATATTGAAAGATACTTCTGCAAGTTACAAACATATGTTTTTTTAAATAAATAACTACTACAAATTTTGAAAAGATTAAAACTTACGAGCTCCGAGAGTTCGAAGTGCATCCTTTGTCTGATTAGACAGTGTGTTGCTTTCTAGTTTCAGGCAGAGATTGATGATCTCTAAGACATCCCAATACCTCCGCGATGCGGATAATGACTTGCATAACTATGTAAATGTACAATAATTCTTTAGTCGGTAAGAGATAAACTAAGGCAAAAGGGAAGGAATCAATCCAATCAGAAACAATACAAAAAGGTAGTTTTTCTGCTTAATCCCACAGATATTTTTTTAAGGATATTGCTGCTGTAAGATACAGCAGGGTAAAATTACTTGTAACCTATTTGTAATTAAATTTCAAATGGAACTACAATAATACGACATTAAACAAGATTTCTCATATAAAAATGAAATTAATCTATATTTTTATTATGTTATTGCATTCATTTATTCACAAATGAATTTTGTTGATTACAAACACTGTTCTTTCTTCCAATTTTAAAACGGTGCTATTATTTGCAATGATTTTTACTAAAAATGCAAAATACTTTCTCCTTCCTTTGTCACAGAGGGGTAACCGGTCAAGGATATAAAACTTCCAAAATTTCTACATCATCCATGGATAAAGTGATAAACACCAAGAAGAATGACTGAATGAGTGGTCAAGTTAGAAACCATGGAGGAAAACAAAACTGTTGCCAATAATTTTCTACTTCACACGTTATTTCTCTTATTCATGAAAAAATGTTCAAAAAGATAACAAGAAGCATAGGACGTGCATGAAAAAGTGAAAAACTCACATCTATAATTAACAGATGATGCTCCTCTTCTTTTAGAAAATCTGGCAAAGGAGACTCCTTAAGCACTTGCTGCACAAGTAACGTAAATTTAAATCACCACAAAAAAAGGGAACCATGGGGTAATCCAGTCGAATCCCTTTTTTTCAGTTTAAAGTAATTAGCTATCATATTATTTTGTTCCTTACTGGGGATTCATCATCCGAATCATCACTCCTCCAATCAAATCCAGCAGCCAATGCTGCAGCCTTTTGTTCTTCCCTCTGTGCAGCCTTCTTCTCGAGCATCTTCTTTGCCCTGGCAGCTTTAGACCTATGTATCCCAAAGGATGGGAATATGAATCACTCAAACATATGTATAATGGGGCGTTAAATTTCATTGGGGTATTTATGTTAAAACCTTCACGCAACCAAAAATTATGGAGAAACGACGTCTTCATATGAAAAACTGGAAGATTTAGGAAGTATGGTGGAGTTAAGATGAATTGAAAATCTTAATCACAAAATAGACTATTTCAGAATGCAAGAAGAATACATAAAATACTCACAGCATTGCAGATGAAGCTACTGGCCTAAATCCATGGAACACATTGTCAGACTGATTATAATCTAGCACTTTCGCCCTTTCTGAAAGGACGCTTCTAGACAGTCGTGGTTTGATTCTCACCTAGTTTCATAATCAAAGACCTTGCAAGTCAAGTGATATCTTGAGAAGGATAAAATATAGTACTTCACAATATTTCCAACTACATCCAAATCAGAACAGAAATCAAGAAAACAACTATAACCATAATGATCTTCATCATGAACAGTACTTAGATCAACTAAAATGACAGATTCTAAAGGGGAGGAAAGGCTGGAACAGGTGCATTAGGGGGACAGATGAAACAAAAAAAATGGCGCAGTAAAAAATTACACAACGCCGCTTTAAATTATTATAAAAAAATGGATGGTATAATTTATTTCCACATCAGTACAGTACTGAGGAAGGATTGAGAAAGTAACCATTAAGTTACCTGAAGCTTCATACAAAGTTACGTAGTGTAACACGTGTAAGAGACGTAGAAGATGTAATAACTATAAAAATTTACCTTTTGCTGGAGTGTTTCAAGAAACAACGTCTCACGAATTACGGGAAATAATACATCAGCAAAACCTTCCTCTGACCCTTTGGCTTTATATATATGGGCAAGCTTTAACTTTATTTTCCCATTACTCCACCATAATTTACTCGCATCTGAGTTTGTGTCGATATTTGATCCTAAGGATAAGAAAAATAACATCACAAAGTTACAAACAGCACAAAAGGACAACATTGAAGTCAATATCACAGTTATACCTGATTCTACTGGAGGAGAAAGCACAGCAATGGCTTCATCATGTCTGTCTTCTTCAAGAAGAAGAGACACTAATGTCAATCGAGCATCAACATTACTATCAAGCTTTATAATAGCTACATAAAATAATAATAATAAATGGTCAGATATTTCAGTTATTCAAGTGAACTTGGACAGGTTTACAACATAAAGCACATAACTGTATCATGGTAAATTAAATTTTACCTTTATAAAAATATTCAATCGCTTGTGCTACTTTCCTAAGAGAAGCATAACACCTTGCAATTTTCAAATGGAGATATCCCTAAATATATGTCAGAATTGAACATAAAAAAGGTTAACTGTAAGTGGCATTCTACTAGCAGGAAATTTCTCATTGAAGTTTTTGCTTGCTGTCTCCAATCCAATAGAAAGAAACACTGGTATTTTTAACTTTGCTTACATTATACTTCTCTGCATCTTCTTCTAACATTAGATAATATTTTAATGCCAACTCACAATGCCCAACCGTCTTCAGGGAGTCCGCAACATCAATTATTAAGTGGGGATGAGTAGATGCATTTTCAGGTTTCAAAAGACTAAAGTAAGCCTGTGAAACAGTTTCGCAAGCAATCAGTATTGTTTAAAATTATATAAACCTAAAGCTAAAAATTATGAAGAGGAAAAATGTGTTAAATCAATTTTGCAATCAATCAATCTCGCATATGCCATAATTTTGAAAATATAGACCAGATTAATATAAGAAGATTCTCAATAGAAAGCTATGGACAGACCTCTGCTTTATCCAATTGTCCAAGATGAACATGACAAATTCCAGCTTTTATACCAATATCTTCAATATGTTCAATATGTACAATATGTTTTCCAGTAGTAATGCGCTCAATATGTTCAAGCGCTTTGCCATATGCATTGTTTTCCATGAGTACTGAAGCTAAGAGATCGACCATGTTTGAATTAGCAACATTGTCTTGATTACAGACACTCTCCTCCAGCATACAGACAGCTTTCTCACATTGCCCACATCTCTTGTACAGCTGACCAAAAGAAGAAGAAAAATGTTGATGGAAAACTGAAGGCTCAGATATATATTAGAGGTGAAGACAATAAAGAGTGACAACTGCTACCTGTAGCAACTAGCAACTGATAATAGGGACAGGTTGAATGTGTATCTTAATTTTAGTTTGCCTGAATTTTGTGCCAAAATTTACATTAAACTGAAAAATTAGGATTGGTCCATCTATATTACCTTAGGCAGCAAGGAACTCATGTGAATGTTTTTTGCATATTGGACTTATTGAGAAGCAAACATAATCCAGATAAATATGGTTAGTTTTATCGATCATATATTTTTTGCTCCAATCAATAACCATAAATATTTTAGTTATTCTTAGTTAATTAACCAATGCTTGCTATGTTAACAAGATAAGCATAAGCTGATGGTTATGAAAAGATTAATCCATATCCGGGGTAAAACTACTAAATAATACTCCCTTTCTCCCAAACTTTCTTAGTAAAATATAAAGGGAAAATGTCTGCAAGTTTGGGAAAGAGGGAGTAGAAATATTCGCAGCAGATTTGCAGGAGTCGTGCAATGTATACATTATTTACAATCACGAAGAAAAATAAATGAAAAACCCCTACATGGACCTTAGGTTGTCCAGACAGCAAGTCTTTCTTCTTCTGTTTTCACATGAGAGCTATAGAAATAATTTTGTTATGGAATTGCATGCAATAATAGAAAACAAAATAGAAGCTGAAAATCATAGTGCTGACAAGTCTGTACACTGCCCTGATATCAACTGAAGATCGGTCAAATAATATTAGCAAACTAAACCTGTGTGGCTTTTTCCAGCACTTGAATGTCATTAGGACAGAGACGAGAAATTTGTTCATATGAATCAGCGGCTTTTAGATACTCCCCAAGCTCAATGTAGAGAGACGCACGATGAAACTGAAGATCAATATCATGTGGGTCTGCTATTATTGCTTTATTAAGACAGTAATTTGCCTGCCTTTTGTCCCCTTGCTCTCTGAACGAAACAACATGTCATTCAAAACTCAAGTAATCCTTACGACCTAAAAAGTAAAAACCATCAAATAGCATTATAGAAAGGCATGTCTTACTACCAGATACTCCCTCCATCTCATAAAAGTTGCAATACTTTCTTTTTCGGGGTGTCTCATAATAGTTGATACACCCAAAAAAAGAAAATAAATATTCATACTTTTCAATTTAAAATACAATTTACTCCTATATCCACCTACTTTTTAAACTCCACTCGCAACTACTTTACTTTTCAATTTAAAAATACATTAAACCCTTTACTTTTTGGTCAAAAAGTAAAAAAAAAAAATCATTTTTCTTTATCTCCATGCCCAGAAAAGTATTGCATCTTTAGTGAGTTAAAGGGAGTATATTGCTAATACAGTCAGTCACACACCCAAAAAGTGAAAGAGCATAATACATGACGGTGCCTTACATTGATCGTGAGACAAGAAGTTTCCACAAAGAAGAATCCTTTGGAGTCAAATGTGCAGCAATCATGTAAAAATTCAAGGCTTTCTTCTGATCGCCCATAGCAGTATAAATCAGACCAAGTGTATGATATGGATCAGAAAGGTTAGGGGCAAGAAGAACTACTTCATTCAGCAAACGGATGGCCTGCAATTCAAGACATGAGCAATAAAAAGAAACAATCACAAGTGATCCCTGTGTTCCAAAAAATAGGCCTATATGTAATTTCACATAAATTAAGAAAATGTTGGTTAATATAGTTAAAAATATTGCATTTCCCATCCCCTGAATGTAATTAATATTTATTCATTGCCTACTCGGTTTCTGCAAATGTAAGTCTAGGTTAATGGAGATGTGTGATCCCAACATAAATAAATAAATAGGGGAATACATGGCGAGTTAGTATTAATTACATAATAATGAAGTAATAAGCCTATGTTAGTGAGACAAAAGGAGTATAAATGTTCTTCATCAAGGACAGAGGCTATGGTTGTTCTATTAAGAAAAGCATGCATATGTTACACTAATGTAAAAGCCCTCTCTTGCACGATATTACAATACTACGGGAGTAAATTAGTTACTAAGCTAATGACAAAGATTGGGAGCCGAAGAGAAATACAGATAACCATAATTTTGCATTTACCAACTCACTCTAGGTGAGAGTAAGGCACCACACCATCTCTGTAAGAGTTGAGGTAGGGGATTTGAATCCAATACCACTATACCACCCCAAATTTCTAAATTATAGAAGAGGATAATGTCTTTACATGTATAATATAGATTAAAAATAACATTTTTTATCGAGAAGTAAGTAATAGTATCAAGCGGCATGAATAAATCTAAGATGCAAATGTTAGAGAGTAGATAGGATGAAAATATATGTATACCTCTTCAAATTGACCGTGTGCATAATGAAGTGTAGCATCACCAAGTTTTCGACTCACTTCAGGTTTAATTTTATTCCTTGTTCCCTTTCTCCTTCCTTTTTTATTATTCTGGTTTTAATAACAACAGCAACAAGAGTAAGCAAAATACCAACGAGGTTTAATGTGTTCAGTTTCAGGGAAGCAATAACAACTGACAATAAAATAAAAACAAAGAAAAAGGAACAATATTTAAGTCATCAGAACACAGCATAGAAGTTATCACACTACCTCAGAAAATTTATACACAATCCAATCATAAAAGGCAAAATAAAAGTAAGCCTAGTCAAAATCTGTATCCACAAATTCAAATTGCAGACCCGAAAATTAATGAGAAAAAACCCACAAAATTTAGAGCCCGGCGCCATGTATGTTTGGTTGAATAAATTGTACTACTATTCAAAATCTCAATACAAGAATAAATTCTTCAAAGTATCAACCTAAGGATAAAAGATACTCATAACATAAAAGCCCACACCTTCTTCCTCGACCTCCTCCTCCTACCGTAGTTCATGGACTCCATTAATTCTTCGAATGTTGCTCCGAGTTCATCCTCCTGTCGCGATCTCTTCGCGGGATTTTCACTGTATAATTGTTAAAGATTAAAGCCCAAAAACAAGTAAACTACACCAAAAATTAAATACTACTACTAGTATAATATATATAGTGATAAAAACAATTAAAAAAAACATACTTCAGGCTCTCCTGAAGAGCAGGGCGTTTCTTGGCAGCCAATACCTCATAATGTTCTATCCGCTCGAACCTCTCGTAGGGCTGTAATCCGGAGGCATCGTCTTCTTCGGCAAACGACAAAGGGTCCATTTCCCCTTGGAACTGGAATTTGTATTCTGCGTCTTGCTGTCCCTCCGCAGCTGTTTCTTCTTCTTCTTCGGAAACCTCGCTGATTTCCGCATCGTCTTCTTCTTCGTCTACTTCGTCTTCTTCTTCATCTTGCTGCAATTTCGGGTACGGTTCGAGCTCCAATTCCTGAGGGTGTACGGCTGCGTCAAACCCTACCGCCTCTCCGGCAACTGAACGGCTATCGCTGGCTTTGCTAACCGTTGTGGCGGGAATCGCATCGCCATTCTCATTCTCAGTCATGGTTCCCAATTTCTCTCCTCCTCAGAGAAATAAATTACTGTGGTTAATAATTTTGGATGGCAATGGGCGAGAGCCGATAAGGCTAAAATCCGACCCGTAAAACATGAGGAGCTTCGTTATAGATTTTTTTTATTTAAATTACTATACAAATAATTACGGAGTACTACTATTTAAGTTAATTATTAAATTAAATTAATTTATATTAAACAATAAATAAATAAATATATTGGATTATATGTAATCATTAATTTTAATATTTTTTAAATTATATATTTTTATCGAATTTAAAATAATACAAAATATAATATTAATAATATTAATTTTTTTTCATAATAAATAAAAATATATGAAAAAATATAATGTGAAAAATATTTATTCGTTTGCTTTAAATTTATAAATTTTGATTTATAAATTTAAACCATTAAAAAATATTGCAAACATTAGAGGAATGTAGGGATGTCAATCGGGCCAGCCCACTCGGTTTCGGGCTAGCCCACTCGGGCTATCGGTTTACTTCGGTTCGGGCTGATCGGGCTAGAATTTTTTCGGGCTGTAAATTTGTAGCCCTAACCCTAAAATCTTCGATTTCGGGCTAGCATGTCGGGCTGGAAAAACTAATATTATATAATAAAAAAATAATTTTTAATACCAAATTAAATTTAATATTAATATAATATTAATATTTAACCATTATTATTATAAATCTAATATTTAAATTGCACAAATTATCAAATGTTCATTCAATAATATTTAAAATTGTAATTTTAGTTGACAATTTTCTTTTATTTGAATATATTATTTTATTTATTTAAAATATTTGTATAAATAAATAAAATGAATTCTAATATATTTAAATAAATCGGGTTGTCGGGCTAGCCCACGGTTTATCGGGCTAGCCCACTCGGGCCATCGGGTTACTTCGGTTCGGGCTAACCGGGCTGAAATTTTTTTGGGTCGAAAATATTCGACCCTAACCCTACATTTTTTCGGGCGGGCTTCGGGCTAGCCCACCGTTTCGGGTTGAATTGACATCCCTAGAGGAATGTACATACTTAATAAAAATAAATTAATAGAAGTGTTTATTTTTTAAAAATAAATAAATTGATATGTACCCATGTAATTAAATAAAACAATAAAGAGAATTTTGAATTGTTTTAATCCCTACTTTTCTTTTCAATTGAGTATAGATATATATACTGGAGGAGCCACAACAAGAAAGTAATACTCCTATTACAAAATCCATATATTCTTAACTAAACTCCATATATTCTTAACTAGACATACACGTCACAACAACAAAACTTATTCAATCAAATATAATTTTTCAGCTTTTTATAATAGTTATTATGTAGTAAAATATGCAGAAGCCGTTTTCATTTTGCTTTAATGCAATAAGTTACCTCCTCAGATGAAATAATACACACATGCAGTTAAAATTTCTATAAATTAATATTTTTAGAACCGTAAAATTTTATTAATTTATAAATTTTTTTAATTTATCGAGTATTTATTTTTTAAGAAAAACAACAATTCGAGACCAAAAAATTCTATTAATTTAGAGAGTTTATTAAAGTATCGAATATTAATTTATAGAAGTTTTACTTTTATATATATATATATATATATATATATATATATAATTAAATTTATTTATAATTTTTATTTTACATTCAATCAATGATACGATGATGGAGTAAACTGTGTAGTATTAATATTTGATGCAATTAATAATAAATATATTTAATCGTATATTGTTTATCATATGATATATAATTTATTATATAATTTTTCAGCTGAAGATGAGTTATGTAGTTATTCATTCAACTTTGAACATATTTGCATGGAATTGGATTTTTAAAGTAAAATCACTCCTAAAATTAAATAATACTAGAATTTTATAAAATTATAGAATTTAATTATGGTTTACATATATTTCCAAGGTAAAATCACTTTTAAAATTAAATAATATTATAATTTTATAAAATTATGGAATTTAATAATGAATAGATGAAAATATATTAGAACTTATAAAACATTTATAATTTTTTTATTATTAATTTTTTTTTACTATATACATTTATTATCTAAACATATTTATTATATTTGAGCATCATTCTCTTTATTATTTTAACCATATTTTATGCTACAAAAGTATTTATTATTTTTGTATTTCATTATTTTTATTTATTTATATACTATAATTTTTTATTTGTGCTTGACACATTATTATTTTTGTCTTTTATCCTCTCACATAAATATAATTTTATGCAAAATTTATATATATATATATATATATTGAATATTATTTATTCTTTGCTCCACATGTATTTTTTTTAATTGATATATAATTTACTTTTATAAAAATATAATTATAATTTTTTTAGTTTATTTTATGCAAAAATTAACCGTGTCCATATTAAATTAACATTGTGTTTTATGTTTTATGTATTTTATGTGTTTTATATTTGTGTATTTTGTGTTTTAAAGTGTTTTATAATTATAATATGAACTCATGTAATTAAATAAAACAATAAAGAGACCAAAATAACTTTAAGATATTTTCTTTAAAAGAAATTGGTGATAAAAATATAGTTCAATACATAATTAAGAAGTTTCATCTACAGTATGAAATAGATATGAACCCAAGTAGTATAACACGTAGCTCTAGCGTGGTATACAAACTCCGGAGATCAAGTCTCTGTCCTCTATCTTGGTATTGCTCACGGAGCCACGAAATAAGTGTCCATCACTCATCATCTATTATCAACACTCAAATACTTTTCAAACATGTACGACAACCATCCGGAGATCAAGTCTCTGTCCCTCTATCTTGGTATTGCTCACGGAGCCACGAAATAAGTGTCCATCACTCATCATCTATTATCAACACTCAAATACTTTTCAAACATGTACGACAACCAAGACGTCTCAATCTTGAATCCGTAAATTGGCTCACCACTAATTGGTAAGTCAGTAAAAACAAAAACATCTTCTAATAGTAGCTCAATTTACAAGTTCAACTCAATTTTTTTCAAAAAAAATTTAAAATTTGTCACAGTTTATAAATGAACATTTCACTTTTTTTATTCTACTTCTTTTATTTTTAAAAAAATCAAATTTTACAAAGAGTTCATTGAAATTTATAAAGTGTATTTAATTGAAATTTTATATAATTTTTAGATTTTAAAAAGTAAAATGAATTGAAAAAATTCATAGAATTCATTTGAGTTAATTTTTTTTTATTGATTTATATAAATTTTTACATACTTAGTAAATTGTGTAATACATACTACATATATTTTTTTTTATGAATTTACATGAATTTTCATTAGATTATAATTATTTATCCAAATAATTTTAAAAAATTCATTAGTTAAAATAATTTATATTTTTATTCATTATTATTATTCCTAATTTTATTTTTATAGAAAAAATGTAATAAGAATAATAGTATATTAATTAAAATATACATACATACATACATACTTAAATTACTCAAATAATATTTATCAAAAATTTTAAAATTAATTTCAAATACGGAGTAATTAACATTCTTACATTAACCATTGTTAACAAACACAATATTTGTCAAGGTTGATAGCTCAGTTAGTTGAGCATTCGACTTGAGAACCGTAAAGTTCAAGGTTCAAACCCGAAACATATGTGTGACTATTTAAATATTTTTCAATGAAAATAATATAATTAAAAATCAATAGACATGTGTGTGTGGCTACCGAGAACAAAAAACTCAATTGTTTGATTAGTAAAGTACTATTGTTGTTTAAAAACGAGAACAAAAAACTCAATTGTTTGATTAGTAAAGTACTATTGTTATATAAAAAATGTGTGAAATCTTTGAAAAATATTTACTTCTCATTCTCATTTTTTTTGTTCTTCTCTAATCTCTATCATATTCATTTAAACCTCTATTCTTTATTTTCTTTTACATAATTTTTTAAATTTTATTATTTTTAATAATAATTTACATCATTAAAAATAAACATAATTTTATTTTTATTGATTTTATATGATTTTTTTTAGACTTTAGAAAATTCATAGAATTCATTTTAAGATAATATTTTTTATTAATTTATATGAATTTTCACATACTTAGTAAACTGTGTAATATAGACTATATATTTTTTTTTATGAATTTACATGAATTTTCATAGATTATAATTATTTATTCATATAATTTTAAAAAATTAATTATTTAAAATAATTTATATTTTTATTCATTATTATTATTCCCATTTTTATTTTTATAGAAAAAATCTAATAAGAATAATAATATATTAATTAACAATTATTAACAAACACAATATTTTTCAATGAAAATAACATAATTAAAAATCGAGAACAAAAAACTCAATTGTTTGATTAGTAAAGTATGATTGTTGTTTAAAAAATGTGTGAAAGCTTTGGAAATATTTGCTTCTCATTCTCATTTTTCTGCTTTTCTGTTCTTCTCTATCATATTCATTTGAAACTTATCTTCATTTTTTTTTAAATAATTTTTTAAGTTTTATTATTTTTAATAATAATTTAGATCATTAAAAAAATAAACATAATTTTTTGTTATATAATTTTCTAAATTTTATTATCTTAACAATTTAACTCATTAAAAGATAAAAAAAAAATTAATATAATTTTTCAAATTTTATTATTTTTATTAATTTTTTCAATTCATGGTCTAAATCACACACACAAGACTATATATGCAATTACAGGCCAAAGCACACAAGATCACGCGGAAGGTACAAGCCCGGCCTGTTTGTACATTTCAACCGAGTCCACAAGAGTTTCCTTTAGCGGCCTGTACCCCCAACCGAGCCCCTGCAACTTCCCCGAACTCAGAGTCGGAGAATACCTTCCCTCTTTGAAGCTACAAGAAATGAATTTAAAAATGAACAAAAGTCGAGCCAAATAAAAGGCGGGAAAGAATCATGCAAATACCTCTTGGGGTAGTTATAACTTGGATATATTTGACTGAGAATCCGCACAATATCCTGATTCCCGACCGAGTGGGCTGTGCATATGTATCTGCCTTCCGCTTCAGGTTTCTCGTAGACTAATTTCAAGGCATCCGCTACATCGCGCACGTCCACTATGCTATGGAGAGTGTTTTCTATTGCCTCAAATCCTTCTGAAATTAGAAAATGGCAAATAATTACAGGGCATTTTTGTAATTAAGAAAAAATTAGAGGGCTCCTTCTGCAATTAACCAATTTTAAGGGCAGAAGGAGAAATTAATGAGTCAGTGGAAGGATACCTCTCAACAGCTTAAGGAGAACCAAGCTGCTAGTATTTGGTGTGTGCTGCAGCATAGGTCCAAAGACGAGGGACGGACAAACAGTGACTATGTCGAGCCCAAATTGCTTTGCATATTCCACAGCCGCGGTCTCTGCCAATGTTTTCGAATAATAGTACCAATTCTGTGTACACGATAATACGAAAAGCCACCTTAGATCATTAATAAAATCTTCCCGAAAACGGTTGACACCAATTATAATAACTACCAAGAATACAAAAAACACCCTCGAAATTTAGCGTATTTACAGAATAGACCAAAACAATTTAGACAAATTCAAGAGATTAGTTGTAATATATGGATTTTGACAATTTTTTTAGATAGAAGGGAGAAAAATATTTTTTTTTCTTTTTTTTTTTTGTAATTTTTGAAACTACTGGGTCATTTTGTAATTACTCCAAACCTCGAGAATACACAACTGTAAAAATGAATCAAAATGCTGGAACTGTAAGTGATCAAATTGATAAGCTCGATAAAAATTACGCTAGTGTTCCTGCAGTATTCGCCAGCTGTCTTGCAGTATTCCGAGTCGGACCAGCAAGTCTCGTCCATGATTTTGTCCTTGGGCCAATTGGGATTCAAGACAAGAGCAGCTACTGATGACACAACCACAACACGTCCGACTTTTGCTTCGGAGCATGCTTTGAGGACATTACCAGTGCCTTCTACAGCAGGCGCAACTAGTTCCACCTGCATATATAATCACACAAACCCAAAAAAAGCCTAAATCAGATGTTCAATTAAGAGTTGAAAAAACAAAACATGCCTCTGGGTTTGATGCAGCGGTAAAAGGAACAGGGCTGGCGACGTGGAAAACTCCACCGCACCCTTTGACTGCTGCGAGAATGGAGTCGAAATCGAGCAAGTCTGCCTTGAATAGTTTCAGTTTTTCAGCTGCGTTATCGAAGTTTTTCAGATGATCGTATTTTTTGTCATCTGCAAACATAAAAGATTTATATATGAATCTCATTGCTACACCAACTGCATAAGACTGAATACAAGTAAACATTGGAGTTCTAAATCTAAAGATCGCACCGACTGGCGATCTGAATTCAATGTGAGAGTACTCGTAATCGTAAATCCCAACACGATTTTAAATACTTAATTGAATCCATATTAATATTTCAACAAACCATAACAATTAGTGAGCTGAGATTGGTATTATTAATATTCAACAAACCAGGGTTTCTGACGGTGCCGTGAACAGTGTATCCGTGAGAAATGAGCAGCTTGATTAGCCACGACGCCACGTATCCTCCGGCGCCGGTCACACAGACCACGGCGGCGCTGCTAATTTTTTCGGTCATTTTTTTCTTTGTTTTGTTTTTGAATGTTGTTTCCGCCCACAGAATTACGGAGTATATCTTTATGGAAACGCGGCTAACAGTCGGTACATTTGGGAACTGTTAAATATATTTTTAAAAAATATTAATAATATTATAAAATTAATTAGATTTTATATTTAAAATTATAAATTGAGATTAATTTTTATTAATTTTATTTTAATTTATTTTGAAACGAATTTAATCGAGCTGAACTGAAACGATCTGAACTGAATTTAACTGAATCGATCTAATTGAACTGAATCGATCCGAACTTAACTGGACTAAAATTAAAACCAAAAGAAACATTTTTCCAAAATTTTTACTTCCAGTGGTAATTGTCACATTTAGTACTTGTGACAATTTTGATTTAAAGGGAGTATCTATTGAATAGAAGTTCAAACCGAATTTTGTTACTCTCTATTTTCTTTCTCACATGTATTAAGTCATGTGTATTAATAAAAAATAAAAAAATATTACTCCCTCATTTAACTATTAATAAACATATTCTTTAAAGAAATTCTCTATATTCTCTCACATGAATTAAGTCACGTGTATTAATAAAAAATAAAAAAAGATTACTCCCTCATTTAACTATTAATAAACATATTCCTTAAAAAAAATTGCTTATTAATCAATATTCTCTCTATCTCAAAAGATATGTCTCCCCCACTCCATTTTCACTCTCCAATGGTGGAGGCAAACAAGGAGGTATTTTGCCACCATGAATAGTAGGAGGCAAATTTGCCTCCACACTATTAATGGAGGCAAATGTTATTTTATTATTATTATTTTTTTATTTTCAATTAATAGTTATATAAATATAAATGTAAATATAATTGTATTTGTTGATTTTAATTTATAATTTTTATATTTTGATAAAAAAATATAAAAAAATAATATTTATAATATAATAATATTATTTGACATAATTTTTGATACAACATTCAAATTGAAATACAATAATACAGATTACATTAATACTACTAATTTTAATACAAATTTCATATTACAATACAAAATAAGATAAGCAAATAAAATAGAAATCTAACATTAATACAAAAAGATTTTAATACGGTCCGATATCACTTCCATCACCTCCTCCAAGGCCATCAAAATATTGAGAGAAAGAGTTTGGGTGATTTTCAAATTGAGTTTGATTAGATTTTTGCATAATTTTCAGATGCTCAAGTCAATACCATTCACGTCTGGCTGGATCGCTAATGGTGTCCAAATCTTTCTCCATAATTTTATCATCCCTTTTTTGTTGAGTTAATTTTGCAAACTCATCTGCAACTCGTTTCTGGTGTAGGTTTAATTCTGCCATTATATCGGCAATCCTTTTATTTGATTCTTCAAAAAATTTCATAGTACGACCATTAGGGATCCACGAAGTAGGAAACATAAATTGTTTGCACAAAAGCAAGAGGCATGTAGGAAAGATGTGGAGTGTGCATTTGGAGTTCTTCAAAGTCGATTTGCAATTCTATAAAATCCGGTTCGTTTTTTTACGACCGATGTCTTGAAAGATGTAATCACTGCGTGCATTATAATGCATAACATGATAGTCGAGGATGAACAAGATCTCAGTGCCCCGATTGTAGAAGCGACGGAATCAACTACTCCCTCGGTACAAGAAGCAAATAATGCAACTGCGACATTTGAATCTTTTTTGAATCGACATAAACAAATTAGGGATTCAAATGCTCATTTCGAACTTCGAAATGCTTTGATTGAACATCTTTGGGAAGATTTTTCTAGTTCATAATTATGTTGTTGTTATTGCAATAATTTTTATATAATATTTAGTTTTTATATATTAATTATTTTATTAATGTATTACATTTTTATTTTTGTTTAATTTTTATATTATTTAAAAAAATAATTTTAAATTAAAATTAAAATTATATTTTATTTTAATATAAATAAACATTAAATTAAGAAGATTCTAAAAGAATATTCATTTGGGGGCAAAATTTGATGGATGCCATCGGAGTAAAAATGGTCTGGGAGGCAAATTTTGTGGCCAAAATTTGTCATTGCCTCCCACTTTGCCTCCATAGCATTGGAAATGCCCTTAGTGTTTTACAATGTTGAGTTGACACTATCTATAAAATAAAATAATTATTCTAATTTTTTATTTTAAAATATAATTTTATTTTACTTTATTTATTTTTTTTAAAATTTTACTTATAACTAATTTAATTTTAATTTTAAAATATATTTTTTAATTTTTATTTTAACATTTTTCTTGAAATTCGTGCCAAATAATAATTCCCAAAGTTCCAATTTTTTTATTACATGCTACCCTAATAGTGTAGTACCATAACCCATAAATTTATTGTCATGTGGATTTATTAAAATGTTAAAAATAAAATATGTGATTGAAATAAAAAAAAATTTACACATGAAAATATATGTATGAAATTAGTGTTGTACCCTTAAGTCAACACATAATAAACCCAATTTTTCCCCTAATCTAGATGGAAAATTTATAATAAGGAGTAATAATGATTAAGTTAATTATAAAAATACAGTTATTTTAATTTATATATAAAAATAATAATAAATATATAGTACTAGTAAAAATTATATGTAATCATATTTTAATACTATTTTAAAAATTATATATTTACCAAATTTAGAAAAATGAATTATGTAATTAATTTTAATTTTAATTTTGAAATTAATTTTAATTTAATTCGTTTAAATTTAATTAATATTTAAAAATAATAGGAATAAATACAAAAATTAAGTATACATATTATTTTTTATAACAAATAAAAATGTATGAAAATTACATATGATTGTTCAAATCTAAATAATAAATAAAATTGTATGAAAATACATATGATTGTTCAAATCGATGGTGAAAAATAATTATATGATTGTTTTAATAATTAAAATGTTTGATTTATAAATTCAAAAAATATTAAAAGACATTGCAACTAGGCCTGTCAAATGGTCGGGTCGGGCCGGCCCGGCCCAAGCCCATCGGGCTTCATGAGTTTCATGGGTCGGGTCGGGCCGGGCCATTTTTAAATGGGCCGGCAATATCAAAGGCCCAGCCTAGTTTTGGTCGGGCCGTCGGGCTATCGGGCTTTTTTAGCCCATAAATAAACATTAAAAAATATATTTTTAATTTGATTTAATATTATAAAAAATAGTAATTAGATTAATTAATTAAAAAAAAGTAGTATATTATGAAATTTAATTTTAAAAAAATAATTAAATAAACTTAAAGTCATTAAAATAATAATTTAATATATTTTTCCTACAAAAAAATAATACTTTTATAACCAAATTATAGATAAATAATTAAATATTGTGATTTTGAATTATATATAATGGTAAATATATAAAAATAATTAGTTTTAATATTAATAATAATAAAAAAATAAAAAAATAATTTCGGGCCGACCCATTAAAATCGGGCCCAGCCCAGCCCAAGCCCATCGGCCCATCGGGCTGTTTGGGTCGGGCCAAAAAAGCCCGACTATTTTTGGGCCTCTATATTTGAGGCCCAACCCATACTTTCATCGGGCCGGTCGGGCTGGCCCATGGGTCGGGCATCTTTTTGTCAGGTCTAACTGCAACCATTAAAGGAATGAACATAAGAAATAAAAAAATGTGTCTTATAGTGTGGGTCCCACGTGCATTAAAAAAAATTCTACTTCAAACCATAGCATGGTATGGTGACCTACAAATTGTTAGATACAATCGTGTCGTCATTTCACGTATAACACAAATGATTTGTATCAATCAATTTGTCACAAATAATTTGTAACAATCAATTTGTACCTTAACTATAGTATAAGACACAAAATCAATTTGTACTAAAATATCTCATATTAAATACTCAATTTTCTCTCTCTTAATTTATACATCTTTACCTAATGTAATGGTAAACATATATATACAAATTTTGGCCACATAAAATTTATACTTTTGTTAAGGATTGTTAGCTCAGTTGGTTGGACACTTGAATTAAGTACCAAAATGTTGGTTATTTTTGTACAAAATGTCTAAATCCGAAACATAAAATAAAATAAATTCTGGACTAGAACAGTATTGCTGATCTTTACAATTCCAAAATAAAATTAAATAAAACAATTAAATAAATTAACCTTTATCGGGCTTCGAACAGAAACTTGTTGCGGGTAGTCGAGGTGCTTTCGCTATCCGCAAGACTAAAACGCCCCGTGTATGCTACGGTTTTGCGACGTTAGTCCCCAAAGATACAACGACTTTCAATCATCTTCTAGTCTGAGGCACACCAGCTAGAAGCTCCGGCGAACGAGGAAAAAGAGAGAATCGAGCATATGCAAATGCAAGAAACTAATATTGTTTACACAATATTCTAACACTATATGAGAATGCACTTAGAGAGAAGAAATTGTTAACACAATCAGATGTGGAATTGAAGTGTTTGAATGAATTGTTTTTTCTCTCATCTACAAATGCTCCTATTTATACTTATCAAGGGGAGTGTCAAAAGACACAAAGGCAATCCAAAGGTCTAAGCAACTCAAAAGTATTTATATATTTTATTAAATATATAAATATAATTCTGATGACTTTTCAAGTCATTTATTCAAATTCCGTACAACCCATATTGGGCTGACTATTTAAATTTCGTACAACTCAGCCTTCCGTACAACCCATTTAGGCAAGCCCAACAGCTTAAGCCAACTAAAAGTTTCAACTAATTTTACTCGGCCCCAACAGCCCAAAGGCTGGTAAGTCCAAGCCATAATAACAATACATGTTATTATTTAACAGGTCCAATACAAATAAAATTTGTACTTATTAGACTTTACTAGGCCCAAGAAAAATCTCGGAGGCCCACGTCCAAATCGTCAATTCTCAATTGACCAAGAATAATAATTCAAGTCAATGGGCTTACTCAAAGTTGAAACAATTTCTCCACTCCTCATATAACATCACGAAAGTATTAATTTTCTCTCCACATTCAATGTGGGATTGTGACTTTTCAAATTCTCAACAATCAATACAATGACCTTTTATAATGGTTCTCACAAACCAATTATCAACAAATTAACTACGCAACATCGTAGAAAATTATCAACAAATTAATTTCAACTTGAATTAATATTTAACCATAAAAAATCAGTCAAATATTTGTCAAACCAAATATTTTATTCCAATTTTTCCAACACAAAAGTCCTGAGTTCGAACCCAAAAACTTGAATTAAGAACCAAAGCTACTAAGTTCGAACTCAAAACATTTCAATTGACCTAGATAAAAAAAAATTGTACTTACATTGGGATGCTCTAATCAAGTAATTGATGCGAACACATTTAAAACTAAAAATAATATTTATAATATTTTGAGGTGAAATAAGAGTCCAAAATCACTTAATAATATTTCATCATTTAAAACTAAAAATAATATTCCGAGGTGAAATAAAGAGTCCAAAATTACTTACAAATATTTCATCTTAAAATAAGAAGAATAAATAAACTCCTCAAAACTTTACCTAATACAGTATAACTTTAAATAAAGTGCATACATATTTGTCTTTTTTATTTTTAATAGAATCTACTTTTATTTAGACAAGATCATGGGGAAGGTACAAGCCCAGCCTGTTTGTACATTTCAACAGAGTCCACAAGAGTTTCCTTCAGTGGCCTGTACTCCCAACCGAGCCCCTGCAACTTCCCCGAACTCAAAGTCGGAGAATACTTACCCTCTTTGAAGCTACAAGAAACGAATTCAAAAATTAACAAAAGTCGAGCCAAATTAAATCCGATCACTAGGCAAAAGAATCATGCACAAACCTCTTAGGGTAGTTATAACTTGGATATATTTGACTGAGAATCTGCACAATATCCTGGTTCCTAGCCGTGTGGGCAGTGCATATGTATCTGCCTTCGGCTTCAGGTTTCTCGTAGACTAATTTCAAGGCATCCACTACATCGCGTACATCTACTATGCTATGGAGAGTGTTTTCCATTGTCTCAAATCCTTCTGAGATTAGAAAATGGCAATAAAATTAACGAATGAGTTCAGAAAAATAATTACAGGGCATTTTTGTAATTTTCAAAGTTTTTTTTTTGTAATTAGGACAAAATTGGAGGGTTCATTCTGCAATTAACCCATTTGTTCATCAAACAAATACTGTAGAACTGAGATTTTTAGAAAGTCAAATTTCACAAGATATTGCACTGCTCAAAAACTAAGGACAAAAGGGATTAAGAGACCTCTTAATATCTTAAGGAGAAGCAAGCTGCTTGCATTCGGTGTGTGCTGCAACATGGGTCCCAAGACAAGGGACGGACAAACGGTGACGAGGTCAAGCCCATTTTGCTTTGCATATTCCAAAGCCGAGGTCTCCGACAAAGTTTTCGAATAATAATACCAATTCTGTGTACACAATAAAACGAAAGGCAAGCTTAGAACAATTATAAAATCTTCCAAAAAACTGTTGACACGGTGCCACCCTTGAAATTTAGTGTATTTACAAAATAGACAAGACAAAATTTTCAAAAATGAGGTTTGATTCAGTCTTAAATTTAAGAGATTCGTCGTAATTTTGACATTTTTTATAATAAAAGGAGAACAATAGAGACGAAATCAAACTTCCGTTTTTTGTTTTTTTTTGTAATTTTTGAAATTTTATTGGGTCATTTTGTATGTAACAACTACACAACTGTAAAAATGAATCAAAATGCTTGTAAGTGATCAAATTGAAAAAAATTACGTTAGTGGTCTTGCAGTATTCCGAGTCGGACCAGCAAGTCTCGTCCATGATTTTGTCCTTGGGCCAATTTGGATTCAAGACAAGGGCAGCTACTGATGATACAACCACCACACGTCCGACTTTTGCTTCGGAGCATGCTTTCAGGACATTACCAGTGCCTTCTACAGCAGGTGCAACTAATTCAACCTGCAACAGTATACTATCACATAATCACACAAACAAAGACACCCGGGGTCCTTCATTTAAGTTTTGCTTATTACTACACTATTGAATCGAATTTCCTTTTGCTTCAAATCAACAACCCAAAAAATGGCTAAATCAGATGTTCGATTAAGAGTTGAAAAAACAAAACATGCCTCTGGGTTTGATACAACGGTAGAAGGAACAGGGCTGGCGACGTGGAAAACTCCACCGCACCCTTTGACTGCTGCGAGAATGGAGTCGAAATCGAGCAAGTCTGCCTTGAAGAGTTTCAGGTTTTCAGCTGCGTTATCGATGTTTTTCAGATGATCGTATTTTTTGTCATCTGCAAACATAAAAGATTTATATATGAATCTCATTGCTACACCAACTGCATAAGACTGAATACAAGTAAACATTGGAGTTCTAATTTTAAAAATCGCACCGACTGTAAGTTCCATCTTAAAAACCAAACACAATCATATGAAATCAATGTGAAACAACTCGCAATCGCAGATCACAACATTATTTTTTAATACGAAATTGAATCCATAACGATTTTAAATATTTCAACAAACCGTGAGAATTACTGAACTGAAATAGGTATTTTTAAATTCAACAAACCAGGGTTTCTGACGGTGCCGTGAACGGTGTATCCGCGTGAAATGAGCAGCTTGATTAGCCACGACGCCACGTATCCTCCGGCGCCGGTTACACAGACGACGGCGCTGCTAATCTTTTCATCAGCCATTTTTATTTTTATTGTTGTTTCCACCAAAGCATCCAGAGAAATATTGATTATTTATGGAAAGGCACCAAACAAACACAACCACACACGGCATTAATAACTATTTATGGACACGCGGCGAACTAACTTACATTCATCCATCAAAATCTTTTCCGGAATGTAATTATCAATGAAAGGGACAAATGGGTGCAAAAGTCCCAAAACTTCTATTGTATTCGATAGAAGTTCCAAGAAATTTGTTTCTCTTTTTTCCTTTTCCCCGATATTAAGAACAAAAGTAAAAATAAAAATATATTTTTAAATAAAAAAAATATGTGAGAGAAAAAATTAAATTTTAAGTGTAAAAAATATGATTAAAATTATATTTTAAATTTAAAAAAAATAAAAAATAAAATCCTTTTTTTTTGGAATTTGGTTGGGACATAAAAAAAATTATACTACGATACACTTGTAATAATTTACTTATGGAACGCTTGTAGATGTGATATTACTACTATAAGACATAAGTAGCTCCAATAAATTTTTTCTCAATTACAAAACACAGCAATCTTCCTATTTTATCTTTATGAATTTACAAAAGGAGTTGTACGAAATACAAGATCATGGGGAAGGAACAAGCCCGGCCTGTTTGTACATTTCAACAGAGTCCACAAGAGTTTCCTTCAGTGGCCTATACTCCCAACCGAGCCCCTGCAACTTCCCCGAACTCAGAGTCGGAGAATACCTTCCCTCTTTGAAGCTACAAGAAAGAAAAATTCAAAAAATGAACAAAAGTCGAGCCATCGATTACTGGGGGAAAGAATTATGCATACCTCTTGGGGTAGTTATAACTCGGATATATTTGACTGAGAATCTGCACAATATCATGAATACCAGCCGTGTGGGCAGTGCATATGTATCTGCCTTCGGCTTCACGTTTCTCATAGACCAATTTCAATGCAGCCGCTACATCTCGTACATCTACTATGCTTTGGAGAGTGTTTTCCATTGCCTCAAATCCTTCTGAGATTAGAAAATGGCAATAAAATTATCGGATGAGTCCAGAAAAAAATAATTGCAGGGCATTTTTGTAATTTTCAAAGTGTTTTTTCTCATAAATAGGAAAAAAAATGGAGGGCTCCTTCTGCAATTAACACATTTTTATCAAACAAGTAGTGTAGAAAAATTGTAGAAGGATTAAGAGACCTCTCAACAGCATAAGGAGAAGCAAGCTGCTATTATTTGGTGTGTGCTGCAGCATGGGTCCAAAGACAAGGGACGGACAAACAGTGACGATTTCAAGCCCATTTTGCTTTGCATATTCCAAAGCTGTGGCCTCTGCCAATGTTTTCGAATAATAGTACCAATTCTGTGTACATAATAACACGGAAGGCAGCTTAGATCAGTTATAAAATCTTCCCGAAAACGGTTAACACAATTTATAATAACTACCAAGAATACAAAAACACCCTTGAAATTTAGACCAAAAGAATTTAAACAAAATTTGATTCAGCCTTAAATTTAAGAGATTAGTTAGTTGCAATATATGGATTTTGACAAAAAATTCGAGTCATTTTATAATTACTCCAAACCTCGAGGTAGTAATCCCAAACAACTACACAACTGTAAAATTAATCAAAATGCTGGTAAGTGATGAGCTTAATACAAAATTACTTTAATGGTCTTGCAGTATTCCGAGTCGGACCAGCAAGTCTCGTCCATGATTTTGTCCTTGGGCCAATTGGGATTCAAGACAAGAGCAGCTACTGATGACACAACCACAACACGTCCGACTTTTGCTTCGGAGCATGCTTTGAGGACATTACCAGTGCCTTCTACAGCAGGCGCAACTAGTTCCACCTGCATATATAATCACACAAACCCAAAAAAAGCCTAAATCAGATGTTCAATTAAGAGTTGAAAAAACAAAACATGCCTCTGGGTTTGATGCAGCGTTAAAAGGAACAGGGCTGGCGACGTGGAAAACTCCACCGCACCCTTTGACTGCTGCGAGAATGGAGTCGAAATCGAGCAAGTCTGCCTTGAATAGTTTCAGTTTTTCAGCTGTGTTTTCTATGTTTTTCAGATGGTCGTATTTTTTGTCACCTGCAAACATAAAAGATTCATACTATCTACATAAGACTGAATACAAGTAAACGTTCCAATTGGTTATTTAGTTTTTCAGATTCATACTATCTTAAAACCAATTGAATCGCGAATCACAATACGATCGGGACCAATTCAATGTTAGACAACTCGCAATTGCAGATCACAACTGGATTTTAAAAAGTAAAAAACTAATTACTCAACTAATTATAACAATTACTGAACTGAAATTGGGAGTGTTATTTACAATTCAACAAACCAGGGTTTCTGACGGTGCCGTGAACGGTGTACCCGTGAGAAATGAGCAGCTTGATTAGCCACGACGCCACGTATCCTCCGGCGCCGGTCACACAGACGACGGCGCTGCTAGTTTTTTCAGCCATTCTTTTTATTGTTTATTCCACCAAAGCATCCACAGAATTATTGATTAAACGTACCAAATAAACACAAAATCACACACGGCATTACTGACTATTCATGGACACGCGGCGAACAAGCATACATTCAAACATCAAAATCTTTCCCAGAAAGTAATTATCAATGAAAGGGAAGTGTGCAAATGTCCCAGAACATTCGAGAGAAGTTCTGATCGAAATTTGTAAATCCTTTCCGGATAATTATGTAATTATCGACTGATCACGTATATTTAGAAAAATATTAGTATTAATATTTTTTAACAAAATTAGAATATACTTTTAAATTAAAAATTAAATTAATTGTAAGTAAGCTTTAAATATCAAAAAAAAGAAAAATGTACCTATATATTTAGAAAAATATTAGTAATAATATTTTTCAACAACAAAAAAAAAAAGAATAAAAATATTTTTTTAAATTAAAAATCAAATTAATTGTAAGTAAGCTTTAAATATCAAAAAAGAAAAATGTACATGTAATTTACAGTAAAACTTCTATAAATTAATAGCCTCGGGACTGTGAAATTTTATTAATTTAGAGAGGTTATTAATTAATCGAGTGTGTTTTTTTCATTTAAAAGACCAAATCGGGACCGAGAAATTCTTAATTTAGAGAGGTTATTAACCTATCGAGTATTAATTTATAGAGGTTTTACTGTACATATCGAATGCTTGTAATACGTAGATATGATTTTTCTCAATTATGAAACTTTGCAAGTAACATATTTTATCTTGTTGTGATATTGTTAATTTTATAAGTTATCACAATATATAAGTAAATTCACTATTAACATATTTTATCTTGTTGTGATATTGTTAATTTTATAAGTTATCACGATAAATAAGTAAATTCACTAGGTCCCTTTCTTCTTTATAAAGAATGTAAAAATATTATACTTTTTTTTTTAATTTATTAACTCATTTTTCTCAACATTTATTTAATAAATATAAGAATAGTATTTTTATTTATATTTATATTTTGATATTATAATTTGTAGTTAAAATGTTATTTTATTTTAATATTCTATACTAATATCATACAAACTTGTATGACAACTTCTAGTGCATGTTCATTATTGAAGATATTTATGAGTTGTGGAAGGGAGATCACTCTCCAAATTCAGACAAGTCGACCCGTTTAGTTCGAAACGTTTGTCGCTCATTGAAAACTTAGTTTGAATGGAAGAAATTCGACCATTCTTTGTTCTAAAATTTGGTCGGACCACACTAGTCGGGGACTAGAACTGTCCTTCTGAAGAGCTCAAGGTAGTGCAAAACCAATAAGTATTTAAGATGGTTTGACTTAACCTCTCGATTGAAATTGCTGCACGGTGCTAGTGTTTCTGCCACTCATAGGGTGATAGGGGACGTGACATCGCGCTCGGTCTTCGAAAGACGATCGAGCTACAATAATATACACTTTATAAATTAAATAATTATATTACGTGTTCATTTTAATATATTAATTTACATTTTATTATTTAATTTTCCTTGCTTTTACTTTAATTTTTAAATTTAAATAATTTTTTTTATTTTTTATTTTTTGATTTAAAATGAAAAAATAATATTTAAAACAAAATCTAGATAAAAAATTTATTTAAAACAAAATCTAGATAAAAAAACTCTCTTAAAAAGTAAGTGTAAATTATGTAAGCCCAAAATTATATTCGTGTTAGGCCCAGCTTCGAAAGAGAGGATGATGGCCCTTTCCACTCTCGGGCCCATTAAAAATATCAAGCAGTCCGTATTCAGACACGTGACCTCGGAGTTACGCCTCCACCGCCGAAGCAGAAAATTGTGCACCAAGAAATCCCCAATTCGAGTTCCGATTTCCCAATCGAAAACCTAAAAACCCGAAAAATAAATCAACCGGATTCTGAGATCGCAAATCGACGATAAAAATCCTCGCACATGGCGAGCGGTTGGAAGAGAGCTATCGGAAATGTGAGGTCATTCGCCGGGAATTCAATGGGCGGCCTGAGAGGAAGCAGCAGCTTAGCTTCGTGGGTCGTCGCCGGAACCCTAGCTTACATCCTGTGGGTCCGCCCTTCTCAGCAGCTCAGAAGAGAGCAAGAGGTAAAAAAACACAGCTCATCTCTCTCCGTCTAATTTCAATTCAACTTCTCACCGTCTAATCTGTGTTTTTTCACGAGTCATTTCAGGAAAAGGCAGCGTTGGCAGCAGCGGACCCAAATCGATATATCGAAAAGAGGAAACCGATTCCAGATCCTCAGGTTAATATCCTTTTGTTTTTCCTTAGATGGAATTGGGAATTTGGGATGTAAATGTAACACTTGATTTGCAGGACACTGGACTGGTGTATGGGAACAAGAACAGAGCGAAAAGGCCCGAGTAAATTATATAACCCGAGGAACACGAGGTTAATAGTAAGTTTTGTTATGTCAAATTTCAGCTGAAAAGTTGTGCTGTTGTGAAATTTACTGTTTTTTTTTTCATCCTTCCATATCAATACATGTATGCATGATATAGAAAAACGGGCGGTGTAAGCCTTTCTTGATTGGAATAGGAATCGGAATAAGTGATGAATAATTTCGACGTGAAGTAATGTTGGTTGCCTTGCCTCTTTCGCAGTTTATCTGTATAATTCGTAGTAGTAGATTACGAGCATTTGCAAACTAATACAGATTTTGCTGATTTCGTAATCGTTGTTAGTATATAGTTGGATACGTCTAGTATAACGAGCTACTCGATTATACATGACTTTTCCAAAATATCCCTATAATTTAATCGGAGTATTTATTACAACAATACCACAAGTTTCTGAGCCGCGCACAAGCTTTTGTTCGAGTATGTCTTGTTCAAGCATTGTTGAGTTGATCTCGAGCGTGTCTGTTTTCTTATCGAGTCGAGCTTGAGGACTTGCTAATATGAGTCATTCCTAGATTAAGATCACTATTGCTTGGCTTGACTCGATTCTTTTGCAGCCTCATTGGGTAGTGATTATGACTACATCGTGTGGCAATAACTACGATTAGCTCGAAATGACTTCCCTTTATTTCTTCTGATTAATTATTTGTGTTTTGCAACACATCCAACTTACCAAATGTGTTTGATATATAGGTATTCTTATTAGGAGCTTTCATTTAAGGATCATTTTAAACAGATCTGCTCATGTACAGAATTCTTTTAAAATTGTATTTAAAAATTGTTATAATATTTTTATTATTATTTTGCCATATATTATAATTAAATACACTATATTAAATATATATTGTAAAAAAAATAAAAAAGTTTAAATAAAAATAATGAATATTTTTATATTTATATTAAAATAATCAATTGATTAGAATTTTTTTATTTTCATATATAACAATGAAAATTTTTTTTTTTAATAAATTTATAAAGTTAATTATATTTATAATTATATAAAAATAAGAAATAAAAAAATTAATAATTTTGGATAATTCTGTTAATGGGCAGAATCTGCACAAAAGAATTTGAATATTTAAGATTTTTTGTTGATGACTGTTGGCGTTTTTTTTCACTGTTGATCACGAAGAGTCCTTTAATTTCAAAAACAGTGTTATCAGATTCAAATACAAAGGAAATGACAGAATTTCCGACTACCTGTTTTGAAGACTTGAGGGTCGAAATCGAGAGTGTTTCATAACTTATTAGTCTTTTAAAAATTGTTAATATTAGTGTGCTAAAAAATGTCACTAAACCATACACTTACATGATGAAGATTGCAAATTTACAATAATGGCGAATGTATCATACTAACGAGAAGTTTTTTCATAAATATAAACAAGTTAAGTATGTCATGTATAGTTAAAATCGATCATATAAATCTGCCACACAGATTTTATCAACATTTCATCGATAATTCTTTATATATTTAAGATCAAACCTGAAATGTAACTATTTTTGTTTTATTAGTACATAATTAGACCGACCAAATCGACAAATTATTGGAATACAATTCATACTGTTGCAATATTTGAACTCAAGAGGGGTCCAAAATGAAGTCTACAAAAAAGAAAGCAAGGATATGGTTGTCATCTTAAACTAGAAGACCTAAAGCTCTTATGAATGTTTTCTTTTTCTACCTAGCTTCAATTTCAATCTTGACTAAGAAAATACACATGTATTTGATCAAAATCTACTCATTCACAAAACTAGAAACTTCTCGAAGAATTTCTGCTGCACATTTTCACCTGTTGTTTGAAGAGTTGTCTCTACTTTTGAAAATGATTTAAAAAAAGGTTTTTTTTAGCTATTCGACTGTTCAAAAGGAACACGAACAAACAAACGTCCATGCAGGCTAACCACAGCAGAAGTCTGAAGTGGGTCGATCCTTAAAGGTAAGCTGATCACCTGCAAAACCCACCTTTAGAATGTTATTTCAAAAATGCACATCAAATTACCAAAAAATATGTGAAATGGCATGATGAAATAGAGCATAGAGACAAATTCTTGATAATCTAGGAAAATAATCGGGGATAAAGAGAATAGTATATTTACAAAAAGTCAAAAACTACCCAGGGTTTTGAGTGATTTCAAAAAGAGCCCAGAAAGTTTCAAATTTTCAACAAAAAAACAAAAACTTGAGGTTTGAATCGTATGATTCAATTCCCAAGAAGAAAGTTTCAAAAGCCACCTTTAACTTTACTGAAATACTACAGTTATCCACTTAAAAATAAAAACTTTATTAAATATCAAGGTTTCTTCGTAATATAAAAAATTCTAGTATGTCTCGTATATATTCCACACTTAAGAGTAGTTTTGTAATAATCTCAAAAAATAATAATAGGGAAAATGGAATGTCAAAATAACTAAATTATTTTCATTTTATTTTATGTCAAAAGTCTAGATTTCAAAATGAGCAAGCTAGAATATACAAAGTAGATTTATTTTCATTTTATTTATTAAAAAGAGCATCCTTAATTTCATTAATTAGAACTTGACTATATCCCAAACCAGCTTCTTAAGTAAGATATGAAAACTAAAAAAATGTATATATGTGATCATATTTCGAAAGGGGGATGGCAAAGAGTGACCTTTTTGAAAGGCGTAATACCCCACGGGTTATCAACTTGCTCAGGCTGACCTGTTATGACCAAACGTCCAGCTGGATCTGACTGAACTCGAACCTAATCCACAAATGAGAGCATTATTTCACATTCTGTATTAATTTACATCTTACCATTTCAAATTAAGGAGATGCATTACACAATTCACATTATATTATAAACATGGCCTTGTAAAGAAGGGAATCCTACACTATTTCGGGATAATACATTGTTAGTGTACCACCCACAGAAAATATGATAAGGACATACAAAATAAATTAACAGTGCGCAGGAGAAATATCACATTTAAAAAGTTGCAATAAGAATGTTAAGACCAGTACAGTCAAAACAAATTAAGTCGGATTTAGATTCAAACGTAATACGTATGAAATATCAACGTATCATTTGATTTTCTTGACCAGTTTTTTAAAAAAAAGAGAGAGAACAAACCTCTTCACGTAGAAGCCCTGGGACTAGAGCATAAACCTCGAAACAATCTTTCTGCAAATATAAAACCACCAGTCAGTCAGTTATTTAAGTGCACATGCTTGAATGAATGCCTTGAGTAATGAAAACAATTGATGCTAACATACCGTTTGGCGTACATTGACCTTTACCCAATCAGCTGGAGGCCCAACGTCAACAACTGTTGTCGCCAGCCTACCAACAAACGGCGGTTAGGGCATAAGAGGTAGAAAAAGGACAACGTTGTCATAGAATTACATATTCGATTTTCTGGGTCAAATTAAGCATAATGTTTTTTGGGTCCAGATTATCAGTAAATTTCTATCACAATTAGAAGCATTTTAATCTTCCCTAATAACCCTTTTAGATTGTGCAGGCAGGTTCCTTTTAGACTATAAGCTGTACTTATAGACCCATGTCTTTATACGAACCCATATAAGAATTCACTGATATCTTAATAAAGCTGAAACAATACACTGGTCATACATGTGAAGATATACACGTCTGAAAAGTCATCAACCCAACTTAAAAATCTGAACTAATAGCATGCAACTTATACAAGTCTATTTCTAGAAGGAAAACATAAATAACTGCAAACAATCATGTAAAACCAGGCTTACTGCTTTGATGTTTCAATCCGTGCGACCTTAACAGAAGGCTCCACTTCATTTGGTCTCTTCTGCTTCAGTGATCCTAAATCCATACATGTCCAAGTCAGTATAAACCAAGAAAGCAAAACAAAATTAATACTAAGACGAAACAGAGTTAATCCATATCTACAGGTCCAAGAAATTAATTGAAATATGGAAATGTACATTAACTCATAACAAAGTTTAGCTTACCTAAGGTTTTGACATTTTTCTCACGCCTTGCCATAGTGTTAATATTCTTGTCCTACCAAAGCACCATTGAAAAAAAACATTAGAAAAAAAAAATTGTGTACAATGAGAAATTAAGATGTTAATTTCTTCTACAAAACTTTATACCAGGCTCACCAACCAAAACACCATTGAAGAAAAACATTAAAAGAAATTTTTTTGTGTACAATGAGAAATTAAGATGTCAATTTCTTCTACAAACCTTCACAACAGGCTCACCAACCTCTCCATTCCCAAAAGGCCGTTGTACATGCCAACCTTGTATTGCACGAGCAGATGCATCTTTTCTACCCCTTCCAGTTCCAGGTCCTGATCCTTGATAGCCATTGCCCTAAAATTGAAAGGAAATAAGTAATGTTTGGTGAACACGGAGGTTTACGCAATTTATTGTATTTCCCCAAGTTATTTTAACATCCAAAGAGCACACACATGAATCTAAAGTTCTGAACATAGATGCTGACCACAAAAAGAGGGATAGGATATGAATGTACAAGTAGAAAACATGCAAACATTAATTTTGTTTAAGAAAATGTCGGATGTGATGGTGATTGGAAAGGTAATGACTAATGAGCGAATAGTGTATTTTTTGAAAGAAGTCAAAATCAGTTTCATGTTGGGACCAAAAACATCCTCTTGTGAAAATTTTACGGAACTTTTGCACAAGCTATGACAGCCTTGTGTTTTCATCATCTTCAAGGTCATAATTCTTTAGCTTAAATTAGCCGTGGTGAATCCCCTAAGTATACTCTAAGCTAGATATGATGCATAGATAAAACACATTTAGTAGACAATCAATTCAATTTAAAATAAAATTCATAAGTATGCAAAGTCACCTCAGTGTCTGCACCAGAAGCTTCATGGAGCGTTGCTGCTGGATGTATAAGTTCACCACTCTGTGTCTTATGCCTTTCATATTCCAGAAGAGACTGATCCAAGTATATGGAAACTTGCCAATTAATTGCGTAAACAAAATAGGAATCAATTGTAATTCACAAACTAAGAAATACTACAAAGTACTTGGGGGGATAATCACGATAAGAAAACATAAAATTTCCTGTTTTAGTTTTAGATTCGCAACTTCCACAATTGTCAAGTGATGAACATGCGGAATGCACAATCAGGTCATATTTCCACAAATTCCACTACGTCATTCAATCATAGAAAGCAAAAGCAGAATTGATACCTTCTCGTAGAAAATGCGGAATGTCCAAGAAACTGTTGTACAAGTCCTGCTCAATTAAAGACAAGTCCATCGGATTAACTTTCATTCATTCATTATCCTTTCCAAATAACAAATAAATTGTTTCATCACATGATATATAAGCATATCAATAAAAAATCATGTATAGAAATCTATCTATTTATAAAAAAATATTTTAATGGAAGCCAAGATGAAATCAGAAAAAAAAAGCTTTTTTAAATAAAGTACAGACTTTTCTATTTCATGACAATGATTGTGCCTATTCCAAATTTCACATATTTTTTGATAAAAAAATATAACATTGATAATATAACAATTTACCCACAGAGAATTAGCTCAAAGTTCCTGTAAGAAGAAACACATGCACATAATAAAAACAGGCAGGGTCTAAACTTTCCTGAAAGATCCTTACTTTGGTGGATGAAATGACTCTCCAACCTGCCGCCACAACTTGGATCCAGTTACCTATTAAAAGATTAACAAATTAATGAAACTGAAACAGCAGTACAGAACATTACTAACACACTTTAGTAAAATTAATTGGTGCATATTATCAAACTAAATACACTTAAATAAGTTTAGATCTCCCGGGTAGAAAAACATATCTACAGATAATACATATTAGATCGCATTAGTAAGTTTCTACCAAATTCTTCAAGCAAGATAGAAAGATAATGGTCAAGTTGAAAAGACCTGCATATAGTCAAGTAAATAAATTAAAGTCAATCTTCTACTAACTATAGAGGAAGCCTTAAAAAGTCAATTTTGCATTTCAGTGAATTATCACAAGTATGCAGTAATGTAGTAGCAAACAAAAAATAAATCTGCACATAGTGTCTTGATAATTTCCCCATCCATGTTCATTTTAATCTTCCAAGAGAACTTACAGAAAACCAGACAGTCGATTACAAAATTTAAAGACAGAGAACTTTCAGATTCCAAGAGATCTTCTACTAACTATTAAGGAAGGTTTTATGTTACTAGCTAGCTACTAGTGCATTTCAGGAAAATAGTACATGGATGTAGTAAAGCAGCAAACAAATACAGAGATAAAATTAATTTGCACATTGTCTTGATAATGTGAAGAACTCTTTCTTGTAGCCAAATATTATTTGGGTTGTTGCTACTCGGAGTGATTTCATGTGAATTTAAAAACAACATAAAAATGTCGCAATATTTACACCTCTGGTCTGACAAACATTTATGGTTAACCAGAAACATCTATATTAATATTTAACACCCGACATACCAAATAGTGCATCAAGCAAATAGGCAACTCTTGTTCAGGAAGATAAGGACTAGATAAAGTATAATGTGCTGCCACAAAACATATATTTGCAACCCATATAAATTCAAAGAGAAGGTAGTCAATGTGGCAACTTCGCTTCTCCCAAGTATGCACTATTTACTAAATATCATTGGTATGAAAATAAAGCGGAACATTCCATTCCTTTGAGAAAGTACACCCATATTGACAAGAAACAATAACTCAACTACAACACGTGAAACTATGTGAATACAATAATTTATATTGGCAGCACTTTTTGTATATAAGGACATAGTGTCCAAAGTCCATTAGGTGGTATATCTGTAAAATATGCCCGCCGTGGATGTGGAATGCAGTAAGAAATAAGAATTGTTCTATTCGCACCTAAATAATTATAATGTGCAGGGAAAAAGAGAATAGAAAACATTATGAACATCATACCCTGTCGTAGCCTCCCAATCTTATCACAGACCTCCATAACCTAGAAGCCAAAAAGGAAATAAATAAATCGGCATCCAGGAACAAGTTACAAAATAAACACAAATAAAAAGCATATTTACTTAAGACAATTGAGCGGCTGCCCATAAAATTTTGGTGGTTTAAAATCCATTGCCCTCCCACGATAAAAACTTTCAATTTCATTCATGAATGCTGCTTGATCTTCTGGTGTCCCATCATCACCCTCTGGCATCTAACATTTGAAAATAACGATTATCAATGGAAAAATGTGTCCGGTCAATCACTATTATATAATTTATATAAGCTGTCTAACGATATTAATTCTATTACCAGATCTTGAGCATAAACAGTCTTGGCTGTTTCTCCACTAAGGTCTCCAGCTTTTGAAGGCATATATCTGACAAGGGAACTAGGTGTAGCAGCAGCTTCTTCCTTGATTGGAAGCGACGAGTAATCACCTTCATGTTTGGTCATTGTTTCAACATGGCTAGCAAGAAGTATTTCATTACCCTGTTCTTTTGGTTCTTGATCAACTACTTTTACGTCAGTGACTTTATTAGCCGTGTCTTCCATTTCTTCGTCCCCACCGAGAAGAGCTTTATCTAATGCAGCATTTTGACTTAGGGGAGCTTCATTAGAGGGTATGTCAGTAGTAAACTGCGTATTTTGAGTTGTCATTTCACTATTGTTGTCCTTTTCCACAGAAAATTCTATACCGAGATTTTCCTCTGTCACATGTTTCCCAGGATGTTCCCCTCCTTCAACAAGATTCTCAGCATTTCTTTCTGCTGTAACATTATATACACGATTTCCTTCTTCCAAAGAATTCTCTACATTTTTTTCCTCCAAAACATTTTTAATAGGACTTTTTTCATTCACGCCATTATCAGCATTTCTTTCAGCTAAAATATTTTCAGCAAATGTTTCCCCTTCCACACCATTCTCGACATTTTTTTTCTCCACCACGTTTATTGCAGGATTTCCACCTTCATCGACATTCTCCGTGGATTTCTCTACTTTCACCCCACCATCGAAAGTATTCTGTTCAACCACTTCATTCTTTGCATCAACTGGTCCGTTCACCGTTTGCTCTTCAACATTAGTTTTGGCGTTGCTTCTATCTTCATTCTTACTTGTGGCATTTACTACTAGTTCATCGGTTGATCCCTCAACGGGCATTGACTCATTGGTCTCTGTTTGAGGATTAGGTTGGTCTTCCATCTCGTTATCCAAAGAGATATTTTCCTGTGCTTCCTCTTTCAACCCGTTTGGATCCCCTGCATCAGTAAACACACCCGGCATTTTTTCTCCACCGACCTTATTTGTAGAATTGGTTGGTTTACTATCCAACTCCCCAATATCACTTTCCAAATCCTGACAGTGCTTCACGGCATCCTCGATTTCTTCACCATCTTTAACCATTTTGATATCTATATTCAAGACTATTAGTACTATATTACATTCACCAATATCATGGATAGAAAAACTAAGAGCAAAAGCCAATTTCTAATGCCCTAATTCTGTACGAACCCAAAGGGAACAACTTTCTTGCATGAACAGAAAAAACAACACAACCAAAATTCAGAACGTCACGGAAATAAACAAATTTTACATTGAAAAATCTCCGCAAATACATTTCGAAGACATGCAAAAACTTGCCTGAATAAAAGCTTGCAGCGACGGAGGTGGCCAGGGCTCAGGCAGCTTTCAATCAAATCTAGGGTTTGGATTACGTTTCTTCAGTCAAGGAAAAATTAAAATAGGAAAATACTGCGAAAAAATCTGTATAATTTCGAATCCCAATTCCAATTCCAAAAATTGATTGAAGAAAAATAAATGTATAAAAAAATTAAAATTAAATAAAATTGGGAAAGCTTTATTTATTGATTTATGAGGCAAACATTGAGTGCGTGAATTTAACGGCGAGAGGTTAGGGCCGATATATAGAGAGAGAAAGGTATATTCGAACGTCGGAGAGAGAGAGAGAGAGAGAGAGAGAGAGAGCACGCCCTGCTTCTGCGGTTGTGCCTATTTCAAAAGGACGACGAGCACCTGGATGATGTAAACTGACTCTTCTACCCTGATACTTTTTTAATTTGTTTCGAAGATTTATTAGATAAAAAATTAAATTTACTAAATTTTTTTTTTATAAATAATGTGATTTTGTAGCATGTAAATTTAATTTAATGTATTGTTGACTCTAATTATAAATAATTATTTTATTATCTTTGTGGAATTTTATATTAATAAAATATAATATTTTTAAAAAAATTGTAGATAAGTTAGAAATTTTTGTATGGACAACATGTTTTGATTAATTAAGTATAAATAAGATTTTAATTTAGTGATAGAAATATTAAATTTAAAAAAAATAATGTATAATGTACTATTATTTATTATATATGTCTATATTATGCAATAAATATAATTTTTTAATTATAATTTGTTGCAATTAAATTATTTATATAATTTTTTTAAGAATTATGTAATTATTAATTAAATATTTATTCATTATTATTTTATTTAATATTATTTACTATTTATTTCATTTCACAACAATAAATCACATTCACATGTAATCAAACACAAGAATGATTTTTTATTTATCTACAATATTTATTTTATAATTTATTTGTATTGTGTAGTATTATAATTTTATTTCAGTTAATCATACCATGGTTTTTCAAACTTCTGTATTTTCAAATGAGTTTAAACTTTAGAGTACACTAATATAGTATATTTTATTAGTATTACAGTATTCTTACAAAAATAAATTAGTAAATAATTTAATACGTAGTACTTTATTTATAATCTCTACGCCTCACTCAGTACTGACTATACATCCTCCGCTTTTCCCCAAAACAGAAAACAAAACCCTAAAAATGAGCGACGAAGAACCAGAGAAGATTCGAGAATGGCGTCTACCGGAAGACCTAACAAGGATGGTCCTACTCAGAGTTCCGGCGAATGACCTCATCCGCTACAAGCTCGTATCCAAGGTCTGGTTTTCCTTAATCTCATCGCCGGATTTCGTCTCCGACCAAATACACTGCGCCAATTCCGATCCCTCGAGGAACCACCTCCTCCTCTTTCATCTCGAGCCTGTCTGCATAAGTTCAATAGATTCCCTGCAGCGTTCCAGTAGATCTATTCTGTACTTTGTAGCTCAGTACATGGTCGTCGTCGGATCAGCCAACGGATTGATCTGCGTCGTCGACAAATTCGGTAATGACGGAATCCCAAATGATGATATTTGGATAATGAACCCCGTCACCGGACATATCATGAAGCTCCCAATCCCCGCGAAACCCCCTGGTGATATAGGTACTCTTTCTCACTCTGACCGTGAGTGTAGTGTGTATTTTTCGTTTTGGTGGGATGCAAGTGCTGCTGAAGGTGATGGTGAGTATAAGCTTGTTAAGATTGTTCCTATAAAGGGCTATAATTTCAATACAACTATAGCTTCATTGTGGGTTTCTGGTTCTCCGGATACCTGGGGTGAGATTCCCGTCGGTTTCGATGGTTGTATTTGTCACCCATCTGACTTTCCAAGTGGATGTGATGCTGTTATTGGGGATTTCGCTTATTGGATTGTCTTTGATCGTAGTCGTCCCTTGGGATTTATGGAATTAAGGGAAGATCCGGTTAATATGTTTGTGTTGTCGCTGAATATGAAAACTGTATCACTATCACTGTCCGAAGTTCCGTTTCCTCTGCATCACTCCGAGCTTCGCAAATCCATTTATGGGATGGTTAGCGGCCTACGAAACTACATCTTGTTTGCTGCAATCTGGAAAGGGAAATTCGCTGTGGTAGAGAGATTGGATCATCAAGAAACTAATGATGTGTGGATTATGGATGTTGTCGAAGGTTGGAGTAAGAAATGTTCTTTAAGTTTTTCTCTTCCTATCTTGAAGTGGATAAAGAATGCAAGTGGGAAATCAGTTGGGATGATAACGGTCGATCCACAAGGAAGACCACGAAAACGTGGAATGCCGTTACATCGTGATCCAGAATGTGGAATAGCCTTATACGACATTGAAACGGGAAAAGCTGAGCCGATTGAAGATTTCATATTAGGTCATGTTGTGGATTCAGCTCATGACTTTGTGGGAAGCTTTGCATCCATTAAGGGGTTTAAACCCATTAATGAAGCTGTTAATGATTTCAGGGTCATTTGGCCTTATCCTTCTGTTTCAGGTGAGTTTAGTTTTTTTTTTTTTTATTATTAATTAGGATTGATAAATTATAAAATGCTTCACACAACACAATATTTTGAGCATTCTTTAATTTGGCAGGAACGAATGGAAAATAGGAAATGACATGAAGATATGAGTGGCATAGTTGTGAATTTTCGGTAAGTTGGGTGTACATATTTACTTTATATCATCGCTTTGGTGCTTGCTTGCTTTTGTTTCATAGTTTTCTTGAATTTAAATGTATAAATTAATTTCGAGCATTAAATATTTTAATGCAGGATGTGTTGAAGGAGAAAAACAGATGAAACTAAAAAAAAAAGAGTTGGAGTTGAAATTTCTTAGTGCTTCTGGTAACAAGTCAAGTAGTAGTAGCAATGCAATACTAGTAGTTTTGACTTTTGAGTTACACATGTGTTTCTGGAAATAGAGGGAAAAACAGATTCCTAGCAGATCGAGTCTTTTTGAAAAAGAAAATTTGTGGAGCTCATATATGTCGTTTTTAGACCTCTTGTGATGTTGGTTTTCTCATAATAAAATTTCTCATCATTCTTCCCATAATGTTTTGCTTTTTTTTCCGGTGGATTATCGTATTATTTGGTGTCCAATTCTTAACATGCTAATATGTTGTCATTTGCTTGAACTCCCAACTGGTAAGATGATGTTTGCTCGGTTGACAAAGCTTAAGTGAGGATGAGGTCATAATCTTTCATATCATTGTTTGACAAGTACGAGCCATCATAGCTCGATCTTGTCAGCCTTTTGCGCTGTTTTTTCATCACAATCGTTTGATTATTGTTCGACTCCAATTTCAAACTGTTTTATGGTTATCAATGACTGCGGGTGTGGTATGGTGTGTAAAGATCAAACACGTATAAAACTCTACTCTCTTGATTAATTTGTTGCTCGTATACAAAACTCTACTCTCTTGATTAATTTGTGTATACGAAGCTCGTATACAAAACTCTAATCTCTTGACTAATTTGTTATTTAACTCTACTCTCTTGATTAATTTGTTATTTGTGCTCTTTCTTTTAAATTTCATCATTTAGATTTGAACCACAAATATTTTTTAATAATAAATAATAAATAATTAATAAAATATTTAATTTTCGAAAGTGGTGAAATGAAACTTCTATCCAGATTTTTTTTTAATAACAGAGTAGTATAATTTTTTTTAATAAGGTATTCAATTAAGATTTTGATAGATTTTTTTGTAATTTTAAAAAGTTTGTAGATTTGGAAAATTAATAGAATCTCACTTTATATTGAGTTATATAAATTTTTATAAATTTTTAAAAAATAGTAAAATATACTTTTTATTAAGTAGAATTTCAAAAAATTTAAATATTGATACAAATGTATATGTATATACTTGTCTATAAAAAAATCAATTTTATTTTTAAAAAAAACTATAATAAATAAATTATTATTCTAATTTTTATTTTCATGGCTATTATACTTGGAACTAATTATTTATTTGCATTAACTTCTCCGTTTATCAACTTTTGTTATTTATTTTAGTTGAATTAGAAATGTCAAATTAAAAAAAAAAATCCTTAATAGTGAATTTTAATCATATCTATCTATCTATACATATATAATTCCTTAATATCCAAATATTGTTGTGTTCACACTATAAATTATAAAAAAACAATAATATTAACTATAAATTATAAATAAAAATAATAATATTATTATTAAGTTAAATTTATACATTAATATAATTCTAATTAATTATATGTTTTTTTATTTCTTTCCAATCGTATAAATATTTTTTTTATTCTCATTAAACTCATTCTCTTCATATTTACAAATTTCAAATGATTCGCTCATCTTCCAAAGAAAAACCAGTCGCGTTTTATAGAACATCTCACATCAATTCGCCGAGGTATTTCATTTTCTCATTCTTCAATATTTCTCGTATATATATTAGTCGATATTTTTTTTATCTTTTCCAGAATTTTATTTACGCTTTAATTTTTTTGGAATGAAACCGACTGAAATGAACTGAACTGAGTTTAAGCGATATGAACTGAATTTTTTCATTTTTTTTACCTATTCTTTTGAAATGCTGAACTGAACTGAGTTTAAGCGATATAACTGAATTTTTTCATTTTTTTTACCTGTTCTTTTGAAATGCTGAACTGAACTGAGTTTAAGCGATATGGACTGAACTGAACTTAAGCATATGAACTGAATTTTTTCATTTTTTTTACCTGTTCTTTTGAAATGCTGAACTGAACTGAGTTTAAGCGATATGGACTGAACTGAACTTAAGCGGCTGAACTGAATTGGTTTTTTTATAAAAATAATAATAATTTTTATAAATTATTAAATATTTTTTAAAATAAGCGGCTGAACTGAATTAGTTTTTTTTATAAAAATAATAATAATTTTTATAAATTATCAAATATTTTTTTAAAAAATATTAATAATATTACGACATTAACTAGATTTGATATTTAAAATTATAGATTGAAATTATTTTATGTTTATTTTATTTTAATTTATTTTAACTGAAATGAACTGAAATGAAGCGAAAATCTAGACTTGAACTGATCTGAACGGACTCGACTAAACTGAATTGAATTGAACTTCAATTAATATGTATTAAAACTTTAGAACAATTAAGGTCAGTTCTAAATTGAACTGAACCGAAGTGAACTAAACTTAATAGCTATGAAATGAACTTAACTGAACTGAGTTTAAGCGATATGAACTGAAATGAACTTTGACGGAACTGAATTGGTTTTTTTATAAAAATAATAATAATTTTTATAAATTATTAAATATTTAAAAAAAAATAATAATAATATTATGACATTAATTTGATATTTAAAATTATAGATTGAAATTATTTTTTGTTTATTTTACTTTAATTTATTTTGAAATTAACTGAATCTGAAATGAACTGAACTGAAGCGATCTGAACTGGGCTGGACTTAAGCGACCTGGACTGAACTGAACTGAAGCGATCTTTCAGATCTGAACTGAAGCGATCTGAACTGGGCTGGACTTAAGGGACCTGGACTGAACTGAAATGAAGCGATCTTAACTGGACTTGATTGAAATTAAGTTCAAAAGAACATGTCCTGATTTAAATTTGGATTTTTTTTCTCATAATCAAATTCAAGTATAATTTATTAGTAGATTTTTTTTTCAATATCTCATAAATTAAATTGGAATTTGTAGCCTGCAATCCGTTTCTTTTTCGATTGGAAGATAAATAAATTAATTTTTTCTATTTTACAGTCGATGAGGTAATTACATACGGGCCGTAGGGTGGTTCTCAACCTTGACCTGCCCCCATCATGGCTTAATCATCATGATTCGCTACTCTTGCACTCTTTGTTCTATATTTTTTTTCACTAGGTGAGATCAATATGATGATGTCAAATTTTTAAATATTAAAATTAATCAAATAAATAAAATATCTTCTAGATCACCTTATATACTTTACTTATGAAGTTTGAATTATAAAAGAAAAATAGTTGACTTCTAAAAATAGTAATTCAACAATTTAATTTAAATCACATGAGTTATATGATTTAAAAGATCAATAAACATGTAACGTATAAATACAATAAAATCTTTTAAATTGAATAATTGAACTTATTTCTCTAAAAAACTAAAAAAAAATTTATTTGTATTTTGATTATTTTATAAGTCGATAATATTTAATTTTATTTTATTTTATTGTTAATTTTATAATTTTATTTAAAATTTTGGGAGGTCTCGATCCTATCTCGATCTCTACTCGAATATAAATTATCAACAATACACAAATAAATTGGGTAATATTAGAGTATGGGGCTTTTTAATATTATTTTGAACACCTATTTTTTTTTTCAAAAAATCAAATGCATATTAGATTAGTAGTTAAATATGACTTGTGTATAATGCATTTTTTTTTACTCTCTCTCTCTCCCTCAGCTTCGCCGCCGCTGCTGCTATTCACAATCGAGCCGAGGGAATTCATCTCCGTCGCCGCCGCGTTCAAGCAGTCCGTGTCAGATGCGCCGCCGGTGAGCAGCTCCAATTCTCAGCCGCGATAATCGATTCCATGCAGTCCGTGTCCCTTGGCATCGATCATCTCATTTTTAGGGTTGTATATTTTTTACTTGTTTATTTTTATTAGGGAATTTGTATTTTTTAAATACTAAGTAAGCTCATTTTTAGGGGTTGTATATTTTTTACTTGTTTATTTATTAATGAATTAGTATTACTAAGTAGGGGCATTTTTTAAAATGTATAAAATTGTAAATATCCCTACAATAACATTACGTAACATATATTAATTTATTTACTATATATATAAATATATTTGTTTAAGAATATAAATGTAACATATATTAATTTATTTACTATATATATAAATATATTTGTGTAATAATATAAATATATTTGCGCAAAAATCGGTAAATTATATATATAAATATATTTTATATATTTGCGTAAATATATTTTATATATTTGCGCAGCTTTGTAAAATATATTTGCGCAACATTATATATATATATATAAATAGATATCTATCATATTAATATGTCATATGATTAGATATCTATCATAAATGTATAGATATCTATCATAAATATAGATATGTCATATAAATAGATTTAAAATAAATTGAACATTAATATTAATAATATAAATTTATTATAAAATAATATTATTGTATATAATAAACAAAAAATAATGTATTATTAATATGATTTATAAATAATTATTTTTTTAAAAAATATGAAAATTAAGTTTAGTTATATTTTTTTAATGAAAATCCATTAAAATTATTGAATTATTAAAATCTATTAAAATCCATAATTTTTTTAATAAAAATTAATATTTTAAAACTTTTAAAATTTTAATTGAATATCACTTGATTTTATTGTATATTTAAAAGTATAAATTGAATATATAGATTTTAAAAATCTATTAAAATCTTAATTGAATACATTTTCTTCACTTGTTTGGAAGATTTATTAAATTAGTAAATTCGGCCCGTGCGTTGCACCGGGATGAATAACTGTAGTTTATTCCAGTATTTTAGTTGTTTTTTGAGAAATATATTTTTATGTGAATGTATATACAAAGATGTACATATCAATTTTTTGTATGGGATTTCTTTAGTGCTAAATGTTTTGTTTGGCTGGTTGGAGATAGTATGTTAGGTCGGTAATGCGGTGGGGTTTTCATCGCTATGTAATGTAATTCTAAGTGATTTATCTTTACGAAAAATGTGATTTATCTTTACGAAAAAAATATTTTTTTTTGGAAAAAAATATTTTTTATTGAGATAATAGATATGTTGATATTTTTTTACATATAAAAATTTATAAAAAAAATTATTAAAAATTTGAAAGAGCTTCACCTGTAAAAAGTATATGAATAACTGGAAAAGACTGACTTAAATTAATATACAATGTACAACTACACCAGAGTAGTAACCGTGTCATTGCAAATTTCTAAACACCTCTTTGTAAACTACATTAGTATTTCTAAACACCTTTTTGTAAACTACATTAGTAGTCTTATTTGTGAGGTTACCGGATTTATTTAAATCTTAATTTAAGTATGTATGCATAATTTTTTGTACAATGATTTTTTTTTTATACATATTTTGATTTTAAAAAAAAAAAAACTCAAACTTTTAGAGTTTCAACACATAAAAACCAAAAATATAGTACAATTTAAATTTACCGCAAATTTCTTAAAATCTCTTTATACACAACATTTGTAGTCTTATTCGTCAAGTTTCCATTTTCGTCACATATTAAGAATTTCAATTTTGCTCTTATAGTGACCCTTGAAACTGCAACATACAACTGTACGTGTGTAAAAATAGGTCTTTTCAACAGAATCCCCACTTTTGACAATGCTTTCCCTTGACTTTTGTTTATGGTCATAGCATACGGAATCATAATTGAGAATTGACGACGTTGAAAGCGAAAATGGAATTTTGAATGTGAAGGAGAAAGTGGCAACCTTGGAATGTAAACGATTTCATCTTTTATTTTACCTCCTAATACCTTCGCTTCAATAACGTAGTTTCCCAATTTGGTCACAACCAATCGAGTACCATTACATAATACGACCGTGTGGTCGATATTTCTTAATTACATAATCGGCACTCCAACCTACAAAACATGACGTGTATTAGCTTTAACAAAAAACTTAAATTCCCGTAAATTTATAACAAAAGTAATAAGTAAGAGCGTATATTAATTATTTTAGTATAAACTTGATTTTTTATATGATTGAAACAAATTCTAAACTAACTACATAGGATATTGAATCTTGACATCTCTTAGTAAAATTTGTCACAATAAATTAAAGTCATGTTATAAAACATAAGACATTCCAAACTTTTAACAACAATTTTATAATTACCCATAAATCACGATATGGGTAAGCTTCAATATTCTTCTTTAGTACAATTACTGTACATTTCAAAAGATCTGTTTAAAGTGTTAAAATTAAATACCAACATTGTATGTGATCAATACAAAACACATTAGCAACAAAATACTTTTTATAATAAAACAATAAAAACTTACTTACAAAAGAAAAAGATTAAACTCTATCTACAAATGGTTTAATTAACAAATTAAATAATTTAGTAGGATCATGTAACAATCGAATAGAGATCTTTTACCTTTCAGAAAACCCAAGAGTCTGGATATCGGTCGGAGGGAAGATGACCGAAAAGTGAATGACATTTGATATGATCTCCTTTGGAGTGATTTTGGTAAGCTCCTTTCACCAAACTAACTGGCTGAATACGCCGAGTAGCCGTAAATACAAACCTGCGTTAGTTCAAGAAATTAGAAATAAAAAAGCTTAGATGTCTCTTACCAAAACAAAATTAAATACGAAGAGATGGAAACCTGAAAATATTTTGCAGTAGATTTACATATGTCATAGACAAAAATAAATAAGATCCGAAAATAGTCAGAACCTGCAAAACCAATTATTCATCATATCTTGACTGTAAATTGTAATTGTTGAATACCAATATCGTCGGCATTATGAAATTACTAATCAACTTCTTGTGATCGAATTTCAAACATGAACTAACGACAGACGCTAAGGGTCCGAAAATAGTCAGAACCTGCAAAACCAATTATTCATCATATCTTGACTGTAAATTGTAATTGTTGAATACCAATATCGTCGGAATTATGAAATTACTAATCAACTTCTTGTGATCAAATTTCAAACATGAACTAACGAGAGAGACGCTAAGGGTGAGGGTAAAACTGAATGACTCATGTTGTTATGCGCATGGTTGAGATGTCTATTAATTGAACCTCAAATATAGTTAGACATCAAAAAAATTTTGGAGTAATTGATGGTTGAGATGTCTATTAATCGAACCTCAAATATAGTTAGACATCAAAAAAAAATCTGGAGTAATTGAAACTAAAGTTGCTGATAGGACAACCCATTTATTATGGAGTAATTTCTAGCCCTTTCATTTTTTATATAATGGAGTAATTTCTAGTTATTCTCACTTAAATCATATAATCCTTGTAGGTGAATAATAAAAAATAATTGATTTAATAATAAAAAAAAATCTGGAGTAATTGAAACTAAAGTTGTTGATAGGACAACCCCATTTATTATGGAGTAATTTCTAGCCCTTTCATTTTTTATATAATGGAGTAATTTCTAGCGCTTTCATTTGTCACTTAAATCATATAATCCTTGTGGGTGAATAATAAAAGATAATTGATTTAATAATAAATAAAATTAAATGGTTGAATAATTTTTTTTATTTTTATTTCAATTATCTCACTTTTCAATTTTTTATATTAAATTATTTGTGTAAGAAAAAAAAAAGTGTTATCGGAAGCTTCTCCGGTTATTATCATAATATAAGTATACTGATAAATAAATTTAAATAAATTTTGAAATATATATTACAAAAGTGAGGACAACCATTGGAAAAAATAATCCTACGTTATAATAGATTTAAAAAAAATAGGAAATTTAGAAGTTCAATTCATATTTCTAAATACCTCCCTATAAACGACATTTGTAGCCTTATTTGTAAAATGAGGACAAATTGGAGAAAATAATCCTACTTGATAATAGATTTTTAAAAAATAGGAAATTTAGAAGGTCAATTCACATTTCTGAACACCTCCTTATGAACCACATTTGTAGTGGTCATCATTTTAATCACAAATTAAGAATTTCAACTTTACTACTCTTGAAACTGCAACATATTGTTGTCCGTGTGTGAACACCGCTCTTCTCAACATCTATTTTTTATTTAAAAATTGATATAGAAAATAAAAAAATTGTTGAATTATTTTAACATAATGGAGAAATTTATGTTCACAACAATTATTAAGAATGAAAATTAGCCACACTTAGACAAAAAACCTGAACACCGGACCAGTAAAGTTAATTGAGCAACGCGGACAAGAAACAGAAAACCATCCACCATCATAATGGATATGACAAATTTTGCCAACAATCCAAACATTGGTCACCTACATTAGAAACCCAAAAGACAATTAAAAGTCTTAACATAAGATAGATACATAGCATTTTAATTTAAACAATATATATATATATATATATATATATATATATATATATATATATATATAACAAAATTTTATTACCTTTTTATAGTGTGATAAGTGATAAATTGTTGAAACAGTTGTTTCAGGATCACTCAACTCAGTGTTGGCAGATATGATTAGAGAATTAGGAAATTTGAAACCATCAAAAGTGAATATGACATCTGAAGGAATGACCCTAAATAAAGAATAAAAAAGGTGTTATGGCATACAGTATAAAAAATGTTGATAATAAGAGACACTGTTTGTTACATAAAAATGTCAAATAAACTCCATACATAAAGAAAATAATGGGAGAAAATAAGTACACACAATTATGTAGTAGAAACACTTATGAGGAGAAAATAAGTACACATGTAGTAGAAACACTTATGAATACCTGCTTTTATATTCCTCAATTTCATGAAGAAAAGGGTTGAAAATAATATCCGTTACCTTGAAACATAGACTTCACCTAATTTAAAAAAAAAATGCATTTAATAAAATAATTTATGTTCATATACATAGATAAAAAAAGAAGTAAAAATTGAGGAATCTTCATGAAGAACTTTTTTGCACAATTGCAAGATGACGACAAACCGACAGAACCTTGACCTCTTGCATGTTTGAAGAGAATTCTTGATTTTGGAAGCATATGGTTCAAAAATCAGGCAACCCAATCTATAATTTCTGCATATGAAATAATAATTAAACATATAAAGAAAAAACATATGTTAAAATATGACTCGAATCCGTAGGAATTTTGTTTCCTTATTTAGGAAAATTAGAATTATATTTAATATAATATAATTCTATTCCTTATGGATTTAGGAGACATATATTAGGAAAAAGGTTTATTCCTATTCCTATTGGTTACCTAATTTATGGGTTTTCTACACCTATAAATAGGGATCTCCATAGACATAATGAGATGTGTGTTGAACACCAAGAGAGACACCATGTGATAATATTGTGTGAGATTAGAGGGTTTTAGAGTGGATATCAATCTTTGTAATCGTCGGCAATATTATAGTGAAAGTTCTCGTTGTTCCTCCCGTGGTTTTTCCCGATTTGGGTTTCCACGTAAATTCCTTGTCTTCTTACTTGTCTCCTTTATTTATTGTTGAGTTATTTTCGGGGTTCCGCATTATTATTCGTACTATACATCGTCGATCTGCAACAAGTAGTATCTAGTGGCACCGGTCTTGATCGTGTGGCGTTCAGAGCTTTGTCCCGTAACAAGTTATATTAGAGCCAGGTTACGGTCCTAAAAGCTAACAAGTGGTATCAGAGCCAGGCAACGATCCCGTGACCTTCCAGACTACGATCCTACGACCTTCCAGAGCTTTGGTTTCGATGGCGAGCGTGAGGTACGATCTACCGAATTTAAGTCTCAACACGAGGTTTCCTATTTGGCAATACAAGATGAGGTTAGTCCTCAGATCTCTTAAGCAAGAGATTGTTCTACTTGGTATTGACAACAAGCCGAAAGACATGAAGCATGACGAGTGGGTGGAGCTCGATCAGATGACTATGGCGACCATAGGGCTTCATGTTTCGGATTCGTTGACTGAGGAAACGACGGAGGCGAAGACCGCAAAGGAATTATGGGAGTTGTTGGAATCGATGTGCGTTGAGAAAACGGTGTCCAGCAAGCATCACTTGAAGAGAAGTCTCTACTTCCTCAAGATGGCGGAGGGGTCGTCGATTCAAGACCATGTAGCGAGATTCAAGGAGCGTGTAGCTGACCTTGGGAAAATTGGCGTGAAGATCGAAGATGATGATCTTGCGTTTTGGATGTTATGCTCGCTACCCCCCTCCATGGCGGCTTTTCGGGACACGCTTCTCTATGGACGAGATAGTCTCACGTTTAAAGACGTAACTTCGGCTCTCTCGTCAAGGGAAAACGTACAAAGGATGGAGTCCAACAAGGATGGTATGCCCGATGTGGGTGAAGGACTTAGCGTCCAAAAGAAGTACCGTGATAAAGGGAGCGACTCGGGGAATTCGAAGTCGCGACACGGGAATAAGGAGTGTTTCTATTGCAAGAAGAAGGGACACATAAAGTCGGAGTGCTACGCGTGGAAGAAAAAGGAGAGCAACAACAATAATTCCGGTAATCGGAATTCCGGTGACGTTGGATTAGTAGATGGGAATTTCTATGGAGAACTACTAATGGCTCTAGGCGAGAACTCCAACTTTTGTGGTGATTGGATCTTAGACTCGGGTTGCTCGTTTCATATGTGTCCGGACCGGTCGTTGTTCGAGACTTATGAATCTTTGGAGCATGGTGCGGTGTTCATGGCTAATGACACCTCGTGCAAGGTCGAAGGGATTGGGAATATCCGATTGAAGATGTTCGATGGCACGGTGCGCACGTTAGGCGAGGTAAGACATGTCCCTGACTTGAAGAGGAATTTGATTTCCTTGAGTACCCTTGATATGAAGGGCTATAAACTCACTTGTAAAGATGGAGTTTTAAGAGTTACCAAAGGTGGTTTGGTAATATTGCGAGGAAAGAGAAAGGCGAGTCGCCTTTATGTCCTCGATGGAAGCTCGGCGAAGGAAGTAACCGAGGTTGATACTAGCTACACCGGAGAAGGTGGAGTTTCTAAGGCTACCGAAGAGGCTTTGGTAGTGTTGGGAGGAGACGAAAAGGCGAGACGACCTTATGTCCTCCAAGAATGCACGGTGAAGGAAGTAACCGGGGCCGAAACCCGACTCTTGGTAGAAGAGTCTATCCGGCTTAGAGGCGCGCAACCAAGTAAGGCCGGAGTGACCAACCTGATTAAAGATGAAGCGGTGAACGAAGTAACCGTGGGAAAAACTAGGCTCTCGGATGAAGAGTCTACACGACTAGACCATGTGCGGCTTGGGCATATGAGGAAAGTCGACAAGAAGGATCGAGTGTTTCTCGATCTATGGAGTGTTTCTAAAACTGGTGAGCCATGTGCGCTTAGAAAGCGGTCGAGAGGGTATATCTCGAATTGGGCTCAAATTCTAAGAAGACACTCGGGTATCTACGTTCCGAGTTATGGGGACCTTTGACGGTCCAGACTTCTAGGAATTAGGCCCGTTGGGGCATTTGGAGGAAGACGAGGGACGAGACTATTGAGGGCGATGTGATTTCGCTTAATGGTTTGATGTGCGATGTGATTTCGCATGCGCGATGAGATTTCGCGGTTTCTCGTCAAGGTGGAGATTGTTAAAATATGACTCGAATCCGTAGGAATTTTGTTTCCTTATTTAGGAAAATTAGAATTATATTTAATATAATATAATTCTATTCCTTATGGATTTAGGAGACATATATTAGGAAAAAGGTTTATTCCTATTCCTATTGGTTACCTAATTTATGGGTTTTCTACACCTATAAATAGGGATCTCCATAGACATAATGAGATGTGTGTTGAACACCAAGAGAGACACCATGTGATAATATTGTGTGAGATTAGAGGGTTTTAGAGTGGATATCAATCTTTGTAATCGTCGGCAATATTATAGTGAAAGTTTTCGTTGTTCCTCCCGTGGTTTTTCCCGATTTGGGTTTCCACGTAAATTCCTTGTCTTCTTACTTGTCTCCTTTATTTATTGTTGAGTTATTTTCGGGGTTCCGCATTATTATTCGTACTATACATCGTCGATCTGCAACAAGTAGTATCTAGTGGCACCGGTCTTGATCGTGTGGCGTTCAGAGCTTTGTCCCGTAACAAGTTATATTAGAGCCAGGTTACGGTCCTAAAAGCTAACAACATACATAGATAAAAAGAATGTAAAAAAAACATATGAAAAAAACGAAATTATGATTGAAGTAAATCTGAATGTTAATCTTACTGTAAATCTTGAAGCATTAACCGCATGCCACCATTTACCCTTTCATCAAAGTCAACAACTGTCCCAATGACATCTATTGTACACAAACCATAAATACAAATATTTGATATATTCTCAAGATTTAAATTAAATAACATGAAAAACAAAGGTACATCAAAAAAATTATTCTTTATGTACCAAATAAAGGACCGTCGAGAAAGGTAGAAAATCCAATGACATCAGGAATTGAATTAAAGATGTATAAGGAATCATGGACAAACTTATTACTGCTTTTGGAAATGACAGAATCCTTGTGCAGATTAATCATATAACCATGTCCAGTGATTAAGTTAGATTTGAGTTTGGGAATAACATCAAAAGATCGATGTTTAAAATAAATACCTTCTAACATCATATCAAAAAACGTTGCCGCCATATACTTCGCAAAACTGCCTTGAATGGTGGAACCCTAGAAATTCCACATACAAAAAGAAAAAAACAAAAATAAAATATTAATTAAATAAAATTTGGGATTCCAAATCAGGATCGACTGAAACCCACTTTTTGCGAAGTAGAACATGTAGAATAGGATCATTAGAAATTTCAGAGATAGGAGTGAATTTTGCTTCGATCACAGCAGCTTTCATCTTTAAAATTTGAAAATATTTTGCTTAGAAAATAATTTGTGAATTGAATCTGATGATGAGTTTTTTACTTTTTTATATGGCAGTGATGTCACTATAGATTTATTGAATTAAAAACGTTAATGGGCTGATTCAGAAATTAAAAGCCCAAAGGCCCAAGTAATTTGTTTATTTTTCGGGTAGGGTTAAAAGAAACGATAAAAGCTAATTCAATTGTTAATTATGATTTTTTTTATATAAAATTAAAATTATAAATTAATTTATAATTCAAAATTACTTAAATCAACCGGTCAAACAAATGAAGGAATGAAATTTTAATTTTAAAACGCAAAATACATAAAATATGAACTGGATATTTAAATAATGGCAGCCATAAAGAAAAAGGATTTTCAAGAACAGAAAATATCTTATATGAAATTGTAATTAATTTTAAGAAGATCAGAAAAATAATAATTTATTTTATTAATAAATTAAGCGCAATAATATTTATTAATAACTAATAAATTATTTTAATTATTAAAAGAAGCGCAAGAATATTATGTTTGAATTACTGATTTTTTTAATTAATATAATGTCAATTTTTTTTAAATTAATAAATGAAGGGCACGAATATGTTTTTTTTAAACAGAAAAATATTAATTTATTTTATTTTATTAATAAATTTAGCAATATGTTTCAAATGAAACAATATTATATTTGAGTTATGATTTTTTTTGTAATTAATATAATTTCAATTTTATTTTTTAAATTAATAGATGAAGCGCACGAATATGTTTTTTTTAAACAGACAAATATTAATTTATTTTATTTTATTAATAAATGTAGCAATATGTTTCAAATGAAACAATATTATATTTGAGTTAATAATTTTTTTTAATTAATAAAATTATAATATTTTTTTATTTAAAAAATGTAGCGCAAAAAAATTATGTTTTTGTTCATAATTTTTTTAATTAATAAAAATAAAAAATTTTAAAAATTAATAAATGAAACGCATGAATAAGTTTTTCTTTTAATTAATCTAAATGTAGCGCAATGATATTAATTAAAAATATGTTTTTTTAATTAAAAATAGGTTTTTTTAAACAGAAAAATATTAATTTATTTTATTTTATTAATAAATTTAGCAATATGTTTCAAATGAAACAATATTATATTTGAGTTATGATTTTTTTTTTAATTAATATAATGTCAATTTTTTTTTAAATTAATAAATGAAGCGAACGAATATATTTTTTTTAAGAACTATTTAGGTTAAAGGGTAATATAGTTTAATATATTTTAAGTTTTACTGCATAAATTACGGTTTACAATTTAATGTTTTATTTTTTAAGATTTTTTATTTATTAGAGTAGTTTAAAATTATAATTGTAAAACAGAGTAATAACTGCGTAACTATTATATATAATAATTACCCGTGTAAAATTAATAACCGCCATGTAATTAACAAAATTAAAATAATATTATTTAATCTGCTCTTATTACTAATTGGGAAAAAGTGGGTTATTTAATTGTAACAAAATTTTAAAAACTTCCCTTCATCCAAAATGACCCTTTTTTTAAATAGAAAAATATTAATTTATTTTATTTTATTAATAAATGTAGCAATATGTTTATGAAAGGCAAAAATATATTTATTAATTACTGATCATTTTTTATTATTAAAAAAAGCGCAAAAATATTATGTTTAAGTTAATAATTTTTTTTTAATTAATAAAATTATAATATTTTTATTTAAAAAATGTAGCGCAGGAAAATTATGTTTCAGTTCATGATTTTTTTAATTAATAAAAATAAAAAAAATTTAAAATTAATAAATGAAACGCAGAAAATGAGTCTCTTGATCTGGTGGAAAAGAAGTTTCTCGTCTCATCCATGGTGGAAGATGAGTTTCTCTTCTCTGCATTGATCTGGTGGAAGAGGAGTTTCTCTACATTGATCTGGTATATTGAATTTTTCGGTACGGTATGATACCGTATCGATAATTTTCGTTTAAATTTTTTTAAAATTTCGGTATTTCGCTATATACCGATATACCGTAAATAATCGATATAGTTCAATATTTCGATATATATATCCTTCGGTATGCAAAAAACAATCGGTATAGTTCGATATTTCGATATATATATACTTCGGTATGCAAAAAAAAGTCGGTATGATTCGGTATATCGATATTTTCGGTATAATTCGATAATAAAAATTACGATATGGTTCGATATATCAATATTTTTAGTATACCGAAAGTTCGGTACGGGTATAGATTTTTTCGATATCGAAATTTCGGTATATTGATATTCGGTATACCGAAATTTTCGGTACGGTATCGGTATAGATTTTTACGTATACCGAATTTTTCGGTACCGATTCAGTACGGTACGGTATCACATCCCTAAACATGAAGGAGATGAGATGGCATGCAATTATATTAATATAACATATTTTAACCTGCAAAACAAATCTAATCGAACATAATTAATAACTCGATTCAATGTTAAAATAAAAATAAAAAAAAGACATAAGAAGCTAGATTATACCAAGAGAAAATAATATACTTAAAAAGTTTGATTAATTTTTTTTGGATTAAAGAATATGAAGATATTTATTTTTATGAGATACGATTAATTAAAATTAAATTAATATTAATTGAATAAAAAAATAGAGAAAAGAAATAATATATATATATATATATATATTTAAGATAATAATTAATTATTATTAGGAAAAGTATATAATTTTAAATTACTATTTAAAATTTATATATAATAATTTAAATATGTTTAATAATATTACTAATTATAATTTATAATTTATATATGTATAGATAGATAGATTACCTAAATTTATAATTAAGAAAAATTAATTCATTTAATTATAATTAATTATTTAAATTTACTCTTTTTCACTCTTTTTTATAAAATATAGTGGAGTATAAACAAATTATTGATTTATTGATAGAAAAAAATTATACTCCACAACATATTTTCCATTAAACATTTTAATTTATTAATTACTCAAGCTCGTTTCACAGCTCTGCCTCTACTGACTATCAGCCTCCGTATTTCCCCCAAAATAGAAAACCAAACCCTAACAATGAACGACGAAGAACAAGAGAAGGTTCGAGAATGGCGTCTACCGGACGACCTAACAAGGATGGTCCTACTCAGAGTTCCGGCGAATGACCTCATCCGCTACAAGCTCGTATCCAAGCTCTGGTTTTCCTTAATCTCATCGCCGGATTTCGCCTCCGACCAAATACACTGCGCCAATTCCAATCCCTCGAGGAACCACCTCCTCCTCATTCATGTAGATCCTCCCTTCAACAATTCAACATTTACCCTGGCGCGTTCCAGCCGATCTATTCTGAACTTTGTAGCTCAGTGCATGGTCGTCGTCGGCTCAGTCAACGGATTGATCTGTGTCGTCGGAAATTTCGATGGTCAGAGAATCACAAATGATGATATCTGGATATTGAACCCCGTCACCGGACATATCATGAAGCTCCCAATCCCCGCTGAACCCCTTGGTGAAGTAGGTACTCTTTCTTATTATGACCGTGAGGGTAATGGATATTTTACGTTTTGGTGGGATGCGAGTGCTGCTGAAGGTGACGGTGAATATAAGCTTTGTAAGATTGTTCCTAAAAAGGGCTTTAATGTGTATACAACTATAGCTTCATTGTGGGTTTCCGGTTCTCCGGATACCTGGAGTGAGATTCCTGTTGGTTTCGATAGATTTCTTTCTCACCCATCTTCATCTCCAAGTGGATGCGATGTTGTTGTTGGGGATTTTGCTTATTGGATTGTCTTTGATCGTAGTGGTTGTGTGGAAGTTCCGCGTAGTTTAGAATTTGTGGATATGTTTGTCTTGTCGCTCAACTTGAAAACAGTATCACTATCACTGTACGAAGTTCCGTTTCCTCTGCATAACACCAAGCTTTGGGAGTCCATTTATGATATGCTTCGGAGCAAAACGAACTACCCCTTGTTTGCTGCAATCTGGAAAGGGAAATTCGCTTTGGTAGAAAGATTGGATTATCAACGAACGAATGATGTTTGGAGTATGGATGTTGTCGAAGGTTGGAGTAAGAAATGTTCCTTAAATTTTTCTCTTCCTATGTTGAAGTGGATAAAGAATGTACGTGGGAAATCAGTTGGGATGATAACGGTCGATTCACGAGGTAGACCAGGACAATGGGGAACATCGTTTCTTGAGGATCCAGAATGTGGAATAGCCTTATACGACATTGAAACGGGAGAAGTTGAGGCGATCGAAGATTTCATATCAGGTCATCTTGTGGATTCAGTTCATGACTTTGTGGGAAGCTTTGTGTCCATTAAGGGGTTTAAACCCATTAACGAAGCTGTTAATGACTTCAGGGTCTTTTGGACTTATCCTTCTGTTTCAGGTGAGTTTAAAAATCTTTTTATTTAATTAGGTTTGATATTAATTATTAAATGCTATCACACAACACTATTTTGAGCATTCGTTATTTTCGTAGGAACGAATGGAAAATAGGGAATGACAAGATATGAGTGGCATAGTTGTGAATCTCCGGTAAGTTGGGTGCACATATTTACTTTATATCGCCGAGTTGGTGCTTGCTTGCTTTTGTTTTCATAGTTTTCTTGAATGTAAATGTATAAATCAAATCCGAGCATTAAATGTTTTGATGCAGGATGTGTTGAAGGAGAAGAAGAGATGAAGCTAAAAAAAAGTGGTGTAGTTGAAATTTCCTAGTGCTTGTGGTCTGTGGTAGTAATGAGTTGTAGTAGTAGCAATTGTAGTAGTTTTGAGTTGTCTATTTTTCTGAAAATCGAGGGAGTAGCAAATTATTTCTGAGCAAATCTTATTTATGTTGTTTTTCGAGCATCTCATATTAATATGAAATCAAAAGGGGATTATCACCTCATCCTCACTTAGGCTTTGTCCATCCGACTTCGGATCAATCAGGCAAAATTTTCCGTGGGAACTCAAATAGATAAAAAATTACGGGAAGAAAGACTGAATTTTTATATTACCGAGTTCAAGAAGTCTGAAAAAAACAAAAAACAAAAATAAAAATATCGGACCGATCTGGGTCGGCCTTCTGCGTCGTTTCTTATTCGTCTGATTATTTTTCGGCTTCAATTTCAAACTGTTTTATGGTTATTTCGGGCGTGATATCGAGTCAAACACGTACGTGTATACGAAGCTCTCTTTCATTTAGATTCCAACAACATTATATATAGAAGTACTGTATATAAGTATGCTGAGTCAGATGATAGGTGGCCGCCAACTTTTGATCCTCCTCCGACAATTGTGGTTTATCTGGGCCCCACTTATCCCAATAGGAGAAAGGAAAGGTTCGTTTTGTTTAGTCTTGAAAGTGCTCCTGGTGACCGGACTCGGATCATATATTTATTGCATTGGATAGCGTCGGCATTCTCTTGCAGGACGCCAGGAAGCATTTGAACAACGTAAGATCGATTCTGTTCTTTTTCAATGATACGAATCGCCAAAAAAAAAAAAAAAAAAAACGCTAATTCTGAGTCTGTAAAACAGTTGACGTTCTACCTGTTTAGCCCGGCACTCGTCTCCAGCAACTTAGCCACGAATACGGGATGGCAGTAAGTTTCAAAATTATACTAATTTTTAGATAGTTGGATTTGTCGTTGGACTGGTCCCTCAAATCCGAAAGCTGTTAATTGGCGAGAATGCTCTTCTCTGTGTTGTTCAAGACTCTCTGCACTCTTGGTTGGGTACGCAATTAGCTAAAAATTCCCTTCAATCTTTCTTAGATATCGTTCGTTGAATAATGAAAGGAGCCCATCCTTTTAATTATTGTATGTAATTTATTCATCCTTTTAATTAGGGATAATTATAGTTTAGTACTTGAACTATAGGCACTTTCGGGCTTTGGTGACTGATCTTTTTTTTTTTGGGGTTTGGTACCTGAACTTAGCTGAAATTAGACTTTAGCGGCTGAAGTGGCGGATCCCGGCCACACGTGCAAATCACGTGTCTATTTTAATAACAGCTGGAGACTTAGAAGGGTATTATCGACATTTCCATACATAGTTAATAATTAATTATAAAAAAAAATTATAAATAATTAAAAATAATTAAAAAAATTATAAATAATTATAAATATTTATAAAAATAATTAAAAATAATTTAAAAAATTATAAATATTTATAAATAAATAAAAATAATTAAAAATAATTATAAAAATAATGAAAAAAAATTATAAAAAATTATAAATAATTATGAATATTTATAAATAAATAAAAATAATTAAAAAAATTTATAAAAATAATTAAAAATATTTATAAAAAATTATAAATAATTAAAAATATTTATAAATTAATAAAAAAATTATAAATAATTATACAAAAAAATTTGTAAAGAAACCAGAAATCACAAAAAAAAAATCAAATAAAAAAATGCATAAAGATTAAAATAAAAAGGGAGTCGGGTTTCACTCCTTTCATTCCTCAAATAGCTCCTTTCATTCCTCAAACAGATTCATGAGGAATCCGATGAGGGGGATTTTCTCTGGTCATAGTTATGTTTCTCTTTCAAACATAATCGTTATGCCCCAACTAAACTACAATAGTACATATATATATTTAAGCAGAGCATACACATATCTTCTTACGTCACAACTCTCTCAAATTCGTAGATAATAAAAAATTCCCAATACCCAAACCCTAATTTCATTTACTTAATTAAGAACAAAAAAAATTCTAAAAACGACTATGGGGCGGCTAGCAATGCAGACCATCATTGCCGGCGACGATCGGTCGCACTCCCGCACGCACAAGGTCTTCATCCTCAGGAATTACATCCTCCTCGGCGCCGCCTCCAAATGCGTTTTCCTCACGCTCTCCCTCTGCCTCTTCCCCTCCTCGTAGGATTCCTCTTCATCCTCCTCCAGGTCGACGGGTCCGATTACATCGCCATGGAATTCGAAACGAGCTTCGACTATCCTCGGAGACGTCAGCGACGTTCAGGTCGGCGTCGATTCAAACGGCTTCCTCCGATTTAGTATCCAGAAAAATCGATCTCAAGAACGGGAGAGAATGCGTGGATTGAATACAGAGATACGGAAATCAATTAGGGTTTGTTGGAAATCGATATCCCGGGGTATCAAAATTTGCGGAACCGATAACCCCGACCGAAATCCCGTCGCCGGAAACCCGCGAACCACCTCACGTCGACGGAGCTCGACTCGAGCATCACTACCGCGGGATGAAAGCCCGCGGCTAGAAAACCCTAGCCGAGCCCCCCGCCGCAAGGGGGCTCGCGATCGCACCTTGCGATCGCCGGGGCTGTCCAACAGCCCCCGGTGGTGAGTCCGGCGACTCACCACCACCGCCGGAGGAGGGGGGTCAGCTCACAGCTGACCAGCCGCGGCCCAGCCGCGGCGTCCCTCGCGATCGACCTCACGGTCGATCGCATGCCCCGGCGTTCAGCCGGGGCTCCTCCCGTGCGCATGCCGCCGGTCGAGAGGCGGGGGGGTTCACCCGCCGTGGCACCAGCCCACGGCGAACCCCCAGCGATCGACATCACGTCGATCGCATGCCCCGGCGGTCCAGCCGGGGCTCCCTCGTCCGTGCGCGCTGGCGGTCGAACCCTAGGGTTCGGCCGCCCCTTCTCGATCCTCGTCGGGGATCTCGAATCCCCGTCCCCGAGGTTCGTCGTTTTCCCGGATCGTGCGTTCATGTATGTATCACAATTAATATCACATAAAATCACACAAGGAGTTTTATGATCATACCTTTTGATTCGTTGTGCGGAGAAACGAAATCAATTGAAGACCTTTGAATCTTCCTACGTATTCCTTGCACTCCGTTCGAACGTCGGGTGGGCGACGATCTATCGAACTCCTATGGATCTCCTTCAACTCTCTAGAATATCAAGTATGATAATCTTGTCTTATTCAAGTTATGAATTATGAAAGTCATGTAGTGCTTTTATAGGCTACGTAGGGGATCTAAAGGAGGTGGAATATTGGGCTTCCAATATTGAAGATTAAATTGAGCCCAATGCTCAAGTCCATTAATCCTTATCAATATTAATTAATTTATTTTCCACTATATAAATTAATTGCACTCCCAATATTAAACCATATTATATCAAATAATATTTCTCCGGTAGTATTATTTATTCCGTGTATTTAAGATTTAAATATCCATGAATAAAATTAATTTATTGCTAATTAATTTATTCATTTCTTGAATCCGAGACTAGTACCATTCAACCTTAATTATTGTGCGGAACAAATCCACTCATGAGGTTTACACAATAATTCCTTATGAACTCATCTCGGGGATATTATCAACCCTTCGGGATACAATGTCCCGTCAAGTATTCACGGCATGCCATATATAAAATATAGTGACCCAACTTAACCGGTAATCAACCCAATAATTAAATCGGTTAATTCCTTTGGTAAATCAAAGTCACTTATATTAAATATACACACCCGCAATAGTTTCGGGGATTAAGAATAAAATACACTGAGACTCGAATTGATTATCGCCGGCAATCCTAATCGATGAATCTCAACGATCCGCTCAATACACCAAGTGTACAAGTGTGATAAAATAATTAAGATAAATTATTTTCTCTCTCACACAACGACTATACCGATGGATTGGTCCGGGTCCATCTAGGTCGTGAGCAACTGTTCGATTAAATACGAGTAACCGATAGTATGATCTTCTGTGCGCACATGCACACCATACTAACTACAACGTATAAAATCTAGGACTATGATTTGCATATATTTAATTAATTATAATTAAACGCAAACAATTGTTTATTAATTTAATAGATTAAATGCTATGATCGGGAGTTTACCGTTACTTAAATCTAGACATTAAGTACACAACTCCAACAGGGTTTGGGTCGGGCCGTCGAAGGAGACGAAGCCTCCGAGGCCTGTTCTTGACGCGACAAGAAATCCTGTTCATATATATATATATATATATATATATATATATATATATATATATATATATATATATATATATATATATATATATATATATATATATATACTATTCATACGTATTTTTAACCGTATGTATAAAGAAATCAAAATACGTATGTTTTTTATTTTATAAATAAATCTTAAATAATGAAAAGGTTAAAAGAGTAATTTCTCGGCTTCAACCAATGTAATTGGGACACCTGTCAACTGAAGGCACGTGATTTGCACGTGTGGCCGGGATCCGCCACTCCAGCCGCTAAAGTCTAATTTCGGCTAAGTTCAGGTACCAAACCCCAAAAAAAAAAATCTGTCAACAAAACCCGAAAGTGCCTATAGTTCAGGTACTAAACTATAATTATCCTTTTTAATTATTGTATATAATTTATTTTATTAATATTATTGTTAAAACATAAATTAGTAATTTATTTGAGTATAATTTAAATTATTTAATTGAACTAAAACTAAAGTGAATTAAAACATTTTAATTAATTAATTACGTATTTTATTTAGAATCTTCACAGCTCTACTGAGTACTGATTTTTTTCCCCCAAAACAGAAAACAAAACCCTAACAATGAGCGACGAAGAACCGGAGAAGATTCGAGAATGGTGTCTACCGGACGACCTAACAAGGATGGTCCTACTCAGAGTTCCGGCGAACGACCTCATCCGCTACAAGCTCGTATCCAAGCTCTGGTTGTCCTTAATCTCGTCGCCGGATTTCGTCTCCGACCAAATACACTGCGCCAATTCCGATCCCTTGAGGAACCACCTCCTCCTCTTTCACATCGATCCTCTCTGCATGAGTTCAAGTTTTTACCTGCCGCGTTCCACCCGATCTATTCTGTACTTTGTAGTTGAGTGTATGGTTGTCGTCGGCTCAGTCAACGGATTGATCTGCGTCGTCGACAAATTCGGTGATCACCGAATCGGAAATGATGATATCTGGATAATGAACCCCGTCACCGGACATATCACGAAGCTCCCGATCCCTGCCAAACCCCCTCGTGAAATAGGTACTCTTTCTTACTATGACCAAGAGGGTAGTGGATGTTTTACGTTGAGACCATTGGATAAATGCCCCTATGAATATTAAGTAAGGGTTAAATAACCCTTACAAAAATAAAATTGGATTTCTACCCCTCCCTTTATAAAATTAAATCTAAAAGAAATGTAAATGAAAATATTTACACATTAACCCCTCAAAATATTTACACAATAACCCCTCTTTCATTTCTTCTTCTTCCCCTCTTTTTTCTCTCCCGAACCCTAAATCGCCCAAAAAAAACGGCTCCGAAATCGACGATTTTCCACCAACAATTCGACGTAAAAAGGTTAGCATTCACTTCTACATGACTTGTGGGTGTGTTGTTGTCAATATCGAGCTTGAATTTTGCGATTTGAGTGCTTTTCGAAACCAAAAAAATCTGCAAAATCGCTGTTTCTGTCGCAGGCGGGCGTAGGGCGTAGGCCACTGCCTACGCCCTACGTCTGTATGGAAGTATGCTGAAGGCTGCAACAAGTTGGGCGTAGGGCGTAGGCCACTGCCTACGCCCTACGCCCATATGGAAGTAGCTCATTGCCTACTTCCATATGGGCGTAGGGCGTAGGCAGTGGCCTACGCCCTACGCCCAACTTGTTGCAGCCTTCAGCATACTTCCAGATAGGCGTAGGGCGTAGGCAGTGGCCTACGCCCTACGCCCGTATCAGTGCAGTTTTGAATCTGATTCTTCCCGTTTTATTGTAACTGCAGGCATGGATAAGATATCAATCATAATACATTTTAGTGGAGAGTGGCAGCTCTTGGAGGGATATTGGAGATGGGTAATGAGCGATTTGAAGCACTCGAAAACAATATTGATTGATAGGAGCATTTCGTTTAATGCACTTATTGAGAAAGTGTGTGGAAAAATCGGCATCGATCCATCATGTAATGAAGTTGCGATCTCTCGATTCCCAAAGGAAAAGTCTCCTCCGATATATCTTAATGATGAAGAAGATTGGACCACGACTCTATGGATTCATAGAAACCAAGATGAAATGGAGTTGTTTGTGACCTACAGTCCTTCTGTACCGAGAAGTCCTGCCCGTGAAAGTCCTGCCCGTGAAAGTCCTGCACGTCAAAGTCCAATTCGGCCAGAAAAACTTCCAACTCGAAGAACTTCAGGTGAAACATCACAATTTTACAGTCAAGTAATAGTGCCATCTACTTATGATCAGTCTGTATCTATTTGGGATAGCATTGATTTATGCAATACTTCGTATGGTGGTGTTTCTGGTGATTATGATGGTGGTGTTTCTGGTGATTATGATGGTGGTGTGGGTGGTGATTATTATGATGGTTTTGATGGTGTCGAGGTCGATGCTAACGACGATGATGTTGTTGATGACGATGATAATAACAATGGTGGAGGTGGTGACGACGGTAATAATGAGGGCGGTAGTTCTTATTATAATAATCCTGTTGTGGACGATGTTGTTGCTCCTGCTTTCAGACTTTGTGATCGAGACGGGGGTGGTCGGTATGATGGTTCCGATTTGGTAGTTGGTCAGACTTTCAACAACAAAGACGAGTTCAGCTACGTTGTCGCTCGGGTAGCATTGCAGGGCAAGTTTGAATTTGTTGTGGCCAAATCTGATCACAATCGAAAGGTGGTGAAATGTGTTGAAAAAAATTGCAAATGGAAAATTCGTGCAACGAGGAAGAAGACGACCGATGAGTTTGTGATTAAAACCTACACCAACATCCACACTTGTTCTTTGATTGATAGAAGCGGTGTGCACAGGCAGGCCTCGAGCAGTCTTATCGGCAATCGACTCCAGGACCAGTTCTTGAATGCAAAGAAACCTATGACACCAGCTGCAATTCAGCAGTTCATGCGTACTGAGGAAAATATCACTGTCAGTTACGACAAAGCATGGAGAGGGCGGCAGAGAGCCCTGGAAAATGTTCGCGGATCCTATGAAGATAATTTCTCGAAGCTTCCTTCGTATTGTTACATGCTTGAACAAAGGAATCCAGGTACGTTCACCCGTATTCAGACAAACGCCAGCAATGAATTTCAGTACTTCTTCATGGCTATTGGAGCGTGTATTCGGGGATTTCAGTACATGAAGGACGTTATCGTCATTGATGCATCGTTCATGACCAATAGATACAAGGGAACGCTTCTTATTGCTTCTGCTACTGACAGTGAGCATCACAGTTACCCACTTGCTTGGGGTGTGGGGGATGCAGAGGACACCAGTTGCTGGATTTGGTTCCTTGAGTGCTTGCAGTTTTTGATTCCAGATAGATCTGATCTGGTAATCGTGTCTGACAGAGGTCAGCCAATTATAAATGCTGTAGCTGCTGTTTACCCTAAGGCAGAACATGGACACTGCTATTGGCACATCATGCAAAACATCAAGTCCAAGTACAACAGGAGAAACGACTTGGTTGGTCATTTTAAGAGGGCTGCGTGCTCGTACACTGTACCCGAGTTCAATCGGCATTTTTCAGAGCTTAGAGCAGCGAGCGAGAAATGTGCAAAGTGGCTAGAAGATATCACGTTTGAGAAATGGTCAAGAGTCCACCACTGTGTGAATAGATACGAGGTGATGACGTCTAACGCAGTGGAAGTGATAAATGCCGTGATGAAAGACGCTAAAGACTTTCCCATATGTTCCTTGATCAAGTTTATCGTGGATAAGATGGTCGAATGGTTTTGCAGACATCGTGAAGAAGCTCGTGCGTTCACCGGTGTATTGACACCGAGAAGGGAAACAACGTTGCGTGAGCGTTATGACCGTGCTCCTAAATGGGTTACCAAAAAAATAAGTACTTGGATGTACACTGTGGAGTCGACTAGATGGTGTGGGGTTGTGGATTTGGAGGCAATGACGTGTGAATGTGGTGTGTTTCAAATTGACATGATGCCGTGTGAGCATGCCATTGCCGCAGCGTGTGCCAAGGACCCGAGTCGGGCAGGACAATATGCTTATGATATGACTTCTCTTTATTTCACCCGTGAGTATATGATGGAAGCATATAAGGAGAACATTATACCTGTTCCTTCAGAAGATCAATGGACGGAGATTCCCGAATATGTCCAAAACATGATAGTGTTGCCCCCACCGGCGAAACGAACTCCAGGACGGCCGAGAATGGACCGCTTCACGAGTCGAATGGAGAGGTTTTCGAAGAAAACATATCGATGTGGGAAATGTCAAGGAGAGGGTCACAATGCACAGACTTGTCCGATTCCACCAGAGTAAACACTGTTGAACTTTTATGTAGTTGTGTGTGTTTTTTCATATATTTTTGTGTAATTTGACTTGTGAAATATTTACTATGCAGGTTGTGATGTCAAGAGGAGGAAGTTGTAGATGCCCGGGTGTAGCGAAGAAGAGGGCATGACTAGAACTCTTTGATTTTTTACAATTATTTTGTGTTTTGAGACAATTGTGCAACAAACTGTGTTGTAATGAATCAAACATGTTAGAAGTGTTTTAATTTTAGACTTTGTATTTGTCCTTAATCATCCAATGTTAGAATTGCTTGAATGTGGTGTAAATGTGTTTTGGACAGGTTGGAATCACAAAAAACGGGGAAATCCTTGAAAAAATCTGTTCTGTGATGGGCGTAGGGCGTAGGCCATTGCATACGCCCTACGCCCGCTTTGTCGCAGGCCAAAGCCTGCTTTTTGATGGGCGTAGTGCGTAGGCCATTGCCTACGCCCTACGTCAGCTCTGTCGCAGGCCACTGCATGCACTTGACTGACGTAGGGCGTAGGCCACTACGCTACGCCCTACGCCCATTCTGACGCACCCCCTCCTACGCCCTACGCCTTCACAGTTTGGATTTCACGCGGTTTTTGCAATTTATCGACTTACCCGTGGATAATTAATGTAATTTGTACCGTTGGATGATCTTAAAATGTAGTTTTGCGTGTCCCGACCAATTTTCGTGGAAAAATAATGTCGGGAAGTGATCGATCGGCTAATGTCGAGCATTTGTCGATTTTTGCGACATTAGCGGATCGAGCACTTCCCGACATTATTTTTTCACGAAAATTGGAAGGGACACGTAAAACTACATTTTAAGATCATCCAACGGTTCAAAATAACGAAATTACATTTTATTGTTTGGTCATACCTTGAAGCTACTTAACTTCAACTCAAACTATAACATTTAAAGTTAAACTTAGAAGTAACTTAGAAGTAATATGTGATGAAAACACTAAATACCTCTACTCGTGGATAATTAAGGTGATTTGAACCGTTGGATGATCTTAAAATGTAGTTTTACGTGTCCCTTCCAATTTTCGTGAAAAAATAATGTCGGGAAGTGCTCGATCCGCTATTGTCGCAAAAATCGACAAATGCTCGACATTAGCCGATCGATCACTTCCCGACATTATTTTTCCACGAAAATTGGTCGGGACACGCAAAACTACATTTTAAGATCATCCAACGGTACAAATTACATTAATTATCCACGGGTAAGTCGATAAATTGCAAAAACCGCGTGAAATCCAAACTGTGAAGGCGTAGGGCGTAGGAGGGGGTGCGTCAGAATGGGCGTAGGGCGTAGCGTAGTGGCCTACGCCCTACGTCAGTCAAGTGCATGCAGTGGCCTGCGACAGAGCTGACGTAGGGCGTAGGCAATGGCCTACGCACTACGCCCATCAAAAAGCAGGCTTTGGCCTGCGACAAAGCGGGCGTAGGGCGTAGGCAATGGCCTACGCCCTACGCCCATCACAGAACAGATTTTTTCAAGGATTTCCCCGTTTTTTGTGATTCCAACCTGTCCAAAACACATTTACACCACATTCAAGCAATTCTAATGTTTACAATTCAATACAATACAAATCAATCGACTCGATGACTCAAACTGAAGATTTTTCGAGCTACATATCGGCGATACTTCATCAAGTACGCGTCGTCGATTTCTTTATCCCGGTGATTGAGGTACTTGTTGACTAGACGATCCAGATACATACACACGTACGGGCCGCAGTTGTGGTTGTCGACTTGGACAAACTGCTCCGTCGGGGCTTCGACCCGCATAGGAGTCTTCTTGTGGGTTCGACGAAAAAAGTTTCTACCCTCCCAAAATCCTGCAGCTACCAAGAGACGAGGCAACAACTCCAACACCGGAGTTAGTACACGAAACTTGACAGTTAGATCCGGAGTACGCCACAAGCACGAGTCGTACAACTGTATACTCCATAGGTCCAGGTCAATCCGTATCACGACCCAATGTTCCCCGGTATTACAGACCGTTATCACCTAAAAAAATAAGAAATAAAATAAAACGTTATTTACAATTAAATTAAAATATTAAATTGAATTAAAAAAATAAAAATGTACGGTTCTTTAAATTACCTCTCGTGCGTATTCCCAAGTCTCGTGCCTATGGTCCCCCGTGATGTATTTCAGCATGTAGTCCGGTGGTGTCCAGGACTCATATTTCGTCTCCAAGTTCTTTCTCCTTGCATGTGCAATCGGGATCTCAACCTCAGCGTACTGGGTCTTCATAGCGTTCTGTTAAAAACTTGTATTTGATAGGATGATTGGATCTTACGAAGAACTCGGTACACAAGAGTATAGTCCGCTGTGGAGTGACTTCATCTTTTACACCTTTGTTCTCCTTTATCTTGTCCCGCAGGTACGTAATGTACATGTCAATCTCCTGAAAAATATACATATCACAGTTAAACACAATTTAATAAACATTATAAATTTCAAAGTTTAACTACAAATTAACTTACCATGTCCGAGTACCAATAATGTAGTGACTCAATCCGCTCGAAGTGGGCCTGGTTCAGAGTAAGTCCGTTGAAAGGGATATAGACACTCATTCCATGCCCGTCACGACGGAACATCGAATAGAGCCCCCTAACTTTCTTGCTGCCTCTCCGTGCGAACTGCTGGACGTACGGGCTCCGAAGAGCTGCCGAGGGTCTCCTCACACGGGGTCCGAGACTACTCTCGGCGACATCACCCTCCTCCTCCTCATCAGCCCCAAGTTCTTTCTCCTCTTCCGACAATGCAATCTCATTTTCGTGTTCATCCTCCACGGGAGATGTCAGCTTGAACAACTGGACTTGCGTCCCAGTCGGAAAAAAAGTCTCTACATCAACGATCTCCTGCGGTATATCAGCCCCAATCGGTACAATAAAACCAGGATCATACTCTGGCCGATCAGCAGTAGTCGAAGGGAAGATGCCGTGGGTGGGAATCGCAGGGAAGGGACCGGTGACACCCTGAAAATCACGCAGCGCCCTCGGTGGCGAAGAATGACCGCTATCTCCCCAGACAGCCTGAGTCTGTGCCGGTGTGCGATAGCTATCGCCAACGGTCGTCTGCTCGAAATGGGGCTGCTCGACCTGAGGCTGCTCGGAATGGCGCGAGAGTGGCACAGGAGTAGGATAATACTCGATCATCGCTTGCGGTTGTGGTTGTGGACTATCCCAAGTTGGAGCAGAGTAATACTCCATTGGAGGAAACTGAACAAAAAAATAATTTAGGTCGACACAAAAGAAAGAAAGAACTAATCAAATTTAGGTCGACAAAAAAAAAAATTTAGGCCGACACAAAAGAAACAAACAAAGAAAGAACTAATCAAATTTTTTCAAAATATATTAATAGTAATATAATTTTTAAAATCATGTTTTTGAAAAATACAAACAAAAAAATATATATATAAACAACAAAACATCTACTGAACCTCCTCATTTTCCCTATCTTCTAGGTTGCAACGCTTAAGGGCCGCTTGAAGAGCGTCGATCCGACTGCAAACCTCAACAATCATCTCTCCCTGCTTTCCCTGCTCCACCCCGTACTTCTCCACCCGTGAAAGTAACTCTGCAACCAGCTTCTTCTGCTCCGTCAGCTCTGCTAGCATAGCCTCGTTATGTAGCCTCTGAGCCTCGTCTCGCTGCGTCTCACGCTCGTCTCGCAGCCTCTCACGCTCCCTCATCTCATCGTCTCGCCGCCTGTCGGCTGTCCTCTCGTCCGTATGCATCTGCAGAAAATCAGCAAACCAATACGGGGGACCTCCAGATGGCTGAGCCTGAGAAGACGACGGACCGACATGGTCAAAGACGGTCTCAGGAAAAGCTGAGTATGTCGTCTGGGGTGGAGGTGGGGGTGTCCTCTGTCTCTGTCGTGGAGCTGGAGCTGGGGCAATGAACTTCACGTAGTCAGTGCAAAAGCTGACGTCGTCGTTGATTCGTAGATCGTCTGCCTCGAAGTTCCGCTGGAACCAGCACAGGGTCCCGTAAAAAGCTGGAGACATCAACTCGTCAACGTCCGGCTTCAAGCGCGGATACACAACCTGCATGTTTGTTTTTGAAATTTTATAAGTCTGGATAATTTAAATAAATTTAATTCACGCAATAAACTTGTTCAAATATTTACCTGCACACCGCTAACAAAGAAGTTCTTCATATCATCGCCCTGCGGTGCGTTGTTACTCAGAGACCATCGGAGCATCCTGGGGTACGAATGAATGTAGTCTCTCCTGGGGGATGCGTTCAGTTTTACAACCGCACCCTCGAAAACCTCCATAATATAGAACTAAAACAAAAAAAATATATATATTATTAAACACTACAAAACCTATTCAATTATCAACAAACTAGTTTTAAACATACCGCAAAAAAATGGATGAATCCATAAGCATTCCATGCGCGCGTCCCAAGCCCGTCGATTGGATCGATACGCTCGAAGCAATCATCGACGACAGCCTTCCACACCCTCCGTCCCCATGGATACTTCTGGCATATTTCGAGGTTACTGCAAAGCTGTAATAAATACAAAAATTAAAAAAATAAAAATAAATTTCAATACACAATAAAAAAAAAAAATTTAATTCGCGTATTACCTCGAAGTACTCATCAGGGACATGTGATTGTCTGTTAGGTATGTCTAACAGAGTCGTAATCAACCAAACAAATGTTAGGTTGACTACATCCGGGTACCTCTCGGGACGCTTCTTGGCCAAAAGTGATTCGATCTTCTTAAGCAGCTCGTCCGTCGGCACCTGTTTGTTGGCCTCTACATGAGCTGGAAATGTTCTTTCTTTCAGGTCCGCATCATCACCGTCCACGTCATCTTGGGAGCGGGAGTCAGAAAAGTGCAACCCTGTAATCAAACTGAACTCCATTGGGCTCAGACGAGCTACCATGTTGTTCGTCACGAACAACTTGAACCGCTTCTTCTGTTCAGGCCACACGCAGACTCGAGCCATCAACTGATGGATGGCCGCATTGGGCACTACCCCTTGCCCGTCCAAGAGTAAGAAATTACCCAGCTGAGGGTAATCGGTCACGACGTTCGGGAAGGCGGCCAGCAGAGGTCCCGCTATGTTGGGGATTTTCGTGTAGCTGTGGCGCGTCGTTAACTTCCCCTTCATCACCACGTCGCCGTATTTGCGGTGGGGTAGCTCACCGATGTCCGATGCCGGCACAGGGCGATACTCATCCTGAAAAACACATTACAACAAAACACAGTTAAAAACCTCAAAACTGGACTGTCTTGGGCGTAGGGCGTAGGCTTCAGCCTACGCCCTACGCCCAAGAACACTGAACAAAAAAAATTTGACGTAGGCTTCAGCCTACGCCCTACGCCCAAGAACACTGAACAAAAAAAATTTGACGTAGGCTTCAGCCTACGTCTACGCCCAAGAACACTGAACAAAAAAAATTTGACGTAGGCTTCAGCCTACGTCTACGCCCAATAACACTGAACAAAAAAAATTTGACGTAGGCTTCAGCCTACGTCTACGCCCAATAACACTGAACAAAATAAATTTGACGTAGGCTTCAGCCTACGTCTACGCCCAATAACACTGAACAAAAACATTTGACGTAGGCTTCAGCCTACGTCTACGCCCAATAACACTGAACAAAAAAAAATGGACGTAGGCTTCAGCCTACGCCCTACGCAAACGAACACTGAATAAAAAAAATGGGCGTAGGCTTAAGCCTACGCCCTACGCCCAAGAACAGCAACCCAGAATTTTCAAAATCGGATTTTCGCAATTCATGCTACGAAATTACTTAAATTGAGGCTCGGAATTACCTGATGATTCCTCTGAGCCTGTGATGGCGACAATCCAAGGAGCAATTGATTGCGGCCGGAGTGGGCCGGCGACTGGGGGGCCGGGGACTGGGACGGCCGACGAGCCCTTTTGGAGCCCCTTCCGGTTGATGAGGATTCGCCGTGAGACATCGCCGGAATCGAACTGCATTTCGTTTTTTTTTTTAAAACCTAGAAATCGAATTGAGATGGGCGGGGCGGGATGAGAGGGAGGAGTAATTACCTGAATTGAGTAGAGGGGCGGGTGCGCGAGATGCCGGAGTTCGTTTCTTCGCCGGTCGGAGTTAGTTTTTTCGTCCCGTCGGAGTCGCGATTTTTGTGTTTTGTGAAAGAGAGAAAGAGAAAAGAGGAGGGGGGTAGCGGGGTAGATGGGTTAGGGTTTTTTAATTTTTTGAGGACTGATGTGCAATTTAGATAGAGTTCATAGGTTAAATTGTAAATCTATAAAACTTATTATTCATTTTTTATTTATTTTTAATATATTTTGATTTAAAATTAAAAGAAAAATAGAGGGAGGGGCATTATTCTGAATTAGTGTTTTGGGAGGGTTAGTGAACCCAATTCTCTCTTTTACGTTTTGGTGGGATCCTGAAGGTGATGGTGAATATAAGCTTGCTAAGGTTGTTCCTAAAAAGGGCTTTAATTTTAATACAACTATAGCTTCATTGTGGGTTTCTGGTTCTCCGGATATATGGAGTGAGATTCCCGTAGGTTTCGATGGCTGAATTTGTCACCCATCTGAATTTCCAAGTGGATGTGATGTTGTTGTTGGGGATTTTGCTTATTGGATTGTGTTTGATCGTAGTGGTCGTTTGGGATTTCCAGATTCTGTGGAAGCTCCGAATAATATGTCTGTATTGTCTCTCAATATGAAAACCATATCACTATCATTATACGAAGTTCCGTTTCCTCTCCATAACTTCAGTCTTTGCAAGTCTATTTATAATATGCTTCGGAGCAAAACGAACTACCCCTTGTTTGCTGCAATCTGGAAAGGGAAATTCGCTTTGGTAGAAAGATTGGATTATCAAGAAACAAATGATGTGTGGAGTATGGATGTTGTCGAAGGTTGGAGTAAGAAATGTTCCTTAAAATTTTCTCTTCCTATCTTGAAGTGGATAAAGAATGTACGTGGGAAATCAGTTGGGATGATAACGGTCGATCCACGAGGTAGACCAATAAAATGCATAACATCGTTTCTTGATGATCTAGAATGTGGAATAGCCTTATACGACATTGAAACGGGAGAAGCTGAGGTGATCGAAGATTTCATATTAGGTCATCGTGTGGATTCAGCTCATGACTTTGTGGGAAGCTTTGCGTCCATTAAGGGGTTTAAACCCATTAGCAAAGCTGATAATGACTTCAGGGTCTTTTGGCCTTATCCTTCTGTTTCAGGTGAGCTTAAAAATCTTTTTTATTAATTACGTTTGATATTAATTATTAAATGCTATCACACAACAATATATTGAGCATTTGTTATTTTCGTAGGAACGGATGGAAAATAGGAAATGACATGAAGATATAAGTGGCATAGTTGTGAATTTCCGGTAAGTTGGGTGTACATATTTACTTTATATCATCGCTTTGGTGATTGCTTGCTTTTGTTTTCATAGCTTTCTTGAATTTCAATGTATAAATTAATTTTGAGCATTATTTATTTTAATGCAGGTTGGGTTGTGTTGTAGGAGAAGAAAAAATGAAACTAAAAAAAAAAAAAAAAGAGGCGGAGTTGAAATTTCCTAGTGCTTGTGGTAGCAATAGTAGTAGTTTTGACTTTCGAGTTACATATATTTTTCTGAAATAGAGGGAGTAACAAATTATTCCTAGCAAATCGAGTATTTTTGAAAAAAAGACAATTGTAGAACTCATTTATGTTGTTTTTTGTGCATGCTGAATAATATGAAAGATTATCGTCTCATCCTCACTTAAGCTTTGTCCACCGAACAAACGAGTTCAAGCAAATGACAACATATTAGCATGTTATGGGAAGAATGATGAGAAAACCAATAGCATAAGAGGTCTAAATAACGAAAAAGAAAAAATATCCGATTAATATGTTTGTATTGTCGCTGAATTTGAAAACCGTATCACTATCACTGTACGACGTTCCGTTTCCTCTGCATAACTTCAAGCTTTGCGAGTCTACGTATGGGATGCTTGAAAGCAAAAGGAACTACGCCTTGTTTGTGGCAATCTGGAAAGGGAAGTTTGCTTTGGTAGAAAGATTAGATCATCAAGAAACGAATGATGTGTGGAGTATGGATGTTGTCGAAGGTTGGAGTAAGAAATGTTCCTTGAATTTTTCTCTTCCTATCTTGAAGTGGATAAAGAATGTACGTGGGAAATCAGTTGGGATGATAACGGTCGATCCAAGAGGTAGACCACGAAAACGTGGAATGCCATTACATCATGATCCACAATGTGGAATAGCCTTATACGACATTGAAACTGGAGAAGCTGAGCGGATCGAAGATTTCATATTAGGTCATATTGTTGATTCAGCTCATGACTTTGTGGGAAGCTTTGCGTCCATTAAGGGATTCAAACCCATTAATAAAGCTGTTAATGACTTCAGGGTCTATTGGCCTTATCCTTCTGTTTCTGGTGAGTTTAAAATCTTTTTTATTAATTAGGTTTGATATTAATTATTAAATGCTACTATCGCACAACACTATATTTTGAGCATTCGTTATTTTCGCAGCTGGAACGAATGGAAACTTATGAAATAACATGAAGATATGAGTGGCATAGTTGTGAATTTTCGGTAAGTTGGCTTGGTGTTTGATTGCCAGCTTTGGTTTTCATAGTTTTCTTGAATTTAAATGTATAAATTAATTTCAAGCATTAAATATTTTAATGCAGGTTGTGTTGAATGAAAAGAACAAAAAAAAAAGAGATGGAGTTGAAATTTCCTAGTGTTTATGGTAGTAAGTACTAAGGACCTGTTCTTTTGGACTTAATTTCAGTTCAGATCGCTTCAGTTCAGTTCGTTTCAAAATAAATTAAAATAAAATAAACAAAAAAATAATTTGAAACTATAATTTTAAATATATAATATAGTTAATGTCACAATATTATTAATATTTTTAAAATAAAATTTAATAATTTATAAATATTATTATTATTTTTATTAAAAAACCAGTTCAGTTCAGATCGCTTCAGTTCAGATCGTTTCAGTTCAGTTCAGCCGGTTTCAGTTCAAAAGAACAGGTCCTTAGTCGTAGTAGTAGTTGTAGTAGTAGTACCAATAGTAGTAGTTTTTAGTATGATGAGAAGATTAAAAAAGTAAAACATTATTGGAAGAATGATGAGAAAATTTATTTTGAGATAATCACACGGAAAAGAAGTATAGAAAGAATGATGAGAAAATTTATTATGAGAAAACCAACAGCACAAGAGGTCTAAGAAATGAAAAAAAAAAAATCGGATTTGAAATCGGAAATTGGTTGGTGCGAACGAGCTAATGTGGCAGGACTGCCTGAGTGCACCACAACCTCTTACGATCGGCACGTGCCACAACCCTAGTACTTTGACAAGAACGAGCCATCCTAGCTTGATCTTGTTGGCCTTTTGTGCCGTTTTTTCATTACAATCGTTTGATTACACTCCAATTTCAAACTGTTTTATGGTTATCAAATTAATCAAAAGAGTAGATCTTATAAGTAGACCTTCGTATAACTGAATTAATCAAAAGAGTAGAGCTTCGTATACATTTATACATGTACAAATCAGACAAGTATAAATGTATACGAAGTTCTACTCTTTTGATTAATTTATGGGTTTATTGTCTAAAGGGCCTTTCCTCAAAGGCCTCTTGTTTATGAAGCCTTTGACAAAGTCAAACTCTATTTTCTAATTGTTTTGTTTTTTTTTATTCAAGTAAAAAGGAAATATCTATTTTTTAATTGTTTTGATTTTTTAATTCAAGTAAACATGGAAATGTCTATATTGCCCTTGTCACATTTAAGCAAGTAAAATAAATTTCATGGGTTTCTAAGGATTCGAACCCAAGACCCTCCGACTTTGAACAAGAAAATGAAATTGTTTTTCCGTTGAACCAAGTAAACTAGATTGAATATTATATCAAACTTTAAATATATATATACTAACGAATAATTTCATTTAAAATTTTATATATTAATCTAGCTTATGGTCTCGAGATAAATTTCAGATCTTTTTATCGCAGATGTAAATACTTTTTATGATTTTTTTTTTATTTTTAGTTTCATAAAATAACATTTTAATTACTAATATAAAGTTAATCATGAAATTTAATTACTAATATAAAGTTAATTTCATGAAATAACATTTTAATTACTAATATAAAGTAAATTTCATGAAATAACATTTTAATTACTAATATCAACTTAATTTCATGAAATTTAATTACTAATATAAAGTTAATTTCATTAAATAAAAATTTAATTACTAATATAAAGTTGATTTAATGAAATTTAATTACTAATATAAAGTTAATTTCATTAAATAACATTTTAATTACTAATATAAAGTAAATTTCATGAAATTAAATTTTAATTACTAATATAAAGTTAATTTAATGAAATTTAATTACTAATATAAAGTTAATTTCATTAAATAAAATTTTAATTACTAATATAAAGTTGATTTAATAAAATTTAATTACTAATATAAAGTTAATTTCATGAAATAATATTTTAATTATTAATATAAAATTAATTTAATGAAATAACATTTTAATTACTAATATAAAGTTAATTTCATGAAATAAAATTTTAATTGCTAATATAAAGCTAATATAATGAAATTTAATTACTAATATAAAGTTAATTTCACGAAATATAACATTTTAATTATTAATATAAAGTTAATTTCATGAAATAACATTTTAATTACAAATTTAAAGCTAATATAATAAAATTTAATTACTAATATAAAGTTAATTTAACAAAATATAATATTTTAATTACTAATATAAAGCTAATATAATGAAATTTAATTACTAATATAAAGTTAATTTCACAAAATATAATATTTTAATTACTAATATAAAGCTAATATAATGAATTTTAATTACTAATATAAAGTTAATTTAATTAAATAACATTTTAATTGATAATATAAAGTTAATTTCATTAAGGTATATGACATTTAATCTTAAGTGTATTGAAAATCTATCTATCACAATGTCTAATTTTATAAAAGATGGCTTATATATCATGCATATTGTCTATAAGAGACTTCATACTAAACGGGTTAGAATTGCATTAGGTATATTACAATTATGATTAGGTATGTGTGTCTAGAATTCATGATTAAATCATAGCCATCCATTCAAAAGTAAATAATACAAGAATTAATCACAGCCATCTATTAATTTCATTAAATAAAAAAGGAATAAATCAAGAATTAATCACAGCCATCCGTTTAAACGTAATCAACGGTTGTGTTTGTTGATCCGATCTAATGGTCAACTTTACATCACAACCATCCATTCAAGATAATCAACGGATGATTTTTGTTGATCCGAGTCCTAGTAATTAAAATATAATTTTATTAAAATTAACTTAATATTAGTAATTAAAATATAATTTTTTGTAAATTAACTTTGTATTAGTATTTAAAATATAATTTCATTTAATTTAATTTTATATTAGTAATTAATTGTAATTTCACAAAAAATAATTTTATATTAATATTTAAAATATAATTTTATGTAAATTAACTTTGTATTAGTATTTTAAATATAATTTCATGTAATTTAATTTTATATTAGTAATTAATTGTAATTTCAAGAAAAATAATTTTATATTAGTATTTAAAATGTAATTTTATGTAAATTAACTTTGTATTAGTATTTTAAATATAATTTAATTTAATGTAATTTAAATTTATATTAATATTTAAAATTTAATTCTATGTAATTTAAATTTATATTAATATTTAAAATTTAATTCTATGTAAATTAATTTTATATTAATAATTAAAATATATTTTTTGGTAATTCGTGAATTTTTTTTTGCGTTAGTTTTTTTTTTTTTTTTTTGCGCTGAAACTGGTGTTCGACCTTCGGTTTTCTTCTGGAGAGAATCTAATTCCGGTGAGATTTTGGAAAAACAAATTAACAACTATTGGGATACGGGCAAATCCAAACGGCTGAGATGGTCTCATCGTTCCAGGTTTCTTAAATTCCAGAAAATCCCGACAAGAAGAAGAAGAAGAAGAGGCGATGTCCTAGGCGGCGGCGTTCCGGTCGGTGGAGTTCTGGGAGGAGGAGAGAGAGAGGCGGCAGAAGAAAAAGAAGAAGAAGAAGAAGAAGAAGAAGAAGAAAAAGAAGAAGAAGAAAAAGAAAAAACGTGAATTTTTTTAGAACCCTAATTTGAACATTTGGGGATTTTGATTTGGTGGAAATTGTGATTCGATTCGTATTAAATGAGTATGGGTTAATGGGTTGAATCTATATTTTAATTATATAAAACAATTTTTGTATTTTTCAGAAAATAAGAAATGATTTAATTTATTTTTGAAATTATATAAAATGAATTAATATTAAAAAGGGCCATTTTGACAACACTGAATCTCGAAAAGACATTTTCACAAAACCATCCCCTAAAAAGGCCCTTTACCCGGCGCTCCCTTAATTTATTTATGCGAAGCTCTACATCTACTATTTTGATTAATTTGGGGTGGTATGGTGTACACGTATATATGTATATCAATGTATATCAATGTCTACTCTTTTGATTAATTTGTTATTTGTGCACTATCTTTCATTTAGATTTCAACCACAAATATATGTATTATTTAATACTCTCTTAATTCAAAAACAATTTTACAAAAAGTATGACAAGTTTTCTTGGACTAAGGGAGTAAAATAAAAATATAAATTAATTGTATGATAAAATAATAATTTTAAAATATTATTGTATATATATAATGTAATAGTTTTAGAAATATTTTGATATTTAATTATTAAAATTTTAAGAGTTTATAAGTTGTTTTATTGTAAGTAATAATTTATTATTATTATTCAAACATAAACTAAGTAATTATTTATCATTTAAATTATTTAATTGAACTGAAACTAAAGAGAATTAAAACATTTAAAGTTATTATTTAAAAGGGAGTTGCTATTTGCACCCCAAAAGTTATAAGTACACTAACTTAATTTTATTTACAATAATGTCATTTAGTTAAAAGACAATTATAACCTTACTAATCTAATTACATAGTTAACTTATCATACACCTCTTTATTTTTTTTTACTTGTGCAAACAACTTTTTTTTATAACTTTATATTTTGTGCACATTTTTTTTATATTTCTTCTTTTCATCTTGGTTATACCCACTATTTGCACCCTAATTCTTATAAGTACACCCCTATAATTATATTAGTAATAATACCATTAAAGTACAAATCTAAAATACCATAACTAATAATATATATATTTAAAAAATTAAATATACACACATTAGTTTAAGTTTAAATTATGTCTAACTAATTTTTTAGTTTAAAAATATTGAAATATCCAAATTCAAAAGTATTTTATTGAAATATAAATTGTAAAAATTTAAAGTTTATTCTTTTATTTATATTTTTTGCCATTTTATTAATGGATTTTTTTTCCTCAATTTCTAATTTTTTTACAGTTTTTATTTTTTATTTTTATTGTTTTTTTTATTATGATTTTTCCAATTTGTTTTTATGATATTTTTTTATTATAATTTTTTCTAACTAATTTTAATGAATTTTTTTTGTTATTTTTTTATTGTCTTTTTATTAATAATTATTTTTATTCTAAAATAAGAAATTTGTCTCATTTTTTTAATGTTTCTCAATTTTTATTTTTTATTTTTTGCAAATTTATTTGATTTTTTATAACTTTTTTTTAGTAGATTTTTATTTTATTTTGTGAAAAAATAATGTATTTTTGTTTTTTTAATATATGGATATATTAGGTAGATTGATACGTGTAATAAGTAGAAATTATAAAATTTATATTTTATATAGAAGTATATTAAGTAAGCGGTGTAATTATAAAAAAGAGGGTTCAATAGCAACACCCTATTTAAAAAGAATATTTTATTTAGAATTTTCAGACTCTCCATTCCAGCTTCTTTTTTCCCCAAAACAGAAAACAAAACCCTAACAATGGACGACAAAAAACCAAAGAAGATTCGAGGATGGCGTCTACCGGACGACCTAACAAGGATGGTCCTACTCAGAGTTCCGGCGAATGACCTCATCCGCTACAAGGTCGTATCCAAGCTCTGGTTGTCCTTAATCTCATCGCCGGATTTCGCCTCCGACCAAATACACTGCGCCAATTCCGATCCCTCGCGGAACCACCTCCTCCTCTTTCATGTCGATCCTCCCTACACCAGTTCAGTATTTTCCCTGGCGCGTTCCACCCGATCTATTATGTACTTTGTAGCTCAGGGCATGGCTGTCGTCGGCGCAGTCAACGGATTGATCTGCTTCGTCTGCAAATACGGTAATAACCGAATCGGAAATGATGATATCTGGATAATGAACCCCGTCACCGGACATATTATGAAGCTCCCGATCCCCGCAAAAACCCCTCGTGAAATAGGTGACCAAGAGGGTAGTGGATGTTTTACGTTTTGGTGGGATGGTGAATATAAGCTTGCTAGGGTTGTTCCTAAAAAGGGCTATAATGTGAATACAACTATAGCTTCATTGTGGGTTTCCGGTTTTCCGGATACTTGGAGTGAGATTCCAGTAGGTTTCGATGGCTGCTTTTGTCACCCATCTATATATCCAAGTGGGTGTGATGCTGTTGTTGGGGATTTTGCTTATTGGATTGTGTTTGATCGTAGTGGTCGTTCGGTGGAAGCTCCGAATAATATGTCAGTATTGTCACTCAATTTGAAATCCGTATCACTATCACTGTACGAAGTTCCGTTTCCTCTGCATAACTTCAACATTTGCGAGTCCTTTTATGATTGGCTTCGGAGCCAATGGAACCACGACTTGTTTGCTGCAATCTGGAAAGGGAATTTCGCTTTGGTAGAACAATTAGATAAACAAGAAACGAATGATGTGTGGATTATGGATGTTGTCGAAGGTTGGAGTAAGAAATGTTCTTTAAAATTTTCTCTTCCTATCTTGAAGTGGATAAAGAATGTACGTGGGAAATCAGTTGGGATGATAACGGTCGATCCACAAGGTAGACCACGAGAACGTGGAATGCCGTTACATCATGATCCACAATGTGGAATAGCCTTATACGACATTGAAACGGGAGAAGTTGAGGCGATCGAAGATTTCATATTAGGTCATCGGTTGGATTCAGCTCATGACTTTGTGGGAAGCTTTGCGTCCATTAAGGGGTTTAAACCCATTAACAAAGCTGTTAATGACTTCAGGGTCATTTGGCCTTATCCTTCTGTTTCAGGTGAGTTTTAAAATCTTTTTTATAAATTAGGTGTTATATTAATTATTAAATGCTATCACACAACACTATTTTGAGCATCCGTTATTTTCACAGGAACAAATGGAAAATGACATGAAGATATGAGTGACATAGTTGTGAATTTCCGGTAAGTTGGGTGTACATATTTACTTTATTTCATCGATTTGGTGCTTGCTTGCTTTTATTTTCATAGTTTTCTTGAATTTAAATGTATAAATTAATTTCGAGCATTAAATATTTTAATTCAGGATGTGTTGAAGGAGAAGAACAGATGAAACCAAAAAAAAATGAGAGGTGGAGTTGAAATATCCTAGTGCTTGTGGTAGCAATAGTAGTAGTTTTGACCTTTGAGTTCCATATGATTTTCTGAAATAGAGGGAGTAACAACTTATGCCCGGCACGTGCCACAATCCTCGTAGTTTGACAAGAACAAGTCATCCTTGCTCGATCTTTTCAACCTTTTGCGCCGTTTTTTAATCACGTCGTTTGGTTTGGTTATTTTTCGACTCCAATTTCAAACTGTTTTTTGGTTATCAATGACTGCATTCGGGCAATGACTGCGTTAGGGTGTGGTATGGTGTGTACAAATCAAACACGTAATAAGTGTATAAGAAGCTCTACTATCTTGATTAATTTATTATTTGTGTATATGAAACTGTTTGGATAAAATAAAAATAGAATTTATTATTTGTGTTATGAAACTTTTTGGATAAATTAAAAATAGACTTCAAATATAGTTGATAATTTATGATCTTATGTAAATTAAATTACAACCAAAAATTTAATAAATTTACGGATATTTTGATATTTTATTATTAAAATTATAAGAATTTATAATTATTGTATAGGTATAAAATTTAATAATTTTACGAATATTTTAGTATTTCATTATTAAAATTATAATAATTTATAAGCTATTTATAATGTTGTATGAACAAAATAATAAATTTAAAATTATTGTATATACATAAAATTTAATAATTGTACGGATATTTTAGTATTTTATTATTAAAATTATAAAAATTTATAATCTATTTAAATTTATTTCTCCAATTTTTTTAAGCAAAATTAAACAACTAACTTTTAAGTATTATTAGTTCTTTATAAAAAAAAAGAGTTTATAAGCTGTTTTTATTTATGTAATTCATTTTGTCATTAATATGTTAAAACATAAATTAGATTTTTTTTTTATAATTTACAACATTAATTAAAGTGAATTAATTAAAACATTTTAATTTATTAATTACTAGTACTCCAAAAGTAGTGACTATCCTCTCCTTTTTTTTCCCCAAAACAGAAAACAAAACCCTAAAAATGGACGACAAAAAACCAAAGAAGATTCGAGAATGGCGTCTACCGGACGACCTAACAAGGATGGTCCTACTCAGAGTTCCGGCGAACGACCTCATCCGCTACAAGCTCGTATCCAAGCACTGGTTGTCCTTAATCTCATCGCCAGATTTCGTCTCCGACCAAATACACCACGCCAATTCCGATCCCTCGCGGAACCACCTCCTCCTCTTTCATCTCGATCCTATCTGCATAAGTTCAGTATCTTCCCTGGCGCGTTCCACCCGATCTATTATGTACTTTGTAGCTCAGGACATGGCTGTCGTCGGCGTAGTCAACGGATTGATCTGCTTCGTCGGCAAATACGGTGATCGCCGAATCGGAAATGATGATATCTGGATAATGAACCCCGTCACCGGACATATCATGAAACTCCCGATCCCTGCCAAACCCCCTCGTAAAATAGGTGACCAAGAGGGTAGTGGATGTTTTACGTTTTGGTGGGATGATGAATATAAGCTTGCTAAGGTTGTTCCTAAAAAGGGCTATTATGTGAATACAACTATAGCTTCATTGTGGGTTTCCGATTTTCCGGATACTTGGAGTGAGATTCCCGTAGGTTTTGATGGCTGCATTTGTCACCCATCTGAATTTCCAAGTGGGTGTGATGTTGTTGTTGGGGATTTTGCTTATTGGATTGTGTTTGATCGTAGTGATCGTTTGGGATTTCCGGATGTGCTGGAAGCTCCGGATAATATGTCTGTATTGTCGCTCAATTTGAAAACCGTATCTCTATCACTGTACGCAGTTCCGTATCCTCTGCATAACTTCAAGCTTTGCGAGTCCATTTATGGGATGCTTCGGTACAAACAGAACTACGCCTTGTTTGCTGCAATCTGGAAAGGGAATTTCGCTTTGGTAGAAAGATTGAATTATCAAGAAACGAATGATGTGTGGAGTATGGATGTTGTCGAAGGTTGGAGTAAGAAATGTTCCTTACATTTTTCTCTTTCTATCTTGAAGTGGATAAAGAATGTAACTGGGAAATCAGTTGGGATGATAACGGTCGATCCACAAGGTAGACCACGAGAACGCGGAATGCCGTTACATGATGATCCACAATGTGGAATAGCCTTATACGACATTGAAACGAGAGAAATTGAGGTGATCGAAGATTTCATATTAGGTCATACTGTGGATTCTGCTCATGACTTTGTGGGAAGCTTTGCGTCCATTAAGGGATTCAAACCCATTAATAAAGCTGATAATGACTTCAGGGTCGTTTGGCCTTATCCTTCTGTTTCCGGTGAGTTTAAAATCTTTTTTATTAATTAGGTTTGATATTAATTATTAACTGCTACTATCGCACACTACTTTATTTTGAGCATTCGTTATTTTTGCAGGAACGAATTGAAAATAGGAAATGACATGAAGATATGAGTGGCATCATTGTAAATGCTTGCTTAAATGTTTTAATGCAGGATGTGTTGAAGGAGAAGACCAGATGAAACTAAAAAAAAGTGGAGTTGAAATTTTCTAGTGCTTGTGGACTGTGGTAGAATTTGTAGTAGTAGTTTTGAGTTGTGTCTATTTTTCTGAAATCGATAGAGTAACATATTATTCCTAGCAATTGAATATTTTCGAGAAAAAAAAGACCACGAAGCTTATTTATGTTGTTTTTTCTAGCATGCCATGTAAATATGAAATCGAAAAGGGATTATAACCTCATCATCATTTCACCAGTTGCGAGTTCAAATGCAGTACAAGCAAATGACGGATTAAGAAAATATCTGACATGAAATCAGAAATTGGCACGTGCCACGACCCCAATAGTTTGACACGAACGAGCCGTTTCTTCTTCGTCTTAATTATTTTTCAGCTCCGATTTCAAATAGTTTAATGGTTATTAACGACTGCGTTTATGTTCTCACGTGTCGCTACAAATCAAACACGTACGTGTATATGAAACTCTCTTTCATTTATTTAGATTACAACCACATTATACTATTATTATTATGCTGAGTCAGATGATAGGCGGGCGGCCGCCAGCGTTTGATCCTCCTCCGAGATTTGTGGTTCATCTGGGCCCCACTTGTTCCAATAGAAGAAAGAAAAGGTTCATTTTGTTTACTCTTTCTCCTGATCATATATACATGTACGTATCCAATTCGTCTACTTTCTCTTTATCTAAATTAATTCTCTTGACTTAATTTAATTGCGTGTTGGTCGAAACTGAAAAATAAAAATTAGCTTGCCGGAGTAGTAGTCCGTCCCGACGCCGGTGAGTTTTTCCGGCTTTGACTTTCATTTTAATTCTACGTTTAAATCGTGCTCTATGTATTGTATTCAAAATGTGAATAATTGAGGGGGTGGGGACAACAAAGCATCTTTGAAAATTCTTTTTTTTTTTTTAAATTATTTTTCAGATTTTTATTTGTATTTTCTTGGATTCTTTGGTCCTTATTACAGATAACGCCTCGTATGTTATATAGTACTAGTAGTCACTTCATACCATGTGTTAGCTGTAGAAGGACTTGTCTATCGAAAGATACAGGAGTTGTCGAGCTATGGGCCTCTCGGATCTCTTCGTTGCTTCGACTATACCCGTCTTGAAAGTGCTCCTGGTCACCGGACTCGGCTCGTATATCGCATTGGATAGTGTCGGCATTCTCGTGGAGGATGCCAGGAAGCATTTGAATAACGTAAGATCGATTCTGTTTTTTTTTCGCAGAAAAAAAAAACTAATTCTGAAACGAACGTTTTCTGTAAAAAACAGTTGACGTTCTTCGTGTTCAGCCCGGCACTCGTCTCCAGCAATTTAGCCAAGACGATAACATACGACAGCATGGTGAAGATGTAAAGCTTCTTAAACATCCAGATCTATATAGCCTTTTCAATCTCTTGTAATGAGTAATTAAATTTTGCAGGTGGTTCATGCCCTTCAACATTCTGTTCACGTTCGTAATCGGTTCTGTTCTTGGTTGGGTTGTCGTTCATACAACAAGAGCCCCTTCCCATCTCCGGGGACTAATCATAGGATCTTGTGCTGCAGGTATACATGTGTAAATTAATACTGTTTCTTTTTTATGGAATTTTCCGATAGAATTCGATCTGAACAGGCAACTTGGGAAACCTGCTTCTCATCATAATCCCGGCCGTCTGTAAGGAGAAGGCGAGCCCGTTTGGGGATCCCGTCGCTTGCCACGATTTAGGAATGGGATACGCTTCGCTCTCGATGGCAGTAAGTTTCTAAATATAGTAACTTTTTAGATCGACGATAACTCTGTGGGCTGATCGAATCTTGATGTACAATGGTTCAGATGGGAGTGATTTATATTTGGTTGTACGTGTATAACATCGTTAGAGTGTCCTCGAGAAGCTCAATATTGGAGGTCGTCGAAACAGTCGACTCATCTCCAGCTGTCAGCGAGAAGCTCTCCGCGAGGGAAGGCTCGTCGGGAAGTATTGGTAATGGAATGGAAGAACCATTACTACCACTGTCTCTGCAGCAGGAAGTATCTCTTTGGGATCGAATAAAACAGCGATCGGAGAGAATATTCGAAAAGATGAACCTCAAGAGATTGTTTGCACCGTCCACAATCGGAGCGGTATTTATTTGATGCATATTTTTTGCGAGAATTTTCGATACAAGACAAGTTCGTTTATCTTACGTATTTTACAGATAGTTGGATTTGCCATTGGACTCGTCCCTCAAATCCGTAAGCTGTTAATTGGCGAGAATGCTCTTTTCCGTGTTGTTCAAGACTCTGCAATCTTGGTTGGGTATGCAGTCGAGATTCGTATAGCTAAAAATTCTTGGTTGTCGTTCGTTTAATATAAATCACTTGTCCTTTGCTGCAGGGACGGAGCAATCCCAGCTATAACACTGATCATGGGTGGGAACCTTTTAAAAGGTAGAAGCTATGATGAACTTTCTCAAGTCTTTACAATTCTAACACTATCGTGTGTTCTCTCGATTTTCAGGTTTGAAAGGTTCGGGAATTCGGAAATCCATAATTTTTGGTGTGCTTGTTGTTCGATATATCGCCTTGCCTTTAATAGGCATTGCCATCGTTAAAGGAGCGGTTCGATTGGGTGTTGTGCGAGGTGATGACTTGCTATATCAATTTGTTCTTTTGCTGCAGCATTCACTACCACCTGCCATGGCCATTGGTATGTATAAAAATAATGATGTTAGTCCAAGAGATATTATTAGATCTTTAAGTAATTTTAATTTTTTTCGATTTATACTGTTTAGGAACGATCACTCAGTTGTTTGGCGTTGGAGAGAAGGAGTGCTCGGTGATTATGCTTTGGTGTTATGCATTGGCTTCGGTAGCTCTTACATTCTGGTCAACTGTCTTTCTATGGCTACTTTCCTGATTTCCCAATTTCTTTCGATTTCAGAACATCTCCTCTGTTAAACACAAGTTATTCATTGTATTTCTTAAAAGGTAAAAAAAAGATTGATCGTCTATTGTAAAAGCCACAATCTCATAAATAATAAGTCAAACGTCAATTACATAGACGAACAAATGATGCTCGAGAAAAGCAAGCAAAAACAAAACGAAGTCATGTCTAAAAGAAGCAGTACATGATCCTCGATCCATTGTTTAAGCTCCTAACTTAGAGAGACGACTTATTATCAAGATCATCAAAATAAGGGTGTTCCATAGCTTTCTTTGCTGATATCCTCTTCGAAGGTTCATATTGCAGCATTTCCTGCACAGATCAAACATTTTTGGAATAATTAAAATATAGTACTAGATTTTTTCATAACTATTTTTCAAGTTCACAGTAAAAAGGGGCTTCACTGATAAAAGGTGCAGGCCATCTTCATCAAGACCAGGCACAACAGTTGAAAGCGGTTTCGGAGTCCACTGTGGGTACTCGTGCCAATTCACCAATTTGCTAACTCCAGGCCAAACTTCGTCGTTCGGAGTTCCCAGCAATCTGCTTCCATCAAGTGTGTTAGAAATTAAGGTTGAAATTAACTGAGAAGGGTTAATCCGAGATAGTTATTAAGTTAACCTGAAAATGTGGAGAAGCTGTTGCAGCTCAGAGTCTCCAGGGAAGATAGCTTGATTTGTAACCAATTCAGCTGATAGAGAAAGGTTAAAAGTTAACTAACTTTAAACATCAAGCTGTAAAAATTTACAAAAAGACCCCTAAAGTTTTGGGTTCACTAAAAAACTCTTCTCTTTGAAGTTGTAGAAGAGAAATTCTTAATTCTGAAAGCACCTCTCTAGTTATACATAATTATCAAAATTTCGGCTTTAGAGATAATACAAAAAACCTCAAGTCATCTTTCAGAAAACCTATATAATTTTGTAAACGCGAAAAAAAAGAAGGCAAATTTTGTTTTTTCAAATGTAGAAGGAGAATGATCATAAATAGACACTGTGCTTACCAAATATACAAGCAACCGACCACATGTCGACAGCAGGCGAGTAGTGGGTAGCACCCAAGAGCACCTCAGGAGCTCTATACCACAAGGTCAATATCTGCAAGAAAATAACACAAATCATGAATTTGATAACTGCTCGAGAATAATTTGCAGTTATGAAAAAAAAAAGGTAAGAATGTGTACCTCATGAGTATACTTCTTGATAGGCACTGTGAAAGCTCTTGCCAATCCAAGATCTGCAATCTTAAGCATCATTGTCTTTCGATCCATCAGAAGATTGTGAGGCTTAAGATCCCTAATCAAATGGCCAGCGTTATTAATAACTCCGACGAACCAACATACACGCACACAAAATGGATTGTGATTTATTATACCTGTGTAAAACACCATGGCCATGGCAGAAAGCAACTCCTTTGCAGAGCTGATACATCAGAGTCTGGAATCATTGCGAACGATCAGCAAAAAAGGGATTGTTATTAATGTAAAAACCAATTCTAGAAAGAAAGAAAACATACTTTGATAATATTGGGTGGAACGTTGTCTCCGTTTTGGCGGAAACTACGAATATACTTCTTGAGGTCGGTGTCCATGTACTCGAAAACCAAGTAAAGGACAGTCTTGCCCTCCTTGTTCTGTCCTTGTTTGACATCCATTAATCTGTATATTGTTATATGATTGGAGAGTGAGGATTATATACATAAAAAAACATAGGATATTCAGGGAATCAACAACAGAAAACCCTGAAATCCTAATCAAATCAATAACTGAAACTACACAAAAACGAGAACCGGAATCACTGTAAGTAACAACCTTACTATTACATTAATCAAATAATTTCAATTTTAAACAAATGATGTATGTTTATATCGGGAAATTCAGGGAATCAACAAGTAGAGGCCATTTAAAACTGAAACAACAGATAACCCTTAAACCCTAATCAAATCAATAACCGAAACTACACACAAAACGAGAATCAGAATCCACTGTAAATAACAATCGTACCATTTCATTAATCAAATAAAAAAAATCCACTGAAATCCGGCAAACCCTAATCAGCGACCGGTAAAAATTCAAAATGAATTTGGGGATAAAAGGCAGAGCATAATTACTTGACAACATGGGGATCTCTTGAAAGCATCCGGAGCAAGGAAACCTCTCGGAGAGTGGTTGGTGGGACCCCTTCTTCGTCTTCGTGGAGACGGGTTTTCTTCAGGGCGACGATTTTTCCGGTGGCCTTCTCCCTCGCCCTGTACACTTTTCCGTAAGTGCCCTCTCCGACTTTCTCAAGCTTCTCGAATGCCTCCATTGCGGACTTCGCTTTCTCGTCCATATTTCCTCTCTCTACAGTTTCTCCCCTCGAGAGTGTGTGGTGTGTGCGTGCGAATACAATTACAACAGATGTAAAAATGGGAAAGGAGATACCGTTATAGAAATAGGCACCGCCGTTAAACGGTAACATTTTTCTTCGTTTTTGAATTTCAAAAGGTTTTGAAATTCAAACGCTTTTGATATGTGAAATTCCGAGATTAACCCCCGAGGCGCGTTTGCTAGATTATTTTAATGTATTAATTAATTATAATGATCCTGATTCAATAAAAAAACCAATAAAAAATTTAATATATGTTTAAATTAGGCGGCAAACGAGCCGAGTGGCTCAAATCGAACAAGGTCGAATTTTTTAGTTCGAGTCGAGCAGCTCATTATTGTAAATGAGTCGAACTCAAGCATCATTTTTTGCTCGCGAGTAGCTCGTCGAGCAAATTAACAAGCAAGTTGCGAACCGCTAGATAAATTATTATACTGAGTATATTTTTATTTATATTTTATTAAAATTTTAACTAATTAAAAACATTTATTTAATACTCCTAAAAAATTAATTAGCGAGCAACTCACAAGCTGCAGTTGCTCGAAGAGCCGCTCGCGAGCAATCAATGTTTTTAACTAACCATACTTGAACTCGTTTATTTTTTTTCAGAGCAAGCTCGATAAAGTCAATGTTCGTCTCGACAAATTGCAGCCTAGTCTTAAAATCAATCAATACCAACCCTAATGAGCTGGGAAAGTACATTCAAGTATATTTGTGTTTGATATTCAAAAACACTTGTGCAGCACAGCACAAGTTAAACATAACCAGTATCCAAACAAGTCATTCACCAGTAATTTCCGCAAGAACATTCCCCATCCTTAAAATGATGAAACCTCTTCACATCCCTGACGATAATCTCTCTCCCCTCCGCCTTGGACATGAGCTTGACCGCATTATGACAGTCCCCACATATACGTAAATTCTTAAATATCCTAATGGGGGCCCCACGCGGAACCTTCAAGAGCCCATAAACCACCGCCAGCTTCTCGCTATGAGTAGACAGAGCATACTCCTTCTGTTCCGACTCTATATCTTGCAGCACGTATTTAGTATCCGGAACATACCCTAACTCCCTAATCCTCAACCCTAAACCCTTGAGATAACCATACACCAAATCCACATCAGGGTGCACGGTGTCGTCAACCAGAAAAACATGCACCTTGCTGTCCACCTCGAGCCAGCTGCACCCTGGCTCCTTCTTCACACCCCGGTCCCGCATGGATTTACGCACCCTCGCCACCTCACCCCACCTGCCAGCTGTCGAGAACATATTCGCCAGGAGTATGTAAGTACCGTCGTGCTGTGGGATCATCTCGAACAGTTTTTCGGCTGCGTGGGCCCCCAGCTCGACGTCTCCGTGAAGCCGGCATCCCGAGAGCAGAGCTTCCCAAATCTGAGCTCCGGGCTCGAAAGGCATGCCCGTAATCACATTCTCGGCTTCGGTCAGTTTTCCTGCCCGACAGAGAAGATCGATTAATCGGGCGTAATGGTCTTCGCCGGGAGTTATTTTATATATCTCCTTCATCGACTCGAAGTGTTTACGGCCCTGTTCGACTAGACCTGCATGGCTACATGCGGAGAGGACGGTCAGGTACGATATCCGGTCGGGCAGTATGCCTTGTTCCAGCATCTTTTCGAAAAGCTCGAGTGCCCGAGCCCCCTGCCCGTGCTGCCCGAAAGCTGCTATGATAGCGTTCCAAGAAACGGAATCTAAACAGGGCAGATTAAAGAACACATTTTCAGCATCTTCAAGGACCCCACACCTTGCGTACATCGTTATCAAGGCATTGGCTGCGGAAAGGCTCGAGTCGAACCCGAGTCGAATAAGCAGGCCGTGAAGCTGGCGGCCTTGTTCTAAGGAAGCGAGTACTCCGCACGAGGTTATGGCTCCGGAAAACGCGTAGTCGCACGGCTCGAGCCCGTTTGACTTCATCGCGTTGAAGAGCTTCAAAGCTTCTTCGCCTAAACCGTGTTGTGCTAATCCCGATATCATGACAGTCCACGATAACATGCTTTTATTGGGCATCTCGTTGAAGATGGACTTCGCCTCGGGAATTTTTCCAGCGCTGACGTAAGCCGATAAAATCGCATTCCACGAAACAAGATCCTTGTTGCAAATCGAATCAAACACACTCCTTGCTAGTTCGATGTTACCGCTTTTCCAGTACAACGTAATCAGAGTATTGTTCACGGAAACGAGAAAATCCCGCGTGGGGTTTACCTCTGTTCGAAGTATGTACGCGTGAACTTGCTTGCCGTGAAGAAACAACCCTGCATCAGCACAAGCACTCAGAACACTTGTATAGGTGAAGTCATCATACTTGATACCCAATGAATGCATGTTTCGAAACATTTCAAACACCTTCGAAACCAACCCCTTGTGCACATACCCAGAAATCATAGCATTCCACGCCACAACCAACTTCACATCCATTCCGTCGAAAACATCCCGAGCAGAATCGAGATCCTCGTTCTTCACGTACCCAGTGATTATCGTCGTCCACGATAACTCATCCTTTGCCGGCATTTCGTCGAACAGCTTCCTCGCTGAGGTCATCATTGAGGACGATGATGTAAACGGAGAGAATGCGCACTTCACGTAAACCGATATGAGGGCATTCACGACTGAAGTGACCGAACCAGTCCCTGTTTTGGCAACGAGGCAATGCAGCTGCTGACAGTGGTGCTCGCGGTCGGCTATGAGAGGCAAAGCTCCGAGCACGCTCGTGTAAGTATAGTTGTCGGGTTTGAAACCATTTTTTCGCATGTCGATGAAGATGTTGAAGGCCGCGTGGCCTTCGTTGTTGTGCGAATAGCAAGTGATCATGGCGTTGTGGCATACTGTGTCGCGGATTTTTAAAGGGGTGTTGTCGAATACTTGTCTTCCTGACTTGGGGTTGCCGGAAGAAGAGTGTGCGGCGATCATGGTGGTTATAGCGACGATATCTGGGTTGGGAATTTCGTCGAACAGCTTCTGGGCATAGGAGATTTTGGAGGATTTACAGTAGAAATTGATCAAGCGGTTGAGAATTTGGCCACGTGGCTTGAAGCCGGATGAGATCATGTGGGCATGGATTCCGGGGGCGAGAGCGTAGCCGGGAGGGCCACGTTGGAAGCAGAGGTGAAGCTTCGTTGCGTAAGTGTTGACCGCTGCGTTGACATCCGTCGTTCTCCGGAGATGTTGAGTGGGGTGTAAGAGGGATTTTGCGGCGGCGATTTTCATAATGGGTGTGACCGGACATTGAGATATCCAGTCGGCCAGAAGGTGGCGCCGGCGGCGTTGGAATAAATACGGAGTACTTCAAAATTTCGAAGGTGGCGGCATGCCGGCAAATGAGCAAAGGGTTGAGCTTTGTGAAGGAGAGTCTATGGTTTAATTAAATTTTTAACCCTCAAAGTTTTGAAATTGCAATTTTACGCCCTACAAATTTCATTACTTGTGAATTTAGTTTTTTACTACATTAACTTATACTCTCTATTTGTCTCATAGAATCATAAAAAAAAATCTCTTTTGTAAATTATGTTTCATAGAAACACACAAAAAAAAAAAGTTATATTGTTTTTCAAAATATTAAAATATTTGTAGAAAATACATGGACTTAAAACTAAATGAAAATTAATCATTTCAATAAGAAAATTTTCTAATTTTAATGACAATAATGAGATACGAAATATCAAGCTGGTTCATAGCAGTTGGCACAACTTAGTTCTTACTTTTTCATATGGTTCATAATAGCAGTTAGCACAACTTAATTCTTACTTTTTACATAAAAGAATAAGAAGAATAAAACAGTAAATCAAAAATTTTATTACCATCAATCTAGTCTCTCACTATAACCGAGATCCGATTCCCGCATCAGAACTATGAAAAAAAATCTAAGGAATGATGAGATCAAATAGAAATAACACAAAGTTGATCGCAGGCAGCACGTCTTTTAAAATCCTATTTCATCAAAGAAACATAAAAGTAAAGTCGTAAAAAAAAACTTTTTAGAATGGGGTGCTCCCGCTAGAAGGTGCAGACATAACCGAAAGAATTTCAGTCACAGAAGCCATTGAACTCAGTGCAGCTTTAAGAACATCTTGGGAACATCCTGGTTTGACCATCGAACGCACCTAAAAGGGAGAGAGAGATTAGTTCAACATACGATATATAACCCAGAATTGACGATCAGAGGGATGAATTACCTTGTCAAGGTATTCTTGCAGCTTCTTAATGCGGCCCATGTAATCCTGATCTTCAACACAAAGGGTGACGGGCTTTGCATCAGCACCAGGGCCATCAAACTGAAGTGGTCCCGGGTTTCTATAAACATCGTCCATCAAAAACTTGGTAGCATTTTGTCTCAATAACCTAACAAAAAGAAATTAACAATGAGCACCTACAAAAAAGTATCAAGGGCATATGTATAATTATTAAAAATTTCTCAAGATCAATTATAATAAAATGCACATACTCGTAGGACTTTCCCTTCAAATCAACACTTGCTGGATGCAGAACTGGCTTCCCAAGGGTCGAATCCCCGGAACCGCGACCATAACGCTTAACAGTAAGCATAGCCTGGAATTAGAAAGTTAAACATCAGGAAAGAGGGAAAAGGAAAAATCAAGTAAATAGGAAACACAATGCCTTAGTAGACGAGAATGGAGTTGAGATAAGAATTCTTACGGTTATGGGAGCAGCTCCACACTTCCACTTGTTCACAGGATTCTTCAAATTGGTTACAGTTGCAATATAACCATTCAAGCCAGCAGCAATTATGTGATAACCAATATGGCCAAGGACCTAAAAAAATATCTCTAAAGCTTTTAGTTCGACAATTTTACAGCTAACAAGCAAAAAATTCATTAAAAGAGAAGACTGTGGTAAAACCTCTAAAAATGAATGGCAAAAATGTTACGTAACTATGAAAATTTACAACAAAAAATAGCTCATTAATCTGTACTATGGAACACATTTTGAGTTCCTAAAGGAAGGCACAAATTAGTTCTATAGAAAGAAACAAAATAACAATATGCCGGAATGAAGTCAAGCAAGAATAACTTACATAGGCGTAGTCACAATCAAATTTTGATGGCAAAGACCCTCGAGCTTGATAACCAAAGAAATGGCAAATAGCATTAAATTTCTTGCCCTTGTAGGTTCCTTCTTTCTGTGGATGAAAGTATGAAACAATATAGAGACAGTTAATCTTCGTATTACAGATAAAAACGACATAGGATTCATTGAATTCACTTCATTTAAGTAAGAAGATCACAAACATGAAATGAAAACGATAAGAAAATAAAAACCAATTGTGTTTCTATCATTCGATTTCCTTATCAGACAATGATACTCCCCTGCTTAATTATTTAGTATCCAAAATGTGATACTTGAAATAAGGAACAATATTTAAATACGTGCAGACAGTTATCCAAGACAACAATACCATAATATTATATCTAACGAAGTAGAGACAATGAGATAGTTAACTTACAAGTCGCTTGTTCATTTCTGCTTCAACAAGATGAGCAAGAAGCTTTTCCGTCTCAATCTGTTAGAGCCAAAAAAAATACTTTGTAAGACGCATAAATTTAGGTTTCACATTGTGAAACAAATAAAAAGCAGGTTAATCAAAGTACCTGCGATAGCTGTGCAGAGTTATCTGATTCTGGGTGGAGAAGGAGCTGTGACGCAGTTATAACTTCAGAGTGAGTAAAACATATAATAAATAAGCTTCTCAAATGAACACAAGAGGATTTATTAATGATGGTACCTGTTTTCTTATGAACGATGGAAGAAAATGAAACAATGCAGATGCCCAAGGAGACAGTTGAGCAGAAATCTTATCAACCGAGACACCTTCCTTGAGCAAAATATGAATTTCCTGGAAGATAATAAATCCACAATGCATGAAGGATCAAATTATTGTTCAATTTGGAACCATCAAAGGAACTCAGATCTATCAACATTCCACGTTTCTATCTAATGGGATGAGAATTTGAAATCAATGAGAAACACATTTCAAATACTGGAAATTATCTAATACCTGTAATAGAGCATACACTTCAGGAATGCTTTCAATAAGTCCCTCTGGAAGAATGATGACACCATGGTTTTTATCTGAAGCAAAGGCCTATTAGATCACCATTCGTATGCAGAACGAATATATAAACAATAAGAGCTCCTGATGTGTTCTACCTTGTTCACCCCTAGCCTGAACTGCATCACATATTTGTTTGGTGATGTCAAAAAGAGTAAGCTTTGATGCAGCCACCTCTTCAGCAAGAATGACCTGCAAAAAAATAATGCAAAACAGAAATTCTGTAAGATATGAACAGAGTTTCAAATCTAATGGGCCCTGTATTCTAACAAAACGCCATAAATGCAATATTAAAACAAATCAATACAAACCATATTGGGATGGGACTGTAGAGTACATTCCAAGGCAACATGAGATGCTTTCCGCCCCATGAGTCGAATAAAGTAATAATACTGCAAAAAAGCAAGAAGAGCTTAACACGAGGTAAAATAATAAATATTATAAGGCACAAGCCAGGATACTTCCTTAAGGAACACCTAAGTACAATGGGCAGTAATACATGTGGAGTGGCTTTACCTTCTCTGCAGAGAGTGCATCAGTGCAGACATTGCTAATCAGCTGGGAATTGACCTGAAATATGTACAAGCATTCCCGGTCATATCATTTCCTCATGAAAGAAGATATTCCAATTTATTTCAAGTTAACGTTACGGAAATCTATAACGAAGTATAACTATCCTCCTGTTTCGTAGCAGAAGAAGATCAATGAATGCCACAAGGAAATGGTAGGATAAACTTATATAGTATGTGTAAAATCGGGGGATCAAGTATAACTATCCTCCTGTTTCATAGCAGAAGAAGATCAATGAATGCCACAAGGAAATGGTAGGGTAAACTTATATAGTATGTGTAAAATCGGGGGATCAAGAAGAAAAGAAAAAACAAAAGTATAGACATACAAGAACTGTGAAGAGAAGTCTTTTACCTTACATATTGTGTCAAAACCAACATTTGTCTCAACAAATTGGTTTTTAAGATCTCCATTTAACGTAACAGGAATACCAACCACCTGCAGAGATTTACCAGATTTTGATTATTTATTATTTTAAGAAAAACAGAAAAGTCAATTGAAGGAAAAAAAAAAAGTATCTTTCAAATTCAAGATAATTTAGATGAACAAGCCAAACCACGAAGCTAAAAGGTTTGAACAAAGAAATATGTTTGATCACTGTGTGATATACCTTAGTAGGGCACTTTCTTTCAGCGAAAGTTTCTGCAAGCTGGGCAGCATCGGTATTTGATGTCACACCTGTACAAAAAAAATAAGTGCATGTCACAAAACTGATGCTTTGTGCATCCTAGATTATCATGAACTTCAGAGAAAATGTGTAAGATACCTCCAATGATAACGAGAGCATCCAGCTTCAAAGTCGTGCATGTATTAAGTGTTGCATTAACCTGCTCAGTTGTTCTGATTTGATCTCTTGTCCGTCCGAGCAAATCATAACCGCCTTCAAACAAGAAACCCCAAAATGATATTTTTTTTTTAAACATGAGGCACACACAAATACATACATTTATGTATTGGGACTATAACTCTAACTCTCTAACCCTCAGTTACCTTGATTTTTGTAGGTTGCGAGGATGTCGTCAGTAATCTCTAAAGTTTTTTGCGCAAATAAACCGTCAGAACCACCTGGTAAGATATAGATTATAAATATTTAGAATTTTAATGGTCGCTAAAATAAAGGCCAAATTCATGCAAGGAAAAGGTCCAACAGTGAGTAGTAAAATAGATGAGTCAAAGCTCAAAAGACAATGGTGTCAAGCAAAAATCAAGTTTTAAAACAAACCAATAAGTCTATTAAATTTAATTTCTTAAGCATCAGGGACCAGGAACTCAAGGCAAAATGATTTAATAGACTACGTCATAAATCTAATTAAAGAGAGCACAGTCCTTACCAATAAATCCGAGCAAGGTACTTTTAGGATTATGAACCTTTAACGCATCAAAAAGACCCCATATAACATTATGTCCTCCAGGGGATTGTCTACCACAAAAAACAACTCCCACCCTAATAAAGGATAACGAAAGTAAAAGTGAGATATTTTATTTAATTGATTAAGGTGTTAAGATTCAGCATAAAGTGGACATGAAGAATGTTTCCTATCAATTCCAGACATGGCAGCATAAGGAAACTGCCAAGCAAAAAGGAAGTAGTATACCTGACAGCAGGAAGCTTGGTAATAATTTGAGCATCCGGAACCTTAGCGGTTTCCCTAAGGAAATGCGCTATTGGCTGGCCATAGGTGTGAGGAAAAGACCTAGTTATGGTATGGGCACCTGATGGGTCCGCAGCTGTGGCTACATCGCCAAACTCTACCCGAACTGCAGTGCCCTGCGAAACTCATATAATAAGAGGTTAGGAACACGGCCAATGTCTCGATGATCAAAATCAGCTTGACTGACTTATGAATAAATCTATAAACAGGGGAAAAGCTGAGGTTGGTACAGATTTAAATTCAACTCAGGAGAGAAAAAGTGGATAGTGCGAGTAACCCATAATTGTTGAAATGAAGATGTCACAGAGAGGCAGAATACAGGTGTAGAAATCAAACACACTCATGTATTCAATTTTGATTCACAGAAGCTTAGTATTGGTACAGATTTTTATTCGACAGCGGGCGAAGAAACACATTGGGACAAACGATTGGCCCATTGAAGCAAAAAAACACCGACAACCAAATCAAATAGTGATCGAATCAAAATCAAATAAATTAGAGAACGCACTGCAAAAGGCACGAACAAAAACAAAGAAACAATTTAACCCGATCCAATCAATCAGGGTATCAGATCTAGTTCCCCGAACGTCAGCATGCGCGAAAACAGTAATATTCGCAGCAAAAACACATTCACCGGAAAATAACCAACAATTAAAAGAGCGAATAAACAATCCACATTGAGAAGATACAATCTGAAACGAGAGAGACCTGAAGGCACGGCGGAAGTTCCGGCTGGTATTGGGATCGGAGCTTTTGCAGATCGGAAAGTTCCCTTGCAATTCCGTAATCAGAATCCATATCTGCTGAATCGAAACTCCTGAGATTTCTTTGATGACACGAAACACGCTCGCGCACACAGTTCACCTACTACCTTCAATGTCTCACTCTCTATGTTTTGTGTGAATGCCGCTTTTATATAGCATACGAGTGGGCGATACTACCAACCAACGAAGCCACCAGTTTAACCTTCCGGTGGGACACAAAACACAATTTGTCTAACCTTATATGTTGAAATGACTAATATGCCCCTCGGATTATCAGGTCCTTTTACATTCAAACTTTAGCCCTTGCCTATTTATCAGAGCTATCCCGTAGGCCGTAGGTATTAAACTACTGGAGTACAACCTTATTTATGGTTCTATATTTTTTATGGCTCGAGAAATCAAGATATTTACCTCTCTTACTTTATTTTTAGGGAGAATTTGGAAACAAAGTAATTGAATATATTAAATTATAAGACAAAGCACTCAATTATCTTTATTATAAAAAAAAGTAATTTTAAAAAAATAACTTGCGCAACCGTTAATTATAAACACGATATATATTTAATTATTTTAAATTATTAAAATTGCTCTTCTTTATAATATTAAAAGTAAAAATACTTTTATTTATAAGAAAAAAATAAAATATTTACATTTATTTGTAAAGTAAAAAACACGGAGAGTTGGTTATAATTAGATAAACCAATTTACTTTTTTTCTCAAATATACCTTATTTTTAACACTCCAAATTAATTTATCATCTTAAATTTAATTAAAAAATTCATACAATCCTTTAATATTACCCATATTAGATTATTTAATTAAATAATTTACTAAATTAATTTGGAAAAGTGAGAAGGAATATGAGAAGTGTAAATGTATTTACATATTTTTATTTTGTGTAAAATTTTATTATTTTGGATTTAATTTGTTTTATGAAATATATTAAAGTAAAGTAAGATAAAAAAAAAAATCAATACCAAAAACAAAAGTAAGATAATAATGAAATAAAATTTGAAAAATAATGTAATCTAATTATATATAAAATTAATGCAATCTAATAATATAAAATACTTTTTTTCAAATAAAATTTATTATTATATATAAAATTCATGTAATCTAAATAATATAAAATAAGTTTTCAATAAATTTATTTTCGTATATGAAATTAATTGTATTTAAAATAATAAATATTTATATAATATAAAAATATAAATTGTATTTTCAAATAGTATATAATATAATATGAATATTGAGAATGGAGTAAATAAACATTATTAAAAATATATATATAATTATAGATCTAATTAATGCAAATTTAAAACGAATAATTGAAAAATGAATTATAGTTTTGACAGAAGCGGATTGATTTTTTTAATTATAATAATAATTTTTACATTTATTAAATATTTGTAAAAAATTATAATTAATATTTTACCATCAACTTTAAATTTTGATACGTGACATCATTAATTTTAATTATTATTTTATATTTTAATCTAAATTTACAAAAAAAGGACTTAAGAATAATTTAAGTAACAAAATTTAAAAAAATGTCTTTTATAATTTTTAAATATTGTATTTTATTTTAATAATATTTGAATTTTTTTAATTATTAAAAATATTGTATCACGTGCTATAAAAAATAAAAAGTAAAAATTTATTTGTAAGTTAAAAAATAAAATTTTCGTAAATAAAATTTAAAAAGTAGATAAATAAAATTGTACTCATATTTTAAAGTGAAAAAGAAAAAAAAAGATATGAAGGGTGTTCATAATTGCATATTAAGCTGAAACATAAACATAACAAAATGTGCATAATTATGTGAGACGAAAATAATGATTAATGTGGCAATTTCATTATTTTAGTGACTAGTGAGTCTGAAGTTTAGAAAGGACCTAAAGAAGAGTTAGTAAATTTGTCTACCTAAAGCATTATTATGTACAAAACAAGCGGGGATCAACATCCCACAGCTAACGATCAGTACTGATACCAATGCAATATTATGTACAGAACAAGTAGGGATCGACATCCCACAGCTAACGATCCTCAAAGAGACGAACCAGACGATATCACCAGTTGCTCACACACCAAACATAGCGGGTTGCAATGTCATAACTTCACCTGCATGTTAAAAAAAATGATAAATGAGAATGAGAATGTATAAGTTTTCAAAAAAACACACCACAATGTCAATTGTAATCATCAAGGGCCTTGATTATGATACAGTTACACGAGGTGTACCGGGCTTCCGGTACACCACCAATCAAAATACGACACGTGTCATTTTTAAATTAATTAATTAAATAATTACTATTTTAATTATTATTAAATTGAAATATTAATTAGGAAAATATATTACTAAATCTTCTAAAATGTTAAGTAAATAAAATCAATATAATCATACCAAATATTGAATATTCTCCAAAATCTATTAGATTGTTTTCCTTAAAATATAGATAACAAATAAATAAATAAAATATATATTAAATCGTAAAAAAACATAAATAAAAATAAAAAAACGTAAGAAATAAAAAGAAAATATTTTATTTTTGTAAAAATATTTTGCTAAAAAAATTAATTTATACACAATTATAAAAATTACGAATATAAAATAAATTAAAAATAATTAATTAGATTAGTAGAATTTTACAATTTTTTATTATTAATTTAAAAATATTTACGTAATCAATAATCAAAATAGATTAAAAGTAAATTAAAAAAATAATTAATTAAATTAGTATAAAAAATCATTATTTTTTTGAATTAATTTAAAAATATTAAATAACTAATAATCAAGATAAATTAAAATAAATAAATAAAATATTCAAAATATGTATTAAAAGAAATAATTTTATTATGTCAAGTTTTTAAAGGATAAAACTTAAATCGTCTTTATGTCCGGTTGTTAGCTTGGTTGAACACTTAAATTGAAGACTTTTAAGATTCAAACTCGGACATTGCAATTGACCTAAAAAAACCTATTTTTTTATGTTCATTAGATATTTATTAAATTAATAAAATATATTGATTAGAAAAACATTTCTTAACATTATTATTCGTTTAATAAATTACGGATTATTATTATGCTTCTATTTTATATTTACATTTATAATTTAATTGATCAAATTGATCATTTTAAAAAATATATTTTTTTAACGTACAAATATATTATTTATTTATGTTCACAATTTTAATAATGGAATGAAAATGATTGGTTTAGACGATTTAGGTTTTTTTCTTTAAAAACTTGACATAATAAAATTATTTTCTTTTAATACATATTTTGAATATTTTATTTATTTATTTTAATTTATCTTGATTATTAGTTATTTAATATTTTTAAATTAATTCAAAAAAATAATGAATTTTTATACTAATTTAATTAATTATTTTTTTAATTTACTTTTAATTTATTTTAATTATTGATTACGTAATATTTTTAAATTAATAATAAAAAATTGTAAAATTTTACTAATCTAATTAATTATTTTTAATTTATTTTATATTTGTAATTTTTATAATTATGTATAAATTAATTTTTTTAGCAAAATATTTTTACAAAAATAAAATATTTTCTTTTTATTTCTTACGTTTTTTTTATTTTTATTTATGTTTTTTAAGATTTAATACATATTTTATTTATTTATTTGTTATCTATATTTTAAGGAAAACAATCTAATAGATTTTGGAGAATATTCAATATTTGTATGATTATATTGATTTTATTTACTTAACATTTTAGAAGATTTTGTAATATATTTTCCTAATTAATAATTCAATTTAATAATAATTAAAATAGTAATTATTTAATTAATTAATTTTAAAAATGACACGTGTCGTATTTTGATTGGTGGTGTACCGGAGGCCCGGTACACCTTGTGTAACTGTAGCCTTTTCCATTCGTAATAGCACTGACTTCCTAAATTCAACGAATGAATGTTCTGTTTTTTGTTTATCAACGTGCTATCGAAAAAACCCTTGTGTTTCCTATAAGGGGTATATAAAAATAATATATGGGTCTCTTTTAAACAAGAATGCTACTCGTATAAGTACACAGATCGTAGTTTCGAAGCAAATGATTAATCAATACCACAACCTAATATTGTAATTTCCATCATAAGGTACTAAAGAATTCAAACAAACATTTGAAATTTGAATAACCATAAACAGAGCTCATAAATATAAAAGGACAGAGCATATAACAAGTTGATTATAAATGTATGATGAGCTGTACTTACATCAAGATCCTAGGCATCAAAAACAGATCATCCCATCTTCAGCTGCTGCCTCCTTGACATCAATTGTGAAGTTGTATTCCTGATCACAGCCCAGATAAGAATCACACATAAAATACAGAGTATAAGATTTCTTCCCAGGCTCTGTAGGGGCAGTAAAGTCGAGTTTCACCCTCAACTTCCTCTGAAGAGTAACCCTCTTGATAACAAGAAGCTGATTTGTCTTTGTATCGCCGACAACCAGCCACCATCCTTCTTCTTTTGATTTAGGATACCTAGGAGCATCCACAGGGCCCACCTCTGTCCTCCCTTCGAGATCACGTTCGAGACTGACGTGCACGCTAATTTCCTCCCCAGCACTAATGTTATCACTGCCCGACACATCGTAAGTCATATCGATGTTCGGGAAACGGTTACAAAACCGAGCAATGTCCATCAACTGCGAGTCCGATATCTGCAGAAGCTCACGTCTTTCGTCGTCCTCCATTTCCAACAGGTCAAAGACAGTCTCAATTGCTTTACCAGGATTCTCCTGACACCTCTTTGCAAGCTCCTTTGTGAAATGAGGAAGCTGGAGGAGAATTGAATCACATTCCCACATTCCCTGGGTCACCATCTGACTTACTTCCATGGCAAGTAAGGCCATGCTAAGCAAGCCCTTGCTAGAAATTACATCAACCATGGCCTGAAGCAGCCTACAAGAATTAATGAGGACCTCTTGCTGGTCAGCTGCCAGATTCCCACCCATTGTCTGTCTGGAGAAATGAGCTTGCAATAGAGAATTCGCCTTTATGTTCGGGTCTGTGTATGGATTAGCCTTCGCGTTTGGGTTTTCAAAAGAGAAACGTTGATGATGGATTAGCCTCCGTATCAACTCTTCCTCGCCGGGCCTTATCGGAAGGTTATCGTACTCTGAAGCCGAAGACAAGATTTCCATGAGACCCTTTAGTTTTGTTTTCGAAGACAGAGAAGCGCTGAACTGCTCGATTGTTTTATAACTGATGTAATAATAGGAAGCAATCATGCCAAGATTCAAAGGAGAAAGCAAGTAATCTTCCTCAACCGCAATACATTTATTTTTTTCGAGCTCGGTGAGCGTGACCTCCACAAGCTCCGAGAGATGATCCGACAGGTGCCTGTGACTCACACCCTGAAGATTATAATAGTTCGGATTCTGAGTAAGCCTTCTGTACATAAAGGTCCACGTCAGGTAGTCCACTGCATCCTGTTTGTTTTGAACTACTCCGCAAACCACCTCCGCATTTAGATTATCATGCAGATTATGATCCAAATGACTCTCCACCGGAAAGGCCTCGTACAGAAACTTCTTGTAATATTCTTTCCGGGGTGCGTGACAAAGAATGACGCCTTTTCCAGAGTTATCCATGTGAGGTCGGCTAGCATGACCCATCATTTGCAATAAATCAGCGACGGGATAATCAGTGTGAGAATTTTCCCGACCGTCGTAATACTGTGTTCCCATCACTATTACCAGATGGGCAGATAATGGGACTCCCCAACACATAGAACTGGTCATCACACAGACCTGGATCCGACCTGTTTCAAACAGGGTCTTCACGATATCCTGATCCGTGTTGCTTAGACCCTCATGCAAGTAACCCACACCAAATTGAATAGTCTCCTTCAACATAGGTTCCTTGATGCTGGCAGCCAAAGGCTCCATCTCTTCTTTTGGATGCAATAAGAACAAAGGTTTTTGTTCACTGTCCATACCCGAATAGGCCATTAGATCCACAGCAGTGAGACGGGCATGCGTCCTGGTAGGAGCGAAAACAATTGCAGGTTTCCCATTCTTAGCATGCTGAACAATCGCAGTGTACGTGGGTTTTGTCATGGCTTGCATCCTGGCTTCAAAATTAGAAATGTCAAAACCCTGGATGTGAATTTCCAGAGGCGCATGGCCAGCACCAGGAGGGAAATTGAAAAGACCACGAGATGTGGCCCCGATCCATTCTCCCAAATCTTTAGCATTCGCAAGACAAGTTGACAGGGCCACAATACGAAATTTTTTATCCGGCTGACTAGTGATATACCGCATCCTAGAGATGATGATCTCCAGGATAGAGCCACCTTGACCACCGATCAAATGGAGTTCATCAATAATGAAGAGACTAACCTGCTGAACATGCTTCCGCTGTTTCCATCGGCGAGATAAAGCATCCCATTTCTCTGGAGTGCTGATAATTAATTCACCTGTCTCAAGAAGTTTTAAATCAGTTGCAGTCTCTCCTGTTAGCTCGACTACCTTCATTCCAAGACCCTCACCAAATTTTTTCTTCCAATCATGATACCTTTCCTTTGAAAGAGCCTCAATAGGAGCAATATAGACAGCCCGCATGATATTATCAGATCCGTTTTTATGATTTCTCAGAATGGAAAACTCAGCGCATGTCGTCTTCCCGCAACCAGTCGAGGCAGCAACCAAGACATTGTCATCTGTGGTGTACAAGACTTCGAATACCTGGGTCTGAACAGGATTGAAATGTGTGAACTGTTGATAAAGCGCTTCATACACTGGGTTTCCCAATGCTGTCACAGGAAGACGCTGCAAATCCAGTAACTCTGTTGGAGGAGGATATTTTTCGGGTAAAATTAGATTCCTAAAAGAAATGGGCAGAACAGTCTGTGATCCTAGCCATTTATCAGACACAACAATTATGAAGTACTGAGGAGGCAGGGGCTCATATATAGAAACAGTGAAACTCAGAGTGTGATCTTCGTCAATATATTGCTTCTTCAACATAAAATATTCGTGATGGAGAATATATTCCCCATTATTATCCTGAACTATGATCCAAAAAGGTTCTGCATAACCATGAACTTTGTCCTCCCATTGGAAGTCCGCAACAATGGTCAGTTCAACCCTTAAAACAGAGTGTGTAATTGGTGAAACTTGTGCATTCAGGTTAAGCTTTGGAAACTGATGGATAAATTTATGAAGTGTCCTTCCCATCTTAGGAAAACGAATGAGTTCTCCAATCTCCTGGGAAGAGAGATCATAGTACCTTTCCCAGGCCAGATCCTTCTTCTCCAACTTCATCAGAATTTCACTTGGCATACCATTGAATTGACGAAGTGGAGTCTGTACGCTCCACATCCTCTTGCCTAACATTTTGCAAAGTCTCAAAGCCTTCTCGGCCAATTGGGCCCACCCTCTTTTCAGAACTATCTCAAACAGTGCCCGCATCAGTCGTCCGGCACTCTGGAAAAAAAGGCAGAGAGAAATTTATGAGAATTAAATTATAGAGAAAAAAACTATTTGGAGAGAATCAAACTATGAGAAAAAAATAAAAGCTCAACAGATGAAGAGGTACATTCACAAACCTGAGTAATGAAAACCATGTCAGATGTCAATGACAGTCCTTCAAGCTTCAATTGTGAAATATATGCTTGAAGTAGAACATTAATTTTGGCACTAGGTTCCTCCAGACTTTCTTTGACTGGTATAGGGACCCGATCTAAAAGCTTCGCTAGTTCCATCTTCTCATCCTGTCTCACAGATACATATTTGAACTCTTCACTAAGGGAGAACAGGCGACAAAGCTCAATATCACCCATGGTTGGCTTCAAGTGCTCATTGTAAGTAGATATTGTTCCATGACTTATATAGTAATAGCTCGCAATGCGGCCCAAGTCGGTGGCCTGGAAATATCCACTTTTCCTATCATACTTCACCAGGTTATTCTTATCCAATGTTGTAGCTGCTGAGTGAATCTGAAATAGAATTAAAGTAACTGACAGTTAAGACAGATGGATTTCAAATTCAAGAAACCTAACAAGAAAACAAATTTGATTACTCCTCGCAAATCAAGAGGACAAAGTATGAGGAGTTCTTTTTTATTATAATAAAGGGACAATTTGATATGCAACTAATGCAAGGACAAGAATGCATTCATATCACATCTTAGTTGGCCATGTTTAAACATTTGATATGTTTAAGGAAGCTTTCATTTCATTTATTTTTATTTCATTATTGCTTTCAGGGTTCTTCCAGATAAATTTTTGGCGCATCATAGTGGCATTAGGTGTGCAGAGAAAAACACAATAAGGAACAACCATTTGAGTTATATAATCAGCAGCGAAACACAATCCTATGAGAAGTATCTCACTGCAACCACCACAACATAGCATATGAAAAGGAGATACCTAGCCTAACTAGAAGTGCAGAGACAGAATACCCTGCCTTCCCCCTCACCCGAAAGGAATCAAGGATTATTAACTCTGTTAGAAATACAACTACTAGAACAAATTATCCATGGTAGAATATTTAATTATCTAAAAGCAGCAACATGAAAAAGGAAAACAATCTACAACACAAAGTTAAACAGAGATTAAAAAATATTAAACACAAAAAATGGATTAAGGCAATATAACACTTACCAGATCAGCTAGCCTTTCTTCGAGGAGTTTGTCTCTGTCGAGTGCATCAGGTGACAAGCCATAGAGGGTAGGATTCCGCAACATTCGAATTCTAAGGTATGTATATAAAAGCCATTTGCACGCTTCTCTGGCATTCTGCACAGTTCCAAGGACGATTTCTGCATTCAACTGATCAGCCAACTTGGATATAAACTGGCTTTCAATAGGAAGCTGCTGGTTCATTAGAGACAGATAATATTGTAATTCACTGTGTCCAGTTATAATTATTCCTTCACCATAAGTGTCATATTGAGGCCTTCCAGCACGACCAAGCATCTGCATGACATCTAAAGGACTCAACTCAGTCCATGCTCCTTTCTCCGGATTGTATATTTGGGTCCCTTTGATAATAACAGTGTGAGCAGGCAAATTGACACCCCATGCTAGAGTTGCAGTAGAAACCAAGACTTGTATGTGCCCAGCTGCAAAGAGCTCTTCAACAATTTTCCGGTCAGCTCTAATCATCCCTGCATGATGAATTGCAAAACCATATGGCAATAGTTCCTTCAGGTCACTATTCATCACTAGCACCATATCGCTACCCTTCACCTGCTCTGTGTGGGACTGCAAGATTTCACGACTTGCACTATCTTCTTTCAAGAATTTACCTAGAGTATCATTGGCAAGAGCCGTATCACGAATTGCGCGAGCAGTATTGCTTGTTTCCCTCCTTGAGTGCACAAAGATAAGCACTTGATGCTTTCCCGCAACACTGATAACCTTTTCATAACAAACATCATTCATTAACTGAAATCTCTGTAACGGTTTCTTTGCTGTAATCCCAATATACTGTTGTGCCAGAGGTACAGGCCTGTAGCTATTATCAAAATGAAAGAGACCCTGTTTTAATCCAACTCGTAATAATAATGCAACATCTTCATAATTTGGAAGAGTTGCAGATAATCCAACCAGCCGGATATGATCTTTAGTAGCTTCAATTTGCCTAATAGTTCTTGCAATGATACTTTCAAGCACAGGGCCTCTACTATCATGCAGAAGATGAATCTCATCAATAATGAGAAGTTTCACAAGCTGTGTGTACGTCCGATCACCTGATTTTCTGGTGATAATGTCCCACTTCTCAGGAGTTGTCACAATAATTTGAGTTTCTTCAATCTGCTGCTGAGACAATGTTTGATCTCCACTAAGCTCTTTCACCTTGACGCCATACTGCTCGAGACGGTTAGAGAGGTTGCCGACCACCTCAGCAACTAGTGCTTTCATAGGTGCAACATACACAATCTTATAATTGCTGTGATTAATAGAGCCATCGTCATTCTTATTCAATGCGATCTGCTGAAGTATGGTAAGCATAGCCACATTTGTTTTCCCAGCGCCAGTAGGAGCACACAACAAAATATTTTCCGCGCTGAACAGTGCAGTCTCGTAAACTTTACTCTGGACCCTGTTCAATTGGATCATTCCTTCAAAAGCTGGTTGTGCCCAGTGGGGCATGCTAGAAATTTTTACTAGCTTTTCATTATCAGCCAACGGCATTGGCTTCAAAGCTGGCACATGAACCTCCTCGTAACCCTTCTTATGGTTTCTATAAGAACCCTCTGGAAGTTCGCACTTCTTGTTTGCCATCAGCAAACCACCTTGCTGAAAGGCAAGGTTGTCTAGGTCAAGAAGTTGACGCTGACCCTGAAACCAATCACCATCTGAATCTCTATCAACTAGCCCATGGCTCTCTCTGTCACCATCTCCAACTGTTATATCCTTCAGTCGCCGAGCCTCCTCCCGAATGCTATTCTCCAAGTTCTTCTGCCTCTCCTTTGCAGTGGCTCGAGTGGCATGCAATTGGTCCAGGATGGAAACATGGTCTAGTCCCATCCCCATCATTTCATCCTGAATATCCTTTCTCTTATCTTCGTCTTCTGCTCTGGCCAGGCGTGTACACCATACTACTTTCAACCGGTTTCGTAACAACAATTTGATAAGACTAAACTTATCGAACTGTAGATGCACCAAGAGCTTCGTCTCCACTTCACGGTCGTCACACTCGGAAAGAATTTTCAGTACTTCTTCAGCAAGCTTCTGACTCTGCTGCGGGTCAATTTTCTGGTCATAAGCCTGTGAGATCTTCCTCTGAAGCCAATAAGCATCGATATCCTGCACATTCAAGGACAGGCTCTCATTAGCTTCCTGACCATCGTCATCATCAATCCCACCACCCATCTGCATAGCCCCAGACCCGTACAATTCCGATACATCGTCATCTCCCTCTTCTTCCTCAGGTACCAAATCTAGATGGCTCTCTTCCTCTTCCTCCTTATTCTCCTCAAACTCGACAGCAACACCGACATTGTCATCAAAACCATAATCTACTGCATCGCCCTCGTCTTCGTGAAAATCAGTAATGATCCTCCCAATGTTTACTAGCTGATCAAAAGTAGTGTCCGGGATAGGCTTCAACAACTTCTCAATCTCCTTCTTCCTGTCAGGGTTCTTCAGATTAACATTCTTCAGAACAGCCAAAATCTCATCCGCAGCGCCACTAACAATATCCAGTGGCTGCCCTCCCAACTGACGCTGAATAAAGCTGAGCATCGCTTCATATGCAGCCCTCGTCTCCTTCGTCTTGGGCTGATAAACTCCTTCCTCGGACGAAGCAAGCACACTCTCCTCCTTCAGACGCCTCTTGTTCCTAGATTGAGCAACATCGAAATCAGTCTCCCGGTCCTTCTTCTTCTTCTTCGATTTCTCCAATTTATCCCTGTGAGCGCGGTCTCCAAAGGATTTCGGGTCGATCTTCCCCCACAGAGTTTCCGGCTCCCCGGTAGGCTCGCGTGAGTCTCGGTGGCGAGAGTCGGTTGTGAGGACGAGACTCGAATTCGCCCTGTATTCGTATTGCTTGAGCCTTGCATGAGCCTCGGCGCCACCACCCGGCGGGTGAGCCATGTTCTCCACTCAAAATCAAAGGAAGTTCCGCTGTACTACAATCGGTAAAACCCTAGCACTGATTAGGGATTGAATATGAAATCGGGGACTTCCGTACCGTGACGGATAAGTGCCGAGGAAATACAACGGAAAACACCGAGAAAAAAAATTGAAGAGCTGATATGCGTATATACAGTACTATATAGAGGATGGTTTATGCGTGACACCAAGTTCCTCTAAACCGCCTCAAAGCGAGGGTGGATTTGAGAGTTGAGAGTACAAAAAAAAAAGGCCCGTATACAAGTACTACAACAGTAAAATTTATACTTTTGGGTCGGGTATGGTGGGTATCCACGTTTTGAACATAATCAATTAAATTTATCCATTTTAATTTACCTTCTTCCTATTTTATATTATAATTTAAAATTTATTTTAATAAATATTAAAATCATATTTAATTTTTTTTTTAAATATTTCAAATCTCATACAAAGTATTTTAAAAATTATTTTTCAATACTTAAATGTTTTAAAAATAATTGAAAACATTTAAAAATCATTTATTAATATTTTTTAAAAAATTAAAAAGAAAATGAAATGATTTAAAAATTATTTCATGACAGATTAAAAATTTTGTAAGGTTTGTTAAAGTACTTTAAATTATTTTATAAATATTTTAAATTATTGTTTAAAAATATTTTAAATTATTTGAAAAATATTTAAACACTATTTAAAAAAATTTAAAACACTTTTAAATATTTAAGAAGTATATTAAATTATTTTCAAATACATTAAAATGTTTAAATATTATTTAATGATACTTTAAAATGTTTTTTGCTTATTTAACAAATATTAACACACTTTAAAATATTTGAAATTAATTTTAAATTACATAAATTATAGTTTTAAAAACTTTAAAATTTGTAAAAATATATATTTCAATTAACATAAAAATAATTTTAAATACACTTTAAATATTTTTTAAAAGCAGTTGAAATCATTTTAAATATATTTATAAGATAGTTTAAAATGTTTATAAAATATTTTTAAAATGATTTTAATGTATTTCAAAATATTTAAATTTACTAAAAAAATATAATAATTCAATTTAAAATATTTATAATGTATTTGAAATTATTAAAAATTAATTTTTAAAGTCTAACTAGAACAAATGAACAATCAAGAAAAAATATACGGAGTATTATACTTTTATAAATTTACATTTATCAAAAAATAAGGTGTACTTGTAATATTTTATTTTATTTTGAGTTGTGCCATCGATTTTGAGACACCCAAAAATTTGTGTCAACAATTTTGAAATAAATGAAATATAATAGTAATAAATTAATAATGTTACATTTAAAATAGAATATAAATATCTGTCACTAACCTTTCATGATAATACACGTACACGAATAGACCATTGACACTTTACAGTTGACAATATGGGCAATTACGTCATTTTCTTAATCTCAGTTGTTGTTAGGGAGCTTGTAATTATGAAATGTCACAGGGGCGCAGATGTAATTTCAGCAGTATCGTTGGGTAACCGACATAAGACATTTTATTGAAAGCTTGCACATAGCTGGCTCATTCAAAATGAATTGATTATTTACCCCCAATGTTATCAACCAAACACGATGGAGTATGTTTTAGGAAGCTATAATAAGGTATCATTTAAAGTTGTAATTAGGAGGAATGAATGTGGAATACTGGAATATACTAAAATTTTAAAAATGAATTTGGAATTGATCAAAATGATTCAAAAAATATTTACTAGCTTTGAAGAATCATTCATTTTGGAATCAAAGTATACACTAGACATAGTTTATAAAGTTGGAGAGGAGATCATTCATTTATCAAAATGAATAAGTGTTCGTTCTAATTTATGGAAACTTGGTCGTCCACGAGTTTTCTAGAAAAGAAATATTCAATATCAACATTAAAAAATAAACAATAAAATTAAGAATTGGCAATCCAGATACAAATCTTAAATAAGATCGAATTTGCAATGCACTAATTGACGATTATTTACTACTCCGTATAAATTTACTATAACGACACTAGTTTCTAGAATAATGTACTACAGTATATTACATCAATCGAGTAAACTCTTAATTAGTTTATATAATTTATACCATTAAAAACAAACTTGAGCTCTAACCAATTAACAAAGATCAAATGAACTCACTCAATTTTACTAAACCAAAGAATTAATGAGCATTGATATGCATATAAAACATGTTCGCCTCGTCTATGCAAATCACTCTCATGGTTGGCCGCCTATAGATAGGTATTTTCATGGACGTGAATAATAAAGATATGAATTCATTTAGATCTTGATACATTAAATCATATTCTTTTATCATTTTTTTTTCTTGACAATAATCAAATATCTTAATGCATCGCAGTAAAAAATTATTTTTCAATTAGATAGTAGGGATAGAATATAGACACAGCGAGCATAGCCCAAAAAATAAAACAATCAATCATAAAACAGTAGATAATAAGTAGAAAATTTATGTACCCTGAAGCTAGCTGAGACCATCATGAAGATGGAGTACTATTGCACATGTTAGTATAAAAACAAATGTAGTGCATACTAATTTTTAGAGCACACATTAATTGTTTCTATTAAAAGACTAACTAATAACGTGTTACATATTAACTTCTAAACATATTTGTCACCATTTATTGTGCTAATAACTATGCTATTACAAATTAAAACATGTAATTAGTCTCAGGACTCTTATGAAATTACTAAAAAAATACTAGTATTACTAATAAGACATGTGATAGAAATTGGAAAATATGAAAACCTAAAATAATAATCAATATATATTTCATGCATATTTATCATTTTTAAAACGACGATTGACATGAAGAATAAATTTAAATGTAGTCACATAACGATATATTCACATGACATCTCACACTAATTGAGCCAAGACAAACATAATTGATCAAATTAATTGAAGAAAAAAATATGAAATCATGGTTGATCGTAAATTCCAACAAATTCGACTAGATATCTTACTAGTATAACGAATACACGTGTCGAACATGCTACGTAGCTTGCGAGCGATATGTTAAAAAAAGTGATTGTAAACATTGATTTTGAAAAGTTGATTGATGTCAAAAATTTAAATACTGTTTTTTTAAAATATAAACGCGGGAATCGTTGAAATATCCGTTTGACTGAAAAATAAACACGAGAATCGTTGAAATATTTGTTTGACCGACAAAATGCGGTTCATATCATAGGATCTCTACATGCTTTAATAGCTATTTCCACTTATCAATCGAGATTTCAAATTTGGATCAAACTATTTTGTCAATTTCACATATTATTTTTATTTTATTTTTGTTGTTATTAATATAATTAATTTAATATTTATAATAAAAACAGTGGGAAAATAAATTATTTATTTCATATAGCAAATAAATAAGCCAGCCAGCAAAACCTCTCTCAACATAATATACACACATATATATAACTGTCATAGATCTTGCTTCCCAATACCTCCTTTCAACCATCACATAATTCACACACACTCACCCCACCCCACCCACCCCTCCTCTGTAACTCCGTTGGCAATTGAGAGAGAGATCTAAATTACATTCAGTTTATATGTGTCAACTTATATTTATATGCTGAAGCGAGCGAAACTCAATCCTCGCCTTCGATCCTGATCTGCGGATTCAAGCTCTCGTTCGGATCTAGAGGCGCCGCGCCGGGATCGCTCAATTTCCGGTGAGTCCGCTGATCAAATATTTGGGTACGTTTTGCTTTCGACATTTTTCCCCCTTGATTCGGACTTTTAATTTTCAATTTAAACGTGTTGATTATATGCTCAATTCGTTGATCTCTCAATTATCGATCATAATTCTAATTTTCATTTTTAATTTAATTTTTTTTAAAAAGAGAAAGCATTAATAATTAATTGCAGTGCATATCTGTATTCATTATCTTATTCGTCTTCGTCTAAATTTGGCATCGTCTACGGGTAGCTATGGCGAACAATCCACGGTGTTCACACTATAAAAAAAGGAAAACTGTATTTTAGTAGTAGTATAATTTTTGTGGGCCTAGTGGCGTGGATTTGTGGGCTTTCCGTTAAAAAGGCTGCGTAGGGCCCATCCCGTATTTCTTCCGGAAACGCGTAACGCAGATGTATCGTGTGACCATTAATTATTATTATTATTATTATTATTATTATTATATAATTAAATTAAATTAAATTAAATAGTTAAGACATGAATGGGACGGGATGGGAGGTGGAGAAACGTCGTGAAGTCGTGGAAAAAATTGGGCCCCCACGGAGTGGCCCACTTTCTCTCTTTCTCACTCTCTCCGCGTTTTAGATCTTAGATTAGTTTTTGTATAGTTATGCTAATTTAAATAATAGTAGTACGGAGTATATCATTTGATAATTAATAAATCTAAATATTATTTGTAATTTTTATAAGCATTTGAAATCTAAAAATTATTTAATAAACCTAAATATTATATTTGATAATACTGTAAACAAAAATACTTGTGTTTCTTTAATGTTATATAATTGGATTTTTAGTACATTATTGTCCTAACACTATATATACATCGAGGGGTATTTAAAAAAATAAATTAAATATGGAAATTACATATTATTCACACTTTTATTTATTCTCAATTAATATTAATAAAATATATCTCTTGATATTTAGTTAATATATTGCAAAATACTGTATATATATATATATATTAAAACGCAATTAATTTCACATAAGTTCCAATAACTCTCTTTCATAATCTTACGATAAATTCTGAATATGTTTTTCTTTTAGAGAAGTAGGACTATTTCTTAGTGACAAATGAAAACGCGTAACTGGTGGGAGTATGGGAAGTTATTGAATGCTCGGAAAGAAAAGAAAAAAAAGGGAGAAAAAAATTGGGAATTTTGGGTTTACTTCTCATGTGGTTTGTGTTTTATTTTTGTTTTTATTTTTTAATAATTAGTTAATTTTTGGTTTACTTCTCATGGACTCGACCTGTTGCAGATAATTTCGATCTGCAATTCGGGAAACCCCAGTGGAGTGATGTCTGAAACAGAGGCCGTTTCAAAGGAGGTTTTTAAGGCGGTCGGAACCGAACCGAAATGTGGGCCGGACACGGATTTTTCTCCACCTAAACCCGAGTGCAACGGCAACGGTAACAACCACGGCAATGACATCGATAATTCTTATGTTTTCGTGTCTGGAGCTGATACCAAAGACTCCACTGTGGAGAGTGGGGAGATTACCGATCCCCATATTGGGGAGGTAAATGGGAATGTGGAGAGCATCAATGGAGGTACTCTTGAAGGGCTTACTGGGAAAACTGAAAGTTTGGCAGAAGTTAAAGTTGAACAGGTGGAGGAGGATTCTGAAGCCGCAGTGGATGGTGAGCAAGAGAATTCGGGTTTGGCTTCTGGGATTGAAGAGACTCATGGATCAAAGATGGATGTTGTGGGTTTGGTGGCAGGATCTGGAGAGAGTGGGGGATCGATTAATATCTCGTCCCACATTGATAGTTCTGGTAATCCAAATGGTGAATCTGGTGATCAGATTGAGGTGTCGGAAGCATGCCAGGGACCTCAAGATGTGCTTGTCGGCGATGTAGTTGATTGTGAGTTGCAAGATTTGAGCATGGGCTCAGCCGAGGATGAGGTTAAGATTGATGGAGAAGACGGGGTTTTGGATGTTGTTGATGTGAACTCAGCTGCAGAAGTGGTGGAAAATGGAGAACGTGAAGTTTTTCAGCCATCTTCCTTGGATTTGGATTTGGAATCGAAATCAAAAAATACTGAGGAAGAGACAGATGTGGTTGGGGATGTTGTTCAGGGTGAATCTGAAGTTGTGAGCACAAATGCTGAGGATGAGGTGAAGTTATTGGAAGAAGTTATCAAAACTAGGGAGCTTGAAGCCTCTCTTTCAACTCCATTAGATGTGAATTATGAGTCGGATCAAATAAATAGCAAGGAAAAGACAGAGGTTGTAGAGGAAGTTGTTGAATCTCGGGATGCGAGCGTAAATGCTGAGGGTGAGGTGAAGTTAATGGAAGAAGTTAACAAAACTGGAGAGCTTGAAGCACTGCCTTCAACTTTATTGGATGTGGATTTGGGGTCGGATCCAATAAATAACAAGGAAGATACAAACATGGTTGAGGGTGTTTCTGAGTGTGAATTGCAGGACGTGAGCCTGAATGCCGATGATGAGGTGAAGTTACCTGCTAAGCATGAACTTCCCAAGTCAATTTCCTTGGATTTAGATCCAATTCATACCAAGGGAGAAACACATGTGCTTGATAATGATGCTGACTTTAAATTCCAAGATGTGAGATTGAAGGCCGAGGATGATACAAAGTTATCTGGAGAAGTGGCAGAAATTGCAGAACTCAAAATGCCCTCATCAACTTCATCTGTTGTGGTTCTGGAGTCGAGTCCAATAAATAGTAAGGAAGAAATATACGTGATTGAGGACGTTGTTGAGTGTGTATCACAAGATGTGACTTTGAATGCCGATGATGAGGTAAAGTCATCAGTGGAAGTTTTGGAAACAGCAGAGCAGGATGTTCAAGAGTCAGTTTCCTTGGAGTCGTCTGTTGTGGTTCTGGAGTCGAGTACAATAAATAGTAAGGAAGAAATATACGTGATTGAGGACGTTGTTGAGTGTGTATCACAAGATGTGACTTTGAATGCCGATGATGAGGTAAAGTCATCAGTGGAAGTTTTGGAAACAGCAGAGCAGGATGTTCAAGAGTCAGTTTCCTTGGATCTAAAACTGGAGTCAAATCCAACAAATACCAAGGAAGAGACAGATGTGATTGAAGATACTGTTGAGCTTGAACTTCAAGATGCGAGTGTGGAGGCCAATGGGGAGGTAAAGTTACCGAGAGAAGTAGTTGAAACTTCAGAACATGAAATCCTGACGTCAACTTCATTGGATGTAGATTTGGAGCCAAAATCAATAAACAGCAATGAAGAGAAAGATGTTGGGTCTGAAGTGCACGATGCGTGCATGAATGTTCACACAGAGGGCGGGGCAAAGTTATCAAGAGAAGTGGTGGGAACTGTGGAACAGGAAATTCCTCAGACAACTTCCTTGGAGTCAAAATCAAAAAATAGCCAAGAAGAGAAAGATGTGCTTGAGGTTGAATTGCAAGATGTGTGTGTGAAGGTTCATGCAGAGGACAAGGTAAAATTATCAGGGAAGGTGGTGGAAGCTGCAGACCGTGAAATTTCCCCGTCAACTTCCTTGTATTTGGATTTCGAATCGAATCCAATAAATAGAAAGGAAGGGACAGATATGGTCGAGGACATTGTTGAGGGTGATATGCAACATGCGAGTGTAGAGACTGGGAATGAGGTTAAGTTATCAGGGGAAGTGGTGGAGGCTGCAGAACATGAAATTCCACCGTCAGCTTCCTTGGATTTTGATTTGTTGACGAAGAATCCTATAAAGGAAGATACATATGTGGCTGAGGATGTTGCTGAGTGTGAGTTCAAAGACATGAGCTTGAAGATTGAGCATATAAAGTCATCAGGAGTGGTGGAAACTGCAGAAGATGAAGTTCCCACGTTAACTTCATCGTATTTGGAAATGGAATCACAGCCTATTAATACGAAGGAAGAAACAGACATAGTTTTGGAAGTTGTTCAGTGTGATTCCGAAGACTTGAGTATGAAGGCTAAGGATGAGGTAAAGTTATTGGAGGAAGTTACTGAAACTGCAGAACATGAAGTTTCTTTATCAAAATTCTTGGATGATTTGGAGTCGAAATCAATAAATACGGAAGAGAAGATAAATGTGGTTGCAAATGTTGAGCATGATTTACAAGATGCAAACGGGGAGGCTATGGATGAGGTAAAATTATCCAGTGAAGTGGTCGAAGTTTCAGAACCTGAAGTTCCCTCATCAACTTCCTTGGATTTGAATTTGGAGTCGAATCCAACAAGTACCAAGGAAGAGGTAGATGTAGTTGCGAATGCTATTGAGTGTGATTTGCAAGACGCAAACGTGCAGACTGAGGATGATGTCAAATTACCAGGTGAAGTGGTTGAAATTGCAGAACTTGAAGTTCCCTCATCAACTTCTCATAGCTCTGATAAAAACGGTACAACTAACATTGAGATGGACACAGAAGATGTCAAAGACGTGGTAGTTAAAATTGATGGTGATCCAGGAAGCAGTAATGAGAATCTGTCCTCGGGAGAAATTGTGGACAATGGAAATTCTCAAGACAGCATTTCACCTGTGGTTCCTCCAAGCGGATCCAGTGAGAATACGACTGAAAGAGTAGAAGCAAGTATTAAGACTAAAATAAAGCCATTCAACTTTTTGATTAGGGTTCCAAGATTTGATGATGAAGGTCTTAGAGAACAAATCAGGATTGCAAAGCTAAATATCGATGAGAAAACAAAACTCAGGGATGCCATTCAAGCTCAAATTCAAGAGAAAAGAGTAAGTTTTTCTTACTTATTATTTTGGTTTAGGGTACAAAATTTTGATGTTATTGTGTTTTTTACTGAACAGGCCAGTGCTCAGATTCATGGTATTGATTATGAATATGCCAAGGGTGAAAGCCGAAATGCACGAAAGTTGGTGAGGTCAAAGCGTATGGAAATAGATTCTCTACTGTCTGTGATCAACAAAGCAAAGAATGCTCTATCCGTTGACGATATTGATAGCCAGGTAACCACTCACTGCCTACTCTTTGGGTAGATACACTTGCATGCAAAAGCATTTGGTTTTCAATTTTTGTAATTTTATATTTGCACCAAAGGATATTTGTTTTCTTAAAAGAAAATATTGATCTTTATGTAGATGTACAATATGGAACGTATGATACAACATGAGACTCTTCAGTTAAAGGAAGAAAAGCAGCTCATTCGTGAAATCAAGCAACTGAAGCAACTTCGAGAACAATTGGCATCTAACATGGGTAGCCAAGATGAAATTAAGCAGGCACTTGAACAAAGAGGAGAGGCTGAAGAGCGTTTAAAGGTATTCATACAGTATATAATACTATGCAACTTTAAGATTCTTAGATATGGCTATATTTGAATAATATTTAGTTACTCACTAATAAATTTTAATGCACAATGTTGATATTCAAACAGCAATATAATTTTATCAAGTTAAAAATAGCAATTGACAACTGGCATAAAAATGTTAAATTGTACTCCTTGTAATAACACGTGCCGATTTAATTATTTGCAACCAAAGAGTGGATTGAGGTTTTAGTTGCGTGGAAAGCCTGATCACAGTAAAATTCATATTTTCTTTGTTTGGACTTGGTGCATGCAGATTCTTAGGAAGGAGTTAGATGTCCTCAAGAGTAAAGTCTTAAAAGCTGAAGCAGCTGCTGTGGAAGCAGAAAAGAAATATGACGATGAAAACATTAAGGTTAGGGAACTTCAAGCTCAGTTCAGAGCTTCTGATGAAGTTCGCCAAGCGGCATATGTTCAATGGCAGATTTCGAGAACAAAACTCTCGAAGAAGGTAAGGGACTGTTAAAGAATTAAATTGGGAAAGTTTGATTAGTTATTTTAATTTTAGATATATATACACATACTATCAGAATAGTTTGGACACGTGTAATCTAGAAAAGTAATAAAACATGTCATTTGAAAAAAAAAAAGAAGGGGATACAATTCACCTGTATATTAGTAATTGTTTTAACTGTTTTCACCATTCTCTATAAGATGATAATTGAAATTGATCTGGTATTTGTAATTATGTGGTTCCACACTCTGATATACCCCCTCCGTCCCATATTAGTTGTCGTATTTCCTTTGTAATTTACAAAGGAAGTGCGACAATTGCTATGGGACAGAGGTAGTATTAAATAATTGAGTTATTTCTTGGATGTCATATCTCGAATGAGCAATGTATTATCTTGATTTATGTGAAGTACATATCTCGAGTCTATTTTTTAAAACATTAATTTAGTCTTTCCATTGCGAAACATTGCAGATTCATGTTTCCTTCTGTATTACACTATTACTATATTCATGTTTCTGAGGGTATTTGCGTTCTTATTTTATATCTGTTATGCTATCATTTCAGTTTTCTCAAATATCCATGATATGATTTGAAAACCTTAAAAATAACAGTAATTTGACTGAACTCTTCGACTAACATTATTTAATTTGTGGTCAAATGACTAAGCCTAGTAAATAACTCTACTTGCAGAGCGAGTATTTTTTCAAGTACAAGGATGATGCAGCCGTTGCCAGTAATTATGTATATAGCAGAGATACAGATGCACTTTATCGCGTGTGCACGACTAATGTAAGCGTTTATTTCAATCTTGTGGTCCTTAATGTTTAACCCCAACTTGGTAACTTTATGCATGTGTCTCAAATCTCAATTATACAGGTGGAAAGATTTATGGAACTGTGGAATACTAATGGCGAGTTTCGCAGAGACTACACCAAGTTCAATGCTAGAAATACTGTGAGGAGACTGGGCACTTTGGATGGTCGTGCACTTGGCCCTGATGAGTTGCCACCTGTCCTACCCAGTTATGCTGATGTCAGACCTAATAGAATTGTCTCCGCACCAGTCAAGGTTGATGTAGTAGCATCACAATTCCCTACTCTGGAGCTAAAGCAAAACAGAGCTACCGAAAGTGTGGCCTCAGACAGTAAATCGATGAAGAAAGTTTCAGAGGAGAAAATTCAGATTGTGACAACTAAAGTACCTGCTATATCCACACAAGTGAACAGCTTGGATACTGTTTCTGATATTGCTATCACTCACGAGGAGCCTAAAAAATCAAGAGAGGAGATTGAAGCAATAAAGAAGGCAGAAGAGATGGAAAGGAAGGAAGCTGAGACTAAGTTGAAAGAACAACGTCGTTTGGAGGCACTAGCCAAGGCCAGTGAGGCACGTGAGAGGAAGAAAAAACAAGCGGAGAAGTTGCAGATGAGAGCAGAATTGAAAACACAAAAGGAAGCAGAACAGAAAGAAAAGGTGAAACTAAAATCCTCTTCTATGAGTTTCCTTCTTCCATGAATATATTCTTGGGGTTACATTTGCATTTTACACATGCTGGGAGGTAATGGATATTGTTTATGTCATCATTTTTTTACAATTACATCCCTCAACGTTGTTAAATATTTTAAATACTACCAACTCTTAATCTTATATACTCCATATAGTTATATACTTCTAAGTCCCTCAATTTTTCCAAGTAATACAAATTGTTAGAGTTGGGAAGTCGAGGGGTGTAATTGTAAGGCATCCGATGAAATTGGCAAATCTTGTTAGGAGGCAAGTTAAAAATTACTAAAATGCATTTTTTTATTGTAATTTTCAAGGAAAACTGTTTTTATATGTATAATGCTACGGAGTATTTACCAATATTATTTATTGAGTATCTGTGTATGACTGTTTATCTTATACAGGAGAGGGAGAAGAGATTGAGAAAGAAGGAAAGAAAGAAGGCTGCGGCAACAGATGTCTCAGATACCAACACTTGTGAAATTGGTCCGGGCTCTGAAAGCGCTGTTGAAACTACTGGCAAGGATGTTGAAGTCAAGGACATGTCCTCTTCTGTGGGCTCCAAGAAGCCTAAAAAACATTGGCTGTTTGGTAAACAGAGCAAACCAAAATCCAGTATCCCTCCACCTCTCCGTAACCGGAACAAGAAAAAACTGCAGCAGTGGATGTGGGTGGGAATCACAAGCTTCGTTATATTGTTGGTTTTCTGGATGGGGAATATAGGTGTGTTTTCAGGCCTTAGTTACAAGCGAAGGGTCCCTGTTATGACATAATCTAGCAGCTCGAGGGTGTACGGCTCAGATTTGACCGGTGGTTTCTAAGATATATAGAATATTTATAATATATTTATATACTTGCTCAGGGATTATGTTGTTTGTTTAGATTGTAGTAGTTTCTGGACTATATAATTCATATACAGGGTTGATCTGTATGGGGTTGAGTTGGCCACAACATTTGGGCTGTGGATTTTTCTTTTGGAGCTCAGCTGCCATTGACTATATATTTTACTTGTGATGTGTTTGTGTTTTTATTGTCTGTATCTCACTACTTATTCCGACCGTGGCACATCGATGATTCAGTTCAACCTCGACTGTTTCATATTTGTTTACATGATGAATTTAATAAATTTATCTTCTCCTCCTGCTGATGCGCCTTCCTCTAACCATGTTATCGATCAGAGCTTCAGCCACACCCTCCCCAATCCCTTCAAACAGTCCTCCGATAAACTCAATAACCACCTGTGAAGCAACACGGGCCGCTGTCCCCAACGGGCTGGGCTTGTCGGGCGTGGGTATACCATTGTCTTGAAGCCCGTTAACAAATGACTTAGCGCACACCGCGTGAACAATGTACAACTCGCATGTTTTGCAGCGGTACATACGGCCCGATCTCTTCTTCCTGCACTCACCACAGACAGGCCCGTTGTTGCTCGGGCCTGAAGATGCAGACATGTTCAGAGCTTGGGGTAACAATCTGAGAGTGTGGGGATGATCTGGGACGTCGATCTCGGTCGACAGCATGGCGCAGCAAGGGTGCATCTGGAAACTGCATGCTCTGCATCTGTACGAAAACCCTTTCGAAGACTTGCTGCAGATGTCGCACCTCGGCCACGACATTCCACCTTTTGCTAGTAATGGTTTTGTTAGTTCATATACTCTGATATTTTCGGTTAATTGCAAAAGATACCCTCTAGTTTTACGTAATTACAAAATAAATCACTTTTACTTTTATTATAGTTTAATTACCTCTTAATTAGTTTTAACATAGAAAAACACTATGAAGACATATATATATATATATATATATGGACCTGATTTTGGTTTGGAGTGAAAGACGAGTTGATGCTGGGCGTGGAGCGGATGGTTGTTCAAGAGCGGAGGGGAGAAGGCGCAAAAGTCGTGAAGCTGAAAGTCGCATTGCTGGCAAACAAACCTCTTGCCGGCGCCATATTCCTTGCATCCGGCACATGTGAAGATTTCGGGCAGAGTCATCTCGGTTAAGGGGTGTTTGGAGTGGCTGTAATGCGTGATCTCTTCTCCGGCAGCAGCCGCCTGAGGCGATGTCGGAAACTCCACGTGCCGCGGATAATAATTGGCTGACATGGATGATGATGATGATGATGATCTTCTCATCGTGGAGAGGAGGAAGTATTTTATAGTTATATATCACATATATATATATATGATCGACCAAAAAGTAAATAATTAATTCGGGTGGAGTCGATTCTGGCATAAGTCGAACCTATCAGCTCGACGTTAGCCTAATGCTCTAATATAATTATATCGCATCATCTAACAATTCGAACTATTATAGAAACTAGACAACTTGACATTTGTGAAGAAATGGGGTCACAATGAACTCCAAAGTCAAGGTTTGATTAGCTTTTTCGCTTTAGTAAATTATAATTAGTGATGGATTCGGGCAAACATGTTTTCATTCGGAGACATACAGAAATAATTATATTCGAGGGATCTAATTCGATACATGATTAAGTGGAAGCCAATGCATGAAAAAAAAGAAAAGAAAAAAAAAACATGCATGCCAGGCATTCTCTATTTGGTGTTTGAAGGGAGATATCAAAGGGGGTTGTGCCACAAAATGAATACGATAAACGACCAAAATATACAGGAAGATTTAAATTAAAAAAAAAAAACTAGCAAAGAAGAAAATATTAGAGTAAAATGAACAAAATTGAAATTTTGAAAAATAAAATGACTACTAATGAGGTCGCCTATAGCCTATAGAATCAATTTTGATATTATTTCAAACTATATTAATTTCTCTCGCAAAAATAATTAGACTTGCACTTCTCTAAAGACACGTAATTAAATAAAAAATAGGGTGATTTTTTATAAAGTGAAAATTTTAAAGTTTAGTTAATATTAAATAACTTAGTTTATCTTAATTATTAATAAGAGCATTTTAATTAATATTATTTCACTTATATTAATTTACACAGCGATTATTTATTATTATTATTAATAATAATAATATGAGGCATACGATTATTACACTTATCAATAATTATATTCTTAAAATACACTTATTTATAAAAAATATAAAAAAATAAACATTAAATTGCAATCGGAAATTTATGAGGTATAAGTTAAAATAATATAAACTATTCTACCCTTCTTCTTAAATTGTTCTTAAAAATAATAATATTAAGAAGTGCTATTTTGTTTAAAAAGTAAAAAATAAATTTATCATTGTAAATGTATTAAATGTAAAGTAATTACTTCTTCCTTACAAAAAAAATTATATATGTACACAGCACATTTAAAAAAAAAAGTTTTTTTTACTTTTTATATAAAAAAATAAAATGGTAAGTTAAAAAATAAATAAAAAAAAATGAGTAAAATTTGAAAAGAAAAATTATGATTAAAATTGTACTATTTTAAAGTAAAAATATGAAATAATTATTTATTTTTAAAAGTATGCATAACTTATAATACAAATAAAAATAATAAAAAATGATAAAATTAAATTTTAAAATAAAAAAATTAATAGTGATTTTTTTAGTATTAATACTACAGTCAGTAATATTGTACTAATAATAGTAATAGTAATTTAAAATAAACTAAAATACAAAGAGATAAAAGAGAGTACGTGAATCCGTGATGTTGTACGGTGCCTGGGTAATCCAACCTTTACAGCTGGCGTCTCCCAATTGACAGTTGATACCCTATCCCTATCTACACCTACTCTACTCTTTTTAAATCAACACCCTCACAAATTTATTCTTATTTTTTATTTTTTAGTAAATAAATAATTAATTTTACTACTAATGTGAATGAATGAAAAAAAAAACTAAAATTCCCATAGTTGGTTCAAAATTAATTTACATGAGTTCTAATGATATTCGTTGAATAAATTTCAAATCATAGAATCATTGAAATTTCAAATGTATAGTATATTCATGTAGACGTTAGATTAGACTAACTTATATCGTTTTCATGTCACCTTGTTCGTTTTCGTTTTCCACTTATCATTGCTATTACTAGATTAGTTTGTTTACATTTTCTAATTAGTACAACTTGAGTTTGGATAGTGATGTAATTATAATGAACATTATTGACATTAGATTCATGAACCTTTACAAAAACATATGACAAAGACATTACATTTTGAAGGTTCCATTTATCTTGTACTTTGAAATACTAGGAGCACATCTTTTTAATTATTTTAAAATACTAGGAGCACATCTTTTTAATTTAGAATTAATTTATTCTAAATTTATTCATCTTTTTAATTATTTTAAAATACTAGGAGCACATCTTTTTAATTTAGAATTAATTTATTCTAAATTTATTCAGTTTCACAAAATTTTATTTTCCAAAACTTTAAACGTTACTTACACATAGTTACATTGGTGCAATAAACGTGGGAACACACACGCTTAGACAGATGATATGGTGCAAAATTCTTATTTTCACCGTTCAAAGTATTTTCACTGAACAACATTTTAATAGGAAAATTTCTAAACTCAATAGTTTACAAATTAATTGTAGTATTTTTTTTTTACTAGGTTTAAGGCCCTTACATTTTTTTGCATCAGATTATATATAAAAAAAGATTGTACCAATTAATTAAAGTCAAACTATAGATTTTGTAGTTTGTAGTTTGTACTTACATGGTTAATTTGTACTACACATGATTAAATTTGTACACCACTTGATGATTGATGCTTAACTATTTGCTAATTTACTGTTGATTATTCTCTAATATCACTTAACGTAGTAACGTGTCTGTGTTTTTTATCCTCGTAAAAGAAATATATATGTCTCAGTAAAATTTAGTTTGACTCAGGAGAAATGTATTTGATCTAAAATTGAGATAAAAAAACAAAATAAAAAATTAAATTCAAAATAAAATAAGAACAATAATGATAATTAATGAGAACGATAAGGATGACGGGATAATATATACCTCCATCCCATTTTCATTCAAAGTCAACTAGTTGATTGTGAGTGAGCCTATGTAGTAGTATAATTCTATAGACTAGTTAAAGTGATTTTGATCAAACAATTAAGTTAATTGTAAGTATAAATTATTCAAAGTTATATTGTTCTCACTCTCGTTAATCATCATTAGCAATTATTATTATCATTATTTATTATATTTTTATATAGTACTCCTTTGTATTATTATTGTTAATTTTATTTGTTGGTAGAAAATAGGAAGAAGGTAGTTACGTGAAGTAGGTAGAGTCCATGCATTTATATTGTGGTGAAAATGTTAAAAAATTAAGAGACGAGTTTTCTATTTATTTAAAAATATAGTACGGAAATATTTTAATTGCATAATAGAAATACTTTTATTGCAGTAATAAATGTTTGATTTAATACATTTGTCTATTTATTTATTTAGGGTTTTAGTCCCTTTCAAAATGTGTGTAGAAAAAAAAGTACAGAAGAAAAGCAAGGGATATAGCTGTGTGTGTATGTGTGTAGATAGATAGAGAGAGTTTTTGAGTCATTTCCTTTCTCCACATAATTATCTTCACAGATCTCTCTGTTTTCTACTCTGTTTTTTTCAGATTGAATCGCACTCTCACATTTCACCATAAACCCCCCATGATTTTAACTTGAACCTCGTAGAAATTTTGTAAGAAATTTTAGTTTGTAAGGTTTTGGAATCTTGAAAATTGAAGCTTTACGAAGATGGGAGAAAATCAAATCCGCAGAGATGGAAATCTATTGAAATAAAGGTATTTTTATTTTTATTTTTTTATAAATTTGTAAATTTGAAATTCATCAATTGTTTACTTGATAATTTATGCAGCTCATAATTATATTAAATAATTTAGTGTTAAACCTAAATGTTTACTAACCAATAATTGGGGAAGAAAAGAATGAGCTTTGCTTGTGCTGAAAACTAACTGAAGTCTGAAATGGTAAAGTGCACCAATCGTTTTTATTTTAATTTTTTTTGGTTTGGTTGTCACGGTTGTGATTCGGGTTTTCAGTAATTCTCGAAATACGTAAAAATCGCCTATAAAGATCGAATCTTTACTACTTTAGCTATGTCTATGAAGGACTGGTTTTTCAGAAATTTGAAGTTTCCTGATACCCTGTTTTTGAATATTTTTTTCAGGGATTTTACGAGGTGTTTTTAAATTTTTGGAGACATGGAAGAGGTAGGTGCCCGCATGTCTTCTCCTGTAGTCAGCCGCCAAACGCCAGCCCAAAGATTTTGCAATACGCACCCGTCGGTCAAGAAACGTGGCTTACCTTTACATCCTTCAAGCATTGGCCATCAGAACCCTTCTGATAAATGGGATCCCAAATCATGGGATTGGGACAGTGCAAACTTTGTTGCTAAACCAGCTCAGCAAAGCGATGGTGGGGCCCGAGTCGGGAATCAGCATTCTGGAAATAACGATAGCCAGCAGATGAATAGTAAGGATGGTGATGGAAGCAAAGGTGGTGTGAATATAATGGAAGAGCCACAAAATGCTTCTAGGCCGAATAAGAGAGTAAGATCTGGATCTCCTGGTGGTGGTGGTGGTGGGAACTATCCCATGTGTCAAGTGGATGATTGCGAGGAAGATTTGTCGAAGGCCAAGGACTATCACAGGCGGCACAAAGTGTGTGAGGTTCACAGCAAAGCCACTAAGGCATTAGTCGGGAAACAGATGCAAAGGTTTTGCCAGCAGTGCAGCAGGTTCGTATGTGAAACCTTGGTTAAGTGATTAGATGGAAGTGATTTGTCAATTTTTTGTTGAAAGAACAAAAAAAAGCACCGTCTCCATTTCAGAGTTGGATGTTTTTAGGGCGTAATGTTTTTCAAAGTAGTTCTTCAATTTCCACGTAAAACTAATTTTAAATTTATTATTTTACCCCTAAAGATCTGGAAGAAGAAAATATTGGGAAGTAGGAAAAGGGCAGAACTTTTGAAGTGTGGAAAAGACCTTAAAATTTCAAACATTTAATTAGTGTATTCAGAAGTCAAAATCTCTTTGTGCTTTTGCATAAATGTTTTAAATTTCTGAGTCTTATTCTAGGTTGATTTTTACACCATGAATAATTCACTTTTACTATTTATCAACGTTCGGCTTTAAATTATTCCACTCGTAGGCTTTTAGCTACAAATTGCAGACACTACAATTTTTGCTCAACCACCTGTTTTATATATTGCAAACACTTCTTAAGTTCGGCACAACGATATTTTATTAACATTCCTCTAATATTCTTTGGTACGATTTTGCGTTAGTTGATATATGCTGGCATTTGTCTCTTTGTTGATTTTCGTGGAAATATCACCTGATTTTTATCAGGTTCCACCCCCTTTCGGAATTTGATGAGGGTAAGAGAAGTTGTAGACGAAGACTTGCTGGGCATAACAGGCGGAGGAGAAAAACAACTCAACCCGAGGACAATACTCCACGCGTGTTACTTCCTGGTAGTCCAAACAAAAATATCAATTGTGATGTGAACGTCATCAACTTATTGGCAGTTCTAGCTCATGCGCAAGGTAATAAAGTTGTCTAGTAACAAAAATACTCGAGCAATTCCCTCTAAAATATATAGTGCATAAATATTGAATGATTTGCGATCAGAACTTATCTTTCCTTTCACATTCTGTTAATTTTATGTCCCTTAATTTTAGGTAACTCCGGGGACAAGAGTGATAAATCCCCTTCGGTTCCTGAAAATGATCATCTAATGAGACTTCTCAGCAAAATAAATTCACTGCCCTTACCAGCAAACGTAGCACCAAAGCTGCCTCTTCCAAAATCCACGAGCGCGAGTGTTCCCAACCATTCACCCTCCAAAAAAGATCAAAACCGAAATATTGAAAATGCTTCTTGCCCATCAACCATGGACTTGCTAGCTGTTCTTTCAGGACCACCTTCTTCTGATGCACAAACACAATCCCAACCGAGCACTGAAGCAAGCGACTCCGAGAGAAGCAAGTCGGCAGCACATGTTGACCAAGAAGCAAGTAGGAGTTACCATTCTCTGATGAATGATGCATCTCCCAGTCTACAGTTGCAGCTTTTTAGTTCCTCGCCTGAAGATGATAGTGCTGGGAAATTTCCGTTGGGTGCTAATTACGTGTCATCCAATAGCAGTAATCATTCGGAGGGGAGGTCTTCGCCTGTTTCTTCTTCAACCCCTCTTGTACATAATCTGTTCCCGATGCAGACTTCAAGAGAGACAATGAAGGATAATAATGCTCATGTGTCAAACAGTGACGATGAGATTGCGTACGTCAAATCAAACATGAGCAACAACGGGTGCAGTACTTCTCTTCGGCTTTTTGAAGGGACAGTTCCGGTTAACGAGAATGGTTCGATTCAGAGTTCTCCTCATATGGCTGGTTACACTTCGTCTTCCGGGTCTGACCATTCACCATCTAGCCTCAATTCTGACGCTCAGGTATTTATTTCTGCACCATTATCCTTTTTCTGTGTGTGCATCTTCATAACCAAGTTTTACATGTTTATTTCTTCTCCTAGGATCGCACGGGCCGCATAATTTTTAAATTATTTGGCAAGGATCCGAGCCATTTGCCCGGGTCACTACGCAATCAGGTTAGGTTTTTTCTTGATTTGACTTGGATTATAGCTGAGATCTGATAGCTTAAGTCGCTTTTGATTGCAGATATACAATTGGCTTAAAAGCAGTCCTTCTGAAATGGAAAGCTACATCCGGCCCGGTTGCATAGTTTTCTCGATGTATTTGTCTATGCCATCTGTTGCCTGGAATCAGGTGAGTAGTGCATTTATATAGGGCTGTGTTTAGTAGAGGCTTATACAACTTTTGTTTAACCAACTTTATGTCATTTTTCTGTGCTTGAAGCTTGAAAAACACTTTCTTAGTTATGTGGCGTCTTTGGTTAAAGATATCGATGTTGGATTTTGGGGGAACGGAAGATTTTTGGTTTATACGGACACACAAATGGCTTCCCATAAAAATGGTTAGTATTTGTTTATTAACTACTTTGATCTTGCATGAATTTTATTTTATTTTCAATTGCAATTTAAAAAAAAATGTCGTGGAAACAATTTCGTAGATAGCCTAGATTTTGCTCTCTATCATTTCATCGTGTATCTCAGAGGACTTTACCTCATAATTTTATTCCTATAATCTCGTTGCTGTCCATTTTATATACTCTTTTGTCATCAGGGAAGACTCGTCTATACAAATCTTGGAGAGACGGGACTACACCGGAGTTGACCTCAGTCTTCCCGGTTGCAATCGTTGGTGGTCAGGAGACATCTCTTGTATTGAGGGGGAGAAGTTTGACGACACCTGGCACCACGTATGTGATCGATCGATCGATATAAATTACTCGAACTTTTTCCTGCAATTTTATTTTCAGGCAATTTTTATATTTATTCAAATTTATGCAGGATACACTGCACGCATGCAGATGGATACAGCATCGTCTCATCATCTTCGTCCAACGCCACTGGACAAGATGAGATTAGATTGAGTAACTTCAAGATTTGCGCTCCAGCATCTAAGATGCTCGGTCGATGCTTCATCGAGGTGAAGATCAATTTTTTTAATAAGAACAATGCACAGAATTCGGATCATTAAATTACTATCTTGTTAACACAGGTGGAAAACAGTTATAGAGGCAACACTTTCCCAGTAATCATAGCAGATAACACCATCTGCAACGAGCTGAAACTCCTCGAACCCGTGATCAACACAACTGCTGAATTCCAGTCATTGTCGAGGCGAGAAGCCCTGCATTTCCTAGACGAACTCGGATGGCTATTTCAAAGAACGAGCAGCTCGTCCTTATTCAGGATCCCATCTTACAAGCTCTCCCGGTTCAAATTTCTCGTCACATTTTCCGCAAAGCACGACTTCTGTACTCTGGTCAAAACCCTTTTGGACATTCTCCTAGAACTAAATTCAGGCGAAGCCGATTTAGCGAACGAGTCTTTCGCCATGCTGGCGGAAACAAACCTCCTGAATACAGCCGTTAGAAGGAGGTGTCGAAGCATGGTTGATTTGCTCGTCAATTATTCCGTTTCAGATCACGACGGATCTCCTCAGAAGTTTATATTCCGGCCCGATTCAGCCGGGCCGGGCGGGCTCACCCCTCTGCACTTAGCCGCGTGCACTTCATCTTCGTACGAAATCGTCGACGCCCTTACAAACGACCCACTTTCGGTAAGTTTTTTTTTTCTTCTAATCTTCATGGGCATTATCGTAATTTAATCCTCGACTTCTTGAACTCTAGATCGGGATGCTGAGCTGGAACTCCGTCCTCGATTCGAACGGGCTTTCCCCGTTTGCGTACGCTGCCATGAGAAATAATCACGCCTACAACGCCCTCGTTGCTCGGAAGCTCGACGATTGGAAAAACGGGCAGATCTCTGTGTCGATCGAAGAAGGGGTGAAGGCGTTTGAGGTGGGGTCGAAGAGTCGAGGGCCATGTCGGAAGTGCGCTGACGTGGCAGCACGAGCGTACGGGAAACGATATCCGGGATCGTCGAGAGGGTTGCTCGGGCGGCCTTATGTTCATTCGATGCTCGTGGTGGCGGCTGTGTGTGTGTGCGTGTGCCTCGTACTAAGAGGACACCCTTCCGTACATAAGTGTTGGACTCGACCGTTTGTGTGGGAAAACGTTAACTTCGGCTCGAGTTAGTTTTGCCTTAATAATCTCTTACTTATTATTATTATTATTATTATTATTATTATTATTTAATTCATTATTGTCTTTTAGAAGTCAAGTGTAGGTTGATTTTTGCTTTCTAAATTCTTATAAGTAGATTGATTAACAATTTAAATTTATGTAGTTTTGAAAATTGAGTGTACAATTTATTATGTATTCAATGATGTGTATTTTTTTTTTTTAAGTTAGGGATTTATGATGTTACATTGTTACTTGATGATCGATTCTTATGGAAGTTTATTTGGTCGTATTTTTCCGATGTTCAATCGTCATAAAATTTTAGATTATTAATTTTTCAAAAGATTTGAATAATGAGAATAAGCAAATCAAGTATGAGTAATGTTGTGTATAGGGTCGTACGTAGGAGACTACAATTTGACTCACACACACCTATGAAGATTATTATTATTAGCAATATAATATGGTTAGGCATGTCACACTACATAATGCCCAAACAAAATCCACTTAATTTTATTTGGCCACTTGCACACATTATATTGTAGAACGAACTAGGTAGTGTCCTATGATTTGTGTTCATTTTTTCTTGGATTGCGTTTGACATTTTGACTGTTTCAATTAAAAAACTACAAACGAGGATTCAATGAAATTGGTGGATTTTGTTACTACGTGCTTTAGGTTTGATATTGTGTCGGGTAAAATTACAATTGCGTTTTGAATTTATATTATATCTTCGATAAATTTACATTTCGTCGAAGTGGATCATCATGAATAGACGATGCTGAATCGGAAAATAAGAATCAAATTGCTATCCTAATTGCGTGCACTTAGAGATTGTAACATTTAAAGACAAAATTAACCACTTTTTTGTCTACTTATCTTCACTATATAAACACATCAAGACAAAGTAGACAACTAACCATTATTCCATTGATAATTGAATGTGTATTTCCGTAATTAACATAAGATCGAGGGGTATCTTTGCAAATAACATATAAAAGCAACAAACACACACGCCAATAAAGCCGTTGGTCAAATTTCCCCAAAAGAACATCACACAGTGGTCAACCCACATTCGAGAAACCCGACTCGATGAGGAAGGACGGAGCTCCGCCGTCCGCCGCCGTCGTCCCACTCAATCCCGTCGGAAAACTCTTCCTGTGCTTCGAGACCAAGTCGTTCCTCGCCCTCCTCTTCTCCATCACCGTAGTCACCGTCTTCTGGAACCTTCAGCCCTACTACGAGAACCTCCTCTCCGCCTCCGCCGCCGCGGCCGCCGAATATCTGCCCGTCAAATTCGCCGCCGATGCCGAATCTCTTCCCATCAAATTCACTCCCGTGACAGAGGAGAAGAAGAGCATCGCCGCCGATGCCGAATCTCTGCCCATCAAATTCACTCCCGTAACAGAGGAGAAGAAGAGCATCGCCGCCGTCGAATCTCCGCCCGTGAAATTCGCCGCCGACGCCGAATTGCTGCCCATCAAATTAACCCCCGTAACAGAGGAGAAGAAGAGCATCTCCGCCGCCGACCCCAACAAGCGCACCTTCCAGCCCCACGGCAGCGCCGCCGCCCTCTTCGTCAAAATGGGGGCTTACCGCGGCGGGCCCTGCACGTTCGCGGTGGTGGGCCTGGCCTCGAAGCCCACCCACGTCTTCGGCCGGCCCTGGTACAAGTGCATCTGGAACCCCACCGACCCGACCCGGCCCGAAACCCGGGTAGTGGCCCGCCGGATCCTCCCCGACTGGGGCTACGGCCGCGTCTACACCGTCGTCGTCGTCAACTGCACCTTCCCCTCCAACCCCAACGCCGACAACTCCGGCGGCCGCCTCTCCCTCAACGCCTACTACTCCGAGTCCCCCCGCCGCTACGAGCGGATCCCCGCCCTCGTCGAGGCCCCCGGGTCCTACGACGAGTCCAGATTCCGGCCGCCGCGCCGGTACGAGTACCTCTACTGCGGGTCGTCGCTTTACGGGGAGGTGAGCCCGGCCCGGATGCGGGAGTGGATCGCCTACCACGCGTGGTTCTTCGGGCCGGGCTCGCACTTCGTGTTCCACGACGCCGGCGGCGCGTCGCCGGCGGTGAGGGCGGCGCTGGAGCCGTGGATCAAGGCCGGGAGGGTGACGTTGCAGGACGTGAGGGCCCAGTCGGAGTACGACGGGTACTACTACAACCAGTTCCTGATGGTCAACGACTGCCTCCATCGCTACCGCCACGTCGCCAACTGGACTTTCTTCTTCGACGTAGACGAGTACATTTACGTGCCAGGTGGCAGGACGCTCGAGTCCGTGCTCGGCGAGCTGTCGAACATCACGCAAATCACGATCGAACAGAACGCGATGTCGAGCGTGTTGTGCTTGAACGATTCGACGCCCCAAGAATATTCCAGGTAATTTTGTGTCTGCTCTATTTGACTGAAACTATCTTAATTGAACTTAATTAAGCTGAATTGAATGATTATGAACTGAACTGAAACAACTTGTGGATTGGATTGTCAAATCTATCATTTTGTACTGAAACTTAAACTGTTTGAATTGAACTTAATTAAGTTTGCATTGAATTGTCGAATTTGTCCTTTTGGAGTGAAACTATTTGAATAGAACTTAATTAAACTGAATTGAAACGATCTGCTGCATTGAACTGTCGAATCTGTCTTTTTGGACTGAAACTATTTCAAAACTTAATCTAGTTGAATTATACGACTCTTTAATTGAACTGAAACGATCTGCACTGAACTGATACGTTGTTTTGTTGCAGACAATGGGGATTCGAGAAGCTTATGTTTAGGGACTCTCGGCGGATAAGGAGAGATCGGAAGTACGCGATACGAGCCAGCAACGCTTACGCGACAGGTGTCCACATGTCGGAGAATTTCGTGGGTGGGACCCTTCACAAGACGGATGCCAAAATCCGATACTACCACTACCACAACACCATCACCGAGCACCAAGAGCTTTGTCGCAAGTTGCTACCCGCCTCGGCTAAGAGGGCCCCAACTTGGCTCGACAAGGTCCCTTACGTTTACGACGACAGCATGAGGAGGCTCGCGTCGGTTGTCAAGAAGTTCGAGCGAGACACAATTGGAGCCCTAGAGTAATTTCATTTTCACCTCACTATGTGATGAGTAGTAATGTTTTGTTTTGTCTAATCAGTTAGCACTGTAATTAATTTGTTTGTTCAATGTATAAAAGGTAAATTAAAAAGGTTTTTTGTTTTCCCTTAATTTTCCTTTTTGCGAAATTCCGAAGGAAAATGACCACCTTCGCTCACCGACAGTATAATTGATCATCAGTTGATTGGGGTGTAGACCCCCTTTGGGTTGAAGCTTTTGCTTAGATTGTGGGAATAGTAATACAGCTATAAAAAACTACACATTTCCAATTTTAAAATTGCCACATAATTAAATTACAATTTGATACTTCAACTTGTGTAGAAGTTCATTTTTTTTTTGTTTTAACTTGATAAGGTAAATAAAGTTCATCCACATAATTAAATTGCAATTTTAATTTCGAAATAAATGAATGAATCTTATTTTCTTATAGTTGGAAATAACGGAATAGAGAGGGTAGTCATTATTATAGTAGTAGTTTGTTAGTACAGTTTTTTTTTTTCTTAACATGTAGTGGCATGTGCTTTAATCATTGATATGGATGGCTAGATGCTGTGGAAATATGGATCAACAGCATATCTGCATATGCTCTTAACCCCAACCCGAATAGAGGACACCGGGTTTGGTAATCTCGCGGATCGTCCATCATAAATCGAATATCGAAATTTCGATATATTAAAAAAAATCGTACGATTAGAGTACAAATTTTTTTATATCAATTTTTTTTTAAACTTATCGATAGTAGCATTTTGATTCGATACAATTCAACAAATATTGCTAGTTAATTTGTCCATGAATACAGATTTTTTTTAAAATGAAATACTCAATTGCTAAAATAAACTGTAACTATTTAACTAACAAGTGAAGGGAATATATTTCCGTCCAACAATATTTTCCCGCATTGAAAAGCTGGAGAGATGAACGGTCCAGATCAATTAGGAAAGAAACACAAAAATAAATCTTAGCCGTTGATCTGTGTACCCCACCCAATCTGTTACAATTTGAATCTCTCTCTCTCCCTCTCGAATTTCTTTCCTCAATAAATAACCACTCAGTCCGTACACACACTCTACGCATTTTCCCACACAGCTCTCGGTGCAGTTTCTTCAGGTCTATTGATCGTCGTCTTCATCCAGGTTTCACATTCCTCTTCTCGATTATTTTTCTCGATTACTCTTAGTCTATATTCATAGCGCTGACGTGGCTCTGTTTTTTCATTCGCACAGATTCTTCCCGTTTTTCTTGCTCTGCAACACCAACCGCCATGGTATTACTTTCTCGATCCTTCCCCCAAATTGAAATCAAAGATTCGTCGATTTTGATTCCAGACGCTTCTCTGTGCAATGGGTTTTTTTTTTTCAGGCGAATGGAGCAGAAACTCCATGGTTGAAAGCGATGCTCGAAGCCACGTACTCGGACGAATGCCCACAGCATTCGAAATCCTGGACTAACCACTTCTGCTTGGAATGCGTGGAAAGTGATCCCTTTTGCTCTGATTGCTCAGGCCCACACACTGGGCATCGATACATCACGGTTCGATAGTTAATGACATTGATTCTTGATAGTTGATTCTCCGAATCGAAAATTTGATTATAAATACCTTGTATGGGTTTGGGGTTTGCTTGTTACCCTGATTGATGTGCTGTGAATATGGTTCTTGATTCTCCGAAATTGAAAGTTGACTATATCTGTTAATTGGGTGGTTCTGGGGTTTTGCTTGTTATTATCCTGATTGATGTTTTGGGTGTACGTACGTATTTGGGTTTTGGTTGTTAATTGAATCGAAAAATGGCATGCAGGTGGTGAAATCTAATTTTCGTGTTGCGGTGAGCGTGAGAGTGATTAACAAGTACTTGAACGTATCCAAGGTTAAAACGTATACGACCAATGGTGAGAAAGTTGTGTGCTTGAACAAAAGACCTCTTACTGATCCTAAATCGGGCAAGAAATTACCCAAATGCAGCTGCAATTCCGCTACCCGTGTTCTGCGCTCCTCTTTCGTGTTCTGTTCAATCGCATGCAAGGTCTTGATCGATTAATTGCTTCTGTTTTTTATTCCCTTAATTGGGATTTTTTGAATATTCCTATTGGTTTTGATTATTGATATTGTTGTTACTAATTAACAGCTCAATGGAATCGAGAGGGGGTGTGAAGGGCTCACGTTTTTGTGCAAGGTCAACTCCGGTTCTGCTGTTCAGTCAACGCGGAGGAAAGGGAAAGGGAGGAAGGTGGTCAACGTGCCTATTTCTGCTTCCCGTGGGCCCCCTCCTGAAAATCCTCCAGTGCCCAACCCTAGGCTCAGAAGGAGTCGGAGAAAAGGCGTTGCCCGCCGGGGCCCGTTATCTTAAGGAATGCATTTCGGAGGTCGATGAAATCGTTTTTTACTTTTTCTGAAAAGAGCGAATTATATCGGCTTTAGGTTAATAAGAGCAAACAATGTGTGCATTCATACGCAGCTCGTTAAAACAAACACGATATACATACCCTCTGGTTTTGGTATGATATGATATATGATGCATTTGAAATTTCCTCACTCATGATTTGAAGCTTCTTCTACTTGCATATAATGTGTCTCTGTGTGTGTATGATTTCCTACACCAAGGCTCGATCGATAACTGAAATAACCGATTGGACTTTTGAATCATCTAACGTTTTTAATGTGGAGTTTCTACATAAGTTTTGTGGAAAAATGACAACATATACTTGTAATTATTTCTACTTGATGTTTACATTTTATAAAAAAAAAAATGTTTCTGGATTTGGTTGTTGAGTCAGCACACAGTGGGAGCTCCTATCTTTCTTCCACAGCGTAGCTTGACTTTGACGCCATTGCTTACGTGTCAACACGGACGCAACGACTTCTCCCTCCACCTCTCATTTCTCCATTTAATTTACATTACATATATTCTCCCTTTCTACGAAATAAAATCAGTCCTGAATTAGTTCCCCTGCACCCTACACCCTGCACCGCTCCGTTCCATCATTTATATTTCAGATTTTTTCATTTCACTCGGAATCAAAATAGGAATACATCAATTCCCGTATATATATGGGCGGCTGTTTCTCTTCACCTTCCGCTGAACCGAACAAGCCCTCCGCCAATGTTGTCTCCGCCGCCGGGGAATTGCGCATGTACCCCCTCCCGGTGACGGTCGCCGACGTTCTCCGATCGCAAATTCCCGGCGGATCATTCTTCCTCTGCAGCTCCGACAGCCTCAATTTCAACGATTATATACCGTCTCTCAGCCCGGGGGACGAGCTCGAGCCGTCTCAGATCTACTTCGTTCTCCCCGAGGAGAAGGTCAGGTACCCGCTCGCCGCCGCGGACATGGCGGCGCTCGCCGTGAAGGCCAGCATCGCGCTCGATCAGATCAACGCGTCGAATCGCAGGCGGAGGAGGAAAACTCAGATCTCGCCCGTCCTGGCGGGGGATGAGATTCAGGATCGGCAATCCAATCAGACGGTCAATAATCGATTGAAGATCGGTGATCGGAATGACAATAATAATTGTAAGCCGGCGGCGGCGGCATCGGCGGGATTGGGGATCTCGAGATCTGGTTCGGTTAGGAAGTTGGCGAGAATATCTTCGCGACGAGCGAAATGGGCCGTTCGATCGTTCAGGAATAAGCTTAGCACAATTCACGAAGGATCTGTGGCCAGCAGTTTTGGTATATCATCTTAATTAAGTTAATTTAATTGAGATGGAATATTCTTTTGATTCTCTGTATTGAATAAGAATTCATTTATCAGATTCTTTTTTTTTTTTCTTTCCTTATTCTGTAAATCAATTTTTTTTTATTAAATTTGCATCCGTGTGCGAAGATAAAAAAAAATACATTTATTACTCCATTGCCATTTGCATTTTCTCTCGATGAAGTTGGTGACGAAAGAAACGATGCCGTTTTTTTGTTCGAAGTTTAATGAGGATAATGGGAATAAAAACGACACCGTTTGGTAGAGTACACGCTTGTTAAAAAAACTGTGAAAGCTTGAAATGGGAAAACGGCACATTACTTTGAAAACTTGTTGGAGAATGAAATGGCTTGTACTATGTCTTTTAGAATTTCATACTACAAGTTGGCATATTGGATTAAACAACATAAGCCGTGTTGATTTTTTATTTTTAACTATGCCTATAATATTGATTTTTTTTTTAATTTTTTCTCAATATCATACTACATAGTTTTTTAGAGCATCCCCATTGCTAATTTGCTATGTACAATTCCTAGTTGGCACATATTTGTACTTAGGTATACTAATGGTGAGAGACGTACAATTTAGGAGAGAGAATTTTGAGTGTATCCAATATTAAATATCAGGTAAAAATTAATTTATATTAAATATCAGGTAAAAATTAATTTTGTGTCTTAGCTTGACCCCTACATGAATAAAAGTGAATAATTGTACCTCAAACTATTGTGATGGTGAAGTACAAATCGATAAAGTACAAATTATATATGATATGTCTAATGACATGTCACTAATCTGTACATTTGTTTAAGTATACCATTATATTGGAGATGCTCTTAGAAAAATTGCAAAAAAGGTGTTGTAATTCTTGTGGAACTTTGATTAATTTTTAATAAAAATAAATCGGTGCAAAATACCTTACTATATTCACACAAAAAATGTGCAAAAAGACGGAGGACAAATGAAGTATTAATTAAAAAAAAAAATCTTTTGACCAAAATCAAAGCATAAGTTGATGTATTCCATTGGTTTTAAATATTAGAATATGTATTTTCATTTAGGTGCAATAATTAAGGAAAAAGTATTTATATATTTTAAGTTACAAATAAAATAGTTGTGAATAAAGTTAAAGTATAAGTTAAAAGTATGAGTAATATATAATATTTTGTTTTAAATTTGAAAAACTACAAATATTTACTTGTTAATTTGAGAAATAATTTATTATTGTGGGACGTCAATTTAATTAAGATAATTTGTATTATTATGGGTTTGAAAAATTATATTTGAAGTTAAAAATAAATAAACTTGTGAATAAAAAAAAAAATGAAAGTATTGTGATTGGAAAAAGTAATATTTATTAATTTTGTACTAAAAAAATATACACTATGTCTAATATTAATTGTACCAATTGTTTTTTTTTTAAATACAACTATTATGGGACATTAGGAGTAACATATTTTGAAAATAATGGATAAGAGTAATAAAGTAAAATATTCTTATATAGTAGACTAGTAGTACATGAAATAGAGGCAGCATGATCGATGGACTGATGGTAATATATATTTTAGCCTGCATACTAAAATAAGAGGCCAACGCAACAAAAGCAATATTCATAATGGCATTGATTAAGATAAAAGAAAATATAGTGTTATTTAATTTATTTGTAAAAACAATTTCATATATTAATTCTTCATGGGCAGACAAAATTTGATTTTTGCGTTTTTTTTTTTATAAAGTTAACAATATAATTTACTTAATATATATAAATAATATTTTTACTTATTATTTTTATATATTAAAACATTTTTTTTCTATTTAACTGTTTTTTTTAATTAAAATATCAAAATATTTAATATTTTAATTAAAAAATTATATTTTTAGTTTTTTTTAAATTGAATAAATTAATAATAGTATAACATACATTAATTCATATCCAAATATAAATAAATTACTAATAAAATTAATAAAATAATTTTTTTTAAGTAAATTTTGCCTTGGGCAGATTCTGCCCAAAGTCGAGGGTTGTTAGCCCAGTTGGTTGAGCACTTGAATTGGGGACTTGAGGTACTTGGTTCGAATCCCAAGACACTGCAATTGACATAGACCAAAAAAAAAAGATTCTGCCCAAATAGCAGGACCATATATATATATATATATATATATATATATATATATATGTAATTTGTGGTGTTTTAAATATTTTCTTTGATCACTCACACAATAATAATATCACGTACTGTACGCTTTACAGAGTAAAAACAGGCTTTCCGATTCCAAAGTTATATAGCTAGAGACTAGAGTACGTCATGTATAAGGTTTGCATGCCGTTCTACCAGGGCCAATTATCACTGGGCATTCGATCTCATATGATGTAAAGACAAACACAGTAATTAGCACTTACGTACTATACGGCGCCGCAAAGCTTACGTTGGGAACGACAAACAAGTAAGGAGAGAAGCCATCCATTTATCAACATCATGCATGCATGCATGCTTTATTCATCAACCAAATCATTAAAGCAAGCCATAGGATCCTATAAATACTACGTGACTTGTGTCTCATGGAGTATTTGTTATTCTCTTTTCAAGACAAAAAAGTACCATGCCAATTGACATGCCTATACATAGCCCTAATCCTTCTACGTTTGGGCTTAATTCTATCATATCGGCATTACCCTAATCTCATACAAATATTTACATGTGTAAAATACTAACTAATCAAATTAGTATTATGAGTCGTGAAATATCAAATATTCAATATACTCAATACTTAATTAAATATATTTATGTACGCCCAAATAATATTTGAACACCGAGAATTAAACAAAATACTTCATTACTCTTATAAAAGTTGCAATATTTTCCCTTTTTGAGTATCACGTAATAGTTGATACAACTAAAAAAATAAATAAATATTTTTACTTTTTCATTTTAAAAATACAATTTATTTAAACTTTGTTTACTTACTTTTTAAACTTCACTCACAAGTCACAACTATTTTTATTTTTCAATTTAAAATACATCAAACTATTATTTTTGGTCAAAAAATAATTTTTTTTTAATATTTAATTTTTTAAGAGTTAAGGACCTGTTCTTTTGGACTCAAACCGGCTGAAATGAACTGAAATTAAGGGATCTGAATTGAACGCGATCTGAAATGAACTGAATTGATTTTTTTATAAAAATAATAATAAATTTTATAAATTATTAAATATTTTTTTAAAAATATTAATAATATTATGACAGTAACTAGATTTTATATTTAAAATTATAGATTGAAATTATTTTATTTTATTTTGATTTATTTTGAAATGATTAACTGAACTGAAGCAATCTGAACTGAATTGGAGAGAGTATTGTTGTATAGATAATCATATATAATAGTAAAAAATTTAAATGATCAATAAAGTAAGTTAAGTAACCACCCATGGTGAATTCATTTTCATACAGCCACGTACGTACTATTTTAATTATAAATAGTGATCCATACGACTTCACAGTTCACACTAATATAAATATCTCCATCTCCATCTCCATCTCCATCGTCAGTAAACTAATAGGAGCTTATAGGCTATTCATCACATATACTACCATATATATATATATATTGTTAGAAAAAATGTAGACGGGTTAGTCCAAAACCGGAATAAAGCAAAGAAAAAACGGAAAGTAAAACTGAGAGGATGCTGCCGAGGAGCTTGCACTTTCCGCAAGTCAGTAAAGCCCCGTGTATGCGACGGTTTACAGGCTCTCTGACCCCAAAGATACAACGGCGAAGCGGGGATCGAACAAATGCACACTGAATCGAACCCTCTCTATGAACGGAAACAGTTGGAACAGAGCACACACAATGCAAAATGATGATATGAAGGCAGTGTAATTTTTCGTGCGTGGATTGATGCATGTACAAGCCTATTTATAGACTGCACTCGAGGGGAGTTATACACCACCATTATCAGATGGTAATGGGCAGCAGTTACGACGAGTGGAGGGAAGCACCACTCCATCTCCAACTGCCCCATGTTCAGCAATTAAAAAACGAATTAATTAATTCATGTAATTAATTAATATCAAGAAACAATAAGGTGGGTCGAGCCCAAAGCCTTAATTAATTAGTATCCAAAAGCTATATGTTGGGCCGAGCCCAAAACCTTAACAACGTGTTCAACTCTTGGGTCGATCAAAACGAGCCCAAACACTTCAATCGGACCGTGTCCAAAAAGATAGGTAGAGGCCAGCCCAATTAGCTCAATTGGCCCAGTGGGCCCCGGGAAGCCCAGGTCCAGCCCAGAGTCCAATTGACCAAATCACCAAGGAGCCAGGACCAAGCCCAAGCCCAAGCCCAGGCCCAGGCCCAGGCCCGAGCCCGGGTCGGGTCGGGACGGGACGGGTCGGGTCGGGTCGGGTCGGGGCGGGGCGGGGCGGGGCGCGCGCGTGTGGCCCTTGCCATGTACCGCTAAGGGTGCATGGACTTAGTCAACTTGTTGAACACTCATACTCTCTTATCACATTTAAAGAGAAATGACTTTTGGTATTCTTTCTATGTGGGATAACATATATCCCAATAAAATATTAATTGCTTCCATTTACCAAACTAGTATTTATGGCAACCTTTGAGTATTTATTTCTCACTCACCGATTAACGGATTTTGACGAAATAAAATTCCACGATTACCTCGTAACACGGAGATAATAATTGTAACGATTAAACTCGAAATCGAATACATTTTTATTGCCATAAAAATTACATAACTTGATCAAAATACAAATGAATTATTTAAATATTACAAATAATTCTAACAATCCCCCACATGAGTGAAATCAATGCAAATGCCATGAATGCAGACTCTTGTGCTCGGTTCTCGGAAGGATCTATTGCTTCTGGAAAGGTAGCTTGTGGCCTTGAACCTCCCTTAGTGAAAATCATCGGGTGTACTGGCGGCCTAGTGGATGTGATGCCTTGAACTATTCCTCCGAAGTGTACAACTAGTCAATGATAGTCACACAACAAATCCCTATCAGTTTCCATTTCTCTGTTGTGTCCGTTTAGGCCCTGGACAACTCTTTGGATTCATAAATGTTTACTTTTGAAGCGGCCTTTACTTCACATCTATATAGGTGACCTCCCAGCATGAGTACCCTGAAATACTCCACCTTTTCGAGGTGTGGGATTCATTAAAAGTCTCAACGACTTAACCTTTACCACATTTCAGGTTCTAGCACTTATTTGCTCATAGGGATGGAAACGGAAATCTTTATTTCCAAGTGCTTAACTGAACTAACATGACTTAGTTTTCCCTTTGAACCAAGTTCGTGGGATCTCCACTCAGCATGGTAGGGTTACCGCCATGGTCATTCTTTAGTTGTGGTTTTTCAAACCCATTCCCTTTAGCAACACACTTAATTGATCTCTAGTCATCCCTTTCGTCAAAGGGTCAGCTAAGTTTTCCTGCGACTTCACATAGTCTAAGGAAATCACTCCATTTGTAATCAATTGCCTAACGGTGTTATGTCTTCGACGTATGTGTCGAGACTTTCCGTTATACATATTGCTCTGTGCTCTCGCTATAGCCGATTGGCTATCACAGTGCATCATCACTGGAGACACAGGCTTTTTCCATCATGGAATATCTTCTAAGAAGTTTCGAAGCCATTCAGCTTCTTCACCTGCTTTGTCCAAAGCGATGAACTCCGATTCCATGGTGGATCGGGCTATACAAGTTTGTTTCGTGGATTTCCACGAGACTGCTCCGCCTCCTATACAGAAGACATAACCGCTAGTGGAATTTGATTCCTTTGAATCCGAGATCCAACTAGCATCACAATATCCTTCAAGTACACTAGGATATCTTGTGTAGTATAGTCCATAATCTCGAGTGTGTTTCAAGTATTTTAATACTCTTTTCAGAGCATCCCAATGTTCATGACTTGGATTGCTCGTGTACCGGCTCAGTTTGCTAACAGAATAAGCTAAATCAGGACGAGTACAATTCGTTAGATACATTAGACTTCCGATCACTCGGGAGTAATCCAACTAAGCTACCGGTTCACCCGTATTGACTGAGAAGTTGATACTTCTGTCAATCGGAGTCCTACATTCAGGACCATCAAGGGCATTGAACTTTTTGAGCACTTTCTCAGCATAGTGAGATTGTGACAAAACAATTCCTTCTTCGGTTTTGCTAATCTTAATCCCGAGGATTAAATCAGCAACTCCTAAATCTTTCATGTCAAAATTTCTTTTTAACATGTTCTTAGTGTTTTTGATTTGATCACGGTTACTTCCCATGATTAGCATATCGTCCACATAGAGACATACTATCACAAATTCTGTCGGAGTACCTTTAATGTACACGCATTTATCACATTCGTTGATTTTGAAACCATTTGACAACATAACATTGTCAAACTTCAAGTGCCATTGTTTAGGAGCTTGTTTTAGTCCGTACAACGACCTTATCAGTTTACACACCTTTTTCTCTTCACCAGGTGCAACAAACCCTTCAGGTTGATCCATGTAAATTTCTTCTTCTAATTCACCATTTAGAAACGCAGTCTTAACGTCCATTTGGTGAATTTCAAGATTGTGCAATGCAGCAATCGACACTAACACCCGTATGGATGAAATCCTAGTCACAGGTGAGTACGTGTCAAAGAAGTCATGACCTTCTTTTTGCCTAAAGCCTTTGGCTACCAGCCGAGCTTTAAACTTATCAATCGTTCCATCGGCTCTATATTTTTTCTTTAGAATCCAACGACATCCTAAAGGCTTACAGCCGGGAGGAAGATCAACTAATTCCCACGTGTGGTTTTGCATGATGGACTCAATTTCGCTATTAATAGCTTCTTCCCATAGTGGTCCATCTGGGCTAGCTAGAGCTTCACCATAAGAGTTCGGCTCATCGTCCAACATGTACGTAATAAAGTCAGGTCCAAACGACTTAGCTCTTTTGACTCTTTTACCACGTCTTTGTTCTGTAACTACATCATCACCAGGTTCATTACTTGGTGGTACAGAACTCTCTTCACGAGTTCTTTTGTAAGAACTTGAACCAGCTCCATCTTTGCTCGGAAAGATGTTCTCGAAAAATGAGGCATTTCTCGACTCAATTGTCGTACCTTTAGTCACTTCTGGATTCTCAGAATAGTGTACTAGAAATCGGTACGCCATGCTATTCAAAGCATATCCAATGAAGATACAGTCGACTGTTTTAGGTCCTATCTTCATTCGTTTTGGCTCAGGAACCGACACCTTAGCCAAACACCCCCACACTTTAAGGTAATTGTAAGATGGCTTACGACCTTTCCAAAGTTCGTGAGGTGTTTCATTTTTTCCTTTAAGAGGAATCTTATTCAGTAGGTGGTTTGCCGTCAGAACGGCTTCCCCCCACATGTTCTGGGGTAACCCAGAATTGATCAACATAGCGTTCATCATTTCCTTTAATGTTCGGTTCTTTCGTTCAGCAACGCCATTTGATTGAGGTGAGTACGGGGCTGTTGTTTGATGAATTATTCCATTTTCAGAACATAATTGTTCAAAAGGAGCTACGTACTCTCCACCTCGGTCACTACGGACTATCTTAATCCGTTTATCAAGTTGATTTTCAACTTCGGTTTTGTATTTAGTGAATGCCTCTAAGGCTTCGTCTTTACTAGTTAATAAGTACAAATAACAGAACCTCGTACAATCATCAATAAATGTGATAAAGTATTTCTTACCGCCTCTTGTCGGTGCAAACTTTAAGTCACATATATCGGTATGTATAAGTCCAAGAGGTTCGGTACAACGATCGACTGATCGGAACGGTAACTTAGCCATTTTGGCTTCAACACAAATTTCACACTTATGTTGTGAATTTATTTTAGAAGTTGGTATTAATTCCAAGTTCATAAGTCTTTTTATTGCATTTTTATTTACATGTCCTAAACGAAAATGCCATAAATCATAACACTCGATCAAGTAAGAGGAAACAACTTTTTCATTAGTGCTCGAGGCAACGGGGGGGCGAATAGCCATTACAGACATTTTAAACAGACCCTGATCAAGATAACCCCTACCTAGGAACAGTCCAAATTTAGAAAGTACAAATTTCTTAGCATCAAAAACAAGTTTGAAACCATGCTCCACAAGAACAGAACCAGAGACCAGGTTCTTTCGGATGTCCGGGACATGCAGCACATCAGTCAGCTTCAGCTCTTTTCCAGAAGACAATTTGAGGACGACGTTCCCAACACCAGCAACTTCAGACGAGGCGGAGTTTCCCATGTGGAGCTTGCGACCGGTACAAGGAGCATAAGAGGCAAAGGCATCCTTGTCAGAGCAGACATGTCGAGTGGCTCCGGTATCGATGAACCACTGCTTGTTGTTGCTAACCAGATTGGCCTCATAGACCACAGCAGTCATATCAGCACATGTCAGCTCGTGTTGAAACACGTTGGCACTTGGTCGCTTCTTTTTCTGCCCGTTTTTCTTCGGCTTGTTGCAGTCTCTGGCCATGTGGTTCGGCTTGCCACAGTTGTGGCAATTCCCAGTGAACTTCCAGACTTTGGCTGGCTCTTTGCCCTTGGAAGTGTTCTTCCTTTTGGCAGAATGTGGCTCAGTCAAGTTCACCCGAGCCTCCATAGGAACTTTCCCAGGCTTGACCTCTCGATCACGGTTGTCTTCTTCGATCCGAAGCTTGACAATGAGGTCTTCAAGGCTCATCTCCTTTCGCTTGTGCTTCAGGTAGTTCTTGAAGTCCTTCCACCCGGGAGGCAGCTTCTCGATGGCAGCCGCCACCTGAAAGGACTCACTGATCTTCATCCCTTCAGCGGCGATGTCATGCAAGATCAGTTGATACTCCTGGACTTGAGAGATCACAGACTTGGAGTCGACCATCTTGTAGTCCAGGAACTTGCCGACGACGTACTTCTTTGTACCAGCGTCCTCGGTCTTGTACTTCTTCTCCAAAGCATCCCAGAGGGCTTTGGCAGACTTGTACGTGCTGTACACATTGTACAGCTCGTTGCACAGGCCGTTCAGTACGGTGTGCCGACAGAGGTAGTCACTCTGCCCCCAGGCTTCGAAAGCATAGCGCTTCTCAGCAGTGTCATTGTCAGTTATGGTCATAGGGTCCTCAGTCAGATGCTTCTGAAGGCCGAGGGTGGTCTGGTAGAACATCATCTTGGACTGCCACCTTTTGAAGTCGACACCAGTGAACTTCTCGGGCTTCTCAGCATTCGGAATGGTCTGGGGCAGTGGCACTTGGATCTTACCGATGAGAACTTCTCTGTTGTTGATGGGTTGTTCAACGTTGATGACAGGATCTTTCTTGTTGTTCTGGGCATCCTTGTTCTGGGCATCCTTGTTCTGGGCATCACTTCCGGTAGACATGATTTACTGACTTGCGATTGTTAGAAAAAATGTAGACGGGTTAGTCCAAAACCGGAATAAAGCAAAGAAAAAACGGAAAGTAAAACTGAGAGGATGCTGCCGAGGAGCTTGCACTTTCCGCAAGTCAGTAAAGCCCCGTGTATGCGACGGTTTACAGGCTCTCTGACCCCAAAGATACAACGGCGAAGCGGGGATCGAACAAATGCACACTGAATCGAACCCTCTCTATGAACGGAAACAGTTGGAACAGAGCACACACAATGCAAAATGATGATATGAAGGCAGTGTAATTTTTCGTGCGTGGATTGATGCATGTACAAGCCTATTTATAGACTGCACTCGAGGGGAGTTATACACCACCATTATCAGATGGTAATGGGCAGCAGTTACGACGAGTGGAGGGAAGCACCACTCCATCTCCAACTGCCCCATGTTCAGCAATTAAAAAACGAATTAATTAATTCATGTAATTAATTAATATCAAGAAACAATAAGGTGGGTCGAGCCCAAAGCCTTAATTAATTAGTATCCAAAAGCTATATGTTGGGCCGAGCCCAAAACCTTAACAACGTGTTCAACTCTTGGGTCGATCAAAACGAGCCCAAACACTTCAATCGGACCGTGTCCAAAAAGATAGGTAGAGGCCAGCCCAATTAGCTCAATTGGCCCAGTGGGCCCCGGGAAGCCCAGGTCCAGCCCAGAGTCCAATTGACCAAATCACCAAGGAGCCAGGACCAAGCCCAAGCCCAGGCCCAGGCCCAGGCCCGAGCCCGAGCCCGAGCCCGGGCCCGGGTCGGGTCGGGACGTGACGGGACGGGTCGGGTCGAGTCGGGTCGGGGCGGGGCGGGGCGGGGCGGGGCGCGCGCGTGTGGCCCTTGCCATGTACCGCTAAGGGTGCATGGACTTAGTCAACTTGTTGAACACTCATACTCTCTTATCACATTTAAAGAGAAATGACTTTTGGTATTCTTTCTATGTGGGATAACATATATCCCAATAAAATATTAATTGCTTCCATTTACCAAACTAGTATTTATGACAACCTTTGAGTATTTATTTCTCACTCACCGATTAACGGATTTTGACGAAATAAAATTCCACGATTACCTCGTAACACGGAGATAATAATTGTAACGATTAAACTCGAAATCGAATACATTTTTATTGCCATAAAAATTACATAACTTGGTCAAAATACAAATGAATTATTTAAATATTACAAATAATTCTAACAATCCCCCACATGAGTGAAATCAATGCAAATGCCATGAATGCAGACTCTTGTGCTCGGTTCTCGGAAGGATCTATTGCTTCTGGAAAGGTAGCTTGTGGCCTTGAACCTCCCTTAGTGAAAATCATCGGGTGTACTGGCGGCCTAGTGGATGTGATGCCTTGAACTATTCCTCCGAAGTGTACAACTAGTCAATGATAGTCACACAACAAATCCCTATCAGTTTCCATTTCTCTGTTGTGTCCGTTTAGGCCCTGGACAACTCTTTGGATTCATAAATGTTTACTTTTGAAGCGGCCTTTACTTCACATCTATATAGGTGACCTCCCAGCATGAGTACCCTGAAATACTCCACCTTTTCGAGGTGTGGGATTCATTAAAAGTCTCAACGACTTAACCTTTACCACATTTCAGGTTCTAGCACTTATTTGCTCATAGGGATGGAAACGGAAATCTTTATTTCCAAGTGCTTAACTGAACTAACATGACTTAGTTTTCCCTTTGAACCAAGTTCGTGGGATCTCCACTCAGCATGGTAGGGTTACCGCCATGGTCATTCTTTAGTTGTGGTTTTTCAAACCCATTCCCTTTAGCAACACACTTAATTGATCTCTAGTCATCCCTTTCGTCAAAGGGTCAGCTAAGTTTTCCTGCGACTTCACATAGTCTAAGGAAATCACTCCATTTGTAATCAATTGCCTAACGGTGTTATGTCTTCGACGTATGTGTCGAGACTTTCCGTTATACATATTGCTCTGTGCTCTCGCTATAGCCGATTGGCTATCACAGTGCATCATCACTGGAGACACAGGCTTTTTCCATCATGGAATATCTTCTAAGAAGTTTCGAAGCCATTCAGCTTCTTCACCTGCTTTGTCCAAAGCGATGAACTCCGATTCCATGGTGGATCGGGCTATACAAGTTTGTTTCGTGGATTTCCACGAGACTGCTCCGCCTCCTATACAGAAGACATAACCGCTAGTGGAATTTGATTCCTTTGAATCCGAGATCCAACTAGCATCACAATATCCTTCAAGTACACTAGGATATCTTGTGTAGTATAGTCCATAATCTCGAGTGTGTTTCAAGTATTTTAATACTCTTTTCAGAGCATCCCAATGTTCATGACTTGGATTGCTCGTGTACCGGCTCAGTTTGCTAACAGAATAAGCTAAATCAGGACGAGTACAATTCGTTAGATACATTAGACTTCCGATCACTCGGGAGTAATCCAACTGAGCTACCGGTTCACCCGTATTGACTGATAAGTTGATACTTCTGTCAATCGGAGTCCTACATTCAGGACCATCAAGGGCATTGAACTTTTTGAGCACTTTCTCAGCATAGTGAGATTGTGACAAAACAATTCCTTCTTCGGTTTTGCTAATCTTAATCCCGAGGATTAAATCAGCAACTCCTAAATCTTTCATGTCAAAATTTCTTTTTAACATGTTCTTAGTGTTTTTGATTTGATCACGGTTACTTCCCATGATTAGCATATCGTCCACATAGAGACATACTATCACAAATTCTGTCGGAGTACCTTTAATGTACACGCATTTATCACATTCGTTGATTTTGAAACCATTTGACAACATAACATTGTCAAACTTCAAGTGCCATTGTTTAGGAGCTTGTTTTAGTCCGTACAACGACCTTATCAGTTTACACACCTTTTTCTCTTCACCAGGTGCAACAAACCCTTCAGGTTGATCCATGTAAATTTCTTCTTCTAATTCACCATTTAGAAACGCAGTCTTAACGTCCATTTGGTGAATTTCAAGATTGTGCAATGCAGCAATCGACACTAACACCCGTATGGATGAAATCCTAGTCACAGGTGAGTACGTGTCAAAGAAGTCATGACCTTCTTTTTGCCTAAAGCCTTTGGCTACCAGCCGAGCTTTAAACTTATCAATCGTTCCATCGGCTCTATATTTTTTCTTTAGAATCCAACGACATCCTAAAGGCTTACAGCCGGGAGGAAGATCAACTAATTCCCATGATAAGTCGTTTTTATAGCGGCTAAAATCAAATAAAAATATTCCGAACTAGTTGCCGAAGCAACTCGCCCGAGTCGGTCTCTCGAGGAACACTACTATCGGTACTCGTATTAGTATTCAAGTGGTTGCAAGAATGACATGAAAAGGAAGTATAGCATAATGCATGGTTTGGGGTTTGTTTTGTTTTTAAACTAAATTAACTAAGTACTAAAAATAAGAACTAGAATGTTTCAACGAATAAATAAAATGGGAGTAATTAATAAAGAGGAAACTAGAGTTTCGGGTTCATCAAGCATCAAGTACGGGATTTCGATTTACGAGAAACAACTAAACGTTAAAATGTCCGTCACCGGTTGACTTTAATAAATTCGATTACCCAATGTCTCGTAATTGCTCCTAAGCCTCAAACAAGAGTTTTGAATTTAATTAGCTAATAATCGAACACATTAGATGATGACGTAAATTTTAAACCCTAACCCGAGCTTGAATCCCCCTAACTCTAGCAATGGGTTTAGCTACTCATAACTAGGTTTACGAAACAAATAATGATGTTTGAATTCATAATAGCGAGAACAAATAATTAAGAAGAACAATTAATTGAGCAATATTTAGATAGCAACAAGTGATGAAAACTGAAAATAAACTAAAGATGAAAAGGGAAAATTCTTACTAGATTAATCGTTCAAGATCAAACGAGGATCGGTGCTAACCCCGATTTTTGTCTGAGAACCAAAAGCAATAAAAAGCAAGAATTGAAAACCTAGGGAATCGAGTCTCCAGTCTTCTCCAAACGTGCAGAAAAATAAAGTAAAAATAGCGTTATTGTTTCTTCGGGTCGAAACCCTACTTATAGTACAAAGATTTCGTCGGTCAATATCGGTCAAATCTGAGAGTAGGACCAAGCGGCCGCCTGGGAATGTAGCGGGCGCTCACGACATGTAGCAGGCGAGCGCCTGAGGCTGAAGCGGGCGCCTGGGTGAATTGGTCAGATTCTGGACAAGCGAGCAAGCGGCCGCTTGGTCACCAGGCGGGCGCTTGGTGGCTGTCGCGGGCGGCCGCTTGCAGAGGAAGCGAGCGCTTGGTGGCTCCATCAGAATGTCTGCCCAAGAGAGTAAACGGCCGGCTGGGTAGCTGGCGAGCGCCTGGTGTCGGGTTCGACTCGTCTTCACTCGATAACATCCGTTTCTTCGTCTTTTCCGCTCAAATACATTCAAGAACCTGCACACTCAATCATCACATCAAAACTACCACAAGACATGAGGATGACACTAAAAAGCGAAACAAAGAGACACGAGACGACACTAAAAACAACGGAAAAAAGACACGAAAACAAATAAATCAACTCCCCCACACTTAGCCTTTTGCTTGTCCTCAAGCAAACAATCATGAAAGCAAGAACCAAATCACACAAGCATGCCAACTACTTATACTATCTCCCAAAAGATACAAGTAAACTCCCGGTGCATCCGGAAAAAGTAAAACAAATAAATCTCGACCCCAAAGTACATAGAAACAACAAAGGTCAAGTAAAAATCATCACATGCAACTATTCCAGTTTCCCTCACTCGGATTCACTCTTTTCTTCTTCTCTCGAAACATGGTTCCACTCAAAAGCGTACACAAGCGAAGGATAAGCGATAAGATGTGACTTGTGTACTCGAGAAAAATAAGCATAAATGGAACAAGGATGAGCTTCAAACGATAACATGTGCACCTAAGAACTTCAACCAAGCACGTACTCAAGTGATACTCTCCACTAATCAAAGTCTACTATCTTAAGAATCAAGGGCGATCGATCAATCGGGTGTAATGGGGCTCGGCTAAGGGTATTCGGGATTATTTGGGCAAAAGTGGACTAATAATGTTCAACTACACGTCTCCGCCACACCAAACATCCGTCTAAACTTCACAACAACCCCAATAACTCCAAGCATGATAAACAAACTCATCTCGCCTCACAAATCTCCCGAGAAATCAACTAGTAACATTATTCGACTCTTTTTTTTTTTTTTTATTCATTTTTTTTTTTTTTTTTTGGAGACTTATAACATGTCTCGACTCTTTTTTAGAGACTTATAACACGTCTCATTTATTTCCTCTTTTTTTTTTTTTTTTTTTTTTTTTTTTGGAGACTAAACATACACAAGTCTCAAAATAACAAAAACATCGTATACATCAACACCTTCATACCCCCAACACTAATACTTCGCTTCCCTCCTCCTCGGAATATAGGACAAGAAGAAAAGGCTAAATGTAGGCTCAACGGGGTTACTAGGGTGTCCCACGACGGGCTCGGGGTCAAAAGTAAGCGGCTAAAAATGGCTATCCTAATCGATCATATCCCAATCACATTCAAAATCAAGCAAGTTATGATATGCTAGCCTCGAGTAACAACCTAAGTACGTCCTAGCTATCTCTAGTTCATACGGGCACACATGATATCGAACAAGGAAATAAGAAGCTCGAAAGGCAACGAATCATAAATCACACAAAGAAGAAAGCTACAAAGGCTCAAACTCTCACAAGGCTTTTGGAAAATGAAATAGCTAACATGCGATTATCTCACAATTACTCCACTGCAACTAGACAAAGGATCAAAATTACTCGCATACCGACCTCTAGCACCAAGACTCTACCGCACTTCAAGAGACAAAATAAAGCAATAGGCATACGAACGCAATCTAGCACATGCTCATGATAACCATATCACATAAGTGGGAAAAAGGGGGTGATCAACACAACTAAACTCAAAGCAATCAAACGAACACAAAATCCAGACACGACAAAAGCACATACGCACATAGGACAAGAGAAGAAATAAAAACAAGATAAGGGAAAAGGAAGCAAACCCCCCCACACTTGGGCTATTCCGTGTCCTCATGGAAGTCCGAGCCTCCAAAGAAAGCAACGTCCCATGGAAAATCGACCTCGAAGTAGTCCAATGGTGTCCGGGGCGAACAACCTACACACACAAACTAAAGCAACCTCCAAAACAACCACAAGAATCAAACGAAAACAAGCCAAATAAAACAACTCAGAGAGAACGAAAACTAAGACACTATATACATACCACGACCGTACGAAGGTACGGTCGATCCTCATGGCTCGGGTGGGGGCTGCTGTGCCCCTCGGAACAAGTCCATCATCTGGGCATACTGAGAAGCATGGTAGACTCGATCCTCTGCGTAGTGGGCGACGTGGAAAGCATGCTCTGTGGCCTGCTGGGTCTCGATCCTGTCGAGCCGGCCATTAAAGTGGGCATACTGAGTCGCAGCCTGGGCCTCCATCCGGCTGAACCGATCATCAATGTAAGTGCGGTCCTCGCCCGTCCAAGTCTGGAACTCCTGTCGCTGGGTGTACTCGATCTCGCGCCGACTAGTCTCCGCATCCTCGAAGCTAGTGCGCATATCCCGGAACTGAGCATGCATCTCCTGAAATCCGGCAGAATAAGAAGTATACGTCGGATAGGCAATCGGCTCGTCATCGTCGTCACTGACTGGTGGTGGAGGAACGATAGGAGGCAAGGTGCCTGCGGCTGCATCTTTGAGGAGTCGAGAAGCGTGGGAACGGAAGAGACCGTTCTCGTCAATGAGCTTCGACCCGCTGAGCTCCCTCTCATCAATACATCGAGGTGCCGGGTTGAAGGGGAGATCATCCGGAAGATCGTCGAGATCTATAAAGTCCAGCTCATGCGCTAGTTTAGTAGCAATGTAGAAGAACGAGGCATGTGACACGTTTCGGACGCAGGTCCCCCTCATTTGGCTACACAAATAGTCGACCATTGTCGACGTTTTCCCCTGTACTGCACGATCGAGGAAGAAGAGTTCCGATCGGTTGACTTTGTTGCCCTCGTGATTCCCAGAGATGTTATAGGCAATGTACCGGTGGACCAATACAAGAGCCGGGTCGGCTATCTGCACACTCCGCCCGGTGTGCTTAGGAACCAATGCAACGCGCTGCCACGCCTCGTCTTTGTCGATGGTTTTCGGGACATGACGCTGGACCCCAGTGGTCGGGAAGCCGAAGGCCATGCGCAGTGTATCTGCATCAAACCGGGCGTCCTGCCCCCGAAAACGACAAGTATAGAATTTGCCGTTCGAGTGTTTCTCCAACGTACACAACATCTCTAGGCCCAAAGACTCAGAATACCCGTGCTTCTGTTTAGCAATAGTGGACAGCCCTAATAACTTTAAATATCTCTCGACCTCATCGGCTAATCCCAATTTCCGAAGTAAATTCCAGTCAAATGGACGAGGGTACTCAATCGTAAACTTACGAAATGCGAGAAGTCGCTGACCCTCCTTGTGATCGTAGATGGGAAAGTCGGCACCATATTCATCCTGTAGGTCGACTCGATCGTCAACCGGTGCTTCAGTGGAGGGCCCTGCATCAGTTCGTGCCTTTTTGGACGGGGGAGCTCGTTTCTTGCCTCGGGTGTTAGCCATGTCGAATCACAGTCAGGAGAAGCGAGATTACTAACCAAGAGTGTTCACGGGACTGCCGTGAATTCGTCGAAAGCGGAGAACGGAGCTGTCGGGACTCGGATGGGAGGGCTGCCGGGAGCTCGGGTCGTGAGGGCTGAGCGGCGGTTCTGGCAGACGAACGGAGAAGGGACACGGGTCGGACTGAGTCGCCGGAGAGGGTGGACGGCGACGGTGGTTTAGCACGGCCTCGGGAGCGGCGGTTCTAGCCAAATTGCTGCCGGCGAAGCTCGACAGAGGCTAGGACGGAGCTGCGAGACTGAGTCGAGGGACCTCGGGTCGCGGTGGTCTCCGACTGTTGCTGGCGGAGCTCGGCGACGGTGGAACGGCGAGCTGGGGCGCAGGGGAATTCGCGGAGGAGAGTTCGGAACGGGGCGTGACGGGGGCGGTGTTTCACGGCGAGCAGAGGCGCAGGGGTGATGATTCTGGTCGGATGTGGTGGACGGCACTTCGGGGCGCGGTTGTTCGGGGCGGCCGGCGAGTCACGGTTCTGGAGTGACGAAGATGATTCTCGATTTCGATCTGCAGAAAAAAAAATCAAAAAAAATGAAGGGAGCGGCTGGTGAGAGTTTAGGGCTCCCCCCCTCTTTTCAATTTTTGAAATAAATAAAAAATAATAAATTAATTAATAATTAATTAAAAATACTATTTTTAAATATTAGGATGAAGCGAGCGCTTGGCTCGAAGGCGGGCGCCAGCTCAAAGGTACAGCTCTCTGATGTTGCTACCAAGCGAGCGCCTGGTCAGGGGGCGCCCGCTAGCGATACGGACGAAGCGAGCGCTTTGTATGAGAGCGAGCGCTTGCTTGAAGTTTCAGCAATCTGCATAAAGGACGAAGCGAGCGCTTCGGTGGTAGGCGCCCGCTCGCGACGTTGACGAAGCGGACGCTTCGTGGGAAGGCGAGCGCCTGCTCAAGTTTCCAGAATTCTGGGCAAAGGACGGAGCGAGCGCTTCCTAATGGGGCGAGCGCTTGGTACCTGCAGAAAGCTTACTCTTGACGGCCTAAGTCCCAACCGATCATTCAGCGTCTCCTTCCACTTTGTGACAGAAATTATTGCTCATTTTACGTCGTGAGCTTGACAAGTCGTGGGTAAGCCCCCACGTAGCGCTCATTTTGGGAACCGGAAGAGCTACACGGTCCGTGGACTAGTCTCCACGCGACGCTCGTTTAACGTCTCGAGCTCGACTAATAAGCTCTATTCATAAACCACATCATCGAGTAGAATTGATTTTACTCCGATGTTCAATGAATCTCCGTCCGTATGTGGCACAATGTATGGTTTCACTCGATGCCCGTTGACTTGAAACGCTTCTTTGGACTTCGGGTCGTAAAGCTTTACAACCCCATATGGAAACACTTCTAATACCTCATAAGGACCACTCCATCTTGACTTGAGTTTTTCGGGGAACAAACGAAGCCTTGAGTTGAACAAAAGAACCTTCATCCCGGCTTCAAGCTCTTTATTTTTAATTCTCTTGTCGTGAACCATCTTCACCTTCTCCTTATAAATGCGGGAGTTTTCATAAGCCTCGTTGCGCATCTCCTCTAGTTCGGACATCTCCAAGGCCCGGTTTCCTCCACCTTCCATTACATCCAAGTTGGTGGCCTTGATCGCCCAATATGCTCGGTGTTCGATTTCTACCGGTAGATGACAATATTTCCCAAAGACTAGCCGGTAGGGACTCATGCCGATCACCGTCTTGTATGCGGTTCGATAAGCCCACAACGCTGAATTCAAACGCTCGGACCAATCTTTACGGGAAGGTTTAACCGTCTTCTCAAGGATCTCCTTTACTTGCCGGTTACTCGTTTCAGCTTGTCCGGAGGTTTGAGGGTGGTATGCCGTAGCGACTTTGTGCTTGATGCCATTCTTGATCATCAACTTCTCGAAAAGCTTGTTGCAGAAGTGTTTGCCACCATCGCTGATAATGACTTTAGGAAATCCAAACCTGCAAAGAATGTTTTCCTGCACAAACTTGAGAACCACTTTAGCATCACATGTCCTGGTGGGGATAGCTTCGACCCACTTTGAAAGGTAATCAACACCCAACAATATATACTCAAATCCAAACGACACAGGAAATGGACCCATAAAATCAATGCCCCAAACATCAAAAATCTCAACAGCTAAATTAATATTTAAAGGCATCTCGTCTCTCTTACCAATACTTCCCATGCGTTGACAACGGTCACAAGCCTTACAAAAATTGAATGCATCCCGGAAAAGAGTAGGCCAAAACAAACCTGACTGGAGGACTTTGTGGGCGGTTTTACGACCCCCAAAGTGACCTCCACTCTCATCGTGGTGGCAACACTTGAGCACATGTCCTTGCTCCTCCTCCGGAAGGCATCGTCGGATCACTTCATCTTTCCCGAACTTGTAGAGGTAAGGGTCCGCCCAAAAATATTCTCGGGACAAATGTTCGAACCTTGCTTTTTCCTGAGAAGTCATGTCTTCTCTCAGAGCACCTGCAACCAAAAAGTTCACAATATCCGCGTACCAAGGTACCGGAGTCATAGCCATAGCAAGTTCATACGGAAAAGAATCGGGAATCGAATCGTCTACATCATCAACCAAGGGCTCGGGGGGTGACTCTAGCCTAGACAAGTGGTCGGCCACAACGTTCTCACACCCCTTCCTATCCTTAATCTCTACGTCAAACTCTTGTAGCAAGAGAATCCACCTAATCAACCTCGGTTTGGCTTGAGCTTTGGCTAGCAAATGTCGTAAGGCTTGGTGATCACTATGGACGATGACTTTAGACCCTATGATATAAGACCTAAATTTATCCAAAGAAAACACGACCGCTAGCAACTCTTTCTCGGTAGTGGTATAGTTAGTTTGGGCACTATTGAGGGTCACACTAGCATAATAAATGACCCTAAGTAACTTATCCACTTTCTGACCAAGAACCGCTCCTACAGCTGAATTAGACGCATCACACATGATCTCAAAGGGCAACTCCCAATTGGGTGCTACAACTACCGGGGCTGAGGTAAGCTTTTCCTTAAGTGTATTAAAGGCTACTAGACACGACTCGTCGAAGTTAAACTCAACATCTTGCCCTAGCAAACGACACAAAGGTTGGCTAATCTTAGAAAAATCTTTAATAAACCTCCTATAAAACCCGGCATGCCCAAGAAAGCTACGAATACCCTTAACATTAATGGGAGGGGGTAGTCTCTCAATAACCTCGATCTTGGCTCTATCGACTTCTATACCCCGACTAGACACCATATGTCCTAGCACTATCCCACTAGTAACCATGAAGTGACTCTTCTCCCAACTCAAAGTAAGACTACTCTCAATACATCTTTTAAGAACTCTATCGAGCTTACCCAAGCAATCATCAAAAGAAGAGCCAAATACTGAAAAATCGTCCATAAAAACCTCCATAAAGTTACCTATCATCTCGGAGAAGATGGACATCATGCACCTCTGGAACGTTCCCGGTGCATTGCATAGGCCGAAAGGCATCCTCCTCCAAGCATAAGTACCAATGGGGCAGGTGAACGTCGTCTTCTCCTGATCCTCCGGTGCTATCGCCACCTGGTAATAACCTGACAAACCATCAAGAAAACAATAGAATGAGTGTCCGGATAATCTATCGAGTAACTGATCAATGAATGGGAGAGGGAAGTGATCCTTTCGAGTGGCGGCATTCAATTTCCGATAATCGATGCACATTCGCCACCCAGTAGTAATACGCGTAGGGAGGAGCTCCCCTTTCTGGTTTTCGACGACTGTGATACCTCCCTTCTTCGGGACCACGTGGACCGGACTCACCCATTGGCTATCGGCAACGGCATAAATCAAACCTTCATCGAGGAGCTTGTAAATCTCCGTCCTCACGACTTCCATCAAAATCGGGTTAAGACGCCTCTGCCCATCTCTCTTAGGGATCGATCCCTCTTCCAACACTATTCGGTGCATGCATACCGAGGGGTCGATGCCTCGGATATCGGCTAAGCTCCATCCAAAAGCTTTCTTGTTTTGCTTTAGGATTGCCACTAGTGCTTTCTCTTCCTCAATCCCCAAAGTGGCGGAGATTATCACGGGTTTTTGTTCCCCGTCTTCTAAGAACACGTACTTGAGGTGACTAGGCAGCGCCTTCAACTCCACTTTACTCTTCGGAGCCTAGATCTCGGCTTCCGGTGATCTAAGTCGCTCAGTGCTAGGGTCCGCTACCTTCTCTTCCTCAACCTCGTGTATTTCGGGCTCACTTTCCTCAACAAACGTGGCTTCCACTTCGTCATCTACGGGATCGACGAAGGAGCAATTCTCCATATACATGGCAGCGGGAACGGCTTTCCCCGTCCGTACGGAGAAAGAAACTTTTTCACCGAGAACGGTCATCTCGAGTGTACCGTTCTTTACATCAATCACCGTGTTCGTGGTGGCCATGAATGGTCTCCCCAAAAGAATGGCATGGTCTCGCCCATTCTCGGGAACCTCTCCAACATCTAATACCACAAAGTCGACTGGTACTATCAATTCTCCGACCTTCACCAATATGTCTTCTATGATCCCCTTGGGATATCGAATCGATCGGTCGGCGAGCTGGAGGCACATCCGAGTAGGCTTGAGGTCGCCTAACTCCAGTTGCTCGTACACGGCGTACGGCATCAAATTTATCCCTGCCCCCAAGTCGAGCATTCTTGACACCTCTCTACCATTCCCCACGGCAATCATGATGTTGAAACTTCCGGGGTCCCTCTGTTTCTCGGGTAGCTGGTGCTGGAGAATGGCACTTGCTACCTCTGACACTACCACTTTTTCGTTGTCAACGAATCTTCTCTTCCTCGAGGCGAGGTCTTTGAAGAACTTGACATAGGCGGGGACATTTCGGATGATGTCCAGTAATGGCAGATTCACATTCACTTTGGATAGCAGCTTGTAAATCTCTGCGAACTGCTGGTCTTGTTTCTCGTTCCTCATACGGTTCGGGAACGGAAGAGGGGGCTTGTATGGATCGTTAGCCTTGTGTAAGGCTGCTCTACTGGTCTCGGGTGTTGGCATCGGTTTTTCTTTCGGTTTCTCCACCGATTCCTCAGCTCGATCACTCTGCTCGGCTATCTCTGGTGTAGGAATGTCCTCCTCTACCACCTCGGTCGGTATTTCCACGTGGTTATCTATCACTCGGCCACTTCTGAGTACCGTAATGGCCTTAGCCTGATAAGGTTGGCTAGGAATTCTGTCCTTCTGAGTAGGTTGGGCGAGCTCATTCAGTCGCCCAGCCATCTGCCCAACCTGGGTCTCAATCCTCTTGATCGTGGAGTTTTGGTTGGTCATCGATGACTCCATGCTATCCATCCTCTGCTGATTCTGCTGCATGTACCCGTTGGTCGTCTGCATGAACCCCTGGTGCGATTGCATGAAGGCTGAGAATTGCTCATCGAGGCTAGAGCTTTTCTGGGTCGGTGGTGGCTGGTATGCGGGTTGTGGTGGCTGTTGGTATGCTGACGGGCCCTGTTGCTGATATTGGGGCCTCTGGTTATTCTGCCAGTTCTGATTCCCCGCATTCTGGTAGTTATTCTGTGGCCGATTCTGGCTATTGTAGCTCGCCTGCTGGTTCTGCCCAATCTGCTGCTGGTTCTGCCCTTGTTTCCAGGAAAAGTTAGGATGATTTCTCCAACTTGGGTTGTATGTATTGCCATAGGGTTCGTTCCTCTGATTACTCGTCTGGTTGAATCCCTGCATGGCATTGACCTGGAACTCCGGCGCGAATGACTGATCCATCATCTGAGGTGGGGAAGGCATGTACTGACAGTTACTCGAATAGTGCCCGATCTCCCCGCAATTACCGCACGGGTCAGGCTGATGCACCAACAACTGAGTAGGGGAAGTCTCTTTGGCCTCCATCATATGTAGCTTTCGGGTTAGCTCGGCAACCTGCTTCGTCAATGAAGAATCAAGACTCCCGTCTACTGAAGCTGCCACCTCTTTATCCCGGGTGTTTGTCTGTCGAGATCTCTCGGCCATCTCTTTGAAAAGTGCAACGACGTCATTGGTGAGGAGGTTGCTAATGTTCCCTCCGGCTGCGTTCTGCACGTCGTTCTGCATTGCCGGCGGCAATCCTGTGTAAAAGAACTGATTGAGGATCTCCTGGGATATCTGATGGTGGGGGCACTGTCTGAGCAAACTCCTAAACCTTTCCCAAGCTTCGTGGAATGACTCTCCACGCTCATGTCTGAAGGAGCAAATCTGACTCCTTAAGTCAATGGTTTTCTGTTGAGGGTAAAAGCGCTTGATGAACTCCTGATACATCTTGTCCCATGTATCGATGGAATCAGGCTCCAAAGACAACAACCAGTTCTTAGCTCGATCTTTCAGAGCATATGGAAAACACTTTAATCGAAGTTGCCCGTCGTCTAGGCTACCGTTCGGGAAAGACTGGAGGACTGAATAAAATTCCCTGATGAAGTTTAAGGCATCTTCTTTAGGCATCCCATAGAACTGCGGTAACTGGGCCAAGTGGTGGGACTTCAGGTCGTACCGACGAGCAGCGGCACCCAAGACAATGCACGAGCTTGCCCCGTCCACGAGAGGGTGGGCTGAGTCACCAAAGCGTGGCCCCTGATTTACGTTGTTGTTGTTGTTGTTGTTGTTATTGTTGTTGTTGTTGTTGTTGTTGTCAACATTGTTGACGTCGCGTTCGTCCATTTCTACTAGGTCACCTTCAGGTTCGATTCCGGTAATGGTGGATTCTGATGAACTGTCTGACGAGTTACCGTCGTCCACTGAGATGTACCGGCTGATGCTCTTACGTCTGTTAATGTTGCCTATCACGGGTGCAAGGCTGGTCTTTTGACTTCTTCTACCTAACATGCACCAATCACAGACAACAAACAATCACACGTACCTGAACAAATAAAAATAAACAAAAATAAAAGAGAAAGAAAGACGCAAACACTTAAACACTAATACTTGTGCCTAAAGTGTTCCCCGGCAACGGCGCCAATTTGATAAGTCGTTTTTATAGCGGCTAAAATCAAATAAAAATATTCCGAACTAGTTGCCGAAGCAACTCGCCCGAGTCGGTCTCTCGAGGAACACTACTATCGGTACTCGTATTAGTATTCAAGTGGTTGCAAGAATGACATGAAAAGGAAGTATAGCATAATGCATGGTTTGGGGTTTGTTTTGTTTTTAAACTAAATTAACTAAGTACTAAAAATAAGAACTAGAATGTTTCAACGAATAAATAAAATGGGAGTAATTAATAAAGAGGAAACTAGAGTTTCGGGTTCATCAAGCATCAAGTACGGGATTTCGATTTACGAGAAACAACTAAACGTTAAAATGTCCGTCACCGGTTGACTTTAATAAATTCGATTACCCAATGTCTCGTAATTGCTCCTAAGCCTCAAACAAGAGTTTTGAATTTAATTAGCTAATAATCGAACACATTAGATGATGACGTAAATTTTAAACCCTAACCCGAGCTTGAATCCCCCTAACTCTAGCAATGGGTTTAGCTACTCATAACTAGGTTTACGAAACAAATAATGATGTTTGAATTCATAATAGCGAGAACAAATAATTAAGAAGAACAATTAATTGAGCAATATTTAGATAGCAACAAGTGATGAAAACTGAAAATAAACTAAAGATGAAAAGGGAAAATTCTTACTAGATTAATCGTTCAAGATCAAACGAGGATCGGTGCTAACCCCGATTTTTGTCCGAGAACCAAAAGCAATAAAAAGCAAGAATTGAAAACCTAGGGAATCGAGTCTCCAGTCTTCTCCAAACGTGCAGAAAAATAAAGTAAAAATAGCGTTATTGTTTCTTCGGGTCGAAACCCTACTTATAGTACAAAGATTTCGTCGGTCAATATCGGTCAAATCTGAGAGTAGGACCAAGCGGCCGCCTGGGAATGTAGCGGGCGCTCACGACATGTAGCAGGCGAGCGCCTGAGGCTGAAGCGGGCGCCTGGGTGAATTGGTCAGATTCTGGACAAGCGAGCAAGCGGCCGCTTGGTCACCAGGCGGGCGCTTGGTGGCTGTCGCGGGCGGCCGCTTGCAGAGGAAGCGAGCGCTTGGTGGCTCCATCAGAATGTCTGCCCAAGAGAGTAAACGGCCGGCTGGGTAGCTGGCGAGCGCCTGGTGTCGGGTTCGACTCGTCTTCACTCGATAACATCCGTTTCTTCGTCTTTTCCGCTCAAATACATTCAAGAACCTGCACACTCAATCATCACATCAAAACTACCACAAGACATGAGGATGACACTAAAAAGCGAAACAAAGAGACACGAGACGACACTAAAAACAACGGAAAAAAGACACGAAAACAAATAAATCATCCCACGTGTGGTTTTGCATGATGGACTCAATTTCGCTATTAATAGCTTCTTCCCATAGTGGTCCATCTGGACTAGCTAGAGCTTCACCATAAGAGTTCGGCTCATCGTCCAACATGTACGTAATAAAGTCAGGTCCAAACGACTTAGCTCTTTTGACTCTTTTACCACGTCTTTGTTCTGTAACTACATCATCACCAGGTTCATTACTTGGTGGTACAGAACTCTCTTCACGAGTTCTTTTGTAAGAACTTGAACCAGCTCCATCTTTGCTCGGAAAGATGTTCTCGAAAAATGAGGCATTTCTCGACTCAATTGTCGTACCTTTAGTCACTTCTGGATTCTCAGAATAGTGTACTAGAAATCGGTACGCCATGCTATTCAAAGCATATCCAATGAAGATACAGTCGACTGTTTTAGGTCCTATCTTCATTCGTTTTGGCTCAGGAACCGACACCTTAGCCAAACACCCCCACACTTTAAGGTAATTGTAAGATGGCTTACGACCTTTCCAAAGTTCGTGAGGTGTTTCATTTTTTCCTTTAAGAAGAATCTTATTCAGTAGGTGGTTTGCCGTCAGAACGGCTTCCCCCCACATGTTCTGGGGTAACCCAGAATTGATCAACATAGCGTTCATCATTTCCTTTAATGTTCGGTTCTTTCGTTCAGCAACGCCATTTGATTGAGGTGAGTACGGGGCTGTTGTTTGATGAATTATTCCATTTTCAGAACATAATTGTTCAAAAGGAGCTACGTACTCTCCACCTCGGTCACTACGGACTATCTTAATCCGTTTATCAAGTTGATTTTCAACTTCGGTTTTGTATTTAGTGAATGCCTCTAAGGCTTCGTCTTTACTAGTTAATAAGTACAAATAACAGAACCTCGTACAATCATCAATAAATGTGATAAAGTATTTCTTACCGCCTCTTGTCGGTGCAAACTTTAAGTCACATATATCGGTATGTATAAGTCCAAGAGGTTCGGTACAACGATCGACTGATCGGAACGGTAACTTAGCCATTTTGGCTTCAACACAAATTTCACACTTATGTTGTGAATTTATTTTAGAAGTTGGTATTAATTCCAAGTTCATAAGTCTTTTTATTGCATTTTTATTTACATGTCCTAAACGAAAATGCCATAAATCATAACACTCGATCAAGTAAGAGGAAACAACTTTTTCATTAGTGCTCGAGGCAACGGGGGGGCGAATAGCCATTACAGACATTTTAAACAGACCCTGATCAAGATAACCCCTACCTAGGAACAGTCCAAATTTAGAAAGTACAAATTTCTTAGCATCAAAAACAAGTTTGAAACCATGCTCCACAAGAACAGAACCAGAGACCAGGTTCTTTCGGATGTCCGGGACATGCAGCACATCAGTCAGCTTCAGCTCTTTTCCAGAAGACAATTTGAGGACGACGTTCCCAACACCAGCAACTTCAGACGAGGCGGAGTTTCCCATGTGGAGCTTGCGACCGGTACAAGGAGCATAAGAGGCAAAGGCATCCTTGTCAGAGCAGACATGTCGAGTGGCTCCGGTATCGATGAACCACTGCTTGTTGTTGCTAACCAGATTGGCCTCATAGACCACAGCAGTCATATCAGCACATGTCAGCTCGTGTTGAAACACGTTGGCACTTGGTCGCTTCTTTTTCTGCCCGTTTTTCTTCGGCTTGTTGCAGTCTCTGGCCATGTGGTTCGGCTTGCCACAGTTGTGGCAATTCCCAGTGAACTTCCAGACTTTGGCTGGCTCTTTGCCCTTGGAAGTGTTCTTCCTTTTGGCAGAATGTGGCTCAGTCAAGTTCACCCGAGCCTCCATAGGAACTTTCCCAGGCTTGACCTCTCGATCACGGTTGTCTTCTTCGATCCGAAGCTTGACAATGAGGTCTTCAAGGCTCATCTCCTTTCGCTTGTGCTTCAGGTAGTTCTTGAAGTCCTTCCACCCGGGAGGCAGCTTCTCGATGGCAGCCGCCACCTGAAAGGACTCACTGATCTTCATCCCTTCAGCGGCGATGTCATGCAAGATCAGTTGATACTCCTGGACTTGAGAGATCACAGACTTGGAGTCGACCATCTTGTAGTCCAGGAACTTGCCGACGACGTACTTCTTTGTACCAGCGTCCTCGGTCTTGTACTTCTTCTCCAAAGCATCCCAGAGGGCTTTGGCAGACTTGTACGTGCTGTACACATTGTACAGCTCGTTGCACAGGCCGTTCAGTACGGTGTGCCGACAGAGGTAGTCACTCTGCCCCCAGGCTTCGAAAGCATAGCGCTTCTCAGCAGTGTCATTGTCAGTTATGGTCATAGGGTCCTCAGTCAGATGCTTCTGAAGGCCGAGGGTGGTCTGGTAGAACATCATCTTGGACTGCCACCTTTTGAAGTCGACACCAGTGAACTTCTCGGGCTTCTCAGCATTCGGAATGGTCTGGGGCAGTGGCACTTGGATCTTACCGATGAGAACTTCTCTGTTGTTGATGGGTTGTTCAACGTTGATGACAGGATCTTTCTTGTTGTTCTGGGCATCCTTGTTCTGGGCATCCTTGTTCTGGGCATCACTTCCGGTAGACATGATTTACTGACTTGCGATTGTTAGAAAAAATGTAGACGGGTTAGTCCAAAACCGGAATAAAGCAAAGAAAAAACGGAAAGTAAAACTGAGAGGATGCTGCCGAGGAGCTTGCACTTTCCGCAAGTCAGTAAAGCCCCGTGTATGCGACGGTTTACAAGCTCTCTGACCCCAAAGATACAACGGCGAAGCGGGGATCGAACAAATGCACACTGAATCGAACCCTCTCTATGAACGGAAACAGTTGGAACAGAGCACACACAATGCAAAATGATGATATGAAGGCAGTGTAATTTTTCGTGCGTGGATTGATGCATGTACAAGCCTATTTATAGACTGCACTCGAGGGGAGTTATACACCACCATTATCAGATGGTAATGGGCAGCAGTTACGACGAGTGGAGGGAAGCACCACTCCATCTCCAACTGCCCCATGTTCAGCAATTAAAAAACGAATTAATTAATTCATGTAATTAATTAATATCAAGAAACAATAAGGTGGGTCGAGCCCAAAGCCTTAATTAATTAGTATCCAAAAGCTATATGTTGGGCCGAGCCCAAAACCTTAACAACGTGTTCAACTCTTGGGTCGATCAAAACGAGCCCAAACACTTCAATCGGACCGTGTCCAAAAAGATAGGTAGAGGCCAGCCCAATTAGCTCAATTGGCCCAGTGGGCCCCGGGAAGCCCAGGTCCAGCCCAGAGTCCAATTGACCAAATCACCAAGGAGCCAGGACCAAGCCCAAGCCCAGGCCCGAGCCCGAGCCCGAGCCCGGGCCCGGGCCCGGGTCGGGTCGGGACGGGACGGGTCGGGTCGGGTCGGGTCGGGGCGGGGCGGGGCGCGCGCGTGTGGCCCTTGCCATGTACCGCTAAGGGTGCATGGACTTAGTCAACTTGTTGAACACTCACACTCTCTTATCACATTTAAAGAGAAATGACTTTTGGTATTCTTTCTATGTGGGATAACATATATCCCAATAAAATATTAATTGCTTCCATTTACCAAACTAGTATTTATGGCAACCTTTGAGTATTTATTTCTCACTCACCGATTAACGGATTTTGACGAAATAAAATTCCACGATTACCTCGTAACACGGAGATAATAATTGTAACGATTAAACTCGAAATCGAATACATTTTTATTGCCATAAAAATTACATAACTTGGTCAAAATACAAATGAATTATTTAAATATTACAAATAATTCTAACAATCCCCCACATGAGTGAAATCAATGCAAATGCCATGAATGCAGACTCTTGTGCTCGGTTCTCGGAAGCTCCGTGTATGCGACGGTTTACAGGCTCTCTGACCCCAAAGATACAACGGCGAAGCGGGGATCGAACAAATGCACACTGAATCGAACCCTCTCTATGAACGGAAACAGTTGGAACAGAGCACACACAATGCAAAATGATGATATGAAGGCAGTGTAATTTTTCGTGCGTGGATTGATGCATGTACAAGCCTATTTATAGACTGCACTCGAGGGGAGTTATACACCACCATTATCAGATGGTAATGGGCAGCAGTTACGACGAGTGGAGGGAAGCACCACTCCATCTCCAACTGCCCCATGTTCAGCAATTAAAAAACGAATTAATTAATTCATGTAATTAATTAATATCAAGAAACAATAAGGTGGGTCGAGCCCAAAGCCTTAATTAATTAGTATCCAAAAGCTATATGTTGGGCCGAGCCCAAAACCTTAACAACGTGTTCAACTCTTGGGTCGATCAAAACGAGCCCAAACACTTCAATCGGACCGTGTCCAAAAAGATAGGTAGAGGCCAGCCCAATTAGCTCAATTGGCCCAGTGGGCCCCGGGAAGCCCAGGTCCAGCCCAGAGTCCAATTGACCAAATCACCAAGGAGCCAGGACCAAGCCCAAGCCCAAGCCCAGGCCCAGGCCCGAGCCCGAGCCCGAGCCCGGGCCCGGGTCGGGACGGGACGGGTCGGGTCGGGTCGGGGCGGGGCGCGCGCGTGTGGCCCTTGCCATGTACCGCTAAGGGTGCATGGACTTAGTCAACTTGTTGAACACTCATACTCTCTTATCACATTTAAAGAGAAATGACTTTTGGTATTCTTTCTATGTGGGATAACATATATCCCAATAAAATATTAATTGCTTCCATTTACCAAACTAGTATTTATGGCAACCTTTGAGTATTTATTTCTCACTCACCGATTAACGGATTTTGACGAAATAAAATTCCACGATTACCTCGTAACACGGAGATAATAATTGTAACGATTAAACTCGAAATCGAATACATTTTTATTGCCATAAAAATTACATAACTTGATCAAAATACAAATGAATTATTTAAATATTACAAATAATTCTAACAATCCCCCACATGAGTGAAATCAATGCAAATGCCATGAATGCAGACTCTTGTGCTCGGTTCTCGGAAGCTCCGTGTATGCGACGGTTTACAGGCTCTCTGACCCCAAAGATACAACGGCGAAGCGGGGATCGAACAAATGCACACTGAATCGAACCCTCTCTATGAACGGAAACAGTTGGAACAGAGCACACACAATGCAAAATGATGATATGAAGGCAGTGTAATTTTTCGTGCGTGGATTGATGCATGTACAAGCCTATTTATAGACTGCACTCGAGGGGAGTTATACACCACCATTATCAGATGGTAATGGGCAGCAGTTACGACGAGTGGAGGGAAGCACCACTCCATCTCCAACTGCCCCATGTTCAGCAATTAAAAAACGAATTAATTAATTCATGTAATTAATTAATATCAAGAAACAATAAGGTGGGTCGAGCCCAAAGCCTTAATTAATTAGTATCCAAAAGCTATATGTTGGGCCGAGCCCAAAACCTTAACAACGTGTTCAACTCTTGGGTCGATCAAAACGAGCCCAAACACTTCAATCGGACCGTGTCCAAAAAGATAGGTAGAGGCCAGCCCAATTAGCCCAATTAGCTCAATTGGCCCAGTGGGCCCCGGGAAGCCCAGAGTCCAATTGACCAAATCACCAAGGAGCCAAGCCCAAGCCCAAGCCCAAGCCCAAGCCTAGGCCCGGCCCGGCCCGGGTCGGGGCGGGGCGCGCGCGTGTGGCCCTTGCCATGTACCGCTAAGGGTGCATGGACTTAGTCAACTTGTTGAACACTCATACTCTCTTATCACATTTAAAGAGAAATGACTTTTGGTATTCTTTCTATGTGGGATAACATATATCCCAATAAAATATTAATTGCTTCCATTTACCAAACTAGTATTTATGGCAACCTTTGAGTATTTATTTCTCACTCACCGATTAACGGATTTTGACGAAATAAAATTCCACGATTACCTCGTAACACGGAGATAATAATTGTAACGATTAAACTCGAAATCGAATACATTTTTATTGCCATAAAAATTACATAACTTGGTCAAAATACAAATGAATTATTTAAATATTACAAATAATTCTAACAATCCCCCACATGAGTGAAATCAATGCAAATGCCATGAATGCAGACTCTTGTGCTCGGTTCTCGGAAACTCCGTGTATGCGACGGTTTACAGGCTCTCTGACCCCAAAGATACAACGGCGAAGCGGGGATCGAACAAATGCACACTGAATCGAACCCTCTCTATGAACGGAAACAGTTGGAACAGAGCACACACAATGCAAAATGATGATATGAAGGCAGTGTAATTTTTCGTGCGTGGATTGATGCATGTACAAGCCTATTTATAGACTGCACTCGAGGGGAGTTATACACCACCATTATCAGATGGTAATGGGCAGCAGTTACGACGAGTGGAGGGAAGCACCACTCCATCTCCAACTGCCCCATGTTCAGCAATTAAAAAACGAATTAATTAATTCATGTAATTAATGAATATCAAGAAACAATAAGGTGGGTCGAGCCCAAAGCCTTAATTAATTAGTATCCAAAAGCTATATGTTGGGCCGAGCCCAAAACCTTAACAACGTGTTCAACTCTTGGGTCGATCAAAACGAGCCCAAACACTTCAATCGGACCGTGTCCAAAAAGATAGGTAGAGGCCAGCCCAATTAGCCCAATTAGCTCAATTGGCCCAGTGGGCCCCGGGAAGCCCAGAGTCCAATTGACCAAATCACCAAGGAGCCAAGCCCAAGCCCAAGCCCAAGCCCAAGCCCAAGCCCAGGCCCGGCCCGGGTCGGGGCGGGGCGCGCGCGTGTGGCCCTTGCCATGTACCGCTAAGGGTGCATGGACTTAGTCAACTTGTTGAACACTCATACTCTCTTATCACATTTAAAGAGAAATGACTTTTGGTATTCTTTCTATGTGGGATAACATATATCCCAATAAAATATTAATTGCTTCCATTTACCAAACTAGTATTTATGGCAACCTTTGAGTATTTATTTCTCACTCACCGATTAACGGATTTTGACGAAATAAAATTCCACGATTACCTCGTAACACGGAGATAATAATTGTAACGATTAAACTCGAAATCGAATACATTTTTATTGCCATAAAAATTACATAACTTGGTCAAAATACAAATGAATTATTTAAATATTACAAATAATTCTAACATATATTTCATTAATCGATCTGACATCATGAGGAAGATGATAGACTTGGGCAGCGGGCAGCGCGTTCCCGACCTCCACGTCATCATCGACACTCCAACTTCAGTCAATTGCGGCGGCGGCATCGGAGTCGTCGCCCAGGATCCCCGACTCCGGCGATCCCTCCGCACGCTCGTCGACCGCATGTTCCCCACGTTCGACGCCGACTCCGCCCACGGCGGCGGATCCGCCGTCCCCACGTCGTACCTCGCCAGGGAGATGCAGCACGACCACCTCAGGATCGCACTCGAGTGCGACCGCCGCCGCCTGTGGCCGCCGTGCAGCTCGCGGCTGTACGACGTCCCCGTCTGGTGCTTGTACTGCAACGGGAGGAAGGTCGGGTTCGCCGTCAGAAGGCAGGCGAGGGCGGCCGACGCCGCCGTGCTGAAGCTCATGCGGTCGGTTTCTGCCGGGGCCGGGGTGCTGCCGGTGGGGGTCGCCGGACTCGGAGTCGTTTCACATGGTCAATCCGCTGGGGAGCTGTGGGCAAGAGCTAATTAGTATATTTCGGTTGAGATCTTAATTTGTTATTTAATTAATTATTATTAGTAGTAATTACTACTAATTAGTACTTATGTTCAAAATAAATATTTAAAATTGAATTGCGCATGCAGAAAAATAAAACATTCCCTGATTCTCCGACCATGCGGGTGCGCCCACCAATAATACATTCTTTCTGAAAGTTCCCATTTTGCCCTGCCGATAAACTTGACTTTGATTGTAGGGTTGAATCTGAGCCATTGATCAGGATCAGAATTTAATGGTGAGGATCAACCCTGAAAAACGTCACACATCGCAATTCCTTCTTTCCTATCCCGTTATATTTCGGCGTGAGCCCAGTCTCGCGTTCGCAACGTATTAGGGGTGTTCGTAGTTGCTACATGGGCCGTTACGGGCTTATTTACTTAAATGGGCCGTCAGATAAATTCACCCTACAAACTGAAGGGAAGCCCATGGCCCACTTTTTATGGGCTTATTTACTTAAATTGGTCGTCAGATAAATTGACCCAAATGACTGAATGAGGATCATAAATCATAGTCAAATTTAATTTAGGGTGAGTTTATTTACACCTCCCATATTATGAAGTCTACCCCCTTTTTAAATTTTAAGTTTATAAACCTATATAAAATATCTAAATTACCCTTACATACAATTTAGTACTAAATTCACCCCTCTCTTATAATAATCTTAAAACTCTAAAACCCTACGTTAATATTCATAAAAACTTCAAAGAAAAAAATTCATAGAGAAAAGAAGAAACTTGTTGAAAATAATTATGAAGAACATGGTTAGTTTTTCTTTGCGATTTTTTGTTTCTTAATTGTTCTTTCGAACCATAATTGACAAACCATATTTTTTTGAATAATTTTCTACTTTTTTTTCGTAAAATTCGTCAGTTTGTTTATAATTTGCGTCAGACTACGTTCGACCACTTATGGTCGAACAGATTACGTATTTTCAATAGATTATGGCCGAAATTTATACCTTTGTTCGCTTGCTATTTGTCGAAAATAATAACTTATTTCAATTATAAACGGGCGAACCAATATAAGGTTTTCGCCTAGTAGTTGCCTAAACTAATTTCTTTGTTCGGCTATTAGTTGGCGAAATTGGTACAGTGAAGTATTTTTATTAATTTATATACCTTATTTTTCTTCCAGAATTCAGTTAAGGGCGAAGATCAAGTACCGAAGTATGCCGAAGACAACTTCGATGATTTATTTAAGTTTTATGACAATTACTCCGAGAATGCCTCAAACCATAATGAAGATGAACAATGCAAGGAAATTGTGATGGACTACACATCATCCTTCACAAACTTTAGTTACTTTGAAAGTAAAGAAGCTTTACAAGAGTGGGTGAATTCTGTTTCCAAAGGTCACAATATGATACTTTGTGTGAAACGTTCAGAAAATGGGGTCGGAAAAAAGAAAGCACAACATGTTAAGAGGATTTGATAGGTGAAGGGGAAAAGGCATGTAAACGTAAGAGGAGGGATACTGGGACTGACTGGAGCTGGTGGCGGTTGTACTGTTCTTTCAATATCTTCAATAACTTGCATCGCCTCTTCAACCGAGACTGACTCTCCTGCCCTCCATCTTTCTAATATTGGACTCACCAAGTTTTGTATGTTTCCAATCAAACGCCACGCATGTTCAGATGTTGGCGCACATGAAGGGGAACCATGCTGATGGGTTAAAGGGTTCGACACATGAACGTGAGAGTTCTTTGCAAACCATGATAGATACTCGTCGGAAGCTTCCCACGGTACTCTTGCTCGCTCCCCTAGTCTTTCGTCCGTCAACAAATGTGAATCCCAAGTCTCAAAATAATCCGCCAAACGCCCCCAAAGCAGCCGAGTTTTTTTTATGTGGATCCTCTAGAAACACGAGAAACAAGTGGTCTTTCTGGTACGGTCTGGACGAATCCATATTGTCGTAAAACACGATCCGGCATGTATGGTTCAACAATATCTCCGCATACCAAGCAACAGTGGAAAAAAGTCACCGGCTGAAGAGGGTATTTTCCCCTCATTTCAACATACGGGTTCCATGTGAACTGTAAACAAATAAAAACAAAAAATAATACAAATATTATAACTACCAAATGATTTAACTGCAATATGATTAAGTACACAATACTAAATATATATGTGTGTAGGGAATTATCTTTAAAAAAATAAAGAATTTATAACCTCTTTCGGTTGTAGTGTGTCAATACGCTCTCGGTAGGCTATCACCCGTTCCATTGATGGACCAGAATGTGCCTCCTGTGCCCACCTCGACGACAGTGGATTTCCACTCTTAAATTGAATGTTGTGTGGAGGTTTACACAGGACTGGAAAATGCTCATAAATCCATGCCTACAAAATTTAACCACATAATGTAAACGTGAATGCAATAAAGTGAATTATTTGAAAAATATGTAAACTAACCTCTAGTAGAGTCAAGTAGCCATCTATTTGAGCAGTCTTGTGCCTAGAAGCTTCGCTTAACTGTCTGTACAGATAAGATAACATCGCTGCTCCCCAGGAGTACTCATGCAAACTCTCCATATCTTCCAAGTACTCCATCCAAGAGGTCGACACACGTGCACCACTCTTATCAGCAAACATAGCACAACCACAACAATAGAGAGCAAAGGCCTTGGCAGAACACAACAACTCAGAATCATCTTCAGAAACACACATGTCCATGAAGTTATTTCGTAACCACTCGAACTTGACAGATGATCCTCGAGACCCACTGGTTGCCTCTTTAGCACTTTCTAAGTCAACGCCCAATATATTCTCAATATCCTCCAGACCATTGTTTTTATTTAAACGATCCGATTGCATCGGTCGCCCTTCGACAGATAAACCAGTAATACAATAAACATCATCGAGGGTAATAGTTATTTCACCACATGGTAAGTGAAATGAATTGGTCTCGGGGTGCCAACGCTCGATAAAAGCTGTGATCAAATTTTTATTCACAGCCGTGTAAGAGAATTTTTTAATGTTGAGTAGTCCGGATCTCTTAAAGAGTTGCTTCCACATTCGATGACGTTGCATTTCGTCTTCCTCCTCAAATTTCCAAGCTAAGAGCTTTCCGATATGGCTATGACACTTTATCATACCACGCTCTTTTACCCTCCAGATTTAATTAGCCACGTGAGTTTGGAACGAGTCCAAAAGTGGTGGAGAAGACAGTATAGAATTTGGATCACGGTCGTTGTCTTCTTGGACCTCCTTGTTAGCTTCGTCGTCATGGTCGTGATCATGAAAATCTTGTTCTTGTGGCACCACAGTTAACTGTTCTACCTCTCCATTCGGTTGAGCACCGTCACTTTCCTCACGAGACATATCTCTTTTCTTTTTTCTCTGAAAAACTGAACAAAAAATAAACATTATTACCAAAAACCAAAATCAAAACCGTTAGACCACATATGGCAGAACAAAGACAAACTTTTCCCCCACTGTTGGCCGAAAAATTATACATATTTCGGTCGCTGGTGGTTGAAAAACCCTAGAAATTTCGCCAACAGGTGGCCGAAAACATGAACCCAGTTCGGCCATTGGTGGTCGAAATTATGTTACATGTTCGACCAACCAGTGTTGATTTTTTTCAAAACCCTATTTCTAATTCTCAGTATATTTTGTATCGTTTTTTGATACAATTCCTCCAAATAAATTGCAGAATATTAAAACCCAAGTAAATTGACTAAAACCTATCCATAAGATTCAGAACAATAACGACATTAACATCATGAATGACTATGAAAATTATTTTGTGAGATAAATTATTAAATGAATAAGAAATCAACATTATATACTTACCGGTTTCAAATCGCTTCATAGCTTCAAGAAGTCGATTGCCTCCCCAATTTTAAAGTGGGTTTTTTTTACCTTGAAGAACGAAGAACAAAAGTTGTAGTGTTTTTACGTTTCAGTGAAAAGATTAAATTTGTAAGTAAGAAGGGTAGTAACGGTATTACAAGGGGGTGAATTTATCAAAATAAAAATAAAGGGGAATAAATTTAAAAAGAGGGTAGACATAGTAATATGGGAAGTGTAAATAAACTCACCTTTTAATTTATGATACATCACTTATTGAATAGATTTGGATATTGTAATGTAAGTATAAATTAACGAGCTTAAGAAAATTAAATGACTTCAAAGTTTAATACGGACTACAGAGTATGGATATATTGTTGTTTTTGTTATGGTTTGAATTATTGGGAAGTAATCTTAAGCTTACAAATCGCAACGAAAACATCATAGAATTGAACTCAATTGTTTATACAAACTTCATTCACTTCTTTAAAATTTATTATTTTGAAATGAAACTGTTTGAATTGATTTGAATTGTTTTTTCTAATAAAAATAAAAATAATATTTATAAGTTTTTTTTAATATTAATAATATTATAAGATTAATTGTATACTTGAAATTTTTGATTCAATTTTAGTAAACATACTTAATCGAACGAAACTGAAATTATTTAAACTGAAATAAATTGAAATTAAATAAAAAAAATATCCTTAGTTCAAAATAAAAAGTCCATTGATGTTTTGAAATTCAAAATGGTACCAATAAACATGTAATTACTTACCCAATTCAAATTGAATGAAGTGTACTCCTTATACCTTCAACTCTTCCGGTAAGAAAATTCATTACTACTTGTTATAATTCAGATTTTAATTGATTTTATTGCCATTTATTTAATGTTTTTTTTCTTATGTCTCTCTTTGATGTAAAAGAACAATAACACATTAATTGACGAAACATAATTATTTCAACGAACTATATATGGAGTAGTAAATAATATAGATAGGAATTAATAATGAGATTTCAAACATTCAAATATAAACATCAAAACAGGCAATAATAATCATTTCCCACTGTAATTTTTATAATAATTATATCACTAGAAAATATTTATAAACCAAAAATCGTGTATTATACTATTATCATAGACATGCTATTTCTTAGATTTTACAGGACTTTTAAAATAATTTTTTAATGATTATAATAATTAAATGAATTTGCAGCGCAGTACCAAAATGTACGTCCAAAATAATCTAATCTTATTTAGCTGTATTTTTCTTTTGTTTTATGCAGTACAATATTTTATACTAGTAGTAATATGTACATACTGTATATAATATGATTGCAATATTGTGTATATTAAAGCTCAGCCTGTTACTTGTCACTTGTCAGTGCATTTAGTGAAATTTAATTAAACAATTATTTTACTGTTAGGCACCCGTGAACAATAATACTTACTACATACTGTACGTACAAATTTATGAAAGATAGTGTTGATATTTAAGCATAACAAAAAATATTGTTTCCTTTTCATATATATATATATATATATATATTATTGTCAATAAATTTAAAATAAAAAAGATAAATTGTTATGCATTTTTAAAATAAAAAATGTACTCATTTATTAAGATCGTATATTTAAAATTTTAACAAGGAAATTGGAACATGTTTTTAATATTTATAAATTGTTTTTTAGTAATAAAATAAAGTATGAAATTTTTTATACATACTTTTTATTGAGAAATATTTAAATTAGGTAGTTACCACTTGCTATTGCGTGTATCTAGGGAGATCTAAATTAATTTTATAAATTTCCTAAGTAGTTCACCAATTAATAATATCAGTATATAGTATATAGTAGCAGACTAGCAGTAATAATTATGAAAATAAATAAAATAAAATAAAATAAAATAATAGTTTTGGTGAGTGTGACCGACTCCTCACTCTTTCTCCATCATCATCTTCTTCACCTGGCACGGCGCAAAAGTGGGACACAATAAACAACCACACCAACAGCTGGGTGACCCCTCTCTCCCCTCCCCTGTTATTTATTTATTTATTTATTTATTATTATTATTAGTAGTAGTAGTATTTATCTTCTCTCAATTAAAAAAATGGAGTATATATTTTATTTTTCTGGATAAATTTCAGTCACTCTCAGTCTCACTCGCTCATCGCAAGCTTTTTTTTTTCCTTCTTCAATGGCGTTGTTGAGCCATTGACCTACTTCTTCCTACTCATCGTTTGACCTTTTGACCTATCACATCCAAATCGATTCCTCCTTTTTTTTTTGTTTCTGTATTTATTGCATCAGTCCACCCACTCCATTTTTTGTGGGTTTTCTGCATTTATTATTTCTTGCCATTCCAAGTTTTTGTTGAACCATTTTGTCATCTGGTTTTTTTTTTTCTTTGGGTTTAGATTCGGATTAGTCGTGTTTGAGGTTAAAATCATTTCGAAATTTCTGTCGATTGTTATCAGGCTTTGCTCAAATGCAGCAGCAATGTCGGCGGCGCAATCGTATTGGTTAGGTTGTCACCGGAAAAAAAACAATGCCGCCGCCAAAAGAGTCTCCTTACTATTCTCCTCCTCCAGCTGCATCCGGTGGTTTGAACAGGTTGAATCAGCACTGCCATTTCAATTCCGCTAACTGTCAAATCAATCCGTCTTTCGATCTTGCTAATTTATTTTCGTTTTTGGTTTTCAGTCGGATGCTTGAGGATCGTGCACTTAACACATCGTCGTCGCCCAGGCCTTCTCGCCTTCAAAGCCATGTGAGCTGAATCCTATCTCTCACTTTTCTTGAATTTTATTTGTTATTATTGTGTGATTATCTCGCATTTTGATTCTGAATTCATTGGATGAAAGAAACATTGAGGTGTCGAAAATTAGTTAGATCGTGTTTTTTGAGCAATTGTTAGTTTGTGTTTTTTTGTAAATCTAATTTGCTTTGATTAGATCGAGCTCTTTGTGTTTTTAAAGAGAACTTTGTTTTAATGCATCCTTCCAAAATATTGCGCATGTGAAGACAATGTCAACTCTCGACAAGATATCCAATAGCTGCTGGGACTCGGAGGAGAAGAAACAAAGCTTTGACTCGACTACTTCTATGATTTCAGATAACCAGAGAACACCTACTAAGGTGCTCGCTCAGGTCTTCTATTTCTGTATTTCATTAGTCATCTTAGGATGTGCTAATATTTAAAATCTTGTTGCATTTGGTCGATGCATGTACTAAATTAAAACGTGTGGAATGAGCATACAAGCGTGAGTATACGAATTTTCATGCCTTTTTTTTACTTGTTTATAAATTTTCTGTTTAACTACTCGTTGAGGAATGACCTTTAGTCACAAGATCGTTAGTATCGCTGAGGTGGGCCCATATAAAACCCTCCCCCGATGATAACATCACATGCAATGATTTGAATTTTCCTATTCACTTCCGTACGTTACTTGTCCATGTGGCATCATACGATCTTTAGCAATTAATATCCATGGCTCATCATTATCAAGGTTTAACGGTTTGGTTTGGGTATGATCCAAAAGATGAATTGGAAATACAGTCCTTCACTGAGTTGCAAATTTGTCGTATTGTCATTAGCTACAAGATTAATGAAAAACTATCCTTTGAAAAAGTTATATTAATCGTATTACGTTTTTGAACCAATTTTATTTGTGGAATCTTTATTTATTTGAACTAATAATTTATTTTAATTGTCCATTGGCTGCAGTCTCCAGCCGAGCTGGTGAAAGAAATTGCTACGCTTGAGGTTGAAATAGTTCATTTGGAGCGATATCTTCTCTCTCTCTACCAAACTACTTTTCAGCAGAATCTCCCAAGGAAATCTGGAACTCATGATGAACAAATGAACGGGAAATCTCAAGTGATTATATCCGATCAAGCGTCTCCAAAAATAGAAATGGCAACGTCAAAAGACTATACAGATCATCTAAATCTAAGCTCCCCTACAAGTGCTTTATCCGGCCCGAGTCCATTATCTGGAAGGGTTGATATGCCTTACCTTACTCTTTCCCTTAGTATCTGACTGATTACGTTTTACTGTTTTAGAAGCATATAGTAAAATGGATAATTACCGCGTTTTTTAATAACTGTAAAGGTGTTTCTTGAAACTTCTTTTGCTTATGAAGAGGTAAATTGTAAGCCTATAAAATCTTTGGGGTCTTTTTAGTAATTCTTAAAAGTTTGCATTTCTTTTCACCTAATTCAATCAAACCTGGGAATTGCAGGAAAAGGAGAGTGCTGATTCCGAGCACCGTAGCCTTGCAGATCATCTTGGGAATTCTTGCATAGAGGATGCTCGTATTTTTCCTGATCGACTATCTGAAGACATTATAAGATGTATATCTTCAATCTATTGCAAATTGGCGAACCCTTCAGCTCTCACTTACAAAGGATGTTCGGTTTCTTCCACTTCGTCATTTTGCTCCTCGAGCACGTTTTCTCCGAGAAATTTGTCCGGCAGTTGGAGCCCTCTGTGTACTGATGAAGCTATAGAAAACTGTGATTTCGAAAGCCTGAAACAAGTAAACGGACCTTACGCTGCAATGGTGGAAGTACTGAAGATAAGCTTAGACGACGAAAGCTATAGTTATGCTGCTAATATGCTTCAGAAATTCAGGTTTGAATATTTAATTACACATTTATATGTTTTTGGTAGTTGTGTTGTTGGGTGATATTCTTCTATCTATAACCCTTAACTATCGTTTAATAACCTGGCTTGTATCATTTTCTATGTTATAAATGGTCTCAATTTTCAAAGTTTGTATGAGTTATTGTAACTTCTTTTTGCCTGTTTTTGAATCTTTTTCATACCTGAACTAGACCAGTCAAACTTCACTAATCATTTTTCTTCTTAAAAAAAACTTATTCCAGAATCAATTTTATCACACAGGTCTCTTGTGAAGAGTCTTGAGACTATTGACCCGACGAAGATGAGGCGCGAAGAGAAGCTTGCATTCTGGATCAATATTCATAATGCCTTAGTGATGCATGTATGACCTCCCAAAACTCGTCCATTTTTTGAATCAGTTTCTAAAGTCTATAACCAAAGATCACTCGTAGTGTGTTGCACAAGAACTTAAACTAATGTATAACGAATTTTACTTGCTCATAAAAACACGAGTTTTCACTGCAACCTATTACTGTATTACAGTTCAAAATGCAAGCTTTTCCCTACTTCATTGTCGTACTAAATTTTGGCAATTGATTTTTTGTTTGCAGGGTTTTTTGGCATATGGAACTCAAAAATACATCAAAAGTACTTCTGTTTTGAAGGTAACTATACAATATTTATCTATCAACCAATCATCATTATCGCATCTGAATAGTACAACATTTATTTTTGTTTTAAATCTCAGGCTTCTTATAACGTTGGTGGACACTGTGTAAATGCTTACGACATACAAAGCTCCATCTTAGGAATCAGATCACACTATCCAGCACCGGTACTTTTAAGTGTCTTTTTTTTTTCCACCAAGTAATTCGACATTAAATGACCAATACGCCCGCTCTTCTTATGCAGTGGCTTCAGACGCTTCTATCCCCTGGAAAGAAGAAGTTCAAGACTGGGAATATCAGACATGTTTATGCCATGGACTACCCTGAACCACTCGTTCATTTCGCACTCTGCTCAGGGGCATACTCGGACCCCGCGGTATCGCATTATTTTATTTTATTTTATTTTCACTTTTTTTTCCGGGGGTCGAGATTTTTAGTATTCGTGTTGACTTTTGTCTGATTAACTGAATTGCAGATCAGGGTTTACACGGCGAAGAATGTGTTTAAGGATCTGAATGTGGCTAAGGAAGAGTTCATACGAGCTACGGCTTATGTTCACAAGGAAACAAAAATATACCTGCCCAAAATAGTTAGTTACTATGCAAAGGACATGTCGATTGGAACAACTGCACTCTTGGAAGTGGTCAGCGAATGTCTGCCGGACATTCACCAGAAAGCTATCAGAACTTGTTTGAAGAGAAGACCGGAAAAGTTCGTGCATTGGTTAGAGCAGAGTTCGTCTTTTCGATATTTAATCCATAAGGAGATAGCTGAAACAAGATGGGATGCTTGAGTTTTTTTTTTTGGTGTACCTGTGACTGCTTGCTTCATTTGTATTCTTTTCTTGTAATTATCAAGCAAATGTATTTTCTAGGTAATAATAATTCAGAGAAGTTTTTCATTGATCAATATGCATGATCTGAGATCATCATTCAAAATTTTCATATTATTTCCATCCATATGTTGTGTTACGATGAAAAAAATCACAAAAATTAAGTAACCGAAAACATTAGGAGCGTTTTACTAAATTAAAATGAATGATTTATGATCGTAAATGATTTGAGTCGAATTGAATTTAGTTGAGCTGTATGAATGTATCGTTGTGAGTTGAGTCGACCTTCCCGGTTTAACATAATAAACTCCACTTTGTCATAAGTCATACATTTTCGAAGCGGTTGAACATAATAAACTCCACATTTTCGAAATCTCGTCTTAATGATTTATATCTCTATATAAGAATAAATGATTGATATATAATAAAATATTTATTAATAATATTTTTATTTATTAAAATCAATAACATGTTTAAGATTACTTAAAATATTTATCAAAATCAATAACATAATAACATATAAGTATATGATCAAAGTTTATAGTTCTTATATTTATTAATATTTTATTCAATTTGTATGTTAAACACAGTTTTTACACATATATAGTCAAATTTTATTATTCAAAATTATTAAATTGATTTTTTGAATTTAAAAATAAATAATATTATATGTATATTGTTTTTATATTTATATTATTTTTTATACAAAATAAATATTTTTATTTTGTAAAACTAAGAATAACTAATATTTTTTCACTCTCCCAACTATACGAGTGTACCGTAATTGTTTACATTATGTTAATTGTTTACACAATTACACTATTTCTAAATTTGTTTGGCTCATTTATTTTTTCACTTAATATGAAAAAGGGAAAAAAATGGTTTATGAAATAAATTTGGCCGGACCAAATTGAGATATTTAAAAAATATGAAGGACTTAATTTAGTAAATCGACTTTGCGAAGGAGTAATTAGAGAATTATTGAGACTTGCATATACAATACCTTGATTTTCAATCAAAACCAGAAACTCAAATTAATATTAGATTTCTCGGAGGAAGAAGAAGAAGACGAAGGGAAATTTAATCGAGGTTGTTGAATGCCATTTCGAATCACCGAATCCGAAGAAACTTCACCATCGCCATGGTAATTCCTGCTGTTTTTTCTAATTCTAATCTGTGTTTCCCCCCATTAATTTCTGTAACCTTTTTTGTAATCGATATGCGGATGTACGAAACCCTACCCGGCTATTACTCCGGTTGCTTGCTCCGATCGATCGATCAGATCCGCGTAGCACTATTTAGATCAGATCAGAATATAGTTTGTTAATGGAATCAATCCACTAATTTATCAACCTTCAAATTAGGTGCTTATTGTTCGATTTATTCCGGGCACTCTTTATACCTGTTCAGTGTTCAATCTAACTGTGGGATGATGTTGGGCTTGTGTTCATTTCCATTTTTTCGTTTGGTTAATGAGTGATTTGAGGATACTTGTTTTGTCGTAGATTCACTTTGTGCTTCTCATTAGCCGACAAGGCAAAGTTCGGTTGACTAAATGGTATTCGCCTTACACGCAGAAGGAGAGAACTAAGGTAAGTGGTTCTTCGATTTGATTTGGGTTTGTGCGAATACGCATCAACACATTCATCGCTTGCCCAAGTTTTGATCTAATGTGGTGATGGGTACTTGGTGAAGGTTATCCGGGAGCTAAGTGGTATGATTCTCTCTAGAGGCCCAAAGTTGTGCAATTTTGTGGAGTGGAGGGGATACAAAGTTGTTTACAAAAGGTAATACCGTGCCTTTTCTATGTAAAGGTCACATCTTGAAAATGGATTGTTTTAACTAAGTAAATATCCATTTCTAGATTGCTCTGAATGGTTTGTGTAGTAAATATCCATATACTACCCCTTGTTGAATATTATGCAGATATGCCAGCCTTTATTTCTGCATGTGCATTGATCAGGATGACAACGAATTGGAAATACTTGAAATCATCCATCACTTTGTGGAGATACTAGACCGCTACTTCGGAAGTGTGAGGCCTGAGATCATTTGAAGCAAATACTACAAGTAATTTGTTATTAAACAAATATCACATTTTGATTATAATTTTTTTCTTATTTGTTTAGGTATGTGAACTGGATTTGATCTTTAATTTCCACAAGGTACGATCGTTTTGGCCTCAATTGCTTTTTTAAAATCTTACGAGTTTACTTAGTTTGTTTACGGTAAGGTATACGATACTCAAACTCTAGTATTTATTTGGAACTACCTTGGCGATTTTCAAAAAACTGTTTTTTATGAACTGTCCAGCATCTTCATTGTGGCTCTTGGGGCTGAAATAGGATTATATTGGCATTATACATTTACGCATTCAGGTGAATATATTCATATATCTTCGCTCTTCTGATTTTAAAACGACGAATGTGATGTCACTGTGGCAGGCTTACTATGTATTGGATGAAATTCTAATTGCTGGCGAACTTCAAGAATCAAGTAAGAAAACTGTTGCGCGTCTAATAGCTGCACAGGTATGCAAATCTCAGTTTTCTGATGCATCAATTATATAATTTTTTTTTTTTATATCATGGATGGATAACTTTGTATCCGTTCGCAGGATTCTCTGGTGGAGGCAGCCAAGGAGCAAGAAAGCTCTATTAGTAACATGATTGCCCAGGCAACAAAATGAGGGTAGCCTAGTTTGTTACAAGTACATTCAACATATTTTAGTATCTTTGTGTTTGTTTATTGCCCGTTGTCATATGTCTTATGAATTGTAATCACTTGCCTCCAGTTTATAGGTTTGTTACTAATAGTACCGAACTGCGTTTCATTATTGCGAGGACAGCATATTTCACTGTCTTGTTCTTCCATCCCAGGTTCTAGTCTTGCTTGAATGAAACTTGTGCCAAGGTTCACACTGGTGTATCCATGTTCCTAAAGGAATGTCGGAAGCCGTTTATAGTTGACAGCTCCATGTCTAGTCTACCCAATAGCAGATGATGAGATAGGATCGATCGTTTGGTGAAATTCAAATAAGAAACAAAAGACCGTTTTTGATAACTAAGCAATGAGAGAACCTATGTCTTGTGAGAATGATCTCAATAAAAAAATAAGTTCAAAATTAGACAAAAAACATCACAAACTTAAGTCCTTACAAATGGACATAGTTTTCTTAATCATAGTATTTAATTTTACTTTTTTTATTCATTTTATTTTTACATTTTCATTTGATTTTTATATCGTTTTCATTTAATTATTTACTTTATTAATTTAAGAATAAATTTTTAATTTTAATTTTATTTTTTTGATAAAAAATCGATAAAATAACATTTTCTTAAAATATGCGGCCATACATTATTTTCAATAGAATATGTATCACGAATTCTTACTCAATTTTCATGGTATCTATTGTTTCCAGAAAAAAAGTATTTCAATAGAATATGTATCACGAATTCTTACTCAAAATGATTTATTAATAATACTGAATTACTGAGTAATATAGAGGGCCCAAACCCACGGCCCAATAAGAGGAGAAGTCTATATGAAGCGAGAAAATTCAGGAAGCTGAAGTTGAGTATCACTCTCCAAAGCCCTTGTGCTGAACCGCGTTTCAATCCTCGTTGCCGTCTTCAACACATCTCCATTTCCATATCTCAGGTAAACCCCATCTCTCTCTCTCTCTCTCTCCCTCTACTGTGTGCTGCATCTGAACTACTGTGTGTGTTGCATCTGAATGAAAACACGTGCGCAAATGGAACTCGATGTTTTGTTCTTTTTCACCCAATGGTATATTTTGATTTATCAACATATACAATAAGAAGAGAAAAGAAAGTTTTTTTCCCTTTTTTGTTTTTGCAATTTTGAAATCCCATTTGCATCTACACTCGACTGTAAAAAATATTTGGATTTAGCTTCGCATTTTTTCGCTAGTTAGATATTTTCCCGCACGAGAAAGAAAGGCATAGATGTAGATCCTTGCTTGTGCCTGATTGCCCTAACACGCTTACCGATGAATGCTTTACTTGCTGGTTATTGTCGAAAAACAGTTGCTCTTCTATTGATCAAAATCGATGGACCTCGGAGGCAATTCTTTGACATCTGGGCCCGATGGAGTGAAGAGGAAAGTCAGTTACTTCTACGATCCAGAGGTGGGAAATTACTATTACGGCCAAGGTCACCCGATGAAGCCGCACAGAATTCGCATGACACACGCTCTTCTTGCTCATTACGGGTTGTTGCAGCATATGCACGTTCTCAAGCCCAACCCCGCCAGAGACAAAGATCTTTGCAGGTTTCATGCCGATGATTATGTTTCCTTTCTGAGGAGCATCACCCCGGAAACGCAGCAGGAACAGCTCAGGCAGCTGAAGAGATTCAATGTTGGTGAAGACTGTCCTGTATTCGATGGACTCTACTCGTTTTGCCAGACTTATGCCGGGGGTTCTGTTGGTGGGGCTGTGAAGTTGAATCACGGACATTGTGATATAGCAGTGAACTGGGCCGGTGGATTACATCACGCAAAGAAGTGCGAGGCTTCTGGTTTCTGCTATGTTAATGATATAGTGCTGGCTATCTTGGAACTTCTAAAAATGCACGAGGTTAGTCCTCTCTTTATATTTCACCCCTGTAGATTGCGGATACATTGTGTGTTTGTATAGCTGTTACCGTTTTCTCACGTGATGCTCTCGTGCCCGATTTCATCAGTCTCTAAATAGAAAAATATAAATGTGGCTTAAGTGCTCAACTAAAAACAATTATATTCCATATCAAACTTTGAAACAGGCTTTTCCCAAGTATCTTCTCTATTTTGTGAGTAAATACTTTTTCTTTACACTTTGAATACATTTGAGCTACATTCTCACGAGTGAGACACCTACTATGAGTGTTCCCTTCATATTTTTTTATTCGGGGAAAAGACTTTGGCATTTGGTTACATGGTGAATTTTACCCGTTTGAAAAAAATGATCATGTCTAAACAAGAACTAAGCTTCTAGAACATCGCTTGTTGATCTCCGTTATCACAAGCTTTTTTTCTCTCTTGAAAACGCAGCAATGTGTTGCAAAGAAGCCTCTGACTGGTTCCACCCTCCTTACATCCCAAGAATGATTACTTGAGTTTTGTGAGTGATCTACTTGGTCCAGATCACATGCCCAATTGGATGCCGTTATATAAGATTTACATGGTCTGATTCTCATTTATGGTTTACATGGTTTCCTTTATGTCAAAATCTTCTAATGGGATTTTTTTTGTTCTATTCAGCTTCGTTCAGTATTTCAGTTCATGAACTTTGGTTAAAATATGGATGCTTGATTCAAATATGTTATTTTCTTTTGCTTCATAACGGCAGGATGTGTCTTCATTGTTTGCGATCTAGTAGCATGCGGATCTTCCTAAGACAACGTTGTTGTTACAACAGTGTCTAAAATGAGTTTTATTTTTTAATTGTGTGTTTTAATTTTGTTTTGCAGCGTGTTTTATACGTAGACATTGATATTCATCATGGTGATGGTGTTGAAGAAGCATTTTACACTACAGACAGGGTCATGACAGTTTCATTCCATAAATTTGGAGATTATTTTCCTGGTACGGGTGATATACGTGACATTGGATACGGGAAGGGGAAATATTACTCTCTTAATGTCCCTTTGGATGATGGAATTGATGATGAAAGCTACCAGTCTCTGTTTAAGCCAATAATGGGCAAAGTGATGGAAATTTTCAAGCCTGGAGCTGTAGTATTACAATGTGGTGCGGACTCTCTGTCTGGGGACCGCTTAGGTTGTTTTAATCTCTCAATCAAAGGTCATGCAGAGTGCGTTAAGTTTATGAGGTCTTTTAATGTGCCACTATTATTATTGGGCGGAGGTGGTTACACAATACGTAACGTTGCTCGTTGTTGGTGTTATGAGGTAAGTCATTAAAACAATCATTTCAGCTGTTTTCTTTAGTAACAACTGATTACAGACGGTGTTTAGGTTATATTCCTCACATATAGTTATGTATATTCACCATATATGATATATGGTAATTGTATTTAACAGGTACACTTGAAATTATGTAAAATCGGGCAATCTCCTAATTTGAGAAGAAAATAACATCTTGGTTTTGCAATTATATGACTTGCTTAAATAAGAATTGACGATTTACATAGAGTAGAGGTAGAGTGCGCCCCCCTCCCCCCCCCCCCCCCCCCCCCCCCCTCCCCTCCCCTCTAAAAAAGAGAGAAAGCTGTTGTGATGGTACTTCCTTACTGGTTGATTCACTGTGGACCTGATTTAACAGACTGGTGTAGCACTTGGGATTGAACTCGAAGACAAGATGCCTCAACATGAATATTATGAGTACTTTGGCCCTGATTATAATCTGCATGTCGCTCCAAGTAACATGGAAAATAAGAATTCTCGTCTTTTATTGGAAGAGATCAGATCAAAGCTTCTTGAGTACCTTTCAAGACTTCAACATGCTCCAAGCGTCCCGTTCCAGGAACGACCGCCAGATTCTGATCTCCCAGAGGTTTGTTTTCCATCCGAACTTCTTTAAGGCTTCACATGTATCCAGGGTCAAACAATGACTTGGGAATCTATTACATTAATCCTATTTCCTATAATTGGTCAGGGTTTTGTGTCTTTTACTCCATCTTGTAAGGGACAGAGCTAGTATATGTTTCTATTTGTTTTTTTGGCTAATTCATAGTAATAAGAATTCCCTTTGTTGATGGTTTCTGTAGCAAACAATGTTCTGGAGACCATGTCATTTTCCATATTCAAATACAATAAAAACTTACTATCATCCATTTCAACTGTTTCACAGTTTTGTTAAAGCACATGAGATTTACCTTCATGTCGTGTAACACTCTGTCAGCGTGCTCATATTTAAAGTACTTAAGCACCATATCAAATTTTAATTTACAGGAAGTCTATATCAAATTAAATTAATGGATAACTTTTCCCAACTTTTACCCATTCATACATGTTTGGTATGCAGGTGGAAGAAGATCAGGATGGCGAGGATGGAAGAAATGATCCTGATTCTGATATGGATATTGATGATGAACGGTACATTTGTTTTCTTTGTTGGTGTCTTTCTTGATTTTATTCTTTTTTCTATAGGCGTCTAAATTGTTATGACCATTCAGGAAGCCTTTACCTGGTAGAGTGAAGAATGAATTCCCAGAACCTGAAGCAAAAGATATGGTACTGATTTCTGTGTCCTTTTATTTTTATATTCCCCTTATTACTTCGGAACAAGCTGGAGAGAACCATTTTGACCAAAACCATTTTGTAATAAATAAAACGTCTGGTGTTCATTTTTTCCAAAACCTTTTCATAATAAATAAAAAGTATTAACAATCTTGAAGAGAAATTATTTACTTGCTTAAGTTTCGTATCATTGTTCCCCCTTTAACTACGTGACCTTGTGGTAGCTTGAGCTTTTTATTACCAGAGGAAGTCAGTGTTGCAAAAATCAGTCTGTGCTAGGCACTCCAAGGCCGGTCCTATAACCCACTAGTCGACCGCAAATATCCCTTGGGCTCCTAGTCGTCATTTTAATTTTATTTATTAGATTTTAAAAAAAACTCTGAAACAACATTGTTTCAAAAACTTTCTTGAAATATTAAAATATGTGGTCCGGATCCCAGTCACGACTGTTAACCTCGAATGAGTGAAAACCCTTAATTAGTCACGATTAAAATCCAATAGTGTCAAGGTATACAGTGTACCCCTTGAGATGTGCATGGAAGTTCTTCCTGACCACCACATACTGTCTAAAATCGGGATACCATTTTGTGTTCGCAGACTTGACTTTCAACTCCTCCCTATAGAAATTCAAGGATTTGATGAAAGAGAAGATGTGGGTATTTAATTATGTAGTGGACAGTGCTTGAGTTCTTAAGAGGAACAAGCGAAAACAAACTGCAGAAAAGGAAAGAAAAAAGGCTCAACGAGATTAAAAGCTAGAATTACTAGAAAGTATATATTTTTATCTTTCCACCTTGGTTATTAGACTAGTAGTAGAAGTTTGTTAGAGATCATCGTTTTACCCAAACGTTTCAAGTTTCTATATTTTTTTGACACTGTTTTATCTTGTGTTTTTAGGATGTCGTGAAAGAAGATGGGCAAAACAAGGAAGTGGCCCTGAAAGGTTCCGAACCTCTTGCTTAAAGTCGTTTTTCTACATTTCACATCTTAAGCTAGTGTGGTGTATACATTTTAGAACCTAGGTATATATTTTGATTGTTTTGGAAGGTGGATTTGCATGGGAAACTCTTTAAATTAGAGTTGCTTGTAAATTATGCAATCAATTGGAACAAGATTGAAGAGACTTGTGTGGTCAAGACTCAGGGAGGGTGTTTATCAACTCTATTTTTCTTTTGTTGCTTTCCTCTTGCCAGTTACCACATGTTGAACTGTCTTATGTGGTTTCTTATCGAGCAATTTCGGATCTGATAGAAACCAAGGATTATTGACCTAGTTTGCTTCTCCACAATAGTTTGATGTTACATTTGCCTGTTGATTACTTGATTACTAGATTGATACATTTAGTTAGGCTTCTTTATTATATTTTTAAATTACATTTTGCAGGATAAGGATAAACATAAAATAGAATACAGTATAAAGGAAAAATTAAAATTGTGGTTGAAACTTGTCTTAATCAGTCTTTCACTTATCAGATGAAGTTTACACAACAAATGTATATGGGCTACATGTAGGATTACTTGTTCTTTTGTGAATATGCTAAAAACACTAAAAACAAGAACTTTTCACATTCCAACACTTAAAATTGGGATAATCAAGCAAACTTTGTCCCTTCACCTTGAAGCCTGTAGATCGCAAGCTCGACCAGTTTCTTCATTGCGATTTGTACAATTATGTGCTCTCCGCCTCTATGATCCTTGTGCTAAAAGAAACTGTGAATGCTCATTGATCAAACAATAGAGATGTGCTCGCTCATATAGCCCAAAAGATGAATCTTTCATGTCCCTATAGCTTGCTCATCGGATGGTAATGATTATCCGTGACGCCACCAAATCCGGTACAACTTCGAACGATTTAAACATGAAAATGACATTTAGCGCATAAAAAACCATCGATATCTGGCATAATCGAACGATACAATATGTTGCACCACTCCTTTTCAACTCTGGTGTTATAATCAACCAATTATTTCTTAATTATAGAAGATTTCAATGCAATTCCAAATTGCTAATTGGGTAGAAGAATTCATTTGGAGTAGATGGTATGGGATGGTTTTTGGTGGAAAAGCATTTTCATTTTCAACAGTTACTTAAAAATGGCTTCACATTTAAAATTTGTATCCCACCAAGAAATCTAATTTAATAATTATTTTATATTATATTGTTATTAATATACTATTAAATATTTACCTTCAATATGATCTACTTCCACCCCACTCAACATTTTTTCCAATCAAACCGTCTCACTGAAAATTTTCATTTTTCAAAAAACACTTTAAATACAAATATCACTACTATTTAATTTATTACACCAACAATCACTTGATTAACACAAACTCAAACTACCTCTACATATCTCAACGTACTATTAGAATTATTTTTCATATTTTATACTAGTACTTAATTTTTTTTCAATCAATCACTATACATAATAATCCATCTATACTCCATGTCTCAATAAAAATGTTCCCAATTGTTTTTATTGTCTCTAAAAATGTTCTATTTTCCAATTTCAATTACTTCAATAATTATTTTTAAAAAAATCACAACCGCAACCTTACATTTTACTTTAGTGCAAAACAAAGGGACACTCTCACTGAAACGTAGTACACTAAATTTCTTAAACGGGAAGAAAAAGGTATTATCAATCAATGTCACCATGCAATGCGGACCATATTTTTAATGTAAAAATCACACTTCTTCAAGAAATGTGAGTAATATTAATCTTGCTAAATACATTGGGCACTCGTATTTGGTAGACAAAGAATTAGAAGACACATACCAGAAGCTTCGACATACAACCAAAATCCACTCTGCAATTCGGATGTCTACAGACTACTTGCTTCTCCCTGCGCAATATCAAATCGGAAAAAAGGGTATAATTGGGATCTGCATTATTCATGCAACCAAACTACTGTAAATTAGATTCCCTATGATCAGCTTGTCGGTGAAAACATGTATATTTCCACGAGTCACCAAATCGTGCAAATTCATGATCTGGAGCTAGTAATCGGGTACTCGTCAATTTCTTCGGCCACATCCCAAGTCCATGTCTGAAACACACATATTTTGAAAAGGTAGCCAAATTGACGAAAGCTGCCGAGCACACGTCCTAGTGATAAGTGTATCATACAAAGTCACCTTACACTTAATGAACACTTGTTTGATAAATAGTACTCGTGCTACATGTGAGTGTTGTAATTTTGAAACATGAGGGAAGATTAAATAAATAAATATGCAGGAAAATGCCAAATCAACCCTAGGACAGACTCTCGTCTGACTCAGGAATGCTCGGGTCATCAGCAAATGGAACGATTGGGGATCAATTGGTTCTTAAAAGTCAGATTATCTCTCTTTAATTTTCCCACCAATTCTCATACATTTTTTTGCAAAAACTTGAAAAGCATGTATATCCACTATATCCCTAAAAGGTATTTCAAAAATTAATGGTATGTTTATACATGACATTGGACACCCAAAACTGTCCCCAAGATATTGAAGGAAAAGAACTAATTATCAGTTCTGTGGGAGAAGAAACTCATCTGCCACTGAGGATATCTACAAGAATATGCACATGGGGTTGCGTAAATCGCGACATTGTTGACTATTAGTGACAAGAAAAAGAAGGATATTCTGGACTGAATTCAAGTCGTCGTCATCCATACGTTGTAGTAGTTCACAACCTGAAAGTGTACAAAAAAAGGGGAATCAAAGGATCAACAACTGAAACCCACCCCGCCATAATATTGAACATTAATAAGTCAAGTTACACATGAATCATATATTGATTAGGGAATAAAAGGGTATATATGAATGTCAAAATAATATAAATAGCTAAAAAGCCATACAAGTTATAAGCATACACGAGCATCTTCGATTTTAAATTTATTCTGCTCAGCATCCCTGCAAACAAATTCCTCTAGCTTCAGTTCAGCGACCCACGACACCTAAGGAAAGAGTCATATCAGCAGGCAGATAGAGAAGAGATGCAGTGCATGCACAAGACATGAGATCAGTGACGTAGAGAGAGAACACCTTTAACTAAAATGATGCTAATAAATATTTATCTTCAGATATAGAACACTTCAGAGGAGAAAAAATGTGCACCGAATTTCCCTCATCCGAATGAACCAATAATTTTAATAAACTGACCAAGATTGCAAAAAGCCAAACTGAATTAATTTCTGGAACCTGAATGTTAAAATGTTGGTGACTTTCAAAGACCTACATTTTGTGGCCGATCAATTCTATGAAAATAATCTGTCTCGTTAATATAGGAACAACCTTACTAATATACATGATGTTCATACAGACATCGACATAAAAAGATATAATGAGCAGTACTTTAACTTGATGAATTTACACTAAAGATAAATGAGAACAGATTACTTATCCTAAGCTATATGAAGCTTTATGCAACTATAGTTATTGAGTGGAGAAGATCAAATGTCCACTAAAAATGATTCAAATACGGATCTTGATAAACACACCAAATCCGCCTTCAAATGAAGATACTAGCCTGTGATGTTTACTGCAAAAATACATCATCTCAATCAAAGCCACTGCCTTGCTAGATTCTCAAGTACAGGGCAAGGACAAAATGAAGGCCTCAGCTTCGGCAATCTATGTCTGTAATTTCATTTCTCGAGGGATACTCAGAAGTATTTATATATTGCATTGTAATTGAACATGCCAATTGCAAGAAAAGAACAAGTAAACTTCAAAATGACGGATAGCAACGACCAACTATATCACAATAAATATTAAGAAAGATAACAACGAAATGGTGAAACTTCATTTCAAAGATTGTTTTCCCATCAAATTAACGGCACAAACAAGAAAAAACTTCTTTTACGTTTAAATACGCTAGCTAATATAGAAGAAAACATGACCAAAAGTAAATGATAAATACTCCTGATCCTCAATTCCTTATAGATTATTTAAGAAGAACAATAGTGCTAAAATCACAAGGTAATTTCCAATTAAAGGAAAAGTCAACAAACAAAGAAAACACAGATAAAAGTAAACAAAGTAAAGACAGTAATCGGCTTACCGCCTAGAACCGCAGTTGCAAGGTATCTTTTTATCTTCCAATGGAAACTTGTAATTGTAACTGAGTTCTTCACCAGCAGAGATATGCCGCTTTGCATATATGAAAATTTTCTTCTGTCCCTCAACACTAATGACCTTAGTGTAGCAATTAGGCTAAATTCAAATACACATCATTGTAATCCAATTTTAGAATATGTACAATGGACAAAATAAAATCCATAGAAACTTTGCAAATATTTACCTCGCAAGAATGATTTATAAATCTTGCAATCCCTCCACGCCTTGTAGCATCAACCTGCAACAAAAATGAAAAAATGAAATATCACCAAAACTTGTTTTCTGCCGCTTATATTATTATCAGATTAGCACAGGCAAGCATCATATTATATACTGTATTACTGTGCTCTAATTACTAATTAGATATTTCACCAGCTCGTGAACATTTAGAAATACCAACCAAGTGACCGCCCATGTGAGAAAAAAATCATAACGATCAATTCAAAAAGGGATTGATATAAACTTGTTTGTGAACACTGTTCAGGACTATGTGATTCAATGGTATTGAAGAATAGTAAGCTGCAAACCATAAGGGTGTGAAGAAGCTTATCGTAGCTCTACCTACATTCACAATTTAGTGTTTAATCCAAAAGTTTGTTAGGATGAGTAAATCCAAAAATTACTTACCACATAACCATCGTCCAATCTGAAAAGATAACTGCTACCAATTCCCATTTTCTCGTACTCGCGCTCACGTATGTCAGATATCTGCAGATTTCAAGCGAAAGTGTTATGCCAACAAGAATAAAAGTATCGACCACTGAATAGGAAATTCGGCATATATGGAACATACTAAGTTACTGATGATTCAGCTTTGTAAATATACTATATATAGTAATACTTAAGTGCCACATTGGGCATCTACTCCATGTCCCAAATGACATGTAATATATAAAAGATAGCGGCTACTTACACGAGGTCGAATAAGTTCTCCAACATATTCTATAACAAAGTCATCTGCTTCAATTGGTTCTAGCGCAACAAGACCCCAATCATGTATCTTGCTCCGTTGGAAACGCAAGCGTTTTTTCCTTGCCTAGTGAAAGATAACTGGTTCAATTGTTTAGCTATAAGAGTTAGACAAACACATGAAGATCCATCTGTCAATTAATTACCTTCAACTGTGTTGCTTTGAGAAGGTCAGCACCCTCTGCAGCAGCAAGAAGGTTACGCAACTTGACCCTGTTTGTTCTAGCGGTAAGTCCCTTAACATTTGATGAATGGGATCCACTAGTTTCAGGATTTACGAATTGGGAATGAATGCTAGTGCCTCTAATGCAAGCCCTTTCAGCGGGACTAGCTTTCAAAGCCCATTTACGCCACTCCCAGCCATTTATAGACGACCTAGCACAACCGCCAGACTGAGGACAAAGCTTCACTGACTTAGACTTACTTCCCTTAATCTTGTCTTCAGGAGCTCGTTTACGTAGTGCTTGTTTACTAGCACTTCCATTTGTGAGTTTCTGGACTTTTCCTGGCTGAGATTGTTCTGTTTCATCAATTACTTGTTTCCTTTTAAGCTTTGAGACCTTGCTTGCTGCATGAGAGAATAAATATCAGCCATGTAGAACTCTCTCAAAGAATAGTGTTTAAACTCGAAAAGGTGAAACAGTTAAACTAATGAACTAAAATGATAGGATTCAATAGCAACATATTGGCACTTTTATTATTTTACCAGTACCTTCAAACTCCAAATTATTTGATTCTAGGATTTTGGCACTCGCAATCTTTTCAGCACTATATTGGCCTGTGGTGGAAAAAAAATGCAGTGCGTGTGTTACAGCATGAGTCATTTTCAGAGAATCAACTTTCAGTATTTATTACATAATCATAGATAACCTTTTGGTTATTACTTAGCTTTTAGACTGCTACAGGACTTATAGTGAAACAATACATTACCTTGATTAGCACGGGCAACTTTTTCTGACGTCTTACTAGAAATATGAAGGGATGATCCTTTTTCCCTAATTTGCAGGGATGACCTTTTTTCCCTAATTATATGAGCCTTAGCACGTGACTTCTTACTGTCACGTTCTGAGATTTTCTGGGTGCTAAAATTTGTGTTTGCAACTTCAGCAGCATGAGGTATACTTTTAAGAGTGCTCCCTCTCCTTGACCTTTTTGAACCCCGTTTCAGATTATCAGTGTCTCCAGTAGCCAGATATTGAAAGAATGAACCGGGAATTTTATTACAATTTCTTCTCCTGGAATATACATACTTCCCTATTATTAAAGACGCCTCAGAAGATCTCTCTCCATCATCAGTTTTTTCTTTATTGGGTCGATCTACAGTTCCCTGATAAAGAAAAGGAAAGATGAAAAGCTGTCAAAATTTTATTTGATTTTTATTTTAAAAAAAATGAAGTCGGTCATTAGTACTCCAAAATTACTTTATTGCCTGATGTGTATCCCCTCAAAGAGCAATGCATTATTAAAGCTTTCTCAATGGCATCAACATATAAGGATTTCAGTTTACTCATGGCACAGTCATATATCCTCTGCCGGCTTATCATCAATGCAACCTGGAAACTGGTTTTCAAAACCTGTCCATCCAATTTAAATGACTGTACTTGCAAATTTTTTGACAAGGCACAATGTTCACTAATTTCCTCATATTGAGATGGGCGCAATGCATCAATAACCGCAATAGAATTATCATCCTCTAAATGCATGGGCAGATTTTCAAACACCCTCCTGGAGAAATGTAATACATCATTCTGTTCCATACTCTCCTCAGGTAGAACTGGCCACAGTTCATCTACTTCCCTGCTAGTTTGATCAGCTAAATGCATGGGTAATTTCTGAAAGGCACCTTTTGATAAATTTGTCATAGAAACTTCATGGAGATGAACATCACCATGACGTGACGGATGTTTTGTGAATTGAGGTGGACATAGATGATTTTCTGATAATATAACTGCCGAACCATGAAAAGCTTTTTGACCATATGCACTTGTATCGTTGTGTGGGTCAACGGAATTCAAAGTGACCTGCCATGATTTTGAAATTTTATATACAAAAAATTTTAAAAAATCGGTCAAGGAATACCAAGACATCATACAAAACATGCTCTTTTCCAGGGGGGAAGAGGGGTGAAAATGTAAAGGAAAAGAAGGTTATAGTGAATAACTATTCCCTCGATTACCTCCTCCATGTGATCATTGCACGAAGAAACAAGGGATTTCTTCACTTCTTCATCCACGAGACATTCAAAATAACGTGCTAATGACAACTTTGAAGATGAATGAAGATCATTCAGTATATATTCCAAGATGAACTCCATGTCTTTGTCGGAAGTACCAGATGTCAGCAGATTCCCTTTAGAAGACTTCACTCTCTCAAAAGGTCGAGAAACTGCTGGGGATTGCGATTGTAAATCCATCATATTTCTCACAGGTTCAAAACCTGGAGGACAATCTACTTCAGAGCTAGATGAGTCTTGTTCAGGCATTAGCTGTCAACCAATTGAATTGAACTTCTGAGTACAGAACATGAAACAGTGACAAGAAAAATTAAACCAGAAAAAACCACAAACATATATAAATACATAGTCAGCTGGTTGCTTTTCAATCTCTTTGCAAGGACTGGATGGTTCAACAACACAAGGACGGGACGACCAACGTTTCATCTTTTTCCAAGCCAATGAATACTCGGCTACAGGATCATAAATAACCGCATTCCACATGACTTTCAAACAAGAATGAAAGAGCATCCTGTTAACACTCATATATGCAGCACAAAAGTTTTCATAGTTTCCAACTGATTTCAGACTGGGAGATTTCATTATTTGTATACTGCATTCCTCAGGAACAGTGTGGCATATGCCTAATTCATCCCCCACTGCAACATTGTCCTTTTTCTCAAGACATTTTTCAGACTGGCACACAAAATAAAAATAAAATAAAATACATGTACATCTTATAAGTACGTAATATGATCACAATTATTTAATCTGCGAGTACCTACCATTCTTTCATGTGAAGAAATAGATTTAGCGGACTCAATGACAGGTTGGGTCAAAGGATTCTTATTCGGTTTCTTGAAAGAAAAAGAATCAGAGGTAATGTAACTAACAATCTCATCAAGTGCAACTTTCCGGGCTGTTTTCATGATTGCAGAGTGAAGTTGAGAACAAACGTCTTCAGAGATCTCAGAAATCAAATTCACTGCTGAGCCAGTGCTTTGGTCATTGGAATCACGCACAGCTGTTCTCCAAGTTTTTAACAGTGATTCCAAATCCAATGGCTTATGCGTCTTATCAACGTGATATATCTGCAAAAATGTTACATGCAGCAACAATAAGGTATGGATCAGCAAAACGACTCGGAATAAATAATGACATAATCATGAAGAATCTCCACATAAAATCCCTACACAGGCAAAAGGGGTAAACAGACCTAGATAATAATTTTTGCCTAAAAGAACAACCTAAATGGCGATTCATACATCTCAAGAAGGGCACACAAATCAAGTGTTATGATATCATGGTAAATAATAAATATTGATACGTATTCCTTAAACTATAGTGGAAATCAAGATTAGAAAAACAATGTTAACACACTAAAATATATTCAACAACAAATAAGTGGGAGGCCAAATGTTCAAGAAAATAATAGATTTCCCAAAGTAAAGGAATTCCTGCTCATTAAATAAAGAGTTTGGCGATTCAAAAAAGGGCCTTTATAGAGCACAACATATACAAAAAGGTTGAGTGGCACTCAAGCTTCTCGTAATCTCCGAATTGATCAGAATGTTAGATGGAACACATGAGATAACTCAATCACAAATGTAACCAAAAGCTAGAGGTTCCTTATTTGATCTCCTTCTGTTTTAACTTTGCACAAAAACAGAAATAAAATGCATAACATTCATTTGACCTTGAACCTGACAAGGAGACATAAGAAATAGGAGTCAAAACAATTCAGAAACCAAAAGATCACATCTTTAAAAAAAATCAAAAATAAAAATAAAAATGCTCCAATGCTCCCACAATAACATCTTTACCCAACACCTTCCAATTCAATTCAATCATAACCGGGTGAGGATTACATGCATACACATAGAATAAAATCCAAATTATCAATACTAATTGTTCACCATTGATGAGCTTCGTATGTATCCATAGTGACACCATGAGTAGAGCTCTGTAAGAGAGTGCGGCCCGTGCTTCTTACCCTCCTCGTCCTCAATCATCCAACAAGATTCATCTCCCGACTAAATAAACAACAATTAAATAGGTTCTGTCAGAGCTTACATATACAACAACAACAGCAGCATTGTTTCAAGCAAGTGTCCATTGCTCACATACCAGTGTGAAGCCTTGAAGATGATCAATATCAACCGTATTCGTGTTATTATTACTGTTATTCGAAAGGTATACAAATCCGGTGGCAACGTGATCGGGAAACTTGTTAAAGTAGCTGAGGGGCACGGGAGCGAGAAGGTTCCCGTTGAAGATGGGGTACACGGAGAGAGAGTCGGGAAGGAAACCAGTGGATAAACCCTCGTACAGCTGCTGATGAATGTACGGGCCGCACATCTGCCCCGTTTGGTTGGTGTACATCCACCCGCTCACATACCCGGCGGCGGCCATGGAAGACGAATCGAGATTCTCTGCATCGTTCTCCATTCAACATATCGCGGTCAGATTAAGATTGAGATGATTTTTGTGACGAGACGTTTTCGATTTGGGAAATCCAGACCTAGCCCTAATCCTAAGAGAAATTAAAGACTCGAGTTTTGGGGGTTTTATCGTACATTGGACAAAAACGCCTTCGATCAAAATTACTGCAAAAATACCAAAATCATTGATACTAGTAGTATTGTATTAAAAAAAACTTGCATTAAATCCACATTAATTATTTTTATTTTTATTTTTGGAAAATTAACAATGATCTTTACAATTTTTAGTTGAATTTTAAGTTGTAAGTAAGAGTGTTTGGACGAACTTATTTAAAATAGCTTATAAGATGTTACGTGTTATAAGTTGTTTCAAGAGCTGATAACCTGTTATGTCTTATTTAATAAATAAGTTGTTAAACCGTTTGGATAAAATAGAGTCTATTTGGCTGAGTTTATAAGTTCCTTAAAACAGTTTATAAGTTGTTTAAGAGTTTATAAATTCCTAAAATTTGTTTGGTAAATTTTTAAAAAAAGATCTTAAAAAACTTAAAAATAAGCTGTTTAACGGCTTATAAGCCGTTCAACATTTAATAAGCTCTTGTAACTTAAATAATAAAATATCAAAATACCCCTAAAATTATTGTGTTTTTTTTCATATATAACAATTTTTTTTTGGTAATTTTATTCATATAAGATCTCCAAACAAATTAACATTTTATAAGTTTATAAATCTTATATATTGTTATATATATAAAATCTTATAAGTTTATAACATCTTATATATATATATAATTACCAAAAATAAATTATTATATATGAAAATAAATTGGTAATTTGGTCTTTTATTATTTAAGTTGGAGAGCTTATAAGCTGTTTAAAAAAACTACCTCACCCCTTACTTTTTTTTAAACAGCTTATTTTAAAGTTTTTTAAGATTTTTTTTTAAAAACTTTACCAAACAAATTTTAGAAGCTTATAAGTTCTTAAACAACTTATAAGCTGTTTTAAAGAGCTTATAAGCTCAACCAACCATCATAGCACTCTAAAGCATTTCAAGTTGTAACTAAAGCTTAAATGTTTTTTGACCATAATGTTCTGTCTAGCGTACTATTTTTAGTTGAATATCGATCGTAAGTCATAATTGAGGATTATATAACATCTCACTCTAGTATTATGTCATGAATGTCTTCTACGGGGTAAAATCAAACTCACAAAAACAAACTTTAAAGAATTTATTCATGTTCACGTGACACTAACTTAACTAAATAAACGCCATATAAGAAAAAACACTAAAGTAAATTAACACATAACCTTCATGTATCAATATTAGAAATTCAACTAAAAATGGTCAAACTAAAAATTGTCAAATACAACTAAGGACATGTTTTTTTCATGTTATTTTGAACTTATTTTCAGTTATGTTGTTCACATCTTCAGTTTCACACTTATAATTTTGTTTAGTTATTTATTTTATTTTATTTTTTAATAATAGATGTGTCAATTTGAAAATAATTAGTAATTAATGTATTGTAATATAAAAATTATTTATGTTTAAAGGAAGATATCATTAATTAAATGCATTTTAATATAAAAAAAGTCAATATATATATATATATATATATATATATATATATATATATATAAATGATTCATAAAGAAATTAAATATTTGAATAATTTACTTTTATAGGTTCTACTTTTGTATTATTTTATTGTTTTTCATTTTCATATTCTTTTAGGTTGTTATTTTTCAAATAATTTCGTCTATATTTATTCTTTCTTTCGACATAAGTTCTTTCGATTTTTGTCATTCAAATTTCTATATGTTCTCCATTGATTGCATCATGCTATAAAATTAGAATACCAATTTAATACATTCATATTTCATATGAAATTATTGCATCATGCTATAAAATTAGAATACCAATTTAATACATTCATATTTCATATGAAATTATGTTATTATTTAGGGTGATTTTTGAAAAAGAGTAAATTTAAACAATTAATTATAATTAAATGAATTAGTTTTTCTTAATTATAAATTTAAGTAATATTCAAAAAATACCATTTTTTGATTTAAACATAGGGGTGGTTATTTATTAACCGTCAAGGGTAAAATAGTAATTATTTTACTCTTTTTTATAATTATAAAATTAATAATACCCTAAATAATAATAAAAAACTAAAAAAACTATCCTTATTTAGAAACTATATTTTACAAGATTTAATATGTAAATTAATAAATCAATATACCCCTTTTCATAAATACTTCTATTATTTATACTATATTATTTGTGTATAATATAATAAAATATATATTTATATATGATCTTGTTGTATATATTTAAAATATATTTATGTTTAATTTCATAAGTACCAACGTAAAAAAAATGTGAACTAACATTTTTTTTTTTTGACAAAATGAGTATTATTTGAAAAAAATATAACAGTGATAAATATTCTCTATATCTCTTTAAGAGTATTTATATACACGTATATTTTTGTTTTTCAAATGTTTAAACACCAATAGAGCATTTAACAATTTTATTTTTATTCTTTTAATACGTATTTATTTACAATTATAGTATTTAATAATTTCACATCTACACATTTATATTATACTATAATTTGACTATTTTTTATTTATGTGAATTTGTATGTGCAAACATCACAAAGAGGGAAAAAGTGTATTTCATTTTTCCAAATTCAATACTTTTAAACTAAGTAAATGATGAAATATTCAATTATACATGATAAATATATTTTATCATGAAAAATACATTTATACACTGACAAACAAATACAACAATAAAAAAGAATCATAGTTTTATTTAATTAAGTTCATAATCCATATTGTGATGAGATATCTATATTCTATAGTGGTCATGTAATATATTTAAATAATTTTCAATTAAAATTAAATTTAATTAAATTGAACAAATAATTAATAATTATAGTAAATTAATTCACAAAGTATACATTTGAAAAATACTACTACTATAAGTTAATAGATGGGACGAGGTTAGTTTAACTCTACCACAAAATCGAGTTGAATTGAATTGAAGTGATCGGCTGGAACAAATTGTACATCCCATAAAATTTCAAATGTTTATATCAAAATATCAAACCTAATTATAAAAAAACAATAAAAAAAATACTAGTACTACACTATACAGTATATTACTCATACGTATATTAATAAAAGGAAAAACACAAAATAAAATAACTTTCACATCTTTTCGTGATCTCATCAGCATTCGACTCGAGTGTGTTTATTCGTCTCCTTCACTCTTCGTGGATCTCTCACTTGGATCTCCCCTTCTGTAGAACTGCGAGTCTGTTACAATGGTGAGTTTGGTATTCGCGTGTTTTCGGTTCTGTTTCTGCTTTGAATTTGGGTGTTGGATTTGTAATCCATTTCGATTTTGATGCGAATTTTTTTTCGAGATCTGGAGCTGACGCTATTGTTTTACTAACTCGAATTTCTTGATTGATTGTTTTTGGTTTTGATTCGTGATGACCGATGCAGCCGCTTAGACTAGAAATCAAGGTACGGAAATTATTTTAATGTTGGGATTTTTTTTTTTCCATTTTATTTTGTTTCCAGTATGTGAATATGTGACCAATTGTAGGATTCTAACCATTTGGTTTACTCTATCAGAAAAAACATGCACAACGATCAGAGAGAGTAAAATCTGTGGATCTACATCCAACAGAGCCATGGTATGATTCTTATGCTATCAGTTTTTTATGTTTATCGTGCATATATAGTTTTCATCAATGTACTCGACTTTTACAGATTTTTAATTCCATGAGATATAGATTTTTTTGGGGTGATATTTTGTTGGTTTTCGTTTGGACAGGATTTTGGCAAGTCTATATTCAGGGACTGTCTGCATTTGGAACTATCAGACTCAGGTATGGATAATGCGACAGACAGTTTGCCATGTTGAAATGTTTATGATGTACGATTTGCATATCATACAACTCTATATGCTTTAGAATGAATTAAGGCTTTACTCTCTAATCTCTAATATCTGAGTTGTCAATTAATGAAATTATCTTTATTTTTCTCACACATTAACTCTAACTCTGAATTTTAATCCATCCTTCGTCTTATTGAATTCTCGTTGGAAATTATTCGGAAAAATTTTTTGACGAGTAATTTATTGTCAATAAGTATCTACTTCCATGTTTCCGAGGCAAAAATAGTTGTTTAATATTCCTTGCCCACGCTACTATAATCTGATAATTGTAGTAGATTCTCTTTTCAGAATTGTTTAAACCAAAATCTTAATAATCTTTCTGTTTGCACTTTTATGAGGATAGTCTCTTGTAAAGACCAAAAATATAGATAAAAGTATCTTTGTATTTTATGTTACATCACGATGGTAAGGGCCAGCTTTATGACATTTTATAACAATATGAGAAGTCCATGAAGTTTAATGCGTCTTTCACCGTTTCACGTATCTTAATCCTGCTGTTATTTCCACACACAGCGCCTAAACTTAATTTTCTGTTGCAGATGATGGCCAAGTCTTTCGAGGTTACAGAACTTCCAGGTGCAAGATTGGATTCATATTTTATTTATTTATTTATTTATATTGCTGAACAAAATTTTCACTTGCAACCTTTTATTATGGTAAGGTGCATGTATATATTAATTCATACCATGTGGTCTTGCAGTTAGATCTGCGAAGTTTGTAGCGAGAAAGCAGTGGGTTGTTGCGGGTGCTGATGACATGTTCATTCGTGTGTACAATTACAACACAATGGATAAGGTCAAAGTGTTTGAGGCCCATACAGATTATATTAGGTGTGTGGCTGTTCATCCTACACTTCCCTACGTGCTGTCATCCTCTGACGACATGCTTATAAAGCTCTGGGATTGGGAAAAGGGGTGGTTATGCACTCAAATTTTTGAGGGTCACTCCCATTATGTCATGCAAGTAACTTTTAATCCAAAAGATACTAATACTTTTGCCAGTGCATCGCTTGATCGCACCATCAAGGTATGAGGGGCAATTTTACTCACAGTTGTATAGTTTTACTAGGTTGGCTTGATGAGGCTCAAACTCATGATGTTGTTTTTGTAGATTTGGAATCTGAGCTCCCCTGACCCAAACTTTACTCTAGATGCCCACCTCAAAGGAGTCAATTGTGTAGAGTATTTTACTGGTGGTGATAAACCGTATCTAATAACTGGTTCTGATGACCACACTGCTAAGGTTTCCATGTTGTTCCCCTTTCTCCTGTTGTATCGAGTTCTAGATTTCTGCGAGTGAAGAATAAAGTATTTTTTAAATGTGTAAACAGGTGTGGGATTATCAGACAAAAAGCTGTGTGCAGACATTAGATGGCCACACACACAATGTTTCTGCAGTTTGCTTCCATCCTGAACTTCCCATTATTATAACAGGTTCTGAGGATGGTACAGTCCGCATTTGGCATTCCACCACGTATAGGTATCTTTTATGCTAGAGGATAAAATTGCCATATATAACGTGTTTCCTGTATCTTTTATGAAAGTATCAAGCTCTTCAGCAATTGGGTCTTATAATATGAGAATTGTCCTTTACACCTTTTCAGGATTGTTCATTTTATATGGACTTCTTGAGTTACAATATTAGGATTCTTTTAAGACTATAAAGTGTAAACCTCAAGATTCAAACCTTTAGAGTAATTTGTAAAATAGTATGAAATTTTGTTATAACGTAAAGTTGTTTAAAGTCGTAACTCCCTTTTATATAATTCAGTGTTGAGCGTGAATTGCCAAAAGTGAGGACACATACTTCTTATGATGTGTCCCACAATCTATTTACTATATCATTTGCATTCAAATATAAATAGTGTTCTTTTTGCTTTTTACTACTGTATTTTTTTATTTTTTTTTGCATTAATAAACATAAGATCTCTCACAGTTTTTTCCATCTTGCAGGCTTGAAAACACACTGAACTATGGTCTTGAAAGAGTTTGGGCGATTGGCTACATGAGAGGATCAAGACGGTGAGTTTCATTTAAATTGATTGAATTTCCTGTAGGGATTTTTTTTTTAAAATCTATTTGAATTCATGCTAGCACTTTTTGTTGTCTTAAATTCCTAAGTTTCACCTTGCTTAGATACTTGAATCCATATTCAATACTTATTTTTGAGAAAAGTGGCTGCTAGTAAATCTAATACTTAAATCTAGAGTGAATTACCAGTATGTTATTGGTTACTTGAGGGATCTTATAAGATTGCATTTAACTCGCTTGAAAGTGCACCTGAAACTGATGAACTTATATGCTTAGGGTCGTAATCGGTTATGATGAAGGAACCATCATGGTGAAACTTGGACGAGAGGTGCCCGTTGCTAGCATGGACAACAGTGGGAAAATCATTTGGGCAAGGCATAATGAAATTCAGACTGTCAACATCAAGAGCATCGGGGCAGATTACGAGGTATGTACTTGCTTGAACTTAACGAACCATTTACAAAGTCAATTACTGCTATTAAGTCAATATTTCTCAGGTTGCCGATGGAGAGAGATTGCCTTTGGCAGTAAAAGACTTGGGAACTTGCGACCTTTACCCTCAGGTGATTATTCATTATTGGATATGAACCACATGTATCAAGTTACTAAAGTGTGATTTCAAATATTGAGAATTCATGTCTTACTATATTGTTTATATTCAGATATATTCATGATTTAATGTAGATGAAACCTAATGCACAAACACACTGTTTTCTGTGATTGATAGTATATGTTAGGCTCTGCCACCAGGTTATCTATATCCTCGTTATGTATGTTTTATGCCATTGAAAATGCAAGTGGATACCAACTCTGAAGCCTTTTGTTCTTCGTTGTTTGATAGTTGATAGTTTCACTTGATTTTTTTTTTCTGTGTGACAGCACTGATGGTTTATAATCTGCTTATACTATCCCAGGTTATTTATATCTACTCAATGTGTCCGAAAATTATTAATGCCTAAACCAATATGGAACTACTATTTGCTACAGAGAGTAATTTCTCTATGTTTCCCATTGTATTTAGCGAAATAAAAGATGGGGAAGTTGCCTCTTCGATATTAAATAAAATGAGCTGGTTCAACTCAAATGTTAATTTTTTTATGATAACATGGCGTTTAACTTATTTATTTTCAGTATTGACCCTTTTTCCATCTACTTTTGTTCATGACAGAGTTTAAAGCATAATCCAAATGGTCGGTTTGTTTTTGTACGTGGAGATGGTGAGTACATCATTTACACAGCTTTGGCATGGAGAAATAGATCATTTGGGTCAGCATTGGAATTTGTTTGGTCAACGGAAGGAGAATATGCTGTTAGAGAAAGTACATCAAAGATTAAGATCTTTAATAAAAATTTCATGGTTGGTTTTTCTGCCTCCCTTATGTTTCATTTGATACCATCCCTATTGTATTGACGGATATATGTTTAGCATCCATAATTGTACCTTATTAGAAGTCCCTAGTAACTTCATTGTTCGTCTATGGGTTAACGAGTAATATGGTTCTTCCAGGAGAAGAAAAGCATCAGGCCAACATTTTCTGCAGAGCGTATCTATGGGGGCAATTTGTTGGCAATGTGTTCAAATGATTTCATTTGTTTCTATGATTGGGCTGAATGCAGATTGATACGGCGAATTGATGTCAACGTTAAAGTAAGAGAACTGCAGCATTAAATACTGGCATGCTAATACTATTGCCTTATGGGTTCTAACAATTGTTTCTCTGGACCTTTATATATATTCAAGAATCTTTACTGGGCTGACAGTGGAGATTTAGTGGCCATTGCCAGTGACACATCATTCTACATACTAAAGTATAATGTAAGAATTACGTTGATCTTCGATCTCTTGTGAATTTTGCATTCAAGTTTCTATGTAGGGATGTTTTCGTAACTGGATTGGTCATTATATGTTGCAGCGTGATGTAGTTTCTGATCATCTAGATAGCGGGAAGCCAGTAGATGAACAAGGCGTGGAAGATGCTTTTGAGCTTCTCTATGAAATCAATGAACGAGTACGAACTGGACTTTGGGTTGGGGATTGTTTCATTTACAATAACTCCTCCTGGAGACTCAATTATTGTGTAGGTGGTGAGGTATGTCATCTTTCCCCACATACTTTTACTATCATCTCTAACCAGCTTTCACTTCCAGAACGTGAGATCATTTTTCCTTGATGTTTTAGGTCACAACAATGTTTCATTTAGACCGACCCATGTACCTTCTTGGCTACCTTGCTAATCAAAGTCGTGTTTATCTCGTCGACAAAGAATTCAAGTGAGTCATTCATTCTCTTCTTGATGGAATGGGAAGAGGTACTTTTTGTTTGATTTTGAAATCATCCTAACTTCTTACGTGGAAATGTTTTGCAGTGTTATTGGATATACTTTGCTACTCAGCTTGATTGAATACAAGACTTTTGTAATGCGTGGTGATCTGGAAAGAGCAAATGAGGTCTTGCCATCAATTCCGAAGGATCAGCTTAACAGGTTCTTTAAATGGACTGTTGTTTTTATTTAATTATCTTAGCAGCTCTGCATGATAATTTTATTTGATGATGATGAAAATCATGAAATCACGTTGTATGTGCAGGATAGTATAAATAGATAGATTTTATTTGAAAATTTAGAATTAAGTGACATTAATCTTGTTTTTTTCTGTCTACTTGTTTATTGAAAATAAGCTGTTTAATTAACGATATATGCCTACTTGTTTAATGAACATAAACTGTAACCCAAAGGTTTCTTAAACCTGGAAAACTAAGTCTGCCTTCCTATTAATCACCAATATACACTGTCTGTATTCTGATGCATCAACTCTTGTTGCCAAATGTATCTGAGAATTAACATTCGTAGGTGAAAATTTTGTATCCAAAGGAGATAACTTTTTGACATAATGTACCTCCATCCCCTCTCCTTGGAACATCTCTATTTTATCTTATTTAGAGGCATAAGTTCCTGCAACCATTTATTTACCCGACTATGTATAAAAACTGATTCTGTGGACAGTGTGGCTCACTTCTTGGAATCACGAGGCATGATAGAAGATGCACTCGCAGTTGCTACAGATGCTGACTACAGATTTGAGTTAGCCATACAGATGGGTAACCTAGAGATTGCAAAGGTATAGAATGTCGACTTGTTTCTTCCAAGTATTATAGATTTTGCGTTTCTTCGCTGGGCCCACGTCCGTTGCTCAAAAATCTTTTGACGGGCTTTCATTTATAATTGTGATGTGATTTTGTGATTTGAATTATTTGTTTCTTACCCGTTCACTTTATGTTCTTCTCTACAGGAAATTGCCACAGTAGCACAGAGCGAATCTAAGTGGAAGCAATTGGGTGAATTAGCCATGTCCATTGGCATGGTAATCTCTTTATCATTATAATGCTCTGAACTAAAGTGCACTCGTTTTGCCTCCTTTCTGTAACCAGGTTCAGAAGACTAGAGATTTGTTTGTCTTCCTCCTTTATTCTCATGTGTCGCTTGCATGTTCTTTTATTTCAATTAGATGCATGCCTGTATCAAACCTTCTGCTATTATTTCTTAAATGTTATGCTCCGTTTTCTATTCCAGTTAGAGATGACAGAGGAGTGCTTGAAGCAAGCGAATGACTTGAGTGGGTTGTTGCTACTCTATTCTTCTTTAGGCAATGCTGAAGGAATTGCTGAACTTGCATCACTTGCCAAGGAACATGGGAAAAACAATGTTGCATTCCTTTGCTTATTTATGTTGGGTAAATTGGAGGAGTGCCTTCAACTGTTGGTTGACAGGTAACAGTTTGGATTACATTTTCTAAATGATTTTCCAGTTAGTCCTTGTCACTAATCTATTGTTAATACTTGCAGCAATCGGATACCTGAAGCTGCATTCATGGCTCGGTCTTACCTACCTAGTAAGGTGTCAGAGATTGTGGCTCTTTGGAGAAAGGACCTCAATAAGGTTATCATGTCTTTTATTTTAAACTGTCAAATTTCTAATGATTATTTACGCTGATGAATTTTCTTGAAGTCCAGAAAAGAAAATTAAGGTTGCGTGTATTAAAGAGTAATTGAGCTATTTTTACTTGACCTGGCTCTATTTTATTTTTCAGATTAATCAGAAGGCTGCTGAATCCCTTGCTGATCCAGAAGAATATCCTAATTTGTTTGAGGACTGGCAAGTTGCTCTTGCTGTTGAAGGCAAAGCTACTGAGACAAGGTACTTTTACTTTTTATATCCTTTATTTATCATAAAGGTTAGTCGTCAGACGTTGGATCATATTATTGTAGTATGATAATGAAATGCCATTGATCATGTTATTTTCTATTGTTCTAGTTTTTTCCCATGAATTCTCCCTTTGTTCATTTCTCAGATGGTATATATGTGTTTAAGTTTGCAATATAGCATGCTTCATCTGTTCATCAACTGTATGTAGTGCAGTAGTGGGCCAGGCAGTGACACTCTACTTGGTTTTTTTTTTCCATTTTTACAGGGGTAAATATCCTCCAGCAACTGAATATTTGCAACATGCTGATAGATCAACTGCAAGTCTTGTAGAAATTTTCAGAAACATTCAAATAGATGAAGACGAACACCTGGAAAATGGTGAACTGGATTATGAGGTAAAATTATAGTACTAGTATTTATTTATTGCTTTTGGAATTTTCCCATTTTATGTAAAAATAATATAAATGCTGTAGAAAAATGATTTTAATATTCTTTATATATTCTTAGCAAGGAGAAAAATATTGTAAATTTAACATTTTTTACCGTGTATACTTGATGGTGGGGAAAAATATTTTTTATTATTGGTGCTGATTGTCTCTTTTCTCCTCGTCAATTTCCAGGAAGCCGACCAAAATGGAAATGAAGCACAAGAGGAACGAAATGCCGAACATGTGGACGGCGGGCATGATGATGATAGCCATGAAGAGGCTGTTGTTGTTGATGCCGACTCAAATGATGGCGCTGTACTTGTGAACGGCAGCGAGGCTGAGGAAGAGTGGGGTACGGACAATGAAGGAAAACCCTCGACCTAAAAAGAAATTTGGGTTGGTTTGATCAGTGTGAAATTCTTAGTTTTGTTGCTGGTGATTAATTGTTTTTTTTTTTTTTTTGTTTCTTTTTGTAACAGTCATGTGTTGCCTGTATTTTGTTTTTATCCTATGCTTGTTGTGCATTTTATCTTAAGATGACATGCGCAGAATTTTCACAACTGATATTCATGATTATTTTGGAATTAGTAATTTTCTGTCTTCGATGGCCCTACCAGTTTTTATACTTTTGATTGTTGAAGTTGCCGGTGGTGGTTCCAACCGATAGTTGATTTCTTAGATCTACGGAAATTTATATAAACTATTATTTCTAGTAGTAGTTTGTAAATCTATGATCCTGATTTCTTTCCTCCTTTCCTGATATTCAGTGCTTCCACCACGTCACTGAGTTCACTCAAGACAGATGGTCCTGGCTCTGTGTGATTATATCTCATGGTAAGATTTGAAACTGTCGTAAATTCAATTCAAGTGTATGGATTCTTCTGACATGCAATTTTTGTGTACGATGTTATCTAATTGAAATGCTTACTTAGTCTGGGTCAATGTTCGCCACTTCTTTTGTGCTCCATGTCACTCTGGGGAGTTACATCCAGGTGTTATAACAATCTGCCTCCATCCAAGTTTTAGTTGATTTTAAAAACTATCTTATTGCATTTTAATTTCAAAATATACTTCCTTTTATCGGGGGTGTAGTTTTAAGAGGGTATATATGTAAATATTAAATTTTTTTGTTTGTAATTAGGCTAAATCTGGAGGGTAGTTTTTGCTATTTTCCTAAGATAAAGTGGGAACTTGTGCTATTTATTCTTCTGCTGATTACACTTTTCACAATCATACATCTCTTGATGCTAAGAATTTCGTTTGGAAATATATCAATTGAGTCGTTTTCTTAACTAATGGTATTATTTCTTGTTAGTTACTTTTTGACAGGGTTATAGGTGATTAGAAGAGGTTTTCAAGGGACCGTGTCTTTTTTCGGCTATAGTGTGATATAAATTTTGTTATTCCAACACATACCTTATGGAGTTTCGATTATCAGCTTAGTGTCCGTATCATTTGTTTTTTTTTCTGTCACCGAATTTACTCCTTGACAATGAGATGTGCTGTTCCGAAATTCTTAGATACATAGTATCGTGATAGAATTTATTTACCTATTCAAGATTTGTTTACTCATTATCTCCGACAATTTTATACTTGATGCTTAATATGGCCTGCTTATATAATTCCTATTAAACATTTCATTATGTTAATCGAAGAGTATGGTTGATTTCAAATTTATCATTGGATTGTTGCATAGATCAGAATAAATGTAGAGTATGGTTGATTTCAAATTTATCATTGGATTGTTGCATAGATCAGAATAAATGTTTCATAATTTATGTTTTTTTATTATATACTTCCTCTATCCACTAATAACAGCCCATTTGATTTTTTTTGTCCGTAAAAAAAAATCAGCGGTGCCTATTATTGTACTATCTTAAAACAAAAAGTTCAATAACTTCAATTTTGATTTATTTTAAAACAAAAGAATAATCTACTATATTTCGTTGAAATAGTAAAATCAAAAGCATAAATATTTTTTTCAAATATAATTAACTATCAAAAGAATAAATATTTTGTTGAAATATCATGCATATTGTTGTATGTGCACACTGCACAGTATAAAACGGAGTATATAACCTGAGTTGGATCCAAAACCCCGAATTTGATTTTAGGGATTTCCTCCCAAGAAGATCCATTCAAGAAATCAGCTGCACCCTATGCATTCGTTGATTAATCAATTCGGATCGAATAGTTTTGCTTAGAGAAAATCCAAATAGAGATTTGAATCATGTTCTATGGCTCGGCGGTGTGGGATCCGTGGTTAATAGTGGCCCAAATCGTGTGCCTCCAATGCCTGTACTTGAAATTGTGTATTTTGTACTTGGTTCTACCTAGAACTGTATTGTAAAGGGTAGAGTACAAACACTTAACACAATTTGAGATTCTAAAGAAAAACTCTTTTGTATTACTTGTAAAGGGTGGAACCACTTACAAACACATCTACAAAATTCTAGCGAATCTTGTAGAAAGGTCAACACGACCAAAAACTAAGTCTATGTAGAACTATTCTAGCGAAGGGTCCTACTAAGACTAAACTCACAATAGAGCCGGAGCTTTCTAGCGAAGTCTTTCGGTCTACAAATTTTCTCTCTCTAGAAATGTCAAATCAATGCGTGAATAGTGAATTCCAACAACCCGCTATTTATAGGTGTCGAGAAATAGGGTTTCCGGAATTCACGCTTAATGGGCCGGGCCCAAAGCATCTTCATGGAATATTCGAGATTCCATTTCAGTTGTACTTGACGAACCCAGCTCTACCCACGGCCACACTAGCGTGTCTTCGTGCGTCGAGCTCGTGGAGGGCATAGCTGGTTTACTTGGCGTTTTTCACTGGACTATCATTCTTCTAGCGAAGTCTTCTAGTCGTACCCACAGCTGGCTTCATTCCTTAGCAGTCATTCGTCCAGCTGTATGTGTAGCTATGCTTGCACCGCGTTCGTCAAGGTGTTATCACGGTAAGGCCTTGAAGCGCGTTGATGAACTCGCAATTCTCTCTGATCCACGTTGACCCATGTTAACAGAATAGCTCGATCCATGCTAACGCACTGAAGCAACTCCATGTTGTTTGTAGAGGCTAAGTCTGCTTGTTCCATGCTGATGAACCGTGGTCACGCGTTGAGCCACTTGTTAAATCCACAGTTCACAGAGCTCGTTCTATGTAGACCTAGCAGACTTGTATGAATTAATGAATGGAAAACATACAAACATGAAACATGAAGTTACTACAAAACAAAGTGTATAGTTCAACGTAGTTCAAACAAGAACAACGTGGTTCTATGTTGAACTAGGAAGAACTACACACTAACAAACTCCCCCTTTTTGAGTCAACTTCATAAGCGGGGGTTCGTAGAGAAACTCCCCCTCAAATTAGTATCATACTCAAAAAGTACAACGTATGACACGAGAAAAGAAACAAACAATCATACGTAAAGTAAAGCAAGAATTAAAACATGCATGCGTAGGGCACAAAGAGATAGCATAATTACAAAGCTCAAAACGAGCAAAAACACCATTGTAGCAAACAAATTACACATAGAACAGAGTAAAAGTGTCAATAGAGAAACAGAAGAAAAATAAGTTCAAAAACGTAGAGCAGGGATAGAAAACACTTGTTTTAAAAATTTAGTCGCTGGCGTCTCCGTCTGACTGTTCAGGAGTGGTATGGTGGCGCAAGTCTTCCTCTTCTTCGTCCGTCGGCTCATCATGTAATTTGTGCTTGGGTTTGTACTGCGTGGCCTTGGGTTTATTTGCCATTTGCTTTCTACGTTGACCAGCACCCTTACCCATAGCAACCTCCCTTTTGGTGAGCATCGAACCACCTGTGTTCATTAAGCCTTTGCCAGCACCTGGAACAAAATCAGCAGCAGCAATGGTGCCCTTTGCAAGAGGCTCTGCGGTGACCCCTGCTTTTGAAACCATTAGTTTGGGCATTTTGGCTCTGTCCACCGTGGAGCCACCGCCTTTCTCTCTTTCAACTACCTTGGTCCCCGAAGAACCAGCACCCTTGGCCGTCTCACACTTCTTCACGGCATCCACTTCCTTAACCGTACCATCAGCATTTTTGACCAGCCCGCCATGCGCATCACCGGCTTCCTTTTTACTTTTCTTATGCGCAGCGCGCAAGTCCGCGACCTCATCAACTTCATCTTCTTCCTCTACGTCCACCTCACTGGCCTTTCTTTTGCCACTCTTCTTTGTGGGACGGTCGTCAGCGTTCCTTGAAGCCTCCATTTGTTCTGCCACAAGGTTGACCAAACCTGATAGACGTCCGTGCAACATCTTCAATGGGCCTAGATCAGCGTACGATGACCCATCTCCCCCTAGACGGGCCGCCCGACGGGACTTCCGGTGCATGTGAGCTGTCAGGCGGGCCACAGCATCAATCGTGCCACGTAGTTGCACGAAGTCCTGGAGGAGCGAGGTCGGCTCACAAAGATACATGTCATCGCACGAGGAATCAGAGTCCTCGGACGTAGAGTCAAGAGTGACATCTATATTACTCTTCGTAGAGCGAAAAGACTTGAGCCCTGCAACCTTTCCCTTTTCTGCCTTTTTAATCTGAAGTGGGACGGCCTGCGAAGCGTTGAACAACGCACGATCTGCAGCCTCATTTCCCAGTCTACGCCATGGGAGGTCTTTGACTTTGTGCTTGGCCATGTATTTGGAGTCAAAACGGAATGAAGTGAGAGGGATCAACGGTGCATCATCATCCTCGTACGTAAAGCCCTGACTGATTAGTAAGGCGCTGATCAGGTGGGGGCACGGCAGGTTGGTTTTGGCAATTTCACCAGCAGACATCTCCCCGTACGAGCTGATCTTATTGAAGACCACTTGACCCAAATCCACCTGGATCCCACGGCTCAATTTATACATCAAGTGTAGTGCGTCTGCGTGGACCACCGAAGTGCTCGTCGTAGGAATCCAGTTGTTGGCAATTATTTTGTTCAAGTGGGTGAAAAATTGAGTCAGCGCGGTGCAAGGGGGCTGGGACGTAGAGGCAAGCCCACCGGTGACGATGAAACCCATCATCTGAGCATCAGGATGCTGCGTAGAGGGAGATTCCCATGTGGCTTTGATGTGGGTTCTTTTGAACAGTTTGTTCAACGTACGAGGGGAAAGATCATATTCCCGCTCACGTATGATGACTTTGCCGTACGATGGGTGAGTGGGATCAGCAAAATTTTGATCGATGTGTGAAAACACAACCCGGTGGACGTAGGCGCTGTAGTCCATGTCAAAATTAATGGCGTTGAGGAGCTCCATCTCTTGCATAAACGCGTGGAGGCCACGTCCCACCCACTTAGCCTTTCCAGCGTAGTGCCGCTCAGCGTTGATATTCTGCTCTGCCAGCGCGTCATAGCGATCACTCGCTGCTTCGTAGTGGAAGTCAGCTGAAAAACCTTCCCCTACGTGGCGCGAGGGAGATGGGACGACAAGCCTGTTCTCCGGCACTTTACCCTCCTCCTCTGCAATAGGCTCTACGTGTGAAGGGGACGGTCGAGCAGGGATAATGACGTTGGGGACCGTAGAGCCACCATCCTTAGGTGAAGTTGTAAGAGCAACTGTACTGGGGACAGTACGTGGAGCAGTTGTAGTGGTGGACTTGGCTGTGCGTTCCAACTCTGCTCTACGGTTGGCCTCCTCAAGTTTGTCCTGTTTTTCCTTGGCACGACGGTCTGCCGCTTCCTTCTCCTTTCTGTCTTTTTCCTCCTTGGCTATACGTGCAGCCTCTTCATCTTTCTGTCTCTGAATTTCAGCTAAACGATCAGCCTCCTCCTGTTCTTTCTTTTTCCTTTCTTCTTCCGCTATACGTAGCCGTTCCAGTTCGGCTAAGCGTTCGTCCTCCTCCTTCTTCTTTCTTTCCTCTTCGGCTCTACGAGCCTCCTCCTCCCTTAGGGCTTTTTCAGCCATCATTTTGGTACGCCGGTGATCAAGAATAGTGGCACGTACAGCAGTGATCTGTGCCTCTAATTCGGTGATTTTGTCAAAATCCTCCTCTGCGGCTTGCGCGGCTGCAAGAGTGGCTTCCTCTGCCTTGAGTTCTATGATTTTGTCAGCGTAGAATGAGGGAGACTCATAGACGGGCTTGGGGGTAGAAGGGGACACTGATGAAGTCATTTTAGTCAGACGTGTAGTAGTGAAAAAACGGCGTAGAGCAAGGAGCAAAAACGGGCGAAGATGGTATGAGCTGGTACGTAGAAGGTAAGAACAGCAGGGAAATATAGTTTCTCTCTCTAAAACACGCAGTAGAAGGTGCACTGTGTGTTTGACTCGGGGGGGTATTTATAGTGTAGCTGAAGCGGTTCAAATTCTGTGGTGTAGAGCGCGCCACGTGTCCAAATGCCAGGTCTGCGTAGGAGTGATTTCAAAAGGTGAAGTGGTGGTGCGCGGACGAGGAGGCATGGAACACTCACGGTGCGTGGAACAGGCAACCTAACTCATCGTAGCTGCAAGGTAGAAAAACAAAAACACCACAACGTACAACAGGAATAACAAACGTTTAGCAGTGAAACTTAGTCAAAGTAGACAAGAAATAAACCAAAGTCCGAAGACGTGTAGATCAACGGAGGGCGAGCGGGCAAATGCACTTGGTCGTGCGCGCAGCTGGAAGAGTTGGGCTGCCAGAGAGTGTGTACAAGCTAGGTACTACAACGTGTAATCAGCACCAAAGTTGCGAGGGATAGCACGCCCTACAAGAATGGTTATGGGTAGGGCAACAATACTTATAATGTAAAATCAGCAAACAGCACAACAAGCAAAGAGTAACACGTAAGACAGGAACGACATTCATGAATACTCAAAGTAGAACACGTAGAGCAGGGGCTACGACACGCATCCCTACGTTGAAATACCCAGATTTCAAATTCACTAAAAATAGTCTTGTCCAACGAAGCCTAAGGAAGCACTTCAAGGTATAGCAGCCTTGCTTCGTATATCAGGAGTACTCTGCAAATTTGTAAAACACGAAATACAGTTAAAGGCATAACAGGCACACACAACGTGGACATACGTACCACCACACAGTGAATCAAAATCGCTGGAAAGAACATTAAGTAGAGATATTGGAGGTAGAGTGACAGTGCTTTATGGACGGTATTGTTATCTTGGCCAGTTCAGCGTGTAATCACAACCATATCTCTTGCTTTCTCAAGCGTAGAACAGGCTTATTAGTACCCAGAGGGGTGTTATAAATGATGTTTCCTGATATATTTTTTTGTTTTCATCATTATATGTATAAGGCCATGTCTTTTGCATTTGCCCGGAGACCAAGTCAGTCAAGACCCGATCCACCGAGGAAATCTTTAGGCCGACTTTTCCTGCTAGACATAGAGCAAACAAAGTTCACTCCAATGAATGGCTTATGATAATATTTAAAGAACAGTATGTCCAAATACTACGTCACTTTGCAACTGTCAACAACTAACCCCACCTTGCTCTACCTCATGGTTCCATTGACAAAATAAACAGCTGTGGGTAGAGGTAGCCATTTGCGGCCTACTACCCTTCAAAAGGCACCCATGCAGAGAGACTTCCGGAGGAATAAAAATCTTTCCGAAGCAAGTGGTTTTGTGAAGAAGTCTGAGAGTTGTTTCTCCGTAGGAACATGTTCCATTACCACCTTACCCCGTTCTACCAAGTCTCGAATGAAGTGATGTCGTATGTCAATATGCTTGGTCTTTGAGTGTTGTACCGGATTCTGACTTATCTTTATAGCACTTTGGTTGTCACAGTACAAGGTTAGTGGCGTGCTATGAATGTGATAGTCGGCAAGCATTTGTTGAAGCCATAGCATTTGGGTACAACAACTCCCGGCAGCCACATACTCGGATTCGGCGGTGGATAGAGCAATGCAATTTTGCTTCTTGCTATGCCATGAAACAAGGTTGTTTCCTAAGAAGCAGCACCCACCACTGGTGCTCTTCCTTTCATCATTGTCTCCGGCCCAATCTGCATCTGCAAAACCAACAAGATAAGAAGAGGTATCTTTAGTGTACCAAAGACCAAGGTTTGTAGACCCGGCCACATAACGAAGGATACGCTTCACAGCAATAAGATGCTCTTCCTTTGGTTGAGCTTGGTAGCGGGCACAGAGGCACACACTATACATAATGTCCGGTCGAGTGGCTGTGAGGTAGAGCAAGCTACCAATAAGAGATCTGTAGGTAGAAATATCAACATCATTGCTCTTCTCAGCTCTACTTAGCTTGTCAGTGGTAGCAATAGGAGTTTTCATAGGTTTAGCATCCGCCATATCAAACTTCTTGAGCATGTTGATGGCATACTTAGTTTGAGAAACGAACATACCATCCGGTCGTTGAGAAATTTGAAGCCCAAGAAAGTGACTTAGCTCCCCCTCCAAGCTCATTTGAAAAGATGAAGCCATGGCATCTGAAAATTCTTTAACCAAGCGGTCATGGGTAGCACCAAACACAATGTCATCCACATAGATCTGAGCAATAAGCATTTCATTCTTGACGATTTTGATGAAGAGAGTGGTGTCGGCATTTCCACGTGTAAACCCAAATTTCAAAAGAAAGTCTGTGAGACAGCTATACCAAGCACGAGGTGCTTGTTTCAATCCATAGAGGGCCTTGTGAAGAAGGTAAACATGGTCCGGCTTGTGAGGGTCCACAAACCCCTTAGGTTGTTCAACATATGCTTCCTCATCCAACACTCCATTCAAAAAGGCCGCCTTCACATCCATCTGTCGTAACAGAATATTTTTGTAGCACGCCACAGCAATAAGTAGCCGGATGGACTCTATGCGTGCCACGGGAGCAAAAGTGTCTTCAAAGTCAATTCCTTCAACTTGGGTGTACCCTTGAGCAACCAGTCGCGCCTTGTTGCGCACTATTTGATTGAATTCATTGGTTTTATTCTTGTAGATCCACTTGGTACCAATAACATTAACACCCTTTGGTCTTGGGACCAAATACCACACCTTATTCCTTTCAAACTCATGTAGTTCTTCCTGCATAGCCGCAATCCAGAAATCATCGAGAATAGCCTCCTTTATTTTTTTAGGCTCAATTTCGGAGACAAAGCTCATTATGCCCACGTCTGGAGATAGGAGAGCCAAGTTAGAAAACGTGGTAGGATAGCTAGCGGGCAAAGTGTCGGTAGAGCAGGTAGAGCGAGTAACACGTTGGTTGAGATCACCAATCATTTGTTGGTTTGGGTGTCTCTTTCGAATGTAGGCGGGAGGACCCGAGTTTGGTACTTCGATAGAGGTAGAGGCTCCAGTGGTACCTAGAGCAGGGTTAGACGAGCTTGGATTCAACCCTTCATCATTGCTTTCCGAAGGAGTACTGTCACAGGAGTTGTGATTAGTAGAATGATCATGTGATGGTGTGACTGATCCTACACCCTGATCTACCTCTCCTTCAACTAATACTTCTGCCAGGGGTAGAGCAGGGTTAGATGCTTGTTGTTGCAAGGTAGACTTGGACGGACTCTCGTGAAAATGAAGTTCATCAAACTTGATGTTAGTTGATTCTTGCACCGTCTTTGTACGTAGGTTAAACACGCGATAAGCATGACTATTAAGGGCGTAACCAACAAAAATAGCCCTGTCCGACCTTGGATCAAACTTTTTCAAGGCATCTCTATCATTTAAAATATAGCAGATGCATCCATACACACGGAGATGAGCTACATTTGGTTTCTTGGAGGTGAGCAATTCGTAGGCCGTACATTGAGTGCCGGCGCGAATACTTATCCGGTTGACCACATAGCAGGCCGCACTCAAGGCTTCTGCCCAAAAACCCTTGGCCATACCCGCAGCCACCATCATCACTCTTGCCATTTCCTGTAGAGTCCTGTTCTTCCTCTCTACAATTCCATTTTGTTGCGGAGTCTTTGGGGCAGAGAATTCATGGTGAATCCCTTTACGAGTGCAATATTCAACAAATACTCCGTTTTGAAATTCACCTCCGTGGTCACTTCTTATACGTTGGACTCTTTTGGTGTAGGTGGTGCGGATCCTACGAGCTAAGGACCGAAAGGCTTCAAAAGCTTCATCCTTTGTTCCAAGGAAATTCACCCATGTATACCTTGAAAAATCATCCACAATAACAAGAGTGTACCACTTGTTTCCCAAACTTTGCACTTCCATGGGTCCCATTAGGTCCATGTGGAGTAGTTCAAAACACTCAGTAGTTCGGTTGTGGGTAGAGATAGCTGGATGAGGGGATCGAGTTTGTTTGCCCATCTGAAAATCTCCACAGACTCTCTTGTCAATCTTGGGTAAGCTATCTATGCCTCTGACAGCCTTTATTTGAACTAACTTCTCAAGATTTCGAAGGCTGGTATGACCAAGTCTTTGATGCCAAATATCTACCTCGTCAAAGGTAGAGGTACTTAGGCATGATTCACTAATGGCATAGCAATTGTTCTTTGCACGGGCAGCTGTGAGAATACATTCTCCTTTAGTGTTGTACACTTCACAATTCTCCTTATTGAACTTTACATTAAGGTCATCATCACACAATTGACTAATGCTTATGAGATTTGCACACAAGCCATCTACAAGCAACACATTCTTCAGTGCGGGTAGACCCTTAACATTCAAGGTACCACTACCCACAATACTTCCCTTTGCTCCCCCTCCATACGTAACGGGACCACCGGAGTGAGGAACAAAATCAATAAGAGAGTCTTTGGTCCCGGTCATGTGTCGCGAGCACCCACTATCAAAATACCATGTTTCTTTTGTAGTGCCCTTAGCCACAGTGAATGCAACATTGCATTTTACTTCTTCTTCCTTTCTTCTCCAAACTTGTTTATTCTTCTTTTTCACTGGTGTGGGAAGAGCTGCTTTGACTTTCCATACTTGTTTAGCTTGACTTTGGATAGGTTTCAAAATGGGTCTCCAAACTTGTCTCATCCTCACACCGTGCATGTTCGAGTCATCAATACGCTTGTAGCAAAACGGTTTGATGTGCCCCTTCTTCCCACAATAATGACATACATATATTTTCTTATAAGTTGGGGAAAAATTCTTCTTCTTATGAGCAGTGGTGCCCGTAGTTGAGTGTAGTACCGGAATAGAATTGGGAGATCGAGCTTTCCAAGAAGACACACTTGTAGAGTTAGATGTCTTAGATCGATTCGTAACATTACGCGTGAAGTTCTTCTTATCATGGGTAGAGCCGGAGTTAAGAATCGGTGTCAACAAGGACATTGAAGCATTTTGGAGCAGAGGTTTGATAGTAGTGCGTTTGAGAATTTTCACATTTGAGGTAGAGGCCACGTTTCCTTTGGATGTCTGAGCATCCTCCGGCTTAGCCTCATTAGACTCAATAGTGGTTTTATCTTTAGCATGTACGAATTTAGGAGTAGAGTAAAGAGAGTCGGAGTAAACGGAATCAAAAGTTTCCTTAAATCCAAGACCAAAGTGCTTGGTGTTAACACAGTTCAACATAGAGTCAAGTTTAGAAGTGCCAGTATTAAGCTTCTTAAAAAGACAATTTGCAACATCCAATTTGTCCTTTGCTTGATAAAGCTCCTTGGTGCGCATAGCATAACCTTCCTCCATTTTGGCTAGGGAATCTCTGAGAAAGTCCTTCTCCGAGTCTTCTTTGTTGACGATTTCCTCCAGCTCCTTTACCTTCTTCAAGGCTCTCTCCAGCTCCAACATCACCACATCAAAGTCCTTCTTGTTCACCTTCTCAGCAGAGGGGGTAGAGTTGGCATCCTTCCCAGTCATGCCTGCAACCACAGAGGTATAACAAAAAATATTTTCATGAGTGGCCAAGTCAGCTTGGTCAACCTCATACTCCTCATCACTCTCACAATCAATGGCACTTAAGAGTGCATTGACATTATGTGGCTCCACCATCTTTCCCTGCTCTTCCTCAGACGAGTACAATGAGTCATCTCCATCAAACACCAAATAGCTGACATCCATATTGTTTTTCCGGTGTAGATTTGGGCACTCATTCTTCACATGCCCCATCCCCTTGCACTCAAAGCACTTGATCTTAGACATGTCTTTGCCGGGGGTGCTAGAAACAAACCTACGGTTGGGGCTATACCCCTTAGAGCCAGCAGCAGGTGGAGTAGAGTAAGAGCTACCAGTGCTCCTTTGGTTACGGAATTGTTTGAACCTTCTCTTCCTCTTGATGTCTTGGCGAACCAAGTAACTCACCGAATCTTGGAGGGCAGCAAACTTGTCGGGATTAGGAGAGTTGAGAAGATTGAGAGCTTCACTCTCATCGTCGGAGTGTTCAGCAAGAAAGGCATTCTGATCGGTAGACTGAGGAAGAGGAGTTCCTCCTGTGTTGTTAGAGGTAGAGCTGGAACCACTCTGAGTAATAGCAAGTGCCTTCATCGAATTTTCAAAGGGAGTCATGGAGTAGGACTTGTCCTTCAATTTTTGATTCAACTCATAATTCTTTAAGTGACTCATAATTTCGTTGTAGTCCCCAGAGAGACCTAGCTTTGTATCTTCCATAGTTGTCACTTTCACGGAGAACTTCTCTGTTACACCTCGAAGCACCTTAGTGCAAATAAGTGGAGGAGGTATGGGGTCTCCGAGTTCTTGGCATTCGCTCACGATAGCCATAATCTTGTTGAAGAAGGAGTCGAGGTCCTCATCTTCCCTCATTTCAAGCTTGTGGAATGTAGTAGTGAGTCCTCTTAGCTTGGACTTCTTGATACTCTCACTTCCTTCACACATTCTCTCCAAAGTGTCCCACACATGCTTAGCAGACGTGAGGTGTTTCACGATTTGGAACATGTGAACGTCTATGAGATCGGTAATGATGTGGATAGCTTTGGAATTGAAGGTAGCTGCTTCATGTTCGGCGTTGGTCCACGTAGTTTCCTCCTTGACACGCACATCATTGTCTTCATCAGTGTAGGTAGGAGGACTCCATCCATGTAGAACAGCAGCCCACACACGTGAGTCTACATTCTTGAGCTTCAACCGAGTTTTGCTCTTCCAGTAAGAGTAATTTGACGAGTTAAGGATGACGGGTTTGAGGACGGTAAATGACTCCATTGTAGAATCTCTTCCTAGGATCACACCAAAGATGGTGAACTTGCTCTGATACCAATTGAAATTGTGTATTTTGTACTTGGTTCTACCTAGAACTGTATTGTAAAGGGTAGAGTACAAACACTTAACACAATTTGAGATTCTAAAGAAAAACTCTTTTGTATTACTTGTAAAGGGTGGAACCACTTACAAACACATATACAAAATTCTAGCGAATCTTGTAGAAAGGTCAACACGACCAAAAACTAAGTCTATGTAGAACTATTCTAGCGAAGGGTCCTACTAAGACTAAACTCACAATAGAGCCGGAGCTTTCTAGCGAAGTCTCTCGGTCTACAAATTTTCTCTCTCTAGAAAATGTCAAATCAATGCGTGAATAGTGAATTCCAACAACCCGCTATTTATAGGTGTCGAGAAATAGGGTTTCCGGAATTCACGCTTAATGGGCCGGGCCCAAAGCATCTTCATGGAATATTCGAGATTCCATTTCAGTTGTACTTGACGAACCCAGCTCTACCCACGGCCACACTAGCGTGTCTTCGTGCGTCGAGCTCGTGGAGGGCATAACTGGTTTACTTGGCGTTTTTCACTGGACTATCATTCTTCTAGCGAAGTCTTCTAGTCGTACCCACAGCTGGCTTCATTCCTTAGCAGTCATTCGTCCAGCTGTATGTGTAGCTATGCTTGCACCGCGTTCGTCAAGGTGTTATCACGGTAAGGCCTTGAAGCGCGTTGATGAACTCGCAATTCTCTCTGATCCACGTTGACCCATGTTAACAGAATAGCTCGATCCATGCTAACGCACTGAAGCAACTCCATGTTGTTTGTAGAGGCTAAGTCTGCTTGTTCCATGCTGATGAACCGTGGTCACGCGTTGAGCCACTTGTTAAATCCACAGTTCACAGAGCTCGTTCTATGTAGACCTAGCAGACTTGTATGAATTAATGAATGGAAAACATACAAACATGAAACATGAAGTTACTACAAAACAAAGTGTATAGTTCAACGTAGTTCAAACAAGAACAACGTGATTCTATGTTGAACTAGGAAGAACTACACACTAACAGTACTATCTCAGCCTAGGGCTATTTCTGTCAATTCTCGTCGGCACCCGGGCGACGAAAATGAGCCTCGTCTATTTCTTCGATTTCGCTACGGTAAATGCCTCCACATTTACCGGTTGGTGCGTCATGGCTTCCACGTTTCTCAGCTCTCTTGTCGGGTGTGTATTCTTTTTCCTTTCCTTTTTTCGGTTGATCTTTATTAATTTATTGTATCTTAATGTCTCTCTTAGCAAACAAGCATAGGTTTTATTTAATTTTAATTTTATTTTGATATTGAACAGAACTGGATGTTTGGTCTATTTGGTGGAAAGGGCAATCAAGTGCGTGGATTATTCCGCTACCCTTTATATTATCCACCTCCTCATTTGCTTCTCGTATGGAGGTTGGCCCTCGTCAACTACGTGGTGGGTCGTGAACATTTCCAGCCTAGGGTTGATGGCAATCTTAAGTGAACGTTTGTGCATGAAGCGCGAATTACGCGAAATCCAGATAAGATATCGATCAAGTAAGCCCATTTATTTTTCTACTGATTTCATTGTTGTCAAGCATATATATATACCAAGCACAATAGAGTGTTTGTAGTTTCTTTAAGAGGTGTTTGTAATATTGAAAGATAACTCTTTTTTTTTTGTTCATTTACATTTTCATTGTGAGATCCGTTCTCAAAAATGTATTTGATGGATGTATCCATGTCTACAATTATTGGGATTATTGCCGTTCATATACTCAAGCTTTCCGTTTTTTTTTTTTAGTAAATGCGAATGAGGAAGCCTAAAAACAAGTTTTACTTTAGGAGGTGCTGCTGTTGAAACTGACACCGAGTGGATACACAAAGAGAGCGTAGAACAAATAAAGATCATGGTTTTACTAATTATTGCAATTTATTTATTTTCAAAAGTAATTTTGCAGGTTCTATAATGTGGGAATAACTACTTTTCATGTATCGAAGTCAGTAATGAAATTAATACAAAAAAATAGAATTTCGACCACAGTGGGAGTCGAACCCACGACCTTTTGATCCGAAGTCAAACGCGCTAATCCACTGCGCTATGCGGTCTCGTTGTACAGTACTTTTCAAAGCTATATTATATACGTTTAATAAAAAAGTATTACCAAATTCCACTCACCAATATTAGACATTTAAATGTTGAGACTGAAGATTGATTTTGTTACTTATGGGTTGTTCGAGTCGATTTTCAATAAGAATCACTGTCGAGTTCAAAACCTTCGATTTTTCGGATTGTACCTTTGGTTTCGGGCATTACAAGTCACGACTCTGAGTAAACGATCATTTTCCCTACAAAAGTATTTTCGTACCAATCTCTTAATTCGTGTGTGCTTCTATTATTTTGGGTAGGACGGACTGAGTAGTAGAGCAACTTGTGGGCCCAAGTTGAGGGAGAAAGAGATGCCGCCAAGAATAGTGAGCGCATCCCCGGCGTAATTTAGCAACCACCCCATCACACAAACTCAAAAAAAAAAAAAAAAGGAAAACCGAAATTACGTCCTCGGCTATTCTATTCTTCAACCCCAAAAAAGATGCAACCTTTTCCCCACTTTCCTTCCCACCCAACACAAACACAACACGAGCCTTGAAATTTCTCCCAACAGTTTTCACTTCCTTTTTCTCAAGATTTTCCCGTGAAAAAAAAAACCCTATTTTCTCAGAAATTTCATGAAAAATCTCTCTTGTCTTTTCGTTCGTCGGAGCTTCAATCTTTAATTTGGGGCTTTTCACTGTGGAAAAATCGAATTGTTTCAGGTGAGATTCGTAATGGGTTTTTGTTTTTATCAATTATTACTAATTTGGGATCAGTAAAGATACGATTTTTAAGTAGGATTTTGGTTTTAATTTCTTGTGATTCATGCTCGTATTTTTTTTTTAATTAGGGTACTTTTCTTTGTTAATATCCCTAATAATGGATCAGATTTTGTTTTCCTTCCTAAAATTTACTGGATTTTTTTCACGTTTTATTACATGGTAACTTTACTCCCTATGAATTCAACTGTTTAGAAATTTTTGTTCTGAGTTTTAGTGTTTTCACGCATTTAGGTTGTTCTGAAGAACCCTATCGATGAAAGCATGATCTGTGGTTGGATTTCAGCATAAATTTTACTATTAAACCGTATTCGAAAAGTTGCCATTTATTGTTTGTTTTGGATCACAATGGAGGACGAGGGCGATGTCACTTACAAACCCAACCCTTACCCCGTAAATCGCAAAACCCATCCAGCCGAAACCACCACTTACCCTAAAAGTGTCGCCAACTCATCATATGCCCAGAAGCATGATGTCATCGACGATGACGATGATGACGAAGATGGCAATAACTACAACGAGCCGGATGACGATGAAGATGATGATGATGGGAATGGTGTCCAGAGGATTCCTAATGACGACTACGAGCAGAGTGACTACTACAGCGAAGTGCAGAGGCACCCGAAGAAGAAGAAGCTCAAAACCATAATCTCGAGCTACGAGTTTGCTCCGCGTGTACCGAAGGCTCCGTCGGTTGTACCCACTCCCCCTCCGAAGCCTTCCTATGGTGGGAGAAATCCTCTCACTGACTGGACAGAGCATGAGACCATGATTCTATTAGATGCTTGGGGTGAGAGATTCCTCAAGCAAGGGAGAAAGAGCCTCCGGTCTGAGGAGTGGCAGGAGGTTTCGGAGAAGGTGTCTCAAGAGTCGAGGATCGAGCGGACAGACACGCAGTGTAGGAACCGTTTGGATACGTTGAAAAAGAAGTACAAAAAGGAGAAGATGAAATTCGGAGGTAATGGTAAGGGTTTTGTTAGCGAGTGGGTGTATTTCAAGAAAATGGATGCGCTCCTGTCGGCAGCGCCGGCGGGCCGGGCTGGGCTTTCGTGTGGGCTTGACTCTGGGGGTTTTGTGTTTGCGGGCCCGGGGGATTGCTTTGGCAGGCCGAACGGGCTGGATGGGACTAGGGATAGGGATAGGGATAGCCCGAGGGGTTCAGAGTCAACTGAGGATGCCGAACTGGTTAGGCCGATAACAGCCCTTCGTCATTCGAGGGCGAAAAGAAATGGAAAGAGTAAAAGAAGTGGGAGAAGTTACAGTTCTAATACTAACAATAGGTCTTTCAAGTTGCTGGCGGATTCTTTTCGGAAATTTAGCGATATTTACGAGAAGATCGAGCATGGCAAGAGGCAACAGATGGTGGAGTTGGAGAAGATGCGGATGGATTTCCATAGGGATTTGGAGATGCAGAAGAGGGAGATTCTCGAGAGGGCTCAAGCAGAGATTGCTCGAATTCGACAGGGGGATGGAGAAGGAGATGAAGATGAAGACGATGATGATGATGATAACAACGCTGCTGTGTCTGCGGAGAATGTTAGCGGTTGAGTAAAATGTGACGTTCGTTTTCAAAATTAATCGTGTTTTCCCTTTTTTGTGGTGTTTTGCAGATGAATGTGTACTTGGAGTTGTTTGTATTATTGTAGCGGTGTGTGCCTTAGTTGGATCTGCAAAGACAATAAAAAAGTTGTGTAACTGAGAGAGTTGTATTATGTTGGGAGATTATCATTGTTTTTTTCTATGGGATTTCTTGATTCAGGAAGGATGTGTGATTTGTGAAGGGGGAGTGCTGTTCATTTTATTGTTAATTGTAAAAGGTGTCCTTAGGTTTAACCTATTTACATAAACAAAGCCTGAAGTTCAGCATAATTACCTAAATGAGCAACTGTAGTCTTTAGTTGTGCAAACACAAATACTATCTATTTCCCAAAAAAAAACTTGGTATTCTATCTAATTGTCTCGATATTGATACATATGTGTAATGCAAAAGCTTGGTCATCGAAACTAGGTACTCTATTGAATTGCCTCAATAATAATCTGTGTAATGCAAATACTCATCACTATTCTACACCTAGTTAGGATGACCACTTCAAATTTGCAATGATGTGTAGGTTGTATTCAAGGTACAAGATGAAAATGTAGAACTTATTTGCAAATTTCAAAAATAAAATACAATAAATCATAGTAAAAATTATATTTCATCAAAATCCATATTTGTATTAATATAGAATCAAGTCAAATCTAAAGATAATTTTAAATGCAATATTTTTTTCAAAAAGAAACGGAAAAATCCATAATTGGTTCATCAGGCTATTCATTACAACCATACTCAAAAACAGGATTTTAAAGACTCGCATATAAAAAAAACTGTTCTTTTCACCACCTGCTTAGAAAAGTACAAGGAAGACGGGATCCAAATTTCAAGGTTCTGATAAGTCGGTACAAAAAAAGGCTGTCCCTGCATATAAAATGTATAGTATAAATAGTGGTCTACGAACTTATGCAGAATTCGGAGAAGTCTCAGGTTTGTCTGTTTCCATGGGCTCAGCTGCTGAATCAATTTCGTTGGGATCGACATTTGGGCCTGGGGATGAATTAGTGTTGTCGGCCCCTTGAGAATGTGGTTCGCCTCCTTGGGAGGTTGCTGGAGAGGCTGGCTCAGGAGTGGTGGCTGGTTTTGCTACGGGCTTCGGTTTCATCATTATAGGCCTGCAAAACCTGTGGAACCAAACAGGGTATTAGATCACGCAAAGGAAAACTATAAACACCTAAATATATAAATTCTGCATCCAAAGTAATCAGTGAAATGACTATGAATTTTTACCTCAATATAGTACTGACAGGCGACAGCATTGCTCATTTATTTTTGGATGCGTGGGTGGGAATATAAGAATATTAAATTGCATCTTTAAACAGAAACCCTAGTTTCTCTAGAGACTCAAAAGTACCCAATATATCCAAGAAATTTAAGAATCCCAACAAACCGAACACATAGTTCTTAAAACAGGGTTACTTAGTCATACAAGTGTAAAGATGACCAGCTTTGCACACAACTAAAACTGTAGGGTACTAAAGTGTACAATGTACTTGGGCAAGTCACTGGAAGTTTTTTTGAAATTTAAGCACAAAAATGAAGTAATGAATGAGTTTCAAAATACCTATCCAGGGCCTCGGCCTTTTTCCGCACATCACCAGACAAAAGAACTGGTGTGGCATGCTTTGGGAGTGTATCCTGCTGCTGCTTTTTCTCTCTCAGCCAGGCTTCAGCTTCCACACACTCGCTCAATACCTAGGCACAGAGAAATATTTAATAAAACGATATCAAATTATGTGCGTGTGAAATAGACGTGTACCTTTTGCTTCTCTTCTAAATCAATGTGGTCAAATTTTGCTTCATTGGCTACAGCTGCATCCCTATAACTGTTGATGCATTGAGTGAATTGGTCAATAATAGAACCCCTCTCGGTGAACTCCTTGTAGCGTGTCTCTATAGGATCACCTTGCTGCAAAATTTGATTGCTTAAATTAGAAAACATGTTTCCCAGACGAAGAAAATGATGGATGCGCCTTTTTTAATCTATAAGCACCAACACCTTTAAGGTCTGAGCATCTAAAGATGTAAGAATCTTTATTTAGAATATAAGATGATAGAGAATACGTAGTATTTGTATTTAAATTGTTACAAATCAAAGGGAAACATGCTCAAACTCCTAAATTCTCAGAACAAAATAAAAAATTCCCAAAATCCTATTTTGGAACCAGAGTATAATATTTCTGTATGAAATACAGACCTTTTAGGGATCATTTAATCTACAAAACATGTCATAAAGAGATTCCAAGTATCTTGCAACAGTTTCAGGTAAAAAGACACAAAGAGACAAACAAGACTTTGCTCAATAACACTTTACCTTCATCAACTCCTCCAGCTTGGCAACGTAAACACCTTTTGTTTCATCCTCGCCGTCCTCGTACAGCCAATCTTCTACCTGCTGGAGTGTTGCAATAAACTGCTCTCTCTCGGAGTCGGTTACGAAATCATGATACTTGTCATTAAGCTGAAGATATGAAAAATAAATCAATAAATAAATAAATGATACTAGTAATATTTTTAGAGGCCAACCCAAACCACAATAGAGGATTGTTTTGACATTTCCTTCAAAATCATGAGAACAATTACTATATAAACTATAAACCAACAGTTATCTTCTTCGCATACAATATAACACACTTTTCCAAACATACCTTGTTCCTTGTTTCATAAACATAGGCCTCAACAGCATTCTTTTTGTCTTTGGTTTCTTCCATAACACGGTCCTGTAAAGCCATCTCAAATTCCTTCTCCACAGCTTTTTGTAGATCTGCAGTCGCAAGCCCTCCATAGACAACTTCAGATACAGGTACACTTGTCTTTGTAACCTTTTTCTTAGGAGCCTCCACCTGATACGCAGTAAAACCACATTAAGCTCGTAGTGTGATGGCACTATTCATACAAGATACGAAGTCATGTAATTTGCAAATTAATGGGCAATGGTGGTGGAGAGGGTAATAGTAATAGTTGTTTTTTTCCTTTTTTGTTTCCCAATAACAAAACCCAGTATTAATTAAATCTATTCAAATAAAGTAAATACAAAAGGAGAGAAGCACAACAATCTTTTAAATTTGACTAATTAAGTATTAGATGCTAAACCTTGCTATCTGTTTCCATCTGGACCGGCTCCGGAACACCATTTTCAGATGCAGCCCCATCAGTTGGGGTGGAACTTTTGGGAGCATTATCAGCAGGAATTTCATCAGTTTCCATCTTGGTTGGTTCCTTCACAGACTCCTCGCTGACTGGAACATCTGTTTCATCCCCTTCCAAAAGCTGCTTCAAATAAGACAACTAAATTAAATAAATGAATTTAATCTACATATTAGTCACTGGTAAATATGCATACTAGACAATTCCTTAAAAACAAAGTCCATGATGAACATAACATTCAGATATAAATTAAGCAATTTATAATGAGATCTCACCATCGCGGATTCAACCGAGACAATTCCATGGAGATTCAAGCGTGCTTTGACCTTCAGTTTCGCCTTCTCGCTATATTTCGATTGGAAAGGCCCAATCTGTATACAACACAATGATAAAATGAAGGGCAACAGAAGTCATAAGAGATAGCTAAAGACAGCAAAAACTATCATTTTAGCTTAAACTGCACAGCATACTTACGGTGTAACTGCTAATCTTTGCAGGTGCCTGCAACTCGCTAGCATCAGCATATTGCACATCTATCGAGAAAGTGCCAGACCTATAGAAAGTCAAGGCTTTCACACTTGGAATTGGATTACCCTTCGGGAAAACAACAGTGCTTTGTTGATTATCAACTGCCCCGTTTTGATTTTCCGAAGAAAGAGCTTTCCATGACAAGGCAATGGGGAAAGGGAAGTTCTCAGTAACCTGTTTAAACAAAAAAGCAAGCAGATCTTGCTCAGTACAGATTCCTCGACTCTTCTAGAATGAAATACATAAACGAAGAAAATCATTATATGATAAAAACAGTCAGTAGGAATTATACCTGGAACTCCCGCACTTTAAATGTTGGACTGAGAATAGCACACTGTAACGCACAACCTTTGGCTACACATTCACTTGCATTCATTGTTCTCCTGGGCTCCTTCCCAAAGAACTCAGCCAAGATCTTGAAAACAGCAGGCACACGAGACCCCGAGCCAACAACCTCAACCGAATGTATATTCTCAGTAGTCAGCCCTGCTTCTGCAAGAGCTTTCTCCAATGGCTTTCTCACGCGTTCCAAAATGGGAATGCTAATCTGCTCAAACTCGTCTCTCTTGATGAAACCTCTAACATCCTTCTCCTCCATCAAACACTCAATGTTAAGGGGTGCCTCAGGATTTGCACTGAGAACCTTCTTCAACTTTTCACATGTCGCACGGAGCCTTATGCATGCCCTGGCATTCTGATAGACATCAATCTTGTATTCATCCTTGAATTTGGCAGCAAAGTGCTGGAAAATGACTTCATCAAAATCTCTGCCACCCAATGAACGATCAAAAGCATGAGACAATATCTTCAGTTGACCTTTCTTGAATGCAGCAATACAAACTTGCATACTACCATGCCCAACATCAACAAAAGCAACATTCAAAGGTTCGTTCTCAGGCAAGTCTGTCTTATAGATGCCGTATGCTAAGGCAGTAGCAGTTGTCTCATGAAACAGACGGAGAGGGTTCAACCCAGCAATTTTGGCAGCATCAATGACCGCTCTCCTCTGGAGATCAGTGAAATAAACAGGTATCCCAATGCAACAATCTACAACTGCAGTATTCAGATTCTTTTCGGCGATGATTTTCAAGTCAGAAAACACCATACCCAGAACCTGTGTAGGGGTGAATGTCCTGTTTTCACCCAAATAACGGGCATTTATCAATGGATAACCGTCTGGGCCTTCAGTCACCTGGAAAGGCAAAGATTTGATGTCCCGCTGAAGCTCAGGGTCAGAGAAATGACGTCCAACCAGCCTCTTGATTTGGGATATCGTGTTCTTTGGATTCATCATGCTTGATGCGGCACCAGCTGTCCCAAGAAAGCGCTGCTTGTCGCCGAAGCAAACAATAGCAGGAGTTTCGCGCTTTGACTCGTCATTGAGCACGACATCAATACCTCTTTGTCTTGCAACTGCAACGACACAGCTCTCATTCCCGAAATCAAATCCCACCACACTCATGTTTGTTTGATGGGTTTTGAGGTTACTAAAGTCACTCGATAAGACAGATAATAACAACCTGAAACATAAACAGTAGAATACATTAACACCATTAAACATCAAGCCAGTGACTCGAACGGAAAAATGGTTAAGAGGTCACAAGGCGAAATCTTTGCCTTCAGAGGCTTAGCTCAGAAAAAAGAAAAAAATCATGATTCTAAGACATTAAAACGTTACTGATTACTCAGCTTGTGTTACTGAAGAGAAGCACATCAAAAATTAAATCGCTCAAACCTCAAATCACATACGGCAAAGATTTGGCTTCCACTGAAGATTAAGTGTGCTTCTATATTGATTTATTTTATGAAAAATAAAAGCAACACGATCGATGATATGAAAACAAGAAGAGTTCAAAAATTCGATCAAGCAAAAAATCCGACATAACACATAAATCCTCGACCACAAAAACCCATGAAACAAACGACCAGAATAGATCTGAAAACTGAATCGAAGAAACAACAAACTGAGATCGATTCGACATCTACATTACCTGATTACAGATCGAGTTCGCCGCGCTGAATCGCCTCCAGAATTTTCAGTCCAAAAAGACGATGGCGGTCGTTATGTAGAGAGCAGGAAGGGTTTGCGGAGAGAGTTTAGTAGAAATACTTTTTTTTAACAAATATAAATATATAATAAATAATTAAATAAAAAATATCGGAAATTCTGAAATTTTAGATGGATCTAGTAGCTTCTAGGGCGATCTAACTCTTACCTTTTCTTGTAATTTGGTTATTTAGTGGGCCGGACCGCAATATTGACCCGTTTGAGAAATTTCGGCATTGTGAATATGGCCCACTAGCCCTATTCCATATTCAACTTATAAAGCCCACTATCTTACAGCCCAGGACACATCGATACTACGAAATAGGGTGGGCATGGGTAGAGCTGTCAAAATCTGGCCCGGCCCACTGGGCCGGCCCGACCGGCCCGAATTCATACGGGCTTGGGCCTCAAATATAGAGGCCCAAAAAGAGTCGGGCCTTTTTGGCCCGACCCGACAAGCCCGACGGGCCGATGGGCTTGGGCCGGGCTTAGCCCGACTTTTTTGGCCCAGCCCGACCAATAATTTCATAATTTTTTTAAATATTTTTTTAATTACAAATAATAAGAAAACTTAATATTTTTACATATTTATTTGAATAAACTATTTAAAATCATAATATTTATTAATTTAACTATCATTTTAGTATATAAATATTATTTTATAAGTATAAAAATATATAAAATTATTATTTTAAATTAATTTATAGAATTTAATTTAATTAAAATATTTTTTTTAAATGAAAATTTATCGTTTATTATGTTTCTTTAATTAATTAAAGTAATTTACGATTTTAAATTAAAATTTATATTTTTTTTATTATTTAAATTGACGGGCCAAAAAAGCCCGATAGCCCGAATGCCCGCTTAGGGCCGGGCTGGGCCTGGGAATTCCAGGCCATTGAAAATTCGGGCCGGGCCAGCCCGGCCCGTGTAACAGTCAAAGCCCGATGTGCTTGGGCCGGGCCGGGCCGGCCCGGCCCGGCATTTTGACACCTCTAGGCATGGGACCGGGATTAAAATCTTGTCCGTCCGGAAAATAATTTGTCCTGGCTTTTTTATTTGTCTCGGAATTGAATTAAGCTGAAGTTCGAATCTAAAATCTTTGATTCTTAATTCGAGGGTCAACCAACTGAGCTAACAATTCTTGAGAAAGCAGAATCTTGAGAAAGCAGAATTGAATTGTTTAAGTTAATTTTGTTTTTATTTATAGAATTGAATTGTTTAAGTTAATTTTGTTTTTATTTATGTATTTTTTTATAATATTATAAAATGAATCAATTAAAATCACAAATGTCACGAGTTTTCCCAATATCTTATACAAGTGTTTTATCGATCAAGGGTATTTTCGTTTTTCTAGATACATTTTTTGTAAAAATAGATTAAGGGTATTTTCGTCTTTCCAGATACATTTTTTGGAAATAGATTAAAGGTATTTTCGTCTTTCCAGATACATTTTTTGGCCTAATTGGAACAAAAAAGCCTAATTGGTTGTAAGTAAAATCGATTGTTGAAATTAAACAAAAATCTGCAAGTCGTCTCTTCTTCTATAACTTACATGTATCGTTTTTTGTTGTCATCAGTTTACCTTAAGTAGGGGGCACTATGCCTCCTCCTATTGGGAACCGGAACGAGTGCCTACGTGCATGAAATCTAGTCTCATAAATGTGCGGATTAATCCATTTGATGAGTTCAAAGCACATGATTTTGAGTCGATTAGATATATTTTGAAGAATGCTCTAGTGCTGAAGATGTTTGAAATAGATTCACATTCCTATCGTAGTTCCAATATCAAGAAAGAGCGTGAGATGCTTGGTAGAATCTCATTGCTTGAGCGAGGATCGGAGTCTTGCCAACTTTCCTATTATTGAGATTATTATGAATATTATTGTTTTGTTTACGTTAGTATTCAACGACCGTATGTTCCTTTCCTCTTTGTGGTGTAGTCCACTGTATTGACATTCAACCGAATATGGTCAAACAAGTGTTTTTGCTATTGGATAGTAGTATCTTGTTACTATTGATAGTTGCATGTATTAAGTATTTAAGTTCAATCGCATCCAATGTAAAACAAAGGTAAGTATTTAGTTAAGTTACTGAAGAACATGGTAAGAGTCGCTGGATAGGTATGGTTAGCTTTTCGAATTGAAGGAGCAACAACTCCTTGTACATGTACAACTTTTAACAAAAACTTTGAACGCAGCCCCAAAATATGCAAATAAAAATAAAAATATAGATATATAATAGTAAAAATAAAAAATGAAGGAATTTTTTTTGGTTAAAGGTCAATTGCAAAAAAAAAAAAAAAAAAAAATATAAAAAAAATAAAAATAAAAAATTCGTGACCTGTATTTTAATTTAGATATATAATAGTAAAAATAAAAAAAAATATAGATATATAATAGTAAAAATAAAAAATGAAGGAATGATTCGAATTGTTATATAATTCGTGACCTGTATTTTAATTTATTGCTAATTATTTGAAAATTGAAAACTTTTGAAGAGTACTAAGAGCATGTACAATAGTGGGTTCAGTTCATACCAACTCACCACAAATTAATAATTTATTAATTTATTTTCAATCACTTTTCTTATTAACTGAACTACATAATCTATACTTTCATTGATTTTTTTGTTTGAACCGAATTGGGTGAGTTATACAAACTTTTACTTTTTTAATTATATATATTTTTATTAAATAAAATATACATTTCAATTACAAATATTTATTATTCATTATTATGTATAAAAATAATAAATTGTATTTGATTTTGTTAATAATTTAAAATTATGTGTAAAATAATTTAAATTAAAAAAATAATTATATTTTAATTTAATTAACAAATAATTTAAATTATTTAAGTTTTCATAAATAAAAAAAAACAGCAAAAAAAAACTAAAAATAAATTAAAATTCATAAATTAATAAAGTTGTTTTTGCTTCTGATTTGTGCAAATAGAGTTTTACGCAAATAATTTTAATTTAACACGATTAAAATTAACAATTATGATTATAGTTTAACGCAAATAATTTTAATTTAATACAATTAAAATTAAAAACTATGATTATAGTTTAATGTAAATAATTTTAATTTAATAATTTTAATTTAACGCAATTAAAATTAAAAAATATGATTATAGCTTAATTGCGCATTTGGGGCGTGTCTTCCACGCAGCATTTCTGTCTATTTATTTGAGAATATTTGTGTACTCTGACAGAAAAAAAAAAAAAAAAAAAACTCAGTTCATACCTTTGAACCGAGTTCAATTTGGTGAGGTGGGATAAGTAGGGTGGGTATAATGAACTGGAACTCCCAATGTTACGAGTTCATTTCAATGAGTTCAAACTCAAAAAAATTGGTACCATTGTATATGCTCTAATATTTAAGTGTAAATAAGGACTTGTTTGGACTTAATTTCAAATTTCAAATTGTTAGTTCAGTTCAAAATTATTCAATTTGACTTTGATTAAATTAATTTTAAAATATATTAAAATAAAATAAACAAAAAATAATTTTAATCAATAATTTCAAGAATACAATTTATTAAAATTATTAATATTTTTAAAAAAATATTTAATTTTTTTTATTTATTGAAAAGATAATTAAAACAAAAAAACTTAATATTAAAATGTGCTATTTCTATAAATGACAAGTAAAACAATCAATTAATTTTTAAGTCGTTAATTACAGTACAAATCAATTACTACGATAGTAACAAATTATAGTATAAAATATTGACTTTAATTTGCTAAAAACAAAAATAATCAATTAATTTTTACAACTTCGTTAATTAGGGTTCAAATCAATTATGATAGTAACAAATTACAGTATAAAATATTGGTTTTAATTTGCAAAAATATTGGAGTTCGCATAAATCATTTTACACCCTTTCGTACTTTCCCCAATTTCTAGTAAGTTTCTTATACTAGTCAGTAGTCTCCATTCTTTTGTGTGTGTGTTCATCATCTTCTGATTCGCAATTTCCTCAATTTCAAATTCTTTTCCGGTATGAAATTCTCGAATCGTCTTTTCGTTTCTATCGGCTCAGCGATCGGAATCTGAGTTTTTATTTTTTTCACGGAGCACAATTTGCACAAAATATGCCGTCCTCCTTTGACAGGCTCAGCGATGACGTCATCTGCCACATCCTCTCTTTCCTCCGGACCAAGACCTCGGCGTCCACCAGCGTCCTCGCGAGAAGATGGAGGTTTCTGTGGACCCACTCCCCGAATTTGGCTCTCGACTCATTCGATTTCCGAACCAAAACCCTATATTCGCACACCGTAGACAGGATCATAGCTCGACACCGAGCCAAAACCATGAATACTCTTCGCCTTACCAATTTGAACTGCAGCGACTATCAGCTCGACACGTGGATCGCCCACGCCATTAACCGTTGTGTTCGAAATCTCCATCTCGGTTTTGGAGGTTTTGGAGATCTGTTTGAGTATCATGAAGTAGATATTAGTTCTGTGCTTGCACTGCCTAGATGTTTCCTCACTTGCAAAACCCTCGTCGATGCGAAGATTGAATGTTGCAAAGGGATTCCCTCTAGTGGGGAAGTGTTTTTTCCTAGCCTCAAGAAGCTTCACCTTTGTTGTATTGTGTACGATGATGAGAAGTCCCTTCCTCACTTGCTTTCCGGTTGTCCTGTGCTCGAGTACTTGATTATCCAGTGTGTTTATCCGAGTAAACGAAATGGTGATGATTTGGGTTTTGTTTTTGTATCTTCTCCCACGATAAAAAACTTGGAGGTTGATTTAGCATTTGGATGCCATGAGTTGAAAATAAACGCACCCTCCCTTGTATGTCTTAATGTGATGAACTGTTGTTTGGAGGATATCACAAGTTTGACGACTATGACTTCCTTAATCGAAGCGCGCATTACTTTGTTTGAAGATTGCGAGGGTGGGGAAGAGTATGCTGATACTGCAGTGCAGTTTCTTAACTGTCTCTGCAATTTGGAGTACCTGAATATCTCGATTGAAGATAATGGAGCAAAGGTTCTTTTTCATTATGTTTTTTCTTCGCCCTTTTGTTCTGCATTTTTTATATATACATGCTTGGGGTTTTAAATCTGTTTTTTCTTTGCAGCATGTTAACATAAAAGGGCTTGATTCAGTGGTAAAGTTTGAGAATTTAACCAAACTCGAGCTTATAGACTTGATGTTTGACTTTCACGAGCTCGTAGAGTTCCTTGAAGTTGCTGATAATCTCAAACACCTTACTGTAAGTAAAATCTGTTGTTGAAATTAAACGAAAATCTGCAAGTCGTCTCTTCTTCTGTTACTTACATGTATCGTTTTTGTTCTCATGATCAGTTTACTTTACGTGGGAAGCACAATACTTATAGGGAGCCGAAACAAGTGCCTACGTGCATGAAATCTAGTCTCATAAGTGTGCGGATTAATCCATTTGATGGGTTCAAAGCACATGATTTTGAGTCGATTAGATATATTTTGAAGAATGCTCTAGTGCTGAAGATGTTGGAAATGGATTCAAATTCCTATCCTAGTTCCAATAGCAAGAAAGAGCGTGAGATGCTTCGTAGAATCCCATTGCTTGAGCGAGGATCGGATTCATGCCAACTTTCCTATTATTGATATTATTATGAATATTATTGTTTTGTTTTACGGTTGAATTCAACGACACTACGGCAGTATGTTCCTTTTCTCTTTGTGGTGTAGTCCACTTTGTTGACTTTCGACCGAATGTCGTGAAAGTAGTTTTTTTGCTATTGGATTATGGATAGTATCTTGTTACTATTGATAGTTGCATATTAAGTATTTAAGTTCAATCTTCGTATTTAGTGAAGTTACTGATCAGGAACATGGTATTCGTGACTTGCATCTTAATTTATTGCTAATTATTTGGAAATTGAACACTTCTGAAGAGAGTACTAATATTTAAGTGTAAATAATAACCTGTTTGGACTTAATTTCAATTTTCAAATTGTTAGTATACTTCAAACCAAATCAATTCACCTAAATTAAATTTGTTTAAAATATATTAAAATAAAATAAATAAAAAATAATATTAATCAATAATTTCAAAAATACAATTTATTTAGTTAATGCTGTAAAATTATTAATATTTTTATAAAAATATTTAATAATTTTTATTTATTGAAAAGATAATTATAATAAAAAACTTAATATTAAAATGTGCTATATCTATAAATGACAAGAAAAATAATCAATTAATCAATTATGATGGTAACAAATTATAGTATAAAAATTGGCTTTAATTTGTTAAATGGAAAAATAATCAATTAATTTTTACGACATCGTTAATTACGGTACAAATCAATTATAATAGTAACAAATTATAGTATAAAATATATTGGCTTTAATTTGCTAAAATATTGAAGTCGTATAAATCATTTTACACGCTTCGCAGTTTCCCCAATTTCTTATGCACGCCGCGACGAGTAAGTTTCTTGTATATTAGTTAATGCTTTTTTGTAGGTGTTCCTCTTCTGATTCCCAATTTCAAATTCTTCTGAAATCGACGTTTCGTTTTCCGGAAATTCTCGAATCGTTTTTTTATTTTCTGAATCTGAGTTTTTGTTTTTTCACAGAGCAAAATATGCGGTCCGCCTTTGACAGGCTCAGCGATGACGTCATCTGCCACATCATCTCTTTCCTTCCGACCAATACATCGGCGTCCACCAGCGTCCTCGCGAGAAGATGGAGGTTTCTGTGGACCCACAACCCGAATTTAGTTTTCGACGAATTCGATCTCCGAACCATACCCCTACACAGGATCATACAGCGGCACCGAGCCAAAACATTTAATACTCTCAGCTTGACCAACGTGAAATGCAGCGACAATCAGCTCGCCACGTGGATCGCCCACGCCGTTAATCGAGGTATCCGAAATATCCATCTCGATTTTGGAGTTCCTGGAGATCTTTATTATGCTTTTGTTGAGAATCAAGAAGTAGATATTACTTCTTTGTTTGCACTGCCTAGATTCCTCCTCACCTGCAAAACCCTCGTTGACCTGAAGATTCGATGTTGTAAAGGGATTCCCTCTAGTGGGGAAGTGTTTTTGCCTAGCCTCAAGAAGCTTGACCTTTGTTGTGGTGTGTACGATGACGAGGTGTCCCTTCCTCACTTGCTTTCCGGTTGTCCCGTGCTCGAGGACTTGACTGTCGAGTGTGTTTATTCGATGAATCTAAATGGTGATTATTTGGGTTGTGTTTTCGTATCTTCACCCACGATTAAAATCTTGAAGGTTGATTTAGAACATGGATGCTGTAAGTTGAAAATAAACACACCCTCCCTCGAGTTTCTTTATCTGATCAACTATTCATTGGAGTATATCACAAGTTTGACGACTATGACTTCCTTAAAAGAAGCGCACATTACTTTGATTCAAAATTTCAATGATGAGGATGAGTATGCTGCTCCTGCAGTGAAGTTTCTTAATTGTCTCTGCAATTTGGAGTACCTATATATCTCGATTGATAGTGGTGAAAAGGTACTGTTTCTGATATGGAATAAGCACATCTTTCAAAGGCCTAAGTCATCCCTTAAAATCTGTTGCTTCTACTTTGACCATCTTGAAGTCATTTTCTCTTTTTTTTTTTTTTGAAGTTCTTTAATTAGCTTTAATTTTGGGTTGAATGTCTTTTCATTTTCTTTTGTAGTCATCTATATATTGGTGATACAGTTGTAAAGAAAAGGCAATCAATAAGAATAATATTTATCAAATTCTTTCGTAAGAAGATCGTTTGTCTTCTACGCAATACTCCCGTGTCAGTTGGTATCAGAGCCAAGCTTTCCTTGGCAATGGCTAACGAAGACGAACCCAACCTCGCTGACGTGATCAGGGAGATGCAACGTCTCACGACGGCTGTTGAAACTCTATCCACACGTGTTGAATTAGTAGAGGAAATTCAGGCTGGTCCCCGGGCGCATCAAAATAACCAAGAAGACGAAGAAGACAGGAGACTTGCTCGTGGCCCTCGGCATAACCCAAGAAGGCAAATTTACGTGGATGATTCTTCTGATGAAGAGGCTGCACAAATATTTCAAGGGAATCGTAACCTTGGACGTAGGAACAATCATCAACCCAGGCATGATGAATTTCGTTTGAAAGCGGATCTCCCTCCCTTCAATGGAAATTTTAACATTGAAGGATTTCTTGATTGGGTTGCTGAAGTAGAAAGATTCTTCGACTTTGCCGAGATTTCAGAAGATAAGCAAGTAAAACTCGTAGCTTATCGTTTGAAAGGAGGAGCCTCGTCATGGTGGGAGCAAGTTCAGAATCAACGCCAACGATTAGGAAAACAACCGATCCAATTATGGGCGAAGATGAAGAGGATGATGATGGCAAGATTCCTCCCTCCAGATTATGAACAATTTCTATTCCAGCAATACCAGACATTAGTTCAAGGGCATAAGTCAGTAGCGGATTATACGTCAGATTTCTTACGTCTCTCTTCACGAAACAATTTGATGGAAACGGAGGGACAACAAGTGGCGAGGTATATTAATGGATTAAAGCATATAATTCGCGAAAAGATTGGATGTCAAATCATCCTAACCATTAGCGAAGCAATCAATATGGCACAACGAGCAGAATCGATGGGGTTTCGGAGTTCCAATGCTAGAGAAGAACATCGTAAGAACTTTGGTGACATGCCCAAATTCAATCCCAAAACAAACTTTGAAGCTTCAAGTTCTATGAAGCGCACAGGAGAGAAAGAGGTTCCACAACGGGGAGAAAATCCTTATGCAAAACCAACGGGTGACAAGTGTTATAGGTGCCACGAAGTTGGACACCGATCTAACAATTGCCCCAAACGTCGCCCAGTCAACCTCGTCGAACAAAACGAAGAAAATAATGATAGTTCGGAAGGAGAGGATGGAATTTGCGAGCCCGACGGTGAGGATCACGAGGAGCAGCATGTGTTGGTGGTTCGTAAAATCTTGTTGGCCCCAAAGATGGATGATTCCCAGCGAAACGCGTTATTCCGAACCAGGTGTACTATTTCTAATCAAATTTTTGAATTGATTATTGATAGCGGTAGTTGTGAAAATATTATCTCCCAAAGTTTGGTTAAAACTTTGAATCTACCAGTAGAGAAGCATCCCGAACCTTATAATATTGTGTGGATTACTAAAGGTGAAGGAATTACAGTGAAAGAAAGGTGTCGGGTCCCCTTGTCTATTGGAAAGTATTATAAGGATGAAGTTTTGTGCGATATAGTAGACATGGATGCTTGCCAAATATTGTTCGGTCGACCGTGGCAGTTTGACCTTGCAACAACACATGATGGAAGAGAGAACACTTATCAATTTTTCAAGGATGGGCATAAGGTAACACTACTGCCTTTGGGATTTAAATCAAAGAAAAAATCTGGAAAATTCATAAATCTCACCAGATCTGAGAAAGAGTTGATTAATGACGCGTATGCCACTAAAGAGATACATGCGTTAGTAGTAAAGACATCATTCATGGTTGGCGATGTTGAAGTGAAGATTCCCAATCGTGTTCTTAAGTTACTTAAGGAATTTCAAGAGTTGGTGCCTGAAGAACTCCCTGCCGAATTACCACCAATGAGAGATATACAACATGCTATTGATTTGGTCCCAGGAGCTTCGTTGCCAAACCTGCCTCATTATCGAATGAACCCAAAAGAGAGTGCCATTCTACAACAAATGGTGGAAGAATTATTGCGTAAAGGCTTGATACAAGAGAGTATGAGTCCTTGTGCAGTCCCTGCGTTACTAACACCAAAAAAGGACGGATCTTGGCGTATGTGCATAGACAGTCGAGCAATAAACAAAATAACTGTACGTTACCGATTTCCGATTCCTAGATTGGAAGACATGTTAGATAATCTGTCTGGAGCTAGAATTTTCAGCAAACTAGATCTGAGAAGTGGATACCATCAGATCCGTATCAGACCGGGAGACGAGTGGAAGACAGCTTTTAAAACAAAAGAGGGATTATACGAATGGCTTGTTCTACCGTTCGGGTTGTCTAATGCACCGAGCACGTTCATGCGATTGATGAATGAGATTCTAAAACCTTTTTTGGGCAAATTTGTTGTAGTATATTTCGATGATATCCTCATCTACAGCACTAATCATGAGGAACATCTGGACCATTTGCGCCAAGTTTTGGTTGTGTTGAAGGCCAACAAGCTTTTTATCAATCAGAAAAAATGTTGCTTCATGCAAGCAACTCTACTATTTCTTGGATTTGTGATTGGAGGAGATGGCATACATGTAGATGAAGAAAAAGTTCGAGCCATTCGAGATTGGCCGAATCCAAAATCTGTGACCGAATTACGAAGTTTCCATGGGCTTGCTACCTTCTATCGACGATTTATTCGGAATTTTAGCACCATTGTAGCACCGATGACAAATTGTTTAAAGAAGGGAAGTTTTCATTGGGGATCGGAACAACAACGGAGCTTCGAAACGATTAAGGAGAAATTATGTTCTGCTCCTGTTCTAGCACTTCCTTGTTTTGAGAAATTGTTTGTGGTAGAATGTGACGCATGCAAGGTCGGAATAGGTGCTGTGTTATCTCAAGAAGGCAGACCTATCGCATATTTTAGCGAAAAACTAAGCGACTCGCGTCAAAAATGGTCCACCTATGATCAAGAATTTTATGCCATTTTCAGAGCTTTGAAGTATTGGGAACATTACCTCATCCAAGACCAATTTGTGCTTTACACAGATCATCAGGCCTTAAGATACATTAATAACCAAAAGAGTATAAGCAGGATGCACGCAAGATGGGTCGCGTATTTACAACAATTTCCCTTCATTCTTAAACATAAAGCTGGAGCTCAAAACAAGCCTGCAGATGCTCTCAGTAGACGTGCAACTCTACTCGTAACAATGAGCCATGAAGTAACAGGATTCGAAGTTCTTCCGGAATTATACTCCACAGACGAGGATTTTGCAAAAATCTGGAATAGTCTTCCCTTTAAAGATTTTTATGCGTATGATGGGTACCTATTCAAGGGAACTAGACTGTGTATTCCCCGAACATCATTAAGAGATAAATTAATTCGTGATCTACATGGTGGCGGATTAAGTGGACATCTTGGAAGGGAGAAGACCACGGCTAGTTTGGAAGAGAGATTTTATTGGCCGCAATTGAAACGCGAAGTGAGAAAGTTTGTGAGTCGGTGTTATGTTTGTCAAACATCAAAGGGGCATAATCAAAATACTGGTCTCTACATGCCGTTACCAGTACCAGAAGCCATTTGGGAAGATTTGTCTATGGACTTTGTCCTTGGATTACCACGCACGCAGCGAGGTGTCGATTCCGTGTTCGTGGTGGTAGATAGATTTTCGAAGATGGTACACTTTATACCTTGCAAAAAGACTTCTGATGCCTCCAATATTGCACGACTTTTCTTTCGAGAAATTGTGCGGTTACATGGCGTACCAAAATCTATCACTTCGGATCGTGATAGTAAGTTCCTGAGTCACTTTTGGATTACTTTATGGAAGATGTTTGATACGTCACTCAAATTTAGCAGCACAGCGCATCCACAAACTGACGGCCAGACTGAAGTCGTAAATCGGACTCTTGGAAACTTAATTCGGTGTATTTGCGGGGATCGACCAAAGCAGTGGGATTATGCCTTGCCCCAAGCAGAATTCGCCTTCAACAATGCAGTTCATAGTTCTACTGGAAAATCCCCATTCAATGTGGTTTATCAAAAAGTTCCATGTCATGCTTTGGACCTTGTAAAGCTACCAGATGTTAAAAGTATGGCTGCTGAAGAAATGGCTAAAGATGGGTTGGATGTTCAAGCGGAGGTTCGTAAAAAGTTGATAGAAACTAATAAAAAATTCAAAACAGCGGCAGACAAGCATAGACGAGCAAATATATTTGAAGTTGGGGACGATGTGATGATTTTTCTTCGTCGTGAACGTTTTCCTGTTGGACAATACCACAAGTTGCAGCCGCGGAAATATGGACCTTACAAAATTACTCATAAGATCAATGACAACGCTTATGTAGTAGACCTGCCAGATTCAATGGGAATCTCGAAGACGTTTAACGTAAGTGATCTCTATCGTTTCTTTCCTATGGAACCATCTTCTTATCCGGATCACTCGAGGTCGAGTTCATTTCAAGTGGGGGAGACTGATATGGAATAAGCACATCTTTCAAAGGCCTAAGTCATCCCTTAAAATCTGTTGCTTCTACTTTGACCATCTTGAAGTCATTTTCTCTTTTTTTTTTTTTGAAGTTCTTTAATTAGCTTTAATTTTGGGTTGAATGTCTTTTCATTTTCTTTTGTAGTCATCTATATATTGGTGATACAGTTGTAAAGAAAAGGCAATCAATAAGAATAATATTTATCAAATTCTTTCGTAAGAAGATCGTTTGTCTTCTACGCAATACTCCCGTGTCAGTTTCATTACTATTTTTTCATCCTTTTGTTCAGCATTTTTATTTTTGCTTGTGGGTTTTATTCTGTTTTTTCTTTGCAGCTTGTTCACATAGCAGGGCTTGGTTCAGTTGTAAAGTTTGTTAATTTAACCAAACTCAAGCTTGAATTGATGTTTGACTTTCACGAGCTCGTAGAGTTCTTAGAAGCTGCTGATAAACTCAAACACCTTACTGTAAGTAAAATCGGTTGTTGAAATGAAACAAAAATCTGCAAGTCGTCTCATTTTCTATTACTTACATGAATCGTTTTTGTTGTCATGATCAGTTTACTTTACGTGGGAAGCACAATACCTATAGGGAGCCGAAACAAGTGCCTACGTGCATGTTATCATGTCTAAAGACTGTTCGAATTAATCCATTTGAAGATTTCAATGCGCATGATTTTGAGTCGATTCGATATATTTTGAGGAATGCTCAAGTGCTGGAGAGGATGGAAATACATTCCTCTTCCTTAGATAGAATCTACAAGGAAGATTTAGAGGAAGAGCTTGAAATGCTTGGTAGGATCCCATTGCTTGAGCGAGGATCCGAGTCATGTCAAATTGTTTTTTGTTGAGATTATTATTGTTTTGTTTACATTTGCATTCGACAACCAACCTTATGTTCCTTTTCTGTTACTGTGTTTACTTTCAACCGAATGCTGTCAAATAAGTTTTTGCGTTTTAAGAAGTGTTGAGTTTTATGGATCTTAGTAGCTTCCAGTTCCAGGAAGATGCACTCATGGCTCTGCTGAATTGGTCTTCATGGCTGTGGATCTTTTGCCCAAGTTAACTTGATCAAAGATTCACTCGTTGCCGGTAAATGTAAAATTCTAGTGATCTTAGATGATATCAAAAATGATGGGAAAGAACCAAAATTCAAATAAAAATGACCACAATTAAAATCCCAGGTTCTTGTTGTACACCTACCTCCATTCAATTACCTATTATACCCTTTTACAAAACAAACATTTTTCTAATTCCAAATTCAATTTCAAATCGAGGGTTTTGTTTTCCTTGTTAAATTCTTGAAACCCCTGTTTTCGTTTCGTGATCGGACTTAGGTTTTTCATCATGTCCTCCTCCATCGACAGGCTCAGCGATGACGTCACCTGCCACATCCTCTCTTTCCTTCCGACGAGGACCTCCGTCTCCACCAGCGTTCTCGCGAGAAGATGGAGGTTTCTGTGGGCCCACGTCCCGAATTTGTATTTCAAAGGCGACGATTTCAAAGACCAAACGCGAGCTTCGGTCATCATACACAGGGTCATGGCGCTTCACCGAGCCCAAACCATCACCACTTTTCTCCTCTTCGATGACGTCAGCTACAACGGGCATCACATGGCCACGTGCATCTCACACGCCGTTAACCTCGGCGTTCGAAACCTTTATCTCGAATTCACAAATTCTAATTTTGTAGTCGAATATTCTTTTACGCCGCCTAGAAACCTCCTCACCTGCAACACCCTAGTCGACTTGAAGCTTCGTTGCTGCAGAGTGAACATCTCCTCTAGTGGCAGCAAAGTGTTTTTGCCTAGCCTCAAGAAGCTTCACCTCAATCGAATTATGTACAAAAACGATGAATCCCTTCCTCGATTGATTTCCGGTTGTCCTGTGCTCGAGGACTTGGTCGTTCAGGATTGTTTTAAGGATAAACGAATTGTTGGTGATGATTTGGGTTGTGTTTTCGTATTTTCGCCCACGATAAAAACCTTGAATGTCGATGTATTGGAGGGATGCCGTGTGTTGAAAATAAACTCACCCTCCCTCGTCTATCTTAAGGTGAACAGCTGTTTTTTGGATGATATCACAAGTTTGGGAACATGAATTTTGCTTCTTATTTTGCTCTGTATTGCCTTGTAAATTCTTAGGTCATCCGTAAAAAAGTGACTTTTCTATTTCCTGTAACAGAGCAAAATATGGCCCCAGTTGATAGACTCAGCGGGCTGCCAGATGACGTCATAATCCACATCCTCTCTTTCCTTCCGACCAAAATCTCCGCCTCCACGGACGTTCTCGCGAGAAGATGGAGGTTTTCATGGACCCACGTCCCGAATTTGTTCTTCGACGAGGAGTGCCGAGATCCAGCCGTCATAGACAGGGTTATAGCGCTGCACCGAGCTAAAACCATGAATACTTTATCCTTCGATTGTGATATTTACAAATGGCGCCAGGACCAGTTGGCCACATGGATTACCCACGCCCTAAACCGAGGTGTTCGAAATCTTTATCTCGATGTCGGAAATAATCCTGCATCTACGTTTACACTGCCTGAATACTTCTTCACCTGCAAAACTCTCGTTGACGTGAGCCTTTATGAATGTAGAGGAATCAGCTCTACGGACAAAGTGTTTTTGCCTAGCCTCAAGAAGCTTTTTCTTAGTCGTATTAAATGCGATGATGACGAAACCCTACCTACCCTACCTCACTTGATCTCCGGTTGTCCTGTGCTCCAGGACTTGATCATCGAGGATCATTACTGTTGGGATTCTGTTTTGGTGGTATCTTCGCTCACAATAAAATACTTGGAGGTTGATTTAGATGTAGTAATAGATGAATGTGACTTAGTTGTGTTGAAAATAAACGCGCCCTCCCTCCAGTATCTTAAGGTGAGAAACTTTAATTGAAGTGCACATTTCTTCGGTTGAAATTTGTCACGGTGAGAATGAGTTTTCTGCAACACGTTTTCTTAACTGTCTCTGCAATTCGGAGTACTTAAGTATCTCAATTGATGAAGAATGTGATCAGGTTCTTTTTGATTATTTTTTCTTTGGGATAATTTTTTTCTTGGTCCCATAAAGTTTGGTCATTTTCGATTTGGTCTCATGTAGTTACACAATTTCAATTTAGTCCCATATAGCTCGAAATTGTGTCCGATTTAGTCCTTTTTGGCCGGAATCTTCAATTTTGACCGGTCAACTGATGATGTGGCAGGCGGAGATACGATCGTCGATTTGCTTGGACACGCGTCGTCTCCTGATTGGCTCCTGTAAACCATTTTCAGAAAGAAAAAAATGTCACGTCAGCAGAGCTTAATTAATAAATAAAAAAAAAAAATCAAAAATCGATTTCAAAAGCGAGAAACGGGCTCCAACCGGTGGAATGACAAAAACACAAATTCGTTTCTCCTCAATTTATATCCCTAATTCCCAAACCAGAAGAACCCTAATTTAAGATTTCTATCCAATTTCTCCCCAATTATCCAAGAACCCTAATCCTATATCGCACTGAATCAATAAAAAATCTCGTCTTCTTCGTTCTCTATTCTCAAAGAATCGATTTCTCTATTTCTCTCTCCCAATGTCTCAGTCAAATGGAAGACATAATTCAAAGTTCTGTTATTGCTCGAAGATAGCTATGAATGCAACCTCGTGGAAGAATGAAAATCCTAGGCGTCGATTTCTCGGTTGCGGGAATTACCCGGTTTGCAACAAGCTGTTGTGTAATTGTTTTTTTGGCAAACCGGGCGTCGATTTTGTTTTTTATTTATTAATTAAGCTCTGCTGACGTGACATTTTTTTTTCTGAAAATAATTTACAGGAGCCAATCAGGAGACGACGCGTGTCCAAGCAAATCGACGATCGTATCTCCGCCTGCCACGTCATCAGTTGACCGGTCAAAATTGAAGATTCCGGCCAAAAAGGACTAAATCGGACAAAAATCTGCAAGTCGTCTCTTCTTCTATTACTTACATGTATCGTTTTTTGTTGTCATCAGTTTACCTTAAGTGGGGAGCACTATGCCTCCTCCTATTGGGAACCGGAACTAGTACCTACATGCATGTTATCAAGTCTCATAAGTGTGCGGATTAATCCATTTAATGGGTTCAAAGCACATGATTTTGAGTCGATTAGATAACATTTGAAGAATGCTCTAATACTGAAGATGTTTGAAATAGATTCATATTCCTATCGTAGGTCCAATATCAAGAAAGAGCGTGAGATGCTTCGTAGAATCCCATTGCTTGAGCGAGGATCGGAGTCATGTCAACTTTCCTATTATTGATATTATTATGAATATTATTGTTTTGTTTACGTTTGTATGCAATGACAGTATGTTCCTTTCCTCTTGTGGTGTAGTCCACTGTGTTGACTTTTGACGACAGTACGTTCCTTTCCTCTTAGAGCATCTCCAATGGTAGGTACAATTCCTACATGGCATGGAATTGTACCTAGGTACACCATTGGGATGATAGGTACAATTTGAGAGAGAAAAAAGAGTATCCAATATTAGATACTAGGTACAAATTTGAGTGTGTCTTGCAATGTGGGTCCCACGAGCATAAAGAAAAAAATTTGTACTTCAAACCATTAATGTGGGTCCCACGAGCATAAAGAAAAAAATTTGTACTTCAAACCATTGGTATATTGAGGTACAAATTGATAGGTATAAATTATTGTTGATGTGGCATATGACATGTCATCAAATTGTACCTACGTATAAGAGCATCTCCAGTGGTGGTTTTAAGTTTTGGGTGATGAGTAGGCCACATGTGCGCCAACTCATATTTTCTCTACTTCTACCCAAAAAAACTTCTAACTCGTCCAACAGTTCTACCCAAAAATAAATTTTATAGGTCCCACCACTTACTTATTTTATATTTTTATTTATTATTATATTTAAATAATAATAATAATAGTAGTAGTAAAAGTTAAAAAAAAAATGATTTTTAGATTAAATAAAGTAAATTAATTGCGAAATAATAATTGACCGTAATTTATAAAAATAATCACAACAATATATTGACTTTTAAAATTTAACTATTTCAAAATTCTTATTTTTAATTAATTTTTATATAAATATAAAACGTTAAAATTAACTATTTCAAAAATTTTAATTTTAATTAATTTTTATATAAAATAAATCCGTTAAAATTTTAACTGTTTTAAATTTTTTAATTTTAATTAATTTTTATATAAAATAAAAATACAAATTTACAAATTTAATTAGTTCAAAATTTTTATTTTTTATATAAAAAAAAATTGAATAGTTCAAAATTCTTATTTTTTATATAAAAAACAAAATAGCGTTAAAATATAAATAATTTTTAGTTTAAAATTCTTATTTTTTATATAAAAAGAAAATTGAATAGTTTAAAATTCTTATTTTTTATATAAAAAACAAAATAGCGTTAAAATATAAAATATTTTTTAACGTTAAAATTTTAACTATTTTAAAAATTACAACGAAAATATTGATTTTATTAATTAATAATAGTAAATAATAATAATAAAATAATGTTATTTTTTACCTCTACCCGGGTAGAAGTTCTTCTACCCAGAACTTTCAGGAAGTCCTCACTTTTACACATCAGCACACCTCCAATGACTTCTATCTTGTTTTTGGGTGAGAGGTAGAAGTACACGTAGACTTCTACCTCTCCATTGGAGATGCTCTAAGTATACCATTGGAGATGCTCTTATGGTGTAGTCCACTTTGTTGACTTTCCACCGAATGTCGTCAAAGAAGTGTTTTTGCTATTGGATTACGGATAGTATCTTGTTACTATTGATAGTTGGGTATTCCGTCCATCATATATTAATGATCACACTCTGTTATTTGTGTTAGAATTTACTATTTCAACAAAATATTTATTCTTTTGATAATTATTTATATTTGAAAAAAATATTTATTCTTTTGATTTTACTATTTGGACAAAACAGAATAAATGGTGATTTTATAAAAATGTAATTGTAAAAGTTGATATGTAATTTAAGATATTATTTTTTTTAATTATAAATTTGTGTAATATTTTAAAATTACTCTTGGTATTATGCATAGTGTGTGATTATAGTATTTAGTATTTCAATTTTTTATATAATTATAAAATTAATAATATTTACGGCGCCAGCCAGGACCAGGTGATCACATGGGTTACCCACGCCCTAAACCGCGGTGTTCGAAATGTTTATTTCTATCTTGATTTCTATAATGATGATTATACACTGCCTAAATTCTTCTTCACCTGCAAAACTCTCGTTGACGTGAGCCTTTATGGATGTAGAGGAATCAGATCTAGGGACAAAGTGTTTTTGCCTAGCCTCAAGAAGCTTTTTCTTAGTCGTATTATATGCGATGATGATGAAACAATGCCTACCCTACCTCACTTGATCTCCGGTTGTCCTGTGCTCCAGGACTTGATCATCGAGGATCATTACTGTTGGGATTCTGTTTTGGAGGTATCTTCGCTTACATTAAAATACTTGGTGGTTGATTTAGATGAAGATTTAGAGGACCTTTACTTAGGTCATGAGTTGAAATTAAACGCGCCCTCCCTCCAGTATCTTAAGGTGAAAAACTTTTATTTAGAGAATATCACGATTTCGACAGCTATGACCTCCTTATTTGAAGCGCACATTTATTTTGTTGATATTTGTCACGGTGAGAATGAGTTTTCTGCAGCACGGTTTCTTAATTGTCTCTGCAATTCCGAGTACCTAAGTATCTCAATTTATGAAGATTGGGAAAAGGTTTTTTTTTTTTTTTATTTGTTCTGCATTTTTACATATGTGCTTATGGATTTAAATCTGTTTTTTCTTTGCAGGTTGTTAACATAGCAGGGCTTTATTCGATGGTTAAGTTTGATAATTTAACCAAACTCGAGCTTGGATTGATGTTTGACTTTCACGAGCTCGTAGAGTTCCTTGAAGCTGCTGATAAACTCAAACACCTTACTGTAAGTAAAATTGGTTGTTGAAATTAAACAAAAATCTGTAACTAGTCTCTTTTTCTATTACTTACATGTATCGTTTTTGTTGTCATGATCAGTTTACTTTGCGTGGGAAGCACAATACCTATAGGCAGCCGAAACAAGTGCCTACGTGCATGTTATCATGTCTAAAGACCGTTCGAATTAATCCATTTGAAGATTTCAATGTGCATGATTTTGAGTCTATTCGATATATTTTGAGGAATGCACAAGTGCTGGACAGGATGGAAATACATTCCTCTTCCTTAAATAGAATCTACAAGGAAGGTTTAGAGGAAGAGATTGAGATGCTTGGTAGAATCCCATTGATTGAGCGAGGATCCGAGTCATGTCAAATTGTCTTTTGTTGAGATTATTTGGGGACTATGACTTCCTTAATTGAAGCACACACTTTTCTTCGATCAGAGATTATGTTGAGTTCAAGGAACATGTCGATGAGATTGTAAAGTTTCTTCAAGGTGCCGATAATCTCCAAGTCCTTAAAATAAGTAAAATTATTTGTTATTGAAATTAAACAAAAATCTGCAACTCCTCTGTTTTTTTTCTTTATTATTTACATGTATCATCTTTGTTGTCATCAGTGTACTTTAGGTGGGATGACCTTAACCTACGGGAATCCAAGACTAGTGCAGTCCCACAAGCATGGTATATCCTATAAGTACTGTTTGAATTAATCCATCTTTTGGTTTTCAATGTGCATGATTTTGAGTTGATATTAAGATACTTATGTTTGATGTAATGCTCAAGTGCTGGAGTGGATGGAAATGCATTCCTATTCCTAATTTAGTTTCATCCTTGAAGAGGTTTTGTTGCTTATTATTAGAATCCCATTGCTTGAGCCCCGATCTGAGTTATGTCAACTTGCCTTCTATTGAGATTATTGTTATTATAGTTATTATTTTGTTTACTTGCTTTTTTATTCAACGACCTCTTTATGTTCCTTTCCTCTTGAGGTGTAGTCCACTACAAGTAGCACACACTCATAGTATGAATGATGATTACAATTAAGAAGTATGTTACAAATACAAGTGTGCATTTATCTGAGGATGGAATTGTATTGCTATTTATATCGTAGTTCCAATATCAAGGAAGAGCTTGAGATGCTTCGTACTTCGTATAATTCCATTGCTTGCGCGAGGATCTAAGTCATGACAACTTGCCTAGTTGCCTTCTTATTGTTTTGTTTACGTTTGTATTCAACGACTGACCGTATGTTCACTGTGTTTAACTTTCAACCGAATGTCCTGAAAGAAATGTTGTCTTTTTAAGGCACTGCGGTTTGCTATTGGATAGTATATTGTTACTATTGATAATTTCATAGTATATATTGAAGTTCAATCGCATCCAATGAAAAACAAAGGTTCTTCGTGTTTAGTTAAGTTACAGAGGAACAAGCAAGCTCGGTATGTATTGTGAAAGTGTGCATTCCGTTTTAGTCACACCAGTTCTATCTCTAAGGCCATGTTCTTTTGGACTTAATTTCAGTTCTATTCAGTTCAGGTCAGTTCAGTTCAGTTTAAATTCGGTTTTTAATAATAATAATAATAACAACAATAATAATAATAATTATAATAAAAAAAAAATAATAATAATAATAAATTAATAAAAATTAATGTCAATAAATATTAAATGTTTGTAATATTGAAAAAAATCACAAAAATTACAAAATTTAAATAATCGGTCAATCTACTTACATATTATCTACCTCCTTATCATTTTGTTGTACTCCATCTTCATGCTTTTCGGTGTTGTTATCTTTTCAAATAGCTTCGGCTATATCTATCTTTACCTTAGACATGAGCTTCATTCGATTTTTATCATCCAACTTTGTATCTGTTCTCCCACTGACAACATCATGATGTACAATTGGAATACCACTCTCGTGCATTCGTATGAAATTATGAAGTGTGAAACAAGAAACAATAATTGACATTTGATACTTTTGTGATATTTGAGGAATAATTTTCAACACCTTTCACCTTTTTTTCAACTGACGAAAAACAAATTCAACTTTCATTCTTAATGAAAAATGTCGGTAATTGAAATGTTCAGAAATTCCTCTAGGTGGTCCATGCTTATATTCCGGAATATGATATCTGACGTTGGGATCGCAAATAGGAGACAAATATCCAAGAGTATTAAAATTTCCAGAGTCTACCAAATAATATTTACCTACAACGTAAAATAAATTTTGCATCAAAATTAAAGAAACAATACGAACAATTTATTTGAATAAATTTTGCATCAAAATTAAAGAAACAATACGAACAATTTATTTGAATATATCGATAAACCATAAAAGTTATAGAATGTAAATCATTTTTTAATTTTATTAACCTCATAAAAAAATAAGAAATTTAATAAAATTGTTTATAATATACAAAATATTGAAATTTTAACAATACTAATTTTAGTTTTTCATTATTTTAAGTTTCTTATTTTGAACTTAATTTCAGTTCAGTTCAGTTCAGGTCCATTCAGATCAGTTCAGTTCAGATCTATTCAGTTCAGTTAAGTTCAGTAAAGTTCAGTTAATTTCAGTACAAAAGAACATACCCTAATTGTCACCTCCGGTACATGTATACAAATTTTATACTCCAATATGCAAATATAAATAAATATAAATATATAATAAAAATGAAATAGCAAGAATGATCTGAATGGTTATATATTTCATTAATTCCTGACTTGAATTTATTGCTAATTATTTGGAAATTGAACAGTTTGCTAGGAAGAGAGTAATATTTAAGTGTAAATAAATAAGAATATTATTCTAAACTTTATTCTTTTGAATTGTTTTTTATTTATTTTTTTTATTTTTTTGAAATAAAATCACAAATGGCACTTGCGATTTTAAATCGTTGTGCACTCTTCACCATTTTCAATTTATTCTAAAATCATCGTTTCGTTTTCCTATTAAATTCTTGAACACGCCTTTTCGATTCTCTCGAGTCTCGAACCGTCTTTTCGTTTCGTGACCGAAATTGGGTTTTTCATCATGTCCTCCTCCATCGACAGTCTCAGCGATGACGTCATTTGCCACATTCTCTCTTTCCTTCCGACGAGGATCTCCGCCTCCACCAACGTTCTCTCAAAAAGATGGAGGTTTCTGTGGGCCCACGTTCCGAATTTGTATTTCAAAGGCGACGATTTCGAAGACGAAGCAAAGACTTCGGACATCATAACCAGGGTCATAGTGCTACACCGAACCAAACCCATCAACACATTTCGCCTCTTTGATGACGTCAGCTGCTCCGATTATCAGCTGGCCACGTGGATCACCCACGCAGTTAACTGTGCTGTTCGAAACCTTTATCTCGATTTCTCAAATCCTGATGATGTAGTTGATTCTTTTACGCCGCCTAGGTGCCTCCTCGTTTGCAATACCCTCGTCGACTTGAAGCTTCGTTGTTGTAGACTAATCCCCTCTAGTGGAAAAGTGTTTTTACCTAGTCTCAAGAAGCTTCATCTTAGTCATTTTACGTTCGAGGACGATGAATCCCTTCCTCGATTGCTTTCCGGTTGTCCTGTGCTCGAGGACTTGATCGTCGAGGGTTGTTTTAAGGATAAACAATTTGTTAGTGCTTTTGATGTTGATGTTGATGATGATTTGGGTTGTGTTTTCGTATCTTCGCCCACCATAAAAACCTTGAATGTCGATTTGTTAGATGGATTCCCTAAATTGAAAATAAATGCACCTTCCCTCGTGTATCTTAAGGTGAACAACTGTTTCTTGGAGGATATCACGTGTTTGGGGACTATGACATCCTTAATCGAGGCGGACTTGTATTTGAATATTGAACAAGACCCGTATGAATATGATGAGAAATGCATCCTTTATGATACTCAATTTCTTATATGTCTCTGCAATTTGAAGTGCCTAAGAATCTCAATGGAGTTTCTTGAGACGGTAAGTTTTGTTTTTGTCTTTTTTAGTTCTGTATTTTTATAGCAGTAAAACAAGTATATATGTATGTTTGTGGTGTTAAATCTGTTAATTCTTTGCAGGTGCTTATAAACATAGCAACACTTAGCAGTTCATTGGTAAAGTTTGATAATTTAACCAAACTCGAGCTTCATTTGTTTAGTCTCGACTTTCATGACCTTGTAAAGTTCCTTCAGTTTGCTGATAATCTCGAATCACTTTGTGTAAGTAAAATAATTGGTTATTGAAATTAAACATAAATTTGCTTGAGTCATCTTTTTTTTATGACTTAATGCATTTGGTTTTTGTTTTCCTCAGTTTACTTTAGGTGGGATATTCTATACCTATAAGGAGCCGAAACAAGTGCCTACGTGCATGTTGTCACGTCTCAAGATTGTTCGAATTAAACCATTTCTCGGTTTCAATGAACATGTTTTTGAAACTATTAGGTTTCTTTTGCGGAATGCTCAAGTGCTCAAGAGAATGGAGATATATTCAAATTCCAATTGTAGTTCCAATGAGGTAGAACTTGAAATGCTTGGTAGAATCTCATTGCTTGAGCGAGGATCAGAGTCATGTGAGCTTGCCTTTTTTTGAGATTATTATTATTGTAGATTGAAAATAGCTTCTTATTAATTTTATTTTTGCTTGACATGAATCCCTTGTTTTTACATGAAATATCTAAGTAAATAACCTTTGAGATGTAGTAATATGAAATATTTGGGGCATCTTAACGTAGGTAAAATTATAAGTTATTGAAATTAAACAAAAAATTGTAACTCGTCTCTTTTTTTTATAGTATTACGTACCTATATAGTAATTTTTTTGTCATGATCAATTTACTTTATACGGGAGCACTATACCTATAGTGAGCTTGTACAGTTCCTTGAAGAGCTTTTTCTCGTTGCTCATTAGAATCTCATTGCTTTAGCGAGGGTTTGAGTCATGTCCATTTGCCTTCTATTGAGATTATTATTATAACTCAAATTAATGGTACCTTACCCTATCGGAAGCCCCTCGATCGTGTATGATGAAAATCGAGAGATGAAAATGGAGAAAATTATCATTTTAATCTAATAAAGACTTTTTTTATACCACAAAGTCAAAGTTTTTCAATTTCATACATGATTTCTTCAAATCGATTCAATTTAATCCAATTTTCGAAAGAAAATTCAAAAATTGCCTAAAATCGATCATGTGAGATGCACGTGACTTTTAAATAGGAATTTTTTGACGACCTAATCCACGCGGCACCCTCCAATTGGGTTTAAACAATACTCATATTTTAAAACAATTTTGAGTAAATAGAAACTAGCTGTAAAATTTTAAAAATACTAATAAAGTTTTAACAAATTATTCTTAAATATAAAAATTAATTATAAATTTAAAAAATTTACTCAATGTTATAAATCTTGAATGTTGATTTATTAGAGGGACGCCGTATATATGTTGAATATAAACGCGCCATCCCTTGAGTATCTTAATGTGAAGGACGGTTATTTGGAGGAAATCTTCACAAGTGTGTCGACTATGACTTCATTAATTGAGGCGAACTTTACTTTGCTTGGAGAATGGGCTTACGTTAGGAAATGCGTAAATTTCACCGGGTATGGTACTGCAGTGCAGTTACTGAACAACCTTTGCAAGTTGAAGTGTCTGAAAATCTCATGTGATGATGCTAATAAGGTAAGTATTGATTTATAATTTCAGACTTTTTGTTATGTGTTTTTGTAATTTATATATTTGTTATTTTGAATCAGTGTTTGCAGGCTCTTGAAATTGAAGGGATTGATTCAGCTGTGAAGTTTGATAATTTAACCAAACTCGAGATTCTTGTGATGTTTGACTTTAATGAGCTTGTGAAGTTCCTTGAAGTTGCTGATAATCTCGAAGTTCTGACTGTAAGTCAATTAAGTGGTTGAAATTAAACAAAAAAAATGCATCTCTCATTTTTTTATTGCTTACATCAGTCATTTTTTATGTTATCAGTTTGCTTTAGGTTATATTCCTTTTACCTAGAAGGAGCCGAAACGAGTTCCTACGTGCATGCTATCACATCTCAAAACTCTTAGAATTCATCCATACGATTAAATATCTTTTGAGGAATGCTAAAGTGCTGGATAGTATGGAAATACATTGCAATTCCTATCTAATAGACTTATACATAGATCCTTCAAGGAAGAGCTTGAGATGTTTTTTAGTGTCTGTTGGCTTTATAGAGGATCTGAATCATGTAAAATTGTCTTTCTTTGAGATATAGATAGTATTATTGTTTTGTTTACGTTTATATTGAGTATTCCACAACCAACGGAATATTTCTTTTGTGGCACTCTACTTTGTTTACTTTCAACCGTATGTCAAAGAAATTTAATTTGGCTTTTTAAGATTAGCCCGAGTAAATAACATTTGAGTTGAAGTAATATGAAATATTTAGGGTTGTCCTTCCAAATTATGTTCGAGTAAAGCGGCGTCCATTATAAAGAGTGAATAAAGCCCCAATTCAATTTCAAATCGAGGGTTTCGTTTTCCTTGAAAAAATCTTGATCGGACGGAGTTGGTGATGTCCTCCATCGACAGGCTCAGCGATGACGTCATCTGCCACATCCTCTCTTTCCTTCCGACGAGGATCTCCGCCTCCACCAACGTTCTCTCAAAAAGATGGAGGTTCATGTGGGCCCACGTCCCGAATCTGAATTTCAAAGGCGACGATTTCGAAGACGAAACGCGAGCTTCGGACATCATAACCAGGGCCGTCGTGCTGCACCGGGCCAAAACCATCATCACTTTTCGCCTCTTCGATGACGTCAGCTGCACCTTCTATCAGCTGGCCACGTGGATCGCCCACGCCGTTAACCGCGGCGTTCGAAACCTTAATCTCGATTTTGAATCTTTTACTCCGCCTAGATGCCTCCTCACCTGCACTACCCTAGTCGACCTGAAGCTTCGTCGCTGCAGAGGAATCATTCCCTCTGCTGGGAATCTGTTATTGCCTAGCCTCAAGAAGCTTCACCTCAGTCAAATTATGTACGAAAACGAAGAATCCCTTCCTCGATTGCTTTCCGGTTGTCCAGTGCTCGAGGACTTGATTGTCGAGGGTTGTTTTAAGGATAAACAAATTGTTAGTGCTTTTGATGTTGATGTTGATGATTTGAGTTGTGTTTTCGTATCTTCGCTCACACTAAAAACCTTTAGTGTCGATTTATCACTGGGATGTCGTGTGTTGAAAATAAACGCACCCTCCCTCGTGTATCTTGAAGTGAAGAACTGCTATTGGGAGGATTTCACCAGTTTGGGGACTATGACTTCCTTAATCGGAGCACACTTTTCTTTGATTGGAGATTGGGCTGAATATGTGAGAGTCCTACAGTTTCTTAATTCTCTCTGCAATGTCAAGTGCCTAAAATTCTCGATTATTGATCATTATCGAAAGGTATAATTTATTTATTTTCTTGGTTATGGTAAATTTCTACTAGTAATATGTTTGTTGTATTAAATCTGTTTTTTCTTTGAAGGGTGTGAGCATACCACGGCTTGATTCATTGGTAAAGTTTGATAATTTAACCAAACTTGAGTTTAATTTACTTGTTGACTTCGATGAGATTGTAAAGTTCCTTCAAGTTGCTGATAATCTCCAAGTCCTGAAAGTAAGTAAAATATGTTTTTGAATTAAAAGAAAAAAAATTATCTCAGCTCTTTTTTTTATTACTTACACATGATTTTTTGTTCCATCAGTTTACTTTATGTGGGATGCACAAAACCTACAGGGAGCCGAAAAAAGTGCATACGTGCATGTTATCTCGTCTCAAAACTGTTCAAATTAAACTATCTGATGGCTTTCATGCACGTGATTTTAAGACGATTAAATATCTTTTGAGGAATGCTCAAGTTCTGGAGACGATGGAAATATGTGACAAATCCTATCATTGTTTCAAAAAGAAAAGGCTTGGCATGCTTCGTAGAATCTCATTACTTGAGAAAGGATCTGAGTCATGTCAACTTGTATTCAACAACCCTATGTTCCTTTGACAATGTATAGTACTATATTCTTTGCTAATTACTATTGATAGTTGCATAATAAGTTCAATATATATTGTCCTTAATTTGGTCGAGGAAAATTCAATATATTGTTGTCCTTGTACTATGATTAATTATGTGCATCTCTTGTATGAATGATGATTGTGTGGATCGGATGATCCAAAGAAGAAAGTTACAACCAATGTAAATGAATTTATTAGTTGGAAAAATATTTATAAACACACACTTTTTTTACACCCAACCTATTTTTTTATTTTTTGAAGTAATATTATAAAAAGTTTAAAGTATCTTTTATACACACCCAACCTTTTTTTTTTTTTTTTTTTTTGAAATAATATTATAAAAAATCTTAAATATCCTTTGCTTGAGAAAACCTTTTTTTTATTTTTTGAAATAATATTATAAAAAATCTTAAATATCCTTTGCTTGAGAAAGGATCGAGTCATGTCAACGACCGACTGTATGTTCACTGTGTTGACTTTAAACCGAATGTTGTGAAAGAAATTTTGGTTTTTTAAGGCACTACAGTTTGCTATCGGATAGCATCTAATGATATATATATAGTTGCATATTAAGTTTGAAAAATTATGGGTGAGCATGAACTACAATATGTAGAGTCTCTGTCCCAAGAAATTATGCATACTTCATTATAAATATAAATGAAGAATCCAATTATGAAGATGGAGTCTAGAGAACTAAAAATACCCATAAAAATGGAAAAAGAGAAAGAGAGAGAGAGTCAATTTATTAAAGAAACTCAAATTTTAAATTGAATAAAGTGAATAAAGCCCAATTCAATTTCAAATCGAGGGTTTCGTTTTCCTTCAAAAATTCTTGAACCGTGTCTTTTTTTGTTGTGATCGGATTTCGTGATGTCCTCCTCCATCGACAGGCTCAGACCTCAGCGATCACGTCATCTGTCACATTCTCTCTTTCCTTCTGACCAAGACTATTACTTACATATATATCATTTTTGTTGTAATCAGTTTTGTATAGATGGGAGGAAGTATACCTACGTACGTGTGCATGTTATAACGTCTCAGGACTGTTCAAATTAATCCATATTTCGGTTTCAGTGTGCATGATTTTGAGACGATGTTTAGATATGTTTTGTGGAATGCTCAAGTGCTGGAGTGGATAGAAATGCATGCATTCCTATTCGATGACTTCGTCAATGCACGTGATCTTAAGACGATTAAATATCTTTTGAGGAATGCTCAAGTGCTGGAGACGATGGAAATACGTGACGAATCCTATCATTGTTCCGAAAAGAAAAGGCTTGGCATGCTTCGAAGAATCTCATTACTTGAGAAAGGATCCGAGTCATGTCAACTTGTCTTATATTGAGATTAATATTATTGTTATTGTTATTGTTATTGTTTTGTTTGCATTTGTATTCAACAACTGCATGTTCCTTTGACATTGTATAGTATAGTGCTCAAAGTAGCATAGCCTGCATAGGGTTCTAAATAGTATTCTTTGATAATAATTAGATGCATGATTAGTTCAACATATATATATTCAACATAATGATTAGATGCATAATTAGTTCAACATATATAATAATTAGATGCATAATTAGTTCAACATATCCTTGGACTAATTCTCCGTATGGAGACTTGTTCAGGTTAGACATACAATTTTAAGCGATTAATCTGTTCTTTAGAATCCATCAGTTTTTAATTTGTAATTTCCTGATTCTGATTTTCATTTATTAAAGGTGGAATGGGACGAACCCGATCTACTACAAAACATGAAAACTTGTGAACAATTGAAGTAATAATTGACACTAACACTAAGCACAACTATTCGTACATAATTCAAGGGATTCGAACCAACATTATTTCTCGACTATCCGGTAAACCAAATTCATTTCGGAATGACCCAAAATTAAATTGAATAAAGTGGCCCGTTATATAGTATGAAAAGCCCAATTAAAACGGCCCATAAAACAATAAAACAGATTACGGACGGGTTTAGCATATTCTAGGGTTTCGATTTCTGTTTCCCCAAATTTCAAAATCGACATCTCGTTCTCTCTCGATTGGACAGAGTATTGGCATTCAGTGATCGGAGTTTTTGATTTTTGTTTTTCACTCTCCACTTTAAATATGTCGCCCTCCATTGATCGACTCAGCTGGTTGTCCGATGACGTCATCTGCCACATCCTCTCTTTCCTCCCGACGAAGACCTCCGTTTCCACAGGCGTTCTCGCAAGGAGATGGAGGTTTCTGTGGACCCACGTGCCGAATTTGTATTTTGTAGGATACAATCCTAAAGGCAAAACTCAAGATTCCAAAGGCAAAACTCAAGATTCCGACATCATACACAGGATCATGATGCTACACCAAGCCAGAACCATCAACACTCTTCACCTCTCTGATGTGAATTGCACCGAGTTTCAGCTGGCCACGTGGATTACCCACGCCGTCAACCGAGGTGTTCGAAATCTTTGCGTTTATTTTAAAGACGATAGTCTAGATTATTCTGGTAAATTTACCCTGCACAGATGCCTCTTCACCTGCGAAACTCTCGTCGATGCGACGCTTCGTTGCTGTAGAGGGGTCCCCTCTAGTGTCAATGTGTTTTTGCCTAGCCTCAAGAAGCTTAATCTTAGTCATTTTATGTTCGAGGACAATGGATCCCTTCCTCGATTGCTTTCCGGTTGTCCTGTTCTTGAGGACTTGATCGTCGATTGGTGTGAAAACCAACGAAATGGTTATGATTTGGGTTTGGCTTTCATATCTTCGCCCACAGTAAAAAAATTGGATGTTGATGTTGAATATGGATGCCATAAGTTGAAAATAAACACACCCTCCCTCGAGTATCTTAATTTGAGGATCCATTATTTGGAGGATATCACGAGTTTGACGACTATGACTTCCTTAATCAAAGCACACATCTCTTTGATCGGAGATAGGGTTGAATATATGAGAGACATCAATAACACCGAGCATACTACTGGACTACCGTTTCTCAATTCTCTCTGCAATGTGAAGTGCCTAAAGTTCTCGATTAGGCATTATCGAAAGGTATAATTTATTTATTTTCTTGGTTCTGTTAAATTTATACTAGTAATTTGTTTATTGTATTAAATCTGTTTTTTCGTTGAAGGGTGTGAGCGTAGTAGGTCTTGATTCACTGGTAAAGTTTGATAATTTAATCAAACTCGAGTTTGATTTGCTTTTTGACTTTGATGAGATTTTAAAGTTACTTCAAGTTGCTGATAATCTCCAAGTCCTTACGGTAAGTAAAATAGATTTTAAAAAAATTCAAAAAAAAAAATAAAAAATTACTCAACTCTTTTCTTTTTGTTACTTACATATATGATTTTTTGTTGTCATCAGTTTACTTTATGTGCGAGGCACAATACTTATATGGAGCCGAAACAAGTGCCTACGTGCGTGTTATCTCGACTCAAAACTGTTGGAATTAAACTATCTGATGGTTTCAATGCACGTTGTTTTAATACGATTAAATATCTTTTGAGGAAGGCTCAAGTGCTGGAGAAGATGGAAATACGTAACTATTCCTATCTTTGTTCCAAAATGAAAAGGTGTGGGCGTGGGCATGTCATGCTTTGTAGAATTCCATTGCTCGAGAAAGGATCTAAGTCATGTCATCTTGTCTTATATTGAGATTATTATTATTATTATTATTATTATTATTGTTGTTGTTGTTTTGTATCTAAAATTTATCCTCTACCCTATCTCACAAACTTTCGGATAGATCCCGAGGAGATAGGAATTTCAGCACAGAGCGGCCAAAAAATACCCCAAACTAAAAAAGGAAAAAGAGAGTCAAATTTTCAAATATATAAATTGAATAAAGCGGTCCATTATAAAAAGTGAATAAATCCCCAATTCAATTTCAAATCGAGGGTTTCGTTTTCCTTGAAAAAATCTTGAACCGTGTCGTTTCGTGATCGGACGGACTTGGTGATGTCCTCCATCGACAGTCTCAGCGATGACGTCATCTGCCACATCCTCTCTTTCCTTCCGACGAGCATCTCCGCCTCCACCAAAGTTCTATCAAAAAGATGGAGGTTTCTGTGGGCCCACGTTCCGAATTTGAATTTCAAAGGCGACGATTTCGAAGACAAAGAACAAGCTTCGGACATCATAACCAAGGCCGTCGTGCTGCACCGGTCCAAAACCATCATCACTTTCAGCCTCTCTCGTGTGAGCTGCAGTTGGTATCAGCTGGCTATGTGGATCGCCCACGCCGTTATCTGCGGCGTTCGAAACCTTAATCTCGATTTTACAAATCCTGATTATTATGTAGTCAATTCTTTTAAGCCGCCTAGGTTCCTCCTCACCTGCAACACCCTCGTCGACTTAAAGCTTCGTTGCTGCAGAGTGATCATCTCCTCTAGTTGCAAAGTGTTTTTGCCTAGCCTCAAGAAGCTTCACCTCTGTCGAATTATGTACCAAAACGAAGAATCCCTTCCTCGGTTGCTTTCCGGTTGTCCTCTGCTCGAGGACTTGCTTGTCGAGGATTGTTTCAAGTATAAACGAATTGTTAGTGTTGTTAATGATGATGCTGATGATGATTTGGGTTGTGTTTTCGTATCTTCACCCACGATAAAAACATTGAATGTCGATTTATTTAAGGGATGTCGTGTGTTGAAAATAAACGCACCCTCCCTCGTGTATCTTGAAGTGAACAATTGTTTCTTGGAGGATATCACGTGTTTGGGGACTATGACTTCCTTAATCGAAGCTCACTTTTCTTCGATCAGAGATTATGTTGACTATGCGGAACAGTTTTTTAATAGTCACTTTGAAATGAAGGGCCTAAAATTCTCAATTGATGATGTTGAGGAGGTTCGTTTTGATTTTTTTTTTGGTTCTGTATTTTTATACTAATATACTTATGTTTGTGGTTTAAAATCCTTTTTTTCTTTACATGAGATGCACGTGACTTTTGAATTGAGAATTTCCGGCGATCTAATTCAAGTACTCATTTTTTAAAATAATTCATTTTTTAAAACAATTCTGAGTAAATTGAAACTACTACTGCATGATTTAAAAAATAACAATTTTAAAAATATTGAAACTACTACTGCCAGAGGAATCATTCCCTCTGGCAGCAAAGCTTCACCTCAGTCAAATTATGTACGAAAACGAAGATTCCCTTCCTCGGTTGCTTTCCGGTTGTCCGATGACGTCATCTGCCACATCCTCTCTTTCCTCCCGACGAAGACCTCCGCCTCCACCAACGTTCTCGCAAGGAGATGGAGGTTTCTGTGGACCCACGTCCAGAATTTGTATTTTGAACGAGACGATTTCGATTACGAAGAACAAGCTTTGGACATCATACACAGGGTCATGGTGCTACACCAATCCAGAACCATCAACTCTTTTCGCCTCTCTGATATGAAGTGCAGCGAGTATCAGCTGGCCACGTGGATTACCCACGCCGTCAACCGAGGTGTTTCTGGTAAATTTATACTACAGTAGTATGTTTATTGTATTAAATCTGTTTTTTCTTTGAAGCGTGTGAGCGTAGTAGGGCTTGATTCACTGGTAAAGTTTGATAATTTAACCAAACTCGAGTTTGATTTGCTTTTTGACTTTGATGAGATTGTAAAGTTCCTTGAAGCTGCTGATAATCTCCAAGTCCTTGCGGTGAGTAAAAATAGATATTTGAATTAACCAAAAAAAAAAAAACTCAGCTCTTTTTTGAGTACTTACATTTATGATTTTTGTTGCCATCAGTTTACTTTATGTGGGATGCACAACGCCTATAGAGAGCCGAAACAAGTGCCCATGTGCATGTTATCTCGTCTCAAAACTGTTCAAATTACACTATCTGGTGGCTTCAATGCACGTGATTTTAAGACGATTAGATATCTTTTGTGGAATGCTCAAGTGCTGGAGACGATGAAACTATGTGACTACTACTATATTTGTTCTCAAAAGAAAAGGCTTGGCTTGCTTCGTAGAATCCCATTGCTTGAGAAAGGATCTGAGTCATGTCAACTTGTCTTATATTGAGAATTTGAGATTAATATTATTGTTATTGTTATTGTTATTGTTTTGTTTGCATTTGTATTCAACAACTGCATGTTCCTTTGACATTGTATAGTATAGTGCTCAAAGTAGCATAGGGTTCTCAATAGTATTCTGTGATAAGTATTAGATGTATAATTAGTTCAACATATATTCTTTGTTCGTTGGACTAATTCTCCGTGGAGACTTGTTCAGGTTAGACATACATTTTTAAGCGTTTAATCTGTTCTTTAGAATCCATATCAGTTTTTAATTTGTAATTTCTGGATACTGATTTTCATTTATTCAAGGTGGAATGGGACGAACCCGATATACTACAAAACGTGAAACGAAAAACATTTCCTCTGCAGTGGGAAGTTCTTGGAAAATACATACACGCATTTCTTGAAGGAAAACATCGAGTACCCTTTGTGCTTAACAAGAGAAGTCTATTTTAATCAAGGAACCAATATGAATAAGGTTGAGGAAGAATGTACTGTAACGATCAACCAACATTATTTATCGACCATCCGGTAAACCAAAATTAAATTGAATAAAGTGGCCCGTTATATAATATGAAAAAGCCCAGTTAAAACGGCCCATAACACAATAAAACCGTTTTACGGGTTTAGCATATTCTAGGGTTTCGATTTCTGTTTCCCCAAATTTCAAAATCGTCATTTCGTTTTCTCTCTCGATCGGACAGAGTATTGGCTTTCAGTGATCGGAGTTTTAGAGTTTTGTTTTTCACTCTCCACTTTAAATATGGCGCCCTCCATTGATCTAATCAGCGGGTTGCCCGATGACGTCATCTGCCACATCCTCTTTTTCCTTCCGACGAAAACCTCCGTTTCCACCGGCGTTCTCGCAAGGAGATGGAGGTTTCTGTGGACCCACGTCCCGAAATTGTATTTCAAAGCCGACCATCCCAAAGGCTCAACTCAAGATTCCGACATCATACACAGGGTCATAGTGCTACACCAAGCCAGAACAATCGACACTTTTCACCTCTCTCGTGTATACTGCACCGATTTTCAGCTGGCCACGTGGATTACCCACGCCGTCAACCGAGGTGTTCGAAATCTTTGCCTTTATTTTAGAGACAAACATCTGCAAAACTCTGATTACTTTACCCTGCCCGGATGCCTCTTCACCTGCAAAACTCTCGTCCGTGCAACGATTTGTTGCAGTAGAGGGATCCCCTCTAGTGGCAATGTGTTTTTGCCTAGCCTCAAGAGGCTTGTTCTTAGTCAATTTGCGCTTGAGGAAGATGGATCCCTTTCTCAATTGCTTTCCGGTTGTCCTGTGCTTGAGAACTTGACCGTCAATTGGCGCGACACTGAGAAGACACAAAATGGTGATAATTTGGGTTTGTTTTTCATATCTTCGCCCACAATAAAAAACTTGGATGTTGATGTGGAATATGAATGCCAGATGTTTAAAATAAACGCACCCTCTCTCGAGTATCTTAAATTGAGCATCTCTTCTTTGGAGGATATCATGAGTTTGACGACTATGCCTTCCTTAATCGAAGCACGCATTTCTTTGGTGGGAGATTGGGAAGAAAATGTGAGAGTCATCAATAGCACCGAGCATCCTAATGTACTACAGTTTCTTAACTCTCTCTGCAATGTGAATTGCCTAGAATTCTCGATTGAGGAAAATGGGAAGGTATGATTTATTTATTTTCTCGGTTCTGGTAAGTTTATACTACTAATATTAGTAACAAATCAGTTTTTTCTTTGAAGGGTGTGAGCGTAGCGGGGCTTGATTCACTGGTAAAGTTTGATAAATTAATCGAACTCAACTTTTATTTGCCTTTTGACTTTGATGAGATTGTAAAGTTCCTTCAAGTTGCTGATAATCTCCAAGTACTTTGGGTAAGTAAAATGGATTTTAAAATTAAACAAAAAAAATTAACTCAACTCTTTTTTTATCACTTACATATATGATTTTTTGTTGTCATCAGTTTACTTTATGTGGGATGCACGATACTTATATGGAGCCGAAAAAAGTGCCTACGTGCGTGTTATCTTGTCTCAAAACTGTTCAAATTAAATTAACTTGTGGTTTCAATGCACATGATTTTAAGACTATTAAATATCTTTTGAGGAATGCTCAAGTGCTGGAGACGATGGAATTGCATTGCTACTCCTATCTTTGTTCCAACATGAAAAGGAGTGGGCGTGACATGCTTCGTAGAATTCCATTGCTTGAGAAAGGATCTGAGTCATGTCAACTTGTCTTATATTGAGATTATTGTTATTGTTATTGTTATTGTTTTGTTTACATTAGTATTCAACAACTGTATGTTTTCCTTTGACATTATTAGATAGTATGGTGCTCAAAGTAGCATATAGGTTCTCAATAGTATTCCTTACTAATGGAGTTCTGTTGATAGTTGGATATTAAGTTCAATATATATATTGTTCTTTGGTTGAGGAAAATTCAATAGATTGTTGTGGTTGCACTCGTAGTATGATTTATGTGCATCTTGTATGAATGATATGATTATTTGGATCGGAGGCTCCAAAGAAGAAAGTTAGAAAGACAAGTGTGCCTGTCTCTAAGGTGGTCTATGGAGCACTTTCTTCTGCAGATCTGCAGACGACTGGTGTTGCAGCAGGAACCTGTTATGGAAGAAATCAAAGACAAGAAGAATGTTTATTAAACGAGTAACAAGGTATGTATTGTGGAAATGTGCATAGCGTTTTCGTGTTGCATCATATGCTGATGGTAACTTTATGCTGATAGTTTATCTATCGACGGTTCTCCAATCTCACTCATAGGCCTAAACGATGAGCAGACACTCGAACGTGAGAACAAGAAACCACCCAAGGAATGTAGATATGCGTTGTTATCTTGTCTCAAAACTGTTGGAATCAAAATTTAACAGATTGTCGTGCTTCTCGTAGTATGATTTTTATGTGCGTCTTGTGTGAATGATGATTACAATTAAGAAGAAGGTTACAAAGACAAGTGTGCCTGTATCTGATGTTTATGAAATGAGGAACAAGGCATGTTCATCGAGGAGCTCCGGTAGTTATCGATATTGTCGGGATTCGATGGTGGTGGAAGCGTATGAAGTTTTAGTCGAGGCTCCGATGGTGGTGACTGGACTCTCGCTAGAGATACGACCGCGGTTGATAATCTTGAAGCCCTTACTCTAAGTAAAATATTTACTTTTCGAAATTAAACAAAAATCTGCAACTCTACGTCATTCATTTTTTTTGTCGTCAATTTTCAAGACTGTTCGAATTAATCCGTTTTCCAGTTTCAATGTTCATGATTTTGTGACGATTAAATATGTTTTGAGGAATTCTCAAGTGCTAGAGAGGATGGAAATGCATTCTGATGTGACGATTCATGTCCTAGTTTTGGCAAGGAAGAACTTGAGATGCTTGGTAGAATCCCATTGATTGAGCGAGGATTTGAGTTGTGTCAATTCACCTTATACTGAGATTTTGAAATTAATATTATTATTGTTTTGTTTAAATTTGTATTCAACAACCGTATGATCCTTTCCTCTCGTGGTGTAGTCTATGGTGTTTACTTTTGACCGAATGTTGTCAAAGTGTTGGCCTTTTAAGGCTCTGTGTTTTCAAACCAAATGAGTCGGTGGGTGTTCGAATGAGATGGAAATGGTGGTTACAGTCCCAACAGTTTTTTCACCACAACATTTTCTCACCAAAACATCTGTTCAATAATACCCCACTCGACGATATATAGCTTTTCTTGTTTTCTTGTTTGTTAATGTTGAGGATTTGCACAACAAGTTCCAATCAACCGAATAAATCCGATCAAATTGGACTTTCATAAACCACACGACGTGAACAACTCAAAACCGAACGAATATGATTTGACTCTCCAGCTCACAATCACTCACGATATATGTGAACTCACAAGAATATAAAAGCACGATAAACAACACACACAAGACAAGATTTTACGAGCTTCGGTATCGCACTGCCTACAGCGAGGCAGCCGTTACCTACGTGCTCGGGGAGAGGGGTGTTTCTTCTTTATTAAACGTAAACGAGATTACAATCACTCTTGATAATCCTGAGCCAACAAGGCGTAAGCGATTATCGATCTAACCTCACGTCTAATAACAAGTATTGAAACCCTAATACTTTCGTCATGCCTCTCTCTCTCACATCTCGCTGCTGAGCCTCGACGTGAATATATAGGCTTCCTGGACGTCGCTTTATGGTAGGAATAGGTTCCTTGTCCTCCAAGGATTCCGTTGCCTTTTGAATCACCTCAATCGGATAAGTATGGAAAGAGATATTCAATTTTTGGTCTCTTACCAAAAATAGGAGATCCTGCCTAGATCTTGCCTCCTGCCAGGGAACCGGTTTCTGCCTTCGCACTGCGGCAGACTTAACGCCTTCGTCCTGCCGCATGGAACTGCCTTACATAAATTTAGAATTTCGAACATATTTTCACAAATCTCCACCTTGTTCAAACTTCTAAACACATGTCACCGATCTTGCAGTAGTGAGTACTGCTCATCCCTGCCGAATCAAGAAATCAAGCAAATCCTTTGCAACCACCTTATTCACCAATCCATGATCGAACCCGACCATCCGACTCCAGTCCCAGCATGATTTCAGATCACGCTGACCCTCCATATGACCATACCCGATCATATATCTCCTAGTATTGTCATTAGGCTTCAGCCTGCCATGCCCAATACTACCGCAACTCCTGCCTTAGGTTCTGCATTCCCAAATTCTTCAACACCACCATGCGGCATTAAGAATTTGCATATGACATAAGTCATATAATCCGAAAGTAGATGTTCACTCCACCTTCCCGCATCTCCTCCAGAGACGACTTCATCAAGTTAGCAACTCACAACCCTGCCTGCCGCAGCCTGAATCTTGTTGCCTAACTCGGCCCCCTATGGCAGCACGAAGCCTACCACAGCCCTGCAGCACCACGAGAGTGCCTACTGCAGTCCCTGCGGCACCACGAAAGTGCCTGCCGCAGCCCCTGCACAATTTCAGCATTGTGAGGTTGTCCTCTTGGGACTTGATGCAATCATGCATCTCCGATATGAAATATGGAGCGCGATCCATTTTCATATCCCGGAAAGTTGATGTAGATCACCTTTCCCCACCTCCGGATATCACCAGAGCGTGAATCCTTCAAGTCAACAACTCACAGAACTGCCTGCCGCAGCCTGAGTCTTGTCGCTGCCCTTGAACCTTGCAATAGCATCGCAATGCCTACTGCATCCCCTTCACAATGCTCGGAAGCTTGTGAAACAGTCCACGTGGGACCATATGTCGATGCACGTCCCTACTGGTACTCTTTGCCGCAATCGCCCTTGCGGTAGTTGCTACCGTAGTCGCTATTGTAGTCTCTGCATGCAGTCTCTACCATAGCCAATGCCTCCACCTCGAGAAGCATTATATCCTGTTGAAGTATCTCGAACGAGTCTAATCAACCCCATGCATCACATCACCATAACAAGAGTCTTAGCATGACCGCTTCATCTTGTTATATCCGGCAGAAGATCGTCGTCTCTGCCCCTGCCATGCCATATGGCAGACCCTGCCATGTCTGTACCCTACCACACTAACAACTGAGTGCTTCAATGTTGTGCTTTCCGGTAGTTACACCACACGGCTACCTGTAGAGTTCGTGCAGTAGCTCCTACTGCTGCCGTGGTTACCACTTGTGTGTACAGCGGTTGTTCCTACTTAACCAAGCCTTTCCAAGAAGTCTCTATACCTCTAAGCTTGAACAAGCATTAATAAGAAGAAGTCCATCTTCTCTGCTTGAAACAAAGTGAATCAACACTCATCTATAAGCAACGAACAACTTGACACCAAATCCACCTTCAAATGTCACTGCCTTGACACTTGGCTCTACGGTAATCCCTACTGCCTCTGCCTAGGCAATAGTTATCTCTGCCTCCACTTGAAATAGCGGAAACCATCTGCCTCTTTCCCGGACAGATTCCAGGTCTTGTTGCTTTGTCCCTAAGTAGATTAATGATGGTTGAACCAATGGTTCCAGCCCATCCCCTTGGTACATCTCTTGCACCTCCTTCTACTCATGAGTATAGCCCGCAGCAGATGCTGTCGCAGTTGCCGCTACACCAACAACAATCCTTGTTGATTTTATAGTATCAAGACTACCAAAATCAACATCCCCACATCCAATTCGAGCATCATCCCTGACCTCCATCTTCTTGGACGTGAAACCGTAACCAATGGTTACATTGACATACCTCAACAACCTTCGAACTGCCACCAGTGACTCCCGCTCATACACCTCGATATCACACTCATAACCTGGTCAATATCAGGCTTGCTATACACCATAGCATGTATGAGACTTCCAATGCCCTTCCATTAGGCACTGCTGCCCTGGCTGCTGCGACCGTTCACCCTGCCGCAGGGCAATTCTCCACAGAAAGTATTAAGTGCTGCCTAAGGGAAGTTGCGCAACTCCACCTCAAAAATAGCAACACTATCCTGTCATTCGCACCTTCTTCCACCATTAGAGAATTATACACAACATCAGTTCGTGCAAACCCCTTAGGTTGATGAATGACAATATCATTCGCACCTTCTTCCACCATTAGAGCGTTTAACACAAATCAACTTGTGTAAACCTCTTAGGTTGATGAATGATCCCCCTTTCTGCATAACTGGACAACCGATACATTCCCGATCAGTTTTATGTTGAGTATTATCAATCCAGTAGTCGCTCTGCCGCAAACTACTTCCCGACATTCGCTCTGCCGCAACCATTGCCGCTGCTGCCATGTCGTTGCCATCGACGATGCCTTGGCCATTGTCTCCACCTTCAACGATGTCACATCTTGAAGTTTGGTAATATGGTAGTCGATGAAGCGAACTACCCCAGCGCAAATGCTGCCGCAGTCAATGCCACTGCCCTGCCTCTGCCACTGCCTTCGACAATGCCTCCGCCGCTGCCACGAGCGACCCATTCGACGATGCCTTCACCTCTAGCGATGCCTGAACACCCTGAGGCTATTTAATCCGGTAATCGCTGCTGCGATTTACCCCAGCGCAGTTGCTGCCGCAGTCCTTGCCACTGCCTGCTGCCTCTGCCGCTGCCAGGCATGATGAACAAGATATACTTTCTATCATCCCTTGTCCCTGTTCTAGATGGGCCCGGAGATCAGAATGAATGTAATCCAAGTTCCCTTGTCACCCGAAGTGACGGCAGACTCTATCGCAACTACTCCCGTAGCTACTGCCATAGGTGCTGCCTTAACTCTGCCGCAGGTGTTGCCTACCTGCTGCTGCCACCACAATACTGCCTGCCACAGTATTCGCAGTGCCCTTAGATAATACACTCAATTCCTCTACTCTCCTTCCAGCACTAATGTGCTACTTCTCTTCCCTTGGAAGAATCCTCCATTAGAACATGAACTACCCTTGATTAAAAGCTTCGATGAGCTATCAACCAATCTTCAGCATAGAGTCGAACCACCTCAACTTTACAAGTTAGGTTAATTTCCTAGAATGATAGAACCTCCATCCATCTCCTCAAAACCATCAAACCACTGCCGCATGGGTCTTATGTGAACCGTACACCCTGAATCTTTGATCCACCTTGCCCCCTTCCTTGAAGTGACAATTGAAGGCCTGCTGCAGTTCCCTCTGCCGCAGTTGCTGCCTCAGCAACATCATCATCGTGATGTGCTAGATCCATCCTCGATTCAGCTACTTCTTGAAGACAAGATAATCTTTCTTCAAGAACCTCAAACCACTGCCTCATAGGTCTTATGTGAACCGTGCACCCTGAATCTTTAATCCACTATGCCCCCTTCCTTGAAGTGACAATCAGAGGCCTGCCGCATAGCCCTGCCGCAGTTGCTGCCTCAGCAACATCATCGTCGTGATGTGCTAGATTCATCCTTGATTCAGCTCCTTCTTAAAGAGATGACCCCTCCTTAAGAACCTGGTTTTGTTACCTTGACAACACCCTTTGTCACGCCCTAAATCCCGGGTCTAGGCACAACTGACCCCTTTGCCGCACTCTCCTGCCTTGCTGTACAGTGATGCTCCCTATGCCGCATCGTACTGCCTTGTTGCGCAGCACCGCCCTGCCGCACAACTCTGCCTTTGTGCAAGGTCACAAAGAGGCTGGACGTGACACCGTGCCTTCATGAGATGATGCCTCGTTCCCACTCTTCCGACTCCTCTTCTGAAGTTCCCTTGAGTACCAACTCTCAAGTTCCTGCCGTGACGTCTCGACAGCCGGCCCCTTGGACACAACAACGATTACCTTGCCTCCGAGACAATTAATCATTGCCATATGTGCCCCCTGCGAACAGCCCTTGTCTTCTTGGTTCTGCCATAGTGCCTGCCTTTTCAGTACCTGCCGGAACTTCGTCCTGCCGCAGAGCCTGCCTGAGTACCTGCTGCCGCAGCTTCAGCTGCATCATCCATAGGTTTATCAGTTCCCCTTGCCTGGAGAATGGCAGCGCTAGCAGCAACCTCCTGCTGTGTTTTCATCGCCTTGCCTTTGATCCGCCAATGACCAAAGTTTTCTTGTCGACACCTTGTCCTCATCATCCTTCTTCGATCCAAGCTTCAGCATCTTCTCGTGATTTATCTTCCCACAGACGGCGCCACTTGTTGAGGATTCGCACAACAAGGTCCAACCAACCGAATAAATCCGATCAAATTGGACTTTCATAAACCACACGACGTGAACAACTCAAAACCGAACGAATATGATTTGACTCTCCAGCTCACAATCACTCACGATATATGTGAACTCACAAGAATATAAAAGCACGATAAACAACACACACAAGACAAGATTTTACGAGTTTCGGTATCGCACTGCCTACAGCGAGGCAGCCGTTACCTACGTGCTCGGGGAGAGGGGTGTTTCTTCTTTATTAAACGTAAACGAGATTACAATCACTCTTGATAATCCTGAGCCAACAAGGCGTAAGCGATTATCGATCTAACCTCACGTCTAATAACAAGTATTGAAACCCTAATACTTTCGCCATGCCTCTCTCTCTCACATCTCGCTGCTGAGCCTCGACGTGAATATATAGGCTTCCTGGACGTCGCTTTATGGTAGAAATAGGTTCCTTGTCCTCCAAGGATTCCGTTGCCTTTTGAATCTCCTCAATCGGATAAGTATGGAAAGAGATATTCAATTTTTGGTCTCTTACCAAAAATAGGAGATCCTGCCTAGATCTTGCCTCCTGCCAGGGAACCGGTTTCTGCCTTCGCACTGCGGCAGACTTAACGCCTTCGTCCTGCCGCATGGAACTGCCTTACATAAATTTAGAATTTGTATTTTGAAGGATACGAACCCAAAGGCAAAACTCAAGATTCCGACTTCATAACCAGGGTCATAGTGTTACACCAAGCCAGAACCATCAATTCTTTTCGCCTCTCTGATGTGGACTGCACCGAGTTTCAGCTGGCCACGTGGATTACCCACGCCGTCAACCGACGTGTTCGAAATCTTTGCGTTTATTTTAAAGACGACACTTTAGCTAATACTGGTGAATTTTCCCTGCCCAGATGCCTCTTCACCTGCAAAACTCTCGTAGAAGCTACGCTTCGATGCGGTAGAGGGGTCCCCTCTAGTGGCAATGTGTTTTTGCCTTGCCTCAAGAAGCTTAATCTTAGTCATTTTACGTTTGAGGACAATGGATCCCTTTCTCGATTGCTTGCTGGTTGTCCTGTGCTCGAGGACTTGATCATCGATTGGTGCGAGAACGAGTTGGGACAAAATGGTTCTGATTTTGTATCTTCGCCCTCAATAAAAAACTTGGATGTTGATGTTGAATATGGATGCCATAAGTTGAAATTAAATGCACCCTCCCTCGAGTATCTTAATTTGAGGATCTTTTTTTTGCATGATATCACGAGTTTGACGAGTATGACTTCCTTAATCAAAGCACGCATTACTTTGATAGGAGAATTTGATGGAGACGTCAGAGAAAAGGCTACTGCAGTACAGTTTCTTAATTCTCTCTGCAATGTGAAATGCCTAAAATTCTCGATTGAGTATGTGGGGAAGGTATAATTTAATTTTGTTTTCTTGGTTCTGGTAAATTTATACTAGTAATATGTTTATCGTATTAAATCTGTTTTTTCTTTGAAGGGTGGTAGCCTAGGCTGCCTAGCAGATCTTGGATCTATGGTAAAGTTTGATAATTTAACCAAACTCGTGTTTGATTCGCTTGTTGACTTTGATGAGATTGTAAAGTTCCTTGAAGTTGCTGATAATCTCCAATTCTTTAGGGTGAGTAAAAATAGATTTTTGAATTAAACAAAAATAAAAATCAGCTCTTTTTTTAGTACTTACATATATGATTTTGGTGTCATCAGTTTACTTTATGTGGGAAGCACACAACCTATAGGAAGCCGAAACAAGTGCCTACATGCATGTTATCTAGTCTCAAAACTGTCCGAATTACAGTATCTGATGGTTTCAATGCCCGTGATTTTAAGACGATTAGATATCTTTTGCGGAATGCTCAAGTGCTGGAGACGATGGAACTACGTGACTACTCCTATCTTTGTTACAAAATCAACAAGGAAAGGCTTGGCATGCTTCGTAGAATCCCATTGCTTGAAAAAGGATCTGAATCATGTAAACTTATCTTATGTTGAGATTAATATTATTGTTATTGTTTTGTTTGCATTTGTATTCAACAACTTAGTATGTTCCTTTGACATTGTATAGCATCGTTTTCAAAATAACATAGGGTTCTAAATAGTATTCTTTGCTAATTACTATTGATAGTTGGATTGTAAGTTCAATATATATTGTCCTTTGGTCGAGGAAAATTCAATCACTCGTACTATGATTTTTGCGCATCTTGAATGAATGATGATTACGTGGATCTGAGGCTCCAAAGTCCAAAGAAGACAGTTACAAAGACAAGTGTCAAGTGTGCCTGTAACAAGGTACAAGGTATGCGCTTTTCTATTTTTAAGAAAAAAATATAATACAGTACTATTCACTTAATCATTTACTTATAAAACACATTTCTAAATCTCAAGTGATTCCAATAATCTTTCTCCCCTTTTGTAGAGTGGTTTTTTTTTTTCATTTTTGTACAATCATTTTTCCACAAAATTTGTGTAGAAATTCGACATTAACACGTTAGATGTTTCGAAAGTCCGATCGATTATTTCAGTTATCGATCGAGCCTTCGAGCTCGTAGGAAATCACACACACACGCACATTATATGTAAGTAGAAGAAGCTTCAAATCATGAGTGAGGAAATTTCAAATGCATCATCATATCATTCAAAACCAGAGGCTTCACACCACAGTACTATTTATTTCTTATGTAGTTATGTATCTCTTGTTTTAACGAGCTGCGTTTGAATGCACATATTGTTTGCTCTTATTTACCTAATGCCGATAAAATTTCCGAAATGCATTTCTTAAGAGTTCGGGGCTCGGCGGGCAATGCCTTTTCTCCGACTCCTTCCTTTACACCCCCTCTCCATTCCATTGAGCTGTTAATAACAACAATATCAATAATCTAACGAACAGGAATCGAAAAATCCCAATTAAGAAAAACTGAATAGAAAACAGAAGCAAATCGATCAGACGAGTATTGGCTTTCATTTCGGCGATCGGAGTTTTTCTCTCTCCACTTTAAACAATTCTTTTCGCCTCTCTGATGTGGACTGCACCGAGTTTCATCTGGCCACGTGGATTACCCACGCCGTCAACCATGGTTCTGGTAAATTTATACTTGCAATATGTTTATTATATTAAATCTGTTTTTTCTTTGAAGGGTGTGAGCATAGCAGCGCTTGATTCTCTGGTAAAGTTTGATAATTTAACCATACTCAAGTTTAAAATGCTTTTTGACTTTGATGAAATTGTAAAGTTCCTTGAAGTAAGTTAAATGGGTTTTTGAATTTAAATAAAAACTATCTCGGCTCTTTTTATTACTTACACATGATGTTTTGTTGTCATCAATTTACTTTATGTGGGATGCACAATACCTATAGGGAGCTGAAACAAGTGCCTACGTGCGTGTAATTATCTCGTCTCAAAACTGTTCAAATTAAACTATCTCTTGGTTCAAATTAATCTGTTTTTTCTTTGGTACACATAGTGATGCTTGATTATGTGTTAATGTTATAATAATTTAACCAAACTCGAGTTTGATTTGATGTTTGACTTTCATGAGCTTGTAAAGTTCTTTGAACTTGCTGATAATCTCGAAGCTCTAAAATCAATTTACTTCAGGTGTGATGCCTTATATATATACCTATAGGGAGCTGAAACTAGCTAGTGCCTTACGTGCATATTATCACGTCTCAAGACTGTTCGAATTAACCCCTTTCTCGGTTTTAATGAGCAAGATTTTGAGACGATTAAATATGTTTTGAGGAATTCTCAAGTGCTAGAGAGGATGGAAATGCATTCTCAAGTGACTATACATACAAATCTATTTGGGTTATGTCGGTTGTAGTTTGCAGTCCCGCTTTTCTTGAGGGAAAATCTCGATAGTACTTAACAAGAGAGAAGTCTATTATATCAAGGAAACAATTTTTTTTGAAGAGAAGAGAAAACAATTTGAATAAGAGCATCTCCAAGGGATGCGATGACGTGTTAAGGTTAGGAGTTCCTAAAACATTTGGGGGAGAAGAACTTACCCGGGTAGGAGTAAATTATATTATTATTTTATTATTATTATTTATTATTATTAATTTATTATTAATATTTAATATTATTAATTAACAAAATTGAGTAAATTATATTATTATTTTATTATTATTAATTTATTATTAATATTTAATATTATTAATTAACAAAATTAATACTGCCATTATAATTTTTAACGTAATGGATTATTATTTATTTTATATAAAAAATATTTAAAATTAAAAATTTTGAAATATTTTTAACGTAATGGATTATTATTTATTTTATATAAAAAATATTTAAAATTAAGAATTTTGAAATAAATTATATTTTAACTTATTTTTTATTTTAACAAATTATTCTATTTTATATAAAAATTAATAAAACATATAAAATTTCAAATAGTTAAATTTTTAGCGTTAAAAATTATTTATATAAAAATTAATTAAAAATAAGAATTTTGAATATATAAAAATTATTTTAAATTAAGAATATTGATATAGATTAAATTTTAACTTATTTTGTACTAATTATTTTATTTTATATAAAAATTAATACAAAATAAAAAACATTAAATAGTTAAATTTTTTGGGTTAAAAATTATTTATATAAAAATTAATTAAAAATAAGAATTTTAAAATAGTTAATTTTTTAGCGTTAGAAACTATTTTTTATTTTATATAAAATTTAATTAAAAATGAAAATTTTGAAATAGTTAAAATTTTAAAATCACTATATCCTTAATTATTTCTATAAATCTTAAATAAAAAATAAAAAAATAAGTTAGTGGCGAGACTTTTGTAGGTAGAACCATTGAACGAGGTAGAAGTTTTTTTTAGGTAGAAGTAGAAAAAGTATGAGTTGGCGCCTACTCCTCACCAAAAAGTTGCAAAAAGTTGAAACTACATATAGGAACAAAGTGGCCCAATTTATTTCGGTACGACCCGAAATTAAATAGAACAAAGTGGCCCAATTATAAAACATGAATAAAGCCTAATTAAAACGGCCCATAAAAATTTTTTAAACCCGATTACAGGTTTAGCATATTCTAGGGTTTCGATTTCTGTTTCCCCCAAATTTCAAATTCTTCCAAAATCGACGTTTCGTTTTTTCTCTCTCGATCGGACGAGTGTTGGCTCTCATTTCAGTGATCGGAGTTTTAGAGTTTTGTTTTTCACTCTCCACTTTAAATATGGCGCCCTCCATTGATCGAATCAGCGGGCTGTCCGATGACGTCATCTGCCACATCCTCTCTTTCCTTCCGACGAAGACCTCCGTTTCCACCGGCGTTCTCGCAAGGAGATAGATGGAGGTTTCTGTGGAACCACGTCCCGAATTTGTATTTTGAAGGATACGAACCCTACGGCAAAACTAAAGATTCCGACATCATAACCAGGGTCATAGTCATCCACACTTTTCGCCTCTCTCGTGTGTACTGCAGCGAGTTTCAGCTTGCCACGTGGATTACCCACGCCGTCAACCGAGGTGTTCGAAATCTTTGCATTTATTTTGAAGACCTGACCCTAGATTATTCTGGTCACTTTAACCTGCCCAGTTGACTCTTCACCTGTAAAACTCTCGTCGACGCGACTCTTCGTAAATCAGAGGAATCCCCTCTAGTGGGAAATGGCAATGTGTTTTTGCCTAGCCTCAAGAAGCTTAATTCCAGGACAGTGGATCCCTTCCTTGATTGCTTTCCTGTTGTCCTGTGCTCGAGGACTTGATCGTTGCGAACAAGGTGGCAATGATTTTGATTTGGCTTTCTTATCTTCGCCCACCATAAAAAATTTGGATGCTGATGTTGAATATGGATGCCATAAGTTGAAAATAAATGCACCCTCTCTCGAGTATCTTAAATTGACGATATCACGAGTTTGACGACTATGACTTCCTTAATTGAAGCACACATTAATTTGATCGGAGACATCAATAACACCGAGCATGCTAATGTACTACACTTTCTTAATTCTCTCTGCAATATGAAGTCTCTAAAATTTTCGATTGATTGCGAAGGGAAGGTATGATTTAATTTATTTTCTTGGTTCTGGTAAATTTATACTAGTAAAATATGTTTATTGTATTAAATCTGTTTTTTCTTTGAATGGTGTGAGCGTAGCAGGGCTTGATTCACTGGTAAAGTTTGATAATTTAACCAAACTCAAGTTTAATTTGCTTTTTGACTTTGATGAAATTGTAAGGTTCCTTGAAGTCTCTGATAATCTCCAAGTCCTTAACCTAAGTAAAATAGGTTTTTTGAATTAAACAATTTTTTTTTTTATCTCAGCTCTTTTTTTAAAACTTACATTAGTACATATATGATTTTTTGTTGTCATCGCTTTACCTTAAGCGGGATGCACTATGCCTACGTGGAGCCGAAACTAGTGGCTACGTGCATGTTATATCGTCTCAAAACTGTTCAAATTAAACTATCTGTTGGTTTCAATGCACGTGATTTTAAGACGATTAGATATCTTTTGAGGCAAGAACCATGCCCCGTTCTTAATAGCCATGCATGTATTGCTCGGCTTTTAAATTATGTTTTTGTTTCCTAATTATGCGTTTTTTCTATTTTTAAGAAAAAAATATTTTATCCTATATATCAAGTGATTCCAATAATATTGCTAACGTTATATAGAGTAGAATTGGATTTTTTTTCAGGAATGTTTAATGAATTAAGTTCATCGAGGAGCTCTCCGGACAATGAATTAGTTGTTGACATTGTCGGGATTTGAGTCTGGTGTACATCGGCACCAGACTCTCCTTCCCCGGTAATGCGACTCGGTTTCTTTATGTTCCCCGGTCGTTGACAAAGGGCAGTGTGATTACATTTCAGATCGGCCCAATATTAATTGAATTAAATTGGCCCATAAATTGATCTGAAAAAAGCCCAATTCAATTGGACAGGATTTTAAGTATAAATCATATTTTAGGGTTTTGATTTCTGAATCACCCCATTTTTCGTTTTCTAGGGATGATCTGACTCCAATGTCGCCCTCCATTGATCGCCTCAGCGGGTTGCCGGATGAGGTCATCTTTCACATCCTCTCTTTCCTTCCGACGAAAACCTCCGCCTCCACCAACGTTCTCGCGAAGAGATGGAGGTTCCTGTGGGCCCACGTCCCGAATTTGGATTTTTACGATCACGATTTTAAAGGCGAAACTCAAGATTCCGACGTCATTCACAGGGTCATAGTGCTACACAGAGCGATAACCATGAATACTTTTCACCTCTCTCTTGTGAAGTGCAGCGAGTATCAACTGGCCACGTGGATCACCCACGCCGTTAACCGATGTTTTCGAAATCTTTTCCTTGATCTTAAAAACACTTGTAATGATGATCCTGCTACATTTACCCTGCCTAGATGCCTCTTCACCTGCAAAACTCTAGTCGAAGCTGAGATTCGTTGTGTTAGATGGATCACCCTTAGTGGGAAAGTTTTTTGGCCTAGCCTCAAGAAGCTTAATCTTACTAGTATTATGTTTGAGGACGATAGATGCCTTCCTCGCTTGCTTTCCGGTTGTCCTGTGCTTGAGGAATTGACTGTCGAGGTTTGTGAAATTGAGATGGAACCAATTAATTATGATTCGGGTTTGGTTTTCATATCTTCACCCACAATCAAAATATTGAATGTTAATTTAGATTATGGATGCCATAAGTTTAAAATAAACGCACCCTCCGTCGTGTGTCTTAATGTGATAAACTGTTGTTTGGAGGATATCACGAGTTTGACGACTATGACTTCCTTGATCGAAGCACACATTTCTTTGATCGGAGATTGGGACGAAGATGTGAGAGTCATCAATAACACCGAGCATGCTACTACACGGTTTCTTAATTCTCTCTGCAATGTGAAGTGCCTAAAATTCTCAGTTCGGAATGGTGAGATTCTTGGAAAGGTATGATGATTTAATTTATTTTCTCGGTTCTGGTAAATTTATTAGTAATAGTATGTTTATTGTTTTAAACCTGATTTTTCTTTCAAGGGTGTGAGCATAGCAGGGCTTGAGACACTAGTAAAGTTTGATAAATTAACCAAGCTCGAGTTTAATTTGGTTTTTGACTTTGATGAGATTGCAAAGTTCCTTCAAGTTGCTGATAATCTCCAAGTCCTTATTGTAAGTAAAATAGATTTTTTTTTTTAGTTAAACAAAATAAAATAAAATTAACTATCTCTTTTTTATTATTCACATATATGTTTTTTTGTTGTCACCAGATTACTTTATGTGGGATGCACAATACCTTTAGGGAGCCGAAACAAGTGCCTACGTGCATGTTATCTCGTCTCAAAACTGTTCAAATTACATTATTTGATGATTTCAGTGAACATGATTTTGAGATGATTAGTTATCTTAAGAGGAAAGCTCAAGTGCTGGAGAGGATTAAAATACATAGCTATTCCCATCTTTTTTCCAAAAATAAAATCCCTTTCTTGCGTATTAGATTGACAATGATTCCGAGCGGATCTAAGTCATGTCAACTTGTATTATCTTGAGATTATTATAATAATAATTGGTATTGTTTTGTTTATCAAAGATCATATTATAAATGAGAGTAGCATATGGATCAAAACAGTATCCTTTGTCATGGTTTATTATCGTGTTCAAAGTAGCAAAGGGTTCTCAATAGTATTCTTTGCTATCGGATAGTATCACGTTACTGTTGGTTGTTGTGTTTCTCGCACTCGTAGCTTGATTTTTGTTCGCCTTGTATCAATGATGATTATGAAACGAGGAACAAGATATGTATTGCATGGCGTTTTTGTATATATATATATATGCTCATATTTTGTTCCTAGATGGTTCTCAAGATATCAAAGGAAATATCAATGCACCTCGTTGTAGTCGAACCTTTGTTAAGATAGCTTTTACTATATATCCAGGTGCAAAAAACAATGACGGTGACTGCAATTTGCGAAAATCTCACTCACGGGCCTAAATTTGCGGAAATCTCACTTACGTGCCTAAAATTGTATAAATTTATACTTAGTTGATAATGGTTATAAATATTAATCACACAAATTTTATTAAACAATTAAAACTAATCGATTTGTAAAACAATTTTGAGCAAAAAAAAAATTATTAAAATTTTAAAAATATTGATATATTTTTTAACAAATTAATCATAAATTTAAAAATTATTCAATATAAATTTTAATAAATAATTAAATGTTTTACTCCATTAGTTAAATTTTACAGTAATATAATTATAAATTTAAATACATACTTTAAAAAAAGTGAATTAGAAGGTCTTTATTATATCTGAGTGAAAAGTGAATTGAATCGAGCCCTAATTTACTCACCTTCGCTGCTTCCCCAGTAAGTCTTCATCTTCCCCAATTTCATATTATTCTCAAATCGATTTTTCGTTCATTTTCCTGAATCGTCGTCGTTTTCGTTTTTTCATTGATAGACTCAGCGATGACGTCATATGCCACGTTCTATCTTTCCTTCCGACTAAGGTCTCGGCGTCTACCAGTATTTTCGCAAAACGATGGAGGTTTCTGTGGGCCCACGTCCCCAATTTAGATTTCAACGGATTTGATTTCGAAGGGCCGGAAATCATAAACAGGGCGATAGCCCTGCACCGAGCCGAAACCATGAATACCTTATCCCTCTCTGGTAATATGGCCGGCGGCAGCCCGGATCAGGTGCCCACGTGGATTACCCACGCCGTTAATCGGGGTGTTCGAAATCTTTATATCGACATTGAAATTGGTTATGGATTTACAGTACTGCCTAAATGTCTCCTCACGTCCAAAACTCTAGTTGATGTGAAGCTTCATTGGTGTATAGGGTTCCCCTCGGGTGGTGAAGTGTTTTTTCCTAGCCTCAGGAAGCTTCACCTTAGTAGTATTGTATGCGATGATGAAGAATCTCTTCCTCACTTGCTCTCCGGTTGTCCTGTGCTTCAAGACTTGATCATCACTGGTTGTTCTGGACGGAGTTTTGTCTTCGTATATTCGCTCACAATAAAAAGATTGGATGTTCATTTAGACTGTAGTTGCTGTGACAGATTCAGTTCTGTGTTGAATATAAACGCACCTTCCCTCGAGTATCTCAGCGTGAGGAACTATTATCTGGAGAATATCACAGTTTTGAGGGTTATGAATTCCTTAATCGAAGCATGTCTTTTTTTGTTTGGAGTTCCAGTTTATATTGATGAGGAAGATGAGGAGGAGTTTGATACTGAAGTACATTTTCTTCATTGTCTCTGCAATGCCAAGTGTCTAAAAATCTCAATTGATGGTGTTTGGAAGGTTCGATTTGATTTTTTGTTTGGGTTTTGTATTTTTATAATGTTTGTGGTTTTAAATCCGTTTTTCCTTTGCAGCTTGTTAAAATAGCAGGGCTTGATTCAACGGTAAAGTTTGATAATTTAACCAAACTCGAGATTGATTCTTTGTTTGACTTTTATGAGCTTGTAAAGTTCCTTGAAGCGGCTGATAATCTCCAACTCCTTACTGTAAGTAAACAAAAATCTGAAAGTAGTCTTTATTTTGTATATAATGTAGTACATATTACTTACGCATATCATTTGTGTTGTCATCAGTTTACTTTATGTGGGATGCGCAATACCTACAGGGAGCCGAAACTAGTTCCTAAGTGCATGTTATCATGTTTGAAGATTGTTCGGATTAATCCATTTAATGATTTCAATGCACATGATTTTGAGACGATTAGATATGTTTTGAGGAATGCCAAAGTGCTGGAGTGGATGGAAATACCTAATTCCTATTCATATCGTAATTCCGAAAAGGAAGAGCTTGAGATGCTTGAGCGAGGATCTGAGTCATGTCAGCTTGCCTTCTATTGAGAATTTGAGACTATTATTATTATTCTGATGGTTTCAGTGAACGTGATTTTGAGACGAATAGTTATCTTATGAGGAATGTTAAAGTGCTGGAGAGGATGAAAATACGTAACTATTCCTATATTTTTTTCCAAAAACAAAAACCTTTTCTTGCTTATCAGAATGACAATGCTTCCAGGGTGGATCTGAGTAATGTCAACTTGTATTATATTGAGATTATCATTATTATTGTTTACATTTGTACTCTGTATTCAACAACAGTACGTTCCTTCCATCTTGTGGTGTTGACTTTCGACCGAATGTTGTCAAAGAAGTGTTGACATTTAAAGGCACTGCTGTTTCAAGTATGTGTCATTTTTTTTTTTTTTTTTTTTATTATTTTTTATTTTTTTGTGTTATTCAGTGCAAATATGTAATCCTTGGCCATTGTATAGTATCGTGTTCAAAGTAGCAAAGGGTTCTCAATAGTATTGTGCTTCTCGCACTCGTAGCTTGATTTATGTACGTCTTGTATGAATGATGGTTATGTTTATAAAACGAGGAATGATATATGATATCGAAGGAAATATCAATGCACTTGGTTATATAGTCGAATCTTGGTACTATCCAGGTGAGAAGAACCACAAAGGTGACTGCAATTTTTCGGAAATCTCACTCCCGGGCCTAATCGACGAGCAAACACTCAAAGGACGAGCTCAAAGAGGCAAGAACTATGTTCAAAATGATTTATTACTTTATAACAATACATTATTGAACAAATAATATATACAGTAGTATAAGAATTAAAAAATAAAAATTTAGAATGATTAATGGTTTATTATAGTAATTTAAACAATAAATTACTGAATAAATAATATAATTATCAAATGTGTGAGTGTGAATATTCTTTTTCTGATCGGAGGGTTTAAGGGTTTTGATTCGGCCGCCACTCGCTAAGAACGTGAACAGTAATATCCCTAATTTCAATTTGTTCTGAAATCGACGTTCGTTTTCCACTCTCCACTCCCCACTCCCCAATTTAATTCACCATTCGCTGTTTCCCCAATTTCATATTCATCTCAAATCGACTTTTCGTTTTTGTTTTTATCTCGATCTAACTTTATTGGCTTATAAATTCTTACCGTGATCGGAAACTCTGAGTTTTGTTTTTTCAGAGAGCAAAATATGCCCACCACCATTGATAGCCTCAGCGATGACGTCATGTGCCATATTCTCTCTTTCCTTCAGACGAAGACCTCCGCCTCTACCAGCGTTCTCTCGAGAAGATGGAGGTTCCTGTGGGCCCACGTCCCCAATTTGAATTTCAAGCGAATCGATTCCGAAGCATCGAACATCATAACCAGGGTGATAGCGCAGCACCGAGCCAAAACCATTAATACCTTATCACTCTCCGGTCATATGGAGTACAGCTCGGATAAGCTGCTGTCGTGGATTACCCACGCCGTCAACCGCGGTGTTCGAAATCTTTATCTTGTTATTAATTTTGTTGTTGAATTTCGTGAACTGCCTAAATGCCTCCTCACCTGCAAAACCCTCGTCGACGTGAAGCTTCATTGCTTTATGGGGGTCATCCCCTCTAGCGACGAAGTGTTTTGGCCTAGCCTCAAGAAGCTTCATCTTACTCATTTTGTGTTCGAGGACGATGAATCCCTTCCTCACTTGCTCTCGGGTTGTCATGTTCTCCAGGAGTTGATCATGGCTGGTTGTTCTTGTCCGGGTTACGTTTTCATTTCTTCGCTCACATTAAAATGTTTGGATATTCGTTTAGAATGCGATTGCTGTGACAGAGACAGCTCTGTGTTGAAAATAAACGCACCCTCCCTCGAGTATCTCAAGGTGAGGAAGTATGCTCTGGATGATGTCATGATTTTGGGGACTATGACTTCCTTAATCGAAGCAGAATTTAATTTGGTTGGAATACTACTTTGGGGTTATGAGGAAAATATTGAGGAGTATGATACTGCAGTACAGTTTCTTCATTGTCTATGCAATGTCAAGTGCCTAAAAATCAAAATTGATGGTGTTGAGAAGGTTCGTTTTGGTTCTGTATTTTTATAGTAATATACTAGTATATGTTTGTGGTTTTAAATCCGTTTTTTCTTTGCAGCTTGTTAAAATAGCAGGGCTTGATTCAGGGGTTAAGTTTGACAATTTAACCAAACTCGAGATTGATTCTTTGTTTGACTTTTATGAGCTTGTAAAGTTCCTTGAAGCGGCTGATAATCTCCAACTCCTTATTGTAAGTAAACAAAAATCTGCAACTCGTCTTTTTTTTTTATATATAGTATTACTTACGCATATCATTTGTGTTGTCATCAGTTTACTTTATGTGGGATGCTCAATACCTACAAAGAGCCGAAACTAGTTCCTACGTGCATGTTATCATGTCTGAAGACTGTTCGAATTAAATCAGGGCATGGTTTGATTGCGCAGAATGATTTTGAGTCGATTAGATATGTTTTGAGAAATGGCCAAGTGCTGGAGAGGATGGAAATACATCATTCCTATTCCTATCGTGATTCCGAAAAGGAAGAGCTTGAGATGCTTGAGCGAGGGTCTGAGTCATGTCAGCTTGCCTTCTATTGAGAATTTGAGATTAGTATTATTATTGTTATTGGTTTGTTTACGTCTGTATTCAACAACCGTATGTTCCTTTCCTGTTTTGGTGTAGTCAACCATGTTGACGATGGTGTCAAAGAAATGTTGGTTTTTTAAGGCACTGCAGTTTGGTGTAGTCGATGGCATGGTTTGATTCCTTTCCTGTTTTGGTGTAGTCAACCATTTATGTACGTTTTGTATGAATGATGATTATGTGGATCAGAGGCTCCAAAGGAGAAGACAAGTGTGCCCTTTATGATGCTGTGGTATTGTTAATACTTCTCTACAGTTGAGGTTTTGAAAGAGAAAAACAACATCAGGATATTCTTCAAAAGCACGTCACACAAGTTAAATTGGAGATTTGTTTGATTATTTTTTTAAACGGACTTATAAAGGAGTATTCCACAGGTTCTAATTTTCACCAAGTGATTTTGAATGTACATGTATTAAATTATAAATCAACCATTATGGGTGAGAATGAGCGGGCTACTCGAAACTCAGCTCATTTAATAAACAAATCAAACTCAAAACTGATTAAAAAGGTCATTTAACTAAACATGCAAGTCTTAAACAAAAGGTCATTTAACTAAACATGCAAGTCTTAAACATTTGATTGAGTCTTGAAAGTTTCAATTATTTAATAATTACAATTATAAAATAAAAAATTATTCTTAAAACGAGCTAGCAGTTCACCAGTGAAAACAAGTGAATTGAATGGAGACGTGAATTGAACCGATGCCCTAATTTACTTGGGTGATTCCTCAATTTCTTATACACTCGACGCCAACAGTAAGTCTTTCATCTTTTCCTTTGCGGTTTCCCCAATTTCTCAAATCGATTTTTCGTTTTCCTGAATCATTGTCATTTTCGTTTTTGGTATTATCTCGATCTCACTGTATTGGCTTATAAGTTCTTACCGTGATCGGAATTTTAGGGTTTTGTTTTTTCACAGAGAGCAAAATATGACCACCACCATTGATAGACTCAGTGATGACGTCATATGCCACGTTCTCTCTTTCCTTCGGATTAGGTTATCATTGTCTACCAGCATTCTCGCAAAAAGATGGAGGTTTCTGTGGACCCACGCCTCAAATTTGGAATTTTACGGTTTCGATTTCAAAGGCGAAACTCAAGCTTCCGACATCATTCACAGGGTTGTAGTGCTACACCGAGCCAGAGCCATCAACACTTTTCGTCTCTGTCATGTTGAGTGCAACGAGTATCAGCTGGCCACGTGGATTACCCACGCAGTCAACCGAGGTGTTCGAAATATTTACATTGATCTTAAAAATGGCTGTATCAGCCCTAGTGATAGTCCTGAACCTGCTACATTTACCCTGCCTAGATGCCTCTTCACCTGCAAAACTCTCGTCGAGGTAGAGGGATCACTTCTAGCGGGAAAGTGTTTTGGCCTAGCCTCAAGAAGCTTCATCTTGGTAGTGTTATGTTTGAGGATGATGCGTCACTTTCGCACTTGCTTTCTGGTTGTCCTGTACTCGAGGACTTGATCCTCTATTGGTGCGATAACGAGGAGAAACCATCTGATTATGGTTTGGGTTTGGTTTTTGTATCTTCGCCCACAGTGAAAAAATTGGATGTTACTTTAGCATTTGGATGCCAAAAGTTGAAAATAAACGCACCCTCCCTCGAATATCTTAATGTGATAGAGGGTTCTTTGGAGGATATCACGAGTTTGACGACTATGACTTCCTTAATTGAGGCACACATTTCCTTGATCGGAGAATGGGAAGAAGATGTGAAAGACATCAGTAACACCGAGTATGCTAATGTACTACAGTTTCTTAATTCTCTCTGCAATGTCAAGTGCCTAATATTCTCGATTGAGGAACATGGGAAGGTATGGTGATTTAATTACTTTTCTCGCTTCTGGTAGAGTTATAGTAATATGTTTAGTGTTTTAAACCTGTTTTTTCATTCAAGGGTGTGAGCGTAGAAGGGCTTGATTCACTGGTAAAGTTTGATAATTTAACCACACTCGATTTTAATTTGCTTTTCGACTTTGATGAGATTGTGAAGTTCCTTAAAGTTGCTGATAATCTCGAAGTCCTTGAAGTAAGTATAATTGATTTCTAAATTAAGCAAAAAATTGCGACTCGGCTCTTTTTTTTTTTTTTTCTATTGCTTACATGTATTTTTGTTGTCATGAGTTTACTTTGTGTGGGATGCACAGTACCTATAGGGAGCCGAAACAAGTGCCTACGTGCATGTTATCTCGTCTCAAAACTATTCGAATTATACTATCTCGTGGTTTCAATGCACGTGATTTTAAGACGATTAGATATCTTTTGAGGAATGCTCAAGTGCTGGAGACGATGGCAATATATTGCTCTTCCATTTCCTATTCTTGTTCCACAAAGAAAAAACTTGGCTTGCTTCGTAGAATCCCATTGCTTAAGAAAGGATCTGTATCATGTAAACTTGTCTTACATTGAGATTATTATTATTATTATTATTATTATTGTTATTCAAGACATTATGTTCCTTCTCTCTCGTGGTGTAGTCCACAGTGTTGACTTTTGACCGAATGTTGTCAAAGAAGTGCTGGCCTTTAAAGGCACTGCTGTTTCAAAGTAATGTAATATATTTATTTTTATCTGGGGTATTCAGAATGTGTATCCTTTGCGATTGTTATCATGTCACTGTTGGATGTTGTGCTTATCTCACTCGTAGCTTGACTTATGTACGTCTTGTATGAATGATGATTATGTGGAGGATCCAAAGAAGAAGGTTACAAACGCAAGTGTTCCTGTATCTCTGAGTTGGTCTATGGAGCACTTGGAATTTGAGATGGCATTGCAGCAGGACCGTAAATGTTATGGAAGAAACCAAAGACAAGAAGAACGATGTTGAGATGAATTGATGATGGTAGATGTATGCTCATATTTTATGCATAGATGGTTCTCGTGATATCAAAGGAAATATCAATGCAACTCGTTGTACTATTCAGGTGCGAAGAACCACGAAAGTGACTGCAATTTGCGGCAATCTCACTCACGGGCCTATAAACGATGAGCAAACACTTGAACGTGAGAGCAAGATAACACCCATCGAATGGACGAACTCTAAGGGGTAGTGTCTAGTGAGTCAAGAACCATGTTGTGAATGATTTATCACTTATAACAATAATATGATCAAATGTCAGGTGTGACTATTCAACAAATAATATAATCAAATGTGAAGTGTGAATATTCTTATTCTATAAGAATGATCAAATATTTTGTAAGAATGATTAAACTTTTTTCATTATGTTTAGGTACTTTTTGAGAAAGGATAAATACAGCTTATCAAATTATAACTTCTACTCTATAAAATAAACTTTACAATATAATGTTAAAATTTTATATTTTTTATTATTTAGAGTGTTTGATTGTTGTATTTATATATAAAAAAGTAATATTTTAAATTTAAAATATCTTTTATACTCTTAAAATATAAAATATCTTTTATACTCTTGCTGCTAAACCGAGCCAAAACCATCAACAATTTCAGCCTCTCTGGTGTGAGCTGCAATCGGTATCAAATCGACACGTGGATCGCCCACGCCGATAATTGCGGTGTTCGAAATCTTTATCTCGATTATCCAGGAGATCATGTAATGTATGAAATACTAATAGTAATGTATTAATTAATAATGAATGAATTACTAATTATCGGAGGCAAACACATAAAAATAGTAATGTATGAATTACTAATAGCCATGCATGGATTACTCGGCTTTTAAATTATGTGTTTGAATCAGAAATATGCTTTTTTCTATTTTTAATGAAAAATAATAATAATACTATTCACTTAATCATTTACTTATGAAACACATTTCTAAATATCAAGTGATTTCAATATTATTTCTCCCATTTCGTAGAGTACAATTGATTTTTTTTTTTTAGGAATGTGTTATGAATTATGTTCATCGAAGAGCTCTCGTAGTTGTTGACATTGTTCGGCTTCGAGGTGGTCGCCCCTGAATAAAGCCCAATTCAAACAGTCCAAAATTAAATTGAATAAAGTGACTCATTATGAAATCTGAAAAAAGCCCAATTCAAACGCTCATTGTAAATACTGTATAAATCTCAAAAAAGCCCAATTCAAAATATTTTATTGACATTTTATTGCAGCAAAATATTTCCCCTCCTTTGAGCGAATCAGCCGGTGGCCGATGACGTCATCTGCAACATTCTCAATTAAGTTGTTTTCGTTGCCCTAAGTTAGAACCTGTATAAAATGGCAATTCATCCCCTCGCCGCACATTACATTTAACACTCTCTCAGCAATGTGGTAGCTACAACACACTTTGAGAGGTTAGTCAAATTAATCTTCGAGATTAATTTGAACAATTATACTACTTGTGGATGGGAACTTACCTAAGCTGGACAAGGAGTTTATTTTGCATCTCGCTTATGAATTATTCATAAAGATTTCAAGATTTAAAGGATTTGCACAATTTGGAATGTTTGATTATTTTGTCGACCACCGTTTCTTTGTATAAAAATAACATCCAGGTATGTTTTTTTAGTGGTTTGCACGATTTATTCACTAAATTAAATTGTTAGGAAGCTAGTATGAGTATATATATATATATTTTTTTGTAAATTAAATTGTTGCAAACTAATGTAGGCATGATTTGTTTTTTGTTATATATCTTAGTATTTTGCATGATATTATCATGAAATAATATTGTTTAGGTCAACTCGGTTAAACCTTGCATTACATGATTTCTGCACGTTTAACAGTGTGTGTGAAATTTGAGAGCGATTGAGGAGTTGCTATATCTTACTACATAGGATATGAAAATAATCATAATTCATATATGAAAATTTCGTACTTGGTATACTTCATATATATGTATGGTATACTTCATATATCTGAGTTTAATAGTATTTTTGAATTTAACAGTCCATTATAACAATGATTTTACTATCAGGATGACTATAGGGTTGAAAGACATCACAACTGACATAGAGAACTTTGGTAAAACTGTAGAGTTTGAAAAAAGACAGTTGAAAATGCCATGAAGATGCCCGACAAATAATAATGATTGTGGAGTCTATACTATTAGACATATGGAGACGTACAAAGGGGAGAGAGATAATTGGAACACTGGATTGCAGAAAGACAATGTATTCTTATTTAATTTCAGTAAATAATACTAGTTCAAGTAAATTAATATTAGTCATTATAGTTTGTATTGTTTATAACTATGGGTTGTGTTTTTTTGCAGGACACTACTATCTTGAAAGAACTTAGATTCAGAAATGCAGTTTCTGTAATATTGATGGACACCATTACACCAATGAAATCAAGACTGAAGTACTGGATAAAGCCAAAAAATTCACAACAGTATTGAAGAATGGTGTATGAAGTACTGGACATCAATGGTGTATGAACTCAAGACCAAATTGAAGAATTGTATATGAAGTACTGTACATCAATGGTGTATGAACTCAAGACCAAAATGGTGGATAATTGGTATATATAATTAGTAGATGACTGGTGGTAGATGACCGTAGATGGCTGATGGTTTAATGATACATTGTTGATAACTTGTAGAGTATTAAATGATAGATGTAGAACAAAAATGGTAGATAATTTGTCTTAGGCAAGAGTTTTAGATGCTAGAACTAATTTGCTCATCATTTGACGATAATTGATGTATCTTGATTTATTTCTGATATATTTGGTGGGTGAATGATATATTGGACATGCTTTGTTGTGATTCAGGTAGTCTTGTAAAAAATACTTAAGTAGTTGCATGTTTCTTCAAAACGAAAATGAAAGTTAATAATCTGCAATTTAAAATATCACACATTAAAAAATGAAGCATTATAAATAAATACTTAAGTAGTTGCATGTTTGTTCAAAACAAAAATGAAAGTTAATAATCTGCAATTTGAAGTATTACATGTTTAAAAATGAAGCATCATCCTTTAAAAACATAGTATCACCATTATTAAAAAATGAAGCATCGTTATTTAAAAATGAAGAATCATCATTTAAAAACTCACATATCATCACTTAAAAATTAAAGTATCACACCTTTAAAAATGAAGAAAATGAAGAATCATCATTTAGAAACTCACGTATCATCACTTAAAAATTGAAGTATCACACCTTTAAAAATGAAGCATAACCATGGCAGAGCGAAGTAAACGACGGGGTTGCCTTCGTGGGGTGCACTGCATTTTTAAAGTAGAGAAAGAATGTGCGATCAACCAACATTATTTCTCGACTATCCGGTAAAGACAGAAAGACCCGAAATTAAATTGAACAAAGTGGCCCATTATAAAATACAGTATGAATTAAGCCCAATTAAAACGGTCCATAAAACATTAAACCCGATTACGGGTTTACCATATTCTTAGGGTTTCGATTTCGTTTTCCCCAAATTTCAAATTCTTCTAAAATCCACGTTTCGTTTTTTCTCTCTCGATCGGACAGAGTATTGCTTTCGTGATCGGAATTTTTGAGTTTTGTTTTTCACTCTCCACTTTAAATATGGCGCCCTCCATTGATCGAATCAGCGGGCTGTCCGATGACGTCATCTGCCACATCCTCTCTTTCCTCCACCGACGTTCTCGCGAGGAGATGGAGGTTTCTGTGGACCAGAATTTGTATTTTGAAGGATACGAACCCAAAGGCAAAACTCAAGATTCCGACTTCATAACCAGGGTCATATTGTTACACCAAGCCAGAACCATCAATTCTTTTCGCCTCTCTGATGTTTACTGCACCGAGTTTCAGCTGGCCACGTGGATTACCCACGCCGTCAACCTAGGTGAGTTTACCCTGCCCAGATGCCTCTTCACCTGCAAATCTCTCGTCGACGCCACGATTCGTTGTGGTAGAGGGAGATCCCCTCTAGTGTCAATGTGTTTTTGCCTAACCTCAAGAAGTTTAATCTTAGTCATTTTAGGTTCGAGGACAGTGGATCCCTTCCTCGATTGCTTTCCCCTAGTCCTGTGCTGGATGCCTTGATCGTCGATTGGTGCGAGAACGAACAATGTGGCTATGATTTTGATTTGGCTTTCGTATATTCGCCCACCATAAAAAATTTGGATGTTCATGTGGAATATGGATGCCATAAGTTGAAAATAAATGCACCCTCCCTTGAGTATCTTAAATTGACAATCTCTTAATTTGGAGGATATCACGAGTTTGACTACTATGACTTCCTTAATTGAAGCACACATTAATTTGATCGGAAAATGGTATGAAGACGTTAGAGACATCAATAACACCGAGCATGCTAATGTACTACAGTTTCTCAATTCTCTCTGCAATATGAAGTCTCTAAAATTCTCGATTGATTACGAAGAGAAGGTATGATTTAATTTATTTTCTTTTGGCTCTGGTAAATTTATTCTAGTAATATGTTTATTGTATTAAATCTGTTTTTTCTTTGTAGGGTGTGAGCATAGCTGTGATTGATTCTCTGGTAAAGTTTGATAATTTAACCAAACTCGAGTTTGATTTGCTTTTTGACTTTGATGAGATTTTAAAGTTCCTTCAAATTGCTTATAATCTTCAAGTCCTTACAGTAAGTAAAATAGTTTATAAAATTAAACAAAAACAAAAAAAATTAACTCAACTCTTTTTTTTATTACCTACATGTATGATTTCTTGTTGTCATCAGTTTACTTTATGTGGGATGCACCATACCTATATGGAGCCGAAACAAGTGCCTACGTGCATGTTATCTCTTCTCAAAACTGTTCAAATTAAACTACCTGTTGGCTTCAATGCACGTGATTTTAAGACGATTAGATATCTTTTGAGGCAAGAACCATGCCCCGTTCTTAATAGCAAAATTATGTTTTGTTTCCTAATTATACGTTTTTCTATTTTTAAGAAAAAATATATATTTTATTCTATATATCAAGTGATTCCAATAACATTGTTACTGTTTTGTAGAGTAGAATTGGATTTTTTTTCAGGAATGTGTAATGAATTAGGTTCATCGAGGAGCTCTCCGGACAATGAATTAGTTGTTGACATTGTCGGCACCGGACTCTCCTTCCCCGGTAATGCGACGCGGTTTCTGTATGTTCCCGGGTCGTCGACAAAGGGCAGTGTGATTACATTTCAGATCGGCCCAATATTAATTGAATTAAATTGGCCCATTACGAGATCTGAAAGAAGCCCAATTCAATCGGACCAGATTTCAAGTATAAATCATATTTTAGGGTTTTGATTTCTGAATCACCCCATTTTTCGTTTTCTATGGATGATCTGACTCCAATGCCGCCCTCCATTGATCGACTCAGCGATTTGCCGGATGATGTCATATGCCACATTCTGTCTTTCCTTCCGACGAAAACCTCCGTCTCCACCAACGTTCTCGCGAAAAGATGGAGGTTCATGTGGGCCCAGGTCCCGAGTTTGGATTTCCACGGAATCGATTTCGAAGAGTCGGAAATCATAAACAAGGTGATAGAGCTGCACCGAGCCAAAACCATTAATACCTTATCCCTTTCCGGTGATATGGAGTACAGCCCAGATGAGCTGCCATCGTGGATTACCCACGCCGTTAACCGCGGTGTTCGAAATCTCTATCTCGAAATTTATTTTAATGTCGACTTTACTCTACAGCCTAATTGCCTCCTCACGTGCAAAACCCTCGTTGACGTGAAGCTTCATGGCATTAGGGAGGGCATCCCCTCTACTGGGAAAGTGTTTTTGCCTAGCCTCAAAAAGCTTCATCTTAGTCATGTTGTGTTCGATGACGATGAATCCCTTCCTCACATGCTCTCCGGTTGTCCTATTCTCCAGGACTTGATCATGGCAGGTTGTTATGCTCCGAGTTGTGTTTCCATATCTTCGCTCACAGTAAAAACCTTGGATGTTCAATGTCAATGTGAATGTTGTGACGGAATCAGTTTTGAGTTGATAATTAACATACCCTCCCTCGAGTATCTCAACGTGAGGAACTATGATCTGGAGGATGTCGTAATTATGAGAACTATGACTTCCTTAATCGAAGCAGACCTTGATTTGATTGGAGAACTAGTTTGGGGTCATGAGGAAGATATCGAGGAATATTATACTGCAGTAGAGTTTCTTCATTGTCTCTGCAATGTTAAGTGCCTAAAAATCTCAATTCGTCGTGTTGAGAAGGTTAGTTTTGGTTTTGTATTCTTATGCTAATATATATGTGTGCTTGTGGTTTTAAATCCGTTTTTTCTTTGCAGCTTATTAAAATAGCAGGGCTTGATTCAACGGTTAAGTTTCATAATTTAACCAAACTCGAGATTGATTCTTTGTTTGACTTTCATGAGCTTGTAAAGTTCCTTGGAGCGGCTGATAATCTCCAACTCCTTACTGTAAGTAAACAAAAATCCACCACTCGTCTTTTTTTTTTTTTTAATTATTTACATTTATCATTTTTGTTATCATGGTCAGTTTACTTTGAATGGGAAGTACAATACCTACAGGGAGCCGAAACAAGTTCCTTCGTGCATGTTATCATGTCTGAAGACTGTTCGAATTAATTCATCGCATGATTTGAATGCGAATGATTTTAAGACAATTAGATATGTTTTGAAGAATGTCCAATTGCTGGAGAGGATGGAAATACCTCGTTCCATGGAAGAGCTTGAGATGCTTGAGCGAGGTTCTGATTCATGTCAGCTTGTATTCTATTGAGTATTTGAGATTATTAGTATTGTTATTGTTTTGTTTAAGTCTCTATTCAACAAGCTTACGTTCATTTCCTGTTTTGGCCTGTGTAGTCCACCGTGTTGACTTTCGGCCGAATGGTGCCAAATAAGTGTTATAAATTTTTGTGTGATTTGGCTTTCCATAGTCTCTCAGGTTACTGTTGAATGTTGTGCCTGTGTTATTTTTAATACTTTTCTACAGTCAAGATACCCTTCAAAATAGGTTATATGTTGAACTTTCCAGCTTGTGCCTGTGTTATTTTTAATACTTTTCTACAGTCAGGATACTCTTCAAAATAGGTTATATGTTGAATTTTCCAGCTGCTTCTGATGTGCTACATATATACAACCCTTTATATAACTAAATGGTGCTTCAAAGGCAAAGTATATGTTTCAGTGTAAATGTATATTTGAATAGTATCTTGTTATAAAGTATCCTTTGTAGCTGAACCTTAGTTGAGAGAACTGAAAGTATCCAGGTGCGAAGAACCACGAAGGTTATCACTTATAACAAAAAAATTATTGAACAAATAAATTGTTGAATAAATACCCGATTGGGGCTAACGATTTGATGGGGAGGAGTTTATGTCACTCTTCCTTATCAATTTTTTTTTATTAATATATATTAGAATTAAATAATAAAATTTTAAAAAGATTAATGGTCGATCAATTGGAACAATAAATTACTGAACAAAATCACATGTCAAGTGCGACTATTTTTAATCGAGTCCCTACATCGTACAACTAGTTGCACCAATCATCGTGCATGCGGCCCATTTAAAAGTAGAAGCCCTTTATAGGTCCAATAATATAAATATGTAACCCAATTAACTTATGTAAAATATTATCACAAAATATTAAAATCTCCATTTTATTTTTTACATTAATTTAAATTTTTTAATGAATATTTCTGATTTAATATCATCAACTAATTAAAATATTCATTAGTAAAATCTTCATTTTATTTTTTGCATTAATTTAACATTTTTAATGAATATTTCTGATTTAATATTATCAACTAATTAAAATATTCATCACAAAGTAGTAAAATCTTCATTAGTAAAATCTTCATTTTATTTTTTGCATTAATTTAACATTTTTAATGAATATTTCTGATTTAATATTATCAACTAATTAAAATATTCGGTAAATTATTACTTGGACCCCTACTCCATGCTAATTAACATGGTCTCCTCTTTTATTATATAAACACCCCTTATATGGGTTCTGCTCTCTGTTGCTCATATAATGATATAATCATCAGAATTAGACTACCACATTCATTTAGGAGTGGACGTGTGAGAGTACTTGTGTATATAACTTTTGTATTTGAAGCAATAAACTATATTAGATGAAATGATTGATGTCAGCATTTGGTTTCATTCAATAATTAATAACAATTGAGTTCATTCAGTTCTTATTAATAACAATCAGAGCATTCATTCAGTTCTTATTAATAACAATCCACTATTCTGACATAAGAATCAGAGTAGACTACATCAAAATTCAGTGTAGAATATGTTCAAATACTGTGTAGATTCACATTTTTACATTATAATTCACTGAATGCATACTAATTAAACATTGACTAAATTCTATTGATCATAATTAAGTCAGTGTAGATTCCATTCAATAATTAAGTGTAGAATCTGTACCAGATCAATGCTAATTAAGTCAAAGTAGAATATTACCTTCTCTATCTTTTCTTTCTGCTTCTCAGCAGCTTCTTTTTCCTTCTCCTTTTTTTCTTTTTTCTGTTTCTCTGCTTCTTCTTTGTCCTTCTTCTTGTTTTCTTTTTCAACAACTTTCTCCTTCTCCTTCGTAGTAGCTTCTTTATCATCTGCTCTCTTCTTTTGCTGCAATTATAAGCCAGAGATATTAGTATGTTATAATGAAATAATAGAGGAGAATGCATTCACTATGTATAAGATTTTACCTTTTTCCTTTTAGGTTCAGCTGCTGCAACCTCATTTACAGCTTCCCTCCTTGGACTCCTTCTGATCTTTAAACCTTTAGGTTCTTGCGGTTGGGCTCCTTCTATTTCCTGTTTTATTCATAACGCATAAAGCATTAGTATGTTATAATGAAATAAGAAAAAAGAATTCAATCCAAAAAGCATAAAATGTACGATGTATAATGATATATTAATAACATATTTACCATGTTAGAACTTCTTCCAGTTGTTTGGACTGGTTCAGTTTCTTTCTCTTTTTGAGGGACGAAAAGAACCATAGCCCGCTCCTCTCCAGTTTGTCGCACATCCTCTGGGGCTTGTGCTTTCTTTTTAATCCATATCGCATCAAACAAACATTAGTATGTAATAATGAAATAATAGAGGAGAAAACTTCTGGAGTAGTCGTAGTAGTATTTAGTGAATAGTAAAACCTTTTCTTGTTCAGGAGTGAAATTTAGTTTCCTCCTCGGGCTTGCTGTACTAGAACTAACTGTTGTTTTCTTCTTTCCCCTTGTTTTATGAACCAACTGCTTCTTCATTTCCTAAAAAGTATAAAAACAGAATAATTATTTTTTGTACATAATTAATCCTCCCCACCCCCTTACATTCAATTAAGGGTTGACCTTTCTTTTTGTGCTCTGTATGATTTTCACCCGTTGACCATTGATTATTGCACGAACTGATGGTATTTTCCCCATATTCTGTTTTAAAAGTGGTTTTCTATTATGTTAGTATTAACATACCAAATACAACAGTATTGTTCTACTGATTCAAATTCCATATCACATACACAGAAACACAGGAGATTGATTTACTTTTCAAAGTAGAAGTCATAACAAATCAGAGTAGACCCTAACAACATATCAAACCTAACACACAAGTTCAGAAATCACAGTAGAGTCGACTCCGTTGAATCAGTTTTGAACAAATCAAACACAAGAAACAGGTTGTATTGTTTTCAATCAAACACACTAATTAGAAGTCTCAGAAAACCATAGTAGAACTAGTAGGCTTTGTATTTTTTTCAACTCAGATTTGAAAACAGTAAAAAATCATAGTACAAGTAGCTGGTTTTTGATTTGCAGTCAATCATACTCATTAGAAGTCCCAAAAACACAGGGGATTGATTTACTTTTCACAGTAGAGTTAATAACAAATCAGAGTACAAATAGTAATGAACACAGAGGAAGTCATACTAACAAACACTATGATTCCAAACATAACAGAAATACACAAGTCTAAAAAAATATCAGTGTTTACTTTTTTGATTTTCAGTCAAACATACTCTCCCAAAAACCTTTCAAACAGATACAAATAGTAATAATGTTTTGTAATACTTTGAATCACCACATTTGGATTTTAAAACCTCACTGAATTGCATGTTTCATTTACAGACAAACCACATACAAACAGAGGAGATTGATTTATTTTTCAAATCAGTGTAGACTCTAACAACATATCAAACCTAACACACAAGTTCAGAAGTTAAAGTATAGTCTACTATAATTCACACCCAATTGATTCAACACTGTAATTATTGATTCAACACTGTAATTATTGATTCAACACTGTAATTACTCTACTATAATTCACACCCAATTGTGAACACAGGAAATTAGTCGTACAACAGAATTTGAACTTAGGACATAACTGTGCAGATACAACCATCACAGTTTTTTTGATCTCACATGTTTTGTTCACAAGTTAACACTAATGTGTTCATCATTGAACACAGCTGGTGATTGTTTGTTTAATCAATAAACACACACATACAAACAAACTCTATGATTCCACCATTATTCATTAAAATTCCACAACAACTGACCAAAAAGAGCATTAAAATTAACAAGTCACAATAGAATATACCAACAAACTCTGTTGAAATTAATGAACAAACACACACATACAAACAAAGTCTATGATTCCAATTAATAGCAAATCAAAGTATAACTATAAGCCTTTGTAACATGCAACTTGAAAATTAATTGATATTGGTGAAAATAGGGTTTCCGCTTACCTTATATGAATCTAGGGTTTCCGATAGGTGTTGCGATGCTTTTCCTCCTGTTCCGGTGAAGTTGTGGAAGCTAAGGATGGTGGTTGTCTCAAGTTAGCAAGTCGATGGGATGTTCGATTGAAGCTGCGGTTCACGATTGTGGAAGCGTTCAATTTGGAGGAGGCGCGGTGGAGTGGTGGTTGTCGTTGCCGTTGCCGTCGTTGTCGTCGGAGTTGTTCTGAGAGAGGGAGGGAACGGTTTTCGTTTTCGTTTTTGGTGCTCGGTTTGTGCGTTTCAGAAGAGAAAGAGAGAGAGAACTCAATTGTTTGGGTTGGGTGTTTTGGGCTGAAGTCACGTAACGCGGGATTTTTTTGGGCCTGATTTCTTTTATATTTGGGCTGGGGACCATGTAGATGGTATGGACCCCTACCCCATGGTATAGGGTCTCAAAATATTCATCACAAAGTATTAAAATCTTCATTTAATTTTACTATTTTTTACATTAATTTATATTTTTTTAATGAATATTTCTGATTTAATATCATCAACTAATTAAAATATTCATCACAAAGTAGTAAAATCTCATTTAATTTTACGTGAATTTAAATTCCTCTAATGAATATTTATGATTTAATATATGAATATTATATATAATTTTCAGAATGTAAAAAAAGAAAAATATTATCGGAAAAATAGAAAAGAATATAAGTGAAGAGATAAACTAAAAGACTAAAAAAAGGGGCCATTTTTTTCCCTTCTTAATCCGATTAAATGCTAGGACTGTTCAGACTATTCTTAATCTGTTTAAATGCTAGGACTGTGAACAGTAATTTCCCCAATTTCATTTTCTTCCCCAATTTCATTTTCAATTTCCATTCCTTCTGAAATCGACGTTCGTTTTTCTTCACTCTCCACTGTAAACATTCACAGCAAAACATGGCGCCCGCCTCCGTTGATAGACTCAGCGGGTTGCCCGATGACGTCATCTGTCACATTCTCTCTTTCCTTCCGACGAAGACCTCCGCCTCCACCAGCGTTCTCGCGAGAAGATGGAGGTTCAAATGGGCCCAGGTCCCGAGTTTGGATTTCAATGGAGACGGTTTCGAGGACGACGAAGTCCCCCAAGCTTCCGACATCATACACAGGGTCTTGCTGTTACACCGAGCCAAAACCATCAACACTTTCAGCCTCTCTCTTGTCAACTGCAATCGGTATCAAATCGACACGTGGATCTCCCACGCCGTTAACCGCGGTGTTCGAAATCTTTATCTCGATTTTCCGGGAGATTATGGCTTCCCCAAATGCCTCCTCACCTGCAAGACTCTCGTCCACTTGAGGCTTCGATGGTGCTCAGGGATCCCCTTTAGGGGGAAAGTGTTTTTGCCCAGCCTCAAGAAGCTTCATCTTAGTAATATTATGTTTGAGGACGAAAATTCCCTTCCGCACTTGCTTTCCGGTTGTCCTGTGCTCGAGGACTTGATACTCAAGGATGTTGACAATGAGGAGAAACCAAATGCTTATGATTTGGGTTGTGTTTTCATATCTTCGCCCACACTGAAAACCTTGAATGCCGATTTGTCAGATGAATGCCCGTATTTGAAAATAAAAGCACCCTCCCTTGTGTATCTTACTGTGAATACCTGTTGTCGATTAGATATGTTTTGAGGAATGCTAAAGTGCTGGAGAGGATGGAAATGCATTCCTCTTCCTTTCGTAGTTCCAGCAAGGTAGAGCTTGATCAGATGCTTGGTAGAATCCCATTGCTTGAGCGAGGATCTGAGTCGTGTAAGATTGTCTTTTGTTGAGATAATTATTGTTTTGTTGATGTTTGTATTCAACAACCGTACAATCCTTTCCTCTCATGGTGTTGTCTTTCGACTGAATGTTGTGCGTATATGCAGGGTATCTTGTTCAAAGTATTGTGTTACTGTTGATTGTTGTGTTTCTTAGTGTGATTTATGTGTATCTTGCATGAATGTGTCGAGTCTCCAAAGAAGAAGGTTACAAAGACAGGTGTGCATGTATCTGAGTTGGTCGGTCTATGAAACACTTGCGTTCAGAGATCTGAATGTTCGTAGTGTGAAATATGATATCTTCAACACCTCCTTTGATTTTTAACCATATATGATTTCTAACATCCCATAACCTCTTAAAATTTGATCACATTGATTTAGCAGAGAAGCAAAAGTTATACACATGCATATAAATCTGATGATGATGTGATGTTAATACTTCTCTGCAGTTCCAGATTGGTTGAACTGTAGAAAAATATTTACCTTTATTTTAGAGGTAAAATTTTAGTTTTGCTCAGTCTCACGAGAATGCCCCATTCTTAATGATTTATCAATTATAACATTAAATTATTGAACAAATAATATATTAAAATTAAATAACAAAATTATAAGAAATACTGACTAAATATCCTTTGAGCTGATGAGGTCATATGGAATATTTAGAGTTTACATGTATATATACTCCATGATTAATGTATTTTTATAATACGTTTGTGGTTTAAAATTTTGTTTTTTCTTTGCTGCAGTTTGTTAACACAGTGGGGCTTGATTCTTTGTTAAAGTTTGATAATTTAACCAAACTCGAATTTGATTTGATTTTCGACTTTAATGAGCTTGTAAAGTTTCTTGAAGTTGATGATAATCTGGAAGCCCTTACTGTAACTAAATTTAGCTTTCGATATTAAACAAAAATCTCCAATTTATCTTACATCATTCATTTTTGTTGTCATCAGTTTACTTTAGGTGGGATGCACTTTACCTATAGAGAGCCGAAAGTAGTGCCTATTTGCATGTTATACTGTCAAATATTTTTATTTGTCAGAATATATTGTTTGGGTATTATATATTTTTTGAATGAATATGATAAATTAATATAAATACGTACACTATATTGTTTGCGCATTAAATTTATTAATGAAGATTTATTTGTGTAATAGATATATTTTTTTTCAAATATATTAGTTGAATATGAATTTATTTGGCTATTTTAAAATTACTTTGTTTGCGTAGTTTTAAAGATATATATATATATATATATATATATATATATATATATATATATATATATATATATATATATATATATATATTTTATTTGTAATATATTGTATTTGAGTAATGAATATGAATTTTTTCGGCTATTTTAAATTAATTTGTTTATTAATGAATATGATTTTTTTTGGTTATTTTAAATTAATTTGTTTGCGCAATTTTTTTTATTTTTATTAGTAATTTCAATGGAATATGAATTTATTTGGTGATTTTAAATTAATTTGTTTGCGCAATTTTTTTATTTTTGGATTTTGTTTTTATTTTTGTTATTTCAATATGTTTATTTGTTGAAATGATGAATATAATGATGAGTGGGGTTGTGTTTTCGTGTCTTCACCCAGGGTAAAAACATTGAATGTTGATTTATTGGATGGATGACACCTGTTACAAATAAACGCACCCTCCTCTCGTATGTCTTAATGTGAACAACTGTTTTTTGGATGATATCACAAGTTTGGGACTACGACTTCCTTAATCGAAGCTCACATTTCTTTAATAGGAGATTGTGCTGAACATGTGAATGTCATGAATAACACCGAGCATTCTATTGCATTACGGTTTCTTAATTCTCTCTGCAACGTGAAGTGCCTAAAATTCTGATGGGGTGTTTTGGTTATGTATTTTTATAATAAGTTTGTGGTTTAAAACAGGGCCGGCCCTGGGCAAAGGCCCAGGGTGCGACGGCCCAGGGCCCAACTCTGTAGAGGGCCCATCTTTTATTATATATATATATATATATATTTAAAATAAATAAAATTGTATAGAGTATTAATTTACTACGTACGTGTATGTCGTGAATCTTAATTGGGCCTAATTAATTTTAATTATTGGGCTCAATAAATTTTAATTGTAATCTTAATTACTTAGAGTAATGTGACTTAATTATTAATTGTGACTTAATTATTAGTAATTTTGAAAGGGCTCAACTAATTTAATTGCAATCTTAATTATTTTGAGTAATGTAAAATTTAATTAGTGTGGTGTGTTCCCAACAAAATTCAAAGTTTATTTAGTAATTTCTTTTAAAAAATAATCTTTAAAAGATTTTTTAAGTTTAAAAATGATTTTTTTCAATCTTTTTGTCAATTGTTTAAATTAACAAATTTAAAGTTTAGAATTACTATTTTTTTATGTTTTTATTTTTTATTTTTTTGACATGAATGTATCTTATTTGTATAGTATAATAATTTTTTTGAAAAAAAAAATATTAAGTGCTATTTTTTTCTTTAGGTTTCGTAGTTTCAACTTTCCTAGATATTCATGTATTTTAAATATTTTTTATTTGATTTTAGTGGTAAGTAAAGAGAATATTTGTAAATTTTTTTACTCCCTCGAATTCTTTTTAATTGTCGTTTTGTGTTTTTTATTTTTTTCATTTTAATTGACATTTTACATTTTTTTGTACTTTTTTACCCTTATTTAATGAGGTTTATTAATTGTGAAAGACAAAAAAAACATCCAGAGTGTTCTTCGTAGTATATATATGATTTATGTACGTCTTCTATGAATGATGATTCTGTGGATCGTAGGCTCCAAATAAGAAGACAAGTTTGGCCGACGGATGTTGTGTTATTGTTAATACTTCTCTACAGTTGAGGTTTTGAAAGATAAAAACAAAATCAGGATATTCTTCAAAAGTACGTACGTCACACAAGTTAATTATATTGTCAGCACGTGTGCGGAAAAAAAGGCCGAGGCAAGGGATAGTTATGTCCAACTTTCCAGCTGCTTCTGATGTACACAACTTTTATATATAACTAAATATTGGAAGAGTTAAATTGGAGATTTATTTGATTATTTTTTTAAACCGTACTTATAAAGGAGTATTCCACACGTTTAAATTTTCACCAAGTGATTTTGAATGTAATCAACCATTGCGGCCTACTCGACACTCAGAGGCTTATAACTTGACCTACAAAAAGCTCGACTCAGGTTGTTTAATAAACAAATCAAACTCGAAACTGATTTAAAAGGCCATTTAACTAACGAAAATGCAAGTCTTAATTACATTTGATTGAGTCTTAAAAGTTTCAATTATTTAATAATTACAATTATAAAATCAAAATTATTCAATAAAAAAAAAAAAAAAAACTAACTGTGCGAGCGCCGAGCGAGCAATACACCCTCTCTTATTAGTGAAAACAAGTGAATTGAATGGAGACGTGAATTGAACCGATGCCCTAATTTAACTCGGTGATTCCTCAATTTCTTATACACGCGACGCCACCAGTAAGTCTTCATCTTCTCCTTTGCGGTTTCCCCAATTCATATTCTTCTCAAATCGATTTTTCGTTTTCCTGAATCATCGTCGTTTTCGTCTTTGTTATTATCTCGATCTCACTGTATTGGCTTATAAATTCTTCCCGTGATCGGAATTTTTGGGTTTTGTTTTTTCAGAGCAAAATACGACCATTGATAGGCTCAGTGATGACGTCATATGTCACGTTCTCTCTTTCCTTCCGATTAGGGTATCAGTATCTACCAGCATCCTCGCAAAACGAGGGAGGTTTCTGTGGACCCACGTCCCGAACTTGGAATTTTATGATTCTGATTTCAAAGGCGAAACTCAACCTTCCGACATCATTCACAGGGACATCACTCAAGCTTCACCTCCAAAACTCTTGTCGACTCTAGGCTTCGTTGCGGTAGTGGGAATGTGTTTTTGTCGACTCAAGAAGCTTAATCTTAGTCATTTTACGTTCGAGAACAGTGGATCCCTTCCTTGATTGCTTTCTCGTTGTCCTGTGCTCGAGGACTTGATCGTCGATTGGTGCGATAACAAGGAGAAACAAAATGGTTATGATTTGGGTTTGGTTTTCGTATCTTGGATGTTAATTTAGCATTTGGATGCCATAAGTTGAAAATAAATGCACCCTCTCTCGACTATCTTAAATTGACGATCGTTTATTTGGAGGATAGCACGAGTTTGACGTCTATGACTTCCTTAATCGAAGCGCACATTAATTTGATCGGATAATGGTATGAAGACGCCAGAGACATCAATAACACCGAGCATGCTAATGTACTACAGTTTCTTAATTCTCTCTGCAATGTGAAGTGTCTAAAATTCTCGATTTAGTACAATGGGATGGTATGATTAAATATACTTTCTTGGTTCTGGTAAATTATACTAGTAATATGTTTATTGTATTAAATCTGTTTTTCTTTGAAGGGTGTGAGCGTAGCAGGGCTTGATTCACTGGTAAAGTTTGATAATTTAACCAAACTCAAGTTTAATTTGCCTTTTGACTTTGATGAAATTGTAAAGTTCCTTGAAGTCGCTGATAATCTCCAAGTCCTTAAAGTAAGTAAAATATGTTTTTGAATTAAACAATTTCTTTTTATCTCGGCTCTTTTTTTTATGTATTATGAAAATGTGCATGGCGTTTTTGTGTTGCATCATATGCTGATGGTAACTTTATGCTGATAGATCTGGTATTATCCATGTGCGAAGAATCCCGGATGTGACTGCAATGAGCACATGCCTCGTTCTTAATAGCCATGCATTGATTACTCGGCTTTTAAATTATGTTTTTGTTTCCTAATTATGCATTTTTCTATTTTTAAGAAAAAAATATGTTTTATTCTATATATCAAGTGATTCCAATAACATTGCTACCGTTTTGTAGAGTAGATTTGGATTTTTTTCCAGGAATGTGTAATGAATTAAGTTCATCAAGGAGCTCTCCGGACAATGAATTAGTTGTTGACATTGTCGGGATTCGAGGCAGCGCGCGGTTGATCTGGAGGGGCTGAAGCTTATGGACTCTCCTTCCCCGGTAATGCGACTCGGTTTCTTTATGTTACCCTGTCGTCGACAAAGGGCAGTGTGATTACATTTCAGATCGGCCCAGTATTAATTGAATTAAATTGGCCCACTACGTGATCTGAAAAAAGCCCAATTCAATCGGACAGGATTCCAATTTCCAAGTATAAATCATTTTTTAGGGTTTTGATTTCTGAATCACCCCATTTTTCGTTTTCTAGGGTTGATCTGACTCCATTGCCGCACTGATCGGAAAAATATGTCCCCCGCCGTTGATCGACTCAGCGGGTTGCCGGATGACATCATCTGCCACATTCTGTCTTTCCTTCCGACGAAGACCTCCGCCTCCACCAACGTTCTCGCGAAGAGATGGAGGTTCCTGTGGGCCCAGGTCCCGATTTTGTATTTTCAGGGAATCAATCTCGAAGAGTCGAAGATCATAAACAAGGTGATAGAGCTGCACCAAGCCAAAACCGTGAATACGTTATCCCTCTCCGGTGATATGGAGTACAGCCCGGATCAGCTTCCGTCGTGGATTACCCACGCCGTTAACCGCGGTGTTCGAAATCTCTATCTCGATATTTATTTTGACGATGAATTTTCTCTACTGCCTGAATGCCTCCTCACGTGCAAAACCCTCGTTGACGTGAAGCTTCATTGGATTATGGGGGGCATCCCCTCTAGTGAGAAAGTGTTTTTGCCTAGCCTCAAGAAGCTTCATCTTAATCATGTTGTGTTCGATGACGATGAATCCCTTCCTCACATGCTCTCCGGTTGTCCTGTTCTCCAGGACTTGATCATGGCAGGTTGTTATGCTCCGAGTTATGTTTCCGTATCTTCGATCACAGTAAAAACCTTGGATGTTCAATGTCAATGTGAATGTTGTGACGGAATCAGGTTTGAGTTGATAATAAACACACCCTCCCTCGAGTATCTCAACGTGAGGAATTATGATCTGGAGGGTGTCGTAATTTTGAGTACTATGACATCCTTGATCAAAGCAGACCTTAATTTGATTGGAGAACTAGTTCGGGCTGTTGAGGAGGATCTCGAGGAGTATTATACTGCAGTAAAGTTTCTTCATTGTCTCTGCAATGTGAAGTGCCTAAAAATCTCAATTCGTGGTGTTGAGAAGGTTAGTTTTGGTTTTGTATTCTTATACTAATATATATGTGTGCTTGTGGTTTTAAATCCGTTTTTTCTTTGCAGCTTATTAAAATAGCAGGGCTTGATTCAACGGTTAAGTTTCATAATTTAACCAAACTCGAGATTGATTCTTTGTTTGACTTTCATGAGCTTGTAAAGTTTCTTGGAGCGGCTGATAATCTCCAACTCCTTACTGTAAGTAAACAAAAATCCACAACTCCTCTTTTTTTTTTTTTTTTTTGAATTTACATCTATCATTTTTGTTATCATGTTCAGTTTACTTTGGATGGGAAGCACAATACCTACAGGGAGCCGAAACAAGTGCCTTTGTGCATGTTATCATGTCTGAAGATTGTTCGAATTAATTCATCGCATGGTTTGAATGCGAATGATTTTGAAACAATTAGATATGTTTTGAGGAATGCCCAAGTGCTGGAGAGGATGGAAATACCTCTTTCCTTTTCCGGCAAGGAAGTGCTTGACATGCTTGAGCGAGGTTCTGAGTTATGTCAGCTTGCCTTCTATTGAGAATTTGAGATTGTTATTGTTTTGTTGTGTAGTCTACCTTGTTGACTTTTGGCCGAATGGTGTCAAATAAGTGGTATAGGTTTGTGTGATTTTGCCATTCCATAGTCTCTCATGTTACTGTTGAATGTTGTGGAATTTGATATTATTATTATTGTTATTCAACACATTATGTTCCTTTTCTCTTGTGGACTTTCGACCGAATGTTGCCAAAGAAGTGTTGGCCTTTTAAGGCACTGCTGTTTCAAAGTAATGTAAATATGTATCGTGCTATAAAGCATCCTTTGCGATTGTACAGTATCATGTTCAAAACTATACTTTGCTATCGGATAGTTATCACGTTGATTTATGTACGTTACGTCTTGTATGAATGATGGTTATGTGGAGGCTCCAAAGAAGAAGGTTACAAACGCAGGTGTTCCAGTATCTCTGAGCTGGTCTATGGACCACTTGGAATTTGATATGAATTAGATGAAATTCTTAAATATACTGTACATATGAATTAGATGAAATTCTTAAATATGGAAATCTACTTTAATAGTATATAATTAGGAAAAAATAGAACTTTTATTTATATAAAATTACTTTGAAAATAAGTGTAACTATTCTTATGGGAATTTTTTTTTTTTAAAAAATGGTGTAAATTCAAATAAAAGGTGTACACATAGCAATTGAACAAGTCGATTGGACGGGTTAAGCATATTTTAGGGTTTTGATAGTAGTTTCCCCAATTTCAATTTTTTCCCCATTTCAAATTCTTCTGAAATCGACGTTCGTTTTTCACTCTCCTCTGTAAACATATGGCGACGACCTCCATTGATAGACTCAGCGGGTTGCCGGATGACTTCATCTGTCACATTCTCTCGTTCCTTCCGACGAAGACCTCCGTCTCCACCAACGTTCTCGCGAGAAGATGGAGGTTCCTGTGGGCCCAGGTCCCGAGTTTGGATTTCAACGGAGACGATTTCGAGGACGACGAATACCCCCAACCTTCCGAAATCATACACAGGGTCTTGCTGCTGCACCGAGCCAAAACCATCAACACTTTCAGCCTCTCTGGTGTGAGCTGCAGTCGGTATCAAATCGACACGTGGATCGCCCACGCCGTTAACCGTTGCGTTCGAAATCTGTATCTCGATTTTCCGGGAGATTATCGCTGCCCCAAATGCATCCTCACCTGCAAGACTCTCGTCGACTTGAGGCTTCGATGGTGCTCAGGGATCCCCTCTAGCAGGAAAGTGTTTTTGCCCAGCCTCAAGAAGCTTCAGCTTAGTAGTATTATGTTCGAGGACCAAAATTCCCTTCCGCACTTGCTTTCCGGTTGTCCTGTGCTCGAGGACTTGATACTCGAGGATGTTGACAATGAGGAGGAACCAAATGCTTATGATTTGGGTTGTGTTTTCGTATCTTCGCCCACCCTGAAAACCTTGAATGCCAATTTGTCAGATGAATGCCCGTATTTGAAATTGAACGCGCCCTCCCTCGTGTATCTTACTGTGAATACCTGTTGTTTGGAGCATATCACGAGTTTAACGGCTATGTCTTCGTTAATGGAAGCAGACTTTTCTTTGCTTGGAGAGGAGGAGAGAGTCGTCGTGTATTCTAATTCGGTGCAGTTTCTTAATTTTCTTTGCAATGTGAAGTGCCTAAAACTCACACTTGATAATGTGATCGAGAAGGTGCGTTTTGATTGTTGTTTTGTTTTTGTCTTTTGGTTATATATGTTTGTGGTTTTAAATTTGTTTCTTGTTTTAGCTTGTTGACATAGCAGGGCTTGAGTCGATGGTGATGTTTGATAATTTAACCAAGCTCGAGTTTGAATTGAAGATCGACTTTCATGAGCTTGTAAAGTTCCTTGAGGTTGCTGGTAACCTCGAATTTCTTACTGTAAGTAAAATTATTGGTTATTGTAGTTGAACAAAAATCTGCAACTTGTCTTCTTCTTTTTTTTTTTACTGATATCATTTTTGTTGTCATGATCAGTTTACTTTAAGTGGGATGCTTTATCCCTATAAGAAGCCGAAACAAGTGCCAGCATGCATGTTATCACGTCTCAAGATTGTTCGAATTAATCCATTTATCGGTTTCAATGAACATGATTTTGAGTCGATTAGATATGTTTTGAGAAATGGTCAAGTGTTGGAGAGGATGGAAATACATGCCTCTTCTTTTTGTAGTTCCGACAAGGAAGAGCTTGAGTTGCTTGGTAGAATCCCAATGCTTGAGCGAGGATCTGAGTCGTGTCAGATTTTCTTTTGTTGAGATTATTATTGTTTTGTTGACGTTTGTATTCAACAGCCCTATTGTTTCTTTCCCCTTGTGGTGTAGTCCACGTCATGATGTTGTCTTTCGAACGAATGTTGTACGTATATGCAGAGAGTACCTTGTTCGAAGTATTGTGTTACTGTTGATTGTTGTGTTCCTTAGTGTGATTTATGTGTATCTTGCATGAAGGCTGTATCTGAGTTGGTCTACAGAACACTTACGTCAGGAGAAGAAATTTGATAACACAAGTTGCTGAATGTTGTGTTATGAAATTTAATCATGAGGTGATGTTAATACTGTAGAAAAATATTTACCTTTATTTTAGAGGTAAAATTTTAGTTTTGCACAGTTTCACGAGAATGGCCATCCTTGATAATGGTGGAATTGGCGAAAGAAAAGTATCCTGTTAGTTTATGCATTCTCTTGATATCAAAGGAAAAATCAATATACCTCGTTGTAGCCGAACCTTTGCTGAGAGAACTGGTATGCGGTGGAAGGTGACTTCAAGTTGCGGAAATCTCACTCACGAGCCTAATCGACGAGCAAACACAACAAATGGACGAGCTCAAAATTGAGTAGTGAGAGGCAAGGATCTTGCCCCATTCTTAATGATTTATAGATTATAACATTAAATTATTGAACAAATAATATATTAAAATTAAAGAACAAAATTATAAGAAATACTACTAAATATCCTTAGAGCTGATGAGGTCGAATGGAATATTTAGAGTTTACTTATATACTGAGATAGAATCCGATTGTTAATAGTAATTTAGGACCATAAATTTATAAATTTAGGGTGAATTTACACTCTATGATTACTAATTTTCGAACGTGAGAGCAAGATAACACCCATCGAATGGACGAGCTCAAAGGGGTAGTGACTAGTGAGTCTTGACTAGTGAGCCAAGAACCATGTTGTGATTTGTGAATGATTTATCACTTATAATAATAAATTATTGAACAAATAGTATATTTGAATAAAAAAATTTAATTTTAGAAAGACCAATGGTTTATCACTTATAACAATAAATTACTGGACAAATAATATAATCAAATGTCAAGTGTGACTATTCAACAAATAGTATAATCAAATGTGAAGTGTGAATATTCTTATTCTACAAGAATGATCAAATATTTTGTAAGATTGATTAAACTTTTTTGTTATTTATAGGTATTTTTAGAAGGTAAATACGGCTTATCACATTATAATTTTTAATCTATGAAATAAATTTTACAATCTAATGTGAAAATTTTATATTGTTTAAAGTAGTTTGATAATTGTATTTATAAATAAAAGTAATATTTTAAAAATGTTCGTGTATGGAGTACCTCTAAATCTACAATAAATAGAATTTGGGGAATTATGACTCGATTTTTTATAAAATAAAAAAGTTTAAATAGAATCGAATTAGAATTATATTAAAATATAATTCTATTTATTGTGGATTTAGAGCTATATATTAAGAAAAAAAATATTTCTAGTCCTAATCTTTATCAATTTGATAGGTTTTTTACCTCTATAAATTGAACTTCTAGACGAAAATTTAAATTGAAATAGTGAATAGTTTCTTCCTTCAAAATCGCATTTTTAAATTTTGAAATATTAAGAGGCGTATTTCGATCAGAGGCGTATTTCGATCAGTGATACCGATCGGCAATCGCCGAATTCCGGTTGCCAAATTTCAGGGTTTTGATTTCAGGTTAGGTTATCGATTTCCCCAATTTCAAAATTTTGTATTGTCCTTTTCGTTTTCTTCGGACTCAGCCCAAAATATGCCCCCCTCCATTGATAGACTCAGCGGGCTCTCGGATGACGTCATCTGCCACATCCTCTCTTTCCTTCCGACCAGGACCTCCGCCTCCACCAACGTTCTCGCGAGAAGATGGAGGTTCCTCTGGGCCCTCGTCCCGAGTTTGAATTTCAACGGAGACGATTTCGAAGACGAAGCTCGAGATTCCGATATCGTACACAGGTTCGTAGTGTTACACCGAGCCAAAACCATCGACACTCTTCGCCTCTCCGATGTGAGCTGCAACGGGTATCAGCTGGCCACGTGGATTGCCCACGCGGTAAACCGCCGTGCTCGAAATATTTATCTAGATATTAACATTGCTGATGTATTTACTTTGCCTCGATGCTTCCTCACTTGCAGAACTCTCGTTGACGTCAAGCTTGGCTGTTGTGTTTGGATCCCATCGGACGAGAAAGTGTTTTTGCCTAGCCTCAAGAAGCTTCACATTAGTCGTGTTATCTACGAGGACGATGAATCCCTTCCTCGCTTGCTCTCTGGTTGTCCTGTGCTTGAGGACTTGATCATCAATGGCTGTGACAACGACTACGAGGATGATTTGGATTGTGTTTTTTTATCTTCGCCCACGTTGAAAACCTTGGATATTGATTTATTGAAGGGATGCCATGTGTTGAAATTAAACACACCGTCCCTCGGGTTTCTTAGTGTTAGGAACTGTTCTTTGGTTGAAATCACAAGTTTGACGACTATGACCTCTTTAATCGAGGCAAACTTCAATTTGTACGGAGGTTGGGATGTTGAGACACACATGGTGTATGATACTTCGGTGCAATTTCTTAATTGTCTCTGCAATTTGAGGTGCCTAAAAATCTCGATGGATAATGCCCAGATGGTACGCTTTGATTTTTTTTCGTTTTTGTATTTTCGTTTTGTATTTTTATAATATATGTGCCATGTGTGTGGTTTTTAACCTGTTTTTTCTTTGCAGGTTGTTAACATAGTAGGGGTTGATTCAATGGTGAAGTTTGATAATTTAACCAGACTCGAGCTTCATTTGGTTTTTGACTTTCATGAGCTTGTAAAGTTCCTTCAAGTTGCTGACAATCTCGAACACCTTACTGTAAGTAAATTTATTGGTTATTGAAATTAAACAAAATTCTGCAACTCGTCTTTAGTACTTACATATATCATTTTTGTTGCCATGATCAGGTTACAAAAGGTGGGAGGCACTATACTTATAGGGAGCCGAAACTAGTCCCTACATGCATGTTATCACGTCTCAAGACTGTTCGAATTAATCCATTTGATGATTTCAACGCACATGATTTTGAGTCGATCAGATATCTCTTGAGGAATGCTCAAGTTCTGGAGAGGATGGAAATGCATTCCTATTCCTATAGTAATTCCGGCGAGGAAGAGCTTGCGATGCTTGGTAAAATCCCGATGCTTGAGCGAGGATCTAAGTCGTGTCAATTCGTCTTATATTGAGAATTTGAGATTGTTATTGTTATTGTTTTGTTTACGTTTCTATTCAACAACTGTATGTTTCTTTCTTCTTGTGGTGTATTCAAAGAAGTGTTGTTTTTTCAAGGCACCACAGTTTGCTATTGGATAGTATCCGTTGGTCGATAGTATCGATCGTATTATAAATGAAAGTAGCATTAGTATTCTCTGTTATTGGCTTCTCCTCGTACTTGCAGTATGATTTATGTGCATCTTTTTTGAATGATAATTTATGTGCCTGTATCTGAGGTGGTCTATGGAGTACTTGCGTCTGCAGATCCGCAGAAAAAGCTGTGGAGAAGGAATTTGAGATGGTGTTGCAGGACCTCGTAGTCGTATGTGTTATGGAAGAAACCAAAGACAAGCAGAATGCTGCTGAAACGAGGAGCAAAATCTTTGCTGCAGAAGATTGGTTTTAAGGGAGGATGAAACCAAAGGTAAAAGGCATAATATACCCTTTTAAATTATGCTTTTACATCCTTGAAGTTGCGTTTTTCATTTATTTTTAGAAAAAACTCAATAATCCATAAAATTCAACTTAAAATAGCAAATAAAAAAATATTACATAGTACAGTACTATTAATTTTTCAAAATAAATAAATAAATTAAATAAAAAATCAATATAAATTACTATTTATTTTATATAAAATAAAATATACTTTTGTATAAATTTTCTTTTTTACATTTTCAGTTTTTCACCATATATTCCCTCCCAACCAACAACAACAACAAAGACAGGATCACACACACACACACAAATGGAGAAATCAGAGAGGAGGAAGAAGATCATCTCTCGAGGCACCGATCGAATGGCCCTCATAACGGGCCGGATCCAGACCCTCGAACCGGATCCAATCCTCAAGTCCACTTCTTTCTCCGTCCCTCGCCGGGATCCCCCCACCGCCCTCCACGCCCGCTCCTCCTCAGAATCCATGGCAGCCAATATTCCCGACGACATTCATCACGGTATATATATATATTTTCAATCTTCCATTAATATTCGATCATGAGATCCCAATCGAGGCACATTGAATACGATGTTGTGTTTTTATAGGCGAAGTCGAAGACATCTATGCCGAGGAGATCTACAAAATGAACAATCCGGGGATGAGAGTTCCTAAAATGCACCACCACCACCACGAACCCGACTACCCGAATTCCCCCAGGAAGCCGTTCCTCGACAACTTTCTCGGCTCGATCACTCCCAACGAGATCAACTTCAGCATCGCCTCGTCGGAAGACACGCGAGTCGTGTGCTCGATCGTGCTGGCGGTTTTGGTGGTTCTGTGCAGCCTCATCTTCCCTCCGAACGTGGTGAAGGCGAAGAGCCTTATCGCTTATAGGCCTCTTTTTGTGGTGATTCTGACTGACGTGTTTATAGTGGCTGCGAAGCTCGCGCCTTATGCGAGAGTGAGGAGGGGATGCAACGAGGAGGAAGGGGATGATTTGGGAGGGGCCCTGAAGCTGATGGAGCTGGGATTGGTTTTGCACCAGACGGCTCGAGCTCTGTTCATTGACTGCAGCTTTTATCTGGTGGTGGTTGTGTGCGGGCTTTCGCTGGTGTAGAGTTCGACCGAAAGAAATGTAAGTCATTCATTACCAATTTATACATGTTTTGAGTGTGTTTTTTTGGAAAATTTGAGTTTTGTTTTGTAATTAGGACAAACTCAAGGGTGCCTTATGTAATTAACCATTTATATATTGCACCTTGAGAGGGGGTGTGGTTGTTGGGTAAATACAAATTCCATGGGCGTTTCTGAATACTTTTAAGGGGGTGGGGGTTGTAATTTTTGAAAGACCAAGGGTGGTTATTGTTATTATCTCTTTGTAGGTATGTAATAATTATTCAGTTTACACCCTTTTTTTCCTTGGTTTTTGATTATTTGTTAGTATTTATTGTAATCCTCGTTCTGAAAATCAGACCGAGCTTCAATTTGTTTGACCTTTTCGCAGTTGTTGGCGAGTTATCGGACATCAGCAGCGAAAATGGGAATCAATGCGGGGACTTGGATCAGTTTGTTTAAGAAGAGAATTGAAGTGCAAAATTCAATTCAAAACTTCATTTTTTGATTTATGTTGTTAGATATTGAGTTTGTAGTTGCTTATATACTTAGAAAAATTCAAAACTTCATTTTTTGGTTTATGTTGTTAGATATTGAGTTTAGTTAGGATTTTTTTTTTTACTAAGAAGAAACCAATTACAGCATTCTTTTTTTTATAAAATAAATTTATTTTATTATAAGAAATTACTAAAATAAAACTGTTTATAATGAGTAAAAATACCTTTAATATTTATTTATAAAATAAATAGTATGTAAAGTTCTTTAATTTCTTATTAACCAATACTATTTTAGATTTTAATTTGATAGATATTTTGCTATTTTAGATTTTAATTTGATAGATTAATTCAAAGCTTACTATGTAACCAATATACTTTATATTATTTAAAAAAATCCTTAAAATTTTAATTTAAATTAGAAACTAATTTAATTATTTACTTAATCTTATAAAAAAAATCACTAATTTAATCATAAAAAATAAACAAATGTTCTAAAAGTTATACATTGTAAAATTATTTATTTCAAATGTTCTAAAAGTTATAAAAACTTATAATTATTTATTTTTAATCCTACGTTCATTAATTGTAATATATAAAATTATAGAAAAAAATTTAAAATTATAAAAATAACATAATTTCCACTATTTTTCATCAACCCACTTTTATAAGTTAATTATAAAAATACACTTTTATAAGTTAATTATAAAAATAAAATAATTAGTTAGGATGTGTTTGAAAGATAAACTAACTTATTTAACATTTATTAAAATACTCAAAAAAATTTAAAAAAATTCTGTTTCAATTCCCCTTTTAATTATTTTGTATTCAAATAGCATGTTTCAATTCCCCTTTTAATTATTTTGTATTCAAATAGCAGTGTTATTATACCATCATAAATTAAAAATTAATCTTGTATTCAAAAAGCATAGTGTTATTATTATCATAAATTAAAAATTAGTCATAAAGTATTCAAATTGAAAACGGCCTAGTGTTATTATGTAATCATAAATTAAAAATGAGTGAGTACTCGTAATATACTACTATTTTTACTTTTAATTAAAATAACACACCTTAATATTTTTACCAAAATCATTTAAACCACTTTTATAAACCTTAAATAAAAAAATAAGATAAAAAAATAAACAAAGAATTGAACACCTAATTCAATTTTTCAATACTACTTTTGTCCCAGAGATAGGCAAAACTAGTAGACGATGATTTTTTTTTATACGTTCAATAATTTGATCCCGCTATTAAATTTTATTTTAGTTAATATTTTTACCAAAATCATTTAAATCACTTTTATAAACCTTAAATAAAAAAATAAGATAAAAAAATAAACAAAGAATTGAACACCTAATTCAATTTTTTAATACTACTCCAGTCCCAGAGATAGGCAAAACTAGTCGAAGTTAATTTTTTTTATCCGTTCAATAATTTGATCTCGCTATTAAATTTTATTTTAGTAATTTTTTTCGTAATTTTTATATGATGTTTATCATATGTTTGGAGGAAAAAAAAGTGAACGTTGACCACTTTTAACTATAGCTAATGAGAGTACATATTTTTTATTTATTTTATTGATCAAATTATCAAAAAAAATGAAATATTTTCATTTTCCATTCTTATTTACTCCATTAGGTAACTCGTGAACGAAAAAGTTGAATAATATTTAACTAATTAAAATAGCCAAAATCAAATTCTCAACACATGCATTAAAATTATCTCCCCCGTTTTATTCATAGAATCATAGTTTGATTTATTTAATTCCCTTTAATAATGATAATTAAAAACTATACCACTCCCTTAGATGGAAGAGCAGCAAACCTTGCGGAGAAGGAACGGCTGAGATCATCCGGATCCTCAGCACACAACAAACCCTGATCAAAATTATGTGAATAAGAGCATGCATCGTAATTGAACGTCCTCCTACCTCTCAACATTTTATCCTTTTGTTTCTTGATCCTCTTTAATAGCACTGTCCACATGTTCGGCTCCGATCGTCTCCTCGCAGCCACGTCATCGTCTTCAGACAAGAACCGTCTGTAGTTGTTTCGTTCGGAACGAGCTTTTGGCCAGCAGGACGAGACATGCTCCTTCGTCTCATAACGATCATCATCATCATCATCATCATTATCCATCTTCAATTCTTTTCTTAGAGTGAAGCAAACAATATTGGGGTGTGGCCTATAAGTAGAAAGTGATTAAATTCTCATGTGATACCTATTTCACATTCAGACATGTGGAAAACATGGTCCACTGCTCGCATGCCACGTGGAATTTTGGTTGATTTGATGAATAATTATGTATTCATCACTACTAATCCACATTTTTTTTTTAGTTTTATAAACAATAATAAGAGTAATGATTTAAGAATTTATTATTACATTTTTAATATAATTAAACTAGTTCTCAATTTGTTGGTTAAAGTAATATTTTACAGTTTTATTTGAGAGAGAATATTGTTATTTATTTATTTTATTTTGTGTTCCATTATTTATTTGTTATTTAAATTCCCGGTCGAATAATTACACAAAATCACTACACTTAAAAATAGACTATTTCAAATGATAATGATTATTTTGATAAATTTAAATTTCATTTTTCTTACGAATTGGTGATTGGTTCATCTCAAAATCGAAAATTTATGGTTCAACTAATAATTTGTAATTTAAAATAAAATCAATGTAAAATTATTTTTAAAACACATAACATAATGATTCGATTGGACTATAATTTGTAGTAGTTTGATATTTTATTTTATTTTTAAATCAAACTAAAATCAAATTTAGAAACTTGGATGTCCAATTCCAAGTTGACTAGTGGTTGAGCCTCTAACCGGCGCATCACCACAATCTCAATATCCATGCACACCTCAAAATTAAACTTGGCCATCTAAAATAAAATTTCTCCACAAAGGATAAGCTTTGCATGATCATTAAAAATACCATTTTTATTTATACGTTACAAATTAAAAAGATACTTTAATTTTATATCTACACCCCTTTCAATCACATAAATATATATATATATATATATATATATATATATATATATATATATATATATATATATATATATATATATATCCCCTTCTTAGCTTTTTTCTTCATTCATAAATCATAATCATCCTAAAGATCATTGATTCTCTACTTCAAGACTCACTTGTTTTATTTTCTTCATAAAATCAATCAATCAAGATGTGTTATCCCTGTCGTGAAGATGCGGCCCAGAGACGAGTGGTTGTTGCCGCCACAGAAGAGGCGGCGAGAGGGCGGGAAACGGTTAACATGATGTCATCATCAAAGCTGTGTGTGTGCTCACCCACTAACCATCCGGGTTCATTCCGCTGCAAACACCACCATGGAGAGTACCGTTGGGTTAATAACATGGCTGCAGGGAGTAAGAATAAATAATTGCAAATACTACCCTGCAGAGTCTGCCTTATTGCAAAAAGACCCCCCTCCCCTGTTTTTTGTAACATAATTGTGTTTTATTTAATTAATTAAAGTGAACTTCAGGGTTGTTTTTGTAATTATTTATCACTAGTATAGTTACTATGTATGCAAATATGCAATGTGTGATTAAATTTAATTAAATTTTCACCATATTGTAATTGCTAACCTAGTGACTTCTTTCAGAACCAAACAAATTAAACATAATTTCTGTCTTCTGATCGATTACAATTTTATTAAATATACAAATTCAAATTGAAGATCATACTGAAAATTGTTTATTCACCATATATGGAATCAAAACAACTACCGGAATTCTTGACAGACATTGTCCTCGATCCGTCGTGAGACTACTCACAAGTGACAACAACAACACACAGCTTTATTAACAATACGCAAGTGAACTGATCATTTTTTGGAAATGAACTTTATAAGTTATGGCCAAATCACATAAAGTTTTTGTGCCATCCAACAAAATCACACAAAGCACAAAAGTAGTTTTTTTCCCCTCCATTGTCATTAGATACCTCCAAAAGACTTCCATTACTATGATGGGCAATTGGTTATAGCCATTCTTAAGTCACCCCACCCCCAACTAACCTATAAATAAATAATACTACTGCCTAATATTATTGTAATATTTTCGTGTCAAATTGATGGTTACTTATGACTTGAGTATAAATATTATTCGCTCCAGAAGAGTTTAGGCAATTTTCTTTTTAGTGTTACTTATGACCAAGTATAAATATTACTCTCTCCAAATCAGCAATTTTCTTTTTAGTATGTTTCATAAAACTCTGCACACTTATAAATAAAAAAAATGGCAACTTTATCCTTTCAATACTCATTTATTTATACATTTTATTTTTTCAATACTCATTTATTTATACGGTAATTTTTTGTGGGCAAATTATGCCCATGAGCAGAACTGCCCAAATTTATTATATTTTTTATTTTTTATTTTTATATGATTATAAATATAATTAGCTTAATAAATCTATTAAAATAATTTTTTTATCTTTCATATTTATATATTATAATAATATTTTTATAATCAATTGATTATTTTAGTATAAATATAAAAATATTAATTATCTTTATCTAAACATTTTTATTTTTTATTTTTTTGTGGAATATATGTTTAATATAGTGTATTTAATTATAATATACGACAAAATAACAATAAAAATATTTTAATAATTTTTAAACAATTTTTTAAGGGAATTTTGCCCATGGGCAGATTCTGCCTGTTTAGCATGATCCTTATTTATATTAATATCATTATTTTTTACATAATGCATTCATTACTTATCCAACAATACTCATTATGTCAATGGTTGTTTTGAGCAAATCAACTTAAATTGAGAACATAAGGTCAAATGTTTGAACCCGAGACATGTGTATGAATATTAAGAAGACAAATGCCACTATTAAAAGAAGTATTACATTTACATTTGTCTCAAAGAAATAAGATACATCATTCACAAAATACAAAATAGTTGAAAGATTCATATTTCTTTGAAACAGAAAAACAAAAGTAAAATACAAATGAATTGAAAGATTCATATTTCTTTAAAATAGAAAAACAAGTACTCCTTCAGTTAAAAGACATTTGACATACTTTATTTTTTGATGTGTTAAAAAATAGTTGACCCACTCCAAAAAAGAAAATAATTATTCTAAATTTTTCATTTTAAAATACAATTTTATTTTAATTTATTAAAATTTTTAAACTTTCTTCACAACTACTTTAATTTTCATTTTAAAAATAAAAAATTAACATTTTTTTTAAACTCTTTGCCCAGATTAAATATGACATCTTAGACGGAGAGATATATAACTACTAAAGTAAGATCAACTAGCTAAAGAAAGTACTTAAGTACATTTTATTAAATTGTTTAACCCTCAAGTTGACATGAATGTTCATTTGTACGGATTCACTACTTACATTTCTTGGAAGCTTAAGATTTCACCATTTTTTAATTAAAATTATTTTAAATTATATTAATTCATTTTTATCATATCTCCTAGTAATATACATTTGTATATATAAATTATTAAATATTATCCATGTTTCATAACAATAGTCATGTTTTTTTAGTAATTTATATAAAAAATGTAACTATTCTTATAAGATGAGAGAATATGTAATGTTATTCATGTATTTGTAAGTTGTAACTATCAAATATAATAATTTATGTATTTGTAATTATTTAATAAATATTAAATAACTAAAAAATAAAAAATAAAAAATCCAAAATACATCCAAAATGATAAATAATGTTATTTTAAAAAGAAAGATGCAGACATGCAGTACTATTTTAAATTACTGTTTAATATTATATTATTTAATTATAACAATATAAAGGATCTTATTTCACACATTTGCTTTTTTTGGAAAATTAAAATGAGGTGTACCGAATCCCATTATATTCAACCGAAAATTATTTCTAAAATTTTCCTATTTTAGTTATTTATTGAAAGTATTCGCATAATTAAATATAATCTCCATATACAGTATGTATTTAAAAAAAACTTTCAAGTTTCAATATATATACTGAGCCCCACACACAGACACTCACACAGTCACACCCTTCACTCTGTGCAAGGCCGATAATTCTCTCGAATCTCACCGGATATTCAAACACAGAAACAGTGGATTTCTTTTTTAATTTTTTACTTTACAAAAAAATCTAATGGAATTTTGGCCGGAATTTCTGGCCAACAGTTGGGGGAAAGAATTTGTGGCGGGAGGATTTGGCGGCACCGCCAGTGTCATCGCCGGATATCCGCTGGATACGCTGCGAGTACGGCAGCAGCACGGCGGTAATGGATCGGCTCTTCACGTCCTACGCCGTCTGGTCGCCGGCGATGGACTATCCGCCCTTTACCGGGGCATGTCGGCCCCTCTCGCTTCCGTCACTTTCCAGGTTTTTTTTTCCTTTTCTCAGATTAATTAAATGTATGAAAAACGATGATAACGATGTGGATGATTATGGTTTCTGATTGAAATTGAGATGTACGATGTGAAATAACAAGTTGTCACTGTACATTACTGTGAAAATACATATTTCACTTTTTCACATCACCTGATCCGAGATCGAGCTTGCAACCATATCTAGTCGGATAAAAGAGTCAAGCCGAGTCGATTTTTAGTCGTTTCATCCGTGTGGTTTAGTCCATCTTATCTGATAAATCGAGCTGTCATTCGTTTTAATTTGTTGGGTTGTTGAGATATGATACGCATACGTAACGTTTGTTGTTGACGTGAAGATGCGCATTTTGTCTTGATTCCGCAGAATGCAATCGCTTTCCAGACCTACGCAGTTCTATCTCGAGCATTCGACATAAAAACATCACCAGACGAAGACGATCCCCCCTCCTACACAGGAGTCGCCCTAGGAGGATTCGGAACAGGCGCAATCCAAAGCCTTCTCCTCAGCCCAGTCGAGCTCGTAAAGATCCGCCTCCAGCTACAACCCAAAATCGCCAGCTCAGCCAACCAGTCATCGACTAAAACCGCTCACAAGGGCCCACTAGAAGTCGTGAAGACAATAATCAAAACCGAAGGATTCAAAGGCTTATACCGTGGGCTCACTATCACAGCTCTCAGAGATGCTCCGGCCCATGGGGTCTATTTCTGGACTTACGAGTACATGAGGGAAAAGTTTCACCCTGGTTGCCGGAAAAACGGGCAGGAGACTTTCCGGACGATGCTCCTAGCTGGCGGATTGGCCGGTGTTGCCAGCTGGATTGGGTCCTACCCGTTGGATGTGGTCAAGACGAGGATTCAGGCAGAATCTGGTTCGTCGGTTGTCAAGTACCAAGGTATCGTCGACTGCTTTAGAAGGAGCGTGAGGGAAGATGGGTACCATGTGCTGTGGAGAGGCTTAGGGACTGCTGTTGCTAGGGCGTTTATCGTGAATGGAGCTATTTTTACTGCTTACGAGATGGCTCTGAGGTGCATTTTTGGGAGTAACGAGGAAATGAATCGGACTGATACATCGTCTTAGGTTAGGTTGTGTTTGTGCAGTAACTCGAAATTCTGAACTCAAATTCTGTATCCATACATACCAACACAAATGAATGATAATCAGATGGGTACAAGCTTATTTTTCTGTCAAAACATCTTAACACCTTAAAAATTGAAAACGAGACTATAGATTATAAATCCAGTATCATTAAAGGGACTTCGACTGAAGGCACCGGTCTCTTATGTGCAAATTATAATCGTAAAATGATCTCAATTTCCCGAACAAACAAGAACATTGTGCTCCTTCAAGCATTTTTGAAAACGAGCCAAGCGGTTTTGTAGCTGTAAGATACTGGAAGCTTTTTGTGAAAGAATGGAGTTGAGTTTGGAGACATAATTGTCTAGCTGATTACCCGGTTGATCGGCCTCAGCCAACAGATCCACCTCCTGATAATAAATAGTCAATCAACGGAAGAGATGAGAAAATAATTACAAAAAGTACCCTTGAAGTTCAGCCTAACAGTGAGAGAAATCATAACATACCTCTTGAACAATTTCCATCGTCTCCTCCACCTGTTTCCGGTGAGCATGTACGAGGTATTCCTCTTCCTAACAGGGGCAACAAAAATCAATGAATAATCCCTTATCTATTACCTTCCAGAATAAGTTAATATTTGTCATTTTCACCTTCAATAACACATTCAAATCATCGTTTGGATTCGAATATTTAATTTCTGATTTAGGAGACTCTTCCCACTTTGTTTGCCTATTGACTCTCTTCGTTCTACCATCCATATTCGGAGAGTTGTAGGATTCGCCTTGTGCATTTTTTTTCAAATATATCTTCTCTTCCTCGTGTAAATATTCTTCATTTTCTTTATCCGTTTGTTCAGGCCACGAATCACCCATATCATCTTCGAAGGTTGCTGCTGGCGGCTGGATTGAAGTGAAGGCTTGTGCTGACGACTCCTTTATCATTGAGATGGAAGAATTAACATCCTTTTTGGAAATGTTCCCTTTTGAAAGGCTCTTCACCCTGTGATACATTAAAATCTCTATAGATTAAATAGTATTGTGAGATACTACAATTGATACTAGTAATTGATAAATTAGTAGTCCAATTAGTTTAGCACTTGTTCCCAATAGTTTCATTAATTAACCGAGCATTAAATCAACGAGGTCTTACTGTTGTAGGAAATTGTAGAATTATAACATTAATTAATGACGCGAAAAATGAAATAAGTTACAAGTTAAGACACGAGACTCACCTGTCAGCGTATCTTAAAGTGTTCAAGGTGTGTTCACAGGATCCCGAGTTTGGTGAGATACAGGATACCATTACCGTGCGAGAATTTCCAACAAACGAGTCCCTTAGAACTTCAGTTAATTTACTGCCTCGAAATGGAATATGCCCTTGGTCATTATCAAGTGCTCTAATACATTCTTTCAGTGCAAGCAAGCTTTTATTGATCTCAGCTCCTTCCATTCTGCAGATTCAGAAGATTGGATAAGATCTAAGATGAATAGAGTTCTGGTTATATACATAAGTTTATGCTCCTCATGCAATAATAGTTATGATTTTTCACTAATAAAAGTCCTTGTGTAAAAAAAAATCTAGATATCCTTCAAAATTAAATAACCTCAATCGAGATACAAAAGAAAAAATAAGCCACTACAGTATTTTTTTAAGCAGAAAAAAAAAATCCAAGCCCAGAATTTAAGACAAAAAAGGGCCATTTCCTGAAACCATCAATGTTTTCTCCTTGTAATTCAATTAATCTCAGAAATATAGTCTGCCATTAAGCCGTAGGCCCATAGTAACTAGTAAAAATCATATACTCTTAAGTAAAGCATGTACCTGGTCTGCTTATCATTATCAGTGGTATCCGCACCACGTTCGCTTCCCGCAAGGTCTATGAAGGAGAGCTTTCCAATAACTCGAGCAGGTTTGGATTCACTGCCATCGGCAGACCTCTTAATGGTAAGCTGAAGAATGGCATGCGATCGAGATGATTCCTCGTTGGCGCCTGTGGTCCCTGTACTTCTTGTTCCATTTCCTTTCTCAATTAGTTCCTCAACTGTCCCGACATCCACTACTCTAAACTCTTGCAAGCCGACAATGCACACTTGTTGTTTGCCGTCCTCTCTCATACAAAGTTTTCTGAAAGAGCATAATTAGAAATCTAATTGAAATTAAGTATTAAAAAACACTATTTTTCTGAATTAAAAATACTCCCTAGAGTTTGACAGTTGACATTTTCTATTGTACAAATTACATATTCAAGAGGAGCATCCGATGAGCAAATATAAATCTCTGTAATTTTAAATGATAATCTTGAGATATACAGTACTAGTATGTAACTAGTCTAACACTATCAGTAGACCCTCGAGGTTAACTATGGCAAGGAAATAATTAACTACAAACCAATAGACGGCTTACTTTCTATCTCCGAGCAGATCAAAGAGTTTTCCACCATATATCTCAAAGAAGCTCAAAAACAATTGAAAGCCTTGGTTCCTGTAAGTGTGCTGCATGATTCTCAAGATATCCCTTACTGCTTTGAGAGGCAATGGTTTCATAGTAAAAGTTTTCCCACTTCCTGAGAAAATTTCCAGATTGGTGAAAATTTTAAAGAGGAGAGAAAAATTGATAAGGACAAAGAAACAAGGTAATTCCTAGTTACTGATTAAGAGTTCACAATTACAGTATCTATTAGAGCTCACCAAAGATTATGTAAGCAAGTAAAAACCGGAAATATTGATAGAACACTGGAAATATTGTGATTATTTATTTATTTTAATAGGTGAAACCTCAAAGGAAGTTGAATGAGAAACTGAAACCAAATTAAAATGCATAGCCTCCAAGACACAAATCCATCAGAATCGCGGTGTTGATACTCCACGGAGAAATAAACATTACTCCAACTCATTTTTACATTCAAGGCAATTACCTGTTTGGCCATAAGCAAAGCAAGTAGCTTTGGTACGTTGGAAAATTATCGGAACAATAGGCTCTACGGTTTCGCGATAGACCTAAAGGAATGGCAAATGGCACACATTTTAGAAAAGACCCAAGTGTAAATACAAAATTCATTTCACCTCAATCAAGTTCAACAACATGCAATGAGTACCTCATCATTTGAAACCTCTTCATCCAGTACAGCATCAAATACAAATTCATGTTTCTCCATGTATTCGGTCAGGTCAACCTGCAGAAAATTAGGATCGAAAGATGATGATTATTATACAAAAGAGATCCCGACAGTAATCAGATAAAATATCACTGAATAGTAAATAGTCTATTTGGCTTTCGACATAAAACATGCTTCCGAGCAAATAATAACCTGGAACTATGTTGATCATTATACAGTAAAAATATCATAGCAAGTTATCCTTGGATACAACGACTTCTGCAAGATATATCATGGAATAAAGCAAATATCTAGAAGGAAAATATATTTTACGAGGGGAGAAAGCAAAATCACATATCAAAGAGAAACAAATAAATACAACACTTATACAAACCTTAAGTTTTGTCTCATGGACAACAAGAGAATTGGAATCAGTTTCTATGATATCCTGCTCATTCTTTGATGATTCCTTTTTGTTCAGCGGTCTTTTTCTAACCTGGAAAAAATCAAACACCATCCAATCGACGAGCTTTTCAATTGCTATACATAAAAACCAATCGTTTTTATCATTAATAATCATTACACAGAATATACATACCACAACTTTGATCTTTGCAACATTGCTAGCCTTCACATTGTCAGCTGCAATGCTTTTCAGAACATTGGTCTCAGGCACGCGACGAGCTTTTCCAGTTTGCTTATTGTTTCCAAAGTATGGGTCAGAGTCGTCAAAGCTTCTTCTCCGTGAAAAATCATTCACCGGTGGGGCATGGTAAATACCAGGAACTGACATCTATTCTCAGAAAAACAATGGGGAAACCGAAAAAATATAAGAGCATCAAACAAAATATGTAGGCATCCAAAATGCAAAGTATAACGGACCTCGGTGATTAGCTCAGTGTCGAAAGAATGCAGATCCAACAGCCCGGGGCTACTCTCATTGGGAGAGACTTGCTCTTCCTCATTCTTCTTCCTCGCGTTTTCCGGCGGTGTTAACGGCTCCGAGAACAAATCACTGCCTCCACTGTAACTTCCTTGGGCCTGCACACTCCTGAACGCTCTCGAACCCTGACCGCCTCCACCTCCATTGTAGTACCCAAATTCCTTTTATTTATTTTTTCAATTTTTTTTTCATCGAGCAGAAACAATTAGCTGAAAATCGAAGTTCACTGTTCTAGTATATAATCAGATCTAAACAGATTATCTCTCACTAAATCTACGAATATAAACCTGAACCGGTGGAACCGCAGTGCTGGATGACTGTAGGTGCTGCAGGCCAGCTGATTGCAGCCACCGGCCGTTCGGTGCGTTATCTATGTAATGATCGGATTTCTGCCGCTGATGGTGCGCCGCCGATGAACCCGATCTCTGCCTCCCCGCCGCATTCATTTTCTCACCAACCAAAAAAAATACGGAAAAAAAATACTGTGGATGATTTTTACAGAAGAGAAATGGAATGTCTGGGCATTATGATTGAAGAGAGAGAACAATGCACAGACAGAGACTTGAACGGGCCGAGATTTGAAATTCAACGGGCCGAGATTTGTGTTCCCATTGAACAAAGAAAAAAAGTTGGGGAAAAAATTGAAGCTACAGGTGAAGGGGAGGGACTGTGTTTCGGTAATTGGTAAGATTTGTGAGGGCATATTCGTAATTATAGAAACGTGGATCTTCGTTTCAAATTTTTTAAATTACTGATTAGTGCCACGTGGATCGTGGGTGAACCCCGCTTAATATTTGAATTAGCTCTCACGTCGTTTCACGTGGTGGTTTATGTCGTTTAGCACCATGTTACACTTTCTACAATATACCTACGGAGTAATTTATTTTCTTAATTAATTAAAAAATTTAAATTACCCAAAATGTAAATCCAATTCAAAGAATTAATCAACATCGACTAGATTTATGGGCTGAGTCGTGTCGGTCAACGCGAGTCTACTATACAAACATTTTCCCCTTGGAGGCGGAGGAAATGCTCACTAGTACAATCATCGGTAAAAACCTACTAATTTCTGAGTCCACATTTACGAGTGTCTCTCGTAATAGTTCTCGACGATTTCGATTTACATCTTATCTGATCGAGGGGCTTCCAATCGGGTGAATTGAAATTTCTCTGTCTCTCTTCCTTATAAAAAATAATAATTTTGGACGACTTTTATATGGGAAAAGAGAGGCAAACTTTGACCCTTTAATTCTAGATGTTTTATTGACAATTTTGAACCAAAATGTGCACCTGACTACGGAGTTCGTTAGGTATCCCATTGGGCCTCTGTCAACGGTGTTTAAACTTGGCCTAAACTTGGGATTGGAACGATACTTAACACTAACAAATTCAACAAAAAAAAAAATCATGTGTCAAAAAAGTATAATTACTTTTTTACTTTGAGACTTTTCTAAGGTATGTTTTGTCACCATTCCTCAATTTTGAGGTGTGATCATTGACTATTGACTTCAAAAGAAAATGAATAGTGTGACTTTGAGGTTCTTTAATTTTGTTCTTCAAACTTTTTTTGCTATGTTGCAAATGCATATTTTTCGTTTACCAAATTGCATATGCTAAAGAGCCTAGAATGATCTTAAAATCAAAGAATATGATACTGCCGGGTAAAAATAAGAAAAAAATGTAAAAAAAATAAAAAATCAATTTCCCCCGCCTTCTTTTTCAACTGCTTATTTTCCTTCCATCCATTCCAGAAAACACATTGTTCTCAACGATGGAAAACGGAAATGAGTCACGTAGCCCTAACACAGCTTCCAGTTCCACCGCCGGGCCCGGATCCGGATTCGAATTTGATCCGGATTTCGAACTCTCGAGTCTCACTAGACTCAGTTCGAGGCTCGAGAATCTGGTCGCCGGTTTGGAGTTCCACGACTACAGCGACGCGGAAATCGAAGTCGAAGGCGTCGCCGTCGGCGTCTATCGCGCCATCCTAGCCGCGGCGAGTCCGTTTCTCCACGAGCTGTTCAAGCGGAACGGAACCGACGAGGGCAATACGGTAATTAAGGGAAAACCTAGGTACGTGTTGGCGCATTTAGTGCCCGATAGGGTAATCGGGTACGAAGCGTTCATGGTCGTCCTGAGCTATCTCTACACCGGCAAGCTCAAGCCGCCTCCGCCGGAGGTTGCGACCTGCGTCGACGATTCGTGCCCCCACGATGCGTGTTTTCCGGCGATTTTTTTCGCCGTGGAACTCATGGATGCCTCGGTCGCGTTGCAGATCGAAGAACTTTACAACGAGCTTGAGGTGATTGATTAATTAATTGTTTGATTGATTATGAATTTTCAACTGTTGTTCGATAATTAGGGTTAGGGGTTTTCCCTAAAATTATTTGAATTGATGAAATACCTTGTGAAAGTCTTGCAGCGTCGTCTCCTGGATTTAGTCAACAAAGTCTTCCTAGAGGGAGTTTTCCTAATTCTTAGAGAAGCAATGCGTCTCGATTCGAAGCCTCTCTTCTCGCGATGCGTCCAAAGGATCGCGCATTTCGACATTGACGACATCATCATCGAGAGGGACTTCCCTCCGGAGGTCATATCCGAAATCCGATCAATCCGGGCCCAATCCAACTACAAGGAACAACACGGGCTCGCCCGAGATTTTCACAACGGGAAGGTCATTAGGAGAATATATCGAGCATTAGACAACCGAGACATCGATCTCGTGCGATTACTCCTGGACGAGTCGAGCATGTCGTTAAATGACGCCTACGCCCTTCACTACGCGGCCTCGGTTTGTAGCCCTAAGACCTTCGACGAGGTTTTGGGATTGGGAGATGCTGACATGAACCTCAAGTGTCATCGCGGGTACACAGTGCTCCATGTTGCCGCGTTTAAGAAGGACCCGTCGATACTCCTTAGGGTTTTAGAGCACGGGGCTTCTGTGTTTGAAACCACGCCCGATGGGAGGACAGCTGTCACGATAAGGAGGCGTTTAACTCGGCCAAAGGATTTTAACAAGGAGATTGGACATGGGAAAGAGACTAATATGGACCGGCTGTGTATAGAGGTGCTGGAGAGGGAGATGTCGGGAAATAATATTAATTCGATGTTGGTGCAATCAGAGGATGATGATCTGCACATGAAACTTCTGCATCTTGAAAACAGAGGTGAAGAATTATGTACAGTAACAAGATTTCTTGATTTTTTTTTTTTCATGGAGTGTAGTAATTTTTAGTTTGATTTTGGCAGTGGCGATGACACGATCCTTGTTTCCCGTGGAAGCGAGATTATCGATGCACTTAGCGAATGTGGATTCTACTTCGGAGTTTACAGGCCTTCTTTCGGCATCCACTGTCAACTTGAATAGGGAGGCTGATATAAAGGAACTGCCTCATGAGCAACTCAAAATGCTACAGGAGAGATTGCAAGCCCTGCAAAAAGCCGGTATATATGTTTGAAGTTTCGTTCCTAGTCATGTTTTCAATTACCAAAATGTTGGGTCCTTTTATCGTTGTTATTGATTATGATGTGATTGTATTTGTAGTGGAAGCGAGTCATCGGTATTTCCCCAACTGCTCGGAAGTCCTGGATCGACTATTGGAGGACGAGAGTTTGGGTGATATGCTTTTGAAGAGAGGCGATCCTGATGAACAAAAGCTGAAAAGGGCGCGGTACAAGGAACTCAAGGCAGACTTGATAAATGCGTTTAACCAAGACATGTGTGGAACCAAGTTGTTGGAGAGTCGTAAAACTAGGAAACATAAATTTCAGAGAAACTAGAACTGTAGAACAGATGACTTTTTATTCTTCTCTAAAACCGAGCGAGACCAAGATAAGTTTATAGCGTAGACAGGAGTGATTAAGAACTTAGGTGTAATGCCCTTGGCCTTGATCTATCATGAGCTACAAAACTCGTGGTTTGCTGTTTGCTACATTTGTCCAGTAGATAACAAAGTTTTTTACCATTAACATTTGGTCATCACATATTCACATGTAAATTGAAGTAGGGTTGTTATTAGTATGACAAGCAGTAATAATAAAATTATAGCAACAAAAATATTATTTAACGAAATTAATTATCTTTCTTGAGACGAAGTATTTAATAAAAAATATTACTCGCCACCAATTACCATAAACACAAAAAATATATGTCAAAATTGATTCATATAAATTTACGAAGATAGTGTTTCATTTTTTCTACTCATTTAGAGTGTTCGAATATCATTACACAATTTAAACTCAAGTAATTAATTTGTGGTCCCCAGTGGTATAGCGGAGTGGTAAGACCTGTGATGATGTGGGTGAAATTCCCCGGCGACGCAGGGTTCGAACCTCGGGTGGGGCAAATTTTCATTGAAATATTATGAAGGTTTGTCCTGGGGTTCGACCTGTTGGCTCTCTCGCACAGGTGTCTGCTACTCGGGCACATTCCTCGATTTACATCCTACCCGATCGAGGGACCTCCGATCGAGTGGGGGTAAAAAAAAAAAAAAGTACTCCCTCCCATTCACTTTATTTGTCGTTCTACCTCTTTTAACCTCTTTTAATTTTTAATTTTTTCCAATTTACTTGTAGTTTTGGAATTCTATGCCTTATATACCCTTATGCATTAAATTCTTCATTAATTAATACTCCTACTATTTATTTATTTTTTAATTCTTAATGTATGGATCATATTTTATTTTTTTATTTTCTTTTTTTTTATATCCTCAATTTATAAATTGCGGACGTCGTCGTTTTTTTTTCTTCTTATTATTGTAATTTTAATTTGAAAAACGCAAATACAATTTTTTTCTTCTAATTTTAAGCTTTTTGTTATAATTTTTTGTGATTTTTAAAATAAATTTTCATAAAAAATGAATACAGTAAATAAAAAACAAACATGTGCGGTTAATTTTTTTTTTTATTCCTTTAGGGGGAAGAAGAAGAGTCCAACAAAACAAATAAAATAGAAGTTTCGTTGAACAGGAAATGTAGGAGAGTTATCCTAAAATTAATTAGCAGTTAATAAGGGGAGTTAATTAAGGGGTAAATTGGGGAAAAATAATGTTTATTAATAATCGTGCAAATGTGTAGAACGACAAATAATAAAAATGGGAGGGAGTAATTAATTTGTGGAGTGATCTCACGATGACATCAAGTCAATTGATAATGGAAACATGATTAATGGAGAGTGGGGCCGGATGTCTAATGATGACATCACGAGGAAGGGTTCACCGATAGGAAACTTCTTGTTGTTTTTCTAACTGAATTTTATTCCATGGATTTTATTCCAAAGATGTGATCTTAGAGCTTGCTTACACTAAGTATACCATCAATGGGAACTTTGCTTTCTGGTTGAGAAGTGTCTCTGTCCTTTTCACTTCTTATTACTCTTTTTGTTCACTTTTTCTAACATTTCTAGTACCAACTAATTCATTTGGGCGAGACATCTTACGATGTCGTGATGCGCCCATTCCTATGGCCATTCCTTTAATACTTCTGGCTCTCGGGAGTCTCTTTGTAGGATAGAGTGAAAGGTAAATTTTAGATTTTGAGTGTTCGTATCACATTTGTCTCAATCAAGGGTAAACGTTTGAGCTGGAAAACTCGAAAGCTCGAACCGAAAACCCGAAAAAAATTGATCGCGGGCCGAGCTCAAATTTTTTTGAGACTGACCCGTCAAGGTCTCGAACCGAAAAAATAAAAAGTTGGTCCGGGCCCGAGTAAAAAAAAATTTGGACTGAAAGCTCGGACCGGCTCGTTTTTTATTTTTTTTATATATTTTTAATAAATATTATATATTTTTATATAATTTTTAATATTTTAATTAATAATTCAACTTTAAAAACTTAAATTATAAATATAGTATACAATAATATTATTTAAAATTAATTTTTTTTTAATAAAACATATTAATAAAAAAATATTTTTAATAATTAAAAATATTAAAAAAAATTGGCCAGAAGAAGGCTCGGTCCCAAGTCGAGCCTTCATTTCAAAAAACCCAGCCCAGCCCAGCCCAGCCCGAACCGACAAAATCGGGTGTTGTGCCGGTCCCTAAAGATTTTGGACCGACCCGGCTCGCGCTCAGTCCTAATCACAATAAGAATTTGTTTGACTTGTTTGATAAGAGTGTTGGTAGAACAATAATTATGAGAATACAATAGTGATTTGGGAATGAGTGAATGGTAGATATTAGATTCTGCATATTCGTATCACATGTGTTACTATAGAGATTTATTTGACACGTTGTTTGATGAGAGTGTCGATGAATGGTTATAGACAATGACACGTGTTTTTTTCAGCACATTTTGTTTTCACTCATGCCGTCATGCGCACCCACCCACACACTTTAGTTATATTATTTATTTAATTATGTTATTTATTTATTTTTTTATTAAAATTCAAGTGTATTAGGATTTTAGTACTTATTTATAGGCCACTCTTCTCATTTTCAATAGTTATTTTTGATATAAAATAAAAGTTTACTTTTCCGTTGAAGTTTTTTTTTATCAAATTTCTGGTATTTTTAAAAATCAACAAAATATTGATGTTTTAATTCGGTAGTATTTTTAGAATCGACGAGTTTTAATCCATGTGTGTTTAAGAACAATCGTAGCTACATCACACTTCTTAGAAGCACACTCTTCCTAAAAATACTCTAAAACCTGCATGTTTAACCCTAAAGTTCTTATAAGAGAATGTTAAAAAAAATGTATATTGTTAGTACGAGTAAGTATATTCAATTTATTTAACATTTGCATTTTTTGGAGCGTTGTGTCGAAAGTAGTCGAAAGTCTATTAGACACGGACCTCACATAGCTCACGGTCAATCGTGATTATTTAATTAAAGAGTGATTTCATGATGACATCACTACTGGATTCATTGTGATATTTTGTTTTTTTTGTTTTTGATAAGGAGGAGAGACGAGAAACTCCACCCCCACCCGATCGGAGGTCCCTCGATCGGGTAGAATGTAAATCGAGGAATGTGCCCGAGTAGCAGACACCTGTGCGAGAGAGCCAACAGGTCGAACCCCAGGACAAACCTTCATAATATTTCAATGAAAATTTGTCCCACCCGAGATTCGAACCCTGCGTCGCCGGGGAATTACACCCACATCATCACAGGCCTTACCACTCGGCTATGCTCCTGGGGAAATTTTACTTGTATACTTTAAAATTATATTTACTTTTACTTTTTCAACTTTATTCACAATAAATTAATTTTTTAATTTAAATATACATTTATACATCAAAATGTTAAAAAAATTAATATTTTTATTAATCTTCATTTCCAGAAAAGTCGTTACATATTTCTAAACCTTTTACTTTTAGGACCTATTCTTTTGAACTCAAACCGGCTGAACTGAACTGAACTTAAGCGATTTGAACTGAATTGAACAGAACTGAAAGCTGAATTGAATCGATTTTTTTATAAAATAATAATAATTTTTATAAAATGTTAAATATTTTTTAAAAAATATTAATAATATTATGACAGTAATTATATTGTATATTTAAAATTATAGATTAAAATTATTTTTTATTTATTTTATTTTATTTTATTTTATTTTATTTTGAAATGAAATTAATCCGAGGTGAAGCAATCTGAATTGAACTGAATTAAGCGATTTGAACTGAACTGAAATACATTGAAATTAATTTAAGAGAACAAATCTTAGACTTTGAGGAATAGATTAAGGACATGTTTGATTTGAACTGAACTGAAATACATTGAAATTAATTTAAGAGAACATTGAACTGAACTGAAATACATTGAAATTAATTTAAGAGAACAAATCTTAGACTTTGAGGAATAGATTAAGGACATGTTTGATTTGAACTGAACTGAAATACATTGAAATTAATTTAAGAGAACAGATCTTAGACTTTGAGGAATAGATTAAGGACATGTTTTGTTCAGTTCAGATAGCTTTAGTTCAGTTCACATAGCTTTAGTTTAGCTCGATTAAGTTCGTTACAAAATAAATTTAAAATAAAATAAATAAAAAATAATTTGAATTTATAATTTTAAATATACAATCTAGTTACTGTAATAATATTATTAATATTTTTAAAAAATATTTAATAATTTATAAAATTTATTATTATTTTTATAAAAAAATCAATTCAGTTATCGCTTAAGTTCAGTTAAGTTCATATAGTTTAAGTTCAGTTCAGTCCAGCCGATTTCAATTCAAAACAACAAGTTTTAATTATACGCTACAAAACAAGTGAAAAAATAAAGAAATTAGTACTATTATTTTTTTAAAGTTGTTCATATTAAGTTAGAAATTAAAAAAGGAAAATGTACAAAACCAAATTAGCGTACGTATAATTTTGATTAGTATCATGTCATCGGACGTCGTAGTAGTGATGTTATTGTGTGCCTGTTTATTGTTTTCTTATGTTCTTTAAAATCAAAAGAGTGGATACCGCCGCTAAATATAAATAAGAAAATCAAATATAAAAATAATCTTGTTTTTTCAACTGCTTATTCTCTCCCTCCGACTATACAATATATCAAATAATCAATCCTGTGAATACCACATTGTTGTCGACGATGAATAACGAAATTGAGTCACGCAACCCGAACGGTTCCGGGTACGAATTAGATCCGGATTTCGAATTCTCGAGTCTCAGCAGACTCAGTTCGAGGCTCGAGAATCTCGTCGCCGGTTTGGAGTTCTACGACTACAGCGACGCGGAGATCGAAGTCGAAGGCATCGCCGTCGGCGTCTACCGCGGCATCTTAGCCGCCGCGAGTCCGTTTTTCCACGAGGTCTTCAGGACCGACGAGGGCAATACGGTAATTACGGGTAAGCCGAGGTACGTGTTGACCGAATTGGTACCCGGCAGGATAATCGGTCACGAAGCGTTTATGGTCGTCATCAGCTATCTCTACACCGGCAAGCTCAAGCCGCCGCCGCCGGAGGTGTCCACCTGCGTCGACGATTCGTGCCCGCACGATGCGTGTTTGCCGGCGATCGGTTTTGCCCTGGAATTGATGTATGCTTCCTTCGCGTTTCAGATCCAGGAACTTTACACCGTGATTGAGGTGCGATTGATTGATTAATTAATTAATTGTTTTATTAGGAGTATAAATTTAATGAGATAATATCGTCTCTACAAACATAGATCAATTGAGTGTTTTTATCTCGGTTGAGTACTTGAATTGATTCGAACTGGAAATATAAATTTTTGCAATTAACCTAGACAAAAAAAACATAGCTTGATTACATTCAATTTTTTTATATTTGTGTGACATTTGTATTGGAGAATATATTCGACTCATTAATGGAAGTTGTTCAACTACTCTACCAGTTCAAGTTGTTTTTGTGATATTATCTCTGAATTTAATTACTACTGCTAGTTTCAAACATATCTGATTCAAGTTATTCAACTTCTCTAACATTTCGAGCTTTTTATTAACTTGCAGCGTCGTCTCCTTGATTTCGTTGACAAAGTCTTCCTGGAGGGAGTTTTCCTAATCCTTAGGGCAGCAATTCGCCTCGATTCGAAGCGACTCCTCTCGCGCTGCGTCGAAAGGGTCGCACATTTCGACGTCGACGACATCATCATCGAGAAGGACCTCCCTCCCGAGGTAGTATCCGATATCCGATCAATCCGTGCACAATCCAACTACTCCGAAAAACACGGGCCCGCCCGAGAGTTTTTCAACACAAAGGCCATGAGGAGAATATACCGGGCATTGGACTCTCAGGACATCGAGCTCGTGCGATTACTCCTCGACGAGTCGAACATGTCGTTAAATGACGCCCACGCCCTTCACTACGCGGCCACGGTTTGTAGCCCTAAGACCTTCGACGAGGTTTTGGCTTTAGGAGATGCTGACATGAACCTCAAGAGTTATCGAGGGTACACTGTTCTCCATGTTGCCGCGTGGAATAAGGACCCGTCGATACTCCTTAGGGTTTTGGAGCGAGGGGGTTCGGTTTTTGAAACCACGCCCGATGGGAGGACAGCTGTCACGATAAGGAGGCAGTTCACTCGGCCAAAGGATTTTAACGCGGAGATGGGACATGGGAAGCAGACTAATATGGACCGGCTGTGCATAGAGGTGCTGGAGAGGGAGATGTCGGGAAATAATATTAATCCGGATGCTGACGTGGCAGCGACATCAGAGGATGATGATGATGATCTGCACATGAAACTTCTGCTTCTTGAAAACAGAGGTGAAGAAAATTAATAGGAATGATCAAATTATGTTATATATATATACTTCCAAATGTGTAATCTATAGTTTATATATTTTTGGCAGTGGCGATGACGCGATATTTGTTTCCGGTGGAAGCGAGATTATCGATGCACGTAGCGAATGCGGATTCTACTTCGGAGTTTACGGGCCTTCTTTCGAGATCGACAGTCAACACGAATAGTCAACTCAAAATGCTGCAGGAGAGATTGAAAGCCTTGCAAAAAGCCGGTATATATATGTTTCTAGTTTTTGATTTTACCAAAAATTAAGTTGCATGTTATTGATGATGATGTGATTGTATTTGTAGTGGAAGCGAGTCATCGGTATTTCCCCAAGTGCTCGGAAGTCCTGGATCGACTATTGGAGGACGACACTTTAGGTGATATGCTTTTGAAGAGAGGCAGTGCTGAGGAACAAAGGCTGAAAAGGGTGAGGTACAAGGAACTCGAGGCTGACTTGATAAATGCGTTTAACCAGGATGTAGATGGAACTAAGTTGTTAGAGAGTCGTAAAGCTAGGAAACCTAAATTTCCAAGAAACTAGAAGAATTAAACACGCCATTTTTCTTCTTCTAAAATCGAGCGAGTGATTAAGAACTTTGATCATTAGCATTTAATCATCTCATATTCTTATTTACTTTAAGATTCTCTTCTTTAGAACCGAAACTAAACGAACTGAATTGGTTTTGAAAGAAATGACCATGATAGTTATAAAAACAGATGAAGTACTAAATTTGTACCGAATGCCTAATTCGTTGATGGTATCCAAATGGGTCTCTTTAGGCGGTGTTTAAGCTTGCCCTAAACCTGACTCGAACGTTCTTCTCGTCTCGATCTATTTCTTTTTAGACATACTTTAATAGTAAACAAAAAAACATTTGTTGAAAAAGTATAATTACTTTTTTACTTTGAGACTTTTTTAGACTTTTATAAGGTTTGGTTTGTAATCCATTCTTCATTTTTTAGGTGTATCATTGACTTGAAAAGAAAAGAATGAATAGTGACTTTTGAGTTTTTTGTTTTGGTTTTTGATATTTCTATTTGCAAAGGCATTTTGTTACGGGGAACACGCGGTGCTACTCATTGAGTGCATTTTGAATAAACTCTGTGAGCTTTACATACTAGCATGCAAAACATGCTAACTGCTGTATACGTATCAATTAGGTAAACTTGGACGTATAGATGTGACTTATAGTTATGGTCCGACCGACAAGTTTGAGTTAGAAAAAATCGTAGAGAATAATCGTCGAAATATTTCGTTTCGATTTTTAGCAGGTTGAAAAATATAAAATTATAAAATATCGTGTTGTAATGTTAGAAAATGTAAAAATAGAATGCATTATTATTTAATTATTCAAAATTTATTATTTTATTCTTCACAAAAATTTACCTTTATTTTTCACATTATTAATATGAATTATTCATAATGGGTATCCTTCACAAATATTTATCTAAGAGTTCATGTAATTTAATATGGACTCGAGCCTATTTAGTATAATCTGTAGTAGTTAAATTTAGTTTAATCTTGTACTCTGTAATTTTATTTTATTAAAAAAAAAAAAAAAGACTCGGAGTTCTCTTGTTAATTGATTGATTCCTCAGGGAAAAATAGGTGCACAGAAGTTTCTACAATATTCATCTCACCACCGTTGCCCAAAGAAGATTCTAGAACTCACCTGCTTCTTCCTGTCCTTTACGCATTTCTCTATATCCTCTCCGATTCTCCATTTTCCAACCCATACAGAAGAAATCAAAAGGAAATCGATTCAATCCAATCTCAGCTCTACTGCAAAAATTTGAAGCTCTACGAATTCTCAACCATTTCATCAATGGCCGACGACAACGCCGTCACGCTCTACAGCAACGCCGTCCTCACCGCCGACGCCAAGACGAACCCCTTCTCCATCAAGGTCGGCATGGCCCAGATGCTCCGCGGCGGCGGCGCCGTCGAGGTCTCCAATCTGGAGCAAGCGAAGATCGCGGAATCCGCCGGCGCGTGCTGCGCCGTCGTCTCCGATCCGCGCGGTACGGGCATCTCCCGGATGCCGGACCCATCCCTAATCAAGCAGATCAAGCAGGCCCTCTCGATCCCGGTGATGGCGAAGGCTAGGGTTGGGCATTTCGTGGAGGCGCAGATCCTCGAGTCGATCGGCGTCGACTACGTCGACGAGAGCGAGTCCCTTGCCGTCGCCGACGAGGACCACTTCGTCAACAAGCACAACTTCCGCGCCGCGTTCGTCTGCGGGTGCCGAGATCTGGGGGAGGCGCTGCGGCGGGTCCGGGAGGGGGCGGCGCTGATACGGACGCAGGGGGATCTGACCGGATCCGGCGACGTGGCGGCGGCCGTGCGCGGCGTGAGGAGGGTGATGGGCGAGATCAGGGTGCTGAGCAACATGGACGAGGACGAGGTGTTTGCTTTCTCGAAGAGGATCGAAGCTCCGTACGACTTGGTGGCTCAGGCGAAGCAGATGGGGCGGCTGCCGGTGGTGCATTTCGCGGCCGGCGGCATAGCTACTCCGGCGGATGCGGCCTTGATGATGCAGCTGGGATGCGACGGGGTGTTTGTGGGCCAGGAGGTGTTTGAGTGTTCTGACCCGTATAAGAAAGTTCGGGCCATTGTTCATGCTGTTAGGAATTACAACGACCCGTTGGAGTTGGCCGAGGCCAGCAGTGGTTTGGAGGGTTCGATTGCCGGATTAAGACTCAGCGAGGATAGGGCGGTCGATCGATTTGGTGGTGCCGGAAGTTCTTATTGATCGCGTTTTTTTCTTGTGTGAGATTGTTGTTGTTCTTGCTTTTTTGAAAGTGATTGCCGGATTAAGACTCAGCGAGGATAGGGCGGTCGATCGATTTGGTGGTGCCGGAAGTTCTTATTGATCGCGTTTTTTTCTTGTGTGAGATTCTTGTTGTTCTTGCTTTTTTGAAAGTGATACATGGAAGGAGTAATAATGTAGATGGACATTTTTATATGGTTTGAGAGGGTTTATATTTGTTTTGATATTAATTTCTATTTGTCCATATTATGATTTTTAAGAAACACTTTTTTAATAAATACTCTGAGCAAAGTTTGATTTAAACTAGTTTAAATGTTAAAAATAATCAATTTTTTATATAGAACTCTCCTATACAACAATGTGAACACATCATCATATTCTACAAGGAGGAACACATGCCTGCACGAGATTTTCTGAACGGGAAGACCACTTAGGCGCTGCCAGGTGAAATTCATATGATGGCACAATTACTAGGGCATTTTTCATAATAATGATAAAACCAAACCAAAAATGAACCAAGCGATTATTTTGCAGCAAACTAAGGGTAAGTGACCACAATATTCAAATCAATGGCCAAAGATACAAATATCCAAATACAAGTGTTGCAAGAAATGGATGGAGAAACATTGAAAAATCCTGATAATTAACAAACATCTCAACAATAAATGGTCTTTCATACATATATAGTATATATTTAAAATAATATGAAAACAACAGTAAAATATACGACTACTTAAGCAGCAGACGGAGTAAAAGGTTGTTGGGAAATTCAAATTGTGATCTAACAAATTCAAGACGGCAAAAAACAAAAAAAACTACAATTTTCAGTACCCTACAAAGTAGACGTAGAAGCAGCAACCTTCGTCCTCGGTGCAGCTTGAGTACCTACAAAGACAAAGTAACATCTCACATCACCTACAATTTTCAGGCCCAAAATAAAAAACGATGATTTACTAATAAAATTTTAAAAATAGTTTCCTAGAAAGTCCTAACCTTCTCTGAAATTGGTCTTGAATCTGCGGGGCACATTTCGGAGATACCTCATTCGTCCAGTTCCGGTAGTCTTTCTGCGGATAGCCTTCACACTCCAGTTGTCTGAAATGCATCGATTAAACAAGTATTAATTTGTATTAGTGAGAAACAACAAAAAACAAGAAATGAGATGCATGACCATAAAACTAAGTGGATGATAAAAACAAATCAAATAAATACACATCATTTGAACCAATCAGCAAAATTAGTGTGTAAAATTAACAAACTATTGAGCTCAAATTCGCGGTAAATTGGTGAAAGAAACATCATCCATAAATAATTAACAATTTATTATGCTCATTGGGCCAAGTGACGAGGATAGAACATTGAAACACCTACGACATCACATGATTAAGACAAAAACACGAGTTCGGCCAAAACATTTGGATACATTTAGCATGTGATTTTACATTTTATTGAAGAATTAAATTCTCCAACAAAATATAAAAGACATAATTAAGTTGTATAAGTTCATATCAATGCTTGGGACGAACAGTGAGATAACATAACGAACTTAAATGCCGTGCTACTCATCGCCCGGAGGAGAGGAATTACAGTTAAAATTATAAAATCCAGTAAGGCAAAATTGACAACATTATATCAACTATAATTCGATTAATCAAATAAAAATCACAAGTATGAAAAAAATCTCGAAATGACATACATGTCCTCTTGCGAGCCGCCGGATAAGCACAGGCGGAGCATCGGCTCTTCTGGAGGTGGAAGCTGCGGCGGCCGCACCTCACACACAGAGTGTGTGTTTTGTTCCTCCTCTTACCAAAGCTTCCGGTTCCTTTGCCCTGAAAATATCACGCGAAAATAGTTCTCCGATGAATCCAATTGAACCGAGAAACAATAACGAAGCTCGGACCATGAATTCGACTAGACCGGAGAGAGTGAGATTACCATTGCTGTGAAGCTGCGGAAACCCTAGAGAACTTGTTAGATGAAAGGTGGATTTTAGACGTCGAGTAGAACCTTTTGTGGCAAGGGAGGAAAATGGGCTGGGCTTTGAGAGAGATGTCGGGTTAATAAATGGGGCCGTTCTATTTGGGCTATATGCAAAACGGGTTAAATCGATTTTTTATCATATTCCCTCGGTTTCCTATATAAAATTCATAATATTCTTTTAGTAAATTTTCATCCCCAAATTTATAAACAAATCTATTACATTGTTTTTCGCTTCATTTTATTTATGTGTATACCATTTATAAAAAAAAATGTATTGAATTTTTTTACTAAATTCTGATAGTTCTTTCTGTCTTATATTAATAGTCCAATTTCTGTGTTTGTCAACATGATTCATCAATTAGTATAGTATATTTGAATATTATTATTAATATCCAAATATTATATTGAAAATGTACCGAGCTTCAATCGAGATACATTTTTTCAATTGCCCATTAATTTGTAATTAAGCTATCAAAAGAAGAAAAAAACAATTAATTAAAATGCACAAGAAAAAAAATAGACAAAAAGCTCTTCAACATGCAATAAACACTTAATGGAAAAAAAAAAACAAAATAAATAGTAAATTATTACCAACATAAAAATAAAAATAATCCATGAGGAAATAATCAGATATTCTTTTTCGCATTTTTCTTTTTCAACCAGGATTCTTGGAAGGAAAAAGAAAGAACATTTTCTATGCTCAAATCATTATTATTTTATTTTTATAAATAATAATGGTAAGAGCTATAAGACGAAAATGAAATCAACAAATCAAGGACGGCGAACGAGGAGTCGAGGAGCATGACCAACGTCGTTGACTCGGACGATGACGACGACAAAACGATACAATCATCGAGAAGCCACGGTTCGGTTTCATCACTCGACCGGACGAAGTCTCAGTTGACCAACGATTGGACCACGACTAACGGGAGGCAATTTTCAGGCAAGGAATATATATATATTTAATATAATATAATATAATTGATGATGTTTTGGTTCTTTTTAGATATGGAAATGATGAAGGAAAAATTTTCAAAGTTGCTGCTAGGTGAGGATGTGTCGGGTGGGGGAAAAGGTGTTTCTTCCGCTTTGGCCTTGTCAAATGCAATTACAAACTTAGCAGGTATTGCGAGTTTGCTCCAGAGGTTTCGGATATTTACATAGTAACCTTGAGAAATTTGAAGTTTGTCAAAAATAAAATTGTGGGGTTTTACGTAATATCCCCAAACATAAGGGGTAAATCTAATAATTATCCCTAAAAATCAGTTATAAGTACTTGGGTATTATACAATTACAAAATATTGAAAATAATTATAAAATTGGTATTTTACAAAGAAACATATAAAAATTTAAATTTTGCAAAAAAAAAAAAAAGAGGTTTGATTTTTTTAAAATTATTGTTTTGGAGATTTTAAGTAATTCCCCAAACATAAGGGGTGAAATAAAAATTATCCAAAAATATCAATTATATTTCAAAATTTACAAATATAGTTAGCACTTAAGCAGCTCAAACTCAATGAGGTGATTAGAGAAAACTTTTAAGGATATATTCATAATTTATGAATGATAATTTGGCCTTTTTTGTAAATAGTGTAAACTAAAGGTGAGTTTTGCAAGTTTTAGTGATCTTTGTTTAAATTCCAGCTTCTGTTTTTGGAGAACAAAGGAGATTAGAGCCTATGGCAGCAGACACAAAAGCAAAGTGGAGAAAAGAAATCGATTGGCTCTTGTCGGTAACTGATCACATCGTCGAGTTCGTCGCTTCGAAACAACAGGCTAACGACGGATCCAACATAGAGGTCTCTCGCTCTCTCCCGTCGAACGCGTTTTTTTTTTTTTTTTTTAATTATTGCAACTAAACTAATAGTACTTAATTATTTCTTACTAGATTATGGAAACAAGACAAAGAAATGATCTCCTCATGAACATCCCCGCCTTACGAAAGCTCGACGCCATGCTCCTCGTACGTAAGAAAAGAAACTCGAATCTTAATTTAATTTTCTCGATTTTCTTCTTTCGAACGAATAAAATATGTGCTTGTGCAGGATTGTCTAGACAACTTCAAGGACCAAAACGAGTTCTGGTACGTGTCCAATGACGACGAGGGCAGGGGTAAAAACGTCAAATCGGACAAGTGGTGGATTCCTACTCCCAAGGTCCCTCCGAACGGACTTTCCGAGGTTACGAGAAAATGGCTTCAGCATCAGAAGGACTCGGTCAACCAAGTGCTAAAAGCCGCAATGGCGATAAACGCTCATGTCTTGTCGGAGATGGAGATCCCGGAAAGCTATATAGAGTCTCTTCCTAAGGTACAACGAATACGAACTCGAATCGAGTATTATTACAACATATTTTCAATACTCGTTTTTGTTTGCAATAGAACGGAAGAGAGTGTCTGGGAGACTCCATGTACAAGAGCATCACAGACGAACACTTCGACGCGGACATTTTTCTGTCTACGGTCGAGTTATCTTCCGACCACAAAATCCTCGACCTCGAGAATAAGATCGAGGCTTCGGTGGTGATATGGGAGAGGAAAATGCACGCGAAAGATCACCACAAGCCGCATTGGGGCCCCACCGTGAGTCTGGAGAAGAGAGAGATGTTCGAAGAGAGAGTCGAGACGATTCTCTTGATCTTGAAGCATCGATTCCCGGGGCTTCCACAGTCCGATCTCGACACGAGCAAGATCCAATGCAACCGAGTAAGATTATTAATAATCGATTATTAGTAGCTCAGTTTGATTGAACACTTGAATTGAGGACTTAAAGTCCAAAGTTCGAACCCGAGACATTGCAATTGATCTAGAACAAAAACAAAAAGGATTTATTCGATGATCGAACATTGATTTCGCAGGATGTAGGGCACGCGATCTTGGAAAGCTACTCGAGAGTCATAGAGAGCTTAGCGTTCACGGTCCTATCGAGAATCGAAGACGTCATGAAAGTCGACTCCGAGACCGAAAACCTGTCGAGCAATATAAGAGAATTGAACACGAAAGATGACAGCTCAGCAGAGCCCCCCGACTCGATGAGGTTGCTGGATTTCATAGGCCGGAACTCACAAAACACGAGCACAAAGAAATCGTCTTTTAAAATCGAAGATACCGAGAAATGAGCTGACTCGATTAACATCCATATTATACTAACAATCGAACGAATCGAACTAAAATCGAATGAAGTGATGCGATTTAAATTATGGAAATTTTGAAATACGATTTACTCTCTCTGTCTCGGACTAGTTGTCACACTTTCTTTGTACTGGACTGAAAAAATAATTAAAATGTTGAACAAGACAAAAGGAGTAATACGGAGCGATAATTGGTGGTGAGATTTCTTTTAGTTTTTGTGGTTCTCCGCTCTTTCTCTCTCTAAAACATCAACTTCTGGGCAAGGTAAGCAGTCGTCATCATCTTCAAAATCAGCTGCGAACAAATTCAACACGTTTTCCTTTCGCAGATAATGACTTCGATTTTAGCTCATCTTCCTGCCCCGCCGTTGATGGCGGTCAACGGGAGGCAAAACGGTTTTGGGGCACTTCAGAAGATGGTGGTGGCATTGCCCGCCGTTAAAGGTTAGTTCACCGACCTCCTTTCGCCGTCTTGAATTTCAAGCGTGGATCAGAGCTTAATTATGCTGATTTTTCAGAGCACGTCATTTTATCAATTGAATCTTCGGAATTAATTTGGTACATCTTAATACAAGTTGATCATGAGATCGTTCTTGCTTTGGGATTAGGATTAGGGTTTGTAATTTGGATCGAGCACATCTTCTTAGAACAAATAATGATAAACTTAGGGTAACTTTTGGAATCAGTATTTCAGAATTTATGTGTGATTTGATTTTACATTTTTTTTTTCTAATAGAGAGACATGGTCGTGTTGGAGTGATAACGAACGCCACAGGCGACAATACAAGCTCGAATTCTTCGATCGTCAAGTCTGTACAGAGTGTTGTAAGTTCTAAATCATCCTGCTGTTTTCTATGCACTTTTCTTTCTCTATTTCCATTTTATTTTTTTGTTTTTTTTGGTAACTCGTTTCACTAGTGGGACAACTCTGAAGATCGGGTGGCACTTATCGGTTTAGGATTTGTAGGCGTGGTTGCTTTCTGGGCTTCAATAAATCTTGTGACAGTAAGTCCTTTTGGTCTTATTGTTGAGCATAGGTGCTTGAATATGATTCATTGTAGCTCTGTATAGGAGACGTGTTTTCTCTTTTCCTCTCCTTCCCATTTCTTGTTATATCGTTCACTTCTATGCTCTGTTAAGTTCCCTTATTGACGTTTCTTGAATATTCAAACTAGGCCATCGACAAAGTTCCAATCATCCCAAGTATGTTTGAGCTCATTGGATTATTGTTTTCTTCGGTAAGTACACGTCTCAATCCCCTACTTGAGGGAAATTGATCTCCTATAATATATTAATATCCATATACGATTTCGGTTCCAACTTTTAATTTTTTGGCAACTGTTGACATGTGCCATTTTTTTTTTTCAGTGGTTTACATATCGATATCTCTTATTCAAGCCCGACAGGTAAAGAAGTTCTGTATTTTAAAAAATAATGATCGAATTATTTAGTGCATCTTGTGACAACTTCCGATTCTGCATAATTTACTCAAAACATTGGAATTTCTTGACCAAACACTCTCCTGCAATTGATTCAAATTTTAGCTGGTAGATGCGAAAAATTCAAACTTCTGATTCTTAACACATTTTTACTATCGTTTGTCGGGCATGCGAATATATGCTACTTAAAACTTTTTCTCTCCCTTCTGTAGGCAAGAACTTTCTCAGGCAATCAGCAAGTCCATAACCGACATCCTGGGACAGTAATGTGAAGATGATATGAAGTCCAAAAGGGATTTTGGTCTTTGTTGTAATTTTACTGTAAATGTTTTTATTTCTGGCTCCATTCATTCCATGATTAGTTATCGTGTTGAGGACAATTTATGCACAAAATGAATTTGCTTTCCACAAATGCCTACTTACTGTAAGGATACCTATGAGGCTTTGCGGATATCTATTCCAATACTCTAGTATTATTTCACAGGGGTTGAGATTCAGGTGGGACGAAAATTGTTGTTGTTGCCCTACTGTTCGTGAAAATTGTCGGAATAAAATCAACAGCAAGAAAAGCAGCGCGTAAAACTGAAGGACTATCGTACTTGTTGTAATGTATTTTGTAGGAAAAAGTGATGGTTGATTGAAAATTTTACAATTACTATACATTACAATAGAATAATGTACAATCACTTTGGAAAACTAAATGAATCAAGAGTATATAGGGGTAGATTACATTTGTTAATTTCATAATGTTTCAAAAATTGAACACAAAATTTTATAGTGTAGCATAAACTCATTCCAAATCATCCTTTCACATATTGAATCCTTTCGATAAAGTCATTATCGATTAAAAATTCACTGACGACATGTTCGGTTATCAACCTTCACATTGAATTGGTTAATTCGATTTAAAAAAAAAATCAACTACACATTACCAATTAAAACTTGCGATAAGTTCGATTCATAATGCAGTCGAACCGAGTGGTCCCGAGTCCTGATTCCCAAATGTGTTGCAACTTGAAAGGCACCACCTTTTAAATTTAAGGTGATATCGGAAATTCGGAACAAGAGATTTCACCGAGAACCGATTAACCCAAAATCAGATCAACCAACCTCTGCGATTTCTTCCATTTTCGTAAATAAATAAATCATTAAAAAGAGAGAGAAAAAAAAACAAATAAAATCATCTCCTCTATATTCACATCTCGATCTCCGATTCGATCTCCACTTTCCATTCACCATTAACGAAAACCTCGAGAAGGTTCTCTCTGGTTCGATTCCGCATTTAATCGGTGATCGATTCCATTTTCATTTGCCGCATTTTATATTTTTAGCTCAATTTAGCAAGAGTTTTGTTTTAATTTTGGGTTGTTTTATGCGGGTTGGATTATGCAGATGCTGTATTCAGAGGATTTGATCGAGCCAATTGATTGAGGAAGGATATGGCGTGGTTTAGTAGGAACGTGTCGCTCGGGAATTTCCCGGATTTCTCCGACGCAGTGAATAAACTGAGTGAAAGTGTGAAAAACATCGAGAAGAACTTCGATAGTGCCCTTGGACTCGAGGAGAAATCCGATGCTAGTGGTAGCGCCGGTGAAGGTATGTATTTATTTATTTACTGCTATTTATTTTATATTCAAATTCATGTGGATCTGCTGCAAAAAGTGTGTTTGCCTGATGTTTGATGCATTTAAATTCCCGGTGGGGATGATTATAAACCTTGTTCAGATCATTATGATTATATGTTTTTGGATTGCAGCTTCAGGCAGATGGCATTCGGCTACGGACAGGAAGGCGCTGTTCGAACCAATCATCGGGTTTATGGGGCAGAAAGGTGGGGAGGGCACTGTCGAGTCATCGGGAAACTCTAGTTCCTCAGAGACAACGTCTCCTGCCAAGGAAAACCAATCCGAGAATGACAATGCGGCTATTCAAGAAAGCCAACGAATTCCTGATGTAGAACAAGCAGATGAAAAACTAAAAGATGCAAATGCAGAGACAGAAACCGGAGAGGAAATAAAGGCTACCGGTGGGGATGATACGGTTGAGTCGTTAGGAAAGCCTCATTCCTCAGAGCCAACGACTCCGGAAAAACAAGTTGAGAATGACAGCTTAGCTAATCAAGAAAGTGAACAAATTCCTAATGTAGAACAAGCAAATGAAGAAGTAGAATATACAAATCTAATGAAAGAAACTGGAGAACAATCGAAGGAAGAACTCAAAGATACAACTGTAGAGACAGAAACTGGGGAGGAAATAAAGGTTATCGGCGAGGAGCCAATTGTTCATGGTGTTGGGGACAAATCTGAAGATGAGTTGGACCCACCTTCAGTTCCTGTTGAAGTTACTGAGCAGAAAAATGAAGCGTTTGAGCAAATAGAATCCACAAATATTCTTAAGGAGAATGAGAGGTCAGGAGAAATAGTTCCTACATTTTTAGAGTCGGTACAACCAGAATCTGTACACAACTTTCACGAGGAGGAGAGGTCGGAAGAAATGCATTTGGAGTCAATTCAACCAGAATCAACAAGTCATGTAGGTCAAATTGAAGTTGTTACTCCTGTGACCACCGAAGGTGATGCAACTAGTGATGAAAAGAATGCTGAATTCAAAGATGATAAGGAAGTTTTTCCAGCCCAACCTCTGGATGTGTCACCTGAAGGCTCAGTTGAAAGCAAAAAATTGTCTGCACCGGAAAGTCCTGAAAAGACGGGAGACGCTGAAGATAATTCCCCCGACATGTTGCCTGTTTTACAGTACAATGACATGGAAACTTCAAAAGAAGCCTTGGATTTGGTTACACCTGTGAATGATACCCTTTCTAAACCAATTGAGATGGAACAACACTCGCAGAAAGATACTGATACAAAAGAATTTCCGAGTACTGGAACCAGCATGCCTGATATAGCAGAGTCTGTGGCTGAACTTGAGAAAGTGAAAAGGGAAATGAAAATGATGGAAACTGCTTTGCAAGGAGCCGCCAGACAAGCACAGGTATGTAAGTTACAATAACCTATTTTCGGAGTGTATCATGTGTTCTACGACAGCACAAGATTTTTATACTGATATTATAAACAAAAAAACCCAATGGTATTTTTTGTAATTAAAAATTAGTTAATTTATCGACCAGATGATAAGCTGTTATCATTGTTTGGGATCCACTTACACTGGCAAAATGGCCGAGCAAACTAATTGTAAATAATTGCAATGCCAACAGAAGGGCTGGGTTAATCAAGCACATCAATTTACTGCCTTCCCAATTCTATTACGCCAGTTGCAATGTGTTAGAATTGTGTCATCGGTGGTTGGGCCTTAATGTTGTTATTAGCGGGAATTGGAACACTTGTTACATGCTTATCTAATTATTAATATTTTGTTGTTTCTCTTAACGGGTACTACACCAGAAGGGTATTTCATAAACATTTAGTATACAACAGTTTTATTATCAAAATATTTAGGGGAGTTGCTGAAATTTATATAATTTTTTTTTTTTTTGTAGTTTTATGTATACGAGAGCCTTCTTTTAATTTTTGCTTTGTTTTTAATTTTTCCATCCAGGCCAAGGCTGATGAAATCGCAAAGTTGATGAATGAAAACGAGCAGCTGAAATCTGTAATTGATGATCAGAGAGTGAGTGAACACTGATTCTTTTAGATTTTTTATTGAATTCAGTAAATGCCTAGCAACTTCTAAGGCGATTTGACATATGCACTTTCAATGGTACATTTCACGTTTGGGTCAATGAATCATTTTCTGAATTTAAAATCTTATGAGCTATTTATTGTCAGCTTCACCTCTTTGTTGACTTTCTCAGTTCATATGTAGATTTAAGTATCTAATAAAAATTTATAACATCCAGTTTCCAGTTTTGCATACCTTGGGGCGTTGCCATTAGGATAGTATCCGGTCATTAGTTCTTTGTCAGATTGTGATAAATGTTTCTGATTTAGGACTAAGAACCTTCTGTTGAAAGTTGAAACTAGGATTTGGGGGGAAATATGTATAGTCCCATAACATGTTATTATATACCACCATACCAGCGTACCAATGCATATCTTGAAATTTCCCAAAAATAATATAAAATATTGCAAACCTAAAAGGAAAAGGGGTCATTATGATTTATGCACTCGGAAATAATTTAAAAGTTTTAGTCAAGTGATATAGGTGTGCATGCTAAGCAGTGTGGAACAGATAGTACAAAGAAAATGAAAACCCAAGAACTATCATGAATATGATTATCTGAATGCCTAAGGCCTGTTTATAAATTTTCTGTCATGAGCTTTAATAGCCATTAGTTTCTTCATTTTATACACTTTAATTCTACCATCTGTTATTTGCCCTGTAGACCTTTTTGTTTTCTTACTCTTAGCCAAGCCATATGTGGTCATCTTTCAGAGTGGGCTGAATTTGTATCCTGATGTACATGTGTGCCTATCTATCCACTTGATTATACATATTCCTATTCAAATGCCTTCATACATTTGTGCAAAAAAACGTATCTATGTTGAGAAATCTCTAACTGGGAAAAGTAATTTCCAGAAAAAAACAAATGAAGCTAAAATTGAATCACTACGCGAGGAGTATCATCAAAAAGTTGCAGCAATTGAGAGAAAGGTACACTTCTGCAAATTTTATCTCTTGTGCAATTCTATCAGATTCTAATTAAAAACCACAACAAGAGCATGGCTATTATGTGGAAAATTTTAACGTCTCTGCAATTTTTCATTATTCTGAAATATTGAGGTTTGAAGTACTTATAGAACTCTAGCATGTTCAATTTGTTCACTTAAGAAATAGTTATATGTACATCTCCCTAACTCACTCACTTGATTTTATTTGTACTTTATTTTATTGTTGGTGGTTCAGAGAGCTAGCATGTTAGCTCGTTGATGCGGTAGGGCTTTTTCCCTATGCGTTCTACTGTACCTCCGTACTCTTTTTTCGTTTCTCTTTTAAATGCGATTGACCTTTAACCAAAAAAAAAAAAAAACTCGCTCACTTGACTTCAAATGTATCTATTCAACCTTTTTAGCCCAGTTGATATTTTTTTATTTGTTCAATTAATATCTTGGAAATCTCTATTATAGCCCATACATGCAGAATATATTGGATTGATTTGTATCCTTTCTCGAATGATGTTTCTCTGGTTTTATTGATTGCCTTCTACCTGACTGTTTGTTCTTTCACACGAGTTAACTGATACTTATTGAATTGCTTTGCTTGCTGATTTATTTATGTTATGCATTGTGATGGAGTAGTGGTTGACTCGCAATTTTTTTAGGTTTATGCTCTCACTAGGGAAAGAGATACACTGCGTAGGGAACAGAATAAGAAAAGTGATGCCACAGCTCTTCTGAAAGAAAAGGACGAAATAATCACTCAAGTGATGGCTGAAGGTATGTACAGCCTGTATGCGCATGGGCATTAATACTGGTGTTGGTTTAATTATCATTGATTATAACTGGCTAAAAAATTCCTCCATTTTGACATGCAAGTGTAATTTTTTATCTTTATACGCATGAGGTGAATGACTAGAATAAATCTTGGGATAGCACAAAAATATCAATTAGAGAGACTGGAACTGGATAAACTCTTTTGGAAATTGGTGAACATTTACATGATAAGTTCTGTTATTGGAGATGAATATCGAATAGTCCTCTCGTATCTATCAAACACTGTGAGGTAGACTTTAATTTGATTTTTAAGCTCCAGCTCATAGATAATTCATCGGGCATTCTCGAAATTGATCTGGGAAAGGGTTGTGAAGAAACATTGAGGGGTCCATAGTCGAACATGTTTGCTATGTTCTTGTTCAATGAAATAGCTCTTACCCTGTCAAACTATATTTAGGCTTGTGCTGCCATTAGTCCATTACATGATCTGTTATTAAAACAATTCTTGAAATAATAGTTCAAATTAAAGGAAAAACTTCTTGTAGTTCCACTTATGTGGTCTCAATTGTGTGCATGTTCTAGTTATTTTGATCATAACTGGTATTTAATGTTCATCTTTCCTTTGATAATCTCCAGGTGAAAAGCTCTCGAAAAAGCAAGCTATTCAGGAAACTCATATTAGAAAGTTGAGGGCACAGGTGTGCATAGCTAGGATAATTTTCACATTTTTTTGGAATGACTTTCTTTATTCTAAATTTAAACATGGCCTGGGCAAATCGTACATAATTGCATATACCTGTTTACTTTTCTTGGAAGCTAGATCAGAGAATTTGAGGAAGAGAAAAAAGGATTGCTAACAAAACTCCAGGTTGGATTTCTTCTATAGTTCGGTTATTCAAACAGGTGTTTTTAATGCTCATAATTTATTAATTTCTAGTAGTACTCCCCTCCTCTCTGGCCTTTATTTGGTGTGTTTTATTTATCTATCATGCTTACTTGAGATTCAAATGGATTTCGATGTCCATTTCCAGACTGAAGAGAATAAAGCGGAGAGCATGAAAAGAGACAAAGCAGCAACTGAAAAGTTGCTCCAAGAAACTGTTGAAAAACACCAAACTGAACTCGCAACTCAGAAAGAATACTACTCAAATGCTCTGAATGAGGCAAAAGAAGCCGAGGCATTAGCTGAGGCACGTGCAAATACAGAGGCAAGAACTGAAATGGAAAGTCGACTAAGAGAAGCTGAGGACAGGGAAAGTATACTAGTTCAAACACTGGAGGAATTACGACAAACTCTGAGCAGAAAGGAGCAGCAGGTACTTCAAAAAAAAATAAAAAAATGAGCCTACAAATTTATCTATTAATTCCACTGACAATTGTCTTCACTCTGGTGCAGGCAGTTTTTAGAGAAGATATGCTTCGCAGGGACATTGAAGATCTTCAAAGGCGATATCAAGTTTGTTTGAAGTTTTAATGCTGTATTTTTTCAAGTTTAAAAAAAAAAGTATGGATGCCTGCGACTGATGTAGAATTACTTTTTTCATATAGGCTAGTGAACGTAGACGTGAGGAGTTAATAACACAAGTTCCTGACTCTACTAGACCTCTTTTGAGGCAGATTGAAGCAATGCAGGTTTACCTTCATTAAAAAAAAAGATCATTTTACTTCCTTGCTTTATAACTGTTATTACTCTTATTATAAATTACTACTACATCTATCAATTTCAGGAAACAGCCGCCAGAAGAGCCGAAGCTTGGACTGATGTTGAAAGATCTCTAAACTCACGGCTTCAGGTTTATAGATGTACATTATTTCCTTGTTATTTACTTATTTTAGGCCTCTAAAATGAGAAATCTTGATTTAACCTTCAGGAAGCAGAGTCCAAAGCCGCGGCATCAGAGGAAAAGGAGCGCTCTGTTAATGAGCGTTTAACTCAAACTCTATCTCGAATAAATGTTCTTGAAGCCCAGGTTTCTTTAGTTTACTAACTGATTTAATTTATTGAGATAAATTTGGTTTGATGATATCAACTTACATTGGGTATTTCCGCAGATATCGTGTCTTAGAGCTGAGCAGACACAGCTAACAAAATCTCTTGAGAAGGAGAGACAGAGGGCGGCAGAAAACAGGCAGGAATATCTTGCTTTAAAGGAAGAAGCTGAAACTTATGAAAGTCGTGCGAGTCAGTTTGAAGAAGAAATTCGAGAACATAGAAGAAAACACAAGGAGGAATTGCATGAAGCACTGGCACATCAAGAGCTTCTTCAAAAGGTGGCATTTTTTTTTTGTTTTATGTTCTTGGCTTGATACATTCGAAAAATTCTCCTGTCACAGTTTAATTTATAATCCTGAATATTTTTTCAACCCCTTTATTTGTATGTTTGTGTATATGTGCGTACTTTTTTTATTATTATTATTTTTTTATTTTATTTCGGATCAAATCATTATTATGCACTCTTTATTGTATATTTCTTTTATATCTGAAATGGCGTGTAAACTTGGCTACTGGATGAAAAATGCTTCTTTTGAGTTTTATCATTTATATGCTTTCATCTCATGGTTTTCCTTATAATTATTATCACTTTATTGTTCCATAATAAGATCATTCTATGTTTACAGAAGCTCGAGCGGGAAAAAACTGCTCGTTTGGATCAGGAAAGGGTTTCCAGCCTTCACTCTCCTCGTATACTTGATCAGACCTCCATAACAAGACAAAAGTCATCTTCCTTTGAAAATGGTCAAATTTTACATCAACTGCACACAGTAACTTTTATTTGTGTTTAAATTCTTCTGTTGCATTTGTTACAATCATATTTCAACAGGTAGCTTGGCTCGTAAGATCTCGAGTGCAAACAGCTTGAGCAGTATGGAAGAAAGTTATTTTCTGCAAACAACTTTGGGTTCATCTGACAATTTATCCGAACGTAGATCTGCGGCAGAGGGTCCCATGAGCCCATATTATATGAGGAGCATGACATCAAACACTTATGAAGCCGCCCTTCGTCAAAAGGAGGGGGAGCTTGCATCTTACACATCTAGACTGGTATGTAGATTATCTACAATTCACGGGATGAATGCACAATTACCCCTGAGGTCTTTCCATAATAATTCAAAATCACACAGTTTTCTTTAAAAAATTAAAAATGCGCTCTTGATAATTGCTTTAAGTTTCATTGTATCAAACTGCTCCCAAGAGCTTTTTGTAACACTGGGGATATTTGCAATTTTGAAAGCTTGCTGTTATTTGTTTATTTATATTAGGCCAAACCTCTGGGATAGTATTTCTATGTTAGTAATTATTTCCTTTCTATATATGTCGCATTGGACCACTCATAGTTATTCATGTACAAGTGGTTCTTATCAGTACCTTTTCAGAATCTCTTTTAATTATAGGAGTTTGTGTCTTTAGGCTTCATTGGAATCCATTCGTGACTCTCTTGCAGAGGAGCTAGTTAAAATGACGGCAGAGGTGAGACTTTGTAACCCCCCCCCCCCCCCCCCCCCACACACACACACACACACACACACACCCTTTTTTTTTTTTTACTTTCTTCCCTTTCATTAGTACATGGGTGACAGCTGTCGTCTCATCTTCATCTGAAATGAGATATGGTTGAAATATCATACTAAATTTTTTATGCTAATTAATGTGGATGATTTGAGTCTGGAGATATTAACATACAGATAATTTTAAGTTCTATAAGGTCTTATCTACTTCGATGTGGTTTCGAGTTATATATGGATTAATTGAACATTGTGCAGTGTGAGAAGTTACGGGCAGGGGTTTCTACACTGCCCGGAATACGAGCAGAATTAGAAGCACTCAGGCGAAGACACTCGGCTGCCTTGGAGTTGATGGGTGAACGTGATGAAGAGGTATATATCTTCACTTCTTTTTTCCTTTATTGTGTATAGCCTAAATTTAACAACTTTCGTTTTTAGTTTATACGTTCAGAGATTAAGTTAATTGAGAGGTATTGATAAAAACAATAATTATTGGAAAAAAAAGGCTCATAACAGAAAAGAAGCTTGCAAACTGTTATCCAAGAAAATATCACCGTTAAACACGTGTATTCATTTGACATGTGCTTTGGTTACCATCATTGTCGTTCATTAGGCTTTTATATTGTGCATCTGGTTTGCATTTTTAGCAACTCTATCGCAAACACAAAATATTGTGTACCCTTTCTGTTAGCACATTGCTTCTATATAAAAGTGGGCATTTTACATTTGTTGTGTAGTTGGAAGAACTTCGCGCAGATATTGTTGATCTAAAGGAGATGTACCGAGAGCAAGTAAATGTGCTTGTGAACAAGGTAATGTACTCCTTATCTCTTTACAAGCGCTTCTATAAGTAGTGATAATTTCATCAACACGATAATTTCAAAATTACCCTTCAAGTTAAACCTAATTACAAACCCACCCACCATCTATCTTTCAAAACTACAGGGTGTTAGTGTAGGTTTGTAATTTATCAACAAAATATACATCCTACTGAGGGTGTAATTACTAATTAGTGAAATAGAAATATATATCAAGGTGGTATGTGTGATTTTTTTAACAGTACATTCGGTCTTTCGCCATTTGATTAAACCTTGAGTCACATCTGTTTGTGATTTGGCATATATTTCCACTTTCCAGGTTCAACGACTAAGTTCATCTATCGGCGCAGCTTAACATTGCATCAGACCAATCAGTTTATCTCGTCTTCGTGATTCAGTATATCTACATTTAACATTATTTGGTGCTTGTGGTAAAAGAAAAAAAAAGGTTTTTAATTTTGGTTTACAGTGTGGTGGTGTATAGCAAGATAATCTCGTGTGCAGTATTTTACGAGCTTTGAAAGGATCATTATTTATTATTCATTTTTTGTATGTTAGTAACTTTGTTTAGAGAATAAAATTACTACTGTATGAAGTTTTGTGACCGGATCAATTTTTGGTCCTGTCTGCTCAGAGGCTATACTAACAAATACGGAGTAGAACTAGTAAGTTGCATAAAAAATTGCAAACTCGCCGAAAATTTAATGGCAAACAAATTGTCTCTATTAGATAAAAAAAACAGATTTGAAGACCGAACAAGACTTCCATTGTTGATTATTTTCAGAGTGTGATTCTTTCCGTGTAAGTACATTTAGGATTGTTGAATTATTTTATAATTACAAAAATGTAGTGCATATTTATTTGAGAGAGAGAGTTTGTGTAAAATTAAATTTTGGTGCCGTGTGGCTTAATTAATTTATTTATTTATTGGTGTTTGAACATGTAACTATTTGATATGGTAAATTTGTGGTGGTATTCATTTTTATAATAAATAGTTTTATAGTAAAGTTGAATTTGATAAATATTGTATAATTTGTAAATAAAAGAAGATGGGAGGAATGAATTATAACATTGAAACATAACCAAAATTTGATTTATGAAATTAAAAGACAAAATGATTAATCTCAAAATACAATATTAAATTGTGATTTTTAATTTTTGTTGAATATCTGGCTATTTGTTTGTACTGTAATTTTAATTTTGGTTGTTTTGGATTATTCATGGAATGATACTATTTATATCCCACACAATTTAAATTATAAAAATTAACTTTTCTTGAAAAATAAAGATGGAACAGAAAAAAATAATATTTTTATATTAAAATATAATCAAGTCGATCTTACAAACACTAAGACTATATAATTTATCAGCAATCATCCCAATCTTTTAATAAAATATGAATTTATTTTACCTTTTCTAATCCAATCTTTTAAATGCATGCAATCAATTTTAATTTAATACAAAAAAGTAAAAATATATTATAATAAGCTTATTGAAAAAATAATTTTAAAAAAATAAAAAATAATTTTAAAATTAATAAGAAATTGTAAATTTAAAACAAAGTTACAATATATACACAATTTTTTTTTTTTAATTTGTTGGATTTATGTTTACAAATTTTGAGAGAAACGATTTTAAAGATAAATTTTGGATATGTATTAAAATATATTATCAACATTATACTCTATTTATATATAAATTTTAAAATATGAATTTTATAATTTTTTATTTTTTATTTTAATAAAATATAAATAAGTAAATGTGTTATATAAAATGTTATGTACAAAATAAAATAAAATTAAATATAAAGATTGACTAGGGCAGGAGACATCTTTCGATTGTGGTATCTTAAATGTGAAAACTAAACTCTCTTTATCTTTTACAACATTAGAACTATAATTGATATTTTCAAATTTATTACTCCCTCTGAGCTATAGGCACGTTGACTTTTTTTGTCCGTCCAATACATATATAAACAATATGTAAAAATTATGAAAAAATAACTACAATATAATTTAACTATTGAATTTTATTTGAATTATTTTTTCATAATTTTTGTATAATGTTTATCATATGTATTAGACGGACCAAAAAAATCAACGTTAACCACCTGTGCCTATAGCTATGGGACAGAGGGAGTACTATTTTGTACCATTATTTATAATTTATTATTTTATCATTCTTATTTATATTATTTATTAAAAAATGTGATAATATTTATTTATAAAAATATTATTATTGATTACGATAAAATACTTAATTTAGCAACTACAATATATATATATACTAACATCTTCTAAATAAATATTTATAGAGAAATTTAATATATATATATTAATACTAAATAAATGCTAGTATAAATATCTACTACTACATGATTTAAAGTTTATGTAGTGTAGATAGGTATAATATTGATTCAATATAATAGAAAAGTGGTACTATTTTCAAAGAAATAAGACTTTTATTTATATAAAAATTAGTCATATTTCTTTAAGAGCATCTCCAGTGGTAGTTTCAACTTTTGGGTGAGGAGTAGACCACCTATATGCCAACTCATATTTTTTTTACTTCTACCTAAAAAAACTTCTACCTCGTCCAATGGTTCTACCTACAAAAGTCCAACCACTAACTTATTTTTTTTTATTTTTTATTTAATATTTATAGAAATAATCAAGGATATATTGATTTTAAAATTTTAACTATTTCAAAAATTTTATTTTTAATTAAATTTTATATAAAATAAAAAATAGTATTATAACACTAAAAATTTAACTATTTCAAAATTCTTATTTTTAATTAATTTTTATATAAATTATTTTAAAATTTTAACTATTTCAAAATTTTCATTTTTAATTAAATTTTATATAAAATAAAAAATAGTTTCTAACCTAAAAATTTAACTATTTCAAAATTCTTATTTTTAATTAATTTTTATATAAATAATTTTTAACGCAAAAAATTTAACTATTAAAATTTTTTATTTTATATTAATTTTTATATAAAATAGAATAATTAGTTAAAATACAAAATAAGTTAAAATTTAATCTATTTCAATATTCTTAATTTTAAATAATTTTTATATATTCAAAATTTTTATTTTTAATTAATTTTTCAATATTCTTAATTTTAAATAATTTTTATATATTCAAAATTCTTATTTTTAATTAATTTTTATATAAATAATTTTTAACGCTAAAAATTTAACTATTTAAAATTTTTTATTTTGTATTAATTTTTATATAAAATAGAATAATTCATTAAAATAAAAAATGAGTTAAAATTTAACTTATTTCAAAATTTTTAATTTTAAATAATTTTTATATAAAATAAATAATAATTTACGTTAAAAATTACAATGGCAGTATTTATTTTGTTAATTAATAATATTAAATAATAATAATAAATTAATAATGGTAAATAATAATAATAAAATAATAATATAATTTACATCTACTCGGGTAGAAGTTCTTTTACCCTAGATGTTTTAGGAACTCCTAATCTTAACACGTCATCTCATCTCCAATGGCTTCTACCGCATTTTTGGGTGAGAGGTAGAAGTACACATAGACTTCTACCTCACCATTGGAGATGCTCTAATACCATACCTATAGTTTTTCTAATTTAATTCTCCTCGTTGATTGAACTTAATTTTTTTTTTTTAACTTTGCTTACTTTTTTTTTTATCCTTTAAAAATTTTCATACCTACAAAAGAAAGTTTTTCACAACTCTATTTTCTCGGTACTTATTTACTTTTTTAATATCATTATTTTTTCACTCAATTTATTTCTTATTTATGTTAATTTCTCTTAAGCAAACTATGAATGTAGTAGTAGTATAAAAATAAAGTGATTTAAAATAATTTATAATGTAAGTAGATTGAATAAATATTACTCTTATTAGTATTAAAATATTAATTTACCTTTTACTGTAATAAACAATTTCGTATTTGAGTGTTGTAGTGAATAGTGATTCTTAATGTTTTGATTTTAATCCGATTTATTTTAATATCATCTAGCTTTCATAGATCAGTTGGTTAGAGCACCTGTTTAGTAAGCGGGAGGTCTTGAGTTCAACTCTCAATGAAAGCATATAATTTACTTTTCTTTTTTATCAATATCGTTTTCCTTGTTTTTTTTTATCCAATTTCGTATAAATGTAACTTTTTTTCGTATATCATTTTCTCAATTACATTGTTTTTTTTATCCAATTTCGTATAAATGTAACTTTTTTTCTTATATTTTTTTATCCAATTTCGTGCAAAAATATCGTTTTCTCAATTACATTGTTTTTTTTATCCAATTTCGTATAAATGTAACTTTTTTTCGTATCATTTCCTAATTAAGTCTTTTATTTTTGTGAAAGCAAAAATATCATTTTCTCAATTACATTGTTTTTTTTTTATCAAATTTCGTATAAATGTAACTTTTTTTCTTATACTTTGTTGAATAAGTCGTCAACTTAAAAAATCCAATTTCGTATAAATGTAACTTTTTTTCGTATATCATTTTCTCAATTACATTGTTTTTTTTATCCAATTTCGTATAAATGTAACTTTTTTTCTTATATTTTTTTATCCAATTTCGTGAAAAAATATCGTTTTCTCAATTACATTGTTTTTTTTATCCAATTTCGTATAAATGTAACTTTTTTTCGTATCATTTCCTAATTAAGTCTTTTATTTTTGTGAAAGCAAAAATATCATTTTCTCAATTACATTGTTTTTTTTTTATCAAATTTCGTATAAATGTAACTTTTTTTCTTATACTTTGTTGAATAAGTCGTCAACTTAAATCGATGATGATTATGATCAAATTTGGATTTTATTCAAATATGAATCATACTTCCTGAGGAATGTCTGTTTGCACACTCCAAAAGAAAAATACCACTGTATAAATATAAGCCATCATCAGCTTCTTCTAGCTTGAGAAATGAATATTCCATTGGAACTCAATGGACTGGATATTTTTCTTCACACATAAATAATTTTGATATATGCCTGATTTGATGACCGGTAACCTCCGACGATTCCGTCATATCAACCTCTATTTCATCAACCGACTTCTACTCTATGATCAGGTCATGCTGTTTTCTTTTTGGATCACTTCGTTACAAGCATAAATCTTCACCGATTAATCTTCTTCACGGCGCCTCCAAATCGTTGCATAGCTACAACTGGCTCGCTACAGCGGGAGCACCGGAATGACATGGCTGCAGAACACCTTGTCCGAAGGCAGTAGTAACAATACCTACAATTAATTATATAATAAGATGTAAATTAAAATTAATAGTACGAGTATTAATTTTAGAAAGCTAAGTTCGGCTCATTACATTCATATTCCTTCAACGATACATCTTGGCAATGTTTTATATGTAACTTGAAAATAAGAAGAAAAAACTTTTTTTGTCAGGAAATCCAAATACAAGACTCAAGGGGTGGTTTGATTTTCTAGTACTCCGTATATCGTAGGAGGTATTTGTAACTTGGAAACATAATTGGACTTTTTTCTGCAATTAGAAAAATCTCAAGGGTAGTTTTTGTCATTTCCAGAAATTTTGATACCATGTCAAAATGTCAATCGGCAATGGCGGCACAAGAAACGATATTAAAAAGATGGCATATGCAAGTGCATGAAAAATTACTTAAAAGACGTTGAAAAAAATATACCTGTGCTGACATGGGATTGCCAAAAATGGAGTGGTTGGAGTTGCCTGGCATATGGGGCATAAACCTTCATCTCCCTCTAAGTTGGAAGATTTGTCTTTTGAGAAAGGGCGGAGAAGTTTCTTAACTGATGATGAATTGAGAAGAGGAAGAAGCAGAAGAAGCATTTCCTGCACGTTACCTCATGCTTTCAGTTGGCAATCATAGGAAGACAATGGAGACAGATAATCCTAGCATAGATAAAGAATCTTTCATATGGGAAATTTTAGAAGGAAAAAAACAAAACAATTACTATTAATTATTGTGTGATTAATTTTGGATTTATAATTTTTGTAATCTAATCCTAATGTTAGGGTTATATTGCATGCAAATGCTAAGGGTGTTTTTGAACCTTTTCCCTCAATCTCATCAATAAAGAATGCAAAACGTAAGTTGACAATTATTAAAAACCTTCACTTAAAGAGGATACAGATAAGGGCGCCGGTTACAAAATTAAACATTTCATCATATACTTATCGATTACTGAGAGATGAGGAAAGTTACCGAGAATTCATTCCACACCAACTGCCGGTTCATGTACTCGAAGCTTACAGCTCGATTCATATGAGGGCTTTCATAGACGAGCCTTGCCTTTAAAGCTCTTTCGATAAGACTCCTATACCTGTAAGCATTCAACATGCCAACCAGTTTAAGAATGTGGTATGATGATTAACAGAAACTTTAATAGGTAGCAGGAATATTTGGAAGAAAAAAACATGTTTTCAATTGTCTGCAAAATCAAAATAAGACAACAAAAAAAAGACATTATCAATGGGCATTATTACATAAAATATATATAAATGATACCCAGACCCATCCAACCCCATCACAGGATGAGCCAGGGCGAGTAGGCGGGGCCAAAATTTTCATCCCAGGCCAAATTTTGCACCCTATACAGTTTCATTTAGTCACTGAGAATCAATGCTAATATTGATGTTTCAAATAATTTCTGGAAGATCTTTTGTATACCAGCATATGTGTAAAAACTAAAACAAAAAAACAATAAAAAAAAACAGGTTTTGTCTGGACATATGATACCTTCCTGTCAAGAGAAATAAGAGTAAATTTCCAAAAGATGCAGCCTTGTATAATCCTTCTATACGTTGTAACAGAAACCAACTTCGCCGAGCTAGTGATCTCTGTGGACATATAAGTCTTCCCATGTGAGCGTGTGAGTAATAAAAACTGAAAGATAGAAGGCAACATTTAACTATTATGTTTTATCTTGAAGAGGAAAAACATACACCTGTTCAGTGTCACCCCATCTACGGAAGGCCGAAAATGACTGAAGCCGGGCCCAAATGTACTGACCACCGACAGTCGCAAGACAATACCAGATCTTCTGAGACACAGTTAAACCTGAACCCTCTAGTCCCGTTCTAACTATAAGAATGTAATAAAACTATAATTAGTTATAATAGAGTTGTCATTTTAACATGTTGGTCCCAAGTCGAGATCGGCAAAAAATATAGCATTTGAGTATTAAATTATAGAGGCTATACTGTATAAAAGTTAAGAATAATTAACTACGTATCAGAGTTGAACAAACACAAGATATAAACTTTGGACAGCAATCAATCACCAGAACATAAATTAAAGGCCAGATTTGAATACAGGATTTAAATAGTAAACCATTGGTATTTGGTCAGCCAGAATATCCTTCAGCTTTTAAACTCTTAAACATCTACATTAGCTGGTCATTCGACATGGTTATTTAATGCAAAGTAAAATACCAAGCATATTTTCATTTCCCAACCGAAATACCAATTTTTTACTATCACTTTTTCCACTAGAAATTAGAAAATTGAATGGAAACAATTCAACAACACCACCTTATATTTCAATCTAGAGAAAGAGTATAATGATATCATCCTATTTTTGGACAACACATAAGAGTAGACACTCCCACTAACAAAGCTTAAATAACTTTTTAAGATATTTCTAGAACTAGTGCCTTTTATTTGCTTCAGCACTAACACAATGGTACCCATTTAACATAGAATCGTTCAATGAACAAAATTATATATCCAAAAGTAAAAGAAAGCTAAATAAACCACCGACCTTTTCCCCTGGCTTCAACAGCATGTTCATCTCTATACCTTAAATTCATGAGAGCATTACCAGGAGTAGGCTTATCGACCCATATGGAAAATCGCCATATAAGGAACTCGAGAAAGGCATCAAGTTCAGGTTCATATTGAAATAGCATTCCTGGCTAATCCCCAACCAAATGAATGAAAAAAACCAAATAAATGAATGTGAACTCCAATAATAATAATAATAGCTTCTGGACGAGTAAAAGCAGATTAGGAGCATTACATTATTTATTTACCTTCATCAACGAAAATATTTTAACCATCTGTTCTTTCAACATGGCCGACATCTCAACGTCCAGCCTAGCAGCATCAAACTGATTCACTCTGGATATTTCAATCGGGATCACCGGCTGCCAAAGAGACCACCCAGAATAACATTTTAGAAGTTTTACTTCAAAAATATATGTTTAGCCGAATAGATTCAGGTTCAAATATTCGTCGGTCGTGAGTATGTGAGAACAAGGCTAGAGAAACACTGTATTTTCATCCAACACAATTAATGTATAAGTATTCAAACTAGCAACATACAGATTTGCAGTTGAAATATATGATCAACTTATGACCATAAACCAAAAAAAAAAAAAAAGTATATCTCAATTCAGCATATCATACATAATCATCTCCATCCCTTAAATCTCCCCCAAAAAAACACAATAAAAATACTGTAATAATGATGATGATAATACAACAGCAGCAAAAGCAGTAGAATGAATTCCTTTACCTGCGTCGCGGGGTTAACAGATTGCCATTGAGGTAGTAGATTGAGGTAAGTGTTATGCCACACGTCCTCCGGCGGAGTATTGACAAATTCGCCGGAGGCGGATGAAGATGCGGAGGCTAGGGTTTGCCTATCCATTGGCCGTTCCTCGATAATCGATATGAACAATCACTGCTCTTTCTCACCACGCAGTTTCTGTATGCATTCTGATTTTTGTTAATTAGTTCAAATTTGGCAATTTTTTTCTTCGGGATATAGAATATAGAGACAGGGGCATTTCCGTCATCCTCACACTTCAAGATGCATTGGGACTCGCAAAGAAGAAGAATTTCTCGTGGATTGTATTTTGATTATTCCCATTTTACCCTGAAATCCGGTATCGTTTTTTCAACCCTTTCATGTCTAACCTGTTGAGTGCCTGTATAATTTTTCGCCTAAATTTTTTTACATTCCAATATACGGATTGTTACTGTTTCTAGTTTCTACTCTACTAAAATTACAAAATTTTAATTTTAACATGAATCGTTCAAAATCAATCGTTTTATTTTAATGAAACCAACAAATCAATAAATAAAAATTACTATGATATATACTACAACCTCTGTTTCGGACCAATGGTCATAAACTGAGGGGAGTATACTTTAAAGATGATTGATCTTTTGCATTTTGTAAGTAAGCTAAACCACATGAACATGTTTTTTATTGACCACATAATATATTGTATAATTGTATATTGAATGAACTACATATTCAGTATTGTAAACACTACAAAACCACTCAAGTTTCCTTCTCCGTATCCGAATACATCACCTTCCATGCTCAGACACCTCCAGATACACCATCTGTGTGTAGCCATTGAACACCGAACTCTCCAGGCCCGATAGCCCAAGCCTCTGAAACAATCCGTATCTACCGTCCTCTACAATGGGCTTCATAGAACGGGCCGGGTCGTATCTTCTCTGATGAGTAAGCGAGGGCCCAGCAACTGGGGGCAGTTCCCAGTAAAGGTCGAGCACTGACTCCACGAATCTGCTGTTCTGAAAATGCTCGGCAAAAGTGATCGCCTTGTTGCTGTGGTTGAAATCGTCCCGCATGTATCCCCTCACGCCCCACCACGCTTCACCGGGCCCACACAGCTCGTTTGTGTCAACCGCTTTCTCCCAGAACTTTCTCCGAAGGAATCTTGACCTGGCTTCATCACTATCTTTGAAGCAACTATGGCCACCGCCTGAATGAAAACAAGTTTCACTTAAAAGTGTAGGGCCGTAGGGGTAGTTAAAAAAGGAAGATTGGAGTACTAACCAATAAGAAAAGCAGAAAAAAAAATTATATTACAAAAACACTAAATCAGCCAAGGCATGCTTGCGTTTCAACCAAATTTAAAAAAACATTCAAAGTTACAAAAACGACCCCGGAGATTCTATGTTATCTTACATTTACTGTTTCATGCAAAACAACCATGTCAAACTCCCTTCACAGTTCACATTTTAAAAAAAAAATGTTTGCACTTTAATTTTAAAAAGTGCTCAGATCAGAAACCTGAAGGTTGAGTATTGTTTTCTTCTTTTATAATTAGACCAGCACTAACTATAGCACTTCAAAAACATATCTGAAGTTTGATCCAATCTTGATTATAAGGGGTAGTAACTACAGTATAAGATTTCTATAAATTTGAAAAATGTAAGACAAAATTTAGATACACTTGTTTTCTTGTCTTTTGTAATTTTGAAACTTCTCAATTTTTAAATTTTTTTGTAAATGCCCCAAACCTCAAGGGTAGTTTTTCTTATTATTCCTGAAGTATATTGCATAGACAGCAATTCTGTTGATCGAGCGAAAAACAGAAATGCAGCAAGCATGGCCCATTAAAAACATAAAATGGAAGAAAATAACGTATCTATATGAAACTGAAACAAACTGCCAATTTAGTTCAGGTAAACCATACTCTGGCATCAAATTCAAATTCTCAACATCAAGAGAGAAGTTTCGTATTTATAGCAAGAAAAAATAACGGTCTAAAGTTCAACATATCCATAGAGATGATGTGTCTCAAAAGGACAATAAAAATGTGGGGGATCCATCTGTAGCATAAAAAATACTCCATATTAAACAAAGTAAAAGTGGAAACACTTTAAAATTGAAATTTAAAAACAAAATAGTCGATAAAGACAAGACAATGAGTGGGATGAAAGAGAAATGCACCTCTAATGTAAAACTGATCACAAATTTGCCTGAAGGAATAATGGTCCCCAGTTCCAGTGTCATAATTATCCTCAAAAACTAGATGCTTGAACCCAGCTTTCAGTGCTTGCTTCAATCTAAAAGCATCAATTTAGAAAAGAAAATAACTATTGAACTTTATTAATTTAAAACAAGATGCAAGAATTTTGGAAACTGACTAGCATGAATGGAATATTAGTCCAAGTTTGCAATTATTCTGCTCACCTCTTAAGCTCATTTTGATGGTCATCAAAGAACACAAGCACCCGACTCCGATCTTTGATCCCATGCTTCTTCATCACTTCTCCCCAGTCAATGCTCCCAAAATCCACAAAGTCCTTTCCAGCAAAATACGTGCAATTTCCATCAACGTAAGCTGGGCCCTTCTTGAGGTACTTCTCAGGATGACGAGGCGTAAGTGACAAAATACGTGTATCCGGCATAGCTTGTCTTAAAACCCATGTAGAATGGGAACATTTGATGAGGTACCACCAAGGGGTTACGTATTTCAGGATATACCCTTGTATAGCTCTTGTATTTCAGTAATAATAAAATAAATAGAAATACATGATAGATAATGTAAAAATGCTGGAAAAGTCATATTTGCCCTCTTTCAATTCTACTCTTTTCAATTTTCATTATTTCTCTCTCTCGCTCCTTCACTTCGACGCACGCAGAGAAAGTAATGTGGTTTCAACTCCCGTTTTTTTTTTCCGTCGAAATTCTACATAAACCCTAGCCCACAACACTTTCGGCCCGATTTGCTATCCTAAATTCCCAAGGTCGAGCTACGAGCGGGAACCCCTAGTCTACAATGCCGACGGTGAAGTGCTGAATTCCACAACTCTGGCGGCCCACTGTGCTAAATCCAACAAATCTGGCGGTCGAATTCTCTGGAACAAGAAGAAAAAGGCTCGTACAAATAAACCCCCAATTTGTCGATTTGAAATAAAGGTTAGGTTGAATTTTTCCATTTTTTTATTGCATTGCTTACACAAGTTTTGATTCGAAATAAAACTTCATTTTTTATTGCGTTTCACTTGCTGAAACAATTTTTATTTTTGATTTTGATTGCATTGCTGAAACAATTTCGATTTTTTTTTCAGTTTTGTTTGAATTTGAGTTTGATGCTGGTTCATTTAGAGGAATTTCATTTGAATTGAAGTTTGCTGAGAGTTCAATTTTGGGTTTGGTTTTTGTTTTGAACTTTCTGTCTAATTTCTATTTTTTTCTTTAGTTAATTGTTGATTTTGTTTATGAATTCGGTTATTACGGACATCAACACGGTGAAGCTGTTGTTCAAAGGGCTTGCCCCTGCAGTGCAGCTGAGTGTTGGCATCTTCTCAGAGTTGTCGTCCAAACACATGATTAATTAGCTCAATTTTTGTGTTTTTGTTTGTGTTTAAGGTATGAATGTGTTAATAGTTTACTGGGTCCGATTCGTTTTGAACTGTAATTTTTGTTATATAATATTGCAGGTATAGCTTGCAGGGATTATCCTCATCCAAGGCACACGTGTGCAAAATATCCTTTCGAGAAGACGGCTCACGACAACCACTGCAAATTGGTAGCTTTTTCTTTTTTGTTTGTTGTTTGTTTCTTCTTAACAATTTTTGAGGCTGAATTTTCTTGTTGATTCGAACTCTGTCGTGTTCGTGTTTGCAGTGTTACTATTACGTTTGTGATTCGTCCGCTCCTTGTTCAGAGTGGTTGGGGTCCAGTGGCCCCATTGCCACGCATTTAACAACGAGGCTTGGAACGCTTATAGAACCGAGACGAAAATGTTGCACCAATGTACGAACAAAGTGAAGTGATAATAATACTGGAGAACAACGAACCTGAAGTTGCAAACGACATGAATCAGTTTATGCTTTAAGCTGATTAACTCTTCAACTGATGTTTATCGTATATATATTTATGAGGTGGTTGATCACTTGATAGTTTTGTTATTCAAGCAATGGTACCACCATTTCTGGGTACCGTGGATTTGAATGGTTGTGTTATTTGGTTCTTTTGATTTTATTTCGTTGAATTTACAAGCATCGAGTCTTCTTTATACATATTTTGAAAGATTTTTTTGATAAATTAAGATAAACATACGCATAAATATAAAAGATCAATAAATATAAAATAATAACCATTTTTCTTTTGAATATGAATAGTTGAAAGCGAATGAAAATTAGAATGAGCGGGAAGTGAAAATTTTAAACAGATTCAAAGGAATGTCAAAAAAATTAAAATTTTGAAAAGACATACATAAGTATAGTTGTAATATACCTTATACAATTCTAAAGTGTTTTAAAAAAAATGAAATTTGGAAGAGACATACCTAAGTATTGTGGTAATATACCTATGCAATTCTAAGCTCTTTCATATGAAGATAACCTTGCAGGCAATATGCATGTACCTAACCCATTGTTTAAACTTATCACGTATGTATTAGTTAGATTTTTCATACACCTAACAACTAAATGTCATATACCTATTTATAAAATGTCATTTCATGTAATTAATTAACTTTATATTAGTATTTATAATGTAATGTCATGTAAATTAATTTTATAGTAGTAATTAAAATGTAATTTCATGTAAATTAACTTTATATTTAGTATTTAAAATGTAATTTCATGTAAATTAATTTTATATTACTATTTAAAATGTAATTTAATATAAATAAACTTTAGAAGTATTAAAGCTTTAGGAGTATTAACTTTATATTACTAATTAAAATGTAATTTAATGTAAATTAATTTTATAATAGTATTTTTCATATACCTAGTACTGAATGTCATATACTTTTCGTATAATTTTATTAAAATAAATGTTATTTTTATATTAGTACTCAAAATGTAATTTCATGAAAATTATATTTATATTAGTAATTAAAAAATAATTAAATGTAATTTTAGGAAGATTAATTTTATATTAATAATTATAAAGTAATTAAATTGTAATTTCATGAAAATTAACTTTATATTAGTAATTAAAAAGTTATTAAATGTAATCTCATGAAAATTAATTTTGTTTTAGTAATCATAAAGTAATTAAATTGTAATTTCATTAAAATAAAAGTCAACACACAATTTTTAATAAAAGTCAACCAAATTAAGTTATGAAAGTCAAACGAACAATGTCGAATAAAGTCAATTTCCAATCTAATATAATCGAACAACTTGCGCATTTTCTTACGACTCTTCCTCCATATCCCAATTAGTTGATGCTCCAACGGATCGAGCTCTGAACTTGCTTCTTCGGTCTGAAGAGGTTGCTGCTCATCAATATCAATTGCAAGTTCAGTGGATGCTGCTCTTTAACACCTACATCTACACCTACTGTTGCACAGACATTGTAAAAGCCAAACAATACTCACCAGACTAATATAATTGAGCACTAGACATAGGATAGGATAACAAGTATTCACTCAACATAACATCCGCTGAGCCAAACTTAAAAATCTAAATGGAGAAAGAAAAATAACAACACTGGCACCCTAAACGAAATCCGGATTACACGAGAGGTCATTCAAACCTTCATAAGGGCAAGATACATGAGAATGTCTTAATCAAACATACGAAAAAAGGAAAATCAGCCTATGTGAAATTGTCAATCTCCGAAAAACTCAAGGTTTAAAATTCAAGTCGATCATGAACAATTAGAAATAAAATCCAGTCATTTAACAGAAAAACACGACCAACACTTACAATCTTCACGACTACAATCTCAAAACTGTCGATATGCGTAGCTACACAACAAGAAAAAAAACGGCGAAAATCAGCACAGTGCGTATATTGGGGACTGCGGGCTTCGGATTGGAGATGGAGTAAGCGACGATTAGCTCGCAGTATTGATGGCCGGAGGACGGCGAACGGAGAATGGCCGGTGAGCTGCTGGTATTTAATTAGGAATTCTCAAATCTCAAGAATCGATTTTGGAGGAATTTAGGTTTAGAGAAAATTAGGTTTGGGGAATTAATTTTTTATTTTGGAAGCTGCAGCGTGCGGGTAGCAGATGAACAGGTTTGGGTTTTGTTTGTTGGGTAGGATATTTGAATATGGGTCGAGGGTGAGGGTGTTAATGTAATTGCACATTTAATTTAATTAGTAAATAAGAAAAGGGGTATATGATAAAGAAAATTTGAGAGAGGGATAGTTTGTGAATAAACACCCGACACTAGGGTCTTTCGTCAAAGAGGCCTGTAGAATGCCCCTTAAAAGCACCACTTTCGATCATTAAATCTGGCTTCATCCATCTCGTGATAAACCAAAGTCCAAAACTGTGGTCAAAGCCCATGCCGTACATGTTATTCTTGATGGGCCGGGTTTCATATATCGGCACAAACTCCTCAAGACCTTGGATTAAATCCTTCGATGTCCAGTCCACAGTTTTTCCATGCTTCGATCTGCCTTCTGACAAGGAAGACAATTATATGCATACAGTATATAAATCATAGAAATACCATAACTGTAACAGATTAGGCAATGTCAGAAGATAAAATCATGAATAAGTCATACTCCGTATTTGGAATTTTTAAGATACAATTCTATTGAATGAATGTGCACATTGTGCTGTGATTCATGTTATAACATGCAGCTCACTCTCCCCTGCTTACGGCTACTCTTCCTGGATGATATCATCGGACGATATTCATTTTGCTTTTCTTGGTTTTCTAGTACTAAGTACATTCTTATCACACAGAACGTTTAAGCTTCACCCATCCATTAATGGAGTAATCGTATTCTCTTACACATACTCCTTCACATATCATATTATCTATCTATCAACCCATTTTCATACAGTAGGCATAGCAAAATCTCGATTCAACACAAAAACAATAGAAATCCATTGTCAATATCTCTTACATTACTGAGCTAAAATAAACTGCTAACATCGATTGGAAATTGTAATAATCAATTGTAGAATGCATCAATCAACTTACACCATGGAACGCCGAGCGATCCGAACTCCGAATCGAGCCCATCGAAACCGAAGAACAGCCGCGAGATGTGGTCGGAGGAGGAAGCCGATACGCAGACCAAATCTCGCGAGTGGATGAGCAGCGACGAGATAATCACGACGGCGAGCGCTAGGATTAGGATCGGCCACAGGTATCCCGTCCGAATCAAGTAGTTGGTTACCCTCATCGCGATGGAGACGGGCTTACGGTTCTTCGACTCGTCGGCGGTTTCCGCGATGCCGGCTAGTTCGAAGACGGCGGCTTCGGCGGAGGAGTGGGGCGTCCGTCGCGCGGAGACAGTTCTTTCGAGAATTTTGGTCGGGCTCGCCATTTTACGCTTCACTGCGTGTGCTAGTGTGAGAGACGATCTGCTAGTTAAATTCGCTCAGATAGGGAAAGTGATTGATTGATTTGATTATAATTTATAACTATAATTTTTTATTAAATTAATAAAAGTAAAATTAAAAAAAAAATGATAGGTATATATAAATTGAAAAATAAAGCTATACCGCTAGAAGGAGGGGTCGAACCTCCGACCTTGTGGTTAACAGCCACACGCTCTAACCAACTGAGCTATTCCAGCTTCTTGAACAACTAAGTTAACTAGTTTTAATTATTATAATTTTTATCAAGTTTTTTTGGGCTGATAGATCATAAAGGCCCATAAATTTAGCTCACTAATTTTGGCAATCAGCCCATTAAGAAACGCTGACTTGGCAGTGATGACTGGACTTTTTTAATTCCACGGAACCAATTTTAAAATAGATAATGTTTTGTATTTTTTCAATCGAAAATAAATTATTACTCTATTCTTACTAAAAATATTTTCTTATTTTATCAATTATAAATTAAAAAATATACTATATATGTAAAAAAAATTAAAAAATTAAAAAATATGAGTAAAAGTAAAAAAAAATATATTTTTAACCAATAAATAAATATAATATTATTTAAAGTGGAAATATAGAGGGTATTTCAAATAAAATATGAAAAATATAAATGAGAGGAACCGAGTACTTTGTTTAAAAGATTTAATTTTCAACACATATTTAATTAAGGATTTTATTGCATGCACTCAAAGCATAAGAATCATCCGTGTAAACAATTAATCATTCAACAACTTGGGTTTGAATTGTTTTAGTTAATTAAGTTTTGTTTATGTATTTCTTTCATTTTCAAGGTGCCCAATATTTAAGCAAACAAGTGCCGATCAGTGTATATATTTTATAATTAATTGCCTCATAATTCACTCTTACTTAGCAAGAAAGATTTAGACACGTGTCTTTGTTGAAAAATCAAATTCTAATGTCGGAAGAAAAATCACAGCATTTGGCGTTTTCCTTTTATATCAAGAATCATTCTTATGAATATATATTTACATCCATATATGACCTAATATAATGTAAGTCACTTGCTATCACTTCCACTCCATACAAGTATAGGCGATCATATGATGTTGATCGATCTATAATTTCGATGAATAAAATTAGGGGTGGACATCGGTTCGGTTCCGGGTAACCGAACCGAATTTTTCGGTTAACCGAAACCGAAATAAGGGAATTCGGAGAACCGAAACCGGAACCAAAATCTATTTCGGTTAACCGAGAACCGAACCGAAAATTTCGGTTCGGTTCCTAAAAAACCCAAAAAACCGAAATGATGAAGAAATAAATTTTTTTAAATGCGAGAACGAGATGTTGTCGAACAATGTCGGACAAGCGTGACATGATGCGGTGATGAATAACAAGAAAACGAGGAGGTATGTTTGTAGATAGAGGGCAAATGAGGCGGATTAGAGTTTGAATATATATACATGTGTATATAAATCTGTGGTTACCTTAGCAAGTAATCTAACTTGTGTTATCAATTGAGCCAGATCGAAAAACTACTACTAAAAAAAAATAAAAAAATTCATAAATATATATATGAGCTTGTTTGTTAATGGAATGGGTGACTAATGAACGTATGAATTACAATTTTTCATACAAATTTCGGTTCCTTTTTCGGGTTTCGGTTCTTGATATTCGGTTTTCGGTTAGATCGAAAACCGAAAATTTTATTTATTGCTACCCAGAACCGAACCGAGAACCGATTTTTCGGTGTTCGGTTAACCGAAAACCGACAATTTCGGTTCGGTTTTCGGGTTACCCGAAACTCAAAAACCGATTATCCACCCCTAAATAAAATCTCCAACAACACTAAAATACATAGTAGAATATTTCAATGAACAAATGAAAACATTAATTAAATATCAAAAAAAATGTAAATTGTTGAAATAACAATCCCTAGCTAGCTAAAAAATAGTACATTATTTTTCTTGATAATATAAGACAATAACAAGGATGTTATGTAATTATTAAAAGTAATATTTTCGTGACGTGAATTCGATTTTTGGGTGAATAATTTTTTATTAAAATATTATGAAATTGTCCTGAAATGAAATCTGTTGACTCTCTTTCACAGATGTATGTTATTCGAGTATATTTATCAATTTACATTTTACTCGGTCGAAATATCAATGTTCTAGTGGAGTGGAGTTTCTAATTTTTTTTTTAAATAAATAAAATTTTAATTAAAGTGTAATACTATATATTAAATTTGTTGCCTAAATTAAAGGTATAAAAGGAAAAGTAGGGTTCAATAACTCATATCATATGCAATAAAGTTCAAAACCTTTAATATAAATATGGGAGTTTTTTTGCTTTATGGCTATGAATTGGTAATCTTTGACAGCCTTTTTTTCTTCATTTATGTCTTAGTTTTATGTTGTGGAACAGCTAGTCACAAAGTTTATATATGTACATCGAATGACAACTGATATTTATATACTGTACTGCTGATGAAAAATGCAAATGTCTTTTGCCTTTTTAATCCATGATAAATTTAATTTAGTGCATAAATATAAATATTTGGTGAATATATACTCGATCTATCCCGTCACAAAAACAATAGTCACAATTGTTTGTTGAATACAAAGAAAATGTGATTATTGTGATGGGAGATAGATAATATATTTTTACAATTCAAAATGTATTTTATTTTAAATGTGAATAAATTTTCAATTAAAGAGTAACGAAATTTCAATTCGATTACAAATAAACACTATACAACATCAAATATATACTATGTGTATATAACGTATATTGACTAATATACCCTTCAATAATTGAGAAAAACAAAATAAATACTCCTAATTAATTAAATTAAATTAATTAATTATATAAACGTTACAAAAAGCATGAAGTAACCGTGCAACCAAATCAGTTCATTCGGCCCTTTAAATACCACTTCCCACCCTGAATCCCCGATCCAACAACTTCTCTCTCCTTCTCTCTACTTTCTCTCTCTAAAATGGAACAGAATTTTCCGATCATCACCAAAAAATTCTGGAAGATAATCCGAGCCGTCTATTTCATGCTGAGGAAAGGCCTCTCGAAGGGAAAATTCCTCGCCGACCTCGCCACCCTCACGAAGCGCGGCAAGATCGCCGGAAAAGCCGCCTTCCACAACCTCATGTTCCACCACCACCACGCCGCCGCCGACAGCCGCCGCGGCGATTTCGATTTCCGATTCGACCGCGCCGCGTTCGCGGCCGCCGTGGAGGTGATCGTCAACAGCGTGCCGGCGTCGCCGGCGCTCCCGGGCTTCGGGCCGAGCCCGATGGTGAGGCAGCTGAGGATCACCGACTCGCCGTTCCCGATGGGGGAGGCGGCGGAGGAGGGCGGCAACCGCGTGGACGAGGCGGCGGAGGAGTTTATCACCAGGTTTTACAGGGACCTGAAGAAGCAAAACTCGGCGGCGTATTTGGGGTGGTGATTGAGATTTCGGTGTTTTTGCGGGGGCTATGAGTAATTAATTTCTGGAGATGCTTGTTCGGAGGAGCGAGGTCTCTCGTGCGCGGGAATGAGAGATGTGGAGTTGGTGCACGATTAATCCACGGGGTTAATTAGTTAATATGTATATTCCCGCGTGCTTGATTTCAATAATTAAAAAATGTGTGGGTGGAATTTGAAATAAGGAAATGTTGTGTACTTGTGGACGGTGGTTTGTATAATTGTATTACTCCTTTTTTTTTTTTTTTTTAATTACCGAGTTAATTTTTTTAATAAGTAAATAAGGAAGATGAAAATTTTGTACTAGTTGTTTTAAACTTTTAATGTAAGATTTTAGTACGGAGTATTATTGTTTGTAAGAGAAATTTTCAAATATATATTAAAAATAAAAAATTGTGTCATTTAGGTGAATATTTAATTAAAAGTATGGAAGAACACAATAATGCTAACTTCTCTAATTATTTGACACAAGTCAGATGTATAATGTATTTGAGGACAAAAATTAAGAAATAAAATAAAATATTTCACTTTCTTTACAATAATATGTATAATTGATTAATTGGTAATTTATTGTTGGTTCAATCCCCAACAATATGTTTACTTGAAAATAAAAAAATAACCTATTGCTAAAATTTTAATTACTCGGTTTAAAAAATAACCTAGAATGTATATTTTTAAATTAAAAAATAATAGTAATGAATAAAGTAAAATAAAAAGATAAAAACTAGTAAAAAAAGCTGTCTTTCAAAATTAAAAAGTACTAATACTTTATTTTATTTGTATTGTCTCTGTGACAAATTGTATAGTTCAAAGTAAATCATGAAATGATTTTTATTTTTTCTAATTAAACAAAGATGAATTAAAATATATGTTAAAAATTAAGTGATGCAAAAAAAAAAAAAAAAAAAACATTATTTTTTATTTATTTGCAGAGTGGCTAAATCACTGATGTATCAAAATGAAGTAAGTACTAATGAATACAAATATTCAATGAAGTACCACAATTTATTTTTTAAAAAACAATTTGTCACGTTGTTGTTCTACTTAAAATAAATCAATATTATTGTGAAATTAGCTTGCTCGTTCATTGCTCTCGATCAATGTAATATTCATGTTCGCAAATCGTGCTAGCACAATCACACACATGGAACATGCAATCGAGGTTATAATTAGATGGATTATTTATATAAATTATAAATTAATAGTGTATCTAACCAAAATTTACCCATTTTTATTTAATTAAATTAAAATATATATGTAGACAAATGTTATAATTCAAATTGATTTATAAAATAATTAGTTAGGTTGAAGCGTAAAGCGTTGGAGATTTGATTGATCACCTGTCGAGATATTCCATCAACGTAAAGTGCATCTCTTGGATTCTTTGTGTTTAAAGAAATATAAAGTGGGCTGTAATTACCTTCGAAAATGTGTTGCCTTTTTATTATACATATTGGACAACCAATTTCATTTCATTTTTATGTTGTTATATCAATAAAACCTTCTTTTCTTCAACTTCCGAAAACGAAATTATTATGTAAAACTTTTACCATACTAAATCGAAGATGACATCCCAATAGTTGGAGACATCGATTTCTAACAGACTAACAAAAAAAATGTTAAAACAATTTAAATGGAACAAAATTTTCTAAAAAATGATGCGTGTTAGAAAGGTAGTTTCATGAAAGAGATTATTTGAAAAATATATGTCTCCGTCATTTTGTATACACACATCGCTTAATCATTCGTTTAACGTATGCCATTAGTAGTTCGATCTCTCAAATAATATTATATTAATTTGGGGATAATATAGAGCCACGTGTACGGTAGTGGGCCCCTCTTGCTTTACATTAGCCAACCATGCAATCCAATAATTTTGGATGTCATTCTCAAATCTCAATCTTTGTTTTTTTTTAATTAGTAAGTATTTTTTGTGAATTATTATTATTTTCATGATTCTTGATGTCACTTCTTACATGAAAATGGCTTCAATGGCGTGGAAACCACTTCACAATATTTTACATATTACTCATATACTAATGCTGTAGTAAATTAGTAATGCAATATGTTCAAACATGATTATGATATTTCTTGAAATTGATTGCAAAATTTAATTAAAAATAATTTCTTCTACACTATAATAACCTTTTTCCAAAGATCAATTACATATAAAAGAAAAGTAAAGCAATACAGTACATCACATCGCATGGAGAAATAACTTTTTTACTTGACAACACATCATATGCTATCTCTTAGACGAATATTGTTATAGATTCTAAAGACTTAGAGCATTGTAAAATGTAATATTTACAGAAATGGTTAGATAATTCTATTTTTATTTTTAGATATCCGTGCAAAACTATTTAAGATTAAAAAAATATCTTTTGAGGATTTGAATTTTGAAACCAAAGTTGATTAATACTACATGCATGTTATGTTATGATATGACATGAAATAAAAAAGAAATTAAAAAAAAAAACGAAAACGAAAAGTTCACGCAATATGCTTACGACACTTCACATCTTAATTAAGGGGTGACGTCATTAATGACATCACATATAAATTAAGGCAATTTTCAATCTTTCGTTTTTAATTATCACTACAATCCTCAAATTGCCACTAAATTTGTTCAAACAATAAATTATCTTCAATCATTAAACTCGAATTTTAACTCAAATAATTAAAATTTTAATTAATTTTATTATAAAATATATTTTTATAATATATATTAAATTAAAATTTTATAAATACAAAATTACATAATAAAATACCATATTAAAAATTAAAAACATACAAAAAATTTATATTGAATTTTATAATTTGTATTTCTTTTTATTATCATGTATTTTATTTTATGATTTTTGTGTGAACTTTTTGTTTGATTTTATGTTATCTTGTGTATTACTATATAATATATATATTTTGCTTATTATTGATTTTTTTTTATTTCAATTTATATTTAAATTAACATTATAAATATTAATCAAAAAATTAAAATTAAACAATATAAAATAATAAATTCTACAAACTTGATTACAAAAACACAATTTAAAAAAATTGTCACTTTTTGAGATATTTGATAAAATTTACAAAATAGTCATAAATTTAAAACTCAGACAATAATACATTTTTATATAATTTTTAAAAATTATTTTAATGTTAAATTAATTATTTTTTAATAATTTATAAATTCAAAAAAAAAAAAAAAATGCATGTGTTTGAGTAGATTTGAGTCATACTATTCACAACACTCAAAATATTATAATTATATTATTTAAAAGATTTAAAGTCGTTTTATAAAAAATAATTTTATTCTTAATTAAAATTATATTATGAATTATTAAAATTGGTATTATCCGTAAAAGAAAATCATATAGTGAATTATTGTAACGATATAGTGAAATGTTTTTTTTTCAGTGCATTTTCCCGGTTCATTGTTTTTTTTTTTTTTGGTTTTGAGTTTACAGGTAAGTTTGTGTGTTCGTACGTATTTCGTTTCATCATTTTATATACATGTGAAGGATTGTCTCGTATCCTAAATCACAAAAAGTGATATCAAAACTTTTTTCTTTGTTAGTGATTTTTTTGTGTTCGTATTCAGCTTTTTTCTTTGTTAGTGATTTTTTTTGTGTTCGTATTCCGTATATCTTTATATTTGTAGTCTTATATTGCTATATGAATTGTATTGTTAATTTTTTTAATTTCGCTGAGTTTTCTTAATATTACCATATTTTTAATTGTTTTTTTAATATTATTATATTTTTAATTTCGCTGAATGTTTTTAATACCTATATTTTTGTCAATTGTAAAAATATTTGTTATATATAATCAAAGTTCTCATTTATTTTTCGTTTTATATCGCTATATGAATTGTTTTGTCAATTTTTTATTTGTATCGCTATATGAATTGTTTTGTCAAATTTTTATTTGTAGGCTTATATCGCTATATGAATTGTTTTGTCAAATTTTTATTTGTCGTCTTATATCAGCTATATGAATTGTTTTGTCAATTTCATTGTTTTTTAATATTACTATATTTTAAATTTGGCTGATTTTTTTTCGAATAATTTTTTTAATACTACTATATTTTTGTTAATTGTAAAAATATTTGTTCTATATAATCAAAGTCCTCATTTATTTTTTTATATTTTTAATACTACTATATTTTTGTTAATGGTAAAAATATTTGTTCTATATAATCAAAGTCCTCATTTATTTTTTCATATTAAAAACGTTCAAAGTCCTCATTTATTTTTTCACATTTTTTAATACTACTATATTTTTGTTAATTTATAAATCATTTATTTTTTCACATATTTAATACTACTATATTTTTGTTAATGGTAAAACTATTTGTTCTATATAATCAAAGTCCTCATTTATTTTTTCATATTAAAAACGCTGAAAGTCCTCATTTATTTTTTCATATTAAAAACGCTGAAAGTCCTCATATTAATTTTACGGTGAAAATTTAAAAACAACTAAATCGCCCACCATGGGGCTCGAACCCATGACCACAAGGTTAAGAGCCTTGCGCTCTACCAACTGAGCTAGACGGGCTTTTGTTTCTATATCAAAATATAGATCTATATATACGTTTAACCTTTAAATAATACTAATGTCCACTATATAATATCACACTACAAATGCAATACAGTAATTTACACCTTAAATTTTACTAAACATACCTCTCTTATAAATTCATCATCTAAACTTTATGATTTTGATAATTTCACCCTCCTTACAATACAAAAATTATGCCCTTCTATGTAAATAAATAAATAAATATTCAAGTCACATCCCTCTCATTGCAATTATTATTATTTGGAACAGTGATTATCAATTGACAACAAATATGGAGAATCATCGACCAAAACGACACACAATTAAGATTTCTATGAGGCAAAACAGAACATTTTTTTGTGATACAATTTTTTTCCCAAAATTTTCTACTTTCCTCTTCCAAGCCTCGTAGAAATCATAATTTTCACAATGACACAAAAATCTCGTTTACCCATTTCAGGAGGGTGACTATATATGTGGCCCTTGAACGGGTCAAGATTAGGGAGACCTTGTCGGCGTCTGTATGTCGAGGGCGGCAACTTGCTTCTGGGGTGCGTTTGGATGTGGAGATGTTGAAATTTTCGGTGAGAGATTTGAATTTGGAGTGATTAATAATAATATTTTGAATCATTTGTTGTATTTGTATGAAGTTCAATTTTGAATTGTAATATTTGAAATAACTAAAATATGAAGTGTAACACCTTTTAAGAGACACTTGACAAGAAAAATATTTCCTCTCCATTTCATCATTAACTACTTAATATTTTGAGTACATAGTTTAAAAAATAATATATTTTATTTGTATAGTGATGTTTGATAGTAGTAGATAAAATAGTTCGTGTACGTGGTTGTAGTTTTATAATGAATCCACAAATTTGTGACTTCTACGATGGAACACTCAAAATGAAAATTATACTTTTACAATGAGAGCATGTAGTAACGGTTTTTTTTGTAAGATCAATCACATAAAAAAAGAAAACGTGTATGATACAGTACAACACATAAGAATAAAATCTTCATCACATCACCGAGCTAATAAATTAGCTCCCCAATCAACCAACTATACATATAGTAACGGTTCACCGCGAAACGAATGAATATTACATGTGTTTCATAAGAAAAATATTTTTTTTTATCAAAAAATAAAAAAAATTGAATACATTGAAATTATATGTACCAAAAGTAGACTTTGCCTTCATCTTCATTCAATCTTTGACTTCTTAGTCAAACATAAATTTCATGAAATTCGATAACAATCATAGATTGATAAGAAAAACCAGTGAGCGTGACCGATCTAAGATTTGAATTATTTTTGTACGATTAAATATCAAATAGCTAACTGCCTAAATCTGTATGGGGTTCTATCTTGTTTTTAATAAAATAAAATAAAATAAATTGGAGGCCTCGTTTATTGAGTTTGTCAAAAATTTATATTTATATTTATATATAAACAGTACACAACACCTCGTGCGGCTCAAGAGATAAAAGCGTGTCGCATTCCTCACTATCAGATTTGTGTGAAGCGATAATTCGTACAAAAGCGTGTATGGCTTCTTTGCTGAGAAGTGACGTGCCATAATATCCACCTAAAGTTATTAAGACCACGTTGAAAATCTCGTCTTTTAAAATTAATTTTAGTTTAATTCAAGTATATTACTATATAATTGTACTAGTATATATATTATTTATATTTATAATATCTTTCAAAACGAGTACAATATTAGTATCATGAGTATTAGAGTATATACTACTAATATACTCATCTTTCCACATAAGGTGATACTTGCAATATTATATTCTTAATTATTACTATTATTACTTGCAAGTTCACATTTTATTATGTATAATTAATCCTTTGCATTTTGAAGCATGCATTCCATGATCTTCATAAAATAATGCATGGTACGATAAAAACTTCTTATGTGGTACAAAATATAATATGACAAAATACTTTTCAATCCTATTTCCACTTCCCTACATAATAAAATAATTAGAAATCTTAAAAAAAAATAAGTAAGTACGTACTTAGTAAAAATAATCGTTAGGACGTAGCGAAAGTCATTGGATAGTTGGACCACTTCCCCCACTTGGCCCAACAGTAAATTAGGTTCAATGTATTTTGTGAATATTTTGTACTTAGTACTTATGAATTATGATCATCGAGGTTTTGAATGTTACGGAGTATTTTCGAATGTATTCAGTCATTGGTGAAGTTTCACATAGCTAACAACTACGTGGTATTTCGAAGTAGGTCGATTATTATAAATCGCGATTCAAATTTAACCAATGACTTGAACATATTCGGTAACAATATTCAAATCTCAATGATCAGAATTAATAGTCGTCGAATCATATATGTTTTCAAGTTCTCTATGTCTTCAACATATGTTGCATTGTAAACATTTTATTTCTATAACATAAGATTGTAAGTTTTTTTTTTTTCTTATAATATTAAGGGCGTGAAAAACAAGAAGTATGTTTCTATATACATATATCAATAATAATAATAATAATAATAATAATAATACATTAATTAATTAAAATCTGAATTACTACATATGATGTATTTGGCTATGGAAATTCCTTGATATAAAACCACACTCTCTGATTTCATCGTCTCAAGAGCTCTTCACTCACCAGTCACCACCATGTTTTCATTAAATGGAAGCAGCTTCTTGGTATACATTTTTATTTATTTATAATTTAATTATGCTACTTTAGTTTGTTGATTCTCGAGTACTAATTTTAGGGGAGAATTTTGATTTTTTCCTGCAGAACAATTCCCTTTCTGGAGTGTCGAAATGCTTGACGCAGTCCACGCAGAGGAAGGTTTCAGCTCAGCCGGCGATGGTGGTCGTGGCCTCCGTGAGCTCAAACGGCAGGCCGGCGGATCGAAACGTCAGCGTTTTGATGGAGAACACTCTGAAGGAGATGAGGGAGAATTCCCCCTCCTCTTCGCCGGCGATCGAGCAGGATTCAACATCCACTGTCGGTGGCGGCGTGGAGGATGTGTACGGCGAGGACAGCGCCACCGAGGATCAGTACATCACCCCATGGACCGTCACTGTCGCTAGGTGACAAATCAATCTACTACTGTGTGTGTTTGTGTGTGTTAGGTTTTCGATGATTTCAATGTTCCTTTTAATAAATTAAATAAAATAAAAAATGTAAGTAGAATATGATTGTTATTAATAGGGTGTTCTTGTAAGCTTTTGATTCTGCATAATTTATTCATCCAAATTAGATATAGATTTCTGATCATGCTTCTGATTAGAGTTTAGCTTCCACTTGCAAATAAGTGAATATCATCAATGTTCTCAACTACTTTTAGCTTTTTTGTAATCTCTCTTATCTGATTTGTTGTTGCAGTGGATACCCATTGCTGCGGGACCCTCACTACAACAAAGGCCTTGCATTTACCGAGAAAGAGAGGGATGCACACTTTCTACGTGGTCTTTTGCCACCGGTGATTGTCAGTCAAGACCTCCAGGTAACATTATAGGCTCGTCCGAACCCAGTTTCCACTTTTTATGATAATTTATTACTGTAATTCATTAGATGTGTACGGCATTTGAGTAATTACTATATGTGTTCACATTTTGCCTTTTTCATCGGATCAGGTTAAAAAAATGATGCGGAGCATGCGGCAGTACCAAGTACCACTACAAAGGTACATGGCTATGATGGATCTCCAGGTAATTACGTAATTATCATGTAATACACACTACTTTTATTAATATTCTATTCACAGCGCTTCAAATTGTGATTGATACGTTTTTGGATGAACATAATAGGCGGATAGCATTAGCATTTTTTGGTGTTTTCAAATTCCTACATTGCTTTTGAATTTTCATCATAATTTAATCAGAATCTTAATGCTAAGGAAATGGTGCTTCGGATTTGGGATTCTGCTTCTAATTTGACTTTTGCTCATAATTTAATAATTTTTTACGACTTCCCAAAAGCATTCCCTCCAAAAATCTTCAAATGCTTTTTCATCCATTTTTCATGTCAAACACTTTTGAATGGTGAAATTCAAGATTTGTTAAGTAACTATTCACGAAAAATAATAATCAAGATTTGCGAATTAGTTCATCATGCATGGGTCCGATGGACTAAATTTGCAAATTTCATTTTTTTAGTCAATTTAATCACGAAATGCTCCGTGATTAATTTTTATATCTTAATCATCTTTTTTAGGAGAGAAATGAAAGATTGTTCTACAAGCTTCTCATTGAAAACGTGGAGGAGCTTCTTCCCGTTGTGTACACTCCAACAGTGGGAGAAGCTTGCCAAAAATACGGTAGCATCTTCAGACAGCCTCAGGGTCTCTTCATCAGTCTCAAAGAAAAGTATGTTAATCACGGATTTTTTATTTATTTAAGTCGATCATTAATGGTGGCTTTGTTTCTTGCAGGGGAAGAATTCTCGAGGTATTGAAAAATTGGCCTGAGAAGAAGATTCAAGTTATTGTGGTGACGGATGGAGAAAGGATTTTGGGACTTGGAGACCTTGGCTGTCAGGTTAATTCTGTCTTTTTTATTATTGTTACTATTTTTATCATGTATTTGCCACGACTACGAGTCTCTCTATAATTTACAAAGTATCAAGACTACTCCCAAGTCCCAACTCACTTAGGTTTAGTTTGTTTTAGTCAATGAGTTGCATGTATCAATTGCGGAGGTAGGAGGGGCCAATCTGGGTCTCCATATGAGTACAGTACTGTTAAGAATTGCTACCTCCGTACCTTTGAAACAATCTTTATTAATACAAACTAATGAACTTGTATTTCTTTTTAAAAAGAAACTACGGCACACTCCACTACATTGTCCTTGATGTGCCATTGCATCCGATATGTTTTTATTCATCTATATATTTTAATACCACCAGGGAATGGGGATACCTGTCGGTAAGCTTTCGTTATATTCAGCTCTTGGTGGAATCCGTCCTTCTGCCGTAAGTTTTTGCCAGTTTTTATTTATTTTATTTTTATTTTTTTTTCATTTTAACTAAATCTAATATTTGTGATATTCTCAATTTAACTCCAGTGCTTGCCTGTGACCATTGACGTGGGAACCAATAACGAGCAGCTGTTAAATGACGAATTTTATATTGGTCTCAGAAGAAGGAGGGCAACAGGGCAGGTTAATTAAATATGTTTTACCTATAATGCTACTACCCTCATAGTGAAATCTTGAAGCAAAAACATACAACTTAGCAAGTGATTTTTATTTGCATGGACAGGAGTATGCAGAGCTTCTGCACGAGTTTATGTCTGCAGTGAAGCAGAATTATGGAGAAAAAGTCCTTATTCAGGTTATTTCTTTATTTCGCAGCAAAAGTTTTGTTTACCGGTCCCTTCAATTATTCAATCTTGATTGTTGCTCCTTTTTTTTCTTCCCCTTTTTGAATTTTGCAGTTTGAAGATTTTGCAAATCACAATGCTTTTGATCTCCTTTCGAAGTATGGATCTACCCATCTTGTTTTCAATGATGATATTCAGGTAACTAACTTTATAGTTTAACACTATTGACTATTCATTTATGGGTTATAAATGGTTTTAGAAATATGTTTTAGGCATCTCTAAAAATTTTGTATCTCAGTTTATTTTTTTTATATCATTAATTATTTTTAGCATTATTTAATTCATGTCAGGGCACGGCGTCTGTGGTTCTTGCCGGGCTTATGGCAGCACTGAATTTAGTTGGCGGTACTTTGGCTGATCATAGATTCTTATTCCTTGGAGCTGGAGAGGTGCTTATTTTCATCTCTCATCTCTATATTGTTTTGGTATTACACTTATAAGTGTGTGTGTGTGTATTATATATATTATTCCAACACTTAAACAGGGAATAATCATATGCTTTTGGATGAAAACATGATTTTGTTTGTTTTAAATGCCTACTTTTACTTCTACTTCCGCAGAAGTTTAATACTAAAAAAGGGTGCTTTACGTTTCCAATTCTATTTGAATATATTCAACTTTTAACTTCTACTTGCAAGCACAACTGATACTTTTTGCTCCTCCTACAATAAAGCACTTTCTCTAAAAGCAAAAGTTAACATAGTTCATGTGTGTGAACCTAGAAACTATTTGTTTCTCTATATATCTTCCATTTGATCTAATACTTGATGTTGAATTTTTGCTCCATTTGTTAAAATGCAGGCTGGCACTGGTATAGCAGAACTCATTGCTCTTGAAATTTCGAAACAGGTCAAAGATAGAAAAATATCATTTGTTATATCTGAAGTCGAAAACAAGTGTAAAAATTTATATTCATTATTTATTATGTTCTTGTTTATATGCAGACTGATGTCCCTGTGGAAGAGGCTCGCAAGAAGATCTGGCTCGTGGACTCAAAGGTATTGTAAAAAACTGAAATTAACTGCATTTTTTTTCTAACTTATATTTTAATCCGTCCATGAATAATATTAAAATGTTTTTTTTTTCAGGGTTTGATTGTTAAAACTCGTGTTGAGTCTCTTCAGCATTTTAAGAGGCCCTGGGCACATGAACATGAACCTGTTAGAACTTTACTAGATGCTGTCAAGGTCCTCTCTCTCTCTCTCTCTCTCTCTCTCTCTCTCTCTCTCTCTCTCTCTCTCTCTCTCTCTCTCTCTCTCTCTCTCTCTCTCTCTCTCTCTCTCTCTCTCTCTCTCTCCTTTTAGATATTGCAAACACCCCGCGAGGTTTGTATTTCTGTTAATAAATATTAAATACCCTCTTTTGAGGGTGAAATTTGTATAGGGGTATTCACAAAAAAATGCCCTTGAGGTTTGACATAATTTCAAAACAATCAAACTAGCTAATTAACTTTCAAAATCACATTTCAAATCCCTCCTTCATTGTTATAAAATATTAAAACCGTCCCTTTAATTTTAACACCGAGTCAAACAGCTGGGATACTATTATTGTAGTAATTTTGGAAGTGACCTTTGGTTTTTGTAACTAGGTCACACATAAAATTTTTGAGTATCTCATTTGTAGATTTCCATCAATGCTTTCTTTTGACAGACCATCAAGCCAACAGTATTGATCGGATCATCCGGAGCTGGAAGAACCTTTACAAAAGAAGTGGTTGAGGCCATGACATCCATCAACAAGGTTCGGAAAATTATTGTAGAATCAATGTTTTTTTTATAGTCCTTGATAAATTAATTGATTGCCTTACCAAAATTGCATTTTATTGGCTTGCAGAAACCTGTTATTCTTGCCCTCTCCAACCCGACCTCACAGTCTGAATGCACTGCAGAAGAAGCTTATACATGGAGTGAGGTGATCATTCATTCAGATTTAATCTTTAATAACCATTCTTGATAGGTCATATTTATATTTTATATTTTTTTACAAATTTTCGTCTTTTGTGCTGATTGTATAGGGGCGAGCCATTTTTGCTAGTGGGAGCCCATTTAGCCCGGTTGAATATAACGGAAAATTTTATCCATCTGGCCAGGTTCATTCTAAACATCCTCTGCACACTAATAATATATTATTATTACTCTTACAATTTTCCTGAAAAAACTTTGCACTGACTTTTGCATTAATTACTTTTGGTGAAGGCAAATAATGCATATATCTTCCCGGGACTTGGTCTGGGTTTGATTATTTCGGGTGCAATTCGAGTTCACGACGATATGCTTCTCGCAGCTTGTAAGTTCACGTTTTGCCACCTAGACGTGTATTTGGTTGCAATACAATCCTGCTAGACCTTGAGCTTTAAATCTTATTTATTAAAAAAGGAACAAAAGAAAAAGAAACATCTACACCCGCCTTACATCAGCTGACAAAAATCATTTGATATCATAATTTCTTACAAATATCTCTCTTTATTTTTCTAAGTACAAATCATCTCAAATTCCTGTCTGTCATTATACATTACATCTCTTTAAATATCGAAGTTTTAGACGGAAAGTTAGGGCTGTTTGTATTACTATTATATGAAAAGTTGAGTGTGCAAACGGAATATTTGATGTTGTCAGCAAATTCTGTTAGGTCATCAACCAACAGTCAATCAAAATGCAAGTAGAACTAAACCTCAAGTGTAATTTTTTGTAATTATCTGACCATCAAGCTTAGTGTTTTAATTTTTAAAATTACCCGACTACCTTGCTTGAAGTTAAACATTAACCTAGATTCACTCTACTTGTCAGTTATTGGCAGCCAATACTTTTGTCTAATTTCGCTTGTATTTATTTGTCTTTTTAATTACTACAGCGGAAGCATTGGCCGTACAGGTTAGCCAAGAGAACTTAGATAACGGGCTCATCTACCCACCATTCTCAAACATCCGGAAGATTTCCGCCCAGATTGCGGCCTGCGTAGCCGCTAAAGCATACGAACTTGGTAATATCTTCATCCTAATTCCCAAATGGAATAACTAAATAAACTAAATAATTGATAACGATAACTTTGGCCTTTTTGACACTTTACAACCTAAATTATCTTTTGCTGCAACTAACTACCTAAACTATTCAAGATCCTTTTGTGCATAAAGTACAGTAATTGTTTGCATGTATATAGTCAGAGGTTGTAAAAGTAAAAGTCTAGGCTCAAGTTCATATTTGCCAAAAAATCACATTTACCAATTGTGTAATCAATATGTTAATCTTTTGCCATTTAAATTTTCATTATAGGTTTGGCTACTCGTCTTCCGCAGCCAGAAAATCTTGTGGCATACGCAGAAAGCTGTATGTACAGCCCCAATTATCGCCATTACCGTTGATCCTGTAAAAGTATCTTTTTTTTTCTCGTTTGTTGTTCCTCTGTCGTGAATCCTGAACCCGAATAATTCGTTTTAGTTCTTCAAGTTGCATAGAGACAATTAGGATTAGTTGCTTGAGAGTTGAGTGTAATGTTGTGTGTTAGTGAAAATTTATAAGAAAAAAAACTCAATCCAGAGCTAATGTATTATTTTCAAATGTACTATAAATGGTGAGCTGTTAATAAAAAAAGTTGAGTTGGTTTGAATTTTAAAACCAGTTTTCAGAAACCATTTTGGGTTATTTTTGTAATATTTAAAGAAATGTGGGGTTGCAATTATCAACATTTTCACTGTTTTAATATTACAAAAATAACCCAGTTTAAATTATAATATCAGTTGACCGTAACATTATTATAAATACGAGTTTAATTTTATCTTTTGATTAAAATATGAATTATTTGAATGACGAGAATTCAGTTTATTTATTCCATATAGAAATCATTGCGCTATTTTTTACAGTATATTTTAGTTATCCCTTTAAATTTTTTATATTTTCATAAATTATTTTAAAAAATGTTAAATATTTACAATCTTATAAATTTAATATTACATATTAAATACATTATTTAAATTTTCAATTCAAAAAATTTGAACTTCTTTGATTCTAGTAAAAAAATTAAAATTGATTTTAAATTAAAAATTAATAAATAATCAAGAATAAAATTTCAAAAAGCAAGTTAAAAATAGATAATTGGGATTTAATCCGATCGCTAGGGTTTCTTCCGAATGAAATTGGGGGGCTTTGATTTCAAATCCCAATTGTGTCTAAATTGATTTTTACTTTTAATTAAAAGTTTTCCGTTGTTTAGGGTTTGGTATTTCGGCAGCCGATTGAAAGAGTTCAACCCCAAATTCCATTTCCTCTTCAAAGGAATTCGAAAAAAAACAATTCACGAATTTGTTTGATCCGAGGCTTTTGTTGCATGCCCAATTAAAATTCTGAAATCCAGATTATAATGGCTTCGTACCGGCCGTTCCATCCTCATCCTCCTCCTCCTCCACCGAATCAAAACCCTCTGCCTCCGCCACCACCGCCGCCATCACGCGGCGGCAGTCAGTATTCCCAGAATAGGAACGAGGGTTCCAATCATAACCAAAACTATTCGCAGACGAACGCTACCTCAACTTATCAACTTTCAGGGTACGGACCTTCGTCCTCATCGCAACAACAGCATTTCAACCCTCCGGGAAGAAACCAGCTTCCACCGCCACCTCAGAAGATGCCGTACCAATACCAGCAGCCACCACAGCCGCCGATGGAATCAGATTCATACCCTCCTCCGCCTCCTCCGCCAGCTCAGTCCGCCCCAGCTCCTCCACTCTACTACCCATCTACTCAATACTCTCAGGTAAATCAGCCACCCCCACCTCCCCCTTCGTCTCCACCTCCACCCCCACCACCATCTCAACCCTCCTCACCTCCGCCATTACCTTCTTCTGCCACTGTGCCCGCGGTAGGTGGGAGGGACAGCAGACAATCGAACGCTGGATCTTCATATAAAAAGGAAAATCACAAGCCTCCATTGCCTTTGGGCGGAAAATCGGGCGGGCATGGGCATGCAAGATCGGGTCGGGTCGAGACAGAGGACGAAAGGAGGTTGAGGAAAAAAAGGGAGTATGAAAAGCAGAAGCAAGAGGAGAAACTCAAGCAGCATTTGAAGGAGTCGCAGAACAAAGTGCTTCAAAAGACCCAACTGCTCGCCTCCGGTTCAAAGGGCCACGGGTCAATTGGCGGGTCCCATATGGGTGACAGAAGGAGTACTCCACTACTGAGTGGAGACAGAATCGAAAATCGACTGAAGAAGCCAACAACTTTCATCTGCAAGATGAAGTGAGTATATTTGATCTGTGTGTTTTTCAATTTATTTTATTTTGGCATAATAAATGTTACAGCATTGATTCATGATGATAAATTAATGCAGGATTTCGTAGATAAATGATCAGCGGGTCATTATCACTGTAGTAATTTAGAGTTCACGTGTTTTTTGAATTGATTGGTATTGAGCAAAGATGATGATAATGTATGTTATGTTGGTACTGGAATAATGACTATGATTCCGTGATTATTAGGCATTTAGATTTCGGTAATCTATGTTATATGTATACATATATTTGAGTGTTTAATGATATTACCACTAAATTGGCATGCCTTGATTACATTTAAGGCACCATATATATTGCATTAGCTTGGTACATGAAATATTTGATTTTAACAATTAATACATTCTTACTCCCTTTTATGAGAGTGATTTAGATGGCTAAACATTTTAGCATGTGTTAAAAATTGCTTCCGGGTTTACAAATTGATCTCTGCAGCGATCCGTCATCCGTGTGATCTAACTTCAATTCAAAGCGCTCTGTTCAGCATTGATTTTTAGGTTTAATTGTAGGCACATCTTTTTGTGCACACTATCCTTTTAGGAAATTCCACATTTGCCCTTTTCATATTATATTTTGCCCTCGCTTTACTCTGCGTCCGGTGAACGCAAGTTGCGGTGCTCCCTTTTCTTTTAATCCAAAATCTCTTATAAATTTGCACAATCTTTACCTTATAATGCTTTTTTCTTCATCTGCATTTCCTTTTATTGCAATCTCCATGCCCTAAGCCTTGTGGATTATCAATATATATGTTCACACAAATAGGCAAGTCTTATTTAAAACTTTTATGATGTTTCTTCCTTGGCTTGCCAAATGATAGATCTTGGATAAATATTTTAAAAGGTCCTGGGCTGTTGATTTTTATAGGTAATATCATAACCCATAGGAAACAAGCCCTAAGATTTCTTCAATGTCAAAGTGGTCGGAGGAGAGCGATTTTGTGTGCGATTTTAGGTACTGAGCAAGATTCTCAAATCTCAGATATCTTGTTGATTTTGGTGATGCACACCATTTTTTTTAATTATTAGTGATTTTAGAGATAAGCACGATTGATTCTTATTCTTTTTGCAGCTGTTATATGATTGTACATTGACCGGTAATGTTGTGATTTGTAGGTTCCGAAATGAATTGCCTGATCCTTCTGCAAAGATCAAGCTTTTGTCTTTGAAAAGAGACCCAGATCGGTATGGAACCTTATTTTTTGTTTGAGTTTATTTCCAAATTTATGTGCCTTTATGAGATGATAAAACCTTCTAATCCAGTTACATACTTGTATAGTTCTCTTTGATTTCCGTCTGATTTGTGCCCCTAATCTCCTAGCTACCCAATTTTAGTTGATATATTCCCTAGCCACACTGCTCTTGTATTGGAATCTCCATGGAATTGGATGTATATGGCATTATTAAGGTTGCTTTGTTCGTATCGACAATTTGCTCTAAATTTGTATACGCCATTTATCTAATGGTAATATTTACACTGGCCATAAATTGGGGGTTTTTGATTAAAAAAGGAAATAACAAAGAAAAAAGGGATCTGAGATCTTCTACAAACTTCTGTTGAGAAATGTGTTTAGTATAAGAAACAAATAGCCCGAGGCTGAACATTTTATTTCTATTTCATCGTATAATAATACACTCTCAACTGCCAATAAAATATAAAAACATAAAATGGAAAGGTATATATCTACAGGTGATGTTATTTCTTTCCACTTCCTCAATGTTCATACAGAGATGATAATTTGGCCCTACTGCAGTTACTGCAAATATCAAACTACGTCATTGGAAAAAAACTGGAAACCTCAGCTGTATGTTGAACCGGATCTTGGGATACCCCTGGACCTTCTTGATCTGAGTGTTTACAAGTAAACTCCACTTGCACTCTCTCTCTCATTTTTTTTTAATTTTCTTTGTTTCCTTTTTCTGATGTGTAACAATATTTGTTGACCAGTCGTCCCAAGGGTGAAAGGATACAACTTGATCCCGAGGACGAGGAATTGTTGCGTGATGATGATCCCATAACCCCACTCAAGACTAATGGCATAAAAAGGAAAGATAGACCTACTGACAAAGGTGTCTCTTGGCTTGTTAAAACTCAGTATGTATCTCCTATCAGCATGGATTCAACTAAGCAGGTATCATAATTTCTCCAACCCACCCCAATAAGAATGTAGAGAAAACACCATTGGAATGAATGTTAACTAGGTGTATTCATGTTTTTCTTAAACAGTCTCTGTCTGAGAAACAAGCAAAAGAATTGCGAGATACTCGTTGTAGGAACCTTTTGGAGAACCAAAACAGTCGGTTGGTCATCTGATTTACTGCTGTGTTCGTAGCAGACAGTTTATTACTGTTACTTATTTGGATATAAACATTTCAGGGGAAAGAAAACTAAAGATATTGTGGCTTCATTTGAGGCATGCAAGTCGAAGCCTGTACATGCAACCAACCCCCAACTGCAACCGAAAAGGATTCTTCCTCTTCTTCCTGATTTTAACCGGTATGTATAATGTATTCTCTCTTTCTTCTATCTGCATACTTATCAGTTATCAGTAAGAACTTGTTAGCTACTTTCCTTGCTTGAGAGTCTTAAGGGGAGAATGTGTTATTTTCCTTGTGTCCATTTTGTAATCGTGATTTATGTACTATATTGTCCTTTACAAGATCTCAAAGAGGCGTAAACTTCTTCATGAGAGATTCCAAACGTTTGTCTATAACAGTTTGAAAGTAGCTCTTGTTAATGATTAGTAAACTGGTTATAAATGTTGTACTAGTATTTACTAATGAGTTAAGGAACTTGAATTTGCGACCAACATCCTTCCACATGCAATCATGCTGGGATATTTCCAACCAAACCAATAAACATAAGAACTTTCAGAATTACAAATACAATCTTGATAATTTTCTATTTTACAAATTGCACTCTCGAAATGGGGTATTTATAAAACAACTACAAACCTCAATGGATGAAAGTGTTTTTGAAAAATACAATATGAGGTTTTTGTAACTGATTCATATCTGATAATCTAAAAGGGAAACCTTTAAGGTTCAATCTGGTTACAAACAGAAAAACAAAAGGCTATCTTCCAATATTACAATCACCACCTTATTATTTGTTTCTTTGTTACAAGTTCAAAAAATAAAAACCTCAAGAAATCATACTTGTTAAACAAATAAAAACCTCAAGGGGTCGTTTGTAATAACTATAAGAAGTATTTGTAATTATATAAATAGATAAGTTGTTTTTGATGGATAGTGGACATGTTAAATAAAAAATTGCCATTATTTTCCCAAGGCTTGCTGCATAATTTGCTGGATCTAAACTTGTCAATGATTCGTATTTTCCAGGTATCAAGACCAGTTTGTGGTTGCAACCTTTGATAATCATCCAACTGCAGATTCAGATATCTACAGGAAACTGAGTGCAGAAGAGAGGGAAGAGTATGAACATAGAGTAAGTAATAATTTGGATTTTAATCATTTTATGCAATCACTCTCTCAGCAGAATTGTGTATTCTGGATAACGCAAGTTACCTTGATTGTGTCATATTCTCACTGATCAGGAGATTAAGAAAAGTATTGACTATCGGTAAAAGGTGTTGTGCTGAGTGGATAGGATTTTCCCCTCCAATTATCTTCTAATAATTAGACCTCTTGTATAAAGGCTGATTAAATAGGCACAGATTCTCGCATATAATGGATTAGTTTTTAATTAGGTTGAGGTTCAGGGTTTTACTAACTACTGTTCTTGGATCATCTAATAGATTTATTTTTTATCGTTTTGGAGGATGTTAGGATATAAAATTGCTGTTCTAATGTGCATTTTATTACTTGTCAGGCAATTATGAAAAATTATGGTTCCTTAAACTCCGATGCAGAGAACCCTGATAAATTTTTGGCATACATGGTGCCATCAGTTGATGAGGTAGAATAGTTGTTTTTTTCCAGATTAAAAATTGTAAAAATTGTTAAATTTACGATTTTTTGCTCAAGATTATTGTTCACATTCTTGTTTGTGGTGGCAGATAGAGAAGGATATATATGACGAAAATGAAGATGTCGGATATACATGGGTCCGCGAGTATCACTTTGATGTACGTTTATATCTTAATTTATTATTATTGTTGTTGTTGTTGCTGTTATTTATTATTATTGTTGTTGATTTGACAGGTGCGTGGTGATAACGTCGATGATCCTACAACATACCTCGTCACATTTGGTGAATCAGAAGCCAAATACATGGTTAGGCTTCCACCATCCCCCTTCTTCAACTTGTAATAAATTTATTTCATTGGAATGCATTGTACTGATTTTTATCTTTGTGTTTAGCCGCTTCCAACAAGGTTTATGCTGAGGAAAAAGAGGTCAAGAGAAGGAAAACCAGGCGAGGAGGTGGAACAATTTCCGGTCCCTAAAACTGTGACTGTAAGGAGGAGATCCACCGTGGCTGTTCATGAATTGAGAGACGAAGAGGTATGCCAAAAAATGTCAACTCCTCTGTAGTCTTGAATCGACTTACTCCTTAGAAAATGAGTAATCACAAAATTCCACCCCCGTCCAAATATACTCTACTATTATGATAGAAGTCTCATGGTTTTATGTTTGACCAGGATTTTGTAGATTCAAAAGTAACCTCAAGAAGCGGAAGGGATGGTATGGATGGTGGTGGTAGACTGCGCAGAATGGTTCAGGAGACGGATGCCGATAATTTCAGTGGAGCTGAGGATGATATGTCTGAGTAGTTGTTGTCCTTTTGATATTAAGAATCATGTAGGAAACCTAGAACTACATTTTCTATTTTCTTCTAACTTGGTTCTACAGGAACTACATATAATATATATATATCACATGTTTCATGCTATTTTTTTTTTCTCCCTTTAAAAGTAAAAATCTAGATTCTGTTGGGATAAAGAAACTACATTTGTTGCATAACCTGTATATATTTTGGGTGGGATAGAAGGGATTTACAATGTAATTACAAGTTATGTTTTTAAGCAAACATAATTCAGACTCTAGAATTGCTATCCGTGATCGGCCACATTTGCGGTTCAAACTCAGTTTTATAAAAAAGAATTTATGTTCAAACATCACCCAGAAGTCATATTCAAGTATGTAACTTGGCTAGTCTATCAAAGAATTTTAATTATCTTTGGAAACAAAAACATCACAAATGGACTGAAGCAATTTTTTTCTTCAGCTTTGGTACGTCTCAACACTCGAAACATTCTCTCCAGAAGACGGTGATGACTTATCACTAAGGTATAGCGAGTTGGAAGCGGCAAGGAGGGCTGCCCCGATGCCTGATCCATCATTCGAGTGCTCGAACACAATTCCTGTTGAGTTCTCTCCGAGTAACTCGTTTAAAGTGTTCTCTAAGCACTTTCTGTATTCTGCATAGTGCTCGTACAGGCCGCCATCCATGGCAACCACCGTCTTCTTACCACTGCCCTCTGCATCCAGAGTATCTCTTCCCATTTTCTTCAGGACACCTAGGATGCCCGCGGCGGCTGTGCGGGCCCCACGCGTGGCCACGATGTTGCAGAGCTCGACCACAACACGCCTTGCTTTCAGGGACGTGCTGGATATCTGAGGCAGACGATGATGTCATATATATAACGATCTCTGGTTTTTTTATCAAGAGCGTAAAAATGGTGGTGTTAATAAAGTTAACATGGTCTGGGATGGGCCAAAATTTCTTCGGTTGCTGATTTTCGAACGACCAACCCCTGTTACATTTTTGAAATCTACAACAGTGACTTGAATAAATAGCTTTAAAATAGGAGCTGAAAGATTTTACCTCTAATATATTCTTGAGTTTCTCGTCAACTACTCTCAGGTCAGAGGATGTATCCTGATGCATAGCTGACATTTCAGGAGTCCTACACATATATCAGGTTTGCAAATATTCACTTCAGGTTTGCATTTCTTTTACAAATCACCCCTCAGCATGTGTAATTTGCAAATAAAAATAGCCGCGTTTTTTACATAATGAGGCTCATTCACAAGCATAGTGTTTGCACATTGCACTTAACTATTTTAGAAATTATATCCGGTTAGCCATCCATTTATCCTCTTTCTCATAATTTGTATGTGCTCATAACAGAAGCAATAAGCCAATAACCCATTTAGTGGGTATCTTTTTAACTGATAAACATATGGCTTCATTAAAAAAAAATTAAAAAATACCTCAACACGAATGGCATTTTAAGTTTGGGCGGGACCTCTTCGCCAAAGAAAGAAGCTTCTTCTGCCAACTTAAGCAAAACTCTGCGTAAAATCTCTCCCAAGTACATTCCAGAAGTCATCTTCTCAAATATCTACAGAAATAAATGAATATAGCAATCAGGTCCCGTAGACAATAATCTGAATTGAATAAAATTATAATCGGCGTATGAATAGATGCATATGTTGTTTCTACACATCCACAACAATTTAGAGATCAAAACATCCATGCATGGTCTAATGGTCATACACTCATACTCCTTATTAGTAATATGATTGAAGGTTAACAGATGGGATTTGAAAATTAAAGAGAGAAAAATGAAAAGGTCTAACAGTAATATAAAGTTTATAAACAGACATGCATCTCAATTTGCATGCAACGTTTTTTCATTTGTACCTGTTCACCAGGATTTACACTCTCGACATCCAAAGCATGGTCATACTCCGTCAATGAAAGATGTGAAGATCTGAAGTTACCCCACTCCATATTTATAACCTAAATTGTATAAGATAAAGGCCTTCAATATTTACCTTTTAACTTTTACCGTGGTAACGGAGCAAATGATTAAAGAATTTCCTAACCATTTCTCCAGATTTTGGCAAAGGACCATGCCACTTTGGAATGGCTTGGGCACGTTCTACATATGCGGCATTAGTTCCAGTACCTAAAATCACGGCTACAGAAACATCTTTGTTGGTATATCTTCCTCCAGCTAATGTCCCGATTGTATCATTAACCTGGCATGACCATTAAGATTGTAAACTGCATACATGGCTAAAAATATCAATTAGTTATTCAGTTATCATTCAAAGTTGCAAATACGCCTCCACACACGCTTCCATTTTACAAATCGCACGCAATGGGGTAATTTGTTACACAGAAAAGGTATTTGTAATTTCGAAGGAGCTTTTTTTTTTTTTTTAATTGAGCTAGCCAAATATCACACAAATAGTTTTTAAACTTATCCAAAAGTTTTTTATATACTCAGTAAAAATAAACAAACGGATACTCACCAGAGCTGCTACCCGCATGTCGACATTCTTTCTTTTTAAGGCTTTCGTTAGTTCACCAACCACATCTTGGCCAACCTAAATAAATTAATACGCAGTGAATTTAATCATTAGTCATAAATGAAAGTGTTTTTAATTAAGTGCATTAACTTTCATATTGTGGGACGAACGTGCAGCGTGACAATACTTACTACGTATTATATAACACTTTTGCCTATTCATATCTTACCATACTATATTACTACATCATCCAAAATATTAGGTTGCTAGGTTAGTCTTTTCATATATATATATATATATATATATATATATATATATATATATTGTTTTTAATTGTAAGTAGTGTGATAATTAAAAAAAACTCATTGTTGGGGTAAAATTTATTGTTTACCATAAATCAAATTTTGCTCAAACTAAAAAATTTACTGCCTTTTCGCGATTCACATAGTACATATGCAATCCTTTGTAAAGAAGATTCAATCAATTATTTATGTTATACATTTATAGGGTGATGATGATCACGATTGAAAGTTACCAATCACAGCCATGAAGTATAAAACAACTACCATTGACAACATAATAGCACTGAAATGAAATGAAAACAAGGTAATGTAGCTTAAATGGAAAAATAAAATAAAAAATACCGTGTCATCAATATTGAATCCTTTAGTCCACCTAATAAGTGTTCCTGAATTTAAAGAAGTTTGCATCACTGGGAATGAGAATGTGAAACCTAGCTCCCTTTGCCTTCCGGGAGGTTGCTCGTGAAATAACTGTTCCTCTTTGTCAACAAAGTTCGCAAGTTTTTCCGCAATATAATCAAAAAGTGCCTGAAAATAAAATAATTGCTCTTCAGCATTCATTCATCACAAAAAAAAAATAAAAAATGGAACGGTCAAAGCATTCAAAATTCAGGAATACTTCCATAATGTTCGATAATCTAAAATATAATGTTCGTAATAGGGTACACACCATGATCAAAGTTTTTTGTAATATAAGCCCCTACAGTAAATTTCTTACATCTGAATTTCCTCTCATCAATTCTTCGGGAATCGATGCCTCGTCAAATTCCTGGTGAACGATTCCGCCTTCTCTGCCTCCTAACCGGACCCGCAACACACGGAAGTTTGTGCCGCCAAGATCAAGAGCATAAAAGACTCCTTCCTCATCACTAAGATTATTCAAAACAAACACGTTCAACTGTAATAAAAGTAAGGACTGCATAAAAAAAGATATCCACAAATCAAGTCTGTGCATAAGTGAACGATCGAATGTTCATCAAACCTTCTACGAGCACAGAACACGCGTCTACACTATCTACGATACACACGTAAGTGATAAATCCATACATTTAAATATGAGCAAGTGAAATGATTGATGATAACCATTTCTTCATCGGAATAATTTCACAGCAGTATATCACAACCCTAAACCCTAAACACATTTTGACTCAAACGAATATAATTAAATTAATAAATAAATTACCCGGTGGGGAGATTGTCAACGAAGCTAATCAGCATCTTCAATTTGCTCCCACCCTCAGATGCCAAACCGGCGTGCATCTCCACGGTCATGGCGTCGGCGAGCTGCTTCAATTTCCCGTCGGGGGTCCCACATTTCTCCTCGAACTCCTTCACGATCGCCACGCATCGGGTCCACCTCCCGGAGCTTTTCAACCGCTGTCTTACCACCATCGCCGCAACCCCGACCGCCGCAGCGGCTCCGATCACCGCCGCCCCGACCACCACTTTCCTCATTTGCCTTTGTTGAAGATTAAATATTTATAGTGATTTCCAGTTCGTTTTTCGGGAATCGGGATTGAAAATACAGATCGAATCAAATGTTACAATATAGGTCGGGAAGGAGTAAAAGAAAAACTGAAAGGTGCAGAGAAATCCGGAGAAAGATTTTAGAGTGAGGGAAAGTGTAAAGAGGATGTTGAAATTCTATTTTACGGATCGTTTGTTTCATTCTATTTTTTTTCTTATTTCAGTTACTTATTTTAAATTATCTGTATCAAATACACTTTCTATTTTCTAAATATTTTCACAATTTTTTATTTGTACTACATCTTTTTTTTACCTATTTTTCCACTTTTATACATAACTAATTAAATTTTCACTTTAAATATTAAAAAAAATTACTTTTTTTACCAACATCATGATATAAATAATAATATTTCTTGAAAAAATTATTATGGCGAAGGAAGAGTATTTTGTAATTATTTCAAAAATAATTTACAGGAGTAACTTTTTTCTGGCAATTTATACTTTATTCCTAAGAGTACGATTTTAATTGTACACCAGTATTATATTTTTATGTATTTATTGATAAATATTCATTGTGTGTATGCTAATTTAAAGAATATAATAATTGTTTTTTAAATGAAGATTTCTTAATTATTAAATTATGATTTTATTGAACTTTTATATTTTAAAGGGTGAGAGTAAGATTCTAATTGTACTCGAATATATGTATTGCTTTTTTCTCTTATTTTAAATAAAGATTGACTAAATTAATCACTACTTTATAAAACTTCAAAATTCAAAACTCAAACCATATTAAATGTCAAATCACATACTATATGTCTAACTTCCTCCCATCATATTCATCATGTCTTAAATCAGGTTGCCAAAAAATTCACTCCCAAAGTCGCAATGAGTACTATGTTTGCCACAAATTGATATTAACCCCAACAACTTCTGGAAATTCAAAAACAACCCCTCAACAACATTTTTGCAGTGGGGATATATTATTGTACTGAAAGTGGCAATGGTATCTGAACAGAATCAACCCTAAAAGTCAAAGGGAAAGATTTGTAGAGTACATATCATTATTGACAGCTTTTCATCTGTTGGATTTATTTGTACAAATGTATCAAATTTTTTTTTGATAAGGAGGAGAGACGAGAAACTCCACCCCCACCCGATCGGAGGTCCCTCGATCGGGTAGGATGTAAATCGAGGGATGTGCCCGAGTAGCAGACACCTGTGCGAGAGAGCCAACATGTCGAACCCCAGGACAAACCTTCATAATATTTCAATGAAAATTTGCCCCACCCGAGGTTCGAACCCTGCGTCGCCGGGGAATTTCACCCACATCATCACAGGCCTTACCACTCGACTATGCCCCTGGGGACTAAATGTATCAAATTTCTTCACTCATAGTTAAAATATCAAATTGTCATTTATTTTTGTCATTTTTGTTTTATATAATTAATTTTAAGTAGTGTGGATGAACATTTAAATAGAAAGTTAAGTAACGTACTACATTGAGAATAACAAAATACTGTACAGTGATCTCAAAGTTTAAATAAAAGTGTTTTTTTTTTGGAAAAAAATATTAAAATACAATTTACAAAAATTTCATAATTTAAAACATTTCCAATAACTAAGTTCAAAATCTCTTTCTCAATTAACATGAAATAAGGTTTGAATTTATTCAACGGTGTCCTAAAAGATATTATATTATGTTTTTTTGTATGGTTTACAATAGAAAAAAAGACAAACGCTCATTTGAACTCAAAAAATGAAAACAAAAATGTCTAAATGTACACAAAATTTAAATTTTGAATTTTCTTTTATCATTTTGAAGTGACAATTTTGCAAAATTCATTTTGAAGTGATATTATATCATTTGAATTCATTTTGAATTTAAACAATTGTGAAGTGAATTTGCAAAATTGTCACTTCACATAATTTCATATTATTTTATTCTTGATAAATATATCAAACATGTTGCAAAATACAATAAAATACATGAAATTGAATTATTTATTTAAAATAATAAAATATTATTTAAATCATATTTTCACCCATGAAAACAAACATATTAATTCGTGATCATAGAATTCATTGCATCACGATAAATTCGTAAATTCGTAAATGAATGAATTGTTGACTCTTCCTTAATTGCCCACTACTTTAACAAACGAGCGTTTCATTTCCACACCACTTTTGTTGCCATTTTACAACTTTTTAAAATTGCAGGGGCTCTTTGCAATTACATCAAACCTCTTGGGTAGTTTTTGTAATTTTACCTGATTTTTCGTGTTCTCTCTTCCTCCACACCATATAAATAAATGGTTTCTAACTGCATTTACATTTACACTCTTCTCTTTTGCTTCTCAGTGTAAATTACACTCTAAATTCTCTATTATTATTTTTTATTTTAATTCTGAAATTCGAAACGCCAACAAATTAAAAAAAAAATGGGAAAAGCTACGAGGTGGCTGAGGGATTTTCTCGGGATGAAAAACGTGGACAAAAAATCGAATCTTGCCGAGAAAAAAAGGTGGAGCTTCGTCAAATCCGGGAAAGAATCCGGCCCGTTGAGTCGGACTCCGCCAGACGCCTCCGATTGGATGAGATCTCACCTCGCTGATACAGAGAAGGAGCAGAGCAAGCACGCCATTGCGGTGGCCGCAGCCACCGCCGCCGCCGCGGACGCGGCAGTCGCCGCCGCTCACGCCGCGGTGGCTGTGGTCAGGCTAACCAGCCAGGGCAGCAGAGGGGGTTCGTGGTTTGCAGGTGGCAGAGAGGGATTGGCCGCTGCCAAGATTCAATGTGTGTTCAGGGGCTATTTGGTAATTTCCTTTTCCAATTTCCTTTGATTCATTGATTTTTTTTTATTTACTTATTGCAATTTCGATGTGGGCTTTATAATTCTTGTAGTTATTTGCAGGGGGATGAATTTTGGTTCTTGAATTTTCAAAAATCAAAAGTAAAGATGTCATTTTTATGTTTTTTTTTTGTTAACACTGTTTTTGAATTTAAATTTTTTTTGGAGAAAATTAAAATATTTGATTTTGGTAATATTGGAAGTAACATAAAAATCCAAACTTCTAGTAATGACAGATCACAAATGTATGTAAGAGGTTTCCATAACATAATTATTAGTACTCACATTGTTTTTGTGTGTGTTATGTGTGTAATCTTGAAACATAATTATCTTTCCTTATGTGCCACATTGTTCTTTTTATTTTCAAATTTGAATCTTGAACTCACAGATTTGTTTGGGCAGGCCCGAAAAGCGCTTCGGGCTCTAAAGGGTTTGGTGAAATTGCAAGCTATGGTCCGAGGCTTCCTTGTGAGGAAACGCGCTGCGGCTACTCTTCACAGCATGCAAGCTCTTATTCGGGCCCAGACTGTTATTCGCTCCCAAAGGGCCCGTCGCTCTATGAGCTCTCACCCTGAAACAAGGACTAGGAACTCTGTTGTAAGTTTGAATTCCGGGCCCTTAGTGATCAATATAATGTTTCGGTCTTATTTTTTTCTTGTGTGTTTTGCAGGATAGGTTTGAGGAGAGCAGGAGTGAGTTTCACAGCAGAAGGGGCTCATTCGAAGAGATCCCAAAAACAGTGGAGATCGACACTTGCAAGCCCAGATCGAGATCTCGAAGAATGAGCACTTGCTTGACCGATTATTCAGATGATCATCAATATTATCAAGTGGGGTCATCAGTACCAATGCCATGTCCAATCAATAATTTTCTCTGTGCTCGAGATATCGACTGGAGATTTGTTGATGAAGATTATAAATTCGCAACAGCCCAAAACACTCCGAGGTTTGGTAATTCGGGCCGGGCCCACGCTACACCGGCGAAGAGCATTTGTGGAGATAGCTTATTTAGGGCGTACTCGAACTGCCCTAGCTATATGGCGAACACGAAATCATTCGATGCGAAGCTGAGGTCTCATAGCGCCCCTAAGCAAAGGCCCGGTTCGGGCTTGAAGAAGAGGCTTTCGTTGGACGAGTTATCGGAATCGAGAGCTAGCTTTAGTGGTGTTAGAATGCAGAGGTCATGTTCCCAAGATGAGGTGGATTTGGAATCTTAATATAGTTTATTTGAATTTATGTTTAATTGATATTTTTATGGGTTTTTAGAGTTTGGAATTTGTTGCATAGATTGTGGGGCTTTTGAGTGTAAAAATGAAATGAAAAATGGAGTTATCCGAGAAAGAATGATCACACTTTTATTATTTTGGAATAGAGAGAGTACTAAATACTAGTAATATTTTCTACTTAAATAAAATTATTATTTTGTTTTAAAATCTTTACAAAAGTTTTCCTTCTCAATTCTGTATTTTTTTAATTTTAATCATTTGTAATCAAGTAGTGTGAACATGGAATGCTTCCTTTGACAACAAACAACTAATCCAAACTAGTTTTGGATGCACCCAAAAGTTTTGGGTCAAAATTTTCAATACGTGCTTCTTATGGACTAAAATTAAATTTATTTTTTCTTATAATAGTGCCTTTTTGCGTTCCAATTGTTGGAATATTCTTTAAGTTCGTACAACAGCAATACTATGTTTATTGTTTAACATTAATTTCACATTTTGATATATTATATTCTAAGATTCTACTTTTGATAAAAGTACCAAAAAAAGTCTTACCTTTCCTTTCCCCCTTTGAGCCCCAAACAACTTATTTGAGGCTTTTAATACAAACTTTTCATTTTTTTAGGTTGGCAAACTTTGGATTTTATAGGGGCCACGTGGCATCAAGTGGGATCAAGATTGAAGAGAATAGTGAAATATTATTGGTGAAAATTTTGGTCTTAAGTTTCTTATGAGTAATGATTAAGACTTGATTGTTATATTTTCTTGGAAATTGTGGAATATTTGCACCCTAAAATACACAAATGCTATTTGCACATTGATGCGACTGCATCGATGTGACAAATAGCATCCCTTAATATTTTTTTTTTAATTTTTTATATTTTAATTATTTAATATAAATATATTAATTTTATAATAAAAACACGTTTTTCGAAAATATTAATTAAAATTCATTTTTACCAAAACTAAATATTTTTACATTTTTGAAATCTACAAAATACGCAGGTAATATAAATATCAATTTTAAATATCAATTAATTTATGCGTTTCTACTTAATTGTACACGCAATTAAATTCATTCGATTGTCAAAACATATTAATTTTTTAATTTCTGAAAATTGCGCAATAAATATAAAAAAATACAACGATACTTCTAAAGTATAAAATTGTCATAAAAACTTTCAAACACCTTAATATAAATAAATTATACTATAAAATACTTATTATACTTTAAAATATTCAATAAATAATTAAAATATTAAAATAAGTTTAGCGCAATTACACACTCACATGTTAAAAAAATTGATTACATTAGAAAACATATAGGAAAAAAGTTTGATATAAATTTAAATTAGAAAACAAACAATAATTATACTAATAACATATTTTTCAAAAAAAATTGAAAAACTGATTTTTTTTAACTTGTTTTTTGACATCTTTGTCAGCCTCAAATTGATCATTCCGTTGTTGTGCATTATTGTTGTGCAGATAATTGTATAGATCCATTTGTTCTTGAAATTGAAACTCTAAACCATATGCGAGTCTCTTCTTTCCATCCAGTATTTTGATATCCACGGCACTGGATGATAGTCGAATCTCATATGCAAATGAAATAAAAGTTATAGTTATTATCTGCAAAAAATAAATTATAAATTATATAATAAAAACCATGAGTTTTTTTCTTACCAATATCCAATGATTATAATTGTTCACGTGGCCTAACACCACCCTTGCGCTCGGAAGTGCATGATAAGGTTTCAAAGCTACAGGAGGACATAAATATCCGCCAGTTTCTCCGAATGTCATTATGAAGATATTATATGTAGTTGCAGCCACGTATCCACAGTCAGGTACTGAGAAATAGTTAGCCGGACTGCATGGACCATCGAAGTGATTAATAGTTTGGTCCAAGGATGACATGGTTGTAAGACCACCTATAACATTATCATATAATTCTGTTCTATCGCGGAGATCACGTAGCATATCACCTCTTATTGTACGCCATTGATCTTCATTTCAAAGGACTGCTAGAGCAACAACTCTAAAACCGCAATTACCGTCTCCAACCACATCCGTGTATGATTCAATATATTCTCTTATGTAGGGAGGAAAATATTTCTGTTGGAATAGGTGACCGGCGAGCCAACGGTTGGCCGAGCGGTTAACCGTATTCCGTTATATAACGGTTTATTTCGTTAATTAATGAAACCTATATTAATGGCATATACTATATCTGCTCCCAATGTTGAATCATAGATATAGTCATGTACAGTTACACATGTTGTATGAATTCGGTTTTGTGGAAACCGAGAGATAATTCTGTTAACGCAACGTAACTGGTCAAACTCAGTTCCTAGTCGATGGGTTACGCCAATAACAAGGATACCCGGCCTTTCCCCCTTGAGACTAGCACTTAGTGTATGTGGGCTAATCTCGAGCCTCGGTGTTGGGACATCGACATACTTGAGTGGGTGCTCACTGTTGATGAGTTCACTGAACCCCCTCTCCCTGGAATCTCTAAGTGGTTATCACTGATCGAGTAGAGAATTCCATAATATAGTTGTACACAATTAATCCTTAAGACCCAGACATCACCGTGACTTCATCAGAGGACTAGCTGTATCGTGACGTGTCTCTGATTCCCTGGAAAGGGAGTAAGTCGAAAAAGGAGACAATGTTCGTGCAGTTCGAAATCTGATGTGAAGTCTGTGCATGGTAGTAGGGGATCTGGTCGCTTGATATAGATCATGGATGTCCTGTGTGTTCTGATGGTTCGTAGTCCCGGAATCTCTGGCCAGAGTTGAATAGTGAGGTGATTAGAGAAATGTGTTTCTCTGAATCAATCACGAATGGATTTTACGAAACCTAGAACGTACGCACAGTTATCAAACTCAACAAGAGATCTCGATTAACCAATATCTCTAGTTTGATCGGGACATATGTATCGGAGGGATCGTACTGTACGCTAACTATATTACAAGGTTCTTGCAGGCACTTCATTTGTATCTAGGGAATTAGTGAAGCGTGGCTGCTAGACGCTCGTCACTGATTCGTTGGGCACCGACTTGTTCGGAGATTAAATAATATGATTATTAATCTAAAACTCTTGGGAGTAGTTGAAATAAGAACAATATGTTGTTCGAATCACAATATGTTGTGAGCCCACGGCTAGTTATACACCTGAACCATTGAGGGTCACATTCTCGTGTAAACCGATCCTTGAATACGATCATGTATTAATTAACTGTTAATTAAGTACATATAGTCGGAGGTCAATATGATTGAATCCGAGATTCATAATTGTGATTATGAGTTGGAAATAATACTGAGCTAAAGAAAACGGACACGATGGTGTACACTTTCTATTTTGGGAAATTTCCCGATTTAGCAGTACCCCTGAAATGGGCATTCCGATTTTGTGAAATTGGAAATTTTTGTTTTTATCTCATATTGATGAGAAAATTAAAACGAGAAAGAAAATATAATCGTTATATTTTTCGGAGATGAAATTGATTGTCAATTTTGGAGAAACGTAATGACGGCTAATGTATTGGGCCGGCTAGGGTTAATGGATCCGATCCATTAGGGTTTGAGCCCAACAAGCTCCTTTCTTCACCTATAAAAGGAGCCTCATAGGCATGAGAATAAACACACCAAAGTGAAGAGCTCAAAACCCTAGCCTCACTTTCTCTCCTCTCCTCTCTCCCTCTCGTCCGCCCCTCGGCTCCTCCCTCGGAGGACCGCCGACAACCGGAGCCGCCGCCCGCCGCCGCCTAGTGCCGCCGCCGGCAGCCGCCTCCCCTCGCCGGAATCCGATTCCGGCACCGTTTTTCCGGCCCGTTTTTCCCGTCGTATTCTCCCTTACGTGTTTCTAGTGCAATACGTAAGTTGGATTACCTATACGAGGTGAAACCTGATTAGACGAGAGACGCCGAAGGAACGCCCGAGTCACGCCCGTGCGCTCCAGCCGTGACACACGAGTCCAGCCGAGAGCCCCGCCACTCGCCCTGCTCTCCCCGCACACGACCCGTGCCGTCCCTGCGTCGCATCCGCGCGACTTCCGACGAACCTCGTTTCGTTCGATGAATCCCTGAGGTACTTACGATTAAATTTAAATTTAATTGTTTGCGTTAAATGTTTGCGCTGTGGGATTTTTAATTGATATAGAAAAATTAATTGTGATTAATTTAAATGTCAATTAAATTCAAATTGATTCGAATTAAATAATATGATTATCTTAATTGTCAATTTGACTCAAACTGATTATGTGCGCATGTTTACGTAATTAATTATATATGTGTAATTAATTAATTTGATTAAATTAATTGCACAATTTAAGTTGATTAGAATTAAATAATATGATTATGTTAATTGTCAATTAATTATGTCTGTATGTTTACGTAATTAATTGTAATATATTAATATGATTAATATAATTGCGCTATAAGTAATATATTAATATATTTAATATAATTGCGCTGGAAGTAATTAATTTATATGATAAATTTAATTGCGCTAAATTTAATTTATGTAGTATGGGATGCATGAATTAAATATTTAATTATTTGATAATTAAATTAAATGGTGAATTATTGATTCTAATAGATTTGAATTAAATCAATTAATGCATGTAATATTGAAAATATGATTTTCAATAAAATAAAATAAATATAATGTAAAATGTTTACATTAATGAAAAACGGTTTTTCATAAAATTTTTGTTTTCCGCTGCGTATACATGCACGATCCCAACAATTTCTCCATCTTAGAGCCTCGTAATGTTACCCGTGACTCACTCTGGCGAACGCTACTGTAGCGCGGTGAAATCTGTTGAGAATTTAAGAAACTTGAAGGTGGAGAGTTTGGAGAGGGTGGTCTTGGACCGTGTGAAAAGCTCGCCCGATGTTGATTCTCTTCAGGAGAGCTCGTCCAAAGATATGATGTGCTATTTCTATGATGAGTTTCAGGTGGAATATCCTGATATGCATTTGTGGCCGCCACTCTTCCCTTACCCTTTGGCTTTTTAGAACTCTTTAGTCCGACAACTTTACACCATTTCTCCCATCCTGAAGGTTCACGTTCGGTAATTGGAGGCTTCTTATAAGGTTCAACTGCCGCTGGTGCACTAACGTATTCTGTGTCTTTGAATAGTTTTTTCCTCATGGTAGTACCACTTGAAAAATCTATATTCAATGTTCTCCAGTAAATATCAATATTATCTAAAGGGATACTCTGTCCGCATGACATGTACTGAAGAAGCCTGCAATTGCACGGAATACCGTGTGTCCTCCACAGATAACACCCGCATTTATTTTGACCTAGATCTCTTGCCCCTTCTGCGATTATCAGTTCGAAAGCCTTAAACGTGACGTTGCGAACTAGATACCTGAACAATTTGCAGTTTAACACATCAGTCCTCGTCTTGTTGGCGTTAATCATCGATTGTTTTTTTATCTCCCCTATTTGCAACTCCACGACTTGATGAATTTGGTCGAACACATAGTCAAATGTGCAATTACTGCCGTCGAGATTGGCTTTCACCCTGTGATGCTCTTGTTCAGCCCTGTAATTCAAGTACAAACAGGTTTCACATAAGAACTCGTAATATTATATATATATATATATATATATATATATATATACTACAAATATTTATATAAACAAATATATTTAAAATAATTGTAGGTTTACCTGTTTGTCGTGTAGTTTCCATAGTTCAGTCGATGATCGATATGCGCACTTAAAACTCTGTGTGCATGCTTCGAAAGCCACGTCTTTTCACAATAGCGAATTAGTCCAGGATAGTGCTCGTATTGTTGCTTTACCCATTCCCATCTAAGCAAAAATTCTTCATGTGTAGCTGCTTCAATTGCCCAATTCCATCGATGTTTGAAACATTCAGCAAATTCTTTATTGAAACCTGGTTGTTGTAGAGCCCTTGTTAGAACACATTGCTCTATGTGGCGACTGCATAACTGTTTCTGAGAATTTGGAAATATTTTATCCACGGCTTTCATCAACGCGATATCCCTATCCGTAAGGACAATTGTAGGTTCAACCCTCCAGCTCAAATATTAAATTTAATCTTACACGCTTCACTGGAGCATGAATGTCAATCACACGGAATATTCCACGGAATATTCCGATCCGACAGCCGGCAGGTTGCAAATTGTAATATTGCTTATCCTGTGGTACTGATCGGTAAAAGTTTTCCGACTAGGTTGCAAAGTGTAAAAACCCCATATACTGAGGTGGCAAAGTGTATTTAGCCCTTAATTATATATGTGTAATTAATTAATTTGATTAAATTAATTGCACAATTCAAGTTGATTAGAATTAAATAATATGATTATGTTAATTGTCAATCTGATGCAAATTAATTATGTACGGATGTTTACATAAACTCAAGTTGATTAGAATTAAATAATAGAATTATGTTAATTGTCAATTTGACGCAAATTAATTATGTCTGTATGTTTACGTAATTAATTGTAATATATTAATATGATTAATATAATTGCGCTATAAGTAATATATTAATATGATTAATATAATTGCGCTGGAAGTAATTAATTTATATGATAAATTTAATTGCGCTAAATTTAATTTATGTAGTATGGGATGCATGAATTAAATATTTAATTATTTGATAATTAAATTAAATGGTGAATTATTGATTCTAATAGATTTGAATTAAATCAATTAATGCATGTAATATTGAAAATATGATTTTCAATAAAATAAAATAAATATAATGTAAAATGTTTACATTAATGAAAAACGTTTTTTCATAAAATTTTTGTTTTCCGCTGCGTATACATGCACGATCCCAACAGTGGTAGGTTCTGAAATTGATTAATTGTCTATGAATATAATCGCCATGCTGTTTGTTGAATTGATTGATTTAATGTTGTTTAATTGTGACTCAGTTGTTTCTATTAAGATATTTATTTTTATCTAATAGATTGAAACAATGTCTAATTTGTTATAACAATTCAATGTCGAACATGAATGCACCTCGGGGAGTGATTCATCTAGACTTGTTTTTTTTAAAACAAATTAGAGACATCGAGCCATATGATGGCATGATTCGATGGTCTGCTCGGCTCCCCCATTTATGGGAGATAGGGTCGCTCGCATGATGAATCGCTGGTTAGAAACCTCGAGTTTCACTTACGAGACATCACGTTTTGATTATTAAGATATTAATAAATTGAAATAGAAAGGAAGTATCAATATTTAATTTACTAAAATTATTTATTGACCAATTAAATAATTGATTTAAATATTCGATCAACAAAGTGATAGATTAATTATTTGATTTAATTGTTAAATCAAGTTAATTAATAGAGCACCATTTAATTTACATAACTCGTTTTAATTGTGATTAAATGCTATGTGAATTATGTGAGATAAATATATTGTGATATATGTTATGATCGTATGTGCTCGTTAGGATGACCTATAGAGGACATAGTTGTTAAGAATCAACAATCGATCACTCACTTCATTCTCTCCTGAGAATGTATAACGATTATTCTGATGAGATAACCAATCCTATACTCCTCCATTCTCTCCCGAGAATGTATATCAAGCCTTAAAGGAGAACCGATGTGTCGTTCTTTCTCCTTTCCTTCTACCGACAATAAATTATGTGAAAGCCACTTACAAGTAGTATGGTATGCCGTGTTAGCGGGGAGTACTGCTTGTGAGTTAAGCTGTAATTTATTGACATAAGATGGAGAGGTGTTAGCTACGATTATTTTAAATATGTGTGGTCGGATAGATTAACTATGGGCTTACACATGTTTATTGGAGTCCAACTTTCACTTCTCACATCGGTAGGTCGGTCTTGACACATGGTTGACTTTGAAGGGTACGATTAACGTAGTTCATTGTCATGGTGAGGAAAAGTAATCTTTAGGGTCACATAGAGATGTGATTGAAAATGTTTCTACCTTTAGGTGAATGTAATCGGGCTAGATTAACTACGGGTTATATTCACGCTATTGGACCTAAAGCCCAACTAAGGAAAAATAAGTTTTCCCGTCTGTCTGCTAGAGGATAGCGGAATTCGAAAAATTTAGTGGGAGACAATTAAATGATAATGACCATACATTTAATTGTAATCATTAATAACGAATTATCTCAATGTTAATCTTCTTAATATTTCTCAGTAATATTCTCTAAGATATCCCGTAACATCGATACTCGACCAATCCAAACTCACTGGCCCAAACCATTTGAATTGGAATCTCAATCTTGTGATTTAAAATGATGAGTGCCTCTATGTACTTGAGAATAGATTATTTGATAATCTCACTCAACCTTTGACTGCTGAGGAATGCCACTTATGAGAAGTGGATTTCTAGTTCTTATGAATCGTTCATTATGAACTACAACATGAACAAAGCTCGATCCTTCAATGGATAAGTTGTTCAAGATGTTGATCAAAGAGTCAACCAACAATACGAGAAATTTGTTCTCATTATTGCTTCTTCATGAAAGAAGTGTTCTTCTTGAAGAAAATGACGGAAATGGTTTCCGGTCTAAGTGTAAAGATGGATAAAGGTGATACTAGAAGGGCGACTAAGAACAAGGTCAACAAATGAGTTGATGACGCTTGCCATCGTTGTGTGAATAAAGGCCATAGGGCCATAACTGCTAAAATACCTTAGGCAGAAACGTTCTGACAAAGGTTCGTATTGGGTTATAGTTATTCTATTGTTTTGAACAATTGATTATTTGTTTCATCTAAATTTAGAAACCTGCTGTTAATAGAAATGTTCTATTATTAGATCTTACTTCTATATTTGATATAGAAGGTAAATGTTTTAATTTTGTTTTGGAAATCCGATTTCCTTTATACAAAAGAAAGCAAATATGATTTGCTAAAGACGATAAACAAATAAACAAGAATGAACTAAACCCAAATATCAGCAATTGATAGAAGTCAAATCCCCGCACAACTTTAGCACGCTAGTTGAGTGTGTTGAAGATCTATTGGATTTGATCCAAACGGAGATGTGTGATCCACTAATGTGTTACTGGTGGGGGTGGTTTTCAACTACCAAATGTACTTATGAAGTACACGTCTCTAATTTTGAAGTGTTCAATAATTTTAGACATCAAAGTAGGAAACCAACTTGGTTGCTATATTACGATATGATCGTGGTAATAAATATTTAAGCACCAAGCTTATTGACTATCTAAAAGAGAATACGATTCTCTGGCAATGGACTCCGTCTGGAACTCCTTAATTGTATTAAGTGTCCTAATGTTGGAATCGAACTTTGTTGGACATTGTTCGATCCACAAAGGGGTTCACCAAATTGTCGACGAAACTGTAAAAGTCCTGCACTTTTGACAGTCGTCCAATTGCTGAATAGTGTTACCACCAAAGCAGTTAAAACCACACCATATGAACTTGGGCACTCCCGTATCCTGCTTACGTGAAGCGGCTAGTGGGAGATAAGTTGGATAGTAGATCCGGCTTATGCCATTTTGTGGGGTATCCTGAACATTCACAAGGATACCTGTTCTACTATATTTCTAAAACAAAATGTTTGTTTAAAGAAATGTTGCCTTCTTAGAGAAGAAGTTTCTATTCGATAGAAAAGGCAATATAGTAAATCTCGAAATAGTTCGAGAATATGAACCACACTATGAAGTTCAAACACAAGTACTTGGAGATGAACCAATTCAACAAACCACTAATATACCTCTTCATCTATCGGTTCGTAAATCCGAAAATGTTCGGAAGGTACCTGGTAGACGGTTCCAACTTGATAATGATCAAGATAAAGTTGACGATGGATATGATCCAATAAACTTCAACTGATTCGTATTGGATACGAATATGGGACATTGGCTTATTGCCATGAAATTCATAATGGACTGTATGTACTCCAACAAGGTTTGACCTTGGTAGATCCACCAAAGGGAATCGTTCCCAAAAGCTGCATATTGATCTATTAATTATGACGTGAGAGTATATATATAAAGGTGTGACCTTTAAAGCAAGGATGATGGCGAAAGAAGTTACTCAAAGACAATGTGTTGTTTATGAGGTAACCTTTCCATCAGTCGCTATGCTTAAGTCCATTACAATTTTGCTGGCCATTTCTGCATAGTACGACTATGAGATATGGAAAATAGATATGAGGCCTACTTTCCTTGAACGTGATATTATGGAAGAGTTGTAGCGCAGCCGGAAGGCTTCATATTTTCTGGAAAGGAGCAAAAGGTTTGCATACTCCAGCAATCCATTTATGGATTGAAACGAGCATCCCTAAAATGGAACATGTGTTTTAAATACAATAGTCAAAGCGTTGACTTGGTATAAAACTTAAAGGTACCTTGTATTCAAGAAGGTTAGTGGGAGCGCAGTGAAATTTAAGTGTTGTACGTTGATGACATACTAATCATAGGGATGATTGAGTGATGTTGCAGTCAACGAAAGCACGGTTATCCACACGTTTCTCGAATAAAGGATTTGAGGAGAGGCATCCTACGTATTGTGATACGTCACTAAAGATATAGATCTAGAAGGATGCAAAATCTTCTCAATCCTTGTACATAGAAACTGTTTCTGAAATGGTTTAGCATGGAAGAATCCTGAAGAGATTCTTGCCAATGTCCCATGGGGTTCATCTCTCGTAATTCGTGTAACTGTAATGTTGATGGAATTCGAGGAGATGAAATGGACAACACATATATCTCCGCACTAGGGAGCATTATGTATGGCATGCTGTGTACTAGACGTGATATTGTAAATGTTGTGAGTGTCACAAGTGAATATCAGTCGAACCCAAGACCGGCTTATTTGAAGTCGTGAAGGACGAAATCCTTGAGCACTAGCAATCAAAAGCATTAAGGAATTGTTCTTAGTCTATGGGAGGTCCGAGTTGAATTTAGAGGTACTTACGAACTCTAGTTTTCAACTGGATGTGGATGACTAAAAGTCGATATCGGGATTCATATTCGAGCTTAAAGGTGGTGTCGTATGCTGGAATGGTTCCTGCAACGACTAATGATTCTACCACGAGAACCTGAATATGTTGCAGCATCTAAAGCTGTAAAAGAGACTGTTTTGGACACGGAACTTTATCCAAATGTTGGTTATAATTCCGGACGCAAATAATCAAGTAACTTGTACTGTGATTATACGGTGTCCTGTAGCGAATGCTAAGGAACCGAGATCTCATCAGAAGTCCAAACATGTACTTGAGAGAATATCATGTGATCTAAGAGATCAATGACAGAGGTGACGTCTGAGTCGAGAGTGTCACTTCGGAAGATAACTTTGTAGATCCCTGTACCAGGCCTTTATCTGAATATGTCTGCGAGAAACATCGAGAGTCGATGGGACTAAGATTCATGGATAGTTGGCTCTAGGTCAAGTGGGAGATTGTTGGAATAGGTGACCGGCGAGCCAACGGTTGGCCGAGCGGTTAACCGTATTCCGTTATATAACGGTTTATTTCGTTAATTAATGAAACCTATATTAATGGCATATACTATATCTGCTCCCAATGTTGAATCATAGATATAGTCCTGTACAGTTACACATGTTGTATGAATTCGGTTTTGTGGAAACCGAGAGATAATTCTGTTAACGCAACGTAACTGGTCAAACTCAGTTCCTAGTCGATGGGTTACGCCAATAACAAGGATACCCGGCCTTTCCCCCTTGAGACTAGCACTTAGTGTATGTGGGCTAATCTCGAGCCTCGGTGTTGGGACATCGACATACTTGAGTGGGTGCTCACTGTTGATGAGTTCACTGAACCCCCTCTCCCTGGAATCTCTAAGTGGTTATCACTGATCGAGTAGAGAATTCCATAATATAGTTGTACACAATTAATCCTTAAGACCCAGACATCACCGTGACTTCATCAGAGGACTAGCTGTATCGTGACGTGTCTCTGATTCCCTGGAAAGGTAGTAAGTCGAAAAAGGAGACAATGTTCGTGCAGTTCGAAATCTGATGTGAAGTCTGTGCATGGTAGTAGGGGATCTGGTCGCTTGATATAGATCATGGATGTCCTGTGTGTTCTGATGGTTCGTAGTCCCGGAATCTCTGGCCAGAGTTGAATAGTGAGGTGATTAGAGAAATGTGTTTCTCTGAATCAATCACGAATGGATTTTACGAAACCTAGAACGTACGCACAGTTATCAAACTCAACAAGAGATCTCGATTAACCAATATCTCTAGTTTGATCGGGACATATGTATCGGAGGGATCGTACTGTACGCTAACTATATTACAAGGTTCTTGCAGGCACTTCATTTGTATCTAGGGAATTAGTGAAGCGTGGCTGCTAGACGCTCGTCACTGATTCGTTGGGCACCGACTTGTTCGGAGATTAAATAATATGATTATTAATCTAAAACTCTTGGGAGTAGTTGAAATAAGAACAATATGTTGTTCGAATCACAATATGTTGTGAGCCCACGGCTAGTTATACACCTGAACCATTGAGGGTCACATTCTCGTGTAAACCGATCCTTGAATACGATCATGTATTAATTAACTGTTAATTAAGTACATATAGTCGGAGGTCAATATGATTGAATCCGAGATTCATAATTGTGATTATGAGTTGGAAATAATACTGAGCTAAAGAAAACGGACACGATGGTGTACACTTTCTATTTTGGGAAATTTCCCGATTTAGCAGTACCCCTGAAATGGGCATTCCGATTTTGTGAAATTGGAAATTTTTGTTTTTATCTCATATTGATGAGAAAATTAAAACGAGAAAGAAAATATAATCGTTATATTTTTCGGAGATGAAATTGATTGTCAATTTTGGAGAAACGTAATGACGACTAATGTATTGGGCCGGCTAGGGTTAATGGATCCGATCCATTAGGGTTTGAGCCCAACAAGCTCCTTTCTTCACCTATAAAAGGAGCCTCATAGGCATGAGAATAAACACACCAAAGTGAAGAGCTCAAAACCCTAGCCTCACTTTCTCTCCTCTCCTCTCTCCCTCTCGTCCGCCCCTCGGCTCCTCCCTCGGAGGACCGCCGACAACCGGAGCCGCCGCCCGCCGCCGCCTAGTGCCGCCGCCGGCAGCCGCCTCCCCTCGCCGGAATCCGATTCCGGCACCGTTTTTCCGGCCCGTTTTTCCCGTCGTATTCTCCCTTACGTGTTTCTAGTGCAATACGTAAGTTGGATTACCTATACGAGGTGAAACCTGATTAGACGAGAGACGCCGAAGGAACGCCCGAGTCACGCCCGTGCGCTCCAGCCGTGACACACGAGTCCAGCCGAGAGCCCCGCCACTCGCCCTGCTCTCCCCGCACACGACCCGTGCCGTCCCTGCGTCGCATCCGCGCGACTTCCGACGAACCTCGTTTCGTCCGATGAATCCCTGAGGTACTTACGATTAAATTTAAATTTAATTGTTTGCGTTAAATGTTTGCGCTGTGGGATTTTTAATTGATATAGAAAAATTAATTGTGATTAATTTAAATGTCAATTAAATTCAAATTGATTCGAATTAAATAATATGATTATCTTAATTGTCAATTTGACTCAAACTGATTATGTGCGCATGTTTACGTAATTAATTATATATGTGTAATTAATTAATTTGATTAAATTAATTGCACAATTTAAGTTGATTAGAATTAAATAATATGATTATGTTAATTGTCAATTAATTATGTCTGTATGTTTACGTAATTAATTGTAATATATTAATATGATTAATATAATTGCGCTATAAGTAATATATTAATATATTTAATATAATTGCGCTGGAAGTAATTAATTTATATGATAAATTTAATTGCGCTAAATTTAATTTATGTAGTATGGGATGCATGAATTAAATATTTAATTATTTGATAATTAAATTAAATGGTGAATTATTGATTCTAATAGATTTGAATTAAATCAATTAATGCATGTAATATTGAAAATATGATTTTCAATAAAATAAAATAAATATAATGTAAAATGTTTACATTAATGAAAAACGGTTTTTCATAAAATTTTTGTTTTCCGCTGCGTATACATGCACGATCCCAACAATTTCTCCATCTTAGAGCCTCGTAATGTTACCCGTGACTCACTCTGGCGAACGCTACTGTAGCGCGGTGAAATCTGTTGAGAATTTAAGAAACTTGAAGGTGGAGAGTTTGGAGAGGGTGGTCTTGGACCGTGTGAAAAGCTCGCCCGATGTTGATTCTCTTCAGGAGAGCTCGTCCAAAGATATGATGTGCTATTTCTATGATGAGTTTCAGGTGGAATATCCTGATATGCATTTGTGGCCGCCACTCTTCCCTTACCCTTTGGCTTTTTAGAACTCTTTAGTCCGACAACTTTACACCATTTCTCCCATCCTGAAGGTTCACGTTCGGTAATTGGAGGCTTCTTATAAGGTTCAACTGCCGCTGGTGCACTAACGTATTCTGTGTCTTTGAATAGTTTTTTCCTCATGGTAGTACCACTTGAAAAATCTATATTCAATGTTCTCCAGTAAATATCAATATTATCTAAAGGGATACTCTGTCCGCATGACATGTACTGAAGAAGCCTGCAATTGCACGGAATACCGTGTGTCCTCCACAGATAACACCCGCATTTATTTTGACCTAGATCTCTTGCCCCTTCTGCGATTATCAGTTCGAAAGCCTTAAACGTGACGTTGCGAACTAGATACCTGAACAATTTGCAGTTTAACACATCAGTCCTCGTCTTGTTGGCGTTAATCATCGATTGTTTTTTTATCTCCCCTATTTGCAACTCCATGACTTGATGAATTTGGTCGAACACATAGTCAAATGTGCAATTACTGCCGTCGAGATTGGCTTTCACCCTGTGATGCTCTTGTTCAGCCCTGTAATTCAAGTACAAACAGGTTTCACATAAGAACTCGTAATATTATATATATATATATATATATATATATATATACTACAAATATTTATATAAACAAATATATTTAAAATAATTGTAGGTTTACCTGTTTGTCGTGTAGTTTCCATAGTTCAGTCGATGATCGATATGCGCACTTAAAACTCTGTGTGCATGCTTCGAAAGCCACGTCTTTTCACAATAGCGAATTAGTCCAGGATAGTGCTCGTATTGTTGCTTTACCCATTCCCATCTAAGCAAAAATTCTTCATGTGTAGCTGCTTCAATTGCCCAATTCCATCGATGTTTGAAACATTCAGCAAATTCTTTATTGAAACCTGGTTGTTGTAGAGCCCTTGTTAGAACACATTGCTCTATGTGGCGCCTGCATAACTGTTTCTGAGAATTTGGAAATATTTTATCCACGGCTTTCATCAACGCGATATCCCTATCCGTAAGGACAATTGTAGGTTCAACACTCTCATACAATCCCCGAATAAATTGCAAGACAAATTCAAAGTGGTCTTGTGTTTCACACTGCATAAATGCGTATGCTATGGTGAACGTCTTGTTTGTGCTTGTTGCCCCAACTGCCTCAAGTAATGGCATATCGTACACGGTCGTTTTGTACGTGTTATCGATAATCAATACTTGCGGGTATGTGTTTATCATTGCGTAAGAGTCTGGGTGGCTGAAAGCAACATCTTGTAGTTCGTTACTGCCATTTACCGTTCGAAAATCGTACCTGATTTCCACCGCCGTACAAACATCTATTTAAGTGAAATGAATATTTTTAAAATATAAAGTGTGCTAATATGTTTACCTGTAATTTCGCTTATCCAGTTCGTGGAAGTAGTTTTGTGTGGGGGTTCTCCCTTCCCGTCTTTCAGTCCTTATATTGTTGATGGCATTGTTCACCCTCTTAATATCTGTAACATTGGTTGGATCGCGTCTCTTTATATCGGCCAACATGTTGCGTGGACTTATATGAAGCAGTTCATGACATTGTATCTCCTTAAGTTGGCTGGGTGTTAAGGTACCCAGTCTCGATCCCTCTGCAAATTCCGGGAATGGATGATTGTGTGTCCCGATCTTAACATCGATGCGCCAAAGATCCTGATCGGTATCATATTGCCTAACAACTAAACAAAATTCACACGAATTTCTTTGTGTTTTCGTGTTTCTTTCATTTTTGTTTTTTGAAGAAGGTCTATATAGTCCACCTTGACTACATACATACCTTATCTTATGTGCTTTAGAATCTCGAATGGCTAAGGTGATATTTCGCATACCCGCAATCCACTGAACATATGACTTCACTATTTCTTTCCCTTTTATACCCTCTGCCGGATTTAAAAAATCGCTCCTGATATCCTCAAATACATCAACCGCACCATAAAAAGAACTCATTTCAAATTGCGGTCGCTACCCCTCGTCTACATTAAAAGTGAGAATTTTGTATTAATAGTTTGATACAATATTATGATCAATAATTATAAATTGTAATTTAATTACTCCCTCTCATTTTATATAATTGATGTTCTCAATTTTTATGTTTTTTCATTTAATTAAATTGACGGTCTGTATTTTTATCCTCAATATAACCATATTTATTATCTCCTCATTAATTATAACTATTGTTTTTGTCAAATTTTATATTTTTCCATTTTACTCTAAAATCTAACTATTTTTAGAATTTAAAATAAAATAATTTAAAATTTTCAATGAATTTTAATTATTAAATTTTTTGAATCTAACTATCGTCTTCAATTAATTCAATAATTTAAAATAAAAATAAAATAATTTAAATTTACTCTAAAATCTAACTATCTTCTTCATTATTGAATTTTTCAATAAAATTATTAGAATTTACATTTTTTATTGAAGAAAATAAGTTATTTTGTAAATGAATTTCAAATATTAGGGGATGGGGTTAGATAAAAATATGACAAATTATACCGAATATCAAAACTCAACAACACTTAATCGATAATTAATAGAAATATATTATATCGAAACGAAGAAAAAACATCAAACCACTTGCCTTTGATTTGTTGTTTTTGTTAGAAATATGAAGTTTATAGGCTGATTTGCTAGCTCTCCTCATTACTTGATTTCCAGCAAGATTAACTTTGTTCCAAAATTTCCTTATTTCCCTCTCTTTCTTAGTAAAATATGAGAAAATCTGTAATTGGATTTATAAACTTTGTTACTTATTTCCTTATTTTCCTTTGCTTAGCTTTTATAGAAGATTGGATTTCAAATCAATAATTGAAACATGGCTTTATAAAATCAATAATTGAAACATGGCAGAATTCATATATTTTATACGGCAGTATTTTTATAAATTATAATATATATAAATATATTAATTTTATAATAAAAACACGTTTTTCGAAAAGATTAATTAAAAAAAAATTACGAAAACTTAAAAAAAATAGATTTCTGAAACCTATAAAATGCTCACGTAATATAAATATCAATTTTAAATATCAATTAAGTCATTTGTTTATACTTACTCGTGTACGCAATATATTTATTGCGCAATTTTCAGAAATTAAAAAATTAATATGTTTTGACAATCGGATGAATTTAATTGCGTGTACAATTAAGTAGAAACGCATAAATTAATTGATATTTAAAATTGATGTTTATATTACCTGCGCATTTTGTAGATTTCAAAAATGTAAAAATATTTAATTTTAGTAAAAATGAATTTTAATTAATATTTTCGAAAAACGTGTTTTTATTATAAAATTAATATATTTATATTAAATAATTAAAATATAAAAAAAAAATATTTAAACATGTCACATCGATGCCGGTCGCATCGATGTGCAAAGACCAAAGAGCATCACTCCCTAAAATATGGAAAAAGGTTCATTTCTCTTGTTAACTTAAAAATAGTCAAATTTTGATTATATATATATTATATTCATTATCTAATTACTATTATTATTTTCGTTTCAACTTGATTGTTATATTTTCTTGGAAATTGTGGAATATTTGCACCCTAAAATATGGAAAAAGGTTCATTTCTCTTGTTAAAACTTAAAAATAGTCAAATTTTGATTATATATATATTATATTCATTATCTAATTACTATTATTATTTTCGTTTCAACTTAGTATTCATATCAAAATTAAACATAAAAATTAAAAATATTAATTTTTTGATAAAAAAATTAAAATTAAAAATATTCCCTTTTTAAGTTGAAAAGAACAAAAATCGTGCCTAAAGTTAAAAAAAATGTAAGTATAAAATTATATTTATATTATAAAAGTAAATAATTAGTTTTTATATTAGAGAAAATTAAATACAAATTTATTTTTAAGATAAAAAATACATAAATTTTTTATGATAATATTTTTTGCAGTCTTTGAAAGAGTTGAATGACTTTTCTAAATTAAGTAAAATATTACTTTTGAATTTTGTCCAAAAAATTAAAGATAAAAATATACTTTTAAGTTGAAAATTAAAAGAAACTTGTGAGAATTTTTTTAAAAAAATATATGAATAAATTAAAGATGAACTTGTATTTTAAAGTAAAAATGTTGGAATATTAATTTCGTTTATAGGGTGTGTAAAGAGTCAATATGATGACACACCTAAAAAAGAAAAATGTTGGAACAATTAAGAAGGAATGAAATATCTTGGATAAAAATTATATTTAAAATTCAAAAAATAAAAATATTTGTTAATAAAGTAAAAAGCAACTAAATATTAAAATTAACAAAGAAAATGAGTATTACTCTGTATATTACGATGAATATTGAATAATGAATATAATGAGAAGTAAAATAAAAATACTGTGAATTGAGGAAGAGATTAATGATTAATCATTTTCTAAATCGTCTGAGGCCAAAATTTAAACTTTAAAATTAGTAAAAGAAATTCAAAAGCATCAATGGAATCAAGGTTAAGAATTCTTCCCAAACTCTTGTTCTTGGATGATGAATGTACAATAATCAACCCCAAAAAAATCTTCAGATGGTAAAAAAAAAAAAAAAATTCATATCGATCTGTAATCGGTGCAGATTTATCATGTTGCCCCATCTGTGCAGGTGCTGTGTTTTTTGTTTTCCTCCTTGATTCTTGAAATTGGGAAAAAAGTCAAGTTATTTCAGACATTTTTGCAGGTGCACGTAATGTGTTTGTGAAAATGCCTAAGAGAGATGAATATTCGAGTTTCTGAAAAATGTCGATGGGAGACAGAAGGGACATCTTCATAAATCCTGTCCTTTTGAAAGTTGGGGTGGCTTTTGCAATTTCTATTGGTGGGATTGCTTATACACTTTGTAGAACCAAGATCATTTATCCACCTGCCTCAAAACCTCCACAGCCTTCTCCAGGTCAGATATTCTGTTCCTGTTTTTTTATTTATTTTTTGTTTCATTCTTGTTTGATTTAAATGGGGTGCATGCTTGATTTGCAGGTCATGTGGAACGCGAGCACAGGGAAGATGATCGTGTTTTTCAGGTAATGTGATTAGACAAATTGCATAGCTTGAATATTTATATGCTCGACTTGACTCGACTCGGTTTGTATAGCTACATAGTATATCCTTGTAATGAGATTTGTCAACTGTTTTATGATAAGTTGTGAAGATAAGTTGTGATATTTGAAGTCGACATTGTTTGAATCATGTTCATTAATCTCTTTCCTTGGCAGGACTCAGCTTTCCGAAAAGTCCCTTCCAATCATTTCATCAGCGACCGCTCTTCGAGCGGCCAACATAGTGGAGACAACAACATTCTCTTACCCGAACTCAATGAACTTGTGAAGGAATGCAACATGCCCGGCCTCTACTCGAAGAAAAACGGGGAGCCCCTTGTTCCCGAAGTAGAATATCCTAAAGACGACGAACACGAGCGAGAGATCAAGAGCCTCCTAGCTCGAGTCAAAACACTCGAAGAGAGGGAGAAGAATCTTGAAATCCAAATGCTCGAGTATTACGGCGTAAAAGAGCACGAGAACGTTCTAATGGAGCTAAAAAACCAGCTGAAGCTAAACAACATCGAGGGCAAGCTTTACAATCTCAAGATGGAGTCCTTGCTTTCGAGCAACAAGAGACTAGAGTCGCAGTTGGTTGATTACACGAACGTGGTCACTGAACTCGAGGCATCTAAGGCCAAGATAAAGGGTCTGAGGAAGAAGCTTAAGTCGGAAACCGAGCACAACAGGGAGCAGATTTCGGCTCTTCAAGACAGGGTTGTGAAGATGAAAGACGAGGAGAAGAAGGCAGCTGAGGTCAGTCAGGAACTGCAGATAATAGTGATGGAGAAGGAGGGGTTGAAGGAGGAGTTGGACGAGATGAAGGATGCGAATCGGGATTTGAAGCTGGAAATCGCCGTTTTGAAGCAGAAATTGGATTACGTGAAGATGCTCGCTACCAACGCTTTAGAGAATGAAGAGGTTGTTGAGCTTAGAGAAGAACATCGACGCCTCGGAAAGCAGTACGAAAGCCTAACCAAGGAAATCGAGCGGCTGAAAGTCAACCGATCTAAAGACGTGGAGGAGCTAGCCTCTCTCCGATGGAAGAACTCGTGCTTGCGCCAGGAGTTGAGTAGCTATCAGTCGAGCCAAGGTAGAACCCCTGCCAGCAAAACCCTAAGCCCCACTTCGGTCGAGAAATCGAAACACCACCCCATACCCTGGAATGCAAATAACGAAAATACCCCCGAAAGCATGTCTGATCTCGGTTCAGGCCACTGGTCATCCTCGCAAGTTTCTTGCCTCACGGATATTGGCGAGCGCGATGATCTGACTTTCTTCCCGAAATTGTCGCCTAAAAAACCGGAAAACTCTATCAAGCCGAAAGTGTTTGCCAAGTTGAAGAAGCTACTGCGGGGGAAAGGAAGTAGTCAGGGGCAGAATAGTCAGAAACCGCCGCTTGAGAGGGCTGTGTCAGTGGACGACATCACGAGTAAGCTGTCTGGTGATTTTATTTTCGATCACTCGATGAATTCGTCTGGTGGCTCGTCTGCTAGTAGGCGTTCGTTCGATATCCCGAGATCGTACTCGCGGGGCCGGAAGAGTTCGGATTGGGAAAACAGCAACTGCTCTTCTAGAAAAATGGAATCGTTAACGGAAGACGATCAAGAATGGCAGTCAGGTGTGCAGGCTGATGATCATCACGAGGCGAAAAGCGAGCTGCTGAAATATGCCGAGTCTTTGAAGAAGTGTCATTCGAAAAAGTTTCAGAAGAGGTCGACGACGCAGTTTTTGGATATCCTCGAGGATGCCATTTGATTTAGATTTAGATATTTTTTTTTGAAGTTACTTTTGTTTTGTATAGTGAAGAGAATTGATGAAGAGGAGCTAGATATGTCAACAGTGGAAATTAATCTGTACGTACTGTAAAAATGCATGTAAATTTTTTGACAAATTATGATGGAAAATTTTGTTCTTTGGATGACCATTGGTATTTTTTTAAGTAAAAGCTCGTTTGAGACCAATACATTAGATCAGATAATCTTTTCACACTTTTAAGCTAGTTAGGACTTGTTCTTTTAGATTTAATTTCAATTCAATTTCAATTGTTTAAATTCAGTTCAGAGTTCAAACTCATTCAGCTCGACCAATTTCAATGCAAAAGAACAAATTTTTAAATCATTAAAAAAATCTGATATTCATCAGTAAGACGAATGCGAGATACAAACGATGAACGTAGAGTGATATCAATCGTACGAACGTATACGCATCACCTCATTATGAATTGAACAAGAACACTGAAATATACACAACGAGGATTGATGAGAACACAAGTTACTAACAATGCATATGTATGGTACATGTTGAGAAACAGAATGAAATGAAATTTGTTCACTATATATATCGATTGATTGCCGTATGATGAATTTCGATACATCGAAAAACCAAACTCTCTTCCTGAAACTCGAAAAAACTACCGTATATCAAAAATGCTCGATCGCATGGATTCCGCGTGTGTGTGTATGTTGTACTTACAGTAACAAACAACGAAACGAAAAAAAAACAAACAAAAAAAAAAAACGAAGAAGCTCAAGAGACGTGGGACCCGCACGAGGAGACTCGTCGAATCCTCCTCTCCTCTTGCAATGACCGAAAAATCCTCGCAGCCGACTCTGATGCGGACTTCCGGTTGTGCGGGACGACTTTTATCACCCGCGATTTCCCCTCGTCCTTGGACAAATCGCTCGACGGAGTCGTCGGAAAAAGGGCTAGGCCGAAGCCTTCTCTCTCTCGATCAGTCGAGAAACAAGGCTTGATCGGAGGGTGGAAAAACCACGGAGCGAGTTTGAGGCTGAGGGAGTCGATTTGAGGCCGAGGGACAGGTGGCGGCCGGTCGAGAGGGAACATTGGGGTGAAGTTTTTGTCGGGGGATCGAGCTATGAGCTTCTGTACCTGTTGCAATTGTAGTCAGTAAAATAAAAAAAAAAATGAAATGAAAAACAGTTCTTGAAGAGAAGATAGAGTCTTGAGTGTTTTGCCTTGATCAGCCTGTGTAACTCGAATATCTGGAAGGAGAATATCCTCTGCTGCCTGCAACAACAGATGTAACCGAATGAATCGATCAGTTATAATAGCTCTCGATGAAATATTCAAAATCGAGCTGCTTACTCGAGAATGGTTTTCCTGGCTTTCTCGAATAGCGTTTGACCGAGAACTCTGACGACGTCATCGGGCATTACGCTCCGACCTGGACGTTCCTCTGCCTTCACACACTCGGTCGAGGGTTCGATCTTTGCCGGTTTGTTGCAGAAGCGAGACGAGAAGTCCGATTCGGAAGCACATCTTTTTCTCGCGACTCGCTCGGGCGGAATGCAGCTGCTGACTGACTCGGGTTTCAACTCGACGTGTTCGTACTTGGGAATGATCACCATCGGTTTTCGGTTTTCGGATGAATACGAATAGTAGCTCTCGGCCATGCTAGCGAGTGCATTCTGATGTGCAGAAGAAACCTGCGATTCGATTAGTGATCAAATCGAGTTCGAACAAGAGCCCGACTAGTCCGATTCGATACATTAAAAAAAAAAAGTGTCAGCCCGATTCGAGTATTGATCGAATCGAGTTCGAACGAGCTATAGACAACATCAGCAACAACAACAACCAGAACCCGACCCGACTAGCTCGATTTGATTCGATTATGAATCGGACTAAGATCACACTTATATTGAAAGAAAACTCACATTGCTAGAAGATGGTTGTGAAACAAAGGTAGGTGGATAAGACACCATATTATACTGTTCGCAAAACAACACCTTTTTCCCTTCATCTTCTCCACGTTTCATTCCCTCTTTTTTTTTTTTTCAAGAAACAGAAAAAAATAAAACTGTTAACTGGTAATAAAATCCCATTTTCCTGCAAATCCAAACAACCCCATTTTCTGAAACAAGAAAATTATTACACACACAGAGACAGAGAGTGGAATTGAAGGAAAATCCTAGTAAAGATCGAAACTTTAACCGAAACCCATGAGAAGGGAGCAATGGAAAGCATTTTAAATAGCAGAGGAGATCAGGTAGTTTAGGGAGAGAGAGAAAGAGGGGTCAGAACACAGATGGAGGAGAGAGATAGATTACACTGCGCGAAAGAAGAGGGAATCAACAGAAAATTTTGGAGAGAGGGAGAGAATAATATCTTCGGGTCAAATCATGATTTTGGGCCCCAGAACAGAGGAAAATATGGGAATGGAATGGGATGGTAGTAACACTCCTTTTATTTTTTTTTAGAATAATAATAATAATAATAATTAAAATAACAAGTCAACTTTGTAAATGTGTCAAAATTTCAGGGTAATAAAATCTACAAAAGTCTCACCTCACCAATTTTTATTTATGTTGAAGCTATCTTTTTGAAAAAGAATGGTCAACTAAATTTATTGTTTTTATATTTTAAAAAATATGGATTTAATAAATATTAACTAAATCACAAGTAACAAATTACATGAATTTTGAACCTCATTTCTTACAAAATAATTATAGAGGACTATATAATGTACTAGTATTTCTCTCATGTTGTTTACTGTTTAGGGTCAAAGGATATTTAACAAAAAAGGTTAGAGTACTTTTTACAATTTCTAGAAAAATATCTGTTTCCCCTTCATCCCCAGTCCCCACACACACAAAAACACACACACTGGCACATAAATGCAGAAATGAACTGCTTTCACATTCTTCTTGAACTCTGAGATTTCAAATTTTCAACAACAAATTCCTTGTTGGAATGGTAAACCAAATAAAACTGTACATAAAAAAATCTTCTTTTCTTTTATATGTGTTTTTGCAATAAAAGAATGAGATTTTTTATCATTAGAATTCCAGAAGAAAATGTGAATAAACAACTTATTGTTTTATGTTTCTGAACCCTTTTGAAAATTAGGAATGGAGGCTGAAAAAAGATTGATTTTTTACAAGATCTATGTCTCTCTCTTTCTACCCCGGATAAACCCTCTGTTGATTTTGTGATCTCTCTGTTTTTTTTTTTTGTGTTTTTTTTTTCCAGCTTCTTGTAGCTGCTTTCATCCGGATTATTTCCCCTGATTTATCGGTCTGTAATATTTTGATTTTTGGTTGGTTCTAATAGATAGTTCAGGATGCATGGTACTGCAATTAGGGTTCTTGTTTTTTTTTATTAATTAATTAAAGCAGATATTTCCCTCCGTTGTCTCACTTTTTTGTTTTCCCTGTTAGGTTTTGAAGGAGAAAAGGAAAAAAATAAATTGATGGGGGGTTCTGGTGAAGATCCTAACAAGGGGACTAACTGGTCTGCAGACGGGTTGGTTTGTGTTCAACAAAGAAATGAGTCGGCATGGCCCGAGGATATTCATGGTCTGGAAATGTTACCAGAAGGCTCTATGGCTGCTCCAAGATCAGGGAAGCTTCTTGGTACAGAGGATGCTAAGTTGTAAGTATAGTTTTCACTCACTTCAAATGTATTTCCTTGCTGAGGCTTATTTATTGTTGGGAACATTGATTTGTTAACTTGTTTCATCAAATAGGATTCTCTGTTCTAATAATTGTGTTTCGTTATCGGGTTTGTGAATTTACGAACTTTCCCCATCTTTCTTGATTCGGTTTGTCTCCATCATTGTTTCTATAATAGTTAGAACTTAGAATCATCATTTAAGGATAAGGTTCGGAAAATTGCTAAATTAGGAGCCGCCTATGATGATCAAAACGGGCGACGTGCGTGTTTTGGCTTGTACGGCGGCTTTGTTGCTACGTGGCTTATTTTGATGGCATTTTTCTCACTTCTTCGTTCGAAAAAATCTTTTAAAATACTAATCAATTTGGTATCCGGTTCGAGTTTTTGGATATTTTCTCTTAAGGTGACATTTACATAATCGACAAAAATCATTGAATAAGGGGAAACAACTGCGCCTTTTGTCTCACTAGAAGGTTCTTTTTGGGTTTGTTGTAAATCCGACGATACTCCCGATTCTTGGAATATAAGGATTACAATGTTGGGTTTCCGTTGACCTTCTGAGCTAGAAACTTGATGTGTAAAACTACATTATATATTCCCATATAAGCAACTCCGCATATATTGATTGCATTATCGCGATCCGGGTTGTCAATATCCTCTTCTCCCTTTCAATTCTTCTTTTCCTTCAATATTCGTATTATCTGAAATATTATCGCCATCCGGTTTTTATTTTTTTTCTCCCTGAAATATTAATTATTTTGCATTTCTAATAGTTCTGAAGGCAATTTGGGTTCACTCGAAGAATGTGAAAAATCGAGGGGGCTACTGGACTTGGGAATGAACGTAGCGCCGTCACCACCGCTTAAAATGAAAAGTTCCCGATTTTCGCTTGATCAAGAATCAATATCATTACCAAAAAGAAAAAACCGGCAGTGTGCTTTGTTGAAAATCTTGAAGCTTACTAAGATGGACGTTGGCGAACAATTGCGGACCCCGAATGGAAGTTCTTTACCGAGAAAAGACGACCTGGACAACGATGAAGATGTTTCTATTATTACCGAGAGTGAATTTCTTGGAAATTTGCATGATTTATCTCTTGTGGTAGAGAAAAAGGTCTCGGCAGGTATGTATCTCTCTACATGTTTGATTCCGTTTTTTGGCATATTTGAAACAAACTTAATCAAGATCAGATGAACTGAAACGAACTGAACTGAAATCCAGCATCTTTTACAGGATTGCCCTCCATTATTGCCGATGCACCACAGCAATCCATCCAAAGTAGCCGTGTCCACGCCTCACCTTTTTCGAGCGAGGAAAACGAGTCTAGCCTCGCTGAATCAAAAGGATTTCCGGAGTGGCGATCAAAGGCAAAGAGGAACTCCAGGCCAAGAAAAACACACGCCCCGGCAGTTTGGGGCCAGGATTTGGGCTCCATCGACACTGGGCCAAGGCCCATCGTTCAAATCCGGTCTGTCCCTTTCCGCCAGGCCCGTTTAACGGTCAACCCAAAGTACAACATGTCTGGCCTGCACGACATCCCTATCGAGGTGAGATCGAGCTGCCGGTCGCATCGTGTGCCGTACCGCTCTCTTGCGAGCCAGTTGACCGGCTGCCCGATTGTGGGCCACCCCCTCGCAGTCGAGGTTCTAGATAGCAAGAATCGAGCCCGAGGGAAATCGAGGAAAAGTAATATTGGCCTAGTCGTGGGGAAAAAGAAGACTCGGAGGATGTCTTCTTTCAAGGGGGCCCACAGGCTGAAGAAGCCGTTGCCAGGGGAGATGGCCAAGAGGGCGAGTGTTGATTGCGTCCCGTTGAGTGTAGTTTTTAGTAGGATGAAAGCGGATTTGAGTTAAAAGATGTTAGTTAGCAGCACTTACATCACATATTGGTTTGGCTGCTAAACTAAGATAGGCAATAGAGATTATCTGTCATGTACAATTTGCCCAAGGGTAGAAGTACAACTTCCTTTTTTGAATGGGCTGTTGTGATATTTTATGATACTTGAAAGAAAATATACTTTTGTTATTGATCATCTCCTTGTAGATAGTCCATCTGGTGGTGCTTATTGATCATATAGTTCAAAATTCACCGAAAATTATCCAAGTTTTGGTGCTCGATTGAAGGTGAGCTGAACGATGTCGTTCAACTCACGCACGAGCTTATAGATTGTCGTGATTATTATAGTTCAAATTCACCGAAAATTATCGAAGTTTTGGTGCTCGATTGAAAGTGAGTTAAACGAAGTCGTTCAGCTCACGCACAAGCTTATAGATCATCGTGATTATAGTTCAAATTTACCGAAAATTATTGAAGTTTTGGTGCTCGATTGAAGATGGTCTAGCTGGGTGCAAATAAAATTTAAAATTTATTTAATAACAGCTAAAAGAAGTCATTTTTTAAATCTAAATAGTTAAATTAGTGAAAATAAAGAAAATGATCACAAATTAAATTATTGGGGAAAAAATGAAAATAAGAGGGGTATTTTCGTAATTTGATAGATGACTATGCTCCTAGGGTTTAAAACTCCCCCAATATATATATTTGTTACATCGCTCTGTAACACCTTCTTCACGGCCGTCACAGCAAAACCCTCGAAACCTCCATTTCTGTATCTCTCTCGCTCTAAGTTAGAGAAATGTCGACGGTGCCAGGTCAGCTCATATGGGAGATCGTCAAAAAGAACAACTCGTTTTTGGTGAAGCAGGGTGGGAACGGAACTGCGAGCGTCAAGTTCAGCAAGGAGCCGAACAATCTCCTCAACGTGCACTCCTACAAGCACTCCGGTAAGTACCAGATTTCCGATCAATCATCGCCTACATTTCAGTTATGTGTTGAATGAATTACATGATTTGTTTGTTACTGCGACACGATTTACTGAATTCGTTGTTTTTGAATTAGGTATATGATTAAATCTACGTTCTTTGTTATCTGAGTCGATTTGATTTGCCTTTCAAATGAAAAGTTACTTTGTGTTTGAGTTGATCGCACTGGGAGCTATTGATTTATGAACTAAATTGAATTTTTTATTTTTTTTAATTAATTAATGTATTATTTTGTTTATTTAGGTTTGGCGAATAAGAAAACTGTTACCATTCAACCTGGGAAAGATCATTCTGTCATCTTTGCCACGACAAAGACAAAGAAGCAGAACAAGCCCGCCAATTCCCTCAACAAGGCTGTCATGAAGAAGGAGTTTCACCGGATGGCCAAGGCTGTTTCGAACCAGGTATTTTGATGTTTATGTGATGTTCGGGTGTGGTTAATTGAATTTATTTGAGACCAATTTGTCCTCTCTGTTAATTAGTTTATGCATTCCAGTTGACATTTGAACTTCTGAAATTATGTTCAGCATTGCCTCTTTTGGGTTTCATTGATTAAGTTATAGTAGTATTGGTTGAGTTGTTTTGAGAAGTCAATGAAGCCCTCGTGAAATACGTACGGTACAAACTAATTACAAAGGACTCATCAACCTATCAAGATTGGAGTTTGGATATATAATCTTGTGTGTGTTTCTATTTTGCAAATTGCTCCAGTTGAGTATAGTTTTAAAAGTAAATTGTTGTTTTTTATTTGATACACTAAACCTTGAGACAAGTTCTTGTAATCGACTGACAAATTAAATATAGTGTGATAAATCTTTAAGCTTGTGATTCCTTTGTTCTTGTATTAATAGTGCCTTTTGTGTGTTGGGTGAAGGTGGGGGATAACTACTACAGGCCCGATCTTAAGAAGGCAGCCCTTGCTAGACTGAGTGTTGTGAACAAAAGCCTCAAGGTCTCAAAGTCTGGTCCCAAGAAGAAAAACAGGCAGTCTGCTTAAGCCTGTCCCGAATAGAATTTTGAAGTTGAAGTATTTGGCTTGTGGTTTTATTTTAATCGTCTTTCTAAATTCTAAGCTTGCTGGTGTTGCGATTAGATTACCAAAGCTTGTCTTTGTTCTTTTTAACTAAATTTCTCTGAGTTGAGGTTTATGACATTGTCCTTGTACTTGAAATAGATTGCTATCATTTTGCCAAGTATTGTGACCATTTGAGTTGCTAAGTTTTCATTCTCCTTCCAAATTTATGTTTTTCCTTCATTTTATTTGCAGGTTGTTTTTAGTAAATACATTTGGATTTGTTCAATTCATGCATCTCATGTCACTTTGTGGCGTTGTCGTGACCTGCACCCCGATTTATGATTCTTCCATTTGTTTTCTCTGGCATATCAATAATGCAGTATCTATGACAAAGGTTGGCTATTGGAAAAATTGAAAACTTAGGAAAGTTTTCAATAAAAACGGCCTCAAATATTCAATATTCAAGTGGATGAGAATGTTACTTCAAAGGAAAAGGGACATTAATAATAATGGATAGGTTCAGAACTTCAGAACATTACAAAACAACAAATGCCACACTGTCACATTAAATCATATTGTTAACTGGTTTTAGACCCTTTAATTTAGAATAAAATTAATAAAATTGTATATTAAAATGAAAAAGTTAAAATAATTATTTACTTTTTTGAGGTGTGTCAATTATTGTTGGACATCCCAAAAAGGAAAGTATGTCAAGTGTCTTTGGACCGAGAGAGTACATCACAAATCAAAATTTTTCAACGTGGAACATTTTTTTTATACAAGTTAGAAATTTAGTTGTGCGCGATGATATTTGCCTTGTAAGTTGTGACGATTTTGTCGAATGAGAATAATGGGAGATTATGGTAGGAGTGATTGGTGTTTTCAACAAATCAGCTTACTATTATTAGTAGTTTTGTTATTTTGTGTGAAGTAATGTTTTGTTCAATATGTTCTTTTTTATACAAGTTAGAAATTTAGTTGTGTGCGATGATATGTGCCTTGTAAGTTGTGACGATTTTGTCGAATGAGAATAATGGGAGATTATGGTAGGAGTGATTGGTGTTTTAAACAAAACATCTTACTATTATTAGTAGTTTTGTTATTTTGTGTGAAGTAATGTTTTGTTCAATATGTTCTTTTTTAACATTAGTTTGTAATGGAGTCTAGATTTCAATATCATCGTTGTTCGGTTTATTGATTGATAAATGTATATGTAAAATATGAAAGATTCCAATGAAAATTTCAAATCAATATCAATAATTTTAGTAATTATTTTTTTACATATTAAGCATAATTTCCATGTATCAAAAAGTACACCAACAATGTCACTTTGCCGAAAAATATAGTAATATACTGTTAATTTTCTGAAAATTTTCTCTTAAAAAATAAAATTTGTGAATATGAACATGAGATGAAATAAACCCAAAAAATCCATTTTCACCCCATTCTCAATACATACATATATACAGAAAGACACATCAATATATATATAATATATTTATATATCTATATATCTAGAGAGAGAGAGGAAGAGAGAGGAGAGAGAATCTGGATCCTCCCTTATATTGCTAATATGCGCACACACTGAAAAATGGTTGAATCTGAATCCAAACCTTCCGCGATCTCCTTCGAATTCGTAGTTCCGATTCGCTCTTCTGATTTGTTTCTCAAATGAAGTGAGGGAGAAAAAAAAGGGGAAGGGGAAGGGGAAAAAGAATTCATTTTTGGTTTCGATTGATTTTATTTTCTGTTCGTCTGATTTTTGATTTTGTCCGTACCTTTGATTTGTTGTTGATTGTCGGGAAGAATGGACAGTGGCGGTGATGGTGGAGAGGTGGCGTCAGCTCCTACCCCGCTAGAATGGAAATTCTCTCAGGTGTTCGGCGAGCGAACGGCCGGCGAAGAAGTGCAGGAAGGTACAAGAGATTGAGAATTTAATTTGACGGGATTTTAATTTTAATTTTTTGCTATGGGTTTGGATCTTGTGGTTAGGGTTTTTGTTTGCCTGAATTTGATCCTTTTTTCGGAATGTTTAGCTACTTGATTTAGTTGAAGTTAATGGGAATTGATTTATTGTGTTTTGGGTTAGTCAGTGATTCGAAGGTGGCTTATACTAATCTGTGTTAGACCCAAGTGAAAAGAGTTTAATTTTTAGTCTGGTTAGGCATTTTTTTGCTAGCTTTAGATCTTTTTAATGGTGTGTAGTATGCCTTTGAACTTATTCTCGCTGCAAGAATCGATTTTTACGGTGTGGCCTACTGAGAGCAGGCATTTGTATTCTCCGCATGCAGTATATGTGGTGTAATTGAAAGTATATTTGCTTGTTGTTGTGGGAAAAAAATGGACGGTAGTTGTCTTTTTAAATTTTCAATATTAGCTACGGGTTGTAGATTGCAAGACGTGTAAGAAGATAATCACAGGATTCCGGATATCCTCAATGTTTCATGGGTTGTAATGATCCAGGACTTTACAAGTGTTTGGCCAAAATGTGGCAATGCTGAACTTTTTAAGAAACTTGTATTTTTGATGATCTGTTTGAAAGTGTCTAGACGGTTGTCGTAGAATCATTAGTTGGAAATAAAGACAACCAGAATTCCAAGTATTATGTTGTTCCCAAATGAAAGGAAATGTTATCCCTCGTTGTTAATTACTGCATTTATTGTCTGTTATGTAATTAAAACTGCATCAACTATATCATCCACATGATTTTTTGTTTTTGAATTGGAAAATAAGCTAGTGAAAGAGGAGGTACATTGGGATAAAGGTCTTGAGAATGAATCAAACATCATAGTTTTCCAGTGCTAATTAATTATTCGAAGACACTGGCCGAGATGAATATGTATAGTTTTGTCTGTAGAATCTATGCCATGTTGTAGTTTCACTGATAAAGGTCTTGAGAATGAATCAAACATCATAGTTTTCCAGTGCTAATTAATTATTCGAAGACACTGGCCGAGATGAATATGTATAGTTTTGTCTGTAGAATCTATGCCATGTTGTAGTTTCACTGATATATCTCTTCATCCCGGTTCTTGGTAGATATGGACATTTAATTGGACCATTTTCTGTGATTGAATGAATGTGCACCGCAGTAAATTATACTACCATAGCATTTTTTAACCTGAATCTTGAACATTCAATTGTATGTCATTAATGGGCCTGTTTTCTTGCTTCTGCTTACCTTTATGGTAATTATTTCTTCTATGCAGTGGATATCATATCTGCCATCGAGTTTGATAAAACTGGCGACCATCTGGCTACTGGAGATCGTGGTGGGAGGGTTGTATTATTTGAAAGGACAGATACGAAAGAGGTTAGTGTCCCACATTGATAAAATATTTTTGATGCAGATGACACAATCAATTAACTTTCATTTATTTTCCTTGTGAAAAAATTAATATGCAGCATGGTGGAAATCGAAGAGAGTTGGAGGGGGTGGACTATCCAGTTAGTAGACACCCAGAGTTCCGTTACAAAACTGAATTTCAGAGCCATGAACCTGAGGTACTTAAATTGATCTCAGTTCAAAAAATAATCACTTAAGCACAACCCTTAATTTAGCACCAATATTTTAAATAAAGGGGAAAGGTAAGTTTGAGTAAATACTGAATTCATGAACATCCTATTTTTCTTCAGTTTGATTATCTTAAGAGTTTGGAGATAGAGGAAAAGATCAACAAGATTCGGTGGTGTCAGGCATCTAACGGGGCCCTCTTTCTTCTTTCTACTAATGACAAAACCATTAAGTTTTGGAAGGTGAGGTATATAATTAAAGAGATACAGTATGTATGATCTTAATAATGTCTATAATTCATGGTTATAAACTATTTGATCATCATATTTATTACTATGTATGATCTTTATTTTATGACTGGGCTTTTTCTTTCCTGAAGCATCTTTGTGAAGATCCTTTTTGATTTACCTTACAAGCATTATTGCTTTTTATAACGAATAACTTGACAAACCATAAGTCCTTTTACATTTTATGAGTAATGTATTAATTTTCACTCTATGACATATGTTCATTTGGTTTTTTCTTAGATATAATAGCTTATCGAAATAATAAAAAAGCCCAATTTTTTTTTCCAATATCATGGAATTTAATTGATCAAGTTTCTTCTTTCTCAACTCATTGTAGCATTCATTCTAAGTTTGGTTGATGGTATTTGGTATTTTTATTTATATTTACTATCTAAACAGGTTCAAGAGAAGAAAATCAAGAAAATCTCTGAGATAAATGTGGACCCATCTAAAGCTACCGGAAGTGTTGGTATTGCAAGTTCTAGTGTTTCTTCTACCCCAAAACCACATCTTGCTAATGGTGACTGTTCAGTAGTCAAATCTTACGATTCTTTGAGCAATGACATGTCATTTCCACCTGGAGGAATCCCCTCACTGCGATTGCCAGTGGTAAGTACTTAACTTAGATACAGTTTTAATTAAGGATCACATTACAATTCGTCATCTTTGGTAAAAAGTTTTTAGCTATTCATTTAGAGAGCATGGTGTTAGTTTTGTCACATTTTGAAATTATTAAATCTTATTTATATGGTTGTTCCCAATATGGTTTGTTTACCTTTATATGTGTGAATGTGATTATTAAATTCTTGAAATACTGGCCATGACCTTAATTGTTCACAAGCATTAGTATGTGTCCATTTGACAGTCTAACAATTTGTGATTTTCCTTTTAACACGTTACAATTGTAGGTCACAAGCAGTGAGACCAGTCTTGTTGCGAGATGTAGGAGAGTATATGCTCATGCACACGACTACCATATCAATTCCATCTCAAATAACAGGTGTAGTACTAAATTTGTCCTCTTCTTGTTTTGGTGCATTAAATTTTTTGCGTTGTGATTGAGAATTAATTCCTATTTGTAATGCTCCCCAGTGATGGTGAAACGTTTATATCAGCTGATGACCTCCGAATAAACCTTTGGAACTTGGAAATAAGCAATCAAAGTTTTAATATTGTTGATGTGAAGCCAACAAATATGGAGGATCTGACTGGTAAGTGATTTTCATATTCGTTTTTATTATCGTCTATTGTGGGTGAGGTGTGTGATATATTTTTTTTACTTATCGAGATCCCAATACTACTATCTATGGCTAAGGTTCCATCCCTTCTCTTAAAAAAACATGCATTTCCTTAAATTTAAGAGAAAGAGTCTTTAGTAGTTTGGGACCATTTACGATGTATAAATGGGTTAATCCTCTAATTATGGACTTCTCTGATTGCTCGGTTTATGTTTTTTTATTACAGAGGTGATAACATCCGCAGAATTCCATCCCACTCATTGCAACACGTTAGCATACAGTAGTTCAAAAGGATCAATTCGTCTCATTGATTTGCGACAGTCTGCGTTGTGCGATTCACATTCTAAATTGTAAGTGTTATTTTTATATTTTCAGGCTTCTGATTACACGCTTCTGCTGAATTATATGATGTACTGTTGATATTGAGTGATATCTCCTGAATGGGAAGTCAGTCAATTGTTGGATGGCTGTAAAGTTCCTTTGTTTGCCCTTTTTATGGATGAAATTTATTGATTTCCATTCGCGTAACACAGATTTGAGGAGCAAGAGGCTCCTGGCTCGAGATCATTTTTCACCGAGATAATTGCATCAATTTCAGATGTTAAGTTTGCGAGGGATGGAAGATATTTACTGAGCCGTGATTACATGACCCTTAAGGTTCTATCGTTTACTTTATATCCACTCTGTTTGGTCATATTACAACTGATAGAAAAACTGTTAAATGTTGTTATGGTTAAGTAGTTACGATTTTCGATCCCTGGGAACTGGTTTTGAAGTAGTTTCACATTCTTTTATGACTAAATCTTCACTGATCCAGTCTGGTTGGTTTTTCAGTTGTGGGATATCAATATGGATTCTGGTCCTGTGTCGACCTTCCAGGTTCACGAGCATTTAAGACCTAAGGTGAACTGCTGTACTTACGGATACATATTGCCTGAGATTATATGAAGATTTTCGAGTTGATTAGTTTTATACTTTGATAATTTCCAGCTGTGTGACTTGTACGAAAATGACTCAATTTTTGACAAATTCGAATGCTGCTTGAGTGGTGATGGCAATCGAGTAGCTACTGGTTCTTACAGGTTCGGTCAAGTTTATAGTACTTGATAATAAGCTTTTTCTCATCTTTTGTCAACCTAACTACTTTTTCCCGAATAAATAAATAAATAAATTGTTCCAGCAATCTGTTCCGTATATTTGGACGTGCTTCTGGGAGTGACGAGGCGACTACTCTTGAAGCAAGCAAAAATCCGATGAGGTATGACCTTTTATTCAATTTTTTTATTTTCGGTGCGTGTATTGGAAATCTTGCTTATTGCTAATAAATTGTTGTTCGATCCCTTTCCCTTTCAGAAGGCAGATCCAGACCCCTTCTAGGCCATCCAGATCCCTGACTAGTAGCATTACTCGTGCGGTACGACGAGGTATGGTTTTCGATTCCCTTCTTTTTATCATACAGTTTTTGTCGGTATAATTACAAATACACCCTCAACAATTTTTTTTAAAACTTTTTTGGTCCCTATGTAACAGGTGCAGAAAGTCCGGGAGTCGATGCTAATGGGAACTCGTTCGATTTCACTACAAAGCTGCTCCACTTGGCTTGGCACCCATCAGAAAACTCGATTGCTTGTGCTGCAGCAAACAGCTTGTACATGTACTATGCATAAAAATAAAATAAAAAATTAAGTCGCCATGCTTTTCAATCGGAAACGGAAGATTTATCTCACATCCAAGAGAGGCACTGAAGATTTCACAGAGGAGCAATCGAGTCTTTGTTCGTGGGGAGACTGTAATCCCTTGGACTTTTCTCTGCTTTCACCCGGCCATATTTATTTCATTTTTTTTTTTTGCTTATATCCTTGAAAGTGGTAAAACGCAGCTTCTGTTCGTGTCGGGTAGAAATGTGATTGTAGCTCTCCTACAGAAGGAAACTAAAGATGTCGTAAATTGTTCCTTAGTTTTTAAGGTAAGATGTAGTAGTGTTTTTTTTGTTTTTTTTTTTTAATTTGCAGTCCATTAATTATACTTTTGGTTCTATATGTTGTAGATTGATTTTTGGCTATAAATTCTTAATTTCATTATTCTCGTTTAAAATGTCTTTTGGCCTTCAATTTTTCTTTGACGTTTAATGTGTTTGCATTTATTTTCTTCACAACAAACTAAATTTCTATAATGTTCAAAATGTGGAGGTGGCTCCAAGCACATCTGTTGAAGTGTGAAATTACCAAAATGCCCTTGTCAGAACTTGCTTCTCATTGAGCTTGATCAAAAACACCACTTATCTGTTAACCCAAATGCCCTTGCACGAAATGGTACCCGAATGAACGAGGTATTTACAATTCAATTCAGTTTTTCATTGGATTGTTAAAACTAACCAAATCTAAATATGGAAAAGTGCTGATTTCAGCAAACAAATTAAAGTGACCTAAGTTCGTTGCGTACGGATTTCTTATTCACAAGTATAATAGAAAATAATTATTTGGGCGATAAAAATTTACTATACAATAAAATTTTCCACCATTCAAAAAAAGTAAATGAAAATTAATTACCATAATGGAAACCAATTAGGATTATTATACCCTGTGGCATATTCCATTATTCCCCACTGGATAGTAACTTGAGCAGTGCGCCTCCAGGGAATATTCCTTTATTCCCGCCTATTTACCACGAAACTACCTCCCAAATCCCGATCTCCACCGTCGGATATCTCCAAACAAATCCAATCCAACGGCTGCAACATCCCGACCTAAAAAAAAAGCTTATCGGCCGTCTCACTTTTTGGAATCGTGTTTTATGCAATTAGCATTTGTAATTGTGTATAAATACCCCACATCCATATCTTCATTAGAGCACACACAAAAAAAACTAGTAAAACATTACAACTTGAGATGGCCGGAATCGTGGTGGTTTTCGACTTCGACAAGACGATAATCGAGCTCGACAGCGACAATTGGGTCGTGGACGAGCTCGGGGCAACCGAGCTATTCGACAAACTCCTTCCCACCATGCCTTGGAACTCACTAATGGTTAGTTAATCAAATTTCAATTATGTATACGAATCTACGACTAATGTTATACGATGTTTTTTTCGTAATGCAGGATGAGATGATGAAGGAGCTGCATGCACGAGGGAAAACAATAGAAGACATCAAAGGGGTTCTAAGAAAGGCTCCAATACATCCTAGGATAATCCAAGCTATTAGAAAGGCGCATGCTTTAGGGTGCGACAATACTATCCCTCTCGTGTTGAAATTATCAGGGGTATTAATGTCATTCCTATCCTTTTGTCCTGATGGGATTTTTTTTTTCTTTCTTGATTTCTCGGGTACAGGTGTGATCTGAGGATAGTGAGTGATGCAAACGTGTTCTTCATCGACACAATTCTCGATCACCTTCGGATCAAGGACTGTTTTTCCGAGATTAATTCAAATCCGAGTTGTGTCGATGGAGGGAGGCTGAGAATTTCACCTTACGTTGATTTCCATACGTCTCCCCATGGCTGCAAACTTTGCCCTCCAAACATGTGCAAGGTAAAAGCCAAAACATCTAGTTGAAAATTCTGCATTCGTTATTGTGAAATTACAATAATGCCCCCGTGGATGAAGAATTCAAACATCTATTTGATATTTTTTTTTTGCTTATAGGGTAAAATCATAGAAAGACTTCAAGCATCTCTCTCCGATGAAGGTAGGAAAAGGATGATATATTTAGGAGATGGGGCCGGAGATTTTTGCCCGAGCTTGAGTCTTAAAGATGGAGACTTTGTTATGCCAAGGAAGAACTTTCCCGTTTGGGATTTGATTTGTGAAAATCGCACGCTTTTGAAGGCCGGAATCCACGAATGGGTCGATGGGAATGAGCTTGAGCAAATTTTGTCGAAACTCATCGACAAAATCAGCAATCCCAACACGGCTCAATTGATATCGGTTGATTGCAAGTTTGAGACAATTCCCATGGCTGCACATGAGGCCTTGCCCCCAGCACTTAAGGTTCATCAGTAAAAATCATCTATGAATAAATGTAATTTGACTATTTAATAGTGGAAAAATAATCAAGAAATACTAATACTGTATGAGTATTGATTTTTCAATTGTCATTTCAGCGGTTTGTGGTGTAAAATTGAAATGAAAACTGAGAATATTTTGTGAATACATCTAGCCGTTAGATCTTGGCTTTATTTTTAAATCTAATGGAAATTATGGAAGTAGAAGAAAAACAATATTAAAAGTATCGAACAAGCCGTTGTACATAAGACAATTCCTTTTGAGTGTTTCATTTCTATCTCACATAAAACTTCTACACATCCCACAGTTCGAAACAAAAAGCTTACATAGTAATTTGCCGAGGAAATTGATCCCGATTCTCATTCCATCCTAAAACGCCCTCCTCAAAGAAACTTGTTTTCTTCCACTTTTACCCTCTCAATCGATCTTCACGGAAGAATAAATCTTCCGAACGAACCAGAAGCAAGCATAGAACCCAATCGTCCCCGTCAGCACAAAGAAAGCGTAAGAAGCAATCAGCATGTACCCAAAGTACAAAATACCCGAAACAGCCTTCGTGATATCCAACTTTGTGAAGAAGTAGAAGATCGAGTACAGGAAAAGGTACAAAGCCGAGGATCCGGCTGTCAGGTAGGCCCTCCACCACCAGTTGTAGTCCTCACTGCACAGCTGGAAATAGCAGAGGACAATCGTAATCTCCGCACAGGTGATTAGCAGTATCACAAATACTATAAATAGAAACCCGAAGATGTAATAGAATTGGTTCAGCCAGATGGAGGTCAGGATAAAGAAAAGCTCGATAAAAACTGCCCCAAACGGAAGTATGCCCCCGATAAGCACGGACAATAGAGGTTTCATGTACCACGCCTGCTCGGGTATTTGCCTCGGGATTTTATTGGTTTTTACCGGATCTTCAATTGGTGGCTTTTTAAAGCCCAGGTAACTACCGACAAATACTAGAGGTACGGATATCCCAAACCACAGGCACACAAGGGCAAACATTGTCCCGAAGGGTACAGCCCCGGACGACTTCTCTCCCCAGATGAGCGCATTCAGCACAAAAAAGACCAAAAAAAGTACACCCGGAAACAAGAAAGCTGTTTTCAGAGTGTTTCTCTTCCACTCGGTGCCTTTGAACATCTTGTAGAGACGGGCGGACGAGTACCCACCAAATAAACCCATAAAAACCCACAAGAGAACCATTGCAGTCATGAGACCCCCGCGGTTGGAAGGCGAGAGGAAGCCGAGCAAGGCAAATATCATGGTGACAAGTGCCATCGCGAAGAGCTGTACACCTGTCCCAACGTAGACGCAGAGCAAGCCTGAGTTCATGGGCGTCCTGAAGACGTCTCCGTGGACAAGTTTCCATCCCGTCTCTTCCTGAGCTTCCTCTTGGGTGTCTAACTGATTGTAGTTTGCAATGTCTCTGTAGAGGGTTCTCATCATGATCATGGCCACCATACCCGAGAGGAAGAGGACAATCATCAAGGAGTTGATAATGGAGAACCAGTGGATCTGATCGTCGTTCATGAGGAGGTAGGTGTCCCAACGTGAGGCCCACTTGATATCACTTTCCTGAAAAACGATATGCTTATAATTGTTTTTCATGATGAGGAAAAAAAAGGAAAATACTACTACTTCCACCAGAAAAGTTAAGGAAAAGTCTTCAAGGGTTATAGAGTAAGTACCTTGTAAGTAACATCGTAAGTAAATATGATTTCCTTGTCTTTATCAACTTCCTGTGGGATGGCGCCACCCTGTATTAGGTTTTTGGTGTTCTGGTTACATGTTGACACCTTTGGGTTCTTATCATCCCACTCCTTGTACTCATGGTTAATGCTGTTTGATTAAATTAAAAAAAAAAAAGCAAAGGAAAGGAAAGGAAAATTACAAACAAATCAAAACCAAGCAACATAACAACTGCACTGAGTACAATAAAAAAAAATTCAAAAACCTGATCGGAGAAACTTCAAACCCAACTATACGAGCAGAATCAGTTTCAGGATCTTTATGGTACATAACTCTGAAGCTTAAGTGGTTATGTATAAAATATTTATCCTCCTTGCTCTGCAATAGAACATGCATTCACGCATTTAACAATTAGAAAGAAAAACAGATAGATCTATCTTCAAGTACAATGAAGAAAAAAAACTAACCCCAGCAAGATTCCCCTTCATCCCGACACGAAAACCATGCTCGTAAGTGGTTGATGCGATTCCATCTCGCCTTTGCCTAAGTACAGCTACCGGAAGATTATCTAAAATCCTGCACGGAGTTTTCCGATGGAAGCAATTTATCACATCCAAATATAATCATCACGTACTTGCATGTTATTTGTGTTACAAATAGACAAAATCAAGAAGGTTGACTTTTATCTATCTAGCACTTACATATTGACTCTGTACTCATCATCAATTTTCTCTCTAAAATCCTTTGCTGCTCCAGCATCAAGCTTAACTTTGCAAGCCACTGTGCAGAATTGTTCATCCCTCATATGAAACTAGTCAACACACCCAAAAAGACCCATTTTATGAGAGATGCACAACAAACAGGAATTCAAGGAAGGAAATAACCTGAGATACTAAGTACTGGTGCTCACAGTATAAACCGAGTTTTCTATTCGGTCACCCCTTAGGACTTCTCCCAAGTTTTCAGCAACATTACTGATTTTGTTCGGCTTGCAGTATTTTAAGAAATAGAAATCATATGGAAGTTGAGTCTTCGTAGAAGACAGCTTGTTCACTTTGACTTGAAGTTCATCCCCCTGTTAAGAAAGAACACACCGATAGACGTTATATATGTGGGACATTGGGAGAAAAAACACAAGATTGCAATCTCTATGTGGAATCCATACTATAATAACATGAATTAGCACATGACGAAAGCAAGATCACAGCTGAAAAAAACACAACATCAGTCAAGCTTAGACTACTATTTTCCGTCTCTTTCAAGAAGCAATGTGGGTTTTTAGTATTCATTTAATGAATGTATAGAACCAACCACCATCTCCAATCATAGAAACATAAACATCAAATATAATGATAAATTGATTAAAAAAAACAATCATATAGCAGAGCAAGTCAAATGATCACATTTGCACAAATAACACACTCCTATTTAAATGAACAATAACACGATCCAATCAAATCCAAAAAATACCAAAAAATTATCAATCTATATTCCATTCTGAAGCCCAAAATACGAAATCAAATCCGAACTCAATCCACCGACAATTGGATCATCGCACAAAGCCCTAGATTAACGAAACAAAACTCGTGAAAAATCGAGTACAGTAGTCGCAGATCTACTACTGATAAAAATGAAGACTACTTAAGCTCCGAACAGTGATTAATAGAGCGAGAGAAACGAAATCAAGTACTCTTGTAAAATCGCGAGGCGCGACGCCGGGAAGATAGAAGGAGTGCGCGGCTGAGATCGCGAGAAGAAACCAGAGGACAACGGCGGAGACCCGATCCGTGATCCGACGACCCATGCTCCCTCGATTCGGACCCTCCGGTGACGAAAATGAAAGTAGTAAATCAAAACGAGTCGTGTGTGTATTTATTGAAAATAGAGAATATGGCACGCTTTTTGTGATTTACTAGTACAGTACTAGTATTTGTTTTTGAAGAAAATAAGCGCACACTCTTCAGTTGTGTATTTCAATTTAGCTGCTTTTGGAGTGACGGCCGACGTGTCACGATGACTATTATTTGTCCCCTAAATATTTTCATATTATTTTTAAAAATGTTTGTACTAGTATTTAAATTTTCAAAAAAAAAATTACTGTATTTTTTAATTTAAATTACATTTTTTTCTTTTTTTTTCTGATAGAGTCGAGAGTTCTTTGATGAATTATAGTAAAAGTTTTTCATTTCTCTTTAATTTTTCCCAATTTGAATCATAGTAAAAGTTTTTCATTTTTTTTTTATTTTTCCCGATTCAAATTTTTACGTAAATTCTCTTACATTTATTTTGTTTATTTAATTGTTTATGGCATTCTTGGCATAGTAAAATTCTACCCAACTTATGTGTGACGTTATAACTCACTCCAGAATAAGAATTAAATGACAGAGAGAACAAGTTGAAATTCATCAAGGAAGAGAATAAAGGCACGACTTGGCACAACAAGGTTGGTGGTTAAATGCATCGCCCTGGCATGAATCTCAGAATATTTGTTAAAACATGTTCAAAAGTAATTCATTAACATAAAAAATAAAACGGTGCTGGGATAGCGAAATCAGCTACATTTTCATCATCAATACTAACCATAACAAGTTAAGTTAGCACTCCCAACATTAGTGGCAAAAGGGTTAATTGGATAAAAAGATCCACAGCTTCCCAAAATGAGAAATCAAGAAGCAGAGCATGTTAGCAGATGATCTTTGAACTTGTCGAGCTCCTCTATCACCTCCTCTTCCGGCCGATAAATCAGGTCAATCATTCTCCATATCTGAAAATAAGGTCCGTATAGAAAGAGTACATACACAGGCAGTTCAATATTTACAAAAATGACAAAAATGCCCGAAGACTATAGTCTAATTACAAAAGCACCAATAATATTTCCAAAAATAAATAAATTAAGGCTCATTGTAATCCTTTGGGAGCTACATGTAATATGTGTTTTTTCCTGGTACCAGCTACTACTACTTTTTAATTTTTATAGATTCAGAACTCAGATAAAAATCCTTAATACCTTTACTACTACTTTTTATAGATTCAGAACTCAGATAAAAATCCTTATTACCTGTAGTGTACCTCCCCCACCGGTCTTTTCACCATCTTCAGAAACACTAACAATAGTCCAAGGATCAGCCGCATTCCAGTGGAAGTCAACCACCTTATCCCTGTATTCAATCAAAGAGGACCACGTCAACAGTTAATTTCAGTGAGAAAGAAATAGATTACAGTTTTTTTTTAATGGTGAATGCGAGATATTTAAATTGCAAATAAAATTAAAACAACAAATTCAAGAGCCCTAAATCACGCACAGAAGAGTTCAACCGACAATCGGGCCTAGTGGTGCTTGCGGATCCAGAATACGTGGGGTGAGTTTTACTGTGTGACTGGAAGGATCAATTTTAGTGGGAATTGATTTTGAGGCATTCTAGAAAACGGAAACCTCTCAGCCATGTCAAAGTTGCCGGAGCTAAACCCTAGTCATACCCGACACTGACACTGACACTGGCAAATTCGTCTCCACATTCAGAAGCGGCGTACAAGAATTCGACAATTTCCAGCACCACATCTGTGGCACAAGGAAATCAAGTCTATGAAGGAAAAAAATGGAGTTTTGAGTTTTTTCGGTGTTATATGGAAGGGTTGGTCAGGGATAGTTTCAGGAAGGAGATTGGGTACGGATAAGATAGTCCTTTAGTGGAAGAAGATTGTAGTTCAAGTTATTTTGGAGTGATGCTGAATTTAGGAAATGATTGTGTGGGTAGATTTCAGATTTCACTCGAGTGTTTGAGCATGATTTATTCTGATTTCGTGGACGAAGTTTCTTTAGATGAGGCAAATGTGAGAGTAAATATCTTGATCTTCAGATTACAATTGTGTAGAGATTGTTGGAAAAGGAAATCGGATCTGAGCATGAAGCAGCCTTTTCTGAGCATGAAGTGTATAATATTTTCCTTTTTTAATTAATTATAGATTGTATTTGAAGTCAAAATTCCTTTGAAATTAATCAGGAGTTTCTAAATAAAGCTTTTATGGTGAATGCCAATGAAAGAGACCCAAGATTTAATGTGCCAATTTGATTTGAGATTGGATGTAGATACATAGGCATGGTGGATGAAATGTACCTTAGACTTTTCATATATATATATATATATATATATATATATATATATATATATAGATAGAGAGAGAGAGAGAGAGAGAGAGAGAGAGACTCATTTAATACCTGTGTCCAGCATGTTTAAAAAATAAGCCTTGTGGGGAACTTGAATTTCCAGCATTGTTCGCCGGTTTTCCGACCTGGGTCATCATTTTTCTGTTATGGCACAATGTGTTTGTATGCTTTGGAGTTTGGAGGAATAAGTAATAAAGGTTGGATCTCTCTTTTTTTTAGAAGAGTGAGGAATTTTTTTTTTATTCCAAAATCTTCACATGCTTAATTCATTGGGAAAATTAGGGAATCAACCCCTGATGTTCAGTCTAATTACCAAAAAAATACATTTCCTTAAAAAATAAAATTACCCCATGTATATAGTACAAAAACCTCCTACACATGTTTTGTAAAATAAAAGCATATTTGTATTTTGTAACTAGACTGAATCTCAAAGGGTAATTTGGACCCTAATTAGTTTAGTTAAACCCGTATTTTTTCACACAGCAAGCCAGAAAGTAAAGCAAGACAGTGAAATAGCTCGAGAAAATTAACCTTTTCATGATCCCAGACATTTAGGATACCATCCTCTGCTGAACTGCCGAAGACGGACGCCTTAGCAGGAGACCACTGCAATAATAAAGGATGTAAATAACATTTTAGAGAGCTCTTAGTTGAAACATTATTTTGGATCATTGCAACCCGAACAACAACTGACTAACTGAGCTCTAATACCTGAACACACAGAACAGCAGCAGTATGACCTTTGAATATATGAACAGGGGATCCAACCCCACCAGAAGTAAGATTTCGACGATCATACATGCGGATAGTATTATCGGCAGATCTAAAAAGAGGCAAGTAATTTTTTAAGTCACAAAATAAGAAGGATAATTACAAAAATGGGTACCATTTTTACTAAAATAACACCTACTTTGAAAATTATAAATGATACACATGAGGTTTGATTCAACATTAGAACTACGGTGTGTGTGTGTGTGTGTGTGTGTGGGTGGGGGGGGGGGGGGGGGGGGGGGGTTCGCTTATGAGGGATGTATTTTCGTAATTTTGAAGCTTAGCTGGTTTTAATTGTAATTTGTAATTAGGTCAAACCTCAAGGATAATTTAGAGAAAAATTGAATCTTGTAAGAAAATCCACATATAGCATCTATCATTGATTAATCATTCATGTGATGATCTGATACAGGTTTATTTTAAATCAGATGGGGAATAAGAAGTACCCTGTCAAAATTAGATTGACATCATTGGGGTTCCAATCAACACAATGAAGGTCACCATCGTGAGCCTTCTCAACCTGTGACAAAATAGCCAACACGAAGGCAAATCAGAAAAGACAGATGAAAATGGAATACCATTTGCAACTAATGAATGCCAATCACAGATGTGACAAAAAAAATATGAAAATAAATGAAATTAAAACAAACATCGCAAAAGACAAAACATGAGCACCGCAAAATGCATAAAACCATTAGTATCACAAGGGGGCACTATACAGATATTCCAATACAACTTTTCTATAGACAAACAAGATCTTACAATTAAATCATACAGACAATATGATTTGCATCAAATGATATTTTGATTGCCATACAATCATCCAATATTCCCAATATATCAGCTGTCAGTTCAACGTGTAGTATAACTTGTATTTAATTATTATATACCAGTTACAACTCAATATAGACCAATGTTTTTCAAGTTAACTCTGAGTGAAAATTTATAGATCACAACAGATAAGAAAAGAAAATGATAATAATAGGCTAATAGCTGCAGGATATTAAAGGTAAAAGAACAATACGAAAGTTGGGAAGTTTCCAAAGTAATGTGCTATAAGCATTTAAGGATGCAAAATGATGCCCCAAAATTAATGAATTAACAAGGCAAAAAACAAACCTTAACAGCTGGAGAGGAGCCAGTTCTTGAATCCCACATTATAAGGCAAGAATCATCACCAACACTACAGAACTCCATTGCGCTATATCACAAGTTGAAATGAGCCGGTGTAAATAACCCAAGCCCAGGATACTTTGTTTATAAGAGGGAACTTTTAGCAGCATTAAACAAAATTCTTCAGCATTTACAATGGAACAGCAAACACGTGGTTTTATAAGAGTTTCCGAAAATTAGAAACATGCTTAACCAAGGTCTTCAATCCAGTGGAAAAATGACACGAGGATATGAATTTCTAAGAAAGTAAAAATGACATGCATATATACAATAAATTTAAAGGAAATGAAACTAAAACAGATTTTAGGTTTAGGCATGATGGGTTCGGAACAAAAAATAGGACATTGATCTATTATGATACTATATTTTACCTTGATGGGTTAAACTGGACGTCTTCAACAGTATCCTCATGCCCTTGGAAAATTCCTCGAGCTTGAACAGTGGTGCTTTCAGGTCTACCAGTTGCTGAACCACCCTTAGATCCTGGAGACTTTTGATCTGTTGCCAAAGATGATATATGGTCATGGATGCTCCACAAAACCACGGACTTATCCTTGCCTGCCACAAGTGTTTTCTTATTAACAACATGATGAAATAGGAACTCTCACATAATTAGAAAGAGACAAGTGACAAGTCAAAAGACAAGCATAAAGATGATGTAGTTGAATTAAATTTAGTGAAGCTGATGGACCTAGAAGGGATTATGGTTACCTAGACGGCTAGACACCAAAATTATTTAACATCGTACCCAGTAAAAAACAACCAAAATCACTTCGCAAGAAATAAAAAAATGCAATGGAATTTATTTAACAAATAACTATTTATTGAGACCGGAAAACCATTTCATGTTCTCTACTTCTATAAGAGCAAAAGCTTCTCGAGCATGACTCTCACTTAATCAAGTAGCTAGAATCACATTCTGAAATTGTTTATATTTCACGATAACGTAAGATTTGAAGTAGGATGAAGTTACATTTGACAATAAATACAAGCAAGCACAAGTACTGCACACACTCTCACACACACAGAGAAAGAGAGATGACCTCCAGAGAGCACAAAGGGTTCCGTAGGTGACATGGCTAGTGCAAACTCAGCATTATCTTGATGTCCAGTCAGTATCTGGCAGACAATGGATACCAAGTCGTCGAACACCATGAAATGATAATCAACTAATCAAGCAATATCCAAATACAACTGCTGGATGGGTACATGAGAAATAGAATTGAGGGACCAAGAAAGGAAACAACTTCAAATAAGTGATGCATACATAAAAAGCAAAACATCTTCGAACACTAATCTTCAAGACAATCAATAGATCATAGTTCACAATATAGAGATGCGTCAGGTAGATCAATTGCTAATGTCCCCAATTATGATCAGAGATTCAAAGCATTTAGAGGCATACCAGATCAGGACGAGATGGTGTGGCACCTAAAACAGGTTGACGATTGGACTGAGTTTCCACATCCCAAATGAGAACCTAAGTCAGTTCATAAAAGAATCATTGGAATAATTATTTTCTGACTTTAATGTACCAATGAGACAACACGATATATGCAAGAAAGCAATTGCTTACATCAGGACTGTCGGTATGAGTAGCCACAATGTTGCTATTTTGTGGAAGTTCCCTGATACGATTCACCTGCAATTAAACAATAGCACATTTTAGCAGGCGCTCCATTTTTGTTTTCTTCAATGTTTTCTTCTCTCGCTTTTTTTTTATAATTATTATTATTTCTTTTTTGGGAGGAGTGGTGGGGGTCTGAATATGCCTCGCCTCTCTTTTGGATTTTACCCATAGTTCATTTCTTGAGGTGGGCAGTGAAATTTATTTCCATCAGTCCAAAATAGCCAATGGGCAATATTTACAGTCTACGGATGTCCAAAAGCATTAAAATTTGAAAAGAGAGGGGGGATCATTTCTATTTGAGTGGCAAAGGGAACCCTCGAGAACCAATATTGCTTCTTTGTGTAGATCACCAAGCATTACCACAAGATACTCATTTCACTTGTTTTATAAATGAAACCTAATCTATGTGTTTTATCAGTAAACGAGGTTATAACCTTACATCAATCACCTTTTATTATTAACCATATACAGCCCACCACAACAAGTGGAAATAACATACAAACATAGAATGGGGAATTGACGAATGAGCATCATCACTAGCAACACCCATGACTATTATATATACAAATATCAGGATATGATATGAAACACACCTCACCAGGGTGGATTATGGTCTTGCTCTTCTTCACGAATGGTGAACGTGATTCCTCATTGAACTGAAATATTGACAGCAAAATTTGAGGAAAGAAACTCAATGTGAAATACATCATGCATCCTGCAGATAAATTACACAGCACAAAAAAACATTTAACATCATTATAAATATAAATATATCACCTGTGATATGTGTTCTGCTGCTGCAACTCTAGCCTTCACAACTTCAACATTTGCTATGACAAGCGTATTTGGAACACTACCATCCGTCTATATGAAGAATGTGACAGGAAATGAAGACATATTAGAAACAATCAAGATTTAACGATTGATGATACACAAAACCGTAACTAACATAATCTAATAGTCAAACTTGAATCATTTAAAACACATTAAATACCAAACTAGAAAATATAAAATAGAGGTTATGAAAAGGTCACACCAAAAATATGAGCCTACATACCCTCTCTAAGATTAATTCAATATAGGATTCTCGACAAAACGGTACATATCCACACATATATCAAATTAAAGTGATAAACTTAGCTTCTCTTTTCCAAATTCATGACTTATGAATGCATAGCTCATCGAGCAGAGTAATCAACTCCTTGATGTGATAGTTAAAAGGATTTGCGTACCTGCTCAGAAAGATATAAACGTTGACGATTCTTGTAAGTTGCTTGTTCCACTTGAGGTCCCCATCTGAGATGATAAGAATGAATTGAGTATACAATGTAATATTGACTTAAAGACTTATAGTGAAAACAAAAATTATCAATTGAGCTCAAGTCTGGAATTAAAATCATGTAGGATTTGATCAATCATATAGGAAGGCGAAGCTATCCTTGCATTATATCCCTGCATTTCTACTTTCCTTCCATTAACATGAGTAGTCTCACCATCATTTATATTCCCATGCATTTAGTAGTATATGTACATAAAAACGTCCAACCAATAAAATAAAAGCATCAACGAATGTTTGGCAAACAGGCAAGCCATTATGGGTATCTTAGACTTGCAGATAAATAGGAAGTTCTCCAAACATCTCCCCAGTTTCAAAAACAACAATAGTGAAAATGAACTGCAATACTCAATCAACAGTAGAAAACCCTGAAGTACTAAAAAATGTAAGAAATCAAGCTATACAAGAACACAAACAACATTTTATATAAAAAGCTAATTGTTTCCACAATGATCCACTGAGTAATCAGTCAAGATAGTGAGATCAATTTGATGGTGGGAGAAAGAAAGCATTCAACCATAAGCACCATAAAAAGACCAAGCAAACTGATAGTATAGAGCCCATCGAAGTAGCAATGTCCTGAGCTCGTATTTTGGCAAATAATCAGACATTTGACAACAAGATAAGAAGACAATGATCAATCGAACTTGGCAGCTTGGAATCTCTATGATGAAATATGACTTATAAGCCCAGTGAGCTATTCGTTCTTAGAACTCTGGTAAGCTACCCCACCACCAATTGGTTTTAGGGCTGGGTAAACTCCATACTCTACAAGCTGCATTATGAATGGCAACTTGCCTTCGGAGCCTCATCCCAATAGCTCTAGTTAATATATTTATGGTTAAAAAATTTACGTCTCCTGTGAAAGAGTGACGAACAGACTAGAAGCTAGATTTTCAGTAGCTGAAGACTTTTACTTCCAGCCTACCTTATATACAATTTCAACCTTCATTCATTTAAAATCTAAATGTGCCTTTTCTGAATGAATGTGGTATAAGTGCAGACATTTATGAGTTAACACAAACAGTGATAATAGACTAATGTTCTTGGACGATATTAAAAGACCGAGACTAACCTTACCCAAATATTCACACAAAACCTAGAGCATCAAGCATTTGAGCATTTCTAATTCAAAAACACCCCATGCATTTTCAAAATTTTCGGTAACACCCTCAAAACAGACTAGAATCCAGGGATAAATCTGAAATTGAACCCCCAAAATAACAAAAAAAAACATAACACACACACCCCCCCGTAACGCGAGTTAGAATCTATAAACATATCAGAGCACCCGGCTCGCCATGCATTTCACGACTTTCAACATTAAACCCAGCAAAAAACAAATAAGAAACAAGCCATAAAATTAAAAAAAAAAAAAAAAAAAAACGAAACGGAAGCGACACAGAAACAATCAAAGCTCCGAAACAGAAACCAAGACAGAGTCACAGCTTGTCTAAATAGAAAAACCCTATAGACGGGGAAAAAAGGGAAAAAACATGGACCGGCAAGAAAGGGAAGGCCAAACTAGGTTGTGATTGGCGAGCCAGTCATAAAGGACGGGGACGAGAGATTTCCACTGTGAGTATCGATCCTCCATCGAACGCTCCGCTGCTCTGTCCTTCATTTTTTTTTTTTTTTCTCTCTCTCACTTACACTCTCTGTAATTTCTCAATCAGTCACGGAGTGAGTTGTCTGAGGGGGAAAGGGGGAAGGGGGTCTTGGCCCCCTTTATAGTGTGCTCAGACTCGGGGGTGGGCTGTGCAGCTGACACGCGTTAGTATTCGAGTAAATTTACAACACTCATATTTTTAGAGTAGATAAGCGAGTTAAAGTAGAAAAACGCGACTGAAAGGTCACCAGTTCTTTTTTTATTTTTTTAAATACTTTATCAGTAGAATTTGTCAAAGAGTTTATCTAGCCAACCCAATATTTGGTTAAGTTCAAGTTGAACTATACAAAAATGAAATGTTAACAACTACACAATCAACGATCCTTCAAAAATCAGATCTTAACAACAATGCAAATAACAATCTCAACTAAAGTTTTTTTACTTGGTTTCACAAAGTAACTTGTAACGAGTCATGACTATAATTGTGAACACTTCATAATATTTTTACCGATTTTTATTGATGAGATTGTTACAAAGGAAAACAACTTTTAATTATTCATAATACTTTCACCATTTTTATTAGTGAGATTGTTACAAAATAAATTAACTTATAATTGTTCTTTTTAATAATTCTGATGTTCGAAAAGTAAATTGTGATTTGTTGATGTAAGCACTATTTAATTTCTCACTTCCAATATTTTATTTTTTATACTCTTTTCATAAAATATGTGTATGTGTTTAAATAATTAAACAAAAAATATTTAAAAATCTAGCATAATAATTTTTTTAAAATTATTTGTAAAAATTCGTTAAGTTCCAATAAATTGAGTTTAGTTCAATTCAATTAGATTCATTTCAAAAGAACGTATCATAAAAAAATATTTCAAAACACTCTATAATGTTTATAAAATATTTAACATCGTTTTAAAATTATTTGTCAAACATTTTGAAATGTTTCGAAAAATATTTCAAATTACTTGAAAAAGTTTTGAAATATTATATACTCCGTATTGTTTAAAATTAAATAATTTGAAATTATTTTAAGAGTCTTGAAAATATTTAAATTATATTTTAAATCACTTAATATTTTTTTAGATACTCTAAAATGTTTAAAAGATATTTTAAATTATTAAAAAACTATTTTCAAATAAATCAAATTATTTAAACTATAATTCAATATTTAATAAGTATATAAATATATTATAAAATATTTAAAAAAAGTATTTTAAATTACTTCAAATTTTACACTAAGATTATTCAAAATATTTAAAAACTTATTTAAAATTAATTAAAATTTATTTTAAGACACATTAAAATATCTAAAAGTATTTAAAATTATTTTAATACACTTTAAAATATTAAAAAAATATTTAAATTACTTCAAAAAATATTTTAAGATATTTTAAAATGTTTGAAAAATATTTCACGTCATTTAAAATTATTTCAAAAATATTTTTAAATGTTTAAAAAGTATTTCAAATCACTTAAAATTCTTTTTAGGCATTTTAAAAATGTTCAAAATTAAATCACTTTAAATTATTTTAAGAAACTTAATAAAGTTTAAAATGTATTTTGAATCACTTAATAATATTTTTCATTTATATTTTAATTTATTTTAAAACTATTTTCAAACACTTTAATATATATTTCAAATAATTTATTAAGTGTTTTTAAACATTTTAAAATTTATTAAAGGTATTTCAAATTACTTTGAAATTATCATAATACACTTTAAAATGTTTAAAAAGTATTTCATAGATTATTTAAAATATTTTAACTAATCTAAAAGGAATTTAAAAATAATTTTACATTCTTGCTTTTTTAATTTGAATTATTTTAATAATTTTATATTTTAATTTTTTGACAAAACAATGATAAAACAATATTTTCGTATTGCAAAATCTGTAGTCCGTAAATGGTAAAAACCCCTGTTTATACTTTTTACTACTATACATTATCTTCGTCGTTCCCCAATAAACCTTTTTCTTAATCAGTCCATCTACTTTTCTTTTCCTTTTTTCTAGACAGAAAATATGAATTACAAACAAAGTTCGCAATATATAAGTATGAGCTAACCCCATTTGAGATCATCTACTCCGGACCTATTCATCACTTTCTCTTTCAATCTCGGATCTCCTAATCGCCGGAAAATAACCGCCGTTGATCCGATCATCTTCTTTACTCACCCGGATGGGTACGTCATCGATCCAGTTTGATTTGAGCTAATTATTCAGTTTTTTTGCTTAAAATAACTCACTCGGTTTAATGATCTATGAAGAATTAACTGTCAATGATTGCTTGGGACCGGACCATCAATATGCAGTTTTAATTAAGTAATTGTTTTGTTGTTACTAGGTCTAAATTGTCTGTTTTTCTTTCTCTATCAGGTTTTGATTTGTTGACATTTCACTATTTCAGTTTATATATATTTTGATAGCTTTTCCAGCATCAGGTTTGAGCTGAGCTGATATTTAGACCGACTGCGATCGACCTCATTTTTTCTGATGTGGTTTTCTAAAATGTGCTACTTGACAATTTGTTGTTCCCTGTACTAGTAATTTAGTTCTGACGGGGCGGAAGTTCATGCGGGCTATTTATTTGGGTTTCATAGATTGATCTCTTATCGATATTTGAATCTTAAAATTCGAGTAATATGGTGGAAATAAGTAGAGACTTGGAATATCATTTGTCCCACAAGCTAGTCTACACTTAATCTTCATTCTTCACTTCGATTAGGTTACTTCGTTGAGAAATGTTTCAGTTTTCTTCTTACTGATTTCCTCTATGTGCTTTGTTAATTACTATTCGTCCATTTTCTGTTGTCAGTATAATTGTTGAAAAGAACACTGTTTTTTAAAATCATGTCATCCACAAATAAAATATATACTCATTGATGAACTAGATTACACTTCATCAATGTAAACATTTTTCGTTTTTTTTTTTTTTTTATGTTGTTCATGATAATACAACTGAATACAATTTTGTTTTCAGATACCAGAGACCGTTGTTGTTCGACTCACCTTATAGATGGTGATGGTACTTTTAATATTGCTGGAGTTGATAGTTTCATGAAGGAAGTAAAACTTGGTGAATGTGGTCTTTCTTATGCTGTCGTAGCCATCATGGGCCCTCAGAGTAGTGGTATGTTTTTATTTATTTATTGCAATTCTCAATTCCTTTTATTGGTTTTTCTTCACGCAACCTGCTAAATTAGGGGCTGTATACAAGATACACAGTCTGTTTAATGATTTTGTTTATGATCATATGGACTATGGTACTGACTATGTGCTAACTAGTTTTGTCCACTATCTTCAATTCGTTTTTTATCTGTGATTTTGCAGGGAAGAGTACACTGTTAAACAACTTATTCGGTACAAATTTCAGGGAAATGGATGCTTTTAAAGGCAGGCATGCACTTCTTGACTCTGCTGGTACTTCGTTTCTTCTGTATTCAATTGAATGAATACTGAGCATCTAATTCTCTTCAGGTCTCAAACCACTAAAGGCATATGGATGGCTCACTGCGTCGGAATTGAGCCTTGCACTCTTGTAATGGATTTAGAGGGCACCGATGGAAGGGAAAGAGGAGAGGTGCAATATAAAATTTTCTTATTTAGTTGTTTTACTTTATTTTGATTTAACAGTTTGTGGTTTATTCTTTGCATGTCATTTTATTCCGTTCCGTGATTCTCATTTATTACATTGTTGTGTGCACTTTTTATTCAAGCTGCTAAATGGTTCTTAAAATAATAACATGTTATTTACTGCATGTCAAAAACTCTAATATTTATTATGAAAGGTAATCTTGCTTGATGACATTGTGCTTCTCTTTCCATCCAATCATTCTTCTCGAAGGCTAAACAATTTTATCTAGAACCTTCCGTTAAACCTAATATTTTCTATCCATAGATATTCAACTAAGATAATATAGCTTATTAGTTCTGAAATATGCCTTCCTCTATGATTATATAAATTTTGTTATTATCATTTTGACGTTGGTCCCTTACTATTTTGATTATTTTCAGGACGATACTGCGTTTGAAAAGCAGAGTGCTCTTTTTGCCCTTGCTGTTTCTGATATAGTGCTCATAAATATGTAAGATTGCTGCTTTGCTTTAACAATTATTTGGTTATTATTTGTTAATAAATGAATCTGACTATCTGAGGGTTTCTCTTCGGGGGAATTGTGTCAGGTGGTGTCATGATATTGGGCGTGAGCAAGCTGCAAATAAACCCCTCTTAAAAACTGTATTTCAGGCAAGTCATCACTGCGCTCTATGCACTAAATGACTTGAAATAACAATTATTTGCTGATTTATCTTTTTGATGAAAAGGTTATGATGAGATTATTTAGTCCTCGCAAGACAACTTTAATGTTCGTTATTCGTGATAAAACAAGGGTATGATTTCTTTCTTGTTCATTGTCTGAAGCTGTCACCATGATACTTTAATAAATTATTTTTTTTGATTCATTTATTCCTAAGAGATGACTATAAATACATGGTAATCTTTGTAGACACCGCTAGAGAACTTGGAACCGGTTTTAAGGGAAGACATTCAGAAGGTACATCACATGCAGCTGTTCCCATTTTCCTTTTTTATGAATCTTATTTAGTAGGTTCTAACTTCTAATGTTCTTCGCCTATTCTTCTTTCTTGCCTTCCCTGTTGTAGATATGGGATTCTGTTCCTAAGCCTCAAGCTCACAAGGAAACCCCATTGAGTGAATTTTTTAATGTAAGGTGTTGTTGATCAGTTGATCAGATTTATTGTCTTTGAAAGATTATAAAAGTTTACGGCAGTTTATATTTAATGATTGAATCTCAGGTTGAAGTTGTGGCTCTCTCTAGTTTTGAGGAGAAGGAAGAACAATTCAAAGAGCAGGTATATGCTCTTGTTTGGATTATTAAAAGTTGTATATTTCTGATGTCTCTCCTCATGCAGCATCTGGTTCCGTTGTCTGGACATGTAATGGGATCTTATATTGGTTTTTGTATTTTTAAGGTGGCAAATCTAAGACACAGGTTTTTCCATTCCATAGCGCCTGGTGGGCTTGCTGGAGATAGGCGTGGGGTAGTCCCTGCTTCAGGTTTTTCATTCAGTTCTCAACAGATATGGAAGGTCATTAAGGAGAACAAGGATCTTGATCTGCCAGCACATAAGGTGTCAACTAAATGCTTATTTTTATTCTATAAGCTTACCTTCAAGGATTTGTTTTACTGAAATATCTAATGATTTATTTGCAGGTTATGGTTGCCACTGTACGTTGTGAAGAGATTGGAAATGAGAAATTTTCTTCTTTTATAGAAAATGAGGTGCTTTTCTTATGAGACAAGTTTTTCGCAGTGTACTTGTAGTTTTTGAGCAGGATTCTGACTTTTGTCTTGGCCCCATCATATGTAGGAATGGCGTCAAGTAGAAGAGATGGTACAATCTCAACCAGTACCTGAGTTTGGGAGAAAGCTCACCTCAATTCTTGATATTTGCCTCTCAGAGTAAGTGTTAGTCTAATTTGCTCTCACAGCTTTCTGGTTTCTGAATGATCTTATTTTATTCAAACATTGAATTTTGGTTATTGAATAATCAAGAATTTTCTAATTGTAGAATGACTTACATTCATCCTTGATAATAATGTGCATTATGTTGGTTCTCTGTCCCCAGGAGCATAGCCGAGTGGTAAGGCCTGTGATGATGTGGGTGTAATTCCCCGGCGACGCAGGGTTCGAATCTCGGGTGGGACAAATTTTCATTGAAATATTATGAAGGTTTGTCCTGGGGTTCGACCTGTTGGCTCTCTCGCACAGGTGTCTGCTACTCGGGCACATTCCTCGATTTTCATCCTACCCGATCGAGGGACCTCTGATCGGGTGGGGGTGGAGTTTCTCGTCTCTCCTCCTTATCAAAAAAAATAATGTGCATTATGTTTTGATTGGTACATTTTGTCCCATTTGAGATTCATGAGCAAAATATGATAGATCAATCAGGTTATTTACTAAGAAAATAAGCTGAAAAATACGACAGAGACATACCAAAATAGAACCTGGGATAGTAATTTGAAATTCTTTTTTAATTCCTGATATGGTGGGTAAAATGATGGTGAATAATTATCTTTATCAAAATAAATATTTCGTGTCCAGTGGCAGGTCGGTGATATGTTAGTTTGGTGGAAAACTTTCAGTTGAAAATACTTTTTATTTATTTTCTAAATAGTGGGTAGATTAAATTTGCTCTAAATTAAATGTCCCTGTATGATTTTTGTGAATTTTAATCTTGACTTTCTTTCCGTCTTATTTCCTTTAAAAGGTATGATGCAGAGGCTACATACTTCGAAGAAGGTGTTAGATCTTCCAAGAGGCAACAGTTGGAGGCGAAGCTTTTGCAAGTAATTTATCTTGAGCTTTCTTATTAAATTTGAACTTGTGTGCACAAAAATAGAGGATATAATGTACCTTACAATGCATTCATTTCCCTCCACGCCCAACACCTCATCCACTTTTTGCGCAGCGTCGAGATATACCTTCATTTAACTTGTGGGATTTAGATAGAGGCTTATAAGTATAGTTGTTGAGGATTTATATTTGGCCATATCATTTTTTTTTTAATTTTAATTTTGTGTCAACTTCTATGCTGTTGGAAGTGTTGACAAGTATTTGCATATGTACAAACATCCCTAAGGTTTGTATTTACCTAATAAATACTCTCAACAATCTCTTGTTGAGATGCAATTTGTAAAATAATTAAATTTGTTTTGGTAATTAGGCTAAACCATTTGACATTTACTATAGTTTTCGCATGTTCCTTTTGGTTACTATCTCCCATTTCTTTTGTTACACTAGCTTGTGCAACAAGCATACCAATTCATGTTGGGACACGTACGTTCTGGAACATTGGAAAGATTCCAAGAGTCATTTGAAAATGCCCTGAATGAGGGTAAAGGGCTCGCTAGTGCTGCCCGTGAATGCTCCGAGTATTCTATGTCACAGTTTGATATAGCATCTGCAGGTACAATTATTTATGAATACCATGTCATCTTTAAAAGTTTAAAGCCCTTTACTGTATATTGTTTTTTATTTGTAATTTTGGTCGTTGCAACTAGTCGAAAACCTATGATGTTCTTGTTTTTCCTTAATATTGATAGATAAAATGAGTCGTTCCTCATATTTCAATAGCTGATTCATTTAATAGCGGTTACAATTAAGAGTGTCACGTTTATTATGGTTTACTAAATGTATTGTATAGATGTGGACATTTCCCAAGCAAATTGGGACTCCTCTAAAGTAAGGGATAAGCTTAGGCGTGATATCGATGCACATATATCTGCCGTCCGTGCTGCCAAGCTGTCTGAACTTACGACAATGTATGAGGTATGAAATACTGCCTTACCCAGGTTGTTTAATCTTGCAGAAAATATCATAGCTGTAAGCCTGCAACTGATTTCCTGAAAATAATGAATTTTGAGATTATTGAGTATTACTGATTTTATTAATTTTTTGGTGATCGATTCATAATTGTGAGTCTATCACTTCAAGCTGTGCATGTAGATTGGGTATTTGGCTTTCACATTAAACACATTACTGGGGTGCATAATTTGAAGACCTTTTATGTTGTGTTGGTGTAATGCATTTACCCACTGATAATTTTATTGGGCAGAAAAAATTGAATGAAGCATTGTCTGGACCTGTTGAGGCTTTGTTAGATGGGGCCAGTGACGATACATGGCCCGCCATTAGAAAACTTCTCCACCGTGAGACTGGAACTGCTGTTGCTGGTTTTTCTAGTGCACTTTCTGGTTTTGAAATGGATGAGGTAACAAAGGAGAAAATGCTCTTGAGGTTGGAGGATCACGCCAGAGGAATAGTTGAGGCAAAGGCGAAAGATGAAGCAGGAAGGGTTTTGATCCATATGAAAGACAGGTGTATTTGTGTTTTGAAGTTATAATATATTAGGGTTGATTACGATAAGTTGCCCCTTTCAAAATTTTAAAATATCTCAATTAGCCCCCAACACTGAATTACATTTCAGGGGTACAATTTGTAGTTTTAATGTTTTTTTGGTAACAGGTCAAAATTAGTTACTCATCATAGTTATGATTTATGAAGGCCTTTTGCTTGCTTCACTACTAATGTGAACTGACCAGATTACTGTTGACAGGTTTTCTACATTATTTAGTCAGGATTCAGACTCAATGCCACGCGTCTGGACCGGAAAGGAAGATATCCGAGCAATCACCAAAACTGCTCGCTCTGCTGTATGTTATGAATTTTCAAAAAGCGATGGTGCTACTGTTGTTTTTCTTATCATGGGATAATATGATTAATTTTTTTGATTTTTTTTCTTGGCTAGTCTATGAAGCTACTTTCTGTTATGGCTGCTTTGCGATTGGATGACGATGCAGATTCCATTGAGAAAACATTGTCCCTTGCTCTCGTTGATCCCCAAAGTGGGAATACTGCCAATAGGAGTATTTCAGGGGACCCTCTTGCCTCCAGCAGTTGGGATGAGGTATTTTTATTATTCATATCCTTGCATTCAAGATTTTTCTCTATATTGTTTATTCTTTGACAACTGCAAATAGATATTTTGAATCTTTTACTCCGTATGTCATTAGCCATGGGCCCTAAATTTATATGTATCGTGTTTGCACATGCATAGGGATGCCACAGTAGTTTGTTTTTGCCAAGAACTTTCATAACTGGCATTCATTTTAATTTGAGGTGCAGTCGCTTAATCTCTGTAGATTACACTCTTTGATGGATTTGAACATTATTTCTTGCACCAGTGTTCAGTTTTACTTATAGTTTTTTGGGAAGTTGTGAAGCTTAAATGTTGATTTATCTGTACTTGCAATTCTACGAGTCTTCTGTGCACTACTCATAGCTTGTGCTTGAATATTTGTATCCAGGTACCATCATCAAAAACCTTGTTAACTCCAGTACAGTGTAAATCTTTGTGGAGACAATTTAAAAACGAGACGGAGTATACCGTTACTCAAGCCATTGCTGCTCAGGTAAATCCCCTATTGCTTAAGGCATATGAAACCCTTGGTACATTATAAGATTAATGATATATTAATCTGGATTCTCTTTCAATTTACAATTTTCATTCACTAATGCGTATTCAATTATTTACCGATGCTTCAAGATTGATAATTAGTGATGTTTTCAAATTGTTCTCAGGAGGCAAGCAGGCGAAGTAACAACTGGTTACCACCTCCATGGGCAATTGCTGCACTAGTTATTTTGGGCTTTAATGAGTTTATGACCCTTTTGAGGTACTTTTGCATTTATTGATTTGCTTTTTGTGTGTGTGTGTGGAGGGGGAGGGGGTGAGAACTAATCCAGTATAGAGTACTTTAAATGACTATGATTAATTTTTGACTTTCATATCCTGTCTATTTATTATGATTATTATCAATATCATTAAGCTCATGCTATGGTTTCTGTCGACAGAAATCCATTATATTTGGGCGTCATTTTCGTTGCTTTTCTGATTTTGAAAGCCCTTTGGGTGCAATTAGACATCACAGGTGAATTCAGAAACGGAGCTGTAAGTATATTCCTAAAAACATTACATCATCCTTCTTTTTCAAATTTCATTTCCTTTGTTTTTCCTTGTCACGAGTTTGATTATCTTATTGAGGCCTAAATTTTAGTATTATTTTACAGCTTCCTGGGCTTCTCTCATTATCCACCAAATTTCTACCTACCATAATGAATCTCCTTAGAAAACTAGCCGATGAGGGCCAAAGGCCCGCAGATACTGATCCCCAACGCCACCCTTCCGTCCCACCAAAGAGCTTAGGAAGTGGGACCGACAAATTTAGGCATGCGACTTCGTCAAGTGCTTCCTCTGAATTGTCTTCTGCAGAAGATGGAACAGAATACTCTAGCTCATCCAAAACACAGTAAGGTGTCACATTCAAACCCGTTTTTTTCCCCAGAGGATGGATTATAGATTCTAATTATTTCAAAGCGAAATTTTAATCGTGATTCGGGACCATTGTTTTATACCGGAAAAGAAGCCGAAGATATCGATTCCCATGCGGGTATCATGTAATTTTATTTTATTTTGCCTGGCCTTGGTTGTGTTTGTTTTTGCTTAACCTTCATTTTTGTAATGATTATAGATGCTAAATTGATGTTTAGTGAAAATGGGAGTTTTGTGTATTTATAAGAGATACTAGTAATCTTACTTTGAAATTTCTTTTATTCATTTCACTATTTCAGGGGTATATTTGTAAATTTCCGATAAATTGCTTTTTACTGTCATTATTAGGCTACTTTGACTAGTCGTCATTTGATTAAATAAGTGAATTTGAATCGATGACGTATTAAATTAGGCAAAAATCACACATCGGAATATTAAAGTAAAATAAATAAGCGATGATTGTTAATAAAATAATGTCTAAATTTGTCATTTGAAAAAAATTGTTTGTTCATAAAATAATGTCTAAATTTGTCATTTAAAATAATTGTTGATCTCTCCATCTTAAGGGTGTTCATTGAATCGGATGGAATCAAAATTGGAATTAGAATAAAATCATGAAGTTGAAAAAATACTATTGTGTTCATCCATTGTAGAAATCGGATGAGATCAAAATCGGAATTATATCAAATTTACAGTACAATCATAAAATAAAGACAAAATTTATCATCGAATTCTTTACATATGCATCACGATAAATTTTATTATTTTTGAGAGCTAGCTTTTAAACTCCGGTAGAAGCGTTGTACTATATCTTCAATTTTTTAAATATTTTTTTTATGATATTCGCCGTTAACCAAAAAAATATATATATAGATCTCTCAAAATTTACAATAATACTTATAACAAAAATTAAGTAAAAATAAGTAGATAATTAAAAAAAGCAACTTAAAAAAAGAAGAAATTATTAAAAAAAATAGTCTCTGTCTTATTAACTTTATTTATTGCAAAATGGATGGTAGGGAAAGATGGGGCCCACCACCCAGTACGCGCATTTTAGCGCGTTACACAGAAAAATATATACAGTAGGTGAGCTGGAAACATCTCTTCTATAAATCAGGGGCCTAATTGTAATTAAGGTAAGCGGGGCTCACGTTATATATTTATATCAAATATTTAGTATAGTATTATTATGAAATTTAACATATAGTATTAGGTGCACCGTAACAAATTCTATTTTCGCTCTCTCTACACATGGCGGACAGAGTGTACCCATCAACGAAGCCGGCCGCGGTCCCCGCCGCCGCCGGCTCCAAAGGCGCTGTAAATAATCCAGCGTTCCCGGCGACGAAAGCGCAGCTCTACAACGCCACGCGCCCGGCCTACCGACCGCAGCCTCCGCCGCGGCGGAGCCACCGGAGAGGCTGTTGCTGCTCGTGCTGCCTCTGGACAACTCTCGCGGTCGTGGTGCTCCTCCTGCTCGCCGCCATCGCCGGCGCCGTGTTCTACGTTCTCTACCGCCCTCAACGACCGTCCTTCTCCGTCGCCTCTCTCCGCCTCTCCAGATTCAACCTCACCGACACCGCCGTGGCCTCCGCGCTCAACGTCACCATCGTCGCGCGGAACCGCAACAGCAAGATCACCTTCTTCTACGACCGAATTTCTGCGACAGTGCTCTCCGGCGGCATCGAAATCGGGAACGGCGATTTCCCGGCGTTCACGCACGGCTCGAAGAACGTCACGACTTTGAGAAGCGTGATTTCGAGATCCCTCGCTCCGTTTCCCGATGGATCCGACGTTTCCGCTCTCAGATCTAGCGCGAGGAGCAGGAATTTGCCGATCGAGATTCAGCTGGAGACGAAGGTGAGCGCGAAGATCGGGAAAGTGAAAACGAAACAGCTGACGGTGAGGGTTATCTGCGGTGGAATTAGGGTTTCGATCCCCACAGGCAATACGACGTCGGTTGCAACAACTTCGAATGCCAAGTGCAAGGTTGATCCCAGAATCAAAATTCTCAGATGGACAGTGTGAAGAAGAGAATCGTGCCGAAGGTGTGGGAATATTTTATTTATTTATTTTGCAAATAATTTATTTTCGTTTTTTTTAATATATAGGAGTGCTATATTTTTCAATTGGATTTTGATTTTATTTGTTTTTTTATATATAGGTTGAATTGATGATTTGAAATCTATTTACAAGCTTGGTTTGAATTTCACATTTCACCAGTAACTTATTGACTTGATATTTGTGTTCTTCCGTGCAATTTTTTCTTTCAAATTCTTAAGACTCGGTCCGCACCTGACTTTAGTGACTATAGGAATCGGTGGCGGGATTACGAGAAGGGTAAATTTGTCTCTCTTTTTTAATCTCGATTCAAATGATAACTCATCGTTTTTTAGCGCTCATCGACTACCTTTTCACCCGTTTCTTCACTGATTTTGAGATGAATTATGCAATCGTTCAACCATTTTATATACTACTCGATTTATCCTTCCTTTGTTATTCTAGAAACCTTTAGTTTTATGTCTTTTACTCTTCAAAATTAAGCATTTGTGATTCCAGATGAGCATGATGAATTCGCGCAAGTCTTCGTGATTTTTAATATTCTTTCATGCCTCGGTATCGATACATTAACTTGGAAGTAATCAAATTTATTCATTGACGTATGTGTTAGCATATTGAATCATTTTTCTTTTGTTTTTGGTCCAATTGATTTAACCCGTTTGTTGAGTTTTCACCATTGATGCGGTCTTAATTTGAAGCTTTGATGGAGTTTTGAGTTCGATTCATCTTTAAAATCACTTTTTACTAGGTTGCATGATGTATATATACAAAATATATATATATATATATATATATATATATATATATATATATTTATGGGTGCAATTTTTTGTCTTTTTATTTTTATTACATCTGCATGACTTAACTAGAACTATCTTTGTGGTTGCAATTTTTTGTGAAAGAGACAAATGCTAGGGGAGTATTTTCAAATTTTCAAAAAAATATATTCGAGGGGTTTGTTTCTGGTTAGGCCAAGCATTAGGGGTAGTTTGAGTAATTAAACTAGTTTTTGTCGTTCAACTCCCATGATATACCAAGATTCACAGTAACACTAAAAACTCTACAGAGTAACTCAACATATGAATAAATTCTCTTTAATAATAAAAAAAATTCTAACTCTCAATTTGGAATTAATTATTTGGAACTAATTATAAATAAAAATAAATTTCAAATTGTCATAAATTATGCATTTTTCAAGTTTAGTCTTAAAGATGGATAATATACTATTTATATGTTATTTATATATTTATATTACTTTTTTTTATTTTTTATTAAAAAATATTTTTATTTTGTAAAATTTTATATAATAATAACCCTCCCTCTCTTTTTTATGGATAGGGAGAAAATTGCACGTATATTATTTAAGTATATGTTATTTTTATATTTATATTACTTTTTATTTAAAAATATTTTTATTTTGTAAAATTTTACTCATATAAGAATAACGGTGTATATGAGTAAACTATGGTAGTTATTAATGTGTAAGTAATAAAGTACTGTAATTAGTTGAAAAATGTAGTGGTATAAAGATAAATAGATGTGTATTGACAGCATAAAGTTATGAAAATACATTATTCCATTTATAGATGTGCACTGTTTTAAGAGACAAAAAAAAATATGCATTGTTTTGGAAAATTTATCGGTCTCAACGATATGACTGTTTGAAGTTTTTGTTAAGTGTATAGTGGTATTTATTTTATCGGTAATTCCTTGTGGGCAGATTCTGCCCATGGGCAGAACTGTCCAAAATTATTGTTTTTTTTATTTTTTTATATTTATATGATTATAAATATAATTAACTTAATAAGTTTATTAAAATAAAATTTTTATCTTTCATTTTTATATATTAAAATAATTTTTTTCTAATCAATTGATTATTTTAGTGTAAATATAAAAATATTTAATATCTTTATCTAAACATTTTTATTTTTTATTTTTTTTGTGCAATATATATTTGATATAGTGTACTTCATTATAATATATAATAAAATAATAATAAAAATATTATAATAATTTTTAAATAAATTTTTAAAGAAATTCTGCCTTGGGCAGATTCTGCCCAAATAGCAGGACCCTTATTTTATAGTATATTGCAGTTAGTATGTCGGTAAAAGTAAAACCAATGGTTGCATTGAGAGCTGTACTGGTAGGGGGGATCGCTACGTTTGCTATGACTGCAGCAGCAGCCACGGCCTCGAAGAAGGATCCAAATGATCATCAACCTCATTCTTCAAAATAAATATTGGGGCAGATTTGGGTTGTGCAGTTGAGTTCATATTGTAACACACACACACACGTACACAATGATTCTTTTTATGTTATTATTATTATTGTTTATTTATTTTAAATAGTAGTATAATTTATTGATCGGTGAAATTAAGTTGAAAAGACGAGACTCAAATTTAAGTACATGATCGATCAGGCGCACGTAGGGAAATTAGGGCAGCAAGGCGTGTTGCGGAGATTCGAATAGTTGGGATTCTTGAGTAGGGCCTGGCTGTTGCATTTCCACGACTTGATCGCGTTGCAGCAGCGGGTGCCTTCCTTGATGTCCGAAGGTTTGGCCAGTACGCATAACGCGAGTGAAGTAAGCTTGCAATTATCAGCAGCAGCTTCTGCAGAAGAGAAGATTGCTAGCACCACCACAAGCAATAATGCAATCGCAGCTGCCTTCAAATTCGAATTCATCTCAGCTCGATCGGAGTAGAAATGATTTGTACGTTTGTTTGTGTTTGGGACTTCTTTTTGGCTTCTCTAGTATTTATAAAAGTTGAGATCATGTTGTACCTACGTGATTGATTACATATATACTTACGTATGTGATTATGTCAACTATTTTATGTTCATTCATTCAAACTTCTTTTTCATATAAAAATGATACAGTAGTTAGGGGTGGGCACTTCGTCCTGAAATCTCGATCCCATCTCGAAACTTAGCGGGATAAGACGGGATCACTTTTGAAAATGGCAATCTCGTCCCATCCCGTCCAGTTTTAATTTTTTCATAACGGGATCGGGACTATCCCGGTCTATCCCGTTCCGACCCGATAATTTATTTAATAATAATAATATAATTTTCATATTTTTAAATAAATTAATAAAATATCAAAATATTAATCATACTCCTAATTATATTTATTATTAAATTAAGTATATTTTTAAAATTTCATAATATTTTAAAATAATTTAATTTTGGTTGTCTAATTTATCTTTAAAAATATGAACATTTTTATTTTGAAATATTAAATAAAGTTAAAATATCATTTAAATTAAATATAAATAAGTTCAATATTATTTTATTTATTTAATAATTTATGTTTAAAATTAAAATTTAAAATCAATTCAATATATATATGCTCGTGTATGTATATGTGTGTAATATTGTTATAAAAAATTGCTGATTCTTATTTTATTTGAATTTTTATTGTTTTATACTCCATCCGGCCATTAATAGATGTCATACTTTGCTGGACACGGAGTTTAAGAAAATTGTTATTTTTGTATTTTTTAATTGTAAAATAGTTGTGAGTAAAGTTTAAAAAGTAGATGGGGTAAAGTAGAATAAAATTGTATATTAAAATGAAAAAGTTAGAATAATTATTTTCTTTTTTGGGATGTGTCAACTATTGTTGGACACCCCAAAAAGGAAAGTATGACAACTGTCTTTGGATGGAGGGAGTAAGTCGTTAATATTATTATTTTATTAATTTTTTTTATTTAATTAAATTTAGTTATTTTTTATTTAATATTTTGGGACGTCCCAATCCCGACTCCAACCCAAATGGAATTGAGATGTGCAGAACGGATTTTTAAATTCAAATCTCGTCCAGTCCCGTCCCAAAAATTTATTTCCGGGACGGGACGGGATTCTCCTAATCCCGTCCCACGCCCACCCCTAACCGTAGTACATTTGAAATATATATACGATCATTGCGCATATGATTTGGCCGTCAATTAGGGATGTCTATTCAACTGGGTTGACCCGAGTCAACTCCAAAAAAAAATATAGGACAAAATATTATCACCTCCAAATAATTCAAACTGAATGGCCTTGAACGGAAATAAACCGACAAACCAAATGGACTTGCACGTCAATCCGGTTAATTTGTCTACATTAAAATTTATTTTAATTATTGATATATATATTTTTGACTAAATACAAAAATATTTTCAATATAAAAAAACCAATTCAAATGCATTTTTAAAATTATTACATAAATATTTAAAGTTTTAAACAATTTAAATATTAATGAATAATTATAATAATAGTATTAATAAATATCCGAAGACCTTTTCCGAGTCTTGTTAAACTCAGCTTCTTAACTTCGCGTTCAGTGCAGTCAAACTTAAATTTGCATTTTTTGTAATATTTAATTTATTTAATAAATAATTTTTAATTGTAGTAGTGTAACATTTACTTCACCCGTTTCAAATAAACAGGATAACATCCAAATGGAGTATTTGAAATCGATAACTTTAGTGTTAGAGCTGCTAATTTACAATTCGAAAAATTTCATCCCGAACTGAAATAACCCATTGGGCTGGACAGAACTCAAGTGGGAAAACCGATTTGACAACCCTACGATCAAGCGCACTATGAGGCGTGAGCATTAAAGTAAAATTTCAAACCCCTCACTTGTGAGTGTTTTATCAAGATCATACATGGCTCAAACATCCTAACACTTGTGATGGCCTTTCGGGCTAAGCATAGATAGCTCTAACGTCACGACAATGATCGACCCGTCTACGGAACAGTGCCACAACGGAAGAACATTAGCTTTGATACTGCTCTGTACTGTATATTGAATTTGATATGGAAGATGAAGAACAGATAGAAAACAAAAAGTGTTTATAGTAACTTGCGGAGAAAATAATAGAACCAACCCAATACACACCCTCATGGCCGGGTAAAACAGTAAACTCCTAATATCTCGATCATCCCTTCAACCGAGGCTTGCGGTTTGCTTCTTCAGAGTTCACCTAAGCATGTGTAACGACCTAGAAAACACTTTAAAAAGGAATTAAAATACGATACTCATACCGACAATGTGCACTTTCTTACAAAGTTAAACGTAATTGTTTTTGCTCAAATCTTATGATGGGTGACCCCTTAAAATAGTCATTACAATGTGTAACAAGCGCTTTTAGTTTCTAAATAACATAAACTTAATGAGGTAGGCGCAAGGCCGTGATCAAATCATCAGTTCATCACAAGGCTAAACCTCTACGATTTATTTATCTTTTCAAAATTTCAAAACAATTCCATTCATGGTGGTCCATGTATTGAACATACGATCATTGAGTATTGAAGCAACACTTGATTTTGTGTTAGTTGCCAGAAATCATTACCTCATTGAACTAGTACCGATAACTGGTCGGAAGTCAATTATCATCAATATGGTGCAAAAATATCTGAGGCGGCTCTTCCCTGTCATTATACATGATATGCAAATTAAAAAAAAAAAAACAAAACGGATAAGCCTATTATTAATCAGCTGAAAAAAGATTAAAAGTTTCATGAACTAACAAGAATTATGCAGTACAGCAGTAACAATCACAACCAGTAGAGCCTACTAACCTTTCATTAGCCTCCTGGTAAGTATGACTTGATGCGACCGCCAAAAGCTGCCCACCATGGTTATACGCCAAGGAAGCAACACTATTTGTATATCTAGGCAACTGAAAATCAAGCCGCATATTAGCTTCATGAGACATAACATAGTAAAAGAAACTCCCTGAATAGCTTTTTGACATGAGAAATACCTAATCAAATGTAAGGCTGAGAAATGTAGGAAATGAATAAATAAGAACAGATTAAAAAGTTATTTGATGTAATCCATTAGTGTTCACCCCGTTGTGTGTGCAAGGTCCAAACAAATTAATTTCCCATAAATTAAGATAAAAAATACCTCCGTTAAGCGTTTCTTGCTCTGAAGATCCCATATTATAGCATGACCTTCATTGTCACCAGTGGCAAGGACGCTGCATGAGCTGAAATGATTTTGAAAAAAGAAGAGTTAGTAAATGGATTTCATAGGGCCTAGATGGTAAAAGCTAGAAGCAATCATGATAACATACGATGGGTTAAAAGCAATGTCATTAACTGCTGCAAGATGATGTCTTCCATCCGTTTTCTTTGGATGGCATCTGAAAGCATATCTGCACAAGTGCAGGCTTAAGTAAGTAAAAGTTATCTAAAATTAGAAAGTGAAAGAAGAGAAAAAATTATAAAGGCGTTCGTCCAAAAATATTAGATCATACTACCAAACAAGTGTGAAAGATGGAAATAAAATGAGTAATGCTAATTGCTAAGTACAGCAGCATAAGTAACTTTTTTTTTCAATTTACGTACAAGTTGGTACTTCCAATGTGGTGTTGATTAAATTTCCACCAAGGTTTATCATCACACAGTTTAGAGGTCTATGTAGCACACATTATTTACTGATAGTGATTACTGACCTATCTTTCTGTGAGTTGGATTCACCGAGATATTCCAAAGCAACCCTCCCATCTATTGATCCAACTACAAGTCCTGCATGAACAGGTATATATATATATCATCACATAGCAATACCCGAGAGATTAGAACAAGGACTAACGTTGACCTCATTCAAAGAAACAAAATGACATTTTGCTTATTTCCAAGAAAGTAAAAATAAAATACAAGAGCTAAAATGATTGCGGAAAATAACAAACAACTGACCCATAGTTGAATAGTTTGTAATAAGAGCATTACATGTAGATCTACGAATGAGTTAATACAGCTATTACTACAGTACCTCCTAAATCCGAACTCGAGCGGACACATCTCGTATGGATGTTTGGGAAAGGTTCTTTAACTTGGGCTGTTGCATTCAGGTAACGCAAGTCGTACACATGCACAGTTGACTTTAGAGCAACCGACAGATTGAATACTGAAAGGGACATAGATTCAACCCCCACAACTAGATTGCTCAAGCACCCAGAGGAACTAGAAGAACGTGTATCCCAAAGCTTTACTTTTTTATCCCAGCCAGCTGTGATAATTTGACCTGCAGAAACGTAAATATAGTCCACGAAGTAAGTTTTTTTATCAGGTTTAAATAAATTTTCAGTAAGGGAACCTGTTGAATACTGAATATCCTCTTGATTTCTACAAATCACGGAGTTGTCAAAAGTGCATATAAAATGAATCGCATACATGTGTCCTTGGAATATTCAACACACGTTGCTGAGTCGTCATGATTTCCTATGGCATTGCTGTTTCCCAAACGCATATCATACCTAGAATTTTTTTAAATCAATCGTGTCACCAAATAGAGCATTATCCCATCAAAATGCAATAAAGGAAAGAAGGAACAAATATACTCCATTAACCCTCCGGTTCGCAACAAGTGCGGTTTAGACTGACCAACAGTTCTTCAAATAGAATGACATGTTTAAAAAAAAGCCAACTTCAATGAGCAAAGTTTTTTTTTTCGAACTTACCCTTACACTTACCAAATAACAATATATCTTAAGAGTATAAACATTAACTTACACTACAAAGCTATGAATTCCCATCTAAAGGCACTCAAAAACTTTTATAACTATAGAAATGAAAAACCCAAAAAGATTAAAACAAATAAACCCATCGATCGAAAAAAAAACCCAAATTTCAGCGACTTCAATAAGAGATGAAATAATGTTACACGTTCGCCCTAGTTAACAGTCAAACACACATTCAAGCAAACATCATCACAAAAGAAAAAAGACCTGAGAATGCAACCATCGGAATCGGCACTGAGAGCCGTGAACTCGCCCTCGAAGCAACAGTCAAGAAGGGCCGCGCCTTCGGTCGGAGTTTCCAATCTGACTTTGCCTTTATCGGCATCGTACAATCGAAGACTCTGCTCAGAAAATACAATACACACACACACTTTAAACTTCAAAATCAGTCCAATAAATGAGCACTAGTTAGAAGGGATTGGTCGAACAAGTTCGCCATGGTTATACTTGCCGAGTCCCACGATGAAATCAGGAGATTGTTCGAAGCCGGCGCGAATCGGATCCTGGAAATGGCGTCTCGGATCGGGTTATCGAAGCTCAAACAGGACCCGTTCATGGTGGAACGGGTCGTAGTATCCGAAGGGGAGGGCCGCCAGAGAGATAAGAGGGAGGGATCCGGATGTTTCTGTTTGAATTTTGAATGCAAAACGAATTTTCACTTCGAGATTTCCCGCCATAAACCAGGTGTTATTGGGCCCGTTTGAATTTGGTTGATAGCCCACCCAGTTGCAGATCGTTTAGGCCCATTCCCGTGAAATTCAAATGGGCCACTTTTCTGGTAGGCCCAATTTTAGTGAATTTTTATGAGTAATGTACTAGTTTTTTTTTTTTTTTTGGCTGCTTTTCTGTTATGTTTTTGGATTGAATAAAATTCAACGATCTTAATTGAAATGAATGAATTTGAACTTAAACTTAATCAGAGGGAACTGAAATTAATCAAACCGTAACCAAGTTCAAATGAACAAAACCTTCTTCAATCCGATTTACATAGAGGGCGTTGGTGGGGGCATTGAGGTAATTTCATGTTACCATATCAGAACAATCAGCAAAAAAATGAGAATTTTACAGGGGCATAAGAGATAAGCTCAATTTTTTCAAATAAAAAAATTCAGGTAAAATGATGACAAACAAAATGAAGAATTCAAAATCTTCCGACAAAACTCATGATCATCAGGCTCTCAAAATTCTTCGACTCTAACAGCCTCACGAGGCAACACATAAGCATCTGCAGGCCTCGACTTCTTGACACCAGCCGTGAAGCAAACCTTTTCCGACTTGCTTCCCTCCACTGCCACGTTCGTGACCTTGACCCAAACCAGGACCTTCGTCTTCATCCCTTCAACACCCATGAGCTTGCCCCTAAGAAGAATGCACTTCACCCTCGTGGCATATCTCACTGCAGACGAGTCCTTGAAGCTCACTTCGCATGCGAATGGCAAGTGGACGATCAGCCTAGACTTTGCCTCGTCAAACTCATAAGTCGAAATATTTTGAGGAAATATGCCAGGTGGCAGATTGTGTTCCCGGAGAAGATCGGGTAAGCTTCGCAACGGTTTTCCTTCAAATGAAAGAGAGGGAGGAATGAAACAGATATATCATATTCACTTTTTTTTTTGGTTTTGTAATTAGACTAAAACTAAGGGTGGAATATGCAATTAACTCGTTGAATAAATCTCATTGTGAAGATCAGTGTGCAGTCATTCTAAATGCACATATGAAAAAAGGCAGACCTTTCAGCTTGTCGAATATCCATTTCGCCTTCTCTTCGACGACATTTGAAACCGTCTGCAGTAATCAAACTTAAGAATAATTAAAAAAACATACACCCATGGAGTTACGCATAATTGCATTTGCATCTGACTCCATTTATCTCTCAAACACACAAATGCCCTTTATATAAATTAGTTGGTGTTTGAAACAAACATTCACAATTAAACTTCTAAATAATTACAAAAAACACCCCTGAAGTTTTACACAGTTGCATTCGACACTGTTTACCTCTCAAACAAACATGCGCCTTTAAAATGTATACACACAAATACAAATAACCTGTTGCCGCCTTTTACAAATAGGCCAAACCTCATCAAACAGCCTCTGATAATCAAACTTCAAAATAATTAAAAAAACACCCCTGAAGTTTAACACAATTGCACCCGACCGACTCCATTTACCTCTCAAATACATATTTACACACAAATACGAATATCAATTCGGCACCTTTCAGAATTTTGGCCAAACCTCATGGTGGTTGGTGTTTGAAAATTGAAATAGCTCCTGATAATCAAAATTCTAAATAATTTCAAACCCCCCCCCCCCCTGAAGTTTAGCATAATTGCATCTGGCTCCATATACCATCCCCAAGACTGAAAAATACAAATACCCTTCAAAACCAATCAAGTGATCAACCCAGAAAAAAAAACTCCAAACCCATATCCATATTTACCCTAACATGACCAGTAAAATACCAAAGTTACCATCTTTCAGTAAACAAAAATTTATTAAAAAAATTACTTACATTAAGGTCTTGGGTTATGTTATTGAATTCTTCCTTAGCTTTCTTCGACAACCAAAAGCTTCCAGCTTTTAAGCTCCCCATTTTCACAAGTGCTTTCTCCATTTTTATTTTTTTTAGGGATTCTGGAAAAATTAATCTTAGGTGAAAATATATTTGAGCACAAAGCAAGATGAGGACAAAAAGATGCAATTTTTCTGGCTCGTTTTCGGTGGAAAGCGGAAGCTCGAACCGGATTCCACTTTCTTTTTTATCTTTCTTGTTCTACTTTTTAGGGGACACACTTTTGAACGAAAGGGGTAAAATAGTCAATGTGAACATCAAATTAAAGTAAGTCTCAAGATATTTTGTTTTGACCAATAACTTGGATTTAATTCATGTGAATCTTGAATAAATGCACTCCTAATTCTGGCAATTTTCTTTTTAAATATTCTTGTCATATTTTAAATTCGATATCAGTTGTTTTGAAAATAGAAATAAGTCAATTACACAAGCGGAGTGATGGATAATTCGATTATATTTTCTTTGTTTTTTTATCATATCACAATTCACAACCCAATATGAATGAGCTACCAAGTAAATGGTCTCAACCAATCGCGCTTCGACATGTGGAACATTAATGGGCTTGCAGGCTGAATTTATGTTTTGAAGCAAGCGACCGTATGATTGGGCCTAGCCCATATAAATGATGGTGGGCTCAAGTGGTTCAACTTGAATGGGGCCCCACTTGAATGGGCTTTCTGGCTTAATCTATTTTCAGTAGGATTGTTGGACTGAAATAATAATGTCCAATGTCCAGTTGTCCACTACTAAAAATATGGTTAACCCACAAAAATAACTAATCTCAAACCGATATTTCAAACAAAAAATATAACCATTTTCACAAACTATTAATACTCCAAAAATTGTAATATTATGATATCTTAAAATTTAAGATACACTCATAAATTTAAAGAATAGTAAAAAAATTGAAAACATATATTTTTTATTATATTGTTTATTAGTAGACATTAAGTGTAAAATAATTACCATACAAATGTACCAATATAAATTATAAGTAATGATGTGAGCCTACATAAATGCATGTTTAGAATGATTGAAGATCTTAGACTTTATGCTATTTTACCTATGTGTCAAAAAGAGCAATATATAAATAAAGGAAATTACATGAATTTCAAAACGATACTCCACCAAATTTCTATATAAATATATTTATTCATTCAAATGCCTCATAATTATAATTTTTAGGAATTAAATGAATTTGTGTATCATATTTATTCAGAAAGCACTGAATTGAATTATGTTAGGGCAGACCAACATGTCTATGAATATCTACTTTTGTGTTTCCCACATCTATGATTCGATTTCATTTTCTAGGGCTCATTATTAAAGCTAGATTTTAATATTTGTTTTACAATGTTATATCCATCATTAAATTGGAACAATATTAATTTTACTATATATCTTCAAAGTTACATATTTTTTGACAAAGAATAATACTCCATCTCTGTTATAAAATACTTTCATACTTATTTAGGCACAAAAAATTAAAAAAAAATGTATATATAAATGAGTTGATTTTAAATATTATGACTGTACGTACGTACGTAGGATATTGAGTATAGAAGTGCACCGTGCGATTTGCATATTGATTTTATAGCTAAATCGAGCTCGAGTAAAACTTTCTTTGACCACTTGAGCTTAACTAGTTCAACAATATTCGTTTTCAAATTGATTAATGCTGGACAAATTGAATATTCGACTGGATTCAGATTCGCTCACTCTAAATTTTCAATTATAATTCATAACACTATTCATATGGGTGATATTTCTTTTAATAAAATTTCAAAATTTTATTAAGAATTTTATAAGATAATTTACTACTACAAGTTTCTTAAAAAGTTTTTAGAATATAAAGAGTCATCACTTTAATATACCAATAAATAAATAAATAAAACGTAGAGCATCTGTGTAAGCAGATAGGCAATCAAATCTATGTAGGACAATCAATCCCATTTCAGTAATTATATCCCAAGTACTGTGGTAATGAGTAACGAGTCCAAAAATAAAATAAATAAATAAATAACCTTAAAAAAAAGGGGAAACGCAACCGGACCCACAAGTGTCATTAGTGGGACCCACAGGTTGTCTGATGCGTGACATTTTAGCCAATAAAAAAAGCTTCCTAAAGTGGGAAAATTAAGATGGATATCATATAAAAATTAAAACAAAATTTGCTTATATTAAATTAATTATTTCTTTTGATTTGTTGTTAAGGTAAACGCATCTTAAATGCATACACACTTGCCGTGCCTTTATATTAAAATAAATAAATATATATACAAATAATTATTTTGCTTATATTTATTAAATTAATTTTAATTTTTTAATCGATCAAATATAAATAAAATTTTAAAATTTTATTTATTTAGAAAGAGTTTGACTAAACTTTAAGGTTATAAGTTATTTATAAAATTTATATAAAATAAAAGTTATTAAATATTTTTTACTTTTAATGTTTCAACTCTTTTTTTCAAAAAATACAAAAGATATGATCATAATATTAAAATTGGGAGGAGTGTTTTTTATGTTTAAAAATTAATCAAGAAGATATACTTATTGGTGATGTTTTGAAATTTAAAAATTTATGGAAAAAAATTAAGAGAGTCTATAAGGTAGTAATAAAATAAGGTATATAACTATGTAGTAAAGTATTAAATAAATACAGTATTCAACAAATTTTTAGTATTATACATGGAAAGTCTAAATCTAGATTCAATTATTAAAATCCAAAATTTAAAAACCAATCAATAATTTCAACAATATTACACGGCTGGGTCCTTAATTTTCACTTATATTCTCAAACAACCCAAAAATCTTTATGAAAAAGAGAGAGATTTGTGTGTGTGTGGAGTGAGCTCAGAGAGATTAAAGGCAGAGAGAGAGAGAGAGAGAGAGAGAGACCGTATGTTGACAAATTGTGTGTCACTGTTCTTCGAAGGTCGTTTGTTTATGCCAAGATTTTCTTATCTGGGATCCCTCTCTCTCTTTCTTGATTTTATTTTATTTTATTTTTTAATTATTAATAGTACTAGTACTAAATATATTATATATAATTACATTTGCAAATTCTTTTTAGTTATTCCTTTTTGTCTTCTCATTCTCTTTCTAAAGGTTCTTGCAGAGATATAGAGAGAGAAAGAGGGGCGCAGCAGATCGAAATCTCTAATCTTTACTTGATTTCGATTAGGATCTGAGCTCACAATTCATATCACAATCACTAGTGTTTTTTTTTCTTCTTCTTTTTATTTTGTTGAATTGTGTAATTCATTACATGGGTTATTGAGAAGAGGCGTTTTCAGGATGTGGGTCTGAGGTAATTTTATCCATCTTTCATATTTCAATTTATTCAATCAAGAGTAAAAATGTGATTTTGTGTTTTAAATTCTTCTTTTGAATTCATGATTATATTGATGAAATCAATTGTTGGTGAATTGGGATTTACTTATTGGGATTGTATATGGATTGATGAATGCCCCCTGTATTGGATTGTGTATGTTATGCTATTCCTTTGCAAATAGCACTTACGATTCGGAACAAAATTTAAGCACATTAGATTTACTGGGCACTCGACATGGTTCTGTTTACACACTCTCATAATGTTTGTCGTTTTACCCAATGCGAGGCTTTGCAGGTTGAGTTGACTTGCTATGAGCAGGAGGAGTCTTGTTCAGTTGATCTGATATAGTCTTTTAAGTCCTCGTTGAGCTTTTATGTTTGTTCTTAGCTTCATTGTAAGTCTCGTGCGTGGCTCATTGAAGCGTTTTCCATTTCAGAATTTGTATGTGTCTGATTTCAGCTTCATTGTAGTCAGTGGTACTTGTTTTAAAATAGTATATCTCGTTTTTGTTCATCTTCAGGAATGGGAACAAAAGTAGATTGCAAGAGCTATTTGACAGGGTATAATAGTAATTATCAGTTTCACAACTCCATGAGGGATCTTAACGAGGATTCTAGCAGCAGCAGCTGGCCCGCGTGTTATGTGGATAACAACACCACTACGAACGGGCCTTACTATTATGGGTTCGGGCCGAGGGCAACTGTAGCCGATGGTTACGGGAAGGATGCTCTGAAGCAGAAAATGCTCGAACACGAGGCTGTTTTCAAGAATCAGGTTACTTTCATCTTCTAACAAAATCATCATTCCAAAAAAATTGATTCGTCATTTAAAGACTTTTTTTTTTTTTTTATTAAAAGGTTTACGAGCTCCACCGTCTTTATCGAATTCAAATGGACATGATGGATGAATTCAAAAGGAAGCCACTATACACCATGGAACCATCCTCGTCATCGAACCTCAGATCTCAGATCCCATCGCAAGATCCTCGTAATTGGCACAACGTGGGCTTCCCTGTAATAAACCCCGGCTACGAAAACTCTCCTATGAGTTGTACCAAAGGGTACAACATGGAGAGGCCCTCAAAGGAATACGAGCCGTCGGATTCGAGACCGCTGAAAGTGAGGAAGCGATTGTTCGATCTCCAACTACCGGCTGATGAGTATATAGACACAGAAGAAAGCGAAACGAAGGTGTGTACTGGTATTGGGTTGGCTGATCTAAATGAACCCGTTGAGATCGAAGAGGCAACGGCTCTATCGACCGTTGATTTTCTTGATCATAATTCGATCAATGGAGTGAAAAGGGGCGAAATCCGTGATTGGCCTTTGGTTAAATCGTCCGATAATGAAAGAGGGCGGCTTTCTCATCTGCATGAAGCAGGTAAAGACTTTTAAGAATGAAGTTTTCGGATACTTATATAAATATCTCGATTCTAAAAAATTTAAATGTTGGGATTTCTCGATTTTCAGGGTCCAGTAAAAGCAACCTCACATCCGTCACTCACGGTCTTCACAAAGAAAAGATGGCTATGCCTTCTTATCCACCTCTTAATCTGGGGCCCGATCTGGGCCCGGTCTCGGGTTCTTATTTTTCCAGTCGGCCTCGTTCGATCGCATCGTGGGCCAACCCAATGGGCAGCAGCTTCACCCAAAAGCTAACCACAGCGGAATCACGTTTAGACCCACGTGGAAATATGCACGCTTTATCCCAGCTAGGAGAAAAGTGGTTCGTCAATGGAGGTGACATGGCAGCGAAAAACGGATTTTATCACGGGTCCGGAAAAACGAATATCCGCTTTTGGGATAACTCGAAACCCGTGATAGAAATCGATTTGAACGAGGCTGAAGACCGCCCTTCGGGATTGGCTTGGCTCAACCACGGCCCGACTCGCGGCAAAAGGCCCGCCATCACGGATCTCAACGAACCGTCGAGCGATTGCGAGATCATTGAAACGACGAATAAAGACGCTGAGAGTGCGAAGAAAATCCTCGGGTTCGATATAAATTTAGAGTGCGAGCCCCAGGACGAGGACTTGCCCTCTGATGAATTAACCGTGGAGAAAGAAGTGAAAAAGGAGACAGAGATCCCGTGTGTACGAGACTACTACATCGATTTAAACTCTCGCATCGTCGACGATTTCGAAGAAGAGAACGAGACGCTGACCTCAGCAGCAGCAGAAATAATGATCGCGATCTCTGCCTCGTGTCCAGACATCGAGAATTCTTGTCCATCGGACGATGATGTCATGTTGGCCGAATCTTTACTCCGTTTTGCGGATGATGTTTTGGACGATTTTGAGGAGATGACTTTGCAGATACGAGAGACGAGGGAGGAGGAATACATGCCTCAGCCGACGAATTTCGTCGCACCAGAGGAAGTGGGGCCCGCTAAGAATGTCGGTTCGGGGGCCCGGCCCAGGAGGGGGCAGGCGAGGAGAGGGAGGCAAAGGAGGGATTTCCAACGGGATATACTTCCGGGGCTGGTGTCGCTGTCGAGGCTGGAAGTGTCGGAGGACATACAGATGTTCAGCGGGCTGATGAGGGCAACGGGCCAGCATTGGGTTTCGGGCTTGGCGAGGAGGAACGGGAGACGGCGTAATGTGGGCCAGAGCGGGCCGGGATCGAACGAGCGGGCTTGCCGGGCTCTGTTGGGGTGGGGGAAGACGACTAGGCGGCCCAGGAGGCAGAGGTGTCCGACCACCGGGAATAGTAATCATCCGGCGGCTGTCGTGTTGACCTAACGATGACAAATGGAGTTGTCGAATTTCTTGTCGATTTTTTTTCTGGGCCGTTTTTTTTTTCGTGTTTGTAAAAATCTGACTGTAGGTCTCTCTATCATAATTTGAGTCTTGGTTACAAATCTGCATTTGCATTTGATGTATTCTTTAGAAATAATGTTGTTTAATTTGATTTGAGAGATAAATATATATATATACACAGCTTTGGTGATAAAAATGCATTCAACTTTGAACTTGCATAGAGTTTAACGCGTATTTAGACATATTTTTCTTCTAAATTAAGTAGTAATAGTCTATTAAGAGGATGTTTTGCGAGCTTATAATTTTTTTAAAACAGCTTATAAGCTCTTAAAAAATTTTCTTCTAAATTAAGTAGTAATAGTCTATTAAGAGGATGTTTTGCGAGCTTATAATTTTTTTAAAACAGCTTATAAGCTCTTAAAATTTATTTGGTAAAATTTGAAAAAAAAATCTTAAAATTTTTAAAAATAAGCTGTTTAAAATAAAAAAAGTAAAGGAGAAGGTACTTTTTTTCAACCGTTATAAGCTCTTGTAACTTAAACAATAAAAGTCCAAACTACTCCTAAAATTATTACCTTTTATATATATACAAAAATTCCAAATTTATTATTTAGTTAATATAAATATTTTTAATTATTTTTTTATACATAACAATTTATTTTTTGTAATTTTATTTATATAAGATTTTAAATTGTCAAACAAATTAACATTTTATAAGTTTATATATCTATTTTATTCAAACGATTTAAAATTTATTTATTAAATAAAACATAACAACTTATCTCTTAAAACAACTTATAAGACGTATCATCTTATAAACTCTTTAAAAATAAACTTACCCAAACCGTCTCTAACTAATTTTGACCCAAGTTATATGATTTGAAAAATATTTTATTGAACTCCATTAATTATTAGAGAAAGTGTTTAGACTTTACAATTTTCAATATAGAATTCTAGTAAACAAATATTACTCATTGGATTGAATCAATAAATTGATAATTTTCATATTTTTAATTAACCCACAATTCTTATGGACTCTAATCCATTTCTATTAGAGAAGAAAAAAAATAGTTGAGTAGAAAATAAAAACTAAAAATTGATAAGGAGAAATATTTGTACAATTAGAAATATCACAACTGTGTAGATACAACTTTGTAAGCTGTGATTTTTTTAAACGTTCAATATTCTTAAAAAAAAAACTGATAAATTCAAATAATTTTTAATTCAGTTTTAAAATTCACATAATTAATTTTAATAGAGATATGTTAATTTAACTAATTTTACATTATAAATTAATTATCCTAAGTTCTTACTAATTTAATTTATAATTTAATTAGTTTTATAAAATAATTTGAATAACAATAGAATATAGTTGACATCATAATTTTAATTGCGTTGCATTTTACAAGATAATTAGTTATTTTGTGAATTTGTTTTTGATCAAATAGAAGTGTTGCTAGAATTCAAAAGCACAGGCAAGTTGCCGGCATCTTCCCGGTTAATCTGATTTTTTTTGCCTTGTCTTTCACTTTGAGCTCTTCTTTTATCCGATTCTCCTTTGCTTGCTTCCTAGCACCTCCTGCAATCCCTTCGATTCTCGTGATCTCGTGCCGGTGGCTCTGCATTGCTTTCGCTCTTCTCTTGTCTAATTCAGCCTTTAAGGAATAAGAAAAACATAAACGTTATCTTTATTGTCAGCTCGACGTAATCGTAAATTTATCCACCTCTTTATATCAAAAGAAAACCTGTGTCTTTTCTATTTTGCGTTTCGCATTTCTCTTCTTCTTGGTCTCCCAGTTGTCAATTGTGGCTCTGAGATTCTCATACCTGAAGTTTTTAAGGCTATATATAAGAGACACTGATGCGGAGTTTTTAGACTCATTGGGGTTCATTTCAAAACTACCCCTGAGGTTTTGTCTAATTACAAAATGGCCCAATTTTGGGGGTGCAGTTTGTGAATGAAACAAATGTTATTTTCTTATTACTATCACCTTTCTGTAATTTGTCAAAAACCTCGGGTGGTTTTTGTAATTAACTCAAAAACTCATACCGTTCTTTAATGCTGGCCATCTCTTCTTTTTCCCAAGCATCCGCCCGTGAGTCTTGGGCTCCGGCTCTTGTCGCACTAGGCTTTCTTGTTTCGACAGGTTGGATTATGGGACGAATATTACTAGGCGTCGGCATGATGGTCTCTGTTTGACTCGGCTGCTTATCTGCAAAGGCCGGAGGCTTTTTTTCAGACGCCTTTTCCTCAGGTGCCGGCTTTTCGAGTTCCTCGATAATCGTTTCATCAGTATCTGGAAAACTGATTCTCCTCTTGAAATTTGGTTCCTTTTCGGGTATCCTTTTACTCGTCGGTGTCTTGTTGTCGGGGTCCGTAAAACTTTTCCTCGGAGTCGTCACATCTGATGGTAAAACGAAATGTCATCAATATAATGTCGCGTTCTTATATAAAAAAAAGTGCCCTATGAAGTTTGCCAAAATTACAAAAACAACTGTTGGGGCCATTTTGTAATATTCGAAAGATACCTTTCAAGATGTGATTTTACCTGAGGACTTCAGAGCACTTTTAAGCGGTTCATTTTGAACTGCTGCAGTGTCTTCGACTCTGCTCTTCATCTTGCTCAAGGACTTATCAGAAGGGCCATGGTTCATTTCTTTTTTAACCTTAGTTTTTGATTCCTCGAGCGATTGAACAGCGTAAGCTGCTGCCGCGATAGCAGCAGATGAATCGGACCCATTTAAGTCGTAATCCGAACTCATTTGTCTAGAAAACTGTCTTCTTATCCAGCTCTGGCTTCTTTTCCTGTCTGCAAATTAAAGCAAAAAAAAAATCAAAATCATTAGACATCACAAAACAAAGTGATCAAGACTTTTGTTGCTTAACCTTTGAAGGACTGTGTTTTCTGAGGTTGTATTAATTTTCTGTCTGTTGCCGTATTTCTTTCGTCTTTGTTATCTTGTCTTGCACCAGGAAATCTTGACCTGGAAAGAGGATTCGGTTCATGTAAATATAACGAAATTAAATTTAAATATAACGAATAAAACCGCATAATTTTATTTTACCTTGTTTGCTTGATTAAGCTCTCCATTACAGATGAATGAAATGTGTATTTTATTTTCTGAAGAATTTTAGTGCTTATTTGAAGGAAAGATTTAGTACAAGGGAAATCTTGTTGAGGTTTATTTTTAAGGAAGCAAGCAAGCAACATAGGAAGGATATGCTTTGCATGCAACTACACTTTTTGCATCTTCAAATCCATGAATGAAAAGTATACTTTTCTTCACCTTGATGATCACTTTTCTTTTTGTACAAAAGTTTTGTGAAACCTTTGAACAAGTTCTTTGAGCTTCGGTCGGAGGACTAGAAAATCTCCAAATCCACACCTTAATTTTGCGTAGCTTACGCCTCAAATCGAAAAGATGAAAAGTATATGGGGCCAAAAAAAACTCAACATCCATTTTAAACAAACATCATTGATTACAATGTCATAAACTCGTAAAACTATATGGAATTAATAAGTAGTAGTAATATGCATGCTGCAAACCGATGTGATCTATATACATACAGTTCAGGAAGTCTAGAAGCTTGAAAAGCCTCGATGATGTTTCATTTGGGTGCTACAGACAATACATTTATCTCGTGGCATCGATTTATGGAATACCAGAGGATGGACTCGTGAGCGGGAAAAAAATAGTGATGATGGTGATGATGAGGAGAATGAATACTGGTCAAAATTTGACTCGACGCATTTGGCTAAAACATGAACTCTGAGTCAGCGAGTTCCAGGACTTTGTGGTCACCAATAGGTTTCACGCCGGTCCGGAAAGAATTTCCTTCAACATACCTGTGTCCAAAATCGAAAAAAATTAGGGTAAGACTTTTATACTCGTGAAATGAAAATGCGTGCTCTGATGTGGAACTTACATTTCCTTTAAAAACGGGTGCTTGTAGAAGGTTTCGGGAATCCTCCCAGTAAATTGGTTGTGATCCAAGTACCTGAAATAGTATTTAAAGAAAAAATTCAGACGAGTGAGCCGAGTTTTACGGGTGTTATCACATCTACCACTACTTACAAGGTGGTCAGTCGAGGAATGTGAGCAAGCACAAATGGTATCACACCAGACATTTTGTTATAGGATAGATATCTGGAACAGTTAGCATGCAAATTAGTAAAGTAACAAATCACGATAAAACCGTCACTTTCGTAAAAAGAAAAAAACTCACAAGATCTCCAAGTTTGTCAAATTAGAAAGATGTGACGGAATGCCTCCAATGAGGTAATTGTTATTAAGATACCTGCAGTACAAAATAAGATTGATGACATGAAACGAGGATTAACAATGAGATTGTAAATCAAAAGATTGCAGAAAAAATGGATAAATAAAACATACAGATTACGAAGAGCTGGGAAGCATCCTTCTGTACGAACGAGATCCCTTATGGTCCCAACCAAGTGATTGTTACCGACATCCCTTAAATGGAAAAACATGAATTAGCTTAGCTAAACACACAACACAGGTAAACACATTTATTTTTATAAAAACAGCATCTTACAAGTGCCGCAAATTGGCCAAGGTTCCCAATTCAGGAGGGATTCTCCCGGTCAAACGATTTTCGTGCAGTTGAAGATAACGAAGTTCAGGAAGATTTGCGAGCTCTTTCGGGATTTCACCCTTAAAATTATTAAAACTCAGATAGCTGCAGAATTTGCATCACGAGTGTCAATTGTAGAAAAATAAAGTAGGTGTGTAACAGATTTCATAGTTGAGAAATCATTAAATTCACCCACAGATGTTTTAGCTGTATTAGTTCACCGATTTCCGGAGGGATGACATCTTGAAATTTATTCCACCTCAAATTACTGGAAAATGGGTAAACAGAACATACAAAACCAGAAAAGAATCAGTAACAGGCAATAATATACAATACAGAGGAAGACCGTAGTTGAGGTGAAAAGAAAAGCACGACATAATCATTGAGATCAAGAAACTTTTGATTTAGCTGGAAATCGGTAACAACAGGGTTGCTTCTAATTAAGAAGTACATATGATAAACCACTAAATTTTGAGATGTATGTCTTAGACAAATATACTTCTACTTAAAATAATAATCGATCAAAACTTCAGCTAAATAATTACATAACCTACTATAAGGCCACTAAATATAACAAAACAACACATGAAGACATCACCAGTTAATATCTGCCTCCAAATACATAAAACTTTTTTCAATAGAAAAAAACTAGTCCTCATTCCGGGCACATTTTCAACACCACAAAATTAAATTCCCTATGAACTAATCGGGGTATACGATTGATCATTGCTCTATATATTCAACAATCATTAATCATTTAGCTAGATTAATAATATTGCGTATTGTTGATAGAAAGTACAGGAGTTTACAGTATCTTAAGATGCTTCAATCGTCCAATTTGAGATGGAATTGGTCCAGTGAGTTTGTTATTATGCAGGTCCCTGCAAAAAGCAATCACAATCACATTGGAGATTACGTAAATGCAAAAAAAAAAAAAAAAAAAAAATAATAAATAAATAAACATACTTAAAAGAAAGACTAAGATTTGCTCAAATGACACGAAAAGAAAAGGAAGGAACCATACAGCCTCGTAAGGTCCACCAGATTGGTGACTGCAAGCGGAAAAGGACCGACAATCGAAACTGCGTATACTTCCCTGCAAAAAAAAACGAGTAAGATATTCGGGTGATCCAACTATATCAAAACAAACATATACTTAAAAGAAAGACTAAAAACAGATCGAAAGCCTGAAACTCACAATTCAGTCACAACTCTATAGTCACTCCCACTCACGGTAGAGCATGTGACACCAGACCACGGAAGCAAGTCGCCATCTCCACACGGATCGTCACCGACCCAAGCGTATACCACTCTCCATCCTAGTGAAGCCTTTATTTCATTTAAGGCCTTGACTGTAATTACAAAAATTAAGTACCTACAAAAATCTTTACAAACCAACAAAACAAAATAGCCATTCCAACAAAAACAAAGATCCCGACGAAGAGAATCGGAACTGATGAAGTACCATTTCAATTCATTTGAACAAAGCTACCAATCAGATTCTGAATACAGAATACATATCTGAAATCAGTTCAACCTAATCGATCAAAGCAAAACCTAATTTACGACGATCGTTATTCCGAAATTAAATCTGAAACCCTGAATCGATGAGCTCGTTTTGTAGCATCGATCATACGTTTCAGCTGGCATATAACATTAAATGCAAAAAATAAAATAAAAATTGAATGGAAGAAAATCACCGTCTCGCTTAAGCGTCTTGCAGAAGACGACGTCGTTCAGGAGAAAATGAACTACGATAAAGAGATTGAAAGCCGAAGAAAGGAAAGTAGCCATTCAGAGATCCGCGATCACATTCAGTAATTCCACTGTGTGAAGTGTGTGAGGGAGAAATGGAAAAAAATTAAAGGAAAGCTCTTTATTTTTCTTAATTAATACTCTCACCGAAATGGACTGGCGAAAAGACCGGTTTTATGCCCGGTCCGGTTCACACTGAACCGAGACTTCTCTATTTGGAAAAACCATTGACGTGAACTTTTGAGATCCGAAATTTCCTTTTTTTTCATTATTGAAGAAGAAAAAAGCAACTGGAAATCATGATCCGATCGAAGCTGATCCCCGTGCTAACCATTCTTTCCTATTTCCTCCTCGTTCGATTTTCATCCTGTTCAAAAGTCTCCGTCAACGTGAGTTCGAGATCCATCCCCAAATCGGGCGATCCGATTACGATCCATTGGTCCGGGATCGACTCGCCGTCGCAGCTCGACTGGCTCGGCATCTACTCTCCGTCAACCTCCGCGCACAAAAACTTCATCGGCTACGTTTTCCTGTCGTCGTCGCCCGATTGGAAATCCGGGTCGGGTTCGGTCACGATCCCGCTAATCAACCTCCGATCGGATTACCAGTTCCGGGTCTTCCACTGGACCGAGTCGGAAATCAACCCGAAGAAGCAGGACCACGACCACAATCCCTTGCCGATGACTAAACATCTCTTGGCGGAGTCGGAGAGGGTCCGGTTTGAACCGGGCCGCGGGCCCGAGCAGGTCCATCTGGCGTTGACGGGCCGGGATGGAGAGATGCGGGTCATGTTCGTGACCCATGACGGGAAAGAAAACGCTGTGAGGTACGGGTTAGCCCGAGATAAAATGGGTAGGGTCGTGGATACCCAGGTCTCGAGATATGAGAGGGAGGATATGTGCGATGCGCCGGCCAACCAGAGCATTGGGTGGAGGGATCCTGGGTTCATTCACGATGGTGTGATGGCTAATTTGGAAGAAGGGAAGAGATATTATTATCAGGTAAATTATTCCCTTTTTTCAGTAATTTATAGTTTTTGGAAGTTCATATTTGATCTTGAACTTAATTTCAGTTCGATTTTGGACTTATTATTATTATTATTCACTTTTTTTGCTGAGTAACTCGTAGTTTTTGGAAGTTCATAGTTGATTTTGAACTTCATTTCAGTTTGATTCATTTCAATTTGATTCGGGGCTTATTATTATTCACTTTTTTTGTCGAGTAACTTATAGTTTTTGGAAGTTCATAGTTGATTTTGAACTAATTTCAGTTCGATTCAGTTCAGCTCGATTTTGGACTTATTATTATTCCCTTTTTTTGTAGACAAACTTATAGTTTTTGGAAGTTCGTAGTTGATTTTGAACTTAATTTCAGTTCGATTTTGGAAGTAAGTTTGTCTGAAATCTTTCCCAGGTTGGTAGTGATTCCGGTGGTTGGAGCCCAACCCACACCTTCATTTCGCCCATCAAGAATTCGCCCGAAACGATCGCTTTCCTATTCGGAGACATGGGGGCCGCCGCCCCTTACTCGACATTCGTCCGCACGCAAGAAGAAAGCATCTCGACCGTGAAGTGGATCAACCGAGACATCGAAGCCCTCGGAGACAAGCCCGCCTTGATTTCCCACATCGGAGACATAAGCTACGCCCGTGGCTATTCCTGGCTGTGGGACCACTTCTTCAACCAGATCGAAACACTCGCCTCCAAAGTCCCTTACCACGTTTGCATCGGCAACCACGAGTACGACTGGCCTCTCCAGCCGTGGAGGCCCGACTGGTCAACGGGGGTCTACGGTAAGGACGGTGGGGGCGAGTGCGGGGTACCCTACAGCTTCAAATTCAACATGCCCGGAAACTCCTCCGAGCCCACGGGCACGCGGGCCCCCGCAACCCGAAACCTCTACTACTCGTTCGACATGGGGGTCGTCCATTTCGTTTATCTGTCCACGGAGACCGATTTTCTCACGGGTAGCCAACAATATAATTTCCTGAAACGAGACTTGGAGTCGGTCGATAGGTCTAAAACCCCTTATGTAGTCGTCCAAGGGCATCGACCCATGTACACGTCTAGCTACGAAACTACGGATAAACCTTTCAAAGAGAGGCTGCTCGAACACGTGGAGCCTCTCCTCGTCGAGAACAACGTGACTCTGGCTCTGTGGGGCCACGTGCATAGGTACGAGCGTTTTTGCCCTATCAGAAACAACACTTGTGGGAGTGTGGGCCCGGTGCACATGGTGATCGGGATGGCGGGCCAGGACTGGCAGCCCGTGTGGCAGCCGAGGCCCGACCATCCGACGGACCCCATCTTCCCGCAGCCCGTTCAGTCGATGTACCGTGGGGGGGAGTTTGGTTACGTGAGGCTCGTTGCTGATAGGGAGAAGCTTACTGTGTTTTACGTGGGGAACCACGATGGGGAGGTGCATGATGTGGTGGAAATATGGGCTTCGGGCCGAGTGAATAACGGTCGGGCCGTTAGTGCTGGGGAGTGGGGCCCGGAGAGATGGGCCTGGTATGTGAAGGTTGTGAGCATCTTGGTGCTTGGGGCTTTTGTGGGGTATGTTTTGGGTTTCGTTTCGCGTTGGAGGAGGGATGGTGGATGGACGGCTGTGAAGATAGACGAGGCCTGAATGCTTTAGATCAGGAATCGTGTCGTATCAGGTTCGACTCAGCTACTGTTACTTGTATCAGTTGTATGTACATAGTAGGAAGGAAAAAAAAACTCAGTTTTTGCCCTGTGTTTGCAAACCATACATGTACATTATTTTCGTTTTCTGGTGTTTTGTTAATGGGTAATTGCAAATGAGCCCTTGAAGTTTAGTCTATTTACATAAAAGATCTGGGTTGTTCACTTTCTCTCGGAAGAAATAGTTACAAATATCACCCTAGAAGTTCAGTCTAATTGCATAAGCGATCGATTATTTTTCGGGTGGAATAATTTGAAAATTTGTGTTGGGTAAATGTAGAACAAAAATCAAACTTCAATCGATGTAATAAGTAAAACAAAAAAAACTTAGGGTGGTTTTTGCAATTTTATCCTTTTTCAAGGGTATCAAATTTTGTAATATTAGACTGGAAATTATTCTATAATTACACTCTACTACTACTACTACTAATTTGTAATTACATTCTAGTAGACTGGAAATTATTCTATTTTACATTCTACTACTACTGCTACTATTCTGTAATTCTGTAAGCTACTTGTTAGCTTTCTATGTATCCATCTGCCTGTTTTTCATTTCCCGACCAAACTCCGCGCCCGTTGGTTCGCACCTTTCACTCGAGAATTCAGTTCGTCTACATCTTCTTGCAGATGATCGAGCGCCGTGTTTTGCCTGCACGATGTTTATATTACATTATATCTTTGTGTACGATGCAACAAGCATTATATTACAAGCAAGCCCATACATTTTACAAAAAATTGCAAATTTTCCCCTTCAGATTTGTTTATTTTACATGCTCCACCATTTTGAGGCATGGTTCGTAAATACAAACCCAAAAGATGACTAACTTGTCGAGTTCGGATCCCATGTCGACAGCCATGCCCTTCAACTCTCCCATTTTTGCTCCGTTTTCCAGTGTCATTATCATCTGTCAAACTCAAAGGGGATCGACAAAAACTAGCTCATCAGTCATCACATGACGGATAGGGACGAGAGTTTCCATGCCTTTTGAGGTTCTGGGTCCGGTGATGGCCTTCGTCTTCTTTGGCATCGAAAACATGCCGCCTAGATTATTCAATAGCTTCTTGCCTTTCACGAAAATTAAAAAAAAAACCAAGATTATTACTTCGACCCACTAATATAAACGTGAAGTTGTCCAAATTCTCTAACAGTTCGAGCATTGAGATGATTCGATTTCTAAGACCCCAAATTAACTATTCTCAAAATAGGTTGAAATTGGCCCACAAGTGATATATATTCGACCAACTAATATAAATGTCAAGTTGACCGCACCTTGCAAAGATCGCGGTCCATTTCGGCGGCCATGACGTGGGTGCGGTGTATCTGGTCGCCTTGCTGGTGAAGGGTCTCGAGGGTCTTGGCGGGGATCTTCAGGCAGTTGTTGACGGACTTGGCCACCCCGGCGGCGCGGGTGATTTTCTGAAGCCGAACATTGGGTTAAGCATTGGGCTTTCGAGGACTTTTATGGGCTTGGCCCAACAATGAAAAATGTGTTAGCGCCCATGTAAACAATCTTATTTCTATCGTTGCAACGTGTTAGCTCAGTTGATTGAGCACTTGAATTGAGGACTTGAGGTACTTGTTCGAATCTCAAGACATTACAATTGACTTACACAAAAAAAAAAAAAAAAACAATCTTCTTTCTTGAGTACTTACATTTCTAAAGTCATCGCTCTCCATTGGATCATTGACCTTTCGATTTCGATGGAGTGAGAGTTAAACAGAATTTTCATGCAATACAAACTTCGTAATATTCAATGAAAATTTTGATTAACTTGATAATCAAACACGAAACAGGCGTTGCCAAAAAATTACACCCACAATACCATAAAGTTTACCGCTCGACTATGATCTCTAAGAGGACCTTGTTCGTGAACTTTGCTTAAACATGTGTAAGGATATTTAGACCTATTCATTTGAACTTAATTTCAGTTCAGGTCGTTTCAGTTCAGGTCAGATCGTTTCAGTTCTGTTCAGCTCGTTTTAGTTCTGTTCAAAATAAATTAAAAATAAATAAATAAAAAATAATTTAAATCAATAATTATAAATAAAATCTAGTTAATAATAGAATATTATTAATATTTTTAAAATAAATATTTTAAAATTTATTATTATTTTTATAAAAAAAATCGATTCATTTTATTTCAGTTTAGTTCAGATCAGTTCAGTCAGATCCATTCATTTTAGTTCAATTCAACCGGTTTCAGTCTAAAAGAACAAGTCCTTAGTAGCTATTGTTCGATTTCTACAAACTTTGTCGACAACAGTAGTATTAGCGTGTTTTCGACTGTTCAAAACACTGTTTTGACTCGTATTTAGAGTTATCGAATCGACAAACGAAAAAAAAAGAGCAAAAGCAAGTGCTTAGAGTAAAAAAAACTCGGTAGTCTTCTAACCACTACTAACTAACACAAAACCGAATGACATATGCGATTTTCAGCATCAACAATCGCCCCGTCAAACAAACTCTTGGTTTCGAGAAACTATATTTTGGACTAGCAACAATTCAGTCTAACCTCAGACAATCTAGTAGCTGAAAGTTGAATTCATGTTCACTCTAGAAACCAAAATGCCACTAATAAGCTCATTTCCGAAATCATAAATCGACTAGCCTAGGCCCGAGGCTCGACTAGGGCAATTCTCCAGTTATCTTTACAACGATTTATATTCTCAAAACACAATTCTCCCAATTTGCAATGTAAACTGTGGAACTTCAATTTCAATCATGACAGAAACTTTGCTTCCTCAACAAGCACTTTTTATTATTATTATTGTAATGGAGAATGGTTTACCTAAAAGACACACTAATTAATCTGTTTTATTTAAAAGCACAATAAGTATGATTAATTAGTTACATGGATGCAACTACATAACAACTAACTCTAACTTCAAAGATGCAAGAACCTGAGAGGGGGCACAGTGTCTTGTAATTAGGCTAAACTTGAGGGGCCATTATGTAATTATTCCTAACTCTAAAATGAATCAGAAGAACTCTTTCAAAAAAACAAAAAATATGGGACTATCCTTGGCTATAAGCTACTAATAATCTGCAATCAAACAATCACTATGAAAGAAAACCCTTTCACGGTATCGAGCCATTGCATTCAAACAAACAAAAACAAGCTTTCGAGTCTCCAAAACTTGCCACAGGACAGAGAATTTCCCAATACTAAAATGTAAACAAAAAATAAATATAAAAATCTTCCCCAACATACTCTAGAGCTATTAGCATCAAACCATACCTTTGTTTTTTCATCTTTAAAACCCATCAGATTCCGGCGCCGGAAGATTGAGATCGAGCATGTCACGACCCTTGAGCCTCGCCTGGCTCCTGTTTTCCAAATTCCCACCACCAATAAAATGCGACCTCTTGTGCCCTCCTAAGGCCTGCCCGTTCTTAAAAACCCTGTCGCAAAACGGGCAAATGTGGCTCTTGCTCTTGTTGCTATTAGTAGCAGTAGCAGTCGCCTTGTTTTTCTTTGAGCTCGTTTTCTTCCTGTTATAATCAGTAGAATCATCCAAACTATTTTCCCCGCTTTCATATCTCGGCTCGTAAACAGCACTTGCCGTCCGCTTGTGGCAAGGCCTGTGGCCCCCGAGAGCCTGATACGACTTGAAAGCCTTCTTACAGTTGTAGCACTCGTATTTACGAGACTCGTCTCGAAACTGATCCTTATCTGAGCCCCCACTTCTCAAATCACCGAAAAAGGAAGCGCTGTATCTCCTAAACCCTTCGACCGATAAACCAGACTCGGCCTTAGCACATTCGTCCAAGAAATACCCAGAATCAGAATCGCTAATCCCACCATCCTCCGAAGTGCTCTTCTTACCCTTGCTACTCCCGACTCTCTTCTCGACGGAAGACGACTTATTAGTCTCCAAGATAACAGAGTTATTGTCCGAAGACTCCACAATCGAATGATTGTTGTTGTTGTTGTTGTTGCAATTAACGAAATCCCTCGACAACAACATCAAGCACATAGCGACCTCCTCTTGGTCTTGCCCATCGATTTCAGAAACAGACGAAGAACCATTATTAAGGTTCCCATCACTACTCAACAAAAACAAGGGCGATTTCTCGACGAATTTCTTGTACCTCTTGTTCTTGGACGAACGTGTCCGCATTCGATTCCCCTCAGCCTCTTCTGAGTCGGAGCAGCTGTACTCGAGAGCGGCGGCCGCCTTCTGATTCTCGCTGGTCCACGAGCTGTCGTCCCTCACGTTCCTCTCCTTCTCCGAATGGCAAGCCATGTGGCCGCACAAGGCTTTCATTGACTGGAACCCTTTTCCGCATTGCTTGCAGATTCTCCCCTGAGGCGGCGGCGGCGGCGGCGGCGACGGGATGGTGGAACTGTTCTCGGCCCGCCATGTCTTCTTGGGATTCTCCCTCAGCCCGTAGTTGATTCTCGAATCGCTCTCCTGCACAAAATCTTCGAAATCGGGTTTCTCGTCGGATTCAGCTGAGCCCGGCGGCGGCGGCGCCACGTGGGACCTCATGTGGGCCCCGAGAGATTTCCCGCACGGGAATTTCTTGTTGCAGAGCTTGCAAACGCATCTCGATTCGTAATAGTAACCCTCGTCCGCCATTGCCGGAGTTCAGATTAAAAACAGAGCAAGAACTAAAAGCCCAGATCAGAAAATTGACATGAGAATCGATAAATTAAAAGCTCGAGCTCGAATCTGGGAAGTGGGGTTTTTGTGCAGATCAGAAAAACGAAAAAAAGCTTCCAACTTTTTTTTTGGTATTAGAGAAGAAGAAAAACGCACACACACACTAAAGTTCCTAAAAAAATCATGAAATTTCTCACCGAAAACGCATAAATCTGACAGCCCACAATGTAATAATGGTGCGAGATTAGGAAAAATTCAATTTTGGGAAATAATCAGAGGTTGGGGGAGAGATGGATCGAAGGGTGAGAAAAAAAGTACAAAATAAAAACAGAAGCGGAATGACTATTTCTTCCCTAAATTTCTCTCACTAGAATCACATCGCTTTCTCTCTCTATAAATCTGTACATTGCTTGTGTTGTAGTAGGAGGAGAATTCCATGCAGGGGAAGAAGCTGAATGTGTGTGGTGTGTGTGAGAGAGAGAGGAATGAAAACGAAGGGCAGCACGTGTGCTTATGAGGAGAGGGGAAGGAAAGGGTTCGTTGCTACTATAAATCCGACGGTCAAGATCTGTTGGATTGTTATATTGTGTTTATCTTCAAGACAAAATCAAGAAATGTGTATTTATTTTTATTTGTTTTTTCTTTTTTAATGACAAAAAAGAGTAGATTTTGTTTTTGAAATTTTGCGGATTTTTATTTTTTCATTTTTTTTGCACTCTAAACTTACTATGGAATTGTCAAAAGTTGATGGACTTGAGGCCCAAATTTGTCATTGGGCAAATCTCAAGCCAAGAAAAAGGAGATGATTTTTTATTCCATTTTTAGCCCCAAATAGTTAAATGTTTTTATGAGAATTAAATGTAGAAATAGTAGGAGGAATGCAAAAAATGTTCTTGTAATTATATGAAGTGCCAATTTAGTATAGTTTACATAAAATTGTAAGTGTTGGTAATAAATAAAGATCTTCTATATACATATAAAAATTAAAATTTGCAATAATTTAATTTCATCAATAATACTATATAATTTTCATATATACAAGATCTAATTATTTCTTCAATAAGTAAAAAGTTATTGAAGACTTCAGATTATAAAAACTTCAGTGATTTTATATATTAAAGTTTGACCGATAATATTTTAAAAAATTATATTGAAATTATAAAATTGTTCAACGTATATGAAATTACAACTTGAGACATGTAGATTGTAGTGTCGTTTATTTTGTACATTTAGAGCTTTTATATTATTTTAATTGTTTGGTTACTGTTGCATAATATATTAATGTCTTAATTGACTTGTTTGTGATACTTTAACAAATATACATAAATATGGGATATGGGTCTCATGATAATTTGTCAAACTTATTAAATACACAGGTCACGTTTTGGAAGTTGGTGAATTAGAGTAAACTAAGGGGCTTTGAATTTTAACTCAAAATAGAGATCCTCTAATCGGATTGTGTTGTTTAAAGTGGTTTCAACCAATTTTTTGCATCCAAAATGTTGATTTCTAAAAAGCTTGAGTTGAAGAGTTTTTTTTCAAAGACATGATTGGGTGTGATGAAATGATTATTTGAGTATTTTTATTGACTGTTAAATTGGTTGAAAATTTTAAAATTGATTAGATCACTCCGATATAAATAGTTAAACAAGCTAACAACAACTAGCAAAAAATTGAAGCAATCAAAATGTAAGCAACTATGCACAAAAATTTACGAGTTTCAATCATTTTCATCACACTAATTGGGGAGAGATTGATTGAATTCTCATCCAACAAAATGAAAGGAAGTTACAAATCACTATCACAACTCCATATGATTCTTACATAGAAATATTGTACGATTTGACACAATCAATTTGAAGTAAGTTGATGAAGTTCTAAAACTTACAAGTTAGACCTATCTATTTATAGACTTAATTATCAATTGCAAACGAGTATCACTAAATGAGTTGTTCATCATACTATCACAAGTTTACAACAAACTCCATTCAATTTAGTTTAAAATCAACTTTGAAGGAGTGATGTGAAATCTCTATCAAACTATCAACTATTAATAATAAGATCAATGTCTCACAAATACGATTAAATTAAATGTTATTTATCGTTGAAAATCACGTTTTTTAGTTTGTGAAATATTAATTTAACGGAATAATCGTCACACAAAACAGAGTTAGAGTTAGTAAGTTCAATCAACGTGCAAAATCCAACCAAAAAAAAAAAACTTAAATTTTTTTTTTTTAAATAACATTAAATTTAATACATTTGCTATTCAAAAATTCACATATTTAATAATTATAAAACAATAATTAATACTTGTAGATGTTATTTTAATTTTTCAATAAAATCAACCTATATAGCCTATATTTCCAAAAAATATTGTGTAAAGGTTATTGTTTTTTTATTTTACAAGAGACAACCCTTTAATTTAATTACTTAATTAATATTGTACGATCAATATCATTTTTATTTTTTAAGATTTTGCATATTTGCTTTCTAGAAAACATTATGCCAAAAAACAAGCTTAAATATTTAAACATTTTTAACAACGTATACTTTTATAAAGGCAGATTTTGATAAAAGAGCATTTTTGTATGTAATTTAGAATAATAAATTTTCTTAATTATAATTTTAAGTAATTTACCTAAATTGACTTTATATTAATAATAAATATTAATAAATGTAAAGGTAAAATAGTAATTTATTTTTTAATAATGTGCTCTTTATTATAATAACACGAATTTACTACCTTAAAAACTAAATAAGGTAAAATATTAAAACACTAAACTAAATAATAAACTATAAAGCATTAAAACACACTTAAATTAAAAAGTGTATTTAATGAGGTATAAAATCTAAATAAATATATCAAAATACATTTTTTTTCAAAATAATACTTTTTAAAAATATATTGGAACACACAAATAGAAAAGAATCAAGAAATTGATTTTTTTTCAAATAATTCTTTTTAAAAATATATTGCAACACACAAATAGAAAAGAATCAAGAAATTGATTTTTTTTTTTCAAGCATGAATTATGATTGCTCGCTAATTAATAAAATTATTGTGCATAACCAACAACCAATCCAATCACCCCCAAACTGGCAAACTTGATACATTAGGAGTTGGGACATCCAACCAAACCAATGGTAAAACAATTGTCCACATGCTCTACAAATAACACCAAGTGCTTCTAACTATGAGAGGAACTCTGTTTTTCTCCTCAGAAAATCTCACATAATTTAGGAGAACAATTAGTTCACACTCCCCACAGAGAACGAAGAAAAAAAAAAAAAAAAAAAAAGAAGGTATCTTCTTCTCAAAAACACTCTACTGCCCCACCACAAATCTCAAAATTATCCCACCTACCCTCCTCCTTTCTCCGGTCCATGACCCCCGATCCAGCCCAAATCCAAATCCCGGTTGTCTGTCCACTTGTCGAATTCCTCCCCAACTATGAAAAGGTCTTCATATGCCAAGTCCACATCATCATCAACACCACCGCTACCTTTACCAGCATCATCCCCACGACCCTCTACATGCACGGTCTCGTCATCATCGCTATCCACATCCAATGCACACGATCTATTCTGAAATGCCCGTCTACGAAGCATGAACACATTGAAGTAATAGCTCACAATCTCCTTATTTGTCCGGTTGGGGAACACAAAACTCAAGAGCTCCCAGAAGTTTCGGCCGCTAGATGGTGGGCTGGAAGAGACCACCTCACGAAAAAGTCGTCGTTCATCAGCTGCCCAATTACGAGACACAGCCTCTTCTCCCATATTGTAGAAACCCAAATCCCTGAAAGCCTTGTCCCCAATGGACTCTCGTAGTCTTTCTCTTGCTTCAATCACATGCTGCTGCACACATCTTGTGGAGCCCACATCTCCGCAGGAGCAGCCTGTCCTGCCATGCCCAACAGCATTTTCACCCGGGCCTGTAATATTCGAATGGGGCATCGGGAGTACACAAATACCCAAGAATCTGTCGTTGGGAGCCGAAGAATCTCGCATGTACACGTGCGGGTTCCAGTTTGGGAGGTCAGCTTGATGATCGGGCCCCATGGGGACTTCTTTAGTAGGGGAGGAGTTCAGCAAGGATATATATGGATCCAAACATTGAGGTGGGGGTCGACATGGTATGCTGATGTCAGCATATCCAGGAGATGCATGAACAAATGTGGAGTTATCAGTTCCGGAATCTTCTTCCTCCTCATCGCTGGTAGTGGTAGAAGATAAGGACCCGCTTGCACACGACACCTTGATATTATCCCCGAGTTGTTCAATTTGTGAAATATTTTCCACAATATCTCTCATCCTCTGTAAACAAAAAATGCAAAAATAGTAATTAAAAAGAAATATGCCAGAGTGTGCGGATTCAGCGCAGTATGAGATAAAAATCAAGACACGTGCACCAATTGTGCATATCAATAAATTTGTGTATGCTCTTGATTAATAAAAGCACCAAAAAGAGTTATTCGAGATTCAACAAATTTTTGTGATGTAAGAAACATATCAATGGTAAATCCATACATGAAAAGTAAGATCATGATTATGTGGCATATTTACAAATCAGAAGCACAAAAACAGAATATTTTGAATGTTTGTGTGTGACTTGCCTCCATTTCATTGTCTGCAGTAGATGCACAAAGCTTTTCAACACTTTCAAGCCTCTCACTGAATTTTATCTTGCACGAATCGCTATTCGGTTCACCTAATATAGTAAAGTATATTATGGAAAAACTCAGTTTAACTAACAGTATATTTTCAGTGAAGCGCTTATAGATAAAAATAGAAATGTTGTTAGTTAATAGATAAAAACAAAAGGAGATGACCTGGAATAAGGTTGCTTTTACAAGAATAAGTTTGAAGGAATGAAACTCAGAAGAAAAGAAAAAAATAGCATGAATCCAATAAACAATAATTACAGGAAAAGCATCAACATATAAGGTGTCAAATATTAAAATTTACCCGTGCAATCTATTCTCAGGACATCAGATGGAAAATCATGTGTCATAAACGTTGAGGTTTGGTTGCTATAATCAAGCTGTTTAGGTTGCTTGAAAGAAAGCTCTGGAAGATTTTCCTCCGTTAAAGGTCGTTTGACACCCATTCTCTGAAATTCAGGAGAAAAACAAAATATAATTTGGATAACAAATATTGTAAAGCCTCTATAATTCAATAAATCAATAAATGCAAATTCAAGCCAGATAGCAAAAGATTAATAAATGAATGCACAAGCACAATCTTGCAATATAAGAAACTCCTTAATGCTAAACCTACACATCACAAATCTAGTCATGGTTATAGGCGCACGTGAATCTAAGTCTATAAATTACCATCAGGAAAGGACCCACTTACATAATGAGTCACCAAAAACCTGACAACGCAAAAGTGCAATAAGCAAGACAAAACAATGAATAAATATCGTGTAACGGTAAAAGCGGAATAAAATCAATCAACTACCCAAATCCAATCAGATACCAGCACAGCCACCGGTTAAAAAAAATCTAATTACATAAATGTGAATCTTCATGTTTTCTAGTAGTCGTGTAGCCTTTATTTTCCTCTTCGCGTCATCGCATGCTATATCAAGTTTCTGTGATTGCTATCAAATCACAAGCAAAGGAAGTGTCCTCCACAATATTTAACAAAACCTATATTTTTCAACAAATATATACTCTCCATTATATTTTATTAATTAAAAAACACAGTTGTTCAATACATCAATCACACAAAAAACCGATTTAAGTATGCTTTTCAAAACCAATTATTACACAGATTAAAACAGAATTAAAAGAACCCCAAATTAAATAAAAACCCTAACCCTAGGTTCAAATAATCCACATACAAAGCGCTGCAAAATACATAAACATAAATCGCAATACCATTAATAAATTTACAGATCCGATGAACCAAAACATTATAAACATACGAAGAACATCCAAACCCTAGATTCAAAACAATTACCAGATAAAATCAAAACTCATAGATCTAATAACAGGGGAAATGAAGATTTACCAGATAATTATTGATAAATTACGGCCAATCGACAAATTCGTGAAAAAAATCGGTGTAGATCGGAAGATTGAAATCAAACAAAAAATAAACGATCGATCGATCGATCGAAAGAGCGAGAAACGAATTGAATCGATACGGTGCTCGATTTGAAGACCGGCGACTGGAATTGAACGATTTTACGACGATCGATGATCGTAAAATTAGATAGAAATTGGGGGAAATCGAAAATCGGGTGCCTATAGGTTTTTGTAGGGTGGATGAAGCTCCGTCTTACGCTGACCCGATTAGGAAATCCGCACGTGTCAGATAGATCCTTTTTTGGCATGTGTTTAGCGTGCTATAATTCCACTTTCTACCATTTTTTGCAATATGATTTTGATTTAAAATTTAAAGTAACATTATTTTCAAAAAATACAACAATATTTAGTAAATTTTAAGTTTATTATTGATGGTTGTTGCTTTCATTAACATTATTTTTCTCATAGTGATTAGTTAGTTACATAAGTTCACGATACCCACTTTAAAATTATTGAAAAATTTCAAATAAATTACAAACCATACGATCAAATAAATGTAAACGTAGCATTAAACATAGTGAATGCACGAGCACTGTAATTTTGATTTACAGCAGTAAAAATCAAAATCAACAAATCAACAAACTTTAAAATGTGATTTACAGCAGTAAAAATCATAATTTTGCTGCACTGTAATTAATATTTTTTATTTTCTAGTGTGGGCCCACAACAAACACTAACTAAGAAGCCAAGAAATTCTTGAACCACTTGATAGAGTCCTTTGCATATCTCTTCATCTTATCATTATAATCCACAAAATACAGCCCAAATATTGAGCTGAATCCAGCTCCCCACTCCCAGTTATCGAGCAACGACCACACGAAATAGCCTTTCACATTGCAACCGTCTTCTCTGTAATTAAGCAAAAGTTCAGGGGTGGTTTCACAATTAATTAAAGTAACAGAATACGATGAACTCGTGCACACTTTATTGCGGCTAAGAGGTTTGTTAAATAGTCGTTATGGTACTTAATCCGCTTCTCGTCCTTGAGAGCTAGCATTCTTGGTGGACGTAAACGGGCTGTTTCCATCGTCCATTCCTGTCTATAAAAAAAAAACTTACAAACAAGGTGTTAATACTTAATACTTACTATATGCTTCGAGCTCGGGAGATTAATTAATTACCGTTTTCTGTGATCAGTACGAGAGGGTTCCCGTAATTCTGCTTAATGTAGTTCATCAAACTTGTTATCCCACGAGGCACAATGTACAACCACACAGAACTCGCCTGCTCGTCCCAAATTCAACGAAAAACGATTAATCGCAAAATGCACCCATATGTTTAGCGTAATTACAAAAAAGACCCACATATATCTCTTTGATTTATCTCCCCTGTTCCATCTGCACAGTTTAATTGCTTTTGGAGTTGCTGGTGTTGGAACGAGAATTCAAGAATTGTATGAAGGAGATCAAGAGAGATGGTGTTGTAGATCCATTGTTTGACAATGGCATCAAGTCGGTTCCATTGAGCATCTTTATTGATCACAACGTCTTTTGAAGGGGCAATGTGATCGATGACATTGAAAGCACGAGCAGTGTTGAGAAAGAGCTCTGCCCATGACGCATAATGAACATTTTCGGTCTCGAGCGTGATTTGAACATAGTTTGTGATGTTGGAGACGGAGTAGGCTGGGTGAAAGGGAGAAGATTTGGTGGTGGAGTCGTTTGTCATGATTGCACAGAAGGAGAAGGAGAAAAAAATATTAGCGAAAGACAAGTTTAGAGAATTGCTCAGATACCATAAAAGATGTTATTTTCACTTGCTTCCATTGATATACAACAATGTCTTATAGATAAGAATTCATCCCCTAATGTACGCTCGGATTGACTGACGTACGGCCTATTACAAGCAAGTCAATCGTTGATTTCTCTAAGATTTGATACGATAATAACTAACAAATATTTACTAAATATACTTAGAATATAGACATGTTCTAAAAGTTTCATCGATCAATTTTAAGCCAAAATTTAAAGTGATTTTTTAGCATTTTATTGCAAATTCTCATATTCGTGTTCCTGCTACTCCGACAAGCCTTTCGGCATGTGCTGCACTGCTGCATATATAATTATCATTTTAAAATTACAAAAATTTAATAAAGTATTGCATTATTATAATTTTTATTCCGATAATAAATTATTTGTGGCCCAATAAAACAAAATTTTGAAGCATTAATTTTATTGAAAGATAAAAGATGAGACCATTGATGATACATTTATTTATTTATTTATCATATTGTGCATAGTAAAGCACTTTGAAGCGCTTATTTTTGTTTCTTGGAAGATTTACACATTAATTCACAACATACATACTAGTGAGGTACGCCTTGAGTTTCGCCGTGGTGCTGAGGATTTGGTCCTCCGGGCGAGGTTCTTTTATCATCTATGACGGAATTATCATATTTTGTTTTTCCATTAAAATCCAATTCGTGCAGTATCTCATTAGTGAAATAAGTTCCTCCTTGCCCAGGCAAAAGACTAACACTAGAGCTCGCCGTGAAGGAAATGAGAAAAATCACAACAAGGAGTGATGTAAGAGATGAAACAGTCATTGGTGTAGAGAAAGAAGAACCAAAAGTTTATCAAAGTAATTGAAATGATGTTTGTAATTTTGAAGTAATTGATAATTTTGATATATTTTCAAAACAATAGGCATGTGTCTTTATATAGAAAAAAACAAATTTTAATATAATTAAGTGAAACTAAAGTCTTCTGTGTTATGAAAATATTTTTTTTATTTTAATCTTTAGTATTTATTCTATCAAATATTATTCGATTTTATTCCAAATGTCATGATAAATTATCTAACCACTCGAGTTATTTGAATTTAGGTACCAAATGGCAAGTACCAACTTTTTTTTTCAAAAATTAATGATTGGCTTATTATTTACCAAATCAACCAATAAAAACACTTCATTTTTTATTGATCTAAAAATATAAAAATAATTATTTAAATATTAATCATTTTTGTCTAATCACATAATTTAATTTCGATTAATTTATTTCTTAAATTTACTTTAAATTTTAATAAATAACATTTATTACGAAAAAAATTACCATAAAAGTACACATATTTTTAATCATATAGTATATGAAAGTTCAAACTTTATTTGGACTTACTAGTAACATTTCTACAATGTTAATTATAAATTAAGTCAATTAATGTTGTTATCGGTAAAAACGAAAATTTTAAATATTGAATGAAAAAACAAATTAATTATTGTAAAACAGTCTTAAATTTGAAAAAAAAATTCAAAATTCAAAAATCAAATATCAAATATGAAAAAATATTTTGTTTTTATTTTATTCTTTAATTAGTATTTATTTACATATCAAATATCGATTTTATTACGTATGACATAATTATAAATTATCTAACCACTCGAGTTATTTGAATTTAGGTACCAAGTAGCAAGTATGTCTTTAAAAAAAACATTTTGTCATTTTTTAAACGTCGTAATCTAACATTTATTATTTTATTTAAAAAAAAATGTTTTGAATCATTTTTTTCTAATCAGAGTAATCACATAATTTAATTTCAATTAATTTATTTTCTTAAAATTACATTACATTTCAATCAATAACATTTATTAATTTTTTTTATCATAAAGTAAATATATTCGTAATCATAAAAGTATATGAATGTTCGAACCTTATATTTAACATTTGTTAATTTTTTTATCATAAAGTAAATATATTCGTAATCATAAAAATATATGAATGTTCGAACCTTATATTTTGTCTTACTCGTAACATTTTTACAATGTTGACTACAAATTAACTCAATTTTTGTTATTTATAAAAACGTAGAATTTAATTATTGAAATGAAAATAACAAACTAATTATCGAAAAACAATTTTAAATTTGAAAAAAAAAATCAAATTATTCATAATTAATTGTTTTATTATTTTAAAATATATTTTTACCACTAATTTTTTAATCAAAAAATCAACAAAATAAAATTTTATTGATATTTGTGTTCTTCCACAAATATAAAATCGTATCCGTAAAATTAGGAGATTATTTGACAAACAATTTTAAAATAAATAAATCATGTTAGTATTGAAATGAAGTTTGTAATGAAATGATATAAATTATAACAGTAATTAAGAGTGTTCAAGAGCTCATAATGACGGGTATATTTTTAAAAACTTACTCAATCGAATAATGGAATAATGGCGAATATTATTAATTGTAATCATCTATATTTTTACTCTAATATATATATATATATATTGAAAATATGTTCGAAATTCTAAATTTATGTAAAGCAGGTCAATGCGGCAGGACGAAGGGGTTAAGTCTGACGCAGTGCGAAGGCAGAAACCGGTTACCTGGCAGGAGGCAAGATCTAGGCAGGATCTCCTATTTTTGTAAGAGACCAAAAATTGAATATCTCTTTCCATACTTATCCGATTGATGTGATTCAAAAGACAACGGAATCCTTAGAGGACAAGGAACCTATTTCTACCATAATTCGACGTCCAGGTCGCCTACATAACTCGCGTCGAGCACAGCAGCGAGATGTGAGAGAGAGGCAGGGGCATCGGTCGTTCGATGAGAGTCGGCGAAAGTATTAGGGTTTTAATACTTGTTATTAGACGTGAGGTTAGATCGATAATCGCTTACGCTTTGTTGGCTCAGGATTATCAAGAGTGATTGTAATCTCGTTTTCGTTTAATAAAGAAGAAACACCCCTCTCCTCGAGCACGTAGACAGCGACTGCCATGTCATAGGCAGCGCGATGCCGAAGCTCGTATTATCTTGTCTTGTGTGTGTTGTTTATCGTGTTTTTATATTCTTGTGAGTTCACATATACGTGAGTGATTGTGAGCTGGAGAGTCAAATCATATTCGTTCGGTTTTGAGTTATTCTCGTCGTGTGATTATGAAAGTCCAATTTGATCGGATTTATTCGGTTGGTTGGATCTTGTTGTGCGAATCCTCAACATACATATAATAGCGAATATTATTAATCGTAATCATTTATATTTTTACTTCAATCGTTACAATAATCATGTACGTGTGTTATGCGGTGATTGTAATATTTTATTTCTTCAAAATATTCTCTGACAGACAGTTTTGTGAGCTCATTTTGTTCTGCCCACTTGAACACTCACGACTTCTAGAAGGCTTTAATTAATTAATGAGTTTTATAGTAATTGCTGATATGGAGGTGGAGTGGTCTCCCTCAACTCGCTGGACCGCCTATTAACCGGATTGAGGGCCGTGCTCTTTTACACTCCATAATAGCAAGTGCAATATTTCACCGTTAATTTATTAAAATTATTTGTGTACTGTTAGATGTTAAAGTACTATACACTTAGATTTATTTTCATTTCAAATAAAATCATAATATAACGCAAACTAAAATTATTTTCTAAATATAAAAATTATAGAGTAATACTTAAATAAAATAATATAAATATATTTTTAATATTTTATATTATTATTTTAGAGAAATTTATATATATTTTAAGTACAAAATTTTTAATTTCTATTGATTTATTACGTTAATATATAAATTATTAAAAAAATTATATTTAGTCTTATTTAAATATTATTTCATAATTAAAAAAAACTAATTTCTAAAATAATAATATAAAATATTAAAAATATATTCATATTATTTTATTTAAGTATTACTCCATAATTTTTATATTTAGAAAATAATTTTAATTTGCTTTAGAAAATAATTTTAGTTTGCGTTAAACTATAATTTTAATTGAGATGAAGATAAATCTAGTGTATAGGACTTTAACATCTAACGAAATATCTTTAATAAATTAACTGTGAAATATAGCACTTGTTATTGTGCAGCATAGCGATCCACACTAACCACCCTGTAAGTGGTGTGGTGTGCTACTCCCCGAGAGTGAAGTTTATAAATAGATGAAAAAATCCATCCTCTAATATCATCCATCACTCATTCGTCCAGTGCTCGACTCACTTATTCTATTCAATCGAGGGTACGATTCATTGTGCATTCGTTCGAACCCGTTAGCCGTTGTATCTTTGAGGTCAGAAGCTTGTAAACCATAGGTGTAAACGCCTCGGCTTCAACAACCTGCTTTTACTTTTCGCTTTTGTTATTTATTTCGGACTAATCCCGTTTTTTTTTACCTTGTTTCTAACAATATATATACACACACTCTAGAATTTTCTCCGTCTTGCACCAGTTCATTTTATAATTGTGTTCGACAGACGTGAGCTTCATTTATACATCAAATTCGTTTCAAGCTTCTCCGATGCCGAAATAAGCTCTGAAGTACTTAATGTTACGGTTGCCCAGTTTTAATCCCGTCTCTGGTGATCATAACCATATTCGGGTGGGTAAGAAGTGTACCTGAGTAGAAGAAGAGGACGAAAACGCATTAGTTTTTTGCTTTTAAATTTACAAGATACCTATGAGTATTGAACACAAGAGCTTGCACCTGTACATATATCGAACATCACAAGTATTCCGATGCAATGATAACAAATTCAGCTCAATAACTAATTCAACAATGTACAGTAAAAAGAGAGATAAAATAGAAATATAAAATGAAGAATTTTTCATGTTGATCCCAAACAATTTTTAAAATGTCATTTGCTAATGGCACACCAAATAGATCTATTAATGACTCCTAAAATATATATCTTACAAAACCATAATGTTACATCAAAGTTGATAAAAATTGACATAATCACACCACACGGGGGATATGAGCAAGGTGAAGGCACAAAAACACCTCAGATATTCAAACTCGCTCTGCGAGTTCCTTGTGCCGAAAACTACTCGAATATAAATTGGATTAAACCAAAGTATTTTATATATTATACTATATTTTATTTAAATGAAGACGACATCAAACCATAAAACCTCATGCTGCCACATATCAATAAACAATTGTACCAGTCTACCAGAACAAGGGGCAACAATCAGGGGGCAATCCTTAAAACAATATATATATCCTTAAAGTACTTGTGCTCCGATCCAAAGCGCTTCTGGAAGTAATCCTTTTGCTGGGATCTAAGAACAACATTTTCTGTAATTAAAAGATTAAAACAATAATCAGTCACCAGAGAAGAATAGCCTTTGCCTTTGGTAGAAACCCTTAGGAGCTCAGGACTAAATCAAAGCAAATATTCATTATAAATAAATAATTAATATTGATGGTTGTTGCTTTCATTAACATTGTTTTTTTCTCATACTGATTTAGTTAGTTACATAAGTTCACCATACCCTACTTTAAAATTATTGAAATTTCAAATAAATTACAAATCGTACGATCAAATAAATGTAAATGTATTTTAGAGTGAATGCACAAGCACAACGCATATAGGTAAACACTACCATCTCAACACGAGCTAACAAACTAGATCAACCAACAAATCAAGAAACTTAAAAACATTTACTACTAAACAAATGTGATTTACAGCACTAAAAATCATATTTTTGCTGCACTGTAATTAATATTTTCATTTTCTAGTATTGGGCCCATAACAAAGACACTAACTAAGAGGCCAAGAAATTCTTGAACCACTTGACAGAGTCCTTTGCATATCTCTTCATCTTGTCATTATAATCCACATAGTACAGCCCAAACCTTGCGCTGAATCCAGCTCCCCATTCCCAGTTATCGAGCAACGACCACGCAAAATAGCCTCTCACATTGCAACCGTCTTCTCTGTAATCAAGCAAAACTTCAGGGGTGGTTTCGCAATTAATTAATGTACGTAACAGAATACGACCAACTTGTGTTTACTTTATCGCGGCTAAGAGGTTTGTTAAATAGTCGTTATGGTACTTAATCCGCTTCTCGTCCTTGAGAGCATTCTTGATGGACGTAAACGGACTGTTTCCATCGTCCATTCCTGTCGAAAGAAAAAAAAAAAAAAACTTTCAAACAAGGTGTTAATATATACTTAATACTTACTATATGCTTCGATCGAGCTCGGAATATTAATTACCGTTTTCGGTGATCAGAACGAGAGGGTTCCCATAATTCTGCTTAATGTAATTCATCAAACTTCTTATCCCACGAGGCACAATGTACAACCACACAGAACTCGCCTGCTCGTCACAAATTCAACGAAAAACGATTAATCGCAAAATGTACCCATATGTTTAGCCTAATTACAAAAAAGACCCACATATCTCTTTGAATCACAAACACCCCTTAATTTTAAAGGTTAATTGTAATAAGATTAAACATACCCTGTCAGGTATAGGCTTTCCCAACACAATTGCTGCAAACAAAAAACAATAGACGAAAAAAGGTTGAAATCGTATAATCAGTAGAAGTAAACGAAAAAACGAAAGGCGAAATTCACAACAAAACATACGCAGAGTCGATGCTCCGGAGTCCGCAAGCGAGTCGTTGAGGAAAACACCGATCAAGTTGACTTTCGCATCGCTCGCAAACCAAGTCGTGTAGTGATTGATGCCGATGAAATCGAACGAGCCCTTCAACCGAGTCGACTCGGCCGGTGAAAACACCGGCAGCCGCCCCCCGACTCTGCCTCTCATCGACTCCGGATAGTCCCCTACGATCAACGGCTCGAGAAACCACCCCAAGTGAAAATCAATCGCTCGTTTCGTCGCTTTTACATCGGCCTCGGAGTTCGTCGAGGGCTCGTACCAAAACGAGTCGAGCGATATCCCGATCGAGCCTCGTTGCTTCGGAAAGTATTTCTTCTTGTAAATATCGACGACAGATGAGTGAGAAAGGAGCATGTTGTGCCCGACTATGTACGGCTCGGTGGCTGAGTTTCCGGCTCGACAAAAAAGTCGAAGGGCGATCGAGCAGCGGCTTGGGGCTTGGAGCCCCACGTCGTAGCCTTGAACTGAGACGGTGTGGGGCTCGTTGAATGTGATCCAGTGCTTCACTCGATCGCCGAACTCATTGAAGCAGGTCTCGGCGTATGTTGTGAAGTCGATTCTGTTGAGACAGACAAAAAAAGTTTGTTCTCAAGGTTGTTAGCTCAGTTGGTTGAGTACTTGAATTAAAGATAGTAAGATTTCAAACTCAAGACTTTGCAATTGACATAGACAAAAAAGTTCAAACCCAAAACTTTGCAATTGACATAGACAAAAAAAAATTCAAATGACATAGACAAAAAAATTCAAATGACATAGACAAAAAAATTCAAAAAAAAAAAAAAAAAAAAAAAGATGGATCGTTACATGCTTTGAGGGCTCAGCCATCCGTTGTATCGGTCTTCGAGGGTTTGAGGGAGGTCCCAGTGGAAGAGGGTCACGTACGGTTCGATTCCTGGACGTCAATTCAAAATATTAACTCTCCGTTTTACCCTTCATTAGCTACTTTGATATTGAAAATTCAATAAACACTAAAACTGACATCTGAATTGAAAATAATTCAAAATAGTAATGTAAATGATTCTGACCTTGTGCAAGTAAGGCATTGATGAGATTGTTGTAGTGATCAATTCCAGGTTGATTTATTTCCCCTGTTCCATCTGCACAATTTAATTTAATTTAATTTTGTATCATGAAATAATTAGTGAAAAAAAAAAGTACAACAATTAAATTACTAGGATAAATCCTGGTCCAGGAAATGGAGAATCTGTATGCATCCATTCCCATGGCTTTCATCAGCTGTACGTCTTCCTGAATTTAATTTAATTTTGATAAATTAATATTTAGAATAAATCAATGTGTATTAATTGTGTAGTAGTTTTTTTTTTTTTATAAAAATATTGAAATTTTGAAATACAGGGTAGAGATGGTATTGATTGTTGGCTGCATCTGCATTGCTGAAATCAAGCACTTTCCCTGGAGGCAAAATAGCCACATTCAAATCGATACGTAATTAATAATAGAAAATTTTAAAGTAAAATTTCTAACGTTATTATTGCTAATTAGTAAAATTTAAGAGAATATTTTTACCGAAGGAATGAGCAAATGTGTCCCATATAGTTGGACCCCTTCCGCCTTCCTTGACAGCTCCTTCATACTGAACCAAAAATAAAACACGATTTATATGATGCACTCGAGTGCACGATGCACTGTGCTCTCGTTTTAGTTAGAAGTTGCAACAAACTATTATCATACAACAAGTATGGCAAAAAAAAAAAACTTTAAGCTCGTTTCGATTTTCGCCCCAAAACTGAAAGACCGACCTGGTAAGCAGAGGAAGCAGTCCCGAAAACAAAGCCATTCGGAAAGCTGGATCTGGTGATGTTCTGTGCACAACAACATAAGCTGAATCCGAGGCTCCCAAAGAATAATACAAATATAAATGCATTCATTATATAATTTTTTATTTTTTATTTTTGAAAATACAGGAACTAGAAATGAGAACAAGAAAGGAGGGAAAAAATAAAATAAAATAAAACCAACTACTATATTTTATACTAGTAACTTATGAGTATTTTGTGTTGTGTGAATTGGATTGTGATAAGTCTTTGGTTGAGTGTGGCGGTGGTGGAGTGTTTGTGAAGGGGAGAGATGGTGGTGGGGTCTTTTAGAGTACTATATACTAATTGAGGAGTGATGAATTAAAGAAAATGTGAACACTTTTTTAGAACAAAAATAATACTACTACTTACATTTAAATAAATTACATTTGTAGGAATATATTTATTTGTTTTTTCCATTTTATAAATTATTTTGTCATTAATTTGATGTTTTGAAAATAATTACAATAATAATTAAATGAGGGGGGTTTTTCAAGTATTTTTAAAAAGGTATTGAGCTATTAATAGTAATTCCCCACGATGACTTTCTAGTGAATTCGGTTTCTTTGGTGCTATTTGCCTTTACACATTTTCACACTAAGTTCTTATCCACAATCGCAACTAGATTGTACGAGTAAAATAATTACTCACCATTTTGTATCATAAGCTTTCCCACTAATAATACCAATTAGAAATTGGCCACCGGGGCATGTACCCTGTTTTGATTCTCAATTCTCTGAAATATTCTCTTTACACTACTTTATAGTAAACAGTTTTATTTAACGTATTTATTCTCTCAAATATAAATGACATAACCACTCAAATTATTTGAATTTAAGTACAAACACCATTAATTTGTCCATTTCAAACATAAAATCATATAATTAGGGAATTATTGGACCAACAATTAATTAATTTTATAATTAATGAAATGATATAAACCACGACCACAATCGAGAGATAAGTTGCTCCGCAAAATCGTGAATCGAATCGAGTAATACAACATGAAAAGGTAAAAGTTGAGGTATGTATGTATACCCAATTACCCAAATCAATATCACAGAACAACTAACTTTGAGGGCATAAAAAGTTGTAACTTGCAAGAGAACTAAACATTGTGTAAAGAGAATAGCATCATCCCCTAGTTATCACCAAAAAAACAAATCACCCCATGCTTCGGTTACATACAAATATCCTAATAAAAAAAACCTATACAACAAAATTGATATTAGATGATGATTGATGACTAATACTATAAGTGCATTTGTTGGTCTTTTCGTGGCACGAAAAAAAAAAGGGTTATTAGGATAATAAGAAATTTGATTTTTGAAATTATAGAAAATGACACACTCACACAGATTATAAATACTTTAAATTACTGTAAATAATTATTAGGGATAATTGTACTGTAATACTTGAACTTAGGGCACTTTTGTACTAACATAATTGAACTTTTATTTTTTACATTTTGGTGGCTGAAGTATGAATTTTTCGCACTTAACTAACAATTTGACCTGACAACCTGCTACACCGGTATTTCAAGTGTTTTTAAATCTAGGTGCCTCTCTTTCATTGTTGTCTCATCTTTGTTTAGCGTCTTTTGGCCTGCGAAACGAACAAACAAAGAGGTCGCCTGCGATGATCTTAGAAATCAAGATTGAGCCCCCTTGGCACGAGTCGAGAGCTCATCAACATTCCTAGCCTAGCGCGAAAATTACGATTCCTCCGCTGCTTGTCCTCCTCGTCAATGAACAACAAAATGCAGTTGAAGCTTCATTGATCGATTTTCCCGATAAGTCAAGCAAGGAAGACTAACCATCCGCAGGAAACTACAACAACGTAAGATAACTAACACGTCACCGATCAAAACAAGAAACACACGAACCCAACAACAACAGAGATATCACAAATCTCGGTTACCCCCAATTTCAAATGATTTTTTTTTTCTTTTTTCATTCAAGCATCCGCAATAACCCTAACCCAAATTACTCTTCTAATTTATTTAATTTCTCCCATCAATTTCAAATTCCATTGCACAAAACCCAGATGAAAAAACCATTAAAAATTAAGAAAATAATTGCCGGAATGTGCGAAGAAATTTCCCAAAAAAAAACGATTTTCTTTATTTTCTTTATGGATAAAATCTGAGTTGGGGTTTCGGAAAGGAGAAAAGAAATCATTGGCGAAATTGGGTTTTTGTGAGGCATGGGTTAATCGCGAGTGTAGTTTTAGCACGTTGTCGTTTTCACAGTCTGATTATTTCTCGAGAGGGTTGGGTTGAGGGCTTCGGCTGCTGCAGAAGAAGGATGGAGACGAAGAACATAAAGTGAGAAGAAAGAAATTAATTCACAGGAATTCTTTGTTCTTATACAATTAAAAAAATCAATATATATATATATATATATATATATATATATATATATATATATATATATATATATATATATATATATATATATATATATATAAATTGGATTTAATTTACAACTTGAGGATATAAATGTAATTTTGTTTCTCCGGCCAATGAAAGAGAGACACTTGGATTTAAACATACATGAAATACATGTCTAGTCGGTTTTCCGGTCAAATTGTTACTTAAGTGCAAAAAACGCATACTTCAGCCACTAAAATGTAAAAAGTAAAAGTTTGGTTATGAAAGTACAAAAGTTACCTAAGTTCAGGTACTAAAGTACAATTATCCCTAATTATTACTCCGCATTGTATAGTAACTATGTAAATTACTGATATGCAAACAAGTAGGTAATTATGACTTTTTTCAAAATGTCTTTAGAACATGAGATATCAAACATTAATTGGATTAGAACTTGGGTCAAGAACTTAACCCTTATTAAGCCCATTTATAGAAGTACTATTGTAGGCCTTGTATGCAGCTTAAATATTGACTGGACTAAAATACTTGGGTCAAGCCTCAAGAACTTATCCCAGCCCATTCGTAGAAGTGGGCTTGGCCCATATCTGAGTGAACTCTTTTTTTTTTTTTTTTTTTTCAAAATTCCCAATTTCTAAAAGGAGAAACATGTTATTCCTATGAATCGTAATCTAGTTCCAGTTTCTTCGCTGCAATTCCAGATAAGCAGATTTTTTCATGAGCCTGAGCATTGTTTTACTCGATTCACGAGCAGCTTATCCCCTCATTACGGTCGTGTTTTATATCATTTCATTATAAAGTTCATTTCAATACTGTCATGATTTTTTTAAATGGTTGGTCAAATAATATTCCCTATTATTTGTATGGATATAATTTTATGTTTGAATTAGATAAATTAATGATGTGGTACCTAACTTCAAATAACCTGAGTTGGTAAGATTAGATCATTGATTATGTCATTCCCAATAAATTCGAATAATATCTACTTAAAGAATAAAATAACAATTTACCTTCATAAGCTGGAAGACTTTAGTAACACATAGGATTATTACTATTACAAATTTGTTCTTTTTTTGCCTCTATATAATGGTACATTCTTATTGTTTGGAAAATATAACAAAACTATCAATTAATTCAATATTTATAAAGACCTCATTCCAATTTCTTTAAAAAACTTTTGGCTCTTCTTCCATGGCAGTTTCATTTCTCACATCACTCTTTGTTGTGATTTTTCTCGTTTTCTTCACGGCAACTTCAAGTGCTCGACTCTTGTCTGGGCAAGGAAGAACTGATTTTGCTAATAGGATATCGCGAGAATTGAGTCTGAATGAAAAAATGACATATGATAATTATGTAGAAGATGGGAAACATAGACACCATGCATTAGGACCAAGTAAAAGAGCTTCGCCCGGAGGACCGGATCCTCAATACCATAGACTTAAACCGAAAGCTCATCGCCATTCGTCACCACATGCACAGAAAGCTCATCCCAATATCGAACATGGACCGGATATGCATGGCAACAAATAGTTCACTAATATGTATGTTGTGAATGTTTTAAAACTTTGGAAACAAAAATAAGTGCTTAAACATTTGAAAACAAAAATAAGTGCTTTGCTTTGCACAATATAATAAATAAAATAAATGTATCATCAATGGTCTTATCTTTTACTCTCTCATATCTTTTTTATTTGTCATCCTAACCTTTTGCACAAATCTTAATCATAATTATAATTTCCTAATTTAACCTTATTTAATACTAATAATTATTTGATTTTATCCTTTAATATCTTTTATTCCTTCAATTCTTTGTGAATTTATATAATAAAATATAAAATTTAATGATTCTTAATTAATGAAATAACAATTAATGAAGGGTTGAACAGTAAAAAATTCTAAACAACAAATAAATTGACAAAAAACACAAAACTTATATCGTCAAATAAAAAAGATTGGAAGGAGTATCTCTTTAAATAAATTGCTTCAATGTTTTGGTTTATTGATATTCATAAATTTTACATATTAATTAAAATAATTAATTAATAATAAAATGTTAATTATAATTAAAATAAAGCAAAATTATAATAATTTGAACTTAAAACACTTTTATACTTTCATTATAAAACTTTTTATTTTTATATTTATGTGACTAAACTATGTAATTTTTGCACTTCAATGATAATTTAAGCGGCCGGCGACACATGACCGATACATAATTTTGTATCGGACATGTGTCGTCCCACACCCACACTCCGAGACTTATTTTTCTTCAAAATGCCCACCCCTGATTATTATTGTGTAATCATGTAAATAATTACTATTGTTTAACAAAATAAGTAACTAATTTCTTTTTTTTCTCTTCAAAATGTCTCTAGAAAATAAAATAAGATATTCCCTCTTCATCCCATCATTCCAGACTCCAGAGTAGTTGTGGCACTTTAAATAATAAAGGAAGAGCACAAATAGTATGAGACAGAGCCCAGAAGGAGTACTTGCTTATCAATCATTAATTGGACTAAAATTTGGGTCAAGAACTTATCGCAAATCAAATATTGATTGGACTAAAACTTGGGTCAAGACTGAAGAACTTATCCCAGCCCATTCGTAGAAGTGGGCTTGGCCTATATCTGAATAATCTCTTTTTTTCCTTTATTTTTCGAAAGGAAATTGCTATTTGCACCAAAAAAAAATATAACTACACCAACTTAATTATAATTATAATTATATTATTTAATTAAAAGTCAATCATATCCCTGTTAACCTAATTATATAAACACTCTTTTTTTTCTTATTTTCTATCTATGCAACTTTAAAGATTTTTATTTTTTTATCATTCTTCTCTCACTCTGTAAATTTCATAAGCATTTTTTTTTTTTTTCCGCTTTTATGCATATATGGACAAGAAAGATTTTCTAAAGAATAATAATGTAAGTGTGTGTGTAGTATTTTTTATGTTGTTGATATTGATTTTTTCCCCATATGATTTGCTTTAGTTTTAGTTTTGATAACTTGATTGCTTGTCGTGTAAATCACTTTTGTACGTGGTTTTAATTGGTAGTTAAAGGACTAGAAAGAATCAAATTGTTAGTTAAATTAGAAGTGCTAAGTCTCCAACATGAACAGGTGAGAAGCCAAAAAGCACTCGTTCTTCTAATTAAATGGGTTGGGCGGAAATATATATATAATATGTATAGTGATTTATATTATTAGATTCTTGTAGTTAATTTATATTTTGTGTGTATATATAGGTATAGTTTTATATTTGAGTTTGAATAATATTGAAAAATTATATGATTATTTTTTAAATATTAATGAACACTGATCATAAAACTTTTTTTTTAAAAGTTAACGCAAATTTTGATTCATTGTGTTATTTTTAAAATTAATATATAATTTAATAATGTTATAGTTTATAAAAGATTAAGAGGTGTATTGATATTTTTTCTAAAAGGGTATTATTGATAGATGGAGGGATTTATTAAGTAAAATTTATAAAAAGATTTATAATTTAAATAGGTGTATGTAGTAAGTGGTGTATTTATCATTTTTGGGTGTGCAAATAGCAATTCCCTTTTCAAAATTCTCAATTCAATTCAATACCCTAATTCCTAAAAAACGAGAAACATATTCATCTTCCCCGTGGCCTGTGCCGTGAATCGTAAGCGTGTTCCAGTTTCTTCGCTGCAATTCCAGGTAATCAGATTTTGTCATCGTGTTGTTTGGTAGTGATATTTCTTCTTTAGTTTTATGAGTTTTCGGGCAACGTTTACGAGGTGTTTGATAAAATGCTTATTAAAAAAAATGCTCATCATTTTTTTTAACTTCAGATGTAAAATGAATTATCATAATTATACATCAGTTGCTTCACGATCTTCATTTAGCATCGGTGGTTTATTGATATTCAGAAAATTGTACTTATTAATTATTATAATTAATTGATAAAAAAAATGTTAAATACAATATAAAAGTATCTCTAATCGATATCAAAATTTATTTTGGAGTAAGGGAGATACTCCAATCGATACCAAAACATAAATCTATTAAAGGTTTTATGGTAGGACCCACAAAAAAATACTTAAATTTACGTTTACTTTAAACTCAAACAAAAAACTATTTACTATTTATAAAATGATCTTTTTGTTTACAAATTAATAAAAATAATCTATCAATATTTTTTTTTTTGTTTTTTATTTAATATTTTTTATAAATTTTTTTTAATAATCACAATATTAATAATTAAAATAAATTTTAATAAAAATTTTTTTAGTAATAAAATAAAAATAAATATCACAATACAAAATATAATTAATTATTAAATTATTTTATTGATTTTAAAAATAAATAATACTATGAGATATCACAATATTTTTTTTATTATATTTAAAATTTTAAATTTAAAATAATGATTATTAAATTTAATAAAATAACACTATGAGATATTATAATATTTTTTTATTATATTTGAAATTTTAAATTGAAAATAATGATATTAAATTTTTTAACGTAAAATTATGAGGTTAAATTGTAAAATTTTAAAGATATTTGTTATTTATAAAAACAGTATAAAAAATGGTATTAAAAGAATATTTTTAAAATATTCTTTTATGTTTGATTATTGGAATTTGGGCTGGAGTTAAAATAATATAAACTTAAAATAAAACTTATTTTTTAATTTGAATTTTTGTGTACGATTAGATGACCTGATTAGATGACCTGATTCCGAGGCTCGAAACGAATAGTACAAATACAAATGCATTCATTATTTTAAATGTTGTGAAGTATTTTTTATTATGAAAAATATTCAATTTATAATTAATAACTTAACACTCAAATTTGATTTACACCGAATTGAAGCTTTCCCAATTCCCACTAATAATAAGTACTATAACCAATCAGAAATGGGCCACCGGCCACGTGGCATGTTTCGAAAGTGCTTATGATTCTTGATTCCAAGTTGTAAAAGGCGCTAAGCGGCTAGTCGAGCGGTGATTAGAGTTTAGAGGTCTAGTGCTTAAAAGGATTAATCGGGGACTAGTGAGTATTAATCGTTTTACTTTTTTTATATTTAATTAATTAATACTATATTTTAAAAATATTTTTATACATAATAAATCAATATTTTGAACAAAATAATAAATAAATAATTTAAATATAGTATTAATCACAAGTTTAACATAGTAAAATTATCAAAATAGTTTATAAATTTAAAATTTTAGATCATTTTCATTATATATTTAATATATTTTTTTTTTCAAATTTTGGTGTTTTACCTCAAAATTTATCATAACATCATTTATTTTATTTGATTTATCAAGATTTGCATCTAATTTATTGTTCAGTTAAATCTGCTCGAGAACAGTCTACGTAAGTAAAGACGAAATTAATTGAACTTAGGCGGTCCAAAGCGGGTTTAGGCGGGTTTAGGCGGCGCTTAGGCGGGTTAGGAGCCCAGAGTCTAAAATCGAGGCGGTCGAGTATAGCCTAGAGCCTGGGTGGGTATTAATCGGAGTTAAGCGGGGATTTTTAGAACAGTGCTTTTATTTACACCACTTTTTATAAAGTTTTATTCAACATATTTATTCTGTCAAATATTATTGGATTTTATTACATAACCATTCATTATAAGTTATTTGAATTTAAGTACAAACACCATTAATTTTTCTATTTCAAACATAAAATCATATAATTATAGTAACGATAGTATCGAAATGAATTTTATAATGAAATGATATAAACCACGATCACAATAGAGAGATATCCACCCATACTTCGGTTACATACAAATATCCAGAGAAAAAAGATACAACAAACTTACAAGACTTTTAAGTATAATTAATCGGTAACACTTCAGTAGTTTTATCATTTGAATACGACGATGAATGTGACAATTGTGAGTTTGATCATACATAGGATATGTGCACTTGTTGCTAGTTTTGTGACGTGAATGTTTTAAAAAAAATAGGAACTATTAGGATAATAAGCAATTTGATTTTCTAAATTATAGAAAATGACAAATTATAGATACTGTAATGATTATTATTGTGTAATCATGTAAATAACTACTAGTGTGTAACCAAATAGTAAAATAGGCAACTAATTGCTTTTTTTCTTTTCAAAATGCCTATAAAAAATAAAATAAGACACTCCTACGTATAGAGTGTTGGAAAAATTAGAATAAAATATTTGGTTTAACCAATATTTAACTGATTTTTTATAGCTAAATATTAATTTAAGTTGGAATTAATTTGTTGATAATTTTCTACGATGTTGCGTAGTTAATTATTGTATTTTATTTCGTTAAAATCCGATTTTTCGGTGGTTGAGAAATAAATAATGAATTAGCTAAGTGAAAAGGCATTATTGAATGAGAATTATAAGGTCTCATCCCACATCGAAATGTGGTAGATAATGGGTTTGTGAGAACCATTATAAAAGGTCTTGTGTATTAATTATTGAGAATATGAAAAGTCTCAAATCCCACATTGAATGTGGTGAGAAAATTAATACTTTTGTGGTGTTATACGAGGAGTAGTGAAATGTTTTAACTTTGATTAAGTCCATTGACTTGAATTTTATTCTTGGTCAATTGAAATATGATGATTTTGACTTGGGCCTCCGAGAATTTTCTTGGGCCTATAAAAGTTTAATAAGTACAAATTTATTTGTAGTAGGCCTGTTAAATAATAACACGTATGGTTATTATGGCTTGGACTTACCGGCCTTTGGGATTGGTAAAATTAGTTGAAACTTTTTAGTTGGGTTAAGCTGTTGGGCTAGCCTAAATGGGTTGTACGAAATTTGAATAGTCAGCCCAATATGGGTTGTATGGAATTTAAATAGTCGGCCCAAAGACTTGAAAAGTCATCAGAATTTTATTTATATATTTAATAAAAATATATAAATTAATCCTCATAATGGTTGTGACCTTTGAGTTGCTATGACATTTGGCATGCCTTTTATGTCTTTTGGGACTCCCTCTAATAAGTATAAATAGAGCATTTTAGTTGAGAAGAGAACACACAAACACACAATTTGATAACACAAAATCAAAAATCAGATTATATCCCACATCTCTTCTCTCTAAGTGCATTCTCATATAATTAGAAATATTGTGTAGGCAATATTAAGTTCCTTGCATTTGCATATGCTCGATTCTTTGTCTTTCTCGTTCGCCGGAGCTTCTAGCTGGTGTGCCTCAGACTAGAAGATGATTGAAAGTCGTTGTATCTTTGGGGACTAACGTCGCAAAACCATAGCATACACGGGGCGTTTTAGTCTTGCGGATAGCGAAAGCGCCTCGACTACCCGCAACAAGTTTTTGTTCGAAGCCCGATTCAAGGTTAATTTATTTAATTATTTTATTTAATTTTATTCTGGAATTGTAAAGATCAGTAGTACTGTTCTAGTCCAAATTTATTTTTATTTTATGTTCCGGATTTAGACATTTTGTACAAAAATAACCAACACAGAGTATATCAAAACATTAATTAGACTAAAACTTGGGTCAAGAACTTATCTTTTGTAGGCAAATCAAATATTGATTGGACTAAAACTTGGGCCAAGACTGAGAACTTATCCCAGCCCATTCGTAGAACGGTAGAAGTGAGCCTTGGCCCATATCTGAATAATCTCTTTTTTTCCTTTATTTTTCAAAATTCCAAATTTCAATGCAATACCCTAATTCCCAAAACGAGAAACATATTCATCTTCCCCGTGTGCCTATGTGTGAATCGTAAGCGTGTTCCAGTTTTTTCGCTGCAATTCCAGGTAAACGGATTTTGTCATCGTGTTATTCAGTAGTGATATTTCTTCTTTAGTTTTATGAAGTTTTCGAGCAGCGCCTACTAAGTGTTAATGAAATGTCTATTAGAAAAAATGCTCACCATATTTTTTTTGTTCTTAGATGTAAAATGTATTGTCAAAATTATACAACACTTGCTTCACAATCTAAGCATCGATTGTCGCATCTTTAATAAATATTGAAGTACTTACTTTTTGAAATTTTACTAGCTTTTATTTGCACTCGTAGTTGGTTTCATGGTTTTAAATAGGTTTTATCTCCAATTAGATACTAATAAAAGTTACTATATTAAGTATCTTTACATGTTATGTGAAATTTTACTAGCTCTCATTTGCACTTGTACCATGACTCGCGTATCACGCGAGTTCACTGCGGGAATTCCCGCAGCTCGCTGCGAGCAGGCACGAGGCACCCGCTAGGCTGCCGGGCGGTCGCTCGCGACCACCACCAGGCGGGCGCTTGGCCCTCAGGCGGTCGCTTGGCTGCCCAGCGGAGCTTCTCGCGCGATCCTTGCCGCCGGGTTGCTCCAGCCGCGGTGGTCCGGTGATCTTCGATCACCACCGCCCAGCTCGACCCCGGTGAGGATCCCAAACCTCGGATCTTGGTTCTCGGTATTTTCACAATAATAAATATCATTAAAATCATAAAGGGGTTTCTATGATTTTTTATTGTTCTCGTTTGTCAGAAAATCGAGATCTAGTTGATGACCTTGAGATCTTTCAACGTATTCCTTGCACTAGCTTGAACGTCGGGGTGGTCGACGATCTTCCAAGCTTCCATTGATCTCCTTATCTCTCTACTTTCTCTCTCTAGAATTATGTTATGAATAATTCATGTCTTGAGACTTATGAGTTTTGAGAAAGAAGAGAAGATAGGGGTGCTTTTATAGGCTACGTAGGGAACCTTAAGGAAGTAGAATATTGGGCTTCCTATGTAATTAATTAAATTGAACCCAAGCTCAAATCTATCAATTAATTCATAAATTATATTTAACTCCACTATATAAATATAATTGCACTCCCAATATTAAACCATATTATACCAAATAATAATCTTCCGGTAGTATTATTTATTCTGCATGTTTAAGATATAAATGTCCATGAATAAATTATATTTATTGTTAATTAATTTATTCATCTCTTATAATTCCGAGAATAGTACCACTCAACTTTATTATAATGCAGATCAAATCCACTTGCAAGGTTTACATGATAATCTTTATGAGCTCATCCCGGGGACATTATCAACCTTTATCGGGACACACTTTCCCGTCAAGAATTCACAACATGTCATACATAAAATACATTGACCCAACTTTACCGGTAATTGACCGGTTATTCTAATCAGTCAATTCCTTTGGAAAATCAAAGTCACTAATATTATATGCACACACCCGCAATAATATCAGGGATTAAGAATAAAATACACTGAGATTTAAATCGATTATCTAAGGCAATCCTAATCGATAAACCATATTATACCAAATAATAATCTTCCGGTAGTATTATTTATTCTGCATGTTTAAGATATAAATGTCCATGAATAAATTATATTTATTGCTAATTAATTTATTCATCTCTTGTAATTCCGAGAATAGTACCACTCAACTTTATTATCATGCGGATCAAATCCACTTGCAAGGTTTACATGATAATCTTTATGAGCTCATCCCGGGACATTATCAACCTTTATCGGGACACGCTTTCCCGTCAAGAATTCACAACATGTCATACATAAAATACATTGACCCAACTTTACCGGTAATTGACCGGTTATTCTAATCAGTCAATTCCTTTGGAAAATCAAAATCACTAATATTATATGCACACAACCGCAATAATATCAGGGATTAAGAATAAAATACACTGAGATTTAAATCGATTATCTAAGGCAATCCTAATCGATAAATCTCAAGCGGTCCGCCAAATACACCAATTGTACAAGTATGATAAAATAATTAAGACAAATTATTTTTTCTTTCATTCAACGACTATACCGATGGATTGGTCCTTGTCCATCTAGGATTATATACGAGTAACCGATAGTATGATCTTCCGTGTGACGCCGCACACCATACTAACTACAACGTGTATAATCTAGGACCGTGGTTTGCACATATTTAATTAAATATAATTAAATGCAAATGATTATTTATTATTAAATAGGATAAATGCTTTAGACGGAGTTCACATGTTACTTAAATCTAGACATTAAGTATACAACTCCATCAATCTCCCACTTATACTAAGGTTTAGTCGCTCTCTCCCAAATATTTGACCCCCATACCATCCATGTGTTGGGATATGTCCTTCGATCCTACGTGTGCAATCGATAAAGTCATAAGGTCGTCTATGGATGTTTAAATAATTATTAGATAATATTTATTGCTGGGAGCAATATAATATTGATCGATAATTATACCTACAGGGTCACACACGAGCCGAAAATACGAACTATAAGTGTTTGCTAAAATGAGTCGATTTGGAATCGACATATATATAAACTAGGTTTATATTCGATGTGATTTACGTACATGCATGGGATGCATGGCTTACATGGAATGCATGTCACATGGTGTGACATGGCATGCCATGCAAGCGAATGGGACCACATCCAATGCAATGTGGCATGAGGATGTGGACATGACCATTCAACTTCACCATTAACACACCTTAATGTGTGATAATGATTCTACATCAATATCACCATTATGGGGGAGGTTACTTGGTGTTATTTCATGGTTTAATAGGTGAGAAAATGCTGATTTTCTCACCACAATATTCAGCTACGAAAATCACACCAAATAGAGAGAAAAGAGTTCTTGGAGAACCACTTCAATCTAACAAGCAAGCAAGTTCATTTTCTGGGTTCGTGTGCAACACGTAGAGGCCGGGTCATTTGTGCGGCTTCAACATCCGGGCGATCCAAAGGCGTGACGGGGTCATCCCAGAGGTGAACAATCCGTGGCTGATCAATTAAGGTGGTTCAATCGACTCAACACCACCTTAACCAATTTCAACGAATCATTTCATCATCACATGTAAGAACTCGTTGATCTCTCTCTCTCTATATATTGGATGTATATATATATAAATATATGTGTGTCTATACATATTTGTGTGCACTAAGATCATGGCATAGTAGATCTATCGCTTTACACGCTTCCGCACACACGGTATATCGATCGGATCGGTATACCGGTACCTACAATTGGTATCAGAGACTAGGGCTCGTGCACACTTTTGTGTTGGACACAATATGTTTAAAATCAACATAATTGGCTTAATTGTTTTATGTGATTATGTGATTATGTGTTTAGATATAAGGCCGGCCACCGTTAGTGGTCGGGTGAATGAAATTGTCGTTTTTTACGTTTCGATTGGCCATAGTTTTGGAGGGCTGCGTCCCTTGGAATCATTTGTAATAGATAGGTTTTCTATTTCAATTTGTATTGTTCAAACTTGTAAGCGATGGACTTGGTTCATGGTTCGATGGAGGATCTCGGCTCTCCGGCGAAAACGAGAAGAAACGAAGCAAAACGAAGCCAAACGAAGCAAAACGAAGCAAACCGGGCTGCTGGAGCCAAACGGCGGTCGCCGTTTGAGCTCCGGCGGGCGCCGTTTTGATTCGGCGGGCGCCGTTTTGGAAACGGCGACCGCCGAATGACCTGTTTTTGGGGCAGATTTTTCCGAACCCTTTTGGCGGGCGCCGTTTTGGAAACGGCGACCGCCAGTGGTGTTCGGCGACCGCTGATTGTGAATTGGCGGGCGCCGTTCGTGGTTTTTTGGGTACGGAATGGATTTGACCAAAATCGGAGGGCACGGAACTGATTTGGCGGGCGAGGACCAGTCCAGAAGATGTTCAAGGCTTTTGTTATTACTTTAATTCTTTTCGTTTGAGAGTTGTGAGGTTCTAGGGGCCTTTCGATTTCGTATTTATATGCTTTGCTAGTTATAGGTTGTTTTATGTTATAAATGTTCAACTTACATATAAACAAACATATGCATGCATGTTCCCAAAATAATGAGTATAATGTCTTGTCCAAAACATCACACCCATAAAGCCCTCGATCATAAGTTGGTAGGTCCGCCTCAGCGGGGTACTACTTGTTATCTTGGGATAAGTGGGAGTAAGGGTTAGACCCTTACAAGTGAGTTTGGTTTTCTCATCGATAGATCCACTGCAGGCGTGGCTATCGAGACATGAGATGAGAATGGGACTCTCATCGACCGAGAGTGACATTGAATGTCATTGACATGGGATGTCTACCTATCTTGGAGTTCTTAAGTGCGGACTCAGTCGGCTTAAGGATTCGCAAGATGAGGGTCTTGGGATCGTTTTGTTCTAATTTATTAAAATGTCAAAAACCAATGCCTAATTTGTTTTTCAAAGACTAAGTTCAACTCGACTCATTCTCACCTCGGGGAGTGGAATGGAGCCAAAGCGCTTGCTTATGTCGATGACACAGATTAGAGACATTCGAGCCATTGGATGGCGTGAATCGATTGTCTGGTTGGCTCCCTCATTTTAATGAGAGATAGGGCTTCAATTGCATGATAAGATCGCTGGTTAGAAAACCTCGAGTTTTCACTTACGATTTATCAAGGTTTTGATATTAAGATAATTGGGAACGACGATATTGGATATCGAATGAACAAAATGAAACAAATAAAGAAGTTATGCGAGACAACCTTATTTGTTTAAACGCTTTGTGGATGTTTACTTACTTAATTTATCTTACTTCTGTAGTTTAATATGTCTGTCTCAACTCAATTCAAATTCAGCTCTATCTTGGATAGAGAAAAGTTGAACAACACCAATTTCCTTGATTGGCAACGTAACTTGAGGATAGTCCTCAAATACGAAGAAAAGGAAAGTGTGTTGGACAAACCCCTTCCCGTGCTTCCCGCTGATGGGGGCACGGATGCCCAAAAGGCATCATATGCCCTTGCTAAGAAAGCCTCGAATGAGGTGACATGTTTGATGTTGGCATCTATGGTACCCGAGTTGCAGAAACAATTCGAGTTCATGGAAGCCTATGACATCATAGAAGAGCTCAAGAGCATGTTCGGGGAACAGGCTAGGATTGAGCGCTTCGGTGTCACCCGGGCTATAGCAACAGCTAGGCTGGAAAAGGGTAAACCCGTGGGACCACATGTGCAGCAAATGATTGGATTATTTGCTTCAAGTGCTCGCCTCGGTTTTGCATATGATGACGAGTTGGCTACCGATTTCATTCTCCATTCTCTTCATGATGGTTATGACGCCTTTAGGCTGAATTTCCACATGAATGGACTGAAGAAATCGCTTCATGAGCTCCATGGGATGCTTAAGGCTGCTGAGCCGGCGATTAAGAAGGACCCTAGGAGGGAAGTTCTTATGATTCGGGAAGGAGGTACCAAAAAGTTCAAGGGGATTAAGAAACCAGAAGTGAAAGGCAAAGGGAAAGGGAAAGTTGTGGCAACTCCTTCCAAAAGGTTCTTGAAAGCTTCTAAGGTTCCTGGGGAATCTGAGTGTTTCTACTGCAAGAGTGTTGGACACTACAAGCGAGATTGCCCCAAGTTCAAGGAGGATGTGAAGAACGGTGTCGTTCCTTCATCTTCAGGTATTTATGTCATAGACATAAACTTTACAAATTCTTCTTCTTGGGTATTGGATACCGGATGCGGTGCTCACATTGTTTCATATGTGCAGGGACTGCAAAGAAGTAGAACTTTGGTAAAGGGAGATGTCGATCTGCGGGTGGGAAATGGAGCGAGGGTCGCTGCATTAGCCGTAGGATCTTATGATTTGTGTTTGCCTTCGGGCCTTGTTTTAGTATTGAATAATGTTTATTTCGTTCCAAGTATTACCAAGAACATCATTTCTATTTCAGTATTGGATACTGAAGGATTTTCCTTCACTATAATAAATGGTTTATTTACTATTTCAAAAAGTGGAGTGTTCTATGGTTCGGCACGATTAGAACATGGTTTATATATACTTCAACTTGACAATCATATATATAACATTGATACCAAAAAGGCCAAATCGAATGAATTCAATGAAACATACCTTTGGCATTGTCGATTAGGCCACGTCAACATTAAACGTGTAGAGAAACTTCTTAAAGAAGGTATTATCAAATCTTTTGACTTGGAGTCATTCGATACATGTGAAGGATGTTTGATGGGCAAAATGACAAAGTCACCTTTTCTAGGAAAAGGAGAACGTGCAAGTGATCTATTGGGTTTAATCCATACTGATGTATGTGGTCCAATGAGCTCACAAGCACGTGGAGGTTATTTCTACTTCATAACTTTTACCGATGACTTAAGTAGATATGGTTATGTCTATTTAATGAGGCATAAGTCGGAAGCCTTTGAAAAGTTCAAAGAATTCCAAAATGAAGTTGAGAATCAACTTGGTAAGAAGATAAAAGCCATTCGATCGGATCGAGGTGGTGAATATCTTAGCCAAGAATTCGATGATCATCTTATGAGTTGTGGTATTCTATATCAACTCACTCCTCCTGGAACACCCCAGATGAATGGTGTTTCCGAAAGGAGGAATAGAACCTTATTGGATATGGTTCGATCGATGATGAGCCTTTGTGAACTTCCAAAATCTTTTTGGGGACACGCACTTTTAACAGCGGCCTATACACTGAATAGGACACCGTCAAAAGCTGTTGATAAGACACCATACGAGGTATGGAAAGGGAAGGTCCCTAACTTGTCTTATATCAAGATTTGGGGATGTGAAGCTTATGTGAAGAGAAATATCTCTACAAAGCTTGAACCCAAATCGGATAAATGTTTCTTTGTTAGTTATCCAAAAGAAACACGAGGGTACCACTTTTACAACCAATCTGAGAACAAAGTCTTTGTTGCTCGAGATGGTGTATTCCTTGAAAAGGAATATCTTTCCAAGAAAGTAAGTGGGAGCTCAGTTGAACTGAACGAAGTTCAAGAAAACTTGAACGAGGTTCAAGAAGATCAAACTGAGATGGACACTCAAGACCAAGTCGAGAGTGCTCCAGTGGTTTTAGAAACCACACCTAACCCTCGAAGGTCCGGAAGGATTAGATCTCAACCTGGCAGATACTTAGGTATTCTGACAAATGAGAGCTATGAAGTCATGCTTTTAGAAAGCAATGAACATTCGACCTATATCCAAGCTGTGACGAGTCCAGATTCCGAGAAATGGCAGGGTGCCATGAAATCCGAAATGGAATCAATGTCTGAAAATCAAGTTTGGAACTTGGTCGATTTGCCTAAAGGGGCTAGGCCCATTGGATGCAAATGGATTTACAAAATAAAAAACAGACACGGATGTATCGTATGCTTTGAGCATGACGAGTCGGTTTCAAGGAAACCCAGGTGAGGCGCATTGGACTGCGGCCAAGAATATTCTTAAGTACCTTAGAAGGACTAAAGAGTATTTTCTTGTCTTTGGAGGACAAAAAGAGTTGGTTGTGACAGGATATACGGATGCAAGCTTCCAAACAGACAAAGATGATTTCCGGTCTCAATCCGGATTTGTCTTTTGTCTGAATGGAGGTGCGGTGAGCTGGAAGAGTTCCAAGCAACCCACCGTAGCTGATTCTACTACAGAGGCTGAGTACATTGCTGCATCAGAAGCAGCAAAGGAGGCCGTTTGGATAAGAAAGTTCTTAGATGAGCTTGGTGTTGTACCTAGTTCGGCCCATCCGATATCTCTCTATTGTGATAATAGTGGAGCTATCGCGCAAGCCAAGGAGCCTAGGGAGCACCACAAATCCAAACATGTACTCAGGAAGTTCCACATTCTCAGGGAGATAGTTAGTCGTGGAGACATCAAGATAAATAAAGTTGCAACTGATGATAATGTTGCAGACCCGTTAACTAAACCACTCCAGCAGTCAAAGCATGATGCTCATACGACTGCAATAGGGATACGATATCTTAGAGATGGATTGTGATTCCTATTACTGTACTGTTTACTTTTGGAGTTTATGTAAACATTCACGTATCTTTTAAGATATTCAATAAATTTCTTCATATAATTGTGGTTTAAATTGTATGAATTGTCCAAATGATTAAATTATATTAATTGGGTTATGAGGTCGATTTACCACATAAATGAAGTCCCAATTGTTGAACTAATATAATTAAATCATAGAATTGTTCCTAGTTCGTATTATCAAGTACGGACAAACTGATAATACAATGAACTAGATTGTAATGTGTACTATAGCGCCGCTTCATGGGCTAGTGATGTGGGACATCAAGTACAATTACATAGATATTAGCTGGGAGCTAATGATCGAACAGACCCAACTGGAATAGTATTTAAGATTTTGAGTCATAATACTATTTCATTGACTGTCGAGCAATTTCCTCTGACCTGAGTAGTCCAGAGTGATTCCATTGTGAAATGATGTACTTTGATACAAGTAAACGCCTTTCGTAAAAGGAGGTTATAAAACTTGTTATTGGGTATATCAGGAAGCAAGTGGGAGAGCTTGGATTGACAAGATGGGATTGTCCTCCATTTTAATATGGATCATATGTCTTACCGGCCACTTGGAGAGTCGAGACTGTGGAAAATACGTGGCCACGTCCAGATTCGTATCATAGTGATAAATCTGGTTTTACAGTCTGTCTCAAAGTCCAAGAAAGGTTTGAACCGATTGAGGATGACTCGAGTCTTGCCTCAAGTTCAAACTTAGACATAAAGTGACAACAGGAAGTTGGCAGCACACTGGCTCTGAAGGCCAAGTGGGAGATTGTTGGGATATGTCCTTCGATCCTACGTGTGCAATCGATAAAGTCATAAGGTCGTCTATGGATGTTTAAATAATTATTAGATAATATTTATTGCTGGGAGCAATATAATATTGATCGATAATTATACCTATAGGGTCACACACGAGCCGAAAATACGAACTATAAGTGTTTGCTAAAATGAGTCGATTTGGAATCGACATATATATAAACTAGGTTTATATTCGATGTGATTTACGTACATGCATGGGATGCATGGCTTACATGGAATGCATGTCACATGGTGTGACATGGCATGCCATGCAAGCGAATGGGACCACATCCAATGCAATGTGGCATGAGGATGTGGACATGACCATTCAACTTCACCATTAACACACCTTAATGTGTGATAATGATTCTACATCAATATCACCATTATGGGGGAGGTTACTTGGTGTTATTTCATGGTTTAATAGGTGAGAAAATGCTGATTTTCTCACCACAATATTCAGCTACGAAAATCACACCAAATAGAGAGAAAAGAGTTCTTGGAGAACCACTTCAATCTAACAAGCAAGCAAGTTCATTTTCCGGGTTCGTGTGCAACACGTAGAGGCCGGGCCATTTGTGCGGCTTCAACATCCGGGCGATCCAAAGGCGTGACGGGGTCATCCCAGAGGTGAACAATCCGTGGCTGATCAATTAAGGTGGTTCAATCGACTCAACACCACCTTAACCAATTTCAACGAATCATTTCATCATCACATGTAAGAACTCGTTGATCTCTATATATATATATATTGGATGTATATATATATATAAATATATGTGTGTCTATACATATTTGTGTGCACTAAGATCATGGCATAGTAGATCTATCGCTTTACACGCTTCCGCACACACGGTATATCGATCGGATCGGTATACCGGTACCTACACCATGTGCCTACTGAACGCTTTCGCTTGCAGGGCCTTAGTGAACGAGTACTCTAGGGTGTCCTCTGACGTTATCTAGGTAACGACTATATCGCCTAACGATATCTCGAATCAGGTGGTACTTGCTCTATGTGTTATCTCACACTATGGACTCGTGGTTCCTTTGTTTGTCACTGCACCGCTATTGTCACAATATCGTTGGGCAAACAAGGTACCACATCTAAGTCTTGGAGAAATCTCCGGAGTCACACCTATCCTTTAGCTGCCTCAAAGGCCGCTACCTATTCGGTTTCCGTGGTAGAGTCCGTAATACATTGCTTTACACTCTTCCATATGAGATCTCCATTTCTTAGTGTGTACACATAACCTGACTTTAACTTACAACTTTCCCTTTGCGATTAGAAATCCGAATTTATGTAACCCACAGGAAATTGCTCGACTGCTCACAGTAGTCCAATGTTCCTTTCCAGGGTTACTCTGATATCGGTCTTGATCGTGTGGCATTCAGAGCTTTGTCCAAAAAGCTAACAATCACAACAAGGAATGATGTGAGAGATTGAACTGTCATGAATGAAGAGAAAGAAGAGACAAAAGTTTATCAAAGTAATTGAAATGATATCTTTAATTTTAAAGTACGTGATAATTTTAATGTCTTTTATATATAAAAAAAATATAATAGAATTAAATGAAACTAAAAATTTTATGAGTTATGAAGATAATTTTTAAATTTTATTCTTTAGTATTTATTCTATCAAATATTATTCGATTTTATTCCGAATGTCATAATAAATTAACTAACTACTTGAGTTATTTGAGGAGTAATTTAGGAGCTTATTTATACGAGCTGATTAAAAAGAGCTTACAAGATGTCTTATAAATTGTTTTAAGATGTGATAGACTATTATTTCTTATTTTAGAAAGTGTTTGACAAAACTTATAAACTCTTTAAAACAGTTTATAATCAGTTTAAGAGCTTGTAAGCTCTTAAAATTTGTTTGACAAACTTTTAAAAAAAGATCTTAAAAACTTAAAAATAAGCTTCTTGCTTATAAGTTATTTAAAAAAAATAAGAGGGAGATACTTTTTTTAAACAACTTATAAGGTCTTGTAACTTAAACAATAAAAGACCAAACTACCCTAAAATTATTAACTTTTATATATATATAAAAAATTCCAAATTTATTATTTAGTTAATATTATAATTTTTATTATTTTTTGATATATAATTATCTATATAAGATCTTAAATTGTTAAACAAGTTAACATCTTATAAATTTATATATCTATTTTATCCAAAAGTTTTAACAGTTTCTTTATTAAATAAGACATAACAATTATCAGCTCTTAAAACAACTAATAAGAAGTAACAACTTATAAGTTTTTTTAAATAAGCTCGTTCAAACGAGCTATTAATAAATGTTGTTAGTTTGTTTGGAAAAAATAAATACGTAAACTTATAAGATATTAATTTGTTTGAAAATTTAAGATTTTATATATAAATAAAATTAGAAAAAAATATTTATATACGAAAAAAATAAGTAAAAAATAATTGGATAACAAAATAATAAATAAGAATATATATATATATATATATATATATATATATATATATATATATATTTTCTTATTTATTATTTTGTAATAATTTTAGAAATATTTTGATATTTTATTGTTTAAGTTACAAGAACTTATAAGCTGTTTAAAAAAAGTATATTCCCAATACGTTTTTTAAACAACTTATAAGTTGTTAAACATCTTTAAGCCTGTTTGGTTGAGCTTATAAGCTTTTTAAAACAGCTTATAAGCTGTTTAAAAGCTTATAACCTCCTAAAATTGGTTTGATAAACATTTAAAAACAAGATTTTAAAAAACTTAAAATAAGTTGTTTAACCGCTTATGAGCTAGGGGTGTACTTTTTTTTTTTAAACAACTTATAAGTTCTTGGAACTTAAACAAGAAAAGATCAAAATACACTTAAAATTATTATCTTTTATATATATACAAAAATTTCAAATTTATTATTTAGTTAATATAATTATTTTTAATTATTTTATTAATATATAACAATTTTTTTTTGGTAATTTTATTTATATAAGATCTTAAACTGCCAAACAAATTAACTTCTTATATGTTTATATATCTAATTTATCCAAACGTTTTAACAACTTATTTATTAAATATGACATAACAGCTTATTATCTCTTAAAACAACTTATAAGACATAATATCTTATATGCTTTTTTAAATAAGCTCGCACAAATTGACTCTTAAGTTTTATAGTCTTTTTTAAAAAAATTACTAAACAAATTTTAAGAACTTATAAACTCTTAAAAAAATTATAAGCTATTTTAAGAAACTTATAAACCCTACAAAACGCTTAATGTACCAAATGGCAAGTACCCACTTTAAAAAAAACATTTCTCCATTTCTTAAACATGTGTTAATCTAACATTTTGTTTTAAATCAAAATTTGGCTTATTTATCAAATCAACCAATAAAAACACTTCATTTTTTATTGATCTAAGAATATAAAAATATTTATTTATATATTAATCATTTCTCTCCAATCACATAATTTATTTTCTTAAATTTACAAAAAATAAATTACAAAAAATTAATTATAAAAGTATATGAAAGTTCGGATCTTATTTGGACTTGCTCGTAACATTTCTACAATGTTAATTACTACCAATTAACTCAATTGAAGTTTTTTTGGTTAGGTTGTTTTAGGTCAATTGCAAAAATTTAAATACTCACACACACATTTAAACCTTAATACTCACATATTCTGCAATTTAAATACTCACACACACATTTAAACTTTAATACTCACATATTCAAGTGCTCAACCAACTGAGCTAACATTCGAAAATTAAACCTTACGGTCTTCAATTAAAGTGCTCAACCAACTGAGCTAACAAATATTGACAACTCGCACACGTGTCTCGAGTTCGAACTTTAAACCTTACAGTGCTCAATTCAAGTGCTCAATCAACTGAGTTAACAATTCTTGACAACTCAATTAATTCTTGACAACTCAATTGATATTGTTATCTATAAAAACGTAAAATTTAAATATTGAAATGAAAAGAACAAATTAATTACTGATAAATAGTTTTAAATTTGAAAAAACGCAAATTATTCACAACTAATTGTTTTAGTAAAATTAAAATAAATTTTGCCATAATTTATTTTTATCAAAAAGACAATAAACTAATATTTTGTTGATATTTGTGTTCAGCCACACATTTGGAAAATAAGTGGTACTTCATATTATTTATAAAAAATAATATCAAATTGTTAGTTAACATTAAATTTCACACACGGAACTTGTTTCATCGGTCAATTTTAAGCCAAACGTTACGGTGAATTTTTAGCGAATTTTTAGCGTTTTATTGTAAATTCTCATATTCGTGTTCTTGCTACTCCGGCAAGCCTTTCGGCATGTGCTGCACTGCTGCATATATAATTATCATTTTAAAATTGCAAAAATTTAATAAAGTATTGCATTATTATAATTGTTATTCCGATAATAAATTATTTGTGGCCCAATAAAACAAAACTTTGAAGCATTAATTTTATTGAAAGATAAAAGATGAGACCATTGATAATACATTTATTTATTTATTTATTATATTGTGCATAGTGAAGCACTTTAAAAAAAAAAAAATTGTTTAAGCACTTATTTTTGTTTCCTGAAAGATATAAGTACATTAACAACATACATACTAGTGAGGTACGCCTTGAGTTTCGCCGTGGTGCTGAGGATTTGATCCTCCGGGCGAGATTCTTTTTTCATCTCCGATGGAATTATCATATTTTGTTTTTCCATTAAAATCCAATTCGTGCATTATCTCATTAGTGAAATAACTTCCTCCTTGCCTAGGCAAGAGACTAACAGTAGAGCTCGCCGTGAAGGAAATGAGAAAAATCACAAGGAATGATGTGAGAGATGAAACGGCCATTGGTGTAGAGAAAGAAGAACCAAAAGTTTATCAAAGTAATTGAAATGATGTCTTTAATTTTGAAGTAATTGATAATTTTGATATATTTTCAAAACAATAGGCATGTCTTTATATAGAAAAAAACAAATTATAATATAATTAAGTGAAACTAAAGTCTTGAGTTATGAAGATACATTTTTTATTTTATTCTTTAGTATTTATTCTATCAAATATTATTCGATTTTATTCCGAATGTCATGATAATTAAATTAGCTAACCACTCAAGTTATTTATATTTTAAGTACCAAGTGGCACTTACCAACCTTTTTTTCCAAAAAAAGAAAAACTATTTCTCCATTTTTTAAACATGTGTTAATCTAATATTTATTCTTTTATTTTATTTTTCAAAAATCAATGATTGACTTATTTATCAAATCAACCAATAAAAACACTTCATTTTTTATTGATCTAAAAATATAAAAAAAATATTTTAAATATTAATTATTTTTGTCTAATCACATAATTTAATTTCTGATATATTTATTTATTTTAAAATTACTTTACATTTAAATCAATAACATTTATTACAAAAAAAAAAAAACAATTACCATAAAAGTACATATATTTGTAATCATAATAGTATATGAAAGTTCAAACCTTATTTGGACTTACTAATAACATTTTTACAATGTTAATTACAAATTAACTCAATTAATGTGGTTATCTATAAAAACTTAAAATTTAAATATTTAAATAAAAATAATAAATTAATTATTGAAAAACAATCTTAAATTTGAAAAAAAATCAAATTACGCGCAATTAATTGTTTTATTAATTTAAAATATTTTTTTCACACAATTAATTTTATCAAAAAAAACAATAAAATAATATTTATTGATATTTATGTTCAGTTACATATTTAGAAAGTTACACATTTAGAAAATAAGCTGTACTCCGTATTATTTATAAAAAAATAGGAAATTTATCAAATGTTTAATTAACACCAAATTTCATACACGTCGTACTCGTTTCATCGGTCAATTTTAAGCCATGTCTTTTTAGCGTTTTATTGCAAATTCTCATATTCGTGCTCCTGCTACTCCTACAAGCCTTTCGGCATGGGCTGCATGTATAATTATCATTTTAAATTTGGAAAACTGTAATAAAGTATTCCATGCATGATTATAATTGTTATACGGATAATATTAATATATTATTTGTAGTGCGATGAAACAAAATTTTATTGAAATGATTAGAATTATCATTTATTGAAGCATTAATTTTATTGAAAGATAAAAGATGAGACCATTGATGATACATTTATTTATTATATTGTGTGCAAAACAATGCACTCATTTTTATTTTCAAATACTTAAGCACTTATTTTTGTTTCTCGAAGATTTAAGTACGGTCCATGTTTGATATTGTGTGAAATTACGTCTTCAGCGTAGGATATCAATTTTTTGTGAAATTGGTCTTAAACACACAGTCAACAGCTCCAGTCGAAAAACTCACGCACTCACAAATTCGTAGTAGAAACTGAAGACAAAGTTTATGTAATATATTTCATTTCATTAAATACAAAACGAAACTATTACACGGAGTATAGTAGGCAAAACGATTACAAGAAGTTTCTCGAGTGTCGCAACACTCTCACTTACGAGTAATCTAGCACACGTGCACCTATAGCTAAATCTCCTAACTCTAATCTTGGCACACAGTGCAAAAGCAAACTACACAAACTCGAAGCTCTAAGCTATCGATTACGATTCTAAAAATCAGATTTCGTTCTCTCAAAATCGTCAAGTGATGGCACGGAAATCCGTGGGTATATATAGGTAGCCCGCACATGTGAGATGGTGACGTGGCACATTCTCAGTGGTCACATGCTTGGATGATTTCACTTCTCCATGGATGACATCATTATTATGGAATTTGGATTCTTGATTCTTGGAATCTTGAATCTTTGAATCTTGAATCTTCAATTTCAAAATAAGACTTCAATTTAATTTTGACTCCATCGATCTCAATTCTTCATCTTCAATTTCTTGTACAAAACTCTAAGTGTTGAATCTTCGGAATTTCATCGTCTTCATGGTCGTCGATATCATTAAAGTAGTAAACACCGGAACCAATCTTCATTATCTTGATTTTAGTACTTGGTGAAAAAGGAATCACGTTGAAAGTACTCAGTCGCTGGTTCCATTACGCAATGCATCAGTCGTCGGAATCATGTCATGTGGACATGAGTCGCTGGATCCGTGTCAATGCCCAAATCGGCGACTCCAATCGCCGGTTTCTTGTCTTGTCCCAAACCAGCGACAGCAGTCGTTGGATTTCATCCATGCAACACAAACGGCGACTGGAGTTATTTCATCCATGCAATAAAATTTTAAAATTTTGCACTCGATAAATATTTTAAAATTAAATACTCGAAGTATGAATTTTAAATATTTTTTACAATAATAAATTTTTAATTTTATTTTTTATAATTAATATTATTTAAAATATTATAAATAAATTTTATTTTCAAATACCAAATTACATTTCAATTTTATATGTATATAGGCATTGAGATTAAAAAAAGTTATTTTTTGATTTGTTTTATTACATTTTAATGTTAAAAATAAAATAATTGTAACTAAAAATTTCAAGCTAAATTATAAATAAAATTTATTTTTAAAATAAAAATTAAAATAATTATATTTTTTAGGATTGTATATGTTATCACGTGCATACTTAAATTAAAAAAAGAAAAAGAAAAAATGGCATACTTAAATTAAAAAAAAAGAAGTAAAAATGGCTCCCTGACCAAAATTCCTATATATATATATATATATATATATATATATATATATATATATATATATATATATATATATATATTGGGTCATTTCATTCAACAAAAAATTATTATCTCAAGGTTTTACCGTTCCCACCGAGTTTTATTAAAAAGTTTAATATATCTATATTAAATGTATTTGTGCATTAAATTGAATTAAATATAAAATTTTGTTTCATATTAAAAACACAATTTGAATTAGAATTTTGAGTTTTGTTAGAAAGTTTACTGTATCTATATTAAGTGTATTTGTGCATTAAATTGAATTAAATATAAAAATTTGTGTCATAGTAAAAACATAATTGGAATTAGAATCTTTACGTAAGTGACAAATTATGGCTTTTGTTGAAAGTAAAATAGTAAACTTAGCTATGTCTCGTATAATTAAGTTATTTGACATGGACATGCATATTACAAATTATGTTATCTATTTGATAAAAAAAATATAAATAAATATATTTTTAAGTTAAAAAATAAACTAATTGTTATTAATGTTTAAATTGTATTCTAAAATAAAAATAAAAATAAATTAATAAAATATTTTTTAATTGTTTATATTAAGTTGAAATATAAAAAAAATTTGCATAATTTTTTGTGTCCTATATATATAAAAAAATTATTTCTCTAATTTTTTATTGAAACAAAATTATTTTATATGTTTAAATATATAAAATACTAAATTTTATGTAAAAAAATGCTTAATTTAGTAAAAAAATAGAATAAAATTAAAAACAATTCTAAAAAATTAGAAGAGTCAAAAAAGAAAAAAAAAATACATATCGTAGGCCCCCCTCATTTGAGAACTTGGGTCCCCCTGTTCGGGCACGAGTCTTTTATCATCTTCCATAGAATTATCATATTTTGTTTTTTTTTATTAAAACTCAATTCGCGCAGTGCGAAATAAGTTACTCCTTGCCCAGACAAAAGGCGAGCACTTGAGCTTGCCGAGGAACCGTCATAGTGGAAGAGAAAATAAAGCAAAAAGTTTATCAAAGTAATTGATACTTTTGATATATTTTAAAAATAATAGGCATGTGTCTTTATATAAAAAAACAAATTATAATATAATTAAGTGAAACTAAAGTCTTATTAGTTATGAAGATAATTTTTTTATTATTTTATAAAATTTTAAGGGTATTATATTAATTTATCTATTTTATATGAGAGTTCCTATATTAATTTATCTATTTTATAAGAGAGAGAGAAAGTAGTGATCCAATCATTTAAGAGAACATAAATAAAATAAAATAATAAAATATTGAGATATTAAGATTTCGTAGAGTGCTTACGCATTCATGCGTATAAAAAACTCCTTCTTATATAATATAATAAAATTAAATTTTAGCATAGATAAAACTCTATACGCATGAATACGTAAGCAATATACAAGAATATTTTATTATTTTATTTTACTTATGTTATCTTTTATGAAATGATTGGATACTATATATATAGAGTGTGTTTCTTAAAAAGTGCATGCGAACTTAATAAAATTTTAATTATTATATTAATTTATATATAAAAGTGGTGTGATTTGTTAAGAACATTGAGAAAAAATTCAATTTAAATTTGTAACGTCTTTATTTTTAGATATAATTAATTGAATATAAGAAAATATTTAAGAGATAAATATTCTGGGATAAATTTATATAATATTTTTCAAACGTCAATATTAAATCTTTTAATTTTCAATATATATATAATCTCGTCATTTCGTCAATTTGTCTGTCTCCACCCTTTACCATTTTTCGCGCAAGGTTAGAGAAACAAATATAATAAGAAATTTTAATAGAGAAATTCTATATTAATCAGAGTAAAACATGGGTCAAGAACTTATTATTGTACTTATTAAGGCTCATTTGTAGAAGTGGCCTTGGCCCATATCTTAATATAATCTGTTGGCTACTGTTGCTTACACCTCTCTCTTTATTCATACAGTTTTTTTTTTTTTTTTTTTATTTTAAATAATTATATATAAAGACTAAAATACCCTTCCATCAATATCATCATCTGCAAGAAGCTGTTCGTTCGTCACCACCAGTTTGTCTAATGAAATATGAAGTTGAATCTAGGTGCCATCATTTGCAACATCGAGTATCATGCACCGCAGTTTTTATAATAGGGCTCTCAGTGCTTTTCACTCACTCTTTCTGTTCACGGGAAAGCCCCATAGATCGTCTTTCATAATTCAATCGGCACTTTTAGATAGTATATAAAATTTTCATCTTATTTCATTTAATTTTAATTCGTTAATAATTATTTATCCCTTTGAATTTGAAATTTAAATTAAAAATAATCAATCTCAAAAATTATCTTATTAGGGTAATCAACAACATATTGATCACGCTAGTGCCGTTCGCCGTGAATAGTGATGATCCACCTTCTGGTCTTATTAATGCCCGCCGGAATGACAGGATGTCCCTGAAATGGGATGAATATGTGAAGGGTCTATGGAAGGACATTTTAGATATTATATGTACATATTTTTTATATTAATTAAAAAAAAAGTGTATACTAGAGTGAGAGATGTAAATAACCTGATAACCTGCACCTAATCTGTTATGTTCTTTTAATTTTTCAAAATTCCCAATCCAATACCGTAATTCCTAAAACGAAAAACATAACATTTTCTCGTGTATAACATTTTCTCGTGTTGCCTCTGCCTGAATCGTAAGCTTTGCAAATTCGGGGTAAACATAACTATTTTAATTTTTAATTTAAAAATACATTTTTTTTAAAATCAAAATGTCAAAAGATAACTTTTTTTTTTTAATTTAAATGTCGATTAACTAGTGGATATAAATTTGAAACAAATGTAATATATTTTTTTGTTGAAGTTTATAGTAATTTATTTGTTTTTTCATTAAATGCACTTGGGACGAAGTTAGTATAATTTTTGTTGAAGTTTATAGTAATTTATTTGTTTTTTCATTTTATAGTTGCTTTAACTTTTAAGTAAAAATAAGTTAATAATTAAACAAGAATTTTTAGTCCTTTTTTTAAAGTATCAAGAGCTAATAATTACTCTATCCGATCTTTTTTAATGGTCACAATTTTTTTATAAATTACAAAAAAAGTGTGACCATTAAAAAAAATCGAAAGAGTATAATGGTAATTCCCCATAATAACTTTTTGATAGGACCGGGAGCCAAGCTCAAACATTTCAGAGCTGGGCTCAAAACTCTAACTTTCGATCTGAGACTAATCGAGATTTTTTTTTTTTTAAAGTTAAGGACCAAACCAAGCTCGGACGAATAGCACAAAGGAGACCGAAAACCCACATATCCAGCCAAAAATCCTTATTCACAAGACTAGTAAAATAATTGCTCACATTTTTTTTCAGATTAGTATTTTGTGAAAGTATGTAGTTTTGTTTCTCTCGGACAAGATGTAGTTGTCTATTTAGTAGTAATAAATATTTTTAAAATCATTATTACTGATTTTATTAATTTAAAAATGAGTAGGTGTGTGAAGATTTCCCACTGGTAATGAGTAGATGTTGAGATACCAATAGAAGATTCGAAAAAGCTATGTCAAATTTGTATATCATTGTCAAGCTTTTTTTTAGTAAAAGGTGTATAAGTGTATTCAACATGTCTTGGAAAATGTATGTACATTTTTTGATTTAATTCTATTAAGAGTGGCATTAGACATTTACAATTGATTAAACAAAATGAAGTAAATTAATATCCGTCAAACGAAAATTAAATTATGTGATCGACTAACAACAATTATCTTGTTCGTAAATTATTTTTATGAGAGACCGTAAAAGTGTACGTTTTTCTAATTGTTAAATACTCACGTAATCTTTTTCCTATAATCAAATTACCAAAATTAAATTAAATTTAAAAATAAAATATAATTTATCAAAACGAAAGATGATACATTTATTTATTATTGTGAAAGCAAAGCACTTATTTTTGTATTGAGGTTCTTTTTCCATCCCCTACAAAATTACCATATTTCATTTTTATATTGAAACCCGATCCTCGCAATATTCTATTAGCAAAACCAGCTCCTCTTTATGCAGACAAAAGACGAGCACTTGATGTTGTCGTGAAAGATATGAGAATAATCACAAGAAGTTGTGATTTGAGAGATAAATCTGCCATGAAAAGAGAGAAATATGAGTGACATGACATGAGACATTTACAATTGATTAAATAAAATGAAGTAAAATAATAAAAAAATTATATTGTGTGCGTGTTGCCGTGTTAGACTAACAACAATTAATTATCGTGTTGTTAGTTAACACCAAATTACATACACATCAAATTCCTTTCATCTGTCGATTTTAAGCCACAAGTTACTGTGATTTTTTAGCTTTTTATTGCAAGTTCTCATATTCGTGTTCCTGCTACGTCCGGCAAGCCTTTCAGCATATGGGCTGCATATATAATTATCATTTTAAAATTGCAAAAATGTAATAAAGTATATTATGATTATAATTGAATTATTCCGATGATAATATTATTTGTAGCGCAATAAAACAAAACATTGAAGCATTAATATAACTTCATTGAAAGATAAAAGATGAGAGAGAATCCCATGATACATTTTCTTATTTATTATACTGTGCATAGCAAAGCACTTATTTTTGCTTTTAATTGTTTAAGCACTTATTTTTATTTTCTCTAAGATTTAAGTACATTCACGACATACATATTAGTGACTATTTGTTGGCATGTGCATCCGGTCCATGTTCGATATTGGGATGATCACCTTGCGGTGCTTTTGCCGGCCCCGGTCCTTCTGCGTGGTGGTGGTGCTGAGGATCCGGTCCTCCGGGCACAATTCTTTTTTCATCTCCCACATAATTATCATATTTTATTTTTTCATTAAAATTCAATTTGCGCACTATCCCTTCAGCGAAATAAGATACTCCTTGTCCAGACAAAAGACGAGCACTTGAGCTTGCAGTGAAGGAAATGAGAAAAATCACAACAAGGAGTGATGTGAGAGATGAAACCGCCATGGATGAAGAGAAAGAAAAGTCAAAAGTTTTTCAAAGTTATTGAAATGATGTCTTTGATTCTGAAGTAATTGATAAATTTGATATGTTTTTAAAACAATAAGCATGTGTCTTTATATAGAAAAAAAAACAAATTATAATATAATTAAGTGAAACTGAAGTCTTCTATCTATGAAGATATTTTTTTATTTTATTCTTTAGTATTTATTCTGTAAAATATTATTCGATTTTATTCCGAATGACATAATTATAAATTACCTAACCACTCGAGTTATTTGAATTTAGGTATCAAGTAACAATTATCAACGTCTTTAAAAAAAAAGCAATTTCACCATTTTTTAATTGTGTGTTAATTTAAAATTTATTCTTTTAATTTATTTATTTTTCAAAAATTAATATTTGAATAATTATTTTTGTATAATCATGTAATTTAATTTTGATTAATTATTTTTCTTAAAATCACATTACAGTTCAATCAATAGCATTTATTAAAAAAAAATTACAGTAAAGTACATATATTCATAATCATAAAGTATATGAACGTTCGAACCTTATTTGGTCTTACTTATAACATTTTTATAATGTTGATTACAAAATTAACTCAATTGTTGTTATTTATAAAACCGTAAAATTTAATTATTAAAATGATATAACAAAGTAATTATCGAAAAACAGTCTTAAATTTGAAAAACTTCAAATTACACATAATTAATTGTTTTATAAATTTAAAATACATTTTTACCATTTTTTTTAATCAAAAAATCAATAAATAATATTTTATTAATATTTGTGTTCAGCCACAAATAGAGATGTCAAGTGCAGCCCACTCAGTTTATCGTGCTACTTCGATTCGGGTTGTTCGGGTTGAAATTTTTTCGGACTGTAAATTTGTAGTCCTAACCTTAAAATTTTCGATTTCAAGCTAGCTTATCGGGGCGGAAAAATTAATATTATATAATAAAAATATATTTTTTAATACCAAATTAAGTTTAATATTAATAAAATACTAATATTTAATAATAATAATAATAATAATAATAATAATAATTATTATTATTATTATTATTATTATTATTATTATTATTATTATTATTATTATTATTATTATTATTATTATTCTAATATTTAAATTGCCAAAAACTTCTAATTTTCATTCTATAATATTTAAAATTGTAATTTGAGTTGACAATTTTCTTTTATTTGAATATATTATTTTATTTATTTAAAATAAATTCAAATAAATCAGGTAGTCGGACTATCTCACGGTTTATCGGGTTAGCCCAATCGGTTTGTCGGGCTCCTTCGGTTCGGACCAATTCCGTTTCGATTTTTTTGGGCCCCAAAATATTCGAACTTAGCCCTACATTTTTTCGGGCGGGCTTCGGACCAGCTCACATATTCGAGTTGGATTGACATCCCTAGCCACAAATATAAAATCATATCCTTACAATTATGGAATTATTTGACAAACAATTTTTATAAAATAAATCTTGATAGTATTGAAATGAAATTTTTAATGAAATTATAGTACTCGCCGCCTCCCAAATTAATGGTCACATTTTCTTTAGAAATTATCTCAAATTAATGGTCAAATTTCCTTTAGAACTTATAAAAAAATGTAACAATTGATAAGAGATAAATGAAGTATAAATTATAAAAGTAATTAAGAATATTCCCGAGCTCGTAATGATGGGTATGTTTATAAAAAATGACTCGATCGAATAATAGCGGGTTGTCAATTTTTATTATATTTATTATAATCATCTTTATTTTTACTCTAACTGTGCGGAAAAAATAATAAAAAGTGAGACAAATTAACAAAACGACGAACAATATATATATATATATATATATATATATATATATATATATATATATATATATATATATATATATATATATAATCATATAAAATTTGTAAAATCTAAAAAAAATATTACTTTTTTCATAAAATACAAAAAGTGTGTTCTATTTTACTTGGAAGCTAGGAGAAAGTAAATATAAATCGGAGTAAAACATAGGTCAAGAACTATGTTTCATATATATGATTTTTTCATAAAATACAAAAAGCGTGTTCTATTTTACTTGGAAGCTAGGAGAAAGTAAATATAAATCGGAGTAAAACATAGGTCAAGAACTATGTTTCATATATATGATTTTAACATTTTTAAGTATATATACATATATATAAATCATATAATATATATATATATATATATATATATATATTTAAAAGATTTAAAATTATATAAAGTTTGTAGATTAATTCTTTCATAAAATACAAAAAAACTTATTATATTTTACTTAGAAGGAGAAAGTAAATATTAATTGGAGTAAAACATGACTCATTTCTTATTCAGGCGCATTTGTAGAAGTGGGCCTTGACTCATAGTATTTGACTAATGTGTTATGTTCTTTTTAATTTTCAAAAATCCCAATAAAATACCCTGAAATTCTTAAAACGAGAAACATAATATCTTCGCCGTGTTGTCTGCGAGTAAACAGATTTCAGGTAAACAGATTTTTAGCTCAAGTATATTTTTTTCTCTGTTTTGTCTTGAAGTTTTTTTGGCAGCGCCAAACGAGATGTTTGATGAAATGTCTCTCATAAATACTTTACTTTTAAACTTAAAATTATATTTTTACCATTTATTTTTTGGTTAAAATGTCAAAAAATAATATTAATTTAAATCTACGTGTCGTGGTGTCGATCAACCGATCAAACAATGTATATAAATTTGAGATGCAAGTAATAAATTTTTTGTTGAAGTTTATAATTTTTAGGGCTAAATACACTTTGTCACCACAGGATATGGGGTTTTTACACTTTGCAACCTCGCCGGAAAAGTTTTACCGATCAGTACCACAGGATAAGCAATATTACAATGTGGTACCTGCCGGCTGCCGGATCGGAATATTCCGAAAAATATTCCGTGTGATTGAGATTCACGCTCCAGTTAAGCGTGTGAGAATGAACTTAACAATTTAGCTTGAGGGTATTTTTGTACTTACACAAAACAATAATTAAAAATAAATTAAATGGAAATAATTGCTGCTAAATTCATTACGGATTCAATCTTCATTTCAAATACAGTATTACATTACACAAGAACCCTAATTTGAGAATCTTCAATTCTCAAATTCTCTAAGATAAATTATCAAGAACCCTAATTTTCCAATCCCCAATTCTCAAGAACTCTAACCCAGATAGGGTTAAAGAGTGCATCACATCGAAACCCCATTTTCTACGTCTACGAGAACAAGGTTTTCTGCTGCGGGTTCGATCTCTCCAACTTCTTCGATCGTAAGTCCGTGAATTTCTTCAAAGGAGTCTCGACGCGCTCTCCGACGGGCGCGCGCCGCAATGGGTAGAGTTCTGAAGCAACGCGGTCGAGGATCGACGCCGGAGAAACTCAAATTCATCGTCCTCGACATCGTCGTCGCCGGATCGATACTTGGAGATGCCGAGATCCGAGGCTCCAAAGTGGTTCGACGAGTACGTGAGCCGGATCGAGTCGTTCTGAGAGAAGGTGGGTGGGCGGAATCAGATGCTTTCATATATTCAAATCAATTGCTAATTTTATTTGATAATTAAATTTTGTATATTCATTTCTGTGTTTAATGTTGAAGAAAGATGGTGTACAGTATTTACATTTAAGAGATTCAATGTGTATTTTTATTTTTATTGATTCTGGGTCGAAGAAATATGATGATGTAATTTTATTTGTATTTCTACAATCCCCTTTTTCCGATTGCATCGTGTAGGAGAAAATTAAAGTTCTTGGAGATGTGAAAATCTGGAAGTTGTTTTTGGAGATTAAATCACTTTTTTAATTCTGATGAAGTTGTTTTTATTTTTGTTTTTATTTTTGTTTTTATTTTATTTATTTAAGAGGAAGAAGATGAAGAGAAAGGGGAATTAAAAAAATAAAAATAAATACCGATAATTGAATGGGGGTAAAATTGTAATCAGCCTTTTTATTGGTTTGAAATTTACAAAAACACTCTCCAAAACGGAATATTCCATGGCATATTCCGATCCGGCAGCCGGCAGGTACCACATTGTAATATTGCTTATCCTGTGGTACTGATCGGTAAAACTTTTCCGGCGAGGTTGCAAAGTGTAAAAACCCCATATCCTGGGGTGGCAAAATGTATTTAGCCCTAATTTTTATTTGCTTTTTTTATTTTATAGATATTTAAACTTAATAAGTAAAATAAGTTAATAATTAAACAAGGATTTTTAGTCATTTTTTAAAAAGTTTCAAGAGCTAATAATAGTATTTCTCCATGATAACTTTCTGATATGGCTGAGAACCAATCCCAAACTTTTCAGGACTCAGTAATGCATGGTGCTGAGGATCAGGGCGAGGTTCTTTTTTCATCCCCTACAAAATTACCATATTTCATTTTTATATTGAAACCCGATCCGCGCAAATGCGCAATATTCTATTAGCAAAATCAGTTCCTCTCTGTGCAGACAAAAGACGAGCACTTGAGGATTGTCATGAAGGATATGAGAAAAATCACAAGAAGTTGTGATTTGAGAGATAAAACTGCTATGGAAAGAGAGAAATATGAGTGACATGAGACATTTACAATTGATTAAATAAATTGAAGTAAAATAATAGAAAATTTAAATTGTGTGCATGTTCGACTAACAACAATGATCGTGTTCTTAAATTATTTTTACAAGATTTTAAAGTGTTTTCTCGTTTGTTAAATACTATCATTGTGTCTTGTATGTATAATTTTTTTTCCTATTCTCCACTAACCAAATATAAATTAAATAAAGATAAAAGATAATAGATAAAACTTTTTATTGATGATACATTTATTTATTATTGTGCTAAGCAAGCACTTATTTTTGTTTCCAATTACATTTTCAACATACATATTTGTGAATTATTTGGGGGGATGAGCTTTCGGTGCAAGTGCTTAAATGGGTTGAGCATTCGGTTCAATTGTCCAGACAAAAGACGAGCACTTGAAGTTGCCGTGATGGAAATGAGAAAAATCACACAAGTATTGATTTGAGAGCCATGGAAAAAGAGAAAGCTAGAACCAAAGTTTTATCAAAGTGTAATCAGAACACATGGAAGTTTTTAATTTTGATATATATTTAAAAAAAATACTAATGACTCTTTATATAGAAAAAAAAAGTTATGAATTTATTGTGAATGAAGCACTCAATGACCTGACTACTCAAGTTGTTTATTTGAATTTAGGTAAGAAAATCATACACTTAAATTTATGGAATTATTTGACAAACTAATTTGAAAAAAATCATGATATTGTTGAAATGAACTTTATAATGAAATGACATAACCATGTGAATTATAAAAATTGAATAATTGCATAGTTAATAAAATTAAATCGTTAAATAATTATTTCGTCTTCATTTTATTCATCAATGATATTACTTGTTTAGTTTTGTATCGATGTTTTTCGGCGGCACCAATGAGGTATTTGATGAAATGTCTCTGATAAAAACTGGTCCTCAATTTTTTAATTTAGATGTAAAAATGAACTTCAGTAACTGATTTATAGGATCTGGGATTTGATTCATTATAGAGTAAACATGGTTGGGTTGTGAGCCATTTTATTGAAAAGCATAATCACGTTTTGACTACACCCGTTGAGATTCATTTACTAAAGTCCCGTCGAAATCGGTTGACCGTAAATTTTGGTACGGTACCCTGTATGACAATTTCGGTACGATAGAGTATGTCAACTCTATATATTGTCATGCTCTTCATTTTTGGCAGCGTGATACAATCGTGTTGTGAGGGTGCAGACTCAGATCATGACTTTAGAGAATAAGGTATTGACAGCTTGTACTCTTATTCTTTTAATTAATAAGTAGGTGTGTTGAATTACACTTGAAGGTTTCCCACTGAAAAATGAGTAGGGGTTGAAATACCTATGGAAGATTCGAATTGCCAAGTCAAATTTGTATATCATTGTTCAATTTTATTTGAGTAAAAGGTGCATTCATTCTGCCTTGGAAAAAGTATGTATACATTTTTTGTACAAGTTCAATCTTTATAAATCCTAATGAGTGTTGCATTACAATATATTTTATAGAAAATTGCTTAGTCAAATTTGTATATCACATCGTTAAGCTTTTTTTTGAGTAAAAGGTGCATTCATCCTGTCTTGGAAAATGTATGTACATTTTTTGTACAAGTTAAATCTTTAACAATCCTATTGAGTATTTATTTTTGCCAAAATTAATTTAATTATATTAAGATGAGACATTTATAATTGATTAAACAAAATGAAGTAAATTAATATCCGTCATACTACGAAAATTTGGAAAATGTATGTACATTTTTGTATTTTTATCAATTACTCACAATTAATTGTTTTATTAATTCAAAATATATTTTTACCATCAATTTTTTTCTTGATATTTTTGTTCAATCACATATGTTTATTAGTTTGGAAAATAAGTAGTACTCCTTCACTTGTTAAATTTTGTGTTGTTTTTCTTGTGTCGTTTTATGTTGTCTTGGGTCGTGTCATGAATTATCTTCTTGGTTTTGGTGCATTTCATGTGTTTGTGTAGTGGGTAGGTCATGTTGGTATTTTCGCTGTACCAGGATCAGAGCCTCAGGAATTTGAGCAAGCACTCGCTTGATCCCCAAGCGGCCGCGCAAAGGCAGAGCCTCGGGAATTTGATGCAAGCTCCCGCTTGACTCCCAAGTGGCTGCTTGATCCCCGATTTATGAGTTTGACCTCTTTTGACCGACGATTTTTGTATAAGAAAGAGTTTTATATTTCGAAGACACTTTCTTCTACGCACGTTTTTAGAGCTTTAGACTCGATTTCCTAGGTTTTGAACATGGTTCTTCTTGCTTTTGATTGGTTTGGATCGCTCATAGAGTAGCTCGGATTGGTGATTTTTTGAATTTGAATTTGATAACTAGCAAGTTTTTTCCCTTTCATCTTGATTTTATTTTTGATTCAATTGCTTATTCTCTTATTTGTCTAATTGCGTATACTTGATCTATTCCATTTTAGTTATGAATCTCTCAACTATTGCTTATGTTCTAAACAAATTTATGATTAGCTAAAACTTTTATTTAGAATTAGGGTGAAACAATTCTCAACTTAGGGTTTGTGTTTATGTTTGATATCAAGGTGGTCGATTAAATGCCTAATTGAATTTTACAAATATGTATGAAGCTGTTAGGCGAATACATGAGTATGATTAATTGAACGACACTAATACTAAGTAACCGAAAACATGCTTGTTACTATAACTTGATGAACATGAATCTGAACTCGAGATATGTAGAGATTTGTGAATCCCGACATCTTAGGTTCTTCTGATTATTGTCTCAAACTTTTTTATTAAATATTTGTCTTTTAGTTTGCTTGAGTTTCAACTTACTTAATTTAATTTAATTCTTAGTTCATAAAAAAAAATCAACCAAACTTTGCAATATGACATTTCTATTATTTTCTTCGTTGCAAAATATCATAACACATATGTTAAGCCGATAGTAGATTTCTTTGAGACCGACTCGAGCGAGTTATTTCGACAACTAGTTCGATATAAATTTAATTGATTTTCGATACACTACAACGTGCTATCACTCTCTTCATCTCAAAGAAACTGCACTACTTTCTTTATAAATTATAAATGAAATAGTGCAACTTTTTTAAGATGGAAAAAATATTGTTTATAAAAAATTAGTAGGTGTTCCTTTAGAAATTGTCCAGTAAAATTTGTACATAGATTTTTTTTGTACAAAGTGCATTCATCATGTTTTGGAAAATGCATGCATGTTACATGTTTTTTGTACAAGTTTCCTCTTTACCACTCCTAATATATTTTTGTCAAAATTAATTAAATTCTATTAATTAAGAGAGTGTGATAATTTTAACTCATTATCATGTTCTAAAATTATTTAATTGTTTCCTACCTATTCTCCAACAACCAAAAATATAAATTAAATTTAAAATTTTTAACTTTAAATTTATATACTTATTTACAAATATGTCATTATATTTTCTTTTTCAACAATTTCAACACATTTTTTATAGTTGTAATTTAAAAAAAAAAATGCATTAAAATATTGCATGTTTTATAATTGATTGTATCTTAATTAGATCTTAATTAGATAATTGTTATCCCACAATATTGTAGCGCAATAAGACAAAATATCAAAACATTTTATTGAAAGGTAAAAGATAATACATTTGATGATACATTTATTTGTTATTGTGCAAAGAAAAACACTTATTTTTGTTTTCAAATGTTTAAGCACTTATTTATGTTTTCAAACATTAACAACACACATATTTGTGAATTATTTATGGGGATGAGCTTTCGGTGCAACGGCTGAAGCATTCGGTGCAAGTGCATGGTGATGAAGATCCGGTCCTCCAGGCACGGTTCTATTACCTTTAGTTCCTTCAGAATTATTATATTTCATTTTTTCATTAAAACTCGATTCGCGCAATATTCTATTAGCAAAATGAGTTTCTCCTTGCGTAGACAATGACGAGCACTTGAGGTGGCCGCGAAGGAAATGAAAAAAAAACACAAGTAATGATTTGAGAGATGAAATTGCCATTGAAAGAGAGAAAAAGAGCCAAATGTTTATCAAAGTAATGAGGATGATGTTTTTGGTTTTGAAGTAATAATTTTGATATATGTTTAAAAACAATACCTATGTTACTTTATATAGAGAAAAAAAACCAAATTATTATATAATAAAGTGAACAAGTATAAATTTATATTTTATTTCTTTTTCTATTTTTGTCCCAAAACTATAGGCATGTTGATTTTTTTTTTTGACACATACATATGATAAATAATATAAAAAAAAATAATGAAAAAATTACTAAAATAAAATTTAATTAAATTTTATTTTAGTAATTTTTTTTATGTTTATCATATGTATTGGACGGTAAAAAAAAGTAACTATCTAGCTTTGAACAGAGGGATAGTATTTATTATATTTATTTATACTTAATTAAATATAACTCTCATATGTTATAATCCCACTTATTCATAATATTATTTGGTTTTTTTACTTGAATTAGTATTAATATATCAGCATGTGTTTAATTATGACTATTTCTATTTTTAATAGAAGAGATTAATATGGAAGCTTTTTTTATCGCAAAATCCAATCTAAGAAATTAATAATAATATTTGATAACAAATTAACAAAAAATAATTAAATTAATTTTAAAGCCACCAACATGAGTAATTGTACACACGACTCAATTAAACATAAAAGTTTGTTTAAATATTAATTGTACACATAAATAATTATCATTAAAAAAATAGAGATATAACGTACAAAACACAAACACAAAAAATAAATTATCATTCACCAATACTAAAATTATTATTATAACAAATAAAGTATCATTCATAAATAATATATTTATCATTAATATTAATCAATCAATAATACAATCATTTTTATAATTAATTAATAAAAAGTGTACAATACACATAATTTATTCAAATGACATAACATGTGATCTAAACACTAATTTATTCAAGTTATTCGAATTTCAGTACCAACATCATTAACTTTTCTATTTCAAACATAAAATTATATCCCAAAAATTAGGGGATTGTTTGACAAACAATTTTTTAAAAATAAATCATAATAGTATTGAAATGAACTTTGCAATGAAATGATAAGAATTATATCAAGCAATGAAATGATATGAATTATATCAGTAATTTGGAGTGTTCACGGGCGAATTTTGCCGGATATATCTTTAAAAAATGACTCATTTGAATAATAGCGGATTGTCAATTTTATCAATAGTACTCAATTATATTTTTATTTTAACCATGTTGAACGGATGGTGATATGTGCGAGGGAATTATGCATAATTAAATTCAAAAAGATTATTCTTAAAATTATTATAAATCAAAATAAAAGCAAAAATAAAATAAAAAAAATGTTTATTAAAAAAATAGAATTAAAAATCATATTAATTAAATTAAATTAAATTAAATTAAAAATATTAGTAAAAATAATAATATCATTTGAAATTTTGTATTAAAACATTTAAACATGAGATTATAAAAATAAACAAAAATACAATGTGGGCGAGACGGTTTTCGAACGGTTGATCGATTATGTACTCATGCTGATCAGGATTCGCTCAATTTTTGGCGACTTTTAAATTTTTTAAAGTGTTAAGCATTTTTTTAAAGATAAAATCGATGAGTTTGAGAAGTTACAAATTTATTTGACCCGAGGAGTTGAGTTTTGCATGTTGTTTGAACACCTCTAAGGTCCGCTATAGAGCTGCAAGCCTGCAATAGAGGGATAAATAAGCTGCCCGAATCAAGTAAAAACAATGCTCGTGGTCTTGTATATATAAAATGTGCTCATATTATTATGGGGCGGTTATATATTAATCCATCTATCTCACAAAAACTCTCACAAAAAGACAGATATTTCGTTCACAAAATATAGATGAGAGTTTTTTTCTAGGAAAGAGGGAGTACCGGAGTAGTACTCCATAGTGAGTATTATAAGAGCATCATAATTGTATATCTCAAACGTGTGAGGTACATGATTTAATTGACACATCACAAAATAATTTTACTTTTCAATTTGTATTTCACTATTTCAATAGTTTGAGGTACAATTATTTTAGTTGACACGTCAAATAAAATTTCTACTTATCAATTTATACCTTATCTCAATGGTTTGAGATACAATTATTAATTTTTTTTACGTGAAGTTCATATCATAAGACACATTTTCAATTGTGGGAATACCACTTTTCATACACAAATATAACTCATCTACTCTTTTTGAACCCACATATAAAACTACACCCATTCTATACAAAATGAAATGGAAAAGTCTTATATACCCTTACTTTTTTATTCTCACTTTTAATAACAAAAAATCAATTAAAATACATTTTAAAAAAAACAAAAAGAATTTATAAGTGGGGCCCACTCCTAACAAAATTCAGATTTTTTGAGGTTGGTGGAGTGTAAATGCATGCATGAATGCTCTCCTCTACCACCTCTAACCTCATAACTCAAAACTCAAACCCATTTCAAAAAAAAAAAAAATGCTCTCATTTCTCTCTAAATAAAAGAAAGCTTGGTCGGAATCTACGTGAAAAGAGCTGCTTTCGACGGGAAAAAGGTACGTTGCACGCAAGGATTCCCCGTTTTTTTTTTTTTTTTTTTTCCGGAATGATTTTTCTGCCCTCGGTCGAAGCCCTCGGTCGAAAATGTGACCGAGGGGACGACCGAGGGCTACTGGGTTCTTGAGCCCTCGGTCGAGAATTTTGACCGAGGGCCCTCGGTCAACCGGACAAGTGACCGGGATTTCTCGGCCCTCGGTGACCGGATAGCTCGGCCAAGGGACCGGATAGCCCTCGGCCCTCGGTCACCGAGCGGCCAAGTGCACTTGGTCAAAAGTTGACCAAGTGCAGAAAAAAATTTTTTTTTTTTTTTTTTTAAATTGAATTCTATATTAATTAATGGCTTGTTTTATACGTTTGGATGTGTATTTGGGATTTTCTAATTGAATTCAATTGTTATTTGTAATTGCAATGGATATTTTGAATTTTCTAATTGAATTCAATTGTTATTTGTAATTGTAGATGTCGAATCAACGAATCACGGTACGTTACGGTGGTCGTTGGGATCGAGAGGGCTACGTTGACGGAGTAGATATGTGCCTCTTCTTTCGTAGGGAAGAAATTACACTCGACACTCTCGTGAGCCGGATTCGTGCGGTTTTGCGCCCTCCGCCCAACGTCGAGTATATGTTGTATTGTTATACCCGAGGCTATGACATGAGGAGCGTGCGAGCTCCTATGCTGTGCGACGAGGATGTGTCCCGCATGTTAGACGAGCAAAGGGCTGAGTGTTTTGTGTTCGTCGTCGAAGTAGAGGGACAACAAGCTGCGCCGGAGGTGAATATCGGAGAAGAAAATCGCCATCGGGGCGTACCGTCGGAGAACGAGAACGAGGCGGTACCGTCAGAGAACGAGAACGAGAACGAGGCGGTACACACTTCCGAGGACGAGGAAGAAGCCCGTCAGTCCGATCTCCTGGCTTCGTTGACCACGGAGTGGACCGAGTGGATTAGGCAGCCGAGCGTGGTTAAAAAGATTATGTCGCGCCGTAATATGTCCTCGAGTTCTACTGCGGGAGGCGGCGAGCAAGCCGAAGCTTTTCAGAATGCACAGAACAATCCACTGCGCAATTGGATCATTCCACTGCCGACGTTTGACCCCGCTGTTCCGTTGCGTTCTGTCGAAACCCAACCTATTTATGGTCAGATGGCAGTCGGAGCCACATTCCGAAAGAAACAGGATCTGAAGGTGATGGTGGGGATGTATCACATGGAGAACAACGTAGAGTGCAAAACTCGTCGCTCGTGCACTGATCGGGTGACGTACGTTTGCAAGCTTGGGAGTGAGAAATGCCCGTTCAAATTGTGTTCCACGGGTTCCGATGACACCTTTTGGAGGATTACGAGGCTGAACTTGAATCACGAGTGCCGTAACAATTTGGGGCGGACTGCGGATCGACAGGTGTCGAGCAGGGTTGCGGCTACTTTCTTTGCACGCCAGTTAGTCGGCAATCGGGAACTGAAGCCGAAAGATATGGTTGATGATTTGAGGAGATTGTACGGAGTTCACATCAACTACAATTTCGCCCTGCGGACGAGGAATATGGCGCTTGAAATAGCGTACGGCGACTATCATGGATCGTATCAGAGGCTCCCGTCATATTTGTACATGCTCAGAGAACTTAATCCCGGGACTATGTATGATATTCAGACGACAGACCAGGGCGTGTTTTGCCACATGTTTGTTGCGCTCGGGCAGTGCATTCGTGCATTTCAGCACAATCTGCGTCCTGTGATAGTAGTCGACGCCACCCATTTGAAAGGGAGAAACACTGGTGTGTTGTTTGTCGCCTGCACAAAAGACGGGAATGAGAATATTTTCCCGCTTGCGTTTGGTATCGGTCCGATAGAGAATGACGAGGAGTGGACGTGGTTTCTCCAGCACCTCAGAGATTGCTACGATACAGACGACGATGATCTGCTCATTGTGTCCGACCAGCATAAGAGCATCGCGAATGCTATTCGCAGTGTCTATCCCCACGCTACCCGAGCGTTGTGCTATCACCACCTCTCGAAGAATCTAGCACGGTACGGCCATCAGCTGGTCGGAGCTGTATACAGTGCTGCTTATTGTTATCGGGTGGATGAGTTTGAAAAACATCTAGCGGATGTGGAGAGACTCAGTGGCAGCGCTTATAGTCGCCTTATTGAAATCGGGGTTGAGATATCTCCACACGATGCTCTAGCAGGAAAGGTCTCCTCCTCCTCCCGGTGCGACACAGAAGGCTCTGCATGCGAATGACGGCCCGGTACAGACCCGGAGCGATGAGACGCAGCACGTCCGGACCCGGAGCGGTGAGACGGAACACGTCCTGAACCCGAATGATGAGACGCAGCACGTCCGGATCCAGAGTGATGAGATGCAGAAGGCTCCACGGGATCGGAAGGACAAGGGCGCATCTTCGAGAATCGTCTGTGACCGAAAAACCCCCGAATCTGCTCCATCAGACTGTCGTGGCCCTCTTTCTGTGCCTTCCTGACACTCTCCAGGAGTCTATCGTTGCTCTCCTGATGTGTCCTCGTGACCCGGGCAGTCAGTCGAGCCATAAATCCCGTGTCGGACTCGTCGTTCAGGATTTTCTTGAACCGTCGATCAATCCGTCGATCGGTACTGTCATCAGACCCCTCAGGAGCAGGAGAGCCCTCTCGTCGGGCTCGCTGAGAGGGACGACGCTCTGCCGATGAATTGGGCGTGATGGCATCACGACCCCGTCTACTAGGCCCAGAGTCGCCGGTGATCTTGTCGACCGCCTTGGACACGCGTCCGACCATGCGTTCCATCAAGTTCTTCTTCTTCTTCTGTGCCGGTGCCTGTGCATGTGCCTCGTCTGCAGGCAATCCAAGTCTAGGAGGAGGATGGTACGTGACCTCTTCTGCTCTGTCACGCACGAAAATAAAATGCGGAGCAACCGCCTCCTCCTCCGTCGGCTCTAGATACCGATGAACCTCGAGCTGAAAAGAAATCAAAATTATATAGAGTTAATTAATTTAATTATTTGATATAACCATTAATTGGACATTAAAACAAGTTTACCTCTGGGTCCTCGTAGAAATGAGAAAAATCGACGTGAGTAGTAATCGAGTTCCACCCCAGTAGCCGAGGAATCGTCGGACGGTCGGCTCTATGCGCGCACACTCTCCCGAGACTAGGTATAGCCTCGTACGACCATAGCTGATAGACCCAAATGGGACCGTAGAGGTGGTAGGCCGGCTTCAGTACTTGACCGGGATGCATCGCAGCTATGGAGAGGTAGTAGGACATGATCTGAAATGTGTGGGAGCCCCAGGGAAACGTCTCCCATCCCTCCTCCTCCTCTACCAAAGTCCAAACCCAATCCTCGATAACGATATCGCCTCGGCATAGGAGCATCAAGTAATACATCAGCACCTTCGCAGCCTTCAGGTAGTCGGTCGGGTCTGACCCCAAGTCCATAGCATTGAATCTCTTGTTAAGGTCGTTCACTTTTACTTTTTGACCAAATCCGAAGTGCCTATGATAGAAAGAGCCGGGAGAAATAATGTGCTGGGCCGAAGTATCAAAGCCGTGATTCCCAAAACGAAGCCCGGTCACCAAAGCATACTCCTGTGCTCTAAAGCAAATGATCTTGCCCCCGAGCGAAAACCAATGCTCGAACGGAGGTATCGTCGGACCCACGATCTCCCGAGCTAACAAGTGGTGCATGGCCGCGTTCGATCGACCTTCTCTTTGAAGGTGCACCAACCTTCCAAAACACGAACGACAGAATCTCCGGTGAGCCTCGTGCGTATCGTCAACGGATCTTAACACCTTCTTTATGTGCTTCAACACGGGGAACCGGTCGTACAAATTCAATTCTTTACTCGTGTAAATGAATTGTGGCCTTCTCCATTGGAACCCATCCTGAAAAAAAAAACACAATTAAATTAATAAACATTATACTGTATAAATAAATAAATACTCTAGAATAATACTAACATGTTAAATAAATAAATAAATTGTCAAACAATATAAATAATATATTTTTTAATTTAATTGTCAAACAAAGTACTACTAATATCTTTTTTAATTTACTTGTCAAAGTACTATTAAGTTAATTAAATAAACACATAATATTGAAAATATAATAAAGCAAAAATTAAAAAAAAAAAAAAAAAAAAATCTCGGCACTTGGTCGACCCCTCGGTCATGACCAAGTGCCCTCGGTGACCGAGGGCCACAGTGACCGGATAGCGGCCCTCGCTCGGTCACTTGCTCGGTGACCAAGTGCCCTCGGCCGGTCATCTTCTTCCCCGCGGCCGAGAGGTCGACCGAGGGGGTCGACCGAGGGCAGTAGATCCGGAAATTTTTCCGGCGATTTTGGGCACATTCAACAACTAATTTCTACTCTAAACACATCAACGAACTCATAGGATAGCAATTCATGTATAAAATCGAACAATTAATTGAAAAAAACGAAATTCGAAACTTAGGTTTTCGAAAACTTACCGGAGCTTGGAGCGGCCATTGTTGCTCCTCTTGGTGCTCCGGTTCCTCCTCGTCACTGTGCTCGTCTTGGTGCTCGTTTTCCGACATCGGGGCGGCCGGAATTCTTGAAAATCGGCGGCGGGTTTTTTGGGTGTGGGGGACCGACGAGAATGAAGAAAAAAGGGGGGGGACCGATATTTTTTTGTCTTTTCTTTATTTGTTTTGTTCTTTTTTTTAATTGTTTTGTTGTGTTTTGAAAAAGGGGAGGGTAAATGTGTATTTTCCTTTATAAAATGTATAGAATGAGTGTAGTTTTATTTTAGGGTTCAAAAAGTGTGTCTTTTATATTTCTATCCATTTAAAATTTTCTCTCTTTTCAATTTGTACCTAGTATCAACAATTTGATACTTAATTTTTTCTCTCTCATCAATTGTACATACATCCCTAACGGCACACTTATGTACAATTCCATGCCTATATGATTTGTACCTACAATTGAGAATGCTCTAATAAGCAATATGAAAAAAATAGGTAATTATCGGACTAAAACTTGGGTCAAGACCTTATTCATTATTGAGGCCCATTTGTATAAGTGGGCCTTGGCCCATACTTTATTTGAATTATCTGGTTTTGTTCTTTTTATTTTTCAAAATTTCCAATCTAATACCTTAATTCCTAAAACGAGAAACATATACATCTTCCCCGTGTTGCGTGAATCGTAAGCTTGATCCAGCTTCTTTGCTGCAAATTTCACGTAAAAAGATTTTCACCTGTATTTAACTTTTTCGTCTGTTTTGTCAAGATTTTTTTGGCCTAAAGTTGTTTGATGAAATGTCTCTCATAACAAATTTTCTTAATTTTTACTACTAGTTTTTTTTGCTATAAAATAAAATTTTATTCTTTTTTTTTACTTTAAATATATATTTTTACTCAAAAGTTTTGTAAGAAATCAAGCACTTTAAAATAGTAAAGTAATTAAGTAATAATAAGGTCTTGGATGGAACTAGTAGACTATTTATAGCATGCACTCAGCTCGGTACGATGCGCAGCGCACCTACTGTGCTTGTTGTGTCACCAAATTATTTAAATTAAAGAAAGTGTCACTAATTTTTTAGAATATAATTAGTTTAAGTATTGACGTTAGTTGTTGCATTGAACAAAGTGTGTGCGCTTATTAATTTCTGTTGGCTTGAATTTGATACTAATTTTTATTGAGGTTTAAAGTGTCGAGCTATTAATAGTAATTCCCCATGATAACTTTCCAGTAGGGCTGGACGCGGATCGAGCTGAGCCCAAAATTTTCAGGGATCGAATCAGTACTCTAACTTATTGATCTGAGCCGAGTCAGGTCCCTTTTAAGTTAAGGACCAAACCAAGCTTAGACCGAATGCAAAAAAGTTGGGTCGGAATTTAATTTGAACTCGACCTGTAAGTCTGTTTTTGGATTTTTTTGGCTGGATTAGTTGGTTTTCTGTCTCTTTTGTGCTATTTGCCTTTTAAAGATTAGGCATTTTCATACTAAATTCTTATACATAAGATTAGTTAAATAATTGCTCACATTTTTTCACTATATTGTTAGGGTGGTGAAAAATATCGAAACATCAAACATATCTTACCGAAAAATATTGAATTTTACTAGTAAAAGGTGCATTCATTCTGTTTTGGAAAAAGGGACAAGTTCAATCTTTACTAATCTTAACGAGCATTGCACTATTTTCTAGAAGAGGCATGCTATTTGGGTAAAATCTGCTCATGGGCATAACTCCTTCAAAATTTTATTTTAAATAGGTAATAATATTTTAATTATTTTTTTTGACATATATTATAATTAATTATGTTAAATGAAATATTTATTTCACAAAAAAATAAAATAAAAATAATGTATGTCTTTATATTTATACTAAATAAATCAACTGAATAGAAAAAAATATTTTAATATATATACTAATAAAAGATAAATTTTATATTTTATGATATTAATTAAATTAAATATATTTATAATTATAGAAAAATAAAAAATAAAAAAGTAAATGAATTTGGACAATTCTGCTCACCGCTGCCCATATAGAATTACAATTTCTAGAAACTGCTTAGTCAAATTTGTTTACTATACAGTACTCAATTGCTAAGCTTTTCTTGAGTAAAATATACATTTATCCCAAATGTGGATTTATTTATGGGTTGGGCTAGACTCTACCCTGCCTTTAATATATTTTTTAATAGTATTTTTATTTAATTATTTTTTAAACTACATGAAAAATAATACTCCCTCCAATTCATATTAATTGACGTTTTGAGTTTTTTCCTTTTTACTATTTATTTGACGTTTTGAGAATTTTTGATATATTATACCCTTATTAATTGTTCCCTATTAATTATGAATTTATTTTATATTAATATAATTGTAAAGGAAGATGAATATCAAGAGTACGGATGAATAAGGAGTCTTGAATTTATAACATTTAATAGGGTTAAATTAGGCAATTTATTTGTTTATTAATATCTGTGCAAAAGTTTATAACGACAAATAAAAAAAATCGGAGGGAGTAATATATTTTTTAGTCGGTTATAAAAAATGGCACTACATAAAAACAGGCAAATACCAACGGAAAATTAATTTACTAACGGTATTTGTACCGAGCAGTTAGCTTTTAGGTTCATGCGTTGGAAATTGCTAAGCCAACGGTCTCGCCGTTAGTAAATTAATCTATTTTATAAATAATAACTCGTAGAAATTGTTCAGGTGCAGAACACTTGTAACTTATGTTTTGGCGAGAGTTTGAGAGAGGGAACCCAGAGCGACTCAGCGACCTCGAGTCAAGTAGCGGCCAGGGCGAGCTCCGGAGAGGGCGAGCTCCGGCGAGGCAAGGCAAGGCGAGGGCGAGACAGCATTTTGGTCAAGGTGCGATTTCCCCCTTTTAGATAGGGTTTCGATTTCAATTTCGATTTCGATTTTGATCTTCGATGTATTGATAGGGTTTTATTCTATGTTGGTCTAAAACATTTCTCCTTTTTGCTAATCAATTCAGTTAGGGTTTAGATTTCCTCCTTTTTGTTTCCCCCTTTCGATTTTTAGTCAGGGTTTAGATTTAGTGTTTCGATTTTGAGTTTTGAAGTTGTTGTTACTGTGGATTCTTCTACATATTTTCAACCAACCTTAAACAAAAACAAAAAAACCGAGGCTGAAAAGATGGAGGCTACTTATTTTCTTCTCCCTCTTTTTTTCATCTAATAACATGATTTTTTTTGTTGATGTGAATGTTTGAAAGGGTGCCACCCAGTAGCAAAAATGGAGGCCCATTGTTCATGCATGCTAGAGGCTTGTGTAGTAGATAGACGTTGTGTAAGTTTTGCAAATTAGTGTTCTATAAACTGAAACAGCTCGAGTAATAATTATGTCCTCTTGTCTTTCTGCTTCTAATGCTCGCGGATTATATATGGGGCCAGATTAGAGAAGGGAGGCTTCAAGGCATTGCAGAGCTATACTATTGGACAAAGATAGAAATCCAAAGGTACCAGGTCCATCTATATTTTTTGTGTTCTTAGGTTAAACTTCAGTGATAGTTTTCGTAATTTCAACCATAATAAAGGATTCGAGTTAAAGATCCAGACTTTGTAGCGTTAGACCTTTCAGGTAACACTTTTTCTTTCCCTTATTTTTTTGCAGTGGGAGCCTTCCAAAATTGAGTTGATTAGTGACGATATGGTCGACGTATACTTCTCAAAGATTGATGAAGCGGGCTGGGAGGATTTGAACTTACAGTCAAGTCAAACTTACCTGCGTATGCCATCGCTAAACTGTAAGGCTTCATTCTTATGCATAGTTTGCGTAATTTCAAAACCGAATAACTTTCAACTTCATTCTTATGCATTGTTTGCGTACGAGGCTTTTGCAGTTATATTTATACTCATTCGGACAATAAGTAGTTTTAGTTATAATTTAAAATTGTAGTTTAAGTTTGTAGATGTAGAATCAGACACGTAATATTGCCATTTTGAAGGTATTTTGATTTCGAGAAATGGCTTTTAAAAATGTTATGCTTTTAGTTATTCTTAAAAATGTTTTTAAGGTATTCCTGAGTTCCGGGAGAAGTCGACGAGGCTACATCTCTAGACGTTACGAAAGACGGTACGCATAAGTCGCAGCGAGGAGGGAAGATTATTTGATTACTTGATTAATTAACTATCTAATTTTATACTTGTAAAATGTTTGTTGAAATGAACATTTTTCAGGATGATGTTGTGGCAGCGATCGAGGACAGAAGGATGTCGACAAAGTAGGAGCCTAATGTTGACGAGGTCTATATCAACGTTGTCCCAAGAAAAAGATGGAGCGTATGGCTGCTCAGTTCGAGACTTTGAAAGTTAGTCTAGTTCAGCAGTATTTTCCTCTTTCTCCTCCACAGCCTTAGGATATTTTGTATTTTTTAATTGTATACTGTTTCATACTTTATATTGTTGGATTTACGGTTTTGACTAGACGAACGGTTGTGTTTTAATCTTTAATGAAAATTTGAATTGTTGAGTCACATTTAGTATGAATAGAATATGAATAGAATTTGAAACAGATTTTTATATATTTACGATTAAATTAAAAAAAAATACCAACGTAGTAACGGTTGGTAATTGTCAATGGTTTGCATGATGTTGGTATTTGCCAACGGGCATATGTCGTTGGTATTTGCCAATAGCCCCAGGCGTTGGTATTTCCCTACTTTCTTGTGACGTTGGTATTTGCCAACGGGACTCTGACGTTGGTATTTGCCAACGTACTTTCTTGTGACGTTGGTATTTGCCAACGGGACTCTGACGTTGGTATTTGCCAACGGCTAAGCCGTTGGTATCTCCTGACCTTTATCCGACTGACCTGACGATTAAATGCCAACGACTTGTTCGTCAGGGTGGCCGTCAATAAATCCCAACGGTAACTCATAATTCGTTGGTAAATATTTACCAACGAAAAAATACCAACACAATGTTCCCGTTGGGGTTTCCGTTGGTATTTTCAATACCAACGGTATCACCAACGGATTTGTCCGTTGGTATTTACCGTTTTTTTTGTAGTGTGGAATAAGTATGTTTTTAATTAGAATGTAAATATATTATAAATGATTATAATACTCTTGTTAAAAAATAACTACCCAATAAATTCAAAAAAGTGAAATAAGTACATGACTCATTTTTATAATTAAAAAAAACTTATTTATTTAATTATAAATAAATTTAAATATTTACTCTTTATTCAAATTTTCCCTCAAATATATGTCATCTGTCTTAATTATTTTTAGTAAACAAGTTAAAAAATGATTTATTTAAAACTTTTAACCCCTCGGTTTTGATTCTAGATTCGCCATTTATTCATGTTTTGGAAAATGTATGTATATTTTTTGTACGGTTTTGATTCTAGATTCGCCATTTATTCATGTTTTGGAAAATGTATGTATATTTTTTGTACAAGTTCAGTTTTTACCAATTCTAATGATATGTATGTACATTTTTGTACAAGTTCGATCTTTACCAATCCTAAGACATGTTTATATCAAATGTAATCAATTGAGTTGTAACATTTGTCACAACCCTATTAGTCCTTCTTTTTAATAAATTGTTATATTTTTTTAACTTATATTTAAAAAAATACCAAAATTCATATTTTTTTTACATTCTAAAAATAGAGATCAATGTTGATATAGTTTTACAAAAAAATAATTGACTATAATTTAGAAAAATAAAAGTAATTATACTATTATTAAAAAATAAGTAAATAAATGAGTGGTTGATTGGTTGAGGTTGTCATTTATAAACTTAGAAAATAGAAGATGGTTGGGTGGATGATTTTGAAGAAAGTAGATTGAAAGAAAAATTAATTAAATATTGTAAAAAGTGGCTGATAGAGTTGTCACTTATAAAAGTAATTAGTATTATAGCTTCTAGAAAAACTTTACTGTTATAGCTTCTAGAAAAACTTTTACACTAATAGTAGTATATCATTCAAATTTGTACTCATTGTTAAGCTTTTTTGAAGTAAAAGGTGCATTCATCCCATTTTGGAAAATGTATGTACATTTTATTGTACAAGTTTTAATCTTTAACAATCCGATTGGGTATTTTTTTTTTGCCAAAATGAAGTAAATTAATATCTATCAAACGAAAATTTGAAAAATGTATGTACATTTTTTCCACAAGTTCAATATTTACCAAAGCTATTGAATACTGTATTTCTTTTTGTCAAATTTAATATGATTCTATTAAGATGAGACATTTACAATTAATTAAACAAAATGAAGTAAATTATTATCCGTCAAGCAAAAATTTGGAAAATGTATGTACATTTTTTTGTACAAGTTCAATCTTTACCAATCCTATTGAGTATTTCATTTTGACAAATTTAATTTAATTCTATTAAGAGTGTCATGAGACATTTACAATTGATTAAGCAAAATGACGTAAATTAATATTAGTCAATAAAAAATTAAATTGTGTGTTCGACTAATTAAGAACAATTATCGTGTTCTTAAATTATTTTATGAAACTGTAAAGTGTTTTTCTCAATTGTTAAATACTCACTTTGTCGTAGATGTATAATTTTTTTCCTATTCTCTAATTACCAAAATTAAATTCAATTTAAAAATAAAAGATAATAGATCAAAACAGATGATGATATATTAATTTATTTATTATTGTGCAAAGCAAAACACTTATTTTTTGTTCCAAATGTTTAAAAACATTTACAACATATTACATATTTGTGAATTATTTGGGGTGATGATGATGAGCTTTCGGTTTGTGTACTACTGGCTGATGAGGTTGAGCATTCGGTCCAAGTGCATGGTGCTGAGGATCCGGTCCTCCGGGCGAGGTTCTTTTTTCATCTCCTACAAAATTATCATATTTCATTTTTCCATTAAAATTCAATTCGCGCAATATTCCTTTAGCAAAGTCACTTCCTCCTTGTCCAGACAAAAGACGAGCACTTGAGGTTGCCATGAAGGAAATGAGAAAAATCACAAGGAGTTGTGATTTGAGAGATAAAACAGCCATGGTTAACAAGAAAAATGAGTAAATAATTTATCAAAGTGTAATCAGAACAAAGTTTTTAATTTTGATATGTTAAAAAAAAAAATACTAATATGCCTTTATATAGAGAAAAAATATGAATTTATTTTGAACAACACACTCAATGACCTGAGTACTCAAGTTGTTTATTTGAATTTAGGCAACTTCCAATTTCAATCAAAAAATTATATACTCCCCTGTCCGGTGGACAATAGTCACAGGACACGAAGATTAATTAAGAAAATATTATTTTATTGATTTTTTGATTAAAAAATTGAGAATAAAAATGTAGATTAATAAAATATTATGTTATTTACTTTTTGACTAAAAAATTGAGGATAAAAATGTACTTTTAAATTAATAAAGTAAGTAGTTGAGAGTAGAGATGTAAACGATCGAATTTTTTTGATTCGATTCGCGATTCGATTTTTGATAATTCGTATTTGAAAAAGTGAATACGAATACGAATACAAATATATATTTAATATTCGAATATTAACGAATACGACTATGAATAATGTATTATTCAATTCGAATATTATACGTTCGGTTCGATTCGATATATATATATTATAATTTTTAATAAATATGTTTTAGCATTTTTCTTTTTATTTTTGTATTGTTCGATAGAGGATAATACAATATAATATTTTCTTAGAATTAACAATTATATTTTTTCAATTAATTATTTTTTATCTAATTATAATTTAGATTGTTTAACATTTTTATAATAAAATAACAAAATATAAACAATATTGTTCATTATATATATATATATATATATATATATATATATATATATATATATATATATATATATTAACAAGTATTCGAATATTCGAATAAATATTCGAATATTCGACGAATACGAATATATATCGAAATTTAATATTCGAACGAATACGAATATGCATATTTGAATATGTGTACGAATACGAATCGAATAGTTAGATATTCGACTCGATTCGATTCGTTTAAACCCTCGAGTGAAAGTAATTTTAAAAAAGTAAGTGAAATGTAACAGTATATATTGTCTTTTTAAATAAAAAATTAGAAATAATTATTTCTTGTTAAGTATCCCACATCGGTTGGACATCGATCCTAAAGCTCAAATATAAGTTGGACAACCTTAACACCTTAACAAGGCCTTTTAAGGTGTTATTGGTCCAACTTTGACATAGTATCAGAGCAGGCCCAACACGTGATGGGTGCCCCAGCCGATGAAATTTCCGGCTTGCCCAAACATGGCACTATGTCCACGAGTAGAGCCGATAAAACCGAGCATACTCGTGAGGGGGCGTGTTAAGTATCCCACATCGGTTGGATATCGATCCTAAAGCTCAAATATAAGTTTGACAACTTTAACACCGCTCAAATATAAGTTGGACAACTTTAACACCTTAAGGGCAACCCCAATGGTTTTGCTAAAATGGCAAGGGTCATTTTCAATTTTGCCAAAAAATGACAAGTGCCCATTGCCATTTGTTAAATCTTACCCCAATGGTTTACGTATAGCAAGAGCCATTTTATTAATTAAATAATAATATATTGCTTTTTGGTATGTCATCATATCAACTTTCATTTTTTTAAAAAATATTGTTGAATTTTGATTGGTGAAGGTAGTGGTGGTGATGACATAGCACAAATGGCAAGGGCTATTTTGCCATGTATATTTGCCCCAATATACATGGAAATTTGGCAATGGCTATTTTTTTGGCAAGGGCCATTTCAACCATTGGGGTTGATTTTTTTGGTTTTTTGCCAAAAAATGGCAATAGCCCTTGCCATTTCACAACCATTGGGGTTGCTCTAACAAGGCTTTTTAAAGTGTTATTGGTCCAACTTTGATGAAGTGTATTTTTATTAAATTAATTGATTATTAAGTGACGAGTGCTTTCATTAGTTTCATAGGGAGTTCCAGCCTCCAGCCGATCAAATATTAATTGGACTAAAACTTGGGTCAATAACTTATCCCTAATTTAGGCCCAGTTGTAAAAGTGGGCCTTGGCCCATATCTGCATTTTCTAAATTCCCAATCCAATACCCTAATTCCCTAATTCTCTCTCGTTCATCTTCCTCGCGTGTCTCTGCGTGAAATCGTAAGCTTGTTCCAGTTCCTTCTCTGCAATTCCAGGTAAACAGATTTCTTCATCATGTTGTTCGTCACTGATATTACTTTCTTAGTCTTGTCTCGATAGTTTTGGGCGGCGCCGATGAGGTGTTTGATGAAATGTTTCTCATAAAATTTGTTCCTCATTTTTTAATTTAGATGTAAAATGAACTGTAGTAAGTAATTTATCCAGTAACAGGAGCTGGGATTTGATTCGTAATAGTATTGAAAATTGAAATGGAATCATTATACTGTAGAAAATCTTGCATCTTTTTCGAGTTGATCGAAATAAGCACTTTCTTGTGAACTACTGTATCTTTTTTAATAAAAGAATGATTTCAGTTCAATTCAGATTATTTTTTCAAGGTACGTTTTTAACTAATTATATTTCAGTAAAAATATTTCATATTTTAATATATGTTGGATAAATAGTTTTATGATGATTTAATCTCAATTTATGGATAATATATATATTTATGTGCTTACAATTTTTGATGTAGTACTGATGGGAGATGAACATGAAAGTAGTTCTGTTCCAGATGTAACAACTGGTGTTCTACCAACAATTGGTCAAGAATTTCAATCACCGGAAGAAGCTAAAGAGTTTTACGATAAATATGCGAGACAGATTGGGTTCCGTACACGAATTGATAATAGCAAGAAGAATAAGGAAACGGGTGATATCGTTTGGAAATTGTTCGTATGCTCCAAAGAGGGAAAAACCGACGAAACATGGCAAAACAAATTAAAAAACAGTGTGCCTCGGTCTGGTGAAAGAAATCGTAAACATACTCGATGTGGATGCGGAGCAAGAATGTCTATTGTGAAGCCCAAAGATAAACATGGTTGGGTTGTCAGCCATTTTATTGAAAAGCATAATCACGTTTTTACTACACCTGGTGAGAGTCGCTTACTAAGGTCCCATCGAAAGGTCTCAACCACAAAGAAGGCTTTTGTACAGCAGTCAACGGAAGCAGATGATCCTACTTGTCAGCAAGTGAGATTATTCGAGATAGATGCGGAAAGTCCATCATCGGTTCGTTGTTCAGAAAAAGACACTCGAAACCATGAAAGGGACGTTCAAAGTGCGCTATTTGAACACGATGTAGAAACATTGATCCAACATTTTGAAACGGAGAAGGAGAGAAATTCGAACTTTTTCTTTTGTTATGAGACCAATGACTCGGGCGTTTTTGATAGATGTTTTTGGGCCGATTATACGTCTAGGAGATCATATGCATATTTTGGTGAGGTAATGGTGTTTGACACGAGCTACAACACAAACAAATATGGTATGGTGTTCGCTTCTTTTGTCGGAGTTAACCACCATCGACATAATACATTGTTCGGGTGTGGCTTATTGAGTGACGAGAAGACAGAGTCCTTTACATGGTTATTTAAGAAGTTCCTTGAAGCAATGCCGAACCATTTACCTCCAAAAGTGATCATTACTGACCACAATGCAGCTATTTCACGAGCAGTATCAGTGGTTCTTCCAAACATATTGCATCAACTTTGTTTATGGCATATACTTAACAAGTTCCCTGAAAAGTTGAGCGTCTTCTCGTACAAAGAGATATATCACAAATTAGTGAATATTATCAAAGAATCAGAATCAGCTCAGGAGTTTGAGCATCGCTGGATTGAGTTGATGAGTTCTACGGAGTTGGAGAATAATGAGTGGTTAAGCAATTTGTACGAAGTACGTCAACGTTGGGTTCCAGCATATGTTAAACATGTGTTTGCTGCAGGGATGTCTAGTAGCCAGAGAGTTGAAAGCAATAATTCTTTCGTTAAAAGGTATGCGAGTCATAAAAATTCTTTGTCCGATTTTATTACACGATTCAACAGAGCACTTGTTCACCAGAGACGTATTGAGTTACAAGCGAATCATACTGACCTTAGTGAAGAGCCACAGATGGTTACTAGTTGTTTGATTGAACAACAAATGGCTAAAGTCTATACAAATGCGATATTTTTATTATTTCAGAAGGAGTTGCAGCAGAGCATGTTATATGTTTGCAGAATGATTTCAAACACCGATGAGATTTCAGTGTATGCGGTGAAACGATTTGAGACAGAAGAAACAGTCAATCGGCAACGAGAATTGGCATATCACACTGCTTCTGATTTCTTATCTTGTAGCTGTCGCTTGTTTGAATTTGAGGGATACGTGTGTCGGCATATGTTATGCTGGATGAAAGTTCAACAGGTTATGTTGCTACCAAATAAATACATCAATCAAAGGTGGACTAGGAAAGCCAAAGTCACTACAATTAATGAGCCAGTGCGAAATTCAATAGAAGACAAGTCTTTCATTTCAAGACATAGTTTCTTAACTCAGGTAGTAATGGAGTTGGTTGACGATTGTTCGTTTACAGAGGCACGTAGCAAATTTTTGATGTGTGAATTAACAAGGTTGAAAACAGCAGCGCATGATGTTGATGATGTCGGCAATATTGGTAAACATATGAATAAGAGTAAGGATCGCGATTTCATAGACATTGTTGAAGATCCGAATCTTGTAAATTCTGTGGGAAAACGACTTAAATATTCCGAAGAAAACGCAACATCACAAAGTATCAGAACTTGTAGTGTGTGTGGTCAATGCGGACATGATAGACGAATTTGCCCAGATGTACATTCTACGTACGGTAACTTGTGCTTTTGTTTTCATATATTTTTATTTATATTTTAAAAAAAAGAATATTAGTTTCTTATCGTTTTTCGCAGGTCACAATTGATCGATTAGGTGAATAATCAAAGATTTTCGCTCAGCAAAAGAGAAGAGTATCATCAAGTCATTGATTGAACACACTGCTGTTTTCATATTACTCTCTGTGCTCATATTTGGTATTATGATACATTCGGATTTTAGTGTTTATTACTATGCCAAATCACTTTTATGCAGATTGAATAGGAATTCACTCTACTAGGTAGTGGTACAGTTGTTTGTTTGTATTAATTAGTCTGATACTTGATCGTTTTATTAAATATCTTATCCATTGTTTGTTTAAGCTAAATGTATATGTTCTCTTTGCTGTTGCTTGAGAATCCGCAGAAGGGCTTAGACGAGACCTAGCATCTCTTAGCTCAGATTCGGCATATCCGGTTTTAGCAGCAAATTCTTCGTCCGAAGATGGAGTGTGTACATTTAACTAAAATCTGAAATGTAGGAGTATCAAAATGTGCAGTGTACATGTATAAGTTTGGCTGTGTATTTTGTTAATTTAGCCACTTGTTCATTTGAGGTGGGGTTTCAATCCGAGGAGTGGTGAAGGAGATGAAATATCTATGCAATCGAAAAAAATGGACAGAGAAATGAACACTATTTGTCTGTGTTTTATATTTTACACAGATTCAAAACTTTGAGAGGGGAGATGCATAAATATAATTAAATACTTTTTCTCATTTATTTTATTTATCGTTTTTGCTTTGCGATCTAATTCTTTTCAATTTAGATATTTGGATTTTTCATGTAAATTAAATGCAAATTTAAAGTTTCAAATGAAATAAAAATTACTAATTTTTTTATTAATTTGTGAGGAGCTTAATTAACAATTTTAATTTCTCTACCCTTACGTGCTGAATAGACCAACCAAATAAAATGTTTTTTTTGTAAAATTAAAGCACACAATATAAAATTATAATTTGTTGTTATGGAAGATTCTCTTTGTACAATAATAATACTAATATTAGTCAAAACTTGAAATACGTATACGGTATATGCCTTATTCACCCAATATTTAATTGATAAATAGTTAATCCGCAGATGCCTTATATTGGTCAATACTTGAAATATGCATCAACTTAAATATTTTATTTGAGATATACGCATCAACTTATCTTTATAGTTTATGACAATCAATGTTAAGTAAATAGAGTATAGTTTTAAAAGTTTATTTTATTTCAAACAAAAATAACATTAGATAACCATTGACGTTAAATGACTCACTTGATTTGTAGTCACGCAAAATTATATTAAACAACATAGTTAAATGTTGTTTAATTTTCAAATATATATTATCAACGTGTGAAATTAAATAAATATATTAAATAAAATAAATATTGATTTTTCACAAAATTAAAGAATTCATGATGTATTTATAAAAGTTTAGAAAATTACATATATTATTATAATTTTAACACCTAATTATAAATTTTAAAACATTAAAAAAATTATTTTTCTTAGAAAAAATTCAAAATTTCCATGTAAATGTAGATAGTACAAAAAAAAAAATAGGACTATATTTATTCAATGAATAAATGGTCTGTTTTTAATTTTATAATTAAGTGTTAGCAAAAAATTACATGTAATTTTCAAATATCACAATAATTTTTTAAGAAAATTAAATTTATTCAATAAATGTGACATTCTTTAAACATAATACAAAATAAAACTTATAAAATCATTTTTACTTAACATTGATACAATATAAAATGATAGAGATAATTTGATAGTTATAATTTGCGCGTAAATCTCTATTACGATAATATTTTAAAATTGAACATATTATTTGAATTGAATATTATTTTTTATTTTTTTTAAATAGAAAAAATAATTTAAATAAAAATCGCATAATATTTGATTTAAATATTAACATGATAGTTCAATTTTCAATATATATATATATATATATATATATATATTATTTTTACTTTAAATATTATTTTTTAACGACATTTTTTAAATTTAATGTGAAGTATCATTTTAATATAAAATTAAAAATTAAATTATGTTATATCATTTTACTTTTAAAAAATAAAATATTTTTTAATGTTTATTTTCTTTATGCTATTTTTTTCCAATTAAATATATATATATATATATATATAATATTTTATTTTGTTAGTAATATTATAAAGAGAAAAAATCTAATAGATTTTGTAATATATTTAATATTAGGAAATATAATATTAATTTTACTTTTGAATATTTTAGAAGATTTTGAAGATTTATTTTCCTAATTAATAATTCAATTTAATAATAATTAAAATACTAATTATTTAATTAATTAATGTAATAGTTTTACATGTCAAATTTTCATTGGCGGTGTACCGGTGTACCGGAAGCCCGGTACACCTTGTGTAACTGATCATCTTCCGCCTTATTCACCCAATATTTTTTAATACTAATATTGGTCAAAACTTGAAATACGTATGTGCCTTATATGGTTTTATCTATGCTGTACCGGGTGGAGTACACCGTGCACATCTTGACCGTAGATTTAATATTATTATATTAAATGCACACGCAATCACCTACATCCGACGTGTATGGTGTATGCATCTACGGTTAAGATGCCACTCGGAGTAATGCTCCCGGAGTAGCATCTCATAAACCTGCCTTATATCAATATAAATTACTTAAAATGAAATATGGTATATAGTAAGTAAAAAATATAATTTCCAAATAAATTAATAAATAAAAGTAAAAAATCATTTATTACAAAAATCTCTAAGGACACATCAAGAAAATTACTCCATTTCATTATTTTTTTTCAACTATAAATAACGTCGTTCCCAACAATTAAAAAAACACAATTTTTAGATCAATTAAAATAAAAAACATGAGGGTTGAAGTTGTTATTTTCATTTTCTTGATGTGGGTTAATGTCTCGGCACAAAACAATTGTAGACTCGAGTGTTTAGATATTTGCCTCAAACCCAATAACTTACCCATATGCATCGCATGTATCCGCCGGTGTCCTCCTGTTCAGAGTCCACCTCAGCAAGATATTACTTCGTTGTCTTCGACTTCAGATGCAGAACCACCTTCTGTCCAGAACGAGATTGAAAATTTCATTAATTTGGCTGAGCAATATAATAGAGAAATAATTGATGAACTTCATTAATAATATATAGTACTTCAATATTGTTTTAATCAATGGAATATCATTATTATTTTGTCACTATGATTTTGTATTGTTTTACATTTCAACTTCTTCTTTATTATTAAAGTCGATAGTACTAATGTTTTCTTATGGAAATGTGAAGATTAAATACGAATCAAAATCAGAATAAAATTAAAATTAATATTAATATTGTGTTCTCACTACTTTTTTTAATGCCCATTGCTGCGGGCTTCATTAGATTTTTTTTTTGGAACGTTCTCACTTTTTAGACAAAAAATTATATGAAAAAAATACTTATATTATTAAATAGAGTATCGACGAATATCAATTTTCTTATCTCACGTGGTCAATATAAACACAAAAAATAACACTATAAGAAATGAGCATGTTCACACTAATGTGGATTTTCTTACACAATTTGAGTGATTTTATTTAATTCTTGGTCAACATGTATTAACTCTTTATTTAATTCTTGGTCAACATGCATTAATAATGATAAAAAATTGTATTATAACTTATTTAGCTAATTATTTATATTAATAAATTATCATATTTTAATTTAAGTAAATGAAATAAATTTGATGTTCACGAATCTCTTATTTTTTTTACTAATACAATAAACACATTTTTTTACCAATACTGTATAAATTAATATTAATTAATAGATAACACTAATATAGAGAAAATATTAGGTGATAACACTGGTATAGTAATAACAATATATGGGAAGAATAATATTATAACAACTATCTATTTAAAATCCGTAATGCTAATTAATCACTTATGTTAATTTACAATTATTTCCTAATGTTTATATGGTAATAAGAATATATGTTAATAACTCTATAATTCAGTCAAATTGTATTTATGCTAATTTAAAATTATTTCCTAATGTTTATATGGTAATAACAATATATGGTAATAACTCTATAATTCGGTCAAATTATACCATAATTAGCGGAAATTAATTTTATTAATATTGATATCAACACTTTAATTATAGCAAGCAAATAAATTTGATATTATCTTTTATTAATATCACTTTAATTATACATATTATTGATTTGAATTTTCAATTTTGAATTGATTCAATTTTACTATAAAATACATACGACTGATTTCAAACGCAATTATATTTTTTTATTCGGTATTCTCCCAATTTAATCATCAAGTTTTTTAATTTTTAAAACTCTTTATATTGCAACATAATTAACTATGGTGTAATATATTTTTTGCAGATTTGTCGGTAAGTACTTTCGTTTATTTGCATAATATATTTTATTAATTTTATAATTAAATAATCTTCTTTTGTTTGTATTTTTTGCAGAACAATGTAAGTATTTATTTTTGTTTTAAAATTTCATTGATAATTTAATCTTCATAGATTGATGGGTATAAATCACATTATTTTTTTTATATATTTTTTACAGGAGTATTATAAGTTTATTATATGTAGTATTTTCTTATTGTTTTTTTGTTATTTGTTTTGATTAATATGTTTTGTAATAGAACTAGATTTGTCATTTTAATTTTGTATGTATTTGTTTTCATTTAGTTAAAATATTTGTTTTGTTCACCGTGAATCTCATGGAGATCAAATTGCTCGAGATTCATTATTATTCTTTTTCATTTAATGTACTGAATTTTTTTGACTCACTCACCTTGAATAATAAAGTTAATTTTTTTTTCTCTTATGCCTCTTAGTGTGCAGCAGAAGATGTTTGGAATGTCACAAGGTAATCACTTCCAAATTAATTAATGGCTCTTTCTCAATCAAGTCAATTAAGGAGTTACTCCCATTTTTAAAATTATGTCTCATAAATTAGTTTTGATTAATTATCTATCAATATTGACATTTCCATAAAACACATGTGTAGTTATAATATAAATCTTTTTTTTTTCATGTGAATTTTTTTAATATTTTTTTCTATTTTTATTTATATTTTTATTTCAATTGAAATTAACTCATTTCATTGTAATATAAATCCTTTTATTTGTAACTTTTTCAAAGGTAATTAATTTTCACCTCTAAATTTATTTATTTATCATTTAGCATTTTATTTGTTTTAATGTGTTTATCTTTTTAATTTACATGTAGTTTTTATATTCAATTTCTTTTTATATATTGTATTAAATAATGTATACTTGCAATTATAAAATTGATAATTCTTTATAATTTATTTTACATGTAGTTTTTATATTCAATTTTTTTTATAATTTTTGTATTAAATAATATATACTTTCAATTATAAGATTGATAATTCTTATCAAATTGAGTTAATAAGAATTCTTTTATTGATATCGAATGATACCTATATAATAATAATATCAATAAGAGAACTAGAAAAAAAAGAAACGATATATTTATTGATTCTTATTAATCTATTACTTTCCAACTAATAAATATGAATTACATAATACATTTTTTTATTTCTATATATATTTCTATATTTTTATTATTGATTTATTACTTATGCATTAATTAAATATTCTTAATGACAGTGATAAGAATAAAAAAAATCATTTCATGTAAACTAATATAATTTATTTATTTTTTTATAAATAAAAATTTGTTTTTAGAGCATCTCGAATGGTATACCCAAACATATGTATAATTTAGTGACACATCACTTGACACATCACATATATTTTGTAACTATCAATTTGTACCTCAATGTCCCAATGGTGTAAGATGAAATTGTTCACTTTTTGGCATGTGGGACCCACACAACAAGACACAATACAAATTGTACCCAGTATCTAATATTAAATACTCTCTTTTTTCTCTCTCCTATTTGTACCTCATCTCCCAATGGTATACCTAGGTACAATTCTTGCCACATGTGAATTGTACCTACCATTGGGGATGCTCTTATATATATTTTTTTTTTTTTTGATAAGGAGGAGAGACGAGAAACTCCACCCCCACCCGATCGGAGGTCCCTCGATCGGGTAGGATGTAAATCGAGGAATGTGCCCGAGTAGCAGACACCTGTGCGAGAGAGCCAACAGGTCGAACCCCAGGACAAACCTTCATAATATTTCAATGAAAATTTGTCCCACCCCAGATTCGAACCCTGCGTCGCCGGGGAATTACACCCACATCATCACAGGCCTTACCACTCGGCTATGCTCCTGGGGACGCTCTTATATATTATTAATGTTTATATCGTGTTATTGTATGTAAATTGAAATATGAAGATTTCTAATTAACAATATATATAAAAGACAATTTTTAAAAACACTTTTGGTTAACAAATAGGAAAATTGATTTACGCACGGGCAAACTCAATATTTGTTTAAAGTTGATATATATTTTTATAAATATTCAATATTTAAGCACAATTGCATGTTGCAATTCATGAGTAATTAATAAGATTGAGTTGAAACACTTACAATAACATGGAAATTTTTACAAGTAGAATAATATGCTAAATTGTAAATAGGTAATTAAAAATTAGTTATTTCATTCTAATATAATATACATATTTTAAACATATTTATTTTTTATTTGAACCAAATTTAATTATTTTTTTATAATATGTTAGACGAATGAAAAATAATATAATTTATATTATTTACATTAATTTTTTATGATTTTTTTTCTAACCAAAAAATTTAATGTAAATATTTCCAAAAAATTTACATTAAATATTCTTGTGCATCGCACAGAGAATTATTACTAGTAAATGATAATTCCATATTTTTGTGATTGGTCCAATCTATACATATCCCTTCTAATTCAGCCAAATAATAGCTCGATATATACGTTAATAATGTATAATAAACATTAGACGGCTCATGTTATTATAATTTATAAACAATAAAATTAAATCAATAAGAGAAAATCTTTAACTATTTCATAATTACTCCATATTATGCATCACAATTAAATTACAAATTTTATTATTTTCTTTATTTTAAAAATAAAAATAAATTAATAAAACAAATTGATGGAAAATAGTTGAATCACAAAATAAAAAAATAATTCAACAATTTAATTTTATTAATTATACAATAATTCATCATTAATAATTCGTATGAATTTTTTATATTACAAGCGAACAATATGTTAGTTTTTAAGATCGTAACCTGACTATGATACCACTTGTTACGGGACAAAGCTCTGAACGCCACACGATCAAGACCGGTGCCACTAAATACTACTTGTTGCAGATCGATGATGTATAGTACGAATAATAATGCGGAATACCGAAAATAACTCAACAATAAAAGAGAAGACAAGGAATTTACGTGGAAACCCAAATCGGGAAAAACCACGAGAGGAAAGACGAGAACTTTCACTATAATATTGTTCACGATTACAAGGATTGATATATACTCTAAAACTCTCTAATCTCACACAATATTATCACAAGTGTCTCTCTTGGTGTTCAACACACATCTGATTGTGTCCATGGAGATCCCTATTTATAGGTGTAGAAAGCCTATAAAATTGGAAACAATTAGAATTAGGAATAAATTTTATTCCTAATATATGACTCCTAAATCCATAATGAATAGAATTATATTTAATATAATTCTAATTTTCTTAAGGGATAATTGTAGGCTAGTAGCTGACCTATATATATGCACTTTTGTACTTCGGTTACTCACCTTGCAATCTGTACACCCGACTAGCTGAACTATGACGAAATTGCATTTTCATTTGAAAAGGGGCGGTTTCTGACCACACGTGAATTGCACGTGATGTCCCATGCCAGATGTCGCGTTTTGCTTGGACTGAAGATACAAATTACATTAATAACCCTGGAGTCATTTTTCAATTTATAAAATGTTATATATTAAACTTAATTGGGCATAAGTCTTCAAAATTTCCCAATTCAATATTCGGGGAAGAACACAAACAAAACCTAACCCTAATTTCGACATCTCGTCCCTAAATCCTTATCACAGGATGTCCAGAAATTCGTCCACAAATCAAATCTCCATTGAAGAGCTTTGTATGTGCGGGAATCCATTGGTGAGAAAAACGTCATGGTCCGACGCGAATCCGGGAAGGAGGTTCTTGGCATGCGAAAAATTTCGGGTAAGTAATCTCGGTTGGATCCTCAATTTCATGTTCTTAGTAAATAATTGAACTTTATTCTCCTTGAATCTCCCAATGTTCATCGATTTGAAATAAAAAAAACTCGAACCCTAATTTTCTGGAATTTGGGGAAATCATCTCGATTGAATCCTCAATATCATGTCTTTAGTAAATAATTGAATATTCATTCACACTTAATCTCCCAATTTCATCGATTTGAAATCTGAGAATCGAACCCTAATATTATGTTTTTTTGGGAAACCCTAATTTTGCAGAATTTTGGGGGTTGCAAGAAGTTTATTTGGGTCGACCCACCTGCTTGTGAAAGATGCTCTCAAATCATACCTGGGCTGCTTAGGAACATAAATTCGAAAGAATCGGCTTTGAAGATGCTGGATTTGAAGACTTTGGAGATGAAGAAAACCATTTTGAAAATGCAGATTACTCTTGTTGTTGGATTTGTGGTGATTTTGATTTATGTTTTTAAATCTTAAGATAGTAGGGTTGGTTTATGTAATGTGATTTTCTGTTGATTTATACTGAATTTGAAAGTGCAATGTAATGTGATTTTATGGTGATTTATGAAATGTTGGTTTAAGTTATTCTCTTATTTCCTGGTATAAATTCACAATACATAAACCAAAAGTCTGTTCACATAAACAACTTAATCAACTTCACAATACATGACATAATAACCTGTTCACAAAATAACTTGTTCAAAAGCAACAGATACACATACCAAATCAATAACTTGTCACTGAAGCACCAAAATAAGACAAAAAAGACATACACCAATGTTCCCAAACCAAGACATTAACATTCATTACACATAACATCAACTGATCAAGAGTTTTCAAAGCCAATTATCATCATTGTTGTATGCATTCAGGAGGTCCTTGTTGCCAATTCATCACCTTCATTGGTGAAGCTGTGAAAGTTGGCACTGTTGGAATAGGTGACCGGCGAGCCAACGGTTGGCCGAGCGGTTAACCGTATTCCGTTATATAACGGTTTATTTCGTTAATTAATGAAACCTATATTAATGGCATATACTATATCTGCTCCCAATGTTGAATCATAGATATAGTCCTGTACAGTTACACATGTTGTATGAATTCGGTTTTGTGGAAACCGAGAGATAATTCTGTTAACGCAACGTAACTGGTCAAACTCAATTCCTAGTCGATGGGTTACGCCAATAACAAGGATACCCGGCCTTTCCCCCTTGAGACTAACACTTAGTGTATGTGGGCTAATCTCGAGCCTCGGTGTTGGGACATCGACATACTTGAGTGGGTGCTCACTGTTGATGAGTTCACTGAACTCCCTCTCCCTGGAATCTCTAAGTGGTTATCACTGATCGAGTAGAGAATTCCATAATATAGTTGTACACAATTAATCCTTAAGACCCAGACATCACCGTGACTTCATCAGAGGACTAGCTGTATCGTGACGTGTCTCTGATTCCCTGGAAAGGGAGTAAGTCGAAAAAGGAGACAATGTTCGTGCAGTTCGAAATCTGATGTGAAGTCTGTGCATGGTAGTAGGGGATCTGATCGCTTGATATAGATCATGGATGTCCTGTGTGTTCTGATGGTTCGTAGTCCCGGAATCTCTGGCCAGAGTTGAATAGTGAGGTGATTAGAGAAATGTGTTTCTCTGAATCAATCACGACTGGATTTTACGAAACCTAGAACGTACGCACAGTTATCAAACTCAACAAGAGATCTCGATTAACCAATATCTCTAGTTTGATCGGGACATATGTATCGGAGGGATCGTACTGTACGCTAACTATATTACAAGGTTCTTGCAGGCACTTCATTTGTATCTAGGGAATTAGTGAAGCGTGGCTGCTAGACGCTCGTCACTGATTCGTTGGGCACCGACTTGTTCGGAGATTAAATAATATGATTATTAATCTAAAACTCTTGGGAGTAGTTGAAATAAGAACAATATGTTGTTCGAATCACAATATGTTGTGAGCCCACGGCTAGTTATACACCTGAACCATTGAGGGTCACATTCTCGTGTAAACCGATCCTTGAATACGATCATGTATTAATTAACTGTTAATTAAGTACATATAGTCGGAGGTTAATATGATTGAATCCGAGATTCATAATTGTGATTATGAGTTGGAAATAATAATGAGCTAAAGAAAACGGACACGATGGTGTACACTTTCTATTTTGGGAAATTTCCCGATTTAGCAGTACCCCTGAAATGGGCTTTCCGATTTTGTGAAATTGGAAATTTTTATTTTTATCTCATATTGATGAGAAAATTAAAACGAGAAAGAAAATATAATCGTTATATTTTTCGGAGATGAAATTGATTGTCAATTTTGGAGAAACGTAATGACGGCTAATGTATTGGGCCGGCTAGGGTTAATGGATCCGATCCATTAGGGTTTGAGCCCAACAAGCTCCTTTCTTCACCTATAAAAGGAGCTCCATAGGCATGAGAATAAACACACCAAAGTGAAGAGCTCAAAACCCTAGCCTCACTTTCTCTCCTCTCCTCTCCTCTCTCCCTCTCGTCCGCCCCCTCGGCTCCTCTCTCGGAGGACCGCCGACAACCGGAGCCGCCGCCCGCCGCCGCCTAGTGCCGCCGCCGGCAGCCGCCTCCCCTCGCCGGAATCCGATTCCGACACCGTTTTTCCCGGCCCGTTTTTCCCGTCGTATTCTCCCTTACGTGTTTCTAGTGCAATACGTAAGTTGGATTACCTATACGAGGTGAAACCTGATTAGACGAGAGACGCCGAAGGAACGCCCGAGCACAGCCCAAGTCGCGCCCGTGCGCTCCAGCCGTGACACACGAGTCCAGCCGAGAGCCCCGCCACTCGCCGGCTCTCCCCGCACATGACCCGTGCCGTCCCCGCGTCGCATCCGCGCGACTTCCGACGAACCTAGTTTCGTCCGATGAATCCCTGACGATTAAATTCAGATTTAATTGTTTGCGTTAAATGTTTGCGCTATGTACTGTTAATGTTTGCGATAAAGAAAAATTAATTGTGATTAATTTAAATGTCAATTAAATTCAAATTGATTCAAATTAAATAATATGATTATCTTAATTGTCAATTTGACGCAAACTGATTATGTGCACATGTTTACGTAATTAATTATATATGTGTAATTAATTAATTTGATTAAATTAATTGCACCATTCAAGTTGATTAGAATTAAATAATATGATTATGTTATGCAAATTAATTATGTACGTATGTTTACATAAACTCAAGTTGATTAGAATTAAATAATAAGATTATGTTAATTGTCAATTTGACGCAAATTAATTATGTCTGCGTAATTAATTGTAATATATTAATATGATTAATATAATTGCGCTAGAATTAATATATTAATATGATTAATATAGTTGCGCTAGAAGTAATTAATTTATATGATAAATATAATTGCGCCCGATTTAATTTATGTAGTATGGGATGCATGAATTAAATATTTAATTATTTGATAATTAAATTAAATGATGAATTATTTATTCTAATAGATTTGAATAAAATCAATTAATGCATGTAATATTGAAAATATGATTTTCAATAAAATAAAATAAATATAATGTAAAATGTTTACATTAATGAAAAACGGTTTTTCATAAAATTTTTGTTTTCCGCTGCGTATACATGCACGATCCCCAAAAGTGGTATCAGAGCGTAGGTTCTGAAATTGATTAATTGTCTATGAATATAATCGCCTTAAGCATGCTGTTTGTTGAATTGATTGATTTAATGTTGTTTAATTGGGACTTAGTTGTTTCTATTAAGATATTTATTTTTATCTAATAGATTGAAACAATGCCTAATTTGTTATCAAGTAACAATTCAATGTCGAACATGAATGCACCTCGGGGAGTGATTCATCTAGACTTGTTTTTGTTAAAACAAATTAGAGACATCGAGCCATTTGATGGCATGATTCGATGGTCTACTCGGCTCCCCCATTTATGGGAGATAGGGTCGCTCACATGATGAATCGCTGGTTAGAAACTTCGAGTTTCACTTACGAGACATCACGTTTTGATTATTAAGATATTAATAAATTGAAATAGAAAGGAAGTATCAATATTTAATTTAGTGAAATTATTTATTGACCAATTACATAATAGATTTAAATATTCGATCAACAAGGTGATAGATTAATTAATTGATTTAATTGTTAAATCAAGTTAATTAATAGAGCACCATTTAATTTGCATACCTCGTTTTAATTGTGATTAAATGCTATGTGAATTATGTGAGATATATATTGTGATATATGTTATGATCGTATGTGCTCGTTAGGATGACCTATAGAGGACATAGTTGTTAAGAATCAACAATCGATCACTCACTTCATTCTCTCCTGAGAATGTATAACGATTATTCTGATGAGATAACAAACCTATACTCCTCCATTCTCTCCCGAGAATGTATATCAAGCCTTAAAGGAGAACCGATGTGTCGTTCTTTCTCCTTTCCTTCTACCGACAATAAATTATGTGAAAGCCACTTACAAGTAGTATGGTATGCCGTGTTAGCGGGGAGTACTGCTTGTGAGTTAAGCTGTAATTTATTGACATAAGATGGAGAGGTGTTAGCTACGATTCTTTTAAATGTGTGTGGTCGGATAGATTAACTATGGGCTTACACATGTTTACTGGAGTCCAACTTTCACTTCTCAGATCGGTAGGTCGGTCTTGACACATGGTTGACTTTGAAGGGTACGATTAACGTAGTTCATTGTCATGGTGAGGAAAAGTAATCTTTAGGGTCACATAGAGATGTGATTGAAAATGTTTCTACCTTTAGGTGAATGTAATCGGGCTAGATTAACTACGGGTTATATTCACGCTATTGGACCTAAAGCCCAACTAAGGAAAAATAAGTTTTCCCGTCTGTCTGCTAGAGGATAGTGGAATTCGAAAAATTTAGTGGGAGGCAATTAAATGATAAAGACCATACATTTAATTGTAATCATTAATAACGAATTATCTCAATGTGAATCTTCTTAATATTTCTCAGTAATATTCTCTAAGATATCCCGTAACATCGATACTCGACCAATCCAAACTCACTGGCCCAAACCATTTGAATTGGAATCTCAATCTTGTGATTTAAAATGATGAGTGCCTCTATGTACTTGAGAATAGATTATTTGATAATCTCACTCAACCTTTGACTGCTGAGGAATGCCACTCATGAGAAGTGGATTTCTAGTTCTTATGAATCGTTCATTATGAACTACAACATGAACAAAGCTCGATCCTTCAATGGATAAGTTGTTCAAGATGTTGATCAAAGAGTCAACCATCAATACGAGAAATTTGTTCTCATTATTGCTTCTTCATGAAAGAAATGTTCTTCTTGAAGAAAATGACGAAAATGGTTTCCGGTCTAAGCATAAAGATGGATAAAGGTGATACTAGAAGGGCGACTAAGAACAAGGTCAACAAATGAGTTGAGCTTGCCATCGTTGTGTGAATAAAGGCCATTGGGCCATAACTGCTAAAATGCCTTGGGCAGAAACGTTCTGACAAAGGTTCGTATTGGGTTATAGTTATTCTATTGTTTTGAACAATTGATTATTTGTTTCGTCTAAATTTAGAAACCTGCTATTAATAGAAATGTTCTATTATTAGATCTTCTATATTTGATATAGAAGGTAAAGGTTTTAATTTTGTTTTGGAAATCCGATTTCCTTTATACAAAAGAAAGCAAATATGATTTGCTAAAGACGATAAACAAATAAACAAGAATGAACTAAACCCAAATATCAGCAATGGATAGAAGTCAAAACCCCGCACAACTTTAGCACGCTAGTTGAGTGTGTTGAAGATCTATTGGATTTGATCCAAACGGAGATGTGTGATCCACTAATGTGTTACTGGTGGGGGTGGTTTTCAACTACCAAATGTACTTATGAAGTACACGTCTCTAATTTTGAAGTGTTCAATAATTTTAGACATCAAAGTAGGAAACCAACTTGGTTGCTATATTACGATATGATCGTGGTGATAAATATTTAAGCACCAAGATTATTGACTATCTAAAGGAGAATACGATTCTCTGGCAATGGACTCCGTCTGGAACTCCTTAATTGTATTGAGTGTCCGAATGTTGGAATCAAACTTTGTTAGACATGGTTCGATCCACAAAGGGGTTCACCAAATTGTCGACGAAACTGTAAAAGTCCTGCACTTTTGACAGTCGTCCATTTGCTAAATAGTGTTACCACCAAAGCAGTAAAAACCACACCATATGAACTTGGGCACTCCCGTATCCTGCTTGCGTGAAGCGGCTAGTGGGAGATAAGTTGGATAGTAGATCCGACTTATGCCATTTTGTGGGGGTATCCTGAACATTCACAAGGATACATGTTCTACTATATTTCTAAAACAAAATGTTTGTCTAAAGAAATGTTGCCTTCTTAGCGAAGAAGTTTCTATTCGATAGAAAAGGCAATATAGTAAATCTCGAAATAGTTCGAGAATATGAACCACACTATGAAGTTCAAATACAAGTACTTGGAGATGAACCAATTCAACAAACCACTAATATACCTCTTCATCTATCGGTTCGTAAATCCGAAAATGTTCGGAAGGTACCTGGTAGACGGTTCCATCTTGATAATGATCAAGATAAAGTTGACGATGGATATGATCCAATAAACTTCAACTGATTCGTATTGGATACGAATATGGGACATTGGCTTATTGCCATGAAATTCATAATGGACTGTATGTACTCCAACAAGGTTTGACCTTGGTAGATCCACCAAAGGGAATCGTTCCCAAAGGCTGCATATTGATCTATTAATTATGACGTGAGAGTATATATATAAAGGTGTGACCTTTAAAGCAAGGATGATGGCGAAAGAAGTTACTCAAAGACAATGTTTTGTTTATGAGGTAATCTTTCCATCAGTCGCTATGCTTAAGTCCATTACAATTTTGCTGGCCATTTCTGCATAGTACGACTATGAGATATGGAAAATAGATATGAGGTCTACTTTCCTTGAATGTGATATTATGGAAGAGTTGTAGCGCAGCCGGAAGGCTTCATATTTTCTGGAAAGGAGCAAAAGGTTTGCATACTCCAGCGATCCATTTATGGATTGAAACGAGCATCCCTAAAATGGAACATGTGTTTTAAATACAATAGTCAAAGCGTTGACTTGGTATAAAACTTAAAGGTACCTTGTATTCAAGAAGGTTAGTGGGAGCGCAGTGAAATTTAAGTGTTGTACGTTGATGACATACTAATCATAGGGATGATTGAGTGATGTTGCAGTCAACGAAAGCACGGTTATCCACACGTTTCTCGAATAAAGGATTTGAGGAGAGGCATCCTACGTATTGTGATACGTTACTATAGATATAGATCTAGAAGGATGCAAAATCTTCTCAATCCTTGTACATAGAAACTGTTTCTGAAATGGTTTAGCATGGAAGAATCCTGAAGAGATTCTTGCCAATGTCCCATAGGGTTCATCTCTCGTAATTCGTGTAACTGTAATGTTGATGGAATTCGAGGAGATGAAATGGACAACACATATATCTCCGCACTAGGGAGCATTATGTATGGCATGCTGTGTACTAGACGTGATATTAAAAATGTTGTGAGTGTCACAAGTGAATATCAGTCGAACCCAAGACCGGCTTATTTGAAGTCGTGAAGGACGAAATCCTTGAGCACTAGCAATCAAAAGCATTAAGGAATTGTTCTTAGTCTATGGGAGGTCCGAGTTGAATTTAGAGGTACTTGCGAACTCTAGTTTTCAACCGGATGTGGATGACTAAAAGTCGATATCGGGATTCATATTCGAGCTTAGAGGTGGTGTCGTATGCTGGAATGGTTCCTGCAAACGACTAATGATTCTACCACGAGAACCTGAATATGTTGCAGCATCTAAAGCTGTAAAAGAGACTGTTTTGGACACGGAACTTTATCCAAATGTTGGTTATAGTTCCGGACGCAAATAATCAAGTAACTTGTACTGTGATTATACGGTGTCCTGTAGCGAATGCTAAGGAACCGAGATCTCATCAGAAGTCCAAACATGTACTTGAGAGAATATCATGTGATCTAAGAGATCAATGACAGAGGTGACGTCTGAGTCGAGAGTGTCACTTCGGAAGATAACTTTGTAGATCCCTGTACCAGGCCTTTATCTGAATATGTCCGCGAGAAACATCGAGAGTGGATGGGACTAAGATTCATGGATAGTTGGCTCTAGGTCAAGTGGGAGATTGTTGGAATAGGTGACCGGCGAGCCAACGGTTGGCCGAGCGGTTAACCGTATTCCGTTATATAACGGTTTATTTCGTTAATTAATGAAACCTATATTAATGGCATATACTATATCTGCTCCCAATGTTGAATCGTAGATATAGTCCTGTACAGTTACACATGTTGTATGAATTCGGTTTTGTGGAAACCGAGAGATAATTCTGTTAACGCAACGTAACTGGTCAAACTCAGTTCCTAGTCGATGTATGGGTTACGCCAATAACAAGGATACCCGGCCTTTCCCCCTTGAGACTAGCACTTAGTGTATGTGGGCTAATCTCGAGCCTCGGTGTTGGGACATCGACATACTTGAGTGGGTGCTCACTGTTGATGAGTTCACTGAACTCCCTCTCCCTGGAATCTCTAAGTGGTTATCACTGATCGAGTAGAGAATTCCATAATATAGTTGTACACAATTAATCCTTAAGACCCAGACATCACCGTGACTTCATCAGAGGACTAGCTGTATCGTGACGTGTCTCTGATTCCCTGGAAAGGGAGTAAGTCGAAAAAGGAGACAATGTTCGTGCAGTTCGAAATCTGATGTGAAGTCTGTGCATGGTAGTAGGGGATCTGATCGCTTGATATAGATCATGGATGTCCTGTGTGTTCTGATGGTTCGTAGTCCCGGAATCTCTGGCCAGAGTTGAATAGTGAGGTGATTAGAGAAATGTGTTTCTCTGAATCAATCACGACTGGATTTTACGAAACCTAGAACGTACGCACAGTTATCAAACTCAACAAGAGATCTCGATTAACCAATATCTCTAGTTTGATCGGGACATATGTATCGGAGGGATCGTACTGTACGCTAACTATATTACAAGGTTCTTGCAGGCACTTCATTTGTATCTAGGGAATTAGTGAAGCGTGGCTGCTAGACGCTCGTCACTGATTCGTTGGGCACCGACTTGTTCGGAGATTAAATAATATGATTATTAATCTAAAACTCTTGGGAGTAGTTGAAATAAGAACAATATGTTGTTCGAATCACAATATGTTGTGAGCCCACGGCTAGTTATACACCTGAACCATTGAGGGTCACATTCTCGTGTAAACCGATCCTTGAATACGATCATGTATTAATTAACTGTTAATTAAGTACATATAGTCGGAGGTTAATATGATTGAATCCGAGATTCATAATTGTGATTATGAGTTGGAAATAATAATGAGCTAAAGAAAACGGACACGATGGTGTACACTTTCTATTTTGGGAAATTTCCCGATTTAGCAGTACCCCTGAAATGGGCTTTCCGATTTTGTGAAATTGGAAATTTTTATTTTTATCTCATATTGATGAGAAAATTAAAACGAGAAAGAAAATATAATCGTTATATTTTTCGGAGATGAAATTGATTGTCAATTTTGGAGAAACGTAATGACGGCTAATGTATTGGGCCGGCTAGGGTTAATGGATCCGATCCATTAGGGTTTGAGCCCAACAAGCTCCTTTCTTCACCTATAAAAGGAGCTCCATAGGCATGAGAATAAACACACCAAAGTGAAGAGCTCAAAACCCTAGCCTCACTTTCTCTCCTCTCCTCTCCTCTCTCCCTCTCGTCCGCCCCCTCGGCTCCTCCCTCGGAGGACCGCCGACAACCGGAGCCGCCGCCCGCCGCCGCCTAGTGCCGCCGCCGGCAGCCGCCTCCCCTCGCCAGTATCCGATTCCGGCACCGTTTTTCCCGGCCCGTTTTTCCCGTCGTATTCTCCCTTACGTGTTTCTAGTGCAATACGTAAGTTGGATTACCTATACGAGGTGAAACCTGATTAGACGAGAGACGCCGAAGGAACGCCCGAGCACAGCCCGAGTCGCGCCCGTGCGCTCCAGCCGTGACACACGAGTCCAGCCGAGAGCCCCGCCACTCGCCGGCTCTCCCCGCACATGACCCGTGCCGTCCCCGCGTCGCATCCGCGCGACTTCCGACGAACCTAGTTTCGTCCGATGAATCCCTGAGGTACTTACGATTAAATTCAGATTTAATTGTTTGCGTTAAATGTTTGCGCTATGTACTGTTAATGTTTGCGATAAAGAAAAATTAATTGTGATTAATTTAAATGTCAATTAAATTCAAATTGATTCAAATTAAATAATATGATTATCTTAATTGTCAATTTGACGCAAACTGATTATGTGCACATGTTTACGTAATTAATTATATATGTGTAATTAATTAATTTGATTAAATTAATTGCACCATTCAAGTTGATTAGAATTAAATAATATGATTATGTTAATTGTCGATCTGATGCAAATTAATTATGTACGGATGTTTACATAAACTCAAGTTGATTAGAATTAAATAATAAGATTATATTAATTGTCAATTTGACGCAAATTAATTATGTATGCGTAATTAATTGTAATATATTAATATGATTAATATAATTGCGCTAGAATTAATATATTAATATGATTAATATAGTTGCGCTAGAAGTAATTAATTTATATGATAAATATAATTGCGCCCGATTTAATTTATGTAGTATGGGATGCATGAATTAAATATTTAATTATTTGATAATTAAATTAAATGATGAATTATTTATTCTAATAGATTTGAATAAAATCAATTAATGCATGTAATATTGAAAATATGATTTTCAATAAAATAAAATAAATATAATGTAAAATGTTTACATTAATGAAAAACGGTTTTTCATAAAAATTTTGTTTTCCGCTGCGTATACATGCACGATCCCCAACAGGCACTGCAGGTTGAGTTTGAACTGCAGGTTGAGCTGGAACTGCAGGTTGAGTTGAAAACAGTGGTTGTGAAAATGAAATGTGTCTATTTACTGGAAGCCTCTAGAGGACACTTGTACCCTGGGACATTTGCTCAAAAACACTTTCAAGAGACCTCTTCCCTAGCTCAAAAGAACTTACAACAGCAGGTTCTTTTTTCTTTGGTTCAATAACAGCAGGTTCCCTTCTCTTTGGTTCAACAGCAGCAGGTTCATTTATCTTTGGTTCAACAGCAGGTTCCTTTCTCTTTAGATTCTCTTTTGACTGCACAAAACCATGATCACAGATAGATTTCAGAAACATATAACATATAACATATAACTTAAAACTTAAGAAACATAAGAAAAAAAACACATAAAGTTACCTGTTTTTTCAATGAAGAGCCAACTGCAACTTGTTTTCCCTTATTCTTGGCCTTTGTCACTTCAACCTTTGTTGCCTGAGTTGACTTGAATCTTGGGCTACTTCTCACAGCAGAAATTAAGGGTCCAGCATTGAAATCACAACTAACATGCTCTAAACTATCACAATTACTCAGCCCAGTCATACTTACATAAAATTGCAGAGGCCCTTGTAAACCAACAAAAGCTGCCATGACCCGCAAATCTTCTTTTGTCACTTTCTCAGCTTCAACATAATCAATATAATCTACCTTGCCACCAAGATAATCCTTCGTTCCAAGGATATCCAGCAAGAAACGGCCTGAATGGTCGAGAATGATAGTGCAGACATCTACTAGACCTTCGTACTCAACCAAGAGCTGCCCATCTTGGAAATCCACTGAATCTTTCCTCACTTGCCACGACATTGCGAGATTTTGGGGTTTATGATTTCTGAACTTCTGAAATCTATTTGCGAGATTTAGGGTTTCTGGATTAGTGAAATCGTATTGGGGAAATTAGGGTTCTTACAGGGTAGATTTGGGAGAGAGATGCGGGTTTTTTGAAAATGGAATTGGGGAGAGGTTAGAGTTTTCTGAAAATTGAAGTGTTGTAAGAATGAAGAGTGAAATCGTTTTCTTGCCTAAAACCGTTCTTTTCATTAAACATTTATTTTCATTTATTAATTAAATGGAAATGTCGAGATTGCCCTCTCTCAGCTGATAGAAAATAAATACTGGTCACGTGCAATTCACGTGTGGCCGGAAACCGCCCCTTTTCAAATGAAAATGCAATTTCGTCATAGTTCAGCTAGTCGGGTGTACAGATTGCAAGATGAGTAACCGAAGTACAAAAGTGCCTATAGGTCAGCTACTAGCCTACAATTTTCTTAAATAAGGAAACAAAATTCTTACGGATTCGAGTCATATTTTAACAATAAAAATATTAATTTTTTATTGAAAAACAATTTCAATGTATTTTTTTTTCTTTATATCATTATGAATACAAATAAATTAATAAATTAATCAATTTAATTGAGTCTAGATAAACTTGAAATACAAAAAAAATTATTCATTAAACATCACAAACAATTACTGTATTATACAAAACATTAATCTAGTTATTAAATTTAAATAGGTGTATTAGTTTTGGGAGGTGTGTAAACATGTGTAAATATCCATTGCCATATTAATTACATTAAACTTGGGCTAGGAACCTATCCCTTATTAAAGCCCATTTGTAGAGGTTGGCCTTGGCCCATATCTGAATAATCGTTTTTTTTTTTTCCTTTCTTTTTTCTAAATTCCCAATCGGCCAATCCAACAATACCCTAATTCCTAAAACAAGAAACGTATTCTCCCCGCTTCATCTTCCTCGCTTGCCTCTGCGTGAATCGTAAGCTTGTTCTAGTTTCTTCCCCTGCAATTCCAGGTAAGACGATTTTTTTCGTTCGTTAGTCATATTTGTTCTCCTGTTTTGTCTGCAAGTTTTTTGGGCAGCGCCGATTAGGTGTTTGATGAAATGTCTGAGACAAATTGTTCCTCAATTTTTACTTTAGATCTAAAGTGAACTGTCTTAATCGATTTATCAGTACTCGGAGAGTTTTAAAAATTGAAACGAAAATCTTGCATCTTTTTTAAAAATGAAAGATTTTTATGTAGGTAGATATGGCTTTGGTTGTTATCTGTGGTCAGCCCTGCAGCGGAAAGTCAACAGCAGCATCCTTCCTCCTCAAAGCCCTCGAAGAAACCGAACCCAAACCTTCTGTCCGAATCATCAACGAGTCTTCGTTCCACCTCGACCGAAACCAGAGCTATGCCGACATGCCTTCCGAGAAAAATCTAAGAGGAGTTCTTCGATCCGAAGTCGACAGGTCACTCTCCCGAGATAACATCATCATAGTCGACTCTCTGAACAGCATCAAAGGTTACAGGTACGAACTCTGGTGCTTGGCCCGAGCAGCTGGGACCCGCTACTGCGTCTTCCACTGCGATGCTGACGTCAGCGATTGCCGGAAATGGAACGAAGAACGAAGGGAGGGATCGAGACAAGCGTACTACGACGAGACAATATTCGAGGATTTGGTGAGGAGGTTCGAGAGGCCCGACAGCAAGAACCGTTGGGATTCGCCCTTGTTCGAGGCTTTCCCGTCTAGGGACGGGATTGTAATTTCGTCTCACGCGATAGTCGAGGCGGTTAGTTACCTGACGAAGAAAGTCGACTCGAGAACGAAGGATGTGAAGATTTTGCAGCCGACTATTGCGACCCAAGGGGGGCGGGCGGCGGAGGCTAATTCCCTTTACGAGATGGATAGGGCGACTCTGGAGGTGGTGAGTGCGATTGTGGAGGCGCAGTCTCGGGCCTTGGGAGGCCCGATCAATGGAGTGTCTGTTGGGCCTGGATTGCCGAGTGTTGAGATCTCGAGGCCCGTTGGGCTGCCTGAGCTGCGGAGGCTGAGGCGGACTTTTATTAAGCTGACGGGACAGTCGAGCTTGAGCGGGCCGCCGCCGCCTTCCGACGCGGATAGTGCCAAGAGGATGTTTGTGGATTACTTGAATAGACAATTGGGGAACTAACTAATCATGCTCTGCGTTCATGGTGAATTTGGAGATTTGAAGTTGCCTTGTATGAGTGTGTATTACTTTTCTGTATTATTCTTTGTTTACTTTTTTTATTTTATTTAAATTAGAGGTGTGACTTTACATTTTTTGAGTTGGGATTGGAACAAACAAATATAGAAAATGTTACCATTGGTCAAAAAACTGAATTTATCGTGTTAGGTATATTCAATTTTTTGTATCGCTAACTTAAGGAAAATAATTGATATATTTCGGTTGTTTACTTCGGTATGCAACAGCAAAAATCTTTATAATTTGGTATATCAATGTTTTTGTTATAATTCTTTATTTTAATATGATATTAATATAATTTTTTTGATATAGAAATTTTGGATACAATGTCGGTTTTTTTGATATAGAAATTTTGGATACAATGTCGGTCCTAAATGCGAGGTTTTGTGGGTCTGGAAACACGGCTCATTCTATGCTAGCTCATGGTTAACATTATAGATCTAATGTCATGTGTAACTTATTTTTTTTCTCTACATAAGTTTTATTTCTAACATTTTTACAAATATACATTGCAAAATATCAATGGGTTAGACGTCATAGTAGTACCCATTATTCATTAAGGTAGTATGGAAAAAACCCTGAAAACACCAAAAATAGTGTAATCCACTATAAGAGCATTCTCAATGGTAGGTACAAATCCTATGTGGCCAAAATTTGTAACTAGGTATACTATTGGGGAAGAATGTACAAATTAGGAAAGAGAAAATTGAGTATCTAATATTGGATACTAGGTACAAATTTGTTTTGTGTCTTATCCTATGGGTCCCACATGCATAAAAATTAAAAAGTGAAAAATTGTACCTCAAACCATTGGGATGATGAGGTACAAATTGATAGGTATAATTATTTTGTGACATGTCAACTAAATTGTACCTCAACAACACGAGGTACACCATTGAACTTAATTATATGAACTTATCTCTTTGGAACATGTGCATGAGTATTTATATTGCTTTAGCTACAGTGTTGTAATCACTCTAAATCCTTTAAGCTAAAGCAAGCTCTAATTTCTTGTAAATACAAGGCAACGTGTTTAAGCCAAATGCAATGATTTACGCACCAACTTACGTATGTACTACTCATCATGAATCATCTTATCTCAATATTTATTATCGTCATTTCGATTATTCGTCGTTTGCATATTTATCAAGTGTAAAAATTAATAAAATAAGATTGATAATCAGAGTTTGCACCATTTAAATTGAAATTAAAATTTAATGGATTGGTTTAAATAAGTAATTTGACCCAACACATCACCTTAATTAACGCACGTCACAAAATAAATCAAGAATGAAGAAAATAATGCTTTGGATTATTTGTCCTTCATATAAAAAAACCTCAAATTTCAATGTTATTGACATTTGACATCAACGTGTGACAAGAAATACTACAAAATATGGTTAGTTAATTTATAAGGTAATCATTCACAACCATTAATCACATGGATTTAAATTTTGAAAACAAGTTCGAATTAATTATTCTTGCTTTTCTTAATTAACGTGGTACTTAAAAACAAGTTAAGTGTAATTAATGTATGCGTTTAGAAATATGTTTAGAAATATGTTTATTGTAGTTTGGTTACACAACCATTTAATCACACACATCTCCTTATCAAATCAAACACAACACATTTCTTTCTTTGTGATGAAAAATTGCAAACAACAATAAATATGTAGGTGGGCCAAAACACAATAAATCTCAACACTTATTTTTTTGAAAATGTACTCACTAAAAAAAATAAATCATTTTTTTTTGTAAATTACTATAAATTATGTATAAATATATAATAGTTGGTGATAATATTATACTTCATTTCTCCCATAATAAAATTGAATAATTTATTTCTCATCATTTTATATTGTTATGAGTGTATTTATATACTTATGAGTTATGAGTGTGCGTGCAATTTACCGACTCCAATTACATGAGGAATTTATCAAAAACACAGCCGTTAAATTAGTATATTTATTTTCACAATTATAGAGAACCCACGCTTCCGAAAAAGCTGCTCACACAAGTTCCTCTCTCTAAATGTCAATGGCGAATCCAGGGTCAGCTGCTTAACCGCCGTGGATACCTCTCATTCTGTTTCTGTATCCACGCACTTCCACCGCCGGTGAGCCACAAAAACCTAATTTCACGTTTTGTTCTTCTTCTCATTTTTCATCTCCCGTGATAATGGAGATTGTTTTACTGTAAATGCGTTGTGGATCTGATCTGAACTTAAGATCCACGCGCTGCGATTCGCATTTCGTGCTGTGATGTTTTTTTATCGGTGGTGTTGATGCAGGTTAATTTCTTCCTTTATCCCGGGGCTTTGGTTCGACAGTAATCGATTTGATTGATTGAGTCAGATTTTCCCTCTCTTAATTAATCGGCATTCGTATTGTGGAGAGTTTAACAGTGGAGCTTAATTTGGCTTTAGAGTGTCAGTTGATGAGTTTGTAGGTTTTCGTGATCTGATTCTGAATTCGGTAGGATTGGATCCTTGTGCAGTGAATTTTTGTATTATTGTAATATGTGATACGACAGAAGGGTTGCTGATTTGTGGTTTTCGTTTAAAATGCCACCCGAGACATGATGATTGCTTATGTTTATTGGAGATTGGTGTTGGGGCTGTATCCCGAAGCGAGCGGGTAGTTTTCTGCTTTTTAGTTCGGGGAGGATAAAATAAATCGGTCATGAGAAGCTCCTGGTATAATAAAGCTGTATTGATCTTCGGCCCTAGACCGCCACTAAACTGGTTGCTTTTATGTCTAGTTAGTATTCTAGTCTTGATCGTGTTGTTGGGATCTCCTTCTTTTACTGCGTTTGATTCTGTTAATGTGGGACCCGACATTTATTCTAGTTATAAAAGGTTCAAAGAGCAAGCTGTGAGCGATTATTTGGAGTTGAGAAATTTAGGAGGCAATCCGTCAAAGGATTTCGATATTTGTGGGAAGGAAAGAGAGAATTATGTCCCTTGCTACAACGTGACAGCTAATCTTCGACTAAGTTTCAAAGATGGGGAGGAGTTTGATCGTCATTGTGAAGCATCACGGGATGAAGAGTATTGCCTGGTCCGTCCCCCTAAAGAATATAAGATTCCTTTGACTTGGCCTAGTGGTAGGGACGTTATTTGGAGCGGGAACGTGAAGCTGAGCAAAGACCAATTCCTTTCATCAGGAAGCATGACGAAAAGGTAATTTGTCTTGATTGAGATTTTTAGTTATATGTCTTAAGCAGTCACAAATTTCACTGCTTACTAATACCTATTGCGAGGATTAAAACTAATGTATATAATGTTACAACTTTTTGTAGGCTGATGTTGCTAGAAGAGAATCAAATTTCGTTTCATTCAGATGATGAGGAGATGAATGTTGACGGCGTCAAAGATTATTCTCACCAGATTGCTGAGATGATAGGATTGGGAAGTGACGCTGAATTTGGTGAAGTTGGTGTAAGTATCATTGTCATGCATAGCTTTGACCTTTGATTTTATCTTCTTTTATGACTTTCCGATTTTATTTTTTGAGAGGTAACTGTTTCTAATTAGAGTTTTCCAGCTGTTACTTGGTTGTACATATAATTATTCTTCCCTCCACTTGCAAAACATTAATTATGAGTCAATTTTGTCGCATATGAAGATTTCCTTTTTCTGCTGAATTACAGGTGCGTAATGTGTTAGACATTGGCTGTGGATTCGGTAGCTTTGGCGCTCATTTGCTTTCACTTAAGATGATGGCTCTTTGTATGGCAGCTTATGAAACAACCGGTAGCCAAGTTCAGCTTGCTCTTGAGAGAGGTCTCCCGGCTATCATTGGCAATTTCATCTCAAGGCAGCTTCCATTTCCTTCCTTATCATATGACATGGTTCACTGTACACGCTGTGGCATTATCTGGGATGACAAAGGTAATTAATTGGTTTTTTTATGTTGTGATTTTCTTATTACTTGCTACGGGATTGACTTTCTAGATCATCCCTTCTATGGAAAGTACGAAAATTGTTCGTGGTTGCGTGTCGATAAAATTAATATTCTTTTAGATGGCAATTTATAGCTTTAAAATTTTCGGATCAGCGATCAACTACTTGTATTGCTTTAAGTAGTTATGAATGACCTTGTAATTAGATTCGACTTATTTTTACAGTTCTCTGAAACTTGGGATTGAGGAAGCAGTTTTCTCATGGTGCTCTCTAGTATTTAGGATAGTTATATACACACACGTACTCTACATTCAATTTTGAATAATGAAGAGCAGGTTTTGTCATTTTGGCAGATGAAAGGAAACACCGTGATCACACGATAGATGAGTTTGAGTTTCCAATTATGTATATACAAAAACAATCAGTTTAGAATTATGTATGCTGAATGTATTAAAATAAAATAAAATAATGTTAAATATTTTGTATTTACTAAACAAGAAAGCTCAAGTGACAACATTCCCAGTATAGGATTGATTACCTTAATCTATTTATACATTCAATTTATTTGATCTGTCAATTGTGGAGATCGTGCTGAGAGGAAAGCGTGGACTTTTTTTAGTCTTTGAGTTAGTTACAAAGCCACGATAATTATGGGTATACTGATGATGCATTTCTGTGTCAGATGGGATGTTTCTTATTGAAGTTGACAGATTACTCAAGCCTGGTGGGTACTTTGTTGTGACATCACCCAAAAGCACTCATCAAGGAAGCGTCTCAACTCCTTTGGAAGAATACTCCCAAAGACTTTGTTGGAATCTTGTTGCACACTTAGAGGAGACTTTCATCTGGCAGAAAACCACAGATGCACACTGTATTTCTAGGTGATACTAGTTTTCCCCTCCCCCCTGCCCTACACTTATTCTGTGTGTTTTTCAATCTCCGTAGTCACACATTCATATTATTTCAATGTGTTAATATCTAGTAAGCGCGGCACTTTCTCCCGTTGTAATGGAGAAGACAGTCAACCATATTACAGGCCACTTGTTCAGTGCATAAGTGGGACCACCAGTAGCCGTTGGGTCCCAATTCAGAACAGAACTTCCGGTTTGCCAGGGTCTCATGAGCTTGCAATCCACGGTATGTAATGTAACACCTGGTTTAAGCCATATATGAGTCTTGCATAACTAATTTGGTTTGTCTTGAGCACACCATATAGAGCTTGCTAACAGTCTAGTTATATTCAATTTGGATACAGGAATTAATCCCGATGATTTTTCTGAAGACTTGGACTTCTGGAGATCTTCTTTGAGAAATTATTGGTCTTTGCTTTCTCCCTTGATTTTCTCTGACCATCCAAAGAGGCCTGGTGAGGAAGATCCAATGCCGCCGTATAATATGGTCAGGAATGTCATGGACATGAATGCACATTATGGGGGTTTGAATAATGCCCTCATTGAAGCTAGAAGGTCGGTGTGGGTGATGAATGTTGTGCCAGTGGGTGAACATAATACCCTTCCTATCATTCTTGATCAAGGATTCACAGGTGTCCTGCATAACTGGTAAGAATTATTTTAGACATGGTAAAAAAATTCTTTAAAAAATTTAAAGGATTACATTTTTTATTTATGATTCACACAAGATTTTACACACACACATATGTATGTATGTGTGTTTGAACACTTTTCCTCACGAAAAGATATAAAGCGGTGAAGAAGTAGAACTGGTATTTTACAATTTTTTGCATTCTGAATTTGTTTTGGCATTACCTTGTCAATACCTTAACACAGGTGTGAACCTTTCCCTACGTACCCCCGTACATATGACATGCTTCACGCCAAGGGACTTCTGTCACACATTGCTTCAGAGAAATGCAAAATGGTTAATTTGATTTTTGAGATGGATCGTATTCTCCGGCCTGAGGTAATGTTGAAGGAACTGTATTTATGTGCTAGTAGTATATGCTAAGGTTAATTATAAAGCCCCCACATTATGTTTAACTGGACTTCAAAAAATAAAAAAAAATACTAATCCAGAAAATTTTATAAATGAAAATGGTATTTTCCTTACACCTCAGTACCTCACACGTTTTATAAATGAACTGTACTTGGGAAATTTATATCATTCACCAAGTGTATCATGCATCATGCACCCGATGATTTTTGCATTTTCAAATTCATTACTCGTGACTTGTATATTCCTTACACCTCACTTTATATTCATCACCCATATCTGGCATACTGCACATGATATCACTCGTATATAGTTCAGGCTGCGTGAATCGTGATGTAGTAATATACCAAGCCAAATACTTATAAGGTTAATCAAACCTCAAGTTTTGGGAGGGTAGTTTTTCATAATTACCCCTTAATCTGAATACCTGTCCGTGTTCTTGACACAAATTTGATATTTTCGAGACTGACATGTTGGCAGGGATGGGTTATTATATCTGATAAGATTGGTCCTATAGAATTAGCACGCACCCTCGTTACACAGCTCCGATGGGAAGCACGGGTGATTGATCTTCAGAATGGCAGTGATCAGCGTTTGCTCGTATGCCAAAAGCCGTTCGTGAGAAAATGATTGTTGAATTTAAAAACAAAACAAAAAAAGCTCTACGACATTTCCATACTTTTTTGGACCGGGTAAACTTCTGCATGTCTATTGGCTATTGAAATCGATCAAGAAGAGACAAACACTACAGTGCGCAAGTTATTTTTCACACACTGTAGAAATTTAGCTGTGTCAATGAGGATGCACGTCTGCTCAAAATTAAATCTGTATGTTTTGTTGTCTGGGGAAAAACAATGGGATGGGGAATTCTTTTGGACGTTGTAGATAGATAGAGGAATGTTTTGCTGCACAACTAGAGGAGACTTTCATCAGGGAAATGATTTTCCACTCTTCTTTTGTAGCCATTCATTATTTCATTTTTATTTAATATTTTTTTTATGGTTGATTTATTACTTATAATTATTTTTGTAATGGGATTCTGTTTGTATCAAAGGACTGCTATTTTCGACTAATTGCCAGAAGCCTCCAAATTTATGAGACATTGCATTTTGTTAGTTTTATATATATAGTTATATTTTACACATACTGCCCATACATAAAACTTAAACTGAGCATCAAAACTGTATTTTCATTTCATCAGAGCATTAAAATCATATCAAAAATTAAAAAAACTCAAAATTTTAATTTAGGACAGTCAATCTAATGAACTCTGGGTTGTTCGCTATAACTCGATCGAACTAGCAAGGGATGACTATTCCTAGGACCGTGGTTTACTATCCACAAAAAATCAATTTTCTCACAAAAAATCAATTTTCTTTATGGTCATAGGACTTGTTCTTTTGGATTTAATTTCAGAATCAATTTTCTTTATGGTCATATACTTCCTCCTATCGTAACCACGTTCTATCAATATTAAAGTTAATTCTAGGTGGGCGCTCCACCAAAATCAACATTATATAATTATCGCCCAGAAAATCATGCATTTTGCCTAATTAGATAAAGATTAAAATAAATAAATAAATAAAAAACACACACATCACACGTAGATAAAGATTAAAATAAATAAATAATAAAAAAAAACACACATCACACGTGTCCAGCAAGTTCTAAAATTACATAAATACCCCCAAACCGACTGTTCCGAGTTTCCGCTGCTTTTCCTCGTCCTCATTTCCCCATCATTCTTACCTTCTCTGTAATCAACAATCCCTCGCGCAGCTCCAGACGTTCCCTCTGCATTTCAACAACTCCAGATCTCCATCCTTAGACACCCGAAAAAGAAATCAAAAATGTCGACGGAGAAGGAGCGAGAGACTCATGTCTACTTGGCTAAGCTCGCTGAACAAGCCGAACGTTACGATGGTATGCGCGATTTGAGTTTTTTTTTTTTTTAATTTAATCTGTGCATTCCTATGTCCGCCGCTTCGTCGCGCATCGTGCAGATTCGGAACCGCTTTGCGGTTACTCTGTATCGCTGTTTGTAGATCAGCGCGAGCGCGCGAGCGTTTTTTTGGGTGTTGATTTGGTGTTTAGTGGATGCGACGTGTTTGTTGATTGATCTGAATTTTTACGTGTGTGTAAGGCAGAGAATTAGGTGTGGCAGGATGAGAAAAATTGAAACCGTAAAAGTGTGATTTGAAATCGGGGAAGAGTTTTTTAAGCTTGGATAAGAAATTTAGGAATCATAAGATCTTGTGCCTGATAGTTTTACTGTTTAAGAGTTCATATTCTGCAAGTTTTCGTGCATCGGAGACGAAGCTTGTTCACATAGAAAACACGAAAACAAAAAAAAAATAAGTATAGTGGTTCAATAGAAACGCAGTTCGGGTTGTCATTAAATGGATACAGGAGTACTAGTATTGTTGCATTAAAGAGTTCTGACTGTCTATCTCACATTCCATTTTTGATACTCAGAAATGGTCGAGAGCATGAAACAAATTGCGAAACTAGATGTTGAGCTGTCAGTGGATGAAAGGAACCTACTCTCTGTGGGGTACAAGAATGTTGTTGGTGCTCGGAGAGCCTCATGGCGAATCATGTCTTCGATCGAGCAGAAGGAAGAGTCCAAGGGAAACGAGAATAACGTGAAGTTGATAAAGGACTATCGCCAGAAAGTGGAGGATGAGCTGTCCAAGATCTGCTACGACCTTCTTTCTGTTATTGACAAGCATCTTATTCCCTCCTCTGGTTCAGGAGAAGCTACTGTTTTCTACTACAAGATGTAAGTCGATTTTGGTATTTGGAGTACTTGAAATTAGATTTTGTTTGATAAATGGCTTACTGATTTGGGTTTCGCTTTGTTCTTGCTAATTGCTATTCCTGAACTTATTGCAATATTCTCAAGATTTTCAGTAGCATTAATTTCATGCGATGATTGTTATACGATAAATATTCACAATTACAATTGAAGAAAATAAAAAATAAATGCTTGGTTACCAAAATTTTCAAAAAAATGTGATCGAGATCGACTCTCCCAATATTTATTTTTAAAATGCTGCATTTGCACGTTCCTCCACAGGCCTCACTATTAATCCACCAACATATTTGACTAATTTTACATCACATCAATCTTCATCGTTATATTTTATTCTCATATTAAACCACACTCTAGAAATTCCTCTTTCTTCTCTCAAGATCTTGTCCGCGGTCATTCTTTACAAGGACATTTCTTCACCACCTTAATAATTTATAATCAAAGGGGCGCTGAATTAATGATGGCATATGGATTTTAAAATTCAATCTCGAGTTAATGGTTGGATAATTTGTTTTTTCTCTCTTTGTCGCTGAAAATGTAAGCTAACTAGACTTGTGTGGTTATTCAGGAAAGGTGATTACTATCGGTACCTTGCTGAGTTTAAGACTGACCAGGAAAAAAAGGATGCTGCTGAAGAGTCACTCAAAAGCTATGAGGCATGTTAATTAACATATAGATCTTAATTGTTAAGCCACGCTAATCTATATGGCCTCATTTTCTTTTCCTAGTCTCCGTCTTATGCAGGCTGCTTCAGCCTCTGCAAATACAGAACTGTCATCTACCCACCCTATCCGTCTTGGTCTCGCTTTGAACTTCTCTGTGTTCTACTACGAGATCATGAATTCCCCTGAAAGGTTCGAGCAGTAGCATTATTTTATTTATTCCACTAAACCTGGGAGATAGTTTTAGTAATTAATCAATGAAACCAATTGTTATACTATGTTGTTTGTTTAAACTTGTCAGGGCCTGCCATTTGGCTAAACAAGCATTTGATGCTGCTATCTCTGAGTTGGATACACTGAGCGAAGAGTCTTACAAAGACAGCACTTTAATTATGCAGCTTTTGAGAGACAACCTCACTCTTTGGTCCTCCGATTTGCCTGAAGATGGTAAATAAATACTGAATATCTTTACCTTGTGCCTACATCTGTACAGACGACGTACGATTAACTCTTTTGAAAACCTTGAGTCTACTTTGCCATTTCCCACGAAGCATTGCTTACATGCTACTTTTGCAAATCAACCTTATTTAACCAATTATGAGTGCCTTTGGAATTGCCGCAATTCGATACCTAAGACTGGATAGTACATTTTGCTTTGAACAGGTGAGGAGAACGTCAAAGACGAAGAATCCAAGCCGGAACAATCTGAGGTGATTTTTTTGTTATTGTTTTTAACTTTTTATGATTATTATATCTCCAAGCTTATGTTAATCACCAATTATACCTTGAAATCAAGTCTGATTACACACAAAAAGAAGAAAACATTCACTAACCTTCAGAACTTGCAAAATACGAAATTAAATCTGAGTAAGATGGTATTTATAAAGAGGTGTGTAATCTCCTCTTTGATCATGTTTATAATGCAGAACTAACGTCTCTTCCCAGTCCAAGAATCAAAGAGTTTAGTTCATGCAAAGAATATGTCCGTTCATGTTCAAAGAGGTCATAACTCCGGCTTTGTCAACCAAGCACAGAAAACCCATGGTAGTTTGTTAGTGGCTTTATCAACCAAGCACATCAAACCCATGACAGTTCATTTGTAGCTTTGTCAAATCATTTTCTTTTTCTTTATCAGGACGATGAGAAGATGAGGTTTTTTTGTTGTTTTTGTTGTTGCTTTTTTTGTTTTTGTTTTTATGTTTTATAATCTACATTTTTTGCTCCACTTTTCTTCGTTGAAACTCGGTTTTCACATTTCCGGTAACCAATTTTTCCTTCTCTTTTTAATGTGATCGACATATCCTTTAAAGTAGATTGAAAATAACAAATTAAGATATGGTGTACGTCATTTCATATCTGATGTTACTCGAACCCTACATTCTTTTCATCAAAATATTGTTTGAAGAATCAATTTAGTAAAAGCCCTTTTCAAGGTTTCATTTGAATTATTAGTCAATTTAAACTTAACTTTTTTGTGAATTCGTAATTCTAAATTTTCGATTTGGGGCGGAGGCATTTTAAGGCCAAAGCATAAGAGTATACAAGTTCTGAAGCCCCGTCCATAAAAATGGAAGTTAAGTAGGCAAATTTGAATGAAAAGACTTAAGTGCCCTCAAAAGTTATCTTTTCTCACAAAAAACAAATCGAATATTACAAAATAACAAAAAGAATATCAGAAAAATAAAGTTGCCCCACAAAATTAATTTTCGACTTTTGAAATTCACACGCACGACGAGCGCCGCCACGGTGAAACATCAGCCCCGACCGTTATCGAATCAACTATTCAACTCCGTCTCCGGCGATCATCATTATGGCAAGCAGTGACAACATGGACACCCTAGACAATCGCGCTCAACCTCCGGTAAGTCCATAACCCTAGCTTTCCAACTTTCGATTATTCGAGCTTTGATGCTTGTAAATCATTCGATTTGTAATTTGATACCGGTATATTCATTCAAGATAGGGTTTTTGTTTCCGACATTTTAAAATGGTTAATGGTTTATTGCTCTCTGCAATTTTTTCGCATGCGGTTGTGTGTCAGTTCTGGTAGACGACGGTTCAACCGTGAGTTTTATCACCGTGTATTATCACGGTAGTGTTTAAGACGGTGATATATCTCACGGGTGACTTACACCGTTTTTACTTACGGTCTTGTACGAGCACGATCCACGACTGTGATTTATCTCACGGTGTAATGTTACCGCGTGTACTTACGGTCGTGTATGATCACGATTCACGACAGTGTTTTATTTGACGGTGTATGTGTACTTACAGTCTTGTACGTGCTCGATCCACGGTGTATATACACCGTGTGTAATGTACACCGTGGAAAAACACCGTTTTGTATGTTCACGGTGAATTTGCACCGTGATATTCAATATTTTTTTCTTACGGTGTAATTCCGTCTTATGGTTATGCACGATCCCGGTGGTTGACATCACCGTATGTATCTTCACCGTGATATTCAATAGTTTTTGTACACCGTGGAAAAACACCATTTTGTATGTTCACGGTGAATGTACACCGTGATATTCAATAGTTTTTTTCTTACGGTGTAATTCCGTCTTATGGTTATGCACGATCCCAGTGGTTGACATCACCGTGTGTATCTTCACCGTATACCCTTGATAACTGTTGTATATGCTCGTCGTGGATTTAACATCTCCGTGTACACTACACCCTTAGATGTTCACCGTGTACATTTCACCCTTTGACGTGCCACGGTGTTAAGTAAACTCACCGTGAATCGTGAAATCTTCTCTAATTTGATTGATATTTTCAGGCTGGGTACGAATGGAAAAGACCAGTAGCTTTGCAGTCGATCACCCCAAGAATCAATTTGTATTACCGTTTCGACGTGATAAACTTGATAAAGCGTGTTATGGGTTCAATCGACGGCGGCGATGCAACATTGGCTGAATTCGCTCAGCATTCCTATATGAAGCATTTTCTGGAATTCGTAAAACCCAACGAAGGATTAGTTAAAGGACATGCTGCACACGCATCTCGTTATTTGCATCATTTCCTATGTAGAGAGTTGACTGGTCCGACAATACCGGCGATGGAACATTGGTTTTATGTCGGTGAGAAGATCGCGAAATTCACACCGGCTGCTTATGCCATGGTAACGGGACTCAATTTTGGGCACTACACAGGCTTTGATATTTTTGAGTCACGTGAGTTTCCTCCCGATAGCTTGTTTATTCGATTTTTCAAAGGAGATACAACCATTAGCTTATCGGAGCTACGCCAAAAGTTCGAGGATGTAAATCTCGGCAAAGAAGCGAAGGCGGAGGATTATATGAAAGTAGCCAAGCTCCTCATTTATTATTTCATATTGCTTTGCCGAGACCATAAGGTTAAAATCGATAAGTCGGCATGGTTGTTGGTCGAGGACCACGATTGTTGGGAGGAATTTCCCTGGGGCGCTTATTCCTATCAGAATTTATCCTACTACCTCAAAACGACGTCCATGCATGATGATGAATCTACTTACCATTTCTACGGGCCGGTTTGGGCTTTTCAGTTTTGGATGTACGAGTCCGTACCGTCGATCGGAGCATTATGCGCGAAACGTGCTCGGGTTACGAGAATTCCACGTTGCCTGATGTGGGACTCTACTGCATCGAAACAAGCTGCGTGCGATGTCACTAAATTCTTCAATGAGAAGGTACTTTATTGAATTTTCATTATTAAAAAGCACACGCGTTGACCTTTATTGTTGTTGTACGTTGATACAGAGTATATTTGTCTGTAGATGGAAGTTTTTGAATCGTTAATTCCTACACCGGAAGAGGCCAAATCATTATCTTATGTTACTGTAACTGAATCTATAGATGATTGTGAACTATTTTCTGTTGAATTCTGTCCACCTCGACGAAAAGGAGGTATTAAGAAGAAAGATCGAGCCAAGCCGTCTCACAAGCGTGCTGCACAAAAAGCTTCACGTGCTATAGAAAGGCCTATTTCTAAGCGACGTGTTTCCGGACCTGATCTGACTTCTATGACGGACATTTGCTGTCGAAAAGCAGGTGTCTTCGGTCCTGAGGGGCCGGACAACGATGAGATCGATCGCCAGGTAGGTAGAATTTGGTCTGCCGAACTGAGGGCAGATATTGTTTCGTTCCTTGCTGATGATTCTGGCACTTGCTTTAAGGAAGCTGTTGCTAAAAAAGTCTTCGAACTCATGAAACGTTTCCATTCGCAATCTAGTGCGAACCAAAGCGGACTCGAATATGTGGAAACGTTGTTCAGAGAATGGATGAATTCCGGGTCTACCGACTTGATTTCGTGCAGTCGAGGCTCCATAGACCACAGAGTGGGTGCAGAATTGTTTGATAAAATTGAGGACTTCAATTAGGCCTTCGAATCTGAGGTGCTAGATCTCTATATTATTTATTTGAAGTGCAAAGGTCGTGATGTTAAAGGGAGTACAAACACAGTCTTATTGAGCACTCAATTTTGGGTAAGTTTTACAGTACTCTCATTTTGGACACCTTCGTTTTTACTAATAATATCTTTTTCCAGAGTACTATAGATGCTGCATATAAGATTCATCGTGGCTCTATTGATGATTGGGTAGTGCCTGATTCTCTTCGAGAAGCAGTGGATGACACATATGGTCCGATGTCAATGGAGTCCGACCAGCCTACTCACGTAAGTATTGAAAAGCATACATGCTTCATTTTAACTAGTGTGAAACTGAATTCTAACTCGCAAACCTTAAACATGGCATGTAAAGCTCGTGGCGATTTGTAATGTCCACCATCGTTGGGTCACCGTCCGAATATCCCCCGAAGATTGGACTATCGAATTGTATGACTCATTAATTCATACTCAACTGGCGACGTATCCTGAATACGGATTTCGGAAGGAGGAATTGAGGCCGTTAATGGAGTTTTTACCTCGTGTGTTGAGGAGATCAGATTACTGGGCAAAGAAGGGTCAACACCATGCGATTACGGAGGCCTTCGAGTTGAAAGTCATGCCGGACGCCGAACAATTCGTCCAGGATGTTACTGATAAACACTCTTGTGGGGTTTACTGTACCATGCAGCTTGACCGTTTGTTTGTCGACCCTCTTATGCATCGGAACGAAAACATCGATGAAGGGTACATTGAGGAGGTCAGGAAACAGATATGCCTGAAGATTTTTTGGCTGAGCTTGAATGATGTTGCTGATCCATTTTGATTGTCGTATTAGTATAAACATGTTTGTTGTTTTCACGTTGTGATTCATTAATACTGGTTTGTAATTGATGTTTTGTGCACGAATATTAAAACACGGTGCCTGAATGAATAGGTCCACGGTGTAATCACAGTACTGTGTTGTAGCCAATGGTAGACTCCTATGATTACCGTGTCACGGTGGATCAATAATTGTACATGGTTCCACTCTGTATCTTGAACCGTGACACGGTGCGGAAACGATTGCTAGCCTGTGTTACTGCGTGACAGCTGTGTCACACGTCTAACCAACTAACCATACGCAGTCCTCTTCCAACATAAGCAAACATTTGAATTCAAATTTGAATTCAAATCATCCAAAACACAAAAACTTATCACAACAATATGTCTACAGGCTCGGTGAACTCCGTGAGTACTGGTCAACCAAGCCGATTGAAGTACCAAGATAAAGTTTGTGGTAAATGTCGGAAGAAACTTCAGATTCGTGTGGTGTCCTCGAAATCTGAGAATTATCAGAAATTGATGTATTATTGTCAAGATCATACATTCGATTCATGGTGTAACCCGTCAAATGAGGGAGAGATACAACATGAACAAATGTCAAGAGCGGAAGAGAAAGCCACAGAAGCTAAAATTAGGAAAGATCTGAAGAAGATGGAGACGTCATTGCACGACGTATCCATCCAGTTGAAGACTACTCTGTTTATTGTCTCCATAATTATGGTTCTTGTAATCATAATTATTGTTATGCTTAAGTGATTTTCAATGAACTAGTCATTGTGTTATTTTCGAAATATGAAATTTGAGGTCGTTTGCTTCATTCTCTCCATATACTACATTGTGAAAAATCTGTTGCAGGGTTAGAAATTAGTTTTCACGGTGTATACTATCGCGCACGGTGTGTACACGGTGTGTACACGGTGAAATACACACGGTGGTAAGACCATGTGTACACCGTGAATCTTATATTAACCGTGAAAACAACGGTGCAATATTCCAGCGTATAATTTTGGAAACAAGGAAAAAGGAATACGGAGTAATTTTGGTGTACTAAATTAGGGGAATCCGAATTACAAAAGGCGCCGAATTACAAAAGAAAAACCTAACGCCGAAACCCTAAGATGGTTTACTCTTTTTCAGAGACGACCACGACGAAGGTACATCCTCGAATGCTCTCTTTCCTGGAGCAGGTCTCGGCAAGAATGACTTGAGTTCATCTCCATCCTCTTGAAATATCCGCACCAGGAACTCGTCTGGAAGTGGCCTATGCTCGAACAGGAGGGTCATGCCTTTCTTCAACTTGTGGATGTGTTTGAATTCAGTCCAATTACTGTAGAAATACGCCAAGCCATTTTTAAAGCCCATCAAGGTTGCCCACCTCTCACCGTGAACATCGCGGAGGTAGAAGAGCGGAGGCTCTGTACTGTATCTCACACGCAAACGGTAGAAACGTTCGGGGAGTCGAAACCGTCTAGATTCAATATGTTCATCAGTCAGCACAACAATGAAAGCATCAGCTATCTGAGGGGTATCCATTATTGGTATGAGGATTAAGGACCAAGAAATTATCAGAGTTTAATAGAGATTAGGCCTGCATAAATCACTATAAATAATGTTTCTCGTGGGATTCCAAAAGGTCGCGTTTAATTATAAATAATTGCGCCGTGATAGGCGCCGTTTCGGGTTTTACGCATCCCACTTATTATTAAAAGGCCCATTTATTAGTGGTCGTTGTATCATGTATGAGACCTAAAAAACACATCATCGCCGTGTCTATAATAAAATCACCGTGACACACGAAAACAAATTTCTAATTAGACACCGTGAGAGTTCAGCATGGCACGGTGTCAAACAACTCCGCGATGACCACACGGTCTCTTTGTCACACGGTATCAATTTATACCGTGACAGTAGATCGTGCGGTTTTAAAATCAATGTTAAAATTTGAAATTTAACTAGTCGTGTATTTTCGTGGAGAACCTGATGAGACGGTGGCGGGACAACCGATGCACGGTCTATTAAGTATTGACAGTACTCAAAAACTCAAAACAGCTTTTGCAGGCGCGAGTTAATTTTACCGATTTATATTTAAAATTCTAACTAAATTATCGAAAATAAAACTGAAGGGATGGAGGTTTCGCTAAATATCACGACCGTCGCACGACATAACACTTACGGTGTTACACGGTCATTTATAACATTCATCGTGAATTCGTGAAACACCAAAAAAACGAGTTCTCATGGTTTGTACACACTTTGAATTCTTTATTAACGTTCACTGTGATATGTTTCAATCATTGAGACGTATGGTATTTGATTTTAAACACGTATGATTCGATTTGGAGTATGCATGTCTCAAATTTAAGAGATGTCTAATTCATTTGTTACAAGTAATTATTCTCAAGTGTGATCATACATTGCACATGATATATCACATTCAATCGTTTCTTGCATAATTTTGGAGTTTTATCGATTTCATATAATCATCTAGATGGAAAATTAACTTTGGATTAGCATTTTAACCAAAATATTCACACAACCCGAGCAATAATCACCAAAAAACGTCATTGTTCATACTTACACGGTGATGTTGTGATATATCACCGTATCGGGTTACCGTGCGGAGATCAGATCAATTTTTAAATTTGAAAATAAAACGAGAAAAGTACTGGTATAGTACTAGTTCCCAAGATGGTGGCGGGACAACCGATGCACTGTACTCAAAACAGCTTTTCCAGGCGCGAGTTAATTTTACCGATTTATATTTTAAATTCTAATTAAATTATCGAAAATAAAACTGAAGGGATGGAGTTTCGCAAGGTGTAAAATACTAAATATCACGACCGTCGCACGACATAACACTTACGGTGTTACACGGTCATTTATAACATTCATCGTGAATTCGTGAAACACCAAAAAAACGAGTTCTCATGGTTTGTACACACTTTGAATTCTTTATTAACGTTCACTGTGATATGTTTCAATCATTGAGACGTATGGTATTTGATTTTAAACACGTATGATTCGATTTGGAGTATGCATGTCTCAAATTTAAGAGATGTCTAATTCATTTGTTACAAGTAATTATTCTCAAGTGTGATCATACATTGCACATGATATATCACATTCAATCGTTTCTTGCATAATTTTGGAGTTTTATCGATTTCATATAATCATCTAGATGGAAAATTAACTTTGGATTAGCATTTTAACCAAAATATTCACACAACCCGAGCAATAATCACCAAAAAACGTCATTGTTCATACTTACACGGTGATGTTGTGATATATCACCGTATCGGGTTACCGTGCGGAGATCAGATCAATTTTAACGAGTATTGTACCAGTAGTACTAGTTTCCAAGATGGTGGCGGGACAACCGATGCACGGCGTAATATCACGGCCGCCACACGATGTACTAGAAATATAACACGGACGGTGGTACACGGTCATTTATAAGATTCACCGTGACACACAAAAAACGAATTCACAGAAACCATTCAAATCCCAACAACCCCAAATAATCCAAAAAACACACAATCGCAGAATATCATACAAAAAAAAAACCCATAATTAGTTGCAATACATAAATATCACAATTGTTCAGCATGGTCACAGAACTTAACGTTAATCCCCCCGCACCGGACATGTCTGTATGTTATGGTCTGCACTCCGGCATACGCTACATTTTTTCTTTTGTCTTTTCTGTCGGATTGGTTACACCGTGGGTTGAGAATTCTGATCATCTTCGAGCGTCTGGCTTTGGGTGGGTAAAACAACTTGGTCACATTTGCGCGCGTTGTGTGTGGTCGAATTACACTTACTACACTTCTGAGGCTGACTTCTTCTTCTGGGGGCATTACCCTCGACAGAAGACCGTGCACGGCTCATCCTCGGACGACCAGCCTGTCTCACCGCAACCGGAGGATGAATGACGTGATCAGTTATATACGCTGGAACGACCCACTCAGCAGGATGCGGAAGTCCTTTGATAGGAGTCGAATATGTCTCCATCAAATTGTGTTGTTTGTAATATCCACTGACGAAGTCATATATATGCAATCCTCTTTGTCTGAGAAATAGAAGTTGTGGTGGCAATGTGAAGTGATACGATCCTAACAAGTACGAACATATTGTCGAATTAATAAATTGAAAGTGTTTGTTTGATTAGTACATACCTAACAGCGGCTGCAGCGTGACTGCAGGGGATTTCATCAAGTTCGAAGCGTCGACATTCGCATGTCCGATTTTGAAGATCAACTTGAAAAGATAGCTTACCATCCTCCACTTTATACACGTCAGGTGTGGTTGTGTCTCGGACAACCATACGCATAGCGTGCTCCACCGCGCAAGTTAGTTTATTAAACGTCTCTTCAGTCAACTCATGTTCTCTTGATGCAGCTTTCTCGCTTCGCTCTTGAAACCATTGTTCCAAGACTGCGCGGAATGCCTCGACCAATGAACATACGGGTAGATGTCTCGCCCAGACCATACGAGAATTGAAGCACTCGGCAATATTGGAGGTCATGAAACCATATCGTCGTACTGGACACATTGCCCTCGACCACCTCTCGACCCCTATTTCTAACATTCTCTTGTAAGCCCCGTCAGGGCTCAGCCTCTCCAAATCAGCTAAATGTCTGTGCATTGTCTCAACACGGTAACTGTTTGATGCAGAGGTTATTACGGCCCTGACGCGACCGCCATAGCGAACTAGATTCTTCTTAATGTGGTAAATACAGAACCCATGCACTGCATTCGGGTATGCAGACGCAACGGCAGTTTGGATGCTCTTATGCTGATCGGATACGACAATCAAACCATCTTGTCTATTGAAGCACCTGCTCAGGTTATGAAGGAACCATGTCCACGACTCATCATTTTCTTTCGGACCAATCCCAATTGCAAGTGGGAAGGCGTTTTCATTCCCATCCTTCGTCATGGCGACAAACAATATCCCCTGGCTCTTTCCCTTGAGGTGAGTCCCGTCCACAACAATCACTGGCCTTAGACTACTATAGAATGCAGAAATAGACTGTCCGAGAGCAAAAAACATGTGTTGGAACACCCCCCCATTCCGTGTGGATTGTATTTCATAAAATGTGCCGGGATTCTGCTCTCTCAATATATACAAATACGAAGCGAGCCTATGATATGACTCAGCATATGAGCCATACGCCATCTCTATCGCTATGCTCCGCGCTCGGAGAGTGAAACTGTAATCCATCTCAACGCCATAACGCTCACGCAATTCTGTTATCATGTCCTTCGGCTTCAGAACGTCACCTTCTTTGACAAGTTTACGAGAAAAGTAACTAGCAGCAACTACAGATTTAATTCGTCGACAGCTAGTACGATGCAATATAGTCTGACAAGTGTGACTCAAGTTCAACTTTGTGATCATCCATAGTGTATCATCGCTCCCACTAGCACACAATCTAAACGTGCATACTTTCCTACCGTGCTTGCAAACGAATGCACAACGCTTTTTGTTTGAACGATCAGTGACATATTCTAAGCGAGTCTCCAAGTGATGCATTCCCAAAGATATTTCCAAGTCAGATTTCTTTCGAAACGTGGAACCAACTGCGAGTTCACCATCTTCGGGTTCACGTTCTTCGACCCAACGCATAGGTGGTGGCAAAATATCAAAATCGGGCATCGGGATCATCCAGTTGCTTAGTTTTCGCTGTAGTAGTAGATTATGTTCCATGACTGGTTCTTCGTGGATCGGTTGATGATCAGATGATAATTTACGGGATCCCACAATCCTCTCTTTTTTTTTCGGATGTTGAAGCCAATCACTAAACTCTTGAATTAGGCTATCGTTTAACTCTTTATCACGTTCCGCTCGTTCATCATCTGATGTAAATACTTCCTCGTCATCGGGTTCAGTACAAAATGGTGGTTGAGGTGGAGTAATGCTTACATTCTCTGCTTCAGAATATGTACCTCCAACATTAGCATTCTTAGACCGATATTGTCTTCTCTAAGTCAAAAAGAGCACGTGATTGGTAACTTTTCCTTGCACGATGAATCGCAATAGATCTGTATCGTTTTGCAAACTAACCTTACTTCTCTGCGCGTCTAAGTAGAAAATCACGTAATCTATGTCCTCTGGAGCATTCAAAACAGATCTAATTTGATTGATTAGATCAACATAACTGATTTCTGAACACGTAATGTGTATGGCCACGCTATCTCCGCCTACGTATGCTGACTGTTCCCAGTGACCACCATGTCGTAAAGAAACACGCTGCCACGACATCTGTGATATAAAATTACAGATAATTAAAACAAACAGTTATTGAAAACCTAACGACCTGCATGCATGCATGGTCTAATAAGTATGCACGATGTAAACGAGATGTTTTTTATCACACGGTGTTATTACGATTAAGTATCAAACGGTGAACGAAGACAACGTGCTACGGTGACACCACCGCTATAAATAACACGGTAAAATCTCCGTGGTAATAATACGGTGATTTCGTAAACATGTCGGGGTTAAGGAAAACCTATTACACCTTCAGTGAACCGTGCAACGTGCTCTCTATCTCACGGTGAACGACGACATTCGGTGAAAAACACCTCAGTGTGCTTTAAAACAATTAAACAAAATGCGAAACGTGCTACCTCGTTGTTTTCGTACCTTTGATGTGCTTCAGAGACTCGACAACGAACTTGTTTTGAGCTTGTTGTGTAAATGAACTAGCAATATTCGAGAGAAATGCAACACAGCAACTGCCCAATGGGTTTTGAGTTTGGTTTCAGACCATTATTCTTTTTGACTCTAAAATTCTCATATTGATTTTAGCAGCAACACAGCAACTGCCCAATGGGTTGTTGAAGTGTCATTAACGTCGAGGTGAAATGCAATTATTATTTGTGGTTGTTGGACCTGCTGAAATGCAATTAATGTAGAAGGTTCGAGGATGGAGAATGGGGATGCAGTGCTTTTGGACACGTTGAAACCCTAAATTTATTAATATATCACCTTTAACCGTGGACCGTGGTAGGTAAACGGTATAAGATTTCCGTGCCTTTCTTCACGGTGACGGGTTATCTTGGATGGTCTCACGGTGTAATATAACTGTAGATGGTCTCACGGCGTAACGATTATCGTGGATGGCTCAGGGTTTCCACTTTTCGTGTCTGGGTGCACGGTATTACAATACACCGTGGAATATCCACGGCGTCACATTAGGTTTTAGGGTTTTCTGCCTTCCTAATACCGTTGCACGGTGTTAGAATCCACCGAGGGAACCGCACGGCGACACAGTTCTAAGGTTTTACGTATTTATTTTCTTAATTAATTAATCGCAATGTGTTTAATGGGTGTGGTTGGGAGTTGATGAGTCGTTTCGTGCAACGATTGAAATCCGGCGGTGGGATGACTCAGAACAAATACGCATCGATTCCCTGAATTGAATGGTCATATCATATTAATGGATATGGAGCGTCGGATGGGGTGATTTACTATTAATTTTATTAATGCGAGTAATTAATAAGCGTAGTTGGCAGTTGAATCGTTTCGTGGAACGATTGAAATCCTGGTGGTGGGATGGATCAGAATATTAAGCCTATAAATACGAACGAATGAACTCTATTTTTCTACATCCATTAATTCTCCATTTTTCTGTTTTGTTCTGGTTTTTTCATGGAGCAGTTATCACCACACTTTTTCGAATTTCACAGCAGTTGCATTACTTTATCGAGATACTCGAGTTTCCAAAATTAAAGCATCATTTCCCTGAGTCATCTTGCACGAGATACGCGAGGTTCCAAAACCTCCCGTAGTATTCATTTGTCTCCTTATGACTCGGTTGCGATGATTCGGAGTGCATGTTAGCTTGTGCTCCTTGTCTCCGTCGAAATCACCAGGGAGGTCATCCTCCTTCGATTTACCAGGTTTATTCAAGGCTTAAAAATCTGTGCTGCAGATTTACTGGTGACTGGTGTGATGATGCTCTGTTATTTTTCTGTTTTGCTTAGTTTTTTAGTATACCGCTGACCGATAGTGTTTAGGGTTTAGAGTTTTGATCCATCAATTGTTCTCAAGTTTTGGGGTTCTGCTTTTTGATCTTCTGTGTAATCGTTACTATAATGAATTATAAGATTTTAATTTATTTTAAATTTCTACATTTTTTAATATTCTCATTCAAATTTATCACACATTCGCTTTTAATTATCGTGTATCGTATTCGTACCACGTTGTCCATTTATCGTGACTCTAAAAATTATCGTGTATCGTATTCGTACCACGTTGTCCATTTATCGTGACTGGTCTCCCAGAGTCCACTAGTCGTGTATGTATCACGGTGTTATTAGTCTATCGTGGATTTTCTCACGGTGTCCAGTTATCGTGTATGCTATCACGGCGAGCGACTTTCGTGGATGATCTCACGGTGTCTACTGATCGTGTATGGTCTCACGGTGAACGATTATCGTGTATTGTCTCACGGTGTCCATTTATCGTGTATTCTTTCACGGCGAGCGACTTTCGTGGATGTTCTCACGGTGTCTACTTATCGTGTATGGTCTCACGGTGTCCATTTATCGTTGTTGGTCGCACGGTGTCTATTCATCGTGGATGAACTCACGGCGTACAATTATCGTGATTGGGCTCACGGTGTCTTATTATCGTGCATAGTCTATTGGAGTTTTATTATTAATTTTTAAAAGAGAAATTCTATTTTAAATTACCTATTCAGTTTATACTTCATTTATTAAACAGCGAGGGTAGTGTAGACTTTTTTTACCCAATTGCCTAATAAACTTCTACTTTTATGGACAGGGCCTCAGAACTTATTTATTTTATGAGGTGGTCCTGAATCCGGTATTCCCACTTTCGATTTTGTACGCTTGATGAAAAATAATTCTCAGTGTCTGATTAAGAAAAAATGTTTTAACTAATGAAATAAAAAATTATTGTGTACTAATATGTTACTAAAATTACAAAGGAGTCCATTTTTATAAAATTGCAATCCCTAACACAGTATTTAACTATATTAACAATTAAATAATTTAAATTTCTACTTTAAAATATTAAAAATACAATGTGAACTTGCATTCTCTAATAAATACATGTACAGTATATGTATCTGGTCAAGAACATATAAATGAAATAATTTAAATTTCTACTTTAAAATATTAAAAATACAATGTGAACCTGCTTTCTCTAATAAATACATGTACAGTATATGTATTTGGTCAAGAACATATAATTTTCAGGAATAATCGGAAACATGCTGAATATTGAACAGCAGGTCCCGACGGACCTCAGTGCCCATTCGAATATTGAATTCTCTGGCCAAGCATTCAACCTTGTCATCAGATCCATAGTCCATCTCTCTAACGCATCGCCTACGGATTTTCTTTAGCATCTCTTTAGATGGTTCATATCCCCTACATATCTGCTTGAATGGTTTCAATATCACAGTTCAGACCAAGATAGTTACAGAACTAACCTTGAGATTTAATCCTTTTTTAGTGTAAAAATACTCCCATGAAGTTTGCAATCTTCTTTGACAATTATCCTCCAATTGAGGGTGCAATATGTCAAATAGTAACAAATGTCAAGGGATATTGGTAATTTTGAAAGATAACTCGTATTTTTCATAATGAGACTAAACCTCTGAGGAGCAGCGTAATAAATGATTGAGCACGATAATTACCATGTCATCAATAATGGCAAGGGCAGCTTTAGGGTCCCGCATAATAAGATGAGCATCGATAAGCAGAGAATACGTAGTCATATTCGGTTTCACGCCTAATCCAACAAAGTGCTCGAATAAATTTACAGCTTCATCTCTCTGTCAGAATAAAAAAGTACTTCTATGAAGTCAAGAAGCAACAATATTTTGGGCGGCGGTTTTTTGAAGGAGTCAACACCTCACAAAACAAGCGCGCGCCATGATGAAAATGTGAAATACTCTTATGAAACTAAGGGGGTAACATGTAGTTGTTAAAATCAGATAAGGAAGATGGGCCCCGTGGGTACACATTAGTTACCTGGCTAAGCTTCCCAAAAGCAGATATCAGAGCATTGTACGAATGGATGTTAGGGGTCAATCCGAAAGTGGCACCAATGGAATTAAATGTCTGGTTAGCACGATCAAGATCCCATATGTTGGCACAGGCGAGAGTTAGACAATTTAGAGCAGCAATAGACTTATATGGAGGAATACATCGACTTAAATTCTCTAGCTGGTGATAAACCTGAGCAAGCAACTTTAGAAGTTAAGGTAATAACAAGAACAAATAATACTTGAAAAAGAAACACTTCTGATTTTTGCAAATAATAAATATGCTTTGACCGCGCCATGCAAAAGACAGGCACCTATGGCAACCAAAACTTAGTGTAAAACTCAATATTCATTACCTACACAAAAGATAATTGCAATACATTACATGAGTTTGGGCATGTTTGCCAAAATTTTACAAAAAAACACTGTCCAAGTTACATTTGTTTTTCATTCGGCACCTTAGTGGTAGTGGACCTTAAGGAAAATGTTGCCTGCGTCAAGTATTTTTAAAATTACACCCAAACCTTCCCTAAATACTGCACATTAGACATTCTATATTTGCATCCTCAATTTTCATAAATGTTACAACTAGCTACACGAAAAGTTGCGACTATTTGTAACGTTTCAAAAGGTTGAAGGTCAAAGGCACCCATTAATCTGTGCCAACAATTAGCACAATACCTGAAGGCATCTATACAAAAAAACTTACCATATCCAAAGTTTGGAAACCTTTCTTGGAGCAAGCCATAACAAGAGGACTTAACGAGAAAAATGGGGAGAAAAGGCCTTCTCCATCTCCGTGTCTATAATTTCCATGAACTCTCTCGAATTCTTGCAGTGTACTAAAAGCCTTTTGCAGGTTTCCCAAATTAGCATGAGCGTATATTTTTGCAAGGTAAGATTCAGGACTAGGACCTGTCTTTTGTCTTAATGATCGCTTGAGGACAGCCCATGAACAGTCCAGGAGGGTAGAATTGTAAGTTCTACCAGCGGTTCCAAGGGCAGAGACAACTAACCCTTCATTTACAGAGAGACTAACCGAAGGTTTTTCGATTTCACCTCGACCAATACTTTTGGCAATGAACTCAAATGCATAGTAGGATAAAATACTATGATCTGATTGGGTGGCGATATCAGCAATATAATTGCATGTGTGCCAAGTAGGACATAACGATTTGTTATTATCTGTTTTCTGAAGCAAAAGGAATTCATAAATCAGTACATTGTATAAATGAGTTGTTCATAGTGAGAAATAACAAAACCTAAACAAAGTGTTAATTGGATGTTGACCCCAAAATATAGCGATTTTATCGATTTGCTCATTAAATTTTGACAAATGCATATTTTGCCTTCTGAAAACAAGCATTCCATTCCTTGACCAATAAATAGGACATGTCAACTCTTAGGTCCACGTCAGATCATGAGAGATTGAGTGCGAAATGTTTACAGATAAGCATGCAAAAAAAACCAGAAAAACGAACTGCAAACACATTAGCAGACGAAATTCAATTACCCCCAGACATATGTACCTTGCATCTCCTATGCATACACATATTATATATAAGAGGTCGAGGGACCAGAGTTTAATGTAATTTAATCTAGATAAATAGCAAAGCCAGTCATATGTACCTTGCATCTCTCTATAATGGATACCAAGGTATCCAGCCTCTGGTTATCAGCACAATGTTTCACACAGGCTATGAACGCGTTCATTGACAGCATGTGTCCTGAATTTAACGCCAAATCTACGTACTTCAAGACAGTATCAAATTGGTTTGTAGAAAGTAGCAAGCTAATTATTGAGTCATATGATTCGTCATCGGGCAAAGATTCTTTGTATTCTTTTCCTATGTGGAGCATCCTGACGTCAATAAAGTAAAGACTCGCCCATCAAATAGTAAGTTCTGTAAGGAATTAACTTTCATATTTGAGTAGAGAAACATTTTTGCAGGAGAGAAAAAAACTTCGCAATTGATGTATTATAAATTTAATAGCCAAATACTGAAAGAGAAGAACAGAAAAGGGACGAAAATATCAAAAATATATAGATCAATGTGGACTAAATTATAACACTACTACTAACAACTGACACCAAAGGCAATCCATAAACAACAATTATACTTCATAGTTTATACATGGTTAATTAGAAAAGGTTACCGTCCGTTAGACCTAATTACAACAAAATAAGCGATAACTTTCAAAATGACACGAAAATACAAGTGAGATTTTATTTTGTCTCGAGTTTATCACCCCCTTCGTAAAAACCAGGAGAAAAACATTTCATACCCCTTTTCATGGATGAATATTAGCTAGGTTATTTGTAATCAAGTCAAACTTATACATATTGAGGGTAAATTCTATAGCTAGAAGAAAAATACTTGCATGAAAGAAAATTTGGTGAGTCCTGCAATACAGATAACATCGAAAAAAAATTATGACCTTTCGATCAATTTCTCGGCTGCTTGTGATTCTCCTGCCTGCTGCATAGCCATGAGAGCAAGATTAAACGACGCCGTATTGGGAATTATCCCGTAGTCATCCATTTTCGAAATCAGATCTAGCAATTCCCCCGCGGACGCTCCCATCATCAAATTCACCCGCAAATAATTATTGTAAATATCAACACCGGGCTTGTTCGGCTTTCCGGTTCTGTCTACGGACCTGACCCAGAGCTCAAACAGCTCCTTCACATCCGCCCACCGCTGTTTCGCCATCCAATTCGCGAACTGATCGATCAAACCCTTGGCGTCCAGAATCTGCGAAAGCGATTGCATCTCCTCCGCGGAGTTCAGGCGGAGAAACCCCAGGCTGATCGGGATCCGCGCCGCGGAGACGCCGGGTGACGCGGATGAGACAGAGCTCCGCCAGCTGCCAGGGGCAGGGATCGGCGGCGGAGGATCCGCCTGCTGCGCCTGTCGCCGGGGGTGAACGAAGGTGGATATGGATTTGAAGTACTTCGAGCTGATCAACGGCCGTGATTTGGACAGGGAATGAATTGGCGCCATTTTTCTGAGTAACGATAGTGCGTAGAGTGACGACTGACGTTGCAGCTTACCCTATTCCATGGAGATGAGAAGAACGTTGCTAGGGTTTTGTGGCGTTTTTTATGGATTTAAATTTTTGTTTAGGCTCTTACCAATTTTATATTTTTAATTGAGAAAAAAATATTAAGTGAGATTTACAAATATTTCAATAAAATTAATTATTAATTAATTATGTTTCTGAAATGTTTGTCAATTTTCTTTTGTAAAATGTTTATAAAGAAATTAGACACTTTTTAAAAAAAACTGACAAATAGTTGGTATTTTAATTTCATGAACGGAAAAATTACTATTTAAAAAATTATTAAATCTTCCCACTCGAAATACAGTATATGTCATTTAAGCTTAAAAACATAAATTTTAATTTTACATCTCATTAATTACATTAAAACTTTAAATTGAATATTGAAACTCAAACAATAACTATTTAGAGGTAATATTGAGAACAAATTTAAGAAAAATTATCATTAATTATCATATATATTTTACAAAAAAAGGTGAAAAGTCAAAATGACTTTTAATTTAAATGAGAAGATTATAACATATTAATTGTACAAAATTAAAGATCAATTTGTAAAATTTACTAATATTGTTAAGTGCTTTTTTAGATACAACAAAATTATAAATAGAGAGGGGAGCTCATTAAGCGGACCGAACAGTTCATGCTATTTGTCTTGATCAACGGTCACGTTTGTAATTTTATAAAATAAAAACCATGAACATAATCATATGGAGTATATTTTTAAATCTGTTATTGTATTTTTATTTTTATATTAATATCATGTCTGGACGCGTGGTTTCCTTTTGGAAACTTTAAACTACCAAAGGACAACGAGTTGAAATGTGGGGTATTTATATTCAATGTAGCTTAGTTTTGTTTAATTTAAGACTATGGAAAAAAAAAATACTATGTGACTGATGATATTTTGTTTGATTTCAAAATAGTTGACGTTGTAATGAATGTATTTGATTTTTTATGTTTAAAATAAATACAAATGTGAAGATAACATATTGAAAAAATAAACAATACTACTAGTACTTTTTAACTACATAGAAAAAGATGAGGAACGAATTTGGTTGTTTTCAACTTTTCATCCTAAATATTCCTCACTACTTTTTGCTTTTAAAATCTTCTCTACAATATCCTTTCATTCTTTTTTCTTACCAACAATAAGCCTACGAGCTTACACTAATGAACTTCACATAAAGATTCATATTTTATAAATTCGAGCCAAAACGTTCCTCTCAAATTTAATCATAAATGTCTATAAAATATTTATTTCACGAGCAAATTCAGTTCATACTCGAGATCAAGTAATTCCATCTTCAGGTAATCAGTTTCCTCGACGATTTAAAATCAATCGAAAACTCGATAACTTAATACTCTATAACCAAGTTATTTGGGCCTAATTGGGCACCACTCAACAGCCCATGAATCAATCATTCATCCAAAAAATACTTATGGTATATTGGTATTGATGATCCACAAGGGTGAGTTGTACCTTGGCATCAGATGCTGGTACCAAAAGGGCCAAAGCACAGTGACACCACACCAGAAAAAAGAAAAGTTTGGAAAGAGATACTACTAGTGGGCCCCACTTACTGAACTAAATTCTTTGGTAAAATTATTGTGCTACTATTAAATTTTGTGGGAGGTAGCTCTACATAATATATAAATATGTCTAAATATTTCCAAGAATTAAATTATTTTCATTTCAAGAACGAATATATCATTCATTTGTAGTTCGATCATCGAGCCTGTCAGACATAATCAACTCGGTGGACTTGAATCTATGATATACATTCTCGATTGAATCTAAATTGCTTTAATTAACCTATAGTTAAACAATTTATATGAACATTACTAAGCAAAAATGATACATTTGGAAGAATCAACAGTCTACAAGAATATGACAAAAAAGCTAAAACCTTTGTTTATATGAATAAAAACCCCTTTATTAGCATTCATGATGTATAGTAGTATAATAATACTGTCCCAAACCAGACATTACATACTATGTATGTATATATGCGTATCTCTATGCACCGCCACCACTATTTCTCTGTCTAGATATCTCCATTGCTCTCACTATACTCTTTTCACTTTCCCCTTTTTCTCTCTCTCTCTCTCTCTCTACTTCTTGTTCTTGAGCTCAGTTTTTATCATTTTCTACTTTAAATTAATCAAATAAAAAACCCATCTTTTTCCGCATATGTTCTTGAAAAATCTTGAAATAAACATGTCTGTTTCTGCTTTGGGGTTTTTGCTCATCCTGGCTATGGCTGGTTACTCAGGTAAAACTTCCTATTTTCTTTTTTCTTTTTCCTAGTACTATGAAGTAGTAGTATGTCCAAATCTGAAAAAAAAAAAAACACACAACAGATTTGTTTTTTTATAAGAAAAACAAGAGATGGGCTCCTTCTACACTCCACTTTCTTTAAAGGGCTTGTGAAAAGTTTTGATCTTTTTCCCCAATTTTTACATGAGACTTCAATTATATTTTTAATTATTAGTTGACCTTTTATGCTGATTTCCCCCCTTTGCTGACCAGATCTAATTAGTGCCTTTTTTTTCCAAAGGGTTTCAATCATTTTTCCTGCTATTGTAATTTGATTTTTTTTAATTTGATTTTGCAGATGCTGCTTATTGTGTATGCAATTCTGGGTTGAGTGACCCTGTTCTTCAGAAGAACATAGATTATGCATGTGGTAATGGAGCTGATTGTACCCAAATCCAACAAAATGGGGGTTGCTTTAGCCCTAACACCGTGAAAAATCACTGTGATTATGCTGTTAATAGTTATTACCAGAGGAAGGGTCAAGTCAGTGGATCCTGCGATTTTTCCGGCAGCGCCACTGTTACAGCGACTAACCCTAGTAAGACCCCAAAATTAGCTCCAGGAGCCTCTATTTTTTTTTCATTTTGTTTTTACCGTTTTCTTATTTGTACATATGATGATTTGTTACAGGTTCAGGAACATGTACGTATCCATCTAGTCCCAGGTAATTTCTGCTGTTCAACTTTTTCCCATTCGAAGTAGTGAATGTGTGATAAATGTCAATTGGGTGTGATTGCAATTTTGAAAGTTAGCTTTTTTTTTTTTTTGTAACTACTGTTATTAGGTTGAATCTGGAGCATGCTTTCTTTGGACTTGTATCGATTTAGGGACGGGCAAAACTTAGAAAACTATCTATATTCCACATCTTACATTTCATAACCCAATTCTTGTAGTAATTCGTGTACACTTGAAATATATGGAGATCATACTTTTTGGGTTTGAAAAAGAAAAATCTTGATGGAACTAGAAATCGAGATATGTCGAACATGGTCTTAGATTCATGGGTCTTAACTCATCATCACTTTATCTGACTTTGAGGACCATATGCATGTGAAATTTTTTACACCGTATTTTTCGAAAAGAAAATGCTCGATGGATCTGGAAATCACAATTTGTCAAACATGATCTTTAGATTCATATTGCCATTTATCATCTTTCGGGCCCTACAACACAAAGTCATTTTCTTGATGATAATCTCGAATTTGTTTGAATCTTGTGTAGCAACACCGGGACTCCGGTCAGCGGCACTCCGGCCACCGGAACCCCAGCCACCGGAACTCCAACCACCGGCACTCCGATCAGTGGAACTCCGGCCACCCCAACCACCGGAACCCCAATTTCCGGCGGCGGCACCTCGACTGGAGGAAGTACGTTCCCAGGTGGCAACACTTCTCCTCCTTTCGGGCTCGGACCAACCGGAAGTGGATTCCCGAGCACAGACAGCAGCTCCGGCGAGAAACTAGTAGCTCACAACGTGCCCTTCACGCTCATCTCGATTTCAGTGATCTTAATTTCCTGTTTCGTTAGCCGGATCTAAAGGAAAAGAAGGGTAAAAAAGGTTGGGCATGTGGGGTTATATTCCTATGTATTTCCCTTTTCTGTTGTTTTCCCCTCTCTTTCTGGGAAAAAAAATAAAAAAGGGGATGAAAAAAGGTAATTTGATTCCATGTGAGTGGAAATGTGTGGCTGTTTATGGGGTTGAAAGAATCTGTTCTGTGCTTTTTAGAATTTTCCTTATGTATATCTAGATAGGAGACTGGTGAAATGTTGCTGTGTTTTAATTTTTTTCCCCCTTCTTATTTATGAGATTTTCACATCCTTTCGAGCTTGGGTTTTGACTGTTCTGTTCCGGTTTATACCAATTGCAGAACTCGAGTTCGTGTTGTGTTAATCTTCATAAGGTTTGAGTAAAATTAGTCGAGTTCGGTTGGGTGTCGGCTCGACCCACTATACAAGTCATTGCAACTCTCAACCACATAGTTTGATGATGTTTTAGCCACACAAGAGAACATTAGTATTCTCTTTTAGTGCTTCACTTTTTTTTCCTGTAATTGTTGAGCTCAGACAAACAAGGACAGGTGGGGTTGTGGATGTGAGAAATGAGGGACTTAAGTCAACAACCAAATCACAAATTTGGTAGAGCAAATTAATTCCTTGATTTTTTTCAAAATAATACTGTAACAACTAACAGATAAGTAAATGACAAATTAAACAAAATGTGACACTGTCAATTTTTTTTCTAACATTCCAACTAAAAGAGAAGGGCATTTTAGTATTTTTATTATAATTATTGCTTTTTTCATTTCACCATTATATTCTCACTTTTTTTTTTAAAATGTTTCAATGAAAGTATATTTCATTTTGTTTTTTCGGTTTTTACAAGAAATTGTTTCGTGAAACTCAAAATAAAATTATTTCTTATTTTAATTATTATAATAAAAAATTAATATTATTTTTGGTCACTTTGTCATTCAAAAATAAAACATTAAAAGTATTTTTTGAAATTTCTTGCTAAGCATTACTCTCTAATTCAAAATACTATATGCTAATACACACATATTAAAAACATCAATTTTTTATTTTATCCTTCATTAATTACAATAAAATTTAAAATCAATATTGAACTAATTATTATTTATATAAAACTTAATTATTTTGAAGGCAATTTAGGAAAAATTATCATTAAGTAGCATTGAAAATGCAAAATCACATCTATTTTGCAAAAAAAAAAAAAGAAAGAAAGTCAAAACAACTTTCAATTTGAATGTAAGGAGTACTATAAAACATTTATGGAGGAATGGAGTGATTATATTTTTGAATTAAAAAATTAAACAATTGTACTCTGTATTTGGTAAAAATGATGAAGGTTGAATTGAACATTTTTTTTTGTATTTTTGGTATACAGTAGAAAAAGTAAATATAGTGCCCACTAAAATTAATTGTGGTGAGATAAAAAGAAAAGGAGGGGTAAAAGTAAAATAAATTGTGGTGAGATAAAAAGAAAAAGATGGGTAAAAAGGTAAGATCGCAGTAACTTCCTTCTAGTTCATGGTCGAGTATTTAATACTCCGTACTACTAATAGTTGGTTTACTCGGAAAGTAATCGAAGAAAAGGAAATTCCGCAGTGTTCCCTCGCCTGTTAAACATGGACGCACAGCAGCAGCAGAGAGCGGCGGCACCGAATCCGAGACCACCGGCGGGCGCCGGCGGAGACTTCTCCGCCATTTTCACCGTTCTGTTGTCGTTCATCGCTATTGTCGTTATGGTAATAAACTAAAACATACCCTATTTTTTGCGTGCAATTTTGCCGCGCTGAAATTTATGTCGCCTCTTCGTGGTTTTGCATACTCGTTCAAGTTTTGATTGGCGATTGTGGCATTTTTGTTGATTTGCCTGCAGTTGAGTTGTTGGGTATATTAGTTGCGATTATTGCTGCTTTTGGTGTGAGATTCATGGCTAACATTAGTTACATTACCATGTGTGCGGTGTTGAAATGATGATGAAGTTGAGATCCTCTGAAAATTTTGCTTGGATGAGTCGAATATATATTGTAGATTGAAACGATTATATGGTTGAACTTAGATTATTAATTGCTCGATTGTGAACTGATCATGTACTCCGTATGAAACAACTCAATTAATTGCATGAAAATGATGATATCTAACGATATTGAGGTCCTCGGAAATCTGTGCTTTGTTGAGTGTGTGTTTGATATTTTGATCTCAGATGGAATATTAGATTGAACTGGACTTGTATTAAAACCTAGATTCTTAGCGTGATGCTACTGATTGCTTCAATTGCTCTATATGCACTGGTCGTTTTTATGAATGTGAAAACAATCCAATTTCCACATCATTAGATTAGTGCGAATGTGAACATCTTTTTGGAATGAGATATGGAAGCTCTACACTGAATTACATTTTCCTTTTAAAATTTTAACGCTGGAATCCTGTGAGCTTTATTAGCTACCATTCACTTCTACATACTGAGATTGTTGGTATGATATTCAACAATTAAACTATTAAAGAGAAATTTCAGAACGTTTATTTGGAGCAACTGATAAAGGCAACTTGAGCTTAAATGATCATTTGGAGTACTGGTCATTTAAGTCAGCGTACTTGTTTTGTAATTTTTTTGAACTTTTTTTTCTTGTTGCAAAAATTGCCATAACTGGTATAACATGAGAAAAATCATCTGGAATTTCCTTCTATTGCCATTTCTGGAGGAGACATTACCCCTTCTCATTGAGGTAGTACCATACTTTATTTGAGCAGCCACTCAAAGTCAAAGATGAAGACTGATCGAGAAAATTAATATTGGCATGATTATTGCTTATTGTCTAGTCTACAATGTATGTTGTTGATTATATATGTCTGCGAGAGCCGAGAAGGAGTACTTATGGCATTAAACCAAATCATTTTCAGGTCATAATTCCTTCAGCCTCAAATTTACAACAGAGTTTGTCTATTTTGCATCAAGTTCCTGAAGGTCATGTTGGGGTTTATTGGAGAGGAGGTGCACTTTTGACTACGATCACTGACCCAGGTACCGCATATATGGCTCTATCTAACTTTGTATTTATGTGGCATTGCTATCGGCCTATCACAGTAGTATATTTGTAAAACTATTGCGATTGACTCAACTTTGCTCTTTTGATCTCTTTTAACCTTTTTGTATCTATCCAATGAAGGTTTTCATTTGAAGTTTCCCATGATAACCCACTTTGAGCCCATTCAAGTGACTTTACAGACAGATTTGGTAAATCCTCTCTGTTTATGTGACAAATCTATTTAAAATCCCTATAGTTGTAAACCGTTTGCCATTTTAATGAGCAGGTGAGGGATATCCCTTGTGGAACAAAAGGAGGTGTTATGATCAACTTTGAGAAGATTGAAGTAATGATACTTCTTTATTGCCAAATTGGGGAGAAATTTTTCGTTCGATCAGTTAATATGTACTTATTCTAGCATGCCTTCAGGTGGTTAATCGTCTCTCTAAGGACTACGTGTATGAAACTCTACGTGACTACGGGGTCCAATATGACCACACTTGGATATACGACAAGATCCATCATGAGATTAATCAGTTTTGTAGTGCCCATTCTCTTCAGCAAGTTTACATTGATATGTTCGATCAGGTAGCACATTTCCAAATGCACTTTGTTAAGTTTGACATTTTTTACACTGGTCCATATTAATTTTATTTTATTTGATGTTTAATGCAATATAAAACTGCTTTCAAATTTTCAGATTGATGAGAAAATGAAAGACGCTCTTCAGACAGACTGCACACGTTATGCTCCAGGTATTGAAATTCTCAGTGTTCGTGTTACCAAGCCTTCTATTCCTGAGAGTGTAAGGCGAAATTTTGAGCAAATGGAAGAGGAGCGAACCAAGGTATGCCTTTATATTCTTACATTAGATCCTAGAGTCATGAGTCATCCTAGATCCTTTACAGTTTTATATCCTGTTCTCAGTGTTCTGACAACTATAACTGCCTAATAATTATTGATAATAACTGAAGGTTGAAGATGATTCTTGTATCAATTAGCTTTACCACTGCTTTAATTGCCTGAAGAAGTATGAGGTTTCTCAACTAAATATGGGTTTAATTACAGGATTACCCTTGAGATTTCACCTAATAGTTATCTCTCAAAATTACAACAACACTCAAGCTTTCACCGTCTTATATTCCTCCCCACCCACTCATAGCAGATCTTCAGTTCTTCACAAATTATCCAAAACAGACATCCTGATTTGTCATATGCTGAGAAACCAGGTCAATGAATTTCACTTTTACGTCTAAAGAGAATAAAAAACGTGCAAATGAAAACAGGTCTTGATTGCAATGGAGAAACAAAGAGTTGCTGAAAAGGAAGCTGAGACTCAGAAAAAGATCGCCATAAGTGAAGCTGAAAAATTTGCTCATGTTAGTAAGATCCAGATGGAACAGAAGTTGATGGAGAAAGACAGTTCGAGGAGGCAGGAGGAAATTTCTAACACAATGTACTTAGCACGTGAAAAGAGCTTGGCTGATGCTGATTATTACCGGTAACTTACTTCTTTTCCAACAACATTATTTGAATATATTGTAGAGGGCAACATTTCTGAGATAATAACTTATTTCTCAGAAAAATTGCTTCTGCAGTACATAATTTGAATGAGCAATATAATTGTTAGAAAGAAAATCGGAAGAAAAGTGATAGAGAGCGGAAGGCCTTGGTAGAAAGGGTTGGGCCTCGACCATGGCTCATCTATTGGCGTCGAGATCGGGCTTAGGCCTGTTATGGGCCTGTTATTATCCAATTTATTTTAGTTTATTTTATATTTATTCCTTTTTTAATTAGAATCTTTATTAGGTTTTAATTCTAGGTTTGGTAGGTGTGAAATTAGTATTTAAAGATTGTTATTAGGGTTCTGAGAATTATTATGTGAGTTTTGGAATTGAATTTGAGCCTTAGGCTGGCAAACGATTTTCGTTTGATTTTTGATACTTAACAAAAAGTAAATGGCATATGTAGTCAACTATTTATCAAATCAAGGACTGAGTTGTTGAACATGGATTAATTCTCCCGGAAATAACTAATTACAATTCACCAGTATAGTAAGGCAGTAATTGTTGAGAAAAATGAAAGGGTAATATGCATAAAGTCCCCACTGTCCACTGACTTCATGTATGGTATGAGTATAACATTTACTTCATGAATCATTTAATATTTTGTTTATGTCGCACTTTAGTATATTTTTTAACTTAAGTGGCTTCATTTATAAAAAAAAAACTAGTTTAGTGAGTATAATAAAATAATTTAAAGACATATACTAAAATTCTATATTAGTTCACTGCATTGAATGAAGTTTTGTTATAGCACTTGATTAATGGGGGTATATCTTGCATTTATATGTTTAAAGGGGGGTTCGATTCAGAGGTGAAGTGCATATAGTTACATATTTTTTCCTAAATAAATTCTTCTTTGTATATGTTATTTCCATTTTTTATATATTTAAGATAGGTTGTTAGCTCATAGATATTGCTTATGATGGACTTTGTAGCACAATCAAAGAAGCAGAAGCAAACAAGTTAATGCTTACCCCTCAGTATTTGGAGCTCAAATTCATTGAAGCAGTTGCTAATAACTCCAAGATATACTTTGGGAACAAGGTAAGCAGCCATTCTCTCTCTCTCTCTCTCTCTCTCTCTCTCTCTCTCTCTATATATATATATATATATATATATATATATATATATATATATATATATATATATATATATATATATATAAGTGTGCGCGCGCGGGGTTCGTGTTTTCTTCTTTTGGTTAATAAATTGAATTATACAGCTGCCCAACATGATTCTTGACCAAAGGCTGCTTGGAAACTTTCTGCAAGACGAGGTCAGGAAAGAGAGCATGGATGCGTAAAATGCCAATTTAATGGAGTAAGAAATGTAACCAAAATAGGAAGCAATTTTGTCTTGGTCTGAAGTACCCCTGGAATTGACTTAAGCCATTGAAAATACGGATATGCATTTGCTCGGTGCATTTTAGGTGCGAAGTTGGATTGTGTAGCAAATCGTGCTCTACTTTGTTGGGGTTTTTGTTCATTTCAATTCCAGTGTATGGCTTTCCTAGTGGGAAATCAGCACTCTCTTGATTGTGCAATATGCACGTAATATGTTTTCTTCGATAAACGTAGTTTCTCTCCAGATGAATATCGGTTTTACCTTTGTACAGAAAAAGAAAGTAAGAGGACTACTCTCGCAGAGCACACTAAGAAAGATGTATGTCTTTAAGCGTGAGAATTGGACATTGATCATACTCAGATGGCATATTACTACAATTATTGAACGTAGGGACATGCACATTATTGTAGGCTGTTTGTCGCAACTCTTCAACTAATGACAACCAGGGTTTGTAAATCAATCAATTTAATAAGTTTTCAACAATCAAAGGTGTTAAGTTGGCTTAATACTTTCATCAAGAAGTGTAAAGCAATTTATCCACCAAAAAATACAATCACCGACTATAAAAGAATCTGGCCAGAGATTCCCATCACTACGCTAGATTTAACACAATAGATTACTACACACGCAAACAATTAGACACTCATTTAATATACTAATATATATACACACACTGACACACGCAAATATACATGGGTTGTTTATTGTGCACATGTTATGCATTAAAAATTTCATAGAAATATTTCTCTTGAATTTTTAGCTGCAGAAACTTCATTCTGCAAATCTGAAATTGGAATCGGAATCGGTATCTGCAGAGTTTGTGTTAACTTTTGGAGAAAAGCTTTGAATTTTAGTGTCAAATGGTGCATTAGAGCTTTGACTTTTGGTAGGTAGACTTCTTCTTCTTCTTCTTCTTCTTTTCCAGTTTTTTGAGTTTCTGTTTTTGTTTTTTTCCCTTTTATGCCTTCCAATTTCAATATTCTTAATGCTCCAATTTCAATTTCTATCAAGGACGTATTTGTAATTATACTAATTTCAGGGGTTGTTTTGCAATTATTGTAACTGAATGATTTATCATATTCTGCTACTTTTCCTGACAGGATAATTTCTCCACAATAACCATTATATTTCAATAATATCTCTCTTAAGTAAACTAAGATAGAAAACAAAAGAAAAGATGTTTGTGATAGAGAGTAAAGAAGGTGCAATAGCATGCATGGTATTATCTTTGCTCTTCTTGGGCACGTGGCCCGCGCTTCTAGCCCTCTTAGAAAGGCGGGGCCGTCTCCCTCAGCACACTTATCTCGATTACACGCTCACAAATCTATTGGCTGCTGTTATCATCGCCTTCACGTTCGGCGAGATAGGAAATGGAACGGACGAGAAGCCGAATTTTATCGATCAGCTCTCTCAGGTGAGAAATTAAAGATTAGCACTTTTGAATTGATAGATGTAAGATGGAATTATATTTCAGGGGTCCATTTTAAAATTTTGTTAGTTTACCTTTTTTTTTTTTGAATTAGTACAAAACTCAGGGGTGCTTTTTGCAATTAACCATGTAATTAGTCGAATCTTCTGTTTTCAGAATAACTGGCCGAGTGCATTGTTTGCAATGGTCGGAGGGATAGTTCTCAGCCTCGGAAACCTGGCGACACAATACGCTTGGGCCTTCGTTGGCTTGTCAGTCACTGAAGTCATCACTTCAAGTGTCATCGTTGTCATAGGTAATATATAGAGAGTAATAATTTATTCCTCTCTCGTTTCTACATTATAATTGTTTCGTTCGGTTTGGCTTTATTCACAGGGACAACTATAAATTATTTCTTAGACGACAAAATCAACAAGGCCGAGATTCTTTTCCCTGGGGTCGGGTGCTTCCTGATTGCTGTTTGTTTGGGCTCTGCCGTTCATTTTTCCAATGCTGCCGATAACAAGTCTAAGCTTTCCGGTTTTCTCCTGGAGAAAGGAAGCGCTAACGAGGAGAAGGCGAGTTTCGGCACCGCAGATTTTCTCGTGGAGCTTGAGCGTAAAAGGGCCATAAAGGTAATTTGTCCTAATTATTTATGCACACTTTCCTTAAAAAAGTAAATAATTATTTTACTCTCAGGTTAAAATACAAATTTACCCTTACTTTTTTAAGTTTCTTTTCGAAATTTACTTACAACTACCTTATTTTTCAACTTAAAATTACATTTTTACCCTCAATCAGGTGTTTGGGAAGAACACTTTCACCGGCTTGTCGATAACTTTCTTCGCCGGAATCTGCTTCTCTCTGTTCTCGCCGGCTTTCAATTTGGCATCGAACGATCAGTGGCACACGTTGGAAAACGGGGTCCCACGCTTGAGCGTGTACACCTCATTCTTCTACTTCTCGATATCCTGTTTCGTGATTGCCCTCGTTCTTAACGTCACATTCTTGTACCGGCCCGTTTTGAACTTGCCCGAGTCGTCGATTGGGTCATACTTATCGGACTGGGAGGGTAGAGGGTGGGCCCTTTTGGCTGGGCTCATGTGCGGGTTCGGGAACGGGCTTCAGTTCATGGGAGGTCAAGCTGCTGGATATGCTGCAGCTGATGCTGTTCAGGTTGGTTTTGTTGATTATTACAAAAGTTGCCCCTGTAGATTTGAGTATTTACGAAAAAACCCACAGAAGTCGTGATAATGTTTTTTTTACAGGCACTGCCCCTTGTGAGCACGTTTTGGGGAGTAGTTTTGTTTGGAGAGTACAGGAGATCGTCGAGGAGGACATATACGCTTCTTGTTGGGATGCTGTCCATGTTTGTTGTAGCTGTCGGAGTCCTTATGGCTTCATCGGGTCATCGGAAAGTTCGATAGTTAGTGAAAAACTACTGAAAAATAATTGTGTTTTGACCTCGTTACTTTTGTTTATTCTCTTTTCGTACCCTCGATTAAAAGCTGTTTGAAAAAAAAAAAAAAAAGCAAGAAATCGCTAGAAGGAGGGGTCGAACCTCCGACCTTGTGGTTAACAGCCACACGCTCTAACCAACTGAGCTATTCCAGCTAATTGATTGATAGTACCTTGAAAATGATTATATCTTAATTGGATTATATTATCTCGCCGAGAGAGTGTGGTCACGCGTGTGAAAAGCGGAAAAAGTGTGTAAAATACATTGAAAATGAGTACTGGGAAATGAACCAGAAACCAGATATATCCGCATCAAGCAATCGAATGTGCCGATGAAGATTCGAATCGTTGTTCCCACGTGACGTCACTCGTATCTCATAATAGAGATCCTTTATTCAGTTGAAAAATCTTCGTATTCCATCACAAGTGCAAGAGGGTTCCATCCATTTTAGGTAACTTTAAGAAACTGCCCCTGTTTCATCTTCTTGTTTCTTTCTGGGTTAATAATGTTGAAGTTCTGTATTTTCGAAACATCATAAGTGACCCGTTTGTAATCTTGATTTTTTTAAGTGGGGTTTGTGCGTAGTGATTGAAATATGAAACGTGGATTTTTTTTGTTAAAGATCCTTTTTTTATTCACACTGTGCTGTGTTGATTTCTGATTTTTAGGTCTAGTTGCAATGAATTGTTTCTTGAACCTTCTGGTGGTTTTGTGGGCTTTGTTGGTTCTTGGAGGGGTGAGACCGCACGGGGTTCAGCCGCTTTCGAAGATTGCGATTGAGAATGCTGTAATTGCTTTAGATAGTGAGGCTCGTATCAAAGCTTCGCCTTCGGTTCTTGGATCCAATGTGAGTCTCCTCGTGTTGTTATCCGTGTTTGGTTTTGCAATTTTAAGCTAAAATGAAGATTGTTTTTACCCCATCATGTTGTTTTTTAATCTCAGTCGGAAAATAAAGAATGGATTACAATAGAATTTAGTGTCCCGAGCCCATCGATCGATGACTGGATCGGAATATTTTCTCCGGCCAACTTCAGGTGAAGACGCCGGGTTGATTTATTTGGAGAATTTTGGACTGCAATAGTTTGTTTGTTTTGAACGAGTTGTTTATTGTTTTCTTCAGCTCGTCGACTTGCCTTCCCGAAAATGCTCGAGTTGGCCCGCCATATTTATGTACAGCACCAATAAAGGTTTTCCTTTTATTATACAAACAATGATTTATATTCATGATATTTCCAAATTTAGTAAATATTACACACATGACATATGTATTTATATGTTTGGATGTATTTGCAGTATCAGTTTGCAAACGTCAGCAACCCTAACTACAAAGAAACTGGAAAAGGGTCTTTGAAGTTTCTGTTGATTAACCAGAGATCAGATTACTCGTTCGCTTTATTTTCCGGTGGTGTGTCAAGTGTAAGTATCCTGCTATATACTGTAGTTTATAATTTAGTTATTTTTATCATTTTCTTAACCTGTTCTTTTCGGGTAATTGTACTAAAATCAAATATTCCAAATTTCCCGACAGTTTATAATATTTTCTCAAAAAAAAAAATCATTTTAAACCATTTTCTGACTTCATGAAATATATTACATGAAATTTAAAGAAATATAAATAAACATATGGAACTTATTTTTCTAATACTGTATATGGGTTTCTAACTTTCTATTTTCTTTTATTTATCAACTTTTTTTGCCTCGTAAATTGTAATAGCCAAAGCTGGTGGCAGTGTCGGATGCAGTTTCCTTTCGCAACCCAAATGCGCCGCTATACCCGCGCTTAGCACAAGGGAAAACATGGAATGAAGTGAGTTATTTATAGTATCTCGTATCACTTATATGTGTTATTTAATGTATTATTTATTTTACGAGAATTTTCTTTGAGTTTTTTACTAAACATTTCGTAAATAAGGTGAGCAAAATCGCTTGTTGTTTCTCAGATGACTGTCACCTGGACTAGTGGTTACGGTGTTGATCACGCAGAGCCTATCGTCGAGTGGGGCCCGAAAGGGGAGGAACAAAAGCGCACGTTTGCAGTCACTTTGACTTTTGATCGCAGTAGCATGTGTGGTGTGTTGACTTCTATATCCTCTTGTCGTGATTTAGTTTCTCTGTATAAGAACAAAGATAACTACAAAAAACAACTCCTAATCTATGTATCAAAATGAAATCTTTACGGTTAGGTGCACCTGCAAGAACCGTTGGATGGCGCGATCCTGGATTCATTCACACTGGTTTTCTCAAGGAGTTGTGGCCAAACTCAGTGTATGTTCATTCAATTCCACGAGTTCGTTTTTTATTCCTATTTTCATTCTAGTTACTTTACGACTTTCAATTTGATTGTTAAGGTACACTTACAAACTGGGGCATAAATTGCTCGACGGCACTTACATTTTGAGTGGTACTTACCAGTTCAAAGCATCTCCATATCCTGGCCAGAACTCGGTCCAACGGGTTATCATTTTCGGCGACATGGGAAAGGTTTTAAATCTTCTCAGAATACGCTTCTTCTATTTTGTACTCCGTATTTCTTTCTGTTCAATTATTTTTCTGCAGGATGAAGCTGATGGGTCGAACGAGTACAATAATTTTCAACACGGGTCACTTAACACGACCAAGCAGCTAGTGGATGACTTGAAGAATTACGATATAGTCTTTCATATCGGAGACATCTGTTACGCGAATGGCTATCTTTCACAATGGGATCAGTTCACTTCTCAAGTCGAGCCGATTGCTTCAAGAGTACCCTACATGATTGCCAGGTTCGTTGTTTTTTCTATTATTAAAAATTTCATGACTGCGTACGTATGTAATCGTTTTTTTTGTTTTGTTTTGTTTTTTTATTTTTTATGCCTGCAGTGGCAACCATGAGCGTGATTGGCCTGGATCGGGTTCGTTTTACGAGAACATGGATTCGGGCGGGGAATGTGGGGTCCCGGCCGAGACAATGTTTTATGTTCCTGCTGAAAATCGAGCTAAGTTTTGGTATTCCACAGACTACGGAATGTTCCGATTCTGTATAGCTGACACCGAGCACGACTGGAGAGAAGGGACCGAACAGTACAAATTCATCGAGCACTGTTTGGCATCTGTGGATAGACGAAAACAACCTTGGCTAATTTTCCTCGCACATCGTGTTCTAGGCTATTCTTCCGATGAATCTTACGTGGTTGAAGGGTCATTTGCGGAACCCATGGGGAGAGACGACCTTCAGAAGCTCTGGCAGAAATATAAGGTTGATATCGCCTTCTTCGGACATGTCCACAGTTACGAAAGGACTTGCCCCATATACCAGGTGAATATTAGTGTTTATTGCTAAATTACCCCTGAGGTTTTGTTAAATTACAATGTAACCCCTACTCTTGCTGCAGAACAAATGTACTAGCAAAGAGAAGTACTTTTACAAGGGCAGCTTGAACGGGACGATACACGTGGTTGCCGGAGGAGGAGGCTCTAGCATTTCCCCGTTTTCAACTCTAAAGCCCAACTGGAGTTTATTCAGAGACCCCGACTATGGCTTCGTGAAGCTAACTGCGTTTGACCACTCGAATATCTTGTTCGAGTACAAAAAGAGCAGTGACGGAAAGGTTTACGACTCGTTTAGGGTTTCTCGGGATTACAGAGACATATTGGCTTGTGCAGTGGATAGCTGCTCCAGTACCACACTTGCTTCTTGATGCATTACTCTATTTTTGTAATAAAAAACATGGTTGGATCTATGTAATTGATCTTTCATGAATTCGTATTTTTGACCAATATTTAACCCGTGTTGAGGCAACAGAGTTTCCGAGATGAGATTTTATCACAGTGAAACATCACCCTCGTCTTCGTGCACAGACACCGAATGACGAGGAACAAGAAACTAACGAGAATAATTGAAGGTTCCATTTGAGTAAAAATAGAAATTAAAAGATTTTCCACACTATAATCAAGTGCCAGTTTACAGTGGAATGACCTTTTTGTGCCTGAAATACATCAGAAAGGCCAAGTACAATACCCCACAAAACACGCCAGTAACAACGAGTACCCAATTAAACGTCGAGGGGTTTTCAAAAACTGTGTCTTCAAAGTTCATACCGAAAACCGCAGTCACAACAGTGAAGACAGTAGTCACAAATGTGGCAGCTGTAAGAAGCAACTCGAATTGGATCAGCTGGTTCTGAACATTTCCCTGTTGCAAGAATTGAAAAAAAAAATGTTCTTAGGATGATATATTGCTATGTTAAAAGATGAAATTATAAGGAATAGCCAATATTTATTATTACCAGTTTTAGGTTGATTAAATCCTCTGTATCCTCGATATACTCTTTAAGCTGTGTGGCAAAGAAAATCGAATAATTCAATAAATCTGAAAAACTAAAACTCAAGATTTGATGCAGTAGTAACACCTTCCGTTTCTTTAGTCTATTTTGTCTTACATCTACACCCCTTCAAAAGCACACATACACTGAATATTTCAAAATCCTCGTTTACATTTATAAAAATATTACATTTAGCACCTTGATTTTATCACTAAATTAAACTTCAGGGTGTTTTTTTTCTAGAATTAGGTCAGACCTGAAGGCTACTTTGGTAATTATCCGTTTTTTTATCCAGCATATTAGATCTGTAGCATGCAAAATGCAAAGTTATATTCATGTATCATAAATCTGTCTCTTACCGATAGCAACTTGTTAAGTGTGTTATCTATGCCGACAAAATACGCCTCCAGCAACATCTCAAGTTGATCAATGTTTTCTTCACCACTAGAGGAACTCAAGAGGCTTCCATGTTTACTGGAGCTCATGCTGCTGAAAGCTCTCTGCAATTTCTGCATCTCACTACTGGAGCCCACCGGAGAAACGGGCGCAGATTTAGATTTAGAGATGAGCTTGACATCTTCCGAAGTATTGATATGATCGGATGAATCACTGATGGTGAGATTATCCATTTTCTCCTTTTTCTCGGTCAAATACATCTCTGCCATGTCTCCATCATCGTTCATCAGATGCTCGATTTCGTCGCAAACCTAAATTCAAAGATGAGTCATATCTATAAACTTTACCTAGAAATAATTACAAAAACTACCTCTAAGGTTTAGCCTAATTACAAAAGCACATGTGAAGGTTCACCTAGTTAAACACACAATAAGTCTTGTGTTGATAGATTTATAATTAACACTAACAAAAAAACTTAAATCATCTTTTAAAAAAATAACATGTTACGAATTTTCTCACTCTTGAAGGTGCAATTTGTAAAGAGACAAATGTAAGGGATTATTTGAAATTCGGAGAAACAGTTTTTTTTTTTTTTTTTTAATATGTAAAGCTAATTTCAGTGGTAGTTTTGTAATTAAACAATTACCTAGCATATGATTTTGGCTTAACTTGACACAGTTCATTGTTTTACCTTTTGTACTCGTTGGGTCAAGGCGAGGAGGTGTCCTTTGAACCTACGTACACGCTCGAGATTGAGAGTATTTATTGATGATGCCAATTCATCGAGCACGGGATAAATCTCTACTTCTAATTCGTTGACCTACAAAATTCATGAGTTTCAGCGTAGTACAAATTACAAACAGATTGCACATGTCATTGAGATGAATAATCTGCTTGTAGGAAAATTGATAAGCACAATATCCATTTTTCTTTATCTAGAACCTTTATAAAATTAAGCGAACAGGAGAGAATGAGAGATAAATAATTAATAGGGTAGATTAGATACAACAAGAGTTTGAGACATCCAGATTTTTTGCCCACCTCATAAGTAAAACACGTTTCAAGACCTCATTTACACGATAAAAATATTTTAATTTTGAAAGTTAACTGTGTAATTTGTAATTATGACTCTCGAGTTTACTTTTTGTAATTACCCCTAGCATATAATCAGTGATGACATTAAAGATAAAACTACATACCTGAGAATCAAGAGACATACAAGTAAGCTCCAAAGCAAGCTCCAATGCCCTGAACTCGAACGGTAGATCATCTAAACCAAAAAAAAACAAGCAGTCAGAGTGATATTACAGCTGATACGTATTCAAAAAAATGCACGTTCGTTAAATTTATCAATTACCATATTGATCCTTTGTAATCTCGAGACGCTTGCAGAGTTCGGATTTATACTGTTGCACGGACTCGTCCAATGAGTTCTTCAATATAACCTCATCAGCCGTGATTATACACCTAATTTGTTCAAGGCTGACAACAATAGCCTTCTCTCGGCCCAATATCGAGGATGGGTTGATAAACAGAGGATCCAAAAGCCTGAGATCTCTGGAAGGCAAAGAGCAACGTCTCATCAAAGTAAACTTATCGAGTTCGGCGATTTTAGTTTCCCCGCTCGGGTCGATCAATATCCACGACCGGCTTCCTAGATTATGACCTCGCTTTTTTAACCCGGGGAACATCCCGCGCATGTTGTGTCCTGTGGGACCATTTTCGCATTGTCTTGAAGAGTTGTTAAGGGAGGCAATGGATTCCGGACTGAAAGATGGGGTTTCTAGTCGAGCCATTAGGTTTGATATCTGAATAATTGAAGATGATTGCTATCTTCATCTGTTAGACAACCCAAATTTAATCTGCGTTCAGATGCACAACCTGAAAAACCAAGAATCGAAAAAACTAAATGAAGGGTTTTAGTTACAAAAGCTACCTTAGATGTTTGAACCCATATCTCAGAATTACGAATACGGTTTCTCGAATTCAATTTCTCAGGAGCAATAACACAAACATGTGAGAAGCATCTAAAATTCATTACCAGATAAATACTCAACGACATAAACTTACACTGGAAACTATTGGGGAAAATTAAAAATCGCCAATTGATAGATTCAGTGCTTGTTTTAATTTAGGGCTTAATTAAAAAAAATTGAAATTGGGGGTTTGAGATTTGAGACTGTATGAGATAAATCTTTTTAAACCCTAATTTTTTAGAACAAAAAGAAGCGATGAATGAAGAAATTCCTGGAAAAAAGAAAAATCATATTACGCGATTACTGCAAGAACAAGAAAACGAAAAAAGAGGATGGTCAAATGGAATGACAACAACCCACCTTCGTTTTTTCAATTTTGAGCTGCACAGTAAACACAGTACACTGGCATTTTCTAATTGACGACGATGATGAACGAACGATGATACACGTAAGAAATAAATATTACTGTAATTAGTTACAGAGGAATAATTAGTTAGAAATGAATCGTGACTATTATTTGTTTCTCAGAATTAATATTTTTATATTTAAATAAATAAATTTTTTATCAAATAATTATATCCATACAAATCTAAAAATAAAGATTTTGTTAAAATTGCAACTCAGTCCCTTTAAAATCTCTGAAGTATCAAAACCCACACACCCAAACACGTGCGCATCACGTGACACGGCACTGTAGCAGACTAGCAGCAGTTGCATAGCGTGGCGGTGGTGGCGCCAAAATCAAAGAGTTTGGACTCGTGAAATCTCACAGAAAAGCTCACACTCACACTCACACTCACACTCACACTCACACACTGAAAGACGAAAACCTCGCCCTCCTTCCACGGCTCATTTCCCCAAATTAAATCCTTCCAAAAACCCTAATTCAATTTTCTCAGCTGCGGGTTTCGTGTTCGGGATTCCAATTTTCTGGTAAAGCCGATTAATATCGATAAATGGAAATTTCGAGAGTATTCGAAGAAATTAGCTGCGCACGAAATCGATTGTTCGCGGCAATTATGTTGCTAATTTACTGTTAATCACCGTCATCTTCGATTTTTGAGATAATCGTTTATTTTCGTTTTGTTTGATACATATATCGCTATTGTAAAATTTGCTTGATGACGTCATCCATGGTTTTGCGTTTCATCGATGCAGAGTTGCTTATGCCTATGGACCGCCACACGGCAATCACCGGAAGCCGGGGCCTCCGACGCCTACAAGGAAAGGTCAAATTCAAAAACCGGCACCGGTGCCCTATTTAATGTGAGTGTCATTCTAATCTTCTACCTCGTTACAAATGAATATTCGTTTTGTTTCCATTTTCATTTCTCAGTTTAATTTAACTCGTGTATCTGTTATTTCCTTGAGCCATATGCACGCTGATGTATGTTGACGATACATTATATGGATAATAACAAATGGTACCCTTGAGGTTGACATAATTCAAAAAATAAAAATAAAATCCAACCAACTTTCAAAATTTGCAAAAAATATACCTGAATTTTGGTTCAGTGTTCCAATGGGGTAACTGTAATGCTAAGCAGTGTTTTGAAAAGATATGTTTCCATGTTCATCAATTCTTACTAAAGAAGTACTCTGCTTATTTATCATAAGTTTAAATCTTGCTTAATTCGAGCCCGTTTTTTTTCGTTTCCTGAAAGAAAAAATCTCTATTGTCATTGCCATGAACCATGATTGCTGTTGAGCATACTTTGCTGTGAAGGTTTAACGTGCTCCTCCAAATTCTGAGCTGCCATTTTAAATGTCCAAATTTATCGAGCTCCTGTTGCAAGTGTAAGCTCTCCTCCTGGTGTTGCTGCGTTTGTTCATCATAGTCCTGCTTTAATTGCTCTTCAGCTGTAAATGCTGATCGAGTTGTGCATGGGAATACCGTTGTTGGAACGGTTAGCAAACAAGACCCTCTACGTTGTTCCCATCAGGTATACATCTCTCTCTCCCAGTATCTTTTTGACTTGTAATGGTGGGGAAAACAACAAATTCTAAAAGCTTGACAAAGACATCGTCCTATAATTTTAAATCAAATCTTTCTGAATTCATTTCAAGATTATTAGTTCACTTTACGAACAAATTGAAATTTTACATTATTCAACGTTATCAAAACTCTAACACCTATACACAATTCATTGAACTAAAAGAGATTTTAAAAAAAAAATATAGTACTAATAATTTCTCTATTCAGAATTAAGTTCCATATTTCAATATTCATATATATTTTGTAAACAAACTACCCCAAAAATCTGAGGTGGCTTTCTTAATTACACACCACCACAAAAGTTTCGTGAATGAGGTTAAGATAAATAACTTCTCAACGTTTTTTTCCCACCACCTATGTGGCGACACGTGTACATTAGTTGTGATGATTACAGTGCAGAGCATCTTTAGAAAAACTATAAATAAAATTTTGAAAGAGTTGTTGCTTTTGTTTTATACTCATTAAGTTCTTGTTATGAATAGTCTTTAATTTCTTTTATTTCTCTAAATCATTTTATAAAATTCAAAATTACATGTGAAAAACATGTGAACGGGCTGAAACAGATTTATGAAAATGTAAATGATTTTGGGATTTTCTTTACTGCATATCTAAATAAAATACATGTCAAAAATAATATTAATAAAAAAAAAAGTTTCAAAAACACATAAAGCCAGATTCCAATCCTATAATTAACAGTGAAATTATGTAATCTTGTAAAAATAATTAAACTTTTTATAAATTTCTAGATATTCATTACTTTTATGTAATAATAATAAGAACCAAGAATATTTCATTTCAAACATAAATCTAAAAATCAAGATTTAAAGAACAACTCAATGAAATTAAATAAAAAAAAAAAATTTGATAGTGATTTTTATAGAATTACTGTCATTTTGTATTTTTTAATTTTTTTTTGAAAAATTACTAAAACAAGCTGTTTGAGACTGTTAATCCACGTGTCATGTCATTTTGTCAGTCCACGTGGACCTACAGATGGGATGGCTTTCAAAAGTCCCTGTTTGTATTCTAAACAATATGCCTGCGCTTATATAATTGTCTGTATGTGGAGTAGAGGTTATGCTCGGTGGGGCCCACCTTGTCCCGTTATTAGTAAGCTGAAGAAGAGGAAGAAGAAGAACAAGAGGTCACACCACCAATCTGAAGGAACATAAAATCTGCCTTCTAAGGTTTTTTTTTCTTTTCTTAACAAAAAGAATGTTCTATGTTTTTTTCAAATCTTGTACAGAGTTTTTTGTTTGTTTTTCTGTCCACCATTCTGAAACAAGAATTAATTGATTTTTAATTTTTTTTATCCTTTTTTTTCATTTCAGGTTTTTCCTTTTTGAGTAATGGATTTGCTTTCACTTGTCATTTTTCTTTGCATCCTTTTGTTGGTTTCCGGGGACGAGAAAATGACCCTTCTAGAATTGAAGAAATCTTTTTCAGATCCTCATGGAATCCTTGGCAGCTGGAATGGCACCGGCGACGCGAGCCACTGCTCTTGGTACGGAGTGTACTGCGACGTGAATTCAAGAGTTACTGGGGTTGATATCGGAGGTAATTACAACTTTTCTCTTTCTCCCGTTTGCTCATTAGTGAAGTCGGAGAATGGCTTTGATATATTAAGGAATTGCTCTGTCCCGCCCGAGATAAAGGGGAAATTATCTGGAAAGTTATCTCCCGTTGTGGGAGATTTAAAAGAGCTCAAGGTTCTGTCCCTTCCATTCAATGGCCTTGATGGGGAGATTCCTTTCGAGATTTGGGGAATGGAGAATCTTGAGGTTCTTGATCTGGAAGGGAATGGGTTTCTGGGAGATTTTTCTGGTTTTAACTTCTCGGGTTTGAGGAAATTAGTGGTGATTAATTTGGCGTTTAATAGAATGTCTGGAGCGTTCCCGTTCTCTCTTTGGGCGTGTAGGGGTTTGCAGGTTCTGAATGTAGCCGGAAACATGATAAGTGGCGTCATTCCCGAGTTTATTGGTGATTTTAAGAAGTTAAGGGTCGTTAATTTGTCGTTTAATCGGTTGGTCGGTTATGTGCCAAGTAGTTTGGGAAACGGTTGTATGGATCTCGAGCATTTGGATCTATCCGCTAACCGCCTAAAGGGCGAAATCCCGCGCTCTTTGGGAAATTGCGGCAATTTAAGGAAGCTTTTGTTGTCTTCGAATGGATTAGATGGTGTTATTCCAAACGAGATTGGAAAGCTACGGAATCTTGAAATATTGGACGTTTCCAAAAATAGCCTACACGGGCCCATCCCCGCGAATATAGGAAATCGTACACATTTGTCGATTCTTATCCTCTCGAGCAACATCAGTACACGTGGAGAAATGTCGCTCAGTCTTTCATTGAATGACAATAATTCGTTCAAAGGTTCTATTCCCGACGAGATCACAACACTTCCGAATCTGAAGCTTCTTCAGGCAACTCTGACTAACCTTAAGGTCAACTTTCCGAGGAAATTATCGTTGAATATGGTTAAAAGGTTGAGCAACCACGTTCTTCCTCCAGCGGAAAAGCTCCGTCATGGATTCTTTCTCCTTCCCTTCGCACGTGTAATATCCATAACAGTGTCTGTAGGCATTGTCCTAACCGTCTTTATCATGTTATGCTCCATCAGAAGAAAGCGGGCAATTTGTAACTCGAAACCCGATATCGTTCCTCCAAAGCCGATTCGGACGAATCAGGTCGCCATGTTCAAAAGCATCGGCGTGAACTTGACCTATGAAAAAATAATCCTGGCCACTGACAACTTCAGCCGCCGGCACTGCGTTGGGGTCGGAGGATTCGGGCCGACCTACCGTGCTGAGGTGGCACCGGGCAGAGTCATCGCCGTCAAACGGCTAGCGTCCGATCGGGCCCAGGGGGCCCTACAGTTCGATGCCGAGGTCAAATCCCTAGGGCGGGCCCAACACCCGAACCTCATCACCCTAATCGGGCACTACACCAGCCAATCAGAAATGCTTCTGGTGTACAATTATCTTCCCAATGGGAATCTGGATCGTTTCATCCGAAACCGAGCCCGACTTCCTCTCGACTGGGGTACGCTCCACCGGATCGCGCTCCACGTGGCCTCCGCGGTTTCTTACCTGCACCACCATTGCAACCCGCGGGTCCTCCATCGAGACATCAAGCCCGGAAACATCTTACTGGACAGCGATAACAACGCCTACTTGTCCGATTTCGGCCTGTCCAAGATCCTCGCGACGGGCGAGACCCACTCGACGACCCGGGTGGCGGGCACGTACGGGTATATAGCCCCGGAATACGCGCTGACTGGCCTGCTTTCGAGTAAGGCGGACGTTTATAGCTACGGGGTGGTGCTTTTGGAGCTGATATCGGTGAAGAGAGCACTTGATCCTTCGTTTTACTTGCAGGAGGATGGGTTCAATATTGTGTCGTGGGCTCGCAAGCTGTTGGACCAGGGCCGGGCCCGCGAGGTGTTTGCGGCTGGTTTGTGGGAGGCAGGCCCGAAGGACGAGATGGTGAAGATGCTGCACGTGGCTATTTTGTGCACGGTGGAGTCGGTGGTGGTTAGGCCGAGTATGAGGCAGGTGGTGGAGCGGTTGAAGCAGATTCATAATACTCCAAGCGGCTTGGGGCAGACAAGGAAAGTGTAGTGTTGTTTACAAGCATATACAATCGAGGTTTTTTGGTTTATGTTGATGATTCGATGAGCTATTTTTGTGACTGAATTTTGATTCTGTTTTTACTTGTCTTGTTCTTCTTTAATTGGGTTAATTGCGAAAACTACCCCTCAGAATCAGCTTTATTACAATATAAGACTTGCCTGCTTGGCATTTTATTAAAGTAGTCCATCTTTTTTTTTTTTATTATTATTTTAATTCTTTTTAATAAATTCAAATTCATAAATAACATGATTGTCACAGTATAGTCCAATGATCATGAATCATGAGTGATTTAATTCAAAACAATTGTCATAAGACTCCGTGGCCCAATGGATAAGGCGCTGGTCTACGAAACCAGAGACTCTGGGTTCGATCCCCAGCGGAGTCGCATTAAAGAGTTTTAATGCTTAATAAAAATTTTTGAATTTTAACTTAATAAATTTTTTTTTGAATTTTAAACTAATTTATTTGTTTCCAATTTAAAAGACAATTTAATTAATTTATAAATTTTTTTATATTAATTTAATTCCAGAACCAATTTTAAAATATTAAATTGCAAAAAAGAGAAAACATTTTTCCATTCAACAAAGGCATGCTAAAGAACAAAATGTAATCTCAATGAAAGGTATCTAATTCCGAAGACCACAAAAAATACTTAAAAAACACCCTCTAAGCCAAAAAAAATACTCAACCAAGAATATATTCTAAGAGATGTAATCAAAAGCAATCAGCCGACTCGTCTATCTTGCACCCTGACCCGAAGACTTGTTCTGTTGAGAACCCTTAGCTTGGCCCTGATTCGAGGACTTGTTCTGCTGAGTACCATTAGCTTGGCCTTGATTCGAGGACTTGTTCTGCTGATAACCCCTATCTTGGCTAGCCGCCTTATCATCACCCGACTGGCTTCCATTCCCATTTCTAGATCCACCCCTTGTCGGGGACCTGCTCGTTTCTGAACCACTAGCTTGTCCAGCTTTACCATTACCCGACTGGTTCTCATTCGTGTTCCTCTGCCCACCCCTTGTTGGTGAGCTTGCCCCACCTGCAGAAACCAATTTCAAAATTACATTCCGACTGTAATTACAAAAAAAAACTTTAACTCGAGTAAGTACAGAATTACTGTGAAAACTTACCTCGGTTGAAGGAGCCTTTTTTGAAGGCGATATAGGATTTATTATGGCCAACAAATTTTATATGACCCTTCTCAACTGCCCGGCTAGCATATTCCCCAGATTCAAATTCCACAAAGGCACAGCAATAACCATTCTGATGAACAATAAAAACAACTAAGTTTAAAAAAAAACTTGAAAATTTAAGCAATAATAGTAATGCTTGAATCAAACAAATGGCAAACCTTAAATCTCCTAATCTGGATAGAATCTGTGTTTCTTCTAATGGGACCAAAACCTCTCAAAGCATTCGCAACATCATGCTTAGTTATTTCAAGCGGCAAATCGCCGACGTACACTGATTTAACTGCAACCAATAACTGGGTGTAAAAACAGTAGCCCGAGTTTAAGAAGTTCAGAGAGAGGTAAAAAAAACTAGGGAAGAGAAATTACATTCAGGACGGGCTCTTGTGTTTTCAGGCACAGCCTTCTTTTGCTGGACAGATGGTTTGGGCGCGCCATTCGTAAGAGGCGGCAATACTTTTGGAGTAACTGGTGCGGATCTTGGAGAGTTCGGAGCCAACTTAGTCACCTAAAATACGATACAATTTCCGTTAAAAAAAGAAGTTAAAGAGACCCAAAACCATCTTGTAATTATACGCACCGCCAAAGCATAGCTGGGTTTAGAACCATTTGAAGCCAGTGTATCAGCAGCAACTGTATTTCCGTTCGAAGACGACTTGGCAGCTGAAGGTACATTAACTGGCGCCAACTTCACTTCTGAAGCAAGCTCGGTAACTGGAGGTAGAGTTGCACTTGCAGCAGGTACGGAAGCAGCCACGTCAGCAGTTGAAGCTGAGTCAACGACCGAAGGAGCATGACCATTTGAAGCCGGCTCGACAACAGGAACTTTCGCTACAGAGTCAACAGAGACAACAGAAACATCCGATTCGCTAGCAGCTTTGGTGGACACAGAGGGTGTGGGGCTATCGCAGACGTTGCTTCCAACTGAAAAAAATGGCAAGTAGAAGGAATGTGGTTATTATATTACACAGAAAGAAAGTTAGATATATTCAACACTACAAGTTAAGAGCAAGATTCTACCATAACTAGAATTGGCAGCGGGCCCACTTGGTTCACAAACCCGAAGAATATCATTCAGGACTATGAAGCATTTCTCTTGCTTGGCCAAGAAGAAGGTCTGAAAGAAGTTGCTCTTCGCTTTATTCTTATTGATGAAAGCACCAGTTACAGCAACAACGACACCTCCATCGTGCGAGGCCTGGGAATCAACGGTCTTGATCTCGACAGTGAAGTCCTTGTAAGCCGATGCCAAAATCTTGTCATTAATAGCCTGGAAAGACATTATACAATCCAGTATAAAATTACAGTATTTTCCAAGAAAATAATAATGATTGAATGGGTTTCTGAGAGATAAAAAGAGCAGTAACTAAGAAAGAGAAATACTGTAAATACATACACTTCGGGTAGTCACGGAAGTCATCACACCACCCTCGGTAGCATCGGTGTCTGGCCAGGTGAGAACGCTCGACTCACTGTAAAACTTGTGGGCATTCTGGGGGAATTGATTCAGCACGTTATAATATTGGTCCACAAAAACGTTGGCCACTTCCTGAGAATCCATCTGTAAATCATGGGGAAACATCGTTTAAGGAAAAGACAATCATGGATTAAAGAACCCGATAAATAACATGATTGAATATAGATGCAGGCTCACATGATAGTGTTATTCAAGATATGAAGAAAACAAGATTACACGCAATTGGATGTGCTGAATTTACACAAGGATTCTAAAAGGGGCGGAGATGATCGACTAAAATTAGGGCTTCGTGAAACTCCCAGACAGAGATAATCAATTTCAAATATATCTAACAAATCCATGGAAACCGAATAACGTTATGCGAATCCAATTTACACAATACTAAACGGTAATTCATAAACCCCAAACCAAAAACCAGTAAAAAACAAAAGAAACTTGAAGCCCAGAAAACAAAAAACGCAATCTACAAAAACCAGACAACAAAGGTTGAAAATTGCATGTAAATTCAGACGAATATGTATGTACCTATACGCGGCGTAAAAAGCCGTCGAGAAAAGCTCTTTCGAGCTTCGGGACGGCGGAGGGGAGAATTGTTTTTGCGCTGAGTCGAGGGAGAGCAAGAAAAGAAAGGGTTTTGTGATTTTGGAATAGTAACTTCACACCAATTTATAGGGGGGAGAGGAGAGAAATTGGAAGGCGGTGGAGGGTTTTCTTAATAACTCTCTCTTCGCTCAAAAATCAAGAATCCGAATCCGGGTGAAAAAATACTTCCTTTTTTTTCTGCGAAAATAATTCTTTTTTTAATTGCTTGGGATTTTCCAAATTAAATTTAAATAGTTCATCCTCGGTTTTGGTAATACTCACCAACTTCAAGGAATTATGTTGAGAAAAAATATTAAAATAAAATTATATTTTTAGATTAAAAAATAAAACTAATTATGGAGATATTAAAAATTATTTAAAATATAGGAATATAAATATTTTTTTAAGTGTAAAATATACGTGAATCTATAAAAAATGTAAAAATATAAATAGAACAAAGTGAGTAATATAGAGAAGAAATTAATTGCATGTACATAATTATACATTAAAATAGTTTAAAAATAAATTGATAAATTTAATTATATATTTATTTAGTTTAAGTAATTTTATGTTCATTATATAAAAACTGAAAGATAAGATTCATTATTGACGTCATAAAGATTAAAAATACTGAACAGTAGAGCCCCCGGCGAAAAATACTGAACTGAACAGTAGAGCCCCCGGCGAGGATCGAACTCGTGACCTTTCCCTTACGAAGGGAACGCAATACCACTATGCTACGGAGGCGGTTGTTGAGCATCTTGGACGTACTATATTATTTTTCAATTTATACGTATTATAAAAAACGAAAACCATGAATAAAAATAGCCCCCGGCGAGGATCGAACTCGCGACCTTTCGCTTACGAAGCGAACGCACTACCACTATGCTACGTAGGCAACTTTGGTATTCAATGCACGTACTTTAATACAACAAGAATAATACTAAGTTAAATTTGAGTTCACGTGCTGCACAAGCTCAATCTCAAGAGCATCAAATAGAAGAACTGAAGAAGTGTCTATGTGACTTTGAAGTTTTTAAAGGGGTACAGGGTTAATAACCCAAAGTAGGGGGACTATTTTGTAATTATCTCACATTATGATATCTTTCATTCTTGATATTGATAATTTGATAGAGTAAAGTTGTAAATTATTGTTTAGTTTATCATTTGGGAAATGTAGTTGATCAAATAGTTTAGATAATTGCACTTTGAGTCCAAATGATTTAGTGAATTAGAAAAGGAGAACTCCTGAAAAAAGATTACTCCACTATTAGAGGCCCTTTTGTAAAGGAAAACAACAATCAACAGTTTATTATGGCACACACCAAAAATCAAAATCCTTAACCAAACCAAAAACAAAGGACTGAACTTGCAAGAATCACAAGGATCGAAAGTAAAAAAAAAGCCGCGTAGAAATATATCTCGACCGGTCAGTGTTGAAGGACGTATCGTATCATATCATATAATCATAGTGAATAGTAGAGTTCATTAATTCTTCTTCAAAATCCCGAGACGTTTGCGGAAATCCTCCTCCATAAGGGGAATGCCATCGCGCAATTTGACCTTTGGCTCCCAGCCCAAGAGCTCTTTGGCTTTAGTTATGACCGGTTTTCTCTGGCGAGGGTCGTCTGGAGTGTTCTCCACGCTAACAATTTTCACCTCCGAATTGATCATCTGCAAAACGGTGAGTGATTTCACGTTTAATTCTATAAATGATGGTCAAGAGTTTGAACCTTTTAAAACCTGAAAAAAAAATAAAGGAAAAAAGATTAAGAAATCACCTCTTTCACAGTCTCCGCGAGTTCAGCCATTGTGAATTCACCTGAAGATAAAATCTTTGTGAGCGAGTAGTACTTGAATCAAATTCGAAGAGAAAGACGACTTTTTTTTAGACTGACCTGGATTGCCAATATTGATTGGTCCGGTATTATTTCCTTCCATCAGTCGAATAAGACCATCGACCTTCATAATCAAAACAAAAAAAAAGTCATAAAATGCGTTATTTGCGCTTCAAAATGCGTTAAATATAATAAATTAATAACTATCATGTTGCATACCATATCAGACACATAACAAAAACTCCTCGTTTGTGTTCCAGGCAACTGAACTGTCAAAGGTTCGTCGCTGCATAAATAAAAAAAGTAAAAATAGGTGAAAAGAGACGGTGAAGATTTGTTATTTATTAATTTATTATTAGTACCGTATTGCTTGAGCTAAGAAATTGCTCACGACCCGACCATCGTCAATATTCATGCGAGGTCCGTAGGTGTTGAAGATTCTTGCAATGCGAATCTCTGTCGAAAATTGAAATAAATTCCAATTTGTTAGGAATGCATATTACGTTGTTGAATTATCAATCATTGTATGTATATAGCTTAGGTCAATACCAATCCCATGTTGTCTGTGATAGTCGAACATCAAAGTTTCAGCTACTCTCTTCCCCTCATCGTAACAACTCCTAACTCCTGCAATGCCGCATTAAATAGTAGAATGAAAAGTTGAAATTATATAAATCAGTCTAGTTGACTTTGAAAAGGCAAGGGGTAGATCTGTAACTTTTATAAATCAGTCTAGTCGACTTTGAATGGGCAAGCATACAGCACCAAAGATCAAGTATACCACACACACAACAAAATGAAAAGGCAAGGGGTACATTTGTAATTTTTAAAGATACCTGGGTCTTTTTTACAATTAGGCTAAACTTGAGGGACCAGAATCATTCGCGTTTAAAACATACCTATAGGGTTCACGTTGCCCCAATAATCTTCAGTCTGGGGGTGGATAAGTGGATCACCGTAAACCTCCGAAGTTGATGTCAGCAAAATTCTATTAAGAACATTCAACAAAGTAAATTCACAACAACAATAATAATAATAATAGTAAAAAATAAAACCAAAAAAAAAACGTGTTGCCAAACCTTGCTCCTACTCGCTTGGCAAGTCCCAACATGTTCAAGGTTCCAATTACGTTTGTCTTAATTGTCTGTTGGGTTATTAAAAAAAATGATAAGTATTCCGTCCCATTAGTGACCAACATCCGAGTCCAAGAAAGTCTCAATCACTGACCTTCACAGGATTGTATTTGTAGAAAATCGGGGAAGCAGGACAAGCAAGATGATATATCCGATCAACTTCAAGTAATAAAGTTTCAGTGACATCTGCCAAAAAATGTGATATTATAATTATTAAAAAGGAATCAGCTCATGCAACGAAAATGTAATTTCTCGTTCAAACAGCCTCTTAGATTTGTTAAAAACTCACAAGTTATCTTTTTTGTTGTTGTTATTTTACAAAAATACGGGTATTTGTGTAACTAACACAAACCTTAGGGGTACTTTTGCAATTATCCAAAAAATAATATAGACGGTTAACTGCAAAGAGTACCAACCATGTCGAATAAGCTCAAATCGGGGGTGACCGATCCACTGTCGAAGATTTTCCTTAGACCCCGTAAAGTAATTATCCGCAACAATCACCTGTCAACAATTAAAATTTTGTTTATACATTCATATATTTATATTTATACATATATCGTTTTCAGAACACGAATTTTGTTTACTTCATTTTTCTCATTTTCCATGAGTTTGTCAACCAAGTGAGAGCCGATGAATCCAGCTCCACCAGTAACCAAAATCCTCATGTTCGCCTGGGATCAGTAAAACAAACAAAAACAAATAAATATATTTGAATTAATAATACACAGAGAGAAAGAATGCACTCTGAAAAACAGAAAAAAAAAATAGTATTCATCTAAATAAATAAATAAACAACTAGTTTTATTGAACCTGAAAAAACTTGGCTTTCCTCAATGGTGAAGGCTCGGGAGGTGACTTGGTGGTTACATTGTTCGAACCGTTCGATCCTTCTTTAGCCATTCTAAGAACCCTTCTTCAGATTCTAAATTCAATACGAACAACATAAAAGAAAACAACCATCAGAGTCTGAAATCGAACCGCAAACAAAACACCCAACACACGACGAGCCAAGAACGTAATGTATTGGCTAAAAAGGGAAGATTTTTATCCCCCACAAAATCAAATCATCCCTGCCACAACCACTCGTATGTCTAAAACAGTAACCATTTCGATAACCTAAAAAGAAGGGGGGAATTCAAAAAATTCAAATGCAGATTCTATTCCGACCCGAAAAGAGTTCAACACTCGATTCAGAAACAAATCCCACCCGTAAGGCGAATCGGCGTAAAAATCGATTCTTTGGTGCACATTATAGATCAAGTCAAACTCTAATAACTCAATCAACACCAAAACAAAATGTACTGATGCATATTGACACATTATCTTAACAAAAAAAACAGATAAACCTAAACAGATAGAAGCAAAACAGAGTATACATACATGAAAGGAACAGGGGATCACCTTGAAGAATATATATTCTATAAACACAAAGACTTCAGCTTTATATAGTTGCACAGAAACTGCCTTCAAAACCTAACAAATAAAAAAATATACAAATATACAATTAATTACAAAATAAGTATTGGATTGAACAGGGAAAAAAGGGCTTCCAATTATCATTGCGTTTTACCAAACGTTACCAGCTAGAGAGAGAAATAAAGAAAGAATGATCTTGAAGATTAAGCAATATTACAGCTTTTATGTCTTTATTTTGAGATTTTAAATTATTTTTAAAAACATCAAAGAAAAAAAAAGCAGGGTACATTGAATGTTACTCCATATCAAAACACGGCAGATTTGGACATGGAAACAGAAACCCAATAAATACAATTAAAATATTTTTTACTTTAACTGGACAACTAGGGTCGGTGAGTTATGGTGTGTGGGTTCTTGAATCATTGAGATTGTTGACTTTTTTTTTATATCAGAAAATAATCATAAATATTTTTTATATTAAATAAAGTGTGATTTTTTATTAAGGGCATGGAAAAGTATTTTATTTTAAATAAGAACACTTAAATATTATAATTATTATTACGAGTACAATTGTAATGAGTCGGTCCATTAAGGTCGGGGTTCGACCCTCAACGGAGCGTTACAAAAATACTTATTTAATCTTTTTAATATAAATAATTTTATACATGATAAAGGTATTATAGTAACTAGTACCACTGTCCGTGCGATGCACGTGATTTATTTGTTTGAAATAATTTAAAATTTTATTTAATCCCAACGTATTTCACCAAAAATTTATTAATGATCTAAAAAATTATTTTATTTAATTATTGAACTCCCATTAAATTTGTAAACTCGTATTAATCTCATTATTAACAGTTATCTCAATTATGAAATTTTTATTATTTTGAAAGATTACGCTTGTTTGATACAATATAATTTATAGTATGTAAGCTTCTTGGGTATAGTTGAATGGTAAGGTCTGTGGTGATGTTGTGTAATTCTCCAGCGACGCAGGGTTCGAATTATGACAAATTTTCATTTAAATATTATAAAGTTAATACTGAGTATTATAAAGTTAGTACTGAGATTAGACCTATTGGCTCTCTCCTGAGTATTATAAAGTTAGTACTGAGATTAGACCTATTGGCTCCTATTGGCTCTCTCTCCACATTTGTCTCCATCCACATTTGTCTCCATCCAGCATAGATGGAGGGAAAAAACTTCTTGGGTATAGCCGAATGTAAGGTCTGTGGTGATATGGCTCCTATTGGCTCTCTCTCCACATTTGTCTTCATCCACCATAGATGGAGGGAAAAAGCTTCTTGGGTATAGCCGAATGTAAGGTTTGTGGTGATGTTGTGTAATTCTCCAGCGACGCAGAGTTCGAATCTCGGATATGACAATTTTTTATTTAAATATTATAAAATTAGTACTGGGATTAGACCTATTGACTCTCTCCACACATTTGTCTCCATCCAGCATAGAAGGAGGGAAAATCAAAATTAATTTAAAATAAAAAAAAATAGAAATTATAAAGTTAGAAAATAAATAAAAATATAAAATAAATTGAATTTACTTGGTGAACATGGAGAGATGAGATGACACAAATGAACATGGAGGGGATGAATGTAATTATATTAATATAACGTACGTTAACTTTCAAAATAAAATTTACAAAAAAATCATAATTACATAAAATAAAAAAATCGTGGGAAAAAAAATGAATAAATAAAAGAACGTATAATCGATTCAATGTTCAGAAAAATAAAAATTTACATCAAGAGAAAAAAAATATACCTAAAAATTTTGATCATTTTTTTAACTACGGTGTATTAGGAAATAAGAGAAAATCGATTTTTATGAAATAAGATTCATTGGAATTAAATTAATATTAATTGAATAATAAAATAATTTTGAGAAAGATAAATAAAAATGTATATATTTAAAATTATAATTAATTATTATTACTAAAAATATATAATTTTAAATTACTATTTAAAATTTATATATAATTTAAATATACTTAATAATATTATTATTTAGAATTTATAATTTTTTTATTTATAATATATAGTGTAAACATAACATTATTATTATTTTTTTATTGGTTCAACATTAGTGGATCCTGAAATTATATTATATATGTATAGATTAAAAATTTTAATTTTTTTTTATAATTATAAATAATTAACTATCCTAATTAATAAAAAAAATAAAAATATTAAAACTAAATTGTGGATTGTAGGAATTTACAGTAAAACCTTTATAAATTAATAGCCTCAGAATCGTGAAATCTTATTAATTTAGAGAGGTTATTAATTTATGGAGTGTATTTTTTTCAGTTAAAAGACCAAGTCGTGACCGAAATATTCTATTAATTTAAACAGGTTATTAATATATCGAGTATTAATTTAGAGAGGTTTTACTGTAGTCGTAAGTTATAAATCACATTTCCCTTTTTACTTAAATACATTAAAAAATTCCTATAACCTAATCATAAACATTTATATAAAAATAAAAATATGGTGAATAAAATATTTATATAATTTTAATTTTTTTATCAATCATATTAAAATAATGTTTTTTATTTATTTTCATGTTCGACAAAGTATAATTTCATACAAATTACGAGTGCAAATTACAAATCAAATATAAAATTTAAGTCATTTTGTGAATCTAAAAAAATCTGTTCACAATTCTTATATACATCATGACAATAAGCGATTGACTTAATCGAAACCTTAATCAATTAAAAAGAACACATAACTTTGATTTAATTTGGAAATGAAACCTTAATCAATTAAAAAGAACACATAACTTTGATTTAATTTGGAAATTCGATAATAGGAGTATTAGTTTCTTAAACTTGTGAGATTTATTTTTATACAAATTTAATTAAAATGAGTTTCAAGTTGCAATCACAAAATCTAACTTAAAAAATACTAATATTTCATTTAGTCAATTTACATTGAAGAATCTATGATATTAATGCACATCATTTAATCATTTAGAATCGAATCGAGATATAGTAGAAGATTTGAGGAACAAATAGTTGCGAACTCACACAATCACACGAAAAAACGAGAAAATAATTAAAATACAGAATAGAAAGAAAGTGTTATTTTACATCCCTATATTTTGTTTTTTCTAAATTGTTTTTCCTCCATCTATTCTATTTTTTTCTAAATTGTCAAAACTTTAAATGGCATTTTTGTAACATTACGAAATTAAAATTTCAATTATTTACAATTTTAATTAAACCACACTGGAAAGACAAATTATTAAAACTGAAAGTTAAGATTTAATTCCATTTTGGGGCATTTGTGATATTTTGCTTTAATTGAGGAATTTTGAAGAAATTGTTTTTCTTTACTTCCACACCCTATGTCCACTCCAAAGTCAGTCACTCCACTCCCTCACTCAAAATTCCAAGCGTCCAGGTAACAACTGCCACGTGGACAAGACACCTGGAAGACTAAAACAATGCCTGGAAGAAGTAATACAATTCCTTTTATGGTTCCTCACCCATTGGTAAACACACACTATCTCTCTCGTTCTCCGGCAGATCTGATCTCACACAGGAACAGGTAAATTGATTTTCTCTACCGGACGCATCGCATTTCGAATGTGTTTCTTCATCCACTTATTATTTAATTTTAGGGTTTTGAGTTTCTGGTTTGATTCACGGGCTGTGATTGTATGTTGGTTTCATTTATGTTGTTATCGTTTTATATTTACCTGCTCTGTGATTTAGGGTTTCTCGATGGGATTGGATGATTTGGAATTTTGATTTGACGTGTTCATGTTTTGAAATTATGATTGCTGTATTTTGGTGGTTCGAAATGGGTTTCTCGTTATTTATTTACTGTATTATGTTACTTCAAAATGGAGGTTGATTTGATTGGTATCAGACTATATTGTAGTTCCTAGGAAGTTCCTTAGAGATCATGAGAACCGAAGTTTTAGATAACGGGTTTGCTTGAGACTCTTATCATCGTCACGAGGCTTAAAAGTGCCACTGTGCGAAGTTAAGAAGATGAGTATAGTTGTGTTATTAGGGAATTTTAGGTTTTCAAGCTATGTAACAATACGAGGAAACATATTTTGTTTGAAAGTAAGCCTTTTCAAGGGAATGACAGATCTTGGTAAATGCTGGCTTTTCTTCGACTTAAAACGTGTTCTTCATGCTATGCTAGATTTTGCGTAAGATTTTAAGATTATGATAAAGCTATACATGGATTTCTTATCGAGTTAAGTTTGAATTTAGAGTGTGGTTGAGTTTATTTAAAACTCAACTCTATATTATGAATTCTTGTTATGAATAATAAGATGATAATATTACTTCAATGAGTACTTTTGTTGAAGTGCTTGGATAAGAAATCATTCAAGCATGTCTCTAGGATATTATGAGCCATTCTTATGGATTACTTATGTCTTAAGATGTTATAGTCTTGTAATTAATCTTTCGGCATTAAACAAGGTTGTTAAGATTAAATCGCATTTCGAGAAGACAGAAAAAAAAAGTTGGAGTGATTCCAACTTTATCAAAAAAAAATTCAAGTTGTTGCCATGTTCTTCCGGGGGTTTGTAAATTACTTTTTAGTTTTTAACTTTTTTTTTTAATTTACCGAAACACTTACGGTGGGTATATTGAATAAAATTCAATTATGCATCATGGAAGAGTATTGTGAAAACTATAGGTTTTTGTTTGTTGGTATATGTTAAACAGTTTGAAAAATGTGATTTATATCATTATATTGTATTGGTTGGGTATTGAAAATCTGTATTAACCCGGATTTATAATTTCTAGTCCTAGCACATTGTGATCCTTAGAGAGCTTTCTGAAAACCAAACGTTAGTCTAGATAAATTCTGACTGACCGGAATTTGTGTTTCTTAAAATTTTGCTAAAAAAAGAGAAGACAAAAATGGGCCGTGGAGTTAGCTATGGTGGTGGGCAGAGCTCATTGGGATACTTATTTGGAGATGGTGAGGCTCAAAAACCAGCTGCCGAGAAACCCAAAGCTTCTTCACCTGCCGAAAGTAGTAAAGAACCTTCACTGAAGCCTAATAATACTCCGCAGCCAGCAGCTGATATTAGCAAACAGGTCCCCGCAGGCATCCACAGTAGCACCGCTAACAACCATGTCCGAGCGGATGGTCAGAATACTTGCAACTTCATCACGGTATGTCATAACCAATTGAACACAATATCAACTGTTAAAATAATGGTGCTAACTGTAATATTTTTATAAAGGTGAAGTATTGTTTTTTTTTTCCTTATGAAGGGGTAAATCTATAAATAATAAATTATTACTGGTTGTTTGTAATTTTTGGAATGGTTCGAGTATGGATGGACGGCATAACTTTTGATCAACTTGTATACATTAAAAAATCAAGATTCTAACTTTCCTTACTTCCGTGTTTCTTAAATGCCTTATGAGTTATGACGACCTTTTCCCGTGTAATTCCATGGTTTGCATTCCCCATCAGTTCTCCTTTGTACTTATCAATCTCAGGATTGATATTGTATGACATTTTTTTCTTGAACGAATTGGAACAATCTATATGCATAAGTATAACTGTAAAACATTTGGCTTGATTAGATTTAATTTTTCAGGACCGACCGTCAACAAAGGTCCATGCTGCCCCTGGAGGAGGTTCGTCTTTGGGTTACCTTTTTGGTGGCGGCAGCAACTGAAAAGCAGCACAAGGCTCAGCAAAAGTGCATTTGGTCGTATATGTTCATGCTCTGCTATGTTTAATTTCTGCAAAAAAAAAGCAGCGAGTAATTGAAATGTGTGTTTTCATATTGCCTTTATGTTTATGGATGTCAAAAACTTAATCGTGTATTCCATGTACACGAGCTGCTGTTATTCGACGTGTGTTGTAAGGAAGATCTAACGAAAAGGATTGGATCGCGTAAGCAATTTGTGAAAGAACCATGTTGCATTTTGTGCTTATATTGGAGTACTTAGTATACTTGTTCTTTCAAGTCACATTGATGAATTTGAACATTGACAAAAATCACATAAAAAGATATGTAACAAGTTTGTAAAGATCAAACAAATATGCACAACCAACACATTTCCTTTATTCTCAAGTGAAAAGCAAAAACATTAGTATTTCTTTGGTAAAAGGAAAGAAAATGTAGAGCACATGAGCACAGCGGCAACACAATTTCAAGCCACTCGATTTTGAGATGATGGCGGAGAAGGGGCCGGAATAATCCCCCACCTCCGGCGAATATCCTCCAAATCCTCATCAAAATGACGTTCATAATAAACACACATCAAGTCAGTGCACTTGATACCGGCCCGTAGGGCCCACGGGAAGTAATGCTGATAGAACAATTTCCTTTGCTTCTCACTGAATCTTACACTACCCCCCACAACAGACAAAGCGCACATTGGAAGCATCATCTGTTCGAATTCTATGACCTTGAGAGCCGACTCGCCTATCAAATTGGTCGGAAGCCCGAAAAGGGTGTGCCAGAAGTCGTGCACCTCGCGGGCCCGCGTTGCCACGTAGGCTATTTCCTCCGTCTCCATGAAACGGACAGGCGGCCTGTCGTCGGGGGAGAAGTTTCTAGAACCCATGAAGTTTGCATAGGCAGCGCCAAAGGTGTTCGGTGGAAGGTCCCATGCGTGGGCTACGTTAGCGGAGATGACACGAGGGCGCTCCAACAGTACTGCCTGTAGAGGAAGATAGATTAGTTAAGGAAAACTTAAACTGAACAAAGATTGGTGAGAAATAGTAATATTCATTATTCAAATAGTACTTCATCATCTTCTGGACAAGAGGTTTGGAAATTAAAATCCTATGTCAGATAGAATATGGTTTACGAGAAAAACCTCGATTGTGTTGTGCTTTCTACAACAGAATATTCTTTACTAGCAGACAAATAATTATATAACAAGACCGTATGCTTCAAAAACCAAACTAACTACAGATTGCCGACACGATGATGCTACTTAAAACGCAGACAAGGCTAGACGCTGAGACGCATATTGATAATTAGTAATGTTCCGTCAAGTCGCACTTGCTAAGAAATCTCTACTATCCATATTATTATGAAATCCAACAAAGCTAAAATTAAAATCTGAGAACTAACTAATACTACAAGGGTTCCTCTGGTTCTCCGACGATGCAATACCAAATGCAAAAGAATGATTTTTTCAACGAGCTTGAAAAGATCGAAAGGTCCCCCGCACTCACTAAGACAACATGCTTGGTCCCGATTATTAATTATATCTCGAAGGCGTTAACAGAAATGATTAACAGCAGCACATTAACAAATTGGGGAAAACAAAAAAGAAAAACTAGAAATGTGATGTTTCCTTACCCTGCCTTCTGGACTCCTCTTCATCCTCTCGAGAACCCTTTCGAATGCAGGCTTTCCGGTTGTCTCACCGAGCGCAGCTATCAAATCGGCCCTTCGTGGATCCAATAAGGCTCCAAAGGCCGACCCGACGGCGACGGCGGCCTGCTGCCATCCCTTCAGCCGGAGCCGAGAACCCTCTATCATTTTCACCTTTCTGATACATCAAAATCAAATTTCATCAGAATCAAATTCAAAATAAATATGTAAAACGACCCCCCACAAAAAAAAAAAGTGATAACCTAACACACAGTAAAACGAGTAGATTAAATTAACAGAGGTAACACAGAGAACACGATTCGTTCTCCATTAGACTCACCGATAAAATAAAATACTCCGTGCTTTGCGACAGAAACGGCGGTGGGAGGCGACTGGCGGCGGATCTAATTGCAACGACGGTGGAGATTGGCGGTGGCGTGATGATTTGGGATTTTTTACTCGGAAAAGTATTTCGTTGGGGGAGATGAAATATCAAAAATATTAATCAAAGTTTGTAAATTTAACTATCAAAGTTTGATTTTTAAATGAAAAAGTAATTATTTTTGGTATAGTAATTATTTATAGTGTTAATACTCTGAACTAGACTTGTAAATGGGGCGGATCTGGAGCGGATCGGCATTGATCCGTACCCGTTTAATACTTTAAATTTTCGATTCGTACCCGCTCCGCGACCCGCCGGATCATCGAAAGTTCGATCCAAATCAGTATCCGTCGGATCAACGGGTATCCAACGGGTTTTTCCGAACCGTTTATAATAATAATTTTTTATAATTTTTTAACAATAATTTTTAACATTTAAAAAATTACAAAATAAAATATTAAAATTTATTAAACTAAATTAAAAATTAAAGTGCTAACAATAATAATCAATATTTTTATATTACACAAAATGAAAAATTTAATATTTTTTATTAATTAATTATAAATTATTTAATTATTATATAGTAACTAAATACTATGTATAGCTATATATATAATATTTGGTAAGAGTCGGGTCACTTACGGATCGGATCGGTATTGATCTGTATCCGACCAGTTTATTAAATGGGTAAACGGATCGGGTAATTAAACGGGTCAACGGGTCAATTTTGACGATCCAAATCCGTTTAAATGTGACGGATCAGGAGCGGATCTGGATAAAACCCGTCTCTGAACTACCACATATACATATACTTCAGACTCTGAACCACACTCAAACCGATCCGGTCCGGTTCTTCTGCTTGTGTGCATTTAGGAAACCACTGCACTCAACTTTCACTGAAGAAAAAATGGAGCTCTCCCCGAGGTCCGCCCGGCGACCGCGAAAGCCGCCGCCGCCGAAAAATTCCGATCCGTACGCCACATTCGTGGTCCACGACCGAGACGACGCCAAATCTCGGGAGCCCGAGCCCGGCCCGGGATCCTCGTCGGACATATACGCCACGATGGTGTACAAGGGCGAAGACGAGGAGTCGCTCCCTCCGTTGCTGAAGCGCCTCCCCAAGGACTTCGGCCTCGGCGGAGACGCCTCCTCGTCCTCCGAAGACGACGCCTCGATCTCCGGAACGATGATCGTGAAAACCGATCGGAGAAGATCGAATTACTCCGGGAGGGACGCGAATCTCCCTTCGCCGCATTCGAAGCCGCGGAGTATGCCCGCGATGCCGTTTCTGGAGAGGAGGATTCCTGCCGGCAAAATTGGGAAGGGCGAGGATGATGATGATGAGGGCGGTGGGGATTTCGGGACGTTTGTGGTGAGAGGGAGAGAGGACGAAGAGGAAGAGGATGAGGGGATGGGGACGATGGTGAGGAGAGGAGGTGGTGGAGGAGGGGGGACTATGAGGAAGGCGGTCGAAAGTATGCAGAAGGTGGGGGATGCCGGAGGGATGGGGAGGGGGAGGAAAAGCAGCGCCGGAGCTGAGGGGAGTGGCGGGGCTGGAATGAGGCAGTTAAGGCATCAGAGTGGGAAAGTGTCAACGAGCTCGATACCCGATTATATGATCAGAGAGGATCCTTGTACTAAGTATGAGTTGCTCCATGAGCTTGGTAAATTGATCTCGAGCTCTAACTTCTTGATTTTATGTTTTGTTGCATCGGTAATTGTGTTATAGATGGAATGTGAATCATTTGGTGAAATTAGGTTGTGATTTTTGCTACTAACTTCTTCATCGTGTCGTTTTGAGAAAATGAGTCGGACCTAATAAGCGTAAATGTGGTAGGGTCCATATTTCCTATGTTGTCGGGTGGCTTTTGAATTATAGACAAATGAAGGTTATTAGCGATGCATGCATGGGACAATCTAGATCGCGTGTAGGTATCACGCGATTTACAAGATTTACAATTTAAATTAAATGCCAGAACAGTTTATTCAAATGTACCCGATGCCTATCTATTATGTGACAATGAATGATCAGGTGAATTTTAATTCTATTGAATTTGGAATGTTTTGATAAACAGGAAAGGGTTCATACGGGGAAGTCTATAAAGCTCGAGATTTAAGGACCTCGGAATTAGTTGCTATCAAAGTGATATCATTGTCCGAAGGGGTACAGTTGTTGTTGCTTCGTCTGATATTGCTTTCCGATTAAGCAAACAGTATCCAAATCACGAAATGTTGTGTTTTCCAGGAGGAGGGTTACGAAGAAATTCGCGGGGAAATTGAGATGTTGCAGCAGTGTAGTCATCCTAATGTCGTTCGATATCTTGGAAGCTACCAAGGAGAAGAATTTCTTTGGGTGAGTGCATCAGCTTTATACTCGCTTTCTTCCTTTTAGGAGGGTGTGGGGGTTGGGATTTCCAATCCTCATATTGTGCTAAATTGAGTTAAATGTCTGTTGAAACATTGGATTTGTTGGCAGATAGTAATGGAGTACTGTGGGGGTGGAAGTGTTGCCGACTTGATGAATGTTATTGATGAGCCTCTCGAGGAGCTTCAAATAGCATATATATGCAGAGAATCTTTGAAGGTAGTCATGAACTTGTGAACTGAACGTATTGCTGTGGATTCTTATTTTATATCTAATTTCTGTATGTCTATCTGTTCATGTAGGGTTTGTCATATTTGCACTCAATTTTCAAGGTACACAGAGATATTAAAGGTGGTAATATTTTGTTGACAGAGCAAGGAGAGGTCAAATTGGGTAAGTCTTGAGATTACGACTTGCCTTTATAATGTTTTTCGAATCCTGAATAATTTGTATAGTTGTTTATTGGTTATGCCTAAGTCATTAAATCACTGTTCATGCAAGATACTATAAATAAATAATATTATTTTCAGGTGATTTTGGAGTTGCTGCACAGTTGACAAGAACTATGTCCAAGCGTAACACGGTACGCCTGATTATTCATATTACATTTGCTTTTGCATTTGCATCCTAGACGGGTACTGTTAAAGATGATATCCTCTCTTGGAGAAGTGAACAAATGTTGTGTACTTAATGCCAGTCTCTGCAGTAAATTTAGCATCTTTTTTTACCCTTGGTGATTCTCAGTTCATTGGTACCCCACATTGGATGGCCCCTGAAGTTATTCAAGAAAGCCGCTACGACGGAAAGGTATATTCCTTGTCTTGATGCTCATAAGTGCGTTTAGACGAGAAGTTATTAAAATGTTACTCTTTTTGGGGATGGAAGGGAATATTTTCTTGCTTGAATATCATATGTATTTTTATTTTTCTCAGGTAGATGTGTGGGCTCTTGGTGTGTCTGCAATTGAAATGGCGGAGGTATGTTAAGCGTTTAGCTTCTTGTTTTTGTAGGTGACAACTAACAATCCCACTTAATCTTGCATTAATTCACAATCCTGATGCTAAGTTGCTGCCTGTTTCTAACGCGTTTTTTTTTCTCAGGGACTCCCTCCGAGAGCTACTGTTCATCCTATGAGAGTAAGCAAACATACTAAGTACTTGCTTTGATGTCTCTTGCATTGATTTAATGGTATTGTCAACGAGATGTGATTTTGAGCTGTCTCAGATGAAAATATTACATGCCCAAGATTAGTTCAGAATTCAGATAACAATAAGCCGACTTTTACATGAACAATGAGAAGGATCCAGACCAAAATTCTCATGAGTAGATTGTATAATGTGGGATACAGAAAATAAGGAGACATAGTTAGTTACTTCCATATCACTTTCTTTAGGGCATCAAAAAAATCAGTAAAATATGCACTGTTTTCTTATTATGCATTGTAGCTGTTTCACATATTTATAAGATCTCACAATGATACAGCATTCCTGATTGTTTGTGCAAATTTATCCGTGATTTTCAAAATTTATCATTTATGAGAGATGCTCGCGGTGATTACATTACTTGTGTATCTAATATCGGCTACACTGATTCTTGTATTGTCATGTACTAAACGTAATGTTAACATACTAAGAGTAAATAAGAACACTATCAGAGATTAATTATCCTTCATAAAGCTTGTGGAACCAATATTCTTATAGGCTTATAACTTTGCAAAAGTGAATAAATGAGCGAATAATTAAAGTGAGCAGGGCCTAGCTTTCAGACTCTGACTTTCCATGTTTATGATATTGATATATAATATTTGATGCTTAACAAGTTCAAAACGTTTGATAGGTATTATTTATGATCTCCATTGAACCCTCTCCAATGCTTCAAGAAAGAGAAAAATGGTTTGTCTTTGAATCATTCTTCCAGTTTTAACAACTTTTCGTGCATTTTTTTTGTATCGATAAATTATTGAAATTTATTTATACATATTTTTCAAAATTCTTTGAACCATATTCTAATAGTCTTTACTCTTGCATACTTAGCTAAATTTAGTTATAGTTTGAAGTTATTATGATTGGTAGCCTTCTATTTTTGTGGTGAATAATTGGTTACCTATTTCACAGTCTGGAAAATTCTTACTATTTTGTAAATACATGTAGAGAACATTAATAAACGGAGCGTTCAGTTTATTGATATAACCTATATATATGTTCATTTATTGAGGTTTGTTCTGTTCAACCTCATTTTTTGTTGTGGACGGGTTGCTGATTATGATAGTATGTGGACTACGATAACGTTTTCAGTAATACGAATTTAACTGTCACAGGTCACTCTTGTTCCATGATTTTGTTGCAAGTTGTCTGGCAAAGGACCCACGAGCTCGTCCTACAGCAGCTGAAATGGTGAAGGTATGCCTAATCTTATAAGTTGCTTACTCTTTCTGCAAAATAAAATAAATAAATGATAATAGAAGAAGTCACTCGAATAATTATAAGTGCTAAGCCTCAAGAGATAGGGTTATATACATAACCTTTTTATACTGAACCCAGCTAACTTTATCTCTCGTTATTTAGTTCTCTTGTTTTTTTACTTGTGCAGCACAAATTCCTTGAAAAATGTAGAAGTGGGGCATCAATGATGCTCCCAAAACTTGAGAAGGCAAAGGATATCCGAGAATCAATGGCATTCCAAGCACGAAACGCTCCATCAGACGCGACACTGCCAAGAGAAGGGGTAGAACTATTCTTAAACTGATTTAGGGTTAATTACAAAACATGCCCATATTGTTTAGAAAATACAAATTATTAAAGGGATATTCTTAATATTAAAATATTGTTTTTATATAATTAGGCTAAAACCTCTAGGGTATTGTTTGAAGTAAAATGATCCCGAAAACTTATTTAAAATTTGGTGGTTCAACCTTCTCTCTCATATGGAATGTAGAATGGAAAACATCCTTATTTTCTGTTTCTTGACAAACTTCATTTAAATTCTGTTTTTCTAATTATATAATGTTCTTCATTTTGCTTCTTTCAGCCAGTGGGCGGTTTAGCATCAAACGAAGCCATTACCAGTACTCTTCCATCTAGACCTAGAGATGTTCAGCTTAGTATCTCGGGATTTTCGGGTGGTAACGTAAAGGATAAACTGGCTCCATCTGATGCAGTACAAGGTAAATGTCCCTTATATCTTCCTAGTAGTCCATTCTTAGGACAGTGGTTTTCTTGAGTGAATCAGAAACTCGTTGTTTCCTGGCCTCTATATTTTTTTCTTTTATTATGATAGAACATGAATCTTTTAATCTGATCAGAAACTAACTCGACCAGGTGATTTCGGAACTTTTGTAATTCACGATAGAGTCGAGACTGGTAAAACAGCTACGAAATCGGAGCTATCCTCTCCTGCTTCTGGATATGCTGGAAGGCCTTCATCAGTCAGTGGGCATGCTGGAGAGAAGGCCATAGACTCTCGGTACTCGTCTAAATATCTCGTCATCAGTCACTGTATGCTATAGTAACTTGTGCATAATAACTTTTGTCAGGACGGAAGGTCTCACCAATGTAGAAACCCGACCTACAGGATTTCAAGCAGCCGATCAGAAAACCCTCAAGGCAAACAGCACTCCCCAAGTCACCGTAGGCAGTGGCTCACGCTTTACCGATGGAGCAGTTACAAGTGAGACAGTCAGTAGAAAAGCATTGGACAAGGTAGTTCAGATCTTCCGAGTCTCAAACTTCTTAACCTTATGACAGGGGTAGTTTTGTAATTTTGAAAGAAATTGCAAAGAAATACCCATAGGTTTAAGCCTTATTGGAAAAAAAAATGGAGTTTTTTTTTTTTTTTTGATAAATCAATAAATCTTGGGGGCAGTTTTGTAATTATTCCTTGCTTTTATGGTCTCTGGAACAGCTATGGTCCATTTACACCGCTGGTAATACAGTTCCGATTCCGTTTTTAAGAGCAACCGACATTTCCCCCATTGCACTTTTATCAGACAACGTGCTCGGTGGGTGGCCGAAGGATAACGATGGCAATATAGCTGTTGAAGCCATGCAGGAGCTTTTCTCTGGTGATTCTTCTCAGCCTAAGAAGGGTAGAAACCGACAAAATGAGGTCATCTTGATTTTACATTTGTTTCTCGATTAATTAATTAATTAATTATATGTAATGTAATTGTCAAGATTTGGACTATAGCTCAGTTTTAACCATTTCAGGTACCCCTTCCGACAAGTGTATATCAGAGGCTGACTTCTAGTCCGACCCTGATGAATCTTGCTCAGGGATTAGCATACCACAAAATGTAAGAAATCCTAATCAACTCTTGGGAGGATAATTACCAAAACTACCCTTGAGGTTAATTAATGCTTCATATAATTATCGATGTACTCTCTCATTGCTAAAAAAACATCCGTTCGAATGTTTGTGGTTTTAGGTGTTACGAAGAGATGCCGCTTCAGGAAATGCAAGCAGCACAGGAACAACAAACCATCCAAAACCTTTCCGATACGCTCCGAACTATTCTGCGTTTTTAGTTTGTGTAACGTAAAAATCAGTAATTATTTGTGGCGCGACTTAGTATATTATGTAACTAAGGTTGTGAACCGTCGGATTCATTTGAAATCCTTTTGCACCATCTTAATACTGCTTTTGTATGAGTAGTGTAGAATTTTCAGACACTGTAATGTTTCCAATACTCAACGTTTGCTTAAATGCATAACATCATTTTTACCTTGTACTTTTACAACTGTGTTCTTCAGGTTTGACCTAATACTAAAAATGCCTCATATTTTCTGTCAATTTTGAAACCTGCCCCCCTTAATTAGAATAGAATGAGAAGTAGTATCAACTATCAATTTCACTGAGTTTGAACTGAATTTAATTAAACTAAAATTAAGTTCAAAGAAAACAAGCCTTAATTAGTGATGTAAATCTGTGGTAAAAAAATACTGTATAAAAATATTAAAATTTGCTAACATTTAAAAAAACAACCAATAAAAAACTCTAAACAAAAGAGGAAGAGAAACAAGACAGGGGGGGATTCGAATATCCCATAATTTAGAGGGGGAGAGAATTGTCAAATCGTGGGGCCGACCGACTCCGTGACCATCTATTCGCCCAAACACCGGCGGCGGCGAAGGCTGAAACTCTCTAAACCCTAAATCGCTAATTCGGTGAGGAGTGAAGACGGCGGTGAATACGCTAATCCATGGAGAGCGAATCCACGTATCCTCTTTCGTTGACGGAGACCGTCAAATCGCAGGTTTTCCGTCGTCTTTCAATCACATTTCAGAAGTTAATATAGTTGCTAACGATTTTCGATTATAGCTTCATTTTACATTTTTTGTGTGTGCGCGTTACAACAGATTTTTCGCTGATTTTTTTACTGTCTTTGAATCACCATTTGTTTTTTTTACTGTTTTATTTAAACTAAATGATTGTGCTTGATTTCAGGTGGGGTTGGAGAATTAGCGAGGATACGGCATTGGGTTTTGCCGAAAAAACCATTCTTTGGGATGAATATTATCAAGCAGATGGTGCCCATTAGGTATGGAGCAAGAGCTTCATGTAAAGGTGATTTCTTTACTTGATTTATAGCTCATCTTTACAGCTTTTCAATGATATGGAGTTCCTGGATGAGTTATCAGGTGTTTATGTGAGTGAAGTTGTTGGGGTGAAATAGATTATGTGATATGGTTTTATGGGTTGCTAATATTGGTGAATTGATCTTAGAAATCGAGTATTGCTTTTGCCCAATAATATTATTGCTGCGTAAAAGAAATGCTTTTATTCTTGGAAAGGAAGGCGGTATTGTAAAAAGTGTGAAGTAGTACCAGATGAAAACCAAACTGGACTTAGAGCTTGCTCGAGGTTTCAGTTCTCTATTTACGCAAACTTAATGATGCCCATGGGACTTTCAATTGGAATAGTTGTTGGTAGATATAGGGACTGCTTGTGATCACTTAAAAAGTGATTGGTAGCTTCTGAAAAAAAAATCGCATTTGCTTTGATTCTGCATAATAATCCCTTTTGAAATTTACACAACCTAGCACCCGTTAGTTGTAACTAATTGAATTTAGGCGAACACTCGTATAATTGTGCCACTACTGACTCATGTGTTGTTTCTTGGTTTCATTTCTTCACAGCTGCAACCTTCCGCCTTTCCCGTCTAAATCACAATGCTGCAGTCAAGGTCAACTCCGAAGAGCAAGAAGTCATAATCGCATTAGGAAGCAACGTGGGAAACAGAATCCAAAACTTTGAAGAAGCCTTAGACCGCATGAAAAAATCCGGCATTCGTATCACAAGACACGCTTGCTTGTACGAAACCGAACCAGCTTACGTAACCGATCAGCCCCACTTTCTAAATTCTGCAGTTAGAGCACTCACAAAACTCGACCCCAACAGTTTGTTAAAAGCTTTGAAAGTAATTGAAAGGGACTTGGGTCGAACTGCAGGCATTAGGTATGGCCCACGGCCGATTGACTTGGATATTTTGTTCTATGGGAAAGAAAAGGTCGATACAGACACTCTAAAAATCCCGCACGAGAGGATACGGGAGAGGCCGTTTGTGATGGGCCCACTGGTTGACTTATTCGGACTCGATGAAGACAACGACTTAATTAAATCGTTTGATGGGTTTTTCGAGGCGTGGGAGAAATTAGGCGGCGAATCTCTCGTCGGAAGAGATGGGATGAAAAGGGTTTTGCCGATCGGTGACAGATTATGGGACTGGTCAGAAAGAACATCCGTCATGGGTATCCTTAACATAACCCCCGACAGCTTTAGCGACGGGGGGAAGTTTCTAGATACAGAATCAGCAATCACTCGAGCTCGTTCGATGCTAACAGACGGGGCAGATATAATCGATCTGGGCGCACAATCGACTCGGCCAATGGCGACTAAGCTATCCCCCGAACAAGAACTGGATCGACTGATGCCCGTTCTAGAAGCCATCAAGAATCTGCCCGAGATGGACGGAAAGCTGATATCGGTCGACACTTTCTATTCGAAAGTCGCTTCGGAGGCGGTCAAAAACGGGGCCCACCTCGTGAACGATGTCTCTGCTGGGAATTTGGACCCGAGCATGCATGATGTCATCGCAGGCCTTAAGATCCCATACATAGCCATGCACATGAGAGGCGATCCGACGACGATGATGAGTCGCGAGAATTTAATCTACGGGAACGTGTGTGCTGACGTGGCATCCGAGCTGTACGAGAAAGTTAGGGATGCTGAGCTGTCAGGGGTCCCGGCATGGAGGATGATTGTGGACCCGGGGATCGGGTTTTCGAAGGGTACGGGGTGTAATTTGGATGTTGTTAACGGGCTGGGGGAAATTCGGGCCGAGATGGGTAGGAGGAGCTTAGCTGTTTCGCGGGCCCCGTTGATGATTGGGCCGTCTAGGAAGAGGTTCTTGGGTGAGATTTGCAGGCGAGCGAATGTGATGGAGAGGGATGCAGGGACGATTGCTTGTGTGGCGGCTGGGGTGTTGGGAGGGGCGAATATTGTGAGGGTGCATAATGTGAGGGATGCTCTTGATTCAGTTAGGCTCTGTGATGCTTTGCTGCAGAGGAGAAGAAGAAGAAGAGATCAAATTCAAGAATGAAATGTTTTTTTTTGTTTTTTTTTTATATGAATGCAAGCAATTTACTACTCCCTCACTGAGTCTCTTAAAATTATGTCAGTTACCTTTTTTCTGTCTTTTAAAAGTATCCACACACATAACTTATTTATTATTTAAATATTATTTTTGAAACATAATGAGTAATTTGTTTATTATTTTTATTAAAAATATTTGTACAAAATGGTATTTTAGTTTATTAATTTATAATTCAAACTCTATAAAATACACTTTTAAATTAAAGATAATTTTGTGTTACATTTTCTATTAATGGAAGTATTACAAATTTTATAATTATAAAAAAAAAAGTAAATTATTTACTTAATTATAATTATAATACTTGGATGGTTAAGTAACCATCACTCGTTTGTTTTAAAAAGAAAGGATAATTTAATTATAATAAAGAAAAGCTAAAATATTTAATTATAAATAATTATTTAGATATGTTTCTTTTTTAAAATTTCTTTTTTTATAATTATTTATTTATTTTTACTTAATTTAAAAGGACATCCAGGGTTTAACATGAGCTGTGAAAAGGAAGGAGAAGGTGGAGGGAAAGTAGGTGCACAAAATTGGCTGTCTGATGCACGTTCTGACAACACATAATTCACGTTGACTATTTGACTTTGAGAAGCTCATCAGCAACAGCAACAGCAAGGAGGAGGCGCGTGCACGTTGGAGACGAGCCATCGTGCGGTCATTCACGTTGAATTTATGAGAATTATTGAACCACAGCTACAAATACATTGATAAAAATTCAATCATTAATCAATCCTTCGTATTCGATTATTATTTGTTTTGATATCGTTATAAAACAAAATTTGAAGTATGGAAATGGAATGAGAATTAGAATATGCTGCGACACTAATCCCACCTCCATTGATTAATTAGTGTTTGACCAGTATTTTAATTAGTCAAATTAAACAATGTTTGTTGTTGTCACCGACAAAGCTTACATTATTGTTATTGCCAGATTCCCACCTCCAACATTTCAAAAATATTTACTCCAAAGGCGCCACCACATGACAGTTGTGATGAATTGGAAAAGACATTTTACCTGTACATAGTACCATAGACATTATGGTAGAATTTAATTTTATATATCCAACATTGCCTATTTTGTTTAAATTAAGTTAAATTTATCAAATTTACAACACGAGAGAATTCAATCGCACGCGATTATTATACTAAAAAATCGGAAATTACAAATGAATTTTTATGATCGATCTAACCATTCACTTCAGGTAAACATAAAAATGAACGAGAATAGAAGCACGTCTGGATGATTGAATTTGTTTGATTTTTCTCTAAAACACTTGAATATACTGTAATATATTAAGATTCGATTTTTGCCTCCCATCTACAAATTGAATTTATAGCTGTAATTATGAAGTAAATCACACACTTATATCTTTATTTATCCTCCATGTTTTCCATAAGTTTAATGTTCCCCATTTATTTTTGCAATAATGATTGCATTATTTTTCTAGCTTTTGATTTATTTCAAATGTAGCTCCTATTAATAATGAATATTTACCAGATACTAAAAAGAGAACATTTAGATAAAAAAAAAAACACCAACTTATTCCAAAAAAAATGTCATCTTTTGTCATTGTAGACACTTGTGATTTATGTCATTTTTTTAGAATTTCTATCTAAAACACTTTAATTGAATATTACTTGTTTCTGGACTGTTTTTCAAATTCTTTTGTACTTTTACAAAAGAATTGTCGAGAGAGAAAAGAAATATTATTCGATTTTCTCGCCTCCCATTAGCCTCCCATTAAATTAATTATAGCCATGGAGTAGTATCACAATTATACCTAAATCCCTTTACTTGGGGATGTTTTGTCCAATAAGTTTGCCTTCTATCTCATCACATTTACTATTTTTTCAACTTTTCATTTATTTCAAATGTTGGCTCTTAGTAATGAATATTTTACCCAATTCCAAAAAAAAGAACATTTAGATTCAGAAAAAACACTTTCTTTATTAAAAAATAAAAAATAAAAAAAATAAAAATCTCATCTTGTCATTATAGAGTCGTGATTGATCCTCTATATAAGAAGACAATTCGCCATACCCCCAACACCATCTCTCAGTCTCCCTCCTCTCCGAACATCTCCATCTCACACACAAACGCACACAGTGAGCGTGAAAATGGCAGGAGAGAGATCGGCGACCCCCCTGCTGAAAGATGAGCTGGACATCGTGATACCCACCATCAGAAACCTCGATTTCCTCGAGATGTGGCGGCCCTTCTTCGAGCCGTACCATCTGATCATCGTACAAGACGGCGACCCGTCGAAGGTCATCAAGGTTCCAGAGGGTTTCGACTACGAACTCTACAACCGCAACGACATCAACCGGATCCTCGGCCCTAAGGCCTCCTGCATCTCCTTCAAGGACTCTGCTTGCAGGTGCTTCGGCTACATGGTCTCCAAGAAGAAGTATATCTTCACCATTGATGACGATTGCTTTGTAAGTATATTCGTGCTCTGTTTTTTGTTTTTCTGTTAAAAAGCTTGGATCTTTACTTGAAATTATTGGTGGGACCTCTTGTGCAAGACTGAATTTGAAATTGGATCTTTAGGGTTTATGTGGGTTTTAGTTGGATCTTGAAATGATGATTCTTTTTTTTTTGTGTGTGTTTTGGTGTAAGCTTGAGTTGAATCTTTTTGGTGGGCCCTCCAATGTAAAGTTGAATCTAAATTAGGGTTTTGTGGTGCTTTAATTTACTCCAGTTTTCCTAAATTTCAGGGATGAAAGTTGTCCTTAGGTTTGGATTTCAACTGATCTTGATTTTGTCTATGAAATGGTTGTGAGCCAGCTTTACTTTAGAATCCATGTTTTTCGCAATGCAGATCTATACTTGAAAGTGTAGATCTATATTTTTGGCATTGAATTTTTGTTGTGGTCTTCTGTCTCATATTTACCGAAACGTGTAGGTCGCCAAAGATCCGACTGGGAAAGATATAAATGCCCTCGAGCAGCACATCAAGAATCTCTTGTCCCCGTCCACTCCCCTTTTCTTCAACACTCTATACGACCCGTATAGAGAGGGCGCTGACTTTGTCCGTGGATACCCTTTTAGTCTCCGTGAGGGTGTCCCGACTGCTGTCTCTCACGGCCTTTGGCTAAATATCCCCGATTATGATGCACCTACTCAGCTTGTTAAGCCTCGCGAGAGGAATACAAGGTATGAAAAATGTGAATGAATTTGAAAAATGTGAATGAATTTGTCAATTACGATTCCACTTTTGAAAAATGTGAATGAATTTGAAACATTTATATTCTTTTGAAGGGGAAAACTTTTTGTTGGAGTAAAATATAGGGTGTTTTTGTAATTTTAAAGGTTAACTGGGGTTTGTAATTAGGCCAAATGGCAAGTGTAAATTTTGCAAGTAATTGTAAATAATATTTTGTTTTTGCCAATTGCTCATTCTGTTTTTTAGATATGTGGATGCTGTTTTGACCATTCCCAAGGGTACTATCTTCCCCATGTGTGGTATGAATTTGGGCTTCAACCGAGATTTGATTGGACCGGCTATGTACTTTGGGCTGATGGGCGATGGTCAGCCCATTGGGCGATATGATGATATGTGGGCTGGCTGGTGTACCAAGGTACGCTTGTTAAATGCCTGCCTTGTCTAGGTCTAGAATTGAGTTTTCGATCGACAGCAACTCTTACATCTTGTGTAAATATTGCACGTATGCATGTCACAATATAAATCCAATTAATACAACGGAAAGACACTTTAAGATACAGTCTTCTTTGTTTCTTTATACAAAGAAATCATATGAGATAAAAAAAAAAATTAAAAATGTGGTTTTGACTTTTGTATATCTCCAAAGTAAATCCATACTTTTTTTTTTTTCGTTTGATGACGAACTGCTAATATTTATTGATGAAAAAATGCACACTTTATTCAAGACCTGAATTTTGAATTTTCACAGGTGATATGCGACCATTTCAATTTTGGAGTCAAGACGGGTCTGCCCTACATATGGCACAGCAAAGCCAGCAACCCTTTTGTCAATCTGAAAAAAGAGTACAAGGGAATTTACTGGCAGGAAGATATCATCCCGTTTTTCCAGTCGGTTGTTCTTCCTAAAGAATGCGAAACTGTGCAGCAATGCTACCTTGAATTGGCCAAACAAGTGAAGGACAAGCTTTCTAGCATAGACCCTTACTTCACAAAGTTGGCCGATGCCATGGTCACTTGGATTGAAGCTTGGGACGAGCTCAACCCTACAGTTGATGGCTCGACTAAGGCCCCCAACGCCGTCGCAAAATAGACTCGAGCTTAATTTATATCACTGGTTCTATTTATATTGGTAGGATTGGATTGGAGATCTTTATTTATGATTTTGACATTTTGTTTTTGTTTTTATAGCTTCTTGTGATTTTTGTTTTGAGTAATTTCATGTGTAACTTTAGAAGTCGAGCAATTGCTTTACTTGTGTGTGTTATGACATTATTTATAGTAATAGTAAACTTATTTCTTATGAAATAATTTGTTCTACCTTTTATACTTGTGTGTGTCATGACATTATTTATAGTTAGTAAACTTATTTCTTATGAAATAATTTGTTCTACCTTTTATTTTTCCTGTTGATGATTTCATGTTGAAGGCTTTCATACATAATAAAGCACCTGTATTATACTGTATTTGATATGTTTTGGAATCGGACTGGGGTCAAGCCATTGATAACTTGATATTAGTAACTAAAAACAATTTTATGTAAATCGAACAAATACATGGATACTATTGACTTAGGACGATCTGGAAAATACAATAAAAAAATGCCTTCTGAATTAAAATAGCAAAGTGAACAGAGAAATTTATACTGTGATTGGCATATATACATCCTAATGCATTGCATGGAAAAAGAAACTGCAGAAAAGGTCAGCTGAAATGTAGTACTCCAACATTGTAGCAATCAAGGCCAGATCAATTGGCCTCGTTTTTATTTCTCCTTCCATCTTTTGATGTGTTAATCCCATTGAAAATTGGATGAAAATGACAGTGTTTCAAGATTGCAGATAAACAAGGAGCTGATCTTCGCTCGCTATGGCCAAAGCACCCGTGTTTGAAGGGTCGGATGTGATGCATGACACTCTGCTACCTGAAATACCCATCACAAACAGCTGAAATTATACTCAATACTAAACTAAAATCTCCACGAGAATATCAAGTGGTAGAGATTTGGTTGCTTACTAAACAATATACACCGCTTTTAGATGGAGTGATTTTTAATTTATTTGTAGCAAGTAGCAAGTAGAAGCTACAAGCTGTGTTTGCTGACTTAAGTGATTTATCATTCTGCAAAACTCGAGTCAGAAGCAGAATTCGAAAGCAACCCTGAAATTTAAAGTGTTTGCAAAACTTCCTGAAGTTTCTCTTATCATCTATGTGACATGGGCCTCAAACAGAAATCTAGAAATCTCAGATTGAAAATAACATTTCTAAGGAAACTGCAGTTAGACAGCGAAAAAATACCTTTGAAGGAGTGTAGGTTTCCTTGCTTCATTCCCGTAGATAATTCCCAAGTATAAACCAGTCCATCACATCTACCAAGAATTCCATGACCAACAGATGTGACAGCACCAACCCTGCAACGATAATTTCTATCAACAAGGATAGAAGAAAATTGTGGATACCCATCGACATTTGTTTTTTACAAATGCAACCTTTCTAGGGGCTATTTTTCAGGCAAATCAAAATTTCAAGGGGATATTTGCAAACATGAAAGATAATTGGAGTCCTTTTTAATCATCCCAAAGTCGGAAATACTACCCTTCATCGATAATACTTCCAATGATCACCGTGTTGTTGACCAGCAAAGCAAGCCTCCAACATCCTGCTGGATTTGCTTCTTCTTGATCACATGATTGATAAGACTCGGAATCTCGATCAGTTGAGATCAGAACCCATACAGCCACATCTTTATCCTCCAGTGAAAATGCATGATGTTCACTTCTTCCTGAAAACATTTTCCTTGTAGCGTCCATGATTTCGTCCCTGATTGCCTTTGTTTTACATTCTCCTTTCCTTTGCCATCTAAAAATCCCGACAGGAACAAGCCCTGAAACCGACATGCCTGGGGACGAGAACTTGGATAAAAGGTTGCGTTTGTCAATGTTCCTGCACAAAGGATATGTATTACTATCACAAGAACAAAGGTCAAGTGCGAAGGGAAGGAATGTATATGCTCATACAGAAAAATTAAATCTCGCAAGCAACTATTATGAACATAACATTTGCAATTGAAATGATGAAATCACAAAATAATAGAAAAGTAAATCATGGGTAGGTAAGTAACATACCATAAGCCAAATTCCTCTCTATTTAATGGTTAAGCAACATTATTTCATCAACAAAATAAGCCACTATACTTGTATGGTATGGTATGTTATGGTATGGTATGTTATGGTATGGTATCAACAAAATAAGCCACTGCTTTCTCTCTATTTGCAGTGGAATTAAAGCCAAATGATGAAATCACAAAATAATGGTTAAGCAACATACCATAAGCCAAATTCCCCAAAGCCATTGTGTCCGACAACCAAAGAATCAGACTTCGGAATTGTCTTTAATTCCACTATACTTGTAAACATGCAGTCAAGGGTAGGTAAGTAACATTCTTCTCTCTGTTCACTGCAAATAGAGAGAAAGAATTGGCATAAAGAATATAAATATTATCTAAAATAAAAAGTAACATCATTGATTAGACTTAAGAGGATGCCAAGGGAAGTTGAATTGCATTAAATGAAACTTCAGTAAATAGCAATTGCTGAAAAGCAAATCATGAAGACACTTGATAAAAAAATTATGGCATGAAGACACTTGATAAAAAAATTATGGCATGAAGCCAATTATATTAAAAGAAATAAAAATAGCTGCTGATCACACGGCCGCATACACCAATCAGTAAAGGACATAATGCAACACCAAGCATCGAGCATCGATACTATACTCCTGCTTAAAACTTGAGCTCGTTTGGTCCAGAATAAAAATTAAATTCCTGAAGTAAACCAGAGAGAGAGAGAGAGAGAGAGAGAGGTAGACACAGAATCACCTCCATTCTGAGTTCATGACCCACAACTTCAGTTGTCCGCCCTCCTCAGCAGCAAGAAGAAAACTAGATTTGCAAACTAATAAACAGCATACACCTCGATTCGTTTCCAGCCTCGTCAACAGGGTTGCATATCCCTTGTTTACTTTTAAAATTTTAACTGCATTCTTCTCAAAGCAAACTGAAGTACAAGCTGGACATGAACAATGCAACTTACCCTCCCTATAAGCCAAGGTGAAAAGTTTATATTTCAAAAAAAAATGTAAGGTTTCATGCATAGAGTATCTAAATCTTGAGAATCCATATCGTTTACCTACAGTACGGAGTTCTAATGCTGTTTAATAAAACGAGTGATTGCGCATCTGGGGTTAGCTGTAATAAAGATCTCTCCACAGCAATCTGCAAAACGAGTAGCATGCTACTAAGTTGCAATAAGCAAGTTCAACTGATGGTGCAACAAAACACTGAATCATTCATCTTACATCTCTAGAAAAATTATTTTCTGAAATTTCGAAAGCTATTGGCATATGACCAATTAATGATGGGCAACCAGTATTCTCGCCATTCTTGACAGCCTTATAGAAAAAGAGGGAGCCTTCCTTGTTCTCCGAGGTTCCACATGTAACACAGACAAAAATCTCATCCTCTTTAACAATCAGCTGGACCATTGAAATTGGCATGGGCTGGACATAGCATGCAAAAAGCTTGAGGTTACCCTGTGGCTTGCTATTTAACTTCACATTTTGTTGAACATCCGTCTGTAAGCCCGTGTCTTTACGCAATTTGGCAAAACTAGCTTCAGATTTCTGAAGACATGAAATATATAGTATTGACTACTGATATAGAATAGAACTTGCAAAAAGACGATTTTTGTAAAATAGAGCACCTATAGTGCAAGCATTATATTTATACCTCAGGCATACATTCATTTGAGGATCTAGAAATTCCCTGCATTGTTGATGCATGAATAGGAGGAGCCTTATTTAAGAGCTGGCAATTAAATCTGGCTCGCTTTGAGTTAGGAGCAATTTCCTTAACATGAGCAAGACCGATATCTGTTGCCACCACTAGTTTACCATCAGCTATCCTAGTATCTGTTCAGTGTTCATGCAAAATGACAAGATCAATAAAGTGATTTGTGAATTTGTACATGCTCATTATCAGTCATCATCATCACATCATTGCTTGAGAAATGAGAACTCTCAGTCACTTAGCTATGGAGCTTGTGAAATTCAATCCAGAGACATTTGGAATAGAAAGATAAGTTTAAATTCAAACAGAAAGAGCATCAAGTGTATATGACTTATGAGATTATACAGAACTACAGAAGAATGTACATAAGGGATAATTACAAAAACAACCTTTGAGGTGAGATCAAATTACCCAAAAAAATAGTTAGTTTTGAAAATACCCATGAGGTTACATTCATCTTTACATTTCTCAACACCTGTTGGTGAAGCTAGGTTAGCTTATTTAATATCAAAATGCAGGCTCTGCGAGATATTGGATTAAAAGAAGGCAGGCCAAACATGCCAGAACAAAACCCCCACCAACCTCTTTGACCAAAAAATGGTTAGTGCTTAAGAAAGTTAAATGGATCAAATATTAGATTATATAATAAAGAGGCAAAACTTTTCCTCCCCAAGCTAACAACAACTTCTCACACAAATTTTGTCACAACACTTATTAACGAGTCCAAGATTATATGATTTCATGTCTAGTGGATCATAAAGAAATTTAGTTTGCAAACTATCACATTTTTTAGACTTATCACTGAAAGCAGTCAGCCTTTCATAATGAAGGTTCATACCAGATTCTCTAATTCTATTATGACAAAGCAGTGGGTTTGCTTCTGCATTAACTTTGGTTAGTAGTCGTGTATGAGGGTTTGGGCTACATGGAAACTGACCAGCTTTGCCATCATCAGCATGAAGAAGTCCAGGTTGAGGATCATCAATATCAAGACTATCAGGCACCATAGAGTCTGAGTTACTGGTTGTGGAGATCTCCAAATCATGTTCAGCTGAGGCAGCACATGCCTCTTTATTCTTTCCCAAATCTGAGTTTCCAGTTACCCCCCTGTCTGGAAATTTGATAAAATTAATTAGGAAATGGTAGCAGTTATATTAAGTTCTGCATAAGCCCTGAAGTGTTCCCACATAGATGCAGTAAAATTGTCTCAGTTAAAATGAAATTAGAAGTAAGATACTCAAAAGTCAATGGGTAACACGTTACCAATGGTTGCAACATTCATACTATTGTTGAGCATGTTATTCTCCTCCATTGATCTAAGAGTAGGGAGATTTGAAGGACTTTGAGTTTTCCTTTTCTTTCTAGTGAATGTTTTCATTAAAGGAACAGCTTGAGGAAGTAGAACTGCCAGCATGGAGTTGGATATTCCGTGACCAATTGAATCAGAATCACACTTCTCAGAGTTAGTTTCATATGCTGGAAATGAATCAGTTACCAAAACTTCATGCTTAGCCACATCTTTTACAATTGTGCCGTTAGCGATTTCATTCATCCGCACATCATTCTTTGGAGAAGAAACATCAGATCTTTCTGGAAGAAAAAAAAAAAGTAGCCATCAGAGATAGTAAGAATTTGGCGTAAATTTGGAAATAAAGCACTTCAGTTTGCAAGGTAAAACCTTCAGTATGGTCTAAAGTATCTGGTGCAAATAAATCAGTATCATTCACCACTGACAAATCCTGCTGAACATTAGTTACTCCTCTACCTCTCTCTTCTGGTAAAATATTATTGAATTCCTGTCATTAATTACGCAAAGCTAAACAGATTCATGAACTCGCTTCACATAAATCCCCCTGCACCAGGGTTAAGAACATAATCAAATTATTACTGACAAACTTACGGCTTCTTGGTTTTGGACCAAGTTGACAGTGTTGGATTCAAAATGATTTGTAGAACTAGTGGGCTCTCTGTCTTCTAGGGAAAGGGAGTCTTCTACTTTGAGGTGATCAGATACGTCCACAGAATATAACTGCATGCCTCCTTCTGCAACTAGTGGACAATTTCCATTCTCTATTATGACAGCTGAGTTTCCTGGTCTTAATACTGCTTCATTTGAAGCAGCAAAAGTCGGAGGATTATAGCCACAACTTGATTGATGTATTTGCTTGGAGTTTGAAGAGCTGCCATTATTGACAGGCTTTTCTTGCTGATTTTGTATGGATTTAGTCCTACTGGGTCGTTTCTGATTACCAACTTGCTCGGCCTTGCTACTCTTCCCTTTTACATGTGACTTCACCAAATGTGTCAGGAAGTTAGGATCAGGACTCGATGGCTTGCATGGAATCTGATTAACAGGCTCACAAATTCCACTTGATAAGTTTGATGGTGACAAATTCTGTTCAGCAGTTCCACCAACACGTGCAACCAATTCCCGCAGAAATCTCTGAACAAATGTGTTTTTGAATCCAAAGAACTGTAACATGAAGTTGTAGACCACTTTTACTACTTCTATACAGTTCCCAGAATTCAGATAAGTGATTTAAAAATAGAAGTGCAGTTGATGTATCATCTTATGAAAAAAAACAAATGAGTAGAGTCTTTATAATTAAAATTAACACTTTTGTTTAACACACTAAGTAGAAGTGATGATTTCTCACCAGACCTTTTCACAATTCAAGTTAAATCAAAGCTCGTGCGCTGAATTGTTTCAACTTTTTATCGCATTAATGAGCACGGATAAACAATTCATGCTCTTGAAGGAGTCATTTTATTCTAAGAAAATATGTGAAATGTCTAAATTGACAACTTAACATCAGTTTATTGAGATATCTAATCTAAAAAACAGTAAGAACATTATAATAATACCAAGTGTAACAACAATGGGGTTAATAAAAAAAAATACATATTCGACCATAGGTAAGGAAAATCATGTACCTCCACTCCATCTATCTTAGATGAAGATCTCTTTCCATGCCACAACTTTGAAAGGTTATTCTTCTGAAAGTTCTCCCAAGCAATGCCAGGTGTGTCCCCAGAACACGACTTGCCATCAGAAGAACTAATCTATATAATTTGTCGTTGAATACCAAAATCAGTAGTGAATAATTAGATTGATTAATAAAAGTAAATATAGCAGGAAGAGCCTGATGTCAACTCACCGTGAACGATGGTCCTTTAAGACCTTCAATAATCTCCATAGTGTAAGTAACCCCATTTTGAGCCCTCACCGATTTGTATCCGACTGGATAAGGATAGCGGTCCTTACCCTGAAAAATGACAGGAATTAGCAAGCAAAAACACACAGTTAACATTTATATAGGCTGGAACCCTTCCCATATTACACCAATATAGTCTCCCAAAACAACTACCCATCCCCACCCCAGTGGATACTACGATGAAATTCAGTTTACCGGTTGTCGAAAAATGTGCTAGAATTTCTCTACTGTTGGCATTGCGAAAAAAAAAATCAAACTACGAAAATCTGAGCACGAGCATCTTCAATCACCACGATGATCCGAATCATGAATCTCAAACGAAAATTCAATCGAAGTGCAAACATAGAAAGCAGAAATCACAATCGATGCTGAATCGAGCTACCAAAAAATCAATCGGGAATTTTATAAATCGCTAACGGAGTAGAGAGAGTGAGTACGAACCCTGGACGAGCTCCAGTACTTCTTGTCCCATGGACCGGCGTACAGCTTTCCGATGGATATGACTTCCGTTCCGTCCGATTTCGTCTCCTTGACGGTCTTCTTCCCCATTGATTTCAAATCGACCGCACTCTGAGTGTGTGCGTGTGTTTTGTGTGCGTATTAGCGCGCGGTCTCATTTGTTTTGTGAGGAGAAATGGCGGGAATGAAATGAGTAATATTCACCAAATAATAAATTGGAAAAAAAAACTAAAAAAAAAAAAAAGTAAAAATGTAACGCCGTTGCCGGGGATCGAACCCGGGTCACCTGCGTGACAGGCAGGAATACTTACCACTATACTACAACGACTTTGCTGTTGTCTGGGTAGGTGAATTTTATAATATTCGTAAAACAAAGAATATAATTTACTAAATATTTTAAACTTCACTTTATAAAATATATTGGTTTGATTTTTTAGATCAATGTACTATAATAAGCCTAAATTTTAAATTATCACCTGAATTATAAATTGAATACATTACATACTTTAATTATTATAAAAATATATACTAGGTATTATTTTAAATCGTTGAAAATTGGCGTAGCAAGAGTGTAGGCAGTAGGAGGCAGAAGAGATCAAACTCATTTAAAATTTCCTCAAAAGTTTGTTTTACCATTGTTATGGACATCCTCGTGGTTGAATGAACGAAATTGAATTAATTTTTAATTTTATGTATGTTAAAATGAAATTTATCTCGTCAATTATATAACTTTATAAATTTCAAATTATTCCACGGGATATTAATATTTTTGTCTAGGGTTCGACATTCTTGACCTTTTAACGTTCAATCAATTACTTTTTATAACGAATAAAAGGAAAACACAAATTTAAAATAATCTTGATGTGGTATAACATGTCCAATAATCACTATAACTATGTCACATGACACCAAATTTCAAGCTACCTTTTGACAAATTCACGCACCTTATAAGTTACTATAGACATGACAAGTTGAACCGACTTGTACTACATCCCAAGTTTTAGTTGAATATTTGAGGATAATATAATATAATGTTATAGAACAATATATGTACAATTTTATATTATAATTATTTTTACTATGCTTGATCATGAGTACGATTTAATCAACAAATAAATATAGATTTTAGTATATTTCAACAAGATGTTGTTTTACTCGGTTGAAATTCATATGTATTGTATGATTGTATCTAAAAGTCGTTTGTCAACCATAATTTACACGCTACTTGTTATACCAACCAATCTAACACGATAAGTGACTTCAAATTCTCACAAATTGAGCGAATCGAATATGTCAATAGAAATTTTTCATATACACGATAGATCCCCACCCTAGGTAGTTCGCTTAGCACGCTAAGTGACCTCAAATCAAACAAATCGAATATGTCGATTGAAATTTATCTTGCGTTGGATACCAATAGTGATCGATATTCCTCACGCCTTAGATACATGCCTCGATCGACCACTTGCCTAAATCGGTCAAGTCAAACAATATATGTAACAACTTGAGAGTTGTTTATAGACAAAAGTTTACTCCTAATTTGGACTTGTTGGACAGAAGCACATGACTCTACCTCACAATATCTATCTCTTCCCTTTTTTTGTGTGATTGAAAAAACTAGTAGTAATTTCAAGTACCCATGGAATTCAACAGAAAACCATGCACAATGTTTTGTTCCTTTTTTCAAAGACAAATTACTGCACCCCCATCACCCACCACCATTTCATTTCACTTTCTTCTAAAAATAGAAACAATAAAATTAAAACAATCAAACAAACAAAGAGATAAAGATTGATGTAAAAATAACATTTTTCTTTTTTCTTCCTGTTTCACCCTCATGTAAGTAGGGTACATTAGGGTTTTCACTTTATTGTTCAACGAAGTTGAGAATTTAAAATATTGCAACTAAGCCCTCGTAATATTGCAAAATTACACAACGACCCTCCTGATCCTTTCCAGGTGGGTTGTCCCGTAGACAGGGAGACCCTTTGAGAAAAAATTGATCTCCTTCCTGATCATCGGCAAATCGAACAAGTCCGAACTCGAATCACTTTCCACACCATCGTCGTCCCAAATCGCGGCTTTCACATCTTTATTCCTTTCGGACAATCCGAAATTACTATTTCCAGGCCTGAAAACACTGTTTCCAGGCCTGGAAACAGGGAAATCCCTGGATGACGATTTTGTCGCGGTTTTCGCGTAAGAGTCGATCACTCTCGAACCGCGATCACTACTCGTGCTGATCTTAGTTTTGCGGTTTTCGGAATCTTTCGAGGACTTGTTCTTCTTTTTCTTGGAAGGTGAATGGTTGAAGATGGAGTTGACGAGGGTGGCGATGAGTTTCCCACCGGGGGAGCTCGGCTGCTTGTGCGGTTTCTTGTTGTTCGATCTTTTCGTGTCGAGAGCAATGTTCATCGGCATGTCTAGGCTCAGCTTGGAAATATTTACCGGCTTGTTTTTGTCGGGACGAGGCCGGTTTTCGAACGCTCGAGAAAACGAGGCGGCGTTTTCGTTGGCGCCGGAGAAGTATCGGGCCGCCTCGAAAACGTCGAGCTCGCCGGAATCGTTTTTCCGGTGGTGGAATATTGGCATGGTTTGATGATGTATTTGTGGTGGAAGTTTTTTATTTTGAGGATGTTAATTGGAATTTGTAGTCCCCTTTTATTTATATAGTGTAATGCAAGTATATTTAGATGCACTCTTAAATGATTAGAGTAATGACTTGTGTGTTTTTTCATTGTTATTTATATATATATTCTTGTTTCAAATCTTTCTCTTTTTTTTTGGTTTACAATCACTCTTCTTGGACTTTGTTTGTTCACACGTTAAATTGGTTATAAATCTAATATATATATATATATATATATATATATATATATATATATATATATATATATATATATATATATATATATTCATTTATAAATGAGTAAAAGTGATCAAAAAAATTGTAATGAAATATTAATAGATCTAATAGTATATTCATACGAATCATGAGGGAGAGCCCACTTAATTGAAAATGAAATGGTTTTGTTTTATCTTTATTTGAAATAAAATGTTAGTGTGTTTCTTGCCTTTGGATTGGATGCTCATCATTTTATTTAATTAATACAATACTACTACATTTTTAAAATATTTGTGTACTATGTGAATCTCTTTCTTAGATTTGGTTGTGGCCACCAAAAAAAGTCGAATAATTCAAAGTGTATGGAGCAATAATAGCCTTTACTTTAATTTTATCACATTCCAACATGAAATTATTGATCTTTTACCTATTTGAGATCATAATATCTGTATTCAAAATTTCCTAAAATTAAAGTAGTCGAGTTGGTAGAGTAAGAGAGCGCGTAACTGTGAGGTCACGAGTTCGATACCCCTGTCAATATTTTATTTTTTTAAAATTTAGAATCCACATTTTTTATTTTAAAATTTACATTTTCACTTGAGATATTTATATGATTCTAGTGGAGTGGCTTAATTGGACCATATTGTAATTTGTATATATGCAAATTAATTGTTGTCTAAAATCGTTTCATGGGTGCACGTGCACTGCATGCTACATGACATACCGTGGGTTTGGATGTGACATATTTTGTCCCACCTATTTGCATCAACGTTATAAAAAACAATCATATTATCAAATTGAACATGTAGTAGTATTGTACACTTCATCCATTTCACAATTCTGTCTCATAAAATGAGTAGTTTTTTTAATTACAAAAAAGGTGTGATTTTTTCTCAAAGAATGAAAATTAAAAAATTTAATAAATATTAATTAATGTATTTTACGTGTAGTGTAACTATGACTATATATAGTTTATGTTGTGTATTTTTATATGTATAGGAGACAGAAATTGAAAAGTCTTGAGGCGTGTTGATCACTATCCGAAAAACAATATTTCCATTATGTAGAAATTTGTTTACATGATACAACAAGACACAAAATTCATTTGAGAAACAGGAGATTCTTTTTCTGCGTTTGTATGTACTGTACTCTCTTGTATTCTCTGTTTTGACTTGTGTTTCTTCTCTGTATAGGTTACTGTATATCTGTTGGAAACTGATATAATTAATCTATTTACATAAAATATTATATCTATTTAAAATAGATACAATTTATTTTATTTACGTATGTATAATAAAATATTATTGTTGTGTATTTTTTATATGTATAGGAGACAGAAATTGAAAAGCCTTGAGGCGTGTTGATCACTATCCGAAAAACAATATTTCCACTATGTAGAAATTTGTTTATAAGATACAACAAGGCACAAAATTCATTTGAGAAATAGGAGATTCTTTTTCTGCGTTTCTATGTACTGTACTCTCTTGTACTTTTTTTACTTGTGTTTCTTCTCTGTATGTGTTATTGTATATCTGTAACTTGTCTTTTAACTTTCTTACGCAAATATATATTTATACGCAGAAGATATATTGTTCACAAGGGACGCAACATTTCACATTAAACTTTTCAGTTTACAACATTTAAAGGGACACAATTTGTTTCAGATTATACGCAAGTTTCAGCGATGTTTAGCGTTAACTTTTAAAGTTTATTAAACTTTATCTGTTTTATTAATTATTAATTTATATCTGTTGGAAACTGATATAATTAATCTATTTACGTAAAATATTATATCTATTTAAAATAGATACAATTTATTTTATTTACGTAATACAAATTACTAACAATCCCCCACTAATTTGTATATTCTCCACTTTAAACATATTATGAATACAAGAATGTATCTTTCGATTTGGACCTCCAAATGTATATACTTTAAAGTTTAACGAAATTATAGGTATCTTTAAGATTTGAACCTTAATCTCTTAAATGTTAAACCGAAAGTATAACACACATAATATATTTATTATTATATTTCTCAAAAGATTTTAACTGACCCTAGCACTATTATATATGGCCATGTGCTAATCCTGTCACTTTCATAAACATTAATAGAATATCACAAATTCTAATCGAAGCGGCACCACTTCTATGTTTACTTAGGTAAAGTCTTTAATTTGTCTCAATTGCTTTAGACTTAAGACTTTATTAAGAACGATATGTTCATCCTCTTCTTCTGACAATTGTCACCTTATAATTGTATTGTTTTGAAATACACTAGTGCTATCAAACACATTACTATGACTTGTTATTACCCATTGAAACTTTATCATTAGTTGTTACTAATTCAAAGTTCGGTTCCCATCATATGTGCTTATTTTTTTTAATTTTTTTTTAATTTTTTTTTAATCCAATAATTTTTGTTGAATTACTCACTAATTACTTTAATCAGATGATCTGCGCAGATCTTAAATAATTGTAATTACACTTTTGTAATTAAATCTGATACATATTACCAATATGTTTATTATATATGTGGCTATATATATGCTCTTAAGTTTAATTACACACTTTGTAATTAATCTTCTTACATATTAGTGTTTTACACCAATATGTTTATTATATGTTTATTATATATGTTGTATAAAGCAGACATGGGTTGTGGCCACAACTCTATATCGACTAACTCATCGATTAACAAAATTTTAATCATTTTGCTTCTTTTACTGCTAACTCTATATGGATTCGATTAACAAAATTTTAATCATTCTGTTTCTTTTACTGGTCACGCAATATAATATACACGAATATTCATTCATCATTCTGCTTCTTTTACTGTCACGCAATATAATATACACGAATATTCATTCAGTATATTTTCTCTCATTAGTATTGTAAATCCAAATTGCTTTACAATAATTTTCTTGTACATTTGGAAAGTTATTATCATCTCAGTCTTTCTAAGATAACCAAGATTTATTCCAATAAATTGTAGCACAACATTTTCTATAGTAGTTTTCTACTATAAAAGTGATTGAATTCACTTAAATAAAAACAAGACGAAAGTTCAGTCCTTTTCTTTTCTGACTAGTTGACTTTTTCGTGGATTTACATTTAAATCATTTAAATCTTTTCACGGTTTTCTGTATACCATAATTATTTGATATATTTCATCTTGCTTTAAAATCCTTTGCCTTTTATCTCAGGCTAACGATATTAGTTAAGAATATATCTTCAAAAATTCCACTTAAATGGATTCACTATTATATTAGATTTTAAGTCCAACACTCTTTATACTTTATAATTTTGAGCATAACCAACAGAACATTTTTAATGTTCTTTGATCCTAACATTTATTAGGAACAATAACCAACAAACACTTTTAATGTCCCTTGATCCTAACTTGGATTTATTAGGAATAATAAGTTAATAATAAGCTATACAAGTATCAAAGAGAGTAGATGTCACCTTATTTTATCTTGTCAACTTGTTAGTTTGTGCCATCGAGTTTGACGAAATCCTTCTCCTTGGAATTGCACCTTCATGTTGTTGATTACTTCTGTCTCCAGTATAGAGATATTGTTTTTCGATTGTTGTGTATTTTTTATATGTATAGGAGACAGAAATTGAAAAGCCTTAAGGCGTGTTGATCACTATCCGAAAAACAATATTTCCACTATGTAGAAATTTGTTTACAGGATATAACAAGGCACAAAATTCATTTGAGAAATAGGAGATTCTTTTTCTGCGTTTGTATGTACTGTACTCTCTTGTACTTTTTTTACTTGTGTTTCTTCTCTGTATGTGTTATTGTATATCTGTAACTTGTCTTTTAACTTTCTTACGCAAATATATATTTATACGCAGAAGACATTAAACTTTTCAGTTTACAACATATAAAGGGACACAATTTGTTTCAGATTATACGCAACGTTTCAGCGTTATTATACGCAACGTTTAGCGTTAACTTTTAAAGTTTATTAAACTTTATTGTTTTATTAATTATTAATTTATATCACTGTTTTATTAATTATTAATTTATATATGTTGGAAACTGATATAATTAATCTACGTAATACAAATTACTAACAGTTTATTTAATTTTGACATGTATTTATCACCTCGTTTGATTTATACAACATGTTCGGTTGGTTTCTTTGTGCATGCACCATTGCTTTCACACAAGTCTCATCATCATCTTTCACTCAATTTAGGAGTCCATAATCGGCAATAAGGGAAATATATTTCATCTGTCTCGTATTAATGGTCATACTTCCTTTGTTATTTGTGAATAAAGTATAATCATTACTTTGAGACAAATGTAGTATTAAGTTCAAATCATTTTATTTTATTAATATTTAAAACAAGAATCATGTTGTATCAATCAATTAAAATAAAGTGTTCATACTAAAAAAATAATTGATTTAATATTTTTTAATTATAATTGAACCAAGATATATTATCAAGAGTACACCTAGTTAAAATAAAATCCCAAAAATCTCAAAACAAAATTTTCTCATAGGATCGATATATGGGCCTACTATGTGTCCAAAGAGTACAACAAGCTACTAGGGGAGGGGTACCTTCTTACCTTTGATCTCGAGCTCGAGCATACTTGAATAATTTAATGACTTATGTTCGATAAGATCAATACTCGATTTGAATCGTTTGTCATCCTACATATGTAGTCACTTTCGACCATTCTTCCAAGCTCGTCTTAGTGTGTGTGGCTATGTCATTGTAACTTCCCAGAATTTCTGAAAGAACGTTACAATGTCATACTCTAATTCTAAGTGATTTTTTAAAAAATCGGGATTTAGTGTCTCAATAAATTATCCTTATTAATATTTTTACACAGTTATTAAAATTCGTTTACTTTTTTTAACATATTTTTATCAACTATTATACAATTTTTTTAGCATATTTACATATTTTTATAAATTTTATTATTAATTTATTTTAATGCAAAAATATTAAATAAAAAAATATTTTAAAAATATTAATGAACTATATATTATTTGTTTTTCGCATTTAAATTTGATATTTCTACTCATTATAAATTAAAATTGTACTATGTTTGAACTTAAAACTCGCCTAGTGAACCTTGAAAAAACATCTATTTTCAACTTTATCATCAATGGTTTGATCTCATTCTTCAAATGGGATTTCCAATAGAAGCTTAGATGTTTTTAGTTTCAAGAGCTTCACAGTGGGTTCAAACCACCGATAGCCGAGTAATTTTTCCGATTCGTTGATAACCCAGATCAAAGCGCAACAGAAACTCCGAACCAATCCACCAACAAATCCACTTCCAATCCATATAAAAATATTCAAGCAATAAACGAGCACACCACGGGATCCGAAAGCATTAACCAAACAAAAATTCTTTATTTTGAAGAAGAAAATATACATTGAGTTTGCAAAAGATGATATAATTTTCTTGGAGTAAATTATAATTTATGTTACTAAACACAATTTATATATATATATAGTCAACAAGATCTGCAGATTTACAGCTGCTGCAGAATCACTGGGACACCGTGTTCCGGGCTAACAGTAAGAAAGTGGAAAGGCGAGTGCACGTATTTAGGCGACAAACTTATCTTGTAACGTCGCAAGATCATCGACAATGCCACCTTCGCCTCGTTTGCCGCAAAGTTCAACCCAACGCACACTCGCGGGCCCGCCCCGAACGGAAGGAACGAAAACGGATTCCCATTCGTAGCCTTAGCCAATCCCTCGAAAAATCTCTCCGGATGGAATTCGTGGGCGTGTGGGCCCCACAGGCCAGGATCGCTGTGGAGGGACAGAGGTGCTATCAACACGTCCACGTTTTCAGGAAGTTCGTAATCTCCAAGTCTCGTCTTGTTGTAGCATCTCCTCGTAATTTGAACCACGGGGCTGTACAGCCTCAGTGTTTCGTTCACTATCATACTTAACTGCATTGTAAAAATGTTATTTTTTGACTGGTTGATCAGTACGTAAATTAAGTCAAATGTTTTTTTTTTTATACTAAAAAGTAAGGGGTAAAATTGTATTTTAAAGTTAAAACTAAAAAGTAAGGGGTAAAATTGTATTTTAAAGTTAAAAAGTATAATAGTTGTGAGTAAAGTTTAAAAAGTACGTAAAAAAAAAATAGAGGTAAAATTGTAATTTAAAGTAAAAAAGTAAAATTTTTATTTTACTTGTAACATAAAAAAAAAAAGTGTGTATAATTAATTGGAACGGAGATAATAACAAATACCGGCTGATTCTTATAGTACTATACGAGGACTTACGATTTTCAGCCTGCCAATGCTTTCTGCGGTCGGTTTTTCCTGGCCGATGAGCTGGAGCGCCTCGTCCCTCGCCTTATCTTGCCACTCTGTGTGAATCGATAGGAGAACAATGGTCCAGCTCAGCAAGTTGTTGGTCGTTTCGTGTCCGGCGATATAGAATATCTTGCATTCGTCAACGATGTTGTCAATTGAGATTCCGCCTTTCAAGAGTGATCCGAGGTAATCAGAACCGAGGCTTTCCGTTCGACCCGTCCTCACGTCATCTTCCCTTTTCTTCACCATTGAAATAATCGAACCACGTAGAGATTGCTCGATTCCTTCCGATTCAATCTCATCTTTCGACCTCCACATTTTCCTGCAGTATGAAATATTCCGACTCTGAGCTTTATTCGTCATAATTTTAATTTGAATTAGGAAAAACTTTATATATTTGTGTTTTCAGTTCAGATCATTTCAGTCAAGTTCTGCTCGATTAAGTTCATTTCAAAATAATTTTAATCAATAATTTAAAGTATAAAAATCAACTTAATCCACTTCAGTGCAATTCAGATTTCAGTCACATTTATTAAGTTCATTCGATTTCAGTCCAAAAGAACAGGTTCTTCAATCAGTTCAGATAATTCGACTATAATTTATTCTAAGTAAAAAAAATCAATAAGCAAACATTTTATAGCAGTAGCAGCAGAGATATTCGTAAGCGTACGTACCCGACGACAGGGATTCTGACTCGATAAGCATTTCTAATGATCAACAAACTCAATTGGTTTATCATTTCGAATATGTTTTGTCCTTCCAAATAACTGCTTCCGAAAGCCGTCCTCGATATTACGTCTGATGTCAAAAGCTTGAACTCTTTGCTAATGTCCATTTCCGCATCTTCATTATGCCTCCATTTCTCCAGCATCGTCTCCACACTCTCCACCATTGCCGGGACCATACCCTGCATAATAAATTGCAATTAATTACGAGTCTAGTCAAACGGGCAAATTCAAAAGACGAGGATGGCACCTTTAAGCTATCCCCGTGAAACGCATAGTTGGCTAATTTCCTTAGCTTTGACCACTTTTCACCTTCTGCAGTAAAAAGCCCGTCTCCTATAAATTTCTTTGCAAGGCCCGTTGTCGGGATTTTTCGGAAGGCGTCGTTCTTGTTTGTAAGTACTTCCTTAACCAACTCAGGGTCAGTCACAACTACTTGAGGCTGATCACCCATCCAAATGAGGAAATTGTTTCCTGTTACATATTCCAACAAATAATATATATCAAAAACTACCCCTAGGGATTAGCCTAATTGCACAAAGCTCGCGAAACCATCCGAAATTACAAATATTCACCCAAAGTTTATATTTTGAAGCAGAATTAGCAAACGGGCCCTGCCCGAATACATCACAACCAAAGAAATCGTGTTATGTATTGATAACCGAATCATAGAAATCATCTTGAAGTAGAGAAACACAAGTCATCATTTGCATTGGAATGAAAATATAAAAAGGGCTCGGCCCGAGTTCATTTGGGGATAAGCCCTGATCAACACAACCCTCAATTCTTTACTAATTACTCTGCTTATACTTCTTAAAACATCACAATTAAAGAAGTAACTTTTGCAATGAACCCATAAGTATGTACTTGTCTTCAAAACATAGACACGAACACAACCGCCCCTCGATTTTACTTTAATTATTAGACCACACATCATAATCAAAGAAGTAATTTTTGCAATGAACCCATTACTATGTATTGATTCCCCAAAGTGAGATCTAACCATCGATTAGACCAAACATCATAATCAAAGAAACAATTTTTTCAATGACCCATTATTATGCATTGATCCCCCCAAATCATAGAAATAATTCAAAATTATAGAAGCTCCCCAAATGTTGGTGGAAATTTCAAAGGCCCGAATTCATTTGTAGTTCAACCCTCGATTCCATTACTCGTTAGACTACACATCACAATCAAAGAAGGGGTTTTTGTAATGAACCCATTAAGTCATTAACTATGTATGAATCCCCAAATCATAGAAACCATCAAGAATTATAGTGGAATCAGCAAATGGGCCCGGCCCGAATTCAATTGAGAATCAACCAGGCACAAGCACAACTCAACAAAACACACAATCAAAGGATAGATTTTTACAACGAACCCATTAATGATCGTAAAAGGAAAAAAAAAAGGGTAATTAATTACCATACAGCTTCTTCCACGTGTTCCAGTGCGGAAGAATTCTCGGGAAAACGTCGTGCTGCCACAGGGCGTAGGGAGTCGAATTAGCCTCCGTTCTCATTTGGAGGATCTCCTTCGTGTTGCCGTGTATGAACTTGTAAGAAGGGCCTCTGAGCCCCTGTGAGCGCATCACGTGTTGGATTTTGATTGGTCTCCACCATAGCTTGTAGTAATAAAACGCTGAGAAAGCTGCAAGAATCGATGAGGCCAAGAAGAAAAGAGGCAACATTGTGGTTATTATGAATTAGGCTTCAACTTTTTGTTCAAATCCCGAGGGGTGTGAGTGCAAGTTTCATTCTAAAACCAATTGCCAATTACTACTAGTGGAAGTGGAGTAGCCGAGTAGCTCTCTTCTTATATAACATATTTTTTTTCTTTGAAATATGCGTTCTGATTTTTGCCTTAGATTTTTTTAACTACGAAATCTTGCAAAAAACAATGCTAAAGATCTTCAGCACATGAACACGGGTGCACTTATTAAAAGGTGTAATCACGGGCGTAGTCAAATGTAAAGTAGGAATAATTTTATACTCTCTCCCGTTTATAATAATAGCAACATTTTTCTTAAATTGACCTTTCACAATAATATTATTTTCTAAAAAAGAAAATAAATACTCTTACTTTTTTTCACTTTAAAATACAATTTTACTTATAATCTATTAACCACTTTTTCAATTTTCCTCACAACTTGCTTTATTTTTTAACTTAAAATACATTTTAAACCATACTCATAAGTCATAACTACTCTACTTTTTAATTTAAAATACATTTACTCTCCTTAACTTTTTATTTAAAAATTTTAAAAAACAATTTTAATAAAAAAATCATATATTAATAGGGAGTACTAGTTCTGTTTCGAGAAGCTTATAAAATGTTAAGTATTACTCCTTCTATCCAAGAATAGATGTCACACATGGTCAACTGCTCTCTTTTTTGACCGTCGATTACTTATAATAAAAAAATATAAAAATTATTAAAAAAATACTAAAATAAAATTTAGACTCTAAATTTTATTTTAGTATTTTATTAATAATTTTTATATATTTTTTATCATAAGTAATTGACGGTAAAAGAAACGAGCAGTTGACCAGGTTTTTATTTTAGTATTTTTTTAATAATTTTTATATATTTTTTATCATAAGTAATTGACGGTAAAAGAAACGAGCAGTTGACCAGGTGTAACGTCTATTATTGGACAAATGAGTAATTTATATATATATTTTTAATTATTTAAATAAAATAAAGATCAAATAATTATAAAACCTTAATTTAAGTATTTAAGATTCGATCCATATAATATATCAAAAAATAGGTACAGTACATCCTAAACCAACTGAAACCAAACAAAAAATATATACTCTTCTATATTGAATTGCAAAAGATGATATAGTAAATTATTTTGGAGTAAATTATTTATTTTTATTCAACACAGTTCTTATACATACTCACAAGCTGCAGATTTGATTTTACAGAGGTTGCAGAATCACCGGGATTCCATGTTCCGGGCTAACAGTAAGAAAGTGGACAGGCGAGTGCACGTATTTAGGCGACAAACTTATCTTGTAACGTCGCAAGATCATCGACAATGCCACCTTCGCCTCGTTTATCGCAAAGTTCAACCCAACGCACACTCGTGGGCCCGCCCCGAACGGAAGGAACGAAAACGGATTTCCGTTCATAGCCTTAGCCAATCCCTCGGAAAATCTCTCAGGATGGAACTCGTGGGCGTGTGGGCCCCACAGGCCAGGATCGCTGTGGAAGGACAGAGGTGATATCGACACGTCCAAGTTTGCAGGAAGTTCGTACACTCCCAGTCTCGTCTTGCTGTAACATCTCCTCGTAATCTGAACCGGGCTGTAAAGCCTCAGTGTTTCGTTCACTATCATACTTAACTGCATGGTAAAAATTGATTCCTTACTACAAAAAAAAGGCAATTACTGTTGGAGTTTTACACAGAGGATACAAAGATAAAGGAAATAGTGTGCTGCTGCACTTGAAAATATGAGGAATATTATGAAATTCCGTTGATTATTATTGTCATGAATTACATTGGTATTTATAGATACCATCATGATGAACCTAGCCCATACATGAAAGATACATGAATCTAGAAAGGAACATGAACAGACACATTCATGAACATACTAATGCAAATTACTTTTCAACACCCCCTCTTAATTTGCAATCTTCAAACTATCTCGAGATTTTTCGAGCTTCTCCACTGGAACCGCCTTCGTAAGAAAATCAGCAAGTTGATCCTTCGTTCCAACGAATTCCAGACTGATTTCTCCTTTGTTTACCATATCTCGGATGAAATGATGACGTAGCTCGATATGCTTTGACCTTGAATGAAATACTGGATTTTTTGTCATAGCTATAGTTGACATATTATCACAGTATATTATAGTAGGCTCCTTTTGAACTTGCTGCATGTCTGCTAGCAATCTCCTCAACCAGATTCCTTCGCAAGTTGCATCCGAAACAGCAATATATTCAGCTTCGGCAGATGATAAAGCAACAGACTTTTGTTTCTTTGAACTCCATGAAATCACATTAGTTCCAAGACAAAATAAGTAGCCCGAAGTGCTCTTTCGATCATCCAAAGAGCCTCCCCAATCACTGTCGTCAGAGTAACCACTTAGCTTACATTCCACTTCTTTCACATATCTGATGCCCATCTTCCGAGTACCTTGCAAATATCGCAAGATTCTTTTTGCTGCTGCAAAATGAAGTTTAGATGGCTCATTCAAAAACCTTGAAACCATACTCACAACTTGAACAATATCGGGCCTTGAGTTAGTCAGATACATCAGAGAACCAACTGGCAACCTAGGCTGCGATAAAGTTTTTCATCAGCTTTTTCAGCACCATCATCTTTCCTCAGCTTGTCACTTGTCGCCATTGGAGATGAAACAGGATTGCAATTCTCCATGCGGAATTTCTTCAAGAGATCTTCAGAGTACTTTTCTTGAGAAATGAAAATTTCTCCTCTAGATTGTTTTACCTGAAACCCGAGAAAATATCTCATAATTCCCAAGTCTGTCATTTCAAATTCAGCCATCATGCTTTGTTTGAATTTTTCCACCATTTGCAGATTGGTACCCATGTAGATCAGATCATCTACATAGATGCATATGATTAATATATCAAGATTTTCATTCTTTACGTATAGAGATGGCTCGTTAGGACTTCGATGAAATCCGTTCTTCAAAAAATATCCATCGATTCTGCTATTCCAGGCTCTTGGAGCCTGTTTAAGCCCATAAAGAGCTTTCTTGAGCCTGTAAACCTTATCTTCTTCTCCTTCAACATGAAAACCTTGAGGTTGTTCAACAAAAACCTCTTCTTCGAGCTCTCCGTTAAGGAAGGCTGATTTGACATCCAGCTGAAATACTTGAAGTTCCAGTTGTGCTGCAAGAGCAAGAATGACACGAATAGTCTCCATTCGAGCAACCGGAGAGAATGTTTCTGTGAAGTCGATTCCCGGTTGTTGAGAATATCCCTTTGCCACAATTCTCGCTTTGTGCTTTTGAATACTTCCATCTTCATTATACTTTGTTTTATAGATCCATTTCAGGCCAATGACATCTTTGTGCTTAGGCTTATCCACCTACACCCATGTTTGGTTCTTTTCAACCATAGCTATCTCTTCTTTCATAGCTTGTCTCCATACATCTTCTTTATCTGCAACCTCAAAACTTTGTGGTTCACACGAAAAAAGAGAAAGTTCAGATACCTCATAGATTTCTCGCAAGGAACGCGTCTTTCTTACTGGAGAATCTGGACTTGAATCTGCCATTTGATCATGAGAGTTTTGTGAACCAGATGTTGGAGTTTGAGGTGAAGGAATATCAGGAGCTTCATTATCACTATTTGAAGATTCAAAAAAATCTTCTGGAGAAACAAATTCAGAAGGTTTTTCTTCCCAATTCCATGACTTAGCTTCATCAAAAATTACATCTCTTGCAACTACAAGTTTGCGAGTCGTAGGATTAAAAAGACGATAACCCTTAGACTCTTCGCTGTAGCCAACAAATATCAATTTCTCACTTTTCTCATCAAATTTATCTCTATTTGGAGTAGAGATATGAGAATAACCAATACTCCCAAAAATCTTCAAGTGGTTGACAACATGCTTCTTCTTGTTCCACGCTTCAAATGGAGTTCGATTACGAACCGCCTTGGTTGGACACCGATTTAGGATATATATAGCTGTATGAACAGCTTCTGCCCAAAATATTTTGGGTAAATTCTTTTCTATCATCATGCTCCTGGCCATTTCAACGATCGTGCAATTTTTCCGCTCGGCTACACCATTTTGTTGAGGGCTTCTCCGAATGGTGAGCTGCCTGTGAATACCATTAACTTTGCAATACTTCATAAATGGTGTGTATATGAATTCATCTCCACGATCAGTTCGGAGTGTCTTGATTTCATAATTACCTTGTTTCTCCACAAGGACTTTGAACTTGAGAAATGTAGAAAAGGCTTCGGATTTTTCATTGAGAAAGTAAATCCACATCATCCTGGAATAATCATCCACAAATAAGATAAAATATCTTTTCCCACCGAGAGACAGTGTTCTTGAAGGACCCCAAATGTCTGCATGGATAAGCTCCAAAGGTTTCTTAGCTCTCCACGAAGATTTTGGAAATGGGAAACGATGCATTTTACCATAGATACATCCTTCACATACTTCAGTTTTTGCTTCAATATCTGGTAGATCAATCACCATATTATTCTTCTTCAGAAGTTGCAGCCCATTCCAATTTAGATGACCATATCTTAAATGCCAAACTTGAGACAGATCGAGATTTTCACCAGCATATGCCGCCTTTTCTATATGTGGCATGAACAAAGGAAACACCCTGTTCGAACTCATAGGTACGGAAGCAATAGTGCAGTTGTTTTTCTTATCAACTATGTCGCATTTACCATTGTCAAAGAAGACAGAATAACCTCGTTGAATCAAATGACCAACACTCAAGAGGTTATTGGTTAGACTCGGTACATAGAGAACATCACTGATAAGTTTTTTGTTACCTCCCTTGGTGTGAACAACAATGGTTCCCTTTCCTTCACAACGATGAGTCTTTCCATCACCGAGCATCACTTCAGAACTGAAATCTCGATCGAGTTTGATGAAATTTTGCCATTCCCAGTCATGTGACTGCTGCAGCCACTGTCTAGATACCACTTCTCTTCCGATTGATTTTGGGCTGTCATGCACGAGAAGAGTTTTTCGCCTTCATCTTTGGAAAGATGTGCTTCATTGTTTTCCTCTTTTTTTCTGGTGGAAACAATCTCTCTGAGAATGATTTGGATTTCTGCATTTTTTGCACTTAAAGTAACAATCATTAGTATTATGATTATCCTTCTTGCAAATTTTGCAGAAAAGATTAGAGCTCTTCAATTGATTGCGTTGAGAAAAGCTTCTTCCTTTGATTGATCCTCCTTTGTTTTGAGATGAATCTCCTTTACCTTTTGAGAACAAAACTTTGCTTTGTTGCTGTTGTTTTGAGTTCGAGACATTCATCGACTCAAAAGCCTGCTCCAGGTGTTGTTTTGATGACCTGCCAATTCTTTCTTCATGCACTTGAAGCGAAAAAGTTAGATCATGAAGAGTATACGTGGATAAATCCTTAGATTCTTCAATAGCAGTAACAACATATTCATATTTCGGAGGAAGACTTCGAAGAACTTTCAGCACAATTTTCTTCTCATCTATAGTATCTCCAAGACTTCTAATTTGATTCACAATTTCGGCAACACGAGTGAGATAGATTTGCATTGATTCACTCTCACTTTTTGATAAATTATCAAAATCTCTCCAAAGGGATTGCAACTTTAAAGCAGATACCTTATCATTGCCATGGAATCCCTCCTTCAATATATTCCAAGCTTCTTTGGCGTGCCGAACACCATGAATCCTTGGATATATTGTTTTGCTCAACCCATGTTGAATGAATCTGAGGGCACTTGCATCTTTTCTCACGTTCTTTTTGTACGCGATCAGATCAGCTTCAGATGAAGCTTCTTCATCCTTTTGGTCTTTGGATGGAACCGTAACACCATCTTCCACTACTTCCCATAGATCTTGAGACAAAAATAGAGTTTCCATTTGGCTGCTCCAGTAATCGAAATGTTCTCCTTCGAAGATCGGAACTTGATTTGAAGTATAGGTGAACATGGAAATGCTTGAAGCCATGTTTCTTTAGTAGGCTCTGATACCACAATTTGTTGGAGTTTTACACAGAGGATACAAAGATAAAGGAAATAGTGTGCTGCTGCACTTGAAAATATGAGGAATATTATGAAATTCCGTTGATTATTATTGTCATGAATTACATTGGTATTTATAGATACCATCATGATGAACCTAGCCCATACATGAAAGATACATGAATCTAGAAAGGAACATTAACAGACACATTCATGAACATACTAATGCAAATTAATTTTCAACAATTACTTACTGTAGGATCGGTAGGTAAAACAGTCGGTAATTGACTTATGGACTGTTTTCCCTACTGCTTACTGAATTACCGACTGTTTTTAATAGTCATCATTTATTGGCTGCTACAATTTCAGAAAAAATATATTAAATGTTAACTTTTGACTTGTTGATTAGAAATTAGGTGATAAAAAATTATTTTTAAAATAAAAAGTAAAACTTAAATATGTAAAGTTTGAAAAGTAAATAAAATAATATTTTAAATTGTAAAAGTAAAATAAATTTTTTTAAGGATATTTATAATTATTTGGGACGTCCATAAAAGAAAAGTATGCATAAATAGTTAGTTGGGACGAAGGTAGTAAAAAATAAAAAATACCGACTGATTCTTACAGTCGGCTATTCTTATAATACTATACGAGGCCTAAGGCTCTGTTCTTTTTTTAGATAAACTGAACTGAAGTGAATAGACGAGCTGAATTATTTTATACTACTTCTAATTAATAATATTTTAGCACTAACTAAATTATACACTTAAAATTATTGATTCAAATTATTATTTATTTATTTTATTTTAATTTATTTTAAAACAAAACTTAATCGAGCTTAACTGAATCGAAACGATATGAACTGAACTAAAATTGACGGAAATTAAGTCCAAAATAACAGGGCTTTAGTTTTACGGTTCGATACTTACGATTTTCAGTCTGCCAATGCTTTCTGCGGTCGGTTTTTCCTGGCCGATGAGTCGGAGCGCCTCGCCCCTCGCCTTATCTTGCCACTCTGCGTGAATCGAGAGGAGAACGATGGCCCAATTCAGCAAGTTGTTGGTTGTTTCATGTCCGGCGATATGGAATACCTTGCATTCGTCGACGATGCTGTCTATAGAGATTCCGCTTCTCATGAGTGATCCGAGGTAGTCAGAACCGAGGCTTTCCGCTCGGCCCGTCCTCACGTCGTCTTCCCTTTTCTTGACCATCGAAATAATCGAACCACGTAGAGATTGCTCGATTCCTTCCGATTCAATCTCATCTTTCGACCTCCAGATTTTCCCGACGACAGGGATTCTGACTCTGAAATGATTTCTCATCACCAACAAACCCAATTCGTTCATCGTTTCGAATATGTTCTTTCCTTCCAAATAACTGCCTCCAAAAGCCGTCCTCGAGATTACGTCCGATGTCAAAACCTTGAACTCTTTGCTGATGTCCGTTTCTGTAATTTTACCACTCCGCCATTTCTCAAGCATAGTCTCGACACTCGCCACCATTGCCGGGACCATACCCTTGCATGCATTTATAGATTGCAATTTCAATAAGAGTATCAATATTTAGTAACAATATAGGAGAAGGGCACCTTTAAACTATCCCCGTGAAACGCATGGTTGGCTAAAGCCCATAACTTTGACCACTTTTCGCCTTCTGCGGTAAAAAGCCCGTCTCCTATAAATTTCTTTCCTAGGCCCGTCGTCTGGATTTTTCGGAAAACGTCGTCTTTGTTCGTGAGGAATTCCTTAACCAACTCAGGCTCAGTCACAACTACTTGAGGCTGATCACCCAACCAGATCAGGAAATTGTTTCCTGTTACATATTCCAAAAATAATACTGTATCAAAAACTACCCCTAGGGATTAGCCTAATTGCACAAATTCACCCAAAGATTAAATTTTTGGTGTGGAATTAGTGAATCGGCCCAGCCCGAATGCTCTGGGGATCAGCCAGACACAACCTTCAATTTCTTTACTAACATCAGTATCAAAGAAGTAGCTTTTGTAGTGAACCCAAGTCATCATTTGCTTTGGAATGGAACTAGTATAAGGGCCCGGCCCGAGTTCTCATTTCACAATCAAAGAAGTCACTTTTGCTATGAACCCATTATTTAGAAACCATCCAAAATTTAGATAATTCCCCTAAAGAAGTAATTTTTGCAATGACCCATTATTATGTATCGATACCTAAATCATAAAAATCAGCCAAAATTATAGAAGCTCTCCACAAAGTTGGTGGGATTTTCAAATACACATCATAATCAAAGATGTAATTTTTGCAATGAACCCATTATTATGCATTGATCAACCATTCATAGAAACCATCCAAGATTATCGAAACTCCACAAAGTTAGATGAATCACCAAATGGGCCCGGCCCGATTCCATTTGGGAATCAACCAGGCAACTCAACCCTCAGCCCCATTACTAGTTAGACTACACAACACAATCAAAGAAAGGGTTTGTTTTTTGTAATGAACCCATGAACTATGTATGAATCCTCAAATCATAGAAACACTCCAAAGTTAGTGGAATCGCCAAATGGGCCCGGCCCGAATTCAATTGAGGCACAACCCTCGATTCCATTACTGGTTAGACTACACAATACGTACAATCAAAGAATCGATTTTTGCAACGAACCCATTAATTACCGCACAAGGAAAAAAGGGTAGAAGGGTAATTAATTACCATACAGCTTCTTCCACGTGTTCAAGTGCGGAAGAATTCTTGGGAAAATATCGTGCTGCCACAGGGCGTAGGGAGTCGAATTAGCCTCCGTTCTCATTTGGAGGATCTCTTTCGTGTTGCCGTGTATGAACTTGTAAGAAGGCCCTCTGAGCCCTTGTGAGCGCAGCACGTGTTGGATTTTGATTGGTTTCCACCATAGCTTGTAGTAATAAAACGTTGAGAAAGCTGCAAGAATCGATGAGGAGTAGAAGAAAAGAGCCAACATTGTGGTTAGGAAATAGTACTAGTATGTGTTGTGTAGTATTTTTTAGTGCCCGAAAAAGAGTCCTCTCGATTTTCAAACAATTTTATAACAACTATATTTATTTTGACCTAACTCATAAACATACATTTATTCTAGACAAAAGGTAAAGGAATTGTCCTCTTTACCCTCACCTTTTTTAAAAATCAAAACAAACTAATTAAAAAACAACAAAAGGACAAAAATTAATAAAAAAATCGGTCCCCTCCAAAATCATATTTCTTTTCTTCTCGTCGGCCCCCCAAACCCAAAAACCGCCGCCCCTTTTAGAATCAAATACGTGAAAATCCGGCCATCAATTCCGGCGAATCGCAATGGCAGACAACAACGAACAACAAGACGAGCCACAATGGCCGATTCAAGCTCCGGTTAGTGCCAAAACCTAGTTTTTTTTCAATTTCGAAAATTCGATTTTTTTCAATAATGTGTTCAATTTGATGCGTTAATTGCTAGTATTTGAGTGTATTATAGTTCCTTATTGTGTTTTAGTTGGTCTAGAATCGAAATTCAGTGTTAAATTGCTCGTTAAAATGTCTGAAAAATCTGGGTTTTTGCTGCTGTTCCAAGCTTCACGGTAGCGCTACACGGTGGCAATTTTCTCGGTCACCGTGTAGCTTGGTCACCGTGTACCGGTAACGTGACCGGTAAAATCTCGCTTCACGGTGAGATTTTCTCGGTCACCGTGTACCGGATAACACCGTGTACCGGATAACATTCTACATGGTGACCGAGAATATCGAGCTTCACGGTGGGATTTTCTCGGTCACCGTGTAGCAGAAATCAAATTTTTTTTTTTTTTTGAATTTTCAGTTTTATTATTTAATTTAATGTAATATTAATTTATTTAACTTCATTTTTGCAGGAGGGCTACAATTGGAGGAGGCCAGAGTTCATACACAGACGAGGAACATGAATTTGTACGATCGGTACGAATTACTAGGGGAAATTACAAAAACGCTGTTGGACGTCGACCCTACCAAGGCAGCTTTCCGAACATTTAGGGAGAGTTGTTTCGGATATTTGCTCTGGATCAAGAGAACCGGAAGGTCCATTGTGGCGATGCAGCACCTGCTAGCTCGGGAGATCGTGGGTCCGACGATACCTCCATTGGAGCATTGGTTTTTCGTCGGGGCCGGACTATTCGCTTTCGAGCACAGGAGTATGCCCTGATTACCGGACTTCGATTCGGTGGTCACGCTTTTGATCCTTCGGCCACCACCCACACTATTTCTGAGGACTCTATTTACTATAGACACTTCAGACAGCCGACGGTTATTAGAGATTTTCGTAAGGTATTCTCGTCTCTGAGTATGGGTCAGGATCCTGCCGACTACCTGAAGGCGGCGAACTTGCTGATTTACTATTATTTCTTGTTGGGCCGAGACGATGCCAAGATCGACACTTGGGCTTGGGCTTTTGTGGAGGACGTTGCCGGTTGGGATTCGTTTCCCTGGGGATCCTACTCCTGGCAGATCATGTCGCACTACATCTCCATAGCTGCGACGATGCCCGGTCAGGTTAACTCGAGGGCATTCCACTTTTACGGCCCAGTTTGGGCCTTTCAGCTATGGTCGTACGAGGCTATACCGAGCCTGGGCAATGTCTGTGGAGCCCGAAACGAAAAAATTTCCAGGCCTTGGTTTTTCAACTGGACTTCGGTTGCATGCAGACGACGATTTTTGTAGAGAGGATATTTGTGAGAGAGAGAATGAAGTTTTTTTGTTTAAATGGGTTTAGGGTTGGATGGTTTGAGTAGGGGGAGATGGATGCATGAATGCATGCAATAACACCTCCACCAACCTCAAATCTGATTTTCGTGGGCCCCACTTTTTTTTTTTTTTTTTTTGATATTTTGAGTTTTTAAAATATTTTTAAATCTTTTTTGTATTATTATTTGAGAGAAAATAAAAATAAGGGTAAAGAGGACTTTTCCAATTGATTTTGTCTAAAATAAATGTACTCTTATGAGTGAGGACAAAATAAATAGGTGTTTTGTAAATGTGTTCAAATGTTGTATTCCCACAAAATGTCTCTTTTATAGAGTATCAGACTATCAGTGTTACACTGTATCAGTTTGTTTTTTCTTTGAAATATGCGTGGGGTTTTTGAGATATAGGAGTCTCCACTACAGGGGAATTTAAATACTATCTGGTCCTTCCACACTTTGCGTAGAAAAATTTGTCCGTAAATTAAGAACAAAAATATAAATATAATAAGTATTGTTGGATAAGTAATTATTGTTAGTAATAAATTAGTCAGATGAAAAAATAATAGTATTAAGGTAAATAAACTAGTATTGAAATAATAAAGTTGTAAATGAATCGAGGCTCTTTTTGAGAGCTTACTGTATACTGTAGTTATTATGAGTATAGACATACGGTTATTAACGTATAATATTCATGGTTTATAAGAATTTAGATTTTAGGGTGGCCTACGTATCACACATCATACCCCATCCATTGAATTGCTCCGCCTTTCAGAGTTGAGGGTGGGCAACATCCTACAAGCCTACAACACACCTCAACCAGCCATTGAATGGCTTCGTCCTTAAAAAAATTATAATATTTTAAAATAAAAATTAAAAATAAAAGTAATTATTTATTGCAGCGGAGTAGAAATTATGAGTGTTAATATTGATATTAGACGAATTAAAAAGTTGTCTGTCACTACTGTCACTAGAGAGCATATAGTAATATGGAGTAGTATGTAATATACACATATTTTAGTAGGATATAATTATAATATAAATACATCTTACTGTATTTTTCTTAATAACTATACACATTTTTCATTTTTTTTTATTTGGATGTTAGACCAACAAAAAAAGTATATTCACATAAATTAAAAAAAATAAAAATTATATGTTAAATAATATACATTATAAAATAAAATATAATGAAAATTATTGTGTAATTAATGAATAAGTTAAGTGAAAAAATAATAATATTAATGAAAATAAATTAGTATTGAAATAGAGTATAATAAAAATTGTTGCGTAAGTAATAAATAAATTATGTGAAAAAGTAATAATATTAAATAAGTATTTGAAAAATTAAAGTGGTGAAAAAACTTTTTAGTGTGCAAAAGTTTTGTGAAACAACCCAAAAACAAAAATAGGCACACTTTCGTGAAATGAAAAGAATATTTCAAAACTAGTTTGTTTAGCGATTTTTAAAAAATGTTTGGGGCCGAGCACATTGAGCCTGTTGGGCTTCATACAGGCCCACATAAGACCAATAGTTGAACAGTTCCTCGGCCCTAACAAACAACAAATCTAGTTGAATGGTGGCTTCGATTTTTGAATGTTTTGATCAACTTTTAAAAAGGTTCCATATGGGTCAAAAGGGAGCTGAATATCATGTGCGCGAGATCCGACCCTCCTTGTAAAATTCTGACTCAATACAATACACTATTTCACCAATAAATAATAAATTATTATTAATTAATTTGGCAGTAGTGATCATGTGCACTTCTGGTAAAATGCACTGTAATGTGTTTTCCTTTAGCTTCAGAGAATCAGTGAGTCTTGTTCACTAAATTAATATAGATTTTCAAAGCTCGCACATGACAATGTTTTTCACATTCACCTTTTTCTGCAAAGGAAAACAAACAAATTTGCCTTTTTCATAATTTACCATTCTCAAACATTTCAAAAAATCATATATGAAAAAAAGATATAACTTTAGTAAGTTTGTCAATTTCCACAAGATTTCATAAAATAATTTGAAACTTGTACAAAATAAAGTGGATTGAACTCGCACGATTAGAAAGCCGATCAGTGGTGTAAATCAACGGGTCAAGTCTTATTTATTAAATAGGACAACTACGGGTCAATCCGTCAATTCAAAATTAAACCGTTTAACATGTTTATGAAGTACTATATAAATTATGGAGTATTATTAGAAAATACAAGTGTTTGAAATAATTAAATATGATACTTATATCAACAACGTACATGTTCTTTTTTTGACATTCTTCTATAAATATAAATAAATAAATTGCTATTTTAAGTTTTTATGAAAAAAGTAAGTTTTAAAGGAGGGAAATGTATATTTGTGATTTACTGTATTTGTTTTTGCTATTTTTCCACATATCCAAATTATCCAATAACAATGTCATCACACTACAACAATTTAAGAATAAAAATAATTAGATACATTTATGACGTGGCATAACACAAAAACAGATCAGCCACGTGGCAACACCCCACGTCACACTCATCAATAATACACATGTTGACTATCGTGTGTAAGGGTCCCGATTCCGCTCCTATGGAAATTGTCCTTCCAAACCAAGCAACACTCCTAATTTCGAATATACGACTTCTCTTCGTCTCACCGCAAATGTATTCTTTTTATGCTATTTTTTCTTTTCGATTTGTTCAATATTTGGGAAACATATATTGAATTTTATTACAATCTCGTTACACAAATATGAAATTGAAAAGTACACAATGCAGGCTTGTGTTATAATTAAACACGTGCAGCCAAAATGCACTTCGCCAAATTCGATTGTTTTAGGTTTTGTTTTCAATCATTTTGGGTTATGCATTAGCATTACATCTTCCAACATACATACTATAATATTAAACAAATAAAAAATGAAAAATATGGAGTAAATAAAAATGTATCACCAAATAAACAACGAAATTTCAACGCACTTTCCAAATTCCAACCTTCAAAATCAAAATTAATTAATAAAATACTCAATTTAAAAATATTTAAGTAATAATAAATATATAAAAATCTCACCGTCCATTAAAACCTAATTACCTGTCATTTTCTAAAATTAAAAATAATTTACTAATAATAATAATAAAAAGGTTGCGACTAAATATTTGTCAGCCGCCGACCCCACACCCAACCAAATTCTCGCTCATCTGGTCAAAATCAACACTATACCTTTGACCGTGATTATTCGCATCTCCGAACATACATCTATATATATATTTATAAATTTCAAAGTATAATTCGAGTCACGTTTTTATATGTTATACAAAACTCTTTTTAAATGTCGAATTTTCGCAAATAATAATTCTACATATATTTTTCAGTTTCATTGTAAATTATCCTTGATCACGAGAACATATTTTTTTTGAGTTTTTCGATTTTATATTTAGCTCGATCAATTTAAGAAAAAATAAACCATACTACGTATTTGATATTTAGCTCGATGAATTTAAGAAAAATCAAACCACACTACGTTACGATGCTACAATCCGACAACGAATCACGTTTTTTCTAAATTCATTGTCAAATTTTGTCGACAAAATAAAAGGTAAATCATTCGGGTAATGAAAGCCTATGTTCCGAGTAGGGTTAGGTATCCGAATTCGCGGGTCAATTCATAATCTTTAAGAAAAGATTTTGTCCTCAAAACAACAGACATAAAAATCCCAGCTTATATGTACAAAAAGGTTAAAGCCATTCCATAAATTTGTTTATGTACACAAAATCACTTTTCACCTTAGGAAAAAAAAAACAATAACTTTAGAGCAAGTTATAACCTACAAAGATTCCGAAAACACGAAAAAAACGAACGCATCTTCTTCGCATCCTCCTTGCTCAAGAATACGACCTAACCAAACCGAAGTTACAAAACGACCTCGACTTGAAAAGTCCTCCGAAGAGAAACCTCGTCGTAGATTCTTGAGGGGCTTGATTCAACTCCTCGGGTGTGCCCTTCACCCGGAGTATGGTTTGCCCGATGATCTGTCGGATCGAGTCGATGATCTTGGGGTCAACCGGGCATCCCGACGCATCTCGAACGTAGAATGTGTTGACTGCTTTGCCAGCTCGTGTGGAGACTTCGGCTCGAGTAACTGTTAGGCTGTTCTCGCGGAATATTCTCGTAACATCGGAGAGAAGCCCGACTCTGTCGGTCGTACACAATTCCAGCTTCAATCCCTGAAGTATATACATAAGAACGATGAATTAACAAAATAGTGCATATGACTTTTCTAAGTGGATCATGCAAGAAACACGATACTTTTGTCGATCCGTAGGGACAGAATTATATACTTATATATAAATAATAATCAACATCGCCCTACGTCATGATTGCATAAGCATAACATCAGCAAACGACATAAGGTCCTTACTTCAGAAACTCTTCTTCGTATAGCTGCTTCGAGACATTGAATCACTCTCTGCCTCTCCGCATCGGATTTCACCGGCGACCCGTCGATATGCCTTATGCAATATTCCTTCATTCACAAACACGAAAAAAAAGATATTAAGAAATAAGAATAACAAACATAAGCGAATAAGCCCATGTGCGTATACCTGATAAGCCTCCGGTCCCTCTGTATCCACGCTCCCATGGAACACCACGTACTTCATATCCGTCAAAGTACAAACAATGTCGAACAAAAGCTTTGGCCTATCCTTACACCTGACTGTAACAACCGAGTAATCCTTATCGTGCCAATTCACAACACTCACGCTCGGCCCTTCCTTCTCCCCACCGCTGACATCACCGCTGTCATCATCACCCCTCCTGTCATAGTCCCTGTCGTCAAACATCATCTGGTGGAGCCGCCTCTCGGCGTGGGCGGGCCCAGCCGGGGACACAACGGTCTTTGCGCCTCTCGACTTGGTGCTTCCCCTGAGCACATTGCTGAGGAGCTTCTTCACAGCAGCCAGCCTCTCCTGGTCGGAGATGGGCCCACCGGATTCCTCGTCGGTGACCTGCATCACCGCAGCTGCTCGAGTGTTGTGGGTCCACACTTCGGCCCCCACCACGTTGCACTTGAGGTGAGTCAGCACAGCGCTGACCTCAGAGAGGAGGCCGGGCCTGTCAGCTCCGATCAGCTCGATGGAGGTGTGGGAGTCGTCTGATGTTACTCCGACTGACCTCCGCATGGAGGAGGCGAAGCATGAGTCAGGGACGAGCGACTGAAACAGAGGACAGGTGTCAGATTCGAATCGTAGATCAGAAACTCAACACTGGCTCACCTTTTGGATGTAATCGAGGATGCCTTCATCGGTGATCTTGTTTCCATCGTGATCGGTAACATTGAACACTGCAGCAAGCGGAAACAATTAACTCCTATATGTTTCTTCCTTGCATTTACAGAGACAGTGAAAACTAGAAAAGGTGGGAAAATGTAGTTACCATCCATGAACCAGCCTCCATCGGAGCATATGTAAGCTTTGACTACTACCAGGTTGAGATCTGTGAGGACCTGAACTACCTCGAGGAGAATTCCTTGCTTGTTAGCACTGTCCACCTGAATCACTGTCGCGTTTTTGCACGACTCGTTATCGATCACAACCCTGAGAATAACAGATTCAAATTGAGGGAAAACACACAGAGGCAAAGGGGGTGGAATTTGAACAAGGATGATACAATACCTAGGAGGGTTCATCCTCCTGATAAGCTTCTCGTATTCATCATCCATGCTCTGAGAATAACTCGATTCTGAAATTAAAAAAAAAAATCCCCCAAAATATAAAACAGATGACTCAATCGTAATCTATGTAGACACAGGGAATTTTACAGCTCGAAATCCCATTTCGAAAATTAAAAATAAGAACACATAACAACAAATACGGCTGGAAAAATTAGGTTCGGAGAAAACGAATTAAAAAAAAAAACCAGAAAAAAATCGGAGCAATTGAGACGTACCCATGAAAATCCTCGAACAATTCGTGATTGGGTTTGTGGCGGAGATTGAATTTGATTGATTCTCTCGACGGAAACGAAATCTCCAGGAAAAGGAAATTGTTAAAGGTGAATCTCGTGTACAGGGATGAACAGTTTCCCGATACGCAGCGCACGCCGAGCGACAAACGATGTACGAATCGAAAGGGTTCCGACGGAATTTCCTCCTTTAGACGGTGAGATTAAAATAAAATTAAAAACGAAATAAAAATCGGGTTCGTTCACCTCTCACTCTGCGTGATCTGCGTTTAAGTGGTGGTGGTGTGTGTATGTATATTGTGTGTATATATAGCGGGTTCGCGACGATGGGGATTTTCTATTCGCAGCTGCCCTTCGGATTTTTTCATACCTTCATTTTTTATTTATTTTTTTGTTATTTAAATATACAAATAAATCGGGAAGAAAATTAAAAGAATATAAAAATTACCGAGGACGAGAATGCTGGGGTGCGTAGTTTTGAATATACTGGTTCAATAATGCTTAGTTGGCGTATTTTAGAGTGGGGCCCGGGGCGTTGGAGTAGGCGTTTGCTAACATGCGCGGGGTGCGTTGGCAGGTTCGCGGGTGAGTACTTGCTAACAGGCGCGTTCGGTGATTTTGTTGAAATAAATAAATAAATTATCGTTCAAGAAACAAAATCAAGTGGTAAAATCGAAAGTAACGTGAATATAATTTTCGGACGACAGCAAATTTGATCTACGAACACATCTCACCTGATCAAGAGATTAACGATCGATTATATCTCACAAGTTCGATTTTCGAACACACAGATCAAGAGGTCAACGTTCGAATACATATAACCTAGCTAATCGATAGTAAAATTTCTCATTTCTATTTCTTATAAAAAAAAAATATAGTACTCTAGTTTACTCACTTGATCAAGAGGCCTATGTAATAGTATAAATTATTATGTGTTATTTTTTTTTTTTAAATTGAATATATTAGTATATTAGGGTATGAACTTCAAAAATTATACTGTATTTAAAATTAAAATTTTGGTGAAAATAGTCACTTTCTTATATTTTACCGAGACGGAAGGAGTGTAATATATTTGTCCCAGTAAAAGATGCAAAATTTTATTTGTAATTTACAAAAGAAGTATTGCATATTTTACTGAGACGGCGAGAGTATAATATATTGTCATTTTTATTATGATTCTGAACTAATTAATTATATGAGTACAAAAAATAAAAATTATGACTATTGTTATAAAAAATACGGAGTAAAATAAAATATTATTTCTTTTTTTTTTTCAATTCAAATAACTTCAATTTAGAGAATCCTATGTAGAATCTTGGTCACTAAAAAGTTTGCTTGAGTCATAATTATAGAATTGTATTCTAAGAATGTACAAATCATATGTTCAACCTTGAATAGTAAAAAGGTTTTTTAGATCATAATTACATAAACTTAAATAGTGATCTTATAAAAAATAATTATTGTTATACACGTGACTTTATGGTAAAAATTATAGTACATATTCCCACAAATTTAATACGTACAGTATTTTATCTTATATGTAAAAAAAACGCGGGAGAGATAAAGGGATGTAATTACTGCTGGTAACGGTTTTTTTACCGTGTATATTCAACTGTCACAATTACTGCGATTAACTGAATACAATTATTTGAGTGACCAATACACAAATATGATGTGGATAAAATGATTTTCAAAATATTGAGATTTTAAATACAAAATAAGAATAATAAAAAAACGGAGTAATAATTTTTATAGTACTTTTTTATAATTAAAAATAAAATTGAGATTTCAAATACACGCATTTTTCAAAAGTATTTTTTTTCTCATTTTTTCATTCACGTATATCTCAGTGAGATCAAGTATAATAAATCATTGTACGTATTCATAAAACTAATTGAATGACCACCACAATTAATCACTTCCGTAATTACATATGTAAACACCCTAACCCTAATTAAGGAGGAGCCGCCGCCAACCCAGCGGAAAACCCTAGTTTTGATTAAACATATTTGTGTGGCCACGTGGCAATTTAAATAATACTTAAATAAATAGTCAAGATTTAGGTGCGGCTCCACATGAGCATGTCTTGCGCGACTATGCATTCCCACATGCTCCTCCCCACACCCTCCATATTTCCTGCTCCCAAGTTTATGGGTTTTTCCGTTTTTTATTTTCTTAATTATACATTCCGTTAATTAACTACTTCAAATCAATCATTTCCAACACACATATATATAATATTCTCTTAAATATTTTAATTCATAATATTATATATAAATTATTACGATCTTTAATTTGTAAATAAAAAAAAATGTAATTGACAAATGGAGTACAGTTATATTTATTATAAATTATATTTTACTTCAATTGAATTGAATTCGTTGATATATTCATTTAATTACCTGCATGCACGCACGTTAAATTTAGATGTCATTAATGTATTCTGAATTAGGTTAGCGGGGTACTGATTAATTAATTAATTCAAATCGGTGTTGAAAACGTGCGTGTACCCGATTAAGGAAGGCGTTGACCCGATCGAACCGCTCGATAATCTATATATATATCGAGCTAATGTCGAAATCAAAACGATCGATTTTTTACTTATATATTTTTATTCGGTTGATTATCGTATTGTTTAACGTTGATTTATCTTGCAACTGAAGTTTATGCCACAACTATCAAACTATGGTTGTTGTAATGTAGTACATCGACCAAATTAAGCAAAGAAACCCTAAAACACGATTTATGTCTTCCAATATTAATTCACACCTAATAATATATATAGGAAACTTGTTGGCTTCCACCTAGCAAAGAAAAAAATATATATAGTAAATTACATTAAAATGTTGTACGGTACATCGACTATTACATATCAACAGTGATGATCAGTGTCGTCTGAAATTGAGAGTTTTCCGGAAATGGAAGGTGCCCAAACCGAGTACTTCATCGGAAATAATTTATCGACGATGATGACGACGAGACACGGGGCCTGAAATCGTGGAGAGTGTCCGAATACGTACGTACGAGACCAAAAAAGGAAAAGTTGTTACCCGAATTTATAAAATTGCAACTTATATAAATAAAAGTTGTTTTCCGAATCAGCTTGAACGTCTTTGCGGAAAGGTCTGACGTGCTTTCCACACGCAATCTTTCCTCTCTCTCTCTTTTTTTCTTTTTTTTCCTATTTCATTATTATCTTAATATTATGATTTGGTTTATTATTTTGAAAATAAATTTCCAAAACTACAACTGATTTCAAGATTTTTATTGCAGTAGTTAATATTCTTGAAATTTAATAAATAAACAAAGTCGGAGTCGATTCTGATTATTTACACTTTTGTGTCAACTTGCATTACTTGTCTAGGACGTGGTTCATTTCTATTCACCCGTGTACAGTACATTAACTTTGATGCAGTATACACGAACTATTTTTAGTGATCTTTATGGTATTCAATATTAATTTAATGTTATTGAATATATAAAATTTTCAATTTTCTTTTTATCCCACCAATACTACTCTATAACGATACTCGTCTCCTCATTAATTCTTTATTTAATTTTTACAAGTTTAAAAATTACTAATATATATGATCGTTTCTTTTATAATAATATCAATTATAGCTATTAATTGTTAAAGAAACTAATAAAAAACGACATTACTAATTTTTATATATATAAGTACGTATGTAGGTAGGTAGGGTCAAAAAACCTATACATTTTCATCACATTTACACGTTGGAATCAGCATCTATTTTTACTTAATTTAGTTAATGGCAATAGCTAGCTTCTTATATAATGAGTACTAAAAAATAATAAAATTAATTAATAATGTTATTTTTTTTTATCTTGTTTTGGTAATATTTAAATAACACTTATTTGTCGACGACTAAATAAGACAAATCACAATTGATTTTTTGGCATGTATGATATAAAAATAATAGGTCTTCGATTCGTCCTTTTATAAATTAATTATATATTTTATTATATAAAAAATAGTTATAGTCATTTGATATAATTATTTGAATAATTTTAATTAAAATGTACTGTTTGCAACGTAATATATAAATGAAAGATGACACTTAGACAGAAAAATTATTAATTTCTTATATATGTATTTGTACTTATAGTTAATTATTTTGTAAATAACAGGTAAAATATAACTATAGGTACGACCGTACGAGACATGAAAGTATATACTATATTTTAGTCATATTATTATTCAATACAATTCTAAAAATCAAACTTAGGATGCAATTTACGATTAAACTAATAAATTACTAAAAATTTAACAATTGAAAGAATGATAGACTTGTAAACGTAAATATATAAAAAGTTAATTCAATAAATGTATTGACTTATTATTTTATAGAATGAGCTAATTTATCAGTCATATAATACAAAAACAAAAGTTGAGAAGTAAAAACAAAAACAAAAGAAAAATAAAATAAAATAATGGATTTTGGAAATCACAGGCAGGCACGTGACCACGTCTTCAAGTAGGAGCATCAGATACTTTGTGTACATTATTTTATTCTCTATTTTTGGACGAAATGGGCCTAGTATGGGCCCATGGGCTTAAACCTAATGTAATATTCTATTTCAAGGATGCCTCTTCGGACACTTCAACAGCCCACCCACTTGGGCCACGTCAAACACGAACGAATACGAGCACGATAAAGCAAGCGAGTCGATCAAAGAGGTAAAGTACTTCATCGATCATCGAGTGAGCATCCTAACTCGATATATAAATGGATTAAATTATATCGTAAAAATATACAAATAAAATGATTAAATAAATATATTTGGTGGTATTCCATTGTAGTAAAATGAAGAAAAAAAAAAGTTGCATATATAAATACTACACAATATGTGTAATGATATTTAGGCACGTCGCAATTTAATGCAAGGCTTGTACCTTTTGTAACTCCATTGATGGACAAGTGCCAACTTATTTTGTACTATTGTGCAACTAAATGTACAAGTTGGTGGTGCGTATTTTTATTTTTATTTTGTACATTTTTTAAGCAAAAGAAATAAATTCAATATATGAAAAATTAAACTTTTAAATTTTGAAAATTAATATATAGCATTTTCTTTACCTACTTCATTTGAAAATCGAATTGATATCTGAATTGCAGTTACTAAAATAAAAAAACACAACCTACAATCAATAAATTGAAAATTCAACATGACTAAAAGTGTGATATTTCACTATTTTTTAGATTATAAGTTTTAATCAACTTCTCATTTCTAGATCTCTTTCTGTTGTTGAATTTTATACGTTTATTGTAAACGATGCATACTATATTTTGAGTCATTCTAGTTCAAATGATTTTTTAAAAATGTCAAGAATAACATTAAAATTTTATTATAATATTTCTGGATAAACTAGTCAATAATCTAATTTATTTATAAAATAAAAATTTAATATTAAATTAAATCTATCAATCACTACACAGATTCAGTACTATTTTTCTTAATTTACCCGTTTGTCCAAAACAAATGCTTAACTTGCACCGAAATTGCTAGAGTAAAGGAAATTATACACTTTATTTTTGGAATGAATTCATTTGAGTCACATTAGAATTAAATTCAAAATAAGAGAACCTAACATTAAAAAATTGGTTAAATAAAGACAAAATTACATAATTAATTAAACAAGGTTAAAGTAATTACTGTTGGAACCTAGCTTTTAAATGTACAATAAGTAAGAGTTACTTTACATGAATATTTCAATATTTGTCATTAGCCTCAATTGTAAACTGCGTGAATAGATTCTCTACACGTACAAATGCCTCGATATATTTAGCAATAAAGTTACATATACACTCGAATCTCAAAGCCTACCTCCACTGTCATAGTTCATTCCTTTTGGTAAATTGGCATCACATTAATGTTTACGATATCGACTTATTTGTACTCTATATTCGATTCGTGTTTTTATATATACTCGAATTTGAACCAATTGTGCTCGCGCGATCGATGTAAATCGACAAACTTGGTAAGTAAGAGATTGAATTCGAGGTGGAATGCATGGAATAACTTATACTAAAATCAATGGAATAATTGTGGTTTTGTAACTAATTTTTATACTTTTTATTTTAGTATATATAGTACAGTATTAGGTAGAGAGATACTGAATTTCATGTGAGTTGGCACATCGGCACGTGCAGGTCATGCGCTCCTGAATATTTAATTAATTTAATTTTTTTTGGCAGGTGGGTGGGTGGGGGTAGGGTGGGTGGGGTGGGGTGGGGGGACTAATGAGTGAAAAAGGCTGAGCTCCTCGTGAACCACCATCCAATTGTAGGTGGTCCAAACATGGAGATGACAGAATTTGAAGGACGCCATTTTCTTTAAAATAAAATAAAAAGTTTTTTTATTCTATTTTAATTCATCATAAATAAAGTATTTAGATGTAATACAAATTTACTAACCTACTCATGAAATAACATTAAGTATACGGTTAAATTCTTGTTCCTAAGTATATCATAGTAAATCGAGTTTAACAAAGTTATAAGTGATGTTTGCGACGCTTGAGCGAGACTTGAACTCATGAATCTCATCAATATTTTAATTTTTAAGTAACAAAATTGAAATTGATGGTGTGTGAGTGTGTTGTGGTTATATAATGCGCACAAAGACTTAGAAAAAGTAATGATATCGGAGTGATCGAGTTATTGAACTTCAATTTTAAAATCAATTTGTAATAAGATCATGAGTAAGATCTGTGGACCCAAGATTGCAAAAAAGTATAGGACACAAATTTTACAGTCTTTCCAATGTTGATTTGGAGAAAAAAGGAAATAGGTAGCTAGGGTTTGATGGGATTGGGAAATATACATATTATTACCATGCATGATAACCCCAAACAAATTAAAGATATGCAAATTTACTTTTTTTACATGTGAAGTCAATTCTCATGATATGCAAATCATAATTCTTCACACATACACATACACATGTATAGTTTGTGTAATATGTATAAAGAAATCTAAGTACAGATATATACAGTGACTGGTCTCTGTACGTGCATGGAAAGGGATTTAATTAAAGGACCACGGCCGATCGATTTTCCTTTACGATCGATCGAGCTGATAGATAACAAAAGCGTGGTGTGATGAAATGACAATTCACTACCCTTTAGCTACCTTGGGAGTGTCCATGTGGATCGTGAAGCTTACCCACCATCCTATACGAGTTCGATTTTGTAAAATTATACTGATTTTAAAGTTAAAAAATAGGGGCATTCACAATAAGAGTAAGTCTAAGATATTTTAATATATATAAATACCAATCTTTAATCTAATTGTAAAAGAGTAAAATCTTCCGAAACTAACCCTATTCTTTGTGCTTTTAACAATTAAAAATCATGAGCAATATTTATATTATGCGTTTATTTCTCGCACGATCCTAAACCTACAAAATCGAAAACAATATCATCATATTACTTTCAAAATCTCTCGATCGGTAGCGGAGTGCTTCAAAATCATAGAACCATCCGCACTCAAGAAGTTCTTGATATCATAGATCCTGGCGCCTCTTCTCACAATCGCCCTATCCCGATCCAGAGCCCGCCGCCATCCACCACCAGATGGAGTCCGCATGTCAATTCGTCGATTGGGACGCTTCTTCATGGCATCGGTCTCCCTTGCCCAGATCCTCACCGCCTCCGTTTTCCCGTTCCTCCGACAACGGCCAGTTTCAAAACCGGTCTCACCTCCCTCACCGCATCGCAATTCAGCGCCTCACCCTTTTAGATCTACGGGTGGTGTGACGTCACCTTTGTATGTTCCGGTAGTAGTTCTTCGAATTTTTTATGCCCAGCTTGTTTAAAAAAAGTAGTTTTCTGATGGTTTTAATGTTTGAACAACTTTATATATATTAATTATTAACTAACTAGTTTATAAGATGTTATCCATCCCAGCCTCGAATTCGAGGTGCCTTTCGACCAGAGCCCCGTAAGTTACTACTCTCTTCAAAAAATTTAAATGAAACATTGAAACTAAAGAGTTGAAGTGCAGGTAAATGAATAGTCATCTCTCTGAAAGATGATACTCTCCCCTCATGGGCCGGCTTGGGCCCCGAAACGTTTTTATTCTTCGGCTCGGCGGGCTGTAGTTGGTCACTTTCACAGTCCTTGGAGTACCTATTGCAGCTGCAAGTTTCAATCATTCAATGGTTATTTTTATTGCATTATTTTCTTTACATATTTTGTAACAATTGGACCTTTTCGACCGTGCAGGATCCATTGCGGTTCGTCTTAGCTGCTGGTATCGGAACGTTTTTCTCGTTTCGCTGATTGTCACTAGAAGATCATCTTCATGCGAGAAGTAAAAAATTCATGATGTTTGTCTCAAATTTCATTTACAGTAATAACTTTTATTTTAAATTTTATGTGTGTTAAAAGTAAGGAGAGGTATCTACAAATTTGTCTTAGAATTTTTGTTTTAAAAATAGTTTTGAAAATAGTTAATATAGTGTAGTTAGTATTAATACTTGTCTAAGCAATATATTGCAGCATATTGCAAAACTAGAATCTAAATTAGCATAAACCTAACAATTATATTACAAAACTAAAAACTAAACTAAAAAATTGGTAATTACAAGGAATGAAACTATCAAAAAATTGATAATTTTTTAAATAAAATTATTAATGTAACTAATAAAAAATATTAAACAAAACTAGTAATTGTATTAGAAAAAGCTAATAACGAAACTAACAAAAAAATAATAATTTTATTTAATAAATCTAAATTTTATTAAATAAAACTATGAATGAATTGATAATTGTATTAAACAAAACTAGTAATTGTATTACAAAAAATGTAATTGTATTATATAAATTTAAGAACGAAACTAGCGGAAAACTTATAATTTTATTAAACAAAACTAGAAACGAAAATAGGATAAAACAAGAGAAAACATATAATTGTATTATACAAAATTAGGAACGAAAAAAAAAAAGGTAATTAACCACGGCCAAATGATGAAAATTCATTTTATGTAACAATGGGAAAACAACATTCAGCCGTCAAATCAAAGCAACGATATCCGTCGAGGATGGATTTGAAAGTCTTAAATAATGAGATTTCAATAGGTGCTTCTTCTCCCAACTTCTCAATATATATTGTCCTTAAACTTGACCAGATCAAATTTGTATACATTCAGCTGCATGTGAGCATAGTGGGTGTATTTGCTTATCCTCGTTTCAAAATGCACGTACTGCAAAAAAAATTGCCATTTGTTCCGCAAAAAATTCTAAGCGTCACGCAAAGATTTTGAAATTCATCAGCAATGGAACTGTTACTTGGCCGAATTATAAAGTGGTGCTTTCAACCTAAGACTCATGTCAGCATAGTACCCATTATTCATGTGGCTGCGATCGAGAAGAAAAGTCGGAGCCGTAGAGACCTTAATTGGTTCATGTAACTCGTAAGCATGGGCGTGTCACAAATCACGTTAGTGTTCCGACATCAAGTCAAACACTCTCCTCGCGTACTCGACCCTCCTCCTCCTGCTCTTGATGTAGGAGTACTCGACCAAGTACGGAGTAACAGATGATCCTGACTACAATAAAATTAGGAAGCTTGACCCTAAACCAAAGCAAACAAGTAACGGTTCATAGGCCCTCCAATCAGTTGAATGTTAGTTGTTTAGGAGCCTGACCGAAAAATCCCAATCAAACACTATAAAAAAGAACGGTGCAATGATGCCCAAATACATTCGACCACTCACTCAGATCAGTGGAAAAAAAAAACATGGGGGCTATAATTGAAGAAATTGAAAGTTTAATCAATAATTGAATTGAATTTCACAAAAATTCATTGGTGCAGAGTGATTGCAAGTAAATTCATGAATCCCTTCCCTAATTTTTTTTCATATGTAAGAATTGTGAAAAAAATTCGAATTATCATGATCTCGGGTTCGATGTGAGCGAAGTTCTCGTCCATTGGGAGGAGAACAGAGGACCCCGAGCTCGGGTAGTTCCGGGGGTCTTCCCCGGGGATGCTCGGGAACTCCCGGAGATGTGGTTTTGCTTGTGTTGGCGAATACGAACAGGTTCCCGTTCGACATCAAGTGAAGGAACTCATAGTTTGGCTAGCTGTCCTCTGCCCCCGACAATGATCACGCTTCCGTCGGGGAGTATGTGATTCGAGGTGTACCATCTGCGCCGGGACAGGGCTTAAGGGTTCTCGACAGGTGATAAAGTGCGTATCACGCGATTGCCGTCGTTGTAGCCACGTGTCCGTGAGCGGCGCGAAGGAATTAGTCCTGATGTCGTAGAGAACGTAGTGGGCGGTGCAGTCTGTTTTGAGGGTCGTGTCGTTGAGGTCGACCCTGCAGCGCCCGTTGGGCAGGGAGAGGTTGAAATGGCCCAAGTCAGTCCAATCGAAGATGACGATCTTGTTGTTTCTTGCCGATTCTAAAATGTTTTATTCTTATATTAAATTAGACATAATTAACAATACATAAAGGCTATTTAGGACATTTTGAATTTGAAAACACTACTTAAATTATAATTATTAGTCTTTAAAGTCAATTAAATTAAGGTAAAAAGTAATATAATATACATTACTTACAATTATTCCAAACTATAGTATTTTATTATAGTATCAATACCTAAACTATTTTATTCTCTAAAATTCTCTAAAAAATAAAGTTTCTATTTATTTTTTAAGGAGCCTCCATAATTAATTGTATGTTTTAACATTAAAAAAAAAAAGAATGCATGTGCATAAATATTTGAGATAGTAATAACTACTCCTTTTGCCTAGAAGATTTGTGACAAGTTTTTCAATACCTATTGTAAGAAATTAAAAAATTGTTAATTTTTAAGTTTTTGATGAAAAAATAATTATTTTTAATATAATAAAAAATAAAAATATATTTTTAAATTGAATAATAAAGTAATCGTGTGAAAGTTAAAAAAAATTATTTTAAAAATAAAGTTGGTGATATTAATGTTTAAAAAGTGAGTGAACAAAATAGATTATCATTTTAAAGTAAAAAATAGTATAAAATTATTTTTTACATTTCAAAAAAATAAATTATTAAGCATAAATTATATGGATCTTTACATTTTCTCCCATCATAATTTCATTTTATAAATATTTTTGATGTTTTGACATAAAAATTGTAGTAAAATATATAAAACGAAAAAAGGTATAGCGTAGTAAAATTAGATTCTTTATGTTGTCGTTAAATTAGTTGCGAATATTTATACCTACTACGCCTGCTGCATAAATTCACTGACCCCGCAGATTTTGATTCGATCTGATTCCTATTTACTATGGCACGACTCCTCTTTTTTTCTTTTCTTTTTTTCCAATTAATACTAGTTCACTAGTTCTCGTAAAAAAATAAAATGGAAACCTTGGTCAGACCAAGAAAATTAAAAAGATATTAATATTTATGCTTCAATTAATTATATATTTTTTTAATTTAAAAAATTACTGTATAATAATTAGTTGAGATAAATATAATATTTTAAAATTTTTTTTAATCAAAAGATAAAAAGAAAAAAATATAAATATTTCAAGTAAAATTTCAGAAATAAGTTAAAAATATGAATAGAATTGTGTTTTAAAAAATACAGTATTATTTATGGGAGAGAGCAATCCTCATCATGATAGTGTTTGTTAGAATGGATTTTCATACCCAACGCCAACAAGTAGGAATTCCCCAGCCCATCACATTCTTCAATATTTGGGTCTAACGGTCGGCCCAACATAATTGTTTACTTTAGATATTTGGGCTAATACAATGGGCCGGCGGCTCAGATAATAATAATTGGATTGCCTTTCGTAGTTTTTTTTTTTTTTTTTTTTTTTTTTTTTTTTTTTTTAATGATTATTGAATATTAATAATAATAATAATCGCACGCGGAGGACAAATCAGTAATTACACAACCAATTCGGACCCAGCGAACTTCTCCTCGGTTATCCGATCAATCTTCTCGACCATCTCACGGCTCAAGTGGTTCTCCCAATCTCCGACAACCCCCCGCCGGAAAAACGCCTTTGTCTCCTCTCCGGACGACAGCTTCCCGGTCTTGTTGACTTCCAATCCCCGAAGGTTATCAATGCCGCACACCCTCAGCATCTCGTCGGCCAGGCCCGAACGCTCCTCGTCGTCGGTTATCGGGCAGCCGAGAAAGCCCGCAAGGGCCCGCAAGCACTCACCGGGCCTTTCTTTCATCTCCTCGTACCTCAAGAAAAGAACTCGTGTCGGATCCTCCCGGCTCCGTTTCCAGTACCCGAGCACGTGGTCCCAGTAGGGCCCGAAGAGGCTCACCCCTCTGCAGAAGGCGTCGAACGCCTCCTCCATCGAGTCGAACCTCTTCGTCGCCCCGTCGGGCTTCAAGCGGTCGGTGAAGTGCCATAGGGAGACAAACACATCCTTAGGGTTCCGGCATAGGTATATAATCTTGACCTTATTATTATTGCATGCATGGATTTGATCGTGGTCGATATTCTTGACATTTTCCGGGAGGGAGTCGAACGGGACGTGAGTCGAGAAGAGGCGGGGAGAAGACGAGAGGTCGTCGGGGAGTTTTTGGTTTTCGACGAATAGGTTGATCTCGAGGAATGGGACTAAGTCGTGGGGGTTTTTGGAGGTGAGGGGGTGGTTTTCGGAGGAAGGGGGGTAAGTGTTCCGGTGTGTGAGGGTGTATATTAGGGCTTTGAGCCACGTGGTGCCCGACTTTGGGGTGGTGGAGAGGATGACGTCATTTGGTTGAGGTGTGAAGTGGCGCTTGAAGTTGAGGGCCCCGCGGAGGTGGCGGGCGGCGTACCAAAAGCCGTGGTGGAGGTAGAGGTGGGAGGCGAGCCATCCTTTTTGTCGGGGGAGGGTGGAGAGTAGGGCTTGGAATTCTTGGGGGAGGGTTTCTTCTTCTTGGAGGTATTTTGGAGGAAGGGAAGTGGTTGTGGTTGTGGATGGCATTGTGTTTTTTTTAGGGTTTGAGATGGAATTTATGGTAGTGTGTTTGTTTTGGTGGTTTTACATGCATATTCTTTCAAGTGCTTATATAGAGAGTGAACATATACTATGTGTTGTGCTTCATGCAATGACAAATTAAGAGTTTGTTGAGACCGCTTTTCCTTCAAAAATATGAAATAGGTTAATAATGTAATGAAAGTGAAACTCCATTTATGTGATCTCAACCACCACATTTATGTGAACAGAGTATACTTATGTGAATAGGGTACAGTAGTCTGTCACATCACAGATTAATGATCACACTTTTTTTTTATTAGTCTAAAAAGAAATTGTAAAAATTAATCTATGACTAAGGGAGTATTATTTATGAAGTACGCACGTCGTTGTAGTCGATATTTAATTAAGGACTACGATGATTTTCAAAATTCGAAGTAAAGTGTTTAGAAGCCGCATGTATCATCTAACAGAAGCTAGCTAGAACGGTTAAAGAAATTAGATAAATTTGAAATTTATATTAGTAAGTTAAATATAATTTACAATACAAATGCAAAAACCCTACCTATACGAGATATTTTGCGGATGCAAAATTTGTAAGCATTGTCTCCTTTGAGCTAATTAAATATATATATTTTTTGTATTAAATAATACTTACGGTCACGTAAAAGTTATGTACTTTTTTCTAACCATCCCATACTAGTTCTTACACTAAAAAAATAAAATTATTATTACACTATATACCTTTAAAACAACACAATATTTCTAAAATACCATCACTTTTACCAACAAAAATTATTCTATGCTTAAAAAACCCATAAAAGTGATGGTATAAAATTTGAATATTTCTATAAATCTACATGACAAAACCCAAAATCGAGTTGAATAGTGGAAATCATATATAGGTATAAGAGGTAGTGGGAGATAAAAAGAAGAGGTAGAGACCACCACTGACCGTACGTGATCATCATCTATGTAGTGTGGGTACGTAGTACGTCCGTACACAGAGCAACTAAGAAAAAAGAGGCAGTGATGATGAGAGAGTAGTACTATATATATACACGTGGTCCAGGGCAATATTGTAATTTGACAATACAAAATACCAACCTATAGTACGCACTCGATTCAGTTTCTTTCTTTGGGTGTCTCAAACTTCATGCGCCAAAAAAGGTTCACTTGCCATAGCCATCATATATAGTTCGTCAGCTTTTCGTTGTCATTCATCGTCGACCACTCCCAACGAAGAATAGCCGGTGGTATATATCCATGATTTCGTTTTTTGTTAGAACCCTATATATGATTAAATGTAATTCAATTATGTTGATTGAATTCAATCTAGCATAATCTCATTTTGATACAACACACTCAAATTCAAGAAAAAACTACTCTTTTCATTTCAAAAAAATGTAGGACAAAAATCTATAATCTATAATCCTATTATATATTTACACCTTCAAAATTGTTCTCCCTCTCGTATCGGGAAAAATAAAAGATAAAAACCCTATAATATTTTACACCTTCACGCTTAAAAAGTGTATATAGTAGTACTATTAATATTTTAGAAAAGAGTATTATAGATATATTACAAAAAATTTACGGAGTATTAAATAAAATTCAAAAGAGGATGAATTTTAGTAATTTTGTGAAGTGTAAATAAACTTAGCATATACTACTGTATTACTGTACTCATAATTCTTTGATGGAGTCATGGAGTATTTGAGTCGGCCCAACACAGAAGCTTACTTTATATATATGGGCTTAAACGGTGGCCCAGTTAATTTTGAAGTGTGAATGCGGAGGAGATTCATAGTTTCCTACTGGTTACGGCGTCGTAAGCACGCGCCGCCTCACACTAATTGAACCGAGAAGACGGCATCTTCGGCGACTCAAACTCAAAGCCTCCGGTCTCTTTTTTTTTTTTTTTCAATACCTAATTAAACTTGGTGTATTATGCAAATTTTTTTAAACATTGTTTTTTTAGTGGTGGATGAATTGGATTCATCAATTCAGTAGATCTGATTACCACTTTATTGTGCGAATTTCAAAAAGATTAGAAAATGTGTTCTATGTGTGCCGGCCGGAGAGAGGATAAGGAAGAAGATGTGTTCTGTGAGTGCCGGGAGGGAGGAAGAAGAGGATGCGAAAAAAATTAAAGTAATAATTTATTTATGAATTTATAGGGGTAAAATTGGTAATAAAATAATTTTGGGGGTGTGTAAATGAAAGTAGGAGGTGTAAATATCCGTACCCTTTACTACTACACTAGTTTTTTTTACCGTGCGTTGCACTGGGAAGTTTTACTCAAAATTCTTACCGGATTTATTTAAATGTTTTACTCAAAATTCTTACCGGATTTATTTAAATCTTAATTTAAGTATGTATGCATAATTTTTTGTACAATAATTTTTTTTGTATACATATTTTGATTTAAAAAATAAACTCAAACTTTTAGAGTTCCAAAACATAGAAAAAAAATATATAAGTACAATTTAAATTTACTGCAAATTTCTAAAAACCTCCCTGTACACAACATTTCTAGTTTTATTTGTCAAGTTTCCATCTTCGTCACATATTAAGAATTTCAAAATTGCTCTGTTAGTGACCCTTGAAACTGCGACATACAATTGTTCATGTGTGAAAACAGGCTTTCTCAATAGAATCCCCACTTTTGACAAAGATTGCCCTTAACTTTTGTTTATGGTCATACCATACGAAATCATAATTGGAAATTGGCGACGTTAAAATTGAAAAGGTAATTTTGAATCTGAAGGAGAAAGCGCCATCCTTGGAATGTATACGATTTCGTCTTGTTGTTCCCCTTCTAAAACCTTTGCTTCAATAACGTAGTTTCCCAACTTGGTCACAACCAATCGAGTCCCGTTACATAATCCGGCGGTGTGGTCGATATTTCTTAACAACATAATTGACACTCCAACCTACAAAACATTGCATGAAATTAAGCAAAGCATTCATAAAAAAAGTGCAGTTATTTAATTTTCCTAATATTTTCTAAAATTAAAACTTTATACTAAATTTAAAATTTTAAATGCTCAATGTAAATTTTTATAAATTATAGTATATATATGTAGAAGATCTTAATCTTATGCACATGAATGATAAATTTTATAAATTCTATTTATTGAGCAAGAATGATAAATTTTTATAAATTATCATATATTTGTTTTAATAAGTTTTATAAAAATAAAAACATAAAAAAAATAGTGTTTTTCGATTATAATTATCACTGTTTTGATTAAAATTTATACTCTTGAAACATATAATGGGACATATAAAATACCAAGTGTTTTTTCAATCATAATTATCATAGTGATAATTATGATTGAAATATGAAATCTCCACGACCTGGTGTAATTAGTTTATTTGTATTTTAACTATCTCAAATAATAAAAAAAAAGTTTAAATAGTTATATAGTTTATAAGTTATATTATTTATTTTATCATTCATTAATATAAATTAAAATAAATAAATATATGATAAAATTATACATTTGCAATAAATAATGCTCTGAAAATTTACATGTTATTTTTATTTAATAAAATAATTTTTTTCAACACATATAATTTTATATTGTCATATGATAATAAATCTTGTATATAAACTTGAATCATATTTGACATATAAAATTGAATAATATTATTAATAAATATATAGTTTTTCTTCTCGTGCAAATTATGCTTAAAACTCGACGCGCATTTTAATATGACATTCGCGGTCCCATTCGTGAGATTCATATTCTAATCGCAATATAACAATTACAATCATGCTCTTGATTCTGAGATTAGTGGCTCTTGATTCTGATTATCACTGTTTTGATTGAAATCTTTAATTGGAATCTTTAATTTTCAATCATAATTATCACTGTTTTGATTGGAATCTTTAATCTTGAAACATGTAATCTGTGTAAATCTTTATATTATCGAATAATTGTATTGTTTGTATTTCAATTATATCAATTTTCAGTAACACGTGTTATTAATTTATTTATATTTAGAATAATTGTATTGTTTGTATTTCGTACCAAATATATAGTCCATTATTCATTTTTTGGATGCCCTAATATATTTTCCAAGAAACCCCTTAAAACGGTCAAAAGTAAATAGAACCATATAATTAGGACTGATGGACTATTTATTGCAAAATGATAAGTTGATAACTTTTATTCTGAAAAATATCAAAAACAATGTTTCACAAATTCAACTGTGAAATTTGCAAATTAAATTTTATCTGAAAACCCAAAACTAAGGCAACGTCGGTCGCATTGCTTCAGTGTCCATTCCACCACCATCGTATAATAAGATAATAACAATACAATTGTGTATCTCTCCATATATCAATCAGTACATATTTTAATCAAAATCGATGAATAGTTGTTCACCTTGAAACAAAAAAAAAACCTTGAATTAACAAAGTTGTAGCTCCATCCCGAGGGTTTAGGGTTTTACCTATGTCGCACAATTTAGAACCTGCCAACAAATTTATTTAGCAATTTTTTGGATAAATCTATTTAACAGAACAAAAAAATAATTATTTAGCAATTTCTTGGATAAATCCATTTAACAGAACCACATAAAAATTAAATTAAAAAAATGTCATCAAAAAATACAAAATGAAGTATGAATTTATACCAAGCTCTTCCAAGTTTACATCTTGAGCCAGAAAAGAACTTTCTTTCATCTTGTTTGTATGAATCTGAAGAATTTGCAAACGGCCATTTTGATCAGGAAGGCTGATCTCCACCTGGACTTCCAGGCGACCATGTCTGAAAAGTATATCGCCAAATTTAAACATTAGAAACTGTTATTGGTTCATTAGAAATCATTTAGTTAAACCCTGAATATTCTAATGAGGATTTAAACTACTAACACTGTAAGTTGAAAAAAATAAGAACCTCAAAAGGGCTTCATCAAGTAGATCTTTTCTGTTTGTCATTCCAATGAGCAGGATAATTTCTAACATAAAGATATATAACTTACAAAACACGATCGGTGTGATTTTAATTTATTATTACCTTATAGCCGGCGTTGATTCTTATGAAAACCATGGACTCCCACCCATAAATGTTCATGCTGCATTAGTATATCATTAGACAAACTAAGGAGCTAAGAGCATTTACGTAATATAATAAATATTTATCTAAAATGAAATGAGCTCACTAAATAGTCGGGATGGCGTTGTCAAGATGTCTGGTAAGTACAGTGATGCTCATCATATACCAAACACAAATTGAAATAAGAAAAAATTACAGAAATCGAAATCGACATAAACGTACCTAGATATGCAAAAGTAGATTCCTCAATCTGAAAAAAAAAAGTCCAAAATAAAGCATAAAAATAAAGACATAAAAGGAATTAGCGCAATGTGATGATTTGTACTTCTCACCATCTTCATAACAACACTTAAACAAAAAGTAGGAACAGTGCAAAGGGAGAATGGAAATACCGAAAATAAAGTATTTAAGAAAGATTCACCCGAGTTTATCTTGGATAGGCACACCGAAAAAAGGGGATTGAAATGAAACCTCGTATATTTGATGAATAGAGAAATAAATTGCATACATGAATCAAATATTTAAGTTCATGATACAAAACATACTAATTTACAGAAATATACTTATCTTCATGAACAGTGCAACTCAAGCAACCAAGAGAAAGAATGAGACCGGTAGATAGGTCCAGCTCCATAAGCAACAACATCGTAGCTGCTATAGAAACAAAGAGTGAAAGGCTAAATGTCAATCGATATATGCTTACAATGACACATCTATTGAAAATGGTCAGATTAAAGCAACGCCTCAAAAAGCAAAAGAACACAATGATAGTAGTAATTATTAATTTGAGTTTAGGTATCAGCATGGCATAATGCGATAAATAAAATAGAGAGCATAAATCTTATCATGACTTTTCATAAATAAACTAACGTAATAGAAGAACAATAAGTAAGAATAAAAAAGAACGTAGCTCTATGAAAATTATTTGTTTGATCAAATGGAATTCACCATCACATTTCACATTATCATCATTTTCATCCTCATACTGCTGTACCGGAAACACCAAGAATTCATGTCGAAAACAGAGAGAGACCACAAACAAAATTAGCATACCAACTGAACCAATATCGATAATGCGTACGTGATACTTAATGATGTAAAACACTGAACTTTTTTTCTTAGATTAAATATAATATACTGTATATAATTATGTAAAGGAAATACATACCTTGTAATCTTTTCCATCGTCAACCGGAACAATCTTGAAAGGGTGTCAGTTGGCATCCCTTAACTAATTTTCCCACTGAGTACACAGCTCAACAGCTTTCAAGATACACGGATAAAAAGTCGGAATTGTTCCCCTTTGGAAAAATAAGAACTCGCCTGGCATACATAAATGTAAATTATTTGCTGTCAAAAATTGTTAAGTCCTTAAACGGATGCTCTCAAAATTGGTACTGAAATCATAATTACCATTTACATTCATTGAGTCCAAATGTTTCAGAGTAGAGCTTCTTCGTATTAATCGAATAAAAAATTTCAATCCTCCAACTGAACTTGGCAGCCCGTTGAACTTCTGGTACTACACAAATTAATAGAGATTGAATTGGGGGATTCAGCAATGTGTAGGGCTCATAGAAATATGCATAGCAGGAAATAACATTTTTTCCCAATTAACCTTGACCGATTGAACCTCTCAATTCTTTGATAACGTCATTCTTAGATATTGAATTACACAGTAAATAACCAAGCTCAATAGAAAAATTATTACACTTTGACAATCGCACAAACAAAAGTACCATTAAAATATTACAGCTGAAACAGCTGGAGTAGACATGATACCATCCCTTCAAAAAAATTAAACTGTGTAAACAAAACAGTCAATAAAATTAAATTTAAAATGTCGACTAAGAGTAGTTATAAAATGAGCTGAAACTCATTTGCACCAATTGGGATGACAGAAGATATGTATCTGCATATGCATTACACAATTTGTTCAATAACAGCATTAAATGATGAAAAAAGGATGGACGGCAATAACTTATTTAATGTTTTTGGCACATTATTAAGACCCCAACACACTCCTAATTTTTTTCAGAGGTGTTTCACGCTTTAAGTTAAGAACTTGAACAAAATAGAAGAAACAAACAGCTTTAAAATATTAAGTTGTGTGTGCACCTTCTCAAGTTCATCCATCAAAATTCGACACATCCCAAGTCGGCAATACTGAAACCGTGTTGCAACTAAAGGGACCTCTGCCACTCTTTTTCCATATATCCTGTAGCGTTTAAGACATAATATTGAGAGTTGCTCCAATAGAACAAAAAGAAAAAGATTAAAAAAAAAACATAATCAAATCAAGAGTGAGAAAGCATTTAACACCTCACTGTCGCTGATGAAATCAATTCATCATCTTTCTCCAATAATACTGTATAAATCCCTTGAAAGTTCAGAAGGTTTAACTCTGACCTGAAAATTAAATTATGATAATGGGTTATAGGGAAATGGTACATCCTGCATTACAAATTTTTAAATAACCCACAATAAAAGCCAAGACAAAAAACAATCATGGATAATTTATTGGGATATTGTGATAATTTATTCAGGCTTTTATTGTGATATTTTTTTTTTCTTTCTTGCTCAATAGCTGAGCACTTTACCAAATGGAGAGCTTTCAAGAACTTGCATCCTTTGCCAATTTCAATTAGTCCTTTACTTTCTATCCCCTTACAGTACATCAAGGATAATTCTGAAAACCGGCTGCAGGCAAAAAGAGTCAAATAAGGATTACTTCTCAAAAAATGCAGTCAATACTACTCCAAAAAAGTAAATCATAGTATCATACAAAACAGAGAGAATGAAAAAATATAAGACAAAATGGCAAATCAAACAGAAGGTGGGAGGCTTAACACATACTTGCAATTTTTTCCAATGGATTTCAGTCCATTAGTTCCGATATTGTGGCAGCCATTGACTTCAATATGCATAAGCTCTGGACAACCAACGGCTACGGATTCTAAACCCTTGTCACTTAGAAAGTAGCAATCGTTCATAGTAAGATTTTTCAATTTTTTACATCCTTTTCCAATAGCACAAAGGCTCCTGCAAAAGTAGGTAGGAAGAAAAAAATTGAGCAAGAAAGTGATTCATCATGCAGAATTCTTATTTGTCTCAAATTCAGTGATAGGACAAAAAACTGTATTAGAAAAAAGTAACAGATCAATAGAGATAGAGAATGAGACTAACATTGTGAATCTATGGATCACATTCCATAAAATTAAACTTTTCTAATAGATAGATGCATCAGAAATCAGATCTCACCTTCTTCGAGTGGGTGCAAATTCGAGGGGTTAATATCTATCTTGCTCTGCAGCATATGTAGGCATTCCTCCTGATACATTAATTAATATAAAACATCAAAATCTAGGTTCAGTATGCCTTGCATTCATCCTGAATTTTAGATTTTGAGATATAGCATACCCATCGAAATATAGCATGGCCTTTCGAAAAAAATAAAAATTAGGGCATATTACCTTGTGATCGGATTCAAGAAAAGAGCAACAATTGGAAAAAATCGAGCGAATTGTAGCGAGATGATAGTAGCAGTCGACAGTAGAAGTGAAATGGTATGAAAAAAGAGGAGAGAATACCATTGAGAAAATCTAAGCGGAAGAAGAGGAAAAGAGTGAACGTAATCGGGAAAAAGGAGAAGAAAAGAGGGGAAGAAGACACGACACGAATAAGAAACTATCGATCAGTCTAGAATTAGAAATAGCTTCAAATTGAAATTGAAAAAGTTCAATATACACATAAAAAGATAAAAAAAATTGATTCGCAATTTTGGATGAAAAAACCTGCTTGAAAGTACATTGGAGGAAGGAAGAAGGAGAGGAGCTTGAAATCTGAAAATGAAAAGTCAGTTTAGGAAGATGAGAAAGAGAAACGTAATAGTCGAAAGAGTTAATACAGAATTTATGTTTCAATTAATATATTTAATATATTTTATATTTGATTAAATAAAAAAAATTGAAAAATCAATTTCAATCGATTGAAATTGAGCATTCCTATTGGCCAATAGATGGCCAATAGATTTTCAATTGAAAGGAAAAATGTTTGGCTATAGGGGAAATTGAGCATTCCTATTGGTCAATAGAATTCAATTTAGTCTAGCTGGCAAAATTGGCTGTTTTGATTGGCTAATTGAAATTAAGTGATTCAGGATTTATATATTAATAGATTCGTCTCATTTCGTGAATTTGAACTTTTTGTGCAAATAAAAACAACTGTAATTAAAATTATATTTATAAACCAAGAATTCTAATTTTAATTCTTACAAAATAAAAAAAGTTACGTCAATAACAAAGAGATTGTGAGGAAGAAGCAGCTAGAAAATAGCATTATAAACCAAATTTTTTTATTTGTAATATTAATATGACATGGGGTAAAGTTGTGTGGGATTGGGCTGTGTTAATTTTTATTTTTATATTTTTATTTTAATTTTAAATTGAAAATTATTTACTTTTCATAATAAGAGAATTACTTTTTTTTAAGTAAATGTTTCATAATAATAAAATAAAAAAAGAAACAAATTTTTTTCTTTTTTAATTTAAAATATAGTACAATTTTACTTATATTTTATTCACATTATACTTTTTTTAATTTTATTCACAATTATTTTGCTTTTAAATATTACACAACCAATCCGAATTCACCGAACTTCTCCTCGGTTATCCAATCAATCCTCTCGACCATCTCACGACTCAAGTGGTTCTCCCAATCTCTGACAACCCCTGCCGGAAAAACGCCTTGGTCTCTATGCCGGAGAACAACTTCACGATCTTGTTGGTTTCTGACTTTCTGTTAAAGTATGACTTGAATCGGAATAAAAACGAGACGAAACGATGAAACGGTAGATAAACTCTTTCAACATGTTTACGGCTCAATATTCATTGGGGGTAATGTCACTGTGACATTACCAAGGAATTAATTCATGGGCAGCATAATCAAGTGGTGGTGAATTGAGTCAGCATTTCGTCATTCATCGTCAACCAATCCCAACAAAATATTAATATTAAAACTCACGGCCACAACTAGCTATCGCTAGTATACAAGTAGCATTTTGTCAAAATATACGCCTGCAGTTAACATTTTGTCATTCATCGTATATGGGCGATTAGGTTCATTATAATTTTTAATCCGAAATAAACATTTTAATCTTCAAGGACATTAGCAAATTTGGCATCCAACGGGTCGGCTCCGACTTCTCCAAATTTCCGATGGTATGTTTTAGAATATTATTAGTATTTTAAAGAGTTACAAAAATAAAATAGCTAGATAAATAAATTTTACATTATTTATTATTGTAAAAATAAATACATCCAATTAAAATTATATTTACGCATTCCTAATATATTCATTTTCTTAAACATTCAATTAAAATTAAATTTACTATTCCTAATATATTTATTTTTTCTTATCAACCACCAATTAAAATTATATTTATAAACCAACCATTTTTTTTAATTACAATTAGATTTAATTCTAAATTTAACTCTTACAATATTTTTTTTCTAATATTAATATGAATGTTTATTAGATATTTATATTATAGTAGTATATTTTTATGTAAAAATGATTTACGGATTATAGAAAACTAAAAACAAAAAATGTGTAAAAATTGTTAAATTTGTAAGTATGATTTTTTTTAATTTGTCCAAAATAAATAGACATTTCATAATGATTTTTTTTTTTAATTTAAAAAACATAGGGAGTACTAATTAATATATACACACCTTCACTCTTTCTTATTTATCAGAATATACTTAATTACTTATTTATTATAAAATAAACAAAAATTTGTATTTAAAAAAAAAGTAGAAAAATAATTTTATTTGTTGCGGACTTTTAAAATAATTATTGCTACATATTACACAACCAATCCGGACCCAGCGAACTTCTCCTCGGTTATCCGATCAATCCTCTGGACCATCTCAGGACTCAAGTGGTTCTCCCAATCTCCGACAACCCCCCGCCGGAAAAACGCCTTTGTCTCCTCGCCGGTCGACAGCTTCCCGGTCTTGTTGATTTCCAAGGCCCGAAGGTTATCAATGCCGCACACCCTGAGTATCTCGTCGGCAAGGCCCGAACGGTCCTCGTCGTCGGTTATCGGGCAGCCGAGAAAGCCCGCAATGGCCCGCAAGCACTCACCGGGCTTCTCTTTCATCTCCTCGTACCTCAAGAAAAGAACCCCGTCCGGATCCTCCCGGCTCCGGTTCCAATACCCGAGCACGTGATCCCAGTAGGGCCCGAAAACGCTCACCCCTCGGCAGAACTTATCGAACGCCTCCTCGATCGGATCGAACCTCTTCGTCGCCCCGTCGGGCTTCAAGCAGTCGGTGAAGTGCCATAGGGAGACAAACACATCCTTAGGGTTCCGGCATAGGTATATAATCTTGACCTTATTATTATTGCATGCATGGCTTTGATCGTGATCGTGATTTGATTTCGTATTGTGTGTGTTTAATTAATTGTGGTTGTGTTTTCACATGCATTCGTTCAAGTGTTTATTATATACTAGTATATAGAATGTGTGTGTTGCATGTGGGTTTCAATAATGCATTTTAAAGTGTTATTTGTGTCAAATATACAGTGATCGAGAAGAGTGGCCCAGCTACAGCTGCTTTTCTTCCACCAATTTTTTGGGGTCGATGGATCTACTGACTAGTCAGTAGTCAAGGAGCAACAAAAATAAGTCAGAAAAGTGGCCCAGCTCAATAATGCACTACTGTATTAGTAATAATTAATAAAGTATTATACAGAGTGAAGTGTGGAAATGATATTGGCGTACCGTCTTGATAAGAGCATATATCCTGAGGTGAGCTGGTCTCGATCTAGTACAGATAATAATAATCATTCTCGACGATGAGCGGTTTGAAATTATACTCGAGGGATGATATATAGTTCTCAGTTCTCACTACTACTATTAGTGTTGACGATATAAATTTATGATGGCACAAAGAGACTTTAAACTTTCAAAGACATATTCATTTGCAATTTTCGAGTGTTTGAAAGAGTAGTTTAATTGGGTTTGTCAAAATATTCAAAACACAAAGTATAAAACGATTTATCAAGTAGAGAACGGTGGAGATGATGAAATAGTAGTGACAATTCGGTGAATGATCTAACACAAGAGTGATTTCCGGAGGTTCTCGTCCCTAGCTAGAGTCGAACCTCCAAGTGTCGTCTAAGTTCAAATAAACAACTACGGAAGGAAAAAAACTCCGCACAACTGTGGTTAATCGATTTAATTTCTCAATGTAGCACCCCAAACGATAGTGAACACAATGATTGTCGAATTCCTTTACTTATCCCTTTTGAACTTAATTATAAAAAATCACTACAGGAAGAAGGACTCCACACAACGGTGGTCGATCTAAAATTTAATCACCGATCGAGTCTAACTCTGCCCAACAGTGGTTAAATCGATCGTATCTCGAAAATTCACAATTAAACTCAAAGTTTATTCACTCAAGCATTTTATCAAACAACTAGTGTGCAATATATTTTCATCACCTCCTATTGAAAAATTAGTTAAGAAAATCCATGCAAATCATCATGATCATATAAGAAACATTCAAAATATTCATAATCACAATCAAATTCAAAATTTCACAAATATCCAAGTCAAATTCCCAACAAAAATCAATATGCATATAAGAGGTTTCTACAAAACAAAAGGAAAAGTAGAGATTTAGAGATAGCCAAGTTTGTAGATGATTCTCGACTCCGTCGTCCTTGATCGAGCTTTAATTCGTGCTTCGATTTGAGGAAAATGAGCTTGATCTCTCGATTTGGTGTTTTTTCTCTCTCTAGAATCTCCAAGTGTTTTTCACGTAGAAGCAAAGTTATGTTTGTAGAGAGAGTTCTCCACCTATTTAATGTTTTCCAAGAGCACATGTGTCTTCAAACTGTCATATTTGCCCTCAAGGACTCTATTTACGAGCAGTCAACAAAAAGTCAACGTAAGGGAATTTTCGGGCTCGGGCGAGCCGGAACTCTCTGAACAGTGTCTTCATCTTCTTTTTCTCCCTGTGCTCAACTTCTCGATTCCCGTCATATCTTCCTCATCTAAATTCCGATTGGCGTGATTTAAAATCCCACGGAAACTAGACTTCACGATATTCGCGTCTATATATGTCATGACTTCACGATATTCGCGTCTATATATTCGCGTCTATATATGTCAGCGACATTTGATATGTTCTTTTGTATGGTATTGGACTTCTAAGTGAGTGTCACTGGGGATTTGACTGCGAGTCTATCGAGATCGGTGAAATCATCACTTAGTCTTGTTCGGTTTCTGATGATGGTTAGCATGAGTGGCTTTCAGGCTAGTGATTTATATTGGTGATATGACGATTCTAGGATACTGGAGGCCAATGTGTCTGAGGATGGTTGAGGTCGATCGGTCATTATGTATTATGACTGTATGTTTGTTTGGTATTTTGTTGAGATCTATAAATCTTGCCAGCGTAGTAGACGCTGACCTTGCCTTGTATATTTCTCTATTTGTAAGTACTTCTATTGATGTGTGGGTTGGACGAGAGACGACGCAAGCTTTGTGATCATGGATAGGGATCACCTCTAGTGTACGCAAGCTTTGTGATCATGGATAGGGATCACCTCTAGTGTTTAGACACCAAGTTTTATTATTATTATTTTTATTTATACATGTTTATGTATATTATTTGGTGTCTGAGATGAGTTGTTAGCGTGAGTCCGGTTATATGTGAGTTTTATTTATACATGTTTATGTTTATGTACCTACGCCGACCAGATCGAGCTTCCCGATCGACAACGTTGAGTGTTCCGTGTCAAATTCCAAATGTGGGTGCTAACGTGCGGTCCCACGCCTAGCGCACACACGAGAGCGGGAGCTCGAATATGCACTAGAGAGCCTCATTCTAACTCAAAACCATATGGTACTAAGTAGGAGAACTCTCTAGGCTTATATCATAGACTCCCCTCTCACAATTATTCGATGTGGGACAACTCACAAGTGGCCACATTAACAACTTCAACACACACCCTCCACTTGTGAGTCCTAGTCAAAGGGTGGTCAAACCACTCACAAACTGGATCGGACAACTCACAAGTGGCCACATTAACAACTTCAACACACCCCCTCCACTTGTGAGTCCTAGTCAAAGGGTGGTCAAACCACTCACAAACTGGATCGAGCTCCCGCTCTGATACCATGTCAAATTCCAAATGGGGGTGCTAACGTGCGGTCCCACGCCTAGCGCACACACGAGAGCGGGAGCTCGAATATGCACTAGAGAGCCTCATTCTAACTCAAAACCATATGGTACTAAGTAGGAGAACTCTCTAGGCTTATATCATAGACTCCCCTCTCACAATTATTCGATGTGGGACAACTCACAAGTGGCCACATTAACAACTTCAACATTCCGGTGTGTTAGGGTGTATATTAGGGCTTTGAGCCACGTGGTGCCAGACTTTGGGGTGGTGGAGAGGATGACATCATGTGGTTGGGGTGTGAAGTGGCAGTGGAAGTTGAGGGCCCCGCGGAGGTGGCGGGCGGCGTACCAGAAGCCAGAAGCCGTGGTGGAGGTAGAGAGGGAAGTCGAGCCAGCCGATTTGTCGGGGGAGGGTGGAGAGTAGGGTTTGGAATTCTTGGGGAGGGTTTCTTCTCTTTGGAGGTATTTTGGAGTGGTGGTGATCATGATTTCAGATTGCATTTTCCGTTTTCTTTATTTTAGGTTTTGGACTTGGGATGTTGTTAGTTTTTGTGTTTTCACATGCATTTCTTGTACTGTTTATATAGAAAGTGGGTGAAAAGTACTATTTTGAGGTAAAAAATACTATTTGGAGATCGAACTTTGAACTTTACGATCTTCAATTAAAGTGCTCGACAATTTGAACTAACAACTCTTGACCCATAGAAAATTTTGATTAGTCCCTCAACACAAAGTTCGGGTTTGATTCATTAAAAAGAAATCGTTTTCAATTTAGTCTTTTTGAACTACAAAAATTCAGATAATTTAGTTATATTTGATTGAAAATTTCAATTTTTTTGCCGGAAAAAAACATGTGAATTTTTTTGGATGAACTTCGTTAACCAAGTGACATGTAATACAAAATTGACAAGAGGACAACCAAAATGGAATACAAAAAATTAATTCGGGAGCCAGAAGTAATAATTCCCTTTGGTTGGACCATAACATTTAGTTTACAGCTACGAATTTGCAGAGATAATGTTGGATCTACAAGACTATAAGAGCTTGGTGTCCAAAAATAAGTGATAAGAGTGGCCCAGGTCAATAATGTAATGTTTATATATATATATATATATATATATATATATATATATATATATAAATATAAATAAAAAAAATATATATAAATGAAAAAAAAAAAGAAAGTATAATAACATTAATGACCTCGAAAATCAATTCTCAAAGTGACGTGACAAGAGAAAAATGTCAAATTTGACGCCACTAGTACAGATATTAACAATGATTGTCCTCTTCACAATTGTCCTCGAGTGATGATATTTTTTACTACTATTTGTATCGACAATACAAAAATATGATGGCACTAAGACTTTGAACTTTCAAGTGCCCTTAGTTCGTCAGCATTTCATCAATCATCATCTCGTCAGATCCATGTATATACTCTGACCCGCTAACGTGAACACTATTAAATAAAAGAATATCATATATCTTTTTGAATATTTGTATCAAGATCGTATCTCTGATCTTGTGGGATTGCGATACATTTTCTATTTATGTAGGTTGTAGTCACTGCTATATATTTGTTGTAATTTCACTTTGTAAATTAAGAAAGCAAATACACATTCTTCTATATGGTATCAAGAGCATAACGATTCTAATTAACATCTTTTTTTTTCTTGCTTTCTTCTCCACCATGACCACCGAAAGTGCATCCACCAACAACCCACCACCCCAAATCGTTCCCATCACAGCTCACCACCACCTAACCATCAAATTATCCCACAAAAACTATCCCTCTTGGCGGGCGCATTTAATCGCCCTTCTTCGTGGTCATAACATATTGGGTTTTATCGACGGTACAACCCCAAAGCCCTCCCTCTTAGCTAATAACGCTAACATTGATGCCGTCACGTCATGGACACAACAAGACCAACTACTGTTGGCAGCCATTTTTGGTTCCTTATCGTCGGATGTTCTTCCTCTTGTTTCATCCGCCACCACTTCGGCTGATGCTTGGGCAATCCTTACCAGATTGTTTGCTAGCCGCTCTCGCTCCAGAGTCAATCAACTCAAGAGCGAACTCTACCGGATCACAATCGGTACTCGTTCAATCACTGAATATTTGCACTACGTCAAGTCAAAAGCAGATGAACTCGCTCTCATCGATCAACCTGTGAGTATGGATGATCTAACTCTATTCGTTATCAATGGACTTGGCCCTGAATATGGTAACATTGTTGGTCCGATTCGAACCCGTGAAACGCCTCTTCGATTTGAGGAACTTCACGATTTATTATTTGAACATGAACTCTCCATCAAAAATCAAGAGGTCGCCACTCGTCAACTATTGGCAACTGCGAATTCCGCCCAGTCAAATTACCACGGCAACCGCGGCGGCAATTACTCTCGCAATAATGGCAACTCTCGTGGAGGCAACCAAAATTCCAACCGTGGTCGTCACCAGTCCTCTGGGCGTGGCGGAGGTCATTATCAGCACAACAACAATTCACATGGAACCAACAACAATCGCAATATTCAGCAGTCACAAAATACAAACATCTCAAACCAAACAATTGTTTGTCAACTATGCAACACACCAGGCCATGGAGCTCTTACCTGTCGGCGTTCACCGGTATCTGCAAACTTTGTCACCTCTCCAGCAGCGGGGTCATCTACTAATCAGTGGATGGTCGACTCTGGTGCCTCTCATAATTTAACCGCCGATCTTAGTAATCTATCTATTCATTCCGAGTATGACGGTACTGATGAAGTCCAAATCGCTGATGGCTCAGGACTTCCTATAACTCACACCGGTACATCTTATTTAAAATTTCCAGAACGTCAATTTATTATTTCTGATACTTTATGTGTCCCAAATGCTCGACAAAACTTATTGTCCGTGAGCAAGTTTACTGCAGCTAATAATGTTTCTATGGAATTCTTTCCGAAATATTTTCTTGTCAAGGATCAAATCACGGGGGCGCCTCTCGTTAAGGGTCCATGTCATGACGGTGTTTATCATATTTCTGCCCCATGCAATACCCTCTCAGAACACAAGTTTGCTGCTACTGGCGTTCGCACTTCCTCTCCGTGTTGGCATGCACGCTTGGGACATCCATCTCAAGACACTACTCAGTTTATTATTAATAAGTTTCAATTGCCTATTTTGAATAAATCCCAGAATTTGGGCACTGATTGTGTTTCTTGCCATTTGAGTAAGTCACACAGACTACAATTTGGTAGAACGTCTTTTGTTGCTACTCACCCTTTACATTATGTCTATGCGGATGTTTGGGGCCCAACGCCAATTGTGTCTCTTGATGGTTCAAAATATTTTTTGTTGTTGGTTGATATGTATACTCGATATTGTTGGTTATATCCTATGAATGCCAAGTCACAGGTTGCTACAATTTTTCCGCAATATCGATCTTTGGTGGAAAATCAGTTTGGGCACAAGATCAAAAATTTCTACACCGATAATGGTGGGGAATTTCAAGCTTTACGGTCCTTCTTGGTTGAGTATGGTATCACATGGCTTACGACTGCACCGCATACACCCCAACAAAATGGATTGGTTGAGCGTCGTCATCGTCATATTTTAGAAGTTGGAAGATCACTTCTCCACTATGCCAAACTCCCATTGAATTTATGGTCTTTTGCTCTACAAACAGCCGTTTACTTAATCAATCGTATGCCCACTCCTCTACTTGGTCGTCGCAGTCCGTTTCATGCCTTGTTTGGTACTTTACCAAATTACACGAAGCTTCGAATTTTTGGGTGTCTTTGTTTTCCATGGCTGCGCCCTTACATTCATGGTAAATTAAATTCTCCTTCTCTCTCGTGCTTATTTATTGGTTATTCAACATCTCAAAATGCTTATCGATGTCTTGATCCTATGACTGGTCGCATATATTTATCACGTCACGTGCAATTTGTTGAGACTAATTTTCCAGGAATACCGGCTAGCCCTCCATCGTCGAATGAACATCAAAGCTCCATTATCACATTACCTCTTTCCCCTCGGCCTGAACATCCCATTTTAAATGTTGGGCCTTCATTATCACAACCACTGAATTCTATTATACAACCTGACCTTGCTCAGCCCTCTATTCCACCTAATGTTACTCTTCCATCACCACTTACAACAACCACACCTCCACTTTCTACAACTCCAGTACCTAATGATCAAGTTCCATCTACATCTCGCCAACACCCTATGCGCACACGTGGTCTCAATAACATCCAAAAACCAAAAAAAAAATTATTTTGCCGCAACTAAACATCCTTTACCAATTGACGTGGAACCATCTACCGTCAAACAAGCTCTTTCTATTCCACATTGGCGTCAGGCAATGGCAGATGAGTTCACTGCCCTTCAAAAACATGACACGTGGGACCTTGTACCTCCACCTCCGAGATGTAATATTATTGGCTGCAAATGGGTTTTTCGAGTCAAACGCAATCCTGATGGCACTATTGAAAAATACAAAGCGCGACTTGTCGCAAAAGGGTTTCATCAACGACCAGGAGTGGATTTCAGGGACACTTTTAGTCCGGTTATTAAACCGGCTACTATTCGGGCTGTCCTCACTTTAGCTCTTACGTCTAAATGGGAACTTCGCCAATTAGATATTAGCAATGCCTTTCTACATGGCGACTTGGATGTTCCCGTATACATGTCTCAACCGCCGGGGTTCGTTGATCCATCATCTCCATCTCACGTCTGTCTCCTTCGTCGCTCACTCTATGGTCTCCGTCAAGCCCCACGGGCTTGGTATAATTCATTATGCGCTGCCCTACTCTCTTTTGGCTTATCTCGATCTCGAGCAGACTCGTCGCTTTTCACTCTTCATAAAGAGAACAATCATATTATTGTTTTGGCATATGTTGATGATTTAATTATTACAGGTTCCACTACTGACTTAATAGCCTCTCTTACACGACATCTAAGCTCTCATTTTGCAGTTAAGGATCTTGGAGTATTGTCGTACTTTCTTGGTGTGGAAGTTGCTTCATGTAAGGAAGGATTATTTTTGTCTCAACACAAGTACACAATTGATTTGTTGAAACGTTATAATATGGATGGTGTCAAACCTATTACTACTCCTATCTCCTCAAAAGTTATACCTTCCTCTGGTGATGTAGACGTTACGGAATATCGTAGCGCCATTGGTGGATTGCAGTATCTAACCATCACTCGTCCAGACATTGCATTCACTGTCAATAAATTGGCGCAATTTATGTCTACTCCATCTCCTGAGCATTGGTCTTTAGTTAAGCGCTTATTTCGGTATCTCAAAGGTACGTTACATCATGGCCTTCTTATCAGACGTACTGATCATCTCACCATCTCTGCGTACTCTGATTCTGATTTTGGTGGAGACCTTACTGACGGGAAGTCTACAACGGCTTATATTGTATTCCTTGGTTCAACGCCCATCTCATGGAGATCCCGTAAACAAAAGGGCGTTGCTCGCTCCTCAACCGAGGCTGAGTATCGTGCTCTCGCTACAGCAGCTTCCGAAGTATGTTGGGTTCAACATCTTTTCAAGGATCTTGGTATTCCATGGTTGAAGCCTCCAGTTGTGTACTGTGACAACATGGGCGCTACAAAACTCGCTCTTAATCCTGTTCAGCATTCCCGAATGAAACACATTGCTATTGATCTTCATTTTGTTCGAGACTTGACAACTAAAGGCATATTACGTGTCGCTTATGTCAATACACAAGATCAACTAGCTGACCTTCTTACGAAACCTCTTGCTCGAGCTCGGTTCCAATCTTTACGTTCCAAAATTTCTGTGGCTGATGGCACGTCAATTTTGCGGGGGCGTATTAAATAAAAGAATATCATATATCTTTTTGAATATTTGTATCAAGATCGTATCTCTGATCTTGTGGGATTGCGATACATTTTCTATTTACGTAGGTTGTAGTCACTGCTATATATTTGTTGTAATTTCACTTTGTAAATTAAGAAAGCAAATACACATTCTTCTATAAACACCATAGCAAGCTGCACAATAAACAAGTAACCAAGAATTTGCAAAGGAGTAGAGCATTATTTTCTTGCCAAGAATTTTTGTTAATTAGAAAAATCACGTATCCACATTTTAGCCACACCCGTTTATGTTAACATCATCAAGTGAGTACCCCTCCAAGAACAGCAGATATAAATAAATTAAGGGCCTAATAAAAAAATAATACATAAATGTAAGTACCAAAGTTTGTTACAAAGAAGACGGCGGTGATCTTACCATTTTCAATTTTCATTACACTTTGGAGCATTACTTCCATCTTCATTTTCATATCTGAAGCGTCATCCACCTTGGGGGCAATAAGCGTCAGATCCCTATATTAGATGAAACGAAGAATCGATATTAGATGTTGGAGCTTGTACAATAGCTATGAAAGTATTGTAGTATTAAAACTTATAAGTGTTTAAGGCATAAATAGAAGCTGATGTTCTATATTTAAAGTGTTCGTACATGAATAAGGAAGAGCTGCAACCACTAGAAAAAACGTTGTAGTCAACTTCGGGCTGGAAAATAATAGTTTTGAAATTGTTCAAATGTAAATTTCTACTTCAGTTCCGCATAATACTAATTAGGAAAATTATATTTACTTTACCATTTGATTCACCAAACACTCCGATTTGAAAATTCAACGTTTCAATTTTTTTGCAAACACTACCCACTTTTTTTACTTTTACCTCTGAACACAGTAAATCTAAAAGAAGGAACTTTGCAAACCCACCCAAAGCCTAAAAGGATTTGTAGAATTACCCCCAAGAGATAGTCAAGCACATTAATTTGCAAAGGCTCGATCGCCGGGTCACTAAGCTTCCTCAAGGAATCATTGATTTCATCCAGATTCAGAAGACTGCCATTCTTACAAAAGTTGCAGAGTGTAGCAGCTTCAACATATTCTTGAATCTAAACATGTGAGAAAACAAGAAAAAGTGTTATTTCGAAACCATACACACCAACCTTTAAAAGTAAATGGCAAAGTTACAGGTACCCCTGGAGAATAGGCTCGTCTGAGCTTCCAGAAGTCGGTTCCTTGAAGCTCTTTAACTAATCGAGATAAAAAAAAGTGGGTATAGTCAAATCCATCACAGCAGATAAATCCTTTTACGCTTTGTCAAAATATACATCTGTCGGCATTTTGTCATTCATTGCATATCTACTACTACTCCCAACATAAAAAAAAAAAAAGACGGTGGTATAGTCAAATCCATGATTTAGGAAAAGGATCATGTATACACACATTATTATAAGTCAAACTCGTTTATGTGAACAAGTGAGTTGCAGGTTGAATGGGCGATTAGGTTCATTTTAATTTTTAATCCGAAATAAACATTTTAATCTTCAAGGACATTAGCAAATTTGGCATCCAACGGGTCGGCTCCGATTTCTCCAAATTTTCGATGGTATGTTTTAGAATATTTTTTAGTATTTTAAATAATTACGAAAATAAAATAGGTAGATAAAATGCATCGCAGACGTTGAAGTAAAAACAATAAAAAAACATCAAAAATTTAAAGTCATTCCTAATATATTCATATTCTTAATCATCCAATTAAAATTATTACCTCTTTCTCTTCTTTTGTAGCTTCTCTTCTTTTCTCATCAAATCCTCTACCAATTAATTAAATCATAAACAAGTTACATTATTTATTATTTTAAAAATAAATACATCCAATTAAACATCCAATTAAAATTATATTTATTCATTGTTAAATTTTTAAGTATGATTTTTTTTTTAATTTGTCCAAAATCAATAGACATTTCATAATTTTTTTTTTTTAAATATGGGGACTACTAATTAATATTTACCTTCACTCTTTCTTATTTATCAGAATATACTTACTTAGTAGAAAAAATAAAGTCTAATATTTTATTATAAAATAAACAAAAATTTGCATTAAAAAAAAGTAGAAAATTTATTTTATTTGTTGCGGGCTTTTAAAATAATTATTACTATTTTACACAACCAATCCGGATCCACCGAACTTGTCTTCGGTTATCCGATCAATCCTCTCGACCATCTCACGACTCAAGTGGTTCTCCCAATCTCCGACAACTCCCCGCCGGAAAAACAGTTTGGTCTCCTCGCCGGTCGACAGCTTCCCGGTCTTGTTGATTTCCAAGGCCCGAAGGTTATCAACAAAAATAAGTGAGAAAAGTGGCCAAGCTCATTAATGCACTGTAATAATAATCGTGAAACAGAAAGTCTTAATAAGAGCATCCTGATTAACATAAGGTCACCTGGTCGACTTTTACTAGTACAAATAATAATAATCATCTCGACGATGAGCAGTTCGAAATTATACTCGAGGGATGATAGTTCTCAATAAATACTACTTAGTGTTGACAATACAAAAATATTTAAACTTCCAAAAAATATTTTACTTGTCATGCCACCAACCCTTAGTTCGTCATCATTTCGTCATTCACCATCGACCAATCCCAACAAAGAAAAATCAGTGGTGTTGTCAGATCCATTTATATACTCTGACCCTCTAACGTGAACACCATAGCAAGCTGCAAAATAAACAAGTTTTCTAGACACAAATCTTGAAGATAATAGAACTGGTAAAAAAAAAACAAGAATTCACAAAGGAGTAGGGCATGACAAAGATTTTGTCTTGCCAGTAAATTTTGTTACAAAAATTTATCCACATTTTTGCCAGCAAACCCGTTTATGTGAACATCATCAAGTGAGTTGCATGTCAAATGGAGACTGGTATTAAACTTGTGGTAGAATTTTTTTTCTTGAAAGACATTAGCAAATTTATCTGGAAATATGAGCACATGATTTTTTTTTTCGATTTTCCCAATTTCTAAATCAAGCATTTCTGAATAATCAAGTACCAAATTTTGTTACAATGAAGACAGAGATCTTACCATTTTCAATTTTCAACACACTTTGGAGCATTACTTCCATCTTCATTTTCATATCTGAAGCATCATCCATCTTGGGGGAAATAAGCGTCAAATCTCTATAGATTTCACGCACAAATCTGCAGATTTTCTGAGCAAACTCGAGTTCGCCATCAGATATCCTACCCATGGCCAACCTCATCAGCTCTCCAGTTAAGTCAGCCAACTGAAAAGAAGAATCGATATTAGATGTTGGAGACACTTGTATAGTAGGATTAATAGCTATGAAAGTATTGTAGTATTATAAGTGCTATTGCCTAAATAGAAGCAAATGTTCTACTATAATTCAAGTGTTTGTACATGAATAAGGAAGAGTTGCAATGATGGATACCAAAAATCAAACGAAGAATCGTTTGCCAGCCTAATGCTCAAATCCAATTAATTCTCACGCAATAATCATCCTCATAACCCTAATAACAATCTTTAAATACTAATGTCACACCTACCAAACCTAGAATTAAAACCTAATAAGGATTCTAATTATAAAAAAGAATAAATAGAAAATAAACTAAATTAAATTGGATAATAATTGATAAAAATTCCAGGCTCATAACAGGCCTAAGCCTGATCTCGACGCCCATCCGCTCTCTATCATGCAACCACTAGAAAAAACATTGTAGTCAACTTCGGGGTGGAAAATAAAATGGTTCAAAGCAATTTCTACTTCCAGTTTCGCATAATTCTAATTAGAAAATTATATTCACTTTACCATCTGATACACCAAACACTCCGATTTAAAAAATCAACTTTTCATATTTATTTGAATTGTAGAATTACAGACTTACCCCCAAGAGATAGTCAAGCACATTAATTTGCAAAGGCTCAATGGCCGGGTCACTAAGCTTCCTCAAGGAATCATTGATTTCATCCAGATTCAGCCGTTTTTACAAAAGTTGCAGAGTGTAGCAGCTTCAACATATTCTTGAATCTAAACATGTGGGGAAACAAAAAACAAGTGTTAGTTTGAAACCTTACACAGTAGCGTTTAAAAGTAAATGGTAATTGGTAAAGTTACAGGTACCCCTGGAGAATAGGCTCGTCTGAGCTTCCAGAAGTCGGTTCCTTGAAGCTCTTTAACTAATCGAGATATATGCTGATCCATCACAGCAGATAAATCCTTTTCTGCTTTCTCTAGAACTTCCTCTTGGTTACATTTGCTAATTCTGTTATAATAGAGGGTTTAATCGATGCTTAAGGTAGATTATAGGAACAAGTTCACAGAAGATGAAAATGGGAATGTGCGGAAATGATTAACACGTATATCGGTTAATTTCTAGGTGAATTATACGCTAAACAACAAAAGTATATTTGTTTTTACCTGTGAACCTGAAAAATGACCTTTTTACTATTCATGGTTATGTCCCTGCTGGCTTTGACGATCCTTTCACGCTTGTCATTCTGTTGTTCATACCATGCAAATCGGAAAAATAAACTAAAAATTTGCCTCCATGATGCACATTCGCAAAAACTACCAACTCCATCGCCGCTTTGAAAGGCAACAAGAGGAATTTTGCTCGACTCATACAACAGAAAAACAATGTTCGGTCGGCCATTGGTAAGATTTTGTAACCACTAAACAAAATATCCCGCATGTCTGGAAAGCTTACCGCTCAAACTACTCAAATTTCAGTAAGCTAATAAACACATTTGTGTGACCAATAAAACAAACTAACCCGAGTCGCTACAACTACAAACTGTATCAAATTATCAAACACATAGTAAGCATCATATGTTCATTTTCGAAACACAATCAAATGACCATTGAAACAGACTATAATCATCGCTCTCTCGATACATTTCATCAACATCCCAACCCATTACCGAAAAGGCTTTCAAGTGTCTGATAACTAAACACGTAAAAGGGGAAATGTACCTGGTTGTTCAGATAAGCGGCGTATTCGGAAAAAGGCCGCCTTCATGGTGCTTGGGTCAGAAACAGCGGCGGCGGTGGTCATCGTTCTGGGCTTCTTCGCGGCGGCGGCGGCTAGAATCGTGGTGTCGGCCACTGTTTGATGAAATGCGACAGTGAAATTAGTTCGTCAGTTGAAGGAAATGAAATTGATAAAGAATGCGTGCCGTAATTAAGAGGCGGCTTACGATGGCGGAGGCGTTGAGGATTAGAAGCCATGAGAGAAGAGATCCTGTGGGCGGCAGACGAACTGAACATACGTTGCTACCAAACTCGAGTCCCTCGATTGTACTGTTTTGTGTTGGGGGAGTAATTCCTTTTTAAAGATGTGTTTTTTACACGACTATTCCTACTTTTTACACTTTTTTTTACGAAAATCATTTTATTTAGAAGTATTTAAAGAAAAGGGTATTTTAGTTTTTTAATTTATAATTCATACCTCATAAATCACGCTTCAAAATTAAGGGTAATATTTTTTAAATTATTTTATTAAAAAGTGTAATACTAATTTTATAATTATAAAAAGAAGCAAATTAATTACTATTATACCTTTGTAGCCACCACGTATTACTAAGCAAAAGTATTTTTGAAAATATTATTCTTTTTTATAATTAGGAAAAAATATACTATTTAATTATAAACTAAGCAAAAGTATTTTTGAAAATATTATTCTTTTTTATAATTAGGAAAAAATATACTATTTAATTATAAACGACTAATTATAAGTGCTCTTTTTCCAAAATTTCCCTTTTATTTATCTCAAATTTAACATATTTACAAAAACTATTTATCTCAAATTTAACATATTTACAAAAACTTACATATTTACAAAATCTATATATTTTGTACCTAGTATTTGTAATAAAATGTATTGCAGTATACATTATATATAGAGAATAAAATTTGTATTTTTCTATAAATTTACGGGACAAACACCGAAATCGACTTGAATAATGGAGATCATATTTATGTAGATCGAGTTAGTGGGAGATACAAAGAAGATGCTGAGATGTTGTGTTTAAAGAGTCTACGAGAGAGGTTCAGAAGATGTTAGCAAAACTTTTTTACTTTCGTTTTTTGTCATCGATGACTTCTCGTATAAGTCGGACAACATTTTCATCATCCTCGCGGACGTCTTCTCCTTCATCACTTTCATAGCAATATATATTTTCCGACAACGTCAAACGGATAAATCCGAGTACTTGTCGATCAAGGAGAGCCCAGTCTCCGCCTCGCTCGTCTCCTTCGGCTTCACGCCTCCCAACGATAGGTGAAAGTTCTTCTTGTCCAAGTACTTCACGATTTTCATCCTCCAAGATGTGAAATACAAGCCATCAAATGTTGTAACCCAAAATTCGTCAAATCGCCCATCATCTCTTCGATCGCTTCACCATTGAAGCTCTGATACTAGTTGTTGGAATTTGCGTATAATTTTGTAGCTGCAAGAAATGAACACGAAAAGTGTAGAAGAAAATAAACGAACACAAAAATTATAGTTGTTCACCTGTAAAATATAATTTTAATGTTATTGTATTTTTTTTAGTTTTCGGCATGAAACATTTTAATTAAACAGAAAATTATTCTTATATTCTTTTATTTATTTTTAAACTGATTTTTTTTTTAATTTTAATAATTTAAAAATATTTTTTTTATTCATTGCGAGGCTTTTAAAAATTACTATTATTATTATTACACAACCAATCCGAACCCAGCGAACTTCTCCTCGGTTATCCGATCAATCCTCTGGACCATCTCAGGACTCAAGTGGTTCTCCCAATCTCCGACAACCCCCCGCCGGAAAAACTTCTTGTTCTCCATGCCGGAGGACACGAGCTTTCCGGTCTTGTTGACTTCCAATCCCCGAAGGTTATCAATGCCGCAAACCCTCAGTATTTCGTCCGCCAGGCCCGAACGCTCCTCCTCGTCGGTTATCGGACAGCCGAGAAAGCCCGCAAGGGCCCGCAAGCACTCCCCGGGCCTGTCCTTCATCTCCTCGTACCTCAAGAAAAGAACCCGGGTCGGATCCTCCCGGCTCCGTTTCCAGTACCCGAGCACGTGGTCCCAGTAGGGCCCGAACGCGCTGACCCCTCGGCAGAAGTTGTCGAAATAATCCTGGATCGGGTCGAACTCGTCCTTGGCCGGGTCGGGCGCAAGGCTCTTGGAGAAGTGCCATAGGGAGACGAAAACGTCCTTAGGGTTCCGACATAGGTACACGATCTTCACCTTATTATTATTATTCTTGACCTTGTCCGGAAGGGAGTCGAACGGGATGTGAGTGGCGAAGAGGTCGGGGAGTTTTTGGTCTTTTTTGTCGGATAGTTTCATCTCGAGGAACGGGACTAAGTCGTGGGGGTTTTGGGAGGTGAGGGGGTGGTTTTGGGAGGAAGGGGGGTGAGTGTTCCGGTGTGTGAGGGTGTATATTAGGGCTTTGAGCCACGTGGTGCCGGATTTTGGGGTGGTGGAGAGGATGACGTCATTTGGTTTGGGTGTGAAGTTGTGCTTGATGAAGTTGAGGGCCCCGTGGAGGTGGCGGGCCAGGTACCAGAAGCCTTCGTAGTTGTAGAGGTTGACGTTGAGCCAACCGATTTGTCGGGGGAGGGTTGAGAGTAGGGTTTGGAATTCTTGAGGGAGGGTTTCTTCTCTTTGGAGGTATTTTGGAGTGCTTATTGTATTCATCATTTTTTTTATTTTGTTTTTTGGTTTGTTTTGGACTTGGGATGTGTATGTGTTGTTGTGTTTGTGTTTTCAAATGCATTCCTTCTACCTAGTTTTTTATATTGAAAGTGGGTGATAATAAGTATTATTTCACTCATTTAACACATGCATGCAGCAGTTCCTGACTTTTTATGGAAATATTGAGAGAAAATTTGTAATGGTGTGTGTCTCTTCTTACTTGATTTCAGCTCAATAAAATTTGTTTCAAAATAAAATAATTTAAATTAATAATTAGTGTTAGAATACTATTGATATTTAAAAAAAAAAATTAACAATTTATAAAGTTTTAGAAGTATAAATTTTGTATACTCAAAAATTGAATACGAACAATTTGCTTTTAGTTAAAATTGTGAGGAGGACAACCAAAATTAATTAGGGGGACCCAGAGTAATAATTCTAGTGCGCACATGAGCTACCTTTAATTTGGTTGGGTTGGGCCCATAACATTTACAGCTGCCTGATAATGTTGGATCTACATGGTGTCCACAGATAAGTGATAAGAGTGGCCCAGGTCAATACTGTAATGTATTATTATTATATATATAAAATAAATAAAAATATAAATGAAAAGCAAGATGAAGTATATAATAACATTAATGATCTGGAAAATCTATTCTTAAGCTGATAGTGTTTTCTCAAGAGTGATGATAGAGTTATCACTACTATTAGTATTCAGTATTCACAATACAAAAATATGATGGCACGAAGATTCACCAAAAAAGATTTCACTTGCCATGCCACCAACCATTAGTTCGTCAGCATTTCATCATTCATCATCGACCGTGTTGTCAGATCCATGGATATACTCTGACCCTCTAACGTGAACACCATAGCAAGCTACACAATGAACAAGTTTTCAAGACTCAAATCTTGAAGAAAATAGAACTGGTAAAAAAAAACACAAGAATTTGCAAATGGGTAGAACATTATATTCTTGACAAGAATTTTTGTTAGAAAAATCACGTGTCCACATTTTAGCCAAACCCGTTTATGTGAACATCATCAAGTGAGCAGCCCTCCAAGAACCCCAGATATAAATAAATTAAGGGCCTAATAAAAAAATAATACACAACTTCAAGTACCAAAGTTTGTTACAAAAAAGACGGTGATCTTACCATTTTCAATTTTCATTACACTTTGCAGCATTACTTCCATCTTCATTTTCATATCTGAAGCGTCATCCACCTTGGGGGCAATAAGCGTCAGATCCCTATAGATTTCACGCACAAATCTGCAGATTTTCTGAGCAAACTCGAGTTCGCCATCAGATATCCTACCCATGGCCAACCTCATCAGCTCTCCAGTTAAGTCAGCCAACTGAATAGAAGAATCGATATTAGATGTTGGAGACGTATAATAGCTATGGCCTATGAAAGTATTGTATTATTATAAGTGCTATTGCCTAAATAGAAGCAGATGTTCTATAATTCAAGTGTTCGTACATGAATAAGGAAGAGCTGCAATCACTAGAAAAAACGTTGCAGTCAACTTCGGGCTGGAAAATAATAGTTTTGAAATTGTTCAAAAGCCAATTTCTACTTCCAGTTTCGCATAATTCTAATTAGAAAAAATTATGGAGTATTCACTTTACCATCTCATTCAACTCCGATTTAAAAATTCAACTTTTCATATTTATTTGCAAATGCGACCCACTTTTTAGTTTTACCTCTAAACACAGTAAATCTAAAACGAGGAACTTTGCAAAACCCACCCAAAGCCTAAAAGGATTTGTAGAATTACCCCCAAGAGATAGTCAAGCACATTAATTTGCAAAGGCTCGATCGCCGGGTCACTAAGCTTCCTCAAGGAATCATTGATTTCATCCAAATTCAGAAGACTGCCATTCTTACAGAAGTTGCAGAGTGTAGCAGCTTCAACATATTCTTGAATCTAAACATGTGGGGAAATACGAAAAAGTGTTATTTCGAAACCATACACACCAACCTTTAAAAGTAAATGGCAAAGTTACAGGTACCCCTGGAGAATAGGCTCGTCTGAGCTTCCAGAAGTCGGTTCCTTGAAGCTCTTTAACTAATCGAGATATATGCTGATCCATCACCGCAGATAAATCCTTTTCCGCTTTCTCTAGAACTTCCTCTTGGTTAAATTTGCTGATTCTGTTATAATAGAGGGTTTAATCGATAATTAAGTTAGATTTTAGAACCAAGTTCACAGAAGATGAAAATGGAAACGTGTGGAAATCATAAACATGGAGTATGCCGGTTTCTAAGTGAATTTCACGCAAAACAACATAAGTATATGTATTTTTTTTTTACCTGTGCACCTGAAAAATGACCTTTTTACTGTTCATTGTAATATCTCTGCTTGCCTTGACAATTCGTTCGCGCTTGTCATTCTGTTGCTCATACCATGCAAATCAGATTAATAAACTGAAAATTTTCCTCAATGATGCTCATTCGCATGCATGTCAGGAATTAAACAAGAAAAATATTGGCAAAAGCAAAGACTACCAACAACTCCATCGCTGCTTTGAAAGGCAACAAGAGAAATTTCGCTCGACTCATACAACATAAAAATAATGTCCGGTCGGCAATTGGTAAGATTTTGCAGCCACTAAACAAAATATTCCACATGTCTGGTAAGCTTACAGCTCAAGCTACTCAAATTGCAGTAAGCTAATGAACATATTTAAGTGACCAATAAATCAAACAAACCCGAGTCGCTACAACAACAAACCATATCAAATTATCAAACACATAGTAAGCATCATATGTTCATTTTCCAAACACAATCAAATGACCATCGAAACAGACTATAATTATCGCTTTCTCACTGCGATAAATTCCATCAACATCCCAATCCATCACCGAAAAAGCTTCCAACATTTCAACAAGTGTCTGATGAGTGATGAATAACACGTAAAAGGGGAAATGTACCTGGTTGTTCAGATAAGTGGCGTATTCGGAAAAGGCCGCTTTCATGGTACTTGGGTCGGAAACAGCGGCGGCGGTGGTCATCGTTCTGGGCTTCTTCGAGGCGGCGGCCAGCAGCGTCGTGTCGGCAACTGTTTGATGAAATGCGACACTGAAATTAGTTCGTCAGTTGAAGGAAATGAAATTGATAAAGAATGCGTGCTGTAATTAAGAGGCGGGTTACGATGGCGGAGGCGTTGAGGATTAGAAGCCATTAGAGAGGAGATCTTGTGGGCGGCCGACGAACTGAACATACGTTGCTACCAAACTCGAAAACCTCGATTATACTATTGGGGGAGTAATTCCTAATTAATGTCAAAATCACTTTGTAGTAACTAGTATATGTGACCTTTGCATGAATTTAGATTAAATAATAAGACAAACAATTCTTGGCATCAAGTTGCTGTGGTGTAGTGGTTATCACGTCAGTCTTACACACTGAAGGTCTCCAGTTCGATCCTGGGCAGCAACATTTTTATGTATTTTTATTTTGGTTTAAGTTCTTCAACTTTTTTTATTTATATAAATTCTTCAAAGTTTTTTAATAAATAGGCAAAAATGATTAGCAAATCCAATTCCAATTTAATTAATGAAAATGGTAACGCTGGTGGTGGCGACCACCGCCGATCCGGCGTCGATCAACCCAGCCAAAGCCCTCTTGTCCAAGCCCGGTTGGAACCCGGGCCCCACGCTGGATGGCGGCATCAGAAGCTTCAAAAATGGCGACAGCCTCCGATTACTCGAACAGGACAAGTTCATAATCGAAGAAGACGATCTCGACCTCAGGTGGGAGGCCGCCACCGGAGAGACGGTGTCGGAGATGTTTTTTCTGTCCCGGCACGCCGCCGCTTCGAGCCGCCCTGCGCTCACTATCCACCCCATAGGTTTGTGCCCTAATTATCAGTTTTATGTTACTGTAGAAAATAAATAAATTTGGTTTACACTCGATCGAATTTGCGATCGCAGGGGTACCACATTTGAAAGTTGGAGATGTTCTGCCGCAAGGTGGGCGGCCAGGATGGGCGGCGCCACCTTGTCCGCGTATTGGGCCGTGGCTGATCCTCTTGAAGAAAATTGCAGAGTCTCACAATTTAGTCCCTGAATTTGAGGTTTATCTAATATTCACCCCATTGTCATTTCTTCTGTATAACTACTTAAGTATTTTTGTTCTTAGTTTACTGATTGTGCTCCTTCATTTATTTAATAGAGTAGTTGTTAAAACCATGAACTCCGAGGTTTGATGTTGTAATTTGCTGTGGAAGTTCGTAACATTGTTAGAAAAGAAATTGAGATTGTTAGGAAAGGTTGAAGATAAAACCATGAACTCCGAGGTTTGGTGTTGTAATTTGTTGTGGAAGTCCGTATGTCAGTAACATTGTTAGAGAATAAATTGAGATTGTTAGAAAAGGTTGAAGCTAAAACCATGATCTCAATGATTGATGCCGTTTTTCATTTTATGTTTTTTTATATTTCTCTTGGATGCAGATAACTTTGGAGGCTACACATCATGGACCTATAACATCTAGGCCAACTATGTTCATTGAGATAGGTAAGTTTACGACTGTCTTGTAATATGGTCAATTGAACAGTAACTGTAATTTCATATGACAGCTAAGAAAAAATATCGAACATTTTTTACTTTTTCATTTGTTATGAGTATTGCGATATATATTTTTCATTTGTTTTGACATAGGTAGCACAGAAGAGTACTGGGGGAGAGAGGATGCTGCTCGTGTCATTGCTCAAGTTGAGTATATTCTAATTCTAGTCTTAAAAAATAAAAATTATATACTTTCGAGTTATTTGTAAAATTATTCAAATGTGTGGGTGGATAATTTTTTAAAGTCAGTATTACATATCTAGCCATGTAATTATTTATATATATTCTCTTGCGTCCCTCATGCACATTTGAGTTGGTATGGATTATTCATGTACTTACACTACCCATTGCTACAAATTATTCAATATGTTAATCTGAAGATGGTAATTATTGTTGTTGAAGTTAGTTTGGGAAGGCCTTGGTCTAGGGGAAGGTGCCCCAATCGGAATTTGGAGCAGGTAAGATTTGAATTCACGCTCCTCATACTCTTAAGTTGTTTTTAATGATTTGTAATTTTTATTCATGTTACCTACAATATGGTTTCTTAAGATAACTTGATTTCCTTTTTGATTCATAGTACGACAGAGAAGAAGAAGGTGTTACTTGGAATTGGAGGAGGACATTATGTACCTCGGCACATGGATGTAATTCTGTAAGTTGGCTGTTTTCAACTTAAAACCCCTATATGGAAATTATAGAGTGTTTGTTATGGTTAATCACAAAAATGCCCTTAAGTTTCAGTCTAATTACAAAGCACCATCTATATCTAGAATCACTATTTGAAAAATCAAATTGATATTTGTTTCACTTTTCCAGGTTGCGACTTCTTTAGGGTATATTTGTCGAGTTGATGTGAAAACCTTTATCGGGTGTTTGTATTATTATACGAGTTATTTTTCCACTTTTGTGTGAATGTTTTTTTTTTGGGCTAATTAGAAAAGGTACTCTTGATGTTTCACCTAATTGGGAAAAACCTGGCTAAGTTCCGTAATTCAAAATTACCCTTAATAATATTTTTTTAGATGTGAGTTTAAAAAATGAGTGCTTATGAAAGAGACAAATCACAAATGTAAGACATTGTTTTGTGATTACCTCAATGGCACCTTTTGTAATTAACCCAGCCGAGCATTTGCTAGTTGCTACTGTCTGTGTCTGATACATTTTTTTTTGAAAATAAATTAAAACAGGAAAGAAGGGATTTGGGTTGGCCACCTTCTCTCTGGATATTCACTGCCGATGGAAGATCCTGGAAAATCGAATGCAAAATTAGATGCCGAATGTATTGGAGGGACATGGAAAGAAGCCATTAAAGCTGCATACGATGCTACCAAAGAAGCCTTTCCCGGCGGGGAAATCATCGCACATCTAGATCAAAAGTAAGTTCCTCTTGATAAACATCACCAATATTTAATATGTACTTAAATCTATGAAATACCATAATCGATTTCAGAGTGGGAAATCAACAAACCTTACGAAGGGTTCATTTATATTGTTGGTGTAGGAGTTTTAAGGGGTGGCAAAAGAATGCCATTGTCGACTTTCTAAACAAGCATAACATAAGGATTGGCAAGCCGGCGGACTTTAGCTGATCGAGAGTCTATTAGCCTTTTGCTGAATTTATTTGATTGAATCTTACAAATTTGAACATTTTTTTTAATGATTTTCAGTTCTTTATAATGGAGATTTTTAGGAAGAGAAATAAATTATGGATTTGTTATTTACAGATTATGTTTTCACTAACAATTAACTATGAACTGTAAAATGAATACTGAGTATATTTCAATTTCAAGAACATAAAATCAAGAGAAAATTAAAACATTAGGATAATAGAAATAAAATCACTAAAGATTAATGATGAATACAATTCAAAGAAAGAGTAATTCAGAGTTCAAGCTCAACATTAACACAAAATCATGCAAAAGAAAACGAAACTATTAAACGACTAGATTAATGATAACGCATACAGATCATGAGTAAATAGGAGCACCAAACCAAATGATGCTTCTTCAATGAACAAAACTATTACGCCTGTTGGTCCTGGCTTCAGTCTTCAATTTTCCTTTTCTTCTTTTTCTCTTTCTTTTTTTGTGGGGTGTCGTCACTTTCCCCAGCCGGCTCGGCGAGTTTCCTCTTCTTTTTCTTCTTCTCACCTGCATCAGCACTCTCCGGTTCAGCCGCTGCTTGTTCTTTCTTTTTCTTCTCCTTCTTCCCAACTGTTACGCTTTCAGGAGCATCTTCTGCATCACTCTTCTTCTTACGCTTCTTACTCTTTTGCTCTTCAGCAACGGGCACATCAATCACAGCCTGCTCAGTATCAGAAGGTACATCCTTACCATTCTTTCCGTTCTTGGACAGTGATTCTGTAAGTCCAAGAATCGAGTCGGCTGCTGGATTGTAAGTCTGCAAAGAAATTAAATATATTTAGACAGGGAAAATTTATAGGATTGAGCTACTTGTACAGAGTTTTGAGATCAGACCTTGGCGGTAGTAATCAATCCCCCAGATCCCTTCTTTCGGTCCTTGTCATAAAACTCGATCTTTGGTTTGCCTTTAACAGATCCAGCAGAATGACCCAATTCTCTGCCTTCCAAGTTTCTCAGCCTTGCTTCGAGCTATACAAAATTATAAAACGAAATAAATGTTAATAAGGTAAAATTATGAAAACATCTAGCATTACATAATAAGTTAAAGTACCTTAGCTCTGTTCTCCAAACCCATAGAATTATCTTCACCATCTCCAAGAGCATCACATCTAATAGCCAAAGCAGCTTTTGCAGCGAGAGATCGTGAGATTTTACCCTTGTGCTTTGGTGCTGCTTGGCCAATTAGAGACGCATGATATATAAGGCCGTATTTAGGAGTTGCGTGCTTTGTCTTCAGAGCTCTGAAGAGAGCCTTCTCAGCCCCGAGTATCTGAACAGTACTTCCTGGTTGCTTGGCCAGATTTATCAAGCTGCCTCCATGGGCAATCAAGCGAGCACCGACAAGCTCTCCGACAAGAGCTGTCAGATTTGGAGCAATGGTGTTCATCCTGCTCTTCAAATAGTCGTAGAGTTGGGCTCTGTATTCTGAAAGGGAAAGAACTTGGGTGCATAGATCTTTGATGTTCTCCAAATCAAGGTCACTAACTTCCGTTCCCATGGAAATCATAGATGCCTCTTTCAGTTCTGTTTCAACCTCTTCAGTAAGAACCTATAACATTTGGGAATACGGTGAGCACACAACAAACGAATCCCAGTCAATCGATATGAATGGAAAATTTCACTGTGTTAAGACAACCAATTCGACCAATTGTACCTCAGAAAAGTCAATCTTGGCAGCATTTGTTCGGTCACCCATCAACTTAACAGTCTTTGAATATTGGATATTGTCTTGAATGATCTTTGCGAGTTCTGGAAAATGCCAACCATACCATTCCCTAACCCTCATTGCATAGGTATTCAGCTCCTTGTCAAGGTCATCCAACAAACTAATGGCTTGTATTATCATAGTATCAACCTTAAGAGTAGCAGCAAAAGATTATTAAGAATTCAAAAGAACATATATGTACTATTGACATTGAACATTCTATTTTTCATGATAGGAACAAATTTTTTTAGGACAAGGACGACACATTCCCAACGGAGATTGATGCAGCCATGAAACTGGAATACAACTAGGACAACAAACAAATAATTGAAATTCAGATTTGAAAAGGGAGATGGTAATCATATAAGATTACACTTTTTTGCTTATCCATCATGTATACACCTTATTAAAACAGGGGAAGTGATGATGATATTACAATATTACATGGCAAAAAAGAACCCACATTTAACTAAAGTTTAATTATCCAAATTAACTGACACTCTGAAAGATCAAAGTATTCTTCAAAATCTAAACAAATATCATAGACAAATTCAATTGATCTCACCTTATCAGGACTGAATTTCAATTTGTATCTTGATAAGCTGTGAGATAAACCCAGGCTCATTGGAGCCAAATCTTGAGATGCTAGACCAGATATGAGTTCGGACAGTTGACTCCTCACTCCTCTCATCAGTTCCATGACACCATTGTTATGGACACAATCGATTTGCTGTGAACCATTCAAATAAATAAAGACGAAAAATTTGAGCACAATTATATCAACGAAATACATCTTACGCAGCCTCACTAACTCACCAGCTTCTCTTTGATTGTGTTTCCAAGCTTGGAATCAGCAACACCTAGAGAGTCACCATCACAATGGCTACGCAAGAACTTGCGGAGCCCTTTGCTGGGCTTACTATCGATCAATAAAGTAGCAGCCGATAAAGCCTCGGCGGTGTTCTCAAACTTGGAAAATGCTTTTAGCTTGACAACCTGATTGTGAGGTAAACAAATAGCAGCTCATTAGATCAAACGACAGAAACGAATAACCGCAAACACGTAAACGAATATCATAACATCAGAAATATATGATATCACAATCTGAACCTGTCTAGCCGAGTCGGGACTGGAGAATTCCTTCCCCAAATCCTGCAACAAACAAAATCATAAATCAAGAAACAGACCCAGAAAAAAAACAGACAAAACGAAATGAGAATCATCCTAAACCCAAGCTAAGAACTGAGTAAAAAAAACAGCTGATTACTGATGATAAAACAAAGAAATGGTCAATGGACGCTCTTCAGTACCTCAACCTTGGAAAGCTTTCCCTCGTCCAAAACCTTGAAAAGGGCATACCCCGCCGGAGTTTCGAACAGAAGCAACATCGTCGATTGTCCGAAACTGAAAAATGAAGAAACCCAATTAGTCTAAAAGCAACCTCGTAAAGTGACTGAGAAAGGAACCCAGAAACGCCGTTACCGGCTATTGCAACGGCAAAAAAAAAGTGCGATCGAGAAACACGTCGGCTAGAGGGGGGCGGAATATACCTGGTATTAGGGTTTTGGGGAAGGATAATTTTTTAGGGTTTATGGGCGGCGGCGTATTTATTCAGGGGAGATGCATAAACCCTGACAAGACATGTGTTAATTTATTAATAAATAAATAAATAAACAAATAACTTGGCAATTATTTGGGCCTGTAAAAGGGTATGCCGAGGGCCCAAGTTTGTATTTCAGCTACCGGGCTTCAACGAGATAATGGGCCATTCAGGATACTGAATATTTGCCCACTAAATATATTTTATACTATTATTTTTAAAATTTTCCTTTTTTTCTCTTTAGGACTTAATTATTGCATTGGTTACAAGCAATGCACTATGAGAACACCAAGAAAAAGGGGATTTTTAATTTATTGACATTTTGACTTGTGAGATGTCCACTTACAAAAAATACACATCAATCCATGAAAACTATATTACACATTAAATTGGGGGACTAATTAAAAACATTTATAGTTTTTAAACATAAAATTCTAGTAATATTTCACTGATTTTTTTTATATAATTGACTGATTTTATAAAAATATCTTATAATTGGCTCGAATATTCTTTTATGTACATTTAAGTTTATAAATTTATACTTCATATTGTAAATTATTGGATAAATTCTTAAAATATTACTATAACTCAAATGATATACTACTGTATATTTATATTACAACTATGTCAAATAAATAATTACAGTGTGCCTACTTTCTAAGACTAGAGATAGTATATTTTTTAAAAATACTATAATAAGTAGAATTACTATATGGAATCCTATATTTTTGTAGTAGTTTAAAATAAAGGTGAATTTTAAAAGGAGGTAATTTAATATAATAAATTACAGAAAATATAATTATTTTTATCAAACTCTTAATTCACTTTAATTTTTTATTTAATACTTTTTATGTGTCAAGTCAATTGTCACATTTCATTCGCAAATAAAAAAAACTAATTATTATTAAAGTTATTTTAATATAATTATTATTTTATTTGTTTTGAATAAAAAAATTAAGTTATTTTTATTACTATAAATTATTTGTTTTTTAATACATACTACAGTATTTCAAACTTTAAAATTCATGCAAAAAATGTAAATATTTTTGTGAATTGCACCAAAATAAACTCAAACTTCAATTTATAAATTTAATATTCTTTGACTTCCCTTTGCCCAATAAAATAACTTTGGTTTATTTTGTAGCGATTCTTCCATTGTCAGTCTTTTCCTATATTGCATATTTTTCCATGACTAATTATACTTACTTTTTATTTATTTTATTTTCCTACTTTATAGGGATCTACGTATAAATAACGATTCACAGTCCCCAAAACGACACCGTTTTTCTACCTAATTAACTCTGAAAATTCATTTTATCTCGGAACAACACATATATATACACACACATACAGTATATGTATATACTGTACATGTATCGTATGCAAATCAGGTCATCAATCTCGCTGCCGTGGCGATATATACCTACACACATATGTACGTAAAGATTTCTCTGCTTTGTATTAAAGCAATTTCCTATTTCTATATATTGCTTAGATCTTACTGAGATTTTTTCCGGCGATTTTTCTGATGTGACGATCGTTTTCACGAAATGGTGCGCAGTGAGAAGGCGAAGTTTTGAACTGGTTGATGAAACATGTATGAAATGTATCTGATTTGTTTCTGGGTTTTTTTTTTGTTACTTTAGTTTTCAATTATTAATCTGCAAGAGGGATTATTTATTTATTTTATTTTTGGCATTGGGGCTTTTGAGTTTGAAGTAGTATGAAACATATATTAATATTAATTATAAATCAAATTCAGATTGTTTTTATCTGTTTAAAGATTTGTGCTTTGGATGTTTCCAGAAGTGGTGTGAGTGGTGAGGTGACTCTTCCTTGTCCTCTTCTTTAGCTTTAGACAAAGGGAAGATTCCAGAAGCTTTTACTTTTAAGAGTAGTTTGTGTATTCAAAATATTTTTTTTTCAAAATTCAAATTCTGCAGAAGATGAGGATAATGGATGGAGAATAACTGCGTGAGCTGGAAACATTAATCGAGAACAGTTTAACTGGTTTTAAACGCTTTGTGATGTTGGTTTTAGACTTACTCTGTATTCGTGAGATCCTTGATTGTAGTATCTAGAAGTGGATCTAACCATTATGTGACCCCACGATTTATCTGGCCTTCGATGTGGTACAACGATGTTGTATGGCCCTAGCGTTTGATGTACGGTTTTGTGGCTATATGATGTTTCTTCGTCACTTCTTGTCATGTAGTTCAATCTGTTATATTTTGAAGTCCCTTTTTTTTTCAATTATCATGATAAAACAGGAGTATGAAAGAATTTCAGAACCCAACAGCCTATGGTTCCCCGACGTTTGGAAGTAAAGAAGTTTTCGAGAGGAAAGTTAGCGGAGATAATATTAAGGGTATTGGTGACATTTCCTTGGTCAATAGAAGTGGAGACATAGATTCAATGAGGAAAGGCGATCGATATGGAATCTCTGATAACGCCTGCGATTTGGGGAAAGATTCGGATTCATTATCTTCCGGCATGCATGATAAAAGTGAAGATTCTGTAAAAGTCGAAGAGCGTACCTGTTGTAATGGAAATGAACATGGAGATTCTATTTCTCAACGCGAAGGCGTCTTTGATTTGTTTGAAGCAATTAAGAATGATTTTACTGATAAAAATGTATTGGAATGTGATCTGCCTGAGCTAGAGGTTATGAAGGACATATGCGTCGACAATTGGACGCCTGAGATCAAAGAAGAAAAAGATGGCAAATTGTTTGAACCAGAAAGCCTCAATTTTTTCTCAGTTGGCTCGTCTGAAATAGATTCAAGCAAACTAGTACAGGCAGCAACAGAACATTCGGAAGAGAATTTTCTTGTTTGTAAGAAACATCCAATTCAAGAGGCTGACACTCAGGTCCTCCTTGAATACTTTCCCGACTCCTCGGAGGACGAGGGGAGAAAACTTGTGCAACCGACCGATCAGGTTTGTATCCCTAACTGCACTTTTTCAAGTTCACCAATCTGCGTGTTAGCTATTGATGACTGAACGAGCTTCCTCAGTCTATAAACTCAAAGTCTTTATGGAGATTGATTTTGTAACATAGTATCTGTCCTTTTAGTATAATTAAGATATAACTATATTTATTCCCATCTTACCCCTACCGGTATACTTACCCCAAATAAAATCCCAAATGTAAATAGATTGAACATCATGGGTCATTATGCAATTAACCTTATCAAACACTAATGCTTTCTTAATCTTATTATAAATAGATTGATGCCGTTAAGGATTGCGATTCTCTTCTCCAGAAGACACCTATTGAAAAGGCCATTTCAGCAGAGGCTGCCACATCATCATCAGAGGCCGGCGGTCCGAAAGACAACGCCCAAGCTGACAGGAGTCAGTGCTTGACGAATGACAACTCGCCAGCTGTCAACCCCGGGGAGACGAGTTTCTCAGCAGTTACTTATTCCGACCCGGTATCTTTTTCCAGGAGCCTCTCTCACCGATCGGATGCCAGCACAGCCAGTGCAAGATCTTTTGCTTTCCCAGTGTAATGAAAACCTCTTTTAAAAAAAAGACCACCCTTTTTTTAACTACATAATAAACACCAGGGGTAGTTTTGTAATTATTTCTCTGGATAGTGTTACTAATGATCTTTCCTTGTATGCAGATTACAATCTGAATGGAATAGCAGTCCAGTGAGAATGGCGAAAGCTGACCGGAGACATTTCCGGAAACGAAAGGGTTGGCGATTCGGAGTTTTCTGTTGTAGATTCTAAATGATCTATTTTGTTATAGGTTTCTAGTGATAAATATGTGTATTTGTTTTTAAATTATGGGTCTGAATATGGTTAGTTATACATGTTTTTTTAAACCGTTTTTTATTAGTGATAGTATGTTTTGGTGATTTAAAGGCTACATGCCGTAGTCTTGTAGGCACTAGTCCTGGAGCACTTCACTACCTATATCATTATTATCATCGTAAATTTGTATATAATACATGGTTTGTGGCGTTTTTTATTCACATTGACTCCTCTAGGCGTAACATATTCTAAACTATCTCGATGAATTTGTTGTTCCTCATTCAAAAAAATCTGCTGTGAGTTGTTATCTTCTAGGCTTCAAATCCTGACTTTGGGTGAAACATGGCAAGAGCAAAAGAATGGCACCGGAGGTACACACATCATTTTCTCAATCTTTTCATAGCCCTGTCGAAGAACTTAACAAACCCACACTAGGCTTTCGTTATTCACAATCTACAAGTTACACAGCATTAATTCAGCAATTACATATGATAATTCGATGGGATGATTACAGAAGTATCCTCCAAACTGAAAAAAAAAAAAACTCGAGAAAAAAGATATATTGATCAAAAATTGTACTTCTGTACTAAATAATAAAAAAATTGAAACAAAAAAAAAATCTACAAGAGAGTATAATAAATAGGAAATGGGGGAAGAGCTCAGTTATTCTATTCGCAAGAAATGTTTGATCTCAGGGATACTTTGTGCAATTATACCTTGTTTTATCCGTCTGGTCAGTATTCAGGTTCCTATGCCTGTTACAATACAGGCAGAGAGAGCAAAATCATTTGCTGAACCTGATAGACAAATACAAGATAATCTAAACTGCAAGAATTCGAGGAGGGGGTGAAGATAACTCATTCGAATAAATACATGGAAATCTAGCGAAAAGAAGGTCATAGCAAGAAAACCAAAAGAGAACTATTTTTGGTCTAGAACCCAGAAGAGTCTCTCCCACAAATATAAGAATGTAACTAAAATGCTAGTGACAGGCACATATTTCTTCTACGTAGCATAAGAAAACTTGGAGTTTTTCATGCTAACATTAACAATATATTTTACATCCAAACACTTTTTTCAATTAATATGATTCTGTCAGGATGATATCATGTACCCATAAAATGTCCGATTAAAGGAGACTACCAAGATTAATTCTATCGAATTCTAAATGTAGTTTTTCTATTTCAATAATTGTTCTATGGGCTAAAGGACACACAATACATATGTGGCATAACGCGTTTTAAACACTGGCTGTAACTTTGAAAATATCCAGGTCGTGAAATTCAAATTTGACTTCATATTAATAACATATGGAAAACTAAAAACGCGAGAAGTAACACACATACAGTGACCATATACCCTATGTAGCCAATGTGCATGATTATTTATTCAAAGTTTTTGCCTTTTCTGAGATTGACCCAAGTCTTCATCGTTGCTCGTATCTTTAAAAGTTCCAACAGGTTGATCTCCGGAAGGCATCGGAAAAATACCATGATCCTATAAAAAAAGGGAGGGAGAGAGAAAGAGAGAGAGATGGAAATAACGTGGAAATCAGCGTACCAACTACAACCCCCCGAGATACTATGCAATTTTTTTCAAATACTAGAAAACAAAAAGAACTTCAATTATCATTCAAAATTACATATAATCCCTTGAAAGATGTTTACACATAGGTGCAGTTTGTTAAATTGAAACACTTGTCAATAGGTTATTTATAATTTGGGATCTTGGAAATTGTAGGGTAATAATCCAGTATAATTTTTCATGGTCACTTGGTCCAAATTAAAGATAAAATTCGAATTTAACATTTGAAATCAAGTCACGATTAAATATTCATATGAGTATAACTTAAGGGGTATTATAGACATAAGTTCATATGATTATGCAAAGGAATTTCAAAAATCAGTCAATCAGGTGAGGATATGTATCTCAATATTTTATCTGACATGCTACTTTGCTGGTACTCGCTTACATACCTTAGCAATTGATGCAGTATGTGCTCGATTTCCAATATTAATCTGTACAGAAATGTTAGCTTGAGACAAATTCACACCCGTGCTCTCAAGTGCTTGAGCCAATGAATTCAGTAACCTGATCATGATCCAATTCCATAATCAGCCAAGAATTATTTATAAGAGTGCCATATTGAGGTAATCCGCAACATCTACATCTACATCTACATAGACTTAATTTGCAAAGTGGTTTTAAACGACAATTTCAATAATTAAAATAAGCACACAGCACGGAAAATTAATAGACATAACGAGCATTCTTGTCTAAGTTGTCTTGTTAATCAACACCACGTCATAATTAATTACTTTGTATACAAATATCTTGAAGCTTGATTGACTTCTGTACAGAGGGATTCCGAATGAGAGAAATTCTTTCGAGGGTGATTAATTCACCAATTAGAGGTGAAAAAATCCAGTAAAGCTCAACATAATAGGATAATTACAAAGTTGGAAATGAGAAAAATGAACATGTGTAGGCATCTTAGATTTCACATTAATCTCAAGAAGTTGGTTGAAACTCAATAAATCATGGTCCAAGTAGAAATCACCCAACCTAAAAAACATAATACTACACAACCCAACACAACTTAAAAAGAAGATGATGGTAATAAACAGAATTTCACTTGGGATTTGAAATAATTACCAAATAAAAAATTATAAAACAAATCATTTTGCCTAAAATTTAAGGGGGTGACTAACATTTTTATGAATAGAAATTTACTGCTTTACGTGAAAAATAAAAATTCGAGAAATTTCTTATAACTTTAAAACTTCTACTAGTTCTATCCTTGAATACCCCAAATCTCAAGGGTGCAGGCTTTAGTAATTAACCCAAGAAAAAACAATGAAGTTGTGTACAACTCACCCTTGGGAGTAAACGCTGGAGATGTTAATCGCCCCACCCTCAATGGCCAGATCATCTTGGATGTTCAGAGAATTGGGACATTTGGTCGACTGTGCATCTAAAGATGGTGGCCCATGTAATGCATGGGAGAATGATCCATCTTGAATGTTCATATTCTTGTTAGGAACTTCAGTTTGCAGATCTATTGGCCTACACGAGGCGTCCCTAGCATGATCGGGCTCAATAGGATTATGCGGGCTCGGCTGTAAGCTTGCGGGGACTACGGCACTTCTCTCATCGAATCTGATGGGGAATGCGGTTACAGGACTGTTCTTTGGGGTTTGCGGCTGGCCAGAGAGGTTTCGCCATTGGTTGTTTCTCTATTTTAAATAAATTTAAAAAAACAAAAGGATATCAAGTTTAAGAATTCAAATGTGTGGCTCTGGATGAAAATATGCACAAGTTGTTTGGCATTTTCTGTATTTAGCCCCTAGATAGGGATAGTTCTTGAAACGACCTGAGGTTATTTACCCCAGAAAATAGCTGACTTGGAAAATAACAAAAACGACACTTGAGGATTGATTCCACTTATATTTTGTCTCATACCATTAGTTGACCTGACTACCTGAGTACTTAACAGGACCTACTGATGCCATAACAATAACACCCTCAACTTGTCGATTTTGTTTGGGTACTTGTAAATTGTAATGCTTGGAAAATTTGAGGGATGTAAATGTAAATTGTATGACAACAAGCTAAGGTTATTTATTACACTAGGAGAAGTTCATGGATATATAATTACAAAACTGGCAACATCAGCAAATTATTTGTTAGAGAGCAAAGAGATGATGAACAAAGAAATAAATATATTATTAAGAAGAAGAAAATAAGAACCTACGGAAGCACTCTTCCGTCCAAAAGTCCGAAGACTCCTAATTCCAATGATCTCCAAAAGATAATCCTAACCCTAATAATTAAGCACGTACTTATAGGACTTAAAGTCCACAAAACCCTAGCTAGTACTCCCATAATAATACTACGCTAATAACTAATACTCAAAGCCCATAATAATACTAATAATAATATAATTAAACTTCCAGCGCATCATATCATTATTTTAGTGGAATAGCTCCACAAATAACATTTGCAAATGCAAGGCACACATAACCTCAAGGGCCATGTTCCTAATTATAAACCTCAAGGGCAGTTTGTTTTAAAGGGTTAATTAACCAAACTGGCTTATTTGCTTCCCATGATATTTATATGTCACTTGTTTAAATTGCTATCATGGGAGGCATACATGATAACAAAGTTTTAAAAAGTGACAGATAAATATAAAATATTTACAATTTGATCCAGTTGTTCAATAAAGACATGAGTATTAAATATCCTCAATTGATATTGAATAATTAAAATGAATTACCCTACCGTTGTTAGGAAACACCATCACTGAAATGGCTCAAATTTGAGTGTGGCTATCAATGTCATCTACAATTTTATGACAAAATAGATATAACAATTAATCCCCTAAAGAAAATAAAAAAGAAATCAGATGTCAAGATATTACCCAAGGCATCAACTTTGTGGGCTCTGAACTCCAAGGCTGATATGACCCCTCATACTTTGTTACCTTCTCTTGTAAAAATTGTACATACTGGATCATCTGGTTTTAAAAATCAACAGTTAGGAGTAGGTCACAACCCCTTATATAGATATTGTATAACCCCTTAATTAAAAGCAATACTCTTGGCCTTGTAAATTACAGATGCCCCTCGTCACATTTGTTTATATTTACACGCTTGTGAGTATTTCTACAAAAACTGAAAACATCATTGATCCGAAGGGGGTATTTGGAATTTTGAGGTATAATTGTGTTTTTCAGTAACAGGGTCAGACCTCGCGGGAAGTTTTGTAATCATCCCATTCTCTGAAATCAAGTGTTCAACATATACCTCACACAAGAATGATGCAGTGTCTCTCTTCTGATCACTGTTTGGTATCAGTTCTCTCAAAATCTGAAATCTGAGTCATGCAAATAAACAACTGGTTTAGTCGAAAAGAAGTGCTATCAGGGACTTCAAATAATTTGAGAAATGTTACATCACAAAAAAAAAATATGATTATCAACTTTAGGCTGGCGAGTGGCGAATCAGAAAAAAATTCATTTCTTTCAAATGGCAACTTCTGCTCAAATTCATCGTTATCTGATCATATTGGAAAGTCCGATGAGGTGGGGGTGCTAGGCTAGATATCTTTCTTTTTCAACTTATTCAGTTGCTGGGTTCTATGTGGATTCCCAACTAAAAGCAAATGCCAATAAACACAGTACAAGATAAAAACTTTAGAATTCAGTAGAAGATACATTACACAGCTTATGTTAAAAAAATAACCAAGATTGTGTTCTAAATCAATACGACACCGCATTCACAAGCACACAAATTTTAGTAATACAAAACCTTACGAGATATCGAAAAAAAATAGAATAGTAATAACAGCAACAGACGCATTTCCACATCTCCAGCTACACCTAATAAGTAGATTATTATCACTAATGTGGGCATCCAGCAAAGTGAATTTCTCCTCATCGAGTTTATTCGCATAATCCACACACTTCATAAGCAAAATCAATTTCGAATTTGTGATTTTTCTTCATTTTTATTTTTATTTTTCCAAAAAATTATTTTATGGAATTGCAACGCATTGAGCTAAAAGTTGAAGAAGAAAAAAATATGAAATTCAGTCACCTCTCGTTGATCTTGCTCCTCCTTCGCTGCTCGGTCACCGAGTGCTTTGACCTCGTTGTCGCATTCGATTTGTCGCTCTTCTTCGCATCTGCGTACACAAAATTCGTAATAAATATTTAAATAATTTTAATTAAAATAAATAATTACTGTACCTACCTTTAGCGTTATTACTCGCCGATGTTGCGGCGTCCTTCGCACCGAATTCTTCTCCCTCCCCGTCGTCTTCTTCCTGATGACCCTTCCCGGAATTCATTTTTCCTTGTTTTTTAATTACGAAATTGATTTTTCGCCGGTGATTTAGTCGAAGCTACGGCCGGGAAAAGGGTAACAGTAACTCGCGGAGATCTATTTAGAATCGGTGAAAAAAAAGGGAACGGTAATTTATTTGCCGTAATTAATTACTAGTACTATGTAGTTAATTTTAGTTTGAAAATAACTTTACCGATCGCAGTACTAGACTACTATTCGTGCGCAATACACTAAAATTTAATTAATACTTAATAAATTAATAATCTCGCTAAAACTAATAATTTGTCCGAGCCAAGTTAAGACCACTAAAAATTTGAGACTCAATCAATAAAATTATAAGATAATATTTTTTTTAAATCACAATGTATATATATTGATTTCATCTTTAAATGCACAAATGTTAGTCCAATGAACCATGTTTTTGTATATTTCAAAACCAATTAATTTAAACAAGTCATTCCAATGAGTTTGTGTTCATGAAATTCTACTAGTACATTTGTATTTTAAGTTTTTAACTTAATTTTATGTATGTATATTTAAATTTATTCAAAAAATTTGAAACTTTAAAGATTAACGGTGCGTATACATTAAAATTTCTTTAAATTCATAAAGTATTAATTTATCGATATAATAATATTTCTATAAATTAATAAAATTTTATGATTCCGATTTTATTAATTTATAGAGATTTTACTGTACTTTGTTGCTCGGTACTAGACCAGATGTGATGCGATTCACCGAAAAATTTTATACGAGAAATCGGGGTAGTTAGTTAGGATAGTTTTTTTATCTGTTGCAGTGACGATAAACTCCACGCCTCATTTTGACTCCTCAATTTGGTGAGATGCAAATAAAGGATTGTGTTTGCATACCATACACATGCGGAATAGCGTCAATAAAGTTCACTTCAAACATAAAATTTATAAAATTTCAATAAAAATTAGTGCAACTTAATAATTGAAATTTTGTTTTCGAGTAATTGCACTCGCATCATTTCATGTCTTACTATTCAATTATGCCTCATAAAAAATAGGATAAAAAAAAATTACACGAACTCTCAAAGACGATCAATATTATACAAAAATTTGAGATCATTAATCAAGATGAAAATTTTATTTGCACAAACTCTCAGATACAATTTGATTTGAATAATGTAAACAGACACAAAAAATTCAATTGTTTAGATATAAAATGGAATAATTCTATGTTTTCCATAATTTGATTTGAATAATGCAAACGACCAAAGAATTCAATTGTTTAGATATACAATGGAGTAATTCTATTTTTTCCATAATTTGATTTGAATAATGAAAACGACAAAAAAAAAGGTATAAAATGGAGTAGTTCTATTTTTTCCATTTATAAACTTTAGATGCGACATCATGTAAAAATTCAATATTATTTGAAGAAATGCATTGAACAAGTCAAAGTTACTAATTATAGAAATACTCACGTGAAAAAAGAATCTTAATGAACAAATATTTTAATTATATTTGACTGTAGTTATTCACATGAGATTAGTTCATTAACACAGTACACTGTACATGGCTTAATTATAAAAATTATGAATTACATAAAATGTGGTACATTCTTGTATTTTTATGAAGGATAATATATTTTACAGAGATAATATAAAATAATCATTTATGTGCGTTGAACATACTTGATAGCTTCTTACCGCGTTCTATTATGTCTTGTAAGATTTTATAAAGTCACTGTAATATGACTTTAAAAAAATAATTAAACTTACATGTAAAAGCTTTACTTTTTGAGCGTCTCAACTCTCAATCGTACAAACTTTATTTCATTTTTTGGTTAGTTATAAAATATTATATTAACTAATTATAATTATACAAATTCATTTTATTTATAAACACACCGTGTTCTGTTTCAATAAAACCTAAATATTTTATTATGAAATTAAAAAAAATACTTTATTGAAATTTATTCATGGGATCATGTTCTCAAAATAATAATTGCTCAACAACTTGCTGCATTTAAGAGTGTCTTTTTATTTGTTTATTGCAGCACCGAGTGACACTAATTAGTATACTATGTTGGTAAAGTTTCAGACACTTATTATAGTACTCCATTTAATTCTTCATTATTTAATTACTTATTGCCCATAAGGTTTTTGTTTTTTGCAGTCAAGTGTTGGGATCTCATTTAATTAATTAAACTTAAATAAATCCTTGTAGGTGAAGTTTCCATGTCTTCATACACTTCTTGTTTTTTTTTTAAAGAAGGTTATTGTACATTTGATCCAAGTTACAAGACATTTGAATACGAATTCCGTCGAGTCGATTTTTCCTGTCCTCGACGAATAGTCGAGTTGATCTTTTGTTCGTTGATGAAAATTGAGATGAACTTCATCAACTAATAAATTCGATTCCAATTTCAACATTTAATTTATTTGATACGAATACGTGATTAAAATATTCCTAGTAGCGAGTAATTTAAGCATCACGAGTCACTTCACCATCGACATCTCATTTTAAAATAAAGTCAAAATTCAATCTATTGCATGAACGAGACCCTTTGGATTAGTTGACTGGGACACGTCACCCCCAATCCCTTATCTCCACGTCACTACGATAAGAACGGCCGGGATTACTTTCGGTTCCCATCGACGGCCGAGACTTCACATTCCGGACCTTTCGACGAAACCACCCAAAGGTAACTCCGGTTAAGTTGAAGCTAACCGTGGTTAAATTGTATCTTCAGTCACTGTAACCTGTAGGGTTAGACCGAACATTCCCAGTATATAGACACTGTCGATCCGATTATATAAGCACGTACGCACACATATAGATACACGACCTGACTTAACGAGCGGGAAAGGAAGACGGAGATACTCCGATCAAGTCCTAGCCGCTAAGCCTCGGGCTGTCCGTTGTTCCTATTACGACCGCTGGATTGCTCGGAATCGTCCGTCGCTTGTATCAACGGTCCTGTCGCGGCCGAGGGAACCGGAGAAGGAAGTTTCCAGATCTGGCATTTCCGGTGAGTCGATTCTCGCGATTCACGTTTAATTTTGTGTTTGGAAACTAATGCGATTGCATCGAAATTTTTTTGTGTGTTGCTTCATTTTTAATTTTCGATTGGGGAAAATCGGAAATGAATGAGTGGATTCAAAGTTTACCGTTGATCATAAGAGGAATTCTAACGTGTTAAATGTGTGAAGTGCATCATCAACACAGAGGATCAAGATTATGTTTAATGGTGTTTCTGTTGTTTTGCTTTTTGATGCTGTCAAATGAAATTACTGTTGGTGTTTCGTCGTTTCTTTTACCTTTCGAGATATGGAAAATGTTACAGCAATAGACTTACTATATTCACCTGGTTATTTATTGGACCTTGTTCTGTTTTGGTACTTTCAGATTGTGTTGTGATTCATAATTAGAATCACCTCATGGCTCGTTCGAATTTGATGCACTGATATTGTCTAAATTCAATCTCTCGTCTCAATTGGAATTCAGATCTGATTTCTTCGGGCGTCTGACCGAGGGTGTTTGTAAAGCTCTCTCCTGACGTCATCTTGGTTGCTGACTTGCTGGTTGTGAGAAGAAGTAACCGTCGTTGGTCAATCTCTTCCTTTCATGTCTCGTAACCCCGTTCGCACCCAAATGGCAGTGACAGCTTTCAAGAATCCACTCGGGAGTGACAATAAGATGGAAGGGAGAACTCCTTGCTGGAGACGAGTCTTTGTGCAGACTGACACGGGTTGTGTCTTGGGTATGGAGTTGGACAGGAGTGATAATGCGCATACTGTGAAAAAGAGATTACAGCTGGCTCTGAATATCCCTGTCGAGGAGAGTTCGTTGACGTTCGGGGATATTGTTCTGAAAAATGACCTGAGTGCCATTCAGAACGACTCTCCTCTCTTGCTGACGAAGAATTTAATGCACAGAAGCTCGTCCACCCCATGCTTGTCGCCTACGGGTAGGGACACCCAAAAGAAAGACCAAAGTGGGCCCATCGAGATATTGGGCCACTCAAATCGGTTCCCGAAGATAAAACAGATCGTTAAGGAGATCGTCAAGGGGGTGAAAAACGGGGTTTATCCGATTCCTGTCGAGAGTGGGCTTGGAGGGGCGTATTATTTCAGGAACGTCTGGGGTGAGAGTGTGGCTATCGTGAAGCCCACAGACGAGGAGCCGTTTGCCCCGAACAACCCCAAGGGATTCATTGGAAAAGCACTTGGTCAGCCTGGCTTAAAACGGTCGGTGCGAGTTGGGGAAACAGGCTTCAGGGAGGTGGCCGCCTATCTTCTCGATTATGACCATTTCGCTAATGTCCCCCCTACTGCACTTGTTAAGATCACTCATTCCATTTTCAATATTAATGGCGTGAATGGAAATGGAAGCAAATCCGAGAACAAGAAGCTTACCAGCAAGATTGCGTCATTCCAGCAGTACATGCGTCATGATTTCGACGCTGCGGACCATGGGACCTCGAGTTTTCCAGTGTCATCTGTGCACAGGATCGGGATTCTAGACATACGGATTCTAAACACAGACAGGCATGCAGGGAATCTTTTAGTTAGGAAACTCGACGACGTGGGAAGATTCGGTCAAGTGGAATTGATTCCTATTGACCATGGCCTTTGCTTGCCTGAGAGCTTGGAGGATCCTTATTTTGAATGGATCCATTGGCCTCAGTCTTCCATCCCTTTCTCGGAGGATGAGCTTGAGTACATCAAGAATCTTGACCCTGTTCGTGACTCGCAGATGTTAAGAGCCGAGCTCCCCATGATACGGGATGCTTGTCTCCGCGTCTTGTTCCTCTGCACAGTTTTCCTGAAGGAAGCTGCTGCTTACGGGCTGTGTCTTGCAGAGATCGGAGAGATGATGAGTCGGGAGTTTCGCAGCGGCGACGAGGAACCCAGCGAACTCGAGGCTGTCTGCATGGAGGCAAAACGGCTGATTGCTGAGGAGATTATATCTCCTAAAGGTGGATCGGATTCCTTTGACGAGATACAGTTCGACTTGGATTTTGAAGACGGTGGTGGATTGGGTCCCGACCCACTGTTTTATTTTGGTCTAGGAAATGTGACTGGGTTTAATCTGCTTTCTAAGCTCGATGAATGTGCTGAGGAGGAAGAAGAGGGAAGTGGAGGAGATGAACTGAAGAAGGGTTTGGTGAAGGCTGTTCCAAATATATCTAAACTCACAGCTGCATCGTTGAAGAGCTCTACTAGCTTAGGCGAGAAGAGTCGCAATTTTTTTAAGTTCGCCGGAGTCAAACAGGAGTCTGGATCTCAGGACAGTAGTTCTTCGTCTGGGCACAGGAGTGCGAACGAGCAGATCCCTGCGAGTGCCAACTTTGTGAAGGTGGCGGATATGAACGATCGGGAGTGGGGAATGTTTCTGGAGAAGTTTCAGGAGCTGCTCTACACAGCGATCGCCAAACGGAAGTCTGTTACCTTAGGTCAGAGGCAGAGGCTCAGGCTCGGGACTTCGTGCCAGTTTTGAGAGGCGGTAGAGATAGGTTCGTTTGGGGTTTAATGCTTTTCGTATATGTAAATTTAGCTCACAAATGGGTATAGCCTATATCGATGTATCGTGTTGTGTTCGTATAGCACTGTTGTGTTTTCTATCTTACTCGGTCACTCCGGTAAAATCTAACTGAATTTGCGAATAAGGCATGTTTTGTAATTTTCTATAAAATCATAGTACTATAGTTAATTTTCTCATTATAAAACCGAGAAATATATAATGCCATTGGGCTGAGTCTCTGGGCCTCAAAGTGGCCCATTCAAATTAAGAAAATAAAAACACGCAGTAATTAATTAATCAAGAAAACATTAGTTTCATAATTAATATCGTTTAATTAATTATTCTTAGGTGGGTGATGCCTCGGCCCCCTGTAGTCCGCCGTGAAGGCGACAATACTCGCTTCGTAACTTTCCCTCGCAATTCTCGACCTCGTCGAATCGGGTTTCCAATAAGCCATTTTTCGCCCTCCTCGGATTTTCATAACCTGAAGCGTCTGCGAAAATTTGGAAAACGCATCATCTCATCTTCGTTAACTTAAACTTTTAAGTTTAATTGTTTGCTCGTCGGTCTATCTATCTATATATATGACAATGATTGAGCGTACCTTTCTTTTGGAAACGAGCATGTTCCATTTTCCGGATGCATAGTCGTCATTCGCACCTGTAAATTTCCAACACGTATATTGTTAGAAATTCGCGCGTGCATTGAAGTAGAAATAAAACCCTAGGACACAAACGAAAACGAACTGCCTGCGTACCTTGGAGCACAAAGTATTCAATTGAGAGAGTTGCAGTAACTAGAACAAGGAGAATTATAAATCCTACTATTCTTGCAGTTACTTTCATTCTTTCTTTTCTTTTTTCCCGTTTCTAAAGCAAGAAAAAGAAAAATTATTTCGATGGAATGTGTGTGGGATTTATACTATAGTACGTAGTAGAAAGGAGGAAAATCGAGCACGAAAGTCAAAGCGAATATGTAATAGTCCAAAAATAATTAAATGAATTTGTGAATGCATTTCCCAAGTCAAAATTGAAGACTAGGGTTCCAATGTTGTTACATGAAAATTGCTAATTAATTGAATTTAGTAATTAAATTATCTTAATTTTCACGTTTCACAAAAATAAAGGGGGGACCAAGTTTCCGTGGCATGCAAATCTATGTTAGGGGCCTAATTTTTTCACATGCACATATATACTTGATTTACGTGATTAAATTACACGTGTCGCTCACGAACGTATAGTCAATAGGATCTCGAGATAGTCATATTATAGCAAGTACTTGAATATATACCATATAGTATATTGTCTTGATACTATTCTAGTATTCTATTATTGAAGCTTGATCTTTGATCCAAGTTCTTGTGTGATGATTTTTGGACGATCGAGCTCAAACCTCAGTTCAAACATTGAATGCATGTATGTTTATCGAGAGTTTCAAACGAACGTTTATCTTATAATTAGTCGAAACGAACAATGTTGGAAGGGTATTAACGTAATTACGGGGTATGTTTTGGAATGTGTAGTATGTATAGTTCGTAACGTGGGGTGGAAGGTACAAGTGTTTCGTTCTACGAGACCCAACAACGTTCCCTTCATTCATGGTCTCTACTAATTAACCTCACACAGTCACACTCTTTGTCCTTTTTCAAAATTAATTAACACATGTACACATTATTAATATTTATTTTAAATATTATATATATATATATAATAATATTTTAATTATTTTTTATTTATATAATAATTAGTTGTACTATATAAAATATATATTTCACAAAAAAATAAAAAAATTAGTTAAAAATAATGAATATCTTCATGTTTACATTAAAAAAATCAATTACATAGAAAATATATATTTTAATATATAATAATAAAAAATTAAAAATTAATTTTAAGATATTTATTAACTTCATAATATTTATAATCATATAAAATAAAAATAAATAATATATTTGGGCATTCTACCCATGTGCTGATTTTGCCCATTTGTAATTATTAATTAATTAAGTATTTTTCATGTGAAATAGCTAGTAATAAAGTGGCAAGCATTAGCCTCGAATCATGTTTACATTAACATGTCCAACTTCATTGAATTACTCACAAAAATCATACCCATTGTAAAAGTATTACAAGATTTAAAACATAGGGGCTTGAAGACAGATTATTAACACTGCATATGTATATAATTGAGATTAGCTAGCTAGCTAGTTTGCAAGTACGATAACGATTGTCGTCTTAATGGAATCGAATGACAACTTTTTTTCACCGCAAAATACTACCATGCACTTTCGTCTCATAACAACATGAAGTATCTTTTGTATTGGGCTAGGTGTATCCATTACGGATACACTTTCCCAGCAAGATTAAACGATTATTAAGCAATTTTTGCTTACGACAAACTGAAATGTTGCTTAAGAAATATTACCGGAGGGCCAAAGAAACAGGATAAACAAAAGAAAAACGAGTACAATTGCTCGGAATGCGTCTGTATATTTCTCAAACAATTTCATTTTTTCTCGTTTCTTTTCGAATATTTTTGAGAGATTCTCGTTTTTTTCGTTTTTCCTAAGCAAAGTCGATTACACTTATATAGAGAATATTGGAGTCGAAGATTCGTTGAATGTGAACGGTCAAACCACCATGTGTAACGTCCAATCATTCAAAACCATACTAATGATCACTTAAAGACCATCATTTCAATATTTAAATTTTAAAATGTAACTTATATAATAATAATAATAATATAATATATTCAGTGACGAATACAAAAATTTCAGTCAGGGGGTCCATTTTTAGTATTTTTCCGTCTCAATTTAATATGCATAATATCGTGTACACCCTTCAAAAAATATAATTAATTTTAATTTTTATATTAAAAAATACAATTTTATTTACACTTTATTCACATAAGTTTAAATTTTTAATCACAATTTTATAAGTTTTTAACCTAAAAATTCATTTTAGGTCTTTTCTTTAGGTAAAAAAAGTAATTTTTTTTAATCTCTATAACTATAAAAGTGTGCTTATTAAATTAAAATTAAACTAATAATTTTTAATGGGAAAATCTAATTATAATTTTTTTAAATTTATTATTGTAAATAATATTCAAAATTGGATAGTTAGAGACTAGAGTACTTAATTTTAAATATTAGAAACTTTATAGTATAAAATTATAGTAAAAAAATTATATAACGTTTATATGAATATTTTTAACATAAATATCATTATTAATTATTTAGTAAAACAAAAAAATAAAGCTAAACTAAAATATAAAAATATTATATTTATATATATATAATTATATACTGTATGAGTGTGTGGGTGGGGGGCCCACCATAAATTAACAACACTACATACAAACATACACATAATAAATATATATACATGCATATATTATATTATATATATAAGTAGTAAATTTTTTTTTGCTCAGGGGGCCAGTGACCCCTCTGGGCCCAATGTAGTTCCGTCCCTGAATATATTACTCCCTCTGTCCCAGAGCTATAGGCACAGGTGGTCAACGTTGACTTTTTTGTTCCGTCAAATACATATGATAAACAACATACAAAAATTATGAAAAAATTACTAAAATAAAATTCAATAGTTAAATTATATTTTAGTTATTTTTTTATAATTTTTGTATACTGTTTATCATATGTATTGGACGGACAAAAAAGTCAATGTTGACCACAATTGTCTATAGCTCTGGGACAGAGGGAGTATTACTTTCCTCGTCTTATTAAAAAATGCAATACTTGTTTTGTAATTTTCAAAAGAAGTATTGTAGTTTTTGTTGAGACGGAGAGAGTATTATTTTGTGTATAATAAGGTATACTTCCTAAGTTTATCTACAACACTTTTGCATATACAATCATTTTTGGAATTCTCTTCCAATTAAATTTAATTTTTTTCATTCATACAACTCAAAATTGCTCATTTTCAATTGAGCGCATGAAATATCAAAATGATTATTATTACGTTTCTATTTTATATTTATATTTATAAGTTAATTGATCGAATTGATCATTTTCAAAAAAAATACTTTTTACATACAAATATACCATTTATTTTTTGTTCACAATTTCAATAATCCAAAAAAAATTGTTGATTTAGATAAATTAGTGTTTTTCATTAAAAATTTGATTTATTAATCCGTTAATTTTAAAATAAATCACTTAGTAAAATCAATTTTTTAACAAATATTTTAAATATTTGAGTTATTTTATTTTTAATTAATCTTGATTATTGATTATGTAATGTTTTTAACTTAATTCTAAAAAATTATGATCTTCTATTCTAATAGACTAATTAAATTAATTATTTTTTACTTTATTTTTAAAATATCTTGATTATTAATTATTTAATATTTTTAAATTAAAAATTAAAAAATCATGAATATTTATTAATTGAATTAATTATTTTTATTTTATTTTTTATTCACCATAATTATATAATTTTTATAATTAAAATAAATGATATATCCATTAATTTTTTTTTATTAATTATATTTTTCGAAAATGAAATATGTTTTTTTTTTATTTTCTTAATTTTTTTGAATTTGTATTTACGTTTTTTAATGATTTAATATATATATATATATATATATATATATATATATATATTAATTTTTATTTGTTATGGAGTATATTTTAGGGAAAAAATATAATAGATTTTGGAAAATATTCTATATTTTGAAAGATTATATTGATTTGATTTTTTTAACATTTTAGAAGATTTTGGTAATTTATTTTCTTAATTAATAATTTAATTTAATAATAATTAAAATATTATTTATTTAATTAATTAATGTAATAATGGTAATTTATTTAACAGATCGAGAAACCTCGGTGGATGGGTCTTAAACACAAGACATCGAGCCTTCGGAAGTGATTGATTGATTGATTTTGAACAACTTTTTATGAAAAAAAAACAAACTCATTTTGAAGATAATATAGCAACTCCTTTTATTTTTATTTGATAACAAAAGTAATTTCAAGGAATATAACTATAATCAAAACATGATTTGTGTGGGGTCTACTTTGGCGGCGGGCATCCGCGGAAGCAAACGCCTTGCAAGCAGGCGCAATAGCCACAATGCTGCGCCTGACACTGCGGAAGACAGTCCTCGAGTGTTCTGCAGTACGGACTGTTTATTGTTACACGCTCAAGTTGGGCATTTTCGTTGTTGCTAGACGCATTTAATGAACAAGGAATATCTGCATATATATATATATATATTATATCAAATTCACAACGTAAGTATAATCAAAATTAATTAAAACACGAATTTGAATTTTCTTTATAAGAACAAACCCGATATCACAATCAAGATCATCATCACGGCCATTGCCAAGTTCGTCTTCTGTGAAGCCATTTCAAATTGGTTGGTTGGTGGAGTGTTGTTGCATTCACGTTTCGTACGTGTATATATAACAAAAATTAATAATGATTTCAGTGTTGGGTTTATAATAAGTAAGTTTATTCATTTGTAGAATACAAAATCTCATTCATAAAAACGTGCCCATAGAAATTAAAGTTCCATAATTAACTCTCTATTCAAATCGGGTTTCCTAAATAATTAAAATTTAAAACATTAGACTTACCTACTTAAATGGATTATTTTAAGGAAATATTACACAATCTACACAATTTTATACTTAACTACCTAAACAAAAATTGTTACCTTTACCTACTTTATATTTGTCTATTTTTTGGCCGGATCGAAATATTCCACAAAATATTCCGGCAGCATGTCATTAACTTGCCAATTTGATCAACTGTTGGTCCTAATAGGAGGGCATTTTAGTCTAACACAACCTTTTTAATTCTGAATTATAAAATAAATAAATAAACATAAAAAAATTAATAAACAAAAATCAAGAATAATAGTATAAATTATAAATTAACAAAAAATATTAAAAAAATGAGAATCAGTCCATTAAATCAAAATCATTATTTGTAAATTATAAATTAACAATATTTTTTAATTCATGTTCAAGTGGTCCTTAGAAAGGAATGAAGTCTCTATAATTAGGAGCGACGAAGAAGATCTTGGATCTGCTCGCGGAGTTGAAGGACCAAGAAGACAATTCATTTTTTTAGTTTTTCTTTAGTTTTTTTTAGTTTTTTATATTAATTATGAAATTTTTAATTCATTTTTTTCCAGTTTATTATTTTAATTTTTAATGATAGGTGAGAAGGGTAATTTCATAATCAACTATTAAAAACATTAAAAATTACGGAATATTCAGTTACGTACAAAAAATTATAGGTAAGTCTAAAACGGAAAAAAAGATTAGCTAGACTAGTGTAAATATTTTCTGTTTACATAAGTGAGTGTAGAAAAATGTAAACCGTTTATGTAATATTCTCTTATTTTAAACATAAATATCACTGTGGTAATTTACTAATGGTAATTATGGTAATCAATACCATATAAATACGGAGTATCATTATTTTAGTCATAAATACAATTCATTACCAACATTTAAGATTTTCAAATTTTTTAATCATACGAATGAGTAAGTATTGGGGAGTAATTATTCACATTTCCCATATACTTTCTATATATTTTCTTGATTCTCTACCATTTATTTTTTGGAATATTACAGAAATCTGCTCAGTCTTTAGTGATTTTTACACTCACCTACTCGAACGGAAAACTGTTACACCTGATTACTCCATCTTTTCTCCGTTAGACACTTACTTTTTTTTTTAGCCGGACCTGAATATTCTAAAGAATATTCCGATAGCGTGTTGTGTACTCGCCGAATTGGTCAAATATAATTTTGACTGTGAGGGTAATTATGTATTAACACATTTCATTTTAATTTTGATTTAAAAAAAAGTAAAATAAAAAGAGAAAAATTGGGATTACATTCAAGAACCCTAATCAAACTCATTCACCAGCTCAAACTTTCCCAAATCAGAGAAAAAAATTCCCACAACTCATATTTTCAAAATCCAAAAATTCCCAAATTGCTAGAATCCTAATCCCAAATTCTAGTTCATATCTCCGATTCATCCTTCCTTAATTACATTTCCAAAATTGAAATGTAATCAACGTTCCAATCGAAGTCGCTCTCCCCCTTCTCGATCGTCATCGACCTCCATCCCGTCGAAAGCCGCCGCTGCCGCATCTCTCCTCTCGTCGACCATCTTCGTGAGACTTACCGCCTGACGTCACAGCCGGAGCCGAGGCTTCGCTCGGCCGCCGTCCAGCCATCCCTCACTCTCTCTTATTCGATCGAAGAATATGTGGACTAGGGCTCGTCTTTGAGATGTATCGGATTACTGTTTAAACATAATTTTTTTTTTCTTTCTTTTTGTTAATTTCTGAGCCGCTTTGATGAAGTGCCCTAGTCAAAGTTGTTTATTAATAAGCTATTCCCTTCACAAATTTTATTTACAATACACCCTTTTTTATATTTATTAATTAAAATAAATGTTCAATTACCTTCATACCCTTCGACCCATTTTTAATTTCTACCCAACCCATACAAAACCCAAACCCTGCCCTATTTATTCATCCAAATCCGATCCATCCAAACCCAATTTATCCAACTCGATCCAAATCTTATTTTCTTTTCTTTTACAATATTGTTCTTGAGAAATTTTTGAACCTAATTTATCCGAAATCGATTCTTGAGAAATTCGTCAAAAACGAATTCAATTAACATCCCCAAATCATCTCCCAATTATGTGATTTGTGTTCTTACAAGCTCGATTACTGGCGAGCCGAATCAATCGGGGTAGAGGAGAGGGATCTGAGTGCAGACTCGTACCAGAGGTTGTGAGTGAGCAAAACGGAGGGCTTGGCATCGCGGTGGACATGGATTATGAAGGTCTCTGATTGTTCATCCAAACCCAATCTATCCAAATCCATTATTCAGAAATCATCAAAAACCAATTTTCTTTTCTTTTACAGCATTCTTCCACGGTAACGAAGGATGATCAAGCCGTGTTTCAGTCTCTCCGTTCTGCCTATACGGTCACTCCGACAAGGCTCCCGGTATCAGATTTAGCTTCGAGTATAGATACTCTCTCTGTATGTATATGTGGTTCCATTGTTAGAAATTGACATTTTCGTTTCATTGTTTTCAATCGCAGATCGCCATCGATCTCTCCGTTGTCTTTGCTTTCAATCGCAGATCACCATCGATCTCTACGTTGTCTTTGCGGTCGTCATTGCCGTGATTCTGTTTCGGGTGGTTGCCGTAGTTTTTTATTGATCTTGTATATGATTTCTGAGTGCGATAATGGCAGGTTGTGTTGCTGTCAATTAGATCAATTAAAATTGTAAATGTTTGTAATGCTAACATTTCAAATGTTGGTGATATGACTCATGGTTGGCAAATGAGTCGATAAAAAATCAGAATATGTTCATTTTATATTAGATTGGGGATTCACTAAGCATTGTTCTTTTTACTTTTACTCGACGTTGTTCGTTTGACATTTTGATTACCGTAGTAATTTACAATAAATTATATTTTAAATAATAATAAAATTTTCATTTATATAAACTTAAATTGTAATTACTAATATAAAATTAATTTATATTAAATTACATTTGAAATACTAATATAAAGTTAATTTACATTTAATTAAATTTTAATTACTAATTCAAAATTAATTTGTATTAAATTAGATTTTAAATACTAATATAAAGTTAATTTATATTAAATTATCTTTGAAATAATAATATAAAGTAATTTACATTAAATTACGTTTTAATTATTAATATAAAGTTAATTTACATTAAATTACATTTTAAAAACTAATATAAAGTTAATTTACATTAAACTAGTATCACTGCCCGTGCGATGCACGTGATTTATTTGTTTGAAATAATGTAAAATTTTATTTAATCTCTAACTATTTCGGCCAAAAATTTATTAATGGACTAACAAATTATTTTATTTAATAATCGAACTCTCACTTAAATTTGTAATTTCGTATTAATCTCATTATTAACCGTTATCTCAATTATGAAAATTTTATTATTTTCAAAGACTACGCATGTTTGACGTAATTTATAGTATGTAAGCTTCTTAATTGAGCCTTAGCCGAGTGGTAAGGTCTGTGGTGATGTTGGTGTAATTCCCGACGACGCAGCGTTCGAATTTCGGATATGACAAATTTTCATTGAAATATTATGAAGTTAGTCTTTGGATGAGAACTATTGGCTATGACTAATTTTTATTGAAATATTATGAAGTTAGTCATTGGATGAGACCTATTGACTCTCTCCCACATGTGTCTGCTACTCGGTCGCATCCCTCGATTTACATCATACCCGATCGAGGAGCCTCTGATCTGGTGGAAGAGGAGTTTCTCGTCTCATCCTACCCGATCGAGAAGCCTCTGATCTGGTGGAAGAGGAGTTTCTCTTCTCTGCATTGATCTTACATCCTACCCGATCGTGGAGCCTCTAATCTGGTGGAAGAGAAGTTTCTCGTCTCATCCTACCCGATCGAGAAGCCTCTGATCTGGTGGAAGAGGAGTTTCTCTTCTCTGCATTGATCCGGTGGAAGAGGAGTTTATCTTCTCTGCATTTCTCGAGTGTCAAACGCATCCAACAAATACCTAAAACCGCTGGGGGAAAATCCAAATAAATGGAAAATAAAAATTATAAAGCTGAAAAATAAATAGAAATATAAAAAAAAAATTGAATTTACCTGGTAAACATGAAGGAGATGAGATGACAGAAATGCAATTATATTAATATAACGTATGTTAACATGCAAAACAAATTTAACATAAACTGAATTAGGGATAAACTAAAATTTAAAAAAAAAATCTAGTCGAACATAATTAATAACTCGATTCAATGTTCAGAAAAATAAAAAAGGACATACAAAACCAGATTATAGCAAGAGAAAATAATATACTTAAAAAGTTTGATCAAATTTTTCTAACTCAAATGGATTAAGGAATAGGAAGAGATTGATTTTTATGAGATACGATTAATTGGAATTAAATTAATATTAATGGAATAAAAAAGAATTTTGAGAAAAGAAATAAAAATGTATATATTTAAGATGATAATTAATTATTATTACCCAAAATATATAATTTCAAATTACTATTTAAAATTTATATATAATAATTTAAATATGCTTAATAATATTACTAATTATAATTTATAATTTTTTTATTTATAATTTATAGTATGAACACAATATTATTATTGCTTTCCTATTGGTCCACGTGACATTAGTGGATTCTGAAATTATATATGTATAAATTATATGTTAATTACTAATATAATGTTAATTTACATTAAATTACATTTTAAAAACTATTATAAAGTTAATTTACATTAAATTATATTTTAATTACTAATATAATGTTAATTTACATTAAATACTATTATAAAATTAATTTACATTAAATTACATTTTAAAAACTAATTTAAATTAATTTACATCAAATTACATATTATGAATAGGTATATGATATTTAGTCTTTAGGTGTATGAAAAATATATCTATTGTATGTGATATACTTAAATAAGAGGTACATACATGCTGATATATATTGTCTCCGACTCTCCAAGGTTGACTTCATACCGAAATAATTCATAATTACATAAGCCGATGCATATTGACTCCAAGGTTGGCTTCATACGAAATAGTTCATAATTACATAAGCTGATGCATATTGACTCCAAGGTTGACTTCATACGAAATAGTTCATAATTACATAAGGTATATTACAAGAATGTTTAGGTATGTCTCTTCAAATTTTACATTTTTTTTTGTAAATAAGAGGTACTGTACATACATGCATATTTGTACATACATGCATATTGCCTCCAAGATTGGCTTCATACGAAATATTCAAGAAGGTATGTCTCTTCAAATTTTCAATTTTTTTAAAATTCATTTATATATGTTTCAATTTTTTACTCCCTTCCCCCTTTTCATTTTCATTTTCATTTTCGCTCCTCGCCTGTTTAAATTTTCATTTACGTCCAACAATTAATATCACTTTCAACAATTCAAATTTCTTTATCTTCAACATAATTCTAATTTTTTTTCAACACAAAAAAAATAAAAAATAAAAAGTTGCTACAAACAAGTATAACTCTAATTCTCAATTCTGCTTTTTAAGAAATTATTCCCTTCATTCTTCAACAGCCCCGTGAACCCTGCACAAATTCCTTCATCCCTTACTTTCCTCGAGTCATCTACGGGTTTTGAGGCATGGATCGTTGTCCTCGCAGCCCTTCTCTCGTGCGCAGCTTCTCGATTCTCTTCATATTTTCTTCATTCAAACTCCGATTGTCTCGATTAAAAATTCATCGGAAACTAGAATTCACGATCTTTCAATCCATGTACGTCACGAGCTCAAATTCCGAAGGAGCGTAAACAGTTTAATGCTCGAAGTTGCTGCATTTTCCAGCTCGGTTCGTCGTCTCATTTTAGACGCTTCTCCTGCATTTTAACACCAAAAACTCGATTACACGCGCGTAAGCCCCGTCTCAACAATAAAAGGCAATCCCTCGATAATAATACACATGTATACAAATCACGCCAAAAAACATCACTATAAACTAGCGAAATATAGGCACTTCACAACTTCTTTAGTTTTGTTTATCTTAGATTGTAACTTTATTGATTGTTCTTTAGACATATAAAATGACCCGGCAAGCCAACGAACGCAAACGTCTAACTCACTCAATGTCACTGCTTTCTCTGTTATCCTAATTGGTTCTTTGTTGCAAAAGTGGATTTTTAACTTTGATAGAAAAATGAATTTTTATATTTATTGGTCTTTTATATTTATTTGTCTATTATTCTAATTTACATAAATCGACCAAATGATCAGTTCTCAAAACATTGGAACGAAGCTCAGAAATTCATTCTTGGTTCAATAGTATTCATCGACCAAAATATTCAAAAGAGAACAATATATAATATCAAACAAGCTTACGAACCTCAATCGTGGCCAACTCTGTTTTCTCCTTCTCGAGCAAAGACTTCAAAGGAATTAGTTGTCCGTTCCAAGACACTAACATCGTCATCGCCCTCTCGAGATTGGGCTTCACTTCTTCGAGTTTTTTCTTAGCTGCCTAAAGTGCCACACCTCTATATTAACTCGGCTCGTTTTACTATCTGAGTTTTTCTCTTCTCCTTCATGATCCAATTTCGACTCCATGTAAGCTGCAAGATCGTTCTTTGAGTCCTGCAGAAATCCCGTCGCCACTAAAATCAACACAAAACTGAAAAACCAAAATTAAATTCAACACAAAATTCAGAATTGAACTCGTTTCAGCAATGTAAACAAAACCCTCAAATGAATTCCCTCAAACGAAACCCTCAGCAAATCAAAATCAAATTCAATACAAAATTGAAAAAATCAAACTAACCCTTACTTCGAATCGACGGATTGTGGATTTATTTGCACGTGGATTTTTCTTCTTGATTTAGGTGATTTGGCCGCCGTAGTTGTGGGATTTACACATCGGGTCGCCGGAGTTTGGGGGTTTTTGCACATCGAGCCGACAGAGTTGGGGGATAGGGTTTGGTTCGTAGGGAATTTAGGTTAGCACATTGGCCGCTTGGTTGTGAGTTAGGATTTATGTTTTACCTTCGTTTTCGCGTAGCTCTGGCTCGATTTCGCAGGAACAAAAAAAAACGGGAGAAAACTTTATTGGGTTCATGTTCTGTCTACGAAGAAGAGGAGATTGTATTTTTTTTCCTTTATACTGAAATATTTTAATGAAGATTAAAGGGGCCTTTACGTTTTTTCCATACCTACAACAATAACATTTATTTATTTCTATTTTCTTTTCTAATTATTTAAATAAGAGGGCAGTCAATAAAATACGCTAGCCCAAAGGGCCATTCCATCAAATGTTCCTAATTTCTGCAACTTAATCATGGAGTACCGATATGTTATGTAAATAAATATTCAATAATTAATTTTGTTTTTTTATTTTCTACATTTTTTATATTCAATCTATTTTTATTTAAAATTTATTTTATTTTTGGTTTGTCACTTAATATTCTTTACTTTTTATTTGAGATTATGCCATTATTAATTTTTTTTATTATTAAATATAATGAATATATAAAATATTTACAAAATTTAATTGTTGATTAAGAGTAATATTGGAAAAAAATAATAAAATAAGGATTTATTAATGTTTTGTGTAAGTCAAGGGTAATTTGGTAATGAGCCATAAAAAACATAAAAACAGATAACAGAATATTTAATGAAATATTCTTGTTTCATCTAAAAACAAAAGGTAAGTGCAAAAATATTTAACGGAATATTCTATTCCATCCAAAAAGAAAAGGTAAGTGAAAATCGGAGAAAAGATGAGGTAGTCGAGTGTAACGTTTTTCAGGTCAAGTAAGTGAGTGTAAAAACCACTAAAAGCTGGACACTGTAATATTCTCTTTATTTTTTTTATTACGTTGATCTATACATATCTAATTTAAATAAAATTGATTTTATAACAATATTTTCCAGTATAATATTATATAATATTATATAAGATATTTTATATCATATATTCATATGGAACATTTTATACCGTATGAATTTAAATAATTATGATTATAATATATTTATAAACATATAAATGATAGTAGTAGTATAATAAAATTATGATAGTATAATAAAATTATTTCAATTATATAATACGAATTTTCATTTTCTTGTTGGAAAAATCGGAATAAAATTTTTGACTTGATCAATGTTTAACTAATTTTTTATGGCTAAATGTTAATATTAATTAAAGATAAAATTAGTTAGTTTATATTTTTTATTAGATAATTATAGTATTTTATTAGTCAACTGAAAATGCATTATATTTAATGAGAACATTAAATCTCATCTGAGAGCACTTGAATTGAGGACCAAATGTTTAAGGTTCAAATCCAAGAAATTGCAATTGACATTATTAAAAAAAAATATATATATATTAAATCTAATTCGAGAGCTAAAAAATTTAGACAAGATGGGCTGAATTATTGTGTAAGTATATTTATATAGATTTTGTAAGAACCATTATATATAAAATGTTTTTGTGTTTAGTAATGTGAATAGTCTCAATCGAAAATTGAACATGTTGAGAAAATTAACACTCCAGGAGTAGAGAATATAACTTTGAGTAAACCTATACTTTTATTTATTATGTTCGGTTAATTGGAATATGATTAATTTAGACTTGTGTTTCTGAAATTTTCTTGGTAGATTTCGGGCTTGTCGGGTCGGGCCTACCTCGGCGGCGGGCACCCGCGAAAGCAGAGCCCCTCCAAGCACGCGCAATACCCACAACGCTGCTTCTGACACTGCGGAAGACAGTCTGAGGTTGTATTGCAATACGGACTATTTAAACCTTGTAATTCGGCCTTTTCGTCGGATTTGCACCTACAATAACCGGATATGCATTTTCGTTTATCGCAACCCGAGTAAACGTGTTCGTGTGGACAGTCGTAGTCACTTTGGCAAGTTTTGGTTGCTAATATCGACACACTTGATGACGACAAAATACCTGCAAATCAAAATCATACGTATAATTAAATTTCCAGAAACGTATATATGATGAACTGCGAATTTTCTTTAGGAACAAACCCGATATCACTATCAAGATCGCGAGCATTGCGAAGATCATCTTCTTTTGTGAAGCCATTTCAAATTTGATGGAGTGTTGTATTCACATTTTCATGTATATATACAATGTGAGTAACAATATAATTAATAATAATTTTAGTACTGTTGTGTTTGTGGTAAGTAAAGTTTATTCGTTTTTTCCAAAAGAAAAATAAACAACATTTTGTTTTTTGCCAAGGTAGGAATGTGGTGAAAAAAATATAAAAGAAAGTGACTAGAAAATAAAAATATGTAGTAGAATTTACATTTTCCTATATTAAAGTAGTTTTATTCAGATTTAAAAAATAAAATGATATCATTATTAATATTAATACCTGAGAAAAATAGTTCAAACACAAATTTGACACATCATTTCAAATATTTAAAATTAAAAAATTATATCATTATTAATATTTAGACGTAATAATTTATTACACTATTTTTCTTATAATAAGAGATATACAATATTGTTGAATCATTTTACAATATTTGTGTAATAAAGTTGTTTACAATTCCCTATAATTTATTTGGACTATTATACTCCTTGGATAAATTTAATATAAACTAACTAAATCACTAAATAATGTTAATATATACTATCACATTATTTTATTAAATTTTAACTAAGAATTTCACAAATGAATTAGCGATTTAGGAGGTTAAATAAATTTTGGAAATACCTCAAATGCTTGAATCGGTCTCCTCATCATTTTTTTACTAATGTCAAGATCTTTCATAATATTAGAAAAACATAAATATTAAAAAAACATAAAGTTGAAGTAATCAAATTAGAGTATTTCTTTAAAATAAATAATTTTTTTACTCTTTTTTCTCGTTCTCTCATTCTTTTGGAAAATAATAATTAAATAAAATTATCTTAAAAACAAATAAATAAATATATTTTAAAAATAGTACAAACAAAAATTACAAAAAAGATCTCAAAATAATTAATAAAAATAATTGAACTATGAAGAAAATAAAAAATTAAGCTTTAAAAACACTTCTATGATCTCTCTATCTGCTCTACAAGTGCAATCGCTGAACCATTTACTACACTTAGGAAAGACATTTAGTGTCGCCTTCATAGTCCCGTTCCGTTCACGAATCTTTTCCACATGATCCACAAGAGTTGCGAAGTTAGAAAATCTAGGGACGGGAATCCGGAGATATATTCAGACTCTAATGACCCTCACTCGAGCCTTATTGCAAATGTTATCTGGTGATGAGAAATCTATGGGTTACTCTTGGCTATGAGAACTACACCCGGTCACTCTCACCCCTTTGTGATGAAGAGGAGCTAGAGTAAGAGTGCTTCTGATTCTATATATAAGACCATGAAATAGTTTTTATTTTCCCTAAATATAGACAACATAAACCTAGTCAAACTGCTTTCGACGTCCGGCCGGCGTCAATTAATTAAACTTCCTAATGATATCAAGAAACCTCGCACACTTCATCTGCTTTTCCAAGAACAAAAAGTTTTCTTTAAAATTTTAGTTTATTCATTTAAATTCAAATTTTACAAAACCCCACATTGTGACTACTTGAACTTTATGTTATTTTTTCTTATTTGACAACCAATTGAAACTCAATCACTCTTCAATAGTATTACTTCTCTCGAGAACGACACACAAATTATATTAAAATCGAGACAACGCTTTTAAGCGAAACATAGTCATCGTCGTCCTCGTCGGACAGTCCGTCCCAATTCTCCTCCTTGGGAGGCGAGGGAGCTGCAGAAGGGGTCGAGGAAGTGGTACTGCATCGCAATTTTGCTCGTTATTGTGCTCGTGCTCCTCGTCACCTTCCCGATTTGGTGGAATCTCAAGATTTTTTTTTTGTATTATTATTTGGACGTAGAGTAACTTTCGCATTCCATGTAAGTATATGTGTATGTAATTTAGAATAGGTTAACACTTACATATGTAGAAAGATGGTGTTAGGATCGGTCCGAATTTTTATGTACCATACGATAATATTACTATTCACTTTATTTATCAGACCGACATTAAGTGTTTTTATGATATTCATTGTGAAATTTTGACATTCAGTGTGGTATTCTGTTGCCGGGAACATTTATTGTAAAAATGGGACATTTCGTGTGAACAGATCTAGTGTGGTTTTATGTTGCCAAAAATATTTAGCGTAGTAAAAATGAGACATACAAGTGAACATATTTAGTGTGGACACATTTACTGTGGTATTATGGGGTATAAGACATTCAGTATAAAATTTAGAATATTGAGAGAGTAGACTTTGAAGGTAGAGACATTTTTGTCGTCACATTTTTTGTTTTTTGTTTTTTGTTTTTATATGGAATTATGGAAATGTACTCAGCATTATTTTTTATTTTTTTAAAAAGTAATGACATTTTTGACATTTAACAATTTATTTGGTCTATTTGCCAATTTTAGAAAATACGTATATGAATATTCATATCAACCCATCAATTTTTTTAGCCCGAATACAAAATGGGTCCGACCCACACCATCGATCTAATTAACCCGCAACAACGATAGGTTTTTAGCAGGGTTTAAGGCGGCCACAACCACAGCCTCCATTCCACAGTTCGTCTTCCTCCCCCTCCCTTTTCATCTCTGCTTCATCAGTATTCCGAATTCGAAATCTGGGTAAGTTCTACATGCTCCAATTTCCGAGATCTGATTAAGTTCTCTGAAAACATGTGGAGAAATTTATCGAGGCGATCCAATTTCCGAAACTTGAAGCTTTTTCCAGAAACCAACCCTTCGATAAGCGCATCCCACGCCGCGAAACCCTCGAAAGACGCATTTTCCATCTATTGGAAGCGACCCATCACGAAGCCCCAAATCGATTTGGGGTTTCCCCAATGGCGGCAGCTCCGCGATTCGAGCTTTCCCAGAAACGCGACTCTCAGCTTCAATCACGCCTCCCGGCAGTTCGGGAGCACGAGAGGCTACGCAGCAGCTTCGGCCGAGGCTTTAGCGTCCACATCCGAAGAAGACGTCGACGAAATCCAGGAGTTGGTTGACGAAATCAACAAGCAGATCAACGCGAAAGGTCCCGGAGAGAAAAAAGCGCCGAAAATGGTGGGCGGCATGGGGTTGGGGAAGTACAACATTCTCCGGAGGAGACAGATAAAAATCGAGACTGAGGCTTGGGAGGAGGCCGCCAAAGAGTACCAGGAGCTTCTGGTCGACATGTGCGAGCAGAAATTGGCGCCTAATTTGCCTTACATAAAGTCGTTGTTTCTAGGGTGGTTCGAGCCGCTGAGGAATGCCATAGCCGCTGAGCATGATTCGTGCAAGGAGGGTAAGAACCGTGCGGCTTACGCTCCTTATATCAGTCAGTTGCCTGCGGATATGATAGCTGTTATCACGATGCATAAGCTTATGGGGCTGTTGATGACCGGAGGGTGTAATGGCACTGCTAGAGTCGTGCAGGCCGCAAGTCATATTGGCGAAGCCATCGAACATGAGGTTGGCTCATCAAAGACTTTTTTTTTTTTTTATAACAAGTTTTAAATACCCTGTGATATATGTTTTAGAAGCCAGAGAAATGTGTGGTTTCTGAACCCATTAAGTTGACCCAAGAATTTTACTATTTCGATTTGGATAATTGTCATTTTGCTACGTATATTTGATCTACCATAATTCTTGTTCCAACTTTCTGTAGGACAGCAAGTGATGTCATTTCTATGATTTTACAGATTTTTTCTAAGATTCCATTTCGATCAATGGATTTGAAATCCGTCCATGTGTGGGTTGAATGTGGGTTTGTGAAGAAATCAAATCTAGTACATATTTTTTCTCTACTAGTGTCTAATAAAAAATTTAAATAATTATGAATTTGAGTGAAAAATGAGATTTGTGTAGTGTGTATGTGAGTAAGTGACTTTTTTTTTTTTTTTTTGTGTGTGTGTGCATGTGTGCGTGTGAAATCATTGTAGTATATAAGAGTGTCATTTTTGTATGTCGTAGAAGAATGAAGTATTCCAACTGACTAGTTTTTATGATGGATATCAAGTTCTGTACCTCTAAATCCCTCAATCTAAACGGAGCCTTAGTTTGTGCTCACATTCTAAGTTTCTGGTATTTGGCTACTTCATTTAACGTTTTAACAACTTATGTTATTGTGTTTATTATTTTTTGCTTTATCAATAAAATTGTCTGCAGTAGCAGAATATGTGGGTGTTTAATTTTCTTTGTATGCCCTCCTAATAGCATGTATATGAGTTCAATAAATACTGTTTATACTGTTGTCCAGGTCAGGATTCATAATTTTTTAGAGAAATCCAAAAGGAAAAACGCATTAAACAAAACTTCCGAAGACGGACCTGCTCTCGATGCAAAGGAACAAGAGAGACTAAAGAAAAAGGTCAAGATTCTGATGAAGAAACAAAAATTGCATCAAGTTCAGAAAATAGTGAGGCAGCAACAAGATGATATAAAACCTTGGGGCCAGGACGCTCAAGTGAAGGTACTTGGCAAAATTCCTTCCCCATATATATATAACCAGAGATTGGAGTGATTACAAGAAAAAAAAAAAGGAAGATTCAAAATTACAAAACCTAGCCTTAATGTTAGATTATGTGTTAAATGTGTGTAAATATTTATAAATGTAAGGGGATGTGTGAAATGTTATTGCTTATGAGGGGTTATTGTTTTTTAATACAGAATCAAATATGTCTTATTTTGTTATAATTTCAAAAACATCTGGGATGTTTTGTAATAAGGCAAAACCTCAGGCAATGTTTTTATAAGTCATCCTCTGAGTGTGTGTGTGTGTGTGTGTATCCTTAATATCATTATGGTGATTATACACCTCTTGTAACAGAACTGAAGTTGCTCGAGTTGTATTTTATAGGTAGGCTGCCGTTTGATTCAGATATTGACACAAACAGCCTATATACAACCTCCACTTGATCAGACGGAAGATGCACCGCCTGATATTCGACCTGCATTTGTACACGCACTCAAATCTGTGGACACACCGTGAGTACAATATCATGTTCCACCTGACATCATCACATGGTCATCTTTTCTTCCTGCTTTATTCACTTCTTGGCTTATTTTTGTTTTTGATCTTTTGTATAGGAAAGGCACCAGGAGATATGGGGTAATTGAGTGTGATCCTATAGTTCGCAAAGGACTGGAAAAAACCGTAAGCACGACCGCTTTCTAAGCATTTCTGTGTTTGACTCCCACCACTTTATGTTCATAAAATTCTGTTTTTTTGTTTGTTTTGTTTTTGTGTTTGCTATAAAAAAATCCAATAATCATTCACAATTACAAATTCACCCTTAGAAGTCTTTGAAACACCTGTTTGAGGTTTGTGTATACCTTACAAATACCTCCCCTTTGAAAGTGATAGAAACAAATGTCATGAGGCTATATGTATTTCTGAAAGATAACATTGTATTTTGTAAATTAGACTAAATCGATTTTTGTGCTTTCACGTGACCTCTGATTTTTACTGAGATATGGTTTGTTTCTTCTGTCTCTACAGGCTAGGCACATGGTGATTCCGTACATGCCAATGCTGGTCCCCCCTCTAACCTGGACGGGGTATGCTTCATTGCTTCTTAGTTCTTGTAGGCACATGATTCCACATTAAGATTTTGTACTATATCCCTTTTTGCTGCTACTTTTGTGTTTCTACCATTTATTATTAAGTATTCCAACAATAAAATAAGACTGTTTGATTTAAATTTGAATTATGTTGGTAGGTATGAGAGAGGTGCTTATTTGTTTCTGCCATCGTATATAATGCGTACACATGGAGCAAAACAACAGCGAGAGGCTGTTAAAAGAGCTCCAAAGCAGCAGTTAGAACCTATATTCCAGGTTTGCCAATTCGTTATTTCTCATTATTGTCACCTACATTATTTTATTTGTTTGGACTGCCGTAAAACCTTATCCCTCTTTCACTATTTTTTGTTTCTCTTATTTAGGCCCTCAATACTCTAGGTCATACTAAATGGAGGGTGAATAAACGAATACTAAGTGTTGTGGACAGAATCTGGGCTAATGGAGGTCGTCTTGCTGACTTGGTTGACCGTGATGACGTAAATATCATTTATATGAAAACATGAACACATTCTAATTTTTCTATCCAAATCCTTTTGTTGAGGATTTCCCACTTTTTTTTTTCAATTGTTTAATTCTTATATTGCTTAAGTTCTTCCGTCTATCTAAGCCGATGCCTCTTCAGGTGCCTTTGCCAGAGGAACCAGACACAGAAGATGAAACAGAGTTGAAGAAATGGAAATGGAAAGTCAAATCCGTGAAAAAGGAAAACAGCGAACGACATTCACAGCGATGTGATATAGAACTCAAACTTGCTGTAAGAAAACTCCTCCAATTTTAGATTTTCGCCACTTCACAGTATTACATAGCAACATGTTTTAGATAAAGAATGCAATTTTAATCCCAATATTAAAACATGGAGCAGCGTTCCATAAGAATCAATTGTTGCATTTCTAATCCCAGAAGTGCAAACAAAGGAAAATACGCTGGGACCATCAATGCAATTTCCCTAATATGATTTATTTGATATAGGTAGCCAGAAAAATGAAGGACGAAGATGGATTCTACTACCCCCACAATTTAGATTTCCGAGGCCGTGCGTATCCCATGCACCCCTATCTGAATCATCTTGGCTCCGACCTCTGTCGGGGAATTTTAGAATTTGCTGAAGGTCGTCCACTAGGTGATTCAGGCTTATACTGGTTGAAAATACAGTTGGCGAATTTATATGGTGGTGGTGTTGACAAATTATCCTACGAGGGTCGAATATCGTTTACTGAGAACCATGTGGAAGATATCTTTGATTCTTCTGACCGGCCTCTTGAAGGTAAAAGATGGTGGTTAGGCGCAGAGGATCCTTTCCAATGCTTAGCTACTTGCATGAACCTAACTGAAGCATTAAGAAGTCAACATCCAGAGTGTACAATATCGTATATGCCTATCCATCAGGTAACATATCGTCACAAACTTTCCATTGTTATTTCATATCTTACATTCACTATAAGACTTTATACTCATTTAATGTTTTTCCTTTGTGTTAATACTTAATAGTCCTTTTTTTGGGTGAGTGGGGTTGGGGGTGGTATCTGGTTTAAGAAATTTAATAATAATTAAGTGTAATCCCGGGCGTTGCACGGAATATATCTATTCAATTGAGCGTAAAAATAATTTGTTTTTCTATCTTTAATATTTTTTTAGGATGGCTCATGTAATGGCTTGCAACATTATGCAGCCCTTGGGAGAGACAAGGTAAGTGAACTGCATTACTGATTACTGACACAGTGACACTGTTTCGATGATACTCATATTTTGATATGATGCGCTGGAAGTTTAATTATATTATTATTAACATATTTATAATAGACTTTAATTGATTTCCCCCTTTAAACCCGATCTCGAAGTAATATTAAAGTCATTGTACCTTGAGTTTTGAAATCTTAGGAATTTATTGTTTGTATTCTGTATAAAGCTGCCCTATATGCATACCATATGTGGTGTTTTGCTACATTGGAAGCAGTGAGTTTCTTTTTGATGTAAAATATCGTTATTTTTTATTTAGCTAGGAGCATCTGCAGTCAATCTTGTTGCTGGAGATAAACCTGCTGATGTTTATTCAGGGATTGCTTCAAGGTAAGTTCCAATGCAAAGTGACTTCGATAATTTGAGAATGCCTGGTATCTTCTATTAGAGTGGGGTAGTGGTTCAAATCCTTCACTACCACTACCTCATAATTCTTCAATTTACTTTTGCACATTCTGGTCGAGATCTCAAAGCGTGATTATTCAATAGATTTGTGTGTAATGCAGAGTTCTTGAGATTATGAAGAGGGATGCTGCTGGGGACCCTGCAACCGATCCCAATGTCACGCGTGCTCGGCTGTTAATTGATCAGGTTTTATTTTTCCCCATGTCCTTATATCATCCAAATCGTCTGTGACAGCATTTAGGAATACATATAGCGAGATAAAATACGCAGTTTAGTCTACTTATAGAAAGCACCGGTCATGTTTCATTATTACAACACCCCCTTATGGTCTTACAAACTCCGCCATGAGGTTTGTATGTACTATAAGTCTTTAACTACACCCTCGTGATGATACAATTTGTTAAAAAGAAGAAAGAAAGTAAGAACAATGCCAAGAGGTAATTTATGAATTTGAAGTTGAGATATGTATATATTTAGTAACATGAAGCTAAATAAACATCAGGGGTACTTATTTTTCAAATTGCTAGTTCTATACTGTGTTTATGTTTCATTAGTTGAATAAAATAAATATAGATAAATTGAATTAAAATTAATAATTAATATATGTATAAATCAAAATCCTTTTAAATTTCAGTTAGAAATATATTGAATTGAGTCTTGAAGTGGAATATTTGAACATGTAGGAAATTATTTAATCCATCCACTCATTTGGAAAACACACATCCAAAAGGTTACTTGTTAAATATTTCTTTCTATGGCATGACTATTGGTTCAAGAAAATATACTCTATATCTTTGTGGTTTTGAATTGCTAGGCGTCATTATTTTCATGTTTGTTGAGTACTTGAGTATGTTCTTAATTTTGGCTCAGGTGGATAGAAAGTTAGTCAAGCAAACCGTAATGACATCAGTGTACGGGGTGACTTATATAGGGGCCCGTGAACAAATTAAGAGGAGATTAAAAGAACGTAGTGCGATGGAGGATGATGCAGAGTTATTTGCATGTGCTTGTTATGCTGCAAAAGTTCGTTGATTTTTTTAAATGATTATGAAGTTTATATACTTAATGTGGTTTGAGCTAATTGCTTTTCAACTCCCAAACAGACAACCTTGACTGCCTTGGGAGAAATGTTTGAGGCTGCACGAAGCATAATGAGTTGGCTGGGAGACTGTGCAAAGGTTTGTATACTATGCTTACTTTTAGGCTTAATATTTAAACTAAACCAAAAACACATCCAACAATCAAAATTACAAAAAACCCTCTCCCTTATTGGTAATAAGGTCGAACCCCATGGGTAATTTTTGTATTAACCCGGGTTGTTTACAAAAACTACCACAATCGTTTAATCTAATTACAAAAAGGCGCATTATCTTTCAAAATCAGAAATTATCCCATTATAGCAATCACCTCCATCCTGACTGCATTTCATCATAACATAGAAATAACAATCAAGGCCTTGATTGTAATTTTAAATGGATTTTTTTTCAATCAGAAAACGCATCAGAAAATTAGCGTGAAGGGTTTGTAGAGTGGGAGAGCAATCTCACAATTTGTCGTGCATTATTCGTATCTGCAGGTTATAGCAACAGAGAATCATCCTGTGCGTTGGACTACTCCACTTGGACTGCCCGTTGTCCAGCCTTACCGCAAACTAGGAAGGCACATGGTAAATTTAACATGCATTTCCATATTTGATCGGCTGTGTTCTCTCTTTTTCCACATCAGCAGCAAAATCAATTATTGAAGTACAAATGATAAGTTTCCATAGCATATATTATTGACATCATGTTATTTGATTCGGGTGCAGATCAAAACTTCTCTTCAGGTTTTGACTCTTCAACGTGAAACTGATAAGGTAGGTTGTCATTTTTCTCTATTGTGTGATGGCATCATTATTTGCATTTATTATAGTTATTAGAATGGATAATTGCAAAATTGCTCTCGAGGTTTAGCCTGATTACGAACACTTCTCTTTTGTAAAGAGGAATAAATTTCAAGTGAATATTGTAATTTCAAAGTTCATTTTTTGTTACTTGAGTAAATCTTAGACAGTTTTTGTAAAAAGGCCATATATAAATGCAGGAGAAGAATAAAAAGAAATACCATATCATAGGAGTAGTTAACTAGATGATCAACAGTGTGAGACTCTGAAATTAGAACAATATTATCGTTCTTAGTTGCTATCTTTTCCATGTATTATTAAAGGTGATGGCTAAGAGACAGAGAACGGCTTTCCCTCCAAATTTTGTACACTCTCTTGATGGTTCACATATGATGATGACTGCCATTGCCTGCACCGAAGCAGGCCTAAGTTTTGCGGGTTCTTAATATAAACTTCCACTATAATTTTTTAATTGATTATTTTAGTTCTCCATAGAAAAGCCTAAACAACTTCCAACGCAATTTGATCGCAGGAGTGCATGATTCATATTGGACTCATGCATGTGATGTCGACAAAATGAACAAGATTCTTAGAGAAAAGTTTGTTGAACTCTATGATGCACCGATTTTGGAGAATGTAAGCTATTTATTTTGTGTTTGATTTTCAACTCGTGCAATTTCGATGATGGTTCAATTCTGGCAATTATATGTTTTTGTATGAAATTAAGAATTGGTGTGAAAACATTGCGGGGAATAGGGTGTTTCTGTTTAACGAGTTAATTAGTCTCGTAATTACCACAAACCTTAGGGGTACTAATAGTTTGTTTTTCCTCACAGCTGTTGCAGGGTTTCCAAGATTCCTTCCCGAAATTAAAATTCCCTCCATTGCCAGAACGGGGAGACTTTGACCTTAAAGAAGTTCTGGAATCTACCTATTTTTTCAACTAGGTCAACACTTTCTGCTTGATCATTCTTTCGGGGCTTCTAACATCCATCGTCATTTATCGACCCTGTCATGGCATTCCTGGAAATTACCCCACTGCTTAAAAAAGATTCACCATCTGGAAATTTGGGCTGTGAATCTTGCTTGCATCGCAGAATATTTTTTCTGCAGCTACCTCACGATTATACTGCTATGTCATGTACCGAGGATTTTAAAACGACACGGATTGTGGAAAGCTTCTTCTGCCCTGAAGCCTTGAACGAATGACACTATTATCGGGATAGAAACTAGGCCTGCTTTCGTACTTTCGAGTTCAGCAGAAAGAAATTTGTTGTACATATGTTTCGGATTTGTCTGGGGCATGCAGATGCCAAGAAGTGAGCTTAGAACTATTTAAGATGTATAGTGAGTATTCTAATGTAATGATTCATTCATATAGAGGAAAATTTGGAAGTTTAAAGAGAACAATTATAGCAATATACATGAATGTGCCTAGATCTTTCATGCAAGTGTTTATAAGTATACTGGTCGAACGAAGTTTGGCGTTTTTCGTTCAATCGAACCTTCAAGGAGCTCATCTCAATCGAAATCTCAACAAAATCAATCTTGTAAGTGAAGCTCTCTACCAAAAATCTCCACAAGAACACTTCCCATCCTTGAACAAATGGAACCTAACAGCATCTCTAACCAGAATCTCTCTTCCTGTAACCTTTGACATAAATTTAGTCGCGATATGACAATCATCGCACACCCGAAGGTTTTTCACCACCTTTATCGGCAACCCACGAGGAACGAAAATCAAGCCAAACGCAATCGCAAGCCTCTCGCTGTGATGACTCAGCATCTTCAGTTTCTCCGACTCCTCCACATCGTGCAAAACTGATTTCACGTCCGCCACATATCCTTCCTCCATCATTTTACGATTTACGTTTTCTAGCTCTGCATATATGCGATCAGTGAACGGGCTCGATTTGTCATCAGCAGTAAAAACGTGCACTCTGTTCTTGTACTTGATCCAGCTACAGCCTGGATCTTTCCTCACGCCTAAATCTCTCATCCCTCTTCGTAATCTCGCCACCTCATCCCATTTCCCTTTCGCAGCATATATGCTGACGAGCAAAACATGGCCCGCGGGGTTCTGCGGGTCCAGTTCGAGAAGAGACTCTGCGGCCCATTTCCCGATTTCCATGTTCCCTCGATTTCTGCACGAGCTAAGCAATGTAGCCCAGCCGATTACGTCTGGTTGGAAAGGCATTTGGAGTATGAAGTCTCTCGCCTCTTCCAAATTTCCGGCTCGACTGAATAAATCAATCATGCAAGTGTAATGATCGAGAATCGGCTTGATCCCAAATCTATCCGACATCAAAGCAAAATAACGACGGCCTTTCTCGACAAACCCTGCCCTACTGCACGCGGAAAGAACCCCGACGAAAGTAACCCCATCCGGTTTCAGACCGTAAGTCAACATCTCCTCGAATAAACTGATCGTCTCATCAGCCATTCCGAATTTGGCATAGCCCGACACCAAAGCGGTCCAAGAAACTTCATCCTTCAGTTGAATCTCGTTAAACAAAAAACGAGACTCCAAAATATTTCCACATTTAGCATACAAGGTAACGAGCGCGTTCGTCACAGTAATAAAAGAAATCATTCCCGACACGAGGGCTTGGCCATGAAACTGTGCTCCTTCTTCCAAGCTGGCAAGATTCGCACACGAGCTAATCACGCTACCTAAAGTGAACTCATCCGGGTCGACCCCATTTCTCTGCATCTCGCAAAAGAGCCGAACAGCTTCCTCACTGTACCCGTTTTGACCGTACGCAACTAACATGGCTGTCCAAGACACCATATTTTTGTTCCTCATCAGCCTAAAAACAGTCTCCGAGCTTTTTATGTCTCGACATTTAGAATACGCATCAAGAAGTGCACTAGCCACAAATACATTTCCCATGTGATCGGTCCTAATCGCGTACGAGTGAATCTGTTTACTTTCTATTAATGCCGAAAGACCTCCGCACGAATTCAAAACACTCCCGAACGTAAACTGATCCATATTCAAACCTTCGAGCCTCATTTCTCGAAATAAACCGAGCGCTTCTCTGTACAACCCATTCTGTGTTAGCCCACTGATCATACTAGTCCAAGAAATCGAGTCCTTCTCAGTCATACGCCCGAACAAATCACACGACTCTTCCACCATCCCACACCTCAAAAAACCCATCAGCATTGTATTGTAAATAACCAAATTCCTCTCAGGCAACTCGTCGAACACGAGCTCCGCATCAGCTATCGAACCGCATTTCGAGTACATGTCCACCAACGGGCTCCCCACGAAAACATACGACCCGAACCCGTATTTCACCACTTGCCCGTGAACAGCCCTCCCGAAACCCACCCACCCCTTGTTCGACAGCATCATCACGATCGTGGAAAGCGTGATCCTGTTCAGATTCTCCGAGCCGTTTCGCAGCATCAATCTATAAGCCTCGAGAGCCTTCTCGATCGACCCGCGCTTCACGTACCCCGAGATGATCAAGTTCCACGAAACCCCATCTTTACTCGGCATCGAATCAGAAACCTCCTGCATCCCCGCAATGTCCCCCTGCTTCGAATACGCGGAGAGAATGGTGTTCCATGAGAACTGGTTTGGACTGCGCATTTCGTCGAACACGTTGCGGGCATACGCGGTTTCGCCGAACTTGATGTAGGCGTTGATGAGGTTGTTCAGCAAGAATATTTCCGGGTTCATCAGGGTCCTGATTATGTGAGCATGAAGGTGTTTGGCTCGCTTCAGATTTTGACCTTCGCAGCATTGTTTCAGAAGTATACAGTAGTAAGAGTTGGAAGCGTACATTAGTTTTTCAAATTTATAAACTTACTGCACACGATTTATACTTTCATCAATATTTTCATACTGTCAATCTGTATCCACCAAATTCATAAAAAATAATTTATAAATTAATAATCTTTTTATATTAGAGATTTTTTTTTTATCTCGATTTGATATTTTGAATTAATAAAAATACTTATAAATTAATAATCTTTTAAAATCAATAAAATTTTCCAAAATATTTTCATTATTTTAATAAATACATCATAAACATTATTTTAATTATATTATAAATTCACATTCTTTTCTATAATTATCTTTTTGTGTGGTATATATATTAATTTATATAATTTTAGAATGCAAATTTTAGTTATTTGATAAATTTATTTATCATAACCAATGTTTTATATAAATAAAAAATAAAGTTTTAATTATTAAAACTTTATATAATCAAATAAAAAATAAAATTTTAATTAATATATTTAGATAATCAAAGAAGTCACAGTATAACCAATGTTTTATATAAATAAAAAATACAATTTTAATTATTAAAACTTTATATAATCAAATAAAAAATAAATACACCATGGTTGGATTAGGGTGTATTAGAGTGGATGGATTATTTAGGATGATTAATCAAGATAAAAAAATATTAATTTAATTAAAAATTATATTTTATTTAAATAGTCGTTTCCTAATTTATTTGTTTTCATTTTCTAATTTATGTATATTAAATATATTAATTAATATATAAGAATAAAAAAATCAAATATTTTATCATAAAAATAAGTGTTTTTAAATTAATAAAAAATATTGTTCTCGTATTTTGAATTAATAAAAATACTTGATAAATTAATAATTTTTTTTAATTACTACTAATAAAATTTCAGCGTCCAAGAATATTTTTATTTCTTGAATGTTTGAAATATAAAAAAAATCACTTTAAAATAAAATTATAATCTTACTTTATACCTAATTTTTAAATTTTATTTGCAACAAGTTATTTACTTTTGAACTTTAAATTATATTTTTATTATTTATCTTTTAATCAAAAATTAACATTTTGTTTTAATCTCGAATCACAGTTTCCCTAGTTTCCAAACTAGCGAGTGTATTATTTTGATAAAAGAAGTAAGAATAAAAAATAATTAAGAAATTAAAAAATAAATATAAAATTGTACGAGTGTATTATTTTGATAAAAGAAGTAAGAATAAAAAATAATTAAAAAATTAAAAAATAAATATAAAGTTGTACTCCATTGATTGAAATTAGGGAGAATTTTAATAAGAGGTATTTGATTGTACTCCATCCATATAAATTAGTTTATTCTAATTATAATTTAGAGAGTGCATACCAAATTTGCCTTTTTTATTTTTACAATAAAACTAAAATTTGAATTGTCAGTTAAAAAAACTACAAGTAACGGCTGCATACCCAAATAACAATTGTCAATTAGAAAAAAGAATAAATTTGCAAAAAAATTTGAATACACAAACACCGATCGTGTGAGAGGAAAAAAAAATACAAAAATTTAGGAAAAGAATAAATCTTAAAAAAAATGTGAGAAGAAAAAAAAATCTGCAAAAAAAAAAAATCTGCAAAAATATAGGAAAAATAATAAATTTACAAAATATATGAATACACAAGCACCAGCCTTGTGAAAGAAAAAAAAAATAAATCTGCAAAAATATAGAAAAAAATCTACAAAAATATGAAATTGAAACGTAAACCAATTAATTTCATTAAAAAATTGTTACATTCTAAATTCAAAATATAAAATACCCTTTTTTTTTCTTAAAACTCCTTGAAATTATGATTTTATATTAAAATAAAATAAAAATAATTTATTTATTGAAGTTAGAAAAAAAAAAGTGATTATAATGTTAAAAAATCAATAGACATAACAATTAGGGGTGATTGACGGGTACCCACATCCGAATTTTCCGGGTACCCGTACCCTAAAAAGTAAAAAAAAATCATTCCATAACTCGACCTTTTTTAGTAAATCGGGTATCCAATACTCGGGCCGGGTAATCGGTTACGGTAATCGAATACCTAAAATTACTCTAAAATTTTAATTAACAAAAATTCAATAAAAATATTCAAATTTATTTTATTTTCAACCAACCAATAATAAAAAAAAATTACAATCTATACATTTTACACAAAATCTAAATAAATATAAAAATTAATTACATGATTCATTGAAAATGAATAATCATCCTGAAATAGAAATACAAAAAATACATAACAAGGTATAAAAAATAAGTATTCATTCATAAAAATTTAAATAATCATAACAAATCATCATTTACAAAAATATTTATTATTTATCAAAATAATATTCATTTATAATTATTAAATCATATACTATGTGTATCATACTTTGTACATATAGAGTACGGTAGAAATTGCCCAAAAAATTATCAATCAAAGTTCAAAATTGTAATAAAAACAATAAAAACAATTTATTTTTTGCAATTTTTTTCACTATATTAAAAAAGAAATAACAACAACAACAACAATTATAATAATAATAATAATAATAATAATAATAATAATAATAATAAAAAAAATCTCAACACAATACACAAAATAAAATCATCTTTCATTCCTCTCAACTACGCAAAGGTATAATTTGCACCATTGCTCTCATCAGCCCTTGCATTGTTACTGCACAAAGGCTTCCTTGGAAACATCACGGCTCGGCTTTGGTGTGGGCGGGCGGAATCGACCCTGGAAAAAACAACAAGAAACGGAAGTCAATCAGTCGTAAGAACACAGACCGACAGATGTATTACTATTATGTAATGTTATACCGGTTACATCTTGGCTATGAAGATGAGCACTCGAGTTGACGCCCATGTGAACAATGCTGTGAAGTTCGTCTTCCCATTCGCTCAACAACTGTATTAAAAAACGAGCGAAAATTAGTTCTAACATACACATCAGTTCTAGGAATGAGATGCGAAGAAGACTTACTTGAGAGGTAGGTTCGTTGAAACCATTAGAGAGATCGATTGGTCTTCGAAGACTTTCGGATGGGTGATGAAGTGAAGGAAAAGGCATACTCATTTCGGGCGGGAACATGCTACCTCTATGTTGCGACATCTGCCGTTGATTTTAATCACGTTAAATTTAGACAAACGGGTTGTTTTGCAGTAACTGGTAAGGCGTATATATATGCTTACTACGTCTTTCGCTAGAAGTCCTTCGATATTGAAGTCCAGGCAAGGGTTCACCGTCGCGAGCTTCATCGACAGAAACTTAACGGGGGCGGAAATGGAATATAATACGAACAATCAGTTTTAAATTCGATTCATAGAAAGAAAATAAAAATCGGGAAGAGTAGTTCTTAATACCTCGACCTGCCTCTGTAGCGACTGCACGTAATTGATTATTTCATCGAGCATGACAGCTTTTCCAGTGACCTAAAATGTAAATCAAAAAGTTTATTATGAAATTTTCTTAACTATACGTAACGATTAACAACGAGACTTAACTAAACACTGCATTGTTATACCTTGTTGCAACCGGGAACAAGATCCTGAAGGAACGTCATCCTTTCACTGATCTTTTCCCTCCTTACCTACATTATCGACAAACCATTCAAAGGGGAAAAAAGATATCTTTTAGCTCACACTAGCATAAGCAATAACTAACAAAGACTATTATACCCTTTCGGCAAGGCTGTGGCTGTTTGTAGCCTGCCCTCTCCGTGCTCTGACGTGCATATACTCTTCCTTAGGCGGATCAGAACTTTGTGGTCCCTCCTCAACATTCTTACTAATCGAAGCCCTCTTTTTAACACCCCCCCTCGGTTTAATCTTGGCATTCTCCTTAGCAGACGACTGTAGGGCCTCGTTGCTTTCGTTACTCTTATCACCCTGCACGAAAATATCACTAAATTTAAAACTCTAAGCATGGTATTAAAAAAAAAAGTAACCGGCTTTGAATAAAAAGACCTCTGCAACTCCTCCTCTCTTTCGTTTTTTGGAGCCGACCCCTTTACTCGAAGACTCCTCTTGAACACACTGACCACTAAACTCAGCCAGCTCAACCATATTCTCACTGCCAAAACCCGAGTCGGATGGGCAACGAGGTGGGCCCCACGTCGGGGCAGAGGAAATCACGGTCAGGTTTTCGATCGGAATCATTCCGACTGTTAGATTATTTCCACTCACTCACTCAGCCAGTTGTGTCTGAAATCTAAATCAAGAATTCCATAATTTATGAATAAGAAGTTCACCCAGATCTCATAAATGTCACTGTAAGAAACATGATTAAAGAATGCCACTGCTACAATACAAAACACTGTGTTTTCTCAATTGAGATTATAACACCAAAATGCCATCAATGCTTACAGGGAAAATAAAACCCCCCCAAAAAAAAACAGAGATCAAGAAACAGTGTTTGAATCATAAATACAGTATGCCCATGTACTCACTCGTATTCAAAGACAAACCCTAATAATTACACACACAAACAGAGAATCATTATGGTACAGAATCGAAAGGGGGCAAGAGCAAGAAGACAGAAAAAGATACCATTTTTAATATTGTGGGGGTGCCTTCAAGAACCTCTGTACTGTTTCCAATAGAGAAAAAGGAAGCAACTTTATTTTCAGAAAATGAAGTTTATGGTATTATTTGTTGTTCAAAGTTTGAGACTGTAATGCGTCTGTAGAGCGAGCGAACTGAGGATTCAAGAAAACAATAAATAAGGAGAGAGAGAGTTAGTGAGGAACAGGGCCAACAGGGGATCAGGGAGCAGTGAGAGTGGGGATGGATGGATATGGGGTAGAGAAAAATTAAGAAATTTAAATTACTAAAAAATTGGGGTTGGTTAATTTTGAAGGAAGTGAAAAGGAAAGCTCAAGGAGAGAGATATATATATATAGAGAGAGAGAGAGATGCTGCATAAAAACTTGAGCTCAAATCATTTGACCTGCAAGCAACAACACTCCACACAGTCCACAATAAAAATGTTTAATTTTAATTTTTTGTTTAAAAAAATACCTTTTTTATATTTTAAAAATAAAATAATTGAGAGAAAAGATACGTTCTACTAGTATATAAAAAATAAATAAAAATTAATGTATATTTTAAAATAAATTTTTTTGAACAATAATAATTGTTTTTGAAATGCGACTATGGAACATTCGTTTAAAGAAAACGTGATCAATTCATTGGGACAAGTTAAGTATTCAAATGTAGTAAGATTTCAATAAATTGCAAATGAATAATTGCACAAGAGATTATGAGCGATCTACAATCACAATGATTATCATATCGAATGATCAAGTATATATTTCAAAAATTGGACTAAAATAACTCGTGCAAAATTCTAAATAACGAAGCTTGAGGATGTCAAGCTTACATTTGAATTGATGTTTGCCTCTAGGGTAAAAAAACACCCTTATTCTCAAATTTGACCATTTCTTTGCAAGTTCAATTTGGACCCAAAGAATGGTCCTTTCTATAGTTTGGTCCCGAAAAATTATATTTGTCACATCACAATATGATACATGAACATAGGCAAAGAAATATGCAAGGTTACAAGCCTCATGTTCTTTAGATGAACTTATAGCTAATTTCATTTTTTTTCTTTCATTTAAAAAATTATTTAAACAAAAAAAACTCATATCATTGTCAATTGTCATCATCACTATGTTGACAAGCCCATTCGGCCCACCAAACAGTGGGCATTTTCAAGTGGCAAGTCATGTGGGCTTAATACATTGAAAACGGCCCAGTTGTAATCACATCAAGCCTTTTTGAATGTCAATATCCTCCCAACAATTTTGTACCAAAAATAGAAATGTTTGGCGAGGCCCACTTTATTATTATTATCTAATACTATCAACATGGTTATTATTGATTGCACTACATATTCACAAAAATGGAAAATAAATAAATGAAATGAAAAACTATAGTAACACTCAATAGTATAATGAGTTATTGAGGGCTTCACCAAACAATACAATTATTCAACATCAAACAAATGAAGAAAAGTGGTACATGGCCTTTCGATGATACTAATTAATAACCAATCTCTTCAAGATGTGAAAAGGTACGTACGTTCGTGACTTCGCGAGTTTGCATTTGAATTCTATACAAATTAAATTATTTTGATTGGAATTGAATTTTGTTCGGGATGTCTATTATTTTTATTCAAATTTTTTGTGAAATATGAATATAAATCACATTTCATATGCAAAGTCATTAAATTTCAAATCACATCAATAATAATTAAGAGAACAATGAAATACATAGTATGAAGTATAGGACATGCACGTGAATATAACCTTGAATATTCTCACATTCTTATTATTGGTGATTATGTCAGATAAATAAAGCTCATATATATCCATCAATCATTCATTCACTCATTACATCAAACTAATAATGATTATTTCTTTAGATCCAATCCAATTAATTGATTAGTATTTAGTAAGTAGATAAATAAATATTTATGAGAATAAACTATGGGCTAATATTGATTCACAATGAGAAGGTGATGAATTCAGATAATAGGTTGTGAATTCAACTCGATATTTATGAGAATACTATGGGCTAATATTAATTTTGCAATATGCATGAATATCGTCCGTTGAAATGACTTAATTGATCGAACGATATTCATGCAGATCGAAAAATTAATAATGCATGAAATGAAAGTCATATTTGGATGATCAGATTCAATAAATATTTTCGATTCATAAAAAAGTATGTATAGCTTGTTTGCATTTTTAAATATTTTCTCCATTCGTCTAATTAAATTAATTTTACTTATCATTTTGATTTTTTTTAAAATTAATTTCATTTCATTTTTTGTTTACTTAAAAATATATTATCAAATAATTACAATCATATAAACCATTTTATCCAATAAAATTTATGTTATGGTTTATATTTTATTAAAGAACAACATATTTTGGGACCTACACCTGGGCTTGATGTTCTGAGTCCGTGATGAGACAATGTTTGACCATTGTACTATTCAACATTTATTATTATTCTATGCAACATGATTCTCTATATTTGTTTATTTTAAATGTTGCCTTCTCACGTAATTAAAGGCCATTTAATATAATCTTATCTAATAATAAATACTATTAAACCTCATTTTTTTTTTAATTACAAATGCAAATTATAGTTAATTATTCATATTTTAAAAAATTAAAAATTCATAATGAAACTTTAAAGTGTAATTATTTACACATTTACTTACACGTACCATTTGATGAGACAGTACTATGGGGACGGAGTATCTAAGGCGGCCCACATTCTCCAAACAAATGAAAACGCTCCACGTCATCACCCTGGCCCACTGGAAAACAGGTTCACCTGCGCGGTCCACACAGAATCACTCCCCTGCCTTAAAAGTTGAACAAAGAACCAAGCTTTTTTAACTCAAGTGTGAGAGACTGGTGTGTTTTTGTGTGTATTTTCTCTGCAACAGAGCTGGGTTTTTTTAGTAGACTCTCAGAATTGAAGTAAAAAAAGGTAGAAATTGGGCAAAAAAATTCAATCTTTTTTTGCCCTTCATTATTTATTTAGTTTTCTGCATATATGTATATTATATGCCTCTCATTTCTTTTGTGTATGTATTAATTTTATCGCTTCATTTTATGAATTGAATGTCTTATTGATGTGGGTTTTGTTTATTTTCTTGAAATCTGCACGCAGAGCAAATCTTTAGTGGTATGTGTTTGGAAAAAATTGAGTCTTTACGGAGTAAATAAAATAAATAATCAAAAATTAATAATGTGGGCTTGTTGTTGTTTTGTAGAAACTGTTCTCTTGTGGTATGTGTTTGGGAAAAATTGAGTCTTTAGGGTTTGGCAAGTTTGAATTTTTATCGATCTTTTACGAGTTCCTTTCTGTTTGTTTCCCCCCCCAACTCGTTGCTGTTAGGTTGTTCACAGTTCACACCAACAACATTTGTTTTTTATATGAGTTTCTTCATTTGGTTTTGTTATGTAATGAATCGAAAATAAGTTAGTAATGTTGTTCTGGTTTTATGTACATTGCTTTATTTTGTGAGTTCAACATAATTCGTGGCACGAACGTATGGAACGAACGTGTAAAATTCTCGTTGCTCTCAAAAGTCAACAAAGATATCGACAGGTGGGGTGACATGCGTCGAAAAGGGTCGACGTGCGTTAATTTGTTACTCAGATTACCCCGTCATTATCTTGAACTGAAATGGAAAAAACTTGATTTGTCCGGGGTTTCATATATGCATAACATTTCTCTGAACATTTTAGTGACATTTTACGGATTACCTTACTTATGGCTGTGTGATAACACTATAAATCTTATGTGCATTACTATAATTTTCAAATTCTAAATCATAATTAAATTGAATTACAAAAACCACTCCCGAGGTTTGAGTAATTAGGCCAAACCTCGGGGGTAGTTTTTGAAATTCACCCTTAATCTTAGATGACATGTCATGTTTCTCATTCAAAACCACATTTTTTTTATTCTAAAGGATGCACCAGCACTCGAGACTGTCGAGGAAGATTTCCGTTCGATCCAGCCGATTTTCATTTTCCTTTTCCTTTTCGTGCAAACAACACTGGTCATGATTATGCTGGTCGGGGGACATGCTCGAGCCAAGGGAAACCGATATTCCTGTTTTGTTCCTCATCTTTGTCGTGCTTCCCCTCGTTAGTTACTTCTTATTAGGGAAATGGAGTGAGTCCGCGAAGAGTAAAGACGTGATAAGTTTAGTCGACAATATGGCAGTCGGCTGTGTTGGGCCTGCAATGCAGCTGCCGAGCAACGCGATTCGTCAGTGCGCAAGATGCTTGGGCTCAGCCAAGACCCGTTGTTCGCAGTGCAAGTCTGTTTGGTACTGGTAAGACAATTTCTTCGCCTTCAATTCGGTTTTTCGATTATTGAAATTAAGAAAATAAAAACCGTGTGTGTAGTTCTGGACGCTGTCAGATTACTCACTGGCGGCAAGTTCACAAGCTCGAGTGCCGGCAATCGGGAAAAGACTATAACAGGTCGTTTCTTAACCCTGGCTCGATTGAAGGACTCTTGCCAAGAGCAGCTGATGATCTAAAAATCTCGTCTTTTTCTCTGGCAGCGGAAGATGTTTGTGTGAGCATTATTGTTTTTTCTGCATTGGGATACACGTGTATTTAGTTCTATGTACTTGGTTAATTACAAATATGCCATTGACGTTTAGCCTAACTATATAAGTAAAAAATTACTATATATGATATATCTTCATAATAATAGTATATTGCTTGTTGCAGCCGGGAAACGATGATTTTGTCCTCCTGGAACGTGATGCGGACACGTGTAATGGATTCAAGAGTGGAAATAGTGATTTGATCTTGCATGAGAGTAGCATTAATGCAATAGATCATGGAAATAAATACGAGGCCATGAACTCGTCAACTGCAGCATTCAGTGGCACAAATGCTGATGGTGGCCGCATGGATTTGAGAAAAAGAGAACACTCGTCTCAGAAAAGAATCCCGTGCAGCGACGAAACAAAGGGGGCGAAAAGGAGTGCCAAATCAAGAATTGTCTCGCCTTCCAATGGAACCGAACTGCATAATAAATCTCTGAAATCAAGGGCTGAAACTGCAAATAAATCAAGCCTTATAAAGAATGTCTTACAGGAAAACCATGGGGTTGCGAACCTGGGGAACACGAGGGCGACGAGTATGAAAAAGTCGATGAAAACCGAGCATCAACAGCATTTAGAAAATGGCACCAATAGGTGTAAAAAAATGAAGGTCACTACCTCCCCCCCCCACCTCCATTGCTTAATTGATGATATCTTATAACATAAATAGACCTTGACCAAGAAATTCATCATATTGAAAACATATGAATTGGCAGATGATTTTTCCATATGAAGAATTTGTGAAGTGCTTTCAGTTTGAAGTTTTCAACGTGGCACCTAGAGGACTCGTGAATTGTGGAAATAGGTAAATTATGTTTTTTTACTTTTTTTTCTCTTGCATTATAAATTTGGGTAATCACAGAACATACCTATGAAGTTTGGCTTAATTACGAAACCCCCCCAGCTAGCACAAGGTTTTGTTTAGTGTTGAAATTAAGGGGCTAACCTTAGTTAAAAAAATGATCTTTCTCTATTCTTTGCAGTTGCTATGCGAATGCAGTATTGCAGTGTCTGACATGGACAAAGCCTCTGATCATTTATCTTCTTCGCCAGTCGCATTCTAGAGCTGGTACTCGCCTTTTCATAAGTTGCTAAAAAAAGCCACAACATTAGCAGAGTTTACAACAATATCGTTCGTCCAATTTAACGCGTGCAGGGTGCGTGAAAGATTGGTGCCTCATGTGTGAACTAGAGCAGCTTGTGAGGATGCTAAGAGAAAATGGGGGCCCGCTATCTCCCGTGAACATTCTTACGTATATTAGAAGTCTTAATTCCCAGATTGGTGATGGAAGCCAGGAAGATGCTCACGAGTTTTTAAGGTCTTTTTTCTTTCCAACCAAATTTAAAATTCTGGGTATTTATCATTATGATTAACTTCGTAGAATCCATTGCTTATGCTCAGGCTTCTTGTGGCCTCGATGCAATCAATATGTCTCGAAGGCTTTGGCGGAGAAAATTCCGTTGATCCCAGGCTGCAAGATACAACTTTTATACAACACGTTTTTGGTGGATGCCTTCGATCGAAGGTCAAATGTTTGAGATGTCACCATGAGTCCGAGCGGCATGAGAATATGATGGACCTGACCCTCGAGATATTTGGTTGGGTCGAGTCTTTGGAGGACGCGCTCACGCAGTTCACTAGCTCGGAAGATCTTGATGGAGATAACATGTATAGATGCGCAAGGTGACTTAAATCCTATCTTTTTTTTTTTGGTCAAATACATACGTTTATTTTTATTGATACGAATGGAAATTGAATAAAGGTGCGCTACGTATGTTCGGGCACGAAAGCAGTTCAAGATTCAAGAGGCTCCGAATATCCTGACTATTGTACTGAAGAGATTTCAGGTAAAAGCTTTTTCTTGCTTTTTACGCGCTGTTAAAGTTTTGCTGTGCTATTTAGGCACCATTTTCACAACCTCGATTATTTACCAGGAGGGAAAATATGGCAAGATTAATAAATGCATCACTTTCCCGGAAATGCTCGATATGATTCCGTTTATGACCGGAGCACACGACATACCTCCGCTGTACATGCTTTACGCTGTGGTTGTGCACTTAGACACATCCAATGCTTCGTTTTCCGGTCATTACATTTCGTATGTGAAAGACCCGCACGGCAATTGGTTCAGGATCGATGATACCGAGGTAATTAAGAGCCTGCGCTATATCAACACACATAAATATACAGTCCCAAATTTTCTAAAGTTCTGTTTTTGGATTTATATGCAGGTCCACCCGGTCGAATCGAGCCAGGTGATGTCTGAAGGAGCATATATTCTGTTCTACAAGAGGTAAGCTTTCTGAATCTTGATACGATAAAAAAAACCCAGAAATCTAACATGTTATTTCCAGGTCATATCCCCGACCCATCAGAAAATCCGCCCGACATCAAACTCCCCCACAGGCACCGCCCAGAAAAAACGAAAAGGCCCTGTTGAGAGAAAACAAAAGCGGTCCGAAAACTTACGTTGACTTCTCAGATGCGGCTACAAGCGACTGGTCCCACTTCACGGGCTCGGACGACTCGTCTTTCACTACCGAGAGCACTCGGGACTCGTTCAGCACGTTGGATCACGCAGACCTTCCTTTTGCCTCGATTTTCAGCTCTTTGTATCCTGCAGAGAGAGCCACCAATGCGTTTAACGCTTTTACGGGGAGCGAGATTCTGACGAGATTCGCGAGGGATGGGGATGATGTGAAGGCAAGTTATGGTAGTCATGAGGTAAGGAAAGGGAGGCCTCAAACTTCTTTCCATTGTATAATATGATTATGATGATCCTTAGTGTTTTTTTTTCTTTTTTTTTTTTTTTGATGCATGCCTCATAATTTTGGGCTTTCAAGTATTGGTATGAGGCATAGGAGTAATTAATTAGTTTTTAGTATCCAAGGAACATGAAAAATGTTCTTGCTTAATTGTTGTTTTTTTTCCTCAAGGGTAATTAATTGCAAATTTGCCCACGAGGTTTGGGGTAATTACAAAAAAACCTTTTTTTTTGATGTCTTGTAGACTTGTAGTACCAACCTTTCATCTGATTATTTGTACATTTGGAAAAAATGAAGGATGTAATTGTACACATAAGAGTTAAGACAGAAAGTTGGGGGTAATTTATTAATATATAGAAAAGTTGGGGTTAATTTATTAATATATAGAAAAGTTGGGGTGTAAAAAAATAAATATCAACAGTAACTTTCTGTATGTTCTCCAAAGCCACAATGAAATTAAGTATTGCATTCTCTCTTTATAAACTGCCTTAGAGCAGTGATGAGAGGAAGAGGATTCTCGAGGTGTACGGCATGTCCAGCTTTCGGAATTTCAGTTACGGGCGGCGAATTCTTACTTCCGTTTTCGTGGGTGATTTTCGTGTACATCTCGTGAGCGATTTTCTTGAATTTCGCATCCTTTCCTCCCACTACAATCTGAAGCGGCACCTTGCAGCTCTTCAGATCTTCCCACAATGATCTGTTTCGAAAAATAAATGGAGTTTTTTGTAATTAGGGTAAACCTCAGGGTATTTCCGTATTTGTAGAATGTGGAAACTTACGGTTGCCTTCCGATGCTTAAACCGGACAAAACTTTGCCGAGAGTTTGCAGGTCACCATGCTGCGAACGATCGCTGATTATCCGCTTGAAGTTCGGATGAGTTCTTAAGCTGCGAGACGAAAAACCGGTAAGAAGTTGATTCGTAAAATTTCCATCAAAGGTAAACAGTAAATTACAACAGATTTTACCTAGCCCACAGTCCTTCGGCATACCAAGTCTCCGTAAAAAAATCTAACCCGTTAGAGACGAGAGCGCTAGCTCTGAAGTCGTCTTTCGCACTACGGATCGCTCTCGCGTCGCTATCGATCAAGCCCGGGCTCCCGGATATTACAACAGCTCTTTCAACCTTTTACAGCACAAAAATGTGAGAGTAATCGAAGAATTCAGACACTGCATTTATAGCTCAAGGGCGTAAAACGTACCTTGTCACTGCGTTTCAGAGCTGTGTATAACGAGATTCTAGCTCCCATCGAGTACCCGACGAGTATGACCTTGCGTGGAGAGATATTGCTCAGCACTTTGCATAAGATGTCAACCACAAAATCCATTGATAAGTCGGGTTGATCTGGACCATCGATACCCTTGTATCGAAGCCTCGATCCGCCGTGACCGGGAAGATCAATCGCGACGCATCTCGTGGAGCTCGAGATCGCCTTCATGACGGGAATCCAATCTCGACTGGTTCCGAGAAATCCGTGAAGAAACACAACTACAGTACCCTGCATTCATAGGAAGAAGATTGAAGAATATGGCACTAGTAAAAACTAAAAACTACCCTGAAGTTTCGGGTATTTACAAAACAGCTCGAAAAAGTTCGGAAATCGCCAAACCACCCCTTCGAATTCGACTCTTTTTGAATTTATGAGGTAACTATGATATTTATACAAATGGAAGGGGGGACTTTTAAAGTAATAAAAACCTCAAGGTCTTATTTGTAATTTTGAAAGATATTGTTTTGTAATTAGACTACAGCACCCTGCATTCATAGGAAGATTGATGAATGTGGCATTAGTAAAAACTACCCCTGAAGTTTCGGGTATTTACAAAACAGCTTAAAAAATTACCCTGTAATTTTGAAAGATTTTGTTTTGTAATTAGACTAAACTACAGGGGCTGTTTTGCAAATAACTCATATTTAAGTACTCACATCAATGCTTTCACCCATTTCCAGCACATTTGTAGTGAAGGAGACACCCTCCTCATCAACCTCCAACTGATATTCCCTCACTTGCTCTGTAACAAAACTCCTACAAATTGCTTTCCGATTCATTCGGCAATCCCGGAAGAATCGACCCGCATCGACAGCATCCGCCTCGACGAATCCACTGCCTCGATCCCGACGTATATTCAGATTCTCCTCCGTCACAGATTCCTCAAACCACCTGTAGGTTCCGAAGCCGTGAGCTGTGACAGGCACGGGCCCCACGTTCGTCGACTCGCGTATGTCAGCATTTTGCAGGTCGAGGTAATGCGCGAACTGGATGTAAGCAGACAAACCGAGCGAGCTCTCGAATGCTGCGCTGACGACGGCCATCTTTCCGTGCTGGTGGGCCCACCTCGCGATCAGAGCTGAATTTTCGAAGCCTCCAACCACACTCGGCTTGATCACAAGACCGACTACTCCTGTGTGGCTGTATTTCTCGAGGACCTCGAGAGGATTATTATCACCGATGGAGTTGAGCGTTTCGTCCAATGCCACAGGTAAGCCCGTTTCTTCGCAGAATCTCATTATATCTTCCTCGTTTTTTACAGGCTCCTGATAGATATCGCGTACAATGTAAAAGACGAAGTCTTGAAAAATGGGTCGTTGGAAATTCTTCGTATCATACCTCGATATATTGCAAGAAGCAATCTTTCACGGAGTGAGCAAACTCGACAGCTTCGTCGTAGTTCCACTTCTTGTTTGCATCCACACGAAGCACAATGTGTGGTCCCACTTTTCTCCTCACTTCTTTTATCGTCTCGATGTCTTCGTTGGGGTCAGCTCGACGTGCAACCTATAACCGACAATGGAAAGTACGTTAGCTTTCTTTTTTTTTAAGTGTGTGATATCGGAAAAATCTTACCTTTATTTTGATGGCAGTAAATCCTTCAGCAACGAGGTTGGAGGCTACAAGAGCTGTCTCCATCGGACTCCCGTAGGAGTCGATCAAGGCGCAAATTCGAACGTCGGATGATTTCTTCGAAGATTCTTCTCGTAGCGGATTGAGTATGTCGAGTAAAGTGCAGTTTTGTCTGCTTGCGATTGCACCGAGGAGAGCCATCTCCAATCCACACCGGACACTCGGAAAGATCGAACCTGGCTGTAAAAGTAAAAAGTGTTCGACTTTTGAGTAAAACCGACAATCACTCATCGGGAAAATATAGAACTTACCGGAATTCCTAAAACGTTCCATATCCATGAAGAAAACGAGCATTTCAATAGAGGCAGAGTGTTGCTGATCGTCTTTCCTTGTACGACGTGAATAAGAAACCGAAGCTGCTCTTCCACGTCGAGCAAATTCTCTTTGTGGATTTCTAGTGGGGCAACCTCGCCATATCCAGTACTACCATCGTCAAGTGATAGACTGATAACGAAACCTTCTCTGTTCGTAATCTTGGAATCCGCAGAAGCTGAAGTAGGCGGTGCGTTTAGCCGAACCCTGTTGTAAGTTGGAACCGTAAAACAAATGAATCGAGTTCAGTGATATTTCTGTTATACACGAAATTCTCACCGGTACAGAGAGTAACCCATATTATCGATTTTGTAATCTCGCAGGTTTGAACTCTTCGTGAGGATGTTGAAAGCGTGTTCTGAGGCCTTTCGGGTAAAGTTCCTCAAGTTACTGAGAAGTAAAAACGTTAGTTCACTGTGGTAAGGTTGGTTTTTCGGAAAAAAAAAAAAGGGACTACGTACCTATGAATAGCGACGTTCGAATCAATGTCGCTCTCGACTTCCACTATACAATCAACTTCTTCTCTTTGTGACGTGAACAATGCGTTTTGCAGCTCCTTTTTTGTTTGCACTCGGACGTGCTTCACACTGCACGGAAAAAAAATCGCTCAGAGTCCGGGAATTCGATCAGTAGAAATGAAAAATGAAAATTCATACCCGTGCGCGAGACATAAGTCGCGTATTGAGACATCGTGGGATGTGTAGAAAAACTGATCGAGAATATTTCTGTCGGTGGTATTCGCAACAGGTAGTTGACTGAAGATGGCACCACCGTGATTGTTGAGCACGAGTATGACCATCGGTTTTCGAGATGTCCTTGAGTAGAGAAAATAAACGTACATTACTAACAGCGAACGAAAAACGACGGAACTAAAGTCAGACGGGTGAGTCTCTACCGTTGTCTCAGCAGAGCCAACCCGTTTGTATCGTGCAGAAACGAAACATCTCCGATCACAAGAAGCACCTGATAAAAAAAAAAAAAAAGAGTATGCATAAGATAAACACAGCTGAGGTTATATTCGTCTTATTACTTACTCTTTTGTTGCAGCCGACTGAGAATCCGATAGCAGTGCTGATGAGGCCGTCTATACCGCTCGCGCCCCTATTCCCGCTAACGTGCACCGGATGACATGTCAAACCCGCACTCATCATCAGAGCACTGCTGTGATCGCACTTCACCCAATTACTCCCGTACATGTCCCCATCGCGTATCGGCATGCTGTTTCCGTAAAACAAGGCGGACCCGCAACGGAGCGTCTCGAAGACTTTCCTCGCCACGTAAGGCTCGGTCAACGCTCGTTCGGAGTTGACCAAAAACGACGTCTCCCACGCAGCAGTCGTGTCCAAACCTCGTATAAACTCCCTCCACTTCTCGCTCCCAGAGGATGTGGGGCATGATTTAATCATCCGATAACTGAATTCGCTGACTGTACTTTGGATCCTATGTGTCACGATGTAAGAAGGATCGTGTCTGCCCGGGTGATCGTCGACCATGATGTAAGGACAAGGACAGCATTTCTCGATCATCTGCGAAATGCGTCTCCCGGTTATGCGACTTCCGATCTGTATCACAACGTCGGCTTTCATCCAATCTCGGAAAGAATCCGACAGCAAAAGCTGATCGATCTGATCGACGAACAGAATCTGCTTTCTGTCGAGAAACGAGCTCAGGTACTTCCTCAACCGTAAGCCCGACTGGATATCCACCACCACCGGCCACGACAAATGTTCAGCCAGCAATAAAGCCGCCCACATTTCGTCCTCTTTATGAATCGAGCCCAGCACTAAAATCCCACGCCTCGCCCCTCCGACCAGCTTCATCGCTTCATCCATGGGCCCGCTTAGGGAAGAAGAATCTTTTATCGGAAAGTACGAGGTAAACGGTTTCGCGTTCGAGATCCAGACATCTAATCCGTTAAGACAGTCGCGATTCCAGTCTCTTGTAGTGCTCGCTAATGGTTCTCGGAAAGGGCAGTTGATGTGCGTGGGGCCGGTTGGCGATGACGTGGATTTAAAGACAGCTGCGTCGATTGTCGTGAGGAGGTATTTGGCGGATATTTCGTCGGAGGGGGGCGGGAGGCTGAAGAAGCTCCTTACGAACGATCCGTAATGGTTGACCTGATTGATTGCTTGGTTTGACCCGACGTCTACGAGCTCGAGAGGGCGGTCGGCAGTTAGCAACAGCATCGGGACGAAGCTCTGGCTAGCCTCCACCACCTTTTTTTTTTACACACACCGTAAAAAGTAAATTCGAGGGAGGGTAAAAGAAAAACGGAGGAGAAGTCGAGTTTTTTTGGAACTCACGGCGGGAAAAAGATTCGAGACGGCTGTTCCTGATGAAGTTATAACGACTGCCGGTTTTCCTGAGCCTTTGGCGTAGCCGAGAGCGTGGAATGCGAGGGATCTTTCGTCGATGCAAGCGACACATGTCGTGAGGGGGTGAGTAGCAGCGGCGATTGTCAGGGGAGACGAACGAGATCCGGGCGCTACACAGAAATACTTGAGAAAAAAAAAACAATGAATTAGAGAAGTAATTAAAAGGCGTATATATAACGGGTTCTGATATGTGTAGTCTTACTGTCAGACCGAGTCGAGTGCATTCCTCGACTATGAGGTACGCCCACAAAGCGTTGATGTTGGGGAAATCTTGAGGGGCGTTGTCGACTGATTTGATTTCGTCTCTTGGGTGAAGTAGTGTGTTGTTTGAGATGGATAAAGTTGGTGAAAGCCGGGCGACAAACTGAGTGAAGCGAGACGAAGCATCTCCCTAGGCAAATCGAAATGGTGAGCTATTACGACGATAAGGGCGAAAAGGTCATTTCGTCTTCGGATAAAAACGGAATCTTTACCAGTTCCGAGGTGCTGGCTGGAAGATGCTTCCCGTCGAACAGCAGAGCATTTGCACGTACCATTTCCTCGTGTTTTTCTGCATTGCTCAACTTTGAAAGAGAAGACCGAATCAACTGGCTTCCGTTTCCACACGTGTATCTTCGTGCCTTAAACCAAGAAACCGGATCAGATGAAAATAATAACACTCAGTCACTCACAAAGTTATTTTTTACTACCTGGTCAAAAGTGAGTTCGAATCTTCGAATTGATTCGCTGAAGGTACAGATTGACGAGTTGTCCCATGCCAATGTCGCAGTCAAAAAGGGGATATCTTCGAATTCATCCAACTCAATCTGTTCGATTAGACGAGCAATAAGTACATGTCGTCAAAACTCAAAGTAAATGTGCGATTTACCTGAGGGATGAAAAAGTAATATGAACCACTTTGAGGCTTTATGGTCGACGTATTAATGTCAAACTCGATATCCAAGAAACCATAAGCCTTCGAAGAAGTTGGTTCAGCCGAAAGACATCTGCAAAAATATGACATTAGCATTAAGGGTCGGGCAAAGCGAATTAAAAAGGAAACGAAATTCACCTTCGTACGCCATTGCTTTTTACAGAAGCATGAGGAGAACAATCCTTGAAGACAACAGCTGAACCAATACCAAAAACGCCCCTGGTTCTTCCAAGAGAGAGTGAATTATACGTGGGGTTCTCCTCGTTGGAGAGGAAGAACGAAGGAAACACATCTGATAGCTCCGGTTGAGAGCAAAACCAGTTCAATGCTTTTGCACTCGGTGGCACTGCAAGCTATGAATATAAAAAAAAACAATAATCAAACAACATTTCATCGTTTTTTTTCCTCTTATCAATTCAATCACCAATTCACTACAAAATCACCATTTGAAGATTGACTATCATCGCATTTTTCACATCATAACCGAGTCACACGCTTATACACATTTCAATAAACAGCCATTTCCATAATATTCTCAACCCAAAACAATAAAAACAAAAATCGAACTGTTGGTCGGTATCTTTGACTTTCGAATGTACCTGGAATCGGTACATCCCGGATGAAGAAGAGGGCGGGTTCGACTTCAACCCCTCGACAGCCTCCTTAATCCTGTCGAGCCCTTGCTCTAAACTCAGTGCCGGAGCCAAATTACGGGTAATGCAGGTGTTCACCAGCAATGCAGCTTCTTTAGCATCCAATGCTTCTTTACCAATCCCCATAGAACTTCTCACCACCTGAAATCAAGATCAAACAACAAAATAAAAATTCAATTTCTCAAAAAAAAAAAAAAAGAACAATAAAAATCAAATCTTGGAGCTTGAATCACCGTGGAAATGGGGTGTCGGCGGAGGGAAAAGGGAGGTAGGCGCGGCGGAGCATGTTTGAGGAGGTGGGCCCGCTTGGAAATCGTGATTAAGGTTTTTTGGTGTGGAGATAGTGAAAATGGGAGTGTGATTTGGGAGTGTCGTAAGGTGAAGAATGAGTTCATTGGTAATGGAAGGTTCGAAGAGGAGAGGGAAATGAAGAACTCACAATTGCTTGTAATGTATGTATGTATATATATATATATATACAATTTTTTTTGTTGTGTTGTTGATTTTTTGCAATATTGTTAGAATTAATTAAATACAGTTAGGCCGTGGAAAATCATGGTAATCGGGGCGTTGATTATTTTTGAACGTGTAACATGACACGATTAAATATTTAATTAGTCCACGAGTTTCGCACTCACTTATTACTACGTCTTTTTGAATTCGGTTTATTTCATTTTTTATTTATTAAAATTATTTTAACACAAATTATTATACTCAATAATCACGACAACATATAAAAATACACTAATAAAATATCATACGGACTTACGGAGTATGAAGTTTGATCAAAGTCACATTTAATGAGATGATCAAATCCGATTTTATGGATTTGCAACCAGCCCAAGTTTGGGCTGTACAAACGTTGGCCCAAATGTACGGGAATATCCATCCCCACCAAATCCTTTATCAAAAGCCCAAATTTTAGAAAACCAATCTAATCACGACACGTGTTGCATTTGTGTGTAGAAATTTGGAAGGGTCCCTTTGCACCTGATTCATGATATTATTACTTGAAAATGATATTTGAACTCTCCCAAACAAATAAAAAAAAAATCGGATTAATAGTCACATTTTCTTTTATAAATTATAAAGATAGTGTGATCATTGATCCCATACGAAAAGAGTAAATGGAATCATTAAAAGAGTTATACGCTTTGAGAATTAAAAGTGATGATATTATTTAAATTACATATATATATAGCCTCTCTTCCAACACAATGGTCACACTTTCTTTGTAATTATTCCAACACAATGGTCACACTTTCTTTGTAATTTACAAAGAAAGTGTAACTATTATGTTAAAACAAAAGTAAGTATATAATGAAATCTTACCAATTTGATGCATTTTTGACTAAGGAATGGATGATTAATTGAGTAATGTAGATTAGTAATTAGTTAGTGGTAAATGAAATCAAGAAGATACTAATGGAGGCACACAAGTGGGGAAAAAAATCACAAAAGGTGTTGTAAAAAAGCCATATATGTATGTGTGAATTTGACAAAATGTTTGTGCCACCATTTTCATGTTTTATAGGTTCAAAGGTGAATATAAGTATTGAGCACTTCCTAGTAATGCCAATGTCTAAGCATGCCAAGTACATTGTTGATACGTTTATTGACTTTTTTTCTTTTGTTGTGCTTTCAACTTTATCATCTTGATTACTATTTTAAAATTTTGATTTTTGACAATTTGGATTGAGATAAAATATAAAAATTGATAATAACATATTGTTTTATAAGTTCTGATCATGCTTTTATGCAAATCGAGCGTTTGACGGTGTCATTTTTAATATAGTTAGTTTCAAGGATTTTATTGTTAATTGGTGATACAAATTTTAAGAAAATTTATATTTTTTTCTTGGAAAGATAAAATTGTTAATTTTTTATTTTATTTTAAAGTGTCAAATATTTGAAAGATTGACAAAAATAATATACAAACATTTAGGGATGAAGGATATATTTGCTAATGAATCCTCTAATTAGTAATTAGTAATTCTACTCCATAATTTAACCTAGAAGGGTGTATTGTTAATTCTATTCTATATACTATATTATGAAAATTTTAATATAATTATAATAGTACTTATTTTTTTTGTACGCAATACATTTATTACTTTTGTACATTAATTAAATGTGTTAAAGAGTCGTGCAATTATTAATTAGCTTAATTTTAAGATTAATTTGTGGCTCACACGAAACCTTAACATGTCATAAGTGGCGATTATTTAATTAATTAATGAGGGTGATAGAATAGTTGATTAGTGCTAATACTAAGCTCTAGGCCACACAAATCTTGATTAAGTAATACTTTTAATTATTTACATGAAAATTAGTGCCTAATTAATTAAAATTTTATTATTCTAAGTATGCCAACATTCCCCACCATTAAACGTATCGGACAAAGTACAAAAGTTTAATGAAAAATATAACGTTGAGTATATAACATGATTTCTTGTAAAGTCCGTAGTATTGAGACATTTTTCAAAAGTATTTATAATGTTGTTATTCAAAAGTAAACACATAATATCTTGTTGATACTTGTAACATATTCGATTCATTTAAGCATTTTGGAGAGCTTTAAAATCATCTCACATTTTAATAGATAATATTCTCGTTGTATGACTTACTTTCCATTACCAATCATCCGTGCAAGATTCAAGAAGTTGCCTACGAGTACTTACATCAACTTATGAGTAGAGCACTTGATCGCGCATGCGACTTAGTTTTTGCAATTTCGATCAGCGAACACTCCAATACCATTTGTAACGCTTTACCGAAACTCGATCTTTATGACTCAGTTACAATGACTGATTTTGAGAGTGATATTATAATCTCACAAATCAACCCACATATTTTTAAACGCATTTTATCCTCATTGTGCGCACTTGAAACACTTCGTAAGCAGTCACACAACACACATTTATGTAATTGCTACAAACTGAACATCATTAAACTTTGCAGACTTTATGTATATAAAAATATATGCTAATAAAAGAAGATGCATATTATTGATATAGTAACATATTTAATTACATTGCACATCTTCAAGCTTCATCTCATACCAATAATCATACTTTCCATTTTGGTATATCTCATATGATCATGCCTATAAAAAAATCAATGAAGCATTATTATTTAATCTCCATGCTAGAACATATTCCATCAGGGGCTAATGTTGTATTTATCATGCAGCAAGTATTATATTTAAATTTCATAAAAGAAACCTACTTTTTCTTTTTTTCTTTTTCATTTTTAAATTACAGTTGCGTCTTGAAACCACCCATGCGTTTAAGGTGCAGATTAGTAAACATAGATAAAGATGAGTGGGGAGAAGACTATTTAGTTTTTATGTTACTCTTTTTAGTCGCTTCAAAATTAATAAAATAAACACAATTAATCTCAATTGCAAATGCAACAAATCAACACACCGAGTTCGGTCCGACTTTATTGTATCAATTTGTATTGACACACTCAAACTCATACTAAAATCGCTATGTATGAGTGAATGACAATATCAACAATTTTTTAATCGAATATGTATTGAAACATTCATCATAATAGTCAAAACTAGGCACAGTATCACAGTGCATATTTTATCTATTTTTTCTGGCACTCAACCAAGTGAGTGATCACATGAAGTAGGCAGAAGAATATATATCTTTTATCTGATTAGGACGAGCCGAGGAAGAAGTGACACAAGCTAACCACCTTAAAACAGCTTATAGAATATTTAGGAGAAGAACAAATGCCTTAAATAGGATAAGCAACACAATGAAAAAAAGAAAGTAGATTAACAAATAAAAAGCATATTACATATTCCACACCCAAGAATACGGTATATTATTCTCTATCGACTTGACGTATCATACGATCGGAATATCGATGTACATTAATTAACTGATTATTTCTTTGAGACGGTGAGAGGAACTGCTGGATTTATCATACACTCAAAGCCTATGCTTATAGCTATCATGTGGAATATATGTGCCTACCATTTGTAATCTTAAATCAAATATATATGTATTTTTATTTTAACTTCAACTTAAAAAAAAGAAGAGTAATTATGAGTCTAATTTACATGCACACTTGCCAATAACATGTTTTGGTAGAAAACATAAGAAAGTGGGGGTATGAAAGAATGTTGAGTACACATTCTAATTCTATCAAAGCCATTTTGGCTGCCTAAAAGACACAATTGCCCTTGGTCTATCCAAAACCAAGAGAGTAGTTTGCAAGAAAATCCGTTTCACATATATTTCTACACTTTAAAAAAGAAATAACGATAATTTTATTTCACTTAAAAAAATATTTTTTTATCAACTTAATAAAAAAAACATTTTTCAGTCTCCGCGCTTGTTAAAGTGTGAATATATCATTGAGACGAAAGGAGTAACCAATTACCTTTAGACACTTGGACCCATATTTCCCTTTTTCTTTTTACTAGAAATGTGGAGTAATTTGTAATTTAACACAATCCTCACAAAGATGTAAATACGTACTGAAATTGCCTCTACAAAATATAGACCACACACAGATGCAACGTGGGCCCCACACAAATTTCTTACTGAGAAGAGCTAACTTCCAAGTGCTGTTTGACTCATCAAATTTATTAACTATAATTAATCATATCTAAATCCTTTCATATCACACTTCAAATATTTTCAAGATTTCGTCATTAACTCATAGTGTATTATATACAGTCTATAATTATATATCCATTAGTTGGTTAATGACATACCTGAGAATTTAACTGAGTTGTTCTGAGGGAGAAGAGCAAAATCCTCTGATTCTCTTTCAAGAAACCATGACATGCATGTTCATCGTCATCATCACCTACATCATAAGCCTACTGATGAGTAAACAGTCGACTCAATTATAATACAAACCTAACGAATACACCACTCACACGAGAACCGAGCCATGGGCTCGGTTCGGCTTGAATATCATACTAGTAGAAAGGTAAGCTCTTACCTGCTTAACAAGAATGCCTCCAATCATTACATCTCATGCATACATCATCTCCACCATTTTATCATATTCCTTTTTGTGCGTAAGCCACCCCCACATATCCCCTATAAATACACCTCTCTCCATGCATTTCACTCTCACCACCTCAAAAACCATCATCTCCCAGAAAATAAAAAAGAATTCACAACCCTCGAATCAAATTAAATCGAGAGCATGAGTCCATCTGAAATCCAAGAAATGAATTACTCCACCACCTATCAACACCCGCTAATCTTTCCCTCCAACTTCGGCTTAGTCCAGAACAACGACTCACTACTCAACTTCCACACCAGCCCCCACGAATTCCTACTCGGAAACTCCACCTCCGACGAGGCAGACGACCAGATGGTCAGCGTGGTGGACGAGAGAAAACAGAGGAGGATGATATCCAACAGGGAATCTGCCAGGAGATCAAGGATGCGTAAGCAGAGGCATCTGGACGAGCTCTGGTCTCAAGCTGTCCGTCTCAGGACGGAGAATCGCAACCTTATCGACAAGCTGAGCCAGGTGTCGGAAAGCCACGAGAGGGCTGTCCAGGAAAACACGAGGCTCGAGAAGGAGACCTCCGAGCTCCGGCGGCTGGTGATGGATTTACAAGGTTACAGTATTTTCAGGGACTTGGACGACATTTCGTGCAACACGGCTCACCATAAGGCCGAGTCTTCTGATCAATCGATCACTACTTTTCTTCATTGAGGACACTTAGAGTTTCGAATAACGGAAGGGAGGGAGGGCGTTTTTTTTTTTTTGGTTTACTTTTATCCTTTTCAACTTATGGTTGTTGGCAATGAATGTACTGTAGGGTTCAGAGGCATATGATCAAACACCTTGTGTGCAGATAAAGAAATACACTTTCGTCTTCGCCGCGTATATTATCCAACCTGTGCGACGATGGAAATTGAGTGTTGAAATCAAAAGAATCCATCTTTACTTAATTTGTATTATTCATATAATCAATCGAATTAACTCCACAAAAAAATAATGAAAATCACTCTCATTCACGCGCACGCAAATAATGGTGGAAGAGATAGTGGGTCATAATCGAAAAGGAAAACCCACTAACACACGAAGCTTTTTGTGAGTCCATGGATTTCATCAGTACAGACAGTGATGGATGAATAATTCAGGAATCGTACAAAAAAGAAAGACAAAAAAGTACGATGATTCAGGTGTTTTACCGGGTTCATCCCATTTGCTGTTCAGAAAACGATCGATCTCGGTGCCCTTAGATTCCACCGTAGTTTGTAATTTATCGAGTTTGGGTGAAATGCGGCGGCCGTCGCCGGCGGCTGTGGTGGGTTGGTGAAGAAGATGCGCAAGCGAAATTAATCATTACGACTCACTAAATAGTAAATACAGTAATTTGGGCCGGGCCCAATAGAAAAACTTCGGCCCATTTCGTTATTTCTGAATTCGTTCGAAACTTCGAGATACAGAGAAAAAAAAACTGGCGCGATGGTGATGGGATTTAGCGTGCAGTGCGTGCTGGATTTCACGGTGGCCGGAGTTTCGCTAATATTCGGACTCGGAATATTCGCCTTCGTCGCTTCCGTTCTTTGCTCGGTCGCTTTTCTCCAGAACGCCGAGGAGATTTCTTGATTTCCCCAATTTACGTGAGTTTTTTTTTCTCTTTCTAGGGTTTCTAATTTGGGGGTTTTATCGTGATTTCACGAATTGCTATTTTTAGGATTTTCATGATTTATTTTGTCTGTGTGCTGAGCTGCTGATAGGTCTGAATCACATATATGTGCATTCTTAAATGAAAGTTGAAAGCTTTTTAGAGTTCTATGTTAGCTCTCATAGAAAGAGATGCTTTCGACGTCTTAGTTCTCGTACTTTCGGGATCTGATTTCATAGCATTGTGCCCACTGCCCACCTCAAATCTTATACAACTCTTGAACCTATTTTTGACCTATTCGTCTTAGTATAAATTTTCCACAGCTTGAATCGAAGTCGAGGTTGGGTTATGGTGTTTTGAATCTAATCAATGAGTTTGCTGATTTATACGTTTTTTCATTTTTCCGGTTGTGTACATTATCTTGTGCTCGTATTGAATAAGGTTTCTGAGAGATGGGTGACTTTTGTTCCCGGTGGTTCTTCTTTTAGCGGCCAAGGTTTATAAAGATCGTTTTTTTAACTTCTTACTTACGGAGTTATTTGGAAATTTGAATAGAATCGATCGATCAATCCAAAATGCAACTTCAATGCTGTGAAAGCAGATTACGTATAGACATCGTAACACAGTATTTCTAGTTAATTTCAGAATCAGGGAAAATAGCAGAATTTTCTGGCAAGTGCAAAACATTTGCATTTTTTATTTTTTTTTGTAATTTTGGTAGTTTGATGGGATGTGTTTGTAATTATCGGAAGAAGAAGTTGTTGGTTGAAGTTAGAAATAATTGGGAGGCTTATTTGTAGCTTTAAAAGATCATAGGGGTTTCTTTGTAATTAGTCTAACCAGAGAGCAGTTTAATTATTGTAAATCCTGATCTGTGGCAATTGTCAATTTTGGAGGGGCTAATATTTGTTTTTTTCAAACATCATGCAGGTTACAACGCTTCAATAAGTCATCGTCTCTATGACTTGCGGCGTTTTAGTCTTCCGAAAATGCCCTTCGAATCGAAAGCACTGCCAAAATGTTGCCTGAATACGAGCTGAAGTAGTTATAATTTTTAGGATTGCAAACATGTATGAACAAACATGTATATTGCAAACATGTATGAACAATAATGACAAGTTTTGAACCAATCCACTAAAATCTCCTAATTGCTTTTTTGTTCTCTTATTAAATCTTCATTTTTTTTAGAAAAAATATATTATTTTTTTAATAAAAAAATATAGGTAAAATTATATTTGAAGAAAAAAAATTAATTTTTTTTAATGTGACTTAATATAAAAAAGGGTTGGAATTTTTTTCCGAGCAACGTGATGAATATTTATTCGTGTCTCTATTTTATAATTTTAAAAATACTTTGTACTAATTTTGCATCTAATTTTATATGGTGTAGTTTGTTAACATATACACTTAGCAATGAATATTTTTAATTTAATTTTTGAGTGCTTAAAATATTAAAATTAATATGATTAATTCATAAATATAAATATAAATAAATATAAATTAATCAAAAGATTGAAAAGCTTGGCTTGCTAAAAAAGCTTCCCTGTTCACTGAGATCTTATTTGTATACTGGTAATCGATCTTCCTCTCCGCCACCGCGACCGCCACCGCCACAGCTTCAGCTTGGTTAGCTCAATATCCTCTCATTATATTTTCGTTTTAATCTCCATGATTCACTCAGCTTTATATCTATTAAAGCGAATGTCTGCTCATCCCTTTTTCATTCTGTTCATCCTCTTGTTGTTTTATACGATGATAATTGACTATTTTTTATATCCACATTTCTCAGTGTTGCGGATTTCTCAGCTAAGAATTATTCATCGGAAAATTAACCGATTAGATTTTGCCCTAAACCATCAATCGTTGTAAAATTTCCCAATTCGATGAATTTATGCGTATCTAGGGTTTTGGCAACAGTGAAACTTGTTTGCAAATCTTTTGGATTTTGCTGGGAAATCTTGATTCTGAGTTTTTTTGCTGAAACTGTAGAATCGCTCCTCTGTGCTTTACTTTGATGTCCAGTAATCGAAAATTTCGCTGAATCACGTTAAACGTTCATTACAATATCGTGTTGATTAATCTAAACCATCTTGTGGGTAGATTTTGTAATTATTCCTTTTGTTTTTCTTTTTTCAATAAACAGTACTATGTGTTGATGTCTTGTTATGTGAAATCTCAGGGTATCAAAAACTCGGATAAAAAAGGATGGACGATGTGATGACAGACATGGCCCCACCATCGAGATTACTGTTTGAAGATCTAAGCAACTTCACTCCTCCACGTTCCCCCCTTCCATCCCCATTCCTCGTGCTCTCTTCCGCCGATTCCAATAATACCCTCCGCCCCTCCCTTTTGATTATCGCCATGTCATACCCTTCTCTTCACTTTCTACACCACATTTCCCCAAAAACCCTAATTGGGACCCTTGTCCTCCCGGAGACCCCTTTTGCCGGAAACTCACTCGAGCCCTCAACGAAAGACAAATCGTGCAACATATACACACTCGACGGTGCTGATAAATCGATTATGATCGCACTGGTTCAAGTTCCCGTCACTTCAGAGCGGGCCCACACTGTTGCAAGGAAGCTCATTGGGGAAAAGATTGTACCTGAGAGGGTTTTGATACTGGATTCCGTGCAGAGGCGTAATTTTCGTGGCAGGCTCTCATCTGAGACGAGCATTGCTTTCAAATTGGAGACGTCAGTGGAAAGGGCGAATGGTGAGAAGTCGTTGCTGGCTAAGGGGTTTGATTATTTTCCGTCGGGAAGTGTGTTGGACGGCTTAGGTGCTGCTTTGTTGAGCCGCTGTGAGATGATGAAGATTAAGGGGACCCTGTGCGTTTCTTGGCCCGATTTAGGTGGGCCCGTGATGAAACTTGTTAGATCTCTGCTGGTGAAGGATGTTCTGTGCGGTGTGGATTATGCTGTTGGCGAGGATTATCAGGATGAGTATCTGAGGTTGAGCCGTCGGAAGGATCGCTTGGATTCTGACTTGTATACGTGATCTTGAGTAGTTCTCCACATGTGCCAGGCACAAGTTTTTTTTTTTTTTTTTGGCTTTGAGCAGAAAGGATTCACCTTTACTAGTATTTGCAATTGTTGTTACAGTGCAGTTACATTTTTTTATCAGAATTTGTAACATCATTGTTACTTTTAAAAAATTTCGCCTCCGAATCTGACTGAATTCTTGATTATTGAAAATGTTTTGTTCTAAACTAGGGCTTGCAGTTTCCAGTGTTTCCTCGACCGGTCGAGTGTTAGGGTTGGGTGGGGCTATACCTTTCCAGCTCGGAAAGGGACCTGAACTGTGTTTGTAAACTTGAAAGATAACTGGTGTTTCTTGAAGATGTTTCCAAGTGGTCAAATGTCAAACTCTTTATTACAAGAAAAAACCAATTGACAACACAAAACTTAGGTCTGGTTGCTTGTCAGAATTCATCATTGAATATACAACACAGTAAGTTTTGGCTTAAGAAAACTCACCAACCAGACCAATAGTAGTTGCATCCTCTCTTGACTAATTTTTTTCACACTCATAAAAAAACAAACCATTTGCAGAGTCTTTCAGTTATATAAAATCCATGTCCACAACTTTTTTTCTTTCAATTAACACAAACAAAAAATGGCATACTCTCTCTTATCAAAAGTGCTTTTGCATTGCTTGATATTGGCTCTTAGCATACCCTTGCCAAGCTTGGATGCAAGTGAACCACCTTTAACCTTCGATTACTACGAAAAAGCCTGCCCGGCTGTGCTTGAAATCGTAAGGAAAGAAATGGAGTGTGCGGTTCTCTCTGATCCGCGCAACGCTGCCTTGATTCTGCGACTGCATTTCCACGATTGCTTCGTTCAGGTTCGTCATCATCTGAATAAATTGTTTTTCCAGGTTCAGCACAATCTCTGTTTTGTATGGTTAACTTAAATTATGGATGCAGGGCTGTGATGGATCGGTTTTGCTGGACGACACAATTACCCTCAAAGGGGAGAAAAAAGCACCCAACAATTTAAATGCACTGAAAGGGTTCAGAATCATAGATAGGATAAAAAACAGTCTCGAGTCAGAGTGTCCCGGAATAGTCTCTTGTGCCGATATTCTAACGATTGCTGCTAGGGATGCTGTTATTCTGGTAAGTAGCCAAAAACCGAGCATCGATATGCGAAAATAAGTTGTTTTTTTTTTTTAAGTTTTCTTGTTTGCATTTGTAGGTTGGTGGTCCGTATTGGGGTGTCCCTTTGGGCCGAAAAGATTCGAAAAGCGCAGGTTACGCACTTACTGATGCAAATCTTCCGACAGCCGACGAAGGGCTTCTTTCCATTATTTCCAAGTTTGTTTATCAAGGCCTCACAGTCACTGATATGGTAGCTCTTTCTGGTGAGAATTTAAACTGTAGACATAATTAGAGATAATTGCAAAAACCACCCTTCAGATTTGGCTAATTAAAAAAATAAGCACAAGAATTTCATAATTGCAAAAAAATCCCCTTAAGGTTTGGTTTTGGTTTACAGTTTTGAAAAGAAATTCAAAAGAAGCCCTTAGATTTGTAGAAATATTACAGTGGTCCTTTCAATTTAAGGCAGAATCAAAACTCAATGGTATTTTTGCAATTATTTTTTAGGAATAACGAAAACTCGAACCTCAGGGGATGTTTTTGTAATTATCTCAAAATATTTGTGTGGTATCTGGTTTCTTGCAGGGGCTCACACGATCGGCATGGCCCGTTGTACGAACTTCAGGAACCGAATATACGGAGATTTCTCGACAACCTCGAGATCAACCCCTCTCTCGAAGCAGCACCTTAGCAGCTTGAAATCTATGTGTCCACCACTTAAAGGTTCGGACAACAATGAGTCGGCAATGGATTATGTCTCGCCGGAAGTGTTTGACAACTCTTATTACCAAATACTCAAGAAAGGAGAAGGGCTGATAAATTCGGACCAGGAACTCTATTCCAGCTTCTTAGCCATCCAGACTAAGAAGCTTGTCGCGAAATATGCTGAGAACCCGATTGCCTTCTTTGAGCAATTCTCTGAGTCGATGGTGAAAATGGGGAACATAACAAACCCCGACACTTTCGTCGATGGAGAAGTTAGAAGAAACTGCAGGTTTGTCAATACATGAGCATGCATTTTCTTTTTTTGTGTTTTGGAGGATTTTACGATTCAAAATTTATTGTTCGGTTTATGTAGACTGGTTCGGTTTTAGTCATTGTTGGTACCATATATGTATTGTTTTTATATTATCAATATCAAATTTTTACAGCATGATTAGACATACAAGTAATATGATTATATACGATTGGAAACTACAATACAAGTATACTACAAATTGTTATGGTTGATGAATAAGACTATACGATGAAAGATGAAGTTATTTTTTTGTGCAATCAAGATCATCATTCATGTCGTCGTCCCAATGATATGTATTAAATCATTCAAGTTCTTTGAGTTTCTACTCAAACATTCACCCAGCCTTGAGGTGAATTTTATATCCTTTTGTAATAGTATTCAATAACAATTATCCATTAGTTTTTGTTATTAAGGGTATTTTTTACAATTTTCCAGAAAATATGTGAAAAAAGTAGGCTTGAACAATTTTATTTTTCTTCTGAACACTTCATAAACAGGTGAGAATCAACTTCATTTATCCTTAAATCATGTTATTTCTTGCCTCAAATGTAAGGCCACCTAAGAACTTGGCCGGGAATTTCGTTTCTTGTCCAAGCAACGATTTTTCGTATGTCAGATCAGAATCCAATCAATCCTTTATATATGAACTTAGGCTTGTTATTTAGTTAAATTCCAAACAAAAGGAAAGAAGGTTCAGAGCAATTATACAGAAGTCCAATAACTTTTCAAAATTACAAAAACAGCCCTTGAAAGTTAGATAGTATAATAATGTGTAGATAGAATTATTCATAAATGTCAACATAATCCCAAAGGGAAATAACACAAAACATATTAGTAGTAGTAGTAGTAGTAAGAATTCAAAGTACAATCAGGACAACTCAAATTGCAAGACACAACAAACAAACACCAACATTTGGCTTTCAACATCAAAAGCCAAAATTTTATTTAAGACAGAAAATTAAAAACAGCAATGCTACTCCTTTTCTTCTTCTTCAGAGGAGTCGTCTTCTCCGAAACACTTCAGAATAGACCTTGGAGATCCACAGAAAGCACTGGCCCTCACAAACTTACAGTAGACCATCGACCCACCCAGTCCCATCTCCTTCACGCACATCTCATCAGAAACATAACCTTCTACATCCAGCCCACATACTTCATCACTCAGATTAGCGCCATACTCGGCGTGTACAGAAACAGAAAAATCCCTCGGCTCGAAACAGGACAGAACTCTCTCCACCAGCGGCCCAAGATTAGCACGTTTGAAATTATACCCGGCCGCCTCAAAGCTAGCGTAGCTAAACCCGTCCTCCGGCGTGACGTGAATAGTCGAAATCGCACCTCCTTCAACAGAGTTCATCGAATAACCGCAGGGTTCAAACTCAAAGTCGCAGATTTCAGAATCTGGAAGAATGTTACTTATGCCGGAGGCTTCAGTCATTTTGAGAGCCGAGCTCGACTCTTGTTTGTAGAATACAGAGGCTTTCTCCCTGTCAAGACCAGTCATGCACATCTCCAAAGTGTAAACGGGGTTGAAAGCTTCGACCGATTCGGCACATGCAGAGTAAACGTGCCATTTTTGCTTTTCATCAGAATCTCCCATGACATAAGCCCTGCTTGTGCCCAGCTTCCCGAAATAGCCATCGAGAACGGAAACCTCTTCGGAGAAGCTTCTGTGAGGATAAGACTGGGCTCCAGGGAAAATAAAGCTCCCACGGGTGAACTTCACGGTTTGGACAGAGAGAGAAAGGGACTCAGAAAGGTTCAGTATGGGCGGGATGGAAAGAAGCAGTTTTGTGGTTCCACAAGTTTTGATGATAATCTTGTAAGGGTAAACAAAGAGGCTCGACTCAGAGAGGACATACGAGTCCAAGTCTTCATTAGACAGTGAGGAGACTATGGTGCATTCGGCAGGGCCGAGAATTTCGTCTAGCTGGGCTTTGGAAAGGGATCGGAGTCCCTTCCCTTCTGGATCAGAAAAGATGCTAGGTTCAAAGAAGGAGATTTCGAGACGTTTTTCGAAACCTTCAAATCCAATAGGAGAGGCAGAAAGGGCCATTTTGAAAGGTGGTGGCTACAAGGCAGTTGAGTAATGAAGGAAAGGAGCGCAGGTGAAGAATTATTAAAACGAAAAATAACTAAACTAGGAAAGCAGTAAATTGTTTTCACCACGCCGAGAGACGTGATTTGGAAACCGCTAAAGGAATATCAGGATGGCTTGCGAGCGCACTGCAAAAGAAAGAATCAATTCTTTTATGCTATCCCTTGCAAAAATAATGTGACATCATTATAATCGTGATTAGAACTTAGAAGCGAATCGCTTACGTTGGAGTACGCAGCAGATCGGAACTTCTTGATGCCACCGTTTGGTCGAACGTCTTCGATGATGTATCCTAGGGGAGCTTCGTATGAGGATATACTACTGGACTTCTTTTTCCCACCTTTCGACTCCATTAGATCATCAACTTTTGCTGCATCATAACCAGACAAAATCAGAAAGCCCCAATGATCAATTTTCATTTTCTTTCACACAATCATAAATTAACCACCCAGATTTTTTTCTCTTCAAATCATAAAGCAAATGTTTTTTTTTTTGAAGATGCAAAATCGACAAGCATTGTCATTAAATCCAGGTAAAAACCATAAATCATAAACATAAAAAATAAAATAAAAAATTATCCGATCCAAAAATATAAATCCTAATAAATCATTCTAGAAACAGAACAAGATATCCCAAAAAATAAGAACACCAATCGCACATTACAACACCGAAAATAAAATCGTACGAATAATGCAAAATTTTAACGGCGAAAACAACGATGATATATCCAGCATTAAAATCAACGATGAGTTATACATATATACAGATTCGATACTTACATCAATGATGATTTTGACGTTCGGCGAATCGAATTCCTGTTGCGGCAGCTGAAAAAGAAGATGAAACAAAACCCTAAAATTTTATGCGAATATTTTCCTTTACGAAATAGGCTTTGTTTTTAATTTCTCCTTCTCAGAAAAATAGAATACGGAAACGGGAAGAAATGCCCGTTTATATAGGTGAAGATTTGCGTCTTCGCCACTCAAAAAATCTGGTATGACGATTTTGCCCTTGTGGGATGATTTGGAAATATTCGAAATTCGGTGGGCCTACGTTTAATAATTGCGAACATTGTACGTGCGATGTTTATGATTTGGACCTTTTCATTCACTTCATTACTACTACACCAACCAACATTTTATTAACCTTTTCGATGAAAATATTGAATTAATGTATATATTTTTGTCTCGAAATTTTATTTTATTTTCCCTTTTTCTTTTGGGTACACGTGGCACACGTCTATAAATTGTCAGTCCAATGTGTGGCTACGAAATGTTCACACAAGTGTGTGGTCAGGAAAAAGAAAGGTTTTTATTTTATTTTTTTATATTTGTAGAGGCAGAAAATTATTATTTTAAAGCAAATTATTGTTTACAAGAATTCAAAATTTATTATATGCTTTAACCTAGTAGGTAGTATCAAAAGCTCGAACATGTGTTCAATGTATAATTTTTTTTAATATGTAATTATTTTAATTTTTTTGAAATTTTAATATTTTTGTTATATATATTTTTTGTTTGTTAAACAATTTTATATTTTTTAAATTAATTAATAGGAAATTCCATTAAATTATTATGAAAAGAAAGAAGTACTGTAGTATTTTTTTTGTATAGTCTGGAATTGGGAAACCCTCAACCATAGTGGGATGAGTCATGGATTCATCTTTTGAGCTGTATTTTTGTCGAGAGACTACAATGACATTGAAAGAGAGATTCCTATGTTTGCAAAGTCAACACATTTAGTATCATTTTCCAAATAGAAAATTCTCCATTTTGTTTTTCCATCCAATTCATTTATTTTTTAATACTCCGTATTTAATTTCGGTGGGCAACTACAACTCGTCGACCTCTCTTGTCATTTCGGAAGAAGGCTTCCACGAAATTTTATCGTAATTTTCGAAGAATTACACGAATTGAATCGAATTGAAATAACAAAATATAAAGTAACGATCTTTTTATTGACGATAATTAATAATGGTACTACTTAAACGAGTAGTGCTCATCTTCCTCGTCCGATCCGATCACAACATTTGAACGAATACATTTCAGCATTTGCAAGTGCAGGTTGGGTTTTTACATATAGGAATCGGGCAATCCTTGAACCTACAAGGTGGTATGTCGTTCGTCGTTGACTCTGTACCAACTTCGGCTTTGTTGTTGCATTGGCATATGCACTTAGGGTTCGGGCAGCCGGGTTTAGCACAGTCTCGGTCATTCAAGCACTGCAAGGCCCATGTCGTTTGCATGGCTATCGAGCAATCAAGAAGAAAAAAAAAACACGATTGTTAATGTACATTTTATCTATATAATTAGCTAGGGTTAAAAAATGAATCAAAAATATTGATTGATGTCAAATGATGATAAATGCACATCATCGTTCGAGTTTAGTTCTTCGTTATGGACTAACCCGGGGATATGATCAGCAGGGCAAACAAGAAGATCAAAGCAATTGATGATTTCTCCATTGTGATTTGTGAGTTGGATTGACATTGCTAATTGGTGATTTTGAATGCTTTATATAAACAAAATTAAAATATGTGATTAATTACAATAATTTGCAAAAATGTGTGATTAATTATAATAATTAGCATTGAGATTACTCAAACTTACACTTTTGAAATAATTAATTGAAATATTACATTTATATACTGAATTTTGTGAGGTTCAAATTATAATATCATAATTCATATTACACTTTTTATTATATAGTTCTAATAATAATAACTAAACAATATAAAAAATTATTCTTTTTTTTTTTAAACTAAGTTATTCGAAATTTATCTCTTTTAAATCAAATTATTGTTTACAAGAATCAATATTATTTTATATCTTAAATATATGTAATTGCCCTAATTTAATTTTAAAATTTTAATATTTTCGTTATATATGTTTTGTTTGTTAAATAATTTATATTATTTAAATTAATTTTATTTACTTTTAAATCATTATAATTAATAAATTACAGTAGAATAAAATAAAATAATTATTAAAATTGAAGGTCTGTAAGTAGAGTTTCACACTAAGGGCATTCCCAAAGCTAAGGAGGCAAAGTGGGAGGCAATGACAAAATTTGCCACAAAATTTGTCTCCCATCCCATTTTCACTCCAACTACATCCATCAAATTTTACCTCAAAAGGAATATTCTTTTAGAATCTTCTTAATTTAATGTTTATTTATATTAAAATAATATATAATTAAAATTTTAATTTAAAATTATTTTTATAAATAATATAAAAATTAAACAAAATAAAAATGTAATACATTAATAAAATAATTAATACATAAAAACTAAATATTATATTGTATTAAAATTTGTAGTATTAATGTAATTTGTATTGTAATATGTAATTTGTATTAAAATTTGTAGTATTAATGTAATTTGTATTATTGTATTTCAATTTGTATGTTGTATCAAAAATTATGTCAAATAATATTATTATATTATAAATATTATTTTTTCATATTTTTTTATCAAAATGTAAAAATTATAAATTAAAATCAACAAATACTATTATATTTACATTTATATTTATATAACTATTAATTGAAAATAATAAAAAAATAATAATAAAATAATATTTGCCACATGAATAGTGTGGAGGCAAATTTGCCTCCTACTATTCATGGTGGCAAAAAGCCTCCTTGTTTGCCTCCACTATTGGAGAGTGAAAAAGAAGTGGGGGAGGCAAATTTTGTCATTGCCTCCCCGGTTGAAAATGGTTTAAGCGCACAAAAACGGAATATGAGGACCGAAATAGCTATAGAGATTTTATCATAAAAACTAATAGGTAATCGGAGTGGTAGCTCCTGTCCCTAGACTTATAATTAATAAAATATATGTGATTATTGATTTGAAACAAATAGAATAATATTTTTCACTCAAATTCAATATGAACTATTTACAAACCAAGAATATTTAATGTAATTTATTTGGTTTAAAAAAATGATGCCTAGATTATCATATTATTTCTTTTTTAGTATCGCTTAATACTTATTAAAATATAATTTAAAATATGTTAAACAATTTTATTTCATTAGTTTATTTATAAAAAATTTAGAAATAATGGGTGATAAGGGGCTTTATGTTAAGAGGTATAATGATAAAAAAATATGAAAGAAAATTGGTTTTAAATAAAAACATTTAATATTAGGCTTGCTAAAATTATAATTTTTTGATTTTTATTAACTAAAGTAAATAAAAAATGAACATGTCAATTAGTAACTTTCGAATTTGAATAGTAATAAAAAATATTTATAAGAAATACATGAAATAATAAATGAATTAATGTATTAATTGATAAATTAATAATAAAAATATGAACATAAAATCATATACAGTACTCAACAATATTTATTACATATTGATTACAATTGCATAAAATAAAGACATGAAATAATTACTTGAAATGTGATTTTTATAATGAGTTTTATTACATTTAAATATGTTCAAAAAAAATATAAATTTAAAATTGATATTTCAGGTTAAAATATACTATTAATTGTATATATTTGTATAATTGTATATATTATTATTAATTGTACAATGAAATAACATAATAAACTAAAATTATACAGTATATTTTACAATCTTATTATTTAAAAAATATAATAGTATTTTTTATATCTAAAGATAAGTAAGTATATAGAACTTATTGTATGTATTTTTTTAAAAATTCAAATTGGAAAAATTATTCATATTTAAGATTACCAAAATATATTAAAAAATAAATAAGTCATTAATATGTTTATCAAATACTTAGATACGGTTCATTACCAATATTTTAGATATAATTTAAAAAAATATTTGATATATTCTAATTTTGATTGATAATTACGACACAATATTTCGGATAATTACAATTAATGATAATAAATAATAAATAATTGATCTAATTCGATTTTATTAAATTAAGATAATTAATTCAAAATGTTGCCTAATTTTATTGTAATTAATAGGAAATAATATCAATTAATTATTTGATTTCTATAAATAAAGAGTTGATTAATGAAAATTAAATTAATATTATTATATTTATATTATATTGAAACTCGTATACATACTTTGCATATTTTTCTCACAATAATATAATTAATATTTGAGTAATTAAGGAATAAAAAATTGTTTGAATTTATCTATATCAAATTTAATTAAAGAGGAATTATTTAAAAATAATTAATGTAATCAATTTTTTTAATCATAATGATAGATTAAAAGAAGACTTAATAAATACTATTAATTAATATTTTCATTAATCTATTCAAAATTTATTATGATATAAATAATTGAAAATTATAATTATAAATTGAATCAAATTACGCGTGTTCAATAAATTTTCTTAGATAATAATGAATCAATATTTCATCTTCTAAAGTTCATCACCACTATAAAGTTTCAACACTCAATATTTCTTTATAGTACTTCTCCACTACAAAAAAAGGTGAAGATCATAAATTACTATAAAAACATAGATAAACTACAAATGTCGAAATAAATAAATTGATAACTGAAAAAATATAAAAAAATTAGATGAATTCAATGAATAAAAACAAAACATACATAATTCTAAAAAATTATACGATTACTCTTGCAAAAAAAAAAAAACAATTTTAAGTTGCAATAGCATAATTAGAATTTTTGAAACCTACATTTATAGAGATTAAACCTCATCCAGAAATTTCCAGAAATTGAAATTGAAATTAATAAACGAATATACTTATTAAATTATGAATTAAAACAAAAATATAAACCATTATTAAAAGATAGATATTAAAAACTTACATTATCGAAATTGAAATTAATAAACAAATATATTTATTAAAATATGAATTGAAACAAAAATATAAACAATTATTAAAAGATAAATATTAAAAACTTACATTATCGCTGCAAAAAATACAAAAATACAAATATTATGAATAAAAAATATAAACAATAAATAAAAAAACATATTAAACTTACAGTAATCTTGCAAAATTAAAACAAATACAAACAATAAATGATGATTTAATTATGAATTAAAACAAAAATTGAATACCAACTTACATTGCTACCTACAAAGAAATTTGATTAATAAGTATAAAAAAAATGTGAGAGATAAGAATAAGTGAAAATGAGTATGTTTTTATAGCATGAGCTTTAATTAAGGTTTGTTAATAATTTGAATTTGAATAAAAATATTAATATTAAATTTATGACTTTGAAATAATATTGATAATTAAATGCATAATTGTAGGAATACTATTAAGACATTAAGAAATAATATCAAATTTATTCATTTACTTAAATTAAAAAATTGATTTATAATATATAATAATTTAATAATATAGTCTACGGTTATCATCTAAATTCTTTCTATATAATTATTGACGCTATAATAATGTATATCATTGACCAAAAATTAAAAAATTGTTTTCATAAGTTATTTATATAAAGTATTAAAGAATTGTTTTCATAAGTTGTATGCGCTAAATTGAACGTATTATAATATACTCCTTCCCATAATATACTCCTTCCCATATCTACTGATTAATACAGTAATAGTAAAAAATAAAATCGTGTGCATCATATTAGTAAAAAAATAAGATCATACACATCAAAATTTATGTTTTATTATTATATTATTATATTTTAATTGTGGATAATATCAATTTTATTTATTTATTTAAATTAATAAGTGAATTTATAGTATATGATAATTTGTTAATATACATAATTAGTTAAATACGTTATAATATAATTTTTTATTAATCATAGTTGACAAATAATTAAATAAAATCATCCCAAAAATAAATGTTCCTAAAATTAGGTAAATATTATTAATTAGAAACACCATAGCTAATTAGGTAACAATGTATATTAATTAATTAATATATAATGATGTATAAACGCCACATCATAATTAATATTGATGTATAAAAGTTACATAATCAAATCTTGACAAAGAAAATCCACATAATCAAATCTTGACCAATTAGAGTTTTGTTATGCGTGAACGTGCTCATTTTTTGTAGTGTATTTTTTTGTGTTCACATTGGCCTATTAGCAAAATTTTGATTTATATATTATATAGATGACATCATAACAAACAACTTTCACAATAATTAAAAATAATTATATTGTGGATAAAATTTTAAAATAAAAAATTGTACTACAACGTTTGTTTTGGCTTATACTAGTCGGTATTTTTTTATAGTCTCATCAAGCCTTCAACTATAGTGGGATGAGTCATGAATTTATCCTTTGAGCTGTATTTTTTATCGAAAGACTAAAATGACATTGAAAGAGAGATTCCTTTGGTTGCAAAGTCAATACATTTATCATTTTCCAAATAGAAAATTCTCCATTTTGTTTTTCCATCCAATTCATTTATTTTTGAATATTTAATTTCTGTGGGCAACCACAACTCTTCGACCTCTCTTGTCATTTCCGAAGAAGGCTTCCACGAAATTTCGTTGTAATTTTCGAAGAATTGAATCGAATCGAAATAACAAAATATAAAGTAACGATCTTTTTATTAACGATAATTAACAATAGTACTACATAAACGAGTAGTACTCATCTTCCTCGTCCGATCGATCACACGATTTGATGATCAAATGCATTTCAGCATTTGCAAGTGCAAGTAGGGTTGTTGCATATAGGAATGTTGCAAGTCTTGAACCTACAAGGTGGTATGTCGTTCGTCGTTGACTCTGTACCAACTTCGGCTTTGTTATTGCATTGGCATATGCACTTAGGGTTCGGGCAGCCGGGCTTAGCACCACAGTCTCGGTCAAATAAGCACTCGAGGGCACGTGTCGTTTGCATGGCTATCGAGCAATCAAGAAGAAATAAAACACGATTGTTAGTACATTTTATCTATATATATATATATATATATAACTAGGGTTTAAAAATGAATAAAAATATTGATTGATGTCAAATGATGATAAATGCACATCATTGTTCGAGTTTAGTTCTTGGTTATAGACTAACCCGGGGATATGATCAGCAGGGCAAACAAGATCAAAGCAATTGATGATTTCTCCATTGTGATTTGTGAGTTGGGTTGACACTAATTTGTGATTTTGAATGCTTTATATAAACAAAAACATATGATTAATTACCAAAAATGTGTGATTTGTTACAATAATTAGCATTGGGATTACTCAAACTTACACTTTTGAAATACTTAAATGGCAATATTACATTTACCTACTACTAAAGTTTAGTTATTTTTACACCAATCTACCTAAACACTGAAAAATTATTATATTTGCCTAGTTATTCTAAAATTTTGAGGTTTGACCCTTTACTATTTTTTGTTTGATTATTTTTACACCAACCTACCTAAACACAACCTACCTAAACACGAAAAATTATTCTAATTGCCTACTTATTTTAAAATTTTGATGTTTGATCTCTTACTATTCCGTAAAATATTAAACTCCGTGTCCAGACAATGTTTGCCGAGGTTTTGACGTAGTTTAAGAAAAAATGATTTTTGTGTGAAATAATATAAAATAAGAGTATAATGTGTATTAATTTATAATTAAATAATAAAGTTTTTTGAAAAAATAATAATATATATGTAAATAAAGGTGTATTATAAAGATAAAATTAAATAAAAACTTTTAATTTTTAGATGTGCAAACAATTGTGGGATGACCAAAAATAAAAAAAATATACAAATAGTTGTAAGACTGAGAGAATCTTTCTTAGTAGGTGAATTCCATTTGGGTCAATTGTTAGTCAAATTGTGAGGACAAATTTGTCTTTACATAATTCAATTTTTTTTAATTACATAAATAAATAAAATATATTGTATATTTTTATTTACATAAATAATGGCGTACTGAGGACCAACATAATATTTCTCTAAATAAAGTAATTTTTTTTTAATATCAACGGTTATAATTTTCTAAACAAATGTAAATTAATTAATGAACAAAAGAGCAACAGAGATTGAAGTCATTAATTTACTAGCAAACCTTTTTCTCTATAACACTGTTGTTATATAAGCATTCAAATCAACAAATCCTTACAACTGATTTGCAGGAACTTCAACATAATGGAATAAATCTTAATAGTTTTTTTTAATATATATGAAGATCCATGTGCCTAGGACAAAAGGTCATCAAATGGCCCGTTTCCTTAAAACCAATTCAACAGCACTTTGCTGAGGCTTTGTTAAACTCTGCATTCGAAATCAAAACTAAAAATGAGCTGCCAGAAAAAAAAATCAGAGGCAAAATATTGGTAAAGGTGCGACAAATTTAACAAGACCTGGAAAAGATGCTCGAAAAATGGCATGTCGCTTCCAGAGAACTTCACCAAGGATTCAAAAAGATAATTGACTAATTTTATCTGCAAAACGGGTGTTCAGAAAAACAAACGTAGAAGCACAAAAATCTGGGTTATGTTTGTTGTATCAAATCTCTATTCAATGTTTTTTAGCACAATTAATATACCTCGTTCAGAGGGTCGGCGCCACTAAGGAGCTCGTCTTCATAGTCATCTTCTTGGTCCTTGATCAATCAAATATAAAATAAATTCCAAGATATTCGTTATATTAAAAACTCGAGTGCTAGTCATACCTCGTTAAAAGCCTTTGCCATGGCGTCAAGATATTCGTATGTAGGTCTGTTATGTGATGATGCAGCATTAGCTGAATAAACGAAACCCTCAACTTCGTTCTGGACTTCTTCCCAATCACTATCCTGCCAAAGGAATTTGCCAAAAAATGGTTTTCAACCCAGCTCGTAGTATTTTACGGTCTTGAGACGTGAAAATAGAAATGTGCAAAGTGGTGGTAGATACCTCATTATCTCCATCCACCTGTTCTTGGATTTCTAATAAAGCATCTGCCAATATTCCCAGAATCTATGGTCCAAAAGCATATAATAACGTTGAAACAAAAATAAGCTTTGAAAATTAAACGTAATACAATATTACAATAACATTAACTGCACGTCATTTTCCATTTTTTATTATTATTAAAAGGAGGGGGAGTGAGAGAGAAGTACCTTGGCAGGAAGTGGTATCTCCGTCCATTGATCTGGCATTTTCTTAGCTTTTGATCGAGTGGTTATCCCAGTGTCAGACTATAAAATAAACATGCAAAACGGAGTAGCTGAGAAGGCATGATGATATGCATAATGAATCAATGATAAATGTCGTGTGGGAAGTAAAATCTAACCTTGGTAAGATGGCCTTCAACATTGATGTTTGCCAACTCAGCATGCCTAGTTGAGAGCAACAAAGCCAAAGCAGTAGTTGTTACTTTAATTTGGTAGGCTCCTTGAATCTCCGCTGGAAGTAGGTATGTTTAACATTCGAGACAGATGGGAAGTAATTTAGTCAAGTTTCATGATTTCCAAAAGGTTGATAACTATAAAAAAGAGTTCATTACAAAAAAAAACAAAAAAAACTCTAGGTATAACAGTCAACTTTAAAAATTACAAAAAATACCCCAGAGATTTTACAACAATCAAACTTCAAGGTTAATTTTTGTAATTTGATTCTTTCCATTTTTTAAAGGGTCAAAACCTCGAGGGTAAGGCCATGCTCTTTTGAACTTAATTTCAGTTCGATTCAGTTCAGTTCAGGCCATTTCAGTTTATTTCAGTTGAAACGGATTCAGTTCAAAAGAACATATCATAAGTTGGTTTTAAATCATATGTGCAAACTAGACATCAAATTTAACACTAACACTTGCCTTGTTGTCTGGTCCATTCAATCATTACATAAGAGAACGAGTTCCGATGACCTTCAGCTGGGATAGAGACGAGCAAGTCAATAAACTGTTCGACATGAGGCATGCTCATGTGGACCTGCATTAGAGAATAACGTGCACTGAAGTTTTTACAAAACTGGATAAAATTTATGTTACTCAAGGAAAGCTATGAAAAATCTAATTGAAGTTCTAACCAATCTAGCGAAAATTAGAAGGAGTGAGCTTTTCAGTCCAGCGATTTCTGAAGACTGCATGCGCCTTATAAGTGCGGTCACGAGGTCTCTGACATGTTGTGCTATTTGAGAAGGCAGGTGTAATATGAGTTGGAGAATGTAATTACCGACAAAGAGTGACCCAGAACTTTCTAATTCAGGGTCTAGGAGTCTGCACGGGAAACAAGGAAACAGTAATGGAGGAAGTTCAGAGAAATACCAGTGACTAGTCTTACTATTTGTCTTGATGCTTATTGGATTACAGGACATTTAAATAAAAAAACTCCTAAATATTTCAAAAATTCACTTGAAGTTTGATTATATCTGAGTATTACATTTTGCACCAACTTGCATTGCGACATGACTCAAATTCCTGACGTCAACAGGAGTATATTTTATTGTTTACACCCCTCAAATTTTCAAAATATTACAATTATCCCAACTTTTCTTATGGTTATTTGTAATTTTCAAAAAAAAAATGAGACTTGAATGAAAAATGTAAAATAGAACATCGAGTTATTTGTAATCTTTTGGAAAGTTTAGGGATGTAATTGTAGAAATATTTGATGACGTATGACATTTTTATTTTACCTTGGTAGTAGTCAGATGTAACCTCAAAGATGGTTTTTTCATAATTTTCAAAGTTAAGGGTATTTTTGTAATTATCTCAAATATTTTTAAGGGGGTAGTAAATGCTACCATTCGATCCAGTTTAGTCTAATTTATTGAAAGAGAAATAAAAAACGGTTTAGGTTTCAAAATTACAAATGAACCCCATCACCTTGAAGCTACATCGAGCAAACTCCTCATTGTAAAACTAGGATCACCAGACCAAGTGAGCATATCTTGTTTTCCACCAGCCATAAGAGCAGCTAAGAACTGTGTTGCATTCTGTTTTTGTTTGCACGTAAGGACATTGGCGTTGTTATTTTATCCTTTCAACAAAGGTAGGATAATATAAAAACTATTACAAGTTACTTTTATTTTTAACAGAAAAATAAAGATTAACCTGCATCTCACTGTGGTCATTACTTTGAAGGACTATTCTAACAACAGGGTCGAAGGAAACTTTATAGACTGCTTTTACCACATCAACTGGAGCATTCTGCAAAAATAGTCAATCACATCAAATGCATTCTTCCAGTCATATGATGACACCTGTCGTAAATTAAAATTGGTTCTTACCTTAACTAACATTGTAAGAAGATCCAGAGAACCAGCAACTAAGCCATCTGGTTGCTGTTGCGGCTGAATCAACAAGGCCAATTCCAATTATTGGATTTACATTTTTCATAATTGTCAACAATAGGCAAAGTTTGCGTACATTACTAAGGATTGGCCCGATATAGGGTAAAACTCGAGAAACCAGAGGATGAATACATCCTGGAGCCTTTTTTATTGCCTGAAAAGATGAAAAAGACAGCTATGAAAATATCTTTTACCAAATTACCTGAGAATTTATAGAAAATTTACTCACAGTTTTTTTTTTTTTTTTTTTTTTTTTTTTTTTTTTTTTTTTTTTTTTTTTAAATTTGTTAATCATGAGAAGTTCAAAATATTCAGCAGGTGATATTTTTTCTGGATGTCCAAACTAACTTATCTATAGAGTAAGTTGCAACAGCTGCCAAAGCACAATCCTACTTAACTAGCCCCGACATGAAAGATGCCTTAGATCAGCATGTTCAAAAAAATTTGAACTTAAAAAATTGTGATTATAATTATACAGGACATAGTTAAATGCCATTGAAATTGAACTGACATAAAAAGTGAAATATTTACCTCCAAAACCTCCAGAGCATCAATACTGATGAAAGGATCGGAAACATAAGAAGCCCACATGTTAAGCATGATTGGAGATATAACCGGCTCTATTGATGCTGCAATTTCGTGACCTGTAACCAAAAAAGACGAGGAAGAAGTGAGCCTATTATGAATGAGGTCAAGAAATAGGCACCCAAAACCTGAAACTAGCTTGTAGTTGTACTCTTGCACTAACCAGCCGTCACAGCTGCTTGCAGAGTTTCAAGTACTAAGTGCATAGTCTCATCAGAAGCCTACAAAGATAATAACAAGCACATAACAGTAGAGTTGTCAAGACTTCAGGCCGGGCTTGCTGAGCCAAATAAAGTAAAAAAGGGGCCTTATTTATAAAGCTCAGCTCCAGGCCCAGGCCCAGCCTCATTCTACAAGAACATTTGAAAAGTGTGTGCTCTTGTGGGGCCAAATTTTATCGGTCCCAGATCTCCCAGCCTAAAGAAACAAATAAAGTAAATAAATAAAAACATCAGGTGTCACCTTACATTTTTTAGAAGATCTATAAGTGACGAGAATAAATCCATTGCATGGTTTTGAATAATTCCTGTAGTGGCATCTGGTAAAAGTTCGGATAGAGCCCGACAAGCACCGACTTTCACCGGTGGGGGCCTGTAAATATGAAATAACTAGTGACTTCCTATTGAAATTTCCACGGGAAAGAAAATATCCTGAATTGGGACCTTACACGTCCATTCCAACTGTCTTAATTGCAGCGTACAGGAAATGTTCTGTTACTTGGTTGTTCATCTGTACAAATGATTAAACTAAATAAGATCTTATGAAACATGACAGTGTTGTGTAGGGATGGCTGTTTAGTCATTACCACAGAAGAAAATTTTGCAACAGAAGAAAATAAGCGGGCATATAGAAAAGGGCAGTCATGAACGCCTGCAAAATGAACATAGAGATTTTAATTGCACATAAAAAAATGAAATATATACATAAAACTATATCACAGCCAGAGTTATCACATGAAATTTTCATTTTTAATAAACTTCAGTCTGTCCACCTGTTGCCATGTCATCCGTTAAGACTTGCTCCATCATAGCTCCAACAGTAGGCCCAGAAACCTAGAAGAACCGACCATAGGCATTAAACAATATGTATATACACGGATATGGAGACTCTAAATAGAAATAGGAACCAAGAGTAGTGTTTGCTATTTCATTACAAAAATATAGTGGCTGACCTCTGATTGAAGCAACTGCTCGGCCACAGAAGCCAAACCAAATAGGGTAGCCTCCCTTAACTGCCGGCATGCAATAAAGAGAAATGGTTTTAAACTTCAAAATAAGGAGAAACGAGACGGAGTTTCATTTAGATCGTGTGCTAATCATGTTTTATAGAAATGCGTAAATTCCATTGTAAGATTGTTCAACTCACTCTCCACCAGCCAGGAATACCAGTATCTTTCGCTTGTTGTGATTCACTTATTCGCCTTTTCACAGAGTCAATTACAGCATCTATTCCTTCCTTCCCACAGGTAGTAATAATCTCTTCCAATAGAAGGGAACCTATATAAAGAAGAAAAACAAATAAAATTAAGCTATAAAATGTACTATCAGACTTCAAAAACATTGGAAATACAAAATGAATAAATACATTTACACCACAGAAACCCTCATAACACAAGTTACTTATGAAAGCATCTTTGAATAAAAATATATCAGAAAAATTATATATGCTTGCTGATTAATAATGATTGAAACAAAAATGTGAGTGCATTTATATTATATACATACATTGAATGTACATGCATATCTACACAAAAGGAGAACATGTCCAGGGTAACAGCGTTATTACTAATTAACCAAAGTCCCGCCAACTCCAGAAACTATTTACCAGATACACGACAACTGTAAGTATTGTCCTCCTCATCGGCAACATACTGGTTAGCATCCATGGACCAGATATGAACCTGAATTTTTTTTATATTTTTTTAAAAAGAAATGGAAATGTTACAATTTTAGTGCTTTTTAACCAACTAGACAGACATAAAGTACCTGCTGTTCTGTCATTTGAAGGAAACCAATGGTGTAGTAGACTAACTCCTTCAAATTGTTCATAACAACCTATATGGAAAAATTAAAGTCCAAAAAAATCAGACAAGGAATACAGATCCAGATTATTAGGAAGATGGTTTTGAAGCATACCTTTACGAATCTTGGGCTTCCAATAATAGTCAATAAAAATTCAAATAACTGCAAAATTATAGAGGATTGCCCATCAAAAACAAACTAATCAAATCCCCATCACCACGCATGAAGCTAGGAAAACAAATACAGATGTCACGGTATATAGAATATATGTCATAGAACAATAAACAGTGCATTGACCTGTATAACAAAGGACTCTAGACTTTTCTCGGCACCATCAGAATCATATCGGCCATCATATGAATCTTCAAGGCCTTCGATTGAGGAGCGCTCATACACTTGCAACGACGACACAAACGTGTGCCACAAGGGTCCCACAATTACTGAAATACCCAAAACCATGAATGAGGAAAATAAAAAGTGAAAAAGACTGCAACCGGTAAATTTGGTCAATATATACCTGCAAAATGAGTTTCTGCTATGGCTGGGAAATTTTGAATAAACTGATTCAAGCACTTTAACACCTAGACAGTATGTATTCATAATATACTAGATGTCAGCAATTTTGGCATATAGTTTCCGCCATGAAAGACTATTTTATACAAAAAGAGAAAGAAAGAAGACTACCTCCATTCTAATGCTCCAATCGTCAGGATCTTCAGATGGCACTGGATGTTTCATGATTGATGAAAATTGCTCCATCCATGGCTGGAGCATTGGTAGCATCAGGTCAGTAGTTTCTACCTATATATATCAGAAGTCAAGTAAAAATTAATTTTAAAAATAAATTATGTGTAATTTAATTAAATGAATGAGGTATAAATGTGAATACCTTGTAGACACCACTCATAGCCCCGACCATGGAAGTACAATTATAAACTATTGAAAGGGCTTTAGACCTCTGACTTTTGTCATAGATCTGTACACATACGAGTTCACTGGAAGGTGAGAAACGGACCGACGAGAACACTCTGCCCGGTACTAGTATAAGCAAAAGACAAAGTATACTAAATAACTAAAGTAGTTAGCTATTATTAGTATCTTATAACTAACTAACTAAATATATTAAAGTATGTTGCTGAGCAGAGTATTAAGAATAAATAAACTGGCTGTATTCGGAAAGCAAAAAGGTTACTTAAACTTCTTATAATCAAACTAGTTAAAAACTTCAGTAGAAGCTAGAATGATCCAAAAAATGGATAATAGGAAAATAAACACATGGATTATGCCTTGCAACCAAGTAAAGGTCCATATATTAATTATTTTACCAAGCAAATTTGAAATATTTTTATGTACTTGGGAGCTATGAGAAATCAAAAAAATGAGATTAACCTGAGGAGATGACACAATCATGTGCACACATGGAAATAAAACCGGGACAATTTGAGGCACCATCTTATCATCCAGGTCAGAAGAAAGAAGAGACAAGCATCTTAAAGCCCCATGCACTGCATTTAACAAAAAGTAAAAAAGTAAAAAAGTATAATATATATTCTCTCTCAAATAAATTCAGTTATATTTTAAGTCATATATTAAGGACTCACCAGCATTCAGTTTAGTCTGGTCATTAATTAAGTATAAAAGGGAAGGCACTAGCTCAGGCCAGTCTTCCGGCCAATCATAATGTGCGATTGTCGATAGAGCCACACTTACTGCAGTACAGATCTTCTTAGAAGGATCATCAAGTGATGCTAAAAGTAGTCCTCTTATCGATGCCTAGTTTTTTTGAAGAAAAAAAAAACGGCTGTCTTTAAATATGTAACTGAAATGAAGTAAAGACGTAATTTGAAAAGGTAGCATGTCAGAAAAATCGTAATTCATGCATTTTAAAAATTCACTTTCTCATTGGTGAGAACTACAGGATGCTCGAAGCCTTCCTCGTCTTCGGTCCAGTGTTTCCTAATAAATTGCTTAAGCAAGACTGCTGCTAAGTAAAATGCATGTTAACGGAACAAATTATACACACGGAGAGAGTAGTCATTAATGGAACAAAGATAAGGTATAAACTATAAAGTAAATAACAACAACAAAGGATATCTGCCTTAGACCGAATGGAAATTCCCGGTTCGCCGCAACTCTAGCTAGAGCAACACCATAACCTTTCAAAGAATGAAAAAAATATACAAAATCAATTCCAAAGCTCAATCGAAATCCATCCGAAATCTTCATCATTCTACTTCTCTTCTTGTACATAAAATTAAATAAAACACTGCATACATATCACAAACGGAAACCCACTAGTACACTTCACACACACCACAACATTTCTCTCACACAAAACACAAATAACACTAAAATCCAACGATGCCAACTGCTATCTATTAAAAATTCAACGCTGGCTGATAAAATGAAAATGTGCCGGAACAAGCACGTAACAAATTTTAAATTTACAAAATCTTCGTCACAATCAATCAAATGTAATCAAAATTTCTTAAAAGATGCATCTAAATTAAACAAAACAAAAAAACAACGATAACTTTAATCCCACAAAAAAAAAATTGAATCCGTAACAATTACAAGAACATCAAATGCCTAATTTTGTAAATACATACACACACATTAAGCACCTGGTTGAAGGGACGCTTGCTGGAGAGATGTCTCGGCGAAGGTTCGGGTTTGATGGTTCGGATCGAGTGAGGCATTCAAGCAATTGATCAGCCATTGCTGGTCGTGATCCATCTCTGTATCAGCTGCGCGTGCTCGAACGATGAGGCAAAATGGAGGGAGTTTGGGTTTTTGTAATTGGGGGTTTTAAAGGATTTAGGGTTTTGTGCGGTCAAACACTGTAAACAGTTATTAAAGCCTTTTTTTTTCCTTTATTTTATTGAACTCGAATTATTATTGAAAATAAGTCTTTACAAATATTATTAATAAAAAATAATTTTATTTTTTTGTTACTAGTATCATTTAGTAATATTATTGTGATAATTTAGTTTCTATTAAAATTAGATTCATTAGAATGCTATTTGACTCATAATCAAATGATAAATTTTTAACTCAAGTTTATAGTTCATCTTAGGGTATTAGAAAAATATTTTTTCTTACCTCGACAACAATTAATTATTAAATTTGATTTGAACATTATCATGATTTGAACAATTAATTAAGTATTAGAATTAAATACCCGTTTGTTTGTTGCGTGTCAGTTCGATCACTCATTATCATGATGCTACTCGGCCACCAAGTAACCAATTGAGAAGCGACCGTTGTTACCGAGTAAACTGCTCGGTTGAATAATTGAGCATCTACTCGGTCACTCGCTCGATTACTTGGTGGCCGAATCATTTACTATTTTGAAGCTGCGCAAGTTTCTCGATTTTCATCATATATTTTTCATCCGAACTCTAAATGAGTCGATTCAAAATCCATCGAAAATTAGACTTCACGATCTTTGCAACCGTGAATGGAATGAACCAAGATTCCGAATGAGAGAAAATCAGTCAAATCCGCGAAGTTGCTACATTACGAGTCGGTTCGTCATTCCGTTTTAGCCTCGTTTTCCCTACATTGTGACATGAAAACTCGACTACCACATGTAAGACTCGCTAACAAGAATAATAATCAATCCCTCAATGATCGATCACATGTATATACAAAAGACATAAAAAAAAAACCTGAAAACTATACTTCACGATCTTTGTAACCAATTTTATGCGCGTCTCTAGTGTTGCTTTTGGGTTCGTGTTTTAATATATTTTGTATATATTTTGTATGTAATCAATTTTGTATATTTTTTATAAGGAGGAGAGACGAGAAACTCCACCCCACCTGATCGGAAGCTCCTCGATCGGGTAGGATGTAAATCGAGGGATGTGCCCGAGTGACAGACATCTGTGGGAGAGAGCCAACAGCAGGACAAACTTCACAATATTTCAATGAAAATTTGCCCTACCCGAGGTTAGAACCTTGCGTCGCCGGGGAATTACACCCACATCCCCACAGACCTTACTACTTGGCTGTGATCCTGAGAACTTGGTTGTTATGGTTTGGGTTGCATGAATGCATGCATTAAACCCGAACAAACAAATCAGATTTTATTTATTTTGTTTTTTTTAGGAGTTCCATTGCAAAATGTATAGAAAAGACATGTTTTTATGAAAAGTGAATAAAAAGTAATATTACCACTTGTTTTTATAACTTTTCCTCTGTGTTTATTATTATATTCTGCTTATTATTATTGAGTACTTTCCCAACACAAATACACTAAAACCACACAAAATAAATCTATCACGGAGCTTCCATGTCGGCAACCGGTGAATCTCTAAGTTGGGATGAGTTGTCACTTTCGCCAATCTGATTATCACACTGTTCGACGCAGTTAACATACCTATCAATATCGTCTTTCTTTAAATCTGCAATATCCAAAAATATTTGTTAATACAACATGTATTTTTTTTCGAATCAAGAAATAAGTAAAATAATATTAGAAGCGAAAATGAGCATTTAGTTACAAGCTAGAAGAAAAAGACTAAAAAACGTAGATGCCTCACCTTGGGCTTCGGTAAGATGTTGAATGCAGTTTTCATGAGCACAAACGGACTTGAAATCATCGATCCCTTGTAGTCTATTCTTTGTGAAGATGCATTTTGTAAGGCAGTTACCGACACAAAACCCTTTAAGAGGAGGGGTAGCTAAAGGTATGCAACCGGCAGCACAAATTCCGAAGCATTTTAGGAAACCGCTTTTCTTCGGTGGTGAAATTGGGGGGGTCTCCGCTGGTGGTGGGGCCTTCTTCGCTAGTATTTGGGTCGTAAGTAATAGCACGAGAAACATTATAGTGCTTATTATTGCAGCATGCTTCCTTCCCTTATACATGGTTACAAAAATGAATATTTTGGTAATTACTCAGCTCTTTTCTCAGCAAGAACTAATTGGAAAAATATTTTAATTTTTGCTTTGTGATGTGTGTGTATGATGTCTGAGATGATCGTTGTGAGCACAATTTATAATTCAATTGTTGCTGAATAAGAGTTGATGATAATGAACAAAATGTGATGACGAGATCTTGAATTCAGATATCAGATATCATTTATAGTGCAAGTGTAATGAATAGAATGTGATGAAATATTCTTTCTGTCAATTGGCATGTATATGTACTATTTATTTGAAAGAATTAATAAACACTTGTTCACAATATATATATATTAGGGTATTTTAGGATTTTTATCATTTTTTAGTTTATTAAAGATCATTTTTTATAGGGGTGTAAAAAGGTGTATGTTACATATAAAAGTATATTAAGAGCTATTTATATATATAATGTGTGAATCTCACTCAATAAACAATAAAAATAGACGAAAAATAAAGTGAAAAAATCGACACAAAATTTATAGTTATTCACCTATTAATGAGGGTTACATCTATTTGACCATTGCGAGATAATTTTCACTAGAACAATTATATATTTTAATTACAAAGTCCTCTGATTTGTATAATTAATTTCAATTCTTGAATTTCTATGCAGATAGGTTTTTAACGTTAAATTTTAAAAGGAAAATATATTTTAGTACCTGAACTTAGAAGACTTTTGTACTTTCATGGTTGATTTTTTTTAACACTTCGGTCGATGAACTATTAAAAATTGCACTTACTTATTATTTTCACCGGAAACCGATAAAATCAAAATGCACATATGTTGCAGTCACCCAAGGGTCGCTACGTCGATAAAATCCAAAATCACTGAAACATTATATTTTTTGATACACAGCGGTCATTGACTCGTTGTGCACAGTGGATGTGTCGAAACAACGAAAACCCTTGTGAGAGTTGATGTTTCCCAAAACACACGACAACTAAGAACGTGAAAATTGTCATGTGGGCGGTCGATTTATAATGTATACCACCGTGCTGAAATCAACCCAACGATAAAGGAGTGGAGGAGTTTTTATCCTTCTCAGCTTTATTCAACATGGTTTTCAACACATTTACTGACACAAACCCCTTTATGGCGTGCTCGGGTACATTTTTTTTTTTGGTTTTCGCCGTTGATGTTTAATTGGGTCGTAAATAATATAATCAAGAACAGTAGAACACTATTGTGCTTACCGTTAATATTTCAATTATTGTTTTGTGATTTGTTTGTATGTATGATGTTGAGAGGACAATTTATAATCCAATTGTTTGTGAATATGATTTGATGGTAATGAACAAAATGTGATGGCATATATCATTTACAGTGCAAGTGTGATGAATAAAATGTGATTGTGATATCTTGTATTCAATTGATCACAAGTATTCTTCTACCATTTATTCGAAACAATTGATAAATAATTAATTAATGTTATGTATATTAGTTTTATGCAAAACATACCTAACATTGAATAATAAAATATAAATAAAATACCCTTGTCGGTGGAGAATAAAATAAATATTAGTTTTCATCAATATTTGTTCAAGTTTAGTTTGAAAACTAAATATTTATTTCCAAATAAAATTTATTATTATGATATTTTTTTTTACAAAATGACAATTAATTAGCTAAAAAGTTATTTAGTAAATATTCAATTTTCGATGATTTTAAAATAAATGATTAGCAATATAGTTTTAAACGATAATTTAACTAGTCTCACAACATATCTAAATGCGGTTAAAAATGAAAATATGATCAAAATACAAAGTATTTCACTTAAATTATGATTATGTGAATCTATTTGATACATAAAATAAAAGTATCATGGAGCTACGACATCGCCAACGGGTGATGATCTGAGTTGAGACGAGCGGTCACATTCGTTAATCTGTTTATCACACTCTCCGACGCAGTTCACATACCTATCAATATCCTCTTTCTTTAAATCTGCAATATCCATAGATATTTGTTAATACAACGTGTATTTTTTTTTCGAGTCGTGAAATACTTAAAACATTAGAAGCAAAATATCATGAGCATCAGAACAAGAAGAAAATTAAAAGAGAAAAAATCGTTAGATGCCTCACCCTTCGCTTCGGTAAGATGGTGAATGCACTTTTCATGAATACAAACGGGCTTGCAATAATCGATCCCTTGTAGTTTATTAGAAGTGAAGATGCATTTGTGAATGCAGTTACCGACACAAAACCCTTTAAGAATAGGGGTAGGTAAAATTAGGCAACCGGCACCGCAAACACCGAAGCATTTCATGTAACCGACCATCGATCCCTTCGCTGATGTTTGGGTCGTAAGCAATAGCACGAGAAACATTATCGTGCTTATTATTCTTCCAGCATGCTTCCTTCCCTTATACATGGTTACAAAATGATTTTTTTTTTTGGTAATTACTCTCTGCTTTTCTGAGCAAGAATTAATGATTTTTTTTTTTTTTTTTTTTTTTTTTTTTTGTGATTTGTGTGTATGATGTTGGAGATGTTTAATGTTAGCACAATTTATAATCCAATTGTTGATGAATAACATTTGATGGTAATTAACAAAATGTGATGATGAGATCTCGAATTCAGATAGCATATATCATTTATAGTGCATGTGTAATAAATAGAATGTTATGATAATATCTTTTATTCAATTATGTATATTGTTATCTTGTACCATTAATTTGAAAGAGTTAATAAACACTTGTTAAAAATATATATAAATTAATGTCAGAATCTAATAAATAGAAAAAATGAAAAATAAACTAAAAAAATCTACACAAATCGATAATGTTTATCTATTTTAAGGAGGGTTACATCTATTTTAACCAGGATGTCAATCGGTGCAACCCACTTTGTTTCAGTCCAGCCCATTCGGGTTGTCTGGTTACTTAAGTTCGGGTTGGTTCGTGTTGAAATTTTCTAAGTTATAAATTAGTAGCTCTAATTAACCCTAAATTCTTCGGTTTCGAGTTAATCCATCGGGTTGTGAAAATTTAAAATTATTATAATAAAATATTTTTTAATACAAATTTAAGTTTATTATAAATAAAATATTAATAGTTAATAATAATAATTATTACAATATTTAAATTATTTGAATTTTCAAATATTCATCATATAATATTTAAATTTATAATTTTATTGACATTTTATTTTATATTTGAATATATTATTTTATTTAGTCAAAAAAATTGTATTTATATTTAAAATATTACATTTTCCAACCCGAGATTTAGGTGTTTTTACACTTTGCAACCTCGCCGGAAAAGTGTTACCGATTACAACCCGAGGTTTGATCACTTTGCATTTTCCAACCAGTCGGAAGTCGGAATTGAATATTCCGGCGAATATTCCGATTATGTGAGATGCACATGCTAATTTTGAAATTAAAAGACTAATTTACCCCTTTATTTATTAATAAAAAAAATAAAAAAAAATACAATTCATATAAAAAAAATACAAAAACAAAAAAAGAAAAAGATTCATCATCATCATCTCCATTGCATCGAACATTTGAAAAAAAATGGACATAACACAATTACTCCATCTCCATCGGGTCGATCAATTGCAGAAAAAATTAAAAGTTGGACACAACACAACCACCTCCATCTCCCTGGCATCGTCGATCAATTGTGTAAAAAAAACTTTGAATGCACAGAGTTCGTTAATTTTAATTTCAATCTACATCAATTTTGCTCTCTCATTCTCACCCTCTAATGCATCTATCTACTGCGTGTGCCGCCTCCCTCGACACCCACCACATCTCCTTCCACCGCCGTTTCAATTTATGTCGCCACCTCTTCTCCCTCGACTGGATCCGATCCTCCCTCTCCGTCACCGACGAAGAGATTCTCGACACTTGCGGCCTCGATGTTTTGATCAATTTCTTTTGGGTTTGCTCTGTAGTTGGATTATTGTTACTGCTTCTCTTAACTATGTCGTCGCCAATGAGCAGATTTAGTCGCCGCCAATTGCAACTTTAGGGTTCTTAGATTTTTTGAGTTTCTCGATAAATTGATTTGGGGTAAAAGAATTTTATTTTTTATTTATAAATATAAATATTGGCAGTACTTTTTAAAGGAGGGTAGCGTAGTAATTAACTATTTATTTTTACTGTTTATTTACAAAATTTCCATTAAAAATGGAATATTCTAGAGAATATTCCGTTCCGGCCAGAGACGGGTTGCAAACTGTGAAATCGTAAAACTTCGGGTTGTAATCGGCAACACTTTTCCGGCGAAGTTGTAAAGTGTAAAAACATCTAAACCTCAGGTTGCAAAATGTAATTATCCCTTTAAAATAAATTCAAATGTAGTGAAATTAATCGGGTTGTCGGGCTAGCCACACGGTTTTTCAAGTTCTTTCGATTTGGACGTTTCGATTTTTTCGAGCTGAAAATATTCGGTCCTAACCCTAAATTTATTTCGGGCTGGCTCGGATCAACCCACAATTTCGGGTTGGATAGACATCTCAAATTTTAACGTTGCAATAATTTTTCACTATAACAATATTTATATATCTCAATTGCAAAGTCACGTAATTAGTATAATTTTAATTCGAGAATTTTGAATAAAAAATCAAAATTTACGCTTAACAATTATATATCTCAATTGCAAAGTCACATAATTAGTATAATTTTAATTCGAGAATTTTGAATAAAAAATCAAATTTTAAATAAAATCAATGCACATCGATCATTCACCCAGCGTGTGTTGGGTTCACTCTACATACCAAAAATATGTAACCCAATGGGTGCTACCTCGGTAAAGTCCAAAATCGTTGAAACCTCATATTTTTTGTTGAGAGAAGTTGTCACATTCGTCAATCTAGTTATCGTAAGTCGTAACTACGACGCATTTAACATACTTATCAATATCTTCTTTCTGTATATTTGCAATATCAAAATATTTTTGTTAGAAGCAAAAATAAGCATTTCGAACAAAAAGAAAAAAGGACAAAATGTGATGGTATATATATGGTTTCTAGTGCTAGTTTCTTTCTGTATATTTGCAATATCAAAATATTTTTGTTAGAAGCAAAAATTAGCATTTCTAACAAAAAGAAAAAGGACAAAATGTGATGGCATATATGGTTTCTAGTGCTAGTGTGATGTATAAATTGTGATGGCAGAGTGATATCTTGTATTCAATTGATCACAACTTCACAAGTATTCTTCTACCATTTACTCGAAATAATTGATAAATAATTAATTAATGTCATGTATATTAGTTTTATGCAAAACATACCTAACATTGAATAATAAAATATAAAATAAAATACCCTTGTCGGTGGAAAATAAAATAAATATTAATTTTCATCAATATTTGTTCGAGTTTAATTTGAAAACTAAATATTTATTTCCAAATAAAATTTATTATTATAATATTTTTTTACAAAATGACAATTAATTAGCTAAAAGTTATTTAGTAAATATTCAATTTTTGATGATTTTAAAATAAATGATTAGCGATATAGTTTTAAACGATAATTTAATTAGTCTCACAACATATCTAAATGCGGTTAAAAATGAAAATATGATCAAAATACATGGTATTCCATTTAAATCATGATTATGCGAATCTATTTGATATAAAAAAAATAAAAGTATCATGGAGCTACGACATCGCCAACGGGTGATGATTTGAGTTGAGACGAGCGGTCACATTCACCAATCTGTTTATCACACTCTCCGACGCAGTTCACATACCTATCAATATCCTCTTTCTTTAAATCTGCAATATCCATAGATATTTGTTAATACAACGTGTATTTTTTTTTGAGTCGTGAAATACTTAAAACATTAGAAGCAAAAACTCATGAGCATCAGCACAAGAAGAAAAAGAGAAAAAGCTATGGATGCCTCACCCTCCGCTTCGGTAAGATGGTGAATGCACTTTTCATGAATACAAACGGGCTTGCAATAATCGATCCCTTGTAGTTTATTAGAAGTGAAGATGCATTTGTGAATGCAGTTACCGACACAAAACCCTTTAAGAACCGAGGTAGGTAAAGTTATGCAACCGCCAGCGCAAACTCCGAAGCATTTCAGGTAACCGACGATCGATCTATTCGCTGATGTTTGGGTCGTAAGTAATAGCACGAGAAAAATTATCGTGCTTATTATTGTTCCTGCATGCTTCCTTCCCTTATACATGGTTACAAAATGAAAATTTTGGAAATTACTCACTGCTTTTCTCACCAAGAAGTAATTGGAAAAATATTTTAACTTTTGTTTTGTGATTTGTGTGTATGATGTTGGAGATGATCAATGTGACCACAATTTATAATCCAATTGTTGATGGTAATGAAAAAAATGTGATGATGAGATCTCGGATTCAGATAGCATATATCATTTATAGTGCATGTGTAATAAATAGAATGGTATAATAATATCTTGCATTCAATTATGTATCTTGTACCATTAACTTGAAAGAGTTAATAAACACTTGTTAAAAATATATATAAATTAATGTCTGCATCTTGCTCAATAAATAATAAAATATAAAATAAACTAAAAAAATCTATACAAATTTATAGTTGCGATAATGTTTATCTATTTTAACGAGGGTTACATTTATTTTAACCAGGAATGTCAATCGGGGCAGCTCACTTGATTTCAGTCCAGCCCATTCGGGTTTTTTGATTACTTAAGTTCGGGTTGATTCGTGTTTAATTTCTAGGTTATAAATTAGTAGCCCTAATTAACCCTAAATTATTCAGTTTCGAGCTAATCCATTGAGTTGTGAAATTTTAATATTATTATAATAATTAAATTATTTGAATTTTCAAATATTCATCATATAATATTTAAATTTGTAATTTTATTCATCATATAATTTTATTGTATTTAGTAAAAAAAATTGTATTTATATTTAAAATAAATTCAAATTTAGTGAAATAAATCGGGTTGTCGGACTAGCCACACGGTTTGTCGATTTGGTTTCGATTTTTTCGAGCTGAAAATATTCGGTCCTAATCCTACATTTATTTCGGGCTGGCTCGGATCAGCCCACAATTTCGGGTTGAATAGACATCTCTAATTTTAACGTTGCAATAATTTTTCACTATAACAATTATATATCTCAATTGCAAAGTCATGTAATTAGTATAATTTTAATTCGAGAATTTTGAATAAAAAATCAAAATTTACGCTTAACAATTATATATCTCAATTGCAAAGTCACGTAATTAATATAATTTCAATTCGAGAATTTTGAATAAAAAATCAAAATTTAAATAAAATAAATGCACATCGATCGCATTCACCTAGCGTGTGTTGGGTTCACTCTACATACCATAAATATGTAACCCAATGGGTGCTACCTCGGTAAAGTCCAAAATCGTTGAAACCTCATATTTTTGGTTGAGAGAAGTTGTCACATTCGTCAATCTGATTATCGTAACAATGACGCATTTAACATACTTATCAATATCTTCTTTCTGTATATTTGTAATATCAAAATATATTTGTTAGAAGCAAAAATTAACATTTCGAACAAAAAGAAAAAGGACAAAATGTGATGGTATATATGGTTTCTAGTGCTACTGTGCTAGTGTGATGTATAAATTGTGATGGCAGGGTGATATCTTGTATTCAATTGATCACAAGTACTAGTGTGATGTATAAATTGTGATGGCAGGGTGATATCTTGTATTCAATTGATCACAAGTATTCTTCTACCATTTATTCGAAATAATTGATAAATAATTAATTAATGGTTATGTATATTAGTTTTATGCAAAACAAACCTAACATTGAATAATAAAATATAAAATAAAATACCCTTGTCGGTGGAAAATAAAATAAATATTAGTTTTCATCAATATTTGTTCGAGTTTAATTTGAAAACTAAATATTTATTTCCAAATAAAATTTATTATTATGACATTTTTTTTTACAAAATGACAATAAATTAGCTAAAGTTATTTAGTAAATATTCAATTTTCGATGACTTTAAAATAAATGATTAGCAATATAGTTTTAAACAATAATTTAATTAGTCTCACAACATATCTAAATGCGGTTAAAAATGAAAATATGATCAAAATACAAGGTATTCCACTTAAATTATGATTATGCGAATCTATTTGATACATAAAATAAATGTATCATGGAGCTACGACATCGCCAACGGGTGATGATCTGAGTTGAGACGAGCGGTCACATTCGCCAATCTGTTTATCACACTCTCCGACGCAGTTCACGTACCTATCAATATCCTTTTTCTTTAAATCTGCAATATTCATAGATATTTGTTAATACAAAGTGTATTTTTTTTCGAGTCGTGAAATACTTAAAACATTAGAAGCAAAATATCATGAGCATCAGAACAAGAAGAAAAAGAGAAAAAATCGTTAGATGTCTCACCCTTCGCTTCGGTAAGATGGTGAATGCACTTTTCATGAATACAAACGGGCTTGCAATAATCGATCCCTTGTAATTTATTAGAAGTGAAGATGCATTTGTGAATGCAGTTACCGACACAAAACCCTTTAAGAACGGGGGTAGGTAAAGTTATGCAACCGGCAGCGCAAACTCCGAAGCATTTCAGGTAACCGACGATCGATCTATTCGCTGATGTTTGGGTCGTAAGTAATAGCACGAGAAAAATTATCGTGCTTGTTATGGTTCCTGCATGCTTCCTTCCCATGGTTACAAAATGAAATTTTTTGAAATTACTCACTGCTTTTCTTAGCAAGAAGTAATTTGATAAAAATATTAACTTTTGATTTGTGATTTGTGTGTATGTTGTTGGAGATGATCAATTTGAGCACAATTTATAATCGAATTGTTGAAGAATAACATTTGATGGTAATGAACAAAATGTGATGATGAGATCTCGAATTCAGATAGCATATATCATTTATAGTGCATGTGTGATAAATAGAATGTTATGATAATATCTTGCATTCAATTATGTATCTTGTTATCTTGTACCATTTATTTGAAAGAGTTAAAAAACACTTGTTTAAAATATATATAAATTAATGACGGAATCTGGCTCAATAAACAATAATAAAAAAAAGCAAAAAAATCAACATAAAATTTAGGTAATATTAGGCTATGGGGCAGATTGCTTTTTAATATTATTTCGAACACCTATATTTTTTTCACCTCATTTTTAGGGGTCGTATATTTTTAATTTTTTTTATTTATTAGGGAATTTGTATTTTTTAAATACTAAGTAGGGGCATTTTTTAAAATGTATAAAGTCGTAAATATCCCTACACCTTAACATATTAATTTATTTACTATATACATATATAAATATATTTGCGTAAGAATATAAATATATTTGCGCAAGAATCAGTAAATTATATATATAAATATATTTGTATAAAAATATTTTATATAAATATATTTGCGCGTAAAATATATTTGCGCAACATTATTTATATATATATATATATATGAATAGATATCTATTATAGATTTACCACATACACTAATATCTATTATAGATATGCCATAAATATGTCATATGTATAGATATCTATCATAGATGTATACATATCTATCATAGATATAGATATGTCATATAAATAAATATGAGCAACCTTTTTAAATAGTCTAAATCCAAATTCAACTAAAATTTTCCCAAATTGATTAAAATGCAAAATGTGAAATAAAAAATCTAGAAATTTAACACACTTAATTCTAACAAATATGCAACCTGTTAATATTTCATGCAAAATGTGAAATAAAAAATCTAGAAATTTAACACACTTAATTCTAACAAATATGCAACCTGCTAAAATTTCATGTTTATATGGACCTGTTAATATTTCATGTTTAGATATGTATTTCATGTTTAGATATTTAACACACCTAATTCTAACAAATATGCAAATATGGACTTGTTAATATTTCATGTTTAGATATGTATTTCATGTTTAGATATGTTATAATACTAGGTGTCTAGCGTAGTTGTTTAAAATCTAAGCGGATGATATTAGATATGTAGTTATATTAATTACTAATATACTTGAAAAGGTTAATAATGGAACAATGCCCCATATCAAAATTAGGAAAAAATATAGGTACTGATTATAATTCTACTCTTAGAGATGCCCCGGTCCATGATTCCCCCAAAAATTTATAGTTGCAATAATTTTCTATTATTTTAATGAGGGTTTTAACTGGGGATCGATGTCAATCGGGTCATCTCATTCGGGTTGACGTATTACTTCAGTTTGGGCTGAAATTTTTCGGGTTATAAATCAGTAGCCCTAACAATAAAATTTTTCGATTTTGAGCAATTTCGAGCTAGCCCATCGGGCTGAGAAAATTAATATTATTATGATAAAAATATTTTTTAATAAAAAATTAAGTTTAATATTAATAAAATATTAATATTTAATAATATTAATATTTATTATAATATTTAAATAATTTGAAACTTCAAATTTTCATCATATAATATTTAAAATTGTAATTGTTTTGTATATTTGAACACATATTTTTATTTAGTCAAAATATTTATAAATATATTTAAAATACATTCATATGTAGTGAAATAAGTCAGGTTGTTGGGGTAGCTCACGGTTTGAACTTTGAATATTCGGTCCAAACCAAACCATATTTTTTTTTTCGGATTTGCTCGGATCAGCTTACAGTTTCAGGTTGAATTGACTTCCCTAATTTTAACGTTGCAATAATTTTTCACTATAACAACTATATATCTCAAATGCAAAGTCGTGTAATTTGTATAATTTTATTTCGTGAATTTCTATGTAGGCATGTGTTAACGCTAAATTTCAAAAAAGTAAAATGTTAATAGGGGAGAATTTTTAATAAAAATAGTTGATGAATAACATTTGATGGTAATGAACAAAATGTGATGATGAGATCTCGAATTCAGATAGCATATATCATTTATAGTGCATGTGTAATAAATAGAATGTTATGATAATATCTTGCATTCAATTATGTATATTGTTATCTTGTACCATTAATTTGAAAGAGTTAATAAACACTTGTTAAAAATATATATAAATTAATGTCAGAATCTAATAAATAGAAAAAATGAAAAATAAACTAAAAAAATCTACATAAATTTATAGTTGCGATAATGTTTATCTATTTTAAGGAAGATTACATCTATTTTAACCAGGGATGTCAATCGGCGCAGCCCACTTTGTTTCAGTCCAGCCCATTTGGATTGTCTGGTTACTTAAGTTCGGGTTGGTTCGTGTTGAAATTTTCTAAGTTATAAATTAGTAGCCCTAATTAACTCTAAATTCTTCGATTTCGAGTTAATCCATCGGGTTGTGAAAATTTAATATTATTATAATAAAATATTTTTTAATACAAATTTAAGTTTATTATAAATAAAATATTAATATTTAATAATAATTAGTATTATAATATTTAAATTATTTGAATTTTAAAATATTCATCATATAATATTTAAATTTATAATTTTATTGACATTTTATTTTATATTTGAATATATTATTTTATTTAGTCAAAAAAATTGTATTTATATTTAAAATAAATTCAAATGTAGTGAAATAAATCGGGTTGTCGGGCTAGCCACACGATTTGTCAAGTTCTTTCGATTTGGTTTCGATTTTTTCGAGCTGAAAATATTCGGTCCTAACCGTACATTTATTTCGGGCTGGCTCGAATCAGCCCACAATTTCGGGTTGGATAGACATCTCAAATTTTAACGTTGCAATAATTTTTCACTATAACAATATTTATATATCTCAATTGCAAAGTCACATAATTAGTATAATTTTAATTCGAGAATTTTGAATAAAAAATCAAAATTTACGTTTAACAATTATATATCTCAATTGCAAAGTCACATAATTAGTATAATTTTAATTCGAGAATTTTGAATAAAAAAATCAAAATTTAAATAAAATTAATGCACATCGATCATTCACCCAGCGTGTGTTGGGTTCACTCTACATACCAAAAATATGTAACCCAATGGGTGCTACCTCGGTAAAGTCCGAAATCGTTGAAACCTCATATTTTTGATTGAGAGATGTTGTTACATTCGTCAATCTAGTTATCGTAACTATGACGCATTTAACATACTTATCAATATCTTCTTTCTGTATATTTGCAATATCAAAATATTTTTTTTAGAAGCAAAAATTAGCATTTCGAACAAAAAAGAAAAAGGACAAAATGTGATGGCATATACATGGTGTCTAGTGCTAGTTTCTTTCTGTATATTTGCAATATCAAAATATTTTTGTTAGAAGCAAAAATTAGCATTTCGAACAAAAAGAAAAAGGACAAAATGTGATGGCATATATGGTTTTTAGTGCTAGTGTGATGTATAAATTGTGATGGCAGAGTGATATCTTGTATTCAATTGATCATTACATCACAAGTATTCTTCTACCATTTACTCCAAATAAGTATTCTTCTACCATTTACTCGAAATAATTGATAAATAATTAATTAATGTTATGTATATTAGTTTTATGCAAAACATACCTAACATTGAATAATAAAATATAAAATAAAATACCCTTGTCGGTGGAAAATAAAATAAATATTAATTTTCATCAATATTTGTTCGAGTTTAATTTGAAAACTAAATATTTATTTCCAAATAAAATTTATTTCCAAATAAAATTTATTATTATAATATTTTTTTACAAAATGACAATTAATTAGCTAAAAGTTATTTAGTAAATATTCAATTTTCGATGATTTTAAAATTAATGATTAGCAATATAGTTTTAAACGATAATTTAACTAGTCTCACAACATATCTAAATGCGGTTAAAAATGAAAATATGATCAAAATACAAGGTATTCCATTTAAATTATGATTATGCAAATCCATTTGATATAAAAAAAATAAAAGTATCATGGAGCTACGACATCGCCAACGGGTGATGATTTGAGTTGAGACGAGCGGTCACATTCGCCAATCTGTTTATCACACTCTCCGACGCAGTTCACATACTTATCAATATCCTCTTTCTTTAAATCTGCAATATCCATAGATATTTGTTAATACAACGTGTATTTTTTTTCGAGTCGTGAAATACTTAAAACATTAGAAGCAAAAACTCATGAGCATCAGAACAAGAAGAAAAGAGAAAAAGCAATGGATGCCTCACCCTCCACTTCGGTAAGATGGTGAATGCACTTTTCATGAATACAAACGGGCTTGCAATAATCGATCCCTTGTAGTTTATTAGAAGTGAATATGCATTTGTGAATGCAGTTACCGACACAAAACCCTTTAAGAACCGAGGTAGGTAAAGTTATGCAACCGCCAGCGCAAACTCCGAAGCATTTCAGGTAACCGACGATCGATCTATTCGCTGATGTTTGGGTCGTAAGTAATAGCACGAGAAAAATTATTGTGCTTATTATTGTTCCTGCATGCTTCCTTCCCTTATACATGGTTACAAAATGAATTTTGGAAATTACTCACTGCTTTTCTCACCAAGAAGTAATTGGAAAAATATTTTAACTTTTGTTTTGTGATTTGTGTATATGATGTTGGAGATGATCAATGTGACCACAATTTATAATCCAATTTGTTGATGAATAATATTTGATGGTAATGAACAAAATGTGATGATGAGATCTCGGATTCAGATAGCATATATCATTTATAGTGCATGTGTAATAAATAAAATGTTATAATAATATCTTGCATTCAATTATGTATCTTTGTACCATTAATTTGAAAGAGTTAATAAACACTTGTTAAAAATATATATAAATTAATGTTTGCATTTGGCTCAATAAATAAATAAAATAAAAAATAAACTAAAAAAATCTACACAAATTTATAGTTGCGATAATGTTTATCTATTTTAACAAGGGTTACATCTATTTTAATTGGGAATGTCAATCGGGACAGCCCACTTGGTTTCAGTCCAGCCCATTCGGGTTGTCTGATTACTTAAGTTCGGGTTGATTCGTGTTTAAATTTTTTAGGTTATAAATTAGTAGCCCTAATTAACCCTAAATTCTTCAGTTTCAAGCTAATTCATTGAGTTGTGAAAATTTAATATTATTATAATAATTAAATTATTTGAATTTTCAAATATTCACCATATAATATTTAAATTTGTAATTTTATTGACATTTTAATTTATATTTGAATATATTATTTTATTTAGCCAAAATAATTGTATTTATATTTAAAATAAATTCAAACGTAGTGAAATAAATCGGGTTGTGGGCTAGCCACACGGTTTGTCGATTTGGTTTCGATTTTTTCGAGCTGAAAATATTCGGTCATAACCCTACATTTATTTAGGGCTGGCTCGGATCAGCCCACAATTTCGGGTTGGATAGACATCTCTAATTTTAACGTTGCAATAATTTTTCATTATAACAATTATATATCTCAATTGCAAAGTCACGTAATTAGTATAATTTTAATTCGAGAATTTTGAATAAAGAATCAAAATTTACGCTTAACAATTATATATCTCAATTGCAAAGTCACGTTATTAGTATAATTTCAATTCGAGAATTTTGAATAAAAAATCAAAATTTAAATAAAATAAATGCACATCGATTGCATTCACCTAGCGTGTGTTGGGTTCATTCTACATACCATAAATATGTAACCCAATGGGTGCTACCTCGGTAAAATCCAAAATCGTTGAAACCTCATATTTTTTGTTGAGAGAAGTTGTAACATTCGTCAATCTGATTATCGTAACAATGACGCATTTAACATACTTATCAATATCTTCTTTCTGTATATTTGCAATATCAAAATATATTTGTTAGAAGCAAAAATTAGCATTTCGAACAAAAAGAAAAAAGACAAAATGTGATGGTATATATGGTTTCTAGTGCTAGTGTGATGTATAAATTGTGATGACAGGGTGATATCTTGTATTCAATTGATCACAAGTATTCTTCTACCATTTATTCGAAATAATTGATAAATAATTAATTAATGGTTATGTATATTAGTTTTATGCAAAACAAACCTAACATTGAATAATAAAATATAAAATAAAATACCCGGTGGAAAATAAAATAAATATTAGTTTTTATCAATATTTGTTCGAGTTTAATTTGAAAACTAAATATTTATTTCCAAAATAAAATTTATTTCCAAATAAAATTTATTATTATGATATTTTTTTACAAAATGACAATAAATTAGGTATAGTTATTTAGTAAATATTCAATTTTCTATGATTTTAAAATAAATGATTAGCAATATAGTTTTAAACGATAATTTAACTAGTCTCACAACATATCTAAATGCGGTTAAAAATGAAAATATGATCAAAATACAAGGTATTCCACTTAAATTATGATTATGCGAATCTATTTGATACATAAAATAAAAGTATCATGGAGCTACGACATCGCCAACGGGTGATGATCTGAGTTGAGACGAGCGGTCACATTCGCCAATCTGTTTATCACACTCTCCGACGCAGTTCACATACCTATCAATATCTTCTTTCTTTAAATCTGCAATATCCATAGATATTTGTTAATACAACGTGTATTTTTTTTTTCGAGTCCTGAAATACTTAAAACATTATAAGCAAAATATCATGAGCATCAGAACAAGAAGAAAAAGAGAAAAAATCGTTAGATGCCTCACCCTTTGCTTCGGTAAGATGGTGAATGCACTTTTCATGAATACAAACGGGCTTGCAATAATCGATCCCTTGTAGTTTATTAGAAGTGAAGATGCATTTGTGAATGCAGTTACCGACACAAAACCCTTTAAGAATAGGGGTAGGTAAAATTAGGCAACCGGCACCGCAAACACCGAAGCATTTCATGTAACCGACCATTGATCCCTTCGCTGATGTTTGGGTCGTAAGCAATAGCACGAGAAACATTATCGTGCTTATTATTGTTCCAGCATGCTTCCTTCCCTTATACATGGTTACAAAATGATTTTTTTTTTTTTTTGTAATTACTCACTGCTTTTCTGAGCAAGAAGTAATGAAAAATATTTTAATATTTTTTTTTTTTGGTGATTTGTGTGTATGATGTTGGAGATGTTCGATGTTACCACAATTTATAATCCAATTGTTGATGAATAACATTTGATGTTAATGAACAAAATGTGATGATGAGATCTCGAATTCAGATAGCATATATCATTTATAGTGCATGTGTAATAAATAGAATGTTATGATAATATCTTGCATTCAATTATGTATATTTTTATCCTGTACCATTTATTTGAAAGAGTTAATAAACACTTGTTTAATATATATTTAAATTAATGTCGGGAACAATAAAAAAAATTGAAAAATTAATAAAGTAAAAAAATCAACACAAAGTTTGTAGTTGCAATTATTTTCACCTATTTTAACAAAGTTTGTAGTTGCAATTATTTTCACCTATTTTAACGAAGGTTACATTTATTTTTAATAAGGGATATTGTCAATCGGGGCAGCCTACTTGGTTTCAGCCCAGCCCATTCAGGTTGTCGAGTTATTTCGGTTCGAGTTGGTTTGAGCATAAATTTTTGGGGTTATAAATCAGTATTACTAACCGTAAACTCTTCATTTTCGAGCGATTTCGGGCTTGCCCATCAGGCTATGAAAATTAATATTATTATAATAAAAATATTTTTTAATACAAATTTAAATTTAATATTAATAAAATATTAATATTTAATACTCCATTCGAACCTAAGAACTGGACATAGGGAGGTATGCACAGTTTTTAAGAAAAATGTTTTTTAAGTATTTTCCTTCGGTTGTTTGAAGGGTATAAAAGTCTTTTAGAGTGTAATTTGTGTAAGATGGGGTGAGGTGGGACCATTGATTTGAGATAATATTAAAAGTAAAATATGACTTTTTCTAAGAGAGAGAGAGAGAGTAATAATAATTATTATTATGATATTTAAATTATTTGAAACTTTAAATATTCATTATATAATATTTAAAATTATAATTTTGTTGACATTTTTTTTTAATTTGAATATATTTTTTAATTTAATAAAAAATATTTGTATATATATTGAAAATAAATTCAAATATAGTGAAATAAATCGGATTGTCGAGCTAGTCCACTCGGTTTTTCGTATCCTTTCGGTTCGAATCGATTCAACTGCGATTTTTTGGGGCTGAAAATATTCAGCCCTAACCTTATTTTTTTTCGGGCCGGCTCGGACGAGCCCACAATTTCAAGCTGGATTGCATCCCTAATTTTAATGTTGCAATAATTTTTCACTGTAACAGTTATATATCTCAAATGCATAGTAGTGTAATTTGTATAATTTTAATTTTCGAAATTCTATGTAGGCACGTGTTAACCCTAAATTCTAAAAAAGTTACATGTTAATAGAGGAGAATTTTGAATTAAAAATAATAATAAAAAAATAACACTGATAAAATCAATGCACATCGATCGGCAGTCACCCAGCAAGCATTGGTTCACTCTACATACAAAAAATATGTAACCCAATGGCTGCTACCTCGATAAAGTCCATAATCGCTGAAACCTCATATTTTTTGTTACCCAATAGCTTACCTCTACGGCTCTACCCATTACTTCTCAAATGTACTTATTATATATAAAAAACAAAAAGGGAATTTATAGCACAATACAAAAGAATCAAAGATAAAATAAAATATTATGATATTGGAAAATTAAAATAATATATTTTTTTGATCAATATTTGATTTGGTGACTAAATAGTTAATATGAAATAAAATTAATTAGTGCAATAATTTTCTATGAAATTATTTGATAATTAGCTAGAAAAATTTATGATGTCAATATTTAATTTTTGATGAGTTAAAAATAAATGATTATGTAAATATATTATTGAACACTTATATAAATAATCTCACCACATATTTTAATATGGTTAATACATAAAAAATGATCAAATGCACAATATTCCACTTAAATTATGATTATGTGAATTTATTTGATACTTAATTTAATAATTAGGATGTAAACAACTGAGTAAATTTGTGTATTATCTCTTTAAACTCAATAAAATTATTAATATATAAATGATAAAGAAATAAATAATTAATTTAAAGATGAAATATTAGTTGATTTAGGTCTTCTTCTTTAGAGAATCAAATTTATGTATCGATTTATAGTTTTTTGAGATAAGAAATAAATCATAATTGTTATAGTTTAACAACATTAAACTGTGATAATTGTACACACAAACAAAGACTTGTTGAAGAAAGAATCTTCTTTGATAATTAATATTATTTTTATAACTTTCTCGCTTGATTTATTATTATTATTATTATTATTATTATTATTATTATTATTATTATTGTTGGATACTTTCCAAACACAAATACACTAAAACCTAATCAAAAAAATTACTATCTCGAGGATGGACTTGCGACAACTGAAGTTCTTAGTTGAGAAAAGTTGTCACATTCTTCAATTTGATTATTGTTAGAAGCAAACAACAATATGATTATTTGTCACATTATCGTAACTCTGACACATTTAACATACTTGTCAATATACTCTTTCTATACATTTGCAATATCTAAATATTTTTGTTAGAAGCAAAAATTAGTATTTCGAAAAAGAATAAAAAGGAAAAAATGTGATGGCATATTATCGTTTCTAGTGCTAGTGTGATGTATAAAATGTGATGATATCTTGTACTTTAAATTGATCACTAGTATTCTTCTACCATTTATACGAAATAATTAATAAATACTTTATTAATGTTATGTATATTATTTAATTTTATGCAAAACATACGTAACATTATATAATAAAATATAAAATAAAATACACTTGTCGGTGGAAACTAAATTTAATATCAGTTTTAATCAATATTAATTCGAGTTTAATTTGAAAATTAAATATTTATTTCCAAATAAAATTAATTATTATAATTTTTTTTACGAAATGACACTTAATTAGCTAAAATAATTATTTAGTAAATATTAATTTTTCGATGATTTTAAAATAAACGATTAAGGTAATTATAGTTTTAAACAATAATTTAAATAATCTCACCACATATCTAAATACGGTTAAAAATCAAAATATGATCAAATACAAGGTATTCCACTTAAATTATGATTATGAAAATCTATTTGATACATAAAATAAAAGTATCAGGGAGTTGCGACGTCGCCAACGGGTGATGCTCTGAGTTGAGACGAGCTGTCACATTCGCCATTCTGTTTATCACACTCTCCGACGCAGTTCACATACCTATCAATATCCTTTTTCTTTAAATCTGCAATATCCATAGATATTTGTTAATACGACGAGTATTTTTTTTCGAGTCATGAAATACTTAAAACATTAGAAGCAAAAAATCATGAACATAAGAACAAGAAGAAAAAGAGAAAAATCGTTAGATGCCTCACCCTCCGCTTCGGTAAGATGGTGAATGCACTTTTCATGAATACAAACGGGCTTGCAATAATCGATCCCTTGTAATTTATTAGAAGTGAAGATGCATTTGTGAATGCAGTTACCGACACAAAACCCTTTAAGAACGGGGGTAGGTAAAGTTATGCAACCGGCAGCGCAAACTCCGAAGCATTTCAGGTAACCGACGATCGATCTATTCGCTGATGTTTGGGTCGTAAGTAATAGCACGAGAAAAATTCTCGTGCTTGTTATTGTTCCTGCATGCTTCCTTCCCATGGTTACAAAATGAAATTTTTTGATATTACTCACTGCTTTTCTTAGCAAGAAGTAATTTGATAAAAATATTAACTTTTGTTTTGTGATTTGTGTGTATGTTGTTGGAGATGATCAATTTGAGCACAATTTATAATCCAATTGTTGAAGAGTAACATTTGATAGTAATGAACAAAATGTGATGATGAGATCTCGAATTCAGATATATATCATTTATAGTGCATGTGTGATAAATAGAATGTTATGATAATATCTTGCATTCAATTATGTATCTTGTTATCTTGTACCATTTATTTTAAAGAGTTAATAAACACTTGTTTAAAATATATATAAATTAATGACGGAATCTGGCTCAATAAACAATAATAAAAAAAAGCAAAAAAATCAACATAAAATTTATAGTTGCAATAATTTTCTATTATTTTAATGAGGGTTTTAACGATCGATGTCAATCGGGTCATCTCATTCGGGTTGACGTATAACTTCGGTTTTGGCTGAAATTTTTCGAGTTATAAATCAGTAGCCCTAACAATAAAATTCTTCGATTTCGAGCAATTTCGAGCTAGCCCATCGGGCTGAGAAAATTAATATTATTATGATAAAAATATTTTTTAATAAATAATTAAGTTTAATATTAATAAAATATTAATATTTAATAATATTAATATTTATTATAATATTTAAATAATTTGAAACTTCAAATTTTCATCATATAATATTTAAAATTGTAATTTTTTTTTGTATATTTGAATATATATTTTTATTTAGTCAAAATATTTATAAATATATTTAAATACATTCATATGTAGTGAAATAAGTCAGGTTGTTGGGGTAGCTCACGGTTTGAATATTCGGTCCAAACCAAGCTATACTTTTTTTTTCGAATTTGCTCGGATCAGCTTACAGTTTCAGGTTGAATTGACTTCCCTAATTTTAACGTTGCAATAATTTTTCACTATAACAACTATATATCTCAAATGCAAAGTCGTGTAATTTGTATAATTTTATTTCGTGAATTTCTATGTAGGCATGTGGTAACGCTAAATTTCAAAAAAAGTAAAATGTTAATAGGGAAGAATTTTTAATAAAAAAATAAAATTTTACGCTGATAAAATCAATGCACATCGATCGCAGTCACCTAGCGAGCGTCGGGTTCACTCTACATATCAAAAATATGTAACCCAATGGCCGGTACCTCGATAAAGTTCAGAATTGTTGAAACCTCATATTTTTTGTCACCCATTTCTGTTAAAAGTGTGACTCGAATTAGAATAAAAACAGAACAAAAAAGAAAGTACACGTGAAAAATCGGATGAAGGCGATCGGCCGTGGAATTGATACATAATTCACCAATCCACCATCCTAATGAATCAAATAGCAATGCCATGATGACATGGTGCGGTGGTGCACAACGTGAGTTGTAACTCACGCGACGATCGGCCTTTCCCGATTAATTTAGTCGTGGATTGGTTTTTTTGTTCCCAATTTTATTTGTTTATTTGTTTAAAGGAATTATAATTATATTAAAAATATAATTATATTCTTTATAAATTTTGGAATCATATTAAAGAAATAATTTATTCTTAATTTTAATTGTTTTCAATTTGACAGGTTTTGTAAATTTATAAATTGGAGTTTTTCAGTAGACGAAAATCATAGAGTGCATAGAGTGTATTATTGTAAGCATCAACGATATAGTGGATTTCTCTTTCTTCTTGTGGGTTTTCTCGTGTTTTTTGGGTTTTCACGTAAATTTGTGTGTTCGTTCTTTTCATTTATCTTTTTCTATTGTCATCTCGTGTTTATATTCTCGAACGACATGAGATTTGTGTTTTAAATCGCAACAAGTGTATCATAACATCGTAAAAAGCTAACAATTGCGCTTACCTCTACGGCTCTACCCATTACTTCTCTAATGTATTAATTATATGAAAAAAACATAGAAAGGTTATTTATAGCACTATATAAAATAATCAAAGATAAAATAAAATATCTTGATGTTTGAAAATTAAAAAAATATAATTTTTTTTATCAATATTTTACTTACTTTGGTGACTAAATAGTTATTTTGAAATAAAATTAATTAGTACAATAATTTTCTATGAAATTATTTGATAATTATCTAGAAAAATTTATGATTTCAATATTCAATTTTTGATAGTTAAAAATAAATGATTATGTAAATATATTATTGAACAATTATATAAATACTCTCACCACATATTTTAAATATGGGTAATAAAGAAAAAAAATGATCAAATGACATTCCACTTAAATTTTGATTATGTGAATCTATTTGATACTTAATTTAATAATCAAGATATAAAGTTGTGAAATATCTCTTTTAATAATAAAATTATTAATAAATGATAAAGAAAGAAATAATTAATTTAAAGATGAAATGTTACTTGATATGGGTCTTCTTCTTTTGAGAATCAAATTTATGTTATCGATTTATAGTTTTTTGAGAGGAAAAATAAATCATAATTGTTATCCTTTAATAACATTAAATTGAGATATACTCCGTATCAGCAAAGAGAATTTTTTGACACAAAGACTGGTTGAAGAAAGAATCCTTTTTAATCATTAATATTAGGGAAAATTGTATTTTTATATTTAAATTTAGAGCATTTTTGTAATTTGGTGACCTAATTATATTTTTTTACATTTCAATGACTGAACTATCGAAAAAAATTGCACATTACTATTAAAATGGGTGGAATCCTACAACACGTGAGAGTCACGTGACTTTTAATAAAATTAAGTAATTTTTCATATATTTTAGAATGTGAAATTACAACATTGTCATCATCTTCATCGTCTTCTCTGACTTAGAAGAACCCTAATCAAAATAATTTGTAAAAAAAAAATGAAAAATACACTATTAATTTGCATAACATTAATTATGTAATAGTACAATCTGCTGATGTTTCCATTTCTAAATTGCCCATGTACCAAAAATGCAATTAGAAACTAATCCAAAAAAAAAATAATGAAACGTAGAAAAAAATCCTAAATAACACCCAATTACTCGAAAAACAATTTCAGCCGAATTCTTGATTTATCAAGCAATCAAAATTAAACCACAAATCCAGTTTCTTCTCGACTAAAACACAAATACAAAATCAGCTAAATAAACTAAAAGAGGTGTATTCGTTTAGGAGTTTGTAGGATTTTAATTGACTTTAAAAAGTCTATGGAATTGAAAAATTTATAGACTCTATGCAGATTTTGACTGACTTTATAATTGATTTTCATACATTTTAATAGATTTCAAAAAATTGTAATTTTTTTTTATTGATTTATGTACACTTTCAAAAACTTCAAAAACAAATGTATATATAAACATACTTTTTATATACAAAATCAATTTTTTTAGAAAAATAAAATAAAATAATTATTTTTTTAATTTTTCATTTTTATTATTTTTATACTTAAAACTCATTTTTATCTCTCAAATATTCGTTCTCCATTTATTAAATGTATATAAACACACGTGTATATAAAAAATCAATTTAAAAAAATAAAAATAAATTATTATTTTAATTTTATTTTTTTATCATTTCTATACTTGCAACTCATTGTTTACCTCGATCGCTTTAGCAATACTTGTTTTCCATTGTAAACAATACACCATTGTAAATAAATGATTATAAATATTTTTTTAAATAAATTGTATAATAATATTAATAATTAAATTTATTATATTTGGATTTATTGAGAAACATATTATTATAAATAATAAATAAAAAATAATTTATTATTAATATAATATATAAATAATTATTTTTAATAAAATCAATTTTCTCAAATTAAATTTTGATTATTTTGTATATAGATTTGTGTAGTTCTCTTGTTAAATGAATTTTATTTTATATTTACTTTTCGTGTTTGAGTTTTCATATTGAAAAGAAGTCCGTCGAAATCTCTTCTAATTATAAGAGATTTTGAAAAATCAAATTTAACTATAATTTTTAAAGAAAATCCATTAAAATCCACAAAGTATTAAAATCTATTAAAATCCATAGATATTGAATACCTACGGATTTTTAAAGACTTTTTAAAATCTTAATTGAATACTTCCAGATATTAAAGGATTTTTAAAAATCTGAATTGAATACTCGGATTTTAAAAATCCATTAAAATCTTACATATACTCTTAAAAAAGAATACACCCTCCTAAGAATTGATAAATCCCATCATAGAACACCAAATTATTTAACAAAAATAAAAACTCACTTCTATGTGATGAATATAATCATAAATATCAGAATTATAAGCATCGAAAATCTACGGGTCATCCCAATTAACTTCGAAAGTACCCAATTGGCATATTCTCTTTCTTCGTCTGGTCTGGGATGTTTTCTTCTTGTCATTTTCCCCCAAATCCAGGTTTTCGAAAACAGGGGATTCTGAAAATCACACAAAGCCACCCTCTTCCTCTTGTTGACCTGCTCTTCTTCGCCCCAAAGCGCGTGACTCTAACGCAGTCAACCATTTCAGGGTGGCACTTGAAACTCGGGGGCTAAAAGTAAAAAATGATAAAACACAAATACAGAGCAGAGCAACACTCGATTGAGTCACAATTTGTATAATAGTGTATTTTTTATTTTTATTTTCTGCAAATTAATTTGATTTATAGTTCGTCAAGTTAGATGACATGATGAAGATGAAGATAGTGTTGTAATTCTACATTTTCAAATATATGAAGAATTACTTAATTTTATTAAAAGTCACGGGGCTCTCACGATTTTCGATGGTTTAGGATCTGTTCTTTTAGACTTAATTTCAGTCCAGTTTAGTTCTGTTTTGTTCAGATCGCTTTAGTTCAGCTCAATTCAGTTCAGATCGCTTCAGTTCAGTTCAGTTCGTTTCAAAATAAATTAAAAAAAATAAAAAAAAATAATTTCAATCTATAATTTTAAATATAAAATCTATTTACTGTTATAATATTATTAATATATTTAAAAAAATATTTAATAATTTATAAAAATTATTATTATTTTTATAAAAAAATCAATTCAGTTCAGTTCAAATCGCTTAAGTTCAGTTCAGTTCAGTTCAGTTCAGTTCAGATCGCTTAATTTCAGTTCAGTCCAGTTCAGTTCAGTTCAGATCGCTTCAGTTTCGTTTCAAAGTAAATTAAAATAAAATAAACAAAAAATAATTTGAATCTATAACTTTAAATATAAAATCTAGTTATCGTCATAATATTATTAATATTTTTAAAAAAATATTTAATAATTTATACAAATTATTATTATTTTTATAAAAAAATCAATTCAGTTCAGTTCAGATCGCTTAAGTTCAGTTCAGTTCAGTTTAGATCGCTTAAGTTCAGTTCAGTTCAGTTCAACCGATTTCAGTCCAAAAGAACATGTCCTAAGTCACTAAATAGTAAAAAATATAGTTGAGTTATTAAAGTACAAAAGTAGTATAAGTTCAGTTATTAAATTAAGTATAATTTTCCCTTATTATTATTTTGATAACTTTCTGCTAGATTTATTACTATTATTGTTATTGTTGTTGTTGGATACTTTCCAAACACAAATACACTAAAACCACATCAAAAACTTACTATCTCGACGATGGACTTGCGACGACTGAAGTTCTTAGTTGAGAGAAGTTGTCACATTCGTCAATCTGATATCTTAACTCTAACGCATTTAACATACTTATAATTATCCTCTTTCTGTAATATCCAAATATTTTTGTTAGAAGGGAAAATTAGCATTTATAACAAGAAGAAAAAGGACAAAATTGTTAGATACCTCAGCACGTTTGTGGTATAAGCTAGTGCCCCGCTAGGTTTCTTGGATTTTTTGGCAGATTCTTTCCTATTTCCAATAGAATTTGATTTCAACTATTTTTGGGACTAGTTGGGCGTAAGATATTATTTCCTATACCAACCCAACAATAAAGTAGTCGACGAATTTTTATCCTTCTTCTCGGCTTTATTCACCATGGTTTTCTACACATTTACCTACACAAACCCCTTTATGGCGTGCTCGGGGATAGGGTTTTTGTTTTCGCCTCTGATGTTAAATTTGGTCGTAAAAAATAGAATCCAAAACATTATTGTGCTTATCCTTAATATTTTAATTCTTGTTTTGTGATTTGTTTGCATGTATGATGTTGAAGAGGACAATTTATAATCCAATTGTTGGTGAATATGATTTGATGGTAGTGAACAAAATGTGATGGCAAATATCGTTTCTAGTGCAAGTGTGATGAATAAAATGTGACTGCGGTATCTTGTATTCAATTGATCACAAGTATTCTTGTACCATTTATTCGAAATAATTAATAAAAAAGAATACTTTATTAATGTCATGTATATTAGTTTTATGCAAAATATACATGTTATTAAATAGAGAAAATAATTTTGTTAGTCCTTTAGAAGGGGTCATCAAGTCTCGATTTGGTCTATTAAAAGGGGCCAATTTCAATTTAGTATCTTAAATAATTAAAATATAGTCAATTTTGTCCAATTTGATCGGAAAATTCAAATTTTCGTCAGAAAAGCACGTGAACTTCTTTCCAGTGAATTTTGCTGACCATGTGCCACATGGATATGCTATCTGAGCATCACTTTAACATATTTGGTAAACTAAATAATTGTCGATTTCAGTTTAGTCACTTAAATCACAAAAATATAGTCAATTTAGTCCAATTTGATCATAAAATTCAATTTTTCCACTGTGAAAAATATATTGTATACAAGGAGGATCGAACTTGCACTTTTCTCTAAAATGAGATTAATTATTTTTAATACTTATTGGAAATTTATTTATTTAGAACTTATAATCCATATAACACTCTTACTAATTAAATATTTATTGTTTTTATAAACTTTTTTTAATTTTTATTAATAAATTGAAATCAATTATTTTTTATTAATAAATTGAAATCAATTATTAATACTTAATAGTTATAATTACTAGTTCTTTATTACTAACTAGTTCCTTATTAATAATAATTATTAATATTTTTATTAATTTATAATTAAATTTTATTAATTATTAATAATTAATTTCAATTTTTAAAAAACAATTAAAAATAATAATAAAAAATAAAAAATTGATTAAAAAATAATGAAAAACACTTAATTGGAAAGTGTGTTTTATGAGATATACGTTTTAAATAAATAAAATTTTCATAACTCATAATAATAATTACTTAATAAAAAAATATTTTATTTTTGAATTCAAAATGTTATTTAAAAAAAATTTATATTTAAATGTAACTAAAACAAATACTACATGATAACAATATGGTCTCGATTGTAGTGAATGACTTACTTGGTTGAACTCATCCTTTTAAAAAAAGAATTGGTTAAATCTTCTATGTATACAATATTTAAATTTTATGATCTAAATTGAATTAAATTGACTATATTTTTGTGATTTAAATGATTAAACTGAAATCGACATTCTTTTAGTGGACCAAATTAGTCAAGATGATGCTCACGTAGCAGATCCACGTGGCACTTGGTCAACAAAATTCAACGGAAAGAAGTCCACGTATCTTTTTTCGGCAAAAATTTGAATTTTCCGATCAAATTGAACTAAATTGACTACATTTTTATGATTTAAGGGATTAATTGAAATCGATCATTTTTAGTGGACCAAATCGGGACTTAACCCCTTTTAAAGGACTAACATAAATTTTCTCTCTATTAAATAATCAAATATAAAATAAAATACCTTTTCGGTGGAAAATAAAATAAAATATTACTTTTGATCAATATTTGTTCGAGTTTGAAATTAAATATTTATTTCCAAATAAAATTAATTATTATGATAATTTTTTTTACGAAATGACAGTTAATTTGCAAAAATAATATTCAGTAAAATATCCAATTTATTTTATTATGCTATTTTATTTTTTGGAGATTATGAGAGCTAGTTTGTTAGCTCGTTGATGCGGTAGGTTCTGCCTAAGCGATGTACTGTATCTCCAAACTCTTTTATTTTTTTCTTTTATATGATATTGACCGTTAACAAAAAAAAAATATATATCCAATTTTTAATAATTTTAAAATAAACGATTAATGTAAATATAGTTTTAAACGATTATTTAAATAGTCTCACCGGATATCCAAATGTGGTTAATAATGAAAAAAACCATCCGCAGTATTCCACTTAAATTTTGATTATGCGAATCTATATTATACATAAAAAAAGTATCATGGAGCTGTGATGTTGCCAGCAACGGGTGAAGCTCTACGTTGAGGCGAGCTGTCACATTCGTCAATCTGTTTATCACACTCTCCGACGCAGTTAACATACCTATCAATATTCTCTTTCTTTAAATCTGCAACATTCATAGATATTTGTTAACACCACGTGTATTTTTTTTCGAATCGTAAAATAAGTAATATATTAGAAGCGAAAATCATGACCATCAGAACAAGAAGAAAAAAGAGAAAAAGCGCCTCACCATCCGCTTCCTTAAGATGGTCAATGCAAATTTCATGGATACAAACGGGCTTGCAATAATCGATCCCTTGTAGTTTATTAGATTTGAAGATGCATTTGTGAATGCATTTACTGACACAAAACCCTTTAAGATAAGGGTTAAATACAATCAAGCACTTTGCAGAGGAACCTCCGAAGCATTTCAAGAAATCGATGATCAATCTATTCGTCTTCTTCGCTGGTGCTGGGGTCTTCATCGCTAGTATTTTGGTCGTAAGTAATAGCACGAGAAAAATTATCGTGCTTATTATTATTCCTGCATGCTTCCTTCCCTTATACATGGTTACAAAATGAAAATTTCTGTAATCACTCACTGCTTTTCTCACCAAGAACTAATTTTAAAAATATTTTATTTTTTGTTTTGTGATGTGTGTGCATGATGTTGGAGATGATCACCTTGGGCACAATTTATAATTCAATTGTTGATGAATAAGTTTTTATGGTAATTAACAAAATGTGATGATGAGATCATGAGATCTCGAATTCAGATAGCATATACATTTATAGTGCATGTGTAATAAATAAAATGTGATGATAATATACTGCATTACCTTGTACCATTAATTTGAAAGAGTTATAAACACTTGTGATATATATACTCCCTTCATCCACTAATAACTGTCACATTGACTTTTTTCGATCGTCAAATACATATGATAAACAGTATATAAAAATTATTAAAAAATTACTAAAAATGAAAAATAAAGCAAAAATATCAACTCCAAATTTATAGTTGCAATAATTTTCACCTATTTTAAAAAGGGTTATATACCGGTTACATCTATTTTAACGTTGCAATAATTTTTCACTATAACAATTATATATTTTAATTGCAAAGTCATGTAATTTGTGTAGTCTATTAATTTATAAATCCTGAATCACTTAATTCTAATTAGCCAATCAAAACAGTCAATTTTGCCAGCTAGACTAAATTGAATTCTATTGACCAATAGGAATGCTCTATTTTCCCTATAGCTAAACATTTTACCCTTCAATTGAAAATCTATTGGCCAATAGGAATGCTCAATTTCAATCGATTGAAATCGATTTCTCAATTTTTTTATTTAATCAAATATAAAATATATAAAATATATTAATTGAAACATAAATTCTGTATTAACTCTTCCGATTATTACATTTCTCTTTCTCATCTTCCTAAACTAACTTTTCATTTTCAGATTTTAAGCTCCTCTCCTTCTTTCTTCCTCCCGTGTTCTTCCATCAACCAGGTTTTTCACCTCATATTGCGATTCAAATTTTTTGTATCTTCTTATGTGTATATTGGGCTTTTTCGATTTCAATTTGGAGGGATTTATAATTCTAAATCTGCAAATTTGATTAGTGGTTTTGTTCGATCTAGGTTTTTAACCCTTGCTATATATGATGTTAACCCGCTGCAATTTCAGATATTGGGTTCGATTTCTCATTTTTTCTTATTGCCCCTCATTTTCATATTATGATGTTTAATCTGCAAATTCGTTTTTTTTTAAAGTTCGTGTTTTGAAATTCTTTTTAACAGACATTGAAGCTTTAGTACTCGCGGTGTGGCTTAAGAAGACTAATTAAACCATTTACGATTTCTAACGCCATACGCTGAAGTGCATCAATTGATAACCATATTGTTACACGAGGCTACCCATGTATGTTGTTACACGAGGCTTATACCAAATGATTTACATTACTTTAGAAAAATAATATTTATGAAAATCTATGTATAGTTAGTTATACACTTCATACTTTTTATTATTTACTACAAAAATATATTAAAATATTGATATCCAATTGAATAATATTAATAAAATAAATTAATATATAAAATTCATAATTTTTTTATATACTATTAAATTTATACTTTCTCTCTCTCATTAAGTTAAAATAAAATAAAATATTACTTTATAAATAAAAATATATATACTTTCAATTTTTTTATTATATTTATTTATTATTATAAATTCAATTAAATTATTAAAATGAATTAAGAATGAGAGATAAGTAGATTATTTATGTTGTTATGATATATCGATCATACCGCCGGATTATGTATTAGGCGCAGCGTTGACGAGTCCATCATTTATTCCATTTATTTCTGTACAAAAGCAACATATTCACTATTTATCAGTTGCATTGTGTGGATATTCTACATCCCAAAAAATTAATAAAGTGGGTTGTCGTATCAACAACTTTAGTTTCAATTACTCCAGATTTTTTCTGATGCCTAACTATATCTCAAGTTCCATTAATAGACATCCCAATCATGCGTATAACAACAGCAGTCATTCAATTTTTCCCCCGCCCTCAATGTCTGCCGTTAGTCCATTTTTGAAATTAGATCACAAGAATGTGATTAGTAATTTCATAATGTCGACGATATTGGTATTCAACAATTACAATTTACATTCAAGATATAATGAATAATTGGTTTTGCAGGTTCTGACTATTTTCGGATCTTACTTAGTTTTGTCTATGACATAATACTACAAAATATTTTCAAGTTTCCATCTCTTCGTATTTAATTTTGTTTTGGTAAGAGAGATCTAAGCTTCTTTATTTATAATATGAAAAATCTAACGCATGTTTGTATATACGGATACTCGGCGTAGTCATCCAGTAATTTGGTCAAAGGAGCTTACCAAAATCACTCCAAAAGGAGATCATATCACATGACATTCACTTTTCGCCCATCTTCTCTCCGGCCGATACCGAGACTCTTGGTGTTCTGGAAGGTAAAAGATCTCTATTCGATTGTTACATAATTCTACTAAATCATTTTAATTTTAGATTAATAATTAAACCATTTGTAGATAGAGTTTAATCTTTTTCTTTTGCATATCTATGAATAAGTTTTTATTATTTTATAATAAAAAGTATTTTGTTGCTTATTTGTTTTGTTTTGATCACAAGGGATATATCATACAATGTTGATATTTAGTTTTAACACTTTAAAGATTTTTTGAAATGTACAGTAATTGTACGAAAGAAGAATCTTGAAGCTTATCCATATGATGACCGTGATGTAGGTGTAATTATAAATTTGTTGTTAAAAGTTTGGAATGTCTTATGTTTTGTAACATGAATTTAATTTATTGTGACAAATTTTGTTAAGAGATGTCAAGATTGAATACCACATGTTTTTTCAAGAATAGTTAGATTAGTTTTTTGTTTCAATCATATAAAAAATCAAGTTTATACTTAAATAATTAATATATAATCTTACTTATTACTTTTGTTATATATGTACGGAAATTTAAATACCGCAAGAAAAATTAGTGTGATCCATGTATCAAAGTGTGAATATTATTTTATGTTTACTTTTCTTTTTAATTACTTTCGTCAAAACCCAATTTGACACGTGAACCGCACTAAAATGTTCTATTGTTTTATCGTATTCTCCCAAATTGTCTATCACATCTTTATCGGTCAACCGATTTTTGGCTAATTTTGACTTTTTGAAATTAAAAGGGACTAAATTGACCACATTTTGGGTTTTACGGGACTAAATTGAGAAAGTGAAACAAAATGAAACCAAATCGAGAAAATGACTTCTTTATGGGACCAAAATAATTTTTATCTCCATCTAACCTTCTTTATTTCTAATTTCTTGATCTAACGCAGGTTTGAATATATGCCTACTCGGCGTATTCAACCAGTTGATTCTTTGGAAGGTAAAAGATCTCTATTATATTGTTACATAATTCTAATAAATTATTTAATTTTAGATTAACAATTAAACCATTTCTAGATAGAGTTTAATTTTTTTCTTTTGCCTATCTATGACTAAGTTTTTATTGTTTTATAATAAAAAATATTTTGTTGCTTATTTGTTTTGTATTGATCACTAGGGATATATCATACAATGCATGGTATTTAATTTTAACACTAAAAATATCTTTTGAAATGTACAGTAATTGTACGAAAGAAGAATATTGAAGCTTATTCATATGATGACAGTGATGTGGGTGTAATTATTCTGAAAATTGTTGTTAAAAGTTTTGAATGTCTTATGTTTTGTAAAATCAATTTAATTTATTGTGAAAAATTTTGCTAAGAGATGTCAAGATTGAATACCCCATATTTTTGAAGAATAATAGTTTAGAATTTGTTTTAGTTGATCGATGATGATGTACAATGTAAATTATTTTATTTATGTAATAAAGAAGTTTCATTTTATTTCTTTGATGATAAATTTTATTTTCATTGTTTTGGTTTGATTTATAATGGTATTAAATTTGTTTCAATATTTAATATTAAATACAGAAAACTATTAAATAAGTAAAAAATGAGATCTTACAAAATGAAAGAACATACATTTGAGACAAAAATACTTGACATTAGACAGAAATACAAAATTTATTTTAAAATTTTATTAGTGGACAATATAAGTATATGTATAAATTTATTTATTAGTTTTGTATTTATTTATTCAAAATTTTATTTCCATATTTTTATTAATATTATTTTTTAAATTAGTAAAATTTGAAACTAAATCCTTAAATCTTTTAAAAAAAAAAATCACTATATTAAATCAATTTTATTTCAATAAATTTACAAATGTTTAGTCAAACAATTCAATTCAAACATTTTTGATAACTTTAGTATTCCGTACCATTTTATTACAATAGACGATATTTTTAGTTATTATTTTTACACAAATAAATTTTATAGGATATAAAGAACAATTTTAAAAACATATATTTCACATATACATTGATATAATAATGAAAAAGTTATGGTATGGAATTATCAAAATATATTTTACCAAAATATATGTTTTTCCCATGTCCCGTACCCTTAAATCATATATTTTGCCAAAAGTTATGATTTAAGGGCAATCTTTGATCAAAAGTGGGAATTTTGTTGAGAATGTCTGTTTTCACACACGGACAATTGTATGTTGCAGTTTCAAGGGTCACTAACCGAGCAGGATTGAAATTCTTAATATGTGACGAAGATGGAAACTTGACGAATAAGACTACAAATGTTATGTACAAGGAGGTTTTCAGAAATTTGCAGTAAATTTAAATTGTATTTATATATTTTTTTCTATGTTTTGGTACTCGAAAGGTTTCTTTAATTTTTAATTTTATTTATTTCAAAATATGTATACAAATGAAAATATTGTACAAAAGTTTAAACATATTTACTTATATTAAGATTCAAATAAACTGGGTAAAACTTTGAGTTGTACTCCCAGTGCAACGCACGAGCCGAATAAATTAGTTTTATTAATTCGCAAATTAATATGTAGGCAGATGTTAACGTTAAATTCCAAAAGAGTTACATGTTAATATGGGAGAATTTTGAATAAAAAAAATAATTACGTCGATAAAATCAAATGCACATCTGCCGCGATCACCCAACGAACGTTGAATCACTCTACATAGGGGTGTTCACGGGCAGATTTGGGCGGGTACATCCATACAAAATTGACGGCGGGTTTCAATTTTATCAACCATACCCGCCCATTTTTTTACTCCAACCGTATGGTGCGGGTGAAGGCGGGTGCGGTCGAGTGCGGACGGTTTGGCGAGTAAAATGAGATGTTTAAATAAATTATTAATTGTAAATAGAAAAAAAAATAAAAAATTAAAGAAACCAAAAATAAAACTAACATAAATTAAAAAAAACATTAATTTAAATATCTAAGTAAAACATTACAAAATAATAACCTATAATTGCACAAACTATTGAAAATGTTGTTAATTTAAGATTTTAAAGATATGAACATGTGAGTTATGTCTAATTGAAAAATAAAATAAAAAATATACATAAAAAACTAGTTAAGAAAATTTTAAAATTATCTCATAAATTAATACTACTATACTAAATAATAATATTAATAAAAATGAACTAATACTACTACTATATACAAATAATATATATATATATATATATATATATATATATATATATATATTATGTGCGGGCGGGTAGGTTTATTTGCGGGTAGTCACTAACGAAACCGCTATCCACCCGAATTTTGACGGGTTTTAGAAATTTTAACCGTCGGGTAGTTTGTTCAAAATAAAACCGACAGGTTCGGACGGCTTTCGGTCGGATTGGCGGGCGGATCGAGTTTGACGGGTTTTTTGAACACCCCTGACTCTACATACCAAAAATATGCAACCCAATGGCCGCTACCTCAATAAAGGCCATAATCTAAAAGACCTCATTTTTTTTTTTTGTTACCTCGTTGCATGCGCTTATTTCTACCTATTACTCCATTCACTCCATAGAAAATGTCACATTTTTTTTTTTTTTTATTGTCCCAAAATAATGGTCAACCTCCCCTCATTTACATACTTTATACAATTAATTAAAATATATTCATATCTCTCAAAAACCAAAAAAAAAAAAAAAAAAACATTTCTTAAAAATCGTGGAGACCCTCTATGCCCATTTCTTTGGGATAGAGGGAGTACTTCTCAAATGTATTAATTTTATGAAAAAATACAAGAAAGGTTTTTATTAAACTATACAAAGAATCAAAGATAAAATAAAATATCTTGATGTTCGAAAAATAAAAACAAAATATTAGATTCGATCAATATTTGACTTACTTTGGTGACTAAATAGTTATTTCAAAATAAAATTAATTCGTGTAATAATTTTCTATGAAATGTGTAGATTATTAGCTAGAATAATTTAGTTTGTCAATGTTCATTTTTTATGAGTGAAAAATAATTGATTAAATAAATATATTGTTGAACAATTATACAAATAGTCTCACCACATATTGAAATATGATTAATAAAGAAAAAATTATTGATCAAATGTACAATATTCCAATAAAATTATGATTATGTTGATCTATTTGATACTTAATTTAATAATTAGGATATAAACAACTTAGCAAAGTTGTATCATCCCATTTTTCATAATATTACTAAAGAAGATTTTCACTATTTTAAAAAAAAAATTAAAATAATTAAAATAAAAAAACGTCAAACTCATTTCCCATGAATTTAAAATATATTCTCAAAAGTCGAAATATAATACTTTAATGCATTATATTTCAAAATTAGAAAACGTAATAAAATAAAACGATGTCTATAAAATAGATTAGGATACTATTATCGTCGCCGTATCCCCGTTTCGCTCCAAATTCATTTAACCTGAAAAAATAGGTTTTTTAAAATAGACTAGGATACTATTATCGTCGTCGTATCCCCGTTTCGCTCCAAATTCATTTAACCTGAAAAAATAGGTTTTTTAAAAAGGGTGAGTATAACAACTCAGTATGAAAAATAGTTCATACATTGTACAATACGAGTTAATCAGATGACGCTCAACTTTATAAGCTAATTTGAACTTGATGGAATATACCTAAAGACATGAATTTCCGAACGATCAAATGTTCTCGTCCCTTGACCTTGATTTATTATCGTGAACACTACTATGAATTTCGTCGAGCGACTAATATGTGCACATAACATGAATAAAATATAAAATTATCGATATCGAACAATTACTGTGTAACATTCACTTATATGAATTGTACGTATAAAAGTTTTTAAAAATACCCTACCTTGAAGATGTAGAACGATAAAGATGCTTGAATGAAAAACTCTTTCATTAATAAATTAATACAAATATTTATTATATATTTATATTACCAAAATAATGTATAAGTATATTATACATAATTAAATAAAATGAATTGGGGTAGGAAAACTAAAAGAATGGTTGACACTATTTTTGGGATTGACAACAAAATGGGTTTGGTTCATACTATATTGGCTCAGAGTTTAATAAGAGACCTAAATTGTTTTTTTCTTTCAGCACGCATCTCCTTCTTTCGATCGAATATGAGAGAGGCCGGCAGCACGGCAGGACACTGACGGAGATGGATCGGAAGTTGGACAATCTGTTGCTTATTCTTCTTGCCATTTATGAAACTCTGATTGTAGGAAGACGACGAGGGGCAAAGCTAGTTCTCATACGAGGAGAAATAGAGAAAATTGTGTGACACAAACAAACACTTGTTTGAAGAAATATATTTTTTTAATCATTAATATTATTTAGAGAAATTATACTTTATACTTGAACTTAGAAGTTAGAATCATATTTCATCATCCCAAGATGTCTCGCTTACTTAATACGTAGTAGCACTTTTTAATTATTTTTTATCAACAGTCATCCTTTGGACATTTTTTTGGTAACACGTGTGTAGTGAGAGTAATTGGGCCGAATGTGTTTTGTATGTGGGCTGGGCCATATAGTTTCTATGAGGCCGATCACCGTGGTATATGGTCTCAACTCAATAAGTATACCTTAAAAATAATACATATTTTTCTTTATCTTTTTACTTAAAAAATAATTTTTACTATTAAATATTAAAAAAGTAAAAATATATTTTAAGTAAAAAAATTAAGAATATTTTTACTACAATTATAATAATTTATAACGTATATATACAATAATATTCTTAAAAAATCATTGCATTTTTTTGGTAACACGTGTGTAGTGAGAGTACACACGTGTAAAAATCATTGCATTTTTTGTACTTTAGTAATAAAGTTTTGTACTATAGAACTTTTGTACTTTAGTAAACAACTTTATTTTTTTACATTTCAACATTATTCCATGTCTATCTTCTTTCCTTCAACTAGATTTAATGCAATACCAAAAAGTATAATTAAAAAAATTAATTATACATCCAACCTAAATTTACATTATTAAAAAAGAAACTTAATTCCCCTTTTACATTATTAATTATGATAAAATCATTTTTTTAAACTAATCGTGTCAAAAAAATAAAATTGAAATAATTAATTGGAATAAAATAGATCTGTATAAACAAATTAAAATTTTGAAAAAACACACTAAAAATTCAATATAATTATCAATAATTAATACAAAATCCCAAACTCATATAATCAACTTTAAAAAAATTCAGTCTCTCTTCTGATAAAAATTCATATATGTAGATTTAGATCCAAAGCAATATCTAGGGATGAGTCTCCTTTCGATCGCTGTCGAGGAGATCCGCGGATATGCAAAGCTTGGAGAGAGCTGATAATTAGGTGAAGGGAAATTCTTATTTTTAAATATATTTTCTGGGATTGAATTAATGTTTAGATTTAGTCAATGAAAGAATAAAGGCGGGTGATAACAATAAGGGTGATATAGGAATTATACAATTCGGAATTGTTAGTATAATTACAAAAATGCCATTAAATGACACGTGATTCGAACGTGTCGCCAGATTTCGTTGAAATTAGTACGTAAATGTAATTTTTCAATAATTCCGTCATTGAAATGTAAAAAAATAAATTCGGTTACGAAAGTACAAAATTTTTAATAATATTATCATTAATATTGCATATTATCCGGACCAAACACAATAAACACTATCACGACGATGGACTTGCGACGGGTACTAAAGCTCTAGGTTGAGAAAAGTTGTCACATTCGCCGATCTGATTATCGCACACTCTAACGCATTTAACATAATTATCAATATCCTTTTTCTGCAAATCTGCAATATACAAAGATTTTTCGTTAGACACAAAAATTAATTAGCATTTCGAACAAGAAGAGAAAAAAAATTAGATGTTGTCTCACCATCCGCCTCCGTAACATGGTAACTGCACATTTGACCAACACATGCGGCGGTGGGCTTGCAAGAATCATCGATCTCTAGTAGTCCATTAGGACCCAATAGGCATTTGCTAAAGCATTTTCCAACACAAACTGCTTTAAGTTCAGGGGTAGCTAAAGGTAAGCAACCCGTAGCGCAATTCCTGACGCATGTCAAGTATGCTTTGATTGTACTTTGCGGTGGTGATGGCGTGATCGGCGTTTTCGGGAGCTTAAATTTTATCGCTGTTGATGTTTGGGTCGTAAATAATAGCATCAAAAACACTATTGTGCTTACCGTTGCTCGGGCATGCTTATTTCCCTTATCCATGCTTACAAAATGGATAATTTGAAAAATATTTTGATTTATATATATTTGTTTTTAATTTGTGTGCATGTATGATGTTGGAGAGGAATACGTGAGCACAATTTATAATCCAATTCTTGGCGAAAATGATTTGATGGTAATGACCATAATGGGATGAGGAGATCTTGAATTCAGATGGCATATATCATTTTTAGCTAGTGTTTTAATGAATAAAATGTGACTTTGATATCTTGTATTCAATTCACATGTATTCTTCGACCATTTTTTTGAAACAATTAATAAATACTTTATTAATGTTATCTTATAGTTAAGTTTTAAGGAAAATTAAAGGGGAACACTTAGAAATAGACATGTACGATCACATTACATGTAATTTCTATGCTACACATCGTGATTGATATGTCATTGTAGTGATATATGTGATTCTAGTTACGCTTACAGTGATGAAAGTCTCTTTAGTCAGTGCCGACGATGATATTATTGTCATACGGAAACTTATACATATGACAGAAAATTTGAGTTTATTTTAGTAATACACATTTGTTCGGTTGTCTTTAAAGAAGTCTATTGTAAAGTGGAACAAAAAATCTATCGTAAAGTGGTCCATTAAAAATTAAAGTTGAGCTAAGTTTCAAAATAATTATGGACTTTAATGTGAGAATACCGTTAAGGCTTTGATTTCTTGAGGGAGCAAATCAAATACTCTAGATCTATAAATAAGATTATGGTCCGTCCACAAACATCAATATTTTTAATCTAATGTATTCTCTCTACGTTGTGAATCCAAAAGAGTAATCGTTATGCTTCCGCCTTTAGTAATTATATTATCATATGTTTCGTTTAATCTTCATAGAAATAATTAAGTGTTGTATATGACTCGAATCCAGAAGGCGTTGGCGGACAGCAAGGAGTGTCGGCGGACAACCCCAAATTTCTCCAGCCCGTTCGCATTGAACTAGACCTGTCGGCCGACACCAAGATCTTTTGCGCAGAAATTCAGCGCAGATTTGCGCTGGGATTTTTGCGTGGGTTTTTTTCCCCAAGAGTTATTGAGTGGGTTATTTGTTTTAATTAGGAAATTAGAATTATATTGAATATAATTTTATTCGTTATTAATTTAAGAATCGTATATTAGAAAAATGATTTATTATAATCCTAATTGTTTGCTACACCTATAAATTGAGGTTCTCCGGTAGACGAAAAATTGAGACATGAGCCGATAGAGTAAATTATTGTAAGTTTTAACGATATAGAGAATTGTTTCTTCCTTTCTGTGGTTTCTTTCCGTGTTTTGGGTTTTCACGTAAATTATGTGTTCGTTCTTTTTCGCATATTTTTTTCTTGTGTTATCTCGTGTTTATATTCTCGAGTGGTGCGCGATTTGTGCTTTAAATCGCAACATTAAGGTTATTGATAAATCATATTTTATGTTATTAAATTATGCTTATTTGGTATTTAATTTTGAGAGAAAAATTTTGTTGGTCCCTCAAAAGGGGTCAAGTCTAGATTTGGTCCACTAAAAGGAGTCGGTTTCAATTTTGTCCCTTAAACCATAAAAATGTAGTCAATTTAGTCCAATTTGATCGGAAAATTCAAATTCTCGCCGGAAAAATGACACGTGGATTTTTTCAGGCTAACTTTGCTGATTAGGTGTCATGTAGATCTGCCACGGGGGCATCAGCTTGACCGATTTGATCCACTAAAAAGTGTTGATTTCAAATTAGGACCTGTTCTTTTGGACTGAAACCGGCTGAACTGAACTGAACTGAGCTAAAGCGATCTGAACTGAATTATTTTTTTAATAAAAATAATAATAATTTTTATAAATTATTAATTTTTTTAAAAAAAATATTAATAATATTATAACAGTAACTAGATTTTATATTTAAAATTATAAATTGAATTTTTTTTTTTAAATTTATTTTGAAACGAACTAAACTGAACTGAACTGAAGCGATTTGAACTGAACTGAACTGGACTGAAATTAAGTCCAAAAGAACAGGTTTTAGTCCTTTAAAACACAAAAAAAATTAATTTAGTCCAATTTAATTAGAAAATTCAAATTTTCATTTACAGAGAGGATTGAAGTGTTTTTTTCTATCAAAGAAGGAGAGTTCAACCAATTGGTCACTCACTACAATAGACCATATTGTCAATATATAATATTTTTTTTGAGACATTAATATATAATTTAAAAAATAGTCAACATTTTGATTTTAAAAACAAAATATTTTTTTATTAATTAATTATTATTATTAGAATTTATTGGAAAAATGAGTGGGACAAGACATGCAAAATCATTTGTACAAAATATATATTGAGAAAAATTATAAGACCTTTGTCTCATAGTAATGATCACACTTTCTTCACAAATTACAAAAAAAGTGTCATCATAAAAAATAATACAAAGGGAGTATGTAGGAGAAGAGTTTTTGAAGCTCACAACCCTTACCCAAATTCTGAGACCTATTACAAAAAATTAGAAGTCGCTGATGGCCTGTCGTTCGTATGGATTTCTTTACGGATTTGCTGATAGAAATGCCGACTACTTTGCTTACTGAACCGACTGTCATCCAATTCTTATTTTTTTTATAATTATCGATCTATTTCCCTATGTAATATAAATTTATTGTGTGAGTCAAGTGATCGAATCCCGTATCCAGCATAATCGACCCAAAACAAGTTGGTTGACTCATCTCCTTTGAATGAAAAGAAAATGTTCGATCTTTCCTATATAAATATCTTTTTTCTAGTAAAAAGTTGAATTTTTTTATCAAATAGGACTAAATTAACCTTTTTGTGATTTAAGGGACTAAATTGAAACAAATTTCGTTTAGTTGACCAAATCGGTCAAACTGATGCCACGTGGCAGATCCACGTGGCGCCTAATCAGCAAAGTTAGCCTGAAAAATCGACGTGTCATTTTCCGGCGAAAATTTGAAATTTCCGATCAAATTGGACTAAATTGACTAAATTTTTGTAGTTTAAAGGACTAAATTGAAACCGACTCCTTTTAGTGGACCAAATCTAAACTTTATCCATTTTGAGGGACTAACAAAATTTTTCTCTCTTTAATTTTTAACGTACATCTCCTTCTTTCGATCGAATATGAGAGAGGCGGAAGCATGCACGGCATGGCACTGGGGATGGGAAGTTGGACATTAATACTTTGCTTCTTCTTCTTGTGATTTATGAAACTCTGATTGTAGGAAGATGGAAGAGGGCGAATCTAATTCTCATAAAGTATATGCACTATGAGGAGAAATAGAGAAATTTTTGTGACATAAACAAAGACTCGTTGAAGAAAGAATCTTTTTTTAATCATTAATATTATTTGGGAAAATTATACTTTTACTTAAATTTAATGGAAACTTTTGTAATTTAGTAATTGAACTTTATTTTTTTACATTTCAACTGGACTATTTAAAAATTAGACATGCACATACTAATTTCACCGTAATCTGACATGCGAATGACGCGTCTTTTAATATCCTTTTCGTAATTCTACTAACATTATTCAATTGTATAATTACTTTATTACCTACGTTTATTCCTTGTCTATCTTATTTCCTTCACCTGAATTTAATGCATTCCCCAGCAATATAATTACAAAAAATTAATTATAGAGCCAACTTAAATTTCTTTTACAAAAATCATAAACAATTATTATTGATTTTTTAAATTAAAATGTTGAAAATTAAAAAAGAACAAAGTTAACTTAATTCCTCTTGTACATTACTATGACAAAATTATTTTTTTAATGAAGATTTTGGATATAATTAAGAAAGTATTTAAAGTTTTTTTTAAATTAAATAACTCAATTTTTTTTAATTATAAAGAAGAATAGTTTACATAAATTTATTATAATTTTATAAACTTACAAGGATTACACTTTATTATATAATATTAATTATACGATTATTACACTTTATTATAATTGAAATATTAAAACTACTATGATTAATAAAACAACTAAAACAATTCAACATTAAATTATAAATTGAAATTTTAGAGAATTGCCAAATAGGAATATTTTCTACTGCTTTTGTTATTTGAACCGTTCATTTTAAAATTAATCAATTATTAGGACAAAAAAAATAAATAAATAAAGGAAATTGTCCCTTTTCTTCTTACCCACCCGTACCCACCACGCTGATCTCCAGCTCACCCCCAGTTCCAACATCATCTGCAACACCTCCACCGGATCAACAACAACGTCGACCACCATTTCTCCAGCCCAAGAAACGCGATTGGAACAACGACGTTAACAGAGACCAGATAAAGCACGAAACTCGGCGTTGCCGCGTTGGCATCGGAAACTACACCCTCACGTCGAAAGCCGACGCCGCCAACGTCTCCGACTACCCGTGGAACACTTTCCTCGGCGGAGCCAAAACTAACACCGCCGCCCGGCCGCTCGGCGACGCCGTCGATCTCTGAAATTGCGTGGCAGAAGTATTTATGAAGAAAATACGCTATCAAGCTTAAGGCAGAGTGATGCGCTACTTCAGTATGCCGCACCACGAAGCCTTATAATTTAGTTTGTTCGTTTATGTATATTAATAAGATTAAGTGTGTTAATGTGTATCTTAAATTATCAGTTAATATAGATATGTGATATATATATATATATATATATATATATATATATATATATATATATATATATATATATATATATATATATATATATATATATATATATATATATATATATATATATATATTGTTGGGCTTTGTATGAATCTCATCCATACCCCAATAGATGGATTTACGTATTTTACAAGCATGAAAAGTGCGGAAGAAAGAATCATGCATAAACACGTAAAACCCTAATCATGGATCTAGTGCGCACGTATGTAGTAAGAACAATTAATGAGTTAGTTTAAGAATCGTGTACCTTGTGATTCTTCTTAATAATTGATACCCGGACGTAGATGGATCAGCCGCGAACGTACCCGGCCTCAATTCGTTGCACGAACCCTCCTTGATCAACGAACGACGAACCCTTTGACTTGTATCGAGTCCCACTCGATTCTCTCGTCTCCCTCGTATTTTGGTGCTTGTGAAATAATATATTTCGTGTGTATACGCCACCAAAATCGTGGGTCTAATGTCCTCTTTATATAGGAGGAGGTATGAGAGAGTTTAGGGTTAAAACGGATTAGGAAACTAAAATCCCGCGGGCTGAAAATCGCCGCCGTCGGCCGACACGATTAGGTGTCGGACGACACCTTTGAAAATCACCAACATTGAATTTTACAATTGGTGTCGGGCGACACATAAAATACGTCGGCCGACACATAGTGTGAAATGGAGCTTGACTCCGTTTTTCCTTCCGTTTTCTTCCGTCGTTCAACCTCGATTCCCAACCAAGGTTTATATACTCCAAGTATAATAATCAATAAGGCCGTGTGACTCATTTGGCTTGATTTTCGACTATTAAATTCAAGTTCTCGACTCGACACTTAATATCGCACAATCGATCCATCTACACATGACACACTACATAGCTTGTTTCGGTACAACACACGTGGGATGAAGGACACCATTCCAACAATCTCCCACTTGGACTTCAGATCCAGCATGTATCCACGTTTCCCTTATCGCTTGATGTCTAAGTTCGAACTAGAGGTAAGACCAGTGTCACCCTCGTTCCGTTCAAACCTTTCTCGGATATATGAGCGGATTGCGAACCGGATGATCACTATGATACATATCCGGGCGTGGCCACGCAGTTTGCAATCCCAACTCTCCGAGTGGCCTTGAAGACATTTAATCCTACCTCGTAGGAGGATAATCCCATCTTGTCAATCTAAGTGCTCCCACTTGCTTCTTGAGGTATCCAACGACTATCTTTATAGCTCCGTTTTACCGAAAGCGTTTGACAGCGTCAAAACACAACATTCCACAATGTAGCTACTCTAGACTACTCAGGTCTGAGGAGACGTCCGAAAGCTATAAGATTTGGTATTATGACACACTGCCTTATATACCATTCTTAGGCGAGTCACGTCCGACACCCAGCTCCCAGCCGTTGTCTATACAATTGTACTCGACGTCCCACGTCTAGCCCATGAGGTGGCGCTATAGTACAACTTGCAATCTAATCTTTATATTGATCAATTGTGTCTGTTCGTACACGGCGATCTAGATTAGGGACTTAAGTTGATTTTAATTTTTGTTCAATCACTGAGCCTCATTATGTGACATTATCACATAACTCAGATAAAATTTAAAATCTACGTTGAACAGTTCATATAATCCAAACCATGAAAATATGAATATGTTGATTTATCAATCAACCTTGAATGTTTACTTTACAATCTCCGTTTGTAAATAAATTACAACATAAGAATTAAGTCTCCAAGACGTTTAATTCCTATCGCAGTACTTAAAGCCTCATGCTTTGACTGCGGGAGAGGTTTGGTGAATGGGTCGGCAACGCTATCCTCGGTTGCCACTTTGCAAATTTCAATATCACCTCTCTCCACGATCTCGCGAAGAATGTGAAACTTTCTGAGCACGTGTTTGGATTTATGGTGATCCCTCGGCTCTTGTGCCTAGGCTATGGCTCTACTATTATCACAATAGAGAACTAAAGATTTGGCAGCACTAGAGATGACACCAAGCTCCTCGAGGAACTTTTTCATCCATACACATTCCTTTGCAGCCTCCGAGGTCGCAATGTACTCAGACTCTGTAGTTGAGTCAGCGATAGTGCTTTGCTTGGAACCCTTCCAACTAAAAGCAGATCTTATTCAGACAAAAGACATATCCATATAGAGATCGGAAATCGTCTTTATCAGTCTGAAAACTCGCGTTCATATATCTCGTCATTTCTAACTTTTCTTGTCCCCCAGAGACAAGATAATTCTCCTTAGTCCCCTTAAGGAACTTGAGAACGTTTCTGGCCACATCCCATGCGCCTCACCCTAGTTTGATTTAAAAAACGATTCGTCATGCTCAAAGCATACGATATGTCTGGCCTCATACATATCATGACATACATAATCGATCCTATTTCAGAAGCATAAGGAACATTATACATTCTCTTTTGCTCATCAGCTCCTTGCGGACAGTGAGTCTTGCTAAGAGACTTGTCATGTGTCATGTATTGTGCTTCTCCCAGATCCTTTATAGAGAAACACTTTCCGAGTCACTCCTTCACAGAGTTCAACATTGGAATGTCATTTCCTAATAAAGAGTATGTCATCGACATACAGCACAAAAAAAAAAAAACGATTGCGCTCCCACTGACCTTCTTGTATACACAAGATTCCTCTGAGTTTCGTTTAAAGCCGAATTCTATTACGACTTCGTCGAAAAGCAGATTATAACTCCGAGATGCTTGCTTGAGTCCATAAATGGACCTCTTAAGCTTGCATACCTTCTTAGCCCCTTTTGGATCGATAAAACCCTTAGGTTGTGTCATATACACATCCTCTTCAAGAACTCCGTTCAAGAAGGTGGTTTTAACATCCATTTTCCAAATCTCATAATCAATGAGTGGCAATGGCAAGAAGTATCCTAACGGACTTGGAGTCCATTTCGGATTTCATGGCTCTCAGCCATTTCTCGGAATCCGGACTTTTCAAGGCTTGACTATAGGTCGATGGTTCGTTACTCTCTAAGAGAAGAACCTTATATCCCTCGTCCCTTAAGATACCTATGTATCTATCGGGTTGAGTTCTAATTCTTTTCGACCTACGAGGAATAGTTACCACCTCCAAGGGTGAGAAAGATTCTACGACCTCTTCGTTTGTTTCCTTGGTAACTGGTTGTTCATCATGGACCTCGTCCAGAACAACCTTACTCCCACTATCTTTCTTAGAAAGGAATAACTTTTCCAGAAAGATACCATCGCGAGCAACAAAAGCTTTGTTCTCCGATTGATTGTAGAAATAATATCCTCGGGTTTCTTTTGGTTAAACCACAAAGAAAACCTTGTCAGATTTGGGTTCAAGCTTACTAGAAATATATCTCTTGACGTAGGTTTCACAACCCCAAATCTTGAGATAAGACAAATTCGGGACCCTCCCGCTCCATATCTCATATGGTGTCTTATTCACAGCCTTTGACGGCGTCTTATTCAGTATTAGAGCAGCAGTTGAGAGTGCATGTCCCCAAAGGGATATAGGAAGTTTTGCTGAGCTCATCATAGATCGAATCATGTCCAACAAAATTCAATTTCTTATCTCAGACACTCCATTCAAATGAGGAGTTCCGGGAGGTGTAAGTTGAGATCTAATCCCACACTTTACTAGATGATCGTCAAACTATTAACTCAGATATTCGCCTCCTCGATCCGATCGAAGAAATTTTATCGTCTTGTGAAGTTGATTTTCACGTAACCACCTCGTGACGGTGAACTCATTGGTCCACACACATCAGTGTGTAGTAGGCTCAATAGATCACTAGCTCGCTCACCAGTTCCCAGAAGTGGTGATTTCGTCATTTTGCCTAATAGACATATCGCATGTATCAAATGATTCCAAATCAAATGATTTTATAACACCCTCCTTGAGGAGTTTCTCAACACGCTTGTTGTTTATATGGCCCAAACGACAGTGCCAGAGGTACGTTTCGTTAATCTCGTTTGATTTAACTCGTTTGGTATTTATGTTGTAGATTTGTTTATCTAAATCGAGCACGTATAAGCCCCGCTCTAGACGTGTCATACCATAGAATACATTACGATTAAACAACGAAAAAATCCGTTAATAATTGTAAAATTAAATCATTCAGCATCCAATGCAGAAATGGAAATAATATTCATGGTAATACTATGAACAAAATAAACATTATTAAGTTCTAGTACGAGCCCCTAGGGAAAAGATAAACATTAAGTCCCTACGGCTAATGTTGCGACCCTCGCTCCATTCCCCACACGTAGATGGACTTCACCTTTCTCTAACTTCTTACTTCTTTGTAGGCCCTCAACACATCTAACAATGTGAGTCCCACAACCAGTATCTAATACCTATGAAGTAGTGTTAGGAAGGTGTATATCTACAACATAGATACTTGAAGATGAAGGGGCAACCCCATTCTTCATATCTTCCTTGTATTTAGAACAATCCCTTTTGAAATGGCCCACGCCATCGCAATAGAAGCACTTTGGTCCAACCGAAGTCTTCTTGTCTTTGGCCTTAGGTGCAGCAACAACTTTACCCTTGCCAATGGACTTGGATTTGTTCTTCCTTTTAGAAATTCCACATTCCTTTATCATTAGAACATCTCTCCCAGAGTTGTTCTTGATCGTAGGTTCTACAGTCTCCAAATGACTATGTAGATCCATCAACGATCTCTGTACTCCGTTCACATGATAGTTCGTCCTCAAGGAGTCATAACCATCATGCAACGAGTGCAGAACGATATTCGTTTCGGAAAGCACAGGAATTAGCATTCTCTCGTTTTTCAAAGTTGAGATCCAATCTCATGTTTCGATGTCAATCGAGAAAGTTAGTACCGTTCAGTTTTTCCTTCTCAAGGATTTCCTTCTCAAGGATTGAACGCATAGTAACTTGGGTGATAGAGTTTAGATGAGATATATTAACTACAGAAAGAAATAAGCAAGTATTAAGTAAACATTCAAAAGTTTGACAATAAGTCGTTCCTCGAACACTTAATTAGTTGTCTATTTTGTCCTCCAATGTCCAACATTGGTGTCTCTAGGACAAAACAATTCCAAGATCCTCATCTTGCAATTTCTTGAGCCAAGGAGAGCTTGACACTCAAAAAATCCAAGATAGGTAGACAATCTCATTGTCAATGTTATTTCAATAGTCCCACTATCGACAATAACACTCTCGATCGATAAGAATCCCATTCTTATCTCCTCGCCTCGACTACCACGCCTGCAGTGGGTTCGTCGATGAGAAACCAAAAACACATTGTAGAGGCCTCGTTGTTCCTCTACCCTCACCTTATCTCAAGATCAAAAATATAGCACCCCGCGGAGGCGGAACCTACTAATTGATGATCAAGAGCTTTAGGGGGTGTGCCTATTTGGACAAGGCGATAACTCATTTTATGAGACATAGCATGCAGGTTACGTTTTAATCGATTGAACATGATATTAAACGCAAAATAAAACCTAAAGCATGCATACTACCACAGCACATAAAACGCACTCCAATGGCCCCTAAGTTCTATACTATGAAAACGATAAATTACAAATTGGTATCCTCCTCGAGGTACTTGTAATCTTGAGTCTCACTCACGTCTTCGTCTTCTCAAGTCTCACTCGATAATAGCTTTGCGTTTCCTCGAGTCCTACTCGATTTCGTCTTGGACGAGTCTCACTCGTGTAAACGTCTCTTCAAATCTTTGTCTCTTGTAAGGCTTTCAATTGTGGATCCCACCACAGCTTACATTGTAAAAATGGCATGCAAGCCATAGCACAAAATAAATCTATACTATTACAAAAGATTTGATGGCACGCAGTCCATATAAAACTCTAAGGCCATTGAGTACGAAAAACGCAGGGCATTCATCCAACAACTAACGGTTGTTGGCCTTACATCTAGCAAGCAACAAGAATTCTCAATTCAAAGCAAGCAAGATGCAACATATAACTCAAATATGCCTATTAATTTTATTCTCAATAAAATCAGATTTTAATTGTTCAATAACGATTATTCCCAATAATCGGCTTTTAATTGTATCCCCGTCATAACTATCCCAATAATCAAAACGCGATAAATCGTAAGTGAAAACTCGAGGTTTCTAACCAGCGATTTATCATGCAATTGCGCCCTATCTCCCATGTGACATGGGGGAGCCAACCAGACGATCGTACCATCCCATGGTTCGAAAGTCTCTAATTTGCGTCATCGACTAATTTAAGCACTCTGGTCTCATTTCCACTCCCCGAGGTGAGAAATAGATCGGCTTGAATTTAATCTTTGAAAGACAAATTAGGCATTGTTTTGAAAATTTGATAAAACATGAACTTAATGAAAAATACAAGAATTCTAAATTCTTTATTAATCATGATTGAGAGATAAAATTGATAAATAATATTCCAAATAAATTTATCAATTCCGAATTTCACATCATGGGGATTTGATTTATGCATACAAAATTAATCGAATAAATTTTTAACATCAAATATTCCATGAAAAATTACATGAAAAATATTTTTCCAAAAAATATTCCATGAAAAATTACATGAATAAATCACAAAAAATTCATGGAAACTTGATTTATGAAAAATAATCCAATTAAATTAACATACAATCAAATACTATTTTTCCAAAAAATAGTCCACGGAAAAATTCACAAATAAAAATTTAAACAATTTTATAGGCACTTGTTCTACGCGCATACGCAAACGCACGACCAAGGCTCTGATACCACTGTTGGGTTTTGTATGAATCTCATCCATACCCCAATAGATGGATTTACGTATTTTACAAGCATGAAAAGTGCGGAAGAAAGAATCATGCATAAACACGTAAAACCCTAATCATGGATCTAGTGCGCACGTATGTAGTAAGAACAATTAATGAGTTAGTTTAAGAATCGTGTACCTTGTGATTCTTCTTAATAATTGATGCCCGGACGTAGATGGATCAGCCGCGAACGTACCCGGCCTCAATTCGTTGCACGAACCCTCCTTGATCAACGAACGACGAACCCTTTGACTTGTATCGAGTCCCACTCGATTCTCTCGTCTCCCTCGTATTTTGGTGCTTGTGAAATAATATATTTCGTGTGTATACGCCACCAAAATCGTGGGTCTAATGTCCTCTTTATATAGGAGGAGGTATGAGAGAGTTTAGGGTTAAAACGGATTAGGAAACTAAAATCCCGCGGGCTGAAAATCGCCGCCGTCGGCCGACACGATTAGGTGTCGGACGACACCTTTGAAAATCACCAACATTGAATTTTACAATTGGTGTCGGGCGACACATAAAATACGTCGGCCGACACATAGTGTGAAATGGAGCTTGACTCCGTTTTTCCTTCCGTTTTCTTCCGTCGTTCAACCTCGATTCCCAACCAAGGTTTATATACTCCAAGTATAATAATCAATAAGGCCGTGTGACTCATTTGGCTTGATTTTCGACTATTAAATTCAAGTTCTCGACTCGACACTTAATATCGCACAATCGATCCATCTACACATGACACACTACATAGCTTGTTTCGGTACAACACACGTGGGATGAAGGACACCATTCCAACATATATATATATATATATATATATATATATATATATATATATATATATATATATATATATATATATAAGTTATGTAGCGGAAAGATTAACGTTAGGCAGAACGAACAAACTCACACACACAAATGAAACGAGAAATAAATAACACAAGGAATTAAATCTTTGTATGGGTATTTAAATTATACCCATACGAATGTGCCTTACGGCTAAAATATATTATTAAAGATACGAGTCTTTACAATAAATAATCTTGGATTTACAATCGACTAAACTTAAGGCAATGCGAAGGCATTCCTTCTCGTTTATCGGATCCGAAGATTAATAAACAATCAAAACAGAAATAAAGCACCTAACACTATCCTATACTAAAATGCAGATCATTACTTAGTCGTAATTCACTCTCACGGATGAGATGATAAATGGACGAAGAACTTCCAATGAAGCTCTTGCCTACAAAATCGACTAGAGTATGATCTTAGGTACAATTATGTCTTTGGATAGATAAACTTCTTATTAAATGAGCTGAAGTCTCTTGGTATTTATAGGTGAAGCTCTCAACCGAAATCCCTAGTAAAACTAGGTATGAAGTGGTTGAGAGAAGATATGAACCGCCTTTGACCCAGCTCTTGTCTTTGCCGCATAGCGAGCTGTCCTTCAGGCAGGGCGAACCTTCTTCAATTGACTGGAATGCTTTGCCTCTTGCTAATGCCTTCAATTTCTCTTTGTTTTCAGGTTCTCTATGCATATCGTTCCTACTTGAGTCTTCTGCTCTTGTTCGTCGTGCGGCATGCCGATGGTCTTCGTCCTGCCGCATGATTCTACTAACGTCTTGATTGTCTAAACACGAATGATTCAACTGGAACATCATGCTTAAACATTTCACACATATAAAGTGTGAAAAACAACAATATAAACGTGTGAAGAAAGGAGAAAACATGTAAATATGTCCAAGGCATTGTTATTCTCAGTAACTCTGCCGCATTACTCTGCCTAGCCATATTTACACTAACAATCTCGACATCGAGCAGGGCTCGCTGGGACACTACTCGGATCTGGTCAAAGTTCCACGATGAGAAACGTAATTACAGTTTATAGTAATTCTGCGTGGTCACATAATTATCGTGGCGTGATTGAATATACATTTTGATAAGTGAACGATTTCCGAAGTCGGCGATTCAGTATGTTTTTATGACATTCAGTAAAAAAATACATTCAATATGTTGATATTCGGTGTGTTTTTATGACATTCAGTGTGATCTTCTGTTGCTGGAGACATTCAGTGTAAAAATGAGATATTCGGTGTGAAAATCGATACATTCATTACAATGACATTCAGTGTTATCTTCTTTTGTCGTGGACATTCAGCGTAAAAATGGAACATTCAGTGTGGACAGATTCAGTGTGGTCTTGAGAACATTCAGTGTGGTATTCTGAGGGAGGGTCTGGGACATTCAGTGTAAAATCGAGACATTCAGTGTAAAATGGTATTTATGTCCTCACAATTTTTGTTTTTTTGTGGGATTACCGAAATATCTCCATCATTATTTACTCGTTTTAAAAAAAGTAATGACATATTGGACATTTAACAATTTGTGTGATCTATTTACCCATTTTAGAAAATATGTATAATTAATTAAACACATTTATAAAAATACTATATTTACGAAATTTCTCATAAAATATCTATATATCTACTAATTTTGCCCGGGTTTGATTATTTCAGCCCGTGATGCCACGGGCCCTACCCAGCCCGTGTGCAGGTCTAGTGATAACAATTAGGGGTGACTATTCGATACAAACATGTATTCGCAGTCAAATTTTTCGGGTACCCGTACCCTAATAAGCAAAAAAGTTCATCTCATAACCCGACTCTCTTTTGTAAATCGGGTACCCAATACCTGAGCCGGGTAATCCGGTACGGTAACCAGGTACCCAAAATTACCTTAAAATATATATTTACAAAAAAATAATAATGTTTTAATTCAATAGTTTATTAATTAACTAACAAGTAAAAATCATCAATTTAAATTTTAAAAAAATGTAATTAAAAAAAATGTCATACTTCTACGTGAGCTTTACATTTTTTTGCACTAAATTGTTCACTTTTCCCATATTCTTTTATTTGAACATCCTCTAACTTCATGTCCAACTAATCATCTTAATCAAATTAACTTATATTACTAGCTTGTTGTATTGTTGTATTTTTTACTATTATATATAGACTATAGTTTTATTTATTATATATAATATTTTAGATTTTTAATTAATATATTTATTTTTTTAATTTAAATAATTAATCGGGTATTTCGGGTATACCCGAATGGGTAATCGGGTACCCTAATAGCCAATATTTTTAAAAATTAATTCCGTAACCCGACCGTTTATCTATATTTATTGGGTACATGTATCCAAATACCCAATCGGGTACGGGTATTTCGGTACAAACCCAAATACCCGAACCCGAATAGTCACCCCTAATAACAATGAGTGTAATATAGGAATTATACAATTCAGTATTGTTAGTATAATTACAAAAATACCATTAATTAAAAGGCATGTGGTTCGCACTTGTCGTCGGATTTTATTGAAATTAGTATGTAATTTTAATTTTTAATAGTTCAGTCATTGAAGTATAAAAAAATAAAATTTAAGCACTAAAGTATAATTTTCTCATATTATTTCAATAATTTCCTCTCTAGATTTATTAACATTATATTAATTATTATTATTATTATCATTAATATTCCATATTTTCCAAACACACAAAAAAAAAAAAAAAAAAAAAACTATCACGAAGATGGACTTGCAACGGGTGCTAAATCTCTAGGTTGATTAAAGTTGTCACATTCGCCAATCTGATTATCGCACACTCCGACGCATTTAACATAATTATCAATATCCTTTTCCTGTAAATCTGCAATATCCAAAGATTTTTCGTTAGATACAAAAATTAATTAGCATTTCGAACAAGAAGAAAAAAAAAATAGATGTTGTCTCACCATCCGCCTCCGTAACATGGTAACTGCACATTTGACCAACACATGCGGCGGTGGGCTTGCAAGAATCATCGATCTCTAGTAGTCCATTAGGACCCAATAGGCATTTGCGAAAGCATTTTCCAACACAAACCACTTTAAGTTCAGGGGTAGCTAAAGGTAAGCAACCGGTAGCGCAATTCCTTACGCATATCAAGTATTCTTTGATTGTACTTTGCGGTGGTGATGGCGTGCTCGGCGTTTTCGGTGTTTTCGGGAACTTAAATTTTATCGCTGTTGATGTTTGGGTCGAAAATAATAGCATTAAAAACACTATTGTGCTTACCATTGATGGAGCATGCTTCTTTCCGGCCTTATCCATGCCTACAAAATGAATGATTTGAAAAATATTTTGTTTTTGTGATTTGTGTGCATGTATGATGTTGGAGAGGAATGTGTGTGCACAATTTATAATCCAATTGGTAATGACCAAAATGTGACGAGGAGATCTTGAATTCAGAAGGCATATATCATTTATAGCAAGTGCATTAATGAATAAAATGTGATGGTGATATCTTGTATTCAATTGACATGTATTTTTCTACCATTTTTTTGAAACAATTAATAAATACTTTATTAATGTTATGTCATATATAAGTTTTAGGAAATTTTTTACTTTAATTAGTGGTTGAACTTATACTACTTTTATATTTTAAGTGGCTGAACTTAGACCACTTTTATATTTTGAGTACCGAACATTGTTTTTTTTAATTAATTGAACTAATGGAAAATTGTACTTGTATTAATTTATGTGGATTTCGGGCGATGAATGTTTTTTAATTTAATTTTATTAATTTTGTAAATATTTTCAAAAAGTAAAATTACATTAATATTTTTTCTTATTTCGGCTAATAATGTAATTTTACATTTAAAATATTTATAATATTAATGAATTAAAATTAAAAACACTTGTGGCACACCGAATTTTGCCAAAATTAACACTAAAGTGCAATTTTACATTAGATCAGTTACTAAAATGTAAAAAAAACAAAGTTCAGTAACGTAAGTACAAAAGAGACTTAAGTTCAACCACTAAAGTACAATTTTCCTTAAATTTTATGCAAAATATACATTGGATGTATTTATTTTTACAAGTACTTTTACTTTTCTATTAGGGTAAATTATAGTTTAGTAAATGAACTTAAAACATTTTTCTACTTTGGTGACCGAATTTTTTATTTTTACACTTTAATAACTGATTTATGCATTTTTTGCACTTTGATGTTATTTTTGTCGGAAGCCGACAACACGTGACTTTCAAGTGACTTGAATTAACCATTCTTGTTCAGATAGAGACACTTGTGAATTGAAGGCACATGAAAGTCACTTTAGTCGAGTGTAGTCTGCTTCGGGCAAAGATAACATTAAAGTGCAAAAGTAGCATATAGGTTAGTCACTAAAATGTAAAAAAAAAAAAAAAATTGATCATCAAAGTAAAAAAGTGCTCTATGCTCGTTCACTAAATTATAATTTTTCTTTTTTATTAATATATAAAACGAGAAGCGATAATCAGTTAAATTTTTTATTTTATTTTAATTCGTTCATATTATAAAAATAATTAATTTAATATTATTCAATTATACAATAAATATAATTAATTAATTAATATTAAAAAAAATATATGCAAATAAATAATGAAATATATAATTATAATTTAAATATACCAAAATTAACTTAATTGTATTAACTAAAATTTTAAAAATATACAATCAATTAGATTCAGTTTGTAAATTATGATTTATAAATAGTTAATCCATTTTGATATACTATACATAGATTATATACGTTACCAATTTTTTTTTTATTTATGATTTTTATGATTTTTATATTTCCTTAATAATAAATTAAGTAAATATAATTTTATAATTTTTTTTACATGTATTAATATAATACGTATCTTGATTAGTTATTAATATTCTCTTTTATATGCATACATTACTATTTATATTAAATAATTTAACTCAAAACATTTTTATTTTAACTTATAAATTTTAAAAATGATATAATTGCAATCTATTATAATTTTAAAAATAAAGAAATTTATAATATTGATAATTGAATTTGATATATGAATCAATATTTGTGTCCATTTTTTTTGCAAATAATTAGAGTACAAATAAATTATGAGTAGAGTTTTGAAATATCACTTTTAAATTTAATAGAATTAGGCTCAGTTTATTTACACCTCAATCTTTACTAAACACATTTTTTTTAAAAAAAATTAAAATAATATATAAAATAACTATAATACCCTTTTATTAAATTTAATAAAATAACAAATAAAATGTACGGAAAATTGGGGAAGATGAAGGACCTGTTCTTTTGAACTTAATTTCAGTTCATTTCAGTTCAGTTCAGATTGCTTCAGTTCAGTTCAGTTCAGTTCGTTCAGATCGCTTCAGTTCATTCGATTAAGTTCGTTTCTAAATAAATTATAATCAATTAAATAAAAAATAATTTTAATCAATAATTTTAAGTATACATTCTAATTAATGTCACCATATTATTAATATTTTTTAAAAAATATTTAATAATTTATAATAATTATTATTTTTATAAAAAATCAATTTCGTTCAATTCAAATAGCTTAAGTTCAGTTCAGTCAGTTCAGTTCAGATCGCTTAAATTCAGTTCAGTTCAGTTCAGCCGGTTTCAGTCCAAAAGAACAGATCCGAAGTTTGCCCACAGAGACAAATACGCCGATGAAGGGCCGCTGTCAAAGTCAGGCGCGAAACCTCCCGGAAACATAAAGCGAAGACGAACAGAACTATCTCCCTTCTCATCTTAATTATATTTGTCCAAATTATCCTTCATATTTTTCAACTTGATCCACCCCATCTCATTTTCTCTAGTTAATTGGAGGAGCTCTGCACTCAATTGTTTTAATACTCAATCAAAAGTATTAGTAGTATTGATTAATGAACTAATCAAAATCAATCTACTTAATTTCTGAGTGGATTTCTTTATTTTGGTTTCTTGAAAATTATTATTTTTTAATGTGTTTTTTGTATTACTTTCCGATCACGGGTGTCAACAGATTTGTTGAAATTGAGATCCCGTCCATCGTCGTCGGGTGCAGCACGCTTCCTCTCATCAAGGTCTATATACAGCTCGAAGTCCAACAAAGAAAGAATACAATTGAAGATGGAGTATTATCTTTTTTATTAACTACAATATTTTTTGTAAGTTTTTTATAGTATAAAAGGATATTATAGTAATTTTATAATTTTACTAGAATAATTAAAAATTAATAGTAGTGTGTAAAGTAAGTAAGGAGATGTAAATAGTCTGACCCTATAATTATTAATAAATGATAAGCAAAGCAATGAATTTGTTCTTTACTACTTCGAAATATAACACTTGTCAGAAAATTCAACAATTAACAATAGAAATATAACACTTGCAGTGAGACCTAAAAATCAGGCAGTCGGAGGAGCTGCCTCCGGTGAAGGAATAAGTTGAGACAAGTCGCATTCGCCAATCTTCTTACCACATTCAGTAACACATTTAGCATAATTTTTAGAACCCGAATTTGAATCTGCGGTATCGAATAATTTGAACATGTTGGGTATATAATAATAATAATAATCGGAAAATAAAATAAAAAAATGAATGTTAGAGATCGATCTCACCTTGATCCGAGCCGGTAATAATATGGTGAATACATTCGTCAATCGTGCAATAGGACACATTGCACCCATCGAGCCCCTCCGGTTTAGGTTTTTTATCTCGATGAAAAGTGCACTTGCGAATGCAATTCGCTGTACAAAATGCTCTAAGCTTTCCTTTCAAAAAAAAAATGCAGGGAAATTCACATCCGCCGAAGCATCTTAAGAATTCTACGCTATCGCTATCTGTTGTTATATCTGCTGATGTTTGGCTTGCAAACATGAGTAGCAGCAACAATGTTATCACACCCTTATAATTTCCCTTCGCCGCCATTTTTTTTTTTTTTTTTTGCTTATGTTGTTGTTGTTTGGATGCTCAATGTGAGTATCATTTTATAGTCCAAAATGTGGTGAATTTGCATGATTTTAATATTGAGTAAGAATGGATGGATGCACCAAACTATTATATAGTCCTCCAATTAATCAAATATTAATTCAGATGGTATATTTCGTTTATATATATATACAATTGCGTGAATATTTCATTACCATGAATTCTTTTACCATTTATAGGTAGTCACTTACTTATATTTTTACTTTTGTTAAAATTTATATCTATATAATATATTAAAAAAATAAGAAGCGGTTTTAAACATTAAACAATCAAAATTCTTCATTTTATAATATTACATAATAAATTAATATCATATTAATAAAGAATTACATACATATAAAAAATTATCATTTGTTTGGAGATTTTTGAATAAAGTGCAACTTTTAGTGTTTCAATAAAATTAAATAATCCAAAATTTTCTAATTATAAATTAGGGATAATTACCACAATTACTCTTTATGGTTTTTAAAATAAAAAATTTCATTAGATAAATAAAGGGTAAATAAGACATTTAAATTTTCAAATTTTGCTTTAATATATAATTATCCTAAATAATAATTAAAAAAAGTTAGCATTATACCACTTAATTAATTATGAACAGTAAATCATGGGGAGTATATTATAATTATGAAAACTTATAAAACATTGTATAGCTCAATATATCTTTTTTTACAATTATTTAAATTTTACATGTATTGATAACTTGATTATTGATTAATTTTCCTTAATATATGTATAAATTAATACTTACATTAAATAATTTGATTTACAACATTTACAAATAATACTCTCTCTTTCTCAAACTAATAGTCACATTTCCTTCACAAAATACAAAGGAGGTGTGACTATTGCTCTGGTTGGGAGAGAGTATAATTAAAAAAAAAACTATCACGTCAATGGAGTTGCGAGTTGCGACGGGTACTTAGAGCTCTAGGTTTAGAAAAGTTATCACATTCGCCAATCTAATTATCGCACACTCTACGCATTTAACATAATTATCAATATCCTTTTTTGGTAAATCGGCAATATCCAAAGATTTTATGTTAGAGACGAAAATTAGCATTTGGAACAAAAAAAAAATGTTGTCTCACCATCCGCCTTCGTAACATGGTAACTGTAATATTTTTTGTATTTGGGTTGTGTATATCAATTAGAGAAAGATGAAAGAAATAAAAATCGAATAAATCAAGCTTTGTGTTCAAAACAATTAATTTCTATAAAACAAATTCGTCCTCCACGGGTACAATTGTTTCCCAGGATACAACGATTAGGTAGTATGTAATATGCTTTCGGCGAACTAATATGTTGTTAGAAAAAATGTAACAAACGGGATTAGTCACGACCGGAAAATTAAAACAAAAGAACGGAAAGTAAATGCTAGGATGCTGCCGAGGCGTTTGCACTTTCCGCAAATCAGTAAAGCCCCGTGTATGCTACGGTTAACAGGCTTTCTGACCCCAAAGATACAACGGCGAAGCGGGGATCGAACTTTTGCACACTGAATCGAACCCTCTCGGTTTGAATGGAAAAAGTTGAGAACAGAGCAACTATGCAAGTGATGGTATGAGATGCTGGATTTTTTCGTGCGTGAAATGATGCATGCTCGACTCCTTTTATAGACATCACTCAGAGGGAGTTACACCACTTGGAGTGGTTGAGGGCAGTTCCACCGAGTGGAGGGAGGCATCACTCCAACTGCTGCTGCCCACTAAAGCATTTATTAAACCATTTAATTAATTCAGAAATTAATTAATATTCCAAAAGCATCTGGGCTTATAAACGAGCCCAAAGTATATTAATTAATGTGTTCAGTTGGGCCAATCAACCACGAGCCCAACACACAATAATTCAAATAGCCTTTCAAATGTTCAACTGGGCCGAATAAAATCGAGCCCAAAACTTCAATCGGACCGCGTCCAAAAAGATAGGTACATGCCGGCCCAATAATCCCAATTGGCCCAGTGGGCCCCGGGAAGCCCATGTCCAGCCCAGAGTCCAATTGACCAAATCACCAAGGAGCCAGGCCCAAGCCCAAGCTCAAGCCCAAGCCCAGGCCCAGGCCCAGGCCCGAGCCCGAGCCCGAGCCCGGGCCCGGGACGGGTCGGGACGGGACGGGTCGGGTCGGGGCGGGGCGGGGCGGGGCGGGGCGGGGCGGGGCGCGCGCGTGTGGCCCTTGCCATGTACCGCTAGGGGTGCATGGACTTAGTCAACTTGTTGAACACTCATACTCTCTTATCACATTTAAAGAGAAATGACTTTTGGTATTCTTTCTATGTGGGATAACATATTTCCCAATAAAATAATAATTGCTTCATTTACCAAAGTAGTATTTATGGCAATCTTTACACATTTATTTCTCACTCACCGATTAACGGATTTTGACGAAATAAAGTCTCATAATTACCTCGTAACACGTAGATAATTATAGTAACGATTAAACTCGAAATCGAATACATTTTATTAGCCATTAAAATTACAAACTTTGGACAAAATACATGAATTATTAAATACAAAAAATAATAATTCCAACAATCCCCCACATGAGTGAAATCAATGCAAATGCCATGAATGCAGACTCTTGTGCTCGGTTCTCGGAAGGATCAATTGCTTCTGGAAAGGTAGCTTGTGGCATTGAACCTCCCTTAGTGAAAATCATCGGATGTACTGGCGGCCTAGTGGACGTGATGCCTTGAACTATTCCTCCGAAGTGTACAACTAGTCAATGATAGTCACACAACAAATCCCTATCAGTTTCCATTTCTCTGTTGTGTCCGTTTAGGCCCTGGACAACTCTTTGGATTCATAAATGTTTACTTTTGAAGCGGCCTACACTTCGCATTTATATAGGTGACCTCCCAGCATGAGTACCCTGAAATACTCCACCTTTTCGAGGTGTGGGATTCATTAAAAGTCTCAACGACTTAACCTTTACCACATTTCAGGTTCTAGCACTTATTTGCTCATAGGAATGGACACGGAAATCTTTATTTCCAAGTGCTTAACTGAACTAGCATGACTTAGTTTTCCCTTTGAACCAAGTTCGTGGGATCTCCACTCAGCATGGTAGGGTTACCGCCATGGTCATTCTTTAGTTGTGGTTTTTCAAACCCATTCCCTTTAGCAACACACTTAATTGATCTCTAGTCATCCCTTTCGTCAAAGGGTCGGCTAAGTTTTCCTGTGACTTAACATAGTCTAAGGAAATCACTCCATTTGTGATCAATTGCCTAACGGTGTTATGTCTTCGACGTATGTGTCGAGATTTTCCGTTATACATATTGCTCTGTGCTCTCGCTATAGCCGATTGGCTATCACAGTGCATCATCACTGGAGACACAGGCTTTTTCCAGCATGGAATATCTTCTAAGAAGTTTCGAAGCCATTCAGCTTCTTCACCGGCTTTGTCCAAAGCGATGAACTCAGATTCCATGGTGGATCTGGCTATACAAGTTTGTTTCGTGGATTTCCACGAGACTGCTCCGCCTCCTATACAGAAGACATAACCGCTAGTGGAATGGGAATCCTTTGAGTCCGAGATCCAACTAGCATCACAATATCCTTCAAGTACACTAGGATATCTTGTGTAGTATAGTCCATAGTCTCGAGTGTGTTTCAAATACTTTAACACTCTTTTCAGAGCATCCCAATGTTCATGACTTGGATTGCTCGTGTACCGGCTCAGTTTGCTAACAGAATAGGCTAAGTCAGGACGAGTACAATTCGTTAGATACATTAGACTTCCGATCACTCGGGAGTAATCCAACTGAGCTACCGGTTCACCCGTATTGACTGATAAGTTAATACTTCTGTCAATCGGAGTCCTACATTCAGGACCATCAAGGGCATTGAACTTTTTGAGCACTTTCTCAGCATAGTGAGATTGTGACAAAACAATTCCTTCTTCGGTTTTGCTAATCTTAATCCCGAGGATTAAATCAGCAACTCCTAAATCTTTCATGTCAAAATTTCTTTTTAACATGTTCTTAGTGTTTGTGATTTGATCACGGTTACTTCCCATGATTAGCATATCGTCCACATAGAGACATACTATCACAAATTCTGTCGGAGTACCTTTAATGTACACGCATTTATAACATTCGTTGATTTTGAAACCATTTGACAACATAACATTGTCAAACTTCAAGTGCCATTGTTTAGGAGCTTGTTTAAGTCCGTACAACGACCTTATCAGTTTACACACCTTTTTCTCTTCACCAGGTGCAACAAAACCTTCAGGTTGTTCCATGTATATCTCTTCTTCTAATTCACCATTCAGAAACGCAGTCTTAACGTCCATTTGGTGAATTTCGAGATCATGTAATGCAGCAATCGAGACTAACACTCGAATGGATGAAATCCTTGTCACGGGTGAGTACATATCAAAGAAATCATAACCTTCCTTTTGTCTAAAGCCTTTGGCTACTAGCCGGGCTTTAAACTTGTCGATCGTTCCATCGGCTCTATATTTTTTCTTTAGAATCCAACGACATCCTAAAGGCTTACAGCCGGGAGGAAGATCAACTAATTCCCACGTGTGATTTTGCATGATGGACTCAATTTCGCTATTAATAGCTTCTTCCCAAAGTGGTCCATCTGGGCTAGCTAGAGCTTCACCATAAGAGTTCGGCTCATCGTCCAACATGTACGTGATAAAGTCAGGTCCAAACGACTTAGCTGTTTTGACTCTTTTACCACGTCTCCGTTCTGTAACTACTTCATCACCAGGTTCATTACTTGGTGGTACAAAACTCTCTTCACGAGTTCTTTTGTAAGAACTTGGACCAGCTCCATCTTTGCTCGGAAAGATGTTCTCGAAAAATGAGGCATTTCTCGACTCAATTGTCGTACCTTTAGTCACTTCTGGATTCTCAGAATAGTGTACTAGAAATCGGTACGCCATGCTATTCAAAGCATATCCAATGAAGATACAGTCGACTGTTTTAGGTCCTATCTTCATTCGTTTTGGCTCGGGAACCGACACCTTAGCCAAACACCCCCACACTTTAAGGTAATTGTAAGATGGCTTACGACCTTTCCAAAGTTCGTGAGGTGTTTCATTTTTTCCTTTAAGAGGAATTTTATTCAGTAGGTGGTTTGCCGTCAGGACGGCTTCCCCCCACATGTTCTGGGGTAACCCAGAATTGATCAACATGGCGTTCATCATTTCCTTTAATGTTCGGTTTTTTCGTTCAGCAACGCCATTTAATTGAGGCGAATACGGGGCTGTTGTTTGATGTATAATTCCATTTTCAGAACACAATTGTTCAAAAGGAGCTACGTACTCTCCACCTCGGTCACTACGGACTATCTTAATCCGTTTGTCGAGTTGGTTTTCAACTTCGGTTTTGTACTTAGTGAATGCCTCTAAGGCTTCGTCTTTACTAGTTAATAAGTACAAATAACAGAACCTCGTACAATCATCAATAAATGTGATAAAGTATTTCTTACCGCCTCTTGTAGGTGCAAACTTTAAATCACATATATCGGTATGTATAAGTCCAAGAGGTTCGGTACAACGATCGACTGATCGAAACGGTAATTTAGCCATTTTGGCTTCAACACAAATTTCACACTTATGTTGTGAGTTTATTTTTGAAGTTGGAATTAATTCCAAGTTCATAAGTCTTTTTATTGCATTTTTATTTACATGTCCTAAACGAAAATGCCATAAATCATAACACTCGATCAAGTAAGAGGAAATAACTTTTTCATTAGAGCTCGAGGCAACAGGAGGGCGAACAGCCATTACAGACATTTTGAAAAGACCCTGATCAAGATAACCCCTACCTAGGAACAGTCCAAATTTAGAAAGTACAAACTTTTTAGCATCAAAAACAAGTTTGAATCCATGCTCCACAAGAACAGAACCGGAGACCAGGTTCTTTCGGATGTCTGGGACATGCAGCACATCAGTCAGCTTCAGCTCTTTTCCAGAAGATAGTTTGAGGACGACGTTCCCAACTCCAGCAACTTCAGACGAGGCGGAGTTTCCCATGTGGAGCTTACGACCGGTACAAGGAGCATAAGACGCAAAGGCATCCTTGTCAGAGCAGACATGTCGAGTGGCTCCGGTATCGATGAACCACTGCTTGTTGTTGCTAACCAGATTGGCCTCATAGACCACAGCAGTCATATCAGCACATGTCAGCTCGTGTTGAACCACGTTGGCACTTGGTCGCTTCTTTTTCTGCCCGTTTTTCTTCGGCTTGTTGCAGTCTCTGGCCATGTGGTTCGGCTTGCCACAGTTGTGGCAATTCCCAGTGAACTTCCAGATTTTGGCTGGCTCTTTGCCCTTGGAAGTGTTCTTCCTTTTGGCAGAATGTGGCTCAGTCAAGTTCACCCGAGCCTCCATAGGAACTTTCCCAGGCTTGACCTCTCGATCACGGTTGTCTTCTTCGATCCGAAGCTTGACAATGAGGTCTTCAAGGCTCATCTCCTTTCGCTTGTGCTTCAGGTAGTTCTTGAAGTCCTTCCACCCGGGAGGCAGCTTCTCGATGGCAGCCGCCACCTGAAAGGACTCACTGATCTTCATCCCTTCAGCGGCGATGTCATGCAAGATCAGTTGATACTCCTGGACTTGAGAGATCACAGACTTGGAGTCGACCATCTTGTAGTCCAGGAACTTGCCGACGACGTACTTCTTTGTACCAGCGTCCTCGGTCTTGTACTTCTTCTCCAAAGCATCCCAGAGGGCTTTGGCAGACTTGTACGTGTTGTACACATTGTACAGCTCGTTGCACAGGCCGTTCAGTACGGTGTGCCGACAGAGGTAGTCACTCTGCCCCCAGGCCTCGAAAGCATAGCGCTTCTCAGCAGTGTCAGTGTCAGTTATGGTCATAGGGTCCTCAGTCAAATGCTTCTGAAGGCCGAGAGTGGTCTGGTAGAACATCATTTTGGACTGCCACCTTTTGAAGTCAACACCGGTGAACTTCTCGGGTTTCTCGGCATTCGGGATGGTCTGGGTGTGGATGGGCAGCGCCACTGGAATCTTACCGATGAGAACTTCCTTGTTGTTGATGGGTTGTTCAACGTTGATGACGGGAATCTCCTTGTTCTTCTAGGCATCATTGTTCTGGGCATCACTTCCGGTAGACATGATTTACTGATTTGCGATTGTTAGAAAAAATGTAACAAACGGGATTAGTCACGACCGGAAAATTAAAACAAAAGAACGGAAAGTAAATGCTAGGATGCTGCCGAGGCGTTTGCACTTTCCGCAAATCAGTAAAGCCCCGTGTATGCTACGGTTAACAGGCTTTCTGACCCCAAAGATACAACGGCGAAGCGGGGATCGAACTTTTGCACACTGAATCGAACCCTCTCGGTTTGAATGGAAAAAGTTGAGAACAGAGCAACTATGCAAGTGATGGTATGAGATGCTGGATTTTTTCGTGCGTGAAATGATGCATGCTCGACTCCTTTTATAGACATCACTCAGAGGGAGTTACACCACTTGGAGTGGTTGAGGGCAGTTCCACCGAGTGGAGGGAGGCATCACTCCAACTGCTGCTGCCCACTAAAGCATTTATTAAACCATTTAATTAATTCAGAAATTAATTAATATTCCAAAAGCATCTGGGCTTATAAACGAGCCCAAAGTATATTAATTAATGTGTTCAGTTGGGCCAATCAACCACGAGCCCAACACACAATAATTCAAATAGCCTTTCAAATGTTCAACTGGGCCGAATAAAATCGAGCCCAAAACTTCAATCGGACCGTGTCAAAAAAGATAGGTACATGCCGGCCCAATAATCCCAATTGGCCCAGTGGGCCCCGGGAAGCCCAGGTCCAGCCCAGAGTCCAAATCACCAAGGAGCCAGGACCAAGCCCAGGCCCAGGCCCGAGCCCGAGCCCGGGCCCGGGCCCGGGTCGGGTCGGGTCGGGTCGGGACGGGGCGGGGCGGGGCGGGGCGCGCGCGTGTGGCCCTTGCCATGTACCGCTAGGGGTGCATGGACTTAGTCAACTTGTTGAACACTCATACTCTCTTATCACATTTAAAGAGAAATGACTTTTGGTATTCTTTCTATGTGGGATAACATATTTCCCAATAAAATAATAATTGCTTCATTTACCAAAGTAGTATTTATGGCAATCTTTACACATTTATTTCTCACTCACCGATTAACGGATTTTGACGAAATAAAGTCTCATAATTACCTCGTAACACGTAGATAATTATAGTAACGATTAAACTCGAAATCGAATACATTTTATTAGCCATTAAAATTACAAACTTTGGACAAAATACATGAATTATTAAATACAAAAAATAATAATTCCAACATATGTTGCCTGAATAATATCACCAAAGGGTCAAAGAAACGGGGTAAACAAAAGAAAGACGAGAGCGATTGCTCGAAATGCGTCTATATATTTCTAAAACAATTTCATTATTTCTCGTTTCTCTTCGGGAATTTTCGAGTGCTTCTCGTTTTTCTTCGTCTTTTCATGCAAAAGTCGATTGAACTTATATAGAAAATGTTGGAGTCGAATGTGGACGGTCAAACCATAATGTGTAACGTCTCATCATTCAAAACACACAATAATATCACTTAATAAGGACCATTATTTCATTATTCAAATTGTATCTTATGAATATAATAATTATAATAATAACATAATTATATTATTATTATTATTTTATTATTTTTCAACAATAAAATGGTAAAAATGTATGTATAATAGGGTACTCCCTATGTTTTTCCACTACACCATATATACTCTCACCACATGGTTAATGAAAAAAAAATGATTAAATGCATGATATTCCACTTAACTTATGATTATGTTAATCTATTTGATACTTAATTTAATAATTAGGATATCAACAATTGAGCAAAGTTGTATCATCTCATTTTTCATAATATTACTAACATGATTTTCATTATTTTTAAGAACAAAAATAAAACAATTAAAATAAAATAAAAGTCAAACTCATTTCCCAAAAAATTAAAATAAATTCTTAAAAGTCGAAATAAAATACTTTCATTCAATATATTTCAAAATCAGAAAACGTAATAAAATAAAATGATGTGTATAAAATAGATAGACTATGATACTATTATCGCCGCTGCATCTTCGTTTCGCTCCAAATTCGCTTAACCTGAGGTTTTTAAAAAAAGGTGAGTATAACAACTCAGTATGGATAGTAGTTTATACATTGTACAATACAAGTTAACTAGACAACACTCAACTTTATAAGTTAACTTAAACTTGATAGACAGTGTGATATACCCAAAGACATGAATTTTCGAACGATTAAACGTTTTCGTCTCTTGACTTTTGATTTATTATCGTGAACACGATTATGAATTTCGTCGTGCCACTAATATGTGCACATAACATAAATAAAATATAAAGTACTCGATATCAAATAATTACTGCGTAACATACACTTATATGAAGTGTATTTAAAAAAAGGTTTCAGAAATACCTTACCTTGACAATATAGAACGATAAAGATGCTTGAATGACCTCCTTCATTAATAAATTAATCTAATATTAATATAAATATTTATATTACCAAAATAATGTATAAGTATATATTATACATAATTAAATTAAATGAATTGGGCTTGGAAAAGTAAAAGAATGGTTGACCTTATATATACTAATTTTGGGATTCACAACAAAATGGGTTTGATTCATACTATATCTGGCTCAGAGTTTAATTAGAGAACTAAATTGTTTTTTCTTTCAGCATCTCCTTCTTTCGATCGAATATGAGAGAGGCGGCAGCACGGCAGGGCACTGACGGAGATTGATCGGAAGTTGGATATACGTTGCTTATTTTTCTTGTGATCATTTATGAAATTCTTATTGTAGGAAGATATATGGACGAGGGGCAAAACTAATTCTCTTATGAGGAGAAACGATAAAATTGTGTGACACGAACAAAGACTTGTTAAAGAAATAATCTTTTTTTAATTATTAATATTATTTAGGAAAATTTAGTATGGTAACTTACGAGTTAGAATCATATTTCGTTATCCCGAGAAGTCTCATTTACTTAATAGTTCTTTAACTATTTTTTTTTTATCAACAGTCATTTTTTGGATGTTTTTTCCAACGAAAATATCACGAAAAAGTAGCAAAAATTTATTATTATTGTCATCAATATTGCATATTTTCCAAACACACAAAAAAACAAACTATCACGGAGATGGACTTGCGACATGTACTAAAGCTCTAGGTTGAGAAAAGTTATCACATTCGCCAGATCCTTTTTCTGTAAATCTGCAATATTCAATAATCATCGATCTCTAGTAGTCCATTAGCACCCAAGAGGCATCTGCGATAGCATTTACCAACACAAACCACTTTAAGGTCAGGGGTAGCTAAAGGTAAGCAACCCATATTGCAATTCCTTACGCATATCAAGTATGCTTTGATTGTACTTCGCGGTGGTGATGGCGTTTTCGAGCGCTTAAATTTTATCGCTGTTGATGTTTTAGTCGAAAATAATAGCATCAAAAACACTATTGTGCCTACCATTGCTCGAGCATGCTTAGTTCCCTTATCCATGGTTGCAAAATGAATAATTTGAAAAAGATTTTAATTTTTGTTTTTGTGATATGTTGGAGAGGAATATGTGAGCACAATTTATAATCCAATTCTTGGCGGAAATGATTTGATGGTAATGACCAAAATGTGATGAGGAGATTTGGAATTCAGATGGCATATTATCATTTACAGCAAGTGTATTAATGAATAAAATGTGTTGTCAACATTCCTATTCGGATAGAGACACTTGTGAATTGAAGGCACGTGAAAGTCACGTGTAGTCGGCTTCCATAAAAAATAACATCAAAATACAAAAAATACATAGGCCCATTACTAAACTAAACTAAAAAATACAAATGTGTTGGTGTTCTATGTTCAATCGCTAAAATATAATTTTCTCTTTTTTTTTTAATAAATAAAACAAACAGCGATAATCAGTTAGATATTTTTTTTTAATTCTGTTCATATATATTATAAAAATAATTAATTTAATATTATTCAATTATACAATAAATATAATTAATATTAAAAAATATATGTTTCAAATAAATAATAAAAGATATAATTATAATTTAATTATACCAAAATTAACTTAATAGTATTAATTAAAATTTAAAAATATACAATCAATTAGATTCAGTTGCCTAAATTAGGGCTAAATACATTTTGCCACCCCAGGATATGGGGTTTTTACACTTTGCAACCTCGTCGGAAAACTTTTACCGATCAGTACCACAGGATAAACAATATTACAATTTGCAACCTGCCGGCTGCCGGATCGGAATATGGCATATTCCGGGGATTTGAGTTTCACGCTCCACTGAAGCGCTTGAGATTACATTTTCAAATGAAGCTGAAGGGTAATTCAGTATTTACTCCCAATTAATTAAAAAAAAATTATTCTCAAAAATAAAAAAGAGTTTAAAACGTGCAATCAATTTACTCAGAAATTATTTTACATTTTTTAATATTAAACAAAAATTAAAAAAAAATTAAAACAAAACAAAAAATCATTCTGTAACGCTAATTTCTGAAGCAAGGCGAGAGACGCCGATGAGGGCAATCAGAGCTGATTCGACGTAACTCGAGCAGGCTGCACACGTCATCGCCCACCTGAATTTTCGCCGATTTTTTCTCGTCTCCATAGGCGTACGAGCTCAGCAGCCTCTCCTCCTCCTCTTCCCGCCCGGAAGCGGCGACAGCCGATTGCAGCTCCGACGACACGATTTTGAATTTTGAATTGTTTCGCTGTTGTTCTTGATTCTGAATTTTGAATCGTTCACACTGGATTTGTTGTCGGTGGGCTGAAAATTTGGGGACAAATTTAGGGTTTTTTCTAGTAAGAATAAAATTTTATTTTCTGTTAGCATTGCTCTTTCATTACTCTGACTACGGAAATCGAAGGTTCGCTTGTGCAGAACATCTCCGTCTCCATGTCGACCTCGTCGTGCGTTAACACGAGTCGTGCCGGGACGATAAAGAAATGTTTTTTATTTGTTTTTTTCCAGAATATAGTTGGGCGTGTTTTCCGCGGGGAGGTGTATTGGAGTATCTAATCTATGTGGAAATTTGGGGTCTGTGTTTGAGGTTAGGTTTTGGCTGGGAATTGGTGGTGGTGAGGCAGCGACGGCAACAAGAAGAAGTGGTTGCGGGAGGGAGAATGGTATTTATTTATTTTATTTTTATTTATTTAATTGTGTTTAATGGAGGAAGAAGACGAAGAGAAAGGAGAATTAAAAAAATAAAAAATGAATACTGATAATTGAATGAGGGTAAAACTGTAATCAGCCTTTTTATTGGGTTGATATTTACCAAAAAAATCCTTTAAAACAGAATATTCCATGGCATATTCCGATCCGGCAGCCGTCAGGTACCACATTGTAATATTGTTTATCCTGTGGTACTGATCAGTAAAACTTTTCCGACGAGGTTGCAAAGTGTAAAAACCCAATATCCTGAGGTGGCAAAGTGTACTTAGCCCCCTAAATTATGATTTACAAATAGTTAATCCATTTCAATATAATTGTCAGACTATACGTACATAGATAATATACCTTACTAATATAATATAATTTACATGTATTAATATAATATACCTTACATAGATAATAGGGTAATTTTTATAAAAAGGTAAATTTAAAAGTTAGTATGTAATTTAGGATATTAGTTTTTCTTAATTATAAATTTAAGTAATATTCTAAAATTACTCTTAATGATTATACATGGTGAATAGTTATTATAAGGGTATTAAAGTAATTAGTCGTGCTCTTTTTTATAATAACAAAATTAATAATACCCTTGTTAATAAAAACGGTTATAAAAAGTTATCCTTAATTAGAAAGTTTAATTTATGATGCTTGAAATATAAATTAGTAAAATAAATTACTCATTTTCTTAAATATTTCTTAAATACCTTACATGTATTAATATAATATACCTTACTAATATTATCATTTCAATATGATTTACATGTATTAATATAATATCTTGATTATATATTAATATTCACTTTTTTTGTAAATGTCAATTTCATATAAAAGTAAAAAAGTGTAATATATAAAATCGCACATAGGAAAGACCCTATCGCATGAACGAGCTAATCGATTAGCTCTCCAAACGGCCAACATAAAAAGTACTAGAATTCAAAGAGATCTACTACCAAGTTATATGTCACACCCTTTTAATTGCCGGTGCCAGAAGAGAATCAAAAAGTCGTAATGAAATGATCCTTGTTAGGATTTTCGTATAATCGCGTCGCTGCAAGAGACGAATAAACAAGAACGAGAAATAAAAAAGAAAAAAAAAAAGACACAAAGATTTATGGTGGTTCACCCAAAATAGGCTACGTACACTCGCCGCTGCAGATCTTTTCACTAACATAATATAGACGACTCAAGAAGTTTACAAACGCACAAGCAATCTCAGCATACTCACGCTCTCGTCTCTCACTATTCTAGAATTCACACGCTGTTATAATTACATTGATTGAATTATCTATTATATAGGCTAGACCCATATAATACTATAATATTAATTAAGGTAAAGTCACGCTGAAAAAGGCCGAAATTTGCGAAACTTAGCGCACAAGCCAAAGTTCCGCTCCGCTGAAAAGCACAAAGCCTGTCGGCCGCCAGGTCAAAATGTCGGCCGACATCGAACCCTCATTTTGGGTTGATCCCCGCGCCCAACCGCGGGTTCCACAGAAGTTGGGCTTCGAGCTTCGAATCTTATCGGCCGACATAACCTGGTGTCGGTCGACACCAGTCCCAAAATAACCATTCGACTCTCTCGGCTTTGTCTTCATCCTCCTTTTGTCCCGATTTCGACTCTACATCCCAACAATCCTCTCCCGTATAATGGAAATAACATGGGCAGTCACCACTCCAGACGACACCGAGCGAGCCTCCTGTATCCGCGTGTTTCTCTCCTGCCAAATAAAGTAAACTAGAGCAGCGAGAAGTCCACGATAAGCGCAAGATATCAAGTGCTTCACATGCCACCGACTAGCAGCACGTATAGATAGCACTATGCCAACCACCACGAGGCCACAAAAACTCCACCTCCATCTGTAGCCTCCACAAGCAGACCTGTGAAAAGGTGCACTCAAAGAAAGGTGTGTCTGCAAACTGCAAGGGCAGATCTTCATTTGGGCTAGGGGGCTCTAGCCCGCCCTCACATATAATTTTATGGAGTTTTATTTTATTTTTGTGTTGTAGTTTAGTTAGTTAGCCTTCCAAAAAAATCAAAAGTATCCATGAGATAAAGGGTTCAATTCACTTGTAGTCCTTGTATTCATTTTAGTCCTCTCTACTTTTTTTTTTTTTCTAAATCTGCCCTTGTGTGTGTGCGTCTCAATGCTCTCCCCTCCTCAAAGCACACACGAGTCAACTTCCCGCCCTATCCAATGCTTATCATGAGTCGTCGGCAACCGACCTTAGATAGCAAGCCACAGAATGTAACAATGTCGCAGAATACGCTCCGGTCCGGCCAAAAGGGCAACCCAAAGCACCATAGGACCTTAAGGGTGGAAGAGTGAAGAAACACTTTTCGTTCACGAATGAAAGAGAAAGTGTTTTACCTCGCTTCAAAACCGAGGGTGTTGTAGTTTCGACCACTCGGAATATCAATCCGAGTGATCGAGGGCTACGAGTGAGAGGTTCAAAAGTAGTATTCGTTGTCATGTGTATTTAAAACAAGTAAAAACATGCTTGGAATGATATGATGTAGTGAAAGCAAGTAACGTGTATCAAATGAAAGAAAAGCGAAGACAATGTAATAATCGACTTTCAAAGTGAATTATAAAACGCAAGAGAGGAGTTCCAATTATCGTCGTCTTCCAAGTCGAAAAATCTTGTATTTAAGTTCAAAGTATAGCTTGGAAATGAAGGTTTTGTTCACCCAAACCAACCGTTTAAATCCCTAACAAAGCATCCCAAAATGGTGATGAGTGTGTTAGTTAACTATACTCGTTCCTTAAGTTTTGGTATCCTAATTGTGTACTATCGAGCCTTGAGAAGAAAGCCCTCGTTCCCGATGAAAGAAATCATTTTAATCCCCAATTGTTGTTAAATCCGATCACCGGTGGTTAACCTCAACCGTGGCTTTGAAAATACACAATTAGACCAAGTAAAAGTCTCTCAAGCATTTTATCAAACACTTTGTAAGCATGATTTTTACTTCATCATCTCCTAATGAGAAATTAGCTACTTCTAGCCATGGAATCAAACATCAAAAACAAGGAATCAATAGTGGAAAGCACAATCAACATAAATCTCAAGCAATACCTCAAGTCTCGTACAAATCCAAGCATGAAATCAATACTAGAAATGAGAAATACTACAAAACAAAAGATAAAAAGAGAAGAGAAAGAAATTGTCAATCGATGTAGAGGATGAATCTCTCGTCTTCGTAGTAATCCAAGCTCGAATCCTTCGTCAATGGAAGCTCGATCCGTAGGGAAAATAATTTTCAATCTCGATTTTCACTATTTTCTCTCTCTCTCTAAATTTCAAGTGTTTGAATGCAAAGTTTGTTTTAGGAGTGTTCCTCACTTATTTATAGTTTTCAAGGAGCATGTGGGTCTTCAAAAGATCAAAAATTCCCTCAAACACTAAATTTCTGGATAGTCAACGGAAAAGTCAACATTTTAACTTGTGACGGGAGCGGTCGCTCCCTTTTGGGCACAGTCGCGCCGAATGATCGAAGATATGAATACATCTGGAACGGTCGCTCCCATTTGGGTGCGTCGCGCCAGAAGATCAAAGCTAGAAATGCATCGGGAGCGATCGTTCCCGTTTGGGTGCGGTCGCGCCCAATCTCTAATCCTCTTCGGTTCTTCTCCCGTGCTCTAGCGCAACTTATCGATTCTTATCATAACTTCTTCGTTCGAACTCCGATCGGCTTGATTAAAAATTCCTCAGAAACTAGATTTCACGATCGTCACACTCCTATACGTCACGGTCTCTAATTCCGAGCGAGCAATAGCAGTTTTTACTTGAAGTTGCTGCCAATCCAAGCTCGGCTCTTCGTCTTATTTTGGTCGTTTCTCCTGCATGTTCATATAAAAACTCAACCATTCCATGCGTAAGATCCGTCATATCAATAATAGTAATTCCCTAATGATCACACACATATATACATAATATATACAAAAATCACGCCCAAAACATAACGAAAAACGAGCAAAACTACGGCACTTCAACCGACTTCACCCGAGTTAATTATTCATTTGTTGGGCCTCTCCAAAGAGGTTGAAATCAGCTCACAAGTGAGGGGGAGTATTGAAGAATATATTCGGCTCATTAATATAAATGTAAAGAAGTCTCAACTTCTCTACCAGTTCGAGTTGTTCGGTGAAGCGGTTTTTGTGAGTAAGGTTTTGAAATATCACTTTTAAATTCAATAGAATTATTAATAAATGATAAGCAAAGCAATGAATTTGTTCTTCACTATTTTGAAATATAACAGTTGATGTGAGGGGAAAAATTAACAATTAACCATTGAAATTTAACACTTGCAGTGAGACGATAAAAAATCATGCAGGCGGAGCTGCCTCCGGCGAAGGAATAAGTTGATAAAAAATCATGCAGGCGGAGCTGCCTCCGGCGAAGGAATAAGTTGATACAAGTCGCATTCGTCGCCAATCTTCTTACCACATTCAGTAACACATTTAGCATAATTTTTAAAACTCTCTTTCTGCGAATTTGACTCTGCGGTATCAAAGTATAAATTACAACATGTTAGCTAGGTTTAAAAATAATAATAACAATTGAAAAATAATATATTAAAAATGAATAAAATGTTAGAGATCGAGCGATCTCACCTTGATCCGCGCCGGGAAAAATATGGTGAATGCATTCGCCAATCGGGCAATAGGACTCAAAATTGCACCCATCAAGCCCCTTCGGTTTATTTTTATCTTTATCATCTTTATCTTTATCTTCAAAAGTGCACTTGCGAACGCAATTAAACTCACAAGCATATCTATAATATCCCTGAACTAAAAAGCAATCGAATGAACAAAAGCCAAAGCATTGTACGTACTCAAAGGCGTCAAATGCTGATGTTTGGCTTGCAAACATGATCAGTAGTAGCGTCAAAACCATCGCTTGCACATCCTTGTAATTTCCCTTCGCCATTGTTTTTTTATTTATTTTTTTGGCTTATGTTGATGTTGTTGTTTGGATGATAAATGTGAGTATCATTTTATAGTACAAAATGTGGTGAATTTGCATTGTTTAATATTGAGTAAGAATGTATGCACCAAACTATTATATAGTACAATTAACCAAATGTTAATTAATTCAAATGGTATATTTTGTTTATATAGCGTGAATATTTCATTATGAATTCTTTTACCATTTATAGGTAGTCACTTACTTATATCTATAAACTGTATTAAAAATATTAAACGTAAATCAATAAAAAAATTCTTCATTTTTTAATATTACGTACATAATAAATTAATATCATATTAATAAATAATTACATGCATAACAAAAATTATCATTTTTGGGGGGATTTTGAATAAACAGCAACTTTGTAATAACTCGAATTTTTATAATAAAAATTAAGTAATTAAAATAGTTTGTTTGCTTACGTGTTAAGTATTTTAAATGAACTTTAAAATATTATAAGTTGGACTTCAATATTTTATCAGTTGGACTTCTAATTTAATAAACCGATGTTAAGTTAGCATTTTCTTTATTGGGCCGAAACTATATTCAACCTAAATGGGCTGCCTAAGCCTTTTAATTAATTTACTATCTAGTTAACCCTAATTAAATAAAGATTAAAACAAAACACAAACATATATAAAGAGAAAACAAAGGGAAAGGAGCGGGAACGAGCGTGAAGAAAAGAGAGAGGGGAGCTGCCGACGGGAAGGAAAGAAGAACCTGATGTCCAACGAATCTCACGAACGTCTCGATCTCTCGATCACATCGTTATTCTCAAGGCAAATGGGTTTTAGATTCATGTAATTAGATTATATGTCTAAGTTTAGGGTTGTTAGTTATCGATTCAAAATATGTAATTGATGATTGTGATTGTTGTGTATATGCGTAAGTGTACGATACTATGTTAATGTGTTTAAATATATGTCATTAGCTGCTAAGATTTGCAACCTGGAAATATACATCGTTTGCGTATATATATAAAGTGATCTGAAGGTGTTGTTAGTAGTGCGGGGGTATATATGTATAAATATATAAATACGTATGTGGGTTTGTAAGTAGCAACACCAAATATTATAGTGTACTATATGTAATGTGCAAATGGATATACTTATATACACTGTGACTTGTATGTGTAAAGGTATGAATATATATATAACCTATATGTACTTTGTTGGTGGTGGATGTTGTTGTAGCAGCATGTGTATACATGCATATCATGTTTATATGTGTACGTGTAGGGTATATATATATATATATATAACTATAGGTGTATAGCTAATCTGTTTGTACGTAATTAGTATAGATATAGCCTTTAGGTATGGATGGTGAAATGTATATATGTAAGTTGTTATTTGATTATGTGCAATAGTTGGATACTAACTATATTTGGTTGATTGTGTAACTTGATAACAGGTTGTATGTCTATTTCTATTTAAGTGTGGATCATGTTTCGTGTTTATATTTATATTGATATTTAATGATGTGAATTTATATTTATAATTAGTTCATGCATTCATATAAGGATGCATCTGCATTAGAGGTCAAGTTCACGGTCAAAATATTAAAGAACGAAACTTAATGTTAAAGTAAAGACATGTCGGGCATCGTAAGGAACTATCTTAAGTAAGATGGCACTAACAATGAATGGCCTCAATGGCTAGAGCGTCGAAAGGGCATCTAGACCAGGGTGTGCAATTAACTTTAATGACCTCAATGGCTAGAGTGCGAAAGGGCCTCTAGACAGGGTGTGCAACTAACAAACGAATAGCCTCAATGGACTGGGGTAGCCCTTACGATGTCAAGTGAGCTCGCGTCTAAACGTTAAAGATATATATGAACGGATGTTAATGTATAAGAAAGTTACGTAAACGTTTAAAGTTAAAGCTAAAGTTCTAAGTCTAAGTTTTAAGTTAGAAGTTGCATTGCATTAAAGTTCACCGTCAATTTAAGATACAAACTAAGACGACAAGTGGAAAGATTAAAGCATATAGAATGCATGCCTACTTGCCAGTCGGTGGACTGACCCTTGTTAATACAAATGTTTTCAGGTGATATTCTATTGATTAACTGAAGTAGTCGAGGATGCTGTGCCGTGATTCGTACATTTGCGTGTTAAGTTTAATTATTTTTAAAAAATATCTCACATGTTAAAAGTCTTAATAATTTCCGCTACATTTACTATTATTTATTCTTTTTTACCGTTAAGTTTTCAAATTCTCCGCCCTTATTTTCTTTACAAAATTAATACTATATTTTACTTATTTAATAGAATAAAATGGGGCGTGACAAACTTAGTGTTTCTTTAAAATTAAATAGTTCAATTTTTTGTAATTATACATTAGGAGTAAATACCACAATTACCCTTCATAGTTTTCAAAATAAATTTTTTTATCGGGTAAATGGAAGGTAAATAAGACATATTTTATATATAATTATTTTAAATAATAAAAATCGGTGAAACATTATACAGTAGAAACTTTATATTAATACTCTAGAATACAAAATTCAAATTTCAATTTGGGACTAGTTATAAATAGAAACAAACTACACATTTTTATAAGTCATACATTTTTTAAGTCTCGTCTTAAGATTTATAACTATATATAGGAATAAATGATTAATATATAATAAAAATATTTATTAATAATGTTTTTATTTATTTAAATCAATTACATGTTTAAGAATGACTTAAAATATTTATCAAAATCAATAATTTAATATATGGTTAAAGTTTATAGTACTTAGATTAATTAATATTTTATTCAATTTATATATTAAACATAATTTTTACATGGTGAAATTTTATTATTAAAAACTATTAAATTTATTTTCTGAATTTAAATATAAATAATATTGTATCTATATTATTTTTATATTTATATTATTTTTATACGAAAAAATTATTTTTATTTTGTAAAATTTTGTAGAAAAATAACTCTCTATATCTCAACGATATGGTTGAACATAAATTATGGGAAGTATATTATAATTATAAAGACTAATAAAACACTTTATAGCCTAATATATTTTTTGTTTGTGCAATTATTAAATTTTTACATGTATTGATAACTTGATTAATATTAACTAATATATATAAATTAATATTTACTTAAAAAGTTTAATTTAAAACATTTACAATATAATGTATAAATTGTAAAAATAATATAATTGTAACGGATTATAATTGAAACAATTTAAATTTAAATTTAAAATAGAGAAAATTATAATTTAGAACCTAAATATAGGGCATTTTTGTAACTTCAATAATTGAATTATTCAATAATTGAATTATTGAAAAATTATACTTACATATTAGTGTTTATCGAATTTCAACGGCACGTGCAAGTCACGTGTCTTTTAATAGCATTTTAGTTATTTTTTATAATTTTTGTATACTATTTATCATATGTATTGGACGGACAAAGAAAATCAACGTTGACCACCGATGTCTATAACTCTGAGTAGTAATTATTTTATGACCCATGTTATTTCAACCAAAATTCAAATTTAATTCAATCCCAGAAAGTATAATTAATCAATCAATTAATTATTCAGCCAAACTTGAATTTTAATTTATTTTGCAAAAATCAAAGCAAATACTCCATTTGTGTTAACTTTATTTATTTTATTTTATTTTTTTGATTTTATATGTATTCGAGATCGGTGAGCGATTATAATTAAAAAAAGTCGGGACAAAACATGAAAACACGTGATAATTAATTATATTACAAATATTTTTACATTAAATTAAATTGATATAAACACGCGAGTAGAGTTTTGAAATGCAATCACATTTAAAGATCAATAGAATGACTGATCAACAATGATAAGCAAAGAAATGAATTTGTTCTTAATTAATTAATTAAAGACACGATTTGTTAGTTTCGTGTTCATCGATATCGTGCAGACGGAGCTGCCTCCGGTGAAGGAATAGGTTGAGACAAGCCGCCGCATTCGTCAATCTTCTCACCACATTCGGTAACACATTTAACATAATTTTTAGAATCTGCTGTACATCAAAGAATTTGAACATGTTGAGTTTATATAATATTTGATGATTAAATATAATCGAAATATAAAAATGAAAAATGAATGTTAGAGATCGATCGATCGATCTCACCTTGACCCTTGCCGGTAATAATATGGTGAATGCATTCGTCAACCGCACAATGGGACTCGTTGCACCCATCGAGCACCATCGGTCTATGGCTAAAAATGCACGTGCGAACGCAATTCATCGGACAAAGAACTTTAAGAATCGCAGTTGGAGAAGCCAAGCAAAAGGCATCACAAATGCCGAAACATTTTAAGAAGGTAACAGCGGGTCGTCGTATGGCTGGAACGAGTTGTCGTATGGCTGATGTTGAGCTTGCAAAGATGAGTAGTAGCGTGAAAACCATCATCGCTTGCACACCCTTATAAATTCTGGCCTTCTCCATGGATTAATTTTTTTTTTGTGTTGTTGTTTGGATGCTAAATGTGAGTATCATTTTTATAGTCCGATATGTGGTGAATTTGCATGATTTAATATTGAGTAAGAATAGATACATGCACCATGTATTATGCACCATGAATTTGGGAAATATTGATCTCAAATGCTATATTTCGTTTATATATATACAATGTGGGGATTATAAGATCGAATCATGAATTCCTTTACCATGTATAGGTAGTCGATTATCTATTTACTTTTGGTAAAAAAAAAATTAAATGAAAAATCGCATTGCAATATTAGGTACAATTCAATTCCAATTGTGAACCAATTTTATTATTTAATTTTTTTTTTAATATATGTATTTAAATAAAATAAAGATGTGTATGTTAATGAAATAAATATAATCAAATTATATTGATTTGATTATGGGAGTGCTCACGTGCGGTTCCACGCCTAGCGCACACAAACGAGAGCGGGAGCCTGAGTATGCACTAGAGAGCCTCATTCTAACTCAAAACCATATGGTACTAAGTAGGAGAATTCCCTAGGCTTATATCATAGACTCCCCTCTCACAATTATTCGATATGGGACAACTCACAAGTGGCCTTCAACACACCCCCTCCACTTGTGAGTCCTAGTCAAAGGGTGGTCAAACCACTCACAAACAGGATCGAGCTCCCGCTCTGATACCATGTTTGTGAGTGGTTTGACCACCCTTTGACTAGGACTCACAAGTGGAGGGGGTGTGTTGAAGGCCACTTGTGAGTTGTCCCACATCGAATAATTGTGAGAGGGGAGTCTATGATATAAGCCTAGGGAGTTCTCCTACTTAGTACCATATGGTTTTGAGTTGGAATGAGACTCTCTAGTGCATACTCAGGCTCCCGCTCTCGTTTGTGTGCGCTAGGCGTGGGACCGCTATTTGCACCCCTAAAAATCGTTTGTGTGCGCTAGGCGTGGGACCGCTATTTGCACCCCTAAAAATGATAAGTACACCAATTACTACATACACCTATTTAAATTATAAATATTTTTATAAATTTTACTTAATAAACCCCTCGAACTATCAATAATACTATTTAAAAAAAATAACAATACACCGTACCTTTTAATCTTTTATAAACTATAACATTATTAAATTATATATTAACTAACACAATAAATTAAAATATGCGTTAATTTAAAAAAAAAACAAAGTTTTATTATCACTGTTCATTAATATTTTAAAAAAATCATATAATTTTTCAATATTATTTAAACTCAAATATAAAACTATACATATATATACACACAAAATATAAATTAACTACAAGATAAAATAAAAAATAAAAAAATGAGGTTAATTTAAAAAAAAAAAGTTTTATTATCACTGTTAATTAATATTTAAAAAAAATCATATAATTTTTCAATATTATTTAAACTCAAATATAAAACTATACATATATATACACACAAAATATAAATTAACTACACTAGATCAAATAAAATTAAAAAAAAAACGAGGTGCTTCTCCTCTGTATCCATATGAGAATTTAATAATATAAATCACTATACATATTATATATATATATTTTTCGTCTAACCCATCTAATTTAGAGAATTAGTATTTTTGGCTTCTCATATGTTCATGGTGGAGACTTAACATTTCTAATTCTTCCTTGTTTATATATGTATAGAAGCGAAAAAAAAAAAAAGATGTCTGATATGAAATGAAAAAACAAAAAAAAAAATTGCGTATGAAATTTACAGAGTGAACGAAAAAGAAAAATAAATAAAAATATTTAAAATTGCGCAGTTAGAAAAGAAGAAAAGGGGTGTATAAGAATTAATTATATATTTAAGTTAATAGGGATATAATTGACTTTTAACTAAATAATATAATTATGATTATAATTGAGTTAGTGTACTTATTATTTTTTAGGGTGCAAATAGCAATTCCCTTTGATTATAAAAATAAAGTATATCTTTTATATTTAGTTTAGTATATGTTATTTGATTTTCGTATATTCTTCCCTTAATTATGAGATTCGTTGTAATTATAAATAAAAGTATTGTCATACTCACCATTCATCGGTGATTTCATATTCACTCTCTCAGTGTATAGTGGTGGAACTTACAATTAAAAATAAAAAATTATAACTTTGAAAAGTATAAAACTTTGAGTGAAAGTATATATAAATTGATAAATATAAATTATTATTGACGTGACCTAATTTAGATTAGATACAACTATTAGAGATGCTCTAAGAGTTTACAGATAAATTGAGGCGAGATGTCACAAGTGTTATGATATTATCCCCCATTTTTCATTAATTGTATTTTCACCGTTTAATTCAGAAACAATCTTTCATTAATTGCATTTTGACACCTCAGTCTTCCCCAATTCCCAAAAATTCCCCTTCTCTGACACATCGCGCGCTACATGTTCGACGAAATGCCCCACCCGAACAAAATAAAGAGTCCAATTTTAAATAAAGAGCAACTTTTAGTGTTTGTTTATAATTAAATAGTCCAATTTTTCCAAATGATAAATTAGGGATAATTACCACAATTGCTTTTTATAGTTTTCAAAATATTTTTTTATTGATAAATAAAAGGTAAATAAAACATTTAAATTTTCAAATGTTGCTCTAAAATGTAATTATTAATATATAATTATCCTAAATAATAAAAAATGGTTAACATTATACCACATAAAATGAACCGTATATTAACATTTACATGAAATAATTTAATTTAAAACATTTACAATATAATGTATAAGTTAAAAATAATATAATCGCAACAGATTATAATTGAAACAATTTAAATTTAAATTTAAAACATGGAAAATTATAATTTAGAACTTAAATTTAGGACATTTTTGTAACTTGAACTTTTTTGGTACACTTCAAAAATTGAACTATTAGAAAATTATTATACAGTACTAACATACTAATTGTTCACCGGATTTGAATGTCACGTGCTTGTCCAGGTCACATGTCTTTTATTCATTCAAACTTGATTTTTTTTTATTTTGCAAAAATCATAAGCAAAATACTCGATTTGTGTGTTCTTTTTTTCGTTTATTTTTTGTTCATGGTTTTATAGAGATAATATCAAAAGTAGTCCTGTTCAACAAGCCGATTCTATAAACAGTCCTTTATCATTTAAAATTATCAAATCTAGTCCCTTGACCGGCAATGAAAAGTTAAAATCTGACGTGGAATATAAAAACCCAAAAATGACTATTTGAATGCAACTTGATTCGAACCAGTGATCATCTAGGAATAAAAGAATACTAAAACCACCAAAGCTAACAATTTAAATAATTTAAATAATAAATAATAAATTGTGCATAAAATATCTTAAATAACTTGCTATGAAAAAAAAACTTAAAATTTAAACCATTACTAAACAAAAAAAATTTATTAACAAAAATATAGAATTAATTTAATTTTAATTTATATTTAGTGATTATTTAATTTAAAATTTATAGCTTTAATAAAAATTAAATACAAAATAATTTAAATTTAAGTAATCATATAATTAATTATCAAAAATATAATAAGAAATTAATTATTTAATCGTCAAATAAAATTAAATTTAATAATTTATTAGTATGAACTGATTAATTAATTAATATAAAAGATAAATTAATAAAAAAAATTAATTACCAACATCAAAAAATTATTCAAATACAAAATAATTTAAATTTAAGTAACAATACAATTATTTAATTGTCTAATAAATTTAAATTTAATAATTTATTAGTATACACTATTAATTAATTAATCATAAAAGATACATTAATTTAAAAAAAAAGTAGTTACCAACATTAAAAAATTATTTAAATACAAAATAATTTAAATTTAAATAATAAAAATAATAATTAATTATAAAAAAATGTAATAAAAAATTATGTAATTAATCATCGAATTAAATAAAAGTTAGAATTTTTTATCATGCATAAATTAAGTAAAATAATATTATAAAAATTAATACAGTATATCATGAAAATAATCAATCATTTACTAAATAATTTACATTTTATTTGTAATTTTTTGTTTGTAAATAATCCTTTTTTATTTGAATTTATATTTTTATTTATTTATTATATAACATTATTTTTTATTTAATTTATTTTTTATAAATTACATTTATATTTACTGTTGAATCCACATTATGCATGCGGTGACTGGTTTGTGCAATTGATTTCATCTTGCGGGTACCCTCAACTTATAGCACGTGACCGGTTTAATAAGTAGACATAAATGATACATCATATTTTTACTTACTATAGCAGGTCAAAGGACCAAATTTGAAAATTTTAAAAGATAAAGGACTATTTGTAGAATCGAGTAAAAATACAAGACTATTAATGATATTATCCCTGGTTTTATATATATACTCCAGAGCGGTGAGTGATTTTAATTAAAAAAAATTGGCAACAAAACGTGAAAACATGTGATAGTAGTATATTTATTTTTACATTAAATTAAATTGATATAGACACGTGAGTAGAGTTTTGAAACATATCACTTTTAAATTCAATAGAATGATTGATCAACAATGATAAACAAAGAAATGAATTTGTTTTATTTAATTAAATAAAGACACGATTTGTTAGTTTCGTGTTCCTCGATATCATGCAGACGGAGCTGCCTCCGGTGAAGGAATAGGTCGAGACAAGCCGCCGCATTCGTCAATCTTCTCACCACATTCGGTAACACATTTAACATAATTTTTAGAATCTGCATGCGGTACATCAAAGAATTTGAACATGTTGGGTTTATAGTATATAATAATAATAATAATTAACAATCGAAAAATAAAAATAAAAAATGAATGTTAGAGATGGATCGATCGATCTCACCTTGATCCGTTCCGGTAATAATATGGTGAATGCATTGGTCGACCGCGCAATGGGACTCATTGCACCCATCGAGCCAAATCGGTCTATTGTTAATAACGCACTTGCGAACACAATTCAACGGACAAAGAATTTTCTGAATCGCGGATGGAGAAAAGGACTCACAAAAGCGGAAGCATCTTGAGTAGGTGGAAGGAACGGGTTGTCGTATGGCTGAAGCTGATGTTGAGCTTGCAAAGATGAGTAGTAGCGTGAAAACCAGGGCCAGGGTCGTTCTTGAGTTTACAAAGGTCTTAGGCAATTTTTTTTATTAAAGTAGTAATAAATAATTACACTTTTTTTAAATAAAATAAATAACGTACAATTTATTATAAATTACGTTCAATTTACGTGCATTTTACTATAATTTAAGATACTACGTTCAATTTACGTACATTTTACTATATTTTAATAAACCATGCACAATTTTCATGCATTATACTATAATTTAATAAATTAGGAATTTTATTATAATTTAATTAATTACAAATATTTTGTACGAGAATTTTATTATAATTTAATTAATTATAAATATTTTATTATAATTTAATAAATGATGTAAATTTTATACTTCAATAATTTAATAAATAATTTATTATAATTTAATAATCAAAACAAATATTTATTAAATTAAAAAATCACAAATGGCCTCAAATTAAACTATTAAATTTTTTTGTTAATCTAGAGTATGATGTAATTTTATTACAGTATTAAGAAATATTAAAATTATTGTTTTAATACATTAAACTTTTTAAAAAATTATAAAATTCTATTTTTTCTTACAAATTAAAAAAAGTTATCAAAATTTTAAAACGATAAAAAAAATTGAAAAAAAAATCAAAAATTCAATAATTAATTCTCAATTATTTTTTATAATATGTTTTATTATTTATTTCAAATTCTAAAATTTGTTTTCAATTATTGGTTGGATGTGAACTTTAGAAATTCATTGCATATTGCATGTGAACTAAGTTTAGATAGTTATAGAAGGTGACAAGAAATAACAAATTGATAGTGACAATTAAAATTTAATCTCTGTGATTAATTAAATTAAATAAAAATGTATTTATACATTATACGTGCTGATGAAGAATTTCCTTCATCTATATATACATACAAAACATTTCACAACTACTCATCATAGTATTTTATTAATAATATATTCACACAATTAACACACAATGTCTTGTTCACCAACAAGATCATCAGACCATACACAACAATGGTTATTTCATCCTTCATTCCCTTTCACCTCTCTCTTCCACATCACTTTTCTCTCTCATCCACATCATTTTAATTTATTCATCCTTCATTTACAAAAACACTACACAACAATGGGTCACCATCAAATCATATTTCTTACTTTATCCTACCCCACACTTTCATTTCTATTTAAAAAATAATTCAATAAATTTTATCATAATTTTAAAAATAAATAATTAAATATTTTATATAATACAAAATTTAATAAATTTTAATTTTAACATTTTTGAGATTTGAAAAAAAAATACACATAATAAAATTCAAAAATTATATAAATAAACAAAAAAAAATTATATTATTTAGGAAAAAAAATTACAATATTAAAACGTAAATATTACTAAATTATCAATTATTTCAATTTCCAAATTGTTCCCAAATGTTTTCAATTAAATCTTTTTTCAGTCTTGAATTTGTTGTTGGATCTCGCAGACGAAGTCGATTAGTAAGATACACTGTCATTGGTTCAGTATGTCCGGTTGCGTACTCGGAATTATCAACACTTGCCTGAACTCCATCTGCGCAATAATCATTATTGTTGTTGTAATTCACGTACGAGTCTCTCATCTTCGACGATCATGTTGTGAAATATAATGCATGTCGTCATTATTTTTTTCATAACACGCTCGTCCCATGATAGAGCTGGTCTTTTGATTATGGTAAATCTAGCTTGTAACACACCAAAACAACGTTCGACATCTTTTCTTACGGCTTCTTGTCGCTCTGCAAACAACTTAGTCTTGGGTGTTTGTGGAAGAGATATTGATTGAATAAATGTACTCCATTTTGGATAGATTCCATCAGTTAAATAATAACCTGAATCATATTGATGACCGTTAACAGTAAAGTTAACTTTGGGCGCTCGTCCGTTCAACATGTCATCGAAAAGAGGAGATCTGTGAAGCACGTTTATATCATTGGACGAACCTGGGACGCCAAAGAACGAATGCCAAATCCATGTGTCGTGTGAGGCAACGGCTTCTAGAATGACAGACGCTCTCCCACTACGTCCTTGGAATTGGCCCCTCCATGCAGCCGGACAATTTTTCCATTGCCAATGCATGCAATCTATACTTCCAATCATACCAGGAAATCCCCGTTGAGCGCCAACATGTAATAGCCTTTCTAAATCATGAACGGTGGGACTCCTAAGGTATTGTTGACCAAATTGCGCTATCACCACATCAGCAAAATTTTCTAAGGCCAACCTTGTAGTCGAAGCACCAATCCTTAAGTATTCGTCCACTCTATCATACGACTCCCCGTAAGCTAGAACACGGATAGCCGCAGTACATTTTTGCAAAGACGACATACCCAATCTACCAGTGCAATCTGGTCTTTGTTGAAAATATGAGTTTGACGTCTCCGCTGCATCAACTAGTCGAAGAAAAACGTGTTTTCGCATGCGAAATCTACGTCGAAACATATAATCGGGGTATACGGGATTTTCTGAAAAATAATCATTGTACAGTAGTTGATGACCATTTTCTCTGTTTCTTGCATAATACCTTCGCGTATTGATTTGATTTTCAAATATATTATTTTGGTTTTCCAAATTAAATTGGACTACCATACTAATATTTTGAAATATCATTTCATTTTGCGTTTCTGCATCATCGTCGGTTGATGATGAGCTTGAAGATGGGGATGAAGAATACATAGTATTTGAAAAGACAAAAAGGAAAAATGTATATGTTGAACTGCTTGGAAAATAAAATTGTGCAATCGATTATATATAGAATTTGATGGTTAACAATTTTCATTCATTAATTCTTTTGCTCGCTGTATTGATGAGACGTATGCATGTCTCTTTATGCATTGTCAGACATTAATTATATGCTTTGACTGTAATTTTTTTCTTGGGTAGTGAATTCAATGTCAGACCTTATCTGCATTGTGAATATATATAAATTGATGGTAGCAATTGATGATATTCCAAATTTCGGAAAACAACTTTCTTGCATTGATAGACATATGCATGTCTTTAATAAGACAAATTTTGCAAAATAACTTTTCCGTATTGATAAGATATATAATTTGAAATCAACTTTAAATTAAATAAAAACAAAATCAATACAATTACTATATAATCAAATGAAATACATAATCAAACAAAACACATAATTTTAAACCAAATTAAAACATAATTAATACATGATTAAAATCCAAGTTCTTTAAATAGTTGGTTCTTCAAATTCTCCATTTTTTCATCCAAGTTATCTTTCTGAACCAATGACTGGAGAAGTTGTATTTTTGAATTACGGGACTCCATCTCAATCTTTTGTTTTTGTAGCTCCAACTCCACCAGTTTATCTGCTCGCTTTGCTTCTTTCTCCGCCTTTCTTGTTGCTTCTTTGCTTTTTGAAAAGTTCAACTTTTCCCAAAAATATCTTGGTTCTATGACGTTTTTTGCAAAACTAGTCATTGTTTCATTTAATTGACTCAAACTTTCCATTCCAACTTTGCCTTTACCTTTTTTTTTTGCAGCTTTGACACCCTCTGGACGTCTAGCCGATGCTCCTTCTTCATCTATTTCGATTGGGAATTCACATTCGTTCGATCTGGTTCTTTTACTGCTTTCATCTGTTTTTCTACCACTGCCGTCGGTATCAGCGCAAGAGTCAGTGGAACTTGGTTGATTTCGATATTGAGTGCGAAAATCTTGTTGTTGCTGGTTTTTGTTGGCACCATACGCGGCAACCACTTCTTTATACTTCGGATAATTTTTTAATAATATCCAACAATTTTCGAAAGGAAAATTTCCACCATAAAGCTCACGAGCGTATTTGAGGACATCTTCTTCATTCATTCCACTTCTTCTTTGTCTACTTGCTTCGTCATAACAGCCTACAAATTTCATTACTCCGGTAGATATTCTACGAAATCGATTGTTAAGCATACCTGAGGACCTTTCGCGTATTACAGATGGGTTTTCTCTACGGGCTTCATCGAACATTAACTTCACTTTGTTCCAGAGTGCATCTTTTTTTTGGTTAGTACCTACTGCAGCATCAGTTGATACGTTAATAAAAGCTGAGATCAGTGCTTCATCCTCGGCGGAAGTAAATTGTTTTTTTGGAATAACACTTGCTTGTCTTATTTCAACAACATCTTCCGCATCTTCATTGACTCTTTGATGATTTTCTTCATCATTACTTGAAGGAATTTGTGAGGAAAATGGTGGAAAATTTTCTGAAGAATTAACAAATAATTGACGAGGTTGGATATTTGGGAGAAATGGTTGTGGTGGCACAAAATTTTGATGACCAAATTGTTGTGGGGATATCATATTTGGAGGAAATTGTGTTGGAGAAAAATAAGAAGGTGGAAATTGTTGTGAAGGATTTTGTGGATATTGAGAAAATTGTGGATATTGAGTATTACCAATAGCACTTCCGGTAGAAAGATTTTGTGGATATTGAGAAAATTGTTGAGGCATGAAATTCAACATACCATTAGCTGATGATAAATTTGAATTGTGCCTCACAAAATTAGCCCATAATTGATTCTGAAAATCATTTGGAGAAGTTTCAGAGTTAGAAGAAGGTATAGAATTATTTATATCATTATTAACCATAGCTAATATAAAAGGTTGAAAGAAAGAACCGAGTAGGATGTGTGAAAAATAGTAAACTCTGCAATACATATATATAGACAAACTAAAATTTACTATCCGAATATTATTAATTAAAAAGTAAATAAAAAAGGGCACACATTACAAAGAAAAGTAGAACTGCAAAAACTCAAACATTATCTATACGTAAAATTTTATTAAAAAATAATAAAAAACAAAATAAATAAATAAAAATTAAATTTTATAAATAAATAAACAAATTAAAGTTTAAAATTTTGTTTTGTAAAATTGTAAAGTATATATAGGTGCAATGCTAAAACACAAATCTAAGCAAATAAAATATGTTTAAAAAAAATAAAATAAAAATAAAAAACAATAAAAGATACAGCATGAAAATAAACAAATATAAATAACATTAAAATAATAAATGAATAGTTTCCTTTAACAATAAAATAATAAATAAATAGTTTCCTTTATCGATTTACTCCCCTCCTTTCCATACCCACAAAACAGAAGGCGTCTTTCTTCTTTATTCGTTAACCGCACCACTGCCCTTACTTTTATTGCCACATCAGCTCTCCCATTTATTCATCATTCGATATTTTGTACCACTGTGGGTGCTCTCAGTACTACTCTTGCTCCTCTTCACAATATTTGTCTACCTAGTTGCTCTGCATGTTTATGTTTTATTCTTTAATTCGTTATGTCGTCGAATTGAATATTCTTCTTCGTTGCATGCAGGTTGAACGATTATTATCGAGGCAATAACTTGCCTATTGGTACGTGCCGAATTGAAGAAGTACAGTCACGTACAACTTGCCGTCAGGAGGTTCCCGGTCAACTATGGTTCCCGGTCAACTATGGTGGTGACGTTTCCATCCCCAAACAGCTAGACGCCTTGAAGAAAAGCCTCCAACGAACCCCATACAACGACAGCTTCGGAGAAATCCAGTTGTCGTTCGATTGATTGAAATCGTTCGTTAATTCCAACATTTGTACTAATAAATATTAACCTCGATCGATCATCGATCCTAGTATTTAAATATTTTTTATCAAATACTCGATTTGATTTGTGTGTTCTTTTTTTCCTCCGTGGTTTTATATATAATACTCATTTGTCCCGGACTAATGGACATTGTTGGTCAACGTTGACTTTTTTTGTCCTCCAATACATATAATAAATAGTATACAAAAATTATGAAAAAATTACTAAAATAAAATTTAATCATTAAATTTTATTTTAGTAATTTTTTCTTAATTTTTGTATACTATTTATCATTGGACGGAAACTTTGACCAGCCCATTAGTTCGGGACCGAGGGAGTAATAAATTAAGTTTCATTAATTGCATTTTGCACCTCCTCCGTCTTCCCCAAATCCCAAAAGTCCCCTTCCCTGACACCGCGCGCTACATGTTCGACGAAATGCCCCACTGAAAAAAAAAACCAAAAATGATTCTGCCGAGAGCTGCGAACTTTCTCCCCCTTCGCATCTCCTCCGCTCGCTTCTCATCTTCTCAGAACCCCCTTCCAGAATCCGTAAAATCCGCAGTGGAATCAAAGGCATACCACCAGATACCCGAAATCCTCGACGCCTCCGACCCGAAAAACCCGAACCCGTTTTCATTCCTCTCCGCCCTCTCCTCAACCCGGATTCTCGCCGTCGTCGACGAGATCCTTCAGTCCTTCATCCCGATCCGACCCCGCTCCCGCCTCCGCCTCTCCTACTCCCACCTCCTCTCCCACACCCTCCAGAGCGCCGATCCCCTCCCGATCTCCCTCGCCGTCTTACAGCGCACCCTCCGCTCCGGCATCCTCCCCCTCCCCCAAATCCACCTCCTCCTCTCCGACGCCTGGACCCGCCGCCTGACCGGAAACCAGACCCCCTCCGCCATCCTCTCCGAGATGCGCTCGATCGGGTACACCCCCGACTGCAACACCTGCAATTACCTCATCCAGTCCCTCGGCAAACTCGACAGAATCGGAGAAGCTGTCCGATTGCTTCGGGCCATGGCCCGATCCGGCTGCCCGCCCGATTCCGACAGCTTCGGGGTCTTGATATCCGAAATGAGCGAGCTCAGATCGACGAGCGGGGTCCTGGAAATGGTGGAGGAGATGGTGAGCAGGTTCGGATTGAATCCGAGGAAGGAGGTGATTGCGAAGGCGGCAGGTGCCATGCGGGCGAACAGAGACGTGAGGAAGGCGATTGAGATGATCGAGTTCTTGGAGGAAAGGGGAGTTGGGGTTGGGTTCGAGGCGTACGAGGTGGTGCTCGACGGTTGCTTGGAGAATCGGAGGTTCGTTTTGGCCGGAAAGTTCGTGGTGAGGATGACGGGGAGAGGGTTCATACCGTACATTAGGGCGAGGCAGAGGTTGGTCGAGGGGTTGGTTAGCGTCGGGGAAATCGAGATGGCGTCCGTTGTGAGACGGAGATTCGCCGAGTTGAAGTCTTAGGATCTAAATTTCAGTTAAATTTAGATCGTTTCAATTAGTTCAACTCGATTAAGTTTGTTTAAAATATATTTTAAAAATATTATTATTAAGAAAATCAATTCACTTTAGTTTAGATACATTGAGTTTTCTTCAGCAAGTTTCAGTTTATAAGAACATAGCCTGATACATTCAGTTTTCTTCAGCACATTTCAGTTAAGTTTAAAAGAACAGTCTACGAGCAAGTTTTAGTTTAAAAGAACAGAGTTGTTTCAGTTTAAAAGAACAAAGCTTATGGAGTTCAACAAGTTTCAGTATAAAAAGTTTAGAGTAACAAATTTAGTTCACCAAGTTTCAGTTTAAAAGAACAAAGTCTATGGAGGATTTCCGGTGTACCAACTTTTCCGATCAATATGATTAACTCTGAATCTCTGATCATTAGAGCTGCAAAAATTATTTATGATATTATCTCTATTTTTTGTGGGTAAAATTGTCATTTCATTAATTTTGGTTATAAAAAAAGACTATGAAATGTTAATCAAAAGTATACAAGGTATAAAATTAGAATGAATAAATATGTACTCCGAACTAGAAAAACCCTATATGTGATTTACACAACAACATACACCATAAATCTTTACCTAGTAAAAAAATATATATATAATTTCAACTTTCAACTCTCACACTCCGATTACTAGTACTACCATCCAAAGGATTCGTCCGAGCCAACGACCTCGCCGTAAACCCAACAGTCGTCGGCCTAATCGACCTCTGCCTCACCACATTACAATACTCTGGATCCTCGCACCACCCCTCGTGCCTTATCCACTGAATCATCCCATGGTACATCGGGAAAAACCTCATCTGAATCGCATTGAACGCGTAATAAGGCACGAGAGCCGACACCACCACGAAAAGGGTAATTACGTAAAATGCCGGGTTGGGGGCGAGCATCTCCACGAAGACTTGGTAGGCCGTGCTGGATATGCCAGGTGGCATCGCCCCATAGGCGAGGAGGAATAGGTACCAGAGGGCAATTCCCCCCCATATGACGACGTGCTGGATGACTGTGAAATAGCTTATGGCGAGCGCCATCTGGCAGTTTACGACCCACACGACGGAGGTGTACATTGTGGCCCCGAGGATCTCGTAGTCCGCGATTTTTCCGGCGAGGTTGAAGCTGTGTGGGCTGAGGGAGAGAGTCGTGAAGAAGAAGATGATGAGGGCGCTGCAGAAGCCGTTGAGCATCCACCCGATTATGCGGCGCCAGCTGAAGAGGACGTTTTGGACGCCTTCTTGGTAGAGGAGTGGAAACTGGAAAAAAACAAAAAAAAAAAACGAAATTTTTTTTAGTGGTTTTTGGAAATTTACGAATTTGCCCCCCGAGACGTGTGTACCTTCAGACAGAATCTTGCGGATACGTCTTGGTCGAGGACGCCGAGAGCGATCACGGGCAACGAGGTGAAGAAGACGTTGTAGAGAGATAGAAACCAATCGTTGTAGACGGTTTGCCCGGAAAACGAGGCGCACGCCTCGTACAAGAAGACGGTGAAACCGAATGTGATGTTCTTGTAGAAAAAGTAGCAAATCTGCACAAAAGTGAAAAAATAGCGCAAATGAAGATGATGAAAGACAAGTGAAGTGAACTTGTTTTTTTGGAGTGAAACTGGTAAACTGAACTTAATAGGTCTGAACTGAACTGAAATTAAGTTCAATTGAATTTAATTTTAAAATATTAAAATAATAATAAAAAAATGAAATAACTGAATCTGAAATAAACTGAAACGATCTGAGAATAAGTTTAAAAGAACATGTCCTATCAGTAGTAAAATTATGTAGTCAGAATTTCGAAAACTACCATCGTAGCGATCCTTCTGTAACACCAGTGCCCGTGCACCAAAAGCAAACGCTCCAAGAATCTGAACTGAGCGATCGCGATATCGCTTGACATGACCGCCTGGTAATTCAACAACCAACAATGTGAGATTAAAACATTATAAAAATAAATAAGTACTAACTAATAATTGGAAAAGGCATCGGGTTTTCTAACCTGCATTCCTTCGACACCACTGATTCCGATCCCGATATCCGCCTCTTGAAGCATTCCAACATCGTTCGCTCCATCTCCGATTGCCAGAGTCGTCTTCTTCGTTCCTTCTTTGACAAGTCTCGTCACCAGTGCCTTCTGCTTCGGGGAAGAACGACAACAAATTACAGAGGCGCATTTGATCGCAAGTTCGAGGAATAAATTCTTGGCATTGTCTTCCAATGCGTACGCGAGAGACTTCCCATCGATGATCAAGGCAAAACCCTCCGACATGGATTTAGCAACTCGAGCCTTCCCTTCCGTAATTTGCTTGAGAACACTTCGCTTTGAAGCCTAACGAATAAAGTAAATTATGCAGAATGTCGGGTGGTTTTTGTAATTTTTAAAAGTTGAAGTTTTTTTTTTACCTTTGCAATCGCGTTCTTTTCTCCGTCTTTCTCAAGTGCTTTGATCTCTGGGCTTTCCAATGTGATAGTAATCTGTCTCATTCCTTGTCTGAGCAAGCTACAAGCATAGCTGCAAAATTCGATTCGTACAATTAGAAATCTGTCGATATTTTAACTAATGAGAAATCGAGCTGAGGATATATATACCCGATGTTGATGGCTGTCTCCATCTTATCTCCGGTCAGAACCCATATTTTTATCCCAGCCTGAGCAAGCTTGTCGATGCATTCAGGAACCTGACAGAAATAGCAACAAACATAACCAAATAAATTCGATCATTCGTCCAATGATTATCACAAATCACAAAAACTACCCGAGGTTTAGATTATTTACCAAAAAGGCACAAATATCAAAAACTAGATTACTAGAAATTTCAAAAACTACCCGAAGTTTAGGTTATTTACAAAAAAAGGCCCAAATATTAAAAAACTAAATCATCACAAATTGCAAAAAGTACCTGAGGTTTAGATTATTTACAAAAAAGGCCCAAATAACTTTGGAAAAACACCATTAAGGTTTTGTTCTGTATAAATTTTGCTCGAGATTTTTTCAGTCTAAAGGCAAGTACAAAATGTTGGCCAACCGAAACCTGAACGATGTTTTTCGTACTTTCCGAAGTTAGCAGTTACTTATTCCTTTGTAATTTAGCCAAACATCGAGGGTGGTTTTTGTAATTACTCCTAAATAGGAATTCAACATGAAAAATAAACATATATGCATAGCTCACCCCCTGTTGGAGCTTGTCCTCTACTGCTGTCGCGCCTAGAAGAATCAAATCTTTCTCGATTTCTTCCGCCACGTCATCAATAAGCGTCTCGCGATCGGCACTGACCGAGTTTTTGGCTTCCGTAAACTTTTCATCAAACAATTCGTACTCATCCTCCTTAAGTTCTCGATACGCAAGTATCAAAGTCCTCAGGCCCTCGTCGGCATACTCATTCACGTGCTCTCTCGTTTCCTCTTCAAAACCCCTTTCGTTTTTAGCAAGCCTCTCGAACATGACACTGAACAAACATCAACAACGAAAAATGAAGACGGTTTAATTCGAAACAAGTGTGGATTAATTAAGAAAAAAACTAACTAACCTGTCTGCGCCTTTACAGAGTAATAGCAGCCTACCCTCCTCGTCTCTTACTATCACGGACATTCTTTTTCTCGTACTGTTAAATTCTAACACGTTTAAAAGCTTGTACGATCTGCACGAGACGAAATAATAAATTAAAAAGATTGCAATTTTTCGTGTAAAGGCGAATCATAACTCTTACAACGGAAACTAAACTAACCTCTCGACTCTTTTTCCGGAGAAAGGGTCCAACTCGTACATACACACGCTCGTTTGCGTCCTCTTAAAGAACTCAAACCCTAGCTCCCTAGCTGCGATAACAAACGCAGCCTCGTCGGGAGACTCCGCCTCGTAAGTAACCCTCCCCGAACTCTCATCAACATCCGGAATCGCCGTGTGGCAAACAGCGAGCAATCGAAAAAAGTCTCGAATCACGTCTGACCTCACCTCATTCGCCCAGTTTCCATTCGCGATTCTCTCGTCCTCAAAATTATAACCCTTAACCGCCGGTTTCTTTTCCGGGCTGCCTCTGACGGAATTCCCGAAAAAGTCCTTTCCCTTAATAATTAATAAAGGAGACTCCTTTATCCTCATCGACATCGACCTCTCGACCTCCGTCACTCCATACCCGTACGCAGTCCCACCGATCGAGCACTTGATGAACTCCATCGAGTTACAAGTCAACGTGCCCGTTTTATCCGAAAGAATCGTGTCGACCTGACCTAATTCCTCGTTCAGATTCGACGTGCGTGCATGGGCTGGCTTATCGGTCTCCTCGTAGTACATATGAACATCCCGATTGATAAAAATGCTCTGGAGTACCTTCACGATCTCTATCGAGACGTACAGAGAAATCGGGATCAAATAACTGTACAGCAACAAGGCCGTTAAAAAATGATAAACCGAGGCAACAGCTGCCCTGTTCGGGTCGAAGAAAACATCAGCAGCATCAGGTCGTAAATACCATCTTCGGTTCAGATCTTTTTTAGTCGTGACCCCGAAGAAGACGGACCCTGTGAAAGCCATCAGGAACAACACGACGAACAAAAAGTAGATAACTTTATCCATTTTTCTCTCGACTTTGCTTCTCTTAGAAGGCGGGTCGGTCGAGTTCTGGATTACTTTCGTGTCGTGCCCGGTGAAAATGACTGCTCCGAAGATGTAATCCGTGTTTCGAAGCTTAGAGTCTCTGAGGAGAAGCTGCTGAGGAGAGAGAGGGTGCTGTTGGTCTTCGAGTTCCATTGTCCCGACGAAAGTGTAGAGGTTGGCGTTTGGGTCTTCGCATTTGACGATGGCGTGGAAAGCTCTGAGGTCACGCTCGTCGTTCAATGCTGAAGTTACTTCGAGGGCTTGTTTGAGTTTGAGATTAGTTTCTCCGTCGAGGTTCATGGTCTCGACGTAGCAAACTGCGCCTTCGTAGCTGGAGGAAAGGAGTATTAAATCGGCTGGGAAGAATTCGTCCTTCTCGACTTTCACGATGTCTCCGACTTTGAGGCTTTTCCACTCGGTTTCTTTTAGGTCTCCATTGCCTTGGTGCACCTTTACCTTTCGGCTGTTCATCTCAATATCCTGAAACAATATATATATATCGAATGTGGATCGCTTAATTCTGATCATTGTTATGAGCATTCGTCGCATCAAGATTAGATTTAGAGATTCAAGAATCCGTTTTTCAAAAATTCGAAATCCAGCACATTATTTAAAACACCAAAACCAAAACCATCTATTTCCAAAAGAACAACACAACACCACATATCAAGAACTCTAATCAATGATAATCGACCCAACCAAAAAGAGAAACTACTACCATCAATCATGTAAACCTTAAAAAAAATGCTAGAACCAAGATGATGAATCAAATTATATCGAACGTGGATCGCGTTGTGTACCTTAATTCAACACTCGGTTTTAAGCGATTGTCGCGTCAAGATCAGATTCAAACGTTCACGAATCTGTTTTTTTCGAAAACTCGAAATCCAGCACATTAATTAAAACACCAAAACCCAATCCATCTATTTCCAAAAGAACAACACAACACAACACCACACAGCAAGAACCCAACCAAAAAGAGAAACTACTACCATCAATCATGTACCTTAAAAAAACACAATAAATGCAAGAAACAAGCTGACGAATCAAATTATATCGAATAAGGATCGCTTAATTCTGATTGTTAAGCGTTCTGTACCTGAATTCAACACTTGGTCTTAAGCGTTCGTCATATCAAGATCAGACTCAGACATTTAAGAATCCATTTTTTTGAAAAATCGAAATCCAGTCCATTATTTAGAACACCAAAATCAAATCCAAAAAACAACTAAAAACACCACAAATCAAGAACTCCAACCAAACAGAGAAACTACTACCATTATCAATCATATAAACCTAAAAAAAACAGAACACACAATAAATCCTAAATGCAAGAATTAAACTTTACCTGTTGCTTCCTATTCCAATCCTCAATTCCTTCCTTCACCATAGTCGCCCCGATGACGATGACCAGCGGTATGATGGCACTGGCGGCGGAGTACGGCGCGAGATCGGTGAACGACAAAACCCCCGTCACCAAGAAGAAGAAATTCGCGACCCTCCGAAACTGCTCGAACAGCGACTTTGGCAAGAACGTCGCCGCCGTGTACTTTGTCGTGCTGACGTAGTTCGTCGCGTACTGCCTCGAGCTCCCCTCCAGTCCGTCCGGTTCGTTGCAGTGGACCACCCGCGAAAAACCCGGCCCGCCAATCTGCGACCGGTCATCGTCGATTCCCTTGCCGCCGCACTTGAACGAGTAGATCGAGTTGAAATTCAGCTTCTTTTTCGCACCGCTCCTCATTTCTCTCCGTCGCGGTAAAAGTAAAAAACCCCTTTTTCACCTCTCGCGAAATACCCAGAAAAAATAAAATTCGTACTTGCAAAAGAAAAGGTTGAAAATCATGAGATTTGGGAAAAACCCAGAATGTGAAATGAAGAAATTCGAAGAATCGAAAAATAAAAATGATAAAAGCTTCGATCTTTTTGTGTGCGCTGCGATAAAAATGGCTGGAAAACAGAGTACAGTGTTAAAATAATGATTTTTCTTCACGAACGAACATGCAGATAAATGTCAAGGGAGAGACCGGAAATAAGAAGAAAATGTGGTGTGTGATAATAATTGATTAATTAATACTAATACTAGAAATATTCATGTGATGACTAAGGTTTTGAACATTTGACTTGGATAGTAATGGTTTGAACTTGTGGAAGAAGTTTCTTGGTTTGGTGAATTATTTATTTAATTACTAAAATTGAATGGGAAATTATACACAACGATTTGAAGAAGAAGAAGAAGAACTAATGAAAATTAATTATAAATAATTTGTATGTAAGTGAGTGTGAAAGCACAATGAATCGGTCTTGTTAATTTTTTTGTTTTTTTGTATGTTAAAGAGGAGGCTTCACAAATCACAAGCAACAAAAAAAAATTATTTTATTGCTTGACTTATTTTTACATTATTGTTTTAAGAAAAATGTTTTTGAACTTTTGATTAATTACATATACACTAATTTAAGTATAGCTTGAGCTTTACTTAAACTTTTGGTTAATTATATATTTCATAATGATACAGCATTATATATACTCTCTCCTATAATAATTGTTTAATTGGACACTTATACTTTAACATACAAAATTTTATTTTTATTATAAGAACAAATAAATACATGTAACATGATTACATACTAAAAATATTACCTCCTCTAGCACAAATGACAATATTACATTATAGTAAAATAGAAAAAGTAATTAATAATTTATGAGATAAAATTAATATTTTATCACTTGTATAATTATATTTTTCATTTGTTTTCTTAATTAGACATTTTTTACCCTAATAGACAGAATATTCCGATACGTGGGTGCTGTCACATGTGATAACTCACTACTACGTCTAACAAGAAAAGCAAATAAAATCATATTACGATAAGTGGGTTTATTTCATGTTTTGAATTTTTATTTTAATTAAAATAAAACACTATTATTAATTAATGATTTTATATTTGTCTTAATTATTTATATATTTATCAAAATATTTGGTATTGCACATTCAATTATAAAATACAACAACTCATGGAGATTGAAATAAGTCGCATATGTAGAGTTTTAGACCATACCAAACATGGGTAGGTGAAGAAAATGACAAATCCTCCTACTTTGTTTTGCAATTGACATTTAAATTCTATTATTTAGAATTAAAGTGAATTTATTGAAATTAATTTCATCAATTTTAGTAGAAGATTAGACACATACTAATAAGCACGATTTTTTTTATCAATTTAAGTTAAATAATTATATTTGCATAAAATGAAAATTATATATATATATATATATATATATATATATATATATATATATAGTAATACTTTATATATAAATAATTTAATAAAAAAAATTAAATCTCAACTTAAACTAAATATAAATAGAAATAAATTTTATATTGTCATAAATTGTACATTTTTAAGTCATCTTAAAAATTTATACATCTATATAAGAATAAATAATTAATATATAATAAAATATTTATTAATAGTATTTTAATTTATCAAAATCAATAACACGTTTAAAAAAACTTAAAATATTTATCAAAATTAATAATATATGGTCAAAAATTATACTCCTTATATTTATTAATATTTTATTCAATGTGTACGTGAAACATAATTTTTACACATATATAATTAAATTTCATTATTCAAAACTATTAAATTGATTATATATATTTAAAATAGATAATATTCAATGTAAATTATTTTTATATCAAAATCAATAAAATGTTTAAGAGAACTTAAAATATTTATCAAAATCAATAACATATAGTATTGTCAAAGTTTATAATATTTAGATTTATTAATATTTTATTCAATGTGTACGTGAAATATAATTTTTACATTATTATTAAATTGATCATGTATATTTAAATATATATATATATATATATATATATATAATATTCCCTTTTTTTTTTTAATAATTTTTTTTTTAAATTTTATATAAGAACAACTGTTTATAGTAATATTTTTTTCAATTTGAACTATATGATTTTACCTATATATATATATATATATATATATATATATTATTTATTACAAATAAATAATTATTGAACAAATATACAAATGCATGCCTCGTATTGATCTTATCGTAGTACTGTAGCTTCGTTTAATTGCAAACATTAAAGCCAGGCGTAAAAGGTTGACTTTTAATATGCCTGCTCCATTTGATTAATTAATTCAGCAATGTTCCATTCATAAAGATTAAAAGAAGCATAATGTAAATAATTACTAATTAAGATTGAAATTTCGGTTCATCTCATTTCATAATAAAAAAAAAATGTAAATTAAAAAATAATTAACATTAATAATTTCACATTTTTTATAAATTTACCAAATACTCCTACATAATATAAGTATATTATACTCCTACTTGTATGGAATTAGAGTGGAATGAATTGGTAGTAGGCTGCCTAATTAAGTAATTAATATATTGGTCACAAATTAAATGTCTTCGATTTACCATTACGATGTGCTACTTTACCTACCATTTGTAGTCTCCAACATGAAATGTCTTTTCAATTTTTTTTTTCTCTCTCAGAAAATAGCAAATATTGTAATTTTCCTATCATTTTTATCGAAGAAACACCAGTGTCGAAAAATCAGAGATTTAAAGGAACATACATACTTTAATTAGAACTGAATTGTCGATCTTATTTGAATTTTATCGACCTTTCAGACACTTAAATAATCACTGCCCAGAAGATCCACTGAAAAACTTCTAATCAGAGAGCATAACAAACAAACTGAAAAATAAAAATGGAACATTTATCAAACTGCTTATCCTAATTAATATGCCCAAACAAATCGATTAGCAACAGTCAACTGATCCGGATATATTTACCCGGCCGGGCCAGAAAAAGAATCAAGGGATGATCAAAATGGGCTGACACTTCGGGCCAATCCCAACATGAATTCAGGCACTAGCCGTTTCCTAGGTAGCGCTTTTGTGTCTCTTTCCATAGCTTCCGAGTCGCCAGCATGGATCATGCCAACCAAATCTTCGAACATAGCATCTACACCACCTCTCATGGGATCCTAAATTTCGACCCAATAAACACACGCAAGGAATGAATTAGGAAATTTGTAGGTTTTACGGGGTACTATGAAGTATGAAAACTAGGAAAAACTGTTCCCACAAGCTCAAAACAAAAGAAATTCCAGAATCATTTTTCTCGCCTGGTTATACTCGATCCCATCTTATATATCAATTGCATAATTTGTACCTGAAGAAACAAATCTGTGTGTGTTTTGTCCTCATACAGGATTGAGTCAGCTTTAGCTCCCAAGGATTGGAGAGTCTCGGCAAAACTTTTACTGTAAGCATGATTAAGAAGAAAAGTAATATCTCAACTAATCATTATAACCAACTTGAGACGAGTGCAGATAATCATTATCACTATCCATGGGGTTTAGTTCATTACAAAACTCCAGTTAGCAATCGAAATCAAAAAAATCCTCAGTCCATCTCAGAATTAGCCCCTCTTTTTTGTCCCAAAATAAGTGTTGTATTAAGAATTTAAGGCTTTTTTGGCCTAAACTTGCAAAATAATCCTAATTTATTAAGAATATAGAGAACATAGTCTACAATCTCAAGATATAATCATATTTTAAACAGAGGGGACATTTTATGTTAAGTAGGTAAACTCCCATAGGCACATTAAATATTATTCCTGTTTCTTTCTCTCTTCCATGAACTTAAATTTCAACATCGTCAAATTCTGTGTTGTAATAATCAAATGAGATTCGAACCTTGACTCATAAGGGATAGATTTATCAGCAGTTCCATGGAAGAGGATTATAGGAGGTAACAGAGAAAGTGCACTTCTAGCGTTCGGCTCCCGCACCATCACTTCTGGAGAATATTTTCGTAAAGATTCTTCCCCCTCCATTATGCTGTGACAGACGAGACAAACCAGCCGCAATTTAGAGGACATTTATCGAAACAAGGAATGAAGCAAAACTTCATACTTTAGAAATATTGAGCGATATAAACCCCGATTATGGAAGTGATCCACCAGATTGGAAAGATTGTACCTGCGCCCATAAATGTTCTAAGGTCATAAATAGACATGTTGAGTATACATATACATAAAATGAAAATGCAAAAAGACAGACGGAAAGAAAGAAAAAAAGAACAACATAATTTGCCTTGAAGATTCAAATGTTTATATTCAATAGCTAAGACGTAGAAGATTATTAGTATCATACAAAACCACAAGCATACAAGACCATAAGCTTACCCTCCGGATAAACCAAAATATTTTTTTAGTTGGGACACACTCCAAGATGTTTTCTCTCCTACAACTTCCTTCTTGGCTTGCTCTAGTAGAACACAGGCGGCAATATGTGCACCAGCTGACTGACCCATAAGATAGATTCTAAGAAATTGACAAGACTAGAAGATATTAATTGTCTATTGATTCATAAATACTACTCCATATTGCATTAAAATAAATGAAAAAAATACCTGCTAGGATCACCTCCATATTCAGCAATATTATTACACAAAAATGAGATACCTTGAGAAGCGTCTTTAACCATATCACTAATAGTTCCTTGAGGGAAATTCCTGCGAGCAGGAAAAAAAATGTGCCCACAACTGAAGAACCAAAAAGGTAAATGGAAAGATAATTGATTAGTAAGAAGTATATGTTACCTGTAATCTATACAAGCCACTATAACATCTCTTTCTGATAGCTGTATCCCTAGAATAGCACCCCATGCTTTATAACTATATTAACAGAAGGACTGGGTCAGATGTTGAAACTATGAAGAGTACATAACTGTAGACAAAAACCTGTGTCAGATCATTTGAAAAAAAGTATTTTCCGTCAGACTAAGCTATTTCTTATCAGACGGTACCCAAATTTTTTGTAATTTTTTCAACCTTCTTTAGTGTTTTCAATTGCTTTTTGCATTAATATTAATATTATTATAATTATTATTAATATTATTATAATATTTTTAGGTTTGTTCTAAGGGATTTTTTGTTTTAGTGACTTGGTCTAACTTCAAACCGTATGACAAGGAGTCAAGGAGAGTGATTCATAAGTCATAACTATATGATGCATGGACTTTATTTCAACAGATAATCCATATTATCTACATTTACAGGCAGATCATGAGAAATTATAGGTCGATCATTTGTTTTCCAGAATTCTGTGATCCAACTTAGGTGGTTCAGCTGTTTTATCAAAACATGTATAAACTAAATAACCAAGAGCAGAGGACAGACCATGATAGTTGAACAAATCAAATTGAATGAACTCGTTAATGTAATAATGGAAAGCCTCGGTCCATGTTCCGCAGGTTAAGATCTCCTGAATACATTGAATTCCTAACGCCTAATTTGTCAGAGAGAGTAAATGTACATTTCCTATTTTCAAGTTCAATTCACAAGCCAAGTAATTCTGCACGTCAGCACATGGGACTAAGGAATCGAGTTTTATACCTTATTTACAAAGTTAAATCACTTTATTCGAGTACTAGACTACTAGTTTACAATTTGAGCTAAAGAAGTTCAGTGATCCAAAACCACTTTATTAATAAACAAAAGAGTATTACCCAATAATCCACGCTCCACCTGTTACAAATGCAACAACCGGCTTTGCTCCGTTTTTGTTTTTTGGGAAATAGATATCAAGTCTGAAAAAAATACACGCATCGGTCAGACAATAAAATTAAAATATGCATGCACACACACACACACACACACACACACACACACACACATATATATATATATATATATATATATATATATATATATATACTGGAAAACGCTAATTCCATGTTGAATTGTTGCAGCCTGTGAAACAAAGGATGGATGCAATTTGTGGTACTTACCTATTTCTTGGTTGATCTCCATAAACTACCCCTCTGCGAATCTGAGTAGAGAAGAAATAATAATATCCAACTGCACCATAAAAGTATATATTGGTTGCAAATTACACTTGACTGGAAAAACAAAAATTATACAGAACATCAATTTATTAAAAATAAAATAAAATACAAGTAGTCAGCATAAATCGCTCAATGTGCAAACCTTGAAAGATGCCAGAAATAATAAGGAAACCATAACAAACAAGGGCTAGAAATCTGGTGATCCATCTATAACCTACCCTGAAAACAACATAGATAACATACCACATTATTATACATTCCAAAACCTAGTCGCCTGAAAAATGCATATCGGGTTTCTCGCTAGTCTTCGAAGTCGAAAACTACTTCTGGTAATTCACATTACTGACATTAGGAACACAGTTTTCAAGAGTTGATTTCTTTCGATTTTACTATCAATTAATTATCACACTACTAAAAGAGAACCAATACACAATGCACTTCATAATTCACTAGAAATATTTAAAAATAAAATAAAATGAGAAATGTTTGTACCCGAGATATCCCAGCAACTTGAAGCTAAGGCCCGTAACCAAATAAGTTTCCGACGCAGCCTTGCCGATTCGCCGGAACGGTTGGCGGCTTCCGTCGGAGTCTTCGAGAGAGGTGTCGCTCCCCAAGCCGCGCCGCCGTATCTGCTTCAGATTCTGACTCGAGGGTCTCGAAATTAGGGGTTTGGCTTCGATTTTAGGGGAATCCTGAAACGACGACGGAATGGTGATTCTGGTGGCCTCCGTTTCGAAATCATCTCCCGATCTGAGAAGCACTGCTGCTGATGCTGACGCTGATTTGATCATTGGAGAAGATGAAGATAGAGAGTGTGATTGTATATTTTCATTTGGAGCTTTTATCACTTAAAAATTGATTAAAAATATTAGCGACACGTGTAATGTTTTTAGATTCCGGTATTACAATTTTTTATTTTTAAATTAATAGTAGGAAAGTATTTTACTCTACTAAAAAAATTAATGAAAATAAAAGTGCAATCCAAATTTATATAACTCTTTTACATCATACAATCAAAGACAAATACGTATTTAAGAAAATTATAAGAAAATAAAAGAAGGTCTTATGATCTAAAAAGGTATACTTAAGAAAATTGAGTATTTAAGAAAATTATAAGAGAATAAAAGAAGGTTTTATGATCTAAAAAGGTATACTTAAGAAAATTCTGATTTTATACTTGCAATATTTCATCATTTTCTTTAATTGTTTGTAATGAATAGAATTTAGATATCTGAATCGAATCATTTGAACTCAAGTGAATGTGACCAGGCACTTAAATTAATTTCAAAACAATATGAACTTGATTTATTTTATCCAAGTATGATTTCTTGATTTCATCCAATCAGTAATCACCAGCATCAATTATCATGCTTGTAGCCCAAGTTTATTTTTGTGAAAGTCCACAAACGACGGCGGGAAAAATAAATAAAATAGTTGATATTTGGCGGGAACCCAACACGATTATTTCTTTATATAACTCTTTTTATTCATAAAAAACATTATCAGTAAAATAAAAAAATAAAAAAACAGGAAAATGAATAGCGGCGGCGGTGGGGATGTATCAATTCCAAAAGCGGCGGTGGTGGTGTTTCTGCTCAAGGGGGAGAAGGTGCTGCTGGGGCGGAGGCGCTCCTCCGTCGGCCGTGGCACCTTCGCCCTGCCCGGCGGTCATCTCGAATTTGGTACTAATTAATCAACTGTCCGATTTATAATATTACAACCAATATTTATTTATTTATTTAATTTGATTTCTAGGGGAGAGCTTCGAGGAGTGTGCGGCGAGGGAAGTGAAGGAGGAAACGGGCCTCGACATAGATGGAATCGAGTTCTTAACCGCCACCAACAACGTCTACGTGGACAAGCATCTGCACGTTGTCGCGATATTTATGCGAGCCCGTTTGGCCGAGCCCGACCAGAGGCCCGAGAATCTCGAGCCCGACAAGTGCGAGGGATGGGATTGGTACGACTGGAACCATCTCCCGAGCCCGCTGTTCGGCCCGTTGGAAGGAATGTCGGGGAGCGGATTCAGCCCGTTTCCGGCGAATTGAAGTCAGGGATCGAGTGTTTTTGGTTGAAATTGTTTCGATTTTTGTTTGTTAAAAACGAAAATTAGTTATGCTTTTTTTGTACTGAGCCAAAAAAAAATGGGGTGAGAGAGGCTCGAACTCTCGACCTCAGGATGACTCAGAAGCTATGAGACCTACGCGCTAGCCAACTGCGCCACCACCCCTGTTGTTGCAAAAATGAATCTTTGGGTTCTTAGTATTTGAATTAAAGCCAAATGTAATCAAATTTATTAGTACTACTTTGTTGTAAGATTCAGTAATTCACTATGTATATAAATATGAAATATTACAATTAGTAATAAATTTCATTTCCCAAAAGCATTTAATAAATAATTTTTTTTTTTTAAAGAAAATTACATTATATTTTATTATTTATGTAATTTTATTTTAATTTCATTTTTCTAATCTTTTTTCCTTCTCTAACATGGTAAAAAGATGCCAACCTTTTTACCTATTCCCCAATCTTTATGAAAAGTAAAGAAAACAATCTTCAAATTTCAAAGGGTAGGTGAGAAAAGGCCAAATTTCTTTCTGTATTTTTTTTCCTTCAATTAAAAATTAAAGTAAAATTCTTTTTGTCTCAACAAATAGTACAAATTGTGAGTTTCTGTGGAAAAAATATTAGAGAGCGAAATAAAAAAATAAAATAAAAAATAGAGAGATGGGTTCTTACGGGATGCTTGCAAAAAGGGCTGTGCTTACTAATACTCCTGTTATGGTTCAGGTTTTTAATTTTTTTGAGATGGAAATCAAAGATCCCTTTTTTTTCTAATATAATTTTTTCTTGATTTTTTTGATATTGAAATTAAAGGGGTTGATCGAATTTTTAATTGTTTTGATGAAATCCCCAGATACAAGAGCTGATCCGAGAAGTGAAAGGCTGTGTTTCTCTGGCTCAGGTTTTTGTTTACTTTTCCCAATGCTTTGATCTTGGTTTTCTTTTTGTTATATTATTAATAAATAAATTCGAGTGTTATTGCACATGATTCTTGAATATCGAGCTCGAGAAAATTTAGGGGCGTGAAAGGCTTTGTTTTTTGTTCTTGTCTAGGTTCTGTTTTTGGTTGAGTTTTTGAGTTGTGAAATCTGTGCTGCTGTCTGAGTTCTTGGGAAAGTGCATTTTCTTGAACTTATATTTTCGGTAATTGTGGATGGTTATTTTAAAGTTTAGGTTCTTTGGGACTTCATGCTTCGATTAGTTGTTGTTACTGGCTGGCCTCGATCCGAAATTACACGACGAGTTTTAAAAGTTCTGGATCACATGATTTTAAACAAAATGCATCTTCAAATCGGTATAGTTGCAAATTGTTTCTCTTCGATCCGAATTTTTATTATTTTTGTGGATTTATTCCCTACTTGAATCATGTGCTTTTTTATTCAGTCAGTCACTAGATTTTTTCAAGACTCGGTGGTTTCACATTAAAATGTGACTAGTTTTTAGCTGGTCGTAAAAACCGCATCCTTTTCTTACTAGTACAATTTTCACAGGGTGTGGTGTATTGGCAACCACCCAAACAGGCCCTCGAAAAAGTTCAAGCACTCGTTTGGGAGCCTTCGGTTAGTCGATATGGTGCCGATGAAGGCCTTCCTGAGCTAAGAGAGGCTCTTATGAAAAAGGTAACATTTTTGTAGACACTTACATTCTTCTTCTTGTTTTCTACTGGGGTTTGTTTGGTTCTTTTCAACATTTTTACTTGGGAAAGTGTTGATTTGGTGAAGCATACTAATTTACTAGTGAATATCCCAAAAACAAATGACGACATTTTACCGAGCAAGTAATTGTGAATATATGCTGAAAAAATAATTTGAAAATAGTGTTTGGTGAATAAGTTGAAAAATTATCGGTGTATGAATGACATTTCGTGTTTTGTTTGCAGTTGCACCATGAAAACAATCTACAGAAATCCTCGGTGATGGTGACGGCTGGGGCAAATCAGGTGTGCAAGTTACCTTTTACTTCACCCGGTCGCCCCGTTGTTTTCCACGAAAAAAATGATTTACAAAAAGAGTGAACCTTGAGTCGAGATTTTGATGCATTTTTTGCAATTCCAATGTTAATTTTGTTGTTTAATTTCAGGCTTTTGTGAATATTGTTCTTACATTATGCGATGCTGGAGATTCTGTGGTCATGTTTGCCCCTTACTACTTCAATTCATACATGTCGTTCCAAATGACCGGAGTAACTAACATTCTCGTGGGTCCCGGTGACCCAAATACGCTCCATCCGGATACAGGTTTATAGTAACTAGATGAATAATGACATTTTTTGGGTTAAAAGCCGACAATCACTTCTCCCCCACATTCCAAGTACTGAAATACATTCTTATATTTTGTCACTAGAGTGGTTGGAGCAGACGTTATTGAATACTAAACCAACTCCGAAGCTTGTAAGTGTTGTAAATCCTGGGAATCCATCAGGAACCTATATTCCCCAACCCATTCTTCAGGTTTAACACTCCCCAACCTCTTTTTGTCGTGTTCACATTCATGGCAACAGAAAGTATGTGTTCGATTGCAAATATTATTTTTTCTTTACTCATTATAGCATCTTGTGTCGATTCACTTTCGAGCAGAGGATATCAGATATTTGCAAAAACGCTGGATGTTGGCTTGTTATAGACAATACATATGAGTACGTATTTGGTGTTCTATTTTTCATGAAATATAAAATTTAGTCGAGTTATTTTATATTGACCTCTGTTAAGTTCCGAAACAGGTATTTCATGTACGACGGTCGAAAGCACGTCTGCCTAGAGGACAGCCACATAGTCAATATATTTTCGTTTTCGAAAGCTTATGGGATGATGGGATGGCGAGTTGGATATGTAAGCGATGATGAAATTTACATCGTGTATACAAAAACAATTTCTCACTGTCGTTTTGAATTTTGCAGATTGCTTTCCCTTCGGAGGTGGAAGGTTTAGCAGCCCAACTCCTCAAAGTCCAAGACAACATCCCCATATGCGCCTCCATAATCTCCCAACGCTTGGCCCTCCACTCCTTGGAGATGGGCCCCAGTTGGGTTACAGAACAAGTTAAAGGCCTCGTCAAGAATCGAGAGCTTCTCATGGACGCCCTCTCCCCTTTGGGAGAAGGCGCTGTGAAAGGAGGAGAAGGTGCGATTTACTTGTGGGCCAAGCTTCCTCCAAAATACGTAGACGACTTTGAAGTGGTCCGTTGGCTGGCTAGGAAACATGGGGTTGTCCTGATCCCAGGTTGCTCGAGCGGGTGCAAAGGGTTTGTTAGGATCTCGTTCGGTGGGTTGGTCGAGGAACAGTGCCGTGTGGCCTCTGAGAGGCTCAAGAGAGGGATAGAAGAACTGGTAAATGAAGGTATGGTTCCATGATGATCTCTTTTTATCTCTCTGATTGTGTTTGAACATTTTTCTGTGGTGCTGATTAATTACTTGTGACATAGAAAAACAAATTGTTGCTTGATTATAATCAAATATTTTGTAATAAAAATGTTGGATAAAATTATTTCTTTTGTAGGGTTTCTGACTATCAAAATGAAATATATACACTGTTCTTTTTATTCAAGTTATGGATAAATCGAACGATACACGTTACAACGTAGAAAATGACTATTCCGCCCCTACGGATTCACAAGCAGCTCGTCTTCTTCGCTCGCTTCCGGCTTACCACCAAGAAACGGGATCCCCGAATAATCAAACTCCCTTAGTTTCAAAAGCAAGTACAACACGATCCCAACTCCAAACCCTAAGGCAGCACTCGACCCAGTCAAGGAAACAGCCGCACAAACCAACATCACGAAAGACTCCCCCTTCGAGTTCATATCTCTAGCCGCCATCGCTAACTCAATCCCAGCAAACAACAGCAAGACTCCAAGAATCCCGACTGGAAACCCCCTCAAGATCCGGATAAACGAGTTCCCAAACAACAACCCTAGCGCCAACTTCCCCAACCCGAGAAACACCACAGACAATCCAGACCTCCCCCCGAACCTGAACTGGCCCGCGAGCCCTCCCGCCCCATGGCAAACAGGCATAGCCCCAAACCAACACCCGACCAGATTCATGACTCCGACACTAATCGATACTGTCGTGGCTGATAACTCAGTGCCTGGAAACAGATCGCCGGAGAGCTTACAGACTGCGATGACTGAGTTCAGCACGGACAGGGGGATCTGTGGGACTGCTCCGCGTAAAAATCCGATCTTGAAATCTTCCCAAGTGATGCGAAGCACGTGAAATTTCGACGGGCCGAATTTGATGTCGCTGAAAATGGAAGGGTCTCGGACGAAACATAAGACCACGCCGAGGAGAAAGAGGATGAGGGCGGAGGGTATTGATGATAAGATTCTGAGCCGCTTTCGAACTCTTCTTTGACGAGTTGTTGAGATGGTGGATGGGTCGTTGTTTTCGTTGGAGCTGCTTCCATCTCCGGTCGTGAGGATCAGGAAAAGGAGGCAAACGAGGGCGAGGATAAGGCCGTCTAGGCCGAGCCAGGGTCGGGGGTCGGTTGTTTTCGTGCCGGTGGTTTTGGTGAAATCTTGATTGTACCGAATGTATTTGATGGCGGAGAAAGCAAATGCTAGGCCCTGTGAACAAACACTCTCCTGATCAGCTCTGAGCATATACTAAATTTAATTTTAAATATTTAAAAAATTAAAATTATCTGAAACTCAAAACAATTGGGGAAAAAATTGGATTCATTTATTACCTGAGAGAGCTGAACTCCACGAACGACGGGGAGGGGGAGAAATCGGTAGAGGAAGGACATGAGGCCGGTGACGCCGAGGAAGAGAAGGACGGCGGCGGTGGATATTCCGGCGGCGGCGATCTGGGAGACGGTGAGATGAGGCGTCTCCGAGACGGCGACAGCGGCGATTGATTTCATCGGCTGGACGGGCATCGGAGTCCCGAACAGAACGCCGGTGGCGATGTTGTAGAGCGCGGTGAAGATTAGGGTTGTGGAGAGGTCGAGATTGGAGACCAGCGTGAGGGCCAGCACGATGGGGATGTAGGTGCCGAGGTCTCCGACGGCGCCGCTCAGCTCGGAGAGGAGGCTGGTCTTGAGGCGGAGGGAGGTGGAGATGAAGCGGATCCAGCCGTCGAGGCGGCGGCGGAGGGGCGGCGTGCTCGGAGATCCGTCGGACATGGTGGTGGTTGGTAGTGAGTGGAGATTGAAGTGAGGTAGTTGGAGATTTTAATTAATTTATGGTTTTATTTATTAGAAAATAATAAAAGAATCAATCAAAAATGAATTTATTATAGATAGTGAAGTTGCGTAATTCATTTTTTAAACGGCTCTTCGATGGATCCATTGGTTAGACGGACAAACGGGCAACCCTTTCGGGTGGCCTCCAAAATGTTAGGGCTGCAAACGGAGCAGCTCGCGAGTTGCTCAAGTCGAGAATTACTTTATACCAGTTGAGCTCGAGTCGAGCAGCTCGCGAGATGCTCAAGTCGAGAATTACTTTATACGAGTTGAGCTCGAGCACAGTTTTTGAAAAATCAAACGGCTTGCGCTCGAATATATGTATTTTTAATTTAATACTTTTAATATGAGTGTATATATCGAGCTTTTACGAGCAAGACGAGTCAGTCAAACTAGCTGAATTTGAACTAAATGTGCAAGCATAAGTCGAGCGGCTCGATCGAGCCAGGCTCGATCGAGCCAAGCTCGAGCTCGTGCATGACTAATTTTTCGCGAGTCGAGTTCGAGCTATTAATTTTTTTTTCTGAGTAAGCTCAATAAGCTCAAAGCTCGACTCGCCTCCAGCCCTAACTCCAAATATACGAAATTTCACTATAAATCGAGAAATTAAAAATCAAGAATTGTGGTTCTGATTATTGTTTCTAATGAAAATCTCACACTATCTCACCCAACTAAAACAAATCATTTTTCTATAACTCATCACGAGTTCCTAGGCGACGAGGGTTCGTCGATTGCCATGGTCTTACCGAGGGGTCCGTTGCTCCTGCTCTCGTCCGAGGGTAGAGTGGGAATTTCGCCAGCAGCCCTTTCCATCTCCTTCTCGAGCTCCTCTTCTTCCCTCAGAGCAGTGAACTGGCCGTCCAGTGACTTGGCAGCCCCGAGCCACGCGAGCACGATCACAAGAAGGATTCCCCCGAGGTAGGGAGTCGAGTTTGCCAGGGACCCAAATGTCAATATCATGAACTGTTGGATTAATGCACCTCCCGATTTTCCAAGAGGATTGCAGACAACATCGATTGCTGCTTTACCTTTAACCTTGGTGTCTTCATCCAAAGGAATGTAAGCCATTTCTTTGCATGGATCAAACAAGCTGTACTTTGCGCTCTTGCTAAAAATGTTCTGCATGGCTCCAACGTAGACAGCCGCTAAGAGAGGAGTCATCCCAAACCTGGCAAGAGCAGGGGCAAAAGGGTCTCCGAAAAGAATCAGGGAGAAAAACCCGACACCGGTTAAAAGCAAGACGGTCGGAGTGATTTTAGCTGCAACTCCCCATCCGTATCTGTTGAATATCCATTGGCTCAGAAGCATCATCGTGAAAGTTGCGATTCCGGTAGCAGTTGAGAAGTCGCCCATGAAGGATGAATACTCGTTCGGTGTAGGGAACTGCTCGATTTCGATGTATTTAGGAATATGGTTTCGTTTATAAGCGATTTCAATGAATATTGGTAAGAGCAAAATACCTGAGCTTTGAGCTTTGATTTCCATGTAACCTCGACGAGGTTAATGCTGATACCGTATGCCACCACCAACGTGGCGAGATCTCTGATATATTTTTTCGATACCAAAAACTTTAAGCTCTCCATTGTCCCCATTTTCGGCTTCTCCTGTAAGAAACAAATAACACAGTTAAAAACGAAATACACGAAACTGAAAAAAATGCGGAAATAGCCCTAAGAAGCTAACGTACCTTCTTCTTCAGACTACGGGTGGGAAGTGGGACGTTGTGATTGACCCACCAATAAAGGAAGCAAATAGCGAGGCCCATCCCCACCACAATGCTCATCATCCCTTTCAATGATACGGCCCACCCATCCACGCCGGGCCCCAGGTTCTGCCTCATCTGGGAGAAGTACTTCACAGTTCGACCAGAGAAAATGAGCGCAACATTTGCTCCTAGACCGAAAAGCGGGTAGAATTTTTTGGCTTCATCAACGGTCGTTATCTGAAAGGTTGGACAATGTGTTAAAAACAATACTTCTAGTTCTTGTTTCAGAATCATTCAGATCGATCACTAATCAGTAATCACACATCATCATAAATCATATATTACAAAGAAACGCGATTACCTGATTGGCAAAGCCCCAAAACAGGACAGATACAACCACACTCCCCCAAAGCTCAGCCATAACATAGAACAAACAGAAACTCCATATCCTTAGAATCGCAAGGGGGCCGAGAAACCTCGGACCCAACACGCTCAAAAGCCTGTCGGCCAAAGCCGTCGGGTGAACATAATTGCTCAGGGGATACAACACGAACCCGAACGCCCCGAAGAAGGCGATGAACGGGAGCATGACAGTGTAAAAAAGAGCGTCTTTAGACAAGACATTAGCCAGCTTGGTGTACAAAACCATGAACCCAACGGCCATTGGTAAATTAACCCACGTTTTCAAGAAGGGTATAATCTCAGCGCTCGACCCTTTAGCCGTCACCACCAAGACGTCCTTGGTGTCCCTGAGGATCGTGTAGTTGAAAAGAATGCAGAAAAACATCAACCCGAGAGGCAGTATCTTCTTCAAGGTCAGAATCTCGACGCCCATGAATTTCTCCGGCGGCGACTCTGTTTTCTCTCCGTGTAATGACTGCCCATCGGGAGAAGCTGAAGCTGAAGCTGATTCGGCACTACGGATTGGGTAATTTCTGGGCTTTGAGGGTTTTGTGATGGGGCCTTGAAATTTCGAGAACCCATTTAGGGTTAACGGAGACGGGGATGTTCTTGATTCGAGCAGAGGGCAAATGGGGTTGAATCTGTACCTTAAATCGCACGAGGGTTTAGTGAGGAAAGGTCGGGTTTTGTTAGGGTTCGGAGGTAGAGAGAAGAGCCCCTTCGACTGGAGAACGCCTTGCATCTTCTTCTTCTTCTTTTTTAGCTCTCTCCGAAACCCTATTACAGAAATTTCCCAAATGTGGAAATTCGTGTAAAGATTTGATTTTTAAGGAAGTGAACAGAGAGAAATGGGGTTGGCGAAAAAAATAAGGTTTTCGCCCAATAGGGTTTTGCAGAAATCAGGTGGAAGTGCAGGGAAAACCGGAAAATGCATACTACTATAATAATAAAATACTAATAATAATTTTATTGACATTATAGGAAAATTGTAAAAATGTATGTTTTGATTGATATAGTACATTGATTTGTTTACTTCACTTGTAAATGTTGTCAAAAAAAAGATTAATTAAATGTTCATGAACAAATGAAATCAAAAATTAATTAATTTTATATCTCAAAAAAAAAAAATTAATTAATTTTAAAATTATAAAAATTTTACGTGTTATAATCCGATCTTGTATAACTAGGAAAAAAACAACATATATAAGGTTAGAAAACAAATGGTACGCCAAGTAATAGTTGGAAATCGACACAGATAGTTTTGATTTGATATTTAATTAGCTTAAAATTAATTTGTACAATGTATTGAATGAGAAATTAAAATTAAAAATTGTAACTTAAATTATAAAAAATACTAAATGAGTATTTCAAAGGGGTAAAATATAGATGTAACAGATACTTGTGCGAGAGAGAGTCAACGGGTAAAACTTTAGGACAAACTTTCATAATTGAAAATCGAGAAATGTGTCGGATTAACTTTCATAATATTTTAATAAAAATTTGTTCGAGATTTGAACTCTGCGTCGTCGGAAAATTACATCCACATCATCACAGCCTTACCACTCGACTATGCTCCTAGGACAAAGTTTCTTAATATTAATAGAGGCATATGAGAGTGAGAATATAGTACGAGTATAATTTGTTTTGAGTACAGTTGGAATTGAGAATTAAGATCTCTTTACTATATTAAGTACTCTCTCTTGATTTTCCAAAGTTTGGATAGAGTAAGAGATTTTTGTAAGTTGGAAAATAATTGAATAAATCATTAAAAAGTTAAAACAATTATATTAAAAAAAATTAGAGTTAAAAAAGTAATACGGAGTAGTGAGTGTATTATATTTGACTAAAAATAAGAATTTATAATACTCTTATTTATTTACAAACTCCATCCTGTATATAGATGCGGAGTACAAGCAGAAAGAACATAAAATACTAGTCCATAACTTGGCGAGTACGAAAACTTTTCTAATTCTCCGATCTGCTCAGGCCTCAGAGACCACGTTCTCATACAGAATGGCGACGGCGGCGATAGAGACTCGAGTCGTGGATGAATCGAAGCTAAACCACCAGCAGGGAGCCGCGTCCGGCGGCGGAGAAGGGCTTCGGCGGTACTATCAGCAGCGCACACAGGATACGCAGCTATTAGTCCATCAGAAAGGACAAGATCTGCAGCGGTTGGAAGCTCAGCGCAACGACTTCAATGGAAAAGGTTAATTTATTTATTATTCTCGTCTCGATTATGGAATTTTGATGGTTTATTGTATAATTTCCATGATTCGATTTCCACTGCAATTGTTATTTCTTCGCATGCTAAGTAATTATCTGCAGCTGCCTCTATCCTCCTGCCCTAATTTTGTTGTTATTGAGATGTGGGTTATGTGATTACTTTGAATGGGCTCGATTAGGAAAAATAATTTAGGTTTAAAACAGAGGGTATAATGTAGGATTTGTTATGGGGTCACACTCCCATAATTCCGAACTAAAAGAATTTGTTACATTAATTGCAGTGAGGTCACTGAAGGAAGAGTTGCAGCTTCTTCAGGAGCCTGGATCTTATGTAGGTGAAGTTGTTAAAGTTATGGGAAAATCGAAGGTCCTTGTTAAGGTTAGTTGTGTACTACATGCATCATATCCTTATTCTTTTCGGATCCACGTAATATCAGTATTGTTAAGAGATGTTTTTCGAACATATATTCAAGGAGGTAATCGAAAGCTACGTGTCATTATAGAAGCTTAATCATCTCCATTTTATGTCTATCCTATTTATTATCAAATTTTGATCCATCTTATTTTTTATCAAATTTTGATCTACATTTGATGAAAACTGATTTGGTTTCATTTTTTCTCATATATTTTATTTTGTTCTTTACCTTGTTTTATAAGGTTGGTTTGATCCTGAGCTTGATCTCTGGTATTGGCTAAAGTTTAACAGTACTAAATATATGATGCTTTCCTTTTCCTGATTTTATCAGCTAATTGTAATTTATAGCGTTCATGATCTTGTGCTAGGTTCATCCCGAGGGAAAATATTTAGTTGACATTGACAAGAGCATAGACATCACTAAGATTAAACCTTCAATGAGGGTTGCTTTGCGTTCTGATAGCTATGTGCTCCACTTGGTCCTACCCAGTAAAGTTGATCCTTTGGTGAACCTTATGAAAGTAGAAAAAGTCCCAGATTCAACTTATGACATGATTGGTGGGCTCGACCAGCAAATTAAAGAGATAAAAGAGGTGTGTATCCTTTTTTCTCTCGTTTTGACGTGTGCTTATTGGTCACTATTATATGTTGCTTTGATGTCCTATTCGCATTTCCAATGTCCTGATTCAGAAGATTTTGTTATACTAAAGTTTGTATATGTTTTATTAGCTCATATGGCAAAAATAACCAGGGAACCTTGATGGTTGTAGTTCATAAGTGTTACCCACACTCTAGAATAATTTGAATTGGCCATTTTTGGAGTTATTAGTAAACCAGTTTTACTTCAATTTTTTTCGTGCTCTACCCTTTATATCAAATCTTATTACTAATATAAATAATAAATTTACAATCTCTAGTCTTTTCATTTTGAGGAAGAGTGGAAGACAAACATGTCTTATAATTTTAGTTCGACATGGGATAAGATTTTAATCAGGTTATAAATTTAAGTTAAGATCAGATAGTCACATATTCTTCTACTCATAATCATATAATATAAATTACGAACATTTTGGGACAAATATAGATATAATAATTGGATAGTATTATGTGGATTTATTTGAGTGTTAAGAAAGGTGAGTTTATTTAAGGACGTGCATGACCCTGATCCTCCTTTCATGTGTGATTCCTGAAGCGAGCGTATACCTTCTATTAAAGTTCCAGTGATAGCTACAGTCTGTTGTCTACTGACTGATCTCAAATTTCTCCATCTACAAATTATGTTGATCCGAATGCCGAACTGTCTTTTTAACATGTTACTTTTGAAGTTTTAAATCACTCTGTAATTTATATTGTTTCATCCATATTTAAAACCTGCAAGGCTGCAATTTCTCATTTTCATGCTTCTTGTCTTATAGGTGATTGAACTTCCAATCAAACATCCTGAATTGTTTGAGAGTCTTGGAATAGCTCAACCTAAGGTAAACTCTTCAATTTTCTAACACTAATTCCTTGAATTATAATTCCATTTCTGATTGTTTTTATCCTTCAATTGCTGAAGGGAGTATTGCTATATGGTCCTCCTGGAACGGGTAAGACATTACTTGCAAGGGCAGTAGCCCACCATACTGACTGCACGTTCATCCGAGTTTCGGGCTCTGAATTAGTTCAGAAGTACATTGGAGAAGGGTCTAGGATGGTGAGAGAACTTTTCGTGATGGCCAGGTTAGTTCATTTCATAGTTCAAACTTCAAACACAAAGAACACAAGGTCCCGCTAAACATATAGCCGCCAAAATACCCAATCCAAAGCATAACCCTAACTATATTTTTTTATTTTTTAAAACCCATATATATCTATGTAAAAACAAATCATATGTATCAATTAATGTATTGATGTTCTTTTTTTTTTAACAGAGAGCATGCCCCGTCCATCATCTTCATGGATGAAATTGATAGCATAGGATCTGCTCGTATGGAATCTGGAAGTGGAAATGGTGACAGTGAAGTTCAGAGAACTATGCTGGAGCTTCTCAACCAACTTGATGGATTCGAAGCATCTAACAAGATAAAAGTGTGTTTGAGCTTTTATTGATTAAAAATATTTGTGTTTAAAAAAATCTGCTTACGAATTTGGATGGTAATATTCTTTTGTGCTTTACTGGTTCTCTCAGGTATTAATGGCTACTAATAGAATTGACATTTTGGACCAAGCCCTTTTGAGACCCGGAAGGATTGATAGGAAGATCGAATTCCCGAATCCCAACGAAGATGTGAGCTGTTTGATCCGAAAACTTTATGAATCTTGTTTATTATAATCGTGCCTTATAATGATTTTATGCTATATACCATTGAATGCAAAATCTTCACAAAATACTTGCATCTGTTTCTCGGAAATTTTATTCTTTCATCTGATTTTGGTAGGCGTTTGGCATTACCACTCGCATTACTAATTGTTTGAAACCTTTTTCAGTCCCGGTTTGACATCTTGAAGATACACTCAAGGAGAATGAATTTAACGCGAGGGATTGATCTGAAGAAGATTGCTGAGAAGATGAATGGTGCTTCTGGTGCAGAACTTAAGGTGTGTCAACTTTTGTTTTTCGTATTCTATGCTTTTTGTTTAATCATATACTAGTATATTTTTGTTCTGTTTTTGCCTTTGTTTTTTTTTTTTCATGAATTTTCGTTATTTCTTTGCCAGGCTGTATGCACTGAAGCCGGAATGTATGCTCTGAGAGAGAGGCGGGTCCACGTTACACAGGAGGACTTCGAGATGGCTGTTGCCAAGGTCATGAAGAAAGAAACCGATAAAAATATGTCTTTGAGGAAGCTTTGGAAGTAGAGTTTAAATTAAATTTAATCTTCAGTTGGGAAATTCAGGGTATACGGAACGAGTCACGTACCAAGGTTATGATCGAATGAACATTACTAAAAACGATAATCCTATACGGCTATCTTTGACTCATACCAAGGTTATGATCGAACGAACATTAGTAAAAACGATAATCCTATACGGCTATCGTTTATTTGCAGTTCTTGACTGAACACTATTGGAAATACTCATGATCAATTGTGGTCAAATTTCATCTGTATCGAATTAATTAAATAAATATAATAAAATAAAATTATTAATTTTTTTATGGAATTATTTAATCTTTAAATTGTAATTACTCATTAAAATAACTACTCCACTCTGTATTTTAATCAGTAAAAAAAGATAAAAAGAATCGTTATCCATACCACCGACCCATTTCATAAAAAAATATGCCACGTGTGTAATCTTATCCATAAAGCGCAAGGGCTATTTAACACAACTATCTTTATCTATCTTATTCCCAGAAAATATCTTTATTCCTCTCTGATAAATCCCTAATTCCCAAATCCCTATCAATGGCGACCGCGTTTTCCACCTTCCGCACTCCGATCGTCTCCTCCGCCGCCCTCCCGGGCCCCGGAAAACCCGATCACAGCCGCAGATCCAGCAACTGGTGGGCCCCGATCTTCGGCTGGCAGTCGGATCCGGACTACATTGGCAGCCTGAGCACCAGCAGGAGCGAACCGGGTCGCGAGATCTCGGATCCGGAGCGGGCGAGGCCCGAGAAGAGCGCTTTCGTCGGCTGCTTCACGGAAGAGAAGGCGAAGGAGCTGCGCAAGAAGATGAGCGAGACGTCGGCTTTCCACGACGTGATGTACCACTCGGCGATCGCCGCCAGGCTCGCCTCCGACGTCTCAACCCGGCGCGGCCAGTGACTAAGATCAATCGGTAGATCGGCTTAATTAGAAGCGTAGAACGTAGTGATGTTGACTTGTAATTGACGTTGACTGCCTGAGATGCGTATTGTGTATTTGGTGCCTCTGTGTTTTTATTGTTGATGCGCCGTTTAGATGCGTACGTTGATCGAAGAAGAAAGGATTCTGATTTTAGAAATCGTGATTCTTGATTAGTTACTCTCAATGTGCTTGGCAAAAAACGTAAAAATAAATTAATTAAACTTGGAAAAAATTATCGATTTAGTCAAATAAAGAGGATCTTTTTATTTTATGTTTGGTACCACAAAGTTACGTTTTTTAAATTTCATCAACTAATGCTCAAAATCAATTCATTTTGATCCAATTTTCATCGAAAAATTCAAAAATTGCTTGAAATTGTGCACAATTTCATCAACTAATGCTCAAAATCGATTCATTTTGATCCAATTTCACCGAAAAAAAATTCAAAAATTGCCTGAAATTGCGCACGTGAGACGCACGTGACAATCATTTTAGGGATTTCCGGCGATCTAAGCCACGTGTCGCACTCTGATCGGGTGATGTTGTTTAAAAATTGAAGATGGCCGAGCAATCTTATATAGGTAATTGATACGATTTTGCAAAAAATATTATGGTTGAAAATTAGGGTTCTTCGTTAGGTTTCTGGAAATGATTTGAGGAGAATGATTCTAAACCTGTAATTTCTCTCCCTTTTATTATTCTAATTTAATTTTGTTTTTTGTTTATTTTATTCAACAATTTAACACGTGCCATCGTGTCATCCAAGTGTTTTTTTTTTCTTTTTAAAACATTCTTCAATCAGAATGCGCCACGTGGCTCAAATCGCCGAAAATCCCCAAAGTGATTGTCACATGGACAATTTCAGACGATTTTTGAATTTTTCTACGAAAATTGGATCAAATTGAATCAATGGGAGCTTTAGTGGATGCAATTGAAAAAACGTAACTTTGTAGTACTAAAAAGAAAAAGGTCCATCTTTATAGGACTAGATTGATAATTTTCTCATTAAACTTTTGTGGTTTAATTTGATTAAAATTTGTGTAATTGTAAAGTTCAAAAAATTTAGTGTTATAGGAGGTTAATCGTACCAACAAAAGAGTGTCTCGAGTGGAAGATTAAGTGCGTTTAGTGTACACGAGAGTGCGTGGGTGTGTGACACTCTAGTGAAGATAAAGCGCGTTGAGTGTACACGAGTGAAAACAAAGTGCGTGGCGGTGGCACAAATAATAGATTAGATTCCGCTAGAAAAGACACGAGTGAACCACAGTGGCCCCAAAGTGAAGACGAAGTAAAAGTGAGGTGCAAAAAATACGTGTTGATATAGTGGGGTCAGAGTGAGGAGAGTGCTACATTAATGGGGCAAGAGTGAAGATAAAGTAAGAGTGCGCTGGAAAAGAAAACACTGTGTTGAAACACAGTGAAAACAAAGTGGATTGGTTAATACAATGGGGTCAAGATATAACTTGTGTGAACTCATTGGTAATCGAGTCAGCCCATTAAAAATTGACTTCGACCCTCTTGAATGTGCACGAGTGAAAAGATAAGTATTGATACAGTAACGTCAAAATATCACTCTCGATGATTGTCAATGATAACTTAGTTGCAGCCTTGGAGGACGGAAGCGTTACTGTGATAATATTTATAAGTATTTAAGAAAAATGTGTAGTTTAGTTTATTAGTAATTTATATTTAAATTTTAACAAATTACACTTTCTAAATAAGGATAGTATTTTTTAACCATTTTTATTAATTGAAATATTATTAATTTTATAATTATAAAAAAAAATACATTTTAAAAATAGTAATTACTATAATACCCTTACTATAACTATTCACCTGCGTCTAATAAGCCTAATAAGCAGGAGTGATTTTGAAATATTACACAAGATTATAATTAAAAATAATAATATCTTAAATTAAATACAAACTTTTAAAATTATATTTTTATAAAAACCACCTTAATATTTAATATTCATTTCATATAATGAAGATTTAATAGTAGTATTACTTTTGTTATTTAAAAAAATCTTTTATTTACAATAAAAGGAAACCCTCCCTTTTAATTAGATTTATTTTAAATCTACGTACATTATTTTCATAAATTCTCAATAATTCAATTTTTAAATTAAAAAATGTTGTTGTGAAGAATATTGATGAAGATTAAATTGGTAGTGATTTGATTCTAAATAATTCGATTTAACGATTGATTAGACTTAAAATTGTGAGTTGTTTCTAACGATGTTATAGTAATTCGACCCAACAACCGTTTAGGCCTAATTATCTCACAAAATTCGATCTGGTAATGAAATAATTTGCAGAAATTTTTAAATGATAATTTTAAGTTGAAGAAAAAAGCAAGTCTAATTTGTAAATGATACAAGTAAAGATTTTCAGTTGAAGAATAAGTTTAGTTAATTTAAAAAAGTTGTCAGGAAATAAGTTGTTGAAGCGACTCATTGCAATTTGCACATGTTTTGGTGTAAGTTTACTCAATTATTGCCGACCAAAAAGGAACAAAAACATAGGATATGAAATAGTAACAATTTAATCACAGTTTATTATTATTGCTATCTTTTTTTTTTCTTCTATAATTTATATTGTTGAAATCAATATATTCAGCTGCACATGGTTGCCCATCAACACATCTCTCGATATCCATTTATTATTTTCTTAGTTTAGTTTATATATTCTCACCTAATTATAGAGTTGTATAAAAACAAAATTACCATAATTAAAACTTCTATTTAAAAGTTACAATCTCAACTATGTTTAGTATTATTATGTTTTTCAATGCGTAATTTTGAATAAAAATATTGTTGTATATGTGTGTGTATAAAATCATTTAATTTCACATGTTTTATTGTTAAATTATAAGATGTTTTTGATAATAATGTAAAATATGGGGGTGGAACAAAAATCTTTGGACCTCTCATCACCTTCCTGTGCAATCAATACTTTAGCATATGGGCACAGACCATGTGCAATGGTCCTCGGAGCAATTTTGTCATTTTATCTGTTTTTTATATTAATCTCTTCGTTTCACTAAATTATATACATTTTTATAAATATTTCACACTAAATAATTAATTTACAAATTCACTTAAAAAATAATCGAATGTGATATTCAATCAGTGTAAATATACTAAAAAATCCAATCATTAAAATAATTTGATTCTCTCTTTATTTTTCACTATTATATAAGAGATTAAAATAATTTTTAACTTGTTTTAAAAAATATGGAAGTAGAATGACCAAACTAGCCCTCGATCTACATGACATGCTACTGTATTATAAAACGAGGTTGTCAGAATGAGCATGTGTTTGTGCGGATAGAAAGTATCTCTTCTACCTCCCCCACCTAAATCGTATCGAATTATTGCAAATATTATTGTCCCAATTAAATAAGTAAAATGATTTTTTCAATTTTTAATTTTTATTATCAAAATTAATTAATTACATTCAACTCATAATTAATATTCCTACAATCCCCAGGATCATATATGCTAACCATCTCATTAAACCAAAACAGCTTGTCTCCACATTATTTTTGTGCATGTGCTGGAATCGCACGTGCCAACTCTTTTTCTTAACATAAAATTTTAGTACTACTACTTTTCTTACTTCAAATTAATAATTATTTTAAGTTTTGTCTGCCCAAATTTTACGGATTTCATTTACCGTTAGACAACTGGTACTCCTTTTGTAATAAAATTATGGTATGAGATGACAGCTAAAATTTGTGATGCAATATAAAATTGAAACAAATGACCGAACACGCTCTTGGCCTCTCGATCGTCGATTCGGTGAAATGACCAAAATGCCCCTGAGTCTCGCTTAGATTCAACTTGTTGCATCCTACACATCAAGGGCATTCTCGTGGAGAGCAAGCTCATAAATACCCCCACTCCCATCTTCGTTTTATTCTCACATCACACTAAACATATTTTTCAAGGAAAAAAAAGAAAAAGAGATGAAGATAGTGTTCTTGATTCTCTCCACAACACTACATTTCGCATTGTCATTTGGTGATGGTAAGTAACCATTTAATTGTTTAATTTTGCTTAACGAAAATATAATTTTACCCTTACTCTCTTTCCTCGCAGGCCAATTGCCCAATGGCAACTTCGAAAACGGCCCGAAGTCCTCCCAAATGAAGGGCACGGAGATCATAGATCCCGGGGCCATACCTCATTGGAAGATCAACGGCTTCGTCGAGTACATAAAGTCTAGCCAAAAGCAAGGCGACATGTTCTTGGTCGTTCCGGAAGGTTCCTCGGCCGTTCGTCTCGGAGACGAGGCTTCGATCAAGACAAAAGTCGACGTCAAAAGCGGAGTGTTCTACGCGGTCTCCTTTAGCGCATCGAGGACTTGTGCACAAGAAGAGACTTTGAATGTGTCCGTTTCGCCGAATAAAGAGGCCAAAGATTGGGGAATACTTCCCATCCAAACGGTGTATAGTAGCAACGGGTGGGACTCCTATTGTTGGGGCTTCTTGGCACAATCAAACCGAATCGAGATTACAATCCATAACCCGGGAGTCGAGAAGGACCCGGCTTGCGGCCCACTCATCGACTCGGTTGCTCTCAAAGCCCTAACTAACCCTAGAAGACAAAGAGGTGATTTTTTCTTTTGATCCTTTCAGTTCAGTTCAGTTCAGTTCAGTTCAGTTCAGTCCAGTTCAAACACATTGTCTTATATATATATTTTTTTGTATACTTAGGTAACATGTTGAAAAATGGAAACTTTGAAGAAGGTCCATACCTCTTCCCCAACACTAGTTGGGGTGTCCTAATTCCTCCAAACATCGAGGACGATCACTCCCCTCTCCCCGGATGGATGATCGAGTCGCTCAAGGCCGTGAAATACATCGACTCGAATCACTTTCGGGTGCCCGAGGGGAGACGGGCGGTCGAGCTCGTGGCCGGGAGGGAAAGTGCGCTCGCCCAAATAGTCCGAACCATTCCCGGGAAAGTTTACGAGTTAACGTTCCTTGTGGGCGACGCGAAGAACGCGTGCGAGGGGTCGATGATGGTCGTGGCTTCCGCGGGAAAGGATGTTCTCCAAGTTTCGTACGAGTCGAAGGGAATCGGAGGCTTCAAACGAGCGAAACTTAGGTTTAAAGCGGTGTCGGTTCGTACTAGGGTTAGGTTCTTGAGTGAATATTATCAGATGAAGAGTGACAACTCGGGATCTTTGTGTGGACCGGTGATTGATGATGTGAGGTTGGTTAGTATTCGATATCCGGGGCGTGTGTAATTAATTATCAAGGTTATTAGTGTATTATTTTTTACAATTTTTTAAATAGATCTTGTTGTGTAATTTTATTTAAAGTTATTAATATATTCAAGATTGAGTTTTATTCCGGTTTTTTGACCTTTAAATGGGTGATGGGAAAGTGAGGTTCAAAGTTGAATTTAAAGTTTTTTTACTTTACATATAACCAATGTTTTTAATGAATTGTTTCGTGTGAACGGAGGAGTACTTGTTTTAAAGAGTAGAGTATCATTATGTTTTAATTAATATAATTATTTTTGCAAGCATTAACTATTGTTAAGTACCAATTATTACATTTACTTTGAAAAAAAAAATGTGACTATTAATATAAGCGTTTAAAATAAATTTGTGAAGTATATCATAGAATAAAAAAAATTAACACAATTTTAAAATTAAAATTAAAATGAAAGTTAAATTAATTTTAAAAAATATGTTCCCTCCATCAAAAACAAATTAATATGCGAGCTGCCATATACTATATGTGACTGGTTTGTTTGGAAACAAATTTGCCCAATAATTTTTTAATTACATCAAATCAAATATTTAATTGTTGATTTTTCTATCGTACTACAAAATTATAAATGATGTTCTAATAATTATAAACTTATACTCCTCCAGCCATGAATAGATGTCATACTTTGCTGGAAACTGAGTTTAAGAAAATTATTATTTTTAAATTTTTTTAATTAAAAAGTATAGAGTAAAAATATATTTTAAAAGTAAAAAAGTAAAGTAGTTGGGAGTAAAGTTTAAAAAGTAAGTGAGGTAAAGTAAAATAAAATTGTACTATATTAAAATTAAAAAGTTAGAATAATTATTTCCTTTTTTGGGGTGTGTCAACTATTGTTGGACACCCCTAAAAAGAAAGTATGTCAAGTGTCTTTGAACCGAGAGAGTAATTATTTATTTAATCGTACAGTTATGTATGATAATAAAAAATTATAGAAAAGGTTCTATAACATATTGTTTTTATATATAATACTGACCTGGAGGGTAAAATTTCAAAATCATCTTCCAAAAAACAATAGCATTATAATTTTTTTTAATATTATTAAATATAAAAAATATTAATATTACGGCATCCACGGTTTTTTCGGTTGAAATTCAAATTCCCTCTAATTCTTAATTTCAAAGTATTTTTTGAAGTATTTTATTTTACAACTGTTGTTTTCTATATATCTTTTTTCCTCTATACAATTAAGTATTTTATTTTACAAGAATTTTATTTTACAAGTTCTTATATATCTCTTGTCCTCTATACAATTAAATATTTTATTTTACAAGAATATTATTTTACATGTTGTTTTCATTGAAATCTTTTACCATTGATATAAGTTCATCATTTAATTATTTCCTATATATCTCTTGTCATCTATACAATTGATATAAGTGTTTGAATTTTATTTCATCTTTTAATTATTTAGTATATATCCCTTCTCAAGGTTATAAAACAAAGTTTTTAATAAAGTACTATGAGAATATAGGACAGTCTCAAGGTTATAAAACAAAGTTTTTAATAAAGTACTATGAGAATATAGGACAGAGAGAGTATAATATTATTATATAGAATTTTTACTATATAAATTATAAATAATGTTCTAATAATTATAAACTTATAATTATTTATTTAATCGTACAATTATGTATGATAATATAAAATTATAGAAAAGGTTCTATAACACTATTGTTTTTATATATAATACTTACCTCCTATTCTTAATTTGAAGTATTTTATTTTACAAAGAGATCGCTCTTGCGATTCTTAATTTGAAGTATTTTATTTTAGCTATATAAAAAATATTAATATTATTTTTCGGTTGAAATTCAAATTCCCTCCAATTATTAATTTGAAGTATTTTATTTTACAAGAGATCGCTATTTCGATTCTTAATTTGAAGTATTTTATTTTAGCTGTTGTTTTCTTTGAAATCCAAATTTCCAAGTATTTTATTTTACAATTGATATAAGTGTTTGAAATAAATTTATTTATTCTACAATTGATATAAATGTTTAATTTTATTTCATCATTATTAAGTATTTTATTTTACAAGAATTTTACTTGTCCTCCATACAATGAAGTATTTTATTTTACAAGAATTTTATTTTACAAGTTCTTATATATTTCTTGTCCTCTATACAATTAAGTATTTTATTTTACAAGAATTTTATTTGAATCGCTGTTGTTTTCTATTGAAATCTTTTACCATTGATATCATTGATATAAGTGTTTGAATTTTAGTTCATCATTTAATTATTTCATATATATCTCTTGTCCTCTATACAATTGATATAAGTGTTTGAATTTTATTTTATAGTTTAATTATTTCGTATATATCCCTTCTCAATGTTATAAAACAAAGTTTTTTATAAAGTAATATGAGAATATGGGACAGAGAAAGTATAATATTATTATATAGAGTTTTTACTATATAAATTTTGAGTGAAGTTTACATATGAACACATCCATGTGCACTTGTTTAAGGATAGTTTCGTCATTTCATATGCCCTTTATAAAACACTCCCAACTACGCTTCATAAGGGCATTCCCAATGCGAGAGGTAAATATGGTGGCAAACTCAAATTTTGCCATAAATTTTACTTTCAATCTCAATTTCACTTTAATCATATTCATCAAATTTTACCTCAAAAAAATATTCTTTTAGAATTATTTTAATTTAATTATTATTTATATTAAAATAATATATAGTTAAAATTTTAATTTAAAATTAATTTTTAAAATAATATAAAAATTATACAAAATAAAAATGTAATACATTAATAAAATAATTAAAACATAAAAACTAAATATTATATAAAAATTATGGCAATAACAACAAAAAAACATAATTAATCCTAAAAATATAAATTAAATATAAATTAATTTTATGAACTAAAAAAATCTTTCCAAAGATTTTCAATCAAAGCATTTCGAAGTTCCAGATGAGTATTTGAATCTCTGATATCTGAATGGTATCGACTTGAGCAACTGAAAATTATGCAGAAATCTAATCAAACTCAATTTGAAAATCACCCCAACTCTTTCTCTCAATATTTTGATGGCCTTGGAGGTGGTGATGAAAGTGATATTGGACCGTATTAAAATCTGTTTGTATTAATGTTCAAGTTCTATTCTATTTGCTTATCTTATTTTGTATTTTGTAATATGTAATTTGTATTAAAATTTGTAGTATTAATGTAATTTGTATTATTATATTTCAATTTGTAAGTTTTATCAAAAATTATGTCAAATAATATTATTATATATATATATATATATATATATATATATATTAATTTTTCATATTTTTTATCAAAATGTAAAAATTATAAATTAAAATCAACACATACTATTATATTTACATTTATATATATTTAACAATTAATTTAAATATATATATATATATATATATATAATAATAATAAGTTTTCACCATGAATAGTGTGATGAGGCAAATTTGCCTCATACTATTTACAATGAAAAAATGCCACAATATTTTACTCCACCGTTGGCGTGATGAAATGGGACTTGGGGAGGCAAAATTTGCCGTTGCCTCCACCATTGAGAATATTCTAACCACGGTCGGGGATCGATTAACTCGAGACACTGATTTGTCTCGTTGATCGATTTATCAGGTTTGATGCTTCGCTGAACTTTGAAATGACCGAATTGCCCTCCACCGCGACCATAAAACGATGTTGTCAGCACTAAGCATGTGCCCCCTTCTTCTGCATACCTTCCTCAGCTAAATCGCTTACCATAATTGAATATTGCCGAAACATGCGATAGTTATAATTTGCTAGGACATGTGTCCTCAATTATGAGGCCATCGATTCCTAATAATGTTTTTTTTTTATCAAATTTAAGTTCCTGTCAGAAAGTCGTAAATAATATTCTTGCAATCCCTTTGATCATGGTTGTAACTAAATCGGAGATTGTCTCACCATAATTCATATTTTGATTATTTCATTGTCGACCATTGCATGTGCTGTAAATTGTAATTGCACGTGCGTGCATTTTTTCTATCCCTATGGACTCGATATTCTATTACTTTTTTTAAAATTAAATTTCGATTAGTTTAATTACTATAACGAGCTGAGCTGATTGGTTTGAGTTTAACGAGCTTTACCGCGGAATGCATTACCCTGGGGTGTGTGTATGATATTGGTCCTGCGACAAAGAAAATGCCTTTGAGACATATTACCAAAATACCCCTCATAAGTTGAAATATTACCAAAATGCCATTGAGTTTGAATGTTTGATAAATATTCCTCACAACCCAAAACAAGCACCAACTTCCTCTACTCATTACCCTAAAACAAAAATCAGGTGAAAAATAAGAAGAGAGATGAAGATAGTGCTCTTGATTCTCTTTGCAACTCTACATTTTGCACTGTCTATTGGTAATGGTAAGTAAACTATCTAATACTGTTATTTATTTTTTGTTAATACTACCTCTGTCCCATAATTATAGTTACACTTTTTTTGTTATTTGTGAAGGAAGTGTGACTATTGCTTTGGGACAGAGGTAGTATGTTCACATAATCTGCTCGAACATAGCGAACAAAGTCGATCACCAAATGCTTGATCGATTCTTAGCACATAGTTCAATTTTCCGACAATTTTTTCATACCTTTCTCACACAAATATAATTAAAATTTCCAGAAAATTACATACTAGCTAAGTCTGTCTCGTAAAAATAGTCACACTCACAAAATATAAAGGAGATGTGACTATCACACAACTATTCTTAGAAACCGCTTCATCTAAAAGCTCGAACTGGTAGAGAAGTTGGACTTCTTTACACTTATATTAATGGGCCGAATATATTCTCCAATACTCCCCCTCACTTGTGGGCCAATTTCAACCTCTTTGGGGAGGCCCAACAAGTGGATAATTAAATCGGGTGGAGTCGCCACTGGCAGGAGTCGAACCCAGGACCTTGGATTATCCCAAGGCTCTATATCCATGTTAGATGCCGCATCATCCAACAGCTCGAACTGGTAGAAAAGTTGGACTTCTTTACACTTATATTAATGGGCCGAATATATTCTCCAATAATTATTATTATTATTATTATTATTATTTTCGCAGGTTTGTTGCCCAATGGCAATTTTAAAAACGGCCCGAAGTCATCCAGATGAGATGAAAGGCACGGAGATCATCGATCCCCGCGCCATACCTCATTGGGAGATCAACGGCTTCGTGGAGTTCATAAAGTCGAGCCAAAAGCAAGGCGACATGCTCTTGGTTGTTCCGGAAGGTTCCTCGGCCGTTCGTCTCGATCAAGACAAGTGTCAATGTTACAATTTGCAAATGGAGTGTTTTATTCGGTCACCTTTAGTGCGTCAAGGACTTGTGCACAAGAAGAAAAGTTGAACGTGTCTGTCTTGTTAGGATTTATATAATCCAACAAGGGTTAAAGGAAAGAAAAAGATAAAAGTAGAGAACTTGTGGTATTAGAACAAAATAAGCGTGATAAGCATTATCTAAAATATACAAGAGAGATGCTTTATATAGCCAAAACAAAAGGTAAACCCTAATCCTATAAACAAAATATAAACAAAAGGTAAACCATAATCCTATAAATATAATAACTACTATATTCTAACACTCCCCCTCAAACTCACGATGGTACAGCAAGAAGCATCGAGAGTTTGTCAACGAAAAATCTATGAGCGCAACCATATAATCTCAGTCGTAGTGGAAGCCTTAGCACGATACTCTGCCTCGGTGGATGGAAACAAAAGACTCTGAAGCCACATCCAAACGAACACCAATTGACTGCAACGAGTCCTCACTAGGAGCCATTGGAAAACAAGCGAAACCGAAAACGCCAACAACCAAAACGAACATAAATAATTAACCAAAGCGAACACCAATTGACTGGCGAAACCGAAAACGCCAACAACCAAAACGAACAGAAAAAATTAACCAAAACGAACACCGATTAACCAAAACGAACCAAAATTAACCAATAACCAAAACGAACCAATTAACCAAAACGAACCAAAATTAACCAATTAACCAAAACGAACCAAAATTAACCAACAAACAAAACGAACCAATTAACCAAAACGAACCAAAATTAACCAAAACGAAAAAATCGGGGCTTCGCCCCGAACCTTGAACAGGGGCGCGCTGCCCCCCATACCATGTTAGGTTTAGATGATTGATGGCTCTGATACCATGTTAGGATTTATATAATCCAACAAGGGTTAAAGGAAAGAAAAAGATAAAAGTAGAGAACTTGTGGTATTAGAACAAAATAAGCGTGATAAGCATTATCTAAAATATACAAGAGAGAGGCTTTATATAGCCAAAACAAAAGGTAAACCCTAATCCTATAAACAAAATATAAACAAAAGGTAAACCATAATCCTATAAATATAATAACTACTATATTCTAACAGGTCTCACCTAATTTAGAGCCCGACGATTGTGCTATTTTGCCCATCCAAACAGTGTATAGTAGCAGTGGGTGGGATTCTTATTGTTGGGCTTTCTTGGCCCAATCCAATCAGATTCAGATCACTATCCATAATCCAGGAGTTGACATAGTCCCGGCTTGCGGCCCACTTATTGATTGGGTTGCTCTCAAGGCCCTAAACAACCCAAGAATTCCAAAAGGTGACTTTTTTTATTTATTCTATCAATTTAAACAATCTATCACTTTAAAATATTATTTTAATTATACTTTATCAACTAATGAACTTTTTAAATAATTTTACTTTTTACTTAAAATTAATTTACTTTAAAATTTAAAAATACAATTTTACTATTTAATTTTTAGTAAAAATGTCAAAAAATAACATTTTATAGTGTAGAGTATTTAATACTACATTTGTCTCGGACTAATTGTCATCTCTCTTTTGTAAATTACAAATGAGCGAGAACCATTCATCCGTGACTAGTACTACTGTTATTGAGACATTTTCCGTGGGACACATAATAGTCCATTAACCTCTATAAATTAATATTTCATAAATTAATATAAATTTTCTAAATTAATAAAATCTTGAAATCTTAACTTGGTCTTTTGAGTTAATAAAAATGCTCGATAAATTAATAAATTTTTACGATCTCAAGATTATTAATTTATAAAGATTTTTTCGGTTATACTTTATGTAACATCTATCTTATACAAAAAATGTAGGTGACTTGATGAAAAATGGCAACTTTGAAGAAGGTCCATACATCTTCCCAAACTCAAGTTGGGGTGTCCTAATTCCCCCCAACATTGAGGATGATCACTCCCCCCTGCCCGGATGGATGATCGAGTCCCTAAAAGCCGTGAAATACATCGATTCCGGTCACTTTCTGGTGCCCGAGGGCACACGGGCAGTCGAGCTGGTGGCCGGAAGGGAAAGTGCACTCGCGCAAATAGTCCGAACCATTCCCGGAAAAGTTTACGAGTTAACATTCCTTGTGGGAGATTCGAATAATTCTTGCTCAGGGTCGATGATGGTCGTGGCAGGGAATCGAAGGTTTCGATCGAGCTAAACTTAGGTTTAAAGCTCTAACAACTCGTACTAGGGTAATGTTTTTGAGCGAATATTATCACATGAAGAGTGATAACTCGGGTTCTTTGTGTGGACCGGTGACTGATGATGTGAAATTGGTTAGTATTCGATATCCGGGACGTGTATAATTGTCGTGTTTTAAAGTGTATTATTTGTTTTTATATTTTTTTTATTTGAATTATAATTTATTTATACAATGCTTTTAAATTATTTATAAACATATGAAAGTGAGTAATTGGTTGAATACTTGAGAACCTTAAATTTTAAAGTTCAAACGAGTTAAGAAAAAACATATGAAAATGAAGTTAAGTATTTAAATTTATGTAATTAACCTAAAAAAAACATATAAGTAAAGTTAAAAAATAAGAAATTTGAAATCATAACTTGTTTATTTTTATTTAGGCAAAATGTTTATACCATCAAATATTCTTAAATTTCTTCTATTTTGAAATAAATATAATTAATACTATACTACGTCATACTCCATTTGAAATTGTCTCTCTTACTATTTCTAGTGTCACATTAAGCTCAATAATTATAACTATACAAACCTATTATTAGTAGTTTTTTTGTCAATGCTAATGTCTCATAACTTTAAAATTTTTAAAAAATAACGTATTTAATGCCTTTTTAAGGAATAAATGTAATTGCAATATTTAATTTTTATTTTATTTTATAAATAAATATAATCAAAGGAAAAATAAATATTTTCTCCCTTTATTTTCTCGATAATATTTTCTCTATTTATTTTTGGTAAAATAAATTAAAATCCGAGTAACATATTCATTACCCTATCGGGAGAAAACAGTCATCGCCTCCATTTCCCCATTTTCTCATTTCATCGTTTCCGCGTAAAATTTGATTACCGTACACCTCACCTGAGATCAAACCCATCACAACCTGATCCGGATCATGTGGAGGAGGCTCGCTATCCAGATTCGGGTTCTCGCCGCGAGTCCCGTCCGATGCGCCGTCGGATCTTCGGCTGCTCCGGTGAATGTCCTCCGCACATTCTCCGCTGTACCTCGCTATTTCTCGACGGAATCCGGTGCGTGTTCCAGCTAACCTTATGCCATCATTTGTGTGTGTGGATTTTAACTGATGAATATTAATTTATTATCCTCTATATTTGTGCGAATGATAATAATATCTGAATCTGATTATATCCAATATGGTTTAGTAGTGAATGCGAGTGCAATCAGAGTTGAGGATATAATGCCGATTGCTACCGGCCATGAGCGCGAAGAGCTCGAAGCCGAGCTTAAAGTTAGTGCACTGTTATTTTATCGATTTATATTTCGTTGAAGCTGAGTAATTTGGTTGTTGTGTGAGTTTCTTTATATTACCTTTTCACTGCATTTTCTTGTTTAGGGGAAAGACCTTGCAGAAATTGATTACCCGGAAGGCCCCTTCGGAACAAAGGTCGGTGTTCTTATAGACTATAGTTGAATTGCCTGCATACTCTGATCTGTGTGAATGAAAATTCATGTGTAGCATGAAAAACAATGCCGACTCTGATTAGAATTGCCCCGTTAGTTTATTGTAATTTATCTCCATTGTAATATTTGTTTTAAGAATTGGAGCGGGATAATCAATCGAAGTTGTAAGTAGAAAACAGGAAACAAAGCCCTTTGTATATTTTTGTTTTTCTAAGATGAAAATGTCATTCACTTCTTCACAGCAAAATCCTTCACCTCTGAAATTACAGTTTGATTGTTGTTCTTCTTATTATTATTATATTTTTATTTAGACTCCTTTGTTCTGAAATGCAAGTTTTGCGCCCGCAGGAAGCGCCTGCCGTGATAAAGTCTTCTTATGACCGAAGAATTGTGGGATGCCCTGGAGTCGAAGGGGGTGAGTCTTTATCCTTCTTCTCTTCTTATAAATATTGCACTCTTGCAATTCTGTTTGTTCAAAAGGTTTCTGTTTTTCTTTTTTTCCTAAATTACCTTACTACTGATCAAAATCTGAACAGAGGACGAGCATGACGTGGTTTGGTTCTGGCTAGAGAAAGGCAAGCCTCACGAATGCCCTGTGTGCTCACAGTGTTTTGCGGTATGTGTAAAGAGGTCTTAAATTAACCAGTATTTTAGGTTAAACAATTTGGTAATTAATCGATACTTAAGTTTTCATTTCCCTCGTGATTAGTTCGGTGAACATGAGACGGAGTCATATTACTGTTTCCTTGAGAATTAAGCTGTGTTTTAATTTTTAGTTTTGTTTGATTTCAATCGGATTCTTTTTATGGTTGACAGTTGGAAGTGGTGGGCCCAGGCGGATCTCCAGACGGGCACACGGAGGAGGATGAAGACGGTCATCATCACTAGATACAGACGGGGTATGATGTCATTATACTCTGCAGAATAAGACACTGGGTTTTGGTTGCGGTAACTAAACGTTAACATATTTTTGTCCTGTCCGAATATAAAATTGACGCCCTTCGTTAGATACATGAATTTCATCATTTCTACCGTAGGATGTCAATAATTGATTGCAACAAACATTTTAGTATTTGCTAGCCGTGTTTGATTGTCCTACCAAACATGATGATCTGCAATTGTGTTGAAGATTCTCCATCTAGTTCTGAGAATCTCGAAAACATATTTTGGGTTATCGGAGTATTGTATGTTTACGTCTGGATCAAAAGAAATAACAAAACTAAGGACCAGTTCTTTTAAATCAAAAGAAATAACAAAACTAAGGACCAATGTTTTTAACTGAAATTGGCTAAATTGAAATTAAAATTTGAACTGAATTAAATTAATTTTTTTTTATAAAATATTACTAATAATGCACAAAAAAACTATGCACCAAAATATCCGATTAGAGAATCCATCCCGTCTTTGTCTTCCTCCTCGGGAAAGGAATACGACCAAAAGATCTCACTACTCCTTTCATCAACCAAAACATGGGCTGAGTTAAAACTTGTGTCCCATTCGTGGTGGGCCAGCACGTCCCCCATCTCCGTCTGTTGCTCTAGCAAGGCCCAATCAGATTGCCGACTGGGAATAGCCTCTGAAGGACGCTCAAGCAGGTGGGCCCTCCTGGCGTGTTTTCTTAGCTCAGCATAGTTTCCATTGAAATTGCAAGTTTCTAGAGAACAGTTTCTGGGTTTGGAGTTCATGAGTCTTCGAGCGGGACTTATCACATCCCCACCAGTAATAGTTCCGCGGCAAATGGGACACAACAAGATCTTAGACTGCGATGATGATGATGTTGACTTTTGTAACTGGTCGAGACAGTTGGAGAGTCGGTAGCTTGTGTCGCAGATGAAAGGTCGACAACCCTTTTCACGGGATGAGCAGATCAACAACACGGCGTTGTGGGGGTGATCCATGCAGATAGGGCATCGAGCTTCCTCCCAATCCTTTTCGTCAAAAGATAAGGCAGACGTCCTTGTATCTTTTGGCATTGTTGATAAGGCTACGTTTTTTTCTTAATAATCTGTGCACGAGGGTAATGAATTGATGTGAAGGGCTGATCAAGTCCTGTTTGATATAGTAAAGACAATGAAACATCGATGAACACAGCACATTCTTATCTGAGGGTAGAAAATAGTAAGCTGAACTGAACTTAACTTAATAAGTCTTAACTCAAGTAAAGTGAAATTAAGTCTAAAAGAACCGTCTAAGTACCGCAAAAGCAATTCTCACCACAGTATGAACATTTACGCGTAATTGATTCTGATGACATTCTTATTCTGATAAAGTTAGATTTCTCAATTTCTAGCTCAACGCACAAGACACTTTTACACACAGCCTACTGCGTGTTCTACCACAATTCGAACGAGCAATCTCGACTGAGTTGACCCAAAAAAATCCCTGTTATTTCTCATGACGAACACTCAAAATCCCCAAATCACCAAAAAAAACACAACCGAAGCAAAATACAAACAATCGTTAATCATACTCCAATAATGAAAACTACAAATAAAGCATCGGTTCAGTATCTTCAAAGACGATTATTTTTTCATTAAAATAAAAATCAAAAACCAAAAACCTCGAACTGTAAATCGCGTGCGATCGACATCAAGCAACAATAACCGCATATCATAAAATTCTCTGAAAAAAAAAAGATCTCACAAAAACTAACACATGAACGAGACGAAAAGTAAATCCATCGCATGTAAAAAAAACGCAGTAAAAAAAGCTCAGAGAAATCGTGCTTACCGGCTCGGTTGAAATTGGGGCTCTCGAGGGAAAACTATGTGAAAACTAAGGAGGTATTTGTTAGAGGTAGGAATTTTTAAGACTTTTTAAAGTCTAGGTATTTAATTTGGATTTTCAAAAGTTTTTAAAAATCTTGAGTATTCAATTTCGATTTTAAAAAGTCTATGAAAATTATAGGTATTCAAAAGTTAATAAATTTTAAAACTCAAATTTCGATTTTAAAAAGTCTTTAAAAATTTATAGGTATTCAAAAGTTAATGAATTTTAAAACTCATTAAATTTTATTGAATTTTCTCTTAAAGATTTGTACACTTTAAAATTATTCAAAAGTTAATGAATTTTAAAATTAATTGGATTTTATTGGATTCTCTCTTAAAAATTCGTACTTTTTAAAATATCTAATAATGAGAAGAAATTTACATAGATTTTTAAATTATTATTAAAAATAAAACTTTAAACATTATATAAAAATTACATTTTATATTTAAATCTTTTCTATAAACTATATTATTATTAAAAATAATAAGACTTTAAAAAATTATAAAAAAAATTATACTTATTTTTTCTTTTATTAAAAAATTATATTAGTGAATTATTATTAAAAAATAATAAAATTTGAAAAATTATGTATAAAAATAGAAAAATGAAGAATATTGTTTAATATTTTTTTATAAAGTATACTATTTGTATCAATAGCGCAAAAATTAATCAACAAGTAAATTTGTATCACTAATATTAACCCAAAAATACAATATAATCTCAATTGAATATACCTTCTTAAAACTCAAAACTCCAAAGGGTTGATTTCAGACTGCGGGAAGGGGAGGGAGAAGCTATTTATAGTTAATAATTTGTTGAATTACGAAATCGCCCTCCCTTTGTAACTTAATCTTTTCAATATTACAAACTAATTAAATACACTAAACTTTTGTGATCCCTCCTTAGTAGTGAATGCGAGTGCAATTAGAGTTGAGGATATAATGGCTATTGCAACCGGCCATGAGCGCGAATAGCTCGAAGTCGTGCTTAAAGTTAGTTCACCTTTATTTATCAGTTAGTCAATTTCTTTTTCATTGAAGCTGATCGATTTGGTTGTTTCTAGTGAGTTTTGCATAATCCTTTTTCTGCATTGTAAATTTGTAATTCATCTACGTGTTCTTATTACTCCATTTGTCCCAAAATAAATTTCATTTCAAGTTTTGCATGACCGAAGAATTGTGGGATGCCCCAGAGTCATATTTGATTGTTCTACCAAGCATTTGTCGAAGATTCTCGATCTATTTAGTTCATGTTTTTTTTACTTAATTTCAGTCAATTTCAGGTGAGTTCAGATTTTTTCAATTCAATTCAATTAAATTTATTTCAAAATAAATTAAAATAAAATAAATAAAAAATAATTTGAATCTATAATATTAAGTATAAAATCTAGTTAATTTTAAAATATTATTAATATTTTAAAAAAATATTTAACAATTTATAAAAATTATTATTATTATTATCAGAAAATTCATTCATCACTTCAGTTAAGATTCATTCAGTTCAGAGTAAAAAAAAAACAGAGCCTTACTCTAGCTTCGACGTCCGAAATCGAAGACCGATGGAAATGTCTACAACTACCACCAGACTCTACTGGGATGACGATAGCTCCAACTTCGATTTTCATAGAAAAAACTCAAATGGGACGACGATAGCCTGACCTTTGATTGTAACCGAAAATCCTCAAAAAGTTGTCGTACTCGTCGTCCCAGTTACTAATACTCGATCGGGTTCTGAGTATCTCGGAAACATAGTTATGGGAGGTCTTGCTGGTTCATGTTTGAACAAATTGAAGCTGTAGAGCAAAAGAAATAACAGCACTAACAAATCATAAGTTTCTAAGTATGTACTTCCAAATAATCAAACAACCAAATTGTAATGTTCCTAAATGCAATAAAATAAAAATGCAATTTTAACATCATACCCTTCCTTTGAATCCAGCTGTCTTGGAGACCCATTGAAATGTCTACAACTAATACCACAAATTACTGGGAGGACTATAGTTCCAACTTCCATTTTCATAGAAAAAATTCAAATCGAGACGACGATTGCTCGACCTTTGATTGTCATTGAAAGAACTCAAACCAAGAAGACGATGCAGTCTGTCCAAGCTCTGGTGGACCAGAACGTCCCCCATCTCCGTCTGTTGCTCTAGCTCCGCCCAATCGGATTTCCGACTGGGAATAGCCTCCGAAGGCCTCTCAAACGGGTGGGCCCTCCTGGCATGTTTTCTTAGCTCAACATAGTTTCCATTGAAATTGCAAGTTTCTAGAGAACAGTTTCTGGTTTTGGAGTTCATGAGTATTCGAGCAGGGCTTATCACTTCCTTACCAGTGACAGTTCCTCGACAAAGCGGACACAAGATCTGAGATTGAGATGGTGCTGACTTTTGTAACTGGTCAAAACAGTTGGAGTGTCGATAGCTTGTGTCGCAGATGAAAGGCCGACAACCCTTTTCACGAGATGAGCAGATCAATAAAACTGGGTTGTGGGGGTGATCCATGCAGATGGGGCATCGAGCTTCCTCCCAATCCTTTTCGTTCCCAGAATTGGTGAGCTCTGAGATCTTGGAATAAGGGCACGACATGGCACGACAGTCCAAAGACGAGGCAGACGAGACCCTTTTGTCTTTTGGCATTGTTGGTAAGGGCTGATTGAGTCCTGTTTTTGATATAGTAAAGACAACGAAACATCAGTGAACACAAAGGCACATTCTTATTTGAAGGTAGAACACAGTAGGCTGAATTGAACTTAATTTAACTCAACTTATTGGACTTGAACTGGTTCAAAAGAACAGAGGCTAACTACCCAAAAGCAATTCTCACACATTACCAACATTTATGTGTAATCGGCGTGCTGAGATTCTGACGACATTCTTATTCTGATAAAGCTAGAATTCTCGATTTCTACCTCTACACAGCCTAATATGTTCTACCACAATTCGAACGAGCAATCTCGATAGATTTGACCCGATATAAATCCTCTGTTATTTATCACCTCCAACACTCAAAATCCCCAAATCACGAAGAACAACACAACCCAAGCAAAATACAAATAATTCCTACCCCAATAATGAAAACTACCGTTCAATATCTTCGAAGAAGACAATTAATTTTTCATTAATTAAAAAAAAATAAAACACCTCGAACAGTAAATCACGTGCGATGGACATCAAGCAACAATAAAACCATCATAATTCTCAAAAAAAAATCTCGCCAAAGCTAAACGAGAAGCGAATCGATCTCACGTAAAAAACACAGGAAACAAAGGCTCCGAGAAATCGTGCTTACCTCGGCCCGGCTCGATTGAAATTGGGGTTTTGCGAGGAAAAGGTAAAACTAAGAACTCCGGGGTTTGATTTCAGAAACTGGAGGGAGATGCTATTTAAGTATTTATAGCTAATAATTTGTTGAATTACGAAATTGCCCTCCTTTTTTGTACCTTAATATTTTGGGAAAATATCTATAGCATCATATTCCATGTCAAATTCAGTAAGTAGTTATTTATATTTAAAAATTATCAAAAATAGTCCTTTTGACATTCTATTATAGGTTAAAACACGACGTTGCACATGTAACAAAATTAAATTTTGGTAAACCAACTACACCAATAACCATCAAATATGAATATATTGAACCATTAATATATTTGTACTATTACATATTATATTAATATTAAATAAATAAATAAATAATAAAAATTTAAAAAAATATAATTAAATAAATATTATAGTATAATAATAATAATATAATATTAATTTTAATTAAATACAAAAATTAAATTATATTTTAAATTAAATAAAAAAATCATTTTATAAATAAATTAAACATCAAATAAAATTATAAATTATTTTAATAATATATTAAAAATAAAAAATAATTACCAAAAAAAAAATTCATGCCTTTTTTTAATATTATAATTTTAATTATTGAAATTAAATTAATAATTATTAATTAATTAATAAATTTAAAATACTGAATTATTAAATAAGAATTATATTTATTTTTAATTTTATTATTATGTTTTTATTAAAAAAAATAACGATTAATTATTTAATCAAATTTATCATGATATTCAAATTAATTAGTATTTACTTAATTTTAAAATTATAATTATTAATTAATTAATTGATTTTTTATATATTTTTTAATAAATTATTATTATGATTAAATTTATAATTATCATGAAATAATTATAGTATTTTATAATTTCACATTCTAATTGTTATAATTCATTTGTTTGGTATAATAGTAAATTTTTTATTTTAAATTCTAATAGACCCGAGTTCTAATAGGTTTTTGCAGTTAACCTATTATAGCAAGTCAAAAGAATAATTTTGATAATTTTTAAAGATAAAAAAAACTTATAGGATTTGACTTCCGAACAAGACTATATGTGATATTTTCCTTAATATTTTCATCAAATACACTAAACTTTTTTTTTTTTTATAAGGAAGAGAGACGAGAAACTCTTCCCCACTCAAGAGATGCGCTTAAGTAACAGACACATGTGAGAGAGAGTCAACATGTCTCACATCAGGACAAACTTCATAATATTTCAACATGTTTCGCCCGAGATTCGGAAATCAAGACAGACTTCATAATATTTCAATAAAAATTTGTCCACTCGAGTTTCTAATCCTGCATCACCGAATAATTACACCTACATCACCACAAACTTTACTAACGTTCATAAAAAATGTTACTTTCTCGTATAGTAAATTAAATGAAGCTAGAGAAAGGCAAGACTCACAAATGCCCCAATTGCTCATAGTGTTTTGCGGTATGTGTAAGAGGTCTTAAATTAACCAATATTTTAGGTTAAACAATTTGGTAATTAATCCATACTTTAGTTTTCATTTCCCTCGAGAACACGAGACAGAGTCATGTTACTATTTCCTTGAGAATTAGCTGTGTTTTATAGTACTTCTTAGTTTCGTTTTTGTTTTCAATCGGATCCTTTTTATGGGCACACGGAGGAGGATGAAGACTGTCATCAACACTAGATATAGATGGGTATGCATATGTTGGCATTATACTCTGCAGGATACGATACAGGCGGATACTCGTTAAAATATAAATATAAACGCTAAGACGCCGATTGTTAGACACATGAATTTCATTAATATGGTCTAGGTTTGGGCGAACACTCGCGTTGCATTTTTCTTGGGTTTGCTAATTACTTCACTCGGCGAGACGCGGGGGAGTTGGTTCACAGAGACCTATGATTATATTCTCAATGAATGACACTAATATAGAAAAATATCGATTAGTTTTATTTATTTGATTTCCTGATCCGTGCCAGATATCTCCAACAAAATTGCACTAATATAGAAAAATATCGCTTAGTTTTATTTATTTGGTTCCTTGATCCGTGCCAGATATCTCCAACAGGTTTTGAGCATCTATACATATTGATACTGGGATGCGGCTATTGCCTCAAGGGCTATAAAAAGGCCTTCCCTAAAGTGCGAGGAGGACTCTCCACCTTGCATTAGGCGTTGGTAACGACAGTGAGTTCCGGCTTTGATTTCAAAATCTCCATAGCTCTTGGGATAACTCATCACAAGATGTTTGAACAGTTCGAGTCTCTCCTAAGGCCTGATATCGCGGTGTGCAGCTTTAATAGGTCGCTGACCTCTTCTCGTTCGAGAAAAATGTTTCGTACTCTACGTAGGCCCCATCCGATTCAGAGTGAAGTTAAATATTAGTATAATTTTAAACTTAAGAAACAATATAAAAATATTTATTTCATTTGATATATATGATATGTCTATTGATTTTGAAAAAAAACCCATACTTTTAGTTGAAATTAATAAATAATTAAATTGTAATCTTGAACAAAAAAAATTATACTTCGAGTTAAGTTGAAATTAATAAATATATAAAAAGTTAAATATTTGTAAAAATTAAATTTAGAATTCAATATTAATATTAATGAAATATTAATTTAGAGGATGAATATAATTTAATATTAATTAAGAGGATGAATATAATCAGCTGTGAGATTGTGCGTTGTTCAACATTTGGATATTTTTTATTATTTTTTAAAATATTAAAAATTATTGGGTATTTGCATACTCATACCCAATAAATTTAGGTAAAGAATCGGTTACGGAATTCATCCACTGGATCGAGCCTTCATTGATGGGTACCACTTAAATGGTGTCATGTAGAAAACACACCCGCTTCACCTTTTTGATGAACAATTGAATCAAAATGCCTCAGATCATAATCCACACTCCAATCATAATCCACACTTTTCATTTTTGTTCATCATTTAAAATAATGTAGTACTTTTCATTTTTGTTCATCATTTAAAATAATGTAGTTTAAAACATAAATATATAAAGTAATAGATTAAATCGTTGTTCAACTATATTATATTTTAATCCACGATTAATCAACCGTTTAAAACCTAGATATATAATGTAATGGATTAACTTTTACGTTAGAGATAGTTATCATCATTTACTAAAAACATTACAAAAATTAGTTGAATGTTAGTGAAACTACATTATCAAATACTCTAATTACATAAACAACAAATAATACTGTAGAAGATAAAATAGAATCCTAATGGAAATATATAATGTAATGGATTAACTTCTACGTTAGAGATGCATTTTATCTATTTTATTTTTATAAGTCTTTAAAATATTAAAAATTATTCTAAACATACCATCAAAATTTGGTATATTTAAAAATCAAATTTTACATCAATTTAATTTATAAATTTTCTTTTTATTTTAATTGTCACACTTGTTTTTAATTAATAAAAATTAATAAAAAAGTATGACTATTATTACGAGATAAATGTAATATATTTCATCTATGGGCCCGCGTCCGTGTGACTAGATGGTCCGGGCATCTATGGGCCCGCGTCCGTGTGACTAGATGGTCCGGGTTTTGGCGAACACTCGCGTTGGGCAATAATGGCTTGGATGTCAATAATTGATTGCTAGTCGTGTTTGATTGTTCTACCAAAGCATTTGTCGAGGATTTTCGAAAATATTTTTCTCAAGTTATTGGGTAATAATGACTTCGGAAACGTATTGGGAATTTATTCGATCAACTAATATAAATGTCAAACTAACCAACTATTCTAATAGTTTGAGCTGTTAGATAATGCGGTTTCTTATTTATTTGAGCAAATTGTAGCTAGCTCAAAAGGAAATAAATCCACTAACAAATCATAAGTTTCTAATAGTGCAAATAATCAACAACTGTGCTTAAATAGCGAGTATAAATGTAATAAAATTAAAATGCAATTTTATATCTCCATCAAAATAATTTGAACTTACTCTTCCCGACATCCGAAATTTGAATCCGGCTGTCTTGAAGACCCATGCAAATGTCTACCAGAAGATCCTATAGCTCGACCTTTGATAGCTCACTCTTGGTCTTGAAGCCGAACCATTGTCCCTACGATGATTTGATCTCGACCGTTGATTGGTTTCTTCATTTTCAATATTAAAATAACTCGATCTGGACAGGAGTCTCAAATCCCCCAAAGCATAATCCACTTCATCATCCGACAGAGACCCCAGCAAACCAATAACAGTACTTGTCGAGGAGGAATGAATCCTTTCATCAACAAAAATGTCCTCGATATCTGATATCCCACTTGGGAAATCGGGAATAATCCCGTTACTCCACAAATCGTTGTCGTACACTGACACATCGCCCAAGTCAATATATGGGGCCCAGTCGTGCTGGGCATCTGATTGGTGGGCCAGCACGTCCCACATCTCCGTTTGTTGCTCTAGCAAGGCCCAATCGGATTGCCGACTGGGAATAGCCTCCGAAGGACGCTCAGACGGGTGGGCCCTCCTAGCGTGTTTTCTTAGCTCAACATAGTTTCCATTGAAATTGCAAGTTTCTAGAGAACAGTTTCTGGTTTTGGAGTTCATGAGTATTCGAGCAGGACTTATCACTTCCTTACCAGTGACAGTTCCGCGGCAAAGGGGACACAACAAGATCTGAGACTGCGATGATGATGATGCTGACTTTTGTAACTGGTCGAGACAGTTGGAGAGTCGGTAGCTTGTGTCGCAGATGAAAGGTCGACAACCCTTTTCACGGGATGAGCAGATCAACAACACGGCGTTGTGGGGGTGATCCATGCAGATAGGGCATCGAGCTTCCTCCCAATCCTTTTCGTTCCCAGTGTGAGGGGAATTGGTGAGCTCCGAGATCTTGGAATAAGGGCACGACATGGCACGACGGTCCAAAGATGAGGCAGAAGTCCTTCTATCTTTTGGCATTGTTGATAAGGATCGAGTCCTGTTTGATATAGTAAAGACAATGAAACATCAATGAACACGGCACATTCTTATCTGAGGGTAGAAAATAGTAGGGATGAACTGAACTGAAGTGAAACTATGTCCAAAAGAACAGTCTAAGTATCACAAAAGCAATTCTCACACAGTACGAACATTTATGCGTAATTGATTCTGATGACATTCTTATTCTGATAAAGTTAGATTTCTCAATTTCTAGCTCAACACACAAGACACTTTTACACACAGCCTACTATCGTGTCCTACCGCATTTCAAACAAGCAATCTCGATTGAGTTGACCCAAAAAAAATCCCCTGCTATTTCTCATGACGAACACTCAAAATCCCCAAATCACCAAGAAAAACACAAACGAAGCAAAATACAAACAATCGTTAATTGTACTCCAATAATGAAAACTACAAATAAAGAATCGGTTCAGTATCTTCGAAGACGATTATTTTTTCATTAAAATAAAAATCAAAAACCAAAAACCTCGAACCGTAAATCACGTGCGATCGACATCAAGCAACAATAACCCCATATAAAATTCTCTGGAAAAAAAAACATCTCACAAAAAAATTAACCCACATGAACGAAACGAAAAGTAAATCCATCGCATGTAAAAAAAAAACACGCAGTAAAAAAATCTCAGAGAATCGTGCTTACCAGCTCGATTGAAATTGGGGCTCTCGAGGGAAAACTATAACTCCGAAGGGTTTGATTTCAGACTGTGGAAAGGGGAGGGAGAAGCTATTTATAGTTAATAATTTGTTGAATTACGAAATTGCCCTCCCTTAAATCTTTTCAAAATTACAAACTGTCAATTGTCAAATACACTAAACTTTTGTGAATGCGAGTGCAATTAGAGTTGAGGATATAATGGCGATTGCTACCGGCCATGAGCTCGAAGCCGCGCTTAAAGTTAGTGCACCGTTATCGATGTTTTATCGGTTAGTCGATTTCTTTTTCATTGAAGCTGAGCAGTTTGGTTGTTTCTAGTGAGTTTTGTATAATCCTTTTTTACTGCATTGTTTTTTACTGCATTGTTTATAGTGGTTGAATTGATGTGTAGCATGGAAAACAATGCCAACTTTGATTAGAAGTTGTTATATTCCACATTGTAACTCATCTACATGCTCTTAGCTGAATTACTCCATCTGTCTCAGAATAGATTTCGTTTTAAGAATTTGAGCCGAATAATCAATCGAAATTGTATGTTTTTTGTCGGTAGACCGACCCAAGAATTGTGGGATGCCCCGGAGTCATATTTGATTGTTCTACCAAGCATTTGTCGAATATTCTCGATCGGGTTCTGAGTATCTGGGAAACATAGTTATGGGAGGTCTTGTTGGTTTATGTTTGTATTTTCTTTGTATTTTTGTAAAAATTGATACTCAATTCATTCACAAGCAAAGAACAAACTTCTTTGTAAGAGGTCCACAAATCGAATACAATCACAAAATTAAATTACAAAGAATCAATGTTGATCTGCTTCAACCCCCTACTTTTACATGTCGTATCCAAATAACTCGTCAAACAAATTGTCCTCTATATAAGGCATCCCACTTAGGAAATCGATCATTCTCTCGAAGCTAGCATGTGTAGCGAATTCGTCCTCTGGATATGCCCGATGGACCATTGCATCATCCATCCGCGTCTGTTCCTCTAGCAAGGCCCAATCGGATTGCCGACTGGGAATAGCCTCTGAAGGCCTCTCAAACGGGTGGGCCCTCCTGGCATGTTTTCTTAGCTCAACATAGTTTCCATTGAAATTACAAGTTTCTAGAGAACAGTTTCTGGTTTTGGAGTTCATGAGTATTCGAGCAGGGCTTATCACTTCCTTACCAGTGACAGTTCCTCGACAAAGCGGACACAAGATCTGAGATTGAGATGGTGCTGACTTTTGTAACTGGTCAAAACAGTTGGAGTGTCGATAGCTTGTGTCACAGATGAAAGGCCGACAACCCTTTTCACGAGATGAACAGATCAATAAAACTGGGTTGTGGGGGTGATCCATGCAGATGGGGCATCGAGCTTCCTCCCAATCCTTTTCGATCCCTGATTGAGGGAAATAGGTTTTAAGGTTGGTTGGGTCCGAGATCTTGGAGGTTCGGGAATAAGGGTAAATCCGACGGTCAAAAGATGAGACAGACGTCCTTTTATCTTTCGGCATTGTTGATAAGGCTAAGTTTTTTTTTTTATATAATTTGTGCACTCGGGAATTGCTTTGATGGGAAGGGCGGATCGAGTCCTGTATGAACACAGGATTGTGATGAAATTCTTATTCTGAAAAAGCTAGATATCTTGATTTCTACCTCAACACACAACACAGACACTTTTACACACAGCCTACTATGTTCTACCACAATTCGAAAGAACAATCTCGACTGAATTCACCCAAAAAAAATACCCTGTTATTTCTCATGATGAACACCTAAAAATCCCCAAATCACGGAGAATAACACAATCGAAGCAAAATTCAAACAATGATTAATCGTACTCAAATATTTTTTTGATATCAGTTCAGTATCTTTAAAATTAAAAATCAAACACCTCGAAGTAAATCATGTGCGATCGACATCAATCAACAATAAACACATCATTAAATTCTCTGGGGAAAAAGATCTCGCAAAAACTAAAACATGAACGAAACGAAAAGTAAATCCATCGCACGTTAAAAACACGCAGTAAAAAAAGCTCCGAGAAATCGTGCTTACTTATTGGAGCTGTGGCTCTCGAGTGAAAACTGAAAAGTAAAAACTCCGAAGGGTTTGATTTTAGAAACGGCGGAACTTGGGAGGGAGAAGCTAATTTATAGCTAATATTTTGTTGAATTACGAAATTGTCCTCCCTATGGACCTTAATCTTTTCAAAATTAGGAATCAATCTAATAATAGTTGCCCCACTTTCTTTTTCAGGTTTTTCACAATATTTCATACACCAAAAAAAAAAAATTTAATTTAAAATATTATTTTACTCTTATTTAATTCACGTACTTTTTAAACTCATTCACAATTAATTTATTTTTCAACTTAAAATTATTTTTTTATATTTTACTTTTTGTCGATTTTGTCAAAAAAAAAATCTCAACTTTTTTTTGTAAAGGTGAATCATATAGAAAAGAAAATAGCAAAAAAAAAAAAAAAAAACAGTCACCAAGTCACCAAGCTATATGCCAAAAATTCTCAACTTTTATTACAAGGAAAATCAAATACACTAATAAACTACTTTTTGGATGCCTTTATAATTAATCACACTTTAATTGGTATAGATTTTCTTTATGGTTTACTAAGTTGTTAATAAAAGTCCTACTTTCTCATACATCAATTGATTATATTTTGGAAAATTTAGTGAAATGATATACCACTAAGATTTTGCATACGTTTTTTTGGTGTGAAATTAACATTTTTAATGTTTGAATCGATAATACCAATTCTTTTTTAATAATCATTTACGGTATATCATTAATGTGAGAATGCTTTTTCGTTCAATATAAACAAAAATAATGTATCGACATAATAAATTAAAGGAGATAGGTAATAATGGATTTGGGTTTGAGCAAATTAGACATTACAAAGAATTCACAATATTAAGTTTAAAATAAAATTTTATTTCATAAATACTCATTGAAATTAATTATATAATTAACAATGTTATAGGTGTGAAATATTCTTGCCCTAATCCTTTGGAATCGCCAACCCATACACACGCACGCACGCGTGTTAAGTGAAGCACGTACTTAGGGCACATATTAAAATCTATAAAATTCAGAATGTAATAATAATTAATAGTACAAAATCAATCCCATACTTATATTTAATTAGTTTTCTCCCAAAAAAAACTATCAAAAAGATAAAATGGAAAGCCCAGGCCAAGCACAGGTACGTAGTTTCTTCATACTTTCTTTAATTGCAGAAATCACCCACTTAGATCTTAGTATCATTTCATATTTCGCCCCCATTTCAATTTTGGTGCGTTATAGTTGTGAGTTTTCGATTTTGATTGTGTTTGAACACTGTTTTTACAATTTCGACGATTATACAACTTCAATCCCGATTTGTATAGTGTACAATTTTCAAGACTAGCTAATATGTAAAAATAACTTTGAATGTTTAATAGCAACATTAATTTAACAACTATGTTTAAATTACATTGTGATGACTAAATTTTGTGTGTAAATTGTAGATGAGGAGGGATCAATTTGATGACTCCCTAAAGCAAGGCCAAGAAACCAACTTCCTTCAAGAGGTATATAGATTGCAAATTAATTAAAATGCACATAATAACTTGACAATATAATTAATATCATTTGAAATCATTTCAAATATTTCAAAATTATGCAACGAAGACCGGAACCCAAGTCATGAACATGGCACAAGGAGCGGCCGATGTCGGGAAGGAGGCGGCACAAGGTGCCGCCAGCCTCGCCCGTGGGGCCGCCAACATCGCTCAAGGTGCGGCCGATGCGGTCAAGAATACGATGGGAGTCAACAACCCTAACAACAACACGAATAACACCCCGAACCTAATGGATAGCCACATCGATGTAGACAGGTTGGATTTTCCGACAATGGCTGAGGCAAACCCTACTCCAGGCAACCCTAACACAAGGATGTGAAATACTACAATTTTTATTTTTAATTTAATGTTTTTAGTTGCAATAATTTGATTGGTGCATTGTCCAAACACCATCATCTTCTGTGACAATTGTATTTCTGTAATAAGTAATGTTAAGTTGTTAACAAATCTTTGATTCATTGGAAAATCTAACAAGAAAGTATGTAGTGTAATATTTTTTTGGCTATTTTCATTGAAAAAAAAAAATACTACCTCTTTTGTATTTTATAAAAAAAAAAGGTGAACTTAGAAGTTAGAGGTAATACTCTCCATTACTTTGTAAAAATAATAAATAAAAATAATGACAATGAATTTTAAGAGGAAAATGAATCATTTTCAGAGGGACTCAACAAGTATATTATATGTAGCTTACACAAGATCAACACACTACCCATATTCAGCTCTTTAAGGGGTAGTACAACAGGGATGATAGATGTTGCACAGAGCGAAAAACGATCATTTCACATGATTCGACAGCAAAACAAAAAGCCACTTCTTACAATCACGTTTTTATGGTATATAGGAAAAGGGTAATAGGATCATCTTCTAGTTCGGCTACTACTGACAGGGTACAAGTCTCTATGACCGGTCGAGTTACTTCGAGCCCCTTGAGATGGAGACCGTGGGGAAGAATTCGACGGGCCTACTCTTGAAATCTCCGATTCCAAAACACTGGCTTCTTCAGCAAGCAGTTTCATCTGTTTTCAGTATTATGAAATTTAGCATACAACTGGACATAAGTCGAAAGGGATAATTACAAAAACCACCCTTGAAGTTTGGCCAAATTACAATAAAACACAAAATAAACATAGATGGCTGCAATTCTTTGTAATTAAACTAAACTTCAAGGGTATTCTTTGTAATTAACAATAATTGCAAGTTGAAGCTGCTGAAAGAAAATCTGACCATTATACCTTAATTTCATTTTCTCGCGCGCGATCTTGAAGTGCAGTCAAGGCAGGACTCAAGCTGCAATTACATAACAATGAAGCAAACGTCACTGAGACACCACACTAAAATTAGCGAATGAAAAACATAGGATAAACGAAACATTATTCCTTACCAATATTCAATCATTTTGCACATTGAAGCCTTGTAAGTGGATGTGTGATGGATGAAAGAAAGAGGATGGACTTTGCCGTTTCTAAATATGCATTAAACAGAAGGTTATTAATAAAACAAAATCAAGAGATTATTAAAATCCCTCACGTTTAGCCTAAACACCAAAATACTCCAGCAAGTCCATAAAGAAAATGCAAACGTCAAAGTAAAGTGTAGTAATTAATAAATACCCTCTTGAAGGTTATAAGAACAAGGGGTGGTTATAATATATATTTTGCTTATTGAGGGGAATATCGTAAAACAGAATGAAACCTGAAGTTGTTATTTTTTTTATTGAACTAACCTCAATCGGGCAGTTTTTGTAATGATCTCTAAAAACAAATGTCGAAGGGGCATGCGTATTTGTATTTTTATTAGATAACTGTAGTGTTTTTATTTATTCTAATTAGGCTAAACCTCAGGGTAGATTTGTAACACCCCAAGATCTCAACAGTGAAAAAGGAAATGGTAGTGTGCCACTTACCTCGCATTTTGGGCCAATGCTTGGTTATATGCCGTCCTCTCCTCTTCAAACATTACCCGTTGAAGATTCGTAAAGGATGCCAGAGAAGAATCGAGGTTGAATAGGGATGATGTGGGACCTACATGAAGAGGAATTTCTTTTCTGATATATTCTGCTCCACTGCAAAGTTAACAGAATATATCAGTTACGAAAAAGAAGAAGTTACAGTAAGCAATACTTAACAGAATATATGGTAGCCAGAAATAACACCAACTTTAGGTATTGGCATAAAATAACAAGCTGAATTCCGAAAACGCATCTTCTCCTTTTGAGGGCGACTACACACACACATACACATGCAAAAGTGATAGTTCACATACTCACATATTACCTCATCTCCAAATTCGACAGATGCATGGCTTCTTGCATGCCTTCAGTCATATCCATCGGGTCCAAGTCTTGAATTGCGTTGCTTAAACTGTTGGGATTGCTAGTATTTCCACTCTTAGAATTATTAGCATTCAAAAGAAAGCCTCCCAAGCGTGACGATTTTCCTGCACCCTAGCCAATCAAAATGCAGTTCATAAAACACATCAGCGGTTAAAAAAAAATCGAAATCCAGTGATGGAAAGGGACACAAAATAGTTACAGTGTCTCAGGCCTCACCTTAGAATCTCCAGTGTCTTGTTCCATATTTTCTCCTCTGGAAGAGCCGAAGATACCACCCATGCTATTTTCCGAAGAACTTATAGATGGTTCAATATCTATAACGGTGCTTTTTTGTACAGGGGTAACAGAAACGGGTCTCAACGTCTGCTTCCCATCTAAAGACTGAAATGCAATTACTTGAATCCTACCTACCTGTAATAATTTAAAACAAATTAGAAGAAGAAAATACAAAGCTGTTACGTCTCCCATAGACACAATATCATTAGCACTACTAACTTTTTGAGCATCTTCACTGAAACAAGAAAATATCAACCCAATAAACCCAGAATCCAACAGCTGATAAGTAGCCTGGGTTCGCACATCTGAAGAAACAATTATAATAATAACAATCAGAATTAGTCATCTATCAAAAGCCTCCAAACTATAGGAAAGTGGTAGCCATTATATTCAACAACGGTTTCAAATATCTGATGATCTCACCAACATGAGAAGGGAGGACAGTAATATGAGGATGCGAGTGATACCAGCCGATCACCCGAGTAGTAGTTCCTGTTTCCGTTGTCATTCTGTGTTATGAAAGTTAAATCGAACTTATCGCTTCAGTGAAAATACATAAGATCAAAAACGCTTGGCTAATCGCAACGCAACCATTCAGCTTAAATATATATTCTTCACAAAAACATTGTGAAAAAAAAAAAAGGATATCTCAGCTTGAAGCGAGGCGGCAGTGAGCTGCTCTGGGTTAGTCTCTACTCTGTCCTTTTGTCGATCAATGCGCGGTTGCGGAAGCGCCCCCCAGATCAGTGCAGTGGCACTACCATTCTTTGAATGCTGGTACCAAAATAAAAAGTGACATGTTTACAATAAATGATAAACACACAAATATTCAGATTTAATCTATAACTTTCTCTCCGAAACAAGAACTCTGGAACCCATTACGAAACTTGACAAAAACAAATCTTTTTAACCTAAGATGCAAAATCTTCAGAGCTGAAGCTGGCAAACAAAAAAAACCCAAATAAAATATATAAATAATTAACCTGAATATCGCCGAGAAGAAGACCCATGATCTCCTCGGTCTCGGTGGACAATGCATGGGTCAGACACGTCAGCCACACGTCCTCCGACATCTTCACACTCGATAGAGACATCCCCTTTTTTCTGTATCGATTCTCTGAGGATTGATTTTTTTTTCTATAAATTGAAATTGGAATTTTCCTTAAAAAGAAAATGAGATTCTTTCGAACTCTTGATTTAAAACCAAGAGTGAGTGTGAGCTCTTCTGGTTTGGGGGTTTGTGGAAATGGGAAATTTTGATTTGGGTTCGTGATGACGATGCGCTGTGGTGGGTCGCAGTTTAGATACTCTGCACTCGCGCTATTCGTGACCGCTGATTTTGATTCACAAAATCGAAGGATGGTGAATTGGTGGAGTATAATCAAAACAAAACTAATGTAATTACATCTATTAATATATAAATCCTGAACAATCATTCCACATGGACCAATTAAAACTCTTCTATTGTACATGTGGAACAATTAAAAACAAGCTTCAAATTTGTGTTCACACCATTCACAATCTTCACTACTCCCGGTTAATTATTTTATTATACTGAAATAAAAAAAAAATTCTACCAATTTCATTATTTTCATTAAGCCGCGCAGCATAGGGTTTTTCTCTCTTTCGTCTTCTTACAAAATTGGCGATCTTCTTCTGGTTTTTCTCTTCGTCGTCTTCTACAAAACTGACGATCTTCTTCTGCTCCATTCCTTCTCTACCGGTTAATTCTTTTATTATTCTGAAATTAAAAAAAAATAAAAAATCTCTCCCCCAATTCACATTTTTATCTGCGCGCAGGGTTTCTCTTTCCGTCAATCTTCTCCAAAATTTGGTATGTGCTTCTTCTCTCTTCCTTCATCTTCTCCAGAAGTCCTATTAACTCATCGTTTTTTAAAATTCTTTTTTCTGCCTTATAATTACAGTTGAAGAGAGAATCAATCCTCCCTTTCTCTCTTTCGTAAATGATTGTTTTTCACAAGAAATTGGTCCATTTCTCTCTTTCGATCATCGTTGTATATACGATATCATTTTTATTTTTTTCCAGATTCATAATTAATCATGACTATTGTCTTCGTGTTTTGAAATTCGTTTTTACGGATTCAAAATTAAAAGCTGCCGTCGCTGCGAAAATCCAAGTGGAAATTCAAGTTTTTTCATATTCGAGGTATTTTATTTATTAATTGATGCATTTTTAGATTTCAAGGTTTTTGATTTCGGATTGATTCAAGATGCCCTAAAGGAGGAGATTGAAATGTTGTCTCGATTCATGCAATGACGTTCAATTTGATTGTCGATGATCAGGATTTGGTAAGGAGGGCGCTTGCTGATCAGGTTAATATATCTTGATTGGAGACGAATGAATTGAAAAAAGGATCGATTTTGTATTGCTAATTCTTTTATGTGTAGCTTCTGCTAATTATGTTCTCTATTTTTATTATTAGTCTTGACCAATCCCTGCGAAATACGACGTCGTTACTCCCCTGTTTTGATACAACATTTTTTGATTGGTGAGTTCTGCTCGAGAACGAGTAATTGGAAAGACCATCAGCCCACTAAATCAGATTTTACGTCACCTGATCTCATTTGCTTTTATAATTATATTACATACACCCCACTCACACATATATATTTAGTTCCCTAAAAGTCGATCTAATTAATTAGTTCGAGGATATTTTTATTAAGGTTTATTACATCAAATCATCAATGCTTGCATCTGTGGAACTTCTTTCTCGACAGGCGTATTTGCATTTTGAATTTCATTATTGAGGATATATGCCACTTCTCTATGATATACTAATATAGAGTTTTTTTTTTCTGTGAATTTGATGAATGTTATTATCACCATCTATTGCTATTTATCTTTCTCTTTCCAACTTCTTCCCAGGGTGGTTTGCATCAGATATCATGGTTTCAGTTTCTTCCCTATGATTTCAACACAAGGTGTGATTTTGAAGTTTGAACCTTCCTGATGGACAGATGGTGTGGGAGTTATCACTCCTTGGTTCAAAGCCCTCAAAGCCGATGTTGCTAATCTCAGTGAGTGAAGAGGGCTATATTTTTTTATTCATTTTTATTTGTATTTTTTAATTAATCTTTTAATCCAATCATGTTTTGTACATGAATTATTGAGTAATAATAAAAGTACAAGCCTGATGTTTTTTTGCAAAATTATTGTTGAACTGATCCTTAAATTATTAAGAATCAGTCAAATGTTAGTGTGTTTGCAGTAATGTTAGATGTACATGAAGTACTATTTTACCCTTATTAGCCATGCTTGGATGTATTCATTATTTATCTCTTAATACTCAAGGTGCTATAGTGCTTTGCCATTTCTTAAATTAGTGGGAGAATGTAAGCTGACGATTTGCACCAACTAAATTTGGTGACTGCAAACATGTGTCTTGATCTATCGTTGTTGTACACTTGCACTTGCGTAAATTACTTCAGGTCAGGATTTTTGGCCACTGATATTCATGGACCTTTTTTTTCCTCAAGTTATCTGTCATATAGAAAATCTATTTGATTTTATATTACTTGATAGACTTTTCTGAAGTGATTCTTGCCATGATTCAATATCTTGATGGTCTTTGCCAATTTATGTTGGGCAATTCTATTTTCAGTTGATACACTTCACACCAATACACTTCACCAGTTGATAGCGCGCGGTACCCTGAAGGAGACTTACATTAGGATGGCCCTACTTTTGTAAAAATTGGTGCCTGCTTGTCCACCAGGCCCGTTTTGTGTCCGACCCAATACATCGAGGAGCTTTCTCAGTTGCAGGTAGAAATTTTATTTTCCTGTTGAATCTTAATGATTAATATTTTATTGTTGACATTTTGTAGGTTGGCGTACCAATTATGTTGTTACGCAATATCGATTTGTCACTTACTCCTTTAGATTAGATAATTTCCTATTATGATTTTATATGCTACGAACATTAACAAAAGTCAGGGACAGTCTTTATTAAAAGTGAGATGTTTTTTTTTTGTCTATATCAATTGCAGTGTTTTGGGATTCGAACCAAGAACCTCAAGTCTACAATTCAAGTGCTCAACCAACTGAACTAACAACCCTCGACAGCGAGAATTCTTTTGAGACAGTCAATTTTTACACATGAACAATTATATGTGGCAGTTTCAATAGTCACTATTAAAATTATTATGTTGCGACGAGAATGGAAACTTGACAAATAAGACCACTAATTTAGTTTACAAAGAAATATTTATAAATTTGCAATGAAAATGTAACAATTTTTATTTATTTGATTGTTTTCTTTTTGGAGTTTTATTATTTTTAATAATTTGTATTTTAATAAAAAGTATGATAGTAATTTATATCATAATAGTACTTTAAAAAAATATCAATGATCTAACAATTATCTCCTAATAAAGAGTGTTTATTAACTTAGAAATTTAATATTAAAAAAATTTTTGTTAAAATTTATTATTAAAATTTTATATAACAGGATAAGATCCAGGAAATATCCCGGTGCATCGCACGGGCTGAAGAATTCTAGTTAAATAAAATATCATTGAATATAAGAAAAATATGTATCAATGCTTTATAAAATTATTTTCACTCCTTTTTTATGATAATCGGTGAGAGAAAAGTCTTGTAGGTCTTTCAAAAGGGATCAACAAGTCTTAATTTTAGACCACTAAAAATGATGGGTTCAAATTTGTCTTTTAAACCATCAAAATTTAATCAATTTATTTTAGCAAAAAATTAAAATTTCCAATCAAATTTATTAAATCGATTAAATATTTATGATTTAAAAGAATAAATTAAATTCAAAAAATTAGTTTTCATTTAAACTAAATTTCCATAGTTATTCACATAGCAACAACAATTTTTCTCCGAATTCCTAAACTGATTATTTTGATACAATTCCAAATGGTAGGACTACTTTCATGTTATTAAAAAAAAAATATTCTCCGTACTTTTTAATTTTTTTAATAAAAAATATAAGAAATTAAATGTATTTTCTTTTTTAATAATTACTCAAGATTTTTTTACAATGAAAAATTTTCAAATCATTCATTATAGAGTAGAAACTTTCGTACAGTCATGTCGTTGGGACAAGGAAAAAATATTATTATAAAAAATTATTCTTATACATAGTTTTACAAAATAAAAATAATTTTTTCTACAAAAAATAATATAAATATAAAAATAGTATACATACAATATTAGTTATCTTTAAATTCACAAAATCAATTTAATAGTTTTGAATAATAAAATTTGACCATATATATTTAAAAATTGTGTTTAACATACAAATTAAATAAATATTAATGAATGTAAAGACTATAAACTTTGATCATATACTATATGTTATTGATTTTGATAAATATTTCAAGTCAACTTAAACATGTTATTGATTTTAATAAATAAAAATATTATTAATAAATATTTTTATTATATATTAATCATTTATTCTTGTGTAGAGGTATAAATCTTTAAAACGGGACTTCAAAAATGAATGACTTATGAGAGTTTATTCCTATTTATAACTTGTCTTGGGATTTGAATTTTTTATTACTATAAAGGGAGTTTATTTTTATTATATAGAGATATAGAGTTTCTATTGTATGTATTTTTTAAGTCTCTTAAGTATTCCATAGCAAAAATGTTTTTTTTTTAATAAATTGATTGAAATTATTGAAGATATGATCAGTTATTTATGTGATCAACTTAAATGATTTATACTTAAGTAGTACTCTTTACTAATCTTTTTTTCTTGAATGCATATAGCTTGTTAATTAATTATTATCTTAATATGAATCAAATTACTTGATAAGAAAAAAAAATTACATACATAAAAAAAAGGAGAAGGGAATAGAAAATCTTGAGGTACCACATTATAAAGTAAAATTTTATTAAATAATGAGAAACAATATAGTGGAAAATTCATAACTTCGTTTATTTTTCGATATTATTTTCTAAAACAATAACACCGTTTTTTATTTTTTATAATATTACTTTCTGGCATTATTCGTATGATTACTTTCGCTCTGAAAATATACGCAAATCGGCCGCGGTGGGTGCGGGTGGGGCGGCCTAACAGTACAATAACGGTAGCATTCAGCCTCAATATTCATCAAGGGACAAAAATTATTACAGTCTGAGAAACAATCACCCCGGACCGCTACGATCAAAGACATCAAGATCACAATTACTTCAATTCTCATTTTTTTCATTTTTTTTTTTTTTGTAATTAATATGTTATGATATTGTGTGTTTTTAATTGGTGAAAGGTTTTCTATATTTATAGATGAAAAAAGCATGTGAAAATCGTGACAAGTGAATTCATAACAAATTATGATAATCATTTTATGGAATTATAATAAATATTAAATAGTTGTATTCCTTAAGAAATTTCACGTGATTAAAAAAAAAAATATTTTGTGTGTTTTATAATACTATAAAATAAAGTTATACAGTATAAACTCCTTATAGTAATAAAAAATTCAAGTGAATCAGTTATAAATAAAAATAAATTATACATTATCATAAGTCATGCATTTTTTAGTGTCGTCTTTAATATTTATACTTCTATATGAATAAATGATTAATATATAATAAAATTATTTATTAATAATATTTTTATTTATTAAAATCAATAATATATATATATCATCAAACGTTATAGTTCTTAGATTTATTAATATTTTATTCAATTTATATGTTAAACACAATTTATATACATATGGTTAAATTTTATTATTCAAAACTATTAAATTTATTTTGTAAATTTAAATATAGATAATATTGTATATATATTATTTTTTATAGAAAAAAATATTTTTATTTTGTAAAACTCTGTATAATTAGTTGAAAATAACTGCATTTTGGTGTGTCGCAGTTTAAATACTCGTTATTGTGGCCAATTATTTTGACTCTGCAAAATATGGATGGTGAATTGATGATAAAATCAAAACAATAATATAATTAAATTAAATTAAAAATCATTAAATATAAAAAAAAATGTATCAACATTATAAAAAATAAACATTGAGAAAAAGAAACGTTAGTCTCTAAAAAGGGTCAAGTCTCGATTTAAACCACTAAAAAAATTCATATTCAAATCAGTCATTTAAATTACAAAAAAATAGTCAATGTTTTCTTTAAACCACTAAAAAGACTCATATTCAAATTAGTCATTTAAATCACAAAAAAATAGTCAATTTTTTTGTGTAAAATTTTGAATTTTTCGATTAAAATTGAATTAATTAAATAAACTAAATTTCATTTAAGAGGGTGTATTCAATCAAGACTTCGTAAAATTTTTATGAACTTTTAAAGTTTAAAGGTATTCAATCCGAATTTTTAAAAGTCAATTAAAATTTTGAGGTATTCAATACGAATTTTAAAAAATCTTTAAAAATTTACATGTATTCAAAAGTCAATAAATTTTAAAATTCAATGAATTTTAATAGATTTCATTTCCAAAATACAAAATAATTTCATCGTTTGAAATTGCTACTAAATACGTGAGATTTCTATTTTAATTGATTAATTTATTATTAAAAATAATAAAACATAAAAATATATATAAAAGCATAATAAAATTAATAATAAAATTAAAAAATATGAAAAAGATAAAACTAAAAAATAAAACAAAATTTTCAAAAAATAGTACTATAATAAAATTAATATTAAAATTAGTTTTTTCTTCCAATTTTGGTTTCAATTAGTTCATAAGATTGAATGGTCAATTCTCTTCCGAACTCTGAATTGATTGTTTTCCAAGAATGTGGAGTTAGGTACGTAAACCATGTATTTGGGAGGAACTAAAAAAAAAAGGTTTCTGTTTTTTCACACTCTTTTGATCTTGCAGCTATTTCAAAAAAATCTGATTCGTGCGGATTCAAATTAATAAATTTTTATTTAGTAAAAAAATATATTTGTATAACAATTATAAAAATAATTAAATTTATTTATGAAGTTATTTTAAAAAATATAACTATTTTTTTAATTATATATTTTACTAGTTTAAAAATTATAAGAATCCATTTAAATCAATAAAAAAAAATATTTAAAAAATAATTCACAAAATGAAATTTAAAATCAGTTACTTAACTCCGTGAATTTTCCAAATTAATTAAACTAAATAGACTTTTTAAAATTTAAAAAAATCAAATTAAATCCCAATTAAATGCACCGTAGTGTATCAAATCCGGACTTAACTTCTTTTAAGGAATCAACAAACAACTCTAATAAACATAATTTTGAGAAAATATAATGTGTGCATTGCACTAGCTACCCTACCATGTATACTAATTATATTAATTATCTTCATTTCGTGAATATAAATTCAAATAAAGGAATATGTTAAAATTTATATCTTCATTTCGTGAATATAAATTCAAATAAAGGAATATGTTCAAATTTTTATCTTTGAATATAAATTAAAATAAAGGAATATGTTCAAATTTTTAAAGAGAATTGAGTTTTTTCTGTAGTATAAGAGTACACACATTTCTGCCTGAATTCTAAACTATTTATTTTGATGAGATTCGAAATGGTAAGACTACTTTTTTTACACGAAAATTAAATAATGTATATTTTTTAACTTTTTAATAAAAAAAAAGAGTTTAAATGTATTTTCTGTTTTATTGCTAAGTATTTTTTACCATGAAAAATCTGAATCATTCATATATGCATTTTTTAAGTCTCTATTTCATAGAAAAAAAAGTTTTTTTAGAGAAGTAAATTGATTGAAATTATTGAAAAAATGAGTATTATTTATGTAGTCAAATTAAATGATTTATAACTATTACTTATTAATATGGATCAAATTACTTAATAAGAAAAAAAACATAAAATTGCATATACAAAAAAAAAAAAAGATAGTAACAAAATAGAAAAGTTTCTACGAGTAAACTTTTATTAAATAGTAGTAGTAGTAATTAGTAACAATGTAGTGGAAAATCACGTCATCTTTTTATTTTTCATTTTTCGATATTGTTTTTGTAGAACCACAACATCGTTTTTAATTTTATAATATTATTTTCCGGCATTATTCCTATGATTACTTTCGCTCCGAAAGTTTGCATAAACAAACTTTGATTGCTTGAGAAAATATACGCAAGGCGGCTCCGGTGGCGGCGGCTGTGGCTTAACAGTACAATAAGAGAAGCATTCAGCCTCAACATTGAACCCGGGACAAAGGTTATTACAGTCAGTGAAACAATCACCTCGAACAGCAACGATCAAGGACATCAAGATCACGATGATTTCAATATTCATGTTTTTCATTTTTTTTTTCTCTATTAATTTGAATATATATGTTGTGATATTGTGTTTTTAATATTTGGGGAAAGGTTATCTGTATTATAGATGAAAACATGTGAAAATCGTGATAAGTGAATTAATAATTTTACTTAATGTAAATAATTAGAGTTAATATCAATGAAATGAACGAGGACATTTATGGTAAATGTTACCAAAACGTCAATTTAAAAGTAAAAGAGTAAAAAACTCAAAAATCAATTATAAAAAATGGAAGGGTGTAAATATTGCTCAATCCATTTCATGATAACGAGGCTTTTTCATTAAATAGACATTTTATAATAATAAAACTCTCTCAAAAAAAATGAAATAAATATTTTTAATTTTTTATTTTAAACCACAATTTTACTCTTATTTTATACACTTACTTTTTCAACATTAGTCACAAGTCACAACTATTTTACTTTTTAACTTAAAAATACATTTATATCTTTATTTTTTGTTAAAAAAAACAAAAAAAAACAACATTTTTTAATTGTTATATACAAAAAAGAGTTTTATATTTATAAAATGGGAGAAGTAAAATCTTTGTGATTCATTTCATGAATGAAAATGTATACTCCCTCCTCTTTTTTATATAAGACGTTTTACCTTTTTTTTATTTGCTTTATATTTGACGTTTTGATATGTATTAACTCTAAACTATTATTAATTATCTTATTATTAATAGTAAATAATCAATTTTATTATTATAATAATAATTTTAACGAAAGAATAGAGAAGTTTAGGAGTTTTATATACAAAATGTCTTCAAAAATTTATTTAATATTAATTTACAAATTTGAGTGAAGTATAAATTTTGATAAATAATGTATAATTTTATTTTTTTAATCTATGTGTAAAAGGCTAAAACGTTCTATATAAAAAAAGGAGGGAGTAGTAATGTTGTGCCTGTTCGCGTGTTGAAGTTCGACCATAGTAATTAAGTTAGTTCAATTTACAATAATTGTTCTCAAAAGTAATATTTGACCACACTAATCACGTGATACACGGATTTTGCAAACACATTTTCCTAAGTCCATCCATGGTATGGTATGTGTAATTGCTAAAAAAATGCATTTTGTTGTTACGATGAAAATATTAAGCTTATTTAAACATTTTATGGATATTACAAATTACAATCACCTCATTTTATATTGTGCAACAATATCCTTTTTAGTTTTGAAGATTAAAAAAATGTTAATTTAAAGAAAAATGAAATTTTAAATTTAAAATTAAGTTAAAATGTAATGATTTATTAGTACTATTTTTTTTAGAGTTATTTTCGAAAAAAAATATGTTAATATATGTATTTAGATTTTATATTTTATAAAATAAAATTTTAATTAGGTGTTTTAATATAGTACTTTAATTACTTTTTAAGGTAGTAACTTTCATGTTATTATAATAAAAACATATTATTAAAAAAATAATTACTATTTTTATTTAAGTTATATTTATTAGTAATATAAAGTTAATTTGGGTAAACAGTTGTTATTCATAATTAAAAAAAATGAATTGTTTAATAATAAAATGTAAGAAATTACTCAATATTCAAAATCTTCCTTTTTTAATGTTGTAAATTTATGCGATTTTAAATTAAAACAATAAATTAGCATGAAAACCACGTCAATTATGTAGGGTTCAATACTTCAGTAGATAGCTAAATAAATGTATTTTATCAACTTATAGCAAGTCACAAATTTAATGATGTGATGATGACCTTATTTGACATTTTGAATTAAGCTATAAATGAAAACTTAATGTTTTTTATGTCTCATCATACCCTAATTATTTATGGACTACAACCTTATTATTGTTGCCTCAAGACTTTGGAATGTCATTCTTCATTCTATAATTAAATATACCTTACGGATGAATTAGTATTTAAATATACTTTACTTACCCATCACTTTATAAATGTGGACCGATAATTTTTAATTGAAAATTTTGGTCGACATCCAATCAAAAATACAAATTCAATTCGATTATTTAAAATTTAATACTAGTTGGGTTGGTCACCAAAATTCAATAGACATAAATCAAAATCGAACTGATTGATTTATGCACAATTTTTTTGTAATTTTTGATTCAGTCAAATTACAAATAAATCGTGCATAAATCAATCAATTGAAATTTGATTTATGTGTATTGAATTGTGGTGACCAACTCTACTAGTATTAGATTTTAAATAACCTAACAAAATTGAAAATTGAAAATTGAATTAGACAACAAATTCAAAAAACCTAATGGAACTAAAAAAAAGTCCACCCAATATTTGGTTACCATTTCCACTCATAAATAAATAGTCACACCATATGAAAAGGTCCACATTCCATAGCCTAAACCCACCCACACACGATACAGAGAAATTGAGAGTGAGAGAGAGATAAGAGTCTATGGAGGGTTTACAGAGATCTGCAATATCATTCAGGAGACAAGGCTCATCGGGTTTGATATGGGACGACAAGCTTCTCAAATCCGAACTGGATAAGCTCGCCGCGGCCGATCAGCAACGGCAAGACGGCGGCGGCGGAGAAGGCAACGAGTCTCGAGAAGAGGTGAAAGAGGATCCGGCGCCCGCGCCAGTCAAGGATCCGTCGCCGCCGCCTTCCGCCGGATTGACGATCGAGAGGAGCCGATCCAACGGTGGGCGGGGGTTCCGCACGGGGAAAGTTTCTCCGGCGATTGATCCGCCGTCTCCTAAGGTCTCGGCGTGCGGATTCTGCGGCGCGTTCGGGAAGAGTGAGAAGACGCGCAGCCGACCCGGTAAGCGCGTGGTGTGAGGGGATACGGTGCGAGGAGGTGCACTGTTTCTGTGTGGGTTCCCACGTTCGATGAAATTGAGATTGAATTTTTAGTTTTTTTTTTACTTATGATTATTAATTCCTTTTTCTTCATAGTAGTATAATTTTGAGCTGTGTAATCTGTGTGTCAGTGTTTGCTCTTCTTTTGTTATCTATGAAAGTCTAGGTGATTTGGTTACACACTCTTGTAAAAATAATACTACTACATAGTGTTACAAATATTTTATTTTGTTTACTATATTTTCTATTTTTAACAAATAATTTTATACCTAATTTACAACAAACTTAATTTAATAAAATATTTAAAATTCTCTTGTCCAATCTATTTTTTTAAGTAAAAGTGTCACTTTTTTGCCTATCATCGTAAAAACTTTTTTACTGTATTTTTTTAATTAGTTATAAAATATTACTATTAAATAATTACAATCACAATTTAATATACACATAAAATACATTATTTTTTACACATTGATCTACAAATTTAAAAAGTTAAAAATTTACAAGTAGAAAAGAAGTACATTTATAATTATACTTATAAATAAATAAAAGTAGTATGAATAAGAAGTAGAAAGGAAGTACATGTATAATTATACTTATAAATAAATAAAAGTAGTATGATTAAGAAGTGATGATGATGATGGTAGTAGTGGTGCAAACTCATCTTACTTATCTTTCAAAATAGTGGTCTATTCATTCATTGGGTTTGCATTGCACATGCTATAAGAACCCCACCAAAATATTAAACTATGAATTGGGGTTGACTTCATCATAAATTATGGTTGACTTATGAAAAAGTTTATAAATTTGATACTAGATGATTTCTTTCAAATCCTCACAACTAAATCAAGTGTTTTTTTTTTCGATTTAGAAAGATAATCAGGCTTATTTTTGTAATTCAGAACGAGCTCGAAATGGGTAATTTTCACACCCATAAAATCGCAGGATTACAATTCTTGCAGAATTTCCTGAAATACCAAACCAAATACTATGACCTATCCCGGAAATAAAAGCGAAAATAAAGAAAAGTCCAAAGCCAAAAAAACAATAATTTTACGGTATAGTAAACATAATACTACAATACAATATGAGGTGTTGCTGCATTCCCTTGAAAAATTAATTCTAATGTAAAAATGTAAAATTAATCATCCCTCTGTATGGAACAAAAAAGAAGAAGATAGATACTTGTTGAGATAGCACACCTGGAAGTGAATTCACAGCAAATTCCAATCGCCAACCAATCAATCCAAGGAAGGCTTCACAAATATTTTCTAGCAAGTGCGCGAACTTTTGTATCAAAATGTGATGATGTAACCCGACTTCCAGGAAGGTAAAGTGGATTGAGGAGGGTCTGCAAATATAAAAGCATTTATTGTTCAAATATCTAAGAAAGATTGGAACTACATCAAATTGTAGACATTCACTATATATAATAGCTTATTTTATTGCCTTCTTCCTGAGGAAGAGAGGAGATTAAAAAAAAAACTCAGGAGATGGATAAGTAAGAATCATATTAGAAACCATGGACTGCTAGTTTCGCTTAGTGAAAAACATTCAATCAAGTGCAAGCAAAATGTTCTCCGTTCTACACTAAACGGGATGGTTGTTTTGTATTTTATGCTGTGAAACTTCATTTTACCAAAAAATTATAGAATATTTGACAAAAAACTGTATATCAAAACTAAAGATTCATATCTTGCAATCTCTACATATACTATAGGTATAATTTATAAAAACACCCTTGAGGACTGACCAACTAAAAAAATATTAAAAATTATTTACACCATACAAAAAAAAGTTTGATCCAAATGTTCTTTATGTCAAGAGTGTAAATGTAAGAACAAAATAGTCTTGGTTTTTGTAATTTTCAAAATAATTTTCTTTTAACTATGTCAAATCACTGTATGTTTTGTAAATTACTAACAAATCACATGCAGGAAAATAAAGCTTCAACCCTGGATATTCATATCTAACAATTTCAATGAAATTACGAAAGAAGCATGTACAGAACTCGCCTTGATATACAGCTCGTGAACCTCTTGGAAGAAGCTCTTGATTCCATCGTCATTACGTGAATCGTGAAGAAGCATCAATCGAGTATGTATAACTTTTTTAGGTTAAGGAAACAAATTACGACACATTGAGATTAACTAACTTAGCAAATCCTCATTATACCACTATCACCTCAAATCACTTTGAAAAAAAAAATATACTCGCCTTCACGTAAAACTAACACAGTAAAGAAACTCTCGAAACACGACTTTTGTTACAGTACCAATGCCGCATCAACACTAATCAAGAACAAACCCAATTTCAGCACAATGCAGCTCAGGAAGTAAAGTTTCAAACTAAACACACGAGCTCAAATGTAAAACGAAAGGATATGACCAGCAGTCACATACACTGATACCACCAAGTCATTGAATCTGTCAATAGCTTTCAGGAACCTGATTCATAAAACAAACGAAATTAATTCGATTCCTAAAGCAAGTAACAAAATCAAATTCAGGTAAAATCTTCCACATGTCATCAATTTCTCCCCAAACCACACACACACAAACACACACAAAATCAGTCTCACATAGCGCTCGTAGTCCACGCCGTGTCCTGAACAATGTCTAATGCGGCGTGCAAGATGAACTGGTGCTGATGTGCAGCATCTTCTTTCTGCCATGAAAAACAGAATCACAGCACCGCGATCGAAATAAATTACAGCGAAAAAAAACTCGAAAAATAAAACAAAAATGGAAGGGGCAAAATCGGAAGGAACGCGCATAAATACCTTGGGGACAGTACCGACTTCAGCTTCGTAAATCGGGATGTCATTTTTGCTGACGATCATAAAACAAGCAGTGCTCGCCATTGAAGATCAGCAGACGAAGGTTTTGCTGGGATCTAAACGAAAGCCCTAATTTGAATACTGAAATAAAATAAGGAAAGAGATTGAAAACTCAGATAGGTAATATTTCCACAAACTTGAAGGGTGTTTATGTAATTTCACATAAATATTTGGCTCACCCGAAGGCCGAAACCCACCCTATATAAAATGCTCGTCAAATCCCCCAATTATTCAACGCTAAAACCCTAGCTTCCACAAACCCTTAAATTTCTAGAAGAAAAAAAACACAGTCGTTCAATCTTCAATCTAACCGACATGGCTGAGGTGGAGGAGATTGCGGACGGAGTGAGGAAGATGAACATTGCCGAATCCCAGAATAAGAACAAGAACCGTATTCAAGTCTCGAACACTAAGAAACCGTTATTTTTCTACGTTAACCTCTCCAAGGTATTGTTTGTTTCGGTTGTTCGGAATTCTGAATCTTCGATTTCGAACCGTATTTTGTATTCATGTGTGTGTGTAATGAAGTTGGTGTATTTGTTTATGCAGAGATACATCCAGCAGCACAATGAGGTCGAGCTTTCGGGACTCGGCATGGGTAATTTCTATTTATTGTCCTTGCTTGTGAATTATCGACCGATTTTTTGTACGAATAGCCGTCTTGTTTAAGGTTTGTTTGAAGGGGATGTGCTGGTTGTAATTGACAAGAATTTATGAATCACGTTTTTCATGTTTTTTTCAGAATAATCCTTGGTTATTTTGGAATATAAGGAACCGAGGGCTTTGGCTCCTTGTTAACATTCTCTTACTAGTATTGTTCGACGGTCTTCAAGGCATAATTTTGTTTCATCTGCATTAAGAACGTAGCAAGGAACATGTATTTCCCTAGTTTGAGTTGTTTTTCCTTATATTGAGAATACCTGATTCTATTTGTTGGTTCTACATAAAATCCTTTTGAAGGTATTTTAGGAACAAGCTTTTTTTAGTGTTTTTGGTAGCATGGCATTAAGTTTGTAATGCAAGTTTTGAAATAACTATAAGTTTTCCACGAGCTTTTCTAATCCTGGAATCATTTTTTCCTTATTATTAACGTATTCTGATTTCTTCTATTTTCCTTGGGTTATTGCAGCGATTTCAACCGTCGTCTCAATTGCTGAAATCCTCAAGAACAATGGGTTTGCTGTTGAGAAGAGTGAGTATTGTACCTTTTACTTTTAATCATTTCGCCTGCCCTTTCACTACCTGTAACTTTATAAACCGTGTCTTGTATATTGATGTTGTTCTTCAAAACAGCCATATCACACTTAAAAAAAATTGATAGGCTGATATGCTGAACCAAATCAAAGTAGTCACGTCGTCTTTCTTTAATACTTCACTTAGTGGTTCTGAATTAAATTAAGTATTTCTCCATTTAAAAACATGTAGAGATCACAACATCTACTGTGGATATAGAGGGCTTGAGAGGAAAGGTCCTCCAAAAGGCCAAGGTATGTCCAATTCTTTATGGTTATTATATATACCTTTCAATAGTGCATATAATATCTTTGTTCTACATCTTTTTTTTACGGGTGCAGATTGAAATTGTTCTTGGAAAAACTGCAAAATTCGATGCACTAATGGCAGAAGCACAAGCCGCTAAAGACAATGGTAACAATGAGGATTAGTGATGAATGATAACAATGAGGACCACATGTATCAACTCATCTTTGGTTTAGTATTACAACAGTTACTGATGTCTCCGTGAGTTTTGTGTCATGTTAAATGGTGCCAAAGATAGTCTCAATAGTGTCTGTGTGGTCTCCAACTCCGTCGCATATTGTTTTTTTGGATATAATGTCAGATATGGTTTTGTGAAGGCATTTTTTTTCGCTTTTCTGTTAATAATTCTTCAAATCATTTGTAGTGCAATCTGGTGTGATATTTTAAACTTTGTTATAGTTCGGAAAGAAATTGATCCAGTGTTTATGAAAATCTTGGCCTGTTAACAACATCGATTTTTTATTCGGGTAAATATTTATTGATAGTATGTTATGATTATAAAATATAATATTATAATCAAAATTAAATAAATTTAAAAGTCTACTAAAAGTGTGTTTTGGAAGGGTCTATATGGAATTCGAGTTAAAATTTAAGGGGCGAATTTGAAAATTTTGAAATTTACCTGGGTTCCTTTATAATTTGGCCAAACCTCCAGGTTCCTTTTGTCATAAACCCTACAATTATCTGTACAAGTTAGCACCTTTAGTCCTTTACATTCAGCAACCAAGTTTACATGTATTTTCATTTCTCATAACCTGCCAAACTTATGCAACTGGACCTCAATTTTACCCGGAAAAATGAATACACCGTTTCAAGTGAGCTTCAACCTTTTCCTTTTCTCGTTCCAATTTTCCTCTCACTCGATTCCCATTCTTCAAGTAAGGTATGCAGAATCCGTGAAGCCTCCATAGTAACTTCACGATTCGAGTACTGTCCAAATACCGATAAATAACTCAAGCCAACATCCAGCTTCGGCTCCACTAACTCAGACATCATAATCAAATCTCTCCATTCTTTAGATTTCCCTACTAAACAAGCACCCTGCAATAAAGCAGCCAAAGTCACCGAGTCCAAACCAAACCCCTTCCCCAACATCTTCTCAGTTAGCCGCAATGCATTTGGGAGCATTCCTTTTAAACAAAGACAAGCAACGATCGAAACATATGCAGCTGATATTGGTTGCCAGCCATCGGATATCATCCTCCCAAAGATATCGAGGAGCACAAAAGGCTTGTCCGTATCAGATTCACTAACGGCGAATCGCACATTGTTCGATAATCCGTTAACCAAATAATGAAAAGTAACATCGTTTGGACTACACTTGCTTGTGAGCATCTCTTCGAAAATCGAGGACACTTTAATGAGTTTACCCTCCTTGCAGAAACCACCTATGAGTACAGTGTAAGTCACGACATTCGGTACTATACCTCCCGATTGCATCCCTTTGAAAAAATCATCGGCCCCTTCAAAATCTCCATGACGACAAAACCCACCAATTAAAGAGGTACAAGTCACCACATTCACTGCAAAATTTTGTTTTAATGCATGGCAAAATATTGCTAATGCACTGTGCAAGTCATTCTGCTTTACGTACCCGTCAATCACCGTGGAATAAGTAAAGTCGTCGGGAAAATGATTTATTCTAACCATTTTTTTAACGCAAGAGACTGCATCTTTCATCATCCCAAACTTGCAGTAGCCCTTAATCATGGCATTGTAGCCCACCCGCCCAGGGTCCATACCTCTTTTTATGACATCATCAAAAAGTTTCTTTGCATCTTCCAAATCTCCATTCCTAATATACCCATCGACCAAAGTTGCATATACATACTCATCCGGAGATATATTGAGACTAAGCATCTCTACAAGAAGCTGTTTGGCGTAAGCAAAATTACCCTTTTTACAAAATCCATTCATCAAGATATTGTAAATGCACGGATCGGGAGGTGTGCCTCTTTCAGTCATCTTGTTTTTTATAATTAATGCAGCCTCAATTTCTCCAGAAGCAACTAAACCATGTATAAGGCCTCCATAGGTAATCAAATCAGGTTTATGCCCGAATTCCGTCATCCGAACAAGCAAACTTGAGGCTCGATCAAAATGGCCTTCTCGGCAGTAGGTGTGTATAAGAGGAGTAAAGCTCAACTTATTTGGGACCAATCTACTATTAATCACTTCATCTAGAAGCTTTTCTGCTTCTTGAACTTTCCTGTCATTACACGCATTAGAAATCAAAGTATTATATGTCACAATGTCCAGATCGCACCGGTTCTTGATCATCGTTCTCGTGATCTCCAAAGCGTCATCAACAAAACCATGCTTATATTTAGCATCCACAATGTTATTATACACCTGAACATTTATTTTCAAGCCACTCGACCCCATTTCACTCAAGATTTCATCAACCTTCTTAAAATCACCTTTTTTACAAAGCCCGTTTATAATTGCCCCATAAGTCTCCTGGGTAGGCAAGTAACCCTTCGTTTTCAAGTCCTCGAGAAGCCCATGAGCGCTTTCGTTATCACCTCTCCTGCAGTATCCATCAATGAGGGTATTATAGAACACGATATCCGGGATGCAATTCTTTCCCCATCTTTTCTCAATCAACCTTCTCCCTTTTTCAACCTTTCCTTCTCTGCACAATCCCCTCACCATAATACAGACGCTATAATTATCCACACAACCATTCTCACCACCACCATCTCTCTCAAGCATTTCATCGAACACTTTCCAAGCCGCTTTCATATTACCATCCTTGACAAGCCCATTAAGCAAAGAATTGCAGGCAGCTACATGAGGAACCTCGTTGAGTTTTCTCAACGAAAAGGAATACAACTCGAGAGCTTTCGAAACCGAACCGGAGTCCGCATAGGCACGGATAACAAGACTCAACGCCTCACGGGTAGGCAGTTTCTCCTCGCATTGGGTGCATTCCACCAGCACGTTGTCTATTTCTTCGAACAGTTTGGACTGAGCCAGCAGCTTGAGAAGCGAAGAATACGCGAACCCGTCGAGGGAGAAACTGTTCTGAGCGACGAAGCCGAAGAACTTGAGACCCAATTCACAGTCGCGAATTTTGTCGAACACCAGGTGGGCAACTTCTGAAGGGGCAACTCCCTCCTCGAAGAATCGATTTTTAAGGGTTTCGTCCCATTGCCGATCTTGGGTTCTGAGGATTTCGCAGACTTCATTCGCCAACTTCCTGATGTGGGGTGTGATGAAGCTCTTTGCGGGTGGGTTGATTTTGGGTTTGGGGTGGTGCAGGGGTTTAATCAGAGAGAGAAGGGTTTTAGACATGGGAAAGATTAATTAAAAGGTGTGTGCATTGGGTGAGTTGATATTATTAACACATTCAATTACAAGGACTCACAAACGCTACATCAATTAATCTTCGATTTAACTTGTTTGCAATAAACTTTGATAAACCAAAAATATAAGCATATGATTCAAATAAAAATTTTTACTATTTTTTTTTTTAAAAACTTAATATCAGTCCATTAAGTTCAGTTAATTTAAAAAAATAAATTAAAAACAATAATTCTAAGTAAATAATTTAATTCGTGCTTATAATATGCTTCTAGTATTATTCCGCTAGATATTGGTGTTTCAATGAATAAAAACAATTCAGAAACACTCAATACAGTATACAGGACTAAGGTGGAAAAGAACATAAATTATGCTATATATTGGTGTTTCAATGAATAAAAACAATTCAGAAACACTCAATACAGAACTAGGTGGAAAAGAATAGTATAAATTATCTCTCTTGTCAAAATTTCTCAAAAGTACAGGACTTGAGTTAGAAACCTAACATACTATCCCTATATGTACTAACAGATGCAAAAACAAATGTTTTCCTCTTTCAATATTCCCATATGTACTCTTCTCCATCTCTCTTTGTGTAGTATTTGTAAAGGTAAAAGCATCCCGCCTCATCCAGTCGCTCGTATACCAAAAATCTTTAAGGCTTCTCAAGTTCATGCCCTGCACAACAAATTGAAAACCGGTACATTTAAACAACTCAAAATGTAAGTCGAGCCTTAAAGATGCATATCTACAACTCTGTCAACTCATAACAACATAAAGACACAAGACCAAAGATTCAAATGAGCCCGTCTTCTAGGCATTGTAGTTTTAGTCCATGCAAGGGCATATAATAATTTCCTTAAATCTCATTCTCTTCATGCATTCAGTACAAATGATTTAGTATTATTTATGGGTTCCCAACTCCTGTTGGCTGCATCAATTTCACAGTCATCAGTCATCACTTGTGATGACGAAAACAGAAACTACCACCACCCGCATGCAACATGTAAATTTAGTACAATGTACATTAACTGAACAATAAACTGAAGCTTTTCAACTTACCAGCAGCAGAACTTTCATTGTTATCGATCTGCAGTGCTTTTACTGCTTTCTTTTATCAGCAGAAATCTGAGAAATCCACAAATACAGCAGGTGTCAAGAATAATACACATCGTACAATGTCGACAACTAACAAGTAAGAAATTACCCGTAAGGTTTTGTGCCAATTTAAAAAATACAAAAGTAAAAGACTATTTTCTCTCAAACTTAAATTTGAGGCTTGCATTTCTTAACATTTACCCACCCATTGACCGTGCAATCTTTTGAAGTAAAAGCAAAAATATTAGAAGTGACATTAAGAATATTTTTCTGCAACTACCCGTAATATAAGACATAGTACGTAGGGATAAATCATGACCGGAAAAGAGTAAAACAGCTTTTGTATGAAAACTTTTTTCATTAAAATAATATTGTAATAAGCAAAAATAAACTCACATAATGTTAGTGATTGTTGTCCACATATATCATATCACTATGAACTTCACGTGGGCAGTATCAGAGTTCGATAATAAGTTTCAAGTTGTAATTGCCTGGAATCTTTCAAAATCATGGCTCCAATGAACTGAAACTTGAGAGTAAATATTCACTTCACAGTCCTTATTTCAGTTCCTGGATACTATGGCTTTCATGGCTTCAAGCTGAGTTTCAGAAAAAGGAGGCTTCCTTTTCAGAGCAAGACCGTATATATTTTTCGCCTTATCGATTTGATCAACTTTTCCGCCTTTCCACAAACCTTCAACCAGCTTATTGATAGTATGCACACTAGGAAACCAGTTTTTCTGCATACTATCTTTACACATGGTATAAGCCAAATCAAAATCTCCCGCGGTACAAAGATAGTGTATCATGGTTTGATAGATTCTCTGGTTCGGCTTAAAACCTTCATTGTGAAAAGCTGAATACACCCTCATAGCCATTTCATAATACCCAGCCCGGAAAAACCCTTTGATCACCAAGTTATACGTAACCTCGTCAGGACACTCAAATTTCTTCCGATGGCTCATGAAAGTCAACAGCTTATTTGCTTCCCACGCACGACCCTTGCTCACCAAGAACTGAATCCTAACATTAAAGGTTACCAAATTCGGGAGGCAACCTTTTAAAACCATCAAATTCCACAGCCCATTCGCAATCACTGTCCTGTTCGCCTTATAAAAAGCAGCTATAAGGGTTGTGTACGTAATCACGTCAGGAGATATTCCCAAATTCTCCATCTCGAACATGACCATAATAGCATTCTCCAAAATACCCATTTCGCAGAAAGCCTTCACAACAGTGTTAACGGTATACACGTCCAATTCAAAGTCGGGCCTTAACGAGAGATCACTGAGAAATGAATCAATCGCCTCCAAATCTCGAGACTGAGTCAGCACTTTCAGAGCAGCATTGAATGATTTAACAGTTCTTTTGCAACCGTACATATGCATACTACAGAACGTATTGACGGCATGATTAATCATTCCAGCCCTTCCATACAGCATGATTATACGAATTATAAACCCTTCCCTACGGCCCTGTGGCAGAGTCTTCTGATGCTCAAGGAGATTCTCGATATAATCAAACCGTCGGGCCCCGGCTAACCTAGAAACCGTGTCCTCAAAGGCAACCTGATTCTCAACGACAAGGCTATTGTGGGCATTGGCCTTAAACAGACTGAATAACTTATCGGGGTCCCTTTCGTTCTTCAGCTTAATCAACGCTGGCTCGGATACCTCGATAGTTTTATTCACGCTTCTAATTTCGGTAGCTTTCTCGACGGAAGAGGCAACCGCAGAGGCCGGAAAGGTGCTGGGCACAATGCAAAATCTGCGAATTAATCGCAGGGAGAGCATGTTCTATAGCAAAACCCCAGTGTTCCACGCATGCCCACCAGTAAAAATCAATACATTTATCAATCTCTCCCCAGGAAATTCCAATCAAATCTAAGAAAACCCACAATCGAAACAGAAACCATAAATAGAAAAATTGCCCGAGCTCTGATCAAATTATTGTATCTCATGAAAAGAATAAAATAAAATTAAATGCAATGCGAAACCCCAGAAAAAAGAAAGAAAAAATGCGGAATAAAAATGATAAAATTATAGAGATATCGACGACGATGTATCACAGCGTATCGAGAGAATGAGATTAGCCATGGCGCACCTGGAATCTGTGAACAGAGCAGTAGCTGGGTGGTTGTGAAGGGGTTTGCGTTTGGGTATTTTAGGTTAGGGGTTTTGCTTCTGATTTCCAGAGGTGTGAATAGTTTAGTGATCCGGTGTGGTTGGGTACATGATACGAAATATCTTGTTGCTGACTTGGGTGAGCATAATTGGCTCTGCATTGGGCCTGAAATGTGGGCCCAATAGAGTGTTTAATGGATCCTTTGTTGTTGGGCTGGAGATTCATTTCAGGATTAACACACTGTATTAATCCCCGTGCCTAATGGCTAATACCACAAATTTAGGTCAGAAATTTGAATTGTATTTTTTTATAAATTTATTTTTAAATTAAAAATTAAAATTAAAATTAAAAATGAATAAAGTAAAATTATGTTTAAAAATAAAAAATTAAACGAGAACAACTATTTTCATGCACTTAGAAAAAAGAATCTTTTAACACCTAGAAAAAATGAAACAGTTATCTTTAGATAAAAGGAAGACCTTTTTGTACTTTGGTAACTGACTTTTAACTTTTTACGTCTTAGTGGCTGAACTATCGCGTTTTTGCATTTTAATGTCAAAAGTGGTGTTTTCCGGCGACATGTGCAAAGCACGTGTGTATAAATGCCAGATGTCGTTATTACATTGGATTGAATATGGATATTACATTTGTGTCCCTGAAGTCATTTTTTCCTTTTATAAAAATGAGAAATCGCTTTCAAAAAAAACAGAACCCTAAATTCGATTTTCATTCCCTTTTCCCCCCTTTCATAACCCTAATTTCAGAAGCTGAAATCAGGAATGGAGGAACTATGTCGTTGCGGGAATCCTCTAGTCAGAAGAACATCTTGGTCCGATGCAAACCCAGGAAGAAGATTCATGTCGTGCGGGAAGCCTAAGGTGAGAAGAACCCTAATTTTGAATTGTGAACACTTAACACTAATTTTTAATTCTGAACACTGAAGAAGATTCATGTCGTGCGAGAAGCCTCAGGTGAGTTTGAAGATTCGATTTTTTTTTCGTGAACCCTAATTTCGTGAATTTTCCCCAATTTATATTTTCTGCAGAAATCAGGAGGTTGTAATCACTTTACTTGGGTAGACCCTCCTGCATGTGAGAGGTGTTCTCAAATAATTCCTGGGTTGCTAAGAAATATAAACTCCAAAGAGGCAGAGCTGGAGGATATGAAGAAGTATGCAATTCTGATGAAGAGAAGAATCCTCAAGCTGCAGTTTTTTGTTTTTGTTGGATTTTCACTTGCTGCCCTGTTTTTTTTTAAAATTTTGATGAAGAAATGGTGTTGTTGTAAGGTGCATGTTATGTAGTGTTGTATGTTTATTGTTTGAAGTTGAAGTATTGGATTTTAGGTGCCTGTAATGCAGTTGTAATGAATTCTGTTATTTGGTTATTTGGATTTTGAAATATTTTGGATTTTACAAATTCTGTAATGAATTCAGTTATTTGGTTGAAGTTGAAATGATTTCTTTAGGTGACTGTAATGTTTAAACCTTGGAAAATGCAAAAGAGGCATGAAATTGGGTAAACTGAAACAAAAGATAAGATTCAAAGTTTGACTTACAAACAAAAGACTGATCCAAAAGATACACTACACAAAGGATCAGAATCATAAAAACATCAGAAACTAAATTGTTCAACAATATAGAACTTGTTCTCCAGTCTTTTCACAAAGCTTGATCTTTCTTGGTTTTGTACTAAACAAAGGGTGAGGAAATTTCAAATTCCTCTTCACAGGCAACTTCTGGAGAGCATTTGCAGGCTGTGATGGCTGTGATGGCTGTGATGAAGAGACTCCAACATCAAACTTGGATGGCTGTGATGAAGAGACTTTTGCAGACCTCAACCTTGGACTTCTCCTTATCACAGGTGCAGAAGAAGAGGCCTCATTGGGATTTGGTCCAGTTTCCTAGCAAAAACACAAAAAACAGACCTTGTAAAATGATTAAAAATGGTCTGTACACCACTAAACAAAAAAAAACAACAAAAAGTTACCTGTTTTTTAGTTCCCTTTTGCTTCTTTATTTTACTCTTTTTTGCAGCTGGAATTGGCAAACTTGGAGCCTTCTTTGTATTGCCCTTGTTCAATTTGCAGGTTCTTGAGTTATGACCTGTGTTATTACAGAGTCTACAAGTCATCATTATCCCTCTCCTATTCAACTTTGCAAGATTCTCAGAAACCTTCACTTCATCAGGCTGTAATTTTCTTTTGTGTTTCTTTGGTCTACCAGGCATTTGTGACACATGGGGAGGCACCAGAGGAAGCAAGTTTTCTGTGATGGGATCAGATGGCCATTCATCTCTACCATACAAAGGGCTCAAGTAGTGGTTGTACACTCTGAGGTAAGTCTCCTTTGTATAACAAGTAGCCACATATTCTTCTGGCCTATATCCCATATGGTTTAGACATGAGATTGCATGAGGGCAAGGAATACCTGTTAGTTGCCACTTCCTACAACTACAGAATTTATCCCCAATGTTCACATAGAAGGACTGTTCATAAGGTCCAGAAACTTGAAACTCTAGATGTCCATTCCAGGAGGCAGACCATCCATATGATTTCACCTTTCTTTTATCCAAAGTGTTTTGGATCTTGGGGCAGAGAATACCCTTGTGCTGTAACATAACCTTTCTCTTTTCTCCAATCATTTTCATCAGACTTATCCTGATTTCCTCCAACATATTGATAATGCCCTTGCCTCTAGCTTGCACAACCATTGCATTAAAGCTCTCTGACAGATTATTAGAGATCATGTCAGTGTTGTTGAGTGTGTTGAAATGTGACAGTGACCAATGGTTAGGACTCCTCTTACTCAACCATTCATGAGCAGCCTGATCCTTGCTCTCTAACTGTTTCATCAATTCCTGGTAGTCAACCAACCTTGTTGCTCTTGCAGCTTCCCAAATCAGGTTCTGCAAACTCATTCCCTTGTGCAGTAGCTTGAAGTTTGCACACAGATGCCTCACACAAAATCTGTGCTCACAGTTGGGAAGCACTTGTGTGACTGCATCCACAAGCCCTTTCTGCTTGTCACTCATCACAGTCCATAGATATGCACTAGTGTCAGTGATCTCCAAATCCTTAACCAGTAACTCCAAGAACCAGAGCCATGAAGGTGTATTTTTCTTTTTCAACTACAGCATAGGCAATGGGGTACATACCATTGTTGCCATCAATACCCACTGCAGTCAAGAGCACTCCACCATACTGTGTTTTAAGATGACACTCATCCAAGCATATCAGTCTCCTACAACCATCTAACATCCCAAGCTTCAATGCATTCCAACAAATGTACAACCTCTGAAACACTTGTGAATGGACTACTGCCTTAGACTTTATTCTGAATGTGCTATGTGGATTGCTTCTAAATACTTCTGCAGCATACTTATACAACTGACCAAATTGTGCAATACCATCACCATCCCCCATCTTAGCAACCTTGTTTTTAACCCTGTACATTTGCTATTTGCTAAGTAAGCATCCTAGTTCAGCTTGCATAATCTCCACCATTGACTTTACAGGCCAGTTGGGATCACTTTTCAGCTTCAAATGGTATCTCTCAGAAAGGTATTTTGATGTGGCTTGAATCACCCTTTCCTGTCTGACACATGTGTGAATGTTATTCAAAGTCTTCACCACAACTGTTGCATCATTAGGAACCCTGGAGCCATAAATTAGCCATTCACATCCCTCTTGATGACATTTAGCTTGCACCTTGAAAAGAGTGTTGATTGGAAATTTTAGAGATCTACCCTGTTCAATAGCATACAACCTCAAAGCTGCTCTGAAGGTGGGAATATCTTTGAACCTATCACCTAGGTGAAACTGAACATTCAACATATCCACCTTCTCATTGAAAACCCTAAACTTGTGTTTTTTTGGAACTGCCTTGTTAGCTGCATCCACAAAGTTCTCCAAGTCATATTCAATATCACTGTCATCATATTCATAGTAGTCTGACACCTCACTGTCATCACCATCTGATATTTCTCCTCCACTGTTAGAATCTATCTCTTCCACTTCATCATCAATAAGTTGCCTCAGACCTGCAGCAACCACATCCTCCACATTAGGGACTTCATTCTTATCAGATGCCACTGCATCACTCTCCTCATCCTCACTGCAATCACCCTCATTATCATCTACCACTGCATCACCCTCATTATCCCCCACTGCATTATTATCATCCCCAACTGCATCACCCTCCTCATCCTCACTGCAATCATTATCACCCTCCTCATCCTCAATGCAATCATTTTCATCATACTCATCCAGATTCTTCCCATACATAATATCATCAGGATCCAATTCATCATGATCAATAAATATGCCCACTGTTCCATCAATACTAATACAACAACCAATCATAGAGGCTTTGTCGTCATCAGTGATAGACTCTAAATGTCTACAATTATCATGACCACTCATATTTAAATAAATTCCTACAGACCCCTCAATTCCAACAGCTGCAGCCATTAACTGCAAATCTGATAATCTCACTGTGTCTCCATTGACAAAATCTATATGACTCACTCGCCCACCAACATAGCACTTCGTACCTGATTTTCGCATGAACGACCCTCTGTGATGCATCACCAGTGTGCAAATGGCTTTCTGACCTCCATAATCTGGAACGAGCTTCCCATCAGGAATGACATCAGTTCCCGTTCTCAATTTCCACGACATTCTTCAAGAATTGAGCTTCACTGGAAATTGAGCTTCAATGGAAAATTAAATTAGGGTTTTCTGGGAAAATCGAGCGGGATTTAAGCTCTGGAAGTTGAGATTTGGGGACGAAGTACGAATCAAGCTTTGATTCAGTTTGAATTGGGCGCGATTTTGGATTGGAATGAAAATTAGGGTTCGCACTTTCAATTTGGGGGTGGAGCTACGGGTTTGGAAATGAACTTTCTGAAACTCTTTTTTGTTTAAATTTTGTAATAAAATCTTATTATGGAAAAGACGATAATACCCCCACATGGCCGGAAGCTGATCACGTGCTTTGCACATGTCGCCGGAAAACACCACTTTTGACATTAAAATGCAAAAACGCGATAGTTCAGCCACTAAGACGTAAAAAGTTAAAGGTCAGTTATCAAAGTACAAAAAGGTCTATAGGTCAGGTACTAAACTATAATTATCCCTAAAAGGAATACCTAAAGAATAAATTTATAAATTAATTTACTATTTGAATTATAATTCTATTTCATATCGATAACAAACCTAGAAATAGAATTCGAACCCCAAATCTAATCAAAGGATAACAAACCTAGAAATAGAATTCGAACCCCAAATCTAATCAAAGTACATCGTAGTTTGATTGATTTTCAAGTCTTAACCAACTTGGTCAAAACATTAAAATCCTAATGGTAGAATTCCAAACAATACAGATATGAAAGATTAAATTGGCATGATACAACACAATAGTATCTAGAGAATTTTGGTCTACGACTCAATGAAATAACGAGATGCCCGTCTCAACATCAATTCTAAAATCTCAAATAGTACATAGGAGAGTTTCGCCCTCACACCCTCAGATGAAATGCACCATTCCATACTGCATCGAAAAAGTCCTTCAGAACTCGGATACATGCCATTTCCATTCTTATGCTGGCACTGAAAGAAAACAAAGCAAGCAAATAATTACAGGAATGTTCGTAATAAACAATAACTTAAGGGGTACTTATTTGTTACTTGTTGTGTAAATGGATTGATTTTGAAATTAGTTAAATACAAGGTCATATAGAAGAGGGTCGACTACAGTAATATAGATTATAAAACACAGCAGGATAGGAATAGAATAATAATTAGTGTAGATTAAGCAAATCAAGCAGCTTCATTATAATTGCAGATAAAAAAAACTGATAAGAATACGTACTATATGTAGAAGTGTCGATTTGTTCAGGGAGCTCCTTTATATCCACTTCAAACCTCTCCTGAACCTGTTTCAATAACAGAATACATTTTAAACCAATGGATAACGACAATATTTGAAAATATAATTGTAATTTTTTAATCAAACTAAACTTCCAGAAAGCAAAGCACGTCAAAAAGTCCACAACAAAAGGAAACACACTTTCGAGTGATTAATTACCTGATTTAAAACATCAGAATCTGATGCAGACGACACAAATGTGATTGCAAGACCTTTGGTTCCAAATCGACCAGCTCGGCCAACCTATTAATGTAGCATAGAATTCAATAAAACAATAATGAATGCATTCAATATACACACAATTCCTCATGATATATTAAACATACAATTCCTCATGATATATTAAACATACAATTCCTCATGATATATTAAACATACAATTCCTCATGATATATTAAACATACAATTCCTCATGATATATTAAACATACAATTCCTCATGATATATTAAACATACTCTGTGTAGGTAGGTATCGGCAGAGTCCGGCATATCATAGTTTATGACTATGTTAACACGCTCAATGTCAATTCCCCTCCCAACTAAATCAGTTGCAACTAAAATTCTTTTGAGGCCCTCTTTGAAACCCTTGTAGCGTGTCAACCTGGAAATGACAGTATTAGAATAATTTTGGGGTGAAGGAGAAAATAAACATAGCAAAAGAAGGAAAACAAATCCATGCCTTTCTTCCTGAGACATTCCAGAATGGATGCATATAGATGGGAAGTTGCATTCAACAAGTAGCTTGTTCAGTTCAGCTGCTCGACTCACGCTCTTGACAAAAATGACAATCTGGTTAAAATCCAGGGCATCAAGAAGATCATTCAACTTCCGGTTTTTCTCCAGGTCTGTCAACTTGATGTAATGCTGAAAAAAAAAATACATGATTATAAAACTTACTCACATGTAAAATAAAGAAGATTAAGACAATTCTCTAAACAATATTTGCCTATCTTTTTCCTTTCCTAATTAAACTCGAATCCTGAATTTCTGTCTAAATAACCTTAAAAGTCACTTGATTATACCCACTTTTCATCTGATTTATTTAATCATCTCCTGATTAAGCACAATAACAGCAGAATCCATTGGATGATTTGACGCTTATTTTTTTTGTCCAAAAAATTCTTGTTTTACCAAGAACTCCTAAATTAAAAAATCCAACATTCCACTAGGTGATCAGGTTTACCTGTACAAGCCCGTGAAGAGTCAACTTGGCTTCATCGTCCACATAAATTTCCATCGGCTACAAACACCAAAAAAAATAAAAATTGAATCTTAAATGAAGAGAAGAAAGTTATCTATCTAAACACATATGGGTTACAAAAGTATTACATCTTGCATAAATTTCTTGCAAACGGGACGGATCTCCTTCCCCAGAGTGGCTGAGAACATCATCACTTGCTTATCGTGTGGGGTCATCTTGAAGATCTCTTGGACATCCCTTCTCATGTCTTTGATAAATATCAGAACAAAACATAGAATTTAATATATCATCAAAAAAATGAATTACAGCCAAAATAATAAACAGGAGAGAGAAAAAATTTACCAAGTGTCTCAAGCATCTTATCACATTCATCAAGAATGAAGTGCCTCACATTTTTCAGAACAAGATCCTTATCTCTAGCGAGAGCCAATACTCTTCCAGGGGTCCCAACAACAATATGAGGGCATTCATTCTTCAGTAGATCCTTGTGGATCTTAATGTTAACACCACCATAGAACACAGCAACTTTCACATCAGGCAAGTAGGTACTAAACCGTTCAAACTCATTGCAAATCTGTAAAAAATAATAAATGCCCATTAAATTTTATTTATGTTGGGACAGGTGAATACAGTGATTTAGTAGCATATGCGTAAGATCTTTCATTCAAGGTTACATAAACCACTCTTGAGGTTTACTTCTATTCATATTTTGGCCCAATAGTTAGTTGAAAAGATGGAATTCGCTGATGTCATCAAATATTATTCAGTCACACTCCTCAACATTTTATAATTTTAAAATATTGCAAATGCAAATGAAAGACAGTTATTTGTGATAATAAAAAAAGATGTTTGACCAATACTCTAGGTCTAGGGTAGTTTTTGTAACTATCCCTATTCAAAATGCATGATAAGGAATACCTGATAGGCCAACTCTCTCGTGTGGCAAAGGATAAGGGCAGCCACTTGACCAGAAACAGGTTCAATCTGTTGCAGGGTAGACAGCACGAAAACGGCAGTCTTGCCCATACCAGATTTTGCTTGACAAATAACATCCATTCCCAAAATAGCTTGAGGTATACACTCATGTTGCACTGATGAGAAAGTAAAGAAAATCCGAATGGACGAATGAATCCTCAATAAAAGGTTTTACCAGACCAATATTTGGGTTCAAATCTAGACAGTGTTATTAGTTTTTACCTGCAAAAATTGGAAAGAAAATAAATCAGCAGAAATTCTTTTGACAGACATTTCAGACAAGAGAAATGGTTTCTACCAGATCTTTAATTGAGCAGAGTAGCCCATATATTTAATGTATATGTGGCATAGTTAACTTTACTTGTTGATACATTGTTGTTGCCTTGCTACTAATAGTATTACAGAGAAATAGTATTACATTTTATTTATTGTCCTTTTAGGCAGAATACTCTCTGATGATAATAGAACGATTACGAAGTTTATGTCCAGCTCTGGTGACCGCAAGCAAAAAAAAAATAGCAGACTGTAATCACATATATTCCATGCGGCATATGAGATATTAATCTAAGCTAAGTCCCTGAATCAAAAAATGCCATAATACTGACATGGCAAGCCTTCTAATTAGAAATTAGATTGTGCGATTTCATAAAAGGAGAGAGATTTTTTTATTCCAAATTAACCGGAAAATTAGTTGGAATTAACTTTCAAAAAAGAATGAGGTGAAACCAAGACATAACAATTAAACTTCTTTTTTCTATCAGGAAAGCATCTAAACATCTACAATATTAGGCTTACCTTCTGACGGATGCTCAAACCCGGAATCCACAATAGCTCGAAGGAGCTCTGGCTTCAGCAGGAAATCTCTGAATCCTGAACTATGAATTCCAACATAGCCCCTAGTTTGACAAAAGGACATACAATGATGGATTTAGTAGGATTCACAAATGCAAGGAAATTATACAAAATGACTAAATGATCACTCAAAATGTATGATGCAAGTTATGAAGTTGAAGATTGGAAATCTTGACACAAAACAATAATGCTCAACTTTAAAATATGATTCTAATGATAGTGTTATGATGCACCAAACCGCCAAGGTAAAAAAAAAATAGACACGTTATAAAATAATACAGTAGATCAAAAGTATCATGTTCAGACAGCAATAGAAACATCTCAGATGAATTTCATGAACGGGTTTTCACAAAGTTGAAGTACCTCCAAGAAACCTAAACTGCCAAAACCTAACTGCCACAACTTAGTATAGAATAACTAATCTTGACCCGACCATTACACGCTGCCCGGCTAGTACAACTGTAAAAGAGCTACTCACAACATGAAGTATCATAAATTTATTTTACTTTAGAAAATGGATCACAGAAGACAATTAAAGATAAAAAGCCTCATATAATAATTTCGATGAATTTTGTGAAAATCATAAAATATACAGATAGGAAAAAGTCTGGCTTTTAATTACATCAAACATCGCATTGATTCAAACTTTCTGATTTCTACTCCAGACACGAGTGGAAAGGCAGGAAAAAAAAAACGAAATTATTTTACAGAATTGAAGGATTTAACTTTTAACGAAACAAAATTAGAAATTACTTTTTAACAGACTCGACGGGTAGCTTGCCGTTAACGGAGTCAGGGGCCTTCTCGTCTTCTTCCTCGTAGTCGAGAAGCTCCTCCTCGTACGCTTCGTTGTCCTTCACTTCACCCATTGATCCTGCTAACCAAAACACAAAGCTCAGAAAATCTCAGTCAAAGCATATCGTAACAATACTCTAAAATTGAGATAAAAACGGATACCAGAGTATGCGTAAGCGCGTACCTTTGAGCTTTACTGCGCGAGATTCCGAATTGGAAGATAAACCCTAGAATGGGATTTAGGGTTTTGAGCGAGGGCGAGAGCGCGAGCGAGAGGGTCGAAGTGATTTGAGGGTACGATTATTAATAGAAGAAACAAAATTATTACTCGTATTCTTAAAAAAAAATTGCTTTTTCTAATACGTATTCTTTATTATTATTTTTAATAAAAAACAATTTAAAGGAGCAAAATTAAAAAAAAAAAAAAAAAAGGTGAGAAAATAAGGTGTAAAATTATCTTTAAAAATTAAAAAGTTTGTGATTAATAAATATTTTTTATGAAGTGTGATTATTGATTTGAAACAAATACAGTATAAATAATTGAATTTGACTTAAATAAAAAGTATTATCAATACTATAAGATTATGAGTATAAATAATTGAATTTGGTTTAAATAAAAAGTATTATCAATAAATACTATAAGATTATGAAAATATTTTTTTTTCAGTTAAGAAAAAATTTCAGTTTATTTTTTTTTCTATTAAGAAAAAGAATTAAATAACTTAGTTTATTTTAATTATTAATAAAAGCAGGGGAAAAAATTTAGTTTATTTTTTTTCTCTTAAAAAAAAGAATTAAATAATTTAGTTTATTCTAATTATTAAGAAGAGCACTTTAATTAATATTATTTTAATTTTATTAATTTATATTTATTATTATTAATTATATTAAAAATCTATAATTATATTCTTAAAATACACTAATTAATAAAAAAAAATTAAAGTATAAACGGAAATTTATGGAGTATAAGTTAAAATATTATAAATTATACTACACTTTTTCTAAAAAGTTCTATTTTTTACTTATTTCTATTATGTTATTATGCATGTTTTGGCATGAAAAATTAAAAATAAAAATGCTTAAAAATTTAAAGAAAAATGATTTTAACTTCGAAGTGATTATTTAATTTATTATTTTACAAAAAAAAAAATTGAACTAAAAAATTAAACAATTAAAAATAGAATGAGATAAATACACACTGTGATGAATATGAAAGTACAAATAATTGAGGATACAATTCAACACATTCAGGATTCAGCTGCAACTATAACTATTTAGACATTCAAATATATTGCTCATTGTCCCCCAACAAATAAACCTAACACGGCCAAATTAGCTTCACGAGTAGAGTACATATTTCAATTTCAAGAACTTAAAGTTATGATACACAATCTCCATGAATTTTTATCAACGGCAGAACAATGATATTCAAAACGAAAACTGATGAAATTTCGGAGGAGTTCACGAGCACATGCATCTTTGAATGCAAATGTCAGTCGATTTAGAACTCGGTTGGTGGTTTCAACCGAATAAGTCTCTTGATTCTATCTTTGTCGGTGTTCTCCAATAGACCCTTTAAGAAAACAAGTGCAATAGTTTCATTATAGTGAAATGTGAAGCCCTTAATGTCCAAAAGGACCAAAACAATAGTATGATACAAGCACACAACAATGAGAACTGTGAAGTGTGTATCAACGACGACAAAACTACCCATGAGTTTTAACCTAATTGCGAAAGCAGCAGTTTTTTAAACTACCCTCGAGATTTATGTTTGATTTCCTCGTTAAATCCCCATGCTATAATATAAATGCATCAAGAAAAATACTAACCTTCCAAACAATTTCATCCAAACACAAACATATTTTTCCATACTTGTCGAGAAAAAGACGTTCAGTTGGAGGTTTTCCACACACGTCCTTCAGTGCCGATGTTACAACGAAGATAGCTTCTGACACTAGATGAAGAAAAATACAAAATTTAACACCCATTGTAAAAGATCAAAAACCCAATTTAAAGGAAAATTATCACCGATTTATATATTATTGCTCGTGTGAGCAGTTAAAGCAGATGAAATATATACTTACAGGCAAGTTCATCATACTCATCCTTGCCAACAACAAATACACTAACATCGCCCAACACTGTGTATACAATATACACAGACCTGTACAACAATTAAAAAGTATATACACAAGTTATATTACTCACAAATGATACTAGCAAGTGATAAGTGATAACAATCAGTCGAGTGGAGTATCAAACAGACACTTCAGAAGTTGAAACAAAATAGAGTAAATTATAAAAACTAGGTTTAATTTGCAAGTCCAAAAAATAACTCATACGAAACCGAGCAAACGAAATGGAACGACCACACAAACAAAAATCATCCAGACAAATATTGTACAGTAGCAGGTTCATCTTTAATCAGATTTAGATAGTAACCCCTTTTAAAAATGAATTAAAAAAATTAAGTACTTGTGATTAGCAACAAGGAGCTCCTCGTTCTTGGCTCCTCTGAGATTATCAGCTCCCAGTTTCACTAAGAAGGATCTCCAGTGTAATCTTTCTTCTGCTGGGACTCCATTGAAACTGTAATTCCAGAGATCAAAATGACAAATAAATAAATTTCAAACATCACAAAATAAAATAAAATAAAATAAATGAATTTCGAAGAGGCACAAATCGATTTGATGAAACCTAAACTTCATTTTACAGAAAATCGAACGGAAAAGAAGAAGATGAATCATACAGTTCAGATCGGAATGCGAGAAAATACCCCTAAAAATTGGGGGGAATAAGGGGAAAAAAAGAAAGAAACTAGTGGGGTTGAGTTTACCGTTCGACAAGAATATTGCCTTCGGAGTTGGCGATCAAGACTGCGAGCAGCATCTTCGTTCCCACCGGAATCTGGAGTCGCCCAAATAGTTGCTTTCCGTGTTTTGTGCGAAATTATGCAGAGAAAGTGCTGTTGTAGCAGTAGCGTTTATCGGTTTATTGGTAAATGGTAACATACTTTTTTACTAACTTCTATTCATAATAGATTTCGTTTTTACATTTCGAATTAATTTCTTAGTAGTATCAGTTTTTTGGGTTTTCAGTGTAAAATAAGTATCACTTAAATTTCAGTGTAAAATAAAATATTGACTCGAGTTTTTATTCCGTTTTCGGTTATTCACCAATGGATCCAAAGTTTTTATTTTTGTGTGTTTCCATCCATACTGGAGGCATCGTATATTCGTATGCTCATTCAACAGCGCTCACTCGCTCGCTCATGTATATATATAATACGTACGGACCGGTCGTTGATGGTTGGTCCGTACGAAGAAAAGGTAACGTCGTCGTCTAGTTGTTACTTGATGACGTCATCAAACAAATAGCAGAAAAACAAAAACAAAAACAGAGGATCAAATAATAATAATGTTAATAAGATGATGATGAGTGTTTGGTTTCTGGAAAAATTTAAATTAACTACACATCTCTTTTGGGACAAAATTTGCTACTTTATACATCAAACCTTCATTTTCCCTTTGTTGACAGTTTCAAGCTCTGCCTCGGCAATCGCCAGCTGTTCCCTCAGTGTTGACACTCTATGCTCAACTTCTTCTACCGTCCCTCGGACAATGGAGGCTTGATAGGGTGTCAAGAAGTTGGGCGAGAATCCTTTCAATGCATCAATCCCACAAACCTAGTCATTAATTGAATTCCAATTAGCTAGTAGGAGTAATATATTTCATGGTACTTGTAGTAGAATTACCTCTTGGGGAAGCAACGGCAACTTAGTAATGTTGAAATCATCATATAGGACGTAAAACTGATCCACAGCTTTGAGCAACTTCGATTCAATGACTGAAAAATACTACTATAATTAAGAAGAACCGTGTGTGTAAAAGTGCCTCAGTGAAGAAATTGTTTGTATAAAAATTTATTTACCTTCTTCATCAAAAATGACTTGGTTAATTATTATATTATGGGTATCTATCTCAAATCTTGTAAGCTCCTGAACAAGTCGTTCGGTTTCATACAAAGACAGGAATTCTGGAATGCAAACACAGACGAAAGTCGTCATATCCTACAAATGAATCAGTAGAGTAGACTCAATCTCCGAGGTAATAAATTTATAGTAATGAAACAAGACGTGTTCTTACAGGATCCTTAAACTGATTGTTCACTTGTTCAATCACGTCTTTCATGCTTTCAAGCTTTCCCAAAATGTCATCTTCGCCAAAATCATCACCAGCCCCAAACATTCGAGTCATCTGTCATGAATTTAAAAAAAAAAAAAATCAAGATTTCATAGTGGCAAGCATGCAACGTATTCGAACACATGAATTAACTATCCCGTCATTTTGAGAATTGTTTGTCAAACTTACTATTGCTTTGAAGAAAGAAGGGTCACGTTAATAAGTTGGGATGAGTGATTAATTGTACCTGGCTAAACAATCCACCAAACTTATTCCTCAAGCTCATCATCTTGGCAAGCCCTTTCTCTAGGGTCGATGGAAATTGCAATAGTCGAAGGGTGTGACCAGTTGGAGCTGTATCAAACACTATAACCGAATAATCCATAGTCTGCACTAGCCTGAAAAAACAACACATTCACACACAAAAACTCAAATTTGAGAATCATTACTATCATTTCGGCGCATTACTTAAAATACAACTAAAATGCAATATAATAACACAACGTCGTCCACTTTGAGAATCCCATCAAGGACAAGAATGTACAAACGAAATCTGCCCAAATCAACCACAGCAAGAAAAGCCGATGCTACATTTCAGACATCACAAAGTAATTAAACAGCCCAAGCAATATAGTTACTTGAGCATTTCGGCAAAACTCATAGCTTCGTCGATCCCCGGTATAGAATTTGTTATTTCTGACATGAATCCATCACTGTCTGAGCCACCATTCTCGTCATGGTCCATGTTAGGATCAACTTCCTACAAAGACCCAATCTTTTTCACCAAATTAACACATTCAAGATGAAATGAAACGATTCATATACACTACTAAAATAATAATTAAAAAATAAAATAAAAAAAAAAGGAATTGGAAAAATTCCTAACCATGGCGTACAAATTCGAGAAGCCAGTAACGAGAGTGGGGCTCTTGGTGAAGCGCTGCTGGAAGGCATCGCTGAGGTTATGGGCCGGGTCGGTGGAGATGATGAGAACAGAGGATCTGACCCGAGCGAGTAAAATGGAGAGGATCGAGCTGCATGTGGTCTTGCCCACGCCGCCTTTCCCTCCGACGAACACCCACTTCAGCGTATCTTGGTCCAGAACGTTCTGCACCGACCCCTCCGCCAATTCTTCGCCGCCGCCGCCATCCATTAATCAAGAAAAATGGGTGTATTGCCCATTCGTAATCAGGGTTTCTGTCAAATTTTCACCAACCCCAAATTTGATTATTTCGAGATGAAGCCATAACAGACTGATTAGAAGCTGAGAAGAAGAAGCCTTTCCTCTTTCAGGGCAATTTTGAGGATCGGCTTAAAATTATTAATCCGCCGAGAGCATATAGTTTTTTTAATTTTTTTTTTAAATCTAGAAATAATTATACGTGTATATTGTTAAATTTTCATGGTAATTTAGTTATCTCACTCCCACAAAAAAAAATGCTAACACTTTTCTTTTTTTAAAGTGTCTCACTATAAATGATACGCCTTAGAAAATAAATATTCTAACTTTTTTTATTTTAAAATACTATTTTACTCTGCTTTATCCACCTACTTTTTAAACTTCAATCACAATTACTTTATTTTTCAATTTAAAAATACATTTTTATCCTTAACTTTTTAATCAAAATTTCAAAAAATAACATTTTTCTTAATCTTTGTGTCCACGTATTGAATCTATTGTGATTTAAAAGAAGTGTCACGTAAATTAGAAAATACAAAGTCATGTATACTAGTATTTTCATGATTTTTCCATTCATCTAAAAATCTTAAAAAATCACTTCATCCACAAATCCTAAAAAAATACCAATCAAATGAAGAATAAAAAATAAAGAATTTTTTTTATGTTGATCCCCTAAAAGTATGTGTATATTGTTAAAATTTCATGGTATTTTAGTATCATATAGAAAATATATGATACTAAAAGAGAGTGTTCACAAAACGTATTGAATCTATTGTGGTTTAAAGGGAGTGTCACGTAAATTAGAAAATATAAAGTCATGTATACTAGTATTTTCATGATTTTTCCATTCATCTACAAATCCTAAAAAAACACCAATCAAATGAAGAATAAAAAATACGGGAAATCAAATGAAGAATAAAAAATAAGGGAATTTTTTTATGTTAATCCCCTAAAAGTATGTGTATATTGTTAAAATTTCATGGTATTTTAGTATCATATAAATTAAAAATACATAAGAAAATACAAAGTTATGTATAATAGTATTTTCATTAGAAAATACATAAATTAAAAAATACATAAGAAAATACAAAGTTATGTATACTAGTATTTTCATTAGAAAATACATTAGAAAATAAGAAGTTATATATACTAAGTATTTTCATTACTTTATTTATTTTCATGACTTTATTTATTACCATCTATTAAAAATAATATCGCCTAAAAACCAAGATATATTATTTATTATTGATTTTTATCATTCATCTGTATATTTTCACTTGTATATTTTCAATTTTGATAATTTTTACTTTATTTATAATTAACTTTTGTCATTCATCTACTGTTCTAAAAAATTGTATATAAAAATTAATACCGTCTATAAAAGAAAATTATCGTTTCAATTTTGACAATATTAAACATAATATAATATGATAAATTTAGTTTGTGTATAAATTCCATAATTTCATAATTAATATTTATACATTATTATTTTTATTTAAATAATTCTTTCTATTTATCTGAAGGTTATAACTCATAATATAAACTTAAACAAAATATTATATAGTTTTATAGAATTTATTTAACTTTTTTAGAGTAAACGTGAAAGTTAACAAATAATTATCAATGACATTTTGAATCACAACAATTATCAAAATTAACAAATACAGTACCATATTTTAGACAAAAATTACAAACACAACAAAATGAGTTAACACAACACAACAAAATGTGAAACAAGACCATAGATAATTACATGAAAATGGAGTGAAACAAGACTATAGATAATTACATGAAAATTGTTGCCCGAATTCATGTCATTTTCCCGCCTCACGTATATTCATTCACATTCAGTTTATGTGCATCAGTGAGTTCTTTGTATTTTGTATGAAACCATTGATCAACATGCTAATTGATCTTTGTATGACATGATTTCTTCAAAGATAGTGAGCCTTCTTGTTCTCACGGGTTTCCAGTTGCTCATCAGCTGATCAAGACATCCAATAAAAGCGTTTTCTACACTTGGATCCAAAGAAAACAATGGGTATAGAAACGTTTCTAGATCCTTGAGAAGCTCATTCAAACGATCCAAAGAAAACAATGGGTATAAAAACAGCATTTTTTGGCTGCATATATGCCCCTCCTAATTTCCCTTGCATTTGTGTAATATACAGAATGAGATTACAAAACTCAGAAAAAGACGGGCGACCTCAATGTTTTCAGATTCTTGTTTAATTACTATTCAATACTAATCAGAAAGAAATTGTGGTTTCTTTCCAGGTTATAGGCGTAACAGTCAAACTTGGGGAAGCAGCAAGCCGAAAAACAAAAATCAGAGAAGCAACCCCGAGTGGGGTGAGTTGACTCGTCAGAGTATAATATTTAAGTAGTCGGAAAGTATGCAGGCCGAAGTGCTGGCATTTTGTTAGGTCACATTCATATAGCATCTTGATAAACCGACTGGCAATAGTACTCGATAGCCTGTTAGCTAACACTCACGTATATTCAATACAACATAAAAACAATTTACAAGAACTCGCATCTTCTTCCTCTGTTTACAAAATCACAAAATAACCTTTTGAAGCACAGGATAACGTGTAGTTAGGACAAAATTATGAGAAGGTATCCTCCCGATCACCCTCGGCAGTTTCTCCTTCCTCCAAGTTACTAAATTCAAGGAAATGAGTCGGCCGGTGTTCCTCGTTGTAGTATTCGCGGGGTGTGCCCAGTTTCACCCCGTACTTCATGCTCACGGTATGTTTCACACCCATGAAGTTGTAGTTCCATGGACCATTGTCAGGTATCTGTAAAAGTCAAAGACAAAGAATGAGAAGATATGAGAAGCACAATGCGTGTTTTGTTGAGAAAACAAGAAATCCAAAAGGGGGTGTTTGCAAGGTATCTGTAATTTTCAAAGATAATCTGATTTTCGCAATTGAGCTAAACATGTGGTTCTATTTGTAATTTACCCCAGAAAATAATTTAAAACAAAACATTACCATGTAGAAACCGAGAAAGCGGTCACTCAAGAGCATTTGAACTTTCTCGTAGTAAGTTGGCAAATAGCCATGAGGATTGCTTGCTGCATCAGTGTTGCTCTTCCCCCACTCGTATCCTGATGGGGTCAACTTATATGCGGTCAAAGAGCAGGAACCAGGAGTGAAACTGCAGGTCATAATTATGCATTTCTCTCCATCCCATTGTTTGTTGTTTGATAAGACTCGAGCATGAGCCGCAAGATCCTACATTCACCAATTGACAGTGTCAGACAATGATTTGAAGTTAAAAACCAGTTATTGTAATCGTAAAATGGAAATTTGAATTTTCTACAAACCGGCTACAGACCTCATGATAATTCTGTAATAAATACTAGCAGATTAAGATTAAAAAGAAAAATTAGAAACCTGTGGGGACAGCTGAGGAAGCTCATTTGGCTGTGTATGCATCCATCCTAAAGGCTCCAAGTCATTGAAAAAATCATGCTCAGGAAGAGCCGATGGAAGATGAACTTGCTGGTGAGTACCCCACTGTGGTGGCATGGCAATACAGCGGATCTCCTTCACCTGGGGATTGTCCGGAGGACTTACACCGTATAGATACCCAGCAATCTGAGTGCGCAGGTCAGCAATGCATATGAACTTCTTCAGGATGTTCTTGGGCATGATATAAGTATAACCAGTTTCCTTCACAAATAAGCCAGCACGAAAGAATATTAGTAAATATATCTTGGTGACTTGGTGTAGTTTTTCATGAGACAAAAACTTCAAAATAAAATAAAATACCTTAATGTCTTCCGAGTTCACATATATGTGATTAACCCGAAGATGGAGATTGGTGGCAGATATAGCCCTGACGCGCCAGTCAGTTTTTGACCCAAATGCTGCTTGCTCATAAGGACTAATAGTCGTAACAATTATATCGTCACCATGCACATTTGTGGTCCTCGTGGTGACTGCTGTGAGCTGACTAGCTTCCTTTGCCTGGAAGAATAATAAAAGGAAAAAAAAATTAATAACTGGGTAACCAATTACTACTATAAAACAGAGAATATAGATAATTGACAGAGAAATGAAGTACCTGTTTCTCAATTTCAGCAATCTGCTGACGCTGCTGTGAAGGCGGGGTGATCTCAGCTCCAAGAATAATATCACGGATCTCAGATTGTGTTAGTGCTGATGTGTTCACATTGTTCTTCTTGGCATAGTCAGAAAGTATAAGATCTCTGAGGGCAACTTCAACCTGCGAGGCAAAAGGGAAGAGAACATGAGAAAATGAACCCTAATCAAGCAAGTTTTTACCTAATTGAAAAAGGCCTAGTTATAATTCAAGTTGCACTCCCATTGAGGGAGGGGGTTGATTAATATTAACAATTATTAATTAATTGAAAAGTGAAAACATTGAGGGGGCTTGTTTTTGTAATGTTTTCAAGGGATACATTTGATTTTAAAAGTGAGTTTTTGTAATTAAGTTAAACCTGAGGGGCAGTTTCAGAAATTACTAAAACTTAATATTTAAAAAAAGGAGCTCCGAACAGTCTTTACCTTCGTCCATTGGTCGTCTGATAGAGACGGCCATATGTGGTGAGGCTCTGTGACAATAGTCTTGTCAGGCTTCAGCAACATTTTTGCCTTCTCATTGTTTACATGAAGAGCTCTCAAGATCAATATCAGCCTGGAGAAAGCTGTGTATGATGATATAGACTTCAGCCAATCATCATATATATTGAACAATACCATCTGTGGTTCCGTGGCCTTCAGTATTAGATCACCAAATTTCTCAATCTTCAAGCAGGCCTGGAATGGCAATTGTAGCTCACTTCCTTTGATAACGATATTTGGGAAATCAAGCAAGTGCACTTCAAGAGGATCCAACATTCCTTTACGTGTCACGATGATCTGCTTTGGCTGTTCCTCCACAGGCAATGACCGCACAAGAGCTGCCACTTCTTCAGCAGTCTTCCACTTGGCAAGCTGGCCAAGACGCTTTTGCCCTGCCCATACACTTGTGTGAATGACCTGCAAGGTGGAGAGAGATTAAATTTTAGAATAAACTTAAAAACATGACAAAGGAGAACACATAAAAATTGGAACAAACCTTCAGGAATAGTTGACCGGTTCTAGGGTTGAATATAAAAATGGCACCATTGATGGGTTTTGTTGTGAGATTTCCTTCAAAGGTCTTGTGTATTGTAACACGATACACATTTGTGTCGTCCACAAACCAGATAATCTGATTGCTGAAAATCTCCCCATAGTTCTGAGATGACAAATAAGGTTCTGTGGGTTCTGAAGAATACAATTGTAGCCCTTTTCTAATACGTTCTCTTAGAACATACAATGCTGGATTTGACTGCAAGCAACACATAAATACATCAGCCACCACAATATTTCATCATGAAAGCAATTAGGTATTACGTTGTTCACAATTAAATAACAATTGAGGTATTAAAAGTAGAATACTTTGCAAGTTTGAACACGTATAATCTGTATATATGTTTTACAAATAATTAACAACCAACAATTAAAGATATTACATATGCATACCTTCATGATCTTGTTCATGGCCTGGGCAAGCAATGGCTTTGACCCAGGAAACCAATTCCCAAAAGCAGAATGTAGATTATAAGCAAGATCGAGTCCAATCATAACCCCTGCACACAATATCAAAATTAGCACATAAAATTAATAAAAATATATCAATTTCTGTCGAAACAAACATACCAGTCGGTGATGGATAGATCGACATATTGTCAGTTGTGTAATCCATAAACTTAGCCCTAGTGTACCGCTCAATATCATGAGAATCATAATCACCCCACCGAAGCTGCACATCAATCCAGTATTTATTACTAGCCTTCTGGTCAAATACATCCTTTGACTCAGCCACAAGACTAGGCTTCGACATTGGCCATCTATGTGCAGCAAAGAGTAGAATGTCAGCACACGAGCTGTTCATTTTGTAACTCTTCCTAGGGTGGATTGTTTCTTTCTGGACAGTCTCAATTTCTAGTGCATCTAGTTCTTGATCCAAAACTTGGCAAAGATCCATCACCACACTCTCATGTATTTTTTGCCACAAGTGAGCACGGAATATCTGGATCAGGGAGATCTTTAGAGTTGGTATCTTTCCATGCATGAATATTCCAGTGAGATCGAGCTGTACTTGGAAACCAACATATACATTTGCTCTGTTAATAGTAGGTGACCACCAAAGGGTAAACCTCCTGTTAGGGATTTGATTAAGTCCAGATCTTTGTGCATTAGTCAATTTCTTATACTTCATAGACTCTTCGAAACCAGAAGCCTTCTCCCAGAAAAGACCTTCCCATGTTGGAAAACTGGCAAAATAAAACAGCAATAATAAGACTTTTTATTGTTACAATAGGATTTACAAACCTCAATTGGACCAAGATGAGAAAATATTTGCATCTAGATATTTCTCGGATCTAATACGGTAGTGCCGCAACAATAACAAGCATTACTGAATAAATCACAATGAATTACAATGTCTTGAACCACTCCTAATTTATGGGAATAATTTAACAAGTTCTCACAATTTCATTACATCAAATCACAATGCAGCAGTTCGTTCATTGGAAGTTTAACTGGTTTTTCAATAAAGTACAATTAGAACTATTAATTGGCAACACATAAGAACTAGAGCACAGATATTGCAGTTGAGTATTTTATTTTTTGTTGTATATTTACAAAAAAGATAAATTTGTTTTATCAATAACAAATGGTGGCCAACTATAAAAATCAAGAAAATGGAAAGACTTACTATGTTCCCTTGAACAATGTATGTTCAAGAATTCCTTCTACTCCTCCTAGAGCCTGAATAACATCAGTCCGGTAATTGTTCAAGTTCCACAATTTCCCATCATGTCTCTGGTGAGTCCACCAGAATGGATTTTGCTTTAGGACCTGGTACTGCTTAAAATCTGTTCTCACTCGCCAACCTTTGTCATATGCAAGGGTGTGGCGATCCTTCTGAAACAGGGTATTGATGCGAGGTATCCCACGATCCCATGAATCCTGAAGATCAAAGAGTAAAATGTAACGTATAAATACCATTTGAATAAAATAAATACCAAAATTAGGCACTGACACAAAGATGGCAATTCAGTTAACACCACAATCAAACAATAAAAGACATCTTAATACCAAAATAAAAATAAGCCCTCGACAAGCTACCATATGATACCCATAGTGCTAACCATCATCGAATCCCAATCAGAGAGAGAGAAGAATAAGAATGACTAGTAAGATAAATGCAAAAACTCACTTCCAAGTCCTCCAAAGTTAATCGCCTATTCTGGGCCTGGGCTTCCTGCCTCTTCAATGCATATTCAGCCCAAACGCGCTGAGAGTCAATGAACTCACTCTCCCATGGCTGTATGTACCGATATAGGTTTGGAATCAATTGATCCTCCTCGTGACTCATTCCAGTTCGGAAATGTGTTACCCCAACATCAGTCTGCTTACTATATCGAAGGTCACTCTGGGGTATCAATATGTGACCCATTGAGAGCATTCCAAGTCCTCCAATTTCTTTCGGTGTGTAAAAGATGACCGGGGGGAACCTGAAACCAAACAAGTTTCAAAGTTTCGAAAAGTTTAAGAGGAGAAATGAACATGTAAAGGATGGACCAAACTAGTTACCTGCTAGGCATCTTTGAGTTCAATCCAATCTTAATACGAGTCTGGATCTTATTTTCACACTTAACAAGAAGATCAAGCAATTCTTGCGTGTGCACAGTTGCTTCACGGAAATACGTCATGAGCCCTGTAGCAGACAACCGGAGGTGTTCAGCAAAAAATGTCCAGCTACCAGGCTACAACTAAACTACAAAGAGCATATAAAGGAGGCATTGTGAAGCAAAAGAAACATTGAAATATTTACCAATAAGCGCTGTATTCCATTTGTTGACAATCTTTGTGAATGTTGTAGATCCTGAGGACATGAGAATTTGTCTTACACGATTCTCAAACACCTTCATGTGTTCGTCATCTACTCGTAAGAAAGCAACTGCAGTGCGTTCTTTTGTCTGCTCATTCTGCAGATTCCAAACTCCATCTCTTGTATTGCTAAAAGCCTCCTGGGTCATTCTTATCTTGGGCAATATACGCACTTCAAAACCACACCTACAGGACATACAGTGGTTCATCAGTAATAACATTATATAACTTAGTCTCAGACATAAACACAATTATGCAGAAGTATCTGTATCTCTATGAAGAGAAAAATATTGTAAAAATATACTATAAATCAATAAGTCTACACATACATGCTGAACAGCAAGTTCGGATTGTCTTTGCTGTAGACAGACACAAATCCATTCTCCCATTCAAGTGTGGTAATGCTCCTCGGAAGACGGTTCTTCATATCCCAGAAAACACTTCTCCCGAGATTCACTGAAAGATGACCAATCTAGTTAGCACTTAGCAGCCATTAAAAAAATGTATTTGAACCGAAATAACAATATTTCATAAAAAAAAACATGCAACAAAAGAGAGCGTACCATCATGCTTCATGAGTCGCATTCTAGCATCTCTTGGCCAGCATTTCTTATTGTTATAACCAACCATATTTTCATTGTTGGGATCTGGATGTTCCGTAAGATAACGCTGGATAAGGTCCCTAGCCTCCTCATGAGTAAAGCGGAATAATATGTGTACCTTTTCAATGTATCTAGAGTACAGCCGAATTGGATGCCGTGTTTCTACTCTCGTGTCACTAAACGTAATAAACTCATTAGGCATCTGAGGAGGACCAGCTATTTCACTGGCTCTAGTCAGACCAAGAATAAGAAGGTCTAGAACCAATCCATAGTACTGCACAACGAATGAAGCAAACTGGAGACCACGTATCAGCCCATATGAATTTGTATGGCTCATATCCTTGTATGATAAAACTACATTATTCTTTGCAGTGACATAATCGGCAATATTATGGTCAAGCACCAAGCGCAATAACCTGCAATATTGTAATACAAAGCAGTGTAAGAGATGCAGCATTTCAGTAAAAAATCAAAATATGGAAACTCAGTTTACTACACTACCTGTTCAGCATGGTAAGATCAATCTTTTCAAAGAACTTCTCAAATTTAGTCTGAAGCATTACCACACACTGGCCATCACCAGTATCCCACACACCTTGTAAGTTGTTAATTCCCTGGCACCATTTGTAAACTAACAATGGTGGTGGTTCTGAATCAGCAGGCTTTATCCAGTTAGGGAAAAGGTGCCGCTTATCACCCTCATACCACAGATACTGATCCAAATATGCATCAGTAATCTTTTCTAGAGGTTCAATCTCATAAACAGGAATCAGGTAGCTATACAAATCCATGAACTCAATGCCAACCTGCAAAATGATCCACTATTTAGACAACAAGCTAGCCCAAAAAACCGAGATGGAAAAATATGTAAGAACAACCCATTCACGATAAGGAAACTTTATGAATTTGAAAAAACAGGAAATTTCTTAGACAACTTACTTCTTTAAAGGCACGCTGCGTAAGCAAATGACGTTTAATACGGGACAACGCCTCGTGAGGATTATCATATGCCTGCTCAATCAACCCCAGTTCCTCCCTTTGTAGCTGATTTAATCTAACAGCCACACTATAAGACTCTTTCAACCTCTCCAGAGCAAGGATGAGGAGCTTCGTGTCATGCTTATAAGACAGGGGAGGAAAAGGAATCGGGGAAAACTTTCTGGACTCTAGCCAATGCACCGTTGTTGTGTATATGGCCACTGCTTCTTCAGGTGTAACGTATGGACCATCCTTTAGATAGTTGTGTTGGCGTTCCTGCAAAAAGAAGCAGCACCTAAATCACATCACAAAAAGCACTGGATGGTAAATGTGGTGTGAATACCAACTAATCAACTGCAATTCCAAGCAACAAGCATTTACGTCTTGATGAAGAGAACGATCAAAGAATATATTAATTTGTAAGATAAAAAGAAACATAATTAACAGCCTATTTTCCTTAGGTAGGAACTTCCTCTCCAAGCCAAAATCCTGTTTCTTCACAATTCCTTAGACAGCACTCTCCATACGAAAGAATAGACATGAGTGGTAATGTACTAATATAATGGTTATCCTAAACCTATATAGACAACTTAATAAACGGACAACTGATAAAATTAGATTATAGACAACTTCAATAAAGCAGTAGTTATGAACTTATGATTTCTAACAAAAGGATGCCAATGTACACACCTGTTCCGCCTTCAACCAAAGCCGAGTTAATCTTCCAAGATTCTTCCGACAAACAGTCTTGTCCACTGTGGCACCCCTTCTAATACGCTCCCGATTATAATGAGCAACATTTGTCCACCAGTCAGCTTTTGATTTGACATAACGAAGAATCATGTTCTCAATAGGAACTGGCAAACCGGGGACCTTACATGTTCAAAAAGTAAAATATGTCATCCAATAGGAAGGCTATTTAGGCATTATAAATTATGTATTGGAAATAGTTTAAACAGCTGAAGTACCTTCCAAGGAATATTTGCTTTCCAGCAACGCCATGCTTCACTCAAATGCTGCAAGATAGTTCTTGCTTTGTTTGCCTTAATACCCTCTGCAGTGCAAATGGGCAATATTCAGTAAAAGGAAAAAAGCACATGCAACATGCTTGATATGGGAAAGATAAATGGGAAGAGAGAAGTTATGATGAGATGCTTGCCTGGCATTGCATCAAGGACGTCATGCATCACAGCTGCACGAAGCTCCAAGTCAAAGTGGCTTTCAACACGCTGTTTTGTCACAGTTTTAGCCACTCCTTTTGAATGCCTCCCCTCAAACTGCCTAGCCAGTAAATTCCCCAACCACCTTTCCAGGAGAGGAACTATGCCGCGAAGAAAGAACAACCACACTCGCCACATAGGTGCCCAAAACCCACAACCAGGACCCTTCCCAACGGGCCCAGTATTAAAACGATAATAAATTAAATGCTTCAAGTCCTTGCACATTCGAATCTGGCGCATGAGCCGATACTTGTATCGATACATACCAGTTAACTGACCAACGTGCGAAAAGATATATTGCAACCCATCAGCCAACTGAAAAGCATCCACATTTCCCAACCGAAACTGGATATTTGCATCAACGACAAGCTTTGTCAGACGCAGAATTTCACGGCAAAGATGAAAGGCATTACCAAAACGTGATTTTTTTCGTTCCTTAGTGGTGAGGGTCTTCACAGGCTTCAAGTTGAAATTGTAGTCAAGATGGAGGTAATTCAAATTTTTCCTGTGAATCAGAAGGTTCAGCATATTGTACCCCTGCTTGCAAACTTGTAAACCTGCTTCAGCCCAATCAAGCTCAGTGGTCTGGAAAAACTTTGTAGCTTGGAGAGACCTGAAGAGGTGCTTTTTCTTCTGAGCCTTAGGTGGTCTGTGATGCAGCTCATTCAACACAAAGCATTTCAACAGTTTCTGATAACTGACACGAACTTTGACAGGGTATGATGGAGGACTGTATAGAAAAAGGAAAATTATTTGAAAAGTGCACACTCCTGACAACAGAATTACTTTGTATTTTAAAAGTAAATACTTACCAGTGTTCCTTGAACCACTCAGATACAAGAGGTATATCTTCAGCACGTCTCATCCGTCCAGATCGCAAGTTGAAAGGCCGCGGGGCAAACAATAATGAAATTCCCGCAGCAGTAGTGTCGGTATATATAGGAGTGCTTGTGAGCAACGGTTCAACTCCCTCAGGCAACGCGAAATCATCTTCTTCATCTTCGTTATAGATATTCTTATCACGCATATCCTTATTTGCATTTGTTATTGGGTGAATTAGAGGATCATAATAAAAAGCAGGCAAATCAGGATCCTCCGTTTTAATGTACATCACCATTGAAGTGTGATAGATACTGAGCCTTACTTTCCTCGGCCTATTATTATAAAGATGGGGGAATGCAATCCTGTACTCTGTCCTGAGAGGCGAGCGGATGATGAGTTTATTTATGTCATTAAATTCATTCCAGTCTTCGTCTCCTTTCTCCATGTCACGATACAGAGGCTCAAACTTAGGACCACCTGCAAAAATACACTTTTTCAAAAAACGGATAATGACATGGTACTATCCCCAAAACTAGAATACAGTGACATGACATATATAAATCATCAAACATACCAGGTATGCACATGTTCAAAGCTTTGGCTGTGAAGAACGACTCCATGTCAAAAAGGTAAAAATAATTGCGATCAATCAAGTCCGAGAGCAACTGCCCAGCAAGTCGGTGAAGTGTTGCCATGATAGGAAGCGAGAGATGCCATTTCCGGTAACTAGGTCCATTAATAAGCTTAGTCTTCACAAGTGGTTTATGGTCATAGAACCAAGTGTGCACCGCTGAATCTTCTTCCTCGTCCAATTCCAACTGAATTGGCTCCAAAGGATCCACGTCTAGAAGATTATCAGCATAATCTAGTGGAGGTTCCTCATCATCAAATGGTGGAAACCGCATTCTCTTAAAATGTCGCCGATCTCTCTTCTCTCTCCGCATCATGATCCACATCGTGCCCCACTGGAAAGTTTTTCCAGATTCAATTCAATTCAATAATTAGCAATTGAGAATCATAACAAAAAAAATGAAAATCATAACACGCAGGATAACGGGCATACCTGTGCCAAATAGATAGGTTCAACAACCCACGGTATTTCATTGACGAATGTAATGGCTCCAGTAATATGGTACAGAACCTTAACTTCACGCACCTACAAAATCAAAACAAAAGAACATTAAGGCAATCAAAAGAAATGGCCTCATGACTCGAGGCATCACACGGATTAATTCAACACCCAAATATTGAATCGAACAAGCGAGCGTACCTGTTCCCAGGGCATTGGCATATTTTCAAGAAGTTTGTAAACCGCATGTGGCACAAACTTGAGAGCTCCTAAATAAACACGCTTATCATGGCGATATTTCTTTGATGACATGTCACCATGGTCCCTGCCCAAGAATAATTAAGACAATCTCCGGTCAATTCAAGATACAAGTTCGGTGAATTGAACATCAACATTATTCTATGGTTTTGATTCAGTTTATTCTGTGTGACTATATAAACTGGAATTAGAAAACTAATTCAACAAATGATTTGAACTACTCTAACGAATGCACCCCCATGTAAGTGTAAACATTCCCCTCTGTCCATGATTCACCTTGTCACTACTCGTACCACAAAATATGTTGTTCCCTACCGCTCAAAAGGATAAACTAACTCCATATATTAATCAAAATTTTAAAAATAAAATAAAAAATAATGAAGCCATAGTAATGGATGAAATGCCCCTAACCAGATACAAAGTCTGAACAGAGCTATTAGAAAATAAACATCACAAATAATACCTTATGATTTTTCTGACATGCTCCGGAGGCATATCCTCCTTCTGCGTCTCAACAAATCCAAACTTCCTTTTATCGCTGTACCGCTTAGAGTTGAGCTGCATCCACTTCCTCGCCCTCTCGTCGAGCTGCAACTCCGTCGGGACAACAGTGTAAGACGGGTGCGACGGCGGCACCGGCGGCGGAACCGGTTGTGCTCCCCCGGTCCCAGGCGGTGTCAGCATCGGCGGCACAGCTCCGCTCCCGCTCGTTCCCGGCGGCGCCGGATTGCTACTGCTGCTCCACATATCCTGGCCGCTGTTGTACATACTTGAAGCCGAACAAAACCCTAAAACCCTAGCTACTACACCTTCGATTCAGTTGAACGGGGATTGCTGTTTCGAAGAAGCCTAGCTCCTTCGAGAAATTTCAGTAGAGGTTCAGAGTTGGGGGTTTATCATATCTCGATCTCGTTCGAGAAAGTGATCGAGGAGGTCGAATGAGCTGGGTTTGGGTTTTTATGCATTTATATATGTACGACGTTTCGGTTCAGTGATTGGCGATGGCGGTCTCTGACTTCGAGGACCGACTATGGTTTTGTATGGGCCTATTTTGATACTGGGCCTTAAGCTGTAGCCGAGTACTGATTATTAATTTGAGACTTTGAACGAAAGATAAAAAATGAAATTATTTGTATGGAAATTACTAATTTACTAGTACTTTTATATTTTGTGTTAATATTGCTCGTTTTATTGTTAAAAGATTGTGTTGTGATGATTTGCATATAAGAGTTTTTTCATGATTTGTTGTTGCATAATTGTTTTCCACATTTTTTCTATAAAGTAAAAAAATCAAAAAATATTTGAATCTAACAAATTGATTATTACTCATCATTTATGTATATATTGTATAATAATTATCTATTAATATATAAATCCCGAATCAACTAAATTCCTGAAAGCCAATAAAACCTCTCAATTTCGCCACGTCAGATTAATTGACCAATAGAAATGCTCAATTTTATTTGTGTTCACATCATTGCCAATCTTTTCTACATCTATTATTTAATTTAAAATCAAAATAAAAATACAAAAAGCAGTAATTGAAACATAAATTTCCGTCAAACTATCCCACAATTATATTCATTTTCCGCTTCATCCGCTCATGTTTTCCAAAATTATAATTCTATATCATTTGCTTGTCTCTTCCTCTCCTTCTCTATCACATCCCCGATTTGCAGGTCCCAGATTCATCATTCCCGAGTTTTCTCTTGCATCAGATCCCCGAGATTTAAATCCATATTTCATCCGGGCGATAATTTTTTTAATGTTATCGCAACAAATCGATGTTTCCTTATTCGTTTCTCCTTCGATACATCAATTTTTTCTCCCATTTTGCAGGTACATTTTTTCGGGGTGGATACGCTTCTCTATAAATGTCGATTTTGGTTGGATGAAGTGACTTCATTCACGGGGTAAGAATTCTCTTTCGCGGCGCCCCGCTCGACTGACTCTTCTGCCCAACACTTTTCGGAGTGGGTGAAGCAACAATATTAATCGGATCCGACCCGGTGGTTTTGGTGAAGCATAAGGTGTTCCAACTTGGGACGATGGGGCATACTTTTCTGTCAGAGGCCAGGGTGCAATTATTTTTCAAAGACCGAAGGTATTTGATGTCACAATTTTGTTTTGTCTGTAATTGGGGTATGTGATAATTAGGTTGTGTTTGTTTGTTTGTTCTAGGGTTCGAAATTTGATAGTAGAGTGATTTGCTTAACGAGTTCAGTAGTTGTTGTTTTGTTCAATTCTTGATTTGTTAGAGACATTGAAACTTTTGAAATCTCAGTACCAATTGTGGGTGTAGTCCTTATAATGAGAATGCCTATCAGTTGTTTTGTTTGAGGAACTTATGTGTTGCTTTTACTTAGGACTGGAGACTCTAGGAGATTTGCATTTGTGCGGTATAAATATCAAGACGAGACGCATTAGGATGTGGAGAAGCTAGACGGTAAGTTGTAATTAGAGTTTGAATTGTATAAAAGTTAAACGGTGTTAATATTTTATGGCGTCACTCGCAGGAATAATTTTGGATGGGAGAGAGTTAATGGTGCAGTTTGCTAGGAATGGCCCCAATGCCGAACGAATGTATGATTCATCACTACCTCGAACTATAGAAACTTATTTTTTTTTATTAATTTATCTACTGCAAATTACATGGTTTAGATGTCTTTTGAATTTTGACTATATAAATCCCCATGAAATATCCTTTTCCGTATCAAAATTGAATGGTTTTGTTCAACCCCAAAGGCATAATTGAAGAACCTCTTGAAATGCCCAAAATGAGGTACAGGAGTCGCAGTCCCAGGAGAAGGTTGGCTATGGGACTTTGTTCTTTTTTTTTTACAGTCTATTTTATTTGTGTAATAGTAGTTATTTCTATGCTTATATGCTTATTGCCTCACATGTGTACATCCACCCGTGTCTTTGCGTAATTTTGTATTGTGTTTGTATATATGCACGTAATCGATTGTAAAATCGATTAATCATAATTTTATTTATTTTTTTGCAGATTCATGTATATAAATTTTGATTTTGAACCTAAATATATGATTAATGTATATAATTTATTTCTCTATTCATCAAATATACAAACTTTCATTCCATATTTCATCTCGCTAAATTTTGTGTGAGGTTTTTTTTATATTAAATCGATTATTAAATCTATTACCCCTTATTTATTTATTTTTTATATTTTTTTTAGAGATTCAAGTATGTACTTTTAGATGAATTCGAATGTCATCTGTATATTTTTTATGGCTTACGATATAACAAAAATCGGTCATCATGTGTGTTTATATTTTTTTCTTCTTCTTCCAGGTTTTTCACCATGGTTGAACTTACATGATCCTTTCGAGATAAATGACGAGGTACTTTATCTTAATTTTATTATAATCCTTCATATTAAATTTAGTTTTGATAGGGAAATAACTTACTTTTTATGTTCTTTAGGCCAAATGCATGCTCTATGTTTTACCCGAGGCTATTTACTTAGTAGTAAATTGATCATTATATTTTTTTAAGAATTGTTTTGGTTATCTGCGTAGTTGTTGCTTGGTGTGGGAAGTTCAATACATTCGCCTGTGCATCATAAACATGTGCAAGGATCCCAAGTTAATATCATTAGAGTTGATTTTATTTATTGGGGTTTTAATTGGATTAGGTTCAAAGCTGCCTTTCATAGCTTTTTAACAATGATTCTTATGAAAGAGAATTTATACAATAAATATCATAAAATACATCTGAAGTCTTAAGTTATCCAAATTAAAGTACAAAATCCATCATATTTTGAAAGGGCCTCATTAGGATTTTATTGATTTTTTCAATTAAAAATAACTCTTAAAATTATTTCAATATTCGTGTGGTTTTATTTACAGTGGACTTTATGGTCAGCCTATTACCATGTCTTGATAAATGAAATAACTTTCTCATCAACTATCTTCAGGAACTTATCCAGACTCTATCATACGTGTAAGTGATATGTTTTGTATTTCTTAAATGTAGGCAAAACTCATCTAACAAATCTTTATTGTCCTCATCTTACAGATTATTAAGTTAATTTCCTTATTTTCTTCTTATTGACCTCGCTTATGTAGCTAACATAATCTAGCTGATGAAGCCACGACCTTTCAGCTGTCTCATCTTCCTAAATATAAAGAGCTTTTGTCGGAACTCAGCACTATACACGTTGCACTATCCAGTGTAGAGTATGTTTCTCAGAGACATCTGGTATTTAAATGTATTTTCATATTCTGCAGTTCCTTTGCGACGAATTAAATTTTTTATAGAGGTTATAATTTTATTCACTAAAATTTTATTGATTTATTCAAATTTTATTTGATTTCTTTTTATAAAAATTCAGAATAGACATAAAATTTAATGTTTTGCAGATTTTAGTGAAACATACTACTTCCCCACTCTTTTGTTTTATTTTATATTGCTGCCACTTTTTTGATATATCTTATTATGTATATCTTTATATACGTCTAGATATTCGTTCTTGATATATGTGAGCTTGATAACTTATGCGATGAATTGGTTTATGTTGAAGATTCTCATATGTATGCTATATTCCAGTTACCTTCTAGATTCTGGATATGGCCGCAACAATTTATATTTTATCATTTAAGTTTTTTTTGGTATATGTCAATTACAGTGTCTCGAGTTCGAACTTTAAACCTCAAGTCTTCAATTCATTATCATTTAAGTTGTATAATAGTGATTGTGTAATTAAGTTTGCAGTACATATTAAGTTTCATTTATGTGTAATTAAGTTTGCAGTACATATTAAGTTAAGACAGATTTAAACTCAAGGTTTTCTTTTTTGAAATTTCAAAGTTAGCAGGTTTTTGTAAGGGTTGTGTTTGTAATCATCCATTTATATAAATGATGATCGAATAATATTGGACAAAAGGCGAAGCTTGGAGAAGATTAAAAGAAATTTACCATTCATATATAATAAGAATAATATTTGTAGTTCTCTGTAGGCATATTGATTATGTTAAAACTTGTGAGATTTTTCTTCTTAGTCTGGTATTAAATTCAATATGATCTAATGCTTTTGGGATATGATATGCATATGGCTACTTATGCATACGAGACCTTGAATCTCTTCAGGTGATGGAGAAGAACTCATAGTGGCATTACTCAGCGGCAGTTGTTGAATCTTAATACTCTCTCCATAATCTCTCAAATTTGACATTTTCTCATGCTTATTTAGTTATATATATATATATATATATATATATATATATATATATATATATATATATAAATTTTGCATTTGATTTGTTTAATTCGATTATACATATAATTCTCTGAACATTTACCTGTTAGTATATTTTACATGTTAGTATATAATTATTTTATTAAATATACAACTACTAAATATTATATAATTCGTACTTTACATACACTTTTAATATATTTTTTTATTTTTTTATAATTATTAACACAAATAACTTAATAACAAAAAATGAAACTTGAGATAATTAAAAAAAACCAATTATTTAATTTTATTAATTATACATTAATTTATCTTTTATTATTCTAAAAAATATTCTATTTTCAATTCTGATATAAGATTAATTATCATAATTAAAAATAATAATATGCAAAATTAGTTAATGTTACGATGAGAATGAGAACGATTAATTATCATAATTAAAAAAAATAATATGCAAAATTAGTTAATGTTATGATGAGAATGAGAACGTACCACTAAAATTTCTTACTGCTAAAAATTACTTTATTTTTATTCTGATATAAGATTAATTATCATACATATTGATAAAAATAAAAATAATTATTTAATTTCATTAATTATACAATAATTTATCTTTTATTATTCACACGAATCACTAAAAAATTATCTATTTTCAATTCTGATATAAGATTAATTATCATAACTATTGATAAAAATTAAATAAAATGCAAAATTAGTTAATGTTGTGATGAGAATGCTAAAAAATTATCTATTTTCAATTCTGATATAAAATTTGAAGGTACCGATATACCGATCCGATCGATATACCGTGTGTGCGGAAGCGTGTAAAGCAATAGATCTACTATGCCATGATCTTAGTGCACACTTAATGTGTATAAGAACACATATAAACATATATATACACATCCAATATATATATATATATATATATAAGGTTCAACGATTACTTACTTATAGTGACGAAGTGATTCGTTGATGTCGTTGAGGTGGTGTTGAGTCGATTGAACCACCTCAAATGGATCAGCCTCTCGAAGCTCTCCTTGTGAATGACCTCGTCACTCCTTTAGATCGTCCGGATGTGGAAGCCGCACAAATGGCCCGGCCTCTACGTGTTGCACACGAACCCGGATAATGAACACCTTTGATTGCTTGAGAATGGATCTCCAAGATCACCTCTTTTCTCTCTATTTGTGTGGATTTTCGTGGCTGATCCTATTGTATGATGAAAATCTGATTTTCATCCATATAAGTGCATCATTATGCATACCATTACACCCCTTTGTAACCTACAACATAATGGGCATCATAATGCACCATAATCATGCAAAGGGGTTACAAAGGAGGTGAAAGGTCATGCCACATACACATGCCACTATGCATTGTATGTGGTCCCATTTGCTTGTGTGGCATGCCATGTCACACTATGTGACATGCATCCATGCAAGCCATGCATCCCATGCATGTTAATTAATTCCACGTAAATATTGATTCTAAATCAATATATTTATCAAGCATTGTACATCATCTTTGAGTCCGTGTGTGACCCTGTAGGTATGATTTATTGATCAATATTATATTGTTCCCAACAATATAATATTATCAAATAATCATTTAACATCCATAGACGACCTTATGACTTCATCGATTGCACACGTAGGATCGAAGGACATATCCCAACAATCTCCCACTTGGCCTTCAGAGCCAGTGTGCTGCCAACTTCCTGTTGTCACTTTATGTCTAAGTTTGAACTTGAGGCAAGACTCGAGTCATCCTCAATCGGTTCAAACCTTTCTTGGACTTTGAGACAGACTGTAAAACCAGATTTATCACTATGATACGAATCTGGACGTGGCCACGTATTTTCCACAGTCTCGACTCTCCAAGTGGCCGGTAAGACATGTATCCCATTATAAAATGGAGGACAATCCCATCTTGTCAATCCAAGCTCTCCCACTTGCTTCCTGATATACCCAATAACAAGTTTTATAACCTCCTTTTACGAAAGGCGTTTACTTGTATCAAAGTACATCATTTCACAATGGAATCACTCTGGACTACTCAAGTCAGAGGAAATTGCTCGACAGTCAATGAAATAGTATTATGACTCGAAATCTTAAATACTATTCCAGTCGGGTCTGTTCGATCATTAGCTCCCAGCTAATATCTATGTAATTGTACTTGATGTCCCACATCACTAGCCCATGAAGCGGCGCTATAGTACACATTACAATCTAGTTCTTTGTATTATCGATTTGTCCGTACTCGATTATACGAACCAGGAACAGCTATATGATTCAAGTATATCAGTTCAACCATTGGGACTTCATTATGCGGTAAGTCGACCTCATAACCCAATTGATATAACTTAATCATTTGGACAATTCATATAAATTAAACCATATTTATATGAAGAATTATGTATTATACATATGAGTGAATGCTTACCAAATCTCCAAAAGTATCTAATACAGTAATAGAAATCACAACCCATCTCTAAGATGTCTGATATCTATTGCAGTCGTGAAAGTCTCAAGCTTAAACTGCTGGAGAGGTTTAGAAAGCGGGTTTGCAACCTTATCAAAAGTTGCAACTTTATTATCTCGATGTCTCCACAAAACTATCTCCCAGATAATGTGGAACTTCCTGAGCACCAGTTTTAGACTTGTGGTGCTTCCTAGCTCGTTGGCTTGCGCGATAACTCTACTATAAATAGAGAATTATCGGATGGGCTAAGCTAGTTACGCCACCTAGTTCATTCAAGAACTTTCAAATATTAACTGCCAACATTACTGCATCCAATGCAATACTGTGCTCAGCTTCTGTAGTTTAATCAGCTATATTGCATTGCATGGAACTATTCCAGCAAATTTCACCTCTAACCAGACAAAAGATATAACCAGATTAAAAATCGGAAATTATCTTAGTCTGTTTTGAAGTTAGCAGTCAAACTGCTTGTTAATATCAACTCTTTTTGTCTTCCAAAGACAACAAAATATTCTTTAGTCCATCTAAGGTACATAAGAATACTCTTGGCCGCAGTCTAATGCGTCTCGCCTGGGTTTCCTTGAAACCGAATCGTCATGCTCAAAGCATACAATACGTCCAGTCGTGTACATATCATGGCGTACATTATAGACCCTATTGCCGAAGCATAAGGAATGTTTTACATCCTCTTTTTCTCATCAAGTACCGTAGGGCCTTGCATCTTGCTAAGTGATGTGCCATGACTCATTGGAATGAGACCCTTTCTGGCGTCTTTTATTCTGAACTTGTCAAGCACCTTATCAATATAGGTCGCTTTACTAAGTCCAAACATCCTTTTCGATCTGTTCCGACAGATCTTGATGCCCAATATGTACTGTGCTTCTCCAAGATCCTTTATTGAAAAACAATTTCCAAGCCATTCTTTAATAGAATTAAGCATAGAAACATTGTTTCCAATAAGGAGTATGTCATCGACATACAACACAATGTCTACAACGTAACTCCCACTGTTCTTCTTGTAAAACAAGACTCTTCCGAGTTCCTCTGAAATCCAAAACCCCGTATGGATTCATTGAACTGAAGATTGCTACTCCGATATGCTTTGCTTTATTCCATAAATGGAATTATAAGATTGCATAATTTCTCAGCCTTATTAGGATCGATAAAACTCTTTGGCTGTGTCAAAACACATTCTCTTCTAGAATCCAATTCAAGAAGTTAGTTTTAACATCCAATATTACCATAACTCATTATCAAGATGAGTAGCAATGACTAAGATAATCTGAATGATTTAATCAAAGCAACTGGTGAAAGTTTTTCCACAATCCACCTCGTAAATAAAACTTTTACCATCAAACTTGCTTTGAAAACCCTAGGTTTTCCATCTGTCTGTTTAGATCTTTAAGATCTATTAGCATTCATTGGGTCTAACCCCGTGATCAAGTTCCAAACTTGATTATCAGATATTGATATCATCTCAGATTTCATGGCACCATGCCAATTTTCAGTAGCTGGACTCGTCATAGCTTGGAATTAGGTCGAAGGTTCACCGCTTTCCAAAAGCATGAATTCATATCTCTCATTGTTCACAATATCTAAGTATTTGAATAATAGAGATAGATTTATTCCTTTCGTACCTACGAGGGCTGGTATGGCTTCCAAAACCATAAGAATACTCTCAACCTAGTCTTGAGTATTCATCATTGGTTGTTTCACTTGAACCTCGTTCAAGACAACCGATCTCCCACTGAATTTCTAGGAAAGATAACTCTTTTCAAGAAAATCACTATCTCGAGCAACAAAATATTGTTCTCAGATAGATCGTAGAAGTTGTACCCTCGAGTTTCTTATGGATACCATAAAAAACTTTTATCCCATTTGAGTTCAAGCTCTATAGAGATAAATCTCGTCAGAGAAGCTTTTAGAACCTCAAATTTTGATGAAAACAATTTAGGGACCCTCCCTTTCCATACCTAGTATGATGTCTTATCAACAGCTTTTGACAGCGTCCTATTCAGTGTATAAGTTGAAGTCAAGAATTGTGTGTTCCCAAAAGAGACCAGTAGTTCATTTAGACCTCTCATCGAATGGTCGAACTATATCTAATATAGTTTGTTTTCTCTTTTCCGAAACATAACCTTCATGTGCTTGTGAACTGATAGGTTCCACATACATCAGTATGGATCATCCCTAATTAATCACTCACATGTTCTCCTTTCTCCAAAAAAGATGACATTGTTATCTTTGTCCATCAAACATCATTCACATGTATCAAATGACTCCAAGTCAAATGATTCTAGAATGCCTTCTAAAAGAAGATTCGTTACATGTTTAGATTTTGATCTAATCAACAATGTTACAGTTATGTCTCAATGAGACTTATTCGATTTGGACTTTTGTGTTAATGTTATATATGATTTGTTGAGTTTAAAGTATACATAAATAATGTAATAATCGTACCAAAACAAAGAATAGTTCACAATTAAAATAGTTATCAAACTATTTAATTAGTGAAAAACTAATCCATCAGTATCCAATACTGAACCAATATTCATTGTTTATTGAAGGTACGAAATTACATAGTAATAATACTAAAACAAGGCCCCAAGGCAAAACAACAACATATGATCATACGGCTAATGCAGCGACCTTCGCTCCATTTCTCGCCCGTAAATCGACATCTCTACTCACCAAACTTATACTTCTATGTAGTTCCTCCACATAAAAATGTGAGAACTACGTTTGGCATCCAATACCCAAGAAGTAGAATTTGTGAAGTTTAATGTCTATAACATTAATACCTGAAGATGAAGAAACCCCGCTCTTCACATCTTCTTTGAACTTTGGGCAAGTTCAATTATTCTCAATAATTGACTCTCATTCAAATTTCCCATTCAAAATTATCTCAATGTCAAAATGTGATAAATCGTAAGTGAAAAATCGAAGTTTTCTAACCAGCGATATTATCATGCAATTGAAGCCCTATCTCTCATAAAATATGAGGGAGCCAACCAGACAATCGATTCACGCCATCCAATGGCTCGAAAGTCTCTAATTTGTGTCATTGATGAACTTAAGTGTTTTGGATTAAATCACTCCCCGAGGTGTAAATAATCATAACCTTAGAATCCATCATATGAAAGACAAATTAGGCATTTGTTTTGAAATTGAATAAAATATGAACTTTTATATGTTTGCAAGTAGTGTCCAACACTTTTGCAAAGACGCATTAAGATTCCCTAGGAACCCTAGTAGCCTTCTTGCCCATGCTCTTTTGAATACCCTATCCCATATCATAAGAATTTCCCTCTTAGGGTCCTTCTCTATCGCCGGCTCAGCAGCCTTGAGCATCCCGTGGAGCTCACGAAGCGATTTCTTCAAACCATTCATATGGAAAATTTAGCCTAAAGGCATTATAACCATCATGAGATTGGAGTATGAAATCGGTTGCCAAATAATCATCATAGGAAAAATCTAGGCAGTCACTTGAAACAAATAATCCAATCATTTGTTGCACATGTGATTCCATAGATTTCCATTTTTCCAGCCTAGCTGAAGCGATGACCCTGGTCATACCGAACCGCTCAATCTTAGCATATTCCCCGAACATGCTATTGAGTTGTTCAATGATATCTTAGGATGTGATTATCTAACACATTTTCCTTGTCTTCGTATTTGAGGACCATCCTCAAATTACGTTGTCAATCAAGAAAATTTATGTTGTTCAATTTTTTACAATCAAGAATTGAACCAAACTTGAATTGAGTTGATATTTGACATGATAAACTACAAAAGAAAGATAACTAAAGTATGTAAACATCCACAAAGCGGTAAACAAATAAGGTTGTCTAACAATTGTACTTATTTATTTCATTTTGTTCAATTGATATCCAATATCATTGTCCCTTAGAACAAAACGATTCCGAGATCCTCATCTTGCAAATCATTAAGTCGACTGAGTCCGCACTTAAGTATTTCAAGATAGGTAGACATACCCATGTCAATGATATCTAATATCACTCTCGGTCGATGAGAGTCCCATTCTCATCTCATGTCTCGATAGCCACGCCTGCAGTGGATCTATCGATGAGAAAACCAAAGTCACGTGTAAAGGTCTAACCCTTACTCCCACTTATCCCAAGATAACAAGTAGTACCCCGCTGAGGCGGACCTACCAACTTATGATCGAGGACTTCATGAGTGTGATGTTTTTGGACAAGACATTATACTCATTATTTTGGGAACTTGCATGCATAGGTGTTTATATGTAAGTTGAACATTTATAACATAAAACATCCTATAACTAGCAAAGCAAATAAATACGTAATCGAAAGGCCCCTAGAACCTCACAACTCTCAAACGAAAAGAATAAAAGCAAAAAAATAGGCCTTGAACATCTTCTTGACTGGTCCTCGGCCTCCGTTTTAGTTCCGTGCCCTCCGATTTTGGTCAAATCTATTCCGTACCCATAAAACCACGAACAGCGCCCGCCGTTTCACAACCAGCGGTCGCTGAACACCACCGGCGGTCGCCGTTTCTAAAACGGCGCCCGCCAAAAGGGTACAAAACAGGCTGACCAAAAAACAGCCTTTCGGCGGTCGCCGTTTCCAAAACGGCGCCCGCCGAATCCATTCGGCGCCCGCCGGAGCACAAACGGCGCCCGCCGTTTTGCTCCAGCGGCCCGGTTTTCGCCCGTTTCGCTTCATTTTGCTTCGTTTCTTCTCGTTTTCGCCGGAGAGCCGAGATCCACCATCGAACCATGGACCAAGTCCATCGCTTACAAGTTTGAACAATACATATTGAAATAGAAAACCTATCTATTACAAATGATTCCAAGGGACGCAGCCCTCCAAAACTATGGCCAATCGTACGTAAAAAACGACAATTTCATTCACCCGACCACTAACGGTGGCCGGCCTTACATCTAATCACATAATCACAATTAAACATATAATCCAATTATGTTGATTTAACCTTCGTGTCCAACACAAAAGTGTGCACGAGCCCTAGGCTCTGATACCAATTGAAGGTACCGATATACCGATCCGATCGATATACCGTGTGTGCGGAAGCGTGTAAAGCAATAGATCTACTATGCCATGATCTTAGTGCACACTTAATGTGTATAAGAACACATATAAACATATATATACACATCCAATATATATATATATATAAGGTTCAACGATTACTTACTTATAGTGACGAAGTGATTCGTTGATGTCGTTGAGGTGGTGTTGAGTCGATTGAACCACCTCAAATGGATCAGCCTCTCGAAGCTCTCCTTGTGAATGACCTCGTCACTCCTTTAGATCGTCCGGATGTGGAAGCCGCACAAATGGCCCGGCCTCTACGTGTTGCACACGAACCCGGATAATGAACACCTTTGATTGCTTGAGAATGGATCTCCAAGATCACCTCTTTTCTCTCTATTTGTGTGGATTTTCGTGGCTGATCCTATTGTATGATGAAAATCTGATATTCATCCATATAAGTGCATCATTATGCATACCATTACACCCCTTTGTAACCTACAACATAATGGGCATCATAATGCACCATAATCATGCAAAGGGGTTACAAAGGAGGTGAAAGGTCATGCCACATACACATGCCACTATGCATTGTATGTGGTCCCACTTGCTTGTGTGGCATGCCATGTCACACTATGTGACATGCATCCATGCAAGCCATGCATCCCATGCATGTTAATTAATTCCACGTAAATATTGATTCTAAATCAATATATTTATCAAGCATTGTACATCATCTTTGAGTCCGTGTGTGACCCTGTAGGTATGATTTATTGATCAATATTATATTGTTCCCAACAATATAATATTATCAAATAATCATTTAACATCCATAGACGACCTTATGACTTCATCGATTGCACACGTAGGATCGAAGGACATATCCCAACAAAATTAATTATCATATCCATCATGAAAACCATTAGTTTGTTACGGCTTATCATAACCATTATCTATTTTCTGCGTTTCTCATGTCCGAGCCCATCATGAAAAGCATCAAAGACATGAACTTGAGTACATCACCAAGGTATATAAATTTGCTTATTTTGGTTTCTGCTTTTGATACTTTAGAACAATTGTATTTGCCTAATTGTGTTAGCTATCCATTCATTCGAGCATGCCATAGGGTTTCTTTTGATGTTAAAGATATACAATCTAACATGTCCGATTATTTCACGAACCCTATTAAGGTATATATTTTCTTTGGTATATCAAAATTATTTCAATATACATTTAATCATGTGTTTTGACTTTTATATTTTATTTTTGAATGATTTTTCATAGGGATTTTGTTATTTTAATTTTTCATGTTAGCCTGGATATGTATAGTAGCATGAATTGCATTATTTTAAATTTTTTATTTTTACCTTTTTGAATTTTCATTAGTTTGTTACGGCTTCAACACCACTAAGACAATTCATGTTGAGTTCGAAACACTTCTTATGCAGATTAAATTGTGAGTTTGTTTTACATATTTTTAAAGTTTTTTTTTCAAATAATTCAATTCAAATATTGTTTATTGATATTTAACTTCTATTATAGTGGTAATTTATACTGTTCTTTATAACTATCTCACGACTTTTGTCCTATTTATAAAGTGTAATTGAATTTTTGTAATATTTTATGATTTTTTTCATGATGTGATTACAATTGTGTTGTGAATAACTTTTTGATGCGATGCAATGTGATATCATGGAAGATGATTATTGCATTTGTGAAGTTGGATCAAATACATTATTTGTACGTATTATAAAGTTTTTCTATGTGCATGGAATCTCTTTCTCATGTTGGATATAGGAAAATTTTTAATTCAAAAAAGGATTTTATTTTAGTTGGAGTTTTCTTATAGAATTGCATTTTGCTTGGTATATATACATATAAATTAATAAAACAATGATATTGAGAATTAATATAGTTGAAATACAAACTATTTTTATTCAATAATATAATGTTAATATAAAAATTCACACCAATTAGATGCTTCAAGAGATAAAAATCAATCAAAACAGTATTGTAACACAATATAATCATATATTAATATTACTATATTAATGAATATTTTGCTATAATTTATTTTCACACCATAAATTTAGTTAAATAATAAAATTATATCCCTCCACTATATTAGAAGTAAAAAATAAAAGTATGAAAATAAATTAATGGTCTAATTAATCAATAATTTTATCTACTTACTAATGTAATTAATGTAGTTTATAAGGAAGTGTTAAAAAATTTCCAGTGAATTGAAATTACTTTGATCATTGTTTATTAATGTAATTACTGATTTCTAATTATTGATACTTTTTACAAGAGAGTCCTTTCATTTTTTTTAAAATAAAATTTTGTCCATATCTATTATCACAGTATAGAATTCTTATATGTATATCTGTATATATATATGCCTAAAAATATATTTATCATAAAATTTATAAATACATGAATAAACTACAGTTAATTAACCTCCCGGTTATATGTATATATGTATATATATAGGCCTAAAAATATATTTATCATAAAATTCATAAATACAGGAATAAACTACAGTTAAACTACTCATCTAATAATTTGTATTGAGATGCCATAGTATATATTATTTCAGTCACAAATCAATAAACACATGTATTTGAACATAAAATGAATAAAATGTTATTTTATTGATTATTTTAGATTCTTGAATCATAATAATTAATTAGTTTTCGATAATAATTTGAAAAATATTTTGGTGCCTGAAACCTTTTTTCTCGCGAACGAGTCGTTTTGGTAAATTTTCAATCGAAAGCTTCTTCTTGGCCAATCATTTGCAGCTTCTTCTTAAAGAACTCAATATGTTCATCTAGTTCACCACATCTTTGCAAAATCAACATAATACTACTACTATTGTTTATAGGATCGAAAATCAACGAATGACTAAGTTAAAAGAAGAAAAACACTCACGAAAATGCAATTTTAGTTTAAAAAAATTGCATAAGTAACTTACTATAATGGAGGTAAGATATAGTATCTCGTAAAATCAATAAGGACATTGTCAAACGATTCTTAGGTATCTTGAGATCATATATTCCCGAAAGACTTTATAACTTAAGTTGCTTCTTCTAACCTAACTTATAATAATTATTATACTCGTACACCTATGTATGTATTATATACATATGCTAAGAAAGTAAATATTAGAAATTTAATTTAATTTATAATTAGAATAAATTAACGCTCCGAATCATGTAAATATTTAAAATTACCATTAAAATTAATATTTAAAAGAAAAATAATGGTATTATATGCTTAAAAATAAAATAAAAGAAATTAAAATTATTTACAAGTTATATGCCTAAAAATAAAAGAAAAGAAATTAAAATGAGTCACGCACTGTTTTCGGATTTTTTAAAAAAAAATTATTTCTATAAATAGCCTCACCCCATCAAATATCACCGCAAAAATCATTTTCAATTTTCTCCGGAAAACATCATCAGCTGAACCCTAGTTTTCCTTTAAATTTATTTATTTTATTTTATTTATTCAGTCATAAATTAGGAATAGGATTTGTAAAATCTCGCCGATTTATTTGTAATAAGAATGTCTGCTGTAGTTTGCGGAAAGAGATCGTATTTTGAGGAGGTAGAATCTGCCGCACCGACGTCTCCGCCGGCTTACAAGAAATTCCGCTGCTCTTCCGTCACGTCCCCGGTCCGATTTTCCCACTCGCCCCCGGTTCATCCGAGTCCAGTTGACCAGCTCAAAGCTCTGTTTCCTGATATGGGAACTCAGGTGAATTTGCAACTTTTCATATATGCATATTTTCATGGATTTGTTATCATGTGGTTAGAGATCCTTGTGCTCCTATGGTCTTATAGATTTGGATTTCCCATGTGTGAATTATGTCGTTTCTGCTATAAAAGATGGGGGTTTTGCTTGAAGGATTATAGTGAGAATCTGGGGTTTTCCCTTTCGATTGGTTGATTTTGAGAGTGTTATATGTATATATGTATGACCGCATTTGAAAATCGGAATAAGGGTTCAATTTGTTTTATCGGAACGATATTGAAAACCTCACGATCAGTGGGTATGTATTTGTTCTGTTGTTTACGTGCTTATACATCTTAATTTGCATTGATGATTGCGTGATGATATCCATTTGAATACAATCTACAAAGGTGTTTGAACTTTGAATGATGAAAAGACCCATTTATGTTAAAACACCCCCTTCACTAATTTGACCTTGAGAAATATAACTTACGGGCATCTTTCATTTGGTGAATATGCTTATTTTCAGATCCTGTCGAGGGTGTTAGAAGAGTCCAATTTCGACTTAAATTCTGCTATTAATGCACTTAATAAGTTACGGCTTGAGCATGTGGAGAAGTGCAACTCAGACGTAGCTGCTGAAGAGAATCACAATATGGGAAGAGGTGCGGTGTTACTTAGAAACGATTAATTTTGGATTTCACATAATCACTTCTGTATGTTTCAGTATTCTCTACACATATGGTTAACAGTTTTGAGTATTCAAGAACTTTTTTCTTTGCTATTCGACATATTAATGCTTGTTATATATTTGGATTTACATTATTAGCAGCACTATACTAACTGATGAAGATGCAGGTCATGTGCAGGATCCTCAACCCCAAAACAACCTACCTGTGGATGGTGCTGAATGGGTGGACTTACTCGTGAAGGAGATGAGATCTGCCACTAGTATAGATGATGCTAAATCTCGGGCGTCACGGGTTTTAGAGAATTTGGAGAAATCAATCAGATTTCAGTCTAGTGTTCAGGCGGCTGAAGGTTTTCACAAGGTTAGCTAATAGCCTAATATTTCTTAATATTAATTCGGTCGCTGGTGTCAACTGACAAATCAATTAAAAACACAGGGTTAGTCGCAAAAGGTATCATTGAGTTTGAGTCTAGTTATCCAAAAAAAAATTGCTATTTCAAAATTACATCCTCAAAACGGGATCTCTGGTTTTGTAATGATTGTTATTACACCTTAAAGGAATAAACTTTTAAGATAATCAGGCTACATTGGGTAATTTGGTAAAACCTAAAGTGTACCTTTTCTAATTATCAGTCCTGCAAATTGTGTATTGGAAAAATATCGATGAATTAGATATTGGTATTAAGTCTCCATCCGAACAAGTTCACTTTTATTGGGTGTTAAAACGTATCTTGGCTGCCTTCAAGAACATCTATTGTACAGTTTGATCCTTTTAGCAAGTGAGACGAGTTTGATATGTAACTAATTAACTATCTGTTCAAAATTATTCGTATTTATTTCCCTCTGCTTTTCCAGGAAAATGGCATGTTGAAGGGACTAATTGAGGCACTTCAGAAAGACAATGCCATCCTCAAACGGGCTGTGTCTATCCAGCACGAACGTCAAAAGGAGTATGATGAGAAGAACCAAGAGGCGCTGCAGTTGAAGCAGCTCGTGGCTCAGTATCAGGAGCAGTTGCGAACTCTTGAGGTTAACCTCGTTACTTCATTTTTGCCTTTTGTTATGAAATTTAGTTATGAAATATAATAAAATTTCTTCTTGTGAAACTTCAGGGTTGTATTTGTAATTTTCTGTCTTGCAGGTGAACAACTATGCATTGACACTGCAGTTGCGCCAAGCTCAGGCTCAGCAGAGCAACTCTCTTCTCGGAAGATTCAATCCCGATGTATTTTAATAAAAAAAAATGCCTAACGGAAAACTGAAACATTGTTTGTCGAGAATCCAAGCGTCATATTCCTTTAGATTCTGATGCATGTTTATGTTTCTGATGTATGTTTATGTTTTGTGAGATTTTGTTATACTTAAAAACTATACCGTTATGTATATGTCCTTTAAAGATTGAAGACAAAAAAAATTCAGTTCTTTGTATTTCCTTGCTAGAAATATAATTATTTCATTCACAACAAATGCATTGATTTTTATTTTATTTTTTTTAACTTTATGTATCTAAATACGCATAAATAAAAAAAATTATTTAGGTAAAGAGAAATAAATTTATTTAGGTAATTTTTATTTGACGTAACACTAGCAAGATAAATTAGTACTACAATTACTAGTATATTTCACAAAAATAGAAATATAATTATTTCATGTGCAATTATTTTAATTGGTCACGTTTTACCAATTAGATATTGTAGAAAAGTATAATCCTTACAATATAAAGAAAAAGAAAAAAACAGGCGGTTGCGATTAAAGCACGGTTTCGATCGAACGGCCAAGGATCGTTCTCCATTAACTCCTACCTTATCTACTGCCACTCGATTATAGAAATTAAAAAGTTATTAAAAAAAAAAAGTAAATAAATCTCGCTATTTATTAAAAGCCCCCCTTCCACATTCCTTAGTTTTTTTCATACAAACAATAGGACAAAAAAAAATAAAAAGGTTAAAAACACAATTAACAGAAAATCTGTAAAACCCTAAACCCATCTCCGCCCTTTTCCGACGCAGATAATCTCCTTCCGCCGCCGAAGTAAGTGCCGCCGAACTCTAATTTTTACTCCGATTTCAATTCCCCCGCTTAGAATTCGTTCAAGAATTGGTAATTTTACTGAATTGTATATGAATTGTTCTGTCGCGCGCTCGCGCGCGCGTGTGGTTTCGTAGTTCGATTTTTTAAATTCAATTTTCTACTGCCGTTCTTGAATTGATCTTTTGATGGGTTTCATGTTTCAACCCAGTACGCCAAAAAAACAATCTTTTATGAATTATTCATTTTTCTGTCTGTTTTTGTATGGTGCCAATTCATGTTCTTGATAAATAGAGACTCATCTTCTTGATTATAAGTTTATGTGAATTGGACCCATGCATCACTTTTTTTGAATGAATCGGCTCGGTTATTGGAAATGAGTTCTTTCATCAATTTGTGGAGATCATCAGGTATTGGTGCTTGTGTGTTTGAAAATTACTTCGCGATATCGGCTTGATAAATATACATCGGGTATTGGAAATATGAGTACTTAAGTATCCTTGCAAAGAAAATATTTGCAGGTTTCGTGTTATGCCATCCGTTTTTCTTTTAAGCATCTTTTTGGTCTTTCCTGCTTTCTAATCGTAAAACCCTCGTTCAATTCCCATAAATTTTTGTAGTAAATATCCTATATAGAAAAAGTCTAATGTCATGAAGTACTGGTACTTCTCGAAAGATGGCTAGTTTTTCTTTGTGATCATTTTTTAACCTTAATAGGTTAAAGTACCGATTTTTGCCTTTGATCACAGGATACAATCGATGGATTCACCAATAAGCCAACCCGAACTCCCAATTTCAGATCCCAAGCCCACGAACAAACGCCGGAGAAAGAAGTCCATTGTCTGGGACTACTTCACGATCGTGGCTGTGGACCCCAGTTGCATGAGGGCATCCTGTAACCAGTGCAAGAAATCGTTCGCCTACATATCAGGCGACAAGCCATCTGGCACAAGCCACTTATTACGGCACATCGCATTAGGGATATGTCCTATGGTCCCTAAGGTGAAAGACGAACTGATCCCATGCCCGTCAACCCCAAAAACCGATGTTCCTGTGAACAGGCCCAACTTACAAAGAAAGCGCTGTCGGGCTGCAAATGGAGGAGGGTCCCATGTTCGCCGCTGTAGTAACAACAATAATAATAATAATAACTTCGGACATGAGCTTGCAAAAATGATAATCCAACACGACTACCCGCTCCACATGGTCGAAGATACCGGGTTTGTCGGCTTTGCCCGGAGTCTGAATCCTCACTTTAACATCACAAGTGTCGGACCAGTTCAGGACGAAATCATGGGCATCTACAAGAGAGACAAACAGAGGATTTCGGACCTTCTTATTGGGATTCCGGGTCGTGTTAACCTGACATTGGATTTCTGGACCTCGAATCAAAGCCTGGAGTACTTGCTTTTGACGGGTCACTTTACCGACCATAATTGGAAATTACAGAGACGGGTTTTGAGTTTTTCACTAGTACAGTCGTATTCCGACTCTGACACAGCTTATAACTGTGCCATAGCTTCTTGCTTGAGTGATTGGAACTTGGAGGGCAAGATTTTTACAGTCACCCTTGATCATGGTTATTATGCCAACAGAGAAAGTCTCAGAGATCAACTGTCATCCACAAGCCCGAATCTTCTACATGCGCAGCAGTTGATTAATGGTTGCTATGGGTGTTTATTGAGAAGTCTTGCACGGGATGCTATCGGGTCTATGCAAGAGACGGTCGGGAAAGTACGTCACAGTGTGAAGTATGTCAAGACTTCGGATACTCACGAGGAGAGGTTCAATAATTTGAAACAACTTCTACAAGTTCCCAGCACTAAGAAGTTGGCTATTGATGATTTAATGAGATGGGACACAACTTACTTGATGCTGGTGGCCGCTTGCGAAGTGAAACAAGTGTTCTCCTGTTTGGACACTTCCGACCCGGATTACAAGTCGACCCCTTCGATGGAGGAGTGGAGGCAGGCCGAGACGCTGTGCTCGTTTTTGAAGATATTTTACGATGCGGCCTGTAAGCTGACATCCGATTCTTACCCAACAGCTAATTTGTTTTTCGGGGAGGTGAGTGATATTCATCTCGAGCTGATGCATGCCTCGTGGAGCCACGATTTGTTAGTCAGCGCATTGGTTAAGCCTTTGCACGAGAAATTCATCGAGTATTGGAACGATAATTACTCGATTTTAGCACTAGCGTCTATATTGGACCCAAGGTTTAAAGCAAACTTTATGGAGTCGAAGTTCTCGTGCATATACGGTAAGGATGCTGAGAAGTGGACTGTTGGCGTGCACAGGAGTTTGAGGCAAATCTTTGACGAGCACGAGAAGATGAGAAACCTGGAAGTGAGCGAGGACAATAAAACGGATATTCTTCTTGCTGAAGGGGACGATCTGTTCAATTTCGAAATGGACATTTCGGAATTGATGCAAGACTCCCACATGAAGTCCGAGTTGGGCGATGTGTTTTTGGGGAACTCTGTTTTTCCCCCGAATTTGGAGGAACATGAATTCCATGTGAAGTCGGACTTGGATAGGTATATGGAGGAACCTAACTTGCCATACGAGGAGGAGCTTGACGTTTTGGGGTGGTGGAAGATGTACGGGATGAAGTATCCCGTTTTGTACAGACTGGCTTGTGATGTGTTGTCTGTTCCGTTTTGTACTGTCCCGCTCGAGAGCATCTTCGATACGAGAAGGAGAAGGGTGGACTCTTACCAGAGTTCTTTGTGTCCTGTGACTTTGGAAGCCTTGGTTTGTGCTAAGGAATGGCTTCAGTGTGATGATGTTACTGGTTCAACTGTTACCAGTGAAACCTAAATTTTACTTTTTTTTTTTTTTTTTTTTTTGTAGATGTTTTTCTTAATAGAGAACTATAGAAGGCAAACATGATTCTTTTGTTAATTCTTGATGTCGACAAATTTGTTCGGATGATATTGTTTTATTGAATTTTTTAGTTTCGTCTAGTATTTGTAGTCACAGTTTAATATTTATATTGCAATTTATTTTTAAAAAACATTGTAATTTTAATGTCTCATATTTATATTTTACAATTTATCTATTTTTTCATATATATTTTTTCAAATTTAAAGCAGCACTTATTTATTTTATTAATTAAAAAAAATTAATTGTTTTTTTTTTCGAAAAAAAAGATAAAATATCCACTTCACTCGTGCTATAAATATCCTCTCATTATCAGTTGCCAAAAAAACCTCACCTAATTCGCGTCTCTGTATTTCCTCTGTACTCTCACTGACTCACTCCCACCTCTTCGTTTTTTCTCCGGAATTTATAGTCGTAATTTTGTTCGTCGGAGGTAATAGATAGGGTTCCGGTGAGAATGGCGTTGCTTTCAGATCTGGGAACGGAGATTGTGATTCCGGTGTGCGCCGTCATCGGCATCGCCTTCTCGTTCGTGCAGTGGGTCATAGTGTCACGCGTGAAGGTCACGCCGCAAAGCGGCGGCGCTACAGCGGCGAAGAACGGGAAGAATAGCTACGGAGACTACTTGATTGAGGAGGAGGAAGGCATCAACGACCAGAACGTTGTCGCTAAGTGCGCCGAGATTCAGAACGCCATTTCCGAGGGTTAGAACAGTTCCCGATCCCTGTTGAATTTTCTCAGATCTGATTTCTTTTTCAATTTAATGGGAAAAAAGATCCATTTTTTACGGAAGTTTTTTGTTGAGCAGAGGATTTGGATAAACACTAACTCTTCTCTAACGGTGTAGTTTAGCTTAGGGAATAATGTATTTTGTTCTGTTTTCTTTTCTTTTTGATAAATCTCCTATTCGTAACCGAAAGCAATAAATTATTTTTCTGTAAAGAAATGTTTTTTTTTAATATTGTTGTTAGATTTTCTTGGCGGCAAATAGAGGATTTAGGGTTTCATGACATCATTTGTCAAGTTGGTGAACTTCGGTTTGCTGTAATTATGACATTTTTTATGAGCAACACTGAGGTATGGGTGGCTCTGTTTTATCATTTGTCATTTTTTGTCTTGTTCTTGGATACAGTCAAATAATATTGTGACACTTTATTTTTTCTTCATGTAGGCTATAAATATAAGATTTAGTGTAATTTGGATTCATATAGATTTTATATTTCAAGATTGGTTGTTTCGGTTAGGTTTTTTGTTATTCAGTTTAACTTGATTGGTTTGCTTCTGTCGAAACTACGAGGCTAATTTAACTTATCCCTTACCAGGTGCAACATCTTTCTTGTTCACCGAATATCAATATGTGGGTATTTTCATGGTTGCTTTTGCATTCCTCATCTTCCTTTTCCTGGGCTCTGTTGAGGGTTTTAGCTCAAAGAGCCAACCTTGCACTTACGATAAGGAGAAGTTATGCAAGCCAGCTCTTGCAACAGCTATCTTCAGTACGATATCCTTTGTGCTTGGTGCCATCACATCTGTCGTTTCTGGTTTCCTTGGGATGAAAATTGCAACCTATGCAAATGCGAGGACCACACTTGAAGCAAGAAAAGGTGTTGGGAAAGCATTTATTGTTGCATTTAGATCAGGCGCTGTTATGGGTTTTCTCCTCGCTGCAAATGGCCTGTTGGTTTTGTATATTACCATCAATCTATTCAAGCTCTACTATGGGGATGATTGGGAAGGTCTTTTTGAGGCCATCACCGGCTATGGTCTCGGTGGATCCTCCATGGCTCTGTTTGGGAGAGTTGGGGGAGGTATTTACACGAAGGCTGCTGATGTTGGTGCGGATCTTGTTGGAAAGATCGAAAGAAACATTCCAGAAGATGACCCTAGGAATCCCGCTGTAAGTCTCTATGCACGTCTCTGATAGTGATTCTCTTTAGAGAAAGATTTGTTGTGACATTCATTTTTATTTTGCAGGTGATTGCCGATAATGTTGGTGATAATGTAGGTGATATTGCAGGAATGGGGTCCGATCTCTTTGGTTCGTATGCTGAGGCATCATGTGCTGCTCTTGTTGTGGCTTCAATATCATCTTTTGGGCTGACTCACGACTTCACGGCAATGTGCTACCCATTACTTATAAGTTCGATGGGTATCTTGGTTTGCTTAATCACTACACTTTTTGCTACCGACTTTTTTGAGATAAAGGCTGTCAAGGAAATCGAGCCGGCGTTGAAGAATCAGCTTATTATATCCACTGTTCTAATGACTGTGGGAATTGCAATCGTCACTTGGACTTGCCTGCCATCTTCATTCACAATTTTCAATTTTGGTGTCCAAAAAGTTGTGAAAAACTGGTAAGGAATTAGTTTGCACCCAACAAGTTGAAATTACTTGGGGTTGTGGAGAAACGATTATGTTATTGTTTTTCTCTGATATTGCATTTGCAGGCAACTGTTCCTCTGTGTTTGTGTTGGGCTTTGGGCTGGACTTATCATTGGATTTGTGACCGAGTATTATACCAGCAACGCTTACAGGTCCAATTAAATTAGTTCCTCTGATTTTTTATTTCGTTGATCTAATTTTCTGCTTGGTTTTGTATGCAGCCCCGTGCAAGACGTTGCTGATTCTTGCCGAACCGGTGCTGCTACCAATGTTATATTCGGACTCGCCTTGGGATATAAATCAGTTATCATTCCCATTTTCGCCATTGCGATCAGCATTTTTGTCAGTTTCTCGTTCGCCGCTATGTATGGTGTTGCTGTAGCTGCCCTGGGAATGCTAAGCACCATTGCTACTGGGTTGGCCATCGATGCTTATGGTCCCATCAGTGATAATGCCGGAGGTATAGCTGAGATGGCCGGAATGAGCCATAGGATTCGCGAGAGAACCGATGCCCTTGATGCTGCCGGAAATACCACTGCTGCTATCGGAAAGGTAATTTTCTTTCTTGCTATATATACTCTACGACATTTTTTGTAATCTTTTAATTGTTTTCTCAGGGATTTGCGATTGGATCTGCTGCACTCGTCTCCTTGGCTCTGTTTGGCGCCTTTGTGAGCCGGGCTGGAATCACAACTGTCGATGTTTTGACCCCGAAAGTCTTCATAGGTTTGATCATCGGCGCGATGCTTCCGTACTGGTTTTCGGCCATGACCATGAAGAGCGTAGGCAGTGCGGCTTTGAAGATGGTGGAGGAAGTCAGAAGACAGTTCAACACTATCCCAGGTCTCATGGAGGGCACTGCCAAGCCCGATTACGCCACCTGTGTGAAGATCTCAACCGACGCTTCGATTAAGGAGATGATTCCGCCAGGTGCACTCGTCATGCTTACCCCTCTGATTGTCGGGACCTTTTTCGGAGTCGAAACCCTCTCAGGCGTTCTTGCAGGCTCTCTCGTTTCTGGTGTTCAGGTATGTTAACTCAGAAAACAAAACACTCCATACAAACACCTACTTTAAGTTTGTTTTTTTATTCTGTAGATTGCGATTTCTGCATCCAATACCGGTGGTGCATGGGACAACGCGAAAAAATACATCGAGGTAGAAACCTAGTTTCACATTTAACGAGGTTTTTTCCGATTGCAGTTTAACTGAACTTTTTTTATTTAATCATCTAGGCTGGTGCTTCCGAGCATGCACGATCTCTGGGCCCAAAGGGATCAGAGCCTCACAAGGCAGCTGTCATCGGCGACACCATTGGAGATCCTCTGAAGGACACTTCAGGCCCTTCTCTCAACATACTCATCAAGCTCATGGCTGTTGAGTCGCTCGTTTTCGCTCCTTTCTTCGCCACTCATGGCGGAATTCTGTTTAAGCTGTTATGAAGGATCTGATTTTCTCCTCTGCCAAGATTCTTGTAGTTAGGGAGAGCTTTTTTGTTTCTTGACGATGATGATGACGACTGATGATGATTATGATAATTTTGTCGGAAAATGTTCAAATGAATCGTTTTTCATATTGGAAAACATCAAAATACATAAAAATCAAGAAAATATCAGAAAAATGTTACTGAAGTTGAATCAATTTTATATAATAAATTTTTATTTTTGGGTTCACTTTCCTACAGCTGTGGCCATAGATCTGATCACGAGATATGAGCTCTTACTCACCGCTCTCATGTCTTCAAGAAAATTCATTCATTTATGAAGTACAGCTAAACCGACTAACCGCTATCCGACCGAAAACTTCAATTTTTTCTCACGGGTCGTCTCCGTTTTCCCCCCTTTAAAATCGAACAAACACATACTAACAGAATCAAAACACAACATATGATGTGGGTTGTTTTTAATCTGTGTTTTTTAGCAGTAGCAGGCAAGGCCTACTCGCAGCGCCCGAACAATCAAGTCCCGTGCCTCTACATATTCGGCGATTCCTTAGTCGACAATGGAAACAACAACGGGATACTCTCTCTCGCCAGGGCAAACTACATGCCTTACGGCATCGACTTTCCTCAAGGCTCCACCGGGCGTTTCACCAATGGCCGTACTTTCGTCGACATTCTCGGTAATAAAAAATCGAACTTTTCATTTTTCTCTCTAGCTAGCTGCCAAAACACTACTGATAAACTTTTTTTTTTTTTTATCATCAGCTCAATTGTTAGGCTTTCCGAACTACATCCCACCGTACGCCAGAACAAGAGGGCGAGCATTACTCCAGGGAGCGAATTACGCGTCGGGCGCTTCCGGAATTAGAGATGAAACCGGAGACAATTTGGTATGCGTTTTACGTAATAATATATACCGAATGTTTTTATTTTACTGACACGAACGGTTTTGAAATGTCGAAGGGGGGTCACACGTCGATGAACCAGCAGGTCGACAGCTTCGGCGAAACCGTGCAGCAGTTGAGACGATACTTCAGAGGAGACGAGAATGCGCTAGGCGCTTACCTCAGCAAATGCATGTTCTACTCCGGCTTGGGAAGCAACGACTATCTCAACAACTATTTCATGCGCGATTACTACTCAACGAGCTCTCGATACACCCCAAGGGCTTACGCGGCTTCTCTCATCCAAGACTACACCAAGCAACTAACGGTACGTCGAAAACTGATTTATTTGGTAAAAAAGTTTCGGATAACAAATATGTTGTCCAAATGTTGAAAATGTTATCCGGACAACATATTCGATCCCCGAAACTCTGTTAACAAAAATAAACATTTCTCCCGTCAACTGAAAGAGTATTTGAGGCATTTTTTTGATAAAAATCTTTACGAAAGTCAGGATTTATACAAGTTGGGAGCGCGGAAAGTGGTGGTTACTGGGGTCGGGCAAATAGGGTGCATACCGTACGAGCTAGCTAGATACGACGGGAACGGGAGCAGGTGCAACGAAGAGATCAACAGCGCGATTGTCCTCTTCAACACGGGTTTGAAGAGACTAGTCGATCGGTTCAATCAGGGTGCACAGAAGCTGCCTGGGGCCAGGTTCGTGTACCTGGACTCGTTCGCGAGCACCAAAGACCTGGTCGAGAATGCAAAGGCGTACGGGTTCAAGGTGGTGGACAAGGGGTGTTGTGGAGTGGGGAGAAACAACGGGCAGATTACGTGCCTTCCTTTGCAAACTCCGTGTGATGATCGACGAAGCTATATCTTTTGGGATGCGTTTCATCCCACTGAGACTGCTAACATCTTGCTTGCTAAGAAAGCGTATAGCTCCAAGTCGAAGGCGTTTGCTTATCCGATTAACTTACAGCAGTTGGCAATGCTCTAGCTGCTTCTCGATTACGGTTTCGAATCATTTATTTCTGTTGTCATGTATCATTTGTAATTCGACTAGCTGACTAGCTTTCGATCGTACTCTCACACTTCCGATTTACAACTTTTTCCATCATTTTTAGTTTATGTATTCTTCCGATTTCAGTCGTTCGATTAATTTTTTTTTTTTGTGTGAGTTTAATATTCATCTATCTTTCCAATATTCTGAACTGAATTCTGAACTGCTGAATTTAATCGTCTTGAATGACTGTCATCTGTGGTTTAAATTCACTAGAAAAAATTGTAATGTTTCCAAAAGACAGTATTTTGAACTGAATTCTGAACTGCTTAATTCAATTGTCTAGAAATTGTCATCATTTAAATTCACCCGAAAAAATTAAAATGCTACGAACTTGAAAAAAATTGAAAAAACGCTAAATTAGAAAAAAATATTAATTTAGTTCCATAAAAGAAACAAAAAGTCGAAATTTTCGGTGAACCAAATCCAACGTGGCATTTTTTAATTGGTTAGATGCTTTAATAAAATTTAAATTGATAATTTTGAAAAAAAAAAAAATATGTGACTCTAATTCCGAAATCATCTCAAATCCCCCTTCTGCGTGATGGAAGTAGAAGTGAAGCTCCGCCTCGCATCCGCCGCCGCCCACGAGCGCCTCTCGGCCGTCCTGTCCCCGTACCACCGCCGCACCCACTTCCAGGAGAACCTCTTCTTCGACGGGCCCAACGGCGAGCTCTCCTCCCGCCTCGCCGCCCTCCGCCTCCGCTTCTACGACCTCGACTCCCGCTGCGTCCTCTCCCTCAAATCCAAACCCCGGATCTCCGGCGGCATCAGCCGCATCGAGGAGCAGGAAGAGGACATCGACCCCGCCTTCGGCCGCCAGTGCGCCGCCGATCCGCCGCGCCTCCTCCGGATCGAGTCCTCCGACATCGTCGCGCGAGTGAGGGGCGAATTCGAATTGGGGGAAAGCGAGGGTTTGGTCTGCCTCGGCGGATTCCGAAACGTGAGAGGGGTTTACGAGTGGAGCGGGCTGAGATTGGAGGTCGACGAGACGGACTACGGATTCGGAACTTGCTACGAGGTCGAGTGCGAGAGCTCGGAGCCGGAGACGGCGAGGGATTCGATCGAGCGGCTGCTGACGAGCCATGGGATCGAGTACTCGTATTCGCAGGTCTCTAAATTCGCCATTTTTAGGGCTCGGAAGTTGCCTGATTGAGGTTGATTTTTTTTTTATTCATTTTTAATGTTTGGATTATACTCATTAATCCTTTTTTCTATCTGAATATATGAATCAAATTGGTACTAGTACTTATTAAGAAAAAATTAAAATTTTATTAAAAACTGTAGTGGAAAATCATAACATCAATTTATTTTTCGATATTATTTTCCTGGAATCATAACATAGAGTTCTTCATTTTCCATGATTACTTTCGCTCAAATTTGATTGTTTGGAAAACAATATGCAAAAGGACGGTGGCTTGGTCGGCGGTGGCTTAGTACTATGACAATACACGTCGCATTCATACTCATAATTTTCCCCCCAACAACTCGCGTTACAATTATCATAACAATCATAAAAATCATCTCCTCGAACCACTACGATCAAGGACATGGACATCATCATGATCACAATTACTTCCATCCTCATGTTTTTGTAATTTGATGTTGTAATTTGAATTTGTTATTGTTTGTGTTTTTAAATGGTGAAATGTTTTATGTATTTATAGGGTTAATTCTATGCTTACATATTTATAGATGAAAAAAACACGTGAAAAACATTATAAGTGAAATAAATAATAATGAAGCCTTTTGCTGGTTGAATTCTGACTATGGTAAGTTAGTTTTGATTGTCAAAGCACCTTTTCTTAACTCGCTAGTATGTTTATTTGCTCAAAATAAAAATGCAATTTTGTTGTTATGAATAAGTATATTCAGTTAATTTTAACATTTTTGAGTATTATAAATTACAATCAACTCATTTTTTAAATTATTGATATATCATATTTTCACCACTAATTTTTAAAAAATATTTTTATATAACTAAAAAAATATAGTACATTTTGTAAATTACTCAACAATTAAATTTTTTTTAAAATAATATATTAATAATTATTATAATTTTTAGTTTATATGTTACATTATAAATATATTAATAAAACAAATTAAATGAAAGAAGATTAGTTCATTCCCGCCAATTAAATTTACCTACAACAATTCCAATTGAAGAAAATATATTTGCAAAGTATAGGTTCTGTGACCGATCAGAAGCGTCGTTCACTCGTTGATTCAATCCGCCAACCCTCGGTAAAGAGCACGGGCAATCGGACCTGAATACACACCCGGGTGATTGCCGGCACGTGTATATTTTACCAGAAATGAAGTCAAATATAAAATCTAACCATAAGAATTCTCAGAGAAATACACAAAGCAACATTTTTGGAACGCAGTTACAATAGACAAGAGACAATATCTCCGAAAGCTACCAAATCTACGAATTCGCAAACACCTAAAAACGAGAACTAAAGAAGAACCAAAGCCAACCCTCACTTCTTCTTCTTCAATGGCCTTTTAGCATCCTCGTCGCTATCCCCATCCTCGTCATTGTCATCCTCATCTTCCCCATCGTCAGATTCTCCATCATTATTGTCATCATCCTCGTCATCATCTTCGTCCCCTGCATCCCCATTAGCCTCGACTGCATCATCGGAATCTCCATCATCATCTTCGTCGCCGCCTTCCCCGGAATAGTCATCATCCTCGTCATCATCATTATCGCCATCATCAGAATTGTCATCCCCATCATCGTCTTCGCCATCGTCACTTTCGACGGCATCTTTGTTTTCCTCATCGGGCTCAGTGGCTTTCTTCAGATCGCCAAATGGGAATCTGCAATTGACGTAGAGAGAGATAGAGATCTGAATCCGTTGAGAGGAAGAAACAAATGGTGTTAATGCAAAATTACAAAGACACCCCCCACCTAAGATTTGGTCAAATTACGAGCATACCCCCGTTATCTTTCAAATTTACAAATATTAACACCCTTGAAGTGTTGCGAGCAGCCAAAACTACCCCTAAGGTTAGGCCTAATTATCAAAACACCCAATTTTAATCCTTTCAGAGTTACAGTGTCAGTGTTGAGAACAAATGGCTGGTGTTATTACAAACACTACCCCTAAGGTTTGGCCGAATTACGAAAAATACTACCCTTAAAGAGCTGCAAACAACAAAGTAGTGTTTAACACAAAAAAAATACCCCCATGGTTTGGCCTAATCACCAAACACCCGATTAACTTTCATACTTACAAATACCATCCTCAAAGAGTTGAGGAACAACCAAGGCGGGTTGACAATAAAACTTCCCTCAAGGTTTTGTCAAAATTTTCAATCCACCCGATTATTATTTCTCAAAATTACAGCTACTACCTTATAGTGTTGACAACGATTCAACGAATAACTCCCTTCTTGAGGCTCGATTCGTAAGACTGAAACAAACATTTTGTGATCAGGAAAGACAACATACCTCATGTCCGTCTCCGAAGAAGATGGAAATACGTTGAAAGCACACAACACAGTCCCACTCTGAAAATGAGAAAATCAAATAAAACTCCCATCTTTTAGAGATACTCGAAACTCTCAAAGAAACAACTTTTTTTTCCTTCGATTTAACTTTTTTTTTTTGCAGAATTTAACAAGAGCAGTCCCAAATACAAGAACCAGTCAGAACCCTAGACTGAAAATTAACAGCTAAAACATAATTTCATAGACAAAATGGAAGAACAGACGATAATTAAATAGCTAATTAATAATAATAAATAATTATAAAATAAAAAAATAATTAAAATCTAGAGAGTAAAGGGCCACAAATTCTACCACCAAAAGAAGCTGAAGAACTGAAACGCTAATCATCGACATCGCCTGCAAAACCGCACGAGAAGAGCATGATTTCTCCACCTCCATTTTTTTCTGAGAATTAAAAATAAAGGAAAATAAGTGTGTGAGAGTGAGAGTGAGAGTGAGAGTGAGAGTGGTGAGAGTGAGAGCGAGAGTGATTTCTATGGTGGGTGTGAAGGGGGTGTGGGGGTAGATGGGTTAATTATGATAGTCAACAACCAAATTCTAGGGCTTTGCAATTATTTTTATTTTTTACCGACAACAATTTAATCTTTTTTATAAGCAAAATTAAATTGTAGTAATATCTTAAACTTAGAGGATCAAATTGCAATTTTACCTAAAGTTGTGTCTCGTATTCTCGTATTGTGGAATATGATCAATTTCGCTGCGGCCAATAGAAACCTAAAGATAAATCCCCCCAAATTTTGTCTTCTCCCCCACTCGCTTTCTTCCTAATTACGCCGGAAAATTCAAAGGAAAAGAAAATTAATTAGTCCGCCATTGACGTTGAGATCTAGAGCTCACTTTTATCAGAAGCAACCGCTTTTCTTTACGAAACCCGAATCCGTTTTTCTCAAGTAAGCCTCTCTGTTTCATCCCCGATCTGTTTTTCTCGATCGAGATTTTCGAACTATTTCTGTGTGCTGTGAGAAGCACAAATGGATAGCAGTTATTCGAAGATAGAGCTGATCGACGGGAACTCCCAATCCATAAACCCTTATTCGAAGCTAATCTCTCCCGATCAGAGAAATGCGGACGAATTAGATGCCGAAGACGGTATCGACTTCGACGACTTACCCCTGATCTTCGGCGAGAGGAAATCGGAGTCGGGGATATCCGGCGCCGTTTTCAATCTCACGACCTCAATCATCGGCGCCGGCATCATGGCCTTGCCGGCCACAATGAAAGTCCTCGGCCTCGTCTTGGGGGTAATCCTGATTTTCCTGATGGGAATCTTGTCGGAAATCAGCGTCGAGCTTTTGATCCGATTCTCCGTCCAGTGCAAAGCAACCTCCTACGGAGAAGTCGTTCAGGCCGCTCTCGGAAGACCAGCTAGGGTTTTGTCCGAAATCTGCATAATCGTTAACAACGCGGGGGTGCTGGTGGTGTACTTGATCATAATGGGTGATGTCATGTCAGGATCCCTTCACCACGCCGGAGTTTTCGACCAGTGGCTGGGCAATGGCTTCTGGGACCACCGGAAAATACTGATCTTGGTCGTCTTGGTCATTTTCCTCGCACCTTTATGCTCGTTGGATAAGATCGACTCCTTGAGCTTGACCTCAGCTGCCTCCGTGGCGCTAGCGGTTATTTTCGTCATAGTCGTGTTTCTCGTTGCTCTTATAAAGCTCATAGAGGGAAAGATCGACTCTCCGAGATTGGCGCCCGATTTTGGTTCCAAGAGGGCCATTCTCGATTTGCTCGTGGTTATTCCCATCATGTCGAATGCTTACGTTTGCCATTTTAATGTCCAGCCAATTTATAACGAGCTCGAAGGGCGCTCACCCAGTAAAATGTGTAAAGTTGGAAGAATAACTACTGTTATTTGTGTATTGGTATATGCTTCAACTGCCATAGCCGGATATTTACTCTTCGGAAAGGATACCGAGTCCGATGTGTTGACCAACTTCGATAAGGATTTAGGGATTTCGTTTAGCACGGCTCTTGACTACATTGTCAGGATCGGCTATATTTTTCATTTAATTCTGGTTTTCCCTGTGATTCATTTTTCATTGAGGCAGACAGTGGATAATTTGATTTTCGAGGGGTTGAATCCCCTGTCCGAGAGTAGGAAGAGGTGTTTGGTTTTAACTTTAGTGCTCTTAGCGCTAATATATCTTGGGTCGACTATGATTCCTAATATATGGACTGCTTTTAAGTTTACTGGGGCCACAACTGCAGTCTCCTTGGGCTTTACATTTCCGGCATTGATCGCGCTGAAGTTGGGGAAAGAAAGTGGAACCGGGTTAAGCCATGTGGAGAAACTGTTGTCTTGGACAATGTTGACGCTGGCAGTTATAGTTAGCTTTTTCGGAGTGCTTGGCAATATATTCAGCACTTGATGGGGGCGTTTTGGTCGAAAGGTACAGAAATATTGAAGAGCTTCAACTTTTTTTTTTTTTTTGGGTGATTGTTGTAAGAATTTGAAGGAAGTAAACATGGAATGGGCATGTAAACGATGGGATACTGCAAATAGCACGATTTGACCAGGCGGCAAATGTAAGTTACACATGTAATAGAGCAAAAAATTGATACCTTCTGAAATTCATTTTTCCTCGCTTCTGATACTGAAAGTTTGGTTTTCTCTTTCCTAGTACACCTTTCAGATAATTGTCATTCTTCTATATGGCTCGGTTATGTCGTTAAATTCATTGCTTTACTGCGTTCTTGTTGGTTGAAGTTTGCTTAGTTTGATTTTGATTTCACTCTGTGATCTTGATATTATGTGTAATGTGTACAAAGAGAGAAAAAAAACAGTTATGAACTTTGAAAATTACAAGTACCACCCTTAGGTTTAGCTCAATTTACATTTAGGCCCCATCCTTAAGTTTACAAAACTGAACTTTCCATTAATTGGGTTCTTTTGTAATTTTACCTAACTATGAGTGTGATTCTTGTACATTCATTAGCTGCTCTTAATCAACTCATCCCTCTCCGGCGATGATGTGTTCGAGCACACGCGAACACCGAGCAAAAAGATTGCAAGCTCATGAAAAACAGCACCCAAACGGCACCCAGCAAAGTCATGCACCGCCACGACCCGAAAACACGACTATTCAAGAACTTCCCAATTCTGACTTTCCATCTTCTCCGGTGGTAATCGTTCACATCCTCAATGACTCTATCCAAGAAGGGCACTTTCGTCAACCTAACCGACCTGCTCATGCCGTTCCACAAGTCAGCCACATCAGCATCGCATTTCAGGTGGTTCAAAACAATTCCGTTTTCCCTCAACACCTTGGCGTCATCTTCCCCGTCTATGATCCCGTTCATCAGCTCTGTGTATCGGGTTAGGATCAACGGCCCAGATGCATTGCACGCTTCGTAGGCGACGAGGTTCCTCAGGACAACCTCGGTGTTCACATCTAGACAAACTGTCGGGAGATAAAGCGTTGCAGATTTCTGATCGAATTCGATCCCGAGAATACTGTCTGTAACCGAAAATCGAATCCCCGCCTCTGCGAGTTCAGTTACACAAGGGATTGAGATCTCCTCCATCAATGGATGCTTATTGACACTGTCACTTGATTCTTGATTCTGGCTGTTTTCAAATACCTGTTCTTGAGAAAAACACAAGTGCTCTATCTGTCTCAGCATTATCATCCCTGGGAGGTTAGAAATAATTTTCCAGGGCAACGTGAGAATGAATTTAACGGGCCTTGAAACCACTAGTCTCCTGATGAAATTCACCGGGCCAGGCCCGACTTTGGAGATGATGTTCCGAAAACTTGTTTTTTCACCTTCTTCCTCGTTCGCATCTTCCGTCTCAGTCTCCATTTGGGGTGACCCCTCGGAGTCTAGAACGATCGAGCGGTACACGAGATCAAGCAGATGAGCGGATTTTGCAACGTGGCCAGAATCGGCCATCTTAAAAGGCGAAACCTCATTGCAAAATCCGATCAGAATCGAACAGAGCATGTCGGCTGCTACTTGATCAAGAGATGCGAATTGAAATTCAATCACCGTCCTTAGCGAGAACAACGGAACCTGATTTTCAAGCATCAACATGTCCCTAATAATGGCATCACAGCCCGACTTTCGGCCCGTTATAATCGCATGCATTATTCCGTCCTCTTTGGAAGTAAAGATCCGAAGAAACTCCAATAAAAAGCACGAGTCGATCGCCATCATCCATGCAATGGTCTCGCCGTTGAAATTTAAGTACCTTTGGTAAGAAGATCGAAACCTCGGTTCAAGCGAAATCAAACTGTCGACGAGATTCTGAAACTTGAGGCCCGGGTTGTGTTTTCGAAACCTTCTAGCTGCGGCAAGCTTGTACCTCTCCATTTCGTAGAGTTCGGGCCGAGAATGGTGGTACGGGCCTAATGCTATTTTTTGTGGTACATAGGATTCCGGGCTGCTGAGAAGAAGGGTTCGAGGGACATCGAAGATCGAAACAGGGATATCGGTTTCTTGCTCAAGATCTTCGTCGAGCGATCGACGAATGTGGATGATCCAACGATGTTGTTCATCAACCGTAAGGTTTGAGTTTTGGTAGGGATGGGAAGTGGACATGGATTTTTTTTGTATGTTTTTGGATGATGAAAAGTAAGGTTTTAAGTTACATGAATTAGGTTGCACTTAATTTATTGCTAAATAAAATGACATTAATAAATGCTCACAAAGTTTTGAAGTTTTTATGAAAGTAATTTGATGTCACATAAATGAATACGTTTCTCCTTGTATTTTCTATTCAATTAGACCCGGCCCGACCTGAATACTGCAAAACGATTTTGAATTTCTCCTCAAAAATAAGTTTACATATATCAACTCTAAACAGAAAATAATGAAAAAGAAAAAAGAATGTGGCTACATAACATGAATTATGACCTCTAAACTATCCCAAGCAGTTCTTCCTCGTCCATAAACCGAGAAAAAATATCCCGATTACGAACAGTACATTAACTAGTAGTACAAAGAACACGTCGACATTTTTGTCGATCTGTGTTAAGGAAACTGGTACATTATAGTTACAGAACCAAAAAACGAAAAAAAAAGGTTTAACAGGTTAGCTAGCACATTATTTAGTGTGTAGGTGTCATTTCTGTAGTCTGTTTACGGGTACATATTTTGATGGAGGTGATCTAGCTAACTCCACAAACGACTTCAAGACAAGGATCCTCCTCGAATGGCATGTTGAGATCCGGAAGCACGAACTCAAAATCGGGATTGGAATTCGATGGTGGTTCTAATGTGGTTGCATCAGCTGTTGCTGAAATCGAGTCCTCTGCTGCTGAGGCCGTTTCTGTACTCGGGAAGGGCTGCAGTTCAATCTGTAAAGTTTGAAAATTAGAAAAACAGCCCTGATGTTTGAATTTGTTTCATATAAGGTCACTTTTTCATGTACTTCTTGAGGTTACCTTAATTCTCTTCAGGTTCTCATTTGTAGCCCTTTGCTTCTCTAGATTCAGGCGTAAGGCCGATAACTCCTGAACAAATTGTATTGATTGAGATAATCACACAGAAGCATACATAGACCAAGTGGGGATAAATAAGTAAATACCCTTTTTAACTCTCTTCTTTCCTTTATAAGTGAACTCTGTTCGTCTTTGAGTTCTACTAACGTCTGTCGATAACGAAAGAGAAATGTTAATAGGTTAGACTCGGCTGAACCGATTTCTAGAGAGATCAGAAAAAAGAAAACACGATAAACTCACCTTCTTCTTTCTCATCCTTTTTGAGGGAGTTTTCTCACTTTCGCCATCAACCTGAAATGAGAAGAATTAGAATAGAAACAGAACCATCTGTATTCAAGAAAAACCAACAACATTCAAGAACAAACTTCAGCTTCTCCGAACAATATAGCAAAAAAAGATCATCAACCACAAGCAAGAACTCCTAAACAAGAAACTTTACGCTGTTATCGATGGTTAAGGCTCTGAGCGCCCGATAATCGGCTCGTTTACTCCCAAGAGCCATGGGTTTTTCAAGTCATTATTCCACTCAAGAGGAAATTTTTGAAGGGTGAACTTGAAGGAAAACTAAGTACTTACATCATAAGCTTGCAACAAAATTGATTTGGTCCCCCCACCTCCAACCACACATATCCTTACACATTTCCCACCAAATCACACTTTCATTTTTTTCTTTAAGATGCATTGCACATTTATTGTGGGACCCAGTAAAGGACTAGTAGTACTAGTATTATATTGTAAATACAAGAAAAATTAGGCATGATTACAATAACATGCCACTTGATGCCATAGTTTATTGGGGCTTTTTTGTAATATTGAAATATTCTGGGGCTTTTTTGTCATTATACACAAGTGTGTAGATTTGGTATGTGCCTCGGGAAGTTCGCTAAGTACTGTGTACAGGTGGCGTCTAATGGTTGGATGAGAATAGACAAGAAAGGTGTGATAACTGGACAGACAGGGGGTTGCACGCTAGGTCAACAGCTCCCCTACCGCACCAGATTGCCACCGCTAAAACCATGGAATTGACGGAAATAACCCTCCACCACAGCATCAAGTTTGACTTTGAAAAAATGGGTCTTCTTCTTCCAAGTATAATGCATCGACGACTCCAAACATGGACTTCCCGAAGTACCCTATTGACGGAAAAGTCCTCGTGAGCGAGGGCTATTTTGGTCCATCTAAAAAAAGTGGTGGCACCATACGCGTTGAGACAAAGTCACCGTTTCTTTTTTGTCCCCTCAATAATCGAAACTTGAAAAAGAAACTTACTAGAATCGAAAGAAAAGAAGTACAAATATGGAAAATAAAAAAGGGCATTTCCGTCAGGTCGTTGCCGGCAAGCGGAACGTTCGGGATATGACCGAAATGCCCTCGGAACGTGGGGGAAGGGAGAGGGGCATAATTGTCAGTTTTCGAAACTGAAAAAACGGTGACGGGTGACGAGAAGTAGAAGCAAACAAAAAGTGTCTGACTTGTTCCACAAGCGTGGCAGTAAATATCTAGACTCCAGAGGGGTATTATCGTCAATTTCAGCGAATCGGCCCCAATTAAAAAATAAACAACGCACGCTTCCTAGGATAAAAATGAACCCAGGCGGTGGGCCACCGCCGCAGCCGGCCGCCGGGAAAATCAAAATCGTGCAGGCGAAAATATTGAAATATTCGGAGAGGCTTTCGGGCGTACGAACCTTAGATCTCGGTTTCTGCGAGGTCGGCCGGCTGGACTCTTCGTCGCCGGCGCCGCCAGATCCGCCGCTGAGGGAGGTCGCGAAGCTCCAGGAGAGCGGCGTGGTGGGGCTGGCTCGCTGAGCAATCCGCTTCCTCGGGTTGATGCCAGCCGACGCGTGCTTCGACCTGCGCTGGCGGACGCTCCAATCGAGCGGCATCGGCATCGGCGGCGGCGGCGCGGCGGTGGCGCGGAGACGCACGAGGAGCTCCGCCACCAAGGTGTCATCCGTCATGGCCGCCTGGACCCACTCCTCCTCGGCGGCACTCATAGTGTTTGTTGAGATTTTTGTTTTTTATATTGGGGGAGGTTGGCTTCAGAGAGAGAGAAAGGAGGAGAGGTGAAAAAGGAAAGAATGGAAAAAATGTGGAATGCTGGTGGCAATCGATATATTTATATTATATATATATACATATAACTGTATAATTTACTTTATATTTATTTTATAATAATAAATAATATTCTTATATACAGGTGGGGACCATAGGTATGACATGAATGTCACACACATATAAATAAGGTGATTATCTTAAATAAATGTAATCAATATATGATGAGGGAGATTGGAGAAGGGTAGCTACTATATTGATTGTTACTAAGTTTCATAAATTTATAATGTTCATTTTTATTTAGTTATTTGAATAAAATTAATTCGTCTATATGTTGATGACGAGTATGTCATGGAGTCGAGTCCAACTTCTTAAAGTTCAATAGTAAACACTTTGATCGTGTTATAAATTATTTTTATTTTTTATTTTAAAATACAATACTTTTTAATTTATGTTTTTAAATTTCATTCCAACTATTTTACTTTTAATTTTAAAATATATTTATTTTTTTTATTTTTTATTAAAAAAATTAGAAATTGGCATTATTTTTAATATTTATATTTTAAAAAAATGTCATATAGTATAAGCCTTCTTAATTCTTATTATTGTAATGTGCCGATCACGCGCCTCCCATGCACGTAAGAGAGATTCCCTGTTTAGTTTCAGCCCTAGCAAACGTGCTACATTGCATTGCAAGCCGCCCCGCTCTATTTGGGTTGTGCCAATATGCAAGAAAACTCCGCCATGAGTCACGAGACATACAAATAAATAAATAAATAATACTCTGTCCCACTATAAATAAATAAACGAGACACTTTCAAATGGATGTAAATAATTTACGAAAAATTATTCAAAATAAAATAAGTAAAATTAATTTTTAAACAAAAAAATATAATAAATTACTATATGACTAATAAATAAACAATGTACTAAATTGTTAATATAAATTCAACTTACATTATCATTCTAATGTCGAGTCAAAATAAATTATAGGAATAATTCTTAACTATTTATAGAAAAATGAGGAAATAATGAATTTCTTAAATTATCAATTAGCAAAAATATTTATTGGATTTAATTTTGTTGGGGTATATAAATAAATGACATCAGCAACAAAAGGGAGTATATATTTAATTTCAATGGGAAAACAATTTCCAACTATGACATTATTATTGATTTTGCCTATCCTCACTAGGAAAAATTAATGAACAAATAAACTTATTTCGAAAACAAAAAAATACCAAACATTTCTCATTGCTCTCCCTCTACCCCTTCTAAAATGCAAACAAAAAATCCAACGGCCGCGATCGATCGAGTAGTCATCGATCATACGGTGTAGTTTTGCTGGATGGTGTCGACGTCTAAGCCCTTGAGCTTCACAACAGCTTCGACGTGGCCCTTGAGGGTGTGGATCTCCCTCAGCCTCGCGACCTCCGCTCGTTTCTTGGCCTGCTCGGCTATTTCCGACAGCTCTCTGTAGTTGTTCTTGTCGCTGAAGATGTCGGCTGTCTGAGGTGGCTGAAGCCCGTGCAGGGTTCGTTGGGCCGTGGCCCATTGGGCCTCTCGTTCGCCTCGCCCGTAGTCCTTCTTCGACGTGAAGGCAGTCTGTATATATATATATAATTACGTCACATTTAGTCGTATATTTGTTAGATATAGCGAAGCAATTGGACTAGTAAGTAGTAAGTACCTTGTTATCAATCATCGTTTTCCATGCGTTTCCGGTCAACGCGTAACGGACGATGAACTTGAAAATGTCGAGAGGGATGTAGAAGACGATGCTGTAGAGCCAGATCACTCCCGCCCATCCCCATCCCAAGCCGTGGATCCTCGCGAACCCCCAGTTCGCGTAGACCGCGATTAGAGTCGCGATCTGACAATATTAGGGTTAGTTTTTATCTGTTGAAGAATATATTCGACTCACTGATATAAATGTAATACTCACTAGTTGTGCTACGAAAAAGGCAAACAAGAGAAGGAGCCCGGGCCGTTCGATGTAAGACCAGCTTCTCGACCGAGTGACGAAGATGAGAGCTTGGCTGACAATGCTAACTTGGAGATAAACGGCCGAATTGAGCTCTTCGTAGTTGTCCCTGATCGAGTGCACCCCGAACTTATCCTGCAAATTGCATATATATATAATTGTTGAATATGTATAGATAGTGCATGAAAAAACGAGAGCAACGTAAAATTACCGTGAAGAAATCGGACTCATGCGCAGCCCAGAAGAAGATCACGGTCATCACGGCGAGGTAAGTTCCGAAAACGACCCCGGTGGCGAAAATCTCCTTCAGCTTCCACGAATCGGGCATGGGGGACGGCTTCACCTTGTCCTTGGAGATGGTCATGATGGTGCCGTCGTTGAGGATGGCGATGATGAGGACCATGAATGGCGAGAAGTCGAACTTCCATATGAGTGTGATGAGCATGAACCCTAGCACGATCCGGATGGTGATCGAGACCGCGTAGATCGTGTAGTTCTTCATTCTCTGGAATATGGCTCGGCTCGTTAGGACCGCGCTCACGATCACACTCAACCCGGGCTCGGTCAAAACTATGTCCGACGCGCTCCGAGCCGCGTCGGTGGCGTCGGCTACAGCAATCCCGATGTCGGCCTTCTTCAATGCCGGGGCGTCGTTCACTCCATCCCCCGTCATCCCGACTATGTGTTTCAGCTCTTGCAGCTTCTTCACGATCTCGTATTTGTGCTCTACACATATTTATTTATATCAGATACTACGATAAATTTTGTCGCTTGAGAAATCGAAAACAGAACTAGTATATATATACTCACCGGGAAAGACTCCGGCGAAGCCGTCGGCTTTCTCGATGAGCTCTTCGACGGGGAGGTGAGCGATTGCGGGATCCTTGTTTTGTCCGAGGAGAGACGAAGATGGATACATGTTGGTTCCCATGCCGAGCCTCCGGCCGGTCTCTTTACCGATGGCTAGCTGATCTCCGGTGATCATCTTCACGTTGACTCCGAGGATCAATGCCTGTCTGATCGTCTCCCCACTGTCGTGCCTCGGAGGGTCGAACAACGGAAGCAACCCGATAAACGTCCACGGCCCACCCGCACCGTCCTTAGTCCTCTCCGGGACAGCCTATGACAAAAAAAAAATTATAAGAAAGTGTGCATAATTTGTTGGGACAAAGGTAACATTAGTAACATATATTTACCTGCTGAGCAACAGCGAGCGAACGAAGGCCGCGGTCAGCGAACTTATCGATGATCGAGTGAGCTCTCTTCTTCACGTCTTCTTTCAAGTTGCAAATCTCGATGATCTGCTCGGGTGCGCCCTTGCTCGCTCGATGCCAGTTCCCGTCCGAGTCGACGTAAGTCATCGCCGTCCGCTTCTCCACTGGGTTAAACGGGAGGAAATGCACCTCGGTGACTCCGGCTCTCGCCTCCCTCGGGTCGGCGAGCATCCCGACTATGCAAGCATCGATCGCGTCCTGATTCTCGACTCTCGAAGCCCTAGCCCCGACGAGCACCACATGATCCTTGTCGACGTCCTTTGCGAAAACCTCGATCAAATTCTTGTCGACGGTGAGTTTGTTGAGGGTTAGGGTTCCGGTTTTGTCGCTGCAGAGGACGTCCATTCCAGCCATCTCCTCGATAGCCGTCATCCTCTTCGTGATGGCTCCTTGCTGGGAGAGCCGGTGGGACCCAATCGCCATCGTAACAGACAAAACAGTCGGCATTGCAATCGGGATTCCTCCGATCAACAGAACCAATAAATTATCGATCCCGTCTCGATACCTCCTGTGCTGGATCGGGTACATGACGACGATCTCGATCACGATCCCGATCGCGATCGAGCAAATGCAGAAGTTACCGATCGCAGTCAGGACCTGCTGGAAGTGGCCGACGTTCTGCGTGCTGTCGACGAGATGGGCGGCTTTCCCGAAGAAGGTGTTGATTCCGGTTGCGATTACCACGGCCTCGAGTTCACCTTGCTTGCAGGTGGAGCCGGAGTAAACTTCGCTGCCCGGGTTCTTGGTCACGGGTAAAGACTCTCCGGTGAGGGCAGATTGGTCAATTTTCAGAGGGTCGCCTTCGAGGAGACGAGCGTCGGCAGGGACGATGTCGCCGAGCTTGATGCTGACGATGTCGCCCGGGACGAGAATCGAGGCTTCCTGCTCGCTCCACCTCCCGTCTCGAAGGACCTTCGTCTTCGGAGCGAGCCCGGCCATCAGAGCGGCCGCGGCGTTGCCAGCGCTGTTTTCTTCGATGAAGCTGATTGTCGAGTTGATAATAAGAAGCGTGGTGATGCCGACGAAATCTTGCCAATCCGGAGGCTTCCCCTGAAATAATATATATTTATTTATTTTCAGAATGTATTCAATGTTTCAGAGTGTTACGCTAATGTAATGATGATGTCATCACCTGACCGTTGGCCAGAGCAATGGCCATGATGGCAGCGATCTCCATAACCCAGGACAGAGGGTTCCACATGAACCCCAGGAATTTCAAAACTTTGCTGTCCTGTATATATAAATCAAAAATTAATTAATTAATTAATTAAAAGTGAATAATTAATTGAACTCTAAATTGAAATTGAAATTGCCTTTTTCTCTTCGAGCTTGTTGAGGCCGAAGATTCCTAGCCTCTTCTGAGCTTCCTCGGAGGACAATCCCTCTCTTGAACAAGTTAGCTCGGCGAAAACCTCCTCCAGCGGCATGTGCTCCTGAATTTCGTTTTATCGGCTCGATTAATTAATCAAAAACGAACATGAATATGATATATCGATGAAATTTGAGGAAAAAACTTACTAGGTCGACGTGTTCCTTCCGTATCTCCTCCAAGTTGATGCTCTTCCGGTCCGCCATGTTTGCGGAATCTCGATTATTGCTATCGATTAATGTATGTATATATATGTTATTATATATACACAATGGATTTTTATTGGATTATTGATCGTATATACGAGTGAGTGTTTTGAATGAGAGTGGAGTTCCTCTTGTTTTTATACGTGCTCCTGGTGTAACTAACTGCCTATTTTTTACTGAATTGAGCGCTGAGAGCGAATCTGAGCCGTAGAATAGATCGGTATGTAGAAAATGGAAGCCGTTGGATGGGGGAGAGAGATGATGTGGGATGCGGAGAATGAACGAAGGAGAGCGAGAGTCGTTATTTTTGTTGACGTGGTTCCCGGGTCCAACGCGTGTCTTGAACGCGCCTAATTTTGGGTGTGGTGTGTGTGTTAGCTTTTGACACGTGGACATGTTAAATAACCCCATACACTCAAATTTAGTGCTTAATCAAAATAAATTTACAATTGTCACTTTATACACAAAGTAACTGTAATTTTGTATTTTTTTTGATGTTTCACCAAATATGTATAGCGATTTAATTTATTGTTTAAAAGTTTTTATAAGTAATTTATTAAATTGTAAAAATGGTGATTTCAAATAAGGTTTCAATATTTTAAAAATAATTTAAAGCATCTTTAAATAATTTGAAGTGATTTCAAATATATTTTTAATGTTTCAAAGTTTTTAAAATAATTTTAATTGATGTTAAATTATATTTGAAGATTTTGAAGTATATTAAAATATTTTTTATGTTATTATAAATTTCTTATAAATATTTTAAAATTTATTAAAATAATTTGAAATTATTTGAAATCTTTTTTAAACATTTTAGAGTGTTTAAAAATAAAAAAATTAAATGATTTAAAATATTTTTATATTAGAAGCCGTTTTATTTAAAAGCTCGAATTGTTAGAGAAGCTGCTCCTCACTTGTGGGCCGATTTTAACTTCAAGAGAAGGCCCAACAAGTGGATAATTAATTCGGAGCCGATTTCAACTTCAAGGGAAGGCTCAACAAGTGGATAATTAATTCGGGTGGAGTCGCACATGGCGGGAGTCGAACCCAAGGGAAGGCCCAACAAGTGGATAATTAATTCGGGTGGAGTCGCACATGGCGGGAGTCGAACCCAGGACCTGCCACAAGGCTAGACTCTGATACCATGTTAGAAACCGCTTCATATAAAAGCTCGAACTGTTAGAGAAGTTGGGCAACTAAACATTTATAGTGGACCGAATATATTCTCCAATATTTTAAAACATCTAAAAGTGTCTTAAAATAAAATTTAAATTTGACAAATAATTTGTAAATGTTTAAAAAAACTGAAGTGATTTGAAGTATCCTTAATACTTACATTTTAAAGTTTTTATAAAAAAATTTGTATAATTATAAGAAGGAAGGAAGATAGTACAGGAAGATAGTACGATCATCCTAAACCGAATGCTCCTATCTCTCGGCAAAGATCGTGATCATCCTAAATATACAAGACAATGAGAGAGTATTAGCACATCTTCAATTGAAATGTAGAAATCTATGAATAATTCTATTTCTCATTCGAAAAATAGATTGGATTTGACATGAGTTTGTGTGATAAAGTAAAAGTATTTATACTCGAGTATAAATGAAGTGATTAACACTTTTAATAATTAATCAATTATTGTGAATAAAATATAATATATAAATTTAATAGTTGAATTATAAAATAGATTTTTGAGTTATGATACATTGTACGAGTTAGAAATTTAATAATTTTTGACATGTCAATATGTGTACTAGTGTATTACTTCTATTTCAAAATATTATTGTTCAAATATGGATGCCCTAAATGTTTGTATAATTATACAAGTGGACTTCAATTATTGATTTTTACAAGCAATGTGTGAATCTTTTTATATGTAAAAACAATTAGAAATATCTATTTTTCTAAATACTTAAATTAAAAAATAATATATTTTAATATGTGTAGTGAGACAATATTATGTACCATGAGATTATATGCAGTATATTAATTAATATTATAAATTTAAAGTTAAAATTTGTAATTTTTGGTATAAAACATAAATCAGAAAGGCAATAAAAGAATAAATAAATAAATAAATAATAATTTATTTTTTGAAATTATAGAAAAAAATATAAAATATTTAAATAGTAAATGTGGTAAATAAAAATTATCAATATATTTAAAGAAAAAACATTTCACATGTATCACATTAAATTCGGCGCACGCCCTGCTATCGGCCTTCTTCCAGTCACAGTAAAACCAGAGCCCTTTTCTTTTCTTCAGAGTGCTGTGCAGCAGTAAAATACAAGTAATAAAATTCATTCTCTTCGTGATAAAGCCTCTTTCACTCTTTCACTCTTTCTTCAATACAGAGTAAAACCAGAGGGGCTGTTAATTATCTCTGCGCAGATTTTATATATTTTTTTTTTATTTTCACATTTTTATTTTGGGGATAAAATTCACAGAAGATGCCTCGTACTTCTTCGTCATCGAGAAAAGGCGCAGCGAACACGACGGCGTCAGGCAATTCATCAGCCGTGGATCTTTTTCGCGCAGGTTTTATTTGTATCAATCTATTGAATTTTGAATTGTTTGGATTTTATCCTGATCTGCGTGGGTTTTGATTTAGGCTGTTTTTTAGTATTATGTTGAGGTGTTTCTGCAGCTGCTGAGTGGGTTCTAATTGTGAATCGGGTCGGGTTGATTTTGTGGGTGTGATCATTTGAATGAATATGGTGATCAAATCAATTTAGGTTTAATGGCATAGTGACATCCCAATTTCAATTTTGCAGAATTAGTGGGAAAATGTTTTTGTTTTCACAGAAAAATACTGTCCTAGTTTTCAATTATAATTGGTCCTAGTTTTCAATTATAATTGATATGCTACTTTTTATTGATTATGTTGTTGTTGTTGTTGTTTGTAATTGTATTCATCTTTTTTGTCTATCTGCATTCAAGAGATGATGAAACTAGTAGCATTCATATGAGAGGAAGTCATTACGGATTTACAGGTTAACCCGACTTGGCTATACCCTTTGAAAGGTGGATATGAAAGTATCACTAGGAAGACATAATGGGTGGTTAATTGGAGTTGCTTTATAGACATGCAATATACAAGATGATGGATGCTTTTGAAGGTGACTGTGAGTGCACTATAGAAGGACTAGAATGATTTTTATTTTTGTCAAAAAAAAAGGAAAAAAAGATCAGCCTTTCTTTTAGCACTTGAAAGGTGAAAATATAAGGGCAAAAGTTGATAGAGTCAATAATTTGTTTGATAATAGAAAATCGAAAGAAAATAAAATAAATCAAGAGAAACACTGTCTTGCAATTATGCCGTCTAACATGAAGTTCTTCTAATGAAATCTCTCGCCCAGCTTACAGCTCGTTAGCCCCCAGACACAACTTAGTACAAAGTGACTTATGCAAAACTCTTCTATTCACTTAAATAGAAAAATAACCCTGACTTAAATACTTAAATAAAATCAATATATAAATAGTACTATATGTAACAAAAGGTGCAGTGGCTGTTATCCGAGTTGTATGACACTAATTGACTTTTTCTATGTGTGGTTTTCTTGTCTGTCATTTTCTTAGATCTTCATTAATGTCTTATAGTCTTAAATCTTCCATCCTTTTTTTTGTGATCCTTGCAGTTTCTTTAAACCCATCTTTATGATTTCTTATTGATGTTTCTTTTTCCTTCAGCTTCTGGTAAAGCAGCTTCTAAAGAGTTGGAGAGAATTGATCAACTCTTCTATTCATATGCTAGCAATTCCTCTAGAATGATTGAGTAAGTGCCATTCATTCTCAATCATGATTTTTAATTCTATTCTCATGTGATTTCGATTTATTTTTCGTTTGCTCTTCACTTCATTTTCTTAATAATAAATGAAACATTCTTATCCACCGCCACCACCACCGCCGCCACCACCACCACCTCTAAAATAAGATACATAGAATTTCATCGAGTTTACTACTTGATAAAGTAATGATATCTATTTACACCACTTCTCTTTTATGATATTTTGCGATATCTATTTACACTTCTCTTTTGGACGCATAAAGTTGTACCATCCACTATTTCACTGGAAATTTGTTCTATGCAATAATAGCCTTGTCATTCTTGTTAATTGTTATTAAGTTCATTGTACAAGTGTCTTATATTTTCCCGTCAATTACTGGATTAGTTGATTTTCACTGTTTTTATGATTTTACCCTAGTTTTTAGCTTTTTTTTTTCTTTTTTTTTTTCTTTTTTCCTGTAATTGATTGGTTTGTCTAATTTGAATCATTTTACGAGCAGTCCAGAAGGGATTGAGTCCCTTTGCTCAGATTTGAATGTTGACCACACAGATGTCCGAGTATTAATGCTTGCTTGGTGAGTCGGTTTTACATTTTAAGTTATTTATATTTGTTTTATTTAATTCTGTAAACTTTACGGTGGTTATTTTGGTAATTGTTTAGGAAAATGCAAGCGGAGAAACAAGGTTACTTTACCCTGGTAGGAATTAGCTTCATGAATTTCGTATTGACTTAAGAATTAAGAGTGCTTACTAAATGAATTATTTTACATGGTTGCATTTTAATGTCTATAATTTGGCGTGCATTGCCCCTTTTCCCCATTAATATAATAACCAATTTTCTAAAATTGAATATGCATATGGCCATATGCTCCTTTTCCCTTATAATTTTGCATTCTCGATTACTTCTCACTTTTAGTACATACAATAAATCACTTTTTGTAGTAGATTATATTTGCAAACCTGATACAATTATAACATGTCAAGTAAACATTAATTCTTATGATTTACAGTATAACCCCCACTCCCCACCCCCACACACAATAGAGTTAATTACCAACAATTACTCAAACTTTTCAGTTTTTTCAAATTTCTTGCACATAAATTACTTTGAGATAATTATCATTAATTATTTTTGAAAAAATGTCGAGGAGTTGAGAGTTTAATTGCAAACATTCAAAGGGTTGGGCTATAGCTGTGTTATTTGTGCAATTAACTCCCTGAAAATAGATAATTTTTAAGGTATACACTACATAGTGATCTCATTAAACATGTTGTTAGGACGAGTGGCGAACTGGACTTAAAGCTCTGAAAGCTGATACAATAGCAAAACTAAAGAAGTCACTTGTGGATCTCGAGAGAGAGGTATATTGATAGGCTTACCAATGCCAATGGAATCAACTAATATATTTTTACTGACTTGTTTCTGTTTTCTTGTCAAAAGGTCAGGAGGCCATCCAACTTTGTCGACTTCTACTCTTTCGCCTTTAGCTATTGCCTGACTGGTATCTTAACTTGATCTTTTTGAAACTATTTTTTGTTAGTACAAAAGTACGCTTGAGATTACGCTAATTAAAAACATGTTTCAAAATTATTAAACCCCGTGTTGGGGCTAATTTGTTAAGATATAGAACCCAATATATTTTTATTTTTTGTGATTTTGAAAGAGAAATTTTCTTTTAAATCAGGCTAAATCTTTAAGGGTAGCTTTTCTGAATATTGCCAAGGGATACTATGTAATTTTTGTATTCCGTGTTTTGTTTCAGAGGAAAAGCAGAAAAGCATAGACATTGAAAGTATTTGTATCCTGCTGGATCTTGTTCTGGGATCACAGTTTCGTCCTCAAGTTGATGCGCTTATTCAGTATCTCAAGGTTGGATTTTTAATACCCACATTTTCTGTTTCAGCGATCCTCATATTTAAATGAAATATTCATGCAATCTTTATACAAATTTCTGAGTACTTTATTGGATTCAGCTTCATTTAGCTTCATGTCTTATGCTGATGATACTTCGTTATTTCTACTTAAATATTATCCCTGAGGTTTATCTTAATCGGAGTACAATATAATCCAGTCACCTCCTTTTAAAATTTCCAATTCCCTGTGGCCCTGTGGTTTGTAATTGATGTACAAGTTATCCCTTCAAATTTTCAGTAGGGTGCAAGTTGTAAAATAGATGCATATGCTAAGGTTGCCTTTGTAATTTTAGAAGACAATCATGTGTTTGCTCGAAGGAAATGTTTACTATACATGTGTGTATGGATGCAGCTACATGCATAGTAATTCATAGCTATACTAATTATATATGCACTCTGTGTTCATTACAGATACAAATTGATTACAAAGTCATTAACATGGATCAGTGGATGGGGTTCTTTCGATTCTGCAATGAGGTAATAATTTCATTGTTCACTTTCTTTTCCTGATTCTACACCTCCACCCTCACAATATAAAAAAAAAAAAAAAAAAAGAATTCAAATCGATTATGGTTGATTTGATGAGATTAATATATTGACCTTTCATTTTCATTTTTATTTTGTTAATTGTATCATTTGTATGTTTTAAAGTAAATAAGAGCTTTAATTTTTATTTTTGATTATGATTTTTTGTTTGGGGTTAATTATTGAAAATATCATTGATGTTGAAACTGGAAGATAATATTGGTCGGTATATGGTATTCGGAAAATGAAATAGGTATTACCTACCAATCAAGGAAAATCAAAACAACAAGATGAAAATCAAAACAACAAGATGCATTTCTATTTATTGTGAACGATAGATGGGTTTTATGAATAAATAGAAATGAATCTTGATATTTTTAAAGAGATAAAAGCCCCAAAGGAAAGAAATGAGCTTCCATTTTTCTTCAAAAGCCCAGGGTCTAAACAGTCATTATGAAAATTTTAGGAAGCTCATCCAATCACACCCTAGCTGGAAACTGTTCTGTTGTTAGGTGAAAAGCACTTGGATTATTTTTCTAATTGACTCTTTTTCGTCATCTTGCGACGCTAGTTCCAAATACAATCGTTAAAAACGTTTGTATTATTTAATCTCCATAGAGAGAAATTAATTCAAGACACTTTATTGATGACTCTTGTAACAGATTAGCTATCCAGATCTCAGCAATTACGACTCAGACCTCGCATGGCCCTTGGTCCTGGACAATTTTGTCGACTGGCTAAGATTGAAAAGAGGCTAAGCTCTGAACTGCTATATGGTGAAGTTGGATATTCGTTTACTCAATACTCGAAAAAGTAATCGTATACTATATCGATTGGATTGATATGCCAAAAGAAAGCAAATAAAAATTACTTGCATAGTTTCTTCTACTGTATAGACATCCTTTTTTTTTCTTCTTTTTCCAGCCATTGAAATTGCTCATACACTGAAGAGTGCTTTTGTATTTCAAGAAAAACTATAATTATACCATTATTGTATGAACAATTTCCCTCGTGTTTTCAATAGTATAGTTACAATTGATTTCCATGTTTTGACTGATATGTGGGTCCCTTCACATGTGTACTAAATTTCTAATATTTGGACAGAAAACAGGCTAAAAGAGGAGACAATGAGTCCCTGTGGTAGGTAAATCAAGAAAAAAAAGTTCTGTTTTTTTAAGGAAAGAAAAAGTGCTTTTGCCTGAAGCAGTTGGTAGGTAAATGGATTATTTAATACTACAATTTTCTAATTCATTTTGATGCTTTTACAATACCTTGATATATACGTAGATATATAATTGTTTAATTCTACTGGTTGGCAATCACTTGCAAGAGTAAAGGGGAGGTAAAAAAGTCAAATGTAACTTATAAAATGAACATGTACAAATCTTGCAGGGCAACATAGGATCACATGGAAATTAAAAAAAAAAAGGTTTTTTAAATGGAACAATATGTTCCCTCCATTACAATACTGTCTTCCTTTTACTCCTTCACTTTTCCTGTAATCAGACCGGAGGCGGGCGATGGTGGCAAGGAGGAGCTCCGGCTTCCAGTGTTGGCCGGAGAATTAGACAAAGACGAGTTGAGCGACGAGTTAGTGAACCTTCGCGAGTGGCTCTTGAGCTTCCTCTTATCCAGCTCACAGTAATCGTCTTCCGCTTTGTGGTGGCCCACTTTCGTCGTGTTCAAGTTTGCCGGGATGATGCATTTGCAGAGTAAACCTGAGACAGAGATAGTACATATATAATCACACGTGTCCAACGTGTGTATTATAGTAATCGGAAAAAAAGGAAAATGAAAAAGTGAGTAAAATTATTACCGATCCTGGCGAGACGATTGACCCAATTAGGGATGGGATTTCCGGTGAGCTTGAGGGCGGCGTCGTTGCAGAAGTGGTTGCAGTTTTTGGAAATCAGATCGTACGCGTTTCCTTTGTACTTGTCCGAGAGCTTCTCCATGAGCGAGCCGACTTCGGCCGGGGGCAAATCCGTCCATCCGATTAAAATCGATTTCCGGAAGGTGAAACCGTCGCACTGCTTCGGCTCGCCCTCGAAAATCCCCGACGTGGGGTACTCGTGGGATCCGAACGCGTACTCAACTCCGTGGACTGAATAATATAATAATAATTGTTATTAAATAAAAAATAAAAATGATATGAAGATTCCGATCGTGGTGGAAGGAGAAATTACCTTCGATGCCGGAGTGGTAAACCCCGAGGCCGAGCCAGTAAGCGTAGCCGTTGACGGAGGTGAGATCGTAGACGTTGAGGTGCACCGGCGAGGTTCCGCGGCTGACGGAGACTTTCCGGCATAACATTGCGACGAAAATGGAAGTGGAAATTAGAGGTGTAAAGTTGAATTTTGAATTGTGAGAGAGAATTTGAGCAGCGCCATGTTAGCGGCGCACGTTCGACTTTTGGAGGACCGTTTAGAGCTTATATAGGGATCTGGGTTTTGTTGTGTATTTAACTATTTATTTATTTATTTATTATTAAATAAATTTATAATAATAATAGTAATAAAAAGGAATTACAGGAAAAAAGGGAAAGTGTGGTGAGCTGGAGTGAGGGATCCAATTCAATTGTTTAATGTAAAATTGGGAATTAAATTATGTCATTGGAGAAAGTAACGTATGATGCTCATTATGAGGAGAAGTGGGAGGTGTGCGTTTAATATATACTTTCTCTCTAACAGTCACATAAGATTTGTAATATTAGTAGTAATTATATTTTATAAAGGACATAATCAAATTTATTCACTCAAAATTATATTTTTATACAATATACTTCTCTGTTTAATACTTAATTATATGTTTATGCAATATACTTCTTGTTTACTACTTAGTTTATAATTTTTTTTATTAAAAATTCCTCTGGACGCTACAGCCGGGTGTCAAATTAATATTATAATATATTGTTAAAATATTTTTTATTAACAGACCAAATTTATTAAATAATATAAAAAAACAATTCATATATATTCATAATTAAAAAGAAATTTTAATCATTTATTTATTTACTTACATCGAGACAAATAATTTAATCAAATAACTAAAAAATTTACACTAAAATTATACTTATAATTTAATATATATCAATCTAGAATAATATACCAAAATAATTTATTTTAAAAAAATATTAAATAAAAATATTTAATCAAATAACTAAAATTATACTCATAATTTAATATATATCAATCTAGAATAATATAACAAAAAAATATTCATATAAAAATATTATAAGTTTATAAATTTACATAATTGAGGTATATAAAAATGTTATACACCTATTTGAGATGGATGCAAATTTTTTAAAGTTTTTTTTAATTAAACAATACGGCTTGACACAATTAAACAATACTGCTTTGACACATTTTTTCCACAAAATACAAAAGAAAAGTATATGTTATTCATGAAAGGAAAGTGATAATTTTGATAAATTAAACAAATATTCCAAATTAAACAATATTCTTTTTTTATTTATAAATATTTAGTGAAGGATAATAATGTATAACCCAAAATTGTTGAATCAGTTTGATTAATAAAATTCAAAAATTCAGACGACTCAGGCTATATTGGACTGAAACCGAATGACTTGACTCGATTGACATACTAGTCCCTGATTGTATATTGGTAGAGAACTTTTGAGGGAATGAATCCTAGAAAAGACGAGACGGTAAGAGACATTATCCCATTAATAACAAAAAAAAAAAAAATGTGTAGTGGGCGAATGTGATATCATTATTCACAAGGTTGTTGAGAATGAGGAAAAATGAATTTATGTTGGGATTTGTATGAGAGAAGTAGCATCCAAGGTTGTTGAGAATGAGGAAAAATGAATTTATGTTAAGGATTTGTATGAGAGAAGTAGCATCCAAACTGTGGATGAGAAAGGGGTCTAAAAGTCCACATGAAAAGTAAAAAGATTCCACATTTTTATCTGCAGAAATTAATCCATAGTAATCTGTAGGTGTATAAAAGGCAGGCAGAGCAGAGAGCCAAGACCATAATACCAGAAGCATTTGCTTGTGTGTTTGTGTGAGGAGCTTCCTTTGGTCCAAGATCGAGGGCTGAGAAACGGCTAGAGCTGCCATCTCATGCATTCGGTTAAACTTAATCTGATCATACCCGGGGGGATGTTTTAAGTTTTAACCAGTGCATGAGGCGGGAGCAACTCACTTCCGTTTGCTTTGCCCGCAGATTGGACTGAAGGGAGCTCCCGGCGTTCTTACCATAATTTTATTAGCTTGTTCTGTTTAAATCTCTGACTTTCTTTAGTTCTTTTTCCATCTGTACCAGTGAAACATTGTCATCGGCAGAAGATGGGAAGAGGGAGATCAAGCTGTGAAGGAGAGCCTGCAGATCTACTTCTAATAATATGAATAATTTTCTATGGAAGACTACAGTACCAAGCATAAACCTGATCTCTCCGGAAGGCAAATGCAGAAGGTGGAGTTTACAAATCTGGTCTCCCCAGAGCAGAGAGAAGCAAGAGTTAAAGGTGTAATAATCTGCAATAGGTCGAAAATTATGTAACCGAAGGCGGGGGTTGTTTTGCTCATTCATGAAGAACGTATATATAAGATAAACATGCTAAATTCCACTTCCTAATTCATAGTTTAGTAATGTTTTCCTGCACTAGATAACATTACGGGTATATGCGTCCATTTAAGGTACAGTTCATTACAAGAAACGCCTGAAAACATATGCTCTAAAGGGAAACTTACTAGTATTCCGCTTATACTACGGATACCATGGCCATACAACATGTAGTGGTATTTCACAAGAAATTCGTCTAATATAATATACTCAAGATCACCTATCTAGTCATGATAGACAAACACCAAAAGATAGACCGAAACAAGATGTGAGATTGGGAATATTAGGCCAAGGTACCAATTATGACTGTCAACTTGCCAAAGAGAATTTAGAAAGAATGCTTAATTTTTCCTTTCATAGTCTTGCCGATGTACTACTAAGATTAATTAACATCTACATCGAGTTCATGATACCAAAGGGGATAATACTTTGAATTTGAATTTATCTTGTTGCTTGGAAGAAAACAAGAGTCGATGGAAAATATAATTTACACTCACAAAATGATGCTAGCGTTCTTAGGGATTCAAGAGGTTAAGTGCTATTGACATAAATGATTGTTTACCCCTTTCTCTTCAACTCTAACCGACATTGATAGACTGCAAGACATAATGAATTCTGGGAAAAAAAATCCTCAGAACAGTTTGGAAGCTTGAATTCTGATGCAAGGTATAAAATAAGTGTTTTAAAGCTCACAAGTCTGAAATTTTAAAATCAATGCCAAGCACATGAAATAAATTAACAACAGTGCACATATTTCTTTGTCAGTCGACCCTAGATGAGAATATACTTTACAACAACCACAATCATCCACCATTCTTATGACGCACTGATCCAAACATTAATAGAATTCCATTGTCATTAAGCGGAAAGGAAAAACGTAATTTTGATGGACAGAAGAACTCAACTATTGTCATAAAATATTTTTATTGTTTTAACTTTTTTTTCTGTTTAGAAGCATGAAGAGTGTGAGGAGCTCAATCACTATCCATTAACAGAGTTTAATAACAAGAACATGCGAAAAGAATTAATGACGTCGTTATGTGATTGATTATTTGATATAGAACTATCATTGCTTTAAAAAATACAAAACGCCACAGGTGAAATGGAAGTAAGTTTCCCACCTGGACTCAAATGTCTGGATGAAATTAAAAAGGCTTACATTTGAAAGTAATACTCAACTCATCAGAAGGCTAATAACCCAACAAACACACCTGTTTAACATGCGAGACGCTCCAAATACACGAGCCTAAGGTAAAGTTGATTACCTGCAAGGGAGAAGTAAAACAAAATAAAGTAAATATACTCACACTTACGTACACCATAGTTCAATCATTCACATCAAACATATGTGTTATGCATTAAAGAGCTCTTCTGTTTCTTTTTTTGGAGGGAGATCACGTGTGTATTAAGAAGCTGTTACAGTTATATAAAGTATAAACCAAAATACCTAACTGAAGATGATTCATTAATTTATAAACTCGTTGTACAAAGCATAGTAATCAAGGGCGACAGGCGCAAAGCCTCCTGAAGCCATTTTGCACATTAGGCTCAAAAAGAACAATTTTTTTATACTACATACAAGCAAATATAAGATACTAATAATATTCAAAGAACGCATCATTTGTGGCAGCTCACAGTAGCAACCAAGCATCAAACGCAAACATCATAGATATAACCAGTGGTGGAGCCACTAAGGCTCCTTAGGGGGCTTCAGCCCCCACCACATATTTTTTTTTTCATTTTTTATAGTAAAAAAAATATTTAAAATCTTATTAATTTGGATTAGCCCCTACTAAAATATGTTAATATATGTATTAAAAATAATTCAGCCCCTACAAATCGATTTTTCTAGCTCCGCCCCTGGATAATGGGTACAACAACCCAAAAAATGTCAAAACGATTGGGGAAAAAGTATGCCTAGGCTAGTTACAAGAATCTAAAGTCTAAACAAAGAATAAACTTTCTTCTGGTTAGTCAACAATATCGACTCGGATGCACTCTCTTGAGTAAATCAGTGTAGCTAGCTAGCATGGAGGATGAATATGGTCCGGAAAATTTAAACATGTCTGAAAACTTTATTTGTTACTATGGCTAATGAGATCCTATAGCATTGTGTTTAGGGCTGAAACCTCCTACAAGATAACAAAACTATACTCTTCTCAACAAACTAAATCAAGCAAATGACACAAATCAGGCACATCAAGCTCTTCGATTAATCACACCAAAAGTATATAAAAAATACGAACAATTAAACAAGCTGAAAGAGTAAAGAGCAAGCACCTCCAATTATTCTGACCGGCGACTCCAGAGTCACTCGGCAGCTGCCTCCACCTTAGGACCTGCAAACACAACCCAACATCACAAAAAAAAAAAAATCAATTCACCGAACGGTTATCTATCGGGAGGAGAAAAAACAGACCGTGGAGAGAGTGCGGACGGTGGTCCTTGCCCCATCCGACGCCGCGGGTGGATTCGAGGTACTGGTGAACGAGGTGCCGGCACTTCTGGAGATGGTTGACGCCTTCGACGCGGTAGCACCACTTGACCTTCTCCCTCAGAATCTTGGCCTTCTCGATGTCGATCCACTTCTCCCGCACGAGATGCTCCCTCATCTCGAGCATGGCCACCGGGTCCTTATACGGATTCTCCGGATCGAAGTCGTCCGGCGGACCATCGTGTACCAGATGCACTCCCTTCTTCCGACCCATTTTTTTGCAGAGCTTTGCTTTTGGCAGTAATGGAATGAAATGACCTTGATTGTCTTCGAGCCGTCGAAAAGGATTTTCGGTGGGTGGGCTTTTGGTCCTTAATGAACCGTATTATTCAGTTGATTCTTGAAGCCCAGGCCCATAGAAATAACAAAGGCCCATTATATAACAAGTTATTAGGCCCTGATTCGGTTAATTAACCACCTCTAACTAATTCATAGTCATATTTTTATTTTTATTTTATCTTTATTTTTAATTTTAATATGAAGCAATTTTAGTCATTTTATTTTATATGAACCACTAAAAAGAGAAAGAGACACTCGAAATTTAAGAATAAGTGTAAGGCCATAGCGCTAAAGGGTCGAAATCAGACCTTCATGGGTCGTTTCAGTTACTATTGATGGTTATTGTCGTTCTCAACACACTTTGTTAGCACTTATCTAAGTGCAACAACTTATTACATGTTCAGAGACCGAAGGACTAGTAATTTTCTCCCAAACAATTTATTGGCGAAGTATATATGTTCTTGATTAGAAATGTTATTATTGTCATGAGATCCTATCCCTTGATGATCCCACTTTTCTTCTTTGTTGAATTTAATAATTGGAGAGAGCTTTAGTAGAAAAAGAAAAAAAGTTAGTAAAGGCAACATTGTGTTTTGTGTGTGTGTGTGTCTATCCCCTTGTTCTTTGCTTTGTCTTTTGCTCATCATCCACTTTCCTTTGTTCACCAAAAAATCAATCACCACCTACATCTACATTATACAGTATATACCCCACCTCCAAATCTTGAATATCTATGTCACATGCACATGCAACTCACTCATACCATATATATTATCAAAAAAACTATTCACATGAACTAAAGATATGATTTTTATTTCTCCCTTTTATTCAAAAATCAATAATAATCATAATAATCTGAATCTTTTGGAATATTCCACATCATCATCCAGTCAAGATTGTTGTTTGGGGGTGGGTGGGGTCAGTGAGCTGGGAAGAAAAGTGGTGAAGAATCTCTGTGCAGTTTCCCATCTGAGACTCTCACTTTGCTCATCTTGTTTTCACACCACTGCAGCTGTTCTCCGTTGAGGCCTGCCGTTCGCAGCACTCTCGACACCAGCTTCAGGTCCAGCTCCGCCATCAGCATCTCCAGCTCCTCCTCCTCCTTCATCCTCTGCCTCCTCAGGCAACTCCCAGACCTCCGTAGCTCCCTCAGCTTCGCCCTTTTCTGCACATCGATCCGTAAAGATCAATCGAGATTGAATGCATTATTCGTTTATGATATGATTATGTACCTTTCGGTTTTCCTTTTTCAGTAAGAGGAGGAGGTTTGCCTCGACCGATCCCCTCCTGCTCGGTTTTCGTCTGATCAAGACATCCGCCAGGACTCTGCACTTGCTCCTCTTGTCCTGTTTCAAAAAGTTCATGAACGTCTTCATCGATTCCTGCATGATTCGATTGAACGAGCTAGACGGGATTCTTGATCCTTCTTCTCTTCTGTGGATGTCGTTGTCGGAATCTCGATATTCCGGAACCTGGAGGAGTTTCGGAGCCGAGCTCCTCGTTCGAGCGTAGATTTCCGGTCTTTTCCCATGCTCGTACGGCTCGTTCTCGACGAACCTTTGTAAGAGGACTTGGAACTGCTGGAACTGCTGTGCCACGTAGGCAGGGCAGCCGGGGTCAAACTCCCGGCGAGAGGCTCTGAGTCGTTGGAAGTACTTGTAGTTCCAGTTGAGAGCTTCCCAAGTCAAGCATATTTGTGCCACGTAAGCAGCTTCCAGCTCGTGGTACGGCCCGCTCCTCGTTCTGAATTTGTGAACGATTCTGTCCGATAAGGATCGAGGGCCTGCTTTTATCGACCTCATCGACTCTGTTTCGTGAAGCTTCTGGAAGGTGATCCTGTCGAGGAAGAGCATTTCTTCGTCGTACTTTTGGAACAAAGTGTAGGACTCCCACTTGTGGCAGCTCCTCCTCGACGAGGAGGAGAATGGGTCGTCGTTTATGGAGCTTCTCCATTCGGAAGAGTCTTTGGAAGTCGACCCGATTGTGTACGCGTCTCCGAAAATCTCGTCCTGTATTTCTCTGTTCTTTTGGACTGAAACTGGAGCTTCTGGCTTGGAGACGATGATGTTGTTGTCGACTTTGGCCTCGACATGCTCGTCCGGAAAATCCTCTTCGAGAATCTCGCATTCATCGCTCGATTCGATAGGTGGGGTGGTGTAGCTCGATTCTAATTCACTGCTCCGATCGAGGCAATATTCTTCCGACGAGAAAGATTCTCGTGGCGGCTCGTGCTTTTCCTCTTCCGTTTCCTCTTCTTCTTCGGAGAAAGCTTCGAATTCGTACTCATCTTGATTCCTTTGGTAGAATGGATTGCCTCCAAAGAATGTGAATAGCTTGGAGAGGAGGAGGAATGTGAGGTGGAAGAAGATGAAGAGGAGGAGGAAGGTGTTGGAGGTATTGTAGAAAAGTGTGGCAAATGTTTGTTTAGGGCATTGCAGCATTTTCCTAATCCTTGGAGAGTTGATGGACTCTCCACTTATATTACTATGATCTAAACAAATTGAAAATGAAAAGCAACTGATCAAAGTGAGTGCACAAAAGTTGGAAAAACTTTAATTTGCTTTCCTATGCTTCATCTTTTTTTAATTGGTTTGGCCATTTACTTTTTATTCAAAAGACGGTTTTGCCCTTGTGTGCTTTAAGTAAACCTCAAGTAAATAATAAAAACATTTGTGAAGAGACCACCACCCATGCATGATCAATCACTTTTATTAAAATGAAATAGCATTTCATAGGAGGATATGAAATGGAGCTACCAAGAGTATAATTTTATATTTATTTATCTTAAAAAAAATGAAAAAAATGGTAGTAATTACTAATTAGTATGAAACGTTGAAATTAAAATATTATTGTAATATATTTTAAATTATTTAAAATTTATTTCAAATCATATAAGTTATTTTAAAATACTTTAAAATGTTTAAAAGTAATTTAAATCATCTTAAAACTATTTCAAGAAAATTTAAAATATTTAATTTCAAATCCCTTTTAAGATATTTTAAATTGTTTAAAATGTATCTCAGATCATATAATAATTATTTTAAAACATTTTAAAAATGTTTAAAAAATATTTTAAATCACTTAAAGTTATTTAAGATATTTTAAAAATGTTAATTAATAATATTCCAAATTATATAAAAAACTTTTAAAATATTTAAAAACTTTATTAAATTTCTTAAAAACATTTGAAAGAAATATTAGTCGAAATATTCTGTTTAGGCTTCCGGCGGTAGCATTTTGCAAATTTTGAATAGGTCACTAATCGATAATCTTTTAAAAGTGAGTAGGAAATTAAAAAATGGACTAAACCTTAGCAAACTATAATTAAATCTTATTTTAACTAAATTAAATCGATTTATTTTCGGCGTACACGTAGTTTATTTGGTTTGATCACCTGTCTCATGTAAGGTCAACACCAGCTGCTCCCAAGATTCTTGTGTACACGGACTTAAGAAAAACAAAATCCCAGAAGAATCAATCACATATATCTGTAATTGTTTGAGTACTCTTTTCTACTTGTGCGCAGAAAGAATGGGGGAAAGGGTTGTGGGTTTTGTGGGACTCGACGACCTCTCACTGGAATTAGCTGCTTCTCTTCTTCGCTCTGGTTATGGAGTTCAGGCATTTGAGGTTTGCCTCTTTTTATTTTTTAAATAATAAAAATGAAGTCTTTTTTTTTGTTTTTTTTGGTTCTGTTTTCTTTATGACTGATGCGTGTTGTTCTTGGGATTTTTTGATGCGTGTTGTTATTGGGATTTGATGGTATTATAAATGAATCTAATTGAAGATTCTTGTGATGGCAATATCCCGTTAGATATTTGAGGACTCATATTAGAGTAATGTTAATCGGGTAAAACGACTTCGAAGTTGGTGTTGCTGTGGATAATGAGGATGTATCCTTTTATGGTCCGACTAGTTTACTTGTTGCACACCATACCTGCTATATATAATCACACACTATTGAATAACGAATAATTACTCAAAACAATAAAAATACTCTTGAGAGGGGTTTTCAACTACTTTGCTCTTTCCTTTTTATTCTGTATTCTTGTTCATACTTGAAATCTTTGTTTCAGACATCCAGTCAGTTGATGGACGACTTCTCGAAACTCGGGGGTAAAAAGTGTGGCAATCTGATGGAGGCAGGGAAAGGTAGACGATACAGTCATGCGTTTTGCTGTCCCTTTTGCGCCTTGTTTCATTATTTGTATCTTTTCTTTTATCATTTACACATTTCTCCCTCCTTCATTGACCTTAAAATCTTATTCTTTCATTGCTGGTCACACAGGTGTTAATGCTTTGGTCACATTAGTATCACATGTCGATCAAATCGAGGATATGTTTTACGGTGACGAGGGTGTTCTGAAAGGTCATCACAAGTTTCTGATTGGGGGTCTTTGACTAGTTGTGCCTCATTGTGTTTGAAGTCAACTAAAACCTCCGTTTTCTGAATTTCCAGGATTGCGAAAGGATGTAGTGATCATTGTACATTCATCCATACTCCCTGCACATGTCCAAAAGCTGGAGAGAACTCTTACAGGCAACAATTTCTTATTAACTGATTTTCTCAACAGATGAAATTTGGCTTTTAAATTGCATGTTCTACTGAATGTTTTGAGTTTGAAGTAATTTTAATTCACTTTGGCATATCGGTCTAGTATTCTTGTTGGACCATCATGAAATGATAATCGGAAATTTATTCTACATTTTTCTAACGCACTGTCCTCTATTTTACCATTAGTTAATGGGATATATAGAGTCAGATAGCTATATGACTAAATATAATCCCAACATTTTCATGCTCGTTTCCTGTATCATATATGTTAACTCTTTGCACTTGCAGAGGACTATCAATTGGAAGTTGTCGACATGTATGCCTTAAAGGCAGTGTCTGAAACATCCAATGGGAGACTCATGGTAAAAGTTTGGCATTTTTTCGTCTTTTCTGTATTGTGTTATATCTTATCATCCATGCTAAGTAGCATTTTCTTTTGGTTGGTCACTGACCTTCAGATTATTTCCTCTGGGCAACTGGAATCTCTCTCTCGGGCAGAACCTTTTATTTCTGGTTCTGATTTCCCTTCTCTTTTTGGTTGCTTTTAAGCATTTTTCTTCCGTTATTAGTCTGGAAATGTAATTCCAATAATCGCCACACTTCTGAGACCAATTTTTTTTTCTGTGCGCAGCTATGAGCGAAAAGCATTTTTTATTTGAGGGTGATATAGGAGCAGGCAGGTGTGCATTTGTCTTGACTATTGATATACAATACTCTATTTATTAGAATAAAGATAGTAATCGAGCAAAAGTAAGATGGACGTGTTCTAGTTATGACTGTATCCAATGGCTGTGTTGCTTGTATTTTTATATGTTTTTTTTCCCTGCAGCAAAAGTAAAATGGTAATCGAGCTTCTTGAAGGAATTCACTTTGTTGCTTCACTTGAAGCTTTGTCTCTAGGTGTTCAAGCCGGGATTCATCCGTGGATAATATATGATATCATCTCCAATGCTGCTGGAAGCTCATGGTGACTAAGTTCTATCTGCTCCGTTTTCTCTTTTTAAGTCAAAATGAGACAACCCTTTCCTAGTGTCTTTCATCATATGTTCAATAATGTGCAGGGTTTTCAAAAACTATATTCCTCATTTGCTGAGGGGTAACCAGTCTGCTAATCATCTGCTCACTGCTTTTAATCAAAACTTGGTAAGATATTGATCGAACATATTAAACATCATGTATTCTGATATAGCTTTTCCAGTTATGAAATAACACTATTCTGATGTCAAGCCATCGACATCCGATTTGAACAAGAATCTTTTGGCTGTGCACTCATTATTCAATGGCGATTATACTTTATATAGTGTTGACTTATGTTTATGTGCTTTCAAGGGAATAGTGTTGGAGACGGCAAAATCACTAATATTTCCACTTCCACTCTTATCTGTTGCTCACCAACAAATCCTTGCAGGTATAGTATGCATTTTATAAGATAAAGTTACTCTAGGCAAAAGTTTTATACGTAGTTTCTTACCATTTTGTCGTGATAGGATCTCATGGCTTGAAGGATGATGATGTGGATACTACATTGCTTAAAGTAAAACAGTGAATAAATCTGGTTGCGATTCTTTCACGCTATCTTTAGGTAGAAAGTCCGAAGACTTAACTCAAGCTGTTCATGTGTGCAACAGATTTGGGAAAAGTTATCTGGGGTGAAGATCATAGAAGCAGCCAATGCCGAAGCCTACAACCCAGAGGAGCTGGCTAGTCAATTATCTACCAAATCGGAAACTGTTAATCGGATAGGGTTTATTGGGTTAGGAGCAATGGGGTTTGGCATGGCGACGCATTTACTGAAGTCAAATTTCCACGTGCTTGGTTATGATGTAAGTCTTGAACTCGCTGATCATCCTTACGTCACATTATACATAGCAGTTGGGTATGTATTCTGGGGCTGTTATCAAGTTTCCACTACCATTCTAATATGAGTAATAAAACGTGGAGAATAAAGTAGAAAGTGATGCATTTCAATGCCTTAAAGATGATTTTGCCTTTTCGTTTCACTCATATGAGTTTCCAGAGGTACTTGAATTTTAGTCGAAGCCCACAGCTTGAACTGAAAGTCCAACCTTCTCGACTGTATCCTGTTAAATTGCCGTTTTATGATGATACTGAAATAAAAGAACTTGATATGGACCTCTCAATCTGTGTCTTAGAAGCTTCAGCACAATGTCTGTATTTATACATTGAAGGAAATGATTGACAGAGCTAATGATAATCTCATCTTTGGAGTATAGGTATATAAACCGTCACTATCAAGATTTGAAAATGAAGGTGGAATTGCCGGGAGCAGTCCTGCAGATGTATCCAAAGGTAATCCACAACTTAATGAGGGAAACTGCTACTAGATTAAGTAACGACTTTTCAGAAAATCATATTATCTAATGAAATTGGTAGTCGAGGAAGTTGAAAAATGAGCTCTTCGATGTTTTTGTGAGTAGGGAAATCTACTTTTTCTACAATTGTCGCTAACATATCATTACTTCCAGATGTGGATGTACTGATTATAATGGTCACAAACGAATATCAAGCTGAAAGTGTTCTATATGGGGAAAATGGTGCTGTGGCAGGTATGGGTTTTGCCCGTGCTTGTCTAAACAGTTAGTAGGATCGATGATTTCATAGTGTTGTAGATCACCCAAATAAACTAATTTTGCCGTTTCTTTATGTTGTAGCCCTTCCATCCGGAGCATCTCTTGTTCTTTCATCCACGGTATCCCCTGCCTTTGTCAGCCAGCTAGAAAAAAGATTGCAGAGTAGGTTTTTTTCTTCTATTTCTTAATTTATTATTTCAACCTTTGAAAAAATATAATGTATCTTTACAAGAAATGAAACAATATTTCGATTTCGAATCAATATACGAGAATTCTTTTTAACTATTCGTGAAAATTTTCTTTTAGATGCAAGGATGTTATAAAATCATAAACCTGATGTAATCCGATGCACTAGAAAGTAGAGAACTTTATCAAATCTAACCTGACCTTCTCCACTCACATGTATAGCAGCAGCAGCTTTTTGTTTCTGCTTCGGATATTTATTCACATCATTGTGACAGACAGATCTGATTAATTTTTTCAGATGAACAGAAAAATTTGAATTTGGTGGATGCTCCTGTCTCTGGTGGTGTGAAGAGAGCTGCCAATGGAACGCTTACTGTACGACTGATACTTTTTTTAATATCTGATTTCCGACGGAAAATTGACCTTCATGCTTACTGGGGACTGTTCTTCGAATACCAACTTAAATTAATATTTATCTCAGATGATGGCATCAGGTGCAGATGAAGCTCTGGAGCGTGCTGCTTCAGTTCTTTCAGGTTGAAAGAATGGGCCTGATAGAGAGAACGAAAAAATCATCGATTCTCTTACTTTTTGAGTCTGGAATTTCATAAACTGAAGCTATTTTGATTTATCTTTTACAGCATTAAGCGAGAAGCTTTATATCATAAATGGAGGTTGTGGTGCTGGCAGGTTCTCACCATCTTCTTTTTGCATGTCATAGTTGTAATCACATTGCTCTTTTCACTCGCTACCATATTATGCGATTATTAAAATGTTTCATATAATGTTTTGTAGTTGCGTAAAAATGATCAACCAACTGCTTGCTGGAGTTCATATTGCATCAGCAGCTGAGGCGATTGCATTTGGGGCTCGATTAGGTCTTAATACAAGATTATTGTTTGATGTCATCACACATAGCGGAGGAACATCATGGTACGCCTGATGCATTTCAAAGACACACAATTTTATATTCTATCATGACAATTGTGAGAATGTTCTGTAATTGCTTCAATTTTATTTTTTTAATTTTTGCATCTTATTTCTTGATCCTTCAACAACTTGTCCTACGAAATATGCACTATGCAATGTGATTCGATTTTGTGATCAGTCTAATGGATTTTTCGTCCTTATTTTTCTTTAAAAAAAGTCCTAAGAAGTAGTTGGGGAGAACTAGCCTATTGTTAAATTATGCTCGTATCTTGAAGAAGGCGCATGCTCTCTTTAAGTCCTCTAATAATATATGGTTCTCGGGTATGTGATTTCAAATTGATTATTCTTAAGCATTAGTTCCGCCTGTATTTTATGTCCTGCAGGATGTTTGAAAACCGTGGTCCACACATGATAGAGAATGATTACACACCACTGTCTGCACTTGATATATTTGTGAAGGATATGGTAATATCCATATGGACTAAATGGTTTTCTATATTTTCTCTGAAAAGTTTTTACTTTTCAGTTATTTACAATTCATCAGGAACGTTTACGTGGTCACAATTCTTTTACAGGGCATTGTTTCTCGTGAATGCGTCTCTCGGAGGGTTCCACTTCATGTGTCAAATGTTGCACATCAACTGTTCTTGTCAGGTGGGGGGAGTGAGCGCATCTTTTACCTCCATATATCTTTTGCATGATCTTTTGAATGCATAACAAGTTCCATTCGCATGTTACTTAAATCAGACTATTCGGTGCTGTTAAGTTATTTACTCAATACAACTCAAATATTTTATGGTGCAGGTTCAGCTGCTGGATGGGGTCGATTAGATGATTCTGCTGTAGTGAAGGTGTTAGCTTCTGATGATTCTGTTGTATATTCAAGGCCCAACCACTTACCTTTATCGATCATTTCTCTGAACTGGCGGAATTCTACAGGTATATGAGACACTTACAGGGATCGAAGTTGAAGAAAAATCCCATGCTTTAAGTAAAGAATCTATCCTACGCTCGCTTCCAGCAGAGTGGCCAACAGATCCTATTGAGGATATAATTAACCTTACCCAGAAAAAAACAAAAACTTTGGTTGTTTTGGATGATGATCCAACGGGAACTCAAACAGTTCATGACATTTACGTATTGACAGAATGGTAAGTCAACTACTCGACAAGGAGCTCAATTCTCAGTTGAAAAAAAAATAAACATTTTACTTGGCGTATAATGAGATTAAAAGTGACATTTCATCCTGTGAATATCTATTCAGTGAGTTTTTGTTTTAATTTCAGGACTATCGAGTCGCTTGTTAAGATGTTCAGTGAAGGGCCGAAATGCTTTTTCATTTTGACAAATTCACGGTCAGTAAGTTCTGAAAAGGTAAAATGGTTTTTAAGTATTTTAACGTCAATTTTCGTGTCTTGTTACGGGAGAAGTCAAATATTTTACTCGAGTTCGTCTGTCCAATTTAGTTATTTAGTAGAACTTTCTTGGTACAGGCGAGAGCACTAATAACAGAAATCTGCAGCAACTTGTCTGCTGCTGCGAATATAGTGGGTAATACTGAGTATACTGTGGTTCTGAGGGGGGATTCGACATTACGAGGTCATTTCCCAGAGGCAAGGACGTTGATCATACAATATCCCGTTCTTTGGATCTTTATATTATTGAGATGCTTGATGGATTTTGCTTTTGAATATCTAGGAAGCAGACGCAGTTATATCTGTAATAGGGGAAGTAGATGCATGGATTATTTGCCCCTTCTTTTTACAAGGTGGCCGCTACACTATTGGAGACGTACACTATGTTGCAGACACTGACAGGTTATTATTCTTTCACTTCTGGTACATCGCATTTTCCAATCATGTAACTTAATTTTCGAGAAATCTCTATGTAGGCTCATCCCTGCAGGCGAAACAGAGTTCGCTAAAGATGCTTCTTTCGGTTATAAATCTTCTAATCTGCGGGAGGTTGGTAACTATACAACATTTTTGAAATAGCTGACGAACTACAAATTATTATGAAGAGTTTATCGAACCATTTCTTTGATATGTAGTGGACGGAGGAGAAAACTGGAGGACGCATACCGGCAAGCAGTGTTGCTTCCATTTCTATTCAACTACTTAGGAAGGGTGGACCCACAGCTGTCTGTGAACATCTCTGTAGTTTGAAAAAGGTAATTTTTTTAACTTTCTAGAGCACAAGGTCAAAGTAGCATTGAATCCAAGTTTACGTTTTGTTTCATGTTGATTCACTCTTATTATCCTGATAATTTGTTACCAAGTTCGAATCCATGGGGGGGCGAAGTCCTGGTTTTAATACATAGGATGATTACCTTTAATAGTCTCACTTTCATTTACCTCACTCGAATTAATAGTTTGTAGCTTGATATTTTTTTAGATTCTTTATGTGCTTGATAATTGGAGCGTAAAGATGCCCCATTTAATCGATACAACTGCCTTATGATTGGAAAATGTGATGTACCAAAAGTGATACATATACATATGTTGTATATGTATACATGCCCGGCATTCAGATTAATAATCGATACAGTCATACAACTGCCTTATGCCCGACACTTGGATTCTGAGGTTTATGTTGCTGACTGGAACAGGGGTCTACATGCATAGTCAATGCTGCTAGTGATAGAGACATTGCTGTATTCGCCGCAGGAATGATTCAGGTACGACCCTGGAAGATTCACTGCAGCTATATTTTTAATACACGTGAACGGCTGCTTCTCATAAGCCCGCATCTCTCTCTTATAGGCTGAATTGAGGGGCAAGACCTTTTTATGCCGCACTGCAGCTAGTTTTGTCTCCACTCGGATCGGAATCATTCCGAAATCTCCACTTTTACCCAGTGATCTTGGGATATCTAGAGGGAGAGCTGGTGGACTAATAGTCGTCGGCTCCTATGTTCCAAAAACAACAAAACAGGTTTCATTTTTCAACATAAACTTTGTTTTAGTAATGCTGCAAACATCGAGTTTTCAGTATGAGCATAGATCCTCCAACCTGCAGGTTGAAGAGTTACTGTTACAAAGAGGTCATGCTTTGAAATTGATCGAGGTATTTCGGATTAGTATTGCTTAATACTCAAGACAATATAAAAGAACGAGAGGAGTTGATATGCCGACGCTTACATGTAAAATATGTACTCATATTGTAACAGGTGTCTGTTGATAGAATCGCCATGAGATCAATAGAAGAAAGAGAGGAAGAGATCAACCAAACAGCTGAGATTGCTGATGTATACCTAAGTAGTGGGAAAGACACTCTTGTGCTGACTAGTCGACAACTTGTTGTTGGAAAAAGTTAGTCCTTATCGTTTTATCATTTCCATCTTTAAGGAACAGGATGCATGTCTTCTTTTTTAGATGCCACTAACTTATGTGCATGTTTAAAACAGCTGCTTCGGAAAGTTTAGAGATCAATTGCAAAGTAAGCTCTGCACTTGTGGAAATAGTACGCAGGATAAATACGAAACCACGTTACATCCTTGCAAAGGTGGTTCTTTGATTTATATTCGACGTCACATTCCTTAAACATAATGTTAGGACTTAAATGGTGAGTGAGAAATGATATCCACTAAAGGTCAATACTAAGAGTACATATTCTATTCTAGGGTGGAATTACCTCTTCGGACCTCGCAACAAAAGCTCTAGAAGCAAAACGAGCCAAGATAGTAGGCCAAGCTTTGGCTGGGGTACCCCTATGGGAATTAGGTCCAGAAAGCAGACATCCAGGCGTCCCTTACATTGTTTTTCCCGGTAAATACGAGAAAGTAGTGTCTAGTGATCAGTTCACGTGAAAAGTTCTTGTTCTATGCTGAAAATTTCATCATTAAATCTCAGGAAATGTTGGTGACAATAAAGCTGTCGCTGAAGTTGTGAAACGTTGGACGCGTCCAGGCAGGCTTTCGACTAAGGAACTTCTTCTTGTAAGATACATCTTCATCCAAAGTATTTACGAGTTTCTTTCTATCGGACACTGACATTCTTTTTCATATAAAAAAGAATGCAGAAAATGGTGGGTATGCTGTTGGAGCCTTTAACGTCTATAATCTGGAAGGGGTTGAGGCAGTTGTTGCTGCAGCTGAAGAACAACGAAGCCCGGCTATTTTGCAGGTTTAAATTGGCTTTCGTATTTATAATTTATTTTTACGATTCAAGATCTGTGGTTAATGCAATTTTACGTCTGACGTTTCCAGATCCATCCTAGTGCCCTGAAACAAGGAGGCGTTCCATTGGTCGCCTGCTGTATCTCTGCTACAGAACAAGCAAGTGTGAGTGGCATCCAACTATTTCGAAGATAGATTTACCATTATGATTTATGAAAAATATTTCGGGCCCGTAAAGTTTATAATTTTCTGTGACAGGTTCCTATTACAGTTCACTTTGACCATGGAAGTTCCAAGCAAGAATTGCTGGAGATTCTGGAATTGGTAAACTCCCATGTTACTCTTTTGGGAAAGCACTTTGCATGCATGTATTTGATACGTTATTTCTCTTTGAAAATCCAATGGTGCCAGGGGTTCGACTCGATTATGGTTGACGGTTCACATCTACCCTTCAAGGAAAACATTTCGTACACCAAGGGCATTTCAGTCCTCGCGCACTCTAAAAAGCTAATGGTGGAAGCTGAGTTGGGGAGATTATCCGGAACAGAAGACGACTTGACTGTCGAAGATTATGAAGCAAGACTAACTGATGTCGACCAGGTTCCAAACTTCCCACCATTCGAAAACATTGCGATAACATGCCCAACTATAAAAATGAACATAAAATAAAATACGATTGCCTCTTCTAAATGGCAGGCTGATGAGTTCATTGATGCGACCGGAATAGATGCTTTGGCTGTCTGCATCGGAAATGTTCATGGAAAATATCCCGAAAGTGGGCCAAAGCTTAGACTTGATTTACTCAAGGTTAAGTATTTTTCGATTTCGGTTCGATATGTTTATTATTTTGCTACGATATTCCGATGCTCGACAAACTTTTCCTCTTTTTTTAAATACATATTCAGGATCTATATGATTTGAGTGCAAGAAAAGGAGTTCACCTTGTCCTTCACGGTGCTTCTGGCTTGCCAAAGGATGTCATCGAGGTAACATCTGTTTGAGACGTCAATAGGTTATACTCAATTTCAGTGAAAACATAAAGCTGAACTGAACTGTTATGTTTCTACGCAAACAGGAATGCATAAAGCGCGGAGTGAGGAAATTCAACGTGAACACTGAGGTTCGTAATGCTTACATGGACTCTTTGAAGATCATTCAGAAAGACCTCGTACATGTCATGTCATCGGCCAAGGAAGCCATGAAAATTGTCGTTGCCGAGAAAATGCATCTATTTGGCTCTGCCGGGAAAGCTTAATCGCAAATCCCATAGTAAAGTCGTTGCTCCGTTTCTTCGCTCGATTTTCTTCCATTTCCAGCAGAAATTACAACCAGTGGATCATGTCTTTTGAACCTTTTTTTTTTTGGAATATTAAAATAATGCAAAATGATGAAAAATTCAGTTATTTTTTGAGATATTTTATACTCTTTCTGCTCATATGAATAATCAAATTTACGGAGTAGTTTGTAATTATACGTATAAAAATTACCTAAAATAAATAAAATCTAGAGAGGAAAACATAATTGCGGAGCGAATTGTACACGTGGCGAATGCCCATTGGTGCAAGATAGTATCTTGACGTGGCAAAATCCATTTATACATATTTTCAGGGGAGACCAATTTTTCTTTTCAGTTTGATTCATAATAAGGAACAAAGTCGCCGGAGATGCCGCACCTGAAAATCCAGCGTCGGAGCTTGGCTCTTCTGTGTCTCGCACTCCTACCCCTCTCTACTCTCGCGCGACCATTCACGCTTCTCATCTCCCAAGACGACCTCTCCGACGCTGTCGCCGCTTCCAATCAACCGGCCGAATCCGCCGATTTCGACGATTTCCCCGAGTCTGAATCTAAGTCCGACTCCGTCCTCGACCCAGGGTCGTGGTCCCCACTGTTCGAGCCGGATCTGGATTTCCAAAGCCCTAACCCCAACGATGATAACGAGGCGACTTATTACAATGGGGTGAGGAAGATGGTGGAGGCGGCGGTCAAAGGGGAATTTATGATTATGGAGGAGGCTGCGGCCGAGATCGAGACGGTGGCAGCGGTGGGGCAGCCGCACGGACAGTCGGTGCTGGGGCTTTTGTATAGTATGGGAATCGGAAGGGAGAGGAACGAGGGGAAGGCGTTTTTGCACCATTATTTTGCAGCGCAGGGCGGGAATATGCAGTCTAAGATGGCGTTAGCATACACTTACTATCGCCAAGAGGTAACCACTTTCTCTTATTCCCACTCCTTGCTTTTGATTTATACTTAGGAATATACTGTGGTAGATGCACATGTATGTTTTGTGGCTTACTGTTCTTTGTTTAGCTGATATCGATTGTTTGTGCACTCTAAGACGATAAAATAAAATGCGCCTTTTCTATGCTAGTATTTTAATGAGTTATAGGACTAGCAATGAATAACTCATGTGATCATAAGCTATCCGAAGAGCAATTCAGTGCAATTCTTTGCTGAACAATAAGTATCATTGGGTCTTCCGGCGCATTTAAAAGGCCAAAACATGGTTGTGTAGCATGGACGTTAAACTGCTTTTTCTTATACTGGTGATTTAAGGATCTCGAAGAAACAAAAGTATGCAAATTTTGTTGATCCAATGAGTTGGAGTTGGTTATTATTTTGATAGTGCTATCTCATTTTGAAAAAAATCTGTTCTTTGAACTTTGTCATGATGTTGATCCATTTTATTTGAAGCAGATGCATGAAAAAGCAGTTAAGTTGTATGCTGAATTGGCAGAGGTAGCAGTGAACAGCTTTCTCATCTCGAAGGACTCGCCTGTGATTGAACCAGTTAGAATCCACCATGGTTCGGAGGAAAACAAAGAGGCTCTCAGGAAGTCCAGAGGAGAGGAGGATGAGGACTTCCAGATTTTGGAGTACCAGGCTCAAAAAGGGAATGCAGGAGCTATGTATAAAATTGGTATATTCTATTATTTTGGCCTGAGAGGCGTGAGGCGTGATCATGCAAAGGCACTGAGGTGGTTCTCAAAGGCAGTAGACAAGGGCGAACCTAGATCTATGGAACTTCTCGGAGAGATATATGCCAGAGGCGCAGGGGTTGAAATGAATTATACTAAGGCTCTAGAGTGGCTTACGCTTGCATCCAAGCAACAACTTTATTCAGCTTACAATGGCATGGGATATTTATATGTGAAGGGTTACGGAGTGGAGAAAAAGAATTACACCAAGGTATTGTCTTCCTTTGTAGCTCATATGCATTTTTCCTCAATTATGTGGCCGCCACTGGTTTTCATCTTACTATGTACTGATATATGTTTTCTATCTTTTCAGTGAGTTGTTTTCTGCATTTGTTTTTTGAATATTTGATAATTTCTCCTTCACAGGCAAAAGAATACTTTGAGAAAGCTGCTGACAACGAGGAACCTGGTGGACTCTACAACCTTGGTGTGATGTATCTCAAGGGACTTGGATTGAAGCGGGACTTGAAAATAGCAACCAGGTACTTTATGTTGGCTGCTAATGCAGGTCAACCAAAAGCATTCTACCAATTAGCAAAGATGTTTCACACCGGTGTTGGGCTCAAGAAGAATCTTCCCATGGTGAGTCATATTTATGTTATTCCCTTACTTTACCCTTTACTTAAACAGATCATTCTTTCTGAATGATTGGATTATGGCCTGGATGTATTTAGCCCACTCTCCGTTTTCAGACTTTTCGTTTCACGATTTTCTGTTTATGTTCTTTTTTTGTATCTTAACTTTTTCATTTGTGATGGAATGTTCATCTCGTCCTCTTGCTTGCCATATTTGTTTTGACAAATTTGGGCTGAATGGATAAATATTGTTGTGCATCTGATGACCATTTTGTATACTTTATTCTAGGCAACATCGTTATATAAACTAGTTGCAGAGCGTGGACCATGGAGTTCCTTGTCTAGATGGGCTCTAGATTCATATCTAAAAGGTGATATTGGCAAGGCTTTCCTTTTGTATTCAAGAATGGCAGAGATTGGGTATGAGGTGGCACAAAGCAATGCTGCTTGGATTCTTGACAAATACGGGCCACACAGTATGTGCATGGGGGAATCAGGACTCTGCACAGATGCTGAAAGGCATCAGCGCGCTCATGCCTTGTGGTGGAAAGCTTCTGAGCAGGGTAATGAACATGCTGCTTTGCTGATAGGGGACGCGTATTACTATGGTCGGGTATGTTTACTGCTTCTACCATTCTACGTTTTCTTGATAAGGATGCTCTAGCTATTTGAGCCTTCTTGATAAGGTCGCTGTTGAAAAGTGTATTTATACCGTTTTCCATGCTCTTCTATTCTTTAGGGTACAGATCGGGATTATGATCGTGCAGCCGAGGCCTATATGCATGCTAAGTCTCAGTCCAATGCTCAAGCCATGTTCAACCTCGGGTACATGCATGAGCATGGGCAAGGATTACCACTTGATCTTCACCTTGCTAAGCGCTACTATGATCAAGCCTTAGAAAATGACCCTGCTGCAAAGTTACCAGTATCACTAGCCCTTACCAGCTTATGGATACGAAGAAATTATGCCAACAGTTTCCTTGTGAGTACAGTATATCTTTTTTTACTTGCTCATCCAGTCAACCATCTTTCGTCTCTGATTTTTCTTTTTCTTTTTTTTTTCGTTTTACTGCTTATATATTGAAGGGAGTAGTATTAAACAAGAAAGGGTAATAGCTTGTAATCTGCCTGATTTTTGTTAGGTTGACATGATCGACTCACTTCCTGAAGCATTCCCAAAAGTGGAGGCTTGGGTGAACAATGTGATTATGGAGGAAGGAAACGCAACAATCCTGACTCTTTTTGTTTGCCTCCTTACTGTTCTTTTCTTGCGTGAGCGACAAAGGAGACATGCTGTTGCTGGTGACTTAGTTCAGCCGCAGCAACCTGTTGAGCCGGCAGCTGTACCTCTTATTAACTGACAGCCAGCACCTCTACTAAAAAAGGAACGAGAGAGAGGTGAGATTATTTTGCGGGAAGATGTGTGTAGATATTTGTTTTTCGTTTAGGTTACAGAGCAACCATTTTCTTCGTGCATGTTGTACAATAGATACGAACTTTTGACTCCGCATTAGATTTGTCAGGCGGATGTGCGACATTACTCTTTTTTATTTATGAGCAACAAACTGACGAATGAGTAAAGGATTTATATGTTCTTAACACTGAAAGTGGGTTTCCTTGTTTGAGTCAGTGTTTACAGGGTATTTTGTACTATTTATCTACACTAAACAATTTATGCTCTTTTAAATTTAATTTTTGTTCGATTCATCTAAACAATTTAGAGCCTGTTTAGCTAAGCTTATAAGCTCCTTAAAACAGCTTATAAGCTGTTTAGGAGCTTATAAGCTCCTAAAATTTGTTTGGTAAATATTTAAAAAAAGATCTTAATTTTTTTTAAAATAAGCTGTTTAACAGCTTATAAGCTTTTTAAAAAAAAGTAAGGGGAGGTACTTTTTTTAAACAGCTTATAAGCTCTTGTAACTTAAACAATAAAAGACCAAAATACCTTTAAAATTATTACCATTTATATATATAAAAAAATTTCAAATTTATTATTTAGTTAATATAATTATTTTTGAATATTTTTTTCATACATAACAATTTATTTTTGATAATTTTATTTATATAAGATCTTAAATTGCCAAACAAATTAACATCTTATAAGTTTATATATCTATTTTATCCAAACGGTTTAACAACTTATTTATTAAATAAGACATAATAGCTTATCAGCTCTTAAAACAACTTATAAGACGTAACATCTTATAAGCTATTTTAAATAAGCTCGCCCAAACGGGCTCTTAGTTCATGCTATAATTTTTAAATTTTACTTCCTCACCTCCAGATTAAATAGTCACACTTTCTTCACAAAATACGAAAGAAGTGTAACTATTAATCTTTAAATTTTACTTCCTCACCTCTAGATTAAATAGTCACACTTTCTTTACAAAATACGAAAGAAGTGTGACTATTAATCTGGTTTGAAAGGAGTATTTTATAATATATAAAAATTATTCATTTTATATGGTTTACTTCAATAGGAATTGATTTTTCTAGATATAATTGTTATTATAGGAGAAGTATTTAATATGAACATAGAAATTAATATCAAATTATTTTATGAATGAATTCAAATAAATTTACATTTGCATATAATAAATATGTCTATATTAGGAAAAATATTACATTAAGATATATGTGAAAAAAATAAAAATATAATTATAGTTTAAGGTCAAAAAATAAAATGATTATTTTATTTTTAGAATTATGTTGATATATTTAAAAAATGCATATATTTTTACAAAAGAGAGAAACACTCCATGTTTAAGAATAAAATGTTAAATAGTTTATTTTAAAAATGAACTCAAAGAAAAGAAAATACCCCATGACAAAAAAGGGCAGAGTTGGTGGGACGCACCCAGGCCCATCTCTCTCCCTTGCGCGTAATACCCACGCGTCAGATTGCACCTGCCCACATGGAGGTTGTTCTCCACGACTCTCTTCCGCGCGTACGTTTTCTCCCCGTTACACTCTCGTTCGGTCCTTTTGTTTTCTTGCCATTAAAATTACGAGCCGAGTGATTTTCCTCACCGGTAAAAAAGAGTCCATTGACTCCACTAACCAAAAACCACTGCCCTCTTCACCCCTCCCACCGTCACTCGCCGTTTCCCCTGTTTCAATCTCACCCAAAAAAAACAGGGGAAATACAGCTAAAAAAACCCAGAAAAAAAATTCAGAGGAAAAAACCCACACAACGCACACAGATTTCGGTGAAATGAAAGAACAGAGCAAAAAGAGATTCCCAATAACTATTCTTTGACTGCTCTGTTCTCTCTCCGCCGTTTACATTGTTTCCTTCATGAAGAACCAGATCTCACATGCATATGCGAATGTTGAGTCAACAGTAGTTCGTATGTATATGTACGGATGTGCGTATCTATTGATTTGTGAGGTGATTTAGCTGGCCGATTTTTTTAATTTTTTTTGCTTGTGAAAATGGCTGCGGAGGTCAATGGGTGCGGGAATGTCGAGGTTTCTCCGTGGCTCAAATCTATGCCGGTGGCGCCGGAGTACCACCCCACTTTGGCTGAGTTTCAAGATCCAATAGCTTACATTTTTAAGATTGAGAAGGAGGCGTCGAAGTACGGTATTTGCAAAATAGTCCCTCCGGTGTCTGCGGCTCCGAGGAGGACCGTCGTTGCCAATTTCAACAAGTCCCTATTGGCCAGGGAATCCGGGTCGGGTCCGACCTTCACCACTCGTCAGCAGCAGATCGGGTTTTGCCCAAGGAAGCACCGCCCCGTTCAGAAGCCCGTGTGGCAGAGCGGGGAGAGATACACCCTTGCTGAATTCGAGACGAAGGCCAGGCTTTTCGAGAAGGGTTATCTGAAGAAGTACGGGAAGAAAGGGCCGAATGCTCTGGAAATGGAGAGCCTCTATTGGAACGCAATGGCTGACAAGCCCTTTTCGGTGGAGTACGCGAATGATATGCCTGGATCGGCATTCGTGGCCCTGAAGAGTGTGGGGAAGAAGGTTGAGAGTACGATGACAGTGGGGGAGACCGAGTGGAATATGAGGAAAGTGTCGAGGGATCATTTGTCGTTGTTAAGGTTCATGAAAGAGGAGATACCAGGAGTAACTTCGCCTATGGTTTATGTTGCGATGATATTTAGTTGGTTTGCTTGGCATGTGGAGGACCATGACTTGCATAGCATGAACTATTTGCATATGGGTTCAGGAAAGACATGGTATGGTGTGCCGCGAGAGGCAGCTGTTGCTTTTGAAGAAGTAATAAGAGAGCATGGGTATGGTGGAGAGATCAATCCTCTAGGTATGGTAGTTATAGACCACAGTAATAGCTTCGATACTTTTATATATGCTTTTAGTGGAATTGAAATGTTCGTATTTTCTTTAAGTAAAATGTAGGACAACTACATCTAGATATGAAGTATTTTCATGTGGGAAAAAGCCTTTTCAAATAGTAAGTTTTCATATACATTCTCACTAGCTTATTCATTCTGGTGCAAATAGAAAGTGGAGGAGTTTATACTCGATTAATGTATTGTTTACTTATAAAAATATGTTGGTTATATATTCACGAACCATGGGGGTTGTTAGCTAAGCTTATAATAGTGATTCTTTTTCCCACAAATCCTCCTCACCTAGTGGAAAATAACGAGATATATAATGTAGGAGTTATGTCCGAAGATTAGAATTACAGAATCATTCCATGCCTAACATAGATAATTCTCAATAGTTCTTCACTGCCATTTCCTGCCCCATTGATGTGTTTTGTTGATTGTCGCTGCAGGGGTGTGAAGTTGGAATCATGGTTAGATAGACAAATTAAAACTTAATTCACTTTTGTTTGTGTGTTCCATGGTTTTGTTTATAAGTTTCCGAATTAACTTTGTCAGTGCATTTTCTTTCAGTTACATTTGCCACACTTGGAGAGAAGACCACTGTAATGTCGCCAGAATTGCTCCTTAGTGCTGGAGTTCCGTGCTGCAGGTGACTACGATATGCTATCATACTTGCTTCAACGTATTTTTGCTTGCCCTTCACAGAATAGTATCCCTGAGAATTTATGATAAACCAGCATTCATTAACTTGTAAAGAACTGTCACATTAGTTTACTTGGTTTGCTTATAATTTCAGTGGTGGGACATTGCTGGTCATATTAATTTTTACGTTTTTACATGTTGGGGTGATGGTATAAATGTTATTGGACTCCATATTTTGAGCATGAGAAAGTGGTATGTAGCAATGAGGACGAGGTGTCTCGAAAGTAGAGAAACATTGTTGTTCGAATATATGGAAGTATGGAACATAGTTATGCAGCAAGAATGTTGTTCGAATATATGGAAGTATGGAACATAGTTATGTAGCAATGGAAGTATGGAATATAATGGCTTGACGTGAAACTAGAATTTGACGATACCATTAGATAATATTATTCAGATTGTATGTTTCCTACTTCCTAGTTTCTTACCATTTACTTATTCTTGACTTAGGCTGGTGCAGAATGCTGGGGAATTTGTCGTCACTTTTCCTAGAGCATATCACTCGGGATTTAGTCACGGTAAGCCACTTTTAACAGCTCAACTTTCCAATACATACATATCACGGCTGATATATCACGAAGGATCAGTTTGTATCAATGCCTTATATAACTAAGGTGCTTGTTTCAGGATTTAACTGTGGAGAGGCAGCTAATATTGCCACTCCTGAATGGTTAAGGGCTGCAAGAGAAGCTGGGATTCGTAGGGCAGCCATTAATTGTCCTCCGATGGTGTCTCACTTCCAGTTGTTATATGACCTAGCTCTTTCGTTGTGTTCAAGGTTTGTTTTACCCTTGCATGCAAATGTTATGTGAAATAGAACTTGAAAATCAATATTCAGTTATTACGTATTTCACATCAAAATACTCAAAGTCATGTGAATTAGCTTCCTTCATCATTTTGTACATGTGTTTACGCAGAGTACCAAACAGCATTACTACGGAACCCAGGAGCTCTAGGTTAAAGGATAAAAAGAAAGGTGAAGGCGACAGGTTAATCAAAGAAATGTTTTTTCAAGACATGGTAGAGAATAATGACATGCTTCATACTCTTGGGAGAGGATCATCTGTGGTTCTTCTTTCCCAAAATTCTTTGATTCACTCAGTTTGCTCCGACAAACCATCTGTATTCCAGTCGGCGTCGACAGTGAAATCTAGGTTCTTTCCCAGTTTATGCAGTCTGGATCCTGACTTGAAGGCTACAACAATCCACAATGCTCATAATGAATTAACGGTAGATAGGAAGCCTAGCATGAAACAAGGGAGGGGATATTCTTTGAATATAGGAACAGTTTCTTCTTTGTGTGGTAATAATGTGGCTCCTCAAGCAAACCAGACGAACCATGAATCAAAGAAAGCTTCTCAACGCGACCAGGGCCTGTTTTCATGTGTGACTTGTGGGATTCTCTGTTTTGGGTGCGTTGCTATTATTCAACCGACAGAAGCAGCTGCTCAATACCTAATGTCGGCTGACTGCAGCATTTTAAATTTTTGGGGCGCAAGTGATAATGACCAAAAACACACCACAGAGACAAATGCTCCTCATACAAACTTTCGTTCAGGTATATTCTGTATAATCATTTGTTGGCAGTCTCTACATTTTCCCACACTTCAACTGTGCACTTGTATGCGTGAAGTCCTAAGGTGTTTGCATTTTTTGTTGGATAAAAAAATACATTTATTATTTCGATCTAATAGCGTTTGTTCCGAGACTAGTATATTTGTCCATGCCCTTAAAAAAGTTAAAATGCTAATGTTGGCAGTGCAACCATCCAACTGTACCTTACCAACTTTAATGGCATGAATATTCATTAAATGTATTTTGAAGGATTTTTCTTGAATTTAATATTGAAATAGGAATCAAAATGGAAAGGGAAACGAAAGACGAGTGAATTTTAATTTGCAGAAATTTAGTGTCGGAGAAAAGATGTGGCTGGCTTTTGATTTCAAATTATTGTATTCATTTGCAGAACTGGTGGTTAGAAAAACGCAAAATGGACTTTTGGATGTCCCAATGCACGCTGATCAACTACTATCTGCAGATGAGGAAATCGTGAGTATGGTTTCAGATAGTAAGCCAGATAAAGAGCCGTCGTCGCTTGGCCTTCTAGCTTTAGCATATTGTAATTCCTCAGACAGCGAGGAAGACGAGACTTATGGAGCTGCTAATAATAGCCCTGAAAACGGGCATGCTTTTGATTCAAAGATTAATTGCAGTAAAGAAGAAGAAGAACCTCAATATTTTAAGTATTCCGACGAGTTACGAACATTGTCAGAGGGCACCTTTATGTCTCTTGCTTCAATATCCGATGAAGAATCTTCACGATTGCATGTCTTCTGTCTTCAGCATGCTATGCAAGTAGAAAAGTGGCTCAGTCAGGTTGGTGGAGCCCGTGTGTTTCTTGTTTGTCATCCAGGTGAGGCTTTTGTTTATGAAGACGGAAGAAAATAAGATCCCGTTAGATTTTCCATGATATGCTTGTGTTATTTGCATCATTATCTATAATGTGCTTTTTGATCTGATCTATGCAGACTATCCCAAGTTAGAATCCGAAGCAAAGAAGATTGCGGATGAATTGGGAAGTGAACATATCTGGAATGAAATCTCGCTCCGGGCTGCCACCGAAGAGGATGAAGAAATTATACGACTCTCCTTAGAAAGTGAGAATTCCATACATGGCAATGGAGATTGGGCTGTGAAACTCGGCATCAACCTCTTCTACAGTGCCAACCTTAGCCGCTCTCCTCTCTACTGTAAGCAGATGCATTACAACTTTGTCATATACAGTGCCTTTGGACGCACTTCTCCGACTGACAACTCAGCAGCAAACACGGGCGATCCAGAAGGAAAGGGGAAGCAAAAGAAGATAGTTGTTGCTGGGAAATGGTGTGGTAAAGTCTGGATGTCGAGTCAAGCTCATCCGTTGCTTGTTAATAAGGATTCGCAAGAACAGTTGGGAGTTGCTGTCGGGGCTGATTTGAAGTGTGAGAGACTATCAGAAATCAGGAAAGCTGCTGGAACAGTGTCGAAAATTTGCCGAAGTGGTACAAGAAAGAAGAACAATGCAGGAAATAGTTCGCGCGTGAGAGAAAAATCTCCCGAGGCTGAAACAACAGAGGATGCATCTTCCTTGCTTTTCTCGCTCATTAGTTGTCATGTGCAAACTAAGAGAAAGCGGGGATCCAGAAGGTTGAAGGAAGAGAGCCCTGTGTCCGACGAATCATCTGAAGACAGTGACTTTTGTGAGCAAATTAAGAGTACGGGTGGAAGCAAGCGATTGGCGAAAAGAGCAAAATCTGAGATGAAGAAAGAGACTCTCGAGTCTGAATGTGAAAACGAGTCTTCGGAAGAATTACCACTTGCGAGTAACGGTTGGAGGCAGATTAAAAGCAAACCCGGGGCAAGAAAGCCGATGAAGAAGGATATTCCCGAGCCCCTGAAAAACCAACATCAACAGAGAATCAAGAACTCGCTGATCGAAGATGATGACCTGGAAGGTGGGCCCAGCACACGACTGAGGAAAAGAACAAAGCCTTGTAAAGACTCAGGGCCAAAACCGGCCAAAGTAAAACAAGTACCACAATCGAAGCACCAAAGAGATGCTAGGGCAAAGAAAGCTCCAGGCGTCAAGATTTCTAACAAGTCAAAAGTTAAAGACGAAGCAGAGTATGAATGTGACATGGAGGGATGTGCAATGATCTTTGAGTCGAAGCATGAGCTTGTTCTGCACAAAAGAAATGTCTGCCCAGTAAGGGGATGTGGGAAGAAGTTCTTCTCCCACAAGTATCTAGTGCAGCATCGACGTGTTCACATGGATGATCGCCCTCTGAAATGTCCTTGGAAAGGGTGTAAGATGTCGTTCAAGTGGGCGTGGGCTAGAACCGAACACATCCGAGTTCACACGGGGGCTCGCCCTTACGTTTGCACCGAGGCTGGATGCGGGCAGACGTTTCGATTCGTGTCGGATTTCAGTCGTCACAAGCGCAAGACTGGGCATTCTCCGAAAAAAGCAAGAGGGTAAATCTTGATTAGGGATTTATTTATTTTAAGATTTCAGTTTGTTGGATTAACATTAAAATGGTGTAGGATTTTAGACTAATTAGCTTAATCTTTGTAACGGGTGATTATGTCATTTGAGTCAATTCATCAACTTCGTAACTATGCAATTCCTTCATATCTGGAAAGTGTTGTCTGTCTATTTATAAAGCCTTTTAAAGACAATTGTGAACTCGGTTGTAGAACCGTTGTGAAAGACAAAGTTTAACCGACGTTAAAGCCCTTATTTATAGTCGTGACTAGGGTTAGAAACGAGCCGAGTCGAGCTTTGAGCTTATCGAGCTGGTTCGGTAAAAAAAATTGCAGGCTTCGTGACGTATTCACTCCAGCAAATGATCCCATGGCCATATGGCCCATATGTACCTACGTTATTCACTACTGTATTTGATTAAGGACTTTGGCATTGATGAGCTATAAAAGAAATTAAGCAAATAGGTAATAATAGTAAGAGTAATTAATTAACCTAAGTTGAAAATTCTTTTCATTGTTACAGTAATTTTTTTTAACAATGCCTTAATTTATAATATTCCACTCGTATCAGTATATATAAACAAGACTACAAGAGTGAGTACATTCGTTCGTATATTGATAAATTCAATCAAATAAGTAACATATATTCATTCATGATGACATGATATGCTGTCAATTAAGCTTCAGTCAAAAGCGTTGTTTGTGTTGATTCTTTGTCTTCTTGTTTCAAGTTAATTAATTTTTATTTTTATTTTACCATTTATAGTTAATTATGTTTAAATTTATCGTAATTTGGTAAATATATTTATAGTTATGTGGTGCGCAGATGTGAAAATAGTGATGAAGAAGGTGGATGCAGCAGCAGCAATAAAGTACTGCACGAAATCTTTCGAAGGTGTGGAACGCACCCCAAATGGTCTTCGTATTCCATGCAACAGCAAACGAGGTTACTTAGAGGTTACTTAAAAGTTAATTACAAGACTTTCGTATGATATGAGTTACTAAGTTAAAATATTATTTTTAAATTGAATCTAAATTATCTAAGTTATATTATTAATTATTAAGATTTTAAATTTTTACATAAAAATAAACAAATCAAATTATACAATTTGCATATTTCAACTAAAGTATTAATTCAGATAAAAATAATTTTTGTTGATTCAATTTTTTAAATTTATAATAATTAAAATATTTTTGCTAAATTTAACAATGGAAGAAAATTAAACAAAATTTGATTTGATTTGTACTATCGGGTGTTAATGTAGCCTTTTCCCTTCTTCTCGTAAACAGTTTTTATTTTATTTTATTTACAATTCATAGACTTAAATAAGCTGTTTTTATTTTTTTTCTAGTTACATGATTAAAAAAAACACTGAATTTGATTCAACAAAATAACATCAAAAAATAAATTAAAATTTTATAATCTCAAAAAAAAAAAAATTAGGTTGATTTTTTTATCTCCACAATTTTGAAGATTGAAGGTATAAAATGCAAAAAATAAAAGATCCATGAATAGTGGGAATTAAAGAAAAAATTAAATTGTGTTAATTAATGAGGTATTTAAAGTATGGGTAAATGATGAAGATATTCTCAAAACAACAATTAATCATTAAGAAAAAATGCTCAGATACGATGCATATACATTATCATTAATTATGATACATTATCATTAATTATAATATACATTATGATACGCAGTCTATGATATAAATTGCCATAATTCAGTATGCATTAATTAACAATTACTTAGTTTTAAAATTAAAAATATTTTTTCGTTTCATAAATATTAATTAATTAAGTTTTATTCTCATGTTATACATTATCAATTATTATTATATTTAAAATGTAACATGAATTTTTTTAATTTTGAAATTTGAAATTTCAATTTTAAAAAAAATATAATATCAAATTTTCGAAATTAAAGGACTACTAAATGATTTGTACCATAATAATCTAGAAAAGAAAGCAATAGGTAATTGTAATAGTTGATAATTAACATGTTTTGAAAACTGTTTTTAGTAATTGTTAGTAATAATTAATTAATATTCACTCTATAATCCCCTCTATATATATAAACGAGAGTGAGTACATTTGTCATGTATAATCGATTCAATTCAATAATAATAGTACAGACTAGTAGGTATTCATTTATAATGTTGATAATTAAGCTCTCGGCAAAATTATTGCTTATTCTTTGCCTTCTGATTTCTGCAGGTTAGTACTATCATTTTATTTTATTATTTCATTTATATTTGATCGAATATATACCTTTTAAAATAATTGCAGTAATTAATTATACAAATTGATGAGAGTTTTTGCAGATGTGAAAATGCTGATGAAGGGGTATGCAGTTACAGTGGCAACAATACAGTGTTCGACATCTTTCGATAGTACCGTATGCTACGACCAAGAGAAGACAAATTGTACTAGGTGCGGGTATGGAGGAGATCTGTATAACAATTGCTACCCAAAATGCTTGGAATTTGCTGGCGGAAACGTAAAACATATCACTGCTCTCTACTGCATCAACACGGCTTTGTGTAATTGTACCATCACTACTAGTCAAACTACATGTCCATAGTATATATATATATTCAAATTAAATAGTAGTTGATCGAATTCGTTGGTGGGTACGAAATTCTTAATATTTTATTATATTTTATATATGTTGAGTTGACTTGAATCTAATAGAAATGAAGTGAAACGAGATCAAACGGATGAAAAAACACATGAAAAAACGATTATGGTGCCAGATCGTAGTCTGATTTTAATTTATTTGATTTCCTAATTTATAAAGTAAATGATTATTCTTAATTACGAGATAAAATTTGATTTTGTTTCTTTATACTATAGGATTTTAGATTTATTTTGGAAACATGATTTTATTTTTATTCATATAGTTGATATAAATATAGAAGAATAACAAGGACAATGAGAATAAAAATAAGAAGATTTTCAAAGATTTCACATCATTTTTAAATCTCAGTCTTATTTCAATAATCATGTTAGTTTTTATTTTTCGATTTAAAATTAAGTTATTCTTATTGAAATATAATTTTTTTAAGAGTTAATCAAAGTTTGAAGTGTAAATATATAGGTAAGGTGAGTTTATTTACCTCAGTATATGTATTTGGTAAAAAAGAGCATTACAGATATTTCATAAATGCTTAAAATAGTAAAATTAAAAAAATGGGCGTGTTTAATAAAAATAGAGGTGTAAATAAATTCAGTGTATTGCCCGAAAACAATTTAGGACTTGTTCTTTTGGACTTAATTTCAATCCAGTTCAGTTCAGATCGCTTCAGTTCAGTTCAGTTCATATCGCTTCAGGTCACCTCGATTAATTTCGTTTCAAAATAAATTAAAATAAAATAAATAAAAAATAATTTCAATTAATAATTTTAAATATACAATCTAGTTACAGTTACAATATTCTTAATATTTTTAAAAAAAATATTTAATAATTTATAAAAATTATTATTATTTTTATAAAAAATCAATTTGGTTTAGTTCAAATCGCTTAATTTCAGTTCAGATCAGATGTCTCAGTTCAAATCAGTTCAGTCGATTTCAGTCCAAAAGAACAAGTACTTATTGTCTTTTCAAAATAATTTTGAACTTCAACTCGTTTGGAACAAAGTCCATGAAAAGTTTCACATGAAGCCCAACAAAATTACTTTTAAGAAGCCCATGAACACCTTCCCATGAAGCCCAACCGAATTACTTTAAATGCCCATTACTTGAACAAACGTTAAATCGCATTAAGGAAGTCATTATTCACTCCTATGCAGAGTGATAAGCTATAAACGAAATTAAGCTAATTAGTAGACATTTGTTTTCATTATTAATTTTTTTTAAATAATAATTAATATTCATTCATATCAGTACTATATAAACGAGCTAGAGTGAGTACATTTGCCATATATCAATCAATTCAATGAAATAAGTGTAGTAACATTCATCCATGACCATGACGCATCCTTCAAAAGTACTATTGTTTGTGCCGATTCTTTGCCTTCTCGTTTTAGGTAAAATTTATTTTACTTTAATTACCATTTATAATCGTAATTACTTATAATTACTGACGTGAAAATAGTCACTACAAAAAATTACACTTTTGGTGACGAATTTTTTTTGACGAAACAAAATTTGTCATGAATTGTCAATTAAAAGTGACAAACTTAACTTTCGTCACTAAATATATAAAATTAGTGACAATATTTTATTTTGTCACCATAAATGTTGGTTTTCATGACAAATTATTTTTTCGTCAATAAAAATATTTTTTTTCGTCATTATTTGACAACTATTGTGACAAAAATAAAAATTACGTCACATAAAATTCTTGTGACAATATTTATTGTATTTAGAGACGATAGTAAAAGTCATGAAAAAAATCATTTTTGTGACACATTTATATTTGTCATTAATTATTCAAAATTATTAATAACGTAATTATTTCGTCACAATTACCACTTAAAAGTGACAATTTTTGTTTTCGTCAATTAATAATCGAGATAGTGACATTTGCAAAAATTTGTCACTCCACAATAGTGCTTTTCTTGACAAAATATTATTTTGTCATTAATACTACATTTATTAAAATTATTTCGTTCCCAAAAACAAATCGTCACTAATTTGACGTATTTAGATGAAAATAATCAACGGGTTAAAAAAATACTTTGGTGACGAAATGTATAAGTATAAGTGACAAAGCCTAATGTCATTAGAAGTATTTTATGAGGACTATACTAAATTTTGCCATTAATTATTGAATATAATCTGTGACATGATTTTTTATTTCACATTATTATTTAAAGATGATATTAACTATAATTAGTAATCATGTAATTGTTTATAATATTTTTATTTTTATTTTATTTTATTTTATTGACCTACTAAGAAAATCCTTAATAAAAAAACGTAAAGCAAACCCTAATATACTTATATACTAAATCAGTTATCAAATTCAAACCAATTATTTATCACGTTGATGATGGGAACATTTGGAACTGGCTTCGTGGGGCGTTGGCAGTCGTAGTGGAAGGAGAATTGTCTGATCATCGTTTCGTTGTATTCGATCCCGTTGAGGAAGTCGAGATAATCGTCCACCGTCAGGTCGAACACGAGGCCAGAGTACGCTGTACGGTTAGGGCGGATGTGGTGGTGGAAGGAGGGGCATTGAATACGCCGCCGCCGTTGGAAGTGGAGCAGCTCCGTCAGAACCAAATCGGGACTGCATCTCAGCTTATCGCCGTTCGGGTCACCGGAGCCCTGAGAAAGACTTGCGCCGCTCCCCTGGACCGCCTCACGATTCTATTTCAGGTAAAAATCATTTACAATCTCTGCTAATTTGCTAATTGTATTGTGTGAAATCATTATTTATTTATTTATTTCGTTGGTGAGAGGAATCAATTAGTTGTGTGTTTGTTTGGTTAATTTGTTTGATAAGTAAAAGGGATAGAAAAAAAGAGGATTGGGTTTATCCATTCTAATGTGGTGGCCTTTTCGGAGTCCTGGATCGGTTTCCTGTTTTGTCTCGTTTTTTCGCTGATTCAATCAACAAACAATTTAGTCACATCTTATGTGGAATAGAGTATAGAGTTAATTGATATATATTAGTACCTGTTGTCAGGATCTGATTGCGGCCGAGCTCCTGTTGGGATAGATCTTCTTGAGAAGGCCGACAACACCGGAAACATTGGGGCAGGACATGGAGGTTCCGAATAATATGTTAAGGGGAATCTGCGCTTGTTAAATCTATTTCGATGGGGCGTTTTTGCTTCGGTAAAGGCATGAATCACGTTAAATCCATGGAGAGCAAATTCGTTTATCCTCTTTCGAGGACTGAGCCTTTGACGGAGAGTTTCCAATTGCAGGTGTTTTTACTTTGCGGAAATTAACTTAGTTAAATAGTTTTTCGATTACCGAGGTTCGTTTATCAAAAAATTTAAATATTGTGTGGTTCTCCCAAAAAACCATTATAGGATGAATATTATCAAATAAATGGTGCCCACATTAAGTATAGGACAATAGCTTCATGTACAGGTTATGTCTTTACTTGCTTTCTAGTAAATTTTACACCTTTTTGACTGTTAATTTGATAAAAATAATGTTGTTGTTGCAGCTAAAAATCCCAATCAAGTGAGAAGAATGCTTGCAACTATTTATATGGCAATGGGATTGATTCACTTTACCTATCTAATTATATTGTTGTCCTAAATCATCTTTGCTATATTGATTATAATCTTTTAAACCTTTTTGTTTTGTGTGTAGCTTCTCCACCATGTGGCTACAGGTTAATTTGTTGTTACAGTTAGATTGTTGCTAGCTTACGAGCTTCTCCAAATATAATGAATCTCTATGGAAAGGTAAACAATTATTTTTTCTCATAACTAATTTATAATTTTGAAGTATAGGTTCAAGAGTAATATATTGTGAGACTCCAATTGAACTTGATGACCATGGAAGTCTAGATAAGAAGACGGAGGTGATAATAGAAGGGATTACTTGTGCTGCTGGGTCATTAGTTGCCTCCAAGAATGAAGTAATCATTTAATTTGTTATGTTCAAGTGATTATGAGATTGTATAGATAAATGACCTTATATTTACTTTTGTTGTTATTTATTGTCGTACTTTTTGAGCGTTTGAAGTATTTTTCAATGAATTTTTTTACATTTCTGTAATTTAATTATTGTGAAATTTTTTTTTTCTTCAAAATATTAATATTTGAAAATAATTTATCATGATAATTATAATTATTTTATATCGACACACAGCTATTAACAATATTTTTTGTGACATTTTTTATTTATTTTGTGATAAAATATTGTGGTAGTGTGACAAAAATTAATATCACTAAAATTTGATAATATTAGTATTAGATATATAATCGTCATTAAAAGTAGTTTTTAGGTGACGATAAATCTAATTGTCAAGAAAATATCAAAATTTAGTGACAAAATTACATATATGGTGACAAATTATTTATGACAAATATGACGATTTATTTGTCACTATAGCACAATTCTATATGGACCATAATATTAATCGTCATCAAATGACTACTTTTTGAGACAAGTCAAATTAACGTCACATTTATCTATTGTGACGCACATTCCGTGACGATCTCTGCGACGAAAAATATATGTCACCAAACATGTAATGTGACGAAATTTGACCTTTTAATGACAAAAAAATTCGTCGCGATTTCATAAATTTCTTGTAGTGAGTGACGAGGAAGGTGGATTCGGCAACAACAATATACTGCTCGAAATCTTTCGATAGTACTACAACGACCCCGAATGGTAATATTATTACATGCCAAAGTACAAATGGTTTCGTAGAAATTTGCGTCCCGTTGTGTTGGAACTATGGCAACAAATTAAGATGTTCTTACGTAATATCGTAAGCCTCCGTTGCTCCGAGCCCAAGCCCCGCGAGCATAAATCCGACCCGATTCCAACGCCTCACTGTGATTGTATGATTAAAACTAATCAAACAACATGTCCAAAATAAAAAGAAGTCATGCAACCTCAATCGGTTAATTCTGCAGACAATATGTAATATGTTCCTACAGAAAGTATTTGAAAGTTGTTAGACGTTTTACAACCGATTACAAATCTTCAAAAGTTACGTTGTTCGATTTTCAAATTTGTTGCGGGTTTCGCTATTAAATTGTAGGGGCTAAACATTAAATTATAACATGATTTTTAATAGTGGGGTTTAAGCGGCATAAGAGCATGTACAACGGTGAAATAAAACGAAGGATGGAGAGTTAAATTGCTTAGGTGGATTTAAAATATGTGGGACCCAGTTAAAAGGAAGACCGACGCTGTCATTTTTACGAATCTGATTACGGAGAGCAAGTGTGGGACCCATGTGGTCCCCATCTCATTCCTATCCATACAATACAATACGGCTTTTATATATATATATATATATATATATATATATATATAATATAATATGAAAATTTATGTTATACTAATTCATAAATTAATAGTTATATTTATTTAAGTTTTTTTAGTTTTAATTGTATAAAATATTCTTATTTTTATAAACAATATTATTCAAATAATTTTTTTAAAATTAATATTTTGATATTATTATTTATGAATTTTAGAAATATTTAATTATTAATTTTTTTAAAATATAGATTATAATAAAATATAAAATATAGTGGATGACTAACTCATTAATGTATGTTGATTTTTGTAGTAAAAGATGAAGGAGTTAAATAAGAGGTGGATGTGAAAGAAAGCTGATGTGGAGAAGAGATATGAAGAGGAGAGAAGAAATGACTACCAATTGTTGTACATGGTCTAAGGGTCTTCTTATATCCGCCCCTGCGAATAAATGATGATGAAGCTCGCAAGGCAATAAGAAAATATAATTATTTACTATTTAAATTAAGTATGAATAAATAAGCATGAGGTGTATATCATAATGAAAAATGTGATTGTTTATTTATAAAGCACGAAAAACATTTATTTTAAGATTAATAAAGATTAATTTTTTTTTTTTATATTAGTATAAATCATAGGTAATATTAGGGTACGTGGCAGATTGGTTTTTAATATTATTTTGAACACCTATTGTTTTTCATCTCATTTTTAGGGGTTGTATATTTTTTACTTTTTTATTTATTAGGGTATTTGTATTATTTAAATAGACATTTTTTTAAATGTATAAAGTCGTAAATATCCTTACGATAATATTAAACGATTTTTGTAAATAATATTACGGTAACATATATTAATTTATTTAATATTCACTAATATTAAGCGTTATTAAATATATATAAATATATTTGCGTAAGATGTAAATATATTTGCGCAATAATATATTTGGTAAAATATATTTGCGCAAATATATTTGGTAAAATATATTTGCGCAATAATATATTTGGTAAAATATATTTGCACAAACATTCAGATTATATATGTATATAATATCAAAATATATTGCGCAAACAAAATATATTTGCATTACATAATTTGGGTACATATGTATTTATATTATAGTTGTCGTTTTCAAATTAATTTTAGTTGCTAGTACTATGATAGTTTGTTTTGATTTTAATATTGGTTTATATCTATGATAGTTTTAATTTTCTTTGTATTTTGTATATCTATGGTAGATTTCAATTTATGGTAGATTTCTAATTTCTAATTATCTGATATTTATGAGAAATTTTTCAATAGATTTTTATAATATTATTTTAAATGATATTCATGACAACTTCTTAATATCTATGATATTTTTAGTTTGGTATTTGGTTTCTATCAACTTCTTAATATCTATGATAAATTTTTTGTATTTGATTTCTATTAACTTCTTAATATCTATGTTAGATATAAGTTTCTTGTATTGTTTCTATGGGAAATTGTTGTGGTATTTCACTTTTTATATATATTCAATGAATTGATTGTTATGAACAAATAACTAAAATTTAACAACAATCTAAAATAATAATAATATTGAATAGTATTTTGATAAGGGAAATATAGATCACTCTCATAGTATCCTGTGGGGGAGTGAGTAGGGTTTTCGTCAAGTCATGGATATTATTGGAGTGATTTGCAACTATCGGCTCCCATAGTTTAGTGTGTAGTAAGGATCATAGTATCCTGTGGGTAGGGGTGACTATTCGGGTTAGGGTATTCGGGGTTGTACCGAAATACCCGCGCACCCGATTGGGTTTTCGGGTACCCGTACCCAAAAAATTTGAGTAAATGGTAGGGTTATGGAATTCATTTTTAAAAATATTGGGTATTAGGGTACCCGATTACCCGTTCGGGTATACCCGAAATACCCGATTAATTATTTAATTTAAATAATAAATATATTATTATATTAATTAAAATTTTAAAAAATTATATATAAAATTAAAACTATAGTCTATATATAATAGTAAGAAATTTACCTTAAAAGTAAAATATAAATCTCAAAATGATATTTTTTTTTATTGTTTTTAATTTTTTTTATTACTATTTTGAATATTGATTAATAATTTTTTATTCTTGGTTAGTTGAAAATAAACAATTGAATATTAATATTATTGATTTTTGTTAATTAAAATTTTAGGGTAATTTTGGGTACCCGATTTCCGTACCCGATTTCCCGGCCCGGGTATTGGGTACCCGATTTACTAAAGAGGGTCGGGTTACGGGATGGATTATTTTGCTTATTAGGGTACGGGTACCCGAAAATTTTGGGTGCGGGTACCCGTCCGTACCGAATAGTCACCCCTACCTGTGGGGGAGTGAGTAGGGTTTTCGTCAGGCCATGGATATTATTGGAGTGATTTGCAACTATCGGCTCCCATAGTTTAGTGTGTAGTAAGGAATAAACAGGTGACATGTTATAATCCGATTTCTACCGTAGTTTTGTGGAAAATTTGAGCATATATTAGAAACATTTTTTTTGTATATTAGGTTTTGATAAGTAGTTATTTTAATTAATACAAAGTAAATTGAAAAGATTAATAATGGAACACTGCCCTATATCAGAATTAGGAAAAAATATAGATAGTAGATATAATACTACTGTTAGAGGTGCCCCGATCCATAATTCCCCCTAGATCATATTGTATAGATCATGGCACCTCCTTGATTGACTTATAATTTTAAACAAAATTTGATAATGACATTTTAGTAATAAACTAAAAAGTAAGGTTCTATGTTTTGAATTTTGGTTTTATTATTATTCTTTAGTAATATTCATTCGTATCCCTATATAAACGAATAAAACGATGTTAATGGTTGCCATTGGTCAATTAAATTAAATAAATAAATAAATAATATTCATTCATGATGCTGGCAAAAGTATTATTTTTGCTGATTATCTGCTCTCTTGTTTCAATTTTTTGTTTCATTAGTACATACTATAAATTATTTTATCTAGCTAGCTAGGTTCATTATTCCATATATGCTAACCTAGCTAAGGGTACGAACTTAAGTTCATACATGACATGTGTAAGTTACTTTTAATCTCAACTACATGCTTTATTTATTTTAATTAAGATTCAATGAGTTAAATACACTGTTTTTTATTTCCTTTTATTAATAACCAAATGAGATCACGGTGACTGGCTATAATGATCGTCATTTACAAATTAGGTTCGTCATTCACCCGGTGACTTGCTATAATCTTATTTGATAAAGACTTGGTGGGGTTAGGTAGAAAAGAAGACAATAGGTAGCAATAGTCAATTAACCTAACTTGAAAAATTAATGTTTTTACTAATAATAATTTTAATAATTAATATTCGCTCTTATCTCTGCTATATAAACGAGAGTGCGGTATATGCTAATGGCTACCATCGATCAATTAAATCAAATGAAGATGTTGATTAAGCTTCTGCCAAAAGTGTTGTTCGTGCTGATTCTTTGCCTTCTCGGTCCAGTTTTTTTTTTTTTTTATTGTAGAGTGAGATTATAAATAGAGTATTGTACTTAATTATAGTATTATGAGTGGTTTAATTTGTTATCATTTAAAAAAAATCCTTTAAATGTACAACCTGCCGTGAGACGAATGAGTAATATTTTTGCAATTATCGTACGTACTTAGGTGTGAAAAGATCGATGAAAGTGGATGCGAGATTTTGCAGCAAATTATTCGATAGTGAAGTATGCTACGACAAACGTAAGAGATATTGTAATACATGCGACAGACCAACAGGTCTCCTGAAAAATTTTGTCCCGATATGCAATAATTATTCCAAGGAAAATTCTGGAAATCTCACTGGCGTCGTGTGCGCCAACCCCAGCAAACATACCAGAATGATGCGTCAATGTAATTGTACGATTGAAACTCCTGTAAAGAAATGTCCATAAACGATTCGTGAAAACCGTACGTACTACGGGTATCTCGCGTATCAAGTGTGCAAGAAACGAGTTGATCAATCGACCTGTCTGTTCGTCCCAATAATAGAAAAAGAATGTATCAGTATCTTATTTATTGTACAATAATTTTTCTCTCTAAAAATAAAATTTTAATTTTTGAAACTTTAAAAAGTGCTTTTACGTGATTCTTTTTTGGAATTTTCGAATCGAAATGCCCACCCTAAGCTATTAACTAGCTTATTATCATAAGTTGATTGAAAAGTCATGATCATTATCACGAGTTGGTTGAAAAACTAGAGAGCGTCTCTTGAACAACAAAAATTAGGAACAAAGTCTAGAAGGTAATTAATAAAAAATTGAAGTTCTTTGATCCACATTGTCATAAGTCATACGTTTTTCAAGTCCCGCCCGATTTATATATTTATATAAAAATAAATGATTAATATATTATAAAAATATTTATTAATAATATTTTGATTTATCAAAATCAGTAACATGTTTAAAAAACTCAAAATTTATACACATATATTAAATTGTCAAAGTTTATAATTCTTAAATTCATAAGTATTTTATTCAATTTATATGTTATATATACACAATTTTTTGTACAGATATATGATAAAGTCTTTTAGTCAAAATTATTAAATTAGTTACATAAACTTAAAGATATATAATATACAATGTATATGTTATTTTTATATTTGTATTATTTTTTATACGAAAAAAATCATATTTTTATTTTGTAAAACTCTATACAAGAATAATGTATAATAATATTTTTTCCATTTTAGTTATTTTTTCATAATTTTTTATACTATTTATCATATGTATTTGACGAACAAAAAAAGTCAACATTGACCACCTATGCTCATTAGTCCGGGACAGAGGGCCGGAGTATGGATGAATCTCAAACAAATAAGTAACATGATGTTGTCAATTAAGCTCAGTCAAAAGTATTGTTTGTGCTGATCTTTTGCCTGCATGTTTCAGGTTCATGAGTATTAAACTACCGTTTGTGTTTTTGGTAAAAATACAAATAAAAATTTCTATTTCCTTATGGATATAGAAGGAGTATTTATTTTTATTTTGTAATCATTGGTATTATTAATTATATTTGAATATATACTTCTAAAAATAACACTACAGTGTATTAATTGCATACATATATTTATAATTACAGTGTATTAATTGCACATGTGGAAATAGTGATGAAGAAGGTGGATGCAGCAGCAGCAATAAAGTACTGCACGGAATCTTTCCATGGTGTGGAACGCAAACGAGGTTACTTAGAAGTTTGCGTGCCGTTGTGCTGGAACTACGCCAGCAGAGATCTTCGTAATATCATGAGCCTCAACTGCACCAGCCCCAAGCCCCGCAAGCATAAATCCGACTGTATGATTAAAACTAATAAAACAACATGTCCAAAATAACAAGAGGTAGTAGCTAGTTAATGTAGTATATAGTACTATTATGTTAATTTAGCCTATCTAAAATATATGATTATGTTTGGGATTCTCATATTATTTTGAAATATTTATGGTATCTATTATTATATACTATCAGGGTGGACAAATAAATTTTTATTAAAATATTATGAAACCGGTTAGTTCTCTTCTACAAATGTAGCTCTCTTCTCCAACCGATACCAAAAACCTATTTTGAAGTAGGAAAAATGTTCCAACCGATACCAAAACATGCATAAACTTATTATTGGTTTATGTGTGAGACCCACACAAAAAATATACTTATATTTACGTTTACCGTAAACTTAAACCAAAAACTATTTACAAAATGATCCGTTTTTTACAAATTAATAAAAATAAATTATCAATTATTTTTTAGTATCTTATTTAATATTTTTTGTAATATAATTTTTTTAATAATCATATCATTAATAATTAAAATAAATTTTAATAAAAATATTTTTAATAATAAAATAAAAATACATATCACAATATGAAATATAATTAAATAATTAAATTATATAATTAACATTAAAAATAAAATAATAATAATAATAAACAAGATACTTAAAAATGCTACAAATTTCAAAAACAAAAATAATTAATGATAAGTTTTTCGTGTGTTTTGATATAATTTTTTAAATAATTAATTAATATTTTATTTAGTATTATTTATATATATTATTTTTGAAAATTTAAATTAAAAATAATATTAATTATATTATTTAAAGTAAAACATTATGAGGTAAAATTTTAAATTTGTAAAGATGTTGTTTATTTATATAAATAGTATAAAAAATTATATAAGAAGAATATTTAAAAAATATTCTTTTAAGTTAGAGTATTTTTAAACTTAAATTTAAATTTATTTTGAGTTCGTTTGAAGTGAAATTAATGTAAATTAATTTAAACTTATTTTGAATTTATGTTTTGGTTTCTCCGTTAGTGATGGCTTAAATTCTGCTACTAGGCACATCTATCACTCGATGGAGAGATCAAAGTGGAGTTTCTCGTTTCAAATCTTTTTATAATTAAAAAAAAACACTTAAAAATCAAACGTTGATGAATGATAATAGTATTATCCTTTTTTCTATTCCGTGATTTTTTAATAGAACTTATAAGCAGCGAATGAGTGCGTGAGATTTGAACCCCACGCGCGCCCTTGAAGAGGAGCGAGTGAAGGGCGACCTTCGTTTCTCAGGAAAACACAATGGAAGGCGCGAAAGAGCACATAGTGATGCTGCCATTCATGGCGCAAGGCCACCTGATTCCATTCCTCGCCCTCGCCAACAAGATCCACCGCAGATTCGGCTTCACAATCACCATCGCCACAACCGCCGTCAACGTCGCCTACCTCCGACGCGCCATCGCCGACAAAAACCCCAACCACCAGATCCATCTCTTCGAGCTGGATTTCAACAGCTCCGACCACGGCCTCCCGCCAAACACCGAGAACACGGAGGCCTTGCCCCTCGACCAAATCGTTCGCCTCTTCCACTCCTCCAAATCCCTCGAAACCCCATTCCGTGCCCTAATTCGCGACGTATCAATTAGGGACGGGCGGGCCCCGCTCTGCATAATCTCCGACGTTTTCATGGGTTGGGCCGACGAGGTCGCCAGATCCAGCGGCACCGTTAACGTATCGTTCACCACCGGCGGCGCCTACGGCACCGCCGCCTACGTTTCCATATGGCAGCACCTTCCTCACAAGGGGAAAGACGACGTGTACTTCAAACTGCCCGGATTTCCCGATACCTGCACTTTCCACATCACTCAGCTTCATCACTTTCTCAGATCTGCCGACGGCGAAGATTCCTGGTCCAGATTCTTCCAGCCCCAAATCGCCCGCTCTCTCAACTCTTTCGGTTGGTTGTGCAACTCCGCCGACGAGATTGAGCCCTTCGGGTTCGACGTTCTGAGGAGATACACAAAGTGCCCTGTTTGGGGCATCGGCCCTCTCCTTCCCCCAAGAATGCTATCGCCCTCGTCTCGCTTGATCGGGCAACACACTGGTAGAGAACCCGGAGTTTCAGCTGAGAAATGCCTCCAGTGGCTGGACTCACGCCCACGGAGATCAGTTCTGTACGTATCTTTCGGCTCCCAGAACACCATTAGCCCTCGCCAAATGATGGCTCTGGCAATGGGTCTGGAAGATAGTGAAAAGGCGTTTGTTTGGGTGATTAGGCCTCCGGTTGGGTTTGCCTTGAAAGGTGAGTTCAAATCCGAATGGCTCCCGTTTGAGTTCGAGAAAAGAATGACGGAAAGCAATCAGGGATTGGTGGTGCACGGATGGGCACCGCAGCTGGAGATACTCTGCCACGAATCGACAGGTGCGTTTATGAGTCACTGCGGATGGAATTCAGTCATGGAGAGCTTGAGCCAAGGGGTGCCGATAATCGGGTGGCCGCTGGCGGCGGAGCAAAGGTACAATGCGAAGATGCTAGTGGAGGAGATGGGCGTGTGTGTGGAAATAACACGAGGGGTGGAGAGTGAGATTAGCAGGGACGAGGTGAAGGGAGTGATTGAAACGGTGATGGGCGTCGGAGATAAAGCTGAGGAGATGAAGAACAAAGCTGCTCGAATCGGAGAAGTGATAAAACGAGCAGCTTTGAGCGAGGAGGAGGGGTCTTCGAACAAGGCAATTGATCATTTTGTATCTGCCCTTCTCTCCAACAAACAAATGAGGAGTGATCCTTGATTAGTTTGTTTGATTCAGGTAATATGAGCACTTGTAAAGAAACTCCAAATATTTATTATTGAAAAATATATAAATTACAAAATATCTGAATGCAGCATTCTCAGAAATGAGGATTAAGGTTGGTAAAGATAGATACGAGTATACGAGTATGACTCGTGAACTCGTCTATCTGCCCACTCACTTAGAACTCCAGTGTCTAGCCATCTCAAACCCGTTCCTGGCATAGTAATAGTCCTCGATTGTTTTGTCGATTTCAGCTTGAGTGTTCATCACAAAAGGGCCATGCTGAACCACAGGTTCGTTGAGTGGCTGCCCGCCTACCAAAATAAACCTCAATGAGCCGGAGGAAGTGTTCCACACACTTAGCCCCTCTCCAGGACCCAAAACCAAGATATGGTGAGCTGTCGTAGGCGCTGAATTCCGAGTGCCAAAGACCCCTTCACCTTCAATAATGTATACAAAGGCATTCCAAGATTCTGGGATGCTCTGGTTATACTCGGAATTCGGATCTAGAGTGAAATCGATGTACATGGTTGGAGTTCGTGTATAAACGGGAGAGTGAACTCCCATTGCTTCCCCTGCGATGACTTTCACTTTGACTCCATCTTTCTGCGCCGATGGGATGTCATCACTCAGCAATTCTTGATACCTTGGCTCAATCCTACAGTATACGAGAAATATCACTATTTGGCATTCAGAGTTTAGCTAGAAAATCGAGCTATATTTACACAAAGAAAGTAGTTACAAACTCACATTTTATCTTTGGAAGAGAGATTTATCCACAACTGGAGACCAGTGTGAGTACCTTCTCCTGCAGGCATTTCTGAGTGAACAATGCCCCTACCTGCAGTCATCCACTGTGTGATTCCAAACAAGAAAAGTTCTTAAGAGAGGACTTTAAGAATCTCTATTGCCTGTTGAAGTATATTGCTTATTGTGTACCTGCACTTCGCCGGCATGTATCGTGCCCTTATGACTAGCGAAATCTTGATGTGTGATGCCTCCCTGCAACACGTATGTAACTGTCTCAAAGCCTGTAGAAAATAAGTAGTGAATTAGGCGAGGAAAAAAAAAACGAAATCCGAAGCAAATAAGGACGACAGAGACAAATTAAGTACCTCGGTGGGGATGGTCAGGAAATCCAGCAGGAGGTGAAACTGCAATATAGTAAGGAAAGGAAAATAGTAAGTTTGATGAGTAACTGATACATAAGCATCACGGGGATAACTGATAACGATGGAACGAAAAGTTTGATAGTTATAGAAGTTACCAGCAAATTCATCTAGCAAGAGGAAAGGATCCAGGGACTTCAACTCAGGCCTGCAAATTTAGTGCACCAACAAATCAACATCTATATAGAAGCTCAACTAAGGCTAAATTACACTTCGGTCATCTAACTTTGAGAAATTTGCAATTCAGGCCTTAATTGAATACAAGTTTGCAATTTCAACACTGGAATTTTAAATATTTTGTACTTATGGCGCCTACATACACAATTTTTTTTCTCCAGTACTCTGTTGAGTTTACCTGAAATCATTGTATTTCTATTAGTTGTATACGAGTAGAATTTCTAGATTTTGAATTGAACGAGATTGACGTGAAGTGAATCGAACTGAAATTAAGGTCAAAATATCGGTAACATTAGTCAGTAATTAAAAAAAAAAAACTGCTCTTAACAAACCGGACAATTAGGGTTTGAGATTGCTGATCAACATGCGGTGGGACGGTCGGCACGAGATCAGTGAAATACAAATTAAGTATAAGCAAAATTAATTCTAAATAAATAAATAAAATTAAGTATAAACAAAATTAATTCTAAATAAATTAGAAGAAAAAAAACAGAGGTTTTACCTGCCGATGCTCCTTCTGACAACTGCGCCCTCGCCCTCAGACTGTGGCTTGGCCAGCACTTTCTTAGCAATCGATCTGGGCCGTTGAAATCCGGCGCCGCTCTGATCTGCTGCGGACATGATATCGGTCGGAAAACGGGAAAACGATGCAGTACCGATGCAGTGGTTTATTAAGCGAGTCGAGAAGGGAAACCTAGCGGATGCAGAGATCATTCAAAAATCAAAATGATCCGTTTGCGATGATAGTTTTGGTAACAGCATCTCGACATTTATTTATAGTATCGATAACCGATCGTGTGGAAAACGCGCACATCTGATCTGAGCTGGTTGAATATTTGGGAGTGGGACCCACGTCGGTGATTCAACCAACAAATTAATTATTCCGAACGAATGGCGTCAGCTTTATGTCATACTGATGAAATACGGATTAAGTGGCATGGCCATCATCGGGTGTTCGATTCTCATAAGAAACATTTATATAAAAAATTCAAGAAACATTTACATGATTTTCCACTTCGTGATATGGAAAATAATTTATTTGTTTTATTAAATAAATATAGTAAACCAATCACAAGTTGACACGTCATATTTCTTCGTAAATTTCCAATTTTGCTGTTCACGTATGTATTTGACCGGTCAAAATTAATTTTTTTGTCGAATAAAAGACTAAATTGACGCAATTTTTGGACTTAATTTAAAAAATTTAATTACTTAATATTAAATTGAAAATGGCCGATTTTTATGGGACCAAACAAATATTTATTTTTTGATAATTATAACATGTATTCTGCGAAATTAGATTATAATTAATTTAATCTAACGAATTTATTTAATATGATGGACATATCAAAACATAACTTTTTATATTAAATTTGCTGTCAGGCTTATTGGTTCAAATTAATTAATGTAATTTATATTGTGTTTCATGGTAAATTAGTTTGTTTTATATAATATTGTGTATTTTTTTATATATATTTAACTATTTTAAGTTTATAAATTCTCTTTCCATCCCTTAATAGAGTGCATATAAAAACTTGCACGTTGATTAAAAAAACACAATTTTTTGTTTATTTAATAATATAAAGTAGAAGTATAATAGGTATTGATGGGTAAATAATAAAGTAATTAGTTGAAAAAATAGTGATATAAAAATAAATAAATGTGTATTGAAAGGATAAAGTTGTGCACTATTTTAAGAGATAGCTAAAAAAAGAAAGTATAAATTGTTTTAAAGGATAGAGAGAGTATTTAATAAATACGGTATTAACATTAAAAGTAATTAAAATAGTATTTCTATATTACTATTTATTTGCTATAACTTGGTATAAAATTTATTTTAAAATTTAGAAAGATTAAAAAATATAATATACTTCTATTGAATTTTTTAAACATTTTTTAAGTAAAATTATAAAATTATTAACCTACAATAATTATTAAATATTTATAAGCCGAACATAAGTTTTTGTGAAATGCCTTATAGAACAAAAGTAATTAATATGATATATATTTCAACTATTTATTTGTGTTAAGTCCCTTAGAAATCAAAAGTAATTTATTTTTGTTAAGTAGTAATTGTTTATTTGTGCATCCAATAAATATATAATTATAATTAATATGGAATTTTTTTTAATTTGATGTGTAGAAGATTAATCGTTAGATTGAATTGATTACAATCTAACGTTGTAGAATATACATTATAATATTCGGTACCTCTTAATTCATCATATACTCAATATTTTTATTTTATCCGTTCCAAATAGTTGTTATTTTTTTAGGTACAAAGGAAGTGTGCATAATTTTTGGGACAAAAGTATTAATTTTTTATTTTTTGACTAAACATTAAAGGTAATATATATTAAAGTTAAAAATAAAATAATTGGAAGTAAAATTTAAAAAATAAAATAATGTAGAATAAAATTATATTTTATAATAATAAAATTATAATAATTTTTTTTGTGTTTCAGTTAATAGTTTTTTTTGGTAAAAGTCAATTATATAGAAAAGAGAAAGTGTATCATATAGTACATCGCACATGGATGAAAGCCCCACCACATTACCGAGCTAATAATTAACGTTGAATACTTTAAAAAAAACATATGTAACCTATCTTGTCACTAAGGTAGTTAACCGGTAATACTTTAAAAAAAAACATATGTCAACTATCTTGTCACTAAGAAAGTATTAAGACTATTTCATTAAAAAAATTTCTCAATATAGATATTTCATGTATTTTAAAAATAAAATACTTTTATTTTATTGTTTTTTAAAATATCTCATTTAAATTCCCGTTCATTCAAACTCCAAAAATTCAACGACTCGCATTTCCCAACCTGATTTGATCTTATGTTCCCACACAATGATTTGGTTTATGGTGTAGTGCAAAAGTGCACTGCACGGCCCCTCAATCCTTGAATCACGACTGATTATTGATAAGCTTCAAAGTAGTTAACCAAGTAGAATTTCTTTTCAAATTGAAAATAGTTTGAAGAAAATTTAGTAAATTGAAATAAAAAGTAAGAAAAAAATTGTTTTTAAAATGAAAATGTAAGAATTCTTTTCTTTCTTTTAGGGTGTGATGTAGTAACTAATTATTTGAGTCAAAAGACAGGTAATAATGAACTAGAAAAACAAAAAGGCAAGAGAAAATGTATAGTTAATTAACCAAAGCTGAAAATTATTTTTATTATTATTTTTTTGTAATAATTAATATTTACTGGTATCCCCTATATAATCTACATTATGCTAATCGTTTGTCATCGACTAATTCAATCATATAATTAAAAAATAACTAATTCATTATGCTATTAATTAAGCTTCAGGCAAAAGTATTGTTTCTGCTGATTCTTCTCTTCCTTCTGGTTTCAGGTTTTATTTTATCCTGTCTGATTTTTCTATATATATAATTATATATATATATATATATATATATATATATGTATAGTTTTTTGAAATTATGTATGTGGTGGGCAGATATGAAAAGGCTGATGAAGAAGGTGGATGCAGCAACACTAATGTGTTCGAAATCTTTTGATAGTACCCTATGCAACTACCACGTAAATAAAAACAGTTGTACTACATGCCAGAGGCCAGGAGGCTTAAAAGGTAATTGCATCTCAAAATGCTTGAATTATACCAACTACACTAATACTAAGATCACCGGCGTCAACTGTTACGGCAACACAAATCAAGCCAAACCGATCAAGGCACCTCTGTGTGGTTGTCATTTTACAATTAGTAACAATACCTTGTTCATAATCAACAGGCAGAACCATACTATGGTATCTTGTATAAGTGTGTGAACAAACAGGTTGATATGTGTAATGTTTTAAGTTTATGTACTTGGGTGTTTATCCAAATAATACTTCTGGTAAACCTTGCTTATGAGTTATGACAGATTCCCACAAACAAAATTTCTAGTCGAATAAAGGCAAACTATCTGTTATCATAGAGCAAAAGAAGTTTAAACCTAAAGAAGTTTAAACCTACCAAGTGATCTCAAATCAAATGAATACTCTGTTTTACAAAACCTCTTCCCAAAAAAACAGATAATCAATGTTTGTCAAAAAATGTAGACACACAACATCCAGACAAAAATTCCAAGCCACATTCCTCCAAAAGAAATTCATAATACAGCCATCAACTACCTATGTACTAAAGTGCTTCACAAACCTAGGATGCAATTCACCCTCAGCTGAAGAGTGCCTAAACAGTACAACTTTACCCTTGACATGAAACATTTGTTTCGTTCGTATAAAAAAATAGTACAAATGAAGGATGACACATGAGAAAGACTTGTTGGAAGCTGGAAACTTCTGATGTAGAAGAACCAATTCCCCAGGTAATAATGAATGATCAAACTGCATCTAGGTAATCTGGGTGAGGAACCCTATACCCCAATTCAAATGACTATCTTTGGAACTGTATGAAATGATGGGACCTGTACGAACATATACACAGATCACCAAAGATCACTCAAGTGAATAGACGTCAAAAAATGAAAAAATGTCGGGTTTTCCTCGAACATTCTGACTAACCAAACAAATGCAGGGTAAAACTTCACCACCGATCAGAATTCAGGCACTGGAATCACGAGGCAGCAGCAGCAGGTATGGCGGCCTTTGCCAAATTGTCCTTTTCAATCTCTAGTCTTCTTTGTTCAGCATGCTGAGCAACACCATTGGCAAGAGCCTGGTAATGAAAATCAAGTGTCTGTGTGAGGGTCTGGAACCTCAATGGATCCGATGCTTGCAGTCCTATAAGCAAAAAAATCAGATAGTGTCATGAATAATAATTGAATGCATTTCAGGAAAAAGATGACCAATGAGCTAAAATAGTACCTTTAATAGTCTCCACAAAGAACACAAATGGATCAACATCATCAATGGGTGATTGCAATTCTTCATCATCACTGAAATCATCATCTGAGTCTTCATCATCATATTCAGTAGAGTGAAAAGACTTAGCCTGCATCCAATAATTTTCATTAATATAATTATAAATGGCAAATTTTGCAAAATAAGATATCAGGACAACTTTTAGAAAAGCAAAACAATTCTGGAAGATCCTCGAATTTTTGTCGATGCTCCAATCATAGTAGATTTAAACTTTTAGAAAAGCAAAACAATTCTGGAAGATCCTCGAATTTTTGTCGATGCTCCAATCATAGTAGATTTAAGTGCCATAAGAAATCCAGGATTATATGCAAATCTAAACTATAATGGAAAAAAGTATTCTGTTGAAAATTTCACGAATTTCAAACCCTAGCAAAGTTGATAAAAATGTAAGTCAATGTCTGGATTTGGAAAAATTAGGCATGACAAAAATCGTTGTCCTTTAAAAATAAGTCAGGATATTTGTTTAAAGTCTTAGTAAAACAATGACCGACCTTAGCAGCCAATTTTTGAAGTTTAGCACTATCAGCTTCATCGCCATCCTCAGCATCATCACCCATTTCCTCCTCATCATCATCCTCATCATCAGTCTGGAAATTGTCCATACCATCATCATTTTCACTATTTTCCTCGTCCTCCTTTGCAGATTCTGTTTAAGTTAAAATGTTTTAAACACGCATTCAGAAAAGAGAATAATAAACCATAAGAACTAGATAACCACAAAATGTCTGGTCACATCAACATTCTCATTTTGATACAGCATGAGGGGAAAAAATGCATCTAAGAGTAGACTTGAAAAAATCAAACTACCTGCAACTTGATCCTTATAGGCAACAAGAAGGTCAAGAGTAGACTTGAAAACACGCTCCAATGCTTCTCCTGGCAGCTGATCAGCAGGGAGAGGAAGCAATGATGTCAAACCCAAGCAGCATACCTTCTTATCGTGCTCCCTGCAAACATACAGATATAACCACGTAAGCGAGTTTCTTTTAGAAGATTAGATAATTCCAAAAAATGAAATTTATCAAGCAGATAAATAAATACCTTTTAAAGTTCGCACGTGCTCCACTCTTTTTGGTTTGTTGCAACATTTGGAACCAAAGGTTAAAAACCTCCGTAGCAACATTAAGCTTTTGCAGTATGTTTAGTGTCCACGATGAATTATAATACAGAGCATCAGCAACCTGCCAAAAGCCAACTCTTTACATTTTCCAGTACTTAATCACACGCACTGCAACGGTTAATGTCTACAAGAGAAAGGATATACAAAGGTGCACATATAATCATACTAGCTAAAACAGGTTCACTATTACAAATATACCAATCCTTTCATAGTCTTTCCTGAATCAAATAAGAGTCAAATAAACAGCTGGAAGTACTGCATACTTGATGGAAACTAAGTAGACGCAGACCTAAAATAAAGGTCCATTGACTAGTGGGAGGAGGAAATTCTAAAATTTAATCAGATATCATAACGATATCCATGTTGAATATAAAGGAACTCAACAAACTTCTATAATTTAAATAAAATGAATAATGAAAGTGAACAAGCACGGGACATGCAGTAACTTCTTGCATCCACAATATAGTAATTGTTTATTCAAATAATTTTTTATATACCATCCTAAACTACTAATAGTTTGACACTCCTAAATTACAAAAATTAAACAAATATGAAGATAAACATAAGAGATAGGATGAAGAAAACAAAAGGTCACAAAAGTCTGTTGTAAAATCAACTAAACAAGGATGTTCTCTTCCATTTTCAATCCAAAAAACATCAATAGAGAAGCAGACATGCAAGAGCGGGTTGGATTCATTTACAGTGGCAAAAAGTGTTAGTAGCACAGGCAAGTCAAATTCAAAAAATTCTGAAAACAGTAGCTTAAAGCTTGTATAACCCTGAAGAAACAGATAAGGTAAGGAATGCATAGGAGCATTACTTACCACTTCTATGAGGAGGCATTTTAAATAAGGTTTCTCAGTTCGACGCAAACGCTCCATAGTGATTCTCAAGTACGGCTCAACCCAAACATCAACCTGACCCCTACAGTTTTGGAATACCACCTGAATTAGCTTAGGTGCCGACTCAATATCACCATCCTCGAGATTTTTATCAGCCATGACCTGTTATTGATCAACACAAGCATTAGCTAGAAACTCAATATCAAGACGAGGCTGGAATTCATCTAATCAACTCACCGATGAAATCATGTTCCAAAGGCTTTGCTGATAATCTGGTTCCTTACAAGTAAGAAAATGTGTTGTGCTTCTGGATATGTAGTTATCTAATGGCACCAAAATATCTGGATATTCAAAAAGGTATGAGAAAATGTGAAGGAAGCTAACCCAAACAATCGGCGATGGGGACACATAATCTAATGTTTAAACTAGAGACCCATCAGAGGTATAGAAAATAAAGGAAATAGCCAGGCATCAGAACTAGTATTCAGGCATGTGATCAGATCAATTGCAATGCAGCAAAGAATTGCTTCCAAGAAAAACAAAACAAAATAACTCTGAAAAAATGGTACAGTAGTTAATATTGATCTAAAAAGTAATAATCCAATAATCACACAAACTGAATAAAATCAGTCTTTTGGAGGATAAAACAAATTTTGCATGTTCAAATAATCTGGTTAAGCACTGTATTTACAGAGGACCAAATAATAAATAAATATTTATTTACTTGTTAAATAAATATTAAATATACTAATTTAATTTTTTACTTGTTAAATAAGATCAGCGGTAAAAGGGAATGGTGGACATTTTTTGCCCAGGGCGCAATTAACTCCATTAAGTACCCACCTCAACGGTTGCACATTTTCACTTTGATTATTTAAATAAAGCTAGAACTAGCAGCTTATGAATACCACAAATAATCATTAACAAAACAAGAACATCAAAAGACTACTAGATGAGGATATAAGACGGTAATGCAAGGAAATTATAGTAGGATACAATCATATTTTTCACAAAGCACACCATGAAGGTTAAAAAAATATCATGTAAATCATGTGTGGTCATTAAACAAGCACAACAATATTTATTGAAAAAAATGAAAGACATGCAATGATGAAAAGACTTCTACAGCAAAAGTAAAGATTCATACTTGGGAAAAAGTCGATTGCCCAATCAGCCAAAGCTTCTATCATTAACGGCCAAAGACTCCACATTTCGAGTGATATAGTGGGTGAAAAGAATGTCATATAAGAGACAATCTCCAAAACTTCTTCAAATACCTCTGCAAAAATATGTAGTCTTTAGAAAAAGGAAACAATATTTACTGAAGTACTCATCAGAAGATTTTGATCTCTTTTTAAACACTAGAAATGTTACAAGTATTCAACTCTAAGCTTCCTCAACCAAATCTTTGCCTCACTATTCAACCAACTTTATACTCTCTCCCATTCAAAATATATGTGATCCTAAGCTCGTGCACACATATTAATAAATATATAAACTCTCAATTTTACCCTTCATTTATTACTTTGAAAAATTTAATCAAACTTTAAACTAATTAACATTTAAATATTTTAAATTAATGTCAAGGGCAATTTTGGAAAAACTACATTTAATTTACATTGAAAATCCCAAAACGACATCTAAATTAAAAATAATTCGAAAAGTCAAAACAAAATATATTAAAAATGGGAGGGAGTAGAGGTGTCACTACGAAACAGCTGGATCATAAGGCTAATGATTTGATGGTTTAACATATGAAATTCAGAACACAGCAATCATATGGTAGGCTTGGATAAAGTTGATCCTTACAATGTAGGTATATAGCACAAAGTGTGGAAATTAAACATTTGTCTCCTACAATATCAAAGTCAAAAAATTCCGAACTACTATGACAGCCATAGAATTCTACTAACATATGAAAATGCTTCACAAACAAACAAAAAAACAATAGAACTTCCAAAAATTATACGAAAATTTGTTCAATAATTAAATGTAATGTATTTGAGATATCATTACAAATTTTAATTAAAAGATGAATTTCAGGAAATTAAAGCACGTTGTAGGAATTCCTAGGTCACTAATAGCACGATAATGAATAAAAATGTGATAGCTACCTTGTCCATCAGTGGTGAGCATCCGGCTCATTATTGGCAATAAAGTTGGCTCAATGTGTGCAAAGAGATCAGGGAGTCTGCTGACTGACTCAAGGATTGTGCTTATAGCACGCAAACAACCAACAGCAGCTAGGGCCCCAGGATCATCACCTTCTTCGTCCGCTTCAGAAGAATTCATGCACTTCCAAAATGCAGCAGCCTGAAAATAAAAGGTTGGTGATTTGAAAGTTGACAAAATAATCAATTCAAGGTATCTCGAAAGCCAAAATAAGTGTAAAAGGCTCACCAAATTCTGGCATAATCCAAGTGCATAGGGAGCCATCTCCTCACCAAACTTGTCCACTATTGTCTCAAGAGTAAACACAAGATCTTCATTCTCAACCTCATTCATAAGTTTAAAAAACTCTGAAAAGTGATTTCACAATATAAAATATAGCTCAGTTAGAATTATGCCCGTCAATGAAGTGCAAAAGAAACGGAATTTCACTAATGGTATACCATCAAGTAGCTGCGGAAGAATTGGTCGAATTTCGCCTAAATCTGTACAACAGAAAAATGAGTGGGACAGGGTCAATTGGTCTAGACATCTCAACAGCGCAGGCAAAGAAACATAAAACAAAGAAAAATGTACCATTGCAGGCTTCAACAAATGAGCGTAGTGCAAAGACAGAATCAACACGAACAGGAAGTTCTGGGTCACGCATCCCAGCAACAACGCTGTGTAATGCTCCACGAAAGTTATTGGGATCAGAGAAATTGATATGTGCATATTGCCCTGCAACCCATGTTGCCTACAACCAGGCATAGTTGAAAAGGAATAAAACAAGATCAGTAGCAGATGGAGACAAGAAAGTTCACTTTAACTAGCATAAATCAAAACGTCCACTACAGAGTGTTATTAAAAAAATGAACAAACAAATTATTGGCAACAAGTGTGTGTATTTGGAAACAACTGTGTATGTTTTGAAAACTTCAGAGAAAAAGATGCTTAGAACTTAAAAATCTGCAATACTTCAAAACTGGCTTGGAATATGTAAATTATACCTATAAATGTATGTATGTGTGTGTATACATGAAATAGCAAAAATATATTGAAGACAATGTACCTTAGCTCTAAGATGCCCCACAGGGCTGTTGAACTCAGGGAACACATGTTGCACAAGCATGCGTTCCAGCTCAGATTTGTAAGGTTCAGTCTGCTTAAGTTTATCACACAATGCTCCGATGGCAAGAAGGGCACCATCTTTCTGTCTGTAAGGCTTATATTCGGCTGCAGTCTCATTATATCTAGTTTGAAATAAAGGGGGAAAACTACCATTGTTAGCTATCAAATTATAGATAAAGCAATAAACACAAAATACCACAATGCATACCTCTTAAAAACCTCTACAATAAACAATAAGAACTTTTGAAGGTTCTCCTTTCCACGTTTTCTCACCAACTCACTCACAAAATCCATTGCAGCAGTTCTGGGACTGTACAAGTCCTCAATTATGTCTAAAAACATAAACAAAAACAGATATGAAACTTATTCTAGGAGGTCAAAGATTCAAATTTATAAGATGAGTTTCCCAACACACCATATCCCTTCCTCACATATTCATGTGGGTCTTCATCCCAGAGTCGCTGATCATTGTCACTGAAGCACATCAGGGGAAAGATAATCTCAAAAAGTACAACATCAAGTCTTGGTTGTAGTTGACTGTACATATTATTTTTTGAGATACTGCACAATGAACAAAACCAAAATCAAAATAAGGTCATGGGTAAACTCTAGAAAAACACCAAAGGGTTCGAAGGTCATAACGTAGGTGGTAGTGTAGGGGTTTAAGAGACAAAAAACAAATGTTAAAGATGAGAATAGTGCTATAACAGACTAGGAGATTAAGTTTTACTATGCATACCTGTTGCTGAGGTATTGCAGAATAAGATTTATTACTCTGTCCGGCAAATAGCCACCAACACGGATCACATTCAACAAATTTAGATGGCACTCCAAAATCTTCCCTGCGTAGTTCTTTTGGAACATTTGAGCAAAAGCTTTGTTATCTGGGTTTTGAAGCTTTACATCTCCAAACCTGGGAAACGCATAAATATTAGATTTTAATAAGTTCCATCTGCCAAATAGTCTCATGCTAAATCAGACAATATTTAGCAGTATAAGCATACAAGTATAACTTTACCTAGTATAAAGGCGGTTTAATATATGGACTGTCCACTTCTTAACTTTCCACCAACCCCATGATTTTCTCAGCTCAGGATCAGATGGTTGTCCTTCTACAGGGACAGGCCTCTCCAATATATTCAAGAAGAGAGTCATCCAGGCATTGAATACATTTGGATCAAACAACTGCTTTGGAACCTCTAGCTGAATTAGGCAACCACAAATTAGTTTTAGATAGATATGACACACATCCCAAAAAAGAACTGGACATGTGAGCCAAAAATATATTTGTTATATTCCTTACGTTAGACTAAATATTACAAGTAAACGAAAGTTTAATGTCAAAAGTCACTAAAAATAAGATGCCTGAGAAAAAGGTTTAAAAAATAATGAGAAGCAGACATGGCCCAAGAATATTTCAGTCGTGGAAACTGGGTTTTTTCTAGATGACATGAAAGTTGAAAAATAAAATTCTTCATGCCCTAATCAAAACATTTGAAGGAAGCTTAAACAACAGGAAATACATATCAACATACATAGATAGAGGACCAAAATATTTTGCAAATCAGCTTGATCAAATCTGCCACTTCAATAGAAGGGTTGGAAATCTGAACAAGCCGGTTAAATATGTTAAGAAGATGAGGAAATGTTTCTGAGACAATGTGATGCACGGGTGTTCTTTCCTCGTCTGATTTGAACCTGCCAATTGTTAAATAAGGAAAATTAGCACAATAGAAATGTTCGCATACGCATCTATTAATGCAAGGGCACAGGTAAAAAAAGTTCTCTTCATAGGAGCCATTGGACGAGGAGATTCAACATATATGAGTTACCTCCTTTTACGTATTGCTAAAAAAATACCACACACAATTGTTCCATCAAATTAAACCTCATGGTTTCACCTCACAATCAATATTGTGACAAGATGAGTTCAACAACTGACAAATTCTAGACAAACTAATCCTGATCATGCAGAATTGTAATCATTTTAGATGGATTTTGAGTAATTAAATTTATGATCATGTATTTATATGCACACTTATACTGCAAGTTTGTTTGATGATAACAAGAGCATCACTTCTCCGCGGCATAAGGATATGAAGAAAATTATACATATACAAACGTGAGCTTATGACTTATGAGTACTCAAACTACATAGGACAATAGGTTCATAAAAATATACAAGACGTGAAATAAATTAAGAAGGAACAAATGATTGAAGGAAGAAAAATAAAAACATAGTCATCAATGACTCTCATAGCAGGAACTTTGCACACAACATGACAAATAAACCAACATTAATATTACTGTCAACACAAGCAAGAGATAAGATATTTTAAAGAGAAAACTTAAAATAAACCCACTCGTATTTTCTAGAAAGGATTCTGAGGACAAATAATGCTCCATAAACTTGCTGATCCTGCAAATTATGCTTCACCCAATGCAAAAGAGTTGGCCACTGCTCTGGGTAATCCGCATGTACAATTGTCTTCAAGCACTCACCCAGCTGTACTCTGTTTATAAGAGGAGATTATACCAAAAGTTAGTTAAAGATGGTCGTCCCAACTAAGTATATGAGGAGATTATTCCAATAGTCACTCGATACCTAAGAAGTGGAGGAACTTGAGCAACAAAATTGAGAACATTCTGCCTCACCGCTTCTTTGTCCTCTGGAAGGATCTTTGATTTTTCACCTATTAGGACACCATCGTCATATTTTAATATCAAAATAGATAAACAGAACTTGTACATTACTAATGATCTGGAAAGCTCAATATATATGCAAGAGTATGAACCCTTGGTTTTATTTAGATTGTTTTCCTGGAATATAGAGCGCAGAGTTCCTAAATGGGAACCTTCATGACAGCTAAAAGAATATCAACAAAACACCTAAGATTAACTTCTGCGACAAAAGTCTAAAATCAACACTGTAAAACCAGCAACAATTAGCTACAACCAAATAGCAACTCCTGAAAAACTGTGATGGAAGGAAAAAAAACTTTTAGATTTGAAATGTATATCGATGAAAGCGTAAACTAACCCGGGTCATGAGGATCCCAGTTTTTGGCAATGAAATTCTTGAAGGAAATGCTCGCCACTTGTCTGACCGCCATGTCGCAATTCCCTTCTACTATTATCTGCAACAGTCTCACCAAATGCTGGGGCACATACTGAAACTGCAGCAAACCAACACACAACAAAATTAATCAATCACAGATTCACAGTTGACTTTCAATTCTTTCATAAGCTCCGACAACCCAAGTTCCGACATAATTAATCACAGTCCTCACTGACTAAAAAAGCATGTTTCAGATTGTGCAAACTTATACAAAAACTACCTGATTCAGACTCTCTTCGGCGGCTTTCCGTTCACTGGGATTGGGGCTGAGTGCGCCCTGCAGGATCACCACCAAGCTCTGAAGATCCATCTCGCCGGAAACACTCCGATTCCCGATTCACCGGTGAACGAAAAACACGAAATCGGGTAAAGGTTGAAATCCAGAACCCAGAGAAGATTTCCGGATGGAATTATTTTTGCCGGTGTATCTTCCTAGGGCTGAGAGAGAGGGACAGCGGGATATGAGTGCGTGCGCTCTGAGTATTTAAATGATTAGGGTTTAGTGAGAGTTGTTTAACGAACACTGTGTATATCCACACTGCACTGTATATAGCGTGCACTTACTCGCCTAATGTTTTATTTTTGTAGAATTCATAAATAGTAATTTTAATAATTCCAAATAACCCATATAATTATTTATAGTAAGCAGAATAATAATTTAATTTAATAAAACAATTAATCAGTTCACTCTCAAAAATATTTAATCCAAAAAACATAAAATAAAAACACATTATTTTATTTTCCAAATATATTGGTGGGAATCTATCATTTATTATATTATTATATGGTAATTGATGTATAAGATCTAAAAAAAATAACAAAATCATCAATTACATATTTAATTAAATAAATGTATTTAAGATGTGATTGCAATTTAATGATACTATAATTTAAATTTTAAAATTGTTAGATAATAATTCAAAACAATTCATATGTGTTAATAAATAAATAAAAAATTGATACTCAATGATAATTTGAAATTATGAGACACTATTATTTTTTTATGCACTCATTAATCATTATACTAGAAAGAAAATTGTAATTTTTAATTGATATATATTTAAAAAAATGTAGTAAGAATATAAAAAAATTATGTCATTTTCATTGTCCACAATAATATGTATATATAAAATTAAAATAATTACAACATTTTCAATTGTAAGCAAATTTCCTACATGACAAAATTATATATAAGTACACAATTATAAGACGATTTATAATTTTTTAGAGATAATTTTAGTATATCAAATATTTGATACTATCTAAATTTTAAAAAAAGTATAAAAATGTAGGTCTAACTTGTCACATTTTTTTTAAATAATAATTAATATTTTTTTTATTGTTATGAAATATATATATATATATATATATATATATATATATTTACAAAAATAAATTGATGTAAAATGTGATGATCACACATTTTTTTTACCTTATACTTAATAAGTAGAGGTGTTATTGATTTTTTTTTTTCACTTCAAAAAATAATTGCACCTTATTTTTTCAGTTACAATTAATAATTTATTTACAAAAACTCTAATTTTCATTTTTAAATTATATTTTTTATCATATTATATTATCTATACGTATATAATTTATCCATTAATGCCAAACCAATAAAAAAACAATAATAATATTATGTTCAAACTATAAATTATAAATAAATAAAATTATAAATTCTAAATAATAATATTATTAAACATATTTAAATTATATATAAATTCTAAATAATAATTTAAAATTATATATTTTTATTCATAATTTTAAATATATACGTTTTTATTTCTCTTTCTCAATTTTTTTTTATTATTCCATTAATATTAATTTAATTTCAATTAATCATATCTCATAAAAATCGATTTCATCCTATTTCCTAATCCATAGTTAAAAAAAATTATCAAACTTTTTCAGGTATATTATTTTTTCTTGATATAAATTTTTATTTTTCTGAACATTAAATCGATTATACGTTCTTTTATTTATTCATTTTTTTTCCTCGATTTTTTTATTTTATGTATTAATTATAATTTCTTTCGCAGATTCCAGAATCAATGTCCAGATATTAAATATGTTCGACTACATTTTTTTTTATTTTTAGTTTATCCCTAATTTAATTCTGTAAAATTTGTTTTGCAGGTTAGTACATTATATTAATATAATTGCATTTGTGTCATCATATCTCTTTCATGTTCACCAAGTAAATTCAATTTATTTTATATTTTTATTTATTTTCTAACTTTATAATTTCTATTTTTTTTTCAATTAATTTTGATTTTCCCTCAATTTATGCTGGATGCGTTTGACACTCGGGGAATGCAGAGACGAGAAAGCGGAATGCAGAGACTAGAAACTTCTCTCACCAGATCTCCTCAATCGGGTAGGATGTAAATCAAGGGATGTGCTCGAGTTTGACACTCGAGGAATGCAGAGACAAGAAAGCGAAATGTAGAGACTAGAAACTCCTCTCTCACCAGATCTCCTCAATCGGGTAAGATGTAAATCGAGGGATGTGCTCGAGTAACAGACAAATGTGGAAGAGAGCCAATAAGTAATCACAGTACTAACTTTATAATATTTAAATGAAAACTCTCTTACCAGATCTGCTCAATCGGGTAGGATGTAAATCGAGGGATGTGCTCGAGTAACAGACTAATGTGAGAGAGAGCCAATAGGTCTAATCCAGTACTAACTTTATAATATTTAAATGAAAATTTCTCATATCCGAGATTAGAACTCTGCGTCGCTGGAGAATTACACCATCATCACCACAGACCTTATCTTTCGGCTATACCCAAGAAGCTTACATTCTATAAATTATATCAAGGTACGAGCTTTATAAATTTAATGAGAGTTCGATTATTAAATAAAATAATTTCTTAGACCATTAATAAAATTTTTGTGAAATACGTTGGAGATTAAATAAAATTTTAAATTATTTCAAACAAATAAATCACGTGCATCGCACGAACAGTGATACTAGTTTAATTAATAACTCAAAAAATAAGCATTTTTTTAGTTTTCAGCGTGAATAATTTGTTGAAACAAAAAAAAAATATCTAAAGTTTTTAGCGTAGGCATAAATGAGTCCCTATATCGTGCAACTATATGCACAATACATCGTACATGCATATTATTTAATAATAAAAATACAAATTAAATTTGTAATTTAGCGTTAAATCTTTAAATAAACAAAAATTCACCATGAAATAAAATAAATATGGAGATCATTTAATAATAAGAAATACAAATTAAAATTTTAATTTAGCGTTAAATTTTTAAATAAACAAAAATTTATCATGAAATAAAATAAATTTCATTCGATACAAAATATAAATTTAAAGCGGTATTTAATTTCTACACGTAATAAAAAAAAATCATTTTTTAATTTATATTAATATTATTAATATTCATTATATATTAATATTCATTATAAAATCAAATATTCATCATGTAATAAATGAATCTTCATTTAATGTAAATCAAATCTTCATTATCGTACTTCAAATATAGAATTTTCAACAATTTTATTTACAATAAATTAATTTCTACACGTAATAAAAAAATCATTTTTAAATTTATATTAATATTATTAATATTCATTATATATTAATATTCATTATAAAATCAAATATTCATCATGTAATAAATGAATCTTCATTCAATGTAAATCAAATATTCATTATCGTACTTCAAATATAAAATTTTCAACAATTTTATTTACAATAAATTAATCAAATATTATCACATAATCATAAATCTTCATAATAAAAATATATATCAAAAATAATTTCCACAAATCTTCATCTAATAATACAACAATCTTCGTTATCATATAATTTTCAACATTAAAAAAAATGAAAAATTATTCTTAAATAAAAAAAAAAATCTTATATTATATTAAGTATTACGCAAAAAAAATAAATTGAATAAACTAATTAATTTTTATATCACGCAAAAATATATCGAGAGAAAAAAAAAGAAAAAAGATAAGAAAAAGAGATATATTAGAAAATCAAATAAATAAATAAATTTAAATTGAAATATTAATCAACTAGATGTACCATGCTTTGTACATCTAGTTGTACGCTATAAATTGCCGGCATAAATAGTTTGGGCAATGTTACTTCAGCCCATTACATTCTGTCTTACTTCTGCCCATTAATTTTTGTCTTACTTCGGCCCATTAATTCAATTAGAGCACAGAAGGATTTAGGGTTTTGTTGGATCCGCACAGGTGCATTCACAGCTTACGCATCAGGCTCAGCTGCTTTTGCAACGCAGAACACCCATCGTAACATCGCGTCTTCTCCGTCTCAACCATGGCGAACAGTGGTTACCTTCTTCATCCCTGAATTTTTAATTATTTACCAATGTTATTGTTGTTGAACGATCGACGAATTTCCTGTGGGTTTGTTCAGCTGCTACTAAATCGTTTCTGCAAGCGGCATCGACGGAGGAGGTTGCAACCCCTCTCAGAGTCGTTCAAATCGAAGGGCTGGTGCGTTAATTTCTGATATTTTCCGTTGGTGTAAATTCTTGTTTTTTGGACGAAAATTTTAAACAGGTTCACATTGTGCCAGATCTTATGATTTCCTGTTTGATACATATTGACTGTTTGTTTGTCTGATTTCATCGTGTTTCACAAGGCCCGGTAACAGTCGATCAATGCTTATGTTACCTAACCACTGGATTTGCTTACTGAAAACAGGTTATTTTGAAAATCATAAAGCACTGCAAGGAGTTTTCGCCGGCTCTAGTTACTGGCCAGCTTCTCGGGCTGGACGTGGGCAGTGTTCTTGAAGTCACCAATTGTTTTCCATTTCCGGTGTGCATAATTTATTTGGCTGTTATCTACTTTGTTACTCTGGCTCTTCATTATTCCTCTTGGTCCATACATTGAAAATTTATGGCATAGTGTAGTATATGATGGTTACCGAAAATCTGAAATAATTATGTTTCAGGTTCGTGAGGAAGATGAAGAAATTGAAGCAGAAGGGGCTAATTATCAGCTTGAAGTGATGAGATGCCTGAGAGAGGTCAATGTCGACAACAACACTGTTGGATGGTGAACTACTCTCCTCTCCGTAATTGACATTTGACTTTTGAGTTATTCGCATATTTTTATTTTCCTTACAGACATTGCCCAATTATGTTCCAGGTATCAATCAACTTTGTTTGGCTCCTTCCAGACTGTTGAATTGATTGAAACTTTTATGAATTACCAGGTAGGCTATTCATTTTGTATATTCTGGCATATCTTCCAACTAGTTATTTTACCTTGAACTAAAACTCACATTTAATAGTACCAATTGTTATCAAAGAACAATAGTTGTTGATTTGGAAATATTTCTTCTATCATTTTGTTTGAGAAATAACCTAGCTCTGTTTAAGTTACTGTTCTTTTGGTGCTGAGGCTTTCTTTTATTGCACTTTCTTAAAACTTCATATCAAAATAGGTAGAGTTATAAAAATCATGCTTAAGCAAGATGTCCTTTTAAAAGATGACAAATGAATAAATTTTGCTTGTAATTTCATTCTTGAGTTGTTCTGGCCAATGGGAATAAGAACACTAGCGCATTCTCTTTGTCATGCTTGATCAACAACACAATTCCCTAAACATTTGCATGTTTTTTTGTAAGATTGATATTACTCCTACCTTTTTTGATGATGTTAATTTGAGATTGAATTGTTATCTCTAACTGGCGTATGCTTATTAGGTTGTAAGCTAACTGTCAGCTCCTAGTTACTCGATGCTACTAAAGTAGTACACTAGTACTAATAGCTCTTCTGTGTCATTAGTTACAGGCTTGTAGCTTGTGTTATTCATACCATGCTGAATGAAATTCATGGTCATAATTTAGTTTTATGTACATAAATTATAAGACCTTATCTGGTTGCAGGAAAATATTAGACGTTGTGTCTGCATCATTTATGATCCGTCACGATCTAACCAAGGTGTCCTAGCTCTGAAGGCACTGAAGCTTTCTGATTCATTCATGGAACTCCACCGAACTAACAACTTCACTGGGGAGAAGTAGTTTTACTATTGTTACTTCTCAAAATAGTAGTCTATAAATGTATTGTTTTAAATGAACATGTGAAATACTCACGTGTAACAATCTCTCGCTTGTCAGGTTGAGAGAGAAGAATCTTTCTTGGGTGGATATCTTTGAAGAGATCCCTGTAAGCTTTTTTTGTGTTCCATTAGTTTATACAATTTTGCAAGTTAGGCTGTTACTTAATTGAATGAAAAGAACTTATGACATGCATAAATTCTCCCTCTCTTAAATATTTTATTACCTCCCCCCCTCCCCGTTTAAAAATTAGATATGGTGTGGGTTAATTATAGTAAGATTCAAGATTACAGTTATTCAGGAACTGACCAATGCCTAGGGCTCGGCCGCAAATTAATACTGATATGCTAATTATGTTTTTTTCTTATCTTGGCAGATTAAAGTGTCAAATTCTGCTCTTATTAGTGCTTTCATGACTGAGCTCGAAACTGATAGTCCTGTTACCCAGGTAATGAAAATTTTATTGGAGGCCCTTTCCATTACTAATGCAAGTAATGTTAGTAATTTCGGTATGTTATTGTATTATAGTGCGATTATGAAAGGTTGCAATTGTCAACTAGTCCATTTCTGGAGAGAAATGTGGAGTTTCTGATTGAATGCATGGATGACTTATCAATGGAACAACAAAAGGTTGGTAATTTTTCTTGCTTTGTACATAGACTACAATATTAGCGCATGTCAAATTAAAACCTTCTGTTTTCCAGTTTCAATTCTACTACAGGAATCTTTCTCGTCAACAAGCTCACCAGCAAACATTTCTTCAGAAAAGAAGGTAACTATTTTCCATGAAGTTATCACTTTTAGCATTATTAATATTTTCTCAAATTTTGAAGTAGTTTCTGTTGAGCGAGAGGATGGACGGATTTCATGGGGTTTCGGATATGGTTTTTGCAAGAAATATTTATTTCTTGTCCAAGACTATGTTAGTAGTATTTAATCATTACTGTCGATTTATACATATTTTCCTTACACATAGGGCTGAGAACATAGCCCGCAAGAATGCTGGGGAAGAACCATTACCTGAAGAGGATCCTTCAAATCCAGCCTTCAAGCCTATCCCTGAACCATCGAGATTGGACAGTTTCCTGATAACCAATCAGATCGCCAACTACTGCAACCAAATTAACGGGTATTTTTTCTGTCTACACCAATTTCTATTAGATTTTTTTTTTGATCAATTTTTTATTTTATTCTAAATCCGTAAAAAACATATTTGTTTGCAGAGTTGCTGGACAAAACTTTAGTCGGCTGTATCTCATGAAGGCGCTCCACGAGAACTAAATGAAGCAGCGTGTTCTCATGTCTCACCAGAGAGGAGAGTCTTGTCTATCTTCTTTTGTTTGTCGTAAACCTTCCTTCAATTCATCAAACAATGACAAGTTAAATCCATGATTTTCAGAATAGGATCAATGTGTAAAAGTTTTGTCCTTTAATTCACTGCGATGGAACAATTTACCTCTTCATTATATTTTGATCAGAATATTTCCTTCTTGTTTTTATAGTAAAATTAACAAAAATATTTAGAAATCAATATTTAATCAAAAATTGAAGAGAAGTACATTGATTAGAAAACAAAAGCAAGTGACAAATACATGTTGAAGAACATATACCAAAAATACAAAACCACTTCTACTCAGAAAACCATTGTTCTGTTAGGAACTGGAGTGTTGATGACCTGTAGTATCTGCACCACTTCCGCCATCGACGGCCTGCTCGAAGGTATCTGCGAAGTACAGACGAGGGCTAGTTTCAGAACCGGAAGAAGCTCCTCTTCCAGGTACTCCCCCATCCTCCGATCCACACACTCCAACACATCTCCTCGTTCGAGCAGAACTCTCACATGGTCGCTTAAAATGACGACATTGTCCTCCCCATACTCGACCGGCCTTCTCCCCGTCACCACCTCGAGTATCAGCACACCAAACCCGTGAACATCGCACTTCTCGTTGACTCTCAGACTCCGGCAAGCAAGCTCCGGAGCCACGTAGCCAGCCGCACTCTGAAACCTACTGCTCACCACATGCCTGTCGAGCTTCGTCAGTAACCTCGCGAGCCCGAAATCAGATATCTTCGGGTTCATGTTCTCGTCGAGAAGCACGTTGCTCGACTTTACGTTGTAGTGTATGATCGGAGGGCGAAACGAGTGGTGCAAGTGGGCCAGCCCCTTGGCTGTCCCCATCACTATCCCGAACCGCTCGGACCAAGTCAGAGGAGCCGAAGACGGCTCGTGTAGTCTCGATTGTAAGCTCCCGTTTTTGGCGAAGTCCGAAACGAGAAGCTGGAGGTGGGGAGTCCAGTAGTATCCTCGGAGAGGGACTAAGTTCGGGTGCCTCGCTTTCCCGAGAACTCGAACCTCTCGGTCGAACTCTTCTTGATACTGAAGAGTATTCGTCGTTATCAGCTTTTTTATCGCCAGCTCACCGAACGAAGCCCTGTAAACGGTTCCGAAGACTCCTTCCCCTACTTCCTCCGCCTTGTCGAGCATCGAATCGAGACTACTCCAATCGTGGGAAGATGATTTCGAGTCGAAGAGAACGAGCTTCCCTGAAGTCAGGCTCGACGATTTCGTCGAGCTGCTCGAGCACATGCTCTCCAACGCCCCGTCGAGCCTCCTCCGAGCCGAAGCGCTCAGCAGGCTTATCACCACCACTCCGACAGCAATGACGGCTGCAGCCGATATCGCAACGATAGCCGAGACACTGAGGAATCTGTGGTGTCTGAATCTCTTCGCAGAGCCCTGATGATCATTTCCGTATGCGTACGGATCGAGGACTAAAGGCTTCGGAACATTCATCACACACGGCTCCTTCAGAACAGGAGAGCAGATGCCCAAGTTTCCCTCTATCGCGCTTGGGTCGATGGTCGGAAAAATGCCTTTATCTGGTAGCCGGCCGACGAGCCTGTTGTGAGAAATGTTCGCAATCAGAAGGCTTTCGAGTCCCCCGAGCTCCCGAGGAATCTCCCCGCTCAGCCGGTTCACTTCCAGCTTCAGAATCTCGAGTTTGCTCAGCGACGAAATCGACTCGGGTATCGGGCCGGTCAGGTTGTTGTGCGATAAGCTCCTGTTTTTAATAAACGAATAATGCATTCAATCAACGAAGCGAGTATGAATTAGTAAAGACGACGTGGACTCACAGTAAGTTCAAAGACGAGCACTTCCCGATTCGATCAGGAATCGGGCCTGTGAGCGAGTTCCCGTCGAGCTGAAGTATAACCAAGCTTCCGGAATCGCATATCTCATCCGGGATCGATCCGATGAAGCCGTTGTTCCGAAGATCCAATACAGAGAGATTCCGGAGGTCCGGTGGAATCTTCGATTCCAGGTGGTTCCACGACAGATTCAATACTCGAACTGTCGCCGAGAGGTTCGGTGGGATGATTCCGGAAAGATTGTTTCTCGAAAGATCGATTTCCTCGAGCCTCGAATCGAACAGTTCTTCCGGTATTCTCCCGTCGAACCCGTTTTTCGACATGTCCAAACGCTCCAACGCGTTTAGTTTCCCGATCCATGTAGGGAAGCTTCCGGCGAAGAAGTTGTCGGATAAACGGAGTGAGACGAGCGAATTCAGCCTCCGGAAAGACTCCGGAACTTTCCCGGTAAAGAGGTTGCTTCCGAGGTCGACCCGATTCAAGTGTGGGCAGAGGCCGATGTCTTCCGGCAACGACCCCGAGAATCGATTCCCGTTTAAATCCAGCTCCTTGAGGTTGTGAACGGCCGATATCCCGACTGGGAGCTTCCCGGAAATCGCGTTGTTCGAGAGGTCGAGCGTTCGGAGCCTTTTCGATTTCGACCAGTCGAATTTCATCTCCCCGGAGAAGCGGTTACCGGAGAGGTTGAGGTGGTTGAGCGTTTCGCATTTCGAGAGGCCGGTCGGGACGGGCCCCACGAGCTCGTTCCGGGCTAACGAAACGTGTCGAAGTGATGATGAAAACGTGCTTATTTCCGGTAATGCCCCCGAGAGGGAGTTGTGGGAGAGGTCGAGATACTGGAGAGTCGAGAGGAGGGCGGGGGGGATGGCCCCCGAGAGGGAGTTGTGGGAGAGGTCGAGGGTTCGGAGGTTTCGGACGAGGGTTAGGTCGGGGTTGACCGGTCCGGTGAGGTTGTTGTGGGAGAGGGTGAGGGAGGATAGTGAGTCGAGACGCTCGAGGCCTTTGCATCCGATTTTGCCGGAGAGGCGGAGGTTGTCGAGGGAGAGGGCCCACACGCGGCCGTTGCCAGGGTGGCACGTGACGAAGCGCCATGAGCAAGGGGAAAGGTCGTCTTCGTTCCAGGAGTCGAGGGAACCAGAGGGGTCTTGGAAGCTCGATTTGAAGACGATGAGGCCGAGCACGTCGTCATTGAGATCGAGGGTCGTCGTCGTTGTCTCTACACGAAAAATCGAGAGAAGTGATATGGAAAAAAACAGGAGCATTGCAACACAAGGACTCCTCTTGATCATGGTTGTTGGTGGTGTGTGAAATAAGGGAGACAGAGAGAAACAGAGAGGTTGTTTTTTGTGGTTTTTTTTTTCAGTTATCCAGTGAGGCTGAGCTGAGGAAGTGAAAGTGGTGGTGGATATGTATTGTTATATATATGATTGATTTCATCATAATGTGTTTAATGATAAAAGTCATGGAGAGACAGGAATCTAAGCAGAATGTTTTTTGTAGTGGAAAAAAGTATTTCTAATAAAATATTCAATTTATTAATATAAATGGATGGTAAGTTTTTAACATGGTATCAGATAGTGTTAAGTGGAATTTAAGACTGATTGAATACTTGAATTGAGCATTGTAATGTTTAAAATTCGAACATGTGTATGCGAGTATTTATGCAATTGACCAACGAACTAATCTCATTAAAAGAAAATATATATCATTCAAATTAATTAAACACTTGTTGATTTTTTCCAAAGAAATTTGATACACTAATATAAAATTAATTAAACACTTGTTGATTTTTTCCAAAGAAATTTGATACACTAATATAAATGTTAAGTTAATATTATAATTTTAATATTTTACATCTACGATAGAGTGAAATGAAGATCAATGTAATATTTTTGTTTTTATTATAAATTAAGTAGATTGATTTCTCATTCTCTAGACTCAATTGTTTTTTTGTTGGGAATGAAATATAAGTAAAATTTACGAATCTAAGAAATACTACTGTGTAGTGTCCAAATGTGACAGATACATGAATTTATTACAGTGGGAGTTTTGTACATTTCGATTTCTTTTTGTGTCGTTTGTTATGTCATCTGCTGTTTTGTCAGTTCACTTTCACTTCAGTCTTGTGAATTGTTTTTCAGGGCACAACTATTTTGTATTGTTGTTGTATTGCTACTTGCTTAAGGAATCAAATTCAAAATTTAAATTATAAATTATGATTAGATATCATAACTGAGAATTTGAATTAAACTTTGAATGATGAAGTCTGAGATACCAGTAGTTGAATACTTTAATTGTGTCGAATGATTAAAAAAATTAAGTACAAATATAAAAGTAAAATGGTGTTTTTATATAATAAAAATAAAAATAATTTATTTATTTTTATGGACTATTAAACGAGACGTATATCATTGATCTAAATTCACATAAATTTATATAAATTTTGTTCAATTTTTCATTTTATTATATATTTTTATTTTTTACTATATTATACTTTCTGTCTCGACTGTTTTTCAGAGTTTTCTTTGTAATTACAAAGAAAGCTAAAGACGGAAGTAGTACTGTATTATATTTTTCAAAATAGAATGTATTACTACTATCATTCAATTATTCACAATTATACACTCAATTAATTCACAAAAACACATTTTATTTTTCACAAAATTAATATTTAATTTTTTTTTTTAGTATAGGTCAATTGCATACCTAAGAACATTTAATCCTCAATTCGAGTGCTCAACCAATTGAGCTAACAACCCTACAATATTTAATTGTTTACAATGTGTATTGTTCACAAATATCTAATGATTTCTTTACAACATATATATTGTATTTTTCAGAGGTAAATTTACAATTTTACATCGCCTCAACTAATTTGCCCTAATTATACGGAAGGGTTCGTTTTATTGTTGAATATAGGTACAAAAGTGAATATTGTATTTTTGAGTGATGACAAAAGGTAGGTCACATGGTGCATATGGGGAGTCACGGGTGAGCACACCTCCTCCTATCGGTCTTGTTGGGAAATTGGAAATATAGGAAATCGACTGATTGTGGTCCCACACACACCCCCTCACCTCTTTCTTATCTATTGCTATTCTTATTCATTCTCAATTTCAATGAATCCCCATCACATATGTTTATTTTCATGATTGAAAAATATTCTACTACATGAATTGGTGATAGATAGTACATAACATACTTGATTCAAATATATTATGAGATTGAAATATCAATTTGTTATACTCTTTCCTTCCCATTCTGAAAAGTCTGCATACTTTTTTTTTTAATTAACAAAAAAGGAGTAATACATAACAACTTGATGCAAATACATTTCGAAAGACAATTTATACTATGAATGAATGCACATTATGTATCGATGAATAGTTCGATCACAAAAGTACAAAGAACTTGGTTATAATCAGAAAAACGGTGAATTCGACATGTATCATAAGTATAGATTTAGGGTTCAAAGAATTGTTCCTCAAAATATAATTTAGGGTTCAAAGAATTTAGGGTTCATCTTTCTTTCAAAGCACTATCTTAGTAACTATTGGTCTGCGCTTCGATTTTCCGTTAGAAACCTTAGCTTGAACACAACAATCGAAACACATCATGCTTCAGGCACACAAGTGATTTACTATCGATAAACTACCAATGAAGCCGCGAGCTGGCAGCTCGCATAAGTGGGTGACCAAAATATATCCCAAAGGTCAATGCGGTTATCGTTAAATACGGCAATCGCAGAAACTCTTTGAGGTAACCCTCTGGCAACTTCTGGCGTCCATCGAGAATAGCAGCAAACGGAACTACGCTAGTTCTCTTCTTCACATCTTCAAAAGCTTCACCGTATCGAATGGCTAACCTTCGATCTCCGTTCCAAACACCAAACAGATGGTGTCCGATCAAACCCACAGAAGCTGCCACTGCAACCGAATTCCCAATCCAAACTGTGTGAGCGAGGCACCAAAGCACTTGTCCCGCCATCTGCAGCAGTAAAACGAGAAAAAAAAATTATTCTCAGTTTACTTCAGTTGACTCATTCAGTTCAGTCCAGACATATTAAGTTCAGTTCAGCTAGTTTCAGTCCAAAAGAACAGGTCTTTAGACCGATTAGTATCATTAGGTCCTTAATTAAGTGCGGCAAAGTAAACAAGATGATGAACATATTCCAAATATTATTTTTCTTAGTTTACATGAAACAATCAGCTCAGTTGTAGCATTACATTATGAAAGCAATAATCTTTATGTATATTCGTTTTGTACCTGTGGGTGCCTCGTGATTCTCATTATTCCCGTTTCCCATAGATGCATTTTGGGCTTGTCGACTGCTGCGACCTCTAATAAATTGAAGGTCGATGGATAAAGGAAAAAGAAGGAAATAAAGTTAGCAAACCAAATAGCTTCGTGCAATCCAGTAACACCCTGAAGTTGCCACAGCTGCACACCGTCGTATCTGTGGTTGATGAAATAAACCTGCCACGATTAAGATCATCAAATGCTGGAGTTCCTATGACACGCAACAAAAACAATAACCCCAAAATACAAATAAAAAAAGAACTCACGATAGTGCTAACAGCTAATGGAAGAGATGTCCCGGCAAATAATACACGGAAAGCTCGTTCTCCGATGATTTTCTCACCTGTGTCCCTAAGGCTAGCTAAGCCACTGTGGACCACTGCAAAGATGAGGGTAAGGAGTAACATGACAACCTGCACATACATAGATGACGCCGGCAACGATCAGTAAGTGAATTTAATCAATGGAAAGAGAAACAGTCTACAACAAAATACAGAGTACTAAATTTGCTAAATTTCATTACATTGGGGAGATTATGCAAATTTATGTTCCTCAACCCGATTTCTCAAATGTCGTCAAATACTAAAATTTGAGAACATTTTAGATACCACACAAAAATATGAGAACTAATTTTTTCTCATTTTTCAGTAGCAGAATTACTGATATTTTTTAAGTCAAAAATGGAAACTTTTTTGCTCCTATTTCACCCTTCTTTACAATCAAATCAAACATATAATTATCAATGGTTCAAAAGCACCTCAAGGAGATACTCAGAAGTCGAAAGAGGCTCAATCAGAGCGTGTTTCACACATCATGTCACTCAACATATTAGCTACTTACGCGATGAGCAAACACCAAGTTACATGGATTTAAGATTCAGGTTGCAATGTATTTCAATCAACTCTAACATTAACAACTTTGATCCTACCGTTTGGACCGTGATCCAAGTTTCAAGAAACACCATTCCACACCATCCCCATTAAACTAACAAGAGCAACACCAACCGATAATCGCTCCAATTCAAGAACTCTAAACACCATCACCGAAAAGCGATAATAACAAACCACTTCATAAAAACAACCTAATAATTTTTGAAAACATGATGAAGGTTAAAAGTCGACAAAGGGAGAAGCGGAGCAAGCTCAAACCTCGGGGCTTTCGGATACGGTGGAAAGGGTATCGATCAATGTTTTACCAAACCCAGTGGAGTTGTCGATCCAGGCAACATCGAGAACATACAGCACGCCCCCCAAAACCGCGGTGAAGTATATCCACGAAGACACCTTTTGATCGGCCAACACAAATTCGGCGGAATCTTCCCCCACCGGCGGCGGGGAATCTTCGACCCCTTGGGCTTCTTCGGTATTCGCCACCGATACGGGTCTCCTCGATTTCAGAGGGCCGTTTTCGAAGTGGGCTCTGGAGGGTTTGACTTGGGCGGTGAGGGTTTTGAGGTGAAAGTAAGAGCGTTGACTGCGAATCGAAGGGGCGAATTTGGGTTCGGGGAGACGGCGTGAAGAAAGGGGGTGGGAGAGGAGAATCGAGGAGGAGTACGACGCCATCTGAAGCTCTCGAAAGCCAACTCCAATGGCGTATGTGTGTGATGGAACTTGGAAGGTGAATTCTTATATGGAATTTGGTACTGTGTTTTAGGTGCAGGGACGATGGAATTGGTTGCTGACGTAATCCAGTGAGGAGTTGAGCTTGCCTTCTTAATTTAGTTACTATATTTACTCTTTTTCTTTTTTCAGTGTAATTAATAGGCTTTAATGGGCTTTAATAGATTTTTTTAAAATAATTTCAATGGAGTTTCAAACTAATAAAAACATTTCTTTAAATTTAAATTATATCCATAGATATTTTATTAAAAAAATATATTTTTTATTTGAATATATTCATTTCGTCACAAACTAATTATGCACATTTTTTAAATGTCTCAACTTGATAAACACATCCTTAAAAATAAATTTATTTTTTTTCACTTTAAAATACTATCCCTTCTCTTCTTTCCATAAAAGATAAGAGATTCTTGTGAGCACATAAATAATAAAAAATGTTAGTTTTTAACAAAAAAAAAGTAATTTTAACGAAAAAATAAAAAATAAAAATATATTTTAAGTTGAAAAATAAAATAGTTAAGAGTAAATTCTAAAAAATACGTGGATAAAAGTTACTCCTATTAAAGAAGGAAGAGATATATAATATGTTTACATTATTGATCTATATTATTCATTCTTAAAAATAAAATATTTATTTCATTTTAATATTCTAATATACTACAATTTATTCATTATATTTACAATTTTTTTATTAACCATACTATAATATTTTATTAAAAAAACACAACTTTAATAATTTATGAACCGTATGCTTTGCTTACGTACGCAAGTAAATTAAACGTTGAAATTTGAATAAAATAAATAGATAAAACTTTGATATCAAACGAGTCACACTACAATTTCGCAAACCGACAAGTTTCTAATTTATTTGACGATTTTCGCATTGCACGTCCAACTGATTTCATGATTCCGAGGGCTACTGAAGACGACGGGAACGAATTCGCTAGCTCTAGAACGATCGGCCGCCTGCCGGAGCTTTCGACTTAAGCGAATGCACATATTTACAGTTGGGACAAGACGGGGAAGAGGTAGAGAGCATGACAAGAAGATGGCAGTTTGAACAAACTAACGCCACCATATTCGAATCCGACGGCTCGTAGTAGTTCCGCTCGTTGCTGCTGCTGCTACCGCTCGTACACCCGGTCGATGACATCATCTTCAGCTCCAGCCCGAGCCCGGGCAACTCATGCACATCTCCGGGCCTGTTCCAGCTCTTCCTCGACGTCTCTCTGTTCACATAGTACATTCTCCCCGACTGCAACAAAAACAAAAACAAAATTAAAAAAAAAAAAACAAAAAAAACGATCAATGTCTACGCTATTAATCGCTACTCACTTGGAGATCAAGGCATTGCTCCCAGTCGGAAGGCAACGGCTGTTTAAGCTGAAGGTCGACTATGGTCGTGTCGACGACACGACCATCGTCGGCACTCCATTTTCTCTTCAACGAAGGGCTCGCTTCGCTTTCACCGCCGTGGACCGGGGACAGTTTAGTAAATTCCATGCAAGTGTTATCAGCCTGGGAGGGGTGCTGTTAGGCATGCAAGAAGAACTAAAGGGGGGAGGGAAGGGAGCTTATAATAAGAGTGAGGAAACGCTGCATTGAATGAGGGGGCAGGCCAAGAGCATTAAATGGTGACCAAGTAGTTCGTCTCTTTAATGCACAAATCCAACTAACATCACACCATTAATGCATTTATAGGCGTCATACATATCATCGGCATACCTCAGAATTTATGATGGCTCCGAGAAGTTGTTACCTACGTAACGTACCTTAGCTTGCACGGACGAGCGAATGCTTCGTTCCTTGTCGAATAAGCAACGACCCTCGAGGGTAGTGTATCATCTGATCGGAACCAGGGACAAGACTTTGGAGCAGTCGAAGAAAAATAGTACTCCATATATATAAAATCAATTGTTACATGGAATATATAAGTTGGAGAAAGTTCTCACACCTCTTGAAAAATTTGTCAACTACAATACTCAATAATATAAAAGTTTTTCAGTACGCCATAAGATGATTTAATCCCCTTCACCTCGCTGACAAGTGACAATCCATGATTTTGACGATCTAAAGCGCTGATCATGGTCTCGGGCAACTTTCTAGTGGTCAACCAGAGCTCCTTCTTAACTGATTAAGAAGCTGAGAAAAGTCCGAGTACGTGCAATTAGCAATGAGTGGTCAACCATGTGATAAAGCACTGAAGAATTACACATTTACACTCTTGCTAAAGCATACTCACCAGCACAGGGTACTGTAAAATCCAACCAAATACCGGGATCTGATATAGAAACACCTTGATCGAGGGCCAGAAACCACTGGGCAGCACACCACGGAATATATTAGTGGAGACTAGAAGATACCACGTAAAAAGGTTAAATAAATCAATCAGGAGGAATCCTTACCTAAAAAGGACAAAGCAACCATAAAGTTCCACGACTATACCAAGTACTGGCCAACGGACAAAGATAAAGAATATTCCAAGAAGAAATGAAACTGAACCCTGTTGGATGGCAAGCGATTAGGAGAGAGCCAAAATTTATTCAATTTAAAGACATACTACTATAGATTTTGAATAACTATTAAGACTGTTGTGTTGTAATACTGGTAAGTCACATTTTCTGAATGCTAAATTTTAGGTGAACCCTCATTGATTCTATCTTATCTTTCAAAGTTAAATAAATAAATACAGATTAAAAACATAAAAAGGCAAGGTAAAAGAACTAAAATGGCCCCGACACTTACAGGCCCCGACACTTACAGGTAACAGTTAGAACGTTATTTCAAATTTACAAGCACTCTCCCTTAGCAGCTACCTTGTAGTTTCTTCGGTTTGTGAAGAGTTGCAACGTCGATCGCCAACCCAGTAAAATGGCTACACCTGAAAGCCAGAATATCTGAGGGCAAGAGACAAAGCAAAGGAAAAAACATGAATACAGCTGACAAGGAAAAAAAATAAGGGAAGTAAATCAACAAAATTTTCTTACATTTCCAAGAGCAAGTAAACCTCTGTCAAAAAACAAAAGTATGGCGAGGAAGGTGAAGAATATACCAAACCCGATAAGACCTAGACCAACCTCTGCAAGTATATTATAAATACAGCACATGATGTCAGAATTCAAGCTTATATGGAACTAAATAAGCAAATAAATATACTGGAGAAAAGCATGTAAACTCTACTAGGACAATGTACTCAAGGAATGTAAGGTAAAATTACAAATACCCACAACATTATACAACGTATATTTGCAAACATAGCACTTGTGCATTGACTATGGATTCTACAGTATCTATCTTCTCTCATAAAGTCTATCTTAGAGTTATATCCAAATCCTCTAATACTTTAAAACCTCATTTCACAAGATAAGTATTTCCTACTGTAGATGATCTCATATAATTATTTTCCTGACCAAGTTAAAATATCCACACTTAAGCTTTCCTGAATGGCTCATCCACACCCAACTATGGGTAAATTCAAACACCTAGATTTATATGAGTTTTGATAACATTAAGGCCTGGTTTGACATATACTGTGTCCAATTCCATTTTTTCTCAATTTCTTTCTCCTTCGTCTCTCTGCAGCTTCTTTCTTACTCCCTTATCCATTTTGAGGTATGTTCCATGACATTACACATCTTTTTATCTTCTCTTTCTACCAGCTTTGTGATCCTACTTCCACTTCAAGCTCACAGTCGACTATGAATCTATGATACATTGATACCCCATCTTTAACACCTGTATCCCCCATCCATTATTCCTCAACCATCATCTATCTTCATAACTACACTCTTTGCTCAATCCTTCCGTTTTTCTATATTTTTATTTGCTCATTTTTTCTCTTGCAATCTCATTCAACACGCCTTTCTGTTTCCCTCTCTTGATGTTACCATCTACCCTTACTGTGGAACACCACTCCTTTTTCTTTCTTTCTTTATTTTTCTTCTTTTTCCCAACCTAAATCGAACTTAACGATTTCTAACTTGTATCAACCCTGACTCATCAAACTCGAACATAATTTGCTCAGTATATCTTTCTGACACGCTGTAAGTAAAACATCTTAAAACGTATCTGTGCAACTGTACTTCACTAAGATCACACAGATACACAGGGAACCGTAATTAATCCCAATCGAAATGCGGCGTCGAATTAGAGCAATTGGAAAAATCTCACTACTTCTGTGCATCATCAGTCACTTCAAAAGCAATTACAACTTCACGCACTGAATCGGTTAATCTAGAAAAAAAAAAATTAATAGCTCTTGAACGAATCACTGAAATATTTCCAGGAAGAAGATTCAGTACATACAAAACCCCGAATCAATTTTCTACAACCCAACCTCAGTCATCAGTGACGAATCAGTGCAAATAAACACACACACACACACACACAAAATAAGCGTATCGAACAAGGAACAAAAACGAGAAAAGGGCAGAAACATATGCACTCACTTTTCTGTTCGTCAAACTCGTACGGCATCTTCGTCCAGCAACGAAAGCAATCGAAATTCTATGTCGGGGAAAATGACGCAACGGAGAATGCAGATTCTTATCAACTGAAAATAGCTTCAGCCGAAATCACGTTTCGAGCAATTGAGGCAGAGAAAAGTGTAACCGGAAACAACGAGACTACGAGAGGCGCAGCGATATCGAACGACGTCGTTTTGATTCAACCGCAACCTTGAACGTCGTCGTTTTGACTTAAAATTTAGGTCGAGTTTAAAAATTCAATTTTATTTAAAAAAATAATGAGCTTGAAATTGGGCTTTTCTTCTAAACTTGGGCTTCTCTATAAACAAGGCCCGTATTTAATTTTGTATTAAATATTTGGTATTTTTGAAAAAAAAATTATTTTATTATTTAAATTTATATTAATGGATCGAATATATCTTGTGTGCCGATTTCAACCTCTTTGGAGAGGCTCAACAAGTGGATAAATCAAATCGGGTGGAGCCGCCACCGGCGCCACCGGCGGGAGTCGAATCATAACTTCGGATAGTCGGAGACTCTGATACCATGTTAGAAACCGCTTCATCCAACAGCTCGAACTGTAAGAAAAGTTGGACTTCTTTACATTTATATTAATGGATCGAATATATTCTTCAATAGTTACTATGTTAATTTATAATTAAAAATGAATTATTTAATTCTAAACAAAAATTAAAAATTACCCTTAACTTAAAATACATCTAAATATTTTTATGATATTGATTTGAATTTTGACAAATAAGTGATCTTTATTTATTTTTTGTTTTTAACATTTGCTTGATGGAGTACCTTTTTTCTAATTTATTTGCTTGTGATCTTTGTGATCGAGTGATTGTGACACCAATAATTATATACTATTACTAAATTTCATGTTTAATTATTTGAGCTTTGGGTTAAAATTAAAAACAATTAAATATTAAAATTTAGTAATAAATAAGTAGCGGTGTCACATTTTCCAATTCAAAACAAAATAATTATTTGAAACATGCAAAATTACAAATGATAATTTTGAGATAGAAAACGTATAGATTAGTGAGGCTGCTATTATTGATTTATTTTTGCTTTTCACAGCACGTGCTAGTAAGTTAATATCTTTAGCAGCCACGGGCCACCTCATGTTCAGTTGTGTTCTATTTTATGGCTTTTAAAATATATGTTGGGTGTCACTTAGTAAAAAAATCACTTTTCAAAAAAGTCTGTAATTGCAACTTATTTATAGTATACTTTTAAATATTTGAACAATCAAAATTAGTTTCGAATTAATCATCAAATACTTTTATTATCATGCATTTTGTCCTATTAGTCTTATCTTTATATACTTCTAACTAATAAGGTAAGTTTTGTCGTGTGAGCATCTTTTCTTGAGATACGAGTGTTTTTAATTTTCGAGATGGATATTTTTTTTTTATATTTTTAGTTAAAAAATCGTTACAACAAATATATATTTATGCAATTTGTACTATACACTCATTTGCTGAATATGTGAGATAACAATGTGATGAAAATTTACTCAGAGGAGCTTAATAAAGCTCAAATTAACATGTCACAAATTTGTTATTTTTTTTTTCTTTGAATGATATATAGTAAGTTATGCATGATTAATCAAGTGTCTTCTTGTCGATCAGATACTAATTTTCGTATCTAATTATGCATGATTGTATTTTTTAGAAAAATAGAATTTTTTTACACAAATTATTAGTTAAAATAGTCGTTACACATGATATTTATGCAATATAAACTCAATTTAACTTGCAAGTTCATTTTGATTTTGTTTTTGCGAAATATGATAGTATTTTATATATGCATGATCAATCGAGTGTATTATACAATACATTGTACACGCGTTTTCTTTGCTTCAACATCAAGATCATTTACCTAAAGCAAGACCATAGAAGGAAAAAAGGATACTAATGATTGGTCTCAATCATAATCGTCATATTGTTGACGATTGAAAAGTACCCTAACCAACTCTTCTTGGATAATCCTTGTTACCATCCAAAGGGAATCTGCATACTATTTCTACAACGGTATAGGGTTACGAGGAGTGATAATAGATCAACATTATTCGATGTGACATTTATTTTTATAAATATTAATTTTTTTATTCAGAAAAACAATACTGTATTAATTATAATTCAATTTACAATTTTCTTCCAATCATGTTTTAATGTGTTAGTAAAGCTATTAAGTCATTAATTATATGTCATCACACATTTTATGTAAATACTACTCAATCATCACATAATCATTATTTTTCTACTTTTATCAAATTATTTTTTCAACACTACACTTCCATAGTTCCATATATCTCATATGAATTCACACGCTCAACTCAAGTATCGTAATGTTACTTAATTATCACTAATCACTAATTTTAATTAATATTTATAATTCACTCATCCTCTTTAATTACTTTGATATTGTCTACATAATGGGTATATAAAGGTAGTGTGCATTTTTCAATCAACGTTGTCGTTTTTAATCCTACGAATGAGCAAATCTCTATTGCAAAGCAAAGAATATTGATTAAGAAGTTGAACAAAAACATATGGGGCAAAGTTTGAGAAGTGGACCAAGCAATATGCAAAACGAGTCACGAGAAGTCGATCCGAAGCGCACAATATTTCAATGAGCGTATATATTGTTTTGTAAGAAAAATTGAAATATAATGTATAAAACCATTAATCAAGTATTATTATAATCTGTTTTGTAAGAAAAATTGAAATATAATATATAAAACCATTAATCAAGTATTATTATAATCGAAGATAAATAAAATCGTCCAATCTTTCATTCTGATCATGGTTATCAGATTCGATAATATAAGTTCTGTAACTCATTGAAATCTCTCCATTATCACGAGTAATTACTTACCGCGTCCTGCAAAATTGACTGAGTTCGATTATATTTGAAATTATATATGACAAAAATTATAAGTTATATATACATTAATTTACTTACATATTGAGATCAAACTCATACACCTTGTTGTATTTAATTCACCACAAGTCAATGCATACCATTTCACATTTTAATTACTTAGATTCATTATGTATTCTTATGGATTGATCATCAATTCAAAAGTTTCCCCCAATAGTTGATGGCTTAAACACGTCCTTTTTTTCATTATTATTGAGAAATCACATGGCCTATGACAGTACGTACACATAATTTATTTACATTCAAATTGCAAAAAGTCAAATTAAGTTGTGATCAGATTTGAAAATTTAAATATATATTCCAAAGAATCAATTTAATTTAATTTATCTTGTATCCCCATTTAACGCAAAGCTTTATCTTATATTAAAAAATTCTAAAAATAATGCCATGAATTTCACGGGAAAACTTATGAATTCGAGTTTTTTTTTTCAAATTAAATTTTATCCATTATTTATTTATAAAAATGACCCCAAAATGAGTTGATATATATTATATTTTCGGACTACTTCAAATAATGTACTTCAACACGTAACAAAGAAATCACATTGTTTGGACTAGTTCAAATAATGTGTATTCGGCGATTAACAATTATAATCATTTTCAATTAATTATTATTATTGGGGCGTCGCGTCGCTGTGTGACACCAATAATAAGCAATATTTTTTATAACAGAGGGCAAGTGAAATAAAATCAAAATTGGTCCTCACATTTTTTGTAGTGTAGTGTACGCTATGTATAAAAATTATCACAATGTTTTCGATTATTTAATGTACGTAATACGGTTAAAAAACAACAGTAAAATCGAGAATTGAAGCACGAGTTGTTGGATCCGGAGGAAAAGCCGACCTGAGATGGCGATCGAAAAAAGAATGATAATTTAAAAGAAGCAGAACATGAATGGAAGGTGGAAGTAATAAAGAAACAGAGCATTTAGTACTGACTCTGATCACTACTGATTATGAACTTGTTTTTGCTGTAGCAGGTGAGAGTCAGTTTCCTTATTACAGAAAAGAAGGATCATGGAAAAATCGAAGTGGACTAATCATGGAATTAAATTAAGATAATGCCAGCTGTTAATTATTTAAAATTTAATATATTAAAATATAAATTTGGTAAATTAATTGAGTGTAGCAGTTAAAAGAAATACTAGTAGTAACATGAATAGGTCCACAAACACACAAATTCCCCCCTATAAAAACATGTTCACTTTAGCACATTTCAATTGCACACCCACTTCTCTATACCGACAAAAGTAAGGCAGCGGAAATGAGGATCCAAGGCCGCCGTGGCCTAATGTCGCCGCGGCTGTTGGTGGCGGCATTGGCCGTTCTGGTAACTTGTAATTTTGTTAGCGTTTCTTCTAGTTCTTCGTTGATACCAATATTAGCTTCCGACGAGTCGGCTACACCACCACCGTACGTGTATTCGTCCCCACCACCACCTTCTCCTTCCCCTCCACCGCCGTATGTCTACAACTCACCACCTCCTCCTTCTCCTTCCCCTCCACCACCTTATGTCTACAAATCACCACCTCCTCCTTCTCCTTCTCCACCACCACCATACGTATACAAATCACCACCTCCTCCTTCACCTTCCCCGCCGCCACCATATGTTTACAAGTCACCACCACCACCTTCACCTTCTCCTCCACCACCATATGTCTATAAATCCCCACCCCCGCCTGTGAAGTCTCCACCACCACCATACGTCTACAATTCTCCACCACCACCAAAGAAATCTCCACCACCACCGTACGTCTACTCTTCTCCACCACCACCAAAGAAATCTCCACCACCACCGTATGTATACTCTTCTCCACCGCCACCGAAGAAATCTCCACCACCACCGTATGTCTACAATTCTCCACCACCACCAAAGAAGTCTCCACCACCACCTTACGTCTACACTTCACCACCGCCACCAAAGAAATCCCCACCACCACCTTACGTCTACTCTTCTCCACCACCACCAAAGAAGTCCCCACCACCACCGTACGTCTACAGTTCTCCACCGCCACCGAAGAAATCTCCACCGCCACCGTACGTCTACTCTTCTCCACCACCACCGAAGAAATCTCCACCACCACCGTATGTCTACAGTTCTCCACCGCCACCAAAGAAGTCTCCACCACCACCGTACGTCTACACTTCTCCACCGCCACCAAAGAAGTCCCCACCACCACCGTACGTCTACAGTTCTCCACCACCACCGAAGAAGTCGCCACCACCGCCGTACGTCTACTCTTCTCCACCGCCACCGAAGAAATCTCCACCACCACCGTACGTCTACACTTCACCACCACCACCAAAGAAGTCGCCACCACCACCACCGTACGTCTACAGTTCTCCACCGCCACCAAAGAAGTCCCCACCACCACTGTATGTATACAGTTCTCCGCCTCCACCAAAGAAATCTCCACCACCACCGTACGTCTACAGTTCTCCACCACCACCAAAGAAGTCCCCCCCACCACCGTACATCTACTCTTCTCCACCGCCACCGAAGAAATCTCCACCGCCTCCTTACTACCCCCCACACCACCCACTGGTTGTTAAAGTGACAGGAAAAGTATACTGCTACAAGTGCTACGATTGGACTTACCCTCTCAAATCCCATAACAAGAAACACCTCCAAGGTATACGTAGTAAACAATTAATTACTAACCTTTTTCCAATTGATCATCATCATGTTATTTAATTAATTAATTTCCATGATCCATGTAATTAATTACAGGCGCTGTTGTGGAAGTAACATGCCAAGTAGGCAAGAAGAAAATCGTGGCATACGGAAAGACCAAGAACAACGGCAAGTACAGCATCCCCGTCGTCGGATTCCCGTACGCCAAATACGGCGCAAAGGCATGCAAGTCGAAGCTCCACGCCGCGCCCAAGGGGTCAGCATGCAGCATCCCAACTGGGCTCCACTGGGGCAACAAGGGAGCCCGTTTGTCCGTGAAATCCAAGACCAAGTACGAAGTCGTCCTCTACGCCAAGCCTTTCGCCTACGCATCAAAGACCCCTTACCACGAGTGCTCTAAGCCCCCCAAGCCAATAAGCCCTACCCCATATTACCCCAAATCCCCTCCTCCTCCTCCCTACGTCTATAAATCTCCTCCTCCCCCACCACCCACACCATACGTATACAAGTCGTCACCACCCCCTCCTCCCTATGTTTACAAGTCCCCACCACCACCTCCCTACATCTACAAATCTCCACCCCCACCTTCACCGTCTCCTCCCCCTCCCTATGTCTATAAATCTCCACCACCACCATCGCCCTCACCACCACCTCCCTACATCTATAAATCTCCACCACCTCCATCCCCATCCCCTCCTCCACCCTACATCTACAAATCTCCACCCCCACCATCCCCATCCCCTCCCCCGCCCTACATCTATAAATCTCCACCCCCACCTTCGCCTTCTCCTCCACCTCCATACATCTACAAATCCCCACCCCCACCATCGCCGTCTCCTCCCCCACCATCACCATCCCCACCACCTCCCTACGTCTATAAATCTCCTCCACCGCCATCACCATCTCCTCCCCCACCATACGTCTACAAATCTCCACCCCCACCGTCGCCTTCTCCACCACCTCCCTACGTCTACAACTCACCACCTCCTCCTTCTCCTTCACCACCACCACCCTACATTTACGCGTCCCCACCTCCACCTCAATAAAAAAAGGAGTTTGAGTTCCGTACGTACGTAGAGAATTAAATTACTACTTCTTCTTCTAATTTTCTTCAATAATCCCCAGCAAGGACTAGAAAGTAAGATTCACACGTCGCATGCTGCTGGAATGTTTCATCGCCTCTCGCCCGAAGATCAATGTCAAGTACTCGGTAGCACAAAGAAGTTCACAATGGAGGCTTTCCTATATGAGTATATATTTATTCATTGAATTTACGTACATTTATATATTATTGTCCATTGTTTTCTTCAAATTCTCTTCGTGCTAGTTAGCTTGTGTTCGTGGTTTGTCATCGATCCACCTTATCATCAGTGTTATCAATAAAATCAAGGATCGTGCTTTTCTTTCTCCCATTACGATTACAATCACTCGGCACCAAACATGGTGACCATGCGAGAAAAAATCATTGATTTTTATTTTTTTAGTTTTTATTATAACGGACAATTTCATAAAAATATAATTAAATTAGGATGAGATGAATATATGACAGATATAGTCAAATTAAGCTATTTATGTATTGTGGTAAAATGAAACGTAAGTACAACTACAACTTTAATTAACTTATTTACCAACTCCTTAACTAATTAATACTTTTACTATTTTTTTAAAACGGTATTTGTCGGGCATTCATGACAGTGACATTTTTATTTTCTTAATTTATAGTAGTACTGTACTGTATTATATAATAAATGGTTTTTACTCGTGTTTTTCAAATATCAAAGGGGTAATTAATAGTACTGGTAACTTTTTTTCGTACGTTTTGTAAGTATTATGTTAACGTTATATACACACACATTCATAATTACGATTATTTGCCATTGGACATACGAGAACAAAACAAAACAAAAAAGTAGTGAGTTGTTGAAATAGAATATGCTTCTTTTTTTCTTTCTCAAAAAGATAATTTGGTAGCTGTTAATCAGTCATTCTCTACGTGCCCAAATTGATTTGTGTCTTTTACTTTTGGGCAGCAGCCTCCAATAATTGAAGATTTGTAGTAGTTTAATTTATGCAATTATTAATTATATTTATTAACTACGTTAATATTTAATTGAAAAAAATTCATATGAAATTGGGATAATTTGTCAATTAAGTAAGTTATCAGTCATATCTTAGCCATATTGTCTGTCACAGACTCCTACTTTGTTAATCCTATGATATAAAAAAAAATCACTAGACTCCTACTTTGTTAATGCATATTGGCTGCCACATAATATAAAATAGTACTTCCCAGAGCTATAGACACATGTGATCAACGTTGACTTTTTTTGTTCGTTCAATACATAGGATAAAAAAGTATACAAAAATTATGAAAAAATAACTTATTTTTTCATAATTTTTCTACACTGTTTATCATATGTATTGGACGGATAAAAAAAGTCAACGTTGATCAGCTTTGTCTATAGCTCTGGACAGAGACCAACTTTGTCTATAGCTCTGGACAGAGGGAGAAACTTAAAAAAAAATAAAATTGTTCTCAAAATAAAGAGTAGCCCGAGTAGTAGTTTGAACGTTTTGGTTGAAGTCAAGCAGCCGCCCATGTTTTCATTGTATTTTCTTATCAGCAAACCCAAAAATGACAGGTAAAAAACTAGTATACATTTTCTTTTAAACTTAAAAATACTCTAGTACATTTTCTTTCATTTACATTTCTTCTCATGGACATACACAAAAATGCCAGGTAAAAAACAAACACTGAAGCTTCAAATTTTTCCGAATAATTTAACCAGAGGAAGACGAAGTCAAAAAAACATATATGAAAATCACATAAAAATGGGCAACCTAAGAAAGGTTACCCTTGATGTTTGATAATATACAAGATCTCAATGAAACAGCTATAACAACTAAGGGGGCACATAGAGCTCTCATCGTTACCCCCCAAAAAAAAGCATATAAGAGGTAACTGTAAACAAAACCCTGAAAGAAAGAATACACGCACATGCTACACACGGGCCAACAAGAAAATTACAAGCGAATCGGCTTCAAACCGTTGTAAATTTTGTAACAACCACCTTTGAGATGCTCATCGATAGCCACCATATGGCTGTTGGCCGTAGTTTCCAGTTCCCATCATGTGATTATTAGCTCCAGGCATCGTAGATCCAGGAGGAACTCCCATCTGGGGTTGCATGTTAGCTCCTTGGCCCATACCCATGTTCATTCCCATCCCCATATTTCCATGCATATTCATTCCCATCCCCATATTTCCAGGCATGTTCATTCCCATCCCCATATTTCCGGGCATGTGCATTCCATTGCCCATATTTCCGGGCATATTTCCGGGCATGTTCATTCCCATGCCCATATTTCCGGGCATATTCATCCCCATGCCCATATTTCCGGGCATATTCATTCCCATTCCCATCCCCCTCCCACCGGGTTGGCTTCCTCCATAACCTCCCATGCCCATGCCACCACCAGGACCACCGTTCATGCCCATGTTCATACCCGAACCCATCATTGGGTTTTGGGTAGGCCTGAGGACAGTTGCACCAGCACGTCCTATGCCAGAACCAGATCCCATAGCTTTGCCCATGGTAACTGTAGATGTTACTGTGGCTGTTGTTGGCTTCTCCATCCTTTTCTCCTTGCGATTTATAGCATCAAAGTCAACTCCAATATCAGACAGTGGGTTTGTTTTAGCTGCACAATTTCAAAATCAAGTCGTAAGAACAAAATATTGTATGCATATAAATCCGATAAGAATTTTACTAGGTAAGAACTAAGAGCTTACATCCGGATATATTCAAATTGACAAGCCCGCGGCTCAGAGTGTCAGCCCAAACAGTGGACTTGGTCTCAAACTTGTCTTGAGATGAATGGGCAACAATAGCAGAAGACCCTATTGAAGATGGATTAATCAATACTGGAGCCACGATGCTGTTCGATTGTGGACCCATTTGTGCAGCTGTGGGAACTGAAGAACCTGACTGTGACAGAAAATTGTGCTGTGCAGTGGCTCCTCCGCTGGGATTAGGAGGAGCTGTGTAGGCAGTAGCTGGACCCATAGAAGCGGACTGTGAAGTGTAAGTTCCATAGAAATTCGGATTTGGTTGCCCGGAACCACTCTGCGGTTGGAAGCCCATCTGTGATGCTTGACCAGATTGAACTGGGTAGGTCAAAGCCATGGTTTGAGTTGGAAAGCCTGTTTGCGAAACAGACTCTGCAGGTTGGTGAGGATAACCGGCTTGTAACGAAGGCTGAAGTTGAGTGGGAAAACCACCTTCTTGTGGTTGGAAACTGTTGGGTTGGTTGGTTGGAGGAGGAAAGCCACTGTGAGGCACAGATTGGTTGGGTGGAGCTGCTGAATATCCAGCTTGTGAAGTGTTGACGAAAGATGGAGGTCCTGAAGGCGGGAGAATATCTGCTAATATATCGAAATCCTGGTTCGGGTTTGAAAACTCCTGCTGCACAAGCTGCGTGCTACCTGCAGGAGGAGATTGCACATCAGAAGAACCTGATGGCATGTAAGTTGTTGGATCGTAGAATGGACCCCCAAATTCAGTTGTTTTTGGCGCATCGAGGCTTGGACTGGAGCCTGAATTGAAGGAATCAGTGATCTGATGCTGAGTCGATGCACCATCTGGAGAAATAACAGCTCTGAATGGACCATCCCCAAACGGATCATCAAAAGGCTGCAAAGGAAGGTCATATGTTAGAAGGGTTTTTAACAAATAGACTACCGTTTTTTACAATTAAACCGACAGAAATTAGTAGAAAGACTACAAGAAGCAACTAATAGTATTTATTATAGACACAGTCTACACAATGACTGGAACAGCTAAAAACTGTTACCCCTATTGTACAAATTTAGGCGCATTTGTTGAATGACCATATCTAATTTCTTTACACATCCCATTGCGTGCAGACGCTTTTTTACGAAGCATTGCACATGGAACATTTTATATGGTGGGGGCAGTGAGACACTAGCTCAGGACTTCTATTTTGGTCTGGCTTTGATACCATGTTATTGGCAGATAGAAAGAAGTTAAAAAAAGAAGGTAAATGATGAAAGAAAAAAGGCAAAACAATAGGTGGGTTCATGGTACTGCCGAGTTTTCTTCAACCCATTTTTAAAAAATTCAAAAGGCGACTAGTTGGGCAATCAGCTTTCTCTCTTCCCTTTTTTTCCTACATTTTTTCTGTGTTTATTTCATTTTCTTGTTTCCAGGAGGTGATATAATTAATCATTCTCATTATGTCAATGTTGAAAAAAAGTTGAGGAGTCTGCAACAAATCATAATGCAAATATATTATACACAGTACCTGATTATTATTCATGGATTCCGGTGATGCAGTTACAACTGTAGGTCCAGAATTGAAGTCTGAGGAGGCATTTGCTTCAGGGGCTGTGGAGGGATGACTAGCAGGCACGAGAGCAAATGAATTTGGTGAAAAAGATTCAGACAAAGAACCAAGTAAATCCATTTCCGTAGCAGAAGTAGCAGGAGCAGGAGCAGTAGCAGCACCATTTGATGTATTTGAGACAGCTATTCAATGAGTTGAAAGGTTAGAAGTCAAACGAGTCATGTAATCTAGTAACTTATAAAACAATTTTAAAATCAGAAGAATCAATCCGAGGTAGAAATTTTAAATACTGTATTTTGTTGTAAGAAAACCTGTATTATTTCTCCAGCAAAAGACAATAGGGATGTAAGTTCTGTAAACCCAATTTCACTGAAATCTTGGTTAATTATATGCTTGAGGACAAGCGTTTTTCTTTTTCATATAAATGTCATACCTTCGTTTGTTATTAGAGTAATAGAAATTTTAAATATTAGAATTAGAGTTATTTATATCATCCTTAGCTTTCCAATAATCTAATTGAACTTCAAACAAAGAAACTTAAAGTAAAGGAGGTCAGATTTACTCAGAAATAAGAGATACTTAGATTTGTTGCTTTCTTCAATATTATGTTACTTGGTTCTTAGAAATACTTAGATACTTAGATATTTCTCATGAAACAAACGCAACAAGCCAACAAGAACTATTTTTTTCCTAGAAATTTACAAATGGTTTCTACTTGGGCAAGATTTTTATTTTCCCAATCAGGTACTTTTTTGAAATGCACATGACCGTCAGTCGTTCACACAATATATTTTTTTCCTTTTTCCCATTCTTGGGATCCTAGAAAGCTGGAAAGGAAACGATCGGACTAATTTTTTTCAATTGTAATTATGGCCAAGACAACAACGTGAATTAATTTCAAAACTTGCAATTTGGAAAATCACAGATGGAATCGCGGCAAAACAGATGTGTGTATGAACCATTTACCACTCAGTCAAGCAATATAATCCAATGAATAGAAAACTAGAACTAAATAAAATGCAATGCAACTTTGTTACTGATATATTAATACCTGAAAATGAACCTCTTGGGTCAAATTCATCAAATCCATCAACTACCTCGTTGCTGTGTTGAGTTTTAGACTGAGCTGAAAAAGTGGCAGGTGCGGAAGCAGGTGGTGAAGTAGGAGCAGGGGGTGACACACCTGCAGTAGACGGATGGCTTGGGCTCGCACCTGTGGGAGGCGATGCTTTAGGTGCATACGCTTGTGAAGATTCTCCATCCCTGCTAAGGATGATAATAAGTTAGAAACAGTACATAAAGTCTCAAACGGAAGGCGGCCCATGGACACCAGCTTGTTACCTATCACTATAAGGAGGACTGCGGGAAGCACCAACAGCATCCTCATAACTAGGAGGCACACCATGATTCCTGCCAGTAGAACTGATTTGGAAACTAAAAGTTTAAATTACTTCATTTTACAATTGTTTATAGTGTCAGAAAAAATGCAATGCATATAAACAGACGCACTAATCTAATTGTACCTTCCATCTTGAGAATTATCATCAGCTTTGGCACCACTTCCTCTACAATTAGGGAAAATAAAAGTTTAAAATACTTCCAGAACAATAAGTAGTACTTTCCGCAAATGTGTGAAGCGCAAAAATAAACTAAGCATGTTTAAACAATAACAGCACGATCATACGGGCTAAACCTAGTAATTCACTAGTCCTAGCATCAGTCTAATACAATCGCCATCTTTAGACAACCAAGAACTCAAAGAGACAGTGAATGTGAACAAGGATTAAACAGAAGTGCTAAGCCTAAATGTATCTGGTGGCTCCCTTCATGGAACCTTTATATTTGAATCAGTTTTAATATTACACTCAATTTCACAAAAGCAGCACTTGTAAATCGACTAAATTCTAACTTGAACTACAACTCTACGTCAGTTGTTTGAATCAGTTTCTAACCCAACATATTTGAATTCATAGAGCCCATATATTCTAAGCATCATAAGCTTATACCTGAATGCTAAATCACTTCTTATCATCAATTAGAAATTAATATAATATCAAAGGGAAATTAGATAAGAACAATATTCCACTGAATTTGATTGGGATTTGGGTAAGAGTTCAACAAACCTGGAAGAGTATTGACCATCATCATCATTAAAACGATTTCTATCCTGATCTGCACTTCTACTTCTTGACTCATAATGATAATCATCAACGCTTTGACCTCTTCCACGGTGGTCATCATCCCTATACCCATCTCGGCCATAGCGCTCCTCATTATCTCTACTATACCTGTCTCCATCACGGCCATATCTATCATCATCTCTGGACCCCCATTCTCTTTCTCTCCCGTAGCTGTTCCGGTCATCATCTCTGTTTCCACGGTCATCATCATACCTGTCTCCAGAGCCTGGAGATGAACCAGGACGATACATACCACCACCAGGGGTGTTGCGATACCTATTGACAGTAATCACACAAAATCGGATTTTATTTATGGAAAACAACAATATTTTTTTGTTAAAAATCACCAAGACTGCTACACTTTCACAAAATGTAAGCATGTCATGGAAGCTATATAATAGATCATAATTTACAAATAAATATAAATAATTAAAAAGAACCAAGACCACAGAAGATGTGCAACATAAGAATACACACAGAATAGACATAGCATAAAGAAACCGAAATATCCACACAAAATAGACAGAACAAAGAAACTAAAATAGAATCTCCATGCGACTGAATCCTACATAGTCAATTTACAAAATATAGCAAGCATTTCTGCTTGTTTTTTTTCCCTCTATGGCAGTACTATATCCCCCATCAGGACCTAAGTCAAACTGATGACTGAAAATATGGAAAACTACAATCATCATCCATTATCGAATGAAAACTCTTAAAGTTAAATTAGTTTGCAGCCCCGGTAACTTAAATGAGAACATAGCTTATCAAAGGAAGAATATGTTTGCCTTATAAATGTGGTCAGCTTTACAAAATAAATTATATAGGGCAAAATCCAGAGTACCCCCCCAACTCACCAGAAAAAAATGGTTTTCAAAAGGGTGAATTTTTATAGTTAAAAAGGAAATGCAGCATAGTAAAAAGTGCATCACAAAACGTAAATGCTACAGCCTAAAGCTCCTTGAGACCTTGACTCAAACAGTTCAGACTTGAGCCACAAACCCAGCACCAGAAATTAAATGGCAGAAATGAATGTATGCTAACATATAATACCATAAGTAGATCGTCTCAGAGTTTACAAGCAAAGGTACAGCTTTGAAGTTTCACATTTATGCATACACGTTTTGAATGCTGATCTAGAAGAATGAAAGCCAAGCAACAGGATTCAGCAAGACTAATACTACCCATGAGATCCCCATATTTATGCAAAGGCACTCTTCACTTATTAGATATATAATCAGTATACAATATACGATTACAAATTTAAGAATTTTTCTCGCTGGTCGAGCTTTCTACAAAAAAGCGATGCGAGAACGTATTCACAGAAAACTATTCATCAGAAAATTGCAAGTTCAAGGCCATCATATTAATGATGTTCGTAAGCGTAATCAATCAAACTCTAATGTTCACTTACTTCTCCCTATTAGCAGCAGCCTTCTGTCTAACTTCCTGTATTCTTTCCTTGTCATTTACCAGAACTACAAGACTCTGAGATTTCTTTCTAACATTGTTTCCCTGGTCTTTCGCACTGGAATCAATATATTGAAAATCTGACAATGTCTATCACAAGGAAAAAAAAAACAGATGTTAAGGTATTTCTCAGAAAACTTAGTAGAAAATAAAATCAAGATGATAAGAAACTAACAGATATTTGATATGCATGTTCTCTGATATCATCTATGACACGCTCTGACCCGTGTGCTACCAAGTACTCCAAAACAGTTAAAGCCTGCAAAAATCAGAAGAAAAAAAATCAAAATTGGTGTTAAACAGAAGTGACAAACACATAGCAACAATGAAATAAGACACAATGGTACATCGACCATTAAACAAGTCTAAGTTTTAAAAATTAAGAGAAACAAACCTTGTATACATGCCGCCAATTTTTCCCAGTATCATTTGTACGTTTCCAGATAACCGACATGATCATCTGATATTCATGACTATTAAAACTCAAAAATTAGTAACTTTCCAAGAAACAAATATTTATCAGGAATTGCTCCACATTGAGTAAATCGAAACTTACTAATTTCTTGTTGCCTGAGCAATATCAGCAAGAAGTGCCCCATGAGGGCCCCAGGGCTCATTGCTAGTAGCGTCAAGAACCTGAAGACAACCAGGAAATATTTTAAAAACAAGCAATTCATTCCAATACACTAAAAGGTTCCAAAAAAGGTAACTCTGGCAAATACACTTTCTTATACAACAGGATCACAATAAAGGAACTATGAAAAACATAACTTACCTTCTGTTCAATAGAAGGGACTTTAAGAACTTTCTTGTTGACACCTCTCTTACTGCAAGATGACACACAGTTCAAGCTCGATGAATAAATATAAGCTTTATATTCAGGATAAACTCTATTAATATTATATTTTTTTAACTATTACACTGGATAAATTAAGTCAAATCGAAATGTAATAGAAAGAGATACTGCAACATAAACAGAAAAATAATGTAGCAGGTGTACTGGTTAAAAAATGAACTCACAGATCACGAACAGTTTGACCAATAGCTTTCTTCATTTCACCCTCGGCTAGGGAAAAGACGAATAGCTACACCTTTCAGAATTATTTGCCTGCACAGCAAGAATGCATCTGGTAAATCACTCAAATAGAGACAGACAATCACTTCATATTTATTCATAATTTCTCTGACGCCGAATCGTATCCAGAGATTTCCAGAAACTGGGTGTCGATTTCCAATAAACAGATACCGATTTCATTATTTCATTTTGGATCAGATAAATCACAGAAAACGAGAGCCACTCGAGGAACGATCGTTACAGCAAAATCTACCATCAACCCAAGATAACTAATCAACAGAAAAAACAAATTCTCATGATCGCATCAAACACCTAAAAAAAAGGAATCTTGATGAAAACCAGCCGAGCCAATTGAGCACTAAGACGGATCTGAAATAAAACAATACGAATAAGGGGGAGGCGCTTAAGATCTTCTGGTGCACTTAGCTGATAAATTAGATCTGGTGCCCAGAAATCGAAAATCAAAGATTCAAAGAGGAACGATGATCTGAATTAAGAGAAGAAAAACACGATACCTGATCAAAGCCTCCTTGGAAGAATTTCGGATCCGAGAGAGGAAGAAATGGGCTTGATGGCTGTCGCGATCTAGGTAGAGGAGGGAGAAATGGGTTGCGGGAAAAGCGAAACGCAGGAGAAAAAGAGGTGCCGCGCGTGTTGAATTGAACGGGAGAGAGCTGTCTTTAGATGGAAATACTGAATACTACTAATAATAGCTCAGATTTATATATACGTATAATTATTTATATATAGTATATATTTATATACTGTATAGTAGTAACATTTCACACAAACATAAAAAATGAGTATATTAAAGTATTTGTTCTTTGTGATTTGTGTGTGTAAAAATATTTTGAATTATTTGAAATTTTAAAATTTTCATATTTTATTATAATATAAAATTTTGAATTTATATATTCTGATGGATGGTTTTATCTAAGCTACTTCAGGTGGAGTACACCATATACATCTTGACCGTAGATTTAATATTATTATATTAAATACACACGCAATCACCCACGCTCGACGTGTATGGTGTATACATCTACGGTTAAGATGCCACTAGGAGTAATGCTCCAGGAGTAGCATCTCATAGACCACACTTATATGCACGTTTGTGTGTGTTGAATATAAAATTGGCAAGTTATAAAAATTTACAACATCATAATTGTTATTACTAAATATGGATATAAGTTGTTGTATGTTACACTATATTCAAATCAAGAGACAAGAATTATTTGTCTAATTTAAAATTCTCAATTTTGCAAGCATTGAATTATTAATTTTTTAAATTATTTTGAATGTATAATATATATATATATATATATATATATATATATATATATATTTTTAAATGTGATCACCTAATTTTTTTCAATATTAAAGAAGGTGATTATTAATATATCACCTAATTTTTTTCCAATACTGTTTAAAGAAGTGTTGACCAGGGGTATAATAGTATTTTTACTAGAAACCCAACTCTCCCAAAAGATTTCAATTTAACAACCAGATTTTGAGTGTAGGTTTAGATTAAAAATCCTTTTTTCATGTTTCAAGAACAAACACAGAGAGAAAACATAAACCGCAAAAGAAAGAAATGATATTCGTGCGTGGGAAATTGCGGCGGCGGAACTGAGCAGCGAAAAGGCTGCGGAGGGGGAAGGTCCGCCGTAGAATGAGCCAAAGGGTGCTCAAATCTGCTGTATTTTCTCCGGCACCACTTCTGCACTCGCTCCGATTACCCTTCAACAGATTCCTGAGCTCCGGCGACGGCTTCGAGCGTTCGACGGCCCACCGAAAAATTAGCGAACCGCCGATCGATTCCCGTTCCTCCAAACAGTTTTCGGACCAAGACTTGGCGTTCATTAGGGAGTCCCTTTCCGATGCCGGAGTCGCAGAGGCTGAGCCCGGTGAGTTTTCTACAGATGCTTTTTCGATAGTGAATGCCATGAGTAATTACAATGATGGGTTAGGAGATAAATCGCAGAAATTCCTTAGGCAGTTTAGGGAGAAGCTCGACGAGAACTTAGTGGTCGAAGTGCTGAGAAACGTGCGAAATGCCGAATTGGGGGTTAAGTTTTTCTTGTGGGCCGGTCGACAAATAGGGTATTCTCACAGCGCGAGTGTTTATAATGCGTTACTCGAGTTATTATTATCGGGAGATAATAAGGAAAGAGTGTCGGATCATTTTCTGAAAGAGATACATAGTGATGATAGCCAAGTTCTTGGAAAGCTGCTTAATGTGCTGATTAGAAAGTGCTGCCGGAACGGGATGTGGAATTTGGCGATGGAGGAGTTAGGGAGGCTCAAGGATTTCGGGTACAAGCCCTCGAGAGTGACGTATAATGCGCTCATACGGGTTTTCTTGGAGGCGGGCAAGTTGGATTCGGCTCTTCTGCTTCACAAGGAGATGTTGCATTCGGGTTTTAAGATGGACTTTCACACTTTGGGTTGCTTGTTGCAGTTTCTATGCAGAGTTGGTAAATGGAGAGAGGCTTTAAATATGATCGAGAAGGAAGAATTTCAGGCTGATACTTTGGTTTACACGAGAATGATCACGGGTCTGTGTGAGGCGTCTCTGTTTGAAGAGGCTATGGAATTCTTGGATCGAATGCGAGCGAATTCGTGTTTTCCTAATGTCGTGACTTACAGGGTTTTGCTCTGTGGGTGTCTGAATAAGGGGAAGCTGGGAAGGTGTAAGAGAATTCTTAGCATGATGATCGCAGAAGGCTGTTATCCGAGTCCCAATATATTCTGCTCTCTTGTCCATGCCTACTGCAAATCGGGAGACCATTCCTATGCTTATAAATTGCTGAAGAAAATGACTGATTGCGGATGTAAGCCTGGTTATGTAGTCTATAATATATTTATCGGAAGCATTTGTGGAAACGAGGGCTTACCCGGTATAGATATGTTAGAATTGGCCGAAAAAGCTTACAGTGAGATGTGTGATGATGGAATCGCACTGAACAGAATCAATGTCAGCAACTTCGCCCGTTGCCTATGTGGGCTCGGGAAGTACGAGGAAGCATACAATGTGCTTCGCGAAATGATGGGAAATGGGTTTGTTCCAGAAGCCGGTACGTACAACAAATTCATAAGCTTTCTCTGCGATGCTTCGAAATTAGACAAGGCCCTGAAATTGTTCCGAGAAATGAAAAGGGATGGCGTTGTCCCGAATGTTTACACTTACTCGATTATGATCGATAGGTTCTGTAAAGCTGGCCTGATTAAGCAGGCTCGTTGCTGGTTAGACGAAATGACGAGGGATGGGTGCACCCCAAATGTGATCACTTACACTGCGATTATACACGCTTACCTTAAAGCAAGGAAAATCAACGATGCAAATGAGGTCTTCGAGTTGATGTTGTCACACGAGTGTACTCCGAACGTCGTCACCTTTTCTGCTCTGATCGACGGCTTCTGCAAAGCGGGAGATATAGAGAGGGCTTGCGCGATTTACGAACGAATGAGAGGAAATGGAAATACAGTCGATGTGGATATGTACTTTAGAGCTTGCGATGATAATAGTGATAACGAGCTCAATGTTATCACGTACGGAGCCTTGGTTGATGGATTATGCAAAGTGCATAGGGTGAAGGAGGCTCGGAATCTTTTGGATGTAATGACAGCCGAAGGCTGCGAGCCGAATCACATTGTTTTCGACGCTCTTATCGACGGGTTTTGCAAGGTTGGGAAACTAGACGAAGCTCAAGAAGTATTTTCCAAGATGTCCGAATGTGGATGCAGTCCGAATGAGTACACCTACGGCTCTTTAATCGACAGATTATTTAAAGATAAACGCCTCGATCTCGTCATGAAAATATTGGCTAGAATGCTGGAATCTTCTTGCCCGCCTAACGTCGTTATTTATACAGAGATGGTCGACGGTCTTTGTAAGGTTGGGAAAACCGATGAAGCATACAAACTGATGTTGATGATGGAGGAGAAAGGTTGTAACCCGAACGTCATTACTTACACTGCCATGTTAGATGGGTTCGGGAAAGCCGGGAAAGTGGATAAAAGCCTCGAACTTTTCCGGGATATGAAGAACAAGGGATGTGCTCCTAATTATATCACCTATAGGGTCTTGATCAATCATTGCTGTGGGGCCGGGCGATTAAACGAGGCTTATCAACTTCTCGAGGAGATGAAACAAACGTATTGGCCGAGTCACTTGGCGAACTATCATAAGGTCGTGGAAGGCTTCACCAAGGAGTTCATGCTGAGCCTCCAGGTAGTAGACGACGTGGGTAAAAACGATTCAGCTCCTCTTGTTCCGGTTTACGAACTTCTGATCGATAGCTTTCAAAAGGCCGGGAGGCTGGAAACGGCTTTGGGGTTGCATAAAGAGTTTTCGTCGATTTCACTGTCTTCATCCACTGACAAGAAATTGTACTCTTCTCTAATCGAGAGCCTGTCGGCTTCTCACAGAGTTGACCAGGCGTTTGAGTTATATGAAGAAATCGTAGGAAAAGGCGTGGTTCCTGAACTCGGTGTCTTTGTCAATCTCGTTAAAGGGCTTATAAATGTTAACAGATGGGAAGATGCACTTTTACTCTCGAAAAGATTGTGTTACAAGGTATGCAGAACTTCCGCCTCTCTCTCAACTCATTATTGTTTGGTTTCAGTTATTTATCTTTTGGTCCTTTGTGTATTTTTTCTGATCATAGGAAATCCAGTGGTTGTCGAATGAATACATACCCTAAACAAGGCGAGCTTGATATCCTCATTTTTGGTACTCGTGTGCTCATGATGCCTTACAGAGATCTTCGCTCATCTGATTTATCCGTGCATCTGTCGATGATGATCTAGGTTTGAACTCGATACTCATATCCTCCACGTCGTTTAATGCACTTGACATTATTTTTTCATATTTCTGAGGCCGTTGCTGTTTATGAATCTTCAATAGCTCAGATGATACAGCGATGATGAAAGGGTGATGGTTACAGTAAGAGATGAAAGGAAACACCAACAACAAAACAAGATGTAAAATCGAGCAAATTGTGCTTATGCCACAAAGAAATCGGGCTCTTGAACTTGAAGGTCTCGTTTCAAAGACAACATCACTAGGCGAAAAGAGATCGGTCGTCTGTGCAGGAAGCGTTGTTTTCATCAAGAGTGTCTCGACAAAGCACACAAGTTCAACGGCAAAATATCATTTTGTACTGGAAATTTGACGAAATCTTCAAGGGGGTCGTCGATATCTTTATGTATAATGCTGTTGTTCGGTTGAAACGATAACAACACAACGCTGTAAAATTAAAAATATTCGACAAAAATGTTCTGATCGTGTTACAAAAATTGTTGACTACACGGTGAATAATTTTATTTTATTTTATTTTTTACAAAAAAATACTAATAATCTTTATGAAATTACCACATAGCCCTAACCATAGGAGTGAAATTGATATTTCGCTTAACTTTGGGGCTGACTAGCAAATTTTGTAACTGGAGGAGGATAACTGCAGTACGCAAGTGTTGGAAGTGATTTTAAATATAGAAAATAAAGCGAAAAAGAAAAAAACACAATTACACCGAGAAAAGGTGAACAATCGGAGAATCGATACAGGTTGAATAAAACCCTCCGATTCCCTTCTATTTGCTTCTGAAGTTTTGATTCAATGGCGGTAAGGTTTTTAGCAGTACTTACATACTTGCTGATGGAGTTTTTATTTTATTTATTTTGTATGGGGTTTATGTGATTTAGTTCGTATACGAATATTCGATATGCATAGTGTAAACCATATGTTCATTTTTTGGTTTTCGTTCTGGAAAAGTGAGTGTGATCGGAGTTGTTTGCAGGAATTTGAATAAATCATAGTCCCTGAAAGTAGGTAGAAAAGCGGATCGGATAATGAAGTGATTAGAAGTTTTACCGTAGAGATTTATGAAGTTTATGCAGCTCATGCATCAATTCTGGTTTATAAGAGGAATAACTTCGACCCAGTTCGATTCAGTCGGGATTCGTGTGTTGCAGGTTAAGGGAAATTTACAATTAGAAATATGTTAACATGTCCGATTCCTAGCTATGAAAGGGTTTCGTGAGGAGATAGACAACGACTGATTATGATGTTGTCTTGTTGACACTATACTGAAACATATATCTTCAGGGGGCATTATAAACATGTATAAGTTGGAGTGTTGGACTGTCATCCCATCCCGTTATTCTGATCTGGACTTTCTAGGGAGATTTTTTATGACATCCCGTTATTATGTTTCGGACTTTCTTAATATCGCTCTTTATACAACTTTTAAATAGAGGGGCTCCATTATACCTGAAACTTTTGCATTACAAATTCTATTACCTTTTGAGATGGTGTAAAATTCTATGCGTTTCATATATCCTCTCTATTAGAATAGGTAAGGCCAGATTTTGCTTTAACTTTATGTTTGTTTTTTTAATCTTCTCACATTACGTTGCCCTTCAGAATATCGGATGCATAATAATTTTTGTTTATCTGTTCATATGTTGTCGATAGATGGATCAGTCTCTTTCTTCTCTTGCATTTAGAGGTTCTATACCAGAAGCAATTGCTGAAGCGAAACTGCAGAAGAAACTTTTTGTTGTCTACACTGCAAGTAAGTGCCTTTTATGTGGATTTTTTTTATAGAGTTTTCCAACTAAAGCATGGGCTACCTGATGGCAGTTTCCAAGGCATTTTTTCCTTTTAACTTGCAGAATTTCTAATCAATAATAAACAATAATTTCAATTTTTGATAATGTCATTTTTTTGTAACAGGTGACAATCCTGAGTCAAAACATTTAGAAACCTCCACGTGGATCGATCCAAAAGTAGGGTCTCTCTAGCAATGCACATGCTAATATATGTATCTCTTTTTTGTGGGGTGGTTCAAATTTAAAAGTATGTGTATCATGTTACTGTTCATATGATCTCATTCTGAATCCAGGTTACAGAGACATTGTCAAAGTACTGCATCCTGTTACACATTCTGGAAGGAAGCTCTGAAGCATTGAACTTTTCGGCTATATGTATGTTATTCTTGAAGCTACATACCGATTGCACATAAGTATCTTCTCCTGATTAATTTTTACCATATATAATAATAGTTATTTGAAAACATGCCCCTCTATTCATGGGCTGTTTGTGAAAGGCCTTAGCATAGGAAAGGTCTCGATATGGGTGAATCAATGTTTAATGATAATTCTTATCCACCAAATTCCCGCCTTAATCTTCAGAGGGACCTTATTTTACTGAATATCCAGGATGTTAATAGGCCTTATACTTACCCAGAAAAATCATTCCCCAAATCCTTTATGTATATCAAACTACTCTCAAGGATATGTGGTTGTACTTTGGGGTATACTTAACTTAAGTATCTGCTTTGCTGACTTTGATCTGTTATTTGTTGTTCTGCTTAAATCATTTCAATTTAGTTGTTGATGGCGTATCTACAACTATATAATAAGCCCCAAATTTATTAGTAGTCTGGGAAACCCTTTTCTCGCCAAACGTACTATGTATTCAATAGATATAGATAAAGTTTGTAAAGTTGCCACAAAATCCTGCAGATCCGCAGCACGCTGCTCCTTGTATAACTGCTATTGGATACAATGGCCTGCAGCTTTGGCAAAATGGTATGTTTTCATCAGGAATGAAACTTCATTAAGTTAAGCAATTGATTCTTGATGATTTTAGCACTTAACATTTTGCTATGTTTTCTGGTTGAAAAATGCTTAGAGGGTTTTGTCAGTGCTGATGTTCTTGCTTCCGCTCTTGAGAAAGCATGGTTAAGTCTTCATGTTCAGGTGATTTATGATGGGCTTTGCAGCAGTCACTTGTATATTCTCCAAGTATTGTGTCCTTTTGAAATCGTCCAGTATTGCTCTCAATCCAGTGGCTTAATTGTCCTGCCTTGTTTTTTTACCTTCTGATAGCGTTTCTAATACCACTACATATTACATTATACTTGTGGATAGTTTTATCTTCTAGATTGATATGGGCTTATATTATTATTTGGTACTAGATTTTGATTTTTCTGGTGACCAAACCTAATCAATTTTTGCGAAAAACAAAACTGTCCCAAATTAGAAAATTAAGTTGACTTTTCAGCTTACTTAACAATGTTTTTTTTCAGGAGACAACTGCAGCTTTCTTGACTGCTGCACTTTCTTCTGGAAAACAATTTGCTTCTGGAACTTCTGAGACTGCTTCCTCCTCTGAGCAAGTGACACCAGGGACATATGTGTCAACACAGTCAACAGATGGTAATATCTTATCTCCAGATGCTGGACAACCATTACATTCTGAGGGAATAGCATTTAGGAACAACAATGAAGATGCTTCTAAGGTGATCCCGCTTTCCCTCTCGTCATTGTTTGTGACTTACTGTATTTTGCTCGATTCTAAATTGTGTGAACGTTTCTTTCATAAACAGGAGACAGATGGAAAGGAGAATGTCAGGCCTTCTCCTGAATCATCTCTTGCCAATGTGTTGGAAAACGGTGAACTTGATGAGTCAATTTCCGAAATTGAAACAGGACATACAACAAAAGACCCTTTTGTCAGTCAAAATGAAGCTACTTGTCCTGTCCCACAGAAGAACTTGGATCTATGTGACCATCATTTGGTGGGCAGTAGAAATGAAGTTCCTCGAGAGATTACAAATGAAGTCAATGAAGTGGCACGTGATGATACAGAAGACGCGACAGAAGTTGAGAAAACTGATGCTTCAGATTTCTCTACCCTTAAATCAAGTGATGTTTTCCTAAACATAAGACTTTTTGATGGCTCTAGCTTACAAGTCAAGTCTTCTGTGATGGACACCTTGAAAATGGTCAAAGATTATATAATTGAAAGCCAAAAAAGCAGCTTGGGCTCTTTTAGCCTAGCAATTCCTTACCCTCGCAAGGTTTTCAGTGATCAAGGTATGCTCTGATTGCCATTGTGTACATGATTGATCAAGAACACTGTCACTGTCATCTGAACACTATAAGTTTGCTAATGTGTCCATACTCTTAAATGTTATGTCTTTTTTGCTTCTATTATTGTTCACAGACTTGGATAGCACATTATCAGAATTGGGCCTCTATGATAGACAAGCATTGATTGTGGTTCCACATAACAAAAATGGTTTCCATCATGGAGGAGGATCATCGCAACATCAAATAAATTCCTCAAATGGTGCTAGCTCTTCAAATGGAAGTGAGGGATATTGGGCATCCGTGAGAAGAATTTTATCTTACGTGAACCCTCTTTCATACCTTAGCAGAAGTGAAACCACACCAAGTGCTGCCCAGGATTCTCAACGTGGCTTGTGGCAGTATGGTAAGTTATATTAGTCCTCTCTTCTCAAAAGATGAATGTCTGAAAACAACATGACTGATGATTTTCTTCATCAGTTAGAAACTTCCAAGTATTATGATTCACCTATGTGTGAAGTAGCAAATCTTTGTGGCCCGCTTCTGAATCTTTCTTATTCTTGTTCTCAGAATTCAAATATTTATAGAACCGTAAGATATTTGTATTAGTTTGCTTAATTCCCTTGAAGAGTGTGTAATGTAGCTTTTATAGAGGGGAATGTTAAGCACAAGTAACCTTTTGTCATCAATTCTTTCTCCATCTTTCATGAAAAGAATATTCAGGAGAATATCTAATCCCTGTAGTATGTAATCGATTGGGACCCCTTAGATGTACCGATGCTTCTCATCCTTGCAGTATGTAATCGATTGAAAATACTTTGGTCCGAAGAAGTCGATTAGTTAAAGTTTGTAATTCCTGGAATGCATCAAGGATTTAACTCTGCACTCTCTATAATATCTTTTCTTGTTGCAGGCCCAAATACTCCACTTCAAAATACCCAAAGCAACGATGGAGGTAGACCTAATCCCTCAGTGCAACCATCTAACCAAGCTACAACCCCGAGCAGCAGCAACAAAAGAATTAAGACCCAAACTAGTCGATTTGGGGCTAACATTCACACCTTACAACATGACGACGACGATGATAGTAGATTCAATGATGGAAATGCCTTTTGGAATGGAAACTCTACTGAATATGGCGGAAATGATGATGGGTCTAAGTAAGAGAAAGTTCGCGTTTCTTCACTTCGGCTGCTGCATAGGATGGACACTGATAGTTGATGCATTCTGTCTTCATTAGTAAACATATGTCTACGGATTAATATCAGGACTGCATTCAAAACAGATATGTTTACCTTCCTTCTATGTCAGTAATAATAAAGTAATCCGTGTTAGTGTTTGGTGATTATGTTGTGCTTCCCAAATCAATTCCACGCCAAGTCAATTCCATGCCAAGTCTTGCAATATAAGGTTATTGTGAAACTCCATTAGATGTATCGCATAAGAACATATTTAACCTTTAATCCGAAGCGATATAACTTCAAACTCAATTAATAACATAAAAAACACGTTGAAAAACACGATAATTCATAAGTATATTTTCTTCCATCAGAAGCTTCTTCATGGTAGCTCCTTTGTCTTGGCATGTCAAGTGCCCTTGGGTATATGTTCTTCCATTTTAGTACACGATTCTCGAGGTCATTAGAATACACAAATTTTAGTACACGATTCTTGAGGTCATTAGAATACACATTTCACATCTCACAATGAAAACTAAAATAATATTTGACTTTGCAATTAAAAAAATTAATTAACTAAATAAGAGTACAAGTCTAAAGTACATGGTCACAATAATTCAATCCACATTATTTGATTATTTGACTTATTTGATTATTGAGACAATAAATTATTACTACTAATTAATAAATTCACATTAATTTAATTTAATGATATAATAGTATTATACTTTACTTTAGAAGTAGCAAAATATGATTACTCGGTAGCTTTTCTCATTCAGCCCGTATAGAATCTCTCTCTCTCTCTCTCTCTCTCTCTCTCTCTCTCTCTCCATAAGTTGCTTTGCTTGGCTGTTCGCTCACCTGTCTTCACACCCCACTTTCTCTCCGATCTCCATTGTTATTGTTTCTTTTAAAAGCGAATCCCATTGCCATATACGCAACGCCAAAGATTTGGTATTTAATTAATTCTTTTTGCAGGCGGAGCCGAAGCACTACACGGAGAGAATTAAAGGTGAGGAGGAGGAGATAATTTCAATCGAAAGCGGCTCATGTATTTCGGTTGGTTTTTCTCTCCTCTCTCTAATGGCTTCTGTTATTCACCGTCGCGTTTGATTTTTAATCTGATTTCTGACGGAGACCCTTTTGTTCATCGTTTAATCGTTACTTTTTGTTTGATTGAATGTCGATCGATGGCAGTTTTGTCGATCGGCATGGTTTGGTAGTAAGAGCACGAATCGAAATCATCGAACGCGTTTCTGGGTTCTTGGGATTTTTATCTTTTTGATTTGGTCCTGGAATCAATGGAATATTTGGTATTGATTAGGTATAATGGAATGTAACATGTGTCTTCAATTTGGGCTTTAATTTCTTTTGAACATGTGGGTTACCCTGATATGGATACTCCCATTCCTTCAGCAACCTTCTGGATCTCCTTCTTTTCCCTCGTTTTCTTATTCATATTTTTAGATATGATTTGATGCCAAGTGTTGTTTACTTGTTTAGTTTCTTTTATATTTTGATCCTCCTAGGCCTTGGAATGCAGTGTATAGTGTGTTTGTGGGGGCTGCTGTAATCTATGTGCCGTTCGTGTTAGGTATTACTTGAGATGAATGGAGCTATAGTATTACTCGAAGGGATTCTTGATCTGACATGAATTAAATATCTTTTATAAAAGAACGGGATAAGTTCACATACATGAGGACAATATATGTGAACTCTTTTTGATGGTGACTAAAGAATTCTGACAACTAGTACGGGGCAGAGGGAGTACTATTTTTTTATCCAGTTATTGCTGTTCTAAACTTCTAATGGGCATATGCAAACATTTGTAAGATTTTCACAAGATGATGATTATGATTTATAATGCAGTACTGTTGTCTGACAGTGAAGGTTTGCTAATATTTGTGATATGTCCGATGGAGTTCTTGTAGTACAATTGTTCGCATCAATATAGAATATAAATGCTGATGGGTGAAATATGTTTCTCATGCAAGTACATTTTTTTTAACTCAACTAACGCCTGTTAGGCACAGGCACCTCCTCCTGGTTACTTTGTACGCTTGGATAACAAGAGTTTTGAAGACGATCTATATTTGAGAAAGAGAACAAGGATGCGGAGGTGGCTGTGTTGCACCTGTCAAGTAGAGGAGACCTATCATCATCATGAAAATGAGCACCTCAAGAGTCCAACAAGTCATGCTGATAATGGTAATTGCTTTATATTTTCATGTGGCTGCTACTAAAATGGAAATTAATTTGACTGCTTTCTGTTGGTAGTGAGTTTTGTATTTTAGCATGGTTGCATTTAAATTTGGAATTCTTAAACGGATCCAATGAGTAGTGTTTGTGCAAAAGGTAAATGTTCTTCTTGCTTTAATGTAAGGTTAAAAATGAGCTTATGTACTTTGACAAATTATTTACGGAATAACGTTATGAGTTCTGAGCTTTGTCTATATTTGTAACGACTCTAGAAAATGTTGTTAAGGTTTTTCTCCTTCATGAAAATATGGCAGTGCATGAAAAATATATATTTAATCTTAAACATTTTCTAAGATATCACTATGTTAAACTTTTTTCTTAAATAGTAAGAATTTGTATACATACTTCTCTATAGCGCTAATATGTTTACTTCTGATTTTTTTGTTCTATTATGCTATGAATTCCTACTCCTTCACTGTTTTTGTATGGATTGATGTGACCAGTTCATTTAATTTGTGGCATACATATAATTTTCTTAGTGAGAGCTATACTATTTTTGGTTCGTAACATAATTTGATTCTTCATTTTATCCCTCTGATCATATTTATGTGCACAAAACCAGGACATCAAAGAGGTTCTAAGGCATCAGTTCCAATGAATCATGACGTCCAGAAGGCAGCACCTCCTATTGAGGTGCCTTCTATGTCACTCGAGGAACTCAAAGAGAAAACTGACAATTTTGGATCAAAGGCATTAATTGGCGAAGGATCTTACGGAAGAGTATACTTTGCACAGTTGAACGATGGAAGTGAGGTTGCTGTCAAGAAACTTGACGTTTCTACAGAGCCTGATTCAAATAATGAGTTCTTGACTCAGGTAGCTAAAACATCTGTGTACACACATATAGATCTCTGAAGTATGCAATATTATTCTGCATGATGCTTATTGGCCAGTCTTAATGTGACTAATTTTTCCATAGGTTTCCATGGTATCAAAACTGAAGCATGACAATTATGTTGAATTGCTTGGTTATTGTGTCGAAGGAAATCTACGAGTATTGGCTTATGAATTTGCAACCATGGGATCTCTACATGACATTTTACATGGTATGTATAGAATAAGCTTGTTCTATAATAAGGCTGTTTTTTTACAGAATATTATGCTGTATAATTTTTTATAAATCACAGGAAGGAAAGGAGTGCAAGGGGCACAGCCTGGGCCTGTACTAGACTGGATTCAACGGGTAAAAATTGCTGTTGATGCTGCTAGAGGACTGGAATATCTGCATGAGAAAGCTGCACCTTCAATAATTCACAGAGATATTAGATCCAGTAATGTACTTTTATTTGAAGACTACAAAGCCAAGATCGCGGATTTCAATCTTTCAAATCAAGCCCCTGACATGGCTGCTCGCCTTCATTCCACTCGAGTTCTGGGAACCTTTGGTTATCATGCTCCAGAGTATGCCTCAAGCTATTTTTTTTTCCTCTTCCTATATGGTTCAACGTAAATCTGACGATTCGGTAGCCTTAATATAAATAAAAGTATTTTGCTCCTTATTGTTTCACAGTTATGTATTCTTTTGAAACTACGTGTTTTTAAAAGAAATATTTTTTGTGAGAAATCTTAACTTTAGTGTGTTTATTTGTGAATATATTCTGCAGATACGCAATGACAGGGCAATTGACACAAAAGAGTGATGTTTATAGCTTTGGTGTTGTTCTGCTTGAGCTTTTGACTGGAAGGAAGCCCGTTGATCACACCATGCCTCGTGGACAGCAGAGTCTTGTTACATGGGTGACTTTTTCTTAAGCTTTTTCTTTATTCGGTTTTCGCCAATTCTGCTTCGATTCTAGCGTGTATGTATCATCTCATAAATCAATCACATGTTCTTCCAGGCCACTCCAAGATTGAGTGAGGACAAAGTGAAACAATGTGTTGATCCAAAACTCAAGGGAGAGTATCCGCCGAAAGGGGTCGCCAAGGTTCCATTTCTCTCTCTCTGTTATTTCTATTGCATAATTTAAAAAAAAATTGAAAAAGGGAAATGCATTGATTTCGTTTTATTGTTGATCCAGCTGGCAGCTGTTGCAGCATTGTGCGTACAGTATGAAGCTGAGTTCCGCCCGAATATGAGCATTGTTGTGAAGGCTCTGCAGCCTCTCCTGAGATCGACTGTCCCTGCTGCTCCTGAGGTTTAAGTACCGGCATGAATCCAGTTTGCTCCGTCTGTTTAAATTTGTTTTCTTGAGTTGTTGCACGGTTTGAGTCTTATCTTTTGCATGAATTGCGGTATTATTACTATTATTCGTCATCCTTTTCTATGGTACTGTTTTGACATTATTGGTAGAGATGTCTTAGTACAACGGATTTAATGTTTTGCTTACAAGGCAACACATCTTAAACATAAAACACATTTTACTTTATTTCTCGATATTTTTCCTATTAATCATGATGATATGTCCAGGGCAGAGCCAGGAAAATTTAGTATAGGTTGGGTTACAATTTTCAAAAAATTTAACAAAAACAAATGAAAATTTCTTTTGGCTGAATTAGGGGGTGTCAATGGGTTGGTTTGGTTTTGTGTCATATCACAAATTGAAACTCAATTCATTTAATAATCTTGATGTTTACCTTTTAGTGTTGCTCTTATTAAACAATGTATTGTACTTGCAACAAAAACGGAACTTTTTACAACAAAACAGAAAAAGTACGTACAACAAAAAACATGTAATTTGTGGATACATAGTTACATTACTGATGAGTTCAAAAGGCTGAATCTTTGAGTCGAGTAAACGGAATCTGTTCGCCGCAGGTGAGTGATTCATAGGTTTCGTTGGTGTTCTCTCGGCCAACCCCCATCAAGTCGACGAATTGTTGGTAATGAGATACGATGGTATTCATGCGATCAATGTCTCCATTGCCACAAGTCGCGTAACCATACAAGATGTTCATGGTAATTCCAAACCCAGCTTGTCTCTTGTTCAAGGTGTCGTTTCTCGTGGGTTTCCAATTAATCCTGGCAAACGCTTCGTGAGCCGAAGGCCGATGCCTGTCGGGACGAGTCATCCACATCCATATGGCGGTCTGAAAGGCCAGCGTCGCGTTTTGTTCGACTAGTTCGGGGTGGCTCAGCAAGTCCAAGTTCAAGGCTTGCCCTATTTTCGCGTAAGCCTTGTTCCTATACAAGTGTTCAACATTCGTTTATATGTGTGTCGAATCGAATGAAAATATACGAGACGAAAATGACGAGCGTTTACCCGATTAGTGCGAGGGCGCCGCGATAATAGTACTGAACTCCGGGAACACATTTTTCGTCGTAAGCTGAGTCGAGATCACAGTGATCTGAGGTGGGATCGGGACTCATCTCCTTGTAATAGCATAAACCCCACGCCAGCGGTCCACCTGTTGACGTGGCACTGCCACCTAAACACATAAAAGAAAAACATTTAAAATTAATATATTGAATATTAAGTAAAATGCAAAAAAAAAAAAAAAAAAAATGTCTACTCTCTCTTCTCACACTTTTTTTAAAACAAAATTAATAATTAAACCTACAAGTAATAATTCTCTCTTCTCACACTTTTTAAAAACAAAATTAACAATTAAACCTACAAGTACTATTCTGATCCCCAAAAGTCTGTAGAGAAATTGACACAAATTAAAAAAATAAAAAATTATGGGTTTTTCTTATCGAATTAGCAATATTTTGTAGTGAAGTCATTGTATTTGTTTGGTTCATGTTTTGTACTCAATGTTTTGTATTGACAACTTTATGTAATATTGTTGTTTGACAATTGTAAGGATTTGGAGATTTGAAAATTTTGATTATTGAAGTCCATGAAAATTATAAAAATTTGGAGATTTGAATATTTTGAATCTTGTATTTGAATTACAAGAATTTAATATAATTCTAATATAATTATAGACACCAGTCATAGAGTTAAAAACCGATTTCAAATATTATTATAAACAACGGTTATATAAGTACAAACTAGTGTAAAAAACAATTATAGACACCGGTTATATATGAAAAGAACCGGTGTTACTACTTTTCACACCGGTTGTTCTTGTTAATTTCCATGGAATTGACCGGTGTCTTTAATAATATAGACACCGGTACAAGTCACAAACCCCGGTGTTATAAATAATGTTTAACACCGGTCAATGACTGGTGTTAAAACATTGCTGATCTTTAACACCACGCACAATAACACCGAATAAATTTTTTTTAACACCGGTCAATGTCTGGTGTCTATGAGACATTTTCTCATAGTGATTATTGGGTAAATAATGAATGCCTTATGTGAAAATAACTATGTTAAAATAAATAAATTATTATTGAAAGGATAAAAATTTTAAGAAAAATAAAAGTTTTTTTTTTTTAATCTTCTCAATTTTTTTTTAAATCACATTTAATTGATATAGAAAACCCCAAAACCGACATCTAGATTGAAAATAATTTAATAGGAAAAGCCATAACGACTTATATATAAGAGGAAGAGGAAAGTGTACTGACAAGTAGTGGCGGCGGCGACGTGAGCCAAGAAGGCTGCGACTTCCATCATCTGCATCATCTTCCCGCCGGTGGTCCCAAACCCAAACGGCTCGTAGACGGAGGCGGCTGCGATGAACGACTCATGGTTCCAGTAGCCGATGGCTTGTGAACTCGGATAATTCCTATAGGGGAAGAGAATATCAAACTGATAGTCCTTGAACAAATCCGAGATCGTATCGTTGCAACAAAACTTGGACAGGTGGCACTCCGGGGCTGGTTGCACATGAGCTCCCCGTCCACCATCTTTTTAAACGTCACCTTCGAACGGTCGGCGGACCCCACCGCCAGCAAGGCCATCAACACCGTCCACGTGGCGACGAAATAATTCATGATCCTCGTTTCGTGAAAAATGATCGATTGATCGATTGGGATTTAATAGCTCGATTTTTTGGTGGAGAAAGTGAAGGCGCAACTAAAATGAATGAAATGAAGTTGTATTGTAGCTCAAGTCAAGTCAAGTCAACAATTAGATGTTAGCTAGAACAAGGGGAAAAAAAGTCAATGTTTCAATATCGTAAAGTTTTGGGAAATTTTGAACTTGCATGATTACGTTACGACTTACGAGGCACGCGCATGCAGGCGTTGGATAAGATCGACGGTCGAGATGGGTTTAGACATGATGACGTGTTGAAGTTGTTCCAAAGTTTGCGGCGGGAATGGAGAGGGAGCGAACTTGATTGGAACACGGTACGAGGTTGTAGGTGGTGTATTACAGCTTAATTGATTAATTAATTTATTTATTAGATCGAGTTTGCATATGAATACCTATGGATCTTGTCGGAAGAAAATTAGAGATTTAGGTGAGGGCATACTGTAATTTTAAATTTCATGAAAATCTTTAAAATTTTTGAAACTTGGAAGGTAATTAATTTGTTACTTGGATTCAATTTCTCTTCTGATAGCCGGAGTAATACTCTAGGTACTTAGTAACCGTAAATTTAAAATAAATTAATATATATGTACACACAATTACACACATTTCTCTTATATGGAACCATCGATTTCAAACCACGTTAACTAGGTTGAATTACACGTTACTCTGTCCTTTTGTTCCATAATAGTTACAATATTTTTTTACAAATAAAATTACAACTACAAATAAACATAATAGGAGTATATTAAAATTAGCTATAGGTTATTATCCCTTAAATCTTACCACGTTTTTTTAATTTAAAATTACATTATTCAAAGTCTTTCAATTTAAGATTACATTATTTTATTTCATTTTTTTTTATCTAATTGAATTGCAGAAATTTAAATACTCAGACACACATGTCTTGAGTTCGAACCTTAAACTTTACGATATTCAATTAAAATGCTCAACCAATTAAGATAACAACCCTTGACGATTACATTATTAAAAATGGAGAAAATCGATGAACATAATCATTTTTAAGGGCTAATTACACTTTGTCACCCCAGGTTTTAGAGTTTTTCTACTTTGCCATCTAACTGGATTTTTTTTACGTTTCAGTACCTTGCAACCTCCGGGTAGCCGGATCGGAATATTTCAAAGAATATTTCGTTTAGAAAGGTTTTTTGGTCGATTTCAACTCAAAAAACACTGATTACATTTTTACCCTCACGTACACATTTTTATTTATTTTTATTTTACAAAAACGTGAAATCTATATATGAAAAAAAAATTGTTTTTATTTATATTTTTAAAAAACGTGAAATCCATATTCGAAAATCTCAATCTCTTCAAAATTCAAATTCGAAAATCTCCACAATTTTTACCTTTCTTAAATTTTCATCATTTTAGCCATTACCCAAAATCACGTTCTGCAAGTGATCTCATTACATGTCAAAAAAAGTGGCAAAAGTTCTGCAAAGTGATCTCATTACATGTCAAAAAAAGTGGCAAAAGTACTGACTTGGAAATATTATTATTAGTTTCGTGTAATTAAAAAACCAACAAATCTCCAAATATATAATTGGGGGTTTTTCAATGTTAAGGTTTGTGAGATTGTCCTTAATTATATATTTAGGGGTTTGTTGGTTTTTTAATTACGAGAAACTAATAATATTTCCAAGTCATTTATTTTTTGACAAGTAATGAGATCACGTGCATTTCTCGTGCTTTTTTACGTTTTTTTTTTCCACCGGAAAAGATTGAACATGATTTTCAGCTAACTTAAAGAACGATTTGTGAAATCATCTAAATTTACAAGACATTTTTTGATATTACCCCTAATAATAATTTATACATTTTTCATTCATTATATATAACAAATACTGTATAATCTAATAACACCATGAATTGTACCAGATAAAATATGTACTACTAGTACTACTGATAAACTTTCAGATCCAGCCGCGGCTTAGCCACCGCTACTAACGGCTTAGCCATCAACATATTATTTCCGACTCGACCAACTCGATCCCCTCGACCGGAGCCTCCCAGCTGAACCCCTGAATGAGCCGAGCCAGGAGCATAGCCGACATAGTAGTACCAAGAACGACTCCGGCCGGCACAAGCACAACCTCATCATCGATCATGTGACGCTCCGGCTTGTACTCGAGAGGGTCTTTCCAAACCCTAGGGTTTCGGCCTAAATCGAGGCGGCTCACCAACATCTGGCTCCCTTTCGGGATGAAGTAGCCGCCGACAACCGCATCGCTAGTCGAGACATGCGGGAGGTTGAAAGCGTTAATCGGGTGCAAACGAAACGATTCTTTCACACACGACTTGATGTAGTTTAGGTTCGGTAGATCCGATTCCTCGACCAATCTCGATCCAGTTCTTGGCAGGATCAGTCGAGCATGCTCGGTTGATTGATCATCTCGACGATAGCCCACTAGCCCATCTCGGCGGCCAAGAATATTTCCTGAAATTATTTATCCAATAATTTATAATTGAAAAACAAAACGAAATAACTGAATTCAGTTCAAAAGAACAGAACCTAACCCTAATTTGCGCTTTGATCTCTTCGACGGTTAAACAACGGCTCATCGGTCTCGAAGTCTCTCAAGTTGATCAACACGTCGAGAATGTCATCTTCTTCCGTCCGAGTCCCTCGTCGCCACATCTCCACTCTCTTCATGATCTCCGTATCGTGGTACTTGTCCATGCAACGAATACCGATTTTTTTCGCTCTCTTATATCCGTCGAAATTGAAACCCTCGAGCCAAGAGGAACGTAATCGGCTACGACGAACCCGCGCGTACAAGTGGTTCAAAACCGAAAAGATTCCAGCGTGGTGCTCGATCTCCTCCTCGCCCGGACCTCAGTCCTCCGGGCCCAGTGCGGTTCGTTGGGTGTGTTTGAGTCGGAGGCAATTGATCACGTTGAGTGTTTATTTTTACTTTATATGAAATTGCTCACAAGTTGATAAAATGCCGTAAATAATTTTTAAAATGTGTTGTATTACACTCTTTTCATCACATAAATATTTTAATGTTTTTATGAGTACATATATTTATAAGAAATTATAATAATTTGGAAAAAAATAGAGTTAATTTAACATTTAAAGTGAAAAAGTTAAAATAATTGTGTTTAAAAGTAAAAAAAAGTACTATATTTAAAACCATTACTAATTGTATTATATTTTAAAATAATTTTTTGTAGAGGTATTGAAATGTATGTGGAACAATTAAAAAAAAAGTAAAATTATTCAATACATTTTATTTTATTTTTTATAAAAAAAATGTTAAAAAGTAATACTCAGTATTTTTTTAACTTTTTGATAAAAAATCAAAAAATTATTAAATTATAATAAATTACACGTGAATCATTAATTTATAATAAAATTCACTTGAGTCATTAAATTAGAATAAAATGAAATTTATTAAATTATAAAAAAAATTTATTTAAATTACAATTCATTCATTATATTTAGAAAAGAACGTAAATGATTATTTTAATTAAAAAAATCGATACATACAACAAATTTTGTTTAAAATTAAAATATTTTGTTGGTCGTGATTAATTCTTGTAAAATTTTCGCTTTACCATTTTACTTTACTTTTTCCACTTAACTTTGAATTTATTTTTCAAAAATATTTTATTTTTTAATTTAAAAATTCATTTTTATTTTATTTTTAATAAAAAAATTATATATTTTTTAACTTTTTGATAAAAAAAAGTCAATAAGTTATTAAATTATAGTAGTAAATTACACGGAATTTATTAAATTATAATAATAAGAATGAATGAAATTTATTAAATAATAAATAAAATGCATTAAATTATATTAAATTACACGTAAATTAGATATAATTTATCAAATTATAATAAAATGCACGAAAATTACACATGATTCATTAATTATTTTTGTTCTTAGATAGATTTTGGGGAATATGTGAGTTGATGCTATAAGAATTTTTTTTATAAGGAATTATAGTTAGGAGTTTGTTTAATTAACAAAAGAACAAATTTTAATCCAATAAAGACGAATCGACTATCTCTTGCAACATTACCTGCGATGGCAATCCATCCCACAACAACGTCTCTAAAAGAGTCGTGAATTGAGTACTGTGTCGCGGCGAATATGGTAATGCACATAGCAGCGACACTACTCATCATATACACGACGCGAAGATAAACATTTTAAAATTAAATATTAGATTTAAATGTATTTTTATTCATTATTATTGAATAATAACACTTACCCGTGTAGGAATATCCGAATAACGAAAGAAAATAGCGAATCAGCGATGTATCATATCCTTGAAGGTAGAATATGATACCTAAGAAGTTGTTGCTCATAGGGACAACAGAACTCCTTAGGACCCCATAATAGGCCCAAACTGAGTATGAGAACAAGCTCGATCACCATGTAGGGTGTCGAGTCCCGTCCTGCAGTAGTCCCTTCCTGGCAAATGAGCCGAAAAGTATGACTAAAATAAAATTAAGGGCTAATTACACTTTGTCACTCCAGGATTGAGAGTTTTTTTTTTTTTTGCCACTTAATCGATTTTTTTTTTACCGTTTAGTACTCCAAAGATGAGGCTTTTACAATTTGCAACTTCCTAGTAGCCGGATCGAAATATTTCGTTTTGAATGTGTTTTTTTTTTTGTCAATATCAACCCAAAAAAGGCTGATTACATTTTTACCCTCAAGTACATTATATCTTTATTTATTTTTAATTTACAAAAACGTGAAATCCAAATTTGAAAAGAAAAAAATTGTATTTATTTTTATTTTTAAAAAACGTGAAATCCAGATTCGAAAATTCCAATCTCTTCAAAATTCAGATTCAAAAATCTCCAATTAGCAATTTTGCCATTTCTTAAATTTTCATCATTTTAACATTTTTTTTTAAATAAACAAATTGCAGAGACGAAGATATTCATGAATTTGCACCAAACATTGAGATATTCAAATACTAATTAAATAAAAAACAAAACAAAACAAAACAAATTTAATATCAACAAAATTCCAAAAAATCAAAACCTAAATTTTATATAAGATTCAAACATAAACCCAACAAATGAATTAATTAGATGAAGGAAAATAAAATCAAAACGAATCTTGGTGCAAATCTTCATGTTGCTTCGGACCCAGCCTCCGAAAAACTTCCTGCAAATCTTCATCACCGCTTGAACTTTGCACCGTCAAACATTGTGCTATCGTGCTAAGTCTCGACTCACCGCTATTCAAATATCTTCGCTTTCTCTCAATATCGAAAACAAAATAAAATCTTACAAAAGAAAATTAAAAAAATGAAGAACCCAGATGAATACAATTAAAAAAATAAATATAAATTAATTAATTAATCATAGTGTAGATTGTAGAACTTCTTCCATTTTAGGGAAATGAAGAATGAACTTTTAATTTGATATTGTAGCTCAAGTCAAGTCAACAATTAGATGTTAGAACAAGGGGAAAAAAGTCAATGTTTCAATATCGTAAAATTTTGGGCATGCATGATTACGTTACGACTTACAAGGCACGCGCATGCAGGCGTTGGATAAGATCGACGGTCGAGATCATGAGTTTAGATATGATGACGACGGTACGAGGTTGTAGTTGTATTTATTTATTAGATCGACTTTGCAGATGAAAACCTATGGATCTTGTCGAAGAAAATTAGGGAAGTAGGTAAGGGCATATTGTAATTTTAAATTTCATGAAAGTCTTTAAAAAATTTGAAACCTGGAAGGTGTTTAATTCGTTACTTGGATTGAATTTCTCTCATATGAAACCACAATAGTTTAAGACATACAGTATTTTTTACTACAACATTCGCACGCTAAATAAATTACTATATATATATTTTTTTTAATTTAAAATACAATTATTTAGAAAGTTAGCAAAAAAAAAAAATTCATGTTTAAATTAAAAAATAAAGTATTTATAAGTAAAAAAATTGAATTATATTTTTAAAATTAGATTGATTAAAAGTAAATAATAAAAAAATGTTTTTTAAGCTATGAGCAAAATTTTAATAGTATAAAAAAATGGGTGTAAAATTACATTTTCAAATAAAATTAGCAAAAAAAATATTTTTAAATTAAATGTAAATAAAAATTAAAAACTATGTACAAAAGTAAGAATAAAATTAATATTACTAATATATTTAAACATGAATTTTTTTTTTGCTAATAAAACTAATATTACTAATAAATTGTGGACTATCTACATATAAGGGGATGTAGATACATGATAGAGTATGGTACATTATTGTATGTGCATTAAAATTTCCTATAATAATACAGTACTACGTAAACTAACTATTATTAAGAAATACTCTCTTCGTCCACTAATAATAGTCACTATGACTTTTTTCAACCGTCAATTATATATGATAAACAGTATACAAAAATTATAAAAAAAATACTAAAATAAAATTGAACTATAGTCCGAGTAGGATATTGCTGTTATCTGATGCAAATATACATGATTTTGAAAGTCATCACAAATTTAAGCAATTTAATCAGTACATCTTATTAACAGCGAAAGTTTAAGCAATTCAACCAGTACATCTTATTACCTATCTTCATTTTTTTTTTCAAGTTTTTCAAAATTTCTTTGTTTCCGAAGTCATCAATCAATCTCGTATTTCTACCATTAATGCAAGTGAAAAAACAATAGATCATGACGTTGCTTTTGTTTTCTAAAAAATCATACTAGTAATTTTTTGAAAAGAAAAAACATTGCATCAGTGGTATGCTTCTTTTTTGTACCTACTGAATTCTAAAGAAACACTGTTTAGGAGGGCTTAGGATCAACACAAACATACCAATTTCATGCAGTGAAGTCGCCCTCAGAGAAACAAGCACAAAACGCTAAATCAGCTCTAACACAGAAACAGTTCACTTGCAAAGCATTCCAAGACTCGACATGTAGATATGACAATAGGACCATATGAAATGAAACTATCTACGGAACTTGTGCACAATAATGTGTTGAATGATAATCGCCTAGCATGAATGATAAAGATGAACAACACCAAGCCATAATTCACAAAAGAAATTAATACATTCCAGGATAACTTTCACCTATCGCAAGAAATAACAAATCCGGCAACCAGAGGCTAAAATAGACACACAGTTGAACAAAGACTCGGTTATTCATCATAATCAGGATGCAAGAAACAAGTAAAAAGCATAGACACAAGCTTGCAGCTAAATGATAAGAGAAATAGGAACAACAAGTAAAAAGCATAAACATAAATTACTTTAATGGACGTGAGTCCTGTGTTTTTTTTAATTTCTGTTGAAATAGTACCTGCAAAATCAGAAAAAAAACAGTAACACAATAAAATCGAAACAAGGCTGAGTCGCGGACTAGGTCGCTTTCTTTAAGACGTTTCGCGGCTCTGCCCAATTGTGCTTGCAGAAGATAGCAGCGTCGTCCCCAGGATAAAACAGCCTCTCTCTCAATCGAACTTAGCACTTAGATCGATTGAATCACACAAATCTTTATGCTCAAGTATCTTTTTCTTTTCAAGTTGTAAGTTGATGTTTGTTGAATACTGAAAACCAGGTTTTATAGGGGTGTTTTTTTTTTAAAAACGTTTTTCAAAACTAATTGCTGCAATAATGAAAATAAACGTTTTGATTTTGGAAAATAATTGCAGCAGTTACAAAATTCAAAATCTGAATTTGAAAAATAAAAAATAAAATATTTTAGGGGAAAGACCCCAAGGACCCCCAAGGCCCCAAGGCCCTTATTAATATATATATATATTATGGTCTTGCGAGGGTTTGAACTCGCGTAGTCACCCCCACTATCGAAGCAAATAACCATCGGGTTACTTGCTCGTAATTGACATAATATGTTAAATATATAAATATATATATTTTTTCCAACAATCCCCCACTTATATATTTATATATATTTTTAAAAATAATCTTTTGAGCAGTTCATCATAGTGGAGTGCATAAGTGAAAGTATCTTTCGATTTGAACTTCAACATAGTGATATATTTTTTTTCAAAGTAAGAGAATTAAGAGTGACCTAGGTCTGGAACTCAGAATTCTTTGGTATACTGAAATTATACATCACACACACCACTTCTATTTGTGTAATTCCATGCCAGCACAATACGGCCATGTGCTTGTATCCCAGTCTAGTGAATGTTTCTAAACTACTTTCCCAAAGTCAGTTTATTAAGCGGCCTCACTTTACATTCACATAGGTAAGTTCATCAAGAGTGCTCCTGAGATAAACACTCTACTTAAACTTAAGTATGAACTTATTAAGAGTAATCACTCAACCTTTAGTCGCTCTAGGAAATCATGCTTTAATGGAAGGGACTAGGAGTTATACCCCTTATCTATAATTCGCATGATAGTTCATTTCCTCAGGTGACTCGTTTTTCCCATTGAACCCAAGTCATGGGATCTCCATTCCATGGGTTGGGTGTCCATCACAAGAGGATCAATTTTCCATAGGCTTTAGTCCCATCCCTTTAGATGTATTCCACACCTTTTCACGAGCTAGTCCTTTCGTCAAAGGATCAGCTAAGTTATCATCAGAACGTATATAATCCACTCTTACAACTCCAGTTGTAATATATTCTCTTACCGTATTATGTTTACGGCGAATCTGACGTTTCTTGCCATTATAATAACGGTTCTTTACAAGATCGATAGCCGCGGTACTATCACAGTGGATTAATATAGCTGGAATCGGTCTATCCCATAAAGGAATATCTGACAAGAGGTTCCTTAACCAACTTGCCTCCTCACTTGCTGTGGCTAGAGCAAATAATTTTGACTCCATAGTGGATTGAGCTAGAATTGTTTGTTTCTTGGATTTCCAAGAAACTGCTCCACCAGCAATTTTGAACACATAGCCACTAGTGGCTTTAGAATCGTCCGAGAAGACGTTCCAATCAGCATCGCTATATCCTTCAAGGACAGCGGGATCTCTTACATAATGTAAGCACGAGTTCATGGTCCTTTTCAGGTAACGCATGACTCTTTCAATAGCATACCAGTGTTCCAAACTTGGACAGCTGGTGAATCTTCCAAGTACTCCAACAGCATATGCAATGTCAGGTCTAGTACAATCAGTAGCATATCTCAAACTTCCAATAATACTAGCATATTCTTTTTGTCTAATGCTTTCACCTTCATTTTTCAACAATTTCACAGAAGGATCAAAAGGAGTACAAACAGGTTTACAATCATAATAATTGTATTTTCTCAAGATTTTTTCAACATAATGTGATTGATCTAAAGATATTCCATTTTCAGTTCTAGTAATTTTGATTCCAAGAATAACATCAGCTTCTCCTAAATCTTTCATGTCAAAACTACTACTTAGCATACTTTTTGTTTCATTAACCACGTCAAGAGTTGAACCAAAAATCAGAAGATCATCCACATAAAGGCATATAATAGTACATATATTATCCACACATTTGTAATATATGCATTTATCACTTTCATTGATTCTAAAACCATTGCTAATAATCAAAGAATCAAATTTATCATGCCATTGTTTAGGTGCCTGTTTTAAACCATATAGGGATTTATTCAATTTGCATACTTTATTTTCTTGGCCTGAAACAACAAATCCTTCAGGTTGGTCTAAGTAAATTTCTTCATCTAATTCACCATTCAAAAATGCAGTTTTAACATCCATCTGATGTACATATAAATTATGAATAGCAGCTACAGCAATCAAAACTCTAATTGAAACCAACCTAGAAACAGGCGAGTAAGTATCAAAGAAATCCACATTTTCCCTTTGTTTGTACCCTTTAGCTACGAGTCTAGCTTTAAATTTTTCCACAGTTCCATCAGGTTTCATTTTTCTTTTTAAGATCCATTTACTACCAATAGTTTTACAACCAGGAGGTAACTCAACTAAGTCCCAAGTTTTATTATTTTCAAGAGACTCAATTTCATTATCAATAGCTTCTTGCCAAAGATCAGCATCAGGAGAGCTAAGTGCTTCTCTTATAGAAGTAGGATCTTCTTCAAGGTTAAACACAAAGTCAGGACCAAAGTCTTTACTAATTTTAGCACGTTTACTCCTTCTACGTTCAGGTTCAAGTTCAGGAACTATGACAGTAGGGGAAGGTTCTGAAATACTAGTACCCCCAAGGCCCCAAGGACCCCCAAGGCCCCAAGGCCCTTATTAATATATATATATATATATATATATATATATTATGGTCTTGCGAGGGTTTGAACTCGCGTAGTCACCCCCACTATCGAAGCAAATAACCATCGGGTTACTTGCTCGTAATTGACATAATATGTTAAATATATAAATATATATATTTTTTCCAACAATTTCTACAATATTTTTTTGCATCACCCTCCTCAAATGTTTAATCGAAAAAGAAAGCCTATATTATCTAAGCTCATTATGGTGTGTCCACGCTCGATAAATGCACATTTTTCTGGCCTTGTTCAAGATAACAAACTTACTAATACCGTTCCTGCAGTACATACATACAAGAGGATAATCAGTCCACACCTATATTACACTAAACCTGCCTCTGGATCACTTGCTCATTCAAGGAAGAACACTTCAAATACTTAATATGTCAAGTTTCTAAGGTGGAGTGTGGGGGTGGGCCCGGTGGGGAGTACGGAAAAAACAAACATAACTAGGACAATATCATGCAGTGCAGTTACCGTTTGACTTTCCACAACGAAAATATCACAAATAAAACCAAAACGATAACAGCATCAGTAAGCTTGAACTCACAGTCACAGATCACACCTACAACCATGCCCTATAAAGAACGATATTCTTTATATACACCATCACAAAAATATCACAACTAAAATCAAAACTAAAACTAGGACGATACTAGCACACGTAAGCTACCAAAGGAATGGAGACCTAAAGAATTCAAAGATCACACACGCATCCAGCAACAACTCAGAAACAGAATACAACTACAACCATGCCTATAAAGAAAACACAGTGAGGTAACAAATCTGGAGAACCTAATAAAGAAATGAATTTTGGAATTAGGTTTGCTAAGGAGAAATCTAACAGACTATCATTTAGTCCCATCTACAGTAGAATTGACTAGTGAAATCCTGAAACTTAAAACAGACACCCTAGTCAAATCCTGAAACCTAAAACAGACACCAAATACATGGTGTTCATGAATGAAGCTGAGAAAGACATCCTAATGCAAAGTAAAAATCAAGAACCGATGGAAATACTGCAAATATGCAACTGCAAGAAAAGAAAAACCATTACAACAGAATAAAGGAGAAACTGCATTTTTGCATCAGTATGCTTCTTTTTTGTACCTAACACAAACTTGCTTCTGGAAGGTTCAAAATCCTACATATGGAACACTCAAAACTAAAAGGCACACAAGAACCAACAATAAGCAAAACCATTCGAACCATACAAAAATGCAAGTCACTAACAACACAAAGTTAAAAAATGATTTATTTTGCAAAAGAGTTTCAATGACTGAATAAAAAAGGCAGAACCGATTATGTTGTCCGAGGATCGAAAATGTTGCTTGGGGACCGAATTAATTATAACATTTTTTTCCCCGGCTTTTTTATTCGGTCCCCGAACCGTATTCGGTCTCTGACTTTTTTTTTCGGTTAACGAAACTCTTTTATTATTTAAATCAATTTTTAACCAATTGAAAGGTAATTTAAAGCATTTTATGAATTATAATTTATATATGTATAATTTTTTTATTAATTAAGTGTATAAAATTAAATAAAATACTATCACAATATGTATATATAAATATATTATTTGCACAAACTTCATCGAAGTAAATAAATAAAGTTAAATCAAACTATTCACATTTGGTTGTTATCAAACGGCGTCGTTTTTGCAAATCTCAAAATCTCATTTACTTGTAAAAATCGTACTGTAGTTTCTCCACCGCGTTTTTTCTTCTGCCGATATTTTGCTTAGTGATGTGATGAGCTGCTGCTCCCTCTCCCCTCCACTTCTCATGTACCTCAATTTCTCAGGTCGGTGTCTCCGCCACACTCTCGTTCCTTCCGCCGTCCGTCGCCACCATCGCCGCCGCCTCCTCAAATACGCCCCCAATCACACGCTCACACACATACCCACCACCATCTTCAAGCTTTCCGATGACACGCTCAAAATAACCCTACAACCCCCTTCTAATTATTCCCTTCAGCAGCTCGAGACAAGACTGAATCAATTCCTGGAATACGGCCGGGAAGCCTTAGACGACCTGAGGACCATCGTCACCGTCAACGGGAACAACGGAGGAGTCGTAATCTCCTGCAGGAAGTCCACAGTTGAGTTTCTAATTGCCCTGTTTTTCGCCAGTTTTGTAGTTATCATTGCTTTTAGGGGTCTGTTTAAAGCTCGCAAAAGCAGCCGGGATGTACGGATATATAAGAGGGATAGGAGCTTGGGAGGGAGGGAAGTGTTGGTCGGGAAGAGTGAGAAAAATTGGTCGACTAGAAGTACGTCTACACCATTGATCTCGGACGAAGTTAGTAATTTTAATGGAAAGACGAAAACCAGAGCGGTGTCGGGTAGTAGGAGGAAGGTAGAGTTGCCTCAGTGGTGGCCTCAGGCAGTGAATTGGGCTCCACAGGAATCCGTCGATAAGGAGGAATATCAGAGGATGGCTAACCAGTTGATTCGAGGTTGGTTATAGTTTTATGTTCATTTTTTGTTTCTCTAATTCTCTGAGTTTATTTGTTTAAACTTAATTTTTAATGTTTAGACCGATATCAAGACTTATGAAACAAAATTAAAAGGTTATTCATATTTTAATTGACTAATTAATAAACTGTTGAGATCTATGGAAATGGGTATAAAGTTTGGGTTTGAAAAATGGAGCTAAAACGGAAACTGGCCTAGTTGGTAAAGATGTTAAAACCAGCATTTACGTTTGATCTTACATATTGTGTTTTTCTATTTACACGGTGGTCTTGTTCCCTTTAAGTTTTGTAGGCTTTCAGCCATGCTTGTTATTGCAAGGGGCTACACAAACTTAAGCTTCTCAGTTACTTTGCATAATGGCTCATTTAGATATTTCATCATAGCTGCACTTTCTTTGAATTATCGTCCTTTGTGAGCATTTCCACGGTTTTCAACTCAATTCAAATTTAATAACATGATTCGCAGCAATCACAGACCGCAAAATGAGTGGACAGGACATTTCAAGAAATGATATAGTTCAGGTTAGTGATTTCCGATCTACAAGTCTAAGTATAGTTGTTCATGTCTTTACATCTATCCTGCAATATCTTATACGATCATTTATATGATAATATTATGTGTTGCATTGTGACCATATGTATTTCTTCTTGGTGCTGAGAGGCATCTTCTTTGAGTTACTTATTATTGGGTATTTTCCATGGTGGACTGATGATTATGCAGTATTATGGTAGCACCATTTAGCTTAGAGAGATGCGATCATATAGGACATGCCTTATACTTTAATTGTGTTCCTCATTGAAGGTGGTTTTTTATACATCAAGACCTGATAGCTTAGATTCTCTTTAATTTCTCATACATGGTATTTTATGTATGCAGCAAGAAAACTAGGTATTGTGGGATGTTGTACACTGGAAATTCACAGAATGTATTTTGGAATCAGTAGTGTTCATCTTTCACTATAATACTTCAATTATCCTTGACTCTATCACAATGTTCTTACAAAAACTTGATGCATTATTTTAGAATTTTTTAATGATTTTTTTCTTTTTCTGATTAATTACCATCTACTCTATCACAACATAATTATTGCACACCTTAACTTTTAAAAGTGTGGACTCAACATTCAACAATGAACCGAGAACTGTTAATTATATTTATGAAGCTCTCTTAAGATGAAAACAATTATGATCACAGTAAGTTGAACAATAGTTACTCATGAATGTGTATTACTGGATCATTTTGATGTCTAATGTCAGCTTCGTTCTTGACATATCATATCTACTGGAAAAGGATATCATGTTCGCCAACTTGACATACCATAATGTTTAAAGAATAATTGAAAGTACCCTAACTTGATGCGTACTAAAATGATTCATTACTTTCTCTCCCGTGTCTGCCACAGCTACGTTACTTATGCAAGACATTTGGAGTGAAGACCTTCATTGACACAGCAAATGCTCGTTGTTCACTTTATCGTGTCTCAGTTGACTTTGTTTTGGATTATTGTGAAAGGTATGCTTGATAAAGTCTGCACAAGGTTTTCATACTTCCAATTTCGTATGCAGGATCTTTTTCCTTCTTTGATCGTTTTCTTTCACATATGAGTAACTTGATTTGATCTTTAATAGCATATCACATGATTCCACATCCATTCGTATCAATGGTGAGGATGTTCGGGAATTCATTGCTGGGCTTGCTGATAACATTGGACTTGAGAGCACTCATGCCGCGAGAATGGTAACTGGAGCTGTGGCTGCTCGCACACGGTCAAGAATCTTGCAGGCTTGGGTGGGTTAGTTGGTTCTGGTTTGTGAGAAAAATCTTAATACTGTACAATTTTAACATATCCAATAAACAGGGTGTGAAGTTTCAATAGACCAAAACTTGATCTGTTATTGTAGAATTTTCCCCTCTTGAAATATCTAAAGAAGAGCCAATTGTATGATGAGGTGCCATTAATTCTCATATTCGAGAATGCTAATGGTAGAAGAATTATTTAATGCAACTTGTTTGTTTTAGATAATGCTGGTCATGCTACTGCTTTTAATAGTCATATTTTTCTTTTGTTATTTCAGGCATTAGAAGTTCAAAATAAACATGCTGAGGCACTAGTCGAATTGTTCAAAGTTTGTCTTATTCATCAGATTTTCCCTCCAGAGGAGAATTCGGTAAGTGGCTCTTTACTGTGTTTTTTAATTGCTGTGCAAGCTTCTGTTCAGTGCTTGTTATCTTGGAACAATTATCTGCTGTTGAGGTTGTGCTCGGTCATTATATCATGTTCTTCTGGTCCAATACTTTTTTGGAAATGGAGAATCACAAATAATAAAAATAGGTAAGTTACAATCAATGCGCATAAGGAAGAACTTTACTGCCTCAACAAAGCTTACAAGCTAGCTCTAAATCACACAAATGAATAGGGAGGAGATATCTGTAAAACTGATTACAGAGTCGGGTTACATTGCATAGTTACAATTTCTAGCTACATCAGAAATATAGTTGCCCGTAAAAGCATTCTGATTAATAGACCACAAAGCGACTTTATATTTAATATTATCCCATATCTCATTCACATGTATCTTAATTCTACTATTCTTCTAACCAAATGTCTCATATTACCACTGAGACTGCAATCTTTTCTAATATATTCCGTTTCTTTGCTAAGAGAACCCCCAACATTAATCAACCAAAAAATATTGATGAGTAAATATCTTTCTTTGGTAAAAACTGATTTATGTGTGATTTGGTTTATAAAACGACTGATTTTTAGTTTTGGGAAAATTGACTTTATTTATGGAAGTTTTATTTAAAATATTCATCCTATTTTAGTCAGTCAGTCTGCGTTTGTTCGTGGAGTATCTTGACAGCTTATAATTTTGATTTATTTACTTATTTATTGTGTGTTGCTGCAGCCTGAGATGGAAATGGTTGCTCGAGGCCTTGACAAGTCTTTAAGTTTGGAACAAAGAGAATATATATTGAACTCGTTCATCACTGTTTGTGGCAAAGATATTAATCAAAGTGTGGTAGAAGCACTGGGTTTGGTATGTCATTTTAAGTTATGATCCGCTTATCTTGTTGGTTTAATCAGAATATTTGTGAATTAAATTCAGTTCCCTTGTGTGGATATAATATATATATATATATATATCATTTCTTGATGTTAAAACGAAATTATCGAACAACTAAAAAATTCTTAATTTATATTAGTAGTAGTAACATTATTCTCAGGGTTTCCTACAAATATTTTAGATCCATCACTTACGTTTTAATTTCTTTCTATAAACTTCTCTTATTACTTTTATTCTGCCTTAGATACCCATGCATGCTAATATTTTCATAAAAAAATTGGTATTTAATGTTAATCATGGATTCTCCCATCATTTTTCCAGAACTCTGTCCCGGTTTCTTTTGTACTCTTCAATTATTGCATTCTAGTCTCACCATATTATACTGCATTTTCAAGGCAAGTATGAGAAATAGAAGTGTGATTGTCTGAAAAGCTTGAACTGCACACGTGTTTACCAGCTCAGACCGGTTTTGGTCAATGGATTGTCTACCTAGTTCTTACTTCTTACTACATGATCCCTTCAACCGAGTGGTTCTTGATTTTAATCGTAAAGCAGTATCAGTTTATCAAATTTAAGATTCACTCGTTGCTATTCTCTTACAGGGAGGAACCAAAGACGAGCATTCGTTTTAAGAATGAACACGCCGGGCTTACTTGAAGGGGCTTGCCAGTGTAAGATCAATTTCGCTCTTAGCTCAGTTAATTCAGCACATCACTTTGTTTCTTAACACTTAGCTAGCTTAGTGATGATCTCCTTTTGACCTTATTTTTTTATTTATCAACTTCACCACCCACATCAGATTCAATATTTACTCAGTTGGTCCCTGAACACTATTGAATTTGAAGTTCACAAGTCACAACAAAGTGTTTTATAATTCAACTTTTATATGAACTGGTTAGAGTCTCTTTTGGACTGTCTTATTGAATAAGCAATTACTTATATTTTGTAATTATTCATCTTTCATCGTAACTGACCTTGCATTGTGCGAGAAGAACAATCATCACACGGTGGTTAATTATAGAATTTCGGGTGTCCAGCGAAGCTTGAGGCTTTTCGACTCTCTAACCCTACAGGGCTTTATATGTAGTATTCGTTTTTTTTATTCGTACAATTGAATACATTTTCTTACTAGGGTCAAGCTTGCACGTTGGATCTCAAGCTCATTTATTTTATTAAAAAAATGGAACTTAAATGAAATGTTTGTATCAAGTAGTTTACTGGTATCATTTTTAGTTAAAATTTTCATCTTTAAATATAGTACTTTGTGTTGCATATTTTAAGTAGATGTCTTTATGTATATTTTGCAATAAAATTTGTCGATTCGTTAAACGTGCTTGAATTTTGTATATCCATTTATGAAATATTGATACTAATAAAGAAATAATTCCAAAAAAAAAAAAAACAATTAAATTTATTTATAATTACAAAGTGAAACACCAAAAATTAGTATTGAACATGCCTTTATTATTTCGATATTTTCATTCTGTATAATTTATGTATAAACCCGATTGAGCATGTTTGGCTGAGCAAAATATATGCAAGGAAATCTTAGACATAACTTTGCACATTTGAAAACTCGATTGAGCTCTACTTGAATTCAAATCTATAAATTTTTTAGCTCGACTAAGAACATGTTTTTTTGAACTTAATTTCAGTCCAGTTCAGATCGCTTAAGTTCAGTTCAGATCGCTTCAAAATAAATTAAAATAAAATAAATAAAAAATAATTTCAATCTATAATTTTCAATATACAATCTAGTTATTGTCACAATATTATTAATATTTTTAAAAAATATTTACTAATTTATAAAAATTATTATTATTGTTATAAAAAAATCAATTCACTTTAGATGGTTTAATGTCAAAGTTGGGTCAATAACACCTTTGTTCATCGGAATTACTCGTGGTCGGAAATTTCATCGGCAGGAGCAGGGGTGCCCACAGTCGGAAATTTCATCGACCGGGGCCCCACATCGTATTGGGCCTGCTCTGATATCATGTCAAAGTTTGGTCAGTAACACCTTAAAAGACCTTGTTAAGGTGATAAAATTGTCAAACTTATATGTGAGCCCAAAGTTTTTTATCCAACCGATATGGAATACTCTAAGTTCAGTTCAGTTCAGTTCAGATCGCTTAAGTTCAGTTCAGTTCAGTTCAGTTCAGCCGATTTCAGTCCAAAAGAGCACGTCCTAAATTACTTGTCACTTTCTACAACATAAAATTACTAAATAATCAAATTAGGTATTTATATTTGCAATATAAAAAATACTCCAGTAGAGTACTTATACAATAGTAGTATAAAATTATAGTGAAAAGACCTAACTTTTGTGTTCAAATCTATAAATTTTTGAGCTCGGTTAGACCAACGCTTGCTACAACATAAAATTACCGAATATTCAAATTATATATTTATATTTACAATAAAACAATACTAATACACTAATCCTATATAAGGGCAACCCCAATGGTTGTGAAATGGCAAGGGCCATTGCCATTTTTTGGCAAAAATCCAAAAAAATCAACCCCAATGGTTGAAATGGCCCTTGCCAAAAAATGGCTCTTGCCAAATATCCATGTATATTTGAGCAAATATACATGGAAAAATGGCCTTTGCCATTTGTGCCATGTCATCACTACCTCTCATCTCAACCACTCAAAATTCAACAACATTTTTTTAATTATAAAGTTGATATTATCACTAGGGGTGGGCACTTCGTTCCGAAATCCTGATCCCGTCTCGATCTCATCCCGAAAACTAACGGGATGAGACGAGATGGATTTTAAAAATGACAATCCCGTCCGTCCCGTTTCAAATTTTTTACAATGGGACGGAAAGGGACCGGGACGATCCCGTTTAATCCCGTCATGTCCCGTTTATTTTTTAATATCAAAAATATTTTTATTTTTTCACACATTAATAAAAATATCAAAATATTAATTATAGTTTCAATTAAATTTATTATATCTTTACAATATAACAACATTTCAAAATAATTTAATTTTTATTTATATATTTTTATTGATTGAGTTGTTGAATTTAATATCAAGATATAGGTAGGTTAATAGTCGTAGGTGATACAATTTAATAAATTATTTTAGATTTTAATATTGTATATATAATTTATAGAAAAAAATTATATTAAAAAAAATTTAAAAAGTCAAAAATGTTTTTTTTTAATAAAAATGGCTCTAGCCATTTTTATACCATTGGGGTACATTTCACAAATGGCAAATGACAAGAACTATTTTTTGGCCAAAATGACAATTGGCGAGAGCCATTTTGGCCAAACAATTGGGGTTGCTCTAAGTAAGGTTAAAATAGGGCGGTGCTGAGTTTTGTACTCTATATATAGATATAGGAAACAAGTAAAAAAACTAATACGCCGTAGTAATTTAGCCGTCCCTCGACTCTTTGTAGTGGATGAAGATCACGCCACTATAAACACATAGACAGCCCTAAAAACGGTGATTGGAATTACCTGATTCCATCTTCAATCATCCATACATCGCATTAACTTCTCCTTCTCTCTCCACTTTATCTCTCTAGGGTTTTGATCCGCCGATTTTTCGCGAACCAGGAGGCTGTGATGGAGTCCGAGGACGATATGCACGACGCCAACGAGGTAGCGTCAGTGGAGGAGGAGGAGGATGACTATTACAGCGGCGGGGATGAGGAGGAGGAGGAAGGGGATATGGACGATTACGGCTGCAGCTCTGACTATGCTGACGAGGACGATGACGATAACAGTGACTATGGCTTCATCGCCAATTGCTCAGATGACGACGATGATGAGCTCCCTAGTCGTTCGCAGGTATACTTTATGAATGACCTCTCTTTTTTTAATTGGGAGACAAAGTTCCTTGTTTTCTCATCTTATTGATTTCTTTTTTACTTCAATTGTCTGTTGAGCTACTAATTCGACTAAATTGGATAGCAGTGTAATTTTTTTTTTAATTGAGCCTGATGTATGATGTAAGTCAAGTTTTAATTGAGCCTGGTGTATGATGTAATTCAAGTTTTTGATATCATGAATTTGTGGTTTTTGTTATCAGTTCAAATGTTTGCTACCGCTAGTGGAATTGAAATTTGCTGTGTATTTTAGGAGCATGAATTTCAAATTTAGAATTACATAACTTGAAATCAAGTATGAATTGTTTTTGTTGTTGATGTCAGCCTTTACTTGATTTTTTTTTTTGTTTCATGCTGTAAAGTACGACTTTAGTTAAATAAGCAGCGATTATTTCACGACAATCTTATATACAGTTAGAACTAAGCACAATGGAATGAAGTTTATGCAATGCGTTTATGGGGAGAAGTAAAATTAATTGAAAATGCCTCTTATATTTATATTTATATTTTTTGACATCTTATATTCTTTTGTATTATCCAGAAGAGCTATACCATCTTAAAGGAAGAAGATATACATCGACGTCAGGAGGAGGACATTACCAAAATTTCCACTGTCCTTTCAATCTCAAGAGAGGCTGCATGCATACTACTCCGCCGCTATAACTGGTAATTATGGTGCTTCATTTATCAAAATCAACGCCCACCTGAGTTTTTTTATACGAATTTTGGTTCTTTGGTTGGTTTCAGACTTTCTATTTGGTGTTTTGTGTTTATGAAATTTTAAGTCAATCTCAAGTGAATAATTGCTTCAATGTATTTCAATCCTTCAACCTGCAACTGTTATTCTTCTATACGATTTGATTGACATTGTTTACATAATTAATCATTTATTCAGGAGTGTGAATGATGTGCATGAAGAATGGTTTGCTAATGAAGAAGTCGTTCGTAAAGGTGTTGGCTTATTAGAGAAACCGTTTATTAAGTGTTCGAATTTTAAGAAAGTGAGTTATCTATTTATTGACTCACATGCCTTTTATTTTCTCGTTCACAATGCTTTTTTCTTCATCTTCATGCATTGTAACATTACTAACATATATTTATCCTAGGAGGTCGCTTGTGGGATCTGTTTTGAGAACTACTCCTGGAAAAATCTACGCTCAGCTGCATGTTCTCATCTTTTCTGTGATGCATGCTGGGAAGGTTTGTCTAGACAAGGATACTTTAACTGATTTAAGTTTGAAATTTTCTGATGGACAACTTTATCTATTTTACCTTTAATGGTGACCTGTACTGAAGCTATTATTCAGAATTTCCCATGAAGTTGGGACTAGTGTTTTTGAGAATATTATATTTTTATCTCTCTGTCTTGAGTGGTTATGACTTAGGACTCTTTTTTTGCGTTTTTTCTGCATTTTGCCTTCTATAAGATTCGTTTATTTATTTACTAAAGATAAAAAATCTTAATTTTTTCAATGTTAGTACTATTTTCGTGTTTATTTTTTATTAACGTACTTTCATGTTTCACATAAAGGCGGATTATGAACCCAAGTCTTTAATCTTAAAACATTCTAAGTTGTAATATTATGTGTCGTGTTATCATAAGGAGAATAATTGATTTTTATTTGAAGTATTAATCTCTATGTACTTGTGAAGAGTATCTGAAATTCCTATTCGGAAAACTGTATTGAAGGAGCATGTCTGATTAAGGATGAACGTGTTCCTCTAATTTAGTTCGTAAAACCCAATGTCTAGAAGCTGAGTTGTATGATTTCTTATTGTTGCTTGCTTCATCAAAATCTCCATGTAAGATTGTGAAAAGTTGCGCCTAACTGTTCTGTTATAATTATTCATGCCTGCTATTTAGCTTACATTAGCACGTCCATCAATGATGGCCCTGGATGCTTGACGTTGAGGTGTCCGGATCCAGCATGCGACGCCGCTGTTGGCCAAGATATGATCGACAAGTTGGCATCGAAAGGGATTAAGGAGAAGTATCACCGCTATCTTCTGAGGTCTTATGTTGAGAACAGCCGTAAGGTATGCATATGTTTTCAGATACCCTGCCATTTCTAGGTATATAAGATTTACAAGTTATTTACCCTTCTATCCAAAGAAAAGAGGTGAGACAATTTGCCCATCACCATAATTGAGTTTTCTCTAATAGTCCTCAATTTTTGCTTGGATTGCTAATTCAAAAGACATGCACATTCCTTCTACCATCGCTCATGCCCTTTCTATGTTAGTATTTCTATTGCTACCATAACCACTATTCCGTGCAATAGGTATTTCTATGTTAGCAGGATCATTGAATCTAGTTTCATTCCTACTTTCTTTCTTCAGTGTCTTTTGAGCCTTATGTTTACACTCACATAAGTATGTTCTATGTTTTTTCTGAAGTATTATTCACATAATTCATCGCCTGTTAAATTGGTTTATGTTTATTTTGTGAGAGTGGCACCTGATCATTATTATGATAAAAAATATTTTGGATTTTTGTGTACTTTTGAGCCTTATGTTTACACTCACATAAGTATGTTCTATGTTCTTTCTGAAGTATTATTCACATGAGTCATCTCCTGTTAAATTGGTTTATGTTTATTTTGTGAGAGTGGCACCTGATAATTATTATGATAGAAGTATTTTGGATTTTTGAGTACTTTTTAGTCATGTTCAAGATTAAATGTATTAAAAATTATGAGCCAACCATAAATTTCACATCCATATGCACCATCATTTCCTTGTCAAATGGTATGAAATTCGGAGATATATGATACTAATAAATAAGCTTTATGTGGATAACAGGCTTCTTCGCTTTGGACGGGTTTGCTTATAAATTTTCAATTCATCCATATTCCATATTATTAATCCTTTTATATTCTTATGCAGATCAAGTGGTGCCCATCTCCTGGTTGTGATTCTGCTGTGGAATATGCTGCTGGTAGTGGAACTTATGATGTCACTTGTGGTTGCTTGTATAGCTTCTGTTGGAATGTAAGTTGTGTTTTATGCATTTGAATGTCTACTTCTTTATTTATGGGGATTCCTCGAATGAATTAAGTATTCTGAGCTGGTGATTGGTGGCACAATCAGTGCACCGAGGAAGCTCATCGGCCAGTAGACTGTGAAACTGTGAGAAAGTGGATTTTGAAAAACAGTGCGGAGTCAGAAAACATGAATTGGTAAGAGTCTATCTGTTGCAGATTATTCCCATTTTTATTTTTTCTAAATTATTTAGTTAATTAGGTATTCACCGTGTAGTAATTGACCATTTGCTGGCTTCCTTTAGAATCCCTATACATTATGGTATTAAAATTGAGACGATTTCATACTTGAGACATTTATTTGGTTCTTTGGCATGAGACCATATATTCAAATAAATGTCTCATCTCATGGCTATGCTCTTGCTCATTTTGTGTTGTTTAGGATATTGGCCAACTCCAAGCCCTGTCCGAAGTGTAAGCGGCCAATCGAAAAGCACCAAGGCTGCATGCACATGACTTGTACACCACCATGCAAGTTTGAATTTTGCTGGTAAGCATCTTTAATTATTTACTTCTGCATCAAAATGCTTCATGCAATAATTTTCCACTTGATTGACTGAATTCGTGTGTCAGAATTATCTCCTAATTGCATTTCACATTTTCACCCATGCTTAGAAACTATACTTACAACAGTGTTCTCCATTTGACAGGTTGTGTCTTGGTACATGGTCAGACCATGGTGAGAGGACAGGAGGTTTCTATGCATGCAATCGTTATGAAGCAGCTAAACAAGAGGGACTGGTATGTATAAGTGAAATTAAATTTGCAAGCTTTTTTAGACTTCTGTTGATTTTGTGCGCTATATCTGAATACAATCACACACTTTGACTCTTTGTGTATTTGCATTATGCAACCAGTATGATGAAGCTGAGAAGAGGAGAGAGATGGCCAAGAACTCTTTGGAAAGATACACTCATTATTATGAGCGGTGGGCTTCCAACCAATCGGTATGCACTATTAACTACTTGCTATGATGCCTAATCATCTCATAATGCAGCTTTTTTGGATATATTTGTGCAACATCCTTTTGGTTTTGGATATATTTCTTTGTTCCCATCTTCTGGGTCTGTTTGTGATGTTCAATATATATTTTGTTGTTTGAACTAACTAGTCACTTGAAGGATCTTAGTTTGTTGGCAATAATTGTGTTTGCCTATTTGGGGCATACATGAAGGATACTGTGTAGACTGTAGAGCGAATGTTCTTATTGAATGTTGGTGTGTATGATTAGAATAAAAACTATTAATTTTCATGATAGTGAAGTGTAGGGGTGCAAACAAGTCGAATTGAAAACAGCAACATTCTCGAGCTCAGCTTTGTTTACTTTTTTGTTGGGCTCGATTTTGGTTCAAGCTCAATATGAGCTTTTATAACAGTGCTGAACTCGGCTCGCTAGAAAACTTATTTGATCACAGATTGTTTGAGCCTAGCTTTCCAAACATTCGTCTAATGTGTTAATGAGCTTAACCTGAACTTGTCAAAGGCTCTTTCAAGTATCAACAAGCTTAGCTCGAGTTTGGCTTATCACAATAGTAAAAATGTCCGAGCTAGTCAAACAACACTATCTAGATTTAATAGGCTTTGAGCTCGAGTTCAAGCTCGTTAAAGCACAAAATGTATGTTTGTAAGCTTAAGAATGTAAATGTTATTTAACTCTACTAACAAGCTCTAGTCGAATTCAGGTTTGTAAACTTTTGGACGGTTATATAACCATTCTTGACCTCGTGCCCTTTTGAATGCATTTTTTTTTTTCAAGTAGATATCGAAATATCTCATGATTGATTTGGTTCATCTGTAGCTACAGCCTTTTGAAATGTCAACTTTAAAGTTTTGGGATATATTTTAGGGTAGGTTCATGCGTAAGAGGGCATAATTTGTTTCCAGTGTGATCAAAGATTGGAGTCTAGTTCTATGATAAGTGTGTTCAGACTTCATTTAGCATTCTGTGGATGTCTTATCCACGAATTGTAATGTAATAAAAAAGTGTCTGTTTCTATAAAAAATGGGAAGCAAGGATAGATTTTGGATCAAATCAAGCACATGAGATACACACCATTAGAGCATCTCTGTATGTTTCACATAATGTCATCGAGGAAGATATAAGCACTGCAACTTGAGAATTAATTGGGCCACCACTATTTGGTCAAAAAAGCTTGAGTTTTTCTAAGATTGATTTTCACTCACTCTAGTACTTCAGCTTCCTAAATTTATAATATGTTGAAAAGGTCCAATTGGGCTGTTGAGTGTATTATTTTCATTTCATCTTCACAATGGTTAGTGCATGTTTATTTTCCATAGCATAACATAGTTCATTTGATTTATTTTATTTCCTTCTCTTACCCGCATAACCTGGATCTTTTGCAAATTAAATGCAGTCAAGGCAAAAAGCGCTATCAGATCTGCATCAGATGCAAACTGTAAATGTAAGATCTTCCAGTTGCTATATATTTAGATGTTAATGCTGAATGTCATGTTATTGTATCTATCTCTAAGTTGGAACACATAGCCATGATCACATTTTCATTCTGTATTGTTCCCCAATCCTGAACCTGCTATGCGATGCAACAAAATATTTTTATTTGATATTTTTCCCCAACCCTGAACCTGCTATAGAATTGAACAAAAATGTTTTTGTGAACTTTTGTTTCTATTAAGCTTCCATTTTGATGGACGAATCTGAACTAAGAACCTTAGGCCTTCAAAATTCAAATCCATAATAAGAAACCCATTTAACTCATTCATTCTACGTGATATTTTGAGTTATTTTTTGACTCATTGAGATGGACTTTGAATACACGGAAATGGAGTCTTTCAATTCTCTCCGCAATATCTTTACCTAAATTCAGATCCAAATCCTTCAATCCAAATGTATCCGAAGTGGTTCAATTTATAACAAAGTTAGTCTTCTAATGATGAAGAATGGTTAGGCAGAAAATATCTTGGGTCAACCTTTCAAATCTGCTTCACATATGCTCAAAATGTTTGTGCGAGATGCATCCACATCAATACTGCTATTATCATTGGGGATGTTATAATTGTATCTGTAAAATAGTTAAAGCCAATGACATTTTGAAGTGGTAGAGAACAAGAATCTGTTGCGTTTAGGGATAGCCAACATAGCTTAAACCATATGAAAATATTCTTGTTATATGGTCTCCCGGACCATTTATTATGTCCTTTTTGTTTTCTAAGACATTGGTTATTGTTGTGTCCGTTTTTTGCCTCCCCAGCTTGATAGACTTAGTGAAATACAATCTCAACCGGAGTCACAAATGAAGTTCATTATTGAAGCCTGGCAACAGGTAAGCTGGAAATGGATTCTGTACATTCAGATATATTTTGTTAATTTGGGTCATATACTAGAATTCCACTCGTATAAATATATAATGATACCAAGTAATTATGTGTACTTTTTGTTAGTTCATTCATGGACTTACACAGTGAAATAATAATGCCTGGCCATGGGACTTGTGCAGATAGTTGAATGTAGGAGAGTGCTAAAGTGGACTTACGCATATGGATTCTATGTACCGGAGCATGAAGATACTAAAAAAAAGTTTTTTGAGTATTTGCAAGGTATCATCTCTCTCCTAAACTGTTTACAAGTTCTTGGAGAAAATTGTAGATCATTATTGTTCTATTTGAACCAGTCTGATACATATAACATTTAGGTGAGGCGGAATCAGGCCTGGAGAGGCTTCATCAGTGTGCAGAGAAGGAGCTAACGATTCACCTCCATTCCGATGGTCCATCAAAGCATTTTAATGATTTTCGTACAAAACTTGCTGGTCTGACCAGGTAATTTCTGGCTGCAAGGACAAATACAACATTGTTTATAACATACCCTGCCTCTTCAATATACATGAAACTTGAAACAATGCTACCTTGTGCTTTAGTTAAGACTAATTTGTTCTCCTGTCAAGTCGACACTGTTGGAAAACACATTTCACCTTAAAAGTGCAAGCTTATACTACCTAATATTGAAGATAGATATTTAAAGAGACGAAGATGATCATACTTTTCTGGAGTCTATACATTCCATGACATCAAAAGTGTTATTTGTCTGTGCAATCCCTTTGGAATAGTGGTTGTTTCACGCGTGCTCTTGCGTTTGTTGTTCCCTACCTGGTGATTCTTTGGTTTTTGAGCTGCTTTCTGCTGCTCAATTTAGATTTTCCATTTGAACTGAAGCGATAGTAATCCTTCTCCCTTTTTTCAAACAGTGTGACACGAAACTACTTTGAAAACTTGGTCAAGGCATTAGAGAATGGTCTTTCAGATGTAGCACAGGCACCCACATGTGATACGAGTTCCAAAGACGCAGCTGGGACCAGCAAAGGTAAAGGTGCAAAGGAAAAAGGATCGTCCAGGACAAGTACATCAGTAGGAAATGCAGACGATCCAGGTAATTGAGCATGCGATCAGTGTACCTATATGAATGTCTCAACTGCAACATGCCAAACCTGCAACCACTGCCGTTAGGCACGATACAGACGACCTTCCCCTTGCTTAAAATTGTGAGAATGAGAGAGATGCTATAAATTATGAAAGATGTCATGTGGCATCCTAATCTTATATTATAGCTTTCTAGGAAATACTTTGGTTCTCGAGCTGGGTGTCGATTTTATAAAAATGTGGTGTTTGTAAATAATTTACTTATCAAGTTAAGTTAACGTCAAGTGTTATCTTTCTTGAACTTTAATTTCTAGTGACTTGATTCAATAGAGGCTTTGATTTCTTGTGTTCAATATGAAGATGCTTTGATTTCTTGTGTTCAATATGATGTGAGTGAGCGTGCATACTCGTGTTGGCATTTGGGAAACATTTGTTTGTATAGCAATCTTTCATTCTTAAATGATTTAGTGAAATAGGTTGTGATTTGTAAATGTGTTATGAAGTCATAAGGCCTGTAGTTAAATCTTGAACTCAATACTCTGGGGATGATTATATTGTATTGCAAATGTTGGTACTAAGATGAACTTAGTTGATTGAGGCTTCGAACTAGGTTCTGGGTTTGAAAACTTCTTGGTAGGTTGGATTATATCAGCACAATGTTATAAGAATGCTTTGAGTTGTTTCCATTCACGAACAACTAAATTATTTTCGCAAATTTCTCTATCACTAAACAACTTAAACATTCTTATTTTTTCCATTTAGGTATTATTATTTTATTTTTTTCTTACCTACCGTAAGAGTATAAGAGTATATTTTTACTTTTTCATTTATGATAAAAAAAAAAACTAATATTTTTATTTTTGTGTTCGAGAAAGTGTGAGTGTTATTTGAGAAAAATTAAATAAATTAGGGGTGATATTGATGATTTAGAGGATCCAATTGAACCAATGAGAGTGGAGATTTTACTAGTAGCAAGATGACCCTATTCACTTTCACCTCCACACATTTCCCATCTCCCCAACCCCACATTCAAATTTCATTTCTCTTATCATCTTCGTCGTCTTCGCAAAAATCATTTTCGTCTGAAATCATACTCAGATCGACAATGGCCACCAATACTCTCAACTCAATAGTACACCACACCCACTCCTTCCGTCGTCGTCGCCGCTCCACCGATTCCCCTCCCGCCACCGCCGCAAACATCCCCACAAACCACTCCCCCTTCCTCAGAACGACAACAGCAACCGCCGCCGGCCGTTCTCTCTTCTCCCATTCCGCCGCCGCCACCCCGACAACCAACCCCCAAATAATCGACGGCGCCAGCGTTTCCTTCGATCTCCTCGAGCAACACCTGTCCTCCCAAAACTTCCGCCAGGCCGACGAGGAGACCCGCCGCCTCCTCATCGCCCTCGCCGGAGAATCCGCCGTGAATCGCGGCTACGTCTTCTTCTCCGAGGTCCAGTTCATCCCGCCGGACGACCTCCGAGCCATAGACGCGCTCTGGAGGAAGCACAGCGGCGACAAGTACGGGTACAGCGTGCAGAGGAGGATCTGGAAAAAGGCCAAGGGCGATTTCACCAACTTCTTCATCCGAGTCGGCTGGATGAAGAAGCTCGAAGACAGCGAGGTCGATCAGTTCAATTACAGAGCGTTTCCCGGGGAGTTCATCTGGGAGATAGGAGACGACGCGCCCGAAGGTCACCTCCCGTTGACGAACGCGCTCAGAGGGACGCAGCTTCTGAAAAACATCTTCAACCATCCGGCTTTCGACGATGGAGACGACGACGAGGACGAAGAGGAGAGTAGCCGCGGCGGCGGTGGTGCTAACAAACCATTACTGACGAGCACGGGCTTTAAACCGAATTACAGTTTTTGAGCAAGAGAAAAATCACGTGATATATTGTAATTTTTTTTAATTACAACAAATTATAAATTTGGGAGACTAATTAATTATATATTTCAGTTTTATATGTACCACATTTTTTTATAGCATGTAAACATAATGCATATAAGCACTAATTTAATTTAATTTTATATATACAGTAATATGAAGAATAGAAAAAATCTGGGCTACTGTGGCTTGTGAATGATACTACTGCAAAAAACTGAAAAAAACAATGAATTTATCATACATCAAAAAATTGTTATATCAATAATTTCACCTTGTCTAAAGCCACCAATCAAAAAGTTGTTATATCAATAATTTCACCTTGTCTAAAGTCACCAATATGATAATGCATGTCTTAGGAAAACAAGAATACAGATGAATAATTTCACTCTACAGCCCAGAAAACCATCTGTTAAAACAGTGTTGCAATATAAGTTTTTACATTCTACTACTTTCATATATAAAAATCTACCGAATATTCTTATGTACACGAACGAGGCAGCGTTCCCTACCCATATCATAATCTCGATCCAAAAAAATTGTCCTAATAGGTAGGTGTTGTAGTATAGTCTATGGTGATCAAGACTCAAGAGCATTCTCCTAAGAAGCAGTTGCTGCCACCCGAACTTCCTACGGTGATTGGCACATCCCGAACGAGGAATTTCACATTGCGAGTGCCCATGGAATCCAATATATCGAGACATTCTTGCAAATCTGAATCATTTACCAGCATTACCCATTCGTCTTCGTCATCTAGATACTTGAGCTGGAATTGCCCTATCTGCAGTTTAAACCTCCTCGCTACTTCTTCACAGAGCTGGAGATATCCGGACGCAGGCTCAAATTTAAAGCGAACTGTATCTTCTTTATATGTGGCTTTCACAGTGATTATAGACCCACTATCTCCCCAACTCGTGTCACTTTTATGAATCTGCATTTTTCCAAAACTTCTTGAGCTCGACGAACTATCATTCATCATTGACCCAGATCCATATCCAGACCCAATGGATGAGTTCGTTCTGCCGGATGTAGTGGGTTCATTATGGTCAGCTCCATCATCCTGATCCACCACTAAGGTGGCACTAGATCCTTTTCTAGAAAAGAACGACCCTGACTGAATATTTGGAATCATACCAGCATCTAAAGAAGCTATTCTGGAATCTTCTTGACGTTGCTCGTGAAGCGGATCGAGCTGAGACTCATCTGCCACTTGGTTTCCATCTAATAAACATTCTCCTTCCATTTTCACATTAATGGTGGTTTCATTTTCCAATGTGGTCGCAGACTTTGAATTCAGGATTACTAAACCAGACTCTCTGAGCAAATGGTTGTCGTTTTTATTCGGCAAGGCAACTCTATTTCTGGAGTCAAGTTCTTGGATAACAGACCCAGCTGACACAAACCCTCCCGTGGTAGGATCAAACTTCAATGCTCCTTCCGAACCCTGAACAGAGTCGAGAACACTTTGTATATTTTTCAAAGAACGGTTCACTTTATGTATTTTGCGAGAAGGCCATCTCAAGATACCATATTGTCTGCATATCCTTTTGAGAGTAGTTTGGCACACTAAAAACAAAACATAAGATGTTTAGATTCTAATAGTTTGTTTATATAAACAGTGTAAGTCCTTCCGATGAATTCCCCAATATATTTATGTAAAAGCGAGATGTTAATTGACGACTCACCACCAATATTTTTTGCAGCATCGCGCAGACTCCCAGGGAAGTACTTTTGAAGAACACTGAAGCTGACATGCTTCTCGGCTGTACGGCGCTTCTTCTCCATCTGTTTTCTTGATTCATTCATTGGATTAATCTATAAGCCATGAAGCAATTTTTAAGAACATGTAAAAATTGAGACTTACGTAATACCATAAATGACAATCAGATGTAAGAATACTGAAGCACAAAATAACAACACATAGGTATTCGGTACCTGTTCAAGAGGAACATCAACTTCTACTCTCGTGGCAGTTGAATCAGATAAATCTTGATTTATGGGATCAACAATCTTTAAATTTCCACTACAAAGCGACATTTCCAGTTTTCTCGTCATATCCGCATCCTGGAATTTATCTTTGGAACACTCCGTGCTATTCAATTCGACATCTGACACTGTCCTCAAACTCTTGCATATTTTCTGCATGGTACTGGAGAGATTATTAAGCAAGAACTGTTGTTCTGTACTTCCTCTTGTATTCACGGGAAGAAAGAACTCTAATATATAATCACTGTCGCCGGTATAGAGACTTCTAAGCTTGATTGCAACAGCAGCATATAGACCAAATTTCCGAGCATGAAGAACAAGTGGGTACTCACTTATATGGTATTCCTTCACGTCGTGGTAGAAGAAAGGGTGATTCGATTGAAGAGCTTTACCAACTACACCTTGTCCTTGCTCTAGATAATGATTTTCACATGCATGAACAAAACCCTCCATATCCTTGTCATTCACATAAGATGCAGTTTTCACAAGACAGAGTATGTACTTCCCTCTAGCATGTAGGTTCAGAGTGACATCACCAGCATCCTTCATGTAACTACACGGAATCCACGTGAGTGCCAAAGGTAGTCGATGTGCAACACAAATGGCACGCAAAACATCAGCAATCTCAGCTAAAGCAGCTTTCTGATTTTCAGAGAAACTCTGCAAGTTAACAATTTGTTGTAATACCGTCACTATCATGGAATCGAGGAAATTCTGAATGTATGAAGAATGAAGACAATAAATCAAATGTATGATGAAAACCTGGGGATAGAGTCTCCGAGGTAGAACACTCCTTAAATTCACAGCCTGAAAAGGTTCGCACAATTTAGAGAGAAAATAAATCTGAACTTCCCAATTCGAACAGCGCCTATGGGAAGAATGGGCTATAAAAGAAGAAACCTAACCTCCAGTGCACGACACACGTTTTCCATCTCCAGATCAAAATTGGACTTCTCCTTTACGGTCACAAGTTCCAACACAGCGCAGCATGACCTTCCAAGCGAATCATCCTCGAACACGGGCAAAGCGATTGATCCTCGAACTTCATGATCAGCAGCATGTCGTACCCGTAGGTACTCTGCCTCGTTATAGTACAGAACATTTGAGGTCCACTCTGGAACCTTCGAGACAAATACACGACCCGGAAGACCCAAGAAACAGCCGGGTTTTGTTTCCGCTGCAAAAGTAAATGATCTGGACACTTCCCGATATCCAGAGAGTGTTTGGTCAAGTAAGTAGGGTTGTTCAGAAGTGCTTAAGATGTATCGATCCCCATTCTGCAGAGGAACCCACACCTGAGCTAATATACCCTCTCCGGACCATTCTTTGAACAGATTCAATGCTCTCAGCATTTTATCCGCCAGTGACTGCAGAGGAGTCCTTGAAGGCACACCGTGAATCTTATCTCCCGTCTCAATCGAGTCAAATTCTCCATCAGCACAATCTGTAGCAAAAGGTAATTGGTTGTGTTTTTTATGAAGCATCCCTTTATCTCCACTAATAAACGAATTTCCTGCCATGTCATCATCCGCTATGGAAATTCCAGAGCTGTACTGATTCGTGAAGTTCAGTCCATCGAAGGGAGAGAAATTTGTGGGCGGGTCGGTGATTGGGGACAAGGCAAAAGTAGGGAATATCTGGTCACACAAATCACTAGCGTCGTTGCACCATCCGGCATATGCATCTAAACTCATATGTTCTGCATCATTACCGAATGAGTTTTCCAAATTTAAATCATGCACACCATTATTATGAGTCAACCCTGAAGATACACCCTCCATCCGACCACTTGAATACGAGTACTCCATTCAAACTAGAAACACAGTTCTTAAGAGAATTTTTAAAATACTTGAACAAGGATCTACTACCCTATTTCACCCCACCACCATACGAGGACCCTGTAATTAAGAAAAAAAATCAATTCTCTCCTCCAATAAGCATGTATGCACACAAGAACGAATTAATGCAGTGATTTTCCAATTAAAGAGCAACAAAGAAGGTAGGTGCAAATGACACAACACAACTAAAATTATTAAAACTCCACAGCTGCCCAAATGCCAAATTCCAAGTGAGCCCCATGATATATTTTCGTACAATACAAACACACAAAAGGTTGAGCTGCAAATGAACAAACATCTGCAGTTTTCAGAATAAGTTTGCGCAGGTGGATCGATAAAGAATGCCCGGCACAGTGCACACAGTCACACACAACATAACCTCATTTGGAGACTACATTGAAGCACCACTAATTAACAAAATATCAAACCTAGCCCGATTTGCACAAATTATTTCCACGTCCGCTGAACTATACAAATCCACAGTTTCTCCAACGCGTGGAAGCTATCCCTCAAAAAATCGATCGTTTCACACGAGCTTAAAGAGTTCAAAAATCTAATTTATCAGAAAACACAACCGTCGAATATATATGAACTGTTTAAGCTACCGGATGTAGCCTTCGGGCCCCTGAATCTGCCTAATGCGGTTTTTTGGGCCGACACAATAAGCCAATACCATAGGTTTCAAACATAATACACACAATAGGACGAAGAAATTACAAGCATAATCAAGCAATATCCATTGATTTAAGAAATCAGCTGACCTGAAACTTGAATAATGTTCGGCGAATTGAGATCGATTTCAGCAATTACTGCAGAGAAGTTAATCGTGGTCATGAATATATATATAGACAGAGGAACTGAGGAAGTGACTCCGAATCAGAAATCCCTAAGCTCCATGACTATCCAGAAAAGGAAAGGTAACGGAACGGTGAAATCCAGATTAGGAAAGTGAGCAGAAACTTACTGGATAAGAATATGGCTTGAGTAAAAAAAATTAATCGGTGAGCGGTGAGGAAGAGATGGGTGAGCCTGATATACTTGTCCCCTTGACTTTTCTACTGTATAAGATTTAGCTCAGATTCAGAAGCCAATATAATACTAATAACAATAATATTTTACAGAACTTTTTTCTGAGTACATAAAATTGATGCTAAAAGTTGCTATCCCTAGAAGTTGGGAATCTTTGTAACCGCGGGCTTGTTAAAAAATGTGGAATGGCATACTCATATGACATGACAATGTACAATATTAAATAAAGTAAATATTAAATTTTATTTTTAAATTAAAAAATAAAAATTCATTTTAAATTGTGCATATTAAAGTTAGTAAATAAAATAATATATTCATAATTAATTGAGATGGATGGAGTATTAATAAAAAAAATAAAAATTTAATTTGAAATTAAAAATTAATTAATTTAAATAAATATTAAAGTAAGAAAAAAATTATAGAGGTATTTTTAAAAAGGGTAATTATCTACTTTCAATTATATATTAAGATCAATCTTTACACTATTTATAAAAAAACTAGATTTACCCAATTTACCCTTTTAATTATTGAAAACAAATATATTTCATTATTCACAAATTATGTGATATCTAAGCTATTAAATAACACTTTCCATATAGGACAATACACTATAAAAAAACAAAAACGTATTAAATATTAACTTTTTATATAACTCAAATATACTAACAACCCACTGGGTATATCACAATTGCCAAACTAGTAAAACTCACTTTCTTGTTTGTTTGTGATTCCTCCGCTAGTGTAGTCGTCGTAGTTTCTCCTCTCAAACTTTCAAGCGTACTCGTATGAAGGTAAGTTTTCTCAATTCATTATTACTGAATTTAAATTATTGGGTGAATAGATTGCATACTAGATTTAGGGTTCTTGAATATAGTGTTTAATTCTACCCAAACAATCTCAATTGACTGATATAATCTTTCCGTCGTCCCTTCAGCAAGGCCTCTTTGGTGATCAATAAGACAGACGGACCACCAAAAAAATTCTGTAAGTTGCAAAGAGGAAAAATTCTTAACGATTTCGAAACGGCGAAGCTAGGTTAAGTTATGATTCTACCGCTCTTGATTTTCATAGTTTTCCTGTGTTTACAGTGTCGGATTTTTTTGGGTGCTAGATCTTGGGTTTTAATTCCACACTTTGTTTTAGCCTTTTTCGATATCGTATCTCTTGTCTAAAAAACTAAATGCATGTTGTCCAGTTTATGGTAGTGAATTTTGTAGTGTAGTTTGTATGTTGTACGTTGTCCACTTTTTTGGGTGCTAAATCTTGAGTTTTAATTCCACATTTTTTATTCCAATTTGAGTACTGTAGTTTGTACGTTGTATTGTAGTGAATTTAGCTTGTCTTCTTGGAGATGGATCTAGAATTGACAAATGACATTAAATTGTACAATGTTGACAATTTGAATAGGAAAAACCAAAAACCGAATCATGCTGGTGAATAGTTTTTAGTGTCATATAAATTGAAGCATATAAAGTGTTCCCCTTGAATATTTAACTTGAACAGAAAATGAAATGCGCTTATCGTGAAACATGAAATCAACCACCCACCCTCCACCCCTACTCCAAGAGAGGTCTCTTAGCAACTACACTATTAGATTAAATAGGAGGAACATATTTCTGCAAGTGTCTAGAAACTTGTTCAACTCTTTGCTTGCCATTCTTTTTTGTTTCTTAAACAATATTGATTGTTGTAATGTGCTCTTTGTAGGAGGGTGTCACAGCAGTGGAGAGTTGTACTGCTGATATTCCAATTTATTCCAATCTGTTAACATAGGTCCGTGTATTCCAATTTTTTGTTAGTTTTTTTGCGGTAGCTGCTCGATTTTGTTATGGGAGTGTGCTAACAAGTTTATGGTGAATTTGTCAAGCTTTTAATGTTGAGGTCTAAATATTTTTTTTTTCAAACACATGGGCATCCAGTTTATTTGAATTTTTAAGAGGAAAAAGTAGACTAATAGTTTAGGAACAAGTGTGACATGATTGTAGATAGTTTTAATGAATGATTAATCCTAGTATGTTAACAACTAGTTTGTTCTATAACAGCTACAAAAAACCGAATTTCTTTCATGTTGAACACTTCACTTCTATATTGGATTCTTAAATCTATGTGTACAGCCTTCGATTAGTAATTAGTAAAAATGTGTTGCAGGTATCTCTAGATAAAGAAAAGAGAAAGAGATATACTACACTAATATTTATATTTCATTGTTACACTTCGCCATTTAGTATTTTCCCACAAGGGTGATTACACTTCGCCATTTAGTATTTACACAGCTAATAGTTTGCATGTATATTCTTTTGAGAATCTTTGGGTTGACAGATTTGTCTTGTATCCATAGTTCACTTTGTTTTGAGCAGATACCTGTAGCATCAAATAATTTGAGTGCACAGAATTCGAATTCAAAAAGTTTTGATTTTAAAAGCTTGCAGCAAACTATAATGTGTACTTTCTATCTTAATCGTTGTTATTTGGTTCTAAGTCAGCGTGTAATAGCTTTTGAATTAACAAGCCATTTCTTGGATAATAGCGTACGATATAGGTAGATCTCAACACGTTGGTGATGTTTTATTGTGTTATCTAATTTCTGATGAATTTCCATTTTGAAACAGTATTTTGAGAAAATGTCTCCAACAACTCGATCAGAGTCTCTGAAAAAGAAGGTTCTTAATCGCGAGGCATATTCGAGAAACGCCAAACGGAGTCTGGAAAACGACTTTGAGGCAACTACATCTGAGCCCCAACCTCAAAATTGGGATCGATCTTGGAAAGTTTTCTCGAGAAACTTTGGCTGTCAAAAAGGTTTGTATAATAAGTCTATTATTTTGTACTGCATGCTAATCTAAATTGCGGGTGGTGAACCCATAGTGTTTACGATGTTTCAATACTTTTGACTACAATTTAACTACTTGCCGAACATTTGAACATGATACGTAAAATTGATGACTTTATCCAGAGTAGTTTGAATTGAGTCAATACGTGGTATTGTGTGAAAGTCAGCATGCATTCTGGTAGTAGGACTTATCCACTAATTTAATAATTCAACTTCCAATAAGAGTAATTTTTATTATAGTAAGTCACTTCTTTGTATCATAATAGTACATTGTAAGTGTTTATTTGCATAAATTTATGAATAAGACAATCATGTGGTGTAACTGGTAGTGTCTGATGAACCACGTAGCCGACTTTATCTATTTCAAACACTACCAATTAGTGAACACCGGTTATGTGAATAGACACTACCAAGTACACTTACAGAGTGTATCATCATAACATTGTGTATACCAGTATATTATTGCACAAAACTAGAGACCATTACAGTAGCTAACTAACAAGTATACATTTTTTTCAGTTGTCAACCCTAAGTATTTATTACAAACCATGCTCAGTGTATATGATAGTATTTGTTGCATAAAGATGTTTAATCGCTTTTGGATGATTAGTTCAATATACAGTAATAGATACTCTTACTACAAATCTGTCATAGCATAATACCTATTAGTGTCAGTAGTGATCCCATAAGAAGAAGGTTTCATAAATGTCGTAATCCGTTACCGTGTGTTGTTTAATAAAAGTCGTAATCTGTTACGTATACTAAACGTATATTTTCACTGTATGTTATAAGACATGATTCAATACACTGTTATTTCATCAAAACACAACAGATGTAGTAGTTTAGAAGAACAATTTAATAGTATATTTTCCAAACACCGAAATGTCCGTGAGTTGTTTCATATATGAAACACCTTTAGCTAAATATTAAGTCGTTTCATAATAGTACATCTATTAAGTCACCTATTTGTATCCTAATAGTGCATTGTAAGTGTTTCTTTGCATAAATCTAGTAATTAGCCAATCTTGGGGTGTAACTAGTAGTGTTTGATAAATCTATTGCGAACACTGCCCATTACTTGGCAGTGTGTTAAGTAGTTGTAATGCCTGAACCTTGTGCATGGACACTACCAAACACACTTTCAAAGTCTCTCATAATAACACTGTTCATAATAGTATATTAGTGCACAAAAGTTAAACTAGATACCAGTACATTAGCTTATGAACAAGTATCCTAATAGTACATCTATTAAGTACGTCACTTGTTTGTATCCTAATAGTACATTGTAAGTGTTTCTTTGCATAAATCTATGAATAAGTCAATCATGTTGTGTAACTAGTAGTGTTTGATAATGTATATGTTGCAGGTATTTAGCAACCTCTTCTCCCTCCAGCTAGAGGAAGATGTAAATGAAGTAAAATTTACCCTCAAAACAGACTCTCTCATCAAGGAGGATGATCTTGTTGAAGCTTGCAATGCACTTGGAACATTATTAGAGCTGGAAAAGCAGGAGTGGGGCCAAAGAATCATAGATGCCTGAAAATTGATTAAGCTGCTAAAATGATGGGAACAAGTTTTGTTCTAAGTTTTTGATAAATATCATATTACGCTTGAGAATATTTGACTCTCGGTAATATAAGATAATGCTTTAGTATCTTTTTTGAAAATATCGAGATGAAAGTATTTTATGCATTTATCTCTTCAATGTAGTGATGTGGCTTAGCAGACGACAATCTATATAACACATCTTTTTTATTATAGTGAGTTATATGTCAACTAGTAGCAGAGTCTCATGTTGGATGTATACTTGAATCAGTCCGGTTGTAAGAAGATTGTTCATGATTTTTTTATGAGAATCGGAAATTGGACGTGGTTATATTATCTTTGTGAATAATTGAAATCTGTCGTTTGTGAACATATGCTATTGAGAAGTGATCTACTGTGCTTTTGAACTGAACAATTTAATGGAAGTGGCATGTTCTTACGAATCAAGGTTGGTAAGAATTTATCAAGTCAAAACAATATGTACACATCAAACTCTTAATAGTAATGAAATGATCAAACTATATACTAGTAGAAGATTAAGTCTACTCTGTTGACAATAATAAGGCGTATATTTTCGATTACCAACGATATACCTAGTTTTCTGTAGAAGCATATAATGTCAACACAAACTAAAACTATAAAATTACAAAATAGTCGAAAATTCTCATAAGAACGAAACCCAAAGCTTGACCTGCATTGTATCAGAGCCCTTTCGAACAACAAGTTTTATACAGAAATTTGCAGCTGACGGTAACTCTGTATCTTAACGAAGAAAACTATTCATCTCCCCATTGATTGAACATTGAAGATTCTAAGAAGGAAAACTGAGCAACACAAGTCATGAAACCTAGTGTTGAATCTTTTTGAATAACAAGTATGAGATCTTTCGGTTGTACCAACACTCGGAAATCATTATTCAGTCGCAGTTTCAACAAAAAAATCTAGGCAAGACATATAGTGTATAGTAATGTATATACTAATTTAGCATCTGTACAACTATAGTACAAGCAACCTACTTCTTGAGTATTGCAACATTACCCATCCACAATAAACTGATCTTCTTGGTTATCCCCCTCGACCCGAGCATCACCGTGAAGTCGTGAACCGCCTCTCTTCAACTTAGCATCGGGCACATCCATGTCATGCCCAAATGTTTCCGGTCAAGCTGCAATCGTAAAGTCCTGGTATCCAAAATTGACTCCATCTGCTATCAAATCAGCCATAATGACAACATGTAACATTTTCATACAAAAGAAATTCTCATTCGTACACACGGACTGAATTATTTTCAAACTCGTTCGAATTCATGTGCAGCAATACAAAACAACAACCTCAATGCTCCAATCACGAATATATCAGGGTCGAGAGCTACCCCTTACGACATTGGTGATGGGGAAATAAATATTTTTGGCCCATTGTGCCCAGGGCTCGTGTATGAGACAGAAACAATCGATTACATCTTATTTCTTTGCAACATGGGCTACAACAATACAGCCATCAAAATATTGTCTTCGATTGTTCCTGATAACTTTCCTTCCTCGACTTTCTGGGAACCGAGAATTTGAGTTGTAAAGCCTTGTTAATAAAAACTGGGAATTGGTAACGAATATTTTCGCATAGTTCGTTGTAGGAGAAGTTGGATCCAAACGATACAACAAAAAAGATCTTTGTTAACCTAGAACCAATGTTATGTACCAATCATAAGAGTAGACAAAGAAGTCATTTTCGGACCATATTTATAAAACTGAAGGATACAAAAGAATCTTAACCCACAATTAATAAACTACGCTAGTAACCCCCGACTCATAGATCCCTAGATTGTAACAACATTACAACCAAATACGATCGACCTGGAGAAAAAATCGACAATAGAAAAGCACTTACCTGGGAGCCGTCTGCTAGACCGATTAATACAAAAACTAAAAAAGCAGTATTTGGTAGTGTTTTCGATGATCTACAAATACTAGGATTGGTTTTTGAATTTTCAAAAAAAAAAAAAAACTAAAACGTAAAACGTAAAAATTAAATGGAAAATATCATTAATAAAATACAAGGTTAAAATAGACAAATCAAATTTATTTACCCTACCTAAATTATGAATACATTTAATATAAATACCTTAAATTATATATATACAATAAATTGATTACCTTTTTTATTAGGAATGTAAACTATGTTACTTATTTACTTATTTTTTTATTATGATTACCTTTTTTATTAGGAATGTAAACTCATTCTAATTTTTTCTCTAAATTACTCAAAATTATAATTTAAAATGAAAAAAGATTTTTTTTTTCAAAATATAATTATTATTGTTTAGAGATTCATCAAATACTTTACGTTTAAAATCACAAGAAATTAACAATATTTTTTCACTGTAATATTTATAAAATTTATAATTCTAAATTTTATATACTCTCTTAGAAGAAAGATAACTAATTTTCTTTGCGATAAAATATAAATGAGATTGATCATAAAAGAGTTCAAAATAATAGACATTTTTAACATGATGTCACATTCCCATAAATATTTATACAAGTACTTATTTGAATATCAACATAGTAATTTACATTGGTAATATAATTTTATAGTAAAATGTAACTTTTAATTTTTTTCTTCACCGAGCACTCTCATCGAATCCGAAACTTCCGCCTTGTACACATAAAACCTGACCAGCAGCAGAAAGAAAATGAAGTTGAAAAAATTCAGCGCGGCCAGCAGCGCGTAGTAGTAGTCCAAGCTGGACGCGTTGAGGTTGTTCCGAATCCACCCCCTATCCCCGTCCCCTCCTCCCGTAACCCTCGACACGACCGACAGAAGAAAGCTGCTGACGAAGCTCCCGACCCCTAAGCTGACCATCGAGTACGACGTCCCCAAGCTCTTCATGCTCTCCGGCGCCTGGTCGTAGAAGAACTCGATCTTCGCCACCTCGAGAAACGCGTCCGCCACCCCCATCAGCACGAACTGCGGCAGCAGCACGAAGATCGAGAGGGGCACCGGCCCCCCGCTCTCGACGAGCCCGCGGTGGGCCCGGGCGACACCGAGGCGGCGGAGCTCCGTGAAGGTGGCGACGGCCATGATGATGACGTGGAGGCTCATCCCGATGCCCATCCTCTGGAGGAGGCTGATCCCTCTCGGGTTGTGGGTCCACTTCTTGAGGGACGGGACGAGGATGCGGTCGTAGAGGACGACCGAGACGAGCATCGAGATGGTGACCAAACCGGCCAGGCTGGCGGGGGGGATCTGGTAGCTGCCGACGTCTCGGTCGAGGGTGGTGCCCTGCTTGACGAAGAGCGTGCTCACTTGGGAGATCATCGCGCTGGGGATGAAGGTGGCGATTAGGATCGGGATCATGCGGATCATCTGCTTCGTTTCTTCGACTTGGGTGACGGGGCAGAGCAGCCACGGGCTGCTCGAGCCTGTTCGAACTGAGGCCTTGTTCAGGAACCTATATATGTATATATATACATAGATATATCATAAAGAAAATGAGACTTAATATAAATGTTAAGTGTCCAACTTGTCTAACGGTTCAAGTTTTAAGATGGTTTCTAACGTACGTGGTATCAGAACGGTAGATAGGCTCATATAGTTCAAGTTTTAAGATGGTTTCTAACGTGGTATCAGAACGGTAGATATGCTCATATAGGCTAACGCTAAGATTTTGAGTTCAACTTTCGTTAAATGAGACTTCACTCGAATTAATTATTCAAATATATATTGTTACTTGTTAAACATCTTAAAAGAGGTTGAAATTGGCTCATGAGGAGTACTAGACAATATATTCGAGTCATTAATATAAATATTAAATTGTTCAATTACTCTAATCGATTCGAGCTAGGAGTATTAAACAATATATTCGAGTCACTAATATAAATGTTAAATTATTTAATTTCTCTAACCTGTTTGAGCTAGGAGTGGACATTTGGGCTCGAAATTTTGAAAAAAACTCATCATGAGCAGAACCCAAAATTTGTTGGACTAGCTAGCCAGGGGTTCAGATCGAAAATATATGAATAGTTGGTCCGAGCTCAAAAAATTTTGGAACGAAAGTTGGGAATCACATGCACTTTTTTTTGTTTATTTATTATTATTATTTTTTTAATAAATACTATTTTATATCAATATTATTTAAAGTTTTATATTTCATATTTTTTTAATATAAAAATTATTTAAAAACCATTTTTTATTAAATATTTAAAATGGTAGGCTAGTAAAAGCCCAAAAACCCGGCTAGGTTCGGACTGACCGAGCCTCGAAATTTTTTGAAATCAGCTCGCCCCAAGCCCACCCTTAGTTCTATTAAACCGCAAAATCACAAAAACGAGCATAAAACGGACTTCAAAATGTGCACAAACCTTAATGTAGACGTGGATTCGATCCGGTACCTCCCTTTATTACCGTACATCACCAAATCGAGCTCGTATAGATCATCCGGGTTCGCGGGGACAATCGTCTTCCATTTACGCAGCGCCGAAACAATGACCCTCGCCATCTTAGTGAACGGGCTCCCCGTGGGCACCTTATGCCTGTAGAACGGAGTACCCGACAAAAATATGAGGATCGATATCGCGAGCCCAATAGTAGGGAGCCCATAACCGAGAGTCCATCCGACATTGTCCTGCACATAAACGAGCAGCGTGTTCGAAAACAGCGTGCCCAAAAAGATGCTGAACATCCACCAGTTGAAGAAGGAAAGTTTGTGGGCTTTTTCCTTCGGGTCCATCTCGTCGAACTGGTCCGCCCCGATAGTCGAGATGTTGGGCTTCGTTCCGCCCGTGCCCAATGTGAGCGTGTAGAGCGCGAAGAAGAATACGGCTAGTTGCCACGTGGTGGCCTTCTCGCAGTGGGCCCCGCTCGGATCCGAACACGGAGGCGGCTTGAGCGGATGAATCGTCACCGATAGTGTTAGAAGACACAATCCCTGAAAGATTATTATCAGTATTTGTTAAAGTTTAGCCAATAACACATTAAAAGGCCTTGTTAAGGTATTAAAGTTGTCTAACTTATATATATACAGTATTAATATCTTTTAACAGTATTTATGTACAAAATGTTCACTAACAACGCAAAATAATGTCTGGTTAAGGTATTAAAGTTGTCAAACTTATATATATATATGAGCTTTAAGATCTTTTAACAGTATTTATGTACAAAATGTTCGCAAAATAAATGATTTACCGAGAGGTAAATGATGGAAGCGATGAGGAATGTCCAATAGCGTCCCAAGAGAGCATCGGCGATGTAAGCGCCCAAGACGGGGGTCATCCAGACGGTCCCGACCCAGCAGGTGACGTGGTTGGCTGATTCGACCGTGCCTTCGTGAAGTTTCTTGGTCAGGTAAATGAAGAGGTTCGACGATATCCCGTAGTAGGCCATACGCTCAAACACTTCATAAACTGTGTACAAATAAATAAACTATTAGTAATTAATATGAATTCATGATTAAATGAATCGGAAAATGTATGTAGTGTACCAACAACAAAGGCGCAAGCAGTCCATCCACCGGTCCTTGATCTGAGAATGGGGTTGCCCTTGAGGTCCACAGTACCATCCTGTGTGTACCCATCACCATATCCCTTCTGTTCTTGCATAGCGATGTATCTGTTGTGGGAACTTAGTTCTGCTACTCTATGTTCCATTTATTTTGGTTTTGATTTTTTGTGATTTGGGAGTGTTCATAGTTAAAATCTTCGATCAATTCAATCCACCCCTTTTATATAAATTAAAAATTAATTATTATTTTTTTGTGCTACATACAGCTAATGATAACGATGATGACCCCTTCTTTCAAAAAAGATTGGCGATTATTTTCTCTGGCCGGATTTACTTTGAGACTTCGAAACGGAGAAGCGAAAGAATTTGGGTGTTTTGTGTTGAAAAAGCGTGGGTTGGAAACACGCTTAATGTTGAAAACTTGAAATAGACAAAAAGGAATCTTTGAACGAGGGAAAAGGCGCGCGTGATGTCTACGGCCGTGGACGCACGCGCTACTAGAAAATTTGAATCAGGGGGGTAGAACTTGAAAGTTGGATAAGGCTGTGAGTGGGGCACGCGACCTGGAATAATTGAAGAGGTAGAGGGGGTGTTGCCGTGTTGGTAATTATGCAATGAATTAATTCATTTTTATGTTTCTTGGATTCATAATCATATTGTAAAATAATAATATAAATTTTTCAAAATTAAAATATAAATTTTTTGGTTGTTAATTATGCAATGAATTAAATTCATTTTTATTATAAATTGTTCAAAATTAAAATATTGGAGTAATATTTTAGTCATGCTAAATGGATAAAATCTCTCCAGAGTAACAACTTAAGTTCACACTATCTAGTTAATTATTGTTAAATAATACTATAAATTGTTCAAAATTAATAGTAGTATATTGGAGTAATATAGTCATGCTAAATGAATAAAATCTTCTCAAAGTAACAACTCAAGTTCACCCAGCTCTGTCTAGTTAATAAAGAAGTTATTGTAAAATAATACTATAAATTGTTCAAAATTAAAATAATGAAGTAATATTTTAGTCATGCTAAATGGATAGAATCTCCTCAAAGTAACAACTCAAGTTCACAATCTATTTAGTTAATAAAGAAATTATTCAGTAGTACGAGACATTTTGAGAAATAATTCAAAAACAAAATCGTGATCGGTTTGACTTAAAGTAGACAGTATCAATATATCATACAAATATTATAGGGTAGTGGAAACGAGTAGACAGTAGACAGTAGACAGTAGACTTAAAGTAAACTCAAATAATTTGAATCAGTAATTTGAATCAATAACTCAAACTCAAATCCCTTCAGTTCGGTTCAGTTTAGTTCAAATCGTTTCATTTCAGTACAGTCAGTTTCAGTCCAAAAGAACAGATTCTTAGAGTCAGATTCGACTGAGTTCAACGTGGATGTGCTCCTAAGTGTAACCCCGATTGAAGATATATGAGTGTCTTGTGTCAAAAGTTTTCTTGAAAATACAAATGACTAGTTTCGTCAGGTGATCATAACACCGGTGCAAGATGAATTAAACTTATCGAGAAGAGAAACAATAATGTGGCAATTTGTTTGATAAGAGATATGAACAACTCAATTTTTCATATAAAAAAAACAAAGTAGCCTAGTTAATAAAGAGATAGAATCACTGTATTAGTATGAAATCTTTTAAGAAGAGTGAAAAACAAAATCGTGAGAGTTTGTCTCATAGCAAACAATATACTTATATCATAGTAATGTGACTAGTGATAGAGGCGAGCAAATCAAATATAAATAAAAATTCATAGTAATATATATTATTGGAAAATTAGTAAAAATATATATTTATTTTATTTATATTAAAAAATTAACATTGTACTCTTTCTTTTATTTAAAAACTTTTTATATTAAAAAATGTGCATCTTGAAGGATAAAATTCATAATATTGAAATTTGAAACAACAAATTACAACAAATTTTATGACTCACACTACCCATTCATCGTCTCTTAAATTAAGAAAACATTTCATTTAACGGTAATGCTATGTGGGAGATTCTGCCCATGGGCAGAACTGCTCAAATTTATTTTATTTTTTATTTTTATAAAATTATAAATATAATTAGTTTAATAAATATCTTAAAATACAATTTTTATCTATTATTATTATAAATTAAAATATATTTTTTCTATTTAATTGATTTTTTCAATATAAATATAAAGATATACATTATTTTTATTTTAAAAAAATCTTTTATTACTTTTTTTGCGTAATATATATTTTATATACTATATCTAATTATAATTTATGTCAAAAAAATAATTAAAATATTATAACATATGTAAAATATTTTTTTAAGAGAGTTTTGCCCATAGGCATAATTTGCCCATTTAGCAAGACTCTTCATTTAATTACTCCTTTTGTATTGCGTGAAATGAGTTGCTTAGAATTTTGTACAAAATCACCATGCACTTTATTTTGCAAATTCTTCATTTGACCAAAATTTAATTCAAAAATTTATTAAAATGTATATTTATATTATTCATTTATTCCTTCTATTCCAATAAATTGCTCTCATGAAAACTTTCTTTATAATACAGTAATATGTAAATTATATGAACCCTATTTACTCGTATATGTTCATTTAAACCTCACAACCACATTCATTTAAACCTACTACCTATCTATGTGTGTTTGTTGGATGCTACTACCATTACTTAACTACACATTTATGAATACGGCTAATTAAAAAAAAAAAGTCATTTTTGTGTATTTGTGTATATATTTTGACTGTGACTAAAATTTCTGACAAATTTTAAATGTTATTCTGAAGTAAAACCTGTTGGCTCTCGGTAAAATTTCTTTGTCTCCCTTCTTTATAAAAAAAACTAATAAAACGAGCCATGACACCCCCTTACCTAAATCCCTAATTCACTCCTTTTGGTAACCCACAATTTAAACCAAAAGGCAAAAACACAACACAAATTTTGGCCCACACTATAAACATAGAAGAATAATTTCTTCTACAAATTAAAGGCATATCAACTAAAAAGCAGCCTTCAAACTAATAATATTGCCACACATACACACACATCTCTCTATTTTTCATCCCATGGAGGAAGGAGGCGTAATCTACAACATCAAGCTGTCGTCCGTCGGGCCGGGAAACATGACGGCCCCGCCGGATACTATGGTGGACCCTGGGTCCATGGACTTGGCGATGAAACTGCACTACCTCAAAGGGGTGTACTACTTCGAGAGGCCCGCCTTCGAGGGGCTGACTGCGTTGGATGTCAAAGAGCCCATGTTCCTGTGGCTGAACCACCATCCCATCACGTGCGGCCGGTTCAGGAGGACCGAGTCGGGCCGGGCTCAGATCAAGTGCAACGACTGCGGCGTCAGGTTTATCGAGGCTGAGTGCAAGTACGAGCTCGACGAGTGGCTGGAGATGGAGGATCTCGCTCGCGGAGAGAAGCTGCTTTGTTCCGATCAGTGCATTGGTCCCGAGCTTTCCTTCTCCCCGCTCATTTACGTGCAGGTAAATCAATGTCGTGTACGTTTTGAAATAAATATTGTTCGGTTTTTTTTTTTCGATATAAAATCGATAACACGAATTGTTTTATTGACTATTTTGATTTTAATTTATTTATTTTAAAATAGATAGGATTTGAATAACTAAAATCTATATTACTCTGCACATCTAGGAGAAGCCGTCATGATTTTTTGAACTGGAAAATGAAGAAAAAACGTGACTACTTAGTTGAGATGAATTGAGTATTTTTTTAATAAAAAAATATTTTAGTATGTAGTAATTGATTTATTTATCAAATTTTATACTCTTCCTATTTCACTTGTATTTTTACAATTTTTATTATTAATGTTCAAGTATCTTCTAAAAAATTATAATTATTTTTTTATTTTAAAATTTTTATTTTTTACTTTAAAACTTTTTTTCAATATATTAAATAATTACTAACATTTCTTCATAATTTGAATCATGCATACGAATTCGTGAGTCAAACAAGAGTATTAAATACTAGACATACTCCACTCCGTATATATCCGACCAAACTTCACTTTTTGAAATAAATGCTACAGTACTTGTAATAAATTTGTTTCTCACAGCTCACTAAGTTCAAATGTGGAGGAGCAGCTGTGGGCCTAAACTGGGCCCATGTCCTTGGAGACGCATACTCGGCAGCAGAATACATGAGCTCATTGGGCCGAGTCGTAGCCGGGCTGAAACCCAGTAAGCCCATTAACTCGACCCACGCTCTAACAAAGCCCAAAGCCCACGACCCGCTGCCTAAAAAAGTCGTGAAGGAACCGCTTTCCATCAAACGGGTCGACCCGGTTGGAGATAATTGGGCACATGTCACCAAGTCCAAAATGGAGGCATTTTCTTTCAATGTTCCTCCCGAAATATTGAGTCATCATCTCCACACAAAACTGGATACGATCGGGATCGATTTCTCGGCTTTCGAGGCGATCACTGCATTCGTGTGGAAATGCATAGCGAAAATTCGCGGGGAAGAATTCGAACCGAGAGTCGTGACAATATGCAAAAGAAGTGATCAACCGAACAACAACACGAGAAATAGTCAAGTCGTGAGCGTCGTGGAATCCGATTTTCCCGTAGCGGGAGCAAACCCTAGTGAGCTAGCGATGTTGGTGAAAAACGAGGCACTTGACGAGCGGAAAATGATCGAGGAAGCCATGGAGAGCGAACGAGGGTTGGGCGATTTTATAGTTTACGGAGCCAACTTGACATTTGTGGACCTTGGAGAAGCGAAGTTTTACGATTTTGTGTACAGGGGGGAAAAGCCGGTTCGGGTTAGTTACAGGGTCGATGGAGTTGGCGAGAAGGGCGTGGTTTTGGTGCTTCCGATCGAGAAAGGTGGTGGATCGAATGTAGGAGGGACGAAAGTTACTGCGATTTTGCCGGAGATCGAGATCGTTGGGTTGAAGTCTGAGTTGCGAAAGGAGGGTCTTGTTGCATGAACCAAATTAAGTGATTTAGTAATGTTTATGTGTTTATTATTCAGTTCATGGTAATGACTAATGACTAATGAGTAAGGACATACTCAGATCTATTAAATGTTTTTAATCTATGTCACTTTAAGAAATAACACATTTTTTTTTTTAATTTCATAAGTTACAAATATTTGTTATCTATCATGCAAACCAATATTAATAGTACTATTAAGTTATACAATATTATTGTGCTAAGGTGTGTTGTATACTTGTATACTTGTATGAAGTCTATATATAATGATGACTGAATATTGAGTTGTTCATGAAAATTATTCTGATGAATGATAAATATATTTGTGAATGATGATTTATGTTTTATATAATTATGATTTCAAGATTTAGTTTTTTGTATTTTTATTCTATAATTTATATATGTTTTTTTTTTCCAATTATTTATATAGTTTTTATACATGTGTCATATATATGAAGATATAGGTAATTAGGTATTGACCAGTTCTATTGTACATACTGTAGTACTTTTCATTTACAAGCAGTCAAGAAACATAAATAATTTATTCAAATAATTTTAATTGCACAAACTCATTTATCATATTAAAATACATTTGTTTTTTAATTTTACATAACAATTTTTAAATTAAAATTTTATTTTTTATTGTAAAAGACAAGATAATTTATAAGAAAACAAAATTAAAAATCTTAATAAAAACCATAAAATCCCAAATTTCAAAGTGCACCCAAAACTTGTTTAAAATCCCTTTTCTTTCCACAGTCGCTCCCGTCCCGATGAATATACCTTTCACCTTTTCTCCAATCTCCACAACCCGGATAATCGCCCCTTTGCGTTCACCCGAACCCGGTTCAGCAACCCTCCACTTCCCCCTCGCCGAATTCAAGGTCAGTTCCGCAGCAACGCTTCTCGATTCCGTAAGCACACGCGCACATTTACTCTGTGTTTTTTACACACAGATGCTTCTTCCTCGTATCTCTGTTGAAAATCTCGATCTGCGCAGGCGATTAATTTCACTGTAATTTCTGCGATTGAACGAGTAATTGAGCTTGTTTTATTTAGTTTTAATTGTATATATCAAAAAAAAAAAAAGTAGAAATGACGCCTCAGCCGAGAAGGAAGAAATGGACTGAGGCGGAGGAGAGGACTCTGATCGACAAGTACGGCGAGATGTCGTGCGACGGCACTTTATCTAAGATGAGAACGAGGGAGAAGAAATACAGACCCATCGCCCTACACGTCAATTGCTCCCACCACGCCCTCGACCCAGTCTCGTACCCGTGGCAGTGGTCGTGGAAGGACGTGTCAACGAAGGTCCAGAATATGAGACACCAGTATTCCCTCGTGAAGCAGAAGATCAAGAAACAGGATGTTCACGAAGACGAGTTCGACTGGATGGATGGGGTCACTCACTGGTCTAACTTCCTTAGGTACAAGGAGGTCTTCGGGGATGTCCCCCTCGCTTTCGCTGGCAATGAAGACGGGGTTGTTGGGGGAGGAAACGAGGATTTCGGGGGGGAGGGTGGTGGGGTGGATATAATCCCGTTTAGCCAGCTGGCGGAGGGTGATTTCGTGGGAGGGATTGAGAACGGGGTGATGGATTTGGAGTTTGATTATGAGGGGGAGGAGAATTTTAATGGCGGGAGTAAAAGCGAGGTCTGCACGAGGGAGGAGGGGTTTGTGTGCGGGGATATCGAAGAAGAACCTGGGCTGTCGGATGCAGTGAGGAAGAAGAGGAAGGTGTTGGAGAAGAAGGCGTGGGGGTTCATCGTGAACCAGCTTAGTCATCTGAGGGAGATGGAGACGAGGTTCGAGCAGCGTGAGGCGGAGAGAGAACTGCAGAGGCAGAGGAGAGAGCATCTCAGAGCGGAAATGGAGAAGGAGCGTGAGAGGGAGATTGAGAAGGAGAGGGAAGTGAGGGAGAAGCTGAGGAGGCAGTGGGTTCAGGAGGAGAGGGAGAATGAGGAGAGGGAGAGGATAAAGAGGGAGGAAGAAATGCTGCACGAGAGGGAATGGGAGGAGAGGTTAGAGAGAAGGAGATCGGAGTGGAAAAAGAGGATGGATGAAATGCTGAGTCAGCACCGGTCGGAGATGGGTCAGGTTCAGGCTAGAATACTGCACGAGCAGCAGAATCTGACGAATCAGTTTCTCGGGATTGTTTCACAGTGGACGAGTCATCCTGTTGGGCTTACGGACCACAGTGGAGCCAATGGCCACTATCTGTCTCAGATGATGCAGAACTTGAACCATGTGAACGGTATGGTTCACGGTGATGCTCGGGTCGAGGGGGATAACCAAGAAGATCAGTTTATCGTGGATGGGTAATGTTGCAATACTCAAGAAGTAGGTTGCCTGTACTATAGCTGTGTAGTTTATATTCTTTTACTCATTTCTTGTACCAATGCTAAATTAGTATATACCATACAATAAATGTCTTGCCTAGATTTTATTGTTGAAACTGTGGCTGAATAACGATTTCCGAGTGTTGCTCCAACCGAAAGATCTCATACTTGTTATTCAAAAGGATTCAGCACTAGGTTTCATGACTTGTGTTGTTCACTTTTCCTTTTTAGTTTCTTCAATCAGTGGGGAGATGAATAGTTTTCTTCATTGAGATACAGAGTTACCGTCGGCTTCTCATTTCTTTATAAAACTTGTTGTTTGAAAGGGCTCCGATATAGTGCAGGTAATTCAAGCTTTGGGTTTTGTTCTTTATATGAGAATTTTCGACTATTTTGTAATTTCATAGTTGTAGTTTCTACGGAGAAGTAGGTATATCGATGTTTGTACTGGTAGACAGAATTGCAAACCGTATCCTTTGCAACAGAACTCAGAAATATAAGCCTTATTGTTGTCAACAGAGTGGACTTAATCTTGTATATAGTTGATCATTTTATTATTAGTAGGAGTTTGATTTGTGTACATATTGTTTTGACTTGATAAATTCTTACCAACTTCTGATTCTTGAGAACATGCCACTTCCATCAAATTGTTCACTTCAAAAGCACAATAAATCACTTCTCAATAGCATATGTTAACAAACACTAAACATCAACAGGTTTAAATCGTTCACAAAGATAATATAACCACGCCCAATTTCCGATTCTCATAGAAAAATCATGAACAGCTGTATGGAAACATACAATCTTCTTACAACCTGACTGATTCAAGTATACATCCAACCTGAGACAGTGCTACTAGTTGACATATAACTCACCATAATCAAAAAGCTCTGTTCTTCCATAGATTGTTGTTTGCCAAGCCACATCACTACATTGAAGAGATAAACACATAAAATTACTTTCATCTCGATATTTTCATAGAAGGAGCTACAAACTAGTACTATCTTATCTTACCGAGAGTTGAATATTTTTAAGTGCAATATGATATTTATCAAAAACTTGGAACAAAACTTGTTCCCTTCTATCATTTTAGCGGCTTGATCAATTTTGAGGCATCTATGATTCTTTGGCTCCACTCCTGCTTTTCCAGCTCTAACGATGTTGCAAGTGCGTTGCAAGCTTCAGCGAGCTCATCCTCCTTTATGAGAGAGTCCGTTTTGAGGGCAAATATTACTTCATTTACATCTTCCTCTAGCTGGAGGGAGAAGAGGTTGCTAAATACCTGCAACATATACATTATGCGTAAGGAGAACAACTCAGATCACAGCTTTAATAGGATATTATTTCAGAATTAGTCACATATGCTCTCACCATTTTCAACCTTGAATATATTGCGGCCTTCACAGTAGAGGACCTCGAGACCAAATTAATAATGAATAAACCTTGCTCAGAAAGAGAGTCCTTTACGGTCAGAAGAAAAGATTCCTCGACAAAGTCTGCTGCGGGACAGGTCAGACCAGTACTGCACAGTAAAAGTATCTATCATCAGGTGAATTAAAATGAAGAGTTGCAACCGATAAAGATTATAGTATGATTCGGTTAGAAAGAAAGCTACGTTACCTCGTGTCTGATGAGTCCACATCAACTATAAGTATGTCAGTTTTGCTAGAGCCTTTTCCTTCTGCATCAACTACAGTACAACCATTCAATTACTCTCGGAGCATATTATATTGGTTACTGGCTTAGTGCAACCTATTATTGCTAAATTACCTGCATCAGAATCGGCCTTCTCCCTCACGAACTTGATTCCATCGGTAATATTTACCTGAACAAGAAAAAGAAACCATGATATTTGCACTATAAGTCAACAACATAATAGGGTAAAGTAGAACAACACAAACCTCAAGTGTGATTTTTGTAATCTTAAGAATTATAGCATGGCAGAAAAAGCAGGGTAAAATAATGCATTCCGCCCCACAGATACGAGTTATTTGTCATCATATTGGGATTATTATACATTAATACTATTGTGGTCAAATTATACGGATAGTTGCAAATTTTCCTCAAGATTTTTCAATGCACCGTAAAGCAATATTTCGAGATTCAATTTCTGATAATTATCAGCAAGAGAAGAAAATAAAGACAACTGGATTTTATGACAAGGTCGTGGACTTATTGAAGAGGACGTAAAATAAAATAAATTTATGAAACAAAATCAATCTATTCATAAGTTTGTATCATCTTTACAAGTCAACCCCACTGAGTATAGCTTTGTAACAAAATAAAGTTTCAACATCTTCAAATACATTTAACTTTTATGTTCTAACATTGAGCAGTATGGCATGAGACAAATTTACTATGGTAAGAGTTTTGCTGCTCAATTTATTCATTCACTATTAACCCTGAGGTCATTAACAAATGGTATAGAACTGAATTCATTGAATTAATTAAAATTGGCGATTAGATAAGTTTTCCAGAACGTCGTGAGAGAAAAACATCATTTTGCACACTCTAATTTTCTACTTTAAAATAACATAGAATTTAATATATTACTATGAGTTACCTTCAAGCGCTCATCTTCTCTAAAACCAAAATATTCTCTAGCGACGTCCAAAATGACAGGATCTAACTCAACAGCCTGTCAAATTACGAATTCGCATTAGAACAAGACCTCTAACAGAAATATAATACAGGCATACAGCAACTTGAAAAATTTCCCTTATACCTCAATCTTTAGAGAAGGAAGGCAATTCTTCATAAACATAGGAAGTAATCCTGCTCCAAGACCAATAATCACTGTTTGGACCTGGAACAGAGAGAAAAGCCCCCTTCAATTTGAGAACTTCTAAAATAGAAGCACTACTCCACTTGTTATCTATTCCTAGGTGAGGTGGCACACGGATTGACGTAGGCAGAGCCCCGTGGAGGCAAACATCAGTTTTTAAGGGGAACAATGTTAAATAGGCCACACGAGAAAATGCATATTTTGCAAGTCAATATCAATGCTTTCCCCTCTCATGGCCATCTCCCACCCAAACCACAACAATAATAAAAAAAATTGCATTTAATAATAATATGGTCCACAAGGAACTTTTGTAGGTAGGTTTGCCTCCTTGTGAAGACACATTCAAGCTAAACAAAATGAGGTAGTTACTTGAGTGTGCTTTCAAGAGTCCGTAGATGGCTTACCATGGCCCCAGATGAAGTAAATCCTTTCAAATGTATAGAAATCAACATTAATCCAGAAATAATACCATTGTGGTATGAACTCGCCAAATAGTTGTGATCAATTTTCATTGCACCACTTGATGCTGCTCCATACAAATTGAGAAAGACGATACACTAGTTAATAAATACTGTAATAGATATGGATATTGTAATTTCAATCTCACTAATACAACAGTAATTATGAAGGACAAAAAAAAGAGAACTATGAGTGCCTGGGCCTGAAATCATTTTAGCATGTAGAGCTATCAGATATGACATAGAGAAGGCATTAAAAATTGTTCTTATGTCAATTTACGCAAACAAAGCAAAGGATCATATCCTCACCAAGGGATCCAGATTCTTGAGAATCAGATTTCCTCTGTTTCCCCGTTCTTTGGGTTTTGGAAACTTCCGGCACCTTATTTTCTACTTCATTAGAGATTTCATTTGATCTTTCTTTTGTTACAAGAGCTTCGGATTGCACCAAACTCTTAGTTCTTTGAAAAGTAAGGCGGCGGAATATCAATTCCTTTGATAGAGACTGAAGATTAAGATCATCCTCAATCCTTTCATAGATGACATCATCTACAATAATTGGACCGGTCAAGGCAGATGTAACCTGGATTAAGAAAAGGAAACACATAATCAGAAGTAAGAGATAACAATCAAGAGTACGCAATTTCTAAATAGGCTTCAGCTAGCACATTTCCTTGTATTTTTAATGGCACAAGTTGTAACCAAATACATTATTTCCTCTTGTAAGCAAATTATCCAATCCATCAATATACATCAAAAAAGGATTGCCATTAAAGTATTAGTACATTGTATTTGTATCTATTGATTCTTCGGATGCTTTGTTTGCAAAGACATACAGAGCCTTAACCTGGCTAGCTTTCACATTGCCCTACAAGGGCATGTAAACTTGCATATAAAGTGCCAATACAAGGACTAATATAGAGTTATCATTTATGTACCAAATATAACTTTTACTGATAAGACAGAAATTAGAATCATCAGTGCACACCAAAGTATAAACAAGTTAACCTCATTATAATCGTATTCAGATACCTGACTCTATTACCTACTCTACACATGAAAAACAAAACAATATAAATGTTGTAACATCTCATAAAATGAAATGGAAAAGTGTCTTCAACCTCATGCACAATTTCTCGCTGTTTAACCCCGTCACTTGCAGCCATAAACCTGCAAAAGGCTCATATTAATATTAATAAGGTCTACCAAGTCCAGGTTCTGAAAGCAAAATGCCAGTGCATTTTAGTACATTCACACTGATTCCCATTGTGTACAATAAGGAAAAGGCATGACAAAGACAAAAAAATGGCATACCATTTAAGTAAGAAAACTTGTGCATACCACTACCCATAGTTACTCAAGCATCTTCTAGGCAAGCAATAGTTTGTCACCATAACACCTTTTGAGGTGAATAAAAACTGATAATCGTGACATTGTCTTGTTGACAATTATTCACTAATTGGCTTGTGCTTTTGTTGCTTGATGGTTAATATTGGTATTTAATACTACTATATTTTACTAATGTTTGATAGTATTAAATTATTTTCATAGTTGATTTTGATAACAATGTAATCACACTTTCTAGTTGTCACCTTGGTGACGAAGACCACAAAAGATAGGTAATTGCACATAATGTTGGATCCAACTGATGAAATGTAATAATCAACTGAACAAATTATACACAAATAGTGGCGTGGAAGTGATTATTCACATGAAAACTGCATATCCAAGATAAAAGCAAGAGCTAAAAAGCATTGTTCAATTTACATATGATACATTATGCCCTCACAATGGAAAAGTAGAAGGTGAGAGATGCTTACGGAATTGGAACTCCATCATCACAATCTCTTGGGGATAGTTGCTTGACTAAAGGAGATAGATCCTTCTGAAATAAGCAAACCCAGAGTTACAGAGCCATCATATTTACAGCAAGCATGACCGAACCTTCCAACTGTACAAAATAAAATTGGACATTACCTGGATATCCTCCATGGAAGCATTAGAATTGCTGGAGTCCAGAAAAATCTAAACCCAATCCATATAATTTAATATTAAAATAATAGTGTAAGAAGACGAGATGAAGAAAGAAAACTGATTGAACTCGTCAGTAACTGGAAAGAATTTTACCATCACCAATCTAGCAGCCTTTGAGCTTTCAACAATGAGCCATTGTCCTTCTTCTGCTGAAAAGAGCCACTCATGAGCTCGCATCTGAAATATAGACTTCAGTCAAATACCAGTTGGAATTATAAAAAAAATATGAATCAACTTCATCTGCTAGTAGTCAAGTAGGCACGAAAGTGAAACCCTTCAAATGACTATCAAGGCAAAACTGGGTTCTTAGGCATGGGGATTATTGAAATTGAAATGTTGAAAGTCTGAAAAGAAATATCTAAGACAAAGGGCACAGTCAAATGAATTATGCTAGTTGAAGCAGCTTAATATGGCAATAAGTATATAGACGATAGAGGAATAAAATATAATTCACTGAGAAGTTCAATTTTTAGCCCCGATATTATCGTTAGAAATATGAGCTACAAGCCCCAAAATGTGAGTACTGGTATATAGCTCATAAGCTTAGAATGCACAACTTTTTAATCAATATAAGCACACACATTCTAAAAAATAGTAGTATAAAATATCTTCACTTTTTCTTGAAACAACAATTATATATCAAACCATAAGTAAACTGACAAGTACAAAGTGCAATAAAACATCGAACAATTAAGAACTTTAAAAGTAGGAGAATTGAAGGAACTAACTTTTGGAACAAGGAATACACCAAAATGATAGGTAAAGGGTCCAGAATCTGGCTTAGCATCAAGAAGTGCACCGTTATAAATGAAACGAGATACTCCAGGTTCACCTAGAGTAAGCTTTATCCTACGCCCTGGCTCAAGCTCTGTAAGGTTCCCTTTTGCCCCTAAATTAAGGTCTTCGAGTGAGTACAATATATCAGAACCACTCGAGTATTCTGAGCGAACTTTTTTTTCTCTTTCAAGAGCATCATAGAGTTGACGAGCCTAAAACAATACGAAAAATTAAATTTATATCTTTAGATATGATTTTAAACAAAATATAATGTTTGGAATATTGACCAGACACATGCATCCTTTCTTAAAATAGTTCATTCATACAGGAGTGAAAATGTTTTTACCTGATCACCATGAGATTTAACAGAATATGCACCCATAAACGATGTTATCTCAGAAACAGTAGAAATGTCCTTCTCAGCAACCACCATAAAGGTCTGCAGTTTTGGGCTTCTAGAAGTTGGTTTCTGAGCAATGGCATAAATACTCACTTTCCACCCAAATCGAAACTTGGGAAAAAGTAGATCTGAGGAAAATTCATTTGACAGAAAAACAATCAACTTTAAGCACTTGATACAGCATCCAGTCGTTACAGTTTCATCAGAATGTGGGGGGTATTCGATGGGTTTCTAACATGCACAAAATAATAATAGAAACAGTGGGATATAGAGGATACATGAGCGTGCTTGCAAAAAAAACACTATAATAGGCCAACGTGACACCAATTTGACAAAATCAGAGGAATAGTACCTAACACATGTGATTCCGCTAAGGTGAGACATATATATTTTCCTCCAGCCTTTAGAAGTCTTTTAACCTGATTACAAATGATTTTTTTAGAAAAGTCAAGCTATTGAACCTATCAAACAGAAGATCTAAGCTCAATAAATTTTCAAAATAGACTATCATACACCTCAGATAGATATAAAATTCCTAATTTAGGGCCGAGCTTGGGCTCCATCAAAGCATCCAATCCTCCCTTGTCGACAATGGCATCAAAGGACTCGTTTGCAAACTGAACCGAAGTCAAATTTGTCAGAGTAAAATAAGTAGGTACAGAAGAGAGTTGCACTTGATAAAATCAGAAACAAGTTCTTTGATAATTGAATAATTGTTGAGATATAGAATAGGATAGACGTTGCATTACTAGCCCAACTCTTTCTTTTAATAAAATACATGAAATAAATAGTTCTTACTCACACGAAAAAAGAAAGAAAAATTATACAGTTCTTCATAACATTTCCTTATACAAGTAATCATACTAATTCACTTGCAATTATATTTTAAAAACTATAGAGTTCAAATTACAATAATAATTCACAAGGTTCCAATTAAGTCTGTGAAGATGAATTGCCAAAATAATTGACAATGTAGATATCTTAACCCATTAATTTCGATACATTCCGATAACTTATTGATATTCAGATCAACTAAAATCCTTCACCATTACAGAAAACCCGTCTTCTCAATTTGATTGCGAAATATACCAGTTCAAAGTCATATTTGTTACGCAGGCGAGCAAGAGTTACCTGCATAGCCGTCATGTCCATGACACGCCACTTCATGGCCGGCCGTTCCCTCACGTTCCTCCTCAACATGTCCGAGATTACGACCTTCGAGAAATCCACATTGGTTATATCGGTAAATCCGGCATCGTACAGGTGCTCCGACAGCTTCGAGTTCCCGCAGCCGGGCACCAAAATCTTCGCCTGAAGTGTGAGCTCCGGCGTGAGTAAGGTTCGGAGCTGGGGCCACTCGGCGTACCATTCGAAGGAATCGTCGCCGCCTCTGATGGAGAAAAATTGGTCCCAATTTTCCTTGCTCGTGAAGTCTTCGAGGGTCTTCAGCAGCTCATCCTCTTGCTTTTTCCCTCCTCTTCTGTTTTCTTTTGCTGGTTTTTGGTGTTGCTTCGTTCTCTTCTCCATTTTTGGTCTGCGTGTTTAGCTGAAAAATACGTTTAGGGTTTTTGAAATTTTGAGGTTTCTGTTTTTGAAGGGATTTTTTTGGGAAAAGATATAATTCACACATTGCACATCATAAATAAATAATTTAATGAAAATAAATAAATATACTAATTATAAATATTTTTTGGTTTCCCTGTAAACATCAGGTGTTCCATCAACTGAAATACGAATTTCATTTCAAGCAGAATGTTAGTTTTAAGATACAATTTTTCACAAATGCTACTCATCAATGATAGCCGCCGCGAAAGCAGACGACAAGTTGGTAATATATGTCACGACTCACGATACCTATAACCGCTAAATGAACAGCCTAACTGAATTTCAGAAATCAAATGAGCTAATTATGTTTCCAGTAATTCGTATATATACATTCAGAGACAAAGTACACTCCTCATTATTTCAGTGGCCTGATAAATTGGGATGCACGAATCACTCTTTGGCCCCACACCTCTTCCTTCCCAAAAGATCTTGAGAGTTTGTCACGAGCTTTAGAGAGTTCACTGTCGTTCACAGGAGATTCTGAATTCTGGGCAAAGATAAGCTCATTGACACCTGTCGCAAGATTGATGGAAAACACGTTGCTGAATACCTGCAGCGTATTATGCACATGGAGATGTGAACCAGATCGACTCCACAAGAATCAAGAACCAATGCATGGAATGCAGAAAGTATGAAACAACTCGGTAATTAAAACTTGTGTTACTTTGGCCCTCACCGCTTTCAGCTTTGAAACTATCAAACCCCTGACAGTAGAGGACCATGAGATGAGATTAATGATGAATAATCCATTCTCAGAAAGTGATTTCTTCGCGTCCAAGAGAAAAGATTTGTCAACAAAATATGCCGGTGGAGAGGTGAATCCTTGACTAGAACTGCACATGATAAAACTATGTATTATTAGGTGAAACAATTGGTAGTCTGGATGTACATAATGATTTCATAAAAAGCTACATTACCGCGAATGTCGTAACTCCCAATCAACTATAAGTATGTCGATTTTTGAAGAGACTTTCCCGTCTGCATGAAGTATAATCATTCAGCTACTTCTAGCAGAGATTAATATCTTGTTTTCTATAAACGAATATGTTGTTGCTATAACCTGCACCAGAATTAGCTATCTCCCTGACAAATTCAACCCCATCACCTATATGCACCTTAACAATAAAAGGCAAAAATGGAAAAGTATAAGCAAAGCTTAAAGTGAAATTAAATTATCAAGAGGAGGTTGTATTGCTGGAAACCTTATTATTAAAAATAAATTGAATAAGGTTTAAAGTATAATGAATCGAGAAAAATGATAGGAGCAACTTTATATATATGTGTTACCTTTAAGCGTTCATCTTCTCTAAAACCAAAATATTTTCTAGAAGGATGCAACATCAGAGGATCTTTCTCAACAACCTGACAAGTTGAAAATTTGCATAAGGAGATGATAACAGAATAAACGAAACGAGGTGCCTTGATTTAAATTATAGCACACCTCAATTTTTAGGAAAGGTAGGCAGTTGTTCATGAACATAGAAAGTAATCCTGCCCGAAGACCAATGATCACTGTTTTCACTTCAGAAGTTGGGATACGACCAATAACCAGTGTTTTCTTCTGGAATAGAGGAAATGAAGACAACTTCAGTTCGAGGTCTTATTAAAACTTTAGCTATCAGCTTAAAAATTCTGGACTGCTAAAAGCTGGGAGACGCATAAAAGTTCACAAGCAAAGGCCCTTTAATGTAGACATCAATTTGAGAAGTGAATTAGGCCTTAACAAAAATAACACGGTTATGTTTCTTTGCACCTCCCCTCACCTTACACAACATACTAATCATACATTCATGATATCAACAACAAAAATACTAACAATACTCATATCATGTACTCACTTAATATATTACTGTCATATGAATTCTAAAACCTGAGAACTGTTTTGATGTGATTTAATCAAGAAAATTATTCCTGAGCATGACAGATTCCCGAAGAATGTGTGGAGATGGGGCATTTGGCATAATACTGTCAGCCTATTCTCTAATGATACAAATAAAAATAATAGTGTAATACGTAGAATCCAATCTCATGGTGTACACATGGTGAATAGAAAATTACATAAGCATAGTACAACTCCAGAGTTACATATCCAGGTTATAGAAAATTTAAGCTAAAGAAGGCATCGAGAGAAAGTATACAGCTCACCATTATCTCCGCCGAGGTAGATCCTCCCAACTCCACATAAATCAACATCAGTCCAGAAATAATGGCATTGTGGTGTGGACTTGCCAAATAGCTATGGTCAATTTTGATTGCTGCACTACTCGACGCTGCCCATAAAGGAAGAACAAACATTGTTACTTATATTTAACAGCTGTAGATAACACAATATGGTAGAAAAAAAAACTATGGCAGCCTGGCCTAAAATTACTTCATCATCTTGTACTTCACCTATTAGTAATTACAAAAATTGTAAACTACTCGATAGAGCACATTTCCAAAAAAGTCCTGCGTGCGGCATGAACCTTAAGTACATTTAATTGAGGGCGAAGGTCTATCAAGTATCAATGTTATTAATTAACAGCCTAACCGATTTTATATTACTAAAAAATATGCATTTAGATTCCCATTCATTTTAAAAACAACTGAACCTTATTAATACAACTTAGTCAGTGATAACATAACAGAATTTAGGCTCAGTCAAGTTTTTTATTAAAAAAAAATTACGAACTGAGAGAGAAGAAAGCAATCAGACCTTCACCATGAGGCTCAGATGAGCTATAATGAGGATTTCTCTGCTTTACATTCTTTGTTTCAGACGTTGTCGCTTTGCCTTTCTCTAGGTCACTTGAAACCCCAATTGAAACTTCTATCGTGTACAGAGCTTCAGCTATCGAAAAAGACTCAATATTAAGACGTCGGACTGAATACTTGTCCGGAAAGCGGCGATCAGTGTCCTTGTAGATCACATCATCTACAACTATTAAACCACTCAAGGCAGACAAAGCCTGGACAAACCAAAAGTAAATGACAAAATATTAGAGAAATACAGTGTAAAAGGTGTATGCCTAATCATAGAGAAATGAACTCATAGTTGAATAATGATTATGTTGAAAGGTCCTTTTTGCACATACGACTCTGAAGGAGAACAAGGATAATCAGTTTCATCCATTTTAGGGTTTATTACAAGCAAATATATAATAATGTTAGAATTCAAAAAAGATACTTCATAGATACTAATTTCATAGTTATAGTGCTCGGATACTCAATATCCTTTTTAATGAAGTACGAGATAGTAGTTCAAAACCTGGTGCAATATTTCTTGATTCTTAACCACATCATCTACAATCGTAACCCTGCACAAGATCCACGTCAAAAGATACATTAAATCAAGTTTGTTTGTTTTTTAATCAAGAAGCTTCTAAAATCTTCAAGTAAAAGATGGAAGTCCTCACTATGTATAACATGTTTACTTAAAGGGAAAATCACGTCAAAACAGGGGTCAGGAATTACAACTCCCTTAACCCCAGCTAAATATGCTATACTTTCAAGAAAGAGATTATGTGCATACAAACTTCAACAAAGCCAACGAAATATCGAATTATGCACACCAGGTGTCAAGGATGATGCCAACTGATGAAATTAGAGGTAAAAAGTCTGGTAATGCTCGAGCTAATGAGCCGGGTTGTGATGCAAATTTTGTGTTGTTTTCATGTGGTATCAGAAAGAGACCCCTAATGAAAATTAAAATAAGTGACTAAAAGAAGTACAGTGGTTTGGAAACGACTATTGTACATACACTAAAATGCTGCCGATATCTAAGACTCGAATAAAGAGTTCAAAGAACTACTCAATTGGAGACTCAACTGATATCTGACATTGTACTGATATGTGTGTGTATATATATACTCCGTATATAAGTAGATGCCGATAGATACTTACCGATATTCACCTCCATCAGCACAAGCTGGATCCAGTTGCTTGATAAAAGGAGAGATATCAGTCTGAAATTAGGAAGAAAGATGCATAGAAGAAGCCATCATAATCATAGCAGGGAATAAAAATATCTTCCTGATACAGAAAATAAAGTTGGATATTACCATCATATCTTTCCGGCTCATATCAGCATGTCTGGTTTCTAGTATAACCTGAGATTAATTTTCAATTATTCTGTGATTAAAACATGAAAGTAAACTATATTTACAAGTAACTGGAGAGGTTCTGTTTACCATCAGTAAACGGGCAGCCTTGCAAGCCTTAACAATATACCACTGTCCCTCTGATACTGAGAGAAACGAGCGAAGAGTGGGAGTCTGAAATATGAAGTGCGGACAACATAAATACGAGAAAAACATATAGTCAGAGATGCATTTAAGAAAAAAATGGCACTAACATTTGCAATAACTTGGACACAGTAGCGACGGGGGAAAGGTCCAAAATCTACGGGAGCATCAATCAATATGCAGTCATAGAAGAAACGGGATGCTCCAACATCGCCTATAGTAAGCTTTAGCCTACGGCCTGGTTCAAGTTTTGACACGTTCGCTTTCGCCACAAGAACAAGATCTTCATGTGGGATGAATACATCAGAATCATCGGAGCATATTCTGCGAATCATTTGTTCTCTTTCGAGTGCTCCGTAGAACTCATCAGTCTTAAAAAACAACTGTTAAAAAGAAAAACACATTAAATAGAAAGGGGAGATATGAATTTCGAAATACATTTTAAATTAATAAAGAAATGCAAATGAATGCTACCTTGCTGCTCAACAATCATCATAACAATAACAATTTTTATAAATGTATATCTTAAAAAAAGGTAAAATATACTATTAATAGGAACCATCAAGTAACACTAAAAACACAAGATAAAATGTTATGATAAAGCTTTGACGTGTTATGTTTACCTTATTATTACCATGGCGTTGGGCTTCATAGTCAGCTAGGCATAATGATATCTGTGAAACGGCAGTGCAAACAAGTTTCTCTACAACTACTATGAAAGCTTGTTGTTTGATGTCTCCGGGTGACGAATCAAGAGCAATTGCATGAAGGCTCACGTTCCACCCGAATCGGAACTTGAGGAATAGTATAGCTGCGAGAAAGAACATTCTATCAGTAGCATTGTAAAAAAAGAGAGCAAAATTAAGAAAATTAGACATAATAAGAACAGTATACCAAACACATTCTTTTCCCCAAAAGTGACACACATGTATTTGCCTCCAACTTTTAACAACCTTTTCACCTGTTAATGCACAACCAATGAAAATATCAATCAAGTAAATTTTGACATCAATTTTAGTTGAATGAGAGTTTCATGCACCTCGTACAAATATTGAGTAACTGATAGGGGGGCAAGTTCGGGATTCATCAAACCATCTAATCCTCCTTTATCCACAACAGCGTCGAAGGTCTCGTTTGCATACTTAATCAGAAGAAAGAAACATGGAATTAAAAATAATTAGTTCTGGTTCATGGTTTGAAAGGGATTTCACCAGCAAGAACAAAACTAGTACATGCTCAACATAAGGTTACACACTACAAATTACCTTCAATCTATGGAGATAGATCATCACATCCATGAATTTAACAATATTGCTAAATGCATATCATCACATCGCATAATTAATAGTATTCATCGCATAATTTTTTTACCGATTCAAGTCCAAATAAGCAACCTACTTAAATTTTGAATCCTCTGTATACATATCAATCAGCACGATCGACCGATTGATCACCTCAGACACCCAACGAGAAAGCCAAATTTAATTCACAGAAATCATAACCCAAAAACCGGTTCGATCATCCTAACTCTGAAAATAATCACGAATTATCAACTATTCGTGTGTTCAAGCTCAAAATTGAAGTTCAATTTGGATAATAGAGACAATACTTATAAAATTACGAAGATACCTGCTCCAATTTCGTCATGTCCCCAACGCGCCATTTCATCTGCGGCCGTTCTCTCACGTTTCTGTTGAGCATGTGCGCGATAACCAGGCTCGAGAAGTCCACGTTTGTGATGCTCGTGAATCCGGCGTCGTACATGTGCTCGGACAGCCTCGAGTTCCCGCAGGCCGGCACCAGAATACACACCGGCGGCGGCGAGGACGAGAGATAGCTCGTGATTACGGTTCGGAGCTGAGACCAGTCGGCGTGCGATTCCGAGTAAAAGTCGCAGCCAGTCATGGTGTAGTACCGATCCCAAGCCTCCTTGCAGGAAATGCCTTCCCACGCCTCCGGTCGAGGCTTCGTAATTTTCTGGAATAGCATTTGCGCTTGCTTCTCTTTTCTCCCCATTTCCCTATCTCTCTGTTTCGATGGAATGAAATGCAGTTTATTCAACTGGGTTTTCAGGAGGTTTATACCTCACTGTTTCCACGTGCTCTCTCGCTCGCTTTCTCTCTCCTCTGTACATATATGTATACTCACTATATATATACTCTCTCCACCTCTAAATAGATACGATACTTTGTTTTTCAAGTAATTTTTTTTTTTTTTTACTTTTTTACCAAAAAGTAATGAATTTAACTTATTTTTAAATTGAAAAATAAAATAATTGTAATAAATAAACAAAGTATGAATAAAGTATAAAAAAATTGTATTTAAAAACAACTTTTGTGGGATAGAGAATATATATATATATATATATCATATACGTATAGAGAGAGATTCTTATTTGAATGGCAAAGCGGTATGATTAACGGTGGAGTAATTAGTTGTTATTGGAATAATCAGGTTCTTAATTAGTATTGTACAAAATTAATTTGCGGTAATTCGTGTTATTTATTTTATTTAATATTTATGTTATTGAAATGGGAATGCTACTTGATTATTTTCATGTTTTAAAGTATTTTAATAAAATTCAGTCATCTTGAGTCTTAACTTAAATTGACACCACGGTTCTATGAAATTACAATAGGTACCCACTTAGACTCGTCTAAAGAATGAGAAAATTATCAATTTTGTACCCGACAAGTTTTGTTTTGATATCATTTTGTTTCGATTTTTCAATTAAATACCATAAAACTCAAAATCGAAATGATTTCATATTTTAGTTGTCGAAAAATTTTGAAATCGTCGAATGTCAAGCACGTGAAATGCACGCAACACACGGGTAATAGCACCGATGCCATAATCCATGTGGCGATCTCTCGTTGGCCAAACAATATAAATTTAATTTAAAATGCCTCTAATATTCACGTAGCACACACGACATGCCATTAATGTAATTAAAATAAATGTAAAAAGAAAATTAAAAAAACTACAAAAATATAAAAAAAACAAAAAAAATCAAAATAAAATCTAATATCTAATTTAATTTTTAATTATCTTTTTACATTTATTTTAATTATTTTAATATTATTCTTATATTTATTTTAATTACATGTCCGCCATGTGAATATTAGACCATCTCCAGCAGCAAATATTTCAATTCCTAAATATTATTTGCCACGTCAGCTTATTTCACTTTACACCTCATCAAATATCTTCAATTATCCTTCAAATATCTCATACTCTACAATAGAAAATATTTTAAAAGATATTTCATTTTCTCTTTCCTACACATCATTATTCCACTATACCCCACTATATATTACTTTTTTATTTTTAATTGCATGTTTTATAAAATTTTAATTAATAATAATATTTGTTAAATAATAATTGATATAAAAATAATTAAATTATTTATTTATTATTTAATAAAAATAATATAATTAGAAAAATATCAAAATAAATTATATTATTAAAAAAACGAAAAGAAAAAAAAAACATACATAAATTATTCAAGTAGTACAACAATTTATTCAAAACACAAACATTGAACACACTCAAACATTTCAAATCTTAAACTAACCCGAATAGGCCCTTTTACAAACCCGAATAGCCCTTTTACAAACCCGAATAGCCTTTTTACAAACCCGAATAGTCCTTTTACAAACCCGAATAGCCCTTTTACAAACCCGAATAGCTCTTAAGATTTTGACGCTCACGATCGATCTTCTCATACGTTTCCTCAAAACGTATTCAAATTTAAACAGCATTGAACACACTTGAACTAAATTAAAATGGAAAAAAAAGAAAAAATTGCAAAAAAAAGTTGGTATCCAAATGAAACAAACCTAGTCTCTATTTATAGAGGTTGCAAAATAAAAAATATTGATATAATTTTTTTTTTATTAATTATGATTTATACATGAAAAATAGCATTTACTAAATAAATATATTATTCCTGCCCGAACTGCTGCCCGAACTTGCACGAGCTGCCCAACATGCCAACTCACCTTTTCCTTGGCCCACAACCCCTCCTTTTGCGTTGCTTTATCAGAATAATTGTGGGAATTATTGAATAATTCCCAAAAAATGGTTTGGAAAAATGCTCCTATGAAATATCATGCAAGTAAATATCTTTCAAATTACTCCCTATTGGAGTTGGTCTTAGAAGCATTTTAAATTAAATTTATATTGTCTAACCAATAAGAGATCGCCACGTGGATTATGTCATCGAATCTATTATCGGCGTGCATCTCACATTCTTGACTTCCCGCGATTTCAAAATTTTCCGGCGAATAAATTATGAAATCGACTCGATTTTGAGTTTTATGGTACGTAATTGAAAAGTCGAAACAAAATAGTATGAAAAAGAAACTTGCCCTCTCTGGTATCAAATTGGTAATTTTCTCGTTTAGGAATTACCGTTATTAGCCTCAGACTTTCAACCGCTATCAAATTTTAAAATTGACCTCTATATTTCCTATGTTAACCAATTCAGCCCCTAAACTATCCAAAACCCTCCAATAAAGCCTTTAAAAGTATATCATCATCAATGAATTTAATTTGATGGTTCTAGAGTTTGGGATAGTTACTAAAATTATTTTTAGAAAATGATAAGAATTCTTACAAGGGATGTAAAGCTACATGGCAGCACATAATATGAAAACTCACGAGATATGTGCAAAATTAGTCTCAGCACAAAATACTAAAAACAGAAGCAATTGAGATCAGATGAATCCAACCATGTACAGAATATGCACACATAGTAGACATAGTTGCTAGTCCATGTTATGGACAATGGACAAATGGATTTGCGTAGAAACAATCTCTATCTGATATGATCTAGAAATTGTATGCCTAAACACTCTCAGCAAGTAAACTTGAATTAATTCTCTTCATTCTTCAGTAGCTTGAACAGCTTTGAAGCGCCTATGATTCCTCGACTCCACTTCAGCTTTAGAACCTCTAAGGATCTTGCAAGTGCATCACAAGCTTCGGACAGACGAACTTCAGTGATGGGAGAGTCCGAATTGAAGGCAACAATGACTTGATCTACATCTTCGATCTCGAGGTAAATGAGGTTGCTAAATAGCTGTAAAATAGAAAAAAAAACCAAGAAAAGAAGAATATGAGTGCTTGAAGAGCAAGGGCTTAGATGTGGAAGACTTAAGGGTCATGCATTAGTTTACTTACCTCCTTCAATCTTTCATACATTGTACGCTTTATTACGATAGAATTGGTGACCAAATTAATGATGAAAACGCCATTCTCAGAGAGCGCGTTTTTAACGTCTGAAAAAAATGTTTCTCCACCGTACTCTATTGGAGGCGAGGTTAACATAGGCCTGCACAAAATAAGAAGGCCAACGATTGAACATCAGCAATGCCAAATTAAAGTTGCTTTTGAATAAAAGGATACATTACTTTAGTTCTGGTGAGTCCAAGTCAAGTATTAGTATGTCAATCTTGGAAGAACCTGAGCCTGACACTTCTGCATGTATCAAATCACAACCAGTATTAAAAATATTTCTTGCATTGTAGAGTATGTGATAAGCAGAAATTAATTGTTGATATATATTACCTGCATTGAAAGTCGCTCTCTCGTTGACAAAATTAAGTCCATCGTGTATATGTACCTTTAAGCAGTCATCTTCTATAAAACCAAAATATGTTCTAGCAACATTGAATACCATCGCATCTGCCTCAACAACCTGTAAAGCTAATAATCAGCATTAATATAAGATAGCAAACTGAGAGTCATATACTGCGAATCAAAATGTTGTTACACCTCAGTTGTAAAATACGGTAGTTCGTTCAAGAGCATAGGAAGCAGTCCTGCTCCAAGCCCGACGACCACTGTTTTCATTTTGGAAAGAGGTACGCAGCCAATTAACTCATCTTTCACCTGGAAAAAGAGGAAAACACAACTATAATCAAGATCGACATTTTTAAAACTATTTATACAAAAAATGTAACATTAATAAGAGAGATATTGACAAAAGCAAGTATCCACTCTCACCATAAGTTGCATTTGTAATTAAAAGAGAAAATTACAAAACGAGATGTTCTAAGCATTTATGGTTCCTTCAACAATATGTGGAACGTGACATCCAGCATGATGCTGTTAGTCTTTTCTTACACAAATTGAAGCTAAAGAAGACATCTCACCAGCGGCTGTGCCGAGGAAGATCCTTTCAAATGTACAGAACTCAACAGTAATCCAGATATCATTGCAGCGTGACGTGTACTCAAATGGCTGCGATCGACTTCAAAATCACCACTTGATGCTGCCTCATAAAAGATGAAAGCATTAATGATTCAGTAGTTAACAAGAAACAAGTCAAGTGTCAAATGTGCAACTGAAAAAGTGAAAACTATTATAGCTTGTTCTCAATTAACGTCAGCGAGCAAAGCATACTTGAGCTTTCACTTACAAGTGAAAATTAAATTCGCTAGCATGTCTATTTGCAGACCTCAAGGAGACTAAGCTACACTTCTTATAAATGAATTAATAGTCGAGCGATTTCTGCATACATATATATATATATATATATATATATATGTAGAGAGAGAGAGAGAGAGAGAGAGAGAGAGAGAGAGAGAGAGAGAGAGAGAGATCATACCATCATCATGAGATCCATTTGGAGTCCCAGTCGGTCTAACTCTAGTTAAAAGAGCTCTAGATCGCTCCATACTTGCTATAGTAAGGCAGCGAACTCTCCGATCCTTGTCATGTATGAAATCATCAACAGAGATTGAATCACTCAAGAAAGACGTGGCCTGCATACATAAAATGTGTCTTATAAAAGTCATTTGTACATCACTCAAGTAAGGCATAACCTGCAGAAAACAACAGAATCATAGGGAATCTCGATAAACCAAACAAAAGAAGTTAGGTTCTTCAAACCTGGTGCATAGTTTCTTTCTGTTTAACTCCACCAGTTGCGATTTTAAACCTGTAAAAGGCCCACATGATAAACTCTAGTAAGTCACAGGGTAAATGTTAAGAAATCAGGTGTAATGCTCGTTGCATATATCAAGAAAAATTCCATAATGAACAAATACGTGTTTCTAGCTGCTAGGTAGGTTCTTTCTTGTTTCACATGAAGCATATAAAGTTTCATTAACTGCTTATATGAACATACAAATATTTTTACAACAAACTATCTTGTCTTTTCAAAATTCGTGTCTTAAGCATATAATATATTCCTTACAAGATAGAAGCCATATAAATACTTACAGGAATTGGTCTTCTTTACATTCTCCAGGGAACACGTTGTTGAATGAAGCAGATATATCCTTCTGAAACAAGGGAAACAAAAGTCAAGTACAAGAAGACAATAAATTCACATCAAGCAAGACATATCCTTCCAGCTTCCGAAATAAAGTTCCATATCACCTGGATTTCTTCAATGGGGAAAGTATCATTTACTGGATCCAGTACAACCTAAAATTAATCAAAACCCTTTATGATTAGAAGATGAAATATGAAGAGACAATATAAATGTGGAAACCACACTGTATTTTGAGTAATTATAAAAGGTTTACCATCAGTAACCGGGCTGTCTTATAGTACTCAACATAGCGCCACTGCTTTTTGGAAGATTTAGTGATCCACTCAAGATGGCATAACTGAAATATAGAGTTCAGTCACAGACGAGAAGAGGGTAAAAAAACATATGTAACCAAAGAGGACAACTTCCACTTACCTAGGAAGCACGGGAACGGATACGTAAAACGGACACGATACGGATACCGGGAAACGGCAAATTTAAAAAAATTAAGATACGGATACGTCAAAAATACGTTTTATTTTTTAATAATTTTAATATATATAGTATCTTAATTATAGGAAAATTAGTATTTTTAAAAATATTATTAAATAACTTAATTATTTAGCTACACATAACAAATAATGTTGAAAATAATTAATTACTTAGTGGGGGAATATAGAAGTAGTGGTCAAATAATTATGACATAAACAAACGGCCATTAACTGCTAATTGTATCCCAAATAATTAAAAAAACAGTTAAAAAAAAGGAAAGAAAAACAAGAGACGTTTTAAAGCGTTTTTTAGAGGTATCCGTATCCCAAACGTTTTGGATACGGGAACGGCACTACTTTAGCCGTCCCCGTGCTTCTTAGCCACTTACTAGTAGTGATTGTTAAGACAACAAGGGATACATATTTAAAAAAATTAAAGAAAGCCCTTGAGGGAAAGAGCATACTTTATTTACTAAAGGAATTGTGTATGAAAAATACAGAGGAAAAAGGGAAACAATGTTTACATTGGCAGAATCAAGATAAATATGATAGGAAAAAAGAGTCTATTTATGACTGCTTAATATAACAATCTTCAAATTGACCAGTGAAGGTATTGGGACTGTCATAAAGTATCAAGCTCTTAATGATTGTAGCGACAAAATTAATAAGAAAAAATAAAGTTGAGGGACTCACATTGGGAACAATTAAAACAAGAAGTTGTACAGAGAAAGGTCCAGAATCTTCTTGAGCATCAAGAAGAATGCAGTTATAATCTTGACCTAGGGTAAGCTTTACTCTACGACCTGGCTCGAGCTCTTTGAGGTTTACTTTCAGGTCCTCAACCGGTATGAATGAATCAAACTGATCTGCTGAAAGTCTGCGCTGATAATTTTCGTTTCCAAGCGCATCAATGATCGCTTGAACCTATAAAACAATGTTGGAAAGTTCAGTATATTTCTTCATACATTATACCGAAAATTAAATGATGAGCCGCGAAAACAAACAACATAAAAAAAACATGTTAGTGTAAAGCATACGAACATGCAAAATGAAACTTAAAAAATTATTTTATGACAAATTAAATCCCTGTCGAAAATGTTAGTGAAACTTGAATAAAAATAGACAGAAGTATTATAAGAGGTACTTAATAAAAATAGACATAAGTATTTTAAGAGGTACTTATAATTTTTAAAGTCCATCCCTATCGTTTTGTTGCTTTTACCTGAGAATCATCAGAGTCCTCCGGGTATTTGGATACTGATATCTCCGAAACAACAGAACTAGCAAGTTTCCAAGCAACCGTCATTAACATATTCCTGTTGAGTTCTCCAGAAATAAAGGAATAAGTATTCACTTTCCACCCGTAACGAAACCTGGGAAACAGTACACCTGAGAGATAGCAATTAACAGGAAAATCAGAAACTGAATAAATATCAGCTCGTTTACAACATTCGCGAAAAAATAGTAAACAGAAGTGAGAAACAAGGAGGGTAGTTTAGTTCCAATTACCCAACGCTTCAGATTTCGCCAATGTGATACAAATATATCTTCCTGACGTTTTTAACAGCCTTTTTACCTGGTAATACAGAAAAAGATGTCGGATCAGTCGAGGTTTTGGACCCTTCGCGATAACAACATCAAAGTTAGTATCATAATTTTGAGATTAGATTATCATGAACCTCGGACAAATATGAATGTCCAGACATGAAACCATTGTGAGGCTCCACCACCGCTGCCAATCCTCCATTATCGACAATGGCATCAAATGTCCCGTTCACAAACTGAATGAATTGCAGAAGTGTTACTGATCAACGAAAAATATGTAATGAAGATGATTGCATTATGTAATGTGGTAACATACGGACACATTTTTACAATTCAACCTAATCCGACGAGCCTACTAAGTCCAGGAACCACCAACAAACCTAATAAGTCGAATAACCACCAGCGAGCCTAATATTACCATAATTATATCACAAAAAACGAAAAAAAATATCCAACGAATGTGTATCACTGTGATCTAAAAAACGATCAACTGTGAATTAATTTTACAGTTGAAATTAGAATAAAAACAGAAAGGAAAAACAGAGTAAAGTACATTACTAATTTTACACTGCAGTATCACCACAGTCAACAATAGTCAAACATCTAGTCAAATCCATATCGGCGATTCAGCCTACAGTTACTCGATGAAATTGAAATTGAAATTGCGACAGAGATATTGCTGGTTGACATTAGGGTTTTGGGTGCGGCGAAGAAGAAGGGAAGTTGCGACGACAGAAATTGGGGTATGACGCCGGGGTTACCACGACGGAAGAAGTCAAAGAACAAGTTGATTCTAGGATTAACAGGCTTGGGCTTAGGCTTGGTGTTGGGCTTGAATTATTTTAAACATCACATGGACCAGCCCAACAGTTTCAATTCGCATGAACATTGAACACTACGACACGGACCAACACAACACATTGAGCTTAGCCGAATTTGTATCACTGTGATCTAAGAGACGATCACCAGAAAAGGAAAACAAAAAGGAAAAGCAGAGTACAGTACTAATTTTACACTGCAGTATTAACAGTTCTCCACAGTCAACGAAAGTCAAACATCTAGCCAATCCATATCGGCGCTACAGTTAATCGATGAAATTGAAATTGCGATAGAGAAATAGCGAGTCTACTGCGAAAGTAAAAAATTCAGTCAATCGATATCGGCGCTACAGTTAATCGACGATATCGAAATTGAAATTGAAATTGCGACAGAGAGAAAGGGAGTCGGAGATGATACCGGCATATTCCTCAGATCCATAACGAGCCACTCCATCAGCGGCCTTAGTCTCACGTTTCTCTCCAGCATGTGCGATATGACAAGCGACGAGAAATCCACGCTTGTGATATTGGTGAAGCCGGCATCGTACAGCTGCTCCGACAGCCTCGAAACTCCGCACGCAGGCACCAAAATACACACCGCCGACGTCGGAGATTCAGCGGATTCCGGTCGATTAGACACCGATGAAGGTGGCGGCGGAAGAGACGGGATGAGGCTTGCGAGTAGATCTCTGATTCGAGGCCCGTGGGTGTAGTTTCCGCAGTAACGAGCGTAGTTCGTAGCAATGTACAACTGATCCCAATTCTCTCTGATCGGATTTTGCTTGATGATCAGCAGCTGAGGATCCATATTCATATCCATTTTTTTTTTTTGCGACTGTGTGTGTGTGTGTGCGCGTGTGCATGAAATGAATGTGCAGGTGTGTATGTGTGTATATATATGTGTGTGTGTGTGTGTAGAGCATGTGGGTTGTGCGCATTCTGTTTTTTCAAACTAAGTTCAGTTAGCACGAACTAATTACTGATAATTAGTTAGGATTAACCGTAATTAGGTTAGGATTAAGTGATGCCGGCCATTGGTAGATATTGACGATTTTGTGATTTTTTCGAACTAATTTTAACCAATGATCGATGTCAAAGGTGATCTATCTGTCGATAAGGCCGTCGGTATTTACAGGCAGTTAGGCTTCCTGACTAAATTACTGTCGATAAGGCCATCGGTATATCCGTCGATAATGGTTGATCGAAGAAGTCGGTAGTGTTTTTAAGATCTTTGACGAGTTAGGCTAGCTGGCATTTCGGTACGTGCGCCATTCATGCTTTCTCAAGCATACTGAAAATCAGGCACGACCAACAAATATGTCGTTTCACTTCATTACCGATGGTCATACCGACTGTAAAATAAACTCTCATAAAACGAATTTTCAATTCTCCTTTGATTTCATTACTCACAGGATTATTGATCTAGTGTCACTACAGAAAAAATGCCTAATTTCGACCGAAGTTTTACAAAGGATCCGTCGCACGACGGAGTATGTCCCACGATCCAAATGAATATTTAAAAAATTATTTTAATATTACTTGTGACGATTATACTATAGAACATCCGTCGCAAGTGGAAGAATTTTCAGATCATGCGACAGATGGTGGTATGTTTTGAACTTGCTGAGGAATGCTCATTAATATTGTACATGGCAAGATCAGGAAAAACAACATACATATTGTTCAAAATAAATATATATCATGATCGATGGAATCGAAATCGGAATTGAAATCCTCTATTAGTTGGACGTTATCATCGGACTCAATGCTAATCCTCGTTTTGTTGGACGTTGGGATCACCGGGTGCAATGCTCTTTCCCTGCAATACAAATTCAAAAAAAGTAGTATTAATTATACACATAAAATTATTATTAAGAAAACATTTGCTTAGTTAACAATGAAAATTTTTACATTGGAGGATGATGCAGCTGCAGCTAAAGCTCTGAAGTCAGGACGGGGAGCAAAACCTCGAGGACGAATAGTGGCATATAATTCGGATTTAAGACCGGCAAGTTCGCCTTGTCTTTTGGGCATTAATCAAATGTGATGTGGTCTCCGACAGTGTGACAAATCGTACAACGCTTGAGCCAAAGCTTTAAATATTATGAGATTAGGCAACAGTAGTACTTACAAAGCCAAGTGACGGTATACAATGACACACGATTTCGTATATATTTTTCTGTATCGAAATCCTAACCACGCGTGTAGTAGTGTAGGAAAGGGCAGCTAGCAAGGTACTGGTCTGGTTGATAACAAAATTTTCTATAAAATTAACACTAGCTAGTTCTATTTAAAGGTGATGTAGTTGAATTTGATCGATCGTACTCCTAAAACACCACCACTGGCTACTAATGCCCGTACAGAAATAAGGACAAAATAGTAAATACACATTTACTGGAGTATTAATTTTAGGAAATAAATTGGGAATTGCTGCTGAACGTGCGACGTCGTATAAGTTATGGGATTGAGACTGGAATTAGGGCGAATAAACGACGTCGTATAATGCGTGGAATTGAGCCGGAATTAGGGCGACGTCGTATCCTGGCCAAGATTGGGGAAAATTAAGTGAACAGGTTTAATACCCGCAATCGGAGCGCGGACCGGAGCCGCGTGAACGGCTGAACTGAGATAGCCTTCGGGAATATGTCGGCGACTTGGTCATGAGCAGGAATGTGATAAACTGAGATCGCTTTCGACTAAATTTTATAGAGGTCAATCTCTTTGTGTTTTGTGCGGTCTTGAAACACATTTTTGGAGGATGTTTTAATGAATTTGAGTTTAGCTCGATATAGGCCTGAAATCTATTATTCAAATAGGCCGAGCTTGTGTTTGAAATTTAATAAGTCGAGGCTCAAAACTCAAAGCCCCTATTATATCTCGGCCGATCCATCGATGTGAGTCTGAAAAATTGTAGTAGAAGTGCTTCATGGCAGCACATACTATGTAAGGTGAGATGTGCAACTGCAAATTTAGTCTCAGCAAAAATACAAAAAACAGAACTACTTGAGATCAGACGAATTCAACCGAATATGCACACATACTAAAAACAGTTGCTAGTCGGATGTTATGGACAATGGAGTGAATGGACAGATGGAATTGCTTAGAAACAATCTCTACGTGGTACGATCTATAGCAGCTTTTGTAGTTTCAGAAACTGAAATATATGATCCCTAAATGAATATGCTAAGCCTAAGAGGAATTGCATGATATGTCTCTCATACTCTCTGCAAGAAAACTGTATATTGAACTCTTCAGCCTTTCAGTGGCTTGAACAATTTCGAAGAGTCTATGATACGTTGACTCCACTTCGGCTTTAGAACCTTGAAGGATCTTGCAACTGCATCACAAGCTTCAGACAGACGAACTTCAGAGATGGGAGAGTCCGAATTGAAGGCAACAATTACTTGATCGACATCTTCTTCGATCTCGAGGTAAATGAGGTTGCTAAATATCTGTAAAATAGAAAATAACCAAGAAAAGAAGAAGAATATGAGTGCTTGAAGAGCAAGTTCTTAGATGTGAAAGACTTGAGGGTCATGCATTAGTTTACTTGCCTCCTTCAATCTTTTATACATTGTACGCTTTATTTCGACAGAATTGGTGACCAAATTAATGATGAAAACGCCATTCTCAGAGAGTGCGTTTTTAACATCCAAAAGAAATGTTTGTCCACTGTACTCTATTGGAGGCGAGATTAACATAGGCCTGCACAAAATAAGAGGGCCAACGATTGAACATCAAGCAATGCCAAATTAAAACTGCTTTTGAATAAGAGGATACATTACTTTAGGCGTGGTGAGTCCAAATCAATGATTAGTATGTCAATCTTAGAAGAGACTGACCCATCTGCATCTATCGAATGACAGCAACTATTCAATTATTTCCTGCATTGTAGAGCATATGATAAGCAGAAATTAGTTGTTGATACATATTACCTGCATTGCAATTCGCTCTCTTGTTGAGAAAATCAATTCCATCGTCTATATGTACCTGAACAAGAAAAGAGAAGAGAAGAGAAGAGAAAAAAAAAAATATATATATATATATATATATATATATATATATATATATATATATATATATATATATATATATATATATATATATATATATATATATATATATCACATGTAAGCAATGCTTGTAGTTGAGGTGAACTACTTCCTCTCCTACTAAAAGAGAATAAAAAACAAAGTCATACTATTATACCTCTAAGCGTTCATCTTCCATAAAACCAAAATATGTTTTAGCAACATTCAATATCATATAATCTAACTCAACAACCTGTAAAGGCAGTAAAGCTAATAATCAGTATAAATATAAGATAGCAAACTGAGAGTTATATACTGTGAATAAAAATGTTGTTACACCTCAGTCGTAAAATATGGTAGTTCGTTCAAAAACATGGGAAGTAGTCCTGCTCCAAGCCCGATGACAACTGTTTTCATTTTGAGAAGAGGTACATGGCCAATTAACACATTTTTCTCCTGGAAAAAGAGAGGAAAACACAACTCTCCCATCATAAGTTGCATTTTTTTATTAAAAGAGAAAATTAAAAAAACGATATGTTCTAAGCATGATTATGGTTCCTCCGACAATTAGTAGAATGTGACATCCAGCATGATGCTATTAGTCTTTTCTGACACAATAAGATTAACAACTATGCAATACTAATCAATAATATCACGACATAAAATAAATATTGAAATAATAAGACTGAATATTGATAACACAATTCAATAGCAATAAAACCCTTCATGTTTTTCTAATTCACTTAATTGTAGTCTCTTAGTAAATCTGCTATGTTAAAAGCAAATTGAAGATAAAGAAGACAGCTAACCAGCGCCTGTGCCGAGGAAGACCCTTTCAAATGTAGAGAAACCAACAGTAATCCAGATATCATTGCAGTGTGACGTGTACTCAAATGGCTGCGATCGACTTTTAATACACCAGTTGATGCTGCCTCAAAAAATATGAAAGCAATGACTCAGGAGTTATAAAAGATGGAAGAAAAATTCGCACCTCTTCTAATCAGCAGGAAACAAGTCAAGTGTAAAATGTGCAACTGAAAAAGTGAAAATTATTGTAGCGAGTAAAGCAAACTCGAGCTCTAGCTTTTGAGTCAAATCAGATTTTCCAAAGAAAAAGTTTCAAGATCATACCATCATCATGACATCCAACTGGAGTCGAAATCGGTCTAACTCTTGTCAAAAGAGCTCTAGATCGCTCCATATGTTGAATAGTAAGGCAGCGAACTCTCTGATCCTTCTCATATATTAAATCATCAACAGCGATCGTACCACTCAACAAAGACGTAACCTGCAAACATAAAATGTGTCTTATAAACGTTGTCTCTACATCACTCAAGTAAGACATAACCTGCAGAATCATAGGGAATCTCAGTAAACCAAACAAGAGAAAAGTAGGATCTTAACCTGGTGCAAAGTTTCTTTCTGACCATCAGTTGCAATTCTAAACCTGTAAAAGGTCCATGTGATAAACTCTAGTGAGTCAATAGAAATACTTGAATTCGATCTTTCTTGTTTCACCTAAGGCATAAAAGGTTTCCATCACTGCTTATATGAACATACAAATATTTCTACAACGAAACAGACTTTACAAGATAATTTCTTGGGAATTATCTTGTCTTCAAAATTCTTGTCTTATGCATATAATTTCTTACAAGATAGAAGCCATATAGATACTTACAATATTTGATCTGCGTCACATTCTCCTGGGACCACTTTCTTGACTAAAGCAGATATTTCCTGCTGAAACAAGGGCAGTAACAGTCAAGTACAAGAAGACAACAAAATCACATCAAGCAAGGCATATCCTTCCTGCTTCCGAAATAAAGTTCCATATCACCTGGATTTCTTCATTGGGGAAAATACCATTTTCTGGATCTAGTACAACCTAAAAGTAATAAAAAAGTTTTTGATTAGACAATGAAATATGAAGATACAATATAACTGTGGAAAGCACACTTTATTGAGTAATTATAAAAGGCTTACAATCAGTAACCGGGCTGTCTTATAGTTCTCAACATAGTGCCACTGTTCTTTTGAAGATTTCGTAATCCACTCAAGATGGCATAACTGAAATATAGAGTTCAGTTACAGACTAGTTGTGCTTTGAAAATATAAAGTAAACCTTATTTGAATAAAATAAAAGAAGCGAAAGAACAAGCTATACTGACTAAAGGAGTTATGTATGAAAAATACAGAGGAAAAATGGAAGCAATTAATGTTGACATTGGCAGAATCAAAGAACAATATGACATAAAAAAGTAGAAATGGAAATGCAAAAAAGCGAGTCTATGTATGACTGCTTAATCAACTTAATATAACTAGAACAATCTTCCCATTGACAAGTGAAGATATTTGGACTGTCATCAAGTACCAAGCTCTTAAGGACCGAGAGCGACAAAATTAAGAAGAAACTAAAGTTGAGGGACTAACATTGGGAACAATTAATACAAGAAGTTGTACGGAGAAAGGTCCAGAATCTTGCTGAGCATCAAGAAGAATGCAGTTATAGGAGAAAATGGATACTCCAGCTTGACCTAGGGTAAGCTTTAGTCTACGGCCTGGATCGAGCTCCTTGAGGTTTGCTTTCAGGTCCTCAAGTGGTATAAATGGTTCAAAAAGATCGGATGAACGTTTACGCGTATCATTTTCGACTGCAAGCTTTTCACTGAATGCTCGAACCTATAATACAATGTTGAAAAGTTTAGTCAATTTCTTAATAAATGATGAGCCGTGCAAGAAAACAGTAAGAAAGATATATGTTAGCATAAAGCATACGAACATGCAAAATGAAACTCAAAAAGTTATTTTATTATAAATAAAATCCCTGTCGAAAATGTTGGTGAAACTTGAATAAAAATAGACAGAAGTATTATAAGAGTTACTTAATTATATTTAAAGTTCATCCCTATCATTTTGTTGCTTTCACCTGAGAATCATTAGAGTCCCCCAGGTATTTGAATACTGATATCATCGAAACAACAGAACTAGAAAGTTTCCAAGCAACCGTCATTAACATATTCTGGTTGTTGAGGTCTCCAGAAATAAAGGAATAAGTATTCACTTTCCACCCGTAACGAAACCTGGGAAACAGTACACCTGAGAGATAGCAATAAACAGAATAAATATCAGCTCGGTTACAACATTCGCCAAAAATAGTAAACAGAAGTGAGAAACAAGGAGTGTAGTTTAGTTCCAATTACCCAAAGCTTCAGATTCCAACAATGTGATACATATATATCTTCCTGACGTTTTTAACAGTCTTTTTACCTGGTAGTACAGAAAAATATGTCGGATCAGTAGAGGTTTTGGACCCTTTGCGATAACAACATCAAAGTTATAGTATCATAATTTTCACATAAGATTATCATGAACCTCGGACAAATATAAATTTCCAGACTTGAAACCATTATGAGGCTCCACCACAGCTTCCAATCCTCCATTATCGACAATGGCATCAAATGTCTCGTTCGGAAACTGAATGAATGACAGAACAGTTACCGAATGAAACATATGTTATGTAATTTGGTAACATAAGAACACTTTTTAACCATTCAACCAAATCCGACGAGCCTAATAAGTCGAAGAACCACCAACGACCCTAATATCAAGACCATTAATATCACAGAAAACGAAAAAAATCCAACGAATTTCTATCAAATTTGAACTAAAACCAACTGTAAATAAATTGGAGATGTGAAATTAATTTTCCACGGTAGAATAAAAACAGAGCATATTACTAATCTTAGAGTACAGTATCACCACAGTCAAAGAAGTCAAGCATTCAGCCAATCGACATCGGCGCCACAGTTAATCGATGAAATTGAAATTGCGATAGAGAAATAGCGAGTCAACGAAAGTCAAACATCCAGTGAATCGATTTCGGCGCTACGGGGAGTTAATCGATGAAATTGAAAATTGAAATTGCGATAGGGAAATAGCGAGTCGGAGATGATACCGGCGTATTCCTCAGATCTATAACCAACCACTGCATCCGCGGCTTTCCTCTGACATTCCGCTCCAGCATGTGCGATATGACAGCGGTCGAGAAATCCACGTTTATGATTTCGGTGAAACCGGCGTCGTACAGCTGCTCCGACAGCCTCGAATTCCCGCACGCCGGCACCAAAATACACACCTCCGACGCCGGAGTTTCAGAGGATTCCGGTCGATTAGACAATGGTGAAGGTAGATACGTGATGAGGCGTGCGAGTAAATTTCTGACCTGAGGCCCGTGGACGTAGGATCCGCGGTAAAGAGCGCAGTTCGTAGCAACGTAAAACTGATCCCAATTCTCTTTGATCGGATTTCGCATGATGTTCAGCCGCAGCTGATGGATATCCATTTTTTTTTCGACTCTGTGTTTGGGCGCGCGCGCATGAAATGAATGTGCAGGTGTGTGTATGTATATATATATATGTGTGTGTAGAGCACGTGGGTTGTGCGCTTTCTGTTTGTTCAAACTAAGTTCAGTTAGCATGAACTAATCACTAGTTAGTTAGGATTAACAGTAATCAAGTTAGGATTAAGTGACGCCGTTAGTAAATATTGACCGATTTATGATTTGTTCTTCTCGGTCGAACCGATTTTGACTAACGATATGACGTCGTTGGTGATTAGGCTTCCCGCCTAAATTCCCACGGCTTAGCTAGTGTCGATCTTTATTATGGTTGAAGAAGCTTGTAGGCAAGGCATTTTTCGTTGACCACTTTCTCAAACATGCCAACAATCAGGCACGGCCGAAAATTTTGTAATCGACAAGGAGAAAACTCGTTTAATCAAGGTCGAAAATTTTGTAAGCGTCAAGGAGAAAACTCGTTTAATCAAGGTTTATTTTACCGTTGGTATGACCATATTGTTTGCTCGCTAGGAAAATAAACCTTGATCTAGTGATATCATTGAGGAAACTCGTTTAATCAAGGTTTATTTAATCTGTATATATAAAAATGTGAAAATATTCAAATGAATATAAAGATTATTGGCCATGATTCATTACTTCGCTTGTGTTCAGAATAAGCGCTTATATGTGAAATATTGTTGAAATTACTATTACCTAAGTATTTAATTTGTTTGTTTCTTACTTTGAAATTACTTTTGATTATTCTTTCGAGTCAGGTCTGAGACGACGACTGGGCACAAGCCTAGACATTCAACTCCAGAGTCGAATAAAGAAACCACAATCCACAGTACCATGATCAATGATGAAGAAATTAACCATCCTCCGAATTTTTAACTAAACATTCATGCATGAATAATGCAATAACACTAAGCAGCTAAGTAAACATTCCAATTAGTAAAAGGCAATACAATACAATACTCAAATAGTCAAATCCCAATTGCTCATGAGTCATGAATCCATCTGAGAATAGGGAACGAATCTTCCAGGAGCACCTAATGCACGTTTCTCGTCCATTAGTCTTTTAACAATGTGAGAATTAGAAGAACACCAAGGTGCTACAATCACTTCGCTATAGCTTCAGCCGCATCATTCATAGCTTTATCGGTTGCAGGATACGGACCGGAACTTCCAGGAGCACACAAGTCATCACCAATATAGCTTTTTCAATAACAAAACGTTTTTCTTCTATTAGTCGTTCAACAATGTGAGAGTTAGAAGACAACCAAGATTCTAAAGAAGCTTTAACTATAGGTTCAGCCGCATCTCTCATAGCTTTGACCGAATCTTCCATGAGCACACAAGGCATCCACTCTGGATTTTTCAACAGCAGCAACTTTCGTGTCCTTTAGGAATTCAACTGTAACGTGGTCTCCAGTAGTTTGACAAATCTCACAACGCTTGAGCTGAAGCTTTGCGAACCGCGAAAAGAGACAGTAGGTACAGAGCCACTTATCAGTATCGAATGGAAAGCCGCAGTGGCAAACTATTTCGTATTTAGGCGTGTGGAAATTCTCGCCCCTGAGGGAAGTGGTTTAAGAAAGGGCAGTGACTAAGGGAGTTGTCTTCTTTAGAGCAAATCTCGCAGGGTATGTAAGGGCAATTGAGAATATGGATTAATTGACGAGGTTTATTACTGTCGTGCCTCTCGTCACACTCAATGCAAAGAGTATATGATAATGAAATTTAGACACAAATTTTTTATATATTACAAAGAAAGTACGTATAATTCTAGGACAAAGGGAGTATATGATAATGAAATTCATAAGAAGCAAAATACATTCACTTTTTTGTAAATTAAACATTCCAATTTAAATAGCAAAAAACACACTCATCTATGATAGTCTATTGATAGTAACAGTAGAAGCATATAATAATGAACATGCAACCATCGCTCATCAATCTTTGTGTGAAAAAGATGAATGCCCTGATGATGCATCTGCAGGCCACAAGTCAGTATAGGGTTTAAAGTTTGTTAAGACTAGCAAGAAAGGCATCCAATTTGGATTTACGAACATAAGTACGTTCCTTGTCCTTTGGGCATTCAGTAGGGATGTGGTCTCCGATAGTTTGACAAATTTCACAATACTTGAGCTGAAGCAACGGACAAGGGCTGGGACAAAAGGTACAAAGCCACCTATCGGTATCAAATGGAGAACCGCATCGACAAACTATTTCATATTTGGCCGTGTCGAAATCCTCGCCGCGTGGATAGTAGTTTAAGAAGGTGCAAGATCCAATGTAGTGGTCTTGTTTATAGCAAAGTTTACAGGGCACATAAGGGCAATCGCCAAAAATGTAGTGCTTATTACCACACTCGTCGCAAAGTTCTTGCTTGAGGGGACAAACTTTGTAAGGGAAGTGCTTATCACCACACTGAGGGCAAGGAATGGTGAAATAGTCGCTGCTGATGGAATTCAGAGGACCTGCCAAGATTAACGTTAAATTCTCTTATACAGATTATAAGAGAATTGGAGAAAAAGAATTTTATAAATTAAGAACATACATATATACATACATGCATAAGTTTAATTTCATGGGGATTAGAACACCACAACATTATTCAGAATTCATCATATATTAATAACGTCAATGCTATGTATACATAAGAAAAAATTAAAGCACGAGTTATTAATTTTAATTAATACGTACCACCACCGCATGGAGATGAAGACATCCTGATCAATTCGAACGATTTCTTTGTTAACCCTAATTTCAGATCGCAGATAATGATACCCGGAACTAAGGGATGAGATACTTTATAAGGTTAATTAGTTACAGTTTACCCTTAGATTACCAAATTCAATTTACCTCTTTCGTTATAATTTACGGCGCAATTTATATCATGCAAATAGATGGGATGTACTACATTGAGCATTGTACATCTAAGTATTTATTTACACCTTTTAGGATTAGTTTTACCATTTTAATTTAATTAATAGGATTCCAAATTTACCCATATACATATCTAATTGAAAAAAAAAAACTATTTTTATTGTAACAACAATTTTTTTTCTCTATTTTGTTTTGTACCAAAACACATTTTTCTCTTTGCGCGAAATTTAAGAAACAAAAAAAATATTTTTAATATATAATTTAAATGTGAAATAATTTTATGAAGTATTCAATTTAATATTTAAAAAAAAATTATGATAATAACAAAAATATGTACTATAGACCATTTTGTAAAATATTTTTGAGAAAAATAATTATTTATGACTCTAGATGTTATTTATTCAAGTCAATTAATTTACATTTATTAAAACATTAAAAAATGCAAATGATAAAATGAAATTCATTTATTAAAAAATATTAAATTTAAAAATCAAAAACTAAATAAATCTTATATGACATTGCAGTATTTGGAGAAATGTGACAATATCATGATTTGTTTGTATTTTTTGACATGAAATTCATTTATTAAAAAATATTAAATTTAAAAATCAACAACTAAATAAATATTATATGACATTCCAGTATTTGGAGAAATATGAGATAATATCCTGATTTGTTTGTATTTTTGGACATGACAATAACAATGTCAGGCAATCAACATCATCTCACATATAGGCATATAGTCATATGATATTAAATAATAAAGTTCATTGTAAACAATTCAGAATATATGATTAATGAAATTCATAAGAAGCTACGTACATTCACTTTTCGAACGTTAAAATATTATTAAATCGACTTAATTGACATCTACTTAATAGTACCAGCAAATCATTAAACATTCCAAATAGCAAAAGGCACTCATCTATGATAGTCTATTGATAATGAACATGCAACCATTGCTCATCCATATTTTTGAGAATAAGGTGGAATGCCCTCTGATGATGGAGCTTCAGCAGGCGATCTCAAGTTAGGAAAGGTGTTAACTTCTAGAGTAGCAAGAAAGGCATCCAATTTGGATTTAGGAACATAAGTACGTTCCTTGTCCTTTGGGCATTCAGTAACGATGTGGTCTCCGACAGCTTGACAAATTTCACAATACTTGATCTGGAGCTTCGGACTCGGGAAGCGACAAGAGGTACAAAGCCACTTATCGGTAACAAATGGATAGCCGCATCGACAAACTATTTCATATTTGGCCGTGTCGAAATCCTCGCCGCGTGGATAGCATTTTAAGAAGGGGCAAAATCCAATGTAGTGGTCTTTTTTATAGCAAAGTTTACAGGGCATATAAGGGCAACGTGCAAAATAGCCGTGCTTATTACCACACTCGTCGCAAAGTTCGGTCTTATGAGGACAAACTTTATAAGGGAAGTGCTCCTCACCACACTCATGGCAAAGTTTAATGGTGGGATACTTCTTGCTGCTCATGGAATTCAAAGGACCTGCCAAGATTAATTAACCCCATCATGTACAGATTATAATTAAGAGAAGTGGAGAAAAAGAATTTTATAAATTAAGAACATACATACATGCATAAGTTCAATTTCATGGGGATTAGAACACCACAACATTATTCAGAATTCATCATATATTATACATGCGAAAGAAGTAATTAAACGATAAACAAAACACAGATCAACCCTAATTTCATATACATCGAATATGAAGTATATACCGTCTACGCTATGTATACATAAGAAAGAATATATTAAAGCACAGCTAGAGTTATTAATTTTGATAAATACGTACAGGGAGATGAAGACATTCTTTGTTAACCCTAATTTCAGGTCGCAGATAATGATACCGGAAGTAAGGGGTGGGGGATACTTTATAGGGTTAGTTTACCCTTATATTACCAAACTTAGTTTACCTCTTACCTTACTATTTACACCTTTTAGGATTACTTTACCCTTTTAATTAATTTTATTAATAGGACTCCCAATTTACCCACGTATACATTAAACAAACACCTTTAGGATTATTTTACCCTTTAAAATTTATTTATAGGATTACTTAAGCGGCTGGGAAATCAAATTGAAAAAAATAGTATCAAATTGAAAAGAAAAAAAAAACTATTTTTATGGTACCAACAATATTTTTCTAAAATTTAAAAAACAAAAAAAAATATTTTTTTAATATATAATTTAAATGTGAAATAATTTTATGAAGCATTAATTCAATTTATTTTATTTTTTTTTATAAAAAAAGGCTAAATACATTTTGTCACTCAAGATATGGAGTTTTTACACTTTTCAATTTAATCTATTAAATTTTTACGATCAGTAATACAAGATAAGACATATTACAATTTGCTATCTGCGGGCTGCCGGATCGGAATATGCCATGGAATATTACGTGTGATTGAGATTCACGCTCCAACGAAAAGTGTGAGAGTAAACTTAATAATTGAGCTGTAGGATATTCTTGTACTTGCTCATAAGATTAATTAAAAATAAATTAAAAATATCTTAATATATTTATTTATTTAATTGAATTTGTATAAAAAAGAAGGAAAAACAACTATGTTCTCCATGCCCGGGACTTCAATCCTTCACAACCCGCTCAGATTCTTGCAAAAGGCAGGGCTATTTGTGGCCAAAACCTCTGAGCCCAGGTCCAGAACCAAGGATTCCCCGCTCTTCCCCTTCAAATTCAACCTAACGTCGAAAACCCCCCAAATTGCCCTCGTCGACATCGGCGGCAGCTGGAGGAGGGGGAGGAGTGGGAGGGGGCAAGGGCGATTTGGGCAGCATTTGCTTTGGTGGGTTGAGATGGGGAGGAGGCGTTGGGTGATCGGATATGGGCGAAACCCGACCCGGGGAGAGAACACACGAATCCAGCCCGTACCAGATTCAAGTTTCCAAAATTTTCGCTCTCACCCAAACCTCCATTTCACAAACACCCACACCAACACGCAAAGTTCAGGTTGTTTTAGGATTCTTCCTGGTAATACAATCGAAATTCGTCGAATTTGAATCTGAGTGTAAGGATAAATATGTTTGGGCATAACAATGCCTTAAAGGATCTAGGCAGAAGTTGTTATGCTAACATATTTATTTGTTTTCTTCTTTCTTCACAATTTGAACCGTTGTAATCACTTGTCATATAGGTGATTTGATTTAGCACGATTCGTTAGTTGGAACGTGCTTGAAAAAACAATCAATATAGAAGCTTTCTGCCGCAACACAACAATGCATAGTTATGCCGCAGCGCTGCAAGGCATGGAGAGGCGTTGAGTTAAGAGATCGAGCGAAGCATGAGCTAATTAAGGGCAAAGGATTGCTGAAGTCCTGAGAGTATGGAAGGCAGTGCAGTACGACAGAGCATTCCAGAAGAACTTCAGAAGGCATTCCTGCGGTAGTGGTCAAACAGCCTGCCCTAGAATATCTCAACCGCCTATTGACCTAGCAAATCAAGGAAATCAGTTGGAGACTCTCACCTATAAATAGAGGACGTCCCAGCTGCATTTACTCACCACTTCCAGATACTTTTACACACCTAGAAACACATTCTCTTCTTAGGATCGATCATCATTTTAGAGCCGAGAGCTTCACGTGTGAAGTTCTTCGTGCCATTCGTTATCTCACATGTTCGAGAGTTTTTTTGTTTCATTGATGATCTGATCACATCGTTTAGGTGTATGGAATCACAGTAGCTAGGTCTTTTGTTGTTGATTGTTATTATACTCTTCGGATACGATTATCACGAAGGCATACGTGTGTATGATCTTTGGTAAAATCATTTGTAAATCCAAGAGTATACCTTTTGTAAATACTCGTTTTTTTAATAATTTTTTTGGTCGTAAGACCGTTTCGTATGTGTATAAATTAAATACACATACAAAGATTAAATTCGTGTTCGTTTAATTTTTGTATGTGTGTGTGAGTTCGTTTTTAAAGTAATTTATTTTTAATTAATTCCGCTGCAACGATATACATATATAACATATATTAATCTTAAACTGAAACATTAATACACAATCTAAAATATATAAATTACGAAAAACGAACATTTTCTGTACAAGGCATAGTGTTGCGGCATACGCTGTTCTGCCGCAGAACACTGTCTTGTCTAGGCAGCGCATTTCACTGCGTTTATTCACAGCCTACGACTTTCATGAGGTTTGGGGGATCTGAGTTTTTATTCAATTTAGGTTTCGTCTTGTTTCACCTAGTTCATGTGTGTTCAATAACTTTATATTTAATTTATGTTTTTTGATTAATGTCTATTTGTAATTTTTATTTGATTAATGTTGATTTGTAATTTTTTCTTGAATATGAATGATGAAGATTGGGTTATTTTGTTCATGTCTTCTGGTAAAATTGATGAATGTCAAACTTTTAATTTAATTTTAATTTAATTTCCAAAATTTATTTATTATTTATTATTCAATGAAATGTTAAAAAGTAAATTATTGTTAATAATTCATATGCCCAAGCACATTTCGATGGACTTCTTTTCAACACTAAAACTCAAACACAAAAAGTAATAAAAAAACAACAATCGTCATTTAACAAAACTATTACAAAATTCTATCTATATAAAATAATCAAAATTCTATATGAGAAAATTAGTTTTATCATGTTTTCGTTAAAAATAATTATTTATATATTATATTAATAATGAATTATTTTGTATATATTATGTACAATAATATGTTTTTCAATAACAATCCAAATATAATAATTTTAATTATTATTCAATTTATTAAAAAAATTATTTATGATTATTTATTTACAATTGTGTATTGTTTAATATTTGATAGAATATGATCAAAATTTAACATATCTCGACACCAATTAAGATTTTTTTTAAAAAACTGATATTTCAAAATCAAAATGGAGAAAAAGTATTGCTAAACCAAGTCCAAGAGAGTAAACAATGAATTCCAAGTATAAACGTAATAAAAATAAAAATAAAAATAAATGTAATAATGTATTTATTTTATTTTTCTAAAAATATTGATTTGTTATATACAAGTAAGTAGTAAGTATGTTTATATACATTTGATAAATGGATAACAAATATTGTTAAAAGGAGAGAGGTAAACAATGAGATTTAAGTATAAAATTGATAAAAATAAAAATTAAAATAAAAATTTATTTATTTTTCTACAAAAAATGATTTTTTATATACAAGTATGTTTATATACATTTGTATTTAAAGTCTTTGAAAGTTTACGTAAATCAATAAAAAATATATTTTATAATTTTTTAAAATTTATGAAAATCTATAAAAAAAATCAATTATAAAGTCAATCAAACTCTGCATAAAGTCTATGGATTTTACAAATCCATAGACTTTTTAAAGTCAATTAAAATCTTACAAACTCCTAAATAAATACACCCTCGGAATTAGAAAAGGAAAATAAAAAAAATATTAATAATATTTAATTTTATTTTTTATTTATTCGATTGACTTAATTTTCGAATTAAGTAATTTTTGGATTTATTCGATTGACTTATTTTTGGTTTTTAGTTGTGATTTTTACTTTTTTTTGCTTGATTTCATATCCGGACAAGTGAAGGTGAGGCAGGGAGCGAAAATGGGCGAAAAACGATCGAAGGAACAACAAAATCGAAGAGACGATGAAGAAAACTCCCTACGCATTGACCCGGTTTGACTTTTCAATAGCTCTTTTGGATACGCAATTTCGTCTTTTCAAGGCCAATTTTTTGAAGACAACAAGAATTGTTAGCACTAGAAAACATATTCCACTTTTCTCCAACACGTGTTCTATTACTATTACTTTCTTATTTATATATGTTTCTACTTGGTTTGAGCATGTGTTCATGTTTTGATGTTGTCATGTTCTTGATGTTGATGCTTTATCAAGATTTTATTGTTAGGGTTAGGTTTGTATTATTTGTTTGTGGGGTTGAGATTTTAGCGTGAAAAAATGGGATTGGTTGACCTTGAGGAGATGGACCAAGTCCTTCCTGCTTGGTAGATTCGATTGATTTTCATGTGTTTGACCGTCGTCAATCAACCCCACGGTTGTGTATATTTATTCGCCTATTAACCATAGTCAATCAACCACACGGTTGTGTATATTTATATTTATTCGCCTATTAACCATAGCCAATCAACCACACGGTTGTGTATATTTATTCGCCTATTATAGTGCTTAATTTTATTTGTAGAAGGGGGTATGTTATCAAGTAAATTTTTGAAAAGTAAATATTGTTTGATATGATATTTAAAAAAAAATAAGGGGGTGTGAATGGTAGTATGGAACTATCGATTTTGTTCTTAATTTGTTATGAATGTTCTAAGAATTTATCTTGTAAAGTAAATCTGTTATGTAACCATAGGAATATAAGCGCAGACCATACAAATGCAATCCGAGTAGTATGGAACTATCGATTTTGTTCTTAATTTGTTATGAATGTTCTAAGAATTTATCTTGTAAAGTAAATCTGTTATGTAACCATAGGAATATAAGCACAGACCATACAAATGCAATCCGAAGTATGTAATGTACACACTATTTGGCCGAAGTATGTAATGGGAATACAACAATAACAATCCCAGGTCAGAGTCTGAGTCCCACATCATGCTACCATCATATCCTCATCCCATCTCTGCAAAAACATTAATATTCCTATTAATATATATATATATATATATATATATAGGATTATAATTAATATAACTAATATATAAAACCTAACCCCATTCAGAATGTCTTCCACTGACTTCAAGTTGCTTATGAAAAGATAGTTTCTTTCTGTCGCCTTGGCTATTCCATATGGGATAAACCTACCATCAACATTCTGCACACAAGAGATTGAAAGCGGGAGACCTTCATGTTCATGACATAGATCAAACCATTCATCACATTCTTCTCTTGATCGGAAATATGCTATAAAGGCACAGTACTCCTCTGACTGATCGAACCAATGTATCAATCCTCTAGAGTAAGAGTCAATGCGCCTGAAATAAAAAAGTTAAAGCATAAATCACAAATTTAATTTAATTAATAAGAAAACCAATCAAATATTTTATAAAAACTAACATGTGAATGAGTACAAACAAATCTTCTGGACCATAGTCTTGTTTGAAACGTCTGGGAAATAGAAAGATAACACTGTTCTCTCGGAAAATGAGGTTTCGGTAGGATTTGAGTCCGGGAGTAGTGATAGTATCCAGAATCGAATATTCGTAGACACAAGTACTCTCGCCCATGACCAATCGATATACTTCAAACAACAAAAAAAAGTCAAATTTAATTAACATACATCAAAAAAAATAAAAATTTCAAATTGTATATTATTAGGACACGAGTAAAGAACCTCTGATTCGCCCCCCTGTATAAGGGTCTGAAGCTGAGCAAATCATCATGCCGTCAATAACAGCGTCAACAGCGTGGGCGTGGTCCGTATCTTTTATTGCGGCCCTTAAAATAAGAATAAAAATATATAAGTATATCATCACTATATATAACTATTAATTTATACTCCAATATATTACTTTCGTAGGTAATCCAATCCGTTTTTGTGGCCGCCCCCGGCACCAAAAACATCATCTGGTATTAGAACCGGATGTGTATAGTCATCCCCTACGATAATAACGTCATATCTCTGCAATTAAATAAATAAGAACTTCATAGTCATCCCTACAATAATAATGATGTAAACAAAATAAATATCATATATGTTATTGTGTATTATACATACATTATCAAGATCTTACCTGGTAAGCTTCCTTTATCCATCCAAATATGAAAATAAAGGATTTATGATCTTCGTCGGGCTCCAATACTCTACTTTGAAAAACCGCAGTGGCTATCATTCCGATTTCAGCAAGGTTTGACATTGATCCACCAGCCAGCTTCCTTATACCTATTTCTGTTTTCAATATATCTATTACAAAATTACACATATCTATGTCTCCGGTGGCTGCGGCATGAACCCCATCGCACAAAACTACGAGCTTCTCTTCAATTTCAGAATGTATATCTTCGTGAAATTGTCTTCTGCCCCCAACTAAAGAACATGTATGAAAAATCAATTGATTATATACATAAATATTATTATTATTATTATTATTATTATTATTATTATTATTATTATTATTATTATTATTATTATTATTATTATTATTATTATTATTATTATTATTATTATTATTATTATCATCATCACCTGGGTGTATAACAGTGGACAATGAATCCACTCCGACTATCAGTACATGACTAGAAATGCGTGATACAAGAGAACTCGAACCACGTCGGTAAAATTGATCATCGAAGCCCTGGTTCACAGATTTCTTCCTAATCTCATGCATTACAAACCTGTTGTCTCGAGATAAAATGCATTAATGAGTTGCTAATAGACTCTTTCATGAAGAATACACTCTTTAAAGCCCTTAATACATAAAAGCCTTAAAATATTCAACTTAACAAATGTCTTCCACGTGCATACAAGTGATGTGGAAACAGGTATTATGCGTAACTTAAAAACGCAAGGTGAAAATATTGAAATCCAAAAGCACTACTCGCGAAAAAAATCTGATATTGGCACCTTATTAGGTGAAATCTGATAAATATACGTATTATTAGGTGAAATATTAATTGGAAGCCAATTTCATAAAAATACTACATGCATTACCATGAATGTGGCAACTCCGAATCAACTATAAGTGCGCCCATTTCCGAAGAGACTTTACTCTCTGCATGAAGTATAATCATTGTAGTAGAGATTAATTACTATCTTTTTTTCTATAAACTAATCTGTCATTGCTATTACCTGCACCAGAATTAGTTTTCTGCCTGACAAACTGAACCCCATCCCCTATATGCACCTTAACAAAAAAAGAAAAATTGGAAAAGTATAAGCTTAAAGTGAAATTAAATTATCAAGAGGAAGTTGTATGGCAGGGAACCTTCTTATTAACAATAAATTAAATGAATTTTTAAGGTATAACGAATTGATTAAAATGATTAGAGCAGCTTTATATAAGTTACCTTTAAGCGTTCATCTTCTCCAAAACCAAAATATTCTCTAAAAAGATGCAACGTCAGAGGATCTTTCTCAACAACCTGACAAGTTGAGAATTTGCATAAGGAGACGATAACAGAATAAAGGAAATGAGGTATGCCTTGCTTCAAATTTAGCACACCTCAATATATAGGAAAGGCAAGCAGTTGTTCATGAACATAGAAAGTAATCCTGCCCGAAGGCTAGTGATCAATGTTTTCACTTCGGAATTTGGAATACAACTAATAACCAGTGTTTTCTTTTGGAAAGAGGAAATGAAGGCAACTTCAGTTAAGAGGTCTTATAATAATTTTGAGGCAAAGTGGAATGCTCAAAGGTAGGAGACGCATAAAAGTGCACAAGCAAAGCTCTTTAATGTAGACATCAATTTTGAGAGGTGAATTAGGCCTTAACAAAAACAACACAGTTATGTTTCTTTGCACCTCCCCTCACCTTACACAACACTAATCATACATTCACGATTTGTACTCACTTAATATAAATTTTCTTTTCATAGGAATTCTAAGAACAGGAGAACAGTTTTGATGTGATTTAATCAAGAACATAGTACTGTCATTCTATTCTCTAATGAGTAATGATACAAAAAAAAAATTACATGTAGAATTCAATCCCATGGTGTGTAAACATGGTGAATAAAAAGTCCAAATCCACGAGGGACATATGCATGTTTCAGGAAATTTAAACTAAAGAAAGCATAGAGAGAAAGTAAAGAGCTGACCATTATCTCCACCGAGGTAGATCCTCCCAAATCCTCATAAATCAACATCAATCCAGTGTGTGGACTTGCCAAATAGCTGTGGTCAATTTTGATTTCTGAACTACTCGACGCTGCCCATAAAGACAAACACTGTTACTTATATTTAACAGACGTGGTAGAAGAATAAAAAAACTACTCCAGTCTGGCCTAAAATTATTTCATCATCTTGTACTTCACCTATGACTTACAGACGGAAGTTAAAGTTTCTGTCAGCCTGTGTAATTGTTCCTCAAGAAAGGAATTGATACATAAACACCATCTTTGCAAAGATAAGAGTTTTTAGTAATTAATTAAAAAAGTTCTGCATGCGGCATGAACCTTAAGCACATTTAATTGAGGGTAAAGGTCTATCAAGAATCAATATTTTTGTTAACAACCTAAACGATTTTACATTAATAAAAATATGCATTTAGAATTCCTTTAAATCAAAAAACAACTGAACCTCATTACAACTTATAGTCAGTGACAACATAACAGAATTCCTAAGTTTTTTTCTTTAAAAAAAATTACGAACTGAGAGAAAAGAAAGAAATCAGACCTTCACCATGAGGCTCAGATGAGCTATAATGAGGATCTCTCTGCTTTAAATTCTCCGTTTCAGACGTTGACGCTTTATCTTTCTCTACTGATATCCAACATTCACCTCCATTAGCACAAGCTGGATCCAGTTTCTTGATAACAGGAGAGATATCAATCTGAAATTAGGAAGAAAGATACATAGAAGAAGCCATCATAGTCATAGCAGCAAATAAAAATATCTTCCTCATACAGAAAGTAAAGTTGGATATTACCATAATATCTTTTCGGCTCATATCAGCATGTCTGGGTTCTAGTATAACCTGAAATTAATTTTCAAGTATTATGGGATTAAAAGATGAAAGTAAACTGTATTAACAGGTAACTGGAGAGGTTCCATTTACCATCAGTAAACGAGCAGCCTTGCAAGCCTTAACAATATACCCTTGTCCCTCTGATAGTGAGAGGGAGTCTACGGGAGCATCAATTAGTATGCAGTCATAGAACAAATGGGATGCTCCAAGTTTTGACAATTTCGCTTTCGCCACAAGAACAAGATCTTCAAGTGGGGTGAATAGATCAGAATCATCGGAGCATATACTGCGAATCATTTCTTCTCTTTCTAGTGCTCCATAGAACTCATCAGCCTTAAACAACAATTGTTAAAAAGAAAAGAACATTAAATAGAAAGTGGAGGTGAATTTCGAAATACATTTTAAATTAATACGGAAACATAAGTGAATACTACCTTAGTATTACACGTATATCTAATAAAAAGGTAAAATATACTATTAATAGGAACCATCAAGTAACACTAAAAAATCAAGATAAAATGTTACGATAAAGCTTTGACATGTAATGTTTACCTTAGTATTAACATGGCGTTGGGCTTCATAGTCAGCCAGGGATAATGATATCTGTGAAACGGCAGTGCAAGCAAGTTTCTCTGCAACTACTATGAAAGCTTGTTGTTTGATGTCTCCGGGTGACGAATCAAGACCAATTGCGTGAAGGCTCACGTTCCACCCGAATCGGAACTTGAGGAATAGTATATCTGCAAGAAAGAACATTCTATCAGTAGCGTTGTAATAAAAAAAGAGCAAAATTAAGAGAATTAGACATAATAAGAACAGTATACCAAGCACATTAATTTCCCCAAAAGTGACACACATGTATTTGCCTCCAGCTTTTAACAACCTTTTCACCTGTTAATGCACAACCAAATCAATCAAGTAAATTTTTACATAAATATTAGTTGAATGAGAAATTCACACACCTCGTACAAATATCGAGTAACTGATAGGGGGGCAAGTTCGGGAATCATCAAACCATCCAATCCTCCTTTATCCACAACAACGTCGAAGGTCTCATTTGCATACTAAATTAGAAGAAAGAAACATGGAATTAGAAATAATTACTTGTTCTGTTTTCCCCTTTTTCATATTACCATCAAAAGTACATGGTTTGAAAGAGCTTTCACCAGCAAGACAAAACTAGTACATGCTCAACATAAGGTTAAACACTACAAATTACCTTCAATCTATGGAGATAGATCATCACATCCATGATTTTAACAATATTGCTAAATTCATATCATCACATCGCATAATTAATAGTGTTCATCGCATAATATTTTTACCCATTCAAGTCCAAATAAACAACCTACTTAAATTTTGAATCAACCAGCACGATGACCGATTGATTTAATTCACCGAAATCATCAATCACAGAAAATAATCATGAATTATCAACTATTCGTGTGTTCAAACTCAAAATTGAGGTTAAATTTGGATAATCGAGACAATACTTATAAAATTACGTAGATACCTGCTCCAATTTCGTCATGTCCCCAACGCGCCATTTCATCTGCGGCCGTTGACTCACGTTTCTGTTGAGCATGTGCGCGATAACCAGGCTCGAGAAGTCCACGTTTGTGATGCTCGTGAATCCGGCATCGTACATTTGCTCGGACAGCCTCGAGTTCCCGCAGGCCGGCACCAGAATACTCGCCGGCGGCGGCGAGGACGAGAGATGACGCGTGATTACGGTTCGGAGCTGAGGCCAGTCGGCGTGCGATTCCGAGTAAAAGTCGCAGCCAGTCATGGTGTAGTACCGATCCCAAGCCTCTTTACTGGAAACGTCTTCCCGCACCTCGGGTCGAGGCTTCGTAATTTTCTGGAATAGCATTTGCGCTTGCTTCCTTTTTCCCCCCATTTCCTCGATTCTCTCGATGGAATGAAATGTTTCTCGCTCGCTTTCTCTCTCCTCTGTACGTATACATTATATAGAGAGATTCGTAATTGTGGTAAAGGTGCGCACTCTCTCTTTGGAGGTTTAGGCTAACGTAAACTATTGTGCGCACTCTCTCTTTGGAGGTTCAGGCTAACGTACACTGTTGGTGCGCAGTGCGGACTCTGTTTTTATTTTTAAGTTCAGTAATTTAAATAAAGATTAATTAATTAATTTAACAAAAAGCACGCTCTCTTTGGAGGTTCAGGCTAACGTACACTGTTGTGCGCAGTGCGGACTCTGTTTTTATTTTTAAGTTCAGTAATTTAATTAATTAATTTAACAAAAACCTGCGCACTCTGTTTTTATTTTTTTTAAGTTCAGTAATTTAAATAAGGAGAATTTTTTCGGCACAAACGCCTTTCACTTTTTTTTCCCATTTTTTTTCTTTTTTTTATTCTTATTTTGAATATTTTACTTTTTGTATTATATGATGTTACCAATTAAAATAAAATTGTTTTTTTTTCATTTGAGAAAGAAAGAAAGACATATTCATTATAAAACAAAATTATTCAAAGTTATTTGGGCGGCAAACAAGAAGTATGAATATAATTCAAAGAGAAATAATGAATGTACGGATATAAAGAGAAATTGAGAATAAATGATCAAAATGTTTAGGCCATGCAATTTTTATCTAGTCATGTTAGTATTTATCACCTATGTACCTAAATATTCTCAATTGATTTATATGACACACACACATATCTATCTATCTATCTATGTATATATTAATTAATTTTTTGGTGCTATATAGTAGATTTTATGATCCGAAAAAGTTGTACAGTAGCAAATTAAGTGATTTTTATTTTTTTTAAGTTCAGTAATTTAAATAAGGAGAATTTTTTTGGCACAAACGCCTTTCACCTTTTTTTTCCGTTTTTATTTTTTATTTTTTTATTCTTATTTTGAGTATTTTACATTTTGTATTATATGATGTTACCAATTGAAATAAAATTATTTTTTTTCATTTGAAAAAGAAAGACATATTCATTATAAAATAAAATTATTCAAAGTTATTTGGGCGGCAAACAAGAAGTATGAATATAATTCAAAGAGAAATAAAGAATGTACGGATATAAATAGAAATTGAGAATAAATGATCAAAATGTTTAGGCCATGCAATTTTTATCTAGTATGTGTAAGTCCATTATTTCATACTACAGCAAAAACTCTGGCTCTTGAAAAACCAAATACATAAATAAATAAGGAGTTTCAAGCTTTCGCACAGGAAAGGCGAAAAAGCAACAACAGTATGAATTGGAATTAACTCAGTTCTGCACCCGAAAATGATCCAGCCGAGTTTCGTCAACCACAGCCTCAAAGATCTTCTTCTCCAACTCAGCTTCATCGACCCATAGAGAACTCTGTCTGTGCAGAAGCTCCTTCTTATGTTTCTTCCTCTCCTCAATTTTCTGTTCTCTCATCCTCCAATACTCGAGTTTCTCGGCTCTTTCTTTCATCTGCCCCATATCACAAGAATTGCAGTATGTTAAAAAAAATCACACACACAAAAAACATAAAAACAGGCTAGTGATAAATATTTCATATTACCACAAGAAAGGAAAATCAATCTCACACGTAGAACTTGAAAGGAAAAAACAAATAGAAGAAAGTAGTCCCCATGAATTGTCTCAAGCCTCATTGGTTCTTTATGGAACAAATGGTTTAAGCATATGCAGGAAGTGATAACATAATGGGTATCAATTCTGAAAATAAAACGAAACTATCAAAACAAAATTCCAATATAATTGAGAACAAGATCGACTGACAGAAACAAGAAGTCAGTGTCCAGACGAATAATTGCTTCATTTAAAGCTTTTGAGTGCCCCCATCAGAAGGAACTTTACCTTGGATGCCTACTGCACTAGCTTACATGTCATGTACTCATGTTCAATTATCATCAAGTTCTCTCATCTTTGAATTCTTAAGTAAATTAACTGAATCAAAAGTGATAGCATGTGCAACAATAATGCCAATTCTAAAGTCGATAGACATAACTGGTTTCATATTTCGTAGGAGCACCTAGGTAATGTTACCAATCTACAAAAACAACACCAGATTCTTTTTTCCTTTTTTTAGATACAAAATGAATCATAGTATGATTTTGAGGCAAAGTTCTCAAGCCAAGTTTTTTCTTGATATTTTCACATTGCTATCTACATATGAATCTCCAGAACATCAACAGGTAAGCAAAGCTATACGATTTCTATAAAAAAAATATAGTTTAAAAATTATGGAACGACGTACAAAAACTGTAAATTTTTAATCTTATTTTCAATAAAGCATGGATCAGATGCTTTAGAAGCAAATTTCTCAAGCCAAGTTTTTCTTAATATCCATACTCCAATGAGATTTTCACACACAATGAAATTGCTATCTACATATGAATGGCCGAAACATTAACAGGTAAAACAAAGGTAAAAATGGATGTAATTGAATTCAATAAGCAATGACAGAATCAAAAAAGATGTATAATCACCAATCGTCAAATCGAAAAATAATTGAACGACGTACCAGCATTTGGCGGAACTCCTTCTCAGCAGCTTGTCGCTCGATAGCCTCAGCCTTCTTCTTCGCATCCTTAGCGGCTCGTCTCTCCTCGTTCGCTATCCTCAGCGCTTCCTTCCTCGCCTCGTCCTTGCGCGATTTCTCGATCCTCAGCAATTCCATTTCCTCAATGTACTCCTTCCGCATTTCCTTCACCTTCCGGTCGTAATCTCGGCGGAGGAAGGCCAGCCGAGCGGCGGCCTCCTTAGGGTTTTGCGGGGGTTTCCACGAGTTTATGTAGTCGGTGGGAGGGAGGAACTTGTGGAAGTTTCGACCGGAGGGTGGGGATTCCGCGGTGGAGAAATGGCGGAAGACAGCGGACTTGGCCGGCAGTGGCCGGAGTAGGTGGCGAGAGAGAGACATGTCGATTGTTTGTTAGGGGTTTGGGGGAAGAAGCGAAGAGGACTTTAATTTATCAGAAATAAATTACTACAGAATTATTTCAATTGATCAGAAATTTAAAATTATTTAATTATCAATATACTAGTAAAACATACTGTATTTTTTTACTGCCACAATTGAACGTATTTAAATCGAATAATGAATCAAAATACGAGATAACAATTTTTTATTTTTAGTATTTAGTTAAACTCGTTAAAATCGAATAATAGATCAAAATACAAAATGATAATGACGTACTCTGTATTTTTTTTAGTATACATGTTTCCAAGTATATGTATACATAATCAAATTCTGAGATCAAAATACAAAATGATAATGACATACTCTGTATTTTTTTTAGTATACATGTTTCCAAGTATATGTATACATAATCAAATTCTGAGAAGCTAACTATATTATAATAAGAAAACCTCTCAACTAAGAACATCATCTCCTTCACTATCCTGGAACTACCATGGCTAACCTCAGATTACCCATCTGGCACAGTCTCGCAGGGTTCTTGTACACCGTTACCTTCGCCATATTCTTATCTGCAAGAACCACATGTGCAATACTGAAAGACTCCCCTTTCTCGATTGCAAACTGCCACTCCCTCAACGATATCAGGAACCAATTCTTCCTCCCGGATTTAGTCGCTTTAACCTCCACATACTCCTGACTACTTTCGTCACCACCCAACAGGATATCATAAGGAAGCCCAGTCTCGTTAGTCTCGTTCACCCATTTTACAAACGGGTCCCCAACTTTCCCGACAAAGTATTTAAAAGCCACTTGCTCTCCAAGTCTCCCTGTAAGCATCGCCTGCTTTCCAGATGACGATGATGAACCCTGAAATCTCCCACCACGATTTGAAGTTACAAACATTGTCATATCTGGAATATCAGGATCAGTATCAAGCAACATGTTCATGCTGGATACATCAACTGGCTGAGATTCTGGAATCTCGGGTAAGGGTAACACTGTTCCTTCTTGGTTGGTTTCTGTCGGGTCAACTTCGATATAAGTCTCACTAGCCAATATAATATCAGATTTTTCCGGACTTGCTTTCGGAGAAGTCTCCTCGTCTCTTGTTTGCAGGCATTCAGATACTGATTTTTTAGACTTGGGTGCACTTTCGAATCCAGGTGCTGTATTCCAGTCTACAGGCGGCCACCTGGAGTGAATGCCTGGCCTCTTCTTAAGCAATGAAGACTTCTGCTCCTCGGCATTCAGAGGGAGGACTTTTTCCAACAGTTTACTATTATTATTATTGTTCTCCATTGGTGAAAGAGACCAAGTAGATTCCTCGACAGGGAGTTTGGGCACCTTTTGGCTGTTCACTATGAAAAACTCTGTCTGCTCTTCGGAAGCACCTGACTCAGCCATGGTCGTAACCATGTGGAGGAAATTGGCAAACTGTAGGTCCGGAGCCTGACCAAGCAGTAAAGAAGTCAACTCGAGCAATACTGAATGTGTGTCTGATTCCCGAGTGCAATACAATATGTTGTCCTGTAAATTGTTGATCGAAAAAAATGTTATTACATGGAATCAACATTAGTTTTAGAGGGGGAAACATGACTCATGAAAGAATATGTACGTCAGTACCTGAAGAAGGCAACTACACTGGTGTCTCTTCCTTGATGTAATCTCATGTTTCTTTATAACATTCCTATAGAACAATTTCTCAACCACAAAAATCTTCAAATGTTTAAGATTCTCGAAATCAGATAGCTTGAGTTGAAAATATTTGTCAGGGTATGCATTATAAATGTAGCGTTGAGCATAAGGAATAACCCAATTCACCAAAGAAAACATGAAACTAGAGTCTGCTTGGCCAAAGCAAATTGGTTCGCGAGTTACAATCTGAAAAAAAGAGAGGCTGGATTTGCTAAGGACACATCATACAAAATATATGAACGAGCAGATATATAAATGATTTTACTCTGATGACCGGTTAGAGAATTGCAAGCGCAAACTTCAATATTTAATATTCAAATAGTTGGTTTACGGAGTGTGGCAAGCCAATATGTTGCTTTAAGAAAAAATATGTAGCCAAACTTCATATTTTCTAAGGGAAAAAAAAAGATATTCAAGTACATCATACCCCAACTATGCATAAACATCACATAAAATACCTACTAGTATTATTTAGTTTATATTAATAATAAGGATTACGAGTAGTTTAGTCTGATAACTTGAAAAGGCAAGAAAATATATATAAATAATAAGGACTGCCAGCCGGCTGACGATTTAACAGCTATGTTTGAGCTCGAACACTAGTTGGGCCTCGATCATGCAGGCCAACTAAGCTTGTGAGTCAGCTCAATTCATCTTATATCCATGGAAGACATGGAAGTAAAAAATCTTTTTGTAATAATTAACTGTTAGAAAATATTGTGATTCAAATAAACCATAGGTAGAGTGAAGAAAAAAATAAATAAAAAAGCATGTGATTGAGGAAAATAAAATAAGGAAAAAAGTTAAAATGGGGAAAACTGAAATGAACAGAAATCCCGTGAAGAAATGTTGAAAAAGATATAAAAAATCAAAGAAACTGGTCTTATTGGACTAAAATACAACAAAAAAACATCATTCCCTTCTTTATAAATATTAAAATAATTTGAGGTGCTGCAATATGAGTATTAGAAGGCACATTACATGAAAATCAGTTTGATACAATAAAAATACGAAATATTAACCTTTTGCATGTTCAGATTTGCGGGGAAAGTTAAGTAGCATGAGACAGCTATAGACGAAAGAAAAAAGGCAGCAGAAGTTCATAACAATTGTCACTTCCAATATAGAGTAAAGAGGAGAAGCAAAAAATAGATACAGTATAAAACATGGATTTTATGCAAATGCGAAGAACTCCATGCAGAAAAATATAGGTAATTTTCATCACTCATATTTCTCATCTTCTTAACCGTGTTCTTTGTATAAGCAGGGAAGCAGCATATTTGAGATACATCAACAGTAAGGTTATACAGTGTAAAGAAAATATGATTATAGATGGATTTTTCTAGGCAAGAAAATGTCCACATTTCCATGTTATAAAAATTTACGATGCAACCAAATGAGACAAGAACTGGAATGCAGACAAGACTCTGTCTACACACACACACACACACACACACACATATATATAGAGTGAGAGAGAGGAGACAGATAACCTCAGAGAGGACAGGAATTCCTAATCTTTGCACAATGGTCGAAACCTTTGCCAGAAATATTTGATTTTCTTCATCACTAGACTCCCCAAAATACAGGAAGTCAACACGACCAATGTCTTTGAACTCCTTTCCCAACTTATCATCATCACGCCAACAGATTAGACCAAATGACGAGTGTAGAGAAACCCATTTATCTAGCCTGGTAGGAAGAACAGCACATTCCTTTTCCTTGATACTTTTTTTCAGGTATTCGAGATCCTCAAAACTCAGCAATCCAGATTTAAGTGCATCATCCCACAGTAAGAACACCTCACAAACCTGTAATATAGTTTAAACAAACGTCAGATTAACAAAAAGAGAAAATCCAGTTCCAAAAGAAGGATTTTTTACCCTCTTTGCAGCTTGATGAGGCAGCAATGTTGTTGACAGAGAGAGCAAAATCTGGAGATAGCTGCGTAAAGAAGGCCTCTCATCCACTCCACACTCATTCACAAAAAAATCATGAAGGTTTGGGTAAAAATTGTACAGCATTTTTCTTTGAGGACTAGCTATGCTTGGAACACATTCTGGATGGCCTGACTTTATATGGTCAACTGTACCAATAGTATCATGCCAATACACTTCTTGTGGAGACAAAAGCAAACCAGGAACATCAGCCTCCTTTGAATAACTTGATGTACGTGGAACGAAAATGAAAGGTCCTGAATGTAATTCCTCTTGAACTTTTATCTTTGAAAGGGCCATTCCTTTCCAGAGAAAAGAGTAGAAGTTGGACATCTGAGATAAACTGACAAACAAGGAAGTGTCATTTAGTTACGTTTGCAACTCTCAAGGCTTCATAAAAACTAATGGCAAAAATCCAAATAGTAGAGAATTGACCAATTACCAATGGGATCCAAGAACAAAAACTAGAGCTTATATAAACCAATGAAAAGAACTATTTAACTAAACTGAACAAAGATCCATAACAGACAGCCACCACCAATATGAGATTGCCATGCAGCAGAGCAAGTATCTAAAATACAATTAAAAAGAATGACCATCCATCCAGTCAGCAGTCGCCATCTATGCTGCTAGCAAAACGACCATCAAAAAGCAAATTTGTTACTTATTTTCCAGATTACAGGCCATCTTACTAACTAATCAGACATTTATATGAAGGCTAAAGCACTAAAAAATATGTTAGCTAGTTATTCATTTTTAATATAAAAATGTATAATAAGTACTTTCATCAAAACTTTCGAAACATTAACAGGTCATATTTAGACCCTGAAATCAATATCATCTGTAATATTGTATATGGCCAAGTCAGTGGTCACTAGTCACTGCAAATTGAATCAATACTAGTTATTAGTTCACATAAAGGCTAAAGCACTCTAAAATATGTAGCACTGTGCATTTGGCCAAGTCAGTAGTCACTGCAAATTGCACAAAACGTCTGATGCATACAAGTAACTACTCGTTTATTGAACTCAAAAGCTTTAACAATTATTTAATTCACCAACTGTGTTATTGTTAGAAATAGGAATACCTAGCCTTGAAAAGAGATTCAGGTCTTCTCCAAAGTCTAAGAACGGATAGAACATCATCGAGAGTAACTTGAGTTTTTAACCCAATATCAGCAAGCAACTTTTCACTTCTTACCTGGTTCAATTGGGAACAGTTTCATTAGTTTCACTCTAATGCAGATAATATACACATCTCTGGGTAGCTCAAATGTACAAAATTGAACAAATGAATAACTGAATTTCATTCTTTTATAATTAAGTTAGGAGAACCAGCATAGTAACTGAGAAGAGTGAAGATTCTTCATCAATGCATTTATGGGTAACTTTTGTGCATAAAACGAGGAAAGACTAGGTAAATAAGATACACTTTTTCCAGATAAAAATCCAAAATATGAATAATTATTCCGCTATAGTGAAGTACGGTACTCAAGAAGAAAAATAAAATAGAAAGGATTGAAGCAAGTTCGCGATGCAGCTTTAAATTGGGATTTTAAGGACTTACAAGCACGAGCTGGAAAACTTGCATGACAAATAGTTGAAACATAATTGATAAAGAAACTGAGGAATTGAAAGCGACTTTCTACTGATGACAATATTTGAGTTTGAACCAAAGGTAGGAAAAATTTCTAGACTTAGTAATTCATAAATCCAATGAAGAACTCCAATGTGCACCAACATCATGCCCAATGCAGAAGAAAACTAATTACTGACAAAAGGGGCAATGATAATAATTTCGCGCACAGCAGAGGGGCAGTGTGACCACTGACCAGAGTTAACCAAGAGAGAAGAAAAAGGGAGAATATATAGCAACACTCTGCTAACTTACATCTACTAATAAAACATAACGACCAGGAAAGTTGGAATAACAATCTGAATGGGAAAGCATGTGAGATATTGCAACCAGACTAACCTTTGGATAAGTATAAGGGGCACTAACACCGAGTACTGAGTTCACTGCTTCACAATCATGAAACAAATCTTTAGGATAATGAAGTTTGTTGCTAATATTGGAAGCAACCCATGGGCAATCTTGGAGTATGGTTATAAATGATGATTGGAATGATCTACGTTCCCCAGAAGAAGAAATGTAATAACCAGTAACTTTGTCACTGAAATAGTCGTCCCACAGTCTATCAAGTATCTCTAAAAGGTATTTGGATTTTTCCCCATCATCTTGTGTAGATACCCAGGACAATAAATTCAACAACTCAATAGATTCCCAGTCTTTAGCAATTACATTAGTAGACATGATGTCTTTGACAAGTACGACATCCTTAGAATAAATGGGAGACACATCAGCAACACTCTTCTCAACTTCAACTACTTGAACAAAATCAGTTATTCCTATATCCTTCAAAAACTCCCTCCACTTTAACGTTCCTCCAGATATGGACTTGGTGATTGAATGATTCACGTAGGCAGTGTCAATTTCATGCCAACTCATATCCATACCAGTAATTAGCCTATTTATGTCAACATGATTTCCAAACTCCTGGTTAAAATGAATAGGCACCTCAGAAGATCGTTTGAATCCATAATTCGTTAGAATGAGGGCCTTTTCACGAAACTCAGCATTAATGACATCCCTTTCTAGGGTACATGTCGTACAACTTGATTGTAAGTGGAACATTGCAAAGGCCAGGTACTCTATCATCAATTCTTTCTGCTCTGCTGCAGTTTTGTCATCAGATATGTTTGGTAAAATGTGCACCTTAACAATGTCATGGATAGACAACCGCTGGACCCCAACTTTATAAAGCATCCTTGTAACATTTTCTAAAGTAGTCGAGTTAGAGCATGAGCTCTCAATGGAGGTAGCCGCAGACAAAAGTTCAGGATTCACAATTCGAAGTTTTGCATACAGTTTTGGGAACGCTCTAAGAAGAAAATCATCATTAATACCCTGGGTGGCTACCGCCTCGGAATGCAACCAAATTGTGCCCTCGTCCAGTGAGCTATATTTACCATCCGAAAGAGGGATAAATGGAATTTTCTGAAGGTTATGTATGATATCGGATTCAGTTAAAAAACTCGGAGAAGTTTGCATCAAAAACTGAGATGACATCACATATATAGTGCTAAGCCAGGAAGATAACCAACTCATGCCCATTGATTCTAACCCATTATCTAAACGGCACAGCGAAGAAATGACCCTAAGTAAAGTTTGCGGTCCATAGTCCTCCACACCCAGAGTCTTCGCTAATGAATCCGACATAACAATATCTTTATTCAGAAGCCCAAGACCTAGATGCTCGCGAAGTAAGGTATCATGTAGTAGGGAACGCGTTTGCTCGGTCCAATTTCTCAGAACCTTGCAAGGGGGAACCCATTCTATTTCATCACCTTCTAGAATCAAAAAGCTTGACATGCGTAGTTTGGAAATTATCATTCGTGGTAAGCTAGAAAAAAATCCATGTACTTCACCCACAAGAGGAACAAAATTCATAAATGCTGTAATAGCTTTTCCAAGACTTCCTTTATAACAAGGTAGAGAACAAAATGACCTCTGAGCATTAACAAATAAATCAGGGAACTCTGACAGTAGCCATTGGTTCCACGGACTATTTCCATCAACTTCTTCCCTAGAAGAAGGCAAAACAAAATCTCCTTGGAGAATAAACTTAAGACCATATGTCCTCAGCGGAAGAAATGCAAAAACAGGCTGTTGGTTCAGAATTGGGACATACTCTCCTTTGTTTGTCTCCTGTAATGTAAATGCAATAGAAATTTCTGTTGCTGGCACATCAGAACGAATGACATCAGTCCTTAAGCTCTTTGATACGACAAACCAAGTCATTTTCTCATTACCAAGGGAAACTTCAACAATGCCATCACCAATAACTTCTTTCCGCATAACTACGATTGAATGATCAATTACGTTTCTAAACTTGATGCATTGAAGACGATGTAGAAATAAAAGTAGAGATGGATGAAGATCCGAGAACATGGATAAAATGTTGTTCATGGCAAAGCCTTCCAGCAAGTTTGAGCGAAAAGGGAGCACAATGCATGTGTTCCAGGTGTTCAGATCCATTTGATCACCATCTGCAGATGCCAATCTGGTATACAAGTCAATATCACATGCAGGAACAACTGTTGGTAGAACAAAACCAATCTGGCCTTTAGTTATGTCAAATTTAATATGGAACCCATTGGAATGAATTTCCGGAGCATCAGTAACCTGAGAATTTATAAAAAAAAAAATATCATAATGAGGACCGAGAGTGATAGAGTAGAGGTCAAGTAAATAGATAACAGCAGAGAAAGAATTTCATTGACAACATATATGGACCCATTGATGAGACAAAATAGCTATCTATTAGAAAATGATGTAGGCTGGATCACACAGTATCAATTCAATTTAACAAGTATCGATTCTCAAAATTACACATTGCGGCTTTACCTGGGGGACATCTAAGTTCTAGCACAATCATTAGTCTGATACAGCGTTTAAAACATTTTAGGTGAGAAAAGGAAATTAAGTTCAAAGTAACTAGGCATTAGACGAGAGACGAAATGTGGTGCCCGACCACTTGTGGAACCTACTTTGAAGGTACTACTCATACATTTAAGGCTTGGAAAAAAATCAATTGGTGCCTTTGCCACCAAAGATAACCATTGTTGAACTTTGAAGGATTTATATTCACTGTGTTTTAAATAAGCAAAACAATTGTTTGAAGAATGCGCCAATAGTGATTATATTCATTAAATATCTAGTGATTGCTTTTTAATTAAAAATATAATCATGCACAACAATTATGCAGCAAGAAAACAGATCTATGAGTTATATTTTCTCTGCTTAGTTCATAATTTTACTATATTTAAAAATCTTCATGATATGCTAGTATGTAATGCAGAAAGGTCTTGAAAAAAAGAAAAAACAGAAGCGCTATTTAATGTTACCCTGAACACTGATTTGAATCCAATGCCTTTCTTCCCAATGTATCCAGCATTATGACCTTTTTTTGTCGAATTTCCCACATCACAAAGTGCTCTGATGTTATTAGCTGAAAAACCTTCCTCGTTATTCAGCACAATAATGCCTTCTTCCTGAAGAATAAAAGTAAGAGTGGGTTCCACTCTTTCGGGGTAGATATTATCATCAGCATTCTGAACCTATACCAAAGCCAAAGCAAAATTATTTTTTCAAGAATAATATTGGGAAACACATTGCACAATAAACATCCGAACAGGACATGATATCCAATAATAATATCAAGATATTGTCGTCAAAGGTAAATAAGGGTTTTAACCTACATGGCAAAATTAAAAAAAAATGCATCAACTGTTTAAAATTATTGGGTATCCAGTAATTACATAGATGAACTTCCACAATGTTCCCAAACAAAAATCATTTTATTTGAGCTACATATAGCTCTAACTCGTCTGGATTAGTCTTCAAGCTAAATAAAGATCAATCCCTATTGAGAATCCATTTAAAACGATCTTTATGTCTAGAAATGTCTCGAACATTTTATTTCCACAAGTCAAGGAGTTTGTATTCATGCTAATTAAAGTTTGAAATAGTGGAGGTTCATGCATACCAGCTCCAGAAGAAAATGAGAATCCTGAGAATATAACTCTTGTGAGAGACAATGGAGAGCTCTGCCTAATCGAGCATGCTGTTTTTCCAACATGTTATTTTCAATCGCTGAAAGACATTGATCCAGACCAAATTCCTCTCGTCTGATAGACTCAATAATTACCTCTGGATCATTGCCCATATGATTATCGAGTGAAGAGGAAAAGTCACCTGGGGCTTTAACTGAGTTAGACTCACCACTAGCTCGTTCATTGGTACAAGATACCAACATTTCCCCTGAAGAGAGACGCTTGTCCAGTTCACCTTGCCCAACTACCGATCTTGTATTTAAATCGGAATTAACGTCATCTAAGCATGACAGTTCAGGTGAGACTCCAGACCTTGCAGAAGAACAAAAGGCCTGGAAGTCATTAACCCATTCCATCAGTCCCAGAGAAATCCCCACTTCATGAAGCATGACACGCTGCTTATTGTCCTTACATTCAGTCAAGATAGCTGCAGGAACATTGCTCACAAAATATTGCAATCCAGCAATCAATACATCTGCAGCAAAACTGCAAAATTCAATTGGAAGATAACTCAAACATTCAAGTATAAACTGTGCCATTACACGAGCTGCTTTATTTTGTATGCTCCTATTCTTGGGTAAATTGCTAGTTAAATCACTTGATGAGCTTTTCACAACAGTATGCAGATCCGATGATATATTTCCATGCATTGGTGGATTCCTATCATTATGCAATTCCATTTGCAGATAATTATTAATAATAACTTCAAAGGCTTGTCGTGCATGGCACTTTAGAAGTGATAGGGGAACATTCTGTTCACCACCATATAATGCAATCAAAGACAACAATTGTACTGTTGTTTCAAAGGAAGATCCTCGAATGAAAACTTTTAAGAAAGAGTCCACAGTAGCTGAATGGTCTATACGAATAACCTTGCCATCCTTGGTAATCAAGCACAACAATTCTTTGGTGTTGACTTCTTTTAACAACCACTCCACAATCGAACCAAGAGAAGGAGCAAACAAAATGTCCCAATGCAACAACATTCTTAAATCAATCATCATAGGTGCCTTAAGTATTGCATCAATGGCATCCTTGGTAGTAACTGCAGCAACCATTCCTTCCATTGTTGATGTATTAGTAGAAGGTTCACTGAGTTCTTCCGCTTTTTTCTCATATTCAGCCGGCGAGTCACACACACGATTCAATCTTGACAGTGGGATAGAAAACAAAACAGAAGTTGAAGATAAGCTGCATCTATTTTCTCGTAGAATATTTGCACAACTTGCCATAACATCACTGTTTACTAGTTTAAAGCATACTAAAGGAAACTGCTTTGCTAGCAACTCGGAAACGTTCTGCATGCTTATAGTTTCATTTTCTGGCAGACTATTTACAACTTGTGATAGTAAAGCCTCCAACTCAATTCGCAGCAGGTATGCATCCAAAGAAACATTTTCTGGTAAGTCACCCATGATGCACTTTTGTAATGTTTGAGGTAACATGTGCATATATTTCTCTAAAAACATTAAAAATTCTCCATGACCAAGGGATTCAAACTTTTTAACGTTATATTGTTCACCTAACCAATTCTCACACTTGAAAAGCATCCTTAAGATATGAAATCTGCTTTCAGGAGAAGTACTTTTATAACTTAAGGCGCCATCCTCCAAATATCCAGAAATTTTCTTTACAACATCTTCAGCTCTGACATCTATACAAGTGAAACATAGAAAGAGTGAATAACAGCAGATAAACAAACACCACAATCTTGATGTGTAAGGCGATAGAAGACGCCATCATTTTAGATTTTAGCAAGCTCCTATGCCACAAAATAAACTAAGATAGTTCCTGAGATCATGTGTTAACTTAAAAAATCGGCTGACTATAAGGAATAGATATATCATGTTTATGGTTCTTATAAATATCACATAAATAGGATTAAGCAACAAAATTTCAGGTGACCATAGAGAGGTGACTCTTTAACACAACAGATAATGCACTGACATCAGTCCCGCTTACGTTGATGTGAAAATACTCGAAAAGCAAGTGCCATTAGTTAGGAATGATCACAAGGTTTTAAATGGAAGTTGTTCTTTTCAAACTAGAATTGTACAGCAGAAGTGTGGCTATCTGTATATCGAACTGTTTCGATGAGGGAACTTACAAAAAATAGCAAGAAGAAAATCATTAAAACACTTATCAATATTAGAGCGGTTTCTGAAACATAAACGGTTTACCATTTTTATGTGTAAGAAGTTTTTTTGCTGAAACAGCAACATCCTTCTTAGCTGGCACAACATCAATACTAATGTAATCAGCTGATTCAACATCCTTTTCGGTGCTTTGTTGGCTTAAAGTTTGGAAAGTATCATACATATCATCACCTATCCCAAATCTAATACAAGTCACCTGTAAGAACCAGATGCCAGTTAATATCAAGTTAACCTTCAATAAGAAGGACAAGGTGGTGCGCAGCAACCAAAAGCCTTCGGTACAAGGGATATGAACGGTCTAATTTTCATAACTAGAATATGCAATCAACACATAAATGGACCTGAAATAGTGCAGTGAGAAAATGTAATAGAGAGTACGCATCCTAAACATCTGAACAAAATTATCAAACCCCAAAATGATGTAAAACTAAAAATTGGTGGCGGATTACTACAAAACGAAATCAAAATGACATTCTACACACTTTTGATCAATAATAAATAAACAGGTTTGTATTGACATGCCACCTAATAAACATGATGGTATGAGAACTACTTCAGAAAAAGTAAATTTGGTTTTATATATATACTACAATCCAGGGAGAACAATGAATTGCTTAATCAAACACTGCACACTCAAAAGATAACGTGGAACAAACTCAGACCAAATATTGAAAGCTAAAAATTATATAGATACTCACAGCTGCACAGAGCAGTCCAGTAAACGGGTATGAAGTAAACATTTTTTTCACTTTCCGCTTTTTCTTAGTATTGTAACACTGAAGCATCCTCTCAAGAACCTAATTACAGAAGTAACTGGTGTCAGATACTTTTATATAGGAAAAGATAACATCAAGAAGATAAGTTAAAAAATAAATAAACAGCGAAATAGAGAGGAAAGTAAAGAAGAAAAGTAAGAATTGGTAAGAATAAGAGTTTGCCACAAGCCTAATAACAGCCTAGCAGAGAATTACACATTTTCTCTATATGACATCAAATTATACATTGAAACCAGTTAGGAACTAAATTTTCTTCAGGAGATGATAACAAAGAATATACTGATTTTAACTTGAGGACCCAAAAGTTCACACATTTTACAAGGACATTATCAAAATTAAGAAACTCATGAACTGGACAACTTTTCTGACACAAGAAAATAAAAGGAAAAAAAAACCTACAATACCTATTACCTAGGTAGAAACTGATCATTCATCATACCAAGGTATCCTTGAGAAAGTGGTATCTGGCATATGTATTATCTCACTGGATAAATTAAGCTCTATACTTCTAATAAAAACAACCGTGTGATGCCAATATGACTACAGTTATTCAGTCCTAACATTAGGATACAAAATTAACTTAAGGCTTTAGTTTATATTATGGAAACCTAAAGCCCAAAATGTATACAAATTAATGATGGAAGGTCAAACTCATAACACCCTGAATGATCTAATAGTTCTCTGTCAAATAAGCTGTTGGAAATGATTCCCACCATCACTAGATTCAACCAAATGCATGATGAAAAGTGTTAATGAGAGGTTAAAAGTGCATAATATGAATATTTCTTTAGCCATGCATAGAATCAAGATATTACCTCATCTATATTGTTCAATCGGCACGCGTCCTTCCAAGTTGCACAGAACACCTTTAGTGATTCAGGGGAAAGTAAATGAACACCTGTACCCTCATTACCAGAGATCTTATTATTGACATTTCCATCGAACCTATTTCCTTTACGCATCTTACGAGGCAAAGAAGTATTGGAACTCATGTTTTCAAATCTTCTCTTTCCTTGGGAAAGCCCGGTATCAACATTGCTTCTTATACCACCAGCCCCAGATGCTGCTTCATTTTTTAATCCTAGCCTGTTCTTCTCTTCAGTCACAGACGGGTAAGGACAGCCACTGACACGGTCGGGTGTAACATTAGGCAGCGACATACTGTTGTTGCTATCTATATTATTTTCATCCCGTTTCTGCTGGTATTCATCAGATCCACTGCTATCATCGTCATCATCTGAACTTGATGCAAATCTTGTGTATTTGCCACAAAATTGAGCATTTTCCGAAGAAAACTCCTCCATGCGCTGGGATATTGCAGTAAAATGTTCATCCAAGTCTTTCTTCTTTGAAGAAAAAAGCGGCCGCTTACTACTCTTTTTAAGAGATGTCGTTTTCATTTTCTCAAAACATTTGTCAAGTACTCTATCTTCTGATTGCCTCGCCCGTTTCATATGATTAATAAATTCTCTGTACACAAACAAATAAACTGCTTGAGAAATTAATAAAACTAATGACACAAATATTAAGCAAGCGGACTGTTTTCTATACAAACTAGAGAAGGGTTCACCCTCATATCAGATAACAATATTATTAATCATTGGATTTAGTCGGGAAAAAATTACATGGAAATTGTGTTATTTATAAAATTCAGAAATGGATACAAAAATGGTTCAGATTAGACAAAAAACACTGCCATGTAAACATAGCAAACAAAAAAAGAAGATCCAGTCTAAAATCACCATGTTTAAATTCAAATACTATGTTTATTGATTATTAAACAAACTTTAATACCATGACAGTAATAAAATGTACCAATGAACCAAAAAATTTATGACATACTTGAAGTCTTGAACAAGCACACAGAGCTTTTCCTTGCCACCGGCAGATTTCTTTCTGGAAACAAAATCCAAAAAGTTACCAACATTTACTTTTTTCTTTCGGTGACTATCAATGAACTCACAAAGGCAATAGATTATCTCCTCAGTTTTGATTCTGTGAAATTCTGTGAGATCAGAACTCACAGAAAAGTAATTCACAACAAGTGGGTGTCTTAACAAAGGACCCAATCCCAGCGCTTCAAACCCTTCAACTCCCTCACTCTCGCAAATCGCCGCCTCTAAATCATACAGAGAAGTAATTCTTCTAACAGCGACAAAGCAGTGGATGAATGAATTGACCTTTAATGATAAGGAGGCGGGAAATCAAAACAGCTATGAGTTCCATATGTAATAAAACAAAGACAAAATCCGCATGATAGCATTACTAAATTGCAACACCCTTTACTCTGTGTTTGCTGGCAAAAATTAAAATGGTTTAGCTTAAATTCAACAGTCAACAATGGTTATTGCCATAGCTTTGAACAATTCAGACGTATTAGCTCAATGTATACCATCTTCATCAGTTATTTGAATAGCATCCATTTACCACGGAGTTATTGCCCTAGCTTTGAACATGGTGTTTTACACGTTTATTTTATTATAAACATCAGCAAGATTATATTTTTTTGTAAATAAATCGTTTAATTTTAATAAATATTAATAAATATTAACGACAAATTCATAACTCTAAGCAATGATTTAATCGGCATACCTTCCGTTCAATACCCAGTAACCTATTCAAAGAAGGCACTTGCTGCATCTGAAACCCCAAATTGTCCCAGGAATCCACTCTGATCTTGACCAAAGCCTCCTGTGAAACCTTCCACGCGGAAACATTCTCACCCGCCTCCAACAATTCGTTCTGAGCCCTCATCGCCGCCGCATCAACTTTCTGAATCATCTCGTTCTGCACGTGCTGTTGCGAAAATTTAGCGTTGTTGCTACCATTAGCCGGCGGCGCTTGAATATTACTGAAGTGCAACTGCTGCGGTATCTGCGGAAAAGCGGCAGGGTTTTGCAGGAAGGGATTCGGATGAGGCAAAAATGTAGGGTGTTGTTGGGGGTGGTAGAAATTGGGATTCAGGTGAATTTGTTGCTGTTGCGAGGGTTGCGCTACTCCGCGGTCGCCGTGGACAGGACGGAACGGCGGCGAGGGTTGCGTTACTCCGAGGCCGCCGCCGCCAGGACGGAAGGGCGGTGATGGTTGCGCTACTCCGAGGCCGCCGCCGCCGCCAGGACGGAAGGGCGGTGAGGGTTGCCCTACTCCGAGGCTGCCGCCGCCAGGACGGAAGGGCGGTGAGGGTTGAGCTACTCCGAGGCCGCCGCCGCCAGGACGGAAGGGCGGTGATGGTTGAGCTACTCCGAGGCCGCCGCCGCCAGGACGGAAGGGCGGTGATGGTTGCGCTACTCCGCGGCCGTCGCCGCCAGGACGGAAGGGCGGTGACTGTCCGTACATTAGAGAAAAGAGGCAAAAGGGTTTCTAGGATTGGCGGGTTTGCTGGGACCAAATTTACATATTTATAGAGGTCAACTAATTTAATGAAAAGTACGATTTAGTCCTCATAAGAAGTATACCGTAATTGTCCTCGATTCTAATATACGGGATCTATATTTTTCCAATTTAATTTAATTATAATCATTAATCATATTGAGTTTTTGATCTAGTTTGATCTCTCTTAAAAACTAAAATCTCGAAATTATACTAAAGAGAAAAAACAACACAGAATGGTTCATAAAAAAATACTGTGTATTTGTTCTGCCAAAAAACTTCATTTTTCATACTGTATAAATTTTCGAAGTGCATATGCATACATTGATGTGAATAAGTGATACTAATTCAGTGAAGCTAACTCTACCCTAATAAGATTATAAGAAGCCCTTTCAACTACAAAGAATAGCAATGTCATATTCCTGTCGAAAAGCTATTTCACTCTCTTGGCACCACCATCGCTAACTTCAGATTACCCAGCTGGCACAGTCTCGCCGGGTTCTTGTAAACCGTGACCTTCGCCATATTCTCATCTGCTAGAGACACATGTGCAATGCTGAAGGACTCACCTTTCTCGATCGCAAACTGCCACTCCTTCAACGATATCAAGAACCAATTCTTCATCCAGGATTTGGTCGCTTTAACCTCCACATACTCCCGACTACTTTCATCACCCCCCAAGACGATATCATAAGGAAGCCCAGTCTCACTAGTCTCGTTTACCCATGTTACAAATGGGTCCCCCACTTTCTCGACAAAGTACTTAAACGCCACGGACTCCCCAAGTCTCCCTGTAACCATCGCCTGCTGCTGCTGTGCAGACAACAATGATGACCCCTGATTTCTCCCACCACGATCAGCAGTATCGACCGACAAATTCGTGTCAACCTCGATATTAGTGTCTCTAGCCAACATAATATCAGAATTTTTTAGACTTCTTTCCAGAGAATTCCCCTTGTCTCCAAATGTTGTTTTCCAGCCAACCGGCGGCCAGCTGGAGTGAATGCCTGGTCTCCTCTTAAGCAGTGAAGACTTCTGTTCCTCGCCATTCAGAGGGAGGCAATTTTCCAGCAGTTTACTATTTTTATCGTTCTCAATTGGTGAAAGGGACCAAATAGATTCCTCGGCAGGGAGTTTGGGCACCTTTTGGCTGTTCACTATGTAAAACTCTGTCAGCTCTTCGGATGTGCCTGAATCGGCTATAGTAGTAAGAATCTGGAGGAAATCAACTAAGTGTAGGTCCTCCGGAGCCTGACCAAGCAGTAAAGAGGTCAACTCGAGGAATACTGAACGTGTGTCTGATTCCCGGGCGCAGTACAATATGTTGTCCTGTAAATTGTTGATCAAGAAAATTGTTATTACATTTAAATGGAATCAACATCAATAAGAGGGCAAACCTCGTGACTCATGAGTTAGGATATGATGTAGCCTGTAAGTAGTACCTCAATAAGGCAATTACACTGGTGTCTTTTCCTTGATGTAATCTCACGTTTCTTTTTTACGTTCCTATAGAACAATTTTTCAACCACAAAAATCTTCAAATGTTTAAGATCCTTGAAATCAGATTGCTTGAGTTGAAAATATTTGTCAGGGTACGCATTATAAATGTAGCGTTGAGCATAAGGAAGAACCCAGTTCACCAAAGAAAACATGAAACTAGAGTCTGCTTGGCCAAAGCAAATTGGTTCGCGAGTTACAATCTGAAAAAAAGAAAAGACTGGATTTGCTAAGGGCATACCATACAAAATACTTGAATGAGCAGACATATCCAAATACTTTAAAATTTTACCCCGTGAACAATAAAACAAATAAAAAGATTTTTCAAGTAAACAGTAGTGCAAGTTGTGGATGACCAGTTAGAAAAGTGCAGAAGCAAACTTCAATATTTGTATTCTTCTAATAGTTGGTTCACGGTGTGTGCTAATCCAAAATGTAGCTTTAGTATAAAAAAATGTACCCACACTTCATATTTTCTAAGGGAAGAAAAAATATGATATTCAAGGACATAATACCCCAACTATGCATAAAATTTACATAAATTACTACTAGTAGTAGTATTATTTTGTTTATATTAATAATAAGGATTAAGGCTAGTTTAGTCTGATAACTAGAAAAGGCAAAAAAAACTATATAAGTAATATAGATTGCCACCCGGCTGATGATTTAACACCTATGTTTGAGCTCGAACACTAGTTGGGCCTCAATCATGCAGGCCAACTAAGCTTGTGAGTCAGCTCAATTCATTTTGTATGAGTATCCATGGAAAACTTGGAAAAAAACAAACTTAAATGTAATAATTCACTGTCAGAAAATATTGTAATTCAAATAAACCATAGGTAGAGTGAAGAAAAAAATTGGAAAATAAAACAGACAAGTGATTGGGGAAAATAAAAAATAAAAATAATAAGTTGGGGAAAAGAACAGAAATCCCATGAAAATATGTTGAAAAAGATAGTATAAAAAATTCAAGGAAACGTGGTCTGATTGGATAAAAATACAACAAAAAAACATCATTCCCTTCTTTATAAATATTGAAACTGTTGAGCTACACTTCTGCATTTATTTATAATTTTTTATTTTAGTTATTATTTAATAACTTTATGTTTTCCAAATAAGGTAGCATTGGCTATGCCGCTCTGTAGCTATAACCATCCATTTATAATACTAGTAATAGAACGTAAGCACTAGAACAATGATATTTCCCAATGCAAAAAAATAGTATTGGAACTCATGTACCTCATTACCAGAGTTCTTATTATTGAGATCTTCACCGAACTTATTTATTTTACGCATCTTGCGAGGCAAGGAAGGACTGGAACTAATGTTTTCAAATTTTCTCTTTCCTTTGGAAAGCTCGGTACCCACATTGCTTCTTATACGACAAGATCCAGATAGCCTGTTCATCTCTTCATTCGCAGACGGGTAAGGACAGCCACTGACACGGTTGGATGTAACATTAGGCAGTGACAAACCGCAGTTGATCTCTATATTATTTTCATCCCGATTCTGGTTGTATTCATCAGCTTCACCGCCATCATTATCTTCATCTGAACTTGATGATGCAATTCTTGTGTGTTTGCCACAAAATCGAGTATTTTTCGAGGAAACAAGTGGGGGCTTACTACTCTTTTTAAGAGGGGTCGTTTTCATTTCCTCAAAACATTTGTCAAGTAATCTATCTTCTGATTGTCTCACCCGTTGAATAAGATCAATATATTCGCTGTACACAAAAGTAAAACTGCTTGAGAAATTATTTAAAGAACAAAAGACTGTAATACTAAGCAAATGGGCTGTTCTTCCATTCGTACTAGAGAATAGAGGGAACTCAATATTTCTACTTAAAAGGAATAGTAGTTACTAAATGCTGTCAGTTACATGCAATACAGCCACAATTTTTCAAAACTGCAATGAAAGCCTTTTGCCATCCAAAAAAGTGTTGTTGCAGAAAATAAGAACTAAAAATAAAATGTGGTATCACCTCATGTCAGGTCACACTATTATTTATCGTTGGATTTAGTCGGGAAAAAATACGTGCAAACTGTGTTCTTTCGAAATTCAAAAATTAAAAAGTTGTTCAGCTTTAGACAAAATGAACTGCCTGATAAATTTAGCAGACAAAACAAGAAAAGCTAGTCTAAATAACCAACTTTAAAAGAGAACACACTTTAATACCAGAAAAATAAATGACATACTTGAAGTCTTGGACACGCACACATAAGTTTTCCTGGCCACCGACAGATTTCTTTTCAGAAACAAAATCCAAAAAGGTATCAACTTCCATTTCTTTCTTTTTGCGACTATTAATGAACTCACATAGACAAGAAATTATCTCCTCGGTTTTGATTCTGCAAGTTTCTGTCAAATCAGAACTCACAGAAAAGTAATGCACAACAAGTGGGTGTCTTAACAAAGGACCCAACCCCAGCTCTTCAAACCGTTCAATGCTCTCACTCTCGCAAATTGCTATTTCCAAATCATGCAGAGAAGTAATTCTTCTAACAGCGACAAAGCAGTGGATGAATGCATCGACCTTTAACGATGCGGGAAATTATAACAGCTATGAGTTCCATAAAAAAACATGAAAAATACAGAAATACAAAATCTGCATTGTTAGCATAGCATTAATAAACTGCAACACCCTATACTCTTTGTGTCTGCATGTTTAGCTGAAATTCAGTAGTCAGCAATGGTTTCATTTAGTGATATCCTTTGTCGAAACTTATTTTCTGAATCTCTGTCCTATGAAAAACAAGAATATCAAAAATTAAGTCGTAATTGGAAGACTCACAAAAACTCATTTTCAAAGTGTAGCATCTTCATCAGCTACCCATGGAATCTAAATAGTTATTTGAATACCACCGATTCCTCTCACCAATATAAACTAATTCCTCTTTTAGACAATGATTTTAACATTATCTTTTTCGCAAATAACCCCATCCAACTTTTCCAACACAATACAAATACGACAAACGATAACTACAAGCAATAATTTAATCTGCAAATACCTTCTGTTCAATGCCCAGTAGTCGATTCAAAGAAGGCACTTGCTGCATCTCCAACCCCAACTTGTCCCAGGAACCCACTCCGACCTTTACCAAAGCCTCCTGCGAAACCTTCCACGCGGAAACATTCCCTCCCGCCTCCAACAGCTCATTATGAGCCCTCTTCGCCACCGCATCGACTTTCTCAATCATCTCGCTCTGCACGTGCTGTTGCGGAATGTTGACGTTGTTGCTCCCATTGGCCGGCGGCCTTTGAATATTACTGATGTCGGGATTAATTTGAAAGGGTACATTACTGAAAGAAAACTGATGTGGTATCTGCGGAAAAGCGATAGGATTTTGCAGGAAGGGATTCTGATGGAGCATAAACATGGGGTGTTGTTGGAGGGGGAAGAAATTGGGGTTTGGGAAGTTATTAGGGTTCAGGTGAATTTGCGAGGGTTGCGTTACTCCGCTGACCTGGCCGCCGCCGCCAGGACGGAAGGGCGGTGAGTGCCCGTACATTAGAGAGAGGGGCGAAAGGGTTTCTGGGATTGGCGGGTATGCTGTGACCAAATTTACGAATTTATAGTGGTGGACGAATTTATTAAAATTACGATTTAGTCCTCATAAGGATTTGCTTTGCATAGTTGCGCGCCGCGTGAGTATTGCGATACAATTTAGAAGTTTTGAGATAGGAAGCTATGCCATGTCAAAAATTATTAATCTTTACTTCAAAAACTTCTAATAAGCCTATTTTCAATTTATTTATATTATATTTTATATTCTAATCATTATTTTATTATACAAATAATAATAAAATCCTCACCTAATAAGCCAATTTTCAATTTATTTATATTATATTTTATATTCTAAACATTATTTTATTACAAAAATAATAATAAAATCTTCACGTCTTTTAATTCTACTCGGGTAGAAGTACTTTTACCCTAAACTCTTCACTCATGCCACACCCTATTCGGGTAGAAGTACTTCTACCCATTTTTGGGTAAAAGATAGAAATACATATAAATTTCTATATCGAAGATGGTGCAAGGTAATCTTTTTTTCAGCAGTTGGAATTTACCCTTTTAGTGAATTTAATACATTAACTAGTATTACATCAAAGCAAATATTTTTCATCGCGATTGTTTTATAAAAATTAAAGTGAATAGTAAAAGTGTGAAAGTTGATAGTGAAAAATATAAAGTAAAACTATTAATTTAATGCTGATAAAATTGAGTTGGTTAATGAAGCAAGCCATGATTATCAACAATTTTTTTGTTGTATTTTTCTATGATAAATGATTTTGAGGTAATAATTAGTATAAAATACAATTTAAAATAGTAGAAAAAACAAAAAAACAAAAAGAGATGATTTACAAAAATTGTTTAATACTAATTTAAGTTTATTATGTTGTACTCGTATTTTGATTAACAAGCAGGACTAAAAGTAAAGTTGACTACATTTCTATTTTTATTTAGAAAAGTTGCCCAAGCGCTTGGAGAGGATGTCGAGGTTGCGGTACCGAGACGGGAGAGGGGACGGCGGTGGCCGGAAGGGTTGGTAGATTTGTTTATTATTATTATTATTATTATTATTATTATTATTATTATTATTATTATTATTATTATTATTATTACTCTGACAAGTCCTGGTGTAAGAGGAAGACGGCGGAATAATGAGGGCGGAGACTGAGAGTGGTTTCGATGGCGGATTTGGCGGCTGCTGTGGAGAGTGGAGAAGGCAGGCGGTGGCGGGGGAAGAGAGATGAGAGAGAAAGTGGACGGTGAGTGATAACATGGTGAAGAAGATGACTGCGGAGAAACGTTATCCTTCTTCTCAGTGCTTCATGGTTATGAATCAGATTCTATTTGCTGTAATTTGGTATAATGTTATATTGCATAAAAAAAAATGTATACAGAAGTTGCAATGCAAAATGTATACTGAAAATTCGCAAAACACAACCGAATTTCATTGCATAAAACTCATATTTTGCTGTTACACATTGGAATATAAGGTAATCCATGAACCAACATGAAAAATCACATTAAAAGAAAGTACTGAAAGTGGAGTTCCTCAGTTTCTGTCAAAAAACGAAAAAAGTTACCACTGGATACATCCAAATGCAAATAAAACATTTATTACAGTACATGATCTCCACAGGTTACATAGTGTCCTCGTTGAAATTAACTGCAATGTCCCAATAATGACCAACACCGTGATCAGAAAAGAATCTCCGAGCAGCTGTCTCAGTTCTGCATTCCTGGACGAAAAATCTTTTAAAGCTTTGTTTAGCAACACTTCCCTGCCAAACAAGAGTACATTTGTTGAGGGGCTTCTCCTCCTCGTCATTGTCATCCTCCTCTTCCTTCTTAACAGCAGCTGTCCAATCAATCCTCCTGAGCATAAGCTTTCCATATCTCTTGATTGGTTTGGCACCACCTTCGACAACAACAACACTAATCCCTTCTGATATCATTGCACATCCAGTGAGCCTGTTCTCCTGAGCATTCTTATCGACTTTGGAACGAGCCTGTGGGTGGGAGAGGTCATTTATCTTGTAAACTGACACAATTGTATCCACTGCATTCGCATCTTCAAAGAGCTTTCTCACTTTCTTTTCACGGCGCTCAGCTGGAGTGAGCTTACGGGCAATGTTCCTGTCAGTATGAGCTTGCTTGCGCTCGGCAGCAGCATTTCTTATTGCCATTTCAAGCCTGGTGGGATCCTGGGTAGCTTCGGAACCAAGAACTTTCATGAGGTTGCTTATTTTTACTTTAGGTTTCGGTGGCTCTAACACACCTAATCTAATCATCTCCTGCTTCTCTTTCTCCCTCTCCAATCGACACTGTGTGCGTAACTTCTTCTGTTCCTTCTTGGTCAGCTTCCCAGGTTGAGGTGGAGGAGGTGCTGGTTCAGCAGGAGGTTCGATTGGACGAGGGTGTTGAACATATTTATTGATCTTCTCCATCTTGATCTTTTCATCCTTTATGTCACCATCAATCATATCACCATAAGTACCAGGTTGTAGAAACACCACATCCCTGGAAGCCAAAGTTAAGAGTTGTTTAATAATAACAAACATAATGCACACATATAAATGAACTAATGTGTAGATGAGCATCTCGCACTATATATTTATAAATATAAATCATTGAGAATATGGATGAAATTAAAACCGACAATTAAACTTCTTGCAAGTTTCAACAACATGAAATACCAAAACAATACCAAATCAGGAGATATTCTATAACAGCATTGAAGATAACTTTCACATGATTTCTTCTCATTAACACATAATCACATGATTTTCAGAAGAAAAAAATGTGAAAACTGAAAAAACAATTATTAAAAAAATTTGAAAATTGAATTAAAGAGTTAACTTACCACCACTCGATATCAGGGATTGGCTCCTTGGGTTTTTCTTTGGTTATCACCCTCTCTCCGACTTCAATCAAATTTGGGTTTATGTCAGGCTCTGCTTTTAACTTAGCGAACTGTGCTTGCTTTGCTTTTAGCTCTTTCGCTTTGGCTTCCCCAAATTGCGTCTTTGAAAACCAATGTTGAGAAAAATTAGAGTGAGATACTGAGATCTAGTAGGTGTAAAAAAAGGTCATTATAACAATATTTGGGAGAAATAAGAAATACCTTCAATCTAATGACTTCTGCTTCTTTTGACCACTTGCCTTCCTCAACAAACTGAAAAGACATCTTCTTAGGCCTCAATATTTTATTTTTATCAATCCCCATCCTCGCATCAAAATGAGGATTTTTATCCGGATCCAGATCAAGTTCAGGTTTAAGAATTTGAAAGGCTTCTTTCTTTTGCTTGTTGATATTCACCTAAGGGTTCACCGACAAGCAAAGCAGAAAATGAAACGTCAAATAAAAAATAAAAGATAAAATGATACAAGGAAGTTTATATAATGTCATATAGATTTGAGTTATTTTCACTTTTTATAACTGAAACATGTTTCAGCAAGTTTTATTTGTCATGCAATACTTTTGCTATACCTTTAGAGTACTCAAGCTGTTTACTTTTGGAACATTCACCACATTGCCATGCTCATCCACTTCCCTGCCTAGTGCATCTAGAAGAAGTTTAGGTGCTTTTGAAGGCTTTGGTTGAATGGTGATTTCTGCGCTCAGTTGCCCTGGAAACATGTTTACGAGGGGACCGAATTCTGGGTCTTGTCTAAATCCCAATTTGGCAGCTACCTCATGAGCACGTTTTACAGATTCGTAATTATCTGCCGTGCATCCAGGAATATGAGGCAAACCACCCTGCGTCAGAGTGGCAGAAGTTGACGTGACAATAGGTAAAGTTGAAGTGCTAGGCGTAACTCCAGCAGGAGTGACAGGAACAGGTGTCGGAACTCGTGCACTAACATCGCCTTTAGGTCCAGCATCTCTGTTCAACTACAAAAGATGAACGAAAGGAATTCTCAGGGATCATACCCAAGTTTAATACACAAATTAATAATAAAGAATTCATGGAACAGACAGTTAATGGACTTACTGAAGGAATCTTCTTCATTCTTTGTGCAAGGTCCTTCTGCATTTGTAATGCCCTCTTAGCTTTTGCTATAGCATCAAGGGAAAACCCCCCACTCTTGCCGGAATCTGAACTTGTCGTATCTGTACTGGATTTCCCAAGAGCCTCATAAGATCTGCTAATATTAACTCCCTTATTTTCATTTGTCTTTGTAGTTGAATATACCTTAGTAGTTGGAGAACTGCTACGAGCTACAGAAGTCTCAGGTGATCTGCTAGGAAGTGTTGTGATTGATTCAGTTGCAACACCCTGCAAGTATAGTATTGCCATATATAATATATCAGAACCCAGGCCGAGAATAGATCAAGCTCTCAAAAAACGCATGGTCAAGGGTAAGACTGTACTGTGTTAGAGATTAGTTAAAAGGAACACCAAGAACATGATTAACACAATAATAAACAATTTTCCAAAATGTGCATATCATGATTAACACAATAATAAACAATTTTCCAAAATGTGCATATCATCATCATTGCATAGTTGATTTGACAGTATTAGAACAATCAAAATCGCTCACAGCTCGATAATTTAACATGGATAAACAAAAAAAAAATGCAACCAATTACCCTCAACCTTGCACGAAGCCAGCGAAATGCCCGAAGGAATACATACAGTACAGGTTTAAACATCGAAATTGCAACAAATTGAAAGTATAAACTCACATTGGCAGCACCAGAAGCATTCCCGCTATCTCGGGACTCATCTTTTTTCACAGACTTCTTCCCTTGAACATCATCCTCAAATCCACGCTTCTCCTTCCCATTGTCTTCATGTACCCTGGATCTCTTATCGCTTCTCTCCTCACTCTCCCCTCTCTCCTTCCTCTTTTTCCTCTCGGCCGAATGAGACCTTTCGCGCTCCCGCACGCGCCGCGTATCCCGATCTCTGCTTCCTTCTCGTTCAGACCGACGGCGAGGGTGTTCATCGTGCTTGGACCGATGGTGGTGGTGGTGATGGTCTTTGGGCGTCTCTCTATCCCGATGTGAATCGGATTCTCTTCGCTTACGGGTCGAGTTTTCCTTGTCCACCATGGTGAGGTTAGGGTTTCTCTTTTCTCGAAGACAATTGTGAATTAGTATCTTACTAGCACTATCTATTTATCCTTCTCCAAGACGGAAGGGCGGTGAGTACCCGTACATTACAGAGAGGGGCGAAAGGGTTTCTGGGATTGGCGGGTATGTTATGCTGGCACCAAATTTACGAATTTATAGTGGTGGGCGAATTTATCAAAATTACGATTTAGTCCTCATAAGGATTTGCTTTGTTGCATAGTTGTATACGAATCAACAGTAGAATACCGTAATTGCCCTGGCATACTAATGTAGATCCTTATAAGTTATAACAGTAGTTGGGATCCATCAAAACAAATACTAGTATTTTTCATCGCGATAAAATTAAAGTGAATGGTAAAAGTGTGAAAGTTGATAGTGAAAAATATAAAGTAAAACTATTAATTTAATTTTTTTTGTTATAAATGATTTTGAGGTAATAATTAAGTATAAAATACAATTTAAAATAGTAGAAAAAAAAAAGAAAAAAAAAAGTGATTTACCAAAATTGTTTAATTCTAATATTTTAAGTTTATTATGTTGTACATTTCTATTTTTATTTAGATATGCAACCACGCAATTTGTGTGGCCTTTCAAAACGGCCATTTCAAATTTTCAATAACACTGCTCTGTCCTTTTTTTTTCTTTTAATCTTTTTCTCTCATGGTAGGATTTAAACTTGAAATTCGAAAAACAGCCCCTCAAGTTTTATCTAATTACAAAGTGTGCTCTTTTCAATTTCAGAGATTACATTGTGACCACAATATTTGCCCAATCAACGTAAAATCGACCTACTCGTGACTTCTTTGTCGTAAAACTGAAAGTGCCCTCGTCAACATGTACTCAAGATGTGGTTTGACGAGGCATCAAGCATCCGAATATTGTTGTTTATGCGAAATAAAAGCTCAATCCAGTAATATGCAAACGAATCACGACGCACATGCATTGTAGTCTGGTAGATAGGCTAATAACAGTCGACAGATTTCCGCAAAAACTTTTTTCTAAGGTCACCCTGCCTGTTTTGCCAATGTTATTCGATACGAACTTTTCGTGTCGAGTATTAGTGATTAGAGTTTATATACTGTCAAATGTCAAACTCACTCACTCTGCCTGAATCACCATCAGCTCTCTACTCTCTAGCATTCCTAATGCGCCTCCTGCGAAGGTACAAGCCGAACCACACAGCAAGCGCAACGTTCCCGGACACTATCATAATATCCCAGTTACCAGCTGGGGTAGGAATAGAAACCAAGTAAGGTAATTAGTAATAACCAAAGTCTTTTGTTAATTAGTAGTGCCAAGAAAAATCACATTAAAGAGCCTATTCGGAAGAAATCATGAGGGACGGAAGCGTAAATGGCTCCAAATATCATCTGCAAAACAAATAAGAATCCCTCACATTACCAAATGAGTTATTGCATCGATCAACAACCAAATGAGCACAGTTTTATGCTGCGTTGAAAAAATACTGAAAATAGATACTCTTATCCAGTATAAACATGGCTCAAGCTGAGCAGACAAGAAAATCCGGGTATACATATAAAATAGCCAAACAAGATAAGGATATAATCACACGTCCAAATTCTAATCAGCTTCTTGCAATCCTAATTTTGTTGCCGGGTTTCCTTTACATTCATTTTTAGGCAAAATGAAAATGTATAGATACTTGTAGGAAAGGACCAGGAAATAAGGATCCCCAAACCTTTTCAAACCCTCATAGTCAGAATTAGGTTCTCAAGAGGACAAAAACAGCTCTAGTGAACATATAAGTTTTCAAGAAGCCAAAACCAACTCTAGTGAACATTTTTATGACCTATATAAATCACTTCGACCACTAGTTATCTTTCTTCAGGGAGAATTAAAAATCTGTCATGTGAACCCGCGTCAAATTTTAACTTCAATTTTCAGACTAACTCAAAGAGGACTTTCAAGTTACAACTAGAATCTCTGCTCACAGAACCCATAAAAGGGGGAAAAAGAGAGTTAAAATACAATAAATAAATAAATAAATCCATATGTATGATTAACAAGGAACCATTAGTTCATGTAAGAAAAAAATATGGCTTCTGAATTATCTTCAAAAAGGAACTCCGGTGAAAACACAGTGACTGATGAAAGGGAGCTCAGCTCACCATTTCCTTCCCTTTTCAAATTATTTAGGTATAATTATTTAAATTTGAAAAAAAAAAAACAATCAAGGGAACAGAAGTAGCATAGGAGAATTTAGGATTTTTACAAGTTCTGCAACATTTATTTCTAATATAAACATTCTAATCACCACATCGAAGCACATGCATGGTAGATAGACTAATAACATTCGACAGTTCCGCAAAAACCATGTTTTAAGGTCACCCGACTAACAATCATTTGTACACAAGGACACCACCTATTTTGCCAATGTTATTCGATACGAAGTTGTTAAAGTATTATTTGCAAAAGTGGTAGATTTTATGTACTGTCAACCTCACTTACACTGGAAGCCCCATCATCAACTCTCTAGCATTTCTATCGCGCCTCCAGCGACGGTACAACTTGACAAAATATATGATGATCATCAGAGCAAGAGCCACATAGTCGCAATCATGCATATAACTCCAGGGACCTGGAATATTCCACTGACCTGGAGTAGGAGTAGAAACCAAGTAGTAATTAATAATAACCAAAGTCATTAGTTAATTAGTTAGTCCCAAGAAAATCACATTGAAGGAGTACCTAATTGGGAGAAATCAAATGGGATTGGGATGGACCAGTAAAGGGGTCCAAGTAACATCTGCAAAACAGATAAGAATCCTTCACATTACAAAACAAGCTATTGCATCGATCACAAAGCTAAAAGTTCAATTCTTTGAATAGCTTGATGACAAAGTCCGATTCTAGCGAGAATTTTGATAGATTTTGTACAACCTATATAGATCACTTCTACCACTAATTATCATTCTGCAGAGAGAATTAAAAAGTTGTCAAACTAAATGCATGTGGACCCTGGTGTCAAATTTTAACTTCAATTTTCGGAATAACTCAAAGAAGACTTTCACTTAGAATCTCTGACTCACAGAGCCCTTAAAAATAAATTATCAAAGGGGCAAAAGAGAGATAAAATACAAAAAATAAATAAAAATCCATATGTATGATTAACAAGAAACAATTAGTTTATGTAAGAAGAAAAATGGTTACTGAATTGTCTTGTATAAGGAACACTGGTGAAAAGCACAGTGGCTGATGAAAGGGAGGTCACCATTTCCAATGCCCTTCCCTTTTCAAATATGGAAATATGCAAGTACACTTAACTGAAATCAATCGCATTCGAAAGAAATTAGGGACGGGCCTGTCAGGATCCAGAATGTCACAGAAGAACCACTTATGGTAAAACAACCAAATAGCAGGAAGATTCTGTCAAAACAGAGGAAAGAAAAATCAAAGATCTAAGCAGAGACTAATTCGTAAGCAATATTATTAAAAGGTAATGCAAAATCAGCCATATACAGAAATATACTTCTTTGTTTATTTTTTTTTGGGTTTTTCTTTAACACAATGCCAATTGCAATCACCAAAGCACCAGGTTATCAATTGGTGTGGGAGTGGCGGAAATACATACACTAGAAATGGGTGTAGTGGAAAAGGATTTCGTATCGATGATTTGTTATAACGTCAGGATTTTTCTTATTTCTTAATCTCCCATAGCTCCAAATAAATGAACTTGCTAAACTTCTTCATAGACAAATCTCCAACATCAGACCTAAGACTGAGATTGTGATCGTCAACAACATTCATCAGTTCAAACTGTCAAAGCATTTATCAGTACAATAATACATTGTTGATAACTAGGCACAACTTTTATTCCTAAATAGGATAGATACTTGGATGGAGCAGCTAAGGGTTACTGGTATCTTTTAAGCTGCAAGCTTGTGGTCTAGGCAGATTATTATCCAAAATTGAATTATGAATTTAAACGGAACAAATAGAAATTATTTAGATCGAAAGCTATCTGATAATATTTGAAAACATTTTCAGACTCACCAGTATAAATCCTTTAATACTTTCCACATGTAAGCGGTTGTAGTCTCCAACACGGCGTAAGACCTTACGAATTTCTTCTTCACGTCTGTGATAGCATGATGCCTCTGGTGTCAGTTTAGTAATACTGAGCGAACACATGGGACACTTGCATGGCAGCAATGCGGGACTATAGTTCCAGTACTGCAGAATACAACCGCCTGTAAAACACAGTGTATCAATGTTATGAGGTAAAAACCTGAAAGCCACCATTTATACGAAGTAGATTCTAAATCGCGTAGTAGTTAATTCTTATTGGACAAAGAACCTGAACAAATGGTGCATATTACACCTATCGAATTGAATTTTGTTGTTCTAAGGAGTCGCAAATTGAGTAAGGCATACTAGTATCAAATATACATTAACACACGGTCGAAAATTCAGCACAAATTAAAGGCCTTAACAATGAAAAAACCAAAAACAATACACAACCTCCTGTGTACTCTTAAAATTCAAGAACTGATGAACAAGCAACTTCTTCGTGGTATTTTTTTTATTTTCATTTCTCTGATAAAATCATACACCGCGAACAAACATGTTGAAAGGACAAAAATAATACTCACCGCAGTACCAGTGACCACAAGGCGCGCGGCACGGAACATAGAAATCATCATGGCAGATAGGGCATACGTCATCAGCGGGTGGTTTTACCATCAACCTCTTCTTGTAGAAATCATCACCCTCGTCCGACGACGTCGTTTGAAGTGTCCTCTCGTCGCTCTCTCCATCGCCACCAGCTGCGGACTCTATATCCATCGGTTCCGGCTGCGGCGGCGGCGCCTCCCTTCCTCCGATAGTCTCTCCGATGGCTCCCGGAATCTGGTCGGTTTCTCGGGTTGGGGTTTTCATTTTCCTCCTCTTTAACCCATGGAAATTCATCTTTCCCTAGAATCTAGATTTCTCGCGCGGTGAATCAGTAATAAGATATGCATGAAACCCTAAAGCCCCAAATCGATTGCATCTCTTCAGCCCTATTTGAATTTCTATTTGTAAAAAAGATACGTTTTCTATTTTCCCCCTATTTAGTTTACTGTTTTTACAGTTTTGCCCTTATGAATTTCTATCTCGGGTTGGGGGTTTTCCCCGAATGACAAGGCAAATGCTACCCGTGATTTTACAAGTTGGGATAACGAAGGGGCAAAAGTGTAGTTATGTTAACTTCCGGGGCAAGTGCGCAATTTAGAAAACTATGTCTGCAGACTGCAGTTGCCTGTACAAGAATTAATAATCTCATTTTCCATCAGGCGTATTCGAGAGAAACTTAGAAGTCCAACGGGCCCAGCACACGTGAACCGTGTCTCATTTTCCATCGGGCGACGCCAGTTGTGAGTTGTGACATATGCCAACAAGGCCCAACGGGCCAGTAGGCCCAACACTCGTGAGTGAGCCGTGTCTAACTTTGCATCAGGCGACGTCAGCAGTGACGTATGACAATATGGACTTATAAATACACAAACCAACTTCAAATTCAATACACTCCTCAACACACACTCACTGACTCACCTAATCAAGTCTGCGAAAACAATGGCAGCAAAAGTGGGCAGGATGAAGCTGGGATCGCAGGGGCTGGAGGTGTCGAAGCAAGGTCTCGGATGCATGAGCATGTCGGGCCACTACGGCCCGGCCAAGCCCGAGCCCGACATGATCAAGCTCATCCACCACGCCATCGACTCCGGCGTCACGTTCTTCGACACATCCGACTACTACGGGCCCCACACCAACGAGATTCTACTCGGCAAGGTGCGTACAAGTTGTTACATTTTACGAGTTTGTTATTATTACAATCACGAAATGTATCGATTAATCGATGCAGGCTTTGAAAGGGGGGATGAGGGAAAAAGTGCAGATAGCAACCAAGTTTGGGGTCACGATCAAGGACGGACAGATGGAAGTGCGTGGGGACCCAGAGTACGTTAGGGCTTCGTGCGAGGCGAGCTTGAAGCGCCTAGGTGTCGACTGCATCGATCTATATTATGTCCATCGGATCGACGTTCGTGTGCCAATCGAAGTCACAGTGAGTATATATATATATATATATATATATATGCGAGTTCAATTCAGTTTACTTCAGTTCAAATTCATCCAATTCAGCTAAACTAAGTTCGTTTAAACTCATTCAATTGAGTTCAGTAAAAAAGAAGAGGTCCTAAATGTGTTTATTGTTTACCAGATGGGTGAACTCAAGAAGCTGGTTGAAGAAGGGAAAATAAAGTACATCGGCCTCTCAGAGGCCTCTGTCTCGACGATCAGAAGGGCTCATGCTGTCCACCCGATAACCGCTGTCCAGAACGAGTGGTCGTTGTGGACACGAGACTTGGAGGAAGAGTTAGTTCCTGCGTGCCGGTACTTATACTATATTCCCATCTGATCATTATATAGGCTTGGAGGAGTATTTATATATTTTCTTGATCTCTATGAAAATTTCAGAGAGCTAGGTATCGGGATCGTCTCGTACAGTCCACTCGGCCGCGGATTCCTCTCGACCGGTCCCAAGGTGATGCAGGAAATTTCCGACGGCGACATTCGTAAGGTTGGTGCACAATCAAATGGCTGAATCAATATATACAACTGTTTTTTTCCTCATTCACAAACTCTGTTTCATCATTGTTAGATTTTCCCGAGGTTCCACGCTGAGAATGTGGAGAGTAACAAGCCGGTGTACGAAGCTGTTCAAGACATGGCCTCGAGGAAAGGCTGCACCACATCTCAGCTAGCACTGGCTTGGGTTCATCACCAAGGAGACGATGTCTGCCCGATTCCAGGGACCACAAAGATAGAAAACTTCAACGACAACATTGGCGCTCTCTCTGTTAAGTTAACCCCGGATGAAATGGAGCAACTCTCTGCTCTGGCCGATGCTGCTAAGGGAGATAGGAACGCTTTCATGGCTGCCATATGGAAAAACGCAGACACGCCGCCGTTGTCCTCTTGGAAATCAGGCTGAGTAGTATGTAATAATCTCACATGTTTACATAATTTCACTTGTGATGTCAGTTACTATGAATGAATTCCACTTTTTTTTTCTTTGATAGAATCTCCTTTTGATGTTTTTTATGAAGATAAAAGAAAGTCAAAGATAGGAATTGGGTGGTGCTCTTGAACTTCCAAAAGTGGGTGGAAAATATACAAGGGGATGAGAATAAAAAACAAATGTCTCTAAGGGATAAGGTTACATTACACATCTAAATTCAATAATTTTACAACGAACAAGGAATCGTATAAAAACAACAAAAATCGAAATCAACAAACTTATAATGTACTCAGTGAAATTACTCAGCCTGCAGCTAAGTAAACATTCAACTTGTTGGCAAGGTAGAGAAGGTGGCTCATGTTTGTTGATGGATAGCTTTGGATCGGAGCAGCTTGAGATTAGAAGTGAAGTAGCCGCGAGTAAACGCTTCCGGACAATGATCAGCATTGCACAGCAAATTCGAAGAGTTTATCGACGTGTAATTTCGGATTTGAACGATAAAATAAGAACGAAAAAAATTTGGAGATAGATGATCATGCACAGTCTAGTTAAAAGACACCCATTGAAGACCACAATCGTCTCAGACTCTCAGTTTAGAATTAAACTAGGCAATTTTATATTGAAGCAGCAATACAATACAATCCCCAAGTAGGCCCAAAACACCTGAACCGTGTCTTATTTTGCATCAGGCGACGTCAGTTGTGACATATGCCAACAAGGCCCAACGGGCCAGCAGGCCCAACACTCGTGAGTAAGCCTTGTCTGACTTTGCATCCGGCGACGTCAGCAGTGACGTACGCCAATGTGTACTCATAAATACAAAGGTTGGCGGACCTAGGTGAGGCTAGGCGCTAGGTGGTGGTAAATCGGCAAATCGCCCCGGGTTTTTCATTCTGGGCGGTTAGGCGAGAATTAATCGTGTGTCTAGACGGTAATTAATTCACCCGTAGTCATGGCCCGGCTTTTAAACCTTGATAAATACACAAACAAACCAAGTTCAAATTCAACTTCAATTATCAATAAACACCCTCACCAAAAAAAATATGGCAGCAAATGTGGGCAAGATGAAGCTGGGATCGCAGGGGCTGGAGGTGTCGAAGCAAGGTCTCGGGTGCATGAGCATGGCGGGCAACTACGGGCCGTCCAAGCCCGAGCCCGACATGATCAAGCTCATCCACCACGCCATCAATTCCGGCATCACGTTTCTCGACCTCTATATGTTTCAATGTTGCATGACACTAAAATTTTAAAATTATTTCAAAAAAATCAGATAAGTTCAAATAAGTTCAGTTCTAGTTAGTTTCAGTTCAAAAGAATAGAGCCTTATATATATTCTCTGGATCTCTATGAAAATTTCAGTGAACTCGGTATCGGGATCGTCCCATTACCCATACAGTCCACTCGGCCGCGGATTCCTCTCGACCGGTCCCAAGTTGATCCAGAAACTGTTCGACGGGGACGTCCGTAAGGTTGGTGCACAATTAATTAATCAAATGGCATCATCAATCGATATATACTGTTTTTTCTCATTCACAAACTATTGCATTATTAGATTTTCCCGAGGTTCCACACTGAGAATGTGGAGAGTAACTCGCTGGTGTACAAAGGGGTTCACGACATGGCCTCGAGAAAAGGCTGCACCACATCTCAACTAGCACTGGCTTGGGTTCATCACCAAGGAGATGATGTCATCCCGATTCCAGGGACCACCAAGATCGAAAACTTCAACGACAACATCGGGGCTCTCTCTGTTAAGTTAACTCCGGATGAAATGGAGCAACTCTCTGCTCTGGCCGGAGCCGTTAAAGGAGACAGGAACGCTTTCATGGCTGCCACGTGGAAACACGCAGCCGCCATTGTCCTCATGGAAATCAGCCTGAGTACCAGAACAACTATGTTATAACTGAGTTATTGTCTTTTGAATTAAACTTGTACTACTTTTGATTTAGTAGTATGTTATAATCCCACATGATTTTGTGTAGGTTGATGCCTACATAATTTCACTTGTGATGATGCCAATTACTCCATGACTTATTTCCACCATTTTTTTTTTCTGTGATGGAATCTCCTTTTGATTTTTTTTTGAAGAAAAAGGACGTCAAAGATAGAAATTGGGATGTGATTGAATTTTCAAAAGTGGTCGTTAAAAGTGCGTCCCATATTAAAAGAATGTCAGAAAAATTGAAATCTTGGGTCAGAAGTAATGTAATCCACCTGAATGCATAAAACTGGGGATTTATCTGCACAGACAGACAAAACCAAAGAGGAAACAAGCCTAAGTTACATTTGTTTACAATTGAAACCATAAAAGTATCCAAAAATCATGAGCAAAAATATTCACTAGATTTTCGATACAATTATTTTTGCATTGTCAGCATAGCATTAATAAACTGCAACACCCTGTACTCTTTGTGTCTGCATGTTTAGCTTAAATTCAGTAGTCAACAATGGTTTTCATTTAGTGATATCCTTTGTCGAAACTTATTTTCCGAATCTCTGTCCTAAGAAAGACAAGAATAGTTATTTGAATACCATCGATTTCTCACACCAATATGAACTAATTCATCTTTTAGACAATGATTTTACTATTAAAATTAGCTTAAATTCAGTAGTCAACAATGGTTTTCATTTAGTGATATCCTCTGTCCTATGAAAAATAAGAATATCAAAATTTCAGTCCTAATTGGAAGACTAAAAAAAACTCATTTTCTAAAGTGTAGCATCTTCATCAGCCACCCATGGAATCTATATAGTTATTTGAATACCACCGATTCCTCTCACCAGTATGAACTAATTCCTCTTTTAGACAATGATTTTACTATTAACATTATATTTTTCGCAAATAACCCATCCAACTTTTCCAACACAATACAAACACGACAAACCAATAACTAGAAGCAATAATTTAATCTGCATATACCTTCTGTTCAATGCCCAGTATCGATTCAAAGAAAGCACTTGCTGCATCTGAAACCCCAAATTGTCCCAGCAACCCACTCTGACCTTGACCAAAGCCTCCTGCGAAACCTTCCCCCCGCCTCCAACAGCTCCTTATGAGCCCTCGCCGCCGCCGCATCGACTTTCTCAATCATCTCGTTCGGTACGTGTTGTTGCGGAATGTTAACGTTGTTACTGCCATTGGCCGGCGGCGCTTGCTTGAATAACTAGCTACAATTACTATTAAACACATTATAAAAAAAATTAAAAAATAGTTTAAAAAAAGGTGGTTGAAATAATCGTGTCGCTTCAGTAATTTAGATAATAAAAAACTTAGGTGAATTAGTATAAAAAAAGTTATTAAAATGAAAACTATACAAAAAAATACTATACAAATAATAAAATAAATACATACAGTACAGTTATTCACAAAAAAATACTGCGGAGTTACAATTATTGGAGTTACAATTATTCTTAAATAAATTATAAAAAAAATAGTAAAAATTATTTAAAAATATAAAATAATTAGTACAATTATTATTAAACAAATTATAAAAAAGATTGAAAAAAAATAAATATTAAAAAATTGTGTGGCAAATAGAATTCTTCTTTAATATAGTGTAGTATAATTAAATTTTATTATATCTATTGAAGTTTAGAAAGTAATAACACTCTTTATTATTTATTTATTTATTAAAGTAATAAAATTATCTAAGTTTTTTTTTTTTATTCCGAGAGAAGTTTGGATTATTTTTTTTCGGTAAATCCAACGGGCCCGCCCAACTCACGTGAACAGTGTCTAATTTCCCATCAGGCGACGTCAGTTGTGACATGATAACCAGGCCTAACCGGCCAGCAGGCCCAATACTCGTGAGCCGTGTCTCACTTTGCATCAGGCGACGTCAGCAGTGACGTATGCCAATCTAGACTTATAAATACACAAACAAACCAAGTTCTAACTTCTAATTCAATACACACTTCAACACAACACAAACTAACAAAATCAAAGTCTGCGAAAACAAAATGGCAGCTAACGTGGGCAGGATGAAGCTGGGTTCGCAGGGGCTCGAGGTGTCGAAGCAAGGTCTCGGATGCATGACCATGTCGGGCCGCTACAGCCCGGCCAAGCCCGAGCCCGACATGATCAAGCTCATCCACCACGCCATCAACTCCGGCGTCACGTTCCTCGACACATCCGACGTCTACGGGGCCCACGCCAACGAGATTCTACTCGGCAAGGTGCGTGCAAGTTGTTACATTTTACGAGTTTGTTATTATTACAATCACGAAATGTATCGATCAATCGATGCAGGCTTTGAAAGGAGGGATGAGGGAAAAAGTGCAGATAGCTACCAAGTTTGGAGTCACGTTCAACGACGGAAAGATGGACGTTCGCGGTGACCCAGAGTACGTGAGGGCTTCGTGCGAGGCGAGCTTGAAGCGTCTAGGTGTCGACTGCATCGATCTCTATTATGTCCATCGGATCGACGTTCGTGTGCCGATCGAAGTTACGGTGAGTATATACATGCGAGTTCAATTCAGTTTACTTCAGTTCAAATTCATTCAATTCAGTTCAGTAAAAAAGAACAGGTCTTAAATGTATGTTTTTATTGATTACCAGATGGGTGAACTGAAGAAGCTGGTTGAGGAAGGGAAAATAAAGTACGTCGGCCTCTCAGAGGCCTCTGTCTCGACTATCCGAAGGGCTCACGCCGTCCACCCGATAACCGCTGTCCAGAACGAGTGGTCGTTGTGGACACGAGACTTGGAGGAAGAGCTAGTTCCTGTGTGCCGGTACTAATTATACTCGATTCTCATACCTGATTTATATAGGTTTGGAGGAGTATTTATATATTTTCTTGATCTCTATGAAAATTTCAGAGAGCTAGGTATCGGGATCGTCTCGTACAGTCCACTCGGCCGCGGATTCCTCTCGACCGGTCCCAAGTTGATCCAGGAAGTTACAGACGGCGACTTTCGTAAGGTTGGTGCACAATCAAATGGCTGAATCAATATATATACAACTGTTTTTTTCCTCATTCACAAACTCTGTTTCGTCATTATTAGGTTTTCCCGAGGTTCCACGCTGAGAATGTGGAGAGTAACAAGACAGTGTACGAAGCGGTTCACGAAATGGCCTCGAGAAAAGGCTGCACCACATCTCAGTTAGCACTGGCTTGGGTTCATCACCAAGGAGACGATGTCTGCCCGATTCCAGGGACCACAAAGATAGAAAACTTCAACGACAACATTGGCGCTCTCTTTGTTAAGTTAACCCAGGATGAAATGGAGCAACTCTCTGCTTTGGCCGACGCTGCTAAGGGAGATAGGCACGTTTTCATGGCAGCCACGTGGAAAAACGCAGACACGCCCCCGTTGTCCTCGTGGAAATCAGGCTAAGTAACAGAATCACTGTGCTGTCAGTTAGTTATTGAGTTATTGTCGATTAAATTGAACTTGTACTGTGTGTAATAATATCCCACATGATTTGTGTAGGGTGGAAGCCGACATAATTTCACTTGTGATGCCAATTACTATGAATTAATTCCACTTTTTTTTTTCTTTGATAGAATATCCTATTGATTTTTTTGAAGATAAGCAAGTAAAAGATAGAATTTTCAAAAGTGGGTTGAAAAAAAATGTCTAAATTCAATAATTTTACACGGAACAAGGAATAATACAAAAACAACAAAAATCGGAATCAACAAACATATACTGTACTCAGTGAAATTACTCAGCCTGCTAAGTAAACATTCAACTTGTTGGCAACGTAGAGAAGGTGGCTGATGTTTGTTGATGGATAGCTTTGGAGTAACTTGAGATTAGAAGTGAAGTCGCCCGCGAGTAAACGCTTCCGGACAATGATCAGCATTGCACAGCAAATTCTGAGCAGTGTTTCCTACAATTTCGTAACAGTTTAGCCACATGTAATTTCAGATTTAGACGATAAAATAAGAACGAAAAACAATTGGTGGACATAGATGATTATGCAAGGTCTAGTTAAAAGACCCCCATTGAAGACCACAATCGTCTCAGACGCTCAGTTTAGATTGTCTCCAATCAAATCCACTCGCATCATTTAAGACGACTTGAGATATAATTCGGAAGTACTGTTCAGCAGTAGCCAGTAATCATTTATTTCAAACGCAGACCATGGAAGCTCAACCAAATAATCCACCGTCGTATCATCAGTTAATTCAACAAATAATATGGACCCCAAAAAAACACTTAATGCAACACTAAAGTCATAGAAGATGTGCTGAATTCTCTTCTGTAATTTTCTTTTAATGATAATGTTCCAATTACAAACACCAAACAAACTATAACAAAAAAGTGTACCTTCATGTTCTACTAAACTAGTACTCCCTCCCATTTCTTTTACTTGTCGTTTTGGTTTTTTAATTATTTGTTTTTTAATTGTCGTTTTGATTTCACATTCCAATATTCCATAACTGCCCTCATTCATGCTATTATAATTAATTATAATTATTTACAATATTAAAAATAGCCGGACTCTCTCCTATTTTCTTGTGCTTTAAATTAGCATTAAATAAGGCTATAATTGGTACAAAATAATTTTATTAATTTGTGTGTAATACCTCAAAACGACAAATATTAAAAACACGAGGGAGTACAATATAATGCATAGATAATTTAATTGCAAGATTAAAAAGAGTCGTTAAAAAATTGACTTACTTCAGGACCATCAGGGTCACCCAAAAGTGCGTCCCATATTAAAAGAATGTCGGAAAAATTGAAATCTTGGGTCAGAAGTAATGTAATCCACCTGAATGCATAAAACTGGGGATTTACCTGCACAGACAGACAAAACCAAAGAGGAAACAAGCCTAAGTTACATTTTTTAACAATTGATACCATAAAAGTATCCAAAAGTCATGAGCAAAAATATTCACTAGATTTTCAATACAATTATTTTTGCAAAGTCCAATACCATTTGGCTGGAATAGCAGTGAAATGCCTAAAGTGCACCAAGCACTGTGGCCTGTGGGGGCTTTAAGCACAAGGTGAGGTGATAACAGTTAAAAATTGCATAAATTGATGAAGTAGATTGTAGATACAGCTTAAACCTACAATTAGTCACCTCACTTTTTACTCTCGAAGAAGATAATACCCATCGACATAGCACACAGAACCTTGGCATTGGATACAACAAATTTCAAGTGAAGTTTCATAACAAATATAGGCTCAGCAACTAAATTCATCAAATGTTTTATTTGTGTCCCTAGTACAACAGGTTGTCCTGACTAAAAAATCTCAACGCTTCCACCAGAGGTCAGACGAATAACTCGTGATGTACGTTATGTCCATACAATGATAAATATCAAAACCCAAAGTCCCAAGTTTGAGGATTCATTTACTCACAACTCAATTAGAATTAGTAAATAAGCTAATAAATAAATTATCATTTTGTCAAATCTAAAAATTGAATCCAGTATTTTTCATATGTAATAATTTACTTCATATTCTTCAGCATCAGTACCAGAGAGAACAAAACATGCAGGTAGTAAGAAAGTAGGAGTGCATGGCTTCTTACTTTTGTTGTCACTTCAAGATGGCGCCAGAGTTCTTCATCATGTTCTTTTAAAAGCCTTGATAATCTTGAAATGGTGGAACGGATCCCCACAACACTGTTATCAAGTTGTTTGACAAAATTGTCTCGGAATCCGCTTAATAACTCCACATAACAGAAGAAAGTATCTGCTTCAACAGCAGCCTGCAGCACTTACAAAAAAGAAACAGTTTACTGACTAATAAAGTTAAAAACTAACAATATGAAAATATAGCACCAAATAGCGCTTAGGGAAATTAGAACTAAGAAAACAATGACAAAAATTGTTGTTGGCAAATGAAGAAGAATTTTGTAAGAATTCTTCAACTGTGTTGGCAGGGATAAAAAATACTACAGTTTCTTTTTTCTTAACTAGAAAATACATACATTAGCACCTATGAAGCGGTAACAAGTAACTGATCCTAATCGATTTTTGGAAAGAGAAGGAAAAAAGATAATAAAATGCTTCAAACCAAGGTATATTAATTTGATGGAAATGGCAAGAATCTGAAATTTTTCTTTGATATTCAAATAGGAAAAACTACAATCAGGCCACATGACTTGGAATATTGCACACCAATAAGCACCTTATAAAATCTACAACTCCATTAGACAAAACATATTTTTATAAGACAACACAAGGTTGCATATTATCACCCAATGTAATATTTGAAATCGTGGGGACTTAATTGTGAGCTAGAAAAACTAGACACCGTGAACATTACTTACCGCATTTTCCTCATTGGGATCATTCTTGAATACGTAGAACAAAGGAGCTAAGATTTCATTCATCCCCTGGACATATCTTATTCCAGGATTCAATTTTGCAAATACAATCAATATATTTCTCAAAGCCTCCTGAAAGAGAGATTCATGAGGCAGGCCGCAGGTATAATAAATTCACAAGCATTCATCACTAACAGCAAAAGGAAATAGAATTAAACCCAGCCTCACTTGGTTGGATTTAGCAGAATCTGAGACCCCTGAGAAAAATGGAATGTCAGGATGGGTGCGCTTGACATCTCGGTCAATCTGTTCCAAGATTTCAAAATCCTACAAAGTACGGATTTTGGTGTCACAACATGAAACCTTATTGTTGGCATAAACATGCTGCTGTATTCCAGAACACTATGAAGTAATGCTTTCACTTTTAAGTTCAGGTTAAACCTCAGTAACATAACATCAATGTACAACAATGCAGGTTAAACCTCAGTAACATAACATCAATGTAACTGATGAAATTGGGGTGTAAAACAGCCTTTTTATTCTTAACATAATGCCAGGAGCAACTAGTTAAATGTTGGGGTAAGTGTACCTGATAGAACCGATTCCATATGCTACTCTTCTGGAGACTTAAAGGATGCTCTCCTTGAGTTACATCTGATCTTGAGAGGAAACCCTGGCTACTATCATTTTCAGTATTCTCAAGACATGACTTTTCCAGCCTCCTCGTAATCTCTGACTGACTAGCCATTTAAAGATTCAGAAAATGTCGGAAAAAACAAATAAAAGATTTGCATGTAAGATTTTAGCCATTCATCAGCACATTATACAATTTCATAGGTCAAAATACAGATCAAATATGAAAAAAAATATTATTTGCAATTGGTACAAATAAATAAAGTCTTTGCATCTTGAGAGTAAAAACAAGCATCAAAGAGAATGTAATACACTAATACATTCAATGTAGGATTTTCAGCAGTAGAGATGATGGAAGGATACCAATGGGAAAGTCAATATAGGAGGATTGGTGTGTTATAACTTATAAGTAATTTGTGCAAAAATGACTCTCAATTAGACAAGTTATCTGTCATTTCACCATCTCAATATATTTGATGCCCTTTGCTTAATTGCTTCTAATGTATCGAATTGCAGCAAAAGGATTGTATAAACCAATGCTTAAATAGAGAATTTACTAGTGACCATAATTTGTATTTAGCACAACCTGGTAACGAAACTATGCCCAACCAAAGAATGAATGGACTATATGGGCCTACCGACCTACGTATTTTTTTTCCATCTTCACAGTCATTCAAGAAGGATAAAATAGATACTAGAAGATTTAGATATTTGTCAATCTTCAATAACTCACAGGATTCATCAATAACTCCTCTTTGAAATGCTTATATTGAGACCTTTTCTTGGACAATTCTGAAGGCCAAAGTGAACGATCGGATGGTAGATAGCCCAGTAATAGCTGAAAAAAGTGGAGTAAAATTATAGTCATGTTTTATCAAAGTTTTGAAATCAAGAAACAGAACAGTAATATATATATATATATATATATATATATATATATATATATATATATATATATATATATATATATATATATATAGACACACACACACACACACACACACACACACACACACACAGCTAAATGGTGCATATTTTCCTTTTCCACTTGAAGGACTTTTACTTCAATGTTTATTGCACATGAAAAAAGGCCAAACATTTCTTCCTCTTATTATTCTGATAATATAGATCAATCAGTGTTTGCATGAAGAGCTTGGAAATATCAAATGAATCAAAAGGGAATAATGAATGAATCAGACTAGAGTATAGATCGACAAATTAGATGGAATAGCATATGCAAAAAATTCAAAAACATCAACTCACAATTCATACCTTCCACACAGTCGCACGAATGCCAGCTCCGTCAGGAATGCCTTGTGATGCTAGCCTCCTCAACTCCCCCATGTTTATAAACTTCCTCGCCAGCTAAGGTTAACAATAAAATATTGGTGCAAATTAACACATAAGAACAACAGAAGAAATATCATAAAAGAAAGTGTGAGAATATTGCAGAAAGGAAATGCCAGACTCATTGCATTATTTCATGTATCCTGACCTGTCAGGACTCACTATAAAATGATTATTCACTCTCAATATACGTATGTATTGTGGAGAAACAAAGAGAGACAAATAAATAAATCAACTTATATACTCAAACAAATTAACTATCAGATATCAATACTACATTAAGGTATATTCCTATACATCAGGAGGAGGCAGAAATTTATCTGTTGTAGATTCCTATCTTCGTGAAGATTAAAAGACCATCCGCCTTTCTATATGGATAGAAGTCCGCCAATACAGGCTGAACTATACAGCAGAAAAACATTTTTTTAACTAACACTGAATCTTCACATCATGATTCTGGCTCATACTAAAAGTTTCTCCAGTCTAGAGTAGAGACTACCAAAAACTCAATGGGACGACCAAGTTGTCTCCTTGGACGTCAATAGCTATTTGTGAGTACAGAATTTATAAAAATGACGAAGACGACAGACAATAATCTGTTAAGTAGAACAGATAACAGCATGTAAAAAACAATACCGAGTTGGAATTTCTGATCCACGTAAAAGTATGATCACTCTTTGCATAAGAAAACCATGGGGTTACTAATACAGTTCTGAATGGATTTACTATAGTAAGTTGTAAATAAGCCAACATACTTCCGCTGGTGTATAAGTAAAAAAATAAAGCAGAAAGATACCTCTTGTAAGAGCTGAGCCTGTCTAGCAATAATTTCGGCAGGAGGATGCGCCGCAGCCGCACCACCAGCAGACGCCGTAGAGTTGGCATACGATGAGCTTCCAATCTCGTCGTCAACGAACCAAACACTGTTATTATTACCATGATTGCTCCTCAACGGATCCCTAATTTCCTTTTTCGCGGCACCGGAAGCGTGAACTGAAGAAGTGCTCGGAGGTTCTGGAGGGGGCACTGGTGGCGGCGGCTCAACGATTGGGGCTGCGTCGTACTTGTCGGCGTCGGTAGGAGGCGGCGGTGGCGATGACCAAATGGGGCTGTTGAGCCAATCGGGGACTCGTTTCTTCACCATAATCAGGAGCAATCTTAGGATAACTGTCAGTTGATAAAAAAATTGGAAAAATATCTCTTCAATTGACCGTGAATGGAGTTCGTTGCGCTCCTGGAAACGTCGCAGGCAATCTCTGCTGAACGTATTAGTCCGTGTGTGTGTGAGAGAGAGAGAGAATAGGGGGAGGCTGGAAGAGAACGAGGTTTGTCTGGGGGGCCAGGTGTAGAGTTGTTGGGGGTCACGTGAGTCTCACGTGTGTATAACGTCACTACTCTCAGTACAAACCTTCAGTCTGAGCCACGTCGAATTACACCGTTACCCACTACCGGCATTACTATTTACTACTAAAAAATGACTGCGTCGAATTACCTCGGATGTATTATTATTATTATTAAAAAAAATGTTATACATTTTAAAAAATAATCTTATCTAGTATTTCTTTTATTTTTAATATGATATTTACTAAAATTAATTTAAAATTTTTCTGCTATAAAATTTTTGACGTTTTCAAATTTGAAGTAATCATTTTTACGTTTTATTTGAATAATCTGTAATTTTCTTACCAAGCATCATCTATCAAAAGAAATAAAAGATAAAAATAATAATAATTTTTTGCAGATTATTTTAGAGAGAAATCATAATTTTGCATAAAACAATGAAGTAAAAGACAAAGAATAAAATTTTGCTTCATGATTTAGATAGAAATACAATAAGCTTGGACAAAATAGGCAAAAATAATTCTGTCACATGAACTTTTATGATTGAAGCAATAATTTTTACCATTCACTCCATTTATAAATATAAAATAAAATAAAATAAATATATGAAGTGTGAACACCAGTCCCAAAAATATACAAACAGAAAGGTTTGTATCAATTATAATTGGCATGGTTCTGGAAATTGGATCAGCATGGTAAGGTGCTGCGCGGAACAAAAATTAAAGCACCCCTTTAAGAATACATATACTCCATTTACAGAAACTTACAATGACTTCAGACAGGTGTTATCACATATCTATATACTCTGGAGAAAGGATCGTCCTCGTAAGCTCCTTCAAGTTTGCTAAGACCTGGCGTGGTCCTAAGCTCTTGACGCCAATAAAATTCAAGAGCTGCTCTAAATCCTGCAATCGAGTGCAAATCAGCTTCAGGAGGTCGTCACTCTTTCATATCAAGATGTCCAAGAAACAATGAGATGTCAAAGAAACGATTTCGGGTTTTTCTCAAAAATGAAAGAAGAATTTATAAGAACCAAAGTCATGGGAAGATAGAGAGAGGCTTCAGCAAAGCAAATTGGATTTCGTTTTATATTTGAGACCAGTATGCACTAACTCTCGTTGCATCTTGATGTGTTTTCAATTAAAATGACGTGGTTGCATCAATTTTTATACCATTGCTTCTAACCTGAATACATCATATCCAGCATCAAGAAACGAACTGACTCAGCAAGAAGCCAAGAACCACAAACAACATATACAACAATCTTTATAAAATATGTGACTAGGAGACTTTTTGTAAACAGCTTTTGTCTATAATCATTGCAATATCTACTGTAGTAAGAATACAGTATTAGAAACTTCAAAAGATCATCATGTCACGTCATGGATGAGCAAAATGCTAGCACAGGCTTTTAAATCAATTGAATCAACAATGCACCAAAAATCATGAACTTATAGAATCATAACCACACAATTATCCAAGAAATGGTACCTTGTTCAGCAGGAATACAGCATAAGCTGCTCTGGTTGAATCTTGACCTTCCATAAAAAGGGGGAATTCTACAGGATTCGTGCTTGTCGAAATTACTGAGTCCAAAGTCGAACTGGATGCTGAATGTTCAATTGAAGGTGTATAGTCTCGTATATATGTTCTAGAACCCCCTAAGCGTAAGGGATAGCGCAAAGGGACTTGCAGATAAGAAGCAATAAGAGAAACAGCCTGCAACGTAAACCCAACATTATAAGATACATTGGCTTACTCATTAGTGCATCATAAACATGCATAAGCCCAGGAAACATCAGCTTTGCCAGTTTGGCATTGACCTTGACATACATAAACGCATAATAGTGCTCAATGTCTCTTAAATGTATAATAATATCAACGCGGAAGATGGAAATCAGAATATTAGTTGCTAAAATTGAAAGTGGAGAACACACATGGGCTACATATCCCAGGGCAGTTGAGGATCGCTGAATCTCCTTCTTGTCAGTGAAAAAACTCATCTTCGTAAAAGGGATCACAGTTAGGTGTAGACCTGAGATTGTTAATGTGGCCTGGTCCACAGGCTTTGACCCATCAGGAACACCTAGTGGTTAGAAAAAAATCATAGAGATATTTAGCATGCATATTCAGAATGCTTCACATAAACCAGATCCAGAAATAACATCAAGTTACTAGTTAACTGCATCGATTAAGTTACATAATACCATGAGATCTGAAATTTTTAATTTTATATGTACAAAGGTAAAAGGGCAAAGAAAATCACCCATCCAAACTATGTGTGATAAATGACCATCCAACTTCCCCTCGTTTTTCACTGTCCCTAGACATAATTAACGTGTTTCATTTTTTCATACTCACTTGGCCTTTTTGGTATTTACAGCCTCTAAACTGATTTTTAAAAATATTTAAAAAAAAATTAATTATATTTCAGGGAAAAAGGGAGAAACCAAAAGATTAATAGCAAGAGCAGGAACTTCTCCTCCTTCAATACCCCGCCCCAGGCCACCACCGCTTACCACTTGGCCTTTTTGGTATTTACATCCAACTATTTTTTAAAACAAAATTCAATATATTTCAGGGAAAAAAGGAGAAACCAAAAGCTTAATAGCAAGAGCAGGAACTTCTTCTCATCATCCAATGCCCCGCCCTAGGCCACCACTGCTTACCACCATCCAAAATCATCCCTCAGCCACACAATAAAGTAATCAATGTTGTAAAGAATAGACATGAAAGAAAACAAGCAAACAAAACTATCCAAAAACATTTTAAGTAATTATTAGTTGATGGATATCCTGCAAGGTTTGTACGAGGTGTTTGAGAGTGAAGTCTAATTGTGAAGAAGATCTTCAAGTAACCTCTTTTTGGACACTGGTGATTAAAAAAATTGTGCTTAAAAATACCGAAAACAATGATTATGTGGGTCCAGTTGATTAGAACGACATTAGCTCATTTCATGATTTCAATTCTTCTATTCAGACAAAAATAATGAATCAGGAACTCCAAACACTTCAGCAGAGGGAAGACACATAAATCCAATTTTTTCAGGACCTCACAAAAGTAATTTACTTCAACTTGTTGCACTGAAGAAGTGGAACACAAAATTCCTCATACAAATATAAGATCAATTACCTGATTTAATACTGCTGCTAAATGATTCAAGTTCCTGCTCAGGATTTTTTCGAATCACAACCTTCACTGGATATAGCAAGGAAACTTGTGATACCATATATTGTTGCCTCACTCTCAATAATTTCTGCAAGCTTTTCAAACGACCATAACCTTTTTCTCCAGCAAGTGATCTGCTCGACTCCTGCATTGGAACAAAATCACATTATAGATAGGATAACAAAGTGAAATTAAGAAGGTAATACTAATATGATCCATATTATAAAGAGAAATGAAAACGATAAAAGGTATTAAATGATATCAACATCTTGGCATAAGAACCAATTGAGTCAACATCAATTTGCTTTAAATAATGGTTCTTTCATCCAATAATATAAAACAAGAGTTATAATTTTCAGGCAAATAAGTAACACATAAGTGATGGGCAATATTCACTCTGTTCATTTATTGCTAAATGACGGCCATTACGTGGTGTTTTATTTCCCACCAGACATGGCCAATTTGTGAACGGTGGTGGTTATGGCAGCGCTACATGGCACTATGGCGGATTTTGGCTTATCGTCATTATTAACACTGCTCACAATATTGAGTCACAAAGATAATAAAACAATTCCAACGTCCTTTTTATAAAATCTACAGTTTCATCATTGATTCATAAGCAAGAAAAATATGGCATTAAGCAATCCAGCACTTCTTTATACATGTTAATTTGCACCTACCTAATACACATAACATAAGTACTATCTGTTGAGCCCAGGAGATACTTAATTGTGGCAAAACAAGAAAAAACAAAAAAGGTAAATAACCAATACGGAGTATAATCTAAAATTACCTGCAAACGCTTGTTGGCTACAGAAAGAGAACTTCCACCAGCCAATAGAGATCTAATTTCAGCACTAAGTTGTTCCTCCTGCTTTCTTACTTTCTCCTTTACAACCTTGGAGTGCATTGACATGTTTCCCATCACCAATTTACGAGATTCCAATTTTTCACGCATCCGATGAAGCTCATTTGACCGACGTAAAGACTCGGCTTCTACCTGTCCCCAACAGAGCCGCCAATTAATTTTAGCAAAAAAGAAGTGGAAAGAAATAAAAAAAATGAGTAAGATAAGCACAAAGATCCTACAAAAACAAAAAAGAGAAATAAAAAAATCTAACAGTAATGCTCTTTTCATTCCATGATTAGAAAAAATCATTTTCAAACTATCTTTCAAGGGCTATATGCAATAAAGAAGAAATTACACCAAAAACGAAATATAATCATGCAAGTGTAGTTAGGTAAGGAAAGAGAAACATAGTGTTGTGTAAATTTTGAGTAGAAATTTCGTTAAAAAATTAATAAAGATACTACATCTTTGAAATATGTAGAGCATTATAATTAGGTTATGCTATTGACTATTGAGAAGTGCATTGTATATATCAGACAAGAACTTGGAGAATGAAAAGTGAAAACACAATATAACAATCATATTTCCTACAGTTGTGGAGGAAATGCACCAGTATCATTTTTATTGCATCAATTTTCTCTTCAATAAACAACTCAAGTCGTTCAAGCTGGAGTATCTCAATGGATGTGAATATGTGATAAGGTATAAAAATAGTAGTAGGATAATTGGTAGATATACAAAGGGGAATAAACCAAATATCTTAAATGAAAAGACTGATAATGATACAACCTATGTGGGGATCTGGAAATCGAGTTCATATAGATTTAAGTGTGGAAAGTTGAAACAAATGTCAACTTAGGAAACTACCATTGTACTATAAATGGTAAATGTCTTTTGCAGCCTAAAACTCCAACACAGACATCAGTTACTCAAGCTACAATCAAAATGTGCTCAACCCACATGTTTTGATTTTATGTAAGGCTTACAATTTCCGACAAAAAAAAAAACATTTTGTCACAACTGAACCATGGACCCCAAAACAACCCTAGCTTCCCATGTCTTTGGTCTGAAAGGAAACAAAAACCTGAGTTTCAGCTCAGTTATACTACGAATAGGCCCAATCAATTATGATCACCTTACCATTGATTAGCAAATGCATTATAAACCTAAGTTCCAGCGTAAACACGTAACACCCTATAGTGACACGGACGATCTAATTTTGTCCACCTGTGACACTGGATCAAAATTGCTCTTTTCATTAGCAAGTCTCTAATCCTATAACTAAATCACATTTACCTCCCTGTTCATGAAACCAACCGAAACATATGCCTATTCCGTCAACTACGGCTACTCTTATTATCCTTGATTAAAAACATAACCAGAATATATCGACTGACAGAATTAGCCTTTATTCACATGAGCAATTAATTCTACTTTTTTCCGATATTTTCAATAACATACACAAAAAAAGTAGCCCCAAATAAAAACATTATAGAGAAGAAGCGAAGTGTTACTTCTATAAAGGAATGGAGCTTCTCCTCAAGCAAAACCTTCTTCCTCTTGTCTTCTTCGAGCGCGGAAGTCAAACTGCACAAACGCGCGAGCTCCTGTTCGTAGTCCTCCCAATCCACAACCTTCGCCGGCTGATCCTCCGGCGGCGCACGCTTCTCTTCTTGTCCCTTCACAGCCGGCTTCTTCGAAGACTCCATTCACAGGTCACAATCAAACAATTGTAAGCGACGAATCCTCTCGATTTCAACAAGCAATAGCCATCCTCGAAGCTCTTCTTCACCATCGTACTGATAAATTTCAGAAGAAAAATTAGGGTTTATGCGGCCGGGAATTTGCCCTCATTGCTATATTGTAAGAGTCTTTGATTGACGGAAAACGGAAGCGATCGGAAAGGAAAGTGCAGCAGTTATCGTCGATTGATTTATACGTATATGTGTATGTATGTATATTTCCACTTTGGTGTGGTGCTTTGTTTTTTCGTTTTTCGTTTTCTCGCTGTCCCCTTTTGAGCAGTCAAAACGGGTCAGCCCTTTAGGCCCTGGGTCAGCCCGCCACGCACAATTGAGATGGGCTTAAATGGGTCAACAGTGTGCTTAAGTGGGTGGCTTGAGATGGGCTTAAATGAGTTAATTCTTATGGGCTTAGAAGATATTTAACTCCGTACACCAAAATATTTAGTAAATATATTTTCATTCCACGTTTAATCATTTAAATTTTTTCACGTTTAATCATAAATTGTGCACATGATGCATCTAAATTTCACGTTTAAACATTTAAATTTAATCATTCCACGTTTTTTGAAGCATATATTCAACTTTAACTGGCAAAATTCAATTAAAAATAATCAAATATCAGTATTGTTTTTTCTTCAAATTAAATTACTAATTGTGAAATTGACATATTTTATACTTACGTATGTCCCAATTATATATGCATATTTTCCTTTGATGGATTTCACAACTAATTATACACACCCTTAAAAAAAATATTTTACTTTTATACTTTAAAATACTATTACTTTACTTTTTCAACTTACTTTTCAATCTTACTCACAGTTATTTTTTTTAACTTAAAAATACATTTGTATCTTTTACTTTTTTGTCAAATAGTCAAAAATTAATATTTTACTTAATTTACGTGTCGAATGTGCATATATAATTGAAACGAAAAATACGAAAATATTTGTAATACGGTTTGTATTATTTTCAAAATAAACTACTCTATATTATTTCATTATATCACAATAAGCTATCTAATTTTTAATCTAAATTATAAAAAAAAAAATATCAATTTTTTGTATCTGTTAAAAATAATCAAGTGTGATTTTTTTTAATTAAAATTTTATTTATTTTTTTATCAAATCAATAACACTTTAAAAATTATTGTTAAGTAATAAATTTCTGTAATTTATACTTATATTTAAGTTTAAGTATATATTTCTATTTTTAACCGTGGGATATCTAAGTTCTAACATATTTAGGACAAATAAAAAATAAAAATAAAAGTCACAATTTATTTTGAGATTCCTAACCCAAACCCGGGAGATCCAAAGTCCAAACAACCTTCGACTTCTCGAAAGTCGAAACTCTACCTCGCCGACTCCTCCTCACCTACCCTAATCGTCACGAAAACTCCCGTTCACACCATAAATCTCAGAGACAAAAAAACTCCCTGAATTCTACATCACCACTCGCCGAATCGAAGCTATTTGCGATCGATCAGCGGTAGAATCACTCGGAGAGCAAATAATCCATGGCGGGCGTTTCATTGAAATGCGGCGACTGCGGGACGCTGCTGAAGTCGGTCGAGGAAGCGCAGGAGCACGCCGAGCTAACCAAGCACACCAATTTCGTCGAATCCACCGAGGCCGTCCTCAATTTAGTCTGCTCCACCTGTGGCAAGCCTTGCCGCTCGAAAACCGTAAGTTTATTCAACTGTATTTTTTTTTCATATGATTGATTTCCTTCGACCCCGCGTTCATACGGAGGTGGTCGTGTCAGTCTTCAAGTGATATCGATTATTTCTCGTATTAGTCTTTAATTGCGTGATTTCGATGATCCATACTTTTTCCATATAACAAAGATCAGATTTTTATGTGATCCCTTATCCTTTGTCCAGTGTATGTTATTGATTCGTGTACTGGGAATCAATTCAACATATTAATTTAGTCAAGGGTCTTTAGTTCACAGAAGCTTTCGTTTAATTGCGTGAATTCGATGATCGATACTTTTCTCCATATAACAAAGATCAGATTTTTATGCAATCTCTTCTCCTTTCTCCAGTGTAGGTTATTGATTCGTGTACTGGGAATCAATTCAATTTATTAATTTAGTCGAGTGTCTTTAATTCGCAGCAGCTTTAGTTTAATAGCGTGAATTCGACAATCGATATTTTTTCCATATAACAAGTATCAGATTTTTACGTAATCCCTACTCTTTTCTCCAGTGTATGGTATTGATTCGTGTACTGGGAATCAATTCAATATATTAATTTAGTTGAGGGTCTTTAATTCGCAGCAGCTTTCGTTTAATTGTGTGAATTTGATGAATCGATACTTTTTCCATATAACAAAGATCAGATTTTTATGTAATCCCTTCTCCTTTCTAGGTTATTGATTCATGTACTGGGAATCAATTCAATTTATTAATTTAGTCGAGGGTCTTTATTCAAATTTGATGTTTCAGGAGAGTGATTTGCATACTAAGAGGACAGGGCACACTGAATTTGTGGACAAGACTTCAGAGGCTGCAAAGCCGATAAGTTTGGAGGCACCAAAGGCTAAGGATGACGTGGAGATGGAAGATGTTGGCGATGGTAGTTCTAGTCAGCCAGAAGGTACGTTTCGTGTGTGTGATTGCCTGGCTCACGGTGCTTGTTAAGTTGACTGAGACATGTTTATCTCCAGCATTATGCCTCTGCTAGTGTACATATAATTCGTGGATGAATATTTATAGCTTGAATGCATGAAAACCTGTCACCTAGTCTCAATGAGTTGGTAGAATTTGTTGGACAAGAACTATGTTTCATTAAGAGCATTTCCTCGAATATGAGTGCTTATGTTTATTTTTCTTCTTGTCCTGAAGTTAAGTGTTCAATTTTTTTTTATATATGTAAGAATTTGTTAGAGGTTACAGTCAGTTTTTCGTATCTAATATGAACGCATCCATCCAATTCATGTGTCGATGGTGTTCTTGTTAAAACATAAAATTTGTTGTTACAGATTAATCTTATCAGCTTACTGCAGCTGCTTGATCCCCATTTAACTATTTTTTTCTGTTCAGAAATGGTTGCTCCTGAAGTCAACCAGCAGATACTATCAGAACTTGAAGAAATGGGGTTTCCTAAAGAAAGGGGAATCCGTGCACTTCATTTTTCTGGTATGTCTTTTCTCTTAAATGAACCTCTATGTGAGGTGATATTCTCTTTTCCTGGTATCCATAATTCACTCACTTCATTTCGTGATATTCTCTCGTACCGTACGCATGAAATTAACATAACAACTACTTCCAAATTAATACAAAGCAAATAAGTTCGACACAATACATCTTTATTACAAATACCCAGTTGTTAAATAAAAAGTTTCAAATACATCCTGAATAGGGCTACATTTACATCTAATGGTTGTGCTAATGCCAATCAATCGATCCTGGATATGGCCTCTAATAGTTGTGAAATGCATATAATAGAATTTATGAGTTTTTGGCTACCAATGAATTAGAAAAAACACTCGCTGAGGATGACTCCAGTAAACGTGTCCTGCTCCTGTAGTAAGCTTTCATTGTCGTTAAGGTTCTACTATTTCATTTTGCCTTGTTTGCCTTCTTCCTTGTGTTTATTACCCATTAAATCTATTGCAAACCAAGACAAAATACACTTTCCATTGTGTGTGTGTGTGTGTGTGTGTTTCCCTCTCTCACACAAAATATTCAAATTGTATAATGCTTTATTGATAGACTTGCACATTGCTTATTCCGCTGAATCACAAACCTTTTCAAGTATTAAAGCATAATTGGTGGATTAACCATATTTTGTTCTTCTCCCAGGAAATACTAGCCTTGAGGCTGCAGCAAATTGGATAGTTGAACATGAGAATGACCCAGACATTGATCAAACGCTATTGGTAAGAATTTGTTGCTCTTGAATTTTACTAATGTAGTAATGTAAGTATGTGACTTCATTTTATAGTTATTGCACCTCCTTTCCCCACTCTCACCTACCCATACTACTTTGCAATAAAAACCTATTCCACTTGTCGCAAATTAAGGAATTGAGACTCATTTACCCATATTTATCAAAGATGCAAGGCGAGGCAATTCACAATAGCAAAATAAACATTAGGGGCAATTCACAATAGCATAGCTGCATTAATGATTCTTCCCCTTAAAGAAATGCCTTGAAACTCTCATTGCCACTCATCATTGCAACTATAACTTTGCAACTATAACTAATTGTATTTGTTAAATATATGTCTTCCCTATATCATTTGAGTTTGTGATAACTTGACTGGTTAGAGCTTTAATATTTTTTATTCTTTCTGCTCATCCTTAGGTACCTGTCAGTTCCAAACAACCTCAGGCTCCAAAGGTGTCTCTCACACCAGAAGAGATTAAGCAGAAACAACAAGAATTAAGGTGATCTTGGTATCTTGCTGGTTTCTTCATTTCTGTCCTTGCTGGCATTGAATCAGGCTTTTTGCTTGTTCATTGAAGCACATGCTACTATAAATGGCTTCTGCCCGATTTTAGTGGGGCCATTCATACAAGTGGCACCTCCTAAAACAACGACTCAGTTGATTATTTACATCATAAATATTTCAATCAATTTTGCACTTTCTATAATCAAGAGTACTTCTTTCTTAAAAAGCCAACTTTGGTGGAAATATATGGACATTTTCATCATCCTTGGATCTTTTGTTGCGTTTATATTGTTTTATTGCAAGCTCTTATTTCCACATAAAACTCTTTGTTTGCTTTTTAGTCCCTCTGCTTACCACTTCATTTATTCAGGGAACGAGCTCGCAAAAAGAAAGAAGAGGAAGAAAAAAGAATGGAAAGGGAAAGAGAGAAGGTAGATCTTTCTGTGATTTTTCTCTCTCCAGATTTACATACTAATCTTGCTTTTAATTGATAGTAATAACTCTTAAATGGATTGTTGAAACTTGGGATCCACAGTGTTGGTGCTGAAAGTCTTATAGTAGTATTTTTGTATTGTACATTTTATGATCAATACACACTAAATATTTGGTGATAATTATGCTTATTTCATGCATAATAAAAAAATTGGACATTGTTGCAGGAAAGAATTCGTATAGGAAGGGAACTGCTTGAAGCAAAACGCATGGAAGAGGACAACGAAAGAAAACGGTAAGCCATTAACAGTATCTTTCTGTTTAAATTTCTGGATTATTATTGGTAGGTGTTCTCAATGAGAGTTGCGGTTTTGCCCTTACAGTTTACTAGCCTTGCGAAAAGCAGAAAAACAGGAAGAACAAAGAGCTAGGGAGAAAATTCGTCAAAAGTTGGAGGAAGATAAGGTTCTTTTGATATTTTATCTGTTTATCTTTGATAGTGTTTAACGATTATTGTGTACATGAAAACAAGCTTATCAGCTATCGCTGGATTGGACTATATTTTCCCGATTTACAGGTTCTAGGTTCAGTAATGGGATTTTGTTTTTCTGTGATAGATAGTCAATTTATGCTGCCTTTCCTGATCATTAGATATTCCCCTTGCATGCATACAATAAGAACTCATGATCTATTGAATTATTTTCACTTTCAATTTTTGCTTGAAGCAATTTATTTAGTTCTTAGACAACTTTTCTCTGGGTGTGGCAGGCAGAGAGACGTAGAAAACTTGGCTTGCCTCTGGAAGAACCATCTGCTGTAAAGCCTTCTGCTCCACCAGTGGAGGAAAAAAAGGTATTTCCTTACCACATTCACCAGTTATGTGTTCTGCTCTTATCTCTGTTGTAAGTTTTGTTATTTACCCTTCTGGAAATCAAACCGCAGAGCTTTCTCCCTGTCAGACCAGCTACAAAAACAGAGCAAATGAGGGAGTGCCTGAGAACCCTTAAACAGACTCACAAGGTGATTCAGAATAGCTTTATACTCGTCTAAGTTTTGAATAGAACAGTGGCTAATTTAAATGATTGAACTGCGTCCATATTTATGACTTTGTAGATGTGTTGTTCTTAAAAACTGTGTTATGTATTATCAATGTTCGGTTGAATAGGATGATGATGCCAAGGTGAAGACAGCCTTCAATACACTTTTGACTTTCGCGAAAAATGTAGCAACAAATCCGAATGAGGAGAAGTTCCGCAAAATTAGACTCACCAATGCTAATTTTCAGGTGCCGTTTTGTTTTTTTGGTGTGTGTGGGTTCATATTTACTCATTTTTGCTGAAACCGAAACTCCCACGGCAATCCTATTTCAAGTCCATTTAAAGAAGGAAATTATTGTAGACATTTCAACTCTTTGTTATATTTTTTTGATCTTCGATTCGTATTGGCAGGACCGAGTTGGGAAACTGAAAGGAGGCATTGAGTTTCTGGAATTCTGTGGGTTTGAGAAAATCGAAGGGGGTGAATTTTTGTATCTTCCTAGAGAAAAGGTTGATATTGCGGTGCTTCACTCTGCAGGTAGCGAGTTAAACAGTGCCATTAATAACCCCTTCTTTGGAGTTCTTTGATCTTTCTTGGAGCTATGAATTACATTGTGGTCTATGTTACTCATTCGGGCTGGACTTGTTGGAACAACAATAGTAATTGTTCCTTTTCGAAATTGATTCTGGTTCGACAATTGATCACTTCTGGTTATTGATGTGGATAGTTTATATTTTTGTTTTGATCTCTACCTTTCTGTTAAAAATAATCCACTGGTGTTAAATGCCTTTTGATAAGTGTGTGTTGATGTGGATAGTTTATATTTTTGTTTTGATCTCTACCTTTCTGTTAAAAATAATCCACTGGTGTTAAATGCCTTTTGATAAGTGTGTGTTGATGTGGGTAGTTTATATTTTTGTTTTGATCTCTACCTTTCTGTTAAAAATAATCCACTGGTGTTAAATGCCTTTTGATTAGTGTGTGCCTTTCTGTTAAAAATAATCCACTGGTGTTAAATGCCCCTTTTGATTAGGGGAGTTGCTATTTGCACCCCCAAAAGTTATAAGTACACCAACTTAATTTTATTTACAATAATTTCATTTAGTTAAAAACAATTATAACCTTACTAATCTAATTTTACTTATCATACACCCCTTTATTTATTTTTTTACTTGCGCAAACAACTTTTTTTTATAACTTTATATTTTGCGCACATTTTTTTATATTTCTTCTTTTCATCTTGGTTATACATTTAAGTTTAAGTTATGTCTAATTAATTTTTTAGTTTAAAAATATTAAAATATCCAAATTCAAAAGTATTTTATTGAAATATAAATTGTAAAAATTTAAAATTTATTCTTTTATTTTTTTTGTCATTTTATTAATGGATTTTTTTTTCCGCAAACAACTTTTTTTTTATAATTTTATATTTTGCGCACATTTTTTTATATTTCTTCTTTTCATCTTGGTTATACATTTAAGTTTAAGTTATGTCTAATTAATTTTTTAGTTTAAAAATATTAAAATATCCAAATTCAAAAGTATTTTATTGAAATATAAATTGTAAAAATTTAAAGTTTATTCTTTTATTTTTTTTTGTCATTTTATTAATGGATTTTTTTTCCTCAAGTTTAAATTTTTTTCAGCTTTTATTTTTTATTTTTATTGTGTTTTTTTTATCATGATTCTTTCAATTTGTTTTTATGATATTTTTTTATTATAATTTTTTCCAACTAATTTTGATGTGTGTTTTTTTTTATATTTTTATTGTCTTTTTATTAATAATTATTTTTATTCTAAAATAAGAGATTTGTCTTTTTTTTTTTAATGTTTTTCAATTTTTATTTTTATTATTCGCGAATTTGTTTGATTTTTTTATAACGCTTTATTTTTTTATAATAGATTTTTATTTTATTTTGTAAAAAAGTAATGTATTTTTGTTTTTTTTTAATATAAAGGTATATTAGGTAGATTGATAGGTGTACTAAGTAAAAATTATAAAATTTATGTTTTATATAGAGGTGTATTAAGTAAAGCGGTGTACTTATAAAAAAGAGGGGTGCGAATAGCAACACCCTTTGATTAGTGTGTGCTTGATTTTGATACGTATTTTGGGCAGTTACATTTTTTTTCTTTGAAATACTACAATTTTTAAACATTTTAAAATTATTTAAAATATTTCTTAAACATTTTGAAGCGTTTTTAAATAATTTTAAAAATATATTTCAGACTAAAATTTAAATGATTTGAAACACTTATAAAATATATTTTAAAACATTTTGAAAATGTCTTAAATTAAATATTAAATGTTTTAAGATATCTTAATATAATATTTAAATTGTATAAAACAAATTTTAAACATTTTAAAAGTGTTTTAAAATTATAATTAATTGATTTGAATTATCTTTTTAAAATTTTAAATTGTTTAAAAATATTTTTTAAGTATTGAAATATTTGTAAATATTTAAAACATTAAAGTGTTTTAAAATCATTTTTTGAAAAATTCAAAATAATTTTTAATTTATTTGAAATACAAATATGAAATCCCTGTCTTGAGATCTTACAATGAGTTTCATTTGAAGAAATTAAACGGAAAATTAAACGAGACATCGGACTATCGGAGTCCATCCGAGCAGAAACCAAGTCACCAACATCCTTTTCACTTTGCTATCTCAAAGTGCATCATAAACTTCGTTTTCAAAACTGAAAAATACCAAAACCACCACAACAAAAACGAGGTCGCTTTTCTTCGTAGCACTCTTTCTGCAACTTGCACATAACCGTCCCCTGTCCTTTTGCACCATCCTTTACTTCTCAATTTCCAATTTATTTATTTATTTATTTATTTATTTATTAATCAGTTATTTCTGCGTGCAGTCTGTGAGGGTCAGTATATATATACGTCTCCTTGTTCGTCACCTCCAACATAAATCCCCTTTTCCACCTTCAAAAAAGTGCTTTTATCCTCTGTTTTTATTTCGTCATCTCAAATCTCTGTTTTTATTTCGTAATCTCAAATTCTCTACACAAGAATTGGAAGACAAAAATATCTCAGATATTAGAACGTAATCAATTAGGGAGAAAATATAATTTCTTGGGCCGAGAGACAAAAGAGAAAAGAATATTCCTTTTAAATCCAAGAAATATTCTCCACCTTCTCTCCATATCTTCTTGTATGCATGCGGGCTTTTTCATTTCAATTTCCATCTGGGTTTATTTTATTTTATTCCCCCTTTAATTTTCATCTCTGCGAAAAAAAATGGCCTTGCGATTTTTCCGAATTGCAAGGGCGGTTTTTCTTGTTTTTCTCATCCCGTTTCGAATTTCCGGCGCGATTCCGACGACCCTCGATGGCCCCTTCGATCCGGTGACTGTTCCGCTTGACAAGAGCTTCAGGGGGCACGCGATAGATTTGCCGGATGATGATCCTAGGGTCAGAAGAAATGTTTCGGCTTTCGAGCCAGAGCAAATTTCACTTTCCCTGTCTTCAACCCATGATTCTGTATGGGTTTCTTGGGTTACAGGTTGGGTTTCCGTTTTCATGTTTTCTTGGCTCCAATGTGCTTTGATTTTTAGTTCATTGAATGTTCAAGGTCGTGTGTTTAGTGTAAATATTTTTTGTTCTTTTTTTCCCTTTTGGGTTATTTGAATAAAAATGGTATTTTTCCTTTTGGGTTCTTTCATAAGATGGGTTTGAGGGCTATTCGTTTCCTTTTGCTGCTGCTGCTGTAGATATGAAGATGTACTGTAATTGTTAGTGAATAAAAATGATATTTTTTCGATTTGGGTTCTTTGATTAGCTGGGTTTGAGGTGATCTGTTGTTCAAGATTACGCATTTAATTTTGCTGCTGCTGTAGATATGAAGCTATACTTGTTAATGCGAATCAATTGTTATTTTCTCGATTTGGGTTCTTTGATTAGTTGGGCTTGAGGTGATCTGTTGTTCAAGATTACACATTTACTTTTGCTGCTGCAGTAGATAAGAAGCTAAACTTGTCAAAATGCGAATCAAATGCTATTTTTTCAATTTGGGTTCTTTGATTAGTTGGGCTTGAGGTGTTCTGTTGTTCAAGGTTATGCGTTTTACTTATGCGCTAAATTTATGAAATTGAACTTAGTTAGCTGATCGGAAGTCTAGATTGTGATGATGCTGGTTTGGTTTGCAGGGGAATTTCAAATTGGTGAGGACATAAAGCCGTTGAACCCCAAAACTGTCGCGAGTGTCGTTCACTACGGGAAGTTGAGATTTCCTATGAGTCACAAAGCTACTGGACAATCCCTCGTCTACAGTCAACTATATCCATTCGAAGGCCTCAAGAATTACACTTCTGGAATCATTCACCATGTCCGTCTAACAGGTATGATCAGGAACCCTTATCAACGATACAACGACTTATAATATCCTTACAACTCACTGTTTGTGTTCTTGATCCTTAGGATTAGATCCCAATACGCTGTACTACTATAGGTGCGGGGACCCGGCAATACCAGCAATGAGTGGGATTCATTCTTTCAAGACGATGCCGATTTCTTCTCGGAAAAGCTATCCGAGCCGGATAGCCGTTATTGGAGACCTAGGTCTCACATACAACTCAACTTCGACTGTCGAACATTTGAAGAGTAACAAGCCCGACCTAATTTTGTTAGTTGGAGACGTAACATATGCTAACTTGTATCTTACGAATGGAACCGGCTCGGATTGCTATTCCTGCTCGTTTTCAGATACGCCAATACACGAGACTTATCAGCCTCGTTGGGATTATTGGGGAAGGTATTACAATTATCTCTTCGTTTGAATTGAGTCGACTTGCCTTAGAATGAATTTTGACTGTGTGATATTACGATGTCTTCAGGTTTATGCAGTCGTTGATATCTAAAATCCCGGTAATGATGGTGCAAGGTAACCATGAAATAGAAGAGCAAGCCGAGAATCGAACTTTCGAATCCTACAGCGCTCGATTCGGATTTCCTTATAAAGAAAGCGAGTCGTCTTCCCCATTCTACTATTCGTTCAAAGCAGGTGGCATACATTTCATAGTCCTAGGTGGATACGCTGCTTACAATAGATCAGGTAAAAAAAACGAAAAAATCTCGATTATTATTCAACTTCATGAATTTCGAATAAAATCGCATTATTTCATAATTCAGATGAGCAGTACAAATGGTTGCAAAAGGATCTAGCTAAAGTCGACCGAGAAGTTACCCCGTGGCTCGTTGCCACCTGGCACCCGCCTTGGTACACCACTTACAGTTCACACTACCGAGAAGCTGAATGTATGAAGGTGGCTATGGAAGAGTTACTTTACGAGTACGGTGTCGACATCGTCTTCAATGGACATGTTCACGCTTACGAGAGGTCAAACCGAGTGTACGACTACGCTCTCGATCCCTGTGGTCCCGTCTACATATCAATCGGTGACGGTGGCAACAGAGAGAAGATGGCGATTGTACACTCCGATGATCCTGGGAGCTGTCCGGAACCTTCCACCACGCCCGATGAATTTATCGGCGGGTTTTGTGCGAGAAATTTCACGTCGGGTCCCGCTGCCGGTAAGTTCTGTTGGGATCGACAACCTGAGTATAGTGCGTACAGGGAGACAAGCTTTGGACATGGAATTCTCGAGGTACTTTTTCCTTTTTCCTATGTTGTGGAATATGTGAGGTAAATTTGTTGAAGTAAAACTCGTCTGCAGGTGAAGAACGAGACGCATGCTCTGTGGACATGGCACCGGAATCAGGACATGTACAATAAAGTTGGAGATCAGATTTACATTGTGAGGCAACCGGAGAGATGTCCGATTAAGGCTGAGGTAATCGAACTTCCGGGAACACTAAACTCGGACGATAGTCGCTCACTGTCGACCGACTGAAAATGTGTGCACCATTTGACCGCAAGGAATAGGTGTACTTCTGTATAGAAAATTGGTGTCCAAATATATCTTGTAAACACTGTTAAAGGTTTAAGGCTCTACAAGAACTCTTGTAAACACTGTTAAAGATTTAAGGCTCTACAAGAACTCTCTATATTGATTCTCGCGTATTTTTGGACTGGTCGATGGATAAATTAAAAAAAAAAATCTGTGAAATTTTGATATAAAAAATTGTCTATACTTTTGAATCTTTATTATTTTTTTAATTAAAGATTCGATTCTTGTGTACTTAATATCAATTCAATATTAAGAAATAAATATTGAATTATAAGAACAGAAAATAATAGAAAAATATTCACGAGTAATTAGTTTCAGTACAAAACAAACAAGCAAGAGAGCTTTAATCCCATCGCTTGATCGGAACTTGAGAATGACAGTGGGGACATGTTGTATTGTGGATCAACCATCGAACGATGCAATGCCTATGAAAAACGTGATCGCAAGGAAGCGAAGTCAACTGCGCCCCAAAAGTCGGAGGTCGCGAGCAAATCGGGCACGACGCCATGATCGACGATCCCTTCCCGGCCCAATCATCCACCCTTTCCTCCGACAGGTCAACCAAATGCATCCGAAGTTCCAAGTCCAGCGGCGGCGACGACTTGTCCGCTAGGACGATCCCAATTCCCCACACCGACAAAGGGATCAAGCAATTGGGCGCGATCGACCTCTCGATCGAGTCCTCGCGCGATTCCCCTTCCATCTGCACCGTGCAAACGTCGAGCCCGACTACAATAGGAATCGCGCGGGCGGAGGCCGTCCGAGGATCTTTGTCCAGGCGTTTGGCGAAGCAGAAGGCCACGTGGGCGAGGCGTAGGATCTCGAAGTCCGGCACCCAATACTCGAGCATACGGTACCTCAATCCGAGGTACATTTCGTATTCGGGGTCGTCGTCAGGAGCCGGAACGATCGAAGCGTACCTCTCCGAATCCAGGATCGTCTCGTTGTTATCGATCGATCGGAGTATGAAATCTGTGCGGACCTCGATCAGGAAGTTCTTCCAGTAAGTCGCCGGCGGCGAACTCAATTCGCGTGCGTACGATGAGAGCATGGCGTCGTCCGTACGGATGTTGTACCGATATTCGTAACCAGATCTATCGCCTATCGGAATTAATGTTTTAGTTTCCATCTTCTTATGGGATCGATCAAGAATTGTTAAACCTAGCTACCTATAGCTACCTATTTATAAGAATAATAAAAATATATTAGGTAGGCTTCTTCAAATTGTTGTAAATTTACGTTGGGCTCAAACGCGGCCCGTTTAATTTTAAAGGCTATACATATAGACTTCGGAATATATGTTACTCTTCTTTACACTTACCGCGGCTGGTAAGTTCTGTTGGGATCGACAACCTGAGTATAGTGCGTATAGGGAGACAAGCTTTGGACATGGAATCCTCGAGGTACTTTTTCCTTTTTCCTAGGTTGTGGAATATGTATAAGTTGAGGTAAATTTCTTGAAGTCTAATTCGTTTTCAGGTGAAGAACGAGACGCATGCTCTGTGGACATGGCACAGGAATCAGGACATGTACAATAAAGTTGGAGATCAGATTTACATTGTGAGGCAACCGGAGAGATGTCTGGTTAAGGCTGAGGTAATCGAACTTCCGGGAAAACTAAACTCGGATAGTAGCTCACTGTCGGCCGACTGAAAATGTGTGCGATTTTATACGAAATGAATCGATGTACTTCTGTATAGAAAATTGGTGTCCAAATATATCTTGTAAAAACTGTAAAAAGGCTCTACAAGAACTCTCTCATTCTATATTTATTACTATATTGATTCTTATTTTTGTCTAAAATAGTACTAATAATGTGTTATCATGATAGAGATTTCGTATCATTCAATATACAGTATATCAAGCCTCTAGATGTTTTATGCATCTTAAATTACAACAATCTTAAAAGAGCATTTCAATCTATAAATCCCTTTTGTAAATGAATAATTTTATTAATTATAAAAAATATTAATTGTATTCTCCTTTTATGATAGTAATATTTTTGGTATGAAAATATTAATTATATTCATTTTTTATGATAGTAATATTTTTGGTTAGGTTCCACATGAAAATTAAATTATTAAATATTTTTAATTAAATAAAAATAGTTAACTAATAAATCAATCATAAGTTAACGGAAGATAATACAGTTACACAAGGTGTACCGGACTTCCGGTACAACGTCAATGAAAATTCGACACGTGGAATTATTATATTAATTAATTAAATAATTAATATTTTAATTATTATTAAATTAAATTATTAATTAGGAAAATAAATCTTCAAAATCTTCTAAAATATGCAAAAATAAAATTAATATTTTATTTCTTAATATTAAATATACTGGACTTCCGGTACACCGTCAATGAAAATTCGACACGTGGAATTATTATATTAATTAATTAAATAATTAATATTTTAATTATTATTAAATTAAATTATTAATTAGGAAAATAAATCTTCAAAATCTTCTAAAATATGCAAAAATAAAATTAATATTTTATTTCTTAATATTAAATATACTACAAAATCTATGAGATTTTTTTCCCTTATAATATTACTAACAAAATAAAATAGATTATATATATATATATATATATATATATATATATAATTGAAAAAAAATAAAAAAAAATTAAAAAATATTTTATTTTTTAAAAATAAAATGATATAACATAATTTAATTTTTAATTTTATATTAAAATGTTACTTCACACTAAATTTAAAAAATGCCAACTCGTTAAAAAATAATATTTAAAGTAAAAAAATTATATTTTATTTTTGTAAAATTATATATACTTAACAATAATATATATATTATTTGAATTGAATATTTTTTTAAATAGAAAAAATAATTTAAATAAAATCGCATAATATTTGATTTAAATATTACAATGATAGCTCAATTTTTAATATATATATATATATATATATATATATATATATATATATATATATATATATATTAAAAATTGAGCTATCATTTTAATATTTAAATCAAATATTATGCGATTTTTATTTAAATTATTTTTTCTATTTAAAAAAAATATTCAATTCAAATAATATGTTCAATTTTAAAATATTATCGTAATAGAGTATCTCTATCAAATTATCTCTATCATTTTATCTTGTATCAATTTTGAGTAAAAATGATTTTATAAGTTTATTTTTGTATTATCTTTAGAAAATGTTACATTCATTGAATAAATTTAATTTTCTTAAAAAATTATTGTGATATTTAAAAATTACATGTAATTTTCCGCTAACACCTAATTATAAAATTAAAAACAGACAATTTATTCATTGAATAAATATAGTAATGTTTTATTTTATTTTTGTACTATCTACATTTACATAGAAAATTTAAATTTTTTCTAAGAAAAATAATTTTTTAATGTTTTCAAATTTATAATTAGGTATTAAAATTATAATAATATATGTAATTTTCTAAACTTACTATGAATACATAATGAATTCTTTAATTTTGTGAAAAATCAATATTTATTTTATTTAATATATTTATTTAATTTCACACTTGATAATATTAATAATTTCACACTTTGAAAATTAAACGACATTTTATTACGTTGTTTAATTTAATTTTGCCTAACTACAAATCAAGTGAGATAATTTTGCGTGACTATAAATTATTTACATTAATTATCTTGACATGAAATTAATTTTTAAAACCATACTCAATTTACTTAACATTGATGCAGTCATACAAGATAAACTAAAAAGATAAGTTGCTGCGTAGATCTTGATTGCAATAATATTTTAAAATTGAACATAATATTGGAATTGAATACATTTTTATTTTATTGAAAAATATAATTAAATATGAGATAATATTAAAAATTGAGCTATCAAATGTAATATTTAAATCAAAATATTATTTTTATTTAAATTATATTATTTTTATTTTTAATAAATACGATAATATCACATGTCAGGCTAGTAATAATATTAAAATATTTTGACATGCTTATATGCAAAATACTTTTCTTACAATTTAATCTTAAAAAATAAAATTAATTATTGTCATTTGTACATAAATAACGATAGAATGAAAAATTAATAGAATTATATGACTCAATTATATTTGATTCAAATTTTCATGATTCTTAAAAATATAAATATTAATTATGAATTCATTTTTATTTCATATTTACATATATAATATATTGAATTAATCATCTATTTAATATATAAATCCAGACTTTGAAGATCCCACGTGGCCAGTGTGAACACAAAAAATTACACTATAAAAAATGAGCATGTTCACAATAAGTGGCATAGACAAAACTTTCATTGGTCTAAACTTGATTATGTGGCTATAATTTAATTATGTGGCTTTTCTTTACTAACAATAAATATGACATGTCATTTTAATTAGCTATGGTAATTTAATTATTTATGATTTTAAAATATGTAATCTACGTCATTACCTATTAATTAGCTATAATAATAGTAATATACACGGTTACTTATTAATTAGCTATGATATTATCAAAATTTACATTCATTAAAGATTTTAAATAATACCTAATAAATAGATAATTTAAATTGATTGATTTCTCTTCTTTCATTCGTTTCCATAAATACAATTTTTTTGGGTAATCATTCTTATATTAATGATATCATTTAGTGTAATTTCTTTCCTTAATTATTGTTATGGTAATTAAATATATTTAAGTTTAAATTTTCATCCTCTATTAATAATAAATTTAAACAATTTAAATTTTATGGATCAATTCAACTTAAACAATTTCATATTTATTTATACATAATCATTTCCATAATTTGAATAAATATTATTATATAATATACTTAATTATATGTTTAATAATATGCAAATTCCTTAAATAGTAATTATAATTTGAATTTCAATTAAAAATATGAATATTAATACTACATAAATACTAATAATCGGTAATTCATAATTAAGTTAATAAATTAACAAATTGACAAAAATAATTCATTAATTATATACACCAAAACGCCTCCTTTTTAATAGTCCTTAATTATAGCAAATTTAACATTTTCATAAATAAATAATATAACTCATTTAATATTATTAATATTAATAAAAATTTAATTAATAATTTAGAATGGCGCATTATTTACAAAATCCAATATGTATAAAATAAAATTTAAAATAAATCAATTCCTTAATTATAGTAATAAAATAAATTTTATATTATCCCATATTAATATTATGTAAATTAATTAGTATTTAGTATATATTTAAATTAATTATCATATTCTATTTTTGTCAGTCAATTAAATTGTAAAATTTCAACCAAAATGTTGGGATTTTATTCTATGATTTGCGATTTTTATTCAATTATACTACAAAAATTATAGAAACCCTAATTCAAATAGACACCTATAAAAAGGTCTTGATCTTTACTCATTCTCAACTTTCAGTTCTTTTTCTAATAAGATTTATGTATTCACATTTTTTGATGTTCCATTATTTTTCAGGTCTTCATCTTTACTCATCCTCAATTTCATACGGGTCAGTTATTTTTCTAATACGATTTATTTATGTATTCACATGTTTTGATGTTCTATTATTTTTCAGGTCACACTGTAAGTATAATCTATTTTTTTTGTTTCTATTTTGTTTGTTTTAATCCGTTTATTTCTTAATTATACTATTATTGTATATTTTATTATATGAACATTATTTTTTGTATTTTTTTGTAGGTTTCAATGTAAATATTCTTTTATAATCTTATTCTTAATATGATTTATATATTATTTTGCAGATTGTGAGTTTCTTAATCATTTTTATTTTTTTTTTAGTTTTTATTTTTAATTTTCATGATGAATTCTTTCATAATCTTATTCTTTACATAATTTGTGTATTATTTTGCAAGAGGTGAGTTTCCTTAATCATTCTTTTTTAAATATTTTTTTAATTATTTCTTTGTTCATAGTATAATTAATTAGAGTATTTCTTTAGTGTATTCACAATTAATTAGAGTATTTTTTATTTTGAGTTGTTATTAGATGAAGTTGAATTACAAAGTTCACATTAATCTATTTATACAACTATATTTTTCATATACTGTTTTTTTTCTTTGCAAATTTAGAAAATATATATTATTATTACTTTTTAACCCCCATACATTTATTTTGTTCCATTGTTGATTTTTTCCGGTAAATTATGCTTAATTGTGTTTTGTTTTGTTTAATTAATTTTTGTATTTGTTGGTAATATCATTTTATTTTTTTTGCAAATAATTGATTTTTTTTGCTTTTCAGTTTTTTTTTTTCTTTAGTAACACATAATATTTTTCATGTCATTTTTTAATATTATTTTTCTTTTCGTGTTTTAACTATTATAAGAACTTTATTATTGATTTGTTTATTTTTTTTTCAGGTTGAATTGTAATTCTCTGTTTTGAGTTTGTATTAGAAGCAAAAACTAATTTTTTTTTTCATGTATACGTTAATTAAATTGAAGCATTGGAGATGAAATGTATTTTTGAAATGAAAAAGAATTTCAATTTAATTCATTTACATATTTATTTTAATTCCCGTTTGTTTTAAGTTTATTTGAATGAGTGACACACTTTATCTTTTACATGTAATTAATTTGTTTTCTTATAAATTACTTAATATTATTTATGTTTTCGATAATAATCAAGTATTCATTTATAAATAATTTGTATATGAAACTGAGCATTAAAAGTCTACTTGCAATTAGTGTAATTAGAATTTTTTTTTTCCTTCACACTTTAATAATAATAAAAACTAATACATAATAAATAAAAAATTCAAATCGGTTGATTATTCTTTATAAACCATGTCTCATAAATACAAATAATTAATTTCCCAAGGATTATTAATTATAAGAAACGCTGGAATATTGTGTTTATTAAAATATATAAATCTAGAACGAATATTATTAATCTTTATAAGAATATTGTGTCAATGAATATCTAAAAATAAATTATAATTTCCAAAATTACAATTAATTATAATTATGACGATTGCTATAATTACGGATTTACATTATCTACTTTTACATTTAAAAAACCTGTAATTATAGTATAGATTCTCTCGAATTTAATCAAATTAATAAATAATATATAAAATATTGTATAAAACAAGAATATCAAGTCAAATTTATATAAATTAATATTTTTGGACAGTGACAAATAATTAATATTTTTATTGATTCAAAAGATGGAAGATTTTATTATAAGAATAGAACGTAATTATAATTGATCCATGATAGGATAAGATTGTGCTATAATTAATTTGTAATTAATGTTGACTATATTGATTGATTTGTTTTCTATATCTAAAAATTATTAAACAATTTTTTTTATTGATATTGAATAATTTGATATATAAATAAGATATATACAATTATTATTAGTATTATTATTATTATTATTATTATTATTATTATTATTATTATTATTATAGAACTTAAAACCGATAAACTACATATTGTAAAATATTTTTTCATGATAACATATTTTAATTAGAGTGGAAAATATTTGATATAATATATGTGATTTTTATCTGATCATATTAATATATCATACTACCAAACAATCAATTTATGTTTAATTTAAATTGTTATTTTCAATAAATGCACAACAAGCATGTATCAAATATTATTAAAAAAATTAAAATTTAAAATTATGGAGATAATGATCATAATATTCATAAAAAAATTATTTACTTTCCAATTTATTTATCTATTTACAATAATTCATGGTGTGTGTATATTTCTATTACTTAAGTTTTCTCCCATGTCCCATAAAATTGTATATTAAGTTTAGTTCATTCAGACATATTAAGTTAAGTTCAATTCATACATATTAAGTTCACTTTAGTTAAGTTTAATTTAGACTTATTAATTTTTATTCATTTCAGTTTAGACCTATTAAAAACATTTCTTTTGGACTGAATCTGATTGAACAACTTAATAGGTATGATCTGAACTAACTGAACTTAACTGAACTTAATATAATAATATAAGAATAAAAATAAAAAATTTAAATGACTGAACTAAACTGAACTTAATTGATATGATTATTTTAGCAATTTAAATTTATTAAGTTTAATTCAGTTCAAAATATTAAGTTCAATTCAGTTTAGTTTAGACATATTAAGTGTAGTTCAGTTCAGTAATTTAGTACTAAAATTAAATTCAATATAGGTCTTTTAGACTTATTCTCATTTTAGTTCAGTTTAAATTCAATTCTTCATAATTATTAAGTTTACATCAATTCAATCATTTAATTTAATATTAATATTTTATTATTATTATTTCAATATTTTTAAATTGATTAAATTGAACTTAATTTCAGTTCAAACCTATTAAATTCAGTTTAGTTTAGTTTAGTTCAGACAGTACAAAAGACAGGTGCTTAATGGATGTGAACTGAAGTAAAGCTATTTTGGACTTATTTTCAATTCGCTTCATTTTAGTTCATTCAGTCTAAAAGAACCGGTGCTTAATGGATGTGAACTGAACGAAGTAAAGCTATTTTGGACTGATTTTCAGTTCGCTTCATTTTAGTTCAGTTGAGACTCATTAAATTAAGTTCAGTTCAATTAAGATAAATTAAGTTTGATCCATTAAGTTAATTTTATTCATTTTATTTTTTAATTTTATATTATTTTATTAATTTATTAATATCAGTTCAATATTTTAAAATAAAGTTTAAATTGAACTTAATTTCAGTTTAGTTCAGACTTATAAGGTTCAATCCAGTGCAGTTTAATTTAGTCAGCCGGTTTCAGTCTAAAAGAGCAGGTTCGTAATGTTGATAATGATTTAGAACATGTTCTTTTAGACTTATTTTCAATTCGCTTTATTTCAAACTCATGAAGTTCATTTCAGTTCAGTTCAATTCAAACATATTAAGTTTAGTTCAATTCAGTTAAATCGTTTTGAGTCTTAAAGAACATGTCTTTAATAAAAAATAAATATTTTATATATTGAGAGCGTATTTTCATTTAGAATTAGATATTCAAATACAAAAAATTAATTATTTATCAATTTAATTTTCTTAGAATAGTTCATAAACTTCTAAAATTTTGATTTAAAAAAATAATTGACTAAATAGATAGTTGAAATACAAACAAAATAATTATTTAACAATTTAATTTTTTTAACTATTCAACTATTCACAATTAATAATTTAAACGTGTTATATGAATTAAATGATGAATGAATACATTAGAAGATATTATTGAAAAATATTTTCAGTTTTTTGTGTGTGTATAATTCTAAAGAAAATAGATCGAGTATGAAGATTGTTGAAATAAAAACAAAAGAATTATTTTAACAATTTAAAATTATTAAATTTAATTCAAATTCAGATCTATTAATTTCCGGTTCAGATCAAACATATTAAGTTCAATTCATACCTATTATGTGCAATTTAGTTCACTCATTTAGTACTAAAAATTAAATTCAATACATGTCTTATTCTAATTTAAGTTCTGTTTAGATTCATTTAGTTCAGTGTTGACCTATTAAATTAAGTTCAGTTTATAACTATTAAGTTTACATTAATTTAGTCATTTAATTTAATATTAATTTATTATTATTATTATTATTATTATTATTATTATTATTATTATTATTATTATTATTATTATTATTATTATTATTATTATTATTATTTCAATATTTTAAAATGAAATTAATTTGAACTTAATTTGAGTTCAAACCTATTAAATTTTGTTTAGTTTAATGTTTGACGGATCTGAAGTAAACTGAAATGAAGTAAAGTTGTTTTGGAGTTATTTTACTTCTCATTAAGTTCAGTTTAGATCAATTAATTAAAGTTTATTCATTTATTTTTTAATTTTTGTATTATTTCATTATTTTTATTATTATCATTTAAATATTTTAAAATTGGTTTAGATCAATTAAGTAAAGTTTATTCATTTATTTTTTAATTTTTGTATTATTTCATTATTTTTATTATTATCATTTAAATATTTTGAAATAAAATTAAATTGAATTTAATTTAAGTTTAGTTCATTCAAATTTATTAAGTTCAGTCATTTTCAATCTAAAAGAGTCTGTTCGTAATGTTTTTTTTTTTTTTGGTCTAGGTCAATTGCAATGTCTTGGGATTCGAACCAAGGACCTCAAGTCCTCAATTCAAATGCTCAACCAACTGAGCTAGCAACCCTTGACTGTTCGTAATGTTGATAATGATTTAGAACCTGTTCTTTTAAACTTATTTTCAGTTTGCTTTAAACTTATTCTCATTTTAGTTCAGTTTAGATTTATTTAGTTCAGTTTTAACCTATTAAGTTAAATTCAGTTTAATTCAATTCAATTCAGACCTATTTAATTTAGCCATTTTGAGTCTTAAAGAACATGTCTTTAATAAGAACATGTCTTTAATAAATTATAAATATTTTATATATTTGATGGAGAATTAGATATAGTTTTGAAGATAAAATGTATCAATAATATATACATATATTTTTTGTGATTTTTTTGAATATTTGAATTTATTAAAATTAATATAGTATTCATAATATTAATTATTAATAAATTACTCACGTTTAAATTTTTTTATGAAACTATAAAGTGAAAATTAGATAAATTAAAAATATATTTTTGTGAATTGTTTTAAAAAATTGAATCTAATATATTTTTTTACAAATAATAATAAAAGTGGTGGGTTATTTTGTAAAATTAAAAATGTTTGATTTATTTTGGAAATAAAGTAAAAGTTGTGGTTTTATATGCTATTAACTCTTTTTATTTATTGTAATAGAAAATCAAAAAAATTATAATTTTAGTAAGCTTAATATTAATTATTTTTTTTACAATCAATTTTTTTTCATAAATTTTCTCTTTACCTCTTTATATAGAGTTCTTTTATAAATAAATTAATGAAATAAAATTGTTTAACATATTTTAAATTATATTTTAATAAGTATTAAGTGATACTAAGTTCTTTTATAAATAAATTAATGAAATAAAATTGTTTAACATATTTTAAATTATATTTTAATAAGTATTAAGTGATACTAAAAAAATATGATAACTAAGTATTATTTTTTTTTCTAACGGAAAAAATTATATTAAATATTTCTTACATTAAATATTTCCGTGCATTGCACGGGCAGTTGTTACTAGTTCATTTTAAAACAATAATTATTACGTACACATATATTATTCATATTTTTTAAATATATTTATTTATAAATTAAATAATTAAATTAGTGTATATAAAATTTAATATTGTATAAATTAATTTTATTTAAAAAAATGAAATATAAATATTTTTTAAAAAAAAGTTACGATTTTTTTTGTTTTTGTTGTAAAAATCATAATTTGTTTTTTTCAATTTAGTATATATATTATTTTATTTTATTTTATCTGTTAGTTAATATTATATTATAAGAGAAAAAAATCTTATAGATTTTGTAGTATATTTAATATTTGGAAACATTATATTGATTTAGTTTTTGAACTTTTTAGAAGATTCTTATAATTTATTTTCCTAATTAATAATTCAATTTATAATAATTAAAATAATATTTATCTAATTAATTAATTAATTAATGACACGTCACATTTTGATTGACACAAGCAGTCCAGTCAAAATTAAATTATCAGACATAAAAGACAAAAAATTAGTACCAATCTTTATTGACTAAACAAAATTTTTTCCTAATTATAATAGTACATATATTACAAAAAATGTTCAGATATTAATTTGTAAAAGTACATAATCTACAATAATGGATTGTTATATTTTTTAAAAAAAAAATTGTGCAATGGCTTTTGTTGAATTAAATTTGACCTAAAAATTTTAAAATTAAAATATGTACTCCTACGTACTAAAAACCTTAATACTATATTTTAGTCGCGATCCCTTAATATATTCAGTCGCGATCTTCTTCTCGGTGGCTTGCTGTCTCGTGTAGGTAAAAACCTTTTACCTTCTTCTCCACGCATCGATTGTCATCCCTGTAAATTGCAATTTCACCGTGAACTCGACATTTCACTGTGTTCTGCGCCACCTCTTTTTAGTTCGGAACTAACCCTAGCTGTTATTTATCTATTTATTTATTTTATTACTTGCGGTGGACGATGTTATGCCTGTTTAGACGATGCTTAACGATAATCTGACCGGTTAGTTGTTTTTATGTGAACGTTCCAAATCAACCTTTCCGTCGATTACATATTCAGCTGTGGTAAACTTAACATTAGAGTTGAATAAGAGTTCAACTAGAAACTCCACCTATGATAACCACGGAAATATTTTTAAACATTGCTTTGCTCATATGCTTGTTATTTGTATTTGATAAGCTTCGAGTGGGTATTTATAGGCCCGTGATGTTTAAAATAGGCTGTGTAAGCTCGGAATCTAATATCTATACTAATATTATTAGGATTAGTCATTGCTTCATCATTCATGGATTTTGAATGCACGGGTTTGATTTCTACTCAATCCAATGAAAGGCATTTCGTATGAACTATTATTTACCTGTCTACACCTTTAGTTGGAACATTTATATTACTTCCGTTTTAAATATATGCCCTTGAAATCTTTTTTTTTAAATCTTAACGACAACAACAAATTGGTTATGTTTCTTTGAATGTGTTTCAGGCATTTTTTCAACAGTTATTATATATTTGTGGCAGGCCATTCGGAACCTGAAGCAGCAGTACCGGTCATGAACCCACCAGGCTCGCCTGCTGTTCAGGAAGGAAGGTCATTACCTTCGATTCCATTTTTTTTGGGTGATATACTTATCATTTCACCATAATTATGCTAATATGCACTAATTCTTTGTTCAGAAACATAAATTAGACAGAAAATGTTTTTGTGTATAGTTGTTGGATATCAAGTTTGCTGTTAAATTATTTAATTATTTCTTCACGGTTTGCTTTTCAGGGTGTTGCCTCTTAAAAGGTCAGCTCAAGAAAGAGCTCAAGCAGAGCATACTGCTTCTGTATCTAGTTTCACGTCGATGCTTCAGGACAGAGGAGATATTACTTCGAGTTCCTGCTGGTCAAAGGTAGGTAATGGGTGATGATTCCTGTCGAAGGTTGATTATGCCGACATAATGGTCATGTACATGTATAAGTAAATTTTCAAAATTTTGAAGATAGATGCGAATCTTTTGGTGGTGAGATAGGGAATAGAATTATGTATAAAGTCGCCTTGTGTACTATTAGTCAGAATTCTTTTAGGGGTAATTTTATTTCGGATGTATCTTTAATTTGGCAATATGCAATGCAATCCGATTTTTATAATATAAGTTGTATGTTTCTAAAAAATATGTAAGCAAGTAAGCAACTACTTGTACATTTTAAGATATGATTCTTGTCTTTGGTAGGTGAAGGATGGTTTCAAAGGTGATCCGAGGTGCAAGTCAGTCAAGCATGATGATAGGGAAAACTTATTCAATGAATATGTTTCTAAACTAAAGGCTGCTGAAGCAGAGACATCGCGGGAGGCAAAAGCACAACAGGACGAGGATGTAAGTTATACCCGAGTTTGAATGAAGTTTTTATTTTACTTTCTTGTATATGTCATCTAAAAGGATGACATTTTGTTGGTATTTCACACTTCTCGTTATTCTTACTTTAGAAAGTGCAACCAAATATGCGGTTGGCTTCAAATTAGTTTCTATTTTATGATTATCCAGAAGTCAGTATATATAGTATAATAATACTAATATAATAATGCAACTAGCTCACATGAAAACAGTAAATTAAAAAGAACTATGAGATAAAATGTAACGATATATTACCACCAAGTTCAGTACAAATTAAAGGGAAAAAGGAAGAACAAGAATTTAGATAAAAAAAGAGTTTATAGAGGCATATGTTGATGCAACAAAGGTAATCTCTAGGATACAATGAGCATTGGTACTGATTTCATATGTGTCAAATTAAATTAGATTAGTTGCGTTGCAATAATAAATGTCCTGGTGACCCTTCAAGTCGGAGAATAACTTATTGAATGTATTTATTTTGTGTTTCTGTGTTTCAATGTTTATGTATTGCTTGTAGGAGAAATTGAAGGAAAGAGAACGAGTTCTGCGCAAGGGAAAAGAGAGGGAAGAACAAGAAGTTGAGAGGGTGAGACAGAGAGCTCGCCGAAATATTTCTATAGAATCAGATCTAGCCTTAATGGATGAAATAATAAATGATCATCAGGTATTAAGTCGTGTCTGATTCTTGGTTATATGGATTTAATATTTGTACTTTCTCTATGTTTTAATTTTTATATTAATCAATCCTACTGTTTGCATACACTATTCCTGATATTTGCTAAACCAAGCATACCGTGGCTTATTCATTTTGCTTATACACAGCAAAGTTACACTTGATTTGGTATCTTGATGCCACAAAATACAAACATTCAATATCATCCGTATACTTGAGAATACATGTAGAATTTTTTAGAATACTTATGAAGGCCCCTCTAAGTGAAAACAATCACCAGAGTTTTCTCATGCTACTTTACTGTGGCTCGTTGCAAGTTGCAAGTCTTTATACAATCACAATTCGTTAGATGTCTGTTCTGTTAGAGTCCCTCACTCCCTTGTCAAAATTTGTATATTTTCCATCATTTGATGATGCATTAATGTATGACTTTCCTTTTTCCATTAATGCCAGCTTGTTCTAAATAATTTCTTAGACTCTTAACTAATGTCATCGGTACTGTCACTACCTCCAGTTGACGAAATTCGATTTTTTGTCTCCTAATATTTTAGAAATTTTGATATCTTTGGATTGTAAGACACATGAATGATTTTCCAACAAACATTACTTGACTGCATGAAATGTGCAATATTGTCGTTCTGCACAAACTGTAGAAAGATGAGGGTTTTTAGGTTACTGTTTCCATCTAATTTTCAAGGTAATTGGGTCGATATAGATGTATACTATCCATTTTTAAGAAATAAGATTTGGTGTATTAGTGCGGTTACCATATCTTGCTGTTGAGCTTATGTTGAGATATAAAATAACTTGATAAATCTGACAATAGGACTACAATATTTCACGTGTCAGTGGAAATTGGTATTTGTCTAAGTATCCCCCCCAACCCACTAGAATTTATGTGGTTCTAGTTGAATTTTTTCCTTTTCCTTTTTCCTCTTCACCGTGCTCAGTGTGCTCCTTTTTTATTTAACGAACTATGTTAGTGTTCTGAGAAATCTCTTCATGTTCTCTTGCTCCCCGTCTTCTCTTTCTCACACACAAAGACTTAGCTCTTATAAACCAGTTACTCATTTTTACCACTCTTTAGTTCTGATAGTTCAAACTGTACGTTATGTTGTTGGCTCTTCCATTTCTATGTTGTTTTTTCAGGGCCGTAATTAGTTATAACTGTATGCTATATCTTGTATTTTCTTCTACATTTAAGTTAATTTCCATGTTCATAGTTTTTTGTCATCTGTGCTTTTTGGAATTCTAGGAAATCGTAGGAAAAACTTCCTAAAAAAACAACACTTTAAAGTTTTTGGGATCCTTTAGCAATGAATTACTCTCCATGATTTGGGGCATATTCTCTTATAGAGCTTTTTTTTTACAAGTCACGGCATACAGATTCAACACAACATGTATACTGAACACTGATGATCTCTAAGAAGTCTTCATCCTTGATGTCTGTTTATATCGAACTATATATGACTTGCAGCATTAATGATTTCTCTTAAAATGAATTAAATTCGTGCAATCTTTGATTTTTGGCCTTCGATTCATATATTTATTTTTAACACTTTCATTTGATGTTGTGCACCTTATATGTGTTTGGTGCCGATAAATATGTTTTTGATTGCTTTGCTTCATGAATTGATCTTATGCAGGGAATTTCAAATGACAATGCTCTAAATGCTCTCTTTAAGCATTCTGTCAGCATACGTTATGAAGAGGAGCGTAAAGAAAAACGGGCCGCTCAAAAGGCAGCTGTGGAGGGTTTCAAGCAGCTACTGGAAGAAGCAAAGGAGGTTTGATACAGTTTTTTTCCTATTAAAGTATTCTCTGTTTCTTTTGGAACTTGAAATTCTAGATAGACGTTATGGAGTCAAGTGAAATTTCATGACATTCAGGAGATTGACCAGAACACTGATTATCAAACATTTAAGAGAAGATGGGGTAAGGATCCACGGTTTCATGCCTTGGACCGGAAAGACAAGATGCGTTTGTTGAATGAGAGGTATGGCTTACTGCTGCATTTGGTGCCTGGGGGTAACCATCTCTTAGTATTTTCTGCCTTTGTTCTGGTTGGATCATATGGTTTTTTCCATATGACAAATTATTAATCAGTTTTAATTTTTTGATATTGAACATAAAGTTAGTATCTATCCAAATAAGTTGTATTCTTCAATTCCATTTTTGTTTGGGTGGTATATACTTATCATTTCACCATAATTCTGCTAATAGCACTAATTCTTCATTCGAAAACCCAAATTACTGAGAAACTGGTATGGTATAATATACCATGACAGAGAATTGATTAAATTTTAGACAGAAAATGTTTTTGTGTATAGCTGTTGGAGATCATGTTTGCTGTTAATTAATTTATTTACTTATTTCTTCACGATTTAATTTCAGGGTGTTGCCTCTGAAAAGGTCAGCTCAAGCAGAGCGTGCTGCTTCTGCATCTAGTTTCATGTCGATGCTTCAGGACAGAGGAGATATTACTTCTAGTTCCCTCTGGTCAAAGGTAGGTAAGGGGCGATGATTCCTGTCGAGGGTTGATTATGCCGACATAATGGCCCTGTACATGTATAAGTAAATTTTCAAAATTTTGAAGATAGATGTGAATCTTTTGGTGAGGTATGGAATAGAATTAAGTATAAAGTCACCTTGTGTACTATTAGTTAGAATTCTTTTAGGGGCAATTTTATTTCGGATGTATCTATAATTTGGCAATATGCAATGTAATCCGATTTTTATACTATAAGTTGTATGTTTCTGAAAAATATGTAAGCAAGTAAGCAACTACTTGTACATTTTAATATATGATTCTTGTCTTTGGTAGGTGAAGGATAGTTTCAAAGGTGATCCGAGGTGCAAGTCCGTCAAGCATGAAGATAGGGAAAACTTATTCAATGAATATGTTTCTAAACTAAAGGCTGCTGAAGCAAAGACAGCGTGTGAGGCAAAAGCAAAACAGTACGAGGAGGTGAGTTATACCTGAGTTTGAATATGATTTTTCTAATGAAGTTTTTATTGTACTTTCTTGTATATGCCATCTGAAAGGATGACATTTTGTTGGTATTTCACACTTCTTGGTATTCTTATTTTAGAAAGTGCAACCAAATATGCGGTTGGCTTCAAATTAGTTTCAGTTTTACTTTTATCCAGAAGTCACTATATATAGTATTATAATACTAATATGATAATGCAGTTAGCTCACATGAAAACAGTAAATTTAAAACAATTGTGATAAAATGTAACAATATATTACCACCAAGTTCAGTACAAATTAAAGGGAAAAACGAAGAACAAGAATTTAGATAAAATGGTGTTTATAGAGTCATATGTTGATGCTACAAAAGTAACCTCTAGGATACAATGAGCAGTGGTACTGATTTCATCCGAGTTATAGCTTTCTGTTTAACCTGTAAATTTTTTGTTCTATTTTTTATGGTTTTGTGTGTCGTTTATTGAGATTGACATATTTGCTTCATTTGATGATAGTTATTTTTATCTGACAGGTTGAATTGGTGGTAATGGGACTGGATTGTGGTGTTGATGAGATCGAACTTAAAACATTATCTAACATTAGAGAATGGATTTCTGTTGGTATGTTATTCTATCTTTTATCGAAAAGATTCAATTTATTTTTCTTTTTTGAAATTTGCTTTGTTTTTGAAATAATCATTTTCGTAACTAAACTTTGCAGAAAGCAATCCGGTTGATGAACTAATTCATCATGTTCCTGTTTTCCATCGTTTGATTGATTTTCTTGGAAGGACTGATGTTTCTAAGCTGCAAGTAGGTTTTTTCATACGTTTTTTATTTTATTTTATTTGTTTATGTTTTACGTGTTATATAAAAATTTCTGCGATTGGTTCCAGTGTGAAGCTGCGTCTGTTTTGGCTTCTGTGACTTCCGGCACTTCTGCTTCTTCTTCTGCAAATACTGCATTCATAGTTAAATATGGTGCAGTACCTATGTTGGTGGATATACTTCATTCTCCGGATCGCTATGTTCGGGAGCATGTACTTAAAAAATAATCACCTTACAAATGACTTACTTATTCTGTTGTTACAAAGAGGGATCCTTATTATTTAAGGATCTTATAGCATAAATAAGGAAAACACATTAAACCCTAGAATCACCATTTACTATCTCCTGCACATATAGAAGATCATAAATATCTCCTTCCTTCCCTAATAATATCTGAATGATATTGTGATATATTTCAACAGTTGGTTGTGGTTACTTGTCATTAAATACTGATTACCAAATTGCATTTAATCTTATATGTTGACCAGGGAGCAAAGGCTCTTGGTAATATTGCTGCTGTTTCTCCGCTTTTAAGGAATCTTGTCTTGGCACATGGTGCCCTAAGGCCTCTGCTAGCTCAGATCAATATTAATACAGAGGTCTCTGTGTTGAAAGTCGTTACGAGGCTTGTTTCTAATTTATGTCGGGGGAAGCCACCTCCTCCATTTCAGCAGGTATGGCTCAGGCTCAGTGAAATATTATATCTAGCCACTGTATAGATTTTCGAAAGTATGAGATCGGTTTCAATCTCGATTACAAATACGAAAAGAAAGTCAAAACAAATAATACACCGAGTCAAGCTTAGGTATTTACAATCTTCCCGTTTGTTTATCCTCTTATGTACTGTCAGGTGAGCCCTGCATTGCCTGTTTTAAGGCATCTTGTCAATGTTTCTGATGAGGAGGTTTTGGCAAACATATGTTGGGCCCTTTATTACTTGTCCGATGGAACAGACAATCAAATCAAAGCTGTGATTGAGTCTGATATCTGCATACCACTTGTGAATCTTTTGTGGTATTTTCCTATCCCCACCAAAAGAATTAATATTTTTTTATTTTTTAAAATAATCTAAAGTTTCGATTTATAAATCTTTATTGCTAACTGTATTTTTTCCTTGTGAAGCCATGCATCACCTTGTGTACTTGTACCTGCTCTTTTGACTATCAGAAATATAGCCGCCGGGGATGATAGTCACAGACAGGTATTTGGGCAGCACATTTTTTTCGTTTAGTTTTTTTTATTATCGGTATGATCCTATGCTGAAATTTCCTTTATTTGTTAATATTGTTATCTGTCCAAGGGACGAGTTCATATACTGACAAGTATGAAGAGTTTTTATTATGACTATATGTGGGTCAATTTATTATGTGTATTTATTTGCGGAAGTCTGCTGAAATTGAATTTAGAGACACTTCCTTATAATCTTTTTATGCTGTGAATTCCGAATTGTCAAGTATTGTAAATAGAAGATATTTGTGAATGTTTATTTTATTTTAATAATTATAGTCCGTAAAATTGCTTACACCATTTATGTGTGTGTGTCAGGTTTTGATAGACAGCAAAGTTCTCCCAAGGCTCCAAGAACTTGCTACTCAAAGTCATAAGCAAAGCATTAAAGAAGCTTGTTGGACAATCATCAATAATATCACGGCTGGAAATTATGATCAGATACAGGTATTCCTCCCTTTTTTTTCTTCTTTCGTCTCTGTAATAACGTTAACAACTTGTTCGGTCTCTCTAAAAGAAGTCTATTTGATGCAAATGCACAATAATATTTCCATGAATCAAGTCTTTTTTAGATTTGGTCACTAATATAACCGTAAGATGTGATTTGACCTGTAATTAATTACAGACTAGATGTAACATCTTCTCACTTATGAGTAAGGAGTATTAATAATACAAGAGCCCGAGAAAGCTGATGTGTATATACTAAACAGGGACAGAGATGAAGGAAGTAATAAATAATTAGGGCATAGATGCAGCATTCCAGCTTCTGCATTTTTTATTACCCTAACGTTCCTTGTTGAATGACCTAAAATAATATTATATTTTTGTCGACTTTTGTATATGTAGGTTGCTGCTGACTTGTAGCCCATATCTTGTGGGAATGTGGCTTTGGAAATATTGCTTACTTGTACCTAGACTTCTCAAAGGTTACTCAGTTTCTTGGTGAAAATGTTCCAAAGAATATTGTTTTTTGACTGTTATAAAAAAGTTTAGGGTAAAATTTTATTTTTAAGTTAAAAGTAAAGTAAATTAAAACTTCGAAAAAATTCGTACCGCCATACCGTACCGAACTTTCGGTATATCGAAAATATCGATATATCAAATCATATCGAAATTTTTATTATCGAATTATACTGAAAATATCGATATATTGAATTATACCGATTTTTTTTTTTGCATACTAAAGTATATATTTATCGAAATATCGAATTATTCCGATTATTTTCTGTATATCGAAATATTAAAAATTTCATACTAATATCGTACCGAAAATTATCGATATAGTATCATACCGTATCAAAAATTTCAATATGCCATAAATTCAGTATTTTTCGGCATTTTCGGTAAGATAAATTCGATATTTTGATATTTCGGTATTTTTTTCTCGCCCCTACTCGTAATCACGTTTATTCTTATATGTATCGATTAATTGTCATAAAAACAATTAAGGTAATTGATGAAACATGATTATATGATTAAATCATACTTATTTTGTTATTTTATATCTAACACCACATGCAATCAATACAAATACACCTAAAGCTGTATATCCGGGCCGAACCGGCCGGTTCCGAGCTATCCGGTCAGAGTTTGGGGTTTCGATGAACCGAACCCGGACCGGTGAAAGCAGGTTCAAGGTTCAGGTTCAATCCAGTTCAGGTTCAAGTTTTAAACCGACTGGTTCAGGTTCAGGTTTTGAACCGATTGGTTCGGGTTCAGGTTTTGAACCGACTGATTCAGGTGCGAACAGGGAAATCGGGTTTTTTTAAAATTAAAAAAAAATTAAAAATAAAAATTAAAAAATTAGTTTTTAAAATGGTTTATGAGAATTAATTTTTTTTAAAGGTTTTTAATAAAATAAAAGGTTTGTTGTAATTAACTTATATTTAGAATTAATGTGAAAAAATGAAAATTAAATAAAAATTAGATTTGAGTTTAATTTTAATATCAATAAATAAAATAAAATTTTAATTTTAATACCAAATTAAAGTGGCTATGTATCATCGTTAAGGAATCAAAGGGCACATAGTTCTTAAAATGAAAGTTAAATAAAAATTGGACTTTTATTTAATTTTAATATTGAAAACTAAAATAATTTTTTTAATTTTCGATACCAATACAAAGTGCCTATGTATCTTTATTGAGGAAATCAAACTCCACGTAGTTCTCACTTACCTAACTTACCTGAGCAGGAGATGGACAATATGTGTTCATTCGTCGAGCGACGTGTCATTTTCTTGGAATGCTTCGTTGTGGTTGTGGTCTAATTTTTCAAATTAAGTTGAATTTAGACTGTTGGTTCAAATAACGACTAGTTTTTCTAAATTTCAAATTTAAATTTACATTAAAATCAAATTTAATAAATGGAACTTTGTTTTAAGAAAATTGTAAATAAGTTTAAAATTTAACTAGTATATATATATATATATATATATATATATATATATATATATATATATATATATATATATATATATATATATATATATATATATATATATATATATATATATATATATATATATATATATATATATATAAACGGTTCGACCCCGTATGGTTCAGGTTCGCAACCGAACCGGATCAACCTTGAACCTGACCCGAACCGGTTAAAATCGATCCAAGATTCAGGTTCAGGTTCTGAACCGACCAGTTCAGGGTTATTCGATTCCGGTTCAGGTTCCGAACCGTCCGGTTCAAGGTCGAACCGGACCGAATATGCAGCTCTACAAATACAATACACCGAACCCAGAAAATTCCATTACCATAAATTGATCTCACATGCACAAATCCCAAAGGCACCCATTGCAAATCTAATCAAACCCTAAACAAATTCCAAAACAAATCCCAAAAGCTTACATGCAATCGACATGATTTCTAATTATGTATATGAAATGCCGATATTTTACTCGTTTTTTTTGTTATGTTTTGGGCGTGATTTTGTATATATTATGTATATATGTGTATGATTGTCGAGGGATTATGCATTATTGACGTGACGGAGCTTATACTTGGTATAGTCGAGTTTTTGTGTGAATTGTAGGTGAAAAACGACCAAAACGAGGTGTCGACCCGAACCTGGAAATTGCAGTGACTTTGACGCAAAAACTGCTATTGCTCGTCGAGAACTAGAGGCTGTGACATACATGGACGCGAAGATCTTGAAGTCGGGAATCCGTGGAATTTTGAATCTCGACAATCGGAGTTCGGACGACAAAGTTATGACAAGAATCGAGAAGTTGCGCACAGGGAAGAAACTGGCGCGGACCGGAGCGCATTTTGGCAATATGTGCATTTTTGGGCGAGGATCAACATGGAATGAGGAGAGGAGAAAAAGTTGTACAGAGAATTGCGAGGACCGAGGGAGCCTTTCAGCGCATACCACCTGAAATGCACCAATTCAATATGCGCCAAATCTAGAGAGGACCACACCGGCGAGGACTGAAATTTCCAGCGAGGACCAAGTGAAATGCGCCGAGGAAGAGTTGACCCGGGCTGAAAGGTGTTGACCACGAGTTGACTGGGCGTTGACCGTGACTATTAAGTTTTGACCGAGGGGTAGAAACGTCATTTCCGATCTATTTTTGGGGGGAAAAGAGCTAGAAACGGTTATTCATCCCATGTGAGTATAAAAGGAGGAGAAACACTCTTCCCACATAACTTTGCATACTTCAAAACACTTAGAGAAAATTAGAGAGAGAGAGAGTAGTGCAAATTGTGATTGGAGTTCATCTTCCTCAAAGTTCAAGCATCCATTGACGACGGATTCAAGCTCGAACGACCACGGAGACGAGAGATTCATCCTCTACATAAATTGGCTACACATTTCTCTTCTCTTTTCCTCTTTTGCTTTGTTGAATTTTCTCATTTCTAGTATTAATTTCATGCTTGGATTTGTATGAGACTTGAGATATTGTTTGAGATTTATGTTGATCATGCTTTCCTTTATTGATTCCATGTTTGAGTTGTTGATTTTCATGGCTAGAAGTAGCTAATTTCTCATTAGGAGATGGGGTAAAAATCATGCTTATAAAGTGTTTGATAAAATGTTTGAGAGACTTTTACTTGGTCTAATTGTGTATTTTCAAAGTCACGATTGAGGTTAGCCACCGGTGATCGGAGTTAACTACAATTGGGGATTAAAATGATTGCTTTCACCGGGAACGGGGGCTTTCTTCCCAAGGCTCGATAGTACACAATTAGGAAACCAAAACTTAAGGAACGAGTATAGTTAACTAACACACTCATCACCATTTTGGGATGCTTTGTTAGGGAATTAAACGGTTGGTTTGGGTGAACAAAACCTTCATTTCCAAGCTATACTTTGAACTTAAATACAAGATTATCCGACTTGGAAGACGACGATAATTGGACCTTCTCTCTTGCGTGTTATAATTCACTTTGAAAGTCGATTATTACCTTGTCTCCGATTTTCTCCCATTTGATAAACCTCACGTTACTTGCTTTGATCACTTGTCTACTTGCAATTACTTGAATTTTCGATTATTGAAATGAACACGATTTTGGAAAAATCTCACTCTAGTCCTCCCTCGGATTGATATTCCGAGTGGTCGTTTTACAACGAACTCTCGATTTTTGAAGCGAGACTAAACACATTTTCTTTCCTTAGAGATCGAAAAATGCTTCTTCAATATACAGTTCATATGTATCAACCAGATTGTGTTTGTTAAAATATGATGCGTTAATCAGATTCAATTTCTAGAAGATTGGCCAAGATTCAAGTTCATGAATCTTCCACTCATTTCTTGAGATTTCATATGCAAGAGTTAATTAGCAGATAGGGAATTCTAAATTAATTAAGCAAATTAGAATATTTCACATTCCTCTCTAATGTGGGGTGAAATATTAAATTAGTTACTAGATTATTCTTAATGAAGATCAATTCCTCTCTAAGTGAAATATTAAATTAGTTACTAGATTATTCTTAATGAAGATCATATATTAAGTATAAATAGGACTTGCATATCCCTCTACTAAAATATATCACCCTACTAATATTTCTAATAGTGTTTCAAATTCTTGTACTTATAAAAAAGCCAATGGAAAGTATTTGAAATTAATGTGTTTCAAATTAATCGTACTTGATAAAAAAGCCCATATATGGACAAATTCTTGTACTTATAAAAAAGCGACAGTGTTTCAAAAAAATTGTACTTGATAAAAAAGCCAATATATGGACGATTAAAACGAAACGAAACGTAGATATGATTTAAAGAATAAAAAAATGTAGCCATAGAAAAGTAGGTACAGTTCCACTAATTACCTCTTATAGATGAAATTGAAAAGGAAAGTAGAATTATTTTCAAATTATTTTTGTTTCTTTGATTGATTTTTTTAGATTTTCTAATCGACATGCTTGGTAAAATTCAAGAACTCATGCCAATAAAGATAAATTTTGAATCTGTGTGAAACAACATTATACTTTTATAGATAATTTTAAAATAAATTTTAAATATATTGTTTTATATTATTTGTTTTGAAATATACATGAGAGATTAATAAAGACAGAATATAAAGTGTAAATTTGCATTTAACCTTCAATCATTCAATAAAAAGCACTTCACTAAAAAATTTAAATAATTTTTTAAGTTTCAATATATTTGATTAAAAAATAAATATTAAAGTATATCCTAAAATTATTCATAAATAAAAAAAAAGTTTATAAAGAAAATGATATTTTGATTTATTAATTTATATTTCAAATCTCATAAAATACAATTTCAAATTAATAATTTTTTTTTTTACTTTTTTCATTAATTAAGATATTATTAATTTTATAATTATAAAGAAATAAAATAATTACTATAATACTATTGACAATTAATAAATAATCACCCACCAATTTATAATAAAAAATAATATTTTTAAAATTTTACTTTACTTTATAATTAATAAAAATTAACATATTTAATTATAAACAATTACTTAAATTTCCTTCTTTTCCAAAATCTTCCTAAAAAATATCTTCCAAGCAAATACGGAATATATGTATTATTTTTACTATTTTGTTTAATTTGTTTTTTGAATTAACCTTAAAATTAATTTAACTTGTAATTATAATTAAAATTTTAAATTTAATAATAATAACTATAAATATTTTAACATAATTTAAAAATATATTGAAATATCCTTTAAATATTTTAAAATGTTTAAAAAACTTTAAAAAAGGTTTTAAAATACATATTTAATTTTATAAAGTGTTTGTAAATAATTTTAGATTTTTTTAAAATAATTTTTACACATCCTAACGTGTTTTCAATCACTTCAAATATTTAAAGGTGTTTTTAAATATTTTGATTTATTTTGGTATATATTTTGAAGTATTTACAAAAATGATATACAACATATATATATATATATATATATATATATCTTTATATATAGGGAAAAATGGCAATAAGGCCAATTTTCAACATTTTTTCGACAATAAGGCCAAGTTCTAATTTATGTGTCAATTAAGCCTTTTTGTTCCAATTGGGCCAAAAAAATGTATATGGAAGGACGAATGTACCCTCCTTCTATCTTACCCCACCCCAACCCACCCCAAACCCTCCTGACCAAGGGATTCAGAAATATTTCGAACGGATCTCCTCCCCGCCTCCAACCCATCCACCTCGCTCCGCCGCGCCGACGAAGACGATGACCACGAAGAAGACGACGACGCCTCCCTCTCGATTCTGCCCCGATGCCTTCGAACACCAGCAACTACCTCCGCCCCAGAGACGTCGTGATCCTGCTCCACGTCCGACCGACATCCGTCCTCTACAGCGCCGATTGGGGATCCGTCGACCTCTCCATACTCGACACCGCCGTCGATTTGCCGCTTCCGCCGAGTGGATGTCGAGATAGAGTTACAGATCCTACCAGAGACAAAGGCCGCCGATATATCGCCGGAGAGACGAATCGATCGCTTATCTCATGACTGTGCTTGATTTCTTATTGAATCCCTAAGGAAGATTGTTCGGTATATTGTTTTCGATTTCAATTCATTAGCTAACAAGCTTGTGTAGTATAGTACAGTATGTTCTTAGTTAGTCGAAAACTTAATCGATGATTCGTGTTTAGGAAGTTGACGAGCGCGTGAGAGTGCTCAGGAATGCAGCCAAGGAGATGCTCGCACGGGACCTCCCTCTGATCGATAGCGATTTACTCCAGTTATGTTGAAAGATCAGAAATTAAGTATTTCTGATCGGGCCGGGCCGAGCCTACGCCCTGTCGAATATCAGAGGGGCGACGACTAGGGGCAGCATGGCGGGAGGGAGCTTGAGCTTTTCGTCGGATGTGAATTTTTATGTTAATATTCACAATAAAAAAATGAAGCCCAACTCGATCGAGGCGCGAGCCATAGGAGACGAACGACGTCCATGTACAGCGTGTCTAGGCTCGAGCTCTTCTCCGTCAGGCGCCAGGAAATGCTCCGCCGGTCGTCTCCAACAATTGTAGATTTTTTTTTGAAATTTATAATATTTAGTGTAAAAATGTGACATTTAGTGTTTTTTTTTATAATATTAAGTGTTAAAATATGACATTCAGTGTATGTTATAATATTCAGTGTTAAAATATGACATTCAGTGTTTGTTATAATATTCAGTGTAAAAATATGACATTCAATGTTAAAATATGACATTAAGTGTTTGTTATAATATCTAGTGTAAATATATGACATTCAGAGTGTTTGTTATAATATTCAGTGTAAATATATGCCATTCAGTGTTAAAATATGACATTAAGTGTTTGTTATAATATCTAGTGTAAATATATGACATTCATAGTGTTTGTTATAATATTCAGTGTAAATATATGTCATTCAGTGTTAAAATATGACATTCAGTGTTTGTTATAATATTCAGTGTTAAAATATGACATTTAGTGTTTGTTATAATATTCAGTGTAAATATAGTGTTAAAATATGACATTCAGTGTTTGTTATAATATTAAGTGTTAAAATATGACATTCAGTGTTTGTTATAATATTAAGTGTAAAAATATGACATTCAGTGTTAAAATATGACATTCAGTGTTTGTTATAATATTCAGTGTAAAAATATGACATTCAGAGTGTTTGTTATAATATTCAGTGTAAATATATGTCATTCAGTGTTAAAATATGACATTAAGTGTTTGTTATAATATCTAGTGTAAATATATGACATTTAGTGTTAAAAAAAAACACTTAATCTCATTAAAAAAAATACTTAATCTCATTAAAAGAAATATTTAATCTCATACAAAAACACTTAATCCATCATTATACTTAATCTCATACAAAAACACTTAATCCATCATAAGTCAAAACACGTTCTGCAAAGTACGCGCCCTCTTCAAAGTCTCCGTTTATGCATTTCTCGAAAAACTCGACGATCGCCTTACTCGACTCGTCTCCGTTATTCAAATCGATGTCATGAAATCCCGACACCCAGCGACTATTATCCCTGCAGTTCATGGCCTCGATAACGGTCAGCCCGAACGTCTCGTACAGAGCCGACTGCACAAAGGCTCCCTTGGTGGCTTTGTCGCCTGATGAGAAATCCACATGGATAATCAAGCTATACCAAACCTCATAAATGTTAACATATATGGCCCATCGAGTTAGCGATTATCTTGCCAAATAAATATTAGTAAAACACTGAAAGATACAAGTCATACACCACTCAAATATCATAATGTATTGAAGCTCACACGAAGCTTATAACAAAATACTATACAATTAATATATACTTACAGCAAGAGTCTTGGATACATGATCCAAATGTTTTGTCAAGGTTGACACAATAGAACAAGTGAGGAGGACCTAGTATTTTGCTCAGGCCTCCTTCTCTTTACTCGCCGATGATTTGAGAGTATTAATTTACCCAAGTAAACTGCAAAAGTTATCCTTACAAAAGTAAACAACAAACAATGGACCTTAAAGTTAGTAAACAAAAGTAACAAACAATGATTCCTTGAAAGAGGCCACTGTTACCTCCAAGAAAAGAGAGCAAAGCAAATAGTAAGCCCACAACACAATCCTAAAAGGTTGACTTTTTTGTTTTTTAAAGAATGTTCTATATCAGTATACGCATCTAGCAGTATAATCACTTACAAAAATGGTGTAGCCTAAAAGATGCTCAAATGTGTCCCTGAAAGCGAGCATTAATTTCCACACTCACTATTTTTGGATTCTCGTAAGTGATTTTCCCACAGCGCGTGCAAACGGCTCTCGGCTTCTCCTCCCTGTCGGGTATCTCGTGCTTCGTCGGGCCAACACATATTCAATATATAAACACTGAATATGTGTCTTTTGCTCGTGAGACAGGGTGCTGCTTTTGCTCGTTCATTGACAAAGGTTTCTGCACTAATAGCTCTGTTTTCATACAGACATTTAATCAAACACATCAATTGCCGACTCGAACACTCGGAAAGGGACACGGTGAGCTTTCACGGAGAGGGACGAAGAGGCCTTGCTTACGACAGGGCTGATCATGACGAGCAAAATGAAATAAGAAATACTAACATAACAACACCAATCTTTTCCTTTTTACTAGTAAAATGAATAGATAAACGAAAACCTGTTTCGCAAGCAAAAAATTCATATTAATACTACTACTACTAAAAAACTCTAAATCAACAACACTAATATGTATGCAGATAAACGAAAATATAGTCTTACCCCAGGATCAAAGAAAGGAGATTTGGTTGAATGGTTGGGTCATTTGGTCGAACACCTGGTGGGCGTAGTGGAGGCTGGAGAATTCAGAGAGGGCCGGTGGAGTGGATGAGTTTGCTGGCGGAGAAGGGGTCGAAGAAGAGGCCGGAGCGCAGCATCTGGCTGTGGAAGAGATCATCGTTGTCGTCGTCGTCTCTTCAACGATTCCTCCTCGGCCTCCTCTGAATTTCATCTTCGTCGTCATAAATCGCGGAGGCTCGTTGCGCCTCTAGAATCTGCCGCCTTTCCTCCGAGTGCTTCTCCAATCCCATGGTGGTGGTGGCTGAAGGTACCGGTATACCGATCCGATCGATATACCGTGTGTGCGGAAGCGTGTAAAGCAATAGATCTACTATGCTATGATCTTAGTGCACACAAATATGTATAGACACACATATATTTATATATATATACATCCAATATATATATAGAGAGAGAAATCAACGAAATCTTACTTTTGGTGACGAAGTGATTTGTTGATGTCGTTGAGGTGGTGTTGAGTCGATTGAACCACCTCAAATGGATCAGCCTCTCGAAGCTCTCCTTGTGAATGACCTCGTCACTCCTCTTGTCTAGATTGCCCGGATGTTGAAGCCGCACAAATGGCCCGGCCTCTACGTGTTGCACACGAACTCGGAATTGAACTTGCTTGCTTGTTCTTGAGTGATTCTCTCACTCTTTTCTCTCTTGTTGTGTTGATTTTCGTGGCTGATCATAAAGTGGTATGAAAACCATGTTTTCATCTCTTTATTCACCACAATTAACCTCTCCTTGTAACCCCCCCATTATGTGCATCATAATGCACCAATAATGGTGGTTAAAGGGGAGGTAAAGGGTCATTTCCACATCACCATGCCAATTGGCATGGATGTGGTCCCCTTGCTTGTGTGGCATGCCATGTCACACCATGTGACATGCATCCATGCAAGCCATGCATCCCATGCATGTGAAAATCCATACGTATTGATTCTAAATCAATATGACAAGCAACGTAATTCCGACTCGTGTGTGACCCTGTAGGTATGATTTATCGATCAATATTATATTGTTCCCAACAATTAATATTATCGAATAATCATTTAACATCCATAGACGACCTTATGACTTTATCGATTGCACACGTAGGATCGAAGGACACATCCTAACAATCTCCCACTTGGCCTTCAGAGCCAGTGTGTTGCCAACTTCCTGTTGTCACTTTATGTCTAAATTTGAACTTGAGGCAAGACTCGAGTCATCCTCAATCGGTTCAAACCTTTCTTGGACTTTGAGACAGACTGTAAAACCAGATTTATCACTATGAAACGAATCTGGACGTGGCCACGTATTTTCCACAGTCTCGACTCTCCAAGTGGTCGTTAAGACATGTATCCCATTATAAAATGGAGGACAATCCCATCTTGTCAATCCAAGCTCTCCCACTTGCTTCTTGATATACCCAATAACAAGTTTTATAACCTCCTTTTACGAAAGGTGTTTACTTGTATCAAAGTATACCATTTCACAATGGAATCACTCTGGACTACTCAGGTCAGAGGAAATTGCTCGACAGTCAATGAAATAGTATTATGACTCGAAATCTTAAATACTATTCCTGTCGGGTCTGTTCGATCATTAGCTCCCAGCCAATATCTATGTAATTGTACTTCATGTCCCACATCACTAGCCCATGAAGCGGTGCTATAGTACACATTACAATCTAGTTCTTTGTATCGTCAGTTTGTCCGTACTCGATGATACGAACTAGGAAAAATTTATGATTTAATTATATTAGTTCAACAGTTGGGACTTCATTATGCGGTAAATCGACCTCATAACCCAATTAATATAATTTAATCATTTGGACAATTCATACAATTTAAACCACAATTATATGAAGAAATTATTGAATATCATAAAAGATACGTGAATGTTTACATAAACTCCAAAAGTAAACAATACAGTAATAGGAATCACAATCCATCTCTAAGATATCGTATCCCTATTGCAGTCGTATGAGCATCATGCTTTGACTGCTGGAGTGGTTTAGTTAACGGGTCTGCAACATTATCATCAGTTGCAACTTTATTTATCTCGATGTCTCCACGACTAACTATCTCCCTGAGAATGTGGAACTTCCTGAGCACATGTTTGGATTTGTGGTGCTCCCTAGGCTCCTTGGCTTGCGCGATAGCTCCACTATTATCACAATAGAGAGCTATCGGATGGGCCGAACTAGGTACGACACCGAGCTCATCTAAGAACTTTCTCATCCAAACGGCCTCCTTTGCTGCTTCTGATGCAGCAATGTACTCAGCCTCTGTAGTAGAATCAGCTACGGTGGGTTGCTTGGAACTCTTCCAGCTCACCGCACCTCCATTCAGACAAAAGACAAATCCGGATTGAGACCGGAAATCATCTTTGTCTGTTTGGAAGCTTGCATCCGTATATCCTGTCACAACCAACTCTTTTTGTCCTCCAAAGACAAGAAAATACTCTTTAGTCCTTCTAAGATACTTAAGAATATTCTTGGCCGCAGTCCAATGCGCCTCACCTGGGTTTCCTTGAAACCGACTCGTCATGCTCAAAGCATACGATACATCCGGTCGTGTACATATCATGGCGTACATAATAGACCCTATTGCCGAAGCATAAGGAATATTTGCCATCCTTATTTGCTCATCAGGTCCCGAAGGGCACTGACTCTTGCTTAAAGATGTACCATGAGTCATTGGAATGAGACCCTTCTTGGCGTCTTTCATTCTGAACCTGTCAAGCACCTTATCAATATAGGTTGCTTGACTAAGTCCAAGCATCCTTTGCGATCTGTTCCGACAGATCTTGATGCCCAATATGTACTGTGCTTCTCCAATATCCTTCATTGAAAACCATCTTCCTAGCCATTCTTTAACAGAATTAAGCATAGGAATATTGTTTCCAATAAGGAGTATGTCATCGACATACAACACAATGAATACAACGTAACTCCCACTGACCTTCTTGTAAACACAAGAGTCTTCCATGTTCTTTTGAAATCCAAACTCTTGTATGGATTCATCGAACCGAAGATTCCAGCTCCGAGATGCTTGCTTTAATCCATAGATGGATCTATTAAGCTTGCATACTCTCTCAGCCTGATTAGGATCGATAAAACCCTCTGGTTGTGTCATAAACACTTCCTCTACTAGAATCCCATTCAAGAAGGCGGTTTTAACGTCCATTTGCCATATCTCATAATCATAATGAGCAGCAATGGCTAAGAGAATCCGAATGGATTTAATCATAGCAACTGGTGAAAAGGTTTCATCATAATCCACCCCGTGAATTTGTTTATATCCTTTTGCCACCAACCTTGCTTTGAAAACACTAGGTTTTCCATCCATGTCTGTTTTTATTTTGTAAATCCATTTGCATCCAATGGGCCTAGCCCCTTTAGGCAAATCGACCAAGTTCCAAACTTGATTTTCAGACATTGATTCCATTTCGGATTTCATGGCACCCTGCCATTTCTCGGAATCTGGACTCGTCATAGCTTGGATATAGGTCGAAGGTTCATTGCTTTCTAAAAGCATGACTTCATAGCTCTCATTTGTCAGAATACCTAAGTATCTGTCAGGTTGAGATCTAATCCTTCCGGACCTTCGAGGGTTAGGTGTGGTTTCTAAAACCACTGGAGCACTATCGACTTGGTCTTGAGTGTCCATCTCAGTTTGATCTTCTTGAACCTCGTTCAAGTCTTCTTGAACTTCGTTCAATTCAACTGAGCTCCCACTTACTTTCTTGGAAAGATATTCCTTTTCAAGAAATACACCATCTCGAGCAACAAAGACTTTGTTCTCAGATTGGTTGTAAAAGTAGTACCCTCGTGTTTCTTTTGGATAACCCACAAAGAAACATTTATCTGATTTGGGTTCAAGCTTTGTAGAGATATTTCTCTTCACATAAGCTTCACATCCCCAAATCTTGATATAAGACAAGTTAGGGACCTTCCCTTTCCATACCTCGTATGGTGTCTTATCAACAGCTTTTGACGGTGTCCTATTCAGTGTATAGGCCGCTGTTAAAAGTGCGTGTCCCCAAAAAGATTTTGGTAGTTCACTAAGGCTCATCATCGATCGAACCATATCCAATAAGGTTCTATTCCTCCTTTCGGAAACACCATTCATCTGGGGTGTTCCAGGAGGAGTGAGTTGATATAGAATACCACAACTCATAAGATGATCATCGAATTCTTGGCTAAGATACTCACCACCTCGATCCGATCGAATGGCTTTTATCTTCTTACCAAGTTTATTCTCAACTTCATTTTGGAATTCTTTGAACTTTTCAAAGGCTTCCGACTTATGCCTCATTAAATAGATATAACCATATCTACTTAAGTCATCGGTAAAAGTTATGAAGTAGAAATAACCTCCACGTGCTTGTGAACTCATTGGACCACATACATCAGTATGGATTAAACCCAATAGATCACTTGCACGTTCTCCTTTTCCTAGAAAAGGTGACTTTGTCATTTTGCCCATCAAACATCCTTCACATGTATCGAATGACTCTAAGTCAAAAGATTTGAGAATACCTTCTTTAAGAAGTTTCTCTACACGTTTAATGTTGACGTGGCCTAATCGACAATGCCAAAGGTATGTTTCATTGAATTCATTCGATTTGGCCTTTTTGGTATCAATGTTATATATATGATTGTCAAGTTGAAGTATATATAAACCATGTTCTAATCGTGCCGAACCATAGAACACTCCACTTTTTGAAATAGTAAATAAACCATTTATTATAGTGAAGGAAAATCCTTCAGTATCCAATACTGAAATAGAAATGATGTTCTTGGTAATACTTGGAACGAAATAAACATTATTCAATACTAAAACAAGGCCCGAAGGCAAACACAAATCATAAGATCCTACGGCTAATGCAGCGACCCTCGCTCCATTTCCAACCCGCAGATCGACATCTCCCTTTACCAAAGTTCTACTTCTTCGCAGTCCCTGCACATGTAAAACAATGTGAGCACCGCATCCGGTATCCAATACCCAAGAAGAAGAATTTGTAAAGTTTATGTCTATGACATAAATACCTGAAGATGAAGGAACGACACCGTTCTTCACATCCTCCTTGAACTTGGGGCAATCTCGCTTGTAGTGTCCAACACTCTTGCAGTAGAAACACTCAGATTCCCCAGGAACCTTAGAAGCTTTCAAGAACCTTTTGGAAGGAGTTGCCACAACTTTCCATTTCCCTTTGCCTTTCACTTCTGGTTTCTTAATCCCCTTGAACTTTTTGGTACCTCCTTCCCGAATCATAAGAACTTCCCTCCTAGGGTCCTTCTTAATCGCCGGCTCAGCAGCCTTAAGCATCCCATGGAGCTCATGAAGCGATTTCTTCAGTCCATTCATGTGGAAATTCAGCCTAAAGGCGTCATAACCATCATGAAGAGAATGGAGAATGAAATCGGTAGCCAACTCGTCATCATATGCAAAACCGAGGCGAGCACTTGAAGCAAATAATCCAATCATTTGCTGTACATGTGGTCCCACGGGTTTACCCTTTTCCAGCCTAGCTGTTGCTATAGCCCGGGTGACACCGAAGCGCTCAATCCTAGCCTGTTCCCCGAACATGCTCTTGAGCTCTTCTATGATGTCATAGGCTTCCATGAACTCGAATTGTTTTTGCAACTCGGGTACCATGGATGCCAACATCAAACATGTCACCTCATTCGAGGCTTTCTTAGCAAGGGCATATGATGCCTTTTGGGCATCCGTGCCCCCATCAGCGGGAAGCACGGGAAGGGGTTTGTCCAACACACTTTCCTTTTCCTCGTATTTGAGGACTATCCTCAAGTTACGTTGCCAATCAAGGAAATTGGTGTTGTTCAACTTTTCTCTATCCAAGATAGAGCTGAACTTGAATTGAGTTGAGACAGACATATTATACTACAGAAGAAAGATAAATTAAGTAAGTAAACATCCACAAAGCGTTTAAACAAATAAGGTTGTCTCGCATAACTACTATTATTTGTTTCATTTTGTTCATTCGATATCCAATATCGTCGTTCCCAATTATGTTAATATCAAAACCGTGATAAATCGTAAGTGAAAACTCGAGGTTTTCTAACCAGCGATCTTATCATGCAATTGAAGCCCTATCTCTCATTAAAATGAGGGAGCCAACCAGACAATCGATTCACGCCATCTAATGGCTCGAATGTCTCTAATCTGTGTCATCGACATAAGCAAGCGCTTTGGCTCCATTCCACTCCCCGGGGTGAGAATGAGTCGAGTTGAACTTAGTCTTTGAAAAACAAATTAGGCATTGGTTTTTGACATTTTAATAAATTAGAACAAAACGATCCCAAGACCCTCATCTTGCGAATCCTTAAGCCGACTGAGTCCGCACTTAAGAACTCCAAGATAGGTAGACATCCCATGTCAATGACATCTAATGTCACTCTCGGTCGATGAGAGTCCCATTCTCATCTCATGTCTCGATAGCCACGCCTGCAGTGGATCTATCGATGAGAAAACCAAACTCACGTGTAAGGGTCTAACCCTTACTCCCACTTATCCCAAGATAACAAGCAGTACCCCGCTGAGGCGGACCTACTAACTTATGATCGAGGGTTTCATGAGTGTGACGTTTTGGACAAGACATTATACTCATTATTATTGAGAACTTGCATGCATAGGTTCGTTTATATGTAAGTTGAACATTTATAACATAAAACAACCTATAACTAGCAAAGCATATAAATACGAAATCGAAAGGCCCCTAGAACCTCACAACTCTCAAACGAAAAGAATTAAAGTATTAACAAAAGCCTTGAACATCTTCTGGACTGGTCCTCGCCCTCCGTTTTAGTTCCGTGCCCTCCAAAGTGTGCACGAGCCCTAGGCTCTGATACCAATTGAAGGTACCGGTATACCGATCCGATCGATATACCGTGTGTGCGGAAGCGTGTAAAGCAATAGATCTACTATGCTATGATCTTAGTGCACACAAATATGTATAGACACACATATATTTATATATATATATACATCCAATATATATATATAGAGAGAAATCAACGAAATCTTACTTTTGGTGACGAAGTGATTTGTTGATGTCGTTGAGGTGGTGTTGAGTCGATTGAACCACCTCAAATGGATCAGCCTCTCGAAGCTCTCCTTGTGAATGACCTCGTCACTCCTCTTGTCTAGATTGCCCGGATGTTGAAGCCGCACAAATGGCCCGGCCTCTACGTGTTGCACACGAACTCGGAATTGAACTTGCTTGCTTGTTCTTGAGTGATTCTCTCACTCTTTTCTCTCTTGTTGTGTTGATTTTCGTGGCTGATCATAAAGTGGTATGAAAACCATGTTTTCATCTCTTTATTCACCACAATTAACCTCTCCTTGTAACCCCCCCATTATGTGCATCATAATGCACCAATAATGGTGGTTAAAGGGGAGGTAAAGGGTCATTTCCACATCACCATGCCAATTGGCATGGATGTGGTCCCCTTGCTTGTGTGGCATGCCATGTCACACCATGTGACATGCATCCATGCAAGCCATGCATCCCATGCATGTGAAAATCCATACGTATTGATTCTAAATCAATATGACAAGCAACGTAATTCCGACTCGTGTGTGACCCTGTAGGTATGATTTATCGATCAATATTATATTGTTCCCAACAATTAATATTATCGAATAATCATTTAACATCCATAGACGACCTTATGACTTTATCGATTGCACACGTAGGATCGAAGGACACATCCTAACAGTGGCTTGACGTCGGAGATCCGGTGCGGCGTTCGATGAGGCAGGAGAGGAGATCGATCACGATCCTGACGCGTCGTCGGGTGGGGTGAGAAGGAGAAATGAATTTTAATTTGAGGTTGGAGGATAATATTGTCTTTATACATTTTAAGCGGCCTAATTGACACGCGTAATTTCTCGAAAGCCTTATTGCCGAAAAAATGCTGAAAATTGGCTTTATTGACATTTTTCCCTTATATATATAAAGCTAACTGCAATTGTCCACGTATTGGCCCTTTTATGTAATACATATGTATGTAATGTGTATGTATGTATGTTGTATGTAAATTACCTTAATTAAATAATTATAGAAATCAGTTCTTAATATGTGTACTCAAAATCACCCCATGATGCCGCGTGTTACTCAATACAGTATTTCTTTACCACAACCTTATCTGTAGCGGCAAAATGAAAAAAACAAAAACCCAGATCTCATCTGCTTCTTGCAAAAATTGAAATCGCGTGAAGCTTGAAGTCGCGATACATTTGCGGTTTCGGATCTTCGACCACAACAGAGTGGGTAGCAGCGGTATATTTCAGGTATATTATTTAATTAACAGACCATGCAATCTATTCCATTTCGCTCGCATTTTTTCTGATATTTCTGCTTGTGCTTCTTGGTATTCATCTTCTTCCTCCTTTTTGCGAGCTCGGAATTTTTCGTTTCCATCCCTATTCGACTGCACACGTGTCATTGGGTCGGTGAGGGAACCCTAAGAAGGTACTAGATGTGTTCGAAGTAAATCGCTCCTGCAGGTTCTCGGAATTTCGACGCCCTCGCTTATTCTTCTGGGCAATAACGATAATTATTTTTCGCCTTCTTAGCGTTCTTGGGATTCTCTCTTATAGGTTTTTTTGGAATTCTTCTTTGATGATTCTCTGATTAGGGTTTCTATATTTTTTTCTTCGAAATTGATGGCTGCTTTTTGGTTAATTCTATTTGTTAAATAATTTATTCGTTAATTGCACAGCAAATCTACCACATTTGAGGAGAATCAGCTGGAAACAATTGTGTGCTGGATGGTCTAGAAACGAGAAGCGGTTATCAAAGTCGAGGTGGACCAGCAGTACTGAAAACATGGGAAGAGTGTGGATGAATTTTGTGGGATCTTGCTGCAAGTGAAGACCATCCTCATTTTATTTTTATTCTGCAGGTGAAGATATGGTACTTTTTCGTTTCATTATATGTTAATTATATTTCTGGACTTATGTATTTCTATATGTTTATTCTCTGTTTCAATCGGATAGACCAACTACGTTTGTTTGTTGGACGTCAGAGATGAATACAATCCAATCATGAGCGTCAGAGCTGAATACAATCCAAATCATGATTTGTTAGATCCAGATTTTGTGCTCAAAGGCAAGCAGTACATGAGGAAAGATATAGAGGTATGCGTTTTTTTTTTTTGTGTGTGTTTTTCGCTTTTCCTATCAGTAGTTCTTAAATCAAGGTGCTTTTTTATTTTTATTTTACAGGTTTGTAAAGAGTCGTGGAGATGTTCTCCAATGTAGCCATTTCATGTCTGTTATACTCCCCGAATGGATTACACTTCCCTCGGTTCCCTAATCTACTGCCACGGGAATAGGTTTGTAAATTTGTGTCGAGTGGGAAACCAAATATGAAATAGCAAATCACATTGTGTGTATAAAGCTAGGCAAAGAAAAAAAGTCGAACCTTTTAAAATCTTTAAACGAGTGAAATGGGTTCAATTGCTGAATTTGTTTGTATGCATGAGTTGAGTTTTATTAATAATTATTGTAAAGTTATTGCCTTCATCTGTAAAGAATCTTATTTAAAAAATCTTATTTAAAAATTGTTTTCCCCTTAGATTATGGGGTCCGTGAATGGAGGTAGTGATGATATACTGATGCTAGAGGCCCCGCCTCAGTTGGCTGCAACTACCCATGTTGAAAGCATCGACGCTCTAGCCATGGAGTTGGTGACGCTCTAGCCATGGAGTTGGTGATCAGCTTGATGCGAAAAGTTGTGCTTAAAGAGCAAGCAGTGAAACAAGCAAAAGCAGAAGTCGATGTGACAAGTTGTGCTTAAAGAGCAAGCAGTGAAACAAGCAAAAGCAGAAGTCGGGATAGGTTCTTGCTGGTATCTCTTTTTTCTTGCCTTGGCCGCGTGGTTCCAGGCCATGCCTTTTCGCCTTGGTGTTGCTTTACCTCATTCATAGCATTATTTATGCCTTCCCTTGCACCTTTGTTTTTTGTTGTTCTTTCTCTCTTGTAATGTACTTCATTTTGAGTTACTGTTATGAAATCCCCTTGTGTTGTGAGCACCATATCTCGTGACCTCTACTTTCACTTCTTCATACATTGCAATATTTTGTAACATGTATCACACTAAGGTTGTATCGAGATGCATGGGCGTCGTCTTGCTTCGCAAGACGAATCGCCACTAGTATGTATATATATATATATATATATATATATATATATATATATATGTGTGTGTGTGTGTGTGTGTGTGTTTAAAAATTATTTTAAAAAGTATTTAAAAAATATAGAAATAATTTCAATTATATATATATTGTGAAGAATTTAAAACATGGTATATGATATAGAAACATGGTATACTCTTTTTAAAAAGTATTTAAAAATTATTTTAAAAAGTATTTTAAAATAATTTTTAAACATGGTATATATATATATATATATATATATATATATATATATATATATATATATATATATATATATATATATATTATTTCGATTAACACAACTCAATCATAGAAATAATTATTGTAATTGTGTTACTACCTCCGTATCGTGTTAATGATTTCTCCTCTTTTGTAATTTGTGAAAAAAGTATAACCATTGATTTGAGACAAAAAAAGTATTTATTTATACGAACAAATTGATAAATAAATTGTTTATAAATATTATGATTAATTTATATGTAACATATGTATTATTTTTAATGAAAAATGATAATATATTTTTGGGGATTTTTCAAAAAAGGTAAATACATTACTCTCAATTATACATTAAGAACAATCTTTACACTATTTATAAAAAAACTAGATTTACCCAAATAACCCTTTTAATTGTTGAAAACTATATAATATATTATTTCATATCTCTTAATTGATGCTATTAAATATACATTTAATATATTGGACAATACACTACCAAAACAAACATCATAAACGTAATAACTTCCCATAAAACCCAAAACTACTCCATATACACTACTATTATCAGAAACGGAAAACTGAAAGCTCGAACCATTAAACATTATAACGGAGATTGTGATTCATCCGCCGGTGTGATTGTCGTAGTGTATCCTCTCAAACCTCGAAGCCTACTCGTGTTAAGGTAAGTTTTCTCAAATCATTATCAATTGAAATTATTGGGTGACTAGATCCCATACCTGATTTAGGGTTCTTGGATTTGGTATTTGATTCTACCCAATTTTTTAGTTTTTAGTTTTAAATTGACATAATGTAGTAGTTGGAATGATTGCATGTCTGAAATTATGGTTATTGAAATTCCCCTTGTTTTAAACGGACTCAAAGCTGTAATGTTTAGGTTGAATTTTCGTTAGTTGTGTACCAGAACAACTAATTTCATGACGAACAGCTTGAATAAAATAACATGATCAGATGAATTAGTGGGTGTGTGTCATAGTTTTTGTAGATTCGGCCTATATCTATTTTTCAAATTATAGAGTATTCTGGACACAGATTACCAACATCTTCATGATGTTATGCGTTGAACATGAGTGTGTAGTTAACTTGATTTGTGTTAATCTTAGTTTTATCATGAAACCATACGGCCAATTGCATTTATTATTGATATTAATGTGTTGCAGATTAATTTCTAAAAACTATCCATTTTTAATCAAGTATTGAAAACATGTCTCCGACAACTCGTTCCGATTCGCTGAGAAAAAGGTTCAGAATCGGGAGGCCTATTCGAGATCTGCCAAACGTAGTTTGGCGAATGACTTCGAGGCAACTACGTCTGAGGGCCAGCCTGAACTTAATAAGGTATTTAAAAATATGGTTAAATGAGTCTTTTGTTTAAAAAATTAACGACTAATTCGGGCATAGGTCGCGAAACGTGCGGCAAAGAACATCAGCAAGTCGGTCACGCTCAACTTACATAAGAGGAAACGATTCAACGTGGGAATAAACACGCCTAAAATAACTAAGAAGTCAAAGGTATATGCCAGATTGCTTATTTTTAGTATTCATATAACTTAATTTTTATAAATTCTACTTCCTCTTAGGAGTCCGAACATGTAATTGTAAGCGACGATGATTTCCAGTCTAACCTGTTTATTTTGAAGAAAAAGAAGCGAGTAAGTGACTGATATAATTAGAGATATCTATTCAAATAATGCAACGTCAGTCAAAGAACATGATATCGAAATATTTAAGCACTGTAAATAGTTTAGTAACGTGTATGACATATTTTTTTTACTAGAGTGGCATCAAAATTTGAATCGGTCGTGGGAAGTTTTCTCGAGAAATGTTGGCTGTTAAAAAGGTTAGTATGATATGTCTATTAATTTATACAATATCTAATATTAATTTTGCCTGCTAGAAGTATGGTCCTGCCATAGGGTTTACGATTTTTAAAAAATTTGGTCAACACTTTGAATTACTTGCAGAATGTATGAATATGACATAATACAATTTATGAACTTATCCAATGTAGATTGTAGTGTAAGATTTATCGTATAATTGAAAGTTATAATGCAGTCGTTTAATGACTTAATAGCCACTAATGTAGTAAGTGAAATTTACACTAGAGTAACATTTCATGTATTAAGTCAATTGTTTGTAACCAAGTAGAAACATTGTATATGTTTCTTCAACTGTTTCCACTAATCATTTACTCATATTTTGTACATAATAGTGTCTCGTAAATCTTTAGGCGACATGATCGCAATCTTAACTAATATGATGTACAAGTAGACATTAGAAAAAGACAATGACACTATTACATATACTGCACATTGATTGGCAGTGTATTCTCTAGCTAGGTATAATTACTGATAATTGTTCATAGACACTACAACAAACACTTTCAAGTGTATAATGTACAATGATAACACCGTTTGTAACACTATATTGCTGGAAACAACTTAACCATGATACCAGCACATTAGTGTCCTTTTGTTTCAGTTATCAAATAATAGTATCTGTACGACTCATGATCACTGAATTTTATAATTGTTTTTTCATAAATTTATTTCGTCGCTTTTGAACAAATAGTTTAATATAGAGTACATTATCCACTTACTCAAACTCTATCATATGTAAACAACCATTAGTGCGTTAATTAAACACTATAAAAATTGTTTGATTATGTGTTGGTTACCATTATGTGTACTGTGTTAAGTACACTAGCTAATAGATTGTTGTATGTGTTTCTTTGCCTAAATCTATGGATCATTTATTCACATTGTGTACATAATAGTGTCTTTAGACTCCATGATCATAAACTTAACACTTATGAGGTACAAGTAATAAAGGTTATTTGGGTAAATCTATTGCAAACACTTCACATTGATTGGCAGTGTATTGTTTATGTGTAATGTCCGAAACTTGTTCATGGACACAACCAAAAACACTTTCAAGTATGTTAACACTGGTAACACTGTTTATAACACTATATAGGTGGAAATGGATTAAACCTGATATCAGGACATTAGTGTCCACATTTTTACATACACTACAAATATATTGTCACAGTGTAGGACATAGATCTGTTTTCATTAATTTCTATTTTTTGTTTAACTTCAACAAATGTAGTAATTGAATAGAGCTATTTAATAGTGTATTTGCAAATAATGGGGTTTTTAAGAGTGGTTTTATCTTTGAAGCAAATTTAGGTTATAGGGATTAAAATATGTTCATGGAAAACACAATTAGTAGAGTCAAATGTTATTCATCTAGCTGATTATCGATTATCGCATAGTGTACCGACTACAATTTGCAGGTTTTTTTAAAATTAGGTTGTTTCAAATCCTAAAGCTTCATGAACCTATTAGTCGTAATTTGTGTGTATAAGTATCCTGATTATCTGTAAACAGTTTATGGACTAATATGTTTTTTTTTATGATTCTCAGTCTTTTCAGTTCAGAAGCACTGTTCCTCAATATGATGATGATACAAGCAACCCTATCACGGAGGGTGTTAGAAAGATCTTCTCCCCAAGTAGGCTTCAAGATCGTAAGTTTGAAACTGTCTACTACTTTTAATTGAACAATATGGAATCGCTTGATAATATTACTAATAGTGTGTTACAATGACAGGCTGGATTGCGGCGTTTATGTCATGCACTATATGCATTTACTTGCATATGAAATGTTTCTGAGTAATTCATTTGACGAGACAGCGGCAATGGTATTTAGAGTTGAACTTATCAAAAGATTTGCAAAAAGTTCAAAGAGTTGGAGGATGTTCATTTATGATTTCGTTCCAAAACAATAACATGTAGGCAGCTGGATTATCAAAATTATCTCCTTTTGTTTATCTACAGTTCATTTGTTTTCATGTTCATGACAAATTACAGTACTCTAGACTTTTGATATGCGATTAATGTCGTTGAAATGATTGTCGCAACATTTTGATGTACCTAGTTGGAGATTCATCTGATTGATGTTTTTTTTATTAGTTTTGATGGTTGAAGTTTTCAGAAATTATGAGAAACAGGGTTGAGTACACTGTTCTGTGGTAAACACTGTTGTTTAAACTTGTGGACAATATTTGTCATTCTATATATACCTGGTCACCATAGAGTTAAAACAATGTTGTTTTAGGTGAAAAATTAATGTCAAACTATATAGAGTAATTTAGACATGCACGCACTACACTACAATTAACCATATAAACAGAGCATTTTTAATAGATATTTACCCTTTAGTAAATTCTGTTCAAATATATGATACACACTAACAATAAACCTCAAAACGCAAGTGTCCTAAATATGCAAGCACTACAATTAACCATAGCTTGGCAATGAATTACATGAAACTGCTGATTTCATAGCTCTGCCTAAAATGCAGGCTTAATGTTTAGCACCATGACATTTAGAAAGTGTAAAATAAGTGAGCCTGTAATGCGATTATGAGGCACATGAGCGAAAGTGTTTAGCATTGAATGGTTATTCACTAATGCATACCATAATCGAAGTACATGAGTTTAACTCACAATTTTTCAGTGGAAGTTCCACAAATGAATAAATACACAAAAAAAGATCCTCATGGCATTAATTGTTCATGGTGAAAGAAATAGCGCGAAGACAAAGTTGAAATATAAAGTGTTTGTCTTAGTAATATCCTCCACAGCTCCTACAACTAAAATGACGATAAAATGTAAATGAGAGCAATGTATTCCAGAGAACCATAAATACTGTACATAGTTCCATGTCATCAAACTTGACTCCAATTTATTGAAGTTCAACCTCGGTTAAAAGCTAAAGTATTTCAACTACAGATTCAATAAACACATACGCTTCTGTTGGACATTACTTGATAAACTCCATACTAAATAACTTCTTTGCATGTTTTCTTGTTGTGGTTCTTGAATTTCTTGCAGCGACTACACTTGATTATACGTTTGACTTCGCTCCTGTTCTTTAACCTAACTTGTCTTGGTCGACCGACAGGTCGTTTTGTCTTTGGAGAATGGATATTGACGATCTGTGAAATCATCTGAATCGGCTTCGCAATTGTGGGTACCGGATTGATTGTAAACGAGTACGTCGAACAATATTTAGACACCCTGCATAATACACGATACACAGTTGTTTGAGTACCATAAACAACATGGAAATGTCAACGTCGTTACGTAGACGATAGATTGTTGAGTCAGGAAGCACCGATAATTTGAGTTGTAAAGACTTGTCAACCAACTCCGGGAATTGGTAACGAATATTGCTGTATAGTTCGTTGTAGGATAAGTTAGATCCAAACGATATAGCCGCACCCTCACCACCGTAAACAATCTTACCAACGTATGCAACCATCTGTACTGCAACAAAAAAAGGAACCTATTAACATCTCGTAATCTTATGTACATATCATACTAAGCCATCTGTACTTCAACAAAAAAAGGAACCTATTAACATCTCGTAATCTTATGTACATATCATACTAGTATACAAAAAAAAAGTGGCAGAGCCCATCCATATTTATAAAAATTGTAGAAGCCATGTGATTAACCACCCATTCATACACTACGGTAGCATACATAGTAACAAAATTACAACAAAACATGATCGACATGGAAAAAAATGCAATCAAGTTAGGACAATTGTGGATGCCGTCTGCTAATCGGAAAAATCATGAACAAAAAGAGTAGTACTTGGTAGTTTGTTCAACGATCTAGAAGGAGATAATCACATGTTGTGTTTCATAAATAAAAGAACACAAACTGTATGAAACACTTCATGAAGAAATTACCGGCGCGAGAGAATTGAAAAGAAACACAAGTTAGGTCTATAGAATACAGGGCTCAAGAACACACAATCTGAATTACGGGAATGGAGAACGGCTATAATCCTTTTTTTAATTTTGAAAAAAAACGAATCGCAATTTGAGAAATTATTTCCTAAAAAAACGGTGATTGATTTGAAGAATCTTTGTCCGAGAACGATACAGAATTCAACATTAAATACATAAAACGTAAATAATAAATAGAAAATATAATTAATATAACAAAAGGGTTATAATAGACAAATCAAATTTAAAAAACCTACCTAAATTATGAATACACTTAATATCAATACATTAAATTATATATATTCCAAAGATTAATTATCTTTTTTACTAGAAGTGCAAACTATGATATTTTTTTAAAAATTGTAAAATCATTCTTATTTTTTATCTAAATTACTCTATATTTTTTACATTGTTATAAAAAATGATCAATCATGTTTTTATTTAAATTGAAAGATATATATCATAAAAGACTATATTATCTCTGTTACAAGTAACTACAAATGAATTCAAAATATTAAAATAAGTACATGATTTATTTTTTTAATTAAAAAAACTTAGTTATTTAATTATAAACAAAATTAAATAATTACCCCTAATTATCCAAATTACCTTTGTTTATATCTATTGGTAATTTTCTTGAATATACTTAATTTCATTTTATGTTGATGTGGAGGACAACCTCTCTTCATACTTAAATTTGTAGGGAAAAAAAAAAGAAAAAAACATTTATAGTAGGAGTATATGTTAATTTAAAGTGTATATGTATGTCTTTATCATGTGGGACACACTTATGTCTTTTAAAATAAATTAAACAGTAGTATTATACTATATATTAACAAAAATAAAATTTGTAGTTTAATTTTGACAAGGCATGCATGCGTGACCAAAGAGATAAGTCATGTACTTATGTTATTATGTAACACGTCTAAGGAGAATGAATGTGGCCAATACCATGGAGTATAAAGAACCTCTTATTAATTATTATATTTAGTTTTATAAGATCATGATTTAGCAATTTATAAAACAACTAATTAGTTGTTGATCAAAGTATATATCTTGACACGTGGAATTGACTATGTTTTTCTAAATTACAAAAATTCAATAATTCAATATAATTTTCTTAAAAAAAATAATTTAATTGGTCGATATCTAATAAAAAATATACTACTTTTGTCCTGATAAGAATTACTTGAATTAGTGTTTATTCATTTGTTTGAAATCGATGTGTATCAAGTTAATTACCATTTACGGTTTACCCATCAAATCTACGTATACCAATGAAATGTCACAATTACAAATATATATAATAATACATCACCTAACTCTCTTTTTTTTTTTCCTTTTTTGACATCTGGGCGACTAATGTGGATCACATTGTTTAATGTTTCGTTATAATTAATGGCATTAATTAAATTAATTTGTTAAGCTTAAGATTGATAAGGATAATATTAATTAGAGACGATAATCTTGATTAATGTCATAATCATAATTAGGTTTCTATTGGTGGGCGTCGTTGTTCGACATTAGGAGATGGGGACAAGTACAACTAATGACCCCTTTTTTTAATTAGAGAGGTTGCTGGTTATCTAAGTATATATGTGCATGTGTGTGTACATTTTTAATTAACCGCCAAGAACGTGATTTGTTTTGATGAAAAATTATTGTACAATTGTGTTTTTTTCTTAATAATTATTTTGATTGAGTTGATTCGATTATATTTACAATTTTACCAATAAAAATACTATAATTAATTGTATATATAGTTACTCCATATATTGAGAAAAAAATCGTTTAAGCGTGTACTATTGATATTAAAGTCACATCTCACGTACACAATGATATGACATTACATGCTCGTTCGGTTCTGTTAATTCGGATTCGCCGCCATTGAAATTATGAATCAGCTCGACTCGAACTAGCTAGTGTGATCACTCTAAAATTCCAAGTAATTTGAATCTGATGACCTGCGAAAGTAAAGAATTTTAATTATTCGGATCGTTAAAAGAAGCTCCGGAAAAGATGTAGGAAGAATATTGGAAAAAAAGAGAAGCAAAAAAACGAAGCATATTCTTGGCCCTTTGTCACTTTGCTCACTCCACATATATATTCCTACATGCATTATTTCACCATATATTCGTTTCTACAGTCTGAGCGTCTGACACAGTTTCAGACATATATAATAATAATAATAATAATAATAATAATAATAATAATAATAATAATAATAATAATAATAATAATAATAATAATAATAATATATTCAATTACTAAAAAAGACTGTTAATAATTGTTACCAATACTGCCTACAAATTGATTAATCAATAATTAATATAGTACAAATTCATTGAATGTGGCAAAGGGTGTCGCGCATGTGCCATGTTGCCCTTAATTACCCTCCACCATCGTCATTTATCTAATTGAAAAACCGTATATTTACACGAAAAAAATAAAGTTTTGTTCATTTGAGCCAAAAACGCCATGCAACATTTAAAATTGTGTGTTGTGTTGCCTTCACAAATATTCCATTCCATGCCAAGTGGTTATGCATTGGTGCAATGATCTTTGTTCAATTCCAAACAAATGTTGACATTTAATTTTGCAAGAATAAAGTGGTGTATGATGGAAAAAAGATAGAATGGTTTAAAGAAAAACAAAAAGGAAAAAAGCCACTTTTCTTATATCAACTTGGATGAAAAAACACACATCATATATTTTGCATGATCATTTACATGCCTCATTAATGGCCATTTGAAATTAGTTAGTTACAATCTTAAGACAAATTAGGGTTATGAAATTATGTGGATTTTACATCTTTGTGAGTAACGATTGTGTATATATGAGAGTTCCTTGAAGTTAATTTGATACATTTGTAGGAAGTTGAACGGCCGGTTTCCAACAATTCATCATTTTTTCATACGTGACGACAGAAAGAACCAAAGTATCCATAATATATTTTCTTAATTACTAGTCATGTGGTCCGTTAATGAACGTAAATAAATTCAGTTTGTCCATTTTTTTGGATTTTAAATTTGTTTTTTTTTTCCTGTTACCAGTATCAAAACGCCGCTATATCACTATATTGAGATAAAAATTTTGTTGGTCCTTTAAATTAGGCGAGGTCTCAATTTAGTCCTTCAAAAGGACCCTGTTTCAATTTAGTCCTTTAAACCATCAAAAAGTAGTCAGTTCAGTCCTTTTTTGTCGGAAAATTTGAATTTCCGTCGGAATTAAGCACGTGAGGCTCACGTGCAAAAATTTCTGGGATTTTCCGGCGAAAAGAAATGAGTCAACTTCCACGTGTAATTTTCTCATTCGTTCAGCTGATTTAAGTATGGATATATTATTCCACTTGGCAGATCCTGATTGGCTACCTGCAATAAAAAAAAACACAAAAAAACAGCAATTTCCACATCAGTAAAGCATTAACAGAATAAAAGAATGAAAAACGGGAAAGCTGTAATTTTCTCCCCCAATTCATCTCTTGCGATTTTCAAATCGCAAACCCTAAATACCAAATCGCCTAGAACCCTAATCCCCAAACGGGATTTTCTGAAATTCTTTCTCCACTAAAACCCTAATCCCCAAATCGCCTACGCTGATCCAGATTCCAAAAGAAAATTGCTAACCCTAATGTCTCAATCAAGTCGCTCCTCTGAACCAATTTTATGTTTTTGTCATGAAATTGCATTGCACTCTACCACATGGAAGAAGGATAATCCAGGACGTCGATTTGTGGGATGCAAGAAATTTCCAGTAAGCTATTTATTTCTTTCGATTTGTGTAATTAAATGAATTTGATTTTTTTTTTTAGAATCCTGGTCACTGCACCTTCTTTAGATGGATTGATCCACCAATATGCGAGAGGTCCAAGCAGATTATTCCAGGTTTGCTTCGACGTTTAAACGAACAACCAATTGAAGGGATTTCTCAAGACAAAGCGACTGAAGGTGTAGCCATGGAGATTAAAGTGTTGAATGTGGAGGTTGAAGAATTGACATTAAAGATCAAGAAGCTAAAAGAGAGCAATGTAGAAATCAGTAACCGTTTATACAAAATTGTCTTTGTACTAGTGATTGTTCAATTGGCCACAATTTGGTTGCATTAGAGACAGTTGGCTTAGGCCTTTCTTGGTTGTGTTTTGGTTGTACTAGTGGCTGCATTAGAGACAATTTGATTGTACCAGTGACTGAGATTAATTAAGTTGTTTATTGCATCCTATTATTGTGTTTTGGAGATTAATTAAGTTGTACAAGCAAGCTCTTTCAAATCCACAGTGTATTGAGTACCATCAAAGCATGAAATCTGATAGTTATATTCTGAGCACTTCAATGTTATGCAGTCATTCACTTTATCCACATTTCTGTTCATGATTTTCTGAATCTTGGGGCATAGCCTGCCATTCCATTTAGTTAGAGCCATTTCTCTATTTCTCTGCTGCCTCACCATCAAATACTCTCTGATCCACTCCAGCATAGTTAGTATTGGTTTATCCCTTGCTTCAAGAATGTTAGAGTTGAAACTTTCACAAATGTTGTTCAACAACATATCACATTTTGACTTGAAATTGAAGAAGGCCTTACTCCACTGATGAGGAGGTTTACTCATCAGCCATTCCCAACCACCCTCACCCACTGCTTTCACCTCATTCATAGTTGCATTGAACTGCCCATCAGTAGTACTATAAGCTGCATTCAAAAATGCATTTTTGTAGTCAACCCCTCTGAAACCAGCTACTTTGAAGTTGCAGTGTAAGTGCCTTACACAAAACCTATGATCAACTCCAGGAAACACAACCTCCATAGCACCTATCAGGCCCTTTTGCTTATCAGACATGAATGTGAACTCATCAGTCTTGATTTCCAAATCTTGCCTCAACACATTCAAGAACCACTCTCATATGTCTTGGTTTTCCTTCTCAACAACTGCATGTGCTACTGGAAAGGGGTTGTTATTAGCATCCACTGCAACAACACTTAATAACATACCCCCATGTTTGCCTTTCAAGAAACATCCATCAACTCCAAGTATTTTCCTACAACCCATCTTAAAACCTTGTTTGAGAGCATGAAAACAAACATAGAACTTACTGAACATAACAACTCCATTGCTTTCCTCTGTTCCCAAAATAATTGTTGAACCTGGATTAGTCTTCCTAAGCTCATCTGCATATGCCCAAAGTTTGGAGTATTGAGCATCTGGATCCCCTTCAAGCTTTTACACTGCTTTCTTCTTGGCCATGTAAGCCTGTGTCTTTGATATCTGACACTTGGTGTCATGCATAGCATCTGCCATAAATCCTTTAACTGATCTCCCACTGTCACTCTTAAACCTTTGCAAGAATCTTTCACTGAGCCAGGTGGATGTCATGCTCTTCACCTTATTGCTAGGGGTACATGTATGCTTATCAATTATCTTTCTAATCTGGAATGCACTGTTATCATTCATTTTCAGTGCATGAATCATCCATTTGCAGTCAGTTGCCTGGCATTTAGCATGCATCCTCTTCTTATCATTTTTTGCAAATCTGATATTTCTTCTAAGCTTGATGGCTTGTGATTCAACAGCAATCTTGAAATCTTTCTTGGTTGTGACTTGTGAATACCTGTTTGAGGACAAACTCAGGGTTGAACTTTGTATGGGGATTGAACATAGGGAAATTCTCTGCATCTTGATCATTTTCAGATACTCTTCCTTCATCAAACATTTCTTTATCCTCTAGAACATCTGATTCCCCACTATCAGTATCAGTTTCATCACCCTCTGCATTTTCAACTCCTTTTCCCTTATCTGGTATTATGTTATTTCTGTCAATGGCCTCAAAATCATCCTGCACACTAACAAAGTCATCTTCAAATATCTCAACATCATCCTCACTGATTTCATCTCCACTGGAAAAATCCAAATCTTCATAGGCCTCCATTTCACTGTCATCCATTCCCACATCCCCCTGCCCTTCCAAATTAACATTCTCCTGCCCTTGCAAATTAACATTCTCCTGCACTTCCACATTAACATCTACAAATTGACCCTGATCCTCATCAATTATATTTGATGTACTTATAGAGTCATGCTCATACTCCACCTCAAAGTCTACTAACTCATCAAACATAGCATCATCATTCTCATTACATTCATCTACTTTGTAATCAGGATCATCAGAATCAGAATCATCAACCAAAAGCTCAGTGTAAACATGCATTTCTCTTATATCCATGAAAGAATAACACCATTTCTTAACATCTGCATCATCTACAAATAACTTAAAGCTACCATCTTTCATTTTTAACTGATACAGTAAAACCTCTAAAAAAGAATACTCTATTAAGGAATAAACTCTCTTTAGGAATAAAAATCCATGGTCCCAACTTGGGACCGGTTATAATTTGGAATAAACTCCATATTGTCATAATTCATATTTTTTCAAGTCCCAACATAAAGAAATACACCTCCATTTAAGAATAAATCATAATAATTATATATAATTCTACAATAGATTTAAGTTATTTAAAATACTTGTCCAAGGTTGATTGTGACAATGATTTAATCTTTTGTGTTGGTAACCTTATCCTTCAACTTGCGTGTGCGCATTAACTCGTCCACATGACCAATTTCTTGTTGAACCCAAAACATTTTAACTTGTCGAGTAAGCTTAAAGCTTCTTTACATGAAACTTTTTGTACTTCTATGCTATTGAGCTTCTTCATATGAAGCTTTTTCACATGACTTTTGAGTAGTCTTTTCATATTATCGTGAGTAAATTAGTTCAATTAAGTTCAACACATTACATGGACTGTATCTACTAATTATACCATTATATAATATACATGCATTAAAAAAAATCTTATACTAACTCTATTTAGGAATAACTCCCATTTAGGAATATTTTTTTGTGGTCCCAATGATATGACTATATAGAGGTTTTACTGTATCTCCTATTACCTGTAACACCAACCTTTTCAGAGAAATCGTTTAAGAGGGAAATACTCATGTCATCTGCCTTACACCAGTCAAAACAAACCTTCTTTCCACCCACATACTCAGTGCTTTGCGAATTTCCAAATGCTCCACCATAATACATAACAACAGTGATATAGTTACTGTTATGGTCTGAAATAAAAAAAAAATAAAAAAAATAAATAAGGATTAAAACGAAATTAAACCGTATTTTGCATTGTTTTTTTGTCAACATACCGTTATTTCGGAGTGTCGAACTCCTTTGCACCTTTTTTCTCTTCCTTTCGGACACCATGACTGGAATTGGAAATTAGGTTTTCCTTCTAACGAACTGATAGAGACGAGTTAGGGTAACTAGGGTGTGTGATTTGGGGATTAGGGTTTTCGGAAATTAGGGCTTCAGAATTTTGGATGTGTAATTTGGGGATTAGTGTTCTTGTGAGCTGGGTGAAAAAACGCAACTCTTTTTCTCTCTCGCAGTGAATGAATGCTGTAAATGTTGAATTCTTACAGCATTCCCATTTTTCTTACAGCTTTTCTTATGTGGCAATTAAATTCTTTTTGATTTTTCATTTTATTGCAAGTAGTCAATCAGGCTTTGACAAGTGGAAAATCATTTCTTAAAAGAGCTGAACGAATGAGGAAATTACACGTGGAAGCTGACTCATTTCTTTTCGCCGGAAAATCCCAGAATTTTTTGCACGTGAGCCTCACGTGCTTAATTCCGGCGGAAATTCAAATTTTCCGACCAAAAAGGACTGAACTGACTACATTTTGATGGTTTAATGGACTAAATTGAAACAGGGTCCTTTTAAAGGACTAAATTGAGACCTGGCCTAATTTAAAGGACCAACAAAATTTTTATCTCTCACTATATTTTATCTTTGTCTCGAATGTATTTAATTAATTATAATCACTGATATATTTAAATTTGAATGTCTTACTACTACCACAACCACATTAATTTTTGTTATTATTGCGGTTGTTGGTGTATTATCACGATATATTGTGCCAAAATCGTTCATTGCGCGCGAATCGAAGTAATATCGAGCTAGCAAAGATAATTTTATTGTGATTTTAATTTGATATATATGAGCTGGTGAAGTGTCTCCTTGCACATCTTAAACGACACGTTTGAGATCCAAAACAAAAGCCAAATTATGAATTCAGAATTTAAGAGAGCAAGTTTTGTGCTAATTAATTATTTAGTACTATAGATGAAGAAAAGACAGCCATGATTTCATCATACCTTATGAAGCAAAAATACTTAGTTTATGGAAGCACTTTTCTTAGTTCATGATGAGGTTGATGATAATGTTAACAATTAATCAACTCCATTTTTTATTATTAACAAATTTCATAATGTGGCTTTATTCCCTAATACAAGAAGTAGAGCCAATCATTGGGTGGCCCATAATTTGGATTAAGGTTTAAATTAAGATACTAATGAGTAATGACTTGTGTTAATTATATTAGTCATCCTAAAAACCTTTTTACCCCTCTCATCAACATTTTTTTTCTTTCATTTTATTGGTCATATATATATATATATATATCTAATATAATAACTTTGTAATTTTATTTTATTTTTCAAAAAATGGAAGTTTTACTGCTACTACTACTACTACTCCTTGTCTGTTGATATTGTCGGGTGTAAACTGTTTTTCTCGTAATAGTGTACGTAACACATCAAATCAGAAAAGTTTTGATCTCCAATTAAAACCACACATTTATCTAAACTAAACAAATGCACATTCTAAATCTAAGAGTTCATGTAAAGTTGTTGGGGCAACTATAAAGGGCAGAATATACATCTAAGCATCCAATAATCCCAAGACAAGAAGCCACGTGTCCCGTTCCGATTCGCCTACCACCACGAGAATGGGGGGCACGAACTTCTAATAAACCGAATAACAATAAAAGCTCCTCATGTGTTAGCAATCACGACTCAAAAATTATACATAAACAAATCAAGTCCACAAAACTTTAGTATAAAGTTTGGTATCTATATATAAATACCATTTTGTACCACTTTTTTCTCTCTTCTTCATCATCTCTCTCCCTAATTCACATCCTCATAATGGACAACATATTTCCCAAACTCGAACCCAAGTATATCCCAACATACCTAGATGGAATATTTGATCACAAATATTCATCGGAATTTCTCGAAGAAACCATCCGACGATCCTTCCTTCATCCTACTCCCCCCGATAGCTATGTCCCGATCGACTTTCTCGAATCCTTCCCATCCTCAACACCTAACCTCGCCTCGTTTTTCGTATCTCAGCCGGAGTCGAAAACTCAACCGACGAAACGGGCTCGTCTGAAGTCCCCTACTTCGACTTCCACGTCATCATCCTCGAGCAAGCTATACAGGGGAGTTAGGCAGAGGCACTGGGGAAAATGGGTGGCTGAGATTCGTTTGCCTCGAAATCGGACTAGGGTTTGGCTCGGGACGTTCGACACGGCTCAAGAGGCGGCTTTTGCCTACGATACGGCGGCTTACATACTCAGAGGTGACTATGCTCATCTCAACTTCCCGAATCTCAAGAACGAGATAATCGGGAGCTCGATGACTAAAAATACGGTCGCGCTCCTCGAGGCTAAGATCCAAGCGGTCGCGAAGAAAGTTGTTGTTGTCGATGAAACGGAGACGAAAAAGAAAAGGTCGAAATTTAATGGTTCGAATAATGCGTCGTTGGAGATGGAAGAATCGAAAGCGGTCGAATCGAGCAGGGGGGTGGTGGGGGATGGTGGGGCGGTTCAGCTGAGCCGGATGCCTTCTTTGGATATAGACATGATTTGGGATGCGCTATTGGTGTCGGATTCATGACATTGTTGTTATTTTAATCGTTTTCATGTTTGAATTTGTGTTTTTTTTAAGAAGGAAAAGAAAACAATTTCAAGAGTTTTTTTCTTTATGCATGTTATCAATTAATAATATTATTGTTTCGAGTTGTTTTAGATTGAAATCGGTTGAATTGAACTGAATTATTGCGTTTGAACGGTACACTATTAAATACTTTATAGAAAATTGAACTAAAACTTAGTGCAAAATAAAATGTTCTAAATACGGTGCATCAAGGATTGAGGTTGACCTTGGTAGAACCAAATGAGTCTAGGAAGGCACAACATATTTTTGTATTGGTTTGATGGTCCCTACAATTTCACTTCACTATCAAGGGAATAAAAGTATTGTTTTGACTTTGTTAGACATTGACACATGTAATAAACTAATAATTAATTAATAGTTACATAAATCTAAGTCAAAATCAAGCATTTCTTTTCATTATCTTCATCACCATGCTTTTGTCAAATACTTTTTTTTTTAAACGATTCCATCCGAAACTCGTCCGATGACTTCTCACTTTTGAATAAAATAGTAAAATAAAAAAGTGTGTATTATTTTTTATTTGTCAAATATTTATTTTTCAATCAATTATTTATAGTAGTTGGGTTGGGCCCGCCAAGCTGTTAGACGAAAAAATCAGGCATGCATCTCGCCCGTATCGATATGACTTGCAATTGTGGATATTGGGCTGGGAGCCTTGGGCTTTGGATTTGGGATATGTGTGGGCCGGGAGGGTCGAGGACAGGAAGGCCGGATTATTTTTGGGCAGAGCAAGGAGGCAGGACCCGCATATGTGTTCACTCAGTAACTGCACAAGAAAATACTACCTTTTAGGTTTTATGTTAATTGGATAATCGATTTTATTTCACTGAATATTACAAAAAATGATATTTTATGTTTTTAATAAAAAAATTATAAATTAAAAAAATCATTTTTGAATTTAGAAATAAAAGAAAACAATAAAAAATTAATTTGTATTAACAAAATTGTGTTTATTATTACATAAATAAAGAATAATACATTTATTTATTTATTTTACAAATGAAATGAACTTATTAGTACTAGACAAACGGAGTAATTTGTTGGACTAGATAATACTCTATTCCGCAAGGCCACAACAATGGTCATGTGTGATCATGCATGGAGATTAAGAAAGTATCGTGGTATTGATTTTTTATCAAAACTAATAGATAAAAATATATTTTTATATTAATAAAGTAAGTAATTGAGACTTGAAAGTAATGTTTTAAAAATTAGTTGAAGAGGTAGTAGTAAATAAAGTATGTCCTTTTAAATAAAAAAGAAAAAATATACTCTCTCTCTTACCATATTAATAGTCATATACTTCTTTCTCGACATACAAAATAGATATGACTATTAGTCTGATTGAGAGTAAGTGTATATTTTAAAAAGCGTGACCATCGTCCATTGACATAAAACAAGTCCGAAAAAAAAGTAGTCATTCCAAGAGACGGAGGGAGTAGTCTTATTTATTTAACGGCTACGAAAAATTATATCACATGCAAGTGCTAATATAATTTGTTAATTCGTGTGATTCAGTGGTAAAGTAACGGACAATTTTGATCGTTGAAAATTATACACTCACTCTCACGTAGTCTAAGTAATTAATTGCTCATGCCTCGGAAGTAGTGTCATTATATTGTCTGCCTATAAATTTAGACCTTGAATTTCAAGCCCAGGGCCCTTCCAGGCTTCCACTCCTTTTATTTAATACTGGATTCGTTCGTCCAAAATTATTCCACGTAATTATTTTTGTGATTATTACTCCAAACAAACATTATTGCTAGCAGTGTATTTCTAATAATACTTTTTTCGTAACACAACAATTCAAATACAAGTATACAACACTATCTAAACATTTCTAATTTCATTACTACATTCAACTAACACACGTAAAGTTTTTCCACGGCGTGCAGACAAAACACTTTCTCTGCTCCCATTGACTAACCCAATTTCAAGCCCTTGTCACAGCCATGCCTTTCTACTTATGTAATAAGTGATTCGTAGTAATAATCAAAATATACCTTCAAGTCACATTTATTTTTATTAGTACATTTGAACCATCTCACAATTGTTGACTATTGAACGGACACATTCTTACTACGACTATATTCAAATCTACGTAATTCGTCTCGCAATCGATTCGAAATATCTAACACCAACTTCTTTTTCGTCCAAATTTTTTTTTTCTAGTCGTAATTGCGAAGCGACGCCTTTATAATTCAGTTGACTCGTATACAAAACTATATTTTTCAACTGTCGCGTTACAAATTCCATATATATAACTTTCTTCACAAAACTTCACATCCTCACAAACACACACCTGAAAACATGTTCTGTAATCTTCAAATCGAAGTCAATGGCCAAGAGACCTTCTCCGTCAGCATGGTAAACACGACTTCTTTCCGATCGACCCTTTCGTCTTTTTCTAACATTCGTTTCTTGTCACATCCTGCAGCGAGTCGTCTCGTTTTTCTCCGGGAAAGTCCGAAGACTCTTCAGCCACCCTACATCCTCCTCCGACACCCGCCCCACCAAGCTCCTCCTCCACGACTTCCCCGGCGGGCCCGCCGGCCTCGAGCTCGTCCTCCGTTTCTGCCACAACGGGGGCAGAATCGTCATTTCCCCCTCCAACGCCGTCCTCCTCCACTCCGCATTCAAGTTCATGGAAATCAACGAAAACCTAACCGAGAACTGCTTCGAGACCATCCCCCTCTGGTCGTGGGCCGACCTCCTCGACTCCCTCAAGCAATGCCAAGACTTACTTCCTTTCATAACCTCGTCCCAAATCCTCGACTGGATCCTCGACTCCCTCGTCGATCGCATCGCCTCGCCCAACCTCGTCCCGTCGAGCCCCTTCTCGAACTTGTCCGACGGTTCGAGCAACTACAGCGGGAGATCGAGCACGACGAGCCATGCGTTCAAGCAATGGCTCCACGACCTCGACTTCTTAAACGTCGAGCTTTTCGAAAAAGTGTCGAGCGCGATGATCTTCCGGAAGCTCGACCGAAGAGTGGTTTGTGCGTTCTTGGTCAACTACCTGAAGGCGAGGTCGGTCAACGGGCGGGCCCCGCCCGACGAGAAGCGGAGGATCGTCGAGGTCATCATCGGCTCGCTTTGCTCGATGGACCGGAGCAGCAGCCTAGGGTTTCCCTTCCGGAGCTTATGCGACGTGCTTAGGGTTTGCTTGGGGTGTAAGATGGGGAAGTTTTGGGTGAGGAGAGTCGAGATCATGATTGGGGTGAGGCTCGACGAGGCCACGCTCGACGACTTGCTCGTCCGGTCTCGGACGAGCTCGGCGTACGACGTTGGTTTGATCATGAGGTTGTTGAAAGTGTTTCTTGAGCAGAAGAGGAATTTGTTTTTCGAGAGGAGGTTGAAGGGAGTCGGGCGGTTGGTCGACGCGTACCTCGCTGAGGTGGCGCCCGACCCGAATTTGAAACCGTCGAGCTTCGTCGCGTTGGCACTTTGCCTACCGGACTCGGTGAGAGAGTCGCACGATAGGGTGCTCGAAGCGATCGATGTCTATTTTAAGGTATTGTTGCTTCAAAAGTTCTATTCCACTGATCAGTTCAGTACATTTCAGTTCAGCTGTCTTTGAAAAAACTACATCAGGTCCAATAAGTCAAAAAGAATAGAGCATTAAAGTCGTTAAAATCGATTCAGATGATATATTCGAGTCACTGATATAATTGTCGAGTTGTTCAACTTCTCATATTGGTTTGAGTTTTTAGATGATGCGACTTCTGATAACTGATAACTGATGATGTGTTTATGTGTTGATAGGTTCACAAATTTGTTAGTAAAGAAGATAAGGTGAAGATTTGTTCGGCGTTGAACTACGACAAGTTGTCGACGGAGTCGTTGGCGAACATAGCGAAAAACGCTGCCTTTCCGGACTCGGCTGCTGCGGGGGCTCTGTTTTTCCTGCAAACGGGGGGCGAGACACGGTCGAGCTTGAAGAAATCGGGGGCGGGGGGGAAAGTTTCTCCTTCGTCTTTCGCCAACGAGGCTGAGGAGATTCTGGCGCATTTGAGCAAGGGGAGGGAGCGAAAGAAGTTGCAGAAGAAATTCAGCAGATGTTTATGATCATGTGCATAAATTAATTTTTTAATTTTGGTAAATGTTTGGTGTGTGTTTTTTATACTAACTTTGTCCAAAAAAATTATGCACACTTCTTTTGTAATTTACGAGGAAGTGTACATAATTTATTGGGAGAAAGTAGTATTTGTTTTATCCTTATTTATATAAATATAAATTTATAATAACTTGTGCAGTTTTGTAAATGCAAAAATATTTAACAGTATTTAAGGAGATTGTGAATTTGAAATTTGGTCAACAATTTAACTTAAAACTTGGTAGTCGATCTAAAGACTAAAGAGTGTAGTCTTTGTATCAATTTTTGATGCTTGTAAATTAAATTTAAAATACAATGCACGCCAAATTTTCAAGTCAACAACTAGCTTGTGAGACTAATAAATACGTTTGACTTTCAACCTTATTCTTAATTTCGATAATTATTATTTTTCTTAAAAGACAATTCGATTAACTAACTTGATGTAAAAAAAAACAAAGTATATAATTGCATATATATATATATATATATATGTATATATATATATGAGTATTTGAGACACTCATTCATGGCCTAATTATCTGATATGTAAATAAAGCACACCTTTTGCATTTGGTGCATGTCTTTATTAGTTTACTTGTATTTTTTCATGCTTCAAACGAACAATTATTACTCTTAGAATTTTACAAGTCAACAATTAACTTAGAAAACAAGTCACTAAATAACTTGAAATCAAGATCCCAATAAATCAATTCACTTTTAATTAATCTTTTCAACCATGTGTGGACAATTTTGTCATTTTGAATAATGCTAAGTACTCATAACACACTCTGTACGAATATCGTCCGTGATTATTAGCGTAATGAGACAATTTTTCATGTCAGTTCCGCTTTTATTAAAAGAAAAAAATGTGTATGTATATATTTTATCGAAATGTTCAACCTACTGATTGTTGATACAACCAAAAATTGTCGATGTATGATAAGGAACGTGTTCTTTTGGACTGAAACAGTTGAACTGAACTGAACTTAAGCGATCTGAATTGAATTGGATTGTTTTTTTTATAAAAATAATAACAACTTTTATAAATTATTAAATATTAAAAATTATAGATTGAAATTATTATTTATTTATTTTATTTTAATTTATTTTGAAGCGAACTGAACTGAACTTGAGAGATATGAATTGAACTGGTTGAACTTAAGCGATCTGAACTGGACTAAAATTAAGTCCAAAAGAACATGTTCTAAATCCATACAAAAGACTACTATCTTTTGATATTATATCGAAATGTTCAATTTTTAGTATTGATTTATACTGAAAATTTCAGTAGATCAAACTATACGTACCGGAAATTATTGAAACAATATGTATAATATACATATACCGAAATTTCCAATAAATTGATTGGGAAACCCTAAATTAGAATTAGGGGTAAAGAACAAGTCACGATTGAAGGGAAATCACCAAGATTCAAATTTTATTGGTCCTTCTCAATGGACTTTTTACTTTTAATATTGGGCCTTTAAACTAGTAATGGGCTTAACAAGTAAATCACTTTTATGTACATCGGGCAGAAGAAAACGACGTCGTCTCCCATATGGAACGCTGAAACGTGAAGATCGAGAGAGAGAGAGAGAGACGCAGGCGCAGCTCTATTTTCCCGATTCAATCTTATGATCATTGCATAATTTTTATTTTTTTATTTTTTATTATAATTGAAGATGCTGGAAAAAATTGGGTTGCCGGCCAAGCCATCGCTGCGGGGGAATACTTGGGTGGTTGATGCCTCACATTGCCAAGGATGTTCAGCGCAGTTCACTTTCATCAATCGCAAGGTCAGTCAACACACACACACACCGAGTTTTCCCCTTGTTAATAGATCTCGTTTTTTCTGTATCGATTTGGGGTTATGAATCTGGTGTGATGATATTCGAAAATTTTGTGTTTTTTATTTTTATTTTTTTAAGGTTCAATTGTTGCAGCTCTTGATATTGATTGATGTGTTAGAATTATTGTTTTCTCAACCTTGGATTTTGCACGCATACGCCTTCGATTTCTACGATTGTAAAGAACAAGAGTATAGAGAAAAGAATAAAACCAGAAAACTTTTATTGAACAACTGATTGTATTTAAAACACATAACCACGGCTGCATGTTTATATAGACACATGCAGCAAACCCTAATCGCAAACCCTACTAATGTAAATTACATGTAAGGACAATATAGGGACCAGAATATAATAAAAAATAAGTATAGGGTCTAATAACAAAAACCCTATAACAGAACCTTAATAATCGACTCATGCGCATGTATAATGCATGCGCATACACACAAGCATCGAGTATACTTCAATACCCCCCCTCAAGATGAGCATAGAGATCCTTTATGCCCATCTTGGACAGCATCGAGTGGAAGGGCTGAGTACCTAGAGCCTTTGTAAATAAATCAGCAACTTGATTAACTGTGCGCATGTGAAAAAGTTTGAAAAGGCCCTTCTGCAGCCATTCTCTAACAATGTGACAATCGATTTCGATATGCTTGGTTCTCTCATGGAAAACCGGGTTAGAAGCAATGTGAATGGCTGCCATGTTATCACAGTATAAGAGGGCAGGTTGAGGGTGTTGAAGTCCAAAGTCATGAAATAATTTCTTGAACCATATTAATTCACAAACGCATGAAGCCATGGCCCTGTATTCTGATTCAGCTGAAGATCTAGAAACGGTTGATTGCTTCTTAGATCGCCATGCTACTAAGGACTCTCCAATAAACACACAGTAACCTGTAATAGATCTCCTTGTTTCAACATCTGCAGCCCAGTCTGCATCACAGAAGGCTTTCAAGTGTAGAGTGTTGTTTGCAGGGTAGAACAAACCTTGGCCAGGAGCTTTCTTGAGATATCTAACCACTCTGAGTGCTGCAGCCATATGCAGGTCAGTTGGTTTCTCAAGAAATTGACTGAGAACCTGAATTGAATAACATATATCAGGTCTGGAAATGGTGAGATATAACAATCTACCTATGAGTCTCCTGTATTCTGAAGGATTGGAAAGGGGAACACCTTCATCCCTGCATAATTTTACCCCTTGCTCAAAAGGGAATTGAACAGACTTGCTGGTCAAGAGTCCACAATCAGAAATGATGTCCAGTGAATATTGTCTCTGATTAATCACTAAGCCTTCTGTATTTCTTGCTATTTCAATACCAAGAAAGAATTTTAAGTTTCCAAGATCCTTCAGCTTAAATTTGTCTCCCAAATAAGCTTTGAGTCTTTGAAGTTCAGTAAGGTTATTACCCCCAAGGATGATATCATCCACATATACCAATAAGAAAATCAGAGATGATCCAGAAGTCAAAATGAACAAGGATGAATCAGCTGTACTCTGAGTAAAGCCATATGATAAAATCACAGAAGAAAGTTTTTCATTCCATTGCCTAGAAGCTTGTTTTAAACCATATAAAGACTTATGTAACTTGCAGCATAAAGACTTGTTACCTCCAACTGAGTAGCCCTCTGGAAGTGACATGTATACCTCTTCATGCAGCTCACCATACAAGAATGCATTGTTGACATCTAACTGGAATAAATGCCAGTTAAGTGAGGCAGCCAAAGCCAAAACTGTTCTCACAGTTGCTATTTTGGCAACTGGTGAGAAGGTCTCAAAGAAATCCAAACCTTCTTGCTGAGTGTATCCCTTAGCAACTAACCTTGCTTTACACCTTTCAATGGATCCATCAGCTTTTCTTTTCACTTTATATACCCATCTGCATCCAACAAGTTTCTTTCCTGGTGGAAGTGGAATAATTGTCCAGGTTTTATTTGCTTCTAATGCTTTTATTTCAGCATTCATTGCATCTTTCCATTCTGAATGATGAGAAGCCTCTCTGAAGTTCTTAGGTTCAGAATGTAGCACTGTAGACATAACATATGTCAGATAAGGATCTTTCAACCTTGAAAAATCCAGGCAGTCAGTGAGGGGGTTTTGTAACAATTCCAGTGATGAATCTTCACCCTTCCCTTGAGCATGGTGGATGAGATTGCACTGGTAATCCCTCAAATAAGTAGGTGATTTAATTATCCTCCCAGTTCTTCTAACAGGTAAGGTCAAATCAGAACTTGTATCAGGAATAGAGGATTCAGTAGTGTTTCCAGTTTCTTGAGTATTACTTGAGTCTGGTTGTGACTGCACATGGGAGTGACTCTCATCCCTAGCTGCTGCAGTATCAGTGTCAATCTCAACAATTGACATATGATCATTTGTATGAAGCTCAGGGTAGTCAAATACATCAGGAAAGCTGGTAGTGGAAGCAGGTGATGCATCAACTGATTTTTCATGAAAAGGAAATTCATTTTCATAAAATATGACATCTCTTGATGTGAAGACATTATGATCTTCCAGATCATACAATATGTACCCTTTGACACCTCTTGGGTACCCAACAAATATACATTTATGCGCCCTAGAAGTGAATTTATCTCTTCTTGGATCAATGTTTGTAGCAAAACATAAGCATCCAAAACTTCTGAGTATTTTGAAATTTGGATCCTTGTTGTATAAAACTGTAAAGGGAGTGCAGTTATCAATAACCTTAGAAGGAGTTCTATTGATAAGGTATGTGGCTGTGAGTACACATTCTCCCCACAGTTCAATGGGAACATTTGATTGAAATCTCAGTGCTCTAGCCACTTCTAAAATGTGTCTATGCTTTCTTTCCACAACAGAATTTTGTTGAGGTGTATAGACACAACTCATTTCATGCTCAATGCCATTTCTTTTATAAAAATCTGTCATTTCAAACTCTTTCCCTTGATCCGTTCTAACTTTCATAACACTGCTCTTGAACTGATTATGAACAAGTTCTATAAAATTTTGCAACAGCCCTCTTGCTTCTCCTTTTGAGCGCATCAAATAAATCCAAGTGAATCTGCTTTTATGTTCAACTATTGTCAAAAAATATTTGTATCCATTGTGAGAGTTAACTGACATAGGTCCCCATATGTCTGCATGTACTAATTCAAACAATGACACAGTTTGTTCAATATGCACAGGAAATGACAATCTTGTTTGTTTAGCTTTATGACAAACATCACACACACTCTTGGCAAAAGATTCAGTAACAGAAGGAAAATCTTTATTCATCTTTTTCATTAGGGCCATTCGGCTAACAGAGGGATGTCCTAATCTCTTGTGCAAAACATCAATAGAAATACTACTAGCTATACTACTTTTCTTCTCAGGAACTCCAAGTGCTTCAAAGTGGTATAAACCTCCAATCTCCTTAGCTATCCCAATCACACTGCAGCTGTGTTTGTCCTGCACAACACATTCACCAACAGAAAACTTCAGTTGTGCCTCAGTATCCTTTAGCAACTTACTTACTGAGACTAGATTGAACTGAAAAGAGGGTACAAATAGAACATTCTTTAGGGTAATACTTTGACTAAGGACAACTGATCCAACATGTTTAACCACTGTACTTGATCCATTTGGCAATCTAAGTGTAATGGGATCACTGACTCTAACATTTTTCATAGCCTTCATGTTGTTTGTTATGTGGTCACTTGCACCAGAATCAAGAATCCACACATTGTTTCTTATACTTAATGAACAGTGAGAAACAAGGGTATAAGCAATGTTCATACCTCCTTTCTTCTGGTGTGAGGTGTCTGGACTAAAGCTCTGAAGTAATGAACATATATGTTTGTACTCCTTAGATGATATTTTCACTTCTGGCTCACTCTCTTCCTCCTGTTGTTTAACCTGATTTGCATTGGCCTTCTGGGAATTCCAGGTCTTTCCATTGTTGTTTGTGACCTTTGAATTCTTAGATGGAAATCCATGCAGCTCAAAACATCTTTCCACTGAGTGGTTTGGCTTCCCACAGTGAGTACAGCTTATACTCCCCTTGCTTTGATCCTGTGTACTTTTGTTATACCATGGTGGATAACCATATAACTCATAACACTTATCTACAGTGTGATTAGTTCTTCCACACTGTGTACACAGCATTCCACCCTTCTTGTCTCCCTGGTATTGTTGTTTATTCCAAACCTTTTGGACTCCACCTCCCTTATTTTGATCTTGCCTTGTTGCCATGGCATTGGCCTGTGTATTTTTGGAGCTGAACTGCTGCAACTCCAGATTAGACTCCTCTTGTAGTGCTAGGTTAAAGATCTGATCAAGGCTGGGAAGTGGATCTCTCAGGAGAATCTGGTTCCTGAGTTGCATATACTCCTCATTCAATCCCATAAGAAACAGCAAAACTCTCCTCTTATTAACCCTTCTTTGGATTTCATTCATGGCTGGACAACCTTCCATAGGGCAGGTGGTGCGGGGCTCATAGGCTTCTATTTCATCCCATAGGCCTTTAAGTTTTGCATAATATATATTGATTGAATCTCCTTCCTGCTTGGTCACCATCAACTTCTGCTCCAACATGAACACCATGTTGTTATTTGCTTTTGCAAATTTTGTGCGCAATTCGACCCAAACTTTTCTTGCAGAAGTTGCATATGTCGTGTAAGCAGATAATTCTGGGGTCAGGTTTGCAGAGATCCATGCAAGAACAATAGAATTACATCTATCCCAGTCATGATAGATTGGATCTGTAGACAGTGGCTCTGGTATAGAGCCATCAACAAAGCCAACTTTGTTTTTCGTTCTCAGAGCAAGTAACATGTTCCTGCTCCAAGCTTGATAATTCTTTGGTGTTAGAGGATCATTAACAAGCTTCTGACCTGGAGATTCCCCGTAGTGAAGGAAATAAGGGCTAGATGGTTTTGAAGAGTCCACAGGATCTGTGGTGATGATGCTCCCTGTACTTCTTTCGCCGTCCTTGTCCTTTGGATCAGTCATATTGTCTGCGGAATTTTCTCTGATACCATGTAAAGAACAAGAGTATAGAGAAAAGAATAAAACCAGAAAACTTTTATTGAACAACTGATTGTATTTAAAACACATAACCACGGCTGCATGTTTATATAGACACATGCAGCAAACCCTAATCGCAAACCCTACTAATGTAAATTACATGTAAGGACAATATAGGGACCAGAATATAATAAAAAATAAGTATAGGGTCTAATAACAAAAACCCTATAACAGAACCTTAATAATCGACTCATGCGCATGTATAATGCATGCGCATACACACAAGCATCGAGTATACTTCAATAACGATCGGCTTTCGTAGCATGATTTTGTTTCCTTGTAGATTTAGGCCTTATGTTTATTTGAATCTTCTATGTTATTAGTTTAGCAGTAGTTTTCTTCAAGGTCTTTCAACTAGTGATAGTTGGGAATCTACGAATATGTGACAGATACAGATACCGTCGATACGATACCGATGATTTTTATTTGGTACTGTTTGGGAACCTCACTTGACACATACAGATGAGTAGCATTTTATGCTGTGACATTCGGTAGTCGCCTGTTGCATAATATCCCAGTGTTTGTATCAATAAACAAGTCAACATTTATGTAGAAAAAAGAAGGAAAAAAGCCAAGATCTCAGAACCCATTATTAGTTGCATTTATAGTTTGTTATAACTTTTTTCGTTTTTTATAGAGCTCCAACTATCTTGCCTTCTCTCTGTTTGTTAACCTTTGATTTTTTGTATATATTTCCAGCACCATTGCCGCAGGTGTGGGGGCATATTCTGTGGCAGATGTACACAGCAAAGGATGTTGTTGCGTGGGCAAGGCGACTCACCTGTGCGTATATGCGAACCCTGCAAAAGTTTAGAAGAAGCTGCACGGTTCGAAATGCGACACGGAAATAAAAGTAGACCTGCAAAAGGTAGTTTACTATAATCTCGCTTCTGAGTTGTGATATTTTTCTTCGTCGTTTTACGCGTGCAATTTTTTGTGATGCAATTTCTATTAGCCTACTTGTTTAGTTGTTCTGTGGGCACGGGGCACCAAGTTGTATATGTTTTGAGACAATATAAAACACCATGTTTGATTCATTGGTCAGAACAAAAATTGGTTGAACTGTTCATGTAAGATATTCGCTCCCACAAAGGAGTGAGCTGTTCTTTTAAATCATTATCATCTACTTATTTTATTTAATCAAAGAAGTTATAGGACTTGCTATACATTTGTAGAGTATGTATTATATTAGGTTGGAAGTATCTGTGTTAGCATACATGTTAAACAATCATTGTTGCATATTATACTCTTCAACAGTCGACACATTTTCCACTGCGAGTCAGTGATTTGGATGTTTTAGCCCAAACTAATTATAATACATTTAATACTTCGAATTAGTATTGGAGTCTACCTGATTTTGCATTATTCAAATTTCTCATGTAGGGCACTGAACTATGCAATCTATCTATTAATTAGTATGCTTGCTAGTTGCTATTACAAAATTATCTCGTGCTTGACAGACAAAAATATTCTCGTGGTGACCACAAGTTGAAAATATAGTATTCTGATTAGCCTAAGGTCTTTATTTACAGGTGGCTCCAAATACGCTTCAAAGAAAGAAGAGGAAATTCTAAAGGACATTCTCGGCAATGACAAAATAATGTCTTCAGAAAACACCGCCGCATCATCTTCCTGCATTCCAGAAATAGCTACTTCACTTGAAGGTGAAGATTTGGTTAGAAATCTGTCTCTCGACCAGCCTGCCGAATTGCTGAATGAGTTAGGATCGACGACTACTCCTGAAGACCTGCGTCAACAAGCTGTGGCCGAAAAGAACAAATACAAAACCTTAAAAGCCGAAGGAAAACCTGAAGAAGCCTTAAGAGCCTTTAAAAGGGGGAAAGAGCTCGAGAGGCAAGCTGGGGCTTTGGAGATATCATTAAGAAAAAGCCGTAGAAAGGCTTTTTCATCACCCAGTGTCGTGGATGATAATCAACAAATCAAAGATGATAAAAGTAAGCTCTCCACTAGTAGGAAAAGTAAAGTAACGGATGATCTTTCTGCCGAACTCAAGGATTTGGGATGGTCAGATCAAGATCTCCGTGATTCTGAAAAACGGCCTGCCACTTTGTCTGTGGAGGGCGAGCTTTCTTCACTTCTCAGGGAAGTTTCTACAAAACCCAACAAAGAGAAGTCAACAGTTGTTAGTTCTGAAAAGTCTCAGGTTATTGCCCATAAGAAAAGGGCACTTGAGCTGAAACGTGCTGGGAATCTTGCCGAGGCCAAGGAAGAATTGAAGAGAGCCAAAATTCTCGAGAGAAAAATAGAGGAAGAAGAGCTTTTAGGTGGGGCCGACGAGTCTGATGATGAACTCTCTTCATTAATACAAAGTATGGATGATGATGAACATTATCATAATAAATCTGATTTTAATTTTGATTTTGGTCACATTACTGGAATTACGGATGATCTAGCCACTGACGGTAATTTTGAAGTAACGGATGATGATATGTATGATCCTGAAATAAACTCTGCTTTGCAATCATTGGGTTGGATAGAAGAAGATAATATTGCAGATTCTGAAGACAGGGAATCAGTTGCATCCGAGATTCAGTCTTTAAAACGTAAAGCTCTGAATCAGAAAAGGGTCGGGAATAGTGCAGAGGCAATGTCACTGCTAAAGAAGGCTAAAATACTTGAAAAGGAACTCGAAAATTCGGATACTCCTGAAACGGATGAACCACTATTTCCCACGACGAGTCTTAAATCAGCCCCAAAGAGTAAACTTGTGATCCAAAGAGAACTTCTTGCCCTGAAAAAGAAGGCCCTATCTCTAAGAAGGGAAGGCAAAGTAGATAAGGCGGCTGAAGAATTGAAAAAGGCGGAGGCTCTTGAGGAGCAACTTGAAGATATGAATAAAGCTACGAGTGTTGTCAATAATAAGAAGAGTTACGAGGCTGTACATGCTACTGCTTTTGGTAATGAAGAAGAAGAGGATGTCACCGATCAAGATTTGCATGATCCGTCTTATCTCTCGCTTTTGAAGAACTTGGGGTGGGAGGATGAAGATAATGCAGAAATGCCTCTGTCAACAGCCTCAAAAGAAGATAACAAATCCTCAAATTATACAAGTGATGATAATGCTATTATCACCCAGTCAGTTGTTAATGTCGAAATTGGTACGTCCAGAAAAAGTAAGAGTGAAATTCAGAGAGAACTGTTGACATTGAAGCGTAAAGCTCTTACCCTGAGACGTCAAGGGAAGGACGAGGAAGCTGATGAAGTCCTGAAATCGGGAAAATTATTGGAGGAAAAATTGAACGAGTTCGAAGAACCGACTCCAGTGAAAATTTCACATGCTCCACAAAATACCAAATCTGTCCTTCAGACAGATCAACACGAAGTAGATGATCCAGAGAGGCAAGTCAAAGACAAGGAGAAAGAGGAACCTCACACTCAAGAGCCACAGTCTTCTCCAGCAACCATTTCCCAACCGAATACAAGTGACCTTCAACAGGAAATCCTGGCTTACAAGAAGAAAGCAATTGCGCTAAAGAGAGAAGGAAAATTAGGAGAAGCCAAAGAGGCACTTCGGCAGGCAAAACTCTTGGAGAAGAACAGTACAAATGAACACAGCATGCCTCAGACTACCACTAACTCCAGCGATGCTTCTGTTGACAATAAGGAAACTGCCAGTCCTAGTTCAGTCTCGAAACCAACATTGTCTAGTCGGGATCGGTTTAAACTGCAGCAAGAGTCGCTCGGTCACAAGCGTCAGGCACTGAAGCTGAGAAGGGAAGGTAGGACGGCAGAAGCTGATGCCGAGTTCGAATTGGCAAAAGCCATAGAATCTCGCCTGCAAGAATTGGAACCTTCCGTTTCCGAGTCTTCTTCTACTGCTGACGATGTTGTTGTTGAGGATTTACTTGATCCTCAGCTTTTGTCTATGTTGCAATCTGTCGGATTGGATGATGGTCGGGCTAGTAGTAGACCTCCTCAAGCCATAGAGAAACCGCAGTCGAATGCGGATGCTGACATGGAGAGGGAGCAACTGGTGGAACGGATTAAGTTGGAGAAAGTTAAGGCGGTGAGCTTGAAGCGTTCGGGAAAGCAAGCGGAGGCCTTGGATGCCCTTAGACGGGCAAAGCTGTACGAAAAGAAATTGCAAGCTTTGACTTCCAAATGATCCATATTCTGAGGAGTGTTGATTATGACTATTGCTTGTCTTGTATGATTGTTCTCTTCTGAAGTAAGCTTTGACTTGAGATTCATATTGTACAAGTACAAATAAAATCTTACTGTAATTTTTATTTGAATGTATGGAGTATAAAATTAATTTTTATTTACAGAAATCCAAATCATCTACTAGTTTGGAGTTATACTGTATGTCTGTATGTTCATATTTATTTTTAAAGTTACCAATTGAAAGTAGGTGGTTGCAAGTACATGATTTGATTGTACTAATGTTTTTGGAAATCAAACTATCTTTATGATATTTTATAAATATTTTAATACATGAATTAAAATTATTTTTATTAAAGAACATTTACTGAATAAAATACGGAGTAATTATTTATGCAATTTAATTAAATCTTAAAATTACTCTACTAAATAAAAATCTAAAAAAAAATTAAACTTTAAATTCTAAACGGAATTTTATACATCTACAAAAATTAAAATTGAAATTATAAACCAAATTTTATACAGTATAAATTATAATATTATAAATTATAATACATTTTTTTTTATAAATTACTCTATTTTATAAGGTTTAAGTTATAAGTAATTTATAAATCAAGTTTACCTTTTTTTTCCAATTACTTCTTACAATTTTAAATACAATTTTAATATTTATTTTTAAAGTTACCAATTGAAAGTTGGTGGCTGCAAGTAGACCTGTAAATGGATCGGGTTATATCCAGATCCGTTCCTGATCCGTGGCTTTTTAACGGGTATGGATCGTAATATTTGACCCGTTTACCCGTTTTACGACCCGACCCGTTTACCCGTTTTATAAACGGATCGAATACGGATCAAGGCCGACCCGATCCGTTAATGACCCGATCCTCTAAAAAACTAATTTATATTATATATATATATATATATTAATAAATTAATTATATTTTTATAACATAAACAATTAAGAGGACATTTGTTTTCCAATTTTTATAAAGCTAATGTAATAATTATCAATACCAAGTCCAAGAGTAGTCTCTCAGTGTCTCCCAAGTCACACGACTCATGTCATATCACTCTCACATAAAGTAAAAGAAAGAACATATATTTTCCATTCAATCTACTCATCCGGTAAGTAAGAGACTACGAGTCAGGTTTTTTTTTTTTTTCAATTTTAAAACGGGTCGAAAAAACCCGTTGGATACCCGTTGATCCGTCGGATACGGATTTGGATCAAGTTTTCGATGATCCGGCGGGTCGCGGAGCGGGTACGGATCTAAAATTTAAATTATTAAACGGGTACGGATTAGTGTCGATCCGCTCCAGATCCGCCCCATTTACAGGTCTAGCTGCAAGCCTGCAAAAATACTATTAGAACAAGATTGTAATGTTTTTGGAAATCAAACTATCTTTATGACATTTTATAAATATTTAAATACATGAATTAAAAGTATTTTTAGTAAAGACTGAATAAAATACGGAGTAATTATTTATGCAATTTAATTATTCTAAAGTTTCCTCTTTACAATAAAAGGATTTTTTTTCTTCTTTGAAGAGAAGGTTTAAGCAGTGCAGAAATGGCTGCTCGCCTTGCCTCCTTCAAACCCTTCTCTTCCAAAGGTTTTCAGTTCTCTTTTTTTCCCCTCCAATTTTATGCATAATTCGTGTCCTCTTTAATTCACAGTTTTATTTTATCAGTATATTATGTAACTGAATAATGTTCAATTTACAGTGACCGCATTTTCTCCCGCATACTTTTCGTCGAACATCGTCGGCGACACTCCAGTTCTTGTAATTTCATTTTCTACAATTGTTACGCACCGTTTTTCGCACATTCAGCCACTACTGACTAAATATTTGATGTTCAAAGTCGTGAGCATTTCCCTTGATTTTCCGTTGTGTGTAGGTCCGAGATTTCATTCACGCTGCTCTGTATGATCCGGAGCATGGGTATTTTTCTCAAAGATCGGGCTCGGTTGGAGTGCTCGATAGAAGCATCAAGTTCAATCAGCTCGCAGGTTGTTATATTCGTTCTTTAATTGTAGTTGTAAGGTGTTTCTCGTTGCAACTGGTTAATTTTCTGTTGGATGATGTTCATTAAGAAATGGAATGTTGTTATCAGTTTTATGCTGTTGAATGTTAGCTCAATTGAGCTTTTATTTAGATGATTTTGTTAGGAAGAACATAAATGTAGGTTAAAAAAACATCAAAAGATTATATAGAAGCTTTGAATCATCAAGAGGTGTAGATTTAGATATTAGTTTCTTGGTATATATATGTTCTTTGATATCAGCTTCTAATGGGATTGTACATTTTAGCTATCTCTCTTTTTCATCCTTATTACTATAATTTACGAGTATTACCTACTATGCCCCTAGTTTCGGTTTGAAACATACAATGAGTTGTTTACATTTTTTCAATTCAGTGCCCAGATCGTTGCTTGTTCAGGAAATACCTGTTTTTTCCCTTTCAAATGTGGGCGCTCTAATATTATCGCTTAGACACATCTCTGTCTGTTTCACACAGCAGAAAAATACTTGGAAAAAAAATGTAGGGACAAGCTGTAGAAATTTTAAGGAACGGATTTTGCTTGTTTGTACGTCGCAGTGCTGTACATTCCTTGCCAATAAGTTGATAATTATCTGAGTCACAGTTTCAATTTTGTAAAACGATTTTTCAGGTCGAAAAGCTTATATGAAGCACCTAAATGCAATTTACAAGCAGAGTGATATATCATGGTTTACTCCAGTGGAACTTTTCAAGGTACAATACTAAAGAAGTTTTTCAAGTTGCTTTAATCTTTGAGTGGGCTGAATAATATGGATAAGCACATGTGAGAAAATCCTGTTCTACATCAAGATTAAGTATATTAAAATAAATTTCACGTTTCATATTTATTTCTTAAAAATTGCTTTGTATGCTGAGTTGCATCCCATGAATTAATGTTCTATTTTTCAATTGGATCTGTAATAGCTATATCAGTGAAAAGAAATACACCATGTTAGTGGTATTTTAGTTAATTTCCAAATTAATTGTTTTTAATAGAATCTGTACAACTTCATAATCAAAATGACATAATGATAATAATAATTAAAATAATAATAACAATATTAAAATATACTCCGTATTACATATTCCTTATTTACTGCAGCCTTGGTATGCTCATGGAATAGCTGAAGCAATTATGAGAACTGCTAACCTCTCTGTTCCACTGAAAGTAAGTTTTATGTTTTTATGCTCATGTCTATGTTATATGCATTTGTCCCTAACATGCTAGTATCCTTTATATTTTCAGTTGCCTTACCTCTGTAGTGTGTTTTTGACTTTGTTATTTATCAATCTGGTTTCTATATGAATCCATCTGCAGAACACAAGAAACAATAATAAACACATTACTTCTAGTAAATGACGTGTGTACCGCGATGAAATTCATTATTTGAGGTTATTGTGATGGCATAATGCAACATGTTTCCACGGGCAAACATAAAGATAGCAATCACGTTTGGTTATGTAGTATTTCCTGTCACTGTAATAAAGAGTTGAGTTATATTTTTCCCGTTTGCGGTTGCTTCATCATAATCTCTAGACCAATTCCTTTACTTAGCATCTTCAGCTTGTTTTCTTGTGCGAGTCTGGCATAATTTTTGTAACTGGAGTTATTTCTAACCATTGAGCTACTGTAACACTACAAGGTCTTACTGCGTTATGTTTGCACATTAAGATGATAGAAGTATAGGGCAATTTACATAATACTTGCAGCTTTATTGCTGTAAAATTCTTGCTTATGATTTTGTGTTTTTTGTCTCTTCTTCTTCAGATATATGAGATTGGAGGTGGATCAGGAACTTGTGCAAAGGGTGTAATGGATTACATAAAATTGAATGCACCTACGAGAGTTTATGATAGTATGACTTACACGTATGTGATTGTTTATGTTTCTTTGGAGTTTAATTCATTTTTGTTGTTATCTTAGCTTGGTTAATTCTGGACTATAATTGCATCATGCTAAATCTCCAATTTGTATAACATGCATCATTTTCAGTTACATTCTCTTAGAAATAATAACCTCTAATAATAATAATCGATAAATAATTGCAGATCAGTAGAGATCAGTTCGGCACTTGCCAAGAAACAACTAGAAACGGTTGGAGATGTTAATAGTCACTCATCAAAGTTTAGTGTAGAATGTCGTGATGCTGCTGATCCAAATGGATGGGGTATGAAGAAGTTATCCTTCAGGCCTTTTCTTATACCCATTACTTTTTTGCATACTTCATTTTATTTTTCTTAACAATCACATCAAACTTGTGCCAGTTATGTGTAATATTCGTAACTTATGAGGTGCTCGTGCTCCTAGGAAGCAAACATGATTTTGAATTTTTTGTTTATTGGAACAGGTCACGAGCAAGAGCCTTGTTGGGTTATAATGCTTGAGGTGTGTGGTTGTTGTATCCCCGATTTCATATTTCATCATTAGTCTCTCAAATTAGTAAATGAATAAATGTGGACACACTGTTGACTTGAAACTCCATATATGGCTTGCGAGCATTCATGTCACACTTCAAATATACATCTTTTAACTTGTAATAATTATTAATATTTTTTTTATATATTTTTTTGTAGGTGCTTGATAATCTTCCTCATGATCTTATCTTCTCTAAGAGTCAAGTCGCATCCTGGATGGAAGTTTGGGTTGAGAAGAGAAATGAGAGGTAAGCTATAGGTCCAATGTATGGAGATGTATTTATGTATGCGTATTAATATTTTTGTCGTTCACCCTCCTTTTGCTTCACGAATCACGCTGTTCTATTTTATTTTTTTGGTTTAGACACGATATTTTGTGGGTTGAAGTTGCATTGTGGTAGCACCTATTTTCTTTTACCCAAAATGTGATTTTTTTTCCTTTTTTCCTTTTAGTTATAGTGAAAAAAAAATGAAGAGAAATCAATTTTGGTTCAATTTTCGACTATGTCCATGGACAAATTATGCGAAAGAGTCAACTTACTGGTTTTTGCCGATTTTATTGCTTACAATTTAAGTATAATACGTAGAGATATCATAAAAACCCAAGTTTTGCAAGAATCTTACCTTGGCTGTTGTCGCTCCACAAGTTGACCAAAAACATTCTAAACTTACGTGTCCAGCTCAGATGAATATATCAATTGAGAAGGAATTTTCTTAACTACATCTTATCAAAGATGATAGTTGTGGATGAGATGAGATGATCAGTTGTGTTTTAAACCTATTTATTCCACCATTTATATCCTTGTCCATAAAGCATAATGCAACACAATGATCTCTGGGAATACAAGTTTATTGAGTTGATTTTTAACACAAAATACTAAATCTTTACACGAGCAGTTTTAGGAAAATGATTATTTGCCTCTCTGCCATGCATTAAGGAGCATCAAGGATTCCTAATTTGTGTACGCATCAGTATTATATAGAAATGTCATATACTTCTAATTTTTTATAATTATGCTTCAGAAAATGGTGATCAACTGTTAAAAAGTATTGCACGACAAAATATCTGTGTAAAATGCTATAGATCATGCTGATAAAATGAGCAATTCTTTCAACTTCTACTTTGATCAACATGAATTGCTACAAATTAAGGAATTTCTTTTGGCTACAAAACAATTAGTTTGCTGAATATTTTTGTTATCATGTAGAAGGGTTAAGGGTCTGTCCTGTAATGTACAGGCAAGAATTATTTGAGCTGTACAAGCCTGTAGAAGATCCATTAATTGTTAGTTGCATGGAGATCCTGGATTTGCCAAAAGATGGCAGTAGTCGTGGAACCATGACAGGTGCATTTGCCAAACGAATTTTGTCGAAAATTCTTCCCAAGCCTCGAAGATGCTGGCTACCAACCGGTTGTTTAGTAAGAGATTATTGCAATAAAAAAAGTTCTGCTTAATTCTTATCAGGCATATTTTATTTATGTATTAATGGTGTACTGAAATTGCAGAAACTTCTACGAGTGTTACATGGTGCTTTACCAAAGATGTCATTAATCGCATCCGATTTCACTTACCTTCCTGACGTAAGAATACCAGGTGAACGTGCTCCCCTGGTTACTAGCAAGGTACAAAGATGCCACTTCTTTAGCTTGTGTTAAGCTATTAAGGACAACCTCATCATTTTTATTTTATTTTTTCTTGTGAGTTAGATAAGATTTTAAAAAGAGGAGCTTTCTCTATCTGTCAAGTTTTGCTACTGAGTATTATTTGAAAGGGAAATTATCACAAAAACCATGATATGCGTTCTCTACTAAATTCTCCTTTTGAATCATTTGGAAGGGAAATTATTAGACCTCCTCATTTTTCTAGCACCTAAAATACCAACTTTGGCTTATTTGTAAAATCAGTTTAAACAAAGTGATATCAGTGCATGATGAGCTGTAAGTCTGTAACTGTTTACTAAGTTCAGTAGGGGGTATTATTTTCTGGAAAAAATATCACGTATTGTATTAGTATGGAAAGAATTTGAAGTTCATTCCATAAATACGCCATATTATTAAAGTTATCTGGAAGTTATGTTGCACTTCACAATAATTTTTTACTAGTATGTCATTGAGTGTTACATTATAATGTTTGATAAAATTAGTGCACGATTTATTGAATTTTTCTTTTTTGATCAAATTACAGGTGTTCATCATTCTCTTGTAGATAGTTCTATATTTAACACTTGAAATAATAGTTATTTTAGAAGTAAACAAATGGTCCCAAATATGGCCGCCGGTTGCCAAGAATACAAGTCATTCTAGACAAGAAACATTACAGGCGTTCATCATTCTCTTTTTATGCGGAATGTTTCCTAATGAAAAGTTCACTTTGCTTCCATATGTTTCCATTGTATCCAATTTAATCTAAACAAGAAACAAACTGAATGTAAAAGATGGCCTAATGATGCTCATATGGAAATTAATTGGCCTTCTCCTTTGCAGAAAGACGGGAAGAGCTCGGATCACAATAATTATTTAGATGCAAAGGTTCATTTTCTTTCTTGTTACTTGTTAGTGTCCTTCCACTGGCAGCTTTATCTGATTGTCATGCTACTTTTGGAACTTATCACCTAACTATTGTAGATCCATTCTCAACTGAGATGCTATAGGAGCATATGCAATATGTTTAAATTAAAGAATATTTAAAAAAAAAAAAAAAACTCTTAAGGATGAAAACTCGGGGATCAGATTGAGGTGGTGGAAGTTAAAGTATTGCCTTCATTTCACAATATGTAGTTTTAGGTTTATTCACAGAAAGTTGCAACTCTTGGAACTTTGATCATGATTTGTGTCCCAATATTTTCTCCACTACAGGGTGATGCTGATATATTTTTCCCAACGGATTTTTGGCTTCTTGAGCAAATGGATCATTATTGTTCTGGATGGTTGAAGCCGAATGAAGGTACTTCTTCCAAAAAGGGAAAGAAGAGGCGAACAATTACGGTAACAGCTCATCTTGTTGTAGTCTAACTAATGCGTGTAATTGGTCTCTGTCTTTGCTACCTCTAATTCTTTTGTTGGACATTTTATGTATTTTATTTTAGGGATGTTTACAAAAATTACCTAGAGTATTAGCCTAATCATTGGAAAAAAAAGATATAATTTTAAATAACAGATGCTGTCGTTGTTTTTTTGGTTGTGATGTTATTAGGTTAAAAGGCTTTGTATTTATAACTATTCTATTATTTCATGAAATAGTCTTATTGAAAAAGGAAATGGGAGCAATAAATTGGGTTTAGTGTATAGAGTGGGCACATCATACAAACCTCGGCAGTCGGTCTATCAGCAACGAGACCTTTTCTTGATGTCAAAACAGATTACCTGTTCAAGGAGGGGTACATACATTTCTATCAAAATTTTTATTTGCATAGTATTTTACTATTTTTTGCACTCCCGAATTGAGTACAATATTCTATGTAGCAAGAAATATCAAATTTTGATGTCTTGTGAATTCTTTAAATAAACCATTTTCCATTCAATCTCTTTTACATACCGATTGAAAATGCATATTTGCTACTGAATTCCTATCAAATGATGAGCGCAAAAATCTCTTTGATAATGACATTTTATTACTTGAATAATAACTTCAATTATTTATGTTATTTTGGTGTAATACTAAATGCGGTTTTCTGCTTCGCTATATTTGCTACTTGTTTTCAGCTGGATACGTCGTCTTTCATGGAAGAATTTGGTCTTCCCACCAAGACAAGAACCAAAGATGAATACAATCCAATGCTGGATGATTTCAAGAACACCAAGTTTTATCTGAGTGTTCCTACACATAACACCAAATAAATTAGCCCGGAGTAATCAAAGCATTTCCTCCATTCACCATGCCCTTTTGGATTGAAAATGCACCAAGTCTCAGCTAAACTCATGGCCAAAATTGCAGATACACGATATTTTGTGGGCCCAGTTATTGTAATTTGTTATAAATGAAAGCAGTTCCTCCTAGTTCTGCTTCTAATCTTCTCTAAGACTGAAAACTCTGAGGCAAAAATATATATACATTGTTCCTTTTGATCAACGCCCTTCACTTTTCACACTGTGTATGCATAGTCGTTGGTGACTGATATATCGGTGTAGAGATTAGAGGACTTTTGAGAATATTCAATCTTGGAGTAAATGTACAGTAAGAGGAAATGGTGCTTTATTTTGATTTTATTTGTTTAGTAATAAATGAGTGTGTTGATAATATACAGTGAGTATTTGTTTGTTTCTGGGAATGATCGATTAATTACAAGGTTTTTAACCGGTTGAAATGTCGATGGCCAGCTTTTTCATCCATCCTTCTAATCTATATATGAAAAACTTGTTAAATACGATGATAGTAAATACTCAATTATTTATGTTTATGATTCTTTTGGTATTTAAATTGAGATTTAATAAATGTTTGTTTTATTTTGTAAATCAACATTTTCATTGATAGTATTTTCCCAAAAAAAAAAAAAAAGACTTATAAAGCATTGTGTTTACTGATAAATATATAATGCAAGCACTAAGCATCTAAATGGAATACCTATAAGAACTTAGAATATTATTAATTATAACTAAATATCAAATTATATAAAAATATTTTTATATATTAATTAAATAATATGTTTTAAAATTATTCATTGTAATTACTATATAATTAATTAACAAACATCAAATTAAATAAAAATAATTCTATATATTAAAATTAATGGTAATGAATAAATTTAAATAATAAAATATCAATTAAATAAAAAATTATCTGGTTTGATTAACATAATAAAATAAAATAAAATATTTCATTTAATTTGTTACCACCTCCATGTCATAAAAAAATTACACGCTATTATTTTTTAAAGAAGTTTTTATGATAAAGGGCAATATGATTTTTGATATTTTAACTTTAACCATATAAATTTAAGTTTACAATTTAATGTTCAATTGTTTTAAGTGTTTTATTAATGAGAGTTATTTTAAGTTTTTAATTATGAAATAGAGTAATAACCGTATTCCTCTTATAATTAATATTAATTAATAACGGTAGTATAAATTTATAAAATTATAATAAACTTGAGTAAAATGCTTTTATTTTTAATTAAGAAAAAGATATATCATTTAATTCTAAGCAAACTATAAAAAATTTCCTTAATTTAAAATCTCCTTTTTTTTAAATGTATCAATTTAATGTGTACACCCTTAAAACGAATGTTTTTTATTTATTTTTTTCCTTCAAAATACATTTTTACTATTGAAGAAGCATTTTTCGATTACAAGGAACGAGAAAATTTGTTTAGTCTCGCTTCAAAAATCGAGAGTTCGTTGTAAACGACCACTCGGAATATCAATCCGAGGGAGGACTAGAGTGAGAGGTTTCCAAGATCGTATTCATTTCAATATACGAAAGTTCAAGTAATTACAAGTAAACAATCAAAGCAAGTAAACGGGAGTTGTATCAAATGGGAGAAAATCGGAGACAAGGTAATAATCGACTTTCAAAGTGAATTATAAAACGCAAGAGAGAAGGTCCAATTATCGTCGTCTTCCAAGTCGGATAATCTTGTATTTAAGTTCAAAGTATAGCTTGGAAAGGAAGGTTTTGTTCACCCAAACCAACCGTTTAATTCCCTAACAAAGCATCCCAAAATGGTGATGAGTGTGTTAGTTAACTATACTCGTTCCTTAAGTTTTGGTTTCCTAATTGTGTACTATCGAGCCTTGGGAAGAAAGCCCCCGTTCCCGGTGAAAGCAATCATTTTAATCCCCAATTGTAGTTAACTCCGATCACCGGTGGCTAACCTCAATCGTGGCTTTGAAAATACACAATTAGACCAAGTAAAAGTCTCTCAAGCATTTTATCAAACACCTTGTAAGCATGATTTTTACCCCATCTCCTAATGAGAAATTAGCTACTTCTAGCCATGGAAATCAACAACTCAAACATGGAATCAATAAAGGAAAACATGATCAACATAAATCTCAAACAAAATCTCAAGTCTCATACAAATCCAACACAATTCAATACTAAAAATGAGAAATAACAACAAAACAAATGAGGAAAGGGAAGAGAAATGTGTAGCCAATTGATGTAGAGGATGAATCTCTCGTCTCCGTGGTCGTTCGAGCTTGAATCCGTCGTCAATGGATGCTTGAACCTTGAGGAAGATGATCTCCAATCTCAATTTGCACTACTCTCTCTCTCTAATTTTCTCTAAGTGTTTGTAGAATGGAAAATTTTTTGAGAGGAGTGTTTCTCCTCCTCTTTATACTCACGTAGGGTGAAAACCGTTCCCCTCATTTTTCCCACCAAAAATTAGAGTGAAATCGGATGTGAAATCCCACTTTTAGCCTCCGGTCAATGCATTTTGTGCTCGGTCAATGGAAGTCAACGCCCGGTCAACGAATTTGCTTCTCAGTCACTCTCATTGAAGTATTTGCGGGTTTGTCCGAGAGTTTCAACGCGGGTTGCACTGCACCATCTTTCTCCCTCCGAATTTGGTTACTTGCTTGGCCTTGCTTGCGCAGCCTACCGATTCTCATCATATCTTTCTCGTCCGAACTCCGATTGACGTGATTCAAAATTCCTCGGATTCCCGACTTCAAGACCTTTCCATCCGTGTATGACATGAATCATGGTTCCAGCCGAGAGATAGCAGGTTTTGAGACAAAGTGGCTGCAACTCCGGCCTCGAGTCGACACCTCGTTTCTCCTGTATTTTCACACAAAAACTCGACCATACCACGCATGAGCTCCGTCACGACAATAATAAGCAAATCCTCAATAACCATACACTTATATACATAATATATACAAAATCACGCCCAAAACATAACAAAGAAACGAGTAAAATATCGGCATTTCAAACTACTACAACGACAAAGCAATGCTCGTCCCGAGCATAGTGTTCCAACGTGATACACTAACTAGCCGGAGAAGAACGTTTCAAACCAATCCCATGTTCATCTCATCAAGCATTGTTAAAATAAAATGACACACACCATTTGAATCACTCAACGCACGATTCACTCGTTTCTTTCCTCTCGAAATCGAATCAAAGGCTAAGTACACTCATGATGCAAGAGATAGAACAAATAACTTGCATTTAGTCAAAGAAGCTCGAGAAGTAGAATGAATAGCACCCATATAACATGTATTTCATACACCATAAGTTCAAAGTGAATTTTACTCAATTAAATCATCACAAGCACATGAATCAAAACATGATCAAATATGGTAGGATAAGGTAAAGGGTAGGACAAGAATCATATATGAAACAAGAATTGGGCACTCACTTCTCCCTCTTTCCCTCCTACACCAAACGTTTCTCACACATCAACCTCGCCCTTATAACTCCATCTATGTGCAAGGACATAAGTAAACCGAGCTTACAAATCAATACATATATTTCAAAAAAAAAAACCTCGCCTTTTTCAATCAACCTTCTTTTTCTTTTTTCTTTTTTTCGATGGCCAAGCATATTTGCTTTTATATATTTTTTAGGCTCTTTTCATGCACTATATTTTTTTTACATTTTTTTTCTTTTTTTTTCTTTTGTGCAACAACATCATACATCATACATCATTTCTTCTCATCATTTATTTTTTTTTTTTTCTTTTAGAGGGTTTGGCTTTTTCCAAGAATTACTAACATGCTCAAGTTTACAAATGAACCTCATAAGCACAACCTAAGTAATGACCCCAAACACAAATATCACCTTCATCACCGAATGACCCCGGAAATGCTCACACCACTCGAGAAACTCTCGGCAACAATGAAAAGGTATACATGTAGGCTCAAAGGGGTATCTAGAGGTGTCCCACGACGGGCTCGGTATAATATGGGGAATATATTCAAGTGGAGCTTTTCTATTGATCAAGTTCATCATATTCAAGCCAATGAGACCAACCAAGTTCATCACCCTTCACTTATAATGCACAAACACATAGTATGGACAAAGATCACAATGCATATTCATGAACAAATAGGAGAATCAAAAGGAGATGATATATATATAATTCAACAAGAAAGATCAAGGTTTCAAAAATTCCTCTCACAATTATAGGCAAGGTTTCCAAATAACAAATAGTGAATAGTCAAATATCCAACAATACCCAAGAGAGATAAACGCCATCCAAACTAACGACTCCTCCGACTTTAACCCAATCCACATGTATCACACACGTCTACGGGACTCACACGTTTCATCAAAGTAGTAAAAACGCCAAAAAGCTCGAATCGAGTACAAATACAAGATTAAGAAAAGAAATAAAAAAATAAAAGAAACAAATAAAACTAAAATCACACAAACACCACCAAAACACCTCAAACATCCCAAAATAAAAATAAACATGATCAAAGAGGGATAAGCCATTCACATACCTTGACCCGAATGTAATTCGGGTGGCTCGACGTCGCTTGTGGTGTATAGACAATAGAGAAAGAATCACCTTGAGGTCCGAGAAATGTAGGAAGACTTGGAGGAGTAGAGCTTCATCTTCATGTATGAGGTACAAGGAGGCTCTCTTTAACGTCATGAGCTTGACGGTCGTGGTAATGCCCCCACGAGGCACTCGGTTTTCGGCTCCGAGCAACACCCGATCCTCGAAGTCCTTTAGCCCTCTAAAAATAACGACGAAAATCGTCGTAGGAAGAGCATCTCGGCTAAGATATGATGCTCCTCCGAGTGGAATCTCTCGAGTTTAGATGTGGGGAAATATGCAACCTTAGTGCTCACGATATATTTCTTCCCCATAGTCGCGGCTCGAGGTAAGTCATGTGTCTCTTCTATCTCGACCGGTAAAAAGAACGAACTATACTTTTGGAGATATATCGCTTCGGGCAAGGGAGCACGGTCTTTCATAGTATAGAAATCAAGTAATCGCCCGTAGTGAGAAATTGAATCCCACAAAGCATGTGTCCTTCTATCATTCACCTCAACCGGTAAAAATATCGAACTAAATCTTCTTAGGAACTCCATCTCGACCAAGATCTCATGATCCTCAATGTAACAAACATCACGTGGTCGACCGACCTCATACCCCATCTCGACTCTCAAGTCAAATGGATCCAAGAAATTCTTCTCTAAATCGCAAATCATGTCAATAAAACGATTACCCGGACTAGGCGATTTAGGAAGGTCGAGATCTTCACATTCTTCTTCTTCATGATCCTCAATAGACAAGAGAGTTTTAGAATAAGAGCTAGAAAACTCAATTTTGACTCCCAAGTCAACCAAGCCGTATATTCTCCTACCAAAACCCCACGACGTCCTCTTCTCATCCACTATTTCAAGTGTGGCATGCTCTTCCAACACCTTTTCTTTAACCTCAATTTCTTCATTAAAGTGGAGCTCAACCATAGGAGGCACGAATTCATTTTCTACAAACCCAACGCCACACTCCAAAAGAAAATCAACATCGAGAGTCTCTTTTACCTCATCAAAATCCAAAAGTTCCATGTCCCCATAAATGTACTCAAGACTCGGAGTATTAGTCCCGAATGGAATTGGAGAAAAGAGAAGAGACTCATCCGGAACGTCAAGAATAGGAAAAACCTTTGGAGCTTGTTCGGCCTCGTCACTCTCATTGGAAAATATGGCATACTCTTTCCAAGCAAGAGATTTCGTGGAGGTTTGATGAGATTGGATCGAGAGCTCGTCATCTTCAATATCTTGAAAGGACTCTCTTTTCATCTCGTCCAAACTAGTAAATATGGTTGACACATGAGCATCTATTCTCTTGAAACACGCTCGGAGATCGTCTACAACCTCTTGGGCCGATTCGGGTTGAGAAAATGTTGTCTCTTCCTCGAGTTGTTCAATCTCTTCATAATTTTCACACTCATATGGAACCTCCATCTCCGTAGTCGTGCCTTGGGTAAAAGTATTATAGGAACATGTCCTAAAATCGTGCCCTTCATCACCACAAATAATACAAGAAACTCTCATATCTTCTTTCAACCCATGCATCTTCTTACTCATCTCTTCCATTTCATCCTTCAATTGATTTTCGGCATCAACTTCCTTGGTCTCCACCATACACCTTCTTAATAGTTTTTCGTCCTCTTCATCTTGTTCATAATCTTCATCACATTGAAAGTATTCTCTTGCTTTACGAGCAATCATGGCATCAATGCGATCTAGCTCACGTTGGACGGAAGCTTTCTTAGAAGATGGCGTGGGACGTGAATAATAAGTTGGAGGTGGAGACTCATAATGTGGCTCGGGCCAATGATGAGTAGTAGGAGGATATGTCGGCTCCGGCCCGGATGAATAAGACCTAGATGGTGGATACTCGGGCCTTGAATCGGAATGACTCGGCTCGGGCCTTTGACGTTGATAGCTTGGCTCGGGTCTTGGATTATAATAATTCGGCTCGACTCTTGATTGGTACCCTCCTTGATACTTCGGTTGAGGATGAGGGTAATAGGAACCTTGATAGTTTGGTTGAGGAGATAGCGGTTTTGGCGGGTAGTAGTTGCCTTGGTAATGAGGTCCTCCATAAGGTTGTGAATATTGTGGTTGTTGTGGAGGAGAAGCTTCATAGTAGTCGTATGGTGGAGTCGTATTTTGATAAGAACGTGAATACTCCGGTGCAAACTTTGAGTCGTAAAATGACGTTTCCTTTGATGTTGGAGTGGACTCTTGGTATTGGCTTCCTCCATAATATTGTGAATGTTGTGGTTGTTGTGGAGGAGAAGCTTGGTAGTGGTTGTATGGTGGAGCCGCCCTTTGGTAAGAACGTGAATCCGGATGTTGGTGACTCCACATACCTTGCATTCAAAGACAAAATAAAATAACTAAAGTAAGCTAACTAAAGCTAGACTAACTAAACTAATGGGGGGCATAGAAAGCAAAGTTAATGAAACTAAAACAAGTAACCCTTGAAAAGAACTTGACTAGAAAACTTCAACTAGCCCTCCCCGGCAACGGCGCCATTTTGAAGAAGCATTTTTCGATTACAAGGAACGAGAAAATTTGTTTAGTCTCGCTTCAAAAATCGAGAGTTCGTTGTAAACGACCACTCGGAATATCAATCCGAGGGAGGACTAGAGTGAGAGGTTTCCAAGATCGTATTCATTTCAATATACGAAAGTTCAAGTAATTACAAGTAAACAATCAAAGCAAGTAAACGGGAGTTGTATCAAATGGGAGAAAATCGGAGACAAGGTAATAATCGACTTTCAAAGTGAATTATAAAACGCAAGAGAGAAGGTCCAATTATCGTCGTCTTCCAAGTCGGATAATCTTGTATTTAAGTTCAAAGTATAGCTTGGAAAGGAAGGTTTTGTTCACCCAAACCAACCGTTTAATTCCCTAACAAAGCATCCCAAAATGGTGATGAGTGTGTTAGTTAACTATACTCGTTCCTTAAGTTTTGGTTTCCTAATTGTGTACTATCGAGCCTTGGGAAGAAAGCCCCCGTTCCCGGTGAAAGCAATCATTTTAATCCCCAATTGTAGTTAACTCCGATCACCGGTGGCTAACCTCAATCGTGGCTTTGAAAATACACAATTAGACCAAGTAAAAGTCTCTCAAGCATTTTATCAAACACCTTGTAAGCATGATTTTTACCCCATCTCCTAATGAGAAATTAGCTACTTCTAGCCATGGAAATCAACAACTCAAACATGGAATCAATAAAGGAAAACATGATCAACATAAATCTCAAACAAAATCTCAAGTCTCATACAAATCCAACACAATTCAATACTAAAAATGAGAAATAACAACAAAACAAATGAGGAAAGGGAAGAGAAATGTGTAGCCAATTGATGTAGAGGATGAATCTCTCGTCTCCGTGGTCGTTCGAGCTTGAATCCGTCGTCAATGGATGCTTGAACCTTGAGGAAGATGATCTCCAATCTCAATTTGCACTACTCTCTCTCTCTAATTTTCTCTAAGTGTTTGTAGAATGGAAAATTTTTTGAGAGGAGTGTTTCTCCTCCTCTTTATACTCACGTAGGGTGAAAACCGTTCCCCTCATTTTTCCCACCAAAAATTAGAGTGAAATCGGATGTGAAATCCCACTTTTAGCCTCCGGTCAATGCATTTTGTGCTCGGTCAATGGAAGTCAACGCCCGGTCAACGAATTTGCTTCTCAGTCACTCTCATTGAAGTATTTGCGGGTTTGTCCGAGAGTTTCAACGCGGGTTGCACTGCACCATCTTTCTCCCTCCGAATTTGGTTACTTGCTTGGCCTTGCTTGCGCAGCCTACCGATTCTCATCATATCTTTCTCGTCCGAACTCCGATTGACGTGATTCAAAATTCCTCGGATTCCCGACTTCAAGACCTTTCCATCCGTGTATGACATGAATCATGGTTCCAGCCGAGAGATAGCAGGTTTTGAGACAAAGTGGCTGCAACTCCGGCCTCGAGTCGACACCTCGTTTCTCCTGTATTTTCACACAAAAACTCGACCATACCACGCATGAGCTCCGTCACGACAATAATAAGCAAATCCTCAATAACCATACACTTATATACATAATATATACAAAATCACGCCCAAAACATAACAAAGAAACGAGTAAAATATCGGCATTTCAACTATCTAACTTTTGATTAAAAAATTCAATATAAATATATATATATATATATATATATCATAAAAATAATTGAAATACTAAAAAAATATTATTAAAAAAAAAAACTATTTTCGTACTTAAAATAGATTTCATACTTTGCTGAATATGAATTTTAAATTTAAAATGTTGGTAAAAGTATATTTTAAAGAGAAAAGTAAAATAGTTTTAAAATAAAGTTTAAAATAAATAAGTGGATAAATTAAAATAAATTGATTTTAAAAGTTATTTAATTTATTTAATAAATATTTCATAATTTAATTTTTAAAATTTTTATAAAAATAATTAAATATTATAAGAAATATTAATATTTTCTTATAAATTTCAATGAATTAAAATAAGTAAAAAAATAAATATTATATTAGAAATAATAAAATAAATAATTAATAATATTATAGGTGGTTATAATAATTCAAGTCGGTGAGCTTGTGATTTCATATAAAACATGGATCCGAATTAAAAAAATTCCGTTTAATTAAATTAATTTCATTATAAAATATTATATTTTTAAAATTTTATTTATATATAATTTAATTATTTATTATAAAACATATTAATATTATTATTTTTTATAAAAAATTATTTGTTTGATTTGATTTAAATTATATAGTTCTATAAATTAAAGTATATTTTACAAATTATATAAAATTAAATATATTAATATTATAAATAAATAAAAAATATTTTTTAATATAGAATCGGGAAAACAATACATGCTATTTTTTATATTTCAATTCAATTTCGTTTCGTTAAGAAAACGATGAAATCAAATATTCATTTCTACTAGAAAAATTATTCAAAACATTTGTGTTGTTTTTTCATTTTGTGTTAAAAAAAAATTAATTGAAAAATCAATTGGAGTATCTAAGAACAAAAAAAATAATTATTGTAAGTGAATAAAACACAAAAATAAATAAATATTCGTGGAGCACAAAAATAGCGCCTGAAAAAATAATAAAGTAGTGATACTTTCAATAACACTTTGTCAATTGCACCACATTTCTTTATTCTCTACCTTTTTTATATAAATATTGAATATAATTTTTCCCTAAATATAATAATAATTTTTTTGGCTCCACACATAATTATTATGGAGAATCGCAATATTGAATATAATTTTTCCCTAAATATAATAATATTTTTTTTGGCTCCACACATTTATGATTTTTTCTCTTTACATAATTATTATGGAGAATCGCAATAACATATTTGCGATTTTTAAAATAAAATTAAATAATACTATAATTTTATGAAATTATAGAATTTTATTACGAATTTTATTACATAATACTTATGATGCAATGTGTTGTAAATGAGAGATAATTCATGTGTTGTAAATGAGAGATAATTCGCTTTGTAAATGAGAAATAATTCAAATTGTTGAAAATATATTTTAACTTAATATAAAATTTTATTAGACATATTTAGCTTATGATTTGTGTTTGTTTTTATATCAAAGAAGCTTCTATGATTTGGATATATTATTACGAATTTTATTACATAATACTTATGATAATAATATAATTTTATGAAATTATGGAATTTTATTACATAATACTTATGATGCAATGTGTTGTAAATGAGAGATAATTCGCGTTGTAAATGAGAAATAATTCAAATTGTTGAAAATATATTTTAACTTAATATAAAATTTTATTAGACATATTTAGCTTATGATTTGTGTTTGTTTTTATATCAAAGACGCCTGAAATCTATGATTTGGATAATAGTAAAACCTTATTAAAAAATCAGAAAAAACTTTAATATATACATTTAAGTAATTAATATATAAGATTTGGGTAATAATAATTCTTAGACTTTGTAGTTAAATTGTAGTTATATTAGCAACTCATTGTGATGGCATAAATGAATCCATCTGGCCAAAGTATTGCATTTCTCTAATTGTCTATAAGGTTGTGTGTTTAGTTAAATATTATTGAAATTATTAAATGTAAATTTAATATTATTGAAATTATTAAATGTAAACTTAAAAATAAATATATTGTATCTAAAACAACTTAAAAAATTATACTTACCGAGATGATTTCTTCGTAAATCTCTAGCATGAATAAGATTGAGTTATCTTTAAACACGAGTGCGTCGAACAGATGTGTAGTCTCAGTCTCGAACAGATGTACTCTCAGTCTCAAATCAAATTATAACCTAATATAAAAACAAACTAAAATATCAAATAATAAAATTTTATAAGTTTAAATATATTTTCAACAATTCATTATATGAATTATGTCTCAGCAATTCTCCATAATAATTATGTGTGGAGAATGAATCATAAATGTGTGGAGCCAACAAATTAATTATTATGTTTGAAGAAAAATTATAATACTATTACTCAAATCTTATATATTATTTACTTATATATATATATATATATTAATTTTTTTTTGTTTTTTAATAAGATTTTACTATTACTCAAATCATATATATTAATTACTTTATTTTATATATACTTCCTCATATTTTTTTATAGACACCCTAAGCTTTAACACATGTATTAAGAAAATATTTAATTTCAACTAATATGAAAAAAATAAAATAATAAAAACAATAAAATGTGATTGATGAAGAAAAAAAATATATGCATGGAAAATTGAAAAATTTATGAATTAATGTTATTATATCATTTAATAAAGGTAAAGTGTCTTATAAAATGAAAATAATTAGAATCCTTAAACATTTTATAAAAAAAATGGAGTATTAAAGTTTCTGTTTTAATTTTTTTAGGCGTCCGCGAATTTGTGCGAAAATTGTATCTTTAAACTAATATTCTATCAAAAATGAAATTCGAATTTCACAACTAATGGAAGAATTTAATATTTTCATAAATGATAAAGAATTTTAAAATATATTTTATTATTTATTAACATGATTTTTTATATATTTTGATAGATATTCAAAAGTTGAACTATATCTAAAAATAAATAGAATAAATTTTATATTCCGATTTAATAAGAATTAAAATTCAAATATATTCAATTTTGAAGTGAATTTCGATATATACAGTAAAACTTCTATAAATTAATACTCATACATTAATAATCTTCCTAAATTAATAGAATCTTTCGGATATATACAGTAAAACCTCTATAAATTAATACTCGATACATTAATAACTTTCCTAAATTAATAGAATCTTTCGGTCCCGATTTCATTTTTTTAAATAAAAAAATACCTTAATAAATTAATAATCTATCTAAATTAATAAAATTTCACTGTCCCGAAATATTAATTTATAGAGATTTTACTATATATATATTATTTTTATCTTTGTCTAACTCTATTCTATTGTGAAGTTTATTTTATAGGAAGATTTTGAATTAAGTGAATTTTTTTAAGTTTCTTTAGAATTAACTCTCTTTTTCCAAATTATGAATAAGTGTAATTTATTTAATATTATTTGAATTTTACTAAACTATTTTGTAATTAAATCTTAAAATTACTCTACTAAATAAAAAATCTAAAAAAAAAATTAAACTTTAAATTCTAAATACGTCTACAAAAATTAAAATTGAAATTATAAACCAAATTTTATACAGTATAAATTATAATATTATAAATTATAATACACTTTTTTTATAAATTACTCTATTTTATAAGGTTTAAGTTATAGTAATTTATAAACCAAGTTTACCTTTTTTTGCCAATTACTTCTTACAATTTTAAATACAATTTTAATATTTATTTTTAAAGTTACCAATTGAAAGTCGGTGGCTGCAAGCCTGCAAAATACTAGTAGAACAAGATTGTAATGTTTTTGGAAATCAAACTATCTTTATGACATTTTATAAATATTTCAATACATGGACATTTTATAAATAGTTCAATACATGAAAAGACTGAATAAAATACGGAGTATTTATTTATGCAATTTAATTATTCTAAAGTTTCCTCTTTACAATAAAAGGATTCTTTCTCTTCTTTGAAGAGAAGGTTTAAGCAGTGCAGAAATGGCTGCTCGCCTTGCCTCCTTCAAACCCTTCTCTTCCAAAGGTTCGCAGCTCTCTTTTCTTCCCCTCCAATTTTATGCATACATATAATGAATTCGTGTCCTCTTTAATTCACAGTTTTATTTTATTTTATTTTCTCAGTATATTATGTAACTGAATAATGTTCAATTTACAGTGACCGCATTTTCTCCGGCATACTTTTCGTCGAACATCGTCGGCGACACTCCAGTTCTTGTAATTTCATTTTCTCCAAATGCAATTGTTTCGCACCGTTTTTCACACATTCAGCCACTACTGACTAAATATTTGATGTTCAAAGTCGTGAGCATTTTCCTTGATTTTTCGTTGTGCGTAGGTCCGAGATTTCATTCACGCTGCTCTGTATGATCCGAAGCATGGGTATTTTTCTCAAAGATCGGGCTCGGTTGGAGTGCTCGATAGAAGCATCAAGTTCAATCAGCTCGCAGGTTGTTATATTCGTTCTTTAATTGTAGTTGGTAAGGTGTTTCTCGTTGCTACTGGTTAATTTTCTGTTGGATGATGTTCATTAAGAAATGGAATGTTGTTATCACTTCTGGTTTTATGCTGTCGAATTGTTAGCTCAATTGAGCTTTTATTTAGATGATTTTGTTAGGAAGAACGTAAATGTACGTTAAACAAAAATCAAAAGAGCATATAGAAGCGTTTTTGTTATCAAGAGGTGTAGATTTAGATATCAGTTTCTTGGTATGTATATGTTCTTTGATATCAGCTTCTAATGGGATTGCACATTTTAGCTATCTCTCTTTTTCATCCTTATTACTATAATTTACGAGTATTACCTACTATACCCCTAGTTTCGGTTTGAAACATACAATGAGTTGTTTACATTTTTTCAATTAAGTGCCCTGTGCCCAGATCGTTGCTTGTTCAGGAAATACCTGTTTTTTCCCTTTCAAATGTGGGCGCTCTAATATTATCGCTTAGACACATCTCTGCCTGTTTCACACAGCAGAAAAATACTTGGGAAAAAATGTAGGGACAAGCTGTAGAAATTATAGGAACGGATTTTGCTTGTTTGTACTTTGCAGTGTTGTACATTCCTTGCTAATAAGTTGATAATTATCTGAGTCACAGTTTCAATTTTATAAAACGATTTTTCAGGTCGAAAAGCTTATATGAAGCACCTAAATTCAATTTACAAGCAGAGTGATATATCATGGTTTACTCCAGTGCAACTTTTTAAGGTACAATACTAAAGAAGGTTTTCAAGTTGCTTTAATCTTTAAGTGGGCTGAATAATATGGATAAGCACCTGCGAGAAAATCCTGTTTTACATCAAGATTAAGTATTAAAGTTACTTTCACATTTCATATTTATTTCTTAAACTTATGCATTGTATGCTACTATGCTGAGTTGCATCTCATGAATTGATGTTTTATTTTTCAACTGGATCTGTAGTAGCTATATCAGTGAAAAGAAATACACCATGTTAGTGATATTTAAGTTAATTTGGTTTTAATATAATCTGTACAACTTCATATTCAATATGAAGATGATGATAATATAAATAATGAAAATAATAATAATTATTATAATAATAACAATATTAAAATTTACTCCGTATTACATATTCCTTAATAATTGCAGCCTTGGTATGCTCATTGAATAGCTGAGGCTGTTATGAGAACTGCTAACCTCTCTGTTCCACTGAAAGTTATTACGTTTTTTTGGTTGGCAATGCCATCATCATAATGTTATGTATTTGTCCCTAACACACTACTGACACTAGTATCCTTGATATTTTCAGTTGCCTTACCTCTGTAGTGTGTTTTTGACTTTGTTATTTATCAATCTGGTTTCTATATAAATCCATCTGCAGAACATAAGAAACAATAATAAACACATTACTTCTAGTAAATGACGTGTGTACCGCGATGAAATTCCTTATTTGAGGTTATAGTAATGGCATAATGCAGCATGTTTCCATGGGCCAAACATAAAGATATCAATCATGTTTGGTTATGTAGTATTTCCGGTCACTGTAATTAAGAGTTGAGTTATATTTTTCCTGTTGGTTGTTGCTTCATCATAATCTCTAGACCACTTCTTTTACTAAGCATCTTCAGCTTGTTTTCTTGAGCGAGTCTGGCATAATTTTTGTAACTGGAGTTAATTCTAACCATTGAGCTACAACACTACAAGGTCTTACTGCGTTATGTTTGCACATTAAGATGATATAAGTATAGGGCATTTACATAATTATTGCAGCTTTATTACTGTAGAATTCTTGCTTATGATTTTATGAGTTTTTTTTCTCTCTTCTTTTTCAGATATATCAGATTGGAGGTGGATCAGGAACTTGTGCAAAGGGTGTAATGGATTACATAATTGAATGCACCTATAATTGCGTCATGCTAATTCTCCAATTTGTATGACATATCATTTTCAGTTACATTCTCTTAGAAATAATAACCTCTAATAATAATAACTAATAATAATAATCGATTAATAATTGCAGATCAGCAGAGATCAGTTCGGCACTTGCCAAGAAACAACTAGAAACGGTTGGAGATGTAAATAGTAACTCATCAAAGTTTAGTGTAGAATGTCGTGATGCTGCTGATCCAAATTGATGGGGTATGAAGAAGTTATCCTTCAGGCCTTTTCTTATACCCATTACTTTTGCATACTTCATTTTATTTTTCTTAAGAATCACATCAAACTTGTGCCAGTTATGTGTAATATTTGTAACTTATGAGGTGCTCGTGCTCCTAGGAAGCAAACATGATTTTGAATTTTTTGTTTATTGGAACATGTCACGATTAAGAGCCTTGTTGGGTTATAATGCTTGAGGTGTGTGGTTGTTGTACTTGTATCCCCGATTCCATGTTTCTGTCTTGTTCCTTTTTCATCATTAGTCTCTCAAATTAGTAAATGAATAAATGTGGACACATTGTTGACATGAAACTCCGTATTTTGCTTACAAGCTTTCATGTGACACTTCAAATATACATCTTTTAACTTGTAATTTTTTTTTTTTTAATGTAATTTTTTCTAGGTGTTTGATAATCTTTCTCATGATCTTATCTTCTCTTAGAGTCAAGCCGCATCCTGGATGGAAGTTTGGGTTGAGAAGAGAAATGAGAGGTAGGCTATAGGTCCAATGTGTGGAGATGTATTTATGTATGCGTATTAATATTTTTGTCGTTCACACTCCTTTTGGTTCATGAATCACGCTGTACTATTTTTTTTTGGTTTAGACACGATATTGGGTGGGTTGAAGTTGCATTGTGGTAGCACCTATTTTCTTTTACCCAAAATGTGATTTTCTTTTTTCTTTTTATTATAGTGAAAAAAAATGAAGAGAAATCAATTTTGGTTCAATTTTCGACTATGTCCATGGACAAATTTTACGAAAGAGTCAACTTACTGGGTTTCGCCAATTTTATTGCTTACACTTTAAGAACAATACATAGAGATATCATAAATACCCAAGAATGAATTAGATCATATCATACAGTTTTGCAAGAATCTTCTCTTGGCCTAACTACATCTTACTTTTCTTATCAAAGATGATAGTTGTGGATGAGACGAGATGATCAGTTGTGTTTTAAACCTATTTATTCCACCATTTATATCCTTGTCCATCAAGCATAATGGAACACAATGATCTCTGGGAATATTACAAGTTTATTGAGTTGATTTTTATCACAAAATACTAAATCTTTACACGAGCAGTTTTGGCTAAATGATTATTTGCCTCTCTGTCATGCATAAAGGAGTATCAAGGATTCCTAATTTGTGTACGCATCAGTATTATATAGAAATGTCATATACTTTTAATTTTTGATAATTATCCTTCAGAAAATGGTGATCAACTGTTAAAAAGTATGGTACGATAAAATTTTCTGTGTAAAATGCTATAGATCATGCTTATAAAATGAGCAATTCTTTCAACTTCTACTTTGATCAACATGAAGTGCTACAAATTAAGGAACTTCTTTTGGCTACAAAACAATTAGTTTGCTGAATATTTTTGGTTATCATGTAGAAGGGTTAAAGGTCTGTCCTGTAATGTACATGCAATAATTATTTGAGCTGTACAAGCCTGTAGAAAACCCATTAATTGTTAGTTGCATGGAGATCCTGAATTTGCCAAAAGATGACAGTAGTCGTGGAACCATGACAGGGGCATTTGCGAAAATTCTTCCCAAGCCTCGAAGATTTTGGCTACCAACCGGTTGTTTAGTAAGAAATTATTGCAATAAAAAAAGTTCTTTAAATTCTTATCAGGCATATTTTATTTATGTATTAATACCAGGTGAACGTGCTCCCCTGGTTACAAGCAAGGTACAAAGATGCCAATTCTTTTAGCTTGTGTTAAGCCATTAAGGACAACCTCGTCATTTTTATTTTATTTTTTCTTGTGAGTTACAAAATATTTTAAGAAGAGGAGCTTACTCTGTCTGTCAAGTTTTGCTACTGAATATACAATTTATATTTGAAAGGGAAATTATCACGAAAACCATGATATGTGTTCTCTACTAAAATCCCCTTTTGAATTCATTTGGAAGGGAAATTATAACAGACCTCCTCATTTCTCTAGCACCTAAAATACCAACTTTGGCTTATTTGTAAAAGCAGTTTAAACAAAGTGATATCCGTGCATGATCAGCTGTAAGCCTGTAACTGTTTACTAAGTTCATTAGTGGGGTAATATTTTCTGGAAAAAATATCACGTATTGTGTAAATGTTGATTTTGGCGATAACGTATTTTTCCTTGTGTTTTTGTTTTTGTTGATTTTCAGGATTACAGGTTAAGAATCCGAAGTCAACTACCTTGCGCATGGAAATGGAGACTTGAGTCTCCACTTTTGGATTTACATGAAAACGGCGACCAGAGTCGCCGCTTTTGGTGATGCAAGGAAATGGCGACTCCTGTCGCCGGTTTTGGTGCAAGGTTGAAGTGGCATGGAAACGACGACAGTAGTCGCCGCTTTTGGTGACGCGAGGAAAACGACGACTCATGTCGCCGCTTTTGGTTCAAAGCAAAGTTTCATGGAAACGGCGACTCTAGTCGCCGGTTTTGAGGGAGCACTGAAAACAGCGACTCAAGTCGCTGGATTGGATGGTTGTGAAAAACGGCGACTGTTGTCGCCGCTTTTGTGCATGCGTGAAAAACGGCGACTCCAGTCGCCACTTTTGGTGTGTTGAAGAAACGGCGACTAGAGTCGCCGGTTTTGGGGTACTCAGTTCAAGGAAATGAAGAATTATTCTAAGTTTGCAACTTCAACAAGATCGACGACCATGAAGACGATGAAATTCTGAGGCTTCAACACTTAGAGATTTTCACAAGAAATTGAAGATGAAGAATTGAGATCGATGGAGTCAAGATTGAAATTGAAGTTTGATTTTGAAATTGAAGATTCAAGATTCAAGGATTCAAGAATCAAAGATTCAAGATTCCAAGATTCAAGAATCCAAGTTCTACAAGATGATGTCATCCATGGAAAAGTGACATAGGCCAAGCATGCGACGAATGAGAACGTGCCACGTCATCACTCTCACATGTGCGGCTCTACTATAAATACCCATGGATGTTCATTTCATCCTTTGACGATTTTGAGAGAACGAAATCTGATTTTTAGAATCATAGTCGAGCTTCGAGTTTGTGTAGTAGCTTTTGCGCCGTGTGCCAAGATTAGAGCTAGGAGATATAGCTTTAGGTACTCGCGTGCTAGTTTGCAAGTTAGTGGGAGTTGTTGCGACACTCGGGAAACTTCTTGTAAACGTTTTGCCTACCATACTCTACAAGTGTAATAGTTCAAGTTTTGTGTTCAATGAAATGAAAACTATTACATAACTTTGTCTCCACTTTTTGTACTTCGAATTTGTGCGAGTGTTTACTTTGACGCAAGCTGCTGTCTGTGTGTTCAAGACCAATTTCACGAAAAATTGGTATCCTACGCTGAAGGCGTAATTTCAATTGGTATCAGAGCGGGACGTCATACGTATAAGACGTGATCCGTTACTTGACTTCATATTTCCGCTAAAATGGAGTCGCCAATGTTTGTCCAGAAACCGATTATACTTACTCATCAGAACTACTCTAACTGGAAAGCTAAAGTTTCAGCTAGAATTAAAGGCCTTGACTCTAGATCTTGGATGGCAGTGTTAGAAGGATGGGAACGCCCATATACTGAAGACGCAGATGGCGTGAGAACTCCCAAACCTGAACGTAACTGGACTAGAGAAGAGCATGATTTGTCAACTGCGAATAGCAAGGCTCTACTTATCATATGTGAATGGCTGGACCTTAGTATGTATCAGCTGGTCAAAAATTGCACTTCTGCCAGAGATGCATGGGAAACGTTACAAAGAACATGTGAGGGAAGTCATGCAGTTAAGCGATCAAAAATCCGAACTATCACTGCCCAATTCCATCAACTTCGAATGAGGGAAGATGAAGACATAAATGACTACTTGGACAAGATCATGAGATATGTCAACGAGGCGTTCGAACTAGGAGAAATCTTTCCTGCTCCCATGGTCTATGAAAAGGTCCTATCAAGTGTAAACTCCAGATTCGAAAGCAAAGTGCTAACTATCGAAGCTCGCAACGACGAGAATCATAACTGGGATTATGCTGACTTGATGGCAGATTTGAGAAATTATGATTTGACTCTCAAAGTTCGAAGTAACCCAGATATGTCACTTGTCTACGAACCAATGGCTGCTCTCAAGATTTCTGAGAAAGGGAAGAGTTCAAGAAGCTCGAACTCTCGAAAACCTCATGTGAAAAATGAGAAAACTGAAAGTAGTTTTTCTGCTGATCTGGGTGAATCTGATGATGAGGAAGCTGAGGATATTGAGAGACTGATGAACTCTAATAATCCGGACAAACTTGCTGCACTGACTGAGATAGTCACCTATCTTGTGAAACAAGAATTTAAGAGGAAGAATCGTGCCCGTAACTTTCGGAAATTTCAAAAAAATTCTAACTCGTTTCAGAGAAACTCAGACAACCGGAATCAAACCTCATTCTCTGACAAAAAATTTAAGGAGACAAAACTTTCTCCATATTCTTCTACTAGCAAGGATGTTTCCAAAATGCAGTGCTTTGAATGCAAAGGATTTGGACATGTCAAAAACGAGTGTCCTAACTTACATCGCAAAAAGAAACTGCCCGTGAGCTATGTAGTTTTTGATGATGAAAATGTGATCTCAGAAAATGAGGAATCTGAGAATGAAAATTCTGATGACGATGAGGACAACGCTCTAGTTGTCACGTTTGATGAAGGTTTTGACCTTGCAAACTTTGAAGTTGAAAATTTTCAAATTGCTGCCTTTCTAAAGGATACTGCTACCGCAGACAACATTTTCCGTGTGGCGTCTGAAAATCGAAATTTCTGTGATGATGATATTTTTTCGGATGTTGAATCCGTGACTGAGTCTGTTGAAAATGAGATGCTATCCAAAGTACCTCAAACTGAATGTGTAAGTGCTGAGCTGCTAGCCTTGAATGAGAGTCACTCTGAACTCTCAAAATCCTATGAATTAGTTGTCACTGAGAATGGTGCACTTGAAGTGTCTATGAAAGTTCTTACAGAATCGTGTAATGAACTCTCTACTGCGAACCGAAAAATGTATGATGAAGTTGTTGAGTTGAAAAACTCTGTTGAAAGATCGAATGACGAGAAGAAAAAGTTGAACAACTCCTTGACAATTCTGAAAGTCAAATTTGATGATCTTTTCGAAGAAAAGCATAAGTATTTCAAGGAGGTTGTCGAACTGAGAGAAGTGTGTGAGAAGTTGAGTTCTGAAAACTCAAAACTGAAGACCTCACTGAAAAAGGAATCAACTGAAGTTAAGAAACTGCAGACTCTGTTTAAGAACTCGGACGCTGAAAATGACGAACTGAAGTCTTCTCTAATGAAAGTTCAAACTGACCTTGCCATGACTGACAAGGAACGATATGTGTTGAAAGAAAAACTTCATATGACTGACGAGCTGTTGAGGAAAATGAACACGAACTCTTCCGTGTTTGACAATGCTGCTTCATATATGAATCCTAATCGTTACGGTCTTGGTTTCCAAAAGGTTTTTGAGTCTATATACTCGACTCCTGAAAAGAAGAATGATGTGACTTTTGTTAAGGCATCGGATGATCTGCCTAAGGATGAAAGCAAGGATGACGTTGAATCATCTAAACGGAAGGAGATTGCTGAAGGGAAGAAGATTGCTGAGTCTCCAGAACCTAAAACTCAAAAATTGTTCTCGACTTCAAAATCTGAGACATATCAATTTCCAAAGAACATTGTCAAACATCCTCGTGGTATCCTACCTTATGAGAAGACGTTGCTGAAGAACTTAGAGAAATCTCAGAACGTGAAGAAAAATGGACAATCCTCACGCACTAAAACTGTTTTGATCAAGAAGTCTACGAAGGTTGAAATTCGTCAAAGGAGAAAGTATGTATGTCACTACTGTGACCAACCTGGACACATTAGACCGTTTTGCTACAAACTTAAAGCTGACATGAACCGTGAGATGATGACTAAGGATGACAAATCACAAATTTCTCAAAAGCTGAAAGTTGAGGAAAATATGACAAACTCACGAAATATTAATGTGAAGAAGGTTGAGGTTGCTAAGGACTTGAAGAAACCCGTTTCTCCAAACTTGATAACTAAGACTGTGACTGAGAAAAATGTCCAAACTGCTAAAGACAAGAAGAGATGGGTGCCTAAGACTCTCAAGAGTAAAGTTGAACTTAACTCTAACTCCAAAAGTTGTTGGCAACCGAGAGAGCTCATTTTTTGCAATGTTGCACTTAATGCATCTGAGACTGGAACCAAAGGAATTTGGTATTTTGATAGTGGCTGTTCCCGCCATATGACTGGCACGAAAAAGTTTCTAAAAAATTACGAGCCTATGACTGGAGCTCCCGTAGTGTTTGGAGGGGGAGCGAAAGGCGTCGTAAAGGGAAAGGGAACTCTACAAATCAAAGGTTTACCTCCTATCCGAAATGTAGTCCATGTAAAGGGACTTGTTGCAAATCTTATCTCCATCAGTCAACTGTGCGATGAAGGACTGAATGTGAATTTTGATAAGGAGTCGTGCAGAGTTTTTGATGGTGAAGGAAAGTGTATAATGGAAGGTCCACGAGCTAAAAATAATTGCTATACAACTGAGTATAGTTGTTTTTCTGTGACCGTTCCTGATGAAGTTGATTTGTGGCATCAACGACTTGGCCACACTGGCACTCGAAACCTGAGTAAACTGGTTAAGGGGGAGATAGTTCGAGGAATCTCTCAACTCCCCAAAATTGAAAAGCGAGTGTGTGGTGACTGTCAGAAAGGAAAGCTGACGAGAACTCCTCATCCTGCATTGCCAACATTAATGAGCACCTCGGCTCCATTTGAATTGCTGCATATGGACTTAATGGGTCCAATGGAAGTCAAAAGCATAGCAAATAAAGAATATGTGTTGGTTGTAGTTGATGATTTTTCTCGTTACACTTGGACGAGATTTTTGGCCACCAAAGATGAAACTTTTGATGCCTTCAAAGGCATTGTGAAATGGATTAAAACAAATCATGAAGCTAAAGTAAAAAGGATCAGAAGTGATCATGGAACTGAATTTCAAAATGCTAGCTTCAATGAGTTCTGTATGATGAAGGGAATTCATCATGAATACTCGGCCCCAAAAACTCCTCAACAAAATGGGATTGCCGAACGTAAAAATCGAACGCTGCAAGAAATGGCACGTGTAATGCTTATCTCAAAAAATCTTGCACGAACCTTTTGGGCAGAAGCTGTCTCAACTGCTGGATATATTTTGAATCGGATAAGTATTCGATCTGGGACAACCGCAACTGCCTATGAATTGGTGAATGGCAAGAAACCCTCAGTTGCACACTTTCGTGTCTTTGGCTGTACTTGCTATATTTTGAAGGATCGTGATCCTCTAAAAAAATTTGAAGCCAAAGCTGATCGTGGAATTTTTGTTGGTTATAGTCAAAATAGCCATGCTTACCGTGCCTACAATCTTCGAACTAAGAAAGTCATCGAAACTGTGAACATAAATTTTGATGAACAAGACTTCCTGGGAAAAGATGCTGAGGAAGACTGGGTAAAAGAAGGAATTTTGGAATATCAAAATCTTTCATCGACACCCACAACTGCTGGTTCTGAGAATGTGTCTCCTGAAACTCTTACTCCAAACACTTCACCTGAAGTTGGAGATTCTAGCAATCAAAACAATGTTACTTCTTCTGAGGATGATGAAAATGAGGAAATTGAAAATCCTGCTGATGCTCCAAGAGAAGCTCCTGGACATATTCAAAAACGACATCCTCCGACCCAAATGATTGGGAACTTAAATGAGCGAACTACGCGCTCAAAGAAACCGACAAATTCTCCGAATGAACTCTACAACATCTGCACTTCTGCAATCTATAATGAAATCGGCATCTCTTGCTTTCTTTCTGAAAATGAGCCGAAAAATTACAAGGAAGCCATGAAAGAAGATTTTTGGATCATAGCCATGCAAGAAGAGTTGAATGAGTTTACCAGAAACAATGTTTGGTCCTTAGTTCCCAGAACGTCAAACATGAATGTAGTTGGAACTAAATGGATCTTCAAAAACAAAACTGATGAACACAACCAAGTTGTTCGAAACAAAGCACGACTTGTCGCACAAGGCTATGCCCAAGTTGAGGGTATTGATTTTGATGAAACCTTTGCTCCAGTTGCACGAATTGAATCCATCAGACTCTTAATTGCTATTGCATGCCACCTCGGCATCAAACTCAGACAAATGGATGTCAAAGCTGCATTCCTAAATGGAGTATTGGAAGAAGAAGTTTATGTAGCTCAACCGAAAGGTTTTGAGGATCCTAAGAAACCAAATCATGTCTACAAACTTCACAAAGCTCTCTATGGGTTGAAACAGGCACCTCGCGCCTGGTATGGATGTTTGACGGACTATCTCCTAAAGTTCGGTTTTGAACGTGGCTCTGTGGACAAAACTCTTTTTATCAAACGGGATGGCAAGAATATGATGGTTGCTCAGATTTACGTTGACGACATTGTCTTTGGTGCTACTTGCTCTAAACTCGTGAAAACTTTCACGGAATCTATGTCTTCAACATTTCAGATGAGTCTTGAAGGAGAGCTACATCAGTTTCTTGGACTACAAATTTCTCAACGACCAAATGGGATCTTCGTTTCTCAAAACAAATATGCGAAAAACATGGTCGAAAAATTTGAGATGCATCATGCCAAGCCCGCAAAAACTCCCATGGCGACAACTGAACGGTTATCTAAATCGACTAAAAGTCGAAGTGTTGATCAAACTCTTTTTCGTTCCATGATTGGAAGTTTACTTTATCTAACCGCTACTCGCCCTGACATTATGTTTAGTGTTTGTATGTGTGCTAGGTACCAAGCTGATCCAAAGGAAGACCATCTAAGAGCTGTCAAACGGATTCTCCGCTACATCTCTGGAACCTCTGAACTTGGCCTTTGGTACGCATGCGACACTTCATCAAATCTTGTTGGTTACTCCGACGCGGATTGGGCAAGCGATACTGATGAACGTAAGAGCACTTCTGGTTGCTGCTGCTTCCTTGGAAATAATATTGTGTCTTGGCATAGTCGCAAACAAAATTGCATAGCTCTCTCGACTGCCGAGTCTGAATATGTTGCAGCTGGAAGTTGCTGCACTCAAATGCTTTGGTTGAAACAAATGTTGAATGACTATCTCATCGAGAGTGCTCCATTGGTGCTGTTTTGTGATAATCAGAGTGCTATCAAAATCAGCGAAAATCCTGTCCAGCATTCAAGAACTAAACACATCGACATTCGACATCATTTCATTAGAGATTTGGTTGATCGTGATATAGTCAGTCTACAGCATATTTCAACAGAAAAACAACTCGCTGACATCTTTACCAAACCTCTTGACTTTGAGAGATTTCAAACTCTAAGAAATTCTCTCTGCATGTGTTCTCTCTAAGAGTTCACGAAAATTTTGAAGTCTGAAAGATTATTTTCTTTACTTCTGAATATGCACGCCGAATCGTCGTGGACTAGTCTAATAAAGTTGAACATGGATTCGAGGCCGCTTTAGTCTTCGGACCCAAGTGCATTTATTCCTCTGAGTACGAACATGTGAACTTGGCATATAACTCCCATAAGCCTCATTTGCATAGATCCATAATACCAAGTAACGGAGGACGCCGGTTACCCCGGCTCCCCTCTTCGAAAGGTGGCACATGGACACTGATCCTTAAGACACTCTCTCTATCACACTTTGGAGGACGCAAGTGAACCTTGCTCCCCTCTGACTGCTGTAATGAGTGTCTGTTGCATTCCATTTAAAAGCTATAAACTCGTCTGGAGGTCGCCGGTTCCCCCGGCTCCCCTCTGATTGAAGTAAAAAGCTAGTCCCAAGTGGAGTGCCTTAAAAGTTCACCTTGTACTCATGAATTAAAATCTCTTGTGTGGTGCAAACTCATCAAATGTGTTCCGACGAAACACGGCATGTATTCTTGTGATTGTGACGAAGGACAAGTTCAATATCTATCAAATACTTCGGCCCATTCCACCGGTTTTTAATATGAGAGATTTTTCATATACCTCAAAGTTGATATCACCTCGTGTGAAAAAAATTTTGGTTTTGGAAACTGATGAAAATGTGGATTCTTTTCTGGGAAAATATTTGCTCTTCATTGCCTAATATCACCCCTCGAATCTCCACTAAAATGGTTTTGAATGTTTGTAGTGTGTTGAACACTTGAATGACTAACTCGGGATGTGTTGTTTTGATTTTGCATTTTTGTAGTTCATATCCAGCGCTACGTGGTTTACCATCTCTGAAGTCTAAATTTTGAGTGTAGCGACGGCCAACTTGCAAAATTCAAGTGACATTTTTTTTACTTGGTGACTTCGACACGAAAAATAAACTAAGTCCTGAAGATGCAAACACGGAGACTCCTCAAAAACCGGAGACTCGTGTCTCCAGTTTCTTGGCTACCCTGACTGTGCCAAAAACCGGAGACTCAACTTACACGAAACCGGAGACTCAAGTCGCCAGAAAAACGGCGACTCTCACTTCGGCATAAAACCGGAGAATCTAGTCTCCAGTTTCTTGGCAACACTGACTGATGCAAAAATCCGGAGACTCTCTGCTGAGGACACAAAAACGGAGACTCAACTCAATGCCACAAAAACGGAGACTCAACCCATTTCCAAATTCCGGAGACTTGGATTCTGCAACTCACACTGCCAACTCTCGTTTTTGCCTTAGCCGAATTTCAGTGTCAACGAAAAATTTGACAACTCAAGTGTCACAACCAATGGCCCTCAACTTCGTTTCTCAACCGATGGTTCTCAACGTCGGTTCTCATGCTTTGGTTTGTTTTTTCATTTTTAGTATTTTATTGTTTTTATTTATTTATTTAATTTTTATTATTTTTGAAAATTATTATTTTAATAATATTTTCAAATTAATAAATTTGTGCTCGTCTTTTCAGACCTAATTTTCTTCTTGAGATGAGCTGTTTGCAGGTCTTGGACTGGGCTTTTTTATTCCGACGGGCGGCCCAAAATTTTCCTATATATAGGCCTTGATGAAACCCTAATTCATTTACGCTTACATCAGAATTCTCTAACTCTCGAGCTCTCGATCTCTCGACTCTCAACTGCAAGTTCGGCTTCCGAAACTCTTAGTTCTAAGTTCTTGCTTTTCCGTTGCATCCGGCAACTCTAGCTTTGCGCAACCGGCGCCCTGTCCTTGTTTCTGAAGTTGAACTTCTTTTTTCGTGGTTTCCGTTTTCACAGCTGCTAACTGTCAGTTACTCACCTTTCTGAACTTTGACATGGCGAAAAACTTCGACGACATGATGGCTGATATGACTGCGTATCTGAATGAGCAGTTCGAAAAGGCCACCACTGATGAAGCTAAGAAAGCGGCTTATGAAGAATTGAAAGTTCACTTGGACAAAGTTGAGCGACGCTCTGGCAAGACTGTGTCTATTGAGCCTGACTTGACTAGATCAGCTACTCCTGAACTCTCGACTGCCCGTCAGCCGGGAAAAGAACCTAAGTCAGGAAAAACAAAAGAGAGAGATTCTTCCCTTCGCATTTATAAGGGAACGGTGTCAAGGGCTGAATACAATCGGTTACTCGCAGCTGGCGAGATAACTAAGGATGGAAAGGAGGTTGTAAACATTCCATCGACTGCAACTGTGTCTGCTGGAAAAGATCCAAAGACACCAAAATCATCGCTTCCAACTGGAAGTGGTTCTGGAAAGAAAACTGTTGTGAGTGGCAGTGGGGCTAAACCTGCAACTCCAAAAACTTCGGCTGGTGGGTCAGCTGCAAAATCCAAAACCCACAGCTCTCAGAAACCGCCTCTGGCGCCTTCTTCGGGATCAGCTGGATCCCAAAAATCGACTGACACCTTCCAGTATATTCGAAGGTTTGACGAATGTCCTAAAGCTCATTCTGAGGAATTCTTTACGGCGACTGCTGAACGTCGCCATAAACTGATAGTCACACTTCCAATCCACACAGATCGCACTATCCTGAAGGAGGATTATATAAACCATGGAATCACGGATTTTCTGACTCAGATGAACTTGTTTGATTCTGTGCATCTAACCTACCGTTACTCGATTCCTATCATTCACAAATTTTACGCTAGCTTGTCGCCCGATTTTGCAAATCCAAAGAGTCGGTTGTATGGTTGCTTTATCTTTCGCAACTCACTTTACAAGTTTCGTCCCTACCACATTAACTCTTTTCTGAAAAGACTTGATGTTGATGGCACTTGGACGACACCATCAGCTGCTGAGAGAGCTGAGGATTTGAAGATTGGGACTTTCATCACCCAAAAGAAAGTCAAGTCTGAACTGCCACCGCCCTCCAAGTTGTCTGCTTTTTATGGCATCCTTCATCGTTTAGGGATGTCCAACTGGATTGCAAACCGAGATTCTTCAGTCTTGACTCCTGAGTTGATGCATCTGATCTTTCGCCTTGGCTGCGGCGAACAGGTTGACCTCGGCCAAATCATTTTCAATGACTTGTGCAAAATTGCCAAAACCTCGGATGAAAAAATTATTCAGCAAACTGACTTGCCCGAAGAAAAGAGAATCCATCTTACACATCCGTGTCTGATATATGGAATGCTACATGCCCAAGACTTTCTCCCGAACCCCGGCCCAGAGAAGAAGATGAAGAAAAACGGGGCTGTCAAGATAACCGGAAAATATCTGAACCCGGCGAAGCGCGTAATCGACTTACCTTGGCATGAACTTGTCAACCGAAATGCGCTTCCGGAAATCTTAACTCCGCCCCCAACTCCTAAGTCCTCACGGAAGCGCAAGCCTGCAAATCCAAAAACCAAGTCTCCAGCAGCTAAGCGCCAGAAATCGCAGACAACAGCTGCTGTCGAAGAAACTGCGGCTGAGGGTGCTAAGTCACCGAGGGTTGTGCCTCAAGGGTTCGGTCCGACTTCAGGAATCCCTTCCTATCAAAATCCTTATCATCCGATCCATAGTCACCGAGCTGTGGTTCCATCAGCTGTCGTTCAAGAATTCTATGCCGCGTCTCAGCTAGTTGAAAAACGTCAACTTGAACACGTCACTGCGTATAACAAGATGGTTGAGGCGCAAGAACTTCAAAAACAAGCCTTTAAGAAACTTCAACGGGAAATCCAACAAGGGGGAGGACTTGGTGATGTTGGAGCCCCCGATGCAAGTTTAAAGGATACGTTCATTCTGAAGATGGTGAGGGATGCAATTCAGGAAGCTCATACGCAGCTGTCCAAAAGCAAGCAGATTGAAGTGGTCAAAGATGACGGTGAGAAATCGGATGACGCCGAGAAAACTGATGATGATATCTTTGATGGTGTTTTTGATATTCGTGACAAAGGAAAGAAGAAGATGGAGGATACTACAAATCCAGGGGCGTCGTTCGCGATGCCGTCTGATGGTCTCAGGAACGAAGATGATGTCGACGTTGTTGATGTTGACGACGATGCTGGAGATGGTCTGGGTGAGCATGAGATTTTCGGTGATCCGGATTCTGACTCTGACGAAAGTGACGACTCTAGCTCAGACGATGGTTTCAGCTATGAGGATGATGAAGAAGAGACAGTCGGAAGTCCGGAGCGTGATCCAACTCAAGACTGAAGTTCCAAGTTCAAGTTCAAGTTATTTAATTTATGTTTTTTTTTATGAACTTCTGAACTCGTTTCTCTTGTTTTGTTTTGCATGCATTCAACTCTAAACTTATTCGTCCATGCATGTTTTTCATATTTGCTTAACTCTGGGATTCTGGTTTTTGATACTTGGATTGAATTTGGTTTGAATTCTCTATCTTTGATTTGTTGATTGGTATGAAAATTTCTCTAAGTATTTTATGGTTTTTCATTGATTGTATGATTGATGTTTTTCCATCCTTTTACTTAGTTATTATTTTTTGGGTTTGTTTGTTTGAGGGGGAGATTTGTGTATCTCGTTTTTACTTAACTTGTTTTTGTGAGTTGTGCCAAAAAGGGGGAGATTGTAAATGTTGATTTTGGCGACAACGTATTTTTCCTTGTGTTTTTGTTTTTGTTGATTTTCAGGATTACAGGTTAAGAATCCGAAGTCAACTACCTTGCGCATGGAAATGGAGACTTGAGTCTCCACTTTTGGATTTACATGAAAACGGCGACCAGAGTCGCCGCTTTTGGTGATGCAAGGAAACGGCGACTCCTGTCGCCGGTTTTGGTGCAAGGTTGAAGTGGCATGGAAACGGCGACAGTAGTCGCCGCTTTTGGTGACGCGAGGAAAACGGCGACTCATGTCGCCGCTTTTGGTTCAAAGCAAAGTTTCATGGAAACGGCGACTCTAGTCGCCGGTTTTGAGGGAGCACTGAAAACAGCGACTCAAGTCGCTGGATTGGATGGTTGTGAAAAACGGCGACTGTTGTCGCCGCTTTTGTGCATGCGTGAAAAACGGCGACTCCAGTCGCCACTTTTGGTGTGTTGAAGAAACGGCGACCAGAGTCGCCGGTTTTGGGGTACTCAGTTCAAGGAAATGAAGAATTATTCTAAGTTTGCAACTTCAACAAGATCGACGACCATGAAGACGATGAAATTCTGAGGCTTCAACACTTAGAGATTTTCACAAGAAATTGAAGATGAAGAATTGAGATCGATGGAGTCAAGATTGAAATTGAAGTTTGATTTTGAAATTGAAGATTGAAGATTCAAGGATTCAAGAATCAAAGATTCAAGATTCCAAGATTCAAGAATCCAAGTTCTACAAGATGATGTCATCCATGGAAAAGTGACATAGGCCAAGCATGCGACGAATGAGAACGTGCCACGTCATCACTCTCACATGTGCGGCTCTACTATAAATACCCATGGATGTTCATTTCATCCTTTGACGATTTTGAGAGAACGAAATCTGATTTTTAGAATCATAGTCGAGCTTCGAGTTTGTGTAGTAGCTTTTGCGCCGTGTGCCAAGATTAGAGTTAGGAGATATAGCTTTAGGTACTCGCGTGCTAGTTTGCAAGTTAGTGGGAGTTGTTGCGACACTCGGGAAACTTCTTGTAAACGTTTTGCCTACCATACTCTACAAGTGTAATAGTTCAAGTTTTGTGTTCAATGAAATGAAAACTATTACATAACTTTGTCTCCACTTTTTGTACTTCGAATTTGTGCGAGTGTTTACTTTGACGCAAGCTGCTGTCTGTGTGTTCAAGACCAATTTCACGAAAAATTGGTATCCTACGCTGAAGGCGTAATTTCATATTGTATTAGTATGGAAAGAATTTGAAGTTCATACCATAAACACGCCATATTATTAAAGTTATTTGGAAGTTACGTTGCACTTCAAAATAAAATTTTACCAGTATGTCATTGAGTGTTACATTATAATGTTTGATAAAATTAGTGCACGATTTATTGTATTTTTCTTTTTTGATCAAATTACAGGCGTTCATCATTCTCTTGTACATAGTTCTATATTTAACACTTGAAATGATAGTTATTTTAGAAGTAAACAAATGGTCCCAAATATGACCGCCGGTTGCCAAGAATACAAGTCATTCTAGTAATGTGCAATATGGCCCCCAATATTGTTTTGCGCTGCACTTATTTCTTTCCTTTTAATTCCTTTTGCACTAATCACTTCTTTTTATGTCGAATGTTTCCTAATGATAAGTTCACTTTGTTTCCATATGTTTCCATTGTATCCAATTTAATCTAAACAAGAAACAAACTGAATGTAAAAGATGGCCTAATGATGCTCATATGGAAATTAATTGGCTTGTCCTTTGCAGAAAGACGGGAAGAGCTCGGATCACAATAATTATTTAGAATTTAGATGCAAAGGTTCATTTTCTTTCTTGTTACTTGTTAGTGTCTTTCCACTTGCAGCTTTATCTGATTGTCATGCTACTTTGGGAACTTTTCACCTAACTATTGTAGATCCATTCTGAACTGATGAGATGCTATAGGAGCATATGCAATATGTTTAAATTAAAGAATATTTAAAAAACAAATCTCTAAAGGATGAAAAATCGGGGATCAGATTGAAGTGGTGGAGGTTGTAGTATTACCTTCATTTCACATTATGTAGTTTTTAATTCACAAAATTAAGTTGCAACTCATGGAACTTTGATCATTGATTTGTGTCCCAATATTTTCTCCACTATAGGGTGATGCTGATATATTTTTCCCAACGGATTTTTGGCTTCTTGAGCAAATGGATCATTATTGTTCTGGATGGTTGAAGCCAAATGAAGGTACTTCTTCCAAGAAGGGAAAGAAGAGGCGAACAATTTCGGTAACTTCTCATTCTTGTTGTAGTCTAACCAATGCGTGTAATTGGTCTTTGTCTTTGCTATCTCTAATTCTTTTGTTGGACATTTTCCAATTTATGTATATTATATTAGGGATATTTACAAAAATTACCTAGAGTTTTAGCCTAATCATTGGATAAAAAATGATATTTTTTAAATAACAGATGTTGTCGCTGTTTATTTGGTTGTGATTTTATTATGTTAATAGGCTGATTATTTATAACTATTCTATTATTTCTTGAAATAGTTTTATTGTAAAAGGAAATGGGAGCAATAAATTGGGTATAGTGTATAGAGTGGGCACATCATACAAACCTTGGCAGTCGGTCTATCAGCCACGAGACCTTTTCTTGATGTCAAAACAGATTACCTATTCAAGGAAGGGTACATACATTTCTATCATAAAATTTACTTATTTGCATATTATTTTCTGCACTCCTGAATTGAGAACAATATTCTATGTAGCAAGAAATATCAAAATTTGATGTCTTTTGAATTCTTTAAATAAACCATTTTCCATTCAATCACTTTTGCATACCGATTGAAAATGCATATTTGCTACTGAATTCCTATGAAACGATGAGAGCAAAAATCTCTTGATAATGTCATTTTATTACCTGAATAATAACTTCAATTATAAATAATAGTAATAAATTATTTCGTTTGATTAGCATTAAAAAAAATCAAAAAAATGTTTCATTTTACTACCAAATAAAGAATTACACACTAGTATTATTTTTTGATTAATGAATGATTAAAATACATCACAAATATGGCATATTAGTATTTCGTGGGCCAACAAATTAGAGTCGATAGACGTAATAAGTTTATCTACCCAAAAGAAACCTCTCCTCTGCCTCCTCCTATACTACTATAAATTAACATTAACGGAGTAATTATTTATTTGTGTTTGTGTTTGTTGTTCTTCTCTTTTAATTACTAGAATCCCATGAAGTATCCCATCTGCCATGAGTGCGGCAACGAGCACCCCCCTTTATCCAAAAGACAAAAGTGCCCCCAAAAGCTTCGTCTTTGTGAAGAGTGTGGGAAGGAGCACATTATTAGCTTCGATTGCCCTAACATACCCTGCAAAATCTGCTTCAAAGAAGACCACCACCGAGGAAATTGCCCCTTCTTAAAGTCGTACCCACGCGGCGCGGTTTTCGACTCGACGAAATACGAAGTTGTTTGTTATTGCGGTGAGCCGTTTGATACCGATAAGTGGGTCAGCACCCGTTGCACCCATCCGCCACAACCACCGACTCTTCAGCCCAAGTATTGTAAAATTTGTCAAGTTTTTGAAGACCACGTCACCCTCGACTGCCCAAAGGCTCGACAACTTGTTGCTGATTATAAATCGTCCGGAAACGACACTTATTTGTCTCCCGGTAAGTAGAAGAATTAATATATAAAAATCGAGCTTCAATTTGTGTGATTTTTCGGTTGGCTAATATTTGAATTTTGATTGATACTATTATTAGAGTTGCTGCTGAACAAATGGAAAAAATCGACCGGGTCTACTATGTCTTCATCTCTCGGTATAAATCAATCAAAATTAATAGTCATATAATGTTATGTATGTATGTATGTTCATGTGGTTGTTTGAATAAATCTTTCCAGGCCGTCAGGAGTACATGGACCCAATTCCGGCCATGATTCATTGCCTTCAATGCGGTGACACCCACTACCCTTATGGTGATGATGATTGCCCTTTTAAGCCCGTACTCTGCTCTGAGTGTGGTAAGACGCACAAAGTTTGTCCGGATTGCCCTAACGTACCTTGCAAAATTTGTTATAAAAAAGGGCACAAACGTCCCGACTGCCCCTATATATTTGAATACCCACGTGGTGCGAATTTCAACGAGACCAACTATCAAGTTGTTTGTATCTGTGGCAATAATACATTTGATACCCGTCGTTGGGTTTGTACGAGTTGTAATTGGACAATTGCAAGGCTTCGGCTCAAGTCTTGTGACACTTGTCATGCTAAGGGAGACCATGTCCCCTCGGAATGCCCTCAGCTCAGAAAATCTGCATCTCGTGGTAAGAATTAATAATATCAATTAAGTTAATTATATCTGATTTTGAATAATTCTTTCAGGTCGTACGAGTTCTAGCGACATGTTTCCCATGAGTTTTTGCAACGAGTGCGGTAATGTACACTTCCGTTTATTTAATCAGCCTTGCCCTTTCAAGCTCGTTCACTGCAACCAGTGTGGTAAGGAGCACATCTTTACTCCGGATTGCCCTTATGTCCCTTGCAAGATTTGTTATAAAGAAAACCACTTCCTAGGTAACTGCCCTTTCTTATTGTACTACCCACGCGGTGAGAATTTCGACTCGACCGCTTATGAAATAGTGTGTCGTCGGTGTGGCATGCCGTTTGATACCAATACTTGGCTGTGTACCTATTGTACCTATTCACCAGTTGCAAAACTTCAGCTCAAGCGTTGTGAAATTTGTGGGTCTACGGGAGACCACATCACCTTTGAATGCCCAGGGGACGAGGAACTTGCTGCTGCGAGTAAATCCGAGCACTATGCCCGACATGCTGCTCGCCACCGGAAAGTGGATTGGTGTTCTTCTCAAATATGATTCATGAATAAGAAGAATGCTTGCTTCTCTCTATCTATCTATATATTTTTGTATTATTGGATTCGGATTATTACACTATTTCAGTATTGTATTCCTTTTTACTATTTGGGATGTTTAGTTAACTGTTAGTGCTTGCATTATTGGATTTGTTTCTATGGGTTTGATTTCATTTTCTCCAAATCTATTATTAGGCTATAATTAAGTTTTAAGAAGACTCAAACTATTTACACCTTACTTTCAACACCTTTTTGTTTTTGCTTTGTGTTTTCACATTACCCTTATATCTATTTTTATTATCATTATATCTATTTATTCATATCGGAACATATTTTATAACTCGAGTGACACTCTCGCGGAGTATGGGCTAAACTGGTCCGACACAGGTACTAGTAGTACTAAGTCGACCGATGAAATTCACTGTTGGGAGATGTGGAGTCGAAAGCGAGTCGAAAGAAGGACGAAAACGAAGTCGCGCGGACTTGAAGGCGACTAGCGGTCGCTGGGGGAGGGCCAGCGGTCGCTGACCCTGTGCAGACGTGAATCAGCCTCGATCAGCAAGCGAGTAGCGCTCGGGTAGCGCGGGGGTAGCGGTCGCTACCCCTCAGAATTCTGCCAGCGAGTTTTTTACTTGTGCGCTAAGTTTCGCGGATTTGTGTCCTTTTTCAGCGTGGACTCCTCCTACCTAAATTGGGATTAGGGTTTCTCATGTATTTAGGCCTATAAAAGGGAGTCTCCAACAATTGTATTGTGTATCCGAAAATCATCGTGAGAATACTAGAGTGATAGAATAGACGAGAGCGTGAGTTTATTGTGATACGTGTGCGTGCGTTTGTAAACTCCCCGGAGTCGTTTATTGTGTTTCTAGTGAAAAGATCTGCAGCGGCGAGTGGACGTAACCTATTAAGGGGTGAACCACTATAATTCCTTGTCTCGTTTAATTCTTTTGTTTTTATTTCTCGTTCGTGTGTTCGTATTCGTCTCTTGCAGCGACGAAGTTAGGCGAAAATCCTAACATTCACGCCGAGTGCGAATGGGTGCACCCGATCCATTAGATGCGCTGCTGCGGATATACCCAGCGACTAATCGATACTAATTTTAGAAAAACATGATTTAGGGTGAATCTCTTTGGGTTCAATTTAGGGCTAAAAACAATCACACCCGGCCAGCGACTAACCGATATTAATTTTTAAAAAAAATGATTTGGGGTGAATCTCTTTGGATCCAATTTAGGGCTAAAAAAACAATCACACAATAATATTAATAAATTTGATTAATTATTAATAATTTATTCTCTAGATATTAGCTTCATGTTGTTAGTTGCTCATAAATTAAGAAGGGGGAAGAAGATGAAAGGAAGAAGATGAAAGGCGGGAAGGGCCTAAGAATACATTAGAGAAAGAAAGATTTATTTTAATATGAAAAATGAAAAATTAATTAGGACATGAAGGATGTGAATTCTGAATTGTGAAACGAAGCGTAAGTAATATTAAAACATATTTTTGGGAAGTTTATTGGGGTGTAGTGTTTATAAATTTTATATTTTAGGTAAGATGTAATTATGTAGAGGGTATAAAGAGTAAACTCCTCCTCCTACTACTATAAATAAATCTAACCAGGCCCATATATATGAAACCTCTCCTCTCCTCTACTCTTCTACTACTATTATAAATTAACGGAGAGTACGTATTAGGGTTTCTTCTCCAGTCCTCTTATTTCTGAAAGTAGGGCACGGAATTAAGAATCGAATACAGATGCTGCGGGGCACAGCAGGAAGAAGATCCGGTCATTGGGCTCCTTGTGAGCCAGAGATCGGAAGAAGATCCGTCCCTTGGGAGCCAGCTGAGATCGGTACGTATATTATAAAAGAGAAGAGAATTTTCAGTTACATGACTTCATGAGGTTGACAATTGACATAATAATATATATATATATGTGGTTGGTTGGTTGCATGCAGTTGTTAGGAACAACAATAAGTATCCCGTCTGCCATGAGTGCGGCAATAAGCACCCTCCTTTATTCAATAGAAAGTGCCCTCAAAAGCGTAGTCTTTGTGAAGAGTGTGGTAAAGAGCACTTTGTTAGCAGCTATTGCCCTTACATACCCTGCTGCAAAATCTGCTTCAGCAAAGACCACAACCAAGGATATTGCCCCCTTTTAAAGTCGTACCCACGCGGCGCGGTTTTCGACGAGACAAAATATGAAGTCGTTTGTTTTTGCGATGCGCCGTTTGATACCGATAAGTGGCTCTGCACCCGTTGCACCGATCCACCAAAACCACCGTCTCTTTGGCTCAAGTATTGTTTTATTTGTGATATTTTTGGAGAGCACGTCACCCTCGACTGCCCACAGGCTCGACAAATTGTTGCTGATTATAAATCGTCCGGAAACGACACTTATTTGTCTCCCGGTAAGTAGAAGAAGAATTAATATATAAAAATCGAGCTTCAATTTGTGTGATTTTTTGGTTGGCTAATATTTGAATTTTGATTGATATTAGAGTTGCTGCTGAATAAATGGAAAAAATTGACCGGGTCTGGTTCTTCATCTCTCGGTATGAATCACAATCACAATCAAAATTAATAATTAATTATATAATGTTGTGTATGTTGATGTGGTTGATTAATCTTAATTTCCAGGCCGTCAGGAGTACATGGACCCAATTCCAACCATGATTCATTGCCGTCACTGCAAGGAAACCCACACTCGTGCTGAGGATGATTGCCTTTTTAAGCCCGAACTCTGCTCTGAGTGTGGTAAGAAGCACATGGTTCGTCATGATTGCCCTAACGTACCTTGCAAAGTTTGTTATAAAGAAGGGCACGGAAGTCTCCACTGCCCCTTTAAATTCGAATACCCACGTGGTGCGAATTTCAACGAGGTCGATTATCAAGTTGTTTGTATCTGTGGCAATAAAACATTCGATACCAGTCGTTGGGTTTGTACCAGTTGTAATTGGACAGTTGCAAAGCTTCGGCTCAAGTCTTGAAACACTTGTCATGTTGAGGGAGTCCACGTCACCTCAGAATGCCCTCGGCTCAGACAACCTGCTGAAGCATCTCATGGTAAGAATTAATAATATCAATTAAGTTTTAATTCTTTCGCTCTTAACTACTCAGATTAATTATATCTGATTTTGAATATTTCTTTCAGGGTTTAATACTTTTAGCGACATGTTTACTCCGGAATGCCCTTACGTACCTTGCAAGATTTGTTATAAAGAAGACCACTGCCGACATGACTGCCCCTTGTTATTTAACTACCCACGCGGTGAGAAATTCGACTCGACCGCGTATGAAATAGTGTGTAAAACGTGTGGCATGCAGTTTGATACCAATACTTGGCTGTATACTTTTTGTACCCATTCACAATCTGCAAAGCTTCATCTCAAGCATTGTGAAATTTGTGGGTCTACGGGAGACCACATCACCTTTGAATGCCCAGGGGACGAGGAACTTGCTGCTGCGAGTAAATCCGAGCACTATGCCCGACATGCTGCTCGCCACCGGAAAGTGGATTGGTGTTCTTCTCAAATATGATTCATGAATAAGAAGAATGCTTGCTTCTCTCTATCTTAATTTCTATATACCTACTACTATATATTTATGTATTGTTTGCTTTTGAATTATTGGATTCGGATTATTACACACTATTTCAGTATTGTATTCCCTTTTACTATTTGGGATGTTTAGTTAACTGTTTTTGTTTCCAAGTTCATTTTCTCTAAATCCATTAGAAGATGATAATTAAGTTTTTAAGAAGACTACTATTTACACCTCGTCATTATTTTCAACACCTCCCTTTTTTGCTTTATGTATTCTAGACTCGTGAAATATCAATATTACTCTTATATCTATTATTATTACCATTATATCTATTTTATTCATATCAACAACTCTTATATCTATTATTATTACCATTATATCTATTTATTCATATCGCAACATATTTTATAACTCGAGTGACACACCCTCGCGAAGTATGGGCTAAACTGGTCCGCCACAGGTACTAGTAGTACTAAGTCGACGGATGAAATTCATGCCGAGTAAGAATAGGTGCACCCGATCCATTAGATGCGTTGCGGATATACCCATCGACTAACCGATACTAATTTTAGAAAAACATGATTTAGGGTGAATCTCTTTGGATCCAATTTAGGGCTAAAAATAATCACACCATAATATTAATAAATTTGATTAATTATTAATAATTTATTCTCAAGATTAATAAATTTGATTAATTATAAATAATTTATTTTCTAGAGATTAGGTCTTGTGTCATGTTGTTAGGTGCTCATAAATTGTACTCCCTCTGTCTAGTAGCTATAGGCAAAGTTGGTCAACGTTGACTTTTTTCGTTCGTTCAATACATATGATAAATAGTATACAAAAAATATGAAAAAAATAACTAAAATAAAGTTTAATAGTTCAATTTTATTTTAGTTATTTTTTCGTAATTTTTGTATACCGTTTATCATATGTATTGGACGGACAAAAAAAGTCAACGTTGACCACCTGTGTCTATAGCTCTGGGACAGAAGGAGTACAAAGTAACGAGTTTTGTTCACGCGACTGAGAAGAGGAAAAAGATGAAAGGCGAGAAGGGCCTTGTAATTAATTAGAAAATAAAAGATTTATTTGAATACGAAAAAATGAAAAATTGATTAGGATATTGTTAAGTATCCACATCGGTTGGCAAAAGGTTCTAAAGCTCAAATATAAGTTGGACAACTTTAATACCTTAACAAAGCTTTTTAAGATATTATTGGACTGAATTCGACTTAACTGAACTTAAGCAATTTGAACTGAACTTAATTGATTTTTTTATAAAAATAATAATAATTTTTATAAATTATTAAATATTTTTTAAAAAATATTAATAATATTATGACATTAACTAGATTTTATATTTAAAATTATAGATTGAAATTATTTTTTTGTTTATTTTATTTTAATTTATTTTGAAATGATTTGAACTGAATTGAAGAAAAATGATCTGAACTGAACTGAAATTAAATAAAAAAAAACAAGTCCTAAAAGTAAATAAGAGGGTGTAAATACCACGAGCCAATAAGTTATCTAACAACCTCTCCCTCCGACTCCTTCTCCTACTACTATAAATTAACGGAGTAAACCTTTGCCATTAATAGATGTCATACTTTTCTGGACACGGAGTTTAAGAAAATTGTTATTTTTGTATTTTTTAATTGAAAAGTAAAAGGTAAAAATATATTTTAAAAGTGAAAAGTAAAGTAGTTGTGAGTAAAATTTAAAAAGTAGGTGTGATAAAGTAAAATAAAATTGTATATTTAAATGAAAAAATTAGAATAATTATTTCATTTTTTGGGTGTGTCAATTATTCTTGGACACCCCAAAAAAGAAAGTAGGACAAATGTGAGTGAAATACTAGTAGTATAAAAGGGTTTTCTTTTAAATTAGCATCCATCCCTACATATATCACCCATCGCTCCGGTCCAAAAGTAGGGTTGCTGCGCACGGAGCAAAACAAATTAATTAATCCAGGTACGTATGAAATCGATCCATAAAAATTATCAATTATTTATTTGTGTTTGTGTTTGTTGTTCACTTGTTCTTCTCTTTTACAGTAATTACTTAGAGTAATATATATTTGGTTGATTTCAGCTGTTACGAATCTCCCATGAACATTAAGTATCCCATCTACCATGAGTGCGGCAACGAGCACCCCCCTTTATCCAAAAGACAAAAGTGCCCCCAAAAGCTTCGTCTTTGCGAAGAGTGTGGTAAGGAGCATATTATTAGCCGCGATTGCCCTAACATACCCTGCAAAATCTGCTTCAGCAAAGATCACTACCGAGGAAATTGCCCTTTCTTAAAGTCGTACCCACGCGGAGCAGTTTTCGACGAGACGAAATATCAAGTCGTTTGTTATAGCCGTTTGATACCGATAAGTGGCTCTGCACCCGTTGCACCAATCCGCCAAAACCACCGATTCTTCGGCTCAAGTATTGTAAAATTTGGAGAGCACCTCACCCTCGACTGCCCAAAGGCTCGACAACTTGTTGCTGATTATAAATCGTCTGGAAACGACACTTATTTATCTCCCCATAAGTAGAAGAATTAATATATATATTTATTTATATATATAATCGATTCAATTTGTGTGATTTGGTTGGCTAATATTTGATTGATACTATTAGTGTTGCTGCTGAACAAATGGAAAATATACCCACATAGTGCGAACTTCAAGGAGACCAACTATCAAGTTGTTTGTATCTGTGGCAAATATACATCATGATACCAGTCGTTGGGTTTGTATCAGTTGTAATTGGACAATTGCAAAGCTTCGGCTCAAGTCTTGTGACACTTGTGATGCTAAGGGAGTCCACGTCACCTCGGAATGTCCTCAGCTCAGACAATCTTCTGCAGCATCTCATGGTAAGAATTAATAATATCAATTAAGCTATTTAGGAAGTTTAGTTAAATGTTAGTGATTGCATTATTGTATTAGTTGATTTGAACTTCAATTTGACTGTTAGTGTTAATGGATTTGTTGATATGGGTTTGAAGCTCATTTTCTCTAAATCCATTACACGATGATAATTAAGTTTGTAAGAATAACTAGGTTGTTTTTTTAAGTAAAATTAAGTTAGTTAATGAAATTGCCTTTAACTATTGAAAAATATATTAATTAATAATATACTCTTGAATGCTTATAGTAACCTAATATAATTAAAATTAGGTTCGTTTCTTGCTCCCTCGATCTCAACTGAGCCGTTATGTACCCGGGGACTAGGTTTAGTGCCCCGCAATCACCGATAACGTACATATCTCTGTAGTTACACAAAAAAATTGTTGAGCTTCGGAGTCGTTGATCCTTACCTCGTACAAGGATTGGTCGGCTCCGAAGATGAAATCGACCGCCCCTTGGATGGTGCAACGACCTTGGACGTCCCACCACGTGTCCTAAGCCCGAAAAAACCACACCGGATGAAGAACTACAATTTTTTAATATATAATTTGTCATGCATTCTAAATCATATAATTTGTCATACTTTCTTTAAAAATTCTAAATCAATAAAGCAACGATCTATCCATTAGTTTTTAACCATCTCTTTTGAGTCTTGTAAATAGAAATTAAACATTAACCATTTTAAAAATTAGGAATAATTCAATGGATTCTAACAAGTTTATGAGTAAAAAAATAATAAAAAGATAAGAATTGTTTTAAATCCATATTCAATATTTATATAAAATTAAATTATATATAGAGCACACAATAATAATAATTTTGCATGAAAAAATTATATTCATATTTATATTAAAAATTATATAATATAGAGGAAAAAATAATAATTAGAATGAATTAAAAAACAATAAATATGGGTCAGCACACAATTATATTCAATATTTATGTAAAAAAATTATATTATATACGGAGAAAAAAATAATAATTAAAATAAAATAATAAATAATAAATATGGGCGTTAAATACAAAAATAGTAAATAATCTAAGTTAAATTGCAAGTTAAATCTTGAAATTTAGGGTTTGGTTAGTTTTTTAAAAATTAGGGTGATAGCACAAATAAGTTTAATTTGACAAGAACAACATCACAATATTATTTAGAATCAAATAACTCAATATAAAATTCTTGATTAAAAAATTGTCACACAACATTATAAAAATTTGTGAAAATCGTCCAACACAACATTATAAAAAATTGTGCTCTTTGGGTCATTTTCATCCATTTACCTAATTATTTTAGTGCTACACACATATTTATTTTATTTATGCTCCACACTTATTTATTTATTTTACTTCATTCTTCATGCATAATTTTTTATATAATATTGAATAGTAATTTTTTTCTCCAATCATAATTTTTTTTGCAATCCATATTTTTTTATACAATGGATAAAAAAAATTATGATTGGAGAAAAAAATTACTATTCAATATTATATAAAAAATTATGCATGAAGAATGAAATAAAATAAATAAATAAGTGTGATATTGAATAGTAAAAAAAATTCTCCAAACATAATTTTTTGCAATCCATATATATATATTACTTAAAAATATAATGCTTTTTTTAATGCTCCACACACATTTATTATTCATCCTCCCTATGATTTGTATTGTTATTTCTAGTTGTAAGTAATATTTCTTAAGTTTTTATACTTCTATATACAATATCTTAATTTACAACAATTATTCATAACACAGTGGCTCGTGTCAACAAAACCGTTGGTTTAATAAGTATGATCGACGTGTTTAGGACTTGGAGTGTCTATACACTACAATTTGGAGGGGCATAAATTCACGTATGCTATCACAGTGGGGTGCTCCTATAATTAATTAGGCCTCTAAGAATATATATTAATTACTTTACTTTATAATATATATTAATGCAAATATTATATATTAATTACTTTACTTTATATATATTAATTCAAATATTATATATTAATTACTTTACTTTATATATTTTTTTTTCAGGCTTACCTTAATCCAAGTTTTGAAGTTCATTTTCTCTAAATTAGGCTTACCTTTAATCCAAGTTTTGAAGTTCATTTTCTCTAAATTAAGTTTTTAAGAATATATAACTAAGTTATTTTTTGTAATAATTAAGTTTTTAAGAATAACTAAGTTTTTTTTTAAGTAACATTGAGTTGGTTAATGAAATTGTACGCATAATTAAGTTTTTAAGAATAACTAAGTTATTTTTTTTGTAATAATTAAGTTTTTAAGAATTACTAAGTTGTTTTTTTAAGTAACATTGTAACATTGAGTTGGTTAATGAAAGGGAAAATGTTTATAAATTGCCTTTAACTATTGAAAAATATACTTATTAATTAATAATATACTCTTGAATTGGTTAATGAAATTGCCTTTAACTATTGAAAAATATACTCATTAATTAATAATATACTCTTAAATTCTTATTGAAAAATATACTCATTAATTAATAATATACTCTTAAATTCTTATAGTAATATATATTGAATTCTTGAATTCTTATAGTAATATATATTGAATTTTTGTACTAATTTTTTTGAGGCAAAAAATATGTATACAATTGATCCGACGCAACATTCCTTTTTACATAGTTATTTGCATGATTGTATCGGTGTAGAGAACAACTTTTGAGATTACTCCACCTCGAAAAAAATGTACAATCAGAGGAAATTAACACTGCTTTATTAATAAATGAGTGTGTTGATGTTTGATGATATACACGAGTAGGTATTAATTTGTTTCTTTGTGGGAAAAGATCGATCGATTAGTTAAAAGGTTTTTAACCGGCTGAAATGTCGATAGCCAGCCTGTCCATCCATCCTTCATTATCAATATACGAAAAACTTGTTAACTGTTTCACCTGTTCTTCGCTTAGCCTCTTCATCTACTTCACTCTATTAGAAGTGTTCGATCCTAAACCCTTGCAGTCTTGTTCAGCAAAGCTCAATTGGTACCTGAAAAATTAAAAATTAAACATTAATTTAATTTCCTGACCATAAAAATAAATTAAAAGTTTTTATCTATAGTTTGAAATAAAAACATGTAATGGATATGGAATATTAAATTAACGTGCAAAATTATCATATTATTAAGTTAACATGATTTATTTTTTTGTCAAGATTGCATTTTTAATCAAATAATCTCCAAGGTATTGTATTCTTAGTAGTGATTTTGTTTCCATATTTTTCATAAATTGTGATTTTTAAGCTAAAATAAAGATTACAACTTTTCAAAATTATCATAAGACTAAAATTGCAATTTTGATAAGTGGAATGAAGCTGAAAAAAAATCTTACTCATGGCCAATGTTTAACCAAGGATCCCATCCTTGAGGAACAACAATGTCCGACATCGACGTGTTGTAAAACAGGACAGTGGCATGATCCCTCCAAGCCCTCCCGAGATAAGTCGTCCCATTTCCGACCACATTGCAATCGTTGAACACGAATCCACTCGTTTCTTGCTCGCTCGATCTCGCCTGAGCAGTTATGTACCCGGGGACTCCGTTTAGTGCCCCGGCAATAACCGATATTGTACATCTCTGTAGTACACACACAAAAAAAAAAAAAAAATGATAAAAGATAAATATTATTAATAAAAAAAAGTTGAGCTTCATTCCTTACCTCGTACAAGGATTGGCCGGCTCCGAAAATGAAATCGACCGCGCCTTGGATTGTGCATCGTTTAAAGTAGTGTCGACCTCGAACGTCCCATAACGTGTCTTGAAGCCCGAAGAAACCGCATCGGATAAATGCTGACGTGTCACCTTGTATGTTGGCTGCGACGGCCGGCCGAATCGGGTTGCCGTTCGGATGAGAATTGTACGAGTTCTGGTCGAAAGATTTTTTATTAATAAAAAAAAGTATTAGTATTAAGTAAAATGGACTATTGATTTTACTTATTACGAAAAACTATATGAGCCAGAAGATTACAAAAAAAGTGTGACAGAGTTACATGAGACCGACAGAGTAATACTACTATATTATTAGGCAGAAGGGACTATTGATTTTACTTGTATGAAAAACAATTTTTTTTTTTAATTCATGAAAAAGAGTAGTAATTAATATGATTTTCACTTTATTAAATGTACCACGAATGTTATGCACTTGGCGATGGTGTTGTCGGCTAAGGAAGTGAAGGTGGCGCTCGTCGCGATTGAATCGCTCTCGTTCCACATTATGATCGATCTCCGTTTGCCTTCGCCTTTGAGGTAGATGTAAGGCTTGTCTCGAGTAATCGTCACTTGTTCTCTACAAAATTAAAACACATGATCATCGAGTCGAACGAAAAGAAAAAAAAAATAAACGAAAAATATACGATGATTATATTTTCGTGTTTATTTTCGACCTATAGACGCCTTCCTTGACGTGTATGCAAATCCAACCCGCGTTGTCGGAAGGAACGTGGTCGATGGCGGCTTGGATGGTGGTGAAGTTGGCTCGACCGGACGGGTCGACGAAGAGGGTCGGGTAAGTCGGTCGTCGAAAAGTCGAGGAATGAGTGGTGGATGGAAATGATGTTAGGAGGAGAGGAAGAAGAAGAAGAAGTATGGGTAGATAAAATGATGGCATTTTTTAGTGTGGATGGAAATTAATGTTGGAAAGCAAATAAGAGGATACATATGGATTATGGAGAAGGTGAAGGTGAAGAGAGCATATCATGTACAATTAAATAAATAATGGTGTGTGACATTTATTTTTATTTACTAATTATGCAAAAAGCATTAATTGGGTAATTAGGAATATTTGACATGGTATCAGAGCGGGCCCAACACGATGATGGGTGCCCCAACCGATGAAATTTTCGGCTTGCCCAATGATGGCATCGTGTTCACGAGTAGAGCCGACAAAACCGGGCCTACTCGTGAGGGGGCGTGTCCGAGCCTACTCGTGAGGGGGCGTGTTAAGTATCCTACATCAGTCGATGAAATTTTCGGCTTGCCCAATGATGGCACCGTGTCCACGAGTAGAGCCGACAAAACCGAGCCTACTCGTGAGGGGGCGTGTTAAGTATCCCACATCGGTCGATGAAATTTTTGGCTTGCCCAATGATGACACCGTGTCCACGAGTAGAGCCGACAAAACCGAGCCTACTTGTGAGGGGGCGTGTTAAGTATCCCACATCGGTTGGCAAAAGGTCTTAAAGCTCAAATATAAGTTGGACAACCTTAATACCTTAACAAGGCCTTTTAAGGTGTGTGAATTCTGAATTGTGAAACGAAGGAATATTAAAATATATTAAAATTTAAAAGGGGTAATTTTGGAAGTTTATCTAAATTTTGTATTTTAGGTAAAGTGTAATTATCTTGAGAGCGTGAGAGCTAAAATATATTATAAATTTTGTATTTTAGGTAAGGTGTAATTATCTTGAGAGCGTGAGAGCGTAAGAATCTGTTCTTTTTGGACTGAATTGAACTTAACTGAACTTAACCAATTTGAATTGAACTAAATTGATTTTTTTATATAAAAATAATAATAATTTTTATAAATTATTAAATATTTTTTAAAAAATATTAATAATATTACACATTCACTAAATTTTATATTTAAAATTATAGACTGAAATTATTTTTTGTTTATTTTATTATAGAGATGGGACCAACTATCACCAGCCGATTATGATCAACTACACAGCGAACGGGATAGGATCCGAATGGAAAGCCGGGGTGGACTATTTACTGCATTAAGTGTTGTGTGAATATTTTTACCAATCAATCCTTTATATAAAATACTTTTTATATGATTGATATTTCTATGATTAATTAAGTCATGTATTTTAACACTTATATTTTAAATTACATATTTAATGTTAATACAATTATCCTCTTATAGTTCTCGCAGGACAGATTTAGACAGTGCACGGGATAGGATCCGAATGCAAAGCCGGGGTGGACTATTTACTGCATTAAGTTTTGTGTGAATATTTTTACCAATCAATCCTTTATATAAAATACTTTTTATATGATTGATATTTCTATGATTAATTAAGTCATGTATTTTAACACTTATATTTTAAATTACATATTTAATGTTAATACAATTATCCTCTTATAGTTCTCGCAGGACAGATTTAGACGCAATGGTTTATGCTATGATGCACTGTTTCGTAAATGATTCTTATACGGGCGGCATAATTCACGGTAATAAATTTTTGAATATTTGAACTTATAAAATTTTGTTATTTGATACTTATGGTTTGGTAATAAATTTTTGAATATTTGAACTTATAAAATTTTGTTATTTGATACGTATGATTTGTGTTTGTTTTTATATTAGTTTATGATTTGAGCCAGGGCAGATGCGACGAGGTTTACAAGTATTCTATCCTAAGTATAACTGATACTACACATCGGTTCGAGCATATATTCTATAAAATAATCATGCATGAAAAAATTATATTCGATATTTATATAAAAAATTATATTATAAATGGAGGAAAAAATAATAATTAGAATGAAATAAAAAATAAAAAATATGTGCGAGCACACAATTATATTAAATATTTATATAAAAAATTATATTATATATGGAGAAAAAAAATAGAATGAACTAAAAAATAATAAATATGTGCGTAAAACACAAAAATAGTAAATAATCTAAGTTAATTGCAAAGTTAAATCTTGAAATTTGGACAAAAATAGTAAATAATCTAAGTTAATTGCAAAGTTAAATCTTGAAATTTGGGGCTTGGTTAATTTTTAAAAAATTGGGGTGATAAGCATAAATAAGTTTAATTTGACAAGAGCATCAACACAATATTAACACAATATTATTGAGAATCAAATAACTCAATATAAAATTCTTGATTAAAAAATGCTCCAACACAACATTATGAAAAAATTGTGCTATTCGTTCATTTTCATTCATTTACAATTATTATTTTTAATAATTTTAGTGCTCCACACATATTTATTATTTTTATAGTCCACAATTATTTATTTATTTTAGTTTATTTTTCATGCATAATTTTTTTATATAATATTGAATAGTAAAAAAATCTCCAAACATACTTTTTCCCTTGGTAAGTAATATTTCTTAAGTTATTCTACTTTTTTTGATATACAATATCTTAATTTAACTTCAAGTTTACATTAATAATTTCAACAATATATAATTAAACACACACTACTTTTTATAGTAAAATTGACAAAACAATTCAACCACTTTACTCCATATGATTTGTATTGATAATTAATATTTTTAAGTGGTTCTATTTTTGATATACAATATCTTAATTTAACTTCAAGTTTACATTAATAATTTCAATATTTAATTAAACACACATAACTTTTTATAGGAAATTTGACAAAACAATTAAGATGCAATCCTTTGGTTAAACGGATTAAAAACGTGGGGCTCTAGCGAACAAAGTATCGTTGGTTTAATAAGTGTGATCGACGGGATTTAGGACTTGAAGTGTCTGCCCACTCCAATTTGGAGTGGCATAAGTTTACGTATGCAATCATAGTGGGGTGCTTCTATAATTACATTTTAGCTTTATTAAATGATATAATAACATTAAATCATAAAATTTTCAATTTTTCATTCATATGTTTTTTCTTTCCACCAATCACATTTCATTGTTTTTATCATTTTATTTTTTTAATGAATATTAATAGAAACTAAATATTTTCTTAATACATGTGTTAAAGGTTAGGATGTCTTATAAAAAAATAGGAGGCAGTCATTACTTTACTCTTTATATATTAATGTTTTTTGCAGACTCTTAGTTACTTTCATCCAAGTTTTGTGATGTTATGAATGGAATATCAGACTTTCAATTCATTGTTTTTATCATTTTATTTTTTTTAATAAATATTAATAGAAACTAACTATTTTCATAATACATGTGTTAAAGGTTAGGATGTCTTATAAAAATAGGAAGGAGTAATTACTTTACTTTTTATATATTAATGTTTTTCGCAGACTCTTAGTTACTTTCATCCAAGTTTTGTGATGTTATGAATGGAATATCAGACTTTCAAGCCTGTGAAAAACTCACAAGTTCTTTTGAGAAGGAAGAGGTGTGGGGCTAAAAGTGATCCATTGCATAACAATTTAATTATCGGTGCACTATATGGAAACATAGTTAGCTCATTTGTCGTTTGCTTTTTCCGTTTTGCTACATAAAGTATATTCGAATCGCGTATGTGCATGAAGAATTTGTGTGAAAAAAATTGTATTTTGTCCAGAATGAAATTCGTATTTCACAGCTATTGAAAGAATTTATTATTTTCATAAATTGTAAAGAATTTTAAAAAGAAATAACCTTTGAATACTCACTAGGGGACGTGGAACTTGCTTCTGCTCATAAAGTGATATTTAGCTAACCGTTAGTGCTTGCATAGTATTTATATTAATTATTGAATTTGTCATAGTGTTTATATTAATTATTGGATTTGTTGCTATGGATTTGAAGTTCATTTTATCTAAATCCATTACACATGCATAGTTAAGTTTTTAAGAATAACTAAGTTGTTTTTTTGTAAGTAACATTAAGTTGGTTAATGAAATTGCCTTTAACTATTAAAAAATATAATCATTAATTAATAATATACTCTTGAAATCTTATAGTAATATATATTGAATTTTTGTACTAATTTTTTTGAGGCAAAAAATATGTATACATTTGATCCTTTTGATCGACGCAACATTCCTTTTTGCATAGTCGTTTGCATGATTGTATCGGGTAGAGAACAACTTTTGAGAATATTCCACCTCGAAGTACAATCAGAGTAAACACTGCTTTATTAATAAATGAGTGTGTTGATGTTCGATAATATACACGAGTACGTATTTGTTTCTTTGTGGGAAAGATCAATCGATTAGTTAAAAGGTTTTCAACCGGCTGAAATGTCAATGGCCAACCTGTCCATCCATCCTTCATTATCAATATACGAAAAACTTGTTAACTGTTTCACTTGTTCTTCGCTCAGACTCTTCATCCACTTCACTCTGTTTGAAGTGTTCGATCCTAAACCCTTGCAGTCTTGTTCAGAAAAACTCAATTGGTACCTGAAAAATTAAACATTAATTAAATTTACGACCATTAAAAACATGTTTTTATCTATAGTTGGAATAAAAACATGTAATATATGGATACGTAATATTAAACGAATGTGCAAAATTATCATATTATTAAGTTACCATGATTTATTTATTTATCAAGATTGCATTTTCAATCAAATAATCTCGAAGGTATTGTATTCTTAGTAGTGATTTTGTTTCCATATTTTTCATAAATTGTGATTTTTAAGCTAAAATAAAGATCACAACTTTTCAAAATTATTATAGGACTAAAAATGCAACTTTTCAAAAAAAAAAAATCTTACTCATGGCCAACGTTTAACCAAGGATCCCATCCTTGAGGAACAACAATGTCCGACATCGACGTGTTGTAAAACAGGACCGTAGCATGATCCCTCCAAGCCCTCCCGAGATAAGTCGTCCCGTTTCCAATCACGTTGCAATCGTTGAACACGAATCCGCTCGTTTCTTGCTCGTTCGATCTCGCCTGAGCCGTTATGTACCCGGGGACTTCGTTTAGTGCCCCCGCAATCACCGATATCGTACATCTCTGTAGTTACAGACAAAAAAAAAAAATCGATAAACGATAAATATTAATAAAGAAAAAAAAGTCGAGCTTCGATCCTTACATCGTACAAGGATTGGCCGGCTCCGAAAATGAAATCGACCGCGCCTTGGATTGTGCATCGTTTAAAGTAGTGTCGACCTCGAACGTCCCATAACGTGTCTTGAAGCCCGAAGAAACCGCATCGGATAAATGCTGACGTGTCACCTTGTATGTTGGCTGCGACGGCCGGCCGAATCGGGTTGCCGTTCGGATGAGAATTGTACGAGTTCTGGTCGAAAGATTTTTTATTAATAAAAAAAAGTATTAGTATTAAGGAAAATGGACTATTGATTTTACTTATTAAAGTTTTTTGTAAATTACAAAAGAAGTATGACCACTTGATCTATGAGAGAGGCAGAGTAATACTACTATATTATTATGCAGAAGGGACAATTGATTTTACTTGTATGAAAAACTATTTTTTTTTTAATTCATGAAAAAGAGTAGTAATTAATATGATTTTCACTTTATTAAATGTACCACGAATGTTATGCACTTGGCGATGGTGTTGTCGGCTAAGGAAGTGAAGGTGGCGCTCGTCGCGATTGAATCGCTCTCGTTCCACATTATGATCGATCTCCGTTTGCCTTCGCCTTTGAGGTAGATGTAAGGCTTGTCTCGAGTAATCGTCACTTGTTCTCTACAAAATTAAAACACATGATCATCGAGTCGAACGAAACGAAAAGAAAAAAAAAAAACGAAAAATATACGATGATTTCCGTGTTTATTTTCGACCTATAGACGCCTTCCTTGACGTGTATGCAAATCCAACCCGCGTTGTCGGAAGGAACGTGGTCGATGGCGGCTTGGATGGTGGTGAAGTTGCCTCGACCCGACGGGTCGACGAAAAGGGTCGGGTAAGTCGGTCGTCGAAAAGTCGAGGAATGAGTGGTGGATGGAAATGATGTTAGGAGGAGAGGAAGAAGAAGAAGAAGTATGGGTAGATAAAATGATGGCATTTTTTAGTGTGGATGGAAATTAATGTTGGAAAGCAAATAAGAGGATACATATGGATTATGGAGAAGGTGAAGGTGAAGAGAGCATATCATGTACAATTAAATAAATAATGGTGTGTGACATTTATTTTTATTTGCTAATTATGCAAAAAGCATTAATTGGGTAATTAGGAACATTTAATGAGTTTTTTGGTAGGAAGTTAAAATGCGGATTCATTTTATTAAATGGAATATGAAAGTAAGTATAGTAGAAAATCTCTTCCTACAATATATTATTTTATATTATTATTATGATTATGGGGGTAGGAAGTCGGGAAGTCAAGAGTAATGAATGGAATCGGATACCAAAAATCAGGTGTGATTGCACGAATCTGATAACGCACATCATCCATTTTTTTTGCTTACTATGATTATTGTTTATTTATGTAAATTATATTGGTGGGTGACGAGGGGATATTGACTTTGGCACAGTTTTTATTTTTTATTTTATTAAAATAGAGAAGTATATGTGTAACATGTATTTTTATCCGTATAAGATAAAATATACGTTCGAAATTGTAATTGATATTTTGATGTAAGAAAATAGTAAGTTGTCTTTTTTCACAAGATTTTATATAGGATAACAATTCGAATACTTGAAATTCTTCGTATGTACATTGAATGTCTTTTTGACGAATTTAGAAAAAGATAATTAATAGGGCACAAAATTCTTTGAGTTGGGAAGTGGGTATGTTAGCAATAACGCTTTTACAAAAATTTAGGGTAAGAGAGATGGGCAAAAAGCACTATGATCTTTAATTTCGTGTCCTAACATTTTAGAGCAAATTGTGGGAATGAATGGCGTTTGCCATGTTTTTGTTTTAGGCCTTTTTATGATTTCTTGGTTTCTTTATCCATGCCCAAACATGTGGTTACTAGCTCCCCCGTGCCCTCGACAATGCTTCTGTGTCGATGCCGCTTGTCGATTCATAGGCCTTCCAACGAGTTAGATTCGGATTGTGAATGGTTTGTTTTCATCAAGTGTTGAATATCGTGAGAAATTGTGAAAATTGATGAATATTGAGAAAAATGGCTAAATATTGAGGGATTTTTAAGTCTTAACAATAATATTTAGCTGAGAACTTATCCTTTGAAAACGTTAATTATTGATCAACGGAAAAAAATACACTAATATACGACCTAGTAGTAAATGAATGAATTGTTTAAACAAGTTTTCTTTATTGAAATTTCAATGCATTACTTCGACGTGCAATGAAACCCAACTAATTTGGCAACACTTGTTAGGCAATTTGAATTATATTTGCAAGTGATTTTGTAATTGAAAAAAAAAATTATAAAAAAATAATTGAATTATAATTTCTAGTTATATTGAGTCAACTGCTAGAAGAATGACACTACAATTAGGCAGAAGCAAACAAAATTATTAAAAACATTGAAACAGTATAATTTTTTATATAAAAAGATGTACACGTGACAACCTAAATCAAATCTTAAGCCTATTATTGGTTTGAGAGGGAATCCACACCAAAAAAACCTATTATTTCGTTACCTCAAAACTCAAATGAATTAATTATTTTTTATTTATAAAATAGTAATTTCTCTTTTATAAATTAATGAAAATGACATCAAATTAAGTTTTGTCTTTATTTTAGTTTCTTATTTAACTTTCTTTTTAATGTAATTTTTTTAATAATCATATCATTAATAATAAAAATATTTTTAATAAAAATATTTTTAATAATAAAATAAAATACATAACAATAAATTTTTTAATAAAATTCATTTTAATTAATATTTTTTTATTTTTTTATTATGTTTGAAATTTTAAATTAAATATAATATTTAATAATTTTTTTAATTTCAAAAGTTAAGAAGTTAAATTGTAAATTTGTAAAGACGTTAGTTATTTATAAAAATATTATAAAAATTAAAAATATTATAAAAATTAAAAAGTAGTAGTATAAGTTAGTTAGTTATAAAAATAGTATAAAAGTATAAGAAAAATATTTCAGTATAAAAAGTAGTACTCTATAAGTTAGTTATTTATAAAAATAAGTATAAAAAGTACTCATTTCTATTTTATTTACATGTAATTTTAAGCTTTTGCACAACTCTTAATAAATAAATAATATACCTAATTTAACACTATTTAATGTTATAAATTCAACACCTAAAATCTCTTAATATTCTGATTAATCTTTTTAAATTATATTAATAAAAAAATGAATCTATAATAAATAGGGAACAATCAATAAGAGTATAATATGTCAAAATATTATAAAACGACAACTAAAAAGTAAAAAGAAAAAAACTCAAAACGACACTTAATATGAATGGAAAGGAGTAGTATAAGAAAAATATTTAGAATATTTAGAGAATATTGTTTTAAGTTTGAGTATTGATTTTTGAGTTAAGTGTCTAAATTTAAAAATAAATTTATTTTGAGTTTAAAATTATTTATATTTATAAAAATTATATAAAAAGTAAGTATAAGAAAGATATTTCGAAAATAAGTTTAAGTATTAATTTTTCGGGTTGAGTTTGTAAACTTAAAAATAAATTTATTTTGAGTTTGGGTTGAGTTTGTAAACTTAAAAATAAACTTATATTTATAAAAATTATATAAAAAGCAGTATAAAATAAATATTTCGAAAATATTCTTTTTAAGTTAAATTATTTAAACTTAAAAATAAACTTATTTTGAGTTTAAATTTTGAAATTTCGGTTGAATATGGCCTAAATCCTAAAAACAATTTTAAGTGAATTTATTCCTATGGCCTAAATCCTAAAAACAATTTTAAGTGAATTTATTCCTTCAACATGTGCATGCATCCCCAAATAAATAATGGTATGTTGTATGTGCATAAATTATATGAATAAGTATTTTGTATTTGTGATACTATGAAAATTCATGAGTATTTTGGGTACACACCAACCACAAATATAGTACTCAAGAACTTGCTCTGAATTAAAAAATATATAAAATCATTTGTGAGCAATCAAGAACTTGCTCCGAGGTCTGAACTTCTGAAGTATCCACAAATACCATACACAAATGCAATCAGGAACCATACACAACACTCTGCGCGCTGCGAACTAAAGGTATTCACCAGAGCACAGGAAATCGAAAAATCGAGAACATTGCATAAATTTTCAACAAAATCTCTGATCACTAGTTCGACAGAAAGAAAAACGGTACTCAAAATAAAGATAAAATTACCAAATCCATCATAGGAATAACATTGTCAAAAAAATATCAAAGCTTAAAAAACTACCTATTAAACTATATTTAGTACTTGATCGGAGCAATGATGTCGAGTTGGGCACCTAATTTCTCCTCGGCGACCTTCTCAGCTTTAAGTCTCAGCTTGTTCAATTGCTTCTTCCTCTCGTATACAGCATGAGCACGTTCTTTCCTCTTATCCTCCAGCTCCTATTTTAACAAACAAATGAATCAAGCCATTATATGTAAAAACATTTAAAGTAGAAGACTCAGAAATAATAAACAGATACAGAGTTTACCACGTAAATAGTAACAACTAACAAGTACTCTTAAAAATTAAGTATAAATACAAATTTTTATTTCAAAGGAATGATGTCTTGAATGTTAAAACAAAGAGAAATAGAAATACCTTGATGGTATCACGATGATTCCACCCGACTTCGGATGAGAGTCTACCCAAACGGCAGTATTTATGACCAGCTTGAAGCCTCAAGACCCTAATTTACAATCAACAATGAATTAGTACAATAGACAGGACATACCAAATATTATTTGAACATTAGAAGTTGCGAGAACTCACCTGAGAGCATCGGGAATAACCATCTTTTTCACCTTATCATAAGGTGGAGGTACACCCTCAAACACCTTCAAACGAGCAAGAGCAGCTTCCCCTCTCTTGGTCTTATGTGGGATCATCCTACATACAATATAAACACAAATTGATCACTTGTTATTACTACTTAAAACACAAACGCCAGCAAAGGCCAGCTTCAGCAAAGATCCCACCACATAACTTCAAATTCTGGACATTTCAATTGGAGTTCAGATTGAATTAATAATCATCGGCACAATTGCAAAAATGAAATTAAAAATTTTGAGATTCGACATGTATCTCAAGAAGAAATAAAACAAATCCAACAAACATAATTACCAAACACTAACCATTTCAGCTGAAACGTCAGAAGTTCAGCTTATCAGTATGATAATCCAATCAAAAGAAAAAACATTTCAACAGAACTAGAACACTACAAATGTACATTTTAATTACACAAGCAACACCATACGTCAGAGTGAACAACGTCTTTAACATCAAATGCAGTAGCAAAAATCAGCAAAGCATCAATCACGACATCGACGAAGAACACCAGATTTCATTACAGTGGCAACTCATCGATCAAAAACTACACACACGAAAACAAAAATAAAATTAAAAATCAAAAAAGAAAAAGTGAATGAAAATCATACCCACGAATAGTTCTCCAGAGGATCTTGGAAGGAGCCCGGAAATGAATGGGTCCGTGAGAGGGCTTAGTGTTCATCCGCTTACGGAGGAACCTGAGGTATTTCATCTTCTGGCGCACGAGCCCACCGGAGAGGCAGATTTCCTCGCACCTCGTGATCACTACTCTCTGACCATTCAAGAGCTCCTTCGCCACGATGGAGGACACGCGGCCGAGCATGTGGTTCCTTCCATCCACCACTACTCTCTTCGCGCAGATCCCTGAACCAGACACCATTCTCTCTCTCTAGCTCACTCTCCCACAGAGGCGGTGGCGACGATAGGATATTAGGGTTTATCTGTCGATGGTTATATAAAGTGGGTTTCTATTGGGCTTATGGGCTTTCAGGCCCGTTAGTTGATGGATTCTTGATTTTAGTTCAAAAAAATGAATTTCTGATGTGTGTGTATATTTACTATTTTTCACTGAAAAATTATGTAATTTATCTAAGATTAATTATTCATTAAAATATTTCGTATTTTTCTTAAGTGAAAACAATCAGTGAAGATGTAATTTATTGAATTTCCTCATAAAAAAAATAGTGATTGCACTGATAAACCGAATTGAATCCCCGAATATAAAATGAGTATGCAAATAAATCAAATTCAGTTTAAACATTTCAATGAATTTACTAGAAAGTATTGATGCTTGTTCAAACTTCAAAATGACATGGTGAAGCAAGAATAATGGAATGTATCTGATAACTTAAATAAGAACATACAAAGAAAAGGTTGGGATTAAAATTACATAAATGATAACGAGGAACAGCCTGAGAAATAGAACCGATCGAGAGTGTTCACATCCGGCGTTTCTCTTATGGCAAATTCGAGCATTGCAGTTCCTAAGCGAAGAAAGAGCAAAACAGACCCACTCACACTGATCGCATACTTTCTGCCATCTTGAACTCTATCAAGCTTCTTCACTCAAACCCGCATAAACCAGAGAAAAGTGTTTCCCCTGCAAACAGACCTACGAAATGTATTCAAATGGCTGCGGGGGTGCAGGCTCTTCATCGACTGCCATTGCAGAGGCTGAGCCCTGCTGAGCTACTGATGCAGCTCCACCATTAGTTGCTGTGGACGAAAGTGAATCAGTGAGAGCTAATACTTCGGGCTCATCGGGACGGAGATTTCTCAGAAGCACGAACCCTGAGGGCACCGACTTCACAGGCACGTATCTGCTGTCCTCGAGGAATTTGATGAATATCTCTTGGGCAGGGACCACTCTTGCAGGGTTGGTCAAGATTTCAAACGATGCTTCGGGTTCAGCCTTCTTGTCTGTACTGCTGCTTTCATCAACCTGTATCGGTCGATGTAGAAAAAAACCAAATCGTTGATGTTTATATAATAATCTAGTTCTTTTTTAATAGTTTTGATAATTGAGCTGACAATTTTTTACTGATTAAATTGTAGGTTAATATAAATAGCAAAATCAATGATGTACCAACCTGCATGGAGTCTCCATTCTTGTCACTGGTTTTTCCCTTTCCAGAACTAATAGCAGCTGTTCTCGCCTCTGCCTTGTCAGCATTCGCTTTCTCTAGCTCTTTCTTAATAGCCTTGGACTTGGCCCTTATTGATGTCGATAAAACTGCAGTAGGTAACTTAACAGCTGAAGTAGTCGTGGGTACAGTAGTGGGCTTTGGATACTCGAACAGTGACGGTTTCGCGTGAGACAGAAACTCAAACTTGGGAACTTTCAAGTCATAGTTCAAACCAATGAAAGCGGTTGGAGAAAATGCCAGACTGATGAAATATGTAAGCGGGTACCAGTACCAAAACTGGGTGAACACAGCCAGACCAACAACTGCTGTCATTTTATCATGCTTTGTCTTTGAAAGTAACTTGATGGTCACATTCCTTCCACCGGCATCAAGAATCCCTGCAGCTAAAATCGCACCCATCTTACTCATTGTGTCTTCATGCTTATCGAGGATAATTTTCTCCAGTTGTTGCCTATGCAGAAAAATTGAAAAGGAGGGTAAGAATAATGAAGAATTCAAGCAATTAAAAAAAATCTGAGAACATACCTGAAAGCACCAACACGGGAATCACTGGCTTCGCTGATTTGTACCATGACCATTGCCATTGCAATTAGAGCGCCTTGACGAACAAAGTCAACAACATCCGAGGTCAAAGGCTCGAGCAGTGATATGGCCTCACTTAGACCAGTACCAGCACAAGAAATTCCAACAGCCATTGCAGCACCATACCGTACATGTGGATTGTAGGACTCGGACAACAAAGAAACAATTCTAGGGGTCTGCAATGTAACATATTTGTGTTATGAAGACAATGTGCATGAGACTACCAACCTCAGACCTCGATGTCATGCACTCACGAAATTAAATTTGGCGCCAAAAAAACAAATTTATCTAGTAAAGAAAGAGCTTAATAGTTGTCAAACAAAGCTAATATTCACTGCAAACACATATTTATGAATACTACCAATGAACTACTTCACAAGAAGGGATAATACTAACCTCCCAAAAGCTAAAGGCTGAGGTTTATGGGATTTTTTTTATTTAAAAATCAGCTATCTTTACAAATTACAAAAATCAGCTAATCTTGCTCCAACCGTTGGTATAACTGAAAGCTGATGTCATTAAATCTTTTACACTGCACCCCTCAATTTGAAATATTATAAATACTTGGAGAAATTCAGGGATGTAAATATAAAATGCATGACAACAATCTAGGTATATTGGTAATATTTAGAAAATCCGAGGGGTGTACTTTAAAATTTTATGATGACTCTTGCAATTTTCATTAGCCCCACTAATGGCATCAGCACAATGTAAGAAATCTCAAAAAAAAAAGTTTTGAAATTTTGTAATATAGGAAACAAAAGGATAGGCCTCAACCAACCTGTTCTGGATCAGAAGACAAAACAAACCCCAGGGCAAGAACTGCAGTCCTTCTGACATCATCACTCACATCCGAAACGGCAAAGTGCAGAAGTTGGCGTATGGCCTTGTTGTTTGCTGTTCCCCTATAAGCCAAAGCCAAAGCATACATCCCACCATATCTCAATATAGGGTCTTGGTCCCGAGTCATTTGCTCAATGAGTGTGTCCGCTCCTTCTTCTCTCCCATAGACAGTGAGTGCAATCCCCAATGCCAAACCCCTGTTACCATTTCATAGTAATGAAAAACTAGAGATAATTACCCAAAATGAATCCCAGGTGCAAAATTCAATTTTATTACCTGATGATCTTCTCGTGCTGTGTCTCATGCGCATAAGCAAGCATTTCACCAGCTTTCTCACTTCCAGTCCCAACCATCAACAAGCCCATACTAATACCAGCAGCTTCACCAGCAACGGCACTGTCTGTGTACAGAACATTTTTTACTTCATCAAATACATCCTCATCAGCAGTGCCCAAAGCTGCCAATCCAAGACCCAGGCAAGCACCATGTTGAATAACCTGCATTAGCATTTAGCTTCTAGTTAGCCAGAAAAAGATAGGGAGGCCATATAATAGTATCACTCGAAGGTGAAAAGCACAGACCTCAACATTAGTACTTCGAAGACTATCCCTTAGGAATTGTTTAATACCCTCCCCATGGTTTGCATGGATTAGGCCAAGAGCATATAAAGCTCCACCTTCAGAATACGGACTGCCACCACCACCACCACCTTGTGGAAGGTATGGTGCCATGAGTGATCTTCCTTGCTGCAAGTGTCCTCTGTGGATAACTCCAAGTCCTGCAGTTGCACTAAATTTTGCCCAATTTGTAGCCCTACTAAGCCAGTCCTGACAATTCAGATGTTATATCAGTAACAGTAATGTAGAAATAAATCAAACAAAAATATACTATCAGATAACAATTTAAACCCAGTGGATAAAAATATACCAGATTCTCACGAAGAAATGTATCCACAGTTGTTCCTGCGTGCATAATAGCATTTGCATATATAGTTGCACTATGACAGACACTATTTCTCATCTCAACAGACTGCTTTATTGTCTTTAGAATGAGAAGATCCGATCTGAAAGAAGACAAGCAATAAAATCTTACATCTGTTTTTTGAAGTTTGAGGAGTCAATAAGAAATTGCCAAGGGAAGGGATTGGAATATTAATTTACTTGTTATGGCTGTATAAAAATTGCAGAGTCAACTGGATAGAAGTCTCTCCAGACAAGATTCCTCTAATTTTGGTCAATCTTTCAGCATAAGTTGTTTCCTGTAGATCAGGGCTCGTTGCACTAGTATCTGCTTGAGTTCCATCTGTCATTTGAACATCCACTGATGTGGCGGCATTTCCACTTTCCACAGAATCTGTCATGGCAGACTCTATAGGCTGTGATTTGGCATTTGGAAGTTGATCTCTAACCTTCAAGAGGAAAGCTTGATGCTCATTCTCCACCAGATCGAATGCTATTTGAAACGCCAAAAGTGCATCATCCTGATTTTCTGATCGTAAGAGTTTCTCTAGTATGCTTGCAACTCCCTCAGGCTCATCCAAAAACATGAGGCGCTGGCAGACGCTCAAATAATCAGGAGAGGGCAGATTCTGATATATCTTGACCAAAAGATCGAGCACCTATTGAGTGTTAAAACTCAGAATGTCAGTTTATTGTGTAAAGCTTACTGGATCCAACATCATGAAATTTACCAAATAAAAAACTACTTTGTACTCAAATATATTTATGTTTTCTTCTCTTTTGAGGGGTGCAGGTCAGGCTTGCCAACCCATAAAATATATGTGAAGCAGGAAACGGAACCCAATTATGTTAAAAAACTTTACTTTATAAAAATTACTAAACAAATAATTAAAAGTGTATGATGTTAAATAAGATATACAAGCATGACATATAAATAACCTGCACTATTAATGTTATAAATTTATTAAATTCCAGATGCATGTTTCTCAATCCTAGGAGATGAAATACATATTTTAGAACACTAGCTGATAATTACTTATCTAACACACAATTTTAAGAAAATAATAAAAGGACATAACTCCAAATTATAATTGACAGAAGTTTAGATAAACATATTATTCTTATTAGGAGATGTGCAGGTTTTAAATAACATAAGAAAGAGATGAAAAAAAACTACTAATGCATTTAATGCCAATCTGATCTGAATGAGAATAATTCAGGTAACTAAAAAAAGGAGGAAAAATTAAAGAACAAAGTCAAGTTGTCTCTAAGCACCATTCAAGCACATGAAAGTGAGTATACCTCACGGCGATATTCTCTTCGGTTGACAAAGGAATGAGATACATCAATGCAATAATTAATAATAGCATGAACATTATCGCTCCTTATAACTGCTTCTTCGAGCTTATCCAGTCGTCTGCATTCAATCGCCATCCCTATAGCTTGCTGGTATTTTCCATCTTTTATACATCTATCAAAGGAGAGAAAAACAATATTAAGATTAGGCCCAAACCACAATACTGTATTTGGTAACACATATAATACTACATAGTACATACTTATCAAGCATTCTCTCAACAATCGTCTCCAATCTAGCGTCAACTATTGCTGATTGATCATTGGTCTCAGCTGCTTTAGTCTTCAAACTGGCATATTCATCGATTGCCTTGGCTGAATGACAGAAGAAGATAATAAAAACAATTACAAGCTCTGCTGAGCTAAGGAAGAATATCAGACAGTCGAGTTAACTTAATAATAAATTCATACTCGTATACAGTATCGAAATTGACTTGATCACAAAAGTAAAAGGGGAAATTAAAGATTGATTATAAAATGAGGACTTTTCACAAGTAAAGATGATTTTTTTACCTAGAAGAGTATGGACATAGTCTGAATCTTCCGTCACATCAAACCGAGGACCAGCTCCCAATGCATATGATAACGAGTCATTGAGCTCGCCCAGATAATAAAAAACCTGATGAGAAAATCCATGATACGTGTTCATGAATTCTCTTACAAGTCTCCATAAATAAAAGAGATGAATTTTCTCACAACACATTACAGATGAAAAAACTTCGGGGAAAAAAGATACCTTTGAGAGAAGCAAGGCAGCTAGTTCCCTCTGTTCAAACTCTTCATCTTCGTACAAACTTTCTCTGCACTCAATTAATGACTAAACATTTATACACATTTAAAAAGTTCAATTACAGATAAAGATCTAGAAACCCTAATTAAGCAATTGGAATGAATTAGCCCTAATTCATCTTTCATCCAGAACCCCTTATTCAAAAAAATAAAATAAAAAAGGAAGCTGCAAAAGACAATAATACGTTCGTACAGGTACGTGATGGGGTCGCGGCTGGAGATTTCAGGCCAGAAGTAATCGACGAAGGCATTGAGATTAGATAGCGCGTGTAGCTTAAGCGCCGGGTGGGTCTCGTTCAGCATCGCCAGGAGCCCAGCCGCCGAGCTCACCATCGTACCAACCGCAGCCATAGAATTACTATATAATTAGGGCTCGGATCTAAAGCGATTTGGGGGTCAAGCGCAGAGTGTAGGGGAGATGGAATCGGAGGTCTCTGCAACTTCAAATTCTTCTCTCTGTGTTTAAGATTATTTTTCTCTTTTTTTTATGTGGGGTTTCTTGTGAAGAGGGTTAAATTAAAGACTGCTTTTTTTTTTTGGCTTTTTTTTTTATAATAATTAGGGTAGAAATAAAAAATCATTATGTTTTCTATTTTTGAATGTCATAGAAGTATTTTTTTTATTAGTATTTATTTAATATTTAATTTCTTTAACAAATAGTTTTTTTTTATTAATATTTATTTAATATTTAATTTCTTTAACAAATAGTTAAAATTATGGAGTAATATCACAATAATAATATAATATTATATATCACATTTTTCTTAACATTGTGCAAAAATAATACTAGCAAGACTAATATAACAAGAAAGAAAGTAATATTAGTAACATTTTTAAATTGTGTATCCTCGATAAATTTTCATTACATTGAAAAAATTACTCAAAAACAATTTAGTATATTTCTTTCAACAATAAATGTGGTTTGTAATATTCAATAAACTATGAATTGCATTTTATAAAAATTATACTGTATAAATTTTTATTTTATATTACTTTGTTTTACTCAAATTGACATATTATTATAATCTCTCTTTTCCCGCATAAGTTGCAATACTTCTTTTGAAACTTACAAATGAAGTGTTGCAACTTTTATGAGACGAATGGAGTATTAGTGTGTTGAATTTACGAAATTGTAGTTATTTGATTTGAAATTTGTGAAATTATAAAGAAAGTAAGACAATCTCGTGAAGAGAAGTCGAGGACATAGACAAAGTAAAAAAAATAAAAAAATCATATAAGAATAATCAAACTTTTTTGTAAATTACAAAGGAATAGACAAAGTAAAAAAATATATATATCATATAATAATAATCAAACTTTTTTGTAAATTACAAAGAAAGTGTGATTATTATGAGACGAGAATAATAGTTAATATATTTTCGTTGAACGTTTTTTTATCGAAAAATTAAGTTTTATTTATGTATTAGTGCTATAAAAGTTTGTAAAATATTTAATTATTATTTTATAAATAAAATAAAATAAAAAGTGGAATGATGTATAATGAGTCCACAATCGTTTAAAGAAATACTATACCTTTGATATCTTCATTATAACAAACTCAATTATTTAGGTTTGGACTTATTATATTATATGGTTAATGGTTTAATCAAAATTAGGTGGATCCAATAAAATTATATTACAAAAACTAGTCCATTATTAGCTATGGAAGCAACAGAAATAATACAGGGAGAGCTTTAACCAGAGAAGCTATGGAAGCAAAACTCAATGGGTTCACCTATTCCGAAGTTCTTGCTCACAACACTTGTGAAGATTGTTGGGTCATCATCCATGGCAAGGTACACATGCTCGTTCGATTTCTCGGTTTCATAATTCGAGTCGTAGATTTATTTTTGTATGATGGTGTGGCAGGTTTATAATGTTTCAAGCTACTTGAACGAGCATCCGGGTGGTGATGAAGTCTTACTAAAACAAGCAGGTTAGATACAAAACTCGCTAACCTGCATGTTTCGTGTATTCGCGTTAAGTTTTCATAACATTTAACAAGTCACGTGTCGTATTTCCTAGGCAAGGACGCGAGTGAAGAGTTCGAAGAAGCAGGTCACGGAAGTGCAGCAAGACTGATGTTGGACGAGTTTTACGTAGGAGAAGTCGTTGGCCAGCCCATGAAACCTACTAAGGACGAGGATGACCTGAATATTCCGGCTGATGATGTCACAGACGAACCGCTCGACTCGATCGATAAGTTCTTCTACTTCCTAATGGTCCTTGTAGTTGTAGTGTTAGGAGTGGGGATTCACTTGTTAATCTGAAAAAAACAAATCCAGTGAAATTATTTTAAATATTGTTCGATTACACATTCATATGTACTCAAAACACAGTCTACAACTGCGAAAAACCCACAATCTCTGTAAAAGTCTACTAGATCGAGTTTTCAGAATAGTGAACGGTCCACTGATAGTTCCCTGGGTGATGCCAAAGCATCTTCTAAATCCTGAGAATAATCGTCTACTGATGAACCCAGAGATTCTGAACTGTCGGATACAACAGCCAAACCACGTGGATAGTCAGGTACTGAAGGATCTATCTCTTCGGGGGTGCTTGTTACGAAATCAGGTTCGTACTCTCCCATATCTCCATCATATTCATCCCCAAGGCTCATTCTTATGTTTCCCAGAAAATGAGGTTGGATAGCCAAAAACTGGTGTTCTTGAGTATGTTGCTGATTAAATCGGCCGGAAAGATTGGATGAATTCTTGTGGCAACCCTCACAAAGGTCGAAGCCTATTTTCTCGACACAATCTTTGCATTTGTAACGTATTCCGATGATGGGATACATCTGCACAGTATATTGGTGTTAAACAACCAAAATCATAAGGAAATTAATTAGGTGCTGCTACTAGGCTCTAGAAAAAGCCAAAACAGACACGGTGCTAATTTATTTGGAACTAACATAGCCTATAAATGATAATCTAAAGGGATAATTATGATATTCCCTCCTGTGGTTTTTAAATTTCTTAGACTTTTTTGGCGTATAAATACTACCAATCTCAAAATATATAGAGACCTACCTCCCTAAAATCAAAACGCCCCTGAAGTTGAAGTCTTTATGAGTCAAATCTTTAAATTTTGGGGTAATTTTGTGACTTAACTCTAATCTAAAGGCATTGTTCTAGCATATGCAAATGAGATTTTATGTGCTTACTAGGGAAGGGATAACGAAAATACAATTGTATTACCCCGCAATAATCACAACCAGCCCCATGATGAAATCTGATCGGGCCAGAGAAACTCGAAGGGCGATCATTATTCGGCACAAGTGAACACTGAGCTGGCTCCTGTTTCTCTGTTGAAAATTTGTGAAAATGATAATTCACTAGAGTATGACACAGAGTTATGTACTATGAAGTGTTCTCACCAAGTACTAACTTTTGAAAGCACTATTTTTGATATGTTCAGTAGCCAACAACTGATCCCAGAAATTGCCAAAAGTGAAAAAAATACATTAAAAGACGCGCTTTTCTAAATTGATGATACTTTAAAAGGCGAGGTTAACGGATAAGTGTATATAATGTTAAATTTATAGTCATAAATATTTAATTTACAAATATTCAATATTTTTTTTTTTTAATTGCATAATTAAAAACAGTTTTAGACTATTTAATTGTTATATTATATTATATATATATATATATATATATATATATATATTATTTTAGTTTTTTTTAGAAAAAAATATTGCACATTTTTTAAAGAAAAACAAGAAATACATAAATAAAATACTAGGTAAAGCAGGATTAATCCAGTCGGATCTCGATTGGATCAAGGCCAACTGGTCGTATTCACTGAGACTTCAACTCAGCATGACTCACATTATGAACACGAGATAATAGAAATTGCACATACCTCCTGAAGGGCCAGCACTCTCTAAGGTAAGCACCAATTCTTTTCTTGCTGAATATTCTTCACGAAAATGCTCCTCTAAGAAGTGCTCTAGAACTAAGCACACGCTGGGGAACCCATTCGGATGTGTACTTTGACACACTGGGCATTTACACTCGTTGATGTTGTCGTGCTGATGATAAATACAAGCTTTGCAAAAAACTGCAAGGATGAAATGCACTCAACAACTGATACGAGCGATATCAAAGAATATAATCTTCATAACATAAAGACATGTGGAGATAGTCCATTATACCATGGCCGCAATTGAGAACTACAGGACGGCATAATAAGTCCATGCAAACAACACACTGTAAGTCACTCGCAGAGACCGGGTTGCTATCTCCAACAATACAATTGGTCTCATCGGCAACAGCATCTTGAGAACTTGATGCTGCCGGGATAATATCTGTTGTATTGACTTCACTAGGAAAAGTTATTTTCAAAGATTCTGGAATAATTGAACGGTCCCCACCACACGTGGCATTAGAATCTATATTTATACCTCCCAAAAGTGAAGAGATTTCTCCTATATCAAGCTGTTGAGATTCATTCCCATGTATCTTTTCTTCTTCTGAAATAATTAATTAACAAATGAAAAGTCAATAACATCGAGGGGCTAGTCTATTCAAGTAATTATGATACAAATCGAATAAATTAAGAAACAACAACATATATATGACATGAAAGGCACGTCGCGAGGGCCGATGGCGCAATGCACACATCATTTATTTAAGGGATAGGCATAGGGAAGGGGATTCCAAACAGCATTATTCATGGAGGTTCATCAACATACCTATTTATTTCTATACTTATATACGGATTATATATAAGGAGTAGTATACACTATTAAAAAAATTTTCCAAAAATATTATGAATAATATTATATCATGAACTAGATCGTGAAATTATTTATTTTTAATTACTCCATTTTTTAATTGTATTTTATAAAAAAAATTGAAAAATGAACAGAAACGAACTGAAAATAAGTCAAAAAAGAACAGGGCCTTACTTTGGTTAAAAATAGGTCATAATAACTTTATGGTAATGAGATGAATTGGACAGGAGTATAGGTCCTGTTGGGGTAATCCATTCCCTGACCTCCTTGTTCTAATTCTAGATTTATTTCTACATAAAAACAAAACTCTCTTTCTTGGTTATTTTCTCTAACAGTATATCCTTAAAAAGAAGAGAACATATAATATTGATCCCAGGACTACAAGCTATACAGAAATAGTTAGTGCTCTCTTTATTTTCTAATACGAGAATATTACGTCATCTGGAGAAGTAAAATTACAACATAATTATTTTTTGATTATGATTGTGAAAAACCTTCTGTAATGGTTAAATTAGTTGTTTTAATTTTATGGATCAATGACAGGTTTTCAACACATACATATATGTATGGTTTTTGCATGTCAAGTTCAGTCTCTAATTGCGTAAAGATCAAGCCCGCGTGATTTTGAATGTGTTTACTTGCATGCTAGAGAATCAAATAGTGATCACCTCTAATTATTGCACGTATTACATATGAGCTGAAATCAAGCACTAATAATCCTCCCTTCAAATATTTTCCAGCTTGTGCTGCTTTCAGACGAAATGGAAAATAAGCCACCAGCAGTATTTTTCATCATTTAATAGACCTTGGCAGTCTAGCCCATAGGGTGAGTGTATTTTGTAATAGACGGGAGTATAATTTATTATTGTTTTCTTCAGATTATTTCCTTCGACTCTATCACCTTTTGTTACAACAGTGACCTCCCTTTTGTTATAAACAACCAGGGAGAACCAACAAGACACCACTTAAATGGATGCTCCTATTCTGCAATTCATGTGCTATAAAAGATTTTGTTTCGAATTCTGATTGCTATTAGTTCTAAATTAACATAAATACATAAATAGGTATATTAGGATGGAATCGGTTTCACACAAGTGGACATAAAAACGGATAATGTATGCTCATATATGGTATTGGGAGATAGAAGGATTGCATTTAGACGGTTCATATAACTGAGCAATGAAGTTTAGCCAATAAAGCAAATTCAATCTTATTCAAATCACCTAAGATTATAATTGTGAAGTCACTACGTATAAAAGTTCAACAAGAAGTAAAAACGGCACCTTCGACTTGTCTCTGCTTTCTTTTGTAAGCTGTTGGGTATAACTTCAGAAGCAGGGCATGGAATAAGCCGCACGATCTGGGGAAATGGGCGTAAGGGTTCCGGCAAACGGGGCAGTGAGACTCTTCGTAAGAGTCCATGGCATGGAATACACACCAAAAGCAAGAAATGTGACCACAAGCTGAAATCAAGGGAAGATAAGGAAAGGGAAAACACAATAGTTGGAAGGATATTAATAATATTAATGCAAAAAAAAACATAAATTTTATCCCCAATCCCTCAGTACCTAACACCACAGGTTTGAACATGATATCCCTGCAAAATCAAGAAAACAGAGTATTCCAAATCAGCCTCAATTTCGCAAATCCACAGAGTGATTAATTATGACATTGTTATATGTCCTAAAATTTGAATTACAAAACAGGGATTCTTACAAGCACACGCAGCACTGGAATTCCTCGGAATATTCCTCGTCCGCATCGTCGTCGCCGATCAATTGTATTGCTTGATGCTCCATTACTGAAACCCTAATCAAGCTCGAGGAGGTTATGATTAGGGCTAAATTAATGGAATATGCGCGTGTATATGCAACACAGTTATCCGAGTCTCGACCGATAAATAACAGGGCCGATAGAATCACTTTCGATGGCCGATGATGCTTCTTTATCACCGGTCCAATCCAATATCCCGGCCCGAACCATTCCTTCCAAATATTTTATTTTATTTTTAAAAAATAAGACGTGATTATGATTATTTAATAATTACTATTTAAATAATCAAAAGTATAAAATAAATTCAAAATATATAGAAATAATTCAATATTTCAATTAAAAAAAAAAAAGCACTCCTACTATTTTTTTCATTCCAATTTAAATTATTGAGCACAAAAATTAAGAAAACTTTCATTTTATGTGCAGTGGCCAGTGAAGTATGATTAGAGTTATTGTAATACTAATTAATTACTTATTTTATAAAAAAAAATGTAGAGCAATACATTATAATCATATGTAGCAATATATTATAATTTTATAAGATTTTTTTGAATACTTATATGTATAAATAATTATTTTTAACGAAAATATAATATCAATTTTCTTAAATAGAATTTTAATTATTTTAATAGTGTGATTTGAGTAACTTGTTAAATGATCAATAATTGTTTGTTTAATTTATATTTTTCGTGTTTTAATTTTTCATGTCGTAAATAAATTCATTGAAATTTATCATAATTATGAGAGAATTTTGAAAAGTGAAATTTAGGAGGGTGTATTCATTCAAGAATCTATAGGATTTTAATGGACTTTTAAAGTCTAGGAGTATTCAATCCGAATCTTTAAAAGTCCATTAAAATCCTGAAGTATTCAATATGGATTTTAAAAAGTCTTTAAAAATCTACCGGTATTCAAAAGTCAATGCATTTTAAAAGTCTATGGATTTTTATGGATTTCATTTTCAAAATACAAAAGAATTCAAGTCTTTAAAATTTCTCCTAATTACGTGAGATTTCTATGAATTTCTATTTTAATTATTAATTTATTATTAAAAAATAATAAAACATAAAAATATATAAATAAACGTAATACAATTAAAAACATGAAAAAAATAAAAAAACAAAATAAAATAAAATTTTCAAAAAATAATATGTTATTATATGTTGAATATATAATAATAAATTATAATAATATTAAAAATTAATATGTTAGTATATGTTGATATATATAAAAATAATATTAAAATTATTGAATATATTAATAAATTTTTATTCGGTGAAAAATTATACTTGTATAACAATTGTAAAAAAAAAAATATTTAACATTTTATGTTAAAAAAATAAATACTTTTTGTATTTTAATATATATATATATATATATATATATATATGAATTTATTATTTCAAAATTGAAATTTGATCGAAAAATAAAATTTTAAGTTTTCTAAAAATGAACAAAAGAATTAAAATTAAACATTTTATTTTTAAATAAAAATCGAATTTTGAATTTCAAAATTAAAAATATAAAATATAAAAATTAATATAAATCAATAAAAAAGTCATTCAAACTCTATGAAAATCCAAATAAAAGTCGGTCAAACTCTATATAGACTCTGTGGATTTTTTAAATCCACGAATGTCCATAGACTTTTTAAAGTCCAAAAAAATCCAATAAAATCCTAATTGAATACACCCTCCTTAGCTATATATTTTTGTTAAGGAAATCCATCCAAATCCATACACTTTTAAAATACTTAGATTTTTGAATACCTACATAATTTTTAAGACTTTTAAAATCCTAATTGAATAACTCCAGATTTTAATCGACCCTTAAAAATCCGAATTGAATAAATCTAAACTTTACAAGACCCTTAAAAATCCGAATTGAATACATCTAAACTTTACAAGTTCATTAAAATTTTACAAACTCTCAATTGAATACGTCCCTTAGTATAGACCTTAGTATAGAGTATACTAAAATTGTATCTCAACTTACTCTTTAAAATTTACTACCATCACTTTATTTTATTAATTTAAATATATATATTTTATTAATACAATAATAATTTTTTTTAACATGTGTGTATGAATGCATATGACTATATAATTAGTTTGAAACAAAAAGACTATATAAAAAAAATAGTTAAATAATAACTTGCTAGAAATTAAATATAATTCTTAATTTTTGTGCTAAAAAGAAGGACAATTGTTACAAGAGGACTTAGAGGAGAGGAGTAACAAGAAAGATATACTCCATCAATTAATACGTAGTGGCCTACTTCACCTACATTACCATCTTTCAACAATCACTGTTCATCTTAAAAACCATTTAAGTAATTTCGATTAAAGTGAATTTCCAATTTGAATTAACTACCCATTGAATATTTAGTAAATGATACATTAGCGGAAAACTTTTTGAACTTGGTTAATTATGGGTTTGAACTTGCATGATTTGAAGTAGCGCGTAGGAGGCCGATCAATTTATCAGGTTTAGTTTTTTATCACGTCATTGTTGTTTTGATATTAAAAACATCATCGGTGATGTATAATCCCTACAAATTAAAAATCGTTATTATGAGATTTTGACGACGAATAGTTTGAGATAAAGGATCGATCGAGACTTGGTCTTACAAATTACAATACATATCACTATATATATAGCTTGAAATCACCTCACAAATATGAGCGAGCTGTGGTTGCAGCGTGCATTTAATGAGAACTAACGGACTAAATTGTAATTATCATAATTAAATTATACTACACACGCAATGTGAAATTGATGAACAAGTCTAAGCAATTACGCGGTATTATTAAATGCGTACTTAAAATGGGACACAATGATCGACAGTGTGTTTATTACTGTGGAAATCGCACGCCATGCATGTGCGTGCTTCTATAATTATCATATATATATTTATCCCAACGTCGTATTAATTTCGTACTCGTAATGTTCATGAACTTTGATTTATGAAATTAATCTACCGAAAATAAAATAAAAAAATGTGCGTTTTGCAAACTCTAAGAATGTAATAATAATAATAATGTGTCTATGAAGTTGCTCGATCGTTGTTACATAGAGCAAGACCGAGTCCTAGCTAGCGGTAGTGGTCGACCCTAAAGTCAACCGATAACCCGAAAACTAATAAGAACAATAATTATTAATATATGCAGGTGGTAGTTGGAGGAAATAAATAAGTTGCTATCTCCAAATGAACATAACATTGATTGCTGTATTAGGGAGACGGTTGAATTATGCGTATAGTACTAGCTAGCTCGCGAACGGGTCCCACCACGTGGCGATGCTGCTTCGGGTGCTTGTACCCCGCGTCTCGAGTGTACAAGCCCTTCGTTTTTTCCTCTCAGTATAAATGGTAGTGGGGGTGAAGAGGCTCATTTGCATCATCATATCTTTTGCATGCATGCACGTTGAGTTGTTTGTTTGAGAATCACGATGAGAGGGTTTAGCGTTGTGTTGGTGGTTTTGGTGGTGGTTCAAGGTGTTGTGTATGGAGATGTGAGCGACGAGAAGTTCTTGCGTAAGGGGTTTCTTGGGAGGAGGTCGATTTATAATAAGGATAATCTTGGCGGTGGTGGTGGGTTAGGTGGTGGGGCCGGTGGAGGTTTAGGAGGTGGTGGCGGACTTGGTGGAGGTGCCGGTGGAGGCTTGGGAGGTGGTGGTGGACTTGGTGGAGGTGCCGGAGGAGGCTTGGGAGGTGGTGGTGGACTTGGTGGAGGTGCCGGAGGAGGTTTGGGAGGAGGTGGAGGTTTGGGAAGTGGTGGTGGACTTGGTGGAGGAGGAGGTGCCGGAGGAGGTTTGGGAGGTGGTGGTGGTGCCGGTGGAGGTGCAGGTGGCGGTTTTGGTGGTGGATCGGGTGGTGGAGGTGGTTTAGGTGGCGGTTTTGGTGGTGGAGCGGGTGGTGGAGGTGGTTTTGGTGGTGGTTCAGGTGGCGGCTTTGGTGGTGGATCTGGTGGAGGCTTTGGTGGTGGAGGCGGCTTCGGCGGGGGTGGCGGCTTTGGAGGCGGCGGAATACACTAATAATGCGTGTGTTAATTATTAATGTCATCTTCTTTTGGAGTACAAAGCATATGTGGTGATTATTAAGTTATTTTAAGTGTGATTCTTGTTGTTTTTTGGAAATGTCTACGTTTGATATACAGTATATGATCATGATGAGAATTATGGAGTTGGTCTGAGTTAAAAGATTATTAAGGATTCGGCTTCTATTTTCATCATTTTGCATGGGAAACTTTATGTAATGCCTCTTTATAATAAGTTAATACTATATATTTATGTTCTCTTTTTCTTTTGTGTGCAATTAATGAGCTAAAAATTACATGTGTCAAATATGTATAGCAACTATTCGAACAAGTTCGATGAAAATATATTAGTCTTCAGATCCTTTAAGACTGACCATATTAAAAAATGACTCAATCGGACAAGCCTTGCATAAAAAGAATTGAAGTAACACATATTTATGTACATTTTTTTTGGAAATATATACATTTAATTAATTTGATGACTAAAACATTTATGATACTCCAAACCAAACGGTACGTACGTATATGAAAGTCAATTCCATGATTTGGTGATGTGCGATCCCACATATTATTAGCAAACTTCATAAAAATAATAATTATTGACCTAAAATATGATTTTTTGAAAAAGTCAAATTTCAATATAAATTAAGAAACAATATTAACAAGTGCAAGTCCAATATATTTGTAAATGAATTGAATTCCAATCGAATAAAGTACAAAATATATAAGTGTTTCTCATATATCTTTAGAACGTCAAATATAAGAAAATGCGACTATACATATTTTAGACCAAGTAAATACTTTCTTAAATCAATCAATAACAAAATACACTATATATATGTATGATTCATATCAAATGCACTTTAATTACAAAGCATCAAAGTCTTTAATTTGACCCTACATTCTACATAAAATACAAATCATTTCATTTTGATCCTCACCTCGTCTATAACAAACCCAAACCCTTTTATTACAAAGCATCAAAGTCTATAATTTGACCCTACATAAAATACAAATCATTTCATTTAGCTCCTCACCTCTTAGTTATAACAAACCCAAACCCTTTTATTACAACAAATCCTATCATATTACATTTCCCTAAAACATACAAACATGTGTCCTTTTCTATTTTTTTCTCTCAATAATTTTAATTGTAATCCACCTCACTTATCATTATCAAATCATATCAAATCACTTTTTCATCCCCATTCGAGCAATGGGCCCCACCCCTTTATTTTGACAAACGCATAAATCCACTGCAAAAATAAAGATGGAAAAAAATGGACCTCTCACTTTTGACTGTTGCATCACTGATCACACACTGAATTATAGGCACAATATTATTTATCACTCCAAAAAATAATATTATATTATTACACAAAAATATCTGTATTAATTATTCACTCAAACAAACATGAAATTAAAATTAAACATAAACAAAAAACATGAAAACAATTATGCTTTGATACACATACACAATCTTGATGCATTTATATTACTCATTACCTTGTACTGTATATATAATAGCATCACTACGAATCGTACGATTATCGGTTGGACTCAGGGTTCGGGCCGCTCGGGACTTCATGGGCCGCTGCGCCGAAAACCCGGCTCATATCTTCTTTCGACGTTTTGGGCCCGTTATTATCGAGGGTGGCGGCCTCTCTCGCTACCGAGTCTTGATATTCCGAACGAGGGGCGTTTTCGTCTTCTGAGGTTGAGGATGAAAAGAGAGGCAAGATCAAGAGGAAGAGGATGATTGTTGGAAGCAGAGTTTTAGCCATGAAATTGTGACCAAGAAATTGTATCCACACCCCCCAATAGACCACCAGAAGTCAATATCCATGAACCAACTGAACCTCCAAATTTGAACAAGGTTTTTTTGTTTTGTTTGGAGTGTGTTAATAAGACCACATGGATTGATGTTTGAATGGCTTGGTAAGTAAAGTATGGTCATATATATGAATATCTTGTATACTATTATTGTTGTTATATGTTTTTTTCTTTATATGATAGACCATATTTTATAAATATTTGCACATTGGTACCCTAAGTTTTCAAGTATTAAGGGTTTGTTCACATTTGGTGCAAGTGTAAAAAAAAGTCAAAAGTTTTGATTTTGAACAATGTTGAAATTGGGGGTGTAATTTCCAATGTGTAAATATAAATAGAGTTAGTTATAAAAAAAAGCTAGTCAAAATATTTGGTTTGTAACAATGTTGAAAGTGAAAGCATTCTCACTTAAAGAAAGTTCCGTCTTAAAATCAATTGGTGATAAGAGGTAACAATTCATGACACTCGTATATAGGTTAGAGTTTAATCTCATAGTTATTCAACGTCAGACAATTTACAAGTGAATCTTTCGACAAACACGTCCTCTACAATCTTGAATCTTTCGTCAGTTGTCGCGTGGTTTAATCGATCGACGGTCGACAACAGCGTCGCCTCATCAGAAAATTCGACGTTGAAATATTTCTCGAAAACGCGTTAATTTAGTAAACAAATCTTTCAAATTGACATTGATATGTATTCATCCAACAAGGTCAAGTTAGTAAAAGGTGTAAAAAAAAAAGTGGAGTAGGAAATAAAGCAGTTAGAAAGTATTTGCATAACGATGCACTGACTGACTTTTTCTCGTTGGACTACTTGAGAAATCTCTGTTTCTTTTTTTTTTGTTTTGTGGGGCAAATTCATTTCAAAAACGTATTGATGTGAAATGCTTTTGTATGTATTATTTAAGCTCACATCATATTCATATCTTGTATGAAATAAAGACGATGCAAAAGAAAGCAATCATGTGGGGTTTGAGCTTGCATGAAAATTTTCAGCACATGTCTCCTTGATTGGAAGCATCCGGTCCCCACCATCCTTTGATCACAAGGTGTCTCGGTACTCCGAAACTGTCGATATAGACGTGTTATGGCGTAGTACGTAGAGCTGGGGATTTGGGCTGGACTTGCCCAACCGACCTGGCCCATTGGGCCTTTAATTTATTTGAGCCCAGCCCGGGCTGGGCTACCGGGCCACTAAGCAAAAATGACCGAATTTTTTAAATAAATAAATTATTATTATTAAAAAATATTATTTATATTTTTTAATATTAAATTAATAAATTAATAAAATAATATATTAAAAATTATAAATATGAAAAAAAAATCGTCGGCCCATTGAGCCAAAATCAGCTCCGGGTCGTTTAGCCCATTACGGGCCAGCCCAAGAAAGCCCGATTTTTTGGCCCAACCTGGCCCATTGGTCTGACCATTCGGGCTGACAACGAGCCGGCTCGGAAGAAAAATTAACAGGCTCGAGTTCGAGCTCGATGAGCCGCTCGGGAGGGTGCCTGAGTTCGTCTCGCAATTTTTTTTCAATGCTCGAGCTCGATTAATTCAATTTCAGCTTGTTCGAGTGCCTCGACTCGTATTGCTCGAGTTCGACTCTATTTAAATAGCTCGAAAAGCTCTACTCGACTATATATATATACACATATAAAGTATATTTAATTAAAATACTATATATATTCGGTGGATCGCAAGTCTCGCTCAATTCTTTAAAATTAGTGCTCGAGCTCGGCTTGTATAAAATAATGCTCAGCTCAATTCTTCAATATTGGTGCTCGACTTGTATAATATAATGCTCGACTTGAGCTCGAGCATGAGATTTATCCGAACTCGAGTCGAGCGTTGACTCGAGCAGAACTGTTCAGCCCTACCAGTCCTAGTACGTTTTATGTTATCTGATAAACAATACAGTATATATATGTTATTTGGGTAAGGTTTGAACTGTGATACAACTTTACAATGGGGGAATGAGTTTTCTAAGACAAGCAATAATCGATAATCGAATTACACCGCTGCCTTCCACTCACTCATCGACACAAGTTTGTACACAGATTTACGAAGCGGGGATGAGGTCAGCACGAGCAGTGGAAGACCGAATTGCCGAAGCACTTGGCCTTGTTTGCTATCTTCTTCACCCCTGTTTCACCATAATTAGCAGAATTCACGGCCATCGATGATATGTGTGCTCTGTGCATCGTGTTGATATCCGGCGCCTGGAGTATCGTCTTGTTCCCAGACAACGCCCACTGCATTCCCCATATCGAAAGCGGCCTCATATAGATCAGCGATCGGAAGTGCCCGTCCATCGTCCAACCTTCCGGAGTCTGAAACGCATATCTAGAGAAAAGCAAACAGTCATAACTCATAAGAAATACGAATTTTCTTAGATGTCCAACTACTTTTCTGTCCCAACTAATATGCACACTTTTCTTTTTTTAGATGTCTCAACTAATTATCCACACTTGCAAAGAAAATACGATTTTTCACTTCAAAATACAATTTTATCCCTATTTTCTTATCAAAATTTTAAATTACTCACAATTTAAAAATACATTTTTTACCATATACTTTACCCTTTACTTTTGTTGTTCAAAAAGTCAAACCGTAACATTCTTTTTTAATCTATGTGTCGATCAACCAGTGCATAAATAGTTAAAACGAAGATAGTATAACTTACCCATATCCCTCTTCGGACCATCCGGCGGTGAATATCCCTTCCGCCGTGGCAAAACCTTGCTCCTCCATTCCGGCATGAATCATGGCGGCAGCCGCCCCATACGTGACCCCCGTCCAAATCTCCCTCGACTGCATACACGTCTCGTCCACCTTCCCGTTCGGGTGCATCCCGTTCACCGCCCCCATCCTCCCCCCTCGAACCTTCATCACATTAAAGTCGTAAACTTTCTGAAGCGCGCTCTTAATCTTCGACCTCTCGAACAAATCCGGCAAGCCCGAAGCCGCCGTGTACCACTGCCCCGCCAGCTGGTCCGCCTGGATCGACTTGCTGTTCCCGCTCGACCCGCTGTCGTAATTAAAATACGACCCGTTCCACAGCTTCTCCTCAAACACCCCCTTCGCTTTTACGAATTTGCCCCTGCACTTCGACGCGAAAGCCTCGTCCCCCAGCTGGTCGGCCATGGCCGCTGCCGCCTGGAGGGCGGCCAGCCAGAGGGACCCGCAGTAGGCGCTCACCCCGTGGACCGTCCAGGTGTCGTAAGTTTGATCCGGGAACCCGTCGTTCTCGATGAGCCCGTCAAAGTCTCGATCGAACTGCTCCATGTACTCGATCGAGGCTCGAACCGACGGCCAGACTGAGGCGGCGAACGAGAAGTCTCCGGTGGCGGCGAAGTCTCGGTAGACCTGAAGGACGAGTCAAGGGTTGTTAGCTCAGTTTGATTGAGCAGTTGAATTGAAGACCAATTCAAAAATTAAAAAAAAAAAAAAAAAAAACGAAGTCTCGGTAGACCTAGAGGACGAGTCAAGGGTTTTTAGCTCAGTGGTTGAGCAGTTGAATTGAAGACCAGTTCAAAAAAAAAAAAAAAAAAGACCTGAAGGACGAACTTCGGGTTGAGGTCTTTCCAGCGGCTGGTGTCGTGGATGTTGTAGGCGTTCATCTCGTGCCAGGGGTCGTGGGTCCCGAGGTCGTGTGGGACCGCACCTTTGACTTTGCGGATGCCGGAATTGCCCTCGGCGAGGAATTTGACTTTCCGGGTGTCCTCGGAGAGGATGGCTCGAGCGAAGTCGAGCTGGATGCTGAGCTCGATTTTGGGGAAGAGGGCGAGGAGGGCGAAGGAGGCGTAGAAGTGGACGTCGTACGTGCACCACATGATGTATTCTACGCCTTCTAAGTAGAGGAACCTGCCCACGTCGTTGTTGTTGTCGTTGTTGTCTGTGGGCCCGGCGGGAGTGCTCAGCTCGTCTTCTTTCTTGTTGTCTGCATATATAAAAAGCAGAAGTAGCATGATTTCACATATGAAAACTGGAGACAGTGTAAGGATGTTTTCATATTATCTGATGAAGTATTCAGAAACAGAACCGAAAAATGGGCGAACAGACGAAATTCAGTAAAAAAACTATGATACAACAAAGGAGTGATCATAATCAAAGAAAACGGAAATAGAGGTGGATTAGTACCGATCCAAACAGTTCCGCCCGCAACTAGAAAATAAAGCTCATTGAACAGGGTGAATTTGTACCTACAAAATAACATGAAGCGAGTAAACCAGAAGATTAAGACATGTGTTCATTTCAAACTCATCCAGTTCAGCTTGATTAAGTTCGTCTCAAAATAAATTAAAATAAAATAAATAAAAAATAAAGTGAATTAATAATTTCAGGTATACAATTACAATTAACGCTTAATTATTATTATTCTTTTTATAAAAAATCAATTTAGTTCACTTCTTTTCAGATCAGATTCAGTTCGTCCATATTTCAACCATTGCTTACCATTCAGGCAGTCGATCATCTTTAAGAATAGGGTTTTGCCATTTTTCGATCTCTTCCTCCCAGAGCATATAATCTGGTACAAATTCAAAAACACAAAGGCATAAACCCATTGAAATTTGTTTACTTTACGAGTAAACGCAAGGAGGGGAAGCACTCACTCGTAAGTGAATCATGCACCAAGTCCTTTGCAGACATTTCAGAAGTGCCGTAGTATTTGGTATACCTCCTGATCTCACGATGAAAACGAATGTAAAGAAAGCAATAAAAGAAATGATCGGATTTCATAAACCAAGCAACGTGAAGTCATGAGTTACCTATTATACGACTTTCCCTTGCAGAATCGAACTTTAGGAGAAGACCAAGCAACAGAAAACGCGATCGTGCACTTTCCATGAGGTTCCACCCACGTAGAAGCAGAAACCGCAGCACAATGCGTTTCGCCAGGTGATGATGTCATGCTGGGTCCCTTGCTGAAGTTCTCTCGATCAAAGTGCCCATCCTAAACGGCTTTCAGAAAAATTAGCTTACAATACGAAACGAATAAAGAAAAAACATTTTTCATTACCTGCTCCATCGTACCCCACATGCCTTTCGCTGTTACACAGCTTCCATCGTTCAGGCCAAAGCAAGGCAAAACCGACACATTCACATTCTGAGTTTCGCATGCGGCGATTGCAAAAGTCACGGGAGGGTTATCTTTCGCGGTCCTGCACGCGATCGATGTTATTGAAAATGTAGTAGTGCCAAATTTAATATCACATGTCGATTGCATGTTTAATATCAGACGAAACAAGCAAACACGATATAGTCTTCTCCGATAAAAACAGTTCCTTCTGAGCACGATTAAATTGTCAAATTAACAAGCAGACGAAGTTTTCTAGATTGAGATCTTGAAAAAAAATACTCTCATTGGGAAAGTATCGCGTTGATGGCTCGATTTCACATGCCAATTCGGAAAATCAGACAAAGAAAACATGCAAACCAACCGTCATATTTTTTACTACAAGGAATGGTGACTTGCTTGTGATGTAGCAGCACGCCTGATACTCCATCTTCAGCACTACCAAAATGGATAAATAAATAAACAAATAAATAAATGCAAAGAAAGATTGAAAGAAAGGATAAATGAAACACTAGTGTGTTAGATATACTCACGTAAATGGCTCGTTCACATGATCTCCTGATAGATGTGAGATACCTCCGATAGAATTCTGCATTCAATTGAAGAGTACTGACTGAGAATCAGAGGCACTTATATTGCCATATTTACTACAACTATCGGTAGAAACCACTCACCGCCCAGGTAAAAAGCAGGCTGACTTTAGCCCTATCCTTACCGGTGTTCACCAACTACAAAAGATAATAAATGAAGGATGAACGTGAAAAAGAACACAGAGAAAGAAAACAATGAGTGCAAATATACATACAGTGTAAACAAATACAGCTGTAGGAAGACTGCTCTCCCGGTAGTTATGTGGTATAAATGGCGATATCTGCCGACACGAAATTTTCAATTCTGGATCTGGTTCGCCTGTAGGAATAAAAAAAATGTACTAAGGAACATGGTTCATCCAAACACTTTATCAGAAACAACAGCTCTGTAGTTAGTTACCGTCGTAAATCGTCCACGCCCTTGGAAATAGGGCGTGATATGTGGAATGCTGACCCGTCAAATTCCATCCCCATGATGATATACCGTGGTCACTAGACTTCCTGCCAGAAAAGACGTAATCAAATACATTATTTTATTTTCTCACGAGAATATAATACTATAAAAAGTTCAGAATAGGAATAGACGTAAGCTGCTGAGTTCCATACCCTATACCTTCGTGCTGGCCAGGAGCAAGAACGGATGCATACTTTTTGTTCCCTCCGTCCCGTGATATGAAAATCTGCTCAATTTGGAATAATTAGGCTGTCAAATGTAACAATGCACAGATGCATACTTTTTGTTTGTTTTTTAATTCGAATTTATTTAAAAGTAGGGACTAGGAGTGGGAACGGATTCAAACTTACTACTTTTGTTAACTAAAGAAATAACAATGTGTATGTATGAAAAAATTAGTCGAAGAGAAGGGATTTACAGAGAATTGGTTGGCCATCATTGGAGAAGTCTCGCATGTACCGGGAAGTATTTGAAAATGCCTAAACTCCCCTCTGAAACCTCTTGATATGCTACCACTTCTGTAACATCAAATCCATGACAAAAGTCAATACTGATGGAAAGTGAGAGAAAACGAGAAGATACAGCATGTTTGACTTTGACTTACCCCATCCCACCTAGCGGAACGCCTTGTGTTGCAGAAGGTTTGCAACTTTCCCGAGTAAATGGATTTATAGGCGCTTTCTGTAACATAAGAGCAAAACAAATCAGTCAAGTTTGTGTGTGTGTGGTGTGTGTTCAAGGAAATAGGGAATATGGAGTTACTCTTCCATATGATGCCTCTTCTCGCACGTAATGCCAGAGACGTATTCCGAGCCGAATCTAACAATCACCGCAAATTGTGTCAGGAAATATTCACAAAAACTGGGCAGGGTGAGAGGTTGAGAGTCGATTACCATTTTTATGGCTTCAGTGAATGTGATACTGAATTCTTTAAGGAGACTAGCATGGCTATTTAATTTCCGTCTCAACGCATGCTCGGGAGGGGCAGCACTGTCGATATCCAACTGTTTGAAGCAAAACTTACGATAATTAAAACGGGCCTATAAAGATATCTGTTTTACTTCCTTGTTCTTCAATTAAACTACACTCAGATTCATCGGCTCTCCGAATTTTACAGAAACAAAATAAAATCGCAAAAACCCAGTAAGGTTCTAACAAAACATGTGTTTTTTCAGGTTTCTACCAAACTCATTTAGCACTGCATAGTTCACTACAACAGTTAGATCACATGAAATTAGCAGATAACATAGCTTCTTCGAACAAAGCACGATTCGATTTATCGCGAGAAAAAAAAACAGTAAGACTATAGCTGAAACAGAGGAATCAGAGAGCTTACCAACTGCAAAGTCGTTCGATTTATGTACTCTTCCGGAGGCCATGAATTCTTCCTAAAATGAAACAAATTCCCACTCACCATTTTTCCACTTTCCCTAAAAACTCTTGTTATCTATCTAAGCCCGAGGAATCAAGATTGGATTTTTATTCGAAAATTATCAAACTTAATAATACGGAAAAATCAAATCAAAATCAGTTAAAGGAAAAGAAACCCAAAAGTGCAAAATTCACTCTCCCTCAAATGGAAAAAAAAACCTTTAAAGCTAACCCACTTTTCGGTTTAGAACTCTTAAGCCCTATGGCTATGGATGCTTAGAATCTCAAAAAAAAAAAAAAACCCGTTTGCTAAAAATGGGATTGCGAGAGCGAAAATCTTGGGGATAATTGGATTGGTTATTAGCGTTTTTTTCTAGTTTCTTATCATGGATTTTGTTGGAAAAAAATAAGAAATAGAAAAAAGGGATTTTTATTGTACTATTTTATTTTTCTTTAATTACTGGTTTATTAGATGGAGAAAAAAAAACAGAGGAGGCACCACCTGTAAAAAATGGATGTATGCTGAGTGCCAGGTGGGGCCTGACATAATATGAGTCAATATCCACTCTCTCCGCATTTTTTTAATCAACCGAAATAATAGTCGGTGTGTGGAATGGATTGGTCGGCATTCGTTGGCCCATCGATAAATCAAAATCGTAAAATTTTGTATCGAGTCGTAAATAGAGTTAAAATTGACGTGACGAAACAATGTAATCGTGGTAGAAATGTAGTTGTGAAATATAAGTAAGACGATCCGCCCTGACGAATCACTTTTTAAAGATTTCTAGATGGTTGAGAATTGTATAAATGTGTGTTATATAAAAGTATACAATTAGATTTTTGATTTAGGAGATGTAAAATGTTGACCATATTTGATAAAATGGATTTTCAAAGATGTTGAAAAAGGAGCACAAAATTAATGGCCAAAAAGGTTAGGCGCGCAACCTACTAAAATTTGTGTGTTATTTGAGCAATAATTCATTAAATAAATTATAGAAAAATTATGTGCCATTAATTCAATGTCTTTTGGTTCTATGCCAAAAAAGAATCAAAAAATTATTTTTAAAATTGAATTTATTATTTTTATATTTGTTCATACTTCATATATTACAAATTAGATTGGGCTAGTGGGATGAATTTGGGCATGAAGTGTAGAATTAGGCTGCTCGGATTGATCTGGGCTTGAAGATTGGGGTGGTTTTGACTTTTGGGCTGAGATTTTGTATGGACTGTGCCGAGCAGGCTGGTGGGCTGGAAAAGGTGAACTTGAGTCCAGCCCGACATTTAGAAAATACAGTAATTATTTTATTTTTTTTACTTACTAGTTACTATTATTTTATTTTTTAAATTAAAATACATTTTTATCTATTATTTTTTATCAAAAAGTGTATAATATTTTATTTAATATGTGTATCTGTGATTACCACATAATTCTATTGTAATTTCCTTGTAATTAAAGTCAATCAATTACATAGATACTTAATTAAAAAGATTATTTTCATGTTTAATTTAACCTTAAGTAGTTATAATGAGCTAATAAATAAATACCAAATATTTATTTTTCAAATTATAAAGCAACCAGATACCAATATCTTTATATAAAAAATTTCATTTACTTCCATTATGAAAAATTACTCAATTATTATTACAATTTACTGTAATTTTTGTTCAATGAATTGTATGACAATATTATAGCAAAAAACATTTAAATTTTACTATCATAGTATGATTTCACTGCTATAAAACCCTTGCCCGAGTTTTCTTTCGACTTCATATTGATTTCTCACCATGGTTGCTTATCAATTCTCTCGGATATTCAATCTTTCTACCTTAGCAACTATTTTATTCCTCGTGACAAATCGCGTTTCATGTTCTCGTGTGAAATCCGAATTGATCGATGACTTCTTTTTAGATTCTTTTGGCGATGGTTTCTCAGATGCAGTAGCAACATGGTATGGGGACGCAAATGGAGCAGGAAGTGGTAATCAAAATCGAAAATTTACGATCTCTAATTTTTGGTTTATTACGAAATGACCCTTGAGGTTTTTCATATTCGCAAAAAATGCTGCAACTGTAATTTTGTTTAAATCATAGGAATATTTTGATTTTATTTTTCTACAATCGAAAAAATGTGCAACCCTTCAATCGGGGAATTTTTGTAATTTTATAATTTTATCGGGGAATTTTTGTAATTACCCAAAATATAGGCGTTTTTTTTGTAATTATACGTAATTAAATTTGCAGGCGGAGCATGTGGGTTTGGTGATGACGTCGGCAGTGCTCCTTACCACGGTCTGATAACCGCCGGAAATCAATTTCTATTTAAATCCGGAAAGGGTTGTGGCAATTGTTTTCAGGTATTGTTCGTTTCGTTTGTTCGATTTTATGATTAATTGATTGTTTCTTAGATTTTTATAAATCTTGTAAAAGGTGAAATGCACCGAAAAATCGTATTGTTCCGGAAACGCAATTACCGTCACACTCACAGACGAGTGCCCGGGTAGTTGCAACAACGAGCACGTTCACTTCGACTTGAGCGGTAAAGCCTTTGGGTACCTAGCCAAATCCGGTCAAGAGCAAAATTTACGACAACTTGGAAGAATCAATATCCTATATCAAAGGTAACCATTTATTTATTTTTCTGTTAAAAAAGTTTGACAACTTCACATTTATATTAGTGAGCTAGTCTGAATATATTTTTCATGCAGTGTGCCATGCAAGTATAATGTTGGGATCACAATCAAGATTGACTCGGGATCAAACCGTAACTATCTAGCTTTCGCGGTAGAGTCTGTCGATGGAGATGGTGACGTCGGTTCTGTTGAGATATCGTCTTCGAATTCCAATGGATGGTTGGCAATGCAACAGTCTTGGGGAGCGACGTGGAAAGTTGGACTACCCGAAGGAATACGTGGACCTTATTCAGTGAAAGTCACAACTATCGAATCGAGACAAACATACATCAAGACGAACGCGATTCCTGAGAATTGGGCTGCCGGGGCTCATTATCGTGTTTGAGCTAGCTAGCGGATGAACGTACGTACGTAGGGTCGATGAAGATAAAACTACATATATAGTATGTAGTTATGTATTGTAACGCAACAATTCAGTTCCATAATAATGTTTTTTGGTGATAACATATTTTCCGTTATCCCTTCTTCCGATCAACGATTTAATATTGTCAATGAAAGTTCGTCGATCTGTATTTGCAATGAATTTTTTGATCCGCTTATAAATTTTAGTTTTGATTAAAATAGAACTATCCTAATACATCATGTTGATAGAAGGTCGTTTTATTAAGAAGTATTTAAGGAAAACGGTATGTTGGTATTTTAATTTATAATTCATACCCCATAAATTACACTTCAAAATTAAGGATAATATTTTTTAAATTATTTTATTAATAAGTGTAATACTAATTTTATAAACAACTAATTATAATTATAAGTGCTCATTTTCCAAAATTTCCCTTTTATAAACTCATTTACTATCTTTAAAACATTTCATATTTAGTAGATTTTATTTAAATGTACTACAGTAGAAACTCCTTACAGTCATATGTTGGGATCGGAAAAAAATATTACTATAGAGAGTTATTCTTATAAAGAGTTTTACAAAATAAAAATAATTTTTTCTATAAAAAATAATATAAATATAAAAATAATATACATACAATATTATCTATTTTTAAATCCACAAAATCAATTTCATAGTTTTGAATAATAAAATTTGGCCATATATGTGTAAAAATTGTGCTTAACATACAAATTGAATAAAATATTAATAAATCTAAAGACTATAAACTTTGATCATATACTATATATTATTGATTTTGATAAATATTTCAAGTCATTTTAAACATGTTATTGATTTTAATAAATAAAAACATTATTAATAAATATTTTTATTATATATTAATCATTTATTCCTATATAGAGGTATAAATCCTTAAGACGAGAACTTAAAAAATGTATGACTTATGACAATGTGAAGTTTATTCCTATTTATAACTGTTCCCAAGTTGGGACTTAAATTTTTTTATTACTATAAGAAGTTTATTCCTATATAGAGTATTACTATATAGAGTTTCTACGTTAATTAGCTTTAGTCCACACAAATTACAATTACTATCTCTTGCATTCAAAATTATCCTATTACACATATGATTAATCTTACTCGAAATACTATACTTGAAACTTTTGATTTAGTATTTTAGTATCATTTTCTAAAATGATTTAAATTGCAATACAGTATATTCTATTCTCCTTTTACATGGTGAGTATACCATTTGAGTACACTATAAAATCTAAGCCGTGCATCATGTACCACAACACCAACGTTTTCTTTCGACTACTGCATTTTGTTTTTACGAGTTAAGCAACATGTTCACATCTCGATGTTTTCGAACCTTCGATTTTTTCGCTATAGTAACAACTCTATTTTTCTTAACAAATAATCACTATTGTTTTTGTCTGGAGGATTCCAACCCGATCAATATTGGCTATACAAATCAAACGGTTTCTCACAAGCTGTAGCAACGTGGTACGGCCCTGCGACCGGAGGAGGAAGTGGTATTTAACTATTCGTACTCTTTTTTTTTATCAATTCAATTAATATATAATTTTAATTTGATCGTAAAATACAATTTTGTCCTCACTTTTGGTTCAGGCGGAGGATGTGGTCTCGCCAGTGATGTGAACAACCCCGCCTACAATGGGCTGACAATGGCCGGAAACCAATTTCTATTTAAATCGGGATGGGGTTGCGGGGTTGTTATTGGGTGTGTGTTCGTTGTCTTTCGGATTTTCGATTCCATAAATACGACGGATCATCGACATACATTATTCATTTGTTTTTTATAATTTAGGTACTATGCACGGAAAACCAATATTGCTATGAACATCCGATCACCGTAACACTCACGAACGAGTGTCCGGGAAGTTGCAACAACGAACACATTCACTTTGACTCGAGCGGCAAATCTTTTGGGTTCTTGGCCAAAAGCGGTCAAGATAATCAACTACGAAATTTGGGAAGAATCAATATTCAGTATCAAAGGTAAACGAGTTTTTTTTTGGTATGTATTTCAGTGCATATTTTTCTTAATTTACGTGTGACGCTTTTTGCAGTGTGCATTGCCATTACAATGCACGTATTACGTTCAAAATCGATTCGGGTTCCAACCGTTACTAGGGAAAATATCATATTTGGTCCTGTCTGGATGCCATTTCCAATAAGTAGTCCTTTATCTTATAAAATTATTAAAATTAATCCTTTTACTGGCTACACAAGGTTAAATATGACGTGGCAATTGGTTGACTCATTCAACCAGTAATTGTGTGAAATAATTTAAATAAATAAATAATAAATGGATTTATAGGATTAACAATGACTATACAAAAATAACAAACTACCTATCCACTACACCACCCACTACACCATAAAAACCAAATTGAAAACATTGAAACATTAATATATTTATTCTACTACTGAGTATTATTATAAAAATAAAATAAATACAAAATTTAATTACAAATAAATTTAATATTATATTAAAAATAAAATAATTATCAAATAAAATTAAAAACAAAATGTAAATTAATTAGTAAATAATTAATTATTTTCATTCATTATTTTTTTGATTATTAATTAATTAATAAATTAAAATAATAAATTATTAAATTTAAATTATTTTTTTAATGCTATAATTTTAGTTATTAAATTTTTTTATTAGTATACTTTTACGTTTAATTAATTAATACATGTAAACTAATTAATTAATTAATACATGTAAACTAATTAATTATTAAATTTAAATTTATTTTCCAATTTATTAACTTTTATTATATTTTTTTGATAATTTTTTTTTATTAATTTATTATCAAATTTAAATTAATTCGTATTAACTTAATTTCAAAGTTATAATTTTTTTAATTAATTAATCATTAAATATAAATTAATTAATAAATTGTTTATATATTTTTTTTAAATAAATTATTTTGTGATTGATTACTTAATTTAATTTAATGTATTTTATTTATTTATTATAAAACGATTTATAGTATATAATTATTTAATTGTTTATTTTTCAATTCAACTATTTGACAAAGTGGTAATTGAGTAGTTTTAGTTTTTTATTAGACATGAATTCGATTCCTAGGGATTATAATTTAATTTTTGGACTTTAACCTGTTGTAGCCGGTCAAAGGACCAATTTTGATAATTTTATAAGATAAAAGATTACTTTCTGTAAATGACACACAAACATGACCAAATGTGATATTTTCCCACCGTTACTATCTAGCTTTCGCGGTGGAATATCTGGTGGGAGACGGTGACATTGATGCTATAGAGATTTATCCTTCGAACAGAAGAGTGTTGATCATGCAAAAATCTTTCGGTGCGACATGGAAAGTCGGACTTCCCGAGGGAGTAAGTGGTCCGTATTCTGTCCAAGTGACGACTCGTGAAACGCGAAGAAGTTTTTTTGCGAGAAACGTGATTCCGGCTAACTGGTCTCCGGGACAATACTATCACGGTTGAGAAAAAAAATCTAAGAGTTGAGATGTTGGTTTTAATGTTACATTATATTAATTTTTATATATATATATATAATAACCAGCAGAATTTTGAGTACATTTTGGGGCAGTTAAAACTTTGAAAATTTGAACATTAAAATCACACCATATCATAAATTTAACACACCATATCATAAATTTAACGTTGATGAAATAGGAATATCTATAAGACCGCTTTAAATTCGTTTATGAGTTGTGTAAATACTATATCAGGGTGATTGAGATACACGGAAAATGATGAAAAATATGATAATTTGTTTGAAACCAATTGTGTATTAATTATGTATTATAAATATTTTTATTTTATTAATATTATTTATTTAATCAGTTAAATCATAAATTTACTTAAATGATGACTGCATTGAAATACAATAATAATACAACATTTACAAAATATAGTATATTAAAATATTTTTTTAGGGTTAATTGTATTTTAGTATTTGAATTTAAGTTTTTTTTTTTGGTATTGTACTATTTGAACTTTTTTTTTGACACATTAGTCAATGACCGTTCGAATTTTGCATTTACATATTTGAATATTCGGAATCCGACAACACGAGCATAATTACAAAAATACTACTACAATTCACGTTAGTGTCTCATGACACTGAATTTCGCCAAAAATTTGAATATGGCAGTTACTGATGTGTGAAAAAAAAAGTTCATGTACAAAATACAAAAAGATCCCCTCAGATGGATTATTATTTATCAAAATTCTTAGTAGTGTATTTGCTTTTGTTTCTCTCAATTATTTTTATATCATTTCAAGATTTTTAGGTTGGATATATATATTGATTGTTAATTTAATTTATCTATATTTCTTTGCCATATTTTTATTCGTACTTTAAATCAAAACAAATTTTATTAGACGCCTTACCGAGTTCATAATAACATATTCATCAACGATCAACTACTACAAAAACATTAAAAAAGTTTTAACTATAAAAATATTTTTTATACTAAATATTATATCTTCTACTATATATAATATTTATAAAACATACAATTAAAACCAAACTAATTTCTATAGTAACTTGTATATAATTTTTCACAATCTCAATATCAATTTAAAGTAAACTTGTCACTATTACTGTAGTATGTGTTTCTAAGTATTCTCAACAAATTACATATAAAATTGAATATTATTATTAATAAATATATAGTTTCAAGGTTTATTGTCGTTTAAGAGAATGGGTATATGAAAATTAATAACCTTTTATATTATCATATTTTAAAACCTAAAGTTTAATTTATATTTTCGCAAATACATATTAGAAAGTTAACGAATGTGTCAGGGTTGTTAGCTTAGTTTGTTGAATACTTGAATTGAAGACTTGGTCCAAGGTTCGAACCCAAGACATTGTAATTGACCTTGACAAAAAAAAATTAATTAATAATTATTTTATTTATATCTTAACTGTCTTTATTTTCAATTTAATTGACCTTGACAAAAAAAAAATAATTAATAACTATTTTATTTGTATCTTAACTGTTTTTATTTTCAATTTATTTGTATACAAAACATAAAAATTATTATTTTAAAATTCTTTTAAAGTAAACTTGACACTATCAAAAACATAAAAATTAATGTTTTAAAATTCTTTTAAAGTAAACTTCACTATCCATATAATTGTATCTGAACTGTCTTTATTACATTGCAATTGATACATATAATTTTCAATTTATTCGTATTTATAATGATACAAAACATAAAAAATAATGTTTTAAAATTCTTTTAAAGTAAACTTAACACTATCAATATAATTGTATCTTAACTGTCTTCATTTTCAATTTATTGGTATTCATAATGATACAAAACATTAAAATTAATGTTTTAAAATTCTTTTAAAGTAAACTTAACACTATTAATATAATTTATTCGTATTCATAATGATACAAAACATAAAAATTAATGTTTTAAAATTATTTTAAAGTAAACTTGACACTATCAATATAATTTATATTGGTAAGTACTCTCAACAAACTACCTATCATGAAATCAATCTCAACAAAAAATTAAATAATTTTTCCATTTTAATTTTTTATTCGTGTATCATTTATATGACATAATTAAGAGCCCGTTTTGGACGAACTTATTTAAAAGAGCTTATAAGATATTACCTCTTATAAGTTGTTTTAAGAACTGATAAACTGTTATGTGTTATTTAAACTGTTTATGTGTTATCATTAATAACTTCAAGGGTATTTTGGTCTTTTATTGTTTAAGTTATAAGAGCTTATAAGTTGTTTAAAAAAGAGTATCTCCCCTTACTTTTTTTAAACAACTTATAAGCTGTTAAACAATTTATTTTTAAGTTTTTTAAGATTTTTTTTAAAAAAGTTTACCAAACAAATTTTAGAAACTTATAAGCTCTTAAACAGCTTATAAACTGTTTTAAAGAGCTTATAAGCTCACCAAACATGCTGTAATTACAACAATTTTTTCATTAATAGGGTAACAAAATAAAAATTAAAGTTTTAAAATTCTTTTAAAGTAAGCTTGACACACTATCAATATAATTTATATCGGTGAGTACTCTCAACAAACTACCTATCATGGGTTCATTTTCAACAAAAAATTAAATAATTTTTCTATTTTAATTTTTCATTCGTGTATCATTTATAATATGACATAATTAATTACAACAATATTTTCATTAATTGGTAACAAAATTAAATTGTAAGCTCCTTTTACATGGTAATGTATACAATTTGAGTACTATAAATCTAGTCGTGCATGCAACCATAACATATCATATTTTTTTTTCAACTACTGCGTTTTGTTTTTACAAGTCAAGCAAAATGTTTACATCTCAATTTTTTCGAACTTTCAATTTTTTTTGCTATAGTAGCTACTCTGTTTCTCTTTACCAATGATCACTATTGTTTTTGTCTGGAGGATCCCAAACCAATCAATGGTTCTTTAGAATCAAACGGTTTCTCAATAGCAGTAGCAACGTGGTACGGACCTGCGACCGGAGGAGGAAGTGGTACTTAATTTATTTTTTTATCAATTCAATTAATATATAATTTTAATTTGATCGTACAATACAATTTTTTCCTCACTTTTACGCAGGTGGAGCATGTGGATTTGCGGATGGTGATGTGAACAACCCCACCTACAAAGGATTGACAGCGGCCGGAAACCAATTTCTATTTCAATTGGGCAAGGGTTGTGGAGGTTGTTATCAGGTATGTGTTCGTTTTTCTTTTGAATTTTTGATTCCATAGATCATCGATTTTTTTTATTTTTTTTTTAAAAAATGCTTGAACTAATTCATTATATTTTGATAATTTAGGTGCTATGCAGGGGATACCAATATTGCTCCGGATATCCGATCACTGTTACAATCACGAACGAATGCCCGGGAAGTTGCAACAATGAACGCGTTCACTTTGACTTGAGCGGCAAAGCTTTCGGGTTATTGGCCAAACGCGGTCAAGATTCTCAACTACGAAATCTCGGAAGAATCAATATTCAATATCAAAAGTAACCGACCGAGTCGATTTTTTTTTTTTATTATTTTGCATGCAGGTGTATATTTTTCATAATGTTCGTGTCGCGCTTTTTGTAGAGTGCCTTGCCATTACAATGCACGTATTACGTTCAAGATCGATACGGGATCCAACCGTAATTATCTAGCTTTCGCGGTGGAATATTTGGAGGGAGATGGTGACATCGGTGCTATAGAGATTTATCCTTCCAACATAGGAACTCTGAGGATGGAACAATCTTTCGGCGCGACATGGAAAGTCGGACTCCCTGAGGGAGTAAGAGGTCCGTATTCTGTGAAGGTGACGACTCGTGAATCGCGAACCTCGTTTTTCGCTAGAAACGTAATTCCGGCCAACTGGGCTCCCGGACAATACTATCATGGTTGATATCATGGTTGAGCTAAACTAATTACTTAATTTATGGTACTATGTATAACACATTTGTATCAAATAAGATTTCATATATGTTTTAATAATACAACTCTGGATTGAGTCTTTTTCTTTAAATGTATTTGTATTTTTTTTTTGTTCTTAATTTCTTAACTTTATCAAGTATCAATTATTTAACATGGCATTATAACAAATGACATAATTATTTAATTATTTTCAATAAATGGAAACTCATCATTTGATTTAGTTAGTATTTATTGTAGATTTTTTTTCCATTATTAACATGTAACTTCATCCAAAAGCTTATACCGTCTTACCTTGTTTCTGAACACTTGTTTTATGATGCTCCCACCATTGAATATCTCCTCGGACCTCGTCCTCCTTATGATCCTCCTACCGATCCCGTTAGTATTCTCGACCGTCGACGGGCCGGGCCGGGCCAGTTGGCGCGGCCTTCATCCGCTTTGATCTTGATTTTTTCTTTACTTATTTTCTTTGTACAATACCGGTCTTTTTGACACTCACTCGATTCTCCTTTCTTCTCGTCTTTCTTTTGGCTAAGGAACCAATTGCATAGGTTATATGATTTGATTTCCGGATATAGATCACTACAGTGTCTGCATTTATCGTCAATTTTCAAGGTAACAAAATTTTAAGCCTCGACACAATGCAATTTTCGACCACACGAAAGTAGCTAGCTAGATTGAATTAGTTACTTCAACTAATTGAGTGGTAAAGCCTTCGGTTACCTAGCCAAATCCGGTCAAGAGGAAAATTTACGACAACTTGGAAGAATCAATATTCTATATCAAAGGTAACTATTTTTTTTCTTTTTGAAAAGTTTGACAATTTCACATTTATATTAGTGAGTCTGAATATATTTTCCATGCAGTGTGCCATGCAAGTATAATGTTGGGATCACAATCAAGATTGACTCGGGATCAAACCGTAACTATCTAGCTTTCACGGTAGAGTCTGTCGATGGAGATGGTGATGTCGGTTTTGTTGAGATATCGTCTCCGAATTCCAAGGGATGGTTGGCAATGCAACAATCTTGGGGTGCGACGTGGAAAATTGGACTACCCGAAGGAATACGTGGCCCTTATTCCGTGAAAGTAACAACTGACGAACGCTATTCCTGAAAATTGGGCTGCCGGGGCTCACTATCGTGTTTGAGCTAGCTAGCGGTATACCATGAACGTACGGAGGGTCGATAAAAATAAAACTACATAGTACGTACGATGAGGTCATCTTTCGATTTCGTAGTTATGTATTGTAATGCAATAATTCAGTTCCATATATATTTTCTGTTACCCCTTCTTCTGATCAACGATTTGATAGTCAATGAAAGTTCATCTGTATTTGCAATGATTTTTTTGTTCCGTTTATAAATTTTAGTTATCTTATCTTTTGATTAAATTAGAACTATCCTAATATATATATCATGTTGATAGAAGGTTTTTTTATTAACTCATTTACTATCTTTATAACATTTTATATTTAGTAGATTTTATTTAAATCTACTAATTAGCTTTAGTCCACGCAAATTACAATTACTATCTCTGGCATTCAAAACCATCCTATTACACATATGATTAATCTCATTCGAAATACTATACTTAAAACTTTTGATTTAGTATTTTAGTATCATTTTCTAAAATGACTTAAATTGCAATATATTCTATTCTCGTTTTACATGGTGAGTTAACCATTTGAGTACACTATAAAATCTAAGCCGTGCATCATGTACCACAACACCAACGTTTTCTTTCGACTACTGCATTTTGTTCTTACGAGTCGAGCAAAATGTTCACATCTCGATTTTTCCGAACCCTCGATTTTTTCGCTATAGTAGCAACTCTATTTTTCTTAACAAATGATCACTATTGTTTTTGTTTGGAGGATTCCAACCCGATCAATGGTTCTTTATACAAATCAAACGGTTTCTCACAAGCTGTAGCAACGTGGTACGGCCCTGCGACCGGAGGAGGAAGTGGTACTTAACTACTCTTACTTTTGAGTACATTTTGGGGCAGTTAAAACTATTAAATTCTGAACATTAAGATCACACCATATTCTAAATTTAGAATTTAACGTTGATGAAATAGGAATAACTATAAGACCGCTTTAAATTCGTTTACGAGGTGTGTAAAAAGTAAAAACTATATCAGGGTGATTGAGATCACACAATATTCTAAATTTGAATATGTTAGTAACTAATTTGTCAAAAAAAAAGTTCATGTACAAAATACAAAAAGATCCTCTCGGATGGATAATTTATGAAAATTCTAAGTTGTATTGCTTTTGTTTCTCTTAATTATTTTTATATCATTTCAAGATTTGTAGGTTGGATATATATACTGAATGTTAATTTAATTTATCTATATTTCTTTACCATATTTTTATACGTACTTTAAATCAAAACAAATTCTATTAGATTCCTTACCGAGTTTATAATAACATATTCATCAACTACTACAAAAACATTAAAAAAGTTTTAACTATAAAAATATTTTTTATACTAAATATTATATATCTTCTACTATATATAATATTTGTAAAACATAAAATTAAAACCAAACTAATTTCTATAGTAACTTGTATATAATTTTTCACAATCTCAAAATATCAATTTATAGTAAACTTGACACTATTATTGTGGGATAGAATCATATTTCGTCCCTGGTCCTTTGGCTAATGTTCCGGCGAAAAATGGCACGAGAATTCTCTCCGTACGCCGGAAAGCTGAGCCAGTTTGCCACATCGTCACAATATGCCACCTCATCAAGAAGAAATGCAATCTAAAAATGTTTTGGATTTTGGGGGAAGATGGCACGAGAATTCACTCCGTACGCTGAAAATCTGAGTCAGTTTGCCACGTCGTCACAATATGCCACCTCATCAAGAAGAAATGCAATCTAAAAATGTTTTGGATTTTGGGGGAAGTAGAATTCAAACCCTGGTCATTCAATATGCCACCTCATCAAGAAGAAATGCAATCTAAAAATGTTTTGGATTTTGGGGGAAGTAGAATTCAAACCCTGGTCATTCAATGAAAAGATAGTAGCCCAAATGACTAGGCTACATTAATTACTTGAAATAATCTGTAATGTTAGTGTATATATACGTTATAAGCTGTAAGTATAAATTATGAATTACATAATTAATTAATAATTATCATATAAATAAAAATAATTATTTATATTAAAAATAATTAATAAAACATAAATAATTGTAATAAATAACAATCACGTAATAAATTATTTCGCTTATTAGCATAAAAAACAAAAAAAAAACATAATTTATTTAATTTACTATATACTCAATGTATTAAATAAATATGCACACTATCATTTTTTTGATGCGTCACTTATACCATTAAAAATAAAAATTATTATGCCTTTTTACATAAAAATATATTTTTACTACTAAAATTTGAAAAGTAAGAATATATTTGGAACTTACATAAAAATACATTTTTACTATTAATAATAAAAAAATAATCATATATATATATTTAAGTTTAAAAAAATATATTTATTTTTAAAGATATACATATTAAGTTGAAACATAAAAAAAAAAAATGATAGTATGTATAAGTATTTAATATATTTAGTATATAGTACATTAAATGAATTATATATATATATATATATTTTTTTATGTTAATAAGCGAAATAATTTATTACTGTGATTGTTATTTATTACTATTATTTATGTTTTATTGATTATTTTTAATATAAATAATTATTTTTATTTTTATGACAATTGTTAATTAATTATGTAATTCAAAATTTATACTTATAACGTATAATATATATATATATATATATATATATATATATATATATACTAAGATTACAAATTCTTTAATATGACTTACGTAGCCAAGTGGTTTAGGCCTTCATTTAATCCTTTAGTGACCGAAGATTGAATCCTACCATTTCCAAATATTTTAGAACCTCATTTGTTCCTAATTAGGTGGCATGTTGCCTAATTAGGTGGCATGTTGTGCTGAGGTGGCAATGTGAAGTATTTGCAAAATTATTGTATTAGTAAGTATTCTCAACAAATTACATATGAAATTGAATATTATTATTAATAAATATATAGTTCAAGGTCTAGTGCAATGTGAAATGAAATTGAATATTATTATTAATAAATATATAGTTTCAAGGTCTAGTGCAATGTGAAGTATTCGTAAGTATTCTCAACAAATTACATATGAAATTGAATATTATTATTAATAAATATATAGTTTCAAGGTTTAGTGTCTTTCAAGAGAATGAATATATGAAGATTAATAATCTTTTATATTATCATATTTTAAAACAAAAAGTTTAATTTTGTACGAGTATCCATATCGATTGGATAAAGAACCTTGTGCTCACATATAAGTTGGACAACCTTATCGTCTTAAAAATGCCTTTTAAAGTGTTATTGGCCCAACTTTGATATGGTATCACAGCAGGCCCAACACGATGTGGGGCCCCGGTCGATGGATTTTCTGACTGTGGGCACACCTGCCGATGGAATTTCCGGCCACGAGTAATTCCGATGGAATTTCCGGTTTACTTTTGAGGGGGAGTGTTAGAGTATCCCACATCGATTGGATAAAGAACTTTGAGCTCACATATAAGTTGGACAACCTTATCACCTTAAAAAGGTCTTTTAAGGTGTTATTGGCACAACTTTGACAAATTTATATTTTCGCAAATACATATTAGAAAGTTAACGAATGTATAAGAGTTATTAACTTAGTTGGTTGAACACTTAAATTGAGGAACTTCGTAATGATACAAAACATAAAAATTAATGTTTTAAAATTATTTTAAAGTAAACTTGACACTATCAATATAATTTATTTGTATTATTAATGATACAAAACATAAAAATTAATGTTTTAAAATTCTTTTAAAGTAAACTTGACACTATCAATATAATTTATATTGGTAATTAAGTACTCTCAACTAACTACCTATCATGAGATCAATCTCAACAAAAAATTAAATAATTTTTCCATTTTAATTTTTTATTCGTGTATCATTTATAATATGACATAATTAAGAGCATGTTTGCACGAACTTATTTAAAAGAGCTTATAAGATGTTACGTCTTATAAGTTGTTTTAAGAGCTGATAAGATGTTATGTGTTATGTAAACCGTTTGGATAAAATAGATATATAAACTTATAAGATGTTAATTTGTTAGGCAATTTAAGATCTGATATAGATAAAACTACCAAAAATAAATTATTATATATGAAAAAAATAATTAAAAATAATAATATTAATTAAATAATAAATTTTGAAGTTTTGTATATACATAAAAGGTAATAATTTTAAGGGTATTTTGATCTTTTATTGTTTAAATTACAAGAGCTTATAATTTGTTTAAAAAAAGTATCTTCCCATTACTTTGTTTTAAAAAGCTTATTTTTAAGTTTTTTTTAAATATTTTTTTAAAAGTTCATGACCAAACAAATTTTAGGAGCTTATAAGCTCTTAAACAGTTTATAAGCTATTTTATAGAGCTTATAAGCTCAACCAAACAGACTCAAATTACAACAATTTTTTCATTAAGGGGTAACAAAATAAAAATTAATGTTTTAAAATACTTTTAAAGTAAACTTGACACTATCGATATAATTTATATTGGTAAGCACTCTCAACAAACTACCTATCATAAGATCAATCTCCACAAAAAAATAAATAATTTTTTCATTTTAATTTTTCATTTCAATTTTTCATTGATGTATCATTTATAATGACATAATTAATTACAACAATATTTTCATTAATTGGTAACAAAATTAAATTGTAAGCTCCTTTTACATGGTAAGGTATACAATTTGAGTACTATAAATCTAGCCGTGCATGCATCCATGAACCATAACATATCATCTTTTTCTTTCAACTACTGCATTTTGTTTTTACAAGTCAAGGAAAATGTTTACATCTCAATTTTTTCGAACTTTTAATATTTTCGCTATAATAGCAACTGTGTTCTTCATTACGAATTATCACTATTGCTTTTGTCTTGAGGATTCCAAACCAATCAATGGTTCTTTAGAATCAAACGGTTTCTCGCTAGCGGTAGCAACGTGGTACGGAGATGAGACCGGGGGAGGAAGTGGTACTAAATTAACTATTTTGTTTTTTAATTTTTTTATCAATTCAATTAATATATAATTTTAATTTGATGGTAAAATATAATTTAGTCCTCACTTTACGTAGGCGCAGCATGTGGATTTGCTGATGGTGATGTGAACAACCCCACCTACAACGGGTTGACTGCGGCCGGAAATCAATTTCTATTTCAATCCGGTAGGGGATGTGGAGGTTGTTATCAGGTGTGTGTTCGTTTCTTTTCGAATTTTCAATTCCATGATAATCGATATATTTTTTTTTTTTAAATGCATGAACTAATTCATTATTTTTCGATAATTTAGGTGCTATGCCAAGGATACCAATATTGCTCCGGATATCCGATCACGGTTACAATCACGAACGAGTGCCCGGGAAGTTGCAACAACGAACCCGTTCACTTTGACTTGAGCGGCAAAGCTTTTGGGTACTTGGCCAAACGCGGTCAAGATTATCAGCTACGAAAACTCTGGAAGAATCAATATTCAATATCAAAAGTAATTAACGAGTCGATTTTGGTTTAGTTATTTTTGCATACTAATATATATATATATATATATATATATATATATATATATATATATATATATTTCTTAATTTACGTGTCAAATTTTTTTGTAGAGTGCCTTGCCATTACAAAGCACGTATTACGTTCAAGATCGATTCTGGATCCAACCGTTACTATCTAGCTTTCGCGGTGGAATATCTGGAGGGAGACGGTGACATTGGTGCTATAGAGATTTATCCTTCGAACAGAGGAACTCTGAGGATGGAACAATCTTTCGGCGCGACATGGAAAGTCGGAATCCCCGAGGGAGTAAGTGGTCCGTATTCTGTGAAGGTGACGACTCGTGAAACGCGAACCTCGTTTTTCGCTAGAAATGTAATTCCGGCCAACTGGGCTCCCGGACAGTACTATCATGGTTGAGCTAAACTAATTACTTAATTAATTTATGATACTATGTATAACACATTTGTATCAAATAAGATTTCATATCATATGTTTGAATAATACAACTATGGATTGAGTCTTTTTATTTAAATGTATTTGTATTTTTTTTGTTCTTATAATTTCTTAACTTTATCAAGTATCTAATATTTAACATGACATTATAACAACTGACATAATTATTTAATTATTTTCAATAAATGGAAACTCATCATTCGATTTAGTTAGTATTTATTGTAGTTTTTTTTCCACTTATTAACATTTAACTTCATCCAAAAGCTTATACCCTCTTACCGAGTTAGAATCACAAATGGTCACATTGAAAAAAGTCATTCTCACAAAAGCCCATAAATCAGTATTTTCTAACTGTTCATCCTTTTTTACACTGTTCCGGCAGAAATCTCACTGTTCCGACAAAAACCTCGCCAATCCAAGTCAGCATTCCGGCGCCACGTCAGAGTCACGTGACTTTCACGTGCGATTTCTACCGGAACAGTGTTAAAAAGGGTGAACAGTTGGAAAGTACTGACTTATGGGGTTTTTGTGAAAATGACTTTTTTCAGTGGGACCATTTGTGATTCTAACTCCCCTCTTACCTTGTTTCTGAACACTTGTTTTATGATGCTATCTATCACTATCGTGTTTGAGCTAGCTAGCGGATGGACGTACGTAGGGTTGATGAAAATAAAACTACACAGTATGTAGTTATGTATTGTAATGCAACATTAATTCAGTTCCATAATAATGTTTTTTGGTGATAACATATTTTCCGTTATTCCTTCTTCCGATCAACGATTAAAAATTGTCAATGAAAGTTCGCCGATCTGTGTTTGCAATGACTTTTTTGATCCGTTTATAAATTTTAGTTTTGTGTCTTTTGATTAAATTAGAACTATATATCCTAATATATCATGTTGATGGAAGGTCTTTTTATTGACTAGAAAATTATCAATTTGATACCATAAAAGAGGGCAAGATTCCTTTTGATATCATTTTGTTTCGACTTTTCAATTACATACCATAAAACTCAAAATTAAGTCGATTTTATACTTTTTCCGCGGGAAAATTTTGAAATCGTCGGAAGTTAAGCACGTGAGATGCACGCGAGTAATTGCTCTGATGACATAATTCACATGACGGTCTCTCATTGGTTAGACAATATAAATTTAATTCAAAATGTCTTTAATATCCACGTGGCAGGAAATGATATTACTGTAATTAAAATAAATGTAAAAAAGAAAATTAAAAAATTAAAATAAATTTAATTTATATTGTTCGACCAATGAGAGATCTCCACGTGGATTATGTAATCGGAGCTATTACCCGCGTGCATCTCACGTGCTTGACTTCTTGCGATTTCAAAATTTTTTGGCGAAAAAAGTATGAAATCGACTAAATTTTGAGTTTTATAGTATTTAATTGATAAGTCGAAACAAAATGGTATCAAAACAAAACTTGCCTTCCTTTATGGTACAAAATTGAAATGTAGTTTCCTCTTTTATTAACTCATTTACTATCTTTATAACATTTTATATTTAGTAGATTTTATTTAAACCTCTAATTAGCTTTAGTCCACGCAAATTACAATTACTATCTCTGGCATTCAGAAATATCCTATTACACATGATTAATTATCTCACTCGAAATACTATACTAAACGTTTTATTTAGTATTTTAGTATCATTTTCTAAAATGACTTAAATTGCAGTATATTTTATTCTCGTTTTACATGGCGAGTAAACCATTTGAGTACACTATAAAATCTAAGCCGTGCATCATGTACCACAACACCAACGTTTTCTTTCGACTACTGCATTTTGTTTTTACGAGTCGAGCAACATGTTCACATCTCGATTTTTCCAAACCTTCGATTTTTTCGCTATAGTAGCAACTCTATTTTTCTTAACAAATGATCACTATTGTTTTTGTCTGGAGGATTCCAACCCGATCAATGGTTCTTTATACAAATCAAACGGTTTCTCACAAGCTGTAGCAACGTGGTACGGCCCTGCGATCGGAGGAGGAAGTGGTACTTAATTATTCTTACTTTTTGTTTATCAATTCAATAATTAATATATAATTTTAATTTGATCGTAAAATACATTTTTGTCCTCACTTTTGTCTCAGGCGGAGCATGTGGACTCGCGAGTGATGTGAACAATCCCGCCTACAACGGGTTGACAACGGCCGGAAACCAATTTCTATTTCAATCGGGTTGGGGTTGTGGGGCTTGTTACTGGGTATGTGTTCGTTTTCTTTCGGATTTTCGATTTCATAAATTAAATAGGATGGATCATCGACGTTATTCATTTCTTTTCAATTAATTTAGGTGCTATGCACGGAAAACCAATATTGCTCCGAACATCCGATCACGGTAACACTAACGGACGAGTGTCCGGGAAGTTGCAACAACGAACACGTTCACTTTGACTTGAGCGGCAAAGCTTTTGGGTTCTTGGCTAAACGCGGTCAAGATAATCAACTACGAAATTTGGGAAGAATCAATATTCAATATCAAAGGTAAACGAGTCATTTTTTTTTTTAATTTTTGTATTTCAGTTTATATATATTTTTCTTAATTTACGTGTCGCGCTTTTTGCAGTGTGCCTTGTCATTACAATGCACGTATTACGTTCAAGATCGATACAGGATCTAACCGTTACTATCTAGCTTTCGCGGTGGAATATCTGGAGGGAGACGGTGACATTGGTGCTATAGAGATTTATCCTTCGAATAGAAGAGTGTTGATCATGCAAAAATCTTTCGGTGCGACATGGAAAGTCGAACTCCCAGAGGGAGTAAGTGGTCCGTATTCTGTCCAGGTGACGACTCGTGAAACGCGAACAAGTTTTTTTGCTAGAAACGTGATTCCGGCTAACTGGTCTCCAGGACAATACTATCACGGTTGAGACAAAAAAATTCTAAGAGTTGAGATGTTGGTTTTAATGTTATAATATTAATTTATAAATATATAATAACGAGCAAAATTTTGAGTATATTTTTGGGGCAGTTAAAACTTTGAAATTTTGAACATTAAGATCACACCATATTTGTCGAGTGTTGGTTGAACACTCGAATTGAAGATTAAAGATCCTAAGGTTCGAACCCAAGATATATCTTCTACTATATATAATATTTGTAAAACATACAATTTAAACCAAACTAATTTCTATAGTAAACTTGTATATAATTTTCAAAGGGAATTGCTATTTACACCCCCTTTTCTTATAAGCTCACTCCTTTATTAAATACACCATTCTTTAAAAAAATTAAAATTAAAACTTCATCTTAATAATTGAATAAAATACCAAATATATCCCTATAGTTTAAAGATAAAGAAATAAAACTTGTATATAATTTTTCACAAGGGAATTGCTATTTACAACCTCTTTTTTTATAAGCTCACCCCTTTATTAAATACACCATTCTTTAAAAAAATTAAAATTAAAACTTTATCTTAATAATTGAATAAAATACCAAATATATCTCTATAGTTTAAAGATAAAGAAATAAAACATTCGCGTATGTCTCTGACTCTTAATCCAAATTCCAAACAAATTAACTTTATTTCAATTTATTTTTACAATTATTAATAAAAAATAACAATAAATATAAAAAAGGGGAAAAACCCGTATAAATATAAATTATTAAATTTATATTGAGTAGATTTTTTACTTTGAATTTTTAAATTGAGTAGATTTTTTACTTTGATTTTTTAAATTTTAATAAATATACAAATTATCTTGTTATAAAAATATATAAATTTAAAACAAAACATTTACTCAATTTTTTTAAATTATATTTTAAATATAATTTTACAATTATTAATAATGATTTTTCATTTTTAGAACAAAAAATTACCTTAGTAGAATTTATTTCATATAATAGTTAGCTTTATTTATTTACGCTAATTAAGGAGTTATAAAGAAAACTATAGAATTTATTAGCTATTTTATATTTATGGTAGTAAAATAATTATATAAAAAAAACCAGTTAAACAAAGTACAGCACAGAGTGAAGATAAGGGGTGGTGTATTTATTTTAAAAATATTTAATAATAATAACAGACATAATATAATCACTGAAATTATAAAATTTAAAAAGTATTAGACGTGGTTCAATGGTAAATGTCTCCTTCCTTAAGCCATATGCGCCAAGTAAGCATACACGTGAGAAGCACATGCGATTTCTTGCCGGAACAGTTGAAAAAGGATAAACAGTTGCGATTCTAACTCATGTTTCAAATATAAGGATATGCATGTTTGGTATTTTAATTAATGTAATAAATACAAAGTGTAATTTTAATTTTTAATAAAGGGATATATTAAGTAAAGTGGTGTATTAAGTAAAGTGGTGAACTTATAGGTGCAAATAGTAACACCCATTTCACAATCTCAAAATATCAATTTATAGTAAACTTAACACCATTACTGTAGTATGTATTGGTAAGTATTCTCAACAAATTACATATGAAATTGAATATTATTATTAATAAATATATAGTTTCAAGGTTTATTGTTGTTCAAGAGAATGAATATATGAAGATTAATAACCTTTTATATTATCATATTTTAAAATCTAAAGTTTAATTTATATTTTCGCAAATACATATTAGAAAGTTAACGAATGTGTCAAATGTTATTAGCTCAGTTGGTTGAACACTTAAATTGAGAAACTTCATAATGATACAAAACATAAAAGTTAATGTTTTAAAATTCTTTTAAAGAAACTTGACACTATCAATATAATTTATTTGTATTCATAATGATAAAAAACATAAAAATTAATGTTTTAAATTTTTTTTTAAAGTAAACTTGAAACTATCAATATAATTTATATTGGTAATTAAGTACTCTCAACAAACTACCTATCATGAGATCAATCTCAACAATAAATTAAATAATTTTTCCATTTTAATTTTTTATTTGTGTATCATTTATAATATGACATAATTAAGAGCTCGTTTGGACGAACTTATTTAAAAGAGTTTATAAAATGTTACGTCTTATAAGTTGTTTTAAGAGCTTATAAGATGTTATGTGTTATTTACACCGTTTGGATAAAATAGATATATAAACTTATAAGATGTTAATTTGTTTGTCAATTCAAGATCTGATATAGATAAAATTACCAAAAATAAATTGTTATATATGAAAAAAATAATTAAAAATAATTATATTAATTAAATAATAAATTTTGAATTTTTGTATATACATAAGAGTTAATAATTTTAAGGGTATTTTGGTCTTTTATTGTTTAAGTTACAAGAGCTTATAAGTTGTTTAAAAAAAAAGTATCTTCCCCTTACTTTGTTTTAAACAGCTTATTTTTAAGTTTTTTTAAAACTTTTTTTGTAAAGTTTACCAAACAAATTTTAGGAGCTTATAAGCTCTTAAACAGCTTATAAGCTATTTTATAGAGCTTATAAGCTCAACCAAACATGCTCTAATTACAACAATTTTTTCATTAATGGGGTAACAAAATTAAAATTAATGTTTTTAAATTCTTTTAAAGTAAACTTGACAATGTCAATATAATTTATATTGGTAAGCACTCTCAACAAACTACCTATCATGAGATCAATCCCTTAAAAAAATAAATAATTTTTTCATTTTAATTTTTCATTCGTGTATCATTTATAATATGACATAATTAATTACAACAATTTTTTCATTAATTGGTAACAAAATTAAATTGTAAGCTCCGTTTACATGGTAAAGTATACAATTTGAGTACTATAAATCTAGTCGTGCATGCATCCATGAACCATAACATATCATCTTTTTCTTTCAACTAGTGCATATTGTTTTTACAAGTCAAGGAAAATGTTTACATCTCACTTTTTTCAAACTTTCAATTTTTTCGCTATAGTAGCAACTCTGTTCTTCATTACGAATGATCACTATTGCTTTTGTCTTGAGGATTCCAAACCAATCAATGGTTCTTTAGAATCAAACGGTTTCTCGCTAGCTGTAGCAACGTGGTACGGAGATGAGACCGGCGGAGGAAGTGGTACTTAATTAACTATTTTTTTTAAAATTTTATTTATCAATTTAATTAATATATAATTTTAATTTGATGGTAAAATATAATTTTGTCCTCACTTTGCGCAGGCGCAGCATGTGGATTTGCTGATGGTGATGTGAACAACCCCACCTACAACGGGTTGACTGCGGCCGGAAATCAATTTCTATTTCAATCCGGTAGGGGATGTGGAGGTTGTTATCAGGTGTGTGTTCGTTTCTTTTCGAATTTTCAATTCCATGATAATCGATATATTTTTTTTTTAAAATGCATGAACTAATTCATTATTTTTCGATAATTTAGGTGCTATGCCAAGGATACCAATATTGCTCCGGATATCCGATCACGGTTACAATCACGAACGAGTGCCCGGGAAGTTGCAACAACGAACCCGTTCACTTTGACTTGAGCGGCAAAGCTTTCGGGTACTTGGCCAAACGCGGTCAAGATTATCAGCTACGAAAACTTGGAAGAATCAATATTCAATATCAAAAGTAATTAATCGAGTCGATTTTTGTTTACTTATTTTTGCATACTAATATATATTTTTCTTAATTTACGTGTCAAAATTTATTGTAGAGTGCCTTGCCATTACAAAGCACGTATTACGTTCAAGATCGATTCTGGATCCAACCGTTACTATCTAGCTTTCGCGGTGGAATATCTGGAGGGAGACGGTGACATTGGTGCTATAGAGATTTATCCTTCGAATAGAGGAACTCTGAGGATGGAACAATCTTTCGGCGCGACATGGAAAGTCGGAATCCCCGAGGGAGTAAGTGGTCCGTATTCTGTGAAGGTGACGACTCGTGAAACGCGAACCTCGTTTTTCGCTAGAAATGTAATTCCGGCCAACTGGGCTCCCGGACAGTACTATCATGGTTGAGCTAAACTAATTACTTAATTAATTTATGATACTATGTATAACACATTTGTATCAAATAAGATTTCATATTATATGTTTGAATAATACAACTATGGATTGAGTCTTTTTATTTAAATGTATTTGTATTTTTTTGTTCTTAATTTCTTAACTTTATAATCAAGTATCTAATATTTAACATGACATTATAACAATTAACATAACTATATAAAAAACGAATTAATAAAAAAAACAAGTAAAAGTTGGTACTCTTTTATTTAATTGTTTTCAATAAATGGAAACTCATCATTTGATTTATTCAGTATTTATTGTAGTTTTATTTTTTCACATATATATTAACATGTAACTTCATCCAAAAGCTTATACCGTCTTACCTTGTTTCTGAACACTTGTTTTATGATGCTCCCACCATTGGATATCTCCTCGGACCTCGTCCTCCTTATGATCCTCTTACCGATCCCGTTAGTATTCTTGACCGTCGACGGGCCGAACCGGTTGGCGCGGCCTTCATCCGCTTTGATCTTGATTTTTTCTTTACTTATTTTCTTTGTAAAATACCTTTCTTTTTGACACTCACTCGATTCTCCTTTCTTCTGTTCTTTCTTTTGGCTAAGGCACCAATTGCATAGGTTATATGATTCGATTTCCGGATATAGATCACTACAATATCTGCATTTATCGTCAATTTTCAAGGTAACGAAATTTTAAGCCTCGACACACGTTGATGCAATTTTCGACCACACGAAAGTAACTACTAGATTGAATTAGTTACTTCGACTAAATGGAAATATCGTTTAGGATCGAGAGAAGAAGTTGTCGTGTACTTACTCGTGTTGGGATCGAAATCGACAGCGTTTACATTTGAAGAGGCGAGAAGGAAGACCGTAGTCTCCACACATACAACACTCATTGAATGATTCACCATTTGAGCTTCCCATATTCTTGTTCTTGAGAGAGAGAGAGAGAGAGAGAGAGAGAGAGAGAGAGAGAGAGAGAGAGAGAGAGAGAGAGAGGTGAAGTGATAATATCATGAGTAGCGTTTGGTCACAAACATTGACATATAAACTATGGTATCATATTCTGTTTTTTTTTTCTTTTCTCGTGCGGGGCCCACCACTCAGAATGTGCTTATCATTCTTTTCTTAAAAAAAATTGCGGTCCGTCCAAATGTCGTTGCGCTGATTAATAAAGTTTGATTGGACATATTGTAAGGTTTAATGTCGAAGGTGACAATATAATATTCTGATGGTATAAATAAATATTTTCATAAAATTAAATCATAGCAGTAGTATAGTAAGTTTTATAGCATGGTTTGAATAGAATACTAGAATAGAATAGAAGTTTACAATTACTGTATATACTATATACTGTAGTTTAGAAGTTTATAATTTTTTTTTATTTTTTATTTTTAAGTAAAATTTATGAAATTCTCTTCTAATTTATTAGTATAATTTAAATTACATTATAAATAAAATAAATAATGTTGCTTAGTATAATTTAAATTACATTATAAATAAAATAAATAATGTTGCATAAGATGGCTGAAAGTTGTAGAAAATTGCATAAGTCTCATTAATATTGTGAAAGTGTCAAAATAAACATGTCATATCTACCATTTATGAAATTGTGAAAAAGTCATTGACCTAAATAATGTTTATCTTTATCAATTACCAAACATTTTAAACATTTTTTATCTAAATTTTTAACATATAAAAATTAAAAAAAATTAAATGAATAAAAATATATGTGAATTAATTAAAAAACAAAATTGTATTTTAAAGTAAAAAAATAAAGTAATTTTATTTAAAAAAACTTAAGCGAATAAATTAGAAACAATTTTATGTACATACTAATTATGTAAGAGACCAATTTACATAAGATAAACTTAGATTTAGAATTGGAAATGAAGTGAAATCAAGATGCTCTAAAGTTCATGTGATATTTGGACCGGTTGAAACGAGTCGAAAAACACGAAGTAATGCCGGCCATTCTCAGATGTTTGTGGCATTCTGGAGGGAGCATCGTTTTAGAAGATTAGAGGATGATAATGATTTTTCACATCCATGTCAAATATGGCGATTCCTAACATTTGGTAAAAAAAATAAAAATATAGCAGTATATTAGGTCTCACAGTTTTTGAAGGTGGAGTTCCAAATCTCACCTGACGTAAAACTCCAATGTACTAAAACGAACAACATAAATGCTACATAACTTGTTCTCCCAAAAAAGAGAGACGGGATCTACCTTCTTCGGTCATGTGTTCTCTGTGAACCTGCAGATAAGTGCTTCACAGAATCAACAATACTTTTTCCTTCAGCAGTAGACTTCTCTCCTGGATCGTTCGCTTTCTTCTGCTTCCGCAAGATCTCCTCAGTGTGTCGACGCCATAGGGTTTCTCTTTCCTTTCTCGGCATTCTGTTGTATCTAGGATCACTCTTTAGGACGTGTTTGGCTGTCGACCAAGATGTAATTACGGTTTTGCCGTCTTCAGTTTCTTGACCTCCAGCCTCCCCTCTTATGATATCGGTCAATAGAGCTCGAAACTCCAGCACACATCTCTGAAATCAACAATTAACTTTGTTAGGCTTGAAAGGCCGACATAATCATAGTCAGAAGACAAGGACGGGACTACGTTAGTGCATCCTCCAAAGACGGACATACAAAATCGTAAGAGGGACTATAACAGAATTGTCGTTGAAGAATCTACCCACCAGTGATTGGAATAAAAAGTTGCAACTTGCAACAAGCCAAAGTAAATTAGCATGAGAAATCTCTCGTTATTTTTTTTCCCTCAGAGCACCCTCACTCTATAGACTATATAAAGGATAAAGGAAATCTGAATGAATAGGTTATTAGTTTATCGATTATGTACTATCTTAAGGATAGAAATCTCAAGTGTTAGATATCAGAAAAGCCATCTGACCTCATACAATGTTTTAACATGCTCCCGAAAAAGCTTCTCTAAGTCAGATTTATCCAAATGTGGGTTCGCAGCACGTCCTTGTGGATCCTTCTCCAGCTTAGGCTTTGATTCCGTCCAAGAAGCCTACGTGCAGAGAGCAAATATTGTTACGGAGCAAATCAAGCAATATAGAACTGGAAGAAACATTGCGTACACATGTCAAACTTCCGAGTCTTCACTAGATGTTTTCATTTAACATAGTCACAAATAAAATGAGATAACCCCTTATGGAATATATGGCTTAAACAGAATTCACATCTCAAACAACGATGGTAAGGATAATGGCAAGGATGGTTATACGAGCAGAGTTAATGTGATGATTATAATTTATAATGACTGTCAATGACTGACATCATTATGATTCTCCATGGAAAAACAATAATCTTATGAGGGCTTTCAAAAGTATTCTTAGTAAATTCCAACCGTATTCTTAAGTCTACGGATGGTATTTAATGTTTGTATTTTGTGGCATCAAAGTTAACAAATCAAGAGTAGTTTAGCAGCTGATCAGTCTCTGCAAACAGATAGACTTGTACAATATAAAGACTACAGAAAGTACAAATATCAACCAAGAATCAGACGAGTCTTAATACAATAATACCTGAGGATCTTTTATTGTTTCTACCAGTAAGGCTTGATATGATTCAACAGATTCCTTTCGACGAGCTTTCTGTCTCACCCTCTCAACTTCTTGTTCCTCCCTCTCTTTTCGCTTGCGTAGAACTCGTTCTCTTTCCTTCAATTTATCCTGAAAGCAGTAAATAAAGACAGAAACACAAAATAAATACACTTCCCCCACTTGAAGGGTCACCAAGACATTATAAACGAAATCAAAAAAGCGCAAATTGAGGCATATATTATTGCAACGCAATTAATCATATTCATTTAACACAGATGAAATCAGTAACATTGAACTCTTGTTCTTTCTTTTTCCCTTTACATTGCACTAAACTTAGTGGTGATATATTGTTTCATTATATTACTTTGTTACTTAGTTGTCATTTTAAGTTTTCATGTGAGCTAACTGCATTATTACATTAGTATTATTATACTATATACTACTGTCTTCTGGATAATCATTAAAATTGAAACTAATTTGAAACCAAACACATATTTGGTTGCACTTTCTATAAAGTAAGAATAATGAAGTGTGAAATACCAACAAATGTAATCCTTTCAGATGACATACAATAAAGAAAAATATAAAACTTGATTTGACAAATCATATTCAAACTCAGGTAAAACTCACCTCCTCATCCTGTTTTGCTTTTGCCTCCCGCACTTTCTCTGCTTCAGCAGCCTTTAGTTCAGACAGATATTCATTAAATAACTTCTCCCTATCATCATGCTTGACAGACTTGTACCTTGGATCACCTCTGAAGTTATCCTTCACCTACCAAAGACAAGTCAACTCATCTTCACTACAAGAATAATTTTAACATAACTTCTCCCTATCATAAATGAAAATTTTAACACAACCAGTGCATTTATGAGCAGAATAATTAGCATCAAGTCAGCTCATCTTCACTACAAGAATCAAATCACACACGTCATAAGTTTGTTGTTTTAAAGAAAGAACTAGCTTCTGGTGAAGAAAAAAATAATTTTTTAGCCTCATATAGGAAAGATGCCTTCTTATTATCAAGTACTAAGCCATGCGAATAGTCCATGACATTAAACTATACTCAAATTCAAATCAGACATCACTACAACTGTCATATCAAATAGTGTGAAAAGCAGTTTACTATTTCATGTAAAATTCAGTGCATACTAGCGTATTCATGACTTTACAAATATGAACTAGCATCAACCATTAAGGAGGGACAAATTGCTCACTTTCCACCCATACAGTAGTAAATTAGTAATGTGAAAACTTTTTACAATAATAATGCTCAGCGAAGACCTAAATGGTTGCAAATTTAAAAAATCATATTTTTTTAGAAACATATAACCTTATACAAAAAATCGGATTACATTGAATATTGCCAAATTTTAGATACATCCGAAACAAAATTGCCCCTAAAAGCTTCTGATTAATAGTAGACAAGGTGACTTTATACTTAATTCTATCCCATTTCTCACAAAAAGATTCGCATCCATCTGCAAAATTTCGAAATTTTATTTATGCATATACAGGGCCATTATGTCAACATAATCAAGTTTTGACAGGAATCATCGCCCCTTACCAACCTTTGACCAGCGGGAACTAGAAGTAATATCACTCATGTCCTGAAGCATAGACATGAAACTAGATACAGAAGCAGCACGCTCTGCTTGAGCTCTTTCTTGAGCTAACCTTTTCAGAGGCAAAACCCTGAAAGCAAATCATTAAGAAATAATTAAATATTTAAATAATTTAACAGCAATCATGATCTCCAATAGCTATACACAAAACATTTCATGCCTAAAAAGTTAAAGGTCTTATTGAAAAACTTGAATCATTACTCTGTTATAGCATAACATTTTCTCAGTAATTTATGTTTCCGAAAGAAGAATTTGTGCATACATTATTAGCAGAATTATGGTGGAATGATAAATATACCAGCGAAACAAAAATGGAATTGGAAAAAATGAACTGATTTTTATGAATACAAACTTTATGTTCAATATCAAAAAATTAAACCTGATTTATAATTAGTCATGCAAAATAACATATGGTCCAACCAGACCAAAAGTAGAAACAAATTAAGAGATGGTTACCCCCAGAGGCCTCAATACCTTTGGTGTAAGCACCAAATGAAGCAGTAAGCCATACCTCTCATTCAACAAAAGCTCCTTGTCTTTCCGGTCCAAGGCCTGAAACCGTGGATCCTCACCCCATCTCCTCCTAAATGTTTGATAATCAGTGTTATGGTCAATCTCCTGAATGTCATAAATTTTTTGTTATTTCCCTTGACTCCATAACATCTATCTAGAATTCAAGTTCCAAAAGAAACAGAGAATACTTTAATAGGAGACAATTGCATCAAACCTCCTTTGCTTCTTCCAGTAGCTGCTTGAAACCTTCCACAACTGCCTTTTGAGCAGCCCGTTTTTCCTTACGCTCCTCTTCAGCACGTGTGCGGACATAATGCTCAAAGAGAGCTCTTCGAGCACTGTGGTTTGAAATTCCCTGCACAAGATCAATTCATGAAGCAAAGCAATCAGAAAAATATATATCGGCACCAAACACATATAAGGTGCGTGTAAAAATAACCATTATAAATGAAGCCCAATATCAAAGATTGCACGAATTAAAATCCATTCATTTTAGAGAAGCCAGTAATGTAAGTCAAATATAGTCTGGTACTGGAAACATACATCAAGGATGAAGACTTCTTAAAGATCATCAGTATACATGTTTTGTGTTGAAACTTGAAAACTTGCAACTGTATGCCCTAACTTGTGAAAAAGCTCTATAATAGAATATGACCCAAATCAGGGAGAGTAATTCATTGCTAAAGGAACCCACAAACCTTAAAGCGTAGATCATATACTATTTTAGGAAGTTCTTTCTCCCATTTAGAGAATGGCGCCACTCCTTTTTCCTTGAGCATCTCCTAGAATTCCAAAAGCACAGATGAGAACTGAATGCAATAGAATATGATATATTGATAGAAACAAGAACAAAGAGAAAAACAATAAGAACAGAAAGAGAAAAACAATCAAACACGAACACCAGTTCGGTTTGCCCAATAGCCTCCAGGCTCCAATTCAATTCAATAATTCGATGATCTTAATTTACCTACGCTGACACTTTAAATAAGAATCTTAATAGCAGAAATAAACCTAACCCTAAAGCCCAAACCTAACAAAACTCTAAAGCCCATAAATAATTAAAAGGACATAATTAAAAACACATAATAATTAAATACTTAAACTCTCGCTCTCTATCAATTCCATCCCTCTTCAAATCAACCTTGTCCCCAAGGTTGAAAAACGTCTTCCTTTTTCTTGAGCTCTTCTTGGCCGGTGGGTTCGTAAAATTCATAATGTTGTAGGTCTACTGCCTCATCCGGTTCTACGAGCAACACTCGTAGCTCCCTGAGCGGACAGACTTTCCCATGGCCCGGTGTGTAAGTTTTGCAACACTTGAAGCACAATCCCTTAGCTCGCAAGTCTGCCAGCTCGTTCGATGTGAGACGAGAGAAACTCGAGCGCGTAGTAGACTCCTTTGAGGCTGCCGAAGTAGCAGCCGTTGAGTGGTCGACTGGACGAGGCACGCGACTGGCAGAATCACCCCCCGCTGGACCACTGAAGGTGCTAGCATGCACTCCGAACGGGCGCGAAAAACTGGGGAAGCGATGCCCTGAAGTATTCGATCCTTCGATCTTTTCATGACCGTCGGCCCGCAAATGTTCTTCAATATCCCGCGATAGTTCCATTGCCGTTTCCAAGTCCTCTGGCCGGAGCAAACGCAATGAGTTGCTGATCGGAGTTTTGAGTCCAGACATGAAGTAGCCCAAATAATGGGCATCCGTAAGCCCAGGAACCTGCCCGGCGTGTTGTACAAACACGTTCACATATTCCTCCACTGTCCCGGTTTGTCGGACTCGCGCCAATTTTTCGTACAGGCTCCCTTTGAACCGAGAATCGAATCTCGCCACCAGGGCTTGCGAGAACTCTTTCCACGTCACAGTGGGCTTCCGCCCTCGAAACCAGGTGATTCAATGCAGGGCCGAGCCGTCCATTGCTACCACAGCGGCGGTCAATTTCGAATCTTCTGACGTGCCATGGAGTTCGAACTGTTGGTTGGCTCGAGCCAACCAGGCGATCGGGTCCACGCCCTCGAAAGTTGGTAATTGCACTATCGCCGGTGTACCTCGCGAGGTATGGACATCATGTGATAAAGAACCCTCCTCCGAATGTGATGTCAGATGCTGCTCCTTGTCGGACTTCAAAATTGCGCGGGAGAGCGCAGCCAAGGTGGTCGACATCTCCGTCAAGCCTGATTGCATCTCGGTGAGTTGTGTGGAATGTTCAGCCAGCTTGTTCATCACATTAACTTGCTCGCGTTCAAGGTTCTCGAGTCTTTCGGCAGTAGTACGGGTCGGCATAACGCTGGTTCAAGAAGGGGAATTTTTTTTTTTGGGAAGAAGTGGAGAAGTTGATATCCGACAGGTCGGACCAATTTGATAGAAACAAGAACAAAGAGAAAAACAATAAGAACAGAAAGAGAAAAACAATCAAACACGAACACCAGTTCGGTTTGCCCAATAGCCTCCAGGCTCCAATTCAATTCAATAATTCGATGATCTTAATTTACCTACGCTGACACTTTAAATAAGAATCTTAATAGCAGAAATAAACCTAACCCTAAAGCCCAAACCTAACAAAACTCTAAAGCCCATAAATAATTAAAAGGACATAATTAAAAACACATAATAATTAAATACTTAAACTCTCGCTCTCTATCATATATGAACAAGGAAATTTACTTAAATGTAGAAAAAGATACAAGATGTAGCATATAGTTTAGAGAACTAATTCCAACCCTGAAAAACCAACATAGAAATGGAGGAGCCAACAACATAACATAAAGTTTGAACTATTTGAATTAAAGAATGATAAAATTGAGTAACTGATTTATGAGAGCTAAGTCTTTGTGTGTGAGAAAGCGAAGGCGGGGAGCAAGAGATATGGAGAAATTTCTCAGAACACTATAACAGTGTTTGTTAAATAAAAAAGCACACGGCACATTGAAAATGAGGAAAAATGAAAAACAAAATTCAACTAAATCCACAAAAATTCTAGCTAGTAGGGGGATACCCAAACAAATACCAATTTCCACTGCCAGGTGAAATATTGTAGTCCTATTTTCAGTTTTTTCTAGTTATTTTACATCTCAACTTAAGCTCAACAGCAAGATATGGTAGCCTAAAAACACACCAAATCTTATTTCTTAACAGAAACTATATTTTCAGGAAAAGTCTTCAATCTTGACAATTGATAGTATACGTCTACATAGACCCAATTACCTTGAAAATTAGATGGAAACGGTAACCTAATAACCCTTATCTTTCTACAGTGTGTACAGAAACACACTATCGGCACAGTTCATGCAGTCAAGTAATGATTGTTGGAAAATTATTGCATGTTTCACTGTCCAAAGATATCAAAGTTTCTAAAATATTAGCAGACAGTAAAGCGCAGTTTGTCAACTAGAGATATCGACAGTACCAATGACATTACTTAAGAATCTAGACTCATTATTTAGAACAAGCTGGCATTAATGGCAAATCAAGAAACACGTACAAAATTTGAACGGTTAAATGCAAATCTTCCCAGATTAACACTCACAGAGAGCAAACAATGGAGGATCAAAACAAAATACCTTAAATTGAAGGATGCATTCCTCCTTGGTGGGGCCTCCAACTTCATCCTCAGAATCAGATGAGGAATTGGACAAATCAACATCACCATTTGTGTCCTTGCGCTTATCTTTATTGTTCTCCGTATTTAAGGGAGACTCGTTTGCTTTTGATCCATTTATATCTAAAGCCGTTGTACTGGACAAAGCTGGGCCATGAGACGTAGAATCGGGTATTCCAGAATCCTGCAGCTTCTTTTTTATGAGATCAAGTGCAGAAGATGCCACAGAGGCACTTGAGGGCCTAACAGCTGTGGCATCACGACCACCTGTGTTAGCCGCAGGTGTGCTCAAAGTAATATGATCAGATCCTTTTTCAGTAACCGTATTAGTATTTGGTACTGACATTGATTGAACTTTCAAAGCATCAGAATCTTGCTTCCTCCTCAATTCCATTATCTCACTGGGTATTTGCCAGCTACTTAACTGATTAAGAAACAGATGGTATTGTCAGAATACCGGTCAAGCATCCCCAATATCATATACAAGCAAAAAGGAATACATTAACATTATCAACAATATCATATATTCAAGAAATTGGTTACAAAGCATATCATATTCATGGAATGCTTATACAATACTCTTAATTCAGGAAAGAAGACAAATGGAAAGGGCCAAGAATATTCAGACTCTGAGTCTTTGACTACAATATAACATACCTGAGTTAAAGTGTTGTAGTAATATGTTTTGCCATCGTTAGTGGTAACTAATGTCCAGTCAGTACCCGGCAGTTTCTCCCTGAACACATAAGAATGTGACATTAAATCAGTGTTAACTTCCAATATCTTAGATACAGATATAAAAAAGGAAAGGAAGTCGAGATTATATAGACACAGCAGAATTAAAAATTTGTAAAACGGAAAGTGAAAGGCAGAAAGCTCACCATGATATAGGAGTTGGCTGCAAAGCTGTTCTATCTGACTACATTAATAAAAATAAAATATCAGAATCAATCAAGAAAAAGAAATTCTCGGAAGGGTACATCAAACACAAAATCAGAGAGAGTGAGTCTAGACAGAATATCATCAATAAACTGTGGTAACCCACACTTTTTCAACTTGTAAAACGTGGTTATTTTTGTATTTCATCCCTCAATTAGTCCAGAATGCCGGACTCAAATCCCTTCACTGCTACTGCAAAAATTAACATAATCTAGAAAAGGGTACACCACTTTTCTGTTATCCACTTATCCTACTCTTTGCATCCTTGCTCTTATTTTATTTCGTCTTATCATTTTTGTACCCAATATGTACAGAATATTTATCACTTTAATAATCCATAAGCTAAAGGCATTGAAGTTTCTGCAAGTTTATTTTATCCCACTACCTAAATTTAGATCATCAAATTTAAAACCGTTTCCAAAAATATTAACAAAACCACCAAGTTCAAGATCATCAGCAACCATTAATTAAATTTTACAGATGATAAGTAGTACACACGCCTTTGGGATATGATCTACGGAGTACCTCAACCAAGTATACTTGATTAAAAAAGAGAAGGCAGATGAAACAATTTAATTGCATAATTAAGCTGCAGAGATATAGCTCTTCAGCTTAACCAAATATTGGTCAATAAAAATGTAAGACATGATACACATTAAAGGTTTAAAAGAAGAAAGGAAACCCCAACATACTACATTGCCACAACTAATCTTCATAGACAACAGTAATGCTTGCAGTACCTCTCCTCTAAAACCAGGCGGTTTCTCATATGTAGACTCCCTTGTCGATGCATTATAATAGTATACAATCCCCGTTTCTGTCCTGTGCGCAGTCCAGGCATCCAGTTGTTCCTTGGTAGAAGCTATATCTTTAGCTTCAGAATTACCAACATGTTCACGCTTATCTACAGAAAAATCTCCCAGCATTACATAGCAGCAAAAAATGTAAGGACCAATAAATGCTACAATAATAAGTTAATCATTTTTGGCGTACCGATTCCAGGAGGTAACTCTGTCTGTCCAGAACCAACAAGCAACTGGCCAGCACCAGCAAAGGAAGCTGTGGGGGCTACAAGGGAAGATCCCGATGACGAAACTCCAGGAGGTTGGATATCAGGAAATGAGAAAGGACCCGGTGGATTACCACGAGATGGCATGGGATAAGGACCAGAGACAACAGCAGCATATGGTGAAAATGGTGGTCTAGTAAAACCAGAGACCTGTTGAGGCTGCAACCACGGTCCAGGAGGAGCAGCCTGAGGAGATGGAGATGGATACACAGAAAACGCATTATGATGAATGAAGGAGTTAGAGATAACGGGAGCAGTAGGCATAAAGGTTCTTAAATGTGCAGAAGAATCTACAGATAATGCCTGCACAGTTGGAGTTGATGGAGAAGGCTGAGAAGAAGCTATTCCAGGGGGGGCAGGTGTAACAGGAGTATTAGGAACCCCAGAAGGCACTTGAAAACTTGGCGCTGCAGGCATCCACATAGTCATATTAGGACTAAGATTTGGACGAACAGGCTGAGATACAGATTGCATAAAGGCTGGTGCTGAATTCATTGCTCCCATTTCTTGAGTACCGTCAGCTCTTACATTCTACAGTCAATGAGTCAAACAAATCCAAGATTATTAGATACCAGAAATGGCAAGTTAGCATGTTAGCATTTCTCTATGGTATGAAAAGAACAAGTTTTGAATCCACCATACTGGGATCAATGGGCATACAGACCAAGGCACTGATTATTAATTATTTAATTAAAATCTTATCTTTTGGGACGATAACTTATAAGTCTTCAAATATCTATAAGCTTGACCCTAACGACCTACACTGTTTATAAGCAAACTGCCTAATCTTGAGGAACAATAGATGACTCTACTCAATACCATCATTTCCCCTTCATGCTACATGTTTTCTGTTTTTCTCTTTTTATCACTATTCCCAGAGAATTTATATCATCAAGACTTTGTAGTAATTGATAGGTTTGACCAGGCTCTTCTAACAAAATAGTTACCGCTTGAGCATGTAAAAACTCTTTCTTTCCACTGACTTTATCAGCAAGAGAACCCCATGAACACTGTTTAATGAGTTTTGAAAGACAATTTTACCAACAAGGGATTAAAATTTGGACTAGTTACGGAGAAGCATACAGAATATGCATGCCAGTTGTGAAGTATTAATGCATTACTATTTACTACAGGGGTAAAACTAGCGATGCAAATCAGAATGAAAAGGCAATAAATAGTGATGGGGCAAGCAAATGAGTTCAGCAGCAAAATCAACCACCAAGCATATGATGTCAAGTTGGGGTCACATCTCATGCTAACAAATAGCTATTATACAGCAAGGAAATGAAGCGGGGATGGAAGGAATTGAGATAATACATACAGTTCTATACGATTGATCTGTCTGCTTTGGCTGCACATTTCCGCTGAAAAAATAATTTCCAGCATGTGACGACCTTCCTTCCAGAACAGTAGGAGGGCCTGGGGGGGTCATGGCCTGTACTGCTCCTCCAGGTCCAAATGAACCAGGATGCAGAGGGTGTGAAGACGCAGGAGGTTGCATGTATAGTACAGGAAATGAAGCACCCTCTTTCAATGTGGAGAATCGTAGCCGAATGGCCTGCCAAAAATATATAATAATTTTTAAAAAATGCCTAAAACACCTATTCAAAACACCATAATGGATTTGTTGTTGTCTTTTACTTGGGACTTAAAAGGTACGGAGTATATCAAAAATTAATATCCTCAACTGAACATGTAACAGATTAACAGATGGAAATGTGTACCTCATAACATACCAAAGCAATAACGAGAAAAAATAAAGTTGTTTTTCAACATTTACATACAAACAACTATAACCTCCTTCAGATACAAAACACGAAAACAAACCAAACCGGTCAGATTAAGCATCATACGAACAGGCATAACATCATCAATCACTTAGTGTTAGTTACGAACTAAAAAGAGGTGGCGCGGAACACTGCGTCTTAGGGTTTAAATGTGAGTTCACATTGAATCGGTGAAATTACAATTTACAGGGATGATGATCGATGCGTAGAGACGAAGACTAAATATTTTACCTTCACTGAGAAACCAAGCCACGGAGAAGAAGATCACGACTGAATTTTGGCGAGAAATTGATGAAGCTGCGTTTTCAAGAACTTTGAGGGAGGTAATTATTTATGCGCGAATATCTTTTGATGTGGAGTTTTGATACATTTAGGGATTTGACATCCTAAAAATATTTAATTAAATTTTGAAAGTTCAAGGTCACTTTTAAATTTTATTAAAATATAGATAAATTTATTAATTTTGTAATTTTTTTTTAACAAAATTGAACATTGTTTGATTTTCAAAATGTGACACCAAATAATATATCAGTATATGAATATTTAATTAAATTTTGAAAATTCATGGTCACTTTTAAATTTATTAAAATATATATAAATTTATTAATTTTTTAAAATTTATCAAAAAAATTGAACATTGTTCGATTTTTAAATTGTGACACCAAATAATTATGTACATGAATATCTTGAATTTTTAAATTATTATTTATATAAATATCTTTGAAAAATATATAAAATAATTTTTTATGAATTTTCGAATTAGGAAGTATGCTCCCCGCCCCATTATTAAAAGTTTGGGCCTTCGAATATGACCCAATAATCACTCGACTAATATGGCCAGCCCAAACTATTTAGGACTATTACCGTGCGTATATCGATCATAAATCAACACTCATACTTAAGAAACGGAAAGGTCACCCATTGACGTTGACTCGCTCCAAAACCCTCGATCCTTCAGACAAAGGTCCTCTGCCCGTCGTTGATTTCCCGGTGAGCACAATTCCTTCGTCCGATAATTAATCTTTCATGAATCGAGTGCATTTCGATTTAACGATTCGCGTGTTTTTGTGTTTGTGCGAGTGATTCAGACGAGATTTTGCATCAAATGTTATCGAAATTTGGTGTGCAAATGTGGGTTTTAATTTGGGATAATTTTTGTGTGGTTTTGTTGGGAAACGTAAATTCAGATGTTTTCATTTTGGATTTATAATTCATTTAAATGTCTGTTTTATTTCTGTAATTTTTATGAAAAACTTTTTTGAATGAGGGATCTATTGTACGGAGGGGAAACTGTAGATCTTTGATCGTGTATTCGGCAGAAATCTATTTTTTTATTGTGTTGAAATCGAGTATGTTATCGAATATCAAGTGCAACCGTCGATTGGATTGGTACTAGATTTGGGTATCAGATCTTGAATGGTTCCGTTATAGGTTTTGGTAAATTGAGTGCAGGGCAGATATTTTAATCATTATATTCAAACCACGACAATCACTAGTGCTTGATGGTCGTTAGTTGATTTTGTGACTTGCTTGTTGAAATCACCTTATCCGTTTTTTCTCACTTCGTTGCTTGAAAAAAATTGTGAGAAAAAAATAGCGAGTTACTGAAAATATTTAGTGCTTGATGGTCGTTGGTTGATTTTGTGCCTTGCTCACTCTATTGATGACTGGCGAGTTAGTAAAAAATGTGTTTATGAAAACTAATGCTTTTAAATCTTTTTACTTTTGTATTGATGGGTCTTCTGCATTTTTTTTCATGTTCATGATAATTTTTGTGGATCGGAAATAATTTTACTAGTTTGCTGAAATTCTGATTTCTAGGGATGTGCTTTAATCACAAACTTTTGAGTTCTTAGCACATGTATTGTATATAACAAAATCTTGGAAGCACTTCTAACTATTTTTTCACAAAACATGTATTTCCAACTCGTGTCATATCATATATACAGTGCACCTAATAAATTCTTTATTTCCTACTTGGATCATCTTGCAATTTTTTCAAAAAACAAAATTCTCGGTCTGTTTAATCAATTTATTGCGATGCTATAACAATACAACATTTGTTAGGTAAACATGGATTGGCAAGGGCAAAAGCTAGCTGAGCAGCTTATGCAGCTGATGTTGGTAGTCTTTGCGGTGGCTGCCTTCATTACGGGCTACGTCTTGGGTTCATTCCAGACCATGTTGCTTACTTACGCAGGTGGAGTTGCATTAACTACGCTCATCACAATTCCCAACTGGCCCTTCTTCAACCGTCACCCTCTCCAATGGCTGGATCCAAGTGAGGTCGAAAAGCATCCCAAGCCCCAGCCTGCCATTTCTGGCCCGAAGAAGAAGGCGTCTAAGAAATAGGTTATGACTCGAGGAGAGTATAGAGCATGCCATTAATATACTTGTTTGGGGGTTGAACAAATTGATTTCTCGCAAAAGTTTTTGTTGGAGAGACTTGAGTTTTGGTGTTGTTTCTTACTTTGACTCTTGACTCCCCCATTTACATGACATTTTAATGCAATTATAAAATCAATATGTGGCTATGATTTGTTGTTGACTTATTGTTGATGGATAGGTTATTTAATACTCCATAATTATTTATTTATTAGTGTGGAAATTGAAAACAAAAGGCAAAATGTTATATAAAATTTAATTATATTATTATCTAGATATTTTATGTGTAGTTTATCATTTTGCAATTTTATTTACATTAGAAAACTCATATTTTGTTAGACTCACACATACCGTTTTAAGAGCCTTATTTTGATACATGGGGCTGTTGAAAAATGAAAAAAAAAAGAACATCAACTGTGTATAATTATTCCACAGTTACATTGAAAATACTTTACACTTTTCCACTATATTGAAAATACTAACAAAATCAACCCTGTTTCAACAGGGATCAAGATAGTATTTCTCCATTCTAGATTTACAACCAGCAGCAGTACGCTTGTCCTTGGGGCATTCATACGTTGTATGGTATTGTGAAGAACAAATTAAACAGTCCTTGGGAACAAGCTTTGCTCCCACTTCACCACTACACCACTCAGAAGGGCATACCCAATTATCCGAATCAAACAACGGACAGTCACACACACAATAAATTTCAAACAGTTCAGTGTTAAATTTTGAACCTCGTGGGAAGTTTTCTAAGTAAGGGCAGTAAGCCCTTGTATGCTTTGTGCTATTGCAAACCACACAAAAATCATTAGGGCAATTACCAGGGGAGTGAAAACCACGACACCAGAAGCATTTTGCTGGCGATGATGTTGTTCCTGAAGACGATGACAAGATTAATTTCATCGTTTAGGATTCATACCATGATCAGGAGGAGGTTTGCTGCCTCTCACTGTTAGATTGATTAATTAATTTAATTAATTTCATGGATTACCAAACAAACAAACAGTATTATAGAGGATCATATTCATACCTTCATTGGATCTCAACAATGATTTCTTTCTTTTGCCTGAAGAGACAAGATTAATATTTTCAATTTTTCATAGATTAGCAACAACCAAAACCTTAAAAGTCGTTCGTTTGAGATCGCAAAGTAATTTAAATTTCATTATTTCAGAGATTGATGAATTAGATCATGAAGAATCGACAATAATTTAACACATATATTTCGAGATTAATTTCATACCTTTGATTGAAGACGACATTCTTTGTTTGAGAGACGTGATTAGCAAACCGTAGCCGTTATTAGGTTTCATCATTATATAAGGGGCCTGTAATATCGTTGGCCCACGAAATAAATAAATAAATTAATTAAATTGTAGTTTATTATTATTTTGCAATTTTATTTATATTAGAAATCTCATACGTAGTATAATTTGTAACTTGTAAGCTTATATTCTTATATATTTCAACAATTTATAGTATAATCCATGTAAGCTTTATGGATTTATGTTGTATCTTAAAAAAAGACAGAAATTTCTTCAAATTTATTAATGTCAAATTGCACTGACGTAATGTAGATTTTTTTATTACATAAAGTACTTAATTAACTTTAATACAGTAGAAGTTTGTAATATGTTAATTGAAGTACAAGTTTAATTACAATTCTGATTGGAACGACTCAACGACTATGGCGTTAGCAGTGTAGATTATATTGGATCGATAATCAAACGGTTCTAACACTCACACATACTGTTTTAAGATCCATACTTTGATACATGGGACATTACTATGTTTCAGTCTTTCAGACATGAAAAATGAAGAACATCAACTGTGTATAATTATTCCATAGTTACATTGAAAATACTTTACACTTTTCAAGAAAAAAAGTCGAGCATACCGGATATGCTTCGAGTATGCTTGTAGATCAGATGAGGAATTCACGTACACGTACAGGTCTCTTAACTGCATTTGTAAACCCCTGCACAAGGCAAAGAAGAAAGAAATCAAAATCCTGCATTACTATACCCAACGGAACTTTGCGCTTAACCCAAACATAAACAATGGATTCAAGTATAACGCGTGAGAGATAGAGACGATAATATCGAATTAGTGCAAATTAGAATCTATTTATTTATTTCCATAAGAGAATTCTACAGTGACTCAGTAGTAATTTTATGCATGATTTATGATGTTCTTGGGATGGATTTCTTAGGTATGAAGCAGATATTCAATGTCAAAAGCGAAAGGCTAGGCACACCTCTTCTTAAGGAATATGTAGAGTACAACTGTACAAGAAACAAACATCTACAGTAAAAACAACAGTACCTCGTTAAATTTGAACAACAGAGGATGTGAATCTCTCTTGTGTGTCCTTGACTTCGGTGCATCAATGTTTGTAATTACAGATCCATCATTATTGACTCTTTTAAAGCTAGTTAAGATAAAGAAAAAAAAATAGGTGAGTTCCTAGCAAAAAGTTGAGATAGAAAAACACAATTATGTTGTCAAGCAAACAATAATTGAAAACCGGACATAATATATTCCAGAATGCAGGCTTCAACAATCGGAATATGCACAACAAACGAGGCAGATAGTGTCTTAAACTATTAAATATGAAAATAAATTAATGACACATTTTCTTAATTTTAAAGCATGGTATGATAGATATCACACGGACCCATCATAATATCTTGTTCAGAAACTACAAAGTGAATCAAAAAAGAGTAGAAACACATAATATTGAATGAAGGTGCATATTGACTATAAATGGAAAAGGCACATAATTATAACCCAACTTAAACTGTTAGTGTTAATTTATCTATTAGATTTATGTCTGAAATAAAGAATTGCTGGATGGTGAAAATGAAACAACTGCAACCTCTTCATTTATTATAGGGCTTACTGTTCCCAAGAATTTTCCAGTGTTTCTGCTGTTCTATCATTCTATGTCATGGATAAGTTTTATATCGCAACCATATGATCAAATGCACTCAGACACAGGAAACAGAATGAGACATAAAATGAACAAAAGAATATCTTAATTATACCGCTCAAAGAAATTGATCGCCCTCCCAGAAGACTTTTTCGTCCGCTCAACTGATTTTACTTTATCAACAGCAGTAGAACAACCACCAGACTCTGCAGGCGAACTGGAAGAGACAGAAAGTCCAAGTTTCTGAATACTTGAACTTTTCCCATTCATTTGAATTGCAGCAGATCCATTTGCAAGACTAGATTTGGATAGCAACCCACTTCTAATGTCATTTTTTACCAAGGGACGATTCTCCTTCGTGTGCAGATCTGCAGATTTGGAGAGGCTGCCTTGCAAAATCTTTTGCTTTTCCACCTGAAGGTTGTTCATTATAAATAATACTTTGCCAATGCTGTTTAATTTACTAGAAACTATTGCTGAGATTAACACCTTTCACGAAAAGTCAATATTAATTACACATGAGGAACGTACTGAAATAAAAAAAAATAAAAAAAAAATAAGCAAGGTAGCTAGGCGTTGGAAACCAATGACCATGAAATTGCAAGTATTTTCTGACTCTTTTTGTAAACAATGACCATTGTTTACAAAAAGAGTCAGAAAATACTTGCGCACATCAATGACCATGAAATTGAAGAGTTAACAATTCCTGAGCAAGGTATAATACGAGTGTATAGCTTCCTTTACTTACCTCATGAACCAAGACCTGCTTCACTGTTGCGGCAAGCTCAAAATGAATTGAATTGTAACCCTGCTCAAAAGAGACAAAAATCAAACAATTATATGAATGTTTTTTTAATGTTATTACTTACATATGACATATTTTCACAAGCAAAAGTCTGATTACATATAAAGGCTGAATTGCATTACCAACGTACTAACCTTAAAATGTATAAATTCATTGAGAGGTGGATCAAATGGAAGTGTGGTTGCATCTGAAGCATCTTCATATCTCAAATTATGATCCGGTTGAATATTTTTGTATGTAATAGCATAGGAGACCATGTTATTTACAAGCTGTGCAAGATCTTTCTTCCCATTATCTGAAAGCAAATGCAATGCAACCTGAAAATGGAGAATACATTTGTAAATGTTATGACTATGAAAGTGGCAACCATGGAAATAGAAGATGGTTAAAGCAAAATAACTTGCAGGTATTTATGCACACCACATATTCATGTGTGCCAATGACAACTCAAAATTGGAAACGTGTAAGGTAATGTTTTTCCTCCTAGATTCTTTCTATCTTGAAGTATACAATGCACAGCCAAAAAAACATAGAATTTAAGAAACATTAATACAAGATGAATTGATTTTAAATATAAACTACCGGTTTAAGGGTTGGTGGTGACAGAATATGTAACATCAGAGAAATTGAGTCTTCCACAAAAGATTTTGTTGACAAATGCCTTGAAATATTTGGTGATATTCTGGTGGTCCATGTGTGAAACATGTCCTTCCTTTCTGTCAAAGATGTTCGGTGCCTGTAGATGAAAGTTGAAATTAGACGAAGGTACATAAAGAAACTAGGAGAAACAAGACTTGCTGGTAATTAGGTACCTATAGAAAGCCTTTGGCCATTCTATATCCTTTCTCTCAAGTTGAGCTACCAGACCATGTATAAATATTGCAATTGGAGGCTGATAGACTTTGCAAATCAATTCAAAAGTAATACTTAGAATCAGGTATAATCACATTTAGCGAAATTATTAGCAGATTATTAATATAGTAGTACCTTGAAGGAACATTCGTTGTGTGCTCATTATGTATCTATGCGTTGTGTCAGAAAGTACCAGGCCATCCAAACATTGCACCTACAGGTAAATAGTCAAAAATCTGATGCCGTGGCCCAGTCCATGTACCATTTTGTTTAAATAAGGATGAAAAAACAAAGTACGGAGTAATACTTACAGTCTTTTGCATCAAAGGATCAACATAACTGAGCTGCAAAATGTTTTCATGAATCCCGTCCAATATTAAGTCATACTCGCCACTGGGATGTTGAAAGATACAAGTATGAACATTGTCTTGGATAGTTAGAGATTGAGAAAACAACTTTCTACCTACCTGTTAGATATCATAGAGTAGAGAAACTCGAACTCTTTGGACATGCTGATACCAAAATTATTAGATTGTCTTGCCTGTTTCTTCTTTCTCTTTTGGAAGATCTTTATATAACGAACATATAAAAGTGAGGATGACACGTACAAGGAAATGATAAGTGATTTAGAAATTGTGATAAAACTACTAGTGCAATCACCTCTTTCCATATATCGAAAGCACTTTTAGATGTATCCTTCCTACCAACCACCTGAGAACTTATCTCCAACTTGACACAAAAAGATTGTTTAATTAAAACTGGTGAAATAGGATTTATCACTCAATAAATGTGATAAATAAGTAGAGGACAATCAATATGGCCCAAAGCTTGTAGATTGGATCGAATTAATCGACTCAATGGTTACAAAACGAGAGTTGAAGTTGAAACCATACCACATTCAGGATTTCCTTCTTCTTGTTAAGAAACTGCAGAGTATTCAAGCATGATCGTATATCGCGTTCTGAGAAAAGTAAAGATGCACAAAAGATCTGAGTTTTTAAAACATCTAGATACATAAGGTTTTACCAAGTAACAAATTAAATCAGAGGAACTATCAGAGACGAATTTCACACCTTCACGGTGTTGCTAAATAAATAATTTTAAAACACTTATATAGTTATATAAAGGGAAAAAAGCTTTTAGCACTTTGGATCTTTTTCGAACTATTGCATTTAAAGAGCATAATAATGAAATCTAGGTTATGCCATTGTTAGCGTGGTCATTAATTTTAGGCATAGCTTCTATTATGAATATCAAAATTGCCACAGTTGATAATTTTTTCCAATTTCCATCAAATAATCTATTATCCGACACATCGAAATAGAACACTACTCCTAGAAGGTCAAAGAAGAATTTTCAACACCATAAGTTTAGTATTTAAGAGTCCAACATGCATCCACATGAGAGACGTGACTGCTACAATATTTGCATCCTTGATATACAACATTTCTTGAGTCATAAAGCTTGATAACGTAGAGGAATTAAAAAAACACATATCAATGCACTTTTAATGTATGCACCTCAAATAAATCTGCACATCATTGGGATCATGACAATTTTCAGCATCACAAGGATTTAGTTTCATATAAATTTCCAGAGAACATCAAGAACAACACCGTAAAGAAATATTACTACTTTAGAGACTGATGATCCATCTCAATATGATACAATGTACTGTATAATATATCTTTTATATGATAGCGGATAGCCAGAGCAAAATAAATTAAAATAACAGTCAATCAACCCTAACATTTGTCATTAGAAACTTGGAGGCCATTGAAAAATGATTCTCTCATATGACTAGGGGCTGCTTGAGGTCATAAGAGTGAAACAGGCCAAATTAATGTCAGTTGTCGCCGCATTAGTTACTCTTAGAATTTCTTAGGCATTATATATGTTGCTTAGGACAATGAGATGTAATGGTATACCAAAAAGTGAATGGAAAATCGCATGTAAACAAATTGGGAGCTTAGTTTGTGTGTATACCAAGTATCAGTACACCCATACATATAGAGGGATAATTACCAAAAAAAAAAAGGGATTTCCAACCATACAAAGAAGATTCTAATCCTGTGTAATTATAATTATATCTCCAACAAAATTTATGTCACGATAACAAGTAGAGTAGGTATAAAAGAAAATTTCCAATAAGTGATGAGTTCACTGCTCAATCAAAGCACTGGATATTATTTCCTTCAAAAGTTTTTAAGAGATGGACAGCAAAGAAGCCCAATGCCAATCAAATTTCTATATGCACAGAAAATTTCCAAATTAGTGTGCCATGTTACAAGATGAAGTTTACTTATCTTGATATGTTAAAAATACGAGACAGCCAGACAATAGGCGAAGACTTACCAGTATATTCTGCAAGTGCAGAAAGAGCAATGGAACTCGTCTTTAATCCTTCCTTATTACATATATACTTCAACCTATCATTAAGCAGTTATGCACTCAGCTCAGAAAGTGGATATTATTTGATAACATAACTTAAATAGGCTGAATACAACTGCATCACTAAATAAGCGATTGAAATAAGTTAATTCAGTAAAACTAGATGACGCAGAAGTAGTCATTTTTAACATTACTAGAGAAATGATACCAGTGCAAAGTAGGAGTAGTTTTAAATTACGTAACTGCAGCACTAATTTCTCTTCTAGTTGAATGGAAAACCAAATGCACGACATTAACGGTTCCATTCTCAACAGAAGCATCAAAAATAAGATGGTCTTATCAAGTAAAATCTTCCTCGTAGAAATAACTAATAAGCCATCCTATAAGAATAAATCCGCATACACTGTGGATGATGCCAGATGTAATAAACAATCAGAAAAAACAAAAATAAATAAATAAATATACCTATTTACGACACGACTCACACTCGGTTGGACAAAAATGTGAACCCTGCAATAGAAAATATTACTTAATGTGATTAAGTCTTATTGAAATATCAACTGACACAAAGAGATAATACAAATTATTAGTAGTGATTAGTGAATGCAAGACCGGAATTCTGATAGCCTAGCATAGGAGATAAGCCTGGACACAAGTGCAGACCGCTCAATATATACCTTCTCATGAGGAAATATCATTAGAGTAAAGTAAACAATTTAACACATTTTCAGGAATTCTTATCTAAAATTAGAATATTTTCACTGTAGATTGCTGATAGTTTTTTTTTCCTGTTATATATTTAGCCCAATTGTTCATGTTGATGTAAAGAAAACACTTTGTGCTGCTTTGGTTGGATTGCATTACTCTGATGATATATTACTCCTTATTTAGGTATAGGGTTATAGTTTACTTGTAGGAAATCTCTTTTGTGGTAACTATTGTAACCTGACTTTACTTGCTCTATAAATAGAGGAGTCCTTGTCCTTGGAAATTACTTGAAATTCTCCAATCTTTTTCTCTTAAAAAAGGAATCATTCATATCAATTATATCGAATGAAATATACTGCTATCCTAAACAATCAATTTAATGAAGTTTGATTGATTTTAATCCTCAAAAATGCATAATGCTGCTGTAATATTTATCACTTATCAGAGAAAAAAAACAAATATCGAAGGAACTTACTTTGCCACCTGACGCAATGGCCTTAAGGCTGGCACATATAGATCATTACAAATACATATCACCTGCAGCATAATGAAACAGCGAGCTTAGACTGTTAACATATTTATAAGACTAGTGGTATGAGGAGGTCATTCTTACAGGTCTCAACAATACTGAATTTCTTTGCTTTTTTTTAGATGACTTCCCCTCTTGAGCTAGGTTTTCTTTTCCAGTGGTATTTTTCCTATCAGCAGATACCTGCACCATATTGGCTAAATATATAGTTTTTGCAGATGACATTATACTACAGAGATTTGTCTGATGATGAAGAGAACTACAAATAGAAAACAATGTACAGCTATAAAACTAAATCAGCAAAGTAACTGCACAGGGGTTTACTTTAACTTCTCCATGAGAGGAAACATGAGAGGAATAAGAGAGAAATAAAATAGGCAGAACAAGCAATATTTTTTGACAAGAAATAAAAATAAATACAAAAATCGAGAATTTCAGAAGCTGAACACATTTTCTATCCAATCCGCGAAGAGGGAACTTCTGACTAGCAGACAACCAGGAATAACAACTAACAAATAAGATTTGCATTTGTTCTTTGTTACCACATCCAACCAATGCATAGTTGTTTAACAATTTGAAGTAGTCACAACTGTAGAGTCACTTATCAGTGGATTTTACTTAACAAAAGACAATTTAAGGAACTTAATAAAGATCACCGATACAGAAACGCAATATTTTTCAGAACCTTTTATGTCATTTTCTTTTACCAGGCATCCTCTTGGCCGCCTGGCTGTTTCTTTTAATAAATGTAGAAATCAGTATTCAAAATAGGTCGTGAAAGTAATCATGCACAATATAGAATTCCGGTTATTGCAAATAGGAATAATCATATTCAACAAGACATTCATAAAAAATATTCTCAAACAACGTCTGAACATGAATTAATGAATATGATAACAGGGAATAACAAGTTTTTTATTCCTCTAACTTGAGACAAACTAAAGAGTTAGTCAACACACAAGAGGATGTTTGATTTAATAATATTAAGTAATAAGCAGCAAATAATAGATCGAGACATTAACTTACCAATTTAAGAATAATCTCCACAGCACCTTTCCCATCTCCAAGGGCACCATCTATCTCATCAATAATCTAAAAAAAGTTGTCAGTCTCATTTCAGATTTAGAAGAGAGAAAAAAAAAACATCAAGTACACACTTAAAACCCACCAAACACTTTGGCTTTGAATCAGCAATAACAGAATTCATCTGAACCACATCAAGGATTTTGGCTTCAAGGGTTGAGGATGAACGGTCATCACTTGCATTTATCTGTCAAAAGAGTAACAACCAATTAGTGGATAAGTCGTGTTTTTTAAGTTTTGCATAACAAAAGGAAGTTGGCAGTTTTATATTAGGTGGAAACCATATGAAGAGGTTAAATATGTTTGGAAAGTGACAGCTCATGGGCAGTCTTGATATGCCATGTGTAGCTAGTGGCTAGAGAGTCAGAATGAAATTATGAAGTTCTAATTATGGGCTGATGTGAATATCTAATGTAATAATGTATACTGAGTAGACAAAAGGTCAAACTGATGCTTGTAAGTTTTCTCCTAAACGATATGTTAATTGGACAAATATCAATTCATTGACATTCATAGTATATATTTTACAGTAAAAAAAATACTGTAAGTGCACTAAATTGATCACTTGCAACAAATGTTGGCTTTAAATTATTAGACCTCAACAACACGGTAGCCACAATGCCTAGCAGCTACATGTGCAAGTGTTGTCTTGCCGAGTCCTGGGGAACCACAAAGCAATAGAATCTGGGGCAATCATCAATAATATATTGTTAGAATTCGTATGCATAACAGGGAATAAATAAATAAAATATTTAGTACGGAATGGAATGTAGTGTAATTTTACTTAACACAAGAAATTCAGATCAAAATTTGAACTAGTCATCCATGCATGCAATTCTACATCAGGAGCAATTCATTGACAGAGTAAAGACACGTCTTACTAATATAGTTTGTTTAGGGATGCAAAAACATAATTAAACCACAAGAAAATGTAGATAATGGTTATGCATATGAATGTAAAGAAAGAAAAAGATACACAAATGAAGCAGGGAGAGTAAAATGGACAAAGTGGGACAAACAAGCAGTAAAATGAATAGCAGAAACACTAGTTTACTTGTATTTAACAAATGTGGTAGGTAAATATATTTTCAGAAACAAGGAAAAAGAACTTATGCAAGATGTTACAATAAAGGGCAAAGTAGTGTAAAAGGAAAGGTATGAATTTGACGAACCTTTGGTTCTGGAGGTCCAGAACTTGTGTTCCTCTTGCTCCACATCTCTTGATTGTCTTGGGATACGTTTTCTTTATCCAATCCATTGTGAGTTTTCTTTGTATATGTATCTCTGCTATACCCGGTTTCTCTGTTGTTTCCAGAGTAACTCTTGGTAAAATGTTTAGCTTGTTGAGAGCCCGAAGAATGCCGTCTCAAAGAAGACAAAACATCATTTGTTGTACTCTTAATCTCAGATCCAAAAACACAGGAATCCCATTGTTTCAACCACAGGAGAACCTGCAACAGCAAGACCAAAAAGTTTAGATAAATGACAAGGATATCTTCTTCTTTCAATTTTTTTAAACCAATCAGACACCAAAATAAACAAATTAAGAGGTAAATTACCTCGCGGTTTGTCTGTTCATCACTGAGAAGCTCTGTAAATGAACTTGGGGCATATTTGTCCACCCAAAGCCGTTCATCAGTAGCTCGTGCTTTGGGAGTAGCCACTTCAGTCGGACCACCATCAACACTTGCGCGCAAAACCTTCACAGACAAATGTTTAGAAACGAGAAAAATATCAATTCAATCATGATCAATGTGTCTGACATCCTTTTGTGAAAAAATCAAAGCCTTAATGGTCTGCAGTTTCACCTACAAAAAAATTGACAATGGACTCCTATGGCAAAAATTCTTTTTCTGGGTCAACTTCGATTTCATTTAGTAGGCAAACACTACATAAATAATACAACAAACTTTCCGATATGTTGCATCATATAGCATTTTCAAATGGTTTTCGTTCAAGTTGTAAATTAGCACGTGCAGAGACAGGATGAGAATTGGAAGGCCTGAACTGAGTGGGAAACGAAGAACTGAGAACTCATAGTCAAGAAAAATCCAAGGGTTCCCTTTTTGGCCCACTTTAGGTTTCATTAAGCAGGAAATACTAATACTTTGGTGGATTCATGATCCACAAAATAATCTATAATATTATGATTTTCTACTGACATTCACTCACAAGTGGGAAAATAAGCATCTGCAACAGAAATAGATTCAAAGGCCTGAAACAGGGAATTCATGCAATTATAGGGAAGAATAAAAGAAATATAACAGTTCTCTTTATGTCAAGAGGAACATTGATGAATAAATATAAAGGACCAGAATCTTTGGATTGTTACAAAATAGAGATGTTAAATCAAGTTTCCAAGTTCAACATTATGTTATTCTGAAAAATACACAACAAACTAGAAAGAGGGGGAGAAGTATGTTATTCTTATCAAATGTAAAAGAGCATTATTATACCTTGTTGAATTCCTCGTTCTCAATTTTTTGCATTAGAACTCTAACAGGTTCGTGAATAAGTCCTGCATATCAGCAGAAATGCACTTAAAATATACTGTAGAATTTATGTGGATGGTGTATAATATAAACTTCAGGATATCCTTATTATACTAAGATACAATACAAGTACAAGCATACATAAAGTACGGAGTACTTAATTTAAGTCAAAATGGGTGAACAAGCTACAAATCTGAGTCGAAAACTTTTCATGTTTTCCTAGATTTCGGAGAACAATCAACGGATATACAAGATCAAGTAGTACTATCTCATTGGCTTCGAGCTTAACAACCACAAGTGTAGTTTTGACTGGAAAGATGGGATAAACTATTAAAAATCCTTATAGCAACAACATCGCCCATTTTTTTCTATGTGGAGTGCCACCAAGTTCAAGTTTTCCTAAGACAGTTTAAGAAGTTTACGCATCTCTTACAAGTAGATTTAAAGCTGAATCTACTTCCTAACATTATACTCTTCCCGCAAAACAAAACCCCACATAAAAATACACAAGAAAGCAGAAAACCTTAGGAAAGGTGATGATTCAGCAACAAGTTCGTAAATGGTATTTAATCAGCTATGGGGAACAATCGAGAAAAAATGGAGAGCCAAAAATAAACCAGACAAAGGTGAAAACATCAAAAGCTGATAGATACACTCACCATTTAAGTCTCCTCTGGAATTCAAATTATGTTTCTTCTCCTCATCATCCAGCTCCACGCTATACATCTTTGCATACACTCTCTCCCCGTCTAACCCTGTAACCGGCACACAATCCCCCTCTATCTCCGTAGCAAATCTCGACAATATCTTCTCTTCTCTGTCTGCTTCCACCTCCATCTCATCCACAACTGCCCGTGGAGGTGAGTATCCTAGCCACTCCTCCTCCACAGGATCAGAATCTCCATTTCGCAAAAGCCTTGGGCCGTCCACCCCTCCGTCCACATTATTCCTCTCGTCACACTCGGGCCCGGCCCAATCCTCCCTCCGGGCTTCGTCTTCTCCAGTTCTGCTCCTCTTTCCGTCCGATTCACTTACTCCGGCGTCGTAATTTCCGTCAAACGATGTTGATTCGGTGAGGCCAGATCGAGCGCGTTTCTTTTGGGGGTGGGGTTCGATAGGCGAGGGCTTCGGAGGAAGCGACAGGGCTGGTTTCTTGGGGGATTTGTTGTCGGGCGAAGGCGGCTCTATGTCGAGCTCGAAATCGTCGTCGTCGAATTGGTCGTCGTAGTCGTCGATCGTATTGGATTCCAGCCATTGCAGCTCTTCCAAATCAGGAATATCCATGTCTCCCTCCTCCTCCTACTCGCACTCCTCGTCAATTCACGATTTCCGTGTTTCTGCGTCTGCGATAGAGAGTGTTCGTGTGTGTTGTTTTGGCGGGAATGTGAAGAAGAGAAGCGGGAAGAAGAAGAAGAAGGAAATAGTGTCGAGTCACGAATTTCGGCAGGAGGGTTACCGGTTCGATCGGAATTAATATTTAAATTAAAAAATAAAATAAAAACACGAACATAAAGTCAGAGATAAGTGTTTTTATTTACTCGACTCGATTATTGGTATTTCTCGGATATACTTATAGTTTTGATCGTTGGTCTAGTACAACCGATCGAGTACCTCTTGTTAATGTTTCGATAGTTTTTTCGACTCAAAGCTCGTTTTTAACACGCGACACGTACAATGCTTCTGCGGAAACCTTTGCGATTATTGTTTGAAAAACGGAAAATATGAGGCGTCGTGATTAATCATCCATCAGCACTTGAAGCCGTGGCAGAGCGACAAGAAGATAATCAGACCCAAAGCTACGAGAACAGCGAAAACGATCAGCTTGATCTTCATATTCTGAAACCACAATTTTCTCTTCAACTTCGTCCCTTGTGCCTTGAAGTCTTGTGCCTGTGATCGCAGACTCTCGGATTTGTCGACAAGCAGCTCGATTTTCTCTCCTCGGTCGAGAACCTACTTGAAACAGAAAAAACGGTTAATAAGAAAACAAGACAAGATCGAAACTACTTAATTACCTTCTCGATATTTTCCATCATTACGCCTTTGACTTCGGACACCTGAGTCGTCACCTTAGCGAGCTGGCTGACTTCGTCGGGATGATCTATGCAGTACTGCATCTGCTCTTTCAACGTGGGCCTGCAATGATATTTGTACAAGAGCTCGAATAATTACAAAACTACCCTTGGGGCTTGATCTAATTGAGCACATTTGTTCATACAACATTTGAGAAGGATGTAACATAGTCTAAATCCACATTTTGGTCTTTTTACGAAAAATCAAATCTCGTTCTATTTAACGATTTTAGTGGAATTTTGAACGATAATCATATCTAAATTGTACTTATTGATAACTCATTCTCGAGCTATGTACATCTTGTATGAAGTCAGTTCAACTGAGAGAGTGTCATTGAAACATGACTTTAAAAAACAAAATAAGTATCAAATAAGACAAAACAATAGAGTAAACAGTAACTAGGCATCGAGTACAACCAACGTGCGAAATTCCAATAAAAATCAAGAATACGACGAAATATGATTTTTCCTAAATTTAAATTACTAAATGTGGAATCGAGCTATTTTACATGACAGTTTGTGATATTATCTCTACATTTGAGTGTACATAATCAACGAAAAATATACGTACCCGAACTCCTTTTTCAGGCTGTTAGGACCGGCATCGGCCGCTTTACCCCCTCCGTATTTCTTGCTGAACTCATCCTTAACACGCTCAAGAAACGCGATCGGTATGTGTCGACCGGCTGAATCAACCGCGACTACGCAATACGCTACAAAAAAAACCCGATGATTATTCATATAGGAACTAAACTAAGCATATATAGTATATAACATTAATGATCGATCGTTCATACTGAATCCATCGTGAACGAGGTAATTGAATGTGTGGCCATCGCAGTTGTAGTTGAACTTGTTGTTGGAGGAAGGAAGCTTCTCGAGACACTGAGAAGCAATGGTGGTGAAGTTGCCCTTGAACTCGGTGTAATCGGCGAGTATCACATTGCCTCTAGCCACCAAGCTGTAGATCAAATCTTGCTGACCCATCGATGATCGATCGAACGAACGAAAAAAGTTAGGAATAATGAGAAGAGAAAAGCAGAACACAAAATGTGAGAAATGAAAATGGAGGAGTGGCAATAACTGATGAAGCACGAGAAATGGAATGAGCAGAGGTGGGGAGTGGAAATAGGAGGCTGAGTGTTGGCACTTGTGTGCATTTCGTAGTCTGTTATTTGTTAGTTATTTAGCAAAATTGCAAAATGGCCCCAGTAATTTAAGGGGGTTCAAATGTTATACATCATTTTTTAAATATTTTTTTCTGTCAGTTATAAAAATTGTAATTTTCAGAATTTAAACAAGTAGTACAAACCCAACACGTAAAGCTGGAAGAGTATACACAACAGAGCAAAATGTAAAACCAAATTATAATTACATGAAAATGCTCTCTTGAATTTGTAGTATTTTCTAATCTTTATCATTCAGTTCATGAAATTAATCTTTAAATAAGAGTATAACTGATTTAATAATTAATTTATTACTAAATATAAAATTAATTAAATAATTTTAAATAATTAATTAATAAAATGGATTTCATATTTATTTAAATAATTTGTGTTTGTAACTATTTAATAAATTTTGATTTTATGTCTTACTATTTACTGACTAAAATGTCTGATTACTTCAGAAAATTTAACATAAAAAAGTTAAGATTTATTTCTTCTATTTATAGATTTTTTTAAAAGCATTCTTTCTATTTATCCTAAGGTTATCTTAATTTAATAAAATATTTTTAAATTTAGAAACTTAAACAAAATATTATATAGTATTATAGAATTTAATTTAACATTTAAGAGTATATTATCTATGTTAACTAATATTATCAAATTTTAGACAGAAAAGTAAATACACAACTCATTTACACCACAACAGAATGTAAATCAACAATATAATTACATGAAAATGTTCGTTCGGATTCGTGTAATTTTCCAGCCTCTCGTATGTTCATTCACATTCGGTTTCTACGATAGTTCCTACACGTGCATCAGCGAGTTCTTTGTATGAAACTATTGATCAACATGCTAGTTGATCTTTGTACGACATGATTTCTTCAAAAATAGGTAGTCTCCTTGTTCTCACGGGTTTCCAGTTGCTCATCAGCTGATCGAGACTACAAATAAAAGCGTCTTCTACACTCGAATCCAAAGAAGTCAAGGGGTATTGAAACGCTTCCAGATCCTTGAGAAGCTCATCCAAACGAGCCTTCAACTTAGGATCGTCTGAGCCGGGAATGTTCTGTTGCAATACATCATCAAGAACATATCTTGCTTCAGCGTATCTTTCTTGCTTTATAAGGCAAACACATAAGTTGCATGCCTTGTTTGCATCGGAGTCTATTTCCTGCGCTTTTCGATAAACAACCTCAGCAGTCGTGTAGTTTTCTTGCTGCATATATGCCCATCCTAAATTCCCCTGCATTTGTGTAATATACAGAATGTGATTACAAAACTCAGAAATAAATTATTATTCGATTGTTAGAAAATGTACCAGTATTCTTGATGTCTCCTGCTTGACGGTAACCTGAAACTTTTTTCCGTGCGAACGAGCTGTTTTGGTAGGTTTTCCATTGAAGGCTTCTCCTTGGCCAATCATCCGTAACTTCTTCTTCAGGAGCTCGATTTGTTCATCTAGTTTACCACATTTCTGCAAAACCAACATAAATACTCTCGTTTATAGGAACGAAAATCAAACGAATAGAGAAAAAATAAACGCACACATAACACGAAAAATGTAATTTTGGTTAACAACTTTACCTTGTATAAATCAATAAGGACGTTGTCAAGCGATTCTTGGGCGTTTTGAGAGCATCGATTCCTGAAGGACTTTATCGCTTCGATTGCTTCTTCGGACCTATCTTGTTGTTTCATAACAACTACCATGTCCTTCAGTGCACTGTCGACTCTATCCCCACTGTTTATGGCCTTCCAGAACAACGCTATTGCAGCTTCCGGGTCCTTCTGGACCATCTGCTAGTAAACATTGTTAGAGAAACAGGAAGAAACCCAACAACTAGAAACACGGATTCTTAACCTTAAGGGTATTATCAATAATCCGGGTCAGGATCTTATTTGATCAAAAACAAAAATCAGCATAATTTACACTAAAAAGACAGCCTAACTAAACAGTCTTGACCAACTGCTTGTTTTGATTTGTGCCTCAAAACATCCAACAATAAGAAGAAGGAGAAGCAATCGTATACTCGGAGAATTTGACCACACACGAATCAGCATAACTTACACTAAAGACAGCCTGAACAAACATTATTGACCACACACACAATTACACAAACATATTTGGACTAATGCTCAAATGTACTAGTAATCAGCTAGATCAATGTGAACTCCTCCAATAAAACGACAAAATGCATAAAGCCCAAAAATCAAATATACACTCAAACCACAGAGGAAGCTAAAAATCTCCCAAATGCAGAAACGCGAATACAGGGGAAGTTAAAGATCAATCAAATCGAGAAGAGAAAAAAAAGAGGCAGAACATTTAAAAAGGAAAAATAAAATAAAATTGCAAATATGTAAATTTTACATACTTGGGAATACTTGGCTCTGGCATAAGGACCGTCTCCGTGAGGGAAATTCTGAATTTCATGAAATGTTTCTTCTTCGTCTTCTTTATTCTTCTCTGATTTTCTTGAACTGCTGTTTTTGCTCTTCATCGTCTAAATCGGACTTCTCTCCTTCTCAGAGAAAAATTTGCAGAGGGGCAATGAGAAGAATGAGCGAGGTGAGAACCCTTTTGGTTTGAAACGCCATGGGAAAGGGAGAGAAAACCTTCAAGAATGTTGTTCTGAATGAACCTGGACGTATGCATGTCCAAGTTCTTTGTTTGTTGCATTTCGTGTCACGTCACTGTTTGTTGATTTTGGCACGTCTGGCATCGGGGAGTTGCTTTGTCCGATTTGCCCTCCACTGAAAATAAATAAATAAATGAACAAAGGCCACTCTTGTCTCTTGAAGCAACATTTGAATATTATTATATCAAACTAAATTTACAGTGTATTTTCATTTTGACTCAATTTTTTTACTGTTTATATAATTTTATTTTATTTAAATTTTCCATATTAAATAAAAGGTGAGCAAATTTGTGAAAAGAGTACTCAGGTTAATTTTCCTGTTAATAGCCCGTTTATTTGAGTTTATTTAAAAGAGTTTATAAAATGTTATGTCTTATAAGTTGTTTCTATAGCTGATAAATTATTATGTTTTATTTAATAAATAAGTTGTTAAATCGTATGATAAAATAGATATAAACTTATAATATGTTAATTTGTTTGGTAATTTAAAATCTTATATAAATAAAATTACCAAAAATAAATTGTTATATGTGGGAAAAAATAAAAAATAATTATATTAACTAAATAATAAATTTAGAATTTTTGTATATATATAAAAGGTAATAATTTTAAGGGTAATTTGATCTTTTATTATTTAAGTTGGAAAAAACTTAAAAGTTGTTTTAAAAAAGTATTTTTCTCCTACTTTTTTTTAAATAGCTTACAACTTACTGTATTTTAAAATGTTTTAAAATCTTTTTTAAAAATTTTACCAAATAAATTATAAGAGCTCTCTTAAACAGCTTATAAGTAGTTTTAAAGAGCTTATAAGCTCGGCCAGACTCGGTTTAGTGATTTAACCTAATTAAAATATTATACCTAATCTAACCTTATTTATTTATATTTTAAAACTAATAAACTTATACAAATCATATTTATCTATTTTTCTTAAAATCTCATAGTATTTTTTATCATTCACAATTAATTAGCATTATTAAATAAGAGTATGTAACAAAAAAATAGTATTTTTTGTTTTTCACAATTAATAAGCATTATTAAATAAGAGTATATAAGGAAAAAAAATGTAAAATGTCAATTAAAAAAAACGACATTTGTAAAGGATTTAGCATAACTAGACTTATAGACTGATTTACTTTGATTACGTTTAGTTGGAATTGAATAAAGATCAATTCGAGTAAAAGTGAAAATTTAAAATATAAAGTCAAAGAATGGGATTATGATTCAATTTGGAATTTAAGTGAAATTTAAGCTACTAAAATTGAAAATTCACAATTCAAAGTAGAAAGTGTAAGCAACATGCATGTCATTGGAGTAACAATTTTATGCAGAAAAAAACGCGTAGTAAATAATTATACATTTTTTTCCCATCTAATTGAAATGATTGGTTATACAGTATTAGAAAAGTGTTGAATACTGTTTGATTATTGCGACTTTTGATACACACTATACAAAAACATACACACGTTCTTCCTACTACATTGAAGTAAAAAAAAAAGGATGACTAAACCTTAACTCCAAAGACACATTATGCCTGAAAATGTCAAAAGGAACTGAGAGAAAAAATTGTCAATCCAAACGTCAAAAACATTAGTTCCAACAAACGTTCCAAGAATCCCCCACACCAATCTTGATCGTTACGACGCAAATTACTCATCAACGATTAATTCAACTTTACATGTAATCAGAAAACGAAACCAAAAAATATCGAACGATGATCACACTACTTACTAGCTTTCTCCTTGGACCGGCTCTTGAGTTGCATTTTCCTCTTCTTCTCTTCTGCCGTAACCCAAATATAGTCGGGCGGAATAGCAAACGGATCCTGAGCATTCTCGATTCTGTTACTGGACCCACCTCCGGAAGAGCCGGGTCGAGGAAAAGGAGGCTTCATCCACTGAAACCAAGATGAGCTCATAGACCGACTCCCTAGACTAGTCGGACTTGAAGGGGGAGTCGAAAACTCACTCAACGGCTGTAGCTCTTCGAACTTTGTGAACGTAACTATAACCCTGATTGTCGGCACAACTGGAATCGTGACCTAATAGAAATAAACGAGATCAGATGACATGTATATAATCGATTAATCGTATAAGGAGCGTGTTATGTTATGTGTGTATATATATACCTTGACAGGAAATGTCCCTTTCGGTAATTTTGTCGTGAGCAGCTCCCTCAATCTTCGTATAGCTTTGACTTTGTTCGCTAAAATATCGAGCAAAGGAAGGAGTTCTTCCGTTTGCAAGGGAAAATGCGGGGAGAGGCAAAGAGTCGGCCTTAGACCTTTCTTGTACTCGCTCTCGGCTTTTTCCGAATGTGGGCCCCCTTTATTAACCCTTCCTCTTCGATGCTCGTCCACTGAGCTTCTAGAAGGAGAATCTTCCAAAAGATTCCCGACTTTATCCTCCACGCTCAACGAACTCCTCGGCGGAACCATCCTTTTCTCGCTCCCTGTTCTTCCATTAAACCACGACCCTTTCTTTTTCCCCACCTTAGCTTCTCCGATAATATCCCTCCTCTCGTAACAACTATGACGATGCTCGATTATAGCTTCGTTATTTTCGTTCTCTTGCATCATGAGTGCGGACTCGAGTCGACTCTTTTCCTCCTCGGTCAAAACATCATCTCCGATCTCGCTCTCTGTTTCGTCGTCATCCGTGTTAGATTCCCTCGGAACCTTCCTCGATCTGATGCTCACAACCACGTTGTGCATATCGTACACCTTCGCCTTCCACGGGCCCACCATCTCGATCCTGTCCTGTTTTCTCCAAGTCGTTTGCGGTAAAAGGACAGCCTCAGTCACGTCGATCCCCGGCCGGAATATATTCGTTCGAGACATCGCATTCACTTCTTGCTCCGCTTCTTCTTCAGTAGCAGGCGAGCCCGCTTCATCCATAGCATCGAGAACCTCTTTATCTTTATGAGTGATTACACAAAGAGAACCGGGCGAAACCTTCCCATCCTCCGACCCATCTCCGAGAAAGAGAAAGCTCCGATCCGAACGCTGTATTTTAAAACCGTCGAAACCGGATAAAGTCATATCCGCCCTCATGTTCGCTCCCCTCTTCCAGATCTTGTAAGTGTCGGAAGGGGCAATTTTGGAAACGAAAGGCACGACAGAGCTCTCGAAGTGGAAGGTGATCTCCATGTAGAAGTCTCGCATCCGTCTCATCGTCCCGACGAGACGAGGCAGCCTTCTTCGCCACTTGGCCCAAGCTAAAGGCTGGCAGTTACGAACGATGATTCGAGCGATTTTTTCTTCCTTGCTGCAGATGGCTTCTTGGAGTGGGCTCCACCCGCCGGAGTTTTGGAGGCTCCAGTCGGCTCCGGCGAGCATGAGGATCTCGGCCGAGGTCTCGTCGCTGAATTTGACGGCTAGGTGGAGAGGGGTTTCTCGATTGGGGACGTCTCGACGGTCGATCGAGGCGGAGATGGAGTCGGCTTTGGATTCCTCGAGGAGGGAAGCGGGCTCGGTGTGGATGTCAGACGGGTCGGATAAACGGGGCAGACGGGCTATGATCTTTCGGAGAGACGGGTAGTCTCGCGAGATCACGGCCTTGTGGACCGGGCTGTGGGCGAACTGGGCCGGGTCGAAAGTCGGCATGATTACTGAGAAAACATACAATCAAAGATAGATGGATGCAATATATACAAGAATGGAAAAACAGAATCTTTAAAGGGTAATGAATCATCAGTTTCTTCTTCCTTTCAAATGTGCCTCACATTTACAATCAAAGATTAGATGCAGATTTCAAGAAAGGTACAGGTGGATGAATATAAACAAGAATGAGAAAAAAAACCCACATTTCAAAAATTCTCAGAAGACAAAACCCATGAAAAAAGACAGAATCTTGGAAGGGTAATGAATCTCAAAAAGGGTAATGAATCATTACCTTCTGCTGTTTCTTCTTCTTCCTCTGCCCCTCAGCTATGGAACCCCACCACGAAATCTCTCTCTACACACACACATACACGCACTAAAAAACACAGAAATAAACAAGAGAAAGAAAAGAAGACTCCTTTACCCCCTCTGTGATCCAATCCAATCCAATCCAGGTCAGGCAAACACACGCAGAGAGAGACTAAACGCATGTGGGGCAGCTGCAAAAAAGGAATTGTTAAATAAAAAGAATCTCAATGAGATAAAATTAAATGGGGTTAAATCGAATCATTCACAGTGAAATTAATTAAGGGATTTACTTCCATTTTTACCAGAGCGGAAACAGAGGAAACGCACTACCCACAAATTAAGCAGAGACTTTGGTCATGTGCTGTATTGAATATTGAATATTGACATTTAAAAAAAATGTTTTTTTTAAGGAGGATGAGTGAGGTCTGTGTATAATTTTTTGTTTTATTTATTTATTTTTTAATTAGAAAAAATGGGCACGGCGGTCAGCGGGATCCATGGGAATTGGGATTTTTGTTCTTGGGTGAACAGACAGATCAAACATGTGGGCCGATTTGGGTTTTATTTCTTGTTTTATCTGTATGCATTTATTTTTGGGCAAATTACATTAATTTCGCACCCTTTCATTGCCCAGAATTAATAACCACGCAACGAACTATTAATATTTTTTTGGTTTATAACATTAAACACAAGAGATTTGCTTATTTCTAATACTGTAAATGATAATGACACTTTGAAAAACCTTGCATAAATTTTACTATCCACTCAAACTTGATATGTTTTTTTTTTTGCAAATGAAATTTTAATATGTGTATTAAGTTTTTTGTTGTTGTAATTATTTTACATTATTCAACACTTAAACATTCAATATCATAAATAACCACGTTTTTTTACATTTGAGTGAATTTAGTATGTTCTTAACGCATAATCAATAATTAACTATTCAATGGGCTTCGATAAAAAACATATAACACATCTTAATTAAAAAAAATGTATTGACTAATGTGGTATAATATTAAAACATAGATATGAAAATTCAACAAATTATTGAGTATTAATTAATTGTTGGTGGAAGCACGCTCAACATGTTATAAGTCATCGACTACACCATTCAAATTTAATTTTGTAGTTATTATTATTTTGAACGGAATAAAATGAACCGAATTCAATTGATCACATAACAACTAGAATTGAGACTCAGTCTCTGATTCACCAATTGGCTGATCCAAAGTATTACAAGTCCAGAAAAATAGAGTTTTTTTGACCGGGCAATGGATCGGGTCAGTCTGATTTTATTTTTTAATTTTAAATTTAATATTATATTTTTTAACATATTTGTTTTCGAAATTAAACTAATTAAACAATATTTAAATGAAAAAATTATAAAGTATATAATAATTTAGTCTATTACGTCTTCATCTCCCATATCGATCAAATTTGTGTTTTGATTGTAAAAACTAAAAACTTTATTTAAGAAAAATAAATATTCATAATTTTTTATTCTAAATTACATATATATTTTAGTAACATTTTACTTTATCTCTATTTTTTTTTAATAAAACAATATTTTTTTTAATATATGATCACGTGTCTGCATCCGCGATCTGAAATTAGGGTTTATGCGGAACAAAGAAAGTCGGTCGGATCGCTAACATGTCTTCATCTCCCGGTATGACCTCGATCGATCAAATCTGTGTTTTAATTTATCATCATATCATGTCATCGGCGATCTGAAATTAATTAATTAGGAAGAAATATTCGTTCGGATTCATAACTTTGTATTTATTGAATAATTACGTACATGTATCCTCTTTCGAATTTTCTTTTTTTTTTTTTTGAATCTATATACATGCATGTATATATAGATCACGTCCGTACAAATACTCCACAATGCCGTCGTAAGCCTGAACATTGCGACGAGTGTGGAAACGAGCACCCCATTGTCGGGTTCTGCCCTTTCGTACCTTGCAAGATTTGTTACAAATCAGACCACTACATTGCTGGCTGCACTTTCCCACGCAAGTACAAACGTGGTGAAAATTTCGACACCAAAACATACGAAATCGTGTGTCATTGTAACATGCCGTTTGATACCGATAATTGGCGTTGTAACTACTGTTGCCGTCGAGGACATCCAAAACTTCAGATCAAGATTTGTAAAATTTGTAACGATGGGGGAGACCACATCACCTTTGATTGCCCGAAAGACAAGGAACTTGCCAAAAAACTTGAATCCAAATTCCATGCCATTTTTCGTCCTCGGGAATCTATTCCGTGGCCTGAGTATTTGAGAATGAGAGATTTAGCTTTAGCTGCAGCTTCAGCATCCTCCAATGTAGCTAGTACTTTTTTTCATTATTTTCGTAGTATTATAAATTAATACTACGTACTTAATTTGTTTGAATTTTTGTATCGCAGGGAAAGAGCAATATTGCCCCCGATGATGATATCCCAACGTTCAACAAAATGAGGAGGATTAGCGTTGAGTCCGTTGATCCCAAACCTCCAACTAATTGAGGATTTCGATTCCATCCATCATGCTCTATATTTTGAACAATAATAATTATGCTTTGCAATATTTTCTTTTATTTAGCGTGTATTTGAATGTGTACTTGGATCTGAATTAAAAATTTGTGCATGCATGTTTGTGTATTAAAAAAAGTTGTTTCGTTCTGTGGCCTTCTTAATGGTTAGTAAGTGGTCTGTTTTTATTCTAAAATTAATTTATGGTGATCAAAACTCGCTGGATCGTGATATTAGGCTGGTTTGTGGTTCTTCGATTTATTAGGTTTATTGATTTATAAGAAGCTTCAAGTTTTGAGCTTCAATTTTGAAATTTTCAAACTCAAGCTTGACCTATTTGAAAAATGAGTTTCAGGGTGTGAATTATTTTTTCAGACTTTCAAATCCCTTTTTCAGACTTTCAAATCCCTTATATATAGCTAGACCGCCAATGGCTAGTCTATGATTGTCAAATCTACCGGCTGAGAGATATAAGCAGGTTCCAGTTTTGAGCCTCATTTTTTAAATTTTCAAACTCAAGCTTGACCTATTTGAATAATGAGTTTCAGAACGAAGTAATTTATTCATGTCGTCGTCGTAATTTTGGCTCAACTCCATGCCTTATTTTGCGTAACCCAATTTATTTCCCAATTTATATGAATCAAATAATTATTTAAAGGTTTATTGCATTCATGATATGTCTCAAATTAAGAAACACACCGGAAACAAGGTCGAGCTTCGGCGAGTATCGATCTCAAACTCAAAAAAAAAAAAACAATTGAACATAAAAACTCAAAACGGGATTGCGGCTCAATCTCTCAACTCTCAGCTCACCGAAAGTTACTATTGAACACTACGTACACAATCACAAAGCAAAAACCAAAAGAACACAAGGATTTTACGTGCTTCGATCACCGGAAAGACGATTTACGTGCATGGTGGATAGGAGGGTGAATTTGAGATTATTCGAGGCATAAAAGTGATTACACATGCGATTATATACTAAAATGAAAATGCACAAAATCAAAAGCTTCATCGAGCCGTCGACCTGTAACTGTCTCGCGTTTTTTAACCGTGCTATCAAACCTTGCAATTCCAAATGCAATCGACAGATGAGCTGACAGGGATCACATCGCAACAAGAATCACGTAAAATAGTGTAGAATCGAGTGAGAAATCGATCACCCTAATCCCTGAACCCGCGCCCAAGTCTGAGATGCCAAACGGCGTCGTTTTAATCAGCGGGGATTTTGAATTTATCAGGTTATTACCAAAATGACCATGATCTCGTTTTTTTTAGAATTTTCACTCAGAATTGGGTTTTTGTTTACTCTTCAACATATATCATTATACGTAAATGATCTGTAATTGAATTGATCTTGTTAGCTCGCGGAAGATAACTTGTTTTTACCGAGAGGTTTTTTATTGAGAGTAGAATTTTTGTCTCTCTTGTTTTAAAAATAAAGTTATATTTATTTTCAACTTTTTACTCAAAAATTCAATAAAACAATATTTCTTTAATCTCCATACTTAATCAAATGCCAAACAATTGGTGTCTTGATCATCCGCGATGTGAAATTAGCTAGGGTTTATGCGGAACAAAGAAATTAGCTAGTACGTAGTATTAGCAGTGCGTTAATTATATCGTAAGCCAACAAACAAAGAACTTGCTATTCCTAAATCCGAAATTAGGGTTTATGCGGAACAAAGAAGATCGTTCAATTCGGATCCAGCAGCTGCTACCATGTCTTTATCTCCCGGTATGAATCGATCAAATCTGTTTTTTTAATTTATCATCTTATCATCGTCGACCTGAAATTAATTAGGAAAAAATATTCGTTCGGATCGATTAATTAATTAATAACTTTGCAAAATATGTTACAAACCAGATCACTACATTGCTGGCTGCACTTTCATAGACAAGTACAAACGTGGTGAGAAATTCGACACCAAAACATACGAAATCGTTTGTCATTGTAGCTTGCCCTTTGATACCGTTAATTGGCGTTGTAACTACTGTTGGCGTCATGGACATCCAAAACTTCAGCTCAAGATTTGTCAAGTTTGTAACGCTGTCGGAGACCACATCACCTTTGAATGCCCAATAGACGAAGCACTTGCCAAAAAACTTGAATCCAAATTCCATGCCACTTTTCCTCTTACGGAATCTATTCCTTGGGCTGAGTATTTGAGAATGGAAGAATTAGCTTTAGCTGCAGCTTCAGCATCCTCCAATGTAATTTCTTTCATTATTTTCTTGTAAATTTATGTGTATAAATTAATACTACTTAATTTGTTTGAATTTGTATCGCAGGGAAAGATCATTGCCCCCGATGATATCCCAACGTTCAACAAAATGAGGAGCATTGCCCCCGATGATGATATCCCAATTCCCAACGTTGAACAAAATGAAGAGGATTGCCCCCGATGATATCCCAACGAGGAGGATTAGCGTTGAGTCCATTGATCCCGAACCTCCAACTAATTGAGGATTTCGATTCCATCCATGCTATTTATTTTTTAACAATAATAATGTTTTGTTTAGCATGTGTATTTGGATGTGTACTTGGATTGTGTTTAGCATGTGTATTTGGATGTGTGCTTGGGTTGTGTTTAGCATGTGTATTCATGTTAATACATTATATTTAATTATCATGTTATAATTAAATATATAAAATTTTCTTAATTATAAAATAAAATAGCATTTCAAAAATACCCTTTCATTATAACATATGTGGGTATTTTAGTAATTATTTTACTCTTTTTTATAATTATAAAATTAATAACACTTCAACTAATTAACAAATTTTTTAAAAAAATACACTTAATTATATAACTATTATTTTTAAATGTTTCATTATTTTTAAACACTCATTTTCTTAAATACTTCATTATTTTAATATATACTAGTAACTATTTTTATTTAATTTCATGTTTGATTAGTTAATTATGTATTGAATAATCTATTTTAAAAATATTTAATAACAATAACAAACATAATATAAATAGTGAAATTATAAATTATAAAGTAGTTTGTAGTCTCTTTCGTTTAATAACAATAAAAAACATAATATAAACAGTGAAATTATAAATTATAAAGTAGTTTGTAGTCTCTTTCGTTTAAAAAAAATCAATTTATTTTCAACTTCTTACTCAAAAATTCAATAAAATAATATTTTTTTAATCTCCATATTTAATCAAAAGAGATAATATCATATATGGTCCTCTTTGAAGGTCCGATTCCACAAATAGTTTTTTATCTTTAATTTTTCCAAGTATAGTCCTTTTGACCATTTAAATATTTAAAAACAATAAAAATAACTAAAATACAACCCATAAAGAATCGAACCTCCTACTTATGAAATCGAAAATCTACGTCATACCACTTTACTAAAACCTCTATTATGCCAACATAGAAACATATCAATATATATTCATTGTTCAATTGCCAATATTACCAATAATTAATTTATCTATAAAATCAAAATGCATTATAAATCAACAAAAATAATTAATTATGAAAACATAAATTAAAATACAATATTTATATATGAAATTAAATTTAATCATAAAAAAATGATTAAAAACAATTTTAATTTGTTTAATATTTTTTAAATTATTTTCATGTTATATTTTTTTGTTAGTTAAATAATTTTTAGGGTGATATTTGATGAAAGGAAATTTTTAAAATTTTGTTAAAATTAAATAACTCACTTTTTTCTAATTATAGTCGATTACATAATATTAATTTAATTGTATTAATTACACATCGGTTATAAAGTAATTTATGAGGTATAACTTAAAATATATTTAACTATATGTACTATCCTTTAACCTAAATAGTTCTAATTTTTATATTTAATTAATAAATTCAAACTAATTAAATATGAAATTTAAATTATTTTGTAATTAATTAATTAATTTCATGATGAATATTTTGTTTATTACTTCTATTTTTTATTATTTTATTATTAAATTTAAATTATTTAGAATTTAGTTATTTTTTATATTATATTTTTATTAATTTTTAAAATTAATTAATTTCATGATATGTATGCGAATTATTTAATAAATTTATATTATATATTATTTATATATTTTGTGTAGTTGATTATTATTTTTATTTTTATTGATTTATTTATAATTTAATGAATTGTGATTTTTGTTTCAATTATTTGTATATTATTATAATATAATTTTTTTGTTAATTAATTTTTTTACAGCAATCAGTTTATGTAATATATATATATATATATATATATATATATATATATATATTGTATACAATGTTAAGTTTGTTTTTAAAGATAGGTTTGTTGGATTGGGTAGTATATGTATATTTGTTATTCAAGTTTTTCAAGAGGTAGAAGGTTCGAACCCCAACACATCTTTTCTTTTTGACTTAAAAAGATAAAATGACGGGGAAATTCATAAAATTATAATTGTACTATCTCTTTAATCATCCGCGATCTGAAATTAGGGCTTATGCGGAAAAAAGAAAATTAACATACTCCAGTCCATACGTTATATCATATCGTAGGCCAACACCTAAATCCGAAATTAGGGTTTATGCGGAACAAAGAAAATCGTTCGGATCCAGCAGCTGCTACCATGTCTTCATCTCCCGGTATGATTTCGATCGATCAAATCTGCGTTTTCTGAAATTAGGAAGAAATATTCGTTCGGATTCATAACTTTGTATTTATTGAATAATTACTTCATTCTTATATATGTATCTTCTTTCGATTTTTTTTGAATCCATATATATATACACATGTATAGATCACGTCCGTACAAATACTCCACAATGCGGTCGTAAGCCCGAACATTGCGACGAGTGTGGAAACGAGCACCCCATTTTCGGGCACTGCCCTTTCGTACCTTGCAAAATATGTTACAAATCAGACCACTACATTGCTGGCTGCATTTTCACACGCAAGTACAAACGTGGTGAAAATTTCGACACCAAAACGTACGAAATCGTGTGTCGTTGTAGCATGCCATTTGATACCGTTACTTGGCGTTGTAACTACTGCTTGATTCGACATCCAAAACTTGAGGTCAAGCATTGTAATGTTTGTGACGCCTATGGGGACCACATCACCTTTGAATGCCCAATAGACAGTGAACGTGCCGCAAAACTTGAATCCATATTCCATACCACTTTTTCTCCTCCGGTTTTTATTCCGTTGCCTGAGTATTTGAGAATGGAAGAATTAGATTTAGCTGCGGCTTCAGCCTCCTCCAATGTAGTAATTTTTTTCATTATTTTCTTAGTATAAATTTATGTGTATAAATAATTAATACTACTTAATTTTGTTTGAATTTGTATAGCAGGAAAAGAGCATTGCCCCTGATGATATCTCAACGAGGAGGATTAGCGTTGAGTCCGTTGATCCCAAACCTCCAACTAATTGAGGATTTCAGTTCCGATTTCGATTCCATCGATCATGCATACTCTATATTTTGAACAATTAATAATGTTTTGCAATCTTTTCTTTTATTTAGCATGTGTATTTGGACGTGTACTTGGATTGGAATTAAAAATTTGGACATGGTTTGTGAATTAAAAAATTGTTTGTTTTGTGTTCTTTTAAATAGGTTTTTTTATTAGAAATGTTTGAGAAAGCATGAATTTGTTCTCTGGTATTCTTAATGGTTAGTAAGTGGTCAGTTAACTAATCTGTAATGTAATAAACTCTGTTTTTCCTCTGCTTTCCTCTGTTTTTATTCTAAAATTAATTTATGTTGATAACAATTATTTAATTTAACTCACACAATTAATAATCTAGATAATTGCAAGCAATTCGAAATATCTAACACTACATATTTTTTCGTTCTATTTTTTTTTTCTCGACGTAATTGTAAAGCGACGCCTGTATAATTTAGTTGACTCGTATCGAAACTATATTTTTCAACTGTCACACTACACTTCCATATATATAACTTTGTTCACAAAACTTCACATCTCTCTCACACACACACACATCTTCAAATTGAAGTCAATGGCCAAGAGACCTTCACCGTCAGCATGGTAAATACAACTTCTCGATTCCCCGACGTTCCGATTTTTTCGTCTTTTTCTAATCTTCGTTTCTTGTCATCGTGCAGCGAGTCGTCGCATTTGCGCTATCCATGATCGGGGTTGACTTGCTCGTTCTATGACGTCGGGTTGATCATGAGGCTGTTGAAAGTGTTTCTCGAGTAGAAGAGGATTCTGTTTTTCGAGAAAAATGATACCGTCTCCAACGAGAATATCACGGTGATATGCAACTTTATCTTATATAACTTGTTGTGAACATGTTGGCGCCTCCCGCTTAATTCAGAAGCATATGTCTCCTTTAGTCAACATTAATATTCGTCCATGGAAATTAACTATGTTGAAGATCAAGTCATGTGTGTATCAATTATCATAGATTGAAAAAAAGATAAATAATTCAAGTATTGTTATGTTGCAGGCAAGGTGCATTACGTCATTACTGGAGTTTATGACAAATGGTCAGTTCTTACAGGTTCACTATTCCAAATGATGGAATTAAGACGATAGAAATGGTGCACTAGGTAATTAGAAGAAATTACCTTCTCTTCTCTAGTTTTGTTTAGAACAAACTACATCCTATGTTCGTGCCCTACTTAAATAATGAAGAGAATGCAGATATTTGGCTTACATATTTACATTATGAAGCTAGAGATTGTATTTTTGCTTATGTGTGCACAAGACTAGTATATAATTTTCTTTCAAAAATACATAAACATTACAATGCTTGACCTGAAGTTTTGGATGTCGAAGCAAGCACTAGTTACAACGCCAAGTAACGGTATCAAAGGGCATGCTACAATAACACACGATTTCGTATGTTTTGGTGTCGAAATTTTCACCACATTTGTACTTGCGTGTGAAAGTGCAGCCAGCAATGTAGTGGTCTGATTTGTAACATATTTTGCAAGGTACGAAAGGGCAGAACCCAACAATGGGATGCTCGTTTCCACACTCATCGCAATGTTCAGGCTTACGACGGCATTGTGGAGTATTTGTACGGACGTGATCTATACATGTGTATATATATAGATTCAAAAAAAAATAGAAAGAAGATACATATATATATAAGAATGAAGTAATTATTCAATAAATACAAAGTTATGAATCCGAACGAATATTTCTTCCTAATTTCAGAAAACGCAGATTTGATCGATCGAAATCATACCGGGAGATGAAGACATGGTAGCAGCTGCTGGATCCGAACGATTTTCTTTGTTCCGCATAAACCCTAATTTTGGATTTAGGAATAGCAAGTTCTTTGTTTGTTGGCCTACGATGTAACGCACGCCTGCTAATACTACGTAATCTAACTCTATAGTATTTTATTTTGAGATTATTAATATCAACAAAAAAAAAGTCTATGTAATATTGGACAAGTAATATGGAGTATATTAATTTTCTTTCTTCCGCATAAACCCTATCTAATTTCAGATCGCGGATGAAGACACCAATTGTTTGGCATTCGATTAAATATGGAGTATATTAATTTTCTTTTTCCGACACCAATTGTTTGGCATTTGATTAAATATGGAAATTAAAAAAAAATATTGTTTTATTGAATTTTTGAGTAAAAAGTTGAAAATAAATTGAACTTTTTTTGAAACGAGAGAGATGCTTGTATCTCGACAATCTTAGACTAGCCATTGGCGGTCTATAAGAGATTTGAAAGTATGAAAAAACGATTCACACCCTGAAACTCATTTTTCAAATAAGTCGAGCTTGAGTTTGAAATTTTCAAAATTGAAGCTCAAAACTCAAAGCTTCTTATAAACCATTAACAAACCTAATAAATCGAAGAACCACAAACGAATTCAATGAATTCTTATCACCATAAATTAATTTTAAAATAAAAACAGAGGAAAACAGAGTTAATTAGTGATTAGTTAGCTGACCACTTACTAACAACTAAGAAGACCACAAAACAAATTACCTTCTCTTCTCTTGTTTTGTTTAGAACAAACTAAGTCCTATGTTCGTGCCCTACCTAAATAATGAAGAGAATGCAGATATTTGGCTTACATATTTACATTATGAAGCTAGAGATTGTAATTTTTGCTTATGTGACTAGTATATAATTTTCTAAAAAGTGATTCTTGACGGTATTCCAAAAGTCAAGTGTTGTATTTGTAATTTAATTACCTAAAGTTGATTGGCTTTCTACAAATTTAATACTAGTAATTTGTTAAGTTCACTAAAAAACCCACAAAAAAAGAATCATTTGACACGACAACTCAAGGCCTCTCACCATTTCCCAAATTATTAATTTTCTTAGAGAGAGAAGCATTAGGGGATTGAGGGGGCGTGCAGTCAATATTTACATTGCACCATAAGCAGTGTAAGATCTCACCATTAATTATTCAACTTCAATATCTCACCATTAGGTGCATAAATTGTATTTTGCATTAACTTTATTTTGAAATTTCTTTTATTTCACTTCAATTTTATATTTATATAAAATAAAATATTTTATAAATTACAAAATAAAGTTAACGCAAAATAAAATATGTTGAGATTTTTTTCACTACAATTTTATATAAAATAAAATATTTTGTAAATTCACAATAAAATTACATTATATTATTTTAAATAAAAAATAAATATATATTTAATATTCAAATTATTTTTATTTTTAATTAATGTTATAATAATTTATTATTATAATAAATTTAAAATAAAATATGTTGAGATTTTTTTCACTACAATTTTATATAAAATAAAATATTTTGTAATTCACAATAAAATTACATTATATTATTTAAAATAAAAAATAAATATATATTTAATATTCAAATTATTTTTATTTTTAATTAATGTTTATTATAATAAATTTTGCAAAAAATATTTTTTAAAAATATTTTTATTTATTTTGTAAGTTGAGGTCAAATTTTTTATTATTATATTTTTGTTTTTATTATGCATAAAATTTACGGTAGATATGAATTGTAATTTTGTTTTAAATAATAATCAATAATTTAATGTGCTTTTATTGTGATTTATAAAATATTTTATTTTATAAAAATATAAAATTGAAGTGAATTAAAAGAAATTTTAAAATAAATTTAACGCAAAATACAATTTATGTAATTAACGGTGAGATATTGAAGTTGAATAATTAATGGTGAGATTTTACACTGTTTATGGGCAAATATGCACTGCACGGCCCCTCAATCCAGCATGAGGACCCAATTTACAATGTCTTTTTCATTCAAGGGTAAGAAAAACACTATTACTTCTTTATCAAAAATAATAAATAAAAATATAATTTTTAATTAAAAATCAAAATTGTTGAAAATTTAAAAAGTATATGAATAATAGTAAGAAGTAAAATCGTATTAAAAAAAAAAGTAAACTAATTTATTAAAGGGTAAGTGGTAAACGAGATTAGGAATGCAGCTTCAAAAAGATGTTTTATACTCCACATAATACACTACTGCTATACTCCGGATATTGTTAGAAGGTCAAGGGGCTCGATAAAACTTTTTGAATGGCTGATTTTATTAAGGCTGGATCGGTAAATATACCAATTGTATTTTCCTTATACTGTGTAACAACCAATATGTAATTGGTATAAAAAAATTAGAATTTATAACAACCAATTATGTTGGTATACCAACTAATTGGTACGGTAGGTACGCTGTAGGTACGGTTGGTACGTAGTTTCTACCGATATATTTTGAATTTTATTTTATATAACAATTTTTTTCTTTCCCTTTTCATATTATCGTCAATTTTGATGAAAATATTTATTTTATGTTACTAAATTCTAGTTTTTTTTATATATCATCACCAATTTTAATCAAAATATAAATATTTAGAGTTTATGTGTATTAATTTTTTTACTTTACTTTTTTTTTGTTTATGTAAGAAAAACATGCAAGTTTATAATGCTATTTATAAACATGAAGTACAATTTTATTATGATAGTAGAAAAATAATATTCAATAATATGATCAATATGTCATTTATAATATATAATTTTTCACTACTTTACTTTATATTTTAAGATATTAATGTATTATTAATTTGTTTGGTATAAATTGGTACATACCATGTACCATGGTACATGAAAATTTTGTATTACTGTACCAATTTTTAATATTGATATGGTATACTGTACCGTGTACAGTATACCACTTTAATGATATACCATTAAGGTTGGTACGAGTAAGTATATGAATTGGTTGGAATAAAATTATATACCATTGCCCATCCCTATATTTTATACATGTTTTGTAATTTAACTTTTTTTGCCCATCCCTAGATTTTATACATGTTTTGTAATTTAACTTTTTGAATGACAGGCTTTATACATGTTTTGTAATTTATTTATTTATTTAATTTGAATATCTTTAAATCAAATCTTACCCAAAATAGGATGGCAAATTTTATGTACACTCGCGCACACAATAGCAAATTAGGAAATCTTCAGTAAACATTAATTAATTAATTAGGGTAGAAAAAACCATTTGTCTCTCTGCACTGCACAAGCAAAAGAAAAATAAAAACGAGTATCTATCCAGCACCTCAAGCCCCCGAATCTTCTCCGGCCTCGGGCATTTCAAGCCTCGCCTCGCCTATTTTGGCGCCTCCGTTGGTGAAATCGGCTTCGTACAGCTGCTCCGACAGCCTCGATTTTTCGCACGGAGGCGCCAAAATACAGACCGATGAAAGTAGCGGCGAGACGAGGCTTATGATTTTGGTGCCTCCGTGCGGGAAATCGAGGCTGTCGGAGCAGCTGTACGAAGCCAGTTTCACCAAAACGATAAGCGTGGATTTCTCGACCGCTGTTCTGGAGAGAAACGTGAGCCGAAGGTCGTTGATGGAGTGGCTCGTTATGGATCTGAGGGATACGCCGGTATCATCTCCGATTCGCTATTTCCCTATCGCAATTTCATTTTCGTCGCTTAACTGTAGCGCCGACATCGATTGACAATATGTTTGACTTTCGTTGACTCTCTCTATCGCAATTTCAAATTTAACTTCAATTTCATCGACTAATTAAATGCGGGTGTAAAATTGGTAATACGCTCTGTTTGATTTCCTTCCTGTAAAATTAATTCACTGATCTTCTTTTAGATGACAGTGATACAAAGGTTTTTTTATTCTAATTTCAAACTGTAAAATTAACTCATTACAAATTCATTGGATTTTATTTTATTTTTTTCGTTTTTTGTGATATAATTATCTTGATATTTGGCTCGTTGGTGGTTATTCGACTTATTAAGTTACTGGACTTATTAGGCTCGTCGGATTAGGTTGAGTGGCTAAAAAGTGTCCGTCAATCATCTTCATTACATATATACGTTCGTTGATGAGTAACAGTTCTTTCGTTCATTCAGTTTGTGAACGCGACATTTGATGCCATTGTCGATAATGGAGGATTGGAAGCTGTGGTGGAGCCTCATAATGATCCAGGAAATAATATTTTTCCCATTGAAGAAATCCATGTGGTGGAGCCTCATAATGATCCAGGAAATAATATTTTTCCCATTGAAGAAATCCAGGTGATATGGAACTTTATTTCGGAAGCTAGAAGAATATGTATTGCTTGATGAGAATTTATTTTCTTCTTGTACTTGACTTTTGTTTCCTTTGTTACAGAAGGATATATCTGCTTCATTCAACAACGTGTTTCTTGGAGAATGTAAAGAAGATCAATTCTTGTAAGTATTTATATGGCTTCTATCTTTGTAAGAAATATATTATATTCTTAAGACACGAATTTTGAAAACACAAGATAGTTTGTTGTAGAAAGTTTTGTATGTTCACATAAGCAGTTAATGAAACTTTATATGTGAAACAAGAAAGAACCTACCTAGCAGCTAGAAACACGTATTTGTTCATTATGGAATTTTTCTTGATATATGCAACGAGCATTACACCTGAACCTGGTTTCTTAACATATACCCTATGACTTACTAGAGTTTATCATGTGGGCCTTTTACAGGTTTAAAATCGCAACTGGTGGAGTCAAACAGAAAGAAACTATGCACCAGGTTTGAAGAACCTAACTACTTTTGTTTGGTTTATCTAGATTCCTTATGATTCTGTCGTTTTCTGCAGGTTATGCCTTACTTGAGTGATGTACAGATGACTTTTATACGACACATTTTATGTACGCAGGCCACGTCTTTCTTGCGTAATTCGATCGCTGTTAGACCGATTGGGACTCCAATTGGACCTCATGATGATGGTATGAACTCTCTCTCTCTCTCTCTCTCTCTCTCTCTCTCTCTCTCTCTCTCTCTCTCTCTCTCTCTCTCTCTCTCTCTCTCTTCATTTATAAGAAGTGTAGCTTAGTTTCCTTGAGGTCTGCAAATAGACATGCTAGCGAATTTAATTTCCAGTTAAAGCTCAAGTATGCTTTACTAGCTGATGTTAATTGAGAACAAGCTATCATAGGTTTCACTTTTTCAGCTTTGTTAACTACTGAATCATTAATGCTTTCATCTTTTATGAGGCAGCATCAAATGGTGTATTCAAAGTCGATCGCAGCCATTTGAATACACGTCACACTGCAATGATATCTGGATTACCGTCGATTTTACATTTGAAAGGATCTTCCTCGGCGCAGACATTGGTGAGCTGTATTCTTTAGCTTCAATTTGTGTAAGAAAAGCCTAACAGCATCATTCTGGATGTCACGTTACACATATTGTCGGAGGAACCATAAATGCTTAGAACATCTGGTTTTGTAATTTTCTCTTTTAATTACAAATGCAACTTATGGTGAGAGCGGATACTTGATTTTGTCACTATCTCTTTTTTAACTGTTACATTTTTTGTATAAATAGTTTTAAAAATGTCGATCTTGAAAGATGTGTTAATTGTAAGCATACCTCTTTCCAAAATGAAAACAGTGGCCATCGGGCTTGGAGCAGGACTACTTCCTATGGTCTTGAACGAACTACCATATTTCACACCTTAGGTGTAACAACATTTTGATTCACAGCATATAACTCAGTTTAATTTGCTATCTTATATTTATACTGATTATGAACTAAAAGCATATGGAATTATGAGCCCTAAATTATTTCACTTATAAGCTCTTCCTCTTTAAGCACTAAGACCACTTTTGGGATTCTAACTTTGCTCAATTCTAGTGAATGTGGAGATTATTACAAATTATGTTAAGTTGATTGAGCAGTCATACATACACTCTTGTTTTTGTATTTCTTTTTCTATTTTTCATGTCATATTATTCTTTGATTCTACATTGTCTACCTTGCTTCCATTTTTCCTATCTTTTTCATAGTAAGGAACTTTGTTTGCTTCTCGTTCCTAGTAGTAATTTGAGGTTATCCTATTTGGTTACAAATGCTTCCTTTTTTTCTCTTGTCGTCTGTGACTGAACTATATATTTCAGCTGTTTCATCTTTTAATCACAGAGTTCTTGAATTAATTTCAGGTTACACTAGAAACCAGACATGCTGATATGAGCCGGGAAAATATTCTGGTAACATACAACTTTTATTGTCTGTATCAGAAAGATATTTTTATTCCCCACTATGACTATGATATCATTTTTCCCAATTTCAGAGTGATATCTCTGCTTTCAACAAGAATCTGGATCCATCTTGTGGCGATGGAGGTGAAAGTAGGTAAGTATTTATCGGCATCTACTTATATATATATATATATATATATATATATATATATATATATATATATATATATATATATATATATATATATATATATATATATATATATATATATCACTAGAATGTCAAATTAACATCAGTTGTCTTCAATTGAGTAAATGAGTAGTTCTTTGAACTCTTAATTCGAGTCTTAGATATCGACATCATTTATTTTAGTGCATGTGCAATAAGTCGTTTCCACATCACTGTTGGCATATACTTCTTTTAGGGGTGCCTCTTTCTGATACGACATGAAAACAACACGAAATTTGCATCACATCCCGGCTTATGAGCTCGAACAATACCAGACTGTTTACCTTTAACTTTCATCAGTTGGCACCATCCTTGTGTGCAGAATTTAAAGGAGTGATAAAGATATGGTCTTGAACACAAAACATTTGTAAATTCTGACCCCTGATTTGACTTGATTTTCAAATAGTATACCATGTTACTATTTTGAAACTATGGTGCACTAGTAAATATATTAGATATTGAATCGAACTTAACTAAAATGATTTGATCCTTGTCATCCCCAGGCATCATGACAATACAAAAGAAAGAGATGTTAAGGGTGATGGAGCTGAGTTTGTCAGGGAGAAAGCTACTTCTGGTGCAGGTAATAGCAACAATAGATATTAGTTTATAGTAAACAAGATATATTAATCTATACTAGAAGTAGCTGAATTAATGATTATACTTCATGCAGGTGGGAAAGTCGCTTCAAAATTTGACACCCCTAAAGTTGATGGGGAGTTACCACAGTTACCACGGTAATGTAGCTTTTTATGAATTCGGTGTATCCATCTAGGCCTTCCAATTGTTTCACATAATAATATACAACTTATTACAATTCTAGGAAAGGAACTTCAGTGATTTTAATACGAATTTCACCAACTCAATTGAGGATCGGTGTAGATTCCGAGACTTCGTTGGTCACATGTAAGAATTATATATATGGCCGCCTCAATTTACACTTCTAAAATCCAAATTTTATGTACATTTCAACAATCACCTATATGCATCTACTGACACTGACATATAATTCAATAGCACATACTTCAATGGCCTCAACACTAATGACATTTTTTGTAATACAGCTCACCCATCACGAAGATTGAGATATGAAAGGTTAGGTTCAAGAGACGAGCCAAAATTCTTCTGCCTATCCTCAAGCAAAAGAATATATGCATCTTATTGTGGAGATGTCGATCGAAGCGATCGAAGCAACCGCGTAATAAAGCAATTGAAGGGGGTGTTTGGGAGGATGCGACATGTGTATATTCATGATATAGAGGTGATAGGATTCCGTTTCATTTATCAAGAATGGCAAATGGATACTCGTCTGGATTTAACTTTGAACATATATTTATGGAATTGGATTTATCAGGTAAAATCACTTCTAAAATTAAATAATACTAAATTTTATGATATTATGAAATTTAATTTGTTTTTATTTTTCAGCGGTTTGATATTATAGAGATAGGGACCCACTCTCATCAGCCGATTATGATCAACTACACAGTGTACGGGATAGGGTCCGGAAGCAAAGCCGTAGTAGACTATTTACTCTAGTAAGTGCTGTGTGAATATTTTTACCAATCAATCCTCTATATAAAATACTTTTTATATGATTGATATTTCTATGATTAATTGTCATGTATTTCAACACTTATATTTTAAATTACATATTTAATGTTAATACGATTATCCTCTTATAGTTCTCGCAGGACAGATTTAGACGCAATGGTTTATGCTATGATGCACTGTGTCGTAAATGATCCTTATACGGGCGGCATAATTCACGGTAATAAATTTTTGAATATTTGAACTTATAAAATTTTGTTATTTGATACTGGTTTGGTAATAAATTTTTGAATATTTGAACTTATAAAATTTTGTTATTTGATACTTATGATTTGTGTTTGTTTTTATATTAGTTTATGATTTGAGCCCCAGCAGATGCGACGAGGTTTAGAAGGATACTATCCTAAGCATGACTGAGACTACACATCGGTTCGAGGACCTTGTGTTATGCTGAGGAGTGACGACGCATTACACCACTTCACTCCTTACGATTTGTATAGCTATCTCTATGGGTAAGTACAATTTCTTAAGTTCTACTTTTTTGATATACAATACAAGTTAAGTTTAATATTTAAGAAATATTTAACTAAACACCGACATTTTATAGGACAATTGACAGAAGAATTCAGCGCAATTCAATACTCTGGTTGGATGGATCAAACACCGTGAGCCTCTATCTGGTATACATGCCCAGCATAATGAGCGTTTATGTTGTATTAGAAGGATAATGTTTGCTTGATGTGAATTTATTGTCTTCTTGTACTTGACTTTTGTTTCCCTTGTTTCAGAAGGATATATCTGCTTCATTCAACAACGTGTTCCCTGGAGAATGTAAAGAAGATCAATTCTTGTAAGTATTTATATGGCTTCTATCTTGTAAGGAATATATTATATGCTTAAGACACGAATTTTGAAAAGACAAGATAGTTTGTTGTAGAAATATTTGTATGTTCATATAAGATGTTAATGAAACTTTATGCCTCATGTGAAAGAACGAGCATTACACCTGATTTCTTAACTTTTACAGGTTTAAAATCGCATCTGATGGAGTTAAACAGACAGAAATATGCACCAGGTTGAAGAACCTATCTTCTTTTGTTGGTTTATCGAGATTCCCAATGATTTTGATGACTTTCATAAGACACATTTTATGTATGCAGGCTACGTCTTTCTTGAGTGATTCTATCGATGTTGATCATTTAATATATGACAAGGATCCGAGAGTTCGCTGCCTTGAAGGACGTAGCGAACTCTCGGATCCTTGTCATATATTAAATCATCAGCAGCGATAAAATCACTCAAGAAAGACGTAGCCTGCATACATAAAATGTGTCTTATAAAAGTCATCAAAATCATAGGGAATCTCGATAAACCAAACAAAAGAAGATAGAGTTAGACCGATCGGGACTCAAATTGGATCTCATGATGATGGTATGATCTCTCTCTTGACTATTGATTTATTAATAAAAAGCGTATCTTAGTCTCCTTAAGGTCTGCAAATAGACATGCTAGCGAATTTAATTTTCACTTGTTAGTGAAAGCTCAAGTATGCTTTACTCGCTGACTTAATTTTCACTTGTTAGTGAAATCTCAAGTATGCTTTACTCGCTGACGTTAATTAAGAACAAGCTATCACAGTTTTCACTTTTTCAGTTGCACATTTTACACGACTTGTTTCTTGCTGATTAGAAGAGGTAACAATATTTGTTCATCTTTGTTAACTACTAAACTAATAATGCTTTCATCATCTTTTATGAAGCAGCATCAAGTGGTGTATTCGACGATCGCAGCCATTTGAGTACACGTCACGCTGCAATGATATCTGGATTACTGTTGAATTCTGTACATTTGAAAGGATCTTCCTCGGCACATGCACTGGTGAGCTGTATTCTTTAGCTTCAATTTGTGTAAGAAAAGCCTAAAAGCATCATTCTGGATGTCACGTTACACATATTGTCGGAGGAACTATAAATGCTTAGAACATCTCGTTTTGGAATTTTCTCTTTTAATTACAAATGCAACTTATGGTGAGAGTGGATACTTGGTTTTGTCACTATCTCTCTTTATTAATGTTACATTTTTTGTGACACCTTTGGGGACCACATCACCTTTGAATGCCCAATAGACAAGGAACATGCCGCAAAACTTGAATCCATATTCCATGCCACTTTTCCTCCTCCGGTTTTTATTCCGTTGCCTGAGTATTTGAGAATGGAAGATTTAGCTTTAGCTGCAGCTTCAGCATCCTCCAATGTAATTTTTCATTATTTTCTTAGTATAAATTTACGTGTATAAATTAATACTACTTAATTTGTTTGAATTTGTATCGCAGGAAAAGAGCATTGCCCCTGATGATGATATCCCAACGTTCAACAAAATGAGGAGGATTGCCCCTGATGATATCCCAACGAGGAGGATTAGCGTTGAGTCCGTTGATCCCAAACCTCCAACTAATTGAGGATTTCGATTCCATCCATCATGCTCTATATTTTGAACAATAATAATTATGCTTTGCAATATTTTATTTAGTGTGTATTTGAATGTGTACTTGGATCTGAATTAAAATGTGGACATGTTTGTGTATTAAAAAGTTGTTTGCTTTGTGTTCTTTTTTATGTTTATGTATTAGAATCCAAAATACTGTATGAATTTGTTTTGTGGTCTTCTTAATTGTTGGTAAGTGGTCAGCTAACTAATCACTAATTAACTCTGTTTTTCCTCTGTTTTTATTCTAAAATTAATTTATGGTGATAAGAAATCATTGAATTCGTTTGTGGTTCTTCGATTTATTAGGTTTGGTGATGGTTTATAAGAAGCTTTGAGTTTTGAGCTTCAATTTTGAAAATTTCAAACTCAAGTTCGGCTTATTTGAAAAAAGAGTTTCGAAAAATGAGTTTCAGGGAATGAATCATTTTTTCAGACTTTCAAATTCCTTATTGACTTGAGACTCAATTTTGAAAATTTCAAACTCAAGCTTGACCTATTTGAATAATGAGTTTCATATCGAAGGAGCTTATTCGTGCCGTCGCCTTCGAGTTTTGAGCCTCAAATTTTGAAAATTTCAAGGTCAAGCTTGACCTATTTAAATAATGAGTTTCAGAACGAAGTAGTTTATAGGGGTGTTCGGTCCAAAACCGGATCGGAACCGGAATCATGAAAAAGCATGACCCGGAAACCGGACCGGAATAATACTGATCCGGACCGAATCGGACCGGTAAATTCGGGTCCGGTCCGGTTTTGGATCGAATAAAACTGGAATAATTTAAAAATTAAATAAATTAAATATAAAATAATAATTTAATTTAATTTTTATATTTATAAATTTTAAATTTATTCAGTAAATATGAAACATTATTATTTTTAAGTAAATAAATATTTTATAAATTAAAAATTATATAATTTTTTATTAACTTTAAATTATTTTGTTATATTTGTTATGAATATTATTAATTAGTGAATAACTAGTTTATCTGGTGAACAAGACAGAAACCCTACTTTGTATCTTATATATAGGGGTCTCCCCATATGAATGGAATAACAATTCAAAATAATTCTATTCTCCTCTCATATTGTCTCTCTTTATACTTTATTATTCTCTCTCAATTCTCTTGAGTTTATAACACGTTATCAGCACGAAAGCTCAACCGCGTTCTCCATCGAAGTTCTACCTATCCAAGATCCGAACTCCAAGGCAAGAATTTATATGTTTGTTTATATTCATTAATAATTATAAATATATCTACTTCTTCTCATCTTCTTCACAAAAGTAACGTGTTCCTGAAGAACATTATGATATTCCTGAAGTAATATCAAATTGTGTTCCTGAAGAACATCGTGATATGATATTCCTGCAGAAATATCAATATCAAATTGATTATGATTATATACTAATAATCTCGAATAATATCTTTGAAAATTGACCGTGAAAGATCCAATAACTTTGTGGAAAGATTTAAAACAAAGATATGATCACCCGAAGTTGGTCGTACTATCAAAACGTGGTATGATTGACTCCACATTGGATTACGAGATTTTAAATATGTTGAGACATATAATAAAGCTATCATGAAAAACATTATAATTTGATATTCCTGAAGTAATATCTAATCAATTATTATCAATATATCAATTAAATTGAATGTTGCTGAAGAACATATATTCTGGTTTAAATATTATATTGATCTTTTAAGATCATCCTGATTTGATATTATTCGAGAAAGAACAAATCAAATTGTCCTTTGAATATTCCTGAAGAAATATTATGATAATATCATGATATTATTGAGGAAATATCAAATTAAATTGCTCTCGTAGTAGCAATAAGTTTTATATGTTCCCGTAGAATATTATGATATGATATTCATGAATAAATATCAAAATTAAATTTTAAATGTTCATGGAGAACATCATAATATGTTCATGGCTTTTGATTGATGTAACAATTATTTTTATTAATTGCTCTCGAAGAAGCAAAGTTCAAACATTAGATGTTTTTAATAAGTTACATCATGATACTCAAAGGGAAACGCCAAATTCGATTGTTCTCGTTGAAACAATGACTACGTAAGAATTATCCCTGTAGGATGTCTTTTGAAAATCAAGAACAAATGTATCTTATTATGTGGGTATTCATGAAATATCGAAAAAGTCGATTTCAATTAAATGTAATTTTTGAGAAAATTATATAGTGAGATTTATTTTGATCCCCGAAGTATCATTGATAAAGCATCCCCGAAGGATCATTGATAAAACAACTGTTATGAAAATGATAACATATTAAAAGTTGGCTCCGGAAGAGCTTTACTAATTATCCCCAATAGTTAAACTGAAAATGATGCATATCATGATTATTATTAAATGCGTGGAAATTGTTATTTCCCATCTGCGAATTAATATGAAACTTATATTCGTATCACCACTAGAGCGTATTTTCATGAACGGACATATTAGAATATAAGGTATATTAAATATCTCGAGCCCACGATCCAGAAGATCACGATCCTGAAGATCGGTTTATAGCAATTACGATGGTTTGCATATTTAAGGAAAATTATTTCCCGGCATTAGGTGGAGATAAGAATATAAAAGATATAAATGCCGAGAAATTTCATGGAATGAAAACGATCTTTAATTCTAGATCCACGCATCAATCAATTGAACCCGAAGTTCATGAAAATAAGTGACTTGCAATATTTAGCAAGTAATCTGCCAAATTCATTTACATATTAATGAAGGTGTGACAAAATCACATATATTTGTGATAAATGAACTATAAGAGTTCAAATACCAAAGAGATCAACTCGAATGTTGATTCTAATATGCGCCAGAAGCGTAGTAGATCGATCTTACGATATAAAATAAATCCGCGGAAAAACAAAGAAATTTAGTCACCTTCAAAATCTCCCGAAAAGAGTTAGATGGAAATCCCATTGAAAAAGCATTTGCACATGATAATAGAAAATTGTGGGATTGTGGAACAACCAAATTAAACATTTTGGAAAATGATTAAAGATTTTGTTGATATATTGAATTGTCATCAACATTGAAAAAGTCGTCAACGACATATTTGCCTCAAGAGTTGCTCTAGAAAAATTGGATCCAAAACTTAAATCTATAATAGTGTGCCAGCAGCACTCAAAGAAATAGAAACGAGCAATTGAGGTTGAGCATGACACGCTAAATAAAGATATAGTATTTGACTCTATAGTACACACCTCAAAATATTATCTCAGAAGGATATATGTGGGTGTTCGTACGAAAAACGAGTAATGATGTGGTGAGATATAAAAGCGAGATTAGTTGCTCATGAGTTTTTCGCAGAAACTCGATGTTAATCAAATATTTTGAAAGATGACATTAAGTTCCGCTACTTAATATTTATGGCAGCAACAACAATAAATATAGATATGCATGAATGTATGATTTGACTATGTAGAAGTCATTAGAAAAATACATACATAAAAATCCTGGATGGATTTTAAAATTCCTGATATGAAAGGAAATGAAAATCAGAATATGTAAAATATCATATTGCATATGGAGAAAAATGATATTGAATATAAGGTCCCGAAGACCAGTGATTTGTCCCGAAGGCCAGTGATTGCACTCTTTTTCCATCTACTAAGTTTTTCCCACGAGGTTTTCTTAGTTAAAGGTTTTTAACGAGACAATCACCAAAATATAAATATGAATGCCATGTACTCTTTTCCTCGAGTATTTTTTCCTACAAGGTTTTATAACGAGGTTTTTAACAAGACATGCACATCACTCGATAATATTTAATGAGGACATCAGAATGTTCCATATGAGTTTATTTTCGAGATAGAGTGAGATATTGAACATGAAGTTCAAATGATTTTGGATTGAAGTTCACATTATTGTTCATTTAATTTGTCAAGAAATGTATATTGAACACTAGACGAATCTAAAATACTCCTGAAGAGTTACCGGCCGTTTATAGCAATTGCGAATGCTCTAGTCAATATAGATGTCTGGTAAAGGCATGTCCCTGAAGGACGAAATATACAATAATACAAATGAATGTGAAACTCGAAAATTCGAAAGTTGTGTCCTGAAGACCAAAATTTATATAACTAAGTTTTTCTTATATAGTTTTATTAGTTACCGGTTTTAATGAGACTGATTGATCACAAAGTCAAAGATCTTCGGTGATTACAATCAGGGGAGCAGGCTGTACTCTTTTTCCTTCGTCGAGGTTTTGTCCCACTGGGTTTTCCTGGCAAGGTTTTAACGAGGCAACAATCTTGTAAATAGTCATTCAAGGGGGAGTGTTATGAATATTATTAATTAGTGAATGACTAGTTTACCCTTTCTTGGTGAACAAGATAGAAACCCTACTTTGTATCCTATATAAAGGGGTCTCCCCATATGAATGGAATAACAATTCTATTCTCCTCTCATATTGTCTCTCTTTGTACTCTATTATTCTTTATCAATCTTGAGTTTATAACAATATTGTAATTAAATTACATATTAATAATTTAATATATAGTGAAATTTTAGTTAATAGTAAAAAATTATATTTGATAAATAGAAATTTTTTAAATAAAAAACAAAATTTATGAATTTATTTATTCATTTTTTAAAAAATATAACAATTAATATTATTAAAAAATAATAATATATATATAATAAATTCCGGTCCAATCCGGTTCGGACCGGATTTTACCGATTTAACCGAAACTGGACCGGAAACCGGAATCTCATTTTTACGTGGACTTGAAATCGGACCGAAATTTTACCGGTCCAGTCCTATTTATGAACACCCCTAGTAGTTTATTTGCGCCATCCCTGTAATTTTCCAAATTTATTTCCCAATTTATATGAATCAAATAATTATTAAAAGTTTTATTGCATTTATGACATGTATATCAAATCTGTTTTTTTAATTTATCATCATATCATCGTCGACCTGAAATTAATTAGGAAGAAATAATCGTTCGGATTCATAACTTTGTATTTATTGAATAATTACTTCATTCGATTTATTTTTTGAATCTATCTATATACATGTATATATGCATCATCATCAGGTCCTTTGAACCCGATGTCCCGTCGGAAGCCTGAACATTGCGACGAGTGTGGAAACGAGCATCCCATGCATTGTTGGGTTCTGCCCTTTCGTACCTTGCAAAATATGTTACAAATCAGACCACTACATTGCTGGCTGTACTTTCCCACGCAAGTACAAACGTGGTGAAAATTTCGACACCAAAACATACGAAATCGTACGTGTGTCATTGTAGCATATATGCCCTTTGATACCGTTACTTGGCGTTGTAACTACTGCTTGCTTCGACATCCAAAACTTCAGGTCAAGCATTGTAATGTTTGTGACGCCTATGGGGACCACATCACCTTTGAATGCCCAATAGACAGTGAACGTGCCGCAAAACTTGAATCCATATTCCATGCCTTTTAATTAAATTCCTAAGTATATTTTTAGGGTTTTAGATGCTTATTTATATTTCGTTTAGTTCATGTATTCCGCAGTCGTTTTTTTTAATATGAAATAAAAGAGTTTTTGAAATTACGTCTTCGACGTATGATACCAACTTTTCGTGAAGTCGGTCTTAAACACTGTCACTTCTGCAACTTGTTCACACACACTTAGCTCTGCTTGCTATGTATGTTGTTCGATGTATGTCGTGTGTTCAAACTCAACAAGAGTAAAGTAAAGTGCTGAAGACAAGGTTGTATAATAGTTTCATTTCATTGATAAACAAAACTAACTATTACACTTGTGGAGAAAGGTAGACGGAATGATCAAGAGTCGTATCCCAAGTGACGTAGCACTCCAACGAACTAATTGATCTAGTACTATATCACCTAGAGCTAAATCGCATAACTCTACTATCGGTGCACAGCACAAAACAACTACCAAAACTCTTAAGGCAGAGAGCCGTAAACAACGAACGTTGATACTTGAATATCGGATTTCGTTCTCTCAAAATCGTCAAAGGATGTCATCCAACTCCATGGGTATATATAGTAGTCTCGCACATGTGAGGCCTTGAAATAGAGCAATCTGATTGGCCACATGCTTGGCCTACATCACAATTCCATGGATGACATCACTTTCGGAATCTTCGATTCTTGAATCTTGGAATCTTGAATCTTCGATTCTTGAATCTTCGAATCTTGAATCTTCGATTTCTTTAACTTCAGACTTCAACTCATCTTGACTCCGTCGATCTCAATACTTCATCTTCAACTTCATCGTGGTGAACACTCGTCGTTGAACATTTCGTATTTCATCGTCTTCATTGTCGTCAATAGAGTTGAAGTGGTGAATAGCACTTCATGCATCAGTTGATACACAAAGTCAAAAGAGCGTGGCGTGCGATTCTAGTCGCATGGAATGAAGACAGCATCACGCGACTCCAGTCGCGTGCGACGCACGTCGCACATCAGGTCAAGCGACGCAAGTCGCGTGCGACACCAGTCGCGCATCACGGATACGCGACGCACGTCGCGTGCGACAGCAGTCGCATCAAATGGAGGAGGGGAGTTAAGCAACACTGTCGCGTGCGACTTCAGTCGCGAGAGGCAGCCAGGAGATCAAGCGACTTTGTCGCGTGCGACGCTTGTCGCGAATGGAGGGGACTTCAGTTCGCGCGACACCCGTCGCGTGCGACGCCAGTCGCAAATGAGGAGAGCGAGAATCACGCGACTCCTGTCGCGTGGTGTGATGATTCACTGTCATGCGACTTCAGTCGCATGAACTTGAAAGATGAACTCCATGTTGAATATTTTGCATTCACTCAACCTACACCTGAAATCAAAGACAAAAACAACAAGCACATATGTTGTTGCCAAAACTAACATCTACAATCTCCCCCTTTTTGGCACAACTCATGTGACCAAAGGTTAGTAACGGAGATACACAAACCTCCCCCTCAATCAAGGCATATGAAAAACGACTAAGTAAAATAAAACACAAACAATCATTCAACAACTAAGCATCATCAATGAATAGATAAGGAGAACCAAATACTTAGATAAATTCAAAAACAAACAATAAAACATCAAACCATAAGTTCAACAAAGAAGATATGAAAAACATGCATGATGGAAAATATCAAGTCTTATGAATGCATGAGATAGTCAAAACAAAGACAAACTTAAAAAGTTCAATATTTCAGCAAAAGATATGAAAATCTTCAAGTCCTCGGAGATTCAGATGGAGATGGTGAGCGCACGGGAGTAGTATGAGGTGAGGCATCACCAGACTTCACGTCTTCATCATCAACTGTGCCAGCTCCATCACCTAGATCCTCTTCTACTTCATCTCCATCAGAGTCAAAGTCATCATCTTGGTTTCCATACACTTCATACTCACCAAACTCATCTTCACCGAGTTTGATCCTCTGATCATCATCATCTTCGTCGTGACCCTCGACATCAACATCTGTCTCCTCGTCTTTCAAACCGTCAGACTGCATCGCAAGCGACACCTCTGGATGTGTAGTATCAACAACCTTCTCTTTACCCTTCCTTAACATTTCAGACACTTCATCATCGTTCATCACACGAACACCCTCATCTTCATTCTCCACCACCATGTGTTTGGACTTGGCCAGATCATCCATTGCTTCTTTGATACCATCTTTGATGAGTTGAAACATGAATGTATCACTTAGGCCCTGCCCAGATGAGCCAGCACCACTTACACCACCTAATCCTCCCCCTTGATGGGTCAGCTGGTATAGGGAAGTGAATGCAGCTTTCTGATCGTTTTGAGCCTCGATCATCTCATTGTATGCTAATGCATGGGCAGCCTGTTTACGCTCTAAGCGTTGAGTTGTGGTGAAGCACCTATGAATGACCGCCGAAGGAACAACGGCACGATAGTTATGCATCGGGTGATAGGGATTCTCATGCGGAGGTAATCCAGATCGAGGGCCAAACTTACGAGGCACAGACTTCTCACGTTTCTCTTCCTTCACATCATCATCACTATCCTTCCCAATATCAACATTCTCGATGGTTATAACTTCAGATTTGGTACGCTTGGACGCAGAAGGTTCAAGTTTTGCAGTTGCAGACCGTTTCTTTGTTTTAACAGGTGAGAGAGGTGGGGTAATAGGATCCTTGACATCTTCCCTCTTTACGAACTTCGTCCATGGTAGATCAAACACTCTATTTTTCAGGAAGGTAGGAGTGATGTTAACATGGGAGTTCTTCTTTATCTTCTTTTCAGTCTCCGTCATTGGAATGAATTTCTGTTCAACCATCATTCCATAGATGAGGCACGGATGTGTTAGATGCAGGCGACGATTTTCTTCAACCTCAGATTGTTGAATGAGTAGAGAATCAGAAGCCTTGGCTATTCTGCAGATGTCAGCAAAGATGATTTCACCAAGGTCGACCTGTTCACCGCAACCGAGGCGGAAGATAATATGCATCAGCTTGGGAGATAGATAATTTTCATCAGGATGAGCAGCCCAATTTGTCACACCAAATCGATGGAGGTTGCCGTAGAAGGCAGATAGCTTAGCAGGATGAGGTAGAGGGGACTTAGCTTTCCCTTGAGTCAGGAAAGAACCAATCTTTAGAGCATTCATGCGATCATCATCAGAAGGAAACGTCCAAGTACTATCAACTTCAATCCTCTTCAGAAAAATGTTGATGTTGAGAGGGCGGAAGGTATACAACTTTTGTCTAAACACAAAGCGCCCATACATCGGGCTCGAGGGATCAGCAAACTCAGGAGTTAGATTAGCATAGAATTTTTGTACGATGGGGATCGAGTAACGATAGGTAGCAGTGACAGACTCCAACAATTTCATATCATCAAAAAATTTCGACAAACCAGATTTTACATAGTCTCCGTGGCGGATGTGTCGATCAGTAAGAATAGGTATGTTTTCTATCAAGCCTAGGCGACGTTCGGCCTTGGCATAGAAAAAATCAGGTTTATAGTGCTTTCCGCACTCTTCGACCGTCTGATAGTAGATTGGTTCAGAAGTGGCTCCAGTTGAGCCAGGTGGAGTGGGAGCACGAGGTGGCTTCCCATGGGACACAGACTTCTCTCCATCACCGGAGCCTGAAGATCTCTTCTTCGACCCACCAGCAGAGTCAGTGGGAGTAGAATGTTTAACCTTTGCAGGTTCAGTCATAGCAGCAGAGATAGAGGGTTTAACCTTCTTAGGATCAACAACAGTAGAGATAGAAGATTTAGACAGCTTCTGTTCAGCAACAACGTCAGACGACGTCTTCTTTGATGAGGCACCAGGGCCAGAGAAAGTTTTCTTATCACCAACAGTAATAGGAGGAGGAAGTTTGATTATCCTCTTTCCGTCATCGGTCATGATGCCATCAGCCACTAATTTCTGATACTCAGTCGGGGACACAAGGCCCTTGAAGCAGCGAAGGAAGTTAGATGGATACTTCCTTGGTGGTTGATCAGATTTGACAGGTTTACCACCACTCTTCGACACAGAGTGGGCAGGTTTGACATGTTTTGTCAGATCGACCGACGGGGACTTACCACCACGGTTGTCCATCTTGTCCATATGCTTTTGAAGAGTATGGAGCGCCTTTTTCTTAGAGTCAGGCGAAGGGGCCTCTCTCCAAGCTTGAGTCAACTCAGCAAGGACTTCCTTGTCGACCTCATCAAACACGTTACCGGACGAAGTAGACATAATGATAGCGAGAGTAGCAAGAGCGAACTTCTAAGATACTAAGTATGCATCACAGGTGCCTGAAGCACAAAGCTAGAGTAGGAGAAGTGTATCGTCGAACGCCTGATGCGTGAAGCTAGAGAACACAACACTTCAACCACGAAAGTAAGAACTCAAGAATGCACGTTGTTAGCACAGAAAGTAGGATACTTAGAGAATTTCGATTTGCAAGTAACCCTAGATTAGGTTTTTGAAGGCCTATATATAGAAAAAAATTTTGGGCCTGCTCGTCTTGGACAAAAAGACCTGCGAAAAAGCCCAATAAACAGTACAAAATTGGCCCATCAGTACAAAAAATCAAATAAAATATAATAAAATATTAAACCGAAAAAAAAACTTGAAGAAATTTCTAAGTAAAAATTTTTTTTCAAGAATTTCAAAATTTTCACAAAAATTTCCGTCGACGAGCATGAAGTGTCATTGACAGTCGTCGTCGCATATCAGGTTGGCAGAGATGAAGTGTTGCATCATTTGTGTTGAGTATCATAGGTAGAGATGGAGTGTGAATCACTTGAGTTGGCAGGGAGGTGAACTGACTTCACGCGACAGTTGTCGCTTGCGACTGGTGTCGCACAAGATCACCCCGCGCGACTTGTGTCGCGTGCGACTGGTGTCGCACAAAGCCACACAGCGCGACTCTTGTCGCGTGCGACTGGTGTCGCTTGAAGTGGTGTGCGACCGGTGTCGCGTGACATCTTGTATGACTAACTGGCATGAGGAGTTATGCACTGGAAGCTGCTACACTCATATTCCGCCTTAAAGGTTGAACTCCACGAGATGCTGAACATGATTTTATAAGAATACATATCAAAACAACACATCCCGAGTTAGTATTCAAGCGTTCAACACACTGCAAAACATTCGAAAACATTTTAGTGGAGATTCAATCGGTGATACCAGGCAGTGAAGAGCAAATATTTTCCCAAATTTTTTTTTCACTTTTCATCAATCTCCAAAACAAAAATATCACACAAGGTGAATAAACACTTTGAGGTATAATGAAGTATCTCTCGAAGTAAAAACCGGTGAAACGGACCGAAGTATGTTGAAATGAGTTTAACTTGTCCTTCGTCGCAATCACAAGAATGCAATCGTGTTTCATCGGAACATATATGGTGAGTTAACGCCGCACAAGAGATTATAATTCATGAGAGCATGGTGAACATTTAAGGCACTCCACTTGGGTCAAGCATTACTTCATCAGAGGGGAGCCGGGGGAACCGGCGTCCTCCAGACGAGTTTATAGCTTAAATGAAATGCAACAGACACTCATTTCATCAGTCAGAGGGGAGCAAGGGTCACTTGCGTCCTCCGAAGTGAGTTAGCGAGAGTATCTTAAAATTCAGCGTTCATGTGTAACCTTTCGAAGAGGGGAGCCGGGGGTACCGGCGTCCTCCGTTACTTGGCTTTATGAATCTATGCAGATGAAACGATGGGAGTTATATGCCAAGTTCACATGTTTGCTCTCAGAGGAATAAATGCACTTGGGTCCGAAGACTAAAGCGGCCTCGAATCCATGTTCGTCTGATTAGATTAGTCCACGACGATTCATAGTGCGTATTCAGAAGTAAAGAAAACATTCTTTCAGACTTCAAAATTTTCGTGAACTCTTAGAGAGAACACATGCAGAGAGAATTTCTTAAGTTTTTAAATCTCTCAAAGTCAAGAGGTTTGGTGAAGATGTCAGCGAGCTGTTTTTCTGTTGAAATATGCTGTAGACTGACTATATCACGATCAACCAAATCTCTAATGAAATGATGTCGAATGTCGATGTGTTTAGTGCGAGAATGCTGAACAGGATTTTCGCTGATTTTGATAGCACTTTGGTTATCACAGTACAGCACCAAGGGAGCACTCTCGACAAGATAATCATCCAACATCTGCTTTAGCCAAAGCAATTGAGTGCAGCAACTCCCGGCTGCAACATACTCAGACTCAGCGGTTGATAGAGCGATGCAATTTTGCTTCCGACTATGCCATGACACAAGATTATTGCCAAGGAAGCAACAGCATCCAGAAGTGCTCTTTCGTTCATTATTATCACTCGCCCAATCCGCATCGGAGAAACCGACAAGATTTGATGTAGTGTCACATGCATACCAAAGACCGAGATCCGAAGTTCCAGAGATGTAGCGGAGTATCCGTTTCACAGCTCGTAGATGGTCCTCCTTAGGATCAGCTTGGTACCTGGCACACATACAAACACTAAACATTATGTCAGGGCGAGTAGCAGTTAAATAAAGTAAACTCCCAATCATAGAACGATAGAGTGTTTGATCAACACTTCGACTCGTAGTCGACATAGATAACCGTTCAGTAGTCGCCATGGGAGTTTTGGCGGGCTTGGCGTGGTGCATCTCAAATTTCTCAACCATGTTCTTCGCATACTTGCTTTGTGAGACAAAGATTCCATCTGGTCGTTGAGAAATCTGAAGACCCAAAAATTGATGTAGCTCGCCTTCAAGACTCATCTGAAATGTAGAAGACATAGAATCTGTAAATGCTTTCACGAGCTTAGAGCAAGTAGCACCGAAGACAATGTCGTCGACGTAAATCTGGGCAACGATCATGTGTTTCCCATCACGTTTGATGAAGAGAGTCTTGTCCACAGAGCCGCGTTCGAAACCAAACTTCAGTAGGTAGTCCGTCAAACACCCATACCAAGCTCGAGGGGCTTGTTTCAACCCATATAAAGCTTTGTGAAGCTTATAGACATGATTAGGCTTCTTAGGATCTTCAAATCCTTTCGGTTGAGCAACATACACCTCTTCTTCAAGTACTCCATTTAGGAATGCAGCTTTAACATCCATTTGTCTAAGTTTGATGCCAAGATGACATGCAATAGCAATTAGGAGACGTATGGACTCGATGCGTGCAACTGGAGCGAAGGTTTCATCAAAATCTATCCCTTCGACCTGGGCATAGCCTTGTGCAACGAGACGAGCTTTGTTTCGTACAACTTGGTTATGCTCATCCGTTTTGTTCTTAAAGATCCATTTGGTCCCAACAACATTGATGTTCGAAGTACGGGGAACCAAAGACCAAACCTTGTTTCTCGTGAACTCGTTAAGTTCTTCTTGCATGGCCGTTATCCAGAAGTCATCCTTCATAGCTTCCTTGTAATTTTTCGGTTCCGTTTCAGATAGGAAGCAAGAGACTCCAATTTCATGGCATACAGCAGAAGTACAGATGTTGTATAGTTCATCAGGAGAAGGAATTCGTTTCTTTGAGCGTGTAGTTCGCTCGTTCAGGGTTCCAATCATCTGAGTTGGAGGATGACGTTTTTGAATGTGCCCAGGTGCCTCTCTTGGAGCATCAGCTGGGTTGTCAATTTGTTCAATTTCTTCACCATCAGACGATGAAGTGTCATTGTTTCTTTGACTAGTCTCTCCAACTTCAGGTGAAGTGTTAGGAGTAGGAATTGCTGGCATCTCAGTAGTGGGTGTCGATGGAAATGTACGATACTCCAGAATCCCTTCCTTAACCCAATCTTCGTTGGCATCCTTTCCGAGAAAGTCTTGTTCATCAAAGTTGATGTTAACAGTTTCAAGAACTTTCTTAGTTCGGAGGTTGTATGCACGATAAGCATGGCTATTCTGACTATAGCCAACAAATATACCACGATCAGCTTTGGCTTCAAACTTCTTCAGAGGATCACGGTCCTTCAAAATGTAGCACGTACAGCCAAAGACTCGAAAGTGAGAAACAGATGGCTTCTTGCCATTTACAAGCTCATAGGCGGTCGCCGTAGTGCCAGAACGAGTGCTTATGCGATTAAGGATATAGCCAGCAGTAGAGACGGCTTTCGCCCAAAAAGTACGAGCAAGATTTTTCGAGATTAACATGACACGAGCCATCTCTTGCAGTGTACGGTTCTTTCGTTCGGCTATCCCGTTCTGTTGGGGCGTTTTTGGAGCCGAGTATTCATGATGAATCCCCTTCATCATACAATATTCATTGAAGCTAGAGTTCTCAAATTCAGTTCCATGATCACTCCTGATCCTCTTTACTTTAGCTTCATGATTCGTTCGAATCCATTTCACAATACCTTTGAAGGCATTGAAAGTCTCATCCTTAGTGGCAAGAAATCTCGTCCACGTGTAGCGAGAGAAATCATCAACCACCACCAGCACGTACTCTTTCTTGGCAATACTCTTCACTTCCATTGGACCCATGAGATCCATGTGAAGTAGTTCAAATGGAGCAGAAGTGCTCATTAGAGTTGGTAGTGCAGGATGAGGAGTTCTCGTCAGCTTACCCTTCTGACAGTCACCGCACACTCTTTTCTTGATTTTGGGGAGTTGAGAGATTCCTCGAACTATCTCCCCCTTAACCAGTTTGCTCAGATTTCGAGTGCTAGTGTGTCCAAGGCGTTGATGCCATAAATCAACTTCATCAGGAACAGTCACTGAGAAGCAACTATACTCAGTTGTATAGCAGTTGTTCTTAGCACGCGGACCTTCCATGATGCACTTCCCTTCAGCATCAAACACTTTGCAAGAGTCCTTATCGAAACTAACATTCAGCCCTTCATCACAGAGTTGGCTGATGCTAATGAGGTTTGCCACAAGACCCTTCACATGTACAACATTGTGAATTGGTGGCAATCCCTTGATATGCAGCGTTCCCTTGCCCATGACTACACCTTTAGCTCCCCCTCCAAACACTACGGGAGAGCCAGTCATAGGCTCATATTCCTTCAAGAATTTTTTAGTTCCAGTCATGTGTCGGGAACAACCGCTGTCAAAATACCAAATGCCTTTGTTTCCAGAGTCGGAGGCATTTAGTGCAACATTGCAAAAGATAAGTTCTCTTGGCCTCCAAGTAGTTGAAGTGGTGGAGTTAAGCTTAACTTCACTCTTTCGGGACTTAGGCATCCACTTCTTTTTCACAGCACAATTTCGAGACTTGGTCTCTGTGGCTGGTTTCAAAGTTTTCTCAACTCTTGAGATAGGAGAAATATGTTTCTTCATACTCTTAGCAGCCTCAATCCTCTTCTTTTCAGTCACCAACTCCCGGTTTATGTCATCTCTCAGCTTAAAGCAGAAAGGTCTAATATGTCCAGGTTCATTGCAGTAGTGACACACATATTTTCTCTTTTGATGAGCTTCAGCTTTCGTCGAAGGCTTAACCATAACAGGTTTAGAGCTAGAGAATTTAGCATTCGGCTTCACAGTTTGATGTTTGCTCAGTTTCTTCAACAATGTCTTCTCGTATGGTAAGATACCACGAGGATGTTTCACTATGGACTTAGGAAATTGATATGTCTCTGCCTTCAAGCTAGTAGTCGAGATCGACTTTTGGGTTTCAGCTTTCGGAGATGTCGCAACCTTCTTTCCTTCAGCAATTTCCTTGCGTTTCAGCCTTTCAGAATCATCTTTGGTCATACTCTCAGTGGAGTCAGTAGAAGCTTTGACAAAGGTCACTTCTTTCTTCTCTGGTGCAGTATAGATAGATTCAAAAACCTTTTGAAATCCGAGTCCAACTCGACCGGGATTCATATAAGAGGCAGCATTATCAAACACAGATGAGTTCGTGTTCATCTTTCTTAACAGTTCATCCGTCATCTGAAGTTTTTCTTTCAAAACATATCGCTCTTTATCAGTCATAGCAAGTTCAGTTTGAGTTTTAATCAGCGATGATTTCAGCTCATCATTCTCAGTGTCAGAGTTCTTAAACAGAGTTTGAAGTTTCTTCACTTCAGATGTTTCCTTCTTCAGAGATGTCTTTAATTTCGAATTTTCAGAGTTCGACTTCTCACACGACTCTCTCAGTTCAATGACTTCCTTGTAGTATTTATGTTTCTCTTCGAAGAGATCATCAAATTTGTTTTTCAGGATTGTCAGAGAATTTTTCAATTTCAGTTTCTCGTAGTCGGTCATCTCAAGTAAGTTCCTGAGTTCAAACATTTCTTCAGAAATTTTTCGTTCAAGTTTGGAGAGTTCATTTACGGAGTCTTTCAAAAGTTCTTGAGATACTTCGAGTGCAACATTCTCTGCAAACATTATTTCACAAGTATTTTGAAGTTGAGTGTAATTCTCTCTCAAGGTAGTCAACTCAGCGTTCTCATCTTCAGTTTGACATATACTTGGTGTCATCTCATCCTCTTCACCGTCAGTCACGGATTCATAATCAGAGAAAATGTCATCATCACAAAAATTCCGATTTTTAGAGGCTAGACAAAAGATATTGTCAGCCGTTGCGGTATCTTTCAGGAATGCATCGAAAACAAAGTTTTGAACTTCAACATTTTCGAGATCGAAGTTTTCATCAAAAGTGACAACTAGAGCGTTGTCCTCATCTTCATCCGAATTGTCATCATCAGTTGCATCGTTCTCAGAGATAACATCTTCGTCATCTATCACCACGTAACTCACAGGCAACTTCTTCTTTCTATGTAAGTTAGGACATTCATTCTTGACGTGTCCATATCCCTTACATTCATAGCACTGCATCTTGGAGACATCTTTGCTAGTGGAAGTGTATGGTGATAACTTTGTGCCTTTAAACCTCTTATCAGATGACGATCCCTGATTACGGTTGTCCGGAGTACTTGGGTATGAGTTAGAACTTTTCTGAAATTTTCGGAAATTTCGAGCTCGGTTCTTTCTCTTAAAGTCTTGTTTCACAAGATAAGTGACTATATCAGTCAACACAGCAAGCTTGTCCGGGTTGTTAGAGTTCATCAACCGTTCAATATCTTCAGCTTCCTCATCGTCAGATTCATTCATGTCAGCTGAGAAACTACTTTCGGACTTCTCATTTTTCAAACGAGAGTGTTGGGATTTTGTACTTCTTGAGCTCTTCCCCTTCTCAGAAATCTTAAGAGCAGTCATCGGCTCATAAACAAGAGACATATCTGGGTTGCTTCGTACTTTGAGTGTCAAGTCATAGTTTCTTAAATCAGCCATCAGGTCAGCATAATCCCAGTTTTGATTACCATCGTTGTGTGCTTCAATAGTTAGCACCTTGCTCTCGAATCTAGAGCTTACACTGGATAGAACTTTCTCATATACCATGATTGCAGGAAAGACTTCTCCCAGTTCAAATGCCTCATTGACATATCTCATAACCTTGTCCAGGTATTCATTTATGTCTTCATCTTCTCTCATGCGGAGTTGATGAAACTGGGCAGTTATAGTTCGGATCTTAGAGCGCTTAACAGCGTGACTACCCTCACACGTTCTCTGTAGCGTCTCCCAAGCATCTCTGGCTGATGTGCAGTTTTTGACTAACTGGTACATGCTGAGATCCAGCCATTCACAGATAAGTAGAAGAGCTTTGCTATTCGCAGTAGACAAGTCATGCTCTTCTCTAGTCCAACTACGTTCAGGCTTAGGGGTTCTAAGACCATCAGCATCTTCAGTGTACGGACGCTCCCATCCTTCCAGTACAGCCATCCATGCTCTTGAGTCAAAGCCTTTGATTCTAGCAGAAACTTTTGCTTTCCAGTTAGAGTAGTTCTGATGAGTAAGCATGATTGGTTTCTGAACAAACATTGACGACTCCATTATAGCGGAATTATGAAGTCAAGTAACGGATCACGTCTTATACGTATGACGTCCCGCTCTGATACCAATTGAAATTACGTCTTCGACGTATGATACCAACTTTTCGTGAAGTCGGTCTTAAACACTGTCACTTCTGCAACTTGTTCACACACACTTAGCTCTGCTTGATATGTATGTTGTTCGATGTATGTCGTGTGTTCAAACTCAACAAGAGTAAAGTAAAGTGCTGAAGACAAGGTTGTATAATAGTTTCATTTCATTGATAAACAAAACTAACTATTACACTTGTGGAGAAAGGTAGACGGAATGATCAAGAGTCGTATCCCAAGTGACGTAGCACTCCAACGAACTAATTGATCTAGTACTATATCACCTAGAGCTAAATCGCATAACTCTACTATCGGTGCACAACACAAAACAACTACCAAAACTCTTAAGGCAGAGAGCCGTAAACAACGAACGTTGATACTTGAATATCGGATTTCGTTCTCTCAAAATCGTCAAAGGATGTCATCCAACTCCATGGGTATATATAGTAGTCTCGCACATGTGAGGCCTTGAAATAGAGCAATCTGATTGGCCACATGCTTGGCCTACATCACAATTCCATGGATGACATCACTTTCGGAATCTTCGATTCTTGAATCTTGGAATCTTGAATCTTCGATTCTTGAATCTTCGAATCTTGAATCTTCGATTTCTTTAACTTCAGACTTCAACTCATCTTGACTCCGTCGATCTCAATACTTCATCTTCAACTTCATCGTGGTGAACACTCGTCGTTGAACATTTCGTATTTCATCGTCTTCATTGTCGTCAATAGAGTTGAAGTGGTGAATAGCACTTCATGCATCAGTTGATACACAAAGTCAAAAGAGCGTGGCGTGCGATTCCAGTCGCATGGAATGAAGACAGCATCACGCGACTCCAGTCGCGTGCGACGCACGTCGCACATCAGGTCAAGCGACGCAAGTCGCGTGCGACACCAGTCGCGCAGCACGGATACGCGACGCACGTCGCGTGCGACAGCAGTCGCATCAAATGGAGGAGGGGAGTTAAGCAACACTGTCGCGTGCGACTTCAGTCGCGAGAGGCAGCCAGGAGATCAAGCGACTTTGTCGCGTGCGACGCTTGTCGCGAATGGAGGGGACTTCAGTTCGCGCGACACCCGTCGCGTGCGACGCCAGTCGCAAATGAGGAGAGCGAGAATCACGCGACTCCTGTCGCGTGGTGTGATGATTCACTGTCATGCGACTTCAGTCGCATGAACTTGAAAGATGAACTCCATGTTGAATATTTTGCATTCACTCAACCTACACCTGAAATCAAAGACAAAAACAACAAGCACATATGTTGTTGCCAAAACTAACATCTACAGTTTTCTCTCTTTGTTTATCAAATATCGGTATTCAAAAGAATCAACGATCTTTGATCGGTTAATTCTCGATATTCCGCGGAATCAACGAGTCTTATTTCGTGTGTATACGCTTCCGCCTGCATCACTTGATCTATTTGAATAATATAAGTTTCCGAACGAAGTAGTTCATTCGTGCCATCCATAATTTTCCAAATTTATTTCCCAATTTATATGAATCAGATAATTATTAAAAGTTTTATTGCATTCATGATATGTATATCATTATACGTAAATGTTCTTTAATTGAATTGATCTTGTTAGCTCGCGGAAGATCATTTGTTTTTACCAAGAGGTTTTTTATTGAAGTTGGAGTTTTTCGTCCCTCTTTTTTTTTTTAAAGTTCAATTTATTTTCTAATTTTTTACTCAAAAATTCAATAAAATAATATTTTTTTAATCTTCATATTTAATCAAATGCCAAACAATTGGTGTCTTCATCCGCGATCTGAAATTAGGGTTTATGCGGAACAAAGATAATTAATATACTCCGTATTACTTGTCCAATATTACACGACTTTTTTGTTGTTGATATTATCTCAAAACAAAATAGTAGTACTATAGAGTTAGAGTACGTAGAATTAGCAGTGCGTTATATCGTAGGCCAACAAACAAAGAACTTGCTATTCCTAAATCCGAAATTAGCTAGGGTTTATGCGGAACAAAGAAAATCGTTCAATTCGGATCCAATTGCTAGCATGTCTTCACCTCCCGGTATGATCTCGATCGATCAAATATGTGTTTTAATTTAGGGCTAAATGCGCTTTGCCACCCCAAGATATGGGGTTTTTACACTTTGCAACCTCGTCGGAAAACTTTTACCGATCAGTGCCACAGGATAAACAATATTACAATTTGCAACCTGCCAGCTGCCGGATTTCACCTTCCATTTAAGCGCGTGCGACTCATAAAATATTTAACCTTTGAGGACAAATATGTAAATACACATTGCATATATATTTTATCTTATTTTCTTCATTTCTTTTTTATCAAAATTCATAAAATTTGTATTTTTATTATCAATATTTTTATACGCATATCAATTTTTTTACCAGAATTCCAAATCTTCAAATAATTTCCAGATTTCAACTAAATATAAATTTTAAACATACAATTTTCAGATCTGAACCGAACATAAAAATAAATTAAAAATGAATGAAAAATGAATACAATTTCATCTATATCAAAAAAAAAAGGAACATAAAAAAACAAAAAAAAAAATCCAGAATTTCGATCTACCTCAAAACCCTAATTCTCAAATCCAATCAATTCTAAGCGTGCAACACTCTCACCCACCTTCTAGATCTGAGTAATCCAACTTCGTCGTTGTCCCACCGAGATACCCGAACGCCTACCAGCGAGACGCCGACGTAGATCTAGTTCGTTCATCTTTAGGTTTTGTCGAATTTTCCACAGGATTCAACTTCGTTTTTGCCCCGGCCCCATCTTCCAGGTTTGTCAACCCCAATTGTTGCTTTCAGTCAAGGCTCAGCCTTCGAATGGTTGAAAACGCCGATGCCTTCCCCACAAATCCTTAAGCCATCTCCGTCGTCCCTGTGTTACGAAGAAGGAGGATGAATGAATTATTATTCTTTTAATTTACTAGTATAATATAATAAAATATGTGTATTTAATTTTTATTTTTATTTTCATTATACTATATATTATTATTGTTGACTATGTTGATGACCTGGGTTAAATTAGTAAATTACTTATTTATTTATTTAAATATTCTTAAAAACGGAATATTCCATGGAATATTCCGATTCGGCAGCCGGCAGGTTGCAAATTGTAATATTGTTTATCCTTTGGTACTGATCGGTAAAAGTTTTCCGACGAGGTTGCAAAGTGTAAAAACCCCATATCTTGGGGTGGCAAAGTATATTTAGCCCTTTAATTTATCATCATATCATCGTCGATCTGATTTATTGTTTAATTTAATTACTTCATTCTTATATATGTATATATGTTATTTCGAATTTTCTTTTGCATTTTTTTTTTTTAATCTATATACATCCTGGACTATATACGTGTATATATGCATCAATCACCTGCAGGTCCTTTGAAATCTTCCGGCCGCTTCCCGATGCCCGATCTTACCGCCCGCGTCCCGATGCGCGTTACTAGGTGCAATGTGTGTGGTGAAGATCACGTCCGTACAAAAACTCCACTAAAATTGAAGCCGACGCTTGTCCTCCTCCGGTATTTATTCCGTATCCCGAGTATTTGAGAATGAGAGCTGATGCAGCTTCATCATCCTCCAATGTAAATTTTTTTTTTCTTATAAATTTATGTGTATAAATTAATACTACTACAACTACTTAATTTGTTTGAATTTGTATCGCAGGAAAAGAGCATTGCCCCCGATGATGATGTCCTCAACAAAACGAGGAGGATTACTGTTGAGTCGTCCGTTGATCCCGAACCTCCAACTAATTGAGAGGATTTCAATTCTGATTTCGATTCCATCCATCATCCTCTTTATTTTGAACAATAATAATTATGTTTTGTTTAGCATGTGTATTTGGATGTGTACTTGGATTCTAATTAAAAAATTAGACATGGTTTGTGTATCAAAAGATGTTTGCTTTGTGTTCTTTTAAATAGGTTTCTTTATTATATATGAATTAGAAATGTTTGAGAAAATGTGTAAGCAAGCATGAACCTTCTTAATGGTTAGTAAGTTGTCTGTTTTTATTCTAAAATTAATTTATGGTCATCATAACTTGTTGAGGTTGATGAGAGTACATTTTGCACATCTCACGAGTCCATGAAGCAATTCTACTACTAAAATTTTTCAGACTTTCAAATCCCTTATAGGCCACTACTTTTATTCATTTTTTCTAAAAATAATTCGTTATGTATATCAAAGTATATGACTATAATTTTATATTTCAGGTAATTGATCTTGTTAGTTCAACTGATATTGGGTAGTCCGGTCAATTGGACTATATGAGTCTGATATTGATTGATCCTAAACTCGGCCCTCTTAAATTTAAGGGTTATATATCAAAAATTAGATCCTAATTTAATATTCCATATTTTCTTTATTGGGAATGCAGGAGTTTTTCGTCCTTTTGCTTATAATTTTTATTTAAATTTTCTCATTTAATTATAAATATACTGTATAGAAATAAAATACAGTAAAATTTTCATTTAAATATAAATATATAGTACTGTAGTATTTTTATAATATTATTATTTTTATATTTTCACTGGCTCACTCACTGCCCACTCCACACTTACATCCTAACCCCTTCCGTTAAACCTACAACCACTGCCGCCGCCGCCGCTCGCCACCATGCAGGCCGCCATCTCGTTCTCCCACCCCCCACCACACTCCGCCCCCCGACAAACCCTCCTCCCGCACTCTTCACCCCGCCTCAAAACGCCCCCCTCACTCTCAATCCGCGCCGCCGCCGCCGCCACCACCGAGACCGACGCCCCACTACCCCCGCCGTCCTCCGCCGCGAAACTCAACAAATACAGCTCTCGAATCACGGAACCCAAGTCGCAGGGAGCCTCCCAGGCGGTCCTGTACGGCGTGGGCCTCTCGGACGACGACATGCGCAAACCCCAGGTCGGGATTTCGTCGGTCTGGTACGAGGGAAACACCTGCAACATGCATCTTCTGAAGCTCTCGGAGGCTGTCAAGGCGGGCGTGGAGGAGGCCGGGATGGTAGGGTTCAGGTTCAACACAATCGGAGTGAGCGATGCTATTTCGATGGGGACGAGGGGAATGTGCTACAGCTTGCAGTCGAGGGATTTGATCGCCGACAGCATCGAGACAGTCATGGCCGCCCAGTGGTATGATGGGAACATTTCAATCCCTGGCTGTGACAAAAATGTAAAAGCCCCCTATTTCCTTCATTTCATTTTTAAGTTTTATGCATTTTCTAATTTGTGAGCAAGTTTTGTTTTTTATTAAAAAAAATTCATGTGTGGGGAATTCGCTTGGTTTTGAAGATTTGTGTCTGCTTGTTTTCGGGCAAATTATTGATTCGGGGATGGTGAGGTTTTTCGGGTTGATTACCATCCTCTGTTTGAGCACATAGGTTGACATATCACACTTTTGAACTCCTTGTTTGATCTTGTATGGTGAATGTGATCTTGTGAAAAAACTTGCTATTAAGAAATCCCCAATTTTTTTTACTGATTTAATTGTTATGCATATTGTCTGTCTGGAATTGCAATGTTACTGCCGTTCGAATGCTGTTTTTTCCCAGTTTTATTGTTGTTCTTAATGCACATATTAAGAATAATTTTAGACAGAATAAGTTTATGTGAATCAATGTTTTACATAAAATTATAAAAGCAATATTGTTTCTCTCCCTTCATAATCGTAAAGCAGTCTCATAATGTACCATCTCTTTTGGTCGAGATTTTTTTTAATTTTCTAGCATTAATGTTGCAGATGCCGGGTACGATTATGGCTATGGGACGGCTGAACCGTCCGAGTATTATGGTTTATGGTGGAACAATTAAGGTTGGTCAGTGTAGTATACTGGTTGCTAATTCTCTTGTATTTAAATTTCTTACATTATCCAAAAAAGATGTCAGATATATATTGTAACATGTTCGAGTGCTTAAAACATGTTTATAAAGTTCTTATCTTCCATGTTTTTTTTTAATCTGAATCATGAGTCAAGTTCCCTTACATTCTAAAAAACGCAACCTCTCTCTATATGGTCCCGATTTTGTGATGAATCATCATAAGCTAATGCAAATGATTCCATAAACGTTGGAACCATATGAAACACGGGCATTTTTATAATGTCAATCATCACTCAACAATAATTAAAATTGAAATGCCTCTGAGGTGATGTCTAACAACACTGAATTCTTTTTTATTTTTCTCTCGTGCAGCCAGGTCATTTTGAAGGCCACACATTTGACATCGTATCTGCCTTCCAGGTATGTGCATGATGTGTGTTTTGGATATATTTATCATTCTTTCAATTTATATCATACGCGTGTTTATCAGTACCATATGAAGTTATTAAAAAGCAACTTGTAGTTAATATAATTGAACTGTACATAAATATTAATGTAGGTTTATGGAGAATATGTGAGTGGGTCAGTAAGTGATGAACAACGGATGAATGTAGTTCGTAATTCGTGTCCTGGAGCCGGGGCATGTGGTGGAATGTACACAGCCAATACAATGGCTTCAGCTATTGAGACAATGGGAATGTCTCTACCTTACAGGTAAAAATATACAGCAGTTCTTAAATCTTAGACGGAAGCTTTAAAAACCTAATTTAAAATGTAACTTGATTTTATTTTTTCTTTTTATTTTTATTTCCCCAAAAGTTCCTCCACTCCTGCTGAAGACCCTCTGAAGTTGGATGAGTGTCGGCTAGCTGGGAAATATCTACTTGACTTGATTAAAATGGACTTGAAACCTCGGGACATTATCACTCCGAAATCTTTACGCAATGCCATGGTTGTGGTCATGGCACTCGGTGGATCTACAAATGCAGTTTTGCATTTAATTGCCATCGCAAGGTGAGTATTAACTTATACGCTGTGACAATCACTTGTGTCTAAACGTCTGACTGAATGTATTTCTATTGAATGAAACCCTTTTTTCAGTTATGTTTTTTCTATTTTTTGTATATTTTATTTAATTTTGATTTTTGAGGACTCGATCTAATCTAATGTCACGACAATGACATTACTTATTTATAAGCAGCTCATAACTAGATTTTTGCAGGTCTGTAGGTCTGCAATTAACTTTAGACGATTTCCAAAAGGTTAGCGACAAGGTTCCATTTCTTGCAGATCTAAAACCTAGTGGTAAATATGTGATGGAGGATGTACATAAGGTATGCTCAATAACTACGTGTTTCCCCAATGCATTCTATTTATTTGTGACAAGATATATATTGATGTGCTTTCATGCGTTTGAAAAATAGATTGGAGGCACACCTGCTATAATTCGATATTTATTGGAACTTGGGTTTTTAGATGGGGATTGTATTACAGGTAAGCACCTGAGCTTTTGGTCGAGAATGCGAACCATGTCCATACGTTATTGCCTCCATAATATATTCTATTTGTCTCTTGATGATTTTTTTCCTTTTGTAGTTACGGGGCAAACTATGGCTGAGAATGCAAAACTATATCCGTCCTTGTCTGAAAATCAGGTATATCTGCTCTATCAAGCCAATCTCATTCTGTGGCTGTGTTATTATGCTCTCTTAACTGGCTCGCTCTTATTTGTTTTTCATGTAAATTAAAATCCATCCTTTGTGTTTGAATGCAGCAAATAATTAGACCTTTGACAAATCCCATCAAAGAAACTGGTCACATACAGATATTATACGGAAATCTCGCACCTGAAGGTTCTGTGGCAAAGATAACTGGAAAGGAAGGGTTATACTTCTCTGGTAATGATATTCACAGTATATTTAATGCGGCCTTTTATATTTTTCTTTACGCAGTTCATGTTGTCGTTTAATTATAGTCTATTTTCAGAATATATTCTTGATATACGTAATAGGAACTGATATATACATATGTTTTGTAGGCCCTGCACTTGTATTTGAAGGAGAGGAATCTATGATTTCTGCTATCTCTGAGAACCCAGCTAGTTTTAAGGTAAACCTAATCTCTCTCTTTCGTGCTCTCTCCATTTATCCCCATCTGAATTTTGATCCGCTTGCAATGCTCGAGAAACTGGGAATAAATAGTTTTTTTTCCCCATATCTTTCCGGAGTTGTTTCTTGGGTGGGGAACTGGGGATTGGGTAGGTTGAGATTAGGATTGCCACTTCATTGAGTGTTTGCCTAACAGTACAATTGCGATGCTGCTTTGCTTGCTGTGTTTGAACTGAAGATTGATTGTTTTCTTTTTTTCTCGCATTTTTTGTAATCCAGGGAAAAGTCGTAGTTATTAGAGGAGAGGGGCCCAAAGGAGGACCAGGCATGCCTGAAATGCTCACACCAACAAGTGCAATAATGGGGGCAGGCCTCGGAAAGGTGTGGAAATATGTGTTTGTGTGTGTGTGTGTGTTTGGGATTATTGCCTTATTGGTGAAGTTTTACACTTTTTACTTGACCATTTTCGATACGGATTCAGTTCTTCTGTGAGTGTAATCAAGCTCGTTTTAACTTGAGTTCATTTATATTTTTTCATGCGGGCAGGAAGTAGCGCTGCTTACCGATGGAAGGTTTTCTGGAGGGTCACATGGATATGTGGTGGGGCATATATGTCCCGAGGCACAAGTAAGTTGGAAATTCCTGTTTTGCCACCCGCCCTTTTAAACAGACTTCTTTTCTTCGTCTTCAAGAATCTGAAATTGCTTATTAGATGAAATGACATATAAATGGTTTCACTCTTTTAACTTATTATTACGTTATAAACTTCAGGAAGGTGGTCCCATTGGTCTGATTGAGAACGGGGACATAATTACAATAGACATTCAGAAGAAGATCATCGATGCGAATCTAACCGAAGCAGAATTCAGCGAGCGAAGAAAGAGGTGGACCCCACCAGCTTACAAGGCTGACCGAGGGGTTCTTTTCAAGGTACATGGACTGTTTTTTTTCCTTCCGAAAAGACAATGGTATAGAGATCCAATTTGAACTTCGTTTTTCTTCTTGCCCTTTCTTTTACAGTACATTAGGAATGTCCAATCGGCTTCTAATGGATGCGTCACTGATGAATAGAAAGAGACGAGCAGAAATGCCTTATAGAGATCAGCACGTCATCATTCACAAATCATTAATAGCCCACAATGTGGGCGTTTTCATGCGGCTGTTTGGACTGTCTGAGTTTTATCCATCTTTGTTTTATTCCTGCATTAGTCATCGATATTGTTAGTACTATTATTGTTAGAGGGAATAAAAGGCGTTGTTTGTGTTCGAGGTTTCGAGATTGAATGAATCGATCTGTTTGTTCTTGTAACGGTATCAAACTAAATGTATCCAACTGTATATTAGGCAGCGAGATCAACTGGTCAAGTGTTATATTAGGTTCGGTTTTGGGCATGTCTATCTATATCTACTACGTTGCTTGATTTTTTGTTCATTCAATTATTAGTAGCAGTTTATTTGATGTTTTAATTTCACATTTTCGACCGAACAATGATCAAAACAAACAAAACGAAAAAAGACATTTGAATCCCCCCATAATTTCTTATTATAACAAATCACGAATAATGAACAAAACCAAAAATACATACAAATATCCTATAATTTCATGATTATAATTCTTTTTAATATAATTTTAAAATAACAAAAAGTCTTCATGTTTTTGAATATGAGAGAATATAAAATTCTAAAATGCTTCATTGTTTTTATATATTTATTTTATTCACTCTAGAATTATAAGTATAATGAGTTATTATTTATTAAAAACAAAATTGAGTTCATATGATTAAAGAACTTAAAATATATTATTTTATTAAAAAATTATGAAAATATTCTTTTATACATATAAAACATATACTAAATTAGTAGAAAATAAAATGAAATTTTCGTATATTGATATATTATTTGATCACATTTTAAAAATCAAACAATCTTCAATATTTTTTTAATAAAATTTACAAAATTAATAAATTAATTTATATACTACAGTACATTTTAATAAATTTAAAAGTGACCTTGAATTTTCAAAATTAAATATTTTTAGGATGTGAAATCCCTAAAATGTATCAAAACTCCACATCAAAAGATATTCGCGCATAAATAATTACCTCCCTCAAAGTTCTTGAAAACGCAGCTTCATCTTTTTTTCGCCAAAATTCAGTCGTGATCTTCTTCTCCGTGGCTTGGTTTCTCAGTGAAGGTAAAATATTTAGTCTTCATCTCTACGCATCGATCATCATCCCTGTAAATTGTAATTTCACCGATTCAATGTGAACTCACATTTAAACCCTAAGACGCAGTGTTCCTCGCCACCTCTTTTTAGTTCGTAACTAACACTAAGTGATTGATGATGTTATGCCTGTTCGTATGATGCTTAATCTGACCGGTTTGGTTTGTTTTCGTGTTTTGTATCTGAAGAAGGTTATAGTTGTTTGTATGTAAATGTTGAAAAACAACTTTTTTTGTTTATTGTTATTGCTTCGGTATGTTAGGAGGTACACATTTCCATCTGTTAATCTGTTTTATGTTCAGCTGAGGATATTAATTTTCGATATACCTTTTAAGCCCAAGTAATAGACAACAACAAATCGGCTGTGGTGCTTTGAATAGGTGTTTTAGGCATTTTTCAACAATTATTTTATATTTTTGGCAGGCCATTCGGTTATAATTCTCCACATTGAAAGAGATGGCCTTCAGGGGACGGGGCCGCGGCCGCGGCGGCGGTCGTCGCGCCAAAGAATTACCTTTTGACCTCTTTCCGGTAAGCATTTCCGGTATATGATTTATCATCGAACGCGAATTTAATTGATTTCGGTTTCTAGGAAATCGAGGGTTTAGGCGCCGCGAAGTTTTCCCCTGATAAAAAACAGTTGATAAAGTGGTCTTCGGATCTGCACCGGCATTCGAAATCATCTCCTTATTTCTACGTAGATCCGAAAGAGAGAAAGCAAGGCCCTGCAAGTGAGTTTTCCGCTTCTTTTTTTCATCTTATTTTATTTTATATGCATTATTTTAAAGGGATTAATGTTGATTAGTTTTAGTTAATGTATGATGCTAAAAATAAAATCTTGAAAAATATCTGCTGGATGCATATGATTATACATTCTGAAATAATTGTTGCAGAATTACAAAAACCAGACATAGAGAGGTTTTCGGATAAAGAGTCAGTGACGACAAAGGATAAGTCGGAACTCTTGGACTTCATATCGTTGGACCCAGCTCATATTCCAGGAGAGCTAGTCGGAGGTGAATTAATGTTTATATTTATCTCGATTGAAGCTATATCTTGTTCGTAGCATCAGCCATCATGTGTATTTGCTACTTGACTTGATAGTTTTCTTGTTTTCATCGTGTTTTCACAGATGAGAGAAAGAAAAAGCGTAGGAAAATTCAATGGAACCTTAAAACAGGTATGATGTCACGAAATTATTTTATATTGGGTTGAAGCATCCTTTTTTTTCTATTGTTATTTGCAATGTGTGGTTTTGTAACTCTTTGTTTTACTACGCCTCCGATTTCTGATTTGAGATGTTCATAACAGATGATGATTACTTTGAGAAGATGGAGAAGTTGGAGAAGGTATGTTTCATCTTAAAATTACCTCCATTTTAATAGTGAGTAATATTTTATTACGAGTAATTCGCTACGCCTTCTTTATTGTATCTGCTGCCTACACTACGTTTTCGCCGGGCAATATTTATCTTATGCAATTTTGAATTTTGTATATCCAGGAAAATGGAGGAGAAGCTGAAAATAAAGAAAATGAAGAAGAGGAAGAGGAAGATAATGCAGACGAAGACGAAGGAGAAATGAGTGATGAGCATGATTACGAACAGGTAAGTTATAAATTGGTTTAAACAATTTTGTGCTGTTGCTATATTTGTCAGTGGCTAATATTTTTGTGCAAACTTCACAGAATAGAGATTTCGATGATGATGAAGATGACTACAATGTGGTTGAAGAGGATGGTATGCTTTGTCTTGCTCATGTTCTCTGCTTACATATTGGGATTCTATGTCGCTAATACCTTTGAACATATTGTTCAACCCTTTGTGATATTTTGCAGATGAACCGATATTTTGAGTTCCCAAGGTTGATCAAACTTGAGTCGCGAATCTTGCACGTGCTGAAGAGGGGGAAAAAGCTTTCAGTCTATTATTATATATCTTCAATAGGAATTTGGTAGTTGAACTCTAGTGATCTTGGTTAATATCTGGCTGGATTTTTTTTTATGATAACTATTTTCTACTCCATGCGTAGTGACATGGTTTTTAACAAGCAATCTAGTCTCTTGAAATTGCACGAATAATATATCTATACCTTATATGAAAATATATATTGATTTTGGCGATGGCGCGAGCCCTGTGTGAGTTCCTCCCTCTTTCACTCTTTATTTTTTGCTTTTTTTTTCTATTGATGTGGGAATAGTTTACGAATCTTTGTTCTTCGTCGATGATCCTGAAACAGGAAGATTTTCATCGAAGGCCTGCCGAAAGATGCTACTTTAGGTTTCGATTTTGTTCTCAATTTCTATAGCTTTTTGTATGATTAATTTTTTGTACCTTTTGTGTTTATTTTCGAGCAATTTATGTTTTTTAGATACTTTCATGAAGTATTTTGGCAAGTATGGAGAGATTACGTACTCGGTTATAATGAAAGATCGTCATCGATATTGTTAGTACTATTATTGTTAGAGGGAATAAAAGGTGTTGTTTGTGTTCGAGGTTTCGAGATTGAATGAATCGATCTGTTTGTTCTTGTAACGGTATCAAACTAAATGTATCGAACTGTATATTAGGCAGCAAGATCAACTGGTCAAGTGTTATATTAGGTTCGGTTTTGGGCATGTCTATCTATATCTACTATGTTGCTTGATTTTTTTGTTCATTCAATTATAGTAGCAGTTTATTTGATGTTTTAATTTCACATTTTCGTCCAAAACGAAAGAAAAGACCGTACAAATCACGAACAATGATCAAAACAAACTAAACGAAAAAAACATTCGAATCCCCCCATAATTCATTATTATAACAAATCACGAATAATGAACAAAACCCAAAAAAACATACTAATATCCTATAATTTCATGATTATAATTCTTTTTAATATAATTTTAAAATAACAAAAAGTTTCATGCTTTTGAATATGAGAGAATATAAAATTCTAAAATGCTTGATGTTTTTCTATATTTATTTTATTCACTCAATTAAATATGATATCATGATTTGGGCAAGGGTTTGAATTCGGATCGTGATCCGACCCTTAAGTAAATCGGACACCCGTCCCCTCATCTTCAACGCGACGAAATTACAAATATAACCCTCCGGATGATCTTATATAATTGAAAATTTTCGCCTTTGAGTTTGTGTTGTATATGCTTAATTTATCAAACCCTCGCACTTTTACTCTGTGATTTCGTGATTCATTTTTCATCAGATGCCATTGGAATCGGTGTTCCAGGAAATCGAATGAAGAACACAGGTATTTTTTTAACTTTTTTTTATATCAGCATTTCGATTTTTACCTAGGTTTATTTGCTTGGTAATTTTTGCAATCGGTATTAGAAATGTAATTCGAAGGTGTGATGTGACTAATCGAGATTTCGTACCTGATTTTTTCTGTCTGTTGGTAATTGATTTGGGTGTGTTTCTCGCGGATCCCACTAAAGGTCTGAACTTTGCATAGCTGCATTTTTTTCCTCAGATTTTTTTTGGTGGGATTGGAGGAAATAAGGGGTGGTTTTTTTTTTCTCTCATAATTTTGTATTTAATTATATTTTGTTGCGGTAGCTGGGTTTGGATTCGGATATTTTTTCGGTTTTCGATTTCATCGTATGTCTGTGTTCCTCAATTTTTCGTGGGTAAAGCTAATGGATTTGTTATGGTTCGTTGTTTTCGTTGGTGCCTCTTCTTTTCTGATGTTTGAATATATACGTATCTGAGCTGTAGAGGCTGAGTGGAAACTGTAGTTCTGAATGTACTATTAGTTAACTACGGCTAACTGGTACTATATAACCCAATCTGATTTTCTTGTTTTGTCCCATAGATGTTAGGGATCCAATGGACATTGATCTCCCAATTGTTGTTCTCGACACTCCCGACAGATCGAAAACCCGTGGGTATCATGGGATTACACATGCCGAGGATGAAAACCATTCTCCTACCCTTTATCCGCATCAGAACGGCATTTCGAAAGAAGGCTCTAGAGATCAGCCTGTGGTCATTGACAGCGGAAGCAGAGGACGGGTGCGGCAACCCTCGAAATTTTTTGGCAGTTCCAATCCATCTACAACTTCTTCTTCCTCAAGAGACCATCGCATATTCCGGAAAGGGAAAACAGTGAAGAACCCAACGTACTCGGCCCATGATTCTATTCATAGTAATTATCAGGATAGTTTTATAGAGCTGGATGAAATAAATAATGTTAGACCAGGATTAGCTAACACGACTTCTTCTTTGCATGGACGGACTAGTTTTCGGACTGCCAGAGAAGAAATGGACAGTGGGAGTGGACTTGGTTCAAGTAATCATTTTCAAGGTGGCAATAACGTTCAAGAAAAATCTGGTGTTGGTTTTCTGTCTCATGATCCTGTTGCCTTACCTAGAATAAATAAGCAAAAGAGATTGGTCAGAAATGGATATATATCGCCAACTAACGTATCTAAGGGAAAGCAGTTGTATGAGAAGGATATCGATAGTTCTGTAGTTTCTGCACATAATAATGGCTCTAATGCATCTAATGCACCACCTATTTCAATTGGTATCAAAGAACTGGTTTCTGAAGATAGGGATTCTTCTTACACAAGAAAGGGAAAAGGAGTGATAACTCATCCTTGTTCGCCGAAGGAACTCAATTCTAAAAACAAGAATTTGCAAAGCAGGTATTATTTTTAATAATATGTACTCGTTTATTACTACTATTTTAGTTTCCCCCCATCTTTGTTTTTAATTAGTAGATTCATGTATTGTAAAAAAATCTGTGTTCATAGGAATGTTCATTATCCATCCTTACTGTCATCATCTATTACATCTTTATACCCGTCTCTTCTTTCTCATATTTTATTAATATTAAACACTAAAATTTTAGTGAAACCAAATTTCAAGATGTTTCTGTCAACAGGGTGGGAAAAAAATCTCTGTTATGTAAATGAAGTTTTTAGTTAAGATCAAGTAGAAATAAAAATTAAAAAGTTGGATGGAGATGTGATAAAACATCATGAAGGGAAGAAGCCAATAATTAGCTGTGGTCAAGTAAGTGTTGCATTAATGATTTTTATTTGCAGCAAATCAGCAATAGATAAACTTAAGAACTATTTTACAAAATAACCCCAAATACACACCTGAAAATGAAAGAAAATATACCGAAGTTTCTCAGTGTGACATTTCCATATTGAAGGCAAAACTCCCAGTGGTATGGATGGTGCTTCACTACTCAATGTGGAAAAAGGCTATTCCGAGTCTTTTTATACATTATTAATAAAAAGAAAAAATATTGATGTTGTTTGAAAGACTTCAGACAATAAAAAAAAGATTAAGCTGAGTAACTTTGATAACAAAAGGCTACCGAGTCATTGCTTAATGGGTTTTCTTCTGTCTCAAAAGCTTACGTCACATGTTCATATAGAGTGTTTTTTAATGAGAAGCCATTAGATAATATTCTGCTTCATTATTTATTAACTCCTCTTTTTGGCTTATTGAGTAGGTAATATCTGCATCAAAATATAGTTTCGAATTTTGATGCTTTTGATACTGAGTTAAACATGTGGAGTGTGGCACACTTCTAGTAATTTTAACTATGAAAAAAATTTGTTCAAAAATAAATCTAAATTATTTGCAGGAGTTCTATCAATTTTAATGAAAAGGCTATTGGGCCCAATGATTACAAAAAGGATGTCGGCAATATCATTGAAGAATCGAGTGGATGGAGAAGTACACGTAATCGAAACAAAGAAATAAATAGATCCTCACCTGATGAAGACCTGCATGTAATTAGTGGAAGGCCTCTCTTAAGGTATTCGAGTCAAGATCATGAGAACAGATCCGGAAGAAGTGAAAAAGGAGCCAGTGCTTCAAATGGTAACGATATAGGCCCAAAGTTGATCTCTTCAGAGCATGTTCGTCCTCAACCTCTAAAAGAATCAGTCGCCCCCCAAAGGACTCGATTGGGACGGTTCAATGGGACCCGATCAACTGCAAGCACACTAATGAAGAGGCAGAAACAGGGATCAACCTCAAGTACTTGCGGTCAATGCTCTACATCAGTCTCTGACGATCAAGAAGTTGTGTCACTTAATTCTCCTGCAGAAGCAGCGTATTCGAGATCTACTTCTAGAAACGTGGGCAACTTAAACCAAATCATTGAGGTAGGTGAAGTTTCTCCTCAATTGCGACGGGATGCACGTGACAAAGAAGTTAGGGCGAGACAGCTTGAAGCTGATGAACGGTTGGCTCGTGAACTTCAAGAGCAATTTTATAATGAAGCTCCTGTTCTAGGAGTTGGAGAGGTACTGTTTTTTTATTTATATCAGATATGTTTTTTCATCTATCATGAGGCAATTTGTATACTCTTTGGCAGGTTGATGAGCACATTGCACTGGCCTTGCAGCAACAGGTCCAGGATGACTCAGATAACGAGTTTGATCAGGCAATGCACCCTATTTTGAATGACGTAAGCTCATGTGTTTGTGTTCCATTGAAATGTGGTGTTTAATAGAATCTCAATATATGCCCTTTGTGTGAGGGTATAGATGCTATTCAAAGGTTCTTCTAGTCAGATGTTAATTCTTACATTAGTGCCAGGGCTATTGGTGTAATATTTTATTCTGCATAACTTAATATGGTGAAATTCTCTGGTGTGTGTGTAAAAGTAGAAGTCATTTTCTTGAGCTAGCAGGTTCTAACGTCGAATAGTTTGAACAACTGAAATACTAAAATGACCTGATTTACCTTTTCAGTCGTGATTATCTAATAAGTTGGTGTTGCTTTTGTCCAGAGGGTATTGAATCCCCGCTCGCGTAGACAACCACAGACTCGAGCTCCTTCAAGCGCGCTCCGTAGGGGATCTCTAGCCAGATCTGCCTCGTTGGGAAGAGTGACAAGGGAGAGGAGTCGTTTTCCTGGACACGCCCATACTTTATTATCTTCTAGAGGAAGAGCTTCCCTGTTCCCTGAAGACATGGACGTCGACATGGTAGTATTCCTTATCAAAATTTATTTAATTTTTTTTCTAGGATTTTGTGGTATTAATATTCTCTGCTAGCATAATGTGCTTCTATTTTTTGTGTAATCTATTATTAATACACAATATTATTATATTGTGTAATTTTTTTGGGTCAAACATTTGTTTGAATTTGCTTCCCTTAGTAATTTTGTGGTACATATGTACTATTATGTAAGTGGTAACTCTGATAAATAAAATTACAGCTGGCATGGCCACTATGACCATCTAAAGAAAAATGGAGAGAGCTTATCAAATTATCAATTATCAATGATTGGATGTAGCCATTTTTTATGAAGTTGGTGTAAACTTATCTCCCCTGAAAATACAGATCATGAGTGAATTATCTCATAAATATCTATGCTGATTTAGGTTTCTGGTTGTAAAGGAATAGCAGTTCCTGCACGTGATTCTAATATGAATGATGACTTGTGATGTACATTAATAAAGTTGTATACACTGAAGTCGGGGGTTAACTAAACTAACCCTTTTTTTGCATGTATTTATGTTGTGAAATGTGATAGTTCTTAAAGTGTAATTTTCTACATTTCATAGAGAATGCATATACTGGGAGCGTTGGAAGAGTTCAATGACATGGGGTTGAGTGCTGGTATCCTTCAAGTTCCGCGTGATTTCAATGAGTAAGTGTCATTTGTACACTGCTTGTTTTTTATGAAAGCTCTGCATGTTTTATAATACATATTTTAGATCATGGAACACTTTAGATCATGGAAGAAGACCACGATCTTTATGTGTTTTAATATATAAGGTCCCATTGTCCGTGGAAAGAGACCATGGAAGAAGAAAGAGATTGCATAGATCATGCGATATAAACTTCATTTCCTCACTTATTTTGTATAGAGGTCAAAGACTGTCAATAATTTGTATGCATGTTACATTTTAATTTCATCTTCTGATGACCAGCAATTTATATATTCTATTTTTCTTGTATCAATTATTATATATGAAGAGAAGTTCTGCCAGCTTTTGATATAATTAATTTCTTTTTTGAAATTATTTGGTTAGGAATGATTATGAAATGTTATTGGCTCTCGATGATAACAACGATCAGCACAGTGGTGCATCTGCTCGTCTGATTAATAGCCTCTCACAGTCGACAGTTCAGGTAAGCTATTATCCTGCAATGGTTAAAAATATCCTAAAACAACTAAATCATTGTGTTAATTGCCTGGTACAACATTGCATATCCTTACTAATCCCCGTTTGTTTTTCAGTCCGAGAATTTTGATGAAACTTGCGCAGTTTGTCTCGAGACTCCAACCATTGGAGAGGTTATCCGCCACCTGCCCTGTTTACACAAATTTCACAAAGATGTATGGACGGTTGCGATTTACTGTCCTATTTATGTGCCTTCGGTTGCATGTGGTTTACTAATACCTTTATTGACCCGTCTTGAAATTTGATTGACAGTGTATTGATCCGTGGCTGAGGAGGAGGACTTCTTGTCCAGTTTGCAAGTCGTCCGTGACTGGATAATTAATTTTATTGCAAGTTGAAGTGGAACTAGTTTGAGAAAGAGAACCCCGTTTTGCGTCTTCGACTCTTCGTAGTGATAATGCCTGAAGGATTTAGATATCTCATCTCTGATGTTAATTTTTTTATTTGGTGTGGTGGTGTTATTTAAAATTTACTGCTACTCATATATTGCACACAAAGTAGAGAATGTTTTTTTTTTAATTCCTGCTAATCAATATATTGAAGGTTTTTTTTTCATGAAAATGATTGTATAAATTGAATGAACGTAAAGGGTTTGAGTAAGACCTTGCTCAAGGTGCATAGTTTACACGCTTAAGGTTGACAAGGGTTTGAGTTCAAATCTTGTGTTTTACTGAAAATCTAGAAATGAAAGATATGATTTTAATGTTCTAAATTCTAAATACAGACCAAATTGAGTTTTTCCTGTATTTTACAAATTACTTCAAGAGGCATCGATCTTCAAATACAATTTTCGCTCAGGCTCTTTCTATTCTGGTAGAGTAATTTGAAATGCCAGTTCACTTGAAAACCTTTATGAAGTTCATTTTAACTCAAAATGACAATTTAATATCATATGCCTGAATATTAAACCATAATTCATTTATCTCAATTGTGTGAGAGAGAGAGATAATTGAAACAACATACTCAAGTATATTAATAGGTAATGGCAATGGCAGGAAGGAAGAAGGAAATAATAAATTTGCACACAACCTCACAGTTGGAAGTTCATTACAATCAACACTAATTGTGATAAATAAGTCTGTGTAACTTTATTACAGAACATTATTGATTGCAGAAGGCGTATTTATTAAATATAATTGAAACTTGTAAAGTGACGATCCTGTTTATCGAGCATCCTTGGATAGGAAGTTCTGTGTTCCCACAGTTTTTGTGTTGCAAAGTTCATCACACGAGTCGCCCCTTTCAAACACGGCAGCAGCACCCATCCCAGTGCCTGCAATTTTTGAGACTCGGACAACTGTAAATTTTGAAATTCTTAAAATTTATAAACAACGACTGTGTTTGAGAGAAAAATACCTATACACATAGACACCACTCCAAAGCGACAGTCTTTGCCACGACGCTTCATCTCATGCAATAACGTAGCAACACATCGGGCTCCTGTGTGTGCAAATCAGGCAATCCAATAATATATACACGTATTGATGAGGTTTTCTCAATCCAATCCATTTGTAAAGTATTGAATAACAGAAATTTCATTTATTATGTTAGATATGTGAATCATCAACATAATAAAACAACACAAGTACCTGTTGCACCCAACGGATGTCCGATTGCCATGGCACCACCATTGACATTGATCTTCGCCGGGTCGAGTTCAAGCTTATTCCGGCAGTACAAAAATTGTGAAGCAAATGCCTGGATAAATCCATGATGAAAAATGATTAATTGCAGAACTTCTAGCGCAAAAATGATTCATTGTCGTATTATTTTTTTAGGGGGTGGGGGTGTTTACCTCATTTATCTCGAAAAGATCAATGTCCCCAAGTTCAAGACCAGCAGATTTGACTGCTGCAGGAATTGCGACTGCTGGACCAATACCCATGATCGCAGGATCTACACCAACAGCAACAAAGCTCCTGCACAAGCAGATTAAATTACATTACACGCTACAAGTGAAATGAACTTTTCACCGTTAATTTTTTTTAGAGAGCCATAAACCTGAAACTTAGTATTTATAAATATGAAATGCACAGATAATATTGATCATAACTAGACTACGTTATTAGCACACACAAAAATATAATTGATCTACGTAATTTGAAAACAAAAAATAAATAAATAGTGCTAGACTGTGTTATTAGCAGACAAGAAAATGGATTTTATAGAAATCAGTGGACTTTAGGTATGTAGGTTAGGCTTAGAGTTATTTTTCTATTCACACGAGTACTAGGTTTTACAAAGGGCACTTGAGTTTTTTTTTACGACTATAAGCTGGGCAACACAATTTTACTGGGAAAAATGTGTTGCACGGCAGAATTGCTGAGCAAGATAACCCTGAGAAATCATACTACTTTATATTTTATTCTTCTATTATATTAGCAAACTCTTAGACTATACCAGCTAGAGATCCCAAAAGGTGTAAGGACACGTGTGCATCGAATGGGTTTCTCCAGTCTAGTCTTTAAAATGCAAGATTCATATCACATTATTTTCACAAACCTGAATACACCAAGAATAGGAAGCCCTTTCTGCATGGCAACACTTCTCTTCATGAGGAGCACAGCTCCAGCACCATCAGTCACTTGGCTAGAATTTCCTGAAATAGAAAGTCGACATATCAGTATGGGGCAATTATGCTTCCAATTTGCGTATCTGGTGTATAAGGGCTATTTACCGGCAGTGGTTGTACCATCCTTCTTGAAAACAGGTCTGAGCTTTCCCAGGTCGGCTAAAGTGGCATTTGGTCGGATGCCATCATCGACAGATATTGTAACTTGTTTCTCATCTCCAGATTTAGGGTCCACAATCTTATTCAAGAGAAACCATAATATTAAACAAGCATAATAGACATGAAAATCTCAACTCATAATAAATTAATAATAGAAAAACAATCATAACAAAATATCTGTATACCTTAGTTTTCACTGGTATTATCTCATCTTTAAACTTGCCTGAAGCAGTGGCAGCAGCAGCTTTTCTATGTGAATCAACCTGACAAAGAAATTAAGTAGACATCAATAACAAGGTCAGTTTCAAGATTCTGACAGTATATTTAACTTACTGCAGCCTGATCTTGCTCCTGCCTTGTAACGCCAAAACGGTGGGCAACATTTTCCGAAGTAATACCCATTGGAAGGAGACAATCTTGTGCTTGTGCCATCTCATTTACCTGGAATTTGTTCAATGTTATTAACACTCACCAACTGAAATTACTGTCGAAAGAAGCTCGACTGAAATTCAAAATGGAAGTTTACTCTTGGATTGACTGATCCTTCCCAAGCCATTGGATTCACGGTCATTGACTCCAACCCAGCTCCAATCCCTAATTCAGAGAGCAAAGTTCGTCTAAATAATAAAGTTCAAAAACTAACCTTTTTTTTCTTTACAATTTTTTATGGGGTGGGGAGGGGGTAGGGTAGGAAGCAGAGTGTTTCTTATACCAATATCATAAAACCCAGCTTTAATAGCTGCAGCAACATCAGCTACAGCTTGCAGGCCTGAAGAACATTGCCTGTTCACAGTTCTAACAGGTACAGTTTCTGCAAGTAGAATAGAATATGGTTAAACAAGTTCATATAGCAAAGGAAAAAACTACAAAGAACAGGAAAATCTATAGGCGTGTACCAGGGAAACCAGCATAAAAGGCAGCCATCCTGCATTCACTTGCTCTTACCGAGCCTGGTGCCAACACCGAGCCCACAACAATGTCCCCAATTTCACTTGGATTTACATTTGTTTTCTCTACCACCGCCTGTTCAGTAACAAAAATAAGCATTAAAGAGAGAAAAAAAAAATCTCAACTTTAAGCTTCAGCATACCAATGATTAACAAAATCAAACAGACCTTCAAAACAGGTGCTAGTAAATCATCAGGATAAGTATCTTTGAAGCCACCCCTTTTCGCCTTGCACAGTGGAGTTCTGAAGGCACTGAACCAGAACAAGAAGATTCTCAGAAAACAAGAATAATAATAGTCTTTACTTAGAAAGACAAGAGCTTTATAAAAATAGACATCTTCGATTAAAGATTCTTACGCTACTATAACCACATCGTCACCAAAGACAGACGACCGATGGTAAGCAGCACTATCCCCAGCTGAACATATGGACGCCTGATCGAAATGACAAATAATAAGTCCAAAGTAAAACGACGAAAGACAAAAAGTGCAGAAACTTATGCAAGTATTTTTGCAGTACAAACATACACAAACCATACAGTTTCCAAAACTATATTCGACAAAGGGGTAAACTTTGATCCATATGTTACACATCAAGAAGGTAAATTTCCAAAATCACTGAAAAATTTTGCGAAAAATTCAGAGCACTTCAAATCGTTTCTCAGTCTCGGGAGATCCAGATCAGATGCACATAAGCTATGCATATAATCACAAAAACAACATGGGAAGATCGAAAACCTCGATTCCACCAAAATCGAAACGAAACCCAGGTGCGCGAATCAATCACGGCTCCGAAGAAATCAAAATCGAAATCGAAGTGTGTACTCACAGAAACAGAAGACTGAATATCTTCCAGGGACGACGACGTGAAGGACGACCGGAGGTGCTGCAACAAAACTCTCTGCCTCTCCGATGCTTTCTCCATCTCTCTAAGAAAAAATTCAGCTACGTGTATTGATCGTACAGATAGAAGAAGAAGAAGAAATAATGAAATTTGTATCGACGGTGATCGGTGATATATGGTGGGGGGAAACGTGTTGGGGAATGTGATGTAGATGATATTTTATCTTATATAGGACTTAGGAGTATACGGAGTATACATATTAATACAAGATAATTTTCTTTTTATTTATATTTGGAATATTAATTAATAAATGAATAATTGATGTTTAATTATTTTTTTATATAAAAACGAAAATTACTATATTTGATGAAATATTAATTTCAGAGATTATATTGGCCCTGATTGGAGCGTGTAAACACATGCCCTAAGAAAGTGAAGAAACCTAAAGAAAGTGGACGGAACGCGCTTGGTTTAGCGTGGGCATGTGATGGTACTTCCACCTAGGCGTGTGTGCCGTGGATAAGTTATCCATATAATCTCTCACCTATTCCAAATATAATTCATCCTAATCTCACACATATATTAATAAAATTAATAAAATTATGGAGTATATTTTATCATTCATTAATTAATTTGAAATTATAAATTAACATTAAAATAATAATTAATTGAAAAATAATTTGTTAAAAACATGAACGACACGTAAATTAAAAATATATATATTATTTTTTTCATCAAAAATTGTATAAATGTAGTATATTTTTAAATTAAAATGTAAAATTTAAAAATTAATAAAAAAAATAAAAGTAAAATAGTATTTTAAAATTTTAAAGGTAATTTTTTTTTCAAGTGTTCATAGTATGAAAAAATATCAAAAAAAGAGAATTTTTATTTTGGTTCTATAAAGATTTAAATTTTAATCTCATGTAATTCGAAAAGTGCTATTTGTCAATTTCCGATTAAGAATTTTAATTTGTACTCGTGTCAAATTTGTTTCTTGATTTATTACTATATTATAAATTATAAATAAATTACAGATGCTAGATAGAGTCTATTTACAACGACAGCTCGAGAACTAACCCAGCGTTCTCGACTTCTCGTGATCTTTTCCTATTTTTCCTACAAACTACTGTACAAGATAAAAATAATTTACTCAACTCATTCACAGTGTAAAAACACTACACATTCATCGTTTAACTCTATAAGTGTATCTCTTCGGCTGGAGCGAAGTCGACATAGCTTGAAGCCTCTTCGTAATCTCCGAAAACGAAGGCCTTCCCGCCGGATCGTGGGACCAGCATTCCTCCATCAGCTTCCTCCACTCCGGATCACATCGTTCCGGAACTAATGGTCTCAGCGTATTATTCACAATTCCACCTTCACAAAAACCGCACACTCGTTTATCTTCTCTCAAAATATGTATATCGTATTCGAAATGTTGCACTTACCTATAATGGCCCCACAGTGCATATCTACATACGGCTCTTCGCCTGTAAAAATCTCCCACATCGCAATCCCAAAAGAGAAAACATCTACCTGCAAAAGGATAGTTATGTAAAAAGGTTATCGATCGATCGACACTAAAAGGTTAATTAATGAGGTGCTGAGGTCGAACTTTTTCAGACACACGGCTACTGTCTCCGTCTAATAGTTCCGGAGCCATCCAAGGAAGTGTTCCTCGAACGCCACCCGACACGAGAGTGTGCTGTTTGATTCTCGACAGTCCGAAATCCGTCACCTGAGAAATCAAGCAACAATATTTATTACTCTTGTATGTAGATTTTTTCGTAAAGTTGACTAGAAATAATTACCTTGCATACTGGACGTTGAGAATCGACCAAGTTGACTAACAAGTTGTCGCATTTCAAATCGAAATGGACGATATTTTTCAAGTGCAAATATTCCATGCCGAAAGAAGCATCTAGCGCGATTATAACCTTTTTACGTCGATCAAGTGCTCTGCAATGGAAGGTTAATATCAATTTTTTTTCAAAGTAACTCCCAAAGAAAACGAGAGAAAATTAAACAACCTACCTCCCCTTAAAGAGAACGCGTCTTAATGATCCGTTCACCATGTATTCGCTCACGGTAGCCAATGTGCTCCCGGGCCCATCAGGAGTCACACCGTAAAACGCTACTATATTCGGATGATGAATTTTAGACAGAATCTTAGCCTCCCTCCAGAAATCTTTGGTCTACGAAGAATTAGAAACTTTATATAAGTGGCAAGACTATATAATGTATCCTATAGATAGAATATTCTAGAAGATAACCCGGAAATTATCTATGGAAGAAGAGATGAGACGGGGACGAACCAGTTTTTCTTGTTCTGAAGCGCCTCCGAGAAAACAACTATTTTTTATTCTCTTGATGGCAACATCTGTTCCCCTCCATTTCCCGTGGTATACTGTTCCGAACGTACCGGATCCTAGCTCTTGCAGTTCTTCAAGATCGGAATTTTTTATTATCTGCCAAGAATTTGGATATTCGTCTCGATTATGGAGTTTCACTACTTACTGTTTCTACTAGTAAGGTGTGATATCTAAACCGTTCGAGAACAGTTTGAGAATTCGCATATCTAACATTCATGTTATATAACTTTGAATTATGATAGACAAAAAAAAGACATTGCCCGTTTCGGAAAAAAGGAAAACATGCATTATACGAAAAGTAATTTAAGGTGGACCTGAAAACCGTGTCGGCTAGCTTCCATTTCAATAACTGCAGCAGAATTTATTGGCTCATTTTTGTTGTCATCGTCGCCTTTATCATCCTACATGGACACACAGAGCCAGCTTCCTCTGAAATTAATTCTTAGATAATTAGGGAATAAATATAAAAAAGATTTAAAAGTCGTACATCATCTTCAGATGCATAGGCAACGCTTCCAGCTTCATAACTGTGTTCATCGGTAACATGCTTTTCTGAAGACGAAGAATCGGTGAAAACGTCGTTTTCAATACTCAACTCCTCGTACAATTTCCTATCCATTTTTCCTATCTTCACATTGCCATCAGAGTCTCCACCTAACTCCTCATTCGTCGTTGTATCCAGAAAAACACTCGAGTATAATCCCAAACTATATTCATCTTCTGGTAAATTCAGTATACTCTCTGCCTTTTGGCTCTTCATGACAAAGTTGGGCTCGTTCGGTTGACATATTATGTTTGGAAATTTCATTTTTTGCTCCAAGAATTCTGCATAATCGTTGTTAATGGCCCCGTTTTTCCAGTCCTGCTCAGAAGACACTTCCTTACCCTTCCTCCGACTGGCATCTTTGCCCCATTCAACATAGTCCCTATCAACGTTCGGAGGTTCTTGAAAAAGCTGATCCTTATAACTCGGCTTTTGATACTTCTCATTCGCAAAAGGGAAAAAAGTATTTTCTGCCGTTTTCCCTAAACCGAAACCCCCCTTGTCCTTAGCACCTAAATCAGAGGCGTGCGGAAAACAAAACATATCCTGAGACGGAACTAACTTCTCGCTCGGAATATACATCGAAGGAGGCTGAAACTCATTACTCGGTTTACGAAAGTCAGGGGCCAACATAGGCTGCACCACATACCCGACCTGGCCCGGAGATGAAAGCATGCACTTCAGATTTAGAGAACTCGGCTCCTTTTGCATGGTCAAGCTTTCCAAACTCTCCCTGCTCGAGCTCCTCTGCGGGCCCAACCCGTTAACCGCAACTACATACTGATACTCGACGTCCCCTTTCTGTTTCTGGTCCTCGAGTTCACAACAAGAAACGAGAAAAATCCTCAGCCTCTGAGATTTCCTCTCCAGCTCATGATACTCCTCGATCATGTGATGAAGATCCTCGTCTGAAGAAACGGATATGAGCGCGTCGAGATCTTCCCCTGGAATCTGGTACTTGATCGTGTGGTGGTAATTGCACACACCCATGGTCTTCTCCACGAGATCGTTATACGATATGTCTTTCCTAATAGATATGATCCGAGTGTCCCCACCCACATATCTCAGCTTAGAATCGTTCGGTCTAGGCAAAATACTTCCCCCGAAACTGCAGAGGAATTTTATCTTACCGGAAAACGAGCTGTCCAGATTTCCCGACTTTTTGGTATTCACATAACCTCTACCTGTTGGACCCCTGTTCGTCTGATTGGCATCGTCAGTAAAAGGGGTTCTTCTAGAAACGCAATCCCTTAGGAACTCGGGCGAGAATTCCTCGCCTGTCTGCATCGAGACATTGCTCATGTTTCTGTATTCATTGGTGTGATGATCGTTTGGAGTCGAGGGGGACGTTGTTCCAGCGTCTTTTGGCCTGCCCAAACGAACGGAGAGGTCGCCACCTGGCATCTCAGAAATCAAGAATGAGCCCCCTTGTCACGAGTCGAGAGCTCATCAACGTTCCACGCGCGAAAATTACGATTCCTCAGCTGCTTGTCCTCCTTGTCAATGAACAACAAAATGCAGCTGAAGATGCATCGATTTTCCCGAAAAGTCGAGCAAGGAAGACTACAACACGAACCCAACAACAACAACAACAGAAATCAGAAATCTCAGTTACCCCCAATTTCATATAATCAAGAATGTTTTTTTTTCCTTTTTTTTTTTTCATTCAAGCATCCGCAATAATCCTGACCCAAATCACTCTTCTAATTTATATAATTCATCCCATCAATTTAAAATCCAATCACGCAAAACCCAGATGAAAAAAAACTATACAAAAATTAAAAAAACAATTACCTGAATGTGCGTATAAATTTCCCCAAAAAAAAAACTTTTTTTATCTTCTGGATAAAATCTGAGTTGGGGTTTCCGAAAGGGGAAAAGAAATCGTTGAAGGAATTGGGTTTTTGTGAGGCATATGGGTTAATCGATAGAGAAAGAGGATGGCGCTGCGTGGATTTCGGAATATCACAGAGGGGGACGGGATGATGATTCGCGCCATATTTTTCGCCTCTTTGAAGTCAACCTCAAGTCCAAACCCCTATTTGATCAATGAAAATTTTAGCTGATTTTATTCGGTGACAGGACTCGGTGTCAAAAGCCACTCGGAAAAAAGTAATGGTATCGGAACAAAAGCAATGGTTTAAGCTATCTAGATGGTCACATCCTAACCCATCAATTTATTTTATTTTTTTATTTTCTTTTTTAATTTTGTCTTTGGACTGACAATTTAATAAAAAAATATTGATTAAAATGGACAATTATTGGAATTCATTTAAAAAAAAAGTTTAAAATTAAAAATAAGAAATTATTAATAGATAAAATTGATAAATTATAGAAAAAAAATATGATTTGAAAAAAGAAGTTTACAATTAAAAATAAGAGATTATTGATAGATAAAATTGCTAAATTATTGAAAAAAATGATTTTTTGTGTGTGTCTAAATTGCATGAAACAATGCTCTATTTATAGAGTAATTTTTTTTATTAAAAATGATGAATTTTGGTATAATTTAAAAAATTACTATAAAAATAATTGAGTTTAATAAAAGAAGATACTTATTACCACATGTTACCCTTTCAACACAATTCAATTGTTAAATTCTTCCAACTTCTAAAAATTCATATCACATTCAAGATGCAATTCATCATCTCCATCCTTCGATGCAACGCCGCTGAATTTGCACGTACTCAAGGCCGGCACCAAGGCCCCATTTGGCAGAGGTCCATTTTTAATATATACAGTAGAAACTCTATATAGTAATACTCTATATAGGAATAAACTCTTTATAGTAAGTCCCAACTTGAAACCAGTTATAAATAGAAATAAACTCCAAATTCTCATAAGTCATACAATTTTTTAAGTCTCGTCTTTAAGAATTTATACCTCTATATAAGAATAAATTATTAATATATAATAAAAATATTTATTAATAATCCTTTTATTTATCAAAATCAATAATATATGATATATGATCAAAGTTTATAATCCTTATATTCGTTAATATTTTATTCAATCTTTATTATTTTATTCAATCTTTATGTTAAACACAAATTTTACACATATGGTCAAATTTTATTATTAAATTGATTTTTTGAATTTAAATATAAATAATATTGTATGTATATTAATATTATATTTATATTATTTTTTATATAAAAAAAATATTTTTATTTTGTAAAACTCAATATAAGAATAACTCTCTATAGTCATATTTTTTTCTGGTCCAAACGATATTATCGTAAGTTTCTTATATATATATATATATATATATATATATATATATATATATATATATATATATATATATATATATATATATATATATATATATATATATATATATATATATTTGAAAAATAATACTAATATAATTAAAAACATTTATTTTAATTATTTTAAACTTTTAAAAAGACAATAATAAATTTTTTCAACTTAATATATCTATTTTTAAACAAAAAAATTCTAACAAATTTTAATTTTATTAATAACAAAAGTGTGGAAGAAAAGTGTGTTCCCGGGTGGAGCGATTTAATATATCTATTTTTAAACAAAAAAATTCTAACAAATTTTAATTTTATTAATAACAAAAGTGTGAATGAAAAGTGTGGTTCCCGAGTGGAGCGATTGCGGAGCTCCGTAATATTGAAAACATTTATCTTAATACTTAATATATATAATTAAAAATATTTATCTTAATTATTTTACATTTTTAACAAAAATAATAATAAATTTTTCCAACTTAAATACAGTATATCTATTTTTCAACAATTTTTTTTTAATAAACTTTAAATTAATTTTAAAAAATCTTAATTTTTTTTTATTTTTAAGTGATTTGAGATTATAAAGTTATTTATTAATCACTTTTCAAGTAAAATCACTTATAAAATTAAATAATACTAGAAAATTATTAAATTATAGAATTTAATTTGTTTTTATTTTCAAGTGATTGGAGATTATAGAGATCGGGAACAACAGTAAAGATCCACAACAAAGTGCACGGAATAGGATCCGGATGCAAAGCCGTATTTTACTACTTAATGAAATAAGTGTTGCAATTTTATATTTGGGCAATCTCATCTCAACACTAATTAATATATATATATATATATATATATATATATATATATATATATATATATAAAACAATACTAATATAATTAAAAATATTTATTTTAATTATTTTACACTTTTAAAAATAACAATAATAAAAAAAATCAACTTAATATATCTATTCTTCCAAAAAAATTAACAAATTTTAAATTTATTAATAACAAAAAAAATTCAAATATTTTTTATTTTAATTATTTTTTTTAATAACTTTTAGTAAATTTATTTAAATATATATATATAAATGTATAAGAATTTAATAAAGTTGAAAAAAACACATGAATGAAAAGTGTGGAGCCAGAGCTGTTGTGGAGCTCCGTAATATTGTATTTTATATAATATTTATTTATATAATAGACATGAATGTATATATATATAATATATACTCGTATATAATATATATAAATATATATATATAGTATATATATGAGGGTGGAGTTGTGTAGCGCAATATATATTTTAAAAAATAATATTAATATATATAATTAAAAACATTTATTTTAATTATTTTATATTTTTAACAAAAATAATAATAAATTTTTTCAATTTAATATATTTATTTTTCCAACAAAAAATTTCTAATAAATTTTAAATTTATGAATAACAAAACAAATCTTAAATCTTTTTTATCTTAATTATTTTTTCTTTTTAAAATGGATAATTATTTAAAAAAAATAAAGCACATTATTAAAAATAATTAAGAATTAATTATTAAATTTTTGAAAAAAAATCAAATTTTTTCTATCGTTTTAAATTTTTGATAATTTTTTTTAAATTTGAAAGAAAAAAACAGAATTTTGTGATTTTTTAAAAATTAATGTACTAAAACAATCATTTTAGTATTTCTGAATACTATAATAAATTAAATCATACTCTTAGATTAACAAAGTTTTTTAATAATTTAATTTGAGTTCATTGGCGTTTTTTTTTAATTTAATATATATTTCAGTTTGATTATTAAATTATAATAAATTGCACAAATTTTTTTAATAGTTTAATTTAGGGTCATTGGCATTTTTTTTAATTTAATATATATTTCAGTTTGATTATTAAATTATAATAAATTACACGTGATTTATTAAATTATTTAGGTATAAAATTCAAATAATTTATTAAATTATAATAAAATATTTATAATTAATTAAATTATAATACAATTCACATAGATTGCATTTAATTTATTAAATTATAGTAAAATGTACGTTAATTAAACGTAATTTATTAAATTATAGTAAAATGCACGAATGTGATTTATAGTAAATGACACATTATTCATTTTATTTAGACATTAACGTAATTATTTATTATTACTTTAATACAAAAATTTGCTTAGAGACTTTGTAAATTCAAGAACGGCCCTGATGTAGACCACAATGTGTTTCTCGGCCGCGCTCGTCTCCTTGGACATCTCATAGTAGCACGTTCCATCCTCCTCAAGTGGAAATCAAAGCACCTCTTTCATGACCCTTAACGTGACCACTACGTTCTCGTTGATAAGTCGACACGTTGCATACTTCTTCCCCTTCCCTGACCGATTATGAACCTTAAACGTCGTCAACATGTCAAGACCCAAATTATCTGAATATTTCAAATTATTTTTACTCAACTCCTCCAATCCCATTTTTCTTTCCCCGCCAAAGTTGAACTTGTCGTCGATTTCGGGATCAAAGGTTGTTTCCCCGTGCACTTGCCCTCGTGACTTTCGTCATCGAAGAAGAAGAAATTTCTCACGTCACCCCCTGCTCTCTTTTCGATTTTGAATAATCGTCACCCCTGCTCTCTTTTCTATTTTGAATAATCTGTGGAGGAATTGAGATTTATTAAATTTTAGTAAAATGCACGTAATTTATTAAATTATAGTAAAAAGCAGGTAAATTGAATGTGGTTTATAGTAAATTACACGTTATTCGTTTTATTTAGAAAATAACGTAATTATTTATTACTACTTTAATACAAAAATTTGCCTAGTGCTCTTGTAAATTCAAGAACAGCCTTGATTTGATCGTTTAAAATTTTACATAGTTTTACTGCACTTTGAAAGAATTCATTTATTCGGTGACACGAATCGGGGTGTCAAAAGCCACTCGAAACAAAAGTAATGGTATAAGAATATCTACCATGGGTTAATGAAATGCTGGATTTTTAGCTCGATTTTATTGATGTTTTTGGCATGATTTTGGTATATTTTGTGTATATATGTGTATGATTGTTGGAGGATTATGCATTATTGTTGTGACGGAGCTTATGCACGGTATAGTCGAGTTTTTGTGTGAAATGTAGGTGAAAACGACTAAAAGTGAGGTGTTGACTCAAGGCCGGAAGTGCAGCGACTTCGACTCAAAAACTGCTATCGCTCGGTTCTAATCGTGATTCATGACATACACGGTTGGAAAGGTCTTGAAGTGAGGAATCCATAGAATTTTGAATCACGTGAATCGGAGTTCGGAGGACGAAGTTACGACAAGAATCGATAAGTCGCGCGCAGGGAAGGAATTGGCGCGGACCGGAGCGCATGTTGGCAATATGCGCATTTTTGGGCGAGGACCAACATGGAATGAGGAGAGGAAAAAAATGTTATACAGAGAATTGCGAGGACCGAGGGGCCTTCCAGCGCATACCACCTAGAATGCGTCAATCCAATATGCGCCAAATCCAGAGAGGACCACACCGGCGAGGACTGGAAATTCCAGCGAGGACCAAGTGAAATGCGCTGAAGAAGAGTTGACCCGGGCTGAAATGTGTTGACCCCGAGTTGACCGGGCGTTGACCGTGACTATTAAGCATTGACCGAGGGGTAAAATGGTCATTTCCCATCTATTTTTTTTGGGTGGGGGGGGGAAGAGCTAGAAACGGTTATTCACCCCATATGAGTATAAAAGAAGGAGAAACACTCTTCCCACACAACTTTTGACATACGAGAACAATTTGAAGAGCTAGAGAGAGAGAAATTTCATCTTCTTCCAAGAGCAAGTCTCCATTGACGACGGATTCGAGCTCGGGCAAGGACGACGGAATCGAGATCTACTAACTACGATCACGAGACTTCACCTTGGCTATTTCTTCTCCCTTTTCTCTTTATTGCATTTTGTAGAATTTTCATACTTTGTTTGATTTGTGAAAATTGAACTTGGATTGTATTGAATGATGTTGAGTGAGCTTGAATTTATTGATTCCATGTTTGAGTTGTTGATTTCCATGGCTAGAAGTAGCTAATTTCTCATTAGGAGATGTGGTAAAAATCATGCTTACAAGGTGTTTGATAAAATGCTTGAGAGACTTTTACTTTGTCTAATTGTGTATTTTCAAAGCCACGATTGAGGTTAGCCACCGGTGATCGAAGTTAACTACAATTGGGGATTAAAATGATTGCTTTCACCGGGAACGGGAGCTTTCTTCCCAAGGCTCGATAGTACACAATTAGGAAACCAAAACTTAAGGAACGAGTATAGTTAACTAACACACTCATCACCATTTTGGGATGCTTTGTTAGGGAATTAAACGGTTGGTTTGGGTGAACAAGACCCTTCCTTTCCAAGCTATACTTTGAACTTAAATACAAGATTATTCGACTTGGAAGACGACGATAATTGGACCTTCTCTCTTGCGTTTTATAATTCACTTTGAAAGTCGATTATTACCTTGTCTCCGTTTTTCTCCCATTTGATAAACCTCACGTTTACTTGCTTTGATTGTTTACTTGCTATTACTTGAACTTTTGAGATATTGAAATGAACACGATTTTGGAAACCTCTCACTCTAGTCCTCCCTCGGATTGATATTCCGAGTGGTCGTTTACAACGAACTCTCGATTTTTGAAGCGAGACTAAACACATTTTCTAGTTCCTTGTGATCGAAAAATGCTTCTTCAAAATGGCGCCGTTGCCGGTTGAGAGATAAGATTGGGTATGTAGCCGGTTGGCCGAGTGATGACTTTTATATGGAGGATCGTGATGCATTAACCGAGATGGTGTTTCTAAGACGATTTAGTTCGATATTTTTACCGGTTGACGTGGATGGCAAAGGGAGATTTGATTTAGTGACATACTATGGTCGTGAGCCTTATTTCTTCATTAGGGATGACCGTACTCCCTTGCTCGAAGAGATATATCTCCGGAAGTATAGTTCGTACTTTTTACCTACCGAGATAGAAGAGACATGTGACTTACCTCTTGCCGAGAATTTGTGGGAGAATCATATTTCGAGCACTACGATTTCATATTTCCTCACACATAGGCTTGAGAGATTCTATTCGGAAGTTCATCATATCTTAGCCGAGATGCTCTTCCTACGACGATTTTCGTCGATATTTTTAGAGGGTTAAAGGACTTCGAGGATCGGGTGTAGCTCGGAGCCGAAAACCGAGCGCCTCGTGGGGGCATTCCCACGGCCGTCAAGCTCATGACGTTAAAGAGTGCTTTGTGGGATCCTTCTCACCCATGAATATGAATATCACTCCTACACGTCCTTCTACATTGCAATTCCCGGATCTCGCATGATTCTTCTATGTTGTCTCTACACCACAAGTGACGTCGAGCCACCCGAATTACATTCGGGTCGAGGTATGTGAATGGCTAATCCCTCTTTGGTCGTTTTTATTTTTCTTTTGGGATTCATGGTGGAGTTTTGGTGGTGTTTGTGTGATTTTAGTTTTATTTGTTTTTTTTATTTTCTTATTTCTTTTCTTAGTCTTGTATTTGTACTAGATTCGAGCTTTTTGGCATTTTTACTACTTTGATGAAATGTGTGAGTCCCGTAGACGTGTGTGATACATGTGGATTGGGTGAAAGTCGGAGGAGCCGTTAGTTTGGATGGCGTTTATCTCTCTCGAGTATTGTTGGATATTTGACTATTCACTATTTGTTATTTGGAGACCTTGCTTATAATTGTGGGAGTAATTTGAACCTTGATCTTTCTTGTTGGATTATATATATCATCTCCTTTTGGTTTTCACTTTTGTTATGAATATGCATTGTTATCTTTGCCCATATGTATGTGTTTGTGCATTATGAGTGAATGGTGATAGGCTCGGTTGGTCTCATTGGCTTGAATATGATGAACTTGATCGATAGGAAAGCTCCACTTCAATATATTCCCCAAACTATACCGAGCCCGTCGTGGGACACCTCTAGATACCCCTTTGAGCCTACATGTATACCTTTTCATTGTTGCCGAGTGTTTCTCGAGTGGTGTGAGCATTTTCGGGGTCATTCGGTGATGAAGGTGATATTTGTGTTTGGGGTCATTACTTAGGTTGTGCTTATGAGGTTCATTTGTAAACTTGAGCGTGTTATTAATTCTTAGAAAAATCCAAACCCTCTAAAAAAAGAGAAAGAATGAAAAATAAAAAATGATGTATGATGAATGATGTTGTGTGCACAAAAGAAAGAAAAAAAAAATGTAAAAAAAAGTGCAAGAAAAGAGCCTAAAAAAAATATAAAAGCAAAAATGCTTGGCCATCGAAAAAAAAAAGAGAAGGTTGTTTAAAAAAAGGCGAGGGTTTTTCTTGAAATATATGTATTGATTTGTAAGCTCGGTTTACTTATGTCCTTGCACATAGATGGAGTTATAAGGGCGAGGTTGATGTGTGAGAAACGTTTGGTGTAGGAGGGAAAGAGGGAGAAGTGAGTGCCCAATTCTTGTTTCTTATGTGATTTTTGCCCTACCTCTACCTTATCCCACCTTGCATGATCATGTTTTGATTCAAGTGTCGTGATGATTTAATTGAGCAAAACTCGCCTTAAGCTTGTAGTGTATGAAATGCATGTTACATGGGTGCTATTCATTCCTATCTTGAGCTATCTTTGACTAAATGCAAGTTACTTGTTCTATCTCTTGCATCTTGAGAGTGAATTGACCTTTGATTCGATTTCGAGAGGAAAGAAACGAGTGAACCGTGCGTTGAGTGATTCGAATAGTGTGTGTCATGTTATTTTAATAATGCTTGATTGAGATGAACATGGGATTGGTTTGAAACGTTCTTCTCCAGCTAGTTAGTGTATCACGTTGGAACACTATGCTCGGGACGAGAATTACTTTGTCGTTGTAGTAGTTTGAAATGCCGGATTTTTAGCTCGATTTTATTGATGTTTTTGGGCATGATTTTGGTATATTTTGTGTATATATGTGTATGATTGTTGGAGGATTATGCATTATTGTTGTGACGGAGCTTATGCACGGTATAGTCGAGTTTTTGTGTGAAATGTAGGTGAAAACGACTAAAAGTGAGGTGTTGACTCAAGGCCGGAAGTGCAGCGACTTCGACTCAAAAACTGCTATCGCTCGGTTCTAATCGTGATTCATGACATACACGGTTGGAAAGGTCTTGAAGTGAGGAATCCATAGAATTTTGAATCACGTGAATCGGAGTTCGGAGGACGAAGTTACGACAAGAATCGATAAGTCGCGCGCAGGGAAGGAATTGGCGCGGACCGGAGCGCATGTTGGCAATATGCGCATTTTTGGGCGAGGACCAACATGGAATGAGGAGAGGAAAAAAATGTTATACAGAGAATTGCGAGGACCGAGGGGCCTTCCAGCGCATACCACCTAGAATGCGTCAATCCAATATGCGCCAAATCCAGAGAGGACCACACCGGCGAGGACTGGAAATTCCAGCGAGGACCAAGTGAAATGCGCTGAAGAAGAGTTGACCCGGGCTGAAATGTGTTGACCCCGAGTTGACCGGGCGTTGACCGTGACTATTAAGCATTGACCGAGGGGTAAAATGGTCATTTCCCATCTATTTTTTTTGGGTGGGGGGGGGAAGAGCTAGAAACGGTTATTCACCCCATATGAGTATAAAAGAAGGAGAAACACTCTTCCCACACAACTTTTGACATACGAGAACAATTTGAAGAGCTAGAGAGAGAGAAATTTCATCTTCTTCCAAGAGCAAGTCTCCATTGACGACGGATTCGAGCTCGGGCAAGGACGACGGAATCGAGATCTACTAACTACGATCACGAGACTTCACCTTGGCTATTTCTTCTCCCTTTTCTCTTTATTGCATTTTGTAGAATTTTCATACTTTGTTTGATTTGTGAAAATTGAACTTGGATTGTATTGAATGATGTTGAGTGAGCTTGAATTTATTGATTCCATGTTTGAGTTGTTGATTTCCATGGCTAGAAGTAGCTAATTTCTCATTAGGAGATGTGGTAAAAATCATGCTTACAAGGTGTTTGATAAAATGCTTGAGAGACTTTTACTTTGTCTAATTGTGTATTTTCAAAGCCACGATTGAGGTTAGCCACCGGTGATCGAAGTTAACTACAATTGGGGATTAAAATGATTGCTTTCACCGGGAACGGGAGCTTTCTTCCCAAGGCTCGATAGTACACAATTAGGAAACCAAAACTTAAGGAACGAGTATAGTTAACTAACACACTCATCACCATTTTGGGATGCTTTGTTAGGGAATTAAACGGTTGGTTTGGGTGAACAAGACCCTTCCTTTCCAAGCTATACTTTGAACTTAAATACAAGATTATTCGACTTGGAAGACGACGATAATTGGACCTTCTCTCTTGCGTTTTATAATTCACTTTGAAAGTCGATTATTACCTTGTCTCCGTTTTTCTCCCATTTGATAAACCTCACGTTTACTTGCTTTGATTGTTTACTTGCTATTACTTGAACTTTTGAGATATTGAAATGAACACGATTTTGGAAACCTCTCACTCTAGTCCTCCCTCGGATTGATATTCCGAGTGGTCGTTTACAACGAACTCTCGATTTTTGAAGCGAGACTAAACACATTTTCTAGTTCCTTGTGATCGAAAAATGCTTCTTCAAAATGGCGCCGTTGCCGGTTGAGAGATAAGATTGGGTATGTAGCCGGTTGGCCGAGTGATGACTTTTATATGGAGGATCGTGATGCATTAACCGAGATGGTGTTTCTAAGACGATTTAGTTCGATATTTTTACCGGTTGACGTGGATGGCAAAGGGAGATTTGATTTAGTGACATACTATGGTCGTGAGCCTTATTTCTTCATTAGGGATGACCGTACTCCCTTGCTCGAAGAGATATATCTCCGGAAGTATAGTTCGTACTTTTTACCTACCGAGATAGAAGAGACATGTGACTTACCTCTTGCCGAGAATTTGTGGGAGAATCATATTTCGAGCACTACGATTTCATATTTCCTCACACATAGGCTTGAGAGATTCTATTCGGAAGTTCATCATATCTTAGCCGAGATGCTCTTCCTACGACGATTTTCGTCGATATTTTTAGAGGGTTAAAGGACTTCGAGGATCGGGTGTAGCTCGGAGCCGAAAACCGAGCGCCTCGTGGGGGCATTCCCACGGCCGTCAAGCTCATGACGTTAAAGAGTGCTTTGTGGGATCCTTCTCACCCATGAATATGAATATCACTCCTACACGTCCTTCTACATTGCAATTCCCGGATCTCGCATGATTCTTCTATGTTGTCTCTACACCACAAGTGACGTCGAGCCACCCGAATTACATTCGGGTCGAGGTATGTGAATGGCTAATCCCTCTTTGGTCGTTTTTATTTTTCTTTTGGGATTCATGGTGGAGTTTTGGTGGTGTTTGTGTGATTTTAGTTTTATTTGTTTTTTTTATTTTCTTATTTCTTTTCTTAGTCTTGTATTTGTACTAGATTCGAGCTTTTTGGCATTTTTACTACTTTGATGAAATGTGTGAGTCCCGTAGACGTGTGTGATACATGTGGATTGGGTGAAAGTCGGAGGAGCCGTTAGTTTGGATGGCGTTTATCTCTCTCGAGTATTGTTGGATATTTGACTATTCACTATTTGTTATTTGGAGACCTTGCTTATAATTGTGGGAGTAATTTGAACCTTGATCTTTCTTGTTGGATTATATATATCATCTCCTTTTGGTTTTCACTTTTGTTATGAATATGCATTGTTATCTTTGCCCATATGTATGTGTTTGTGCATTATGAGTGAATGGTGATAGGCTCGGTTGGTCTCATTGGCTTGAATATGATGAACTTGATCGATAGGAAAGCTCCACTTCAATATATTCCCCAAACTATACCGAGCCCGTCGTGGGACACCTCTAGATACCCCTTTGAGCCTACATGTATACCTTTTCATTGTTGCCGAGTGTTTCTCGAGTGGTGTGAGCATTTTCGGGGTCATTCGGTGATGAAGGTGATATTTGTGTTTGGGGTCATTACTTAGGTTGTGCTTATGAGGTTCATTTGTAAACTTGAGCGTGTTATTAATTCTTAGAAAAATCCAAACCCTCTAAAAAAAGAGAAAGAATGAAAAATAAAAAATGATGTATGATGAATGATGTTGTGTGCACAAAAGAAAGAAAAAAAAAATGTAAAAAAAAGTGCAAGAAAAGAGCCTAAAAAAAATATAAAAGCAAAAATGCTTGGCCATCGAAAAAAAAAAGAGAAGGTTGTTTAAAAAAAGGCGAGGGTTTTTCTTGAAATATATGTATTGATTTGTAAGCTCGGTTTACTTATGTCCTTGCACATAGATGGAGTTATAAGGGCGAGGTTGATGTGTGAGAAACGTTTGGTGTAGGAGGGAAAGAGGGAGAAGTGAGTGCCCAATTCTTGTTTCTTATGTGATTTTTGCCCTACCTCTACCTTATCCCACCTTGCATGATCATGTTTTGATTCAAGTGTCGTGATGATTTAATTGAGCAAAACTCGCCTTAAGCTTGTAGTGTATGAAATGCATGTTACATGGGTGCTATTCATTCCTATCTTGAGCTATCTTTGACTAAATGCAAGTTACTTGTTCTATCTCTTGCATCTTGAGAGTGAATTGACCTTTGATTCGATTTCGAGAGGAAAGAAACGAGTGAACCGTGCGTTGAGTGATTCGAATAGTGTGTGTCATGTTATTTTAATAATGCTTGATTGAGATGAACATGGGATTGGTTTGAAACGTTCTTCTCCAGCTAGTTAGTGTATCACGTTGGAACACTATGCTCGGGACGAGAATTACTTTGTCGTTGTAGTAGTTTGAAATGCCGGATTTTTAGCTCGATTTTATTGATGTTTTTGGGCATGATTTTGGTATATTTTGTGTATATATGTGTATGATTGTTGGAGGATTATGCATTATTGTTGTGACGGAGCTTATGCACGGTATAGTCGAGTTTTTGTGTGAAATGTAGGTGAAAACGACTAAAAGTGAGGTGTTGACTCAAGGCCGGAAGTGCAGCGACTTCGACTCAAAAACTGCTATCGCTCGGTTCTAATCGTGATTCATGACATACACGGTTGGAAAGGTCTTGAAGTGAGGAATCCATAGAATTTTGAATCACGTGAATCGGAGTTCGGAGGACGAAGTTACGACAAGAATCGATAAGTCGCGCGCAGGGAAGGAATTGGCGCGGACCGGAGCGCATGTTGGCAATATGCGCATTTTTGGGCGAGGACCAACATGGAATGAGGAGAGGAAAAAAATGTTATACAGAGAATTGCGAGGACCGAGGGGCCTTCCAGCGCATACCACCTAGAATGCGTCAATCCAATATGCGCCAAATCCAGAGAGGACCACACCGGCGAGGACTGGAAATTCCAGCGAGGACCAAGTGAAATGCGCTGAAGAAGAGTTGACCCGGGCTGAAATGTGTTGACCCCGAGTTGACCGGGCGTTGACCGTGACTATTAAGCATTGACCGAGGGGTAAAATGGTCATTTCCCATCTATTTTTTTTTGGGGGGGGGTGGGGGGGGGGGGGGGGGGAAGAGCTAGAAACGGTTATTCACCCCATATGAGTATAAAAGAAGGAGAAACACTCTTCCCACACAACTTTTGACATACGAGAACAATTTGAAGAGCTAGAGAGAGAGAAATTTCATCTTCTTCCAAGAGCAAGTCTCCATTGACGACGGATTCGAGCTCGGGCAAGGACGACGGAATCGAGATCTACTAACTACGATCACGAGACTTCACCTTGGCTATTTCTTCTCCCTTTTCTCTTTATTGCATTTTGTAGAATTTTCATACTTTGTTTGATTTGTGAAAATTGAACTTGGATTGTATTGAATGATGTTGAGTGAGCTTGAATTTATTGATTCCATGTTTGAGTTGTTGATTTCCATGGCTAGAAGTAGCTAATTTCTCATTAGGAGATGTGGTAAAAATCATGCTTACAAGGTGTTTGATAAAATGCTTGAGAGACTTTTACTTTGTCTAATTGTGTATTTTCAAAGCCACGATTGAGGTTAGCCACCGGTGATCGAAGTTAACTACAATTGGGGATTAAAATGATTGCTTTCACCGGGAACGGGAGCTTTCTTCCCAAGGCTCGATAGTACACAATTAGGAAACCAAAACTTAAGGAACGAGTATAGTTAACTAACACACTCATCACCATTTTGGGATGCTTTGTTAGGGAATTAAACGGTTGGTTTGGGTGAACAAGACCCTTCCTTTCCAAGCTATACTTTGAACTTAAATACAAGATTATTCGACTTGGAAGACGACGATAATTGGACCTTCTCTCTTGCGTTTTATAATTCACTTTGAAAGTCGATTATTACCTTGTCTCCGTTTTTCTCCCATTTGATAAACCTCACGTTTACTTGCTTTGATTGTTTACTTGCTATTACTTGAACTTTTGAGATATTGAAATGAACACGATTTTGGAAACCTCTCACTCTAGTCCTCCCTCGGATTGATATTTCGAGTGGTCGTTTACAACGAACTCTCGATTTTTGAAGCGAGACTAAACACATTTTCTAGTTCCTTGTGATCGAAAAATGCTTCTTCAGTTAAATTATTCAACACTCTATTTTATTACTTTTAAACGCTCAACGTCATCTTCTCTTTCTTTTACCTACTATTTCTACCATAATTCAATTTTTCACCCTACAATAGTTTTGTTTAATAAAATTCCACATCCTAACTCATCACTTTATTTTACTTTTTTATTTTATTTTTTGTATTTACAATTCAACAAAAAAATATTGATTAAAATGTACAATTATTGGAATTCATTTCCAAAAAAAGAAGTTTAAATTTAAAAATAAGAGATTATGGATAAAATTGATAAATTATTGAAAAAAATATGAGTTTTTGTGTGCGTCCAAATTACATGAAACAATGCTCAAGCATAAAAAATGATAAATTTTGGTATAAAAAAAAGTACTTACTATAAAAATAATTGAGTGTAATAAAAGAATATATTACCAACAACCAATCAAGAGTAAACAAGTGTCCCACATGTTACTCTTTATTCACAATTCAACCGGTTGAATTCTTTCAACTTCAAAAAATCTACATCACATTCAACAGATAATTCAACACACTATTGCACATTTTCAATTATTTAATTATTCATTCAACATGGTCATTGTAAGTAGTTAAATAAATATATATTGAGGGAATAAAATTATGAAAAAAATATCACATGTATAGATTTAGAGATAAAAGCTCTAATTGTTTAGAGAACTTGTTATTACTATTTTACGTATGATTAGTCACATCATTTGTATAATTTGTGAGCCCATGTTAGAAGTTGTAAAGTTGAATAGTTACAAAAGTCAATAAATTTAACATTATATTTATAGAGTGATAAATTAGTGGCGGGTCGCGTATAGTATATTCTTTTTTGCTATCATATAATTCATATTCATTGAGTAGCATATTTGTCCACCACACCAAATCCACAACTCATTGAATGGTTGGTATTTACTTGCTCAATGAAACACAACCTTTTGCCTGGAAAAATTCAACACATGCATCTATCCATCCATCTATCCGAGTTCATCACTCACTTCATTGAGGTATTCCGATCAAATTAATCAACACTCGAAATGCCCGGGGAAAGATCCGGATACGAAGACACCCTCGCTCTCTCCATCGAGCAAATGCTCGACTCCCTAATTCCCATCCCCTCCCTCCATCCAACGAGTCAACGATCTCCTACGAGCCGAGAATCGTCTCCATCGGTCCTCTCCACCGCGGCAAGCCCCACCTCCTTACCATGGACCACCACAAAAAGCTCTGCCTCCACCACCTCCTCCTCCCGTCCGGCGACAACAAGTCACTCCTCCTCGACACTTACGTTCACAAAATCCGAGACCTTCATTGAGGTGTTCGCTATCCTCTCGTATTGTGAGTCGTCGACAACTTGTAGTTATAATGTTTTCAGCTTCTGTTTGATCGAATCGATCAATGCCACCGATTGACTTGTTGTGTTTTTGCAGACAACGATAAGAAGAAGGGTGGGTGATCGATGATGCTTACTTCCAAAGTCGAGTAATGTTTGATGATATATTCGTGCTCTTGTTTGCATCCCTTGCACATGCATACAATACAGACTTAAGATGATAAAGTTATCCAACTTATAAATGAGCAAAAAACGGCCTTTACGTTTTTTATCACCTTCTTACAACTTATAACCCGATCGATTGATCAATCAACTAACATGATGAAACGTGTGTGCCCGATGGGATTCTTGGATGGTGGTGATCGACGGTACGTGGCCGGAAGTTCATGACCATCACAACTCACAAGGAAAGTCAAGCTACAATTGTTGTGAATTTGGTGATGGAGAAATAGAATGGGTTGTTGAGTTTGTTTTGTTCACAAAGCCCAATTAAAATTATTAATCTTAGGCCCAACTATAACACATCTCATAATGTCCTTAATAGATTCCACATATCCATTTGTTTGATTTTTCTCTTCAACAAATCAGTGTCAAAATATATCGATTTTACTTTTCGACAACGGTGTTACATGAGAATGAAGACGAAGGGGCAGCCACGGCCATGGACATGCTTGTGATCATCACCAATGTCCGGAACTAGAAAAAGGAAAACATTAGAGTGGTCCAATATTTTTACTTATATGTCAAGAATGAAGTATACTTATACGAGAAGCGTAGTAGTAGTTGATTGAAAACAAAAACAAACAAAAAAAAAAAAAAAAGTGATTTCGCATCATGAGTTTTAGCTTTTTTTGGGTATGATAGGCTTTTGTTTTTGAGGTTTGGGAAATATTCGTGTAATTATGAAAAAAAGGTGAATATGCAAAAAAAAAAAAAAAAAAAGTACTGTAATTAATATAAGTCAACTATAATTTCAACACTATTAGTTTTTTGTTTTGTTTTTTCCCCCTGTTTGATTTGTAGTGTAGTATTTTACCAACCATGCAAAATCAACCTGATTTGGTCTAGAAATTAGGTCAATTAAAATAGATTCAAAAAAAATGTTAGGCATGTATAATTAAATTAGTATCCACCAATTTTTTTATAAATAACTAAAAGTAAAGTTCAATTATAACTATAGTAATTGTAAGTTTTACTACTGCCACTTCAATTGTTCACATATAAACAATCATTTTTTTATATATTTTTCAATTAAAAAATATTCAAAGTGGCATATATAAGAGATTGAGAGTACTATTTTTGTTTTGTTTGATTAAATTTCTCTGTTTTTTTAGTTAGGATGCATATGTGTGTATGTGGTGTATTTGTTAACATAGTGGCCCACTCATACCCCTCAATGAAGACAAACTTGTGTTGAGATTGGGTAAGACCTAAATATATGTTACTTTCAAGCTTTTATTAAACATATTATAGAATGAATTATTAATGTGTTTTTTTTATTGAGATATATATATATATATATATATATATATATATATATATATATATATAATAAAAAAATGCTCATACATCAATTCAATCATAATTTTAACGATTTATAATAATGTATTTCAAAATTTTGAAATTTTAATTTGAATATTGTAGTTTTGCAAAAAAGAATAAAAAAAAGTTATTGATGAATATATGAGTATGAAGAAGAAGAATGAAAAAATGATGTGATAGGTTGATGGTCATGCTTCCAACTTGGCACATGGTGCGCACGTGATGGAAGGTATTAGGGATATGTATGAGATTATATCCAATGTATTTTTGATTGATATTATTCATGAAATGCTAATGGTGGGAATCAATGGATGGTTGAGAACAATGAAAGTCCATGTGCTCCATGTGTATGGTAGGGGAACATGGTGGTGGTCAACCAAAATTAAGTCATCTAGCTCATTGTTGTTTTCAAATGTATGATGATTGATTTGATCAAAACGTTCTCGAGTAATTTTCAGATAATGGAACATCACTCGGTCTTAATCGAACTTATGAAGTTTGAACATCACTCTTAACGAGAGTTATTGATAATCGAACTGATTTATAAAAACATCCAATTTTGATTTGTGACAAAAGTGATCAAGGTGTTACGAGTGATTAAAACGATGATATGAATCGACAATTGTAGATGACAAGTAGAGGGGTGGGGAAGCCACAATCAAAATGGAAATGTGGAGAGTTTCTCCTCCTAAAATGTGTGTACAAATAAGAGTGAACAATAGCATTTAAATTGGTCACTTAGATATTATACAAGGTGTCTCTGGAGCCCAACATATTGTTTATATATTTGGATTATATATAATAATTTTAGTTATTGTATAAGGTAATTAATATAAATAATTAAATTATTTTTTACATTAAATATTTTTTCAACCAATTAGATAGAAGAGAACTAAAAAAAAAGAAAGAGGTTGAATGATGGTGTAGACGTAATGACAAAGTAGTTCATGCAACACCTTTTTCTTTATAGTGGTTGCTCAATAAAGCTAACCAATATAGGAGAAGTGTCACTAAAACACGTTTTAACCAATAATAAATAAACACGTTTTTCTTTGTGATTTTATTTGTTTTTAATTATTATTAATGTTTTTATGTAATTGGACAAAAAATAGAAAAAAACAATAATTACCTTGTTTGGACCATAATTAATCAGTTCATTTTCTTGTTTGTACACGCACACACGAATTCTTCCATAGCTTTCATGTTTTATGCCAAGATATTCACGACGACTATCGTTGCTTTGTTCACATTGATTCGATTTTACACCAAGATTTTCAAGTAGTTATAATATAAAATTTTGCCCCATAAATTATAAATATACGTGAGAGAAAATGCTATCACAATGCATCAAATGGAAGCATTTATAATCCGATATATAGGTATCATCTCAGGTCACTTTTCATATAGTTACAACGTTTCAATTAAATGCTATAATGACATTTTTTGCACAACACTCAACAAATTTTTTGTATAAATTCAATAGTGAATTGTGATTTTTCTAAATATACGATTGCGCCTGATGTAAGAGTATGATATTGAAAAAACGAGTAATTATAATGATGCAAAAGTAAAATAAAAAAAAAAAAGTGTAATTTAAAAAAGATAATTAATTTGTCCCTTCAACAAGGGTAATATAATTTGGGAGATCTTGAATGTTGGTAACAAACTTGGCCTACAAAATCTATAATTTTCACCTTTCAATGTTTGAAAAAACTTAAATAATGTTGGAGTGAAAAGTGAACAAAGCATATACTCCATAGTATAGGGTAACCCCACAAACTACCCTATAGACATTAACACTAGCTATCACAACTACTACAATGGTCAATTGAAAGCTCACTAATTCATGGAGAAAGCAAAGTAGCATTAATTCATCGTGCCTAATTCATGGAGAAGTGTAGTTTGTGTAGGCATATTGCCAAATTTTATAATCCAAGATCTCACATCGAATCGACTTATAACATAAAGTTTCGATTTCATTTATAATTTCAAGTGACATTCGTTCGATCGATCTATCAATTGCTGAATCAGAATGCGCGGAACGAGACCGATGACCAAATTCTAATAGATGATGTATCCATCATGACTTTGTGGGTGCATGCCTCATTGGCTCATGCTTTGGCCCATGACTCAAAGCTATATATATAGTGGTAACAATATGATATGTTTGTATAGTATTTATTTTGGGCAGCTTGTTTTATGTTGCAAGCGTGACATCAAGTGATGATGCACACCGTATGTGCCTCTAAAAAAAGTGATATTTATATAGAGAAAAAGTAAATATTTAAAAAAAAAATGTAAGTTGAAATAGTAAATTTATACTACAAATAAATATCGAATGGAATATTATATTTCTGGAATTTGTTTATGGTAGAAATAGTATATTTAGTGGGTCTGGCCCCTTCAATTCGTAGAAATGCTGTATAATCATTTTAGATGATTGGATTTAAATTATTGACATACTTTGGATTCGAAATTAAGCATAAGTAAATCATGAATGTCGTGTAGTAAATTAAGGGGAGTATTAAATTAGAAGCGTAATTAAAAAAAAAATGTTCCGGTATTAAATAAATAAATCAAATCGTATACTGTACTGTACTTAAATATTGAAATAATAGAGGTGTGTCTTCCTATTTGTTTTTATAATTTACGACTATGCCCTCGTTGTTTGAAGTAGTACTACTAAAGGGTAATTTCAACATTTATTTTTAACTACTTTTATTCAAACCCTTCACCTTTCACTTTTCTCTTTTCACTCTAAAAACAAATTTTACTATTTTCTCTCTTGTTTTCCCCCCAACTCTAATTGTTGTTTCAAAAATCAAACATTTAATTTTTTCATCCAAACCAATTTAATGAAAGAACAATGTTGGTTGGTTGAAATCAACAATAGATTGTTTTTTAGTCGATCAAGCTGATTTGAAAGTTATATATTCTTAACCTGCCCATGAATTTCCAATTCAGATGATATTAATTACAACAAATTAATGATAATATTAATAAATAATTAAAAGATAAATAATACTACATATTTCATTTGTTTCATAATAATAGGATAATGTTTTTTTATTTATTTATGTAAAACTTCAAAATTAAAATTACTATAGCATCGGCTGAGTTTAATTCCACTAATAATTAAATAAATGGCAAATGAATTCACAAAATGAGTTGGCGCGAATCCTATAATATGTAGGGTGTTGTTTGGCTGTTACCGAAAAACAATATCTTAAACCACACACCAAAGACAAACGCCTTTTCCCCCCCCAAATTTGCTTCCACCATTTTCGGCTGACTCGCGCCGAGACTCCCGGCGCAAGAGAAACCCTGATTGATAAGCGGGCGGGACCCACACACGAATTAATTAGAAATAATAATATATATTTATTCTTGTTTTAAAGTCATGATTTTACACATGGGCACCTAACAATTTTCACCTTAAGGGTCCATATGATTACAAAAACTTTCTAAGATAATATGATGATCGGTTCGGTTAGGTGAGGTTTGCAATTTTTATTTTTATTTTTTTTATTTAATTCAATTTAGTAAGTTTAATTAATTCAACTTACTTCATTTTTTAATAAATACTAATATTAATATATAATAATAATTGTTATTATTATTATTATCAAAAAATGATTCAGTTCAACCATGATATATTAGTTGTCGAAATCGTCAATATTAATTGATAAACATATATACTTCGTAGTAAAATGTTGAAAATAAATGTAATTAAAAATATATATTGCTTACTAGATAAATAATTAAGTTATACGAAATGTAACATAATTCAGTTAAATGACCTATCAAACCATATCAAATCATGTAATTAAAGATATGAAAAAAACTTGCACACAATAATGTTTTTTTGAAATTGAATTTTATGTAGTATAATGTATATTGTGTATTCTTATTTATGAGTAACATTGTGCATTCTTATATTCTCATAAATAGATCAAAACATCATTTATTATAATAAAAACTGATATGATTTTTTTTTTATGTAATAAAAGTTTGATTTAATTTTTAATATATTCATGTAGAAACAAAATTAATAGTAATATTTTTTAAAGTAAAAAAACAAATGTAAGGAAAAAACAAAAAACAGAATAAATAAAATTATTAGTGTTGTATTAAAAGAGAACGTCAGGGGGCGGCACGTGCCTAACCGACGGTAGGCACGTGACAGAAGAGACAGAGTGGATAAAAGGCAGAAGCAAGTGCAATAATAGTAGTGACCTAATGGCCACATGCAAAACCATGATTATTCCATAAGCGCTTCCACTAATTAAACATACTTTTACGTATCAATATTACAATTTACAGCTTGGAATTAATAAACAAATATATTTTTAATTTCATAAAAATACATGTACATTTTTATGATTATATATGGATCGTAAATTTTCAATTATATGCAATAAAATAATAATAATAATTTAACCACGTAAGTGACACGTTGTGTTCGTTTCTAAATTCGACTTCACATTGATCATATCAATATGTGTGTATATAATACTATTAAGTACGTACGTGAAATGCGTTCGTACGTACGTTTAATGCGTACTCATTTATTGATGTTGTAATATTAATTAATATTGCTGACAAATTACCAATAGTACTTAATTAATACCACTACTAAAAATACCCCTAAAAGCAAATTCAAAAATGATAAAAAAAAATCAAATTAAATTCGTTGGTGATGCTTCAGATTGCGAAATCCATGAATTTTTGATCTGTCAATATATCTATTCATAATGCATATGAATACCGATTGTCGATGTCACAAACAAAAAAAAAACGTCAGCATACTCGTATGTTTTTTTCATTTGATAATTTATTAATTTATCACATTATTTTGCTCTAAATTATATTTTCTTGATTTATTGTGGAATTTGTTTAATTACAAACATTAATAAGGGGTATACAAAATGGATAAAATACATGTTAGCATGTATGTACAAAGTGGTCCAAAGGAATAAACAAAGATACCCCACCCCACCCCACCCCACCCCACACAATTAAATTTATGAATTACCGTTACGTGGGCAACAGTGCGAGTGCTGGGTAGTATTGGCAGTTAGCTGACGGCCGTTAGGTTTAACGTTTTCTCTGAGCGTTTAGCAGTCTATAAAAATCGCACAGAGAGGGGCAGTTACTGGTCTCGTAGCTCCCTCTCCCTTTAATTTTTTCGTACTGCGCTTTCTCTCTCTAAAATCGCCCGTTCCCCCTTTTCCGGAGAGAGAAACACACACATTCTCACACACACAGAGAAAGGTGGAGCTAGCGCGGCGGTGGTAATGGCGTCGACGAATCAAAAGCTGTCTCTGTTTTCGGTGGTGCTGCTGGTGCTCCTCGTCGGAGCTCTGTCTCGAGTTCGGAAAGACGAAACCTCGAATTCCAGGTAATTTCTTCGTTTCAATTTCGATTGCATTTTTTAATTTTAGTTTTTTTGTTTCGGGAAAGTGAAATTGAGCATTTTCTGGATTTACTCTGTTTCTTCTCGCAGTGTCGCCGGAGCGGAGAAGGAGAACAAGTTGCAGAGCTCGGCGAACTCAACAATGGCGGACGGGTGAGTTCAATTTTCCTCCCGCTGCGCATTTCCCCCTTTTCCACCCCGAAATTACGAATATGCCCTCAGATCTGAAAACCGTTGGATCGGTTGATTATTTATTTTTATTTTTATTTTTTAAAATCGAATCAGCCCCCTCTCTCTAACCGTGTAACAGAATTCGGTGGAGCATTACATTCGCACCACCCCACTCACTTACTCACAATATACGTACACTCTTATATATGTATATATAAAATGTTTTTTAAATAAAAATTCAAAAATAAATCGGTGAGCAAGTGTTGGTAGACACGAGAGAAAAATTACTCAATTCTGAAATGGGCTTTTTCAGAAACCCAGCTAAACTTATTCCAGCCCGGCCCAAATCATCAACATTCCATTCAATTTTCTTTCAGGTCGAACGGAATTACGAACGAAGACGCCGTGCATCCGAATCCCGACGAGGTCGCGGAAATCGTACAAATGTGAGTGCCGATTAATTAATTAATTATTTATTTAATTTAGAGCATTTAATACGATCCGGAAGCTCATGCATTAACTGACACACCGGAATGAGGTTGAGGAGCAGTTACTATTAAAGTCGGTGTTTGTTGTTGTTGTCGTGATATTTAATGCGATTTTATTTTTTTTATATTTTTCGTCCCCACTCACATGCGACTTTAATTAATCTTTGATCTTAATCTTAATCACGTGAGTAATTATTTTTGTTGTAGTGTTGGTTTTAGATGCGTGTTTTCCGGTAATCACTTGTCTCCCCCTCAACTTTATTGCTTTTCACAGATGTGCCGAGATTTTACTTTTTATTTATTTTTGACCCAAAGATTGTTTCTTCATAGGTCGTCAGTGAGTCAAAATTCTTTCACATGTGTGTCGGTGACAATGGTTAAATTGCACTTTCACCACCCTAACTTTACTTTAGTTACATAAGGGGTGAAAAAATAATATCGCAATAATTTTGAGGGCATGTGGAATGATGCCACTGTTGCTGCAGCGCAACCTTTTTTCACGTGACGCTTATGCACGTCCCATGTGCGGCGTAAATAATTGCAAAACCTACCCCTTAGTTTTATGAAATTGCAAATCGGTCCTTTTCTCAAATCCCTAACTCTGTTTTCACTTTTCAGGGCGACGAGAAACAGCACTGACAGGCGGGGCCTGTCGTTCCTGTCGTGCGGGACGGGGAATCCGATCGACGACTGCTGGCGGTGCGACCCGAATTGGCAGAAGAACCGGAACCGGCTCGCCGACTGCGGAATCGGGTTCGGGCGAAACGCCGTAGGCGGCCGCGACGGGCGCTACTACGTCGTGACGGATCCGAACGACGACGACGCCGTGAACCCGAAGTTCGGGACCCTCCGGTACGCGGTGATTCAAGACGAGCCGCTCTGGATCGTGTTCAAGCGCGACATGGTGATAACCCTAAAGCAAGAGCTGATCGTGAACAGCTTCAAGACGATCGACGGGCGCGGAGCAAACGTCCACATCGCGAACGGCGCGTGCATCACCATCCAGTTCGTGACCAACGTCATAGTCCACGGCCTCCACATCCACGACTGCAAGCCGACGGGGAACGCCATGGTGAGGAGCTCGCCGTCGCACTACGGGTGGAGGACTATGGCGGACGGGGATGGGGTTTCGATTTTCGGGTCGAGCCATATTTGGGTCGATCATAATTCGCTCTCGAATTGCGCCGACGGGCTTGTGGATGCGGTGATGGGTTCGACTGCGATTACGATTTCGAACAATTTCTTCACGCACCACAACGAGGTTATGCTGTTGGGGCATAGCGATTCGTACACGAGGGATAAGCAGATGCAGGTGACTATTGCGTTTAATCATTTCGGGGAAGGGCTGATACAGAGGATGCCGAGGTGCAGGCATGGATATTTCCATGTGGTGAATAACGACTATACGCATTGGGAGATGTATGCGATCGGAGGAAGTGCGGAGCCGACCATCAACAGCCAGGGGAACAGATACCTTGCTCCGGTTAATCCTTTTGCAAAGGAGGTGTGTGTACTTACATTGTTAAAGACTCGATTTTTGGAAGAAAAAAAAAAAAACTAATTTCTGAAATTATGTGGTATATGATCAGGTGACGAAGAGAGTTGACACAGCCGACGGCCAATGGAAGGGTTGGAACTGGAGGTCGGAAGGTGATATGATGCTGAACGGAGCTTATTTCACCCCATCAGGAGCAGGGGCTTCAGCCAGCTATGCTAGAGCCTCCAGCTTAGGAGCAAAGTCGTCGTCCATGGTTGGGTCTATGACTAGTGGAGCTGGTGTTCTTGGTTGTCGTAGAGGGCGTCAGTGCTAGCGAGAGCTTCTCGACAGCCACAATTCCGTAAAAAAAAAGAAACAAGTCTTTTTTTTTCTTCTTCCTTTTACTCTCTTTCTGGTGTTAAAATTCCGAATTTACGGTGATCCTTCCTTCCCCCTGCTTGTGATTTCAGCATTGGCAAGTGTACATTTTTTGCACATGTCCAATATTCTCCATTCTCTTGATTTCTAGGAACAGGTTAGAGATGCCTTGTTATCCACAGAATTGTGTTGGCCCTTGTTCCTATATATATATACATATAGGGATCAAGAAGTAATATTGTATTTTCTTTCTTTCTTTCTTTCAACCTTATTATTCCCTTTTAAGTCATACAGCAGCAGCAGCAGCCTATAATATAGTGTGAAATTTGAGTTATGGATATGATGAAAGTGAAGTGTTCTGTAATAGAGGATGATGATGATGATGATGATGATGGTGCATAGTAGCAAGACTCATTGTCTCTTTTTTTTTTTCCTCTGTTACTATATATTCTTGATTTGTCTTTTATCAGTGAAAGCAATCTCTACTCTTGTGTGGTTTGGATGATATGTGTTCCCAAGACTTTGTGTTACTGCATGTTCGGCCATAATCATGAAAGGTAAGTTTCGTCAAATAGGTACGTAGTAGTAGCATGTGAGTTTTGGGTCCATATATATACTGTATTCAACAAACGATGGATGCCCACACATGCATTTGCCCATGTTACATGTTTTGATGCACATCGATCGATCGATCAATATATAGTATAGTCATATTCAATACAACCTAAAGCTACATTAATTCAGTTGCCCCATCTTTCATTCTCATGTGGCCTTAGATCATAACTTATCAAATAACCAACCCTTGATTTGGTTTTCCGATTATATTCCCACCAAAGATTATATATGGCTTATGGTGCAAGCCGGGGCGAGTTTAGTACGATATCACAGTCGCCCATAAAGTCGAGATCTTATAACCATGTGATGGCCTAAATGGTTATATATTCATCTACCCCTTTTACTGAAATGCAGCACAATTATTCCATATGTACCTAAATTTGAAAACCCCGACCGGCCGATTACTGATGATCATCGACCACTCTCTACTTTTTAACGGGCATTTAGCAAAATCAACATTTGACAATTTTAGCTAGTTACTATTGTGTAAGTACGTTCTATATGACTGATCAAGCAAGTTTCGTTTCATTTTGACAAGAATCAAATATTAATTTGATGGAGAAATTATTGCCATAGCAAAATACAGTACAACAACATTAAAGTTACAAACATGAAACTGTCAAATTCCAAATGGGGGTGTTCAAGTGCGGTCTCACGCCTAGCGCACACAAACGAGAGCGGGAGCCCGAATATGCACTAGAGAGCCTCAATCTATCTCAAAACCATATGGTACTAAGTAGGAGAACTTCCTAGGCTTATAATATAGACTCCCCTCTCACAATTATTCAATGTGGGACAACTAACAAGTGGCCTTCAACACACCCCCTCCACTTGTGAGTCCTAGTCAAAGGGTGGTTATAACCACTCACAAACAGGATCGAAACCTGCTCTGATACCATGTCAAATTCCAAATGGGGGTGTTCAAGTGCGGTCCCACGCCTAGCGCACACAAACGAGAGCGGGAGCCCGAATATGCACTAGAGAGCCTCAATCTATCTCAAAACCATATGGTACTAAGTAGGAGAACTTCCTAGGCTTATAATATAGACTCCCCTCTCACAATTATTCAATGTGGGACAACTCACAAGTGGCCTTCAACAGAAACATGAAACATCGATCATCACAAATCGATACATAAACCAAAGATAAATAAAAATGAGGAAATGAAAATATATAATATGTAAATAAAGTTGACGATCAAGGTGTTGTGACACCAACATTAGTCCTTCGACCACCACGACCGCCAGCACTGGCGATTCCTTTACCAACATTAATATTATTACCTACACCAAGACCATTAACAACACTAGAGACCTGCAGAACAAGCTGTTGAGTTATTCGGATGTTATTGTTTCTTGCGGTCGCATTTGCACTTGCTATCACGAGTACAAGCGCAACCAACACAAACAAGTACAACGATGATGATGATGATGATGATCTTGTCATTGCGAATCGATCGATCTCTTCCTTTCTCTCTCAATCTCTCCGATCAGCTGATAAATATATATATATATATATATATATGCCATGTTCATAGCATAGCATTTATATATATAATGATCTTTCCTTAACATGAATATCATGTATTTTGGAGTAAAAGTGTACTTTTAAGTTAAAATATAAAATAATTATTAATAAATTTAAAAAAAAGTAAATTAAAGATCAAATTAGAGAGTTGACTTGACCTAAATGCCATATGGGTGTTACCATGTTTTTCGCATCGAGGCATATATTAAAATGGTGGTATGAAATTCGTGGCTATTTATTTATTTATAAATATTTAATTAAAAGTCACGAATTATACATTACATATCAACCTCTCCAATGATATACTTAAAAGTAAGTACAATTTAGTTGACACATCACATATTAATTTGTACCTCAACATCTAAATAGTTTTGAGGTACAATTCTTCTTCTTTATGCATGTGAGTTCCACAATAAAAAACACATATCAAATTTGTACTTAGTATCAAATATTTGATACTCATTTTTCTCTCTCTCAATTTGTACATTGATTCTCAATAGTATATTTCATAGCTAGTGTGAGTGTGTCCGAGAGTACAAGTGCAAGAAAAGTCCGAATAACTCGAGAGATTACGCACCAGTATCAACGTGGTCGTCTCAAGAGCCATAAAACAGCTTGGTCGTTGTGTGGCTGCAGATATTGATCGACGTTCATGTTTGAAGGGTGGTTAATTAGCCAACACCTTGACATTGTCGTCCATGCTAAATTATGTTATCGACCGTCTATGTCTTTTGCTTTGATTTGTTGTTGATCGGGAAGTTAATGTTCGTATCTCTACTCTTGTGTTGTTTGGATGATATTTGTTCCCAATTAAGACTTTGCGATTTCGTGTCAACGTCAGTTGAAAAAAGTTACTAATGATTTGTGTAGTTAATTTTGTCAAGAATCAGAAATTTGATGGAGAAATTAATAATTAATAGCAAAATACAACATTAAAAGTTACAAATTAACATCAACTTAAACATCGATCATCACAAATGAAATGAAAATTGTAAGCCATGAATAAAAATGGGGGCGCTTGATGAAATGGCCTTTTAATAACTGGACATTTACTGTATATCCCTTTCTTAAAAATAGTTTACCATCTACCCCATTAATTATTAAAATAAATTATTAATTACTTTTTACTTCTCCTTCCTTTCCGTATAAAAAAAAACAAGTTGCCCCAAATTCTCAATTTCACAAACCTAATTCACGCTCCCACAAAAATCTCTCGGCAGCATTGTCTACAGGGATTTGAAGCCGGGGAACATGATGACTCAGGAGAACAGCCCCCTAATGCTGGTGGACTTCGATCCCTCGACGAAGCTCCCTCCGAAATCTCCGGAATCTCGCTCGATCTCGTCCGATTCCGAATCGATGCCGCCGCAATTTGCGTCTCTGAAAGAGAAATTCGGTTTCCTCGACAACCGCCGCCGAGAAAAAAATCGGGGATATCGTCGGAGAGCTCGGAGGCGGAGGCGGTGGAGAAATCGAACTCGTTCGTGGGGACGACGTAGGAGTACGTAGCGCCGGAGGTCATCCTGGGTGACGACCACAATTTCTCAGTGGATTGGTGGTGCTTGGGAATCGTGATGTACGAGATGCTCTACGAGACGACGCCGTTAAGGGGATCCAACCAGAAAGAGACGTTCTATCGGATAGTATCGAGACGGCGGACCTGCAAGCTGGAAAGTGCAGCGACTTTGGGCATTCAACTGTTGTCGCTCACTAAGAATCTGGAGTCGTGACATATTCGGTTTGAAAGACCGTGAAGTCTAATTTCCGGAGAATTTTGAATCAAGAAAATCGGAGTTCGTATGAAAAAGATATGACGAGAATCGAAAAGCTGCGCGTAAAAGAAGATATTTGATCCTGTTTTTCTTAATGTTTTGTGGCTTTGAAATAAATTAAAATTGTTGTGTTAAAAATAAAAGAACAATTGATCATGTTTTTAATTAATGTTTTGAGGCTTTGAAATAAATTAAAAATGTTGTGTTAGAAAAAGTGAAAATATACAAAAATTTTAAAAAAAAAAGTGAAAGTAAAATTGTAAGTAGTTTATATTGTTTATATAATAATTTTTAGTATATGACTAATTTGTATGAAGTGTACTTTATTATGTGATATGGTATATGACAATAATGAGTAGGTATATGACTCTTGTTGACACAATTCATATTATAAGTTTTCATAACATGCTAATATTTTTGTTTTTTTTGTTTACGTGATTCATGATTCTCACACGTTGCTTACGATGAATTTTGGTCGTTTCATAATATATGGTGATAAATTTGAATGACATATTTACATTCATGAATATTTTGGTCGTTTCATAATATATGGTGATAAATTTGATATTTACATTCATGAATATTCACTATTATTATACGTAATACATCATACATAATAGTTCATATGACTTTAAGTATATGTGGTATATGATAGTCACCAAAAGGTATATGATTTCTCATGTAACATTTTCGTTGTTTTGATGAACATATATTTAAGCTAAATACATAATACATCCTTCAATTTTTTCATGTTTCCTCCAAATTTTTCGATTAACCAAAAGTAGAACATCAAGTCAATGAATAATGCACACAAAGCAAGGACTGAAATTCCACAAATTTGGGAATTGCAAGAATAAAATGAATAAAATTTAGAATTTTAAAATTTAGCCAAAAAAAAAAAAAAATCATACTTAACATACAAATTAAATCTACTTGTCATTCCTCTTTGAATTTCATTCTCAAAACAATCTTTTCAGTCAAGCTTTGTTCATTAACTCCACCGCACCATCGTCCATACCCGTAAAGTCGATACAATTATCGCATAGCAGCACTCCCAAGCTTTGTTCATTAACTCCACCGCACCATCGTCCATACCCGTAAAGTCGATACCATTATCGCATAGCAGCACTCCCAAAAGTCAAACATTCTGAAAATTCACACCAAAGGTTAAAAATCAGAATACGTAAAATAGTACTTCGTATATATTAGTACTTACAACCCATAAATAAGCTCGCTCCATGGACTTAATCAAGAGTTGTTTCTTTGTTTCGTAGATCTCGATTTCTTTCCGATGACGATATAAATCTTGGACGAAATGTAGAGCAACACTCACACAAGCAACAGCCGCCATCAAAGCAACACCACCGACATAGCGACAACACACAAAAACCGCGTCGACGAGTACAACGAAGTAACAATCTCACAAATCAAAATTTTCAAAATCCCACCAAAGGTTCATGATCGTCCTAGGCATATCCTTTATATCAAACTACTTCTGATACGATGAACTTAAATATGAGGACTAAGCATAGATTAAAGAAATATTTCTACTGACTACACTCAGCATTCATATGGAGAACTATTTGTTCCTTACAAAATAAAAAGTCGAGTCACAAGTCGCGTTCACTACGTTAAAAAAATAAGGAGCATTCTCAGCTGATGAAGGAAAAGTATGCTCATACGCCAGAGATTTTACCAGAAATGCCAGTTTTTTCGTTTGTATCAGCTTGACCATCAGTCGCCTTACTGTCGATTTGCTTGGACAGTACAAAAGCATTCTCTACTCCTCCGGTGACACACTGCTGATAGAGAACTTCCAGCAATAGTTACCATCAAACACAACAAACCGAAAGGTGTAGCATGCTTATACCAAATCAAGATGTTGACGGCAACAGTCAAAAACTTGTTCACCACACCTGTGCCGGTAAATGCGGTTGCTGAGATAGCCTTTCTTCTAGAGGGACGGTGACATTTTTACTGCGATTCTAGGGCTCATCCTTCTTTTTCCAGAATAAATGAATAGGGTTACATAAAAAATTTGTATTTTATACATTGGAAAAATCCGTAAACATACCCAATTGACACAAACACCGCCGCCAAAATACAAACAAATGACGCCCCAAAGAGATGAATAAGGTTACCTAACAAACAACCTCAATTGATTGATGGACGGAGAGAATCGAATGTAGGCCGCGGTGCTTCCTTCTTATGGAATCGACCTCGGTTTGGCTTCCAACTGTCGATTTGGGCGAGAGAAAAAAAATTAGATTTATGGAATCGACCTAGGTTACCATTGATTTGGGAGAGTAAGGACGGAGAGGGAAAAGGAAAATGACTTTTCTGGGATTATAGAATCGAGTGGAAACGATCGAAGGTTTTTCCCCAAAATTTTCTTCCTTCTCGTTTTTTCAGTTTTGGTTTCTTTTTCTCTCGGGCAGAATGAAGTGAAAAATTAGGAAATAACGGGCAGAAAAAAATAGATAAATAAAAGATGAAATATTATATTAAATACATTTAAAATGTAAAAACTAAAAGAGGGGCATTTTATAAAAGATCCTTCTAAAAGAGGTCTTCTCATAAATTGTTCCATAAAAAGCCACAACATCCATGTTCATAGCTGACAATTTAAATTAAATATTGGTATTTACATAATGTGTCAAATTATATATGATCGATTGAATAATATAAATTCATGAATATAGCAAATTAAAAGTAATTAATTGAAGGCCACGACTTAGAGCATCTCCAGTGGTGATTTTAAATTTTGGGTGATGAGTAGGCCACATGTGCGTCAACTCATATTTTCTCTACTTCTACCCAAAAAAACTTCTAACCCATCCAACAGTTCTAACCCAAAAATAAATTTTATAGGTCCCACCACTTACTTATTTTATATATTTTTATTTATTATTATATTTAAATAATAATAATAATAATAATAGTAGTAGTAAAAGTAAAAAAATGATTTTTAGATTAAATAAAGTAAATTAATTGCAAAATAATAATTGCCTCGTAATTTATAAAAATAATCGCAATTGATATATTGACTTTTAAATTTTAACTATTTCAAAATTCTTATTTTTAATTAATTTTTATATAAATATAAAACGCAATTGATATATTGACTTTTAAAATTTAACTATTTCAAAATTCTTATTTTTAATTAATTTTTTTATAAATATAAAACGTTAAAATTTAACTATTTCAAAATTTTTAATTTTAATTAAAATTTTTAATTTTAATTATTTTTTATATAAAATAAATCCGCTAACGTTCAAATTTTAACTGTTTTAAATTTTTTAATTTTAATTAATTTTTATATAAAATAAAAATACAAATAATCCGTTACAAATTTAATTAGTTCAAAATTCTTATTTTTTATATAAAAAGAAAATTGAATAGTCAAAATTCTTATTTTTTATATAAAAAACAAAATAGCGTTAAAATATAAAATAATTCTTAGTTCAAAATTCTTATTTTTTATATAAAAAGAAAATTGAATAGTTTAAAATTTTTATTTTTTATATAAAAAACAAAATAGCGTTAAAATATAAAATAATTCTTAACGTTAAAATTAACTATTTCAAAAATTACAACGAAAATATTGATTTTATTAATTAATAATAGTAAATAATAATAATAAAATAATGTTATTTTTTACCTCTACCCGGGTAGAAGTTCTTCTACCCCAGAACTTTCAGGAAGTCCTCACTTTTACACATCAGCACACCTCCAATGACTATTACCTTATTTTTGGGTGAGAGGTAGAAGTACACGTAGACTTCTACCTCTCCATTGGAGATGCTCTTACACATCAGTATTTCTAGCCCTGAAATATAGTAGAATATACAAGAGAGATATGAAGACAATAAGATTGGTGTTGTTTGTTTTGCTTGCACTTGTACTTGTACTTGTACTTGCGACATCGCATACAAGTGCAAGAAACATCGTCGGAAAAACTCAAGAAGATACTCATGACATGATCAAGGTAGTCGTCTCAAGAGCCACAAGACGGCTTGGAATTTTGTCATCACTTAACAATCTCATCGGTGGGGCTGATGCAAATATCGGCGTTCATGTTTGAAGGGTGCGTTGTTGGTTAACACCTTGACGTTGTACGTCGATCGGTGTTATATTATCATGTTATCGTTTCTTTGGCTTTGTATTATTGTTCGTTGCCATTTTTATTTTTAGTCCATTATGATCGTGTTTGAATTGTGATTCATGTCCGTGATCGTGTTTTTAATAAAATTGTATGTTTTGTTTTATTCACGTGTCGTCGGTTTTTGCTCAAATTAAAATTAAAGTGCAAAATGACATAGTTTGTATATTAATCTTTGTTCAATAACCTCGATCGGGTTTACAATCAACGTGTGCGAAATTTCATTAAAAATCATCATTCGAATATGACGATTTTTTTTTCATAAACTTAAAAGACCAAATATAGAATATGATGTATGTTACATGATGTTTAGTGAAATTATCCCTCTTCCTTGCAATTAACGTACACAATTTTAATAAAAAACGTCAAATAGAATGAACACTGATTTTTCATAAACTTAAACAAGTAAATGTAAAATTATGCTATATTACAAAATGTTTTGTGATATTATTTCGAAACTGTAAGTATAAATTGATATGTACAAATTTATTTTTGATGATATTAATACAAATTTATATTTTAGAAGAAGTACATCATTGAATATGGTTTTTAAAATTACACAACTAAATAAAAATAAATTATTTAAATAATTAGTTAATTACAAAGCCACGCACATGTTAAAAAAATATCGAGACAGTTGGTTAACCATTTAATATTTGATTTTTTTAATCAAATATTTTATATATATATATATTATTTTTGAATCTAATAAAATTATAAATTTGTAACATAAACGTTTTCAAAAAATTAAAATGAATTTAAAATATATAAATGAAATTAAAAAATATTTATTACTAAGATTTTTTAATAAATTAAACTAATAAAAAAATAATTTAATTAATAATACAATTTAAATTATTATTCAAATTAATTTATGATATATATTAAAATAATATTTTTAAAATTTTAAATTGTTCAGTGATTTAAGAAAAATACAATTTTCAATCATATAATATTCCGTATCATTTTAAAAAGAACTCTTGAGTGAAAATAAAATTTATCAATAACATATAAGAAATTTAACTCGTAAATTTAGTATAGGCAAATATCTACTAAGCAAAAAAAAAAAATGATTTAAACTCATAAAATAGAATTACTTTGTTTTTTTTTTGTTTTTTGGTAAATGTCAATCACATAAAATAGAAAAATGTATAATACAGTGCAGCGCATAGGAAATGAAAACCCCACCGCATCACCGAGCTAACAAATTAGCTCTCCAACAAGCCAACTAATATATAGCAAAAAAAGAACAAACACAATCACCAGGCTATATGCCAAACCCTCTTCAGTGCCCGTGTCTGAAGCGAGTCAGGAAGTCGTAAAGATAGTATCCTCTCTCGTATGATAGAAATCGCCTGAGAAGCCACCACTCCAGAAGACATCGAACGCGCTTCATGTATCCTCGTGTTCCTCTCGAGCCAAATAAAATAGATCAAAGCAGCGAGAAATCCCCGATAGGAGCAAGATATCCAGTGCTTCCCACGCCACCGACTAGCAGCACGTAAGACAGCACTATGCCAATCACCACGTGGCCAAAAAGAATTACTTTGTTCTAGAGTAATAATTCACATCCAACATTTTTACTAACAATTCTATTAATTAAATATTAATATAACAAACAAAAAGTAATAAAATTAACAAACCTGACTCAAATGAGAGAAGTAATATTGACCAACTCAACGAGCATGTTCACATTTTTTTCTCATTCGTCTAATAGAATAGTAGTAACTTTGTTATAACATAATAGTTTTATTTGTAATTTATAAATGAAATATGACTATTGCGTTGTGATTTGGGAGTACACATAGAGTAATTACTTGATGATGAGTTAGTTGGAGGAGTGAAATTAATATTATCATAGACAAATTTTAACGTAAATTAAAAAAAAAAACTGTAATTTTTTATTTGTTAAATAATAAAAATTGTGAGTATAATAAGTATTGTTGTGTAATTAATGAATAAGTTGTGAAAAAATAATTGTATTAATGTAAATATATGAGTATGTGAATAATAAAGTTATAAAAAAACTTTCTATTTAGACAATGTTTATCCACAACCTAACTCACCTCAACTTTTTAATAAATTATTCATTTCACTCTCTTCACATTATCCATTTATTACTTTGTGGATAAATGATGAAAAATTAAAAATTTGAATAAGGTAAATGAATGATATAGAGGAGATTGAAATGAATAATTTATTAAAAAGTTTGGGTGATTTAAGTTGTGGATAAATATGGTCTAAAAGCGTGAGAGAGCCCGGGTTGTGCAATTTTCTTTTCATTTTTATTTATTTATTTTGTCCTATAATGACGTGGAGGCGTCACGCCCTCCCGATAAACATGGTCTTATTATTGTACAAACTCTTAGGCGTGTTTGGTAGACATGTTAAAATTCAGTTAGTTGGGTTAACGGGTTTATAATGTGTTTGGTAGACATTGTGTTTGGTAGACATTTTGTGGCTCCATGGTAGATAATGAGCTCGTTCTTAAACACTATTCTACTTTAGTATAATTAACCGGCCAAAAGGAATGCCGAGATCCTAGGCAGCGGGATCTTCCCATCATGATCGACTCAAAGGAAAGTCGCACGGAAAAGAGTGTTGGGCCCTCTCATCACTACAGTAACATAGTTGAGTTATCTCAAGATAAAGTGACATATTGGAGGATGAGCAACTTTTTTAGATAGTCTTGCTAAATCCAAATTCAACTAAAATTTTTCCAAATTGATTAACATGCAAAAAGTGAAATAAAAAACCTAGAAATTTAACAAACCTAATTCTAACAAATATGCAAATATCGACCGTAACACAACAGATTTCATTTAATTCATATAAGCAGAAGTTTAGATCTACGAAGAACAGACCCGATAGGCAAGAACTTGGATTGTCGTCGTTCTGTGGGAGTGATTAAGAAGGAGATTTTATGGGATGTGGGAGTGATTAAGAATGAGATATAATAGGCATGGTGTCTAACCCTCAACTATGATTGTTCATTTGTAATTGGTGAAAAAACACTGACGTGTTATAATACTAGAATTCTCGTAGTTGTTTAAAATCTGGGGATAGTATTTCAGGTTTAAATATGTTATAATACTAAGTGTCTAGCGTAGTTGTTTAAAATCATCGGATGGTTTAGATATGTAGTTATATAATTACTAATATACTTTGAAAAGATTAATAATGGAACAATGTCCTATATTAAAATTAGGAAAAAATATAGGTAGTGTTTATAATTCTACTGTTAGAGAGATGCCCTAATCCATTCCCATGATCTTTTTTAACATGAATATTATGTAAGTGCCTAATCCATTCCCATGATCTTTTTTAACATGAATATTATGTAAGTGTATTTTTAAGTTAAAATATAAAATAATTATTAATAAATTTTAAAAAGTAAATTAAAGATCAAATTAGAGAGTTGACTTGACCTAAATGCCATATGGGTGTTACCATGTTTTTCGCAATGAGGGCATATATTAAAATGGTGGTATGAAATTCGTGGCTATTTATTTATTTATAAATATTTAATTAAAAGCCACGACTTATACATTACATACCAACGTTTAATTAAATATATGCCACGTACGTAGTGAACATGGCGGCAAAATATCAACGTACGATGAATTTTTAAACCTAAAAAAAAGTATAATCTCTCTTTTAAAAAGATATTCATGTCTAACTTCACCAATGCTTTTCTAATTAATTAAAATACAAATATTTTTTTAATTTTTTTTTATATAAACGATGACTTCTTTTGCCAGACGTTTAAAAAATTAAAGAGTTTCTAACTGAAAATGAACAATTTCAAGAAAAACAATTACCAATTTTTTATAAAATTCACTAGGAAATTTTATCATACCCTTGGTGTTCATGTGCAAATTAGAAGTAAAATTATATCTTTATATGAAAAAATAATTCGTATATAAATGTGTGTTTTTGTAAATTTGTAAAATAAAAAATAGACTGTAGATTACAAATAAAACCCAACAGAGAGAAAGAGATGAAGATTTTTTTAGTAAAGACTATATTTTTTAATTGATTTTTAATAAATATGTATATAAAATAAACGGTCAAGATGAAGTTAGAGATATTAAGAAAAAATAGTATTAGGAGAGAATTCAAATTCTAAAAATTTGGTTAAATCAACCAAATCAAACCAAAAGGATACTATTCGGTTAAATCAAACCGAACCAAATTAATTCGGTTTTATTTTCGGTTTGAATTTTTTGAACTTTTCGGCTTTCGGTTTGGTTTGGTTTTTAACCGATAAAACGATAAAAATCGAACCAAACCGAATAATATATAATTAAATAATTATATATATATATATAATTATTTTTAAATAAAATAATATACTAATAATTTTTAATTTTTATGATTTTATTTTTTTTCATTTTTTTTAAAATTAAAATTTAATTTTTATATTTAATTTTTTAATTAAAAGTAATAATTATTATTTTAAATTTAATTTTTTTCTAATTTTTTAAAAATTTAATTAAAATTTGGTTAAAACCGAAATAAACCAAATCAAACCAAAATTATAATTTGGTTAAAATCGAACAAAACCATTAATAAAACAGTTTAATTTTTGGTTTATAAAAATATAGCTTAAATGGTTTTGATAATTGAATTTTCGGTTCGGTTCATTTTGGTTAAACCAAATTAACACATCTAAAAACACGTCATTTATGGTTGAGTCCCTATATCGTGCAACTGTATGTACAATACATTGTACATGCAGATCATTTAATAATAAAAATATAAATTAAAATTTTAATTTAGCGTTAAATCTTTAAATAAACAAAAATTTACCATTAAATAAAATAAATATACAAATTATTTAATTATAAAAATACAAATTAAAATTTTAATTTAGCGTTAAATTTTTAAATAAACAAAAATTTATCATGAAATAAAATAAAAGGGGTATTTAATTTCTACACGTAATAAAAAAATTATTTTTTAATTTATATTAATATTATTAATATTCATTATATATTAATATTCATTATAAAATCAAATATTCATCATGTAATAAATGAATATTCATTCAATGTAAATCAAATTTTCATTATCATACTTCAAATATAAAATTTTTAACAATTTTATTTACAATAGATTAATCAAATATTCATCACATAATACAACAATCTTCATTTATTCTACATAAGATCTTCATTATCGTAATAATGAAAATATATATATCAAAAATAATGCTCACAAATTTTCATCTAATAATACAACAATCTTCATTATTATACAATTTTCAACATAAAAAAAATGAAAATTAATTTTTACATTAAAAAAAAGAGAAAAAAATATATATATTAAAAATAATTCCCACAAATCTTCATCTAATAATACAATAATCTTCATTATCATACAATTTTCAACAAAAAAAATTTAATGAAAAAAAGAAAAATAATTCTTATATTATATTACGCAAAAAAAGTATTATGCAAAAAAATAAATTGAATAAAATAATTATTTTTTTATACAACGCAAAAAATATATTGAGAGAAAAAAAAAGAAAAAAAATAAGAAAGTGAGATAAAGAGAGAAAATCAAATAAATAAATAAATTTAAATTTAAATATTAATCAACTAAATGTACCATGCTTTGTACATCTAGTTGTACGCTATAAATTGCCTCATTTATGAGTTGGGATGATTCATATCCAACGATTCAATTAATGTCAATATTTATTTATTTGTTTACTATAGTAGTTACCTCAATTTTGGGCTATGTTTCCATGAGAGTTTCATAGTGTGACTGAGTCCGAGCGTACAAGGGCAATAAAGTCGGAATAACTCAAGAAATTATCCACCACCCTGATAAGTGCTGATACAGCCACAAGCACTGTTCTAAAAATCCCCGCCTAGCTCCGATTAATCCCCGCCTAAGCCCTAGGTTGTACTCGACCGCCTCGATTTTAGGCTCTAGGCCCCTAACCCGCCTAAGCCCCGCCTAAGCCCCGCCTAAACCCGCCCAGACCCGCCTAAATCCGCTTTGGACCGCCTAAGTTCAATTAATTTCGTCTTTACTTACTTAGACGGTTCTCGAGCAAATTTAACTGAATAATCAATAAAATGCAAATTTTGATAAATTAAATAAAATAAATGATGTTATGATAAATTTTAAGGTACCAGACCAAAATTTAAAAATAAAATATTAAATATATAATCAAAATGATCTAAAATTTTAAATTTACAAACTATTTTTATTATTTTACTATGTTAAACTTGTGATTAATACTATATTTAAATTATTTATTGATTATTTTGTTCAAAATATTGATTTATTATGCATAAAAATATTTTTAAAATATAATATTAATTAATTAAATATAAAAATGTAAAACGATTAATCCCCGCCTAGTCCCCGATTAATCCCTCTAGGCGCTAGGCCCCTAGTCACCGCCCGACTAGCGCCTAGCGCTTTTTAGAACCTTGGCCACAAGACAGCTTGGTCGTTGTGTGGCTGCAGATATTGACGTTCATGTTTGAAGGGTGGTTAATTAGCCAACACCTTGAGATTGTCGTCCGTGCTAAATTATGTTATCGTCTATGAAGAGGATTATTTAAACGACATAAGCAATTCGATAAAAGTAAAGTAGAAAACTTACTTCTCTTCGATGCATAAATGAAAAAACGAGCGGATCCAATGGTGGAGCCAAGAAAAATTTGAATTTTTTTCTAGACGGGCTAAATTAATAAAAAAATAATATAGACGGGTTAAAGAAAACATATATACATAAAAAAAGGTTAAAATAGCAATGTGAAGGATTGAACCCTTGACCATTAAGAAAACAAACTTTAGTACCTCTACAAGTTGGGCTAGGCGCCCATTTAGATTATTAAATATTGGTTTCTAGTTTATATAACTTTTCTAAATTTTAAAATTAGGGTGGGCTAAAGCCCACCACAGCTATACAATAGCTCCGCCCTTGAACGGATCGAATCTTTTTGTTGTATGTTGTTTCTTGTGCTACACAGTGTTTACAACACTCTCTCAATTAGATTGTTAAATTGGTCTTCACAATCTAAGAACCACAATCATATTGTAATTTGTTTATTTTTTTGTACTTTTTGTTCAGCGTTTTGCACCAGTTTCTCATCCCTTGCTTTAATATGTGTGTCAACTTGTTTGTATATATAATTTGTTTGTATATTATACGCAGATACATGCCTTCGCATACAATTAATCAACTTGTTTGTATATATAATTTGTTTGTATATTATACGCAGATACCTGCCTTCGCATACAATTAATTGCAAGTTTTGGATAAATATATTTATAATATAGATAATATATTATAATACAAAAATAATATATACTCCCTCTATCCCAGACTAATGGGCATAGATGTTCAACGTTGATAATAGTTAAATTTGATAAATAGTATACAAAAATTATGAAAAAATAACTAAAATAAAATTTAATAGTTAACTTTTTATTTTAGTTATTTTTTCATAATTTGTTGATTTTTTTTTTCCGTCTAATACATATGATAAATAGTATACAAAAATTATGAAAAAATAACTAAAATAAAATTTAAAAGTCAACAAATTTAATATATTAAATTTGTTGACTTTTAAATTTTATTTTAGTTATTTTTTCATAATTTTTAAATGTGATACGCAAAGGCTCAACGAAGGTCGGAGGCGTGATTGCGGTGGGAGGCGTGAAGGTTATGTAAGTCGTAGTGCTTAGGTATTATGAAGAAAATACGCAGCACTCCTTACGCAGCGCTGCAGCAGCAGCAACAACTCTTGCGGCAGCGCGTTGCAGAAAAATAAATTCGTTCGTTTATTATATGATTTACTTTGATTGGGTGGATTATATATAATACCAGAAATATATAAATGTATATTCTGATACGATATTAAAAGAGTGCAGCGGAATAATGAAAAACGTGAAAAAACAAACGAACGAACGCACACACACATAAAATGAAAAGCAAGAGAAGACAACGAAATTAATCTTGTATGGGTATTTAAATTATACCCATACGAATGTGCCTTACGGCAAAAATGATTAATAAAGATCGAATGTCTTTACAAAATGTGATCTTGAATATACGATCGACTACCTTTCGGACATACACATGTATTCCTTAGATATCGTATTCAAAGATCTCGACCCAACCAACACTACTAAACAAACTACGACTGAATATGTTCAGATACAAAGCTTCGTAGTTGAAAGGTTCGATCACTCTCGATGAAATGAGAATAATTGAAGAAGAAAAGATGAAAAAGTGTTTTTGGAAGAGGTGAGGAAATGTGCTGAAGACTCCTTCAATTTATAGGCTCAAAACCGTAACCAACTCCCTTGAAAAGAGAGAGGTAAGTCGGTTCCTATATCCAAGGAAATCTGTTTTGACCGATGCTGCAACGCCTTGCGCAGACAGGACAACCATTGCACCACCTTGCATCAGCGTCTTCAACGAGTCTTGATGCAACGCTGTGTCTTCAGTCTTCAACTAAATCCCTTGAAAACCGAGTTGTTAGGCAGTTGCTAGAAAATAGGGATTCTGGTTTGACCGCTGCTGCAACGTCTTGCACAGGGCCAAACTTCAGCTACTGCTGCAACACCTTGCGTCAATATCTTCTGGAGATCTTGCAACAACAATTGCGTCTTGAGTCTTCAGCAAACATTCTCATGAGTGTCATCTTGCTGCAGCATGAGTAGCACTCAACGCAGCACCAAGGTCTTCAATGCTCGACGAGTGTTGGTTGCATATACACGCATGGATCAACAAGATCACATGCTAAATAGATCACACATAATATATGTGATGCACAACAGTACACAATGTGAAGAAAGAGAAAAACGTGTAAGTATGCTGCTGCATCGCATTGCCTAGCGACTCGCTGCGGCAGTGCAATGCGTAGCATATTACACTAACAAACTCCCCCTTTTTATCTTTCTTCACAAAACATGAGGAAGAGCATAAGAACAACTCCCCCTCAATGAAAACTCTCTTAATTTAGAAGTGTAAGATAATATCTAAGCATTATCACTTAGGAAGAAAACACTACCCCTTAGTGAATTACTTCCAAGCTAAGATTCTTTTCTAACAAACTGAATATAGATAAAGATTATCTAAAAAGAGAATCACACCAATTTAAAATAAACAATAACAAAAGAATAATTAAATTTATGAAACTTCTTTTGCAATGGCTCTCCTTTGATGATGCATCATCTGCAGTGGCTCCCCCTTGCTGATGCATCATCTGCAATAGCTCTTTTTGCTTATCCACTTGTGCATAACCTTCTTCTGCAATGGCTGCCTTGCTGATGCATCATCTGTAGTGGCTCCCCCTTGCTGATGCATCATCTGCAATGGCTTCCTTTACTCATCCACTTGCTCTTCCTGAACTTCACTCCCCCTTTTTGTGATGAAAGGTACAGGCCATACACATTGTTCTTGAGAATAGCTGCAGGGCACACATCTTGCGGCAACGCAGACATAATATTGAAGTACCAGGGCCTAATGCGGAAGCACGCTGTGGCATCGTCGAAGCTTCTTGCGGCAATGAATTTTTATTTTATTTTTTGCCTTTTTTTTCGGTGTGTTGACTTCTAAGATAAATTATTCAATGAAGAACTAACTAAAAAACAGGAGATGTTAAAAGTCTCCTAATGCGGCAACACGCTGCATATGAAATAAACTACATACTTCTCTAATGATTTTACCGTGATGCAGAAATTGAATGTATTGAATATCCTAGGCACTGAGTACATTGAATCTAAACCCTTTGTATATGTTTGTTTTTTTTTTTTTGTTTTTTTTTGGTATGTGGGTTCGTCTATGTTGCCTCGGAGCTTTGGATATCCTCTCTGCCTTCGGAAGATTTTACATTCTTTATTATCACATTCTGATGCGGCAAGACTCAAAGTGAAGTTGAAATTTTCATGTCAGTGCGGCAGCGGTTGCAGACGTGCATTTACGGCACGCTGCGCATACACAAAGATTTTCTGATTTCAGATGGTCGAAGTCCTATCTTAGTGTATGCAGGTGATGCAGCAACAACAACATCAGTTGATGCAGCATCATCATCAATTGAGACAACAAAAAACGTGAAACCCCTTGCCCTGGCTGCAAGATCTGTGAGGCAGTCATTTTGCCATGTTAAGGCAGGGGTTGCAGCAACCTCATTGGTGGACCATTTTTCTTGTGCTTTTTCAAACTTACCACAGTTCGGTAAGTCATCCTCGGGTGGTGGCCAACCTTTAAGGATTGAAAGCCAAGAATTACGGTCACTGGATTTAATCCTCGCTTCGATACGAGTTTTCCAACAATCATAATTTCTATCATCAAGAACAACCGGTGTTCTCATGATATACGAGGCGTCTGAAAAAAAATGTGTGTGAGTAAATCAGAGAGACCGTAACACTAAGTGAGTCTAGTGTTGGCTCTGATACCACTTGTAAGTCGTAGTGCTTAGGTGTAATAAAATTTTGTACTACTAATTTATTTTTAATAAGTCGCAGACATTGGCGTTGGTGTTTGATCATTATATGGGTGCAACGCCTTTCGTGTTCGTCTGTAATTGTAATAATAACGTTATCGAATGGCTTGTTAATTTGGATAATTTCGATTCTCCCTTATGTTTGTCATTTTAATTTCCTTTTGAATTCGTCGTGTTCGTGTTCGTGTTTTCAAGATTTGTTGTATTTTACATTAATTTAATAAATTATAGTTGACAATTTTAATCATGTAAATTATAACTATATACTCTATATGAACAATAATACAACGCAAATATTTATGTAAGGGAATAAGATCATACTAATATATATGATCTGAAAAATATATTAAATAGAAAAAAATGATCATGATCTGCATATACAAATTTGAGAGAAAAGTACTAAAATATTTTATAATTTTAAATATATATATATATATATATATATATATATATATATATATAAATAAATAAATAAAAACTTGTCGCCAATTAGATCGGCCGGGCCGAAAATAGTGGCAAAACGCGTTAGGCCAATTATATAGGAGTATCTTAATTACTTGATTGTTTAGCTCGATTTGATTCGATTATACGGATATACTAATAAGTATTAATTTTTACGATTCTAACCTCTAAATTCGCATATTAAAACAGAGATCCATGAGTATATAAGAACATAACTACATCCCAAATATATATAGCAAGTACGGAGTATTATATATATAAAGATAATAAAATGACAAAATTGCCCTTGTTTCTTTTCTTGGGCCTCGTAGTAGTTGCAACACACGAAGTAAGTGCAAGAAAGCTTGGAGGAGTAATCGCAGATGCACAGGTAACAAACAGTGATACAGCAAACGTCGGGGGAAAAACCTAATTAATTTTATTATAAAAAATAATAATAATTTTTTATAAATTTTTAAATATTTTTAAAAAATTATTAAAAATACTAGCATGTATTTGTGAGTTGATTCACGTCTTATCTTTAACTTCAAAAAATAACTCATATGTTAAGTGACGAGTGATCTAATCACAAGTAGGCATCTTCTTGATCGTAATCCCGAGTCGAAACATTGACCCCTTCTCGCTCGACGTTCGACTCAATCAGCATCAGCACGACCTCCCGCATCGTCGGCCGATCAAACGGCGACTCGCTCGTGCACATGAGCGCGATTTTCAGCACACTAATCATGTGGCTAACTATTCGTTCCCCTTTCGTGTCCAATCGACAGTCGAGCACGTCCGACGACAGCGAGTGGGCCCGCACGAAACTCCGCACCCACGCGACGAGATCTCCTCCCTCCTCCACCGGCTGCACCGGAGCTTTCCCCGTCAGCAGCTCCAGAAGCACCACCCCGTAGCTATACACGTCACACTTCTCCGTCACCTTCATCGTGTACGCGTATTCTGCATAGCAAAATTCATAGAAAACTTATAAAATATATACAAAAATTTGTGTTTTAAATTCAAAATTATAAATTGAAACAAAATATCATTTAAAAATATACTCTCTAACTCATATAAAAATTCACATTTCACATTTTCTATTGTCCCAAATTAATGATCACACCCCCCTCTCATTTACACATTTTATATTATATGAAAATACTTTTATACTCTTCAAAAATGAAAGAAAAAACATCTTTTTTAAAAACAGTGCACACTCCTTATGCTAATTTCTTTAGGTCAGCGAGAATACTTATTTATTAAAATATAAATTTAAAAAAATTAAAAAAGAAAAAAGTGGGGCCGGTCCAAGCGGTCCCGAATTTTTTTTTGGCCCGAGGTCCGAGCTTTTAGCAGATTGATTCTCAAAAAAAATTGATCTCGGCCCATTACGAGCTTTTATTGCGCGTTTTTCACCATTGACACGTGACGCCGAGTCAGCATCCATGAGCACATTCCAGTAACCAATAGCATCCAAAATGGATTAAATTAAAACCAAATTTAACATATTTGAAACTAAATTGAAAAAACGGAGCTAGATGAAACTAAATTGAATAAATGTTTATATTTATGGGACCAAAAAATATTTTTCTCTTACTAGCATATACTCTTCATTTTAATTTTTTATTTTTAATTAAAAAAATTAATATTTTCTCAATTTTGGTGCTCGAAAAAGTCTCTCGGACTAAAACACGATCTTACCTGGGGCAATGTAGCCGTACGAGCCCGCGACGGCCGAGATCGACTTGGACTCCGGCAAGTCGATGACTTTCGCGAGCCCGAAATCCCCGACGCGGGCCTCGAACCTCTCGTCGAGCAGTATGTTGTTGGACTTCACGTCTCGATGCACGATCCTCGGCCTGCAGCCGTGGTGCAGGTAAGCCAGCCCCTCCGCCGCCCCGAGCCCCACCGCGAACCTCCTCGGCCAGTCGAGCCGGCTCGGCTCGAGCCGAAGCATCTCCCCCAAGCTCCCCCTCGCCATGTACTCGTACAGCAGGAGATTACACCCCCTGTGCCTGCAGAACCCGTACAGCCTCACTATGTTCCGATGCCTGATCCTTCCCAGAGTCGAGATCTCGGCCCGAAAGCTCATCTCGACTCTGTTCTCGTTGTTCGAAGAAAGCTTCTTCACCGCGATCGTCTGGTTCGACAGGGCCGCTTTGTAGACTGTCCCCGCCGCCCCTCTCCCGATCGCGAACGAGTCGTGGAAATCGCACGTGGCCTCGACTAGGTCCTGGAAGGTGAACCCTTCTCGAGGGGGGAAGTAAATGTCGGAATCGCCCCTCGGGGAAGGGGGCCCCACCGCCCCTCGTCCTCGTCGTCTCATCAGATAGAGAACGAACACGATTAAAACGAGCGAGACCCCGCCGACCGCCCCGGAAACTACGGTCACGATTTTTTTCCGTCGGGCCGTCGACGGGCCCTCTGCAGGAGCCGATAGCCCGTTGCATTTCCCTAAGGGCCCGCCGCAGAGGCCTCTGTTTCCGAGGAAACTGCCGAAGCTCATGGTTTGGAAAAGCTGGGAAGGAAGCGGGCCCGCGAGATGATTGTACGAGAAGTTACAGCCCAGGAGGCTCGACAAGTGCCCGAACGAGCTCGGGATTTCGCCGGTGAAGTCGTTGTCGTTCAGTAAGAGGTACTCTAAGAGTATGAGATTCCCGAGCTCGGACGGTAATACCCCTGACAAGTTGTTGTAGCTGAGGTTCAGAGCAATCTGGAGACTACCGAGATTCGACAGCTGTCTCGGTATCTCGCCGGAGAGTGAATTCCCGCCCATTTGAAGCTCGGTGAGATGAGAAAGATTTCCTAAATCCGAAGGTATGTTTCCGGAGAACATATTTTCCGACATGATGAGACGTTCGAGCAAAGAGAGAGAGCCGAGCTCTTTCGGTACAGAGTGAGTGAAGCTGTTTCGGCTCAGGTCGAGCCTCTGAAGGGCCTTGCAGTCGATTATCTCGACCGGTACTCGGCCTGTGAAGAAGTTGGAAGAGACGTTGAAAGCAACGAGCTGCGAAAGGTTCATGATTTCCTTCGGAAGGTCGGAGGTGAAGTAGTTATCGGAGAGGTCGAGCCTCTGCAGCTTCCGACAGAGCCCGATCGAGCGAGGGAGGGGCCCGCTGAAGCGATTCTTGCTCAGTTCGACTGCAGTGAGGTTTCTCAATCTGCAGATGTCGGAAGGGAAGTTTCCGGTCAACCTGTTTCCGCCGAGTCGAAGCTGAACCAACGAGCTGCAGTTGACTACCCCGAACGGGATATTCCCGTACAGATCGTTCGACCCCAGGTTGAGCAGAGTCAGTTTCGAGGCTCGGCAGATGTGAGGGAAGATTCTTCCGGAGAGATGGTTGGAGGAAAAGTCGATCACTACAAGCCCACTGTGAAGGCCGATGAGTTGAGGAATGGTTCCGCTCAAGCTGTTATCGAAGAGCTGCATATGAGTCATATTAGGTAGATACTGGAAGCCGGACGGGATGGGGCCCGTTAGGTAGTTAATCGATAAGTCGAGCTTTTTCAGGTTTCTCAGAGTACTCAGCTCGGGAGGGATAACACCGGTGAGCTCGTTCTGAAACAGGTAGAGCAGATTAAGGCCCGTTAATTTCGCTAACTCGAAAGGGATTTCTCCCGACAGATAATTCTCCGAGAAATCGATTTCTAATCCGAACCTCAGACTCCCGATTTCCCTCGGGATAGTCCCGTATAATCCGTTCCGGTAAAGATACAGCTTTGTCAGAGAAGTGATGTTTCCGAGCTCGGTTGGGATTTCTCCGACTAGGTTGTTTTTGTACAAGGCAAGTGTCTGAAGGCTAGAGCATTTCCCGAGCTCTTTCGGGATACGGCCCGAGAGCTGATTGTCGAAGAGCAAGAGGTCGGTTAATCGGTTAAGCATGCCGAGCTCTTTAGGTATGTCTCCGCCTATTCGATTCTGAGCGAGACCAAGAACTTTCAGGCGATGGCAGTTGCCTATCTCGGAGGGTAAGCTTCCGGAAATCAAGTTCTGCCCGGATCGAAAAACAGTCAGGTTGAGTAAGTTGCCGAACGAAGAAGGAACCGGGCCCGTGAGGGCATTCGTGTAAGCTACCAACTGAACTAGGGAGGTTAGTTTTCCGAACGAAGAAGGTATCGGGCCGGATAACTGGTTGTTGCATATATTCAAGGTAGTTAGACGAGAGAGATTTCCTAACTCGACAGGTATTTCACCACTGAGCCGATTGTCGTTCAAGCTGAGAACCTCTAAGCAGGAACAGTTTCCGAGCTCCTTAGGGATAAAACCGGTGAACCCATTAAACGAAAGATCGAGAGAAGTCAAGTGTGGAAAGCTGCCGATGCAAGGGTTTAGAGTCCCTGAAAGGTTCCGGGAGGATAGCTCGAGAGAACGAACGACTGGAGGGTTGGAATCGGCCGTGCAATCGACGCCTGCCCAGTTGCAGGGATTGGGATCGTTCGGATTCCAATTCCGAAGGGAATCGAAGGGATCGTTTATGTTTTTCTTGAACTCAATGAGGCAGATTCCATCCTCACTCAGAGATTCTGAGGGGGGAATCAACACTAGTGAGGCAACTAGAATTCCTATGCATCTTCCCCAAGAAGCAGAACATTTCCTCAACTCAACAGCACAGAAAAACATTACTATTACAAAACTACAACTGAGTTACACCCCTTCAGAGTTCAAGATTCTGACAGCAACACAGAAAAGGAAACGCCTTTGTTCTTTTTTCAGAAAACCCATCAACATACAGTTACTACTGCATATGAAGACCACGGAAACAGTATAAAAACAGTAACAACATTAAAATCTAGTGTCATGAACAGGGGGAAATCGCGTACCATGAAAAACCCATTGAAAATGGAGGGGAAGGAAAAAAAAACATGGATTTGATGAATCGATGCCCCGAATCTTGAACCTTGTTTTTCCAAGAATGATGGGGGGAATTCAAACCCACATGGAGGATTCAATTTAAAAAAAAAGATGCAATTTTTAAATAAGGGTTTGAATCAAGAACCCGAGGACACTGTAACAAAATGGGAAAGTTGAGCTAAAAAAACAACCGGGAAATCTATATTGGGAATCTTCCTGAAATGGGTCTCTCTCTGTTCATTAGTTATAGAGCTCCAATGGCCGACAAAGCATGCTATTTTTCACAATCCTCTGTTTTCTTACATTCTTGATTTCTTGCTGCTTCCTTTTCTTGGATGTGACTGTGTTTTGTTGTTTGGTGATGGAAGTAGATTTTGTGTAGGCTCTCTCTCTCTCTCTCTTTCTTTATCAGCAAAGCAAAGTGGGATCTTTTTCTATTGCACAAGGGGGAAAAAGGCCAACTTTTTGGCCAAGAGGGAAAAAGGGCAATGGGGCTCTTTTTTCTCATGGAGTTGATGGGATAAGGATTAAGATTTTTACATTGTGCATAGGCAGTATATTATTAGTATTATTTTTTTTTTTAAAAAGACATTTTTTTGAGAGAAAATTAATTAAAATTTTACTTTTTAAACTTTTTAATAGAAAAAAGTATTTGTAAGTTACAATTTAAAATAATTGTAAGAAAATTTTAAAAAATAATAAATAAAATAAGAATAAAACTGTGAACGGACATTAATATTAAAAAAAATATTTAGTTACAAAATATTTACAAAGGACATAGAACTTAAATTATTATTTATCAATTTGTAGTACTCCCTTTTTTTTATAGACAATTGTGGTAAATGTTGACTTTTTTTGTCCGTCTAATACATATGATAAACAGTATACAAAAATTATGAAAAAATAACTAAAATAAAATTTAACTATTAAATTTTATTTTATTTTAGCTCGAAACAGGGGAGTATTAATTTTGGATTAATTGTCTAGTCGATTAAGTGAGGGAGTGATGGGACAAGTATTATATGACTTTATTACATTAGGTATGTGACTACAAAATTGAAAAACATTTATATGTAATACGGAGTATGTAAAATGAAGTTATGGTTTTATGGTGAAATATTGACTACTACTCTGGATAAAATAATGAGATTAGGGTTTATATTTGATTTGAATTGCTTGATTGAGACTGGTCACTTGTAAGGTTTACTTGTCAACAAGAGACTACGCATTGTGTAGTTATTCTATCTTCTAGATAAAACTAAAAATGTTGGATACATCTACATATTTTTAAAATAATTATCATATAGTACTTTTTTTCGTTTTGGAATGAATGAGCACTTTTTTTTTTTTTTTTTTGTAATTTACAAAAAGAATTTAACAATTTATTCGGAAGACAGATATTGTAGTATATTTTTTAAATGAAAAAAACAATGTATAAATGTACAAACATTGCATTACCTTAAAATAATTGTAATTAACTAGCGATGAACGCTTACAATTTGAAATCAGAAGCAAATATGAGGTTTAAGAGAATAGTTTTTTTTAGAATAATTAACGTGGTTGTCTTCTTATCTAAACCCATTTCTAAAGATTTTTGAAAGTTTATCTAAACCCATTTCTAAAGATTTTTGAAAGTTTTCCTAAATAATAGTACTTATATTTTAGGCTATTTGTGGTATTTTCTTTGTAAATACAAAACATATGGCACAACTATTTTGGAATATAAAGTACTATTTCTCCATTTTAAATACAATAACCTTGTTCCAAATCTAATATGTTTTGGTATTATGATTTAAGTGAGATGAACTACAAATTTCATACTCTGTCTCGGATCAATGATCATAAAGTTTTTTGTAATTTACAAAAGACCTATGACTATTGATTTGGGACAAAGATAGTATAATATTGTTTTAAGTAAAATAATTCAAGATACAAACTATCTTGCTAAGAAGTTATTACTGTTATATTAGCCAGAAAATATAAATTACTCCATATTTAATTTTTTACTTTTAAGTAAAAAAATAATTTTTTATTAAAACAAATAAAATGTAAAAAATAATTATTTAAATTCCAAATAGTTAAAGATCTCATAAACAAAATTGATTATTTTTGAAATACCAAAAGACTAATACTTTCTAAATATGCATTCCCCTTTCACCTCAAATTCAATCTACTTCTCAACTTACATATGCAAGAAATTTCAACTTTCAACTTACCTATGCAAGAAATTTCAACTTATAGTCATAATCACACTTGTAACACTAAATCACAAAAATGTGAATTAAAAAAAAAAATGTTTACAAAAAGATTTAGAGAGATCTACTATGAAAGAATGGAAAAGATGGAATGTGGGTAGGACATGAATGTTGGTGGTCACATCATTATTTATTTATAGTAGACGTTTTAATTTTATTTCATATTATCCCGCATGAGTGGGACCCACTGCCTATTTATTCTGGTTCACCCCCACTAACAAATCAAACGTCTCACCTCCACCCCCACAACTTCTCTTTAATTATATTTTAACCCCCCCATGATACTTTTACATATCAATACTGTACTTGTTATTGTACCAAGTGACAGTTTCTTCTGCGTGTATGAAAACCTAGAAATATGATTTTGGGATATGAAGAAGCTAGCTAGATGAAAACTCGAGACAAGAAGCTATCTATGATCTTCAACATAAAACGATGATATAAGCATCGAAGAAACCCCCATGATGATGCACGGATAACTAATGTGTCAAAATCCGTATTATGAAAAACCGATATCAAGAAAGACACAACCGTCGAAGCTCATTGCACCAAGCCATCAACGAGAGATATCTAATCGTTGTAGAGACCAAATACAAGGGGGGTAGCTAGAAGCAAAGAACACAATGTCAGGAAAGAAACCAAAAACATAATTTGTCGACTCCGACTACGAATCCAACACCCCTGTTAAATTTCTCTGGCTCACAAAAGGGATGCCAATAGCATGTATCACTAAATCCTTCAAACACAACATTTCACAAAATGCTTCAAAATTTAACGCAAAAAACACGAGACAAAAAATGCGTCTCGACTCATGTATGAAAAAGGTATCTCATTAAGCAGAAAATATACGAGTCCACACCCACCGTACACAGAGAAGATTACAACGGGAACACAATTAAAACATCGGTGAAACCACAATTTCAAAGTTCCTATAATTCACCTTCTTGTGAATCCCTAAAAAACAGCTGTTCATCAACTGCAAAAACACGACGTTTTCTTTAGACACTGTCTATTCATGTTCAAAACCAAGCGCGACTCCGAACATCACCCTAAGCGAATTTCGACTTTTTCTTAGAAAAAAAAAATAATTAAAAAAATGTTAAGGCTCCTCCTCTAACCATCTAATCCATTACACCAAAAGCCCTAAACAAATTCCATAGAAAAGGTAAGAAACAATTCTAAACCCTAACTAAAACTAGACTAAAAAAAATCCAAAATGCTGCAACTGTAAAAGTAAAAAAAAAAAAAAGAAAAAAAAAAACTACTCACCACCATCATCCTACACTATATCCACAAGCCACATTCACCTCGGTAACTCCTTCTCCCGGCCTCGCCTCCTTCTGCCTTCTCATCTCCACCACCTTCCTGTGAGAATTCGAATGCAGCCTGCTCGAGAAAGTCGGGCTGTTCGCCGGGCGATACTCAGGCAGGAGCCGCCCTGACTTGTACCGGACGCCACACGCATTGCAGAGAGTCTTCGGCCCGTTGGGCCCGGCCCGCCACTGCGGGGTCTTATCTGTCTGACAATGCAAGCACCTTCTCCCAATTCCCCCACTCACAGCACCTCCATTATTCGTCGCCACGGGGGCAGGTTTCGACATTGTCGAGAAATCCCGTTTCTTGGAGTTGCCGACTCGAGGCATCATCCAGGGGCAGAAAATGTCAGCGAATCCGGCCCTTCTCTTCCTCCTGCTCCTCTTGGTGCGGGCCCGCACAGGATAGTTAGCCGGGACCTTGAGGCTGGTGCAACAGCTGGCAACGAGGGTCCCACTCGTATTGTTGCTGCTGGCCCCACTGCTGTTATCAAGAACCGAGACAGGGCTGTTGTTGTTGTTCGACACGAGCTGAGGATTATCGGACAGGATTCCGAAGCAAGTCTCGACAGCCGGGAAGGCGTCCTTGTTCGACAGCCATTCGAGTTCTTCCTCGACGAACTCCTGATTACAGAAAATGGGGTCAGGTTATGGTTTCCGGTGGGGATGGCAATTTGGAGAATAAGGACTCAGGCATGGGCAAATATGTATTCTCACGTATGTGGAAAAATTCAGTTTATGTATATTTGATTATTTGACATTTATTTGAAAAAAATTTAAAAGTGGTGAGAATATATGCCCACATTATCACGATATGTGTTTGAAAAGGACTAATTAAATTTTACAGCTCATTCAAAAAAGACGCGTCCCGATTACTTAATGAATTTCCGAAACTACCCCTCACCGGTTCGAATTTGAATTCCCAAATTTCTAGGGTTTCGCGAGGGCAAATTGGTCCATCGGTTTTAAAAAAACATGCCGTAACGCATGACCAGAACGTTCCGGGTTCTGAGTCGACTCGGCGCCGACTCGGAAAAAACGCTCCGAGTCAGGGGCGGAATCGGTCGAGAAATAGGCGCAGAGGGAAACTTACAGGGAATAAGCGAGCCTGAGTCCCGCGGCCGAAAGACGCCGCCGATTCCCCGGAAGAATACGAGGCGGACGCGCCGGCTTTGGAAAAGGTGGGGCCCACCGCCTCCTCGTCGCCTCCGGCGCCGTCGAGGGTGAAGTCGAGAAGGTCCTCCTCCGCCACGAAGCACGACTGCAAAATCTCCATTTCTTCCTCCTTCGATTTTTCTGGTTTTCGAAAAGTGAAAATAAGTTTGGTTCAGAGAGAGAGAGAGACTATATTTCCTTTTTATTTTTCCTTTTTCTTTTATTTTTCCCTTTATCGAAATGTATTGAATTCAACGACGCTAGTTTTTGTTTTTATTTTTATTATATATATAAATATAATTTTTAAATTGATCTGTATCTGGCAGGGGAGTGATATCCTGTGTCACCGGTGTAGGTTTGGGCTCCCTGCGCCGGCAATTTAATATTTGAGATTTAATTCGTGATTTTATTATTTTTTTGGTCAACATGGGATGATGACGTTTTGATGAAACATTTACACATATCAGAATGTGGTCATAATTATAATTAATCTCTAAATTTGAGACGTGGATTTTTTGGTATGACCGAGTGAAAAAAGTATTTAATTTATTTTACTTTTTCTATTTTTATTTCATTTGTGATAAGTATATAATTAATGTAGTTGGATTTATATTGTTCATAGTTTACAAAAAAGATTAATTCATAAGTATATAAATATACAATTTAATTTGATATAATTAGCGCGTGCATGTGATGATTCATGCCTTCGAATCAAAAGTCACTCACATGTTATTAAATAATAAAGTGTAAAAAATATGTAGACAATTAATTGTTAATCAAAATCACATCAATACAAAAATGTAATATTAGTAATTTTTTACTACTAAATTTTATTTGACTTTTGTATGCATTTCAAAAATCAACTTTTTATTAAATTAAAATTAACTATTTAGTAGAGTTAAATACTTGGCAATCTCATAAAATTTGAAATATTCGTCGATTTTAATTTCAAATGCACGAAAAAAGTATTTTATTTAATTGTATATATCACGAATGTGATTTTCAATAAAATTTGTGCATATTATTACTTAATTAAGAATATCACAATATGGTTAATTTTTAAAATATTCATCGATTTTGATTTCAAATGCATCAATTATTGAGTATGATATTAAGTAAACGAACATAATTTTGAATATTTTTCAATTTTAGATAAAAATTAATAATTAGAGGGTGGGACTAATTTAACATTTAACCAAAAAAGTCCACAATTACAATGGAAAAGCATTGCAAAATTATTAGATTTACTTATAAATTTATAATTAAAGTTCAATCTTGTTAATTACTATAACAAATATTTAATTAAATTAAATACCTTTTACTTGTTTCAATATAAATACAGTTCGAGGTTTGAAAAACTAGACGCACTTACGTGAGATGGCTACCGACTCAACCGAGGGTAATACAGTCATTTCAAGTGCGTCCAAAAAGAAGCAGTTAGTATGCACAGGCGGCTAAAGTAACATGTCACCCAGCCAATTAGAATGCGCGACGTGTCCGGTCAGTTTTAACGAATGTTTGACCCACCCCTACACGTGGCAGTCCAGATTTTCCAATTGTACTTTAAAGTTTATTTATTTATACATTATTTGGAAAATTTTAAAAATACACCTATTTCACACCTAATTAATATTCTACAAATCCAAATATCAGGTATATTTCAAATACATTTTCAATTGATAAATAAATTTCAAGAATCGAAAATTATATTTGTGTACCAACTATTTGATTCGATGATCGAACATGTTAATAAGGGGTGAAATAAGTAATTAGACACCGAATTAATTCATGAGAGATCGAATATGTAATTTGGGATCGAATATCTATCTTATCTTCACATTTTACAATTTTTCGATCCTCAAAATTTATGTACCTATTAAAAAAGTGTTTGAGATATATGTGTAGAAAAGTTTGTTATTAAAAGAGAGTGTATGTAAATATATTTTCATTATTTCATGCATGTATATAATTATTTCATGTATGTATATATAAATTAGTAATTTTCATATGACATGGGGCACGTATTCACTATTTATATGCCACATCATTATAATTTGTAAAATTAAATAAAATGAATAAAAATAAGGAGTATGAATTTTCGGAGCAGTCCCATATCATATGTGCATGTTATGTGTGTCCCACCCAACTACTCTTCAAGAGAAACATGTGCTGCTCACGTGCAGGGAAGGTGAAAAGTCGTGCATTACGTGGCAATTTAATTTTTTCTTTTTATTAGGAAACCGAACATGTCACCACTCAAGAGTCAAGACCATGTGAGACACGTAAGGTCAACAGTGTTTTAGAGAAATTATAACAATTTATTTATATATTTAATGAAATTAATTTGAAAATATTTTCATATTTGTTCTTCACAAACATTAGAACAGATTTTTTTGAAAAATTGAAACGGATGAAAATAGAAAATTCTCCTTCATTCCGCCCCCTTTATAAATTTCCATTTTATTGGCGCGATGTATAATACAGTAAATAGTTTATTTTATGGGTAAAGTGTTGTAATTTAATTTGTGTTTTTGGAAGTTTTTAAATAATTATTAAAATAATTAAAAGTATAAAATGAAATATTTTAAGAAAGACAAAAATAAAGACATTTTCATAATATAAAAATAAGTTTTTTTTAAAAGCACTTAAATTTATTAAATTACATTTAAAACTTTATAAAATACACTTTATATTTTAGTATTTATTATTATTTTTTTAATTAGAGTATTCTTAAACTTATAATTATAAAAAAGTATACATTTCATAAATCTTAATTACTAAACTACCCTTATCCTATTTATCCGTGTTATTTTTAAACTTATTTTCAGTTCAGTTCAAAATGATTAAATTAAATTCTTCAGTAAAGTTCACTTTAGATTTTAACTATTTCTAGTCCAAAAGTTTAAATCAATAATTTAAAATTTTACAAAGGTAATTAAGGTATGTACTACTAATACATAATTAGAAAAAAATTATCTTATATAATTATTAACAAACAATAGGAGTTATTTGTCCTTTATCCAAAATTCCCTTAAAAATAAGATATTACTCCGTACTAATTAATACTCTCTCTAAGACCAAATCGAAGTCTCCAATCATTTATGCTTATTTGTCTATTTTCATAAATTTTATTTTCAATTATTTGTCGGAACGCTGAGGAAAATGGGTGTACATTATTCGTCTGTCACGTATGATTGAGTAAACAAGGTGGCCCACAAATTTTGATTTTGTGCGAACAATACTACGCAGAATTGATCGAATACGTGCTGGCATGACTCTTCATCGTGTGGCTTCGACACGTTTACTCACTCGGGTCGAATCGGAGAAACCGACCCAATTGATTCGTAGAATCGAAACCAAACAGTCGAGAAAGAATCGTTGGGTCAAGTAAAACTAAGGCTGTAAACAAATCAAGAAACTCGCAAAAAGTCAATGCTCGAGTTAAGGATTGTTAGCTCAGTTGGTTGAACACTTGAATTGAAGACTCGAGGTCTGCAATTGACATAAACAAAAAAAAGTATGCTCGACTCGACCTCGATCAAAGTCGAACTCGAGCATCATTTCTGAAAAATGGAGTTCTCGCGAGCCGATCGAATATATGTATTTTTAATTAAATATCTTTAATATATGTATATATATATTGAGTTGAGCTCAAGCAATACAAATCGAGTCACTCAAACAAGCAACAAAAATCGAAATTGATTTTTTTTTTCTTTCTCGAGTCAGCTCGACAAAGCTCAAGGCTCGACTCAGCTCGTTTGCAGTCCTAGCTAAGACATTACTCCTTTCGTTCCTCAGAAAGAATCTCACTTTTCCCCCGAAGGGATAATCGCGTGGTACATAACAATCGACACATTACGATCCGTATTACACAACAATTAGACCGAACACTAAAAGAAACGGCTAATTTCACCTTGCATCGCTTACCATAGATTTCCGAAAATCATTCATCCAAACACGAGCCCGTCTCGTTCGACAAAACCCGAACAATCATCTTCTCCAGCCTTTTGGCACCCGGTCCAGGCCTCAGCACATCAGCATCTCCCCAAACAGAGCACTCATCCTCTGTGGACCCCCCCAGACACCACCCCCCGGGGCCCACCTCCTCTGCCTTCCTCTGCAGTATCTCCAGGTCGATGCGGTCGAGGATAGGGTCGTCCTGAGGAAAAGGCGAAGCAAAGGCCGATCCGCTTTCAATCAGTTGGTCGAAGTCGCTGGAGTTTAGGAGGCGGGGCCGGAGTCGAGAGTCGAGGGACATGTAGCGCAGGCTGCTGTTGGCTGTTGTTCGGTTGAACCGATGGGAATTGCAGAGAACTGTAGGGAAGTAAACTGCGGACGATGACGGGGTGTTGGAAAGGTACATGAGGAGAGTCCTGGGTAGGTTGTCGGTTCCGAGGATGCAGAGTTCGATAAACTCGCGGCTCAACATTGCCATTGGCGAACCTGCAACACAAAAATATACAGTATATATGTGAAGAGTTGACGAACTCTATAATCTAAACATCGGCTAGAAGGAAAAACGAAGGCTAGGTAGCATCTGTTAGTCGTTACAGAAGTGGGGCCTACACTTTCAATACATGAGTTTAGGAATCAGTCTCACTCGATGGGTTAAAAGTCAGCCATCAACGAGAAAAGCACCTTCCAAATACTTATAGTCTCAAAGCATTATCACGACAAGTAAATGCCCATGCTTTTTCTATACCTACAGACCTAGTTAAACTGAAATTACATTTCATTTTTCAATACCAACCGCCGATGGAAACACAATCATTTTTCAAAAGAGAATTAGTCTACTAAACAACCACACACTATTCAATTACATATCCTTTTTGAAATTAAATTTATCGGTTTTTCTCTTTCCAATAATGTCTATATTTGGAAGTATGAGACTTTGGAAATCTCCTGATTTTTACGAGAGGCTGACGTCTCTCGTATGGCTTCTTAACTACCTCTACTTATCTATTGAACGATCCAACTACTTTATTTGATTTCTGCTATTTTGACTTAGAAAGGCCTCGGGCAGTCCTGAAGATATATTTCTACCAGTAGCTCAAACACGCTACGCCCGATAATTTTCTAAAACCTAAACCTATGTATGTGTATTTTTATTACATGTAAAAACAGCAAAAAAAAAAAAAAAAAAAAAAAAAAGAGTACCTGTGAATAAACGATAAGCATCAGGGAGTGGTCTCTTTTGAGTGCCGAAAAACATATCACTGTTCTCAGCAAGGAAGAGTGCTTGATCAACTATTATCGGCTTCAATTTCCTTGACCTGCAAAAACACAAAATCAAAATCGCTTCTTTTCTTTGGGGGAATTGTGTTTTCTATCAATAGATTTTGAAGAAATACTTACTCTCTCCAGCCAATGTAGCTTGTATGGTTCACAAAATTAAGATGCTTCGGTAGATACGACAAAATGTGCAAAAGATCTGAAGAAGAAAGAAAATAACGTTTCAGTAAGATTATAAAAGCGCCTAACAGGTATACACATATCATTACTCATCACCCTTATATCGGTAAACTAAAATGTTATAGGTATCGGAAAAAATACGCCTGAGCCCGAGATGTCTATGTAAACATCATTACTCACTAACATCCAAATTCAAATATACGAATCCAAAAAAAAAAAAAAAACAAATTGTATAGGAAACTAGTACACCTACAAGTGGAAAAAATGTCGACACATTAAAACCAGATTCTATTAGACACCCAAAACTACAAACTTCATTATATGCGGCAAAGCTCAAATACACATTATGAAGCGAAAACAACAAGCCCAGAAGAACACGATATCGAAAAAAACACACGCCCGGGATGTCTTTACAAACATCATTGCTCACCAACATCCAAATTCATATCTATGCATCCAAAACAAATAGAAATTATATAGGAAACTATTATTTTTTATCTACAAGTGGAAAAATGTCGACTAAAGAAAACCGGATTCTATTACACACGAAAACACAAGCTTTATTACACACGGCAAAGCTCAAATACAAGTAATGAAGCAAAACCAACAGGCACGGAAGAAACTGCATCGATCGAGTCATCATTACTCATCAAAATCCAAATTCAAAACTACTATTTCGACCTAGAGTGAAAAATAAAGTCGACTACATAAAAACCGGATTCTATTACGCACAAAAATACAAACCTTCATTATATGCAGCAAAGCTCAAATACACATAATGAACAGAAAAACAGAATCGATCGAGTCATCAATTGCTAACCAATAAAAAATATCAGCACCATAAATATTAAAGAACCAATCCACACTCAATGCAAGAATAAAAATAAAAGTACCATCTTGAGTGACAAGCGGGTAATCGGCGGCCGAAAGATTTATGAACCAATCCCAATTGTCAGACACCCGGAGCAAAACGGAGGCGCCGTGGAGCGTGGACGAAAGATCGGAGGGGCCACCGGGGAACACGTGGTCGGCAATGCCGATGACGTCAACATTCTGGGCGGCCCTGAAGAGGGGCACCGATTGGACGGCGGCGGCCAAAGCGTCACGGTCGGTTTGGCTGGCGGAGCTGTCGAGGTGGAGCAGGTAGTGGTTTTTGGGATGGTAGATGGATCGGAGGAGGCGGACGACCCGGCCCGAATCGTTGGCCGATCCGGAGATGAAGTAGGCTAGGGAGGGCGGGCGCGGCGGGGGCTGGGTTTCTCCGGCGTCGGGTACGGCGGTGCCGTTATGTCCGTCGTGGACGAGGAGACGGTGGCGTCGGGGGAAGAGCGACGGGTCGGGCTGCGACGGCGGCGGGCGCGGCGCGGGGGCGGTGGTGAGTGAGAGGACGAGCAGGATGGAGAAAAGGGCGGTGGCGAGGAGGATGTAGAGTGAGGGGACGGCGGCGGCGGAGGGTGGTTGGTGGTGGTGGTGCATTGGGGTAAATCTTTTGCTTCCGAAAAAGGGTTCTTAGATTCAGTGCATAGCTCCGGGAGGGTTTTCTAAAGATTAAGGGCATTTTGGGGAATTCAGAAAATGCTTTTTGGAAAAATAAATAAAAGGATAAAAAAATCAAATTATGAACGGCGTGTATTTACAAAAAAAGGCACGAACCTTACCCTCGCTCCCCGCTCCCCGCTCCCCGCTCCGCCACCGCCACTGCGGCTTCCTCCGGCAGGTTAGCCAACCCTGCCACCTCCGAACTCGACACTTCCGGTCAACAATTGGTAAGAATCTTAATTTTCCTACTCGTTTCCATTTCTGCTGAACTTGAATCCTGACTGTGCATTTATTTACACGTTTTTTTGGGGGTTTTCTTTCATATATAATTCCTCTAAACTAAGAGCAATCAGAAACCGGAAACCGGTTCTTTCGATGATTCCGTGACTGTTTGATGCATATGGAAGTGAAGTGAGCCTGTTGGTATAATTTGATTTTTGGGATAAATATGTTTTTTAAATATAATCCATTGATTTGTCCATATGATGGCTTGGCTTCTTCGCCATTCGAGTCGGAGACGTATGTTATCGGTTGCTATTATTTGTCGATTTGAATGTCTGTTTCTCGAAAAAGGGGGGAACTTTGGATGTATAGATGGGTATACGTCTGATAGAAACTCTTCCTGGCCCGACCCGACCTGACCCATTGTTACCTCTAGTCTCTCTCTACAAGTTTTCAGCTGATTTTAAAAATGTGAAGACACATTTGAATGTCTTTCTGATATAATTGTTGTGATAAATTTTGCTTTTGCCATTTTCGATTGCAGTCTGCAGATATTTAAACGCTTTTTGTTCAGATAAATGCTTCAAGAGTTACCGGTTGTTGCTACTACTCCATGGGCTCTATCAAACAGGGGTAAAAGCAGATCAAACATCAAGTAGTCTTGGCTTTTGTGTTTTCAGCATAATCATATGAATCTATGTAATGTTTTATGTTTATCTTTCTATTTTTAGGTGCTTCCCCTGGCCCACTACAACTTAAGATGTCCCTGATTCCGGCTCCTCTGAAGTCAAGTTTTTATGGGCTAAAGGTTCGTTTCAACTGTGCAAATTATTTGTCTTTTGGTTTTAAGAATATTATTTTTGCAGTATTACCACGGAGTACTTTTTTTTTTTTTTTTTTTGGTGATTTGGTGTTTGATTTTTGTTCAGAAATCCTGTCCTCCCCTTTTGTGGTGAAATGGAAACCTATCTATAACAATAGGTGAAATGGAAACCTATTTATGGTGGAAAACAACGCTTAAGATATTTGTAATCTCTTTAATTTGAATCTGCATTTGCATGTGTTGCTGTGAACCAAGAAATCTATATGATATGTGAAATTGTGAATGAGTTGTATTTTCACTTACACAAAATTATTGTTACTGTTTAGATTCCTTACTCTCGAGTACTAAAAATATTCTTAATTTTTTGCGCTGTCGATATTATTGGTAGACAAGGCCAAGACTGAAAATTCATATTCTGAAGCTTAACGGATGCTTCTTACAATTATATAGGTTGGCCTTGTCCGTATCAATAATCCCATTACCAGAATAAGACCTCAAATCTTCTTCTGTGCAAATCAAAAGCCTCACAGTGCGAAGAAACGTGAAACAAGATTACCTCAGAATGTAGACCTCCCACAGTTACCACCAAAGAAGAAGAAAAAGCCCTTTCCCATTCCCCTCAAGAAGATTCAACAAGAAGGTCGAGCCGATAAGAAGCTCGCGCAAATGGGGATTGAGAAGCCTCTCGAGCCTCCGAAAAACGGGCTTCTTGTACCCGAACTAGTCCCAGTAGCTTATCAAGTGCTCGATGCCTGGAAAGTCTTGATCAGAGGACTTGCACAGCTCTTGCATGTCATCCCTGTCTATGCTTGTAGGTAACAAACACACTCGACTTTTACAATTTACATCAAAAATTTCGCTGCATTATTTTCTAATGTTTCGTTTTTCGCAGCGAATGCTCGGAAATTCACGTCGCCCCAAGGGGTCACAACATTCAAGATTGTCGTGGGCCCGCCAGCGCAAGCCGCAACGGTTTCCACTCGTGGATAAAGGGTTCGATTAACGACGTGCTCATACCCATCGAGTCATACCACATGTTCGACCCGTTCGGCCGACGGATCAAGCACGAAACGAGATTCAGCTACGACAGAATCCCCGCTGTAGTCGAACTCTGCATCCAGGCAGGAGTCGAGCTTCCCGAATACCCCTCGAGAAGGAGGGTGAAACCCATCCGAATGCTCGGCAGAAAAGTGATCAATATGGGCGGGCTCGTCGAGGAGCCCCGGCCCGGCTCCTCATCCGAGGAGCTCGACACTCATCGGGCCTCGGAGCGATTTCCTCCTCCGGACGAATCGGAAGTTTCTAGAATCGCTCAGCAGACTCTGACAGCGTACGAGAAGGTGAGACGAGGCGTGACGAGGCTGATGAAAAGCAAATACAGCGTGAAGGCGTGTGGTTATTGCTCGGAGGTTCACGTGGGCCCGTGGGGCCACAACGCGAAGCTGTGTGGGGAGTTTAAGCATCAGTGGAGGGACGGAAAGCACGGGTGGCAGGATGCCACGCTGGACGAGGTGGTCCCGCCGAATTACGTGTGGCATTTGGAGGATCCGGATGGGCCCGCGCTGACGGGGACTCTGAAAAGATTTTTTGGGAAGGCTCCAGCTGTCGTCGAGGTGTGCGTGAGAGGGGGTGCTCGTGTGCCGGATAAGTACAAGCCGATGATGAGGCTGGATATTGTCTTGCCTGCGAGCGAGGAGTCGAGACTTGTTGTGTAATGTGTATAGAAGAAAAAATGTACAATATGAGTTATATCTGAATTTACTTGAAATTTATCAGCCGTGCAGTTTCTCAGCCTGGTTTTTCGCATGGCTTCTGGTATTTTTAATATTTATTTATTTATCTGGATGCAGGTTGTTTGTTTATTTTCTTCTGTAACAACTTATTAACAGGAAAGCAAAAAACACCCGCCAAAAAATGTCTGGTTTCAGAGAATCGGAAAAAACTGATGTAGAAAAGAAGGATCTGGAAAGCATGTCCGTCCAGGAACTGAAGAGCTATGCTGCGGATCAGGCACAGGATACCACCAAGTCCCTCGACAACTGCTTGAAGATCGCGGTGGATATCCGAGAGGATGCAACGAGGACCCTCGACACGTTGCATCAACCCGGGAGGTATGAAGATAAACGATTCGGTGCTTGATTATCGTTTTTTTTTTTTTTTTGTCGAATAAATTAGGGCTAAAATTTTAATCTCCAACATTTGTATACATTCTTCCTTATAAACATACACTGTATTTATAAAATTTTGAAATGAAAAACAGAGGAAATTATGTTGATACTTTTATTTTTTATTCACGTTGCACTTTCGATTGCACGAAAAACCGACAAAGTGAGGCTTCTGTCTTGTTTCGGCGCTCCATATTCGCCCGATATCCTGCGCAACTCTGACCGCATCCAAAGATGCACCCGGAAGGCCTCTTCTCGTGAAACCGACCGCGTAAAGTCCGTTTTGCCCTTTCCACCCATTCGGAAACGGAGCTCTGGGAAATCCATCCCCTGAGAAGAACTCACTTTCCTGCATCAGACACAACATTGATGAAATCAGTTGAAGGAAAAAGATGTTGCCAAAGGGCAAAATGGGTATTTCAGAACACAGAATCCAACTCACCTTCAGCCAAGAAGGTACATTGCTCGAATATCCGGTTGCCAGAATAACAGAGTCGATTTCGAGAATCCGCCCATCGACGAGCTCGACTCCTCCGGGCAGAAACCTCTTGATCCCGGGCACAACTTTGACCCGGCCCGATTTGATCTTGGAAAGCGTGCCCACATCCAAAACCGGCGTCTTCCCCTGTTCGTTCTTGAGCTGCAAAGGGCCCGAACGAGGCCTCTTCAGCCCGTACTTCTCCACGTCGCCTAGAATCAACCTCGACGCCAAAACGAGCATCCTGTCGACGGCCCGTATCGGCATCCACTTCGCCAACGACGCCCCGAGCTCGAAAGTCGAGATCCCAAGCATCTCCCTAGGCAACACATGAACCTGTTTTCATACAAAAGGAAGTATGACAACTATTCTTGAACAGAAATCAATCGAAACAAAATTTCTGAATCCGTCACTTACAGAACTGCGAACGACCATCGTCGGGATCGCATCGTGAAGGGAGAGGTCGAGCGAGACTTCCATTCCAGAGTTCCCGCACCCGACAACGAGTACTCGCTTCCCTCGATAAGCCTCGCCCGACTTGTAGTCGCACGCGTGGATAACGCTCCCGATAAAATCGGGCAAGCCTTCGAACTCCGGCAGCACCTCCTCCGCGTTCTCTCCGGTGGCCACCACGAGCCACCGGCAGAGGTACTCTGTTTCGCCGGAGGTGGTCTTGACTCGCCACATGGCGCATCTTTTGTCGAGCTCGGCGGACCCCACGGGCTCGTTGAAGTGGGGCCGGATTGAGAATTGCTTCGCGTAGGACTTGAGGTATTGAGTGAACTGATGCTTGGAGGGGTAGGATGGGTATTTGTCGGGGAAGGGGAAGTAAGGGAGTTGGGAGAATTTCTTCGGGAGGTGGAGCTTGAGGCGGTCGTAGGTTCGATTCTGCCATAAGGAGGCGATGGAGTTTGAACGCTCGAGGATGACGAACGGGACGCCTTGCTGTTGGAGGCCCGCAGCGATGGCTAGGCCCGATGGGCCGGCCCCGATGATGACAGGGCCGTTCACGAGAACGCATCGGCCCGTGAAGAGGTCGGTTTCGTCGTTTTGGGGGTGGTGACAGAGGTGGCAATGGGTCTTCATGAGGAATGTGAGTATTGAAAAAACAGAGTATTCAAAAACAGAGTATTGGAAAAACAGAGTGAGAAAACAGAGTATGGAGGAAATGTGTGGATGGGGGGTTAAGAGTTTAGAGGGGGTTGGCAGAGGTTTAAGTAGGGAAGGTGGCCAATTGATTTAATGATTTCCCAATTCACATCACTTTTTTTGCCACAAAAGAAATTAAAAAAAAAAAAAACACTAACATTATAAAAAACAAGGATTTTTCTATATAATATTTTGATCAAGTAAAAATGTTGTAGAAATTAAAGTATGTTCGGGATATTGGGTTGAGTTGTGACTTGTGATAAAAGATGAGTCATTTCTGTAAAAAAAATGAATTATCTTTTTTGAAACAAAAATTTTATACTTTTATTTTGTAAAACAAAAATATTTTGTTCACAAAATACAAAGAAAAATGTTTTGTTTCTCGAACACATAATATGAAATAGGGATCAATTAATTTTCAAAATACAGTATACAATATACAGTATCTTACTATTAAAGGAATATATTTCTATAATTGATGAAATTTTATGTTCCAAGTTTGACTTTGCTCATATTTTATCTTCTTCAAAGTGTTGACTTTAATTGGTGTAGTTTGTCATATACTAGGACCACTTGAAATTAATGTGGTCAATGTTCAATATCTTACGTGGCTTTTTACTTCAAACTATTTAAAATTTATAATAATAGTATCATGGTATATGGTTGTGGATATGGAGTTATTAGCCTTTCTATTTTAAATCACTTTTATTTTAATGGTTGACCATTTTTAAGGAAGTATATTAAAACTCTCAACAAATAAAATTATACTCCTTCACTCCCAGATTTATAGGCATAGGTGGTCAACGTTGACTTTTTTAGTCCGTTCAATACATATGATAAACAGTATACAAAAATTATGAAAAAATAACTAAAATAAAATTCAATAGTTCAATTATATTTTAGTAATTTTTTCATAATTTTTGCATACTATTTATCATGTGTATTGGACGGACAAAAAAAGTCAACGTTGACCACCTTTGCCTATAACTCTGGGACAGAGGGAGTACACATTTGATTTAAGAATTTTATTTGTTTATATAGCGAATCAAGCAAGAATATTTGGTGGCAATTGAAATTTGGCATTCAAAGTTGTTTTTCGAGCATAAATTGTGATTGATGTGAAGGTATTAGTACGTGGTCGGAGGGGAAAGAGCAGTGACCATAATCGAAAAATTGTTGGAGCCAAATTAAATTGATCTTTTTTTACTATATTTTTCCACTTTTCACTTATATTTTTACATCTTAGCACCTTAACAATGTTTTTTAAAGTGTTATTAACTCAACTTTGATATGATATCAGAACAGACTCAATACGATATGAGTGTCATCGACCACGAGTAATTACGGTTTACTCGTGAGAGAGAGTGCTATAGTATCTCAAATCGATTGGATAAAAAACTTTGAGCTCAATTATAATTTGGATTACCTTATTATTTTAACAAGGTCTTTTAAAGTGTTATTGACAGTTTTTGTTATCTACATTTCACATGTATTTTCATATCTCAAAAATTAAAATTATTTCTATTTATGTTTACACACATATTATTTTATTATGATCATGCTATTTATGAATTACTCCTACATTGTTAAAAAAAACACATAGTCCTCATCTAATTCTTGATTAACGTGTCTAAACATTTAGACAAGTATAAAAATATTTTTTGGAGGCATGAAATATCTCGTTTCAATGATTTCTTACATTATTGTGGTTGTATTTTTTTCTTTTAATAATTGTAAAACATTACTATAATTTTTCCCATATGATCATAATAATAGTAATAATTTGATTTACCCAATTAACTTATTATTCTATAATAAATAATCAATATATTTAATTAAAAGATGTCACATGGACTTTAGACCTTTGGGTTGATATGCGATTACAAATACGGCGCCTTCATATAATATTATAACTAATTGATTAGTTACACCAATAATTAATGGATCATGTTAAACTCAATAATTAATAGTTTACTTAATTTTATTTTAAAGCCACGATACCATTTGACTAGATTGATTCTCTTCTATTAAAGCTTGACTAACCCATGATTTATTTCAATATTTATTAACAATGAAACAAAAATGATATAGTATATATTTGAATATAACATTTATTATGTAGCGCGCGTGATGAATATATAAGTAACACTCCTATAAAGAAATATACATACATATTCATTTCATTTCGAAAAAACAGACATACTTATTCAGACATGGAAATTAAAGAAGAAAACAGTATTGTATTTTGATTTAGAGACACAAGTTTAATTAGTACATGTAAGTTGAAAAAGTATATTAAAAAGTAAAAAAAGTAAATATAATATTATATTTTAGAGTGATTTTTTTTTAAATGTGTTTAATATTTTGAACCTTAAAAAAGCAAATTATTTCACTTTTAGTTTTAGAGGCGAAGAAGTATCTAATAATTAAAAACATTTTTTAATAATTCTGTTAAGATACGATGTTGTGTATGATATATAATAAAATGAAGGAGTTGTGGAGTACACGTAGTATGGTTTATTGATTAATCAGATTCCACAATTTATTTAATAAATGATTTAGCACAATTGTTAGACAAATTGCGATTTTCTTATACTCGTACTCGTAAGAAATCTAACTAAAGTTACATGACATGTGATACTTTTACCAATTCAAACTAATACATTAATTATTTTAAATATTTTAAACATTAAAACATATTCACACTTAAATGAAAACTTAATCTCCATTACTTCTTTAATATCATCGCGATTAAAATGTGTTCGTCGAATTTCTTCTTTTGGTGCACTTGTGAGCATGGAATTGTTTAACCTAATACTGTTAGGATTTATAATCCAAAAAGGGTTAAAGGAAAAGAAAAGATAAACGTAGAGAACTTGTGGTATTAGAACAAAATAAGCGATTATAAGCGTTATCTAAAATATACAAGAGAGAGGCTTTATATAGCCAAAACAAAAGGTAAACCCTAATCCTATAAATAAAAGGTAAACCCTAATCCTATAAACAAAAGGTAAACCATAATCCTATAAATATAATAACTACTATATTCTAACACTCCCCCTCAAACTCACGATGGTACAGCAAGAAGCATCGAGAGTTTGTCAACGAAAAATCTATGAGCGCAACCATATAATCTCAGTCGTAGTGGAAGCCTTAGCACGATACTCTGCCTCGGTGGATGGAAACAAAAGACTCTGAAGCCACATCCAAACGAACACCAATTGACTGCAACGAGTCCTCACTAAGAGCCATTGGAAAACAAGCGAAACCGAAAACGCCAATTGACCAAAGCAAACCAAAATTAACCAACAACCAAAACGAACCAATTATCCAAAACGAACCAAAATTAACCAATTAACCAAAAGGAACCAAAATTGACTGGCGAAACCGAAAACGCCAACAATCAAAACGAACCAAAATTAACCAATTAACCAAAAGGAACCAAAATTGACTGGCGAAACCGAAAACGCCAACAATCAAAACGAACCAAAATGGGGGTGTTCAAGTGCGGTCCCACGCCTAGCGCACACAAACGAGAGCGGGAGCTTGATAGACTCCCCTCTCACAATTATTCGATGTGGGACAACTCACAAGTGGCCTTCAACACACCCCCTCCACTTGTGAGTCCTAGTCAAAGGGTGGTTATAACCACTCACAAACAGGATCGAGCTCCCGCTCTGATACCATGTTAGGATTTATATAATCCAACAAGGGTTAAAGGAAAAGAAAAGATAAACGTAGAGAACTTGTGGTATTAGAACAAAATAAGCGATTATAAGCGTTATCTAAAATATACAAGAGAGAGGCTTTATATAGCCAAAACAAAAGGTAAACCCTAATCCTATAAACAAAAGGTAAACCCTAATCCTATAAACAAAAGGTAAACCATAATCCTATAAATATAATAACTACTATATTCTAACAAATACAATATAAAGAAAAAAAGAAAAATATTTGTGATTTTTATTTTTACTGCTCTTTTGTACAATGCAAACATTATTAATAAAATTTAAACGAGAACAATTTATACACATTCACAAGTCCAAGAGGAAACTCTTAGATCTCCTACACATTTCCCTAAATAAAATCTCCAAAATTCTTAGTTCATTGTATGTCATAGTTCATTGTATTGATATGTCAAACTTTAATCTCAAGCAAATTCATTCATTGTTTTTTTACCAAAGTAAAGCTAAAGTACATGTCCTCATCCAAAGAATCAACATTCAATTTTCACTCAAATACACATTAAACAAAACATCCCCTAATTATTTTAAGTCCCCAAGAACAAGGTAGGTTCACATCATCATATGATTGTCCTGATTTTTTTTATGTTTATTTAATTTTGCAATTTTCTAATGCAACTAACTCCATAACTGTAACAACTGAAAACCCTTAAAATATTTGAAAAAATATACTCAATATATATTTATATATAGACTATAGTGTGTGTATGTGCGTGATCACATGTTCTACTATGGAAGAAGTTGGTTAGAGCATTTCTCAAGAATGGGATTTTAGTTTGGCATGTGCATGATGAGTTGAAATTGATTTAGATCAACTTATTAAATTCACTCAATATATGTTCAAAGAATCAGAATATGTGTTCATTATTTATAATTATGATTGCTGAAAACTTGTTGATATAGTTGCAAGAGATAGACGTTGAACTATAGCTTCTATATGAAACGACAAACGCGTTGTTGTCTGGTTTGTAAGCATCTGCATAGACGAAGCTAATTTTCGTCTAAGGTCGTTACAGAAGGACTGAATCCTACGTGTGAATTGTTATTAACTTAGGTGGCAAAAAGAATTATATCACTGTCCCTTTCATTCTATCTCACTACAAAAACCTAGTAATTTTACAACTATTACTAACTATACACCTGGGGCAGCGATGAGAGTAGCCGAAACACGAGAAGACGAAAAAAGAATGAAAGAATAAAAGAATAAAAAGGCTGCGACTTTCGCAAGAACTAATGCATGGGCAATCCAAAAAAAATGAAGGATATCATATCACTAAAGAAGGGCTCATGATCCGCGTAAAAATTCGAAAGCTGGATTCTCAAGAAGCTCTTCAGCGGGTTTTACGTTTGAGAAATCTTCCTGCCGGAAAGAATTGCCAATGTCTTCAACCGGGAACGGGATGCTGCAGTAAAAGATATAATAATGAATAGGTAAATATGATCGTCTTCTTTGTAAGATCATTGTTGTTGTTACAGAAGAAGCTCGTGTATTATCACTTCACCTCGAATTATCATCCAGCATATATGAATTAGTATCAGTATCAGCCTCATCAGAATCCTCTGTCATTAGCTTCTTCATGCTTGAAATCACCTATTTGAGACCCAACATTAAGTGTGGGATTACATAAACATGAAATAAATTTGATCGATAAATATAAACGATAGGGGAGAGAAAGGAAAAAATTACTTCTGGGTCTACGCTTGGTGTGTTCGAGTCATCATCGCCATAAATAATACAAATACGGTAAAGCTGATGAACGCTCAGTGTCTGGGCACAGAAAAAGACAAAATGGGAATATACGATCAGGTGAAGCAAAATATTTGAAACACGAAGAAACGAGACTTACTGGGCACATATTGGTAGTGAGATCGTCGTAGGTTATTTGCGACTTTTGCTCTATAACCTGCACAGGAGGCAGAGAATTTATTCTAAATCCTAAAACAAAATACGTTGTATCTAAGTATGCGTAGGTATATCAGAAGAAATTCACATAGAATATATAAAAAAACGAACACGTACCAAGAATCCTACAGCTTGTCGAACATGTTTCAACTCTTCCCACGATGGGCCAAAAACCTGTAAAAGAATTTAATTTCATGAATTCATTCCCTGCGTAGGTAGGGATACTCGATTCTACAAACTTACGCTGCATATGTTTTACCAAATACAACAAACGATAATATACCTCGTGTTCTTGTCCGCACCAAGTCTCTAGTTCATCTAACCCTGCTTTTATATACTCCCCGTTGCTAAATGTGCAGCACTCCTTACGGAGGAGGAGGCTGAGTAAAAGGGTCACATGGTTAAAAAAAGTCGTAAAAAATCTGGTAAATTTGAACTTACCTGTTGAAGAGCTCACTGTTTACATATGAGAAAACTTGCTGGGAAATATTTTGTACAAGGAAAGGAGGAACCTGAAACGATAATTATTGTAAGATGAAAATCGCAGGGGATTTAATTCTTTTAGAGATAGTGTATTGTTAGTTTTAACATACAAAATTATTTTTCAATGTAGCTAAAAGCCCATTTAGTCTCTCAACGATGCTTCCCCAATGGCCAGTCGGAGCGTCTGCTCTTGGTGTTGTCGGTGTCTGAACATAAAATTTATTCAGTCATGATACTGAAAACAAAAAGGTATGCTAAAAATAAACGGACATGCATGTAACCTGGATGCACGACGAAAGAAGAGGTGATAATTCATTCTTCGTATTATCGCGAATGATTCCGTAAATCTTCTCAACATATGCAGTTAGTTGTTGCTTGAACAGTAAAGCTGGATATTTGGCCTCAATCTGCCGTAGTAATCCTTCAAACCCGAGCTTTCTGGAAGAAGAGGATCCCCGAAAGCTCTGAAAACAAAAAACACGACGTAGATGTGTTAAAACCGAGTCATTTCTTATTTATATTTCTCCGTAATAAATAAGAAGTTTGTACTTGGGCCATCCTTCCGAAAAACGACGTAGGTTGAGGAGGCTTCTTAGGACTTGAAGAGCTAGCTTTTAAAGTGTGCTGAAGTAGAAAGAGTAGCGTAGATGTGTTGGAGAGCCAGTAAGCCATGTGGTCCATGTTTGACTCGTCCTGAACATAATGCAACCGATAATTTCAATAATTTGAATAGTCACAGCTTAATTAATTTAAACACTACGAAAAGTACCTCTATTGCTGAACCGATAATTTGAATGAGCCTATCAAATATATTAGTCCTTTCAGCTTCAAGAGACTTCCAGTGAACTAGGCATTTGTAAATGGTGAATGCAGCGACTGGTTTTCCTTCACTAAACCCGAGATTTTGTGAAATGCACGTAACTAGAGTGTCTACACTCTCCTGGAGAAAAAAATAGCCATTCACAATTCAGGGCTAAACCAACAGTAACAAATATTAAAACTAATAAAACGGAGAATTAAATTAGGCCCTCGAGAAGAAGAGAGATAATGTGCTACTAACATGTTATTTTGGAAAAACTCAAACCTAAGATAAACCCATCACCAGTTTCTTATACTTCAGTAGCAGAATGACAAAAAATGAAAACAAGAACAACGTTAAAATATCCAAAAGGAAAATAACATACACGATGCCTTTCTATATTGGAACTCTTCGTCTTGTCATAAGTTGCACTTGCACTGCTAAATCTTTTCATCGCCTTTTGGGGTTCCTGCATAGACAGCTTTTAACATTGTCAAGATATACAAAATGCATTGTATATCTTACAGATATAACAGATAATATGAAGGCCATCAAAATTGCTATTCGTAGAGTTCACTTACAGGTTCACCATTCTCCATAGGCTGCAAAAGTCGAAAATTTATAAGAATCAAAACCCCCCAAAAATACTAATAACTAAATAAATAAAGATATGACAATGTTTCCAACCTGACTGCTTAGACCAAAACGCCCGGACCCGGACATTTTTCTAGAAGGGGCATTTAACAAAGCTTGCTGTCGGAGAATATGGTCCTCGGTTTCTATATCTGATAATTTCTCTTCAACCCTAAAGTAGAAGGCAAAAGAATCAGTATAAGCCATAGTCATTAAATTCATGTGTTTGGAATAAGTACACTTAGGTTATTCAAGTGATTCAGAAGATAAAAAAATTACTAAAATAGCAACCTCTGCATTTGGGTCTTCAGTAAAATCATCTTTGACTCCGCCTCCATAGCTTGCTTTAGTCGATCCTCACTAAGCTTGTTTGTTTCTTCATACTTTTTCTCGGTCTCGTCTATTTTCTTTTCCAGAGAACTTACTAAAAGCTGAATCAGAATTCCCAATTTACTGTTATCTATTAAATGTTGCAAATACAGACCAATAAGATAAAACCTGAGTTGAAAATTTTAAAAACCCACCTTCAGCTTTTCATTTTCAGCTGCTAGTTTATCAACCAGGCCATGATCGATCACAGTCACCTCTTGTACACCAGGTCCAGGAGCGTCAACAGTTACTTTATTTGCAGCTTCGAGTTCGTTCATCGGTTGTTCTTTAGTTTCCTGAAACTCTTGCCTGTCAGGCACCTCTTTATTTTCAGCTTCAATTCCATTCATCGGCTGTTCTTTAGTTTCCTGAAACTCTTGCGCACTAGGAGCATCTTCTGCACCAGGTTCAGGAACATGAACACTTACTTTATTCGCAGCTACACGTTCGTTCATTAGCTGTTCTTTAGTTTCCTGAAGCTCCACCCGCATTTTCTCCAATTCAGATTTTAGTTCGGCAGATTCCTGAAGCTCCGCCCGCATCTTCTCCAATTCAGATTGCAGTTCGGAAGATTCCTGAAGCTCCGCCCGCATCTTCTCCAATTCAGATTTCAGTTTGGCAGATTCCTGAAGCTCCGCCTGCATCGTCTCCATATCAGATTTTAGTTTGGCACTTTCCTGAAGCTCCACCTGCATCGTCTCCATATCATATTTTAGGCTGGCACTTTTCTGAAGCTCCGCCTGCATCTTCTCCATATCAAATTTTAGGCTGGCACTTTTCTGGAGCTCCGCCTGCATCTTCTCCATATCAGATTTTAGGCCGGCACTTTCCTGAAGCTCCGCCTGCATCTTCTCCATATCAGATTTTAGGCTGGCACTTTTCTGGAGCTCCGCCTGCATCTTCTCCATATCAGATTTTAGGCCGGCACTTTCCTGAAGCTCCGCCTGCATCTTCTCCATATCAGTTTTTAGTTTGGCACTTTCCTGAAGCTCCGCCTGCATCTTCTCTATATCAGATTTTAGTTTGGTACTTTCCTGAAGCTCTAACTGCATCGTCTCAAGTTCAGATTTTAGTTTGGCACTTTCCTCCTGAAGCTCCGCGTGCATCTTCTCCAATTCAGATTTTAGTTTGGCACTTTCCTGAAGCTCCAACTCAATTTTCTCCAAAGCAGATTGTAGTTTGGCACTTTCCTGATTTTTAGCTTCCTCGATGTCGGCCTAAAACACGAACCCCTTTCATGCGTTATACAGACATTCATAAATTTCCCACATGAAATATATAAGCATGCGCAAAATACACATTACTCGCATGCGCTTCTCCATCTCCAGTTGGCTAGTCAGTTCTTTGACTTCCTCTTCCAGCCTGACTTTGGCTTCTTGGAGTGCTCCTGTTTCTCTTGCAGCCTGAGACAGGATCAGTCGTAAGTTGAATTGGCATTTGCCTTAGTAATAGAAACTAAAGGTTCAAACGAGCACGTGTTTTCCTCAGTAGTAGTACTTCGCTATGCAGAAGTGTGAACAGAAAACTCACCAATTTAAGCATTCTCAATTCTTCACGAGCCTTCATTGCTCTACAGGCACACTGAGCAGCAATCGTCGCTCTCTTGAGACTCAAATACCAACAGCAGGCCACGTGTCCTCGGAAACGACTCTTGAATACATGTCATCCATGCAGACGCATTAGTCACAACTTTAAATAGATAAGTTCCAATATAAATGTCTTATGTTTTAAGGTTGTATGAAACATAAGAAGACATCGTATGTAGCACATTCGGAAAATTGATGCTACCTTTACATGCATGATAATTACCTGGATGATGATGGCTGCTTTTGTTTTCCTTCTAAATTTGAGTTCATCACGAGCAGCCATACCCCTCAGTCCAGCTTGAACGAGAACAGCGGTAGAGTACATGCGGGTATAAGCTTTTCTAGCAAGAAATGTGCGTGTACCTTTCTGGGTTTTCAAAGCAGCAGCATTTCTCCTCTTGTTCTCATAAATATCGCGAGCACTTTGCCCTAACATCTCGAAAGGAATATAATCAACGGACTAAAGTAATAATTAAGGAATTTTTCTCGTACTTGTTGACACTCATGAAGATTAGGCAATACTCAATACCTCTACAGAAAGCCTGAATTTGAATCGCCGACAGGCGTAATGATACGAAGGATCTGCGTGCGAAATATTTACGGACGTTTTTCTGAATTATGCATGCAGATTTTCCAAGCACCAAGATCCTGTGGGAATCTAGTTCTGCCATCTGGCCAGCTCTCAGAAATACTTTTGTTTTACCAATCTGTAAAAGAAGAACTTACATTTGGTCTCTTAACATTACACTATACCATGATAACTGTGAATTTGTACGAAACGTGGATATAAATACCCATGTGAACGCCCACAAATGAAAAGTATAAGTACCTGATAACCTTTAAGGTCAACTTTCGCCAAAATCTTTCGACAAGCAGCAATGGCATCACCACTATCATAGTGTAAGGGAAAGAAAATCAATAATTATGATTGTCAATTTCATGCAACCCCAAGAACATGGGGATATTGTAAAAGGAATTATAAAATATTATATTAGATCGAGAGCTTGGGATAAGAATCAAGTGTAATTGGGTCATACCAATACTTACGTAAACACATAGACTTAAGCTTAGGCTCAGAGCGAAATCAAATCAGTTAGAAGTGCTAAAGGAAACGTTCAGTGGATATACTTGATTCTAAGATGATTGATGTGAAACCTAACAGTTCATTATGTGTTGTATAAAAATTCCTTGAAAAATCGATATTGCGGATTGAAATAAACTTGTCATCCAACTATATTATGGTTGACTTTAAAAGTTGAAGAAGGATTGAACAACCAGTCCAATGCATGTTTTAACTCCAAAATCATGATCTAGTATTAATTATCACTACACTAGACTTTGGTTTCAGGATTAACCTTCCGTTTACGACGCTAGGCTCAAGGATTTTGAATCTGATTTTGAATTCATCAAATGTTTTTCGAGTTGGAAATCCAGCACAACTTATCCTGATTGCTTCCATAACCCCCTGAAAACAATTTTCTTAATATCATAAATCCTTGTCAGAGCAAAATACCATTGAGGCACGACTAATGACACTATCAAGCGAAAAATAAACTAGTCACGACCAAATTCTCACCCCACAGCGAAGCTGCTGGAGAACATTAGAATTCTCAAAGATAGCAGGCTTTAGAAGATTATTAGGCTTCACACAGCGAACATAGTGTGGTTCTGTTGCACTAAGAGTCTCAAGCAGAGCTTGCAGTTGTTGCTGTAACATATACATGTTATATATACAAGTATATCAGGGATTAAAATATATTTGAACAAAGAAGGTAAACGAACCTTGAATTGAGAACCAATGGAAGAGAATTTTGATGATTTAGAAGATTCCTCGGGCAAAGGAGGGAAAAGTCCAGAGACGAACGAGCAATTTGAAGCACTGAGGAGAGCCTGATGCTCAGCAACAACGTAGTCCTTGTTCTTATCCAAAAACAATTCTGTCTGGTAAGTGACCTGCAATCACAGTGTGGTTGATGAAGTTCATATGAAGCAGCAAACACATCTTTCTAGCATACATACTATTTCAGTTTTATAACATAACATTTTCATACATCGCCTGCATAATGACAAATGGTGAAGTCAGTTTGGGACAACTTTGGCTTCACAAATCGTTTGTGGTCTTTGAACGTCTGGTACAGCTTCGTTGCAAATGTCTCATGGGTAGATCTTGGAAACATGCTACAAAAGACGTAAGTAATTAAGCCAAGTTAGTAAAGGGGCGCTTTCTTATAGATTCTATTAAGGGTCACATGAACTAGATTAAAAAACATACCAAGCTTCGTCAAGAAGAGCAATAATGCCACCAGGTTTCTGAGAATAACACAACCCATAATAAATTCACAAGTCACAAGAGAAAATGGAAAACTAATAAGATGAAATCTGTCATATAAATTAGCGGGAAACATTGAGGTATATGTGTTCATTTGAGTGAGGAGAGCCATATGCTTATTGGGTTGAGTTCTATGTATTAATGAGTGGGACCATTGAGGTATTTGTGTAAAATAGGTATAACCCATTGAATCCAAGAAAAAACTTAGGGGGGGGGGGGGGGGGGGGGGGTCGTGGGAGTAACAATACAATGTTTGAATTTGATTCTAAACTAGTCAACCTAGTCCAAAAGGATGTACAAGAGCAACACTACAGAAGCAAAAAAATAAAATGTTTGCAGCAATTCACAAATATTTACAAAATGTTTGCGTCGAATAACTAAAATGAGAAACTTCAGAAAAAATATGATTATACATAAATTACAATCAACTATGAAACAGAGAATGTCCAAACCTTTTCAATAAGATCAAGTATATCTTGATTATCGACAAACTCTATGTAACTCCAGTCAATTTCTTCTTTTTTATACTCATCTTGCTCCAGCTTGAAAACATGCTGCCAAAGAATAGCTAATGTCATCTTGATTCAAAAGTACTGCTCTCTTAGATATAGTTTAATCTTTAAATGTCAACCTTACTAAGAATGTAGTCTAAATATATGCACCTGATTGAAATGCTGCTGCAGTTTCTCATTAGTTAAATTTATACAAAATTGTTCAAAGCTGCAAGAAATAAATGTGCGAGAAATGTGAGCATTGAGCATCAAAAGAATCGAACATCAGATTTTAAGATGATCACGTATAATAAGCTGGATAAGAAGAAATAAGAAGACAGGCTAGAAAATGTAATAACATTGCAATAATTTTTCACATATATAAGTAAAGTAATTCCACTAAACATATATGCTAGTATGAATGTCACTGAGATACAGAGAAATATCACAAGTTACTATTATATCGAGACAAGGCCTGGAATAAAGCATTTATGACAAAGGTTACCATCATAATGAGGCAATAACAACGGTTTTATGCAGCACTAAGCAGGCTATTAATCTCTATAAAATGATGAAGATTAAGCATACCGGTTAAGCACCTGTTTGTCTTGAAACTCTCAAAGCCATAGATATCTAGCACCCCAATTAAATGTTTGGAATTAGCATCTTGTCCGATTGAATGGTTTAGCGTAGTCACGAGCCTAATCAGAAAGAAGTAGCGTCTGAGTAAAACATATAATATTGTAGTGGCAATGTCACATTTTTTACAACTTACCAATCAAACAATCTTGAGTAAACAATTTTAGCCAATGCATCTCTACTGGTTGCTGCAGCATCTGGATCAAGACTTCTTGTTATGGTCTCATCACGAGTCACGATGACACGTTTGCACAAGGAGTCCTCAAGTGATTCCTCATTGCACCTAAATATGACTTTCAGGTGAGGAACTTTCCTAACACCATAAAATAACGGAAGAGAAAGACAGAATATGGAAACACAGAAATTACTATAATAATTAAAATACTTACATTAGGAGATCAGCTGCTGTTTTGAGATGGAACTTAGACTGATCATCCTTGGGTTGTGAAGCATCACTTTCACTTACCTTAGCAAATTCAATATTACCCAAGTGAAGAATGGCAGCCACAACTCGAAAAATTGCATCCTGCAAATGGAAGTTTTACTACAATAGAGCAATGTAATTTAAAGACAAACGGCATCCATATATTGATACCTGCTTATCAGAACCAATCCCAACAACATCCATGGCCCTCCTTGTAGAATGATACTCTTTAAGCTCATCAACTCCGTCCAGTTCATAGCAATTGGACTGATTTAAATAATGAAATGTTCTTGGATTCCCTAATTTGTATTTTTCAATCTCCTGTTAGAAAGCAAAAGATGTTTTGGCAATTAAAGATCAGCATTTAAGTTAAAATCTTGGTGAAATATGAAAATGAAGATCACTACATAGATGGGAATAAGAAGCATTCCATAGAAATAACAATGTTACCTCCGGTGGAGCAGCACACAGCATATAAAAGCAGTGGTAGTTTCTTTCAGGATCAGACACTTGGCAAACGCGCGACCTTTCCAGCAAATAAGTTCTGATTGCAGCACCGGAAATTCTACCAGTGTTATTAAACTGAATCTCCACGAATTTTCCAAAGCGACTGCAGTGATATAAGCAAATAGCAAATAAATCTTCAAAGCAAAGTTCAAGAATCAAAATAATATATCAAATATAATATTTATGAATAAAAAAAATTATCTGACCTTGAATTATTGTTTCTTAATGTCTTTGCATTCCCAAATGCTTCCAAAACAGGATTTGACTGCAAAAATAAAATAAAAATAATAAGAAACAATGAATTGAGATATGAAAAAGGTAGTAAACTTAAACCGGAGATTTATTGTTGTTTGTTCATGTTTTTTTCCTTTTTCTCTTCTCTTCTATTTTTCTCCCTTGAGGGAACACAATATATACATCAATTATGAGGAATAAGAAATTTATATTACTCAGGCACAAACCTCAAGTACTTGCTGCTCCACACTCCGTCCCTCAACAGCAACTCTGCCTCCCATATATGCAAGATACTGCATAAGCATCTTAGTGCTTTCAGTTTTACCAGCTCCACTCTCTCCACTAACCAAAATTGCCTGGCTTATACCCTCGTTAACCATCTGTCTGCATTCACAAGTACAGTCCACTTGTTAGAGATGGACATTAAAAGAACAAGCAATGTTATCAATAATTAAAAGACACTGAAGAACACAAATATTACCTGTAAGCAGCATCTGCAATAGCAAAAGGGTGTGGGCTCAGCTCCCCAATCGCAACCCCTTTGTATTGTTCCATCACACTATTATTGTACAGATGAGGCAGCCGTTGGAAGGGGTTCACTGCTATCAAAATGTTACCTGTATAGGTCTGCACAACCCAACCTCTATTTTAGCTTCAAGAAATTATAGAGCACAAAAAACAACAGCTAAATATCAATATCACAAAATACCCATGACCATGAGGTTTATTCAAGTGTTAAAATTAAGGGGCTAATTGCAATATTAATATAAATTTGAAATGGCTTTTGAAATGTTTTTCGCGTATGAAGGGGTGAATGTAAGGCGAAATAATTTTTAGTTGTATTTTGAAAGTTAGTTGGATTACTTGTGATTCGGTCAAATCACAAGGGTATTTTTGTGATTAACTTGAAAAATTAGCTGTAGATTAGTTTATGATAGAGTGAATTAGTGAGTGAGAGAGGGGAGATTCAAATGACTTCAGTAAGGTTGTAAAATCCAAGAAAAAAATTGAGTGAACACTGCTCACATATATTTCATTTGTGTCGTATCTACATCTCAAATTGTACAGAACCCCTGGCTCGTGCAAATAAGCAAGCTTTGTCATATCATCCACGCCACAAGGAGGAGCATCGGGATCTTTTGGATATGCGTTCGCCACATTAGCTACGGCCTGCAAGGTAAAATATAGTGAAATAAGTGAGACCTAATCTTTATCCGAAAATTCATTAGCAGCAGCAAGCAGAAATAAGTAGTTTCAGATTTTGTCTTCTTTTTGATAAGATGTGTTAATTCATTGCTGAAGGAAAATAATTATAAAAGTACAATGGGGTGATACATTTAACTCAGATCCAATCAAATGGAAGCAACATTTATTCACTACAAATAAGAAAAGGATGAAGGCCTCTAAGAAAAAAATATGAGAAACGTAACTGATGATACGAAAGATTATAAGTTGCGTGTAATAGAATCCCAAAATGATATACTTACTGTCTTCCCAGATGTAGTAGTTATTTTGATCTCATCACCATTAACTTCCACAACCTCACCATCTAACCAAGCTACCTCAGGATCCTCCACCCACACTTGAGATCCAACCACTATACCGGCTGAAACAGTCTGAATTATAACAATCAAAGTTACATTTAATCGACATCTAATCTAAGAAGAGAAATTTGAAAAACACAACATAGCGATTTGGCAATTTATATCATAGGCAAAATACACGACAATTATCAAGTCTGCAACATCGGGTTCCATTCAAATATTGTACCAAACATATATCAAAAAAACTGTAAAATATAGCTTTATTTAATCACTCCAGCCATAATTATACAAATCAAAAGGGAAACCTCACAATTATGAACAAAAACAATTAAGACCAGAGCTCTCTAAGATTCGTATGCATTTATTAGACACATAATGACCTTGATTTACAAAGAATGATTAACACTAAATATATATTACTTCCAACACTCAATCTAATGTCTCTTCAATTTATCAAAACTACATAGTCTTTTCCACTGCATTCAAATAAATTCATGTGTCCTAGTCTACGGAATATAGTCATACGAAGTGGATACAGATTATTTCCGGTTTAAGCTTCACTATGTAGCTCAATCAACTTATTAAATCGCGTTGACTGGTTTTTGCTCTATAAATAAACCCCGCGACTAAACCGCACCAGCATATCCTTCATAATAAGCACATGTTGTAATATCAACCTATAATGAGAATATCAACCCATAATTCGAAAATGGAATCAGCACATTCCTTTATATTTCAAGAAATTACCACTATATCCCAGACTCTACTAATGGCTCTCGCGTTTCATGAACCAGCACACCATTCAATGATCAAAATTCACATTAACAGATAGACTAGCACACACAGCCAGAAGGAAATCGATTCATCGCAGGAAAAGCATACGCACTTCTCGAACCATACGAGTTTATGCACATATACTATCACACTTCAAAACACCCACAAAAATAACATCATGCCTGTGGACAAAATAAAAGTGCTGAAACAAAAATCCGTACCATTTCCTGAGTTGGAGGCAGTCAGACCCCAAGATAATTCTTCAAATGGCCAATGCGCGAGAACCCATCAAGAATTTCGTACACCCACAGTGTGTATCTGTGTGTAATCAACGAATACACACACTGGTGCGCCTCCTACACAATCGAATTTCTCCCCTGTTTTCCTCTCTCCCCCAACACCTCCTGTAACAACGCCTTGAATACGAGGAAACGATTTAGGATTGCGAGAATGTGGGTTTAGAATCGCAGACGAATCGACCGCATAAGATGCATTTTTTGAACCTGAAACCTCAATGCAGATCTCTCTGTGTGTGTGTGCGCGCGCGTGTAATGTGTGTGTTGATTACGAGAGGGCCGAAAAGACAAAAAAATCTGCAACTATTTTTCCTCGTCCCTGAGGAATGGAAAATGGGTTCCTCTCGCTCCTCTGTTTCTCTCTCTCTCTCTCACTCGTCCTTTCTCCGTATCCGTGCGATGTTTTTTTCTCTTTTCCGTTGAACGTCAAAAACGCAGGAAACGTAACAGAGAGAATGCGTAAACGCTGATGAGAGAGCTGTGATGTTCCTATACTACCCCTCGAGAATGTTTTATTTGCGGATTTCGAGTAGTACATATATAGTTGAATGGCTCGTCAACCTCTAACGGGCTCAGGCTCGGGCTCAGCTCAGGCTCGACCTCGATAATCATAAAAAAATATTACTTTCGGTCTAAAATTAATAGTCACACTTTATTTAAAATTTAAAAAAAAAAAGTAATTTTAAATCTTTTAAAAGTAATTTTATAAGATATTTTAAAATGTTTTAAAATTATTTTAAATTACTAAAAAAACATTAAGACGCTTTAAAATGTATAAAATGCATACCAAAAAATTTAAAAATTATTTTACTACAATTTAAAAAAAAATTAAGATATTTTAAATAAGTAAAATATTTTCAAACGCTTTACAGTATTTAAAATGTATTTAAAATCAATTTAAATTAATTTGAAACAATTTTAATTGTTAAAAATATATTTTAAATCACTGAAAATTTATTTTGAAATGCCTTAAAATATTTAAAAAGAATTTTGTATCATTTAAAAGTATTTTAAGACCCTTTCTGATGTTAAAATGATTAAAAAGTATATTTAACTAATTTAAAATTTATATTTAAAGTTTTCTAAATTTAAGTTATTTCAAAAAAACTCGAAAAATAATTTTAATACATTAAAAATGTTTAAAATGTATTTTACGTAATTAAAAAATAAATAAAAATTAGGTATTTTAAATTGTTTTAACATGTACACTTTATAATGTTTAAAGATGATTTTAAATAATTTAAAATTTATTGTAATACAATGATTTGGTCGAATTTTAAATCACTTAAAAATTATTTTAAAACAAATGAGTTGAGCATCAAAATTGAATTATACTTATTATACATATAAATATATAATTAATGATTTATACCTTAGACATGTGAAAACAAAGTGCTTGGGATGCAAATAAATATTTATAGACACATCCGTATTTGACCAAAATACGTTCAACTTGTTCTACAAACATAGCCAAATAAATATATCTATACATGTGTGTGTACGCTTCATCATCAGATAAACACAAAACATTTAAATAAGCAAAGTCTATATTAGACTGCGACATATATTAATATACTGTATGTATTACAAGTATAATTTGCCCTATAAATACCTTAATCAATTTCACATTCTTTCACAAGAGTACAAATATATATACAAAATACTATATAGTACTAATTAAAGTTACAATTAAGGATGTCTGTAGAATGTGAAGGTAAGAGCTCATGGCCCGAACTCGTCGGGGAGTGTGGGAACGTCGCGGTGGCAACAATCGAAAGGGAGAATCCTTTCGTCACTGCCATTATTCTGACGCCAGAAACTCTCCCCACTGCCGATTTCCTGTGTGATCGCGTGTGGGTGCATGTGGACGACAATGACAACGTTACTCAGATCCCTCGTATCGGTTAATTAGGGTTTAATTCAAAACTATATATGAGTCAATTGTTCGTGTTTGTCATGTCGTTCGTCGTGTAATTATTAAAAAAATTATAATAATGTATCAATAAAATGGAAACAGTGTGCTGACTTTTCTTTCGGTAACATTTCGATTTTCTAGCTCAAATGATCGAACGAGGAAGACTCGCGACAATAATCGTAACTAAAATTTGTCATAAACAATATTTTTTTAATTTATATTATTACGAGACTCGCGACAATAATCGTAACTAGAATTTACACCTTGAGAATAAATCGAATGATTAAAAATATTTTAAAACTATTTTGAGAACCTTTATAATTTTTTTTAAAAAAAATAAATTATTTAAAGACACTTTAAAATGATTAAAATATATTTCAAATTATTTAAAAATTATTTTGATACGCTTTAAGAAATTATAAGTTATTTATAATCATTTAAAATTTATTTTAAGACACTTCAATAATATTTAAAAATTGTTTCACATCACTTAAATACTATTTTTAAAATCATTAAATATGTATAAAAATTATGTTAAGATATTTTTAATTAAATGTTCAAATATATTTTATTTCACTTAAATTATTTTAAAATTCTTTAAAAATACAAAGAATTTCAAATCACTTAAATAGCTTAGTACTTGTTCTTTTAAACTTAATTTCAGTTCATTTCAGTTCAGTTAAGTTCAGACCAGTTCGCTTCATTTTTCAGCTTTGATTAAGTTCGTTTCTAAATAAATTAAAATAAATTAAATAAAAAATAATTTGAATGAATAATTTCAAGTATACTTTCTAGTTAATATATATATATTATTAATATTTTATAAAAAATATTTAATAATTTATAATAATTATAATTATTTTTATAAAAAAAATCAGTTCAGTAGATTTCAGTCCAAAAGAACATGTCCTTAATACTATATCACTTATACATAATTATAAAAATACTCTGAAATGTTTAAAAGGTACTACTTTGTCCCAGCTATATACTCCGCACTAGTTGACCAACACGTAGATTAAGTTCAAAGATAAAGTAGTTGTGAGTAGAGTTTCAAAAATAAGTAAAAAAATTAAAAATAAAAATAGTATTTTAAAGTATAAAAGTAAAATAATTATTTTATTTTAAAAGGGGTGGATAATTAGTTGAAATATTAAAAAAAAAAATGAAAGTTTAGATAGTTGGTATATTTTAATTAACATTTTTACAATATAGAGTAATGATTATTCAATAATTTTTTAAATTAAATTATACTCCATATTTTTAATGTGAAAGCAAAGTACGTGAATGTAAACAAATATTTATATACACATTTGACCGAAAATACGTTAACTTGTTCCACAAAAAGGCTGCTACGACTTGACATAGCCAAACAATGCATCAAAAACACGTGTGTCAAAAACACGTGTGTGCAGTGTGTATAGATATAGATATAGATATAGTATGTGCTGCATCATCAGATAAACCCAAAACATTTTAATTAATAAGCAAGTCTATATTAGACTGCGTTAACTACTAAGTATAATTTGTCCTATAAATACCTTAATCACATTCTCTACAATCTACATATATATCATATCAATCACAAGTATATATATATATATATATATATATATATTATATACACAAAAAATATTGAGGTTAATTACAAGGATGTCTGCTGAATGTGAAGGTAATTGCATGAAACACACAGACTAATAATGGTTGTCAATTGGTTAAATGTTGATTTTTCATGAACATTATGATCATGCATGTGTGCAGGTAAGGGCTCTTGGCCCGAACTCGTTGGGGAGTGTGGAAACATCGCCGTCACAACAATCGAAAGTGAGAATCCTCTAGTCACCGCCATCATTCTGCCGCCCAGAAATTTCCCCATTACCGATTACCGATGCGACAGGGTTTGGGTGTACGTGGACGACAATGGAAACGTCACTCGCGTCCCTAAAGTCGGCTAGGGTTTCAACATATGCATGTTGCTCGTCGTTGATTAAAAGCGTGTTGTGTGTTTTCGATTGAAAATTAATGTATTCGTGTGTCAATAGTTCGCGTTTTTTTCACGTGTTTTTCGTCATTGTATAATGTATCAATAAATGGAAACTGTGTGACTTATTCTCCATCATCTAAAAGCAGGAAATGTTACCAAATTTGGTCAATTTAACAATATTTATATTAGCAGATCGAATATATTCTAATATAAATTAAACTTCGGAAAAAAAATCGTAACTTCTTTCATTTAATTTATTATAATTAACGAGAGCCGAACACATCGACCAAACTCTCAAATCAAAGAAACAAAAAAACCACAATCTAACAATATATACGTCGCTGTAATCGTTGTACGACGACGCTTATAGTAAAATCAAAAAATTAAAATCAAAATAAAACGTAACGTATAAGGCGCAGGGCAATTATGTAATTTCGTTCAGTTCTTGTCGCCCATTCCCAACGTGTTCTTCACTCCATCGATCGCGCCTTGAGCCATGTTCGCCACTTGCTCTCCGGTCTGTGCATGGTGGTACGTATAATAAAATTATTAAAAACAAGAGAAAGTGTAATTTCTGCATTTTGTGAGGACTGATGTGTAATAAGTGGGAAATTCGATATCGAACCTGCTGGAGGAATCCGGCGCTTTCCTCCTTGCTTTGTTCGGTCTCGGATTGGGTTTTGCCAGCGGCATCGCAGGCCTTGTCGTGGGCCGCGCTCGCCGTGCTCTTGGCTGATTCCGTCCATTCTTCGGCTTTGCTCTGCATGACATAAGCAACGACACGTGTTCAAATGATTCGGTGCATGATTGTAAGAATGAATATATATACCTCGGTTTGGCCGTGGTTTTGTCCTGCATTGAATTGAGCGCTCGACATCTTCGATAAAACTCGAAAAGAGTGGTAGAAAGCTGAGTTTTTTTTTTGTTTGGTTTTGGAATGTATGAGAAAGTTGTTGCGATTGTTGGTTGTGGAATGTGTGTGGTTATTTATATCGTTTATCGACGAATGGGAGGACGACAAGTGTCGTGTTTTTGGTGTGGTGATGCGTGGATTGCGCCTTCAAATTATATCCTCACATTTGTTCTAAAAAGGGGCTTGTTACAAATTACAGCTAAAATGTGTAGCTTAGAAGGTGTTACAAAAAATCTACTAATATTCAATTATAATAGAATAGATATAAATAATAAGGGCAAAGAAGAAATTTAACTTAAATGCATAGTAGAATCAATATTTATTTAAAATTAGCAAGTAAAATATTGAAGTATGAAAGTAATTATTTAATATTAATTTACTCATTTTGCTTCAACTAATTATACACATTTTTTTTTTTTTTTTTTTTTTTTTTTTGCATTTCACAACTTAATATTACATACTTTAAAAAAATTGATTTTTTTTCCTTTTTCACATAAAAATACTTTAATCTTATCCATTTTTTTAATTTAAAATATATTTTTATCTTTCAATTTTGGTCAAAAAAAGTCAAAATATAATATTTTAAATAATTTATGTATCTATCAAATAGTTTAGATGAAAATAGTAATAAATAAAATAATAGTACTATTAATTTAATATTTGTAATTGGATCATCGAGCAAAATACAGCCCAGTTGGTTTTCCGGGCTCTACATACATAGCCAGCTCTAGGCCCACACGGGCCTACTGGGGTTAGTGTTGACAAGTGGGTAAGTTTACCCCCTAACTCAAAAGTTACTTTGGTCCATTCGCATGATTCTTACAATATTAGGGGGGCAATTGGAGGATATGGCGGGTTTGGGGTGCCTTTTGATAAATAACTAATAGTACAAGGGCTTAAACTTAAATTCACCGAATACTTAATTATTAAATCACTTTCTCAACCTGAAAAAAAAAACAGCTCTCTCAGCCTCCACCCAGAATTTCCATTCCCTCATTCCATCTCTACCCCTGCCTCCGCCATCTCCCTCCGGGTAGATTGAGGAACCTTCGACCCGACCCGAATCCGAATCTGTACATAGAACCCAACCGGGAAGGATACCGGAAATAAAAGCCTCGAATTGGATTCGATGAATTGCTGATTTGCATCGCTGAATTCTGTTTTTAGCATGAGATCATCGTCGATTTGGACGGCGAATTCCACCGCATCCGCCCCGACGTCGGATTCCTATCAGCTGGCGCCTCCGCCGATGGGCCCTCCCGATCAATTGATTTCGATTCGAAGGTTCGATTTTGCGCCCTAAACTGCACCTCAATTTTGCATTTTTCGAGCGGGGATTTTGGTCTTGGGAGATTGGTATCTATATTTTGGCGTGATCGGTTCATTATTGAGCTGCTTTTGGTTATTTTTGAGCTCTGGTTGTTACTGCTAATTGAAATGCTTTATGTGGATGAATTTGTTTTGCGACTGCTTTACCTTGTGGGAAATCTGTGAGGCTGTTGAAGTGCTGATCTACCCAGTTTAAAACCATATTTATGAAATTTGTATAGATTGTCATTTTGATGTTTGAATGTTTAGTGTCTTCATAGAGATGAGTTGGTTGGAGTTATTATTTGGTTTCTACCCATTAAAATAACAAATAAATAGATTCGATTGAGAGGTATCCATGACCTGAAACTGGTGCTACGTTCTTGGCTTTTTGCTAATTGTTGTTTTAACTTTTAACTGTAATTTTGAGCTAGTTTAGGTACTTAGGCGCACCTGCTTACATTTATTCTGTGTTTTATTCTGTGTTTAGTGTGTTTTATATGTCAGAGGGTCATTTAGTTATTTGACTTTGAATGCTGAATTCTGCTTGCAGTAATGTGTTTCAATTGTTAGCTCGAAGAGAGTTATCTCCTCAAACAAAACGGTCTTCCAAAAGATTTTGGGGCAAGGTGTCCGTTCCCTGTAGTGATTCATGTGGAACTAAACGTGAATCAGCGAATGATGTGAAACAAGAGCTTCGTTCATGGTATCTTTGTTTATGTGGTTCATTGATGATATTTAGTATTTACGCTGCTGTAAAGAGTGATTGATTTCTAAAAATAATTGTTTGGGTTGCAGGGTAGAGGCTGAGTCATTGCTACATTTATCAGCCAAGTATTGTCCTCTACAGCCTCCGCCTAGGTCAACGATTGCTGCAGCCTTTAGTCCTGATGGAAAAACGCTTGCATCAACACAGTAAGTCTCTATGTTTGTTCACATATTATGTGTATGTGCATATGCGCATTTTTTTCATTGGTTTTTTGAAACTTTTGCCATTTTTTTTCGGTTGGCAGTGGAGACCATACTGTAAAGATAATTGATTGTCAAACTGGAAATTGCTTAAAGGTCTTGAGTGGTCATCGCAGAACACCCTGGGTGGTAAGGCTTTCTTCTCAATTCTCATTCATTATCAAACTTTTAGTAAGTACGATCTCATTGCATTTATGGATGATCATTTAGAACCTTAACTTATATATAGAAGAGAGTAATAAATATAGTGCGAGTGAACTTAAAAACTCCTTGTTATTGTTTTACCTTTTATTCTACTCTTTTTTTCTATTTTAAGAGAATACTGTGAAAAATTGTTTGAAATATTGGAAATAATTTTTGGGAGTGTGATATTTATGATGATGATATTTGATGCCATGGTTTTGTAGTAAAACCATGTGACTTCTGCAGGTTAGGTTCCATAGTTCTACAGGTTATTTGATGATATTTGATGCCATCGTTTTTGGGAGTGGCATATGACCTAACCTGTAGAAGTCACATGGTTATTTGACTCCATAGTTCATTGTCATATGATTTCTGTAATTATAATTTGTAACAAATAACAATTGATGTGACGTGTTTTTAGTGAAATTGCAATTGAATGTGATTGATCATTAGAAATATGAGAAAGCTAGCATATTTTCTGATTTATTTAATCTACCTATTGTCGGGGCAAACAAGCGTCTTGGAGCATTTTTTATTACACAAGTCATTCACAACAAAGAGCATCTGTAATAGCTCGTGTTAAGTTCTTGAAGTTTCTTTACCCATCAGAATATGGAGAACTGGCTGATCTTTTTTGGCTCAAACTTGGTCAAATGTTCAGCATACAATTCTTATATGGTCAACTGACGTTGTGATGTGACTTCTGCAGGTTAGGTTCCATCCACTTTATCCTGAAGTTCTTGCAAGTGGAAGTTTAGACCATGAAGTTCGACTATGGGATGCAAAAACTGCAGAGTGTACAGGGTCACGCGACTTTTGTAATTGCTTAAACTCTGAGATTTCAAGATTTTTTTTCCGTGTCATTAGCTTTAACCTGTTTAATATGGCTTCTTGAAATACCCTTCTATGCAGACCGGCCTATAGCTTCCATTGCCTTCCATGCCCAGGGGGAAATTCTGGCAGTAGCGTCTGGACACAAGGTTATAAACTTATAGTGCATCATTGCTTTTGGTTTAGATTTGGCGACTACACTTTGTTAACCTTTTCTTTTGTGGCAGCTATATATGTGGCATTATAAAAGGAGAGGGGAGGCTTCAGCACCTACAATTATATTGAAGACACGCCGTTCACTCCGTGCTGTCCATTTCCACCCACACGCTGCTCCATTTCTTCTTACTGCTGAGGTATTGATTCAGTGTTAGAAATTTTGTTCTCGTTGTTCAGTTTAAATAGTTTTGCCTCTTTCCAGGTGAATGATCTCGACTCATCAGACCCTTCAATGACGCTAGCAACTTCACCCGGCTACTATCGCTACCCTGCTCCCACTATTTATTTGGCGGATTCTCATTCGAATTATCGAACAAATTCAGGAAATCCGCTTCCTATCATGTCTATACCATTTGTACTCTGGCCGTCAATTGGCCAAATTGAAGGGAATTCAACATCCCAGCAGAATGACGTGCACATGGGCTCTAATCCTTCAAACCAGAGGGCAGATTCTTCTGCTTCTGTGCGCCTTCTCACATATTCGACTCCGTCTGGACAGTATGAACTTTTGTTGTCTCCGGTCGAATCTAGTAGTAGCCCTCCTGTGCAAGGTGCCCCACAAAATGATTCTTCGACAAGGGGAACTCAAAATGCTGTTTCTCAGCATGAAATGGTGACAGATGTGCAGCCTGAAGAGAGAAACAATCAGTTTTTCCCATTTAGTGATCCAGCATATTGGGAGCTACCGTTTTTGCAAGGATGGCTTATTGGTCAAAGCCAAGCTGGCCAACGTGCTATAAACTCACAAAATGGAGTTTCTAATGAAGTTATACCCTCACATAGTTCCACAGGGAACCAATCAACAGGGGTTCCTCCGTTGATCCCAAATCATGTTGGTAATTTAATGGTTCCTGACAGATCTGGTCCACGCCACCAGTATTCACGGTCCCGTACAATACCAACAGATCTTCCTGGTAATAGTGCTGCTTTTAACAACATTCGTTCCGAGCAGAGTAATTCACAACCTTTCTTGAGTCAAATCCAAACTGAGGTAGCCACATCACTGGCTGCAGCAGCAGCAGCTGAATTGCCTTGCACTGTAAAGCTTAGAATATGGCCTCATGATCTCAAAAATCCTTGTGCACCTCTTGATGCAGAAAGATGCCGCTTAACGATTACACATGCTGTACTTTGTAGGTATGTTAATTTGTTTAGTATCCGTGCCTAATTTTCTATGTGCTTTAAAAAAATGGATTATCGTTGTGTAACTTGTGTTTTAGCAAAGTGAGATGCATGTACTGCTTTCCTGAAGCAACTGTCAAGGAATTCGTAATTATGATTTTACAGTAGGAATGCAGAGTTTTATCTTCCCTTATTCTTGTAACTGTTGTGTTTCCTATGCTGACGCCAAATAAAACTTTGTAGTGAGATGGGTGCTCATTTTTCACCATGCGGAAGATTTTTAGCGGTCTGTGTAGCATGTATCCTACCAAACATGGAAGCTGATCCAGGGTTTCAAGGTCATGTCCAGGCCCAACACAATTTTACAGCGGCCTCGACATCTCCTACAAGACACCCAATTTCATCTCATCAAGTTATGTATGAGCTAAGGATATATTCTCTAGAGGAAGCCACGTGAGTTCTTATTTTCCTAAATTGTTGTCTGCAATTTACATAATTATTCAAATCTCGCAAATTTTCTCTAAGTTGATGACGATTCGTTTCAATCAGATTTGGCTTCGTTCTTGCATCTCGTGCTATCAGAGCTGCTCATTGTTTGACTTCAATACAGGTCAAATCGTATGCCACTTTTAATAGAAATATTTAGCATGTTTATTTATCTCCAGTCCTGTTCTTATTGCAGTTCTCTCCTACCTCTGAGCATTTGTTACTTGCTTATGGTCGACGTCATAGTTCACTTCTTAAAAGTGTTGTAATTGATGGAGATTCCACAGTACCTATACCTATTTACACTATCCTGGAGGTGAGATGCCCCTTTGCAATATGCTGTTTTTTAGTGTTTTTTCCTCATTGCTTACATATTTGTGTCTTATAGGTTTATAGAGTTTCTGATATGGAACTTGTGCGAATACTTCCAAGTGCAGAAGACGAGGTTAATGTGGCTTGTTTCAATCCTTTGGTTGGAGGTGGTCTTGTATATGGAACCAAGGTAACACAAATGTTTATCTGTATATTTTCTTAATCTTGCATTTTTATTATTGTATGTAGACTAGACTTTTCTTCTAAAATTGTAGGAAGGAAAGCTGAGGATTCTTCAATGTGATGTATCCCATGGATTTAATAATGAAGGCTCGTGTGTTCCTCACGATACCATGATGGAGGTATGTAGAAGCACTAATTTTCAGATGAAGGATGCATTTATAGTTCCACTGTCTTTTTTCTTTACATTAAATATTTCAGATGAAAAGATGTTGATTAGATACTTGTTGTACAACCTTTGGTAAAAAGATGCTCAAAGTTTGTTTATAGTGATATTTCCCACACCTAAATAAACTAAAAAAATACATGGCATAGTATTTCAGACTAACACGAGTGGTTTAGGTTTTAACCGGTTGTTTATATTGTACTCCGTATATAGTACTTTGGTTCCTTTAGATAAGCTTAGGCTTTCCTTTTTTGTTTGAAGGTTCCGACATATGCATTAGAAGGCTGATTATTGTTGAGCAAAGGCGACATACTTGGGCACTACACAGCCTGATCAAGGTCGGTTCATTAAATTTCCATCTTATATTACGAGATACTTTGCACAATTGCAGCAATATTATATAAAGGGTCTCTCTGCGAATTGGATCTAATAATATTTACTCCTACCTAATTTAGTAAACCTCTTGAGTGTACTAAATTTCTCAATTGACGACGCGTCGTTTTTTGTGTTGTCAGGGTGAGTTTGAAACAATGTTCATCAAGTTAAAAGATTAGCTTAACATCTCTAAAGATGAGTTATTTATACGGAACAATGTAGCTCGTTTGCTTGCACGAGAAGCAGAAGGGCTCCCATGTGTACCATTTTATGCACAGGCATTCTGGAAGATTTTATTTATGTTTGTTAGATAGCCGTGTCCAATGCTGCTGCTGCCATTGCTGCTAAGACTTTTGAAACGTAAAGGTCACCCGTTTACAGACTTATGAACTCTAATGTACAATAGGTGAGGATTGCAAGCATGGGATAACTAATTACTCTCTTTTTTTTGGCTTTTTTTTTTCTGAAAAAGGAAAATGTGAATGGCTTTGTTGTTGTATGTATATTAAGCAACTGGTAATGAAAAGGATTGCTACATTTTTCTACATTTTGTTATCTTGTGCTTTTGCATGTTCAAAACACAATCCAATTTTATATTTTTATTCATTGCGATAATTAGGTTCTTATTTATTTACGGAATGATTAATATGATTCGTGTGTCAAACTAATAATTTTTTGTTGATAGTCGACTCAAAACATTCGATTCTTCCTACAAACACTTCCTCGATTTGAGCTTGTCAAAGTTTCGATTTTCCCTACAAACACTTTCTCGAATCGAGCCCTGTCTAAGTTTGCTTAGTATGGTTTACCAAAAGGCACTCGTTGAGTAGTCGTAAAAAAAACATTGACACAACTTGGGCCAAACCTAAATTGCACAATTAGGGTTTCATCCAAACTGATATATCAAGTGCTCAATTAGGGTTTCATCCAGCCATGAATTGATCAATGAATAAGAAATCCCCAATAAAATATCATAAAAACACGAAATTCATACGATGAGAACCCAATAACATCGTCTATCAACAGTAACGATCAGGAAAAAAACATGAAATTAAACGTGAGAACGAATTACAGAGAGCAGCGCGCTGTCATCAGTTGATATCCCCGTCGTCGAAATCGTCCTGGAATGAATTGAAGAAATCGGAATCAACGAGGCGGTGGAGGTCGAGGATAGGGCCCTCGCCGAAGAGATCCAAGGAGGAGTCGACGTCGTCCACATCCATCGCCACCGAGACGCCGCCGTTATGATCCTCTGCCTCGCCGAAGTAATCCATGGCCTGTGTCTTCATTCCTCGCTTTTTTCCTTTTCTCCCAACTCTGCTATAATCTGCTTCCAGAAAATTCTCATATCATTATATACTACATCAATATTCACGCGCTGTATTGGGCCTACGTAATATGAGATAGACTCGGGCCTGGTACTGAGGTCACAGCCCAATTTAATTTTTCGATGGGCCTCGGCCCAAATTGTTTGCAAATATTTAAAAGTTTTGGGAAAAAAGTTCTGGGGAATTACTCGAAGAAACCATCATAAAAATTTAAGCTTGATTGAACGGAAACGAAAACTAAACGTAAACGAACACAACAACAACGAAGCCTAAACAAACAATTTACAACAAAAGAAAACACAAGAATCGAAATCGAAGAAATCAAAAACTTACCGTAGTCCATGATTTGATGAGATATTGTGCCTTCGCCTTACTTGATAGAGGAAGGCGTGCGTCTTATATAGTAAGACGAGAAAGAGAGTCCTAATCCTAAATCGGTTCAAATTAATGTAGTTTCCAATAATAACAATTTTGATCTAATAAAATATTAAAATATTATTTCAAAATTTATTCATTAAATTGCATGTTTCCTCTTAAGTGCACATATAGGTTTTAGGTATATATATTATGTGAATCAAATCCAATATTAAGATACGTAAATAGGAAAATTCCTATTGTTATAGTAATATCTTATTCATCTTTTTTGTTTAATATTTATAAACAAAAATCCGCTGTTATAGTTGTTTTCAAATAAATTGAATTCTCGAATAATTTATTTTATTTTTACAATAATAAAAAAATATAGTATAATATAATTGTGACTGTGCATTTAGATAAGAGAATTGTGGCAATGGCGCATGTAATGTGTAATGGCAAAGCTTGGTTTTCATTCACACCCTACTTTATTTCTTCTACATACCCAAATCCAAAACCCCCTTTGCCATTTCCATTGCCGCTCAATTTCCATATCCAATCATCGTCGTCATCATCATCATCATCATCATCTATCTTCATGGCCGAATCATATTTGCAGGTCTCGCAAGTGGGACCCCAACGCCGAGAACTTCAATTCCGAGCAAACCCAGGATCTTGATTACAGCGTGGACCAGTGGTTTGATGTTCTTGAGGACTATGTTGACAGCCTCTGGATTTTTAAGGTTCAAAGATTTGATCTTTCTTGTTTGTTTTGATTTTTAAGATTAAATATTTGATCTTTCTTGTTTATTGTGATTTTTACAATGTGGGTTTAGTGTGGATTTGGATTTCGAGTTGTTAAAGTAGGTTTCCTTGTGTGTGTTGGTAGCATCTGGATATTTAAAGGTTAAAGATTATATCTTTCATGTTTATTGTGATTTTAATTAAGAGTAATAAAGATTCGATCTTTCTTGTTTATTTTGATTTTTATAACGTGGGTTTTGCGTGGATTTGGATTTTGAGCTGTTACAGTGGTGGGTATCCTTTAGATTTTTTTATGTGTTAACATTTTGAGTCCATACAGGTTTTTGGGTCCTTCGGTTGGTCGCTTCCGTTTATCCTGTCGTCGCTTCTCCTGTCGACCGGTCCAAAGGCTTTTCTCATGGCATTAGCCCTTCCTCTAGGGCAGTCAACACTCACATTCGCTTTCCAAAGGCTTTTAAACAAGGGCAAGGCCAAGCCGAGGCTCAAGCACAAGCCTAAAAAGGGAAAATCTCGCGCGTATTATGGCTCAAGGAAAGGGACATTAGAAGGAATCGCCGAATGGATTGGCGGTGAGAAAAGGGCACGAAAGAAAAGGAAAAGATACCAAAAGACTCCAACTTTCAATGGCGATGTTTCTGTTAGCAGTGGCAATGGGCGTAGGTCCAATTTCGGTGGGTGGGATGAGTTAGACGAAGAGATTGAGTCGAGTTTAGGATCAACTACTTCTGATGGGGACCCGGAGAGAAGGGTAAAATAGGGAGATGGAGCAAAATGTGACAAAACTCTATTGCTGAGGTTCTTGAATACTACCATTTGATTAGCATATGATATGAGTACCTATTGTGTTTGCTCATTTGCTCATGTTACATTAGACACATCCAAAATGAAGTAACTTCGAGTAAAAAAAAAAACATGTAGTGTTACAATTCTTGCATTAGTCTCTTATTTACTTGTTTCACGTAGAGCTGCAAACGAACCAAGCGCAGTCGAGACTCGAACTCGACTAGCATTTCGATCTTTCGTCCAGCCGAATAATATAATTTTCGAAATAGTGTCCCATCTAATATTTGGCCTAATGACATACGAGTAATTATATCAAGATGAGTCCAAATTTCCCCCCTAAGCCAAAATTCACATATTTCCAAAAGCAAAATCCACAGTATGTGATGCAACTCCTTTGTCCCACCAGAGCCCTCTTCTTCCACACCAGAAGGGCATTTTCGTCCATGGCCACCTCGCCCCCTTCCGCCGCCGTGACCACCACCAAAGCCAGATTGAGAGGAGTGGTTTTCGACATGGACGGAACCCTAACGGTCCCCGTCATCGACTTCCAGGCCATGTACAGAGCAGTGCTCGGCGAGGAAGAGTACTTGAGACTGAAGTCGGAAAACCCACCGGGGATCGATATCCTGCACCACATTGAGAAATGGAGCCCCGACAAACAGAAACGGGCGTATGCAATCATCGCCGATTTCGAGAAACAGGGCTCGGATCGTCTCCAGATTATGCCAGGTTCTCCATTTTTCTTTTTTCTTTTTTCTATTTTTTTATATGACATGGAAATTATTTGTGGGCATTGCAAAAAAATAATCTTTATTGGGTTTCTGATCTGTAGTTTTCAGCATTTTGTAAATGATGTTTTTTTTGTTGTTGCAGGTGCTTCGGAACTTTGTGGATTTCTTGATTCAAGGAATATTAGGTAAGGTCTTTCTATATAGCCGAGTTTAGTTTAGGCGTTTGACGTTTATTCGAGATTGCTTAAGCTTACGCCGTTGTTTCATTGGCTGTGTTCTCGGCGGATTTTGATTTTATTTCCTCTTCCATTTTGATTTGAACCCGTATTGTGACATATTATAAAGATGTATTGGATTTTGTTGAAATTATATGGTGTACTCCTATATTTCTGTGAATTTTTCGACTTTGATCTTGTACAATCGTCTCTAGTGTCATATCACTCTGTTAGAGTTTGGCTTTTCACCCATGATAATATCGTTGAATTCGAAATATTTAAAAACTTTTATGGATGTGTTCTTTTTTTTTTTTTTTGTTCTCCGGGAGTCTTTAAGTAAACCGTGTAAAATCTTTCATTCTCTTGTGTTGTCATTTCCAGAAGAGGATTAATCACTAGAAATGTGAAAGAAGCGGTTGATTTGTTTCATTCACGGTTTGGGGTAAGCTTGATACTGCTTCTTTTTTTCCGTCTTTTTTTTCTTCAAGCGACTTGTTCATCTATTATTTTTACAGGCCTTTATACACGATTAACTCAAAAAAATTGTTAGTGATGCAGTTTGAAATTTGTAGCATTCACTTCTCCGTTGCAGATATTATTTTGTCCTGCATTAAGCAGGGAGTTTAGACCCTATAAACCGGACCCAGCTCCACTGCTACACATATGTTCGGCTTGGGAGGTGAAGCCTAACGAGGTCATTATGATTGGTGATAGTCTTAAGGATGATGTAAGTTCTCTTTTTTCCATACACTAATCCAAGTCAAATCCCTCCGAGTTACGACTTACGTCTAAATATTTTTTCCCTTAAGCTTGCTTTGTCTTGATTCATTTGCGATTTTTACAGGTGGTCTGTGGGAACCGAGCGGGAGCTTTTACGTGCTTGCTTGATGAAACAGGAAGGTACGATTCTCTGGATTACCAAAACGTGGAATTAAAACCTGATTACAAAGTGTCTTCTCTTGTCGAAGTTCGCACACTCCTGGATAGAGATTTCGACCTTTCTCCTTGATCTCCTGAAATGAAAAATGCCGACCTACTTTTGTAAGCTCTTATTTCCCTCTTTTGTATCTGGATATAAAATATTTCTTTGGTGAATAAAATTAGTTTGGATCTTCTCTTCGACTTTGACTTTGACTTCGAGAATGGGACAATGTTGAGTGACTTTAAGCGAGGGAAGCAGGGGCATATAGATCAATAATTATAAATATGGGATGGTTATTAGTAACTATCCCTAAAACTAGGTAACACTTTGGTACAATAATAGCTAGGAGATGATAAGTTATTATGTAAACATTTATTTTTTGAGAATACATTTTACAAATTGTAATACTCAAAAAATGAGAGAAAATTACCCTCATACCCCCTCATCAGAGTTAGACCAAGTTCCCTAGGCCATAGAAGGCATGGAAAAATTATTTCCTAGAATATATTTAAAAACTCGTTGGTTCTCAACTTTTTTTTATCATTCAAAATTTTAGAAGCCCGAGTTAAGTAAACACGATGAAAGGTGGTGCAAGCTCAGTAGAAACTTGAAGCTAAATTGTTTCCATGGAATTCATCGAAGTCCCACAACCCATCCCACATCATGCTATCATCCTCACTCGAGGCCATCGGCACTGTAGTGCAGTTATCGATCATAGAGTAAATGAGTCCTTCCTCGTCATTGGGTAGGCTCGGAAGCATGATCTCCTGCCTCCCCTCGGTGAAATTCACCCCTCTATTGTCGGTTTGATCCTGTTGTTGTAGTAGCTGTTGTTGCTGCTGCTGCAGCTGAAACTGTTGCTTCCTGAGCAACCTAGCCTTGGTTTTTTCGGGGTTGTCCGAGGGCGATTTGGTCTTTTTCTTGAAATGAGTCCTCCAGTAGTTCTTGATCTCGTTGTCAGTTCTCCCCGGGAGGCACCTTGCGATCGTCGACCATCTGCGATCACAAAAAACAAAATAAAAATGCAATCTTTTGAAAATAAATTCCGAGACTGATGAAGTTCGATGCAATTACGAATCATCAGTACCTGTTTCCCCATTTAGCATGAAGTTCGAGAATGAGCCTCTCCTCGTGAGGGCTAATCTGTCCTTTCTTGAGGTCCGGCCTCAAGTAGTTCACCCACCTCAGTCTACAGCTCTTACCGTTTCTTTTCAACCCTGTCAAAAATATACGAGAAATCGAGAATTATGATCTGCAGAGTCGAGCAAGTTGCTCGAGTGCGCAAAAAAAAAAAAACCTGCGAGCCTAGCCACATTATTCCACCTCCCATCGCCGTGCAACTTGACATACTCGATCAGCAACCTGTCTTCTTCGACAGTCCACGGCCCCTTCCTCCACTCCTCCTCCATCGCCCCCCATCCCATATCCTGAGCCATCACTCCCCAAGACATTTCTGTATATATGTATGTATGTATGTATAGGTTGTAATAATCTTTTAAGGTTTTTTTTCTGCTGAGAATTTTGTGACACAGTTATGGTGTTTGTTTTTGCTGCTTATTTATAGTGGGCACTTCATGCACTCATTCCATCAGTCAAATTTGATGTCCTAATCAAATAATCACACACTCACCTCATCTTCACATTAGTTTTAAGATTGTAGAGCCATAGGTTGAGCAATAACTTGGTGAAATGACTGAAATGCCCTCGTGGGGTGATCTTTTTTTCTTGATTCTCAGATTTTTTGAAATGATCACCAAGTAAGTGTTATTAGAATGTAGTTACAGTATTTAATTATTTGAAGGTGCCCCTCTTCTACAACGAGGGACGGATGACACTCGAGTCGTTGTGAAAAACAAATACTCGTTCTATTTAACGATTTATAGTTGAATTTCGCGCCTTTGTTGTATTTGAAGTTTACTTAACAACTTAATATATTGTAGCTTTCAGTTGAGTTAATGTTACGCAAATATAAATAACAGGATCTTGAATACGTTTTGGTTTATTCTATACTACCCTAATAGGGTAGTGCACTAATCCACCCAAAATGTAACATGTGGCTATTAAAAAAAAAACCAATGAAAAAAATAAAAAAAACTAAAGTATGTACACATGTAAATGTGTGTATGGAATTAGAGTAGTATCCTTTGGTTAACATAGAATTAACATAAGTTTTGCACATTTTAGATTCTGGATGAAGGGCAATTAAGGAATAAAAAGATTTGCTAGTGAAAGATTATTGTTTGTTGAGATGTGCTCAAAAAAATTCTAGTACATAAAGGGCACGTAGAAGCTAGAAGAGTGTAGGTGTAGACACATACGAATAAAACAAACAAATAAATAATATAGAAATATTTAAGCATATTAAATTTAAAAAAATGTAATTTTATTTGGTGGTTAATTCTTTAATCTTGAAAACAACGGCAGCCCCAATTGTTGTTAACCATGTGTTTAAGGAGATAGATACATAATGTTGCATGCACGGTAGCTAATCACCTTAATTAACTAATTTATCTTCGTGTTAGATTAAATATATGTTTTTCTTTTCTTTTTCTACCTGTTAAGCTGTTACTAATCTGAGTAAAAAATGACACTTTTTTTTTTCTCTTTTACTACTAGTTATTATCACTCGTACTGTTCTAGATAAGTTGATACATTTATTTAAAAAAAAAAATGTACACCGTATCATCAATTTTGAATAAGAAATAAATTTATTTTTTAAATACAACTCAAGTTGATTATATATATACATTTTAAATAAATTATTTTTTAATTTTAGATTGAAAATCTTATAGGAGTGAGTATATAGACAAAAGCAATAGGAAGATACAAAAGTTGCAGAAAAGAGTGTGTGTAGTGGAGAGCGATTTGAATGTTTTGTAATTTCAATGTTAAGATCATCCATCATCACCACCATTGATGATGTCATGCTCATGTCCCACAAGCTTTTTCTTTCTACTATCACCATTATACATTAAATAATTTAAATTAACCAAATAAAATTTTGAGATGTTTGGTGGGATATCATTAACTTAAGTTTATTTGATTAATCCAATTATTATATATCACGATGTTTCTTTGTAATATAAAAATATTGATTACTCGTCAATTTCACCAAAACAAAATATTTTTCTTTTTACTTCATTTCATTACTTGGATTAAATTCAATTCAATTATTTTCGATTAAATTCTGTTTTTTTTAACTTAATTTCAATTCGATTAAGTTTAATTTGATTCAAATCGATTAAGAATTCAGTTCAATTTAAAATAAAAATTATTGTAGTATATGTTAAAATATTACTTCTAGTGCTTTTTAAAAAATATTGAATAGTAATACTGTATATTCAAATTATTAATGGGGTGTAGGAGTTGTTACTAGCAATTTGAGATATTTTTGTTAAAACCTGTCTTTGATTTGACCGGTCAACAATTGAACCTTCTAATTATCCAATAAAAAAAGCATAAAAAAAGATTGCGATTCACAAATTAATATTTTGACCATTGCACGAAACATTGGATTGGACCTACATCCGCAAAATAAATAATTTTGATATTTAAATAAATTTTCAACAAATTATACAAAAAAATGCAATCAACATAAGTAGTTTCATTATTTCACATAGTATATGGAACGTTTAAACTCAATTGTTTGACTAATTATAGTAATTGTATTTTTGAGGGTGGTTGACAATTGTGTTGACTCTTTAAATAAGGTCTAATTTAATTTGAATTTTTTCTTAAGTTTGTTTGGGATATTTGGTGCACACGAATTTATTTAAGTTTTAATTAAGAAGCTAGTGAAATGATAAACCTAATTTTTTTTCATCACCACCCTCGTATGCTCCAAGATATTTTGGTGTGTACAAGTTTCTTTAGTTTTGAACTGCAAATTTCTTTTTGACTCCAATCACGTGTGTTTTGCTATCAACTATCAAGTAAGGTAAAAAGAATATGAAATAATTAATTCACTATGAGGACATTAATATTGCTCTCGAAGATGACGATGACGCTCAATAAGAATATCTTTCGTCCCATAAACCGACTTTAATACTAAAACTTAAAAACTCGACAGGCTCAATTGAACTATATATTCTCTTTTATATTACTAAATTGTCGTGACTTAATCCCAACATGATGTACCTACATGCTACATACAGTACGTTGATTATTAAGACAATTAAGTTAATGACATCTTAAGCAATATGATTAATTAATTAATTAATATGATAGAAGTTTGGATGAGGTGGCAAATCACTTGTGGATCCGATGAATTACGTGACGTTTTTAACTAAGACTTGACGTTTGATACTCCTTTTATATTCCTAATATTGTACTCGGTATATAATTGTATCAGAATAATAAAAAAAAAAAAGTGTGAAAATGATCATGTGAAGAATGTAGTATAAAAAATGTTAATTATTATTTTTTTTTTCATTTTTTGTCCCAAGCATTACAAAATATACTTAAAACTAGTTCTAAAGTTGATGCATAATATTCATTTTAATCCAATTGGTATGATATGAAACAATTTGTGAGCTTGAGTTTCTACAATAATTTTTTTTTCCAATTTAATTTGTATGAACAATATTTGAAATATATATCAATAACTCACTTAAAAATAAAAGGTACACTAATCGTACCTATATTTGTTCCTTGTAGAATAAAATAATGTAGGAGTAATGCATAAGTAGCTTTTTGATCACTATATCCTACAAATAATAATATAATAATTGCATGAAAAAAGATAGACTTGGACTCGGACGAGAAATTGAGTCAACCACGAAAGAAGCTTGTGGCAGATGAGGATGACCCCATTAATTTCTTTGGTTTCAAATAAATTGGTGGCAATCATTTTTTTGATACTTGTCCAAATTTCCTCAATTCTGATCTCCAAATCTAAAAATTGATTCCTGGGTATTTAATTAGAGTGATTTTAGCTTCCACCCATATCCAAAATTCAAAATTTGAATCTTTTTTCATTTCTTAACTTCAGCATGTATAAATTAGATTTTGCAATTATAAATTGGAGCTATCTAGATTAATCACACATCTCTTCTCAACAAAATGCTAGTTAATTGATGATCACATCATAAGACACGACGATAAGTACACAAGAGGGGAATTTTAACATACGAGACGACAAAATCAGACACAACACACAACAAAAGACGACGAAAACTTACACGTAAATGTTCCAGTACACGAGAGGGGAATTTTAACATATGAGACGACAAAATCAGACACAACACACAACAAAAGACGACGAAAACTTACACGTAAATGTTCCGAAACAAAACATAAGCTAGCTAGCTACAAATGATATATCCCTCTCTCTTTCTCTCTATCCTAATTAACATCATGCATGCATGCATGTAATACATCGGACGGCTCAAACTATGCCACCTGTCGTACTAGTAACGCCGGCTTTAGGGCGGTGATCCACTCCGTGGGCCCCACCACCAACGCCGTAATCGGTATCTCTATAACCCGGCCCGAATCGGCTGCTGTAGAATCCGGCATGGATGAGCAACACGTAAACCAGCTGAGTGATGCCGAGTATTATGACAAACGCCTCGAGCACCCTCAGCCTCCACCCTCTCCATCCTCCTATGTTTATCTGCTTGCACGCCAACCTACAAAACAAACAAATATATAGAGTATATAAACAAGGGCATAAAAGTCATTTTGTTTTTATCAAGGGCGTAATAGTCATTTTCATATGCTTTCAAGATATACTTTACTATAATTACTTGAAAAATCTATCCTTGTGTAAGCAATTATTTAACAAGGGCATAATTGTAATTTTCATGTGTAAGATTGTCACGTGATACTCTTACCTAAAACGTAATTAACAAGGGCATAATAGTCATTTTGTTTTTATCAAGGGCATAATAGTCATTTTCATATGCTTTCAAGAGATACTATATATAATTACTTCAAAAAATCTATCATTATTATATAAGCAATTTTTTCAACAAGGGCATAATTTTAATTATCATGTGTAATTTGTCACTTAATACTCTTAAATAATTAAAACCACACTATTAAAAAAATCAACAAGGGCATAATAGTCATTTTAATTACAAAATCTATCCTTATATATAAACAATTTTTTTCTCTCAAAAGGGCATAATTGTAATTTTCATGTGTAATTTTTCATCAAGGGCATAATAGTAATTTTCACGTGTTACATAATTTTAAATTTGAATGATAATTAGAACCACACAACACATGAAACTCCTTATATTAGTAAAAACAACAAAAAAAAAATTACTCACCCAAAAGCGAGGGCGGTGACGGCCCACGCGACGATGGAGGCTGAGCCGGCGGCAGCGAGGCTGTCGTTCCTCCACGCGCGGAGGTGGTTGCCGCCGGCAATCTTCGACACTATGCCGAGAACAGCCGCAAGTATCGAGAACGTCAGGAAATGACTAGTTGCCCCATTCCCACCCATGCCTGAAACAAAACAAAAAAAAAAAAAAAAAAAAAAAAAAAAAAAAAAAAAAAAAAACGTTACATGTTACAACACAACAAATTAATCGAACAAAAAATTAAAATCGAAAAAAAAAAATCGAAGTTATAAATTACTAGGGTGATTAGTCTGGCCGTTGATGAGCCTGTTGAGACACCAACTGGCGAAGCCGAGTACGATGAAGTACATGATCAGATTCAGAAACAGCAATGGAGCTGCCATGGTTCTTGCCACTGCCCTTGCCATTTTTACCCCTGTGATTGATTGTCTGTGGATGAGCAACACCGTAAGATTAATTAAAACACTTTACTATAAAAATATTATTATTATTATTATTATTTTGTGAGTTTGAAGATAATTATGGATATACTCTTATAGAGGATGGTGAAGTGAGACGTGGCATGCATGTACCTCCAACGCTTTACATGTGGAGAGACACGTGTCGAAAATGTGCCAGCAGCGTTATCCGACCCTTTTTTTTTTAATTACTTGGATTAAATCGATCGGGTCAAAATACAGTATACGTGGATGCGTTTTCACGTGCAATTCATGATAAGGTTGTTTATTCTTTTAGTACACGAAAATGTTCAAACCAATTCAATTTAACATCTAATTGCTCTTTTAATTAATTTATCGAGAAATCAAACACTCGTTATATATAGTGACGATTTTTAATTGAAATTCACTCGTTTATCGTAAGTTTACGTACGTGAAACATTAGTCTTATTTGACGATTAATTCTTTGAGAATTTCTCGTACTTTGGTCTATCTAAAATTTACACAATAGGTTTACTTGTGTGACATAAATTTAAATGAATAATTTTCACAAACACATAACTTTAGAGGATGAGAGAAATTTAATTTATTATCTTTACAAAAAATTAATGATTACAAAATGGTCCGATCAAATTCTCAAAATAAGTGATGGTTTACTTATAATATTTTATATTACTCTTTCCTTTCCGTTCATAAGTAATATAAATATTTTATTTTAAAAAAACAAAAAACAAATGTGTTTATTACTCGAAACGAGGGAGTACAAAACATATTTCGTAGTATAAAAAGGTATTTTATAAGTATAGGAAATGGCTTTGCAATTATTTTATAATTTAATTGGGTCTATAAATTTCAATATTCTGATTCGAAAATAGAAACACCAGTAAGAATAATTGTTTAATAATAAATACTCCATATCTTACTTAAACTTTAGTGAAAACAATTTAGTTTTCTCTCAATTTCTTGCTGGCTTGAATTTCACATTTAATATTAATTACTTATATTGTTAAAAATGCTACCAACAATTTTTTTTGATAAATATCAATCACATTTTAAAGAAAAAATATGATATTATGCATTACCAAACTAACGGACTAGCTATCCAAATAGCAAAAAAAAATAAAAAAATGCTAGTAATAATTAACAAGTACTAGTATATTTTAATCAACAAGACGATAAATTAGTTTTATTTAGTCGATAATATTAATTACCAAGTACTTTTTCTATTCACTAATAATAATCATGTTTATTTTTTTCGATCGTCTAAATTTTATTTTAGTAAATTTTTTATAATTTTTGTATATTGTTTATCATATGTCAATGGTAAAAAAAATTAATGTGATTATTAAAAATTATATTTTAATCAACGTACCGTATGAACCCAAATCCTTTGCATAAGTCAGATTGGTTCGTAAGCTCTTATATTAAAAAAAAAATTAAAAAATGAAAAAAATTGGGCTGGGCTGACCCGTTTGACGAATACACTGGAAGTCTGGACAAAAATACCCGACTCTCTTTGGGCCGCCAATATTCTGGCCTAGCCCGACATCTTGATCAGGCTGATTGGACCATATATTTTCACATCTGATTTTCATATTAGACTATCTACAATGCTAAAACAATTCAACACCCTACTTTAACACTTTACATCATCTTCTTTCTCTTTCACCTAATCATTCAACGCTCATTCAAATTTTATACTCTACAATAGCTTTATTTAATAAAATTCAACACCCTACTCCACCACTTTTATTTCATCTTTTTATTTTATTTTATAATTTTATTTTTATTTCATCTTTTGAAATGGGTAATTGTTGAGATTCATTTTTTAAATTGAAAAAATGATTTGTTTTTGGTGTACAAATCAAATGAAACTAACTTCTATTTATAGATAAAAAATTATGAATTTTCGAATAAAAATAAAAAAATAAAAAATAAATTTATTATAAAATAATTAATTTAAAGAGATAAAATAAGATAAGATAAAAATCAGAAAAATTAAAACGAACAAATGAAAAAAAAACATGTGGCAAAAGTGATAGATAAAGAGTGGGTAAAATAATTCAATCCGTATAATTTTATACATCCAATTATGTGTGGACAAGTGGTTGCGGGTCCCACATTTTTTAATTTTCACGGGTGTTGAAGTCTTTCAACTACCGATTAACCACATGGCTTCAACACCCAATTTCAACTACCCACTTTAGCCTTTCAACTGTTGGAACATTCTTTTCAACACCCTCGTTGTTGATAGTCTTAGAGCATCTCCAAACTTGTGTCATGTTATATGTCACGTACTTAATGTAAATTATATCTATCAATTTATATTTATATTCTTCAACAATACATAGTACTATTTATTGTTAGACCTACAAAAATATAAATTGTACAACTACTTTTATTTTCATTTACAACTACTTTATTTTTCATTATTTTTTAAGTTACAAGGTAAAATAGTTATGAATGGAAATAAACGTTTTTTTTTCCAGAGAGTCTTATTATTGTAAAATGTCTATTTTATAAAGAAAAAATAAAAGTTTTTTTTATAGAATTTTATTATTGTGAAATGTTTATTTAAAAAAAAGTCGTTTTGTTATTATGAATCGAAAAAAGTATATTAGTTAAAAACAAAATTCATTTTCTTTGTAATTATATATTGTCACTGGTCAATGTCTGGTCTATGAGATGCTACACCTGGAGCAATACTCTGGTGGCATATTAACCGTAGATGCATACACCATACACGTCGGGTATGTGTGATTGAGTGTGTATTTAATATAATAATAATAAATCTACGGTCAAGATGTACATGATGTACTCCACCCGGTGTAGCATAGATAAAACCGTCAATGTCTATAATAGTTGTCATACTTTTTTTCTTTAAAAGTAATGAATTTATATTTTTAATATTTATAAAAGTTGCATGACTAAAGTGTGAATGAATAAAAGTTACTTAATTCTATTGATTTACCATATCGCATGGTTCAATTTAGGGGCTGTATTCAACTGGGATTTTGATGGATTTTTTTGACTTTTAAAAGTCTGTGGATTTGTATGGATTTTCTAAATCCACGAAGTCTACGTAGAGTTTGACATAAAGTTTGACTGACTTTTTCCATGATGGATTTTCATAAACTTCACATGATTCTAATATAATTTTTTTTAATTGTTTTACTTGAATTTTTATAAATTTTTATATACAAAAAAATCTTAATTATTTAAAAAAAATCCAAATTGTTCATAAATAAATATTATTATTCATCAAAAAATGCATTTGTTCAAAAATAAATAAATATTATTATGTATCATTATTATCATCTTCATTTATATTATTGTTATTGTTATGCATCGGAACCTAGGATTATAATACTCGCTCTCCATGATTTTTTTGGATTTTATGATTTTTTTGGATTTTATAAAATTAATGACTTTATTATTGATTTTATATGAATTTTCATAGATTTTAAAGAATCGTACTTTCATAAATATCAACTATATCCAAATATATATGAACATACTTTTACATAAAGAAAATTCATTTTTTTTAAAACAAAAAAGTAAATTATTATTCTAATTTTTATAATTTTTATTTTCATCACTTTCATAAATATCAACTATATTCAAATATATATGAACATACTTTTACAAAAAGAAAAATTATTTTTTTTAAAACAAAAAAGTAAATTATTATTCTAATTTTTATAATTTTTATTTTCATCACAAAATAATTTATTATTAATAATTATTTTTAATGAAAATATGATAAGATCAATTTTTTTAAATAAAAATTTTAATAGAGTGATTTGTGTAACTCTTGTTAAATGAATTTTTTTGGATTTTATAAAATTAATGACTTTATTATTGATTTTATATGAATTTTCATAGATTTTAACGAATCGTACTTTCATAAATATCAACTATACCCAAATATATATGAACATACTTTTACATAAAGAAAAATCATTTTTTTTTAAAACAAAAAAGTAAATTATTATTCTAATTTTTATAATTTTTATTTTCATCACTTTCATAAATATCAACTATATTCAAATATATATGAACATACTTTTACAAAAAGAAAAATTATTTTTTTTAAAACAAAAAAGTAAATTATTATTCTAATTTTTATAATTTTTATTTTTATCACAAAATAATTTATTATTAATAATTATTTTTAATGAAAATATGATAAGATCAATTTTTTTAAATAAAAATTTTAATAGAGTGATTTGTGTAACTTTTGTTAAATGAATAACAATTATTTTATTTTTCGTGTTGTATAGAAGTTCATCGAAATCTCTCATAATTATGAGAGATTTCGAAAAGTCAAATTTAGTTATATTTTGTAAGGAGAATCCATCAAAATCCATAAACTTTTAAAATCCATTATAATCCATGGACTTTTGAATACCTACGGATTTTTTAAGACTTTTTAAAATCCTAATTGAATACCTCCGGATTTTAATAGACTTTTAAAAATCCAGAATGAATACACCTAAACTTTAAAAGTCCATTAAAATCCTATAGACTTTTAATTGAATACATCCCCTTAATCAAGATAATCTTTTGACTCTTCAATATAATAAGTATATTAATATGAATGACATCACTACATACCTCAATCCTCGACTATATTTTATTGATTATTATTATAAATTCTTACCATTTGTTATAGAGTATCAAATTTAATACTCACCCCTTCCCAAAATAGATGTCTAATTTGAGAAGAAAAAATAATTTTTTACTTTTTTACCAAAATATAAAAAGTAAAAATATATTTTACAATTAAAACGTAAAATAATTGTAAGTAAACTTTAAAAATTTATTGGATAAAGTAAAATAAAATTATAATATTTTAAAATAAAAAAATTAGAAAATCAATTATTGTAAGATATTAAGAAAAGAAAAAATAAATCAACTATCATACTCTTTTCTCCAAAGAGAATAAACATTTTACTAAAAAAATACATTTTCTTTATGAACATAATTACATAAGACTATAAGAGTATAATCCTGATTGTTTTTGACTTTAAGGAGATTTTAAAAAAAAAAATAGTCATGTGCTAAATGTGACTTTTATTGAAAGACATTTTAATTCAATTATTGTAAATAAATCAAAACAAACATCTTAGTTTTATTCTCTTTGAATATTACTATGATTCCTGTGAGGTTAATGAGTCCTTTAAAGTGAGTTGGTTTATATTTGTATCTGTATCTATATTTATATGTATAAAAATAAATTATTTTGAAACATCCATCAATTCGAACTATTCTCTTCAATTTGTGTCCAATCTTCACAATCAATTAATATTAATTAATTAATTAAATTAAATAATGATCACACAATAATTTAATTAAAAATATAATTTTGTTAAAGTATGATTCAATACGTAATTTTGTTTTATTTGTTTATAATTTTTTCAATAAAATTATTATTATAAATTAACGTCAGGTCACTATTTAAAATGCAACACAACAAGGGCAAGAGTGATACTCTTTGCACATCGATGTGTCGGCATCGATGTGACATTGTTTTAATTTTTTTTACTTTTTTTTTTTATTTTAATTATATAAAAATCAATTTTAAATATAAATTAAGTGATGCGTTTCTACTTAATTTATACTAGCCATCCATAAGATCAACGAACTCCGCCGCAAAATCTGCTGGCCACTTCCACACCTCATCCACTATGACCATACTCAACGACGCAGTTTTAGGAAAAGCCTCGTAAACCACGGTCCCAACTGATACACCTCCTTTAATCGACCAAGAGGATGACACGGGTCCCTACAAAGGTAAAACTGCAATCCATCCCAGACATGCATCTGTATAGCTGGTAACATAAAATGACGTAGCTTTAGAATTTGTCGCCAACTCTAGGAGCATGCCCTCGGCATCTTGGCACTCCAAAATGAATGTCTCCTCAGTCAGTTCTCCTGAATCTAACTGACCCAAACGAATTCCGGATCATGAGTCAGAATAGCCCAGATGTGTCGGGTCAGGGTAAGGAAGAAGAAAGAAAAAAATCTTATCCGATCTACTCATACCTTCAAGGGCTCAATTATGGGAGTTTAACTATATTATATATATTTATATATTTTTAAATTTTTATTATTTTTTATAATAAATTAGTTAGTTAATTAAAATTGAATAAAAATTATAAAATTTTGAATACTTTATCTATATATATTTTTTTTATAATTTTTTAAATTTTTAAAAATTTAAATTGAATATCAACAGATTTTAATAATTTTTTCAAATTTTCATATTGAATAAATCATAATTTAAAAGTCCAAAATAAAAATAAAATCATATATAATCTGAATTGAATACACCTCTCTTAATATAGGAAATAAAAAACAATATTAACCACGTGAATAAATCAAAAACTCATAATTTTGATTTGTCTTTCACACAATATTTATATTAAAACAATTAATTAATAATTATAAATGGTAATAAAGATAATTATGCTAAATTAAGATTTTTCCTTAACAATTTTAACAAATAATCTTAACAAAAATAATCATTGATCTTATTAATATACTATGTTAAAAGAAATTATGCACACTTTCTTAATAATATATATAAATTTAAATAATACACTATAATCATACCATAATTCCAAATGCTATAAAATTTGTGCGAGTAAATCAATATTTCATAATTTAATTTACTCGCACAAATTATAGACAAATTTTAATTTACCATATTAAGTTGGTATAATTTATAAAAAAATTAAAATTATGTTTATTTAGTAGAAAATTCAATTACATTTCATTTACTATAACAAAAAGAATTGTACTATTTTTGTCTCGTAAAAATTGTCACAATTTCTTTTTCGAGCCGTTCAATATTAGTTGTTAGACAATAAAAGGAAACAATCGTTACATTTTACAATATTTCTAAAGTACCATTACTGTTATTGAACAAAAATTATTATCTCACTAAAAGAGACCACAATTATATTTGACTTTAATTAATAATGATATAATAATATTATTTTTTAACCTCTTTGTCTGTGATATTTGACTTTGATGAATAACAATATAATAATATTATTATTTTAATTAAGTATGATTTCAATAAAAATATAAAATAAATTATTTCTTAATTTTCGCAACCGTGTCACTTAATTCCACCATTCTCTCATTGTACTACTCGTATATTACGGGACGGAGAGTACTAATTATTTTATGAAATTAAACAAAAGATCGTAATTTTGGAGTTTTGATTTTACTTTTGACTTTGGCACCATATTATTTTTAACTTTTAGTTATAAATAACCCCTAGGGGTATTTTCGTCAAGACATAATACAATTACATCATGAATTCGGTCATCATCAAATATTCAAATATATTTTTATTCATTTTTTTATATCGTCATCTTCATTATACCCTCGATTTATTTATTTTATTTTTCTTGCAATAAAGTATTTAAAATTAATATCCATCTTCACTCTCTTTTACTCCATCCTTTTTCACTCTCACTACCAAAACAAATTAAAATAATAAATAAATAAATTACGGAGCTCACGCAGAAACCGCTCACTACCAGATCTTCGTTCCCAAAATTTAATTAAAACTTTCTTTTTTTACCGGAGCTCGAAAAATGGAGCAACCCAGTTCTCTGATATCATTTCTTGACCTCAACCTCTGCCCACCCCCGCCGACCGCCCCCGCTTTCATCTCCCCCAAAATTGAACCTAAACCCGAACCCTACGACGAACCGCCGACGGCGTTCCTCGATTTCTCCAGCGTCACTCCCCCCGCCCCCGTCCCTGCCGCCGGCCTTTCTGCCTCAAAATCCGGCGGGGTGTGCTCGGAGTTTCACCGCCTCAACGACCTCTTCCAGTCCAGCCAGACCCAGAAACACGGTGGCGCCCCCGATTTATCCGGAAACGGCCCGAATTCCCGGGCAATCGTCCCGGTCCCCAACTCCGAAACCCTCGCAGACCAGTGGCGCGTCATCAAGCAACAGGGCCGCTCCTCCGAGCTCGTCCGGGTCACGGATCTCAAGCCCGACGACAACCGCTACTTCCGAGACCTAATTCGCAAGACCCGGATACTGTTCGACTCGCTGCGCGTGCTCTTAATCGCCGAGGACGAGCGACAGGTGTACCTAATTCGCAAGACCCGGGGTGACCTAAAGGCCTCCGCCTTCATGCGCCACGGCGGCCTCTGGCTCAACCGCGACAAGAGGATCGTCGGCGAAATTCCCGGAGTCTTCATCGGCGACGTCTTCTTCTTCCGCATTGAGCTCTGCGTGTTGGGCCTCCACGGCCACCCCCAGGCCGGCATCGATTATGTCCCCTCCAATAAGAGCTCCAACGGGGAGCCCATCGCCACCAGCATCATTGTCTCCGGCGGCTACGAGGATGACGAGGACGCCGGAGACGTCCTAGTCTACACCGGCCATGGCGGCCAGGACAAACACAGCCGGCAGCGCCTGCACCAGAAGCTGGAATCCGGGAATCTCGCCTTAGAGAGGAGCATGTACTATGGAATCGAGGTAAGAGTCATACGCGGTTTTAGATACGAAGGTAGCGTTAGTGGTAAAGTTTATGTCTACGACGGATTGTATAGAATTATGGAGTCTTGGTTCGATGTCGGGAAATCTGGGTTCGGGGTTTTCAAGTTCAAGCTCGTTAGGATTCAGAATCAAACAGTCATGGGTAGTGTGATGATGAAATTTGCCCAGTGTTTGAAGGTGAGGCCCTTGGAAGTACGCCCGAGAGGCTATGTTACTCTCGACATGTCTAGAAAGAAGGAGAACTTTCCCGTTTTCTTCTTCAACGATATCGATGGGGATCACGAACCTCTCAGTCACGAGTACCTCCCAGCATCAGTTTTCCCTCCGTACGTCTATAACAATTCCAATGGTGGGTGCGAATGCATTGGTGGGTGTTTGAACGGACGTTGCCTCTGTGCCACCCGAAATGGTGGTGAGTTTGCTTACGATGCTCACGGCATTCTTTTGAAGGGGAAGCCGTTAGTTTTTGAATGCGGGCCCCACTGCCGTTGCCCGCCCACTTGTCGAAACAGAGTGGCCCAGAAGGGAATTAAGCATCCGTTTGAAGTGTTTAGGTCGAGGGAAACAGGGTGGGGTGTGAGGTCGATGAACTTAATCCCGGCTGGCTCATTCTTGTGCGAGTATTCTGGGGTTGTGCTTACTCGCGAGCAGGCGCGGCTAGTCACGATGAACGGGGATAGTTTGATTTATCCGAGCCGTTTTGCGGAGAGGTGGAAGGAATGGGGTGATCTGTCGAGGATATTTTCGGACTACGCTTGCCCTGCATACCCAGCAACCCCTCCGCTGGATTTCGCGCTGGACGTGTCGAGGATGAGGAACTTGGCTTGCTATGTGAGCCACAGTTTGATGCCGAATGTATTCGTGCAGCTCGTGTTGTATGATCATAACAACATGTCTTTTCCTCGTCTGATGCTGTTTGCGATGGAGAATATTCCTCCGATGAGAGAAATTAGCCTGGATTATGGAGTGGTTGATGACTGTATGGGGAAAATGGCTATTTGCAATTCGCCTTCTTGAAGATGCCTAGTCCCGTTTTTGGTCATCCTGATGAGGTATATTGATGTTTTTTTCCTGCTTGGTTGAACGATATGCACATGCTCGAGTGTTAGCATCGATTTTGTGTATCGGATACTTTGTTATTTAGAGTTTGTGAAAAACTACTCGATCATAGTATTTCTTAAATGATGTGCGAAATATCGCTAAAATTGTAAAAGTTTTCGGTGATTTATTACACCTTCGGCAAGCGTTGTCACCATACTACATCAGACTGATTGGTCTCTTCTTGATCTCGGATACTTTGTTATTTAGAATCGATCATAGTGTATGTTTTTTCTCTTTAATCTTGAAACTGGCTTGTGCTCAAGAGGTTTAAACCGTGCTATTTAATTCTTCGACAAATGTTATCACGAGACTACATCAGACTGATTGGTCTCTTCTTGATCTTGACTCTTATCGTTGTTTGATGCAGAATTTTTGGTCTGGTGAGAAAAGGCAGAATCAGGAACGGTCGACATCTTGCGACCGTGTGATGGCTTGTGGTCATCTTCCCGAGGAATTAGGGTTAGTTAGGTCAGGTGTGGTGGCGTGGTTTGACCATTACTCAATTTGTAGTTGTAGACTGTAGTAAAAGTTACTGTATGTACACAAATAATGCGAACAAAACCAAACCACTACTCAATTTGTAGTTGTAGACTGTAGTAAAAGTTACTGTATGTACACAAATAATGCGAACAAAACTGCGCATACATTTTGTACATAAAAACTATGTTCCTTATGGTAATAGACTCTTCAGATTTTATCGCTTCAGCCGATTGAATACATCTCGATCAAGTGGAGAGGGGGTTGTTGATGCTTTAATGAAGAAGTTAATAGCAACTCGTACGAGTTACAACTGTCTGTTGTGACCTGTGGCTGCCGTCGACTCAGAACTTCACATGGCGATGGGGTCGGCCACAGGTCACATTTTCACTGCTCTTCATTTTTCAGGTTGTATAAGAACTTCCTCCTATCTGCACCAAAAAAGCTCAGATTACAAATGGATTACCAACCGAAAATCAACAAAGTCCCGCAGATGCTTCGACAGGAGGAGTGTAATCGCGACGAATATGACCCCAAGGTCGTCTCCTTCGGCCCTTACCACCACGGAAAGCAGGAGCTCGAGCTCTGCCAACAAGCCAAGGCAATCGCTTTGGACATGTTTCTCGACTGCAGTGGAAAAACTCGCGATTTCTTCTTCTCAAGAGTCATGGAAATTGTCGAAGATGCGAGGGGCTGCTATGTGGATGGGTCCACGGATAAGTACTCAGACGAAGAGTTTGCTGAGATGATGCTTCTCGACGGTTGCTTAATCATTCATTACACCCTTGCTTCTATATACAGCAAAATGGTCGACGAGAAGTGGTATTTCCTCGTGTACAAGCTCCTCGGCGGCCTGGTGAGTTCTCTGATTAGCCGCGACTTGTTTCTGATGGAGAATCAAATCCCGTTTTTCATAGTGACGGTGTTGATCGAGTCGAGGTACGAAGAGGCTGGCCGTGAAGCGCTCAACAAATTCTTGCACGAAACTATATGGGGAGAATACAAGCAGCAACAGCAGCAGGAGCGAGCCCCCCCGCCTCTGCATCTTTTCGAAGCCTTCCGGAGAGTTCTTGTCTTGGATCGAATCCCCGAGAGCCATCACTTCATCACAGTCGAGGACGAACAGGGGAATGTCGACTTCAAGAAGCTCCAAATAACGTTCCGTTCGGCGAAAGATCTGAAAGCCAAGGGCATCCATTTCCGTCCCAGCCCTCACAAGTCTCTGAAAGCCATAAGCTTCGACTCGTTCACTTTGTACGGGCAGTTACAGCTCCCGACATGGTGCGTTTCGAGCCTCTCGAAAGTCTTCTTCCTGAACATGATCGCTTACGAGATTTGCCCAGACAGCCTAGTCGACAATACGGTTATATCGTACATTGCCTTCATGCAGTCGCTTGTTGATGGGCCGAGAGACGTGAAGGAGCTGAGGGAGAAGAGGATTCTGGCGACGGATCTGGGAAGTGACGAGGAAGTTGTGCAGCTTTATCGAGACTTGAAAATATACGGGATGACGAGCGTGTTTAGTTACCTGGAAGCGAAGGGGCGAATCCAGAAGCACTACGACAGCAAGTCGAAGACGTGGATGGCCGAGTTGATCCATAAGTACTTGAGCACTCCGTGGGCCGTCATTGCTTGGATTGCTGCTCTCACTGTTCTTGTCCTGACGTTTATGCAGACCTATTTCACCATCAATCCAAGAGAATGAATGAATTCAAGAACAAGACAATATCATCTATTCATGTATAGTATATACTTCCCGTCACAGGTTCGGGACAGAGATACTAAGTTTATTGTATGTAAAATAATCTACAATAAAATGTTAATTGTTATAAATATATATATTATTGTGAATGACTTGTTGGCTAAGTCAGAAACCCTAGATTGTATGGGTCTCCCTTCATTAATAAATTCATTCAATTCTCTCTCAATTCTCTCAACTCTCTTTATTTTATAACACGTTATCAGCACGAGAAGCTCAACCGCGTTCTTTATCCAAGTTCTACCCACCCAAGATCCGAAGTACAAGACAAGAATTTATATTTTGTTTATATTTATTAAAATAATTATAAATATATCTACTTCTTCTTTCTTCTTCACAAAAGTAATATGTTCCCGAAGAACATATAATCTGATATTCCTGAAGTAATATCATATGTTCCTGAAGAACATCATAATTTGATATTTCTGAAGTAATATCAAATTAATTATCAAAAATAGATCAATTAAAAATTTAATGTTTCTGAAGAACATTATGATATAATATTCCTAAAGAGATATCAAATCAAAAAATTAGATGTTCCTGAAGAACATCATGTCATGATATGATATTCCTGCAGAAATATCAATATCGAATTGATTATATACTAATTATCTCGAATAACATCTTTGAAAATCGAGATCTGATGTATCTTATTTTGTAGATACTCATGGCAAACATCGCGAAACTAGATTTCGTTGAACTGGATATATCTGGGAAGAATTATTTATCGTGGAACCTTGATGCTGAGATTCATTTGATCTCCAAGGGTTTGGGTGAGACAATCAAAGAGGCAAACACGTCATCCCCGCAGGATCGTGCAAAATCACTCATATTCCTTCGTCATCATATTCATGAAGGATTGAAAGTTGAGTATCTCACTGTCAAAGATCCCCACGTCTTATGGAAAAATTTGGCTGATAGATTTGATCACCAAAAAACCATTGTCCTCCCTAAAGCACGCTATGAGTGGATGCATCTCCGCTTACAAGATTTCAAAACTGTTAGCGAGTACAATTCTGAACTATTCAGAATAACGTCAAAATTAACTTTGTGCGGAGAAAAGATCAATGAAGAGGATATGATGGAAAAGACGTTCTCCACATTTCATGCATCAAATGTGCTCCTGCAGCAGCAATACCGTCTGCGTGGCTTCAAAAAGTATTCTGAGCTCATATCATGTTTGTTAGTAGCAGAACAGAACAATGAGCTACTGATGAAAAATCATGAGAAACGACCAACTGGATCCACACCGTTGCCTGAAGCAAATGTTAATGAACGTGGACGTGGTCGTGGTAATGGGCGAGGACGTGGACGTGGATACGAACAAGGACGTGGCCGTGGGAGGTCTCATGGGCGAAATAATTCGCAAAATAATCAGCAAGGTAGTAGCTTCAAAAGGCATAAGCCAAACGAGAACAAGGTGCGCGAAGAAAAATGCTATAGATGTGGAATTGTGGGGCATTGGAGTCGTGCCTGTCGCACGGCTAAACACCTTATTGAGCTCTACCAGAATTCTATCAAAGGAAAAGGTAAAGTAGAGACCAATCTTGCTGATTACAATGACTCAATCTTTGAGGATTATGATGGCCCAGTTGACATCACAAAATTGGAGACCTCTGACTTCTTTGAGGACCCGAATGGCAATATTGATAATCTGATTGGCAATGGCGTATTGGAAAACATGGAAAACATTGATTAGTTTATTTTCAAAGCATTTTCGTTTTGATCAAAATGTTTAGATCATTTTAATAATTTATCGTACTTTGTTTATCTTTTCAAAATAAATTTTAAAACTATTTTATTTTTATAGATGGATGAATGCCTTGCCGATAGCGCCACCACCCATACAATACTTCGAGATAAAAAGTATTTTATAAACTTGACATTTGCAAAGAACAATGTCGTTACAATTTCTGGTGCATCTAGTATTATTGAAGGCTCCGGAAGAGCTAGTGTTATCTTGCCAAATAACACCATACTAGACCTAAAAGATGCATTGTATTCTAGCAAATCGAGAAGGAATTTGCTAAGTTTTAAAGATATTCGTTGTAATGGATATCACATAGAAACAATGCATGAAAATCATATTGAATATCTGTGCATAACTTCTTTTGAATCTGGAAGAAAACAGATAAAAGAAAAACTGCAATCACTTCCATCTGGCATGTATGGAACCGTGATAAAATCAGTTGAAGCAAACAATGTAATGAACCAGAAGTTCACTAATTCACAAGCTTTAATGCTTTGGCATGATCGACTTGGGCATCCTGGGACAACTATGATGCGTCGAATCATTGGTAATTCAAATGGGCACCAACTAAAGGATAAGATGATCCTTTTAGCGAATGAATATCCATGTAGTGCGTGTTCGCAAGGCAAGTTAATCATTAGACCTTCTGTTACGAAGGTTAATACAGAATGTCCAACATTCTTAGAAAGAATCCAAGGAGATATTTGTGGACCAATACATCCACCATGTGGACCATTTCGTTATTTCATGGTGTTGATTGATGCTTCCACACGATGGTCGCATGTTTGCTTGCTCTCTACAAGAAACGCAGCATTCGCTAAATTACTTGCTCAAATGATAAAATTACGAGCACAATTCCCTGACTACTCAATCAAGAAAATTCGTCTTGACAATGCTGCCGAATTCAAGTCGGAAGCATTCGATAACTATTGTATGTCAATTGGAATTGAAGTTGAACATTCGGTAGCTCATGTTCACACACAAAATGGTTTAGCTGAATCGTTTATAAAACGTCTCCAGTTAATTGCTAGACCATTACTTATGAAAACAAAGCTCCCACAATCTGTTTGGGGACATGCCATACTGCATGCTGCTTCACTGATTCGTATAAGGCCTACACATTATCATCAGTATTCGCCTTTACAACTTGCAGTTGGTCAAGAACCTAATATATCACATCTAAAGATCTTTGGTTGTGCGGTCCAAGTTCCGATTTCACCCCCACAACGTACAAAGATGGGTCCCCAACGGAGGCTTGGAATTTATGTTGGGTTTGACTCACCATCAATAATTAGGTATCTTGAACCATTAACAGGGGATTTGTTTACTGCAAGATTTGCAGATTGTCATTTTGATGAAATGACTTTTCCCACTTTGGGTGGAATAAAATTGAATACTGAGAATCCTCGTATTATCTCTTGGAATGAAAAAACATTGTCACACTTTGATCCTCGAAATAAGTTGTGTGAGGAGGAAGTTGTAAAGATCATTAATTTGCAAAGAATCGCAAATCAACTTCCCGATGCGTTTGTTGATACAACAAAAGTGACAAAGTCACATATACCAGCAGTAAATACTCCTGCGAAAATTGATGTCCCTGAAGGACAAATTAACATAGCAAATGAGTCTCAAATACGCCAAAAGCGTGGTCGACCACCCGGTGCAAAAGATATTGTACCGAGAAAGAGAAAAGTACATGTACAAGAGAAAACTCATACTCAAGCTATGGATAAGATAGTGATTGATCAATCAAATGAAAATGAAGTCGTTCCTGAAGAACCGTTAGTGCCCGAAAATAATGAGATCGCAATTAATTATTTATCATCTCATAAATTATGGGAGCGAACTAATGTTGTCATGGATAACATATTCGCCTTTAATATGGCACTTGAAATAATGCAAAATGAGGATCCTGAACCACAATCTATGAAAGATTGTCAAGTTAGAAGTGATTGGCCAAAATGGAAAGAAGCCATACAAGCAGAGTTAAATTCATTGGAAAAACGAAAAGTTTTTGGACCTGTAGTCCGAACTCCTAAAAATGTAACCCCTGTAGGGTACAAATGGGTTTTTGTAAGAAAAAGAAATGAAGATAATGAAATTACAAGATATAAAGCTCGACTTGTAGCCCAAGGCTTCTCACAAAGGCCAGGAATTGATTACGAGGAGACATATTCTCCAGTAATGGACACTATAACATTCAGATTTTTAATAAGTCTGACCGTGTCACAAAAGCTCGATATACGCCTTATGGACGTAGTAACTGCGTATTTGTATGGTTCACTCGATAGTGACATTTACATGAAAGTTCCTGAAGGACTTAAAATACCACAAGCAAATGATACATGCCCTAGAACTATGTTCTCAATCAAGTTGCAAAGATCCCTGTATGGATTAAAACAATCCGGGCGAATGTGGTACAATCGTCTTAGTGAATACTTGCTGAAAGAGGGATATAAAAATGACGACCTATGCCCTTGCGTTTTCATAAAGAAAACAAATGTTGGATTTGCAATCATTGCAGTTTATGTTGATGATTTAAATTTGATAGGAACTCCTGAAGAGCTCAACAAAACTGCAAATTACTTGAAAAATGAATTTGAGATGAAAGATTTAGGAAAAACTAAGTTTTGTCTGGGTTTGCAAATTGAGCATATCAAAGATGGATTATTTGTTCATCAATCGTCGTATACAGAAAAATTGCTAAAACGATTTAATATGGATCAAGCATACCCATTGGATTCACCAATGGTTGTTCGTTCACTTGATGTGAAAAAGGATCCATTTCGTCCACTTGAAGATGGGGAAACAATTCTTGGTCCTGAAGTACCATACTTAAGTGCAATTGGTGCATTAACTTATCTTGCTAATTGCACTCGGCCTGATATAGCATTTTCTGTTAATCTCCTCGCGAGATATAGCTCTGCACCCACTAAAAGACATTGGAATGGTGTTAAGCACATACTGCGATACCTAAAGGGTACCATTGACTTAGGTTTATTCTATTCACAAAATTTGGGATCTTCTTTAGTTGGATATGCAGATGCAGGTTATCTTTCAGATCCACATAAAGCAAAATCACAAACGGGATACGTTTTTACTCGTGGAGGAACTGCCATATCATGGAGATCCGTGAAACAAACATTGACGGCAACATCTTCAAACCATTCTGAAATTATTGCAATTCACGAAGCAAGTCGAGAGTGCGTATGGCTAAGGAATATGACTCACTACATCCAATCATCATGTGACCTTGGCTCTACAAAGGATGGTCCAACAATACTATACGAAGACAATGCCGCTTGCATAACACAACTCAAAGGAGGCTACATCAAAGGAGACAGAACAAAGCACATCTCTCCAAAGTTCTTCTACACACACGAGCTTCAGAAGAATGGCGAAATTGAAGTTCAAAAAGTACGATCAATTGACAACTTAGCCGACCTATTCACGAAGTCATTACAAACTACCATTTTCAAGAAACTAGTCAATGGAATTGGTATGCGTCGACTCAAGGATGTTCAGTAATCTAAATCAGGGGGAGCAAGCTGTACTCTTTTTCCTTCGTTCAGGTTTTGTCCCACTGGGTTTTCCTGACAAGGTTTTAACGAGGCAGCAATCCTATAAATAGTCATTCAAGGGGGAGTGTTATAAATATATATATTATTGTGAATGACTTGTTGGCTAAGTCAGAAACCCTAGATTGTATCCTATATAAAGGGGTCTCCCCTCATTAATAAATTCATTCAATTCTCTCTCAATTCTCTCAACTCTCTTTATTTTATAACATTAATTGTTTTTTTATTTATTAATTTACGTACTCAATTCCAATTTGTCTATTTGTTTAATAATAAAGGACTTTTTATTATATTTTTAATTGAAATATTAATTTACTGTATTTATACAATTGATAAATAAATATTACTACTATTTAAGATTAAAATAATAATTTGATAATATTAATACTAGTATCATAGTAAATTTAGGGACAATTTGAATAAAAGGTAATTGCTATATAACTTGATTTATCCTAATTATAATTTAGGAGATTCATATCCAAATTATCTTTTTTGTTTTAAATTATCAAATTAAAAAACAAGAATTACACAACTCTTTTTTTTTGTTTTAAAAAATTTAATATTAAAATTTCAAATTAAAAAACAAAATTATACAAATTCTCACATATGTTCAATCACAAATAAAAAAACTAAATATTAAATTATCACATTAAAAAATAAAATTACACGCAATTCTCACATTCATGATGTTCAAATTATTACTCCTTGTAAATTAAAAAAACTAAAAGTTACCTTATCCTAAATACTTATTATAATTAATGTATATGTTATATATATATATATATATATATATATATATATATATATATATATATATATATATATATCAATTAAAATGTAATAAACTGAATTTTATTGAAATATTAAATTAATATTTCAATATTTTTATATTATAAATATTTTATAAAGTTTTTTTTTTCATTTATTGGATCTTATTAAAATTTCACTATAATAAAATATAATTTGCACACATATTTTTTCGATTATTATTTATGATTTGTGATAAAATTATAGAAGCAAATATAGTATTTTATAAATCTATACCAATCAAATTAAATATTCTCACTTTCTCTCGTACTAATTGTCACATTTCATTTAAAAAATACAAATAAGAGGTGATCATTAGTTAAAAATACAAATAAGAGGTGATCATTAGTTAGTAAAAAAAAATGTCCAAATGAAAATTATTAACTTTGATTAATTTATAAGCACGTGTCTTTTGGAGTGAAACTCTTATTTAATTGTATTTAATAAGTTTGAATTAATGAAGTGAATTTAATAGGTTTAAATTGAACTGAATTTAATATATCTAAAACTTAAATTAAGTTCAATTAAATTATATTTTAAAATATATTTAAAATCAATATGTTTTGTGGAGCACCCCGAACAAAACATGAAGTTAATTTAAATTGTCAACTCATGTTTATGCATTTAGCCATTAGGCATTTGACAAAAAAACATGATCCTTTTAATAATTGATCGTGTATATGATTGGCAATTATTGAATTGGTGTAAAAACTAAGTATTAATAGCTACATAGGTTTTATTATTTAAAAGTCAATTCCATTAAATAATTAATTATATACAACTAGTATGGTTTAGAAAAAAAAAGTGATATAAACGGGATACAATATCTTGAAACTCAGAGGTCGATTCTCTGCGAACACTTTTTAACTTGAAACTCAGAGGTCGATTCTCTGCGAACACTTTTTAACAAAGCTTGTCATACGCAAACATTTAGTATGCATATACATGTTAACAATATCTAAGGTTTTGACCAAATGAAATTATTAACCTGATTAATTAATTTCAATTGTCACAGTTTATATAATTGATTAATTAATTTCAATTGTCACCGTTTATATAATGTTTTCATGGCCTATACAATTTCAATTGTCACAGTTTATATAATGTTTTCATGGCCTATAAGGCATTTGAAAATTCACCTATAGCTAGCTAGCTAGCCTATTAAAGTCTAACATCATATTTTTGGAATTGAAGATCTTTGGTCACTGATACCAAGCAAATTCATCCAAAGAAAATATTATAGATCAAATGGATGCGCAGCGAAAATTCCACAAAGTCCCGCAAATACTGCGACAGGAGGAGTGTAACCGCGGCGAATACGACCCCAAGGTTGTCTCCTTGGGCCCTTACCACCACGGGAAGCAGGAGCTCGAGCTCTGCCAGCAAGCCAAGGCAATTGCTTTGGACATATTTCTGGATGGCAGTGGAAAAACTCGCGATTTCTTCTTCTCAAAAGTCATGGAAATGGTGGCAGACGCGAGGGGCTGCTATGTCGATGGGTCCACGAACAAGTACTCAGACGAAAAGTTTGCTGAGATGATGCTTCTCGACGGTTGCTTCATCATTTATTGGACCCTTGCTTTGATGGGCAGTCATGATATAGTCAACAAGGCGTGGTATTACCTCGTGAACAAGCCTCTCGGCAGCCTCGTTAGGTCTCTAGTTATCCGCGACATATTTCTGATGGAGAATCAAATCCCGTTTTTCGTAGTCACGGTGTTGATCGAGTCGAGGTACAACGAGACTGGCCGTGAAACGCTGCGCAAATTCCTGCAGCAAATTGTATTGGGAGAATATAAGCAGCAGCAAGCAGAACACGATCATGTTGTTGATCAGATGGAGCCGCCTCTTCATCTTCTTCAAGCCTTCCGGAGAGTCCTCGTCTGGGAGCAAATCCCCAAGAGCCAGCAGCACGCCATCATAGTCAAAGACGACGAACAGAGATACGTCGACTTCAAGAAGCTCCAAATAACATTCCGTTCGGTTAAAGATCTGAAAGCCAAAGGCATCCATTTCCGTCCCAGCCCTCGCAAATCTCTGAAAGCCATAAGCTTCGACTCGTTTGGATTTTACTGCAGGCAGTTGCAGCTCCCGATCACGTGGTTCGACTCGAACCTCTCGAAAGTCTTCTTCCTGAACATGATCGCGTACGAGATATGTCCCGACAGCTTCGTCGACAACACGGTCTCATCGTACGTCGCCTTCATGAAGTCGCTCATCGACGGCCCGAGCGACGTCAAGGAGCTCAGGGAGAAGCGGATTTTGCTGTCCATGGGCCTCAGAAGTGATGAGGAAGTCGTGAAGCTGTTTCGAGACTTGAAAACGTACGGGACGAACAGCGTGTTTAGCTACCAGGAAGTGAAAGCGCAAATCCAGAGGCACTACGACAGCAAGTCCAAGACGTGGATAGCTGAGCTTATCATCAAGTACCTAAGCACTCCGTGGGCCGTCATCGCTTTGATTGCGGCTTCCCTCATTATTGTCTTGGCATTTTTGCAGACCTATTTCACCATCAATCCTCCAAATAAACCATGAACAAGAACACAATATGATCAAGTCATGTAATATATATACTGTGTGTGTGTGTGTGCAGTTTATTGTATATATGTAATTCATGAATAAAAATGTTGCTTTTTGTTTTTTTCGGATCCAACGATCTAGGAACATGAACAAATATCGATAAAAGGTGACCTATCTAGAACATGAACAAATATCGAACTTGAAAGTCGCGGGCGTAGTGATTTCCTCTGAGGACGTGGAACGAGCAGTTCGCTGATCGGGCGGAATTCATCCGAGGCAAACGACTCCACGCGCGACTAGTCGCGTCGAACGAGTAGACGGTTTTGGATTTGCCTTGGGCGCGGATTGGATTCGACATGCACGTGCGGCAGCGCCTGCGAGAGCCCCCCGCGCAGTAGACGCGGCCCCGCGAATAGGAAATCGACTGTTTGCCGTGGTGATGGTTCTGGACGAAGATGTTTCCGGCGATCGCGTCGGGTGGAAATTCGGGGAAAAAATCTTCGTGGGAAAAATTGTCTTCTGAGAAGGGAATGGAACCTTCTTCCTCTTCTTCGTCTACGAAGACGGAGTGAAACTCCATCGTACCGGATTCAGGCCGCCGTGCGTCGGTCAGGAATACTAGATGTTCCATATCGAAGAGATTAGGGTTTAGTTATCAGTGTACGATAAACCAAAAGATGAACTACTAATTTTTTTTTATATGGAAACCTGTATTTATAGATATAATTTCTTTTTACCTTTTTCCGTTATAAAATATTTAAAATGTTAATTTTTGATTTTTTTTTTTTAAATAGGTGAATAAAATAAGAGTAAAATAATGTTTTCAATTGAAAAAGTTAATTTTTTGTTTGTATCAACTAATACACAATACCTAAAAAATCTTATTTTTTTATTATTATTTTTTGTGTTGGAACAAGTATAATTTATCGTATCCATGTCTCTAGAGAAAAAGTGTTGCAACTTTAGTAGAAGAGAATATGTAGTATCTTATTTTTTATTATTAATTTTTGTGGTGGAACAAGTATAATTTAACATATTCATGTTATACGGAAGTGTTGCAATTTTTGTAAGAAGAATTATAATTTCACTCTTATTTTTTTATTATTAGTTTTTGTGTTGGAACAAGTATAATTTAACATATTCATGTCTCCAGTGACACAGTCGAGCGGTAAAGTTTGAGATAATATAGGTATAACTTATAATTCTTCGGCGACGCAGAGTTTAAACTTCGAGTAAAGCAAATTTTTATCGAGATATTACGAAATTTGTCCTGAAAAGAGATATGTTGGCTCTCTAGCTACCACTAATATTTATTAATCAGGCACATCCTTCGATTTACATTTTACCCAATTATCGGGTGAGAAGGAGTTTCTCGTCTCTCATCGTTAAAAAAAATTCAAAAAAAAATTCATTAGGGAAGAAGTGTTCTTTACATATAACATAATATATTTATTTTTATATAAATTAAGATATTCATTAATTTGAATGGCTACCCTTGATAGTTGTTGTATTTCCCATTTTAAAGGGCGACGAAAAAACAACCATAATTAGTTTTAGCCATTAGCACAATAATTTGTGAATCCCATATGTAAATAATCAAATACCTAAACTCTAAAAACTAGCTAATTTGATATCTCTTCACATCTCGTACATATCCATTAATCGATTCGATCGGCATATATATATATGGAAGGCGGGAGCGCGGCGGCGCGTAAGGTGATGGTGGTGGCGGATCCGAGCCGCGAGTCGGCCGGCGCCCTCCAGTACGCGCTCTCTCACGCGGTCCACGAGAACGACACCCTCCTCCTCCTCCACGTCGAGAATCCCGCCGCCTGGAAGAACCCCCTCGGCGCCCTTTTCAAGAACCCCATGCCGCCCGGGATTTTCCGCGGGCCCGCCGACGGCTCCGGCGGCGCCGCCGCCGCCGCGGGGGGAGGAGGAGATCAGAGGGACGTGGATTTCCTCGACGGGATGAAGCGAGCGTGCACGACGGCCAAGCCGAAGATGGCGGTGGTCGTCGAGAAGGTGGAGATGTCGGAAGGGAAGGATAAGGCCGCCATGATCATCGCCCATAGCGAGGCGTGCAAAGTCGATCTCCTCATCATCGGGCAAAGGATGACTACACTTACAACATCGATTTTAAGGTGAATATTATCTCGTATCATCTAACAGATCGAACTAATTTAGAGGAATTGGTCAATTTGACATTTATATTAGTGGGACAAAGAACGACATTTATGTTAGAAACTGCGTTATCTAACATTTATATTAGTGAGTTGAATATATTTTTCGATTACTGTTTTTACCCTGTATTCGACATTCGTTTTTTTCTACCCTAACGCGTGTTTATATATGTTTGTAGCATGAACAAGCTTAGCATGAACATGCCTATGCCTAGACGAGGGCTGTCGCTGAGAGGGTTCGACACGGCGGATTACGTGGTCGAGAACTGTCGATGCACGTGCGTGGCCGTACAGAAAAAGGGGCAACACGGAGGATACCTTCTCAACAGCAAAACGCAAAAGAACTTCTGGCTCTTGGCATAGTTATGATCGAGATAGTCGACACTTCTAGTCGTTTGTTTCGTCTGAAAGTACGGTTCTTTCGGTCGATACTAGTGGAGGAGCAACTGTGCATCGATTGTTCGTTCGTTTCGTACGTCTCGTGTGTCTTGGAATATACCGTTTGGAGATAGAGATATGATGTAGAGTTTTGTTGATTGCAATAGAGATGTTTTAATTATTTTTGATATACATGTATCATGAAGTCATTTGCATGCATGTAGTACGTAGTTTTAGCATTTCTGAACATACTAATACAGTATATATGATTTCAAGATTATGATTTTACTACCATTTGTCTTATTTGTCGTATGATCGGTTTATTCATGAATAATCGAGATTAGGCACACACGTCGATCGAGCTAGAAGCTGAATCGAAATGAAGACAAGCATTATCTCCTATGATCAACCGGTGGGTCCATGGCGGCTAATTAGCAAAGTAAAAAAGAGTGTACGTGTGGAAAAGAAAAGGAAAGGATCATATGCATGGATATAATTAATTGATTTAATTCCGCTGATCTAAACTTTCAAACATGTGCTACTTCATGTATATTATTCATTTATTTTCTTTATATAGCAATATAGTAGTATTATTTTGTTCATAATATCATTTTATAATGAAGAAATGAAGACCAAATGTGGTGTGTTAGTTATTGAAATTGACCGTTGTCATTATTTTGCATGCCGCCTCACACTTTTGACCCTACTTTTAATACTTAAAAAAATAGAAATAGCCATCGAAATATGAACACTTTGAGTAAGCAGTTACCCAAGCTTCACACCACCAATACGCAAAATTCAAGTGAAAAATCTTCAAAATCAGTATTGTTTTCTCGTAAAAAGACAAAATTATCTCTAAATTTTAATTTTGTTAACTTTATTTACACAAAATTTATAGTAGTTGGAACGTTCGATTATCGCAAAAATACTTTTTTTTTTTTTGTACTATATATAGTCCATTTGCATATATCTACTCCCTCTAGATAACATTTGAAAATTTGGCACGGGCAGTCCTAATTTGACAACGACTTTCATCTATTCATATCATAGTACACACAACTTATTGCCTATAAAAACACCTTCACCACCTTCCTTAGTTCTCCACAACACAAACCAAATCTTCTCTAAAACCTTAATTATTATAACTTCCGATCAAAAGAATAAAAATTAAGAAAATGGGCGTGAAGAAGTTTTTCCAGGAGTTCAAGGCCAAGGTGTCTCCGTCGAGGCTGTTCAAGGCTCTTATCACCGACTCCCACAAAATCGTCCCCAAGTTCACTCCCTCCGTCAAGAGCCTCGAGGTCGTCGGGGGCGATTCCGTCACTTCCGGCTGCCTCTTGAAGTCTACTTTCACCGACGGTACGTATATACACAAATTTAAACCGATGTTATAAGTTCTTTCTTACGTCGATCTAACTAACTAACTAACGTGACTGCAGATGCTAACATCAAGAACGTGACTCACAGAATCGATCACATCGACCACGAGAACTTCTCGTGCAAGTACTCGCTGATCGAAGGTGATGTGATCGGAGACAAGCTCGAGAAAGTGTGCTACGAGATCAAGTTCGAGCCCTCAGCAGACGGAGGCTGTCTGATCAAGCTCGAGAGCGAGTACCACACCAAGGGCGATGTCGAGATCAATGATGACGAGATTAAGGCTGGCAAAGAAAAAGCCTCAGTGATCTACAAGGCCTGCGAGGACTATCTCATCGCCCACCCCGAAGTCTGCCTCTAAGCATCAGAACTATTTACAGTGTTTTCTTTCCAGTGTGAAGTGTGTGATTTTCATGTCAAATAAAGGAACATATCATAGTTCCTAATGTGTTGTGTTTTTCATCAATGAATGAATGTGTGTGCTTTCCGTGTTATCGAATCATAAAACCAATCTGGAAACGAAGTAAAACGATATGTATACTGTAAAAGAATGAGTTCCAATGTCATATCCACACATATAGTAATATCAGAACATAAGAAAAATGAACTAATCGGGTTCGTAAACAGGAAAAACGAGCTAGCTGCACATGTTTGGTTCAGAAGTTAGTGAGCTTGTAGTAGCAATCGCTCCCGGAAAGCAGAATCTGATAGCCGGTCCCACACGGGCACTTGAAATGGAGGACTAGGCAGTCTCCATTCTTCTCCACCCACACGGCTTCCTGCGATGGATTTCCAGTCTCGTTGTCAGACTCCACCTGCAAATATATCAAACCACAGCAGACGATCTTTCAGTACATTGAGCTAGAAAACACGAACAAATAATAACAGAGTTCAGTAAACAAGATTATGTTAGAAAAATGGAAAGACAGTCGAGACCTTTTGGATTTGGTTCGATTTCTGTGATGGGCTTTCGATTTGGTATTCGGATTCTTCCTGCAAATGTTAAATCACAGCAGAGAAACCTTTTAACAAACTGAACAATAATCAGTTCTTAAGTATACAAACAAATGGCACATTTCAGCTGAATTGAAAAGCATTCCTCATCCCGACCGACAGGCAGATGAAGATCGAGTCTACCGGAAAAATTAATCTCGAATACTAAACAAAATTGAAATCCGAATATCAAATCGACATATGCTTGCTGAATAATAACAGAGTTCGGTAAACAAGAATATGCTAGAAAAATGGAAAGACAATCGAGACCTTTCGGATTTGGTTCGATTTCTGTGATGGGCTTTCGATTTGGTATTCAGATTCTTCCTGCAAATGGTAAATTACAGCCGAGAAACCTTTTAGCAAACTGAACAAGAAAACTCAAAATGTATACAATCAAATGGCACATTTCAGCTGAATTGAAGCATTCCTAAGTATGAGATTATCATAAATCATCCCGAACGACAGGAAAAATTAATCTCGAATAACAGACACGGCCTTTTAACAAACTGAACAAGAATCGTTCCGATTATTCAAATAAAAACTCAAAATGTATACATACAATCAAAGGGCACATTAAAACTCAAAATGTATACAATCAAAGGGCACATTTCAGCTGAATCGATAAGCATTCCTAAGTATGCGGTTATCGTAAATCACCCCGACCGACAGGCAGATGAAGATAGAGTCTACCGGAAAAATTAATCTCGAATAACAGAGAAGGATTTTTAACAAACTGAACAAGAATCGGTTTGATTATTAAAATAAAAACTCAAAATGTATACAATCAAAGGGCACATTTCAGCTGAATCGATAAGCATTCCTAAGTAAGCGATTATCGTAAATCATCCTGACCGACAGGCAGATGAAGATCTGAGTCTACCGGAAAAATAATCTCGAATACTAAACGAAATTGAAATCTCAAGAAAAATTCAGAGACGACCTTTTGAATGTTGTGAGTGGTGCAGTAATTTTCCGAGTCATCTTCGTCGTCTTCCTCGCCTTCGTGCACCACCTGATCCCACCACTGGCTCATCTCCTTCAGCCGTTTCTTCATCCTCCTCAGCCTCTGCAATTTCCATTAATCAAGAAAACAGTTGAGATAACAAGAACAAACAGAAAAAGAAGCAAGAAAAGAATGCAGAGGAAAAACCGACTTTGGTGCTGGGGCTCTCCCCGCAGCCGGGAGACCTCGGGACATTCCGAGCGAGAGGCGGCCGCGGCGGATGCGGGGGCGTCACGGCGGCCGGCGCCAGATGGAGGTTGACGAAGGGATTGGGGTCGGAAACCGTGCGGCAGAGGAAATGCGCAGCGTTATTTTCTGGGATTTCTTGCAGCGGCTGGCGTGGAGCTGAGGCTGTGGGAATCGAGGGTTCCGGCGATTGCGGCGGCGGAATTGGAAGGCTGACGGCGTTGGGGGAGTGCACGGGCTCGGAGAGAGTGCGGCGGAGCGGAGGCGACGGAGCGGGGAAAGGATGCGGGAGCGGAAGCCTCTTGAATCCGAAGGGGAGGGGGCCATCTGCGTCGGCGGCGGCGGCGCCGGGCGACGAGGGGAAATGGAGAGTGGCCCTCTTCGAGGCCGGCTCTCGAAATGGGGATAACGGGGCCTGCCGCTTGGCGGAGCTGAAGCAAGCGGAGGTTGCGTGTTTGTCCGGCGATTCGAAAACGGCGGCGGCGGCGGTTGGGTGGCCGGAGGCGGTGGAGAGGTGGTGCATGGACCTGCAGATGGCGTCCTCGACGCGGAATTGATCGCTCATCTTTCTCTCTTTCTTCGAATCTGGGAAGTTCAGTTTTCTTCTTCTCTCTCTGGTTTTCTGTTTCATCTTGGAACGGAATTTTAAAGACGGGAGCAGCGAGTGTGACTGGCAGTTGCTGGAAATTCTGGGAAATAAGTAGGATCGGCATGGGTAAATTCGTCATTTAAATACGCGATAGCACTCCTCGCAAAAACGTGTTTTTATTATCTATTTCTGGAAAAGCAAAGTCGTGTTTTACGATCGAAAATATTAATTTAAATTAATTTTTTTATTTAGAAAAATCTTTCTCAGCCCCCTTCCACAGCTACCTCACACCCCTTCGTTTCAGTACCCACTTGAGGCCGGCGGCCATGGCTTCCTCATCTCTCACTCCGAGCTCCTCGCTGTTCGCCGACAAGGTTCGCGTCTCTATCTGTGTGCGTTTGTGTGTGTGTTTCCCCCAATGATTTGGTGTTTTTTTTGGTTGCAGAAAGATGTTGGATTTTCAGCTCTATGTTCTCAGGCGGCTGCCTTTCGATTTCCGGCGCCGGAAACGAAGAGATTCGTCGCATCCAAGAAAATATTGGCTGTGATGTCTCCTCAGCAGTCGGAGCGTAGACCTTCGACGACCGGCGCGGTAAAAAAGAAAAGGAGTCGCAATTTTTGGTCTTGAATCGGGGATTTACGTTGTGGGTCTGATGAATAAATTCATGGGTTTAATTTTTGTTTTTCAGGTGAAGACCGGAATGACCATGACTGAAAAGATACTCGCAAGAGGTTCGGAGAAAACGCAGTTGAGCACCGGCGACAACGTGTGGGTCAATGTGGATGTTCTGATGACTCATGATGTCTGTGGTCCTGGTTCCATTGGGATTTTCAAGAGAGAGTTTGGAGAGAATGCAAAGGTACTTTTGTTTAAACGATCGGATTTAGTTTTGAATCATGAGTTCCGACTAAATGAAATGGTTATATTCTAGCAGTTTCACTAAAATACAGAGCAATTTACTTCACCATACACTTAGATATGTCATTGGTTTTTGTGTGGAAGATCAAGTTTCGCCTATGGAACTAAATCTGTTTTTTGTTTTGTTTTTGATTAATGCGGAAGCGAGTGAAGTGAAGGTTAATTTCTTTGTCGATTTATTTAGCTATCTGATTGGTGGAGATCAATTTATTTGTCAGTTTGCTTGCTAATTTGAACATTTGATATCTAATTTTATGGAAGAATTGAATGAAGCTGCGGAGAATAAACTATCTCAATATTAAGATTCTAATAAACAATATGTATGCCTTAGCGAGTTCTTGAAGGTCTATTCCACCTCTTAAGTGATTCTCCCCAGCTTCTTTTGGCTTGGAGAAGGTGGATCTTATACTGATTTAGGATATCCTTGAAGATTTGTATGCATAATGTTTAAATCATTATTGGAGATTTTAATAAATTATGTAAAATAACTAAAATCTTCTGTCATAGTAATTTACAGAATACCTTGCACTGGATTGTTCTATGAGAATCCCAATAGACTTTGGTTGCATCAAAGATTTTGTTAGTAATTATGAAACAATTAAATTGAAAAATCTATGAGAGAGTAGTCCTTAGTCAGGCCGATTTCTCCTTGGAAATTTTATAGTCATTTATTTGTTCTACTTCTGGAAGATGATTTCTTGTGATTTTAACCATTTCTTGTATTTTATATTAACTTTTCAATCAAAATGTTAAATTATCTGAAGTCTGAAGGAAAACTATTGGTTTTTGTAGTTGTTTAATATTAATTTTCTTGCTGATTGATATGTATTTGCTTATGTTTATTATATATATCGAAGGATTAACATCATGTAGAATTAATTAATACAATCCGTGTTTTTTCCTAATATATTGATAATTCAGTTATGTGTGTGCTTGTTCTAAGTTGGTGGGCCGTTTCAATTTTTTTTTTTGTAGGTTTGGGACCGTGAAAAAATTGTAATAATTCCAGATCATTATATTTTCACAGCCGATGAACGAGCAAACCGAAATGTGGACATCTTGAGGGATTTCTGTAGTGAGCAAAATATCAAGTACTTTTATGACATTAAGGATCTTGGGAACTTCAAGGTTAGCAGCTATATTGACCGAGACTCCATGCTAATATATCTTTGTTTCCGGTGTATATTTGTTTCTGTCTTGTAGAGATCTAAATTTTTAGCACTGAAATTATTACAGGCCAATCCAGATTACAAAGGGGTGTGCCATGTAGCACTTGCCCAAGAAGGCCATTGCAGACCTGGAGAGGTAATAACTAATAACTGATAATTAGAATTTTCAAATCGTACTTTTTTCTTTCTCTCGATCTTCATCTTTTTTTATTTATAATTTTTTGCTTCATATGCTCTCTAGAACTGTTATGCAATTGTTTCATTGTGCATGTAGGTCTTGCTGGGTACAGACTCACATACTTGTACAGCAGGAGCATTTGGTCAATTTGCTACCGGAATTGGTAATACTGATGCAGGTTTTGTGCTTGGTACTGGGAAACTTTTACTTAAGGTATATCTGATTATTATTATTATTAGATTTTTTTTGTTTTTTCCTTCGATATTCGATGGATTTAGTAAGGTCACGTTCTTATAATTCGTTAGTTAAAGTTGATCGTTAGAAATTTGAAACCAAACCAAATTCCAGAAAAGATGAAATTAGTTTGTTGTGTCTCTCCATTTCACAACTCTCTTCCAAGCAACAAAGATGATGATTTCTAAGCATACTTTAATAATGATTTTGCTTACTTTCATGCTTCTAAAACGTGTTTTCTTTAGTTGATTTTGTTTATAAGAAGCATATAATTTTATAACAAAAATAGGGACGAGTTGTCCCTACAACTGCTTACGGAGTCGTCTTACTTTGCTTAGTTGATATTACAAATTTCTAGATCATCAGAAATACAATTACCCCTATAAGCATTCTGACTAATAGGCCACAAAAGGGCTTTATATTAATTATATCCCAAATGTGACCACTGAGGCTGCAATTCTCCCTAATATTTTACCTTTTTTACTAATAGAATCCCCAACATTCCTTAGAAAAGAGCCATATATAACAAAATTTGGGATAACCCACTGAATGCCTAATTCGTTGGAAGCCCTGTTCCACAATTCTTGAGTAAAAAGATATCGTAAGGGTAAATGATTTAGATCCTCCGAGTAGTTCCTGCATAAATCACGGGAACTTGGAAGAAGAGAGCAATTAGGGTATCACTTTTGAATATAATCCACACGAATGTATCTTTCCCAAACAGTCAACCAAATAAAAATCTGTAGTTTATACAGAGTCGTAGCCTTCCAAACATATAGAGTCGTAGCCTTCCAAATCTTTCTAAATCAATGACCATGATCAACATTAACATTTGTGACCATTTTTTAATAAGCTTCGACTAGTAACCTCAAACGTGACATATTGCATAAATTATTATTCTGGAGATTGATTAATTGCATTTCTGTTGGAATTTTATCCTCTCCTAGACTTCCAAGCTCCAACTGAGCTAATGTCAGAAGTTAAGCACCCACCATTTTACTGGACTATTCATATGGATATTTCATATTTCACTTTTTCTACCAAACGGCTCTTTTATTTGTCTATGGGTTTGCTGAGAAAGTTAGAGTTGGAAAGATCTGTTTTTATGGAAAACATTTGCCAAACTACCTTGTTATTGCATACATGCTGCTCCTTACTTATCTTTGTTCTAATTTAGGTTATTCGTATATTTTTACATTCATGCATGAGTCTTATGAGAATTCTACATAAATGCATTGTAGGTCCCTCCAACTCTGAGATTTGTGCTGGATGGTGAAATGCCAGATTATTTGCTGGCCAAAGATTTGATTTTGCAAGTAAGTATATATTAAATATGCAGAAATGTTATCCGCGTTGTTTTTTATACAGCGTTAGGAAACCTCCGGTTTTGTTGACTTACTCAATGCATGCTATTTAGATTATCGGTGAAATATCAGTGGCTGGTGCGACATATAAAGCAATGGAATTTGTTGGCTCAACTATCGAAAGCTTGACAGTAAGTCTTAACATTTCATTGTTACTACAGATTTTTTTTTGCATCAGTTTTATTATAATCGATTTTCGCATTATAATAATAATAATTATTATTATTTTATTAAATAAAGATGGAAGAGAGGATGACATTGTGCAATATGGTTGTTGAAGCTGGGGGAAAGAATGGTGTTGTCCCTGCTGATAGCACCACCTATCAGTATCTTCAGGTTAGTTTGTTGATATATAGATCCCTTGTTTTAATGTGTACTTGACAAGGCATTTGGCGATTTGATTTATTATTTTGATCATGACACAGCTTCCTTTTGTTGCTTCTTAGGACAAGACATCTGTGCCCTATGAACCAGTTTACAGTGATGGACACGCAAGGTAGGCTTGTATTTCCTGTTGTACAAAATGCATAATATATTCTAAAATTCTGCTGATATTATATGTACCGCGTCTTTTAAAATGAACCCATTTGGTTTCTCCCCATGAATTGATACATAACAAGTTTGCTATAGTGGCATTCATCGCACATGTTTTTTTTTTTTTTTATATGTTGTAATTTCTCAGATAAATTGTAACCAATGATTACTCAACTTTTTCCCTTAATTTTTGACAGATTCCTTTCAGAGTACAGATTTGATGTTTCAAAGTTGGAGCCTCTGGTTGCTAAGGTCAATAGTTTGACCACCTTTGACCTTTATCCTTTATCTAAGCGAGTTATTACTTATTAAGAGAAGGCACTATATATATATATATATATATATATATATATATATATATATATATATATATATATATATATATATAGTTTTTATTGTAGAATACATGAAAAGAACATGAAAAACTATTTTCTTTTTTTAATATTTTTCCCAGTTACAGGTACATTTGCATTAGTGAGTGATTTAATTGTGAGATTTATTCAATCATTAACACGGACTCTGTGATTTCTTATCAGCCTCATTCTCCTGATAATCGCGCTTTAGCCAGAGAATGCAAAGATGTGAAAATTGACCGAGTATACATTGGATCTTGTACTGGTGGAAAAACAGAGGATTTCATGGCTGCCGCCAGAATCTTTCTAGCTTCGGTATGGAGATGCCTCTTTTTTGCTTTTCATGTTTGTGTGTTATTTTAATTGAATAAAATACTGAGTAACAGAGATAATATTTCTTTCTTGGTATACCCAACTGATTGGTTATATGCTGAAACTTGTTTCACTATTGACAGGGGAAAAAGGTCAAAGTCCCAACATTCCTTGTTCCTGCTACCCAGAAGGTATGCTTTAATCAAGTGATGCTTAATGCTGCTCATTTTTTTGTTTTGTTTTCTGGGCAAGTTTCTGGATTTTGATCGAGAGTCGGATTTTATGTTGAAGTTTTACTATTTTAAGTTTTTTGGGCTATTATATTACCAAGATATATTAATGATTGGTCCATACTTAGTTTATTAAATAAAGAAGGTGCTGTGTAGTGATACAACTTACCTTAGTGTGGCACCTGTATAGTATGAACTGTTACTATGATGGAACGAACATAATAATAATAATCTCTAGTGAAAATTGGTAAAACAAGTATGACCTGAAAATTTTGAAATAGGTCCTTAGTTTTTCATGTTGTGAGGGCAGAAGAACTGAATGTTGACTTTATATGTTTTTCACAGGTGTGGATGGACGTTTATAGCCTTCCAGTCCCTGGATCTGGTGGGAAGACTTGTTCGCAGATTTTTGAGGAAGCCGGTTGCGATACACCCACGAGCCCCAGTTGCGGTGCTTGTTTGGGAGGACCCAGAGACACTTATGCGCGCATGAATGAAGCTCAGGCAAGTTATGCTTTTCATCTTAATTAGTCATTTGAAAAGATGCGTAAATTACTTGTTGCCACTTGACTCATCAGAATTTGAAATAATTAACTAAATATAACATTTGTTTTATATTCCGACTCCTATTTCCTGTCAACGCTACTAATGACTGCTTTGGGTTTGATTGATAATATACGCAGGTCTGTGTCTCGACTACAAATAGGAACTTCCCAGGTCGCATGGGGCATAAAGAAGGGCAGATCTATCTAGCTTCTCCATACACGGCTGCGGCTTCTGCACTGACTGGCTTTGTCACCGACCCCAGAGAGTTTATGCAGTAAACACACATTTTTTCAGATCTTCTGCAGATCACTTGTCGAAACATCTATCGGTGAATCGCCATCTCTATATTTATCAAGTTCTCCTTTGAGTTGGAATCTTCGTTTTTTTACCATGCTTTTAACAATACATTGAGAGATATGTATGTTTTGAGAGAATAATCGAAAACCTTCTAAAAACTTCCATCTTTGTGTGCTCATTGCCACTCCATTTCCAGATTGAAATATCAAATATCATACAGAGAAAAAAGTTTTTTTTTTTTGGTAAAGGTCAATTACATTTTAAAAGAAAAGGTTTCGTAGTACAGTACAACGCATGGGAAAAGAAACCCTATCGCATCATCGAGCTAACAAACTAGCTCTCCAAACAGCCAAAAAGAAACATATAGCAAGAAAAAAGTTGATACTCAAGATAGGTAATTATGCCTTTTTCCTAAAACACCCATCAGTATCAAACAAGAAACAGAGCCACAAAGAAAACAATGATAAGTATCTTATGCGGCAGGAAGAAATCTTTTGGAGTCATGAAGAAAGAAATGATTTTTTTTGTATTTTTTTTTTTTTTTGGTGAAAACAGAGCACTTGTGTGTGTGTGTGTGTGTGTTTTTTTTAATTATGTGAACTTGTGTGTATTCGGAAGAGATGAAAGGTGGGATTTATATAGGCGGAGGGAGAGGTTGTTTGCATGGTGACGATTGTTTAAAATGGTTGATTTATTCTCTCGGTTAATTATTCGTTTATCATTTTCACATAAACTAATTAATAAGTAATTACTCGTTTTGCCTTTTATCTTTTGCCATTTCGAAAGGGATATCAGAAAATTTGTGTTGTAGTAAAGGAACAACTCATTTTTTGCTTTTGTAATTTTGAAACTTCTGTGGGATCGTTCGTAGGAATCCCCAACTCAAATTACTAGTAAAATTGATTGAAAACTATTTTTCTTTTCGACTCCTATTTCCTGTCAACGCTACTAATGACTAAGAGAGACCAAATTATAAGATAGGATATAAAATTTTCAAAATAAGACAATGATTGTTTTTTTTTTCAAAACTAAAAAACTAATTACAGATTATTAATTTGGCATATATATATATATATATATATATATATATATATATATATATATATATATATATATCCAAAATTACAATGGCAACATGCCAACAAGGACAAAATCAAACAACAAAATAATTCAGCACAACAACAAAATCAACGACAAATTCAAATGACAACACAACTCAGTACAACGACGATCTCAAGGTGTTCCAAGATTGGCGTCGACGTTACCACCCGATGGAATAATAGTAATAGTAACTACATCATGACCAGCACCAAGATCAGCTAGATCAACAAGATTTTGTACATTCTGTATATGGCCATGCACTTCTATTAGGATGTTTCTTGCGGTTGCATTTGCAAGCACAAGCGCAACCAAAAGAGCGAACAAAATGAACTTTCTCATTTATTGATTTGTTACTCTCTGAATTATGTGCATGTATTATATGAATCTTTGTTCATGTGTATAAATAGCCGATGTGTGTTTGATGTTAATTAATTAATTAGACAAAAGACGAAAACGCGGCATATTAATTAAATGTTTGGCATCAAACTCATGGGCATTTGTTAAATGTTTAGAAGATAATTAGTACAACTTTTTATATTTACCGAATCATAGTAATATATTTTTAAATAAACATTTTTAAAAAAATGTTTACTTTTATGTTTATGTAATCAACACATTAGCAAATTTTATATATTGATACATAAAATGAGGGTGGATCGGTGGTCATGGGGCATGATATATCGTGTGAGATACGCGGCACGGGAACTGTGAGAATCAAGATGGTCGATGGGCATATTCGAACCCTCGGTACTGCAAGGTACGTTCCGGTCCTGAATGGTAATCTTATCTTTCTCAGACCTTAGATCCGAATAGGTACCAACTTCGGTAAAGGTGGAGTGTTGAAAGTAAGTCGGGGCGACTTATTTTGCGAGGCGAGAGAAAGATTTGGTGGATTGTATGAACTATGCGACAACACAATTACCAAGTGGGCAACTGCCTCTGCCCAAGGAAGTCATTCGCTGGAAGGTGAGTCGGGATCACCTTGGTTTTAAAAGTCATGCGCATGTGTGTTGGTGTCGGGGACACCGGGAATACTAACCCGAATAGTATTCAAATTTGGAGAATCGAGCCTAGGCGTACTATGGATAGCACTGGAGTATTGACGAATGCAGGTGGTGCTGATAGTAGTGGGAAGGCGAGATTGGAGAATGGAGATTGCGTGGAGGTCATAGAGCTTGGTGGTACCCAAGGGATGATCGGTGCATCTTCGCATTCTTGTACTAAGTTTGGTGCGGTTCAAACTTAGGTTGCTCATGTTTTGAGTGAGTCCTGCGGGGCTGGGTGGAAGAAAGAAAAATTAGTATATGATCGTTGGAGGATGGTGCGGCTTGGAGTCGCGAGGATTCTCGTCAAGGTGGAGATTTGTTAAAGTATGACTCGAATCCAAAGAGAAGTAAATCGGGATGAAATTTGGAGTCGGGATGCGAAAAGATCAATGTAGCAGTCTGGCGCATTTGCGCCAGCCTGCTGGGGCCGTGGCGCATTTGCGCCAGCCTGCTGAGGCTGTGGCGCGTTTGCGTCAGCCTGCTGAGGCTGTGGCGCGTTTGCGCCAGCTTTCTTGTGCGATTTTTCGCTGCGTTTTTGGACTCCAAATATGGGATTTTTGATTTATTGGTTAGGAAATAAGAATTATATTGGAATATAATTCTATTCCTTAGGGATTTAGGAGTCATATATTAGGAAAAGGATTTATTCCTAATTCTAATTGTTACCAATTTGATAAGTTTGCTACACCTATAAATTGGGGTTCTCCGGTAGACGAAAATCATAGAGTGAATTGTAAGCCTCAACGATGTAGTGGATTTCTTTCTTCCCGTGGTTTTTTCCCGTGTTTTGGGTTTCCACGTAAATTTGTGTGTTTGTTCTTTTTCGTTTATCGTTTTTTTCGCATCTCATATATATTTCGAGAGTCGTGAGAGATTTAGTGTTTCAATATCGCAACAAGTGGTGTCATAGCATCGTAAAGAGCACAACAGTAGTGCCTTCAAACGAAATAACCTAAATATGCACATGTTACGTGGATGAGTATTAAAAACCGTTTCATCTAATTGGGCAATTAAACATTTACCGTGGTCAATTATATTTTTCAATACTCTACCTTACTTGAGAGCCGATTTCAACCTAAGAGGAAACAAAATATATTCTTCAATACTCTCCTTACTCGTGGGTCGATTTCAACCTCCGGGAAGGACCTAACAAGTGGATAATTAATTCAGTGGAGTCCCTCATGGCGGAAATCGAATACTCCTCTTACTTGTGTGCCGATTTCAACCTCAGTGGAAGACCCAACAAGTGGATAATTAATTCGGTAGAGTTGCTCATGGCGGAAGTCGAATACTCTCCTTTACTTGTGGACCGATTTCAACCTTAACGGAAGGCCCAACAAGTGGATAATTAATTCGGGTGGAGACTCATGGCGGAAGTCTAGGTTGAAGGCCAACAAGTGAATAATTAATTCGGGTAGAGACTCATGGCGGAAGTCGAGATTTCAAAGGGGAAGGCCCAATAAGTGGATAATTAATTCGGGTGGAGATTCATGGCGGAAGTCGAATCCAAGACTTAACACAAGTCTAGGAAGTCGAGATTTCAAAGGGGAAGGCCCAATAAGTGGATAATTAATTCGGGTGGAGATTCATGGCGGAAGTCGAATCCAAAACTTAACACAAGTCTAGGCTCTGATACCATGTTAGAAACCGCTTTATCTAAAAACTCTGGTAAAGAAATCGAATAACTAAACATTTATAATAGGCCAAATATTTTTTAACAATAATGAGTATATACAAAGTTTAAAAAAGCGTAGTAACATCTAATAATAATTTCAACGGTTAACTAAACTAAACATTCCTCAATTATGCCGAATCAACTAGTTCAATCAATTTTATTAAAAAGATGTGATTATTGAAATCACCAAAAAGCATAGTAACATTTAATAATAATGTCAACGGTTAACTAAACTAAACATTCCTCAACTATGAGGATAGCAAAAAGCTCTGACCAATAATAGTAATGGTTGGAATTGAAGTGAACTAAACATGCATTTTCAGATAGTAAAAAGCAAATACAATACTCATGAAATAGTCTAGATCCAACCAAAATCCACCTCAGTACAATACGACGAATCATCCCCTGAATCTCGTGACTCAGCTGCAGCTTTTCGACTAAGATAGACATAGAATTTTTCGGGAGCTGACGTGGCATCAAATTCCAATTTATAAGCAGCAGCTTGTTCCTTGTCCTTTGAGCATTCAAAGGTGATATGGTCTCCGACAGTATGACAAATTTTACAACGCTTGAGGTTAAGCTTTGCAAATGGCAAATTACAATAGTCACAAAGCCAGTTATCGGCATCAAATGGCATGTTGCATCTACAGACTATTTCGTATTTGACCTTGTCAAAATCCTGACCACGCTCGTAGGACCATAAGCAGGGGCAATATCCTTGGGTATGGCCTTCTTTATAACAAATTTTACAAGGTCTATTTGGGCAATCGTAACAACTAGCGGAGTGATGCTTACCACACTCATTGCAGAGCACGGGCCTAATAGGGCAATGTTTACTCTCTAAACGCATGTGCTCCTTGCCGCACTCATGGCAAAGAATGAGGGGGATCTTATTGTCGCAGGCATCTGAAACTAGAATTAGTTTAATTTCAACACAAACTTATTCAGAATTAATGATTGTATATAGATATATACATGCGAAAGAAATACATGTACACATACCGAGAGATGAAGATCCGACAGACGATGAAGATCCGGCGTACGAATTTTGTAAACCGGCGGACGATTTTCTTAAATTTATATCCCGCACAAACTCTAATTAACAAAGAATTAAAACAAGAGATCCGATCAAACTTAATTGATATACATATATCTATATATATATATATAGAGAGAGAGAGAGATATATTATTAATTTTGATTAATTAATTCTTACCTGGAGATGCTTGATAAAATCGATACATGCTGTGCTGATTCCTAATTTGTTCCGCGCGCAGCAACCCTAATTTCAGATCTCAGCCAGATGATGATACTACGGAAGAAACCCTTCACTCTTTTTATCACGGTTCTAAAAGGCGCTAGGCGCTAGTCGGGCGGTGATTAAGGGCCTAGCGCCTAGAGGGATTAATCGGAGACTAGGCGTGGATTAATCGTTTTATTTTTTTATAATTAATTAATTAATATAATATTTTTAAAAATATTTTTATGCATAATAAATTAATATTTTGAACAAAATAATCAATAAATAATTTAAACATAGTATTAATCATAAGTTTTATATAATAAAATAATCAAAAGTTTGTAAATTTAAAATTTTAGATTATTTTCATTATATATTTAATATTTTTTTTCAAATTTTGATGTTGTACCTCAAAATTTATCATAACATCATTTATTTTATTTGATTTATCAAGATTTGCGTCTAATTTAATTGTTCAGTTAAATCTGCTTGATAACTGTCTAAGTAAAGACGAAATTAATTGAACTTAGGCGGTCCAAATCAGGTTTAGGCGGGTCTGGGCGGGTTTAGGCGGCGCTTAGGCGGGTTAGAGGCCTAGAGCCTAAAATCGAGGCGGTCGAGTACAGCCTAGAGCCTAGGCGGGGATTAATCGGAGCTAGGTGGGAATTTTTAGAACCATGCTTTTTATAGGGGGGAGTAGGAGAAGAGTTCGTTTGATTTGGGCCGGTTTGTTACTTAGATCCATCGTCTTCAAATTGCTGGCCCATTAAACAAATTAAAAACGACTCAAATTTATGTAAGGATAATTGTATTTTACTAATTTAACCTTATTCATTTTTTTTGTTATGTTCACTTTTTCCTTTCTTGAATAATGTAATCTTAAATTGAAAGACTTTAAATAATGTAATTTTAAATTAAATAAGTGTGGTAAAATTAAGGTGTTATGAAATAATATGTGTAGATGTCTCTTGGAGTACGTGGGCATGTAAATGGACACACCATTACAACACACATTGATGAAATGTATTTACTTCTACATAGTGCATGATGATGCATGTGTTACCTATAAATAGGTGTCTTTGTACAAATCAACAAAAATTTGTGTACATGTAGTTTGTAGTATTGAGACACGCGGTGGAAAGGTTTGAGTATTTTGAAATTTTTCTATGTGTTAACGTTTCCCCCTTTCACAAAATCATAGTTAATACAAATCAAAAATATTCGTTTGGTGAAACAATACCATTATTGAACAAAAACACACATGAGAAGGAATATTTGTGTCTCTCTCCAAAGAGGAAACGAGCAGCATATCCTAGCACAATTGCACATATAAAAAATTACTCCTAATGTTATGGATATTTGCAAACGAATTCAGGGAAGTTTCAAAACTACGAAAAACCATCACATTTTGGTTCTATCTTAATTTTAAGGGGGTAAAATGTAATTTCTTTTTATATGAATGAAAGGGGGATTTTGATAGTGTAGTGCGGTATCAAGCTCGTTTTTTGCTTTTGTAATTTTGAAACTTCTGTGGGATCGTTTGTAGGAATCCCCAACTCAAATTACTAGTAAAATTTATTGAAAACTATTTTTCTTTTCGACTCCTATTTCATCCTGTCAACGCTACTAATGACTGCATTGGGTTTGATTGATAATATACGCAGGTCTGTGTCTCGACTCCTATTTCATCCTCCGTTACGTTTTTCGAAATCGCCAAAATTCACGCATTATCTTTTCTTGTTCCGATCAACGATAATTTAGCGAGGATTTTGACGAATCGGAGTGATGGAGTCGTTGGTGGAGCTCTGTGATTTACTCGCGCAAACACCGGCGCAATTTCCCCAGAAAATCGCATGGATTTGCAGCCGCTTCCCGCCGCCGTAATCTTCTGTAATGTCGAGATCGTAGCTCAATGGCATACTGGCGGTGTCGCGATTCCTCTTCATTTAATTTGTCTTTTTCCATTTTTTTTAATGCTCCGTATTTCAATCTGTATTTTTGTTTTTTTATTTTCTTTTAATCACGGCATTAATGATGTGGCATGTATTTAATACGTATTTTGTTTTTTTTTTTGGAAAAAAGTCGTTGACCAATGGCGTGATGACACGTGGCGCTGAGTCAGCAGTGGGCGCCCGCATATAGATCACGTGATATGCACGTGGGCACATTTCGGCGAAAATTGAATTTTCCGGCAAAAAAGGACTAAATTGAAACTCAATTCGACATATTTGGGACTAAATTGAAAACGCATATGTATGTGGGACTAAATCGAAAAAAGACAACATTTATGGGACCAATAAATTTTTTATCTCATTTACGATCTGATGGTTAAAGGTGAAAGAATGACAATTATGATGTGATAAAAAAATTGAATTTTGTAAACAATTGAAATGATTTCACAAAAAATTCAGCACATATATATTAAAAAAAATACAATACTTTTTTCTTTCTTTATCTATATCTTTCAAAATTAAAATTTAAAATTCATTTTCAATATGTTGAAATGATTGAAACTCTTAATTTATTTGCTAATTTTATAAAATTTATAAATTGTAGTAACCCGGCCTTGTTTTAAATTAATATTGATGTTAATTTTAGTTTTGTTTAGCAAGGGACGCATTTCGATTTCTTTTGATGCAATAATGTTGAAGTTTAATCTCATGTTGTTCGAAAATTATTAACTTTATTGAAAAATTATTGATTCAATAGTGATAACATTTAAAATTACAATGACAACAGAAATGAAAACAAACAAGAACAAATTCAAACGGGGACAACATGATTTAGTACAACGACGAACTCAAGGTGTTCCAAGAGACATGATGTTGGCCAGTCAATAGAAGATTAACTTGAACATTAGGAAGACCAACTTGAGGAATATTTGGCAGATCAATCGTTGACGATATCTCTTGAGTTATTCGGATGTTTCTTGCGGTTGCATTCGCAAGCAAAAACACAACCAAAAGAGCGAACAACACGAACTTTCTCATTTATTGATCTATTTCTCTCTCAATTATGTTGATATATTATGAATGTTCTTAATTTCATGGAGTATGTGTTTAAATAGCCGATGTTTGATGTTGATTTTAAGATATGGATTGTAAAATATAATTGTCAATGGCTACTTTCATGAATAAAAGATTAATTAATTAATTAGACGAGATGAACTGGCATATTAATTATTAAATGCTTGCATCAAAGTATTGTTAAATAAATAAATGATTTTAGTAAGCATTTTTGTTGTTTGAAGTTTAAATTTTATAGTATTTGATTTTGAATAACATAAATAAATTGAATGTATTTTGTGTTTTAAAATAATGTTTGCGTTAAGGTGACATAGATGAAATCAAACAACAAATTGAATCAGACGACAACACAATTCAGTAAAACAACGTAGAGCGGCACCACCATTTGCTTCAACAACATCGCCACCGCCTACTTCAAGATTCTCTTGAACATAAGGAAGATCTTCTAAAACATTCGGTATCTCTTGAGTTATTCGGATGTTTCTTGCCGTTGCATTTGCATTCGCAAGCACAAGTACAACCAAAAGAGCTAACAACAATTTTCCCATCTCTTCTTATTCTCTGTCTCTCTATTTCTCTCAAAATTATGTGTATATATTATGAATGTTAGTTCAATTCATGAGAGTATAAATAGCCCATGTTTGATGTTGATTTAAGGTTGTGATTTTATATAAAATTGTTAACACCTATTTTCATATGATTAACAAATATGAACGTGGCATTTATTAATTAAATGGTGGCATCGTCGTGGACAACTTTCTATATACTAGAGTAGTATTATTTTCTATTTCATTAAATATTTTATTTTATGTTTGATATTAATAAAAAAAAATCATTCTATTATTGTTATTTTGACTTGGGAGGGTTAATTAATTAATTACTTATTCTAGATTAAGTAATAAAAAGTGTATATTACTTGGAGACACATAAAGTACTATATAAAATGATCAAATCAAATAGCATAAAAAATTATCAAGTACAGAAGCACTATTAGGATAAAGGTGCAACGCTGGTTATCTTTTCGAGAAGAACCAACCATACAAGTTCACCTATCTCTCGTAGTTAAATTTAGGTTACTTCGATATTTGTCACCTATTGTTACTCACTCATATATTGATGTTTCTTGCAGTTTCATTTGCAAGTAACATTGCAAACAAAACACTGAGAACAATTTTCCCATCTGGCCTAGCTGGGTATATCGATCCTTTATACTAGAGCAAGTAACATCACTGCTGTCAAAACAACACATAATTTTATAGCAGTATTTTTGGAAACAATATACTGCCTTTGCTTCAATAGAAAAATTGCCTAAAAACGAAACCCTCAATCTAAAACTTCAAGCCGATCTAATTAATTTGATTCCTTATAACTCTGAAACGAAAAGCTCAACAAACCAAAACTATGACAGTAGAAAAACATTATCTTATCTCATTCGGATGAGTTGTGTCCGTTTCTTGATCCTTGGTGGTTGGCCGCCACGTATGCCCTTTGAGGTTGTTGCCGATTATAAAACCCGTTGTTATTCCCCACTCCCCTTGGTCTGTTGTTGTAATAATTATCGACCCCATCTTGGTTGTTGCTCGACCGGCCAAAACCACGCCCCGCAAAGCGTCCTCTTGATCCGTCCATCTGGTAGCTGCTAACCCTGCCTCTACCCCTTCCTCCTGTCCAAACACAAAACCAGCCATGAATAATAAACTCAACATCGTTCTTGGTCTTGGTCAATGGCAAGAAATTAAACAATCATCGTTCCTATTAATATAGTACTAAGCAACTTGACAATACAATAATTATATTTGAAGCATAAAATACCAGAGAAACAGAAAAACTGCACCCTGATACCTAGCTGAATTACTTTAAGAATTGCGATAAAATGTTTAAATTATTTTGAACATCTAATATTTTTTTAGTATTATTCTTAAATACTTAAATTACCCAAGAAAATTGTATCTTTCAAAAGGGGAGCATTTTGTAAAAACAGAATCATGAAGGGGTTTAGAGTTGAAAAACAAAAACTCGACAATGATTTTCATAGAACAGAGTAAATATACATACTTCCCCCTCGAATGGGATTGTTTCTGTTGGGTCGCCGTCCTTCAATGTAGAGTTGGTGTGAACCAATCTGAACCACCGACGCCTGTTGTGAGGAAAGCAAACATCAATGCGGGCGTGAATTAGGAATTAGGACCTTTAAGCCACAAACATCATATTTAGTATGATGATAATTAGTCTACAGACAGACAAAAATACCAGGAAATAATTGCAAAAAAAAGGAACCTGATTTCAAAATAAGATTAAACAAAAAAACACCTCATCAACTGTTCACATTTCACAAATTTTACATATAAATTTATCATTATATTTTATCATAATTTTCAATATTGAAAAAAAAAACTTTTCTTCATCAAAAGTTTTGTAAACAAACATAAATTGTTCTGCAAATGGTTCCAAAATGAAATTGAAAAAAACAACCTCAAATGGAATAAAAATGACTTTTCTCATTGGGATAAATAAATGGTGAGATACCGAGATGCAAGTATAAAATGTACAAACCTTAATTGCATTCTGCACCCCAGAGATATCTTCAAATTCAACAAAAGCATAACATACATCTATATCCTGCAGTAAATTTAAATATATTTGGAATATCAGAAACATAACTAGGAATTAAAACAAAAGAATCAAGCAAGGCATAAAACCGGACCTTCCGGGTCCTAATTGCCACACCATCGGAGCTGAGTTTCCCAAACTTCTTGAATTCCTCCCCTATCTCAGTAGCCAGCATTGTTGTTGGAACATTTCTTACGTACACTGACTTAATTTCAACTGCAGGAAAACAGATTAATTAATAAAAATAGGAATATATTTCACTTTTATAAACTCATCCGAGAGAAAAAAAAGTAAAGGCTCCCAATATAGGCTTGGTACATCTAACAAAAATTTACATATAACATCTGAAACTCTGGCATGCCAAACAAGATATAATCATATAATGTTGATTAGACTTGATAAAGAATTGTAAGCCACATGGGACAGTAAGATATAATGTTGATAAGACTTGATAAAGAAAAGTAAAGAGTTAATATTGAGGTTTATATTCTCAAGCGTCTTGTCAAGATTGTACGCCACATGGGATAGTAAGATATAATGTTGATTAGACTTGATAAAGAAAAGTAAAAGGCAGTCACCTTCATCTTCGAAAGCTGATGCTTCTTCTAGGTACTCAATCCCGGTCCGTTCAATCGGGTTTGATGATGCAACTGAGGGCTGATTAGCAGTTTCAGGTATCGTTTGACATTCAGTAGGCACAGGCTTAATGAAAGGAGGTTGAGAGTGCAATGCTTGAGTAGATTGTTTTTTCGCAACCTGTAACTTACAGTAATAATAATAATATAGAAATAAATAAATAGAACAATGATATAATGAGTTCACACTCATCCAAACAAGAAAGGGCAGTGCATAATTTCAATAAATGAGATGGATTTGATTACTTACTATAGACGCATAAGTATGTTTTTGTGGCTCTTCAGCAGGTTCGTCTCTAGAGGAAGAGAAGTGGGTGGGGACAGCTTTCATGGTTCCATTTGAATGCAGCACATAATTATCTTCCAAAATCTTTTCTGGTTCCGGGGCCTGCTGTACCTGTTCCTCGGGATAGTTGTAGTTATCGGCTGGTTCATCATCTTCAATCTTTGAAGGAGAGAAATCCCTGGAGTGGATATCTACACCCAGCATGTAATTGGGTACTGCAATAAAACAAAACAATAAGTTTTATATTACCTTCTGAATTGTGTGCATTAAAAAACCAGTTATCATCGCTAATCGCTATCACATATTCCCTTATTGATATCATTGCTAAATCATGGGGAAAACAACAACTAATATAAAATTAATAACAAAATGTTTGTTTCTTTCTTCACTTTAGGCTAATTCAGGTTTTAAGATATTTTTTTAACATTAAATGCATTCCTAGTATACTTAATTAGACAGAAAACATGACGGAAGACAAACCTTGTTCTCGAGCAGTTACCATAGAGTGGAGCTTGGATTCGAAATTGCTCTGGGGTAAATAGCCAATCGGAGGCTGTAGAATTTGTTCTTCATCAACATATCGGAAGATGTCATTGAAAACAAAGAATCCATTCTCCTGAGGTGCAAGCAAAAAGGTTTCCACGAACTTCTTCCTCCCATTGAAATTATTGACATCCACAGAACCTGAAACCATCACTAGAACTCCACCGTTCCAAGATTCTAAAGAATGCACAGTCTTGATCTCTATCCCCGTATAATTGAGAGACGTGAGGAGTTGGTGGATTTGCTGAAGATGATTTAAAGGGTAAAAGATGAAGATTAAATAATGGTACTTTCACTATTTAGAGAGAGAATTAAATAAAAGTTGCAGGGAGATCTCTTGATGATTACTGGAATCAAACTAACTACGGCATACAAATCATATATTTTAGCATTTATATGAGTCACAACAACCTCTTAATGATTCACTGCTTAAAGAAAATGTTTAGCTAGTAGTTTCGGAATTACAATTCAAGAAAGTGCACTACAATGTAATGATGTGCCAACTTATATACAACTTGGCAGTTACATAATACACAAGTATGGAATGGATGAATAACTGAAACCGATAAAGTATATTTATAGCACAGAGATGGTTGTTTATTTATCTGTGGTTAAAGGGCACACAAGTCACAACAAAAAAAATTCATGACGTGATATGGCTCAGAGACGACTATCCAGTTGATAGAATATTACCAGCATAGCGGAAGCAGAACTTTTTGTGTGCCCGTCTCCTTCAATACGAATCATGGTGCTCGACTCACTGTAAAACTGGTGCGCATAATCTGGCTGGGTCTGCAGCATCTGATAGTATTGTCCAACAAAGTAAGTACCCACCTGAAATAATAAAGGGACAAATATTTAAACTTCTAATTTCTTCTATTACGGAAAGAGAATGAAATGCTTAAAAAAATAAAGAATTCTAAATAACTAATAAAGTAAAAGGAAAAATGGAGGCAGCATTCAATAATTCAATAAGTCGTGTGAGTCATATATGCAAAATGTGTAGCTATCAAATAAAGATTAATAAATGAATACCTTTACACCTACAGGACTAAATTTTTTTTTAAAGAAATATATGAAACTTTTAATGTTTTCTGTTTCCACAAGAGAATGAAATCTTAAAAAAAACATAACTTTCAAAATAAGATGAAACGGGGGACAGCCTTCCACACTTCTTATATGAGAGATCAACATGTTCACAGGTCTGAGAATGGAGTCTTTTGGGAACACTTTCTTCTTCAATTTGAAGCAAAACCGATGAAATCATGTGTCGATAACTATAAATCCACATGTTCTAAACGCAGAACCATCCCGATGTTCCAAATTGAGAGATTTAAAATGATGCATATTGTCGGAGTTATACAAAGAGAGCCAAATCTACAAACGGATACCACGCCCACGAGAAATCATTCTACACACAAACACCCATGTCCATTCCACAAGCAGGGTAAAACCCACAGAAAAAGCTGTAAACATCCTAGTGCAGATACTCATCAAGATTTCTAGCATACATCATAATCAAAAAATATAGGACCACACGAATAGCCGTGCTTCATAAGTTTCAGACACTACAAATTGCTGCAAATAATGCCGTGACCTTAGAATCACGCATTCCCAGTTATCCACACATAAACCCTATATACTACGAAGGCAAGCACACACACAAACACAGAGAGAGAGAAAGAGAAAGACCTGGTCAGCAGTGACAGGCAGAGGAAAAGCTGTGGCCATAGCGAGAAGACCCAGATTCAAAAGAAGAAACCCAGATCTGGAAACCCCCAATCACAAAGATCTACGGAAAATTCAAAAGAAATACGGCCGACTCAGATTCAGTTTCACCGTTTCACATCATCCCTTCATCGAATCGAAGAAATCCGTACCCCTGTAAAATGATCAAAAACTTTTCGCGCTGCTGATAAGCCTTAGGGAGAGAGCGGGGGATTGAGCTCGTCGCCGCGTGTACCTGTGTCTGTGTGGCGCTAATTCGTATTGTAGGGGTTGGATAGTGTGCGTGCGTCTGTGTGTGTATTTATAACGATGTACTGTGTACAACCTTTTTTTTTTAATTCTTCACTTATTTTTTTCCGGTTTTTTTAATTAATTTTTGAAATTAAAGAATAAAATTATTTCGATCAAAATTTAAATAAAAAAGATTTTTTCATATTTTGGATCGATCTCGTGCGAATTGAATGAAATCAAAATTTCGAATGAAATGAATCAAAATTAAATTCAAAAAATAAACAATACTAATAAATTATGCACACTTTCTTTTAAAATTTAAAAAAAAAATGTGTATATTTTTTCTTTGAACGAATGTAATATCACTTTTTTAGATAATGTATTTTTAAACATTATTATTTTTGTAATTAATTTTTGAAATTGGAAAGTAAAATAATTTTGATCAAAATTTGAAAAAAAACTGATTTTTCATTTTTAGATTTCATATCAAACTCGTCTGAATTGAAATGAAATTCAAAATAACACACTATTAAACTTAGAGTTGGAAACAAGTCGAGCTTTGAGCTTATCGAGTCTGCTCACAAAAAAAAATACTATCAGGCTCGAGCTCGACAAGTCACTCGGGAAAGTGCTCGAGCTTGGCTCGCGAGTTTTTTTTCATGCTCGAGCTCGGCTCGATCGATCCGCTCAACTTTGCTCGCTCGATTAGTTAAACTCCATCTTGTTTGAATGACTCGACTCGTATTGCGCAAATCGCTCAAACAGCTCGATTCGACTCGATATATATATATACACATATTAAAGATATTTAATTAAAATTTTATATATTCGAAAAGCTCTAGAGCCACTGGATTATTTAAGATTGATTCTCCATCTCTGGCTCGCATAGTTGCTCCCTTCGTTTCCAGTCCTAAATCAAGCTACTTTCTTTTTGAACTGAATTCCAGTGAAATTGACTGAAATTAAGTTTGAAAGAAATCGAACAAATTTTATAATTATATTTTCATATCCATATTTTCCAATTTCCATCACCAAGAATCATCACAACAACAAGTCCCATTCAAGAACCTATGGTACCTATGCACATCCCTCGCTATGATCTCCTTCTTCTCCACTACACTAACATACTTGAAAGCTTCATGACAATCTCTGCATATCCTCAGATTCTTCGTGATCCTCAGAGGCTTTCCGTTCGGAGTTACACCACTCAACAATCCGAACGCCACTGCAAGTTTCTCGCTATGAAACCAAAGCAACTCCCTCTTCTCCTTCTCCTCCAGTTCATGATACATCTCGTCAAAATTCGAGACATAACCAAGTTTCTCAATCTCCACCATCATCTCTTTCAGCTTCTCGTATATCTCGTCTCTCCTAACATGCCTTTTATCCCCCGCGAAAAAAACGTGAGAATTCCCCTGAACTTCGACCCAACTCCTCCCGATCTCCTTCCTCACCCCGTTCTCTCTCATCATCTTCCGTACTCGTTTCAACTCATCCAAATCTCCACAACTCGCAAACACATTCGCCAAGATCACATAGGCCGAGTCGTCGTTCGGATTTATTTCTAATAATTTATCGCTCATCCTCCGAGCTGTACTCGGGTTTCGGTTATTCACGCAGCTCGAAAGCAAAACACGCCAAACAGCTGCATCCGGCTCGTACGGCATCGATAAAGCCACTCTTTCCGCCTCGTCTAATTTCCCGACTCTCCCTAGCGCACCCATTAAACACGTGTAATGCTCGACTTTCGGCTCTATCCCGTAATGAGTTTTCATCTTGCTCAACCACATTTCGGTTTCTACAGCCATACCCGAGTTGGAAAATGCAGTCAAAACCGCCAAGAAAGTGAACCTGTCGGGTTCAAGCCCTCGACTCTCCACCTCCCGGAAAAGCCGGATGACGTCATCTTTACACCCCATTAACGCGTACGCTGACATCATCGCGTTCCACCCCGTCAAGTTCAGCTCCGTCTCGAGCTCCTCAAACACCCTGCCCGCATCCTCCACGACCCCACACTTCCCGTACGCGTCGATCAATCCGGTCCCCACGTAAACATCCCGATTCAACCCCATCACCACCGCGTGCCCGTGTAAGATCGAGCAGTGGTCGAGCATGGCCATTTTCGAAGCAGAGCTCAACGCGCCCGAGAGGCTGTGCAGAGTCGAGAGCAAGTTCCGCCTCCTCATCTCGGCGAAACACCGAAGGGCCTCGACGGGCTTTTTGTTCTGGGCCAGCCCGTTGATTATGGAGGAGAAACAAGCCTCGTCTCGGTCGGGCATTTCGTCGAACACTTTCCGTGCGGAGTCGAGGTCGCGGGTTTTGCAGTAGAGGGAGACGAGGGCGGAGCCGACGAAGGGGTTCTCGTTCAGGGAGAGCTTGTGGGTGAGAGAATGGAGCTGCGGGCCGAGCCGGCGATCGGACAAGGAGGCGCAGGTTTTGAGGAGGGTGGAGAGGGTGCGGGCGTTGGGGAGAGTTCGGGTGTGGTGGCGGAGCATGGAGAGGAAGAGGCGGAGGGCGTTCGGGGTGTGGGGGAAGGCGGAGATGACGGCGGTCCAGGTGACGGTGTTGGGACAGGGGATTGAGTTGAAGAGGCGGAGGGCGGAGGAGTTGAGGTTGGTTTTGGAGTAGAGAGTGATGAGGTTGTTGAAGAAGGCTCTGTTTTGGGGTGTAGGGTTTATCCCGTTCGTGATGAGGCGCGCGTGTATGGAGCGTGGGTCTGTGATTGGTTTCGCCATTGAAGATCTGCGTGCGTGAATTTTAAGGTTTTGCTGGCGTTGCCATTTGCATCAGGCTGGCCCTATGCATCGAGCGCGCTTCGGAGCTAACTCTAATTATTTCAAACGAATTCACGTTCAATTAAAAATATAATTTTACTACTATTTTTTTTTTCATTCACGTTCACATTCAATTAAAAATATAATTTTAGTACTAATTTTTTTTATTTTTTCATTCACGTTCAATTTAAAATATATTTTTATGAGTGCAAATAGTTGAAACGAAAGGCTAGTACATTGTTTTTACTTTTATTGAGAGTATTAATTAATTTTTCTTTTTTAAGAATAATATAGATAATTATAGTTGAATCTCAGTCACTTTTTTATTCATGATCAATTCCTTTTTTTAGCAAAATCAGTACTTGAACATATTCAAATATTCAAATATTCTAATTTAATATGTAAATTTTTTATTTGTTTGTATATCTATGCACTACTATTGTAACTAAAGATGGCTAATAATATCAAGGCTAAATTATAATTTCATAATCTTTGTACAAAATAATCAAACAAATATACATTGTTAATAGTATAATTATATTATACTACTTTGTTTCTAATTAATGATCAATTTTTTTGTAAATTACATTGAAAACGTGACCATCTACCAAACAAAAAGATTAATACTTGATGAATATAAAAAAGAAAAATAAAAAACATCAAAATATAAGTTCAAATGATTTAATACTAACTCAAATAGTTAGCTTTATTGGACTACTATTGGTGTGCCCCATTAATAATTGACAGATATGCTAATAATATTGGTCAATTCTTGAATTATATCAACATTATTAAATTGATTGAACTGAAATTTATGAATCTGAAGAACTAAAATTATTTTTTTTATAAAAATAATAATATTTTTTATAAATTATTAAATATTTTTTATAATATTGTACACTTGAAATAATTGATTTAAATTATTATTTATTTATTTAATTTTAATTTATTTTTTAAACAAATTTTAATTTATTTTTTAAACAAATTGAAAGGAGTTGAATTGAATAAATTTGAACTGAAGTAAAATAAATTGAAGTTCATATCACTTCTTGATTAAATTCTTTTCAAAATAAATTAAAATAAAATAAATAAAAATTAACTTTAAACCATAATTTTAAGTATACAATCTAGTTAAAGTCATGATATTATTAATAATTTATAAAAATTATTATTATTTTTATAAAAAAATCAATTTGATTCAATTCGGTTTCCAGTCTAAAAGAACAAGTTCAATCTTTTTTCTCTTCATTTTAAAAAACCCGAATTTAATATGTAAATTTGTTGATAACCCTAAATTTGTGTGCATATATTATTTTATGCACTTAATTTGTATAATTTCATAATTTTGTAGAAAATAATCAAACATGGTATATAATCTACTCAAACAATGCACATTGTTAATACTGAGTTTGATGGGAAAAAAAAATTCAAAAACATCAAAATATTAGTTCAAATGAATTAATATACCAACTCAAATAATTAGCTTTATTGAACTACTATTAATTAGCTTTATTGAACTACTATTGGTATGCCCCATTAATAATTGAAAGATATGCAAATAATATTGGTCAATTCTTGAATTATATCAACATTATTAATTTCATCTTAAAATTTGCGTTAGCTTTGGAATTGACAATGGAGCCTTGAAGAGAGCTGGAAACAGGTGTTACTTTTGACCTTTGTGTCCACTTGAATCTTTGTCAAAACCTCAACTAAAAAAAACATGGAAAGTAGGAGTGTGTGTAGCTTTTCCTTGGAAGCATCAAAACTTTTCAACAAAAAATAGAGAGAATTATTCCAAACACAGTAACTAAAAAAAGACAACAAATCACATGCCATTGTTGATATGCTTTTTCTAACAATTTTCATTTGATACAGACTCCATGAGAAATAAGTTCATTAATAGAAAATGCAGTTAATTACAAAATCAACCCCGGAGGTTTTGTTCAATTACAAAAGGACCCACTTATCTTACAAGAATTACAGATAATTAGACTAAATTTATGGATCATTTTTGTTCTTTCAGCAGCTACAAATAATTTGATTCAAATTTCAAAAAGGAGAATTCCACAATGAACAAAAATGCTGCACGAGCCATAGCAAAAATACTCTTGCCTTTTTTACAAATAACCTTTTGCATCACAAATCCTGGGATTATCTCAGTAACCTGCGAAAAATCGAGATATCAAGACCCGAAAAGCTCGATTGAAGTATCTAACAAAAACGAAAACAAGGAAACACTCACCGTCTTTGTTCTTCACCAGACCTCTTGCAAACAGCATGCAAATGATCAAAAAGCCCACCCCCGCCGCCCCTCCTAATATTATAGCCACCGTCTTTCCTGTATCCGGCCCTGGCCCTGCAATTGTCAATAATTACTAGATTGCCACTTCGGAATAAAAGAGATTATCAAGGACCACAAAGCTAAGCAAGACAGACATCTTGATTGCAGTAGCAAATCTTGAAGACCACACATTGCCACTGATATTATAAACTAATGGGATCAATAGAAAAATTCACACCGGGTTTCGGCTAGTTAGAACCGAGATTTCGAAATTCTCAAGAATATCTGTTTATTGTTTGTCTTTCACTTAGCCCAATTCTCAGGGGTTCATTTGCAATTATCCCTAAATTCATATCAAGAAAAGGCCCCAAAAAAAACGAAATCTTAACGAATCCCAGAACTAACCAAAGCAAATACAAGCAATCCCACATTAAAGTTTACAAGAATCTAGCATTGTACCTGAACTCGACGAAGAAGAAGAACTGAACGAATCAGAACCCGACGATTTCTTCGCTCCCCCCTTCGCGAAATCCCCGTACTCAATGAAACACTTGTGAAGATAAATCTGCCCAGAAACAGAGCTCCCACACTCCACCTGCGCCCTCTGCACCGCATTTTTCACGCACTCGACGCAGTCGGAAGCCCCCACGTCACCCTCGCACTGGCCCATCACACTTATCGAGTCAACGCTCGCCGAGTAAAACCCGCCGCTGCCCATCCCATTCTCGAGCGAGCTCAGCGCGGTGTCCCTCTTCTCCACGAACCCGGACCCGCCGCTGTTCTTCTCGCTGCAGCTCTTGTACAGCATCTCCATCCCGGATATCTGCGCGAATCCCGACACCTCGTACAGCATGTAGCAGCCGTAAAGGTGCATTCTTGCGGCGACGGGCTTGCCGCAGAGGCGGTCGATCAGAATCGGGAGGTTCCGCACGCAGGCGTAGCAGTCCACGTTGGAGAGGTCGCCTCTGCATTGGAAGAGGCCGTCGACGGCGGACTGACCGGAGCCGGCGGTGGTCTTGAAGAACCTGGATTTGGACGATTGGGAGATTAGGGTTCCGAAGAGGGAGGAAAGTGCTTGCGAAAATGCCCCAGTGGGATCTGATGAAAATGACTGCTTCGCGCAGCCCTTGTAGATGATGGTGGTGAAGTCCGGCGCGGAGTCGGAATGTGGTGCGAGGCGGAGAATGGTTAGAATGAAGAGAAATTGAAGTGTGTGGGAACCCATTGGTGGGATTTTCTTGCTTCAATCAAATCATTTTTTATTTTTATTTTGAGGATTAAAGATAAGATTTTTATTGTGTTTTTCTTGGTGGGTTCTTGAATGGAGTATGTGGTTTGAATGAGGAGAAATTGTTGAAGGTTTTGTTTTGTACTATACCAAGATTCACAGTGTTTTTCAAGAAGGTTTTCCACTTAAAGGCATCTCCAACAAACGCCTAAAAACATTTATATTTTGAAAATTGCAAAATGCCCCTTCATGTTTTACTATATTACAATAATATCTAATTAGCAGTGACTTTTCATAATTTACTTAAAATATTCTCTATTCGATCTTGGGCTAGAAGTTGAGGGAGAAATATACTTGACCAAGACTTGAAATAACACAATGAATTTGAATTCTATTTTTTTTTTTTTTCATTTATTCAATCTTCAACAATTCATTAAAGAAAAATGAATGGTAATTCTAAGTAAATTTTTTTGGAAAAGAAATTTGTTCTTCTTCCAAGTAATTCTAGATTATCAACAACACTTTTATAAAAATGATATCTCGACCTTATTACGATGTGCAAAACATCACGAGGTTAATCAGATCTTTAGTGAACGATTGAAGTTCGGTACGTGGCTCGCGATATCTTATTAACCTAATGATAACGACGAGACTCAGTGAGGTATCCAAGATCGCACAAGTTCTTGCCAAAATCCATTCTCATTCGTACGTATTTGTGTAACTCACAGGAAATAACTCGACTGCTCCGTATCTCAGAACATAGTTTTTAGTCATTTGCAAGCTCTTTAAAATGTTCTTCACAGTAGTCCAATGTTCGTTTCAAGGGTTACTCTGATATCTCGTCACTATGCCCACGACATAGCAGATATCGATCAAGTTTCGTTTATAGCATAACATACATTAAGCTTCCCACACGAGTCTGAGTGTCGTAAGTATAGATCACACGAGTCTGAGTGAGTTGGCTCAAGCCAACTCAAAAATATATGTAGGGATTAAAGTCGAATATTTTCAGTTCGAAAAAATCGAAACTGAATCGGCCAAAGTCGAAAAATTCGACAACCCGTGAACTAGCTCGACAACCCGATCTATTACACTACTTTAAATTTTATTTTAAATATTAATACAGCCATACATACTAAATAAATAAATATATTCAAATATAAAAAAGTGTCAGCTTAAATTGCAATTTTAAATATTATTGTTGTAATATTTGAAGTTTGCAATTTAAATATTATAATTATAATTATTATTAAATATTTATATTTTATTAATATTAAATTTAAATTTGCATTAACAAAATTTTAATTTGACAGTTAAGCTTGAAAACGAAATTTTAGGGTTATGACTACTTAATTCACAATCAAGAAACTTTCAGCTAGATTCAACACAAATTGAAATAGACCAACAATCAATTGGTTGAAATGAAATCAAGTGAGTCGGCCTCATTGACATTCTACTCGTTAGTTTGATAGTTAATAATTCCTAGGCACACTTGAAAATTTCAAACACCTGAGAAGACCACCAACAACGTTGTCTAAAATAGACGGGGGTTAGCTAATTTTAGCCTCTCTTTTATCAATGAAACGTTACTTAGAAACGAATAAACCTAAAACTTCTAAAAATTGTTTTAATTTTAAAGTTTTAAACTACTCCCTCTGGTTTTAAACTACTCCCTCTGTGTAATACTAATATATAGTTACACTTCATTTTTATTTTAAATGTGACCATTAATGATTTGAGACAGAAGTAGTATATATTAGTGGGAATGTGACTTTTTAGTCACATTTGATAAAAGGATGAGTTTAAAGTCCCCCCTTATAAAAGTGTGAGTTTTTTACACCAATTGAACATAAATTGTCCTTTATACCCTTACTTTTTAAATAAATCCAAAAAAAACAAAACAAAATACAAAAACAATATCATATAAATTAAAAATAAAAACAAATTGGACTGTGGGGCCCACGAAATCTGATTTTTTGGTGAGGTGAGGGTTTGGTGTAGGTTTAATTGTGCATTCATATCCATATTCATAACAAAACCTACCAAACCAAACCAAAAAAAAAATTCAAAAATTCTCTCAAACCCACACATAAAATCTCTATCATGTTGCTCCGTTAGATTCTGGAAAACGCCGTCGAACATACGCGAGGTTAAAGGAGCAAAAACGAGAGGTACGCGTTCTCGAATTTTGCGAATTTTCTGTTCTGCGCTGGTTAATCGATGGGTTACTCGATGGAGCGTACCATCGAGCAACCCATCGATTAACTATGAATTTATGAAGTTAAACATTACTCGACTGAGGTTAAACGAAATCAGGTTACTCGAAATTTCGAGTAACCCTAATTCCAGTAACAGGTTTCGAGTAACCTCTTTCCAGGATCACAGATTCGAGTAATGTGAGGTTACTCGAATTGAGGTTACTCGAATTGGTTAATCGAATTGGTTAATCGAATGTATATGACGTTAATCGAATCCTGTTACTCGAAAGTAACAGTCCATCCTGTTACTCGATGGAACAGTCCATTCGAGTAACAGGGCCTGTTTTTTTGCAAAAAAACGCATTTTTCCGTAATTTTTGGTTTGTTTCGTCGATATATATGTATATGTTGTAATAGTTAACCTAATTCAATAATGTTTTTTGTAATTGTAGATGTCGAATCAACGAATCACGATACGTTACGGTGGTCGTTGGGAACGAGCGGTCTACGTCGACGGGATAGATATGTGCCTTTTCTTCAGGAGGGATCAACTTACCCTCGATGGTCTTGTGAGCCAGATTCGTGCCGTTTTGCGCCCTCCGCCGAATATCGAGTACATGTTGTTCATCTTAACACGAGGCAATGATTTTAGGAGCGTGCGGTGCCCTTTGCTTAGCGACGACGATGTATCCCGCATGCTAGACGAGCAAAAGGACGATTGTTTCATTTTCGTCACCGAGATGCTAGAGGAGGCACATCCAAATGCACCCGAGGTGAATATTCCAGAAGTGGATCCGGATGTACCGACCGAGGTCGAGAGGCCTGTTGAGAATTCCGAGGACGACGAAGAAGCTCGTCAGACCGATCTGTTGCAGTCGTTGACCACTGAATGGACAGAATGGATTAGACAGCCGCGGGTCATCAAAAATATTCTGTCACGCCGTAATCTGTCCTCGAGTTCTAGTGCGGGAGCCGGCGAGCAACCCGAAGCAGCTCAGAATGCTCAGAATAATCCACTGCGCAACTGGATCATTCCACTGCCGGAGTTTGACCCCGCGGTTCCATTGCGATCGGTCGAGCCTCCCGAACTGGTGTATGGTCATATTGCAGTCGGCTCGACATTCCGAACGAAATCGGATCTGAAGATAGCGGTGGGGATGTATCACATGGAGCATATGGTGGAGTGTGCCACTAAACGCTCGACCACTGAACGGGTAGCGTTCGTTTGCAAGCGAGGTTCTGAGAAGTGCCCGTTCAAATTGTGTGCTACTGGGAATGACGAAACACTCTGGAAGATTACGAGGCTGAACTTGAATCACGAGTGTGTCAATGATTTGGATCGGACTGCCGATCGTCACGTGTCGAGCAAGGTTGCCGCTACTTACTTTGCACGTCAGCTAGTCGACGATGAGATCACACTGAAGCCGAAGATGATGATTTCTGATTTGAGGAGATTGTACGGAGTTGTGATCGATTACAGCTTCGCCCTGCGGACGAGGAACCTGGCCGTTGAAATGAGGTACGGCAACTATCAGGATTCATATCAGATGCTCCCGTCATATCTGCACGTGCTGAAAGAATGCAATCCAGGGACTCGGTATGATATTCAGACGACCAGTGAGGGCGTGTTCTGTCACATGTTTGTTGCACTTGGGCAGTGCATTAGTGCATTTCAGCAGCGCACTCTGCGTCCCGTCATAGTAGTCGACGCCACTCATTTGAAGGGGAAAAACAGTGGTGTGTTATTTGTTGCCGTCACGAAGGACGGAAACGAGCAGATTTTCCCGCTTGCCTTTGGTATCGGTCCGATTGAGAATGACCTGGAGAATGACCTGGAGTGGACGTGAGTTAAGCGGAGGGGAGGCTGGTACGGGACGGCATACAGCTCACCGGCCTCCGTCAAACTCCTGTAATACATCATCTCCTCCTCCTCCGGTGTCGGTGTGAGGGTCTCGTGCACTTCAAGCTAAAAGAAAACAATTAAAAAAAAATTTTATTAGATATTCGATAAAATTATTAATTCAAAATTATTAACGAAACAGACTGACGGTTACCTGCTCATCCTCGAAGTAATCCGTGAAATCGAAGTTAGTCTTCCTCTGCGTCCAATGCAAAAACCGGGGCCTTCGCGTCTCTCGGCTCCGAGTAGCGCACTGTCTCCCTAAAGCAGAAAAGGCCTCGAAGGTCCAACACTGGAAGGCCCAAACTGGACCGTAAAAGTGATAAGCCGCTTTCTCGGCCTGATCAGCTGCCATCCCAGTAATGCTGATGTAGTGCGAGAAGTTCTGGAACGTGTAAGAACCCCAAGGAAACCACTCCCAGCCATCGTGATCCTCCACCAGTGTCCAGACCCAGTTCTCGACATCTAGCTTCTCTCGACCAATCAGAACGAAGTAGAGAATCAAGATGTTGGCAACCTTGAAATAATCATTTAGGTCGTTGCCCATCCGCAGACCATTGAACGAATTGAGCAGTGCTTCAATCTTCATCACTCTGCAACGGAATAACCTCCGATGGATGCCTGTAATGGGAGCTTCATGACCTTTGTCTGTGGGATCGAAGTTACTATCCCCAAAGCGCAGACCGATGATCAGGGCGTATTCTTGTGCTCGGAACTTCACAATACGATCCCCGATAGCAAACCAGTGCTCAAACTCTGGTATTCTGCTCTTGCTAACGATCTCTCTCGATAGCAGTTTGTGCAGAGGTTTGTTCGATCGGTCTGCCTTGGGAAGGGCCAAGAACTGACTGAAGAGATACGTCTGTTCGTACTCCGCGAGGCCCTCGTCCCCACCCACTTCCCTCAGAGTATCTTCTACGTTTTTCAAAACGCCGCGTCGATCGCCGCAATTGATCGCTCTCGCAATGTCGACGAAATCCGGTCTCCTCCATCGGAAACCAGCCTGCACAAATGGAGAAGAAGCAATTAAAAACAGATTAATAGGATCAAAACAAACAAAAAAAAAAGGTTTCTGCCTCCATCGATCAACCTATTTCGAGTAACCCCATCGACCAACGTTTTCGATTAACACCATCGACCAACGTGTTCGATTAACCACATCGTCCAACCAATTCGAGTAACCAAATCGACCAACCAATCTGACTAGTCGATGAGGTTAATCGAATTGATTGGTCGACGGGGTTGGTCGATGGGGTTAGTCGATGGTACTAATCGACTGCCATCGATTAACCAAGAACAGATTTCAGAAATCGCGATTTTAGACAATTCAACTCAAAATTACAGTTCTAAGTCACGTATAACACAAGAAAGAACTCAACCAAGCATCTAAAGCACCATATAATACATCACATTGCTCGAATTCTCGAAAAAAAAAATCGAAAAAAAGGGTTTCGGATTCGGGAATTACCGGAGGTTGGAGACTCGGTTCTTCTTGTTGTTGTTCTTCCTCTTGCTCGGAATCAGATGGCGTCGCCGACGATGACATTGCTCCGGTTGATTTAGGTTGATTCGAAATTGAAAAAAAAAAAAACGGTGGGGGCGGCGGGTTTACGGGAGAGAAGAAAGAGAAGAGAAGAGAAAAAAAAGTGGGGACCGATTTTTTGTTTTGTTGTTATTGTCTTTTTTTTTTTTTACTTTCAAGGGTATAATAGGTACTTCTATTGCAATTGGTGTAAAAAACTCACATTCTTATAACTTAGCACAAAAAACACATCTTTCTTATTATTTTGACCAGAAATCCACAGGCCTCTATATATTATTTTATACTTATTCACAAGTCACAACTACTTACATGAATAATTTAAAAATATATTAATTTTTATTTTTTTGTTAAAAAATCAATAAAAATATATTTTTAATAAATTAAATGATATTTATATAATGAAGATTTTGAGTTTAGGTTTGAAAGAAAAAAACATATACAAAATTTTTATTATAAAAATAGTAGTATAACATGTTAAAAACTTACATATCTAGAGCTTCTTTTCAACCATTATAAATTTAAAAGGTTTCTTTTTTAAGTTGTGATATTAAAAAAAGAAAGAACATTAGAGAAATATACATTAAACCTAGATTATTTTAGTATATAAATAATTATTAATGGATCAAATTATTGTTTTTTAAATATCTTTATTTAATATCTAAATGTAAGTATATATAATCAAATTAAAATAACTAAAAGTTATAATAGTTTGTAGCATTAACAAAACAAACATTTAAAAATTAATGTTACTAAGGGAATGAGTATGTGTTGACATTCTTCTTCAAAAATATTAAAAAAACAAAAATTTATTCTTCATATTAAAAAAACAAAAAATTTGATTAAAACAAAAATTTATTCTTCATATTAAAAAAACAAAAAATTTGATTAATTTGTTCATGTTTAAAATATGCTTTTTAAATTTTAATTATATATTTTATTAATATGTAAAATTAAATCAAGATTACAAATTTATTGTTCTTCCGATATTAAAAATACAAAATTTTGATTAATTTGTTCAGGTTTAAAATATGCTTTTTAAATTTTAATTATATATTTTATTAATATGTAAAATTAAATCAAGATTACCAATTGATAAAATTTATTAAGAGCTTTATAATTTATTAACATTTACACATTCTTATAAATTTAAATTTAAAAATAAAAAATTATGCATGAACTTATTAAGTCAATACTATAATATTCGAATATTCCATTGGTGACTATATCAATATTGTTTATAAATGTTTGGATAATCATTTGGATTTTTTCTTAGATAAACAAGCTCATCTCAACTGTAAGTATATAAATATATGTGGCCAACCAACAATCTCGCATTGACTTGCAACGTACGGACACCCTCAATGTTATATAACCTCTTGTCATAACCGGATACCAAATTTCACTTTCAATGCATCAAAAATGATACATATATATATACATACACATAATTAGGGTTTGAAAATCATCATGCAACATGGCTCATCCTCCGCAAGAAACAGTACAACTTCCCATTGTATGTATACATAACATTGCTGTTTGAATTTTCATTGCTTTGATTCTTCATCATATATATATATATATATATATATATATATATATGCATGCTTGCAATTTCTATCGTCGAATGCACATTGAACGAACGAACAAATTTATAATACAAGTACAAGTTGTAAGGTATCCATAGTTTCCATTTCTGGTTTGCTCCATCTTCCCAAGAATATTTACCTTTTTTTGTCTTTTAAAGTAACAAAGGAACTTAATTCATTCCTCATGGAAACACATCACATGATATGTAAGAGAAAAGGGTCATGATCATCGACTTATCTTTGCACTAGCTGCTAAAATACGACGAATTTCCTCGTTTGGGAGATGCCACATGCATTCGTATAGTTTTCGCTCTTTTGTTTCTACCCCATTGCACGTAAACTTTCCCGTTTTTAGGTTTAAAGTTTTTCCTTATCGCGAATTCATTCGACCATTGTGTTTGCACTTGATCCGTGCACGTTTAAGCTGCAAAGCAAACACGTACAATTTCTTAGAAACACGCAGCACGCGTCTGAATTGATTCCATCGCACGATTTTTAGTCGAGTTTCGTATATATATTTGCCAATCCAACCGACGTGGGGTCGGGCGTATCGAGTATGATTAACTACATCGCTTTCTTGATCTTTTTCCCGCAGGATGAGATATCGAGCCCGCTCGGAGCTCACCTCGAGTTTTCCGAGTCGGAACTATTCCCGGAAATACTTCAAAACTCGGGAGCCGTCGAAGAGAACTCTTCCTCCAATCCAACCGATACTACTAATAATATTAATAACGACCGCCCCGTATTCTTCGACCACAACGACATATCCGCCTCGATAGATTTCTCCGACCCTTCGTCTCAATCATTCTCACTTTCCGACCACCACAACTATTTCAACAACAATGAAGACAACGGTCAACATGCGTTACTCTTCAGCCCGACAACATTCAACAATAACAACGACAACAACAACAATCAAATCTCGTTAGGAGACGAAGACTTCGGGCAGCCGTACATGGCTGCGGGCAGCCACCACTACAACCCGGAGGCAGGGTTGATGATGCCGCCCCTGCCCGTGCCCGTTCCGCCTTACAACAATATCTACGGCTTGAGTGCTCCGTTCTCGTTCGACGGTTTCACGAGCGGATTGTTCCTCGGAAACGAACATCACCACAATCAGGAAATGGAGTTTCAGGGAGATAATATCGGCGCAGGGGTTTTCCACCACGATTCGGCCGTGGCTCGAGTCTTCGATTGCTCCACCGGTGATCTTCAGGTACAGTAAAACTTCTATATATTAATAATCTTGAGATCGTGAAATTTAGTTTTATTAATTCGAAAGATTTTATTAATTTAAAAAAGTTATTAATTTATCTAGTATAATTTATAGAGGTTGTTAGTATGTACTAACAATGCATAAAAATAAAAGGAAATTTTGTAAAAAAAGCACATTTAAATAATTGATTATAATTAAATATTTTAGTTTTTTTTAGTTATAAGAAAAAGCAATATTCCAAAATTACTCTTTTTTTAAACAAATTAGTGATGGGCTATGTAACCAAGGTATTATAGTAATTTTTTTTTATAATTATAAAATTTGTAATACTTTTAATAATAAAAAAATATAAAACAAAGTTATTCTTAATTTAAAAGTATATTTTTATTGGATTTGAATTATAAATTAATAAATCAAAATACCCTTTTTTAAAAATACTTCAAAAATAAACTGTTTGGGGTTTCTTTGGAATTATCTAAAACTTGAGGGTGGATTCTGTAATTATTTTCAAGAAGTTCTTACAAGTTGAGTTGTTTGTGTGAGGGGTAAGAGACTGAGCAGTGATAGCCAGCAGCAGCAGCATCTGCTCCACGGCAGCCCGAGCACGACGAATCCAGCATCGGAGGCTTCGAGCCTCGAAGATCCCAACTTTACAGTCCCCAAACTCTCGGCCGAGGAAAGGAAGATGAAGATACATCGATACCTCAAGAAACGAAATCAGAGGAACTTCAGCAAGAAAATTAAGGTCACACTTTCTCTCGATTTTTCGCGTATACATAATAAAATAAAACTCAATTTCGCATATTGACACTTAACGACACTACGCAGTACGCATGTCGGAAAACGCTTGCGGACAGCAGGCCAAGAGTCAGGGGAAGGTTCGCGAAGAACGATGAGCTGGCGGAGATGGCGGCAAGGGCGTCGAACGGTAATAATCGAGATGACGACACGGAAGACGATTTCAGATTCTTCTCGAATCCCGGACAGGGCGGGGGCGGGAAGGCCGGGAAAGATGAAGATGATTTGGAGTCTTCTGATATATTTGCACACATAAGTGGAGTGAACTCATTCAAATGCAACTACCCTATTCAATCTTGGATTTGACCATAATACCCCTCCCACCGATTTTTGTAACAAGTGTGTGTATGTTCATGGGATAGTAGAAGACTAACATAATTCTACCCTTTTCTCTGTTTTTTTTCTTCTTCTTTCGTTTGTTTTTCTTATTTGCAATCCGAGTACTATGTAAGTTCTTGAAATAATAAGTGTTTTCTTTTGGGTGTGTTCTTGTTAAAGACAAACTCAATAGTAACCGAGGTAAGGGTATTTTCGTCATTTTGCGAATAAATCTTTTTTTTTTTTTAAATTAACTTTGTTAGAAGTAACCCCTAAGCTAAGCGTAGGAATATCATCTTTCTATAAACTTCCTCAAAATGTAACACCTAAAATGTACTTATTTGCAATTTCCAATATATAAGGAGCTTATTTGCAATTTCCTATATCTAAGGGGCTTATTTGGAATTTCCAATGTCCAAATAAGGGCCTTTTTGCGGCCGTAGTAATTGTGAATGCGAACCAGCTCATTTATTCATTCAGACGCGCGGGATACCCTCACTTTCTCTCACTCATTTTTCGCCATTGAAGTACTAAAAATGCGAGCTCGGTGAAACGGACGTGTCCGCGGAAATGGGGGTAATTGTGAGGTCTGTTGCTGGGCCATAAAAATTTCAAGAATTTTTCGAGGTGCGGGCCCCCCCTCCCCTCCTCCTCACGTGCTTTGCGCCTCTCAATCGTAGCCATCGGTGGCGTTGCTGTTAAAAAAAGAACTTTTTTTTTTTTTTTTCAGAAATTGGGAAGACAGTTATTTGTAGGTGTCGGTTGAAAAGATTTGAGCGGTGGAGCTCATTAATTCTTCTGTCTGAAGGTAAAGTTTCTTCCTTTTTTCCAACCCCTGTTTCTTGCTTCTGAACTTATCAGTGTTTTAAAGCTTAATATTTTTTGGGGTAATTTTTGTTTTTAGTATGAATTGGAAGTGGGTTTTAACTTTTAATAGGTTTTCATGGATGGATTTTAAGGTTTGAATCCAAATTCTTGGTTGAAGATGTATACTGTAGTACTTTTGGATGGGTTCATATAATTGTTCAAATGTTTGGTACAAACTATTACTAAATTTGTGGGTTTTGTTGTTGATGGATTTTAATAGGAATTCTTGGATGGGTTTTTAAGGTTTGAATCCAAAATTTAAGGTTTTGTTTGCTCTTTTAGTGGTGTTACTCAGAAACTGTACCATACGAGTGAAATTAATAGATCTAAATGAAAAAAAGGCTTGTGAGTTTCCTATTTGTTAAGATTACTACTCATGTTGTTTAGATAGGATTGTTACTAAATGAGAAGGGTCGTGACGGTTTTTGTTCGATATTATTTTATGTTTCATGCAAATATAAACTTGTTAGAACCAAGAATCTGTATGAGTTTCTAGGATTCAATGAAGGTAGACTCAAAGCTTAATTTTTTATGTTGCTCTTCGTTGGGTTGTCTTACATGTTGAGTGTTTTTTTGAGGAGAAAGCTAGATTAGTTATTTTCCTTCTTTATGTAAGTTAAACACCATTCGTAAGTTGCGGAAAAATTCGTTCAAATTCAGTTTCTTGGTTCATCTATCTTCTCATTATCTGTGACTAAACGAGAAGGGTTGTGACGGATTTGTTATTCTTTCTTTTCTTTCAATTGCCTTTCAGACCATATCATACCAACACGTGACATGGTACCTTTATTTCGCCCTTAATGTGTTACTTTCCCGTGGAACTGGAGGATGGAAAGACCGAATACAAACCCGAGGCATAAAGATGCCGCCGCAAATGAAGAATGCACATCTCAGTATGCCATCCAAAGTCCACAAACAAACAGAGAAACTCTGCTGTTGAAAAAATTCAAACAACGATCAGATCATAGAAACTCTCTGATATTAGACGCTCGAATGTCGAGATCAGGCCCAGGTATGAACGAATTTTGCCTGAAAAACATTCACGCATTGTACAATAGCATCCCTAAGCACATCACAACCTTTGATGAAAAGTACATCATCCGTTGCCTTGAGTCCATACGTAACTATGCATTAAGAGCTTCCATGTGGAATGTCACCTCAAAGATGAAAGATCTAGTAATGATCAAGGGTTCGAATAATATGGATAGGTTAGCTATTGAATATCCATATGGTGATTGGACTATCACTACTTCTTTGTCCGGTAGCCAGAGTATGATCAACATCTTGAAGAGCCCGTTACTTAAAAAGTTTGCGAGTCAACCGTTTGACACTGATACTACGGACTCTCTACAAGAACCGAGCAACACCTTGTCTTTACAGAAGGAGGTAAAAGTTCTTGCACATAAGCGGGATTCTTCAGTATCAAGCACCTACTCCAGTTGCTCTGACCAGTCTTCGTCTTCTACTCACGGCCCATCAGTTCAGGGAATGCTGACATGTACATGGCAAAACGGGCTACCTCACCACGTTTTTACAGTGGATGGTAAAAAGGAGGCCTATGTAGCAAAATTGTCCAAGGTTGAGTCGTCGCATGGTGAAAAAGGTTCGGAGTATGTTTACACTTTCTTTCATTCGAGCAGCAACGGCAAGAACGAATGTCACGCTCGTGGGTTTCAGTCGGAAGCCTTTGCCAAGATGCTCGTGTCTACTTCGTTTAATTTCTGTTCCAATAACAATTCAGAAATCAGAGAGACTCGGTTTGTTCTATCAGTTTCAAACGATGATCGGACAGTGGAGGTGGGGAACTCTAACCACGACGTTAGAAAAAACAAGAGACTGACAAAGAAGGTGGTGGATATTTTCAAGCCTACTTACTTTTACAAGCTGAGACCGTCTGAAGACACGCGTAACAAATTTCTTGATTCCGCTCCAAATCTTGAGGTGGCAGCTATTATCGTGAAAGAGATTTTCTATACTCGGAAGAAGGCTGAGACTGGAGGGTGGGGATTGAATTTTCTCAAAAGGCCATCTCTAGAGACGCCTTTACGTTCAGAATATTGCGATGAGGAATGCTCAACTAGCATGGATGTTATAATTCCTGCGGGTATTCACGGCGGGCCGAGGACGAGAGGGAGTGGGCCATCGGGCCTTACCGAGAGGTGGCTCTCTGGTGGGCGGTGTGACTGTGGGGGATGGGATATTGGTTGCTCGCTAACCATTCTTGATTATGATTCATCCCGACCAAATCATTCAGGAGAAGGCAAATCGGTTGATCTCTTTGTGCAGGTTCGCATCTATTTTTCGCTAATATAATTCTTACGAATTGCTTTCCTTAAGAAATGTTACTAAACTTTGTATACTACAAAAACCATCTTGAAGGTTATACACTCGTTACATTTCACATAGGCTGTTGGTTGAAATGACGAGTCAAACATTTTTGTGATTACATCCTCGACTTTTCTATATACTACAAAGAACTTCAACTTTTAGTTTTGGTTTTTTACATTTAGATCCTTCGATTTTTCTAAATATCATAAATTGTCAAATGAAAATGTTGGAGTTATTTGTAATATTTCGAAAACTTGTGGTTGTAACTATGAAATATTGATGATGTCATCAAACCTCATCAGGTAGGCTAAGTAATGATTGGGGCCAAAATGTAAGTGGAATAAAACCTAAAGGGTGGTTTTCGTAATTTTGAAAGTTTTTTTTTCATAATATACAGTACTCCCTAAGGTTAATTTTTTGTTGTGGAGGAAATTATTCCTAACTTTTAGTTGGAAAAACCATTCGAACATAATCTATTTTATATCACTTGACTTGGTATACAGCATAGTATAATTGTGCTCCTTTGGATAATCTTTTTTTACAGGGTTCGAAACAAAATGTGCTGGCCATGAAACTGGTGAATATTCGTGAGGATTCGTATTGCATTCATTTCCAATCACCGACACTGTCTTGCTTACAGTCCTTCGCTATTGCTGCTGCGATTATACATTCGCGCAGTCCCGTTCTTCAACCCAAAGTGAACGGGAGTTAGGATTTCGACATATTGTTGGAATTAATTTTAACTTTTTATATACATGGTAATCGTTTTCAGGAGTTACCTTGTTAGATTCTATATCGAAGGTTAGTTAGTAAGTACTTAGTATTATACAGTTGTAAGCTAATATTAGTCCAGTTCGCCTCGCGAGTAGTATTTACAGGCAAATACTTGGTAAGACCCTTGATTCTTCTTACACATGTTTGGCTGTGCGACGTAGAAATACCACTCGATGATATTAGAGGATCTCGTGTGGATTTTTTACTCGTTTTATTCTATTTTTGTCGTATTTTCTTCGCTTGCAGAAGCTGTGCTTGTGTGTATTTTTTTTTTTTTTTTTTTTTGTATTATGGTATTCTGGTAATATCTTCTCACTTTGTGGGCTGTGGCAAATAAATAAAATGATGAGTTTCCATTTATTGAAAATAAGTAAAAGAGTGCCAACTTTTACTTGATTTATTTTATTTTAATTAATTCTTTTTTATATATATTAATGTTAGTTATAATGTCATGTCAAATATTTGATACTTGATAAAGTTAAGAAATTAAGAACAACAAGAATACAAATACATTTTTAAAAAACTCAATCTATGGTTGTATTATTCAAAATTATTCCAAATCATAATTGATACAAATGTGTTATACCATAGATTAATTATTAATTAATTTCGCTCAACCATGATAGTATTGTCCGGGAGCCCAGTTGGCCGGAATTACGTTTTTGGCAAAAAATGAGGTTCGCGTTTCACGAGTCGTCACCTTCACAGAATACGGACCACTTACTCCCTCGGGGAGTCCGACTTTCCATGTCGCCCCGAACGATTGTTGCATCGTAAGTGTTCCTCTGTTCGAAGGATAAATCTCTATAGCACCAATGTCACCATCTCCATCCAAATATTCCACCGCGAAAGCTAGATAGTAACGGTTTGATCCTGAATCGATTTTGAATGTAATACGTGCATCGTAATGGCAAGGCACTCTGCAAAAAGATCGACACGTAAATTAAGAAAAAATATATATCAGTATGCAAAAATAATTAAACAAAAATCGACTCGGTTAATTACTTTTGATATTGAATATTGATTCTTCCGAGACTTCGTAGCTGATAATCTTGACCGCGTTTGGCCAAGTACCCGAAAGCTTTGCCGCTCAAGTCAAAGTGAACGGGTTCGTTGTTGCAACTTCCTGGGCACTCGTTCGTGATTGTAACCGTGATCGGATATCCAGAGCAATAATTGTATCCTTCGCATAGCACCTATATTATCGAAAAGTAATGAATTAGTTCATGCATTTAAAAAAAATTGATTATGATGGAATCAAAAATTCGAAAAGAAACGAACACACACCTGATAACAACCTCCACAGCCCCTGCCCGATTGAAATAGAAATTGGTTTCCGGCTGCCGTCAACCCCTTGTAGGTAGGGTTGTTCACATCAGCATCTGAAAGTCCACATGCTGCGCCTGCACAAAAGTGAAAATAAAATTGTATTTTACGATCAAATTAAAATTATATATTAACTGAATTGATAAAAAAAAATAGTTAAATACCACTTCCTCCTCCGGTCGCATCTTCGTACCACGTTGCTACTGCTTGCGAGAAACCGTTTGATTCTAAAGAACCATTGATTGGTTTGGAATCCTCAAGACAATAACAATAGTGATCACTCGTAAAGAGAAACAAAGTTGCTACTATAGCAAAAAAATTGAAAGTTCGAAAAAATTGAGATGTAAACATTTTTCTTTACTTGTAAAAACAAAATGCAGTAGTCGAAAGAAGATGATGTTATGGTTCATGGATGCATGCAGGTCTAGATTTTATAGTACTCAAATTGTATACTTACCATGTAAAAGGAGCATACAATTTAATCTTGTTACCCCATTAATGAAAAAATTATTGTAATTAATTATGTCATTTTATAAATGATACATGAATGAAATATTAAAATGAAAAAATATTTAATTTTTTGTTGAGATTCATCTCCTATATGTAGTTTGTTGAGAATACTTACCAATACATATTATAATTTTATAAATGATGCATGAATGAAATATTGAAATGAAAAAATATTTAATTTTTTCTTGAGATTCATCTCATTTGTTGAGAATACTTACCAATACATACTATAGTGATGGTGTCAAGTTTACTATAAAATGATATTGAGATTGTGAAAAATTATATAAAACTTACTTTAATTTCAAAATTAGTTTTGCTTTAATTTTGCTTTAATTGTAGAAGTATTTAGGAAAAGGTTTATAATAATTTATAATATTTTTATTTCCGTTTAGAATTTAATGTTTAATTTTAATAATTTTTTACTTATTAAAATAATTAAATAGTACAATTACATTATAGTGTAATAACTTGTGCTTTATATAATAAATAATATTTAATAACCGTTGTTTAAATTAATAAAATTAAAATAATATTAAATATAGGAGAATACTACAGTACATATGTTAATATTGAATGTACCGTAAATTTATCTTTTAACCAATTAAAATTTGACACTTCATTTTGTTAGCATGCACCTAGATGCACTTGATTACAACTTTAAAATAATTTACATGGTATAGCAATTTTTTTTATTTATTTATTAATATAATAAACAATATTTTTATATTCCTATATAATTAAATTAAATTATTTAAAACAAAAAAAATTACATTAAATAATACACTTAATAATATATTTATCTAAAAAAATATTTTATAATTGACTAATAATTTTCTAAAAATAAAATATTTATTTTTATATATTTCTTTTAAACAACTTAAAATTACACACAATGCAATTAATTTATTTCACATAATTATTAATTTATATCGTTTAATATTTATAAATAAATAATTTATTATTAACTATGAAAAACACAATAAATTAATTTTTAAACATATTTGATTTTTAAATAAATTTTAAAATAGAATTGTTAATTTGTTCCCGAAATGACTTATTCGTTTGAGTTCAACAATTTTTTTCTTTACCGAATAGATGAGGCAAAATTCATGAACAAATGAAGCAATAGATATTAGTGAAGCTTGATAAAAAATCACATTTCTACAAAAAACAACAAAAAAAAAAATAGTGTTCATTGACGGAAACTAATTAAAATATTTATATTGTTTTGTTCATTTTGTTCTAGTTAGTTAGAAATTGTTGTGTTTTCGTTTGTTCATAAAACAATTCGATTAATTTCAATCATACTTATATCAAAGAGATTATAGATCATTTAATTTTTTGATCCATGTGAATACTAGAAAGAGAAGTTCCCATAATAGAGGGACCAACCTCAGTGTACAAAAAAAAATTATTGAAGAGGCTATAAGAATTTTTCAGCATATTAATGAAATGAGCTTGTTTGAGATTATAATTGATACAAAAATAGTCGACTTGGGAAATAAACAAGTGTGAATTATTGATATAGTCACTAAGTTTAAAGTTGAGTTAGATGAGACTTCATATTTGATGTAAAATGCTTGGTCTGATTCCATCAAAAATTGACTTTGTGAAGACTAGACAATAAAAAAAACGACTCAATTTGTGATTGCTAAGTTTTTTGATTATATGTATTAAAAAAAACTATACAAATGTGAATCACTTAATATTTGTTTCATATATTATACAAATAATTTGATTTGAATTAATATTTTTATATGTAATAAATAAATAAATAATTATATTTTATAATAAATAATTAGAAAAAGAAACATGTACTACTATGTATTATTAATTTTTGTCCACGCAAATCTTTGTCCTTCTCTTTACAGACATTAGAAGTCCCTAAAAATTCTGGGGTAAAAGAACTTTTAAAGATAAAAATTATTATTATTATTATTATTATTATTATTATTATTATTATTATTATTATTATTATTATTATTATTTCAGCGTTAAGAATTATTTTATATTTTAACTTTATTCTGTATTTTATATAAAAATTAATAAAAAATAAGAATTTTGAATTAAATAAATTTTTAACTTGGATTATTTGTATTTTTATTTTATAAAAAAATTAATAAAAATTAAATTTTTTTAAAAATATTTAAAATTTGAAAAAATTTGAATGTTAGCGGAATTATTTTATATAAAAATTAATTAAAAATAAAATTTTTGAAATAGTTAAATTTTTAACGTTATGAATTATTTTGTATTTATATAAAAATTAATTAAATATTTATTTTATTTAATTATGAATTATATAAATATTAATATTTATTTTATTTTATCTAAAAATCATTTTTTATGTTTACTATTATTATTATTATTTAAATATAAATAATAAATAAAAAGTATAAAATAAGTAAGTGGTGGAACCTATAAAATTTATTTTTGGGTAGAATTGTTGGATGGGTTAGAAGTTTTTTTTGTAGAAGTAGTAAAAATATGAGTTAGCGCACATGTGGCCTACTTATCAGCCAAAAATTGAAACGACCACTTGAGATGCTCTAATATCTTCTTCCTTGATCCGCAATAAAAAAATTATAGAGAAACTCAATTGAGATTTGAAAAATTGACATCGTGTGGGCATCGTGGGTAAAGATCGCCCTTTATTATGAAACACGCGGCCAAATTTTTGTTCTTAATTCTGAAAAATATTTATGTATATTACCGGTTAACAGGTTAGTCAATATATAGAATAATAATTGTGTGTTGTAATCTCTACGCTAACTATTGTATTCTTAATAAATATGAACGGTTCACATTAATTAATTAAATTTAATGGTTGAAATAAAAACAAAGTACCGTGCCTTAACTGCACTGTAGAAGCCTCCATTAAATATAATGTTTTTATTCATAATTAAGGAAAAGGCGAATCACTTAATTTTAACAAAACTATACAAATATTACTTTATCCAAATTTTTCTTTAATTCTCATAAAAAAAATCTCCCTTAATTATATGTTTTTTTGAGAAAAATAATAAAATGTATATAAATATTATAGCAGAAGATATATATTAACTATAAAAATAATTGTACTAGTTAATTTTTTTTTAATGTATCGTACTTAAAGTTTCATATTTTATAATTATGAAATTATATTTTGAGGTACTTAAAGTTTCATATTTTATAATTATGAAATTATATTTTGTGGCGATTTGATTAGAAGGTCGCAACTCTAAAATTAAAATATTTTATAATATTATTTAAAATGAATAAATTAAAGAAAATCTCCGAAATAAAAATGGAGAAAAGAATATTGCGATGAGGAATGCTCAACTAAGCATTAATACTACAAAAATCATTTGAAGATTCTCCAACCGATAAATCAAAACTTAAATTTAAAATAAGTTTAGTTTAATTTAAGTTTACATTAATTTAACTTGAAAGTTCTTCAACCGATAAACCAAAACTTAAATTTAAAATAAGTTTAGTTTTAAGTTTATATTAATTTTACTCTAATCGAGAAACCAATACTAAAACAATATTCTCGAAATATTAATCTTATACTATTTTTATAAATAATCAGTATCTTTACAAATTTGCAATTTAACCCCTTAACTTTTGAAATTAAAAAATAATAAATATTATTTTAAGTATCTCATAATATCAATTTAACCTCTTAATTTTTGAAATTAAAAAATTATAAATATTATTTTAAGTATTTCAAAATATTATTTTAAGTATATCTATTGGTTTATTTTAATTTTAATATCAATCTAATAATTTAGTATTTAATTTAATTCTATATTATGATATGTATTTTTATTTTATTATTAAAAATATTTTTATTAATATTTATATGAAGTATTATTGATATGATTATTAAAAAAATTATATTGCAAAAAAATATTAAATAAAAAATTAAAATAAATATAAAAATAAATGTTGGGTTATTTTAATTAATTTGTAAAAGATAAATGTGTATTTTATAAATAAAAATAGTTATTGGTTTAAGTTTGAGGTAAATGTAAATTTGAATATCAATTGATGCATCTCCTTTACTCCAAAATGAGTTTTTAGTATGTTGAAGATGCTAATACACTAGTTACATTTTGCAAAGTCCGTTGGTTGAAATGACGAGTAGGATATTTTTGTGATTAAAAATCCCTCAACTTTTCAATACATATGTTACAAAGAACCTCAACTTTTAGTTTTGGTTAAATTGTCAAATGAAAATGTTGGAGTCATTTGTTATATTTCGAAAAATATACATACTTGTATAAGTATTTTTTTACTGGGTTCGAAACAAAATGGGCCGGCAATGAAACTGGTGAATATTCGCGAGGATTCGTATTGCATCCATTTCCAATCACCGCGACACAGTTTTGCTTACAGTCTTTCGCTATATATTGCTGCTGCAATTATACATTCACGCAGTCCTGTTCTTCGACCCAAAATAGGATTTCGACTTACTGTTGGAATTAATTTTACTTTATTTTATATACATGGCAATCGTTTTCAGGAGTTACCTAGATTCTATATAGAAGTTTAGTTAGTAAGTACTTAGTTATATACAGTTGTAAGCTATTACTATTAGTTCAGCTCGCCTCGCGAGTAGTATTTACGGGCAAATACTACGTAAGACCCTTGATTCTTCTTATACATGTTTTATGTTTGGCCGTGAGACTTAGAAATACCACTCGATAATATTAGAGGATCATGTGTGGAATTTTTACGCGTTTTTTATTCTATTTTGTCGTATTTTCTATGCTTGCAGAAGTTGTGCTTGTATGTATTTGTTATTTTCTTTTTTAATTTTTTTTTGTATTCTGATATTCTTGCAATATCTTCTCACTTTTGTTACCTCTAACAAATTTCGGGCATAGAACAGATAAATAAAATGATGAATTTCCATTTATAATTAAACATGTAAAAAAAAGAGTGCCAACTTTTACTTGATTTTTTATTTTGGTTAATTCATTTTTTTATATATTAATGTTAGTTATAATGTCATGTTAAATATTTTATACTTGATAAAGTTAAATAAGAAATTAAGAACAAAAAAATACAAATGCATTTTTTAAAAAGACTCATCCATATTATTCAAACATATACTATATGATATTGTCTGGGAGCTCAGTTGGCTGTGATCCATAGTTGTATTATTCAAGCATATATGGAATCATAATTGATACAAATGTGTTATACATAGTACCATATAAATTAATTAGTTTTGCTCAACCATGATAGTATTGTCCGGGAGCCCAGTTGGCCGGAATTACGTTTCTCGCAAAAAACGAGCTTCGCGTTTCACGAGTCGTCACTTTCACAGAATACGGACCTCTTACACCCTCAGGGATTCCGACTTTCCATGTCGCGCCGAAAGATTGTTCCATCCTCAGAGTTCCTCTGTTCGAAAGATAAATCTCTATAGCACCAATGTCACCGTCTCCCTCCAGATATTCCACCGCAAAAGCTAAATAATAACGGTTGGAGCCCGAATCGATCTTGAACGTAATACGTGCTTTGTAATGGCAAGGCACTCTACAAAAAAAGCGCAACATAAATTAAGAAAAATATACACAAGAACACAAAATAATAATAAAAAAAAAAAATCAAATCGTTTACTTTTGATATTGAATATTGATTCTTCCCAATTTCCGTAGCTGATAATCTTGACCGCGTTTGGCCAAGGACCCGAAAGCTTTGCCGCTCAAGTCAAAGTGAACGTGTTCATTGTTGCAACTTCCCGGGCACTCGTTCGTGAGTGTTACCGTGATCGGATATCCAGAGCAATATTGGTATCCCGTGCATAACACCTAAATTATCGAAAAAGTATGAATTAGTTCATGTGAATTTTTTTAAATTTTCGATTCTATGGAATCAAAAATTCAAAAGGAAACGAACACACACCTGAAAACAACCTCCACAACCCCTGCCCGATTGAAATAGAAATTGGTTTCCGGCCGTTGTCAACCCTTTGTAAATGGGATTGTTCACATCATCCGCAAGTCCACATGCTCCACCTGCACAAAAGTGAAGACAAAATTGTATTTTACGATCAAATTAAAATTATATATTAATTGAATTAATAAAAAAAGTAAGAATAGTTATGTACCACTTCCTCCTCCGGTCGCAGGACCATACCACGTTGCTACAGCTTGTGAGAAACCGTTTGATTCTAAAGAACCATTAATCGGTTTGGAATCATCAAGACAAAAACAATAGTGATCATTCGTTAAGAGAAATAAAGTTGCTACTAGCGCGAAAAAATTGACAGCTCGGAAAAATTGAGATGTAAACATGTTCAACTCGCAGAAATCAAAATCCAGTAGACGAAAGAAAACGATGGTGTTATGATACATGGATGACATGCACGACTTTATAGTACTCAAATCGTTTGCCTTACCATGTAAAAGGAGCATACAATTTAATTTTATTACCCCATTAATGAAAAAAAATGTTGTAATTAATTATGTCATTTTATAAAGGGTGATTTGGATAAGGGTAGTTTTAATTATTTGTTTAGAGTTAAAGAACATGGTTTTTTTTTAATTATAAATAAATGGTAATTTAATTAATAACATGAAAAATAAAAAAAATAATCTGCGTTAATTAGAGATATTTAATAACAAACGGTTAATTCATTTTTTTTTATAATTATTAATAAAAAATAAAAATATAATAAATATTTTATTTTAAAGTTTATTTTATAGGGTAGTACATGTAATTTAATAAATTAGAGTGGTTATTTTTCCAAAAATACCTTTTATAAATGATACAATCATGAAATATTAAAATGAAAAAAATATTTAATTTTTTGTTGAGATTGATCTTAATTTGTTGAGAATACTTACAAATACAAACTATAGTGATGGTGTCAAGTTTACTATAAAATGATATTGAGATTGTGAAAAATTATACTCCTCTAAAATTTACTTTAAAATTAGTTTTGCTTTAATTGTATGTTTTGTTGAGAAAAAAATAATGAAATGTATATAAATATTATAGAAGAAAATATAATATTAACTATAAAAATAATTGTAATAGTTATTTTTTTAATGTTTTGGTAGTACTTAAAGTTTCATATTTTATAATTTTGAAATTATATTTTGTGGTGTCTATATTTTGTGTTGAAATTAAAATATTTTATAATATTATTTCAAATGAATAAATTAAAGGAAATCTCCGAAATATAAAAATGGAGAAAAAATGCCCAACCCGAATAGCAAGCCCAAGCCCAAAAATCCAAGACCAAGATCCAAGACCAAATTAAGACCCTAAACCCTGAAACCCTACATATATATAAACCCAAAATCCTTTCATTTTGCTTCTCTCGAAACCCTAGATTGAAAAATGTCGAAGCGAGGTAATCTTTTCGGTTCACGGGTCTTCATCATTTACCTTAAGGAAGCTATTGGTTATAATGGCGTTCTTTGTTTTTCAGGGCGTGGTGGATCCGCCGGGAACAAGTTCCGGATGTCGCTGGGGCTTCCGGTTGCCGCGACGGTGAACTGCGCCGACAACACAGGCGCGAAGAATCTCTACATCATTTCCGTGAAAGGCATAAAGGGGAGGCTCAACAGGCTTCCGTCGGCGTGCGTGGGTGATATGGTGATGGCTACGGTGAAGAAAGGCAAGCCCGATCTGAGGAAGAAGGTCATGCCCGCCGTCATCGTGAGACAGAGGAAGCCGTGGAGGCGAAAGGATGGGGTTTTCATGTACTTTGAAGGTGAGAGTTCGATTTTGTTGTTTTTGTTCTTTTTAAAAATCGTTCTTGTGAATGCTGTTTTATGTTTCTGTATATTTTTATTTGCTGCCATTTTTATTTTTTCTTCATTTTGAAATTAAAATGAAGATCCTTGTACATTTGTTTTAAGGTAGGATTTTGTTTGCTGTTTTGTGTTATTACCAGGCGTTAGTCATGTATTCATCTATATTTAGTGGTGAAGATACAGTTACATGGCTGGTATATAAAATGCATCCTTCGTTACAGGTGTAATCCTTATTTTCAAGCTTACACTTGCTCCATTAGGGTCCAACATTGTTAATTCTGTCGTGTGAATTATGATTGGTAGTATTATATAACCTTACACCATAGACCTATTATCCGATTGTTGATTTATTTTTTAGACAGTTTTTCTTGTTTTTGCTATTACCAGTCGTTAGTCATGTATCCATCTTTATGTAAATGGTGAAGATACAGTTACATGGCTGGTAGATTTAATGCATCCTTCGTTACAGGTGTGAACATTGCTTTCAAGCTTTCACCTGCTCCATTAGGATCCAACATTTATAATCAAATATCGAGTTTCATGATTGGTAGTATTGTATAACCTTAAGTATACCGATTTCCTGGTTTTGATTTGATGATTTTGATAGAGATTTCACCATGTCACAAATTGTGTCTTTACTGTTTTTGCCATCACCAGTCGTTAGTCATGTATCCATCTGTATGTAATGGTGAAGATACAGTTACATGGCTGGTACATTGAACGCCTCCTTCGTTACAGGTGTCACCAATGTCTTCAAGCTTACACCTGCTCCATTAGGATCCAACATTATTGATAGTCTCCTGTTAAATCTGATGTTGATTTTATGAGTTTGTTGATGATCCCTCTTTTTATATATATGGCCATGTTTATATACGATCGAATACTGATGTTGGTTTTTCTTTTGCATTTGGCAGATAATGCTGGTGTCATTGTAAACCCCAAGGGTGAAATGAAAGGTATGAGATTAAGTGTCCTATAGTCTTCCTTTGAACAACCTTTTCCTTGACTATAGTTATTGTTTCAGGTTGAAAGCAAAGCTTGGTTAAATGTCTTAACTCACCTTTTGAATATCATTTCAGGTTCTGCGATAACTGGTCCGATCGGAAAGGAATGTGCGGATTTGTGGCCGAGGATAGCAAGTGCGGCTAATGCAATTGTTTGAGACTTGAAGTCGAACAACCTTCCATGATAGTACAAACTAAGGATATGATTGTACCGTTTTGTCGTAACAAACAATGATGTACCTTTTTTTAACAATACCAGTTATATAATGCTTCACAACATTTTCCCTTAATCTGTTTTTTTGTGCATTTAAGCAATCAATTTTTAAAAAATAAACAAATTGAAAAACTAATTTTATTTTAAATAATTCAAATTTAATGATATTACTAATAGATTTTAATATTGAGAGTTGGTCATTAAATTCTTTACATTTATGAATATAAAGTAAAATCATAAAATATACACTATATAAATAAAATTACATAAAATAAATACATACTCATTTTATTTGGTTAGGACAATATAATATTAATAGTAGTACATCATATAAAACAATCTACAATTTTAGATGTTTACTACTCATAAAAAAGAGTCCTTTCTAAAATTGTTTTTTTTTATCACTAAAATTCCATATATAACCCCAAAGCAAATCTCTATTTGCACCCTTCCCTCTTCCAAACCCCTTTTTTTTCTCTCGCGGATTTGATTAGGTTGGATGGCAACTGATACGGCGGCGGCGGACGTTTCTACACCAGAACTTCAGGTAGAGGCACCGGCCACGGCGGAGAAACAGTCGCACAGGCTACAGAGGCAGTGGACGTTTTGGTACGACAATCAGTCGAAACCGAAACAGGGAGCCGCCTGGGGATCTTCCCTCAAGAAGGTTTATACTTTCGACACCGTCGAAGAGTTCTGGTGGTGCGTGTCGAAACTCAATTATCTGTGTTTTTTTTTGGTATTTTTTGATATTGAAAGCTTGCTTAATTTGTTTTGCTGAGAAGATCCAGCTATAGTTAGGATCATTTTTCTGTGTTTTTTTAGGTTTTATGTTCTATACCTTGCTTTCCTCATTATTTACTTGGTTGTGAATTGAACTATTTTTTTTCCACTTGTATTTAGTACCCTTTGGGCTGGTTAATTTGAATTGGTAACTTTCATCGGTGTGAATTGCTCGATAATTTATCTGCCTTGTATTTTCTTGATTTGGCCTCAATCTTTGCCCACCTCAATTGTTTTGTTGGAAATAAATTTGGCTAAAAATATCTTCTAATAATCGATTCAGTAGTTTAGTTTATTCAACATGCCATGTGGTATTCATTGTAACTATGTGGAGATATGAAATATGCTTCAAATTTTGTTTACGTGAATTAAAATGGCGATTTCTTGTTGCAGTTTATATGATCAGATATTCAGACCAAGCAAGTTCCCGGCAAATGCCGACTTTCATTTATTTAGAGCTGGAGTTGAGCCCAAATGGGAGGACCCTGAGTGCGCTAGTGGTGGAAAATGGACCGTCTCTTGCAGCAAAAATACTAATCTGGACACGATATGGCTTGAAACTGTAACGAAACTCCTTACTTCTTCTACTACTTTATTCGTTTTAAGTTCATGCATAAAAAACACAATAAATACATTGATTTGTTTTTTCCTTTTTAATCAAAACATCTTTGTTCAACTGCTGGTTCATTTTTGTTGGTATAGTTAATGGCTTTGATTGGAGAGCAATTTGACGAGGCTGAAGAGATATGTGGGGTGGTTGCCAGCGTTCGCCAGAGGCAAGACAAAGTCTCGTTGTGGACTAAGACTGCAGCCAATGAAGCAGCTCAGGTATTCTTACTTCTTACATCTGTTCTGTGAGTGTGTGTTTTGTTTTAATTATTCATTAAACTATCTTTAATTTAAACAATCGAATTATATGTATGTTTAGTATTCTTAAATTTTGAACAAATAGTATATTTGTCGAGTATTAAGCGAACCAACATTTAATTGGTCATTTTAAGTATCTATATCTATAAACAATTATATATCAAATACTTCGATTTGATTGTGCAATGCAGATGGGCATCGGGAGGAAGTGGAAGGAGATCATTGATGTCACGGATAAGATTTCTTACAATTTTCATGTTCGTATCCTGACTACTCTAGTGTCTTGGGTTCTATCATGCCTTCTTTCCTTGCATTACTTATTTTCCTCCTCTGTTGTTACTTGTTACAGGATGATTCCAAAAGGGAAAGAACCGCAAAATCCCGATATGCCGCCTGAAGAGGATATGTACACTCTTTGATGCTCCCATTCTAGTGCAAGTCGAACACTAGTGTTTTGTGCATGGGGGTCTATTTGTGTGTACTCGATATCAGATTTTAAAATTTACTTTCAGTGAGCTTCGTGTTTCGTCTGTTTTCACGAATGTTCTGTATTTTAGAAAATTTTCAGACTGGTTTTATATATACTACTCCATTAGTTTTTGTTTCCGCTGTTATTTAAGAACAGTAAACATTCAGGCAACACTAAACAGATAAAACTTGGCATTCAAACTGTCATGTTATGAACACAATCTACCAGATTCGTATATAAAACAAACATCGAAATAAACTATATAGGGCATGATTCTTCGTGTGATCATGCAAGAAAACCGAGCCACTCCCCGTTTTTCTTGGCCAACCGAATAAGCCCTTGCCTCTGTTTGGAGTCTGCTCCAATTGATTTGCAGAACTCCGTTATAACCTGAAGTGTGTTAAAACATGATAAAAAAAGGGTTACTTTTTCGTTTATCGAACAACCGAAAACTCTAATACAATAGTTCTGTAATTACCTGGGAGTGAAGAGCAATGGCTTTGCCTCTGAACTGGTTGAACCTCTTCTTCCCTATAATGCTTCTCGCCACAACAACTGCTGGGGCGAAAATACCCTTCCCTTCGTTTACATTCTTCATCATCGGCTGCACCGGCCGGCTCGCCACTCTCACTCGAGTCGTCGACGCCTTCGACTGAAGCATGGTGTGGAGGTGATCTTCACCCCAGCTCCCAAGAAAGGGAGATGCAGAAACTGAACTAGTAGCTGCCATTGAAGAAATATGCTTTGCTTTGCTAATTGCTATCTCTTGTAATGATTTTTAATTTTTATTTATTTTTATTTGGTGTTGGTGTTCAAGGTGAGTGGCTTGCTATGAGCCACAAGAAACTGGTGGGCTAAGACATTTTGTTTTTTTTCATCTTCTATTCCATGTCAATTGACCATATTGCCCTTGTGTTCCATTTGATCAATATACAAATTGAATGAAAAACAGAGAATTTGATGTACACTACTCAAGTTTTATGTACTTTGTCACTGGAGAAAAACAAGGCATTCTCAGTCGAATCTTGATTCTTGAACGAATTCGCCTCGCTTTCTTAGCCAGGTAGTGTTTTCCTCGGAGGATCTTCGATCCCGAGGCTCTGATCCATTTCTTCGCTCGTTTCAATCCGACTGCATCGATCGTATTCTGAGTAAATCGAAGAAAACATTACGACTTTTCAACACTTTTGCATACACATACCTCGTGCCATTTTCTTCTTCTTCCTCCTCCTCGTCGGCTGATCATCTTCTTCGACTTCCACATCTTCTAGGTGCTGTGAAGATAAAAAAAAATGTCGACTTTTCACATATTACATCTGGTAAAAATGTCGACTTTTCTGTACGGCATTACCTGAACCAACCGGTCTAAACGTGTTCTCATCCTTCTCTGGATAAACCCTCTCGTGCTCTGCGTTTGACGATCAATCTTAGCTTCGAGGCCGATAAAAAAAGTTCAGTTTTTTAATTCCTACACCTTTACCTTCACGTGATATTTCACAAACGTGTAGAAATTCAGCAGGTTCCATACCGTCTTGTCTAGCTTCTTCCCTTCCACATGGCGCGACATAATATCTCGATAAAAAAAAAAAAAAACGTTGCATAAGGTTTAAAACATTCTTGATGTATAAATCGTGAGGTCAAAGAAATACCGAAAGAAACGAATCCACAATCAGTGCTCAGGTCTTCAATCGCCTCTCCTCGTAACTCGGGAGGCGGGATAGGAGACCACACGCATCGAGGAGCCTTTCCGCTTGTTTCCGAACTCCCCACATCGCCTAGTTCCTGGAGGAAAGCTGTGGCGATGATTACATCTTCTCGGTCCTTGAATCGCATTGGGAATACGGCAGTGATTTTCTCGGGCTGTCACGTTTTTTTTTTTGTGTTAAAGATATCAACTTGATTAAACTAAGGGTAAATTTTATAAAGATATTTAATTTACCAGTCTGATGACGAAAAACGGCTCCCGTGGATGGTAGACGAGCTTGATCGGTTTATACGTCTCGTGGGAATTAACGTTCTTTAAAATCTCTTTGAGCTGTGAGCTGAGTATCACTGCTTGGACTGAGGATATGTCTGTGATCATCTTTGAGGAGGCTGGGGAAATTTTCATTTGCAAGTAAGTATACATTAATTACAAAAACTACCCGGGGTTTTGGCCTAATTACGAAAAAAAAACCTCTGGGGTTGTTTTTGCAATTAGGCCAAACCTTTGCTGTGTGGAATTCTTGAGAGGTTGAGCTTCAGAGTCAGTTGAAACCCTTCTTTGGGAGGCTCGGAAATCTCGACTGCGTCGGGGCAGATTTCCTTGACCGTGTTGAGAGTGTGATCGGGAAGCTGAGACGAGGAGGACGGGAGTCCTTGAGACAGAATAGGTGTCGATATTGAGAGATACGTGTAGATTGAATCCGATGCTGAACACTGCCGTAATTAACTGGTTTGAGTTTCGATCATGAAACGAGATAATGTACTTACGTTGGTTGATGGTACGATTTTACCTTAATGTGGTAGCGGACGGAGCCGAACTCGTGCATGTGGTGATCGATCTCCATCGGCCTCTCGGCTCTGTGATCAGAACGTGATAATACGATCAGACGATATGTTAGTGTAGATCGAAAATTGATAATATGTACCTGTGTATTTTGAGAAGAAGTTCCTTGAGTGCTGGTGAAGCCCTTTCAAAGCATGCCATATCTCTGTTTCAGTGTGTGTTAGTGTGTGGAGTGAATAGGTAATTATGAATAAATTGAGGGGTTGTTGAGTAAAATGCAAGAAGCAATTGTGTGGTGGTGCAATGAAATCATGGTTAACAACCTTTGAAGGAATATGTACATTATAGTACCACGCAATTGCTTCTTGCATTTTACTTTTTACCTAAGTAGGAAAATGCTTCATTTCAAAGCATTTTGTTCATCATTTTCTTGGTTTTCAAAGGGGGTGTTTAAAAATTAGACCTAACCAAAAAATATATCGAAATTGGATCAGTTGGTTCGGTTCAATCTGGTTCTGGACCAATGAACACCTCTACTTTCCCCTCTTGTTTCCATTTTATCTGAGTACAATTGCGGTGACGGAGTTTGTCGATTTAAAAAATACTCAAAATTCTATGAAAAATGTGAACACGAGCTTAATTTTTACTCATATCGGAAAAATTGACAATTGACAATGATAGAAGATGGTTTAAATGATACTTAAATTTTGATGTTTTTTTTACTATTTAAAAAAAAGGTCAACACAAATTACAATTAGTAGAACAATTTAATTTAGCAGTTTATATATATATATATATATATATATATATATATATATATATATATATATATATATATATATATATATATATATATAAGTATATACTAGAATACCTCTATACCAGAGAGAAACTACAAAAAGGAAAAGAAAAAACACAGAAGGAAGTCTCTTCACAAAATGCGTAAAATTCAAGAAATTGAGATCTTCATTTTCCTAACTTCTACCTACCACCAACCTCCATGAGGGAATTGAATTACTTAAAATTCTAAACAGGCTTACAATCTCTTTATCAAACCCATGGAAGACGATAAACAAAATAAAAATATAATTATCCCATTCTATCTCTCTTCCAAACGACGGAGAACTGATTCTGCAAAGCTTTGTTGCCTGCAAATGTTTACGTATAAAATAAAATAAAATGCAAGCTCAAAACAGTTTAAAGGAATCAATGGATTCTAGCACCAAGAACCGAACATTTGACATGTTAAATAAATAATTATTATGAATAATAGTAGCAATTAAAAAGGTAGAATGAAAACTTACTTGCGCTCACGATGCTTTGGGCTCGGCCGAGAGTACTTCAAATAACCATCCCAAGGCACCATTTTAAGACCCGCTCGAACAGAAATAATATCCCGCACTCTGGAAGAGACAGAAAAAGATATTAATAGGGTACATAGATTCAATCATTCAAGAACTAGGAGTCAGGAATTGAGGAGATGGTATACGTACCTTTCAGCAAATTCAATCGGTGTTTCACCAGGTTTAAGGCTTTGAGGTTCCAGGTACCACACATCACATACGACAGCCCATGATGTCATAAGCTGCAGCAAGTGTGTGGTAAAGGATTGTCTGCAAAAGATGTTCAAACAAGATTTTAGTAGGTACTCCTATAATATTTGTACTATTGCAATCAAACTAAACTGCTGATCACATAAGAAATAGAAAAAAATGGCAGAACTTGCTTTCGACTGTTCCAAAAGGCATCGACAAAAATCTTGTTATACTTGATCGCGATTGGACAGACGGTGACGCCAAGTTCAAATGCGCCCTAAGAACAAAAAAAAATAAGAAGAAAATTAAATAGTTTCATGCTTTCTATTCCTAAGAAAACATATAAAGAACCAATTACCATGATTCAGGTGACTTTACATCTCAACATAATTTTACCAACATGTACGTTAACCACTTATCTTTTCAGACCAATTACTACTATACACTTCACATATAGATTGTGACCGGCTTATGCTATAAATCACTAAACATGGGAAAGGAAGATAGATTCCATTATGAAAAAACAGGAACGAAAAAATTCATAATTATAAATTGTACAGTGGTAGTGAATAAGGATGACCTTCTTAAACATCACAGTGTAGTTGTTATTCACACAAGTTCCTTCAGGAAATATAAGAAGAGGGTTATTATCAGCTCCATGGACATGGTCCCTAAGCCTGCACCAAAATAAATAAACATTCCAGAATAAGGAAAATGATATAGTTTGAAGTAATAAAGCCCTTTATACTAAGTCATACTTTTTTGCAACAATTTCACGATCCTTGGACTCTGATCGATTAAACCAGATACATCCGAGACTTTCCAAAATAGTGCTCTGCAATAGTCCTGGGCAGACATAAAATCGTAACTTCAGCAGACCAAAATACAAGAGAGAGACTCACCTCGCACATCCCAGTTCAAACTTAATAAATGATATAGAGCCATCAAATTCCATCTAATAAATTCCTACATTCCAACTCACACTATATACATAATATACACGCAAAACAGATAAGCTAAATATCCAATTAATTCAATTCCAGCACCATGATACAAAGGAAGAACACCAAAACACATGCACATGCTTTGTAATACTTAAATATTTATCCAAGAGAAAAAATGGGTCCACAAAGAAACCTAGTTGATAAAATTTTGTAAAGATAGAACATAAAATAATCGAACACTTTATTCGGGCAGCAATATTGAAGATATGATTCTATTCAAGAGCCCTTATTTCATGTAGAGTTAAACAAACTTACCAACCCACCCAGGATGCTTCTGCATAATCACTGCAAATGCTGTCATTTGTTCCAAAACAATGAAATCGATCATGGATGTGTGATTAGCCACAAAAATCTGCAAAGAGAATTAATAAGATAAGGAAAAAAATGTTCATGTTCCATTAACAACAAATAAATGAGATGATTTGAACCAATACAAAATAATCCCACCTGCTTAGGTCGAATGCTGGGACGTGGACCATGGTACTTGACAACCCCAGTCCACGATGCAACAAAAAAACTGCAAATCAATTCCACTAGACCTCTCTGAAGAGAAAATAAACAGCATGAGACCGTTACAAGAGGTTAACCTTTGGTTTCTTTGACATATATCCAGTAGAAAACAACCTAATAGTAATCATATTCCTAATTGTAAGTATTATATTTCTCATCAGTGTGTTACATAATCACAAAACACCAATCCCTCACCCTAGAAAAATTAAAACAAAATGAACAAATAAGGAATTTCTACAATACCGTTTTCAATTATCATGATTTGCTTTGATCCAAAGTGGAATATGAAGATAACTCTCCCTATGGTCATATATAACTACGACAAATGAACTCAAAAAGAGTAACGATAAAGTGGGTTGAAATGTCAAATTAATTGATGATCAGACCTCTAATTTTTCTCTGAATTTGTCATGCCCTTTCAATAGGAAATGCACTGGAAAATAGCACGAAAGAAATATAATCCACCCTATTGTCAACACAATCACCCTGCATTTGAAGCGAAAAGCATCAGGAGGTGAAAGAAAGGCACAAGTTGAATGCCATGCACCGAAAGTGATTATTTTTAAACATATGCTACATATTTCAGGAAATTATTTTATTACAGAATCCAGATTCTGCCAAAACCTCACCTTGATGGGAAAAGAAGCCCGTATCTAACAACTACTCCCAAGCACCACAATGGAAACAAGTATATATTCCAGTTCCAAGGTTCTGGAGAATTGGACTTGAAGCATCTCGTGAAAGAGTCCTGTCATGCAGTTAGCATAATACTCGGATTAAATAAATTTCTCCAAGGGGGGCAACACTGGGGTTTCAAACATACTAAACAACAGTGTGGGTGCACCCTAAGTGAAATATACCACACATAAAACATCAACATAAAAGAAACAGTTCAAAGTTCAAGCAAAATCAGTGTCGTTTTACGAGCAATTCTTCAAAATTTAAATAATGCAATACTACGAGTTCAAAATCTCTACGCAAGCGAAAGATCTGCTGATAACTTAGTGAAAGAGTTGCTCTCCTTGATACTGATCAAATTGACATACAAAAGTGTTCCACATGCATTCACGAGATTGATTCCACGTGCCCTAATTTACTAAATTGGCATTCCAATAGCGAAAATCCTACAAGCAGTCAATCGCGTATCCTCAAATCAGCAATAAAAAAACACAACATTCAAGAACCGATTCCCAATTAGGGGAGAAACTTACATCGACAATGGCACCAGCCGCCTCAGTTAGAGTTGGCGAAATATCGAGCAAATCCTTCCTGAAAACCATCGTCATAAAAAATGAGAAAGAAATATACCCAAAACGCATTCAACAAAACCAAGAACTATAGTAATACATGCAGATGGAGAGAGAATGGAGGCCGGAGAAATGGGAAAAAGGAATTACAGGCGGAGCGTGCCGTGAGGCTCTTGAATGGATCCGGAAGGAAGATAATCTTCGATGTTGGGGCGATCGAGATCCAGTTCGGAGCTGGATGTATTAAGCTTACTCATCGACCTCCTCGCGATTTCGGAGAGTAATAGTACCTACCAATATTATATTTCGAAAATCAAGATCTAATATCACTAATAATGTCACGTCCTGTTTTATTTTATTAAATAAATAAATAATAACTATTAATCTTGTAGAGAAACCAAGGGCGGAGAATTTAAAAACTTATACTCGACGTCGACATTTGAAAATTTAAACGGCTAACATTTCAAATTTACATTTATGCGGCGGAAATCATTGAGACTTTTAACACGTGCAATACACTTTAAAAATAATTAAACTTAATACACAATTGTATGAATCACGGCGCAACATCCTCAACTGGACTCCAATTTTATCAATAGAATCACCTAAAAGCAGTTTTATTAGCAAGTGTGTTTAGAAACAATTATCGATCTTCTTCGTTCCTTTCTCAACCTTTTACCAAACACTTAATCAATTCTCATCATTCATTAACACGGGCATTTCATCAAACACATTACATGCACCAACCCAAACACAAACTCAACATCACCAGATAGAATAACCAAGACCCAGAAGGCCACAATCATCACCCGAAATACACATCAGCATAGCATCATATAATACAAATACATACACTTAACACAGTGAGAGAAGTACCGAACGAGGCGAGGCCGATAAGGTTTTGTTTGAGGCATGGATTTAAGCCAAAAAATGAAAACCCATTTTTCTATATAGGTATACGAGCCAACAAATTCACTGGAGGAATCGGGAAAGAGGAATCGCAGCAAACAAGAACCCTAAATTCACTCTTGAATAAATTGAAGTACGAGAAAGAGAAGAATACTCTGAGTTGCTTTGTTTTCAGTTTTCAAGTTTTACCGGAGACATAAGAGAAATCGGCAGAACGATGAATGTAAAAGGAAGAGGCGTGTAAGTTGTATGTAATTTTGTAAGTATATTGGAAGACACGTGTCAATTTCACGCAAAAAAAAAAACTTATTAATATTGATTTAAATTTGTTAATAAAATATAATTTGTCTACTCGAGGACATATACAGATACTGACCGGTGAGCTGTCAAACACGACGGGAAACATTCAACGATAACGATATTAACGAACCGCCCCTCCAAAAATTAGAAATTCCAAAACAGTCCTCGAACTCACTTGAAATTGCAACCAAAACTAAACACGCACACGGCAACTTCTTCTTCTCCACATATCAATCGTTCAATTTCAGATTTTTTCCATTTGCGGCCTGCGACTCCGAGAACCCAATCCGAAGCTATCTGTAAAAGTCCCATCTTTTTTTGATAAAACATTAATTTCTGAGCTGAATTAAATTTTCATTTTTTAAAATTTTCTCGAATTCTTCGTATATATTCCCAAATCCATATACTCGATTCGAGGATTCAGGATACTCCGAGCCTGTATCGATAGCGTTTCGGTCAAGCCCTCCGTTGACTTTTCGTAGTTTCTCTGGGCGATTCCATCGATTTATTTTCTTAGGGTTCATTTTCAAAATTTGGGGATATATATACATACATACATAAATATATGTATGTATAATGTATGTATGTGTATTGATTGTATTGGGATGCTAAATTGCTGATTTGGACAAATGTGTCCTTTTGTGGAATTTTGAGCTGTTGTGTTATTTGGTCGATGGATAAGAATCATCACAATGGTCGAAACAGTATCGACACTCCAAAATCGGCCATGGTCGAGGAGGAGAGGGACGAGACCCGAGCACTGCTAACTGCCGACGAGGATGCTGCATTGTCGAAAGCATCGGAAAAACCGGAGAGGAAAAGGGTTCAGTGGATGGATAGTGGTGGAACTAAACAACTCGCGCAAATACTCGAATTTCAACCGAGGTAAATCGGTTAACCTCTTTTTACCGTCTTTTTCGTTTCTTTGTGTGATAAAGTTGTGTTCTTTCCGTTTTGCCGGATTGGTTTGAATATGATGAACAATGAAGTTGTTTGGTTTAGCTTAACTAAGCAATTCTTAGCTTCTCGGGAGGGATTACTTCGTATTTTTGTTTTGAGGAACATTTCTTACATCTCTTAGAGTTGGCGATTTTTAGTTGATTTTTGCCAAATGATTCTTAGCTACAATATATTTCAAGTCATCAGGTTCATGTTCTTGTACGTGTTCGTGTGTAGTCTAACCCATTGCCACCCCTCGTTTCTTATATGGTTGTATTGATCTGTTCTGTTATCGAAATCTCAACTCCAAAATGTATTTGTGTTTGTTAGTGTCCTCTCATATATATCCCTGTATTGGCCTTTGGGTTTGCAGTGACATAAGCGACTCAGAAGAGGAGGAGGACGATTCTTGCATCTGTATAATAATGTAGACCCGACTCGTTCGATCCTTCCTTGCCCCCTTCAAGTTGCTGCGAAAAAAACATATACTGAAATGCACGGTTTCATTTGTTCGATAATTAAGCCTGTATACACGTGATTTTTTTGTACCGACCATTATAATTTTTTCGAATTGTTCGTAAAGTAAACGAAGTTATAGGTTGTTCTGTAAAACTCGACAGTTTCGTTGAAATAAAAATTTCAGTCCCTGTTGTGTTTTATATGCACCGGAAAGAGTGTTGTATGCTGCTAACTCTAACACACCTTTCGTCTCCCTGAGGGCGTCGTTAAAACTGATTTGCCTCGTGTAATGACAACTCAAAAACCAGAACAGAGGTCTGAAATAATATCAAAACCAGAAAATTATTCACACTTTCTTTAAAAGGTAAATACTTATTTTTCGTTTTTTTACTTTAAAATACATTTTTACCCTTAATTTTTCGTTTGTTCTGATGCAATGCAGGTAACAAGCATATAAGAGCAACTCCCATAATCAAGATCAAGATCATGAAAACACAAAAGAGGTAAAAAAAAACTAAATATAGAGAACAAACATATGTGAGACATCCCTTCAAAACCTAAGATAGATTATTCTCTCCACCATTGCTTTCCTCTTACCACCATCCTTTCCCTCTCCCATTCCCATATCACCTTCACAACAATTTCTCTCCCCCACAAACAATCACCTTCTCTCTCCAATATAGATCAAAACACCTATAGAGTCATAGATTAAAAACAATCGACCCCCCGCCCCCCCCTCCGCCAAATGGGCCGCCATCTACGAACTTGTACGGCCCAATCGTCGTCATCGCTCCTCCTCCCGCCCATGAACGACCTCCAATCCCCCTTCGGCACAATCCGAGGCCTCGACCGAGACGACTTCTGCGAGGCCGCATACGAGGTCTTCTTCACCTCTTGCCGGTCGTCCCCTGGATTCGGCGGCCGGACGGCCATCTCATACCACAGCAACTCCGACGGCGAGGGGAATGGGGCCGCCCCCGGGTCCCCCGTCAAGCGGCCGGGAGTCGGGATGGCCGTGTCGAGCCGGATCAAACGGGCCCTCGGGCTGAAAGTCGTCAAGCGGGCCCCCGTCTCGAGGCGGTCGAGCTCGTGCGGGTCCAACCCACTTTCGCCGAGCGCGTACTCGGCCGGCGGCGGATCGAGCCCGAGGTTCGGGACCATGAACCCGCAGGCGGGGAGAACGAGGCGGCCGATGACGTCAGCGGAGATCATGCGGCAGCAGATGAAGGTGACTGAGCAGAGCGATAATCGGCTGAGGAAAACGCTCATGAGGACGCTCGTCGGTCAAGTACGTTTAAATTAAAATGTCTGGTTATATAGCTCGAATCCACATTTAGTTCTTTAAATTTATGGAAAAATCAAATATCGTCTTATACTCTTATTTAACGATTTTTAGTGAAATTTCGAACGTTTTTCGGATCTGAGGTGTAAATGATAGCACACTCTGGCGTTTTGTCGTGTGTGAAGTCAATTCAATTGAGTGTGTGTCACGAAAACATGACTTTCAAAAACAAATTACATTCAATTTTTTCATATTTGTGTAACACTTGCTTAATTGAATAAGTACGAAATAAGTCGTCATATTTAACGATTTTTTTAGTGAAATTTCGAACGGCGGAATCTGAGGTGTACTTGACAATACACTCATGTCGTGTGTGAAGTCGATTCAATTGAGTGTCACTTCACAAAAACATGACTTTAAGAAACAAAATACATTCAATTTTGTCATATTTGTGTAACAATTGCTTAATTGAATAAGTATGAAATAAGATAAAACACTAGAGTTAGCAGCCACGTAGGTTTCGGGTACAACCAACTTGCGAAATTTCACTAAAAATCGTTAAACAGGATGAGATTTTGATTTTTTTCATAAATTTTAAAGGACTAAATTTTGATTCGAGCTATAATATAAGACGTTTTTTGATATTATCTCTTTTTTTTCGCTACTGTCGTATTCATATTCGACGATTTTCAGATGGGCAGGCGGGCGGAGACCTTGATCCTCCCCCTGGAGCTCCTCCGGCACCTGAAGCCCTCCGAGTTCAACGACCCCCACGAGTACCACCTCTGGCAGAAGCGGCAGCTGAAGATCCTCGAGGCCGGCCTCCTCCTCCACCCGGCCATCCCCCTCGACAAGTCCGACACATTCGCCGGAAACCTCCGCGAGATCATCGAGTCCTGCGAGTCGAACCCAATCGACACCGGCAAGAACTCGGCCGCCATGCGGACTTTGTGCAACTGCGTCGTGGCCCTCGCGTGGAGGAGCTCCTCCGACGGGGGTAGCACCGACGCCTGCCACTGGGCCGACGGGTACTCCCTGAACGCCCACATCTACACGGCCCTCCTCTCGTCTATCTTCGACATGAAAGACGAGACGATGGTCCTCGACGAGGTCGACGAGCTGATCGAGCTGATGAAAAAGACGTGGTCAACTCTCGGAGTCAACCGGTCGATCCACAACCTGTGCTTCGCGTGGGTGCTGTTCGAGAGGTACGCGACGACCGAGCGGGCCGGGTCGAACGAGGGCCCGCTGGACCTGCTCGGGGCGGCCTTCGTGATGCTGACGGAGGTGGCGAACGACGCGAAGAGGCCCGACAGGGAGCCCGTTTACGTGAAGATGCTGGCGGGGGTTTTGGGTTCGATGAAGAAGTGGTGCGAGAGGAGGCTGTTGGATTACCACAGGAACTTCGGCAAGTCGACGATCGGAGTCGTCGAGAACATGCTTCCTCTGCTCTTCTCTGTTACGAAGATATTAGAGGAGGATGTTCCGTCGCAGGAGAAGGGAGAGACGAGAGACGATTCGGCCGGGAACAGAGTCGATTATTACATTAGATCATCAGTTAGGAACGCATTTACGAAGGTATACATGCGAGTTAGAATCACAAATGGTCCCATTGAAAAAAGTCATATTCTCACAAAAGCCCCATAAGTCATTACTTTCCAACTGTTCATCCGGCAGAAACCTCGCCAATCCAAGTCAGCATTCCGGCGCCACATCAGCAGTCACGTGACTTTCACGTGCGATTCCTATCGGAACAGTGTCAAAAAGGATGAACAGTTGGAAAGTGCTGACTTATGGGGCTTTTGTGAGAATGACTTTTTTCAATGGAACCATTTGTGATTCTAACTCGTATACATGCAGACTCTTTGTTTTATCGAATGTTGTAGAAGCTGACTCGATTTTGTCGACGAACAGATGTTGGAAGAACAGAATGTGAACGGGACGAAATACAGCAAGGCGCCGGAAGTGAGCGATTTGCTGATCAAGCTGGCGAAGAAGACGGAAGAGCTGGCGGAGAAGGAGAGGGAGGTTTTCACCCCTCTTCTGAAGAAGTGGCACCCGGTGGCGGCTGGGGTCGCTTGCGTGACCCTGCACGCTTGCTACGGGACTTTGCTGAAGCAATACCTTGCAGGGAACTCTTCGTTCTCGAACGAGACCGCAGTGGCGCTGCAGAGGGCGAGGAAGCTCGAGAAGTCGTTGGTGCAGTTAGTGGTCGAGGACTCTGTCGAATGCGAGGACGGAGGGAAGTCGATCGTGATGGAGATGGTTCCGTACGAGGTCGACTCGATGGTGCAGAGACTGCAGAAAGACTGGATTCAGGAGAAGCTGCAGAAGGGAAAGGAATATCTCCTCAGAGCAAAACAAACAGAAGTAAGCTCTTAAGTTAACACACTTTGTGCTCTGTTCTTTTGGACTGAAATTAATTGAGCTGAATTAAACTTATTTGACTTGAACTGATTTTTTCAAATAATGATAAAAGTAATCGAAAGATTGAACTGGATGACTCTGAAATGAACTGAAATTAAGTTCAAAAGAACTAACGTTTGTGATAACAATTGTGTGATGTTTTTCCTTGCAGAATTGGAATCCCAAGTCAAAAACCGAGCCGTACGCTCAGTCGGCCGTCGAGCTCGTCAGCTTCGCCAAGGAAGCCATCGAGAGCTTCTTTGATATTCAAGTAAACGTGTCGGAGAGTTTGTTCAACGACTTTGTCGTCGGTTTAGAGAACATCTTCCGGGACTACATCGCGTACGTTGCATCGTGCGGTGAGAATCGAGAACCGAAGATTGTGTATCCGCGTATATTCATAGTCGAATGTGTTTTTTAAATCCTGACCGTTGATTTTCTCGATCAGGGTCGAAGCAGAGTTACCTTCCCGCCCTCCCCACGCTGACCCGATGCAGCCGAGACTCCAAGCTGTCCAAATTCTGGCGAATCGGGTGCAGCGCGGGTGCACAGAACCCTAACCAATCCTCCGCCGCCAGCGACAGCGACAACCCGCGGCCCACCACGAGCCGCGGGACCCAGCGCCTCTACATCCGCCTCAACACCCTCCACTACCTCGTCTCCCAGCTCAACTCCCTCGACAAGACTCTGTCCAAGCAGCCGGAATCCGCCGCCGGAAGCCGGCGGCAGCCGCCCAGAGCCGGGTCCCACTTCGAGCAGAGCCTCTCTGCCGCCCAGTCCGCCTCGCTGGCAGTGGCGGAGGTCTCCGCCTACCGCCTGATATTCCTCGACTGCAACTTCGTCCTCCACGGCAGCCTCTACGCCGGAGGGGTGGCCGGAGCTCGCATAGCTCCGGCGACGAGGCTCCTGAAGCAGAACCTGACACTGCTGTGCGCGATCGTGACGGAGCGGGCTCAGCTGGCGGCTTTGAGGGAAGTGATGAAGGCCTCGTTCGAGGCTTTCCTCATGGTCTTGCTCGCCGGGGGGGTGTCGAGGATGTTCGCAAGGCCCGACCACCCGATGATCGAGGAGGATTTCGAGGGCTTGAAACGGGCCTTCGTCTCGTGCGGGCTCGGGGAGGAGGCGGTGGAGAAGGAGAGCGAGGCGGTGGAAGGGGTGGTGGCGCTGATGGGGCAGTCGTCGGAGCAGCTGATCGATGATTTGGTTCTCAGCATGGGAGGAGTGGAGACGACGAACGCGGGGGGTGGAAGCCAAAAGACGCCTTTGCCCCCGACGACTGGGAAGTGGGACCGGACGGACCCCAACACGATCCTGCGGGTGCTCTGCTGTAGGAACGATCGGGCAGGGAACTATTTCCTCAAGAAAACGTTCCATCTGCCCAAGAGAAGACCTGTGATCAAGATGGTTTGAAAATATTTTGTGTGAAAAAAAAAAACTGCATATACATATTTTTTTTTTCTTCTTTTGATTAATTTTTTGTGTTGTTAATATGTGAATGTATGTATACATACAATACAGCATTTGCTTGTATTTTTGCAGGACTAAATTAAGGTAGGATTTGCTGCTCATCAGGAGAGCTTCTGTAATTTGAAATAAGTTTTAAAGATTACATCTTTTTCAGTTTCTTCTTTCATTTTCATCATATACAAAAAGAGAGAGAGCCTGGTAAATTGAATCACACTGCACAAACTTCTTTTCTTGTATGGAGAGAAGTATTATTTTCACTACAATAAACCCGAAAATATTTTTCTTATTTTTTTTCTTTGATTAAATATGTGAATGTATTATACATACAGCATTTGCTTTGTATTTTTGCAGGACTAAGTTAAGGTAGAGAGATTATGCTTTGCTCATCAGGAGCAGCTTCTGTAATTTGAAATAAGTTTAAAAGATGAGATCTTTTTAGTTTCTTGTTCTTCGCCTTTCGTCGGCTTAAACATGACATGAATGATACACTATTTCGTTACGAAAGATCGAAAGAAAGAAAGACAGTTTTGACAGTACAGCTTGCAGAGAGAGCCTGGTAAGTTGAAATAAGTATTAAAGTTGACATCTTTTTTAGTTTCTCCGTCTTTCGATTCCTACATCGCGTCGTAAACGTGAACACGAATGATACACTAATTCGTTACGGAAAGATCGAAAGAAAGACAGTTTTGAGTGACATAGAGCCTGGTAAATTGAATCACACTGCACAAACTACTTTTCTTGTATGGAAGAAGTATTATTTTTATCTACAACAAAAACCCAAAAACCCGAATAGAAAAAAGATCGAACTTTGTGTGACGATAAAGACGGCTATGTTGCTTCTGCATCGGAAACCCTCTGTCTCGAAGCCACGAGCTCCTCTCCGAGCACTTTCATCGAATCCGAAACCTCTGCCCTGTAAACGTAAAGCCTCGCCACAAACAGGAAGAAACCGATGTTCAACACATTAAGGACAGCGAAAAACGCGTAGTAATAATCGAGGTGAGACTCGTTCAGATTATCCCGAATCCACCCCTGATGCCCGTCCCCCTTCGTAATCCTCGACACAGTCGAAAGCAGAAAGCTGCTAATGAAATTCCCCGCCCCTAGGCTGACCATCGAGTAAGCCGTCCCCAAACTCTTCATGCTCTCAGGCGCCTGATCGTAAAAAAACTCGATCTTCGCCACTTCAAGAAAAGCGTCGGCCGACCCCATCAGCACGAACTGCGGGAGCAGGATGAAGATGGACACTGGGACCATCTTCCCGCTGTGGGCCACGCCGTGGGCCCGGGCGGCCCCGAGCCTGAACCGCTCTGTGACGGAGGCGACGACCATGATGAGGATGTGAAATGACATCCCTATCCCCATCCTCTGGAGGAGGGTGATGCCCCTAGGGTTCTTGGTCCACCTTCGGACGATTTTTACGAAGTAGCGGTCGTAGAGGACGACGGTTATGAGCATCGAGATGGTGACGAAGCCTGCCAGGCTGGCGGGGGGGATCTCGAAGCCGTTGTGGCCGATGTGGCGGTCGAGGGTGGTGCCTTGCTTGACGAAGAGTGTCGCGATTTGGGCGAGCATTGTGCTCGGGACGAAGGTGGCGACGAGGATCGGGATCATTCGGAGCATCTGCTTCGTTTCTTCGACTTGGGTGACGGGGGAGAGAATCCATGGGGTCGTCGGCCCGGTTCTTACGCAGGCTTTGTTCAGGAACCTGCGACGATAATATCATAAAACGTCTCGTAACATATTTCTATTTCATATTTAGTCTTTTAAATTTATAAATAAAATTTCAGTCAACTTCAGTTCAGTTCAAATCGTTTCAGACTAATTCATATTTGATCATCTCGATTAAGTTCGTTTCAAAATAAATTAAAACCGAGAAAATTATCATTTTAGTCTCATAAAAATGGACATTTTTCTTTTTGGTCACAAGTTTTTAATTTCATACACGAAAACTTCAAATCTATTCAATTTCATCCAATTTTCTCCGGAAAATTTAAAGTCCACTTGAAATTGACCATGTGAGACGCACTCATGCAGTTCAAAATTTAAGAGTGTGCATAATTACTTGGGAGTTGGGACGGAAAAAAAAAAGTGTGCATAAATAGTTGGGACATGGTAGTATTAATTTTACAGAGTCAATACTTATAAACACAAAACTATTGTATTTTACAAAGAAATTGTGCCTGAGTTTAGTTAATTCACATTCATGCAGTTCAGTTCAGTTGAGTTCAGTCGATTTCAGTTCTAAACAACATGTTTTAAAGGTGGAATCGAATTATGTTACGAAACGTTTTATGATATTATCTTCATAAACACGACAACATACCTCAATGTAGGCGTGGAATCGATCCGATATTTCCCTTTCTTGGCGTAAACTTCCATGTCGAGCTCGTAGAGCTCCTTGGGGTCGGCCGGGACAACCGCCTTCGACTTCCTCACGGCAGCCACGATGACCTTAGCCATCTTCGTGAAAGGGCTGCCCGTCGGGACCTTGTGCCGATAAAACGGAGTGCCCGACAGGAAAATGGCTATGGATAAGGCCAGGCCGATAGTCGGGAGGCCGTAGCCGAGGGTCCAGCCGACGTTGTCCTGAATGTAGACGAGGACGGTGTTGGCGAAGAGGGTGCCGGAGAAGATGCTGAACATCCACCAGTTGAAGAAGGAGAGCTTGTGGGCTTTTTCTTTGGGCTCGAACTCGTCGAACTGGTCGGCCCCAATCGTCGAGATGTTGGGCTTCGTCCCGCCCGTGCCCAATGCCAACGTGTAGAGGGCGGCGAAGAAGACGGCTAGCTGGAGTGTGGTGGCCTTGGTGCAGTGGGTAGGGTCAGAACATGGAGATGGTTTGAGAGGATGGATTGATACTGATAGGGTTAGAAGGGACATTCCCTATATGAAAAAAAGGTAAAATTTAATTTATTCTTGTTGTGTAATATGTTGTTGTGTAACACTAATTCAACTAAAAAGAAAATTCAATTTATTAAATTTAATTTATTCTTGTTGTGTAATATGTTGTTGTGTAACACTAATTCAACTAAAAAGAAAATTCAATTTATTGTACCACTCATCCAACTTTGTTTTTGTAACGCTACAACTTTAATTACTGGATAATAAACTAATTCAACTTAGTAGAGAAAAAATTCAATTTATTCGTGCCACTGCAACTTTAATCAGAGGATAATAGGAGGATAGTAAAATGATCGCCGGTCTACATGTGTAAAATTCAACTAAAAAAATGGATGTTAAAGAACTTTAGTTGGTGCCGAATTTAATTAAATTGTTCACTTATTCAATGAGTGTGATATTATTTCTAAAATAAATTATAATACTATTGAATCTTGTAATAAAACACAAATATATGTAATATATATTAGGATATAAAACTAACCTAACATAGTATACATGTGATTATTAAATGTATTAGTATGAGTTTTTAGTAAGCAAATAATTAAATTTTATAATGTGATATAAATGGAACACCTAACATGTTGACTACACATTCAACCGTACCTAATTAACAATTCAATCGTGTTGCCTACTTGCCAAATTTTTCATTTTTTTTTTCAAAATCGATACAATTATTTGATCCAGATCAATGTCGACAAAATAATTATTTTCCATCCACACTGTTAAATAAATAAATAAATAAATTTTATTAGAGTGATGTAAGTTGCAATAATACTTCCAAAATAAATTGAGCCGTTTTGAAAATATGGATAGGAACTTTGTACTATTAAAATAGCAAGTAGAAAGATATGCATTGTGTAATGTGTTTAGTCCTTCTTGCGTCATTGACTATAATTGTATAATTGTATTTTTCACTTAAATCGATCCTCGTCAACATTTTAAACGGAAAAAAGAGTCGTAACGTACCGAGAGATAGATCGCGGAAGCAATTATAAAAGTCCAATATCGACCCAAAAGAGCGTCTGCGACGTAAGCACCCAAAACCGGGGTCATCCAAACGGTCCCGACCCAATTGGTCACATTATTGGCCGATTGGACCGTGTCTTCGTGCAGTTTCTTCGTCAAATAAATGAAGAGATTCGAGGATATCCCGTAGAAGGCCATCCGCTCAAACACTTCATACACTGCAAATGTTTAGTTTTAATAATGGTGTTACATATATTAATATATAGTATATCAACTGTTTTTTGTCCAAGTTAGTTGGGGAGATGTGAAGAGAGACTTTATATTATACGGAGTAGTAATTAAAAATGAAATAATTTAAATAATTGAGGCTAGCTAGGACAAATAAAATACTATAACTAGTATATGTTTTTTTTTTTTTGTATTGTTCGAAAAACTCAATATTGTTGGTATCGATGTAAATAATTTTTTTTAAAATATGGAATTTCACCACCATATGCATTATAACAACATCGGTCAATTGTAATAATTTATTAAAAAAAAAATTGCAATCTTATCTACAAACGTATTTTTAACATCAGTTATTTGACTAAATGTTAAATTATCGATCGATGTTAAAAATTTGTAAAAAAAATCACTTTATGAATAAATTAAACGTATTTTAACATCAGATGTTTTATAACACGGTGTTAAAAAGCATGTTTTTGTTGTATTTGAAATTGAAAGAGCTAAAGCATTGTGGGGTTACTATCTAGCTTCCTCAAACTTTGGATATAATTTGGTTGGACTACATGTGATAGTTAGCTAATTAGTTTGGCACACACATATGAACAAATGCAAGATTTTTTCAACAACAAAAAAAAAAAAAAAAAAAAGAAAGAAAGAAAAAACATGAGATGCAACAACAAATGGCTTAATTAAATTGAAGTAAATATAAGCATACACATACCGACGACAAAGGAACAAGCTTTCCATCCGCCCGTCTTGGATCTTAGAGTCGGCTTGCCTCTGAGATCAACGGTGCCGTCTTGCGTGTACCCATCGTTGATTTCATCGTCTTCCATAGCCATATATCTATGGTTGGACCTTTCCCCTAGTTCTCTCTCTCTAGTTGCAAGTGTGACTAATTAAAACTCTCCAAGTCCAAGTGATAGACTTTCTTTTTTCCCTTGTGTCTACTAGTGATGAGTAATGACTTGTTTTCTTTTGTTATTATTTATAAGCGCGTTTGGTTATTTATTTATTTATTTATTTTTCTCAAAAAGAGAATCTTTGAATTGGAGAAAAAAAAAAAAAAGAGTGCATGCATTACACACCATGAGAGAGATATTGACCTTTCAAACACAGGCTGTGTTTTTCCTCTCAAGTGTACGAGGGTTATCTTATTTGGTGATGCTTGTCGTCTTTTTTTTTTTTATTATTTATTTGTCAAGAAAGTCGTCATTTTTAAATATAATTAAATATCGTATAATATTATTTTGTGGACACGGTCTCGCGCCGTTACTGCCTCAATCTATGTGTGTGTGTTTTAGGTCGTCGTTCCCTTATTTTGACCTTGAATGCGAACTTTTGAGATCAGTAATATCGTGTTGCAACGACAACGTTGTTCGTTATTCTTTTTTCAACACAAAAGTTAATGAAAAATAATTTTGTTATAAGGAAGTAGGAGTATCTAAGAGTGTGGATCTTCTTGCTCGTGATATAAGGAAGCTTCTTGTGTGCAATATGGTTCGATGTCTTTTTTTTTCTCCTAATATAATGTTAGTCAAAACATTAATTTTGGTAAATTGATTTGGAAATTATTTGTTTTGACTACTTTTGAGAGTTGACTAAAAAATCTTTATTTTCTTAACGACTTAATTTCATAGGTACTAAAATCAAATACGAATAAACACAGTGATGTTACCAATTTATTTCAAAGAGGGAAATTAGTCTTTGTCAAAGTGTAGAAAATATGTGTGTAAGTGATGACGTGTCCAAAACAAAACTACAAGAACCGAACAATCTTGCGTGTGCCAGTTGGTTCGAAGATCGAGTTTGAGCGAGCTCAGCTATTTCAAACAAGTTTGATTCACGAATTTGAATACTGTAATGTTTGATTCGTCGAACTCAATCTTTTGATTGATTTTAAATTGATTTTGCCTTGATAAACTAATGTTAAAGTTAAATTCTACAAAACTTTTGAGTTGTGAGTTTATCAATTATCAGATCATATATTATAACTCTATTCTTTTAGCTTGCGGTTTTACGGTTCTATTTAATGGACTCAAGCTCAACTGAGTCGAGCTCTTGTAAAACGGGACCTAACCCATCATTCGAGTTTGAACCGCACGTTATAGTTAGTTAGTTACGACTGGACGGGTCATTTGCAAATTAAAAGACCCACGAACCCGACCCGAATCAAAATCGAATATCCACTAACCAAATCAAGAAATCCAGATCGCTCACACGAACCGACCAATCAAAATCGGCAACCGCATACCAATGGCTTCCCTGCTTCACTCATCGCTCCCTCTCACTTCGCCATCAAAACCCGCTTCGATTTTCGTTTCCAACTTCTCAGCGACCCATCGATGTCGCAGCTCCCGGAGCTCAAAAAACTTCAACCATTTCAGGAAAAGAATATCATTTATCCGCTCGTCGTCTTCGAGTGAAGTCACGTTCATTGAGCCTCCACAGTCCAAAGACGATCCTATCGGCCCCCTCAAGATCAAGTTATTGGTGCGATTGTTTTTTAATTAATTAATATTTGGGATTTTTTGAATTTGGATTTCGTGGTATTAGGGTTAAATGCGATTATCTAAATTAGGGATAATTTTTTACTGTTTTAGGGGTTTAGGATTGAATGGATGGAAATGCCCTCAAACGGGTAATTTGCCGAAAATTGCAAAGTTCGAATGGCCCATAATTGGGGGTTTAGGGTTTAGGGTTGAATGGATGGAAATGCCCTCAAAGGGGCAATTTGCCGAAAATTGCAAAGTCCAAATGGCCCATAATTGGGGGTTTAGGGTTTAGGGTTGAATGAATGGAAATGCTCTCAAAGGGGTAATTTGCTGAAAATCGCAGAATCCGAATGGCCCGTAATTGGGGTGGGTCGAAACGTATAGATTGGTTTGTCATTCACTAACTAATATAGTAAGCATTGATTGATGTTAGTTTTAGGGCCCGTTTGCGGAGATTCCTGTCACAATTCGGGTGAATTTTAGTAATGCTGGTGGGATGTTTTTGTTTTGGAATTGCAGAGTGTTGTGTCTGGATTGAACAGAGGTCTTGCTGCGGGTGAAGACGACCTGAGGAAAGCTGAAGCTGCCGCAAAGGAGCTTGAATCGGCCGGAGATGGTCCAGTGTACCTGCTGGCCGACATCGATAAGCTGCAAGGCAGGTGGAGATTGATTTACAGCAGTGCTTTCTCGTCTAAAACGCTCGGAGGTAGTCGTCCCGGACCACCCACTGGAAGACTTCTTCCAATAACTCTTGGCCAGGTAAAGCCTTAGCCTTCTATTATAATGCAAGTTTTTGTTTTTATTTTTTGGTTTTTTTCTTACAAGGTATTCCAAAGGATCGACGTTTTTAGCAAAGATTTCGACAACATAGTCGAGCTTGAATTGGGCACTCCGTGGCCGTTGCCTCCATTAGAAGTGACCGCCACCTTAGCCCACAAATTCGAACTCATAGGTTTGTTGCTTTCACTTAATTTTAATTTTAATTTTTCCCATCGATGCTCGCTTGTGATTCTGCTTGATGAAATTCGTTTTTTGTTTTAAAGGCACATCCGGAGTGAAGATAAAGTTTGAGAAAACGACGGTGAAGACAACAGGGAACTTATCACAGCTGCCACCTTTGGATGTTCCTCGCATACCGGATTCACTAAGACCAGCGTCCAACACGGGGTCAGGTGAATTCGAAGTTACGTATTTGGATTCGGATACGCGTATTACGCGCGGAGACAGAGGAGAACTTAGGGTTTTTGTTGTCGCTTGATCGAGCTGTTTTCAGCCTGTTTGTCATACATGTATTGATTGTATAGATATATACACAATTCTATAGCTATATATGTAATTGAGTTGCAGCATGTAAGAATAATAATACAGTACTCTGTTTTGAAATGTTTTTTTTTTTACTACCTTCTTCCATCTCATTTGTTTTGTTATTAATCTAAACATTTAATTACTAAAAGCTACTATTGAGTAAGATTTATTTATTTATGGACTAAGATTGAAATTGAAATTGAATTTTATAATTTGCATAAATAAATGAATAATTTTAATAGATACACATAATAATGTACTAATTTCAATAGACTGGGCCGGGCCGGGCCCATCTCAAAGCCCACACCGCAGCTTCCTAAATGCAACCACGCTTACAAATTAGCCGTTGCATAACAAAATACTCCAAAAATTCAAGAAAATCAAAAAATTGAAATAAAAAAAATCCGTAACGGCTATTTTTATTTTTCAAACACAAAATCAAAAAATAAAAATTAACAAGAAAATCCCAGTGAAAATTGATTTCAATTCCATTCCAAAAATTCAAATCTTGAAAATTCAAGAATCGCATCACCATTAATTACTCTCTCCTTTCTCTCAGTTCTCCTTTCTCTCTCTCCCCTGTTTTTTGAATATCAAGAATCCACATAAGAAATCTGCTAAAAAAAATCCTGTTGTTCGCAGAGAATATTTTGTGTATTAAAGAAGCGAGATCTTCCGTTTCTCGAATCCATGGCGCCCACGCCGACAAAATCAAATCTTTTTTCCACGCCATCCTCAAAGCCCAACACAGCCCACCACCATCAATCCCGGACTCCCCAGTCAAAAGGCCGCCTGCAACTCCCCGGCGCCGCCGAGCACCCCGTCGAGGTGATAGGCAGAATACGAGACCATCCCGAACAGAAGAACAGCAAACCCACCGCCGCCGCTACCCCTTCTGACCTCCAGATCAACGGGGACGGAAAATCTCTGAGAGTCAAGACCGAAATCGGGTACAGGGATTTCACCCTGGACGGAATCTCACAGTCGGAAGACGACGACCTCGAGGGGTTTTACCGTAAATTCGTCGAGTCTAGGGTTAATGGCGTGAAGGTGGGCCAGAAGTGCACGGTGATGATGTACGGCCCGACCGGCTCCGGCAAAAGCCACACCATGTTCGGGGGCCTGAATCAGCCCGGTATCGTGTACAACTCCCTGAAGGGCATTTTGGGCGAAGGGGTTGAAGGAGAACGATTGGGTGTTGGAACATTTGTTCAGGTTACGGTTCTTGAAATTTACAACGAGGAAATTTACGATCTTTTGTGTTCGGGCAACAACGCCGGAGGAGGGTTTAGCTTTGGATGGTCCAAGAATGGTTCTGCTTCTAAGGTAGCGTTTTTTTCTCTCTTTCTGAGCTGATATGTTTAGTGATTGTTTAGTCTGTTTTGGTGTCTCATTGGTAGGTAATGACTTGATATGGTTCATGGGGTTTGAGTTCATGGAGTAGATATACTGAATTTAGAGATTAATTATCTTTGTGGAACTGCGTTGATTGCGATTATTCATATTGTTTGATCTTGGCATTCAGGTGAAATTGGAAGTGATGGGAAAGAAGGCGAAAAACGCGACATTTATTTCCGGGAATGAGGCTGGAAAGATCCTGAAGGAGATTCAGAAGGTGGAGAAGAGAAGAATCGTCAAGAGCACACTTTGCAACGAGAGAAGCTCGAGAAGCCATTGCATGGTATAATCCAACAACTTCTCGAAACCTATTGCGATCGTGTCTATTGAAGGATTGTGTGTAATATGTCATTTCAGTTTTTTATGAAGTGTCATTTTTTCCCGTTTCTCGCAGATAATTGTCGATGTTCCAACTGTTGGAGGAAGGTTAATGCTCGTGGATATGGCGGGTTCTGAAAATATAGAACAAGCTGGTCAGATTGGTTTTGAAGCTAAGATGCAGGTACACTTTATTTTTTCAGCTCGATTGTGTTTAGGTTTATTTGTAATCACCTTCCTTTTTTTACTTCAGACGGCTAAGATCAATCAAGGCAATATTGCGCTAAAGAGAGTCGTCGAGTCTATAGCAAATGGAGACTCGCATGTCCCGTTCAGGGACAGCAAACTAACAATGTTGCTTCAGGTATTAACTCCATCATCATAAGCTCGTCCATTTTTATTTTCTTTTCTTGATTCAAAATACGTTTTGATATTTTTTTTTTTCTGATTTTATTTTCAACAGGACTCGTTCGAGGACGACAAGTCGAAGATCCTGATGATACTATGCGCTAGCCCGGAGCTGAAAGAGCTACACAAAACCATTGCCACCTTAGAATACGGTGCAAAGGCCAAGTGCATTATCCGTGGGCCCCACACGCCCGTCAAGGACAAAGGCGCAGAGGATTCTTCCACTTCGGCTGTGCTCTTAGGATCAAGAATCGAGGCTCTCGACCAGTTCATCTGCAAGTTGCAGATAGAGAACAAAGTAAAGGAAAAGGAGAAAAACGAAGCCCAGAAGGATCTCAAACGAAAAGAAGAAGAGGTGTCTCAGCTAAGGGCTAAGCTCGCGGTCGTACAAGAAGGAAGTGTAAGTGAGGAAGAGATAAATTCGAAAGTCAACGAGCGGACCCGGATGCTGAAAGATGAGCTCGAGAGGAAAATATCCGAGTGTCAGAAAATGGCGGACGAGATACTTGAAATGGAGAGGCGTAAAATGGAGGAAAAGATGTCTCAGCAGAAACGGGAGGTGGAGATGCTAAGGCTGCGTTTGGAGGAAATAGAGAGCGAACTTTCTCGTTCGAGGGCCACGAAGAATGGGCCGTCTGTGGAAACTGACGGTGGTGGAGGAGGATTCATGAAGAGGCTGCTGGAAGTCTGTTCGGATGATTCTTCTATGGTTGAGTCGATGGATTTGGACCAATCAATCGACATGGAGACTGGTTTTTCAGGCTTTACTCCGAATAAAAATTCGTGCTTGACCACTGTTTACGAGGAGGACGAGTGTGAAAATGAGGATGATGAAGTGCAGAAGGAGGTGATAGAAGAGGAGAAAAAACCGACTGTTGTAACCACCACCTTTCATGATCCAGACGAGCTCAAGAACCCGGAGGATGCTCGGAAGCTAAGGATTCAGAATATCTTCACTCTGTGTGGGAACTACAGAGAGCTCTCCCACAACAACACCACTTTTAATAACTCGGAAGGGGAGAAAACTGAACAAGAAGATCTCGGGAAGAGTTTGAAGGAGTATGATGAGAATCCTCTGGATGATGACGTGGAGGTGTACGTGAAATGGGAGGCGTCGAAGGAGAACCCTGGGAAGCTGATCACGACCTTGAAGGTTTTGAAAGAATCGAGCCTGGCGGATTTGAGGAAGCTGATCGAGATTCATCTCGGTGGGGACCAGCAGGCGTTCTCGTTCCTTGTGCTTGCCGGGGTATGTTTTTTCTTTTCCACACTCACTCAGTCGAGGCTTATAATATAATCCTCGCTTTTTTTTTTTTGTTTCGGTGACATAAACAGGATCCTTCGGGTGCTCCAGTCCCGAAGGAGAAGGAGGCGACTACACAGACGAGCAAGCTTCCTATTTGCAACAACCAAGTACGAGCTGGTCGACTGGCTTGCTTGCGGCTCGTGAAGCCGCTGATCCCATGCCCCATTAGTCGTCAGCCATTTAGTCCCCTGGAGAACAAGCTGTCAACTCCGAACTCGCAGTTCATGAAGAAAAGTGAAGACTGCTTTTCGCCCGATGTAGCTCCACATTTGAGTTCTACGCCGTTTATTACTGTCAGGAGATATTAACTAGAATCTATATGTTTGTACTTAGTTTGGGTGAAGTTTGAACTGTTACTATGTGTGCAGTGTGCACAGTTCCTCGTGCATTTTAAGGATTGTTTTGTACGTACATTTTTCCAGCAATTACTTGAGATCTTTCTTTACACGGAAATACATCAATCCGATCAACAGCTAAGATCATACTGATTAGTAGTATATTTCATGCTTGAATCATTTATTGGTGTATTTTAAAGTATATAAATATAGATCTATTGTTTTGAAGAATCATAAACAAAATCTGCAACTTAAATCCTCTTATTTTTCTTGTACATTATTTTACCAAAGTCGCTTGAACAAACACACGAAAACAGAACATCCACATCTTTTTACAAAGCTCATCTTTCGATGTTTCACTTCAATTGAACACTTAAGAGTTGAACTTGGATTCGAAAACTGTCTTGCGTCTTCAAAATTGTTGGAACTTGAATACCTTCGGCGGTTAGGCAGTTCCGAGAGCTGCTCATCTTCGAGTGATTTTGAAAGTTTACCTGTTGAGATGGATGTAGAAAAGATGAATGTTACAGTACAAAATATATAATAGCAAGCCTGTGATGCATAGCAATGGGGGACTCACCCTCAACAAGCCTCATCATTGTCTTGACATTCTACAACAATGGTTTGTGTCTTTTCACTTGTTTTTCTTACGAAAGTGCGAGAATAAGGAGAATTGGCGAGATGCTGTGGCAAAGTAGGAATTATTAGGGATAAGATATGATTTAGTCGAGCAACATAAATGCATTGCACATTATCACTTACACTTTTGTGGAGCATTGCCAGGCGCAGAGGTTTCGTCTTGTGAGATTAGATTCTTCAATGTGTCAACTGAATAGAGAGACGAACAACAGGAATAAACAAAAAAAAAAAGGATGTCAGCAAGTGATAGAGAGAGATCTAATTACGGAGACCACATGTTTATACAATATATATGATTTAGGTAATTCAAGTTAGAGAAGTTCACATCACCTTCACCTGTTGAAGCGATTTTCAATCCATTATCCTTGTGCTTAATACTGTTACCGCCAGTACTCTGTTCCGAATCAATGATTTGATCTGCTGATGAAGTGTGACTCTTCTTTCCAAACATTAAAAGCCGTCTAAAACCTTTTGATGATTCCTTAATGGAAATATTTTCTGAGTTTACTTTATTCTTTACTGTTTTCAGCTTCAGGGCTTTTACATCAGGGACATGTGCTTTTACGGTTTCTTCAGCTCTTGGCAGCAGTTCTGAACTTCCTAAGGATGCCTTGTCGTAATATGTATTCTGAGTGCGAGGGTCTTCCAAAGAGGAGACACGAGCATGAGGGGCTCGGTATTGATTTTCCGAAGCTGTAGTGTTCATAGAGTCGAGAGGATTCTTCTCTGAATAGACAGTCCTCACCTATTAAACAACCACATGCTTTAATCAGATCTTAGTAAAAAATTGTTAAGATTAAACAGGGAAAGTACGAAGATTAGCAATTAGTATTTGATTAGTTTGTCATGGTAGATGGCTAAATAAGACTACCAAACATCAAAAAAATTGTGGATGGTGTAGTCAGATTATAATCCAGTACCAACTTAGTATTTGAAATTAGTATTTGAACTGAAGATTGAAATAATGATGAAAAAAAGGTCCACATTTTTTTGTACATTGAAATCTAGACTGAAGAGATGCAGAACTCTACCATATGACAAACAAAATTGAATGTGAAAAGATTTAGTGTTGGAGCAAAATTATTAACTAACGGTGTATATGATGTAAACAAAAAGACAAGTTTTTTTTAAGTCTATTACCTCATCATGATCAGCTTGGTTTTGAGTTATGGCTTCTTTACAAATTCCATTCATAGGTGAAGGAGGAGCATGTATGTGATCTGACTCAGATGTCACATTGCTTTTCTCTTCTTTGTCACCATGCAAAGTAGGAGGACTAGGCTTCTCACTCTCAAGAAGCAAAACAGTTTTTTCAACTATAGGGTTATCATCTGAATTAACCTGAAGTGACGTTTTGCAGTTATTTACATTTAGTTCAGCAGCTTCAGGAAACACAGAAGTCCTTATCCTGTTTACTTTCTGTTTGTCCTCCTTTACTTTTGATACATTCTCACCAGTACTCACATGTGGCAACTTCGATGTTTTGACCTTCAATTCAGGTTGAGTTGCAGACTTACTTCGATCGTGATTGGTGTTGGTGGAAGATACTGTGTTCCTCTCAGGCCCTTCAGACAACTTCCGCTTTAATACTACTGATTCAGCTTTCCTCGTAGAAGTAACCGGAGAATTGATGGTTATTTTGGGCTCTGATAACCTTCTTATCCGAGACATGGAAACTTTAGGATTATCTGGAGTGACACCGTTGTTTAGTCTTCTTGTCTCAGGCAATGATGATGATGAGGACCTGGTTAACCTATTCCCTGCTTTATGTGGCTCACTTGATCTAACTGAGATTCTGATCTTGGATCTCTGCAAGGGGGATGATGATGATCCGGGTTCAGAATCACTGAACTTGGATCCTCTATTTGTTGTAGGAGAAAGTTTTGTGGGCAATTGTTTTGTCTGAGGAGATGGGGTGGATGACTTTACAGAGTTGGAACCAACTCGAGCTACAGTTCTCTTTTGCCTCTCCATTTTTAATGATTCAAGTCGTTTTGCTTGTACCTCTTCCTGTAGAGAATTATATTTCAGAATACAGAATTTGAGAAGTATAATTCTAAACTCAAGATGCATAAGAGTCGTCGATTTAGTAATAAAAGGTTGGCTAACATGTTGATATGATGATTACTGTGACTGTTTACCAAATATTTGATCTTACGAATCTCACTCTTCTGTTTTTATGTTTGATTGTCTTCGTTATTATTCTAAATCAAATAAGAAAGTACAATTCCATAAATTCTGATGTACACTATGTGGCCACAATCAACAGATTATAAGGAAAGCAAAATACCTCACCATATGTACCTACCGACTTGTCTTGGGGTGTGAGTGAAACAATCACATGGTGTGTAAAATTCACTTTCCAAATAGTTGGTTTAAATATGAATTTCAGCACATGATTATACCTGTTCTTTCTTCAGTTTTTGCAAATCTGCTTTATAGGATCTCAAACTCTCCGCACGGGCTCGCGCATCTTCTAAAGGATTCATTTTTGATGGTTTGGTCTTCCTCGCGAGACCTCCTATCCTTGCCTTATGCAGAGAAGACTCTGATGCAACCTTTGACCTCCTATTCTTGTCTGAATTATTACTTAACCTTTCTGGTACATTAATAACATTCTTTTTCCCTTTCTCAACTGCACAGACCTGCATTTCATACTCCAGAACAATGTTGTTGTATCCAGTGGTCCGCCTTTCAGGCATCAAGCTCAAATCATTAGGCTCATAATTTACTTTTCCCTCCGACCCCAACTTTTGATATTTGGACGGAATTTCAGAATCTATATCAATAGCAGTTCTATCTGTTCCTCCGACTTGATCTACCGACCTAAATGGCACAACCAAACCCTCATCACCCATTCTATGCGAAGAGTAGTCTCTATCTTTCTTGTTGCCGTTACTATCAAAAATATTTGCAGCAAATGGATCTAACGAATTCCTGAAATTTTCCCGGTTCCGTTGATTGCCACTCGCAAAATCTTCTTCTGTTGTCCTAATTAAAGTCTTCCTTCCATCATTTTCAACAAATTGAATATCTGTTTGATCACTGTATCCCCTGAAGTCATTACCCACACTGGAAAACACAACTTCATCGCCAGATGCCCTAACCTTATGAGGCATACTTCCATTGATTTTGTACATGTCTCCCATCTTATCATCTTGTATTTCATGAGCACCTTCGTTACTTCCTTCTCTCAATAAACAATCTTGAAATGCAAGCCAGTGCCTATCGTCAGTATCCTTTCCAGGAACAGAGAGGACCTCATCATTGTTGAAACTCAACTTATGGTTTCCAGCATGTTTGGAAAATCTCTTCTTGTTCTGATGAATCACATCATTACAGTCAGAGTATTCATTTTCAGTATCAATGTCCGACTGTGAATCTGAATTTGCTTCACCGGCAGATATCTTTTCCTTAGAAGTGATATAATTAATATTCCGTATCACAACCTTGGCCGACTGTTTAGAACCTCCGTTTTTTTTGTTCAGTTTCCGACTGTGTGTAACTTCTGCATTCGATGCCATATCATCTAATGGTCTAGTTCTGTCAACCTCCCCCATCTCTGAACTATTACTAACATCCACGGATTGCTTTTCCTGTTTTGAATGAGGACTAAAACTCGGCGGGGAATACTCCATAGGGTAGTGGTGGGGCTGGAAAAAGGGGGCATTGCCTGTGTAATTCTGGTAGTATGGCATTCCTGGCAGAGGATATGCTGGAAAAACTGGATGTGAACCAGGTGGAGTTTGCATATGCCATGGAGGAAATACAAGATGAGGAAACTGTCCTTGAATATATTCTTGCTGACCGTTGAGGATAGGGTTATCTGAAGAGGCCAAACAAGAAAAAAAAAAGTTGAATAGGTTTTATAGGGAAAAAGAACATTGAGCACTTTTAGTGCATATTGGTGCATTACAGGATCATAGTCTATAAGACCTTTATATAAAGTGAGAACAAATATACAGAATGTAACATTAAGTGATCCTGACAGGTTTGTCACGAGGCATTGAACTTTAAAGATTAATTTTTACCAAGCACGAATAGTTGTTTAAAAGACATTAATTATTACAACTCATAATATGTCATTTCCCACCAACAAGTTACTGTTACGTAGTTTAAATGATGTAAATATAGAAATGTTTAACGGACTGCCACCTAGCAGTTTCGAATCAGCCTCCTAGCATGGTTTGAGTTAAACAGTCCGGACTTAAAAGAGCCACAATATTGCAAACGCAACCCTGGCCCCATGGAGCCATAAGTCAAAACTTCCAAAATTATATATAGAAACCTTTTTTATAAACTGGAACATAAAATATAACATCTGACATGAGACTATTCATTAAAAAGGACAGTTTATAGTTACACTGCATCAAGAAATGATAATATTTAAGTATTATAATATCTTACTTGAATTATTAGTTAGGCTTGGTTTCCCATCAGAGGCCAGTTCATGATTGGGCTCATCAGGTTTGCTCAATGAGTCAGAGATAATAATACTGGATGCATTAGCTCCACAAAAGTTTGAGTGAGCGGGCAATGATTCTGATGCATCAATATTAAGCCATTGCCCCATCTCATGCTTACTCTTCCACAGATTGATAAACCTCCTGCATGCCTCCCTGTTAAATACAAATATAGATCATTAAGTGGATATTTCTAAATGAAAGCTACCTTTCAGATTCACGATTAATAGTCTAATCATCTATATATTTGCCACAGAAGGAAGAAGAGCATACATTAAACGCATGGCTCCAAAGCACTCGGCAAAAGAAAAAAGATCTGACATGTAATCACTATCAAAGCCTGCTGCTACAGCACGTGCAAATGCCATTCCCTGCTCTTTTTGTAGCACAATTTTACGGGTCTCAAGGACTTTCAGAAGCTGAACCCTGATTTAAATTCAAACAGAATGCAACCAAGTTAGCTCTATAAATCTCCATTTATCATACACAGTATGTGGTCTGTTGTGACACTGTATCTCATACCTTGAATTATCCTCGGGCGATCCTGACCCATCAGCTTCAGATACCGTTGGCCCAGACTGTCAGAATATTAAGACAGAGTAAGAAAACATTCAAGCAAGTGATACAAAGGAAAGAGCATGCTGATTTACAAAGTCACCGTGTAAAGGATAATTGCTTTTTCGTCATTGCTGGACAACGATTTGTCACCTGTTCATAATGTTAAGGTGATTGATTAGTGATGTAGTATTCATTGGACAGGTTACTAACTGAATGCAATATTTTATGCAATTGCGTCTAGTCACCATCAAATTATGAAAAGATATTCAGAACTCTTTTGCACATGCAATGAACAAGTGAAGGATTCATACAAGGGTAGTAGACAGAAAGTTCAGTAACCATTGTGATTGACGTATTAAAATGAGTGAGGTTCAATGATGGAAACATCAACTCTTTAGAATATGGCTGTAAAAATAAACGGTTGTGATTGGATGAGCTTTCATTTCATTTCACTTCTATTTTGATAGAATAGTATGAAAATATGAAGAATAAATGAATGGGAATGTGATTGATTATTAGATGAAAAGATAATGATGATACTTGATACTTGATGTAATATAAATAATAAAACAATGACTGAAAATAATTGTATTCTTAAATATGTGAGTGAGTGAACAGTAAGGTTTGTAGGGAAATGTGTAGTAATGATAGTGTTTTTTTTTTTTTGAAAAGTGTGTAGATGTGAATGATGAGAAAAATATGAAAAGGAAATTAAAAGTATAGGTTCTGAATTTTTAACGAAAACCATGAAACTGGGATACGTTTAAAAAAAATGGAATGAAAATTAAAAACATTTTAAGTCCAAGCACAGCCTTAGAATTCTGTTTTATTGATACCTTTGTAGCCCCCCAGAGATCTCTTTCCATGGTTTTCAACCTGTTGATAAATAAAATGAATTAAAATGAAAGTAAATAAATTAACATGGAAAATTATTGTATCTGATAGTAGTTTACAGTGATTTCCCCTACGTTGCTGCTTCTCTGTACGGCTATTGCCTCCACAATTTGTAAGATCTCAATTTCTATTGTGTAGACACGTTCCAAAATCTCTGGAGTGCTCACAAAACGAACAAATCTGTTTTGAGTACAAAAATTAGTGCTTTGAGCTTTCTTATCAACACCCCATAAAAGACTTACAACAATCCCTGAAGCAGAAACACAGCATCAAATCTTTTACAAGCAAATTGGAAATGAAGGTCGTGTAAAGGAAATACAAGTCCATCTATTATGTAAAAATAAGGTCACCAAAATAATCAATTCAGCGAGGTAGGAATCAACGTCTCATTTATCTTGTATGATCAGCACAGAAACATAGTGGCGAAATGACAAATACTGTGATCTGTATTCAAGCAAGTAACTCCAGGTGTTCGTGTAATATTGCTTATATTTTCATGAAATATCTTTTTATCGCAATGTAGTAGATGACAGCTAAGGTGGCATTTGGATGGGACATCAGCAGCATAAAATTAGTGGGTACAAGATTTGCAAGAAAACATCAAAGCTATTGTATCATTCCACATCAACATGCATAAATAAGAAAATTAAAAAGTCATAAAAAAAAAAAAAACATCCCTGATCAACTTTACCCAGTAAGACAATATTTACTTAACTTAAAATGCACAAGAGAAGTGTTTTGATTAAATATCTTAAAAAACGGATATGTATGGAAGAACCAAGACAATGCATTATTAGGAACCACTTGAGCTCATTTCAACTATAAACCCAGATACATGCCAGGGGGAAGATTTCACATGAAACAATATATTTGGACCCAAACCTTTCCAGAGTGGCCTTTGTGAACCATGCTGCATCACTGCTTTTCTCCGGTTCAAGCAAAATTGAATAACCACCTTTAGCAATTTGATCTTGAGCGGTCTTTAGGTGTGCAAGAAATGGATTTAGCAATCCCGAAGCAATTTTCTCTTTCTTGTCAATTGCTATGATAATCAAATCACACCTGTAAAATGCAAAACCGCAGACGGCAAAAAAATAACAAATTAAATTACTCTGATGCATCTTAATTTCACTACTACCCCGCATAAGAACACTGTGCCCCGGTTTTATTATACAAAACAATATTTCATCTATGAAGGAAAAATTGTAACAATGAGAAAATAACGAAACAATACCATACGTCAATGCTTCCCAGTACTGATAATTAGTTCAATACCATATCCCAAATATTTAACTCAACATAAGAAAAAACCTCATCATCCTAAAACAACCCAATTTCCAGAAAGCTTCATCAAATACAGACGTCGTCGTCCAGAAACCCCCAATTCCCCATATATCTCTAATGAAAAGTGACAACATGACTTTGATAATTCAACCGTTATCGTCATCAATTACGACTATACAAATCATGCGGCCGTACAAAGCTTAATTAGTGATGAATATAGTGAATGATATGCACGCCCAAATTCCCAAAGAGGGAAGAGCTCGCATATTTAATAACCTCACATCATCAGTTCATTTAAACCGCTGCAAATCATAACCGCTCGAATCTACATTTATAGATTGAGAACATAAAATTGTAAAAATTGGAAATCCAGGGACGGAATATAGAGTACCTTGTTCGAGTCGGCGTGAGCTGGAAAACAGCCGAGCTGAGCCGAGTACTCTGCTTCATACCTTCGACTCCGGAAAATCAGATCGAACAATTGCGTTTCAAATTACACAGTGAAATCCACTTCAGAAGCGCCCGCATTAACGTGTAAACAATTATCTGTACATTTTGTATGTAGAGAGGAGCGGCGGTGGAATGACGGAAGAAAAAGAGCGGAGATAGAGACAGATCATTTCTGTGTGTGTATAAAGTGTGTGCGCACACGTGTAAGACTCGTGTGCTCACAAAAGAGACGTTAAAAAGATTATATTTGTGATAACTATAAATTACTATAAATATTTCTAAGTATTTTTAAATAACAACCATATACAGTATATTCAATTTCCTATAATGGAACTTAATAATAACAACCATAAATAAACTACTTTAGGTCTATTTTACATATTAAATTTAAATTTAAATAATTAAAATAAATTATTTTTATCAATATCAAATTTTAGTCTTCGTTTTTTTTTTATTCACAATTTTGATTTGGTTACCAATTTTGCTAAAATAAGTAGAAAAAATTGTGTATTTTTTAATCCATTCAGATTTTTGTCCAATTGTTTGCCCATCAAAATACAAACATACGAGTATATGTTTCGATTATTTGTATCTCTGTTTTAAAAGAAAACGTGTGGGGGACTACTTAAATCACGACATGAAACATCAAACCCAATCATTTTCAAAATAAATAAAATCAAATAACCGTAAATAGGAAAATATTAAATTGTACACTCAATAGTCAATTTCTAATTTTAATTTATGTCTATCTTCGGGGGCCATGCTAATTATACCAATTAAGGATTTCAAGAACTGGGATGCCCCGAACCCAACTCTCACCATCTTTTCATTGCTTGCATTAAAGGTCATTTACTGCAAATAAAACACAGCACGTTGCATGTTCACAGAGCTTCGATCTTCAGTTTGAGCATGATGTTCTTGGTCGGAACAACTCGAATCGTACATGCATAGGTGCTGATCGACAGCATGCCAATGTAGGATGTGACAAGGCTTTTACGATCCCTGCTAAAAAAATGTATGCGTTTAGAAGGTTTGCAAGGTCCTAAATGAATTGACTTATTGCTGATAGGCGAATTTAAGGGAAGCTCCTTTAGAAGGTTTAGCCGAAAACTAATATGAAAAATGATGAACATTTATCACAAAAATAATGTACTACTAACACAGTGAGTTTTATTGATCAAAAACTACAGAGTTGATTTCCCAAAATATTCACAGAGATATGAATCATAAGATATAAGCCAGCACAGAATGATTAAACTTTAGTAAAAATTTAAAGAACATATAACACAATAATTATTCACATTTATCAAAAGTTCAAAACAATAATGAACAATTAATAGATATGAAAATGAGTGCGTAAGGTTGTAGTTTGTAGTAGAGCTGCAAACGAGCTGAACGGCTTATGAGCAATCGCAAACTACTCGAGTCGAGCTTCGAGCCAAGCTAGATCGAACTCGAGTAGCTCGTTATCATAAACGAACCAAGCACAAGCACAAGCATAAACATTGCAAAGCTCGTGAGCAACTCCACAAATTAATATTTTTTATTATTTTAATTTATATACTTAATATTTAATTAATAAAACAATAATGATTTAATATTAAAATCCAGTCGAGCTCGAACACTATTTCTTTCGAAATGTTCAGCTCAACCTCGTTTAAATTTTTATCAAGAAAAAAATTATATGAACACTCAAATTATTATGCAAATAATCAAGAAATTAATTACATGAGGTGCACATTGCAAGTGCAACTCTAATGAAAAATTCAACAACAATGTAATTTAGTAATTTAGAGAAAAACAATATAAAAAACTTAGCATCCTCCCAAAATAATTGAAAATATAGCAAGTACTCCTATTGTATTGCTAACATAAATCAAAACTAAACATTGTTAATTTATTTTTTGTGGTTCAATCGAGGTTGATTTTGTTTTTGTAGGATTAGGGGGGGGGGGGGGGGGGGGTGGGGGTGGGAATCATTTAGTCCCACAAGCCCACAACATATAGGGTGATACAAAGAATTCACAAGCAAAAGTGATTAATTTTTAGTTTTATAGTTTAGCGATTTGAGCCAATTAAAAGATAATTTTTGACATGTTAATTTATTCTTATAAATCATTAATTGTTATGTACATGCAATTGAAATGCAATAACACCCCAACTATAATCAGTATTTATTGTAGACTTGTAGTACTATGTAAAATAACCAATTAAATATATAATTTCCACAGAACGTGAATTAATAATTTTTTAATATTATATACAGACACCATTAGGTGTGCTCTTTTGTTTGTTTCTACACAGTTTTTGCCGGTCTCTACACCAACAATTTTGGTCTTTTCTAATCATTCGTTTTTTTGTTTGTTTATTATTATTATTATTTGTTTTTTTAAGAAAAATTAATGATATTCATTACATCACTGCTAACCTCAAGAGTACAGTCCATCCTCTCTTAAGACCACAGCACAACACTTTCAATCTTTCAAGGAACTGCAATTTATAGCATCAAATGGATAAACTGGTTTTATCATAAATTCATATATAACCCGGAAAATATACCCAAATAATCTTGCAAAAAACAGTGAAAAACATCTATCATAGACGAATCATTTCAAAGGGTTTAGAATTAACTTACTTTATGTGAAGGGCATTGACATTTCCAACAATTTCTGTTCCTTTTTCTGGTGTTCTAGGTTTTCATGCAGAGATACCTCCCTGTAAAAGTTAAATAATCCGCATAAATTCATAAAAAACAATTCAAAATTTTAAATGAGGGCAAAATTATTACTTGAAATTTTATGTTTATAACATACTATCACAGTTTACTTAACGAATCATGCTTGTTTGAAATGTCTTAATTGGGAATTAATACTTACTCTTCTTAGTCTCACCCATTCAAAATCCAATTCCAACTCAATACATAACCCTCGTATATCTGTATAGTAGGAAAATACTCTAAAAATTTACCTACCCAACAACAATAACCGATGTTTCTTATACCAAGAAAACATCCTAGGTTTACCCCTATAATAACTCCGCCACAAACAACACGCAGAAAAAAATTCAAAAATATAAAAGGGGCATGGTCCGCCTTCTATCCCTAAGAAGAACTATATTCTCATGCCATTACATTACTAATAGTGCACATCATTTAGCTTAACAGCCAACTGAATATAAAGTTTTGACTTAAAAAAATATAATTTTTTTCTTTTATAGTATTCTCTTTTAAAACCAAACAAAGTAAGTTATAAATGAAATATCTTTAGAATTTTTTCATTCAATTCCAACTCTGAATAAATTTAAGACAAACACACTCGCTCATTAAAAACATAGCATTAAACACGCCATGGACACAAAAATCCAACCATTCAATAGCAAGAAAATAAAAAAGGAACGCATACAGAAAAACAATGACATCACTACGATTAATGAGTCCTTTAAAGCTTCAATGTCAGGTCTATCTCATCGCCCTTGTTCTCATCCTCGTCATCGTCACTTATGAAAATAATCTCCGGGGCCGGCTTTTCCATCTGCTTCATGCGGGGATTCTGGTAGTCCGAGGGGCACTCTGGTCCTCCAATTCCCAACCTTAATTCTAAGGTAGGTGCAGGCGACAACTTAGGAGCAAAACTCCCCTCACCCACTTGAGAATAGAACGTAAATGGGTACATTGATGGAGAGGTAAAACTATTGTGCCTTAAGGTTGAGTTCATTGGTGGCACGGAATTCAGAACTGGTGCATCAATAAGACCAACCTCTGCTGAAGAAACAGAAAGAGGCCTCAAGCGTTTATTCATATTATTAAAGGCACAAGAATATGGTAAATATTTCAAGGATAAGAGTTTGGCGATTCGAAACAATAACCAAGGGCTTGGTATTTTTTTCTCTTGAATGTGACACTCAAAGTGAAACAGAAGGCTGACATTGTCGAAGAAGACTTTGTCACACACACGACATGCAATTGGGGTCGAGCGTGAGCTCGTAGGCCTTTTTCTATTTTCAGAAAGTTCAGCAGGTTGGTAAGGGGAAGTAGGCTTTCTTGAAGACATGATGTTATATATGAAGGAAAAGATTGCTAAGAACTCTGAAATCTAAAGATGACTGGAAAGAAAGACAAGGGACATGCATAAATAGCAAAAGGAGAATTTGGGCAGTACTAAGGCAATGAAATAGGTCTGCCAGGAAACATCGAATTTATAGAAGAAAAAAGCTGGCAAGGCCGTTCAAATTCATGTCTGTCTTTCCAGCGATTAAGTGTGAGAATTCACTGTCCGTATCGAAAATTACAATGCTTGGATAAAGGTGTTGAATGGATTAGTTAGAATTTATTTTACTCATCTCACCAAACTGCGAATCTTTTTTTTAAATTTCAAAAAAATAAAAATGTTAAGGTTCTCGCAAATTGTATCCTCGGTAAATAGTAAATACGCTTTATGAAGAAGAAAATGGTTCACGGAACTTTTGTGGTGAATAATCCTCAAGAAACTGTACTATATTTGCACTTTAAATCTACAATGAAGCTATACAGTATACACAAGTAACACAACATGGAGAAATACAAAGAAAGAAAAGCAAAAGTCATTAATGCTATTAAGCGAACTATGCTTTGAATGTATCGAAACAAACTACAATAAACCTTGATTAATTAACACCTCGCTTAAGTAATTCATTTTCCGGTCCTGACTTTGCTAAAACATGTGTAATTATTATCTTGATTATTTAGTACCTCGCTAAATTAATAAACTTTAGAGACTATGAAATTGCTATAAAAGTTAATACCCAAAGAAGAAGAAATTTAAATTTTCCATTTAAATTATTCAGTGATATTAAATCAACAAACACAGTTTGTTTTTTGGTCACATTGTCATTTAAATTAGCCTACTATACCATTACGAACTTCCGCTGCCCTACATTCCATCAACAGTGTGATATATAGTAAGTTTTTGCACTTTCGAATCAAAGTTTTTAGGGATTATTTACTTGACTATCACAAAGAAAAAAGTATTAAAAAAATTGTGTGTGCATTTACTTCTTGTAATATATTTTTTCACAAAAGTTCACTTCATTAACATGACTTCACAAAAAACAAATCTGTAAAAGTATAAAAAAGATTATTTAATGTAGTACAACGACCATGTGAAATGCATTTTAAAATGTCCAATTTATGTTGATGTGTATCTCAGTATCTACAAATTTTACAAGATCCAGCATATCCGACTCTCATGATGTCATACATCAAATTCATATGTTTATTAGTATATGTACTCCCACCGTCCTGAGATAACTTTCATACTTACCTTTTAGAAAGTTCCAAAGGAATAACATTCACTCTTAAAAAAATAATTACCTTTACTTTTCACTTTGAAAGATAATTTTGCTCTTAATTTTTAACGTACTTTATGAATATTACTCACAACTCACATTTCTCACTTCAAAGTACAATTTTGTTCTTACCCAATATTTCTTAATCTCTGCACCTCGACTTGGAGACGTATGAATATAGCTCCGGGATGGAGGGAATATTAGATTAAGAAACGCAAATGCACATATCAGGGAGATCCTATGTTTATGTACTATCACATTCCCAATTTATGAATTAACAGGTTTGCCAAATGAATATAAGACCTACAAAATCCTATAGATATACCAACTCGCTGAAACTCGATGTCTGATTTTTTGCAACCTCTATTTGAATATATCAGTTTATTTGGGGCATTGTTTATTTTAATGATCAAACTCATTCATTAATGTCGTCATCCATAGAATCAATGCGCTTCTTTACGTGAAATGGAGAGTTTTCCCTCGAATCGACTAACTTATCACCGAGAGATTAGTATCCAACTTCAAATTTAGCTTCAATGGATTGTGTTACAATTGCTAATTCTTTTTCATTATGAATAATTATCGGATTTCACATGAATGCTTCAATTTTACGAATATAAAACGATAATAACTGTGACGATGATGATGGAAAAAACATTAAATGAGTATTCTCCACACACAATAAACATACAGTGATTCACCTTCTTCCAAACAATTTTCACTATCACTGAATGTGTATCATTCGTATAATCAAAATCACAATCTCAAAACAAGCAGTCGTATAATACATAGCGGAAGAAAATAGAACGAGGATGCGAACGTACCTTTCACGCAATCCGTTCGCCGCGTGGATTGACGCGAGAATCCCCATGTCGATCGTACAGTTTGAGATTAGGGTTCGGAGTTGTGTGAGAAATGATTACTGAATAATCTCCAGTTTGTAGGGATTGAGTTTTCGGTGTTCGAATGTGGGTTCGGCGGCGGGCTTGACGGTGGTGGTGACGGCGGCGAAAAGATAACAGCTTCTAGCAGCAGAGGATGAAGCCGAGAAAATAAATTTATTCCTGAAGCCATTGACAAATTTAACCCGCAAGGTAGCAAGGAGCAGGAGAGCGGGACTGAGAGGTCACGAGCACACTCTAGTCCAACTCTGAGAATTTACCTAAGTCCAACTCAGAATTTACCCATAACACACTCTAGTCCAACTCGAGAATAGTAGAATTTACCTAAGTAATGTACAGCAGTAAAAAATTGAATTTACTTGTAATGTACAGTAAAAAATTGAATTTGACTCGTGAGTCAGTATCGAAACCAAGGCTCGTCTCGGGAGTATGGAATAATCAGCCAACAGAAGAAATTCGATTTAACGAAATCAAACCGATGCAAAACCGAACTAAAATAGACAGTATAATCTTGCACAGATGCTAGCATTCGACGAGTCGACACTTTCCAGACAACCAAACTACATTGGCAACACATAGTTCATGTCTATAGAACACTAACCTTACCAGTAAGTACTTCCATCCTTAATGGGTTTTTTACATGTGCAAAAACATAAATCAGACATTTCTACGCATGGGGGTCGAAAATATTTAGTAACAGCAGCATTCTCTTTTCGGAATACAGCTGGACTCAAAGCCTATGAGCAACGAAAAAAAAGGGGTGATGGTGATGGCACAATTCAATGTGTTTGTTTGATCATTGTTTCCTTTTGCCCGAGCCGATTGTTAACAGCTCAAAGCTCCGAAGAGCATCGTCACGGGCACCTCTTAAACCGGCAGCACGAGTGAAAGACGATGACTTGGGCTCGACTGCGGGTTGCAATCTATGAGCTGTGGAGACCCGACCGCTGCCCGATCCCAACCGGGTTTGACGGTTTTCACTGAACTCGCCAGACGAGCTTGGCCGGCTGCTTGATAGAACTGGTCTCTTCGAAGCACTGCCCGTCCGGGAAACCCGACCACGGTCAGAATCCATTTGCTGTAGATTCAACACAAGACAAAAAAAAAAAAAAAAAAAAGTAAATTACGAAACTACCCCAGAAAGTATTTTCAGTGTGTTGTCTTTATGTGGGGATCTATAATGAATTAACAACATTGACATATTGTAATGACCCTAAACGAAATAACTTTTACATACCACATCTTTAGATGACGGAACATCGGAAGATCTGTGTCGAGCAGGATCGCCATTCAAACCTGAACTAGAACCATTTTTCCTCGCAAATGCCCCCATAGAACCAGGGAATTTGTCCCGAGCCTCGGGCCTCCCTATGTATAACACACACACAGGTCAATTTCATCAGATTTTAATCAAGCTCACCCTCGATTTTTCTTCTTTCATTTGCATGTTCTTACAATATTATCATTATGCGGCAAATTGCAATCTCATAACATGTTTGTCAAACGTGAATTTTTTTAGTTAAAATTTAAATATTCCGATTAAGTAAAAATAAGACACTCGTGAGTCGAGCAAGCAGACCTGGGGTTTTTTCAACTCTTTCTCCAGATGATCCCAAATTTAAAGGTATCTTTCCCGTCGGCTGGAAATAGAGAAAAATACTTAAGTTTTTTAATAGCTTATTAGGAAGCAGAATGAGCAGAAATCGACTAAATCTAACCCGTGCCCTAGAACTGGTGGAGCCAATCTGTGGATACTTCAATATAGTCCAGTCAAACACATAATCAAACTGATAACCTGAAAAGGAGAAATCGAAAAGGAGAGATGCATAAAAAATATCTTTTAAAAAAAACTTGGTTGAGAATAACTCTTAACTATACTTTACCTTCCCGAATAAACAGGTCCCGGAAAAGTCTCTTCAAGTATGAATAATCAGGCTTGTCATCAAACCTCAATGACCGACAATAATGAAAGTATGAAGTGAACTCGGATGAATAAGATTTACAAAGCACCTGCCCGGACATTACAAATAATGTCATCAGCTCATGTTCATTACATATATATATATATATATATATATATATATATATATATATATATATATAGAGAGAGAGAGAGAGAGAGAGAGAGAGAGAGAGAGTACTTCAACAGGTGTAAGCATCTTCTTTTCACTGATCCTGTCATATTTCTGTTTCTTAGTGCCGGCTTTCAGTCCCTGCCAAGGAAGGCTGAAAAAATATAGAAAAATCAAAGGCGGGTTTTACACGAGGGACTAAAAAGAATGTAAGTCTCTTATAGAGAATACAAATTTAGAAAAAATCTCGAGTAAAAAAAACAAACTTATAACAAACCTTCCTCTGAGGAAGTACATAAGGACGTAGCCTAGAGATTCTAAATCATCTCGTCTGCTCTGTTCTGTATTTACAAATCATGCATGTTTTTATTATTATCGTTACAGTAATATGTGTGTAAAATGTAAAAACGCAAGGTTAACTCACCAACTCCAAGATGGGTGTTTACACTAGCATAACGGGCAGTGCCCGTGAGATTTTTATTTTCCCTGCAGATAGTGACGAAGAGAGTTAAGTAACTCAACAAAATTATGAATGCCTTATAGCTTCTGTAAACGAACTATAATCGTAAATTGAGAAGCAGCAAAAAAAATAAGGTCGATAGATCAAAAGAAATGTGAAAGTGACAGTATTTTTTACTGCACTGGCATAATAGTTGTTCAAGTTTCAACTACACTGTGAATTGCCAGACATAAAAAAAAATAAAAATAAAAAACTGAAATACTGAAAACGAGAAGCATTTAAGTCTCGATTCGAGGCAATTTCAAATGGTTGGGTTGCATTTTCTCACTTTGTTGTAGAACTCTTAAACCAGCAATTATCAGTCATTCGTGTGATTACGATAATTCTCTATACTTATGAAAAGATCAAACATGTCGCATTTTAATACCTATAAGGTATATGCTTGTGAGTCTGTAGATCTCGATATTTCTTTGCAAGTCCATAGTCAATGATGTAGACCTGTTTACAGAGAAACAAAAGAATGTTGAGTGGCTGCAGGAAAAGGATCAGAAATTAACCAATCATATTTCAGACATTTTTTCAAGAAGAACAAAAACCGTAGAAAAAATTCCCATGACATCCGTTTCAGACACGTTATGTTCACATTAACATCACCTAGTATATTTTACTCAAGAGAGAATACAAATGTGCATTCCATATTTTAAGGTTTCGAATTGTTTCAATCAGCTTAAGACTCCCTCACACTCTAATCCATTAAGACCGCTCGTAAAATTCAAGAAATAAAGAGAATGACTTGTCACTGGGTTACTTTACTTCTTTACAAGCATATTAGAATTTGAATCCAAATGATAGCCATACGATACAACCCAATGAAAACAAATGCTATAGCCAGGGGAAGAGGTAAAAAGGATACCTGGTTCGCTTTCCGCCCCAAGCCCATCAAGAAATTATCGGGCTTTATATCACGGTGAAGAAAGCCTCTAGAGTGCATGTATTCAACTCTATTAATCTACACATGGATAAATAAAAATAAAAGGGAGTCAGTATAAGAACAGACACAGTCGTGTAGATTGACTTTATTAAAAAAAAGGGAGGCTTACTTACTAATTGATCGGCCAGCATTAGGACAGTTTTCAGTGTGAACTTTCTATTGCAATAGTTGAACAAATCTTCCAGGCTTGGCCCAAGAAGATCAATAGCCATGGCATTATACTCACCTTCGACTCCAAACCATTTGAGATGTGGAATCCCAGCTTCATACGAGAAAGATCACATTAACAATCTATGCATAAGTAACATAACCAGATAAGTTGTTAAAAAAAAATGGTATACTCACTTCCTCCCTGAAGAAGCATGTAAAGATTTGATTCATAATGAAGCTGGGGGTGCTTAGTTTTAACAGATTCCTGAAGAAAAAAATAAGTTAACATGTTCGATTCGATATCACCATCGAATATTGGTTAAAAAATCTAACTTGGCAACTATACACCTAAAACTACAAATCGGAAGATACAGTATACACATTGATCAGATAAATCACAAAAAAAAAAACTCAGATAAAAAGTAAAGTCACCAGTTTGACAGCAACTTCTTCTCCGGTTTGTATATTAACTCCTGGATGAAAACACGGGAAATTTTAATACTGCTCTGAACAAAATAACACACAGGAACGAACGAACAAACGAAAACAAACTAAGTATGAGATATAAATTCAGATCAAAATTACCCAAATAAAGCTCTCCGAAAGATCCGCTGCCAATCTTTCTCCCCAGCTTGAACTTGCCTCCAATGACTTGATCCATTATGAATTTCCTAAGAATTAACAAAACCCTCCCCCAAAAAAAGTCGCCTTTGCAATATATTTTTTACAATGCACCGATTAATGATCCAAGTATACTTCAATACGACGTTAATCAAAAGAACCAAGATCACAAATTTCTTCAAACACCCTTCAGATCCCAAAATAAAATTAGGAAAAAAAAACTCCCCGAGTAAAACGTAAAAAAACAGAAAATAAAACAGCTTCTTCCTAAGCAGATCACCTCAAATCAAGCAAATCAAGCAACGGCGATTCTGGGTTTCTCAGTTGCTGGCCGGAAAAAATAAAAAACAGATATATGGCTAGCGAAAGTCAACGTCTTTGACTAAAGAATGGCCGAAAAAATAAAACCCAGAATTAATCTGGTTATCTGGGTCCAGAACTCAATATGGGTAGGAATTCAGACAGTAAAAGGAAAGAATCTGAGGTGAAAATTTTGAGGAGATAAATAAAAAAAATAAAAAAAGGGACCGGTAGAGATTTGGAATAGGATCCGGGTAGGAAAAAAACAGAGACCCAAGTGAAAAGGAATTGAAGAGCACGATGAAATGAGCTGGTTTGGACTGTGGAGAGGGTGAAGGGGAGAGGTGGATATACGACGATGATCGATATATCCTCTGGATAGGTTTGATCCAGCTCTACAAGGACTGTACAGTAATTTCGCATGATTTATTGAAAATTAGTATTTTATAAACTACAGTAAAGGAAATAATAACTGATTTTAACTTTTAAAAAAATACATGAGTAATAATTTTTGTAATATTAGTTACGGTATAACAAAGGGTTAATTTTTTTTATTCATATTAATTAAAATTAATTTCAAATCAATTATAGATTATTTGAAGGTACCTGAAAATGTTTGAAGGAATCACTTCAATATTATTTTAAAATAATTTAAATATTTTAAAAAAAATCATTTACTTGAGTATTTAAAAAAATACTAAATTTTTCAAAAAGTATTTCGAATCATTTCAATTTATTATTTTAAGATATTTAAAAATAAATAAAATGTATTTCAAAATATTTTAAACTATTTTAAAATAATTTTATATATTTAAACGGTATTTCAAATAAATATTTTTACAATATTAAGAATTGCTCAGTAGTTTTTTATATTTAATTATAAATCATTTGTCTCATACTTAGTTATTTATCGTACTTCTTTTATAAATAAATAGTAATAAAATGTAGGCATAATTGCTCTTGAGACAGAATAGTATTGTATTAATATTTGCAGACTGATTCAAGGTATTTGCAGACTGATTTTGAATGAAAATGACTGATATATTGATATTGTCAAATTGCATGCAATTTATTATAACGGACAATATTGTATAATCCAATTATTAGGACATTAATTTAATTTAGAAATATGAAAATTAGTCAAATATGACATGTAATCTATGTTTGATTTTCCATATTTGGTAAAGCTAGTATTCATACTTTATTATTATGAATTAATTATTGTTTTATTAATGAAAATCAAAATTTAACACTATTAAAAATTAAAGGTGTAATGAAAAAATTCCAAAAAAAAAAATGGGATAAGAAACTATTTTAACTAAACATACAGTATATCATAATCTCTTTATTTTTGTATTTTAGAGTTTGGTATTTTTTAATTATTATTTTAAAATATTACTCAGTATTAAATAATTATGGTAATTAAATTCATAAAATAAATTAATTATTTAATTTTCTTTTGGAAAAAATTAATGAAAGCAATAGTATTTGATTTGTTTGGTCTGGTAAATGATATTTCAAAAGGTTATTCTAATACAAGACATTGTAATTGATTTATAAAAACAAAAAATTATTTCACACATCGGTTTGGTTAGGCCCAAAAACAGCGAGATCCGTTATGTAATCAGCCCTTATTGTTAGCCTAGCCCATCCCAATCACATCTCCGGTACATTTATCCAGCGGCCCATGTCTGCAAACCCATGCATACTTATTGTACGGACGAAAATGCAACTTTATTATATAATTATTAAGTGAATACACCAATTAAATTTTTATTTACAGTTTATTTTATTTTACCTACTTTTATAATAACAAGTTAAAAATACCTGCCCCGTTTGGACAAGCTTTTTAAAAAAAAAATATAAAATATTACGTTTTATAAGTTGTATTAAGAGCTAATAAGTTGTTATGTCTTATATAATAAATAAATTGTTAAACCGTTTAAATAAAATAAATATATACACTTATAAAATGTTACTTTGTTTGACAATTTAAAATTTTATTTAAATAAAATTAACAAAAATAAATTGTTATAAAAAATAATTAAAAAAATTATATTAATTAAATAATAAATTTGAAATTTTTGTATATATATAAAAGGTAATAATTTTAAGGGTATTTTGATCTTTTATTTTTTAAGTTAGAATAGCTTATAAATTGTTTAAAAAAATACTTTATTTTAAACAGCTTATTTTTAAGTTTTTTAATATATTTTTTTTAAATGTTTACCAAATAAATTTTATGAGATTATAAACTTTTAAATACAGCTTATAAATTTTTTTAAAGAGCGTATAAGCTCAGACAAACACCTCTTAGTATAATTAACTAAATGACCCATTATTTTTAATAAATACATTCTTTTTAATATTTTTGTTAACAAAATAAAAAATTTATTAAAATAACTATTTTAAATTTTTATATTAAATATGAATCTTATAAATATTATTTAAATTTTATTTTAAATGAAAAAAGTACGTAGCAATAGAGTATATGTTCTTATAGAAAAATATTATTGTTTATATTATAATTTTAAAAACCTATACGAAAATTAATTATATTTCATAAAAAAAATTAAGAATCTTATTTTAATAAAGATGAAAAGTTTGAGTAGGAAACGAATTTCAAAAATTGATTCGATAATTCTAAAGATTAATTCATTACGTATTGAAATTTAATTAAATATGAGGCGTTACAAAATCTATTCTTTATAATATTAAAAAAATTAATTTATAATAACACAGAAATTTATTAAAAGTGTATCAAAAGTAAGGTTAATTTAGTCAATTTAATTAAAAGTTGATGATTTTTACATGTTTTTATCAATGTGGTTGTTTTTATAAATTAACTTTTTTTTTGTTCATTTTTTACCAATAACCACGCACATTTAAAATATTAATAATTTTTTTTTTCATTTCATAATATAATTCCACTCTTTTTTTTTTTTTACTCAAATCTACCTGATTAATAAATTTAAAATTCTATTTTAATATTTAATTGTTTAATTGGTCAAAAAATCAGTTGAACAATAATTTTTAAATTTTCGTGCTTTGATGCACATTCTCATTGCTTGAAGACGAAATGAGTAGTTTAATAATTATTAAAAAAAAATATTGTTTGAAATACTAAGAAATTAAAGTACATGTGGTATGTCTCCCGCTGCCTTCATAGTTCAAAATAAAATGCAAATTTTAGTTTAGAACTTTCAATGGGTTTGAAATGTTTTTTTTTTTAACAAGATACAACTATCCGCGCTCGCACACACACACGCACGTACGTTTTCATTACCCAGTGCAACAAGATAACGAAAAACGTGCAAGAATAGCTACAAATAGAACATGCAATGTAGCCCTACACTAATCCGACAAAAATCCTTATCATGAACTCGGAATGTGACTTTAGGCGGGGCGATTAAGGTATGTTTAATTTGTAATTAAATAATTAAGTAGATCATTCCATCAAGGATGATCGATTTGTAATTAAATATATATTTAATTAGTCATCATCGTCGAGCTACAGGGAATCAAATCCTACTATGATTTAGCTTGACTACTAATGACAACTTTAATCAATTACTACATATTATTAATTGTGGTCTTAATTTCTATAATTTTTCAGAAGGCCGGTCGTATTATGAATGTGCACTTAAATTTGTATCGAAATAGAACTCGCTATCTCTCTCCCGTATTTGTGTGTGATCATCGTGATACCGAACTCGCACACCTTCAATTTTAACATTCATACACAATATCAAAAAAAACAAAAATTGTATATGTATCTCAAGCTTCTTATTTAAGTACAATCATCGAAAAATATATTCGACTCACACCTTCAATTTTAACATTCATACACAATATCAAAAAAAAACAAAAATTGTATATGTATCTCAAGCTTCTTATTTAAGTACAATCATCGAAAAATATATTCGACTCGTTAATATAAATATTAAGTTGTTCAACTTTTATAATAGTTTTAGATTTTTGATAATATGACTTCTAACGTGCATGGTATGAGAGCTTTATACTAATGGTGAAGTTTTGAGTCCACTTTCACCAAAGATGAGTAGATGACCTAATCCAAATCAATTATATCTATTTGCTGGGACTTCCTCGAAAAAATTGATCACCAGCCCACAAATATTATATAGGAGGATCCTTATTTTAAGAACTGTATTTTTCTTCTAATTAATTTACATTAACACTGCATTTTATAAATATTACTTTCACCCTAGGTCAAACGATGCATATCTTATCTATATATATATAAAGTCAGGTATATGATGTCCATAAATAATTTCAATGAATTAATTAAAATTAATTTCAATGAATAAGTATCAACAAAATTAATTATTAATTAATATGTGTCTTTAATTCGAACCTCCATGCAAATGCCGTTTGTAAGCCTTAGGTTACATGCAAATAATTAACAACTGTAATTAAAATTATTGACTATTGAGTTTACATTTATGAAGCTAATTAGCTAATTGGTCACATTATCAATCAAAGACACCCCAAATCATTTAACATTTTATAATTAATATTGTTTTTTTTTTTTTTTTTTTTTTGTCTATTTTACTAAATTATTTCGAGTAAATTATGCGTAATCATGCATATTTGATATTTCTATCCGCACAATACAATGGAAATTATTGCACTTAGTTTTAATCTCATTGGATTCCCGATATTTTTTTAGCAATATATTTCATTCATCATATACTGATTATCAGATAGTAAAAAAATCAATCGCAGTATACAGTCCGCGAAAGAATGAACAATTTTTATTTAGTGGGGCCGAAATCAAATTGTGAGATCAAAAGTATCATGTATTATCAATATCATGTTGGACTAGAAACACATGATTTTTCCACCCCAAAAATGTTCCATGTGATTTTCTTCAATGTAACATGTTAATTTGGTTAGCAATTCTATGATCAAACAATTCCAATATGACTTTGTCATATGGGGATAGTTAATATTGGATGATATTTTAATTAACTTCAAATTCATTCATCAAAATTAAATATGCAAACCATGCACATTAATATAAGCAATACCTAAATACGAAAAATATGCATAGACATTAGGGTTCTGAAGCAAATTAAACATGATCGAGCGATATTCGATCATAAACTATCATAAAATGAGCGATTGATCGCAGAAATACATCGAGCCTTAACGCCCTCACCGTAGCTAGGGTTTACTAGGAAAAAAAAAACACATGAAATAACAATACCACATGATCTTCTCATATAAGCTAATACATGAAAACATTAGGGCACCAACAAAAGATGATTAAAAAAACGTTTGTGAATGTAATTTAAATAAAAAAACATAATTATTGCGCCGGCTGCAGCGACCTCTTTCGCTTCTTCTTCTCGTAGCTGACCCCTCTCGCTTTCGACTGCGAGTCACAAACCTCTCGCAAGTAGGCCCGAACCTCGCGGGCCGCGAACGGGTTGGACTCGGGCCTGCCCCCGTTCTCTTCAAAGGCTGCCCGGAGCCGGCCTATGAGGGCATCCAGGCTGCCCCAGGCCTGGCGGAGCGGGCAGGGGCAGGGGCCGGGCGGGTTGGGATGCCCGAAAAACGGGCAAGGGCCGTTGTGGACTTTTGTCTTCCCGAACTGGTCGAGGTAGGTGAGGAACTCGACAACGTGGGCCCCGCCGCAGCTCTGGAGGGTGAGCGGGCCCGGGCGGTGGTTGCGGAGGTACTGCCCGAAAGTGGTCCAGTCGCGGCGCTTCTGATTCTCGTACCGGCTGAGGGTGACCGGAGATGAGGTGGCGGCGGCGGCGGCGAGGGAGGGGGGGTCGCCGGCGGTTATGGTGAAACTGCTGATTTCGGACATGATCTCTTGATGGGATGTGAAGTCCATGAGAGGAAGTAATATTAATTAGTTACTACTACGATTTATTTATTTTCATTTTAGAGTGTTATTTAATGTTGAAAAAAAAATTAATTAAATAAAAAAAAGTTGTGATTATAGTCGGTGCTAATGGATTCTTTTTGAAAGATTTTTGAAAAAATGAGAGATATTTTGGTTACTTTTTACGTGGAAATTAATTTGTTTAATTGGTTGATAATTCGTACTACTACTAATTAAATTATTACTTTGGACTCCGTTTAATTGTATATACTTAATTTTGAATTCATATTCGTAAAGAGGTGAAAATGAAAGATATAAAGTTAGATATATCTAATAAATTAAGGGATGTACAAATTTATTGTCAAATAGAATTTATTTATTTATCATTTACCGTGGTCAAAGTGATTATGAAGAGTGAATAATTTCTTACATTGAATACTCTAAATACAATATTTTAGGCTGTAAAAATTGAATTGAGCAATGCAGTCAAAAGAGGTGAGATTAACAATTATTGTTAAGATTTTTATTTTTATTTTTTTACAATTCACGGCAGAAATTACTCTTCTATGAGATGATGATGTTTCCCAAGGTTTGTTCAACGAAGTAGATTTACCAATGATATTATAATTAGGGGGAATTAATTTAAGTCAGAAATTAATTTATAGTTTAAGCGTGTTCTTTTAAATTTAATTTAATTTGAACTTAGTAGTAGTATTAGTTATAGAGTGCGATACAGTTTAACTCGATTTTCAACGAATGAACGGCAAAAATTACTCTTCCACAAGATGATGTTGTTTACTTGTTTCTAAGGTTTGTTCAATAAAAGGATTACCTATGCTATATATTATAATTTGGGGAATTAAATCAAAATTACAAATTTAAAGAGTTTTTTTTTATGTTTTCTTTCAAATATAATTTCTGTTAAATTCAATCTAGCTAGTTCATTCAAGTTCACCTAATCAATTAATTTAATTAACTTTCTTTTAAATATAAATTATTTAACAGTCTAATTTTGTTAACATACAATCATTTACTATTTATAATTTACACGAGTTAATTTATATTTGTATCATTATGAATACATAGAATGAAAATTATTTGAAAAAAAATTCAAGACATTAATTTATTTTGTATCATTATGAATACATAGAATGAAAACAGTTAAGAAACAAATAAAACAATTATTAATCAACAATTTTTTTATATTAATTTTAGACGACTATTTATTATTTATAATTATTTTTTTATATTAATTATATTGATGTGAAAATCTTAGGTAGTTGAAAATAAAGATAAAATTATTTATAATTCGAGATTGACACTTATTCTTTCAATTCAAGATTTTTATTTCGCTTTCAACGTCGATAATTTTTTATAATAATATCGTATGGTATGACCATTAATAAAAGTTAGGAACAATCTTTATCAAAAGTGGAGATTCTGTTGAGACGATCAGTATTTACATACGGATAGTTGTATATTGTAATTTCAATAGTCATTAACATATCAGAATTGAAATTGTAACGGTGCGATGAGAATTGAAACCTCACGAATATGACAACTAATGTGATTTACAATGACGTATTTAGAAATTTACAATGAATTGTATTACATATTATATTATATATTTTTTTTTAAGTTTTATGCTCTCCTCAATCAATGATCACTTTAAATGAGAAAAAAAATTGCATTTTAATTGATATTGAGTCGTATTTAAAATGTATGTTGAGTTATGGATAAATTCCATAGAACTGGTTGGAGCGCGCGATAATTAACACTCCCACATATTATGATCACCCAGCCAAGTACAAATGGCTGATCAAGGTTCTCGAAGATGCAACATCCGATGCAAACCCTGGTGCCAACTCCGAAGAAGATTGACTCGATCTGAAATTTGTTTTTATTCTAAAAAATCATGTTCTTTCAATGTGCTCTTTTGTTAGTACAGAATTAGAATCCTCTGAACTTTATTTCAAAGTTTTTGTTGGATCTGATCTGATTCAGTGTTTGTGTCCTTTTATTGCTCTGTCAGCATTTAGAGTAGTTAAAAAATTAAAATTCGCCATTAAAAAAATGTAATAGACAAACAAAACACTAATAATTCTCAAAAAGTAATTATTGAACTGGGGTTATTTAAACAATAAAAATATTACTACTACTAAAATATGTACATACTATATTTTGAATAAGCTTGACATGTGGTTGAGGTATGAAACTGATGGATGGAAAATCCAGTTGCCATTGCCAATGATAGATAGAAACTCTCCAGAATCGGGGTGTTCGGTAATATGATCATGTATATTTTTTTGAATTATTGCTTATAGCCTTCTCTGTTTTAGAATTTGTACAATTATAAATGTACTCTGTATTACTGTGTATATGCATTGAGTTGTTTGACAAACGTGCATACACAAAACAAAGCAACTTCAGATTTATCAGTCGTTCTACATTCGTTCGGATCCATCCATCGTTAGTTAGTTAGGAGAAAAATATATCAGTCCACGATTTTTCATTCGTATTTGCTCTCAGAGCTTTAATTCTGTTGCTTAATAGTGACTACTGCAATAATGAATCTTCTTGCATCCTTGGTGCAAAAATCATGGAAGAAAAGGGGATTAGGTTTTGTATTTGGAATAGGTGTCTTCTACGTTTAGCATTTATCCCACATCGACAATAGCCCAAACCAATCCCAGAATTGTGACCTATAAAAGGAAGAAGACTTCTCTTGACTAATTATCTTTGCGCTTGGGGCAATGATGCAGCTAGTGAGGTTCTAACCGAGGCGCGTCTATTGCTTGTTGAAAACTATTTCCAAACCCCCTCTTGGGCCTGGGCTCAAACCTTGGCCCTCGAGAATTTCTGGATGGGCTCCTTTTAATTAAGGGAAAGCCCTACAATTATAGTTTAAAGTTTTTATTTAAAAAGTAATGTAATTGTGTGTAAATTTTGAAAATTTTCTGGACGATGACTACCTCTGGGTAGAAACAACGAACAAAAAAGTGCAAATGTGAAACAACAAATTTTTTTTATAAATGATTAGATACATAAAAATTGAACATATCGTTTTAACTCTCGTAAAATAACACAATAAATAAGTATAAAGTCTAATATAATTAACTCTTAATGCAAAATAACATATATAAGAAATGAATATAAATACACTTTTATAAGCATAAGAAAAGGTGTTGAATTGCATTAGATGAATTGATTATATAATGTTGTGATTACATGAGTTTATATACTACGCTAGATACAAATTAACCTAAAATACATTAGTATATAATGTCTTTGATCTCACTACACAAATCGTTAAAAACCCTACTGTACATATTCATTAGTTATCTTGACCAACGGAAATAAGGCACTCTCAATTCATGAAATTACACTTAATTGTTAAACAACTTTACCAACAGAAATAAGGCACTCTCAATTCATGAAATTGCCCTTAATTGATAACAACTTTTTGCACATGCAAGCACATTTTTTTGTATAAAAAATTACTATCGGATAACATACTATAGCTCCACAAAATTCTCATCGTGTGATTTTAGAAAAGTAACAATGTTTCATTAATCAATTTAGTTCTCTTAGGCATTGAAAGTTGTGGCTATTACAAAGAAGAAAAATGAAATCAACTTAAATAAAGTACAGCTAATACGTACTGTACAAATATACGTGACAATTTAATTCTTCATATTCAACATGCTTATATACAGTATACTGTATATACCTACACATCATCGATCTCTATATTCCACAACAAATATTCAAAAAAGCAATTTGAAAAAAAATACGCATCACCCAATAATTAAATTAAATTTCGTTTTTTTTTATATTTTTTTTATATAAATCATTAAATACACCCATTTATTCAAAGTAACATAGTAGAATTCAATCAATCAATCATTCAATCAGGCATGGGTAAGCAACAACTCCAAGTCCTGACCGCCCTTGACCTTGCCAAAACCCAATGGTACCATTTCACGGCGATCGTCATCGCCGGCATGGGCTTCTTCACCGACGCCTACGACCTCTTCTGCATCTCCCTCGTCACCAAGCTCCTCGGCCGCCTCTACTACTCCGGCGGCACCCTCCCCCCCACCGTCTCCGCCGCCGTCACCGGCGTCGCCTTCTGCGGCACCCTCTCCGGCCAGCTCTTCTTCGGCTGGCTCGGCGATCGCCTCGGCCGGAAAAAGGTCTACGGCATCACCCTCACCCTCATGGTCCTCTGCTCCGTCTTCTCCGGCCTCTCCTTCGGGCCCCGCCCGAAGCCCGTCATGGCAACACTCTGCTTCTTCCGCTTCTGGCTCGGCTTCGGCATCGGGGGCGATTACCCCCTCTCCGCCACCATCATGTCCGAATACGCCAACAAGAAGACTCGAGGCGGCTTCATCGCGGCCGTCTTCGCGATGCAGGGGTTCGGGATCTTAGCCGGCGGCGCCGTCGCAATCGCCCTCTCGTCCGCCTTCCGGGCCGCCTACGAGACCGGCCCGGCCCGGTCAACCCCGCCGGAGGCCGACTACGTCTGGCGGCTGGTCCTCATGTTCGGGGCCATCCCGGCCGCTCTGACCTACTACTGGCGGATGAAGATGCCGGAAACCGCCCGATACACCGCCCTCGTCGCCAACAACGCGAAGCGGGCGGCGGCCGACATGTCGAGGGTTCTGAAAGTCGACCTCGAGACATATCAGGAGAAGAAGTTGGAACGAAACTCCGCGAACGATTTCGGGCTTTTCTCGAAGCAGTTCGTAATCCGGCACGGGGTCCACCTCTTCGGAACGACCTCGTGCTGGTTCTTACTCGACATCGCCTTTTACAGCCAGAACCTATTCCAGAAGGACATCTTTTCAGCGATCGGATGGATCCCTCCGGCGAAAACGATGAGCGGATTGGAAGAGGTTTACCGAATCGCGAGGGCTCAGACGTTGATCGCGCTCTGCAGCACGGTTCCCGGTTACTGGTTCACGGTTTTCTTCATCGACAGAATCGGGAGGTTCGCGATCCAGCTGATGGGGTTCTTCTTCATGACAGTGTTCATGTTCGCTTTGGCCTTCCCGTACGAGCACTGGACTCATAAGGACAACAGGATCGGGTTCGTGGCCATGTACTCGCTCACTTTCTTCTTCGCTAATTTCGGGCCCAACGCGACGACTTTCGTGGTCCCCGCCGAGATCTTCCCGGCCCGGCTGAGGTCAACTTGTCACGGAATATCGGCGGCGGCCGGAAAGGCGGGGGCCATAGTCGGGGCGTTTGGGTTTCTGTATGCTGCGCAGCCGGAGGATGCGAGCAAGAGGGAGGCGGGATATCCGGCGGGAATTGGTGTGAAGAACTCGTTGCTTGTGTTAGGGTGTGTGAATGCTTTGGGGATGGTTTTCACGTTTTTGGTGCCGGAGTCGAACGGGAGGTCGTTGGAGGAGATGTCGAAGGAGAGCGAGGAGGATGAGGTTGGGAGTGTGGAGATGAGGCCGTCGTATAGTTCTGGGTCGAGCTTGCTCGGGAGTATGGAGATGATGAGGCCGTCGTATAGTTCTGGTTCGAGTTTGATTGGTCCTGTCTAAAAAATGAACAAGACAAATATTTTCATAGAATCAATATCCAAAGTATGATTTAATCAAGGTTGAGTTGAAATAGATGGCACAATCATAGTTTAAGCCTAAGGAGAGGATCAAGAATTCAATGCAATTTATGATTTTTAGAGACAAAGTTTAAGCAAACAATGCATTTTATTTACTTGCATATAATGTAATGGCCATAAGCATCATCACAGAAAGAAATAAAAAAAATACCCGAGGGACTCGATTTTTTCCATCCTCAATCCTGCATCACGTCATGAATTGCATTATGAAATCATCATATGTACACGTTGCATCTTCCCTTAAATGTAAAATTATACTACAATGGATAACAAGAGACAAGCACTCGATCAATATAAACTTACTTAGTACTTGGTCAGTTCATAACCTTCTAGATTGTATGTAGCTCGTTTATGAATTATTTGGGGTTTTTAATTAGTTTCTTTTTATTTACCTAATTTTCAGTAATTAGTGTTGTCAGCAAGCTAGCACGCTGGGTCTGTCGAACTATCGATCTTTTCGATTCGGAGCTAATTATTACAAACACCAGTACTGATAAACATAAAAATAAAAGATTGCCCCGATCGGATCGAATGACATTCAAACGATTTCAATCGAATGACAAAGCGATCTCTAAAAGACTGGTATCTTCGTTAACGATCAGAATGGTGAACGCGTTCGACGAAGCAGCTCGTTCGTAAGGGGTTCCCTGTAGGCTTTTCTTCAGAGCGTCGAGCTGTTCTGGGATGAGCTCGTCGCGATCTTCGTCGTTCAAGAACCTCCTGACGGCAGCATACTGATTTTTAGGCAGCTTCACGGGCTTTACGTCCGGGGAAATGGGCCCGGGCAAGTCGTGGCTGTACTTTTTCGGCACGTAGAAATAGACCGTGTACGTCAAGTTGTGCTTGATGTCCGAACCAGGCTCGATGTCAACCTTAACAGGGAAAGTTTGTTCGATCGTCACGTTCCTGTCGTTTTCGCCTCTATAGTAATCGACCAACCTGCAACGATCGAATATTCGACATAACGAAAATAAATAAATAAACAAATACGTGTACTAGTTAGTATATATACAATAAAAGAGAGCTAGGGTGGGTGAATTACAAGAAAACCCCCTTGCCGAAGCCGGCTAAGTAAGAGCTCTCGTGGATCGTCGGGCTCGACACCCAAAGGCCGAGCTTGTAGCGTCGAATTTCGAATTCGTCGTCGCTGTGAACGACGCCGTACGGAGCGCATTCGGTTTTCTTGCATTCGGGGGGCGACTCCAGACGGTTTCCGTTGCATTGCAGAGCAACTAGGTAGAGAAATGTGAAGAGGAGCAAGAGGGATCTTGTCGGTGAAGAAGACATTGTGTGAATTATTAAAATAGTACGAGTAGTTGTGAAATATTTTGTAGGTATATATAGATGAAGGAAATTCATCAGCATAATGTATAAATAAATTTTTGGCACATAAGATTGTGAATCGTCAAACATTTAATTAATGAAAAAAGGACAAAATTTTAATTAAAGTTATGAATTTTACTATCAATTTCTATATGTAATGACTAGTTGGTAGGTGGCAACAAGATGTATATTGTTTCCAAATGTAAATAATACAAGAATTACTAATGTTTAATTACACAATTTTAATTATATTGGCACTCTCTAATTAAACTTTGTAAAATTGGAAGTGTTTTCATTATGTGGGAGTCATACTTGAATCTTGATTACACCACTTCTATGAGTAAAAGTTGATCAAATTGATTTAAACGTTTTTTTTTTTTTATATTATATGAATGGGTAATTAATACAAGAATGTGATTTGCAGTTGATATGGACATATTTTACCATTTATCTTTATGTATCAAAGTGCATTTGTTACATTTCGTATCAATTTTCGTTAATAGTAAAATTTGTTAGTTGTCACCCTCTGTGTACCCTAACTATACTCTTGACTATTTTTGACGTCTAGTAAATATATAAATACTAATAGTAACATTTTAAAACTCAACTATCTAAAGTTCACATGCAATAAATAATAGGAGTAATAATAATAGTGACATTTCACAATTTGAAAATTTGATAGAAACTGTGTCTTATAATAATAATAGTTCATTTTTTTATTAACTATTCATTTGTTTAAAATAGTAAACGAAATTATATTTTTTTATAAATAATAAAAAAATTAGCATGCACACATTAATTTGTGGTGCAGAGATATAAATAAAAGTGTTTTTCATTTACAAGTACTCTGAGAATAATAGGTTTAATTTACAACTACAACAATTAGCAAGTGGAAACTCGGTTCATATAAATGAACAGTCTTTTTTTTCTCTTGCATTCCACACTATCATTAGACCACATCAAAGGTGTGAGTTTCAGGCTCCCAAACGCAAATGGAGTGAAACACATTTTCTTTATTTTAACTTTATTTACAAATATTTTTTCTTTTATAATTATTTTTTAATTTCATTAAAATGAGTTCAAACCCAAATAATGTACACTTAAGAGAATAGTGACAGAATAAATAATAAATTTTAGTTGATGGGTATGAACCAAGAGAATTATAAGCATCATCACAAAAAGAAAAAAGAAAAAAAAAAAAAACGAAGGGCCCGATTTTTTCCATCCTGCACATCAAGTCATGAATTGCACTATGAAATCATCATATGTACACGTCGCATTTACCCCTGATGTATTATACTAAAATGGAAAACAAAGACAAACACTTGATCAATAATTCAATATAGACTTATCTAGAGCATTATCAATGGTAAGTACAATTTGACATGGATTTGTACCTACATACACAATTGAGAATTTCAATACAAAGAATACGTGAGTATTAAATATTTTATATGTTGGAAAAATTGGAATAAAATATTTGGTTTAACCAATATTTGACTGATTTTTTATGGCTAAATATTAATTCAAGTTGGAATTAATTTGTTGATAATTTTCTACAATGTTGCGTAGATAATTATATTATTTTATTTCGTCAATATCCGATTTTTCGGTGAGTGAGAAATAAATGATCGGTTTAACCAAGTGAAAAAGGCATTATTTGAATGAGAACTTTAAAGTCTCATCCCACATCGAAATGTGGGTGATAATGAGTTTGTGAGAACCATTATAAAAGGTCTTTGTATTGATTGTTAAGAATTTGAAAAGTCACAATCCCACATTGAATGTGGAGAGAAAATTAATATTTTCGTGGTGTTATATGAGGAGTAGTGAAATGTTTCAACTTTGATTAAGTCCATTGACTTGAATTTTATTCTTGGTCAATTGGAATATAATGATTTGGACTTGGGTTTGCGAGAATTTTCTTGGGCCTATAAAAGTTTAACAAAGTACAAATTTAATTTGGGCCTATAAAAGTTTAACAAAGTACAAATTTAATTTGTATTGGGCCTGTTAAATAATAACACGTTGGTTATTATGGCTTGGGCTTGCTAGCCTTTGGGCTGAGTAAATTAGTTGAAATATTTAATTGGGTTAAGCTGTTGGGCTAGCCTAAATGGGTTGTACGAAATTTGAGTAGTCAGCCCAATATGGATTGTACGGAATTTGAATAGTCGGCCCAAAGACTTGAAAAGTCATCAGAATTTTATTTATATATTTAATAAAAATATATAAATTGACTTGAAAAGTCATCAGAATTTTATTTATATATTTAATAAAAATATATAAATTAATCTTCATAATTGATGTGACCTTTGAGTTGGTTGTAACCTTTGAATTGCCTTTTGTCTTTTGGTACTCCCCTATGAGTAGTATAAATAGGAGCATCTTAGTTGAGAAGAGTACACAACAATTCATTCCATACTTCATATCCCACATCTGAAATCTCTTCTCTCTAAGCTCATAAACATTCTAGTGTTAGAATATGGTGTAGGCAATATTAGTTCCTTGCATTTGCATATGCTCGGTTCTCTCTCTTTCTCGTTCGACGGAGCTTCTAGCTGGTGTGCCTCAGACTAGAAGATGATTGAAAGTCGTTGTATCTTTGGGGACTAACGTCGTAAAACCGTAGCATACACGGGGCGTTTTAGTCTTGCGGATAGCGAAAGCGCCTCGACTACCCGCAACAAGTTTATGTTCGAAGCCCGATTCAAGGTTAATTTATTTATTTATTTTATTTAATTTTATTCTGGAATTGTAAAGACCAGTAGTACTGTTCTAGTCCAGATATTATTTTATTTTATGTTTCGGATTTAGACATTTTGTACAAAAATAACCAACATTATACTAGTACAATTGTAAATGTGAACTCAAATTGATACTATTTTTTATTTTTTATATTTCCTTATATATAGTTGTCAAATAAATCTATAGTGGAGTATATAACAATCAAAGAGAATGTTGAAGAGAATGTTGTCGAGTTTGACGTCTCTGTGGGCTTATTCCGATTACTGTATGGAAGTGTGATACGGCCTCCATCAGTGGTACCTATAGTAGCAATTGTAAACATACATATATTACAAAATCAAATAATATCATACCACCATCTACAAGAATAATCACTGAATAATTCTTCAAAAATGAAAATTAATAATGCTACCCACGTGAAATTTCCCACATCAAACGAGAATCCACTCACAATTTCTATCAAGCTTATACCAGGTAGACAAAGGGGTTTATACTGCACCTAAAATCCGGAGTATACAAATTTTCTCTAGCTTAATTTACTTCCCCAAAAAATATACAACTTTTCTCTAGCTTAAAGAATAATTGAATTCCAACTAGAATCGACTAATCAAAACGCTCACCATAACTCGGCGGGTCTCGAATTCGCCAGAAACGGTTCGGGCGGCGATCCGCTGCAACAGATTCCCAGCGCCACAGAACTCCACCACTCATCATTCACGGATGCCCTGCATAAAAATGATAGGTGACACAATCATAGCATAAGGAGAGGATCAAGAATTCAATGCAAATTCTCTTAAATAAATCCGATTTTTAGAGACAAAGTTTAAGCAAACTATTGGAGAATATATTCGGCCCACTATAAATGTCTAGTTGCACAACTTCTCTAAAGTTCGAACTTTTAAGTGAAGCGGTTTCTAACATGGTATCAGAGCCTAGCCTTGTGGCAGGTCCTGGGTTCGACTCCCGCCATGTGCGACTCCACTCGAATTAATTATCCACTTGTTGGGTCTTCCCCTGAGGTTGAAATCGGCCCACAAGTGAGGGGGAGTATTGGAGAATATATTCGGCCCACTATAAATGTCTAGTTGCACAACTTCTCTAAAAGTTCGAGCTTTTAGGTGAAGCGGTTTCTAACACAAACAATGCATTTCAAGGACCCGATTTTTTCCATCTTCAATCCTGCATCTCGTCATGAATTGCACTATGAAATCATCATATGTCACGCCGCATTTACCCTTGATGTATTATACAAAAGAAAACAAGAGACAAACACTTGATATATACATAGACTTACTCAGGACTTGGTCAGTTGATAACCTTCTAGAAACATCCTTACAATGCAACAGAACACGCTACTCGGAAATCTAAAATTCGCCCTCAATGCCGGAGACCACCTCAGGGTCCACAGGCCACAATGCGGACATGGGTCCTACGTTGCCAAAGCACTTGGCTGAACCAAATTCGGCAAGCTTGAGCTCGTTATAGCTGTCGAGGAGAAAGTCATCGGGTTTGACGTCTCTATTTATGGGCTATTCCGCGTCGTGAAAGTTTGATACGGCCTCCATCAGTGGTACCTATAGTAGCCATTGTAAGCATATTACAAAATCAATCAATTTGAATTCCAATTTGAGTTTGAGTTTGTTTGTCGCCGGTGTTATTCTCAACAATTCATTTCCCCAAATCAAAAAAGCAAGCACACAGATCAAAAATTAATTTGAATTCCAATTTGAATCGACCGATCAAAACGCTCACCAAAACTCGGCGAGCCCCGGATTTGCCGGAAACGGTTCAGGCGGCAATCCGCTACAACAGAACTCCACTACGACGCGCAGGAACTCATCGAAAATCCGTTCACATTCGGGTGATACGACGCCGTGCCTGCCACTCACGATCTCCTCACCCACTCTGTACCCTATCTCCATCGCCGCACTCATTCTCTCTCAAACGGAATACGCACGGTTGTGGTTTTATAGAGAGAGACTGTAGGGTAGTTTCAGGTGGATTGATTTTATGAATTTGGGGGTTTTAAATTTTAATTAGTATCTTTTAAATTTTTAGTAATTAGTGTTGTCAGCTAGCTAGCAGTAGCACACCGGGTCTGTCGAACTATCGATCTTTTCGAATCGGAGCTAATTATTACAAACACCAGTACTGATAAACATAAAATTAAAAGATGGCCCCGATCGGATCGAATGACGACATTCAAACGATTTCAATCGTATGACAAAGCGATCTCTAAAAAACTGACATCTCCGACGTTGTAGACGAGAATGGTGAACGCGTTCGACGAAGCAGCTTGTTCGTAAGGTGTTCCCTGCAGGCTTTTCTTCAGAGCGTCGAGCTGTTCAGGGATGAGCTCGTCTCGATCGTCGACCAAAAACCTCCTCACAGCAACATACTGAAGTTTCGGCAGCTTCACGGGCTTTATGCTCGGTGAGACGGGCCTGGGCAAGTTGTGGCTGTACTTCTTCGGCACGTACAAATAGACTGTGTACGTCAAGTTGTTCTGGAAGTCCAGAACATCCTCAACATCGACCTTGATAGGGTACGTTTGTTGGATCGTCACGTTCCTCTCGTTATTGCCTCGATAATAATCGTCCAACCTGCAACGAATATTCTCGACATAACGAAAAGAAAGAAAAAACATACAATAAAAGAGAGGGTGGGTGAATTACAAGGAGTAGCCCTTGGCGAAGTTGTCTGAGTAAGAGCTGTCGTGGATCGTCGGACTCGACACCCATAGGTCGAGCTTGTAGTGTCGAATTTCGAATTCGTCATCGCTGTGAACGACGCCGTACGGTGCGCACTCGGATTGCTTGCATTTGAGGGGCGACTCGAGGCGGGTCCCGTTGCATTGCAGAGCAACTAGGTAGAGAATTGTGAAGAGGAGCAAGAGTGATCTTGTTGGTGAAGACATTATGTGAATTAATTATTAAAATAGTACGAGTGATGAGTACTGAGTAGTTGTGAAGGGATATATAGATGAAGGAAATTCATCAGTATAAATGTATAAATACATTTTTGGCACGTAAGATTGTGAATAGTCAAACATTTAATTAATGAAAAAGGGACAAAATTTTAATTAAAGTTATGAATGTTACTATCAATTTCTATATTGAAGGACTAGTTGGTATGTGGTAACAAAATGTATAGTTTCGAAAGGTAAATAATACACTAATTACTAACGTTTAATTACACAATTTTAATTATATTGTCACTCTCTAATTATTCTTTGTAAAATTGGAAGTGTTTTCATTTTGTGGGAGTCATGCTTGAATCTTGATTACACCACTTCTATGGTTAAAAGTTGATCAAATTGATTTAAACGTTTTTTAATATTATATTAATGGGTAATTAATACAAGAATGTGATTTGCAGTTGATATGGACATATTTTTCCATTTATCTTTATGTATCAAAGTGCATTTGTTATGTTTCGTATCAATTTTCGTTAATAGTAAAATTTGTTAGTTGTCACCCTCTGTGTACCCCAACTATCCTCTTGACTATTTTTGACGTGCAATAAATATATAAATACTAATAGTAACATTTTAAGACTTAGTTATCTAAAGTTCACATGCAATGAATATCTAAAGTTCACATGCAATAAATAATAGGAGTAATAATAATAGTGACATTTCACAATTTGAAAAATTGATAGAAAATTTGTCTTATTAATAATAATAGTTCATTTTTTATTAACTATTCATTTGTTTAAAATAGAAAACGAAATTATAATTTTTTATAAATATTAAAAAATTAGCATGCACACATTAATTTGTGGTGCAAAGATATTTGAGACCTGCATAAAAATAAAAGTGTAAAAATATAAATAAAATAGAATTTTCATTTACAAGTACTCTGAGAGTAATAATAGGTTTAATTTACAACTACAACAATTAGCAAGTGGAAACTCGGTTCATATAAATGAAGTTTTTTTTTCCTCTTGCATGTGACATATGTCACGCTATCATTAGACCACATCAAATGGTGTGGGTTTCAGCCTCCCAAATGCAAATAGAGTGAAACACATTTTCTTTATTTTAACTTTATTTACAAATATTTTTTCTTTTATAATTATTTTTTAATCTCGTTAAAATGAGTTCAAACCCAAATAATGTACCGTTAATAGTGACAGAATAAATAAATTTTAGTTGATGGGTATGAACTAAGAACTGATAAGCATCACCACAAAAAGGAAAAAAAAAAAGGGCCCGATTTTTTCCCTCCTGCATCAAGTCATGAATTGCATTATGAAATCATCATGTGTACACGTCGCATTTACCCTTGATGAATTATACTAAAATGGAAAACAAGAGAAACACTTGATCAATAATTCAATATAGACTTACCTAGAGCATTATCAATGGTAAGTACAAATTGACATGTTGTACCTACATAGAATTTCAATACAATTAGCAGAGAGAATCTGTGAGTATTAAATATTTTATACTAGTACAATTGTTGAACTCAAATTGATATTTTTTATTTTTTATATTTCCTTCATATATATACTAGTTGTCAAATAAATCTATAGTGGAGTATATAACAATCAAACAAAAAATCAAAAGTATTTTCATATTATATTTTCCAAAATAATAAATGTTATTATTTCAACAAATGCATGAATTGTTTTTACATGTACACAATTTGAAAATATTTTGTTGTAAGTTCGATTGAAAGACTAAAATCAATATTTATTGATTTAATTAATACGATCAGAAAGTCAAGTGATGCATGCAATATACAACGGTGTGTATGTGGTTTCTAATTCTCAGAAAGAATCAAAGAAAGAAACCTGAAACAACGAACAACTGCCTCGATCAGGCAAGCGTAGGTCACCACTCGTCATCCACAGATGCCCTGCACAAAAATGATCAGATAAATCAAATTTTGATCAAACTAAAGTTGAAATATATAGCACAATCACAATTTAAGCCTAAGGACATCATCAAGAATTCAATGCAAATTCTCTTAAATAAATCCGATTTTTAGAGACAATGTTTAAGCACACAATGTATTTCATTTACATGCATATATGTAATGGCCATAAGCTGATAAGCATCATCACAGGAAAAAAAAAAACGAAGGCCGGACATGATTTTTTCCATCTTCAATCCTGCATCACGTCATGAATTACATTATGAAATCATCATATGTACAATAGAAAACAAGAGACAGACACTTGATCAATATAGTCTTGCTTAGTACTTGGTCAGTTGATAACCTTCTAGAAACATCCTTGCCAAAACACTCGGCTGAACCAATGTCGGCAAGCTTCAGCTCGTTATAGCTGTCGAAGAGAATGTTGTCGAGTTTGACGTCTCTATTGGCTATTCCGATTTCTGTGTGGATGTGTGATACGGCCTCCATCAGTGGTACCTATAGTAGCAATTGTAAACATACATATATTGCAAAATCAAACAATATCATACCACCATCTACAAGAATAATCACTGAATAATTATTCAAAAATGAAAATTAATAATGCTACCCACGTGAAATTTCCCACCTCAACGAGAATCCACTCACAATTTCTATCGAGCTTATACCAGGTAGACAAAGGGGTTTATACTGCACCTAAAATCCGGAGTATACAATTTTTCTCTAGCTTAATTTACTTCCCCAAATTAAAAAATAATTGAATTCCAACTAGAATCGACTAATCAAAACGCTCACCATAACTCGGCGGGTCCCGGATTCGCCGGAAACGGTTCGGGCGGCGATCCGCTGCAACAGATTCCCAGCGCCACAGAACTCCACCACTCATCATCCACGGATGCCCTGCATAAAAATGATAGGTGACACAATCATAGAATAAGGAGAGGATCAAGAATTCAATGCAAATTCTCTTAAATAAATCCGATTTTTAGAGACAAAGTTTAAGCAAACAATACATTTCATTTACTTGAATATAATGTAATGGTCATAAGCATCATCGCAAAAAGAAAATAAAAACGAAGGACCCGATTTTTTCCATCTTCAATCCTGCATCTCGTCATGAATTGCACTATGAAATCATCATATGTCACGCCACATTTACCCTTGATGTATTATACAAAAGAAAACAAGAGACAAACACTTGATATATATATATAGACTTACTCAGGACTTGGTCAGTTGATAACCTTCTAGAAACATCCTTACAATGCAACAGAACACGCTACTCGGAAATCTAAAATTCGCCCTCAACACGTATTCGAAAATCTCCCGCGCCGACTCCCCATGAAAGGGCTGGACCCCGGATAGCATTTTGTACAAAATGACGCCCACACCTTTTCATTGTAGTCGATGTCGGAGGCCAGCTCAAGGGCCACATAGTGAGGGGTCCACAGGGCACAATGCCGGATATGGGCCCTACGTTGCCAAAGCACTCGGCTGAACCAAAGTCGGCAAGCTTGAGCTCGTTATAGCTTGGGCTATTCCGCGTCTGTGGATGTTTGATACGGCCTCCATCAGTGGTATCTATAGTAGCCATTGTAAGCATTACAAAATCAATCAAAATCATACCACCATCTACAATAATAATCACTGAATAATTCTTCCAAAATGAAAATTAATTACTATTAATTTCGGTGAGTTGAGAGTTGAGAGATTGATACGCAATCGCGATTCCAGGTTTTTGGTGTCCGTTGATCGATTTCGAGTTTGAGTTTGTTTGTCGCCGGTTGTTTCCGGTGTTATTCTCAACATTTCATTTCCCCAAATCAAAAAAGCAAGCACACAAATCAAAAATTAATTTGAATTCCAATTTGAATCGACCGATCAAAACGCTCACCAAAACTCGGCGAGCCCTGGATTTGCCGGAAACGGTTCCGGCGTCAATCCGCTACAACAGAACTCCACGACGACGCGCAGGAACTCATCGAAAATCCGTTCACATTCCGGTGACCTGAGGCGAGTAGCACCTCGATACGACGCCGTACCTGCCACTCCCGATCTCCTCACCCACTCTGTACCGCACTCATTCTCTCTCAAACGGAATACGCACGGTGGTGTTTTTTATAGAGAGAGAGTGTAGGTGGTGTAGGTAGTTTTAGGTTGATTTATTTTATGAATTTGGGGGTTTTAATTAGTTTCTTTATTTACCTAATTTTTAAGGCCGCTTTGATCATCTACCCTAGTCAACGGTGATTATTAATAAACTATCCCTCTATCAATTTTCTTTTATCATATACCCTGTTTTTTATTTACTAATTAAAATAAATGTGTAATTACATTCACACCCTTAACCCATATTCAAATATCCTACCCAATACAAAAATAATCCAAACCCATCCCCAAACCCAATCTCTTTTACCCGACACAACTAAAATCAATTATCCAAATCCTAATTTCCTAAATCTAATTTCTCCCAAATGGGCCGCTCGATATCCGCACGTTTTTCCTCTTGAGCCGCTTCTCTCTCTCCTCCCCCAACTCCACCAGCCGCCGGAACGCCGCCGTCTAGCACGACACCTTTTTCAGCTCCTTCATTGTTCCATAAGAGAGTGATGCGGCCGGAGAATATGAAGGAGATCCCGTCGTCCTCGACAGAGGCGTCCGTCTGATTCGAAGCCGACAGAAAGCAATCGGACGATGTATTCGAACGGGCCGGCGAGATTCGTCGTAAGTTGCGGTCTCGTAGGTCTGGGATATGTAAAAATCGATATTCTTGTTGCTGAAATTTGCTGCAACCGAATCGTTAATGTTCTTCAAGCTCTTACTACTCGAATTTGCTGCAATCCAAGCTCTTGCTACTCGAATTTGCTGCAATTGAATTCTCAGTTTTTTTATTTTTTTAATTATTAATATGAAATTAATTAAAATGAATTTACATTTTAATTTCTACTCATAATATATAGTTAATTTTGATTAAATTCCATTTTATTTAAATTATATTTTAATTATTAATATAATATAAGGTTAATTTATTTAAAATTATATTTTAATTATTAATATAAAGTTAATTTTCATAAATTACATTTTAATTACTATGATAAAGTTAATTTACTTGAAATTTAATTTTAATTATTAATATAAAGTTAATTTTTATTAAATTACATTTTAATTACTAATGTAAATTTAATTACTTGAAATTATATTTTAATTATTAATATAAAATTAATTTTCATGAAATTGTATTTTAATTACTAATATAATATTAATTTACTTGAAATTAAATTTTAATTACTAATACAAACTTAATTTATTTGAAATTATATTTTAATTACCAATATAACTTTAATTTAAATGAAATTACATTTTAAATACTAATATATAATTAATTTTCATTTAATTACATTTTATTTCACTAATATAATATTAATTTACTTGAAATTACATTTTAATTAGTGATATAAAGTTAATTTTCATGGAATTACATTTTAGTTACTAATTTAATGTTAATTTACTTGAAATTACATTTTAATTACTAATATAAACTTAATTTGTTTAAAATTAGATTTTAACTACTAATATAAATTTAATTTATATGAAATTACATTTTAATTACACTAATATAAAGTTAATTTATTTGAAATTACATTTTTATTTCTAATATAAAGTAAATTTTCATTAAATTACATTTTAATTACTAATATAAAATTAATTTTCATTAAATTACATTTTTATTATTAATATAAGGTTAATTTACTTTAAATAATATTTTAATTATCAATATACAATTAATTTTCATGAAATTATATTTTAAATACTATCATAATGTTAATTTAAATGAAATTATATTTTATGAATAGGTATATGACATTTAGACCTTAGGTGTATGATAAATCTATTTATTACTACTTGATATGCGTAAATGACGGTTTACATAGATGCACATTGATTGTAAGGTTTGTTCATATGAAATGGTTCAAAGTTGCTTTAGGTATGTTTAAACTATGCTTAGGTATGTCTCTTCAAACTTTCAAATTTTTTGAAATTAATTCAAATATGTTTAAAATTTTGCCTCCCTCCACCATCTTCATTGCTCCCTCCCTCACTTGCACATTTTCATTCACTTTCAACAATTCATAATTCTTTTAACAATTCAAAATGATCTTAGCTTAATTCTAATTATTTGTCCTTTCAACACAAAACATTAAAAATCAACAATTTAAATTAATCTTATTAGCTTTAATTCTAATTATTTGTTCTTTCAACTCAAAACAAATAAATAAAAACATTGATAGTTCTTTCAACAAAAAAAAAAAAAAAATTGTTGCTACAAGTATGACCCTAATTCCAAATTTTGCTCAGATTGAGAAATTCTTCGTCCAATCCTCGCAACCCCCTCTCTCGTGCGCAGCTTCTCGATTCTCTTCATATTTTCTTCATCCAAACCTCAATCGCCTCGATTCAAAATTCACCGGAAACTAGACTTCACAATCTTTCCATCTATGTACGTCACAAGCCCAAATTCTAAAGGAGCGGAAACAGAGTTATGCTCGAAGTTGCTGCACTTTCCAGCTCGGTTCGTCGTCTTGTTTTAGTTGTTTCTCCTACATTTTAATACAAAAACACGATTATACAGCGCGTAAGCTCCGTCGCAACAATAAAAAACAATCCCTCTATAATCATACACATTTATACAAAATACATACAAAATCACGCCCAAAAGCATCACTATAAACGAGCAAAATATCATCACTTCACAACTTTTTTATTTTTTTTTATATCTTAGATTGTAACTTTATTGATTGTTCTTTAGACATATAAAATAACTCTGCAAGCCAACGGACGCAATCGTCTAACTCACTCGATGCCACTGTTTATGAGATATACTAATTTGCATACATCAACCAAATGATCAGTTCTCAAAACATTGGAACGAAGCTCAGAAATTTATTATTGGTTCAATAACATTTATCGACAAAAATATTTAAAAGAGAAGAATAATTACCTCAATCGTGGCCAGCTCTGTTTTCTCCTTCTCGAGCTCAGACTTCAAGGGATTAGCCGCCAGTTCCAAGACACTAACCTCGTTATTCGCCCTCTCGAGATTGAGCTTCACTTCTTCGAGTTTTTTCTTAGCTGTCAGTTCCAAGACACTAACCTCGTTATACTATCTGAGTTTTTCGATCTCTTCTCCTTCTTCATCCAATTTCGACCCCATGTAAGTTGCGATCTCGTTCTTTAAGTCCTGCAACAATCCCGTTGCCACAAAAATCAACACAAAATTGAAAAACCAAAACTAAATTCAACACCAAATTCAAAACTAAACTCATTTCAGCAATTCAAACAAAACCCCTCAAATGAATTTCCTTAATCGAAACCCTAAGCAAAACCAAAATCAAATTCAACACAAAATTGAAAAGATCAAACTAACTCTTTACTTCGAATCGACGGATTGGGGGTTTAATAGCACGTGGATTTTTCTTCTTGATATAGGGGATTCAGCCGTAGTTGTGGTGGGATTTACACATCGAGCCGCCGGAGTTGGGGTAATTAAGCACATCGAGCCGCCGGAGTTGGCGGCTGGGGTTTGATTCAGACTTTGGGTAGCTCGATATCGTAGGGGATTTAGGTTAGTTCATCGACCGCTTGCGTTGTGAGTTATGATTTATGTTTTACCTTCGTCTTCTTGTAGCTTTTCTTGATTTCAACAGTAAACAAAAACAGGAGAGAACTTTTGGGTTTTTGGGTTAATGTTACGTATGAAGAAATTGTATTTTTACAATATTTTAATGGAAATAAAGGAGGGGCTTTTATGACTTTTCCATATTTACAACAATTACTTTTTTTTATTTCCATTTTATTTTCTTATTATTTAAATAAGAGGGCAGTCAATGAAATACACGGGTCTAAAGGGACATTCCATCAAATGTTCCAATTTTTAATTAGTTTATTATTTGTCGATTCGGAGCTAATTATTATAAATATAAAAATAAAAGTTGGCCCCGATCGGCGAGGTTACAAACATTCAAACGATTTCAATCGAATGTTAACGCGATCTCTAAAAAACTGGCATCTCGGACGTTGTAGCCGAGAACGGTGAACGCGTTCGACGAAGCAGCTCGTTCGTAAGGTGTTCCCTGGAGGCTTTTCTTCAGAGCGTCGAGCTGTTCAGGGATGAGCTCGTCTCGATCGTCGACCAAAAACCTCCTCACAGCAACATACCGAAGTTTCGGCAGCTTCACGGGCTTTATGCTCGGTGAGACGGGCCTAGGCAAGTTGTGGCTGTACTTCTTCGGCACGTAGAAATAGACCGTGTACGTCAAGGCGTTGTTCTTCAAGTCCGAACCAGATTCGACGTCAGCCTTAATAGGGTACGTTTGTTCGATCGTCACGTTCCTCTCGTTTTTGCCTCGATAATAATCGTCCAACCTGCAACGAATATTCGACATAACGAAAAAAAAAAACATGTAGTATACAATAACAGAGTGTGTGGGTTAATTACAAGGAGAAGCCCTTGCCGAAGCCGTTGAAAGAGCTGTCGTGGATCGTCGGACTCGACACCCAAAGGTCGAGCTTGTAATGTCGAATTTCGAATTCGTCGTCGCTGTGAACGACGCCGTACGGAGCGCACTCGGATTGCTTGCATTCGGGGGGCGAATCGAGGCGGGTCCCGTTGCATTGCAGAGCAACTAGGTAGAGAAACGTGAAGAGCAAGAGTGATCTTGTTGGTGAAGAAGACATTGTGTGAATTATTGGGGTAAAGCTAAAATAGTAGTACAAGTAATTGTGAAGGGATTGTAGTTTATGTTGTATGTATATATAGATGAGGGAAATTCAAGGACTGGTTGGTATCAACAATAGTTTGAAAAGGAGAATTATAGTACTAGTAATAATTAATTATTGGAGTATTATATCGTCACTCTCCAATTAATTTTGTAAAATTGAAATTGTTTTCATTTTGTGGGACTCATACTTAATCTTGATACACCACTTCTATGGGAAATATTGAATAAATGTTGATCAAATTGATTTGCAGTCGATAAGGACATATTTTACCATTTATCTATATATATCAAAGTGCATTTATTATATTTCTGTACTATTTCATTAATAAAATTTGTCACCATCTTCATACCCAACAATACTCTTACTTTGACATGCAATAAATACTACTAGCAATAGTAACATTTTAAATTTTAACTAAGCATATTTTTATATTTTTACAAACAAATAAAATATTTTTTACTTTCAGTGGCTTAACTTTGCTTACTTTGTTTTTTTATTATCCCTAAAAAAAATTGTAGACCCCATAAATAAAAAGTTTTTTCATAATTTTATTTTTTCAATATTAATTTATTTACATTAATATTCATTAAAAAGTTTTTTCATAATTTTACTTTTTCATTATTTACCTAACAATATTCATTATACCAAGCATCATCACACAAAGAAAAAAAATACTAAGGACCCGATTTTTCCATTCTCAATCCTGCATCACTTCATGAATTACATTACGAAATCATCATATGTACACGTAGCATTTACCCTTGATGTATTATACTACAACGAAAACAAGAGACAAACACTTGATCAATATAAACTTACTTAGTACTTGGTCAGTTGATAACCTTCTAGAAACATCCTTACGAAGCATCCTTCTCAGCAAGTTCTTCCGAACACTCTCCTCGGAAATCTCAATTTCGCCCTCACGGATTCGAAAATCTTCCTCGCCTACTCCCCGTGAAAGGGCGGGACCCGACACTCCACACGTCAGCACTCGGCCGAACCAGAGTCGGCAAGTTTCAGCTCGTTATATATAAGTCACGTGGACCATGGTGACTTTTCTACGAGTCATATGACATGTCCCACCTATGCCACGCAGCATGCCGAGTGATAGACTACACAATTATTTAAGGGCCGGGCTTTAAACGGGTCGCGGGTTGTGAGTTTGAGAAATTGAATGGGCCGGGTTGAACCCGGCCACACGCGTGTCCCTTTTCCATACGGACTACGGTGAACAATCTCTACGGTGCGTCGAACTATCGATCTATTCAATTAGGAGCGATTCGAGCTAATTATTATAAAAACGATTTGAAAAACGTACAAAATAAAAGATGCCCCGATCGGATGATCCAATCGGTATAACAAATACGAGGTTATTACAAATGTTGGAACGATTTCAATCGAACGACAACGCGATCTCTCTGAGGCTGTTGTCTACGTTGTAGTAGAGAATGGTGAACGCGTTCGACGAAGCAGCTCGTTCGTAAGGGGTTCCTTGGAGGCTTTTCTTCAGGGAGTCGATTTGCTCGGGGATGAGCTCGTCTCGATCTTCGTCGTACAAAAACCTCCTCACGGCAGCGTATTGATATCTCGGCAATTTTACGGGCTTTACGTCGGGGGATACGGGCCCGGGCAAGTTATGGATGTACTTTTTCGGCACGTAGAAATATACGGTGTACGTCAAGTTGTTCTTGTAGTCAGGGCCCGACTCGACTTCGACCTTGATAGGGTACGTTTGTTCGATTGTCACGTTCCTCTCGTTTTTGCCTCGATAGTAATCGTCCAACCTGCAACGAATTCGAACGAAATAAGCTAGTGCTAAAAAAAAAGAATTTAAATTTCTGCAATTGACCAATAAGCTAGTACGTACTAAGAAAAAGAGTTGATTACAACTTACAAGTAGTAACCCTTGCCGAATCCGGTTAAGTAAGAGCTCTCGTGGATCGTCGGGCTCGACACCCATAGGTCGAGCTTGTAGTGTCGAATTTCGAATTCGTCGTTGACGCTGTGAACGACGCCGTACGGAGCGCACTCGGTTTGCTTGCATTCGGGGGGCGACTCGAAGCGGGTCCCGTTGCATTGCACGGCAAGTAAGTAGAGAAATGTGAAGAACAAGAGTGATCTTGTTAGTGAAGACATTGTGTGAGTTATTCGGGTCAGCTAAAACAGTACGAGTAATTGTTGTGAAGGGATTGTTGAATATTTTGAATGTATATATAGATGAGGGGAATTCATTTAATGTAGAATACGTTTAATTAATGAGGGAAATTTAATTTAATTACGGTTATGAATGTTGTCAATTTTATTTAATTAATTAAGGACTGTTTGGTATCAACATAAATGTATAATTGTCACTCTCTAATTAATCTTTATAAAATTCAAATTGTTTTCATTGTGGGAGTCATACTTGAATCTTGACACACCACTTCTATGAGAAATATTGAATAAATGTTGATCAAATTGGTTTAAACGTTTTTAATGTGATTTGCATTTGATTTGCAAATTGGTTATGGACATATTTTACAATTTATCTTTTTATATCAAAGTGCATTTATTACGTTTCTTATTAATTTTCAGTAATAAAATTTGTCACCTGATTAATACTTTTTATTTATGTTCCTCTTGACTTTGACATTCAAATATGCAATAAATATATAAATAATTACTAGTAATACTAATAGTAACATTTTAATATATATATATATATATATATATATATATATATATATATATATATATATATATATATATATAATACTCAAAAAATAAAATAAGACCAACATTTGTTTTTTTTGTGAAATAAAAATAAAATAAGACTGACATTTTTTTTTTGTGAAATAAGTTTTTTAATTTGTATTTTTTGAATTAAGTTTTCATGTTTCTTTGGAACGAAAAGAATAAATTAAAAAATTTCATGCACACATTAATGTGTGGTGCAAAGATATATTTGCATGAAAATAAAATATAGTAATATATACTTCTCAATGTTAATTATACTCGAGTCATTTTATTTTAATTAGTAAAATCTGTTCGTGCAATGCACGGTAATATTTAATGTAATTTATTTAGTACTAAATAAAAAACAAATAATTGAATTATAAGTATTTTCATAGAAATTATAAATTTTATACTAATATTCATTACAAATAATTTTTAATTAAAGTATTTTTAAACATTTTTTACTTAGTTAACTATTACATTCTACAATTTCATGCAATAAAATTAAATTTTTTGAAAAATGAATATTAATTATTATTGTAAAAAATAGTTTTATTTTTTATTTTTTTACATTCAGTTCAACATTTGGATTAATAACTTATTAATTTAAGGTTATAATCTTAAATATTTATATGAAACAATGAATAAATATTGAATTTAATATATCTTGAGAATGTTTTCAAATATTAATTTACAATATATTTTTTATTTTCTTGAAACATATATTTAATGTAAATTATAAAAGATAATTGTATTGTTAATAAAATTAAATTGTTAAAATAATTCTTTTGTTTATATTATTAATTTTCTTTAGAATGATAAGGAAAAAAAGAAAACTTAAAAATATTTTTCAATAATATTTTCTATTGTTTTCATTAATTTTTTAAATTATATAAGTCGGTAGATTATGAATAATTAATAGTTGAATATTTAAAAAAATCCACGTTTAATTATTTAAATATTTAAAAAAACAAATTTAATCGTTTTTGTCAAAGACGTCACGTGGTGACTTTTCTCCTAGCCATATGACATGTCCCACCTATGCCACGCATCATGCCGAGTCACATAATTATAAAAGTTATAGACTCTACACTTATTTAAGGCCTGGGCTTAAAACGGGCCGCGGGTTGTGAATTTGAGAAATTGATTGGGCCGGGTTTACTCTGAACCCGGCCACACGTTATGTGACTATCCAATTCCAACTGAAATTGCTAATCCAGGAAAAACAAATTTCGTCGCTTCTTTTTTCGTACGCAACTAATAGTAAAGGGAAAAGAATAGTTCTGCTTCTACGCACAGCACTCTGAGAAAAATAAATCCCGAATTAGAAAATTAGAATTTAAAATCAGGTTTTGTTTTTTCAGCCGCCGGAGATGGGTAGCCGGACAAGAACAGAATCGTCGAACTACCGGAATCCATGTTTAACTATGCATCAGCCGTGGGCTTCTTTACTGGTTCACGGTATCAAACGAATCGAAGGCAGATCCTGGCCGTCCCCAATTAGAGGTTCAGTTTATTTATTTTGAATTTTGTTTTTTTGGATATTATATTGTTTTAGAGAGTTCATGAATTTCATCTGAGAGTGATATGTTATTTTCCGTTAGACTATATTAGGGTTCTAGGGTTTAGTCGAATTACTCGAATCCGTAGATTTAGGTTGGATATATGTAGCTGCACACGCAATTGCACACGCCTAACGATGTAGCATCTACGAGACCGTGTTCCAACGATAATATGTGCTCGATTATTAATCGTGTATGTTACTGGTTTTTTTCTCCCGTGTTTTTTAGCTGATATCCGCATAATTTGAGCCTCTCGCGCGTATAGCGAGCTTCGTTTTTTTGTTTTAGGTTTTGTTTCATATCTAACAACCTTTTTCACCACGCTGCAATCGGAATAATTATGTGTGTATTGATATTGGATCATACCTGACTCAACATTTTATTTTCCTTTCACAGGACGTCTCTGGATTCACGCGGCTGGCAAGGTCCCAGAACCGGATACGATCAAACTCATGGAGGAGTTTTACAGGGAAATATACGCAATGAATGGAGTGACGGATACCAAGTTCCCTGATCACTATCCGGTCTCCAGACTTCTAGGTATTAAATTACATTTCAGTATTCATACAATGCAGTTTGAGTTTGTGCAATCCTAAATGTTTTTGCATATAGGGGTTTCAAGAAGAAAATTTGAATTCCTACGCACATTTATTGAAAAGGATTTTGCATTTTCACATTTTTTTTATTCTAATTGCGACATCAAACTATTTACTTACATTTATATGACGTTGGGATTATTTGACTGCCCTGCGGGATTTTTATATTTTACTCCGTTTTTTCACAGGTTGTGTAAACGTGGTCGGTTGTGTTACTTGTGAGGAGTTAGTAAACTGGGAAGCTGTACCTTCTTCGGTAAACACATCGAGCATTATATAAGATTATAGAGTTTTGTTATTTTTGTCTTAATTTATGAGTAAGTTTTTACACTTCTTAATCGAAATATTTTTACCGCAGGTGAGAGTGGAAGGTCAAACTGCTTTTTGTTGGCTTTGCGAGCAACCTCAGGTTTAATTCTTCTCAAAACTCGAGAACTAAAAATTCTCAATACATGTTAGTTGGTAAATTCTCAAAAAACTGACGCGTCGGTGAATCATTGCAGAAGCTAATAGTGCCGTTCGAGATGCGAGGATACCAAGGAGTTTATAACTTGGAACGAAGGGTAATTTTCACAATTAAATAGAAAAAAGAAGAAGAAAGGAATTCAAATTCATTATATATAATTTGTGTTCTCAAAATTGGCCTAGATATATGAAGCTGCAGTTAGAGGGCTCTCTCCTGTTAAAGCTCCACAACCGGTCAGTTTCCCACTTCCAAATCCGCGAGACCCTTTCTCTTTGAAACCCGGTTCGCTTGCTTCTAGTTCGCACTGCTCGAACGACTCCGGAAAAGAGGAGAAACCGCCAAGCCTCGTGGCGGCAATTGCTGGAGCCAGAGAAGCCGCCACTCAGTTTTCGAGGAACAATACAGCTGGGAGAAATACTGAAAACGCTGAATAATTAACCGGTGACGTTTTACAGTCTTTGTAGTTAACTAAATGCCTGTTGTGAGATACTGTTGGAGTTTTGTACTCACTAGTCAGTCACTACTACTCCCTCTGTCCCTTTGGTGCATTTGTGTGAATATAATTTTTTAATATTAAAAATTATTTTAAGTAATGAGTCTTTTTGAGCGGGAAATTTAAAAAAAAATGTCGCATTAAAAAAATAATGTGATAAAACCTCTAAAATTCAAAATTAGTTTTAATTGATTTGATTACATAAATTTTATTTTATAACTCTTTAAAATGTTCAAAAAATATTTAAAATTAGAAATGACACTGTAAAATGTTTAAATTTATTTAGCAATTATTTTAATTCACTTGAAAACCTTTAAAAGGTTATCTAAATTTTAGAAAAATTAAAGTATTTTGAATCACTTAGTAATATATATTTTAAATCACTTGAAAACCTTTAAAAGGTTATCTAAATTTTAGAAAAATTAAAGTATTTTGAATCACTTAGTAATATATATTTTAAATCACTTAAAAATGATCTGAAACCACTTGACCAAAAAAAATGCATATATTATATCTTTGGATGAGAGAAATTAATACATTACATATCATCACTTCACTGTCAGGCAAATAGCTTTAACTTCCAAAATGATTTTGTGTTTATCCAAGATAAAAGTTTACATTTGCCCATTATTTTTCTTTTCTCCCTTTTTTATTATTATTGTTAATGTCATGGATATACAAAACGCTCACAACATCAACTACCTTTCCTCTATTTCAAGTGTATAAAAGGAGGCCTCACACAACACCACAATACCCACCAAATTAACTCAAATTACAAAAATGCCCATTTCGAAACATTCCATCGCATTTTTCTTCTTCCTTCTATCAGTTCTCTTCACTCACTCCCATGCATCCCCACCGATCTCCTCACAGCCTCTTCGGACAAATTTCACGAGAAACGGTTCGCAAAAATTATTAAAAATAAACTAGCTACCTAAAATATTAAAAGAACATACCGATCGAGTAGGCTGGAAATTCCATCGGCTTTACTCGTGGATCAATGTGTCATTTTTCAATAAATCGAAAATTCGATCGGCTCTAGTCGTGGATCAATGTGCCATGTAAGGATTTTTGGGAAAGCAGAAAATTCGATCAGCTGATAACATGTCAAAATTGGACCAAACCGGAACTCGTGGATCAACATATCATCTTTGGGTAACCCGAAAATTCGATCGGCTCTACTCTTGGATCAATGTAAACTATGTGAAAGTTGGGTCAATTATATTAAATTAGAAATTCCATCGGCTATTCCATGTCAATCGTCTACTCTGATATCACGTTAAAATTGTGTCAATAACACCATAAAAGATCTTGTTAATATAAATAAGTTGTTCAAGTTAAACTCGAAGTTACGTTTCTCTTCAAATCGATAGATATGTACGTAACATTATGTTATTTTTTTATTTGTGCATTTCGCATGCATTTTAAAGAAATTAAATTTCAAAATCACAATAATTATTTAGTTACATAATTCATAGCAAAACAAACGCTCACGAGTAAATTACAATCTTCAAACGGCCGGCGGCGTGTAGGGCTTATGCGGATCGGGTTTGGGCCACGGCCACGGCTTCGGCAGGCCGGGCTTGGGCCACGGGTGCGGCGGCTTTGGCGGGAACGGAAAAGGCGGCTTCGGCGGGAAAGGAAAAGGCGGCTTCGGCGGGAAAGGCTGCGCGTAGCCGCACATCCCGTAGAAGCAAAAGACGAGGAAAGGGCATTTCCGATCGCAGTTGCCGCAGTGAAAAGGGTTCACGTTCGTGTTCACGCACATCCCCCGGCAGCAGGTCCACGCAAATTTGCACCTGAACCCACACAGCCCACAATTGTTCACGTCCGATCGCAGGTCCACGCATTGGTCCTTGCAGCATATCCGCTTGATCCCTGGGGAATCGTGGTCCCCACGGCAGATCCAGGGCTGCTTCCTGCAGCTGCCCTGGACCTGCCTAGGGTTCGTCGCTCTCTTCAGCCAGAGAGAGCGCGACGAGTTGTTGTTTTCGTGGAATTTGTTTTTTGCTTGTACTAGGAGTGGGAGGATTAGGAATATGGTGAATGTGAATATTTTCATTCTTTGGGGATGCAATTGTGATTATTATTGTTTTAGTTTCTCTATGAATATATATAGTAGTATTTGTTTATTTAGTTTTTCATGGAATTGAGGGTGGAATTCATGTTTTTCTTACAATGGGTACTTGATTTACGATATTTACGTGTTGTGTGTTTTGATTACAACAATTCATCATGCATTGCAGTGGATTTACTTTTTTCACACAATCGGCCTTCGGTTTGTTTTACCTTTACAATGTTTTTGGCCTAATTAATACCCGAGTGACCCGACCCGTTACCCGTATATATGATCGTATTCTCACGGGAGTAGTACTCGGGCTTAATGAGTCGTTACATCACGTGTAATCTGTAAATTTCACGAAGGTACAAAACTTGATTCGTGCAGTGAGTAGGGCTACATACGAGTTTATAGTATTGACTTTATCGAACATGTTTGATAAAAATAAAAAAAGTAAAAAAATAGTTGTTCGTTTTGTCGAGCTAAGTACGCTCAGAAATATGAAGCTCGTGCTTAACTCGATGATGGTAACAATCTTTTTTGAACAACTCGCGAGTCACTACTCGTATCGTTTTCAGCAATCGATAAGCAAACGTATAAGAATAAACTTTATCGTCATCGCAACTAAGACCTTTGAGTGACAAAAAATACCTATTCTATTTCTGCCTTTGTCAACAATAATTTATCTACGTATATGCGGCGACTCAATTTCTCAAAAGACAACTTTGTTAATTTTTCCGACTTATTTTTCCACGTGTCATCTCCTAACTGGCTCAGTTCCTTTTCGCCAATCATATCTGGTGACCCCTAAATTTTATTTTCCCATTTTCCCCCAAATCAAAAAAAAAAAAAAAAAACGAGGAAAATTAATTCTTGAGTTTTCGCCCTAATTTTCACATGCGATTGTGAAAAATGAACGACTTTAATCTTCCAGTGGATTCATTTGACGTGAATTGCTGGGCGGAGTTGCTCGATTACGGCAGTCTCTTAGACGACGCCGTTCCGCCGGCCGATTTGTTTTGGAACTCTCAACCGCCCACTCAAGAGTATGTTCCGAAACGATTTCTCTATGACTCGTTGCTGTCTTTCGAATTATTTTATTTTATTTTTCAGGGTTTACATATGAATGTATTTTTTTCTGCCTCGAATCGAAGCCTTTTCATTTCTGTTACCGTGTGTTCATTTCTGGGCAGTTTTTGTCCATCTCTGTGTGATTATTTTTTCCTACATGTTTCTTGTATTCGTTTTCTCCGGATGCGTGTGATTTGTGATTTGGGGGATTTCAACTTCTGGGATCTGTTGGGAGTTGAATTTAAAGTGAAAATGAATCTTCCATCTTGTTTGAAATTTGATGGATTTTGTTTCCCCCGATCAATGTGAGCCAGTGCTGCTATTGAACGAAAATCTTTGTAAATAGAGAGGTCAGTTGTAATTTTTTTAGAATACTGGATCGGGGTTGAGTGTAAGTCGAACGGCGGGTTCACTAGTTTAGGGCGATGGTTGACATTTCCAAAGGCCGACTCAAGCTGATTGTTGGTGCGGAAGTTCGTGAGCTGTCTTTAGTGTCTTGATTTCGTTGCAAAAAACATAGAGTTCATGTTATGTAATTAATCAATATTCTAATGGTTATCATTCATATTGAAAGTGATTGTAGATAGTTTACTGCTTTGTATTTGACTGTTCGACTTGTTGCAGCCACACATACAAGTGGATCACCGTATAATATTCATTAACAGTCAACAGTTGTGACATGATTAATATATTTGCTGCAGCCCTGTTGTGGCAAATGATACCTCACTTACTGGAACTGCATCTCAAGTCAACGAATGTGCAGAAGAACAAGAATGTCGCAAAAAGAGGTAATTCGATCCATTTGAAAAGACCAGTTGTTTCTCTGTTGGATCCTGATCATTCTAGTATTATTAGATTTTACTTTTCTGCCCTTTTTCTGCTCTACTTTTTAGTTGATGAAACATATTGTCACTAAACCTGCTCTAAGTGTTTTAAAAAACGGTGAACACGTACTTCTCGACTTAACCAAGTTTTGTAGGTATAATTAATACTGCGCTGGGCTTTCTTGTTTAAGAATGCTTCCTTAGAGGCTAAAAGGCTAACTATTCATCATTAAGATTTTTATATAAAAAAAGAACAATGCATAATATGACGTTGCAAGTAAATATATTATAATGTAACTCCTAAAACTGAACCAAATCATAAACTAATAACAAACTGTATCAAACTCTAAAAACAGCTAAAATAACTATACACTTAGAAAAGAACCCTTGAAAAATGAGTTTTTTTTTTTTTTTTAAACTCAACAAGCAAAACTGAAAACACATGAATCATGGGATAAAATTATGTTCTTAATTCTATAGTTTTTGTCAAAATATTAGTATCATTAGTTATTGTTAAACTTTGAGTGATTTGTTTTTATATTTTTTCATTCTGAGAAAGTTGCACTGTATGAATTGCGTCTTACGAATCTTGTATTTTAAAACATTGTTGTTGTATGTGTATTTAACTGTGTTTTTAACTGTGTTAAACTTTGAGTGATTTGTTTTTATATTTTTTCATTCTGAGAAAGTTGCACTGTATGAATTGCGTCTTACGAATCTTGTATTTTAAAACATTGTTGTTGTATGTGTATTTAACTGTGTTTTGTATCCTAATTTTCTGCTATGTAGATATTATAAAACTTTTATATGGAGCAACATTTTTAATTAAGTGATTTTCATTTATTGAGGTTTTTATTCTCCATCACTTATTTGAACTGCCTAAGATTTGTATGTCTATTGGAATTGATGACCATTTTTTTTTTGTTCATTTTCAGAATTAATTAAACCAAATATTATTTTCAAAATAAATGAAATATTGCGTAATCCTAATTATTTTAAAATTTAAAGACTGGATATTACTAGATTATCATATTACTGACATCCTTTAGGTTTTGTTGATTGCCACTTCTACAGGGGACGCAGTGATCAATGTGGTGGTACAGGAACTAAAGCATGTCGCGAGAGGATGAGGAGAGAAAAAATGAATGATAGGTAATATTTTTTATATTTAAAACGTGGCCCTGAAATAATTCCATTTTGTTCTTCGGAAGAATCACCACCCTTTCGACGCAGGGTTCGATCCTTACACATACTACAGTTTACTGAAAGAAAGGGAAATTGGGTAGTGCATTGGACATTGGGAGTTATCATAGTTTACCATGTCAAACATTACATTCTAATAGTGGAGCCATACTTGCTGCCTTTTCATGCAGGTTCTCGGAATTGTGTGCTATTTTGGAACCTGGAAGACCCGTGAAAACCGACAAATCGGCCATTCTCGGTGATGCCATCAGAGTTATAAGCCAACTAAAAAATGAATCCGAGGAATTCAAAGAGGCAAATGAGAAGCTTTTGGAAGAGATCAAAACTTTGAAGGTTGGTCAGCAATCGTAAAATGCACAGCATATTTACATAGTTTCGATTTTAGTTCTTTGAAAAATCCTTTTTTTTCTCTTTTAAAACAATAGGCTGAAAAGAATGAACTTCGTGAAGAGAAGCTGGTGCTCAAGGCAGATAAAGAAAAGATCGAGCAGCAATTGAAGACTTTAGAGACTGGGTTCATGCCACCTCATCCAGCCATATATCCTCCTCCGGTTTCTGGGGCGAACAAGATGCCTCTTTTTCCCAGCTATAGTTACGTACCCATGTGGCATTACATGCCGCCATCTGCCCGTGACACCTCTCAAGATCATCACCTCAGGCCACCTGCTGCTTGATGTTAGAATATTTATGGATTTGCTATTCAATAACTGACATGAGTAAATGACGATTATGCCAAATTCTTTATATGCTTATAGATATATGATTATCGATTGGTACAGTTCAGTTTTTCTCTACTTTTCTCCCACCATAATAAGCTGCATTGCCAGATTTTCTAATTGACAATAATATTTAAGAAGCAGAAGTAGAAACTAAAAAGATAACCAAGAAAATTATAAATGCAAAAAAAAGTACCATGGCTAACAAAACATGCTTGCAGAAATGGTGCAAGGATAAATGTAGTACTATCAATACAGTTTTTCGAAACGAGATACTGGTTTTAACCGGACAATTGCTAATGAAGACTAATGCTACCAACTAAAAAAACAACATTCGTTAACTTGTGTCCTCTCAGTTTGTTTTCGGTTTTGGAGCCCTCCTCTTTGCCAATCTCCTTGTAGTCGATTTCTTCATGCCGATGAAAAAGAGCAATGCCCCAAGCAGTGCCAAGCTCTAGTTGAAAAAAAGAGAGTACTTAATTAAATAAAAAATCTAAAATTGGTACAAGTACAAACATTTTATCGGGGATCACACTGGTTTTGAATTGGATACACACCTGGGTAAAGTTGACAAATAGATGAGCGAACTCTTTCTTGTCAGCATCATAGTTGTAGAAATCGTACAGTATGGGGGATGAAATCACTTGATGAAGAAGCTGTAGTTACAAGCATTAAAACAAGATATCAGAGAATTTGTAATCTCGTTTTGAAAAACTCGGGGATCGTAAATTATCTTTCATCTTATTGTATCCAAAAACACTGATAACTTATTTAAAAAAAAGAAAACAGATATAGCGCCTTTTAAGTTGTAATATATTATACAAAGTAAGAGCTTATTAGAAAAGAAAATGAGCTAAATAATCTTGTGTTAAATATAGTTATTAAACGATGATTTGTGTAACATGAATACCAGAATTGAAGCTCCCAAAGTGCTGCCAAAGACAAACAGTAGGCTCCCGAGCGATTTCAAGATGATGCCTCCCAAAATTAAGTTCTTTATCTGAAATTCAAATTCAGACGCATGTTATATATAATGCCACCATATATGTAATATGTTTGCACCCCATTTAAAAGAAAACAACATAGAAAAAAAAGGAGATCCTTACTTCGACATTTGGCACTTGAAATCCGGTGTGAGCCGTGAAGTGCTTCGAGACAGCACTGAACTTTGGCTTTAAAGCCTTTGCCGCTGCACCACCATCAACGCCGAATTCATTGAACCTAAACAAAGTACATTCATCATAGGATACACAAGACAGGCAAATATCCATGAGTCTAAGTGTTCCGCCACACTAAGTTGTGAAAGTGGTTTCAATTCCTTTTCAAATTGAATCCAAATCCACAATCTAGAAATCTAAAACAAATAATCTTTGAATGTAATATTCTTAACGGTTCAAATTATCTGAAAATTACTTTTTTCCAATTCGAAAATTCCCAAATAAATTAAAGAGATTATTTCGAAAAATAAAATAGTAAAGAACCCTTTTTTATCCAAACCCAAAATCCAAAATCACGCACGATATTTTAGAATCCTTATTAGAAACAAATACCCATTAGATCCAAACGCAGAAAATCAAGAACAAAGGCATACAAAAAACGTGAACCAAGCACACACAGTGAGGGTGAAAAAAAAAAGCGCAGATCCGTGTGAGAGAAACAGAGAGGTCTTACTCTTGGTAAGCGGAGAGAACGAAGACAGAGACAAAGAGCAGTCGACCGAGGAAAGAAAGGAACGCCATTGATGTCTGTGTTTCTTTTTTTCTCTCTTTTGATTCAAAGATAGATTTTTTATTCCGTTTGGAGTTGAAATTGTGTGTTTATTTAAAAAACCTTTTTACCAAATAGAGATTTTTGACCAAGATTTTAGGCTATGTTTCTGGGAAATCCTAATCCCATATTTATTCCCTAAAACGCAGGTCATTACTCTAAAGAGTTTTTGGGAAAAACGTCACTGTAGTTTATATATTAAGAATTTATACCTAATAAAACACATATTGTAATTAAAAATGTTTTACAGTATTATTTTACTTTATTAAGTAATTAATTAACTATTATTTTTTGTATTATATTATAATAAAAAACATATTGTTGATAAGATAATTACTATGTTACCCTTATTTATTATTATATTTATTATTAATAAAATGGTTAAATAAATCATTCAAAACTGTAATTAAAAAAATTAATATATTAAATTTAAATTCAAGCTCCTAAAATTGTTCCAAATTGTCAATATTATTAGTGCCTTCAAAAGAAGTAACCTAAATATGCATGTGTAAGTGTAACATGTGTACTACTGTAATATGTATGCGGAGGAGTGTATATACAAAGTTTCAAAATGTAACACGATCAACAATTAAAATATAAAAGGATTGTAGTACTAGTAGTATTTTCTTATACTGTAGTGGTTTAGGATAGGTTGTGAAATCAAAATTGAACTAGTACATTGTAGACCATTGATGGTTGAAAATCGTAACAAATTAGAAATTTCAAATGTAAAAACATCAACAATCAAATGAGATTATTGTTTTTGCGTAATTATTGTACTTTTTATTGTGATTTTAGAAAAATCAAAACTGAACTAGTCAAGCATCGATTTCAATCAACTTCTCGGTTATGATCGGTTGATCATATATATGAATTATTTTTAGAAGTATTTATGAAAAAGATATTTTAATTTATTAATTTTTAGAGTAATTTAGAGAAAAAATTAGAATGGGATTAGGAATTAAAGAAAAGTAACATAGTTTACATCATTAGTAAAAAAAGTAATTAATTTTGTGATTATATATAATTTAATGTATTTATATTAATTGTATTCATAAAGAAGGTAAGTTTTTCAAAATTGATTTGTCTATTTTAACCTTCTTATATTACTCTTGATATTATTCATTTATTACATACGTTTTATATTCTTAATAACAGAAATCTTAATCAATCTTATTGGTTTGGACAAAGATTCTTCAAATCAATCACAAATCTCTTTTTTTTGGAAATTATTTTTGAATTGCGATTCTTTTTTTTCAAAATTTAAAAAACATCCGTAGCCGTTCTCGCTTTTCTCAGAATACTGTTTGAAACAAGCTTTTGAGCTCCACCCCAGGTAAATTATTTGTCAGCTTTTCAATTGATAATCTTGAATTTTACTAAACAAATCGATTAAAGCCCGGTCGATTTTCTGGAAACACACTACGACGTTCTTCTAGGTCATCAATCAATCTTTTTGAGATGACCTGTGCCTCTTGAGGCAACTGTATATCTCTTTCTAGATCATCCAACGACACTACCACGTCATGCTTTTTAGTTTTATGTTTTTGGTTGTACTGGTGTTAATATTTCGGTCCATGACGTACATTATGCATCGAGGTTTGCTAGCGTAGTGTATGAAATTTCTTTATGTACCCGTATGATTTTTTCATAATTTTCGTCGAGGCTAACAAGAACCTTTTTGTTGCAGGATCAATGGCTGCTTTTGTTGCTAAGATTGTTTATGAAGGTGAGGGTGCGGCTATATCGTTTGACTCCAACTTATCCTTCAACGAACTATGCGACAAAATTCGCGTCCAATTCCCGGTTTTGATTAACAAGAATTTACAAATAAAATTCTCGGTGGTTCCTGACTCGACAATCTATCGGTTAAGTAACGACGTTGACATGTCCATGGTGTTTATTGTACTCCATCAACTGAAGTCGTCTTGGGTCGATATTAACGTTTCAATACAAAACGAGGCAGCTTCTGTGAACAATCAACCTCCTGCTGGAGCACAAACTGAGGATGTTTTCCCCGACTTAGACCCAAATCAATACCTTGGATGCTTTAGAAGGGAAGATGCGAAGTCATATATGACCAATTCGTGGAAGAGTTATATCACGCATAAAGGTCAAATTTTTGAACGTGGAGCTAAGGACTTTAGAGAGAAGCTGCGAATGTATGCCATCGAGGTTGGTTTTGAATACTCCTACGCAATAAACAAGCCCGATCGTGTTACAGCTGTTTGCAAGAAAAGGGACGATGAAGGCTGCACATGGTGTGTAAAGGCCTCTCTGAATAGGTATGGTTCACTTGTTTAGTACCTGAGTGTAGTTGTTGTATGGTTTTTATCGCTGAATAGGTATGTTGCACTTCTTTATTTTCTTAATGTAATCAACAAGTGGTAATATGTTATTATAAGAACATGAGATTTGTGATTGATTTGTGATTGAGATATGGTAAATGTATTTGGCCGTAGTGTTCACTTTATATGCTTTGAAAGTGTATCTTTCCAGTAGTTAATATTCAATGGGATTAAGAGCTTCAAGTAGTTTTTCGTATATTTTCCTTTGGATTTCTTACACTGTGAACTAATCAGGCTGTTGCCGAGTATACGTCATCATGGTAAATGTCATAAATGATTTAAAACAAGAAAATATTTTTTACTAAGATACTAATCATCTTTTGGTGCACTGACATGCCTAATTAAGTAGTAGTGTTTCTTTATATATTGTTGATATGTTATTTATACCGATTCCTGTTCATTAGTATATTATCCTTTTTTGGCATATTGATGGTATGTCACAGCTTGTTCAACGTATTGATATTCTTAAATCCCAGGCACAATGGATTCTTCAACATATACCATTTGGAAAATGAACACAAGTGCAGATCAATTGTTCGTCTTTCCAAGAGCAAGATGCTCTCCAGTAATATTATTAAAGCAGTAATGGTCGACAAGATTCGTGATAACCCGAACTCGAAAGCAGTTGATATTGTGAAGGATATGAAGTTGAATTTCGGATTAGATATTCCATACCACAAGGCCTGGTACGGGAAGGAACGTGCTAGGGATGACGTGCTCGGTGTGGAGGCTGATTCATACCGCCAACTAAGATGGTTCGGTCAGAACACGATACAAGCTAATCCCGGCTCAAGAATTGATGTACAGTGTCTGCCATTAACAGAATCTCAGGACAATGAATACAGGTTTCAACGGATGTTCGTGTCATACGCCTCCGTATTTAGCGGATTTGAGCATTGCAGGCCAGTACTCCATATTGACGCTACATTCATTACAAACAAGTATAGAGGAATGCTCCTGGCGGCTACATCTAAGGATGCTAATTGTGGTATGATCAGTTACTTATTTTTATGATTTCAGTTTCACAATATTCCGCTCCATTTGTGTAATCTAAGTTGAATTTGCTGTTAATGATAGTTACTTATCATAGATGAGGTATAGAAAAGTATCCACTTTTTGCGACATACTAATGTGGATTCAGTACGTCACCAGGGTGAAACTACCTGGTCTCATTTAAAATTGTCGTCTTTTTAGTTTTTGTTGCTTTGTAGAATATCAAGTGAAACTCTTGTTATGCTTAATAGTTCTTGCTCAAAATATTTTTAAAAAGGGACAGTTAATTTCATCTCCCAGTGTGTTCGGGTATTTTTTCGATTGCGTTTAACACTTAGAATGACCATTTGAACTAATGTTTATTGGAGAGCATACACAATACTATTGAGTATACATGTCAGCCTATTGACTGCCTATGCTTCAATGGGTTTAAGATTTAAAGGTACACATTGGACAGTGTTTACAATAGTGTTTTACAATAGTGTAAGTCACACTTGACTGTCTACTTTTCTTGTTAAATAGGTCTATATCCAGTAGCTTACGCCATTGTGGATTCTGAAAATGAGAGCAACTGGACATACTTTCTCGAGAATATCAAAGCTTGTTTAGCCACGGGTTCTGGACGCACAATTACTTTTATATCAGACCGTAATCTTGGTTTGTTAGCTGCTGTTCGTAGTGTGTTTCCCAACAGCCCGCTAGGATTTTGTTATCGACATTTGCATACTAACTTACTCAATAAGTATCCCTCAGGCTCAGTTCATGGCAAGAGGATCACTTACTTATTTATGGTAGCTGCATACTCACGTGACGAAGAGAGTTTTGAATTACATTTAAGTAAACTGAAACAAGAAGGTGGCCAAATAGTTGAAGACTTTTTAAAGGATCTGCCTCCTAAAACTTGGGCATCGTGTCGTTTCAATGGGGAGAGGTTTGGTGAAATGACGAACAATCTAGCGGAGTGTTTTAACAGTTGGGTTAAAGATTTAAAGGGTTTGCCAATCACAGATTTAAACAATGAGATCCGCGTTAGAATAATGAATCTTATTGCGACACGTCAAAAGTTGGCCAAAGCTTGGGTATCAGAACTATGTCCCGTCATGGAGAAGAGATTGGCAGCTAATCTTGAACTAGGAAGACATTGGCGTGCTAGCATGTCTAACGAGTTTCTTTACGAAATTAATACGGGAAATCATACCGTTAGTGTTGACCTACAAAAAAAGCTTTGCTCGTGTGGTGAGTGGCAAATTCATGGTTTCCCTTGTGCGCATGCTCTAGTTGCTGCTCAAAGTCAAAGTTCGGATATTTACGCTTATGTGGATCCTCTCTTTCAGGTCAGATATTAGTATCAACTAAATTCATTTCCCCTGCTAGTTAGCATATTATTATAGCACTAAGGATTATTGCTTATTATGCAGGTGGATAAATATCGCTTGACGTACTCTTTTACAATCAATCCCGTCCCCACTATCGCAAAGCCAATTCAGATGGTTTCACAGACCGTCAACATCAAACCTCCAAAGACACGACGTCCAGCTGGGCGACCAAGACAAGTGAGGTTAAAGCCCAGGAGCGAGGTCAAACGGATAATCAAGTGTAGTCGTTGTAACAAATTTAAGAACCACAACAAGAAGACATGCAAAGAAGTTATATAGTATGGAGTTTATCCAACTAAATTGCAGTTCATGCCCAATAAAAGAGTATGTATATGATGCAGCTTTCAACCGAGGTTGATTATGAATAAATCTGACTCATGGTTTAAGATTCACACGAAACTATGTTGACTATTTGCCATACTTTGGAATACATTGGCCTTATTTACATTTGTCATCTTTTTAGTTTTTGTTGCCGTGGAGTATTTTTCTAAGACAGTAGTGTTCTATTTACCAGTGCTTGTTTTCTGTTTTTCCCTACAAAAAAAAGTTATTTCCCATCTGCCACTTTGTGTTGGTAGATCATTTTGGAAGAACGGTCAACACTGAGAAATGAGTAGTTAAACTGTTATACAGTGTTTTTGGTACTCATGAGTATGTTGATACAATTCACGTGACGATGAGAGTTTTGAAACTCATTTACGGAAAATGAGACAAGAAGGTGTCCAAGAGTGTCTTTGTAGGTTTGATGTTGACGGTCTGTGAAACCATCTGAATTGGCTTTGGAAGTACGTGTCAGTTCAAATGCAATCTGTTGTTCTTGTTGGGAATCATTCACACTGCCTAGAACACTTTGAAAATCTATCAGATGTTAGTTCACCAACTTAAGTGATACAATCTAACAATTTAATAGTAACTGTTTCAACACTGCAATCTGATTTTTGGTAGTTTGGATCATTCACACTGCCTCAAACACTTTGACTATGGTTCAGATTTTAGTTAAACAACTTAAGTGATTGAATCGAATAATTTAGTATTAAATTTTTCAACAATGTAATCTGTTTTTTGTGGTGTGGAACATTCAAACTGCCAATAACACTATGGCTACAATGTAAGTAGCTTCATCAAATTTAGCAATTACTTTGGCAACAGATAACTGAAAATTGTCTATTAAAGTGTATTTTTAACGGATAGTTATGGTACATATTATAGAAAAACAGTCTATTTATGATACTCATTAGTGAGTAACATTAAGATTGGCTAAACAGTGTTGGTTAAGTTTAACATTGGTTAAAAGTGCAGTTTCATGCAAATCACTAATATGTATAATTTTTGCAGTGAGTAATATTAAGCAGTATTCTGTTGTGAGGTTTCTTATTAGTGGGGCATCATATATTTGAACAAAAGCTACTAATACTAACTGATACTAACATATTTCATAGACAATGTATATATAGTTTGCCTTAAAAACACTATTGTACATAGTGTTTTACACTATGTTTATTATTTCTGAGATCCAACTCCATCATTATTCTCATGTTCTTATAATAACATATTCAAAGTCTCCTTTTTATAAGAACAATTCAACTTCAATCTCCTAAGAGTAATATCAAAAGATGATGCCTATTATAAGAACAATTCAACTGCAATCTCAACCGAGTAATATCAAAAGACAATCTTTAGAAACTTCAACACTACATTATCCAAAATCGAAACGTTAACATAAGCTTTCCAGCTTTTTTAACTAATCCAAAATCGAAACGACAATGTCTGATAAACCAGCTGCCTACTTATTTCTGTTTGGAAAAAAGAAAAGCATAACTGAAGTTTCTAAATCGCGGCCCTCCAACGCTTTGAACTTCTTGCAAATCTTTTGATAAGATCAGCTCTGAATACCATTGCTGCAGTCTCGTCAAACGTCTCACTCGGCAACCTTTCATATGCAAGATCATCCATATAGTGCATCACATAAACCCCGCAATCCAGGCTGTCATTGTAACAAAGTATTAGTATTATCCACACATTCTACATTAATCTATTTAAATCAGTAGCAGATATCTTTTATACTTACGATCCATAAGCCTGCTTGGAGACAACACTTTTCTGATCAATCAATTTAAAATTGGTATCGAAGTTTTCCTTCACCCACTTTATAGTCAGTATTTCTTTCTCGGTCAAAGCTTCCCGATCCATTTGCAACGCGACATTCGAGCATGCACCCCTGTTCAGTTTTTTCCTCATACCTGAATTCAGCATGATGTCGGCTTGGAACGCTACGCCACGCATCCACATATTGATCATGTGGACCTAATACCATTACAGTTAAATACCAGATTAATTAACTGTTTTTTTAAACACCACCCTAATGAATTTGCACTGTGTATTGGCAAGAGATATGAAATACTAGCATTATAATAAAATAAAAATAACAATGAGATTATTATACCATATAGTCTGCCTCCTTTATGCACTCTGTAGACCTTGAATCTCTTGACGACATGGAGTCGTAATGGAAAAAACACTTTGAAATAGGGTCTAAAGTTAATAGCGTGAAGTGGAATTTCTGCTTGTGGGTCAGCGGAATGAGGATTAAATGCGCGCTCCCCAAGTTCTCATACAGTGGCTCAAATATAAATTCATGCATTGCCACTGCATCAATGTTCTCTATTGCGACCTGCATTCATTTCCAAACAAAACACCATTACGAGCTGATAGTTTGCATTCATAACCTAGACATACACTATCAGAATATAGATAATGTGCTGAACAGTGTTTATAACAGGAAGTATGAGAACATTGAAGCTTTTGATTTATGACATTCAAATCTACGACTTTATTGTAATTATGATAAAACCAATAATTCAACATACACTACAAAATAAAATTATGCATACAGTGATCAAGGCATACATTTAATCATAACATAATTTAGGTGTTAGAAAGACTTTACCCATGCGTGTGTATAAAGCGACCTGGTAACCAAGGCAATATCGTCGCGTGACATCAGCTCTTCAGCAAGCAAGCACAAATACGCATCGATTATTGTGGTTGTCAAAGCTTTGGTTGACAACAAGATATCGATCTCGTGCCGTGTTATGTCAGTTATGCCAGATTCATCAGCCTTCCAGAAGCTTTCACTGGAAACAAATGTATCAAATAAAGGTCAATTCAAAATAAACGTATATTCACAATAAGTTCGAGATGGATATTACAACACATACCCTATAGGTGCTTTCTCAACATACACCTTCAGACTGTTCCTTGTGTATGCATCCAACAAGTTCTGGAAATTTTTATTCTTGTTCCACCGATTCTTCAGAATCTTCTCTTCCTTGGTGTCCTTCAGTGCGTCAACATCGATTATCGTAGGAGGTGACCTGTTTTTAGCATTATTCCTTGCAATCCTCCTTTTCTTCACAATCGGAAAATAGTAGATGTCGTCATTTCGTGGCTTCAGTATTCGTTTATCCGGCAGATCTGCGTACGAATACAGGCCTATCGACGATCCAGTCTTCCCCGTATGCATATCATCCAGTGGCAAAATAGTCGATGAACACTGTGCAGGAAGCTGAGGTTCTGGGGTATGGATCTCGTCGTCACTCAAGAGGGCAAAGCTTGGTCCATCGAAATTAGACCATCTGGAATTATCGCGTGCTTCACCAAAGACTGATTTCGTATTAGCTTCAGTTCGTGACGTTTCTCCACCTGTAGATTAGTGTTTAATGTGTATGGAAAAAAATCGTTCCCAACGTCAGATTTAAAGGTATATGGATTGGAAATTGTTCACATTACCTTCTGGTTTATTATTCTTTGCAGAATCCACAGATTTCTCAACAGCCTCTACCGCCTCGATGCAAAGCATATCAAACTCCTCCTCTTCTAAAGGTTTTAATGTACAAAATCAACAATTTGTATATATATAGTGTTTAAAACATAGGAAGTATATATATATATATATATATTATGATTTATTAAACTATTTCTTCACAAACGACGAACAACTTATGCAACAACAACTATAAAACACAGTGAACATGGTTTGTAATAGATGATGAGGTTTGATACATTAAACTAGTTGACAGGTCTCCATTAGCTAATACTCTTGTATTAAGTTTACAGTATATGGAGTCGTGTTGGTAATGTTTTTGAGAGTGTTATTGGTAGTGTGACATAAAAAATTTCAAACTACTACACCTGCACAGTACAAAGTGGCAGTGTTCTCTATTTTAATTTCATTAACCCTTAAGTATTACACTGCCACTGTGAAGTGTTTGAAACAGATTACTAGTACTACTAGTACCTGACATCTGCTTTCCAGCGGAGTGTATAGGTGATCCGAACCCCCCTTTAGGATCATCGCATCCGACCACCATAGCCCACTGTGGATTATCACCTAAAAAAGTTTAAGACAATCACACAAGTTCCTGGTTGTTAAAGTTTAGCGAAAATAACATACAACACAATAAGAGATTAAAAATATTACAGATAAGAACTGATCCTAGAGTTAAGGAATACTTTCAACACTATTTAAACTGACTTTGTGCATCTCTTTCCTGAAATATAGGTTCATTATCTGGAGCTCTTCTTTCTTGCGCTTCATGCGAATGAACATCATCTGGTAGTCAAATCAAGTATAATTAAGTAGTGTTAAACTTTTGGAATTCGATGTGCCATCATTTACTTGAACTAGTATATTTAAATACCATATTACCTTTATGAACATCTGTCGAGTCAACCTCGTTCACCCTAGGTTCACCGTCTCCTTCCGTCCTCGGCGCACTTTTGGATAATGAATCTTCGATAATCTGTTCGAGTCTTTTAATCTTCAACTCCTGCTCCTCGGATTTAGTCTTCAAAATCAAAATCTCTGTCCTTGAATCTTCAACTTCCTTTATGAGATCCGCCATTGACATTCCGTACGCATCGTTATCGGTTCCGTTAATTCTTGCCTGCCAGGTGCACAAACAACCAAATCAAAACAAAAGATAACATAATAGATGAATATAGTGCACTAATATAAACTGTCAGTAGTTTGAAGAGTCCAACTCACACATAATTCTGTAAAAGTCGTCTTCTTCAACATCTGTTCCTGTGACGCCCGGTTATTTATCTCGTTTAAAAACAGCGGAAAAATTAAAACTTTTTAAAACCTCACTTATAACCGGACTCACGCTGACACCTCACCTTAGACACCAAATAATAAACATAAACATGTATAAATAAAAACAATAATAAATAAAATCTAGTGTCTAAACATCAGAAAATAAAATACCGCGGTGGCCCCTATCCATGATCACAAAGCCTGCGTCGTCTCTCGTCCAGCCCACACAGCATCAGAAGTACCTACAAAAATACAGAAATATACACGGCAAGGTCAGCGTCTAATACGCTGGCAAGATTTATAATCTCCTACCATGTATCACACAAACATACAGTCATAGAACACAAAATAACCATCCAGTCTCAACTATCCTCGGACACACTGTCCTCCAGTATCCTAGACCTGTCATATCATCACTATAAAGCACTGGCCTAAAAGCCACACATGCTATCCATCATCAGAAACCGAACAAGACTAAGTGATGAGTTCACCGATCCCGATAGACTCGCAGTCAAATCCCCAGTGACACTCACTCACGAAGTCCAATCCCATACAAACGAACATATCAAATGTCGCTGATGGAGTTGACAATAGAATATCGCTGGTACACCCCAACGAAATCTATATGTCATCCAGGTAAGCAGACGGTGAAGCTGTCAGAAGGGCGCGACCCTAACTACAGGCGAACACCTCTGTCACTACCCGTTGGTTAGACTCAAGTCTGTAGTGACCCCGTCAACTACAAACCTCGGTCTACATGGATTAGACTACGCACCTCTGACATCCCAGATGCCAACTAAAAAGCACGTGCAAGGCTACGCATCTACATCCATGTTCGCCTCCCGTAGGGCTATCGGTCGTCACCGATGTACGTGTATAAAAGGCAACCGGCCAACACGCGTAAAACACAAAACTCGAAAGATCAAAAGACTCGAATCGAGTAAATCATAAAATCATGGATCACCTGATCCCAAATCAATCACCAGAAACCACATGGTATCCACCTCGGCTATACCGGCCATCATCGGTATCATATACCCATATGCACATATACAACAAGTATAATATATATCATCAATCAATACAATAACTAATAACCATTATCGGTGTCACGAACTCACATATACACATAATGTATATAATATCATATAAACTCAACAAGTATACAATACATACAATTCAATATCAAGCATGTATCATAAACACCAATCATATCCAACCATATACAATATTACGCTGATCATGTCACGATGATAAAATCGTGACTGGCCTCTTAAACAATCCCAAAAGATCAAAGGACAAACCCCGAATAGGACGAATATATTCAGCAATCGAAACTAGAGAAATAAAGGACCATTTGATATCTTCACGGAACAGATAGCTAGACAATGACAAAGTTCACTGCTTGACGAATCCGAAACTATATTATAATAGTTAATCGGAGTTACGGATCAAAAGTTATGTGCATTCGAAGTTCAGCATTGGAAATAACTAAAAACACTATCAGCGCGCAGTACCCGCGCGACGCGCGGACTGCCTCGAAATCCGTGCCACAACCTGCGATGGCCTCTCGTCGTGCCCTGGTCGTGCGATAGCGACTCATCGCGCAACCGGGCTGATTTCCCCACCCGCGTAGTGCAGAAATATGCACATCGTCTTCTTCACGACATTAACGAAAATGCATATTTCTATACCCAATAACTTCAAGTCTCGGCTGCAACGGGTTAGTATAATATACCCAAAACAATCATATGAATCAGTAGAACCAAAGACATCCAAGTTGAACTACGAAATCAGGCCGAACACAAAATCGAACTATCCCGACCTCCATTAACGAAGTATGAAAAAGCTTAGGTTCTAGGATAATTACTTAACGATTTCCACAACATAATACATCAACGAACTCAGAGAATCGAAGGCTACAAAGTACGACCAGAAATCATGCCCAAATCATCGACTACAAAATTCACCTAATTTGAAGAATTCCCAGAACTAGAAAACTTGCCTCTATCTTGAACTACTTCGTCTTTAACTTTGTTCTCCAACTCCGTAAGGACCTTTTCTCTTCAAAAGCGAACTCCGATCGTCACCTCCAAGCTACAGCCGATCAAACCCTTTTTTCCTCTTTCTCTGTATCACTGTATGTGTAAAGTGTGTAGGAGTATGTAGTAATTATCCGTAAGCCTCCTTTTTTAATACTTCTTTTTCTTTTATTACATATTACTTTAGTAATATACAATGGTTAATGGGTTTGGATAGTTAAGTAAAAAGGTTGGGCTTATAATTGATCAATGGCCAACACAATACAAGCCCAAAACCAAATCATATAATTACACACTTAACTCTTCTACAACAAAATAATCTTGTAAAATTCATATCAATTAATCCAGGTCTCGAAATATTAATCTAAAAATATCTCAATGACCGATAAATTGATATGTCGATTTCAAAGTCAACGGTCAACACAAAATATTATATTTTAAATACTGAAAATAAAACGGGTATTACAACTCTCCCCCCGTTTTAAAAAGTTTCGTCCTCGAAACTGTCTAAATCCTCACTCGGATCAGACTTACAAAATACACTACTGTACAACTGTGACTATATAAATTTCTAAGTTCACTGGTAAAATCTCCTCAACTAAGGCCAATCTCCCTCGAGAACACGGCGTTTAACTCGGCATTTGAGGCAAACCTCTGGTAGTACAATCAAACGGCCCGGTAGAACTCGTGAACACCAACCACATCGGCGTCTCGGAGGACTCGGTAATTCGGAGACGCATCTCGCTGACCCCATAACACTGGCCAACAAGATCGTAAACTCCGAGAATCAAAACTCCTCCCTATGAGATATCGCCAAATGGAAATACATCCCGAACGCAGCCATCTCATGTCGAAATGTCAGAGAATGAACTAGTGCGACAGCACCGTCTCTCTCTGTCAAGGCCACACCTGCTCGTCGTAGAGCCTCCCAAGCACGATATACACGAAAGGCATGCTCCTCGATAGTGAGATTAGGACTAATCGGTAAACAGTCAAAAGGACGAACTCGACGCACTCTTGAAACACTCGGCATCTACACATGAAATTTAAACACTGCAATCTAAAGTACAACAATATCCAAAACAGCCCACCAAACACCACATATATAAACATACAGTTTATATACAAATATCTCCAAAAGCGAGTGGAATACAACATTTCTATCACGCTAGGAACGTAAAAACGGATATTTCTCAAGCAATTGATCTTCCTGCTCCCAAGTAGCCTCGTCTTCCGTGTGATTGCTCCACTGAACTTTCACAAAGACGATCTTCTTGTTCCTCAATTGCTTCTCTATCCGATCAATTATTTTCACTGGCTTTTCTTCGTAAGTTAAATCCTCGTTCACTTTCAACTCTTCATAGCTAAGCACGTGTGAAGAATCCAACACATACTTCCGCAACATAGACACATGAAACACGTCATGAGGTCCCAACAACGACGGAGGTAATTTAATACGATAGGCTAAATCACCAACTCGTTCCAATATCTTAAATGGTCCCACAAAACGAGGACTCAACTTTCCTTTCTTCCCGAACCGCAAGACACCACGTTTCGGAGATATTTTCACAAACACAAAATCTCCTACCGCAAACTCCAGCGGTCGTCGACGAGTATCAGCATAACTCTTCTGTCGACTCTGTGCTGTCTGCATTCGTTTTCGAATCATCGCGACCATTTCAGTTGTCTGCTGAATCATCTCTGGCCCGATTACCTGTTTCTCTCCAACTTCATCCCAATGAACTGGAGATCGACATTTCCTTCCGTACAAAGCCTCGAACGGTGGCATTCTGATCGAAGCCTGATAACTGTTGTTATACGAAAACTCAACCAGTGGCAAGTGTCTATCCCAATGACCACCGAAGTCAACAACACATGCCCGCAACATGTCTTCCAGAATTTGTATTGTTCTTTCCGACTGTCCATCTGTCTGTGGATGAAAAGCCGTACTGAACGTCAATTGTGTACCCATTGCCTTATGCAGACTCTGCCAAAACTGCGAAGTAAACTTTGGGTCACGATCTGACACAATCGAAATCGGCACTCCATGTAATCGTATAATCTCGTCAACATATAGCTTCGCCAATTTATCCAAGCTATCCTTCCTCTTGACTGGCAAGAAATGTGCAGACTTCGTCAACCGATCGACAATTACCCATATCGAATCACAGCCCTTGGAAGTCACCGGCAAACCAGTAACGAAATCCATTCCGATATTCTCCCACTTCCACATCGGTATCGGCATTGGCTGTAATAAACCAGCAGGTCTCTGATGTTCTGCTTTCACTTTCTGACAAGTAAGACATCGCTGCACAAAGGATGCCAAATCCTTTTTCATTCCGACCCAAGCATAATGACGACCCAAATCACGCTTCATCTTTGTACTCCCGGGATGAATAGAATATGGAGATGAATGAGCCTCGCTCATCAATTTCTCTTTCAGCTCAGGAACATTCGGTACAACCAATCTCTGTCCCTGAAATAAAGCACCATCTGCCGCAATGACATAATCATCGCGCTTTCCCGATGTCACTTCATCCCTAATCTTTAACAATTTAGGGTCTTTCAACTGCTCCTCTCTGATCTGCTGCAGTATAGTCGGTTGAATACGCAACTCAGCTAACAAACCTTGCACTTCCTCAACTTCGACCAAACCCAAATCGAATCTCTGAATCTCATATTTAAGTTCTCTGGGCAATGTTGCTGTCAACTGTGCTAGAGACACATGAGATCTTCGACTCAGAGCATCGGCTACCACATTTGCCTTTCCTGGATGATACATGATTTCCAAATCATAATCTTTTACTAGTTCCAGCCATCGTCTCTGTCTCATATTCAACTCCTTTTGGGTGAAGAAGTACTTGAGACTCTTGTGGTCGGTATACACTTCACATTTAACGCCATAAAGATAATGACGCCAAATTTTAAGAGCAAACACCACAACTGCCAACTCTAAATCATGTGTAGGATAATTACCTTCGTATTCCTTGAGTTGCCTCGAAGCATACGCAATTACCCTTCCGTTTTGCATCAACACAACACCCAAACCCTTCAGCGAAGCATCGGTGTAAATAGTGAAGCCTTCTGTACCACTCGGCAACGCGAGAATAGGAGCTGTTGTCAAACGATCTTTCAATGCCTGAAAGCATTCTTCACACTCCTCGCTCCACACAAACTGAGCGTTCTTCTTTGTCAATTTAGTCATCGGTCCTGACAAGCTAGCAAAACCTTCAACAAATCTCCGGTAATACCCAGCTAAACCGATAAAACTTCTGACCTCAGCTGCATTAGTTGGCGTCGGCCAACTACGAATAGCCTCAATCTTACTGGGATCCACAGATATACCCTCTTGTGAAATTACGTGTCCCAGAAATTGCACACTCCTCATCCAGAATTCACATTTGCTGAATTTAGCATACAACTGCTTTTCTTTCAGCTTCTGAAGCGTTAACCTCAAGTGACTCTCGTGCTCTTCCTTTGTTTTAGAATAAATTAGAATATCGTCAATAAACACAATAACGAATTTATCAAGATATACTGAAAATACCCGATTCATCAAATCCATGAATGCCGCAGGAGCATTGGTTAACCCGAAAGGCATAACAGTGAACTCGTAATGCCCATACCTCGATTTGAACGCTGTCTTCGGAATATCTTCTTCACGAACTTTCAACTGATGATATCCCGATCTCAGATCAATCTTCGAAAATAATGCAGCACCCTGCAACTGATCAAACAAATCTTCAATTCTCGGTAAAGGATACCGGTTCTTGATCGTCACCTTGTTCAATTCTCGATAGTCAATACACAACCGCATCGAACCATCCTTTTTCTTTACAAACAATATCGGTGCTCCCCAAGGAGAATAACTTGGCCTGATCAGCTTCTTGTCTAGCAGATCCTGCAACTGCACTTTCAACTCAGCCAACTCAGCCGGAGCCATCCGATACGGTGTCTTCGAAACAGGAGCTGTGCCAGGTACCAACTCTATCCCGAAATCAATTTCTCTGTCCGGTGGAATACCCTGAATATCCTTCGGGAAAACCTCGGGATACTCACGAACCACTTCAATGTCATCAAGGATCAGCGGAGCCTCAACCGACATTTTCATCGTAGCCAGAAATGCCGAACATCCCTGATTAATCAACTTCTTCGCGCGTATAGATGATATAATCGGAAGTGACGACTTACCGATTACACCCTGGAATTCCACGCTTCCAACCTGCTTTGGCAATGCTACTTTTCTTGCATGACAATCAATCGATGCATGATGCAACGACAACCAGTCCATGCCCAGAATAACATCAAACTCCGATAGATCAAACAAAATCAGATTAGCCGGAAATCTTTGTTCCTCAATTAAAATATCACAGTGTGGGTATAACGCCGAAGTTCTAATCGTTGTACCCGATGGAATAGTGACACAAAAGTTAGCTTCCACACTGGGCGGTTTTATACTCAAGTTTTGAATAAACCGCGGACTCACGAAAGAGTGTGAAGCTCCAGAATCAATCAACACAAAAGCAGTCGCACCACAAATAGACATAGGGCCTTGCAAAGAAAATAAAATTGTTTAGTAGAAGGTTTTACATAATTTACAACTCATACAGAGTCATAATATACAACTTATTACAAGTTATCGTTTAAGACCTACCAGCTACTACATCGTCTGCTGCCTCTACTCCGGCCTTAGTCACATGGGCGACTCGTGCATTCCCTTTGTTCTGAGGACATTTGTTGGCAAAGTGACCCACCTGGCCACACTGATAACAAGCCCTTTGAACACCTGAACTCTGTCCTGCTTGCATAGAACCCTGTCCTAGCCCCCGAGGACAATTTATGGAAAAATGGCCTGGCTGGCCACAGCGATAACATGATCCCGGTGGAGACGAAATCGATCCACCACTACTCTCACTGCCAGATATCTCGCCTGATTTCCTCTTTGACCCCGATCTTCCACCTCGGCCTCTAGAAGAGGTCGACCTACTTGATTCTGAACCCCTCGATGTCTGGGTCCCCCAAAATCTTCTCTGAGAAGATCCCTGAAATCTTCCCTGCGAGGGTTGTGATGATCGCAGCTCAACTCTCTGTAATGACAGTGCCCGTTCCATCACCATAGCTTTCTCTACTAGGTCGCTATAAGTCACGATCATCAAAGGCATCACTCCAGTTCTGATCTCAGCTCTTAGCCCAAACTGGAATTTATCACATCTGTCCTCCTCGGTACTGACCATCCCAGGAGCAAACCTTGCCAGATTTGTAAACTTCGCCTCATATTCTGCAACAGACATATTTCCCTGGCGCAAGTTATTGAATTCTTCCCGCTTCTGATGCATCACGCTGCTTGGAAAGAACTTCGTATGGAACTCGTCAACAAAACGATCCCAAGTGATCGGTTCAGTAGAAGCCCTGAACCTTCCCTTTATCAGCTCCCACCAGCTCATGGCTCTGTCAGACAACATATATGTAGCATATTCCACGCTCTCCTCTTCAGTACAATGCATTACTTCAAAAGTGCGCTCCATTTCCCGAAGCCACTGATCCGCCATTACCGGGTCTGATCTCCCATCAAAATGTTTAGGCCTGAGCTGTAGAAACTCACGAAGCCTAGAAGTAGTACCTTGCTCTGAAGGTTGTTGCAGAGCTGCCACCGCAGCCATCAGTACCTCATCACTCACAGACCGTCTCTGGCCTGCCTGAGGATTAGTAGAAGGAATGAGTAACCCACGGTTACCCGAACGATTACCTCCCGAACGAGGTCTAGTTGGATGAGACATCTGAATAACAAGGTCAAAAGAATACAACACAATCAATTCAATCGATATTCGCAATCACAAACAAATACACAGAAGGCAAGAGATATAACAAATCTCAAAAACCAAACAAATAGAAAACATACCGTGGCTGACGAGACGAGCGAACGCAGCTGATCATGGATACAAAACGGACCACTACCCACTAGACTTAAACCCAGAGTCTACCCAAAGACATGCTCGTAAAACTGAGCTCTGATATACCAAGTTGTGACGCCCGGTTATTTATCTCGTTTAAAAACAGCGGAAAAATTAAAACTTTTTAAAACCTCACTTATAACCGGACTCACGCTGACACCTCACCTTAGACACCAAATAATAAACATAAACATGTATAAATAAAAACAATAATAAATAAAATCTAGTGTCTAAACATCAGAAAATAAAATACCGCGGTGGCCCCTATCCATGATCACAAAGCCTGCGTCGTCTCTCGTCCAGCCCACACAGCATCAGAAGTACCTACAAAAATACAGAAATATACACGGCAAGGTCAGCGTCTAATACGCTGGCAAGATTTATAATCTCCTACCATGTATCACACAAACATACAGTCATAGAACACAAAATAACCATCCGGTCTCAACTATCCTCGGACACACTGTCCTCCAGTATCCTAGACCTGTCATATCATCACTATAAAGCACTGGCCTAAAAGCCACACATGCTATCCATCATCAGAAACCGAACAAGACTAAGTGATGAGTTCACCGATCCCGATAGACTCGCAGTCAAATCCCCAGTGACACTCACTCACGAAGTCCAATCCCATACAAACGAACATATCAAATGTCGCTGATGGAGTCGACAATAGAATATCGCTGGTACACCCCAACGAAATCTATATGTCATCCAGGTAAGCAGACGGTGAAGCTGTCAGAAGGGCGCGACCCTAACTACAGGCGAACACCTCTGTCACTACCCGTTGGTTAGACTCAAGTCTGTAGTGACCCCGTCAACTACAAACCTCGGTCTACATGGATTAGACTACGCACCTCTGACATCCCAGATGCCAACTAAAAAGCACGTGCAAGGCTACGCATCTACATCCATGTTCGCCTCCCGTAGGGCTATCGGTCGTCACCGATGTACGTGTATAAAAGGCAACCGGCCAACACGCGTAAAACACAAAACTCGAAAGATCAAAAGACTCGAATCGAGTAAATCATAAAATCATGGATCACCTGATCCCAAATCAATCACCAGAAACCACATGGTATCCACCTCGGCTATACCGGCCATCATCGGTATCATATACCCATATGCACATATACAACAAGTATAATATATATCATCAATCAATACAATAACTAATAACCATTATCGGTGTCACGAACTCACATATACACATAATGTATATAATATCATATAAACTCAACAAGTATACAATACATACAATTCAATATCAAGCATGTATCATAAACACCAATCATATCCAACCATATACAATATTACGCTGATCATGTCACGATGATAAAATCGTGACTGGCCTCTTAAACAATCCCAAAAGATCAAAGGACAAACCCCGAATAGGACGAATATATTCAGCAATCGAAACTAGAGAAATAAAGGACCATTTGATATCTTCACGGAACAGATAGCTAGACAATGACAAAGTTCACTGCTTGACGAATCCGAAACTATATTATAATAGTTAATCGGAGTTACGGATCAAAAGTTATGTGCATTCGAAGTTCAGCATTGGAAATAACTAAAAACACTATCAGCGCGCAGTACCCGCGCGACGCGCGGACTGCCTCGAAATCCGTGCCACAACCTGCGATGGCCTCTCGTCGTGCCCTGGTCGTGCGATAGCGACACATCGCGCAACCGGGCTGATTTCCCCACCCGCGTAGTGCAGAAATATGCACATCGTCTTCTTCACGACATTAACGAAAATGCATATTTCTATACCCAATAACTTCAAGTCTCGGCTGCAACGGGTTAGTATAATATACCCAAAACAATCATATGAATCAGTAGAACCAAAGACATCCAAGTTGAACTACGAAATCAGGCCGAACACAAAATCGAACTATCCCGACCTCCATTAACGAAGTATGAAAAAGCTTAGGTTCTAGGATAATTACTTAACGATTTCCACAACATAATACATCAACGAACTCAGAGAATCGAAGGCTACAAAGTACGACCAGAAATCATGCCCAAATCATCGACTACAAAATTCACCTAATTTGAAGAATTCCCAGAACTAGAAAACTTGCCTCTATCTTGAACTACTTCGTCTTTAACTTTGTTCTCCAACTCCGTAAGGACCTTTTCTCTTCAAAAGCGAACTCCGATCGTCACCTCCAAGCTACAGCCGATCAAACCCTTTTTTCCTCTTTCTCTGTATCACTGTATGTGTAAAGTGTGTAGGAGTATGTAGTAATTATCCGTAAGCCTCCTTTTTTAATACTTCTTTTTCTTTTATTACATATTACTTTAGTAATATACAATGGTTAATGGGTTTGGATAGTTAAGTAAAAAGGTTGGGCTTATAATTGATCAATGGCCAACACAATACAAGCCCAAAACCAAATCATATAATTACACACTTAACTCTTCTACAACAAAATAATCTTGTAAAATTCATATCAATTAATTCAGGTCTCGAAATATTAATCTAAAAATATCTCAATGACCGATAAATTGATATGTCGATTTCAAAGTCAACGGTCAACACAAAATATTATATTTTAAATACTGAAAATAAAACGGGTATTACAGTTCCAGAACGGTCAAATCATAGCGTTTAATTAAAGGCAACGCATTCTCCATCCCAGCCATAGGCTTAAGAATGTTTGTTTTCAAACATAACCAGTACTGCCAAAAGTAATATGTCAGTAGTATGTAATAAAGTGTGACAGATCACCATAACATAATAGAAACTGTAAGTAAGATTCTTACAAGAATGATATAGATACATCCTCCAGTGTTCTTTGAAGTAGAATTCTTGATCATGTACACTTTCAGCTTCTCATTAAGGTATTTCAAAATTTCCTTCGCCCATGCATATTTAGCTATCTCGTTCAAATCCTCGCACGCTCGGACATGCTTCATACTAAGACTACCCATTCCATTGGCGAACAAGAACTTGATGCAGATATCAATAAGAACTAGGCGTGCCAAGTTCTGATCTCTCTCTTGAACATCAATGACACTCACAGGCACTTTGCGCAGTTCACGAGTTATTGCATCAGCAACGTCCGACTTCTTTATTGGTGACTTGCCCATTCCAAATGCTTCCACCACAAAATCAGAAGGTGGAGTACCTTTCTCTTCAATGTACTCTCCAGCACCGCTCAACCCGAGTATGTTTTCGACATCTTTCACAGAGATTCGGCCGTGTGTACCTCCGAATGAAAAGGATTCATCTTTGTGGTTGTAACCAGTTAGAATCATGCTGAGCTGTTTGTTTGACTTAGAAATAGTCAATTTACCGATGAAGAATAAATCGAACAAAGCTGCAAATGGTGTTTGGGAAATAATCCTTCTAACACCTTCCGTGATAGGGTTTCCTGTATCGTTATTGTACTCAGGAACAGTGCTTCTAAACTGAGAATTCTGCGAATCATAACAAAGAACACATCAGTCGATAAAATTTTCAAAAATATTATGCTATTAGTAGTGTGAATTGTAACTGGTAATATGCTTCAGAGTGTTATTGATAGTGTGAATCACCACTACTATCCAATTAGTGTTGAACAGTACACTACTAATAAATGTACAGGATTTACAATAGATTAGTTCCAAATAGTCATCTGAGAGTGTTATGGGTACCGTGAATTCACAATTTCATCCAATTATTACTGGAAAGTACACTAAACACTATCTGTGCAGTGTTTGCAATAGTTTAGTTCCATTAAGTAAGAAACATAGTACACAATCTTCTAACCAACTCTTAATCCAACACTGTTATAAGGGTTAATAAGGACTACATATAGGTATTCTCATATGACAGAGTTTGAGTAAGTTGATCTATTATGATTTATTAAACTATTTCTTCACAAACGACGAACAACTTATGCAACAACAACTATAAAACACAGTGACCATGGTTTGAAATAGATGATGAGGTTTGATACATTAAACTAGTTCACAGGTCTTCATTAGCTAATACTCTTGTATCAGGTTTACAGTATATGGAGTCGTGTTGGTAATGTATTTGAGAGTGTTATTGGTAGTGTGACACAAAACCTTTCCATCAATTACACCTGAACATTACAAAGTGGCAGTGTTCTCTATTTTAATTTCATAAACCCTGAAGCATTACACTGTCACTGTGAAGTGTTTGAAACAGATTCCTAGATTTTGCTTAGAGAGTGTTTTTGGTAGTGTGAAAATGGAATATTATCTAATAAACACTGAACTGTACACTGCCACAGAAAGCAAACTGATTGGCATAGGTTGGTTCCATTAACCCTTGGTACTAGAAGTAAGGTTGATATCTTATCATGTATAAAGCGATAGAAATTTTGGACATACCTTTTTATCAGCCAACCTTTCTCGTGCAAACTTGCCACGGCAGATTCCAACTTTTATTGCACTCTGGTACATAAAGAAATTTAGTCATACTCGTTTACACACTGTGTGCTTTGTTAATACATTCTCTGTTTTTTGTTGAAATTATTTGAATAGACAAATGAATTAAGTCAGCCACTTACGCGCTTTTTTTTCTTTAGAATAAAATCGTTAGATTGGAAATCGTCATCGCTTCCAATCACGTGTTCGGACTCCTAAAAGGAAGTAGAATCATACAGATTAGATTTTATGAATACAAAACATAATCATATGGCATATACCTTCTGCTTCTTAGCTATTTTCGGAGTGTTTATTCCAACATTGAATCGTTTCCTCTTCTGCGACTTTGTCGGCACCGGCCTGTTAGTATTCTTTTCCGCACGTTTCGCCACCTACGGTGTAATCATTAGATAGTTTGGAAAACGACAGACATTCAATGACTTATTCTAGACATAGCTTCAAATACCTTTTTAGTATCAGGTTGGGCCTCAGATGTAGTTGCCTCGAAGTCATTATTCAGACTACGTTTGGCCGATTTCAAATAGGCCTCTCTATTCTGAACCTTCTTTTTCAGCGAATCGGAACGAGTTGTCGGAGACATCTTCACAAGTCCTGTTTCAAAATAGAAAGTTTTAAGATACTAAATAACCAAATCAAGCATCGGCAACACATGGCAAAAGAACACTAAAACATAACCCATCTGTTTTTCAACATAAAACAACACAAGAAGTTGATTTTTTGATCCATTACAATGCTCTAACTGTTGAGAAAACGATCGAGATTGACACTACAGTTTCAACTACTCTCTAATTCGATTGATTGAAGTATTGTGTCCAACCAGAAAAACATGAAAATATTTGTACAGGATAAAAACATGAAATACATCTTCAAATTTGCAGAATTGAGACAATTGAACATTGATCTTTCAACATGAAATCATTTATACTACTACACTATTTCAATTCAAACATAAAAAACAATCGTTCGTGTTTAATCAAAAACCAAATCAGAAAACCCCAAATCAGGTAGGAAATCTATTCACACATTAATTTCAACTCACTGAAATTTAATTTAGAACACTTACCTTAACACTACGCCCCTTGGATCTCCGAGATTTAACACTGCAACGACGACGAAACCACTGCAACGATCACCCCGGCGAGAAGTAATTTCTGATTTCTAGGTTGCAGTTTTTAGGCGCGAGGATCGTAGTGTATTATTAAAAGCTGGAAGTATGGGATATGAATTTAATTGCTTAGCCGTTTTTATTTGGTAGTGTATTTGTTATATATGGTAAATGTATATTTAGTATCATCAATTGAGATACGATATAATTTGCTAAAGATGAAATATATTACATAGTGTAAAGGGCTGTTTAGGTAAATCTAGTTTTTTTTATAATTAGTGTAAAGATTGGTCTTAATGTGTGTTTTAGAGTAAGATATTTACCCTTTTTAAAAATCCCCCTTTTTTTTACATTTATTATAATTAGATATAATATATAAAACATATATTGCGCAACAAAAATAAAAAAATAATTTTTTAAATGAAAGATAATGCATATATTTATATTTTTACTTATTTATATCAAAAAAATCTATTAAATAGAAAAAATATATTTTAATATATAATAATGAAATATAAAAATTGAATTTTAAGATATTAATTTAATTAGTTGTATTTAACATTATATAAAAATAAAAAAATAAAAAATTAAATTAAATTTGGACATTCTGCCAAATGGCAGAATCTGCCCATATACAATTACCGTTTTAATAGTTGGAAAGAGGAGGGTGTCATAGGGCCATAGGGGACGTGTACAATTCATTTCAAATTTTGAAAACCAAAAAAAAAAAAAAAATACACGAAGATGCCTCCGAGAAAGGCTGCTGCCGTCCCCGCCGTTGAAGACGACGGATGCCCGACGCTGAAGCTCATGATGGAAAAGGGTCCTCTCTCGGGCCAAAGCAACGTCTACGGGCCCGAAACCCGGGTACAAATCGGGCGGGTCGTTCGCGGCAACACTCTGACCATCAAAGACGCCGGCATCTCCACCAAGCACCTACTCATACAGGCCGATCCAGATGCATCCGGCCGCAGACGATGGACCGCCACTGACCTCGGATCCTCAAACGGCACGATTCTGAACGGCGCGCGCCTCGAACCTTCCGAGCCGACCGACCTCTCCGACGGCGATGTTATCAAAATCGGGGAGCAGACGTCGATTACGGTGGCGTTCGAGGTTCGCATTGCCGGCGAGGTCGAGGTTAAGGCAACGACTGTGAGGAGGAACTTCAGGCGGGGCGTGAGGAAACAGGTTGAGGATTTGGGGGTAATCGATGAAGAATCCGAATTAGGGTTAGGGATTAAAAATTTGGGGCCTGTGGCTAAAAATGAGAATTACGTTGATTTGGATAATGAGTGTGGGGAATTGGGGCTTACTGGTGAAGGAAAACCCAGGGGAGGAAGGACTCGGGGAACAAAGGCTAAGGAAATCGAAAATGAGAGTAAGGAATTAGGGCTTACTGGTGAAGGGAAACCCACAGGACGAAGGACTCGGGGATCTAAAGCGAAAGAAGTCGGAAACGAGAGTAAAGACGAAGTCAAGGGCCCTGTGAATGTGAGTGTGAGGAGGACAAGAAGCTCGAGAAAGGAAGATAATGCAGCTGAACCCTTTATTGATTTGAGTGTTATAGAAAGTAAAAGGACAAGGAAGGGCACGAGAGGGAAAAGAAACGAGCATGTGGAGACGCTTGTAGTGGAAAAGGAGAAGGAAGGATTGAATGTGGAAGAGCAAAAAGTCTGCGAAGAAGAGAAAGTAATATCGGAAGTTGGGGTTCAGGAGGGGGAATGTTTAGAAACGGAAATTAAAAGGATACGAAAGGGCACAAGAGGGAAGAAAAACGAGCATGTGGAGACGATTTTAGTGGAAAAGGAGAAGGAAGGATCGAATTTGGAGGAGCAAAAAGTGTGCGAAGAAGAGAAGGTTATATCGGAAGTTGGGGCTGAGGAGGGGGAATGTTTAGAAACGGAAAATAAAAGGACAAGGAAGGGCACAAGAGGAAAGAAAAACGAGCATGTGGAGACAATTTTAGTGGAAAAGGAGAAGGAAGGATCGAATTTGGAGGAGCAAAAAGTGTGCGAAGAAGAGGAAGTGATATCGGAAGTTGGGGTTGAGGAGGGGGAAGTTTTAGAAACGGAAAATGCTACAGAAGTAGCAAGCATGTCTGGGGTTAAGGAAGGTGGCGTCGAAGCTGGAAACGAGGTCGATTTGGAGAAGATGACACTAGGGGAATGGTTTGATTGTTTGGAAGTTTATCTACCCAAACAAATTATTGATTCAACAGAGGAAATGCTTTCAGAGATGAGACGAAAGGCAGATAAACTGCATGAATTTTTGTCGCATGATGTTAGGGGAATGGTTTGACATTTTGGAATTTCGTCTACCTAAACAAGTGGAGAGATTGCATAAAACACCTCTGATGCTTTTTGGTAATTTCCTGTTTGTCAGAATAATCGGTATGATTCTCGAGTTTTCTTTGTGCTTATATTTTGCTTGGTTAACTATGTAGTTCTGTGGTTTACAGTTCAAATACCTTATCAGAAGTGATTTGCCATCTCCATTTCACATTCATTTATAAAAACAGTTGAAAACATCACATGAATCAAACCTTTACTTTCTCAGGACAAACACCACCTCCATATAATCTCAATCACATGAAACCCACCCATTTTACCTGAACTTTTTTTTTCCCGATATACATATCTGTTCTTTCATCATCTTCTACATAGAAATCCCAGAATAGGCATCAGAACAAAACAGAAAAAAAAATCATGGCTCAGCAAGAGAAAGAACATAGCTACCCACTGTGCCCAAACTCCTACAAAATTCTCGATGAAATCGGCCGAGGAACGTCCGCTGTCGTCTACAAAGCCGTATGCATCCCCAGAAACTCCTCTGTAGTTGCAATCAAATCCATCGACCTAGAAAAATCAAAGGTCACTTTAGAAAGCGTCCGTCGAGAAGCCAAAATCATGACCCTTCTCAGCCATCCCAACATCCTCAAAGCCCACTGCTCGTTTACAGTAGAAACATCTCTCTGGGTCATCATGCCATTCATGTCTTGCGGGTCCCTCCAGTCGATCATGGCTTCCTCATTCCCAGACGGCCTATCTGAGCCGTCCATCGCCACCATCCTCAAAGAAATTCTAAGGGCTTTATCCTATCTCCATAACCAAGGCCATCTTCACAGAGACATCAAGGCAGGTAACATCCTTATCGACTCCAACGGGTCGGTTAAGCTTGCCGATTTCGGAGTCTCGGCATCCATCTACGAGTCGGGCTGGTCATACGGGCCCGCGGGCTCGTCTTCGTTTTCCCGGTGTTTAAATGATTTGACCGGCACTCCTTATTGGATGGCTCCAGAGGTTATACACTCGCATACAGGTTATAGCTTCAAGGCTGATATATGGTCTTTTGGGATAACTGCTCTGGAATTGGCTCACGGGAGGCCTCCTTTGTCCCATCTCCCGCCTTCGAAGTCGCTGATCATGAAGATTACGAAGAGGTTTCGATTCTCGGATCATTATGAGAGGGCGAGGGGTAGTAAAGGAAAAAAGATTTCGAAGGGGTTTAAGGATATGGTCGGATTGTGCCTCGAACAGGATCCTTCTAGAAGGCCGTCGGCCGATAAGCTTCTGAGACACTCGTATTTCAAGAGTAATGCGAAGGGAGCTGATGTTTTGGTGAAGAATGTGCTGCGAGGATTGCCGGCCGTTGAGCAGAGGTTTAAGGCGGCTGAGGTCGATGGACGGCTCGGATCGTTGGGAAAAGTCGATCACGGAGATGATGATGAGGATGATGATCATGTGAGACGAAGAAGAATCAGTGGGTGGAATTTTAACGAAGAACAATTTGAATTGGATCCTGTTTTCCCATGTGATGACGATCAGAGAGAAGTCGCCGGAAATGTCACCGGAGGTGCGGAAAAGGAGGCGGCTGGTGGTGACGGAGGTGTGAATGCAGAAGTTTTGGAGAGTTTGATGTACATGAGGAGAAGTTTGGATGTCCAAAGGGAGCAGGTTGGGCAGATGATTGCTTTGGTTCGTGGTGAAGAGAATGTTGAATCGAATATTGAAGACGAGACTGTGATTGAGAGACTGAAGATGGATTTGGAGATTGAGAAGAAGAAAAGGTATGAGGCAGAGATGGAGTTGGAGTTTCTCAAGTTACAGATTTCTAAGGAATGTTAGTTACAGATTTCTAATGAGTTGTTCGAGTCAAAACTCGAGTTTGAGTTTGATAATTTCATCAGCTCGTAATCATAAACTAGCCGACCATGAGTAACATTTTACTTGTATCTGGCTCGAGAGTTCGGCTATACATTTATTCATTTATAATAAATGAATAAATTTATAAATATAAAAAAATGTGGCACGCATTTTATACACGTGTGTGATTAAAATAATAAAGAAGGGCAATATTTAATAAATACAGAAAAAGCAAAATATCCAACGAGAATTGAAATAATTTTTTATAATAATTAAAAAATGAGGAAAAAGTTGATGACACACTTTTATGCGGTGAGGAGTGTTGACAGCAGAAGATTCCTTTTTATTTTTTATTTTTTACTTATTTATTTATTATTTGTTTAATTATATTTGGAACAAAAATTAAAAGTTCGTCCAAGTTCGATTCATGTAACCACCGGTGGGACCCACGCACACCCTTCACCAGATTTCGTCTTTCTCTCTCCACAGTTAAAGTCTCTGCAGTTTCCATCTTTTTCTTTCGATTCATTCCCTCGCCTGCCTTTTTCTCTCCCGTACCGAAAATCTCTCTCTAAGAAGTTACAGTGTTTCTACCGCTGGGTAAACCGCCCATTTGCTCTCTCTAAGAAAAATCTATTCTCAAATTCGGTAGAGAGAGAGAGGGATAGGGAGAGAGAGAAAGTTGAATGAAGCGGAAGAGAAAGGATTCATTTATTTTGTGTAGGTGAAATGGTGCACAGAGTAATGAACTAGGGTTTTTAGGGAAAGGGTTGTAGAAGTAGGTGACGACTGAATTTCGAATCTCTGTTTTTTTTTTCGGGATTTTGTTTATGGGTTTTATGTTCTCCAATGGCGGATAATATAATCGGTGGGGTTTTCGATTCGGAGACGAAGAGACAAATTTACCCGCACGTGATGCACCGAGATAAGATCTGAAATTTTGCGAGGTAATTTTTCCTTTGGGGTTCGCTGAAATCTTTTACTGTTCGATAAATTGAGTGAAAATCTTCATATATGATATGTTGAATTCAGTGAAACTTCTGTAATTTGAACAGCTGGAGGATTTGTTTCTGTAAGATCGAATTTGCATCTCTTGACCTAAATGGATTGAGCTCTCAATGTGCTCGATGCAATGTCGAAGGCATTAGCATCTGTGCTTTTAGTATCTTTGCTCTTGTTGATTTCCCGATCCGTAGCCAATGACGATGACGACACGCGCTGCAACTGTGACGACGATGGCTTCTTCTGGACCATCGAGACGATTTTGAATTGCCAGAGAGTGAGCGACTTCATGATAGCAGTGGCTTACTTCTCGATCCCGATCGAGCTCGTCTACTTCCTCAGCTGCTCCACCACTCCTTTCAAATGGGTCATTGTCGAGTTCATTGCCTTCATTGTCCTCTGCGGGATGACCCACTTCCTCAACGGATGGACCTACGGGCCCCACCCTTTCCAGCTCATGCTCACCCTCACTGTCTTCAAGTTCCTGACTGCCATCGTCTCCTTCGCTACAGCCATCACTCTCCTCACCGTCCTCCCCATGCTGCTCAAGGTCAAGGTCAGAGAGTCCCTGCTCAAGAAGAAGACAACCGACCTCACATGTGAAGTCGCAAACATAACGAAGCAGAAGGAAGCAGGATTGCATGTAAGAATGCTGACTCAGGAGATACGAAAGTCGATTGACCGCCACACGATCCTGGACACAACTCTCGTCGAGCTCTCTAAGGTGTTGGATCTTCAGAGCTGCACCATCTGGATGCCTAATTCGAACCGGACAGAGATGAACCTGACCCACGACTTGAAAGGAAAGACGTTCTATGATAATTTTAACACTTCTATACCGTATGGAGACCCAGATGTGTTGGATATCAAGAAAAACAACGGGGTGAAGATACTCAATCGTGGGTCTGCCTTAGCCGTTGCCAGTGGATCTGGGCTGGGATCAGCGGCCGCGATCAGGATGCCGATGCTTCGGGTTTCGAATTTCAAAGGGGGAACTCCAGAGATGGTCCCGGCTTGCTATGCGATTCTTGTCCTGGTCCTTCCTGGTGGGGAATACAGGTATTGGGGCAAAGAGGAGCTCGAGATAGTAGAGGTGGTAGCTGACCAAGTCACGGTGGCTATCTCACACGCTGCGGTGCTCGAGGAGTTTCAGAACATGAGGGAGAAGCTGGAGGAGCGAAATCGGGCTTTGGAACAGTCGAGGCAGGATGCTTTGATGGCGAGCCAAGCCAGGGTTGCCTTCGAGATGGTGATGAGCAATGGGCTATGGAAGCCCATGCACTCGATTCTCGGGCTTCTGTCTGTTCTTCAGGACGAGAATTTAAGTAACGAGCAAGGCCTTCTTGTTGATACCATGGTTAAAACGAGTAATGTCCTGTCAACCTTAATAACCGACGTGATGGGAACTTCAGCTAAAGATAGGTCACCATTTGGGCTTGAAATTAGATATTTTCAGCTGCATGCGATGATTAAGGAAGCTGCTTGTCTCTCCAAGTGCCTTTGTTCTTACAGGGGTTATGATTTTGTTGTTGAGGTTGAAAAGTCACTGCCGAACTATGTGATGGGGGATGAGAGGAGAATTTTTCAGGTTGTTTTGCATATGGTTAGACATCTGCTCGATAGGACTAGAGGTGGGGGGTGCCTCACATTGCGGGTGTATTCAGCAAGCGGGAGTCAGGGTGGGTGCAATGAGAAGAGATGGGGCCACTGGAGATTGAACTCAACTGAAGGATATATTCATGCAATGTTTGAAGTTGGGATTCGCCATACGGGTGGTGCTCTGTCGGAACTGGATGTGCTGCTTCCTGTGATCCCGTATGGTGGGCATAGGTACTATGGAGCATTACAGGAGAGTTTGAGCTTTACAGCATGCAAGAAACTAGTTCAGGTAATGTTGGTGAGATCTGTTGGTTTGGGATTTTTTATTAGTGATATCACTTTCTTAATCTTTGTTTTTCTTTTCCTTTTTGTCATGAATAAGAATCTAGAATATTTGTAGATAGTTTAATCAAACAAATCTGATACAAAATACTGTTGTCGAATGATCAGTTTTCTGTTATATTTCGATGTGGCACTTTTTAAAAAAAATCTTCTATTCTTTATGTAAATATTTTATTCGTTAATGCAATTCAGTATATTACACTTTACATTTGCGAACACATTACAATTTCCCCCTTGATTCTAACACTGAATCAAGCAAACCTTAGGCGTAATATTTTTTGAGACAAAGTATTCTGTGCTGTCCTGTTGTCAGTGTTATCTTAAATTTAGAAGTGTATCTTTAAATTCTTTTCATTTTTCAGGTAATGGTTCTTTACTCTAGCTATATGTACTCCAATGTGTTAACTGTTAAATATGTCACTAACGATCTCGTTTTCATTTTAAAAAAACGGCAGTTGATGCAAGGAGACATCTGGGTAACACCTGATACAGAAGGTTTCGACCAAAGCATGGCCCTTATCCTGCGATTTCACATCCGCCCGCCACCTGTTTTATCTGACCCCATTTCAGAACAAAACAACGGGGAACCCTCTCCCAATCATCGCCTGCTCTCCAACTCCCTACTCAGGGGCATGAAAGTCATTCTAGCCGACGCTGACGATGTCAACAGAGCCGTGACGAAGAAACTGCTCGAGAAACTTGGGTGTGTTGTGTCTGCTTTCTCTTCTGGCTACGAATGCCTTAGCGCTGTGGGCCCCAGTGCATCCACATGCCGGATTGTGTTGTTGGATGTCCAGCTGTCCGATTTAGATGGCTATGAAGTGGCTGCAAGGATCAGGAAGTTCCGGAGCCGGAACTGGCCGTTGATCGTGGCATTGACGGCGTATGACGGGGTTGATATGATGGAGAGGTGCATGAGAGTTGGGATGAACGGGGTTATTCAGAAACCGGTGACGTTGGGTGAGATTTTGGACGAGCTTAACAGGATCTTACTGCAGCGCTGTTAGAATAAGCAGAAGATGAATATGTAACTTCCTTACTAGCAGGTCTTCCTGGACCTGTAATTCTGCGTAGAGACATTATATAATTTATAATGTGTATGTATAATGTAGTCGATAAAAAATGGTAATATAAAATTTTCATTTTCTTGCTTATGCGCGCTTATATGATCTTGTGAAATTGTTACAAGATGCGTGTTGGTACAAAATGTTTTGTTTGTGTAGAATTGCTATTCCAAAAACGTTTAGTGAAAAATGACGAACAATTAAACTACTCTTGCGGGTATACTGTATTTTACACGTAACGTTTACGTGGCACTTGTCATGATTTATGTGCGAGGGCCCCATTATCATTTATGTAACATGTTTGCATGTGTGAGGTGTCGTCGTCATCGGTCAAGTCAATTTCGGTGACTACACGTGATTGGTCTGTGTCTAATGTAAACATACACAACGTTGTTGGTGAATAAAATAATTGTGGTTGGTAAACCTTCCTTGGCCACCATACGGGTTGAACCTAGCCCTCTAATCGAACAGCTCCAAACCCAAACCCGAGCTTGATTTCGATCCCAGTCCATTGCCAGGTCCATGACGAACTGGGTTACTTCTAGAGTTATTTAATGGGCCCAACCCAATGAGCTTAAATTTAGGTTTTTTGGCCCAGATAGACGTGGCAGCCCATAGACTCTCTTGTTTTTAATTTTTTATATTTAAACACAGAGTGGAGTAATACTATATGCAATACCTCTTCAGAATGAGAGTAGATATACACAAATTCCTACCTGTGAGGACAAAAAAATGATGCCAATCACCTGTCTTAGTGAATTTAACAGTTTCATTTTAGCGAATCAGAAGTGAGACGCATTTCCCTCTTCGAGGGGTTCCTTCACACAAACAATGCTTCGTGAGTTACATGACCATCAAAAACGATCATTTCATCTCCAAGATAAAACACTGCAATCCGAGTTGTTAACCATACAAGAAATACAAGAGAACCCTGCACATTAGAAAACGAATCAGAATGGCCATGCCAGGGAACATAGCTTCTCTAAATAATAGTATTTGAATAGTTGGATAATGATTTCCGTTAGCTCTTCAAACGGTAAGTTTGAAAATAGCCTCTGGTCCTTGATGCTGGTTTTTGTAATTTTCGATTTTGTTGTTATCCCCAAATTAAAAACCAGAAATTCAACTGCACTATTTAGCATGTATGCAACATGACCCATTCCGTAAGCTAAAAGAAATGAATTGGGTCGCAATCCAACAAATTAGGGAGAAAAATACTAAAATACCCTGCTTTTGTGATGAAATATATGCTAGATGCAAGAAGTAGATGCTCACCTAATGATATAGTAGAGCACAAAGAAAGCAACCACAAAATATGCTGCGAGTTTGCAGATTCTCCTACTTGATTTTTTTTCAAACACCTAAAACCACACAAGATTAGATTTCACGAGATATAAAAATAAAAACAAAAAAGCAAATAAGAATGACACATGCACTTAATTAGAAGTGTGTATATTTTGTTTACCATTTTAAAACGATCCATTGTTCCAGACATTATTCCTCTGGATGAATCCATCTCATTCCCCTGCATAGTAGAAGAGCAACAAAATCAACACCACAAATTTGTTTGTAGAGTTTTCTAAATAAGACCAAGAACCAACATATCGTCACTGAATTAACATACCATTCGATCAAGCATACGATTGTGAGTATTCACTTCCTCATGTATATCTCCAGTCAACTGCCACAATCATGAGATCATGTAAAATAAATGTAACCTGATACAAATTGTCGATTCTATTTTCGAATATACACAAGCTTTAATTCATTCATACCATATGGAAATACCCCCAGGACAAAATTTCACCCAAACAAATACTGTACTAAAGTTGGATGCATATCCAACATTCAAATTGGTTGATTCAGTTCCCTCATATATATTCACTGTTTATTATCGATAATAAAGGATCATCAACTAAAGGAACTTTATATTTTCCCAAAGAAAGATAAGTAAATTAATTATTTCGTAAAAGGAAAAAATGCAAACATATATATTCTTGTATGTGAGGGGTGGGGTGGGGGTGCTCACTCTCTTCAAAAAGCTGACTCTGTCGTGCAAACTGTCCATAGTTTTTTCATTTTCATGATCATCAATACCGCTAGAATATGAAGAAGAGGACCTAAGACCACCCTCTTCAAGGCTATCCATGTTATCAAAGAGTGCAGCCCTTGAGGCTCGATTATCCCTGTGTGCAAAAAGATTATTAAAACACACAAGGCAGTATGGAATTGGTAGGGAAAATATGAGCATGAAAAAACCAAGTCGTTGAATATTTAAGGCCCTAAATTATGAAACAGAAAAATATTTGATCTACAAGTGACTACAAAAGTCTTTAAAATCATTTTTAAGATATTCCATTACATATTCCCATTGAAATTATCATGTTTCATCTTTAATTTCAGTACACGCGTTACTGATCACGCTCCTTTTAATTTTAACGTCTAACACACGTGAATTGGAATTACTCATGGTATTCATCTTACACCATTTTAAAAGAACATCCGTTTGCTGGATTTATTTTCTTTCTTCATACCCAAATATTTGAACTTACAACCAGATGCCATTGTTGCCTATAGAATATCTCGGGATGCCATTCCTTATACAAAAGAATGGAGTCCTAACTCACTCTAAGGGTCATTTGTTGTTAAAATTTAAAATGCTCAGACAATGAAATCAGCATGGCTTTTCCAAACGATGCCATAAATCTGCAGAGACTATCCATTTCGACTTTCGTCCAGCTCTAACTAATTCAAAGAATTTACAAAAATAGTTCGATATAACGAGTTGAACATCCATTTCGATTACACGCATTTGATTTATAAGAATGTCACCTCAGCAGAGAATGATAATGCATCTCGTTCAACTAAACCATCAAGCATATGAAGAAATCTAACCCTACCCCCACCCCACCCCCAAACCTCAAGCATATGAACTCCAATCCCATAAAACAAATCTATAAATAAATAAATAAATTCATCACATACACACACACACAGTGAAATTCACAAACACACACACACAGAGTGAAATCAATTTCAAAAACTGAAGAAATGATTACGAAAAGCACAGATTAAACATATGAAAAAACTCGTACGGACCTCCGGTAACTCATTATAAACAGCCGGAATCGACGAAACGGAGATCGAGCGAGGATCGCAAATGAATCTGTGTTCTTCGATTCAAAAGAATACCGACGATCGAGAATCAGCTGCTCCGCATCTGGAATTTATTAGAAAGTTGCACCGGCATTTCTGGTCCATTGCACCGACGTGTATTTGACTTTCTTCAGGTTTTAATTTCAGTAAAAAGCGCCGTCGCGATTTCTCTCTCGTTAGTTTTCTCTTCGATTACGTGCAATTTCGGTAAAAGTAAAAAGCGTTCGTCGCGATTTCTCTCTCGTTAGTCTCTCTTCGATTACGTGCAATTTCGGTAAAAGTCGCGTAATAAATTTTCAACTTTTTGCACGTTTGCCATGTAATTTGAAATCCAATCTTAATTTACCAAAATACCCCCAAATATGTATACACAAAACACAGAGAAGTGGAAACTACCATCTATGTTACAACTTACAATCATACAATCATACAAGTACAACATCCATCAGAGAGTTTCCGAACAACATTCAATCAACACCTAAACAACAATACAAAAATCAAGAACCGAACGAATCCTCGATCCGCGGATGCCTCTCCAAGCACTCGACAAAATCGAAGCTACTCGCACAGTCCAACAAAGCATTCTGCTGCTGTTCATACCGACATATATAGTTCAACCCCACGAGGACCCCACATATGGTCTCCTCCGTTTTCTCCCGGTCAGCAAAATACAGCGTCTGCAGCAAAAGCACGTTCGTCCTCGCCACAATCTGATGCTGCTCCACATTCCTCTCGCTTTGCCACTTGACCATATTGTGGGCCAGCGGGCTCAGCCAACCGAGAGTCCTGTCGAGCTTCTCCTTCCAATCATGTGCGAGATGGGCGTCGAAAATGGCCAAGTCCTTCGCGTAAAACTTCAGCTTTGACTTCAGAGTCTTTCTCAGGCTCATCGGGAGCATCTGGTAAAGATCGTCTCGGACTTCATCTCCGACCAGGTGCGGGTAGCGGAGGATCTTTTCTATGACGATGATCAGGTTCGCGTAGTGCAGGGCTAAAGCGGACCCCCCGACGGTCTGGGCAGGGGCGGAAACGAGGGGTTTTCCTAGTCCTGTCCTGATAATCGGTCGAGTTAAACTACTGGAGATAGTGATGACATCATTGTCGTCGTAACTAACTTTCGAAGATGAAGTGCTTAGGTTTATGCACTCCATGAAGAGCCTGCCCGGCCCGATGCCACAGGCGAAGTTGAAATCCTCGGGCCCGAACAAGTTTCCTTCACTCCTCGGCAGGGGCATTTTGGTCCTATTCGAAACCAAACTCGGCCTCCATCCATTAACCTTGCCGACTGCATCTAACCGGCCTGTTTTCGGGCCCAATTCTTGCCTCGCTCTAGAAATTTCACTCGAGTGGGAAACGTCTCCGAACACTGCGTGAATTCGGGCGTAAACAGTGCACACGGTCCGGGCCAAAAGCTCGACAACTTTGTCGTGAGTCCGATTCCAGAGTGAGAATTCTTTCAAATGGCTCACGACCTGCCTCTGCCAAATCAGCTTCTGGTCAAGAGCTTTCAGGCTTTCCTCGTGCTGACTCAGCCGGAGCTTCTTGGCGGCCGACTCGAGCTCGCTCAAGACCTCCATTTCTCGGTGCAAGCTTGTTGTCTGAATCACATACCTCTCCATCTTCCTCACCATCCCCTCCATGTCCTTCACCAAGAAACCCAGCTCGTTAACCCCAATAACCCCTGAACCGATGTCTCCGTACACGTGCTCGAAACCCTGAAGGGCCGGGACGCTGCATTTCTTACCCAATCGAGAAACCACGCCGGCTATTCGATTCAAATCGTCGAGTTTCTCCGCGAGGGCTAATTCGAGGAGGTGGTTCTCGTCGCCGGCGACGAGGGTTCTGACGGCCTCGCACTTCAAGATCTCGTTCCTCAGCCTCGACATCTCGCCGTCGGTCAGAGATCTGTGCAGATTCATGATGCTGGACATCACGTTAGCGACCTCGAACGACAGTATCCCGATGACGAGCTGCCTCTCCTTCGGGCCGTGTTTCTTGTTCGATGATTTCGTCAGGTTATTGTCGAGGTACAGAGCGGTCTTCAAGTTGCTGCTCACCTGGTTTCCGATTTTTAGAATCCAAGCCTCGACCACCATTTTCTGTTAGAGATCTGGAAAATACAGAGCGTCGCGGCTCAGATCCGAAATTCCGGCGATGGGTTTTGGTGAAGTGGGGTGCGATTCATCACGCAGTAGGTGCGGCGTGGTGAAGGAGAGCGGAGGGAAAAGAGAAAAGGTGAAAAGGGGGAGTTTTCCGATGCTCTGTTTTCTCCTGTGGGCGTGCGTGTGTGAGAGAGGGAGAGAGATTTGAAAATTGCACTTTTGGAAAAAGGGAAGTTTGAATTTGAAGGAGGTGATGATGTCTGCAAAACTGCAAACTTTCTGTGTAGTTTTGGCTTTAGGGTTTTTTAACTTTTTGTTTTTCCATTTCATTGACCTTCCTTTCATGGAAATTTGAAGGTGGGTGGTAGTAACTTTTTTTAAACATGGAAGTTGAAAAATACTTACATTGTATTGTTTGTATTGTGTTTTACTGTTTTTAGAGAAATAGATTCAGTTAATTTTTAGACTTGTAGTACTACTTACAAAAAATGGTAGTTCAAAATCATACCTCCTATGTAATTTTTTAAGAAAAAATATACGAGGAGAAAATAATTTTATTTTAACATAAAAAGTACAATGTATTTTATGTAAACAATGCAATTAATTCTTATACTATAATTTTCTTTGAACAAAAAAAAGTGCAATGCAATTAATTCTTATACTATAATTTTCTTTGAACAAAAAAAGTGCAATGTATTTTACGTAAACAATACCAAAATCTAAGTTAAATATAAAAAATATTCAATTTAAAAATAAATAATCATCATTGAACAATTAAAATTTATCATTTTTAAAATAATCATTGAGTAAAAATATAAATTATCATTTAGTAAGATATTCATTATAGGTAATATTAAGGTATGTGGCAGATTGGATTTTAATATTATTTTGAACACCTATTGTTTTTCACCTCATTTTTAGGGGTTGTATATTTTTTACTTTTTTATTTATTAGGGTATTTGTATTCTTTAAATACTAAGTAAGGGCATTTTTTTAAATGTATAAAGTCGTAAATATCCTTACGATAATATTAAACGATTTTTGTAAATAATATTACGGTAACACATATTAATTTATTTAATATTCACTAATATTAAACGTTACTAAATATATATAAATATATTTGCTTAAGATGTAAATATATTTGCGAAATAATATATTTGGTAAAATATATTTGCGCAACCATCCAGATTATATATATGTATATAATATCAAAATATATTGCGCAAACAAAATATATTTGCATTACATAATTTGGGTACATATGTATTTATATTATAGTTGTCGTTTTCAAACTAATTTTAGTTGTTAGTACTTTGATAGTTTGTTTTGATTTTAATATTGGTCTATATCTATGTATTTATATTATAGTTGTCGTTTTCAAATTAATTTTAGTTGCTAGTACTATGATAGTTTGTTTTGATTTTAATATTGGTCTATATTAATGATAGTTTTAATTTTCTTTATACTTATTTTTGTATATTTATGGTAGATTTCTAATTTCTAATTATATGATATTTATGAGAAATCTTTCATATCTATGATAGATTTCTATAATATTATTTTACATGATATTCATGACAACTTCTTAATATCTATGATATTTTTAGTTTGGTATTTGATTTCTATCAACTTCTTAATATCTCTGATAAGTTTTTTGTATTTGATTTCTATTAACTTCTTAATATATATGTTAGATATAAATTTCTTGTATTGTTTCTATGGGAAATTGTTGTGGTATTTCACTTTTTATATATATTCAATGAATGGATTGTTATGAACAAATAACTAAAATTTAACAATAATCTAAAATGATAATAATATTGAATAGTATTTTGACATGGGAAATATAGATCACTCCCATAGTATCCTGTGGGGTGTGAGTAGGGTTTTCGTCTCCAGGCCATGTATATTATGGGAGTGATTTGCAACCCTCGGCTCCCATAGTTTAGTGTGTAGTAAGGAATAAACGAGTGGCATTTTATAATACGATTTCTACCGTAATTTTGTGGAAAATTTGAGCGAGATATATTAGAAACATTTTTTTTTGTATATTAGGTTTTGATAAGTAGTTATTTTAATTAATACGAAGTACATTGAAAAGGTTAATAATGGAACAGTGCCCTATATCAGAATTAGGAAAAAATATGAATTATGAAAAAATATAGGTAGTAGATATAATACTACTGTTAGAGGTGCCCGATAGATAATTCCCCCTTCATTATATATTAAAGTAATCTTTATTAAGATTACATTATAATGAATATTATGTATACAATACTCCGTACAACATGTTGATAAGAAATTGTCTTTATAACCAGCAATTCCCTTTGGTTTTCTCAATTGATTTTACTCTTTCTTATTCTTATGTGGATCAAATGTTATGGACTATGTGAATACTACTATTTAAATAAAAATAATATAAGTAAAGAAAAAAAATTAAGTTCAAAAACTGGGATAAATAGTACTGCTACTTTCATTTCACAAAAGTTAAAAGACTATGATGATTGAGCAGAGATAAAGAAAAAAAAATTAAAATAAAAATTTTAAAATAGTTGTGACAGAAGTTTAAAAATAAAATAATATTTTAAAAGTAAAAATGCAAAAATATTTATTTACTTTTTAAGTTGTATATAATACAAGAAAAATATTTTAGAATAAAAATTAAGAATATTTATTTTTTATTTTTGAAAAAGTGATTATTGTGTATATAGTGTAATTAATTAATGACTTTATTTTTTGAATAAAAAAATATGAAAACAATCTTAATACTAATATAATTATAATCTTACTTAAAAAATCCATTCCCAAATCCAAAAGATGATGCCTAATTTGTCTTAATATGCCGTGGCCATGAGATTAAATAAAATATTATTTTTTATCAAAAAGTTAAAATTGTATTTTTATGCAAAAAATAATAATTCTGTATTAATTTTTTTATTTGTTTAGTAAAATTTAAATAAGTTTTTAAGTAAAAGTGTAAAATATAGTTTATGATAATGTAACTATAGATTTAGGACAAGTTCTTTTGGACCGAAACCTTCGGAATTGAACGAAACTTAAGCGATCTAAACTGAACCAACTAATTTGAACTGAACTAACTTAAGCGATCTGAACTGGATTGATTTTTTTTATAAAAATAATAATAATTTATATAAAAATTTAAATATTTTTTTTAAAAATATTAATAATATTATGACAGTAATTAAATTATATATTTAAAATTATAAATTGATTTTTTTTTAATTTATTTTGAAGCGATCGAACTGAGATTGTATATTTAAAATTATAAATTGAATTTTTTTTTAATTTATTTTGAAGCGATTGAACTTAAGTGATCTGAACTAAACTAAACTGAAATTAAGTCCAAAAGAACGAGTCTTTACAATTTAAAGTTCAATTTTTCAAATTATAAAACAAAATTAAAATAAAGTAATATAATTATATAAATAAATAACAAATAGTTTACCCCAAAGTACACGTTATTTTGACTTGGGTTGACTTTGGGTTGACTGTAAAGTGAAAATCCTGTGTATATGAAATAGCTCACAGACACTAACTAGTCTTATGCAACAATGGCACCACCCTCCTCTTTCCTCCTCCTCCTCATCATCCTTGTAATTTCTCTCCATCATCTTCTTCAAGTAAATTCTCAATATAATTCGTCTTTCGAACGGGCCGTCCTGTTGAGCTTGAATCAACATTGGGAAAATAACTTTTATTCACCACACGGCGTGGCTTGGAAATGGAACGGGAGCTCATCATACTGTGATTGGCCGTATGTCGTATGCAACGATGATATGGCGGTCTCGGGCCTAGATTTATCACACATAGGCCTATCCGGAACAATTCCGTCATCAATTATATGTCAGCTCCAATACCTCGTTTCTTTGGAAATGTCCGGTAATCACTTCACCGGACCTATACCTGCCGGCCTACGTGACTGCTCAAGTCTACAAGTACTGGACCTGTCGGGGAACCAACTGTCCGGAACAATCCCAGGTGAGATTTTTCTTTTGGAAAGTCTTGTTACTTTATCTCTGAGGGGTAATAGATTACACGGTATCATACCAACGACAATTCAAAAGGCAGTTAGCTTAGAGCATCTTGATCTCTCTAATAATCATAACTTAAATGGGTCGATCCCCGACGGTATCACATATCTAGACAATCTCCAGTATTTGGATCTATCCGTTAACTCATTCAGTGGTGAAATCCCAACACGATTGTTCAGTCTTCGTAGATTGCAATATCTGTCATTAGGTTACAACAATCTGTCCGGTCCAATGGTGAAAATAATTCTGGGGGAAATGAACAAAACAGATAATTTGGCATCGTTAACTACATTTAATCTTTGTGGCAATGCTTTCTCGGGAATGGTTCCTTATAAGTTTTTGAATGAATACTATAGACTAGGTAGCTGTCTTGATTCATCTAATATCTGTTCTGAAGAGGGGACTACTGATCAGAGTCTCCCAAGTTGCCCTTTTAGTCTGTGCTCTTATTGGATGTTTCAAGGATACGAAATGTGTACTGCTGGATATACGCACAAAAAGTCCTATACGCATAAAAAGTCCTACACTGTCGTTATAATCGTACTGGGAATAACTGCTATTGGGGCCATGGGGTTTGCATTACTTTGCTACTTGGCTAGAAAATGCATGAAAAATCGGAACTCTAGCCCTCCTATGAACAACGAACCCGAATGGAAGATAATTTCATTTCAAGGGTTGAAGTTCGAAACAACCGACATCCTCCCAAGTTTAACCGACGACAACCTGATCGGCCATGGGGGGTCCGGAAAAGTGTACCGAGTCTTCACCAACCTAAAAATGACTTATGTTGCGGTCAAAAGCATATCCATATCGAGAATATCAGACCATCGGGCCGAGAAGGAATTTCTAGCAGAGGTTCATACACTGGGTGCAACTTGGCATTACAACATAATAAAGCTTTTGTGCTATATCTCCGGCCCAGACGTGAAGCTTCTGGTGTACGAGTATTTTGAGAACAAGAGCCTTGATCGATGGCTGCACGGTAGTAGCTCAGTCACAAAGCTGGACTGGCCGACAAGGATGAATATCGCAATTGGAGCAGCACAAGGGCTTTGCTACATGCACCACCACTGCCCTATACCCATCATTCACCGGGACATCAAATCCAGCAATATTCTACTCGACTCCGACTTCAATGCCAAGATAGCAGACTTTGGACTCGCAAAGCTGCTCAACAAGAGCGGTGACACACAAACGGCTTCGGCTGTAGCTGGAACATTCGGATACATTGCCCCAGGTACGCATTTCATATTCGCAAATTCCTTTCCTTTCCTTTTTGTTTACTAATCGAAAAATTGCAAAACTCGACCCTCTACAGAGTATGCATACACGAGCAAAGTGAACGCAAAGAGCGATGTCTATAGCTTCGGAGTGGTTCTGCTTGAGCTTACAACAGGGAGAAAAGCTGTTACCCGAGGAGAGGACGTGAATCTAGGAGGATGGGCACACCTACAATGCAAAGACGCAAGTGCAACTTTCGACGCACTCGATGTTTCGATCAAGGAAGCAGCAGTCTACATGGATCAAATTATATCGGTGTTTCGACTGGGCGTCGTTTGTACCGCGGCGTCACCTTCCAATAGGCCATCCATGAAGGACTGCTTGCACATTCTTCAGAACTGCATCAAATAGCTGTAGTACAATTACTTGAAAGCTCTCTGATGGAATAGAATGAGTCATACTATATTTATTTTAAAAAATGACTCATTGATATTTAAATAAATATATGTTCTTGACTAAATACATCACAAGCCACAAGGTACTTATATTTAATATTGGGATGCGTCAAGCCACAAGGTACTTATATTTAATATTGGGATGCGTTGACTTGAGTTGACTTGTACATACAAATCTTATAAGAAATAACACAACACAAAAGACACTATTTGCTCAGGTAACAATGGTTTCACCCCCTTCTTCAAAATCATCATTGGTCTTTTAAAATAAGAACTCGTACTCCTAAAACTAACTAAAAAAGTTTGTTTTCGGGAATCAAAACGTGATTGTGGTCTAATTTACAAATAGTAATTTTAATTTGTGACTCACCTTGTATAACTCGAGCTTCAACGGAAAACTGACAACCCGTCACATTCGATACAAGATACTTATCTTGACCTCCTTTTTTTACACATCATTCTCATCCTTTTCATTATATAGAATAATACCTCCTTATCATCACTTTTTTTCCGGCTATAACCTTGTTCACGATACTCTTTCTTTAATTCATTTGTTCGAACAAAAATCTCAAACCCACATTTGTATGCATAAGAATACAAAAAAGCCACGAACTCTTCAACAGAAGGGAAAACTGTTGATAGTGAGAAAATCGTGTTCTCCAATTACCAACTAAAATAGAGATTTAGGGAATTGAGTAGTGAACAAGGCTATAGTGTTCTCTAGGATTTTTTTGGAGAAATGTGTAGATGTCCATAATAAAATATTACACATTCTATTTATAGAGAATATAAATTAGGGTTTTTAAAGTTGGTTAATGGGTCAAGCCCATTAATAAATCCGCCATTTAGCCCATCCTTCAGCCCATCCCCCATCCTCCGGCCCAGAGGTAGGCAGCTCGCATGCTCGGGAAGCCTAGCAGGCTGTAGATGGCCGTTTATTCCTTTCCTTGCTCTAGACGAGTTCGTCTGTAGATCTTTACTGAGCACATTTCCTGTTCGCCTCATTCTGTGTAATGGGGTCGGTAACCGAAAACTACACCCCGTTTGTTCGTCCTGGGGTATGTGGACGAGCACAAATCATCGCCTTTCGTAAGAAGGAGGGTTTCTCATGCTCGGGCTTCAGTCGAAATTTCTCCGCATAACAAAAACCATATTTACTTCACGAACAATAAAGTCATCTTTAAATCCAATGTCATTATTGAATAATTCAACCGCTTTTTCAATAACATTTGGTTCAACAATTTTACGATTAATTTCACTCGATGAACCAGCGATTGAATTCCACTCCTACGGAATGTTTAAGTCGAAATTGTTTCCGAATGGACGATTAAAATTCATTTTCAATGTTTTTTTTAAAGAAAATATCAGAATATTCAAGGTATATATTTAATTAAATTATTTAAAAACAAATTTTTTTTAACTAAAAAACTTTTTATTAAAAAGATCACTTTTTAAAATTATATTCACGTATATATTTATTAATTAAATTATTTTGAAACAAAAAATTTCTTAATAAAAATCGCAAAAAAAAAAAAATACAGTTATTAAGATTATATTCACTATATATATTTAATTAAATTATTTATAAATAAATTTTTTCAAAAAAAAAAAAAATTATGCAAAAAAATTAAATTTTTATGATTATATTCACTATATATATTTATTTAAATTATTTAAAAACAATTTTTTTCAAAAATAATAAACTCTTTATGCAAAAAAAATTATATTTACTCTATATATTTAATATATTTACTATATAAATTATTTAAATATAATTTTTTTCAAAATAAAAAAGTACTATCTCCCAAAAAAAATAAGATTTTAAAATTATATTCATATATATTTAATTAAATTATTTAAAAACATTTTTTTTTTCAAAATATAAGAATCTTTCCGAAAAAAAAGACTAAGGAGGGTGTATTCAATTAACACTCTGTAGGATTTTTATGGATTTTTAAAGTCTACGGGTATTCAATCCGGATTTTTAAAAGTCCATTAAAAAGTTTTTAAAAATCTACCGGTATTCAAAAGTTAATGGATTTTAAAAGTCAATGGATTTTAATTGATTTTATGTCCAAAATACAAAAGAATTCCATAATCTCTCATAAATACGGTGAGATTTCTATGAACTTCTAATTTATTATTAAAAATAATAAAACATAAAAATATATATAAAAACATAGTAGAATTAATAACAAAATTAAAAAACATGAAAAAAAATAAAAATAAAAAATAAAATAAAATTTTCAAAAAATAATATTACAATAAAATTAATATTAAAATTATAAAATTTTTTTTCAATTTTGGTCTCGATTAGTTCACGGGATTGAATGACCAATTCTCATTCGAACCCTCGATTGATTGTTTTCCAAGAATGTTGAGTCGGATATATAAGTCATGTATCCGGGAGGAACTTAAAACAAAGGGCACTCGGTTTTTTCACCCTCTTTTGATCTTGCAGCTATTTCAAAAAATTCCGATTCGTAGAGATTCAAATTAATAAATTTTTATTTAGTAAAAAATTATAAAAATAATTAAATTTATTTATCAAGTTATTTTAAAAAATATAACTATTTTTTAATTATATATTTTACTAGTTTAAAAACGGTAAAAATCCATTTAAATCAATAAAAAAATATTTAAAAAATAATTCACAAAAGTAAAATTTACATAAATTTATAAAAGAAAGTCCATCATACGAAAATCCATATATAAAGTCAGTCAAATTCTGCATAGACTCCATTGACTTTTTAAAGTTCAAAAAAATCCAAAAATCCTAATTGAATACACCCAAATCTCTAATTGCTTTTATTACCTTTGAGCACGTGGAAAAAAGAAAAATGAAAAACAACTAAACAAATAAATTCCAAATGTCAAAAGTTAATTGGCGTGGAAAAATGAAAAATGAAAAACAACTAAACAAATAAATTCCAAATGTCAAAAGTTAATTGGAAGTGTATTGAAAAGTCAATAAAACACTGTGTAACCCTATCAGCATCCAATAACAAATAGTTTACCCCAAAGTACACGTTATTTTGACTTGGGTTGACTTTGGGTTGACTGTAAAGTGAAAATTGTATATGAAATACTATGCTCACAGGCCACAGCCATTAACTAGTCTTATGCAACAATGGCACCACCCTCCTCTATCCTCCTCCTCCTCGTCATCCTTGTAATTTCTCTCCATCATCACCTTCAAGTAAATTCACAACATAATTCTTCTTTCGAACGGACCGTCCTGTTGAGCTTGAATCAACACTGGGGCAATAGCTTTTCTTCACCATACGGCGAGGATTGGACATGGAACGCGAGCTCATCCCACTGTAATTCGCTGTATGTCGACTGCGCGGATAACACGACGGTCACTGGCCTCTATTTATCACACACCGGCATATCCGGAACAATTCCGTCATCAATTATATGTCAGCTCCAATACCTCGTTTCTTTGGAAATGTCCGGTAATTACTTAAGCGGACCTATACCTGACTGCTCAAGTCTACAAGTACTGGACCTGTCTTGGAACCGACTGTCCGGAACAATTCCGTCATCAATATGTCAGCTCAAACACCTTGTTTCGATCGACCTGTCCGGAAACAACATAACCGGACCTATACCTGCCGGCCTACGTGACTGCTCAAGTCTACAAGTACTGGACCTGTCTTGGAACCAGCTATCAGGAGCAATCCCAGGTGAGCTTTTTGTTTTGGAAAGTCTTGTTACTTTATCTCTGAGGGGTAATAGATTACACGGTATTATACCAACCACAATTGAAAAGGCAGTTAGCTTAGAGAGTCTAGATCTCTCTATTAATACTAACTTGAATGGGTCGATCCCCGACGGTATCACACATCTACACAATCTGAGCTATTTGGATCTATCCGTTAACTCATTCAGCGGTGAAATCCCAACACGAATATTGTTCAGTCTTCGTAGATTGAAATATCTGTCATTAAGTAATAACAACCTGTCCGGTCCAATAATGAAAATAATTCTGGGGGAAATGAGCGAAACAGATAATTTGGCATCGTTCACTACAGTTAATCTTTGTGGCAATGCTTTCTCGGGAATGGTTCCTTATAAGTTTTGGAATGACTACTTAAGAGGTAGCTGTGTTGATGCATCTAATATCTGTTCTGAAGAGGGGACTACTGATCAGAGTCTCCCAAGTTGCCCTTTTAGTCTGTGCTATTATTGGATGTTTCAAGGATACGAAATGTGTACTGCTGGATATACGCACAAAAAGTCCTATACGCACAAAAAGTCCTACGCTGTCGTTATAATCGTACTGGGAATAACTGCTATTGGGGCCATGGGGTTCGCATTATTTTGCTACTTTGCTAGAAAATGCATGAAAAATCGGAAATCTAGCCCTTCAATGAAAGACGAACCGGAATGGAAGATGATTTCATTTCAAGGATTGAAGTTCGAAACAGCCGACATCCTCTCAAGTTTAACTGATGAAAACCTTATCGGCCATGGGGGGTCTGGAAAAGTGTACCGAGTTTTCACCAACCTAAAAAGGACTTATGTTGCTGTCAAGAGCATATCATTTTCCGAGATAACGGACCATCGGGCCGAGAAGGAGTTTCTAGCAGAGATACACACACTGGGTGCTACTTGGCATTACAATATAGTTAAGCTTCTGTGCTACATCTCAGGCCCCGAAACTAAGCTTCTCGTCTACGAATATTTTGAGAATAACAGCCTTGATCGATGGCTGCACGGAAGTAACTCAGTCACGAAGCTCGACTGGCCAACAAGGATGAATATTGCCATTGGAGCAGCGCAAGGGCTTTGCTATATGCACCATCACTGCCCTATACCAATCGTTCACCGGGACATCAAATCCAGCAATATTCTACTGGACTCTGATTTCAATGCGAAGATAGCAGACTTTGGACTCGCAAAGCTGCTCAACAACCGCGGTGACACACAAACTGCTTCAGCTGTAGCTGGAACTTTCGGATACATTGCCCCCGGTACGCATTTCATATTCGCAAATTACATGTCTTTCCTTTTACTTTACTCATCGATATATTGCAAAATTCGACCCACAGAGTATGCATACACGAGCAAAGTGAACGCAAAGAGCGATGTCTATAGCTTCGGAGTGGTTCTGCTTGAGCTTACCACAGGGAGAAAAGCTGTTACCCGAGGAGAGGATGTGAATCTAGGAGGATGGGCACACCTACAATGCAGAGATGCAAGTGCCACTTTCGACGCACTCGATGTTTCGATCAAAGAAGCAGCAATCTACTTGGATCAAATCATATCGGTGTTTCGACTGGGCGTCGTTTGTACTTCGGCATCACCTTCCAATAGGCCATCCATGAAGGACTGCTTGCACATTCTTCAGAACTGCAGCAAATAGCTGTAGTACAATTACTTGAAAGCTCTCTGATGGAATAGAATGAGTCATACTATTTTATTTTTAAAAATGACTCATTTTTATTTAAATAAATAAAAATGGACATCACAAGCCACAAGGTACTTATATTTAATATTGGGATGTGTTGACTTGAGTTGACTTGTACATAAAAATCTTATAAGAAATAACACAACACAAAAGACACTCTTTGCTCAGGTAACAATGGTTTCACCCCCTTCTTCAACATCAGATAAATACAACAGGAAAGAAGCAACCTAAGACAACCAACGTTAGTTTACTTGGCATGCACCAGAAAAACACCTGGGCATGCACCAGAAACATGTCTCATTGGCAAGCTAAGTTTTCCTCACTAAAACAGTTTGAAAGTAAGAAAAGCTTGTAACATTTCATATGGAAGCTTAAATTCTTATAGGCAGAATGCAGTCTCGAGTAATTGTTCAACACAAATATACGTAGATTTCAATTTTTCGATCATTATAAATTTATAATCCAGGTTCTTTGTCATTATCCTATAAAAGCTTAAAATCTTATATGCGGGAATGCCATCTCACATGATCAACACATCTATCAATAGATTTCAAGTTTTTGATCATCAAAGCACTAAATCATGAATGACGGTACAAAATGACTAAACAGTAATCGAACATCAAGCTTTCTTTTACCCTTTGGCTCTTTTGTGGACCATACTCAGCACTCAGCAGGACTGAAAGCATCGTAATGGGATTAATATCTTTGCCCAATCTCATAGCGTAAGACATTGTACGACTGAAACAAGATCACGGCATCATCAAAATTTTACGTTTTAAGTAACAAATAAGTTATTCACTGGTACAAATAATTAGACAGTATACATTTACAAGAAACTATGACCTGTCTATTATCAGGTACTTTAACAGCCAGATATATGATTGAAGAATGAAGTTTATTTCTTCAAAAAATGTAAGTGTTCTTGTGCTCATGCAAGAACATATCCGCAGTAGTTCTTATGTTAATTTTTAAAGTGTAATAGAAAAAGCTTAGAAATAATTTTACCATAATCTAAATATGACCGTGTTATACAGATAAAGTTTCTGGCGATCAAATATCAATATTTTTTTTCTTAAATCCCATATATACCTCTCCATGATTCTGGGGGATCCTCGTTGCTTTAGCAATTTTTTCATCAATCTGACCCAATATACCAGATTTGTGTACAGAGGCAATAATAAACATCCCAGAACTAAAAAAAGAAAAAAAAAACATCATGTTTATGAAATCTACCATTAAATTCCAAATGAAATCAGTAACCACCTTGTGATACTTGAATCCTGCTCACAAACTTTTAAGCGGTCCATTACTGAAAATACTTTTTAGGGGAATAAACCAAACAGATATTTCACGACGTTACTTCGATTTATATCATAATTTAGCACCGTTTAACTACACTTTATCTTTGTCACAATAATTTCTCGGGAATGATTCCATACAAATTTCTGAATGATTACAACAATCTGTCTGGTCAACTGCCATCATATATAGATATGAGAATGTTACTGTGTCTCTGAATCTTACTCACAACCGTTTAAGCGGCCCGGTTCTAAAGAGCTTTATCGGCGATATAAACAAAACAAATTCACGGTACTTGGATTTATCTGATAACCAGCTACGTGGAGATATCGAATACATTTCTCTTAATTTGATAAATATACTCTAATATAGAGAGGGAGAGAGAATGTTAATTCAAATAATTATATTGATAAATCTGATATTAAAGAGAATGTTAATTCAAATAATCATATATTGATAAATCTGATATTAAATTACTATAGAGTATTAATTTATAGATTTTTTGCGGTGTGTGCTTGGCCGATCAGCTGAGTATTTCCATCTGCAATGGAAGCGGATTTTGTGCTCAGGTCCTGCGACAGTCGAAGCATCTAACAATGTCTTCCAGGTCACAGGCTCCCAATGATCAGCAGCAACACTCTCGTCGAAAACTTCCACCTTCACTTCCTTAAGATAAGATTGGCCAAACACTCTTTTCTTCGGAATGTAGTCCTCACCGAGTTTCTTCAATCGACTGGAAACAAACTTCTCTAGGCTCTCTTCGTAACCAGAACACCAGTATACAGTTATCAACAGAGGGCGACATCTCCAAAGTAAACCGTTCCAAAACAAAGAACTCCCGAGGCATGAACTAGGAATCGTCAAGTCATCGAGCACAGGTCTGGGTTTAATAGGATAATTACGAGCATTGAAGGTACACTCCGAGCTTCCCAAAAAGGAAAGATGGAACGAACATTTTGAACCCTTCATTGCTCTTAGAAACAATTTCAACGGGAGGAACCAACCAAGGTTGAGACCCTTCGAGCATCGTGTGTATATACGAGATTCCCATTGCCCTGAAACAGTAATAATAGACACTGAAGGTATGTAACCAGTGGAACAAGTAAACACGCGGAGATTAGGAACTTCGATCCTTGCCCTAAACTTTATTATTTGATCAACGGTTATGCACTCAAGCGAATGACTAGAGATTCTTATCATCTTCCCGCTCAGGCAGTGCGACAGGGTCAAGTCTCTAAGGCGAGGAAACGCGGACGAGAAATCACGGAAAAACAAATGGTGGACTTTCACGCGACTCAACATCAAATTCGTGAGATTCTGAAACACACACTGTTCTCCAAACCCTTGACCCAAATCCAAGAATCTATGTTGGTAGTTTAACAACAGGCACTCGCTCAATCTCAAATCCTCAATCAAAGGGCAGCTCGAAACGAGTATTTTCTGAATCGCATCGCCTCGGGCATACACGCGGCACAAATCGAGCGATTTGAGACCAGAGCAATTCACTCCTCCGAGGTCAATTAGGCATTTGCTGCCTTTCAGAGATAATCGGACGAGCTTTCCGGAACCAAGCACTTCGACTGGAAAAACGAATTTCTTCTTAACGTCCCCTTTCGACATGAATTCGACATCGATATCGATAGCGCCGAATTCGATCGCTTTCTGAACGAGTTCGCCGGCGACCGAACACCTGTCGCCGTCGCCGCTTTTCAGGCACAGCTTGAATGTATCGATTCTTAGGTTTAGTTCCTCGTACCTCTGCATCCTCTTCCTCGCGAGTTCTGGAAATCGGTCGGGCTTTCTCTGGATGAAGTGGCGGTAATCCAAAACGACGTCGGCGCGTGTTAACCAAGCGGTGTTCCAGGATTTGGATACGGCGGCCGTTTGAGCAGCTTCTTTTATACTGAGGCGAGATTGAACGTCTTGGATGATGGCTTCGGGTAACCGAATTTCGCAGATCCTTTTGCCCCTTCTCTCCATATCGAACACTGAGATTATGAATTAGGGTACTAATTCATAATTGTCATTAATTCAATTCACCATACATTATTGTAAATACAGTAAAAGTGAACAATTTCAATTCACCAATTGGGACATTAAGTGTGAACATAACAATATTTTGGTTAACAGATCGATGAATCATTAAGCAATCTTTCTCCACACAATTCGATCGGTAAAATAAAAAAAATGCAAATTCAATTAATACATCTCTCATAGTCTTGTACCATAATATATGCATATAAAATTTATCATCATGTTACCAATTACGTCGTAAATTAGCAAATACACACGCACGACAATATTTATCCATTATCAGAAATTTTGATGGGCTTAACCGATTTCAATATAATTATCAGACCTACAAAAATCGCGACATCGAGATCAATTTGCAATTAACATTAATCGAAAAATCATGAGTTTATAAACCATGCTCGGATATACATGTAAGTTTTCACACGTGAAATAGTGTACTAACCTTGATCCCTCAGATCTATTAGGGTTTTCGATTAGGTTTATAGAGATGATATTTGTAGGGTTTTTTTATAGGGAAAGAGAAGACCAGGGAGAAGACGCACGTATATTAAAATTTAATTTAATTAATAAATTAAATTCCTAAATTACCATACTTATCTTATTATTTAATTAATTATTTAAATCATTAATTAGATATTAATAAATCATAAATTAATATCTTTATATATATAATACTGGGGGCGATCGTCTTGCCATGCATTTTTTTGTTATGATAGAAATTTGCCCTTAAATTTGCGAACATTTTTTGTTATGATAGAAATTTGTATGTTTACATCGCCTAATATACAGAGTGATCATGACTAATGCGAAACTTGTAACGACGAGTTAGGTATAGGGTTTATCCAAAATAACATTCATAAGATTGCGAAACAAGTCTCAGATTTAATTCAACCTTTAACTTTTTGTGTCGTGGAACTTTTGGACGAAGATGTTATCGTACAGGTCCTTGTCCTCGAAATCCCTGAAGACGTTGCAGCAGACAAGGTGGCCTTTCTTGTCGGCCCCGTGCATGTAGACCGCCTTCTCGAGGCCTTGGGCAATTTTGGCATCACCCTCCTTCTCCTTCAGGAGGAGATTTTCGATCTTGAACTCCTTCTGCAACAATTGAAACTGATGTTACGTATTTTATATATATATATAGGAAACAGAAATTAAAACCTTGAGGCGTGATATCACTATCCGAAAAAACAATATTTCCGACTATATGGAAATTTGTTTAGCAGGATACAACAAGGCTCAATTCTTCTGAGAAATAAAAATTATATACAGAGACTATATTATTTGCTTTATATTTTTTTGTGTATCTTTCTTTCTGAGCGTAATCATATATTTATACTCGCAGAAGACAGCAGTTGAGGGACGCAACGTTTAGATTATATCAGGGGACGCAACCTTCAGATTATATCAGTTTATCAAACTTTATCTGAAATAGAAGCGTTTACAATTACATCTTATATGTTTTATTTATTTTATATCTGTACTAAAACTGATATAAAATATTTATTTACGTAAAATTATTATATAATTTATTTACGTAAATATAACAGATATATATGTATTAAAACTGATATTATTTATTTACGTAAAATTATTAAATAATTTATTTACGTAAATATAATAGATACAAATTATTAACAATCCCCCACTAATTTGTATAATCTCTACTTTAAATATATTATGAATACAAGAAGGTATCTTTCGATTTGGACCTCCAATTAGTGTATATACTTTAAAATTTAACGAAATTATAGGTATTCTAAAGATTTGAACCTTAATCTCGTAAATGTTAAACCGAAAGTATAACACACATAATATATTCATTATTTTATTTCTCAAAAGATTTTTTTAAGTAACCTTAGCACTATTATATATGGCCATGTGCTAATCCTGTCACTTTCGTAAACATTAATAGAATATCACAAATTCTAATCGAAGCGGCACCACTTCTATGTCTACGTAGGTAAAGTCTTTATTTTATCCCAATTGCTTTAGACTAAGACTTTATTAAGAGCAATATGCTCATCCTTTTCTTCTTGCAATTGTCACCACTAGTTTTAATCGTATTGTTTTAAAATACACTAGTGCTATCAAGCACATTACTATGACTTGTTATTTACCCATTGAACTTTATCATTAGTTTTTACTAATTCAAAGTTGGGTTCCCATCATAGGTGCTTAGTCCCATATTTTTGGTCGTATTACTCACTAATTCTCTTGATAATCCTTTAGTGAGAGGATCTGCTAAATTTTTTGCGGATCTTACATAAATAATTGTAATTACGCCTTTTGTAATTAAATCTCTTACATATGAGTGTCTTAAACCAATATGTCTAGATTTTCCATTATATATGTCGCTATATGCTCTTGACATTGTAGCGGAACTGTCACAGTATAAAGATATAGCAGACATGGGTTGTGGCCACAACTCTATATCGATTAACAAATTTCTTAACCATTCTGCTTCTTTTCCTGCTGACGCAAGGGCTATAAATTCAGATTCCATTGTGGAATGTGCTATGCAAGTTTGTTTCTTGGATGACCAACTTATAGCTCCTCCTCCTATTGAGAATATCCATCCAGATGTAGATTTTCCCTCATTAGTACTTGACATCCAACTTGCATCACAATAACCTTCTAGCACATTTGGAAAATTATTATAAATTAATTTTTATCATCTTAGTCTTTTTAAGATAACCAAGAATTCTTGCAATTACTTTCCAATGATCTGTGCTAGGTTTCGATGTAAACCTTGACATCATACTTACGGCAAAACTTATGTCTGGCCTTGTGCAATGAGTTAAATACATTAAACTCCCAATTGCACTTGCATATTCTAGTTGTGCAACAACTCTTCCATTATTTTCTAGCATTTTTATGCTAGGATCGATTGGTGTACTATTTTCTTTGATGTTAAGATGCTTGAATTTATCAAGTATCTGATCAATGTAATGAGTTTGATTAAGAGCATAACCATTTTTATGTCGATTAACTTTAATACCCAAAATAGTATCAACTTCATTTAAATCTTTCATTTTAAAGACCGAAGTTAAATACTTTTTAGTTTCTTCAATTCCATTCATGTTAGTGCTAAAGATTAACATGTCATCGACATAAAGACAAAGTATAATTTTATATTTACTATTCATTTTGTAGTAAATACATTTGTCGGCATCACTATGCCTAAACCCATTTGCCATAATGGCTATATCAAACTTTTTATGCCATTGTTTAGGAGCTTGTTTTAGTCCATAAAGTGACTTAATTAATTTACATACTTTGTTCTCATTTCCAGGTAGTACAAAACCATCTGGTTGCTCCATATAGACTTCTTCAGTTAAGTCACCATTTAAAAAAGCTGTTTTAACATCCATTTGATGTACAATTAAATTATAAATTGATGCCAAAGAAAATAATAATCGAATAGATGTTATTCTTGCCACTGGTGCATAAGTATCGAAATAATCGATTCCTTCTTTTTGTCGAAAACCTTTTGCTACCAGTCTTGCTTTAAAAGTTTGAATAGATCCATCTGTATTATACTTCTTTCGAAATACCCATTTACATCCTATTGCTTTTGAACCAGGTGGAAGATCAACTAGAACCCAAGTATTATTTGACATTATAGAATCAATTTCATCATTAATTGCTTCTTGCCAAAATGATAAATCTCTTGATGTCATAGCTTCTTTGAAAGTTTTAGGTTCATTATCAATATTTAATATCATGGGTGAAATATTTTGAACTTTTTCTCTAGTAGTTTCTACTAGAAAAGTGATTGAATCCGGTGAAATAAAATCAGGACCAAAGTCCTTTGCTTTTCTTATTCGTTGACTTTTTCGTGAATTTACACTTAGATCGTTTTCATGGTTTTTCTGTTTGCCATGATTATTTGATTCATTTGTTTTTCCATCATTTAATTCTTCTTGCCTTTTATCTTCTATGATAGGCTCAACGACATCATGTAAGAATCTATTTTCAAAAAATTCCACTTGAATGGATTCCACTATTACATTAGACTGTAAGTCCAATAATCTATATGCTTTAGAATTTTGAGCATAGCCAACAAAGACACTTTTAATGCCCCTTGGTCCTAACTTTGATTTATTAGGACCACTAACTTTATAATAAGCTATACAACCCCATACTTTAAAATAATTTAAGTTGGGTTTTCGACCGTTATTCCAAAGTTCATAAGGGGATGCATTAAATTTTTTAAACGGAATTTTATTATATAAATGACATGCCGTTAATAATGCTTCACCCCATAAATAAAATGGCAACTTTGCATTCATAAGCATTGAATTTACCATTTCAACTAAAGATCGATTTTTTCTTTCGGCCACACCATTTTGTTGAGGTGTATACGGGGCTGTTCTTTGATGAATAATTCCATTGTCTTCACAAAAATTGTTAAAGATTTCTGGAAAATATTCTCCCCCTCTATCACTTCTAAGCACTTTGATTCTTTTGCTCTTTTGATTTTCAACCAAAGTTTTGAATTCTTTAAATTTCTCAAAGGCTTCATCTTTGGTTTTTATTAAGTATACATGAGTATACCTTGAATGATCATCAATGAAAGTGATAAAATATCTCTTTCCTCCTCTTGTTAATTGGCCATTCAATTCACAAATATCCGAATGCACAAGTTCTAATAATTCACTACTTCTTTCAACTTTGGAAAAAGGTTTCTTAACCATCTTGGCCTCTACGCAAATTTCACATTTTTTATTTAATTCTTTTTTACAAGTAATATAGCCATGTTTAGACATATAATTTAAACAATTAAAATTTAAATGTCTTAATCTAACATGCCATAAATAAATAAGAAACTCGACGATATAAGCAGAATTATTTATTTTATTAATAGACAACTTAAACATGCCATCACAGTAGTAGCCTTTTCCTACGAACACATTTTTATGAGTTACAATCACACTATCAGATTCAAGAACAATTTTAAATCCCTTTTTGCATAGGAGAGTCGCCGAAATCAGATTCTTGCGCAAGTTCGGAACATGGAAAACATTCACAAGAGTGAGCTTTTGACCGGAGGTAAAATACATTTCCACATTTCTTTTTCCTTTGACTTTGGCAGAAGCATGATTTCCCATGAGAACATCTTCAGGCTCTTTCATCTCAGTATATGTTTTAAACATATTTTTGTTGTTGCACACATGAATGGTGGCACCGGAGTCGAGCCACCAATCTGGAGATTTCTCTACAGAGGCCATATGAAGCTCTTGTATCATTGCAACAAGTTCATGTCCACCATCGTTCTCTACCGCATTGGCTTGATTGTTCCCGGAGTTGGAACTCTTTAATTTTTCAGCATTAATGCGGTGTCGGCAATCTTTTATGAGATGTCCTTTCTTTCCAAATAGAAACATGGGAGATTATTTTTAGAATTCTTAAATTCTTTCTTTTGTGTCTTCATTTTGTTCTGATATTGGCTCTTTCCAATGTGGCTACTACTTGGTTTACCAGCCGAAAACTTTCCGGAGACGTGATGAATTTTAGCACCTAAGACACCTTTGTCTCGAGCACGAGTTTCACTTTCGATTTGCAAATGAGTGATGAATTTTTCAATAGTGATGCTTTCAGAAGAGTGAAGTAATTTTCCTCTATAACTATTCCATGTGGGTGGTAATTTTGAAAGAATTGCCCCCACTTGAATAGCATCCGGAATATTTATTTTCAATTCACTCATTTGCGAAACCAAGATTTCTAATTCACGTACTTGATCCATGATCGGCACATTTTCAACAAACTTGAATTCAAAAATATTTTAGTGCTAGAAATCGATCCATACCTTCCTTCATGTGTTTATATTTTGATTCAAGTGCAGCCCAAACTTCTTGTGGTGTCTTTAAATTTCGGTAGACATCGTACAGCCTGTCGGTGAGTGAATTAAGAATGTAACCTCGGCATAGCATTTCGTCAGACTCGCGTTTTGCTTTTTCTGCAGCCAAACTCGCCTTTACGTCGTCTTTATCATCGTCTTTAGGTTCTGGAATTGGCTGCAACATTGGATCCAAAAGATAGTGGAGTTTCAAAGAGAGTAGGAGCCACGTCATCTTATCTTGCCGCCGGGGATAGTTCGTCCCATCAAAACGGTCGAGTTTGATGGAATCCTTCTCTTGGAATTGCACCTTCACGTTGTTGTTTGATTCTGTCGCCATTATAGAGATATTGTTTTTTCGATTGTTACGTATTTTATATATATATAGGAAACAGAAATTAAAACCTTGAGGCGTGATATCACTATCCGAAAAAACAATATTTCCGACTATATGGAAATTTGTTTAGCAGGATACAACAAGGCTCAATTCTTCTGAGAAATAAAGATTATATACAGAGACTATATTATTTGCGTTATATTTTTTTGTGTATCTTTCTTTCTGAGCGTAATCATATATTTATACTCGCAGAAGACAGCAGTTGAGGGACGCAACGTTTAGATTATATCAGGGGACGCAACGTTCAGATTATATCAGTTTATCAAACTTTATCTGAAATAGACGCAGCGTTTACAATTACATCTTATATGTTTTATTTATTTTATATCTGTACTAAAACTGATATAAAATATTTATTTACGTAAAATTATTATATAATTTATTTACGTAAATATAACAGATATATCTGTATTAAAACTGATATTATTTATTTACGTAAAATTATTAAATAATTTATTTACGTAAATATAATAGATACAAATTATTAACAACTGAACCCTAAATTTAAATATAAAATCGTGAACAACAATTGAAATCAACACAGCAAAAAAATCAACGGAATTTGACGTGATGGCTAACCAATGAGAAACAACGGCAGTGTCTAACGAGGCCATAGGTAGAGGAGCTTCAATCACCTAAACGCATAGAAAGAAATGATGCAACTGCTAAACTGTTAACTGGAATATCGGGAAACATGGCATATGATTACATACGTACCTCCTTGAAATCAACATTCGTTTCTATAATGTACAATAGGTCCTTGTGCCCCGCAGCTCTTCTGAACCGCGAGAGGTCTCCAAATGCAAATCCATTGTTGATGATGATGTTGTTCGAACCAGAAACAGAGAACCCAACCTGCATATTAGTGCTAAAATAGTGACACGCAACTAATGGAACAATCTAAGGGTTTGAGTTCCAATCTAAGGGTTTGAGTTCCAAGCGCTTACAAATAAATATACAGAAGAATTGAAATAAGCAAACAAAATTATCAAATGCGTGTAATCTCAAACATACATGCATATATATTGAATCTATAGTTGATTAATCCCAAACATACATATATATTGAAATCAAAGCAACACCACTAAATAAGAAAATCAAATATAGAGGGAAAGGAGAAGAATAGGGTCGTACCTGGGCGATGAGTCTTGAAATATACGATATGATGGCGTTCTTACAGGGTTCGGGCTCGCGAGCGGCCTAGAGAAAATTTATTTGATTCTAAGAATCTGTGCAAACCGCGAGCAGAGAAGAAGAAAAGGCCGATCAGTTTGTATTATGGTGTATTATTATGTAATTTTCTTTTGTATTAATATGTAATTGTAATGTATTATATTATTGAATTTTCGTGTTTTTTGTAACTTATTTATTTTTTATTAAAAAATATGACATATTAATTTATTTAATTTCAAATTTCTTTGTGTACATATCATATTATAAATTTGATTATATAAAAATATGTAATTTAAATAAAATTATTATAAATTTGATTATATAAAAATATGTAATTTAAATAAAATTATTGTGTGATAAAATTAGGAATATTTTTAAAGAATATTTTTTTTGAATTAAAATTTGAGTTTGATGGTTGGGGATGATTTTATTGTTTTTGTCAAATTTGATGGCAAAATTTGAGAAAATAGGATTTTTCCTCTCACATTGGGAATGATGTGAGGGTGATATTGATTTTTATAGCTTTTAATTACGAAATATGTCATCCCAAATTAAATGATCCTCTTGCACCTGGACCCATAGGGAAATCCCATCGATTCTTAGGTTTAGTTCCTCGTACCTCTGCATCCTCTTCCTCGCGAGTTCTGGAAATCGGTCGGGCTTTCTCTGGATGAAGTGGCGGTAATCCAAAACGACGTCGGCGCGTGTTAACCAAGCGGTGTTCCAGGATTTGGATACGGCGGCCGTTTGAGCAGCTTCTTTTATGCTGAGGCGAGATTGAACGTCTTGGATGATGGCTTCGGGTAACTGAATTTCGCGTAGCCTTTTGCCCCTTCTCTCCATATCGAAGACTGAGATTATGAATTAGGGTACTAATTCATAATTGTCAATTTACAGTATAATTAATTCATTCTTAATTGTAATAATAAGTCAATATTATGATCGATGTTTTAATGATCATTAAGATGCATCATTAGTATTATATGAAACAAAGACCCGCATGTGTAACGCTTCATACAACATCATACCAAAATTTTCATGAATCATACTAACTCGTAAACACAATTAAGAGAACAAATTCAATTCATACTGTTCAAGTAATTCACCAAACATTAGCCGAGCATAAAGATTTTCAAATAATAGGTGTAACAGTAATTCAATAAAGATTTACACAAGTGTGAACATGACACTATTTTGGTTAACAGATCGATGAATCATTAAGCAATCTTTCTCCACACAATTCGATCGGTAAAAAAAAAAAAGCAGATTCAATTAATACATCTCTCATAGTCTCATACCATAATATATGCATATAAAATTTATCCTCATGTTCACCAATTATTGGTCGTAAATTTGCAAATACACACGCACGACAATATTTATCGATTATCAGAAATTTTGATGGGCTTAACCGATTTCAATATATTATCAGACCTACAAAAATCGCGACATCCAGATCAATTTGCAATTAACATTAATCGAAAAATCATGAGTTTATAAGCCATGCTCGGATATACATGTAAGTTTTCACACGTGAAATTGATAAGGATCTTGAACTTCATGATTTTCACAGTTAATAGATTCAATTGATTAGGGTACTAACCTTGATCCCTGAGATCTATTAGGGTTTTCGATTAGGTTTATAGAGATGATATTTGTAGGGTTTTTTATAGGCAGGGAGAAGACATACGGTATATTAAAATTTAATTTAATTAATAAATTAAATCCCTAAATTACCATACTTATCTTATTATTTAATTAATTATTTAAATCATTAATTAGATATTAATAAACCATAAATTAATATATATATATATATATATATATATATATATATATATATATATATATATATATATATATATATATATATATATATATATATATATATATATATATATATATCACTATATATATAAAGAGAAGAGTTTGATGTCCACGTTTCAACCTTATACCTAATCAAACTGTATCTAATATGTATGTATTTTGTATCTAAATGAGCTTAATTAATTAATGTTAAAAACAATATAGGTAATATGTGTACTAAAATCACTTAGATGAAGGCACGTGTTACTCCACCTCATGATAATATTTGAGATTGATTAATTCATTACCGCATAGCCTTATCTTTTAAGCCCGTAAAATAAAATTTTCAGTGTTCTTCTTCGTCTCTCTCGCGCCAAGAAAAAAAATCACATTCATCTTCTTCGTCTTTCTCGCTGCGCCGGCGGATCTTTGCGCTTCCGGATCTTTAACTTCAACGGAGTGGCTGTAAACTCCATATTTTCGGCTTCCTCACCCAGGTAGAGACCTCTTCTTCTTCAATCACATTCTTAGTGTAATTATTTTTTATTTCTCAGAATCAATTGCTGTTCAATTTGCCTTTGTGCTCGGTTTGAAAGCCCTCTATGAATTTGATTCGAAATTTAGGGATTTAGGACTGGTTCGTAACAACTCCGAAGGTCGTGATCTTCTTCCCTTTCTCTCGATTTAATTTCGTTTTTGGATATGATTTTTTCGTTTTCAATTGTTTTTTGATTCATGGGTATTTTTGCTGGATTTTTATTTGCTATTATGACGATTGAAGTGAAATTTGATTCATGATTTGCTGATTCAATTTTGGTTTTTAATTTAGGTTTTAATTTCAATTGTGACGGAAGGAGTTCAAGATCGAGGAGCTCCTCCTAGAGGAGGAGAAGGAGGCCGAAGCCAAAATTCAGTGTGTTGATTTTTACCCTCTATGAATTCTTGCTGGCAACAGGTGAAAAAACTATTTGTGTATTGTTAGTTCGGCATATATGGGGTTATTAGTTTTGTCCAAGTCTCTTGTGTTGTGTTGTTATATTCTACGATGGAAGTAGCAGAACATGCGGAAAGACACTTTCTTCATAAATTTCCTGCATATAATCACTTAGGAATCATATTTCCATTGTATCTCTGCTTTTATATTGTTACATTCGCTTGCTGTGATTTCTATACATGATCAAATTTTATTTTACAGACCATTATTTTATTTCTTGTTATGCAGACTTACTGTTTTTATTTTTTTGTTTATCGTGCTACTTTCTCAAGTATTATTGCACATGTAAGCTTGTGTGCTTGCACATTGAGAATTTTAGCTTTTCTGCCTTTAAAATAACAGAACCATTTGAATTGAACTTCATCTCTTATGGACTGTGGTGAAAGATTCCTGAGCTGCTATCAAGGTTGTTTTAATAATTGTTATTTACAATTGGTCATGGCAGGTTCAGCTGAAGCTGACAGAACTGTTATGTTTTGGGAATTTGACACTTTTTGAGCTAATTGGATCATCTGGACTTGAAGTTTGCTAAATTTATTTCATCGATTTGTCTTCATATTATTCATTGCTTCTATTTTAACAGTGCTGGTTCAATAGTGCTGACTGAGGATAATGTAAAGACCAATTAATCCTATTCATTTTTCCTTTTGCAGGTAGTCCTGAGTTACTGGCACATACATGATATGAAAAGGGCCCTTGGTGGAATAATCAATTTATCAAAATGGGTGATCATATTGCGAGTATTTTACTTTTATAGTTCCCAGAATGTGGATAAAAGGACATGCTTCATTTTTTTTCGACAGTGGTGCAAAATTGCATTTTATTATTTGTAGTCTCAATTTGACATTTCCAATGCTATTAATTCTATATTGATATTCCTTTTTTACCCACATGCAATGCAGGAGCTTGCTGATGTGATGACCCTTTTGGCAGGTAAAACTGATATGGTCACATTAGATATTTGTTCATGTCTTCTACTGCTCCTAACGGAACTTGTTGAAAGTAATATGGATAGGTATATCTCTTATTCTTTGGTACTTCATCAACCTTAATATGTTATTGACCAATATAACCTCTTGTTGAGTACAAGAACTATACTCACTATATAAAGGAAAAATGAGTTTTGGGCTTTGCGAGTGATTGTCTCTTGTCATTTTTTCCCCAAGTGTTTGTAAATCTGATGAACATTTTTTTTTTTAAACATAAGGATATTGCACTGGATATGCTTCTGAAACTGGTCAGAGTGTTTGGCTTTGTCATCTATTCTGCACTATCAAGCCCATCATCTTTTGGTGTAGACATTGAGGCAGAACAGAAGTTTGCTATTCTTATTTCCTTCAATATAAATGTCTATATAGTCACAAATTTGCGACTATATTTGTCTCCACTGCATTCATATTTATTGTTTTGTAAAATTACATGATTGGGAGTGATGCACCATTTCTTATCTGTTGTTAAGGTTGGAGCGGTGCAATCTTTGCTGCCAAATGAAATAACTTATGTGTTATATATTTAGCTGACGTCATTTTACCAAGTGCGATCGTCTTGTCATGCAAGACGAGGGCCCTTAGAATGTCGTCTCACACCGCCTGATTGCTCCCATGAGTGATCGCTCTCAATTGTGAGAGCAGTGAGTCGCTCTCACAAGTTTGTCACCTGAAAGAAGAAGGAAATGTTTCAACTACATTATCTTTTGTGTATTAGTTGTTTGCAGAAAGAAAATTCACAAGAACTTACCGTTGCAGCAAGATGCAATGAGCCTCAAAAGATGCATCTATCTAGTGAAGATTCCAGATTAAAGCACTCATCGTCGAGTAATGTGGTGTCTTCACTGGAAGCGACTATTTCTTCTATACTTCTCTGGATCTGATTATACACACACAGACACAATAAAAATTAAAAAGTGACCAACCTTCCCTCAAGAATTCCTAAATTGGTGACCCAATCTGAAATTCAGAAATGATAACTATCGACTACTCTGAAAAATAATATGCCATTGACAGGGAAGACTAATGAAATGCATAAACTTGCCAGGGAGAGATGCATGTTGTTCATTGTAAACTCATTTTCCAGGCTATCTGCACCGAGGTCAGAAGCAGCGAGTGGGAATGACAGGTCTAGCAGTGTCAGTATTGGTTTGGGGCTTAACTGGAAAAGGCACAATTGAAGATAAAGACATCCATGAGTAGCAAGCAATTATACCAGTGGGAAGGACTTGGGAGACTTGAAAACAATGAAGAATAACTTACTCGCATTCAACCCGACAACCCAATAATTTTCTCCATGCTTCTTTTCGTTTACTGTCACAGGTAATTTGGAGTTAGGATAACTGTATCCAAACACTTTAAATACAAATCACACAGCACAAACTAATTCATAATGACTCTAGTACATGAAGAGTGGGAGCCAACTACCTCCAAATTGACCTAATTCATAATGACTCTAGTACATGAAGAGTGGGAGCCAACTACCTCCGAATTGACCGGTAAAAACCCTCAAGACATCCTTCATTTACATTACTACAATTCTCAGATTTATACGTACCAGGACAATGTTTCCCAATAATTACACACAAGCTCAAATACACACACTTAGAATCAAACAAACTTAGTTTGTCTTCCTCACTGAAATTAAACCATGTCAAACATGACCCAGGAGTCAATGGAAGTCTTCCTTTGATAGGTTTTGTCCCCCAAGTAAATTGTTGAACACTCTAAATTTAATCATCTGTAATTGGCAAATATTTTTAAGCAATCTAGTATCCAGTACGCATTGACCCAAAATAAAACATAATTGAGCTCTTCATAACGCAATAGACGAGCAATTATTTTAAAAGGAATAACAAATGGAACATCACACACGTGTTTTAGCAAACTTTCAACTGATAAAAACTTTGTAAGAGTAATTTTTATCATGTAAATCTCATTTTCTTTATACTAATAGTTTCAGCTACATTGAGGTGATTTGAAAACCTTAATATTTACAAATTTTTGGATCATGAAAGGGATCTTTAAACAGTACCTGCTCGTCTGTGGGCAGCGTTGGGTAATTGTGAGTAACGATTGCCAGTTCATCCTTGTTTCCAGTTGCAAATACAACTGGCCCATCAAGAGATACAACATATCTGTAGATGAAATCCACATATAAGATTCTTTAAAGAAAATTTTAAACGAAATAGAAGAAACATTGATCATCATTGAAGCTTGCTACCAAAAGATCATTTAATCAGACTAAAACCCAATATTTTGCTCCCCTTATTCGGAAGATTATTTGCTAACAAATTGAGACACAACCAAACCAGTATTGGACTTCTGAGCTGAATTATTAATTTTACACACCTGCAACCCACCTTCTGTGAAGATACGAAGGAAATTATGAATCAAAATCTGAAGGAATACAAAAGAGATCTAAAACTATTATAACCTTCGGAGATAACATTCAGGATCTCAGCGCACTCATCCACGACGCTCGCGTCGTCTACGCCGTCCTCCTCCTCAAGCAAGTGGTCACTGAACCCATTCTTCCCGTTCTTTTCAGCCGACGTTTCACCTCGGTCCGGCGTGACCTTGACTTTGGAAACCAGGTACAACTGCACGAGCGTGAAAACGATGCCACACCGGAATCACGATTTCCATCCCTAGATCTGGCACCAAAGCTATTTCTTAACAGATAGGGGTCAAGATCATTTCTGGGCAGAGATAATGGCAATTTCTAGATTTTGTGTATCTTACTAAACATAAGAAGCTTGAATTGGCCGCAATTGGTTGAAAACAAGCCTGTAGCCAGAAAACAAAGCGCATTCGCGTCATTAAAGATTACGGAGTGCAAAATGTGTAACAAGACGTCATCATAAGGAAAATGAAATCACCTTCTAACAGTGTGGTCAGCAGAAGCACTGAACCCGGAGGAGTCGTCGTGAAAGCAGCAGTCGAGCACGGCTTCGCAGGTAACCCAGAGATCTGGTAACCCTAATCCCATGGAAGAACCCCTAAATTAATAGATGCAGATAATACAATTGAGAAAACCCTAATACAGTTGTACCTTAATAAAAAGAAGAAGTCGGGATCGGTACAGTTAATTAAAACCCAAAATCACACTAATTCGAGAAATTGGACATGATTTATTCACAAAAATAGCAAAATAAATAAACTAAGAAAGAGAAGGGAGAAAAATAAGGCTTGACCTGTGTTGCCGTTCTTACCGTGGCGATACAGGACCAAGATTCAAAGAATCAACCAGCATATTTCCAAACAACCCTGAAATAATAGCAGTCAGACCATTTCCCATGAATACTGTCTTGGAGAAAGTTAAGGAGAGCCATTGCTGATCAAAACTCCTCTGCATTTACACATGCAAATCAAGTCTCAACTATTAATATCCCTCCACATACAGTCATAAACATCATGTATCATATATGAAAAAGTGCAAAATCGGCATGGATGGGTTTATGCTTCCACTGTTAGAAAATGAATTTTGAGAAGTGTTGAATTTCATGTGAAAAATGAAATTATTTGTAAACCGAGCAGCTAATACTATTAAAACCCTCAAATTCAATTATAATTCCTTTCAATTTAACCGAACACAAAGGGGAATTGAACATCAATTGATTCTGACAAATAACAAATAATTCCACTCACAGAGTGATTGAAGAACAAGAGGTCTGTACCTGGTTCAACAATCCGGGTCAACAATCCGTAAATAGATAATTTCCTTTCATTCCTGTGAGTGTGAGGTTAGAGGTTCGGATGCGCAGAAATCTCGACGATTAAAGGTTCTTCTCCACCTCAGAAAAAATTACAAGAGTTCATCCGACGGCAGAGGTCCTGCAATTTTTTGGGATTTTAGAGTTCATCCAACGGCAGACGATGAAGAAGTCTGTGACGATGAAGAAGAGGGTTCTGCGATATTTTGGGATTTTGGAGATAATGTTGTTTGTAATTAATTAATAATTTTGAGTTATTAGTAATTTAGTATGTAGGTGGACTGACTGATACGTGTCTTCTTAAGGTGAATTGCAGTACACATATTAATCTAAATTTTAACATTAATTAATTAAATTAATTAAGATACATAATACATACATATTAGATACAAATTGCTAAGTCATAAGGGGTTCATACGTGGGCTCATTCCCCTTGTCTGTATATATATAGTGATATAATATATAGGGTAAATTATAGTTTTCTATATGAGGTATACTACTTTTTACACTTTTCTACCTGATCGGAAAATCGTTTCACGTTCCTACCTGAAGTTTTACAAATTTACAGAAACCTACCAGCCACCCACCAAAATGGAATATTCGAAGAATATTCCGGGAAAGTGGATTACACGCTCTCAAGATGTGAATATTTTTTATAATTATATGAAGATGAGAGGATAATATTGTAATTACACATACATTTTTTTAATTAAATAATTTAACCAATAAATTAAAAATATAAATTAAAAAGAGATGAAGCGTATGTCTTCTTCCTCTTCCAAAATCATCTTTATCATCTTATCATTTTCGAACCCCAGACAGACAAAAAAAAATCATCTTATAATCTTCTCCTTCAAAATCAGAAATTAATCTTAGCAATTCACGCTAAAAAAAACAATTTCCAGAAATAAAAAAAAAACTACAAATCTATTTTTATCCTCATCCGATAACCCTAAATCAAAATTTAAGATCTATAAAATACTTGAAGATCCAGATCTAACGAGAAGAAATTCGAAAGAGGCCACCTTCGTCATGTCTCCGAGCCTCAAACCACCAGAGCCATCGTCTCTATCCAGCATCCGGACGATGAAGCATAACAACGGCGCCTCCCCCGTCGATCGAGCTCGCTAGCAACTGAGTCGTTGCCCCCCCCCCCCACCCCCCTCTCAGCCGCTGCCCTCGCGGAGGAGACAAAATTGATGACGTCTCTCTCCTTCTCCAGTCGAGGATCACCGTGAGACATACCGCTTGCGCAAACATAGTTCTTTTATTTTTTTTAATTTTGAGTTGTATAGTTTTATTATTGAGATTTTTTTCATTAGTGTTTTCTAGATCGATAGAGTAAAAGATGTTTGAGTGATGATAATTTTTTTTTAATTTTGGATTGAATCTGCTCAAACCGATGATGCGCTTAAACAAATGATTTTTTTTATTGGATTGAATTTCTGCTCAAAATTTTAATTTAATTTTAATTCTCTTTTTTTTATAAAGAAGATAATGTAATTTTTAATTTAATTTTATGTTAATCTCGAAATGATTTTATTATAATTTATTTTCATTTTTTTAATAATATTGACTAAGGGTATATTTGTAATCAATCAAAAATTTAAGTAGATAGTTACATATTTACCCTTCAAATCGGAATATTCTTCTGAAGATTCCATTTTGGTGAGTAGCTGGTAGATTTTTGTAAATGTGTAAAACTTCAGGTAGGAACATGGAACGATTTTCCGATCAGGTAGGAAAATATAAAAAGTAGTAAACCTCATATAGGAAACTGTAATTTACCGTAATATATATGACACATCAGCCATATAATTATACATATATTTTTTAGGCAGTGTCACGACGCAACACATGTACGAGGCCCGACTTATTTACAAGCACCTGAGGGAGATCCAGACGGAGTGAACCGTGTGTATGGAGGAAAGTGCGTATCTGAAAGACGAACTCAAGCGTAAGTTCGGGTACGAAGGAGCTTGAGGATGACGTTGAGGAAGATAAAATGCGTTTCAGTAGCCATAAAGCCGCGAAGCTGCAAGGGGAGATTATGAACATGTAGAAAAATACGAAAGTGCGGGGGGAGCTGCAGACGGTGTTGGGCCACACGAGCATGCTGCATGTGGAGACGAAGAAGAAGCTGATGCAGGTGACGGAGGAGTTTGGGATCTCGGCGGATCAATCGAAGCTTCAACATAATTTGAGCAAGGCGTAGATCCCGCTGCGCGCGTTTATATACGAGTTTATAATTGAATTATTATGCTTTTGATTTCGGATTTTCGCTCTCTCAATTCTATGGTTCAATTTCAAAAGAGAATAATTAGAATATCATTATAATTCCTCATATTCAATAATTATGAGAGCATTCCCAATGTGAGAGACAATGACAAAATTTGCCTCTCAACTCTACTGTAGCAGCTCCAATAGGGGGCTTTAAAGTCGTGGCAAAATAGAGATTGTGAACAGTGACGGCTAATTTGCCGGCTTACTGTTCATGTGCGAATTTTTTTTAATGTTATTTATTATATATTTGTTTTATTTTCATTTTCATTTTATTAATTTAAAAGTAATGTGTTATTTTTTTAATATATAATCTTATATTTATTATTATTTTAAAGAAAATAAAATTAAAATTTAATCAAAACAAATGCAAATTAAAAAAATACAAATACAAATTAAGGAGGATCTATTCAATTCCGATTTTGTTGGATTTTTATGGATTTTAAAAAGTAAATGGATTTTAAAATTCATGGATTCTTGGTAGAGTTTGACTGACTTTTGTTATTCATTTATATGAATTTTCATAGACTTTAAAAGATTTTGAAATATACGTACGTTTTCATTCATTTTCATTGATTTACATAAATTTTCATAAACTTTTATACGTATAAAAAAAGTAATTCAAATTATTTAAAAAAATATTAATATAGTATAATTTTATATTTTATTTACATATTAATTTTTTTTAAAATATCTTTAATTAATTTTATCATAATTTTTTTTTTAATATTTTTGAAATTTTATTGATAGTTAAAGTACCGTTGTTATTTAAAATATTTTTTTCTTAAAAACATATTTTTCCTATTTTGTATTTTTTATTTAATTTTATATAATTTTTTTAGTTTTTATTATTTTTTAAAATAATTTTTTTGATTAAATAGAAATTCGTAGAAATCTTTCAAGAATTTGAAATGTAGAATTTATTTATATTTTTTAACCTTTTTTTTTTTTTAATTTATGGACTTTTAAAATTTTTTAAAATTTATAAACAATTCCTATAGATTTTAATTAACCTTTTAAAATCCAGGTTGAATACCTCAAAATTTCAATCTATTTTTCTCTTAAAAACATATTTTTCCTATTTTGTCTTTTTTAGTTAATTTAATATAATTTTTTTAGTTATTATTATTATTTTTATAATTTATTTGATTAAATAAAAATACGTAATCTCTTCTAATTATAAGAGATTTTGAAGGGTGAAATTTATTTGTATTTTTTAATTTTTTTTTAAATTAATGGATTTTTAAAATTTTTTAAAATCTATAAACTATTGAATATCTCTATATTTTAATTGACTTTTTAAAATTTAGGTTGAATACCTCATAATTTTAATCGATTTTTTAAAATTCGGATCGAATACCTCCAAACTTTAAAAGTCTTGAAAATCCAACGATATCTCAAATCAATATACTGTACCCTCCTAAAATTATATTTTTTTATTTGTATTATGGTGTATTATTATGTAATTTTCTTTTGTATTAATATGTATCCATTGTAATGTGTTATATTATTGAATTTTCGTATTTTTTTTGCAACTTATTTATTTTTTATTAAAAAAATATGATATATTAATTTATTTAATTTCAAATTTCTTTCTGTACATATCATATTATAAATTTGATAATTTAAATAAAATTATTGTGTGATAAAATTAGGAATATTTTCAAAGAATATTTATTTTGAATTAAAATTTGAGTTGGATGGTTGAAGATAATTTTATTGTTTGTGTTAAATTTGGTGGCAAAATTTGAGAAAATAGGATTTTTGTCTCCCACCTTGGGAATGCTGTGAGGGTGTCGAAATATTTTATAGCTTTTAATTACGAAATACGTCGTCCCAAATCCAAACGTTGATACCAAATTTGGCTAACCGTAAATTATAAATAAGCATTGCCGTACCCTAATTCATAATCTCAGAGTTCGATATGGAGAGAAGGGGCAAAAGGCTCCGTGAAATTCGGTTACCTGAATTCATCATCCAAGACGTTCAATCCCGTCTCAGTATAAAAGAAGCTGCTCGAACCGCCGTGTTATCCAAAACCTGGTACGCCGCTTGGTCAACACGCGCCATCGTCGTTTTGGATTACCGCCACTTCCTCCAGAGAAACCCCGACCGATTTCCAGAACTCGCGAGGAAGACGATGCGGAGGTACGAGGAACAAAACCTAAAAATCGATACATTCAGTCTGTGCCTGGAAAGCGGCGAGGGCGACAGGTGTTTGCTCGCCGGCGAACTGGTTCGGAAAGCGATCGAATCCGGCGTTAACGATCTCGACATCGAATTCATGTCGAGAGTGGGCGTTAAGAGGAAATTCGTTTTGCCACGTGAAGTGCTCGGGTCCGGAAAGCTATTCGGATTATCTATGAAAGGATGTGAATGCCTAATTGACCTCGGGGGAGACGGATCGGTGAATTGCTCGAGTCTCAAATCGCTCGATTTGTTCCGCGTGTATGGCCGAGGCGATGCGATTCGGAAAATAATCGCGTCGAGCTGCCCTGTAATCGAGGATTTGAGATTGAGCGAGTGTCGGTTGTTGCAGGACAAACCGATTAGGTTTTTCCGAGGAACTCCAGTAATGGATAGATACTTGGATTTGGGTCCCTTGAAATTTGGAGAACAATGTGTGTTTCAAAAGCTCACGAATTTGATGTTGAGTCGCGTGAAAGTCAACCATTTGTTTTTCAGTGATTTCTCGTCTGCGTTTCCTCGCCTGAGAGACTTGACCCTGTCTCACTGCCTGAGCCCAAAGACGATAAAGATCTGTAGTCATTCGCTCGAGTGCATAAATGTTGATCAAACAGTGCAGTTTAGGGCCAAAATCGAAGCTCCTAACTTCCGTGTGCTTACTTGTTCCACTGGTCACATACCTTCCCTGTCCTTTAGTACAGTTTCGAGGCAATGGGAATCTCGTATATATGTCCGATACTCTTCGAGTATCGACCTTCCATGGTTTCGCCAGTTCAAATCTTTACTAACAGCAATTAGGGGATCACAATTTTCGTTCCATATTTCTAGTTTGAGAAGGTTCGAGTGTAACTTCTATTATGATGGATATATTAAACCCAGACCTGTGCTCGAGGACTTGACGATTCCTAGTTCATGCCTCGGGAGTTCTAAGTTTTGGGACGGTTTGTTTTGGTGCAGTCGCCCTTTGTTGATAACTATATATTGGTTTCATGGTTACAGAGCGAGCCTTAAGAAGTTTGTTTCGAATAGATTGACGAAACTCGGCAAGGACTGTTACATTCCGAACAAAAGTGTGTTTGGCCAATCTTATCTCGAAGAAGTGAAAGTGGAAGTTTTCAACGAGAGTGTTGTTGATGATCATTGGGAGCCTGTGACATGGAAGACATTGCTAGATGCTTCGACTGCTGCAGGAACCGAGCACAAAATGCGCTTCCACTTCGGATGGAAATTCTCGCCTGATCGGAGGAGCAGACACATCGAAAAATCTATAAATTAATACTCTTGTAAATTAATATCAGATTTATCAATATAATTATTTGAATTAACATTCTCTATATTTATATACTCCATTCAGAGCAATAGTAACATCTACTTAGTATTTTGTGAATGAAGTGCGACTATTCTTACAGTGTTAGAGCAATAGTCACACCTATTTTGTGAATGAAGCTGACAAAGAAGTATGACAACTGTTTTTCGGAAAGAGGGAGTATATATTAGTAGAAAAATAATTGTACACTTATAATAATAACAACTACATAAGCAAATTACAAGTAATGAGACTTTTCATAAGAAAAAGCTCGCCTGGGATTGTTTATGAGAGTTGATTCTCCGCTTATGTAATTACCGGACAGGTCGATCGAAGGAAGGTATTTGAGCTGACATATTAATGACGGGATAAATTATTCCAAATATGCTTTGGTTTGATAAAAAGAGGCCTGTACCATCGGGCAGTAGACATACTGCCAATGGTATGTGGTTGTGCTTGCGTTCCATATCCATTTGTCGTTGTATGGTGAATAAAATATATTGCCCCAATGTTGATTCAAGCTCAACAGAACGTCCCGTTGGAAAGAACATGTAGAATTATACTGGGAAATTACAAGGATCAGGAAGAGAGAACATGTAGAATTATACTGGGAAATTACAAGGATCAGGAAGAGGATAGAGGGTTGTGACATTGTTGTCTCTTTGAGTCTCTGTGTTTGCTAGTATTTCATGGAGTGTATAACAGGATTTTCACTTTTACAGTCAACTCAATGTCAAAATCAAAATACCGTGTAGTTTGGGGAAAACTATTTGTTATTTATTTATATAATTGTAGTAGTATTACTTTAATTTAATTTTGTTTTATATTACTAATATTAGTATTACTAATATTAGTATTACTTTACAGTCACTAAAATATTAAACAAATACTCCCTCTGTCCCAAAGCTATAGTCACAGGTGGTCAACGCTGACTTTTTTTGAGCGTCCAATACGTATGATAAACAGTATACAAAAATTATGAAAAAATAACTAAAATAAAATTCAACCATTGAATTCTATTTTAGTTATTTTTTCATAATTTTTGTATACTGTTTATCATACGTATTGGACGGTCAAAAAAAGTCAGCGTTGACCACCTGTGACTATAGCTCTGGGACAGAGGGAGTATAAATTTTAAGATAGTTATTTTTTTCCATAAAAAATACTAGTACAATTTTATCTTTTATCTTATGATAAACAATTAATATATTTTTAAATCTCATGACCACATCATATTAAATCCAATAACATGTGTATGTTTAATCGTAAAAAAGTTTATTAAATGCTAAAAACAGCCTTACTTGTATATTAATCGTAGATGCATACATCATACACGTCGAGTGTGTCGAGTGTGTGACTAAGTGTATATTTAATATAATAATATAAAATTTACAATCAAGATTTACATGTACTTCACCATAATAACATAGATAAAACCACCATAAAAATCAACTAGCTACTGACATTTGTCCAATAAATTTTTGCCAAGTCATCAGAAGAAGTGTCAAAAATCAATACTTATACCATACTTTACAATATAAATAGTACTTCCACTCTTTAAAATATAAAAATCTAATAAAATCATTATTTAATAATTAAGAAATCTTTATTTCAAAAAACAATTATTATAAACCTTAAATTAGTAATCTAATAAATATATTAGCATACACAATTTATATTTATCAATAAATAAATGAAGTTATACTACTAAGTGTACAATTAGAATCATACTCTTAAGAAGGTATAAATTGCCGTAAAAAATGACATACCAAAGTAAAAGCAAGACTTAATGCCAAATGGAAATATCATATTTTTGACAAATTACTCAAATTTATAATTAAAAAAAATAATATATTTAATTATAAACAATTATTTAAATTTAATTTTTTCCAAAATCTTCCAATTGTTTCATGGACTTTGCCACGTGGATATTAATGTGACCCATGTTTTATATACTTACGTCTGCACGCCGGAGCCATTCAACAAAAAGTGACTATTTGGCCTGATAAGTCGCCGGACATTTTGGGATAAAAACCAAACTTAAAAACTTAATTAAAAATGATTTTATCTCTATAAATAAGCATCGCCGTACCCTAATTCATAACCTAATTCATAATCTCAGAGTTCGATATGGAGAGAGGGTGCAAAAGGCTCCGTGAAATTCGGTTACCTGAAGCCATCATCCAAGACGTTCAATCCCGTCTCAGTATAGAAGAAGCTGCTCAAACAGCCGTGCTATCCAAATCCTGGTACACCGCTTGGTTAACAGGCGCCGTCGTCGTTTTGGATTACCGCCACTTCCTCCAGAGAAACCCCGACCTATTTCCAGAAATCGCGAGGAAGACGATGCGGAGGTACGAGAAACAAAACCTAAAAATCGATACATTCAAGCTGTGCCTGGAAAGCGGCGGGGGCGACAGGTGTTCGATTGCCTGCGATCTGGTTCCGAAAGCGATCGAATTCGGCGCTAACGATATCGACATCGAATTCACGTCGAGAGAGGGCGTTAAGAAGAAATTCGTTTTGCCAGTCGAAGTGCTTCAGTCCGGAAAGCTCGTCCGATTATCTCTGAAAAGATGCGAATGCGTAATTGACCTCGGGGGAGACGAATCGGTGAATTGCTCGGGTCTCAAATCGCTCGATTTGTGCCGCGTGTATGCCCGAGACGATGCGATTCAGAAAATAATCGTTTCGAGCTGCCCTTTGATCGAGGATTTGAGATTGAGCGAGTGCCGGATGTTAAACGAGGAACAGAGATGCTTGGATTTGGGTTCAGGGTTTGGAGAAGAGTGTGTGTTTCAGAAGCTCACAAATTTGATGTTGAGTCGCGTGAAAGTCGACCATTTGTTTTTCCGTGATTTCTCGTTCGCTTTTCCTTGCCTTAGAGACTTGACTCTGTGTCACTGCCTGAGCGGGAAGAGGATAAAGATCTGTAGTCATTCGCTCGAGTCCATACACGTTGATCAAAAAATAAAGTTCAGAGCCAGGATCGAAGTTCCTAATCTCCGCGTGTTTACTTGTTCCACTGGTTATGTACCTTCCGTGTCTATTGCTAAGGTTTCGAGGCAATGGGAGTCTCGTATATACGCACGATGCTCCAAGGGTCTAAACCTTCTCTGGTTCCTCCCGTTGAATTTGTTTCTAAGAGCAATGAGGGGTTCAAAATGTTCGTTCCATCTTTCTTTTTTGGGAAGCTTTGAGTGTACCTTCAATTATTATTACTATATTAAACCCAGACATGTGCTCGATGACTTGACGATTCCTAGTTCATGTCTCGGGATTTCTAAGTTTTGGGACGGTTTACTTTGGAGATGTCGCCCTCTGTTGATAACTATATATTGGTGTTCTGGTTACAAAGAGAGCCTTGAGAAGTTTGTTTCCAGTCGATTGAAGAAACTCGGTGAGGACTACATTCCGAACAAAAGTGTGTTTGGCCAATCTTATCTCGAGGAAGTGAAGGTGGAAGTTTTCGACGAGAGTGTTGCAGCTGATCATTGGGAGCCTGTGACATGGAAGACATTGTTAGATGCTTCGACTGTCGCAGGAGCCCAGCACAAAATCCGCTTACACTGCAGATGGAAATACTCGCCTGATCGGAAGAGCACAGACCTCGAAAGATCGATAGATCTATAAATTAATGCTCTTTGTGGATTAATACCAGATTTATCAATATAATTTTTTGAATTAATATTCTCTCCCTCTCTCACTCTATATAAGATATAATTTTTTGAATTAATATTCTCTCCCTCTCTCACTCTATATAAGTAGAAAAATAAAAGTACACTTATAATAGTAATAGCAACTACATAAGCAAATTACAAGAAATACTATATGGTAATAGCAACTACATAAGCAAATGACAAGAAATAATATATGGTAATGCATAAGATTCTATAGTAGCCCTCCCTCAAGAAGGTGCACTTGTGTTGCCATTGATGCTACAGTTCTGAAGAATGTGCAAGCAGTCCTTCATGGATGGCCTGTTGGAAGGCGACGTCGCAGTACAAACGACCCCAAGTCGAAACACCGATATAATTTGATCCAAGTAGATTGCTGCTTCCTTGATGTCACCATCGAGTGCGTCGAAAGTTGCACTTGCGTCTTTGCATTGTAGGTGTGCCCATCCTCCTAGATTCACATCCTCTCCTCGGGTAACAGCTTTTCTCCCTGTTGTAAGCTCAAGTAGAACCACTTCAAAGCTATAGACATCGCTCTTTGTGTTCACTTTGCTCGTGTAGGCATACTCTGTGTCTCGAGTTTTGCAATTTATCGATGAGTAAAGACTCGGTACACTTTTCCGGACCCCCCACGGCCGATCAGGTTGTCGTCGGTTAAGCTTGTGAGGATGTCGGTTGTTTCGAACTTCAAACTTTGAAATGAAATCATCTTCCATTCAAGTTCGTCTTTCATAGGAGGGCTAGATTTCAAATCTTTCTTGCATTTTCTAGCCAAGTAGAAAAGTAATGCGAACCCGCCAGCACCTATTCCCAGTACGGTAATGAAGATAACGTAGGAGTTTTTTAGCGTAGGTGTAGCACACATTTTATGTCCATGAAAAATAACATAGGAGCACAAACTAGAAGGGCAACTAGGGAAACTCTGGGAAGTCCCTTCTTCAGAACAGAGATTAGATGCATCAAGACAGCTATCTTCAAGGTAGTCATTCTGAAACTTGTAAGGAATCATTCCCGAGAAATTGTTGTGACAAAGATAAACGGTAGTTAACCGTGCCAAATTATGAGATAAATCCAAGTGACGACGTGAAATATCTGTTTTGTTTATTTCCCCCAAAAGTATTTTCAGTATTGGGCCGCTTAAACGGTTGTGAGCAAGACTCAAGAATCGCAAGCTTTTGACATCAGTGTATGATGTCAGATGACCGGACAGGTCGTTATAACTTAATGACAGGTATTGCAAACGAGGAATACTGAACATTCGTGTCGGGATTTCACCGCTGAATGAGTTATTTGATAGATCCAATCGCTGAAGGTTGTGTAGATATGTGATACCGTCAGGGATCGACCCATTCAAGTCATAATTAGTAGAGAGGTCGAGACGCTCTAAGCTAACGTGCAATCTATTTCCCCTCAGAGATAAAGTAACGAGATGTTTCATAAGAAAAAGCTCACCTGGGATTGCTCCTGATATATGGTTCCAAGACAGGTCCAATGATTGTAGACTTGTGCAGTCACCTATGCCGGCAGGTATTGGTCCGGTTATGTCGTTACCGGAAAGGTCAATCGAAACAAGGTGTTTGAGTTGACATATCGATGACGGGATTGTTCCGCTTATGTCTTTTTGTGATAAAGACAGGGCGGTGACCATATGATCATCGTTGCAGTCGACATACGGCCAATCGCATGGGGATGAGCTTGAGTTCAAGTGCCATGCTTCGTACAGTGGAAAGGGATAGCCCCAATGTTGATTCAAGCTCGACAGGAGGGTTCGTTCGAAAGACGAATTATATTGGGAATTTGCTCGGAGAAAAATTACAAGGATGATGATGAGGAGGAGGAGGATAGAGGAGGGTGGTGCCATTGTTGCATAAGAGTAATTAGTGGCTGTGGGATATTTCATATAGGATTTGCAAACAGTCAACCCAAAGTCAACCCCAAGTCAAAATACCGTGAATTATGGGGAAAACTATTTCTTATTTATTTATATAATTATATTACTTTTTGTTTTTACCTAAATAAATATATTTATGGAATATTTGTAGGAGAAAATTCAATAAAATCCTTATAGTTTTTTAAAAACTTTTAATAATTCAAATTGAATATTCAAAACTTATAAGACTCTTAAAAAATTCAATAAATTCTCTAATCAATACACCTATTTTTTCTAAAATTACTTTTAACATTAATATTAATTAACATTATTTAAATGTTAGTATTAATTTTAGATGATTTAGATTTTATGATGGATGAAGTATATCATAAAACGAGGAAGCGATATATTTTTTGAAAACCTTCTTAGAGCATCTCCAATGGTGTACTTCTTTTTAGGTACAATTTAGTTGACACATCACTAAATATTTCTACTTATCAATTTGTATTTCATTACTCCAATGGTTTGAGGTACAATTATTCACCTTTTTTAGATGTAGGACTCACCCCACAAGACACAATTTCAATTTGTACCTAGTATCAACAATTTGATACTATTGTTTTCTCTCTCCAATTTGTACTTAAAACCCCAACGTACCTGGTACCTAAGTACAATTACACGCCACATAAGAATTGTACATGCATTTGTACCTACATTTGGCGATGCTCTTAATTTAGCTATAAATAAGCATCGTCGTATAATTCAAAATCTTAGGGTTTGAAATGGAGAGAGGGGGTAAAAGGATCTGCGAAATTCGGTTACCCGAAGCCATCATCCAAGACGTTCAATCTCGTCTCAGTATAAAAGAAGCTGCTCAAACGGCCGTGCTATCCAAATCCTGGTACGCCGCTTGGTTTACACGCGCTGTCGTCGTTTTGGATTACCGCCACTTCCTCCCTAGAATCCCCGACCGATTTCCCGAACTCGCGAGGAAGACGATGCGGAGGTACGAGGGATTACACCTTAGAATCGATACATTCAGGGTGTGACTGGAAAGCGGCGAAGGCGATAGGTGCTCGCTTGCCGGCGAACTGGTTCGGAAAGCGATCGAATTCGGCGCTAACGATATCGGCGTCGAATTCAGTTCCAGAGCGGGCGTTAAGAAGAAATTCGTTTTTCCTGTCGAAGTGATTGGGTCCGAAAAGCTCGTCGGTTTATCTCTTAAAGGTTGGGCATGCCTAATTGACCTTGGGGGAGACGGATCAGTGAATTATTCAGGTCTGAAATTGCTCGAATTGTGCCGCGTGTATGCCCTAAGCGATGCGATTCGGGATATAATCATTTCGTGCTGCCCTTTGATTGAGGATTTGAGATTGAGTGAGTGTCGGTTGTTGCATGAAGAACCGACTGGAGTAATGGATAGATCCTTGGATTTGGGTCCCTTAGGGTTTGGAGAACAATGTGTGATTCAGAAGCTCACGAATTTGATGTTGAGTCGCATGAAAGTCGACCATTTGTTTTTCCGTGATTTCTCGTCCACGTTTCCTCGCCTAAGAAATTTGACCCTGTCACACTGCCTTAGGTCGAAGAGGATAAAGATCTGTAGCCATTCGCTTGAGTGCATACACGTTGATCAAAAGATAAAGTTTAGGGCCCAAATCGAAGTTCCTAACCTCCGCGTGTTTACTTGTTCCAGTGGTGACGTACCTTCCCTGACCTTTAGTACAGTGTCGAGGCAATGTGAGTCTCATGTATATGCACGATGCTCGAAGGATCTCAGCGTTACATGGTTCCGCCAGTTCAGATCTTTTCTAACAGCAATGAGCGGTACAAAAATTTCGCTCCATCTTTCATTTTTGGGAAACTTTGAGTGTAGCTTTTATTATGATGGATATTTTAAATCCAGACCTGTGCTTGAGGACTTGACGATTCCTAGTTCATGCCTTGGGAGTTATGAGTTTTGGGACGGTTTGTTTTGGAGCTGTCGCCCTCAGTTGATAACTACATATTGGGTTTCTGGTTACGAAGCGAGCCTCAAGGAGTTTGTTTCCAGTAGATTGACGAATCTCGGTGAGGACTGTTACATTCCGAAAAAAAATGTGTTTGGCCAATCTTATCTCGAGGAAGTGAAGGTGGAAGTTTTCGACGAGAGCGTTGCTGCTGATCATTGGGAGCCTGTGACCTGGAAGACATTGTTAGACGCTTCAACTGTCGCAGGAACCAAGCACAAAATGCGTTTCCACTTCAAATGGAGATAACTGTCTGATCGTACGACTGCATACAGGGAAACCTCTATAAATTAGTACTCTCTTGTAAGTTAATACTATGAGATTTATCAATATAATGATTTGAATTTGCATTCTATGTATAATAGAAAAATGAATGTACACCTATAATGATACAAGATTACAAGAAACCTCTATAAAGTAATACGCTTGTATATTAATGTGAGCTTGTGGTGTCATTGTTGTTGCAGTTCTGAAGAATGTGCAAGCAGTCCTTCATGGATGGCCTGTTGGAAGGCGACGTCGCAGTACAAACGACGCCCAGTCGAAACACCGATATAATTTGATCCATGTAGACTGCTGCTTCCTTGATCGAAACATCGAGTGCGTCGAAAGTGGCACTTGCGTCCTTGCACTGTAGGTGTGCCCACCCTCCTAGATTCACATCCTCTCCTCGGGTAACAGCTTTTCTCCCGGTGGTAAGCTCAAGCAGAACCACTCCGAAGCTATATACATCGCTCTTTGCGTTCACTTTGCTCGTGTATGCATACTCTGCAGGTTGAGTTTTGCAATCTATCGATTAGTATAGTAAAAAAAAAAGACACGGCATTTGCGAATATGAAATGCGTACCGGGAGCAATGTATCCGAATGTTCCAGCTACAGCTGAAGCCGTTTGTGTGTCTCCGTTCTTGTTGAGCAGCTTTGCGAGTCCAAAGTCTGCTATCTTCGCATTGAACTCTGAGTCGAGTAGAATATTGCTGGATTTGATGTCCCGATGAATGATGGGTATAGGGCAGTGGTGGTGCATGTAGCAAAGCCCTTGTGCTGCTCCAATTGCGATATTCATCCTTGTTGGCCAGTCCAGCTTTGTGACTGAGTTACTTCCGTGCAGCCATCGATCAAGGCTCTTGTTCTCAAAATACTCGTACACGAGAAGCTTCATGTCTGGGCCGGAGATATAGCACAAAAGCTTTATTATGTTGTAATGCCATGTAGCACCTAGTGTATGAACCTCTGCTAGAAATTCCTTCTCGGCCCGATGGTCTGATATTCTCGATATCGATATGCTTTTGACCGCAACATAAGTCATTTTTAGGTTGGTGAAGACTCGGTACACTTTTCCAGACCCCCCATGGCCGATCAGGTTTTCGTCAGTTATACTTGAGAGAATGTCGGCTGTTTCGAACTTCAACCCTTGAAATGAAATCATCTTCCATTCCGGTTCGTCTTTCATTGAAGGGCTAAATTTCCGATTTTTCTTGCACTTTCTAGCAAAGTAGCAAAATAATGCGAAACCCATGGCCCCAATAGCAGTTATTCCCAGTACAATTAAAACGACTGCGTATGACTTTTTGTGCGTAGGACTTTTTGTTCTATTATTCCCAGTACACGTTTTGTATCTTTGAAATATCACATAAGAGCACAAACTAGAAGGACAACTTGGGAGACTCTGATCAGTAGTCCCCGTTCCAGAACAGAGATTAGATGAATCAAGACAGGTATATCTAAAGTAGTCATTCCAAAACTCACAAGGAACCATTCCCGAGAAATTATTGCCACAAAGATCAACTGGTGTAGTTAACCATGGCAAATTATCTGTTTTGTTTATTTCCCCCAGAATTATTTTCATTATTCGACCGGACAGATTGTTATTACTTAATGACAGAAATTGCAATCCACGAAGACTGAACATTCGTGTTGGAATTTCACCGCTGAATAAGTTTTTGGATAGATCCAAATAACTCAGATTGTGTAGATTTGTGATTCCGTAGGGGATCGACCCATTCAAGTTATGATTATTAGAGAGATCAAGATGCTCTAAGCTAACTGCCTTTTCAATTGTGGTTGGTATGATACCGTGCAATCTATTCCCACTCACAGATAAAGTAACGAGACTTTTCATAAGAAAAAGCTCACTTGGGATTGTTCCGGACAGGTTGTTATTACTTAATGACAGAGATTGCAATCTACGAAGACTGAACAATCGTGTTGGGATTTCACCGCTGAATGAGTTAACGGATAGATCCAAATAGCTCAGATTGTGTAGATGTGTGATACCGTATGGGATCGACCCATTCAAGTTATGATTATTAGAGAGATAGAGACTCTCTAAGCTAACTGCCTTTTCAATTGTCGTTGGTATGATACCGTGTAATCTATTACCCCACAGAGATAAAGTAACGAGACTTTCCAAAAGAAAAAGCTCACCTGGGATTGTTCCGGAGAGTTGATTCCCCGACAGGTCCAGAAATTGTAGACTTGTGCAGTTACCTATGCCGGCAGGTATAGGTCCGGTTAAGTGATTACCGGACAGGTTGATATAAACAAGGTATTGGAGATGACAAATTGATGACGGAATTGTTCCAAATATGTTTTGTCTTGATAAAAAGAGGCTTTTGACCACCGTGTTTTCGGCGCAGTAAACAGACGGCCAATGACATGGGGATGAGCTTGCATCCCATTTCCAATCATTGCCGTATACTGAAGAAAAGATATTGCCCCAATGTTGATCCAAGCTCAACAGGGCGCTCCGTTCGAAAGATGAAATATTCTGGGAATTTGCTTGAAGATGGTGATGGAGATAAATTATAAGGAGGGGGAGGAGGATAGAGGAGGCTGGTGCCATTGTTCCATAGAGTCGTTAGTGGCCGTGGGCTGTTTCATATACTAGAATTTGCATCAACAGTCAACCCAGAGTCAACCCCAAGTCAATATACCGTGAAGTTTGGGGAAAACTATTTCTTATTTATTTATACATATATATTACCTTTAGTTTTGTAATAATTAAACAATATTCTTCATTTTTTATATATATGATTTTCAAGTTTTATTATTTTTGAACAATAATTTAACTACTAAAAAATAAGTATAATTTTTCATAATTTTCAAAGTCTTATTATTTTTAATAATAATTTAATTTATTAAAAAAAATGAACATAAATATAAATTTTAATGTTTTATTATTTTTAATAATAATTTATTTTATTAAAAGTGAAATTCATATAAATTTATTTTCATTAAAAAGTAAAATTTAAAAAATTATTCATAGAGAAAATCAAATAAATTTCTTTCAGTATTTAAATTCAAAAAACTTTTAAATACGTATTAAATTTTAAAAATGTCTTAAAATTCGTATTGAATACTTTAAAAAATTTATGGAATTTTGAAAATCCAAACAAAATAAACTTTAAGGACCTGTTCTTTTGGACTTAATTTCAGTCCAGTTCAGTATCGCTTCAGTTCAGTTCAGTTCAGATCGTTTCAGTTCAGTTCAGTTCGTTTCAAAATAAATTAAAATAAAATAAACAAAAAATAATTTGAATCTATAATTTTAAATATAAAATCTAGTCACCGTCATAATATTATTAATATTTTTAAAAAAATATTTAATAATTTATACAAATTATTATTATTTTTATAAAAAATCAATTCAGTTCAGTTCAGATCGCTTAAGTTCAGTTCAGTTCAGATCACTTAAGTTCAGTTCAGTTCAGCCATTTCAGTCCAAAAGAACAGGTCCTAAAAGTCTTAAAATTCAAGACTCTCTAATCTAACCAATACATGTGTATTTTTTCTAAATTTACTTTTAACATTAATTAAAATTATTAAAATGTTAGTAATAATTTTAGTGTTTGATTTAGATTTTAATCATTTTATGATTTATATTAGTGTATTAGTATTCCCTCAATCCCTTATTATACTTTTTTTTGGTTATGCTTAAATAAGTTAAAAAAAATGCACATTCCATAAATGAAATTTATTTTTACAATTTTATTTTTTCAATAACATTTATTTATTTTTATATCACTATTTTTTCAATTAATTACTAATACTACTTAAACATCAATACTTATTATATCACTACTTTATATTATAAAATAAATAATTATTTTTTCTTAATTAACGTCTAATTTTCTTTATACATAATTATTTAATTATAAAAAAACATTAATAATTTTCCTTAAATTATAATTAGAAAAAACTAGAGTATTTAATTATAAAAAAATTAATAATTTTCCCAAATCAAGTATTAACACATTCACGTCTAATTTTCTTTAGAAATTGTTTGAAAAAAATGTAACATGTTTTATGATATTGTAACTTACACCTACAAATTTAAATTTACAGTTTATTGTTCAATTGTTTTCACAGTATTAGTATTATATAGTAAAAACTCTAATATCTTTGAAAACGAGAAAAAATATCACTAAAGAGTTATTCTTATATAAAGTTTTATAAAATAAAAATAATTTTTTTCGTATAAAAATAATATAAATATAAAAATAACATACATTTAACTTAACCAATTTAATAGTTTTGACTAAGTATATTTGATCATATATATATAAAAGTTGTGTTTAACATATATATATATATATATTAAATAAAATACTAATAAATCTAATGAATATAAACTTTGATCATATACTATATGTTATTGATTTTGATAAACATTTTAAGTTATTTTAAACATATTATTGATTTTGATAAATAAAAATTGATTTTAATAAATATTTTAAATCATTTTAAACATGTTATTGATTTTCATAAATAAAAATATTATTAATAAATATTTTTATTATATATTAATCATTTATTACATAGAGGTATAATAAATTTATGACTTATGAAAATACGGAGTTTATTCTTATTTATAATTAAAATTTTAATTATAAAATAGTGTAATAAATAATAATTATATAATTAATATTTCTTCTTTCCACTAATAATAGTATTTTTTTACCGTGCAATATATACGATAAACAATATACAAAAATTATGAAAAAATTACTAAAATAAAATTTAATAATTAAATTTTATTTTAGTATTTTTTTTGGGTATATTGTTTATTATAACGGTAAAAAATAGCGAAGAAGTTGAGTATTATTAGACTATGTACAATAGGGGATCAAATTGGGTGTCAAATGTGTGTCAATTCATCCAGTAGAGAGTTTTTAAGGTGTCAAATTTGACACCATGTGGGATCGAGACTAAAATTTGATCCCCAACCAAAATAAATTTGACACCCACCCTACCCCACTAATCATTTTATTTAAATACAAAAATAATCTTGAACCAATAAAATAATGACATGTGTCATTTACATTATTTCTCCCCACATTTTTAAATCAATTTATACATAATAATTATTGAAAATATAAATATAATAAAAATATAATTATTTTTTATTTTTCGTCCTCTACAAATAGAGTGTAGGTTTGTGTTATTTGGACAAAAAAAATTCAAGCTTTTTATTTTTATTTCAATTTTTTTCAAATTTATTAATTATTAAATTTAAAATAAATAAAGAGAAATAAAAAATATGATAATTTAATAGAATATGATAATTTTATAGAATAAAAAGAAAATATTGACACTATAAATATTTGACACTGTAAACAATTGACACCTTGAATAACACCCTGTTGGGGCTGCTGCTGAAAAGAAAGTGTTAATTGAGGGTGTCAAGCTGACGTGGCAGGAGAGAAGTGTCAAATTTGACACCCGCTGTTGTACATAGTTAGGGGAGAGAAGTATTCCCTCTATCCAAAGACAGCCTTTTTGGGTGTCCAAAAATAGTTGACACACCCCAAAAAAGAAATAATTATTCTAACTTTTTTATTTTAATATACAATTTTATTCTACTTTACCCACTTACTTTTCATTTTTAAAATATATTTTTACCTTCTAGTTTTCCATTAAAAAATACAAAAATAACAATTTTCTTAAACTCCGTGTCCAGCAAATATGATATCTATTAATGGGCGAAGGGAGTATAATATAATTAATACCGTAATAATTAATAACGATCATATAATAACAATACTTACATTAGCGTACGTATAAAAGGAGAAACGATTTTTCTTGAAAACCCTCTTAATTTAAGCATCGCCGAATATTCAAAATCTTAGGGTTTGATATGGAGAGAAGGGGCAAAAGGATCTGCGAAATTCGGTTACCCGAAGCCATCATCCAAGATGTTCAATCTCGCCTCAGTATAAAAGAAGCTGCTCAAACAGCCGTGCTCTCCAAATCCTGGTACGCCGCTTGGTTTACTCGTGCCGTCGTCGTTTTGGATTACCGCCACTTCCTCCCTAGAAACCCCGACCGATTTCCAGAACTCGCGAGGAAGACGATGCGGAGGTACGAGGAACTACACCTTAGAATCGATACATTCAGGGTGTGCCTGGAAAGCGGCGAGGGTGATAGGTGCTCGCTTGCCGGCGAACTGGTTCGGAAAGCGATCGAATTTGGCGCTAACGACATCGGCGTCGAATTCAGGTCGAGAGGGGGTGTTAAGAAGAAATTCGTTTTTCCTGTGGAAGTGCTTGGATCCGGAAAGCTCGTCGGATTATCTCTGAAAGGTTGGGAATGCCTAATTGACCTTGGGGGAGACGGATCTGTGAAATGCTCGGGTCTCAAATCGCTCGAATTGTGCCGTGTGTATGGCCGAGGCGATGAGATTCGGGATATAATCGTTTCGAGCTGCCCCTGGATCGAGGATTTGAGATTGAGCCAGTGTCGGTTGTTGCACGACAAACTGATTAGATCCTTGGATTTGGGTCCCTTAGGGTTTGGTGAACAATGTGTGTTTCAGAAGCTCACGAATCTGATGTTGAGTCGAATGAAAGTTGACCATTTGTTTTTCCGTGATTTCTCGTCCGCGTTTCCTCGGCTGAGAGACTTGACCCTGTCGCACTGCCTGAGCTCGAAGAGGATACAGATCTGTAGCCATTCGCTTGAGTGCATACACGTTGATCAAAAGATAAAGTTTAGGGCCCAAATCGAAGTTCCTAACCTCCGCGTATTTACTTGTTCAAGTGGTGACGTACCTTCCCTGACCTGTAGTACAGTGTCGAGGAAATGTGAGTCTCGTGTATATGCACGATGCTCGAAGGGTCTCAGTGTCACATGGTTCCGCCAGTTCAGATCTTTTCTAACAGCAATGAGCGGTACAAAAATTTCGATCCATCTTTCTTTTTTGGAAAACTTCGAGTGTAGCTTCTATTATGATGGATATTTTAAATCCAGACCTGTGCTGGAGGACTTTACGATTCCTAGTTCATGCCTCGGGAGTTCTAAATTTTGGGACGGATTGTTTTGGAGCTGTCGTCCTCGGTTAATAACTATATATTGGGTTTCTGGTTATGAAGCGAGCCTTAAGGAGTTTGTTTCCAGTAGATTCACGAAACAAGGTGAGGACTGTTACATTCCGATCAAAAGTGTGTTTGGCCAATCTTATCTGGAGGAAGTGAAGTTGGAAGTTTTCGACAAGAGCGTTGCTGCTGATCATTGGGAGCCCGTGACCTGGAAGACATTGTTAGATGTTTCGAGTCTCGCAGGAATCAAGCATAAAATGCGCTTCCACTTCAAATGGAGGATACCCGTCTGATCGTACGACTGCATACAGGGAAACGTCTATAAATTAGTACTCTTGTAAGTTAATACTATGAGATTTATCAATATAATGATTTGAATTTGCATTCTATGTATAATAGAATAGAAATATGAATGTACACTTATAATAATGATACAAGATTACAAGAAACCTCTATAAATTAATACTCTTGTAAATTAATATGAGATTTATCAATATAATGATTTGAATTTACAAGAAATAATACAGTAATTCATAAGATTCAACAAGGTGAACTAGTGGTGGTATTGTTGCTGCAGTTCTGAAGAATGTACAAGCAGTCCTTCATGGATGGCCTATTAGAAGGCGACGCCGAAGTACAAACGACGCCCAATCGAAACACCGATATAATTTGATCCAAGTAGATTGCTGCTTCCTTGATCGAAACATCGAGTGCGTCGAAAGTGGCACTTGCGTCCCTGCATTGTAAGTGTGCCCATCCTCCTAGGTTCAAGTCGTATCCTCGGGTAACAGCTCTTCTCCCTGTGGTCAGCTCAAGTAGAACCACTCCGAAGCTATAGACATCGCTCTTTGCGTTCACTTTGCTCGTGTATGCATACTCTGTGTCTCGAGTTTTGCAATTTATCGATGAGTAAAGTAAAAGGAAAGACAAGGAATTTGCGAGTATGAAATGCGTACCAGGGGCAATGTATCCGAAAGTTCCAGCTACAGCTGAAGCCGTTTGTGTGTCACCGCGGTTGTTGAGCAGCTTTGCGAGTCCAAAGTCTGCTATCTTCGCATTGAAATCAGAGTCCAGTAGAATATTGCTGGATTTTATGTCCCGGTGAACGATTGGTATAGGGCAGTGATGGTGCATGTAGCAAAGCCCTTGTGCTGCTCCAATTGCGATATTCATCCTTGTTGGCCAGTCCAGCTTTGTGACTGAGTTACTTCCGTGCAGCCATCGATCAAGGCTCTTGTTCTCAAAATACTCGTACACGAGAAGCTTCATGTCTGGGCCGGAGATATAGCACAAAAGCTTTATTATGTTGTAATGCCAAGTAGCACCCAGTGTATGAACCTCTGCTAGAAATTCCTTCTCGGCCCGATGGTCTGATATCCTTGAGATCGATATGCTTTTGACCGCAACATAAGTCATTTTTAGGTTGGTGAAGACTCGGTACACTTTTCCAGATCCCCCATGGCCGATCAGGTTTTCGTCAGTTAAACTTGAGAGGATGTCGGCTGTTTCGAACTTCAATCCTTGAAATGAAATCATCTTCCATTCCGGTTCGTCTTTCATTGAAGGGCTAAATTTCCTATTTTTCTTGCATTTTCTAGCAAAGTAGCAAAATAATGCAAACCCCATGGCCCCAATAGCAGTTATTCCCAGTACAATTATAACGACATCGTAGGAATTTATGTAGGACTTTTTGTGCGTATATCCGCTCGGAGATAAATTAGCAAGACTGTCCATAAGAAAAAGCTCACCTGGGATTGCTTCTGATAGCTGGTTCCAAGACAGGTCCAACTCTTGTAGACTAGAGCAGTCACGTAGGCTGGCAGGTCGATAGAAACGAGGTATTGGAGCTGACATATAATTGATGACGGAATTGTTCCGGATGTGTTGAGGCAGTAATCTGAAGAAAAGATATTGCCCCAATGTTGATCCAAGCTCAACAGGACGGTCCGTTTGAAAGAAAATATACTGGGAATTTGCTTGAAGATGGTGATGGAGAGAAATTACAATTTACAAGCACGAGGAGGAGGGTGCCATTGTTCCATAAGAGTCGTTAGTGGCTGTGGGCTATTTCATAGTATAGGAGTCAACTCAAAGTCAACCCAAGTCAAAATACCGTGTAGTTTGGGGACAATTAAAATTTAAAATACTCTTAAATACAGTATATACATTAATTTTTTATTGAGAAAAAAAAAAAAACAATTCCAGTGATTTAAAAAATAATTTTATTTCAAATTTGCATGAGTAGTGGAGTACTAGCTAGTTAGTAGTTAGTAGTTAGTGTCTTTGTGGGATATTACAGGATTTTCACTTTAAACTGTGTGCATTCAACCCAAGTCAAATTACCGTGCAGTTTGGGGTCAAATTAATTAATTTATCAAATACTCCCTTCTAGTTCACTATAAAAATAATACTTTTGACTAAAAAATAATGAAGTTAATGTAGTTTTAAATTGGAAATTAAAATAGTTGTTAGTGGAGATTAAGAAAAATGTTGTTTTTTGAATTTTTGATAAAAAATAATGAATTTAATGTATTTTTAAGTTGGAAAGTAAAATATTTGTGAATAGAGTTTAAAAAGTAGGTAGATAAAGTAGGAATAAATTATAGTATTTTATAATGAAAAAGTATATATATATATATATATATATTTTTTTTTTTGAGTGTATCAATTATCATGGAACATCTCCAAATAAAAAGTGTTGTAACTTTTATGGAAGGGAGAAAGTACCATTCTCTCCCTCAGTTTCAAAATATGTCAATTCTTGCAAGATATTATGGTCTAAGTGTATGGATTAATGTTAATTTTAAAAAAAATAATTTTATTTTAAATCTTTTGAAAACCATTTTTTTTAACTCTTTTTCCAGAAGTCCAAAACATTCGTATCGATCCAACTTGACGATTCCTAGTTCATGCCTCGGGAGTTCTAAGTTTTGGGACGGTTTGTTTTGGAGCTGTCGCCCTCGGTTGATAACTATATATTGGTTTAATGGTGACGAAGCGAGCATTAAGGAGTTTGTTTCCAGTAGATTGACGAACCTCGGTGAGGACTGTTACATTCCGAAAAAAAGTGTGTTTGGCCAATCTTATCTCGAGGAAGTGAAGGTGGAAGTTTTCGACGAGAGCATTGCTGCTGATCATTGGGAGCCCGTGACCTGGAAGACATTGTTAAATGCTTCGACTGTCGCAGGAACCAAGCACAAAATGCGCTTCCACTTCAAATGGAGATACAGGGAGTCCTTTATAAATTAATACTATGAGATTTATCAATATTAATGATTTGAATTTACATTATATATAAGCAAATTACTTGAAATAATATAATGCATAAGATTCAATAATAGCCCTTCATTGTGAACATGTGGTTATATTGTTGCTGCAGTTCTGAAGAATGTGCAAGCAGTCCTTCATGGATGGCCTATTGGAAGGTGACGCCGTGGTACAAACGATGCCCAATCGAAACACCGATATGATTTGATCCAAGTAGATTGCTGCTTCCTTGATCGAAACATCGAGTGCGTCGAAAGTAGCACTTGGGTCCTTGCACTGTAGGTGTGCCCATCCTCCTAGGTTCATGTCGTCTCCTCGGGTAACAGCTCTTCTCCCTGTTGTCAGTTCAAGTAGAACTACTCCGAAGCTATAGACATCGCTCTTTGCATTCACTTTGCTCGTGTATGCATACTCTGCAGGTCGAGTTTTGCATTTTATCGATGAGTAAAGTAAAAGGAAAGACATGTAATTTGCGAATATGAAGCTTAACTATATTGTAATGCCAAGTAGCACCCAGTGTGTGTATCTCTGCTAGAAACTCCTTCTCGGCCCGATGGTCCGTTATCTCGGAAAATGATATGCTCTTGACTGCAACGTACGTCTTCTTTAGGTTAGTGAAGACTCGGTACACTTTTCCAGACCCCCCATGGGCGATCAGGTTGTCGTCGGTTAAACTTGAGAGTGTTAGAAAAGGAAACAATATCAAAAAGGAAACACCCAATAATATGGGTCAAGATTGATCACACCAAATTAGGAGAATGATTTCTTTCCATAAACTTGTAATTAATCTCTCCTATAAATGAGAGGGTTTCGATGATGAATAAACACACACAAAAATTCTCTTAATCCTTTTTCTTTGTTCTTTCTTTCTAACCATTCAACATGGTATCAGATCAGGTTGAACAACATCGTCTCTAACCCTTCCACCTTTCGACCAAGCCCTGTTTGACCTTCAAACCAGAAAATGTCATCTGAACTAAATGAAAACCCAAAGCTAACTTCCGGCAATACGCCGGATGAACTCACCATCCAACTTGCAAACCTACTACGGAATAGTCTCGGTTTGCAGTCAACAAGAAACACAGAATCAATCTCCATTGGGTTCAAGCTTAATGGGGATAACTATCCTCTATGGGCTGTACTCATGAGGAAAGCTATCGGAGGAAGGGGGAAAGCATCGTATATCACCGGCATCCCTTCCCCTCCTCCGACCAACGATCCAACCTACCTGAAATGGGAGGAGGAAGACCAGTGCGTCTTCACATGGCTTGTTCAGAATATCGAACCAAGCCTAATCAACAGCGTCTCAAAACACCCTACCGCGAAGGCCGTATGGGACGGATTGGCGCTTACCTATGGGAGTGGCGCTGACCCTCTTCAAGTGTTCGATCTACACAGAAAAGCCAACACATTGAAACAAGGAGACAACACCTTAGAAGAAATTTGAACCAGAATGCAAGAGATATGGATGTCAATCGACCGAAAGGAGCCGAACCCGATGGAATGCTCAAAAGATATTGAAACATATAACCAAAAAATACAGGTTCAGAGATTATACCAGTTTCTCATGGCACTTCACGAGAAATACGAACCCGTGAAGAAGGAGATTTTGAAGCGAGAACCACTGCCCTCAGTCGACATGGCCTATGCGATTGTGAGGCGCGAGACTGCCAGGGACCATATTCTCCGGCAAGTAGTCGTCGATGGAGATACATCACCGGGCATCGGGTTCGGGCTCGCGGCGAGGGATAAGCCTCGCGCCGGTCAACCTCCTAAAAAAGGCAGCGGGATCCGTCGCACAGAAGAGGAGAAAAACAAGATGGAATGTTCGCACTGTGGGATGAAGAAACACACGAAGGAATCGTGTTTCCAACTAGTCGGATACCCGGATTGGTAGGACGAAACAAAGCGGACAAAGATGCCCAACAATCGGACAAAGGGAGGCCACAGTACCGCCGCCGTCGCCAACACCGATCGGGTCGCCAGCGCCGAAGCGGGCAACACCAGAATGGCCGGCGACGGAGCCGCTATAGCAGGGGGAGTAGCGGAGGTGAACGCGGCAGAGGCATCGAGAGGTAACAAGGGAGATAATTTGGGGATTTTTTGGGAGGGTTCCGTATTTAACCTTCCCAAATTAATTCCAAATAACCCTCCCAAATTAATTCCGAATCCTCAAATTTTTAAAAGTTCCCCCGTACAGGTTCATAATCGTTTTCAGCCCCTAGAAAATATATCTACAGTCTGTGCAGTTCCACTTCCAGGCATAAAAAACAAAAATCAGTGGATTTTTTACTGTGGTGCTACAGACACCATGACCTTTGATGCCACTGATATTATACAGTCTACCACGTCTCAGAAAACTCATGTTCAAACTGCTAACGGAGAATTAACTCCGGTTAAGGGGGCTGGAACTATTGCCCTATCTCCCACCTTGAAGCTTTCTAACTGCCTATTTGTTCCGTCTTTATCACATAAGCTTCTATCTATCAGCCATGTTACTAAGGAACTAAACTGCACTCTACTAATGCAACCCAACTTCTGCTTGTTACAGGATATCCGAACCGGGGAGATTATTGGGCGTGGCACTGAACGACATGGGTTGTACTACGTGGACGAGATAGTTCAAAAAGGTGTTGCGTTGCTAACTCACAGATCTACAGACCGAGAGGCTTGGCTTTGGCACCGTCGGTTAGGACATCCTTCCAAGACCTATTTAAAAATGCTTTTTCCTAAACTTGTAATTTCCAAGACTATGCATTGTGAAACATGTTTTTTGGCCAAAAGCCATCGACATTCCTTTCCGTTTAATAACACTAGAGTTGACTCGATTTTTTCTTTAATTCATTCGGATGTTTGGGGACCAGCACCAACTGTTGGGGGTCAAGGTTTTCAGTATTTTTTACTGTTTATTGATGATTTCTCTCGTATGACTTGGATTTATTTTTTAAAACGTAAATCTGAAGTATTTGAAAATTTTGTCCATTTCTATGCCCTAGTCAAAACACAATTTCAAAAAAATATTCAAGTTCTTCGGTCTGATAATGGGGGGGGAATATGTCAATTCTCGCATGAAACAATTTTGTGACTCCGAGGGTGTCATCCATCAAACTACTTGTCCTCACACACTTGAACAAAATGGGGTCGCGGAACGTAAAAATCGTATCCTCCTAGAAATGGCTCGGGCTATGCTCATCGAGTCTCGTACTCCCTCTATTTTCTGGCCGGAGGTCCTAGCCACCTCGGTTTACCTCTTGAATCGACTCCCCACAAAAGCACTAAATCTTCAAACTCCCCTGCAATGTCTTTCTACTCAAACCCAAATACCTGTCACGCTGACTCTCCAACCCAAAATCTTTGGTTGTTCTGTCTTTGTTCACATACCCAAACTTAACCGTCATAAATTATCCCCGTGTGCTGTCAAATGTGTGTTTGTTGGTTATGGTATTCACCAGAAGGGGTATCGGTGCTATGACCCTAAAACTCGTCACATGTTCACTACCATGAATTGCGATTTCCTAGAGAGTGAGTATTTCTACCACCACCTTAGTCGTCAGGGGGAGAGTAGTAGTAACAGTAGCATAGAAAATAGCAGCGACTCTCTAAGCTGGTTGTCAATGCCAGAACCCTCCCCGGAAGTGGGTCCAACAGAGGAAGTTAACAGCTCCGCTGAACAGTCATTAGACACGATTGTACAGCCCGTCGTCGAACCCAGTTCCAATACACCTAATTCCTCCCCACTCCGGATAACTGAGGTACAATCTTCTATTGATGTTAACTCTAATTATTTCTTGAGACTGATAATGATGACAGGAAGAAAGTGTTGATACTGAAAAAAATGCTAGTGATGGTGATACCAATACAGAACAATATGTCTTGCCACCAAGAAGCACCAGGGGAATACCACCAAAAAGATATTCTCCTGAACACCTTGGACGAAAATCCAGGTATTCTCTCAAAGACAGTGGTGCAAGCAATCTCACCAAGACAGCACAAGCATTCGAAACAGCATTACTGCATGAAGAGGAGATCCCTAGTTCGGTTGAGGAAGCTATGAAGCATGATTCCTGGAAAGAAGCAATGAAAAAGGAGATTGATGCCTTAGCCAGAAATAATACATGGGAGAAGTGTATGCTACCAGAGGGAAAGAAACCTGTGGGATGTAGGTGGGTCTTCACCATCAAACGGCGGTCCGATGGCACAATTGAAAGATACAAGGCCCGACTAGTGGCTAAAGGTTATACACAGACATACGGAATTGATTATTCCGAAACCTTTTCACCAGTTGCCAAAATGAATACTGTCAGAGTGTTGTTATCTGTTGCGGCTAATCGGGACTGGCCCCTTCATCAATTCGACGTTACAAATGCATTTTTACATGGGGAGTTGAACACAGAAGTTTACATGCAGGCACCACCTGGTCTCTCGAATGAATTTGGAAATGGTGAAGTATGTCGGTTGAGAAAGACTCTATATGGTCTTAAACAGTCACCAAGGGCATGGTTTGGAAGGTTTACAGAAGCTATGGTGAGATACGGTTACAAACAGAGTAACTCCGACCACACCTTGTTTCTGAAAAGGAGGGGCGATCGAATCACATGTTTGATCATTTACGTGGATGATATGATCATCACTGGTGACAATAATGAAGAGATCGAGAGCTTGAAGAAGAATTTGTTTCGGGAGTTCGAAATGAAAGATTTGGGAAATCTCAAGTATTTTCTTGGAATAGAAGTCTTGAGATCCAGCAAAGGCATATTTTTACGACAGAAAAAATATATTCTGGATCTCTTGGTTGAAACTGGCTTGCTCGACTGCAAACCAGCAGATACGCCGATCGGACTAAATCATGGACTGCAGATTGTAAAAGGAGCTGAAGAGACAGATCGAGGAAGGTACCAGCGTCTGGTGGGGAAATTAATCTACCTATCTCATACTAGACCCGACATTGCTTATGCGGTTGGAGTTGTTAGTCAGTTCATGCATCAACCTCAACACGAACACATGGAAGCTGCACTTAGGATTGTTCGTTATCTGAAGAGTACCGTCGGATATGGAGTCTTACTACGGAAGAACGGACACCTAAAAGTTCATGGGTACACAGATGCAGATTGGGTAGGGAATCCAATCGATAGGAGGTCGACGGCAGGGTATTTCACATTTGTTGGAGGGAATTTGGTCACCTGGAGAAGTAAGAAGCAGAAGGTAGTGGCATTGTCCAGTGCTGAGGCGGAGTTTCGAGGAATCAAGAGTGGACTTACGGAGGTCCTGTGGCTAAGGAAACTACTATCTGAGATGGGATACTATCCATCTCAGAAAAGCCAACTTTTCTGCGATAACAAGGCTGCTATTAGTATCTCTGAGAACCCTGTCCAACATGACAGAACCAAACATGTTGAGGTAGATCGACATTTCATCAAAGAGAAAATTGAGAACGACATCATCGAATTGCCTTTTGTACGATCGGAAGACCAGCTAGCCGACATCCTAACCAAAGCTGTGAGTTCAAAGGTGTTGACAGAAGTACTCAGCAAGTTAAGTATCGGAGATCCCATTACTAAACTTGAGGGGGAGTGTTAGAAAAGGAAACAATATCAGAAAGGAAACACCCAATAATATGGGTCAAGATTGATCACACCAAATTAGGAGAATGATTTCTTTCCATAAACTTGTAATTAATCTCTCCTATAAATGAGAGGGTTTCGATGATGAATAAACACACACAAAAATTCTCTGAATCCTTTTTCTTTGTTCTTTCTTTCTAACCATTCAACAGAGAGGATGTCGGATGTTTCGAACTTCAATCCTTGAAATGAAATCATCTTCCATTCTTGCTCCTCTTTCGTGGATCTTTTGGATTTCCATCTCTTCACCCAGTAGTAAGTTATTATGAACCTTACGGCCCCAATAGCCGCGATTCCTAGTGCGATTATGATGATAATGTGGAGCTTGTTGAAAGCAGCACACATTTGATGAGCGCACATACTAAAAGGGCAAATGGGCAGTCCGTCAGTAGCCCCCTTGCGGGAACAAAGATTAGATGGGTCCAAACAGTTAACTTCCAAGTTGTGATTCACAAACTCGTACGGAACCATTCCGGAAAATTTGTTGTTACAAAGATTCAGAGATTGCAATCTACGCTGACTGAACAACCGTGTCGGGATTTCACCGCTTAAGGAGTTTGCGGATAGATCCAATTGCCGGAGATTGTGTAGATGTGTGATACCGTCGGGAATCGACCCATTCAAGTTATGATTATTAGAGAGATCGAGACGCTCTAAGCTAATTGCCTCTTCAATTGTCGTTGGTATGATACCTTGCAATCTATTTCTACTTAGATATAAAGTAACGAGACTTTTCATAAGAAAAAGCTCACCTGGGATTGTTCCGGAGAGTTGATTCTCCGACAGGTCCAGTTTTTGTAGACTTGAGCATTCACGTAGGCCCGCAGGTATAGATCCGCCTAAGTAATTATCGGACAGGTGGATTACAACAAGGTATTTGAGCTGACATATTGATGACGGAATTGTTCCGGATATGCCGGTGTGTGATAAAAAGAGGCCCATGACCGCCATATCATCGTTGCAGTCGACATACGGCCAATCACAGTATGATGAGCTCCCGTCCAATTTCCAAGCCGCGTCGTCGAATGGTGAAGAAAAGCTATTGCCCCAATGTTGATTCAAGCTCAACAGGACGGCCCGTTCGAAAGACGAATTATATTTGGAGTTTGCTTGAAGATGATGGAGAGAAATTACAAGGATCGTGAGGAGGAGAATAGAGAAGGGTGGTGCCATTGTTGCATAAGAGTACATAGTGTCTGTGCCATCTCATATACATTTACAGACTACAGTAAGATTTTCACTTTACCGTCAACTCAAAGTCAACCCAGGCCAAAATACCGTGTAGTTTGGGGGTAAACTATTTGTTATTTATTAGTAGGAGTATTACTTTATTTTAATTTTGTTTTATATTTTAAATTTTACTACAGAATTAAGCCTCTGAGCTGAATGAAAATACACATACATAAAATTGTATATATATTATAAATGTATAAAATTGAAAAAAAAAATGCAAAATATTAAATAAAGGCAATTCTTTTTTTTTGCATGAAAATACAATTAATTTATTTTTTGATAAAAAATTAATACTCCTATCTTTTTGTAATTTCATGAGCCATGTCATATTATTTAATTTCATGATTGAATTTTAAATGTTATGAAATAAATAAAATAAAGATAATACAGAAATAAATATGAGATAATATCAATTTTAGATTTGTAATTTAGACCGATTCCAGAGTCTTTTAAAAAAATAAAATCTAATGTAATCTTTTTGACCATTTTCGGTAAAATGCATTATGTGAAATGTGGTCTTTTTTGACCATTTTCCGTTGAAATGTATGATGTATCACTGTTCGCCCGACGGAAACTACTTATGTTATGTGGATGATATTTGTGGGCCGATGGGTAGTATTATTTAATTAATACTACAATTATTTAGTTTTACTTCATTTAATTCAAAATCCTAGGGTTTCATATGGAGAAAGGGGGCAAAAGGATCGGTGAAATTCGGTTACCCGAAGCCATCATACAAGACGTTCAATCTCGTCTCAGTATAAAAGAAGCTGCTCAAACCGCCGTGATATCCAAATCCTGGTACGCCGCTTGGTTTACACGCGCCGTCGTCGTTTTGGATTACCGCCACTTCCTCCCTAGAAACCCCGACCGATTTCCAGAACTCGCGAGGAAGACGATGCGGAGGTACGAGGAACTGAACCTAAAAATCGATACATTCAGGGTGTGCCTGGAAAGCGGCGAGGGCGATAGGTGCTCGCTTGCCGGCGAACTGGTTCGGAAAGCGATCGAATTCGGCGCTAACGATATCGGCGCTAACGATATCGGCGTCGAATTCAGTTCCAGAGCGGGCGTTAAGAAGAAATTCGTTTTTCCAGTTGATGTGCTCGGGTCCGGAAAGCTCGTCGGTTTATCTCTGAAAGGTTGGGCATGCCTAATTGACCTCGGGGGAGACGGATCAGTGAATTACTCAGGTCTGAAATCGCTCGAATTGTGCCGCGTGTATGCCCTAGGCGATGCGATTCGGGATATAATCGTTTCGTGCTGCACTTTGATCGAGGATTTGAGACTGAGCGAGTGTCGGTTGTTGCACGAAGAACCAACCGCAGTAATGGATAGATCCTTGGATTTGGGTCCCTTAGGGTTTGGAGAACAATGTGTATTTCAGAAGCTCACTAATTTGATGTTGAGTCGCGTGAAAGTCGACCATTTGTTTTTCCGTGATTTCTCGTTCGCGTTTCCTCGCCTGAGAGAATTGACCCTGTCGCACTGCCTTAGGTCGAAGAGGATAAAGATCTGTAGTCATTCGCTCGAGTGCATACACGTTGATCAGAAGATAAAGTTTAGGGCCCAAATCGAAGTTCCTAACCTCCGCGTATTTACTTGTTCCAGTGGTGACGTACCTTCCCTGACCTTTAGTACAGTGTCGAGGCAATGTAAGTCTCGTGTATACGCACGATGCTCGAAGGATATCGACTGTACATGGTTCCGCCAATTCAGATCTTTTCTAACTGCATTGAGCGGTACAAAAATTTCAATCCATCTTTCTTTTTTGGGAAATTTCGAGTGTAGCTTCTATTATGATGGATATTTTAAATCCAGACCTGTGCTCGAGGACTTGACGATTCCTAGCTCATGCCTCGGGAGTTCTAAGTTTTGGGACGGTTTGTTTTGGAGCTGTCGCCCTCGTTTGATAACTTTATATTGGGTTTCTGGTTACGAAGCGAGCCTTAAGAAGTTTGTTTCGAATAGATTGACGAAACTCGGTGAGGACTGTTACATTCCGATCAAAAGTGTGTTTGGCCAATCTTATCTCGATGAAGTGAACGTGGAAGTTTTCGACGAGGGTGTTGGTGCTGATCATTGGGAGCCTGTGACATGGAAGACATTGTTAGATGCTTCGACTGCTGCAGGAACCAAGCACAAAATGCGCTTCCATTTCAAATGGAGATACCCGTCTGATCGGACGAGTGCATACAGGGAAACCTCTATAAATTAGTACTCTTGTAAGTTAATACTATGAGATTTATCAATAAAATGATTTGAATTTGCATTCTATATATATATATACAAGAAATAATAAATGTACACTTATAATGATAACTACATAAGCAAATTACAAGAAATAATACAGTAATGCATAAGATTCAATAGTAGCCCTCTCTCAACATGGTGAACTTGTGGTGGTATTGTTGCTGCAGTTCTGAAGAATGTACAAGCAGTCCTTCATGGATGGCCTATTAGAAGGCGACGCCGAAGTACAAACGACGCCCAATCGAAACACCGATATAATTTGATCCAAGTAGATTGCTGCTTCCTTGATCGAAACATCGAGTGCGTCGAAAGTGGCACTTGCGTCCCTGCATTGTAGATGTGCCCATCCTCCTAGGTTCAAGTCGTATCCTCGGGTAACAGCTCTTCTCCCTGTGGTCAGCTCAAGTAGAACCACTCCGAAGCTATAGACATCGCTCTTTGCGTTCACTTTGCTCGTGTATGCATACTCTGTGGGTTGAATTTTGCAATTCACCGATGAGTAAAGTAAAAGGAAAGACATGGAATTTGCGAATATGAAATGCGTACCTGGGGCAATGTATCCGAAAGTTCCAGCTACAGCTGAAGCCGTTTGTGTGTCACCGCTCTCGTTGAGCAGCTTTGCGAGTCCAAAGTCTGCTATCTTCGCATTGAAATCAGAGTCCAGTAGAATATTGCTGGATTTGATGTCCCTGTGAACGATCGGAATAGGACAGTGATGGTGCATATAGCAAAGCCCCTGCGCTGCTCCAATGGCAATATTCATCCTCCTTGGCCAGTCCAGCTTCTTATTTGAACTACCACCGTGCAGCCATCGATCGAGGCTGTTATTCTCAAAATATTCATACACAAGAAGCTTCAGGTCTGGGCTGGAGATATAGCACAAAAGCTTTACTACATTGTAATGCCGAATATTCCCCAGCGTCTGAATCTCGGCTTGAAATTCCTTCTCAGCATCTGTTATCTCGGAAGTCGATATGCTTTTGACAGCAACATAAGTCTTTGTTTGGTTGATAAAGACTCGGTACACTTTTCCGGATCCCCCTTTTCCAATTAGATTCTCCTCCGTTAAACCTGACAAGATGTCGGTTGTTTTGAACTTCAGCCTTCGAAATGAAATCATCTTCCGGGTTTCTTCCTCTTTCACGAAAGGGCTAGATTTCCGAGTGTTCTTGCATTTTCTCGCCAAGTAGTAAAGTATGACGAACCCTACGCCACCAGCAGCAGAAATTCCGAGTGCAATTATGACGATAATGTAGTAAGTGTTGTGCTCGTAACCAGCACACATTTGATATCCATGAAATCGATCGTAAGAGCACAAACTTGAAGGGCAACTCGGCAGAGTCTCATTAGTCCCCTCGGCAGAACAGAGATTCGACAAATCCAAACAGTAACCTTGAAAGTACTCGCTCACAAACTCGTAAGGAACCGTTCCTGAGAATTTGTTATCGCAGAGATTAAGCATAGTCATCGATACCAAACTAACCGAAATGTCAGCGATCTCTCCAGATAGCTGGTTGTCGGATAAGTCCAAGTAACGTGAACTGTTTTCGGTTATCTCACCGAAGCTCTTTAGCACCGAGCCGGTTAAACGGTTGTGAGCAAGGTTCAAGAAAGTCAACGTTTTCGAAGGAATATCCGATGGCAGTTGACCAGACAAGTTGTTACAGCCCAATGACAGAGATTGCAGTTTAGGAATACTGAACAGCTGTGTTGGGATCTCGCCGCTGAACGAGTTTCCGGATAAATCCAACTGCGAAAGATTATTTAGATAAGCGACACCATCGGGGATTGATCCGTTCAAGTAGTTACTAGAGAGGTCGAGCCTCTCTAGACTGCTCGCGTTCCCTATTGTCTTCGGAATGATGCCGTACAACCTATTCCCGTTCAGAGATAAACTAACAAGACTTTCCACGAGAAAAAGCTCACCTGGGATCGTTCCCGAAAGCGCGTTCCATGACAGGTCCAGTTTTTGCAGGCTCGAGCAGTCGCCTAGGCTGGGAGGTATAGTTCCCGACATGTGATTTCCGGACAGGTCGATCCAAGCGAGGTGTTTGAGCTGGCAAATGGACGACGGGATTGTTCCGCTTATGTCTTTTTTTGATAAAGACAGCCCGGTGACTGTACCATCGGTGCAGAAGACGTATGGCCAATCGCACGGGGACGAGCTTGAGTTCCATTGCGGCGGGTAGTATTGTGAGAAGGGATTGCCCCAGTGTTGGTTCAGGCTCAGTAGAACAGTTTGCTCGAGAGTCGAGATATGTCGCGAATGTACTCGAAGATGGTGGAGAGAATTTAGCATGAGAATGAAGAGGAGGAGTTCTGAGGGTGCTGCCATTGTTACCTGAGCAAAGAGTGTCTTTTGAGTTGTATTATTTCTTATAGGATTTTTATGTACAGTCAACTCAAGTCAACACATCCCAAAATTAAATAAGTACCTTGATGTCCATTTTCCAGGTCCACGCGCTCCGACAAGGTAAATAATGTTATTAAAAATGATAAATAAATATATGAATTTTATTGTTGAAATTCAAAATAATGTACATTAGTCAAGAACTTATATTTATTTAAATAAAAATGAGTCATTTTTTAAAATAAATGTAGTATGACCCATTCTATTTCATCAGAGAGCTTTCAAGTAATTTTAATATAGCTATTTGCTGCAGTTCTGAAGAATGTGCAAGCAGTCCTTCATGGATGGCCTATTGGAAGGCGACGCTGTGGTACAAACTCGGAGTCCAGCAGATAGAATATTGTTGTGCATATAGTAATGATCGGGGTCTGATATGGTCATATGGTGCATATTGGGCAGTCAAGTAGCAAAGTAATGCGAACCCCAGTACGATAATGACGATAAAGTAGGATTTATTTAGCGTATGTCTAGCACACATTTTATGTCCATGAAATATCAGATAAGAGCACAAACTAAAAGGGCAACTAGGGAGACTCTGATCAGTAGTCCCCTCTTCAGAACAGAGATTAGATGCATCAAAACAGATATCTTTAAGGTAATCATTCGGAAACTTGTATGGAATCATTCCCGAGAAATTATTGTGACTAAGATAAAGTGTAGTTAACGGTGCTAAATTTTGATATAAATCGAAGTAACGTCGTGAAATATCTGTTTGGTTTATTCCCCCAAAAAGTATTTTCAGTAATGGGCCGCTTAAACGGTTGTGAGCAGGATTCAAGTATTACACGGTGATTACTGATTTCATTTGGAATTTAATGGTGGATTTCATAAACATGATGTTTATCTTTTTCTTTTTTAGTTCTGGGATGTTTAGTAGTGCCTCTGAAGACAAATCTGGTATATTGGGTCAGATTGATGAAAAAATTGGTAAAGCAACGAGGATCCCCCAGACTCATGGAGAGGTATGGGATTTAAGAAAGAATATTTATATTTGATCGCCATAAACTTTATCTGTATAACACGGTCATATTTAGATTATGGTAAATTTCTTTCTAAGCTTTTTCTATTACACTTTAAAAATTAACACAAGAACTACTGCAGATATGTTCTTGCATGAGCACATGAACACTAACATTTTTTGAAGAAATAAACTTCATTCTTCAATCATATATCTGGTTGTTAAAGTACCTGATAATAGACAGGTCATAGTTTCTTGTAAATGTGTACTGTCTAATTATTTGAACCAGTGAATAACTTAATTGTTACTTAAAACATAAAATTTTGATGATGCCGTGATCGTGTTTCAGTCGTACAATGTCTTACACTATGAGATTGGGCAGAGATATTAATCCCATTACGATGCTTTCAGTCCTGCTGAGTATGGTCCACAAAAGAGCCAAAGGGTAAAAGAAGGCTTGATGTTAGATTACTGTTTAGTCATTTTGTACCGTCATTCATGATTTAGTGCTTGATGATCAAAAACTTGAAATCTATTGATAGATGTGTTGATCATGTGAGATGGCATTCTGCATATAAGATTTTAAGCTTTTATAGGATAATGACAAAGAACCTGGATTATAAATTTATAATGATCGAAAAATTGAAATCTACGTATATTTGTGTTGAACAAGTACTCGAGACTGCATTCTGCCTATAAGATTTTAAGCTCCCATTTGAAATGTTACAAGCTTTTCTTACTTTCAAACTGTTTTAGTGAGGAAAACTTAGCTTGCCAATGAGACATGTTTCTGGTGCATGCCCAGGTGTTTTTAGTTTGCAATAAAATGAAGTAAACTAATGTTGGTTGTCTTAGGTTGCTTCTTTCCTGTTGTATTTATTTGATGTTGAAGAAGGGGGTGAAACCATTGTTAACTGAGGAAAGAGTGTCTTTTGTGTTGTGTTATTTCTTATAGGATTTTTATGTACAGTCAACTCATGTCAACACATCCCAATATTAAATAAGTACCTTGTGGCTTGTGATGTCCATTTTACAGGTCCACGCGCTCCGACAAGGTAAATAATGTAATTTTAAATGATAAATAAATATATAGGTACATTTTCTTGTTGAAATTCAAAATAATGTAGTCAAGAAAATATAGTATATATTTAAATAAAAATGAGTCATTTTTTAAAATAAATATAGTATGACTCATTCTATTCCATCAGAGAGCTTTCAAGTAATTGTACTACAGCTATTTGCTGCAGTTCTGAAGAATGTGCAAGCAGTCCTTCATGGATGGCCTATTGGAAGGTGATGCCGAAGTACAAACGACGCCCAGTCGAAACACCGATATAATTTGGTCTAAGTAGATTGCTGCTTCCTTCATGTCACCATCGAGCGCGTCGAAAGTGGCACTTGCGTCTCTGCATTGTAGGTGTGCCCATCCTCCTAGATTCACATCCTCTCCTTGGGTAACAGCTTTTCTCCCTGTGGTCAGCTCAAGTAGAACTACTCCGAAGCTATAGACATCGCTCTTTGCATTCACTTTGCTCGTGTAGGCATACTCTGTAGTGGGTCGAGTTTTGCAGTTTAATGATGGGTATAGTAAAAGGAAATGCATGGAATTTGCTAATATAAAATGCGTACCTGGGGCGATGTATCCGAATGTTCCAGCTACAGCTGAAGCCGTTTCCGTATCACCACACTTGTTAAGAAGCTTTGCGAGCCCAAAGTCGGCTATCTTTGCATTGAAGTCGGAGTCGAGTAGAATATTGCTGGATTTGATGTCCCTGTGAATGATGGGTATAGGGCAGTGGTGGTGCATATAGCAAAGCCCCTGTGCTGCTCCAATTGCGATATTCATCCTCATCGGCCAGTCCAACTTCGTGACTGAGTTACTTCCGTGCAGCCATCGATCAAGGCTCTTGTTCTCAAAATACTCGTACACCAGAAGCTTCATATCGGGGCCGGAGATATAGCACAGAAGCTTAACTATGTTGTAATGCCAAGTAGCACCCAGTGTGTGTATCTCTGCTAGAAATTCCTTCTCGGCCCGATGATCCGTTGTCTTGGAAAATGATATGCTCTTGACTGCAACGTAAGTCCTTTTTAGGTTGGTGAAGACTCGGTACACTTTTCCGGACCCCCCATGACCAATCAGGTTGTCGTCGGTTAAGCTTGAGAGGATGTCGGCTGTTTCGAACTTCAATCCTTGAAATGAAATCATTTTCCACTCTTGCTCCTCTTTCGTGGAAGTGTTGGATTTCCATCTCTTCACCCAGTAGTAAGCTATTACGAATCTTACGCCCCCAACAGCCGCTATTCCCAATGTGATGATGATGATAACGTGGAGCTTGTTGAATGCAGCACACATTTGATAATCATGAAACGCCCGATGAGAGCACAAACTAAAAGGGCAAGGTTGCAGACTCTTAGTAGCCCCCTTGACGGAACAGAGATTAGATAGGTCCAAACAGTTAACTTGAAAGCTGTGATTCACAAACTCGTACGGAACGATTCCGGAGAAATTGTTGTTACAAAGATTAAGCCAAAATATCTGTACCAAATTAAGAGAAATGTATTCGATATCTCCATGTAGCTGGTTATCAGATAAATCCAAGTAACGTGAATTTGTTTTGTTTATATCGCCGATAAAGCTCTTTAGGACCGGGCCACTTAAACGGTTGTGAGTAAGATTCAGAGACAGTAACATCTTCATATCTATATATGATGGCAGTTGACCAGACAGATTGTTGTAACCTAATAACAGAGATCGCAATCCACGAAGACTGAACATTCGTGTTGGGATTTCACCACTGAATGAGTTAAAGGATAGATCCAAATACCGGAGATTGTGTAGATGTGTGATACCGTCTGGGATCGACCCATTCAAGTTATGATTATTAGAGAGATCGAGATGCTCTAAGCTAACTGCCTTTTCAATTGTGGTTGGTATGATACCGTGCAATCTATTTCCGCTCAGAGATAAAGTAACGAGACTTTCCAAAAGAAAAAGCTCACCTGGGATTGTTCCGGAGAGTTGATTTCCTGACAGGTCCAGAAATTGTAGACTTGTGCAGTTACCTATGCCGGCAGGTATTGCTCCAGATAGTTTGTTCCAAGACAGGTCGATCGAAACAAGGTGTTTGAGCTGACATATCGATGACGTGATTGTTCCACTTATGTCTGTCCCTGATAAAGACAGTCTGGTGACCATATGATCATCGTTGCAGACAACATACGGCCAATTACAGTGGGATGAGCTTGAGTTCGAGTGCCATGCTTCGTACAGTGGAATGGGATAGCCCCAATGTTGATTCAAGCTCGACAGGATGCTTCGTTCGAAAGACGAATTATATTGGGAATTTGCTTGAAGATGGTGATGGGGAGAAATTACAAGGACCATGAGGAGGAAGAGGATAGGGGAGGGTGGTGCCATTGTTGCATAAGAGTAGTTAGTGACTTGGTGGTTGTGGGCTATTTCATATACAGGTTTTTTCACTTTACGGTCAACTCGAAGTCAACCCCGGTCAAAATACCGTGTAGTTTGGGGGAAAAAGGGCAATTTTTAATAATTATTTATAAATTAAGGAATTAATTTTTCCTAATTATAAATTTAAGTACTATTCCAAAATTACACTTTTTATTATAACATGGGAGGGTAGTTATTTAATAATTATCAGGGGTATTTTAGTAATTATTTTACTCTTTTTTATAATTATAAAATTTACATTACCCTAAATAATAAGAAAAATAAAAACAAACTATCCTTAATTCGAAAGTATAATTTATAAAATTTGAAATGTAAATTGATAAACCAAACTACCCTTTTTCTTAAATATTTCTTAAATTAAATATATGCAATAATGTAAATTCTTAGAATTTAATAAAATTTATTTTAATTTTATAAAAATTATAGTACTACAGTATGATTTAAAAAATATTTTTATTTTAAATTTGCATCAAACACGTGACATCTTTATTTTTGAAAACCATTTTTTTCTTTCTCTTTCCCCAATACTCCAAAACATTCTTATCGATCCAAATTGTCCAAATTGTTATCCTATCAATCATGTGCACATTAGAGAAGCGCGGCGACCTCTTCGTCCTGACGCTGACCGGCGACACAAAGAGCGACCAGGAGCACCGCCTAAATCCACCGCTCATCGCTTCAATCCGCGCGGCTCTAGCCGAAGCCAGATCCGGAGCCGTCGACGGCTCCGTCCTCATCACCCGGTCCGAGGGCAAATTCTTCTCCAACGGCTTCGACCTGCGCCACGCCCAAGCCGTCGGCGCCAGGGCCGGATCGGCCGACGCGGCCAAGGCGGAGCTCACCCGAATGGTGGATCTGTTCCGCGGGGTCGTCGCCGACCTCCTCTCCCTCCCAATGCCGACCGTCGCCGCCGTCACCGGCCACGCCGCCGCCGCGGGGCTGATGTTGGCCATGAGCCACGACTACGTCGTGATGACGTCGAGGGGCGTCGTGTACATGAGCGAGCTGGACATCGGGATGACCCTGCCGGATTATTTCACGGCTCTGATCCGGGGGAAGGTCGGCGCGGCTGCCGACCGGCGCAATCTGGTGCTTCGGGCGGCGAAGGTGGGCGCGGAAGAGGCGGCGAGGATGGGGATCGTCGACTCGGCGCACGGCAGCGCCGAGGAGGCGGTGGCCGCGGCGATGCTTGCGGCGGAGGAGCTGGGGAAGAGGCGGTGGAGCGGGGAAGCGTACGCTGGTCTCCGGAAGGCTATTTATCCGGAGGTTTGTGGGCTGTTAGGGTTGAAAGATTCGATTGTTATGCCTTCTAAGCTTTGATCAAGGAAAAATTGTGGGAAATTATAAAATAAATAAATAATTTTATTCATGTTTGATTTTATTTGTTATTTTTTTTGTGATTAATTTAAATATTTTTCCAATTTAAATTTAATTATAGTATCAAAAATAATTACTAACACTCTTCACAAAATACAAATGATTAAAATAATGTCACAAAACCAATTAATCAATACAAAAAAAAAATACTTCTATTTAATAATTGTAAAAATGCGAATGAGACAGAATAAATATTTTAACTAAAATTGGAAGGGTCGGCCAAACGAGCCAACCCTATAAAGGTTCCACAAATTATGTCGGCCATATGTCTTGATTGCCATACAGCACTAGCCTAACTACGGCTAACGTGGCATATTTAGCCAACCGACCCTTTTAAGAAATTATGGTCACACCTTCATTTTATTTATACTTCCTCTCCATCTCACGCTTCATTCAAAACTCCGATGTGGGACAATTTCTACATAACTAGACCAACTTCACAATTCGTTGCAATATTCAGAAGTTTCAACGAGAACAAGTATTGAGAATTCAAAGAGAAACCGAGGCCTTTCTTGATTAAAAGGAAACTTTAAGCCGAATGAATAACTAACAAAAAACAAATGCTCAACGTTTATCAACTGAAAAGATAACATCTAATTTTACTGTTTCGAAGAAACAGGAATCCGCCTAGTACAAACTACAAAACCACCATTCGGCCACTTCTATGCTTCGATCAGGTTGTCTTCGATTTAGGGCTCCTTTTCTTGGCCTGCATCGTTGAGATGGAATCTTTCATCCCGAGGAAAAAGATCAATCCCCCAAGAAGCGCAGCACACTGCCAAGAAAATGTAAACGTTAAATTTATCGAGCTGAAGTAAAGTGCAAGAGGTTTGGTTCCAAACCGAGGACATCACCTGAAGGAACTCTTGCAAGAGTCTGAAGAATCTCGCGTCACCGAAGTCGGAGTTGTAAAAGTCGTACAGTAAAGGGGTTGTCAATGTCAAGTAAACTATCTGCGGCATTGCAAAGGGAGAGAAAAATAAAGTGAAGATTCTGTTTGGTGATTTTGAAATTCAATCACCGGACGAAATGTTAATAAGTAGTTACCAGAAGAAACGCGCCGAAATTGCTGCCGATCACAAACAGAAGGCCGCCTAAGCCCTGTAGGGAAATACACGCAGCAACGAAAATCCTAGCCTGAAAAATGTGCAAATACCCAAGAAAAAAATGGTGAGTTCATATAAAGAAATGAAACAAACAAGCCATCGTTCAATCAGGTTCAAGGATTTTTTACGTCGATGTGCAGGTTGCCTTTTCCAATCATCCGGTCGATGGAATTATTCACAACAGTCAGTTTTTTAGCCCACAGTTTTGCAGCAGGCCCACCATCCTTCCCAAACTCATTGTACCTATAAAGTGAATACATTGTTAAAGAAGATAAAACGAAAGAAATTTTACATACTGGCTACCGAATACCGATCAAGGTCAAGAACAAAGCATATGATACAGAAAATTGTATTACGGAATTATAAAAAATGCAACTTTTTAACTAGTTATGCAGAAACTCATAATAAACAAACGAATACTAATGATAATCATCGGTGTATGTATTCCACGAGAAACGAACGAGCAAAAAGTAAACGAAACATTCAATGAAAAAAAAAAACTTTTGTTGCAAACACTTATAATGCTCATAAGGTCTTCAAGTTGCCAAATCGATCTTCACTGATCTCTGAATTAAAAAAAAATAAAAAGCATTTAGTGCATTGCATATATGTCAAACTCAGAACGGTGTTAATGATGTGATTCCATAATTTGAACATTTTTTTACGAAGGCTCGTCGCAGTATTATGCTGTTCGAGCATGACTGAATCATGGGGTTACTCCAACAAGCTCGACGGGTTCCAAAGTGGAGCATGAGCTTATCTCGAAAACTCGAGTAAATATCGAGCCACACAAAAGCTATTCTTTACAATTACTAAGCTGATTTCACAGTCGATTCATATCCATAATCATCAATTAGGTTCTCAAATCCAAGCCATTGCATCCAAATATCAACAAAAAACATCCACTGATAAATTCATGAAGAAACTACCAAAAACAAAAAAAAAAAAACAGAGCCCATAAAATATTTTTTTCTGTAAAAAAAACTAGAAAATAAACACAAAAATAAAAGATTTTGAATGTTCAATCGCAGTCCATTGAAGGCAATCACTACGATTTCGATTTTTTTTCACGAAATAACTTAGTATAGGAATTATCACGTAAACACAGAGCTGGATCTGCAATTAAAAATCAAATCTTTAGATTTAGATCTGAGTATATTTGTATGTATATATATGACAGAGATTTACATTTGCCATGCAGAGAGGATGAAGATAGAAGCGAAGAGCACTCTTCCGAGAAAAGAGAAAAAACCCATTTTTCGCTCGGCCCTTTCTTCCTTCCTTTCTGGTTTTCTCTGCGTGTGATGACAAAAGTTTTGAATACGAAAATGAATAAAATTAACTAAATTTATGTATTTGTAATTTATTTGATTGGTTTTTTGAATAATAATAATAAAAAATATGTATTTATTATTAAATAGTGTATTAAATACTAAGACCACAAATAAATTGTGTAGATCTTAAAATGTGATTATCTTTAATTAGTTTCATAATTATGTGACAATTTATAAATATTGTGCCAATTCAACTTCTTATTGGAGAATAAAAATTGTCTCCCATTATTTACTTTGCTAAAATCATAGCCATATAGGCCTTAGGTTCATGTCAATGACATTTTTTTACATAAATTGTAAATTTAAATAATTATGAATGATGATATTGATTTGTTTACAAGTGAACTGTTTTTTTTATATAGTAAAATATAAAAAATTATGAGTGACAGAGTGTACGTGTTAACGATGAAACCTTCAATACAAGTGTTAACAATGATACAAATGTCACGTTTTATTGTTCTCGATTATGTTTATATATTAAATGTTCGATTATGTTTATATATTAAATGTTTTCGGTTAAATGACGTCGATAATATATATTTTAAACACAATGAAACATTCAATACAAGTGTTAACAATGATACAAATGTCACATTTTATTATTTTCGATTGTGTTTGTAAATTAAATGTTTTCAATTAAATGACGTCGATAATATATATTGTAAATAGTAATACTACACAATAAAAATAATCTAATAAATTTATTGTTGCAATCAACTCTAAAAAAAATAATCCCGTGATAAAAATAAATAAATAAATAAGGCAATTTGTGTTCTTTCTCATCTATTGTCTTCCTACAAGTCCACAATATTTCATTTTTGTTTCTTCCGTTTCTTAATTCAGGTGTAAGAAAACCCTATCCCGAAAATTAATCCTTACTTATATAAATAGTAAAAATCATTTGCCTGAATTTTATTTTCCTCCTCCTCCGCTCTCACCCCGCTTATTTCTCTAATCTTTGTCGACTACTAAACACAAAGCTCCCTTCTTTCCTGCTAAAGGTCTGTTTCATTTTCTGTCTTCGATCTGGGTTTCTCCACTTCGATTCATTGGCTTCGTGATTCTTAGCTTTGTTTCTTGATTCCCATTTTTTTTGGGGTGGGGGTGGGGAGGGGGAATGAGGGTTTACGGGAATTAACAGGGGTACTTTTGGATGATGTTGATATCTGATGTGGTTTTGTAGTTTGATTACTTTTTTTTCTCAGTGATTCCTGTAGAAAGACTGGATTTTTATTGACGGTTAAAGATGGCCTATTCTGAGATTTTAGATTTGAGTCTTGCTGGCAAATTTATTTGATCGGTTTTGGATTACCGGATTTTGGGTTTATCAGATTTTTTTTGTGTTCCCTTGAATTTAGGGACATTGTGGGATGATGTTTGTTGAATTTTTGAACGGGGTTTACTGGAATTAACAGGGGTACTTTTGGATGATGTTGATATCTGAGATGGTTTTGTAGTTTGATTGCATTTTTCTCAGTGATTCTTGAAGAAAGACTGGATTTTTATTGGTAGTTAAAGATGGCCTAATTCTAAGATTATAGATTTGAGTCTTGTTGAGTAATTTATTTGGTTGATTTTGGCTTACAGGATTTTGGGTTTATCGGATTATTTTTGTGTTCTATTGAATTTAGGGACATTTGGAGATGACCTTATTGAATTTTGTTGGTGGTTTTAATTTTGGTATTTAATGTGTCGGTCGCTCGAATGAAATTTTGAATCTTTCTTATTTAAAGAATGTATTTATTCATTAAATTTACGGGGTTTAGGTTTTATTGCGGCAGGTTCAGTAGACGAAGTGTGGTGGGAGCTAAGAAGTGAAGGAACATGGCTGGTGCCTCAACCGAGGAGTCTGGAGTTGGGAGGCCGCATGAAGGAGTTTCGAGTGGGCAACAAAAACAGGTGTTTCAATCTGGGGAAGCACTAGCAGAATGGAGATCTTTGGAGCAAGTTGAGAACGGGAGTCCATCAACTTCACCCCTTTATTGGGACAGTGACGACGATGACAATCATAGAGGTGGGCCGATTCTCCTTTATAAATTATACTTGGCTGTCGGCTGTCGCTTTTTAGGGTTGGTGATTTGGATATTATTTTTCTAATTCAGGTATGTGTAGTTGTAAGATAATGAAATGCAGTTATCCGAGTCCGTCAGATCAACATTTAAGAAAAGATGATAAGAAAGGCAAAGTGAAAATTAAAGGAAACAATTCACCAAATGCACGCTACCTTTGTGCGTGAGAATGACTGTTTGCATCTAGTCCTTTCGAATCTTAGGTTGTTATCGACTGTATTTACCTTCACACTTGTTGTTAAGGACCCTTTTGTCTAGTCTGGTACTGAATGCCTAAAATAGAAGGTCGAAAGATCTTTTATGAAAATAATCTAGAAAATATTTCCCATGAACGAAATCAATAATTATCTGTCTTAAAAATTATTATCACTGAAATCGTTGATTGTGGAGAAGTCTTATCATGTCAAAGTGACCAAGAACCATTGCTCTCCACGTAAGTCAGATGTTCGCCTTGTTAGTTGACATCCGGTTAGATCCAAGAAAGAAAATCACATATGCTTTAAATAATATCTTTCTTAAAAATTAAACTCAACACGGAATGCAGTATCTTCTAAGAACAAATTACTATGAAACTTACAATCCTATTAAATCCCTTCTAAAATTTTCTTAGGAAATAATTTCCTACTAAAATTTAAAACATATAATTGTACTTATGTGTCCATTCAAATTGATGTCTATATATGCATACTGCATATTAACTCCCTCCTGAAATACTCATCCAATTCACTCTCTTTCTCTTAATCAACTAGTATTTCTCTTTTTGTAGTTGTGATCATTTACAGATTTAGATGGTTTTTATCAAGTCGGAACTGAGTGGCTTCTATTTCTTATTTAGAATTGGTTGACATAACACCTATGGTAGTGTATATTCAGTTTTTAACACCTATGGTAGTGTATTTCTTATTGAAGGATATGCTAGATCTATGTGATGCAATAAAGCTCTTATTTTTGTTGCAGGGCCAAAACCTGCTGATTTATATGGAAAACATACTTGGAAGATTGATAAGTTTTCGCAAATTAACAAAAGGGAACTTCGGAGTAATGCTTTCGAGGTTGGAGGCTATAAATGGTATGCTTACATTTATGTTTACACTATGAGATTTCTCGTATGAGTATCAATATGCTGGTCTCAAAGTCTTAACTTTCTAATTTAATCTGACTTGCATGCTTGTTCTGTATGCATTTACGCATTAGTTATTTTGGGTACAGGTTGAAAGTAGTTATTGTATTACGACGATCCAAACCCTTTGCGGATTCAATACATATGTAGCTAGGATTCCCGCCTCCCGGAAGGGTGCTCTTTAAAGTTCTGTTTGTGTCTTCAAATCAAAATGAGAGTTGAAATAACTTCCTTATGTGTGATATCATGCAACGTGTCTTTTTTTGTTCACTCTTAAACTTCTTTTTGAGAGTTTAATGTGTTTCCAGAGGCTTTGGAAGTTGTGAGTATGGTGGGTCCTTGTAGAATGGTAATCCTTCTTCTGTTTATAATGTATTAAATACACATCAGCAATTCAGTTGCATTACTTTTCCTACTTTTTTTGGGGTCAGTTCACACGAGAAAAATTCCCTTTTCATTTCAACCGTTTATCAAACGTCTTGATGTTGTTTACACGTGCTATTTTCTTTAAACTCTTCGTCTATGTTGCTATGAATTTTTTGATATGCACTGCTGTGGAGAGCAATTTAATGTATCGACTTGGAAATTCATCTGTCGTGATTGACGGAATATAAATGCTGGTGATAGGTATATTTTGATTTACCCTCAAGGCTGTGACGTCTCCAATCACCTCTCTTTGTTTCTTTGTGTTGCACAGCATGACAAGCTTCTTCCAGGTATGAGTTTGAACAATTCAATTTGTGACCTCTGGACGAATTTACTACGTTTATGTGCACTATGTTATGAGGTTATTATTCTTATGAATCAGGGTGGAGTCATTTTGCTCAATTCACTATTGCTGTGGTGAATAAAGATCCCAAGAAATCCAAATATTCTGGTAGTTGTCAATTGTTATTGTCATTATTATTATTATATTATGCCAAAACAGACTCAACTTATTTATTTCGAACATGAAGATACATTACACAAGTTCTGGAAGAAGGAGCATGACTGGGGTTGGAAGAAATTTATGGAGCTATCGAAGGTGATGGATGGGTTTGTTGATGCCGATACGTTGATAATTAAAGCTCAAGTCCAAGTTATTAGGTACATATCTTATTATCTTAGATGAATCTATCATTTACTGTGATTATTTTTATCGCTCACCTAATTATCAAGGTATAAAGTCATCTTACTATTGGTTTGCAGGGAGAGAGTAGACCGACCGTTCCGTTGCCTCGACTGTCAGTATCGGAGGGAACTTGTTCGAGTTTATTTGACAAATGTAGAGCAAATATGTCGACGTTTTATGGAAGAACGCAAGGGCAAACTGAGAACCTTAATTGAAGATAAGGCTAGATGGTCTAGGTATTGCGTCTCTTTTCCTTCTTCTTTTTTGGGTAGACGTTGCTTCTAAATATATTGAATCGTAGTTCTTTCCAAGTTCAGGCATCCCATCTGTACTGCTTTCCTTTCGCGTTACCTGTTTGGAATATAAATTTTTCGTTTGTTTTTGAAGTATCGATTAAAATGGTGAAATCTTCTCGTAACCTCATTATTGGTATTCTTCTGTTTTGTATCATTATCGTAATAACGTTTGTTTTCTTATATGGATTTTTAGCTTCTGTGCTTTCTGGGTGGGAGAGGACCATAGTTCCAGGCTCCGAATGTCAAGTGAAAAAACTGAGTCGATTTTAAAAGTTGCAGTGAAGCTTTTTTTCATCGAAAAAGAAGTCACGTCTACGCTCGTCATGGACTCATTGTATAGTGGGTTGAAGGCTCTTGAAGGCCAGAACAATGGAAAGAAGAGCAAGGGAAAGTGTTTAGAGGCAGAAGAATTACCAGCGCCTATTGTTCGTGTAGAGAAAGATAAGTTTTCTTTGGTCGATGATGTGTTGCTACTTATTGAGAGGGCTGCTGTCGAACCCTTGCCTCCAAAGGATGATAAAAAAGGTCCTCAGAATCGTACAAAGGTGTGTTAAGATATTGCATTTTCTCAATTTCTATCATCAAACCCTTATTGCTCTATCGGCATTCATGTTTTGTTTTTGCGATTTACTTATCTATTTCAAGGATGGGTCTGCTGGAGAGGACTTTAACAAAGATTCTATTGAACGTGATGAAAGGCGGCTTACTGAATTGGGCCGACGTACTATTGAGTTATTTGTCTTGTCTCACATTTTCAGGTAAATTCGTTTCGATTGTCAATATGTCGTTTACATTTTCAGAATAAATATTTGGAGAAGCTATCTTTGTGTTACAATGGTGTTCTGGGCATTATATCTCGTTTTCCATCACCATGCTTATTGAAATATTGGCCTTAAATATGTATACCTTCCTCTCGTTCGGAGAGGGTAAAGAATATCTGCAATCAGAAAAATTCTCATTATTCTTGAAAGTGTTTCTTTATGATCAATCATCATTCATCAATTATAGTTACCATTTCCTTTCGACTATTAATCTTTTCGTCTTATGGTGGCAGTAAAATCGAAGCTGCATACCAAGAGGCTGTTTCTTTAAAGAAGCAAGAAGAACTCATCCGTGAAGAGGAAGCATCTTGTCTTGCAGAGCTCGAGCAAAAGGCGAGGCGTGCACAGACGGACAAGGAGAAAAAGGCTAAAAAAAAGCAGGTTTCGTAAAATTAGTTCACATGAAATCCAAGCTATCGAGTTTTTTTCTCTCTCTTTTCTTCTCTGTTGAATTTCACTTTTCTTGGGATTTATTAATTATTAGCTCTGAGCCTATCATTTTCTTGTGCCATATTTTCGACCTTCATTTGGGAAAACGGAAATCATTGTGTTTTTGTTGTTGAAACACCATCTCCTAACCAACATATTTTCAGGGAAAACAGAAACGGAATAATCGGAAAGGAAAAGACAAGGGACGGGACGAGAGGACTATCATCACCGTGCAAGACAAGATCGAGGAAGAGAGTCCTGCTGAAATAAACGAGTTAGCTTCTGAGCCAGAAAGCGTAATCGAAATATCCGAGGCTGTCGAATATGTTTCCGACGTGTCCGATTCTGTAGATTGTGCTCCCAAAATACTTCAACCAGACTCTGAAGACAGAGACTTGATTCCTGCCAATTCGGATACAGACACTTCTGATGTGCCCCATCCAATAGAATCCGGTAGTAGCAGTAGTAAAATCAGTGGGCTTTCGGGCATAATAGACGGAATAATCGAAAGAAGTCCGTCTCTGGTGGATGATAGCTCGTCAACTTGTTCAACTGACTCGGTTCCTTCTGTTGTGGCTGACAAAGGGAAGTCACGTTACCACCAAAATAAAAAATCTTCAAGCAGGTCGACATTTTTCGAATTCTAGTATTCAAAATTTTCGGCATTTAGAGTTTTGCGAATGTATGACATTTTATTCACTTCCAACTTTACAGAGGGGCGAGCCATCAAACCCGGTTGATGTCTGAATCGGTTGACCGAGTCAACGAAGAACCTAGTCAACCCGTGTTAGATGCACGATGCTCAAACGACGCTTCCCAAAGTTCAAACACGGCCGGGTCCCACCCTCAGCCTTCCGTTCCGCCTTTGCAGCGAGTGGAGAAAAAGGTAATTTTGCTTAAATTTTTACGAGGGAAAATCAAACACGCCATTAATCCTCGATCCTTGAACATACTTTGTTTTCGATTTTACAGGAAGAAGAAACGGGGTCCAATCGTAGAAATATCGTTGGCAAAGCTACTGTTAACAAGATCACTCCGTTAATTACGGAGCCAAAGCTGCAGCCGAAGGTCATGGTTATTCCCAACCAAGCAGCCGAGAAGCATTTGTCGAGTTCATCCGAAAGTGCTGCTAAACCGAAACAGCTTACAACAGCTTCGCAGCCATCGGAAAAAACAGTACACGGAAAAAGCGATAAGCTCGATAAATCCTCGCTTCCGTATATCCCCGTCATGTCGAGACCCTTGAGCGCTCCTCTCATACCGGGCCCTAGGCCCGCTCCTTCCGTCCTCTCCATGGCTCCAACTACACCCATGCTGTCTCGTTCGGTGAGCGCTGCTGGTCGACTCGGCCCGGAATTCGCGAATCAGGGTTATGTTCCTCAGTCCTACAGAAACGCGATTATCGGGCCTGGGCCCGGGCCTTCGCACTCATACTCACAGGCGGCACCACAGGCTTTTTCGGCCCGCCCGCCCGATCACAATCTGGTCAAATCGATTCGTTCGTTCGGAGCGATGAGCCCTCGCGAGAACGGGCTGCCCGTCTGGAACAACAACGGGCAGCAAAGCTACGATTTGTACAATCCGGTCAGTACCCGCCCGCCCGAGTTTCGGGCCCCCATTTCGGGCCGACAGAGCCATGTGGTGCAGGATGAGTTCCCGCACCTGGACATCATAAACGACCTGCTCGACGACGAGCACGGGATGGGCCCGAGTTTTGGAAACGGGCCCCACAATCTGAACAGGCACTACAGCTTCCCAGGGGACACTACCATGCTTGGTGGGGTCGGCCCGTCTTGTAGGTTTGACCGGGCCCAGAGTTATCGGGAGGAAGGAATTCAGCGCGGTTATGGGGTTGGTGCGGGGAGTAATATGGTCCAGCCACAGGTGGTGGGCCCGCAGGCGTATTTGAACGGGCAGATCGAGGGTCTGTTGCCGAACCAGTGGCAGATGAATGGTTCGGATGCGTCGTATATGAGCTTGAGGAGTTTGGACAGTGAGGGAGGATATCCGTATCATATACCGGAGTATACGAATCTTACCGGAGGCATCAATGGAGGCTACACAGTATACAGACCTTCAAATGGACATTAGAGATGACATATAATTTTATAGGTTGTTTGTTATATACTCTGCTTGTAATAATTTATCTAAGGGAAACAAAATTACTGATGATTCTTAGATTTGGATTTTTTTATGGTTTTTGCTTTTTCCCCAACCTTCAAAATGTTGTAAATGGGTATTATTGTCTTTTTGTTGTACTCTTATATTATCTCAAATCTTTGGGGTATAATCTAAAATAACATTTGGTCTCAATTTTAGCATTTTGACAAAACTTAATTGTTTTAAAGTTTATTACTAGTATATTCTTATTTATTTATATATTTTTTAAATTTTATTCAAAATTATTTAACTTTGGTTACAAGATAGTGATACCCGTCCAATGTGGGATTACGATTATATTCTTAATTTTTCACGTTAATAAAACAATTACTTTCTTAATTTTTGAAATCCTTTTTCAAAATATCTTATTTACGAGTATAATTTTATTCTTATAATACTCGTATATTTTTGAAAAAATCATTTTTTACTTTTTCATTTTCCCTCTCACTTCAACTTCAAGTATTTGGGGTGAAATTTTTGGAGGGTTTACAAAACCCAACACTTTTTTTACTGGCGAGATCGGTCGGCAATGGCGACGCCGAAGGAACACGTCGACGAAATACGGAGGAGCAAGTTCTCGATCGGCGTGAAGGAAGCGAACCCTCTGACGGAGGATCTTCACCAGGCCGTCAAAAACCTCTCCGCCGAGCTCTACGCCAAGGACGTTCATTTTATGATGGAACTCATTCAGGTTTTTCCACTGCTCCTCCTATACATACATACATTCATATATCTACACGCCGAAACTCCACCGGCGCGTTTGTGTTCATTGTATCTGCGATGGAATTTTTCATTTATTCGTAGCTACTGATATCCGACTTACATTGATAGTATTTGCAATTGAAGAAAACACATTGAAAAAATGAGACTCTGTTTTGAGAATGTATGGTTGAGAAATAGTACTCCCTCCGACCCAGACGCTAATGTCCTGTGATTTTTTCGCACAAGATTTATCTAATAAACTTTACGTGTACAGTAGAAGTGTGACTAAGGTTATTGTAAGGGATGGAGGTAGTATCAATTTTTGGTGGTACACTCAAAAATGAAATTGGAACTTTTACAGTGGAACGGAAAGAGTATTTTGTTTCTTTTATTTTCGGTCCATGTAGTTGAGAATCATCTTGAAATCTATATTTGGAAAATAATGATTTTAGATTGTCTATGTAGAAGGTGTTAGTTATATTTGTCGATGTCAAGTATTGTCAAACAATGGCATATGAATTGTTCGATGCATATCGTGTGATTTCTCACTGTGAAAAGTGCATTTTTTGTTCGATAACTGCGACTATGCGACGATGTTTTTAATATTTTTCATTCTGAAATTTAAAGTAATTTATTGTTTTTTGATAACAGAATGCGGAGGATAATGAGTACGAAGAAGGTGTTGACCCCTCACTAGAATTTGTGATATCTTCAAAGGATATTACGGGAACCGGAGCAGAGTCTACATTGATCATCTTCAACAATGAGAAGGGTTTCTCACACAAGAACATTGAGTCCATCTGCAGCGTTGGGCGGTCCACCAAAAAGAACAATCGCAAACGTGGTTATATTGGTGAAAAAGGTAAATAATAATTCTCTTTCCCATTCTGTATACGCCTTTTGAAAATACAGCTGCATTTCTTTTCAGGAATCGGGTTCAAGAGTGTGTTTCTTATCACTAGTCAGCCTTATATATTCAGCAATGGCTACCAGATTCGCTTTAACGAATCCCCTTGCCCGGAGTGCAATGTTGGCTACATTGTCCCTGAATGGGTTGAACAGAACTCGATTCTTTCAGAGATTAAAAGTATCTACGGTTCGAGTTCTTATCTTCCCACCACGACCATACTACTACCGCTGAAGCCTGACAAGGTGAAGCCAGTCAAGGAACAGCTCTCGAGCGTTCATCCAGAACTGCTTTTATTTCTTTCAAAAATAAAGATTCGGTCAGGGAAGACACTACCATAGACCCCACGTCCAATAAGACTGTGACAGCGATCTCCATCTCAAGTGAGAAGAATTTCGTTACAAGGAAGAGCCTGGAAGCCGAATCCTTCCTTCTCCACCTTTCTGCTGATGAAGGAGAAAATGATAACTCCGATAGGGAATGTGGCTATTATATGTGGAGGCAGAGGTTTCCTGTCAGACCAGAAAATAAGGTGGATAAAAGAAATGAAGTAGAAGAGTACATGATCACATTGTCTTTTCCCATCGGAGAGCGTCTTTTAAGAGGATCGACCTCACCTGGAATCTACGCTTTCCTTCCGACAGAGATGGTCACAGATTTCCCCTTTATAATTCAGGCGGATTTCCTTCTGGGGTCGTCAAGGGAAACAATCCTTATGGATTGTAATTGGAATCAGGGGATTCTGAACTGCGTGCCATCTGCTTTTGTGAACGCGTTTACTTCCCTCGTCAAAGAGAAAGAGAATGCTCCTATTTCTAATCTGCCACGGATGTTTGGCTTTTTACCTGTGAAGAGTTCTACCTATGCATTGCTTAATGTCGTGAGGGAATCCATCCAAACAAAGTTAATGGAAGAAAGTATTATTCCTTGCGAGTCTTACACTCAGCAGAAGTTTTTCCATAAACCTCGAGAAGTTGGGAGACTAAGGCCTGCTTTCTGGAACCTGTTGAGGATGGCAAGGCAGCAGAATGTGTGCTTGGATAACATCTCGACCCATGGAAAGTATATTTTAAGCTCTGCGTTTGATCAGGAGGAGTATAATGACTTTCTAATTTTTTTGAAAGTGGGGTTTGTAAATGACGAGTGGTATGCAAAGTGTGTCGGGAGTTCCAATCTTGTGCTCGGAGGAACTGAAGGTCTTTATTTGGAACTTCTCTTATTCGTTGCTGAAAATTGGAGTGCCTTCTCAAACACAAGTCTTGTGGACGTGCCTCTTCTTAAGTATGTAGGTAGACAATCCCGAGTGTCTTTGTGTAGATTAAACGAAGTCTCAAAGCACCGAATAATTCTTCTATCTGAGTCGTCCCATCAAGTCTCATGGCTGATTGATTGGAATGGAGAGTTCCTAGATGTAAGCAATTGGTTTTTCCTTCCAGAATCAACACAACTTGAAATTTTTTCACACTCCGAAAGTAAGATTATTTGGGATTGGCTCATCCAGAATGTGAAGGTTAGTGTAGTAAGTGTTTTTGACTATGCTCTCCATTTGACCAAGGTGCTTGGTAATGACAGAAAACTTGCTGTTATCTATGTCCATTTCCTTTACCACTCGGTCGGAAAGAAGTACTTATCCGCATCAGAGGTTAATAAAGCAGCTGGTTCCTCCATGCCACTTGTGAATAACTATGGGCAGGTGGTTGTAAGTAGACAATACCCTCTTGTTCCTGCCAACGGAAGCTGTTGGGTTAAGCTCGTGGGTTCAAATCCATGGAGAAGTGAGGGTTATGTTGAACTTGGGGAGGATTACTTGTTCTCGGGAAACTATGCAGGTGTCCTTACCCACGAGAGAAAACTTCTTGGATTTCTTAAATCGCACGTTAGAGCTTTGGATGTACCCAATTTGCTTCCTCCAAATGCTGAGATACAGAGTTTCTCTTCTCTACTTTCCAAGGAAAATGCGTTTTTACTTCTAAAGTGGATTCGTAATCTGAAAAGGAGAAAATGTCCCTTGCCGAACAAGTTTATTACTTGCATTAGGAATGGAAGCTGGCTTCGTGTTTTACTTGGTAACAGTGTTAGCTGCAAGCCACCTTCACAGTCTTTCTTACGTACTGCTTCTTGCGAAACCCTTGTTCAGAATGGATCAGATCTTGTTGATATACCGTTGGTGGATCAAAGTTTTTACGGCAAAGAAATATCTGACTACAAGGACGAGCTGAGAGAAGTTGGGGTTATGTATGAATTTAACGAAGCGTGTGATTATATTGGCAATCATCTCATGTCTATGGCCGATTCATCGAGTCTAACTAGAACCCATGTTTTCTCAATACTTAATTTCATCAGATTCTTGAGGGACAAATATCTTTCTCCCAATGTCTTTATCAAAAGTATACAATGCAAGAGATGGTTGAGGACTTCCCAAGGGGATCGGAGCCCTATAGAGTCTGTGCTCTATGACAAAGAATGGAAGGCTGCCTCTCAAATTTGCATCATACCATTTATTGATAATGAATATTATGGATCTGAAATTGGTTCGTTCCGTGAGGAACTTCAGCTTCTTGGTGTGGTGGTTGATTTTTGTGGAAATTATAAACTTGTTGTCGACAAATTAAAACATCCACTTGGCTCTTGGTATCGGGCACCTGAATCCGTTCTTTTGATGCTGGAGTGCATGCGTGAGTTAAGCCCACCCCCTGAAAAACTTGTGCGAGTTCTTAAAGATTCAATGCTCCTTAAGACAACATCTAAGGGCTACAAACCTCCATCCGAGTGTTTTCTTTTTGATCCTGAGTGGGGTTGCCTTCTTCAAGTCTTCAACAGTTTTTCTCTGGTTGATATCGAATTTTATGGAAATACCATTTCCTCTTTCAAAACGGAGCTGGCGGAAATAGGAGTGCTCATTCGTTTTGAGGAAGCATCATTAGCATTTGCTCGTGTGTTTACGCACCAGGCATCACTGTCCTCTATAAACAAAGACAGCGTCCTTTCACTCCTCGCGAGCTGCAAAATTATCATAGCCAAAAAATTTAAATGTCATTTGGATTTCAGGAATTGCATCCTTGAGGTTAAATGGCTTCGCACTACGCTTACTGATTACAGATCACCGAAAGAATGCATACTTTCCGATCCCGAGTGGAAAGACATCTCTTCCATATCAATATTGCCATTTATTGACGATGGTGAAAATTACTATGGAAAGAGCATTCATGACTATAAGGAAGTGCTAAGACTATTGGGAGTAACTGTTTCTTTTGAAGCCGGAGCTAAGTTCGTTGCTTCAAGCCTTCGTTTGCCTCAAGATCCAAGCAGCATAACTCCTGCAGCTACATATTCATTGATGAAATGCATTAGAATTCTGCAAAGGGAGTCAGAAGAGGATTCAATTGCTACCCTTAAGCAAAAGGCTGCTCGAATATGGATAAAGACACACGCTGGTTATAGGTCTCCGGACACGTGCCTTCTGTTTGGTTCTCATTGGGTCACTTCTTCCATATCATGCGTGGACGGTCCGTTCATTGATGAAACTTTTTACGGACCTAACATAAGATCCTATTCAAGGGAGCTAAATGCATTAGGAGTTGTGGTCGAGAAAGGAGAAAATGAGTGCGTACTACTTGCTAGGCACCTAAATACACTGGCAGATACCACGGTTATCAAGCGGATTTATTCTTACCTAGCCGAATCGAACTGGGAACCCACTGCTGAAGACGCTGTGAATATATGGATCCCCACTGAAGGTAAATGGGTTGGTAACGAAGAATATGTTCTTCACGACAGAGATGGTCTATTTGATCAGCAGTTTTACGTTTTGGATAAATATTACGAGAAGAAACTGCTTGATTTCTTTTCCATTGCTCTTGAAGTTAGTGTTCATCCTTATCTTGATGACTATTGGAATCTCTGGATGGATTGGGGGGATTCTGGTCTCTCGTTATCCAGCGATGAATGCATTGCCTTTTGGGGATTTGTGGCTAAGCATTCGACTCAGAATGTTCTTCCTGAGCACTTCCGGAAGATCCCGACTTGGTCTGGTTCTTCACATAGAAGAATCCAATTGGTGGAAAAGTGTGACGTCTTCATTGGAGATGATCTTTGCCTGAAGGATCTTTTCGAACAGTCATCTTCCCAGCCTCTGTTCGTATGGTACCCTCAGCCGAGTTCACAATCCTTACCCCGAAACAAGCTGCTCGATATTTACCGAAAAATCGGGGTGAAGAATTTATCCGAATCCGTTAGTAAGAGCGAGAAATCTGCTCCATTGGATGACGGCTCTGGTTCTGCAGGGGAGGTTTTCATGAAAAGAGGTTTGTTCAAACTGATTCTCGGTTTTCTCGCCGACCTTCAAGTCGAACCTCAAACGAGGATTGAATCCGTGAAGGTCCTTCTCGGGATTTCTGTTATCGAGACACGAACTCCTATTACCGTGGAGTACTGTCTTTCGCTCAAGTCAGGGGATACTGTAACCGTCAATGCAAAGAGACTGGTGCGTTGGGAGAAGGAGAAGAACGAGTTTTTCATGCACAAGCTGGATAGGTCGGGCGGGCGAAAGGAAGTCCTCGAATGCGGTACGTATTTTGGCATGGCGATTTCCGAGGGGCTTCTCTGGGACATGGGAGATCATCACATCCAACAGCTAGCCGAGTTGGTTAAGATGGGATTTGTTTTGGATTTCGACGAGGAGGCTGTCGGGTTCTTGATGAAGACGAAAAATCTGGAGATGTTTTCGGAGGACGACGAGTTTCTGTCTTCTGCCTTCCCATCTTGTTAGGTATGTATGTTATGTCTGTTGGATTATCCTTTCGCTTAATACAACATTTTGAGTGAACTCTGATTACCCAAATCTATCAATTTCTACCAGGTGAAAGCTTGTTACAACTTACAAGTAGCATGCATCCGATGATATTCTTCATGTAGAGACCCTCGATGCCCAGAGTTATCGAGACGAAGGAATTCAGCAGCACGGTTATGGTGTTGGTGCGGGGAGTAATATGATCCAGCCACAGGTGGTGGGCCCGCAGACGTATTTGAACGGGCAGATCGAGGGTCTGTTGCTGAACCAGTGGCAGATGAGTGGTTCGGATGTGTCGTATTTGAGCTGAAGGAGTTTGGACAGTGAGGGAGGGTATCCGTATCATATACCGGAGTATACGAATCTTACCGGAGGCATCAATGGAGGCTACACAGTATACAGACCTTCAAATGGACATTAGAGATGACATAATTTTATAGGTTGTTTTATGCTCTGCTTGTAATAATTTATAGGTTGTTTTATGGGAAACAAAATTACAGTACTGATGATCTTAAATTTTGATTTTATCTTAGGAAAAAAAATAATGTTGCAAATGGGTATTATTGTCTTTTTGTTGTATTGTTATATTATCTCAAATGTTTGGGGTATATATCTAAAAATAACATTTTGACTTGTTTTTTATTTGTTTGAAAGTTTATTATATTTTGGTATTGGAAATTTGGAATAATAAAATGCTATATAGTAAGAAAACATTTAAATTGACATGCCTTATTTGTTTGAAGTTTGGGGTATATTTTTCGTATTGGAAATTTAGAATAATTTTATGAAAATGCTATATAGTAAGAAAACATTTAAAAATAAAAATGTGGCAGTACATTATGGGCCAGGGCCAGACCACACATCTTCCTGGGCCACGGAATCGACGGCCCATTGAAGCCCGTACCTTCCAACTCCGTCAGAGCGGGCTCTAGGCCTTTTCCTTACCATCAGAAAGCCGGGCCCAAAGTCGATTCAAATGACCAAAGAAAACGGAGTCAAGCCCAATGTCCAGCCACATTAATGCCCCGACTTCGGTCACAAGCCCACGTTGCTGAGCCCGGCGATCTTAAGCTCGCTCCTCTTCTAGTAATAAAACCGAAAAGATAAATACCATTACGATTTATCATATAGCCACCTGATATTATTATTTTATCGAATATATTTTTACAGGACAAACATCAATTTCCCGTTGAACCCAAAATTGGTTGTTTCAACAAGACAAATATAAATTTTAATTTAAAATCTAGAATTCATGAAAATCATAATTTCAACATTATTTGATTCCACTTAAAATAAACATCTACATATGTCTGTTTTTCTATAAACTTAATAATCCCGTTTTTTCCTACTATCATTTCTATGTTGACATTTTTTATTTTGTTTTTTTAAGCACTGTGTAGTATTATATTTCCAAAGCAACCACAATACCACACAATTTGGCTTTTGACTCGTAGCTTTAACCTGATTGTTCGGTGGACGATAAGAAAGCAGTGCTTGTCTTGTTTAGATATTCACTTAATTATCAAATTATTTGATACTTTATTTATTTATTTATTTTGAAATTGTAATGTACTAGGAGTATAATTTTTGTGAGTTATTTAAAAATGCAAACTTAATTGAACTATATATATATATATATATATATAAATTGTGAATTTGTATTTTTTATGGTACACTGAAAATATAATATGCAAAATTCTGAATAGATATTCCAATTTCATTTCATTTTTATAGATAAAATGTATTTATAACGTATGAAACAAATATTATTTTGGTTTCAAAATAATGTACATTTTATTTCAATATACATTAGCAAATGCATTAAAAACACAAAAGTAAATGTTTTTACTATTTACTTTAAAATACACTCATACTTTTTTAATACTACTTTAAAATATCACTTTTTCTCAATCATTTTTGCATTTTAAAAAAAAATTGTTATTTAGACAATTATTTTTTAGAATAATTGTTATTTATTCTAAGCACATGTGTATGTTTTTGTAAATTGTTCTAAAAAATAAAATTAAATAATATATTTTTTATTTAAAAACCAAGTATTTTTTATTTAAGAATTAGTACTACAATTTTTATCTAGATACAATTAGTGTAGTTTTACTTTTACTGAGCTAATGTTATTGGGAGTGGGCGAATAATAAAGAGCACGTCTAATCAACTTCCCCTCCTACTTTAAGTACTTTGGGTGAAATTATTGGAGAGGGTTCCCAAAAGCCAACTCTTTTTTTTTTACTGAGCGAAATCGGTGATCGGAGATAAACAATGGCGACGCCGAAGGAACACGTCGACGAAATACGGAGGAACAAGTTCTCGATCGGCGCGAAGGAAGCGAACCCACTGACCGAGGATCTTCACCAGGCCGTCAAAAACCTCTCCGCCGAGCTCTACGCCAAGGACGTCCATTTCATGATGGAACTCATTCAGGTATTTTCCCCTGCTCCACCTATACATACATTCTTACATACATATACATATGCATGTATCTATAGCCGTATCTGTGATGGGGGTTTTTCATTTATTCGTAGCTACTGAATATCCGCACGTGTATTGATAGTATTCTCAAGTGAAGAAAACACACTGAGAAAATTAGACTCTGTTTTGAGAATGTATGGTTGAAAAATAGTACTCCCTCCGTCAATTTTGCACGAGATATAAAAAATAATGTATTTTACGCCTACAGTGTGATGAAAGTTGTAATATTTGGTTCGTTTTTGTATGGTTGTAATTATTTATCAATTTTGGTTGTGACGCCGAAAAATATTGGATCTTTGATGTTGATTTTGGTTTTTATTCTTCTAATTATTCGGCTGTGGTTGAAAATTGTCATGAAATCTATATTTGGAAAATAAATGGTATGTAGTATTAGATTGTATATGTACTATGTAGAGCATGTGATTTTTTCACTGTGAAAAGTGTATTTTTTGTTCGATAAGTACGACTATGGCAATGATTTATGCAACAATTTTCATTATAAAATTTATAGCAGTAGTTATTTATTGATTTTTTTTTCTTACCATGTATAACAGAACGCGGAGGATAATGAGTACGAGGAAGGTGTTGATCCATCACTGGAATTCGTAATTACTGCAAAGGATATTACAGGAACTGGAGCAGCTTCTACGTTGATCATCTTCAACAATGAGAAGGGTTTCTCACCCAAGAACATCGAGTCCATCTGCAGCGTTGGACGGTCCACCAAAAAGAACAACCGCAAACGTGGTTATATTGGAGAAAAAGGTAAATAATAGTTACCTTGAGTATACTTCCTTTTCCCATTCTCTACATGCCTTTTGAAAATACAGCTGCATTTTTTTTCAGGAATTGGGTTTAAGAGTGTGTTTCTTATAACTAGTCAGCCGTATATATTCAGCAATGGCTACCAGATTTGTTTTAACGAGTCCCCTTGCCCGGACTGCAATGTTGGCTACATTGTCCCTGAATGGGTTGAGCAGAACTCGATTCTTTCAGACATCAAAGAAGTCTACGGCTCGACTTCCAACCTTCCCACCACGACCATACTACTACCGCTGAAGCCTGACAAAGTGAAGCCAGTAAAGGAACAGCTCTCAAGCGTTCATCCAGAACTTCTTTTATTTCTGTCCAAGATAAAGAAGCTTTCGGTCAGGGAAGACACTACTGTGGACCCCACGTCCAATAAGACCGTGACTGCAATCTCCATCTCGAGCGAGACAAATTTCGTTACAAGGAAGAGCCTAGAAGCCGAATCCTTCCTTCTCCATCTTTCTTCTGATGAAGGAGAATGTGGCTATTATATGTGGAGGCAGAGGTTTCCTGTCAGGCCAGAAAATAAGGTCGATAAGAGAAATGACGTAGAAGAGTACGTGATCACATTGGCTTTTCCCATTGGAGAGCGTCTTTTAAGAGGATCTACCTCACCTGGAATCTACGCTTTCCTTCCTACAGAGATGGTCACTCACTTCCCTTTCATAATTCAGGCAGATTTCCTTCTGGGGTCGTCAAGAGAAACAATCCTTATGGATAGTAATTGGAACCGGGGGATTCTGAACTGCGTGCCATCTGCTTTTGTGAGCGCGTTTACTTCGCTCGTCAAAGAGAAAGAGAATGCTCCTGTTGCAAATCTGCCACGGATGTTTGGCTTCTTACCCGTGAAGAGCTCTACCTATGCGTTGCTTAATGTCGTGAGAGATTCCATTCAGTCAAAGTTGATGGAAGAAAGTATTATTCCTTGCGAGTCTTACACTCAGCAGAAGTTTTTCCATAAGCCTCAAGAAGTTGGGAGACTAAGGCCTGCTTTCTGGAACCTGTTGAGGATGGCGAGGCAGAATAATGTTTGCTTGGACAACATCTCGACCCATGGAAAGTATATTTTAAGCTCTGCCTTTGATCAGGAGGAGTATAATGACTTTCTGAATTTCTTGAAAGTCGAGTTTGTGAATGACGAGTGGTACGCAAAGTGTATTGGGAGTTCCAATCTTGTGCTCGGAGGAAGTGAATGTCTTTATTTGGAACTTCTCTTGTTCGTTGCTGACAATTGGAGTGCCTTGTCGAGCACGAGTCTTGTGAATGTGCCTCTTCTTAAGTATGTGGGAGGACAATCTCGAGTGTCTCTGTGTAAAATTAACGAAGTATCAAAGCACCGAATAATACTCATATCCAAGTCGGCTGATCAAGTCTCGTGGCTGATTGATTGGAATGGAGAGTTCCTAGATGTAAGTGATCGGTTTTTCCTTCCAGCATCAACACAACGTGAAATTTTTTCGCTCTCCAAAAGTCAGATGATATGGGATTGGCTCATCAAGATCGTAAAGGTTGGTGTAGAGAGTGTGTATGACTTTGCTCTAAATTTGACCAAGGTGATTGGTAATGACAGAAAACTTGCTGTTGCCTATGTCCATTTCCTTTACCACTCGGTTGGAAAGAAATATTTAACATTATCAGAGGTAAAGAAAGCAGTTGAATCCTCCATGCCACTTGTGAATAATTATAGGCAGGTGGTCGTAAGTAGACAAGGCGTTCTTGTCCCTGCCGACGGAAGCTGTTGGGTTCAGCTCGTGGGTTCAAATCCATGGAGAAGTGAAGGCTATGTTGAACTTGGAGAGGATTATTTGTCCTCGGGAAATTATGCAGGTGTCATTACCCGTAAGAGAGAACTGCTTGGATTTCTTAAATCTCACGTAAGAGCTTTGGATGTACCCGATTTGCCCCCTCCGAATGCTGAGATACAGAGTTTCTCTTCTCTACTGACCAAGCAAAATGCAATTTTGCTTCTAGAGTGGATTCGTAATCTGAAAAGGGAAAAGTGTCCCATGCCGAACAAGTTTCTGAACTGCATGAAAAATGGTAGTTGGCTACGTGTTGTACTGGGTAACAGTGTTAGCTGCAAGCCACCTTCACAGTCTTTCTTACGTACTGCTTCCCTTGAAACCATTGTTCAGAAAGGATCAAATATTGTTGATATACCATTGGTGGATCAAAGTTTTTATGGCAAAGAAATTTCTGAGTACAAGGACGAGCTGAGAGAAGTTGGGGTTCTGTATGATTTTAATGAAGCCTGTGTTTATATTGGCAATCATCTTATGACGATAGCTGCTTCATCGAGTCTAACTAGAGCCCACGTTTTCTCAATACTGAATTTCATCAGATTCTTGAGGGACAAATATCTTTCCCCCAATGACTTCATCAAAAGTATACAATGCAAGAGATGGCTGAGGACTTCCCAAGGGGATCGGAGCCCTATAGAGTCAGTGCTCTATGACAAAGAATGGAAGGCTGCCTCTCAAGTTTGCGTCATACCATTTATTGATAATGCATACTACGGATTAGAAATTGATTCGTTCCGTGTGGAACTTCAGCTTCTTGGTGTGGTGGTTGATTTTCAGGGAAATTACAAACTTGTTGTCGACAATTTACAATCTCCATCTGGCTCTTGGTATCAGACACCTGAATCTGTTCTTTTGATGCTGGAGTGCATGCGTAAGTTCAGCCCACCGCCTGCCAAACTCGTGCGAGTTAAAGATTCAATGCTCCTTAAGACAACAACTAAGGGCTACAAATCTCCATCCGAGTGTTACCTTTTTGATCCCGAGTGGGGTTGCCTGTTGCAAGTCTTCAACAGTTTTTCGTTGGTTGATATCGGATTTTATGGAAATAAAATTTCATCTTTCAAACAGGAGCTAGCTGAATTAGGAGTGCTGATTGGTTTCAAGGAAGCAACTAAAGCATTTGCTCGCGTGTTTAGGAACCAGGCATCACTGTCTTCTATTAGCAAAGGCAACGTCCTTTCATTCCTCACAAGCTACAAAAAGCTGAAAGCCCAAAATCTTGAATTTCATGAGGATTTGGAGAAGTGCATCCGCGAGGTTAAATGGCTTCGCACTAGGCTTACTGATTACAGATCACCGAAAGACTGCATACTTTCGGATCCAGAGTGGAAAGACATATCTTCGATTTCTTTATTGCCTTTTATTGATGATGGTGAGAACTACTACGGAAAGGGCATTCACGAATATAAGAAAGAACTTAAAAGAATGGGAGTAACTGTTTCTTTTGAAACCGGAGCTAAGTTCGTGGCTGCAGGCCTCCGTTTGCCTCAAGATCCAAGCAGCATAACTCCTGCAGCTGCATATTCATTGTTGGAATGCATCAGGAATCTGCAAAATAACACAGAGGTCGATTCGATTGCTATTCTCAAGCAAAAGGCTGCAGGAGCATGGATAAAGACTCGCGTTGGTTATAGGTCTCCGGACGCATGCCTTCTGTTTGATTCTCAATGGGCCAAGTCCTTGTCATGCAATGACGGCCCGTTCATTGATGAAACATTTTATGGACCTAACATAAGATCCTATTCAAAAGAGCTAAAGGCTCTTGGAGTTGTTGAGAAAGGAAATGAGTGTGTATTACTTGCTAGGCACCTAACTACACTGGAAGATACGACGATTATCAAGCGGATTTATTCTTACCTAGCCGAATCGAACTGGATACCCACTGTTGAAAAAGTCGCTGTGAATATATGGATCCCCACTGAAGGTAAATGGGTCGGTAACGAAGAATGTGTTCTTCACGACAAAGATGGTTTATTCGGTCAGCAGTTTTACGTTTTGGACAAATATTACGAGAAGAAACTGCTAGATTTCTTTTCCATTGCTCTTGGAGTTAAAGTTCATCCTTATCTTGCTGACTACTGGAAGCTCTGGGTGGATTGGGAGGATTCCAGTCGCTCGTTATTCAACGACGAGTGCATTGCCTTTTGGAAATTCATTGCTAAGCATTCAATTGATAATGTTCTTCCTGAGCGCTTCCGGAAGATCCCGACTTGGTCCGGTTCTTCGGACACAAAAATTCAGTTGGTGGAAAAGTGCGACGTCTTCATCGGAGACGATCTCTGCCTGAAGGATCTTTTCGAACAGTCATCTCCTCATCCTCTGTTCGTATGGTACCCTCAGCCGAGTCTGCAATCCTTACCCCGAAACAAGCTGCTCGATATTTACCGAAAGATCGGAGTAAAGAATTTATCCGAATCCGTTACGAAGAGCGAAGAATCTTCTGCATTGGATGGCTCCGGTTCTGCAGGGGAGGTTTTCATGAAAAGAGGGCTGTTCAAACTGATTCTCGGTTTTCTCGCCGACCTTCAAGTCGAACCTCAAACGAGGATTGAATCCGTGAAGGGCCTTCTCGGGATTTCCGTTATCGAGACGCAAACTCCAATTACTGTCGAGTACTGTCTTCCCCTCGAGTCAGGGGAATCTGTAACTGTCAACGCAAGGAGACTCGTGCGATGGGAGAAGGAGAAATGCGAGTTTTTCGTGCACAAGTTGGATAGGTCGGGAGGGCAAAAGGAAGTCCTCGAATGCGCTACGTATTTTGGCATGACGATTTCCGAGGGACTATTGTGGGACAAGGGTGATCATCACATCCAACAGCTAGCGGAGATGATTAAGATGGGGTTTGTTTTGGATTTCGACGAGGAGGCTGTTGAGTTCTTGATGAAGACGAAAAATCTGCAGATTTTTTCGGAGGACGACGAGTTTCTGTCTTCTGCCTTCCCATCTTGTTAGGTATGTTATGTGTGTTGGATTAATCTCATTCTTTTACAACATTTTGACTGAACTCTCACCCAGATATTACCATATCTACCAGGTGGAAGATGATTACAAGTAATATGCATCGATGAACTGATTCTTCTGGAATGTTTATGTCGGAATCTTTGTTTAATACTACTACTATTATGTAATTTGCACTTTGAAGTTTGAACTTTAAAAAACCTTAATTTATTCTGCTCTTTTTATCCTACGACTCTCATGCATTTTAATTCTTACTAAATATTTTAGGTTTGATTTAATATTTTGTTTTGTTTACATTTTAGTATCTTGGGAAACCATTGGTTACGTAGATGATGAATTTTGATTTAAGAAAATTGTGTTGAACACAAGCTTTGTTTTTTTATTTACATTTTTACATGGCTTTTCTGTTCAGGATCATCACTGTACACCGTGCATTTCTTCTTTGCGGGACCGTGTTTATTGTCTTGTGGTAGAAATTACAATGGATGTTCACTTTAGTGTTTGAATTTTTCTTAATTTTAAGAAATTAGGTTTATTCAATTTTATTGTAAAAATATAAATTATATTCAACTTTAAGTTTATTAATAAAAAGCATAATTATGGTACTATAAGACTATTAATTCCTTAGCCGCCTAAACCTGGAACCTTGATCATAAATAAATACGGAGTAGTCGAGGAAGTAGTAGTATATTTTTTTTTTTACTCTTTAATAAATTCCCCAAATCAGAATTACCTATTAACTCTCCTTCAAAACAGCCGTGATGTCTGTCGAGATCAGGAAGAAGGTCTGCAAGATAAGCGTCAACGCTGAGGAGGAGGCACGCTGGCGGAGGGAGGATATTATGGCCGAGGTCAGAAAGAAAATGTGTGCGGGTTATGACAGCGATTATGCTCAGAAACTGCAGCAATTCAATCTCTCACAATACAATCTCATACAACATCAGAACGCCCTCGCCGAGAACGCTGCGGAATTCGGCGGAGACAATTCAGAAGTAGACGAACACGATTTAGAAGTAGGCGATCTCTCCTGCTTTTTAATATACTGCTATAGAATTGATGATAAACCTATTTGTTTATTACTGACTTGAGATGGATTTGTGCATGTTTAACATGTGGTTTTTATGGGTTTTACGCGATAGGATTGCTGATTGTGAGTATATTTTTAACATGTGGTTTTTAATGTTTTTACGGGTCGTATAGTGAGATCGGTGGGTGTATGGAAATTTGTTAAGTTAACACGGGGAATCGACATATTTAGTTCACTAATTTTAAATATCCTAACAGAGGTCATATCGCTTAATTTGGGCTTGCTTGTAGTTTGATGTAATATGCTTCATTTGACAGGTTAAATTGATGGTGGGCGGAATGTATTGTGGTGACGATATTGGCGAACTTTTAACATTATCCAAAATCAGACAGTGGTTGTCCGTCGGTAAGATTCAAATATTTTTGCTTTGTTTTCGGAATGTATTTTTTCTGAACTTCCAAACTTTGCAGACAACCCACCAGTTGATGAATTGATTGATACTATTGAACTCATCCCTCGTTTTATTCAGCTACTCGGAAGGCACGACAACCATCAGCTGCAAGTGAGTTTTTCATACATTTTTATTTTATGTGTGTTATATAAGTTTCTTCAAATGGTCACTTTAGCCTGTTTTTCTTGGTTCCAGTATGAAGCTGCGTGGGCTTTGACAGTCGTTGCTTCCGGGACTTCCGCACACACAGCAGCTGTAGTTAAACAAGGTGTTGTTCCTATGTTGGTAAAACTTCTGTCTTCTCCTGCTGGATTTATTCGAGAGCAGGTACAACTTCTTTTCGTGTTTCTGTTGAGAATATTTTATTTCACTGCCCAAAATCCAAACAATGCACATTTTATTTTAAGCTAAATAATAGGAATACATATATAACAAACATTGTTTTAATGTATCATATTATGTTCAAATTGACATCAGAAATAAATGTTTTGGATTCAAATAATCTACAGGCATGCATCATTGTCAATTGCTGATGTTTGTTGGTTGTAGTTGCTTTTCATTTCCTACTGTTCACCAAATTACATTTAATCCTATCTGTCGAGTAGGCAGCATGGGCTCTTGGTACTATTGCAGGCGATTCTCCACTCTGTAGGAATCTTGTCTTGGCGCATGGTGCGCTCATGCCTCTCCTGGCTCAACTGACTATTAATGCAGATGTATCTATGCTGAAAACTGGTTCATGGACCTTGTCTAATTTATGCCACGGCAAGCCATCCCCTTCATTTGAGCGGGTATGATGTTAGATGAATATCATATCTAGCTATCTTATTGAATTTGTTGTTTATGTATAGATCTTCTCGCTGATAATCTTTATATATCCTCTTATATATTTGGTCAGGTGAGCCCGGCGTTGCCAGTTCTAAGTCATCTTATTCATTTTTATGATGATGAGGTTCTAAAAAACACTTGCTGGACTCTTGCTTACATTTCTGATGGAACAAACGATAAAATTCAAGCAGTGATTGAGTCGGGGTTCTGCAAATGGCTTGTACATCTTTTGAGGTATTTTCCTATTCCCCCACACTAAAAGAATTTATAATTTTTATTTCGTAAATAATCAAAAGGTTTAGATTTATCAATCTTATATTGCTAACTGTATTTTGTTCCTCATGAAGCCATAGATCACATAATGTACTGGTACCTGCTCTTTTGACTGTTGGAAATATAGCCACCGGGGATGATATTCAGACACAGGTAGGTATTTGGGCGGGACTGACGAATCATGTTTTCTTGTGTTACACTTTTTTATTATTATTGTTCTCTTCGAAAAATCCTTTTTCTCGTTTCCAGTGTTAAGTGGAATTTGATTCAGTTTTCTTACTATTGTTATGATCCTATGTGTAAATTTCTCTAATGAATGTTTACACTATTTATGTGTATGTCTCAGGTTTTGATAGACAACAAAGTTCTCCCAAGGCTCCAAAATCTTCTCACTCAAAGTCATAAGAAAATCATTAAAGTAGCTTGTTGGACAATCTCCAATATCACTGCTGGAGATGAAGATCAGATTCAGGTATTCCTCCCTTTTTCTTTATTCTCGTTAATAATGATAACTTGTTCGATCTAAAAGAAATGTATAATCGTTAGATGTAACATCTAAACTAATGAGTCTGAATAATACGAGACAACAGAAATGTCTAATAGATTTAGGGGTGAGGCACATTGGAAGATACAGAGATTTAAGATAAAAGGGATCTGAAAAACGGAATAAGATTTAGAGAGTGGTTGTTTACCTGTTTTATTTGATCGGTTTTTAAATTTCCGCGGAGCAGGCTGTTATTGAGGCGGATATTGTTCCACAATTGATTCAACTTCTTAAAGACGCCGAGTATGACATAAAGAAAGAGGCTGTTTGTGCCATCTTCAATGCCACCTCTGGTGGATCTCTCGAGCAGATTAGGTAATAATCGGCTATCATAACGACGTATATACTCGTAAAAGTTGTATTGATCTCTTCTCAAACACGTTTTTTTTTTTTTTCAGATTCTTGGTGAGTCAAGGTTGCATCAAGCCGCTGTGTGATCTCCTAATCTGCCCGGACTCGAATGTAGTCTCTGTATGCCTGGGAGGGCTCGAAAACATTTTGAAGGCGGGCGAGTCAGATAAAGAGAGTGACCTCAATGGTGGGATCAACGTATTCGCGCAAATGATTGACGATCTCGAAGGATTCGACAATGTAGAGAATCTACGCAACCACGAAAATAATGAAATTTGCGAAGAGGCTGCGAAGATATTAGAGAAGTATCGGGTCAAGGAAAAAGAGGAACAAAATCTAGCCGAGGACATAGATGGAAGTCAGGAAGGTTTTGCAGTCGACGATAATCAGCCTAATGTTCCTTCTGAAGGTTTCAACCAAGATTGCAATATTAAGCCACTATGTGATCTTCTAATCTGCCCTGACCTGAGGATAGTTATCGTATGCCTGGAGGCGCTCGAAAACATTTTGAAGGTTGGCGAGTCGGATAAAGTCAACGGAGTCAATGGTGGGGTCAACGTATACGCACGAATGATGATCGATGATCTCGATGGATTCGACAAAATAGTGAATCTCCGAAGCCACAAGGATGATGAAATTAGTGAAAAGGCTGTGAAGATATTAGAGTACTGTGGAAACCAATAAGGTTTCGATCAAGCTAATCAGCTTTCACGTTAATTAGAATTTAGAGACGCTTCTTTATAATCTTTAAATAGTAGGTTGACAATATTATGTACGGAGTATTAAACTTACTAGTAGTATAAAACATCAATCAGGAAACAAGAAACAAAAATGGCTCCGAGAATCTCTGGAGATACTTTTGGAGGACGACGAGTTTCTGTCTTCTGCCTTCCCATCTTGTTAGGTGTATGTTATGTGTGTGTATATATGTCTGTTGGATTATTCTCTTCCTTTTGACTGAACTCTCACACAGATCTTCCCATTTCTACCAGGTAGAAGCTGGTTAAGTAGCATGCATCCGATGAGCTGATTCTTCGTGTAGGAATATTTATGGAATCTTTAGAATCTATATGTTCGGAATTCGTTGTTTAATATATGTAATTTTGAATTTGAAAAATTAGTTCGGAATCTTTATCTTCACTTGTGTCGAGTGCTTAAATTTTTTGTTTTTGCAACTCATGAATTGTTATATTTAGATTGATTTTATATAATAAATACGTATTCAAGTTGAAAGTTGATTTATAGTTTTATAACGCGATTTATACTCCCTACCTCAATTTACAGAAGCAGTACTATAGGTTCAACTTTTATTATGAAAATTTTGGTTTGCCTAGATGTCAAAGTTGGACAAATCATCCCAATTAACTACGTAATATTGAATTATAATTTTCATCCATATGAAGTACCAGTACTACCTATGTCTCAGAAATACAAAAAAAAAAGTAACTATTTACATCACATGTAAGAAATATATAAATACATTGTAGCCAAAATCTAAGTTAAATATAAAAGATATTCATTTTAAAAATAAATAATTATCATTAAACAATTAAAAAAATTATTATTCTTAAAATTATCATTGCTAAAATATAAATTATAATTTACTAAAATATTCTAGATCAAAATAATCTTCATTAAGAATAACTATAATGAATAATATATATACAATACTCCGTACACATTGAAATTGCCAGAAGTAGTATGCACATAAATTTGTAATCAAAAGTATCCAAAAAAGTCACCAATATGAATTGAATTGAATAAATTTAAACATAACTTGCCTTGAACTAATTTTTTTTATAAAACTTAATAATAGTTTATATATATATATATATATATATATATATATATATATATATATATATATATATATATATTAAATATAAATAATATTCTACCATCAACTATATTGTATTTTTGAACTTACTTGTTTTAATTATTTTTTATTTTATTTTTTATAGTGTAATTTTATTTTGACATTAATTTAATCAAATTGAACTCTAAAGAATCCAGCCTGGAGGCTTGGAGCACCGGAGAGGAAGTGGGATGATGTCTGAGTTTAGTTTAAATAAATTTATAAATTTGGACTTAGTTTGATTTTGAGTTAATTTTGTTACTGTATTTCACTATTTTGGCCTAAATGCATTTAGTAAAAAAAAAAATGCATTTTTTATATATTTTATTTAATTATTTATTATCAAATATATTATTATTTTTATATAAATTAATTTTTGTTTGATTTGGTTTAAATTATATACAATATTTAAAAATTAATTTTTTTACCAATTATATTAAATTAAATATATTAATATATTATAAATATAAGTAAAAAATAGTTTTTTGATATATATAAATATATAACGGACGAAATAGAATATTGCCATGTTTATTTAATTAATCCGGCCCTCGTTTCCTTAATTTAATATTGGATCGGACGAGATCGGGATTTTAAGAACCAAATGTCCACCCCTATAGTTGTTGGTACACACTTTGATTCAATTTGGTATATATTAGGGTGAATTTTTTTGTTTAATCTAAACTTTTAATTTTTTAAATTTTTTTTAAATTATAAAATACACTAAACTTTATAAATAGAAAATCATACAGTACGAACAACAACTTATAATAACGATAAGAGATTTTCTTGTTTTTTTTTCTTTTTCTCCCCTCGACAAGAATACAATACATTACATTGCAACTTCTGCAACTTCTGCAACTTATGAAAGATCTTCCAAACTTGACAATTTTTTATTGCACAAATTTAAAATTTTATTTCTTTGACGTGCAATTTTTGCAACTTATTAAAGACTCCAAACTTTGACGATTTTTCATTTGCACTGCCGTGAAAAATTTTAAAAAAAAAAATCATAGTTAAAAAATAGTTTATCCTTTGGCAATTGAAACTTTGATTCCATGCTCCACACGTTAATCCGCTACAAAAAATGCAAGTAAATAAGTTTGAAAAAAATGCATGGTCAACATAGGATAAGAGGCAAATACATAAAGTCCAATAATATAAAAAAGAAAAAATATTATAGTTATATTTTACTAAAATAAAATTTAATTTAAAAAAAAATGTATGTGTTACCAACATACAAAAAGATAAAATATTATATTTATATTTTACTAAAATAAAATTTAATTACTAAAAAAAATGCATTGCGCTATGGCCAATCAAAGATAAAATAATATAGGTATGGAAAGTAGAAAGATTTTTTTTTTATATTCATTAAAGACTTTTTGTTTTTATATTTATAGATATGAAAGAAAACATGGATAAATACTTATTCCATAATTTTTATGTATCTCAATATATAATATTGAATATATGTGTGTGGAATACAACATCGAGAAATATCCATTCCTGTGGAGCAAACCCATTTCAAAAATAAATTTGAAAGGGTAATTGACTTTAAATGTGTAGATGCATAAAGAATAAAATTTTGAGATTAATTTTTTTTTTCAATTCACTTTATTTATTTCAGTTCAAATACAGGAGCAAACCGATTTCAAAAATAAATTTGAAAGGGTAATTGACTTTAAATGTGTAGATGCATAAAGAATAAAATTTTGAGATTAATTTTTTTTTTTTTCAATTCACTTTATTTATTTCAGTTCAAACTTATATAGTTGTGATAGATTCAATTGTTTCAAAGTAAATAAAAAAAATTGAATCAATAATTTATACAATTTAATTAATGTTCCAATATTTTTAATATTCCAAAACTCCTTCTCTTATTCTAAAATGTTTGCATAAAGAAATAAGCATGAATTTTACAATTTTATCTTTTTCAATACTCAAAAAGTCTATTTTCTTTTTTGATTATCTCTTATTTATTTACATTAATATCATTATTTAACGATGTCTCACATGATTTCTTAATTGCATGAGAGTAATTTGAAGACCTACTATATTAATCAAGATGTTACCGGTTCACCTTTTCAGACATTCATAATACTTAACGCATAGTAGATCATGCAAAGGAATTGCAATATTCAATAATATCTGTTAATACATGATAATATCGAATAAAAAATAATTGTGGAAACACATATATGATCAATTGATCACAAAAAGGTGATATTTGATTTGCTACGACAAAGCCCTAAATTTGATATGATGACTACACATACATGTAATTCTCTGGATTAAAGCAGTTTCTTGTATAATTTTGCACCTTCTTTAAAGCAACCTTTATTTTCAAGAATTTAAAACCTCCTTCTCCATATAGGCTAATTTGTCGGTCTACAACAAAGAGAAAAAAAGAATTACAAATTTATTGTCAATCACACATAAATGCACTAAATGCAAAATTATAATAACTCACTATTTTGTCTTCCTTCTTGCTCAACTCCTCAAGAGATTGATCATTCAATCCATATTCTTCCAATAAAGAAATCTAAAAGCAAATATTATGCACAAAGTTTGTTGGCTCAAAGCTAGGGGTGACTATTCGGTACGGACGGGTACCCGCACCCGAATTTTTCGGGTACCCGTACCCTAATAATCAAAAAAATTCATCCCATAACCCGATCCTCTTTAGTAAATCGGGTACCCAATACCCGGGCCGGGTAAACGGGTACGGTAATCGGGTACCCAAAATTACCCTAAATTTTTAATTTACAAAAAATCAATAATAATATTCAAATTCAATTATTTATTTTCATCAACTAACAATAAAAAATTATCAATTAAAGTTTAAAATTGCAATAAAAAAACAAAAATTATAATTAAAAATAATAAAAAATATGTCATTTATTATATATATAATGTTTTAGATTTTTAATTAATATATCAATATATTTATTATTTTAATTTAAATAATTAATCGGGTATTTCAGGTATACCCTAACGGGTAATCGGGTACCCTAATACCCAATATTTTTTAAAATGAATTCCATAACCCTACCTTTTACCCAAATTTATTGGGTACGGGTACCCAAAAACCCTAACGGGTGCGGGTATTTCGGTACAAACCCGAATACCCGAACCCGAATAGTCACCCCTACTCAAAGCATTAAAGATGTCACAAGGGGTCACACAGATTTCATAAAATGCTAATTTACATTCGTTTGTTTAATCAATTCTAGAGCATACGACAATAACACCAACTCAATTATCAAATAAGTAAAAATAATTTAAGCAATTTTAGCAAACTGAAACCAGATTGAAGGTCTAACGGGATACCTTGTACAAAAGCATCTCTCCATGTTCACAACGTTCATTATTAGGAGGGTAATCATCTGCAAGAGTCTTTTCATATTGTTCTAGGATACCAATTGCAACCAATTGTCTGATATATATATAGCAAAAGGTAAATACAGACTATGAAATAATCAAATCTATTAACAGGCCATTGAAATTGGAAATGTTACTTGCACAAATCATACATAAAGAAATCAAGTTATCAATATACTCACTGGTGATTCATCCTAGAAAACATTTGACAAAATATGATATACCAATTCTAACTTTTGACAAAATCTGATATACCAGTTCTAGCTCTCAACTATCCATTTAAGAAAAATTGTCATGTTATAACGAATTGGAGGAGGGAGTATTTTTTTAAAAGCTCTTTTAATAATTTAGTAAATTAGAGATTGAAATATAAAATATCACATTTGGTCCTATGCGAAAGTCAAGTCCTATAAGTAGTCAATTATCTTTAAAAATTATTAAAATTAGTTCTATAAGTAGTCATTTATCTTTAAAATTATTAAAATTAGTTATTTGATCGGTTACAATAGGTTAATTGCAAAAACAAAAATTAATAGTTATTTATCTTTAAAAATTATTAAAATTTGTCCTATAATTAGTCATTTATTTTTAAATTTTTTAAAATTAGTCATTTGATATGTTACAATAGGTTAATTGCAAAAACAAAAATTAAATTGCACTTGTTAGGGTTTGAATTCAGGTTTACTTAAATTTTACACTAAACACTTACCCCTAGGGATGTCAATCGGGCCAGCCCACTCGGTTTCGGGTCAGCCCACTCGGGCTATCGGGTTACTTCGGTTCGGGCCGATCGGGCTGAAATTTTTTCGGGCTATAAATTTGTAGCCCTAACCCTAAAATCTTCGGTCTCGGGCTGGAAAAAATAATATTATATAATTAAAAAAATAATTTTAATACCAAATTAAATTTAATATTAATAAAATATTAATATTTAATAATAATTATTATAATTCTAATATTTAAATTTCCCAAATTATCAAATATCCATTCAATAATATTTAAAATTGTAATTTTAGTTGACAATTTTCTTTTATTTGAATATATTATTTTATTTATTTAAAATATTTCTATAAATAAATAAAATGAATTATAATATATTTAAATACATCGGGTTGTCGGGCTAGCCCACTCGGGCTATCGGGTTATTTCGGTTCGGGCTGATCGGGCTGAAATTTTTTCGAGTCGAAAATATTCGGCTCTAACCCTACATTTTTTCGGGCGGGCTTCGAGCTAGCCCACCGTTTCGGGTTGGATTGACATCCCTACTTACCCCTATACCAAATAATTGAAATGAAAAATCTAAAATGTTAATATAATTAATAACAGTATAATATAAATATTTTTTAATAAATAAATAAAATAACTTGATTTAATATTTAATCACAATAATAATTCATTAATAAAAATATTTAAAAAATTAATTAATTAATTTATAATTATAACTTTAAGTAAATACCAATTAATTTAAATTTGATTATTAATTTTATGAAAAAATTATAATAAAAATTAATAAATTATTGAGTAAATTTAAATTTAATAATCTATTAGTTTAAATTTATTAAATAATTAATGGTAACAAATTATTGATTAAAAAATCTAATAATAGAAATTAAAACATTAAAAATTAATTAAATATTAAATAATTAAAATTTAGTAATTCAGTAAATTTAAATTTTATTTTATAATGTAATATTTATTTATTTTTTTTACTTTTATCATTTATTTATTTAATATTAGTATTGAATAGTACAAATAACATAATGATTCATAATTTTTAACTTCACAATAGAACAATGTTTCTACTTGTTCATAATAGAACAATTTTTAACTTGGTAATGTTAAGCAATAGAACAATTTTTAACTTGTTCATAATAAAAAAATGTTTCTACTTTACAACAAAAAATATGACAAAACTCACAAAAGCAGAGCAATTATTAAACCTTCAAAAACACAATCAGGAAACAAGAATCAAAAATGGCTCCGAGAATCTCTGGCGTCACACTTTCCCTTTGCTTTTTCTTGAGGTTCTATGTCACAATCTCATCCGGGAACGATGACCCCACAACCGAAACCATGGAGGCGTTTTCAGGGTACCAAATCCACGAGCCCCAAACCCCTGATTCTTTTTCTTCACTTCCGGTGGACATTCAAACCCTTCAGGGACAGGTAATTAATTAATCGATTCATCAACCCTTTTTGTTATTTTTTCATATATCTGGTAGTGGTATTTCTGTAAAAATTCAATCTTTATTGGTTCTTGAAACTGGCAGTGTAGTTCTGAGCGAGGATATTGTTTGTAAAGAATTGTCAATGAATGTTATTGTCTCTTGATATGTAATAGATCGACGAGCTCTCGACATTCTCCGATGCACCCGCGCCCTCGGTTACGAGGATCCTTTACAGTGACAGGGATGTGCAGGCAAGGAGGTATATAATACTACTAGTTCATGGACTCACTTTTAATTTTTAATAATGTATATGTATACATACATATATAGGTACATAAAGAATTTAATGGGCTTTTCCGGTCTTTCGGTGAGAGAGGATGCTGTCGGGAACATCTTTGGCCGATGGTGAGTTAAGACTTAAGACTGTTACGACTCGTTTCTATTACCTTTGATTTTTATGTACTGTAGTTGCTTGGTAAGTAACGATTTTTCTATGCAGGGTTGGTTCAGAGCCTGATGAGGCTCCGGTTTCTACGGGTTCTCATATAGACGCTATACCGTATTCAGGGAAATACGATGGAGTTGTTGGTGTCCTGGGTGCCATTGAAGCCATTAATGTCCTAAAGCGGTATGAAGCCCATCTAGCTATCGTATATTTTATTAATATCGTTCTGAACGATTCGGAATTACTGAATATTTCTATAGTGAAATTTGAAGCACTCTGCTAATCGAATATCTTCTTACTTTGAGATAGTTGTGGACTATGATCTTTGTATTTTTAAGATACTCAGTCGTAGTTTGTTTTCGAATTTCGATATAACATCTCCTTGAGGCGTTTTACGTAGAACTGAAAATTCCAACAGGTCGGGCTTTAAGCCTAAGAGATCTTTGGAGGTCATCATGTTTACATCGGAAGAGCCTACACGTTTCGGAATTAGCTGCTTGGGAAGGTTAGGACCCCTTCATAATTAAGTTTCATGTTTCCTTCGTTTGTTCTTACTGTTATTTCAATTCGCAGCCGGTTGTTAGCTGCAAGTGAAGAACTAGCAGAAGCTCTCAAGAAGACAGTTGATGGTCAGAATGTATCCTTTTCCGATGCAGCTAAATATGCTGGGTACACAAAGAACGAGGACCTGTCGAGCGTGTTTCTTGAAAAGGGAAGCTATCATGCTTTTGTTGAGTTGCATATAGAGCAAGGCCCCATTTTAGAAGAGGAAGGTTGGTTATAGCTTTCAAAAACTAGTGTTTGACTACCTAAAGAGCTATTAATGGAGCCCCGACTTTTTAATTATTATTATAATTATCTTCTTATAAGTCCGTATCTATTTTTAGGGATCTCGATCGGGGTTGTCACTGCAATTGCTGCCCCTGCAAGCATCAAAGTGGACTTTGAAGGCAATGGAGGCCATGCCGGAGCTGTTTTGATGCCAACGAGGTTGTTTTTGTTTTAAAAATAATTTACGAATTAATGAGTGGATTATAAATAATATATTTATGGGTTCTTACATACAAATCATTATTGAACAGAAACGATGCAGGGTTAGCTGCTGCAGAATTAGCTCTTGCCGTGGAGAAACATGTGTTGGAATCAGGGTCGGTCGACACAGTCGGTACAGTCGGTCAGTCGCGCGTAATTGTTTTGTTTTAATGGTTGATTACATTTTTCATCGTCGGGTCTCATGGTTTATTGTGACTTAAAGGTATACTGGAGCTGCATCCAGGAGCAATAAACAGCATTCCAAGCAGATCCCATCTCGAAATCGGTACGATTTTTTTTTTATTGCGTGTTGCTGTTTTTTTGGAATAATTAATACTCGTACTAATTTATCTGTTTTTGGGTTTATAGATACGCGCGACATAGATGAAAAGAGGAGAAACCTCGTGATAGAGAAAATCCATAAGTCCGCACTGAGCATATCTAAAGCTCGCGGTGTGAAGCTCTCGGGATTCAAAATCGTGAATCAAGATCCACCTGCATTGTCCGAGGACTCGATCATCAAGGCAACAGAATCTGCTTGCCAAGAACTGAACCTGTCATACAAGAAAATGATCAGTCGGGCCTATCACGATTCCCTCTTCATGGCCAGGTTTTTTATTTCATTTTATTGAAAAATCGATAATAGTACTTCTAGGCTTCCTAAATGTGTATGCAAGCTCGAAGTCGAGAAATGTGGTTAAATTTTTGTTTCGGACAAAACATCTAATGCTCATATTTCCTGATATTTTGCAGAATATCTCCAATGGGCATGATTTTCATTCCATGTTATAAAGGTACATTTCTAAAAAAAAATCCGATTGCTTCAAATTTACAAATACCTTGAGGCGAACACACTCCCGAGGGCTCAATTTTTTTAAAAAGAAACAAAAAATGATGGGTTGGTATCTGTAATTTTGAAAGATAATTGATTCAATTTTTTTTTTTTTTTGTAATTTTGCTAAACTTGGGGATAGTTTCTGCAATTACCTATTTTTAACATTACCACTGAATAATTTTTCTTTTCCTGTACAGGTTATAGCCATAAGCCCGAAGAATTTGCGGCCCCACAAGATTTGGAAAACGGGGTAAAGGTATTGGCGATAACGCTTGCCAAACTGTCTGTTTCCTGATATCGGTGTTTGACAGAGTTCTGAAGGCCGCGTATGTAAATTTCAAACTCCTGAACGCATCTTGTTATATATTACGTTTCTCCGAGTTTATGATAATAAATGCATATACGCCTTTTTTTTCTTCTTTGTTCTTGCACATCGTGTTTTCTTGCCTAGAAACGATGTACATACCGACGTACGAGCCATTGGATATACCAATGTTGCTCTCAAAATGCTGCATGAATATTAACGATGAATTTTATAAATTATTCACATTGCAATTACCCCTGAAGTTTGAGGCAACTACAGAAATACACTTAGAAGTTTCAAATTTACAAAAAAGCCCTTGAAGTATGATTCCATCTTACATTTGCCCCTTTTATATATACTGTAGTTACCTTTTGGAACTCTGAACCTTTTTTGTTGGTAAATAACCAAAACATTAGGGGTAGTTTTGTAATTATCAACTTAGAAAAAACAAGTTTTGAATCATTTACCTCATGTATCCTAAAGGACCTCAGGATTCAGAAAGATGAATGAACTTACTTATGAAGGAAAATTACAAAACTACCCTAGACTGTTTTAAGTTCAGCGATGCAATTATTCGATGCCATCAAAGGCATCAAAACAATTATAGTTACAAGTTTCAACCTTTTTCTGAGTATTACAAATCACAACACATTTTTATTGTTTCTTGATATTCCGAAATTTTGATGAAAGTTGGGATCATTTGTAATCATACAAAAGTTCAGGGACCAGATTGTAAAACGTTTGAAGACAGAAACAAGTTCTTTTATATATTTTCCACAATTGAAATATCAGTTATAAAAGCAGCTCTTATCAATGATTAAGGAAAAAAGGTTAAAAGACCAACCAAATTATTGAAAAAGTATTTTAACAACAACATTAGTTAAAACTGACCCTACTAATCAAAACACTTACAATATTTAACCCAAAAGAAATGAAACAATTATTAGTTTAAGGGACCCAAAAAAGAGAGTTTATAAAAATAGAAATCCCCTATATTATGTTATCCTATCAAATAGCACACTAACTATGATGAAAAAAGGGCATGGAGTTGGTGTTCATTTCGTTGAGTTGGGCGGAGTAGGGTGGATAAATTCGATAAATCGAAACGCCATTAGTTAATTGTTTTGCAAACTCTTTCTTGAAACATTGAGACCAAGAAAATTGGTATGGGGTTGGCAAGGAAGAAAGCTTGTATCTTTTGGACAAGGACAACCACTTTCATATAGGTTGAGCATATTTAATAAAAATAGTAGAGTTGGTATAAAATGTTTTTAGGTTAAGACAAACTTAAAAGGCAAGTTTATGTGTAATTGCATAACCTAAATTCCCATTGTTTTGAAAGATTCCTTTTTAGTTTTGTTATTATATGAGATGTGGCCACTTCTAATTATTAGAAATAGATTGTTAGATCTTCTTTCACCCGTCGTGATTGATAAATAGTGAAATGTAATTTTGATATTGAAAAAAAAATCATTATCGATCAATAAATTTATTTTCATCAAAATAAGCAGGCAGATTAACGACTTAATTTTTCATTTGAATTTATTACTTAATAAAAACAAAAACAAAAAAAATGTTATAATGTGATAAATTAAATTGAACCAACATTATATATATATATATATATATATATATATATATATATATATATATTATTCCGTGTTATTTGGTGAGTGAGTTTGGTAGATTTAATTAGAAGGTATAAGTGCATTATCGATAAAGGTTACAATTAGTAATCAAAGATGGGTCCTCATGCCCCTCCTAAACAACTTGGCCGTCCCTAATCCATCTGCCCATTTTTCAAATTAAAACTTGAACAAATTTAGATAACATTTCCAGCTGGAAATTATATAAAAATGAGACACTATATATCACTTTATTCATTTTATTGATATTATTGAAACTTAATACTAGTATCATATATCATATGGTATGAGTATGACATTTGTTTTGTAGTGTTGTTCTCGGTTTCGTGTTGTCAGTCTGGGATATTAAGTCGATCATTTTTTGTTTTAAATTTATTACGAATTATGTACAAAATATATTAAAATAAAATGTAACTTTACATCAAAATAAAATCATTAATTCATTAGAATTTTGGATTAATTTGATTTTGGTCGTACTAATTAATATGTGTTTTAGTTAAATAACTTTGTTTGATCATATTAACGTTCATGTTTTATGTAAGGTGGAGAAGTTTCAATCATATTTTTACATGAATGTAATGATATTATTTGAACATATTGTAGGATAGTAATCATATCTTGTGTTTTTGGAAGGACCTAAAAGAATTTTTACATCAATAGTGTAATAATATAGTTTTTCTCAAATTATTCTTTATATTGATCAAAATAATTTGTACATTTTCCAAATATGAATTAAACGACACATGTCAAAAAAAAAAAAAATTAAAAACCAATATCCATAAAAAAAAAACAATAATTGTAGTAACAATTATACCCCTAAACTTTGATCTAATCACACTTTTTTCGGACCCCGTTTCAAAACTCCCCACCCGCCGTCAAATAACGCCGTTATCCTATCCCACCACCCTCTATAACTATCTGCAACAGAGGACGAGCAACGGGCACTGTGTCACCCGCTGAGAGTTGCAGAAAGCTATCGACAAGGAAGCCCTAGAATCCCAAATCACGACGGAAGAAATCACTAAGATAATTTCGTAAGATTTGTATTCGATATCTTTCTCTGTTACATATATGCGCCGTCCCTTCGTACAATTTTTGCTCGATCGAATGTCAGCTCGATTATGTTTTTCGCACAAGCAGATCTAAGTAGCTTACGAAGAATTTTCTGTTTTTATTTCTGTGATTTATCAGAATTTTTGAAGTTGATTGATGTAATTATGTGGTGGGAATTATAGGGTTTCAGGGTTGGTAATATCCTCTGTTTTTGTTGGTGATTTATTTATCAATTCGTTTGAAGAGGAAGATGATATAGACATATAGTGAGTGATTCATCCATGTTCATAATCTATTGTTCTTTGTTTTCTAATCATGTCAGTGTTATGGAGATAAAGCTCAACGACCTTCACGTTGACAAAGGGCCCGACGGTGTCATTGTATACTCAAACGACGCCACACATGATCCAAACTACGGAGATGATAGCCCTCGTCTACAGCCCGAGCTCATTGATCAATACCCACAGCCCGTTGACTTATCAGACTGTGAAGTTAAGGAATGCAATAGTGTTGCACTCGAACAGTCTTGCTTCGAGAGCGGTGAGACTAAAGTGATATCCGAAGGCCGAAAGGGGGCGGGGGGTAATGATAAGAAGATACGATCGTCCGGCAAAAAGGCTGCCCGGACAGCTGTAAGAAATTGTAAAACAAAATGCACTGTTCCGCAGCCATTTGCCCTGGCTACTGAGAAGCGGGCTTCAAATGGAAGCCGGGCTTTAACTGGGGTTGAGTTAGACAGTCCACGTTCTGTGAAGCAGAATCCGGTAACTTCCTTAAATTAGACGATCTTTATAATTCGTGCTTAATGCTTATTGATGAATTTATTTTCTTGGTGACTAGATTTTAGTTCTTGTTTTCTTGCTGATGTTGCTGACGAAGGTGTTCTTGAGTTTAAGCCTAATTACAAAAGTCACCCAATTATCTTTCAAGATGAAAAAACACCCCATTAAGGTTTTAATTATCTTGACAAATATACTCCACAGAGATGAAAGTTTTCCAAAGTGGAAAAATAGTTGTGATTACATTTTTGTATGTTTTTAATTATTCTCGATTTATTAGACTATTTTATTTCAAGAAGTGTCTTTGAGCATCTAGGATTAGCAGCTGGTGAACTACTGAATTTGACCTCCTCCGTTTCACTGCAGTCAGTCTCACCTATTGCTCCAAGGAAATCATTGCAATCTGATTGCAAAAAGCACTCTGATGAAGATAACTGCTCGGCTACCTCATCGTATGTATATGTATACCTTATTTATACAAAAGGTCATCTGTTTTTTCATTATGCTCATTACTCAGATTTTTCCCTTTAATATGTGAAGAACCGTGACATCAGCAAGAAAATCCAAGCCAACTATAACTTCAGCACCAGTTTTTAAGAGCAGTGTACGTGCTGAAAGAAGGAAAGAGGTAAGTATTTAATTATTTCTTCTCGCATGTGGTATTTTTATTCTTCAAATACGCCCAACTGGTCTTTTTTTATTATTAACGGGGCTTTGTCCACTTCTTAGTTTTTCTCGAAGTTGGAGGAGAAGCATCAAGCACTGGAGGCTGAGAAATCTCAGTATGAGGCAAGGACTAAGGTAATCTTACACTCATAAAAAATTAAAATAAAAAGCTGTAAAGTCAAAAATATCCCTTCTCTGAGATGTATTTTAATTGTACTTGTTTCGGCTTCTTCAAATTTTTAGGAAGAGGATGAAGCAGCAATCAGGCAACTAAGGAAGAGTTTGTTGTTTAAGGCGAGCCCGATGCCGAGCTTCTATCATGAGGGCCCACCAGCAAAGGTTGAAATGAAAAAGGTATGCACGAATAATCTAATGAAAGTAATTCTTAACCTCAGGAATTAAATGTTTGGTTGAAAACAAAAGCATAAGCATTGAGTAGTATTGTCTAATGGAACACATCAATTTGATTACGTGTAAATCATGTTATCACTTTGTGATTTTATTGTTATGAAATATATCAGGCACCTCCTACTCGTGCAAAGTCGCCAAAGCTGGGCCGAAGGAAGAGCTTTAGCGACGCAAAAGGCTTCCATAGGGGAGATCAAGAAGCTCGATTCAGTTTTCCGATTTTCACTGAACACACACACCAAGGGTCGGAGATGGACGATGGGTTTAGCTCTAATAAGCTGATGGGAGAGAGGTGCATGGATATTGCTGTTCATTCTTGATGAGCTGAGCTGTGTGTAAATTATTATTTAAATTAATTCTGGAAAAATGGCTTAATTTTAAAATTCTCTTGGCGCCAATTGTGCTGTGTGTGCTTATAAAAACAGTTCTTTTTAAATTATTGTGTGAAGTGTAAATTTCTGTAATTTAATTGTGTGAACTGTAAATTTCTGTAACTAAATTGTGTGAACTGTAATTCTCCTGCATTTTTATTTATTTATTTTGGTTATACTGTAAATTCATTTTGAGATTGTGCACGTGAATTTTATTTGAGATTGTAGGGCTCAAATTTGTAGGCCGGGCTACAGTATTCACAATTCATTATTGGAGTATTCAGTATTGGGCCGAGTTGCTACACTTAGTTCAACAGGCGATAAAAAGTATTGGGCCGGGTTTTTGTAAATTTCCCGTATAACCACGTCTCAGAGCCTGATCATCAAATAATATTCTTCTTGGAATTAATATTTTCATAGTACATTTTTAAACACGTATATTAAAAAAAAAAGATTAATTTGATATGTAAAATGAAAAAGTAAATGTAATTGTGTAAAAGTAAATTTAGTAAAAAAAAAGATTCATTTGATATGTAAAATGAAAAAGTAAATGTAATTGTGTAAAACTAAAACAAGTAAGTGAAAAATTAAAAATATAAATATATTTTAAATTAAAAAAATAAGTAAAATTATTTTATTTTTGAAATGTGAATTGGACAAATTAATATCCACTGATTGTGAAAAAAAAGTGTACAAATACATTTTTTTTGCCTCATATAAAATCATTAATAATTTTGTGACCTAGATGCGAATATTCCCAAATTTCATTTTTGTTTACTTTGTTCACAAATCACAAATATCAATAATCACCTTCACCTCGCCAATTGCCTAATGAAAGTATATCCGATCGCACTTGAAAACGCAACTGTACGGAAACGGTAAAAACCAAAATTTTATCCAAATCCCGTTAAATAGGTTCGTCCCCATCACCGCATCTCATTCTCCCTTTCTCTCTCTCTCCTCTGCAACGCCGAATCAAAATCCAAGCTCTATTTATTGTTCAAATCCATGTAGCGGAAAGGCCACCGCTCCGTGGTAAGCTGCTCTGTTGATTCACCCCGCGAAATTCGAAGCGATGGAAGGGGGTTGGATCGGATTCAACGATCACTTGCCCGATTTTCTCAATTACCCGACGGTGGTTGAAGCATTCGTCGACATACTGGTTTGCGCGGTACCGATTTGGGTGGCGGTGATGATCGGCTTGCTGATCGGGTGGTCCTGGCGGCCGAGGTGGGCCGGTTTGGTTTTCCTCGGGTTCCGATCCAAGCTCCGGTTCGTTTGGACGATCCCGCCGGGGCTCGGTGCCCGGAGATTCTGGTTTGCGTTCACGGCGCTCTCGGCCTTTTCGCTTTGTCGTGGGATTTGGTTTCGTTCGCGAGGCTCGAGAGGTAAGCTGGAGAAGTCGTCGTCTCAGGAGCTGTTGGATTCGGCTCCGGATCCGGCCGACGCTGGGCAGGAATCCGTTGGGGTTGACGATGATGGCATCAAGTACGTTTCTCTTTTACCTTTGTCATACGATTCTACAGTATTATTCACGAGTTTGCCTAGTAATTTATGTTCTGTCATTTGTTCATATCAAGGAGGTGAATGTGTTGATTTTACTTGATATTTAAACGCTTCTAAATATTGATGCTGGAATGATTTTTAAATTGCTATTGATACCATCCATGAGAATTCTATGTTTTGAACGAGGTTAATACACGCAAAACACAAAGACCTAATTCATTCATTATCCGAGAAAGTTCATATCAGCCATATACGGCGCTCGTATTCGGTTGTTTCTTTCACATCTTTTCATTACAGTATTATTTTTGCTTTGGATGGAAGGTGTGTATTTGTATATGCATTAGAGTATTGCGAGTTATATCGTGTGGAAACATAGTAGTCTGTGCCATACCCAGGATAACCTTCATTAGCAAAAGAGGTCAAGACTCAGGACAGATAGTGGTCTCAAGTTTTATTGGAAGCTATGTCTTATCAACTGAAAGAGCTCATCTAAAAGGATTAATGAAGGGACAAGTGCCAATGACCTTTGAAAAGAACAGCAATTTTAAACTGAATATATTAAAACTCCTTTTAAGCTGCTATGAACTATCGTTGCATAGTCAGGAAAAAAAATGAGGAAGTTACAAAACCCTGCATCTTGTATGAAGTATTATTGTATTATATTGATGATTTATTGCAGTTTCATGGTTTTTCTCACAGCCAGCCCAATTCCAACTTGATGGATCTGCACTCTATTCTACTGGAATTAATATAAAAATCAGTATTGTATCCATGTGTGCATATCAATCATTTTATTGGTCGAATCTTCTGTTCTTATGAAAGTGCTATTTCATTTTTACTAAAATCCTTTCCAGAATCATTAATGTATTTGCAGAGGAATCATTATGTTGCATAAATGATTATCCTATGTTCCAACCACAAAGAAGTTGAAAATTTTCATTTCCAGGGCATTACCATTTTATTTGCCGTTTTCCCAAATAGGAGTGAATGTTGGGGAAACAATGTTTCCTCTTGTCCTTGTGGAGGCATATGTATATTATATTTCCAACTGAGTTCCACTGGTCATGCAAGTTGCATTCTGCATCATATTAAATAAAGTCTGTGATAATGTACCTTTCACCATGAAATAGTTGAACATTTCCGCTAGGAGACGTATCTGTTGTTTCATGGCTATCTGTATATGATCAATTATTCTTTAAATTTGAGAAAAAAAAATATTTTCGTTTTATATTTTACCAGATATTTTGCTCAAACGTGTTACAATAATTATTTCTATTAGACCAGCTAAACACAATCAAGAAAGTACGGAGTTCATTAACATTTCCACTCTGCTGTAGGCCTGGGGGTTCAGATGGAGAACTGAATAGTGTCTCAGATAAAGACCTGGAACACCTATTAAATCTTCTTGATGGGAAAGATGGTGAAATGGCGTGGCAAAGTATGATGGAACGATCCACGTCAAACATGACATACCAAGCCTGGCGACATGAACCCGTGGTGAGTCTATGATGTCCATTTTGCAAGTTTATGGAAAGTTTTTTCCACTGTATAAAACAATACTGTGCAACTGTTGTTCCTTTGATCAGTGCCTGGTTTATTAGATGTCAGAGGCTCAGAGCCCACTTGAATGAACATCATGCATTTTTCACTTGTTTAAAACATTTTCTCCACAGACGGGTCCCACAGTCTACCGAAGCAGGACCATTTTCGAGGAAGCAACTCCTGAGCTGGTCAGAGATTTTTTCTGGGATGATGAGTTTCGGCCCAAGTGGGACCCTATGCTCGTACACGTTAAAATACTTGAAGAATGCCCTGAGACGGGGATGATGATTATCCATTGGATTAAGAAGGTTATATGCCATTAATACTTGAGGAATCGAAAATTATATAAAGGTTTTTATTGATAGTTCTTAACTGATGACATCTTAATTATTACTGCCTGTGCAGTTCCCTTTCTTCTGTAGTGACCGAGAATATATCATTGGTAGAAGAATATGGGAAGGAGGGAACACCTTTTATTGTGTGACCAAGGTATGATTTGTTGTGACAAACATTGTGCTAGTGTCACATATATGTGTTGTCCTTTTTGCCGCATTTAGAACCCCACCCATATCCTAATTTGATTACTTCTCGTTGGAACATGCTGTGATGTGTTCTTCAAGTTGTTAATATATTTCATGTCCGATTCTCTCTCCTGCTTTTTTAATCCAATCAGGACATTATATTACTTTGTGAGCTCATCTGGTAAATGCACACCTAATCTTCCATCACACTGACTGTAGGGGGTACCATATCCAACTTTGCCTAGGCGTGACAAACCTAGACGTGTCGATCGTTATTTTTCTAGCTGGGTCATCAAACCTGGTGAGTATATTCTCTTCTGTAATAAGTATGCCTTGGAGATAAATAGTGAACAATTGAGCAGAAAATGTCACTTAAGAAACACACAATGCATTTCTATTTTCTAGTCGTAAAAGTGAATGTCTTTGTGAGTGCGCAAAAAATCACCATCATTAAATTATTTGCCCCAAGCTCCAACAAAATAAATGAGGCGAATACCTCTTAATTCTCACTTGATTTAACTCCTTTCTCTGTTGATTACTATTGTGTAAGGGAATAATTTTGAATATTTTCTTTCAATCTTGTTGGATCAAAAGTGAAATGTTCTCTTGAACCTAGCTTATGCAAAGAAATTATGCAGCCCAATCGCGCAGAGGAGATGGGCAGCTATCTGCATGTGAGGTCACTCTCGTTCACCACGAGGACATGGGGATCCCCAAGGATGTCGCCAAGCTCGGAGTTCGTCACGGGATGTGGGGAACCGTGAAGAAACTACATGCCGGATTCAGAGCATATCAATCTGCCAGAATTTCAGAAGCGCCCCTGTCCAGATGCGCCCTCAACGCATGTATCTCGACCAGAGTCTCGTTCGACAACAACACTGCTGATTCCAGCGAGCAAGCACCTGGCGATGAAGAGAGAAGAAATGAGTTGGTAGTTGCAACAGAAAGGAAGACAGGTGGCGGCGGTGGGATTGATTGGAAATGGGTGGCTGTCGGTGGAGCTGTTGCCGTTGCTTGTGGACTTCAGACGGGACTGCTAGGAAGAGCACTGGTAATCGGAGTTGGGCATAGGATTGCCAGGAGACGAGGTAATCCTAATCCTGCAAGGTGAGGTTGGGTTTTATTTTTTCTCTGGCGGTGATCAAGATTTGTTATCTACTGCCTCTGACTATCTTATGATGTATCCGAGTGTATATTGTTGTACAAAAAGGAGAATTGTGTTGGCGTAATGTTTTGAATTGAGCCTCTATTGATGTACTATCTCATGTTGTTGTTTATGGTGTTCTACTTGTTGAATGGATGATACTTAACTTCGTGTGAAATATTCGCACGGAGTATGGAGTATTTCTCTCGGGGTAGCATACAAAAAAAATGAACTCTTGGTTGTTATAACTACCAATGTCAATCTTGTCGATGTCTCTGAAAGCAACCCAAAGTGAAGGATTTAAACGGATAACACAATTAAGTGAATGATTCATGTGATCATGTCTATTAGGTATGTTGTCTCCAACTTTCACTATTTTCTTGTAAATGATTTACTTCAATTCATGACACCCTTAGATTTAAAGTTTTATATCTATCAAAAAAGAAATTAAAAAACACTTCATTTAGTAAAAAAAAACTAAATTGAATATGCTATTTATCTTAAGATCTATTTTTTTGTATATCTTCGTAAAAATTCCGAAGAGATGTGTTGGTTTGTGAAAATTTATCAAGTTAAAGTGACGATATCTCTATCTTATTCAAAATATGTCATCTTCTACATTGGAAAACCAAAAAATAAAAATTATATTAAATTGGAGAGAGTATTATATATTTAAATGATAAATAAGTGAAAATATAAAAATATCTTCTGTTTGCCAAAACATTTTGCTTTTTCGCTGAGCATGCAATGAACCACGCGCCGACGTGGCTGTAGCTCAGCCACGAGTTGCATGAACTATCTTTCAACTTGCAAAATCACTCACAATAATGATTTTGTCAAATTATCATTAGTAATATTGCGACATGCCATCTGTAATCTGTCATCATATGGGGTTCGAATTAATTGCATTGGCCGCTCATTCTTCCTCTCTCTTTCTGTGCGTTATAAAGAGTGTTCATATTCAACTGCCATGGATATGAGGGCTGAAAAAGCTTCGCGGGCCTCTCCAGATTTTTATTAGCTTCAATGGGTTTGTCTTCTTTTTTCTTCTCATGTAAATAATTTATGTTGTTTGTCTAAAAACATACAGAAAAATCCTATCTTTAACTTGAATCAAGATTTTGGGGATTTAGGTTTTTATTTATTTATTTTGGTAATATTCTGTAATATCATAGTATCGGATTCCTGGAAATATTGTGCAATACTTGTAATCGATTTTGGTGTCTCCTTCGATTGTTTGTTTTGGCTTTGTGGTCCTCTCCAGATTCTGATTAGCTTCAATGGGTTTGTGTTCTTTTGTCTTCTCAATTAAAATATTTTTTGTTGTTTGTGTAATAAAAATGCAGAAAAATCCAATCTTTAACTTGCAGAATCAAGTGTGAAGTATCCCACATCATTTGGGGATTTTGAGCCCATTAGGATTTTTTGTAATATTCTGTAATTTCATAGTATCAGATTCTTGGAAATATTGTGCAATTCTTGCAATCGATTTTGATGTATCCTTCAATTGTGTGTTTTTGGACTTCAGTGGGAGAATCTTTCTTTTTCTCTTTATTTATTCCTCTCCTTTTTTCTTTTAAAAACTTTGGAATCCTTCTTTGTAGTTTTTGTTTTTTACATTTTTTTTAGAATCAATAGTAGTAATTTCTATGCATTTTAACTCATCTCCAAGTTTCTCTGCATTGTCTGTAGTTGGTTGTATTGTGCCACATAAGTTTGATCTCATATCAGTTCTCGATAACTTATTGTTCTCCGCTGCGTTCCTTGATAGTTGCGCGCACTCGATTATTCTTTTCTTGATATTATATTCTGTAGCATGACTCGCCTTCTTTATGTCTGAATCTCAGGATCCTTGGTGATCACACGGTGAACGTGGGGAATACTGAGGATTGTTAACTTGAGACTCGTGTTGGGCCCCACAACTTCACCCGAGCCAGGTAAGATTTGGGGTGCTGGTGTAAATGCAGGCTCAAAAGTGGACATGGAATTTGCAGGGTCCGATAATCCCATAACCGAATTAGTTTGGTCACCACAAAGCGGTTTGAGCTTCAGGTGCGCGAATAATTCGAGCTCGGCTGATAAAAGGCCCTTCGTTCTGTTGAATGTGGGATCTAACGGTGAGGATCTTCTGCCATCATATGAGAGCATGAAATCCGATGGTAACGGGGGTGGCGATGGGGTGAAAACCTTATCCATACCACGGTCGACTGAGCTCGCTGATCATGTTGGACCTTCTAGGAGCTTCCGTGCGGCTGAGATAGGCACGAGTCGTACTGACTGTGATGGCAGTAAGTCGTTTCTTTCCGTGCTTTTATATTTCTAGTTATATTACTTGGTCTAAAAGACCTAGAAAACTAAAAGCTGATTGATCGATCACTTTTTTTTAATTATAAACTCTATCTCTCTTTTTGTCGATCCTTTTTCACGAGCCTTTTAGCTGTTAACTACTTTCTTTAATAAGTCCATCAGTTATTTCGAACCGATCGAAAGATTTTTCTATGAAATTTTATCAAAAACTGTTATTTTGCAGAAAACAATAATATAATGGAGGAAGTCGGGACTACTAGGGATGTAGATGTTATACCGGAGAAGGAAAATTGCACGGACAACGGTAATGAGGATTTGTGCGAAACTGCCGGTTTTGCTGGCATGAGCAGAAAAGATGATGCTGGTACAGTTCTAATATTTCATTCCGTTCTCAAAAAAAATATAACTAAAATAAAAATCAAGTAAAAGATTCAGGATCAGTTTAGTTGCGATTTTTGGACCACTGATAGTATATAAATGGCCTTTATTTTTATTTTATTGTAAGTACATCTCCTCGTAATTCGACTTATTATCTTCGACTACATGCTTTACTGCAGGAATGAATACTTTATCAGACGGGATTAGTGACTGTAAACATGACAAGAAAATAAACGTGCCTTCTCCTACACGACTCGTCAGAAAAACTCGCAGCAGAGAAAAAACAGACTCCAAAGTTGCTGAGGCTTTTGTCGTCGGTACTTCAGAGGTGAATATGAACGAGACAAACGCGTCGGCCTTACCTATTTCCGCACTCCCCTTGAGACGAGAAAAGGGCAAAGAGAAAGTGTGGTCCGATGAGAGTGCTGAGAGTTGTAATAATAGCATCGGGTTATTTTCAAAAGGCATTATCAAGAGACAAAGAGAGGATGATGGTCGGGGACTAATGGTGCACGGAAGCAAACGAATGAAAAACCAAACGACAATGGACAGTTCATTTATGAAATGGATATCGAACATGGTGAAGGGTCTTCCGGAAAGGTCTACGATTGTGAAAGAAGAATCTTCGTCCCTTGCTCTGAGCAAAGCACACCACTATGGCGGGGTTTCGAATGCGGGGTTTCAAACTATATTCCAGTCACTGAACCGTAGAAATACGGATGTATCAAACGATTCCACAGAAGAATCTAGACGAATAAATGAAATTGTTGAGAATCTTCCGGACGGAAAAAACGACTACGCTTGTAAGCAGATTGTTGTGGTGTCTGATAAAGAAGTAAGAAACCCTACTGCAAATGTGGGCCAGTCGAGTCGACCGTGGATATTCTCTGCAGATATTATTTGTTCACCGCATTCTCGTGTAGAAAACGAAGCTTCTGGTAAAGACGGGTCAATCCCGTCTGATTCTTTAGGTAAACAGGTGAATAGCAGTGAAGAAAAAACGAGTGCTCCTCTCAAGAGTTTGTGGATTACTCGATTTTCGATGAGCACTCCTGTTATAGAAAAACGCGAAGGGTGCACCAGTAACCGTGCAAAATCCAATAAGAAAAATGTGAAATACAATAAAAGCTTTCCGCTTTTCAGTAATGTTGCTGCCAAGGATAAAGTTGCGCCTTCTGGGATATTTCATGCGATAAAGAACTTGCGTTTGTCTCGTTCGGATATTCTCAGGTAGATTAAATGATTAGTGTGTTGGCTATTTTTGTTTACTAAAGACTGATTTTTGGGATTAAGTACATTTTTTTTTACCTCAGATGGATGGATTCCAATTTCTCGTCGAATTTAAACGGGTACTTCCTACGGCTGCGGCTGGGGAAGATAGAAGAAGGGATAGGGGCAACTCGTTACTACGTTGCTTGTATAACAGGTATTGAACTCGCTGTTTTTTAGGTTTTATGCTCGTTTTTATTTTGTTTTATTTTATTTTTTCCAGGAGATGCTCGAGAACACAACGGTGGAAGGTCAAAGAAGTCTATCTTGGTGGATGTTGGAGGGATCAAATCATCCGTCGAGAGTCAATATGTCTCCAACCAAGAGTTTCTTGAGGTTCGTTTTTTCTTTTTCTTTTTCTTTTTTCGTGTGCTTGATGGAGATCGAAACATGGAGACAATCAGAGATGAAAAACTCCTAGAGAATGTGGTTTATAATCATTCTTTTCCACGTCTCTTTATAGAATATTTTTCCAAATTAATATCGCAGGATGAGATTAAGGCTTGGTGGTGCAGAACCGTTGAAAATGGGTGCAAGGTTCCTTCGTTAGACGAGCTGAACTCGAAAGTCAACGACAGAAAAAGTTTGCGCTTTTAGTTACGCTCTCGTCTCCGTTCCATGGCGGATGTGAGTTTCCATACTAAATAATGTTTCGTCTTCTTTCTTTCCTCGTTTTTTTTTCCCGATTTTTGAACATCATATAGTTGGTGTTTAAGTATGAAATCACATACTTAACATTGTTTGATACGAAGGCCGGCGACAATGCGGCTGCGTCACGATTCGTGGAATTATGTTTAGTATGGAATTCCATGCTAAAAATGTTGATCGATTTTTTTCGATTTCTGATGTGTTATGTATGAATTTTTTAACATCACAAGTGATGTTTTGGTATATGAAAAGTTACAAGCTAAACAACGTCTTTTGTTAATTTCGGTTACAAGTTTTGTTGATACGTCGTTTGACTCGTTTCATATCATAATAAGAGGCGAAATTTCTTTGTAATTTAGGAAAAAAAATGGTATGTTTATCTGGAGGGCGTCCTCCACCTCATTAAAAAAACAAAAAAGAAAATAATAAAGAAAAGAAATTGGACTCCCCATCACAACCGGGCCTCTCTCACCCTTGGGGAGTCACATAATTTATTAATTTCTTTGCCAAATGTAATTATATGATTGAGACTTCATTTAATTTGTTTAACTTATATATACTTATATATATAATAAAATATATTTGATATTATATATAAAAATAATTATATCAAAAAATTTATTTTTTTATTCCCTACAAATAGAGATCAATATTCATGTATTTTCATATATTATATAAGTGTGTAATTTTTGAAATAATGTTTAATTGTAATTTATTAAAAATTAAAATGAACTACTTTTTAGAATTCTTTATTATTTTTTTTATTTTAAAATTATTAATTGAAGCATTTTGATAATTTAATATATTTTTTAATTTATAATACATATAAATTTAATAAAGAAATATTATGTAATTATTTAATAATAATAATAATAAAAGAAAATTTGAAATGGGTCGTAAGTTGTGGATAAATGATGAAAAATTAAAAAGTTGAATAAAATAATAAATTAATGATGTGAAAAAAAGTGAAATGAATAATTTATTAAAAAGTTGAGTTGTAGGGGTTGTTGATAAACATGGTCTTACAAGATGAAGACTTTTAATTATAAGTTGGGTAAAAGTTAAGTAATTAAGTTTTCAAAAATAAATCTAATTTAAATTATAAAAACTGCTTTATATACATAATCTTAAAATTTGGAAATCTTAATCGTAATTTTAATTTTAAATTTTAATTATAATTTTCAAAATAAATATTAATTTTATAAATTATAATTTAAATAGTGAAAACTAGTTTATAATTGTTAATATAAATTCACTTATTAATTATAATTGTTAAGTTTTTACTATAAGGGTATTATTATATGATTAAAAAATTACCTTTTACTATAATTAAAAACATCTTAACACCAAAAAAAAATAGAATTCTTCTTTTTAAAGAAAAAAAAATAGGGATAATGTAAAAACATCTTAACACCAAAAAAAATAGAATTTTTCTTTTTAAAGATAGGTTGATAATGTAAAAACATCTTAACACCAAAAAAAATAAAATTCTTCTTTTTAAAGATAAAAAATAGAGAACAGTTGATAATGTGTAAAATCAATAAACCCATTTTATTAATAATATATTTAATAAATCATGTGTAATTTACGTGCATTTTTATTATAATTTAACGAATTTCATTTATAATATTATAATTTACATGGTTGATAATGTAAAAATATCTTAACACCAAAAAAAATAGAATTCTTCATTTTAAAGATAAAAAATAGGGAATGTGTAAAATCAATAAACCCATTTTATCAGTAATATATTTAATAAATCACGTGCAATTTACGTGCAATTTACGTGCATTTTTATTATAATTTAACGAATTTCATTTATATTATTATAATTTATGAACCATGTTAATTTTTTTTATAATTTAACACGTACAATTTATTATAATTTAAGTAAAAGGAGATTAATTAATTAATTAATTATATTTTAGTCCTACTTTTCTACTTGTTTGTCGAGAAATAACTATTGCAGGAAGGGATTCGACACCCTACGTGGTGAGCTTGTTCTCATACGTGGTCTGGGCCTATTATGGGGTCCTAAGGAGTTCTATTGTCCTTATGGTCAACAACTTCTTAGGTATCACCTTCCAGATATGATACATTGTTGTTTTCTATAGGTATTCAGATATTCCTGCACGGATAAGTGTTATTATTCAATAATAATTTACGTGGATTTTATTATAGTTTAATGAATAACTAAATTTTATTATAACTTAATAAATTTTATTTATTTTATTATAATTTATGAGTAACATTTTATTATAGTTTAATGAATAACTAAATTTTATTATAACTTAATAAATTTTATTTATTTTATTATAATTTATGAGTAACGTGAATTTTATTACTCAAATTTAATAAATTACGTTCAATTTATTATCCACCAGAATGAATTGGTATAATTTAATTAATAACTTGAATTTTATTATAATTTAATAAATTACGTGCAATTTACAATAATTTAATTAATTATGTGCAATTTGTGTGCATAGTAATTTTTTCTTGCTCGTTGTTCCTAACAGATAGAATTTGATTTTGCTTCAAATGGTGTTTAATTAAACAATGTCGGCCTTATAAGTTCGACACATATTCTACTACTTAACATTTTTTTTTTCTACTTTCTTTGGTAATTAGTAGGGCTGAGCGCGGGCCGGGCCGAACCCAAAATTTTCAGAAATCAACCCAAAACTCGATTTTGTCGGTCCGGGTTGGACCGAGTTTTTTGAAATTAAAACCCGGCTAGGGACCGAGCCCGACAGTTCGAGCCGGATTTTCGGATATTTCGGACCTAATTTTTTTAATTTAATATTTTTATTAATAAAAATATTTTTTATTAATATTTTTTTATAAAAATAATATTTTTTTAAAATTTAAATAATATTATTGTATACCATATTTATAATTTAAGATTCTAAAATTGAATTATTAATTAAAGTATTAAAAATTATATAAAAATATATAAAAAATGAGCCGGTTCAAGCTTTCGGTCTCAATTTTTTTTGCCCGGGCCCGGATCGACTTTTTATTTTTTCAGTCCGGACCCTTGGTGGGTCGCTCCCAAAAAATTTGAGAACGGCCCGCAACGGTTTTTTTTTCGGGAATTCGGTCCGGGCTTTTGGGTTTTCGAGGTCAAACGCCCGGCCCTTAGATGAAGTAATAATACTGTTAAAATATTTAAAATTACAATTAAATATAATAAAATAAAAAGATTTCAAAATCATGCGGTAAAATTCAACCCCCAAATTATTTCGATTTTCTTCTAATTTTATTTTAGAAAGTTTAAAATACCCTTTTATTTGGTTCTGGCCCAATTCATTTAGCCCAACTGAAAAGCCCATTCCATTTATCATTCCTCAACCTAATCCGCATAATCCATTCGTATATAAAATTTTCAACACCACCGTTTCCATCTCTACAGTCCACATAAAAACCCTAACCGCGAAGCTCAAACCTCAGACATCGGCGGCGAGAAACTACCATCTCCACCGGCAGCAATCATGGTATCAATTTCATTTTCCCTTTATTATCCAGAAAACGAATTCTACGCGCTTGATTCCTCTAGCTTCATTTAACGTTTCTGGATCTGTAATTTGCAGGCGGATGTCGATACTGATGTGGCCGGACAGCCGAAGAAGAGGACGTTCAAGAAGTTCAGCTACCGAGGCACCGATCTCGATACGCTCCTCGATATGTCCACTGATGAGCTCGTCAAGTTGTTCCCTGCCCGCATTCGGAGAAGGTTTAATCTGATCCTCTCGCTACGAAATTAGGATGGATGAGTTCTGTGAATTGTGACGTTTCATTTTTGGAATAGATTGTACAGTATATTATTTATGTTTAATTTTTTCATTTTTTTATTTTAAAAAATTATTTGATTTTTTTGACTGCATTGGATGTGTATTTGTGTTATTTTAACCCAATTTGATCATAATAGATCATAATATTGTATGATTTGTATTTATATTTTGAATAAAACAATTACTATCTTTTTTTTTTCATTTTTATGTTGGTGGAATTTATCACCGTGTTAAATTTAGTGCATATGTTGGTAGGTGTTCGGTTTTCCTATTTGCTGCTTGTGCAATCGCTGATTTAATATTTGGAACGAAAAAAAACTACTATTGTTGCATATGAAATCTGCACTGATCTGAGTAGCTGCTGCATTTTTATTCAACAATGTGAAATACCGTAATTCTTACTATCAACACATCTTTCTCTTAAAGAAATAATTTGCTACATTTTTGTTCGTAATTTAATTCTCGTAATTGTTTTTACCACACGGTCCTTACTTGATCTGACATAACCCCAAATAATTAAATTTATCAGGTTCCATAGGGGTTTGAAGAGGAAGCCAATGGCTTTGATCAAGAAGCTGAGGAAGGCAGTAAGTTATCCATAACCCCTTCATTTGTTTATATTTTTATTTTTATATTGGCTACCATTTACAGATTTTTGTTGTATATCCTTCTGCTTGTAATAACGGTTTTGTATGAACTTCTGTAGAAACTTGAGGCCGCACCAGGTGAGAAACCCACCCTTATCAGGACTCATCTTCGTAACATGATCATTGTCCCTGAGATGATCGGGAGTGTTCTTGGAGTGTACAATGGAAAGACCTTCAACCCAGTTGAAATCAAGCCCGAGATGATTGGACACTATCTAGCTGAGTTCTCAATATCGTACAAGCCAGTCAAGCATGGTAGGCCCGGTATTGGTGCCACCCACTCTTCTAGGTTTATCCCTCTCAAGTGAGAATGGCAAGAAAGGAAAGAACAAAAGATTTTGCAATTTTTTTTGTTCATTCCCGTTGGTATCTTTTGTAAGATGCTGCAGTTTTTTTAGTCATCATACTAGTAATTCTGGACTGTGGCTGCAAATTGTTTTTCTTTTTACAGATTAAGAATTTTCTTTAAATTAATGAGGATGTTTCAAATTATTACCCTTGCTATTTAAAGTTTGTTAAATTTTCATATACCTTTTGCAATTTTTTGTTTGGCTGATTTTAATTTTTCTGTCCACTTAAAAATAAAATAAAATAATTACTTCCCTTTTTAAATTAAGGTTGTACAAAAAAGTTCTGAATTTAGAGTGTGAGATGAAGATATATGATGATTAAAGTTGAATTAACATTAAAACAAAAAGTAAATTATAGAACATTATTTGTATTTACATTTCACTCATTTGTTACAATTGAAATGCCATTTCCATGTCATACATTCATCAACAATCCGACTAGGGGTAGTTCAACTTGTTGGCTAAGTTTCCGATCAAGATCCAAGGAGGCCTTTGAGGCGAGCATAAGCAATTATGAACACAAAAATAAGTACACTAAAAGCTCCGCCCAGGATTACCACCTGCAACGCAGATATAATGATTTCAGTGTACTTGAGACGTAAATTACAGGTGAGCAAATATATTATCAGTCGACATCATGATAATCTCAAATCGAAACTAACCCATTTAAAGATGTATCCATGATCATCGTTCCATGAGAATGGGATGTTCATACCAAAAATCCCAGATATCAGAGAGTAAACAGACATGGATACGGTCGCGGAACTCAAGAACAGCTCTAACTACAGTCCACACAACAAAGTTAAGTAGCGAAAGAGATCGATGAGGTTATTACCCTAGTTACAAAGAGATAGATTCATCTTTCGAAATTACAAATTAACCCTTTGATATTTATCAAAGGGTTATTCGGAATTTTAAAGGTAATACCGAGCTTTTCTGTAATAAGACTAAACCTTAAGGGTAGATTTCACAAATTAACCAAAATTTATTCAATAGTAGTATCTGACATGCATATGGTGTATAACCTGAATGAGCTGGTTTCGATGATTGTCGAGCTGGAATGAAAAAGGAACGAGTGATTGTTATAGATTGGTACACGCTGATTCTTCTGAACAAAGAATAACATAACAAACAAACATACCTGGATATTTATATAATCCTCCGTGTTATCAATATACTCACGTACCTACCAACGATAGGAACATTTTAACATGGGACGAGTTCAATCAGTTTGAAAGGAAAATGCTTACTTACCGTGCTCAATTTGTTGAATGTGCCATCGATTTGCATGAAGTAGGCCTGCAATATAATTTAACGAACTACTCTTTAAAATTTTCTTCATGTTCGTTTCCTTCATAAAGTCGAGATGCATATGCATTTAGGTTGTGTACCTCAAGTAGCATTTCTAGTTCCTCAACGTCGTTTTCATTTCCATTGATGGTGGCAACGCTTGCCCTACTGGCCGCCTTAGATAAGACCCTGGAGCCTATGCTGGGGGACCCAGGGAACCAGCTGGCGGGACCCGAGCCGCTCACAGGTGATGAGCTGGACAACTTTCTAGACAAGTAAAGGTCAGCCATGTCATCATCGTCATCCAGAAGCTGTTCTAACTCATCTCTCACCTACAAAACAAAATTGCATCTTATAGTCAGGTATGACGATATTAGGACGCACTTGATAATAGGAAAAAGTTGTACCTTTTGCACACGGGCAGTCAACCTTGTCATTTGACTCTTCAGCTTCCGAACACGATCTAAATTACGACTAGTAATCTGCAAACAAGTGTGTATTTGATATTTCATCAGAAAATGGAGAAGTTTCCGAGCATCCAAACGACGTACATCAATGTCTATGTCAAATAAAAATCGAACCTTTGACGTGAGCATATCTAAAGCTGGGTACACAGCAGTCTCCAGTTCCATTGTCCGAGCAGCAAGGTAACTGCAAATGGCTTCCAGTGCTATTTCGAGGGCCCGGAACTCAAACGGAGAATCTGCAATATACCATGCCGGATAATAATATGAATATCGATAAACTTGCATAGTTTTGAGAGTATAAAATGGGAAGGAAAAAAAGTGTCCAACAGGAAAAAACCTCAAAGTTTGATTCTATCTTACATTTCCGCCCCTCGTTTTTGTAATTTTGAATAACCTTTTTTTTTAATAATTATTCAAAAACTTCAGGGTGGTTTTGTAAATGTCCCTTTAGAAAAATTACCATCTTCGTCACCCGTGTCATTTTCATGATGCACGCCCAACTCATTATTGCCATCTCCGTTACTTACTGGATTCAATCGCCTTCGGAGGTCCTCCACTATAGGAAGAACATTCTCGTCTGTTGGATCGCGAAGCAACACCTGTGTATAGAGGCATATGTATCCATGGAGAAAATGAGAAAATATACAAGCTTCTCCATATGTTTGGGAAATTGCTTCCCGATGGGCTTGACCAAAAAAACCATTTTTGACTGAATACACGATTTGTTTTATTCGATATCAAACGTTGATAAGGTATACGCATCATATTTAAATGCAATATAAACATAGATGAACAATTACGAAACTCTCACCTCTTCAGAAGTGATAATAGCCTTGATATGCTACATGCAAAGAAAAAAAAAAAACGAATAAGCACAAATGTAATAAGTACACCGAAAAACAAAATCACTCAAATATAACAATGTTTCATACACACAATTCACCGAAGAATGACACAGGTCGAATTCCAAAACATTCATCAAAATTCCAAGTCATCCTCAAAATAACTTAAACCCCAAGATTTTCAAACCAAAGGGCCCCCCTCCACATTGAAATCTCCCTAACCCAAACCACAACATTCCCATAAATACCTATTGAAGTTTTATAAACAAGACTTAATAAAATAACGAAAAGGGTTCAAATTAAAAATTCAATCTTTACTATACATTGTGCAGCCAAAAACAGGGCAACACTATTCTTATTTCAAGAATCAACCTACGAAACAAGCAATTAGTTAAAAATTAGAAATACCCAAAAAATCAAAATTCAAAATTCCAAAAAAATCAAAAAAGAAATTACTTCTAAATTGAGAACAATGGCTCTCTCGCGGCCGAGGATGGCGGAGGGGTAAGAGAGGAGCGGGTCGAGAATGCGAAGGTCACGCGCGTGTATCTGCACGCGGTGCATGATAGCGTATTTGTCGACATCCATTATAGCTTCTTGACCAGAAGAATCCATCAAGATCCAACTCCACGACCCGACGCCCTTTTTCTTCAGCACGACGGCGGCGCCGGGCAGAGGATCCGGCGGCGGCGCCGCCGCAACGAGCCCATCTTCGCGACCCGTCATTCTGAACGCATCACGAATACTTTTGAAAGTTTTCCCTTTTTCTCCTTTGGGCTAATGTTGTGTGTGTTGCATGTATTGTGAGTTTCCATTTCGATTGATTATGGTTTTGGTGGTTCTCAAAGGTCGATCAATACATTAATTATTCCTAAATTATTCCCCTTAGATAGTTACTTACTTTTAATTGAGAAAAAAATTGAATAATAATAATAACTTTTTTGTCACATACTAATAATAGAACACTTAGTAAAAATGATTGTTGTTATTATGTTGAGAAGTAAAGTATATTATGAGTAAGATTGTTGTAAATTAAAAGTATGAGTAATTTAAAGTAAATTAATAAACATGTGACAAATTACAGTATAAGCTCACATTTTTATATTTAAATTTTTTGTATATTTAGGGAAATGATACTTTGATTTTGATTTATGTATTTAACTTTTATATCTCATAAAATATAGTATTTTTTAATTAAGTGTTTTAGTGTTATATTTTATTTATTTTTAAGGTTATAATCAAATGTACAGTTAATTAGATTGTTAAAAAATAACTACTCAATAACTCAAAATAGTAAAATAAGCACGGACTCATTTTTATAATTAAAAAAAACTGAAGTATTTAATTATAAACAAACTTAAATATTTATCATTTACCCAAATTTTCCTTTTACTTTTTAATAAAAGTTTAATTAGATTACTAGAATTCTTACTCATGTCTCATATTATTATAATGTAAATATAGCAAAAAAATTAATCGTCACATAAATGTATCATTCTTCGAACTTTTATAAGAATAAAGTAACATTTTATAATAGGATTAAAAAAAAACAGTATATAGTACTTTTTCCTTCATGTTTAGTTGAAACAGAGACAAATTTCTTTTGCATTGCTATTCATTTTAAATAAGAGCACAAACTTGTGTAAAAACACTTTCAGTTAAACATTTTTCACAAATTGCTATTTGGAGTTTTTAGAAGCAAATATTGATGACTCATTTTCGAAAGAGAGATGATCCGGGTAAAATATGCATTGATGTCATGTGCCTTTCGAGACTCAAAAGTTGGCTCGCTCTCGTCTCTACTTTCGACATCAAAGCCATTTAATTTCTCCAATTAAATTTAAATCCAAACAGTCTCGAGATGGCATGTGACATCAAATCTGGCTACTCTTTTTTTGGCCCAATGTCCAAATCATTGACTTCACATGCGTAATTTATGTTCAACAAGTCAATGTTCTAAAAAACTGTCGTTTTCAAGTTCTGAAGCAAACGAGTCGGGACCATTTCAAATTCTATAAAGTTGAAACTCCACTAGCCGGGCAGATGCATCTCGAGTCTCGACTCATATGAGGGGTCGCCTCAAGATGGCCGTTGAATCTTTTTTGAACAAAAAAAATTGAAAAACAGTCCAAATCATAGGAAAAAGTTCCAATTATTTCATCACAACAAAAGTTAAAACCTACTGTCACAATTCACTTCTCTCTCTGTCCGTGCAGAAAGAACAACAGCACAGCCCGCACGCCCACTATCCCGGCCCGCATGCCTACAAACTCAACTAAAAAACAACAAAACAAATCTCCAAATTGTCCAAAACACAATAATCTCATTCTAGTCCACAACAAAAAGATTATATGGAAAAAACAACAAAAAACTAAAAGGGTTAGGCTGGTGAAGGCATCGACGTGGGGTCAGCCGAAGACATCCCATCTGGGCCGACCCTACATCCCTCCAGCATGAACACAATATCCACCATCGTGGGCCGGTCCATTGGGCCTGGAGCCGTACACAGCAGGCCCACTTTAATCCCCATCAAGAACTCCTCCCACTCTGCCGACTCCGGGTCCAGCTCCAGCAAACCCGGATCCAGCAGCTCCGACACCTGTCCCCTCTGCAACTGCCTCTTCACCCACTTCACAATATCCTCGTCTCCAGTAAACATCACCGGCCTCTTCCCCGTCAGCAGCTCCAACAACACAATCCCGAAGCTGTACACGTCAGATTCCTTCGTCAGCGTCCCTTCCGGAGACGCATACCCGATCGTCCCCACCACAGCCGCTGACGTGGACGCCTCGTTGGGCCTCGCGGACGCCGCCATCTTCAAAAGCCCAAAGTCCGACAAATGGGCCTCGAAGTCCGCGTCGAACAGCACGTTCTGCGGCCTCACGTCCCCGTGCACAGCCGAGGCCCCGTGGAGGAAAGCCAATCCGCGAGCGACACCTAGCGCGATGAGGTGGCGCATCGGCCAGTTCAGCACGTGCCCGTCCTGGTGGGCCGCCTCCTGAAGCAGAGTCCCGAGGTTCCCGTTCGGCATGTAGTCGTAAATCAGGAGCCTCACGTCGGGAGTCGACCCGGCGAAATACCCTCGTAACACGGTCAGGTTCCTGTGCTTCAACCTGCCCAAAGATAGTCAAGGGTTGTTAGCTCAGTTTGATTGAGCACTTGAATTGAAGACATTGCAAATAAAAATAATAATAATAATTAAAAAAAAACCTGCCCAACGACTCGGCTTCTTTTCTGAAAATATTCGGGTCGAGTGAGTGGACCCCACCGGGCGGGAGACGGAGCACCGCCAGCACCATCCCGTCGTTGTAGCACGCCTTGAAGAGGACTCCGTGGCGAGTCCTACTCAGCACGTTCTCCTCGTCGAAGTGCCTAGTGGCCTCGACTGTCTCGGCTAATGTGATCCTGTCGTTGAACATTATAAGTTTTTGTGGGCCCGTTCCGTTTTCACTGCTGGTCCTCGAGCTGGCTCGTGCGGAGGATGGCTTCTTCTTCTCGTCGATCGAGTCCTTCTGAAGCCTCTCGCGCCATCTCAGGAAGCTGTAGATGTAAAAGCAGCAACAAGATAGCATGAGGAGGGTCCCGAAAGCGGAAGCAGCAATCAACATGATCAGCCTGTTGTTATCTTTCGAACTACCGTTGCATTTTCTGTCGAGTGGCTTCCCGCACAAAAGAGGGTTGCCGGAAAAAGAAGTTTGGTTTTTGAACTTGGAGGCTAAAACTAATGGGACTTCGCCTTCTAAGTTATTGTTTGAGACGTTGAGATAGACCAAGGTAGGAATGAGTGAGAGATTAGCGGGAATATCTCCGCTCAATCTATTTGAGTCGAGCGATAGAGAAGTTAAAGATGAGCAGTTGGAGATTTGTTCCGGTATTTGGCTGGTGAGATTGTTTCTCCCCAAATCAAGCACCATTAAATGTGATAGGCGCGATAACTCGATGGGAATTTTTCCACTTAGAGCATTTGAGCGGAGATCAACAACCCCAAGAGACGAACAGTTTCCGAGCTGTGGAGGAATCGGGCCGGAAATATGATTGCTGGATAATGACAAAACAGATAACGACTTCAAGAAGCCGAATGTCGGAGAAATTCGACCGGAAAATGAGTTGGACGAGAGATTCAAATACCGCAGCCCGTATAAGCTACTTAAACCTTCGGGAACTTCCCCTGAGAACGTGTTTTCCTGCAAAGCTATTACTTGAAGATTAGGCAAGCCGACAAGATTGGAAGGTAATGGGCCCGACATATTCTGTTTACTCAAATCAAGAGCCGTTAGTTTAAATAAGCTCCCGATACTTTCCGGTATGGTGCCAGATAAGCCGTTGCCACTCAGATTCAATAAGGTAAGCTGTTTTGAATTCCCGATGCTCGTCGGGATGGGCCCACGAAATCTATTCCCGCTCAGATCCAATGTACTTAAATTGCTGAAAACCACGATTTCCTCAGGCAGCACCCCGGTCAAACCATTGCCTCTTAAGTTCAGGCTTTCGAGTGAAGACAAATTTCCGAAACCTGAGGGAATGGAACCTGAAAAGTTATTACCGCCAAGAGATAATATCTTCAAATTGATCAGCTCGGCGAATGATTCAGGGACCAAACCGGAAAATAAATTTCCATCGAGATCAAGGGTTTTCAAAGTCCTACAGTTCTTGATTTCAGATGGAAGTGACCCGTTAAAAGAATTATTCGCCAGTCTCAACTCTTCGAGCCCCTGCATCCTCCCGATCTCCCTCGGAAGCAAACCGGAAATTAAATTTCCGGAGAAATCGAGCGATGTCAATGAGGAGACATTAGTCAAAAACAGAGGAAACTCGCCGGAAATTCGATTATTCGGAAGGTGCAAAACCTGCATTACACTGTTATTACACTCGAGGGATACAGGCATTTCAATCCCCGTGAAAGAGTTGAAACCTAGCTGAACGATTCGGATAGTGGTTGTGTAATTATCAGATTGATTGCAGAACAAAGATGCCGGCACAGGCCCGGAAAAATTGTTGTGCGATAAGGAAACAACCTGAAGTTTCGGCAGGCCGCCGATTGCCGCCGGGATGACGCCGCCGATTGAGTTTCCCTCGGCGCTGAAATGCACCAGCGACGAACAGTTGGCGAGTGCAGAAGGCAGTGCGCCTTCCAAGCGGTTGTAGTCTAACCAGAGATACTGGAGATTCTGAAGCTCACCGATACTCGCCGGAATCTCCCCGGTGACCCTGTTGTAGGACAGATTGATGACCTGGATCTGGGACCCACTCGAAATGGTCCTGGGTATTACGCCCGACAAGGTGTTCGACGAAAGGTCTAAGAAACGGAGGCTCTGCGGGAGGGCTCCTGGGATTTCCCCGGAGATTCGGTTACCCGCGGCGTTGAAGGCGAAGAGCTCGGTGAGATTGGAGATCTCCGGGGAGAGTTCGCCGGAGAATAAATTCTGCTGGATGAAGACCGACTGCAGGAGCGCGCACCGGAAGAGAGCGGGAGGAACGGTGCCGTTTAACGAGTTCGAGCGGAGGTTTACCTTGCGCAGCATGCGCAGGTTCGCGATCTGCGGGGACAGAGCGCCGCCGAGCTGGAGGCTGGGCAGTCGGAGCTCGGTGACCCTCCGCCTGGTATCGCAAGTCACGCCGCGCCAGTCGCAGGGGGCCGACGTCGTGGATTTGACCCACCCGCTGAGGACTCCGAGCGGGTCTTTTAGGCTCGTCTTGACGGAGGTTAGGGCTTCGATCTCGGCCTCTGTGTCTGCGTTCGGGTCCGCCCCTTCTGCGGCGGAGATTAACACCGCGAACAGGAAGAGAGCCGCGGCGGAGGCGGCCATTGCTGATGTATGTTCGAATCGATTAGACACTCTCCGATCTCAGAAATTTTGCTCCGGGCGGCGGCGATTTATCAGAGACGGTGAAGATTCCACAGAGAGAGAATGGAAGGCATTCTGTTGCGGCGGTAACTGAGACTGAGTGGAGAGAGTGAGAGAGTAATGAGTGCACAGCAGCGTGCGTTGCGTGCGTGTGTGTGTGTGCAGAGGGGTATTTGGGTCATTTAGCTCCCAACGTTTTAACCTTTATTGCATCTTAATCTTTGACCTCTTTTCAAATACTTTTGCTTTTTTTTCTTCGACCTTTTTTTTTTATAAATACTAAAATGTCACCTTGTCAAAAAGCCTGACAAAATGTAGTAAAATAATTCAATCTATTTTTTATAAATAGAATTAAAATTTAACTTACAATATATAACAATAAAAAACAAAAAATTTGAATCATGAAAATACGCGGTTAGTTAATATAAATGTCAAAAATATGCACTCCATCTAACTAATTTAAAGACTAATTTTTTTATTTTTTTTATTTTCTACTACTTTAGTTTTAAAAAATTATTCACAATTTATTTATAATTTTCAAATAAAGTGTGTTAATTTATTGAAACAGAAGTATCATTAATTTTCTCCACGTAACTTAAATTTACTTCATGCATTAAGTTTGTCCAACTCTTTTGTAATTTGCAAAAGAGTTTAAGCAAACAGATGAGAAAAAGAATAAATATTATTTTTTGATTCATTGGTAGGTCGAAAGGTAAATGATTCGATCAAAGCTGAAGAACTTAACAAGAAAACTCGATCGGCATCTGCATTGTAAATCTTGATCCGTTAGTTCATTTACCGATTTTCTTCATTCCTTAAAAAATTTGAAAGCAGAAAGCCCTACCTTATAAGTTGATGACAAAACAGAAGTACAAAACACTGAAATCATGGGCCTGATTAAAGTGCAGGAGTGCTACTCATGGGCCGGGTGTTTTATGCTTACGACGTGTGCCCATTGGGCCCATGACTATTGAGTATTCAATCTTGAACCAACCCAAGTCTGTCTAAGCTATTTCTCTCGAATATCCAAAACAAATTCGTTCCAGAAAAAATACGTTTAGCTGGTAATGAAAATGAAATAAAAATAAAAAAAATTCACTTTTTGGTTTTTTATTAAAAAAATTAAAATTAAAATTTTATTTTAAAATTAAAAAATAAAATAATTGTAAATGAATTTTTAATAATTAAGTAAAAATAATATATTAAAGGAAATAAATGAATAAATAATTATTATTATTATAGACAATATAAAAATATCCATCAATCATAAACACATGCATGTGTTCCCAACCACTCTCATGCATTATGCAAAAATTCCAGTCTATCAAAAGACAATCCGTATATTGACTAACATTTTATATACTACTATTAATAATTAAGTACAAAATTTAAAATCTAATTAATTAATGAGGTACATAAAAAAGTGCAATTCAAGGAATAATCCCATGAGCAAGAACATGGCCTTGTCCCCCTTCAATCACTCTAGCCGGAGGGGAGTGCAAAAATTAATTCATGGGGAATGCTATTTTTTTTTTCAAACAATTATAAATTAAATAATTAGACAACCATATGAAATAGTGAAATACTACTTAAAAAAAAGTCGTGTGACAGCATAGATTCAATAAGACAATTTATATTATATATTCAATGTGTATAATTAATATTTTGATAATTTATTCTTAACGATTATGTTAATCAAAATGCATGATACGACTCATACGACTAGCAAATTTTCATATTTACCGCCGACAACTTGTCTATAGACTCGCCGAGTCGTCGCCTAACATTCATTCGAGCAAGACTAAACAAAGCCAAATTATCTATAAACTACAATATGTCATAAACATAAACACATATACATTTGTCACATGCAAAACCGAAAATAAATAAGTCTGAAAAAAAATAAAATATTAGAAAATAAACAAGACAAATTCTGGCACCCGAGAAGGAATTCCAGTAGTTCATTAGCTTCTGTTCTTGCATTTCTCAATAGCTCTTGGTGCTGAATTTGAACCAAAAAAATAAAAATAAAAATAAATAAATAATTATGAAAATAAAATAAATTTAATAGTTAGTTAAGCAATGACAAATTACATACCAAGTCCAATTGCTTCACATCCTTTCATGATTCTGATGCGCTTGCAGGAATCAACAAACATCCTGCAAATTATCGTAGTATTAGTCGCAAAGTTAAAGACTCGATTCACTTCAAACAGAGTTATTTTCGACAATTTCAGTTCGACAAATCGACATATTTTGATAATCCGAGTCGACAGAGATTGACTTACTCCCACGGCACATCCCCCAGCAGCATCCAGTCCCCATCCCTATCTTCATAAGTGGCGACATATTCTGAGCTGTTCAACACATCCATCACCTTGCTCTCATTCATGAAGTCTATCATTCCTTCACTCCCATAATCACCTAATCAAATTAATTACAAAAACCAATATTATTAGAAGCCGCATTCATTTAACAGCTCGAACTGTTAGAGAAGTTAGACAACTTGACATTTATATCAATCACCTATGGTGAAGGAGCTGAACAATTTTCCCAAGGCACTCGAGAGTTCTTGGTAAGATTTGTGCGTTTTCAAGTCGACCTTACGAAGGTAAGGCGCCCCGTCCATCGACACCTTCACAAAGGTGGCCTTTTCGGAAGCCTTCGTGCTGTCTTCGTCGTTTTTGCTCTTCTGATGATCAGCCAATATGGCGTTCCTTCGGAAGGATCGGACAGGTGGCCATCCCACGACTTGAGCCCTGATTTCAAAGTGTGAGTATATATAGCTATGATTGAATTTGAAAGAAAAACTTATAATTGAACTCACTTGTGAGGTGGCTTGATTGAGTCCTTGGATTTATTCGACGCCGCACAACTTTTCTCGACGTGCGATGAAGACTCATGGAGTTTGAGTTTCAGGTCGACAGTCTCAGAGAACCCTCTCTTCAGAGTAACAACTTTGACCGAGTCGTCACCGGGCAGGCCGAGGCAGAGCTCCGTTTTGAGGCCGTGCTCCTCCGTAGCCATTTTCCGGTGGTCGGAGAAATGTGAGTGTTTAGTGTGGGGAGCAATGAACAAAATGTGCAATGTGTGAATTCAGTCTTTTGGCTTTGGCTAGCATATATACCAAGTTTCGACCGTTGACGCGTCGACACGTGGACTATGTATTGTGTGCATCATAATAATGCTCCATGGTCATTGCTTCATGAGACATTGTGTTGAGACAGTTAAAAGTCAGAATGTTCAAGGAAAGCCACCATCAGTTTTCCTGTTTTCAAGGGGGTAAAGTGGTAATTTGAGACTGTAATTGGGTTGGGAAATTGATTGATGGGTCCATACTAATTAGGCCCATGTTATATAACCATCGAGGCCCAATTAATCTCGGTTTGGGTTCCTATCTACGCATTGAATGATGACTCTCACATGCATGCTCCGGCTTTGACCACTCTCATCATCGACTTGTGGAGTGGTAATGAAATAATCTACTCCAGAATTAAATAATAAAATAAAATTAAGAAAAATTATAAAAGTACTATTTAAAAAAAAAATGATATCTTCACTAAAGTGAACAGCTTTCCATTTTAAATAATAAATCTAATTAAGCAAAACACCATTATACTTTAGACAGCCAAAAGCAGCTTTCGTGATTTTAGTTCATTAATTAATTTTTGATTATATGCTAATTGCTAGCTGTTACTTAATTAAGAAGGAAGCTTCACAAGACGAAAGAGCTCTCAACACAGACACGACAACCTCATTCCTTCCATGTTTTCAAAACGCGCTAAAAACACAACAGCTTAGATATGGCCTAACACACACGTGGCACTACTGATCCGACAATGTCTCGGTTTAGGCGAAGCAAAATGTGAGAGATCGACCGAACTAACAACTATTGCACGTAACATATGCCTCGAGAGTGAGACTGACCCAACCCTTATCACATAGTTCAGAACGTGTATTTAATCAAGGATTGCTAAACATAAACCTAAACAATGAACTAGTTCTATAGCAATGATTCACGTAGATAAAAACATAACTACATAAGTATCTAAACCTAAACCTCTTGTGGAAATATAAGAACACAGATCAACTTAGAAAGCTGTCACAAAATCATGTAGTAGAGTAGTATATGACAGATAATATATACCTAGCAAGCATGGCCCACATGCTCTCATACCCATGTAGACCCCACCTCTTTCACATGCCATGGCAGGCATCCCCAACCAAATGTTTTTTTCGCAACCTAGTCCTTCGAGTTTTCGGAATGTGCAATATTACCCCTATATTTTTTCCCAGACCCATTTAGATAATATTTTCACAAGGGTGTTCAGAGTATCTTGACATCAAGTCTGTTTTCTTCGTAATACGAAAGAGAAAAAGGACCCAAAATCGTAATCTCTCATAGTAGAAGGACTAAAACCGAAATAAAATAAAATAATTGAGCTATGGGGTATAGATTCCTTGAAGAAAAAAAGTGTTGATTTCCATATGGGTGGGTGAGCTTGTCTCCCCCGTGTCTCCCGAATGAAGGAGCACTTGCCTTAAAAGATGTTGCGAATGCATCCGACAACTTCATATCCCTTTGTCCCAAAAACACATTCACAAGCATCTTCATAGGCAATTACTCTTACATCTATATAACCACACACATATTTTTTTTCTTGTGTAATAATCAAACAAGCAAACAAACACATTGAGTTTCTTGAAAGCAAGAAAATGGAAGGTGAATTGAACATGAAGGAAACAGAGCTTAGACTCGGATTACCTGGCACGCACGAAACAGAAGAAGCAGTTGTTATCGCCAAGAATCCTAATCATGTTGCAACCTCGAAACGGAGCTCTTCAGACGAATCCACAGCCCGTGAAACCGCCCCCGCCCCCAAGTAAGACTCCTTTCCTATTTGTTTATTGCAGAAAATAAATAAAAATACAAACTTTACGCGTTCGAATGAAAATTAACGTACCCTTTGAATATTGCAGGGCACAAATAGTCGGGTGGCCACCGGTGAGATCCTACAGAAAAAACAACACGAAGTCGGAACCTGAAAGTGGGATTTACGTGAAAGTGAGCATGGACGGAGCGCCTTACCTCAGGAAGATTGACCTGAAAGTGTACGACGGATATTCAGGGCTGTTGAAGGCTTTGGAATCGATGTTCAAGCTTGCAATCGGAAACCACTCCGAGAGAGACGGGTTCAGAGGCTCAGAGTACGCGCCTGCGTACGAAGACAAAGACGGGGATTTGATGCTCGTTGGAGACGTCCCGTGGGAGTGAGTTTCTTTGTTCTCATGTGAAAATGTTTCTCAGGCGCAAAAACACAAACACTTGGTGTGCACGAATCTTGTACACTCGTATTGACCTGGTTTAATTGTTTTTTTTTTATTGCAGTATGTTTTTGTCGTCCTGCAAGAGACTGAGAATCATGAGAGGTTCAGAAGCTAGAGGATTGGGGTGCGGGGCATGAGAATGACGTCATCTTCTGGGTTTCGGATACGTTTTTCATGGGATGATAACTGATAAAAACAGAGGAAGACGATGATACTGTGTGATGCGGTTGGTCAAGTGACTCGAATTGAGCGGGTCACGAGTTGCTCGAGTCAACGCTCGGCTCGAGTTCGATCAAATTCGATGTATTCGAGTTACTTAATAAAAACATAAATGATCGATGTCGAAATATTGTAGTTTTGAGTTTCAGAAGTTTGAGCTCTTTGTATGTAAACATTTCTCGTAAAAGGAATACACAAGCAACACAATAGTCCATAAATAATCTTTTCGGTAACAACGGGAGAGTACATAGGCAAACCCATCATCGGGCGGCGTGTAAGAGTATAAATGATCGCACGCGTTCGAACCGAACAAAAAAAAAGCCTTTGCTCTCGACGGCCGCTGACCGGAAGATGTTAGGGTTCAGCTTCACGTCGAACGTCGGAAGGTTGACCCATTGACCGGCGTCACGGTCGAGGACCTCCATAAACGATCCCCCGTCTTGAACGTATAGGTCGCCGCGAAGCGCGTGGAGGTGGCAATTCGCTCGGGCGACGTTCATCGGGGGCGAGTGGGTCCAATCGCGACGACGCGCGTCCCAACAGTAGACGGTTTTCGATGGACCCGAGCACTTGTGGAAACCCCACGCGCATTGATCCGAGCGCGCGTTGCAACTGTTGCCGGAACCTCCGGCGCAATACACGCGGCCCCGTACGGAAGAAATTGACTGCGTGCGGTGATGGTGATTTTGAACGAACGAATGTCCGGTGATCATCTCCGGCGGAGATGCCGGCAAAAATCTTCCTGGGAGAATCGTGCCATCGGCGTCGGCGGCGGGAGGATGAGGTCTTCCTCGTCTTCGCATAATGAGTGGAATTCCATAGACGCCGAATCGGAATGGCTTGCGTCGGTGACGAACACGAGTTGTTTGGATTGTGCCATAGCTTGAGATCAATGTAATTAAAAATCAATCGATTTAAAATTCGTAAATTAGGGTTTAATAAATTTTGAGATTGAGGAAGTAACGTCCGATAAAAAAGTTGGAGGTCGATAAAAAAATTAAAATATAAATTAGTCGATAAAAAATAAAATTCTCATTATTTATAATATTACTATTTAAAAATAAAATTTATATATTTATTAATTTCTCTTATTTTCTAAATATTTTTATTTTGAATTATTTCTCTTATATTATACGACTTCAAATTAAATTAATTTTATTATTAATTATTTTTAAAGAAATATAATATTTATATATTTATTAATTTCTCTTATTTTCTAAATATTTTTATTTTGAATTATTTCTCTTATATTATACGACTTCAAATTAAATTAATTTTATTATTAATTATTTTTAAAGAAATATAATGTTCAAATTTTCGAGACCTTATACCTTACACCGGAGTAAGAGGGGTATCTTACTCCAGGCCCAATGTATAAAAAACATGACCCAGCCCAAATTCGATGCTGACGTCATCCATCATAACACAATACACAAACACAACATGGAATCATCCCGTTCCTTATGTTTCTTCTGTAATTTCTCTCCTTTCCACTGCTCCACCGCCCGGCGCCGTCGAAAGCTTCGATTATCGCCGACTGCAAGCATCAATTATTGCCGCCTTCAAGCATCTATTATCGCGGTCTTCAAGCATCGATTCTCGGCGTCGATTCTCGCCGCCTTGAAGCATCCATTCTCAGGGCCTTGAAGCATCGATACTCGTTTACAAATCTCGACGCATTCAAGCATCAATTCTTCCTCCACACCTCGTCGCCTCCAAGGTTCGCTGGAAATTACTCTTTCGAAACCCTAGGTAAAAATTCAATTTCCCCTTTCTGATAGTTTTTGATTTCTTATCCCCTTTCATTATCCTCCAAGCCTCTAACCCTAGATAGTTTCTGATTTCTTATCCTCCACGGTATAGCTTCTTCCACCACGCCTCGCGGACATCAATCTTTGGTACTGAATCGTCTCCACTTTTTCATACTTCATATCCTCTAACCCAAGGTAATTTCCGATTTCACATTATGGTGTTTCATGAATTGGATATGGTGTTTCATGTTTCCTGTATTTTTATGCACTTGCATGTTCATCCATCATATATGAATTGAGTGTCTCTCTCTGTGTGTGTATGTGTGTGTGTGTGTATTTGTTTATGTGTTTACCTGGTCAGCCATGTTTATTGTTTATGTACTTGATTATTCATCCATCAAATTGATTTGATTAAGTGATTAAGGGTTTAGAGTTTAGCATAGGTTTGAGTTTGAGATTTTCCACTTCATTCATATGTTCAGCCAATTGTATATTTTCCCTTGGGTGTCTCTGTGTGTGTGTGTGTGTGTCTGTTTATGTGTGTTTAGCAATGTTTTTATCTGTTTATGAGTGTATCTGTTTAACCATGTTCATATATACCCTGTTCAGTTGATATATGGACACTGTTATCTGTAATATCTGTTCCAACATGAACTTGGATCTTGTTCATCTTGTTTCAGTTTCATGTATTTCAGTATTATCTATTAGACTGATATATATTACCTGTTCAATCACAACAGTTTTGTGCAATGGATCCATCAAACGTTCAAGAGAGACATGATAGAAATCGAAAAGTAACTTTTCTGACAAATTATTGTTCATTCTTCAGGAATTGATTCATATGCCAGCCAAAAAAACCATAGGAAAACAGGTTTCTCCAAAAAAAACAGGTAGAGTTCTTAAAATATCTCACACTTCATGTACATAGTACTCATCTTTCATTAAAAAACAGCTCATACTTCAGTTTTATATTTCAATATTTTACATCTTATCCTTTGTCATAACATGTACTTAACTGATTATATCTCATACTTCATCTTTATATTGCATCATCCTTCAATATAAATAAACTTAATCCTTCATTTTAAATAAACTTCATCCTTCAAAATTTTTTCAGCAAGTAAAATTTCCTACAAAGGACAGCATAAGACAAAACATGTACAAACTGGGGCAAGGACAAAAGGCCTCAGAAACTTCTATTGCTGATACACCACAGGTTACTTCCTCTTAGTCGATAAAGTTTAATTTATCTCTTTCATTTTGAATCATTCCAATAAAAATATTACTATAAACAAATGGTCTGAGGTTTTTAATATGATTAAACAGGAGAAGGAGGCTGTGGTAACAATGAAAAATATGAGTTCTAATTCAGAGATTGAATCAATAACAGTGTGTGCATAATGATTGTTAAAATGTAGGTTTTCTTTGTTATCCTTGAAGATTCTCATTTATGGCTGGTGTGTGTGAACTTCAAGGCAAAAACAATTGATATAATCGACAACAAACACGTGGAGCCACACAGATTGAGGAGTACAAGCCAATACACAAAGACTGCCTTAACCATGGTAAGACAACTTTGAAAATATCACTGTATAATTTTCTAAATATCACTGTATAATTTTGTTGTATTTTTCCTAAATATTTTTTATTAGAGACGATTGCTTGGAGATTATATGTCAGAGAAGAACATAACCACAAAGCACTCTGCTAATGAGTTTGTAAAAAGACAGTTGAAAATGTCATGGAGATGCCCGAATAATAATAATGATTGTGGAGTCTATGCTATTAGGCATATGGAGACGTACTAAGGGGAGGGAGATGATTGGGACAGTGGATTTGAGAAAGACAAGGTATTCTTATTTAATTTCAGTAATTAATACTAGTTCAAGTAAATCAATACTATAATTTGTATTGTTTATTGTTGGGATCGTGCATGTATACGCAGCGAAAAACAAAAATTTTATGAAAAACCGTTTTTCATTAATGTAAACATTTTACATTATATTTATTTTATTTTATTGAAAATCATATTTTCAATATTACAATTTAATTCAAATATATTAGAATCAATAATTCACCATTTAATTTAATTATCAAATAATTAAATATTTAATTCATGCATCCCATACTACACAAATTAAATCTAGCGCAATTATATTTATCATATAAATTAATTACTTCTAGCGCAACTATATTAATCATATTAATATATTACTTGTAGCGCAATTATATTAATCATATTAATATATTACAATTAATTACGCAGACATAATTAATTTGCGTCAAATTGACAATTAACATAATCTTATTATTTAATTCTAATCAACTTGAGTTTATGTAAACATCCGCACATAATTAATTTGCATCAACATAATCATATTATTTAATTCTAATCAACTTGAATTGTGCAATTAAATTAATCAAATTAATTAATTACACATATATAATTAATTAGTAAACATGTGCACATAATCAGTTTGCGTGAAATTGACAATTAAGATAATCATATTATTTAATTCGAATCAATTTGAATTTAATTGACATTTAAATTAATCACAATTAATTTTTCTTTATCAATTAAAAATCCCACAGCGCAAACATTAACAGTACATAGCGCAAACATTTAACGCAAACAATTAAATCTAAATTTAATCGTAAGTACCTCAGGGATTCATCGGACGAAACGAGATTCGTCGGAAGTCGAGTCGCGCGGATGCGACGCGGGGACGGCACGGGTCATGTGCGGGGAGAGCCGAGCGAGTGGCGGGGCTCTCGACTGGACTCGTGTGTCACGGCTGGAGCGCACGGGCGCGACTCGGGCTGTGCTCGGGCGTTCCTTCGGCGTCTCTCGTCTAATCAGGTTTCACCTCGTATAGGTAATCCAACTTACGTATTGCACTAGAAACACGTAAGGGAGAATACGACGGGAAAAACGGGCCGGAAAAACGGTGCCGGAATCGGATTCCGGCGAGGGGAGGCGGCTGCCGGCGGCGGCACTAGGCGGCGGCGAGCGGCGGCTCCGGTTGTCGGCGGTCCTCCGAGGGAGGAGCCGAGGGGGCGGACGAGAGGGAGAGAGGAGAGGAGAGAAAGTGAGGCTAGGGTTTTGAGCTCTTCACTTTGGTGTGTTTATTCTCATGCCTATGGAGCTCCTTTTATAGGTGAAGAAAGGAGCTTGTTGGGCTCAAACCCTAATGGATCGGATCCATTAACCCTAGCCGGCCCAATACATTAGCCGTCATTACGTTTCTCCAAAATTGACAATCAATTTCATCTCCGAAAAATATAACGATTATATTTTCTTTCTCGTTTTAATTTTCTCATCAATATGAGATAAAAATAAAATTTTCCAATTTCACAAAATCGGAAAGCCCATTTCAGGGGTACTGCTAAATCGGGAAATTTCCCAAAATAGAAAGTGTACACCATCGTGTCCGTTTTCTTTAGCTCATTATTATTTCCAACTCATAATCACAATTATGAATCTCGGATTCAATCATATTGACCTCCGACTATATGTACTTAATTAACAGTTAATTAATACATGATCGTATTCAAGGATCGGTTTACACGAGAATGTGACCCTCAATGGTTCAGGTGTATAACTAGCCGTGGGCTCACAACATATTGTGATTCGAACAACATATTGTTCTTATTTCAACTACTCCCAAGAGTTTTAGATTAATAATCATATTATTTAATCTCCGAACAAGTCGGTGCCCAACGAATCAGTGACGAGCGTCTAGCAGCCACGCTTCACTAATTCCTAGATACAAATGAAGTGCCTGCAAGAACCTTGTAATATAGTTAGCGTACAGTACGATCCCTCCGATACATATGTCCCGATCAAACTAGAGATATTGGTTAATCGAGATCTCTTGTTGAGTTTGATAACTGTGCGTACGTTCTAGGTTTCGTAAAATCCAGTCGTGATTGATTCAGAGAAACACATTTCTCTAATCACCTCACTATTCAACTCTGGCCAGAGATTCCGGGACTACGAACCATCAGAACACACAGGACATCCATGATCTATATCAAGCGATCAGATCCCCTACTACCATGCACAGACTTCACATCAGATTTCGAACTGCACGAACATTGTCTCCTTTTTCGACTTACTCCCTTTCCAGGGAATCAGAGACACGTCACGATACAGCTAGTCCTCTGATGAAGTCACGGTGATGTCTGGGTCTTAAGGATTAATTGTGTACAACTATATTATGGAATTCTCTACTCGATCGGTGATAACCACTTAGAGATTCCAGGGAGAGGGGGTTCAGTGAACTCATCAACAGTGAGCACCCACTCAAGTATGTCGATGTCCCAACACCGAGGCTCGAGATTAGCCCACATACACTAAGTGCTAGTCTCAAGGGGGAAAGGCCGGGTATCCTTGTTATTGGCGTAACCCATCGACTAGGAACTGAGTTTGACCAGTTACGTTGCGTTAACAGAATTATCTCTCGGTTTCCACAAAACTGAATTCATACAACATGTGTAACTGTACAGGACTATATCTATGATTCAACATTGGGAGCAGATATAGTATATGCCATTAATATAGGTTTCATTAATTAACGAAATAAACCGTTATATAACGGAATACGGTTAACCGCTCGGCCAACCGTTGGCTCGCCGGTCACCTATTCCAACAATCTCCCACTTGACCTAGAGCCAACTATCCATGAATCTTAGTCCCATCGACTCTCGATGTTTCTCGCGGACATATTCAGATAAAGGCCTGGTACAGGGATCTACAAAGTTATCTTCCGAAGTGACACTCTCGACTCAGACGTCACCTCTGTCATTGATCTCTTAGATCACATGATATTATCTCTAGTACATGTATGGACTTCTGATGAGATCTCGGTTCCTTAGCATTGCTACAGGACACCGTATAATCACAGTACAAGTTACTTGATTATTTGCGTCCGGAATTATAACCAACATTTGGATAAAGTTCCGTGTCCAAAACAGTCTCTTTTACAGCTTTAGATGCTGCAACATATTCAGGTTCTCGTGGTAGATTCATTAGTCGTTGAACCATTCCAGCATACGACACCACCTCTAAGCTCGAATATGAATCCCGATATCGACTTTTAGTCATCCACATCCGGTTGAAAACTAGAGTTCGTAAGTACCTCTAAATTCAACTCGGACCTCCCATAGACTAAGAACAATTCCTTAATGCTTTTGATTGCTAGTGCTCAAGGATTTCGTCCTTCACGACTTCAAATAAGCCGGTCTTGGGTTCGACTGATATTCACTTGTGACACTCACAACATTTATAATATCACGTCTACTACACAGCATGCCATACATAATGCTCCCTAGTGCGGAGAAATATGTTTTGTCCATTTCATGTCCTCGAATTCCATCAACATTACAGTCACACTAATTACGAGAGATGAACCCCATGGGACATTGGCAAGAATCTCTTCAGGATTCTTCCATGCTAAACCATTTCAGAAACAGTTTCTATGTACAAGGATTGAGAAGATTTTGCATTCTTCTAGATCTATATCTATAGTGACGTATCACAATACGTAGGATGCCTCTCCTCAAATCCTTTATTCGAGAAACGTGTGGATAACCGTGCTTTCGTTGACTGCAACATCACTCAATCATCCCTATGATTAGTATGTCATCAACGTACAACACTTAAATTTCACTGCGCTCCCACTAACCTTCTTGAATACAAGGTACCTTCAAGTTTTATACTAAGTCAACGCTTTGACTATTGTATTTAAAACACATGTTCCATTTTAGGGATGCTCGTTTCAATCCATAAATGGATCGCTGGAGTATGCAAACCTTTTGCTCCTTTCCAGAAAATATGAAGCCTTCCGGCTGCGCTACAACTCTTCCATAATATCACATTCAAGGAAAGTAGACTTCATATCTATTTTCCATATCTCATAGTCGTACTATGCAGAAATGACCAGCAAAATTTTAATGGACTTAAGCATAGCGACTGATGGAAAGATTACCTCATAAACAACACATTGTCTTTGAGTAACTTCTTTCGCCATCATCCTTGCTTTAAAGGTCACACCTTTATATATATATACTCTCACGTCATAATTAATAGATCAATATGCAGCCTTTGGGAACGATTCCCTTTAGTGGATCTACCAAGGTCAAACCTTGTTGGAGTACATACAGTCCATTATGAATTTCATGGCAATAAGCCAATGTCCCATATTCGTATCCAATACGAATCAGTTGAAGTTTATTGGATCATATCCATCGTCAACTTTATCTTGATCATTATCAAGTTGGAACAGTCTATCAGGTACCTTCCGAACACTTTCGGATTAACGAACTGATAGATGAAGAGGTATATTAGTGGTTTGTTGAATTGGTTCATCTCCAAGTACTTGTGTTTGAACTTCATAGTGTGGTTCATATTCTCGAACTATTTCGAGATTTACTATATTGCCTTTTCTATCGAATAGAAACTTCTTCGCTAAGAAGGCAACATTCCTTTAGACAAACATTTTGTTTTAGAAATATAGTAGAACAGGTATCCTTGTGAATGTTCAGGATACCCCACAAAATGGCATAAGCCGGATCTACTATCCAACTTATCTCTCACTAGCCACTGCTTCACGCAAGCAGGATACGGGAGTGCCCAAGTTCATATGGTGTGGTTTTAACTGCTTTGGTGGTAACACTATTCAGCAAATGGACGACTGTCAAAAGTGCAGGACTTTTACAGTTTCGTCGACAATTTGGTGAACCCCTTTGTGGATCGAACCATGTCCAACAAAGTTTGATTCCATCATTCGGACACTCAATACAATTAAGGAGTTCCAGACGGAGTCCATTGCCAGAGAATCGTATTCTCTTTTAGATAGTCAATAAGCTTGGTGCTTAAATATTTATTACCACGATCATATCGTAATATAGCAACCAAGTTGGTTTCCTACTTTGATGTCTAAAATTATTGAACACTTCAAAATTAGAGACGTGTACTTCATAAGTACATTTGGTAGTTGAAAACCACCCCCACCAGTAACACATTAGTGGATCACACATCTCCGTTTGGATCAAATCCAATAGATCTTCAACACACTCAACTAGCGTGCTAAAGTTGTGCGGGGATTTGACTTCTATCAATTGCTGATATTTGGGTTTGGTTCATTCTTGTTCATTTGTTTATCGTCTTTAGCAAATCATATTTGCTTTCTTTTGTATAAAGGAAATCGGATTTCCAAAACAAAATTAAAACCTTTACCTTCTATATCAAATATAGAAGTAAGATCTAATAATAGAACATTTCTATTAACAGCAGGTTTCTAAATTTAGACGAAACAAATAATCAATTGTTCAAAACAATAGAATAACTATAACCCAATACGAACCTTTGTCAGAACGTTTCTGCCTAAGGTATTTTAGCAGTTATGGCCCTATGGCCTTTATTCACACAACGATGGCAAGCGTCATCAACTCATTTGTTGACCTTGTTCCTAGTCGCCCTTCTAGTATCACCTTTATCCATCTTTACACTTAGACCGGAAACCATTTCCGTCATTTTCTTCAAGAAGAACACTTCTTTCATGAAGAAGCAATAATGAGAACAAATTTCTCGTATTGATGGTTGACTCTTTGATCAACATCTTGAACAACTTATCCATTGAAGGATCGAGCTTTGTTCATGTTGTAGTTCATAATGAACGATTCATAAGAACTAGAAATCCACTTCTCATAAGTGGCATTCCTCAGCAGTCAAAGGTTGAGTGAGATTATCAAATAATCTATTCTCAAGTACATAGAGGCACTCATCATTTTAAATCACAAGATTGAGATTCCAATTCAAATGGTTTGGGCCAGTGAGTTTTGATTGGTCGAGTATCGATGTTACGGGATATCTTAGAGAATATTACTGAGAAATATTAAGAAGATTAACATTGAGATAATTCGTTATTAATGATTACAATTAAATGTTTGGTCTTTATCATTTAATTGCCTCCCACTAAATTTTTCGAATTCCGCTATCCTCTAGCAGACAGACGGGAAAACTTATTTTTCCTTAGTTGGGCTTTAGGTCCAATAGCGTGAATATAACCCGTAGTTAATCTAGCCCGATTACATTCACCTAAAGGTAGAAACATTTTCAATCACATCTCTATGTGACCCTAAAGATTACTTTTCCTCACCATGACAATGAACTACGTTAATCGTACCCTTCAAAGTCAACCATGTGTCAAGACCGACCTACCGATGTGAGAAGTGAAAGTTGGACTCCAATAAACATGTGTAAGCCCATAGTTAATCTATCCGACCACACATATTTAAAAGAATCGTAGCTAACACCTCTCCATCTTATGTCAATAAATTACAGCTTAACTCACAAGCAGTACTCCCCGCTAACACGGCATACCATACTACTTGTAAGTGGCTTTCACATAATTTATTGTCGGTAGAAGGAAAGGAGAAAGAACGACACATCGGTTCTCCTTTAAGGCTTGATATACATTCTCGGGAGAGAATGGAGGAGTATAGGTTTGTTATCTCATCAGAATAATCGTTATACATTCTCAGGAGAGAATGAAGTGAGTGATCGATTGTTGATTCTTAACAACTATGTCCTCTATAGGTCATCCTAACGAGCACATACGATCATAACATATATCACAATATATATCTCACATAATTCACATAGCATTTAATCACAATTAAAACGAGGTATGCAAATTAAATGGTGCTCTATTAATTAACTTGATTTAACAATTAAATCAATTAATTAATCTATCACCTTGTTGATCGAATATTTAAATCAATTATTTAATTGGTCAATAAATAATTTCACTAAATTAAATATTGATAGTTCCTTTCTATTTCAATTTATTAATATCTTAATAATCAAAACGTGATGTCTCGTAAGTGAAACTCGAGGTTTCTAACCAGCGATTCATCATGCGAGCGACCCTATCTCCCATAAATGGGGGAGCCGAGCAGACCATCGAATCATGCCATCAAATGGCTCGATGTCTCTAATTTGTTTTAACAAAAACAAGTTTAGATGAATCACTCCCCGAGGTGCATTCATGTTCGACATTGAATTGTTACTTGATAACAAATTAGACATTGTTTCAATCTATTAGATAAAAATAAATATCTTAATAGAAACAACTAAGTCCCAATTAAACAACATTAAATCAATCAATTCAACAAACAGCATGCTTAAGGCGATTATATTCATAGACAATTAATCAATTTCAGAACCTACGCTCTGATACCACTGTTGGGATCGTGCATGTATACGCAGCGGAAAACAAAAATTTTATGAAAAATCGTTTTTCATTAATGTAAACATTTTACATTATATTTATTTTATTTTATTGAAAATCATATTTTCAATATTACATTAATTGATTTAATTCAAATCTATTAGAATCAATAATTCACCATTTAATTTAATTATCAAATAATTAAATATTTAATTCATGCATCTCATACTACACAAATTAAATTTAGCGCAATTATATTTATCATATAAATTAATTACTTCTAGCGCAACTATATTAATCATATTAATATATTACAATCATATTAATATATTACAATTAATTACCGCAGACATAATTAATTTGCGTCAAATTGACAATTAACATAATCTTATTATTTAATTCTAATCAACTTGAGTTTATGTAAACATCCGCACATAATTAATTTGCATCAGATTGACAATTAACATAATCATATTATTTAATTCTAATCAACTTGAATTGTGCAATTAAATTAATAAAATTAATTAATTACACATATATAATTAATTAGTAAACATGTGCACATAATCAGTTTGCGTGAAATTGACAATTAAGATAATCATATTATTTAATTCGAATCAATTTGAATTTAATTGACATTTAAATTAATCACAATTAATTTTTCTTTATCAATTAAAAATCCCACAGCGCAAACATTAACAGTACATAGCGCAAACATTTAACGCAAACAATTAAATCTAAATTTAATCGTAAGTACCTCAGGGATTCATCGGACGAAACGAGATTCGTCGGAAGTCGAGTCGCGCGGATGCGACGCGGGGACGGCACGGGTCATGTGCGGGGAGAGCCGAGCGAGTGGCGGGGCTCTCGACTGGACTCGTGTGTCACGGCTGGAGCGCACGGGCGCGACTCGGGCTGTGCTCGGGCGTTCCTTCGGCGTCTCTCGTCTAATCAGGTTTCACCTCGTATAGGTAATCCAACTTACGTATTGCACTAGAAACACGTAAAGGAGAATACGACGGGAAAAACGGGCCGGAAAAACGGTGCCAGAATCGGATTCCGGCGAGGGGAGGCGGCTGCCGGCGGCGGCACTAGGCGGCGGCGAGCGGCGGCTCCGGTTGTCGGCGGTCCTCCGAGGGAGGAGCCGAGGGGGCGGACGAGAGGGAGAGAGGAGAGGAGAGAAAGTGAGGCTAGGGTTTTGAGCTCTTGACTTTGGTGTGTTTATTCTCATGCCTATGGAGCTCCTTTTATAGGTGAAGAAAGGAGCTTGTTGGGCTCAAACCCTAATGGATCGGATCCATTAACCCTAGCCGGCCCAATACATTAGCCGTCATTACGTTTCTCCAAAATTGACAATCAATTTCATCTCCGAAAAATATAACGATTATATTTTCTTTCTCGTTTTAATTTTCTCATCAATATGAGATAAAAATAAAATTTTCCAATTTCACAAAATCGGAAAGCCCATTTCAGGGGTACTGCTAAATCGGGAAATTTCCCAAAATAGAAAGTGTACACCATCGTGTCCGTTATCTTTAGCTCATTATTATTTCCAACTCATAATCACAATTATGAATCTCGGATTCAATCATATTGACCTCCGACTATATGTACTTAATTAACAGTTAATTAATACATGATCGTATTCAAGGATCGGTTTACACGAGAATGTGACCCTCAATGGTTCAGGTGTATAACTAGCCGTGGGCTCACAACATATTGTGATTCGAACAACATATTGTTCTTATTTCAACTACTCCCAAGAGTTTTAGATTAATAATCATATTATTTAATCTCCGAACAAGTCGGTGCCCAACGAATCAGTGACGAGCGTCTAGCAGCCACGCTTCACTAATTCCCTAGATACAAATGAAGTGCCTGCAAGAACCTTGTAATATTGTTAGCGTACAGTACGATCCCTCCGATACATATGTCCCGATCAAACTAGAGATATTGGTTAATCGAGATCTCTTGTTGAGTTTAATAACTGTGCGTACGTTCTAGGTTTCGTAAAATCCAGTCGTGATTGATTCAGAGAAACACATTTCTCTAATCACCTCACTATTCAACTCTGGCCAGAGATTCCGGGACTACGAACCATCAGAACACACAGGACATCCATGATCTATATCAAGCGATCAGATCCCCTACTACCATGCACAGACTTCACATCAGATTTCGAACTGCACGAACATTGTCTCCTTTTTCGACTTACTCCCTTTCCAGGGAATCAGAGACACGTCACGATACAGCTAGTCCTCTGATGAAGTCACGGTGATGTCTGGGTCTTAAGGATTAATTGTGTACAACTATATTATGGAATTCTCTACTCGATCGGTGATAACCACTTAGAGATTCCAGGGAGAGGGGGTTCAGTGAACTCATCAACAGTGAGCACCCACTCAAGTATGTCGATGTCCCAACACCGAGGCTCGAGATTAGCCCACATACACTAAGTGCTAGTCTCAAGGGGGAAAGGCCGGGTATCCTTGTTATTGGCGTAACCCATCGACTAGGAACTGAGTTTGACCAGTTACGTTGCGTTAACAGAATTATCTCTCGGTTTCCACAAAACCGAATTCATACAACATGTGTAACTGTACAGGACTATATCTATGATTCAACATTGGGAGCAGATATAGTATATGCCATTAATATAGGTTTCATTAATTAACGAAATAAACCGTTATATAACGGAATACGGTTAACCGCTCGGCCAACCGTTGGCTCGCCGGTCACCTATTCCAACATTTATAACTATGGTTTGTCTTTTTTTGCAGGACACTACTTTCTTGAGAGAACTTAGAGCCAGATATGCAGCTTCTGTGATATTGAAGGACGTCAATGAAATCAAAACTGTAGTACTAGATAAAGCCAAAAGATTCACAGCTGTATTGAAAATGAAGACTGGTGGTAGAGATGACTGGTGGTAGATGACAGGGATGACTGAGGTTTCTGAAGGTTTTCGATGCCGATCCAATCGCTCGATTACCTTGTTCGTGTGTGCGGAAGCGTGTAAAACAATAGAACACGAACAACATGAAGATCTAGGCACACATTATATGTATAGACACGTTTATATATATACATCCAATATATATATATAGAGATTAACGAGATAACTTACAACCGGTGTAGCGTGCCTCGTTGATGTTGATGAAGGTGGTGTTGAGTCAATTGAACCACCTTCATGGATCAGTCACTAGATGCTCTCCTTGTGAATGATCTCGTCACTACTTTAGATCGTCCGGATGTGGAAGCCGCACAAATGGCCCGGCCTCTACGTGTTGCACACGAACCCGGATAATGAACACTTTGCTTGCTTGAGTCGGTTCTCCAAGAACACTCTCTCCTTTCTCTCTTTTGTGTGAATCTCGAAATTGGTGATCAAGTCATTGTGAAAATCAGATTTTCACTACTTAACACCTTCATTACCACCTCCATCACTCCCTTGTAACCCCCATATTGAATATGCACCATTATATCACATAATGGGTGGTTAATGGGGAGGTGAAAGGTCATGTACACATCATTATGCCACAATGGCATAAGATGTGGTCCCTCTTGCTTGTGTGGCATGCCATGTCAGACTATGTGACATGCATCCATGCAAGTCATGCAATGCATCCCACGCATGCATATAAATTCACGTAAATATTGATTCTAAATCAATATAATTAACAAGCATTGTACATCATCTACGAGTCCGTGTGTGACCCTGTAGGTATGATTTATCGATCCATATTATATTGTTCCCAACAATTAATATTATCGAATAATCATTTAACATCCAAAGACGACCTCATGACTTTATCGATTGCACACGTAGGATCGAAGGACATATCCCAACAATCTCCCACTTGGCCTTCAGAGCCAGTGTGCTGCCAATTTCCTGTTGTCTCTTTATGTCTAAGTTTGAACTTGAGGTAAGACTCGAGTCATCCTCAATCGGCTCAAACCTTTCTTGGACTATGAGACAGACTGTAAAACCAGATTTATCACTATGATACGAATCTGAACGTGGCCACGTATTTTCCACAGTCTCGACTCTCCAAGTGGCCGGTAAGACATGTATCCCATTATGAAATGGAGGACAATCCCATCTTGTCAATCCAAGCTCTCCCACTTGCTTCCTGATATACCCAATAACAAGTTTTATAACCTCCTTTTACGAAAGGCGTTTACTTGTATCAAAGTACACCATTTCACAATGGAATCACTCTGGACTACTCAGGTCAGAGGAAATTGCTCGACAGTCAATGAAATAGTATTATGACTCGAAATCTCAAATACTATTTCAGTCGGGTCTGTTCGATCATTAGCTCCCAGCTAATATCTATGTAATTGTACTTGATGTCCCACATCTCTAGCCCATGAAGCGGCGCTATAGTACACATTACAAACTAGTTCATTGTATTATCGGTTTGTCCGTACTCGATTATACGAACCAGGAACAACTATATGATTCAAGTATATCAGTTCAACCATTGGGACTTCATTATGCGGTAAGTCGACCTCATAACCCAATTGATATCACTTAATCATTTGGACAATTCATATAAATTAAACCATATTTATATGAAGAAATATGTATTATACATATGAGTGAGTATTTACCAAATCTCCAAAAGTATCTAATACAGTAATAGAAATCACAACCCATCTCTAAGATGTCTGATCTCTATTGCAGTCGTGAAAGCCTCAAGCTTAAACTGCTGGAGAGGTTTAGAAAGCGGGTTTGCAACCTTACCAAAAGTTGCAACTTTATTATCTCGATGTCTCCACAAAACTATCTCCCAGATAATGTGGAACATCCTGAGCACCAGCTTTAGATTTGTAGTGCTCCCTAGGCTCATAAGCTTGCGCGATAGATCTACTATAAATAGAGAACTATCGGATGGGCTGAGCTAGTTACGCCACCTAGTTCATTCAAGAACTTTCAAATCTTAAATGCCAACATTTATGCATCCAATGCAATAATGTGCTCAGTTTTTGCAGTTTAATCAGCTATATTGCATTGCATGGAACTATTCCAGCAAATATCACCTCAAAAAAGACAAAAGATATAACCAGATTAAAATCGGAAATTATCTTAGTCTGTTTTGAAGTTAGCATTCAAACAGCTTGTTAATATAAACTCTTTTTGTCTTCCAAAGACAACAAAATTCTTTTGTCCATCTAAGGTACATAAGAATATTCTTGGTCGCAGTCTAACGCGCCTCACCTGGATTTCCTTGAAACTGACTCGTCATGCTCAAAGCATACGATACGTCCGGTCGTGTACATATCATGAGATACATTATAGACCCTATTGCCGAAGCATAAGGAATGTTTTCCATCATCTTTTGCTCATCAAGTCCCGTAGGGCCTTGCATCTTGCTAAGAGATGTGCCATGACTCATTGGAATGAGACCCTTTTTGTCGTCTTTCATTCTGAACTTATCAAGCACCTTATCAATATAGGTCGCTTTACTAAGTCCAAGCATCCTTTTCGATCTGTTCCGACAGATCTTGATGCCCAATATGTACTGTGCTTCTCCAAGATCCTTTATTGAAAAACAATTTTCAAGCCATTCTTTAATAGAATTAAGCATAGAAACATTGTTTCCAATAAGGAGTATGTCACCGACATACAACACAATTAATACAACGTAACTCCCACTGATCTTCTTGTAAAACAAGACTCTTCTGAGTTCCTCTGAAATCCAAATCCCAGTATGGATTCATTGAACTGAAGATTGCTACTCCGATATGCATTGCTTTATTCCATAAATGGAATTATAAGATTGCATAATTTCTCAGCCTTATTAGGATCGATAAAACTCTTTGGCTGTGTCAAAACACATTCTCTTCTAGAATCCAATTCAAGAAGTTAGTTTTAACATCCAATATTACCATAACTCATTATCAAGATGAGTAGCAATGGCTAAGATAATCTGAATGATTTAATCAAAGCAACTGGTGAAAGTTTTTCCATAATCCACCTCGTGAATAAAACTTTTACCATCAAACTTGCTTTGAAAACCCTAGGTTTTCCATCTGTCTGTTTAGATCTTAAAGATCTATTAGCATTCATTGGGTCTAACCCCGTGATCAAGTTCCAAACTTGATTATCAGATATTGATATCATCTCAGATTTCATGGCACCATGCCAATTTTCAGTAGCTGGACTCGTCATAGCTTGGAATTAGGTCGAAGGTTCACCGCTTTCCAAAAGCATGAATTCATATCTCTCATTGGTCACAATATCTAAGTATTTGAATAATAGAGATAGATTTATTCCTTTCGGACCTACGAGGGCTGGTATGGCTTCCAAAACCATAAGAATACTCTCAACCTAGTATTGAGTATTCATCATTGGTTGTTTCACTTGAACCTCGTTCAGGACAACCGATCTCCCACTGAATTTCTAGGAAAGATAACTCTTTTCAAGAAATCACTATCTCGAGCAACAAAAACTTTGTTCTCGGATTGGTTGTAAAAGTGGTACCCTCGTGTTTCTTTTGGATAACCAACAAAGAAACATTTATCCGATTTGGGTTCAAGCTTTGTAGAGATATTTCTCTTCACATAAGCTTCACATCCCTAAACCTTGATATAATACAAGTTAGGGACCTTCCCTTTCCATACCTCGTATGGTGTCTTATCAATAGCTTTTGACGGTGTCCTATTCAGTGTATAAGTTGAAGTCAAGAATTGTGTGTTCCCAAAAGAGACCAGTAGTTCATTTAGACCTCTCATCGAATGGTCAAACTATATCTAATATAGTTTGTTTTCTTTTTTTCGAAACATAACCTTCATGTGCTTGTGAACTGATAGGTTCCACATACATCAGTATGGATCATCCCTAATTAATCACTCACATGTTCTCCTTTCTCCAAGAAAGATGACATTGTTATCTTTGTCCATCAAACATCATTCACATGTATCTAATGACTCCAAGTCAAATGATTCTAGAATGCCTTCTAAAAGAAGATTCGTTACATGTTTAGATTTTGATCTAATCAACAATGTTACAGTTATGTCTCATTGAGACTTATTCGATTTGGACTTTTGTGTTAATGTTATATATGATTTGTTGAGTTTAAAGTATACATAAATAATGTAATAATCATACCAAAACAAAGAATAGTTCACAATTAAAAAGTTATCAAACTATTTAATTAGTGAAAAACTAATCCATCAGTATGCAATACTGAACCAATATTCATTGTTTATTGAAGGTACGAAATTACATAGTTATAATACTAAAACAAGGCCCTAAGGCAAAACAACATCATATGATCATACGGCTAATGCAGCGACCTTCGCTCCATTTCTCGCCCGTAGATCGACATCTCTACTCACCAAACTTATACTTCTATGTAGTTCCTCCACATACAAATGTGAGAACTACGTTTGGCATCCAATACCCAAGAAGTAGAATTTGTGAAGTTTAATGTCTATAACATTAATACCTGAAGATGAAGCAACCCCGCTCTTCACATCTTCTTTGAACTTTGGGCAAGTTCAATTATTCTCAATAATTGACTCTTATTCGAATTTCCCATTCAAAATTATCTCAATGTCAAAACGTGATAAATCGTAAGTGAAAAATCGAAGTTTTCTAACCAGCGATATTATCATGCAATTGAAGCTCTATCTCTCATAAAATATGAGGGAGCCAACCAGACAATCGATTCACGCCATCCAGTGGCTCGAAAGTCTCTAATTTGTGTCATTGATGAACTTAAGTGTTTTGGATTAAATCACTCCCCGAGGTGTAAATAATCATAACCTTATAATCCATCAAATGAAAGACAAATTAGGCATTTGTTCTGAAATTGAATAAAATATGAACTTTTATAAGTTTGCAAGTAGTGTCCAACACTTTTGCAGTATACGCATTGAGATTCCCTAGGAACCCTAGTAGCCTTCTTGCCCATGCTCTTTTGAATACCCTATCCTATATCATAAGAATTTCCCTCTTAGGGTCCTTCTCTATCGCCGGCCCAGCAGCCTTGAGCATCCCGTGGAGCTCACGAAGCGATTTCTTCAAACCATTCATATGGAAAATTTAGCCTAAAGGCATTATAACCATCATGAGATTGAAGTATGAAATCGGTTGCCAAATAATCATCATAGGAAAAATCTAGGCGGTCACTTGAAACAAATAATCCAATCATTTGTTGCACATGTGATCCCATAGATTTCTATTTTTCTAGCCTAGCTGAAGCGATGACCTTGGTCACACCGAACCGCTCAATCATTGCATATTCTCCGAACATGATATTGAGTTGTTCAATGATATCTTAGGATGTGGTTATCTAACACATTTTCCTTGTCTTCGTATTTGAGGACCATCCTCAAATTACGTTGTGAATCAAGAAAATTTGTTCAATTTTTCATAATCAAGAATTGAACCAAACTTGAATTGAGTTGATATGATAAACTATAAAAGAAAGATAACTAAAGTATGTAAACATCCACAAAGCGGTAAAAAAATAAGGTTGTCTAACAATTGTACTTATTTATTTCATTTTGTTCAATTGATATCCAATATCATTGTCCCTTAGAACAAAACGATTACGAGATCCTCATCTTGCAAATCTTTAAGCCGACTGAGTCCGCACTTAAGTATTTCAAGATAGGTAGACACACCTATGTCAATGATATCTAATATCACTCTCGGTCGATGAGAGTGCCATTCTCATCTCATGTCTCGATAGCCACGCCTGCAGTGGATCTATCGATGAGAAAACCAAACTCACGTGTAAGGGTCTAACCCTTACTCCCACTTATCCCAAGATAACAAGTAGTACCCCGCTGAGGAGGACCTACCAACTTATGATCGAGGGCTTTATGGGTGTGATGTTTTGGACAAGACATTATACTCATTATTTTGGGAACTTGCATGCATAGGTTTGTTTATATGTAAGTTGAACATTTATAACATAAAACATCCTATAACTAGCAAAGCAATTAAATACGTAATCGAAAGGCCCCTAGAACCTCACAACTCTCAAACGAAAAGATTAAAAGCAACAAAATAGGCCTTGAACATCTTCTGGACTGGCCCGCGCCCGCCGTTTTAGTTCCGCGCTCGCCGATTTAGGTCAACCTTAGTCCATACACCAAAAACCACGAACGGCGCCCGCCGTTTCACAACCGGCGGTCGCCGAACACCACCGGCGGTCGCCGTTTCCAAAACGGCGCCCGCCAAAAGGGTACAGAATCAGGGTTGACCTTAAAAGAGCATTTCGGTGGTCGCCGTTTCCAAAACGGCGCCCGCCGAATCCATTCGGCGCCCGCCGGTTTGCTCCAGCAGCCTGGTTTTCGCCCGTTTCGCTTCGTTTTGCTTCGTTTCTTCTCGTTTTCGTCGGAGAGCCGATATCCAATGTCGATCCATGGATTCAATCCATTGCTTACACATTGAACAATACATTTTTGAATAGAAAAAACCTATCTATTACAAAAGATTCCAAGGGACGCAGCCCTCCAAAACTATGGCCAATCGTACGTAAAAAACGACAATTCCATTCACCCGACCACTAACGGTGGCCGGCCTTATATCTAAACACATAATCACATAATCACATAAAACAATTAAGCCAATTATGTTGATTTAAACATCTTGTGTCCAACACAAAAGTGTGCACGAGCCCTAGGCTCTGATACCAATTGAAGGTATCGGTATACCGATCCAATCGATATATCGTGTGTGCGGAAGCGTGTAAAGCAATAGAACACGAACAACATGAAGATCTAGGCACACATTATATGAATAGACACGTTTATATATATACATCCAATATATATATATAGAGATTAACGAGATAACTTACAACCGGTGTAGCGTGCCTCGTTGATGTTGATGAAGGTGGTGTTGAGTCAATTGAACCACCTTCATGGATCAGTCACTAGATGCTCTCCTTGTGAATGACCTCGTCACTACTTTAGATCGTCCGGATGTGGAAGCCGCACAAATGGCCCGGCCTCTACGTGTTGCACACGAACCCGGATAATGAACACTTTGCTTGCTTGAGTCGGTTCTCCAAGAACACTCTCTCCTTTCTCTCTTTTGTGTGAATCTCGAAATTGGTGATCAAGTCATTGTGAAAATCAGATTTTCACTACTTAACACCTTCATTACCACCTCCATCACTCCCTTGTAACCCCCATATTGAATATGCACCATTATATCACATAATGGGTGGTTAATGGGGAGGTGAAAGGTCATGTACACATCATTATGCCACAATGGCATAAGATGTGGTCCCTCTTGCTTGTGTGGCATGCCATGTCAGACTATGTGACATGCATCCATGCAAGCCATGCAATGCATCCCACGCATGCATATAAATTCACGTAAATATTGATTCTAAATCAATATAATTAACAAGCATTGTACATCATCTACGAGTCCGTGTGTGACCCTGTAGGTATGATTTATCGATCCATATTATATTGTTCCCAACAATTAATATTATCGAATAATCATTTAACATCCAAAGACGACCTCATGACTTTATCGATTGCACACGTAGGATCGAAGGACATATCCCAACAGTTTCAGTGACACATTTTTTGATAACTTGTAGATGAGTAAATGGTGAATACTTTGTCATAGTTTTGTATGTTAAAACTTATTTGTTATCATTTGGTAGATACGGATTTGTTATCATTTGGTAGATACTGATGTGTATCTTGCATTATTTCTGATACTGATTTGTTATCATTTGGTAGATACTTAAAATATTTAAGTGGCATGTTTGTTCTAATCGAAAATGAAGATTCATAATCTGCAATTTGAAGTATCAGAAATTTAAAAATGAAGCATTGTAAAAATTACTTAATAAGTTGCATATTTGTAAAAATGAACTATCTGAAAATGAAGTTGCATTTATTCTAAACGAAAATGAAGGTTAATAATCTGCAATATGAAGTATCAGAAATTAAAAAATGAAGCATTGTAAAAATTACTAAAAACCCTAAACCCTAAACTGAAGGTTTGTAATCACTTAAAATGAAGCATTAGTATTTAAAAACTGAAGGATCATCACGTAAAAATTGAAGTATCACACCTGTAAAAATGAATCATGAACATGTCCGAGGACAACAAAAAATCTAATGGTCAAATGACTAAATTAGAAAGCAGAAAACTCAAAGTACTGAAATTGAAATTTCTTACAATAATCAAAATCCAAAATCTCAACAAACCAATATTTTTTCAAATGATTAAAGTAGAAAGCAACAAATCTAAAGTCTTTACTCCTACATCTTCTAGAATTGGTTGAAGTCTTCAATCATACAAATCTCCATCTCAACTACCTGACCTATTTATTTTTCCAAAAAAAAACACAAAAAAATGAAAGTTAATTAGTAATCAATAACTTAAAAATAACAAACATAAAGTGTCCTAAATACTTACCTAGTAGAATCTCTCAATGGAACAAACAACGAACTTGTTTCTTCATTAACAACATGTAAAGAACCACTCCTTGAACTTGGGTGAACAATATATGCGTCCTTCTGCACCTACAAAATAAGCAAGTTGGTTTTTAGAAACTCTCCTATGAGACCTAAGAAGATAACTACCCGACGGTGGACATATGTCATGGTTGTGGCCTTTTACATATTTACTAACAACCCACACTCCATTAATATCAACATCATATTGAATTAGGGCTGGACATTCGCAACGCACAACCATTTTTGTATACAAAGGATCACTATCCGCTTTTTTCGGTTTAAGTCCAGCATGAGAACAAACATATCGTTTCATAGAAATACTTTTATCGACACGGAGCCTCTGTTTGCACTTTCGGACACTAAACCCGACATTAAATGCATATGTGTTGTAGATATCATATACCTCACTCTCAGAATTCACAAGAACTCCTACCAAGTCAGTATCAGGACCATAAACAATATCATTTACAAGCCAAAATAAACCACAATCATCAACTATAAACTTAAAATTGAGAGCAAAATGAAATTAAGCATTAATATGACAATAACATGAAGTATGACCATCTAGATTTCCATTATCAAGATCAACAACATGATTCAACTCCATGGCATCTAACAGAAATGAAATATTAATTAAACTGGAGTACAGACAAAATGCAGGTTGAAATGTAACTTAAATGAAGGCTGACATAATACTAAATGAAGGTCAGGTCAGAATCAATTTCATAAATTTAGGGTTTGATCATCACCAGCAACAACATGATTCAACATCCAAAAACATGATTCAACAACTGAAAACACATAAACTCATAAAAGAACGTGCAATTCGAACAGAAGATGGATAGAATTGACATACCTTGGACCATAATCGATGACAAATCCAATAAATCATCCATGGCTAGATTCAATTCAGATTTGGAAGAGGATGGTGCCGCTAATGAAGACAGGAAAACGCCCAATTGAAGACGCGCAGATGAATCGACGGCGAACGCCGACGACAATGTCAAGAAAACACGGAATTGGAGAGGAAATGGCGGCGGTGAACAGAGACGACGAATCGTGTCGGTGTAGGCAATCGTGGATGTTATTCACCGGAGGCAGACGCTTAATTGTAGACAGCGCTGATGGAGCTGATGAGGACGACGAGTGGAGTTGACGATGACGGCGGTGATTGGAGCTGATGATGACGGCGGCGAACGACGCTGATGATGACGGCGGAGAACATCGAAGAAGATTGAGCCGAGCTTCGAGGATTCTGTAGCGTGAGAACAGAGAGAGAGAGTGCAAGCTGGGGAAAAAAAGGGAAAATAAAAGTTGGTCAATTTTGACTCATTCTTTTATTAAGTTGACTGGGAGCAAGATGCTCATCTTACACATGGGTGTAAGATATAATTTGCCCAAATTTTCTTTAAATATTAGATCACAAAATATATATTTTTTTTTAAAGTATGATCACAAAATATTAGATCCAGAACTTATATAATCACAAAACTACTACACGCAAAATTAATTAAAGTATTAAAGTTATAAAAAATACTAAGAGTAACGTTATTTCTAGTTTAGGCAGAGCTTTTAAACATTCTCATAATATTGCAATCAGCCCTACTATTTTACCTTTATTCAATTTCTATCCCAATTCCTAATCAACTTCTATTGCTTAAATAATTTCCCCACTTCACTCAGCTCAGACTCACAGTGTTTTCGCCATTCTTAGTTCTTTCTCCGATATATATTCTGCAAAACATGTTTGTGAAGTTGCAGCACTCGGACACCAATTGTTTGCGCATGTTCAATTCCACGAGAACCACGCCGCCGAATGTGGGTGTTTCTCTCGCTCCACCCTTCAAAAAACCCAGCCACAAAACCAACCAAAAGGCCCAGAGGCAAATTCTCGAGTGCCCCGGTGGCGTCGGGCGGACGACGCAGAAGAAGAAAACAGGTATCGTCGACGGCCCTCGTGGGAAAATCGAGAGACGGGCCAATTTTGGCGGCAGTTTCGGAGCTCGAGGTGGTGTCTTCAATGGCGGAAATAGGGTTGTTGAGGAAGAAGACGCGAAGAAAGAAGGTTCGATTGGAACCCTAGACGAAGGGGTTTTGATTCCTGCGGGCGAGGTGAATGGTGTTGCGGCGGAATTAGGTGGTGGTGGCCGCGGCTCGTTGACCGGGAAAAGCGACGTTTATAGAAAAGGAAAGGTAAAGCCAAATGGCCATGAGCGAAAATTAAGGGAGATGAATGAGAATTACAGTAAGGGCCGGCGTGAAACAGTGGTTCAGGGCATGCAGACCAAGTGTTCGACGAAATGGGCGAGATACGGAGGGTTTATCCCGGACATGTTAGAAGCTCTGGAGACCCACGACGACTTGGACGAGGCCTTGAGGCCATGGGAAACGACTCTGACTAATAAAGAACGAACCATACTACTGAAGGAGCAGCTCGAGTGGGAAAGGGCGAAGGAAATTTTCGAGTGGTTTAAGAGGAAAGGATGTTATGAAGTGAATGTAATCCACTACAATATAATCATTAGGATCCTCGGGAAAGCAAAGCAATGGCGTGAGGTCGAGCGGTTGTGGGGTGACATGTGGAAGAGAGGAATTAAGCCGGTGAACTCGACCTATGGAACCTTGATTGACGTGTATAGCAAAGGAGGGCTTAGAGAGAAAGCAATGAGGTGGTTGGATTTGATGAACGAAGAGAATCTTGAACCTGACGAAGTGACGATGGGGATCGTAGTACAGATGTATAAAAAGGCAGGGGATTTTAAGACAGCCGAAGAGTTTTTCAAGAAGTGGTCGTGTAGTGAGCAGGAGAAATCCATATCAATGGTGAAAAACGGAATCAGTGGTGACGTTTGTCTGAGCACGTACACGTATAATACTCTGATCGACACGTATGGAAAAGCTGGAAAACATCAAGAAGCGAACGAGACTTTTGAGAAGATGGTGCGGGAACGCATAGTTCCTACCACGGTGACTTTCAACACCATGATACATATGTTTGGTAAAAATGGTCATCTGGATAAAGTTGCTTCACTCATGCAAAGAATGAAGGAAGCGAAATGCTCTCCCGATACCCGGACGTACAACATTCTCATATCCCTACACGCCAATCATAATAATATTGAATTGGCAGCAAAGTACTTTACTAGGATGAAAGAAGCTTCTCTTGAGCCTGATGCCGTCAGTTACCGAACACTACTGTACGCATTCTCGATAAGGCGTATGGTTTCTCAAGCCGAAGCACTTATTTCGGAGATGGATGAAAGAAAATTGGAGATTGATGAATTTACTCAATCTTCCTTGACTAGAATGTACATAGAAGCTGGGTTTCTGGAGAAATCTTGGTCTTGGTTCGAGAGATTTCATCTCGGAGGAAAAATGACTTCCGAGTGCTACTCGGCCAACATTGACGCTTTTGGAGAGAGAGGTTATATTTCGCAATCAGAGAAAGTCTTTAAATGTTGCCTTGAAGCGAAAAAGTTGACTGTCCTTGAATTTAACGTGATGATAAAAGCTTACGGTATCAGCAAGAAATTTGATCAGGCGTGTGGATTATTCGATAGTATGGGAAAACACGGCTTGATACCCGATAGATGTGGCTATAACTCGCTCGTGCAGATGCTGGCTAGTGGGGACCTTCCGGAAAAGGCGGTATTCTATCTTAGGAAAATGCAGAAAGTTGGATTGGTGAATAATGACTGCACTATATATTGTGCTGTTATTTCAAGCTATGCGAAATCGGGCAGTACTGACATGGCAGTTGGAGTGTATAAGGAAATGATTAGTCATGGCATAAAGCCCGATGTCATTGTCTTTGGCGTTCTTATAAATGCTTTCGCCGAAACCGGAGGTGTAAACGAAGCTATATATTATGTTGATACCATGAGGAATCTCGGTTTGCCGATGAATGCTGTTGTATGTAAGTCGTTAATCAAGCTTTATACGAAAGTGGGGTATTTAAAAGAAGCACAAGAGGCATTTAAGATGCTTCGGGTATTCGAGTCGAGTTTGGATGTGTACTCGTCAAATTGTATGCTTGATTTGTACAGCGAGCGGTCATTGGTATCAGAAGCCGAGGAAATTTTCGAGAGTTTGAAGAAAAATGGAGGTGCGAATGAGTTCACATATGCAATGATGCTGTGTATGTACAAAAGGAATGGCAGGTTCTTAGAGGGCTTTCAAATTGCGAGAAGGATGAGGGAATTAGGGTTCATGAAGGATTTGCTGAGTTATAATCTCGTGTTGGGATTATATGCATCCGACGGGAGGTATAAGGAAGCAGTATCGACTTTTGATGAGATGATGAAGTCTATAGTGCAACCGGATGAGTCTACGTTTAAGTTGCTCGGGATTGTTCTGTTGAAATGTGGAGTTTCGAAAGGTGCGGTTGAGAAGATGGAAGCGATGAGGAAGAAGGACGCCGAGAGTGGGTTGAGAGTGTGGGTTTCGACTCTTTCGTCTGTTATTGACATGGATGATCTTGTTGTAGATGATGATGATCTTGTTGTTGATGATATGTAATTTTGTGTTATAAGACAACAGTTTTTTAGTACTGTATTTTATATGCTGCTTGTATATTAGAAACTTCAAAGAAATAGTGATTTCTTTTAGAACAAAAATAGAAATGTTGTTATGGACTAGGCTACTTTTCTGATTATTTTTTTTGAAAATTTCTTAATAAATAAAAATTTAGTTTCATTCATGTGCAACACAAAGAAGCTTCAGATATACTGATATGCTTTCAAAAAATAACCTCCTTTGAATATGATAGATTCAAAACAATTGCCACATTGTCACAAAAATCGATCAAATGTTGCGATTAATAAACGAAGATATTTGATTGTACTAGTATACGGTGGAACGAGATAGATAGCCTGCCTCCAGATCATAACCGAAGATATATTCTATTTTCTCTTCATTCTTTGCCATCAGCAGCTCGGAGAGAGCCAAGTTGAACCGGAGCTTGAGTCCCAACAACCTTTGACGACCCATACGTAGACAGGTCGACTCCCTTGGTTTTCTCCTTTTCGATTTGTTCCTTGATCCAGAAGTAAGTGATTCTCAGCCCATCCTGCAGCAAGTAAATAAGACACATGGATATAGTAAGCACGGCTAAGTGAGACGAAATTCTGTAGCAGAAAAGAGGCAGTGAAAAAATATTGTACCTTTAACTTCATTGATGGGGCCCACCCGAGCTTTTCGTGGATTAAAGTGTTGTCTGAATTACGACCGCGCACGCCTTCTGGTCCCGGGATGTGGTGGATCGGGAGTTTCTTGCTGTCGAAGCTCAGGACAATCTCTGCCATTTCGTTCATGCTCACCATCTCGTCGCTTCCGATGTTGACGGGCTCTCTGAAGTCGGACTTGGTCAATCTGCACACACATAACGAAAAAAAATTACATTTTTTTTCGAGGATACTGTTTCATAGTAATAACAAATGCAAGTATTTGTACCTGAGAACACCCTCAACACATTCATCGATAAAAGTGAAAGATCGAGTTTGAAGTCCGTCTCCCCACATCTCAAACTTATCGGTCGAAGTAAGTGCTTTCCTACAGAAGGCAGCTGGTGCTTTCTCCCTCCCACCTGCCAATCATGATGTGCAAAGTTAATCGAAGGAATACTTATGCAACAAGCAGAAAGTAAATATTTATTTATCGGAAATCAATATTTTACCTTTCCAAGTCCCAAAGGGGCCATAAATGTTATGGAACCTTCCAATCCGACACTCGATTCCAAAGTCCTTGTTGTAGTGCTTACACAACTCCTCCGTTGCTAGCTTCTCTAGCCCATAGGCATCTTGAGGCTAAAAACACAACAACGATAATTTTATTTGGTGCAAATAAATCAATATTATTTCATCAAATTATACGAGGTTGAGGCCTAATTTATAGGAGTATAAAGAATGTTAGAAACGGCAATATTTCACTTAAACAATGAAAGGGGTTAGAGAGGAAACCTCAGCTGGCCATGCATCGGATTCTTTCAAGCTCACATTGGTTTCCAACTGCTTAAATTCAGGATAGATACAAGCACTCGAGGCATAGAAAAACCTATACACAGAAAAGAAAAAAATGCAAACTCATAAATTCAAGTCAAAATCCGAGTTTTAGTGGAAAAAAAGATTTAAGATTCCGTTTGTGTAAAGCGTTTTTCTTTTCATTCAAGGCATTAATAACAACACCAATACCATAAGCGGACAAAACCAGAAACCAAGAATCTTAAAAATCGAAAAAACAAAAAAGGACGACAATTTTTTATTTCTAACGAAAAAAACAAACCTCTTGACGTCATTAATCCTGGCAGCCTCGATCATGTTGAAGCTGATCATGGTGTTGTTGTACATGATAACCGAGTGGTTAGACTGAATGAAGCCCATCCCGCCCATATCAGCCGCCAGATTGAAGACGTGATCCACACCCTCGGTTACTTTCAAGCAGTTATCCATGACCCTCAGATCGACCAGATGGAATTTGTGACAGAACATGTCCTCTGTCATGTGCTCGTTTTTCTTCCAGTCTGACGCGATGATGTAATGGCCCTCCGTCTTCAGGCGCCTCGCGATGTGCGAAGCAATAAACCCACCAGCGCCCGTGATGGAAATCCTTAGCTTCTCCGAGGGCCAATAGGGTTCCCTCTCGAGGCTTTCGTAAGTGTAGGCCCCATAGACGGTTTCTCCCGCGCTCCCCATTCTGAAATAAAAGGGCGCGAACAAAAGTAATTAAATACGGAGAAAACAGTATAACTACGAACAATCATGATCGACGAACCCTAGAATTTGCTCCAATTAAAATATTCATATGCTAAAGAAATGATCTTTTTTTCCGAAACATCATATGCAAATAAAGAATCAAAAGGAGGGCACTACAAATTTCGACAGACGATTAAAAACAAGAAAATCGAGATTAATGGGCATATATAGAATTTAGGATCTAGATTTAATGATTTATGAACATACACACAACATAACCTAATATCAAAAATACAGAATTATACAAACACAACCCACTAATCCATTCATGAATTAGCAAGAAATTCAAGACCAAAACTAAGAAAATCCAAAAAAAAAAAATCAAAATTTCAAGAAACAGAGCACATACAAAACTGCCTCGGAATTGAAAGAATAATAACAACCCTAAATTTTAAAACAATGAAAAATAAATAAAGTTTGAAATTTAGTAATGTCCCGACAACAAACCGGAAAGGCCTTCAATCATACACATGAATTTCCACAGTAATTTAACGACAAAGAAAAATGACGATAAAAAACAGAGGATTTATCGATATATTTTTTTTTCCAGAAAAAAAGAGGCGAAGATCCATTTACCTCAAGAAATAATCTGACGAGAGTTTGAAGAAAATGAAATGAAGAAAAATATTCAGAAGCTTTCTTCTTCTATGAACAGATCTCCGAACCCTCCTGTACTGTATATATTAATGTCTCTTGAGGTGCCTTTTATAGTTTATCCTTTAATGCTCCCCTCTGTCATTAGATATTTTCTCAATTGTTAGGAATAACGGACTAAAAAATTATCTTAAATAATTGTAAGTAAAAAAAAATTAATATTAAATAATCATATAATCGTGTATTTTAAAATAAAAAATATATAATATCTCTGTTTCAATTAACCTACTTTATTAATCAAAAATTAATACTCCACATCACCAAGTGCTCAAGAATAGTAACTTTTGATAATACAAGAATTCTCAAACATTAGAATTTATTGCATTATTATTGTCTTTGATAAATTACTAAATTACTCAGAAATGAATATCAAAACCATTCATTATCAGTAATTGTTTTTCCTAAAAAGTTTATTTTCTCAATAACTATATGATACAGTACATTACTTTCTCAAATCATACAAAATGCGCAATATAGTCGTTGAGAATGTAACCGAAATTTACATTAGCACGAGTTGAGCATTAATTTTACCGAATTACAACATGTACGATTCCTGTCTCTTACCGACGACTATCTTAAGCGCCTCGACTATTGTCGCCCGAAACCTCGCCACGTGGACTCGTATATCCTGCTCGTCTATATACACTCTCCTCGCCTCCTTATACCCCATCGCGTGTATCTTCGCCGGATCCTTAATCACCGTATGATTATATCCGTACGCCTCGAGCAACGAGCTCTCCTCCGCCTCGATTTTATACCTCAGGTAACTCAGCCCCATCCCTTTAGCCGGAATTCCAAAGTAATTCGACGACACCCAGTCGAGCCCGAGCGGCTCCACCTGCACCATCACCGCACCTTCCGGAAGAAACACCGCGTTCGTCAGCCCAGCCCCGTGGGCCCCGACGATCACACTACACGAGTTGACCGTGTGCGAAAATCCAGTCAGGTTCATCGCGACTCCCCCTCGGGCAATCACGACAGCGAACCCTACCTGTTAAGATATATCTCACATCGATTGGTTAAACAAGTTTGAACTCACATACAACTTGAAAAGGTGGTCAACGTTGACTTTTTTGTCCGTCCAATACATATGATAAGTACTTTTTAAAAAGTCAATGTTGACCGACAGAGGGGGTAGCAGTGTTAAACAAGACTTTTTAAGGTATTATTGGCTCAACTTTGACACTGACCTCTCTCATCATTGCGACGATCTCGTCCTCGTTCAAAAACTTCCTCGTTTTCTCCCGGGATATAAGGAGGAGCCTCGGCTTTCGGATTTGGGAGACGCGGGAGTGCTTGAGGCGGTACGCCTCACGGAGGAACGCTCGGAAGTCGAGCATCGAGAGCCCTCCCGGGAGTTCGGTCTCGTTCACGAAGAGGTTGTCATGGTACTTGAGGCCGACGGCGAAGCCGTCGGGAAAGCAGTGGACGGACTCGTTCGATTTCGGGTTCATCACTTCGGAATCGGACAGTCTCGAGAGGATCTTGTCGTATTTTTTCACGAACCACGGGTTGTAGTCCTCGAGTAATAGGAGGACTCGCGAGTCGAAGAGTCGGGTGGTGATGAAAAGTGGGACGAGGATGTCGTTGAACTCGTGGAACAAGTTTCCGGTGAGGCCGGACGAGAAGATGACTACGGGAGTCGTGTGGTTGTGTTGGCAAACGGGCGGGTCGACCCGGTTTTTTTTGTCGAGGATGTTGACCGCCGTCACGTATTGGAGGAGGCCGTATTTGTCTTGTTGTCGGGCGTAGGGTCGGACGATGTTCGTTTTTTCTTCGACTCGATCGGACGAGAGGTAAACCGTGATGTTGCCTCGGGTGTCGATTTTTGATGGGAGGTTCGATACGCAAACGACGGAGCTCGGGGTGGTGTCGCATGCGAACCCCGTGGATTCGAGCTTTTCTCGATCTCGACCTATAAATTAGACAACAAAATGTGTTATTCATTCTAGTGTTCTGTCTTGTGTGATCGAGTCAGCAGAGGTGTATATACCTCTCACGAGTCTTGATAAGATCGATTTGAACGTGGGCGTCGGGTCCAACGATTGTGAAGTCGACAAGCGTCGAATCCCTATAGATCATTTCGGAACATTTGAGAAAAATGTCGATTACACGTAAACGTAAATGTGCGATGGCTTACATGTGTCGATACGAATGACGTCGTTGTCGCGGAAATGATGAGCGAAGAGGAGCAAGAAAGTAGTCGGAACCACGACTAAAAGGATCCTTCTTCTACTCGTATCCATCCACACGAGTTGTCTTGTTGTTGCAAAAAAAATCCATGAAAAAATATGACCAAATTACACTATATGGTTGAATTGACTTTGGGATCCTTGCTTTTCGTTGGTTTCACCACGTGGCCCAACGAATCCAGGCCTAAACGAAAAACCGGTATGAGGCCCATAACTGCAGGCCCAAATACAAACTAATACGGGCCGATAAATTAAGCACCCACCACAAGCGTGAGGCCCGCTCTCTGTGAAGCGATGCAGAAAAGAGATCAAAGTAAGCTGAGCGGAGGCGCGGGCGGCTCCGCCCCTCCGGCGGCTAAGCGAGGTCGACCTGTCGGAAGCGGAACCAACAGCGCCGCCGCCGCCGCTGCGGCAGCTGCAGTTTCGATGTCTGTAGGTGACCTCGCCGCTCCCTCCACCCTCTTCGGCCCCTCTCTCCAGGTCAACTCCGCCTTCGCCGGTAACTATCTTTAGAAACCCTAATTTCTCTCTAATTAAGTACGCGCTCACTCATTAGAGCTCCTCGGACTGTAGAGGCTTGAGAATGGAGCAGAATTTGTGATCTTTGATATTTGGGGGTTTAACTCTGACATTCAATTAAACCCTAATTTCTCCTTAGTTTGTTCTCATTTGATAAGAAATACTAATAAATTAGAAATTACTAGTAATCAAAGTGTTAAAGCTTTCATTTTGATTTTTTTTCCAATTATTTTCACCTGAGTCTTTAGTTTAATTTCTTCTCCTGCAACTGCTTTAACAGAGCAAAATAACAAGAGGATAGTGTTGGCCCTTCAAAGTGGACTCAAGAGCGAGTTAACATGGGCATTAAACGCTCTCACTTTGCTTTCATTCAAAGAAAAAGACGAAGTACGGAAAGACTCAACCCCTCTTGCCAAGATTCCGGGATTACTAGACGCTCTACTTGTAGTCGTATGTCACAGTTCCCTCTGAACGAATGTATATTAATTTTTTACTCGTTGATGTCGTTTAATTATTTCCGATTCGAGCAGATAGACGATTGGCGCGATATTGCTCTGCCAAGGGTTCTCACAAAGGCGCCGAGAGTGAGGTTGCTGGGTGCTAATTCTGTTGTTACTGGATTTGGAAACCATTATGATACGTTAAACGCAGGTGATTCTGTTCCACATCCTAGGTAAGCCCAAATATATTCCTCCCCCCAAGTTGTTTCCTTTATTAGAGTATTTGATTACACGAACAAAAACGGAAATACCCCTACTTAATCCACTTTGTTTTATCTGCATTCGTTATCAATGTTTTGTGTTTTATTAAATTGTATGGTATTTATTTTTCCGTTTTAATTTATTGTCCAGTTTCTAGGTTTTTTCACTCATTTTATTTTCTTTTTTTAGTTTTTGGATGTTTAATTTTTATTAATTTTGCTACAGGTTTTATTTTAGTTTCTTACTAGTTTTTTTATACTAGTATATATATTTTTTTTTGGATTTAGTTTAAGTTTTAGCTATTTAGATGGAAGTATTTAGCTATTTTGAGTTTATGGTTGGATAAAATCCTGAATTGTATCTCTCTGTGTGAGGTAGTGGTGGACCTGGTTCTTTGAATAAAGAGGTGTCTGCCCAGAAGAATACAACCAAGCCTCGTCCTTCGGGTTGGTGGTTTGAGGAAGATGGCATCTTTAATGTTGATGAGGAAGGGCGGGTAGAGAAGCAGCAGTGTGCTGTAGCTGCTTCAAATATTCTCAGGAACTTCTCTTTTATGGCCGAGAATGAAATTCCAATGGGACAAAGCCGCCATTGTCTCGAAACAATGCTTCAGTGTCTAGAAGATTATGTTACAGGTCACATAACTCTAGCTAATAGTTGTTGACTTTTAGGGGTAATACCAAATAGTAATTACAAGAATACCCTATCAAGTTTCAAAATTACAAGAATACCCTATCGAGTTTCAAAATTACAAAAATACCCTTAAGCCTATGTGTTAAAATTCAAAGGGGCTAATTGTAATATCTTTATATATGTACAAAAACTTGTGAAATTCTGCAATGTTGCATTTTCTTATTTCTCCGTTTATTGACTTCTTGAATGTGGACAGAGGACGAAGAACTCGTCACGAACGTCCTGGAGACGATCATGAATTTGGGCCCACTGCTGGACTTTCGAGCATTTAGCTCATCAAAGCCTTCTTACATCAAAATGACGTAACATTTTCAACTCGGTACTTTTTTTTTCTGTCATTTGCTTTAGCGAATTGTGATTTTTTTTTATTATTTCCAGTGAAAAACGCGCAGTCCAGGCCATCATGGGAATCTTGAACTCTGCAGTCAGAAGCTGGCATTGTGCGGCCGCAGAACTACTCGGCCGCATGATTCTTAATCCCGATAATGAACCTTTTCTTCTGCCATTTGCTCCACAGGTTTTATTCCGTCTCCAATATAATGTTCATGTCTAAGTGTCGATTACCATCTGGGTTCTTAACAGGATTTGATTAATAAAACTCGCAGATCTACAAGAGGTTAATTGATATCATGAGCTTCCCAGCTGGCGAGGCTCAGGCTGCCGCAGTTGGTGCTCTGTATAATCTTGCAGAAGTCAATATGGACTGCCGTTTGAAACTAGCCAGTGAGAGATGGTATGTTTAAACTTTGGTTAATTACAAAATGAGTCATTTCAGAAAGTTGAAACAGAGCTGATCTTCTTATTTAACAGAATTAAAATAAATTGAGTTTTGCTATATTTTTTGAGGTTCTGCGATATCTTTCAGGGCGGTTGATCGGTTGTTGAAGGTGATCAGGACACCACACCCTGTGCCAGAGGTTTGTAGGAAGGCGGCATTGATTCTGGAGAATCTCGTAATGGAGCCGCAGAACAAACCCCTGCTGCTAGCGTATGAAAATGCATTTGCAGATATGCTCTTCTCTGAGTCTAGGTATGCGGATACATTTGCTCGGATATTGCACGAATTGACTTCTAGACCGAGCAACAAAATTGCCTCGGCTCGTGGAATTTGGGGCATGTAATTGTAAGTTAGTCCTTAAGCTGTTAGTAATACTGTAGACTAAAAGTCTGTACACAGTTTCTATTTATTTGTCAAGCTGGAATTTTCTATTTTTCATATGATCGAAATTAATTAACATTCCTGAAACGTGCAATAAACATGACATTGATCTCTCCAAGAGTTTCAGTCAGTTAACCCTACAACAAGAGAAGTCGACGATCTCGAATATCGTTCGATGAGAAGAAGAACCTTCGTAGCCTTCCTCTGAAGCTGCCCGTCCTGAAAAATGCTACGGCCCGTGAGCTGCGTGAGCGGGCCTCGGGCTGTCGGCCCGTACAGCTCAGCCATTTCCCTCGACACGAAAACTTTTTCCAAAAGACTCAGAGCCTCTCCCTTCAGCGTCTCCGACCCCCATCTCAACACTTCAATCGTGGGCCCAATTGCCCCATGCTCGTGCAAAACATTCGCACCTCGAGGCGAGTCCTCCCGAACCAGAGTCGACAATGTCTGAATCGCTTCGTAAGCTGTCTCGTGGACATTCCCTTGCAAAAGTCGAACTAGATCGGGCAAGACATTTCCTAGCAAACAGATGTCAAGAGTACGAGAATTAGGTTATGTTCTTCTGAACTTATTTTCAGTTTCAGTTTAAAGTATTTTCAAAATAAAATAAAATTAAAATTAATGATTTCAAATATAAAACCTAATTAATTCGAAAATATTTTTCATAATTTTCAAAAAAATATTTAATAAAATATTAAAATTATTAGGAGCATTATTTATTAAAATTAATAAAATAGTTCATTTTAAAATATTACTATTTTATAATTTTCAGCTGATTTTAGTTTTTAAAAAATGAAAAATAAAATTTGCTTCACTACCTTCCAACAAACAAATCGTGGTGTTCAGTTAAATTTTTATAAATTATTAAATTAAATTTAAAAAATTCAGTTAAAATTCAGCCAAGTTGATTGGAGAAAAATGTAAAAAAAATTAGAAAAATTAAATTTTGCTTCACTACCTTCCAACAAACAAAACGTGGTGTTCACACCGCACGCGCCGCCGTGCGCCGCACAAACAGCCGAACGCGCCCCAATACAGCACCACATCCACCGACTCCGTTTCCTGTTCCCAAGGCTCAACTCCTGGCTACGCATCGAAAGATCTCCCAGCAGAGCCGCGGCCCTCGCGCTCGCCGTGACCGAGCCCTCTTCCGACCTGAGCAGCCCCGAGAGTAGACCGTACGCGCCGAGCTCCACCGCAATCCTCTGCGACTCGAGGTTCGTGGGGTCCGTGAACCTGAACAGAGCACTCAACGCATTCTCCTTCGCTTCAACCGTCCCAGATTTCACAATCTCGATAATCGCCTTCAGCCCGCCTAACTCGATCAGCTTCTCGGTCAAACAAATCTCCGACTTCGGCAAATTCGCCAACAGTCCCGCCGCAGCCATTTGCACGTTCCCTTTCTCGCAGTTCTCTAGAAATCCGACTAAAGCCTCGACCCGCCTCGGCTTCAAAAGATACTCGACTACACCTTCCGGCTCGTGCTGAGAGAATAAAAAGAGCAAATGAATCGCCAACTCCCGTATTTCCTGATTCGAGTCGTCGAGAAGTGACAGAATTACGGAAACGCCACTCTCGGAGAGAACGGCGGATTTAACGAGCTTGGAATCAGCCCGGCAGATCTCGAGTAGGGCCCGCAAAGCGGGCTTCCGGATAATGTCTGGCGAGTTAAGGTTTTGTTGGAAAGACAACAAGCATGTAATAACGGGGTTTAGATCGAGACAGGTCCCGTTTCCGTCGACCAGGAACTTAGTCCCGTCCCCGTTCGAGGAGAGGTTCGCGAGGATCTCTGCTGATTTGGCGACTATGAGGACCGGTTTGTGGGGAGAGAATAGCAGCTTTAAAACGAGCGGGACCCCGTTCGAGGATGCGATGAGGTGTTTGTTGTTAAGGGAAGACGAAAGCTTCAGAAGAGCTTGTAACGAGACTTCGACTGATTCGAAGCTTCCGGAAGCCATCTCGACGAGTTTCGGGATGATCCCTTCCTCGCCGAGTTGGTCGACTTTGTCGTGGTCGAGTTCCAAGCGAACGAGCTCTCTCACCGTTGATATCTTTACGAGAGACTCGCCTTGTGTCAGTTTCTCGATAAGTGGTCTGAACCAATTCGATTCGGCTGCTCGAATAATAACGCTCTCGTCGACTTCGCAGAGGTTTGCTAAAATCTGTTCTGCTTTTACGGCTGAGGCTTCGTCGGCTGATTTTTTGAGAAGCGAAACGAGAAGTGGGATCGCGTTTTGCTGCTGAGAGAGCTTCCTGAGATAAGGAATGTTCCAACCGGATCTGTCGAGGAGAACCTCGTGTAGTAACTCGACAGCAGCCGTCGATACGCTCGGATCCATCCCTAAGCACGGAACTAGCTTCTCGATCCCATGATTCTCGACGAAAATCTCCTACAAGAAAACTTCAAGGGTAAGACGCTACTCTTCGAACGAAGAACACACGATAAATTACAAAATTACCCCCGAGGTTCCGATTCTAACATATATTTTTTTATTTTTTCTTCTTGGTTTGTTGAAAAAATACCGTTTCCGGTTCCGGTTCCGGTTCCGTTTTTTCGTGAATCAGAACCGAACCGGCTAAAACCCGGATTCGGTTTGGTTCTAAAAACGGGTCGCCCAATTCTAGAACCGGAAATTCCAATTCCGAACCAGCGGTTCCACTTACATTTTAAACTCTACTCACACTTACTTTATTTTTCAATTTAAAAATACATTAAACTCATTATTTATTTGATCAAAAAGTCAAAAGACACGTTTTTCTTAATTTCCGTTACCAGACAAATATTACTACTACATGTTTAGTAGAAGAGGAGTATACAATAATTACAAAATTACCCCTGAGGTTCTGGTTATTTAACTGAAAAGAAAAACTAACCTTGTTCCTAGCATGCTCATCCACAACATCCTTCAAAGTCACCAACACCTTCCTCTTCACATCATCACTAACCTCACCATCTCCGATAATGCCGACCACGATCTCAGTCAGCCCCCCAATCGAGACCCAATCCTTATTAACCGCATTCTCCCGAACAATCTCTCTCATCCGATCGAGCCCCTCCCTAACCGCCTCATCCACCCTCGATCCCAACTTCCCCTTACACGACCTAATCGCCAAGCAATAGTTAAGTTCCCTCCACTCCTGTATCGACTGCCTCAGCCGAACATTCGACCTGTAGTCGAACTCCTCGAGCCCCTCCCCTGTCTCAGGGTCCGTCTTCTCCCCTCGCTCGAACCACCCCTCGATAGCCGCCCTCTCGCACGTGGTCCCCGTGCACAACAAACTAACAGGGTCCACCATAACCTCCCTGGTCACGCAGCACAGGAAAGACTTGAACGGCTCTATGTACTCCTCCCTCGAATCATACCTCTCGATCACATTAACCCTCTGCAAGTACTGACTCCTCACCTCCTCGTAATCCCGGGCCGCGTCGGCCCGAGAAAGCAGCTCGATGACCTGCTCCAAGAACAGAACCTCGGCCCGTTCCTTCCTGCTCTCTGCCTCTTCTTTCTCCATCTTGAAGCTCGCGAGCTCTCTGCTGATCTCGGTGGGCTCGACTGGAACCCCCACTGCTCGAGCGATTTCTCTGAGCATGTCGTTTGCGAACTCGTTGTCGAATGTCTGATCAGATATGCCCTGGTTGAGCTTGTCGACGATCTGGATTCGGCCCTGTGTGGTTCTGAACTCGGCCCGCTGCATCTCGTTTTGGAGACGGTTGACTCGGTCCGAGATGCTCGAGAGGACCTCGACGTTTGCGAGGGAGAGGGAGGCGAGAGAGCTGCCTATCTGGCGGGTGACTTCTTGGATCTCTTTGACTATGTGGCGGCACTTGATGAGGAGGTAGAATCGAGAGCGGGATTTGTATTTGTCGACTAGGTTGCTGGCTTTCTTGAGGTCTGACTCGAGGGACTCGAGGGCTTGGCGGGAGGCGGGGGAGTCGTTGAGCTGGTGGGACTGGAGCTCGGTTAGGACTGGCTCGATGTCGAGGAGGTGATGGGAGAGGGCCTTGAAGCTTTCCTTCTCGAAGACGACGTCTTTAGCGGCTAAGGATGTTTTGATGATCTGCTTGGAGAGAACGGCTAGGATCGTTCCGATGGGGATGAACTCTGTCATCGGGCCCGATTCGAGCTCACCTGTAAAATAGTACAAGAGCAATGGAAGAAAGAATTAGGTTTGTTTAAATTGACTTGAGGGGTCAATGAGTCTTCTTTCCACTTGCTTTGTTGTTTTCTCTTCATTTTCTGGGAAAGTAGCATCTGGGCCATGGGGGGAGTTTACTCTCCACAGCTGTAATTTGATTGGTTCATCTTGCTTTGAACTTTCTCCTGCATATTAAGATAATGCAGACTGTATACCATGAACTCGGGTCCACGTAGATTTTCGTAGTCTCGATTAAAAATATAAGTTTGTTTTGTATTCTTTAACTATAGAGAAAGAGAACACTACATAACATGAAACAGCACTTTGATTAAATTGGTTGACGCTGTCAATTACACAACACAACGAGATTTTTTTACAGATCAAACTGCCTATAGTAAATTATTCGGGCCATAAGGTAATTGGAGTGACATTCTTGTTCGGGCCCAACGAGAAGCCCGATGCTTACGGACATAGGAAACTGTCAGTGCCTGTCTCTGCTGCGAGCTAACTCTCGTGCCATCTCCCTCATCTCCTCAGGTGACGGAGGCCGTGGGGCTTCAGGCGGGTACACAACATATTGGCGCTACATAAAAATCGGAAATATGATTCAGATCACAAATCAAACGGAAATTGTTACTTGCAAAAGGTACTGTTAAAACTAATTCGAGTGGGCAAAAAAAAGATAGCCCTTCTCGCTTACAAACAGAAAAAAATCAGACCTTTTACACTAAAACAAACTGTAACCAGATCAATCTTAGGGATAGTTTTGCAATAACAATGTGTTTGTGTTCGTGGTTACTGAATAAAATCGCTCAAAATATAGCCACAAAGACTAAAGGATTGACGGAGTGTGATGGCTTGCGAAAAGTAAGAATAGATCTAACTCACAAAGGAAGCAATGCAAAATGTGAACCAATGTTCATTACTAGTAAAACATTAAACCTAAAACTAGGAACTTCGTACAAACAAAGTTTAATCAGAAACACCACTTTTGTCCGCTTGCGATCAACGCGGAAAAGTTCCTCCTTTTTTACAAGTCTTACATATTACAATCCTAAAAATGAATATCATGAAAATTATGCAAAACATGGGATTAAAGAGGGCACCATGTTTGTTTGAGATCAAAAATTTTGTTTCTTTTCGTGTTCGAGATCAATAAACTCGAGCCAAACATTTTTTACTTGGTATTCTCCATAGCATCAGCATAATTAAAAATCCCAAATATACTACTCCACAATTTTGCTTAATTCAACTTAAAGCTACAGAAGTCACAATCTATTTCAGGAAGAAAACAAATATATTTACCCTCCGAACCCGCAGAAATTACTGCTTACCCATTTCACCCTAATATTCTTCACACACAAATAAACTGATTGACCTAATAAAGTTCTTATTTTCAAGATTAGCTGAATTAAAATGAAGCACTTCAAAATAAATTAGATACATCAGCTATATATATACATATATACTTACATTTCCCATGACTTTCTGGAGATTAGGGGAGTTGCTGGCGAAGAAATACATCATCCCGATCGGAACGGTGACGTATACTGCAAATTTCGCGACTTCCAAAATCCCTTTCGATGTACCTATAGATGACATTTTTTATTTATTTTTATTTTTTTACGAATTAGTTTGAGATCTCTGCGTAGAAAGAGAGAGCAAAAACCCAGGAAGAAATGAAAGGATATGAATCGAAATACGTGTGAGGTTTTGGGTCTATATTTATATATGGGCCAGCTGTAGATTTTATTAATGGGCTATTCATTGGGCTTGGTCCTATATTGATGGACCAGCTGTTGAATATGTTCGCTCAAATTCTAAATTTTCAGTAGTGAACTTTCAGTGTAGCTCATCCTCACCGACACCGTCGACCGCCGTTTCGAGATAGGGTTCCGGCGACGCTCGCCACCGCGAGTACTTCCTCCAGCTGCCGCATTTCTAGGTAATTTCTCCGCTCCGTGTTTACCCGTTGATTTTCTTCTCCTTCTCAATTTTGCAGCTCTGTGATTAGAATTGAATTCGGATTTTGCTAAATTAAGCATTAATTTCGATTTTTTTTATATATATTATAAATTCGAAATGTTGTTTCTGTATTTTCATTTATTTTTATGCGAATACTCCAAACCTTAAGGGTAATTTTTGAATTGTTTTGTAAAAATGTAGTCTTTGAAAGAACTATTCTTGATTAACCATTGATCCACAACCTTTGATTTTAAGACCATGGTCGAGGTATGGTGGACCCTCCTTGGAGCGGCGGTCCCTGTTTTCGTCGCGGGCCAGGCTTTCAGATTCAAGGCGAGGCACAATTCCGACGAGCAGCGGATCGAGAGGGCCCGCGGCCGGGAGAAGGGGGGCGAAAACGTCTTTTTGTGCGAGAGGGTTTGCACGTCGAATAGAATGCTGAAGAAAGTCGGAGCCTTTTCCAAAGACCCTATCCCTGAGACGTGTGTAACCGTGTGTGGGGTTTCGGAACTCGATTCGTGTGCTGATGCGTGCGCCCGGACTGTCTGCGTGAACCAGCATCAGGTTCCGAACTGGAACGATGTTTGTCTCAGGAGGTGTCAGAGCGAATGCCTTAAGCTCTCGTCTCGATCTTCTTGATGTGTTTCGGTTTTGAGCTATGTATAATCATCGTCTCGAATCGATCTTCTTGACTTGTTGTGTTTCTTGCTATGATGAGATCAATCAACAGGAAGTGTTGTAATGCTTTGTTTTTTAAAAAGTTGGTTATTTTTACATGTCAAAATTTACCAAAATAAAACAGAATTATAAAAGGAAATCAAGATGTACAATATATTACACTTTGATTTCCAAAGAAAATCTCCGTCTGCCCGTTTGTCTTCCCAACGTTTCAACGGGCCTTTGCTTGGGTACGCTAAGGGCCCGGAGTTTAGCTCTCGAGGACTCTGTATTAGCCATGTATTTTGGGTACTTATACAAATGGTTATCACAGTCCTCGTAAAAGGATTCTCCGTATTCTGACCTAGGATATGCGAACGGGGTTCTTGCTGAGCTGGACGAGTACCGTTCGAAATGGTTGCTGCACGTTCTTTGGCTCGTATTATCTGATGTTATTACTGATGACGAGTTCTACGTATAAACGAAGAAATAAGATTCAAAACAGAGGCCATATATAAATCCAAGTGTAGTAAAACTTACTTGATCATACAAGTTCCTAATCTTATACTCGTGCCTCGATTTCATCAGCCGTTGTGCTCTTGCTCTCGTCTGAGCAGTCACGAGCGAGGCCATGCACCTAAACGTAACACTGACCTGCTTTCTTACTAGAATCCCTCTGACCAATGCCTGCAGCCTCACTAGACCTTTCAATGCTTTCAATGCTCGTCTTGCCTGAGAAATCTCACATCGATGAAAGATTATTTGAATTTAGTTACTATAATTACAAAACGACCCTTGAGTTCAGCCAAATTGTAAAAATTACAGTATAATATTTCGACTTGATTGCGATTTAAGTCCTCAAGGAGTTGGAATATTTATCATAACTGCTTAAATATAGTAAGTAGCAATTGTGGCCCAATACTTTTGATATTTACACAAGATCACCCAAAAATTCTGTATTTTGCAAATTTGGTCCCTAAATAGGGACCAAAACTGAAATTAGACCAAAGTTTTCACACAAAAGGAATTTCAAGAAATGCATACCAAATGTCCCCGGAAAACGGCCTGAATCTTGATTGCAGCACTCTCTTTCCCACTGGCGGCGGCCGCAGTGGTGGTAGTAGCACCGCTGGCCTCCACAAACACGGAGGCCGGCACTGCTGGAGAGCGGCAGAAGCTCCAACGGCGCCGCTTCTCGTTTATCGCACTTTTTTCGCTTCTTATCTCTTTCTCTTTGTGACCTTTTTTGGATGTGAGGAAATAATGTATAATCCAATGCTTGCCTATCTTCCCCATTTTACTTATTCAACAATCTCAGTTATCTTATCAGCTTCACTCATCATATGTATATATATATATGTGTGTGTGTAAGTCAGACAACGAAATTACGTACTTGTCCGCAATCGTATTGTCGTATACTTTTAAAAATAAATAAACAACTATTTCAAATTTCGTTATGTATTTTTGTAATGATCGTTACTAATCAAATTGAAAACAAGCTCGTAAATTCTTGTCTCACGGATCGATAGTGAACCGTCAATAGACTCGACGAGCGAACGAGTTTGACTCGACTTGATTAGCTAGGGTACGAACTATGCGTACACATAAATGATATTAAAGGCTCCACATGTTTTTGTCTATGCCATGGAAATAAATATTGTTGACCAACAACAAAAAATGAAAACAATACATACATGACAAAACAAAGCTAAATTTCGACGTTTTTGACATATTATTAAGGACAAAATTAAGGTCGCTATATATAGTGGTACCGATAATTGATATTTATCCACGCGTTTGTACGAATGATTGGATTGCATTGCTTTCAAATTGTCTTATTTGTGCCTAAGAAGTGTATTCACAATTGTTGTCATCAATAATTCGAATCCAATTTGAACATGTTTAGTCGAGAAGAATCGGAGTTCGATTTCAGTGAAGGTTACAATGCAGCTCAGACGAAGATCTGTTTTGTTTTTTTTAGGAAATACAATTTGTTTGGAGTTCGGTCAATATGCCAATTTCGTTTTCCCAACTTTAGGGTTGAAATGGTCAATTATTCTCTAATGGGACCAAACGTCTTTTATAGGTTGAGGCCCAATTTCGTAGGGTATTTGGGCTTTTTTGTTTGTTACGCCGAAACGAAATAGGGTTTTTAGTCCACGGGCCACCAGCTATTCTTCAAGTAAAAGTCCATTGGGCTTGAATATTGATCCTTAAATTCAAATGAGAACTCTGACTTATTGACTTAATTAAATTTTAATTATTAAATTACGATGGTTATCGTTCTCCAATATTATTAAAAAAAATTAGACAAAAAATTATAGCCATTAAATTCTAATCTTGATTGTAACATTTCACAGTAATCGTTAGTGACATATATACATAATAGAAAATTCAAAAATATATTTGAAAATTTCCAAAAAGATTTACAGCAAAATTTTAAATGAAACTCACTCGTCCTTTAATTTATATATTTTATACTATTAACTTTTAATTTAATGAATACATTAATCTCAACAACTATTAAAATTAAATGTTCCATTTTCACTTTTTACACCATTTAAATTGGGAATTTTAATAAATATATGTAAATGATTTATTTTAGGTATTTAAGAAAGGAATAAAATATTAAAGCATAATCTCCGATATACCCTGCCGATTCTGCACTCCCTCACTTCTTCTCTATCCCCCGCCCCCTCTCTCACAACGGCGTCCGCCGGAGGCCGACAACTACCTCCGGCGCCTCAACATACCACCGTCAGGTTTTTATTTATGCATAGAAGTACGCTAATTTTCCTCTCGATTTTCTTCTCTCTCTTTTTCTAACGCCGTCTAATCCGCCTTCGCAGACAAACCGTCTGGCATCTTCGACGCCGGCACGTAATCGGGATCCGCCGTCATCTGAATCTCTGGTTATCAATCCGTCTTCTGAGTGCTTAAGTGGGAGTTGGATTCCTGTAAGGTTTGTTTGAATATTTATAACTGGCGTTTGAATCTGAATGAGCCTATTGGGTTGTGGAGTAGACGATAGTAGATCTGTTCATATTTTTACGGTCGAGTTGCGTTGATTGAGTGGTTATAGATGATTGATGAATGCAACAGTTGCTTCTTCTTATATATATTGTGCTTTGATTTGGGTACTAGTGAAAGAAACTGCATAGACATTTACATCGGTTGCCCACAAAATGTGCTTAATTTCAAGTGAATTAAGTTTTCATATGCATACACTTTATTTCTAGCCGTTTTTTATTTCCGTGTAGTCGATTGTTATTTGAAGCAAACCTAATTTATGCTCCGATGCTGCGAATCTCTATTTTAGTTGTTTAGTCATTGTATGAGAGAGCTGGAAATTTTGTGGTATATACATTCTTTAACACTTTGCTGCGCTTATTATAGTAGACAATATGTTTCTTCTGATATGATGAAGCACTGAAAACCTTTCGTGGGGTTTTTAAGTTGAAACACCTACAATATATTCAGCGTTTCTTTCTTAATTTCTTTCGTTCTTACTCTCTTTTGTAAGCTGATATAGTGGATTAGTTACTGTGTGGTAATTCTATGTGTTGTTCAACATTGAAATTATCTGACACTTAGACTCTAGTTTAGAATCGTCGATGATTTATTCAGGAAAAGTAGTAATATATCCTCAATTTTGATACGGCCAAGAATACTTGATTCTTCAGGTTTTATGTTTTTGGTATTTTGGTCTGAACTTTTGTTTTGTTTTTTTTAAGCTATTTTATGTAAAAGAAGCCATTACTTAATGTTTATCTTTGGATAATTTGAAGGCAATAATGGGGAAAAAAGGGAAAAAGAAACCAAGAAGTGGCCAGAAAGATAAACGGGTTCCTTCCACTTCCCTGAAAACAGTAATCGAGCAAGGCACAAGTATTTCTCAAACCCCTGGCAATGAAGTCACAGTTGTTCTAGATAGAGGAATATGCCCCCATATAGATAAAGGACTCAGTACAGATAAAATTGCTGCCAAACTTGAGGATTCCGCATCTCTGAGGTGTGAAGATTGCCGTGGACATATTGTTGAGAGCCGAGCAAATAAAGGAAAAGGTAAACCTGGGAAAAAAGGAGGAACAGTTTCCAAGTCAGACTCAAAAGCTATTTGGGTTTGTTTGGAATGCGGGCATTTTGCGTGTGGAGGTCTCGGATTACCAACTACACCCCAGAGCCATGCTGTTCGGCATGCAAAGCAAAACCATCATCCCTTGGTGGTTAATTATAAAAACCATCAGCTACTTTGGTGTTTCTCATGCAATAAAATAGTTCCCGAAGACAGTAAATATAAAGAGGCCTTAAAAGAGGTTTCAAGGATGTTGAAACGTAAACCTGGTGAAGGATCAAATGTCGATGTTGAGGATGTTTGGTTCGGAAGTGGGAGTGTGACAAGTGCGATAAGATCGGGTGGCTATGAAATGTCTGTTCCTGGTGTAAAAGCCGTATACTCAATCAGAGGTTTAACTAATTTGGGAAATACCTGTTTCTTTAACTCGATCATGCAGAACCTATTAGCCATCGATAGCTTGCGGGAATATCTCTTCAAATTGGATGAGTCGGTTGGTCCTCTGATTGCTTCCCTAAGGAAGTTTTTCCTCGAAATCAGCTCCGAAGGTGGCTCGAAGGGTACAATTAACCCCAGATCTTTATTTGGTATTCTATGTACCAAGGCTCCCCAGTTCCGGGGATATCAACAGCATGACAGCCATGAGTTGCTTAGATGTTTGCTTGATGGCTTGTCCACTGAAGAATTGAGCTCAAGAATACTCAACGAATCTTCCCAGACTTTGACTGCGGACCCCACATTTGTAGATTCTATCTTTGGTGGACAGCTTTCTAGTACTGTCAGTTGTTTGGAATGCGGGCACTCTTCAACTATTTACGAATCATTTTTGGATTTATCTTTACCGGTTCCAATGAAAAAGCCTCCTGGAAGAAAAGTTCAACATGTTGCTCGTGGCAAGAAACCCAAATTGCCTCCAAGAAGATCTGGAAGGAATTACTCCAAAATGAGCAGGGAATCAAATAATATAGCTCACTCAACTGCTGACAGGGGGCTGCATACTACACCTCAGCCAGCTGAGCAAATGGAGCTTTCTTCAGATCCAACCGATCCAAATGCTACAGCTCTTGATATGGGTTTTACAGTTGAGAATCTTTCGCCCGTTCAAAAGCTTGGAAACAAGCAAGCAGATGAGAATGTTGGAGAACAGTCGGCTTCTTTTGATAATTTTGATTGGTTGGATTATCTTGACCCAACTTCAATCTCAGGTGCAACCGATACAGCTCTTGATATGGGTTTTACAGTTGAGAATCTTTCGCCCGTTCAAAAGCTTGGAAACAAGCAAGCAGTTGAGAATGTTGGAGAACAGTCGGCCTCTTTTGATAATTTTGATTGGTTGGATTATCTTGACCCAACTTCAATCTCAGGTGCAAATGATGTTGTGATAGAAACTGAAGAAATTTCAACAATCCCTGGTTCTGCAAATGAAAAAGCTCCTCAGAATGATATCTCTTTGTCTGTTACTATGGACTCTAAGGATGAGAGTAATTTGATAACTGCCTTTTCAGCAACCTCCTTGGATAGTGTGGAACATTATAATCCCTCTGGCGCAGGTTCTTCGGCTTCATTTGATGACAAGCAAAACGAAAAGCTTCAATCCTCTGACAGTCTTTTTACCCAGGAAGTTACTCAGAATGATGCTGATATAGGTCATAACCCTGAGTCATGCAGTCAAGATGTTTTTACTAAAGATTCAAATACTTCAGAGAGGGATAATGAAAACCCTTCACAGATTCAGGATTCCGTAGTTATATTGCTTCCGAGTATGGAGGTCACACCATCTGTACCTGTCTGTGAGCTAGAATCTGTAGATTTTGTTGGATTAGGAGATTTATTCAATGAACCAGAGGTTCCCTCAGACCAACCTCCTTCTGAAGCAAATGCTAAAAATGTAATTATTGGAAATATAAGCGAGTCTGATCCTGATGAGGTTGATGATGGTGATGCTCCAGTATCAATTGAGAGCTGTTTGGCTCTTTTTACAAAGCCGGAGCTTCTTTTCAAGGACGAACATGCTTGGCAGTGTGATAATTGTTCAAAAGTCTTGAGAGAACAGAAAATTAGATCGAGGAGTAAACTTCAACTGCCTGAATCGGAAGCTGTGCAAAATGGTTGCCAGGATAAAAATCCAAGTGTGGACAAAGACCTGGATGTATTTGATCCTTCTGTGGAGATTTATGAAAACGGTAAATGCATGCGGCTCAATCCAGAAACTGAGGCAAGTGCGAGTTTGAATTTAAATAATCAAGATGTTAATACTTGTCATGAAGAGTCCGAGTCAGGTGAAAAGGGGCTTGCAGAAATGGATGCCCAGTCCGCCGAGAGTGAAATGGATTTAACTGAGCAAGAAGAGGCGAATTTAGAGAAGTTGAAAGTGAAGAGGGACGCAATGGATTTAACTGAGCAAGAAGAGGCGACTTTAGAGAAGTTGAAAGTGAAGAGGGACGCAACTAAGACTATACTTATAAGAAAGGTTCCTTCTGTCCTGACGATCCAGCTAAAAAGGTTCAGCCAAGATGCTCGAGGGCGTCTGAGTAAATTGAATGGCCATGTGAATTTCAGAGAGACAATTGATCTTAAACCTTACATGGATCCCAGGTTCAATTTCCCACCACTGTACTCATTTACCCTCTTGTTCTGCTATGCTATTTTTTTTACTATCTCCTGCACCAAGATAGGTTCTCACAAAATTGAACAAAATATTAATTAATGTTGTTGGCAAAGCCCAGTATTTATACTAGTCTTTTCCTAATATATACATAGTTAATGATAATTATTACTTTTATTATGATTTGTTAACCACACAATTGGGGAACTACTCATAGTAGTTTGGAACTAAGTTTGAGAGTTATTTCTGTCCTTGGGCCTCTTGCTTTAGAGATTATCTAGTTATGGAGTAAAGACTTAAAGAGATAGCTCGATCACCCAAACTAATGAAAAAATAAAACAAAAAAATGCTTCCGGGTTGTTCGTGTATATATAATTTAAGCTTGGATGTTCATTTTATATCCTGGTACACTTTCTGTTTTAACACCACAAATCCGCCATCTATCTAGTTGACCTCTTAAAGTTTTCCAAACAAACGATTTGTGAGCTAATTTGTTTATTGTCTTTTCCGTTTATATCTACTGCAGGTGCATTGACAAAGAAACGTTCAGGTACCGTCTTGTAGGGTTGGTGGAGCATCTGGGAAGCATGAGGGGTGGCCATTATGTTGCGTATGTGAGAGGAGTTGCCGGAAAAGAGTCTGGAGATTGCGTTTGGTACCATGCGAGCGATGCTTATGTCCGACAGTCTTCTCTGGAGGAGGTCATGCGATCCCAAGCTTATATTTTGTTCTATGAAAAATTTTAGAGACGTTACATTTCTTTTTGATTTTTTGAGGGGATTTCATATCGACACTTGTTGAGAGAGATAGCAAATGAGCCGATCTTCGATTATACACAATTTTTTGGGGTGCAACGTAGTCTTCCCTTTTGTTTCTTCGTAGTTTTTTTCTATTGGGTGGATATGATCGGCGTTTTATACTCTGGTTTTTGAGAATAGGTTTTGCTCGTGTTGTACTTTTTTTTTTTCGCATAAGTTTCTCAACATTTTAGTTTCGTGTGAGCTTATTCAACTTGTCAAATACAAATACCGTATCTCGGAATCCCGACAAGGCAACAAGATAAAAAACACACCTCACCTATATGCTCAGTGTTTTATGTAAGCCCATTTGTATCAGCCCAAATCCCAAACCCAATAATCACAGTGGCCCAACACCAACTTAATTTCATGGCCCAATTCTATGCTCAACCCTAGAACCGGTATTAAGCCGACGGCCCGACCTAGACCGGTCAATTTCACACCTCACCTACAGCTCTTTATATACCATTTCATCTCTAAACCCTAATCACAATCGCATTCGCTTAGTCCGTTCTCCTCCGCCACCCTCCCTCGGCCGTTTTCCTCGTCCCCCCTCCCCCGCCGCACAAGCACAAGTTCGCCGTGTTCCGGTTACTGTAATTTTCTTTCTATCTCGATCTCTGATTTTGTCTTTGCGGTTGCCTTCCCTCTTTTCGCGGTGATGATAAGATTTAATAATCCCAGCTCATTATGAGATCTCCTCTTTGTGATGAGGTCCGGGAAAATAACCCCATCTCACTTTTATCTGAGCTTCATCTTTTTTCTTTTAATTTTTAATTTAATTTCATATATTTATATTTTAATTTTGATAATCGATTTATTAAATAATTATTTTTAAAAACAAAATTATAAATATTTGCTGTGATGATAAGATTCTAATCCCAGCTCTTTGAGGCCTTCTTTGTGTTAGGTCAAGGAAATTGACTGTTTAATTATCTATCTGAGCTTAATCTAATTTTTTTTCATTTTAATTTTTTTATTTATTTATTTAATCGACTGTTTGTTGGTTTTTGATTTTGGGTTAATACTCTTGAAACGGCGTCGCATTGATGATTTGATACTAGCATCCCAGCTCATTATGAGACCTTAGCTTTGTGATGAGGTCATGGAAAATAACCTTGTCTCAATTTAAATCTGAGCATCGCCGATTTGTTGTTTTTTTTAATGTTTTCATTTTTTATTTTTCCAAATGTCAATGAAGTTCCTTGTGATGCTTTATACCATGCTAATTCAGAAAAAAATTGTGATAGAGACTGAATTTCAGTAATTACTCTGAAGGAATTGTAAATGTATTTGTGAGGTTTTATTTTATTAAAGCCTCAATAAATTGTTTTTTGTTTAAAATTCCTATTGTTTTTTGTTTAAAACTCTAATTGTATTCATTAAAGCAGAGCAGCTCTTTTCAAGAATAAAGGATGAAGATGCCTATAAAGAGACACAGAGCCGAGGGAGAATCTTCTTCCCAACGTGCCGAACCTGAAGAAGCAAGAATGAATATAAGGTCCATAATGAAAGATATCGAGTTTTTGGATAACTCACATATGACATGGAAGCAGAAAAAGGACTTGGAGAATAGGAAAGTAGTGTCACTTGGTGGAAAGCCGCAAAAGAAACAGCGATTACCTCTTAGTGTGGCACGAGTTATAATGAAGAAGCAAAAGGAAAGAGAAGAAAAATCTCTTCATGAGAGTGCAATACTGGGAAGGTTTGGTGCTTATTTTAGTAGCAGCAATGGTGATAAACATGTAGTACATAAGCGCCAGCCAGAAGACAGAGTTCTAAGGTCAACCGAAGGTAATTTCAGAAATGGTGTTCTTGATGTCAAACATGTATTAAAACCGTCTTCCGCGCCTAGAATCCCCGGAGCTGACCTTGGTGATCACAAGGGTGGGCGTGGTCATGGCAAAGGGAAGAAAAAAAAAAGGGTGGTAAAAAGGGTGTTGGTAAAAATAAAAATGGTGGCAAAAAACGTCATTAGAAATTATGAATATCGTTTATCACTGTCATGATAAGAAATTCTATTTGGGTTAATTGTCTTTTAGATACTTTATACTCCCTCCCAACCATAGCAATAGTCACATGTGGTCAACGTTGACTTTTTTCGTCCGTTTAATACATATGATAAATAATGTACAAAAATTATGAAAAAAATACTAAAATAAAATATAATAGTTATATTTTATTTTAGTATTTTTTTCATAATTTTTGTATACTATTTATCATATGTATTGAACGGACGAAAAAAGTCAACGTTGACCCCCTGTGACTATTGCTTTGGGTGGGAGGGAGTATCTTTTAATCAAATAGAAATTAAAAGTTATTAAATATTAATTATTGAAAGTCATTTAATATTAATTATTTTGAATAAATATATGTATTCAAATTCAAATTCCAAAAAATATAGTTATGGTTTAAAATTTAAACATTTTAAAACCATATACCAAGAAGTCTAATTAAATAAAGCGTTATATTCTTTTGTATTTAGTATTATCAAATAATATTGCATTTAATTTTTGAAATTTCATTTTAAAAAATAGACACAAATTTTTTATTGTATCCTATTTTCTTTATTCTATGAAAGTATATAAATGCTTACACAATTTATTTTCTTTCACAATTTGGGAAAAAAAATCTTAATTTAAAATGTTTTTTTTGCATTATAATTCATGATAAATGCCTAATAATAATACATGCTCTAATCTTTATACCCAAATGACACATTAGTCTCAATCATCCAATAGTTAGTTGAAGAAGATACAAGAGAAGATTGATATCATCCATAGTTAGATGAAGAAGATACTATACAATCCAATAGTTAGTTGAAAATGATAAAGAAAATATTGATATATATTGATGATGTACAATCCAATAGTTAGTTAGTCGCAGCTTCAATCAATCATCCAATAGCTGAAGGAGGTACAAGAAAAGATTGATTATGTCGAGGTAAAGGCAAGTCGCAGCTTCAATGTACTGATCGTAGTTGAATCGCTTGATCAGATTATCGGTATCGTATATGATAAAACCGGAGAACACAAGAGCCCCGATGGCCGCGATCACTTGCTCTCCTATTCTTCCCAAAGGGAAGATAATCTGTTCAACAAAACAAAGTCCTCAAGACAATTTCAGAAAACATTTAGACAAATTTGCAAACATTTAGTCCTTCCACTGTCTCACAATTCAATTTAAGTCATCTAGTTTTGAAACAAAATATGGATCATGTAAATTTAGAGGGGCCAAAATGAAAATAATGAAAGATAGAGGGTCAATTTTGCAACATCTTACCCGAATAAGACCAAAAGCCATGAGCAGTAAGAGAGCACAAAACAAGAAAGGCCCCATGAAGCTAAAGTCGGAGCCTCGTTTCGCGGCGACGAACGTGAACACGGTGAGACCAACCGTCACGACTAGGGTTAGACCAGCCGCGAGCAACACGGTTTCACCTACAGCATCGATTCATGTAAATATGTAATAACAAATCATGCCATGTAATGAATAATCGTAAATAATCGTGTATAACGAACACACGTGGGCTCGATCGTGTTTACCTTTCCTTTGAGTGCAAGCAAGCCCAACCAAGAACGCCATGGCCAAGGTGAAGATAAACAAAACAACATAGTTCCATGGATGCCGCTCGCTACAACAATGCATCGTGATGCACACTGCATAAAAAAAGATTATCAACTAAAGTACGTACTATACATAGTAATCGCACATTGCATAAGAAATTTCTATCGTAACAAAACTCGAATTCGGATTATATATATTAAACCACACATACAATGTATTCAACGAGTTATGCAGAAAGCCTTCTCAATGGAACCCTTCACATGATATCAATAAAACAGATACACTTGAATATAAGACGCCCCTTTACGAGATTTTCTATAAGTCGGAAACACCATTAATCGATAAAAGCATATAATTCACCGACTGATTTCTTATCGCTAAACATCAAACTATAGGTGCAATCAAACAACAATCCAACACAATGCAAAAGGAAATTCGCCAAAATCATCATCAACAACACACATTCACAATTTCTTTCAAAATAAATAGTAATAGTAATAATAATAATTGACGGAATTAAAATTAAAATTGAATTGAATTACTGACATATGAATGTAAGGATCATGACGGCGATGGTGAGCAAGAGACCGGCGGGAGTGGCCATGAATACGCGAACCGGATGGATGAGAAACATGGCGATAGAAACCCCAAATGTGAGGAGGAACTGCACGCACAGGATGGAATAAACTTTACGGATGAAAGCCCATCTCATCATCGGGCTTTCCTGCATGCCCGGGTACAGCTGCCCGTTGTTGCCCATCTCAATATCACCGTTGCCCTTACCGTAGAAACTCGCCGCCATTCTTTATTATTAATTTTAGGTAATACCTTCTGATTTTCCCTTTCTTATTTTTTTTTTTCAGAAAAAAAAAAGAGAAAAATATGAATCGGTATAAATAATGTGCGAAGTTTCTGGAAATGGCGGATTTCGTGATAAATCGATGGGCTTCTGTTGATTTCTTTAGAATTGACGATGATGAGGAAACAAAAGAGAAAAAGGGTGGGGAAGAAGAAGGGGAAATGGGGTGGAGTGGATCTATATATATTTACACACCTCCGGTGCTTCTCCGGTCCAAAAGGGAATTCCTTTCTTATAAAATAAAAATTAAAGTAAAAGTACCCTTTGAGACTATGTATTTTATTATAAATATAAATAACATGTTAATAATTATTTAAAAATATTTTATAATAAAAAAATTAATTTTTTATGGTCGAGAGAATTGTATTACTAAAGTATTTTTTTAATTATTTAAAATAAATATAATATTACTAGTATTAACTTTTTTTATTAATAAGAACATATAAAAATTATTATATAGTAAAATAATATTTTTTTATTTGAAAATTAATTTGTATTTATTTTTTATTAAATAATTTAATATTTTAAATATTAAAATAATAAAATTTGTGTAAAGTAACTTTTATCAAGACATTCAAAATATATTATAAATCAGGTTCAAATATTGAAAATTTTAAAATTTTGAACATCAAAGACAAAATATTAATTATATTAAATTCATCAAATTTGATAGACTACTTCAATATAATTAACACATCACGTTTAAAAAATAACACTAAATTCAAAGTTTGTATATCAACCACAATACAATTAGTATTTTAAATTCAAATTCAAATCTAGCTCAAATTTTGTTAATTTGATACATAACGAGTGATCTCTCTAGATTCATAATCTAATTCGATCAATACAATTTTTTTGATGGGTGAAAATTATTCTATTAATTAAATTCGTTTGTACGTGTCTCGTAATAAATTTTATGTTTCTTACTCGCCATAAGATATTTGCATGAAATTGTTCTAAGGATTAAAAAGATTGCCTCCGCACGTGCATTTCCACACCAGGGGATAGTAATCGGAGCTTGCTGGTTCACTGAATCGAGGCTGCACTCTGACGAGAATCGGTTTACACGCTTCGCACCCAATACACTTGGAATTGCACGAGGGTGGCAATGATCCTATCGCCTCTGAGCTTCTTGTTGTCTTACTCAATCCAACATCTAAACCAAACACAAATGTACATGCACTATATAAACGAATTGAATTGAGTCATTTGCATTCTCTTTGATTAAGACTAGCTAGTTGTCACATTTTATTTGTAATAACTTATGTGAGCAATAAATATAATATATATACTTACGAAATCGGCTTGATGGAATGATGCCAAGAACACTCGAGAGTGATGCAAGGAGGATGAAATATACGTACGATGGCGGTGGAATACATCCTTAAGCCGCGGTGGTAGTGTGAAATGCCCATATCGTTTGTGTATAGTTTAAAAAAAAATGATACTATAGAAGATTAGATAGTGATAATTGATAAATGATGGTTGATGAAGAGTGTTGTAAGATACTCCATATATATATATATATATATATATATATAGGTTCATATACTATATAAACGTATGTACGTATTTAGATAAAATGATAATTGATAAAATTCACATATATAGCCAATGTTTATATATTAATTAACTAAACTATCTAATAAGTACTTTACTATATGTGCGAGTCAAAGTTATTAAATAAAAGTCTATTTATAAACATCGGTTAAAGTAATCAAATAAAAGTCTATTTATAAACATAGGTCAAAGTACGTAATTGAATAAAATTCTATTTGTAAACATCCCTTAATTAGATAAAATGATGATCAATACAATTTTATTTATAAACATTCATTATTTAGATAAAATGATGATCGAGTAATTAAACTTTCATATATATATATATATATATATAGCCTATATTTAAATTAAACTATGACGCTTTACTAGCTATATATATGATGGTCAAAGTAATTAAATAAAATTCTAATATAGCTATTTATTTTAATTATTTTCTTATTAAATTATATTTCTCTAAAGTCATGCAAAATACAATATAACAAATTACTGACAAAAATTCGCAAAATTCAAATTTTGGATATATATCAACGACAAAACAATTACGGAGTACTACATAAACGGGACAGACTACAAAATGTTTACCCCAATCGACTTCAAAATTGGTTCAATATGTGATCTTTTAATCCATAACTAAATTCGCTCGGTACAATATTCATCGATTATCAGATATATGTACGTAGTTGGAGATCGAAACACACTTAAATTTTTTTACTTGGTTAGTTACGATGGTGGATTAATAGTTTGTTGATCACGTTTTTATTTTTTCCACCATTGTTGAAGTTTTATGAAACTTGGTATTTAAATATATGTATAAACTATTGCTTTCACGTGTCCCATACAATACCTTACATCTGCATTAACTAGATTCTCACAATCAATAGATCAATACTTTGTCAAATATAATAAATATTTAAAATTTTCAATTTAAAATATAATTTTATTTTTACTTTCTTCAATTTGCTACTTTTTGAATCAATTTATTTTTTAACTTAGAAATATAGTATTTATTTTTTTTTGTCAAAAAACAAAATATTACTAACATTTTTCTGAATTTCTTGGCAAACTTTGGTGTGAGAGGTAAGTAATACTAATAAATAAAAATAAAATCTGAAAGTAGTCAGAACCACTGAATATAATACTAGTAGTCTGTAGTATTATCTAATTCAACACATGCTTACTGTTACTACACTGTTGTTTCTGCAATACATATACTTAATAATTGTGCAGAAATGAAATCACTACAAAATTACATAGATTCAAAATCCATTTTTGTTATATATATATATATATATATATATATATATATATATATATATATATAAATAAAAAAATTACTAAGGCATGTAAAGCTTGTCTCCGCACTTGCATCTCCAAGCCTCCGGATAGTACTCCAAAGTCATACTGAACCGGCCGGGCTGAACCGGAACGTGAACCGCTCGACACGGCCAACACCACCCACACTTTGATCTACATGTCGGCGGCGATGATCCGGGCCCGCCGAGGGCCCGCTCCTCCTCCCTCATTCCAACACCTATACCGAAAAAAACAAAAAATCGTAAAGTATTCCGATTTGAATATATTGTATAAAATTAATATATTTTAATACAGAGATAATATCACAAATCATCTTACTGAATTGGCGAGCGGTCGAGAGTGAGACGAGGAGGACGAATGCTAGGACGAAGGCGGAGGACGAGGCTTCCATTGAAAGAGGAAATTGATTTGGGGGAATGAAGAGAGAAATTGGAGTGAGTAAAACTAAAAAGTGATGTGTATTAATTATTGAGATCGATGTTGATATTGTTTTGAGTACGTGTGAGTCTGATCAGTCAAAGTCAAAGGAGACATATGCGGATTCCTACAATAGAACATGGGACTGTGTGTGTGGAAAATATAAGGTGTACTGTGTGTAAAGGTTTACTAAGAAAGAAAAAAGCTGTGGCGTGACAGTAGGTAAAAACAAACAAAACAAAACAAACATGAAACACAATACACACTGATCCAATGTTGAAACGAGATAGTAAAATGTAAAAGAAAAATTTTGAATATACATTTACCTTCTAGTTTTACTAGCTCACAAATAACCAGAAGAGTGGTTGGGCTTGGTGTACAACAAAATGAGATTTAGATAGATTTGTTTTGTTTCGATCTATTTGCATGGCTCAAGGGTCCCATGTCGAATTGATTTTGATTGGTTTGTGAAGACTTTGCACTTGATCACAAGTAATTATATAAAGATCTGTCTACGATCATAATTCATAAGCACATTTCTTTTGAATTTTTACAAAGAAAATGTCTATTGCTTGTGGATAGAAAAAGTGCGATTGTTTCTTTGAAAAGGAATGAGTAATAAAATTTTATTTTGTTGGATATCAACCTACAATTTAAAATAAAATAAAATTGAGTTGTCAATTTTCAACAAAATCAAAAAAAGAAAAAATTAATGTTACCTCCCATGTTCAAATATTTATGAATGCATATGAGTCTGCAGATTCCTCTTCATATAAAAGCCTCAAATTATTTGTGCTGCAATACCTTTCATTATTTGTGCTTTTGGTGCATCCCAAATTCTTCCTGAAAAATGTTTTTTTTTTAAATGAAAATATAGTTGGAGATATAAGGTTGAAATAATTTAAAATTACACATAAGTTGCAAGGACTCAAACCTCAGCAAAAACTATTTCAACAAGAAAACCTAACCACTTTAATTACACACATTTTACAAGTGTAAATTAAAAGCATTTTAATTACGTACATACAAAAAACATCACAAATATTAATTTTTCTAAATTTTATCAAAGTGAATAATTTTTTCGCATCATAGAAAAGGAGCAGAAAATTAAAAATAGATACAAAGGATTCTATCAATTTCTCAGCAAAATCTAAAAATTAAAATTAATGTCACCCATGTTCTAACATCGAGTATGCAGACTCCTCCTTCGTATAAAAGCCCCCAGCTCCCATCAAATTCCTCACTAATAAATATCCGCTCTCTAAATTCTCCCGTCAAAACCTTCGTGAGCAAGCACTCTTTTCACCCTAACCGGTCTTCCCGGATCCGATCACATTTTACACACGCGTATATCCACGCGCGTTTCTGTATTGGATGGGAGGAGCGCCATCGACGCCGCGGCAAGGAGGCGGAGCGCGGCCGCAGGAGACGGCGGAGCACTTGATCGGGGCGTTCGTCGGGGACAAATCTTATCCTCTCGCCTCCGATTACTGGCAGAAGCTTCTCGAGGTTCCACTCGATCTCAGCTGGCCTCCCGATCGCGTTCGCCGAGCTTGTCAACTGTTCGGTCGGTGCATTACTGATTCCTTCTTCTCTTGTTAGGGATTCGTGCATTTCGGATGTTGATTTTGCTTGGTGTCTTTTGGAATTTGATTTTGCAATTGGATTAGTCGAATTAGTTTCCTGGAAATTAGCCTATTTCGCTCGATTCTGTTCCTGTATATGGGTGTTCGTCTGTGTGTGGATGTAGGTTACATGATGTATTGTTTGTTTTGAAGTCAGAAATTCCGAAAACTTTTCTTGTTGATTGAATATTTGAAATATTGATGTTTAGGAGTATTTGAAATATTGATGTTTAGGAGTCTTTCTAAGAGATGTGCTAATGGGAAACCTTAGTCTGTTTCCAGATATTTTTCAGTTTTAGGAGATGAAGATGGTTGTAGAGTTCACAGGTTCCAAGATATTATTAGATTGGTCCGTCCAATTTTTTATTTGTATATTGTTTGGGCCTTTCTGTGTGCAGATGTGAACAATCGTAACACTAGGCACCTTTCAAAGATTCTAATACACCTATCATGGTGCTTGCAAGAGTGTATTTCAACTTCTGGTGTTCCATCTCCAGCTTCCCCGAAAGCTCTTAATGCACTGCTTGTATTATCTGTTTTTCTGAAGAGTCTGTTTGAGAATGCTAAGAGTGACAACCTGGAAGAACTGCACCTCTCGCTGGATGAAACTGAACCAACGCCAACTAATTTCTCAAAAGGTGTGGATTTTTGCAAAGCATATCTAAATAATCTAATGCTCTCTGTATGTGTGTAAGTGATTATAATTCTACCTTGAGAACGTACTTTAATACTTTAATGGTTGTGAGTGACTTGACTTTGTTACTGATATCATTCACGTTCTAAGCAGGCGAAAGTGTTGAAAACCTCGTTATGTACAGTGTGCTTAACTTCATTGCCAGCGATGATATTAGGTACTGTTTTTTATTAATGAAGTATGTTCATTGATCAATTGCTTTCTGTTTAAATAATCTAATTTTAGGCGATTTTGTCGATAAGCCCTGAAACATACCTTCTGCATCATGAGCTGCTTTACTTCATGCTGATTGTTATGTCAACGCAACTTCTCTCTGGGCCATCACCAGGACCGAATGACAAACATCCTTTCTTTGATGCAGCAATGATCCAGGTGGAACAAATTGACTGTACATGCATTAATACTAAATTACTAATTATGAAATTCATTTTCCATGTGAATGGGATGTTATTTCTGCAGGAAAGTTCTTTGGTTGATTCTTTCATGCTCAAGTTATTGGTCAATTACATCATACACCCCAGGGCACCATTAAACAGTTTATCTTATGCCATATTTTCTGAAGGAGATCAGCTCAGTGTTCTGAGAAGAGTCCGCTCGGCAGCTGGTAGGATAGTGCATCATAAATATGTGATTCATCTATTTTGTTAATTTACATAAGTTAGTTTGTGTGCAGCATAAACATGAAATCCATCTACTTTGTAAATTTAATTATAAGATTAATTAGTTATTTATTCTGGTGTAGGTGGATCTTGATTCTTTATGAAAACTTTTCGAATCATTTAATATTTTTCATTCAGTTCTATGTCGAACTTATATTTTTTTGCCTCAGAAATTTTATCATTCGCATCGTTTAGATGACTGTAGATTTCCTGTCCGTGGCTGCTATTTCTTGGTCTGTCTAACTGAAAATATGGTTCATACTCGCAGCAAACTTGATGTTGTTGCCCTTTAATTACCTAGCCAGCTCAGCTGGTGCAGCTTCAAGAAGTCGATTGGCTGAAAGCAGTCTTAATGTTCTACTTATTCTTACTCACTACCATAAATGTTTTTCGGTGGACGTGAAGAATATTAGTGATAATATCAGCTCAGAGCCTCTCTCTAAGGAAGAAATATATATTTCAGAGAACCCATATCGCAAAGCGATTCAAAATGTTCGGGATATTGAATGTATGATCTTTTGCCAGATTCTATTATCTGTTATATGATTAATGATAGTTAACGGACTTAAGACCCTGAGTGGGATTCCTGCAGTTAATCGGATTGATATTGAGGGGAATACACAGAGTGGTACACTTGTGCGGCTACCTTTTGCGTCTCTATTTGATACTCTTGGCTTGTGAGTGTTTACATTAACCTTTCTATTCCTCTTATTGTGATTTGATTGATTGCAAAATCCAAGATAGTACTTTACTTGCTAAAACATTTTTCTCTCTTTCTCTCTCTCAGACAGAACATGCACTTCTAAGACTTCCCATGTTTTTTTTTTGGTTTTATTGCATTGTCTTATTGTATTTTGATTTAAAATCAATCAGGTGCTTGGCTGATGAAACCTCCATTTTGTTGCTTTATTCTCTGGTTCATGGAAACCCATATTTTTTGGAGTATGTTTTGGTGCGAACAGATCTGGATACACTGGTACGAATCTTATATTTTCATTTTCATTTAAGGAATGGGTTTTGTTTAACTACTTCCAAGACCCTTTACCGGAAAAAAATGTAAATAATCTGTTAGAGAAAATATTCTATTAGTAGTTTTAGAGTCATTTCTTTTCCTATTATGTTTTAATAGGTGCCATTAATTATTTCCTGGCGTATTATTGCAAATCAGACGGTAGGAACCAAAAGTCCAAAACCATTGGAGGCTAAATATATATCAAATACTGGCAATAGAGGAAGGGTTTATTGTAGGACTATTTATTCTTATCTTGATAGTTTTGTGCTTTTTTTAGTTTTTATAATTATATTTTTTTAGCTGTAGGTGGGCTGAAGGTGGATGGGTAACACTTGAGAATACATGCGCATACTAGACATCTGCAGAATTTAGAGATCAAGTTATGATTGTTTCACTAGTTCAATACTGATACTGACCCTTGTGTGTTTTTCTGTGACATGCAGCTGATGCCCATGTTGGAAACACTATATAATGCTTCAAGAAAGACGCCCAATCACATTTACATGGTGCTGATTATACTTCTTATACTAAGCCAAGATTCATCTTTCAATGCCAGCATTCACAAACTGGTAAAAGATTGTTTTGATTTGTTCTCACAAGTTTATTTGGTTTAAGGTCCTATCTCAGATAATCATTATTTCTGCAGATTCTTCCTAGTGTTCCATGGTATCAAGAACGTCTCCTTCATCAAACTTCTCTTGGTTCCCTCATGATCATAATTTTAATTAGGACTGTGAAATATAACCTCTTTAAGCTACGGGTAAGACGTGATGCAGTTTTTTAGCTTGTAGTTTTGTGCAGCAGTATCTTGTTGTATCTACAATAATATAAGTATTTCAGAACTGTCCCCAAAATCTCCTTAAACAGAAAATTTAAAATTGTTTTTGACTTGGTAATATAAAGCTGATATGAATAAAGTGTTGTTACATTTGATTGATTTAGTATTTTTACAACTTATTTGGTTATAAGTATTTTGACATGTCTGTTGCAACAGGATATCTATCTCCACACGAATTGTCTTGCAATTTTAGCAAACTTGGCCCCACATGTCCACCGTTTGAGTTCATATGCTTCACAGCAGTTGGTTAGCCTTTTTGATATGCTTTCACGCAAGTACGTTACATGTATATTGCTTTGTACTTGAATCATGGGAAAGTTTCAGGATTTAGTTCTTTTTTCAATTTTGTTGTTTAATAATCTCAAACTTTAGGTACAATAAATTAGCAGAGGTTAAAAATGACAAGATGAATATGCCAGATGGTGTTGTAAGAGAAAGCATGCCCGATGATCCTGTAATAATTTTTCTCCACCGTTATTTATACGAGAATATATTTCTTGATTTTATTTTAATTGCACTGCTGTTCTTATTGATCCGTACATCTATCTATGCTGCAGTTAGCAGAACTCCATATATATACAGATTTTTTGAGACTTGTGCTGGAGATTCTTAATTCAATCCTAACTTATGCATTACCAAGGAATCCAGAGGTATCGTAAGTTGAATTTGATTACTAAAGAAAATATTGATCTTATCCAATGGCGGATCCAGCATAAGGAATTGGGGTGGGCCGTAGAAGTTCTTTTAAATCATAGTTTTTTCTTCTTAAGTTTATGTCTGTTTTATTTTTATTTAAACTGTTTCGATGGAGACAAGCTAGAATTTAATTATTTTATATGTTTTTATTTTTTAACACTGTTTGGGCAGAGACAGGCTGTTAGTGTTTTTTAATAAATCATAGAGGGCCACTCTTCTTTTGTCACTTGAACGGAGAGGGTGCGGCCAGGGCCTGTGTTGACCTTCTACCTCTGTGTGTGTATCCCTTGTTTTTCTTACTATGACTTTAACTTTCAGGTTATTTATGCAATTATGCACAGGCAGGAGGTGCTTCTACCTTTCAAGAATCATCCTCGATTTAACGAGCTGTTGGAAAACATTTATACAGTGAGTGGCTGAGAGCTCATCAGAGAATAATCCTAATTTCAGAAGCAATTTTACTTTGTAACTTTTAAACATATTAATAGGAAGCCTAATTTTTCCCCTTGCTTGGATTACAGGTGTTGGATTTTTTCAATTGCGGTATTGATGCTCAAAAAATGGATGATGATTGGTCTGTGGAAAAAGTGCTCCAAGTCATAATAAACAACTGCCGATCCTGGAGAGGTGAAGGCATGAAGGTATGAAGTGAATACTTGCACAAGTAGTTAACTTATTTTCTTTCTCATGTTTTATTATCTTATTTGTCCTGCATTTCGTTTTTTCTGGGAAGATGTTTACTCAATTACGCTTTACATATGAGCAAGAGAGTCGCCCGGAGGAGTTCTTCATTCCATATGTGTGGCAGTTGGTATTGTCTCACAGGTATGTTTCATTTTACAACATAATGTTCCAAGAAAACAACATTTGCTACTTTGCTTTCAAAATTACATCACAATACTAATATACTTAATATATACTGTAACTGCTATTTATTTTGTCTTACATTTGCCCCATATGAGTTCTCTCAATTTGTTATTTTTCGATGATTTTCACATGTTTCCATTGCAGTGATTTGGATTTCAATCAAAGCAGCATAAATTTGTTCCCAGTACCTGTAGAAGTAAGTGTGTTATCACCCATTGCTATAATGCTATTAGCCTTCCATTCGAATTCAATTTCCTTTATTCTTTTTGCGCTGCCCAATTTTTTTTATATTACTGCCTTAGTCTTATATGGTATGTTTCTCATATAAATAGTTATGAATCCGGGCCATATCACTGCATGTCTTTGCACAGATTGATTTCTACTTACTCTTACCAATTCTAGCTGAATGAAGAGATCTAACTCCAATTGCTTCCGATAGAGTATACTTATAACATTAGTGGGTTGTTCGAACTAAATGCAGGCTATAAACGATGGGTTGGAGGTGGAGAAAGTCCAAAATGGCGATCTGAAAGAACATCCACTTGAAGAATAGACGACCCGTGCTGTTAGAAATCAGTTCATATGTACATAATTTACATACAAAATTAGGGATTCTGAGTGTATAGGCTTTTTTCCGTTATTCTTTCTTCAATAATGAGATTTTTTTACCAATGTCACGCATAAGAGAAGAAGGTTCTCATATTTGTGATGCCATGTATAAATAAAAAAGCTTCAAATAGGTACAAGCACGAGTAGTTGCTGGAAATCTCTAAAGAAAGTAAGAAAGTAACTGTATAGTTTACCAAACAAGAAAAATGTTGAAAATGCAAACTTCATGAATAAAAATTATAAAATGTCTAATCTTTTAGATAAATTCATTGATCAAAATTTTGAATCGAGATAAATTGAATTTTATGAATTTTAAAGTTAAACATGTCCCATTAATTCAAATCAATTATCTTAGGAATAAATTGAATTTTATGAATTTTAAAGTTAAACATGTCACATTAATTCAAATCAATTATCTTAGGAATAAAATCTCCTTAAATTAATTAAGAAAAAAAAAATTGATTTAACATAGTGCAAATAAAAAAATAAACAATAGATAATGGATCGCCTAGATGACTCTACTAGATTGTGCCTCGTCTTTTCATGACCGCCTTACCTATTTAGGTGATTTTTTCGTGTATACATTGTAATTATATCGTTTTTTCGGAGAAATTCAGATTCGTCGACATGTTTTAAAACAAGCCAAATTAACTTTCAAAACTAAATATATATATATACAACTCACTTCAATTTCGTTCTATTTTTCTAATTATTTATTAATTAAAAAAAATTACTTATTTTTAAATATAAAAATATGTTATTTCTAATTTAAAATTATAACAATAATTTTTTTAAGAAAAATGAATAGTAAATTATTGTTTAAAATATATCAATATTAATCTCTATTTATAGAATATAAAAAAATATGAATTTTAGTTTAATTATAAATATTTTTTGTTTTATTAATATTATAAAATCTTAATTAATTATTAACAAAATTCAAAAAAAATAAAAAATGGACCAATGGCTTGTTGACCCATGTCACCTTTTTAAGTTAAAAAATTCAAATCGTGAGTTTAATTTCATTTTTTTTTTTAATTTCTCTTTCATCCTCATTTGAAATGAGGGAGGACTTTTTGGATGATCAATTTTTCTAAAATATTTTCAACTTGGGAGTATATACTATCTTAGTGATGTACAAGCTTATAAATTTCTCATCTCTTTGCCTGACTATTTATTTCTCTCATATTTGTTTTTGACGTTTGATCGAACTTCTTGTATAGTTAATTAGTTGTATGTATTCTTACATTTGATGGTAATTGACATTTGAGGAAAAAGTTTTTGGAATTGGATACGTATACTATATAAGAGAATTGCGGAAATAGTCCATGATTACACTTATTCATTCAAAAACAAGATAAAGATATGGATGTCAAATTCCAAATGGGGGTGTTCAAGTGCTTTATTTCTCTCATATTTGTTTTTGACGTTTGATCGAACTTCTTGTATAGTTAATTAGTTGTATGTATTCTTACATTTGATGGTAATTGACATTTGAGGAAAAAGTTTTTGGAATTGGATACGTATACTATATAAGAGAATTGCGGAAATAGTCCGTGATTACATTTATTCATTCAAAAACAAGATAAAGATATGGATGTCAAATTTCAAATGGGGGTGTTCAAGTGCGGTCTACGCCTAGCGCACACACGAGAGCGGGAGCTTGAATATGCACTAGAGAGCCTCATTCTAACTCAAAACCATATGGTACTAAGTAGGAGAAGATATGCACTAGAGAGCCTCATTCTAACTCAAAACCATATGGTACTAAGTAGGAGAACTCCCTAGGCTTATATCATAGACTCCCCTCTCACAATTATTCGATGTGGGACAACTCACAAGTGGCCTTCAACAATGGAGTATGGTTGAGATATATAGCATATATATGTTGGGGTTAGAGAGCTATTAATCTAACATTATTCTATTAATACTACATTACTTATTGATTACTAGTACTATTTTTTTAAAGAAAAGTCCTCCCGATTAAAGTTTTATAAAAGTTTTTCCCTTGTTCACACACACTAATATTCCCTTCCCCAATCCACACATTAATTAGAAGGTGGTTGTTAGATTTTGAAGTCACTCTCTAATATATACTCTTTCAACCCAAACTTAAAATTAAAATAGTTACACTTCCGGATCCGGATGGAGTATATATATATATATATATATATATATATATATATATATAATGACGATAAAAAATAAATAAAATATCAGTATACAATTTACTGTAAATAAAAATAATCAAGAATAGAGTAACCAAGTGGAAATTTCTATATATCGTCAATCTTAATTTTTCATAAAATTCATTTTTTAATATAACTAAAAATCATATAAAAAATAAAATAATTTTAATAAGAAAGAAACAAATCAAAAACCGGCAACTTTGCCGCGTGAACACTTAAAATTAACTTTCCCACATAAACACAATTAATTAACCCGAGTAGTGTGGACCATGAGTTGTACGCGCATGTAAACACTAACCAATTAACTAATGTATTCACGTTTTAACACTTAATTCCAATTCTCATTTTTCTTTTTGTTAACCGTCAATATCAAAAACAAATAAAATATTAAAAATCAATTCTCAATCTTGAAGTGCGTACGTTTCTAATGTTGTTATAAAAAGGGGCAAACGTTGTAGAAAATGACTAGCTTTATAAATTGATCAACTAAGCTATGCGGGAAATTTTCTTCTCCGCACTCAAAACTATATAAATGACTAAAATGCTTTAATTATTACAGAATAAACTAAATAGCGAGGAGTATTACATAACAAAAAGTTTAACATGCATATTTGTTTTTGCCATTTGAACTTCTTTTATAGTTAACAATCACACTAGTTAAATTGTATTGGGATCACCAAGGCTTCTTTTCCACTTTCTTATCGGGCGCGCCAAGTCCAGCAGAAAAGGTTAATTTTCAAGGTATTTAATTTATTTACTTTTATTTTGTTTTATTATTATTACAATTAAGATTGTGCGTCAACAACCCGAATGCATTTAGATGATTTTTTTTTTTTTTTTTACAATTTATTCAAATTTATTTTTTTGTTTGGAATTTAATTTAAAAGTTAAATCTTTGAATAATTTATTTTTTGTATTTTGGTGGGGCGGCGCCCAATTTCGATACTCTCAATTTTTGATAATTAAATTATACTACATGTTTTTATGATGTTTCGGTTCAACAAACTTTTTTTTTTAATTTCATTTCTGAATCAGTAAAGTTAATTAACGGAGTAAATTTTGAACGGGCGGGAGTTGTAAACAAATACGGTATTAAAAAACACAATCTACAAAATTAAACAACTAAAAGTGCATGTCGAACACGACCTCAAAAACTATTAATCTGATAATTAATTTATAATTATTTTGTTATTATTAACAACAAATCATTTTAATTATCAGAATTCTGAATGACTATTCACCCTGAAGACTTATCTACTGGACTTAATTGGACGGGTAAGTACTAAGTACTAGTACATAGTATACTGTATACATAATTATACCTTTTCTACTCATATTAATTATATCTTTTTAATTATTTTGTTTCTAAATTTTTGATTCAGGCCTAATATTAACTATCACATTGGCTCTCTCACCTGTGTGCTGTGTAAGTAAATTAATAATTTGTTATTTCATTTTTATTTAACATTTAGTCGAACTACAAGATATATATGAATATTGACGGTAAGTGGTAATTAATTAAGTGATTTACCAAGAGATTTGAGTCATCGGTAACTAAACGTAAGATTTTGAGTACTAAAAAATTAATGAACAAAAAATATGTTTTCGTAAGACGAATTTTTTAACATTCAAAGTCCATGTGTTAGTATATAAATTGATATTAATTAGTATAAAATATTAGTTATTTGTAAAAATTAGGAATTGACCTTTTTAATTTTTTATTTTCAAAAAAATCAAAATTATTAGAAACCACTCTACTACTAAGTTTAATTTTATTAAAATTCCATGTATATAATAATAATAATAATAATAATAATAATAATAATAATATAATTTATTTTACTAATTTTTGTATTTACAGTTTTTTTTAGTGTCAAATAATTAACTTATATACATTGAACAATAATACTTGATTATTTCATGCAAAATCAAATAAACACAACCCTTTTTATAAGTTGATTTTTAAGTTTTGTTTTATATTTTTATAGGAGGATATTTCGTGATGTATTATTTGCGCGATCTACGACCGGATATAAAGTAGAACCGTATGTACTCGAACTGCTATCATCTCTAATATGGATATATAGCGGTTGTCTAAATGTTGATGGATTTGTAATAGCATCCGATGCATTTGGATGTATCATGCTCACAGCATATTTATACATTTACATTACATGTCCGCCGAAGAATAATCAGGTAATCAATTATTCTAAAATATCATTAATATACTGTATTACGTACTCTTATAATTTATAACCAAATAGTAGTGTTAATCAAAATGTTTGTAAAAATGTTGTTTTCAGATCTTTGCCAGACGATGTGTGATTATTTGTTCAGCATGCGCCACGGGTATTATATTCATAACATTTTTCGTGTGTTCAACTTATGAGTTACCGGCAGTGGTGGAATTGGTAGCAGAGGCAATCACGTTGTTGACTTTTGGCGGCACCATCAGGAGCACGGTAAGTAATATATATATATATATATATATATATATATATATATATATATATATATATATATATATATATATATATATATATATATATATATATATATATATATATATTAATTGTAGCTCAAATTTAAATATTTGCAGTATCAAGTTTACAAGGATAAATCGAGTATTAGACACATGCCATTTCTTATGGCATGTGTTTTAACCGTTAACGGTTTATTCTCTGCTATAGGTGCAACTTTAGAGTTCAAACATTATTTGAATGTAAGTAAAAATTAATATTATTAAAATTAATTATAAAAATATTGTTATAATTATTAAAATAAACTTTATTTTCATTCCTCTTAATTGCATGTAGCTGGGATATGCTTTTGGGACTATAGTGGCCGCAATTCAGATAATCGTGTACTTAGTAGTGTGGTACGTAAACTTCAATATTTTTATTTTTATTTATAAATGTTTTATTTAATTTTTTTTTATCATTTTGTTTTAAGGTTAAAAGAAAACATTCACGCTCATACTACTCCGATTGCACCCATACCGACTGATCAACATGTCATACTGACAATTGCTACACGCCTACACCAGATACGATCGAATCGTCAACGGTGTAGAAAGATGTTTTGGCATTTGAGCCGCAGTACAAGGTTAAAAGAATGCACGAAGAGTTGCTGATGGAAGAAAACGGGCTTGCACTTTTATCCTTTTTATTGTGTTTGAATAAATTGTAAGATGGGTAGTTTAGTAAATTGGTCTTATGCTATATATACATATGATGTCGTATTGTAGCATTGAATAAGTGAAATGAACACACGGAGAATTCATTTCTGTTTACCAAATTAAATATTTATATTCTTATTTTTTTATATCTGCAAAATAAAGAGATAAATGATAATAAAACTCTTTTTCACATCTAAATATAAAAATAGGTATTTTCTACATTAATTGTCCAAATTACACTCAATTGTTGTTAGACATTGTCAGATGAACGACATAGTCTTGGTCTCTTGGATGAACGGATTCCTCTACCCAGACTATTGCCTCATATGTATTGATAAAAAGTCCAAAAATACACCGAATTGGATAAATTGAAAAAGAACTTCGTACAAATAACATGCCCAGAGAATAAGTCTTACACTCTAAATTATCAAAATTCTAACCAACGTCGATGCAGGTGATATCCACAAAATCAAAGTCCATAAACAACTTAAATGAATCAAATATCAAAGATCTGAGATCTTCTATGGTGCACTACAATTGTCGTATACACACGTCTTCTTCCCAAATAATTTTTTCTCCCCCGTCGACGCCGACCCTCCCTTCGCCGCCGCTGGGTCCGCCTGACCAGGCCCAATCCCCGCTCCTTCTGATGGAACTGTCCCAACTGCGGAATCCATGGCCGATGACTCCACCACGCCGCCGTCAAATTATATATGACATCTCGCGAGTATAGTCGGAATTGATTGAGATGATTGAGATTGAGATTGAGATTTTGATTTTGTATTTGTTAATATGAGAATATTTTAGTCCTTTGAGGTAAAAAATATAGTTTTTAATATAGACCTAAATAAGAGTTTTGTTATCTTCTAATAGGTATATAGACTAATTGACCTATTTCCCCTAAAACAAAAGAAAAATATCTTATTTTATTAAAAATAAAGTTATGAAGCTAGTATAGTATTATATAATATAGTAATTGTGAAATTCAATTCCAAGGATGAGCTAGTGTGACATCTCTTGAAGATGAATATGTAGAGTGATATATGCCATCGTTGCTTGCCTCCCAATAACATGTATAGTTCTTGCAGTAACTTGGTTTCAAGTTTATATTAAAAACATCAAAAGCAATATCTTTCCCATTCTATTTAAATCGACAAAAGAACAGAGTTCTAAGGGCTAAGCAAAATGTGAAGCTAAATTCTTGACCGGTAGTGAGAGTGTGGTATCCTTTCTCTTGAACCAGATGCACAATGCAAATTTAACGGTGCAGAACTTGAAAGCGAAATATTATTCACAACACAAACCGTTGTTTTTTCTAGAAAACAACCTTTTATTGATATTGTTGCTTGAAATGAAAATATAAATATGATAAGCAATTGTAAATTTAAACACATAGCCATGACGATTGTATAATTTGATATTTTCTATTTCAAACTTAGACTTTAGATATATATTACAATGTCTTTACTTTGCTTCTAATTTATATAAGAAAATTGGTGAATAATTGCAATTAAAATCTAATTACAAAAACAAAATTTTAAAATAAAAAAAGCAATATATATACATACTTTTGCAAATATATAATAAATTTTGGCAATTATTGTTAAATTACAAGAATTTTGCAATTATATTAAAATTTGACAAATATTACAATTTACTTTTTTATTTTAAAATAATTTTTTTTAATATTCATTGTGTCAGAATGTTTAAAGATTTCATTTGGATTTAATATCAATTTATTTTAATTTTGTTCACTTCAGTTCTTTGTTTTAATTCAGCTCGATTAAGTTTGTTTCAAAATAAATTAAATTAAAATAATTAAAAAGTAATCCAAGTCAATAATTTAAGATTGTAATTCAGTTCGATTAAGTTTGTTTCTTAATAAATTAAATTAAAATAATTAAAAAATAATCTAAATCAATAATTTAAGATGTACAATCCAGATAATGATTTTATTTTTATTAAAGAAAACTGAAAAAAATATTATTCAGTTCGACTTTGATCTATTAGGTTCAGTTAAAATTCATTCGGTTTAGTTCAAAATCAATTCAGTTGAGCCGATTTCGATCCAAAATAACATCATATTTCTTTTGTACCGGAAAGTATAGAAGAATTAATGTAATTGGGATTATCAACGACACAATTTATTTACACTTTCAATTTTACTTTCTACCGGATTAGTTCACACCCTTCAAATAATTTAATTTCTTAGCGCACTTTCCCTATATTACCCTTATAATAATCAATTTGAAGTTAGTTAATTTATGCTATCCTCCCTTCGCCGCCGCCGCTGGGTCCGCCTGACCAGGCCCAATCCCCGCTCCTTCTGATGGAACTGTCCCAACTGCGGAATCCATGGCCGATGACTCCACCACGCCGCCGTCAAATTATATATGACATCTCGCGAGTATAGTCGGAATTGATACGCTTTTCTTTTTTTTCATAAGAGACCGTAATGTTAGATGATTGAGATTGAGATTTTGATTTTGATTTATTTTGATTTTGTATTTATTAATGTGAGAATATTTTAGTCCTTTGAGGTAAAAAAATATGGTTTTTAATATAGAGGTGTAAATAAGAGTTTTGTTATTTTGTAATAGGTATATAGACTAATTGACCTATTTTCTCTAAAACAAAAGAAAAATATCTTATTTTATTAAAAATAAAGTTATGAAGCTAGTATAGTATTATATAATATAATAATTGTGAAATTCAATTCCAAGGATGAGCTAGTGTAGCATTTCTTGAAGATGAATCTCTAGAGTGATATATGCCATCGTTTCTTGCCTCCCAATAACAGTTATAGTTCTTGCAGTAACTTGGTTTCCAGTTTACATTAAAAACATCAAAAGCAATATCTTTCCCATTCCATTTGAATCGACAAAAGAACAGAGTTCTATGGGCTAAGCAAAATGTGAAGCTAAATTCTTGACTGGTAGTGAGAGTGTGGTATCCTTTCTCTTGATCTCCAGATGCACAATGCAAATTTAACGGTGCAGAACTTGAAAGCAAAATATTATTCACAACACGAACCGTTGTTTTTTTTAGAAAACAACCTTTTATTGATATTGTTGCTTGAAATGAAAATATAAATATGATAAGCAATTGTAAACTTGAACATCTAGTCATTGATATTTTTCTATTTCAAACTTAGATTTAGATATATATTACAATGTCTTTACTTTGCTTCTTATTTATATAAGAAATTTGGTGAATAATTGCGATTAAAATCTAATTACAAAAACAAAATTTTAAAATAAAAAAAGCAATATACTTACATACTTTTGCAAATATATAATAAATTTTAGCAATTATTATTAAATTACAAGAATTTTGCAATTATATTAAAATTTGATAAATATTATAATTTACTTTTTTATTTTAAATTTTTTTTTTAATATTCTTGTGTAATGTTTAAAGATTTCATTTGGATTTAATATCAATTTATTTTAATTTTGTTCACTTCAGTTTTTCGTTTTAATTCAGCTCGATTAAGTTTGTTTCTTAATAAATTAAATTAAAATAATTAAAAAATAATCCAAATCAATAATTTAAGATGTACAATCCAGATAATGATTTTATTTTTATTAAAGAAAATTGAAAAAATATTATTCATTTCGATTTTGATCTATGGTTCAGTTAAAATTCATTCAGTTTAGTTCAAAATCAATTCAGTTGAGCCGATTTCCATCCAAAATAACATCATATTTCTTTTGTACCATCCAAAATAACATCATATTTCTTTTGTACCGGAAAGTATAGAAGAATTAATGTAATTGGAATTATCAACGAACACAATTTATTTACACTTTCAATTTTACTTTCTACCGAATTAGTTCACACCCTTCAAATAATTTAATTTCTCAGCGCACCCTCCTTATATTACCCTTTTAATAATCAATTTGAAGTTAGTTAATTTACGATATCCTCCTTTCGCCGCCGCTGGGTCCGCCTGACCAGGCCCAATCCCCGCTCCTTTTGATGGAACTGTCCCAACTGCGGAATCCATGGCCGATGACTCCACCACGCCGCCGTCAAATTATATATGACATCTCGCGAGTATAGTCGGAATTGATTTGCTTTCCTTTTTTTTTTCATAAGAGACCGTAATATTAGATGATTGAGATTTTGATTTTGATTTATTTTGATTTTGTATTTATTAATGTGAGAATATTTTAGTCCTTTGAGGTAAAAAAATATGGTTTTTAATATAGATGTGTAAATAAGAGTTTTGTTATCTTGTAATAGGTATATAGACTAATAGACATATTTTCCCTAAAACAAAAGAAAAATATCTTATTTTATTAAAAATAAAGTTATGAAGCTAGTATAGTATTATATAATATAGTAATTGTGAAATTCAATTCCAAGGATGAGCTAGTGTAGCATTTCTTGAAGATGAATCTCTAGAGTGATATATGTAATCGTTTCTTGCCTCTCAAGTGGCGCTAGAAGGAGATCAGGTTTTACGCATCGGAGTTAGAGGTTCAACCGGCGACAAAAATGGCAGACGAGAAGGAAGGCGCGACGGCATCCGACGACTCTGTTGATTCCGGCAGGCGGCGCGACGTCAAAGGCAAATCGGCTATCGAGGATCCCAACGCTCTGGCGGCTGATGTAGATCCAGAACCCGTCAACCGTGACGTGCCACCGCCAACAATCCAGATTGTCGATGAGGACAGCCCCGCCGGCGAACATGCAGAGACCGATCTGCAGACATATTCTCAGGTAAGAACTCCTTTTGAAAGGATCTTAGAAAAACACAAGCTGCTCTGAAGATGGATTTTCACTTTCTTTACTATGAAATCTCCGTTTATACAAGAAGGCGAACATGTATAGTTTATTAAATTTTACTATTATTTATCTCAATGTCATCTTGCTTACTTTTTTTATAACAATGAAAAAAAAACCTTCACGAAATCATATATTTATATCGGGAATTCATGGGTGGGCCTCTTTGCTAGGCCGAAATCCAATCAGAAGAGATGGTAGCACTAAAAATGCTATGGATGTCCTTTTTGTTTTTTTATTACAATCCACAATGTTATGACTTAATTTTTTTTATTTTGCCTTATTCATACATTGAATATTTTGTAACATGTCTTATAGTGTGAGACGGGCGTCACTAGTATATATATATTTCTTCACTAATTTGTAAAAATATCATCAAAATTTTGCATTACAAATGACACTTTGGATTCTGCTTGGACGAAACGATTCTTGACGTATTGAAATTATCGAGCATCTTCATAAGATGCTCGGCGAGCCTTCTATTTCGTTCACAAACCGAGCTCGAAACTGTATATATCAATTTAATTTTATTTTCAAACATTCGATAAGGTCAATAATCAATTCGGTTAAACTTGTTTTTACGTTACGGTACAAGTCAACAATCAAAATCAAAAGTTTAATTCTTTATATGGTAAATGGTTTATATAGTGATTGATTTTATTTTTCTTTAGTAGGTTGAAAATAATTTTTTTATTTCCATAGAAAGACTTGGAAAATACTAAAAAAAAAAATTACATCTGTCTTGCCATGTCATCCACATGACGCGCTACGATGGCCAATAAAATTTCTCCACGTCACTATTGTACACCGAAAAAAATAATTAAAAAATCACATTAAAAGAGAATCGGAAGACTCTAGTCATTGTCAGTCAAATTCTTCGAAAGAATATCCCCATTCATCTTCGCCGTGACACGGAGAGGCCCGATTGAGGTATACAATAGATGGTGACGAGGCGAGAAACGATCCGGTGCGGGTGGGCGCTGTACGCCCTTCTCGGCCTCCTGCTTTCGAGCACCGTTAGCCGCTCGTCGGCGCTATCGCTGAACGTGATAAGCGAAGAGTGCATATCCGAATACGTGATGTTCGATGGCGATACCGTCTCCGGGGACTTCGTCGTCGACGACCAATCGTATTGGAATTCCAAGCACTCCGACATTGATTTCACTGTATTCCACTCCCCTTTCTTATGCATCATATGCCGATCTGTTTTTGTTTTTCTAGATAACAATTTGGGTCTTTTTTAGATTAAATTGAATTTAATTCTTCTGTGAATTTTGGTTTAGGGTAAAATTAATTGTGAATTGATTAATTAATCTGATTTTTAAATGTAGAGTGAATCAGTAATTAAAAAAAAATTAGCAGCTGAAATTAATGTGTGTGTGTATATGTTCCTGAGAAAACAATTTTTATTTTCTGTATCTGTTTTTGATGTGAGGATTGAATGTGGTTTTGAGCAATGTATTATTTTCCATGGGGGCTTAATTATCACATTGTTATTTTTGTCGATATTTTCGATATTTTAACGCCTAACCGTTGCTTAAAGTAGTTAATATTTTGGATTACTTCGTTATAATGTATTCGCTCCTGATGTATGTATACGTATGTATGTGTGTGAATAGGTGACGTCTCCCGGAGGCAATGTCGTGCACTCTTTGAAGGAATCATCTGGGGAGAATTTTGAGTTTAATGCCACCGAAGCTGGAATGTACAAATTCTGTTTCCACAATCCTCATTCTGTTCCACAACATGTCTCTTTCAGTATTCACACAGGACATATTCCCAGCCAACACGACCTGGCCAAAGATGGTTCGACTAATTTCTTTTTGCTTGCTTCTAAAATTTGCATTTTTTGTCGGTTTTAACATGATATTTTATCTACAGAACATTTGGATCCAATTAATGTCAGAATTGTTGAACTAAAGGAGAAACTGGAATACGTTACCATATTGCAGCATTATCTGAAAGGAAGAGAGACTCGTCACCGCCACAGTAAGAAACATGCATCTCCTTGATATGTATATCTTGAAAATTTCGGTTACGTTTTATAATATTTTTAACCGAGTTTTTTTTTTTGATGCAGCCAATGAGGGCACTAGCAAACGAGTGATATTCTACACGGTTGGAGAGTACCTCCTGCTTGTTGTTCTGAGTTTGGTGCAGGTTGCTTACATACGTCGCTTGTTCAGCAAGTCATTCGTGATTGGTCGTGTTTGATGAAACAGCGCTGAAGGAAAATTATACAGGGTCCAAAGTAATGTTATATTTTGATGGTGTGGGCTGATCTGAATTTGACATATACATGAAAGATTAATTTTATTTATTTACAACACTTCAATGGTTGTGTTGTGTTTTTCTATTTGCTTCTAAGGATACATTCGTCTTAAAATAAATACAAACAAATTTTGTGGAGTAATTAGTTTTAAAAAAAAAAAAAAAAAAAACTTACAGAGAAATACAGTAGGTCGTTTTAGGCTTACCATGTAATTGGGCCACAAATCTTTTGTTGGGTCAAGATAGGGCCCAGAGTCAGATAAGCCCAAAAAGTTATTGGACTTTCATCAACATCAAATGATCATTCACAGAAGGGCATTTGCGTACATTTCTCTCGATATCCCCATTCCCCACCAACGTTTTTTTCTCACCATTTCTAAACACACTGAAAATCAAGTACATCTTTTTTTTCTTCTTCCTCCATCAAACGAAAAAAAATTAAAAATGCTGGCAGTTTTCGAGAAAACGGTGGCGAAAAGCCCCGATGCGTTGCTCCAAAACCCGCAACCCGAACCCGTTTTCGCCCTGAAAGATGGATTCTTGGCGACCCATTTCTCGTCCGCTCACCCTGCCTCCGTCGTCATCAACCTCGCTTCGTCTGGTTTCATGGCGTACTCGTCTGATCGCCAGAGCCCTCTCTTTCCAAGGTTCTGTTTGGCCTCGCATTTTCCGTCAATTTTCACCTTTGATCTCTGTTCCTTTTCGATTATAAAATTCTGTTATTTTTGGAATTAGGGTTAATATTTTTTGTCATTTGTTTTTAGATCTTGCAATAGCTTTGTATGTTTTATCTCCTAATTTTTATTCTATTATGTATACAAATTAGCATTTTCAAATGAATTATGTTGTGTGTGTGATCAATCAATGCCAAGTTTTGTTTCTTGATTAATTATTGGTGTTCAGATTCTATTTATCACCTTTATTCTCGTGTTTTCCGTGGTGTATTGAACGTACGATCCGAGACTTTTGAGACGTGTGCAGCATTGAGTTTGTGGTAAGTTTTTGATATATCTTTTACGCATGTTTTCACAGGCTCTTTGCAGTTGTGGACGATATATTCTGCTTGTTTGAGGGCCACATTGAAAACGTCGCACACCTTAAGCAGCAGTATGGATTAAACAAGACGGCGAATGAGGTCATCATTGTGATCGAGGCTTACAGGACTTTGAGGGACAGAGGTCCTTACCCTGCCGATCAAGTCGTGAGGGATATGCAAGGGAAATTCTCTTTCATCCTGTTTGATGGTGCTTCCAAAGCCACATTTATTGCCTCTGTGAGTTTTCACTCCGTTTTGTCTTTGCACACATGAATCCTTTATTTTTATTTAAGCTTTGCAAGGTGTATCTTTTATTCAGTGTCGTTATCGAGGTTTATTACAAGAAGTTCATCACAATAATTTTACAAATATGAAGTGGTTAGTGTAATTGTGTAAAGGCAAAATAACTTATGTAATTTTTGAAGTTGTTTTTGATCTAAGTTCATCCGCAAGGGCGTTTTTGTCAATCAATACCCTTTTTGTGTAATGATCCTCTTCTTATTATGTTTGAGTTGTTTAATCGGGTAACTGTGGTACAGGATGCTGACGGCAGTGTGCCCTTCTTCTGGGGAACTGATGGTGAAGGCCACCTCGTTGTTTCTAATGATGTAAATGTCGTGAAGCAAGGTTGTGGCAAATCTTTAGCTACATTTCCCAAAGGTTTGTTATCGTTGTTGTCTTTGTTTAAATATCGATGCTTTCATTTCCTCGTATATAGTTATTGGTCCTTTTGAATTTGCATCATTATTTTTTCCTTTTCAAATTGGAAATTAATGTTGACTGAAATATGATAACGCGAGACAGCTAACTGTTGTGGACATGAATTATAAAGTTGGGAGCTTTATTTTTTTTTCAGGATGTTTCTTCACGTCTTCAGGAGGCTTGCGTAGTTACGTGCATCCAGTGAACGAGCTGAAGACTGTGCCGAGAGTGGACAGCTCGGGTGAAGTGTGTGGCCTGGCCTTCAAGGTCGATGAAGGAACTCGCAAGGAGAAAACCGGAATGCCTAGAGTTGGAAGTGACGTCAACTGGTCTAAAGACTACTGAAATAAATTTTGAAAAAAAAAAAAAACACCAAAACTCCGTTTTACCTCCGCTCGTAACATCAAGGCCCTTGGTTATTATTATTATTATTATTATTATTATTACTACGAGGCCTTGAGTTTTTGTCTTTACTCGTTTACGTAATCCCCAACTTAACACTCTGTGCTACCAAGCAAAATAAGCCTGTGAATTTGTAGGTTTCGACACGTGTTGTCGGATGCCCGATTGTTCTCAACAGTCTTGATTTGTTTCTTGCTTTTGTATAATTTGCATTTGCTGTAATGAAATGAACCTTGTTCTTGAAACAGGAATATTTTCATGGGTTCTGTACATAATAACTAAATTTTGCAGGGGCCATAAAGTGAATTGAAGCATCTTCCATTCATCGTCATCATCATTAAAACACAAAACAAAAACAAAAGAAAGAGACATGGCAGTCATTATCTGATGCTCTGCCTCACAGTTGTCTGATTTTTTTTTTTCCCTTTACATATTTGCAGTAGTGCCCCAGAATGAATGTGGTGCCACATTTTAGTTTATTGCAAATAAAGCCCCTCCACTTAATAGTATTTATACATTTAGAGTAAAAAACTCCCCACAGCAATATGTGTGCATTACTACTGTCTGAGGAGGCAGAGGACCACCCTACTTACTCTCTACTACTAGTCTACAATTTACACTTTACTATTTTACCCCTGCCTTTTGTTCTACTTGACGATCACTTCTCACTTAAAAAGACATTATTACCCTTTATATTTTAATTAAAAAGTCAACATTTACTAACTATTTTTCTTAATTTTCGTGCTCGGAAAAGTATGACTACTACTTCACTGGCAAGTCATAAAACGACATACCGATACAATGTTAGAATGTCGTCGGTATGCTAAAAGTCTAAAAACTTCGAGATGCTTTAGTTATGTTTTACTTCTCTCGGTGTTGTAGTATATTTTCGATATACCGAATATCGGGATACTTTTGCTATAATTTACATTTTACGATTTTACCCCTGCCTTTTGATCTACTCGACGATCACTTTTCACTTAAAAAGACATTATTACCCTTTATATTTTGATTAAAAAGTCAACATTTACTAACTATTTTTCTTAATTTTCGTGCTCTCAGAAAAGTATGACTACTACTTCACTCGTACGAGAGGACGTATTTAATTTTTCCAACCTAGGAAGAGTGGGGATCACTGGCAAGTCATAAAATTATGCTTTATGGAATTACTTGTAAGCTGCAGAATTTTGTATGGAAATCACATGCATGTCTGCAACTAGAAAGACAAAAAAGGGTACCCCGAATGGGCAATTTTGTTCTTTACAAAGGATCTCTTTTAATTTTGCAAGTGGTACCCAAAGGGGCAGTTTCGGCATCTTCTTTACAGCTTAAATATTACTGTAATTTTTAGTGTGCATGTAAATTTTACTCTGGAGAAATCGACGAGATATTCACAATCCTGCTGAGGGGTGTGTGAGGATGATTTATGATCACATTATACATCCATGATCCAGCTGGCTCTGATGGATCGATGGAATTAAGGAAAACGAAAATTAAGAATGCCTTAAAAAAGACAGCTCTTTCGTTTTCCTCTTTTATGTGAATCTTGCAATCCATGGCTTACAAACAAAATTAGCCATTGAAAGACACTGGGCATCATAAATTCAATGGTCCCCAAAAGATGCTCCAAAAATCATTATATACTAGAATTGATAAACGATCGATTCTTATCGAACAATATTCATACATGTCGAATATTAGTAGTATAAGTTAGTTAACAAACACATTATTAATATTCCACACTTTAATCTCACTGATCATGTGGAACCTAACTATGGACCAGTACTACTGATTGATTCGGTCGAACCAGTTATGCTTGAACCGGTTACTCGTTCGAATCGATTCGTTCGATTTTCGATCTTGCTCTGCATGGTGGAGGGGCGTGACAATATTCAATTTAATTGCATCTGTATATATATGGACCACCCTATAGCTAGCTAGCTAGGTCTATTATTAATTATCTTTTCTAATTATAAAGTAATAATTAATTCTATGCTTTATCATTTCTATATAATTTTTTAAATTCTTCACAATTAATTAGAACCTTAATAATGGTCTAAAATCATAATATATAATATAGTATATAATATATATAATAAAAATGAGTGTGTATAGGACTTGGACCTCTATTTATACCCTCAATAGGTCACTCCTTCCTTTACGTATAAAAAAAGAACCCTAATACACACACTCTCTCTCACAAAATTTTACAATGAGTTTGTTTTATTTAATTTGTAATTTTGTAGTTCGATCAAGCCGCGTGCATTGGCATTGGTTAAAGCTGCCAGCGTGATCTAAACCTTTCTCGATCGTTTTGTTACGGTTGAGGAAAGATCAACTAGATCACGTTGGTATCTTTATTCGATGTCGTATGCACGAAAACAAATTAAAAAACTCTACCCATTGTTTTCTTTGTAATTAAGGGTTAATCGATCTCAAGGTATATATGCAAATCTTGACGTTCTCGAGAATTTAAGCCGTTTGTATATTAGGGTTGTGCATTTATTTATTTATTTTTCTATATACAATTTCCATAATTTTCAGGATTTTTTTCTTATGCAAACAATATTTTCTTGTTTGGCATGATTTCTGGTTAACCCTAATTTCGCGTTTGCAATTTTTTTCTTCTTCTGAATTACGATTTATTTATTATTTACAAAATAATTGAAAACCCTTTGTGTTTTTTTCATTTCAGATCTATATTATAATATATGTATATATACACACACTCTAGTTTGTAATATACGTGTGAGTTGGATCGATATGTATGGCAAGTTCGATTATGATAGAATTCATATTTTTTCAATTATAATTTTTCAAGGAAATTAAAAGATTCCAATAATTACAATTTTCATATATACAAAATATGAATAATATATATGGATCATCTTTTGTCACCGTCATCAATTTTCTAGGGTTTGATGTGGGTTGATTTTTAACCTCAACAAAGTAATACTAGTACTCATTTATTAATAAATGTGCTTTTGACGATTTTGCAATTAAGTGAAATATTATATTATATTCATATAATAATGTGATGTTAATTTAAATATTTTCTCAAATGTAGTTTATTTATTTATTATTAATTATTATACATAAACTGTTTATTATCTTTAATACTGTACTAATTAAGAGATGCCTGATTAATTAAGCAGGCATTGAAGGTTGTTCTAGCCCATTGATTTTGGGCTGGGATAAATTTGGTCTGGGCTCGTCTGTCAATCCCAAAGTTCGTTTCGGCAGGCCCAACCGGTAATAGGACTAATATATGTTGTACTAACCAGTAATCAATATTCATTATTAATGTATTTACATTTAATTATCATAAATTAATGTTTCCCACATCAATAAAAAAATTTAACCGATTAATTAATTAAGCTCAAAGCTGTCTATGGGCCGAAAGAACATCATCATACTGTATATGTAAGCTTTGAGCCACCCCTCAAAAGCATCTTTATTCAGTTTAACTCAAATTGCATCATTACATAATATCAAATGTAAATATATTACAATGTAAAAGGGATCAAAATTCCTTGCTTATTTGTCGTCTGAATTTTTTCGGGTTGTAAATAAACAGTTTACTGTATAAGATTCGATCTACCCGATGGGTTAATTGTTGCGGTTAACTCAATCGACTTATACCATGTTTTCGTTTTGACAGTAATCTTACATGATATGCCAAAGCAACGAAATATCGAAAGCCTTGTTCTTGTACTTTATGCAAATACAAGTAGTTGTAGTAATCATGTATCAACACTCTGTCATTGCACACACTTTCTTAATTGTTGCATATATAGTGTAATGTAAGATTAATATAGTAATCATCATCATACTATGATTTATTTATTTCATTTTGAAAATACTTACAATTAATTAACTATTAATTCAGCTCATAAAGTTAAGCATAAAAGGCTAAGCTGATTTCAAAAAACAGATTGAACTTTTCAAAAAGAAACCATGGGAAATCAGAACACATCAGGGATAGCAACGACGACGAGTGAGACACCCGAGATCGCACGAGTCGGTTCTACGCATGATCAAGAAGCAGATTCTCACCAAGGCTCAGAAGCTGCTGAAAATGGTTAATTAGTGAATCTGTATTTATTTATTTATTTTCGCGTTTTTTGCTTTGACTTATTGAAGCTAAAATCGAATAGACTGTTTTTACTTGTATGTTGAAATCTTCAGAAGTTTCGGAGGAAAAAAACGAGGGATCTGTGAACGACGAGGACCCTGAAACTCAGACAAACGACTTGCCGGTTGGCTCGATCGTCGATGAAATGCAAGATCAACCATGCACTTTAAAAGGTTAGTTACGATATTTTGTAAGGCCCTCGTCTATCGTAGGAAGATCACTATGAAATGTTTCGAAAATGTATAAATGTTCACTATAAAATGTACTCGTACTTAAAATGATTCATATCATATATATTTGGTCATCAAAATCGAAGAGAATGTCTGATACTTTTCAATATTTTCGAGACATTTCGTACAATTTCAGCAAGAACGGAAAAAAAATATACACTCTATGTTTCGTAACAACAGAACTATGAGAAGTTAGCTAACTAACTCAATCTCTCCACAGAGGAAATGCAGACGAGTGAAATCGCCAATCCAGAAGACTCTCATTCGCTTGTCGAATCTTCCGATATTACCTCAGAACCTCGGGAAGATCATGATGTAATTTTAGAGTCGACGGTCGAAAGTCTATTTCCAGCTGACGATTCCAAGATGATTCAATCCGATGAAACGGACAATGAAGTTAAAATTGGTCTTCCAGACGAGAAAGCCCCTCCAGAGGACAACCACATACCATCCGACGAAACAATACTTGAAAATGCAACAAAAACACAAGAAAACGAATATCCTACATCAGAAGTTTGTCGAGTCGAGCTGAGGAAATTTCCGAGCTTTGATTTTGGGCTTGACCGTACTCCATTGTTGTATAAAGACAACACCGGGCCCACAGCTAGAGCTCTAGAGGAGAAGATGATGATCAGAATGGAAATTAGAAGCAACTCGGAAAGCTCGACAAGGGATGATTTATCACTCAACCAACCGAATAAAGATTCTGTTTCTGATAAGGAGAAAGGGATTGCCTTAGAGGGCTCGCCTTGTTCGAAAAAAGGAAGCGATAAACGAAAACCGAGGTCTTCTTCTTCTTCTCTTTTTACTACATGCATGTGTTGCACTGCATTAATCAACTAATAAATTACATATATTAAAAAGAAAAAAAACCAAAAAACTATATCTTGAGTTTGTTTTGATGATTGTTCTCGGGTTTGTTTGTTTGGTTTTTCGTTTTTTACAAGTTGTTCTTTTCCTCCGATACTTGGAAGAAGAAAGTGAGATGTTTTTCCTATGTAACATCGTTCGTTTTATCAAGAATGTTATCGAATTTTCGTGTGGATTAATGATTCTGCCAACTGCGACGAATTTTCAAGATACAAGAGTATAATTTATTGCTCGATTCATTGTAAGAATTCTTACGACACACGGTAAACACACAAGTAATGAAATGAATGTGGGGCAGCTAAACAGAAGAATGAAAAAAAAGATCGATCGATCGAAAAGGCTCAATGTGACATTGTTTTCTAACCAATAGTAGTCATCATCTTGACAAACTCATCATAGTTCACTTGTCCATCTCCATCCAAGTCAGCTTCTCTGATCATCTGCTCGACCTCCTCGTCCGATAGCTTCTCGCCTAGGTTGATCATCACGTGCCGAAGCTGCCAAAAACATCATAAACAAACATTTTTAATTTTTTGTAAAATAAAAAGAGCCAAGTGCATTGCATGAGATATGTGAAGCAGAGAAAGTCCTGCACATAAAAAAATACAGTTGACCAATTGAAAATAGGTGACATGTACAGCTGTAGGAAAAATATAAATTAAATAAATTTAAATAATATTAGTATTTTTTATCATAAGATTTGGTCTCACCGAGGTACACATATGGTACATATAACATGAAGATGTGCACAAATACTAGTTGAAACAGAGTTTGTATCGATAAATTAATCGCATATACAACCCCTAATGTTCGATCAATTTACAAAAGAGGTCAAACATCAGGGGTGGTTTTGCAATTAAACAAACCCCAGTAGCTGATATTTGTAACCATTTTTACAAAGATGGTACATGAAACAGAGTGTATAGTGATAATTAATTGCAAATACGACCCTAATTTTTGATCAATTTACAAAATAGGCCAAACATCAGAGGTGGTTTTGCAATTAAACAAACTTTAGTGGTTGAATTTGTAAGTTGTAAACATTTTTTCAATATTAGTACATGAAGATGTACACTAATTACTAGCTAGTTTAATCAATTGCAAATAAGACTCCTGATGTTCGATCTATTTTCGAAACAGGACGAACAACAGGGGTGGTTTTGCAAATAAGACAAACCTCGGTGGCGGATATGTAACCGTTTTGGTCCTTGTCGAACACTTTGAAAGCCTCTTTCAGCTCCTCCTCTGCATCGGTCGCCTTCATTTTCTTGGCCATGAGGTTCAAGAACTCTGCAAATTCGATTGTCCCGTTTCCGTCAGAGTCGACCTCGTTGATCATGTCGTGAAGCTCTTCCTCGCTCGGATTCTGATCCAACGACCTTATCACAGTGGCCAGTTCCTCTGCAGTGATGCAGCCTGCAGTTTCGTTCGATATATCCGAATAAATGTTTAGCAATAGTAATAATATAATAAATGATCAATTAAAATTATATTAATGCATAATCACTAACCATCTCCATCTTTATCAAAGAGACTAAAGGCTTCTTTGAACTCAACAATTTGTTCTTGATTCAGTACATCTCCCATTGTGTGAGTGTGTGTTTGTGTGTGAGGTTGAGTATAGCTAAAATCTTGGTGTGGGGGTTTATGTAGGAAGTAAAAGGGACAGCAAAGCATTGTAAATGCACCAAATTTTCAAACTTATTACAAAAAGAAAAAGATAAAAAGTTGGTGGTTGTGGGTGATTAATTCAATTTTAAATCACATATTTCAATATTTTTATTTCGTCAGTCAGACGACTGACATAGGACGGTTATCTGACTGACGAAAGCGAAACATTATTGGATGAAACACGAGATTGAAGGATTTCGGGTCGGGTTTGATTTTGGTCAATGGTCGGAGTCAACGCCTAAGTCAATGAAAATAGAAAGGCAAGCAACCTTTAGTAAATGTAGCATCAAAATGGTTGACTGTGTTATGTATGTGTATTGAATTTAGTTGTTACATTACAATTGAATTAAATAGATATGAGTTTATGTAACACGATTGATGTGTTGTTGTCTGTATTTTTATTGTATGCACATATCACTTTCACTAAATAGATTTGGTTAGTTGTTGAATACTTCTATTAAACATTTGAATTCAATTGTCTAGGGAGATTGATGATGCTAACGACATGGATGTCTTGGTTTTTTATTCAAACCGCGTTCGATAAATATGATACTTATTATAGTTATCATTGTAAACTTTGAGTATTTTTGATAAACGTATTTTTTTAAAATTCAAATATAGTATTTATTTTTGGATTATTGGATTAAAACCAATTAAGATGTTCACTTTTAAGTGTATTTGACTATTTGATATTTTTTCTTCATGTTTTATAATATTGACCTTTTTTAGTAATTAACTACTCGTATTTGATTAAAACCTTAATGAAGTGTAGAGATTATGATTTGCTTTAACATTAGCTGGCCAACTACTAATGCCCTTGACCTTTCAAACACGGTATACTGATAGTATATATGATACTATGACCCTATAATCTATGTTCACATTGAGTCTTAGGTACATTATTTTTATATATGATTAAAATAAAATTATTTTGTTTTGTGAATTGCAGTGAGAGATATTGTTATACAGTACTACATTTAACTCTTTTCTCAAATTTATAGTTACACGTTTTTTAAAAATTACAAAACAAGTGTGACTATGAATTTATAATTGAACAAGTATTTTATAGTTAATTTAAAAAAACGTAACATTTAGGAATGAAAAATAATCAAAAAAAAGAAAAACCTGACAGGTATAATACTTTGATATAAAAAAAATTAAGCTAGCTAATTAAACCAGACAGGAGATATAATATGATAAAAAATACAATCCAGAATTCTCAACACAGCTGTCTAATTTTGATGCGTGGGGGACATTAAATATTTAAATGTTTATTCAAACGTCAAAGTTCAAAGGGAGAGACTCGCTTTATAGACTCAGTCGAGTGTCATGAACTTTACGCTCAAATGACGCGTGTCGTTGATTTTTAAGACTCTCCGTTTGTGATTGTATTTGCAATTATAGTATATACGTATCAACGTCAAACTTAAATTTTCATTGTTTATGTCAAGTTTCTCGACGACTTGCGATTTTGGAGTCTTTATCTAACATCCAAAATCAAACTTAGAAGCCTTAGCTGATTAACCCGCGTTAAAGATTCTAACACAAATTAAATTAGTTAAAACTTAAAACTCGGGTTAATATATATAAGCGCCTCTCTAATCGAGGTTAATTAACATTAATTATACATGTAGTTTGTAGCTTTGAGGACTATGAAGATTATGATGAGGATTTGCATGACAGTTAATTTAATTAATTACAATGAACCTCAAAACGACATAAATGTGCTCGGCTGTCAAACGCGGTTTTGCACAAACACGGGATCGGTTGACGAGGTACATCTGTAAACATTTTCCGACATAATCAAACCTTATTTGACGAGTTTGAGTCGAATTCTTTTTTTTACAGCACGTGCCAGATTATTTTGATATTTTTCTTATTGTATAATATATGTTTATTCAATTGAGTGAGTATTATAATTTTTTAAAAACTGAAACACATTCCGTTAATATTACTGTAGTGAATTCTCGAGGTATGGATCTATTTCGGCATGATGATCCAATATCAGAAAATAAGTCATTGGATCAAAAACAAGGCTAACGATATATCAAAGGCCCATTTAATATGGGGCCTAAAAATACATCAGAGGCCCATTTTTCATGTGGACCCTAAACGATACAATGTCTATGCTAAAGTCCAAAGGAAGTATTCAAGCCCATCAGCAGGGCGACTGGCCTTTGCTCTGCCATAGCTGGGCCGACTTGAGAACACTCTAAAAACTGATTTAGAGAACAACTTAGAATATGATAAAGAAGTGTAATGTAATTGAAACTTGAAAAGCTTCATCTAGTACATGTAGTATTCTTTGTTCTTATTTATTGATTTGATCTAACCATACATAAAAATTACCCGTGTCGGATATCTTACTGTATAATAAATTTTGTTTTAAATTTACGTATGAAACATGAATTAACACAACAATAATAGGATAAATCAATGATAGAAAAACAAATTTTGTTTTATTGTATTATAAATTCTACACAATTAAGTTCTTCCACAAACTACCAAAATATCTAAGAAAATCAATCTTGATGAAGTGATCTTACACTCAATAGCCTAAGAATATTTATCAAAATAAATTTAAAAAAAATTATATATCTTTTTTCTCATTTATAATTTTATTTAAGGGTATTTTGGATTAGGGTTACATTTTAATTTTTGTTTACAATTAAATAATTCAATCTTTTTCCAATTATAAATTAGTGGTAACTAGGACAGTTATAACACACTGTGATTTAGTATTAACATTGAGATATATATATATATATATATATATATATATATTTATAATTATAAGTATACAGTAATTAGTAAAAAAGTGTATATTATGAGTTATTAAATGTAATTTAATAAAACAAAGTGGTTTTTTTTCAAAAGTACTTATGTTTAAAAAAAACTAATCACTCGAAAAATTTGCATTATGTATGTTCAGATGAATGGTCACACACTTGCTATATATAATATACACATAAAGTGTGATAATTTATTTGAAACAAAAAAAAAATATAAAAAGTCTAGATGTAGTAAAAGTTAAATTAAAAAAATTAAGTATAAATTATATTTTTAAATCTATTTTAAACCAAATAATAATAATAATAATAATAATAATAATAATAATAATAATAATTAATAATTAAGAGCATGTACAATGGTACCAATTTTTTTGAGTTTAAACTCATTTATTTGAACTGTAACCATTGCAAGAGTGAGTTCAGTTTAATTTATTCATATGGCCCACTCTATTGCAAATTTTGAAATGAACCGAGTTCAAAAGTATGAACTCAACTTTTTTATTTATTTTTTACAAATATTGACACATGTCCTTAGTTAATTGGTCTGAAGAAAGTGTATCACACTCTCCATGTTGGCAAGTAAAGTTTTAATTAAAGTTGCAATTTTTATTATTAATATTAAAAAGTAGTGGGCTCATAAAATGAGTTCAAACCGAAAAACCAATGTAAATGATAAGTAGTTCAGTTCATTTATTGATTAAATTAATTAAAAAAAAATTAAAAATAGTTAATTGGTATGAACTGAGTAACTATGGTACATGCTCTAATACTACCTCTGTTCCATACTAATAGTCACACTTTTTTATTATTTGTGAAGAAAGTGTAACTATTGACAGGGACATAGTAAAGGGCACCAATCAAATACAAAACACCTTTTCTTTCATCATCATTTGGTTTTGACAAAATCAAAACACAAGACAGAATTAGAAAGTAACACCCACCTCAAATACCTTTTTTTTTTAAAGAAAAACACACAACATAAGCTGTAATTTCAACAGTACTCTTTTGGATTTGTCTCACCTCTGTATTCTCACCATCAACAAGATACCAACTTCCTTACACCCTCAAAGTTCGAATCTTTCAGTTCATGAAGATGTCATCTCGATTCAATTTCCCACTTCAATTTTGAAGGGTTTTTTCTTTTCTTCTCTTTTCGTTTTTTGAAAAGGAAAATCCTTTAAAGAAAATGCAAAGAGGGTATTCAGGGGAATCGCGATCAGATACAAAAGGGAAACACATAATTTCTGCCGAATTGAAGAGGCTCGATCAAGAAACTAGATTCTTGGAGGTATTTTTAAGTTTTTCTTTTTTAATTTTTTTTTAATTTTAGTTCATTTTATTTTTGTTTGGATTATATTGGGTTGTCGATTTTCGGTGCACTCGTTGAGTTTGCGGTGTGAAAGTTTCGTCTTTTTTTTTTAATCTTGAAGAGAAGAATTAGTGATGACTGTTATATGTGTGGAGATTTAGGGGTGAAATTTTGTTTTGTTTTAGTTTTATGAATAATGTTGTTTGTATGGAAACTTGGTGTTTGGGGCATGTTTTCACACACACACATTCATAGTGAAAGATGTGAACTTGATATATCCGTACAGGGTTAAAAGCACGACTCCTTGATTGAATCAAACCGAACTTCAAATTTGACACCGGTTTATAATTCAGCCGTTGCTAACTAGATAAGGTTGCCACTTGCCATAAAGGAAGAAACAGTACTTATTGGGTTCGTATTTGTGAAATTTGGGAAGTGAAGATTGCGGGTTTTTTTCAAAAAAATGAAATTTTATACAGTTTGGCGCGATAATTTGAAGTTTTAGTGGATCGCTTTTAGGTTTAACTTATATTATATCTTGCTACGTTGATCGTGAGCAGTTTTCGAATGTGATTCTTAAATAATATGAGGGTTGCTTTTAATAGACATATATTACTCGTCATATGAAAATTGTTCAATACTATATGGCATCCGTTTTTGACTTGGTGAAAGCTAATTTTTTTCTTGAATTCTAATGTTTGGTTGGGTACAGGAGGAATTGGAAGAGCTCGAGAAAATAGAGAAATCGTCTGCTGCTTGTAAAGAGTAAGTGAGAAGAAACATAAATGAATACATGTTTTAAATTTCCGAGTCTGATTATAATGCTTCCATTTTGCGGGCACTTAGATAAATTCCGAACACCCTTAGATAATCAACACATCTTTTGTACCAGGATGTTGATTAATATTCAAACAAGACCAGATCCATTGCTACCGGTGTAAGCCTCTGTGACTCTTCTTTTCTGCAAGACTTTTAAACGAGTCAAGTCAATTCTGGTTGAGCTAATTAATTGAAGGTTGATGTTTTTTCATATGTTATCTATAGAACAAATGGTCCAATAAATCCAACATGGGATAGGTGGTTTGAAGGACCACAAGATTCGTCTGGATGTCGGTGCTGGATACTATGATTGTTTGTGGGCCCGTTTACAAGAATACGCTTTTGCATGCGAGAGTTTTGTGGAAATATTTTACGATCTCACGAGAGAATGAAAACACCGACGAAGACACTGTTGCAGTATGTCTCGTTCCAGAATCCAGACAATTGGTTGTGAGTTTGAATGTTTGAGAGTTTTTTTATGCACTTCAATGGCAGCTTCCATTTATTTTCCAGACAGCTTCTTATTTGTTCATCCCCTTATTTAATATAGTTCATATTGCATATTTTATTGTCAGGACTAATAACTCGTGTACACGATAAGATGACATATTCGTACAGCTTGTTCAATGGGACGAGATTAATAGAAAGCGAGATAGGAATGTGAAATATCAAGTCTCAAAATTAATCGAAAAACTAAAGGCCTCACAAAACAAGAAATCAAAACAACAAAGACATCTAAAACACATCTTCAATAAATCATTTAAAAGTATAAGTATCATTTATAAACTTGCTCAAGAAATCATCAGCAAACGTTGTAAACGTAATTCAGTCTCACAAAAGAGTACATATCCCCCCAACACAAAACATTCCCACCCCCGACCCAATTATTTTTTTGCAATTATCTAGCTAGTAGCTTTTCCCGAAACTTTCTGTGCAATCCAGCCCAGCCCGTCATACAGCCCGTCACCAGTTAGGGCACTGCAAGCCTGGATATGCCAATCATGATTCTTGATACTGTGTAGGGATAAGGCATCGGTTATCTCAGCAGGAGTCATAGCATCTTTGAGATCCTGTTTGTTCGCAAAGATGAGCACGATCGCACTCTGCAGGTCCTCGTTCGGGAGGAGCCTAAATAGTTCATCTTTCATTATAGAGATTCTGGCTCTGTCTGTGCTGTCTATCACGACTATTACCGCATGCGTGCCCCTGTAATAAGTTGCCCATGATGTTCTTAGCCTGTCCTGTCCGGCGAGATCCCAGACCTGAACAAAGATTGGCCATGTTACTATTCGGATGCCCTCCATTCTTAATTAGAGTAAGGATTAATTACTAAAGTACCATTGTGGTGTGACTTAATTACAAAAGAACTAAGTTAAAAAATGAAAGAAAATGCCCGAGATGTTATTTTCTCATATTTACCCATATCAATAGAAGAAAAAAAAAACGCATTTCACATTTAAAAAGATGTTACAACTAACTAGCAACATAATTTTGAGGCTCCCAAAATTATAGGTGTACTTTTTTCTATTTGTTACTTCATTATGTTTATCCTCTCTAATACAACCTTGTATTTGACCAACATTACGCCCTTTCAAACTTTTATTTAGTTTCCTATGGTATAAAAGGAAATTATATACAAAATTTATGTTTTCCAATTAACATTTATTAACCTACGTGCCAAAAGAAATGGGTCTATTATTTTGGGACGAGGGAGTAAATGGGAAAGCTAAATGTTTCTTCTTCTAGTAATTAGGTCAAACCTCAATGGTACATTCTGTAGTTATCACCAGAATAGATTTAAGAAAAGAACTAAAGAATAATATTCGACCCTGTAAGTGTGGAAGAGATGAAAACCCACTAATGTCAATACTGATTTCTACGTTTTAAACTTCAAATGTCAAATGCAAGCAAATGTGAACGGTGAGCAGTTGTATTACATCAACTAAAGAAATTAGAAAGGAACACACAAATTCAAGGTTGTTCTTCTGATGCATAAAATGCTTTAAACTATGTCCAATTATTGGACTCTGAAGGAAAGGGCCCATTTGTGTTAGAGAATCATACCACTTCCCAGATAAGTCCACAACTACACAACTGGGAGCACCTACTAATCCTATAGTACAGATCTTGATATATATGTCGTGCCCTAAAATGTATATTGTCCAAACATATATCAATTAATCATAATAGAAATTACTAGAAAGTAATTGAAACACAATACCGAATCACAGAATCAGAAACATAAATATTTTAGAACCCCCACAGGTGCACATGCTAAACTAATTTGACATGTACTATACCACTGAATTCCAGTTAATCTGTCAGCAACATAGTTGATACTCAAAAAACAAAAGCTATGTGAAATAAGAGAACCTCAAACAACTTCACCAATGTCTCGAAAACACATGTTTTCGAACCTAATGGTCATGCTTTATAATACGTAAATAACCCTGTAGATGGTTGATAGACAGTTACTCAATCAGTAATATCCATAGGATGTAAAACGAAAAAAATACATACATGAACGAATCAATCCAAGTGAAATACTGCATAGAGAAATAATTTCCACAGGTTCGCCCTAAATCTAGTTATTAGTCACTAATAAGAAGGGAGGTGAGTTCTCTCAAAAAACTTGGGAATTGATCATTGCATGAAAAGTAAAAAGAAAATCAATAATTCCGCACAAGATGTATATTAATGGATCCCGATTCGTTCCATCAAATCATATTTTGCTACCGACATAATATGCTCACAAAGTATGGATCTTGAACTAAATTTGACAAATGAAATGGAATAGCCTTTTGTTTAGTTAGTGAATAATATGAATAAGAGATTAAAATCGATAAATTACACAAAAGTCATCATACTCGACAACCATTTTCTCAAAAATCTAAACATAGTACTAGAAAATCAATATACCATAAAATCCCAACTCGCATATGAACTCAAATCGATCTAAGTAAATAATAAAAAAAAAAAACAGCTACAATATACCTCGAATCGGATGTTCTTGTAGACGAGCTCTTCGACGTTGCTGCCGATGGTGGGGTGCGTGGTGACAACCTCCCCCAAATGGAGCTTGTAAAGCGTCGTCGTTTTCCCGGCGTTGTCGAGCCCAACCACCACGATCTTGTACTCCTTCGCCGGGAATAACATGAACCACATCCTCGACATCAGTGCCCCCATTGATTTTTCCCCTGCAAATTTCTACGGCGAAAAATTCCAGCAATCAAGATCCGACACAAATTATTAGGGATAACGAATTCACAACATTTCAACAGAAAATAATGATGAAACAAAACAATAAAAACCTTGTCAGAAAATGATCGTGATTCGTTACAGATGATTGAAGAGAAGAGAAAGATTATCCGATGGGTTTTAGTGATTTTGCTTTTGGAGATGGTATTGAGGTTAGGTGGTGGATGGAGGGTAGAATTGGAATTTCACGATTCAGTTATATTTTATACTATAAAAATTAAATGCGAACCAAATAATAATAAAATGACACGTCATAAATAAAAATAAAAAAGAAGCACGTGCACCGATCGCACACGAGGAAAGGTCTCACTCTTCGATCATCTCGGTCACCTTCCCCAATTTCCCGGCGGCCGTCCACAGCTGATCTCCGCCTCTCCATGCCGCAATCTCTCAACCGAGCCCTCACTCCATTCCTTCAATGTATTCCCCTGTTTTTCCCTCACTAGGAACCCTAGCATAACCTCCTGGCGTGCGAGAGCCTCTGCCGAATCGGATAACCGATCCTTCCGTGTTGACAACCCCTAATGTCTCCGGCGGAGTTTTCCGCGACGGTATTTTCCGAGCATCTTCTGATTTCAGCTCGATCGACGTCGATGCGGTGACGGAGACGGAGCTGAAGGAGAACGGGTTCCGGAGGACACGGCGGACGAAGCTGATTCGCGCCGGGGATCTCGGTGGTGCTCGTCTGCTAAAGCTGAGGTATTGAAGATTTTAAGCTGTCATGATTTTGAATTTACGTTGATGTGGTGCCATTATATTTGTTGAGAAGAAATTAAGAGAAAATGCTAAAATCTAACCCGAACACGAATAGCATGACACGATAAGCTTGTTTCTTTGATCCCTTTTAATATAATTTAGAGTCTTGATGTTTTTTGCTTATAAGAAACATATACTTTGTATAATAAACTTAGTTAATGAGACATCCTTCAAGTGATTACAGAGTTGGATTACATTGCTTTGTGCCAATTTAGAGTCTTGATGTTGCGAATGTACTAATGATAATGAGTAAATGAATCTAGACCTTAGTATCGTGTCGACCCTATAACAGCTCGAACCCAAACCCTATTTGTGATGTATTGGTGTCGTTGATTGTTCTGTGCCTCAAATTGCCTCCCCTAAGTAGGATGTAACTTTAGAAAATTGGAATTTTCATGGTAATGCAATTATACATAATGTGGCACCAGTCTCTAAAGAGGAGCAGTATTCAGGCATTGCAGAATATTGTTCATGACATTAATGGCTTGTCATAGTAGTCCATGTTAAAAAAAAAGCTGAGGCCAGAGTAATAGCAGGGGATTTGGATTTAAAATGTTAATAATTATGTATTTCCAATTTGCTACAAATGCCCATTGAACTTTAGATAATATAAGCCTTGTGTATATGAATGGGAAATGTAGGCAACTGTTATTGCAAAATGGGACATTGTCTGAACGTGGTTGATGAGCTGCCTATTGCATCAACTCTGTAACTTGCTTTTTGTGTGTATCTGTGGGTTTGAATCACTTTATTGTGTTTGTTCAAGTAATCCCAATCTCTGGTATTATTATTCCTCAGGATAGGTTGGATATTGATTTTGGGATTTCTGAAGGTGTTGATTGTATTGCAGTATCATTCGTCAAGTCTGATGAAGTTATAAAGCATCTTACGAGCTATATTAAGGCACGGCCTCGTGATAGGTGAGGTCTATATTCAATCATTCCATATCATTACTCTTTCTGACAAACGTAGAGTCGAGGTAGATCCCCTTCCCATCCCAAAGTATTGGCATGGGCCGTATTTCCGTTGAAGGCGTGTGAATAGTATTGTATGATTGAGAATCATTTACTGGAGATGTCACAACATGTCTTTAACGTGGAAATTATTGTACTATTGTATCTTGTTCTTTCATCTAACTGTAAATATAAATGTAAATAGTAATGATTGTGCATTTTATTGTAGATGTCAAATCATATTAAAATCCATTGGGTGAATGTTGAAAAGTTAGATTGTAGCACAAACTGTGCGGATCCAGAATTTTGAGTCCTAGCAAAAAATTCTTCTCATGGTCTGCTCAGCCATGATTCTGATCCAACTGTAAATTTGGATCTTTTTCTTAGTCACCCCAAAACTTGAGGAGATTTTTGATTTAATCGCCCTATATATAATAATTCACTGGGTAGTTCTTATTACTAACTAACCATGCCATTTCAGTAGCTGAAATAATATGATTCTTGTCTATATAGAACAAGATCGGTTTATTGCTGTGGAGGGAATCTGAAATTGTACGTGTATTCTTCATCCTATGCTTGCTTCATCCATTTGGAGGTGGATGCCTAATTTGTTTACACAAAGACCTGTCACACACATGGCATCTCTTCTTTCACGCTGCCGACCTAGACAATGAATGATTGCATTTACCACGACAACATCTGTACGCAGGCACCTGAATCTACAATGGGGACTGATACCTTTCCGTTTGAGCTGAGATTTTCCGATGACATGGGAAGCAATCTCTGCAAAACCTTCTCCTTGCTCAAGGCCCAGGGAATGATAAAATCCGGTGAAAAAAAGAAAAAAGACGAATAACCAACCTAAGTTTTCTTCATTTTGAGTGATGCTAATTTAGTGTTTTTTTTTTCTCCTTTGGGTGTGTGGATTTTCTAAATTGGTGATGTATTCTTATTTTATTACTTTTGACTTGTTCGAAATCAGAAGCTTCGGCTTGTTCTAGATGATGTTGTCATCTGATCCATTAGGAAAATAAGTATTTTCACACTAATTGTTTTTTCTTAAACTGAAAGGAACTACACCGCTTGCAGTGCGAGCGAAGAGAGGAACCACGTCATCAATGATCGATCATTTAGAGGCCACAAGAGTCCCAGAGGCAACGAAGTATGACAGGTTTGTTCGTCTTTGTCATTGTATTTCCCATCTGACTCACTGAATTACTGGTGATTGTTTTCTGTGATCTGTAAATACTACTGCAAAAAACAACACACAGAATTTGAATTTTTTTTCTCCAAAATCTTGGCTACTTGGAGTACATATATTCATGAAAAGAAACCAACAACTTCATGACATTTAGGAAAATTTGATTACCCTCCACATATTTCTTGATTCATGGTCACAATCATTTCTTTCTTACAATTCACAAGAGAGAGAGAAGGAGTGGGGCCCACACTAACATCAAAATTCATAATTGTGGGGGCCCTGATTTCACTCATCTCTTTCATTGCTGAAAACAACAATTTAAGGGAAAACACTACTTATTTCTTCTTGATTTTTTTCACATGCTATCTGCAGTTTTTTTGTTTCCTTTCCTGAAACTGACTTCAACCTACATCAGAAAGGGATGTGTTTGTAATTTCTTGTTTTAAATCTTATGAATTTTGGGCATATGAAATTTAATATTAATTACTTTATATTTTTAGTTAATTAAATATAAGTTAATAACCATTAGGTGAGAATGATTTAGTTTCCATAGTAGTAGTAACTTTATGTCATTATCTATCACTATTTTCTCAATTATTTTAGATCGTTTTCTTGGCGTACTATTTCGATATGATGATGTATGAAAATCGGGCAACATTAAGTGGTGTAGCCATTTATTTCATCACCCCAAAGATGCAAAAAAGTTACCATCTTTGAGTACTCAGCATTACCACAACTTAACATTCCAAATGCAGCATGTTGATGATGCATTTGTAGACTTGGCGAATCTTGGCCACCGAAATACGTCGAGATTTACCATCTCAACCGAACATGAGTGTATATCGGTATGGGCGAGAATCGTAAAATCATTGTTCCTTTGTATGCATTGTTTTTGGTTGGAGTAAGTAATAAATAAATAAATAAAATGTTAAAAATATTTTTATATTTTGTATAAATAAATCAACATTATTGGAGGCCAATAATTGAGGTCTCCAAATTAATGAATTTGATTTGGATATGAAATAAAGGAGTAGCTTCAAACTTCCATACTTGGATTTTGCAGCTTACATTACATGGCAAAACACATGACCCACCACACTCTTAACTCATTAACAACTCCTACTATTACTAAACTCAACCGTATTCAACTTTCATAGAAAGTGACATACATTTATTTATTTTTTTAACATTTTCTCATTACAAAAAGAAAAAAAAGGTTCCATTATACATGTGGTGCCAAGAATATGTACTAAAAGTTGAAATAGAATTTGGGGTCTCCAAAAACGCAGGACCTTCGACAGATGTGGCGATCAAGTATCATACGTTGCTCGCTAGATAAATTTAAAATCAAATACTAATTATACATAACATTATCGGTTTAACATAAGGTAATTGAAATTTTCGATTATCCGACTTTGTTACAAGTGCAATTCCCAAATGGGGCATGGATTGATTGCATTGAAAAATTGGTTTGGGTCCATTTATGCAAAGGTATTTTGTAACACAGAAAGGGGCACAGTAAAGTAAGGAAAACTAAAGGAAAAAAGGATCCTAAAATTAATAAGTAGCCCATGTTCCCAAAAGTCTATAAAGAAGAAGAGATGATAATGAGCACTTAATAGATTCAATAATTTCAAGACATCATCAAAACTCTACTCCCATAATTAAAGTTGCATCACAGAAAACCAAATATACAAGGGAAGTGCTTGTAAGTTGTAACAACTTTACCAAAGAAAAAGGAATAAGAAAAACTTAAATTTCGTATTAAAACGAAGTACATCATGTACTAAAGTATATCGAAATTTCTCAACAACATAGTAGTGTTATTTAATTACTAATACAATCTACTAATACAATCAACTACCAAATTTTTTACTTCTCTAAGTCACATAATTAAAGAAAAAATAAGTACAATAAGAACATTTGAGCAATACGTACTTGTATTTTTAAAGTACATCAGGCTGATGTAAAGAGTAATAAGTATAAGGTCAAAATAGAAGAATTTAAGAGCAATTCAAAATAATAGGTAAGAACATTTAATCTTAGCAAATGTATAGTCAAGTAAGTACCCGGTCAAACAATACATGGTCAATAATCTTGAAACACCTTCCAATACTAAATTCAATTTTATTTATTTTGTGTGTGTGGGGACCTTTTTTAATTATTTCAAGCAAGCAATTATGTGTCGCCTTCAATTCATTATTCTTTTTTCATGTAATACTCTATGGTCAAATTAAATTATGAAACCCATTTATGGAAATGATAGTTTTTCATCCACAAGGTGAAACATCAATCCCATTTCTCGGTTCAAAATCATACATAAATTGATTAATTAACCACTAACTTACTCATAAAAACTTGACCCTGAACGGATTGTTTCTCTCTTGAATTGTCACTAGTAACAGACCTTTAATTAGTTCGCTTTCATTTTTTACTTATATAAAATATTTATCAAATAATTACAACCATACAGATCATTCCACATAATAATTATAATTACACAAAAAATCAACATATTTCTTAATTTTTGTTCAGGAAAGAACTAAGACTAATTCATCGAGACGGAATTAGTGATTTATTCTGCTCTAGGAGCGTCTAAACAAACAAACGCGCCTTAGGGGAGTTGTTGAAGGCTTTTGGTTTGGTTTTGGAAGTATACAGAATTTAAGGGAACATTTTCACTGTATAGGAATGTGTCACAATGGACCATTCTAAGATAACATAAAAGTTAGTTTAGTTTGTTTTCAAGCGTTGGAGCATCTTATGTAGTATATACTTTACAATTGTTATTGTTGTTTATTGTGTATATAATCACCGTTCCTTCGTTGTATCACACGTATTGAATATCGAGAATTTGTCTAATTGAATTAAACTTATGATTTGCCGTAAATGACAAACTTTAGAAGTACATATTGCGTGCAAGGTTCAAGCATCCCTTGTGAGATGCATGTGTGTACTTGATTTGTAACAAGTTTTGGAAAATGTCGTTTTTATTTCCTCAAAGAAAAATAAAATAAAATCTATGATACACATATAACCCCACACGTTCAATGTCACAACTAGCTTGTGTATCAAAGGAACTTTTGTTGAAAACAACATGTAGTGGCAAAACTCAAAAGATAATGTAGAAATTAGAATGGGTGGTGTGAGGCATCCTTACTTATGGGATTTTTTTTCATCAATAATTGCATCTTATGTCATATTAGTAAATGCTTAATTCATTGTGGATGTGACTATATGAGCTTGGTAATTGACCTCATATTACAAGTTTAGCAAACCGTTTGATGAGAAGGATCATCAAGATTCAAGAAGACAATGCTAATTTGTCTAGCTTTCTAAATTGTTGTTTTCATCTCATAATTAAGCATGCTTTCAAGTTTCAAGTTTCATCTTTCATTATTATAGTATTTGACATTTTAAAATACACTCTGTATATTTTTTTTTTGAAATTTATTCTCAAAATAAATATTTATTTACACTTATAACACTCATTTTTAAATATTTTTTATTTATTAAAAATACTAGTATTCATTATACTTTACTTCATATTATTTTAAATAATTTTTATTTATTTAAAGTAGTTCTCATATTTTTCTGAGTACAAACATTAAAAAAAATGTTAAATTTTAATTTATTTATTAAAAAATAAAGGGTAAAAGTATCTTTTTAAATTGAAAATGTAAAGTAATTAATTATTTAAGTGATAAAATAAATAAAAATAAAACTAAAATTATGTTTTAAAGTTCAAAATAAGAATAATTATTTCACTTTTTTAAGTATGACTAATATTATTCACGTTCATTTAATAAAAAATTGACTACTTCTTAAGGATGAGGAAATAATTTAAAAAAAATTGTAGTGGAGAAGTGTTATGTGATTTTATCAATGCAAACAAATTAAAAATATATTTTTTTCTATCAAAAAAATTTCTTATTTTCTTTTTAATTTACTAATGAAGTATTTCTCCTATTTTTTCTACTGTATATAAGAGGAGTAATGTCTTTATTTTATAAAAAGGATTAAGAAAATTTAAAAAGGATTGTATACTTTAGTTAAAGAATTAGTGTACATCTCTTCTAACACGTGTCAAGATCACAACACGTTAACATCATAAGATTATAAGGCTCGTCACACACGATCATATCCTAAGGCCTTAATGTAATCCACGAGTCGCAACACTCCACGTGTCGAAATAGCCCCCACCGAGCCAAAAAATCGGCCTTTCTATATAAGCCCCTCCAACCATTCTGATTTAGTTCACATTAAAAAAGATACAGAAAAGTAAAAATAAAATAATATTATCCATTCAAAAATAGACTTCACACACCAAAATCACACCCATCGCCGGCGATCACCACCTCCCGGAGCTTCGAAATTCCGGTCAATCAGTCCGTTCATTTGTGGAGATTCTCCGAGATTCCTAGCCGAAGTTTTTTTTATCGGAAAGAATTGTTGGTGACATGTTGATGAACTTGTTGTGAACTGTTAAGAGTTTTTTTTTTCTCTCTCTGGAAATCGAGAAAAATGCATTTTCCTATGAGAATCCAGCCTATCGACGCCGTTCGGACCGACGGCGTGAAGCCTCCGGTGGTGAAATCGCGGCTGAAGCGGCTTTTCGACCGCCCGTTCAACAGCGTCCTGAGGATTTCGTCAGCCGATCAGAAACCGCCAGTCGGAGGCGAAAAGGACTGTGGCGCCGCGACGGCGCCGCCCGATTTCGAACCGAGCTCGGTTTGCTTAGACAAAATGGTCCAGAGCTTCATCGAAGACAACAACAACAGCAACGACAAGCAGTCCGCCGCCGTTAAATGCGGCCGGCACCGCTGCAACTGCTTCAACGGCAACATCAACGACAGCTCCGACGACGAGTTCGGTTTCTTCTCCGACTCATTCGCAGCAAACTCTTCGATTAACGATCCCTCCGATACTCTCAAGGTAGTATTCAATTTTCCCCCAATTATTTTTCCAAAACCTAATTTCTCTCCATCTCCATCTCCCTCTTCCCTTTTTAATCGAAAATCTTCCGATTGCAGAGCTTGATACCTTGCGCTTCCATGGCGGAGAAAAATCTACTGGCGGACACCGCAAAAATCGTCGAGAACAACAGCAGAAATTGCAGGAGGAAAGACGATCTTCGAAACGCCGTCACCGGAGGCTTAATCGCACTCGGATACAACGCCTCTGTCTGCAAATCGAAATGGGAAAAATCATCCTCCATTCCATCTGGTAAAAAAAAAGCTTCAAAAAAATCCCCAATGTATTTGTTCGTTTTATCGTCTAGGTTCATTCCAGTTCTAAGTCCTTTTCAAAATTTGTCCGCAGGCGAATACGAGTACATAGATGTGATCGCGGAAGAGGGGGAGAGGATAATCATCGACGTGGATTTCCGATCGGAGTTCGAGATCGCCCGATCCACGAGCGGGTACAAGGCGACTCTGCAGTGCCTTCCGGCGATCTTCGTCGGAAAATCCGACCGGCTCCTGTCGATCCTGTCAATCGCGACGGAGGCCGCTAGGCAGAGCCTGAAGAAGAAAGGGATGCACATCGCGCCATGGCGGAAATCGGAATACGTGAAATCCAAATGGCTGAGCCCTTATACTCGCTTCGCGGATGAGAAAAACGTGAACGACGTGGCGGTTCGGGAGCCGGACGTCCGAGAGGTCCCGGAGAGGAACTACGGGAAGCTGGAGTTGGGATCGGAGGAAATCAAATCTCCGGCGAAGGTTCCCGGCGAGGCTACGGCGTGGAAGCTGCCGGAGGTTAAGGCGAGGAGTTTGGAGAGGGGGAATAAGACGGGAGTGGTCACTGGTTTAGCTTCGCTCCTCAATGACAAACTCTGATTAAAATTAATTAAAAAAAAAACTTCAATTTTCCATAAATTATTTATATATTTTGGTTGAGGATAATTTTGTAGTAATAATTACAAAAATATAATTTTGAATATGAGATGGAATTGGAAGATGAATCATCTAATAAAATGATAAACATTGTCCCACTTTCATTTTTTGGGAAACAAATAGAAAAAAATCCACTCTATAACAAAAAATGGAGCATAAGACTCTAGAACAAATATGAATGAAAACACTAACAATAGTATGCTTTACTGTAGACATTTTTAATACATATATTTCAAGTTAAACGTAGATTTTTTTCCATGCTACTCTTATCTTATGGGGTATTACCTCCTTAATTCATGGATTTATTGTCATGTGACTTTATTAAAATGTTAAAAATAAATTATGTAGTTGAGATGAAAAATAACTTACAGATTTTGTGTAAAATAAATTACATATTGTTTAAATATGTATGGAGTTAGGTTAGTATACTTTGATTAACATAGAATGAACCTTATACAGATTTAAGGAGTAATTAGTACTAGAACTTTTCGATTGATGAAATCAAGCACGAGGCTTTGGAACTAGCACGAATATGTAGATATTATACGTAAATAATTGTGTACTCTTCCAATAGCAGCATCTACATATTCGTTCTTGTTTGGAAGGGCATTCTTGGTATTTTTATTGTTATACTGCAAATTAATAAGCTAGCTTATATGCATTTGAATTTATATGAGAAAGTATAGTCGAAAGTATAATCTAAGAATTAAGAGGAAAAAAGGAACACTTTTATAACATTAATAATTGAATAGATTTGGCCAATCTCCATAAAAGTAAATTGTGAAAGTAGTTATATTTAGTTATTTTCTTTTTTATTTGTATTTTTTTTCTCGATACAATTTGATTTATTACTAACCAGTTTTATAATCTTCTTTTGATTTTATTTGACTTTTATACTAAAATTATAATTAAGTCAAAAAGGTAGAAGTCCAATTGATTTTGTTTCTTTTATGTATATTATTTTAATGAAAACTGTACTCTAATAGATTTAGATTAGTCTATAATTTGATTTCATTTAGTATTGAAATTAGTGAATCCACGTAAAAAATGACGATTGATTCACGAATTAATGAAAATAAGAGTTTTTAATTCCCTAATTTTGTCGATTTACATTGTTTTGCGAATCCTCTCTTTTGTCTTTGCATGTATTTTAGGTCAATTTATCTAGTTAATTGTATTTAAAATTGTACGTATTATTTGCGAATTTGCAAGTCGGTGATAAAAAAAATAAAATAGTCCCATGAAATTAAAATTGAACTCAACGACTCCTAAAAACACTTTATGAATACATAGCATTTATTTAAAATTCAGCGTGATTAGCATGGGATTTAATTAAGTTTATTTAATTAGATGTTGTTTAATTTACTTAATTTAAAACAAACAAAATAATAATATTAATAGTAGTACTATTATACCAATAGGTCATTGTGGTGGGGGCCTTATTGCAACCCATTACGTATTTACGAGTATAAAGTAGGTAGGGCCATTTGTAATTAAATAGAAGTTGTGGGGTAACTTTCCTATTTGTTCTTTTTTTAAATTTAGTGAAATGGACCCCAAAATTTTGACAATCATAACTCCTTTACGAAAGCAACTCTCCACCTACCCTCTCTCTCATTGGATAAGATTTGGAAATTGTAATTTTTTGTGTAAATATAATTTTATTTTTTTGACAAGTGGAGTAGTTATTTTTCTTATATACTATAGAAATTATTAGAATAATGTGAATTGAGCAATTTCATTTTTAAAATCATAAAAAATAATATGAATATTTATCTATGTTGTATCTATTAAGATATGGAGTATATGTTCCAATTTAAAAATGCCCTTAAATATATATACATCTAAGTCCCTTAAAATTTTGTTTACTTTCATTTTTTATTGTTGTTTCAAATACTCATTTATTTATTTTAACAATATCACATAGAACTCATTCATTATTTATTCAATAATACTACCTATGTCTCTATTAAGATATGAAGTATTGGAATTTTTTTCTAAACAAACTCTTAAAGTATGAGGTACTAGTATTTATCAGCAAAAATAAATAAATAAATGCAAGTATAAAATTGTCAAAAAAATATTACTGAGTAAAATTTAAGTAATATTTCTTTCTTTCTTTCTTTTTTATAATAATACTTAATTTTCTTTTCATAGACCAATTGTTAATTTGTTATATTAGTATACTATCTTTCAGTCCTTCCGAATAAAAAGTTTTTTTTTTAGTTTGTTTAGTATTTTGTGAATTAAATATTTCCAAGTCTCTAGGAAGGAAGGAAGGAAGTATTTTGCAAATTTTTTTAGACATAATTAGTAGTAATAATTTAGATCCTAAACTTATTGGGTACACCAATTATTATGAAATATTAGTAATAAAAAAGTTCAATAAATTTCTTTAAAAAAAACAAAAACCCAAAAAAATAAAATAAAAATTATCAGTGCTTTTTTCAATTATTTTATACCTCGTTTGTTGTATACATATATTTAAGACCACAATTAGGTTAACCCTAATCTCACAATCTCACCAACCACAAACCTCATCAGGGAATAATTTTAGGTAATGAATTGATTAAATTAAGTCCTAATCCATGGGGCCGGTGTAGCCGTGTAGGCGAGTATTGACTTTTGTTTGATACTCTATATACCAAAGTACATATCAAACAAAATACATAAGTTATCAAAAAATTCTACCTCACATTTTGATTTCTTTGTATAATTTAATTGTATTTTAATTGCTCATCTAATAATAACATGTTAAATTAAGTACTTATTTTTTTTCTTGATTTTCTCATCCAAGACCATGGCATGCATTCATATAGTTTGTTCATTCCTTGCAATCGGTTCATCGGCAGCTCGGAGAGAACCGGGTACATTGAACCGGATCTTGTGCAGTAATTTTTTAATTAGGCTAAACCTCAGGGGCGAGTTTGTAATTTCCAAAAATAAGATTCAAGAGCAGAGATAACAAGAGTGTCTACTGCTTAATCTGGTTCATGTATGTACCTGAGACCATCTTCGACTCATTCGTCGAAAACCGAAAGACCGAGTTTACGAAGAACATCTCAAACTTATCGATCGAAGCAAGCGCTTCCCCTACAGGTGACGAAGAACACAGCTAACAGCAAACAAAACAAGCTAAAAACTCGAATATTTCAAATCAGTCCCTTTTTTCATATTAATTAAAAAACGATAACGTTAATAACCGTTCCCATTGACAGTCGTCGGCTGCCTGAAGCACCCGCAGCGCGGGCCCTTCTTCCGCCTCCCGTTGCGAACGAGCTCGCTCAGAACAACAGCCTTGCTTCCAAAGAACTTCCCTTTTTTGCCCTTGCTCCTCTTAGCATTTTCATCCTGCATTTTCAACAGCAAGTACTGAGTCCTCTGAAGCCCTAACTGCAACCATTCGATTCTTTCCGAACCCTTTTCCGCCTGCTCCATAACTTTCAATCTCCAAGTCCTCACTGTCTCTTCCATCTCGTCTTTCGGGCACTCTAAAATATTCTTTTCGAGCTGTCCGTTCAAATCCACTAGATGGATGATAGAGTCCTCCGCCTCCTGCAGCTGCTCTCGAACCACGTCTAAATTTACATCTTTACCCTTCATCTCCGTCTCCAATCTCCTTCTCAAGTTTCGCAAAGTTGTTTGGAGAGAATCGAGCTTCTCTGCATCCGAGGCGAGCCTTTCCAGGATCTTCACGTCGTTCGGCTCGTCAGAGTTTCTGGACGAGAGCTCCTGTTTATCCACGGCCAGCTCTCTCTCCACGTCGGAGTCGGTCGGGGGTAAATCGGTAAATTTGTACGACGCCTTGTTTTCTTCATCTGTACTCTCCCACAGCTCGAGCGTTATATCATCCGACCCGACTTTACCTTTCTTCATCGAGCTGTTGTTAGAAACTTGATCCAGAGGAATATCTTTCATTATGGTTCTGTTTCGGTTTCTCGAAAACTCTAGTGTGCTTCCCGACTTCGATCTTCTCCGTGAAGCCGGTTTATTCGTTTCTTGGATCAGCTTCCCTACTGCCTTAACTCTCAGCTGCAAGCTTCGCAACGTAAGGAGGGATTGATCTTCCAGAACTATTCCGGAAGTTTCTATTACCTCCGTCTCTCGAGCATTACCCTCGAGAGTCTCTATATCATCCCTCAACGAAGCTATAGTATCCACTTGCGATCTCAAACTACTAACTTCATTCTCCATCGAACGCATCGCCTCCTTCATTTCCTCGATTTCAGACTCTTTCCCCTTACAAACCTCACTAAGCTCCTGCACCTTATTTTTCAACAGCACTTCGTGCACAGAAGAGACATGGAGATCGAAGCAAAAGCTCGAGGCCTCAGCTTCCCACAGCTCGAACTCGTTGCTCATTTCTTGGAGCTCTGTACTTAGACTATGCTCTCTCGAACTGTTTTCTTCCATCTCCAGACGGAGTGTTAAGAGTTCGGACTCTAAATTTTTGTTGACCATCGAAAGACACTCGATTTCCCTTTCTAGATTCTCTCTTGCTTTCGACGATTCGATTCTCTGTTCGGAGAGGCTCCCGAGTAAATCGGAGCTTAGTTTTTCGGCAGCTTTGAGCTTCGCTTTAAGGACTGAACTCTCCGCCTTTTGCAAATCCAGATTTTCGCTCAAAGCATCGATTTCCGAGACTTTCTCTGCCCCGAAGCTCTTTAAAACCGCGGATTGGTTTTCGGTCGCTAATAGTTCGAAAAGGAGCGAGTCGTTTTCCCGATCGGCCTCAGACTTCTCCTCTTTTAGCTCGGAGATATTTTTCAACAAACACAAGTTGTCCTCATTCGCTCGAGAGTACAATTCTTGTAGAGTGTTGTAGGCTTTTCTCAAATCGCCTTGCTTAACACAAAGACCATCCAGCTCGGCTTCGAGAAACTCGGCTTCTAGGCGGCCCTTGTTCGCATCCAACTTCAATTTCTCATTTGATTCGAAAAGCTCGTCTTTTTCTTTTTCGACAAAAACCAACTTCTCTGCCATTACTTCCAACTTCTTTGACTCGATATCCATACCCTTTGACTCCATCTCCTCGAGTAAAGCTGATAGAACTGAATTCTCCACGAAAAGCTGCTGATTTTCATCCTCGTTTTCCACAACACGACACTTTAAATCATCGATACTTCCCAAAATGAGATTCAAGGAATTTTCTTCATTCTCACAATCCGAACCGCATTCGAGTGCTCTGAAAATTCGGTATATGCCTAGTCTTAGTCTCTCGATTTCGTCCATTAGGAGCTCAGCTTCCACCTGCTGTTCAAGACTTTCACTTTCAAGCTCGGAAATCACTTTCTCTGCCAATCTCGATGCCTCGACATGCTTTTGGCACTCGATAATTAGGGAGCAGTTTTTTTCCTCCATGTCCATGATGAATTTGTGCAAGATGGATATTTCAAACTGGGCTTTTAACGATTTGTCGAGTTCCTCTTCGGATTCCTTCTTTTTCCATTTGTTCTCTTCTTGCAAAAGAAAGATCCGGTTTTCAAGCCCGGCTAGCCTCGTCTCACTCTCGAGCTTCGAACATTTTCTCTCTTGCTCTTCCTCACACAAGGAAACCGTAAGGTTTTCAACTAGTAAGCGCATAGCCTCTCTTTCTTTCTCTATACCAGCGCATTTTTCTTCCAATCCCGTAAACTGTTTTTCGAGGCTGCTGAGTCTTTTCTCGACAATTTCCAGCTTCGAAACTAAGGCGCACCTTTCGGTCAAAAGGTAAGATCTTTCGTTCTTGAGCAACTCGCATATATCTTCAAGTCCCTTTGACTTTTCTCTCAAACCCTGAAGCTCGACTTTTGCAGTCGTCAGAGAATCCTCTAGAACAGCGTTCTTTCCCAATAAATTCCGCATGTTCTCAGTCACGACATGCAGCTGAGACAGAATAGAAGCCTTTTCTCCACGCGAGACCAACAGCTCGGCATTCAAATCCGACTCGGAAATCGCCTTTTTCTTCACGGCCTCTTCCATTTCCTCTAGCTTCCTTGATATAATTGTTTTCTCAATATTCTCCTGCTCGTATTTTTGCATGAGTTTTAAATTCTCATCATGCAAGCTTTTAATTGAAATCTCGACACATTCCGGGTTCAAACCGGCTGCTTCTACTTGCTCGACTAAACCCCGGTAGCTTTCGTTCAGGCCTTCGATTTCCTCATTCAAACACGAAATCTCCTTCTGAAGGGAATCAGCCAATCCCGCGTGGCGAACTACTTCTTCTTCGTGTTTATCCTTAATCTCCCGTAAACATACAATTTCACTCTGCATGTTCTCATTACTCTGATTTGCGTCCTTCAAGAGTCTGATTTCTTCCTCCAATCCATTTTTGCTAATTTCCATCTCCTTCAGCAGCCGAATCACATTATCCATCTCAAGTTCTAGAGCCCTTCGATCATCCCGAGATCGCGATTGCAGATTTTGAAGACTCTCAAGAGCCTCTTCGACTCTTTCACGGCGCGAGTTTTCATCCAATAAGCATTTCTGAAATTTCTCCAACTCCTCCTGCTTTTTCACGAGCTCTTGGTCTTTGATCACGATTCTTTTGGCCAGATTATCCGCCTTATCACGCAAAGAATGATTGGACTTCTCCATGAACGTACACTTTTCATACGCATTCTCGAGTTTTTCTTTTCCGGTCAAGACTTCATTTTTAAGACGACCCACTTCTTTTTTCGCGATAATTAATTCTTTCTCGAGCTCGGATATTTTTTCCAAGCACCACTTGTACTCTACAGCCGCTTCCTCTTTCTCCTTGTTCAAAACGGCAAAAGCCCGTTTTAGTTCAAAGACTTCACTTTCAGCAATTTCTGCTTGCTTCTTGAGGAATTTCGCCTCTTCTTCATTACTCGATATTATTTTCTCCAAATCCGAAATTTTTCCGAGACTTCGCATGTACTGACGAACAGCCGTCTCTCTTTCAAGCTCCAATTTTAAAATTTCATCTTTCAGATTCCGGGTTCTGCTTTCAGCTTCCGAAGCTCTTCCATCGAGTCCCTTCATGTCTTCTTGAAGCTGAGAGGCCAAAGCCTCGAGATGAGAAATCTTCTCCAAATAAACGTTCTGTTTGATCATCTCAGCTATTTTCTCGACCTCGAACTGGATAAGGGATTCCTTCAGAGTCTGAACCTCGATTTCAGCGAGGCCCGCTTTATCACAATGGCCCGCCAAGTCCTTTTGCGCGCTATACAGCTTGGTTTCAGTTTCCGATAACTTCTCTAGACACTGTTGGTACTGGATGAGAGCATTGTCCTTTTCAGCTTTCATATCGGAAAGCGCTTTCTTTAGGCATTCAACTTCAGACCCAAGCATCTCAGGCAACAGCTTCAGTCCCCTTTTTCCCGAGCCATTTTCAGATGAAGAAAGACCATCAACATCGAACAGTGCACGAAGGGGGAGCTTCATTTCTGGTGTGTGAGGACTGACCTCAGAGGACGAATCGTCATCAGCAGACTCAAAATTTACTTCGTCCGGAAACACCTTGGCTATGGTCTGCTGGGCGTGTCGAAGTTCTCCAGTCGCATGGTTGTACCTTTCGGCTAATGCCCGGTAAGCCCGGTAGAACTCTTCCACCAGTTTCATCAGCTCGGGCCGTTTCTTGTAGTACATCTCGGCCCGTCTCGCGAACGAATCTGCATCTTCTTCGATCAGCTTGATCATGGATTTGACTTTGCCATCAATATCTGTTGAAAAAGAATCGAAAAATATATTTACAATCACGCTCTCGGCTTTCTAACTACTCTACAAATAACCTCAAAGTTTTCTCTTAGAATTTTACCTGTAAGATTCTCTTGGAGCCATTTCGAGTTCTTGGGTGCATTGTGGCTATCCCACCACCAAGAATACCTTCGTCTCGAATCCGAATGAGATAAGTTTGACATAACTCCAGCAATGAACAGAAAGCCTATTCCCTTCGTGAACCCCAGCTTTTTATACTCCCCAATGGCCGAATTATCTTGCATCTGAACCAAATCGAAAATCGAAGTTTTACATGGTAAGATCGAGATATAACTGCCGAGAAGAATCTTAGTAACTCTATCAAGATCACTTGTGATATTTAAGTAAATGATATTCAAATCTGAGTTCAGCTTTGACCTACAACACATTTTTTTAGAGCAGAATCTCAAAAGAAGGGTCTCCGTAAACGGACGAGAAGGAAAACGACATGGAGAAAGCAACGTTGTTTAAACAATATCTGGTGAAACAAGAATCAGGAAGATTTCAAAGAACATCAGTAATCTACATTGTATGCCCATGTCAAATAAAGATGGCGTATTTATATCATTATTTATTGACTTTTAATAATAATGTTATCAAGATTTATGTGGCGAAGTTTCCCATGATAAAAGCATCTAAATCTTGAAATCACACAGATAAAAAAAAAAGGTTACAGATTTCTGAATTTATCACATCTGGGGACACAAAAGTCAATGCAAATCAAGCTAACTCAAAAAACAAAATTATTAGAAATAGAAAAGAGAACATGGGCATATATAATCAAGAACATTCAAGCAAAAGGGCTGTCCTTAAAAATTCAAAAGATTGAAACTTTGCAAATGGGCCTTCCAGAAATTACTAGAAAAATCAAATCTTTGCAAGTGGCATTCTCAGAAAACACACATCACAGCAAGATCAAGAACGAAGACTGTTTTTTTTTTTTTTTTAATCTTACACATGAAAAGCAGCAAGAAAAAACAGAGTCTTGATGTATCAGCAGCTGTTCTGAGAACCACCTCGGACGCAGCTAGGGCTTTGGCCGGTAAAGGCGACTGTCTGAGATTGATGAACTGTGAAAATTCACATTACTGAAAACTCTGCTTCTCTCTTTCTCTCTCACACATACACACTGATAATTAGATGCTCATAACGGAACATGTTTTCTGGAATTATAAATGTTCTTTTGTTTGTCTTCTCTTTGGAGAGTACACAAAACGCTGTCGTGTTATGAGTATGACTGAGCATGATTGAGGAAAGTGACCAATTTGACCTTTTGGTGGGATGTAAATTACTATGTGTATCTAGGATTCATATTGTTTTAGACTTTAGAGGCACTGCTTGGATGCAATCTGACCTGTCCCGAGTGTAACTTCTTACGAGCTACAAACAAACATCCGTCGACGAATAAGTGGCTTCGAATTCAACTTTGTCGAGCTAATGATCGAGCTCATATCAAGAGGTCACGTCGTGTATGATTGGATCTTTATAGGGATTGGTTTGTTTAAAATTGCAACTTCAAATGGCAATATCTTGCGTCTCTAAGCATACAAAACGTTTGTTCCATACATAAATATGGACATATGGTAGAAGCTTTTCGATTTGCATAAAACGTGAAAAAAATAAACCTTTTATTTTCTTAATTGTCATTATCATTTTGTTTATATAGCATAAAATCAAGAAGAATTTGAAAAAATTACATATAAGATCTAAATTTTATTTTGAAACAGAAAAAAAAAATAACAAAAAATACTAGTTTGACTCTCAAGGAAATAATGAAGAAGACATAGTAGTAGTAGCCTTATAATTTATGATTGTGCACATGGAATAATGAATATGAAACACAGTTTTTTTAATATCAATTAATTGCCTATGGTCCACTAAGCATGTGGATATACATATTCAGATCATAGTATCTTTATAATTTAAATTAATGGCTTAACCACTGCAAACTATTTCAAATAACTGAGACAAGAATTGAAAATCAAGAACACAATTCAATGTAAACGAATTCGACCAGAAAATGTAATACTTGAAAATCTGGACACTTAAACCGGATATTGACCTGATTCAATGTAAACGAATTCGACCAGAAAGGTGATAAGACCGATTCAGTTCTCAGAACAGTAAGTAATGGACTAACAACAAAAGTTCTAATTTCCCATAGATCACCATAAACTGAACAAGTGGCATTAACATATACTTACATAAGAGAAATCAAACATTAGTAACAGTTATGATCCAATGTAGCACCCTAAAATTATAAAGTCTCAGACGATGTTCCTCCACTCAATTACCCATACTCGGATAAGGGTTCTGCCATAGTCCCACAACTACATCCAGTCAAATCTGACGCAACAAAAATAATTTTAAACATTAGGTCAAAACATAATATGTAAACTACATCCAGTAATGATCCAACAACAAATCACGTCAAAAACACATTACCTCAAATCAATAATCAAGACCCCTCAAGTTAGGTGGATCCTCCAACAATGTACGATACTTTTTCCTGATATATAATAAACAAAAAATTAGTTTTTAGCATAATAAACAAAATTAGTAATAAGAAGGTTTAGAATACATACCATTTGGTTTTTCCAAAAAATACGCTATCATCAGACAATGCTACAGCCATTGCATAAAACGTCACTGGTACGACCTCACTAAGCTTTGCAACGAAAAGGTCAAATATGTCATGTAATGACATCTTTCCGTGACCAGAGTTCTGATCGATTTCATCTTTCACGTTCATGTAAAAGAGCAGCGAACTCAATCCGTTATTGTATTGGTCAGGAACTTTCAATGGTTGGTCCGGCAGAAACTCAGGAAAGGCGACACTGTACAGTAGTGTTGACCAATCTAATTTGTCCATGTAGCCATCTAGTGCACTCATATCAATAATATCAGATATTTTCAAATGCTTGAATTGCATCCGACTGATGTTGTAAGCTTTCACCAGAAACATCATCGAGTTATAGTCCTCAAATATTATCGGGTTGATCAAGATTAGATACAGAACTTCCCTGAAAATTTGTAAACAAATCAATTAATTATTCAATATTTTTTTATATCAATATTTTAAAAATCTAATTACAACCTAATACACCATCCACTCCAGTTTTCCATTTTAAGTTTTAGTGAACCAAGAAGTCCATTCTAGTTTTCTACTCTAAGTTTTAATGAACCAAGAAGATTTGTCAAGCTATCAAAAATCTATAATTAACAGTAATTTAAATTATTATATTTAATTGTTTACATTACTTTTTTTATGATTACTATAGGATCCATGTATTTAAAATGATCAACTAATGTCTCTACTTGTGAGTCGACAGAATATACAAAAACACTAGACTCTTGAGATTGTGGCGAACGAGTCAACAAAGTTGCAAGTTGAATCATAGGAGGTGATCAAGTCTTCAAGGAAGTATACTAAGAGGGTTTGAAGCTTGAGGAATTCCACTTGGCTTTTTAAGTCTCAACTCTGAACTAGTCTAAAAAACTAAACTCAATTTTAAAATAAGTTAGGATCAATATTTGTTCCAAATAACATAATTACTAAAAGTAAAACAAAATACCTCATTTCTAAATTACCACAAATAAACTGTAGCACACGTTTTTTTCTTTTCGATATGGAAACATTTCTACTATAATGTACTACCTACGTCTTGTTAATTATTGAATTTTCATTTTCATAAGATTGTATTCGGGACTAAAATTTATTCAAACAACCATTATTTAGGCTCTCCACACACATTTTTCAGCTCAACAAGAACATTATTTATTTTATATGAACAATATTTATTGAAAAATAATTAACTCGCAGAACCTTAAGTATTTATGAACACTACATTATATATTATTTTTATTATATGAATATATAAAAATATCAAGGGACTGTAACTGAGGGGCTTTCAAGTCTCAAGCTACAATGTCATTTAAATTCATTGATATATAATAGAATAACAAATCTGGTATAAATAAATTATGTATGCACAAGTTCACTAACCTTATCCATACAAAATCCCGTATCTGAATTGCAAAGTTGCAGAGGTCGAGGAAACACGAAATGACTTTTGGAAGCCTTACTCCCTCGGGAAGCTGTGATTGAACCACTTCATCCACAACGTTCTTTAGAGTCGTAATGGTTGCCGTTGTGTTAGTTATATCCGCTGTAAATTAATAAAGACATTTGAAATATTAAGAGTTTCTCATTGTGAACTCATATTAATATCAAATAATTAAATAATTGAATATAAAACATAATGAATAAAAAAGGTTAATTGGTATACCAGGCACAGTTCTGTTGGCATCGGAAAGGACTACTGATCCATTTCTGATTCTAACATCATGTTGAAATCCATTAGGTCTTGCTAATCCTCCGTCAAACATCTCGTTGTACAACGATTTGAAGAGTGGACTGAAAATATAAAACGTATTAAAAATATAGTACTATATTTTACATAAAATTTATACTTAAATTACCTTATACAGGATCGAAAATGCTTTGTCATTCCAACAATATTTCCAGTGGGTTTCTTCGTCCCTCCGTCAAGAAAAAGCTCCTCCTCCCAAATGGATTTTGGCTGATCATAAATCCAATCACATAATTCCTATATAGATACAAATATCATTAGTTTATTATATACAAAATAAGAGAAATTCAAAAGTCTATAAAACATAAATCAATTTAAGAACACAAGGTAGAAGAACAACTCACCTGTGACAAATGAGGAGGTAGAACTTGGGGTTTCCTCTTTCTCCCTTGTTGAAGGGGCATGTCTGCTCTCCATTGTCTCATTTCGATTCTAGGGTAGGTGTGGCGTCTGTTGCACAGGTATAAGAGAAGACATCGGGTAAAAAAAGACCATATTAAAAAGAATGACAAAAAAACAGGCAGGAGAAAAATTGCTCTGTATTTTTTACTACGAAGTAAATTGCTAAGTATTTTAGTGAAACTGCTTGTACACAGAGCAATCATTATCTTTTACTACAAAGAAAAAGTAAAGGTGAGGGTAGTAATTTTTAGTTGTTTAGTTATTTAGGAGACTCGTTTTTCCATTTTTTTGTCCAAAAACATATACTCCTACTTGATTTTCTAAATTCAGATGCCCATCATAATAAGAGACCAAAAGAAAAAAAATAGGATTCAAGACACAGATCATATTAATCCAACAAAATATATTATCAATCTTACGAGTCTTAGATGTTGCGTTCATAAGTTGGCAACCTGTGTGCATAAGGTCGTGTCGATAGAACTAATCAAAACATAAAACATGCACAATCAAGGTAATCAAGGATGATAAAAGCAACACAATCCTAATTACATACCTAATTAAGAATATCATCATAATTTAGGGTTCGATATGATCCTAATTTCACTTAGATTATTAAAACACAACTTGTAAGTTGTAAGATCGAATCCTTCATCGACGTAAACAAAACAAATTGATCATACTACTATGTGCTAATTTAAAACCTAATTAAGATTAACATCATAATTTAGTGTTCGATATAATCATAATATCACTTAGGTTATTAAAAGTTAAAACACTACTAACATCGAATTCTTAATCGACAAAGAGAAAACAAATTTAATAAACTGATAAAGAAAATGCAGCCGGACTAAGCTTACCGGCGATTAACGAGGGTGTCCTGCGTCCTCCTCCGGCGAGAGAAACGAACTCTGTCTCTGAACTCTATCTCTGTGTATAAGCCCTAATAAAATTGTCCCCGCGGGTAACTTGAATTTGGGGAATTTTATGAAACGAGTATATTTTAGATTATATACGTGGCTTTTTCTATCAAACTTCTCGTAAATTAGGCTTCATAGACAGTGGGCCGAATTACGTGGGGTTGTGGGCTGGACTATTTGAAAGTTGAAACAACCCATTGGGCTGTAATTTTAATTCGAATTTTATTATCTTAATTAAAAAATATAACTTAAATAAATTAAAAAAAAAAAACGCAGTGTATTGATGGGAAAAGTTGCGTTCAAAGCCTCTCTGTCCCTTCATGCTATCCGCCGCCGTACGGCCCGTACCGGAATCTTTCATTGCATTGTGCACCCGAGGAAGCCTGAACCAGGCCTTCAATGCCCATTTTTCGCGCATTTCCTCAGACCCACCTCTCCTCTCGCACCTCCTCAAAGCATGCGTCGATCGCCGCTCTATCCCGGTGCTCCGGCAGCTCCATTCCATCATCACCACCTCCGGATGGTCGAAAGACAAGTTCGTATCCAACCACCTTTTGAACGCTTACGTGAAACTAGGAAGTTTCGAGTTCGCCCTCAAGGTGTTCGATAAAATGCCCCAAAGGAACGTCATGTCCCACAACATCGTAATCGGAGGCTACATACAGAACGGAGATCTGGGTGCTGCCGTGGAGATTTTCGAGAAAATGGGTAAGAGGAATTCCGCCTCTTGGAATGCGGTGATCTCGGGTATGATCAATCACGAGTTGAACGACGAAGGGCTGAGATTATTTCGGAAAATGCACGAGGATGGGTTCTTACCAGATGCATACACGTTAGGGAGTGTGTTGAGAGGATGCGCGGGGCTGAAGGATTCGATCAAGGGCAAGCAGGTTCATGGTTACTCGATAAGATCCGGGTTGGAGTTTGATTCCGTTGTCGGAAGCTCGACTGCTCATATGTATATGAGATGTGGAAGTTTGACCGAGGGTGAATTAGTGATCCGAGCGATGCCGGTTCATAATATCGTCGCGTTCAACACACTTATTGCTGGGCGGGTCCAGAATGGGTGCCCAGAGGGCGCTTTGGACCTTTACCGCACGATGAGAATCTCATGTCTTCATCCCGATCATATCACTTTCACGAGTGTGATTACTTCTTGCTCAGACCTTTCTACTCTCGGACAAGGTCAGCAGATTCATGCTGAGGTTATAAAAGCCGGGGCGATATCTGTTGCCGCCATTATTAGTTCGTTAATTAGTATGTACTCACGGTGTGGTTGCTTGGATGATGCCGTGAGAATCTTCGACGAGGAAAAACACTGTGCCGAGGGTGATATTGTTTTGTGGAGCTCGATGATTGCTGCTTACGGGTTTCACGGGAAAGGAAAAGAGGCGATCCATTTATTTAAAAAAATGGATCTTTGTAAAGTAGAAGCTAACGAGGTGACTTTTTTAAGCTTGCTCTATGCTTGCAGTCACGCAGGGCTTAAAGACGAGGGTCTTGAATTTTTTGACCTGATGGTAAAAAAGTACAAATTAAAACCTCACACAAAACACTACACATGCATTGTTGACCTTCTTGGAAGGTTGGGTCGGCTGGAGGAGGCAGAAGGTCTAATCCGGTCCATGCCGGTCAAGCCCGATGCCATCACTTGGAAAACTCTGCTTTCTGCCTGTAAAACGCATAAGAATGCTGACATGGCGGACAGAATAGCAGAGGAGGTAATAAAACTTGACCCTCAGGACTCTGCTTCTTACGTGCTCCTTTCAAACGCACACGCCTCTGCTAAAAGTTGGGAGGGTGTTTTAGAGGCTAGGAAAAAGATGAAGGGTGTAATGGTTAAGAAAGAGCCGGGGATAAGCTGGATCGAATTGAAAAGCAAAGTTTACCATTTTAAGGTGGGCGATAAGTCTCACCCGCTGTCGAAAGAGGTTCAATTTTATTTAAATGAATTGATGGAGGAAATAAGGTCGTTCGGTTATGTGCCCAATGTAGGTGCTTTTTTACATGATATGGATTTGGCAGAGAGTGAGTATTACTTGTTGCACCACAGTGAAAAGTTGGCTCTTGCCTTTGCTCTGATGAAGGCGCCAATAGGTGTGCCGATTAGGATAATGAAGAACTTGCGGGTGTGTGATGATTGTCATGTAGCTATGAAGTACGTTTCTCTGGTTAGAAAACGAGAAATCATTGTTAGGGACTGCAGTAGGTTTCATCATTTCAGAAACGGAGAGTGTTCTTGTGGGGATTTCTGGTGAGATTAGTGGTTGAGTAAGTTTCTACTAGAATCTGATTTTCTGTGCTCCGTGTTTGCCTGCATTGTCGGTGAAATTACTAGCAGGTCTTTACACGAGGCAAGTGCAATCAGATTTTGTTTTTGATTTTTTTATGTTGCGGCCATATATATTCAAGAACAAACATTACTCTCTCGAAATTGGATTTACTTTATTCAAAATTTTGGCTTCTCAAAAGAGAACTATATTAACACTCGATGAAACTAATTTTATTATTGGAACATCAAAGTAACAACATCTTGCTTTCTCTATCTCACTCAGTGATTATGCATAAGAGAAGGAAAAGACGGAATAGATTGGAGTATCAACTTCCGGCTGCTCCTATGACCGGGTGACCTTTCTATAGAACTTTGAGGAGGCAAAACTCTCTTCCCATTAGGAGACGAAGGCAATTGGTTGCCGCCGCTGTTTGGGGAACCTTCTAGAAGAAACTCAGGCATTTCGTCTTCCTCGATGGTTTCAGGATGGTGGCTGAATTTTGGTGTCGGCTGCAGGAAGCTCGATTTTCCGAACCCTTGGCTGGCAGGGAAACTTGAAGAAGAAGGCAAAGAAGATGCAGATGACCTTTTCTTTGAGGAGGAAGATGACTGGGACAATTGCCTGGCAAGAGAAAAAAAAATTAAGGGCCTATTTGTAATATTTTGTTTTATAAATGTGAAGAGGATTACAGATACATTTTTCAGAGTAACTGGGTTCTTTTTGTAATTAATGTAAATTTTGGGGCATTTTTGTAAGCTTCAAAGTCTGTTTACCTTCCGGTCCTCGATGGTGTTTCAGTAAACGTAGATCTCATAGGGTTATCCTGGATTGTAGCTTTCCGGAAACTCGTGTTCAGTTCGGCCTTCTCAGTCGTGTATGTTTCATCTTCTTCGAATTCATGATTCATGCTTAATGCACAGGAACCTGTTTCAGGATGGCAAGATCAAAAGAAGCCACAGTTGAACTGTATAACTATAAACAACCTTGAAAGAAAAACTAAATAACCGGAAAAAGGGGAAAAGACAAAAATACCCTTGCCGTAAAATATTCTAGAGGTAATGAGGGTCATTTTTGTAGTTTTCGAAAATATCTATGTACACTCACCACCATCCTTTGTGCCAAATGCATTCTTGCACCCTTCACATCTGCAGTTGATGGAGCATCCAACACCACCCTTTACAGAAGGAGAAGAATTGTTTTTCATCAGCTGACGAAAACATATCAAATACATAAAAATGGTTAGAGAAAAATAAACGAACCTGATAGCATTCGCAGTATTTCTTCAGGCAACCTGATTTCTTGCAGTTGCACCCTCTTTTATGGCGAGCGGAAGCAGGAGTTTTGCTGGAATCATCCTGCCAAAATAAAAAAAATCGAACGATTAAGAACATACATTGTTGTAAATAAAATATCAGCAAGCGAAGAAATCTGAGTCTGATGTATTTAAGCTTCCTCTTCTAACCCCGACTACTGGTGACGATTTTGAACCCCTGATCACTTTCGGAGCAAAAGCAAGAGGGTTTCTCGACTCTATCTGCTTTCGTGTGGAAAGAACAATGTCTTCATGAACGGGCTTGTTGAAGCAATCTATACACGCGCATGGCTCCACACAGTATACACCGGCAGCAAAGCATTCACAGTAACTACAGTTCATTATAGAGGAAAAGTAGACAAAATTATTATCCCAAGTACCTTGTATTATAATTTTTAAAAAAAAATCGATAATTACAAACTACTCCTGATGTTTAGCCTAATTACAAACTAGACTCTTGATAAGGGGGAGTATATGCAATTTTGAAAGAATATTGGAGTTTTTCGTAATAAGGCTAAATGGGAAATTATTTGTAATTATCCAAGAACTTACAGCTTCAAACATTTCGATTTCTTGCAGTTGCATCTTTTACAAGAACCATCACCATCCCCAGCTTGTTCCACTCTACGCCTTCACAATTCAAATCAAGGCACAATAAGTTAAAACTATAAACAATTTTTTTTATAATATCTTATAATTAGCAGGTCTGGATGACAATAGAGACGACATAAAAACTTATACATACCTCTTCTTCTTTGGACTACTTGGATTAATCTCTTCATTCTCCGTATATACAGATTCACGATAAGAATCTTCCACTCGGGCAACACCATTTTCAATGTTATCGATTTCTCTCTCAAAAGAGTAGTCGGTCAGAGTAGTGCCTAGAAGCTCTTGAACTTGACCGGAACAAGTCGGAGGATGATGGAAATTGGGAAATGGGCCCTGCCCGATCATTAACCTTCTAGAAAACGAGGAATCGTTATTGGCAATATTGTAATCATTTGGGGTTGGTGCTAGAGCATTTAAGTGCAGGCCGATTCCAGGTAATACACATTGTGAAGAATCATTGTCTGGGATGCAGGAATCTGAACTCGAATTGTCGGCTAAATGCTGTGCGCGTCCACTGGACTTGTCGAAAACAAGACAACGCCTTCTTACACCACGGTATAATCCAGAAAGGTGCTATATAATGCGGGAAAAAAAAAGTTATATTCGGATATAAAAACAAATGCACATTAGATACATCTTCGATAGTATTGAATTGCGATTTTTACCTGATAATCCATATTTTCACATGAATTTGTAGTCAAAGAACCTCTATTCACGCCAAGTGTCTCGTTACTTTCCAGCATCTCACGTTCTTCTCCGGGTTGACTAAACAAGTTCCCAGAAACCATGGCCCCACTAGAGAATGTGTTCTGTATGGCGTGTTTAATGCTCGTGTAGAAACTCGTTGCAGGGTCGACTGATGAACTGGAAGGGCCGGAAACTAAATTATCCCAACCGCCCAATGACGTTGTGCCTTTGCTTTGATCAACACTGCCTACCCCCTCCATATTCCCTTCACTTGTGTGGTATGAGTGGGTGGCTTGCTCAGGATTTCTCGAAAGCTCGGCTATTAGCTCGGAGCATTCTTCATAAGATGGCTCGTGCGACACTTCACGATTAGTATGTGCCGTTTGATCAAGATTTTCCTCACAATCATCGTCTAGTTTGTTATCAGCATCCGCATTTGCCTCGCCTTTTTCGTTAACTGTGTTCCACTCGTCTGAAGAAAAGTCGGGTCTCGATGGATCTGAAAGTTGGTTTCTGGCAAAAGAGGAAAACGGAAAAAAATATAAAAATAAAAAAACGAAACGCGAATGTGATTCACTAAGGCAAAGACACAACACTCCCTTCTTAATATGGCAAGTGTAAATTGTTACCTTCGAATAAATCGACATTCCTTGAGAGAAGTAGCGTGGGGAGAAGTGAACACAGACTGAATGGACGCGTAAGTAAGGGGATTAATCGTCTGAGTAATGGGCATGGATTTTACGGGCTTGATAGGAGAAAGGTTATTCATGAAGTTCGACACGGGCGATTCCTGCATGCGAATCGCGATGTCAATACAGAATCGTATACAATCCAACAATAAACTATTAGTCGCAACTCTCGATGAAGCACCCGAACCACAAAATCGAGATCTACTCAACTGGTTCCTAAACATTTTTCCGAAATCGAAGTTATTAATCACTCAAACAACAAACAAACCGAAACACGTAAACTTTAGGCGATCGAAAAAACCGAAAGTATTCGCAGAAAACTGCACCAGACTCAACTCAAAACAGGGTTTCACACAAAAACACACACACACAAAATGCCGAATCAAGGTATTCAAACGTAATTTCCGAAAACCCCATTTCTCAAACACATTATGGGCATCAATTAATGTTACTACAAAACCCAGAAATTAACATAGAAATCAAACCTCGAATCTTCTGAGAGAAGTTGCAATCTGAGTGTTCTTCGTTTTCTCTGGAGTATCCATCACCCCCTTCCCATAACCCTCTGCCATATCCCCCTTTCTAATTTTTTTTCTACAAATTGAAAATTACAGAAAAAACGAAATTACGAAAAATGAAGAGAAGCGGGAAACAGCGTAAAGGGGCTCGTGTCGAACGAGGATGTAATAAGAAAAAACAAAGCAATGAAAAAGTGAAGAACGGATTTTTGCAAAAACAGAGAGACCCCACCACTCACAGAGAAAACACGCAGTACACACAGTATGTTGACTGCTGATGTGTGTGGGTGAAGTTTATATACATACACACATATATAAGAAAGTCGTATTGATCTCTGGTTCTTGGGAGGGAAAAAACAGAGAGGAAAAGTAACGTACAATTCAGAAATAAAGTAGATATAAAAATAAATAAATGAAAATTCATTTATGTGGGGTGGATATGATGATGTTACCCTAAATGTTGTGTTTCGGTTTTTACTGATATTTTTCGATTACATTAAAATAGGAAAAAAGAAAAAAGAAAAAGTCCTTGTGTATTGAATTCGTCAACCGAATCAATTCTTTTCCATGAATTTGTTGTGTCGGTTATGTTTTTTTGTTTTTTTCACTCTTGTTGTCTTTTGTTTTTTTACCATAAACAATTTTGGTGTAAAGGTTATATGCAACCTAGAGGCGACCATGTCTTCGTTGGATTTTGGAGCGTTTCGGTTATTCGACTATTTTTATCGATTTTAAAATCGAGTTTATCGTGTTCGAGAATAATTTATGGTCGTCATAAACTCTGATTGTATGTAATGTGTGGAATTAAATCTAACGAAAATACATTCGATCCACTAATATTAGACATTCCAAAATAGAAATAAGAAATATAGTCAATAATATTTTTATGGTTAACAATAGTAAAAAAAATATTATTGTTTATTTTTTAATCAAAGTTTTTATTCGTTGAATTTATTATGAAATAATTCCCATTTATTTAAGATAATTTATTGGTGAACCAATCATTGACTAATTAAAAATGGTTTAATTCCATCATTTGTTTATTTGTTTTTACTACTTTACGGGGGTTATATTGTAACTGACAATATCCACTTCGGACGACCCGGCACAAAGTACCCGTCGAATGACCCGACCCGATATATCGGTACTGCATTAATATTTTGGCGCGCCCGATAATTTAAAAGTGTGGGGCCGGGTTCTTCGGCCGCATGAGGGTCTATCATTACTCGCGTGGTCCCGGTCGCACCTGATTATCTAACACATCGAGAAGTTTATCAATGCGATCAGCACACTTCTCGTGAAATGGAATTTATGTTAAGGTCACTCAATTGATTGTGCCGTATTAATTGTTACATTGTCGAATTGACCCGTGCCGGGCAATTGTCGAAGAAGCAATCCACCCCGATAAATGTGTGAAAAACGAGCGAAAATCTTATAATACGAAATCAGCAAAATTTTAAACGAGTACAAATTTAAAAATAAAATGTGATAATCATGATATCATTTGACTACGTACTTATTTTGTTGTATGTCAATTAAAATAAACAAATTTTGGGCACTTAATTATTAAAAATACGTCATTAAAATGAGTAATTTATTAATTTGCAAAGTTGGTACTTTGATTTATTTATTTCACACTTTAAAAAAGTAACATTGTTCAAAGTGTATTCGAAAACGTGACACACTTGAAAATTAACATTGTGCGAAATATATAAAACATATAAAAAAGATTAATTAAATGTTACAAGATGATTTGTGCTTTAACCGTATACTTTCCACTTTTTCAATCTTTGTTATCCATAGTGTGAATCATCTAAAATTATGGATAACTTAATTTTGATTTATTTCGAGATACTAATAAAACATAATTTAAGTTTATCTCAAATTTTATTTAAAAAAAATAATTATCATATTTATTGTCAAGTTTGGATATAGTTGTATACTTACTTGTACCGTTGTACGTGAACAATTACACTAGTTTGTGTGAAGACTATTGAATTGACTATCTCAAATGAACTAAATTGGTTTGTTTTTTTATTTTATAAAAATAATAATATTTTTTATAAATTATTTAATATTTTTAAAATATTAATAATATTGTGAAGTTAAATAAATTGTACAGTAAAAATTATATATTCAAATTATTTTTTATTTATTTTATTTTAATTTATTTTGAAACAAATGTAATCGAGATAAACGAAACTGAAACGATTTTAACTGAATTAAAATTAAGTTCAAAAGAACAAGTAGTAAGTTCACACAAAAATTGATATTCAAACATGTAAGATCAAGATGCAAATTTGGTCTCCAAATTATTTATAAACAAAAAAAAATTAAATGTGCGATAATAAAATTACCCGATGCTTACAATATATACTACTCCTTGGGCATGCATGGAGTATATATTAATAATATTTCAAAAGGCAATGTATTATATTTGTACGTAAATGGTTCGTGGTCCCCTTGGGCATGGACTTTTTAGTCAAACCATCTTTCTGTGTCTTCGTAGTACACTGTGCATCAATACATGAAATTCGTATGCGCTATCATAATGTTCATGCATGCGTGGTATGTCACGTGACAAGTAATTAGTCACATTTTTAACTTCCAATCTGAAAAAACCACACACTGTTATTTAGTCGATTAGTGGTATGATTAATTAAAATTTGATTGGCCTTAATAGTGTTGTATTCTTAATCGTAATTTTAAAATTTTAATTGAAATTCTTCATTAAAAAAAATAGAACGTTTTTATGAATAAAAAATACTACGATTAATTGAATAATTAATAGCCGTGGTGAGATTTGTTTGATAAAAAAACAAACTAGTTATTTATACACGTATTGCTACTTTATCTTCTTTGACTCAATCTTAAAAAATAAACATTCGATTTTTATTATAAAAATACTTATATTAACCACAATCTATTGCATGCCTTAATATACAAAATTAAAAAAATTCTCATAAACATACAGTTTTTATATTTTTCTAGATGATTTGATAATCTTTCGGTGGGCTTTAACATTATATATGTAATCAGTAATTATGGATTATGTAATTATTATAATTAAGGTGATTTTTAAAATGGGGTAATTCAATTTAATTTTATATAAATTAGAGTTATAGTTTTTCTTAATTATATAGTATAAGAGTAGATTTTCACTTTTAATCTGTTCGTCTAATTAACATGGGTGAATAAATTAAGGGTAAAAAAGACATTTCGAATTTAAAATATTAATATTTTTTATAAATAAAACTATCAAACAATTCTAAATAATTAAAATAATATTAAATTATAATATTAAATTGTAAAATTTATTTTGCAGGTAGAAGTTATAATTTTATTAACTATATTTACGTTTTTCCTAAAAATTCTTTATAATTATTATACAAAATATTTATAGTGAAAACATATTTTGTGTACGATTTTTAGATTTATTTTATATACAAAAAAATTGTATGTATTTTCTTTATCATGCACTTAATCTATCATGATTTTTACATTTGTAGTGGTCTTGTCTTCACAGTAATTGTATTATAAACAAATTAAATGTATTGAATTATTTTCACTAATACTATATCTATACTTATTACTTCTCTAGTTTATAAAAGAAGTGACTAGTAGTATAAATTTAAAACGGAAAACATATAAAATAATTAAATTAAAAACCATAGTGATAAATACAAAATAAATTTTATACAACTTTAGAAAGACCTCATCGTGTAATTATTTCGAATGACAAGTTTGAAAAAACAATACAATGACTACATATTATTTTGAATTTATTTTTAATCAAGTGCATTTTCAAGTTCAAATCATTTAATTTTATTTATTATTATTATTTTATTATATAGAAATTAAAATTTTTATAATAGTTATATAAGGCGTTGAACTTGGAAATAAAATTTAAAGTTAAATCATAATTTTTCTTTTGGTATTCAAAAAAACAAAATTGAAACATATCATTACTTCACCAGGGCAAATTTAAATAAAAAACGACAACTAATTACAACTATATTTCATCAAAAAATATTTGAATATTTACAAAAATAATAATTGAAATTATCAATAAATGCATGAAATTAAGAGCAACAATATGAAAATTATTTAGAATATTTTAAAAAAGATTTGTATGATCATCATAACTTTTTAGATTGGTATATTGAGTATCCACCATATTATATATATATATATATATATATATATATATAACGGTCAGCAAAAAATCGTTTTTAATGCCATAAACTATACTATAGTACATAATAATATATATAATTACTAGATTATATTTATGTAACCTTATATATTTTACTTGTAATTTATTAGTGGCTAAATAAGCAAAATATCAAAATTCATGTGACATAATCCAATTGACTATAAAGTATAAACCATGTATATAGTAGTCAAACTTTTGATATAGAAAATGCTAGTCATAAAAAATAGTCTAATATCAAAATTATAGTGGTAATAACTTCACTAAGATTGTTCAAGATTAATCTAAATCATGTTTATTGATCCACATCCAATAAATAATTAATAAACATATTTCCTAAACAATGCTAAATATTAATGTACATAGTTTCGAAAACTAATTCACCTCGATCGTAATCGAACAACTCTAAACGAAAACTAATTCACCTTGATCGTAATCGAACAACTCTAAACACGTCGGATTTTTTTAAAAATAAATGTACTTACGTCGTTATAATTCAAGCTATAAGTTTATTGTTCGTTTTTTTGTCCGTTTTCGCTCGTTTCCGTTGTATTAATAGGCAAGCATTAGTTTCCTTTTATTTTAAATCCCAAAATAAATTTGAAAAATTAAAATAAAAAACCACTAAATACTCGATTAAGATCCGGTTGGGAGGCCGAAATCCCGAGCCCGGTTACTGACCCGGTTTGATTCATATATATTCAGGTTATATTTTCTTCTCATTTTCTTTTCCTCTTAATTCATTAAAGTGAAGATTTATTATATATATATTTTCCATTACTGTTCTCTGATTTTTCCTCCATTTTCAATGTGGTATAAATAGTTGGAGATGACGATGGGTTCTTAGATACACACAGGCGTAGACTTTTATTTATTTATTTATTATTTTATTATATTCTACAACGGCTACTCTCTGAAGGTCTGGTGCCTTTTTTTTCTACCATCATTTCGGTTCGTGTTTTTTTTTTCCGTATTTTTAATTTTAATTTTTTCCTGTGATTTTAGTTGTTGGGAAAAAGCAATCGAAAGATCCGCAGAAGCAGATGAACTTCAATGACAGGTGATTAAACTCCATCGAAAACCCAACATTTATTTTATTTATTTATTTCTGAAAAATCGGTTTGATGATTTTATTTTCTGATTTTTTTTCTCTATAGATTTAGTTTGTGGGTGTTGTTAATTGAAATACTGTTCTATTAATTTCTCAATCTGAATATTTTGGGGAAATTATTGAGACTGGAATTGCTTGTTTTTGGTGTTGTCTGAGTTTTATTTTTTCATCTGTAATCTGTTTGATCGATTGTATGATCTGAGTTTTTGGTAAATCATGCCCAAACAATGCACCTTGTTCGGGCTTTTACGGGGTGAGAAATCGTGCGTTTTCATGTGTCATTTTAATCACATTTCTCAGTATTGGTAACAGTGACATGTGGAATTGGCAAGGTCAGGATTACTCTCTTGAAGATACTAACACCACCATCGGTGAGTCGTAAAAACTTGTTATATATGTGGTTACATGTTGATTTAATCGCAACTTTTAAAGGGTTATCCCGTCTCTGTATGGTTTCAGATTTGCCTAAATCCTTGTTGAATGGAGTGGGTGAAAATGTGAACGATATCTCGTACGTGTTCAATGATGAAACTACCCCTGTGAAAGCTTGTGGAGACTTAGCTTACCATGTTACTAACAGCGGTAGTGAATTACCTCATTTGATTTTACTATATTTGCCTGTTGCTAATTTTAGTAATTCTAAAAGCGAAATGGGCGCATTCGTGTTTTTCATTTCACCTTATTTAACTTAACTTCAAACCAACTGCAGAGGTTATGGAGAAAGAAATCGATTCGTACAGAGAGTCTTCCTCTCAAGTTAAAAGGCGTCGGATGCTACAATTCGAATCTGAAGTTCTTGATACTCCTATCTGCAATGACGAATCATTTCTGAGATCCAAGGTTAAATGGCGTTGGATTAACTTGTGCTTATTTTAGTATAATGTCCAAAATGCCTTATAATAGGATATATGTTTACGCATCCTTTGAAGTTAACTATGTTTGCAATTTACATATTTTTCGAAGATTTATCTTCCCTCTTAGCAAAAGAGGATATAGAGTCGGTTTTTATATTCGAGTTCGATTTAAAAGTGTACTCATTCTGCGTAAGGTGAGGGGTGTGATTTAGATTTACGATTCTACTTCTGGTTTGATTATTACAAACAATGAAACAAAAGTAGTAAGAAAAATAAATCATCTGATTTTTAGCATCGCCGCTAAATGTCTCCTGCTTTTGTTTTTAGGAAACACATGATTCTCTTGAAGATGCTATATCTGAAATGTCGCAGTGGGTCGCTGGATTCACAGGTTCCATTTTTAAATACATGGAAATTAATTTGATTTATGGATGATTACTGATATTCTATTTGGATTTCAGAGGACACATCTGCTTCCAACGATGAACGCTTGGATCCAACATCTGAAGGGTGGATTGCTGATTGCTTTAATGATGCCGAGATGCAATTTCGCACTGAAAAAATGTAAGTATACAACTTCATTTGTGTATTTATTTGGTATTTTGTACATGTGATTAAGCTTTTTAAATGAATGGCAGTAATGTATCTGAAGATGTTCAAAATGGCATCACAGGTACTGTAAAATATATATCCGCTTATCGACTAACATATATTTTCTTCATAGCTTGCTCTATGATTTTTTCATGTGTTTTTCCTTTTTTTACAGATCTTTGCAATCCGAATCTTGAATTTGGCGCTAATGCAGCAAAAAAAAATCCAGTCCATACTCGTAAAAATGTCATTTTCAAAGGTAATTGTGTTTTTTCATTTTTAATATTTCTGTGGAAATCAGTAACACATCGCATTTCTTGATTTTGTTTTTGTAATTTTTCTTCATCACTCAAAAGTATTACGAAAGGAGTTGAATTGTTATGGCTTAAATAAACAACAATCACCTTGAACATGGATTACAAAAACCATCATTGTAAAATTATACATTTATTACCGTGTTACAAATTATGTCCTCAAATCACCTGTAAAAATATCGTCTTATTTATTTTAACTTCAATACTTCTCTTTTCTGTACCTATATTCAGGTAAAAAATCGTACATACGTCCAACCCCTACACAATCCTCATCGATTGTCTATCCATTCGCCTTCATCAAACCATGTAGTGTGCATGGGGACCTGACTCTGAACGACATAAACCAAAGGATACACAATCCCCCAAAACCAATTATAATCGAAGATGACCCTTCCTCTCCTTATCCCACATCTGCTTTTTCTGGGAAACCCGTTGTTGGGAAAACTACAATCCGTACTGAAGGCGGGAAAGGCCTCATTACGATAATGAGGACAAAAGGGTAATATTTCTTCCCGGGTGACCTTTTCTTTTTGCGCATGAGGCTAGTGGTAGTATGATGCAAGGATATCGACGTCTAGTTGATCCTAGCTGTTTCGCTCTGCTGTTTTAAAGGAAAAAAACTACATTACTGTTGGTGATTTTTACTATTAAAGTAAATTAAAGAATAAATGTATCTCTGTTTTGTTTTCTCTTACTTGAGGGATTCTAAACAGTTGTATTTTGCACATTGAGGTTCAAACTTCCATTTGAAATACCTGTTTCAAATTTACATTTACAGATTTTGTTTTTATGATTTGTAGAATATTGATTGACATTTTATTTTATTTTTTTGACTTTATTTTCTTTGGAATAATATATAGCTCGTTTTTGAAATGTTAGGAGGGATAATTTGGTAAACACATTGAAATTTGATTTACTTATTTTGGTTAACATACCAAATGAAGAGATGGGAAGTGTTTAAGTGTGATCCTAGTACTTGTAGCGCATGGAGATAGGAAGAGTCGAGACTCTTATATAAGTTTGAATTCTAAAAATTGAGTTTTTTTTTTTAAATAAAAATTCAACTTGAGATAACTCACGATATAATTTAACACCATAATTTAACACCACGTGTTGCAATGTTGGAAAGTTGCTCGATCGAGCATGGATCGCAATAATGATGGATAGTCGACGTGTTGCAATGTTGGATAGTCGCTCGATCGAGCATGGACCGCAGTAAACGGGACTTCATTTGCATAAGATTTTGAAATGATATAACTCACGGCGCGCAAAATCAGAATGCTCACGAGCATAGTAGCAGTTGTCGTACTTCATTTGCTATATTTACAGAAGAGTTGCCGATTTTACCCTTTTTGGTAAAATCCCAAATGGGCCTAAAAGTATAGAAGGCGGGTCGGGCCGAGATGGTGCGAGTTGACAGCCCGCAAAGTCTAATGGGCTACGTTACCACGACAGCACGCCGAACTCAAATTAATTGCAACAAGACTATTTATGTTTTCGGAGCAGGGGTATTTCGGTCATTTCATCCGACCAAATTTCTGGTTTTCAGGTAATCCAGTTGGAAGGACATGCACGGACCAGTACGTTTTGTTCCTCGGTAGTATCTATATATCATCTAATAAATAGTATTATTTAATTCACTTTCTCTCTCTTCCTCTATCTATGTTCTACTCTATGTAATAAATTAAATTAAATCAAATACATAATTAAATTGAAATTCCATCACTTTCCCTCTCTAAAACCTCACTCAAATCCTAACTCTCGCACAGGGCTTGGTCAATTTTTATTTTTTTCTGGGTTTTCTCTCTCCCCACTTTCATGTGATTTATTTATCTGAGTTTGGATAATATATTTTCTTGATTTTATAAATTAAAGAAAAGGATTGAATTTTTAGGGTTTACTTTTGATTTTCGATTTGGGAAAATTCGGTGTTTCAGAGTCCTTGTTCAGCTACTACACTCTTAATGGGGTCATAATTCTTCACTATTGAATTTTAAATAATTATCCAAAATAATAATAATAATAATACTCGTGCGAAATTGAAGTAGAAGATAAGAAAAAATCAAATCAATTTCGGTAAGAATTTATTTATTTTCCTAATTCAATTACAGTCATTAATTCACTATTACATTATTTTGTCTGTCTTAATCCTCTGTATTTACTTTCTTTATCCTCTGTTTTTTCTTTTTTACACAGAGCTTCGATTCGTCGAAAAAATGGACGAAAAGAGGAGTTACTTAGCCTTTTCGAGGTTGAAAAGCCCTGGAATCAGCTCCGACGACATGATTTTCCGGGCCGATGATATCGACTTGAGGAGCTTGGATTTGCAGCTGGAGAAGAGGAATTTCGGTAGGCTCTGGTCAGAGCAATCGGAGCTCGAAAAACCGAACGAGGTGTGGGAGATAGATCCGTCGAAGCTCGACATCCGCTACCTCGTTGCTCAGGGAACTTACGGAACCGTTTTCAGGGGTACTTTTGGTACTCAAGATGTTGCTGGTAAAAATAATTCGACTAATTTACGCGTTTGTTTATGTTATTGTCGTTCTATATGTTTTGTGTTGGGTTTGTAGTGAAGCTTTTGGATTGGGGACCGGATACGGATCAGTCCAATGATCAACGGGCCGCGTTTAAGCAAGAGGTTTCGGTTTGGCACGATCTCGACCATCCAAACGTCACAAGGGTAAGGGCTAAGGACATGTTCTTTTGAACTGAATTGAACTTAGTTGAACTGAATTGATTTTTTTATACTACAAAAATATTAATAATATTAATTCTAGCATTAACTAGATTTTATACATGAAATTATTGTTTGATTTTTTGAAATGAACTTAAGCGAGCTGAAGTGAAGTGAATGAGACTGATCTGAACTGAAATTATGTCCAACATAACAGAAAAGGATGTTGTTTTTCGGGTGAATCAACTCGTTGCCATTTCTTACATTAGGCCAAACTTGTTGCAGTTCGTTGGTGCATCGATGGGGACTTCACAACTCAAAGTACCTTCAAAAAATCCTTCCGAGGCGTCGAGGACTTGTTGTGTTGTCGTTGAATTTCTTCACGGAGGTACATTGAAGAAGTTCTTGTTCAAGAATCGGACGAGGAAGCTTCCATTCAAAACCGTTATCCAACTCGCGCTCGACCTTTCTAGAGGGTATTTTTTTTCTTTCATTTAATTCAAAATTTCGTTTATAAAGTGTGTTTACCTTATATTAAAACGCATAATTGCAGGCTGAGCTATCTGCATTCGAAGAAAATCGTTCACCGAGACGTGAAAGCTGAAAACATGTTGTTGGACACTCAAAGAACGTTGAAAATCGCGGATTTCGGAGTTGCTCGAGTGGAAGCTCAAAATCCCGGAGATATGACGGGTGAAACGGGAACCCTCGGCTATATGGCACCGGAGGTATTGTTAATTATTCGTTTTCGGCATTAAAAAAAATGTTAGTAATATTGATGCATATATTGTATGGTCTCTACTTATAGGTGTTGAATGGGAAGCCTTATAATAGAAAATGCGACGTCTATAGCTTTGGGATTTGCTTGTGGGAAATATATTGTTGCGATCTGCCTTACACTGATCTTAGCTTCGTCGAGGTTTCCTCTGCTGTCGTGAAACGCGTAAGCTCGCTCTCCTTTGAATCAAGAGTTTCTCTTACACTCTTTTTCGTCGATTATATAATCTCTGCTCGTTGTAGAATCTTCGGCCAAGCATCCCACGATGTTGTCCCACTTCACTTGCAAACATTATGAGAAGATGTTGGGATGGGAATCCAGACAAAAGACCAGAAATGGACGAGGTTGTGAGGATGCTCGAAGCGATAGACACGAGCAGAGGAGGTGGAATGATACCCGAAGACCAATCCACGGCTTGCTTTTGCTTCATTCCCACTCGCGGTCCGTGATCATTTCAGAATGAAGAAAAAGAAAATATTCGTCGATTTAATCTGATGACGGGACATTCGACATACTCCGGTAGTGAATAGATCATGGTTATTGTGTATTGATCTCTTCACTAGAGAGAATAAATGTTAGAACTATTTACATTAATATGGATTTGATCTTCAAATAAAATTGTTTATAGTTTTATATCATTATTATTTTCTTTTGTTTTTATTGTAAATTAAACAAAGATTCAACAAATATAAAATTAAAAAAACATAGAATTGCAAATTCAATTTTTCGATTTCTCAGAATTTAGATTTGACTTAAATAATGATTTAATAAATTTAGGTTTTTTAATTTTTAGCATTTTGAAGTCATCACAAAATATCCCACATCGAAATGCGAGCCTTTGTACGGCTATTTTATAATAAACAGAAACTGTAGAATGTTCGCCGAGCTAAGTAACGAGAGCTTGTGACCCGAGTGGGGGCATTAAGGTGGTTGGACATTGGGCCAGCTCCGCTAGCTGGGTCGATGATGGGCTAATTGCAGGCCTGCCCGTTCCAAGTGGGGAGTTGGTTCATGAGGCCCAATCGAAAGTTTGGGCTTCGTGGGCTTTAGAGCGGAGGGCACCGCGTCAGGCTGGCCTCACAGAGCAGCGAACACCTCCCGCTTCTCACAGTGGAAGGATAACGGGCTTGTGCTCTCACGGCCCAATTAAGTCAGCTGGGCTAGCCCTAATTGGACAACCACTTTTTTTTACTTTTTTTTTTCTTTTTTTTTAATTCATTATATAAAACCCCTGATAAACCCTTAGTTTCATTTTGTAACTTCCTTTTTTTTTTCTCCAAGAAACACACACAGATCTGATTATTATCGGTAAAGAGAATCCCTTCATCGTGTTTTTTTTTCTACTCATTTTATAGTTTTACTGTTTGTCGAAGAAGGTGGGAAAGTTCATTTGTTACTGCCGGGTTTCATTTGATGTTCTTCTTCATATATGCACGCTAACTGTTCGATGAAATTACTGACTGTTTCAAATTATGCGTGTTTGGATTATTTTCTTCATTTTTCGGTGGATGAAGAACTCTTAATTGTTGTTGTTCTGTGAATTATATTGCATTCTAAAGTTCTGATGATCGTTACCTTTCATTTCGTGTGTTCAGTTTTATCTCAAAATCAAGAATGCTGTCGCAGTCGAAGCATTTGTGTTCGTTGTCACGATGGAGGGCCCGTTCATGTTTGAACAGTTATTACAGACATGATTATCAGAGTTACATCGCTGGAGTTTCTACTGCCTTCCGTAATGCGTTTAGCACTGTTGCCGAGCCGATCACAGAGGAGTCTCCTGAGCTTCCTGGCTGGGTGAAGGAAAAGAAAGCTAACGAGCCCAAGGATGACGACTTTGTACCTCCCTCGGTGTCTTACTGGATCGAAAACCACAAGCTTTCTGTTCAGGATGTTGGCATGAAAAACATAGTGAACAATATCGTCGAGAGCGATGTCGATAAAATTAGCAAGATTCTGAAGAACCAATCAAAGTCCCCAGCTGTAGTCATTGAAGCATTAGATGGCTGTGACGTTGATTTGTCCGAGGGTTTGGTCAAGAAAATACTGCAGAGATTTAGCCTCGACTGGATACCATCTTACGGGTTCTTCCAGTGGGCCGAATTGAAAAATGGAAGCAAACACTCGCCCGCTCTCTACAATTTAATGGTCGATGGTTTGGGTAAAACAAGGAGGTTCGAGATCATGTGGGAATTAGTGGAAGAGATGAAATGTTTAAAAGGATATATCACGTTGGAAACGATGACTACAATCATGAGGCGTCTCTCCAAGGCCGGTAAGTATGACGAAGCAATAGAGGCTTTTGAACTAATGGAATCATTCGGGCTCGAGAAAAACCTAACAGCCTTGAACCGACTACTGGACTCGTTGGTTAAGCAAGGAAGTGTTGAGCATGCCGAGATAGCCTATAATAAATTCAGAGAAACTATCCCTCCTACTAGACAGACTTATAATGTATTAATCCATGGTTGGTGCAAAACTAGAAAAATCGACAGAGCTAAAAAAACTGTGGATGAGATGAAGGCCAGTGGGTTCCGCCCGGATGCTGTCACGTACACGAGTTTCATTGAGGCATATTGCCGCGAAAAGGATTTTCGGAAAGTCGAGTCCACTTTAGAAGAGATGGAGAAAGACGGCATTCGTACGGGTGTGGTGGTGTACACTATAATAATGACTGCTTACGGAAAGGCCAAGGAATTAGATAAAGCCATGGAGGTTTATGAGAAAATGAAGAAAGACAATATTTCACCTGATGCCGCTTTCTATAATATCTTTATAGGTGTATTGAGTCGGGCGGGTAGGTTAAAGGATTCGAATGAAGTGTTTGAGGATATGTCGAGGCAAGGAGTTTCTCCTGACGTGTCTACTTACAGCACGTTGATCTTTATTGCTGCTAATAACATGGAGGAAGAGAAGGCGCTTACTTTACTAAAGGAAATGGAGGGAAAAAATTGCAAGCCGAATATTGATACTTATGCACCGTTATTGAAGATGTGTTGCAGGTTGAAGAGAATGAAGGTGCTTTCGTTTTTGTTGGGGCATATGTTTGAGAATGACGTTAGTCTTGATCCAGGGACTTATTCACTTCTGGTTAGCCGGCTGAGTAAAAACGGGAATCTTGTCCGTGCGTGCGGCTTTTTTGAGGAGATGGTGGGCAAGGGGTTTGTCCCGATGGATTGTACGTACGATATTTTGATGAAGGAGCTTGAGAAGAAGGGTATGCCTGAAGAGAAGGTTCGGGTTGAAGAAGCGATGGAACGGGCTAAACATCAGTGATTCGGGTGGGTTTCTACTTGTTTTATGTTTCTTGGTATGGAGTATTGGCTGACTGTTTGAAGCTACTGTATTATGTTTTTATTAATTGAGCAAGAAAACCAGAGTTTTTTTTTTTTTATTTTAATTTTATTTATCTTAAATATACTGTACTTGTAAACAAATCCTCAATTACTATAGAAACTTGATGACAAAATATGAATGAAATAGATAAAACTCAAATGGGAATTCAATTTAACAATAATGATATAAATATTCATTTATGTTGTTGCTGTACAAAATAAATGCATGAAAAAACTGTATTGAGTATGAAAAAACAAAAACAAAATCAATCCAAGAAGAGATCATCTCAACAGGGGACTACGGTGTAATTTCTTGAGTTTCGGCTTCTGCCATCCATCTCTTCCCAAAAACTCCTCGATTATCCTACAAGGAAACAAAAATGAATCACACATACACAACAAGAATGAAGGTGGTGTGCAAAGAAAAATACTCACATGCTGCAAATTGCCTTCTGCGATGCTGCAAGCTCCCGGTCCGGAAAGCTGTCTTCCATGTGGAAACTCAGCCACACGTACAGATCGAGAACCTTCCATTACAAAAACCAGTATATATAAGTTTGTAATTTTGAAAGTGAACTAATTCAGTCGAAGATTAATTCCAGTTTGTATGTTCCAGTTATAATGGGCTTCAATTAACCTTGTGAATTGATTCGAGCTCCTTAAGTGCTTTGTGTGATTTTGGGATTTTGAGTGTTCCCGGAGTAAATATTTCCTTTAGCCGAACGCTGCGACTCTTGCAATAACTTTGTGCAAACTGCAAGCAAAATTCCTCATTAAGTAAAACAAAAATATCTTCACGTTAAACACAAGGTGAAGAATGTAGTATGATTTATCTCACCTGAGTCAGTCCCTGAGATGAGATGTCGTCATCCATATCAACAGGACTACAGAAAAAAATAAATCAAGTGAGTTGCTAAAAGAACTGCTAATGACCCATTACAGGAATTTATAATAATTAATATTATTTAACAGAACTTCTAGTTTAAAGTGAAGAATAAAGGATTTCCTACTCTGAAAATGTTCGAATATATTACCTTACAGTAAAGATATACTTATCATTTAAACCAAGAGGTAGCTCGTCTATAACTGCAGCAACTTTCTGTTTATGAACAATGCAAAATTAGCAGCTAAAACGATTTTTTAATGAAAAAAAGTATATTAAAAAGAAATAACAATGCTGCAAGGAAAATCGACTAAGAGAAGTGTCGACTCAAGAAACCCAGCATACCAACATTTCTTCACAGTCAGCAATGAAATAGTTTTCTGATAACTTAGCATTTTCCACAAAATGCTCCTGAAAAGAAAAGTCCGATACACGAGGCATCACAAAAATGAACAGTAGAACAGATGAGGATGAGCATATAAAACTATGGGAGAGTACCAATATCTGGCGTAGGCCATAAGTTGGATGTAAATGTGAATACATTAACAAAAGATCAAAGTTCGGGAAAAGTCCGGCTTGCTGCATCACAAAACATGCCCAGTGAGAAATCGTCAAGAAAAAGCAAAATGAGTATTAAGCCAAACGGGATAATAATAAAATGTAATGTGAGGTTTGACCTAATTACAACAAAACCTAGTTAACAATCAACATTACAAAAAACCACGTGGTAAATGCTAGATAATAAAATCTCAGGGGTCGTTTGTAATTTTACAAGTTAACTAGGCTTTGTTTTGTAAGTACGTCAGTCCTCGAAGATACTTTTCGTGATGACCAATAGCTAATTACCTCTATAACAGGAGATGGTGAACTCAGTGCTGAAAGAAGTAAAGGTATATCTTCGCCATCTAAACACGTAACTTCGCCGACGGGAAATTTAGATTTAAACCTTCCCGCTCTTCCTTAAAAATAATTATAAATAAAGCATGAATAAGGCTCCAACTCAATTCCAACTGTCAACAATCACTATTCTTAAAACACGCATCAAAAGGTCAAATACTTTGACTTAATCCGTAAATAGAAAAGAGTACGGATGACAAAATGATAACTCACCAGCAATTTGTTTAATCTCGGAAACGGTGAGATTTCGCACCTCCACACCATCAAATTTTTTCAATGTTGAAAATATAATTCTAGATATGTTAAGATTGAGACCCATGCCAATGGCGTCGCTTGCTACAAGTACATCAAAATCACTGGTTTCATCGTTGAACATTGTCGCCTGCAATCTTAAGGAATTGATCAATTAATTCAGCCAATTTCAGATTCATCAGATAAAGGGATCAAAATGTCGCACATACTGATAGTGTAAAATATAAGTTCAGGTTTGACCAGATTAGAAAAAAACTTGAATTTCAAAATTACAACGATAAAACTGGGGTTTGATTTAGTGTTAAAATTAAGGGGCTAAGTATAACTAAAATGTTTTTTTCCTTATGAAGGTGAATATGTAAGAGAACACAAAATCTTAGTGGCAGTTTTGTAATGCTGAAAGTTAGCTCTTTTATTTGTAATTAGGTCAAACATTCAGGTTCTTTTTGTAATTAAACCAAGATTTATTCGCATGTGATGTATCTTATACCATCGTCATGTAATTTGATGCTTTGAATATGATATGGTACATTGACCCACTAGGTCGTAAATAAGAGACTGAGACACTAAAGTAAAATGATGATTTTCCCACATTTCAATGAGGTATTCTTACGAATACAGATAAATCAAAATCGAAGCATATCAGACTCACCAGTCACCAGTCATCAGTCAGTGTAAAAAAATTCTAAGCTGAGTAAAGCAAAAGCCAAAACTAAACCTGTCTAGTGCGAGTCTCGGGAGGCAATGAACCATAAACAATAGAGCAAAGATGCTTCCTTCCATTTTCAATTTGTTTCTGTCAACATCAATTTACAAAGAAAGTGAATAAGAATGAACGAGAATACAATATGATACCATGAATCTCTGTTTGAATTATATTGTAAACACTGTCAAGTAGCAATTGCATCATCAAGAAGTAAAGTAACCTTAGTTTGGATACAGCGCTTTAAAAAAAAATCTTGTATGAATCTTATATGTGGGTCAAATGTGCAAGTCATAGTCTGCATTTATGTTACTTTTCACCAATAGGTTTGAGTTTACCTTTATATTGTATATTTCAAAGCGTGAAAACGTGACAATGCAGTCACCCGTCCGTATGTTGGAAAAAGATCCAAGAGGAACCTTCGATGGAACAAGAGGTGAAAGCCTATCATAGTATTTAACCTAAGAAATAAACACATGCATTAAAACATTTTAAACCCAAGAGATCAATTAAGTTTAACCAGCCAAGACTGAAAGAGTTTTCTAAGACGTGTAAAAGGAAATGTGATCAAGTGATAAGCTTTAGAGTTACTACCTCGACATTGTCATCAGTCACTTTGAGTAGTTCCTGAATTAGAGGAACAGCAGCTGGGTCCCCACACAAGTGAAGCTCGTCAGCAGATATACCTAATAGAGCTCGTGTAAATGAAAAACCCCTTGTCCTACAACCCAACATCTGCGGGAAAAACGATGAGGGAGTAAGTACTAAGCATATATTCCACAAAATGGTTAAAAACAGTTTGTCAATAGATGAAAACTAGTTTTGCGAGAAATTGGAAGAAATGAACCCTCTTCGTTACATTATGATCATAATGTTTGTATGGATCATAAAACACACCTGAATTTCATCCACAACCGCACATTTATAGTCTGAAGTCACGTCTGCCATTTCCACAGTAACAGCCTTATGTTTCGCTCCATCGACTTCCTCTCTCTCTTGTCCAGTAACGAGATCGCAAGGGACATTAGCCTTGTTCAGACGCTTCGCAACCTCCCACGCCAAGAGCCTCAACGGCCCACAGTAAATTCCTACCCAACAAAAAAAAAAACGTTACAAAATAATATTATTCCCAACGAAGCACAGCAGAAAAAACGGATTCCGTTTATTCAATTCACCTGAAGAACTCGACTCTAATCGTTTCAGAGCTTGATATGTTTTACCACTGTTTGTCGGGCCAACGTGTAACACTACGTTCCTTCTCTTTCTTCGAGCGATGGGATACCATATATGTGGAGACCTAAGTATCACGATATCAAAATATAATTTTGATTACAAAAATATGAAAGAACATGCTATCAAAACACCATTTTTGATATGATTTCTCTTACGTAAGGTCTGTAAAATCAAATTTATTTGCCCTAGTGGAGCTGCTGAGCTCTCGCCGGCATCGATCGACGCCTTGTGAAGTTACAAGCTTCGATTGCCATGAAGAATGACAGAAACATGTATAATCTAACCCGAACAAAAACAAAAACTCAAATCAGCAAAGTAAAACCTAACCCTGAAATTCAAAAACGTCTATACAAAAATTGACAAAATAATAATGATATTTGAGAAGTGAATTTACCGGATAACAGGTGCCGAGAAACACTCCGGCGAAAAATCGATGACCCCATTTCTGATTTTCCTAATTCGAATCTTATTTCAAACAGTATATATATATCAATTGGAAATTGACATGTCGAGAAAAACTGAAAAAAAGGGGAAACGAAAAAACGGGAAAATTAGGTTAAAAAAAGTAAAGGTTAAATTTTGAGTGGAGGAAGAGAAATATCTCGGCGATAACGGCGGGTCTTTCGCACCGCCGACTGCGATTATGTTCGGCGTGTGTGTGTTTTTGCAGTGTCATGCACAATAAATGTTATAATTGCGTTTTGATCCTTGTAAATAACGATAACTCCAATTCAGCCCAACAAGGTTTAGGTGAGTTGATTGAGTGGAATTGAAAAGTGAACATTTTATTTTATTTTATTTTTTATATAGTTTTTAAATTTTGTTTTTCTTTTAAATTTTATTTGATTTTTTTTATTCGTTGTCAAAAATTCTCAATAAATCTAATCGTAGTGATTTATAGTTATATGAATTTTGATGAAATTGCAAAATGAATTGTGAATATGATGATAGGAGTATTTTTTTTTTTTCTTGTGAATTGTGTCAAGAACAAATACGTACAAAAATTAATTATATTACAATGAATATGCAATATATTTTTATTGATCATCAAATACAAAATCAAGATTCTAAAATTATATTCACTCATATATTCATCATATCTTTTGTATAATTACTAAACTACCCCCACAACCACATAGTATTTGACAATTTGTGATGGGGAATAATATGAAATGTGGATTGAAAGGGAAGGGCCACTGACCAAGCCTCCCTAAATCCAGACAAATGCACCTGTTTGACGTGGCACACTCCAAAATCTTTAGCCTCAAATGTTGTATTCAACACATTCCACACACTTTCTCAATCTCTCTCGAAAACACATTATTTCTTTACTATATGGATCATACTCAATACCCGATTAATGATTTAAATCCGTTCGAGGTTAATTTTGAAAACACCAATTACGTTACATTATCAGTGTATCGAGTCAGTTACGCCCTAACACAATATATCAGTCGAGTCAAGTACCGTTTTTACGACTTTATGACTTAATCGAACATATATGGAATGAAATCGCTATTGCACTAATAGAAAAAAAGTTCATATCAATCTTAATTGGGTTTGATTTGGAATCAAGGTTGCTAATTTAGTAAATGTAAATGTAGAGAGAATAAGGTAAACCTATTTTGTACAAACACACAAATGACACAATTGACAACTCATCCTTCAAAGAAAACATTCATACCATTTTTTTACGGACAACAAAAGCCAAGAAAAGAAGAGTCATTGTTTAAAGTAAAAAGGACAGCATTTTAAAAATAAATACAAAAAAATAACAATTTAAAATTCAGATATGTCAGTGGTACTATTATTATTTTTATTAAGGATTAAAGCTTTTATCTTTATAAATACGTTTCTTTAACTGCTTTTTTTGAAAACTTTTTTTTATTGACCCCAAATATTATCATTCAATTCCAAAATTAAATACTTAAGACATCAAGCGAGAGGGCAAAACAGTCATTTCATACGATTTCAATTATTTTCGTTTTAAATTTGGAAATATATTCACATCATTTTGGTTCGATTTTTTTCTTCTTTTTACCAAAAATCTCACATTACACTTTTGCTGACCAGTCCGGGCAGGTCTCCGGGCACCTGAACAATGTCGTTTTATCGCTTGAACTGTCGCAAAACGACATGCCCGGCTGCCCCCACCATTTATCCTGCTGGGCCGGCATTGGGCTTTTGGTTTAAAGAAAGACAGCAAAAAACACACACATCCGCATTGGTGTGTGTGTGAAAGAGGGAGAGAGAGCTGCAATGGCTGCACCTGCACTTTATTCTGTTGGACCTCGATACACTCTGCTATTTACTCTATCTCGCCACTGAGACTATTATCAGACTCTTGCGAGAAAAAAGAAAAAAAAAGATTTAATCTTGATGGAAAAAAAATCAAGAATCTGTGAGATTGAACTGAGAATGCTCTTCGGGCTTTGAGGGCCCGTTTTTTAGCCCGTTTTTTGTTGGGTTTCGTTTATTTTTGGAAAAAGAAATCATTTTTATTCTCTTGGGGGCAAAAGGGGCGAAGGAATAAGTGGGGAACAATGAAAGATGAAAATCCCAAGAACAGCAAGGTTTTTTTTTTTTTAATTTATTTTTATTATTTTTTACTTATTTATTTCAGTTAAATGATTATGTGTGTTTGTGTGTTGTGTGAAGCTCTCATGGCCGAGGAATCTGGTTAGAAAATGGTTCAATAGTAAGTGCAAAAGTGTGGAATCACAAGCTCGTGATGTTGTGTTTACAGGTGAGTTTTTCAATCCTATGTTTCTTGAATTCATTTTTTTAATTTAGATTTTCTTTTTGGTCTTGAGAATTAAGAAATTCGATGCCTTTAAGATTCCAATTGCTGTTAATGATTGGCTGCTGATAAATCCAATGATAAGAAAAAGATTCAATTTTTATGATTTTATATTCTATCTTCTTTTTGTCTTTCATGTGTTGTTTGTTTGTCTTTTGTTTTCCTCGCCCACAATCAAATAGTCGCTCTCCCTTTTTTTATTTGGTTTTTTTTAGTATTGATTTTTACTACATACTTCATTGTGCTTTTGTGCCTATGATTTCAAGATTGGAGTTTTAGGGGTCACTTTGATGATCACTTGGCTAGTTTTCGACTTTCATATATATATTTTTTGAAAAACGAAGAAAAACGGATACATTTTTGGCGATCGATAAAATTTTCTTCCCTCATCTGGTGATTCGAAATGGAGGTGCATCTTCTTCTGTTTTTTTAGTATTAATTTTTAGCCTACGGCGTTGTGCATTTGTGCCTATGGTTTCAAGATTGAAGTTTTACGGGTCACTTTGATGTTCACTTGGCTAGTTTTCATCTTTTCGAGTAATTTTTTTGGAATAACGAAAAAAAAAAGGTTACATTTTTGTGGTGATTTGAAATGGAGGAGCACCTTCTCCTGTTTTTTGTTTAGTGTATCTGTGCATATGATTTCAAGATTGATGTTTTACGTGTCACTTCGATGTTCACTTGGCTAGTTTTTGTGTAAATTTTTGGAAAAACAAAAAAAAAAACAAATCGGACACATTTTTGGCGATCGATGATTTTTTCTTGTCTTAGGTGGTGATAGGAAATGGAGGAGCACTTTCTCTGAAAGAGAGTCATCTACAATCAAGAAAAGCAAAACAGGTTCACTGATAACTTCACTTGGTTTGTTTGTTTGTTCATTCGATTCGTCTGAATGCATGATCACATGTCGTATTTCTTTTTCTGTAGAAACGACACCAACGAACATGGAGCGTTCGTTTTCCAGTTCTCGTTCCAGAAGAGGGAGAGCCTATCTCGATCACCCCCAGATTCTGAACATCCAGAATTATAGGTTCGTCAAAATTATACACATTCCGTTTCTTAGTAACATTTCTCGATTCAAGTTCTTGAAACCGCGCAGTGTCTTTGTCTCGACATGGAACGTCGGAGGAAAATCTCCCCACAGCAACATGAACTTAGACGACTGGATTCACTCGGCCCCACCCGCAGACGTATACGTCCTCGGGTAAAAACTCGTTTCGGGTTGATTCTAAAAACAAATCAAACTACAGGGGTCAAAATTCATAATTTTCAAAACCTTTGAAAGCAGGTTCCAAGAAATCGTCCCTCTCAACGCCGGCAACATCCTCGGCTCCGAGGATAACGGGCCCGCCAAGAAATGGCTATCCCTAATCAAGCAAACGCTAAACTGCACCCCTGGCGCTAACGTGAGCAGTGGGCTCCAAACACCCTCCCCCATCGCCGAGTGGAACTCGGACTTCGAGGGCTCAACCCGACGAAAGGACTCGACCCTCCTCCCTCGAAGGTCCTTCCAGACCCCGCACCACTGGAACATCGACAGCGACATGTCGGCCCCACAACCTCGACTCGAGAGAAGGTTCAGCGTTTGCGATCGCATGATGTTCGAACCGAGCAGGAGATCGGGCGGTTATTACAGGCCGAGCGATTGCTCGTCTAGTCATCGTCCGAGCGACTATTCTTCTAGTCATCGGCCGAGCGATTACTCGAGATGGGGTTCGGACGAGGGTTCGCCTTCGCTGGAGGACTCGACGAGCGGATACGTGCCGGATGGGGAAGATGCTTACGAGGAGTCAGGGCATTTTAGTAATTACGCGTTGGTCGCGAGGAAGCAAATGGTCGGGGTATTTCTGACTGTTTGGGTTCGTTGCGAGCTGAGGGAACACGTTCGTAATATAAAGGTCTCGTGCGTGGGTCGAGGATTGATGGGTTATCTCGGTAACAAGGTATATATATTTTTTTGCTTTCGATATAAAACAGAATTCAACGAAAATCGACAATTTTTTTTAATATTATTTCCAGGGATCGATTTCGATAAGCATGATGCTGCATCAGACGAGCTTCTGTTTCGTGTGCACTCACTTGACTTCGGGTCAGAAGGAAGGGGATGAGTTACGAAGGAATGCTGATGTCATGGAGATACTGAGGAAAACAAGGTTTCCAAAAGTTCACGGCGCGAACGATGAGAAATCGCCCGAGACCATTCTCGAGCACGAGTAAGAGCGAAAAAATAAAAATCAAACCTTTATACTGTCACCGTTCTCGTTTCTCTGATGGATTATTACGTTTTGAATTTTTAGTCGAACTATTTGGCTCGGAGATTTGAATTATCGGATAGCTCTGCCTTATCGATCCGCCAAAGCGCTCGTTGAAATGCAGAACTGGAAGGCATTACTGGAAAAAGATCAAGTATTTTTCTTTATATATAGTTCGACTTTCTTCTTCCTTTACGACACTTGATGAATAATGCTTTTTCCGTGTTTTCTCACAGCTGCGGATAGAGCAGAGACGAGGCCGAGTTTTCGACGGGTGGAAAGAAGGCAAAATCTATTTCCCGCCAACGTATAAGTATTCGCATAATTCAGACAGATACGCTGGTGGAGACATGCACCCGAAGGAGAAACGAAGAACACCTGCATGGTAAGAACTTATACTACTCGATATGTATGATGAAGGTCGAAAGACTCAATTTTTTTGATGATTGAAAATGTTTGAATAGGTGCGATCGGATTTTGTGGTACGGAGGTGGGCTCCAGCAACTATCGTATGCTCGAGGGGAGTCGAGGTTTTCGGACCATAGGCCGGTTTCTAGTGTCTTTTGGGCTGAAGTAGAGTCTGTTCCGAATAGGTTGAGGAAAAGCATGAGCTGCTCGAGCTCTAAAGTGGAGATGGAGGAGCTTTTGCCGTACTCGCATGGTTACACCGAGCTCTGCTTCTATTGACGGAGGACGATCGAGGTGGATTTCGTTTGTCCGAGGTACGAAGAATCGAATATTTTTTTTATTTTTTTCGATTTTTTTTACCTTTTGATATGTGTCTAAATTTTTACCCTCGTCTCTTTGGTCAGATGTAGATATATTCGACAATTTTGGCCCCTGCTAACTCCACACGACATTCGGTCGATAGAGTACAGCTAACTAGTAGCTACATTTTTCGTTTTCGTCCGAGTAAATCAAAATTATGTCGACTCTATAAATACAATGAGGTTCTTGATTATTTTTTTCATAAGATTATTTATATATTACTGAAAAGGTGTATTCCGTGTCTGTTTTTTCTGTTTTTTTTTTCTCTCTTTTAACACAAAAGGAAAAGTGAAGTGAGATGAGCTCAGAAGAGAACTACAAAAAGCAAAAGAAGTGAGCTGTTTTTGCAGGAAGTGCATTTGAAATGGTGGGGTGTAGGTTAAAGGCTGCGAAAATCGAGGCTCGATTCGAGCAAGCTCGGAGTCGTGGAGCTATCACTGCATTCGCTATCGCTATAAGATGTATTTGCTATCACTGCCATCGTGTAATATTGAATGATTTCTCGATTATGGTTTCACAATAACTAATTAGGCTTTGCTCGCGCATTTTATCCCTCCAAGTCATGATCATACCGAGAAGAAAGTCGAGAAGAAGATATACATGTAAAAAGTATCAATAAGTGACACTGAGTGTTAACCTCTCGGTAGAATCGACTAAGGGGATGCAAGAGGCTAAACGGCGAATGCAAGAGCCGTCATCATGGTCAAATCCTTCTATACTAAGGGGATGCGAAGAGCCGTCATTATGACATAGGACTGTGTTGATCTTGATCTTCTTGTTTTGGAATTTCTTCGATTTGTGTTGTGTGTTCATCAACTTCCTGCTTTGGAATTTCTTGGATTTGTGTTGTTTGTTATGGACTTCAACATCTCAATTATCAAATGCTTAGTTTCATTTTGTTCATTTTTTAGTTGAATACTTCTAAAATATATTATTGAATTTTGATTTATTTTTATTATATTAAAAACAATTCAGGGACGGGATATGCTTAGTTTCATTTTGTTCATTTTTTAGTTGAATACTTCTAATAATGAAACAAATCATATAACAAATTCTAATAATGAAACAAATCATATAACAAAGTTTAAAATCATGTAACAAAGTTTAGTGTTATTAAAAGATATTATTGAATTTTGATTTATTTTTATTATATTAAAAACAATTCAGGGACAAACAAATCATATAACAAAGTTTAGTGTTATTAAAAGATATTATTGAATTTTGATTTATTTTTATTATATTAAAAACAATTAAGGGACGGAAAAAAGATGTGTTTGTGGGAGAGGTATTGGGAGAGGTATTCCTATTCTTTATTTTCAACTAAGCAACCCACATTGTAATTCTTTATTGTATGTATAAGATATTCTATGCATATTTCTTTTAATACATTCTTCTATATATATAGAGTGTGTGAAGTACATCTATCAATTGTGTAGATTTTATTCTCTCTTAACTTCCGCAATTTAATTTTAGAACATTTTGGAATTGTTTCTAAATACAATGCACCACAATGTTATTTTCTCTCTAACATCCACAATTTAATTTTAAAACATTTTGGGAACATTTTGGAATTGTTTCTTAATACAATGCACCACAATGTTATTTTCTCTCTAACATCCACAATTTAATTTTAAAACATTTTTGTTGTTTCTGCTTACTTACGTGAGAATGGTTGGCGACGAAGAAGCCTGCGATCGAGCTACATGCGAAGTAGGGTGTTTGTGAATTGTGACCCCCCAAATTATTCCTGATAAAAAATGTAAGATGAACAAATAGAATAAATAAATAATTTGATTAACAGTAATTATATACTAAAAATGTAGGATGAACAAATAGAATAAATAAATAATTTGATTAACAGTAATTATATACAAAAATACAAACAAAAAAGAATTGGAAATAAATAAATAATTTGATTAACAATAATTATATACAAAAATACAAACAAAAAAGAATTGGAAAGTAAATAATTTGATTAACAGTAATTATATACAAAAATACAAACAATAATAGTAATTATATGTAAAGGGTTGTTAGCTCAATTGGTTGAGCATTCGACTTGAAAATCCCAAGGTCCAAAGTTGTGTGTGTGAGTATTTAAATATCTGCAATTGATCTAGAAAAAAAACAGTAATTATATACTAAAAATGAACAAATAAAATAAATAAATAATTTGATTAACAGTAATTATATACAAAAATACAAACAAAAAAGAAAAAATACAAACAAAAAAGAATTGGAAAGTAAATAATTTGATTAACAATAATTATATATACAAACAAAAAAGAATTGGAAAGTAAATAATTTGATTAACAGTAATTATATACAAAAATACAAACAAAGAAGAAAAATACAGTAAATAATTTGATTAACAGTAATTATATACAAAAATACAAACAAAGAAGAAAAATACAGTAAATAATTTGATTAACAGTAATTATATACAAAAATACAAACAAAGAAGAATTGGAAAGAAAAAATACAAACAAAAAAGAATTGGAAAGTAAATAATTTGATTAACAAGTAATTATATATACAAACAAAAAAGAATTGGAAAGTAAAAAAATACAAACAAAGAAGAATTGGAAAGAAAAAATACAAACAAAAAAGAATTGGAAAGTAAATAATTTGAATTGGAAAGAAAAAATACAAACAAAAAAGAATTGGAAAGTAAATAATTTGATTAACAAGTAATTATATATACAAACAAAAAAGAATTGGAAAGTAAAAAAATACAAACAAATAAGAATTGGAAAGAAAAAATACAAACAAAAAAGAATTGGAAAGTAAATAATTTGAATTGGAAAGAAAAAATACAAACAAAAAAGAATTGGAAAGTAAAAAAATACAAACAAAGAAGAATTGGAAAGTAAATAATTTGATTAACAAGAAAACCGTGGACGGCAGGATTCGAACCTGCGCGGGCAAAGCCCACATGATTTCTAGTCATGCCCGATAACCACTCCGGCACGTCCACAACTTACAAGATTATGATTACGTTTAGTAATAATACATATCAAAACGATGCAAATAATTTAAAAATTATTTTAACTTCAATTAATTATTTTCTTAACTAAAAATAAACATAAATAATGGAGTATTGTTTTCTTAAATTATTTTACTTAAGAACACATATTACTATTAGATTATTTTCACAAACGTACAATCTAGATCTAAATTTCATAAGCATTTTTTCAGTTTTTTTTTTTTTTTAGTGCATTAACCGTCAACACCATGTTAGAAGTCAAATCATCTAACTATTCCAACTTTTGAAAATTTTGACATTTATACGAGTTAGGCGAATATATTTTGTAATAGCAACTATAAATTTCACATAGTTGCACTTGAATATATATCCGTTCGAGTAATTACTACAAAATCAAAATCAAAATCGAAATCGAAATCTGAACTAATTGACACTCTTCATGCAGTACAACCAAAAGCCAACTAAAATCATCATCAAGTTTCTTGAAAACTCCTTCACATTTCCACCGTCCAATTTCGCGTATCCCCATCGCTCGGGAATGCCGATCAACGGCAGAGGACTACTGTTGGGAATCGGGTCGACACTTCCGACCATGGAAGAATTACCGTTCTCTCCCACAGGCATCTCGTTCACTTTCGGAGGCAACGGCACAAAACCCTCTCCTCCCGACTGATCATCGGGTGGATCGAGCACCGGCATCAACGGATCAGCCTGCTGACGTGGCGGCTCGTTATTGGGCAGCGGCATCGAGGTAGCCGGTGGTGCGAGCGCAACAGGTTGTGGCTCTGATGAAACTTACAAAACCAACAAGAAACGTTCAGAAGCGATTGAGGGTAGTTTTGTAATTACGTCGTAAAAACGGGGTTGGTTACTTACCGTGGCAGTGAGACAGAGGAGGCAAGGAAATGTAACAATTTGAGAAGGAGAGCTGAAGCTCGGCGCTGAATATGGGATAGCCGGAAGAGCCGAACAATGTGCAAAGACAGAAATACCCTGCCTCGAGGACTCGGTTGAGAGTTTCGCAGCAAGAACCGACGGTGAAAGGAGTTTGTTTGGTGATTGGAACTAAGCAGCTATGAAGGTCCATGCCGAGAAGTGAGCACCCTTGGACTTTGGAGTCTAGGTTGAGAGGGGTAGTTTTGGAAACCAAAAGAAGAATATGAACACAAATGTACCAAGAGCATTTGTGCGATGATGATATTGATGCCATTTAATTTGCTTCTTATTTGAAAACAAAAAACACATATAATTGGAGGCCTTTAAAAGGCAAGTTGAACACAAGAATTGTGTGAGTTGAGGTGATTTTTGGCATGATTTTGAATATGACCTTGAAATTCAAATGGTGACATTTTGTGTGGGGTGGTTTTTGTGACCAAATTTTGATTTATTTTACTGCAAGTTGAAGAGTCAAACTCATGGAATTGTTACGGGTGTAGATTGTAGAGTTTGTGTTTTTCTAATCATATAATCTATTTATTTCAAATAAGTTGCACTACTTCCTTTGTAAACTGCAGAACCGGATTTCAAATCTTTGATCATAGTCATGGTCTAATTTAAATTAGTCATATGTAGTAGTAATAATTATAAAGTTCAATGTTTTATAAATTATGGATCACGTGCAAAGAAAGAATCAAGAAAATATAGGTGCTAGAGCAAGAATTAAGACATGATCATCGATCATCGACCAATATTAGTTGAACATAATTACGACTCCCATCATCGCTACAAGAAGAGATGGCAAAGCCCGTTGTGCAGTCGACGGAGTCAAAGTTGGTCGCATTCCCGGCGGTGTTAGCGTCGGAATTATGCCGCCTCCGGGTATCTCCGGCGATGGTGGCGTGAAGGGTTGTGGAATAATCATCGGACTAGGTGGGGCCAATCCAGAATTTCCATCTTGGCCTGCCGGAGTCGAAACTGGCCGGGTGGCAGTGGCTGCGATCGAGGACACACACAATTTTAAAAAAAAGTAAGTCGAGACGTGAAGTGTCGAGGGCGTAAATGTAATTTACCTTTGCACTCGATGGGCACACCGGAAGCCTTGCAAGCACGCGGGAGAGAGATGGCCAAATTTCGATTAATCGGAACTTGGAACGGGACCCCACCGGTGATGACGAGGCACAAGCAATCTTGCCCGTTGCTCATTAGGTCTCTGAGCGAGTCGCAGCAATCCGAGCTTGGTCTCGATAAGTTCGATCCACTCGTGAGGAAGCCTACGCACGAGCCCATGTTGCTGATCATCGCTCCGGTGCATACGCTGCTGCTCGACTGGCCTTGGGTCGGACAAGCAAGGGCGATCATCATCGTTATTAGTGTCGTAAAAAGAGGAGTATGAGTGAATATTTTCCCCATTTTTGTTGTTGAAATTCGAATATTTTTTGATGAGGAGATTTAGAATGATGGGAGGGATTTATTTTGGATTGGAGGTTGATTTGTGGGTCAACTAACTTAATTAACTTAATGGTCATGTGAAATTATGGAGATTTAGGTGACTTTTGTAGGTGTGTTTTGTGGATTGAGGGTGCGGTCTTCTTTTAGAGACATTCAATAATTTATCATACAATCTAATATAAAAATTGTGAAATTGAGAAATGAAATTTATTAAAATAAATTGAGAAATGAAATATTTTAAATAAAAATAAAATAATACTACACAATTTAATTTTATTAACTACTATTCAACAATTTTATATTTATAATTTACAATGTTATATGCGTGTGAATACAAATGAAACCATTGAAAATTATTATTAGAAAAATTTCAAATCATCTTTTTAATTTTAATTTTAATTTTTAAATGACTCAAACTTTAATCTTATTTGATTTGAGTATAGTGTATATGTTTGTTCTATTCAACAATTTTTAAATTACTCAAACTTTAATCTTATTTGATTTGTGTATAGTGTATATGTTTGTTCTATTAAAAAAATTAATTTATTCTTGGAGTGGAGCATGTAAATGTTTTATTAGTTTTGTTTGAAAGAGACCTGTGGAGCGATGAAAGAGAGATAGAGACTTTTTAATTGTATTCGTTAATAAGCGGATTTTTATTTGCATTTGTTTAATTTGTTTAAACAAATTATGGTCTTTTGTAACATAATGTACTTGCTTTTGAATTACAGAAAAAGATTATTTAATTAAGATTTTTATTTTGTTCAGAAATATTATTTAATTAGGGTTTTTAATTTTATATATATTGCTTCTAATTTCGGATCACCTTTAATTCTATAATTTTAATAAGGGTTGAATCTCATTTATTGCTTAAGATATCTAATCGACTTGTATTTCAGAGTTTTTAAGAAAAACAAGAACTTAAATCTTTCTGAAAAGAAAAGAAAAAAATAGAGTGTCCATGCATATGCCTCTCACTTTTCGGATGTGATTCAATTGTTTTTAATTTAATGAGATATTCTCTCACTTCTCGGATGTGATTCAATTGTTTTTAACACTTTATGTAATGTTTTTAATGAGATATTTTCTATGCAGTGATAATATTGTAGACTTCTTTAATAAAGAGTCTCCTCTACGACAAGATGGAGCAACTAAACTAAATTTTTTAAAAATATAGTTATTTTTTAAAATAAATTGCTAAATAAATTATACATTAATCTATAAATTATGTACGTCCTAATTAGATAATTTAAAATTGAAATTCAAAAATTAGAATTTTAATTTTTTTTACTCAAATAAGTATAAATTTCAAAATAATTTTAGAAAAAATGTATTATAATTTATAAAATTATAACTTACACTCTTAGAAATTAATGTTTATTTTTTTAGATTTTTTATTTATTAAAATAATTTTAAGATTTAATTTTAAAATAGTGTAATAATTCGTGTATATAATAAATAATAATTAATAACAATTATTTAAATTAATAAAATTAAAATAATATTAAATAAATTGCTCTTATTCATAATTTAGAAAAAGTGAATAAACTTAAAAAAATTCAATTCATCCAGAATTTCCCTAAAATTTATTTATTTTATTTTCATGTTTGATTCAAATTTTGAATATATATGGAAATTTATAAAAATTCATTTAAATTAATAAAAAATTGTATTTAAAATTTCTTTAAATTTTTTGAAAATTCATATAAATTAATAAAAAAAAAAATTATTCATACTCTATAAAATCCATATAAATCAATAAATAAAATCAAACTCTATATATACTTTTGTCTCATAAATAAGTAAATTTACAAAGAAAGTGTTAAATAATCACTTTTAGAAAAACATACAATAATCTAGAAATCACTTTTAGAAAAATTATAAAAAAAATGGGTTAAATGGGGTTACTTAGTTACATACGATGCTTAAGATGCTCAATAATAATTATTTAAAAATATACCCATATACCCACTAATTTTCTCTCTAAAGTCATTTTTTTCAATAATAACTATAGCTATATACCACTAATTTTCTCTACATAAAATTATTGTAATTGTCTATATCTAGTTTTGTTTTTAAAGTCATTTTTTTTCAATTGTCTCTATCTAGTTTTGTTTTTTAAGTCATTTTTTTCAATGTCATTTTTTACAATGATAACTATAGGTAAAAGATAATACCACTAATTTTCTACTCCATTTAACCTTTTAGGTAAAAAGATAATATGTAAACCTGATCGAGCTATGAATGTGTGATTCATTCTTGTGTTTTGGCTGCTGAAGAAGGTTGTATTTCGTCATTTCGTGACTTTTAGGAGTTCTCTCGTGGAGTTTGATGGCTAAGTGGGTTCTTTTTTGCATACTTCTTGGATCTCTTTCTGTGGCATTTTCAGAAGTAGCAAGTCTGTGTATTTTGGTTTATCCAGATGTATATGTTTATTGAGGTGTCTTCATGCTTTATGCTATTTTTGATTTCAAATATGTTGCGAGCATAAATATAATTTACCTTGATGGAATAGCCAAGTTTCTTATTTACTATTGAATTCAATAAAAAAAACAAAAAAACTAATAAAGTGAAATGAATTAAAGAAATTAACCTAAAAAAAAAATTAGTAAGATTTTTGAAAAAAATGCATTTAAAAAGTAAAAACTTCGGGGTAGTAAAGCATAAAAATGTGAAGTTTAAAGTATAAATATTAAAATTCCCGGTGGTTATTTATTTACCCAGCATTCAGTAGGGACAATTTCGTCATTTCACGAACCGACCGTCTTCAGTTCAGATAAAACTTCTCAATTTCCATAGGTGATAACAGTCACATAGCTCGAGTGGGAACTCCATGGCAACGAGGACGCTGAGAGTGACGTCATCCCCAATTTCGCCCTCACCGAATACAATTTTGTCCTTTCTCCCCCTTTCCCATAACACTAGCTGGAAATCGCTCTCCGCCTCCTCCTTAATCCGCTGTAAACTCCGTCGGAAACCGCCACCGTCTCCGGATTCTGGTACGTTTGGTCCCATGTCAAGCCCGTCCACCTCCCTCCGAAACGAATCCGAATCCGAACCCTTTCTTCGTGAATCATGTGCACTATACGTTTATATATTAGTACCTTTTTTTTGTAATTGAGGTATAATTTAGTTTATAAATGGGAATTTCAATTATGTTATATGTGCGTTGGTTCTATATATTTTCTGGCGAATTTGATTAGGGCTTATGAAATGGGTCTCTGGTTCATCAAGTGTGTGTAACTCCATTTCAGTTCAGTTAAAATGGTTGATAGTATTGGGTAGAGTTTGCTTAAACACAAATATAAGATTGATTGATTGATTCTTTATTCGGTGAGATGCAGGGAGAGGGTATGTATTTACGACCAATGTAGATAAAGACACAGCCTCATCCGATAAAGCTCCCGTAAGCTATGAGAAATATTTTGCCGAGCCCGTGCGATTGTTTGGGGTTGACTTAACTGCAGACAACGTTGCGGTTGCTATGGTGTATTTTGTGCAGGGTGTTTTAGGTCTCTCCAGGCTTGCAGTCAGTTTCTACCTGAAAGACGACCTGCATTTAGACCCTGCTGAGGTATTATATATGCTTGATGATTAGGGCACAAGGGACGAGTGGACATCCATTTTTTTGTTTGTAGAATTATTATGGATTAGTGATTCTGGTTTCGAGAATTTATACAGGGACAAACTCTGAAAAGGCACTTCTAGAATTTATTAGCGATTCTCTGCATTATTTCAATAAAATTTTAAAACTAGGTGTGGAGTGATTTTGATTTCAGGGAAGTTATTCTAGAGTTGTGCTCCCCCCACCCTCACCCCCACTCGACCTTTTACTTCTATTTGCAAACACTCTTTGTGCTTCTCCTAAAATAATACACTGCTATAAAAAACGCTGAGTATTGTATACACTTTCTCAATTTGCCTCCTTTTACATGTTCCTCAAGTAACTTACATTGCTATATGGTTGACTAGACAGCTATCATATTTGGTGTATCATCATTGCCTTGGCTCGTTAAGCCTCTTTATGGATTCATAAGGTGAGGAATCAACTTACCACTAATTTTCTACCTCAATTTTTCCTTTTAGGTAAAAGATATATGTAAACCCGAGCTATGAATGTGTTTGTTACAGTGATTCATTCCCGCTTTTTGGCTACCGAAGAAGGTCGTATTTGGTCATTTCGGGAATTTCAGGAGCTCTCTCGTGGAGTTTGATGGCTACCTTTGTTGATAGCAAGTATGGAGTTGCATTCTGCATACTTCTTGGATCTCTTTCTGTAGCATTTTCAGATGTAGTAAGTCTGTGTGCATTTTGATTTATGGAGATGTATAGGTTTATTGCAGAATCTTCATGCTTTATGCTCTCTCTGTTTTCAAAGATGGATATAATGGATCAATGATAGCTTGGGATATGATCGTATGGGCAGTTTTTTTTGGGTGAGTTATTGAGGTGTAGAAAGCAATAATGTTTGATTCAGCAGTCTTTGTGAGAAGTAAAGTGTGCTCGACTTTGACTGCTGAAATCATGTGGTTGGAGAAGAAAATTTGATATTGATGATACATTTACGGTTACCCCGATCATCTTTGGTCTTTTTAAATGATCTTGTCCAAATATTAGCTTGACTAGGACTGTGGTTTCGTATAGTGTAGTAGTCAGTCTTTATCAGTAATTTCAATTTTCCACTGGCTAATCTGTGTGGATAAAACATACATGGTGCAGGTTGTGGACTCTATGGTTGTAGAGAGGGCTCGTGGTGAGTCACAAAGCATGTCCGGGTCCCTTCAGTCTTTATGCTGGGGTTCATCGGCTTTTGGGGGCATTATAAGTTCCTACTTCAGTGGATCCTTGGTTGGTGCTTATGGTGTGAGGTATGCCACTTGGTTTATCAATTTGTCTTCATTTAGGGAATTGTAGAAATTACAAAATCACCCTCTATTTGGACAAAGATGTATGCGGAGTCAAACCTCAGGGGTGATTTTGCAAATATTATCCCTTACTTTAATGCGATTCTTACGAAGTTTTAACCGCTCGCAGGTTTGTCTTTGGATTAACAGCTTTGCTTCCGTTGATAACAACTGCAGTTGCTGTCCTTGTCAAAGAGCAGCCAGTGATAATTGGTCCGGCAATTAGGGAACACAATCTTTTCTTGGATGGTTCTGACTTCCTTGAAAACTCCAAAACGAGAATCAAGCAATTGTGGACTGCCGTAAGGCAGCCCAATGTATTTCTTCCGACCTTATTTATTTTCTTATGGCAAGCAACGCCACAGTCGGATTCAGCCATGTTTTATTTCACGTACGTAGATTTTGTGATCGTTATGTAATTAGGCCAAACCTCGAGGGTATGGTTTTGTAATCGTCTCTTTCATGTTTCCAGTACAAATGAACTTGGTTTTACCCCCGAGTTTTTGGGACGCGTGAACCTCGTCACTTCAGTTGCATCATTAGCTGGTGTTGGGCTTTATAATGGTTTCTTGAAAACTGTCCCTTTGAGGAGAATATTTCTCGGGACTACTCTTATTGGTTCGGCTCTTGGAATGACTCAAGTAAGATTTCCTGCATCTCTATGGTCAATTTCGGATTATTTGCTCCCAATATATAGTATCTACATTTTATTACGCTGTTAATCTGACATTTGTATTATCCATTAGGTGTTGCTCGTCACTGGATTAAACCGCCAGCTTGGCATAAGTGATGAGTGGTTCGCAATCGGCGACTCATTGATTATAACCGTTCTTGGACAAGTATGTATTTTTCCTACTGTATTTCAATTACCGTATAAATTACAATAAAAGTATATAATACTTGTTTGTTTGTTTCTTTTCTTCTAAGGTGTCATTCATGCCCGTTCTCGTATTAGCTGCGAAAATATGCCCGGAGGGCATGGAGGCAACTCTTTTCGCGACCCTAATGTCCATATCCAATGGTGGCAGTGTCTTCGGAGGTTTGATAGGAGCTGGGTTAACACAGCTCTTTGGCATCACCAAGGACGAATTCGACAATTTATCTTATTTGATTATACTTTGCAACCTCACTTCATTGTTACCTTTGCCTCTACTAGGTCTCCTCCCTCGAGCTATATCCGATATTGATCCCAAGGAGAACGGTGACATTGCAATGAAATCGGACACTGAGTCTTGAAACCTACCGTTGTGTATACACTGGCATCATGGGTAGTGTAATTATTAGGAATAGTGTATATATTCGACTTTTTTTTTATGTTCTGTTGGAGATAAAAAAAAATTTGGTCCCACAAATGTAGTTTTTTTTCGATTTAGTCTCATATACATTCGCATTTTCAATTTAGCTCCAAATATGTCGAATTTGGTTTCAATTTAGTCTTTTTTTACGGAAATTTCAATTTTCGTCGAAATGTGTCCATAAATGCTGACTGAGGGCCACGTGTCCGCATCTCATTGGTCAACGACTTTTTTCTTTTCTTTTTTAAAAAGTCGTTGATCAATGAGATGCTGACACGTAGCGCTGAGTCAGCTTTCATGGGCACTTCGTACAAAAAGGACTAAATTGAAACCAAATTCGACATATTTGGGGCTAAATTAAAAAAGCGGATGTATGTGGGACTAAATCGAAAAAATGCTACATTTATGGGACTAAAAAGTTTTTTTTTATCTCTGTTCTGTTGTATACGAAAATGTACATTGCTAAAAACTTCTCGAAGGGAGAATATCACTACTATACTACTAAAGATAGAAATGATGGATTAACACACTCAGTTTAAAGTATCTTTTTTTTCTTTTCAAATTCATGATTATTTTTACTAATTGCATTTTTATTATTATAATTGATTTGGAAATCATATCTTATAATTTGATCTGGAAATCATATCTTGTTAGACTCAACTCCATGATAATGTGACTATGTGAGATTTGGTTGGTGCAATCATTATTATGTCCATTTGTTACTATAATCAAATGACTTACTTGTGAGTTGTTTCATGTTGAGTATAACGACGAATCACATCTTATAAGCGCAGCGAAATTTTATACAATCCATTTATGTTTCGAATCGGACATGTTAATGTTTGCGAACGCGTTAGAACTCATTGTTGAAAGTTTTAGAGTTATCATCATAACTGTCATTTTATTCAAACTGGTTCCTCATTTTCAACTCTTTTGAATTTCACCTCCTCTCAATTGTTTATTGTTGCAGTTCATTTGTTGGATTACACCTCGAGTCGAATGTGTGTTTTTACGGTAATAAAAGAGCTTCTGATAGTTTCGAGTTTTGGGTGAAATCACTCTTATTTGTAGTTTTTATGACTTAGTCGACAAAGTTTATCTTTTTATTTCAAATAACTTGCTTGACAACTACTGATCGAGTTAACCAAATTTGCAGACACAATTCTTCAACAAAAAAATGAATGAAAAATAAATGTTTCAAAACAAAGGTAATCAGACAAGAAAAATAAAAAGACTTTCTTTAGGTACATTATTCTCCTCGAACTACCAATTTTAGGAAAAACCTTAGAAATAAAATTAATTTGAAAAGAAACAATATCGAGCTCTAGGGTTTTATCAATTTACTTACATGAATCGACGGATTGTATTGACTTCGATTCAACCTCCGTCTCACAATCGGAAATTGATTAAGTGGTTTTTGGGATTTAGGATTCTATCAAATTTATTTAGGAATTAAGTCTCTACTTAATTTATTTGGAAACTGAAATAATAAAAATGGGTAGATCAATAAATACAATACAACCAAGAATCAATATGGTCACATAGGTGAAATATTAAAGCCCAATACAATCTTCATATACAAAAATATCATTAAAAAAAAATAGATAACAAATGTTATAACTTTTAAAAAAATACCCATAAAATAAATTTTCATTTAGACACTAAAAATATCATTATATAACAAATAAATCATAATTAAAATCATTTATAAAATAAATAAATTAATTAACATTAAAATCATTATTATAATTGATAAATCGCCTAGGTATATATTCCCCAAGAAATGCACGATCAAAAAAATATTATAATTGACACTAGGATAAATTGCAAGATATATATTGCCTAGAAGAATTTTAGGATAAAAAAAATCCAAATCAATCTCATTCATGAAAAAAATACACATCTGGGAGACATGAAAAACACAACATGATATTGACCGTTAACACAAAATATTCCTATGCGTTGTACTGTATCTCCAAACTCTTTTATTTTTTCTCTTATATGATATTGACCGTTAACCAAAAAAAAAAGAAAAACACAACATGAGAATAAAAAAAACAAATAAGGTGGTAACAATTTTAAAACAATTCAATAAATTAGCAACATTACAATAAATTGAAATTTGTTAGGTGGTAACAATTTGAATACAATTCCATAAATTAGCAACATTACAATAAATTGAAATTTGTTGGAATAAAACTAACCAATGCAATTAAGTAAAAACAAAACTAACCAATACATGCAATTAAATAGATCTTTTAATGTTCCACTTTTATTTAAATAAATTAAATGAAAAAAATTAAACATTTGAAATAAAATGTCATTTAATTTATTTTTTAACAATTCAAATATAGTAGGAAAAGTCGTGTAAACTTGCAACATCATAAAGCAATAGACAATAATTTGTGGAAAGAAAACTAACCAATGCAATTAAAAAGTTGCTCCATATGTCTCTCTTTTATTGTTTCACCTCTTTCAACAAAACTAAACAATGTAATTAAATAAACAATGTAATTAAATCTCTTATATTGGTTCATATATTGATACAGTCATTAGGTACATCAAATAAGGATATATTCAATTAAAGATATATTTATAATTTTTAAATCTTAATTTTTTTTTGTGATATCTTTTGAGAGAATGTGTAGACACTTGTTTGAGTACGATGAAAGTTTGGTTCGAAGTCACGAATTCATACACGATATATTGTTGGGGAAATCTTTTCCTTCACAAATTTTACTATGAATCAATTTAACATTAATATATTTTTCTATTTTTATGTTTCAAGAACTAATTTTCCTTTTACAACCATCATTTCTCGAGTTTTGTTTATCACAACTCCGAGCGGGTGAGAAGCTACCTAAGATTGTTGAATCGTTTGACGATCTTTGCAAATTATGAAGGAGGTGAGAAGCTACCTACTATTGTTGAATCGTTTGACGATCTTTGCAAATTATCAAGGAGCTTTGCACTAAAGACAATGAGCTGAATATCAAGTAACTATCTATAGTAAATATAGATGTAAAATTGTAAAATACAGTAGTACATTTAATTGTAAATTGTTGTAAAATAGGTTTTAAAATATAGTACGTAAATTTAATTGTAAATTGTTTTGCTTTATTTTTGTTCAATAAAATGAACATGCGATAGTGTTTTTTATTAGGGCTTACAACATTTAAGATTTATATGATGGACAAGAAGTTTCAAGAGTATTTTAAAATTTTGATCCCACAACTTAAGAGCTTAAACCCCAAGTCACCTCAAATCCTAAGGTTGTAGGAGGGTGTTTTTATGAATTTTAGTCTAAAACACTAATTTTTCAACGGTTCTTGTCTTTTAGAAATAATGAAAGGTTTTTTTTTGATGAATCTCAATATCATAAATAAAATGTGTAACTGTACAACAAAATGCAACATATAGCATGTAATAATAATATAGTGAAAATCTACCAATTTATGCCACACTCAAATAATGAACATGTCTCAATTTTCGGAATGTGTGCATGTGTAAGTTGTAACATGTATCCATGCATAATCTAATTATGGGAATTGCATGAACATTCAATTAATTAGGGATGTGTGTTAACAACATTTAATTAATTGTATGTAATTCACACTTCAAACTTTAATTCATCATTCATGTTTTGAGGACACAATTTAAGTAATGGATATTTATTATATTTAGGGGTGACATAAGGGTTCGGGTACTTGTACCTAATAAATTTGGGTAAATGGTCGGTTATGAAATTCATTTAAAAAAATATTAAGTATTAGGGTACTCAATTACCCGTTCGGGTATACCCGATTAATTATTTAAATTAAAATAATAATGATTAATTATTTAAATTAAAATAATAAATATATTAATATATTAATTAAAAATCTAAAACATTATATATATAATAAGTGACATTTTTTATTGTTTTTAATTATTTTATTTTATTTTTTATTGTAATTTTAAAGTTTGATTGATAATTTTTTATTTTTGATCAATAAAAATAAACTATTAAATTATACCCGAAATACCCGATTAATTATTTAAATTAAAATAATAACGATTAATTATTTAAATTAAAATAATAAATATATTAATATATTAATTAAAAATCTAAAACATTATATATATAATAAGTGACATTTTTTTATTGTTTTTAATTATTTTGTTTTATTTTTTATTGTAATTTTAAAGTTTGATTGATAATTTTTTATTTTTGATTGATAAAAATAAACTATTAAATTTGAATATTATTATTAATTTTTTGTAAATTAAATTTTTAGAATAATTTTGGTTACCCGATAACGAATATTGAACAAGGCTTATACAACATGTGCCCATTCTATTCAGTTACCTAATTTATAATATTTTTCCATACTTTAGTTTAATAATTTTTATTATATTAAAATAGTGTCCAATACGTGGGGAGATAATCCAAAATTATAATTTCCACTATTATTTATATTACCTAATTACCTTATTTCTTTATAGAATTTATATTTTTCAATTATTATTCATATTACTTAATTATCATCTATTTAGAGTTCTATATGATTGTAACTATTGCAACCCTAATACATCGTTTATAACTATTACTCTAAAATTTTACGAGTAATTTTGGTTACCCTATTTTAGAGTATTGATTGGAAGATTCAAGTTAGAATATGTAGAAAGTGGAGAACTCCAAGCATCGGCAGAGTTCCAGAATCTTTGGATTTTTTGTTCGTTGATCATCAGGTACTTATATATTTTTATTTTTAGTTTATATTATAACAAAACGTTTATCTACCAACGTTTTTTTAGTCATGCATTAATTTGGTATTGAAGGGCTCAAGGATTCATGCATCGTTAAAAAAGATGCACATTGCCAAATTTGAATCTAAAGTTAACGAAGACGACCTCTGTACTGTGATGCAATTTTCTGTTGCTGATCGTCACTGTCCCTATAGAATATGGTTTCATGCAACTACAATTCTTGGTTTACATGAGAATCCAAGCTTTCCAAAGTCAATATTCAATTTCTGTTATTCAAGATATCAGAGATCTTACAATCAAAGACGACCAATCAAAGACGACGATCCGTTAATTGGTAATAGTTTTTCGTATAATTATTTTTGTGTTATATAAATTATGGGCTCAAAAATAATTTGAACATTGCTTTTATATAGAAATTAACAGATATATCTTTTTTGTAATGTCTATTTGTAGATATTATTGGAAAAGTTGTGGGTGTTAATAATTCGAGAATGATATCAGATGGATCTTACAAAGGAATTAAGAGCATCTACATCTTGCTAGAGGATTCAAGGTACCAATTTATAAATTACCCTTTTATTGAGTGTCCCTATTCATTGCAGGGACTTGATCTCGCACCCCCTCAATTTTTTTTAAAAATTAATTTTATACTTTAATTTTTATATATTAAGATAATTAATTATAATTTATGTAAATATAAATTTTATTGAAATATTGATATGTCTTATTAAAAAATAAGATAATGAACTATTTACTAATAAAATATTACTTATAAAATACTACGCCTAAAAAAATAATTAAAATATATCAATTATTAACGCAACATACTAATTTACAACACTTTACAAAAAAATTAGAATATTAATACTAATTAATTATTATAATGTTCTCTTCTCTTTTAATTTGATATTTATATATAATATTAATTAAATTTGGATAATTTTTCACAACTATTTTTATTTTTTGATTTTAATATAAAATTTTACTTTTAGTTTTTAAAATTTACTTACAATTACTTTATTTTTTAACTTAAAAATACATTTATACCATTCACGCTAAAAAATCAATTTTTTAATATGCACAAAAAGAGTTTTATATATTTATAAAATGGATGGAGTATTTTTTTTTTAAATTTGCACTCTCTCACTAATATTTCTGCCTACGTCACTGATTGCAGGTTGGTTATTCGTCAGTAGCGATTTAGCTTATGATGTATTTGGAAGCCCTTGGCCAAACGCGTATTTGGCCAAACGCGTATTTCACAGAGAGCCGACAAGGAATTCCCTTAATAACTGGACGTTTTGATTCTTTGAAACAACTCGATGAATTTAGTAGATCGTTTTAGGAGGCCCTAATCAAATGACTATAGATCGAACCTATCCAATTTTTACAGTACGATGGTTGGCTGTTTACCTGTCCGGGTATTGAATACCCGATTTACTAACGAGGGTCGAGTTATGGGATGAAAACTCGAAAATTTAACTTATTTGATTTATACTCTGCAACCTCACTTCAATGTTACCTTTGCCTCTACTAGGTCTCCTTCCTTAGAGCTAAATTCGATATTGATCCCAAGGAATAGCTAATATATTCAACTTTTTATGTTCTGATTTATACGAAAATGTACTCCTAAATTTTTATCTATATATATCAGTACTATACTAATGATAGAAATGATGGTTTAACAAACTCTATTTACAGCATCGTACGTTGTCTTTTCAAAATTCATAATTATATTTACTAATTGCATTTTTATTATTTTAATTGGTCTGGAGATCCATATCTTATAATTTGATCTGGAAATCATATCTTGCTAAACTCATGAACTCCATGATAATGTGAGATTTTTGGTTGGTGCAATCATTATTATGTCCATTTGTTACGATAGCGAAATGGCTTATTCGTGGGTTGTTTCACGTTGAGTAAATATAATGACGAATCACACCTTATAAGCGCAACGGAATTTTATACTATCGATTTATGTTACAAATCGAACACGTTCATGTCTGCCAACGCGTTAGAACTCAGTGAACTAACACTATAGTTACATGGTTGAAAATTTGAGAGTTATCATCATAACTTTCATTATATTCAAATGTCATTTTCATAATGATGATGATGATGTGTGGTGCTATCACCATTACGTGAAAGGAAAGAAATCACTAAGGCCACATTCTCTCATAATTCCAACTATAAATTTCTCCTCAAAAAGGAGAGGTTAAGACACTCCCTTAAAAATAAATAATCAAGATGGACATAATTGAATTGGTGAAGTGTGAGTGTTGTGGGTTGCAGGAAGATTGCACACAATACTACATTGGTGAAGTGAAGGCGAAGTTCGACGGCAAATGGCTGTGCGGGTTGTGCTCGGAAGCCGTCAGAGACGAGCTGCTCACGAAGCGGTGCGGAGTATTGGATGAAGCGGTGAGGGCACACATGTCATTTTGTCGAAAGCACGAGTCGAATCCGGCCGTCCAAGTTGCTGAGGGGATGAGGATGTTGTTGAGAAGGAGATCAGGAGACATGATGTCTAATTCCAACTCACCATCAGCTTCTACTTCTTCTTCTTCCAAGAAAATAGGATATTGTAATAGTCGTGCCTAATAAAATCGAGTTTGATCTCCACGACTGCGTAATATTTTTTCGATCGAGACCGATAAACTATACAATGTACTATTAAATTTGATCGAAAATTATTTCTCCCTCGACAAACCATGCACATTATGCAAAAATAGATTTTTTACTTGTTAAGTGTTTATTTTAAATGTTTTTTGGATAAATAAATAAGTAAATAAATAAAGTAGATTTAATTAGTACTACTCCTCCATATAAGCGAGGGTAAAATAGTCTTATCAAAATTCTCAGACTATAAACTAAAGCTTTCTCGATACGACGTCGTATCCGACCTCTCATTACGAAACACGTGTGAGGGATGAAAATCAGCTGCTGTTGAAAATCGGGAAGGAATCTCACTGGCGAAATTCAGTTCCGCGTCATCGGCGAAAATGGGCGACGCTATGTTCGAGCTCGAACAAGTTCTTCGATCAAGGAAGGTAACGCGATTAGATAATTTTTCATTTTCGTGTTTTTGCGCGTTTCGATTCGAAAATCGTCGGTGCTTTCTTTCACGGTGGCGCCGGGAGATGCTGATTTTTTTACGTGTTAATTTTTATCTCATCTGGGACTGATTTCTGAGAATTGATCGGTTATGGTAAATGACAACTTTGCCCTCTGTTTCTGGACGTATAGAATTTGAAATTTGGAATTGGTGAAAATTGAAAACATATTTTTTGGTGTTGGGCATGAATTTTGGTGTTGTTGATTTTCCAATGATAAATAAAAGTAATAACAGTGATTTGGTTGGTATAATTTTTATCATCGATACTTTTTCATTTTTGGAGAGTCTTGAAACGAATGTGCAGGAGCAATTGACACTAAATGAAACAAGCCTGTTGATGGCATGGAGGGCTAATTCTATCAGAGACTTGACTATTGGTTTCGGCACTGGCTCACTTGTAGCTTGGTTAGGTATGTGCAGTGATCGTCGTTGGGATAATATATGTCAGGCTTTGAATCACTTCACACAATAAAGTTCGCCTTGTGAAATGTGGCTGTTTGTTTGTGTTGTACACAAGACGAATACTCATGAATAGATAATGATTACAAGTGTGATTTTTCTTGAAGAGTGGTTGGTTTGATGATTAGTAGGGCTTATAAGTAACAGACTATGTTTGATCCAGGATTTGATTTTGGGTTTTGTCCTTTATGCTTTCTTCAATGTGTTGAAACTTCAGGAAAAAAAAGTCGCATTATGTATGATCATTTGAGATTTGCTAAAGAAATCACTTGGATTTTCTTTAATGTAGGTTTATTGTTTTGTTCTAACATGAGGGTGTCCGCCATGTCTGTACCTCGACTGATTTAGGAAATTAAGAAGCGGTCTTTATTTCATGAAAAAATCGATATGTGTGCATCTTCATATATGTTTGTTCAACTTGTTCTTGGATGTGTAGTCCTGATTTTTTATGGTATGTTGTAATTCTTGGTAGATGTTTACCTGATCAAACTGTTCCTAATTTGTTATTGTCAGCAACCCAAAGGCTAGGGAATCTATTCCGCATCAACATTGCACTAGGTAAGTGAAATTGTTCCTATAATGTTTCCTTATTAATTTGTTTATCTGTGGTGGTATTGTTTGTTCTTATATATATATATATATATATATTTTAGAACTTGTAGTGAATATATATGGAACTCATATACAGTACTATAATTTTAGGTTTACTGTTTACTTTCTCCCTCTTTCCCAAATTAAATTTTCATTTAGTCTTTTTTGTCCCAAAATAAGCGGCCTTCATAGAATTCAAGGCATCATGGCAAAAAAGTAATCGATATTACCTCGTGTCTGTTTTCTCTCTATATATATCCGTGCTTTTGGGTGTTCATCTGATCGGTTTCTTCATGAATGCATGACCATTTATTAGTTAGAAAGGTGGTCAACTGCCTACCCATCAGATGGAAATACAAAATCACAAGGGAGAAAACAGGATGAGTTAAACAAAATGTTTAAGAAAAACCAATATCAAGATAATATATTTTGTAAGACTTCCATCAAAGTCTAAAAGATACTGTACTATTTTTTGATGGAGGGTCTTTTGTCGTGCTAACTAATACCAGTACTTTTAAATTCTACAAAACCATAACAGAAATTTATCTACTTTGTAGGAGGTGGTGCTGCATGCGGAATGTGGAGATTTGGAAGGTCCGTTCAATCATCTGCTCAACATATTCTTTCACTCGAAGGGAGTCGGTTGCAGAGAGAATTGGCTAACATGTAGGTTCTTGCCGAATTCCCAAATTCCGTGTCATTTATTTTCTTGATCTCATGAAACGCGTTATTGATTTGATAAATCTCCAACTAAAATTGAAGAAACTGTTCAACTCTTTTAATTTGTATTTCTCTATTCCTAAAGTACACTTAATGTAGTAGAAATGGAAAAATGGCTTAAGCTAGAGCTCCGATTTATATATTTTTGTTTGGGTTGGTAATATGTATTTTTCATTCATCCATCCTCCCCTCCTTAGAATGCTGAAGAAGCATCACGATAATCCATGGGCAATGAAGCATCTCTCGAAGCACTTTTACTCAGAAAAAGTTTATGATGACTCGTCGGTAGATAAACCGACGCTTAGGTGGCGTTACCGGAACTTTTCTGGAGAGCCCATTACAAATTCTCATCACACTACGTCGCATGGTGAAGAAAAAACTGATTCAGAAGAGAAAGATGTCAAGAAAACGACCTTGCAGACCCCCTTGCAGCCCAAGCAAGTTCATGTGAGTAACTGTAATCACATAACTATTTTGAAAGGTAAATAAATCCTACAGAATTCCGTATTGACTTTGGTCTGTTTCTTCTTATTAGGTGAACACTGTTGACAATGCTACGGAGAGCCCATTCGATCTCGTTTTCGGGCGATTTGAAAGCCCGGAAAATGTTCCTAATCCTGTTGAAGCCGGCACATTATCTAGAAAACAGAGACGCAAAGAAAGACGGTCTCGGCGTAGGCATGGGAAGCATTGTCAGCCCACATTTAGAATTTATGTTTGGGCTATCCCTCTTTCCCATAAAGTTTATTATTTAAAATATATTTTAAAGTACTTTATTCTTTTTTTTTTGTCTCTGTTCTTGGTTTTCAATTTTTATTTTCTTTTTTCTCTTAATTTATTTATGTTTTGTTTATGTTTCTTCTAAAAAAAATTTGTTTATGTTTTCGTTTTTAATGCCAAGCTTTTAATCTTTAACTAAAAGTAAGAGAGAATTACCAAAAGAATAATAAACTTCTATCACTTACAAGATTTCAAATTACAATATCCATTACAACATTCAATAGCATAATACTAAAATCAACTTGTTCTTATTTCATCTTAAGAACCAACTATAATGACCAATAAGCCGCCCATTGGAATTATCTTTATTATAATATATAGATATTATAACATTAAAAATATGTATAATGTTAAATATTCAGCATTATACATGTAATCATAAATTATGGATGATGTAATTATCATACAAAATGCGTTCTTAGTGAAAAAATATATTGTATTCAATTTTTAGTTTTTTTATAAAAATAAATTATTGTTTGATTTTTTGAGGGTAGCGCAATTATTTTTCCTATAAATACACCATATTACTTAATACACCTCTAAATACAAAATTTATAAATACATCTATTAATCTACCAAATATACTAATTTATTAAAAAAAATAAACTATACATCACTTCACTTAAAAAAGGAATCTTCATATAATTTATCACAATTAAGAGGAAGATTAATAGATTATTTTTTTTTAAAAATAATATTTGAGTGAAACACAAAATTTGTAACCTTATAGTATATATTTTTGAAATTATTTATTAAAAATAAAAATAAAAACAAAAACATAAAAGTAAAAATAGTAAATTCCTTGAAAAAACACAAACAAATCACAAATTTTATGATTGAAACAAAAATCGGTTCAATTAAAAAAAGAAATACCATTATTTTTCTCAAAAATAATTGCAATTATCAATTAAAACAATAATAAAACCATAAAAAAATTTAAAAAAAAAACAAAGAAAAACAAAACATAAAAATAAATTATAAAAATAAAATCAAAAGTAGAAGAAAAAATTTTCAAATTTTAAAAACAAAAAAATGCAAAAGAAAAAAATCAGAAAAAATTGAAGGAAGAAGGAAAATATGAAAGAAAAAAAATCAAATAAAAATAATTAATTAATTTTTTTAAAATAATATTTAAATGAAACACTTTTTAATTAATAAGATTTATAAAGTTACAGAAAAGACAAGTTATTATTTTAAAATTATAATTTAAAAAATATAAAAAATTCAAATAAGAATATATTGTTAGATTTTTAAATCTTAGTTAATTTCATAAAAATATGTAATTATAAATATATTTTTATAAATTAATTGTTAATTTAATTTATAATAATTATATTAATTATTTAAAAAATATAAAAAATTATCAACAATATTAATTGTGTATTTATATTATAGTTACATACTTTATGAAAATGAATAATTTTAAAATAATAATTATTATAATGCAATCAAACTCCACACAGTTCTCTTTAAAAAGTGCGCTCCACATCTCTTTGGTGTCTTTATATATTTTCTACTAATAAAACTTGGCAATTTAATTTAATTATAACAATTTTTTTTTATTTTTCTATTAAGAAAACTTGTCAATTTAAATTCTATAATTGAAATGTGCAAAGAATTTGTTAAGAAATTTTAAATCTTAGTTATTTTGTGCTTTAGATTTTTACTTTTTGACTGATATGAATGTGCAAGAACAATAAAAAAATATTCGTTGATTTTTACTTTTACTCAAACGGGGTCACAATCCTACACTTATTCGCCAATTTGATGAAGCATTCGCTTTTGCTTCACAATTTTCAGATGTTATAACCGTGGTGTTTTACTGTTTCTTTACAGTTGTATGAACTTAAGTTGACGAGGTAAATTTTAATTATTTGTTTATTTATGTAATTGTATGTATATAGTGTTTTAAAAGTCGTTTTTTTTGCACTGATAACTATAGTCTATATAGATATTGTGAATGAAGAGCCGACTCTTCATATTTTTCTTTGAGGTACTTAAATTTTTGTTTACTATTTTTTTTATTTACAATGTATAATTATTTAAATTCTTATTGACTTTTTTTCACAGAAATTGATGACTCCATCAACCCCACCAAACATTCGACCTTTTACTTTTAGATTTTATTTGCAACCTCAATTTGCTTCCTTTTACACATCCATCAAACTGTTGCTCAAAAGTAGGCGTTGCTTGTCACTGGATTAAACCGCCAGCTTCACATAAGTGATGAGTGGTTCACAATCGGGAACTCATTGATAATAACCATTCTTGGACAAAGTATGTATTTTCGTACCGTATTTCAATTACCGTATAAAGTACATGCAAGGTTAACAACTACTTTTCTTCTAAAATGTGTCATTCATGCCCGTTCTCGTAGTAGGTTTCCTTCCTTGAGCCAAATCCGATATCGATCCCAAGGAATAGCGTATATATTCGACTTTTTTATGTTCTGTTCTATACAAAAATGTACACTGCTAAAATTTTCTCAAAGGGAGAATATCAGTATTGTACTAATGATAGAAATGATGGTTTAACAAACTCTGTTTACATTATCTTTTTGTCTTTTCAAATTCATAATTATATTTATTATTTTAATTGATCTGGAAATCCATATATATCTTATAATGTGATCGGGAAATCATATCTTGTTAGACTCAACTCTATGATAATGTGAGATTTGGTCGGTGCAATCATTATTATGTCCATTTGTTACGATAATAGAATGACTTACTAGTGAGTTGTTTCACGTTGAGTAAATATAACGGAATAACTTACTTGTGAGTTGTTTCACGTTGAGTAAATACAATGGATCGACTTACTTGTGAGTTGTTTCACGTTGAGTAAATATAACTACGAATCGCTCCTTATAAGCGCAACGGAATTTTATACAACTTATTTACGTTTCAAATCGAACACGTTATAACTTGTGAACTAACACTATAGTTACATGGTTGAAAATTTGAGAGTTATCATCATAACTTTCATTATATTCAAATATCATTTTCATAATGATCGATAATGATGTGCGGTGGTATCACCATTACGTGAAAGGAAAGAAATCACTAAGGCCACATTCTCTCATAATTCCAACTATAAATTTCTCCTAAAAAAAGACATGCACTTACCTTAAAAAAATTAAGATGGACATCATTGAAATGGTGAAGTGTGAGTGTTGTGGGTTGAAGGAGGATTGCACACAAGACTACATTGGTGAAGTGAATGCGAAGTTCGACGGAAAATGGCTGTGCGTGTTGTGCTCGAAAGCTGTCAGAGACGAGCTGCTCACGAAGCTGTGCGGAATGTTGGATGAAGCGGTAAGGGCACACATGTCATTTTGTCGAAAGCACGAGTCAAATCCGGCCGTCCAAGTTGCTGAGGGGATGAGGATATTGCTGAGAAGGAGATCACGAGACATGATGTCTAATTCCAACTCACCGTCATCTTCTACTTCTTCTTCTTCCAAGAAAATAGGATATTGTAATACTAGTGCGTAATCAAATCAAGTTTGATATCTGCGACTGCGTAATATTGTTCGATCACGACCGATAAACTATACAATGTACTACATTTGATTAAAATTTGTTTCTCCCTCGACAAACCATGCACATTATGCAAAATAGGATTTGTTACTTGTACTTGATACTAGTTTTGTCTAATTTTTTTTAATATAATTAATGGCACTAGTTTATTTTAATTATAATTTAGGACAACCTTTCAAATATGCTCGACTGTCATTAGTGTCGTAAAAAGAGGCGATGCAATAACCGTGCGTGAAATACGAGTGAATATCTTCCCCATTTTTGTTGTTGAAATTTGAATTTTTTTATGTGGAGTTTTAGATTAATGAGGGAGGGATTTATTTTGGATTGGAGTTGAATTTGTTGGTCAACTAACTTAACTGTCATTTGAAATTATATAGAGATTTAGGTGACCTTTGGATGATAGGATTCGATCAACTTTGAACTTAAACTCGTTAGGGGTGGCGTGGTGGGGAGAATTCGAGTTATTTTTTTGAGTAGAAAGCTTCGATGTCAGGTCGATCAATTAGTTATAGTACTAGAAATTATATGTACTTTTTCGTTTCACCGTGAAAAATTATACTATCCAATTCACAAAAAAACTAATAAAGTGACAAATGAATTGCCAAAACAAACCTAAAAACAAAATTAGGAGTAAGATTTTTGAAAAAATGCAACACATTAAAGTAAAAAGTAAAAACTTTGGGGTAGGGACGTGTGAAAATGAGAAATTTAAATAGGAAATCGTAATGTAAACTCTAAATACAGTATAAATATTAAAATTCCCGGTAGTTATTTATTTATTTATTTATCCAGCGTTGAGTAGGGACAATTTCGTCATTTCACAAACCGACCGTCTTCAGTTAAGATAAACTTTCTCAAATTCCATGGGTGATTGTGAATAGCAGTCACGAAGCTCGAGAGTGGTTACTCCATGGCAACGAGGACGTTGAGAGTGACGTCATCCACAATTTCGCCCTCTCCGAATAAAATTTTGTCCTTTCTCCCCCTTCCCCATAACACTAGCCGGAAATCGCTCTTCGCCGCCTCCTTAATCCGCTGTAGACTCCGTCAGAAACCGCCACCGTCTCCGGATTCTGGTACGTTTGGTACCATTTACCTCACTCCGTAACGACTCCAAATCCGAACCATTTCGTCGTGAGTCCTGTGCACTATACGATTTTATATTAGTACTTTTTTTGTTATTGAGGTATAATTTAGTTTATAAATGGGAATTTCAACTACGGAGTATGTTATATGTGTGTTGGTTCTATACTATTATTTTCTGGCGAAATTGATTAGGGCTTAGAAATGGGTCTCTGGTTCAACAAGTGTGTGTGTGTGACTGTGTGTAACTCCAGTTCAAGTTCTGTTAAAATGGTTGATAGTATCGGATAGACTTTACTTAAACATAAATGGAAGATTGCTTGATTCTTTTTTATATGAGATGCAGGGAGAGGGCATGTATTTACGACCAATGTGGATAAAGACACAGCCTCATCCGATAAAGCTTCCGCAAGCTATGAGAAATATTTTTCCGAGCCCGTGCGATTGTTTGGGGCTGACTTAACTGCAGACAACGTTGCAGTTGCTATGGTATATTTCGTGCAGGGTGTTTTAGGTCTCTCCAGGCTTGCAGTCAGTTTCTACTTGAAAGATGATCTGCATTTAGACCCTGCTGAGGTATTCATATATGCTTGATTAGGGCACAAGGGACGAGTGGACATCCATTTGTTTGTTTGTCGAATTATTATGGATTAATGATTCTGGTTTCGATTTTTTTTTTCCGGGAGTGTGCAATATTTCAATAAAATTTAAAAAGTAGGTGTGTAGTGTTTTTGATTTTGGGGAAGTTCTTCTAGAGTTGTGCTCCCCCCACCCCAACCCCACCAAACAATCGACCTGTTACTTTTAGATACTATTTGCAAACACTCCTTGTGCAAACAATTCCTCAATTTGCTTCCTTTTACACATACATCAAGTAACTTACGCTGCTATATGGTTGACTAGACAGCTATCATATTTGGCGTATCATCATTGCCTTGGCTCGTTAAGCCCCTGTATGGATTCATAAGGTGGGGAATCAACTTACCCACTAACTTTCTACCCCATTTTCCCTTTTAGGTAAAAGATAAATGTAAACCCGATCTATGAATCTGTTTGTTACAGTGATTCATTCCCGCTTTTTGGCTACCGAAGAAGGTCGTATTTGGTCATTTCGGGACTTTTAGGAGCTCTCTCATGGAGTTTGATGGCTACCTTTGTTGATAGCAAGTATGGGGTTGCTTTCTGCATACTTCTTGGATCTCTCTCTGTAGCATTTTCAGATGTAGTAAGTCTGTGTATTTTGATTTATGGAGATGCATAGGTTTATTGTAGTGTCTTCACTCTTCATGCTTTTGCTCTCTCTGATTTCAAAGATGGCTAAAATGAATCAATGATAACTTGGGAAGTAATAATGTTTTTGGTGTGTAGAAAGTAATAATGTTTTATTCAGCAGTCTTTTGTGAGAAGTAGAGTGTGCTCGACTTGTGCTGTTGGAATCATGTGATTGGAGAAGAAAATTTGATATTGACACATTTACCCCCATCATCTTTGGTTTTTTTAAATGCTCTAAATTCTCTTGGTGCAGGTTGTGGACTCCATGGTTGTAGAGAGGGCTCGTGGTGAGTCACAAAGCATGTCCGGGACCCTTCAGTCTTTATGCTGGGGTTCGTCGGCTTTTGGGGGCATTATAAGTTCCTACTTTAGTGGATCCTTGGTTGGTGCTTATGGTGTCAGGTATACCACTTGGTTTATCAATTTTTTTTCATTTAGGGATATTATAGAAAAAACCCAGGTATCTTTTGAAAATTACAAAACCATCCTCTACTTGTTGTGAGTCCTGCATTAGGAAATTGATGATGTCGTCAAATATATACTTTTACAACAATCCTTCTACTTTTCTAGACATTACAAATAACTCCAAATTTTCATCTTACGTTTCTCTTTTGCATCCCTCAATAGATAGACGAAAAGTTTGGGGTTAGTAGTAATATTTCAAAATGGTGAGGGGTGTATTGGTAATATATTTGACGAGTCAGCAACTTTTATCTTTTCAACTAATTATTTGGGCAAAGATGTATGTGGAATCAAAAGTCAGGGGTGATTTTGCAATTATTATCTGTTACTTTAATGCGATTCTTACGAAGTTTTAAACGCTCGCAGGTACAAATATGCCCGGAGGGCATGGAGGCAACTCTCTTCGCGACCCTGATGTCGATATCCAATGGTGGCAGTGTCTTCGGAGGTTTGATAGGAGCTGGGTTAACACAGCTCTTTGGCATCACCAAGGACGAATTCGACAATTTATCTTATTTGATTATACTTTGCAACCTCACTTCATTGTTACCTTTGCCTCTACTAGGTCTCCTCCCTCGAGCTATATCCGATACCGATCCCAAGGAGAACGGTGTCATTGAAATGAAATCGAACACTGAGTCCTGAAACCTACCGTTGTGTATAAACTGGCATCATGGGTAGTGTGTAATTATTAGGAATAGCGTATATGTTCAACTTTTTTTATGTTCTGTTGTATACGAAAATGTACACTGATAAATCTTTCTCAAAAGAGTGTATCACTAGTTCACTACTATACTAATGATAGAAATGATGGATTAACACACTCTGTTTACAGCATCTTTTCAAATTCATAATTATTTTTACTAATTGCTTTTGTATGATTTTAATTGATCTGGAAATCTTATCTTATAATTTGATTTGGAAATCATATCTTGTTAGACTCGGCTCCATGATAACGTGAGATTTGGTTGGTGCAATCATATTATGTCCATTTGTTAAGACAACGTAATGAGTTACTCGTGGTGAAGTGAAAGCGAAGTTCGACGGCAAATGGCTGTGAGGGTTGTGCTCGGAAGCTGTCAGAGACGAGATGCTCACGAAGCGATGCGGAGTATTAGATGAAGCTGTGAGGGCACACATGTCATTTTGTCGAAAGCACAAGTCGAATCCGGCCGTCCAAGTTGCTGAGGGGATGAGGATGTTGCTGAGAATGAGATCAGGAGACATGATGTCTAATTCCATCTCACCATCTTCTTCTTCTTCCAAGAAAATAGGATACTATAATAGTCGAGCGTAGTAAAATCGAGTTTGATCTCCGCGACTGCTTAATAATGTTTGATCACGACCGATAAACTATACAATGTACTACTACATTTGATTGAAATTTATTTCTCCCTGAACAAACCATGCACATTATGTAGTTTTATAAATATATAATTAAATAAAGTATAGTTTTAATTAGGAGAGTTTTGATTTAAGGGCACTTCTAATTGTTTTTATATAATTAAAGTCATTAGCTTATTTAATTATAATTTTGGACAAGTTTTCAAATTTAACCTTTTATATATTTATACATATAAATGAGTGTAAAAGTACCATAGACATTACAAGTTTTAATAATTGCCTTAAAATGTAATTAAAAACATTTCATTATCTTATTTTATAAACAATTAAACAATGGAGTAATAATGTAACAGGAGTATAAGTGAGGTTAAAATAGTCTTATCCAATTTCTGAGCATTCTCGATACGACGCCGTATCCGACCTCTCATTACGAAACACGTGTGAGGGATGAAAATCAGCTGCTGTTGAAAATCGGGAAAAAATCTCACTGGTGAAATTCAGTTCCGCGTCATCGGTGAAAATGGGCGACGCTATGTTCGAGCTCGAACAAGTTCTTCGATCAAGGAAGGTAACGCGATTCGATAATTTTTTAATTTCTGTGTTTTTTGCGCGTTTCGATTCGGTAGAAAATCGTCGGTGCTTTCTTTCACGGTGGCGACGGGGTTGCTGGTTTTTTACGGGTTATTTTTATCATCCGGGACTGATTTCTGAGAATTGATCGGTTATGGGAAATGACAACTTTGCCCTCTTGTTTCTGGACGTATAGGATTTGGAATTGGTGAAAATTAAGAACATATTTGGTGTTGGGCATGAATTTTGGTGTTCTTGATTTTTCAATGATAAATAATAGTAGTAATAACTGTGATTTGGTTGGTACTATTATTTTATGATCCATAATTTTTCATTTTCGGAGTCTTGAAACGAATGTGCAGGAGCAATTGACACTAAATGAAACAAGCCTGTTGATGGCATGGAGGGCTAATTCGATCAGAGACTTGACTATTGGTTTCGGCACTGGCTCACTTGTAACTTGGTTAGGTATGTGCAGTGATCGTCATTGGGATAATATATGTCGGGCTTTGAATCACTTCACACAATAAAGTTCGCCTTGTGAAATGTGGCTGTTTGTTTGTGTTGTGCACAAGACGAATACACATGAATAGATAATGATACCAAGTGTGATTTTTTTTGAAGAGTGGTTCGTTTGATGATTAGTAGGGCTTTATAAGTAATAGACTCTGTTTGATCCAGGATTTGATTTTGGGTTTCGTCCTTTATGCCTTCTTCAATGTGTTGAAACTTCAGGAAAAAAAAAGGTCAGCATTATGTATGATCATTTGAGATTTGCTAAAGAAATCACTTGGATTTTCTTTAATGTAGATTTATTGTTTTGTTCTAACATGAGGGTGTCCGCCATGGCTGTACCTCGACTGATTTAGAAAATTAAGAAGCGGTCTTTGACATTTCATGAAAAAATCGATATGTGTGCATCTTCATATATGTTTGTTCAACTTGTTCTTGGATGTGTAGTCCTGATTTTTTTATGGTATGTTATAATTCTTGGTAGATGTTTACCTGATCAAACTGTTCCTACTTTGTTATTGTCAGCAACCCAAAGGCTAGGGAATCTATTCCGCATCAACATTGCACTGGGTAAGTGAAATTGTTCCTATAATGTTACCTTATTAATTTGTTTATATGTGGTGGTATTGTTTGTTCTTAATTCTATATACTATATCTTAGAACTTGTAGTGAATACATATGGAACTCATATACTGTATAATTTTAGGTTTACTGTTTACTTTCTCCCTCTTTCCCAAATTAAATTTTCATTTAGCCTATCTTTTTTGTCCCAAAATAAGCAGCCTTCATAGAATTCAAGGCATCTTGGCAAAAAAGAAATCGATATTACCTCATGTCTGTTTTCTCTCTATATATATCCGTGCTTTTGGGTGTTCATATGATTGGTTTCTTCATGAATGCATGACCATTTATTAATTCGAAAGGTGGTCAACTGCCTACCCATCAGATGGAAATACATAATCACAAGGGAGAAAACAGGACGAGTTAACAAAATGTTTAAGAAAAACCAATATCAAGATACAGTAATATATTTTGTAAGACTTCCATCAAATCCTCTAAAAGATACTGTATTATTTTTGGATGGAGGGTCTTCTGTCGTGCTAACTAATACAATTAAGTGTACTTTTAAATTTTTCAAAACCATAACAGAAATTTATTTACTTTGTAGGAGCTGGTGCTGCATGCGGAATGTGGAGATTTGGAAGATCCGTTCAATCATCTGCTCAACATATTCTTTCACTCGAAGGGAGTCGGTTGCAGAGAGAATTGGCTAACATGTAGGTTCTTGCCGAATCCCCAAACTCCGTGTCATTTATTTTCCTGATCTCATGAAAAGCGTTATTGATTTGATAAATCTCCAACTAAAATTGAAGAAACTGTTCAACTCTTTTAATTTGTATGTCTCTATTCCTAAAGTACACTGAATGTAGTAGAAATGGAAAAATGGCTTAAGCTAGAGCTCCGATTTATATATTTTTGTTTGGGTTGGTAATTATGTATTTTTCATTCATCCATCCTCCCCTCCTTAGAATGCTGAAGAAGCATCACGATAATCCATGGGCAATGAAGCATCTCTCGAAGCACTTTTACTCAGAAAAAGTTTATGATGACTCGTCGGTAGATAAACCGACGCTTAGGTGGCGTTACCGGAACTTTTCTGGAGAGCCCATTACAAATTCTCATCAAACTACGTCGCATGGTGAAGAAAAAACTGATTCAGAAGAGAAAGATGTCAAGAAAACGACCTTGCAGACCCCCTTGCAGCCCAAGCAAGTTCATGTGAGTAACCGTAATCACAGAACTATTTTGAAAGGTAAATAAATCCTACATAATTCCGTATTGACTTTGCTCTGTTTTCTCTTATTAGGTGAACACTGTTGACAATTCTACGGAGAGCCCATTCGATCTCGTTTTTGGGCGATTTGAAAGCCCAGAAAACGTTCCTAATCCTGTTGAAGCTGGCACATTATCTAGAAAACAAAGACGCAAAGAAAGACGGTCTCGGCGTAGGCATGGGAAGCATCATCATCAAGAGGAAACTGAGATTTGAAACTTGTGATTGTATGATTTTGCCATGAGACACCATGATATCTAATTATATCATCTTCACTTTATGTGAATTCCATGAAAACAATGAAGTCCTTTGGATTTGAATTTGGAATATATTTGGATCCGTTGAATGTGTGTATTTTGTATTACTGTACTTTTTTTTATATAAAAAAATATTGAAAAAATAATGTACTCCGGAAGAAGCTCTATCTATAATATTGAAAAAGGACTGTACACTGAATACAACAGTCTTAGAATCCGGGCTCCACGCAGCAAACATTACAGCACACGACTTCTGAAGAAGAGTCGTCGTTCGTCGACCCCAATTAAGAACAGTTGCCAGCCTCACACCGAGCTTCATCACCGATATCTTCTAGAATGTTCTATAAACAACTCTTTATCTCCTATATATATATAATGAAAATTAAAATATCATGAAATGTTTAACTATTTCCAAATAAATTCAACAGACAAATACCTAACCTTTCTTAGTTTGTTTAGAAGGATCTTCCAACTATTAAAATATCATGAAATGTTTAACTATTTCCAAATAAATTAAACAGACTGATACCTAACCTTTCTTCGTTTGTTTAGAAGGATCTTCCAATTAAAAGAGCCGAAAAACGGGACCACAAGTTTGGACTACAGCCTACAAAGAGGATCCCAGCCCACATTTAGAATTTATGTTTGGGCTATCCCTCTCATATTAGTTTCCCATAAAGTTTATTATTTAAAATATATTTTAAAGTACTTTATTCTTTTTTTTTTCTCTGTTCTTGGTTTTCAATTTTTTTTTTATCTTTTTTTCTCTTAATTTATTTATGTTTTGTTTATGTTTCTTCTAAAATTTTTTTGTTTATGTTTCCGTTTTTAATGCCAAGAAGCTTTTAATCTTTAACTAAAAGTAAGAGAGAATTACCAAAAGAATAATAAACTTCATCAATTACAAGATTTCAAATTACAATATCCATTACAACATTCAATAGCATAATACTACAATCAACTTGTTCTTATTTCATCTTAAGAACAAACTATAATGACCAATAAGCCGCCCATTGGAATTATCTTTATTATAATATAGATATTATAACATTAAAAATATGTATAATGTTAAATATTCAACATTATACATGTAATCAGAAATTATGGATGATGTAATTATCATACAAAATGCGTTCTTAGTGAAAAAATAAAAAATGGGGAATTATTTTATGAGGGCAAATATAATAGTGAAATTATAAAGTCCTCCCAAACTTTTCATTAAAGGCTCACGGCCAATATTACCCTTCTATAAAACCACATCCTAAAAGCTTTTCTCAATCACAAATCCCAACACAATCAGCACAATCAATAATAATTTTAATATATATATATATATATATTATGATATTATCATTATTACTAATTAATTAATTTCAATAGTCGAATTAAAAATAAATTAAATCAATACATTTTTCATGAATCGTGGGCGGTTGATATAAATAAGACAAATGGGTAAAAATGTCTTTACACGTTGCATAAACTCTCCCTAAAACTTATTTAAATTTACTTAACGCTTGATTACGTAAAAATAAAATAAAATAAATGCCCTAGAAAATTAATTAAAAAAAATTGAGAGTTAGATTTAATATAATAAAGTAAGAGTTCCTTTCATCTAAAATTACATATTACTTAATACACCTCTAAATACAAAATTTATAAATACATCTATTAATCTACCAAATATACTAATTTATTTTAAAAAAATAAACTATACATCACTTCACTTAAAAAAAGAATCTTCATAATTTATCCTATTACTTAATACACCTCTAAATACAAAATTTATAAATACATCTATTAATCTACCAAATATACAAATTTATTTAAAAAAAAATAAACTATATATCACTTCACTTAAAAAAAGAATCTTCATAATTTATCACAATTAAGAAACACACGCAAAATATAGTATATATTTTTTTGCAATTAACACAAAATTTGTAACCTTATAGTATATATATTTTTGAAATTATTTATTAAAAATAAAAATAAAAACAAAAACATAAAATTAAAAATAGTCAATTCCTTGAAAAAACACAAACAAAACACCAATTTTATGATTGAAACAAAAATCGATTCAATTAAAAAAAGAAATATTATTTTTCTCAAAAATAATTGCAATTATCAATTAAAACAATAATAAAACCATAAAAAAATTTAAAAAACAAAGAAAAAAAAACATAAAAATAAATTATAAAAATAAAATCGAAAGTAGAAGAAAAAAATTTCAAAATTTAAAAACAAGAAAAATGCAAAAGAAAAAAATCAGAAAATTTTGAAAGAATAAGGAAAATATGAAAAAACGAAAAAAAATCAAATAAAAATAATTAATTTATTTATTTATTTAAATAATATTTAAATGAAACACTTTTTAATTAATAAGATTTATAAAGTTACAGAAAAGCAGATTATTATTTTAAAATTATAATTTAATAAGTGACAACGCTAATAGTATTAATAAAATTTTAAATGAATAATTGTAATATATTACTCTATGTTTAACACACTTAATCATTAAAAAATAGCAGATTAATAACTCACATTTAAGAAAGCACTCTTATTAATAAATGAAACACACTTAATCATTAAAAAAATAGAAGATTAATAACTCACATTTAAGAAATCACTTTTATTAGAATCAAATGAAATAAACAAACATTTTAAATTAATGTGCTCCACATGTTTCTTATTTAATGTTTCACTCTTCTTATAACAAATCAAAAGAAAAAAAAAATCACTTTTAAATTACCTCTCCACATTTTTCTCATTTTAAAAATGTTTTACTCTTATAAAATCAAACGAAAAAACACATGAACTATATGAATTGTGAGCTATATGAATTGTAAAAAAACTTTGCAAAAGAAAGGAAAGAAAGTGATATAAACACTTAATATATATCTAAAATACTTGTAAAATATAGTAAATTTAATTATAATTTTTTATTAACAAAGCTTTTATTTTCTTTTTAACAACTCAATTCTTCAAAGATGTAGTTGGTAAGTACAACACATCTTGTTGAGTAGGATTATAATTATTCCAAATACAAATCAAGAGGAAGCTAACACTTTAAAAATCTATAAGAAAGATTTATAAATTTTGTATAATTATATATATAATAAATAAGGGTGATTTGGGATATAGGGTAGTTTTATAAGTTTCATTAGAATTAAGAGTAATCGGTTATTTCCCTTTTTCATAATTATAATTATATTGTATTCTAATTAATAAGAAATGAAAATATAATAAATACTAAATTTTAAAGTTTTATAAACTATACTTTCCTTTTTCCAAAATACTTCAATAAATAATGAACGAAAACAAAAAAAAAGAGTAAGAAAAACCAAAGCCTCCCATTTTGTCTGGTACAAGTACTAAACAACTGCCTCATTTGAATGACAGCCTCTACCTAGGAAATAGAGGAGCAAGCCGTCCAGTATCTGACTTTCGAAAATGTGTGTGATAAGGAATTCATTGTATATACTATCTAATTTAATTATAATTTTTTATTAACAAGGCTTTTATTTTCTTTTTAACAACCCAATTCTTCAAAGATAGACTTGGTAAGTAAAACACATATTGTTGGGTAGGATTATAATTATTCCAAATACTTTACTACTAACTATTTTTTTTAATATGCAGATATGAAAATCAGGAGGAAGCTAAACACATTTTTTAAAAATCTATAAGAAAGATTTATAAATTTTGTATAATTATATACATAATAAATAATGACATGAAACAAAAGAAAAAGAGTTTCTAAAAAAAACCAAACCCTCCCATTGCCTACTTTGCATTTATTTGCCAATTTATTGAAACATGAACAATCGAGTTTGATGTTCCTCCCAGGATATTGTAATAGTGGAGTTTGATGTTTTTTTAGCAATAACTGCTTGTGTGATTTTGAATTTAGAATAATCATTTTCTCCAAGAAAGTAGGATATTGTAATAGTCGGGTTTGATGTTTTTTAGCAATGACTGCTCGCGTGATTTTGAATTTAGAGTAATTTACACAGCCGGTTTGTAAAAAAGATTGTTTTTCATCCTTATTAATCCTATTTTGTTCATCAGTGCTGGTATTGTTTGTTCTTAATTCTATATATTTCTTGGAAACTCTAGTAAATATATTTGGAACTCAGTATATAATTTTATATTTATGGTTTACTTACTCCTCTCTTTTGTACCAAAATAAGCGTGTTTAGACCCTTTTGTACCAAAATAAGCGTGTTTAGACCGTTTATTAATGAAACATGATTAGTTAAACAAAATGTTTAAGAAAAACCAAAATCAAGAAAATTTATTTTGTAAGACTTCTATTAATCCTCTAAAAAAAGATTTATTTTGGGATGGAGGGTCTTCTGTCAAATTTGGAGATTTGGAAGGTCGGTTCAATCATCTGCTCAACATATGCTTTCACTCTTCACTCGAAGGGAGTCAGTTGGAGATAGAATTGGCTAAAATGTAGGTTCTTCCCAAAAGTTAGTGTTTTTTTTTTATATTAGCTGATTTTCTACATCAAATTTATAAACTACTACTAGAAGCCTTATAACTCCAACTAAACTTGAAGAAACTGTTCAAATATTTGTATTTCTCTATTAGTAAAGTACAATGATTTTCTGGGTTAGTAATTATGTATTTTTCATCCATCCCTCCTCCCACTCAGAATGTTGAAGAAGCATCACGATAATCCATGATGGGCAATGAAGCATCTCTCGAAGCACTTTTACTTGGAAAAAAGTTTACTTGAAAAAATAATGTACTATTAACTCATTAGAATACAGAGACAATACATGAATGAAAGAAAAATAAATTCAATAGGCAATCATTTTCCTGATACCTTCTTTTACATGGCCAACTCAATATGATGCAACAGCTCATTCGCAGCCGTCTTCTTCGACCCACGAAGAACACAAACACCAACTCTCAATACTCTCTCAACCTCGTCCCTTGAAGCAACTGATTCACAGTTATCTAGAAGCTTCTCGACGTACGAAACCATATCAGTTCTCGAATCGCATCTACGGCAATAATACTCTGCATCCAAACCAATGCTCCCTCCGACCGTCCCAGCCATGTAAGCTCGAAGAGCACATTCGACATGACAACTATGTCCGCAAGTTGTTCCATCAACATTAGCCTCACATCTAATATAACCGTACCCAACAAAAGAAGCTCTATCTATAATCCTACTACACAAAATACAACAACAGTCTCGACAGAATCTAGGTTCCACACAGCAAACATCACAGCACACGGCTTCTGAAGAAGATTCATCGTCGACCCCAGCTAAGCTGATGCAAGAACTGTTGCCAGCCTTACACCGAGCTTCTTCATCACCGGCATCTTCTAGAATGTTCCCTAGGCGTATAAACAGCTCTTGATCACCTAAAATCAAAATTCATCATGAGATATTCAACTATTTCCGAATAAATTCAACATAGACGAATACCTAACCTTTCTTCATTTGTTTCGAAGGGATCTTCCAACTAAAAGAGGCGAAAAACCGGGGGATATCAGTATCTGGGAATTTTTCTCGAACATACTGTTCGATCGAGAGCCTGCTCGAGAAACATTTTTTGGGCCCGGGCCTACGGAGATGGCGAGGGGGATACATGTATCGATCCATGAAGTGACCGGAAGCAGCTGTTCTTTTCCCGACTTTCCAACGCCATTTATCTCCGGGATTAGGAAAATTTTCAGGGGCATATGGATAGCCTTCGCCAGAGGAGTTAGCGGAAACCGGGTAAAGGGTCAACCCGTTTGCACGAGGCACTGATGTCGTTATACGATCAATGTGGGTAGAACCCTCCTCCGGTGAATCGGACGCCATTACACTGATATGAAGGATCATACAAAAAAATCTGATTGTTCATACTCATTTTCTTTATCGTAACAAGCTAGCTCTAAATTACACAGATAAATCCTACGTAGCTTCGATCTTTAACAGTATATATAACGAGAGAAAAAGCAGAAGATTAACCTCGAAAACGATGAGAGCCAGCGAAATTAGGGTTTGATAGAAATCCCCCAGAATCTGCAGAAAATGAAATAAAAAAAAACAAATGATTTTACACATCGGTTACAGAGAAGAATGCAGCGAAACAGAGCTTCGTGCTCACTGCCTCATTCATACAATTATACAAATCAAATTTCAGTTTTGAAAAAAATCAATTCAAATATTTAGGGAGAATAGATGAAAAATAAAATGTGGATCATTAATGTTAAAATAAGTAGTACTTACTCATATTTTAATTTACAAACTAAGGAAAATCTTTAATTTTAAACCTAAAATTTTAAACCTAAGGAAAATGTTCCTAAAATTTTAAACCTAAGGAAAATCATGAATGTTAAAATAAGTCATAGAAAGTAATACTTTAATTTTAATTTACAAACTAAGGAAAATATTTAATTTTAAAATAAGTCATAGAAGACCAACCTACAAAAGATGTTTTTTATAATGTAATTTAGTATTTTCTCTTAAATAAGTATAATTAAACTTATTTAAATATACAATAATCTAGAAATCCTATTTTTTAAGATGAACTAATTTATCAAGTATAAAAAAACTATTTATAGGTAAAATCTATCAAAAATAACTTAACAATTCTTTAAATAAAAAATAATTATATAGTACATAATAAATAATATTGATATTTATGATAAAAAACGAAAAAAGAGACACTGATATAGATATTTCTGATAAAAGATGAAAAAGGAATAGCTGATGATGTAGCAAGTGACTATTTAACTTAAATTTATTTTTTTAAAAAAATAATTGTAAAACATTCGAGTATAATTTTTATTAAAAATATTTATGGAATTATTATATTCAATATAAAAAATATTGTTAATTATATACTATTAATTTTGAATTTCTTATTATTGTTACACTCTTTCAGTTTTAGGGTTTGGATTTGAATCTATTTCAATTTGAGAGTTTGGATTTGCTCCGACTTTCTTACTAAGCTTGCATCCGATCATTTACATGAGAATTGAATTGCGTCTTCAGTCGGTATAGAATGACAAATAGGAACAATCAGTCATGAATTCATCCGGTGCTATTTGCTGAGGCTAACAGATGAAACTTAATGTAAATGATGTTATCACAATCTTCCTAGGATATTTTCTTGCATCCACGGTTGAGCTTTAACTACCAAATCTCAAGCAATTGCACTAGTAGACAAGATTGCCCATGTTAACATTCCAAACGACGGATCTGAAGCCGAGGTTAAACAGTGTGTACCGAAGAACAAAAAATACATCTAGGCTTCAGCTACTTTTTCAGCCTTGTGCACTTCCTTTTTCTGACTGGCTTTCTTGGTTTCACTTGTATCCTCTTTCAATTTGGTTTCAAGCTCAATTCTTGCGAAAACGGGTTTGGGCTGAGCCATGATATGACCCTTCTTCAGCCCACCCCATTTGGTGTCGCTCTGCGAGAATCAGTAGAGTATTTTATGTTATGAAACACTCGTGATAATTAGCAAGGAATATGTATACAGAGAAAGAGAGGCAGACCCAGGAGACGGCATTGAACTGGTCTTCAGAGTAGCCAAGCTGCGTGTATATTCTCAAAGCCAAACTTGGAGTAATGGGAGATATAGCAATCGCCACGATCCTCATTGCTTCCAATACATTTACTAAGTCCTATTCAGAGAATTTTTTTTTACTATTATCTTAATAACAAAGGAATCAAAGAATGAGAAACAACCCACTGCCATGAAAGTTTTTTGAGAAGAAAATAATTGAAAACCTTGGATGCAGTTTCAAAACCAGATTCCCCTTGCTTAAAAAGGGTCCACGGTGCCTTTTCGTTAATGTACACATTCCCAGCGTTGCCAATTTCTAGCACAGCCTCACAAGCTGATGACAGTTCAAGATTCTCATAGTGCTGCCTGGCTTTCTCGACCTAAAATGGAGTTCGGATATCAAAAGGTTAAAAACTGCCTTTAGATTCATCGAATGTCGGATCCATCATAATGAATGAACCAAAAAAACACAATCACGGAGTTTGGGTTGTTAATTGTTACCAGTTGGAGATTTAAAGGTGACTATATTGATGGTAGCATAAAAGCAACAATGAATCTTACAGTCGTGCATTTTAAATATATATGAAAAAAGTTTTTTTAAACCTTATTCTATAAGAGCTTTCTGAAACAACCCATAGTATCAACTCGTTTTTTCATTGGAACAACTAAAAGAGAGGGAGAAAGCATCCCATTTCAAAAACGAAAATCATGTTTCCAAAAAAACCGACCAAACTCCTTAAACCATTATAAAATATTGTGTGCAAGATGAGGGTTACCAGCTTTGCCACGGTATCTTTGAAAGCATTTTGTTCTGTGGCAGTTGTTGAATCAAAGGCAATAGTAGATTGGCAATTCTTTCCCAGAAGTCCGAGTGTACGATTAAGAAGATTACCTAGTGAAAAGTCAAGATTAGATATGTGCCAACATAAATATATGCAGTGAAGTTTCCGAAACAAAAGAATTACGTATATTAGTTGACTTTCAGGAATTCGGTTGAAATGAGATTGGTTCATGTTATAAATTTTTTTGTGGATATATATTTAAGCAAAAATAGACTTCTAGGTCTTACAAACAGGCAACACTTTTAATTTCAAGATACGTGTACTATATGTATGCTATCCAGTGATTACGTAGAAAAATCTCGGCATAACCAAACAACTTGTTTCAAACTAAGCTTGTCTGTCTAATATCTACAAAACTGCTATAAACGCAGAAACAAAAATATGGCAAGATATGAGTACCTATAGTATTTGCAAGATGTGCATTAATAATATTGATAAAACGATCCTCGGAGTAGTCCCCATCACTACCAAATTCCACCTCCTTCAGGAAGAAATACCTAACTGCGTCAGCTCCAAATTTGTGAACCAAGTCTGCAGGCTCAAGAGTATTTCCCAACGATTTTCCCATTTTTAAGCCATCCTAGAGAATACGAAACGTCTTCACATTTTAGATCAAATACAGAATATTAAAAATAAGTATAACTTTCATCGCAATAAAATTAGAAGTGGTACACAATAAGCTATGCTTTGAGGTTTGAATCCTGTCAAATGAGAATTATAATATGATCACCGACTTCAAGATAAATGATAAAATAGTATGGTGCCTTCATACACAAATATAAATATATAATACATATTAGTATATTACAAAGAATCACTGAAGTTATAGAAGAAAACTGAGTATCATTTGAAACTAACATGAATACCTTCGTCAAAAATCCATGACCGAAAACCTTCTTTGGGAGGCTTACTCCAGCTGACATCAGCATTGCTGGCCAATAAACTGCATGAAACCGTAATATGTCCTGCAAATTGTTTGTACAAATTTACATAGTAGATCTAGTGAAATTGTCAAAGTAATAGTAGAAGAAATTGATTTGAACATTTTTCGGCCAATTACGTAGAATAATCATGTAAGTCATTTGCTTGAATTCGTTTAACAGCAAGCCAAAAAAAAAATTACCTTCCCAATCAAGTGTAGAGATGCAGGCCAACCAGAAGAAATGGCCATTTGTAAGTCAGGCTGCTTATTATCCTCCGAAAGTGCAGATATGTAACTGTTGACAAGACATCAGAAAGAAACAGATAAATAAATAGCAATAAAATAAAACAAGACTTGGAGTATTAATTAAGTTTTACTGTGAAACAGTATAAAATGTATAATATTACAAAACCATAGCTTATGCAACTCACAATCGATGGAGTTCGAGATAATTGCACTTTAGTCCCCACATTACCAAAAAAAAAAACCAGCAGAAAGCATCCCATTAGATGCAATTGTTGCATTTTTTTGTCCCAAAAGTGCTAAGAAATACTAATGGAACCAAAAGTGTCGGGGTATCAATCATACCAAACGGGCAGTTTAAACGATCATATTCATAGAGGCAATCCAGACAGTACAAAACCATCTTGCCATATAAGTAAAATATATTCGGGGAAGGGAAAATAAAATGAAATGAAATGTCAAGTGCATGTTTATATGGAAAAAATTCCAGAACAACAAATAATAAGAAACTATGCAAAAGACTTCAGGGTCCAATAGATTTACCCCAGTAAGGCATCAAACCATACATATATAGTCTGCTTAGGATCATTAGGAACCGGAATGCCCCAGCTCACTGCTGCTCGAGAAATAGAGAAATCTCGGAGGCCATTTTTGACCCAGCCTTGCACCTAAGTGAGAGTATATAAGTGTCAAAAAGGGAAAGGAATACAATTATAGAGTAAACATGAATAAATTCCATTATTGCAAAACCTCATTCAACCGAGACGAAGGCTGGACAAAGTCTGGGTTCTCAGTTAAAATCTGTTCTAGTCGATGTTGATACTTTGATAGCGCAAAAAAGTAATTGTCTTCCTTCATGTGGACACACGGCTTCAGGTGCGTGGGGCAGCAATTATTCTCCAGCAACTCCTTCTCATCCTACACGTTGACATATAGTATAACCTTTTATGACCTAACGGGCTAGAAAAATAAAACCCATGTAAAAATCGCACACATACTCGACTTCTGTATGTGAATTATATAAGATAAAATGCACATCAGTAGATAAATCAAGTAAAAGTAGACTAAAAGGTTGGAAACCTTATATTCCTCGCAGTTGACACAATACAGTCCCTCATAGTCAGCACGGTAGATATCACCACTGGCGAGAACCTTTGAGTAGAATTCCTTGACAATGGCTTCATGATTGGGATCGGTCGTGCGTATGAACTTGTCGTACGATATGTCTAACTGCCAACAACGATACGAGTCAAAACGCGTGAAATTCAAAGACACCACGAAATACTAAAACCGAAAGATACGAAAAGAAGGGCACCTCTGCCCAGATTGTCTTGTAAGATTGTGAAATTTTATCACAATGTTCTTTAGGTCCGGAGCCACTGGCGGCCGCGGAGCTAGCAATCTTTTCCCCATGCTCGTCTGTGCCGGTTACGAATATAACCTTCTTCCCGAGAAGCCTCTGTACAAGTTCACGGACTAAGCGTATAAGTAATCGAGTTTTCCCAAAAATCAACAGCTCATTTCTTAGAAATTCAGTGTATGCGCAACGGAATAGATACAAGTATATATACAAGCGATGGAATTAAAAAACCCCCAAAACAAAACGTTTGCGAACCTGAAAACGGGCTATGGCGTCGGCGGAGATGGTGGTGTAGGCGCTTCCGATGTGGGGAGGGGCATTCACGTAATACAGAGGAGTGGTGAGGACAAAGGGGTCCGCGGTGGCGCAGGTGCAGAAGAAGGCTCCGTAGTTGGAGTTTCTGGGTCGCGATTTTCGGGAATTGAGAGAGGCGAGAATGACCGGAGACGGTAACGACGACGACGAGAAGAAGCGGAGGCTGTTTTGTATGGAGTGCTGAACTCTGCACGCCATCGCCATTGAAGCTCGTTCAGGCCTTGGCCAGAAGAAAGCCGCGAGGAGAGGATGGAGTCGGAGGGTAATTTCGTCCAAAATATATTTCGAACTATCTCATCTTCAGTCTTCACTGTCACTGCCTTCAATTTAGGTCACGTATTACAATTAAAATTTTAAACTTTTTATAACAATTATTTTTATTCATTTAATATGTAAAATATACTCACATGTCTCGTTAATATATTTATATATATATTTTTTTAATGTAACATTTATATTTTCACTTCTAAAAAAAATATTACTCTTATTTTTTTATTTTAAAATAAATATAATTATATTTTTATTTTTTTCATAAATACGTATAATTTATTTTTCGTTTCGATCATATTACCTAGAAATAATTACTATTATGTTACAAAAAATGGAAAAAAGTAGTATCTCGAAATTGCAAAGAAACAAAATTAAGAAAGTTAGATCGGAAGGATAATAATGTAATTATACATAGTTTATACAAGGATAATGCTATATAGTACACAGTAGTATAATTATACATAGCTTGTACAAGGGTAATACAGTAATTATACATAGTCTGTACAGTATTTGTGTAAATAACATAACACAGAAAATATAGTCAATTTTGAGATTTGTGAAGCTGTTGAAAAGAGTGAACAACAAACATAGTTTGTTTGTGATGATGCCAATGAAGAGAGTGTTTTCTTCACGGCTCGAAAGTCATGTTCACGGCCTCGTTCCGTACAGAGTCGAAGAGCACGGAGGATAGGTACCGCTCTCCGAAGCTCGGGAAAATGACCTGCATCCAGCACTCAGCAATCACAACCAAAATACAACTCAAAAAAGATTACTTCATTTATCGAGCTACTATATACAATGAGGTCGACACTAGAAACTCAGAGACTTACAACAATAAGTTTTCCAGCATTTTCCGACCGCTTAGCAATCTTGATAGCAGCTGCTGCTGCAGCACCAGACGATATTCCCACCTGCACCATTTTTTTAACAAACTCAGAACACGGCTTGAAATTTATAAAGCAAATATTATTATTATAACTTACCAATAACCCTTCTTTCAACGCGAGGAGCTTTGCAGTCTCAATGGACTCTTCGCTTGAGATCTGAAAAACGAAACAAGAAAACAGCGCAATTATCAAAGGGGGTATTTGTATTTTCAAAATAGAGTTGGATTTATCGTAATTTGGACTGAACTTCAAGAACACAACATTCCCATAACAAGACTAAAGAAAAAAAGTTGCCTTGCCTGAATTACTTCATCGATGAGATCAACCTCTAAAACACCGGGGATGAAACCAGCACCGATGCCTTGTATCTTATGTGGACCTTGAAAAATCGTACATCTATTATTCATACTTTACAATCGAATGAAATGAAAACCGAAAATAAAAAGAAGCTTACTAATTGGGTTTCTGATGTTAAAATTTAAAAAAAAAACGTATAAGATGAAACCGTAACAATGAATCTCACCTGGTTTTCCTCCAGAAAGAACCGGACTTTCGACTGGTTCCACAGCATATAGCTAGAAAGACCAACAACGACAGTAGAACATAAATCATACAGAATACATCATAGCAGAAAATGTAGTTATACAAAATTTTGTCAGCTTGGAAAAAATCGGGCCACCTTAATATCAGGATTCTGTTCTTTCAGATATTTTCCTACACCAGTGATTGTGCCTCCGGTCCCAACACCAGAAACAAACGCATCGATTTTTTCATTCGTTCCTTTCCAGATCTCAGGCCCCGTCGTTTCGTAGTGTATCTACCAAAGACATTATTACATTTACTCAAAAAACGAAAAATAAAAAAAAAATCCCACCAGAAACAACTTCACGAAAATCCCATTTCACGAACCTTTGGGTTGGCTGGGTTTTCGAACTGCTGGAGGATATAAGAGTTTGGTGTTTTATCCCTTATTTCCTCAGCCTTCTGAATGCAGCCTTTCACTCCTTTAGCGGGGTCCGTTAGCACCACCTCAGCCCCGAAAGCACGGAGGATGATTCTCCGTTCGAGACTCATGGTAGCAGGCATGGTGATTATAAGCTTATAGCCTCGAGCAGCAGCAACGAACGACAACCCTATACCGGTGTTACCACTGGTCGGCTCTATCAGTACACTCTTCCAAATACAACACGAAAAACAAAGTGAGCAAATGTTGTAAATTCGATTAAAACACACACACAAAGGAATGGAATGGAATTCATTCACCTCTCCCGGTTTGATCAGACCTTTCGCCTCAGCGTCTGCAATCATACTATTCCCAATCCTAACACATTTCAAAATAATACGATTTTTTAAGAATCGATCAGATCACAATCGAATACAGAGTAGTTTAATTCATTTTTCTTCAGCCATAAACACAAAGATACTACAAAAGGGAAACACAAACAGTACCTATCCTTGACGCTAGAGCACGGCTCCATCGATTCGAGCTTGGCAGCGACGCGCGCGACGCAGCCATCGACGATGTTGTTCAAGTACACCAATGGAGTGTTACCAATCAACTTGAGATACAGAAAAAAAATAATTTCACCATTAACACACAATCAAGAATAGTATGATAAGAGAAAGATATATGGTAATGGGAGTGAAGTTACCTCAGTAACATCCTTTGCTATTCCAACTTTTTCAACTGACATTTTTTTTCTTCTGTCAAAACCTGCAAAATAACCCCCAAATTAATTATTTTATTTTTTGATAAAATCGGAAACCCCCGTTGAAATCATCCGAACAGAATCAGCAACACCCTAATCAAATAACGAAAAAATAAAACAGTAGTGAAGATCGATTACCGGAAAATCAGAAATGGGGGAAAGAAGATGAAAATAAAAAGTGTTTGAGATCTATCATAAATTCGATTTATATTAACAGAAGAAGACGAAAAATGAATTAGTCACTGGGTTGTTTATTCGGTGGGAGGAGACTAAGTATCTCTTCTTTTGGACTGAAATCGACTGAACTGAACTGAAGCGGATCTGAACTGAACTGAACTGAACTTAACGATCTGAACTGAACTGATTTTTTATAAAAATAATAATAATTTGTATAAATTATTAAATATTTTTTTAAAAATATTAATAATATTATGACGGTAACTAGATTTTATATTGAAAATTATAGATTCAAATTATTTTTTGTTTATTTTATTTTAATTTATTTTGAACTGAACTGTACTGAAATTAAGTCTAAAACAACTAGGTGTGCTTGGGTGAGGTTTTACGAGTGATAATTGTTTGGTTTTAGACGAAAATAGGACTATACTCTAAGTAACGTAAACGAATTAATTTTTTTTATTACATTGGATAGAAAAACCAATAAAAATACTACGTAAATATTGAATCTCCGAAAATATAATTACTTTTTCAATTTAAAATATAATTGTTTTTTTACATTTCAATTACAATATGTTACTACTTTAAAAGCATATTTTATATACTTACTAGTAGTAGCCGTCCCGTGTGCTTGAGCTTGTCGCGCGTCTTGTCGGTTAGTAATTATCGTCAACGGAATTAACTTTATTTAGATGATCTAAAATTTAAAGCCTAGATAAATATACTTGCATTAAAAAAAAATTAACTACGTTTTTGACATATTCTATTATACTTAATTATTTATACAAGTATATATATTTAAACCTAAATCAAACAATTGAGAAAAATCCCATGCACAAAGTATTAAGAAAAAAAATAATATAGTACTGTAGTATTTATTGTGTTGCTAAAAATAATAGTAATTTAATATTTTAAAGTGAAAAATAAAAATAATTATAATTAAAAATAAAAATAATTAGTAAAAAATATAAAATTATACTAGTAAGTATTTTTAAAATTAAGTACTAGTATAATTTGTTTTTATTATGCAGGGTAGTTGGAGAAGAAAATTTAGACTATATTCAAGTTTTGTAGTCAAGGCAATCAATTTTGTCAATATTTTATTTTATTTTATCGAAAAAGATGATACCTCTCGTTCCTCCACGCTCTATCCTGGGTCAAGAAGAAGTAGGTAAATGTTTTCAAATATGGTATTAGTGACGTATGAAATTACTCAAGAACATCTTACTTTAGATGCGAGTGCAAGGCTTGCGACCAAAACCTTTCTCGATGGGCTGATCGTCGAAGCTACTGATTCGGGTAATTTGTTCGGCTCGGCTAACACGACGAGTGGTTATCGTGGATTGGTCCAATGCACCATGGATCTTGATGATGAGACATGCACGGCTTGTCTTCAACCTGGCATAGATTATCTTCTACGTGATTGTTCGAATAGACTTGGTGGGAAGTATTATTCGGGGAGTTGCATCGCGATATATCATAAAATCTGAGTGATGAGGTGTGTTAAAGTACTTATAGTAACCGCGAGGCTACGTATGTTAACCATATAGTTATATTTAATAATGCAAAAATAAATAATTATAATTACATATTTTCAATTTAAAATATAGCTACTATTTTTTTTTTTATTTTACTTTTCGGTGCTAGGTACTTTGAAATTTGCTTCCAACACCACCACCTAATATCTACTATATACATTAAAAGTATTCGTGTTATAAACTAAAGAGAATTGAGAAAGAATAATATAGTAGAAAGAGAGACAATATGAGAGGAGAATAAAATTGTTATAAATTGTTGTTTCATTCATATGGGGAGACCCTTTATATAGGATACAAAGTAGGGTTTCTGTCTGTTAACTTTTAGGATCGTAACCTGGCTCTAATACCACTTGTTACGGGACAAAGCTCTGAACGCCACAAGATCAAGACCGGTGCTACTAGATACTACTTGTTGCAGACCGACGATGTATAGTACGAATAATAATGCGGAACCCCGAAAATAACTCAACAATAAAAGAGAAGACAAGGAATTTACGTGGAAACCCAAATCGGGAAAAACCACGGGAGGAACGACGAGAACTTCAGTATAATATTGTTCACGATTACAAGGATTGATATCCACTCTAAAACCCTCTAATCTCACACAATATTATCACATGGTGTCTCTCTTGTTGTTCAACACACATCTAATTGTGTCTATGGAGATCCTTATTTATAGGTGTAGAAAACCCATAAATTAGTTAACCAATAGGAATAGGAATAAACCCTTTTTCCTAATAAATGACTCCTAAATCCATAAGGAATAGATTTATATTATATTAAATATAATTCTAATTTTCCTAAATAAGGAAACAAAATTCCTACGGATTCGAGTCATATTTTAACACTGTCTTGTTCACAAAGAAAGGGTAAACTAGTCATTCACTAATTAATAATATTTATAACACTCCCCCTTGAATGACTATTTATAGAATTGCTGCCTCGTTAAAACCTTGTTAGGAAAACCCAGTGGGATAAAACCTCGACGAAGGAAAAAGAGTACAGTCTGCTCCCCCTGATTGTAATCACCGATGATCTTTGACTTTGTGATCAATCAGTCTCATTAAAATCTGTAACTAATAAAACCATATAGGAAAAACTTAGTTATTCAAATATATATTTTGGTCTTCAGGACCCAACCTACGAATTGTTGAGTTTCACATTCATTTGTATTATTATATATTTTTCTTCCTTCAGGGACATGCCTTTACAAGACATCTATATTGACTAGAGCATTCGCAATTGCTATAACCGGCCGGTAACAGAGGATTTCCTATTCTAAAAAATTGTCTTCTGGAGTATTTTAGATGCGTCTAGTGTTCAATATACATTTCTTCACAAATGAACAATAATGTGAACTTCAATTCACAATCATTTGAACTTCAGGTTCAATATATCAGTTTATTTCGAAAACAAACTCATATCGAGTGATGTACATGCCTCGTTAAAAACCTCGTTATAAAACCTTGTAGGAAAAAATACTCGAGGAAAAGAGTACATGACATTCATATTTATATTGTGGTGATTGTCTCGTTAAAAACCTTTAACTAAGAAAACCCCGTGGAAAAAACTTAGTAGAGGGAAAAAGATTGCAATCACTGGTCTTCGGGACATTGTCTCAATAACAATTTTATCCATAATGACATATGTAATATGATACTATACATGTTCAGGAATCATAAAATACATCAAGAATTTTCATGTATGTATTTTTCAAATGACTTCTACATAGTCAAATCATACATTCTATGCATATCTATATTTATTGTTGTTGCTGACAAAAGTATAAGGTAGCGGAACTTAATGTCATCTTTCAAAATATTTGATTAACATCGAGTTTCTGCGAAAAACTCTTGAGCAACTAATCTCGCTTTTATATCTCACCACATCATTACTCGTTTTTCGTACGAACACCCACATATATCCTTCTGGGATAATATTTTGAGGTGTGTATTATAGAGTCAAAATATCTCTTTTATTTAGCGAGTCATGCTCAGCCTCAATTGCTCGTTTCTTATTTTTCGAGTGCTGCTGGCACACTATCATTGATTTAAGTTTTGGATCCAAATTTTCTAGAGCAACTTCTTGAGACAAATATGTCGTTGATGACATTCTATTTTTCCATATGATGACAATTCAATATATCAACCAAATATTTCATCATTTCCCAAAATATTTAATTTGGTTGTTCCGCAATCCCACGATTTTCTATTATCATGTTTCAATGCTTTTTCAATGGGATTTCCATCTAACTCTCTTCAGGAGATTTTGAGGGTGACTTAATTTCTTTGTTTTTCCGCAGATTTATTTTATATCTTAAGATCGATCTAAGGAGATTTTGAGGGTGACTTAATTTCTTTGTTTTTCCGCAGATTTATTTTATATCTTAAGATCGATCTACTACGCTTCAGGCGTATATTAGAATCAACATTTGAGTTGATCTCTTTGGTATTTGAACTTTTATAGTTCATTTATCACAAATATATGTGATTTTGTCACACCTTCATTAATTTGGCAGATTACTTGCTGAATATTGCAAGTCAGTATCTTCATGAACTTCGGGTTCAATTGATTGGTGCGTGGATCAAGAATTGAAGATCGTTTTCATTCAACAAAATTTCTCGGCATTTATATCTTTTATATTCTTATCTCCCCCTAATGCCGGGAAATAATCTTCGTTAAATATGCAAATCAGCGTAATTGCTATAAACCGATCTTCAGGATCGCGGGCTCGAGATATACCTTATTTTCTATTATGCCCGTTCATAAAATTAATTCGCAGATGGTAAATGTTTGTTTCATTTCCACGCACAATCATGATATACATCATCTTTATTTTTAAGTACATTTCTAGTACTCGTGGGGATAATTAGAAAAGCTCTTCTTCCAGAGCCCACTCCTAATATTTCATCATTTGCATAACAATATTTTTACCAATGATCCTCCGGGGATAAAATATCTTTACCAATAATCCTTCGGGATCAAAATAAAGTTAAATATATAATTTTCTCAAAAATTAAATTTAATTGAAATCGAGTTTTTCGATATTTTATGAGTACCCACATAGTACATTTACTCTCGATTTTCAAAAATATATCCTTCAGGGATAATTCATATGTAATCATTGTTGGCGTTTCACTTTGAGTATCATGAGATGTAACTTTATTAAAAAAACATTTTTGAACTTTGCTTCTTCGGGAGCAATCAATAAAAATATATTCTTTCAAGAATATTATTTCTTATGAATATCAATATCGATTTAAAATATTTAAAGTTTAATTGCTACACCATGAACAATTTGATTTGATATTTTTCCGGGAATATCATATCATGATATACATTTAAAATTTAATTTTGATATTTAATCATGAATATCATATCATAATGTTTTTCGGGAACATTTAAAAATTATTGCTACTACGAGAGCAATTTATTTGATATTTCCAAACTTATTGCTATGGGAGCAATTTAATTTGATATTTATCGAATAATATCAAATCATAATTTTCTTCTATCAATATAATATTTTAAACCGGAGTATATGTTCTTCAGGAACAGTAATTTTAATTGATATATTAAAAATAATTGATTTGATAATACTTCAGGAATATCAAATTTTCATGGGGATTCAAACTCATGTGGCTATCCCAATATTCAAGCAAATAACCATCGTGCTATTCAACAAGGTTTGAATTAACTTTTCCTAACGTTTCACCAACTTTGGAATTCAGGAAGTACCTCAATTGATTCATGGGTCGAGTTCGCACATACATGACTTGACCACGAAAAACTCGCACGATATTCTTCAGGAACATTTTATTTTGATATTTCTTCAGGAATATCATATCATATTCTTCATATCACAATGTTCTTTAGGAACGTTTAGTTTTGATATTTCTTCGGGAATATCATACCACAATGTTCTTTAGGAACATTAAAATTTTAATTGATTTACTAGGCATAACTAATTTGATATTACTTCAAGAATATCAGATTATAATATTGATATTACTTCAGGTATATCAGATTATAATGTTCTTGGGGACATATGATATTACTTAGGAATATCAGATTATAATTAATGTTCTTCGGGAACATTTGAATTTAAGAAGAAGGGAGGAGAAGTAGATATATTTATAATTATTAATAAATATAAATATAAATATAAATTCTTGCCTTTGAGTTAGGATCTTGGATGAGTAGAACTTCGATGAAGAACGCAGTTGAGCTTTTGATCTTGGATGAGTAGAACTTGCGGTTGAGCTTTCGTGCTGATAACGTGTTATAAACTCAAGAGAATTGAGAGAGAATAATATAGTAAAAAGAGAGACGAGAGGAGAATAGAATTGTTATAAATTGTTGTTTCATTCATATGAGGAGACCCCTTTATATAGGATATAAGGTATAGTTTCTGTCTTGTTTAATAAGAAAAAGTAAATTAGTTATTCACTAATTAATAATATTTATAACAATTCATTCATTTTGAGTCTTTGACTACTTTAAAAGTATACTGTATTTATGAGTGTATACTAATTTCGACCCCGTATGCTTGAGGTTGTCGACTTGTCGGTTAGTAATGGTAACGGAATTCACTTTATTTTTTAAGTCAATCTCAATGATCAATTTGTTAATTTTTGACTTGTTTTTTTGACTTGTCGGTTAGTAATAGTAACGGAATTCACTTTATTTTTTAAGTCAATCTCAATGATCAATTTGTTAATTTTTGACTTGTTTTTTAATACCAACTGAGAACTAAATGAGTTTAAATTGAACCAAAATGATATGAAATAAATTGAAATTAAGTGCAACATAACAAGTTATAAATGAAATATATCTTAACGTTAGATAGAAAATTTAAAAGCATAAATAACCCTGCAATTTATAATTGCATCTAAAAAATATTTGAATTACATTTTCCAAATATTTTTGTTTTGTTTATTTATATAAATAAATATTTTCGTACCTAATAAAATCAAACTAATAAAATAAAAAATAAGTATTTACAATAAAACATCTATAAATTAATAATCTTAAAATCATGAAATATTATTAATTTAAAGATGTATGAATATATCGATAAAATACAATATTTTATTAATTAAAAGTGAGATATTTTTCAAATTTATCAAATTTAAGTACATTGCATTGAAAAATATATGATTAAGATTTATGTATCAACTTAGCCATTGCAACTGATTAATATATTAACTATTATATTTATGGAATTATATATCTATTAAATTAAAATATATTATTATTATTATTTATTTATTTTATGTCAATTGTAGTGTCTTGAGATTTAAATCAATGACACCTCAAGGCCCAATTTAAGTGCTCACCGAAAATTTGACTATTTTCCACTTTTGTTAGTCAAGTCAACGAATTCACTTTATTACATTAGACTTATTAGTATAAATAAATCAAGATGTTCATGACATCCTATTTCTCCCAACACCTAATTAAACAACCAACACACAAAAATAATTATGGCTAATTACAATCATGCTTGCTACTACTTGACCATCTTCTACTTTCTCCTCCTCCTCCTCCTCCCAATAATCCCGACGGCCTCGGACGATGATAACAGCCTCTCTTCCTCTTGCAGAGGTAGCCTCGTCCCTACTGTCAACTTGACGGATTTCCTGCGGGCCCGGAATCATCTCTTGCTCGATATCGCTAATAATGCGTCCAACAAGTACGTATATGACGACAATACGATCAACGGGCTTTCCCTCTGTCGAGGCGACATCTCGGCGGATGAATGTATGACGTGTCTAACAAATGTTACGTCCGAGATGTCGAAAACAAAATGTACCATGGATACATCGATCGATTTCCACGATCATTGCCTCGTGAAGTACTCGAGCACCGACTTCTTCGAGAAAATCGACACCGATAACGTGTACGATGCTTGCGACGGAGTCGATATGGAGGGTTTTCCTGCGGGGTCCGCTAGCTTTCTCGATGGGCTGATCGGTGTAGCTAATGTGTCGGTTAATATGTTCGCCTCGGCTAACACGACGGACGGCTATCGTGGATTGGTCCAATGCACCATGGATCTTGATGAGGATAATTGCACGGCTTGTCTTCAACGTGGCAAAGATTATCTTCTAAGTGATTGTTCGAAAAGCCTTGGTGGGAAGTATTATTCTGGGAGTTGCATCGCGATATATCATAAATCTGAGTGATAAGGTGTGTTAAAAGTTATAATAACAATGCATATTTAACAATGCAAAAATTAAATAATTATAATTACTTTTTTAATTTAAAATATACTAACCCGGGCGTTTCTCCTCGATCAATTCTCTACCAGGTTAAAGTTGGGTCAATAACACATTAAAAGGTCTTGTTAAAGTATTAAGGTTGTCCAACTTATATGTGAGTCCAAGGTTATTTATCCAACCGATGTTAGACACTCTAACATACCGACACAAGCGATAAAGAATTCGATGGAGTCACGACAGGTTCATATTCCTCGACAAGGCACGATGATGATCTGATCAACTGGCTTGCTCTCTGCCATGGAGACATCCCAATAAAGGTGTGTCTAGCCAATGCAAAGTCGGAGATCGTAGCGAAAAACTGTAGCCAGCCGACGGTTATCGTTTTCCGCAGTCAATGTTTAAGTTCAAGTACTCGAACGACGACTTATTCGAACAAAACGACTCCGACAACTTTTACCGATCATGTGGCAAAACCGGTAATAACCAGACGTATCCTTCGCTGGACAACACCTTTGATCGATAAATTCAAGTGATCAAGTGTTCGAGATAATGTATAAGAGTCCGTGTTACCATGTTTTTAAATTTACTTTCAACACCACCACCTATATATATAGTACAACTTCTACAAGTTCTTCCTTGAACAATCAGAAAATACAGCCTGCCCCTTTGTCAAGGTCAGTAAAATTAAAAGGTAAATATTCAACACACATTACACAAGATAAAAAAAAAAGAGGCTACCCATTAAAGGTTAGTGGAGATATTACAGACCCATTTTAAAAAGACAATTTTTCTGATATCATTAGTCACCACCTTTCTTCTCCAACCCCAGAGTCTCTATCAGTAGTAAGCTTGCTGGTAAGCAGGCGCGATCCCGTATCCCTGGAAGCTCACCGGAGAAATGGGGTACGATCCGACGAGTTGCGGTGGTGGAGCTTCCGGTGAGTAAGCAGCATAAGGTGGGCTCCGGTTGTAGACAGCTGGCATGGCAGGGTAAGCCTGGACTGGAGGAGGAGGGTATTGGGTGTGGGATGGGGACCTGAGGTATGCCGGAGGAGATGGGAAAGACGAGACGTAGGCATTTGTCGAGCGACCGGCCTTGGCCGGTGGCATTGGGCCTCCATTGCTGACTCTCGTTCGTTTCGCTGCTGGGCTTGCTGGCTTCTTCTTTTCGATCTTGGCCTTCTCCAGCTGCTCGAGGCGCTTCTTCAGGCTCTCGGGCGGGAATTCAGACTCCAGCTTGTATTCTTCGATGCACCTGAGGACTGCCCGGATCGCGGATTGCTCTTTCTTAGCAGCCATGTGCTGTGCAGAAATTTAAAACATTGGTTAAGCATAATCAAATCTCGTGTAAGTAGAATTATTACACTCAATGTTCATGCTCGAAATTTAAATCAACCATGTGGCCTTAAAAAGGATTGGTGAGTTGTTGTTAGCCATTTATGGGTACTGAAATACTGTTTTCTAGAACTTATGATCTTTGAAAGTTATTAATGGTGGTGTTACTTATTAGCAAATAAATGGATAACTGAATCAGTTAAAAGGATTGTTTCAAAAATAAGTTGTACATATGCTTATTTGTTTGCAAAAAGAAACCAGATGGATAATAGGATCTTTAAACTTTACAGCACCACTCCACCCTCTCTGCTTTTAGATTTTAATCAAAATTAAAAATTACCAGAAGCAAATTCGCCATCCGAAAAAAAAAATGTAAACAAATTTATTCTGCAATATGAAAAAAGAAACAAAATGCTCACCGCAGCACGGCCTGAATTGTTGGGATCCTCCATCATTGATGTAGCAGCCTTTTTCGCATCCTTGAGAAAAGCCCTCAGCAGTGGGACAGGCGGGAATTTGTCGGCAAGACCGACTTCATATGTAAAATGTACAGCATCGACCTGTTGCCCCCTTCCGATTAATTCTTCAATCATATCTGCACAACAGGCAAAGTTGCACTGAGACAAAACGACAACAATGCACACATATTCAACATATTTCTAATACAGCACAAGCTCAATGCTAGGAATTGAGCCATGAAAGTAACGAAACACACAATACATCACCTCAAGATCACCCTAAATCCCTACTGATAATACATTGAGATCAATAGTTAAAAACGTGTTTCTTGAGATCAAACATTTCTGAAGTCCAAGAACTTTCACTTGCTCTAATATTGACAAATTTCAAATCCCAACTTCAATAATCAATGATAAGTCAATATCCAGAGACGACGAGGGAGAGAAAGTTTACCAGGCATCTTGTCACCAAGGCCAAGAGAAACAGCAAGCTTCGGCATCTGCTTCCTCCACGCAGAGGCGACCACGAGCTTCCTGTACAAATCCAAATCCTCCTTCCTCACGATTCCAAAGGTCACCAAATGCTGCAAGAAAGTATGCACATCAGGCGTCTTCACATTCTCAATCCCACCCCTCTCCTCCAAGCTCTTCTTCCACGCCTCGGCGATCTCCTCCGCCTTCCCCTTCATCCTCGGAGTCACCAGCATCCTCTCCTTCCCCAGCACCGGATCCACCATCACCGGAATCAGAGACTCCAGCAGCAACACGCACGCCCACCCCAAATCGTAGCCGCTGGAGCTCGCCGCCACCGGAAAGACCTCCGAGATCGCTTCGAGAACAAATCTCGGCGGATCTACGCAGTCGCCGAGGGCTTTCGGGAGTTCGGATCTGAAGGACTCGAGTTCCTTCTTCCGGGAGGTGACGAAGATCCAGAACTTCCTCGCCGCCATCTTCTGGCAGAAGCTGCTCAGCTTCATCAGCAGGCCCTCGGAGTCGTCGACCTCGGGCTCGGGCTCGTCGGCGGAGATGGATCTCTTGGCCGATTTCTCGAGGGCTTCGAAGGCGATCGACATGGATTTGGAGATGGAGGACTCGCGGGTGTCGAGGACCTGGAGGGACTGCTGGGTCTGGGAGTTGAGGGCTTGGAATTTGGCCTTGAGCGCGTCGGATTTTTTGATGAGGTCCTGCTCGATGGTGGAGAAGTGATCGGAGAGCTCCTTCCAGAGGAGGGTGCAGCTCGTCATCAGAGAGGTCTGGCGCTGGAAATCGTCGAAACTCGGCGGCGGGTGAGTCGGATCGCCTGGATCGGGTAGCGAACCCATTGTTGGGAGTTGAGTCAGAGGAGTTGGGGCGGGTGAGAGATACAAACCCTAAAAGAGAAAAGTCTAGAGAGAGAAAGTAGTGGGGGTGGTGGTGGGGAAGAAGATAAAAGTTGAGGCAACGCGAGAGGAGGATACAAGGAGAGTGTGGAGCACGGGGGGATCGATGACGTGGACGAATGTAAATGAGACACGTGGAATTTTGTCGGGTAAGGCATCCATCCAACTGTTTAATCCGGGAGCAAATTCCATTCGCCAAATGTTTATGATTTTCCTTTTTTATTATTAAAAAACAAAAGCGTCTTCTTCATTCGTTAAACGACAAATCACTAAAATATTCGTATTAATTCATAAAATAGAAAAATTGTTCAAATTAGGAACCAACAATTGGAAAAAAAATGTTATGTCAATTAGTATCAATCACTCACCGTCACCGCACTCGATTTCGATTGATTCGTTCCTTGATATTTAATCAAAGAAGGAAGTAATTTATTTTTTTTGAAAACTAAAATTCGATCATATGATATGATAAGACTAACAACGAACCATATAGTCCGTGGGATGATGTTTGGAAAGTGGCATCAATAATGTAGCAATGCAATGCGCGATAAAGAAAAAAGCTTTCCCGGAAACCGAAGAGATTAATTAAAGTGGTGGGGGCGTGCCGGAGGTGGTGGCCCACCACCACCACATGGGTGTTGGTGTTGCAGTCACCTAAAAATGACCGTACTAAAATTAACATTTTTAAAATATAATATAATAATATTATACTCTAGTATATATTCATGATGAGGCATGCATGCGCGCACCTGAGAAAAGCCTGGTGCAACAACACTACGGATGCTCTTCTCTTCTCTTCTCTACATTACATGCACCACGTGCTTACCTGAACCTATCATGCTGTTCAACTTGGATCAACTTCTTTTTTTCTTCGTCTCATTTAATGGGCACGATCAATGGCTGTGATGATCTTGTTTTTCTGGAACAGAGATAGTACTACAGTACTACACTGCACATTGTCTTTCCATTGAAAAGATCTTGCATCGATGAGACAATTTCATTGATTCTACACGTATTTGCATCAAGGCATGGTTTTTTTATGGAAAAATAGTTCGGGCAGAACAAAAACACAAATTGATTCTGAATACCTATATACAAAAATACTGTAAAAAGTTGATCAATGTGTGTTGTTACTGAATAAGATGGATGATGATTGTTGCTTATATAGTTGCACTATAAAATAATGATAGTAATTCAAATGCATGAGAAATGGCTGCAAAAGAAGAGATGCATACGCGACAGTATCTGATTCGACTTCTAGCATGATTGAGGATGGGTCAAGAACGCGAGAGGACGCCTTTGGAGCTACAACCAGAGAAAAAAATACTTTGTTGAGAGTTTTTATCATAACGTACTCGATGCCATCATAGTTTTTAGGGGCATGATCATTTAACGTATTTACACAGGGCACAAAAAACACAAACCTCGGCACACTTCCACGCCGGCGAGGGTCATATTCTGTTGCTTGACGAAGGGCCCTTGCGAAGGCCTTGAAGGTTGCCTCGATAATGTGGTGAGAATTTCTCCCGGCAAGCTACTTTCCAGTTAAAATTCAGTGTTTCAGAAATATGGACTAAAATGAATTTACAAGAATAGCGAGTACAAAGGTATATTTGCCACTTTTAATGGATGATATCTTCACCTTAGTAAAGATGAGACTTCAATTGATAACCTTAAAACAAAATTCACAAAATATACAAAATTCCAAAAATACACTATACACAATTAATATGTCTGTAACCATTTTTATTTTTTCACATCACATTTATAAACAGAAGCTATGTTGCATAATTCTTCATTAACGCAATATCCTATAGAAGTGTCATCTTTGCATTCAATGTTTCCGTGAGCTTGTTATGAAAATTGAAAATAAACCAAAAAATAAATTGTATACTAAAGACCGTTTAAAAAATCTTCACAAATGTGCCGCTCTTTAACAATACATAAGAAACTTTGAGAAGAATTAGGTTTTACCTGCCGTATGTGTAGTGTCATTCCAGAGGTATTGACCAAAGACTGAAAGAAGTGCTCCACTAACTGAAAATTGTAACAAAATATTTGAGTGGAGTCTATGGCATAATAGGGGAGTGCTGTTCAAAATAAAAACTGAAGCTATAGTACAAAAACAAACATTGGAATTTTATTCTGTTTTGGCAAATGAACAACAGATATTTAGGAAAGCAAAGGAAAGTGTCACAATGTTTAACACAATTAGAAGGTAATTCAAATGACAGCTATGAATACTGAGAGCATAATTAGAAATACCTGTGTGTCGTAAGTCCCAACTCTCTCTGTTGGTATTTGCAGATCATAACCTAAATGCGGTCTTCCAGATAAATCCTTTAATAAAAGTTCAAAAAAAAAATTATTGCAGAATCCCAATATTTCTCATGGGGAATAAAGCAGCATTAATACTCTTCAGTATCTGAACACTCCGTCTCTCTATGCAAGTGAGAAGTAACCAGAGACCTACATTCATCACTATGCAAGAATGTTCAAATCCGTTTAGTTTGTTTAGATACAATCATACAATTGATTTCAAATCCTTAGGCTCCTATTCTGAACTATTTTTTTATGGAGACATTAGAAATCCTTTCTGCAAATCCTCTCTAAGGTACAACCCCACAACAAGGTGAGATTAGAACTGAAAAGTGGTTTCCTCTCAAACCCCTTTAAATGGCGTATTCATGTACTATGTCTATGGTTGCCAAACCTAATCATGATTGAGATAAATAAAAGTCCAGTATTTACCAAATATCCAAATCATGCTATCACCCTTTACTATTCAACATAATAACTCAACAAACATGCATTATTTTCATATACTTAGGGAAGTCCATGAAGAGAGAGACTACACCATACACTTCCTTCTTTATCAACCTAAATAAAATCGACCCGTAGATGGTAAAAGACTAATTTTCGCCCTGGCTTGATGTATAAATTAAATAATATGCTTTTGTCACATCCGTAATTTCCGAACGAGATCACAGTTTTTAGCCAGCATATTACCAGTGAAACATGTACAAGTGCTTCATCAAGAGGAGCTGAGAAGTCTCCAAACCGGTTTATTCCTTTCCTGTCACCAAGTGCTTGCAACAAAGCCTGCATTGAACAGTCATTTATATTACTGCATTTATACAGAATAACAACAAAATGCAGCTAAACAAGCCAAATGACCATTACAAGGAGAAATGTCATGTTATAGCTCAATATAAGTGGGAACCACTTTGAAAAACAGACCGTGAAAAGCATATCTGAGATCATCTACATTATGCTTTTAAGTCTCAAGTTCATCTATGCTTATGTGGCAAAAACAATTAGTCTTACATGGTCATTTCTTAAGTGGCGTGCGGTAAGAAATTAGACCAAATACAGTAGTTCTTTTTTATTTCTCTCCAACGCATGTGGTTTCTTTCCCCACAAGGCCACGAGATAAATTAAAAGGGTGTTTATGTGCATTTTAGTTGTTTTGAGAAAACAGGGTTATCGGGTTGGCAAGTCACAAATGAGGTCTACAACCAGAATGCCATGTTGATGTTGCACAAAACATGCAAAACGGAAATCAATAAGCCTATAGTTCTTAATAACTTACTGTTCCAATTGATAGGGCAACATCTTCATTTGTGTGATGATCATCAATATGAATATCCCCAGTGGCCTTCACGTGTATATCAAATAATCCATGTGAAGCAATTTGCTGTAACACGAAAAAAATAAAAACGTTATCATTCGCGCAGTAGGAACACATACACTGATACACAGGTAGTCACGACAAGTCTACAACCCCTAAAATAGCATTCAAACTTACAGATAATATCACTAAGAAAATCCACTGAAATAGATATTTATGAAAGATCCACAACAATAATAGTAAATCAGGAAAACAAAAATGAAATGAAATAAACAAATATAAGAAAAACTAACATCCAACATGTGATCGAGAAAAGGAATCCCTGTATTATTCTCAGCGACGGCTTCCCCATCCAGATTAATCTTCACATTCACGTTTGTCTCTTTTGTAACCCTCTTCACCTCTCCAATTCTCCCGCCTGAAATTACCGGGGTTATCACTTACCGATAACATCAAATACAACAAAAGGATTTTACACACACAAAAAAAAAAAAAAAAAAATCAGACTAAATATACCCTGAGATGCTGTTTTTGTGGATGGAGACCCGTTTTCAATAACCGCACGAGGGACTGTGGACTCCATTGCAGGGGTTGCGAGGTGTGTGGAGAGGAGTTGTACCTTGCGCTGCTGAAGGTGTACGGGGAAGAGAAGCCGCTGCGGGAGATGAACTGGCGAGTTACAAAGGCGAGAATGAGCTGAAACGGAGCGGTGGAGTGAGCGCTGAGGAATTGAGATTTCCATATAGGAGGAGGAGGAGCCTGTGTGGTCGAGCGGCGGAGAGCGGCGACGATTAGTGATTTAGTGGTGCTCGGCTCGAATCGAAAATAGGTATATAGTTTTTCTCTACTAAAGGCGCTTTAAGAAAAACAGCGCTTTCAGATTTATTTTATAAATTCGGTGATTTTACTATATACTCCGTATAAATTAATTTATACAGCAATGAAAATTACATTAAATTTTGATATGAAGAGAGTTACATTAAATATATCAATTTTCAAAAGAAATTACTAAATCGATAAATGATGAAACACCCGATCATCTATTCCCGATTCAATTCTCAATTACTTACCACGGTTCGATTTTCAGGAATCAAAGTTCATATACTATGAACATTCTTGTTTAACTCATAGAAAACCTTCAACATACAAATATATAGCGAATGAAAACTAATTTTTGTCGACCATTATCTTTAAGTTTGATTCCGGAAACAAGTTCTTGTCTGATAACTAAGGATGGAAATGATCCAAGAATTATGATCTATATAATGTACATACACAATGAGTACTGCCATATAACAAAATGTAAAACAAAACTAGCAATGATAAACCATACATGCATTCTGCATGAAATTAGGGTTTCCAGCCCTAATTTATAACCCTAAATCGAGCCCCAAAATCGAGCCCTAAATCAGACTTCTATTGAAGAGTAAACGACGCCGTTTTGATTAGTGCTCAGGAAAATACAAGAATACCCTTATGAGGCATGTGTCATGCACGTGTTTGCTGCAACGGGATTATTTTTGAAACTCAGTCCTTTATTTCCGTTTCTGTAATTCCGTTTATGTAGCTAGGGTTTTGACAGCCTTTATGGCTATAAATAGTGCATCGTGTAAGCCGCTCTTTTGGCATCGTCTTCATCAATGAAAATCCTCTTCCAGAAATAAATACAAAACCCTTTTTCATGTTTTAATATATCGTTTTCTTATTATGGTATCAGAGCAGGCCCAACACGATGATGAGTGCCCCAGCCGATGAAATTTCCGGCTTGCCCAAAGATGGCACTATGTCCACGAGTAGAGCCGACAAAACCGAGCCTACTCGTGAGGGGGCGTGTTAAGTATCACACATCGGTTGGATATCGATCCTAAAGCTCAAATATAAGTTGGACAACCTTAATACCTTAACAAGGCCTTTTAAGGTGTTATTGGCCCAACTTTGACAATATAAGTTGGACAACCTTAATACCTTAATAAGGCCTTTTAAGGTGTTATTGGCCCAACTTTGACATGGTATCAGAGCTAAAGATGGGATCTTCAAGCCTAAATCTTATCTTTCTGCCCTTTTATCCAATTCCACCATTCCTGATCTTGATAAATCTGAACCTAAAACTCATAAGCAAGCCTTTCAGCATCCCAAATGGCATTCTGCTATGAATGCAGAGTATAAAGCTCTTATTTCCAACCATACATGGGATCTTGTCCCTCAGAACCCTCAGCAAAATCTCATTGGATCTAAGTGGGTGTTTAAGCTCAAGAAAAATTCTGATGGTACCATTCTTAAACACAAGGCCAGGCTTGTTGCTCAAGGTTTTAGTCAACTTGCAGGTATTGATTACCAAGAGGTTTTCAGCCCTGTAGTCAAACCTACTACCATCAGATTGATCATATCCATTGCTCTTTCAAGAGGTTGGCAGTTAAGACAACTGGATATTGACAATGCTTTCTTACATGGCAAGCTTGATTCTAACACACCTATTTTCATGAGTCAGCCTCCAGGATTTGAGGACTCCACAAAACCACATCATGTATGCAAGTTGAATAAGGCCATCTATGGGCTCAACAGGCATCAAAAGCCTGGTTTGATACTCTAAAAATTACTCTACAGAAATTGGGATTTCATGGCTCAAAAGCTGATTCTAGCTTATATATAAAATCCACACCTCAATCCACTGTTTTCCTTCTGGTTTATGTGGATGACATCATCCTCACTGGCAGCTCTCCATCAGTTATTAATGAAGTCATACAGTCCCTTTCCCAGAATTTTTCTCTCAAGGATCTTGGCTCACTTCATTACTTTCTTGGTATTGAAGTTTCCTATGTCTCTGGTGGCATGCTTCTCACTCAGACTTCTTATGCCAAAGATCTACTTGAGAGAGCTGGCCTTGAAAATGCCAAGTCAACCCCTACCCCTATGGTCAGTTCCACCTCCATTTCCAAAACTGATGGAACTCCTCTCACAGAACCAACTATATACAGACAGTTAATAGGTGGATTGCAGTACTTAACCTTCACAAGGCCTGATATTCAATTTGCTGTTAACAAATTGAGTCAATATATGCAGACTCCTTCTGATATCCATCTTAGAGCTGTGAAGAGGCTTCTAAGATATATCTCAGGCACCTCTAATCAAGGGTTGTTTTTCTCCAAATCTGCCAATCTCCCTCTTCATGCTTTCTCAGATGCTGACTGGGCCTCTGACTTGGATGATAGAAGATCTACATCTGGTTTCTGTGTTTTTCTTGGTCCCAATATTCTCAGTTGGAGCTCTAAGAAGCAGCATACAGTCTCTAGGTCCAGTGCCGAATCAGAATATAGGGGCATTGCCCTTGCTATTGTTGAAATAACATGGATTAAGTCCCTCTTGCAGGAACTCATGGTTCATTTGCAGCATCCACCACGGCTCTGGGTTGACAACACCAGTGCCATCCATATGTCCCATCATGCTGTGGTCCAAGCCCGTACAAAACATATTGAAATTGACCTGCACTTCATTCGTGAAAAGGTGCAGTCCAATCAGGTTCATATACAGCATATACCGGCCATTGATCAAGCTGCAGATATCTTCACGAAGCCGCTTTCTCACCAATCCTTCCTCCGTTTGAAGCGCAAGCTCACTCTTACTTCTCTACCGGAGCTCGGATTGCGGGGGGGTGATAAACCATACATGCATTTTGCATGAAATTAGGGTTTCCAGCCCTAATTTATAACCCTAAATCGAGCCCCAAAATCGAGCCCTAAATCAGACTTCTATTGAAGAGTAAACGACGCCGTTTTGATTAGTGCTCAGGAAAATACAAGAATACCCTTATGAGGCATGTGTCATGCACGTGTTTGCTGCAACGGGATTATTTTTGAAACTCAGTCCTTTATTTCCGTTTCTGTAATTCCGTTTATGTAGCTAGGGTTTTGACAGCCTTTATGGCTATAAATAGTGCATCGTGTAAGCCGCTCTTTTGGCATCGTCTTCATCAATGAAAATCCTCTTCCAGAAATAAATACAAAACCCTTTTTCATGTTTTAATATATCGTTTTCTTATTAAGCAAAAAATTGTTGCTAGAGACATAAAGCTACTTCACAACTTCAAGCTGCTGCCTTTGTCTTGTATTTTTACCCCTGTAGAACTTACAATCTTGTCCGCAAAAGGACTAAGAATATTGATACGACCAATTCTGGTTCCATATTCGCTCTCCCTCAGCACATAATACATCATTCATTGTTGAATATTCTCGTCTCTTCAAAATCAGGGATCATGATGATCCTCGGTTATTGCTGTAGGCAAACCATCACAACACGAAACAGGAGAACCAATTTCCCCATTAACAGCACAATCTGCCCCGTATTCTTCATTGGGTTTATCGGTTAGGGTTGACCGATTGGGGTCTCGGTCAGATTGTTTCAGTGGCTCCTCGACAACAGCAAGGGAATCAGCTTCGATTTTTTCAAATGCATTGTTGTAAGATTCTTTTAGCTCGTTTTCAGCTTCAGGCTCGGCCGCTGTAGATTCAATAATGGAAGCACCTGGAATAAAAGCTGCTGCATTGTCTGATTCTGAAATAGGCATTGAATGTATAGTTGGGGCCGGAGAGCCAGAATCCGTAGACTTAATTTCTCTCTCAGATTTTTCGACTAAGACGGGTGACTGAGGTTGATTGTTAGTTGACTTAGGGATTTCAACGCCTGCCATTTGGAAAATTAAGGTCAAATTACTAGGCGAGAAACACAGAATGTAGTAAAAAATACATTGAGTTCAGAAACAATTTTATTTTATTTATGTTTACCATCAGAATTTTCTTGCTTCACCAACTGCTTCTGCAGTATATCTGTCCCCGGAAAGACCACCATACTCATCGACTTTATTTCTTTCTTGTGAACATTCTCAAGTTCCTGGAAACCAAAAACAGCAGTCCACGTGTTCACGTGCTCCAATATGGTTGGAATAATTAAACGTCCAACCTTGAGAGAACAAAGCTCCTGGAATGGCACACAAATTCATGAGCCAAGCTTTTTAACATAAAATAGAACACGACACCGCTCAAATTCCGAGTTATTTTTAGAAGAGGTTCATAATAAAATTGAACAGAAGAAGAGCCAACTGATGCATGCCAATAAAGTAGAATTAATATACGACAATTCCAATATTATTCTTACAGTTTCAATTGCCGATAATAGGCGCCGACACATTCCTTGACGCCTATAGATGTCACGGGTCGCGATAAATGGCATCTCAGCCAGGCAGTCTCCATGGAGCCTAACCAAGGGAATGGAGAAATCCAGATGATCAGATTTGCTTTACCTTGTTAGTCAATACGATTAAAGAAAAGAGATGGTCAATTTGGTTTACCTGATAGATGCGGCAGATATTATTTCATCACCCCTCTCCAAAATTGCCGTATAAAATCCTCGATAATTCAGCCGGCTAAAATTTGATCTGCAAATTAAAGAAAAATATTATAGGATTCTAATTTAAATTAGGAGGGAACGCATATATCTTAAACCTGATACATGAATGCAAATGGCGATTCTAAGAATCAAATCCTTCTCACTTAACTAAAATTTAAGATCTAGCAATTTGATTGAAAAAAAAAAGGCTAGAAGGACTACTAAAAGTAAAAAAGAAGTACCATGTTAAACCAACTAGCAACTAGATAAAGCTGGCCTTATATGGTTTATTGGTTTTTTTTTCAATTTAATAATCTAATTATCCATAAATTTGAACCATGTTTGTTATAGCTTTTTTCACTCGAATTACCATTCATCTTTCAAAGCAAAATACCACAATCTATCAATCCCATATCATCTCTTAGCATGGAACAAGACCCAATACTTGCAATCTTATTTATAGAGTTGTATATTCAAATCAAAATACTGAGAGTGGAACCGACCACTAGCAACTTTTAAAATATACATAAAAACAATTTTAAAACTTCTCATCCAATCATGATGTCAATTTTCAAGCGAAAACCGGTAAAATCCTTAAAATTATTTTCAAAAGGCTAGAAATTGGATATGCATAAATAACCATACAAGGCCTACAAATCTCCTCAAACGATCCTGGTACATGCATGGTCATCATAGAAACAGAAGGAAAACAATTTTTAAGCACTTGTAAGATATACCAATAACTACAATGCATATAGTTTCTTTATCATGGTCAAAATAGCATCTTGCTTACCCGCAGTTATAGACAGCATTATGAATCAAATTGATCCCAGTCTTCCTGTCAATAATGGGCAGAAAACACTCATCCATGACAGATAAGGCAACAGCTAGCTTAGAGTTGCATTCCACTCGTTGAGAGAATCCACGTAGAGTGGGATCAGATATGTCTTTTCGTTGAATAAGAGACCATGAATATCCCGCTTCCAATTCATGCTTGGTCCCAAGAATTTTCTGTAAGTGATTATAGAGCTGCGATCCAAAAGAATACAATATGGAATTTTATTCTGGAGCTGAAAGTTGTGGCGGGATGAGATTTTTGGGTGTTATTCTTTAAAATCTTATAAACGACATTTTTGGACTGCCAAAGTAATAAACATATTCAGGAATTGAATAGATAAGGATACATATGCTAATAATACCTTTTGGCATTTGATCCCACAAAAAGACGCACAGTTTGAATCTAGGTAGCACGGGGACGGATACGTAAAACGGATACGGTACGGTACGGATACGGGAAAACGGCGATTTCAAAATAATTAAGATACGGATACGTCAAAAATACGTTTTATTTTTTTAATATTTTTTAATATATATATATTATATATATAATGCACTAATTACGTTTATTTATGAGTTTATTTATGAGTAAGTTATATTTTGGTACAATATTACCAAAATATTGATAATTATATATGTCCTATTCAATTAGTCATAAATTCATAATTGAGCAATTAAATTAAATTAAAAAAATTCAAAATCATACACGGTAATTCTTAAAAATATTATTAAATTAAATAAAAACTTTGATAAATAACAAAAAAAGATAAATAATAAATTGATAAATCAAATTCTCAATCTTAAATTGGAAAAACAAAAATAATATTTAAACATCCATCGCATGACTATAGTCAACACCGTTCATATCTTCATTTCCTTCATCAGTGAACACAACTCGCTCTAATTCCGGCTCATCGAGGGAGAGTTGTGCAACTTCTAGATCTCCAACGTCTTGAAACGTATCGAACTTGTCGCCTGCAATGTCCCATAACTTTTGATCACCTTTCAAATACTCTGGTGTATTTCTTGATAACAAACGCAGGTTGCTATGAATAAACACCAAATCTTCCGCACGCTTTGTTGTCATTTTATTTCTCCTAATCGAGTGAATAAATGAATAAGTGCTCCAATTCCTCTCAGCGCACGACGAAGAAGAAGGTTGCACGAGTAACTTGCACGCTAGTGTTTGAAGCATAGGTGCGCTTGCTCCGTAATTGCACCACCAACTCTTTGGATCCATTTTTGCTCGATCACGAATGGAATCAGACTCTCCAAAATCTCCGGACATGCTAGAAAAATTAGCATATTCCATTGTCGCTTTTGATCTGTCCTCGTCGTTAGGAAAATATTTTTTCAAACATTTGATTCTCTCTTTAGAAACTTCATTATCTTTATGTGGAGGACATCGAGAAGAATCTTCAGTAAGCCACTCGTCACTATAATATCTAGAAAAAGAATACAAAAATATAATAAATAAATTAATTAAAAAGATAAATATATTTAATACTTCAAAACTTGTGAATGATTTATATATTAAATTATAATACCTTGGATTTAATGAATGGGCCATGCAATGAAGAGGAGTATTGTTCTTGTTCCAACGACTAACTAAAATCTTGTGCACCACGTCATAAAACAACGACGACTCAGATAGTTGTTTTCCTTCATGCCGATATATTGCAAGCATCACCTTTTCAATCATGGAATCCCACATGTCGTATACTAAGTGAAGACATGGTTTGTCAGTGTCACAAGTTCGAATCATATCATAAATCGGAGCTGTAAATGCGAGTATATACTCAATCTTATCCCACCAGCAGTCGTCTAACACAAAGTCTTTCACTAATTTAGCTTTCTGAACGTCATCATCTCGATAAGTAGCCCATTCTTCACTGACCACCATCTTTAGGAGATCTCTTTTAATAAGCTTGAATCGCTTCAACATTACAATGAGCGACGCAAATCTTGTGGGAGCAATTGCTAGCAATTTCAACGGCACAAATTTATTGAAAATAGCCAATCGCATCCCGTGGTTCATGATGAAGTTCTTAATCATAGTGACGTCAACTGAAACACAACTGATCCAAGAACACTCATCATAAACATCTTGATTGTTCTCCACATTTTTAGCCGCACAAATATTTTGCAAAGCCAGATTAAGTGTGTGCACCACACACGGCGTCCAAACGATGTGAGGGTACACGCCTTCGATCAATAACCCTGCACTTTGACAATTTTTTGCGTTGTCGGTGATTACTTGAACCACATTTTCAGGACCAACTTCTTCAATCACTTCTTTCATCAAGTTAAAGATAAAAAATTTATCTTTAGTTTCACCAGAGCAATCTACTGCCTTAAGAAACATAGGCCCACTTTCCGTAACCGCCATAAAATTGATCAAAGGTCGCCTTTGCGAGTCACTCCATCCATCGCTTACAATACTTACTCCTTTTTCTCTCCAAGTACTTTTGATTGGTCGCAGTAATCTCTCCACGTTGGCCTTTTCTTGTTGCAGCAATGACGTTCTCAACATATTATATCCAGGGGGCACATAACCAGATAAATTATGTTTGGCAGCAAACGAGAAGCAACTCGCATAATACGGACTCCTTGCCAAGTGAAATGGAAGACCGGATGCATAAAAAAATCTAGCAATCAATGCATGCAGTTGGTTGCGGGTTTCGACGTTGAAAGCCTTCTCAATTGAATTTCCCGAAAGATCTTTTCTTTTTTTGTTCTCGTAACCGGATGAATACAATTCTCCGGAACCCATAGGCGGTGGCAGTGGGACTTTTTTGGTAGTGCTTTCTTTTTCTCTTTGCTCGAATTCGTTCTCTAACTTCTGCATGTCGGAGATATCTTTTGTTGTCACTTTTGGACAACACGCAATTCCTTTATTTTTTAATCTCATCAAATGTGCTCTCACTCGGGTGTATGACGTCGTTTTTGTGAGGTGACAAAAATTGCATTCCCACACAACACCATTGGCAGTTTTTCCGGTTCGTTTGACATATCGCCATAACGGCATGCCAAAATCATCGTTGACTTTACTCGTAGCCGAAGGAGATGCATCAGAAGTTACTTTACTCGACGTACTCATATTAAAATAACGATTTGTAAAATAAGAAAACCTGAAAATAATATTTAATTAAAATAATTAAAATAACAACTATTTATTTAATTAAAATAAAATATTGTTAAACATTAAAAAAAGGTAAGGGATTATAAAAAGTTCTAATCATGGGAATATAAAATAAAAATTCTGACGAAATATGCAGCGGGAAAATAAAATATAGGCGGCATTTATCGAAAAAACAGGCTCAATAATCACAGTAATTAAAATTTTAATATGCAGCGAATACAGTAATAAAAATTTTAATATGCGGGAATACAAAACATACAGGGCGGCATTTATGAAAAAACAGGCGCACAATTTTTAATATGCAAAGATTGAATTAAATAAATATTTATACTATTTAAACACAATATCAGTTTAACAAAAGGATTCCAACCCGTAACCCTAAAGAACGATTACAGAGCAGCAGCGATGAAGCACATATATACTACCCGTAAACCTAAAGAACAATTACAGAGCAGCGATGAAGCACAGAGATACTAACCCGTAACCCTAAAGAACACAGCGACGAAGCACGGAGGCGGGATGATGCGAAGCAGAGACGGCCGGCGCCGGCAGGACGACGCGAAGCGGAGACGGCCGGCGGCAGCAGGACGACGCGAAGCAGAGACGACCGGCGGCAGCAGGACGACGCGGAGCAGATAGGGCCAGCGGCGGTACTAGATCTGGTATGTGAAATTGGTGCCTTTCTCTTCGATCTTGCTCTAATCTTAAATAGACGTACGATTCCAACGTTTTTGGAACAGATCTCAACGGATCTCGTATCGTCTTATGTATAGAACAGATCTCAACGGATCGTATCTTACGTATTTTAGGCGTATTTTAACTGAATGGCTTTTTAAAAAAAATTAATTAAAAAAAACGTATTAAAAACGTTTTCTCCCGTTTTTATTGCGTCCCCGTACTCAAAACGTCCCCGGAACGGGGACGGCGCCTATTTTGGCGTACTGGTGCTTCCTAGGTTTGAATTCATAGGTACATCATTTGCCTTTTCAATGCACGATTTGTGATCTACAAAAAAATGTATATAGAAATACTTCTTCACGATGATATTTAAAATTAAAATGCATGTGCATGTTTGAAACAAGTGAAGCGGAGAGAAAATATTACATTTTTTCTCACAAAAGCTGCATCTATTGAGTTCATTCTCAGAGCTATTATTTTCTTCAGCAACATTTACACTGACATATCCACAAAATTTGCATGTACAATTTGGACAGTGCCAATCCCCTGAAGGAAGCACCTGCAATAAGAGAAATGATATCAGAACCTAACCTACAGAATAATAATAACAGGTAAAAAAAAAAACCACGTCAATTGCACTCAGTACTCATGCATCACATGTCATATACTAGAAAATCACAAAAAGTTTGAAGTAGGATCGATCTTTCTCCTTCACAAGAAGCAAATCAAGCAATCAGCAGAAATCATTAACAAAGCAAAAAATCTGGATGTGAGGTTTAAATATGCACTCGTGTCATGAAAACACACACACAACCAGAAAAAAAAATAAGCGGATTTCAATGGTAACCAGATACGGAACCCAGAGGGGTACTGGATTCCCTTAATTTATTTTAAAATCCTAATACTATATTACTTGTATTCCATCTTCTACAATATATGCACATACGTATATATAATTACATACTGTATTTAATATGGAAACATATGGATGTTTGTCAACTATTAAATAATGTATTTTATTATGGAAATATATGACATGCATACATGAAACTTCTCGTAATTTTGCAATTCTAACTCACCTTAATTTCTCATTTGCAGCACCAAGTTACAATAATTATAAGAATTGGCTAATGACATTATTTTTGGTAATTATCTCTCAACTTTAGCCTTCACCAAATTAGCTTCCAAAAAATTTTCTTACCCAAAATGGACATGCAACAAAACGTCACCAAGAGCCTTCTTTCCCTATCAAGATTTGAAGGAGTATTTAACTACACGTGTATAAAAAAGTCACCAAATCAATTTCTCCTTTTTAGATTTAAAAGTTCAGAGTATCCGATTGTAAATATAAACGTTGAGCTCTAAATGAGAACATGACAAAAAAAAATTATCACATTCTATTCTGTCCATGAATGACTGGATCCATCACTGATGGTAACTCTGCATTTCAATACACATAACGAACAACAAACATTTCATATTCCACAAGAGAACCCAATAACAATACTTCTGTTACAAATGACCTAGTAAAGTAATGATGATAAAATAAAGACATAAATTCCATAATCACATTCAATACGTACCTTAATCTCCAAACACGTCTGATGAAAAGTCGACGGGCAACCATCGCAACACATCAAATCACCTCCATCCCCACAAACCCCACATGTGTCATCATCCGGATCATCCCCATCAACATCAACCTTCCAGAAATCCTGAACCAAAGACTCATCCTGACCATTCCATGCGTCCACCTGGCACTGCAAAAGAGATAAACCCGACTCCAAATATATATTCTCAAATGGCTGTCGCACCTTACTGCCTGCATGCATCTCAAACTTTGACACAGTGAGGATCTTACTACAACACCCGCAGTGGACCCCATCCCTCGTGATCCACCCTTCCAACATGACCCGACTCTTCTTCCGGTTCATGTACCGCACTTTCTCGCTCAAACGTGCAGCCCCACAGTCGACCAGCCATGCCAACACAGTTCTTTTTCCGGAATCCAGGTTTTCACCTTTATCATAATTATTGCGGGCAATAAGAGTGCATCTCCCAGTCACTTTACCCGTTCTTTTTTCTTCCTTGATTTTATTTCGGGTCTGTCTCGCGAGTTTATTTATCAGATCTTCGGATAGAGGCGGTTCATCGTCTTCTTCTTCCTCCAAATGTTTTTTAAATGCGTCATAAGCTTTAGTGATTGACCAGTAAGCTGTTCCACTAGGGTTTATATAGACGGAATCTAAGTAATCTCTATTTCTTCTAGGTCTATATTCAATAGTCCACCCGGAATCTAATAGCATCCCTTTTATCTTCTCACGTAACTTTTGCTTTTCAGTACTCCCACCGTGCCGGGCTTTGCCTTCTTTTCCTTTTTTGCCCTTTAGAGTAGGAGAAAACCCTTCCTCCTCATTTTTCATTCCTTTTATCTTCTCATTTTTCTCCATTGAACCATTTCTTTCTCCAAGGTCAATAGAGTCATCATTCTTTTTCTTGTTCACCATAACATCCAAAACTCCGTTTTTGCCATATACCTGTATCGGCACACTGGGCGACTTTCGGCACTTCAGTTTTAAAATCGAAATGGGCATGTTGTCATCATTGTCTTCCGATGCAAGTCCTTCATCTTTTTCATCCACGGCAGCTAATTCCCTCTTCGAATTCAGGTTTTTATTCCGGTCGGTTTTCCTGAAAACATCCCCAAAATGTCCGTTCCTCATCTTTTTGGTGTCGAATTCATCGTATTCGTCGAAATCGAACAAATCCAGCCTGCTCCTTTTCCTCTCACCACTACTTTCAAGCTCATTTCTCTTACTGACCAATAATCTCTTCTCATTCGCCTTTCTTCTCATGAACTCCAACGGCTCACCCTCATCGCTCGAGCCCGATCCAAGCCCCGAATCACTTTCCATTAACCTAGCCTTGTCTTTTAACTTACCACCATCTTTCAAATCCGAACCCGACTCAATTTTCTTTTTCACAACCAAACACCCTGAAGGACCTTTCTTCACAAAATCAGATTTCACACTCCCTTCCATCTTTCAAGCATCGACACAAGGGTTTATGATCAGATTCGCATGAAATTCAAGCAAAAATACTGAAAATGATACCTCCTTTTTCTCAGTTCTGTAAAACCCTGGATTAGTAGATCTGAAGCAAAACCCACCAACAACACTTGAATACAATCAATTACTATGAATGAGACAAGTGATTATTTTGTACCTCGCACGAGTATCCGTTTAATCCATGATCGGAATTTGGAACACCGTCGCGATTCTCCGGTACTCAACAGATGGAAATAGCCGTGAAAAGGAACGGGAAAACTTCGGTGCTCTCCGTGCGTTGATTTTATGTAACAGTGTAAAAATAATGCGTGGAAAATATTACTACTACTGTTTTGGTTTTATTGTTTAATTAAAATTTTAAAATAATCTTAAAATTACTATAGAACACTTTAAAATATTTTAAAACTATTTTTAATTATTTTAAAATAATTTAATGAAACTTTAAAAAAAATTAATTTATTTACAAAATATTTTAATTAACTTTAAAATATTTAAAATGTATTTCAAATCACTGTAAAATATTTTAAAACACTTTCAAAAAATAAAAAAGTAACAAAATTGTTATCTTAATACACTTTAAAATGTTTAAAATTAATTATAATTTAATTATAAAAAAATTAAAATATTTAAAAATTATTTAAATTATTTTTAAAATATATAATGACACTTTAAAATGTTTAAAAAATAATTTAAATTGTTTTAATAACACTTTAAAATGCTTTTACTATATATCAAAATTATTTTTAATTAACCTTAAAATGTTTAACAAGTATTTTAAATTATATTGAAATTATTTTAAAACAATTTAAGGGAAACTGAAATGACATAAGATTTTTTTAATACATTTTAAAATGTTTGAAATTTATTTTATATCATATAAAAATTATTATAAATCTTTTAAATGTTATTAAATAATATATTGTGGATGTTTTTTTTAGTGTACACGACACACCATTGAAGCACACCTTTATAATCATATTTATTACTATTTACTTCTACATTATAGATAATAAGAATACTTTCTTTCTCTTATTTCTATTAAATTGTGTATCTTATATTTTATACTATCCTAAGCTATTAAATTTATCAACACGTTACAACATTAAATAATTTAAAACTTATTTTAAGTGTTTTAATGACACTTTAAAATGTTTTTATTAATTTATTTTAATTTACTTTAAAATATTTAAGAAGTATTTCAAAATTAATTTAAGACATTTTGAAATGATTATATGTTTTTTCAAATTACTTAAAAAACTATTTTAGGATAATTGAAAATATTATAAAGCTATTTCAATTAGTAAAAAAATATTTTAATATACCTTGTAATGTTTTGAAAAAATTATTTTTTTAAAGACACTTTAAATGATTTAAATATATTTCAAATAATTTGAAATATATTTTAAGACACTTTAAAGTGTTTAGAAAATATGTAGTATTAAAGAACTTCAAATTATTTATGACATTTTAATTCACTTTAAAATGTTTAATAATTGTTTAAAATCACTTAAAATTATTTTAAGACATATAAAAATATTTAAAAGATATTTTAAATCACTTAAATTTTATTTTAACATAAATAAATACTCCACACAGTTCAAAATCACATTATAATCAGTGATTTATTTATTGGGAATATACATAAAAATATCAGAACATATGTTATTCTTCATTTCAATCAGCTAGATAATCTACAGCAGCAAAGCAAAAAACACTGTCAGCTTGAAAAGAAAAATACTCCACCATTCACAAACCCGTCACATCCACCGGTAAAGAACTCGCCCGGTGAAGTGAATTCGGGTGCAAAGAATCCGAATAGAAATCGCTCGACGCGCCAAGGTGCACTGAACCGCACGAATTACGAGCTGACACGAGAGACTTACGCTCAAAATCGCCCGAAATTGACGATTCTGCCCCTGGCCTCCTTTCCCGAAGCCCCCTCATTTGCAGCTGATACTTGGCCTTGATCCACTTCAACTCCTGTCGTATCTCGTTCTCGTAGTCCTCCATCAGAGCCGGAGTGTCATTCGTCGATTCTTCGCCGGGGGCATTTTGGGAAGAACTCGCTTCCGGACCCTCCTTCGGCTCTAACTCGTACGTGATTTCTTCGAATCGGCCGTGTATAGCCCCGCAACCTTGCTTGTTCTTACACTCCGATGACAGGTAATCACCCGAGTCGCAGTTGTGGCAGCGCGTGCTGTTTGACTGGATCGGGCTTTCTTCGTTGTGGGGCCCGCTTTTCCAGCCTGGCACCAGGGACGAGATCTCGCCGTCGATCATCTCGGAGATACTCGTCACGGATTGATCCGTGATGTCCAGCTCAGCGATCATTTCGGTCGCCACGCTGAAGGCCGTGTCGGTCTGGACGTCGAAAGGAAAATATATGTTGCGTACGTGCCCTGAAAACAAAGAAACGAGTTTAAAAAACGATCGTACTTTCCTAATAACAAAACGGAAAAAAACGAGTTAAGCTCTGTTCTTTTGGACTGAAATTTGGTGAACTGAACTGAATGGATATGAACTGAAGTGAACTGAATGAATTTTCTTATAAAAATAATAAGAATTTTTATAAATTATTAAAAAAAATTAAAAAAAAATTTAATAATATTCTAAAATTAACCAGATATACCTAAAATACCTAAAATTATAGATTCAAATTATTTTTTATTTATTTTATTTTGAACTGAAACGAAATGAAACAAATTAAGTCCAAAAGAACAGAGCTTAGAGCTTTACCTTCCTTGTCGGCTATTCTGAGTCTCAAGAAGATCTTCCCATCCTCGCCCTTTCGACCTCTGATCGTAATGCTCACGTCATCCGACTCGTTCTCGTCGTGACTCCCGAATAGATCGATTTCGTTGGCCTCGTATTCCAAGTCGTTCTCGGGCTCATAACCGTGGTAACTCGCGTAACCGTTGACTACGGAGCTGTTGGTGCTGTGTTGAGTGCTCAGGAGACGTTGAGTTAATATCGGGCCAAATTCGTCGTAGTCCCTTTGGTAAGTCAACGAGGGCCTCAAATCGTAAATGTAATCCTCGATCTGGAGAAACGGGTCGTTCAGAAGCTCCCAAGCCGACAGCCTGTTGGCAACCGTCGCAAGACATTTCTCGACAAATCGTCTCACTTCGGGGTCTTTCACTTTGTAGAGAGCTTCGGGCTTTTTCCCCTAAAACGATGATACACAGTTAAATAAGCGAACTGAAACTAACTGAACTGAACTCATTGGATCTGAACTGATTTTTTCAAATAATTTTTTAAATAAAAGTAGAATATTGAAAGTGAGTGTTGTGATACTGATAATGATATAAATAACTGAATGAGTTTGGACTGAACTGAACTGAAATTAAGTCAAAAAGAACAGACTCGGAGCTCTTACCGAAGTCACTTTCTTGTAAATTTGGGCAGGGTGAGAGCATTCGCTATACGGATACTCGAACGTGACCATTTCAAGAATACACATGCCGAACGAGTATATGTCTACCAATTCGTTGTATTCCTCTTCATACACCTCTGGAGCCATAAATTCGGGTGTTCCTGATAAGAGTCGAGAAAATTAAAATCAAAATCGAAGGACACTCTTATGTTTAGGAGATTATGAGAAATGATTACCTACGCAACGAGCAGCGTGAGATTTCCTGAGAATCGCAGCGAGGCCAAGGTCGCCGATCTTGACTTCACCTTGGTTTCCGTTGATGAAAATGTTGTCGCACTTTAGGTCTCGATGGATCACCGGAGGGTCGTGGCTATGGAGGTAAAGAAGGCCTTGTAAAATCTGCCTGCACCAATGCTTGATTGCTCGAATGTTGACCCTCTTATGTTTCAACCTATACCTTTATTCAGAGTAACGAAAAAAACAAGATGGTAAATCACGAGATCATCGACAAAAAAAAAAAAAACGAATAACACACTTTTACAATCTAATCAGTTCAGCTAATACACTAGCTTCTCATTCCTGAACAATTGTTCGATTCCACAAGAATAAACCGATTCTTGACATATTTATTTCTCAACCTTGAAAACGAACATGTTAGCATATTTAGGTTTGAGGGCGAACTCACTGTCTGAGAGTGCCGGAGGTGAACATCTCGGTCACGAAATTGATGTTTCGATTGGAAGCATCGACCCACGAGCTGCAAAACTTCATGATGTTGTTGTGCTTCAACGTCTTCAGGAGATGGATTTCGCAGTAGAGCCTCTCGAGATCATCCGGGCTCTGCAAGAAATCGTAAAGCTTCACCTGATTCCACGCTACTTCGATCCCATCGTACTCGTCGAACCCTCTGTAGCTGCAAACAATCCACACCAAAAAATTTACAACAACAACAACAATAAAAATTGAATCTTTACTCAGTTTTTCATTTATTTCTTCCCTAAAGAATCTAAACACATACACTATCTTTGAAGCCCCTTTTCCAAGAATCTCATTGTACTGCAACCCCAAAGAAAAAAATGCGAAGAACAAATTGAAAAATCAGTGAGATTTAATAATAAAAATTATAAAAATAAAAAGGAGGAAACATCAAGCACATACGTACCCTTCCATATCTACCAGTGGGATCAACTTCTACAAACTCAGAATCGTCTGAATCAAGATCAATAATAACACCATTCATTCCTTATAAATCTATCTATCTATCTTCGAATTTTTTTATATAATTTTTTTTCTCCGTCTCTATAACTAATCTCGGTTCTATAGGATGAGAGAGAAAATAAATAGTGAATCTTGAATACCCAAATCAAGAATATAGATAACAGAGAATCTTTTTACTCCAAATAAAAATAAAAATTTAAATTTTTTCTTTTTCTACTCAGAAAGAATACTCCATCGAACGACTCACAGAAAATTCAACAAAAAAATAATTGGAAGAAAAAAAACCGTTTGTTTTTCTTTCCCAATGTTTTTCACTTTTCTATCCTTAATCACGAGATGCAAATCAAAAACCACACACACCACACGCACTGATCGACCACGGTTTATCTGTCTAGTGTGTGTTGCCAGGCACAACATGTGTGTGTGTATATATATATTATATATACATACAGGACAGGCCCAAAACAGCTTGCTAGAAGGGGGACCAACAGAGCATTTTCTTAATTAATATTAATTAAAAATATAAATATATTTTTGGCAGTGGCCCAAGTGGGTGTGGAGGAAGATGAGTACAAACTGTGGTACTTTTCACTCTTATGAGTTTTTTGATTTGTGGGTGAAGTGCCAACTGCGTGTTGTGTGTGTTTTTCAAGAATGGATTTTTATTGGATGGGGATAAGGGTTTTTTTGGGCGTAATCTCAATTTCCGAATTTGGGTTTGCTTTTTTTTTTTTTTCAATTTGGGTACACAATAGTACTACTATTTGATATTAGCCCCCACCAAATTTATAGTGTTTACATGAATTAATATGTTGTGCGTATAAAAATTGAGCGCGTTTACTTTAAAGTAATTGCGATATTAGGTTGATATTTTGAAAAGTGTTTGCATGATCGAAGATAAAGTGCATTGCGATCATAATATCAATTTGAAAAATAATCATCGCTAATAGAAGCGGCTTATAAAGATTGAACTTCGGCCGCCAACATAAGGTAAATACGTTACAAATGGTATCAAATCAGATGTCGATTGTAGAACTTAAGTGTCACATGAGATACAAATGTTCTACCAATAAGTTGGTATGAGGGTTGAACTGTTGAAGTTCAGCTCGCAATAGGTTTTGCGTTACATGTTTTTTAATATCTTTTAGTTTTTTTTTAATATCATGGGTATAATATTCATAATATTATCGATTTACATCTTATTCGATCAATAGGACAATCTTCAAATACGATGGAGTTTATCATCTTTTAGTTTTTTTTAATATCATAGGTCTAATATTCATAACATTATCGATTTACATGCATCTTATTCGATCAATAGAACAATCTTCAAATACAATGGAGTTTATAGTCTATTCTCCATATAAAAATAAATAAATAACCAAAACATTAATACTCTAGTAGGGTAGATAAAAGGACGACTGGACGAGTAGGCCCCTTCGTAACGACACTCCTAAATTAATTAGTACGATAAATAAATATGATTAAGTTAATGCGTTCATCAAGTCAAATGTGAGACTGAGATAATAATATTATTATTATGAGATTTGAAAAATGATTAAAATAAAATTTATAACTTTGTACGTGTAATACGCCATCATTAGTCCATCAGGACCATCACGCGATATACGAAATTTATATTATTATATTAAATTATTAACATTTTGAATATTTTCTCCTTAAAATTTATGAATTTGTAAATTAATAAGTACGACTGTATGAGTATGTGGGAAGCAACATAAATTATTGTTTACTAAACATATTAGTATTGATTAATTAAGTAGTTTGTGAGATTTTTACATTACTACTCCATATAAATAATCAAGATTTGCTTGCATATTAATTCGTTCATGGAGTATTCTTTTATAAATTATAATATATTTTTATCATCTCTTATTTAATAAAGTTTACCTAATTTACTAGTAAAGGATACATTCATTAAATTCTTTAATTAATGAATTAATAAATATAATTAATTAAGACGTTTAATATGAGCATACATATAGTGAATGGTTATCCTTTGCTTTTATTAGTAACTACTACGTATTAATTAATATTTAGGAGATGGGACATTGAAACATTATATTGACTATAATGTTTGTTTTGTCAAATTTCAAGAATTAATTATTAGTTTAGAATTATATCGTAATAATAATAATAACAAAATGGGTTAATTAATTATAGACATTATTAAAACTTGTTCTGTTGAATTAAAATTGGCTAAAAACTGAAATGAGCTGCTGGATTGATTTTTTTTTTTTATAAAAATAATAATAATTTTTATAAATTATTAAATATTTTTTTAATATTAATAATATTATGAGAGTAACTAGATTGTATATTTAAAATTATAAATTGAAATTATTTTTTATTTTTTATTTTTTTTATTTTGAAATTAAATTAATCGAGCTGAACTAAAGCGATCTGAACTAAAGTATACTCTGAAATTAAGTTTAAGAGAACATGTGTCCTAATTATAAGTGACAATAATACTGTATTTAATTTGACAATTCACTCAAATTAGTATCCTTATTCCATGGCCGGACCAAATATTAGTTGTACCAAACTACATTTAATTTGTTGTCTTCAACCTAATTATCATCTTTTTGAAAATGTGTTTTCTTGTTAGTATATGTTAGTTTTGAAAAATATACTCAAAATTTACATTAAGTTTGATACTATTATATATAAACTTACTTAATAAATTAACAAAAACAATTTCTATCATATTTCTTTATTAATTTTAATAAATATTTTCGTGTTTTATATTTATGTGTAAAATACACGTTACTTATTGATAAAAAATGAAAAAAGTATATTTATGTGTCACATCATATATATGGTGTAACATAATAGTTGCCCACTCAATTAAAATCTTATCTACAAACCACGTATAAATACAAGTTGTAATTTGTCACTACTTTTTTTAGGATTGTGTTTCATAATTTGGATTGAGTAACGTGTAACCCGATTTACTACTTTAGTCGAATGTGGGAGAGCTTTCGGCCTAACGACTTGTCCCGATCTATGAGAACGACTTCCATTTCTTATTACGTACTCTTTTCGACTCATATTACTACATACAAGGATTACAAGCTCCATACATCAACAAAAAAATGCATAATTAGAATGCCTTCCATGTCTTATTACTCTTTTTCAAGCTTGATACATCCATTCAACTTCAAAATGCAGATGGCAATTACAATTATTTTTCGTGCACAAACAAAAAATGCATATAATTGTGAGAGATAGATAAACTCTATCATATAAAAAGTCATTTTTGGCATGACTCAAACAAATGATCATCTAAGTCACTTCTAGTGAAAGCTCGATACATCGATTCAACTTTAAAATGCAGACGTCAATTACAATTTCTTTCGTGCATAAACAAAAAAATGTATAATAAGTGACAGAGATCGAAGTTGCATCATATAAAAAGTCATCTCTGCCATAAGTACGTCGAACTCAAAATCATTTAAAAATTTCGAACCAAGATCTCGACGTCTGATACCATTTTATAAATCGTATCATCTAAAAGCTCGAACTCTTAAAAAAATTAAGTAACTTACCATTTATATAAGTGAGTCGCATATATTGTTTAATACATACTTAACTTAATTATAATAAAAACATAAAATTAAAAAACAATTTATTAACTTGACTTTTATAAAAATAAATTTAATTCAATAGAGTAATTAATAATGAAAATATTTAAAATTTTATATTTTTTTTAATCATATAAAAATATATATTGTTGAATTATTTTTTTTTAATATTTTAATTTATGTATAATAATAATAATAATAATAATTAACTCTAAATCGGAGTACAGAATCATTTCATATCATATGAATAGTGAATTCGAATATTCGGTTATCTTTTTATTCGTGTATAACTTTTATCTATAATCGTTGCTTCCTTTCCCTTTTATTATTTCTCCAGAGAGTGAAAATGACATATGATTCCGCGACAAGCAGCGCCGGCGCCGGCGATCGTCCCACTGTCATGGTGACCAACGACGACGGGATCGACGCTCCAGGCCTCCGATCTCTCGTTCGTATTCTCGTCTCCTCCAATCGCTTCCACGTATCGGTTTGCGCTCCTGACTCGTACGTATAATATGTATATACTCGTCTTACCGATTTATCTCTCTCTGCGTGTGTTTGTGGGTGTAATTTTGGGTGTTTCGTGTGCGAGTGTTGTGCATGTATTCGTGTATATATTTTTAATTTTTTATTTTTTTATTTTGGGGTTTCTATTTGTTTTTCTGGAAATTAAGTTTGATTTTGTGGAAGAGGTTGTTGGATGATGTAATTTGTTGCAGATGCGAGGGGCTCATCTCTCCATTTACTTTCTTCTGGGGTTCAATTTTATAAACAATGTCGGGTCCTCGAATTTGTGCTTGTTTTTGGTGGTATTGTTTTTTACCCAATTCAGTATTTTATTCAATGTGATTGTTGAATGCACTTTGAAATTGATCGGGTTTGTTGGGTTTGAGGTCGAATTTCGTATATTATCGGAAGGTTTTCACATTTCGATACTATTTTTCAGAGAGAAGTCGGCAGTTAGCCATTGCATCACTTGGCGAAATGCAGTTTCGGCCAAGCCAGTGGAGATCGACGGGGCAATAGCTTTTGCTGTTTCTGGTCAGTTGCGATTTTCCGACATAACCTTATCTGTTAATCCGGTTGATTTTTAGCGTATTTAAACGGTGATTATGTGATCATCTTTTCCAGGAACTCCTGCTGACTGCACATCACTGGGACTTTCCAAAGCTTTGTTCCCATCGATACCTGATCTGGTACTTAATGATACTTGTTGTTTGGTTCTTCATTTTCCTTGCAATGCCCGACACGAGGATAGTAAAAATCGCATGTCATTTCCCTGCAGGTAATCAGTGGCATTAATAAGGGAAGCAATTGTGGTTATCACATGTGAGTATCATTTTCTATAGCACGACTTCTTGATCATTTTTTATGCTGAGATTATATTTATGTGCCGTTTTTTTTGTCTTGACCAAGTCCAAAATGTCTGTTTCTATGTTAAAAAATGCAATAATGTGAACTTGACTTCTGTACTATTGTCATACAGGGAGACGATATAACTATTATTCCCTTCGTCCCAAGTATATATATAGTCAAATTTCTACATTTAATAGTACTTTTCCCATTCTTTTTCTGTTATAACCTATTCAAAATGCATTTTTGTAACTAAAAAATCCTTCGTTTAGTAAAGGAAAATCAGGAACTACTTTGCATGTTTGTGATTTTGTGTACTTTTCATAAATCTCCTCGTGAAAGTCAAAGTGAACTACATATAATCGTGACTGAGGACTTGCATAAAATAGTAATACCTTGTGATCAATGCAGTATCTATTCAGGGACTGTGGCAGGAGCTAGGGAAGCTTTTTTCAATGGAGTACCTTCGATTTCCCTATCATACGACTGGTACATATAAAGCACACATTGCTTCCGACTATGCTTAAATGATACTCGTATTATTTAGGACTTTGTTTCGGAGTGAACTTTTTCAAAATAAAAATTAGTTATGTAACTACTTTGCGCCTGATATAAAATCACTTTCATATTTTATCCATTCAATTAGGCTTGTGCTTTTGCTACCTTGCAGGGTTCAAGGGAGGAGTAATGCCAACGATTTCACGCTTGCAGCAGAGGCTTCCTTACCCATAATTTGTGCCATGTTGGCTGAAATCAAGAGGAATAATTATCCTCAAAATTGTTTTCTGAACGTAGATATACCAACAGATGTGGCGAATCATAAGGTAGTATCTTTATTGACTTGGAGTGGTTATAATAAGATAATGGCATAACCGCATAATATATGCAGTATATCCTTTTTTCATGTCCTAAAATATTAGGAACTAGGAAGTATGTTGCACGCTTCTTACCTTTTTATGTTGAGTTGATTGATAGACAAGGATGGCTGTTTTGTTTTCGGTGTCCTTTAAACAGGGATATCGGCTTACCAAGCAAGGAAAAAGTATTGTGAAAATGGGTTGGACAGAAGTTGCTTCTGATGCTCAAGGAGGGAATATATTATCGACGATGACCATGGATAAAAATTCGTCACCACATTCTGAACCCAATTCCTTGAGCGCAAAACGTGAACATTTGCTATTCAAGAGAGAAGTATGGCTCCTATCTTTCACAAATATATTTTTCCACTATTGTGTTTGCACACATTTTTGGCTTAAAATTTACCGTAACTCATAACTCGGAGTATATCATTACTTTTTATTTCATGATAGGAATTATCTGTGTGCCTCATTCTAGGTAACAGGATCACAAGTGGAAGATGATGACACGGATTACTGTTCGCTTCAAGAAGGATATGTATGTCCAATATTTTATTGGGGAATGAATATATTGGACTATGCGGTTTAGGTGATGCAGACTAACTCGTATTTTATTGTCTGTTGCAGATAACTGTAAGCCCTCTAGGTGCCTTGTCTCCTGCAGATATGGATAGCCAAGCTTACTTTAAGCAATGGCTGCCAGGTGTAACCGAATCATTCTCTTCTTCCCTGTAAAGAAGTAAGTTCTCCCGATCTCTTTTGACTTTCTACGAGTCTTGAATCCAGAAGGTTATAGACTTGATTTTTCGGCAGCTTGTCAAATATTGTGATGACTGATGAGGTCCTTTATTCTAGACAACTATAATGGCCAGTCGTGCATTCAATTGTTTCGATGTTTGGGGCCTATATATGTGATTAGCCTTCAAACTTTAAACTTGTGATGTGAGGGTTAAAAATAATCCCAAAAAAAAAAAAAAGGTTTCTGACAAATACAGTTCTCCTCTTTTCTTTACATATGTAAAGAGAATGATGATATCCTTTTCAATGGAAAAGAGAATTCAAAAAATTTGAGGGTGCAACGAGTTGAGGCGTATGAAATTTAAAACGGCACTGACTCGTGCGTCTCAACACGCCAAAACGCGTGGCGTGCGACTTGACCGTTTCTTGAAACATCGTCGACCATTGTTCGATTTACAACACAAAAAAATAGTTCGTATATACTTTAGTTGCCATGTATTGTGGGGGGTTGCTTTTCAAATTTTGAAACAATTTGACATGTGATTTTGATGGAAGGGTCAATCTAACCTAGCTTTCTGAAATTGAAGAAACTTGAAGAAACTTACCATCATTTTTCTATGACCTCCAATTCATGTTGCCTTTATTTATGTTTGTTTTTCTTTATTTGATCAAAACATAAAAAGAAAATGTTGAAGTCTAAATGTCTTTTTGTGACAAAGAGAAAGATAGGATAAATACAAAGGAGTTGATGTATTGTGGTAAGTTGTGAAAACTAAAAAAACAGCACAATTCCAAGAAGAGCCACATAAAAGCATTTGTACAATATTCTTCAAGAACAGTTCAAAATCACAGGAGATCGATTCACGGGTCGTCTAGCCTTTTGTTATTTACGTGCTCACGGACCACCTCACTGTACCCTCTCCGCCTGAAGTTGTCGGCACAGGCGCTTCTATGGTGGTGGTGAAATTCATTTACATCAAATTAAATTACCTACAAAATGTTACAGAACTCGCTGTGAAATTCATTGACATCAAATTTGTACACAGATTATCTATTAATCTGATACATATAATCAATCACACACACTCGACGTGCATTGTATACAAATTCTGGTCCACATGCGCTTATTCTCGACTAGTTTCTACAAGACCATAAATACGTCTATCATGTCGTCATCTGACATACACTCCCTTACTATTTATATATACTCACACACATCACACACACAAACACAAACTAGTTGATGATTGTCATGGAGAAGAAAAACAAAGACTGTGAAGAGAGGGGCGATTCCGTCATCGAGCTTCTGAAGAAACAACACTCTCTTCCACTCTCTGCCCAACATGAGAAGTTTTGCAGTGAAGAGTATTGTCTGGAGAGGTTTCTTAAAGCCAATGATGGTAATGTGAAGAGAGCAACTAAGCAACTCAGAAACTGCCTTTCTTGGAGGGACTCTTTCGGAATTGGTATTTTTATTTTTTATTTTAAATGTTTGTATATTATATGTTATTAAAATATTTTTATTTGAATTTTGAAGAGAATCTAAGAGCTGCTGAGTTCAGTGGTGAGCTTGCTGAGGGAGTAGCTTATGTTGCTGGACATGATCATGAATCAAGACCTGTCATGATTTTCAGAATCAAGCAAGAATATCAGAAACACCGTTCGCAGAAAGTGTAAGTTGTAGTAATCGCAAGTATCATTCGCAGAAATTGTATATCAAACGAATATTCATATTCATCACACTGTATCTTGCTTCTGTGTTCATAAAAGTAGTGTTGCATCACGCACTAATTGTACGTGGTTCGTCGTCATTTAAACTCTTGTAGGTTGACTCGGTTGTTGGTGTTTACACTTGAAGTGGCCATTCAAACTATGCCCAAACATGTTCATCAGTTTGTTATCCTCTTTGATGCCAGTGAGTTTATTATTATTACTATTATTTAAAAATTAAAAATAAAGTTATCTGTTTTTGTACTTTTGAGTTTTGACCATATAATGTCATTTCAATTTTCAACTTATGCTCTGTCACTCCCACACACACACAAAAAAAAAAAACTGCTTTATCTCAGTTGAGTAAGCACTGATATACATTCATTTTAAGAATAAAAGGATTTTATCTTACCTAAAATACCCTTTGGGTGTCATGGTCAGACTGGTCAGTTCATAAGTGATTTTCCCAGCTAAATTATTTTAAAAGCAAAAGTGCCCATAATTCTCCCTTTTTAATATGTCAGACTCAGACCTAACAGTCATTTGAATTTTCTTGAACTTTTTTTTAGTAATTTATTTTATGTATACAATTAATTTGTGCCGTTGTAATTATTTATTGAGAAAAGTGAGAAGATAATTTTAGTTTATTATTAGAGTAATAATAATACTGACATTGTTAAAATTTTCAGGCCTTTTCAGATCAGCATCTGCCCTAATGAACATGGTGGTGCTGCCCACACTGAAGATGATAGCTGATTACTATCCACTAAGACTTTTCAAGGCTTTTGTCATTCACCCTCCATCCCTATTCATTTACCTTTGGAAGGTATGCACTTCTAAATCTCACACACACACATAAATGTGTCATGTGTGTGCATTTATATGATTTTCGATCTCGATGTTTTGTGATCATCGTAGGGAGTGAGGCCATTTGTCGAGCTTCCCCCATCGACCGTTGTCATAATCCGTTCCCTGGATCGCTCCGAAGAACCGCTCCAATTTAGTAAATTTACGAAAACACCCTTGTCGAGACGCTTCGATCAATCACCTAACGAGCTCGGCTCGTGCGCTTCTTCTAGGTTTTCATTTACGGTCTCGCCCCACCCCGACTCGATGAAACCGTGGTATCTTTCACTGTCGGATGCATCGCCTGTTATTAATGCTAGGTCACAGTCGTTTTCTTCGCCCATGCTACGGAAAGGGTTTTTTCCAACTACTCGTCAAGTTGCTAAACCCTCGTTCTTCCATTCGCCTGCGTCGTTCTTCCGAAAGGATTGTCGAGCCGATAAGAAATTATTGTGCGAGTCGTTTGCGCCCTTTTTGAGATTTTATCGACAACCGTATGACGAGATGAGTTATAGGTCGAAGATGAGGCCTCCTCTAGGCGGCTTCATCCCCGTCGTCTCTCCGCGGATCGGGCGGCACAGGCTCGAATCGGTGTCTCAAAGATTTTGATTTGAGCATGAGAGTATTTGTGACTATTTGCTCATGAACACTAGAAAAATGACGTTGTTTATTGATTTCATTGTGCATTGTACAAAAAAATAATTATAATAAATAGATTGGTTATAACCAATCACGTACTTAGAAATGAATTTGACAAGAAAAAACTATAAATTTAGAATTGAATTAAAAGTTTTATTAATACAGATACTACGAATTTGTTCTTTTGAATTGTAACTAATTGAACTGAAATTAAATCTAAAAAACAGAGCCATAAGAGATAAGGCGGCGGTGGTAGCTAGGGAGAGACATGGAATATAGTAAAAGTATGAAAGGGACAAAGTTTCGTACGTTATAATGGTACTGTGCATCGATCACAAAGTGTCAAAGTAATTGGTTTGTGAAAAAGATTAATAGGACATGTAAAAAAGTGATAGATATAGATATATGCATGAATACAGAATTGGTAGGCACACTACATTTTTGGGAGTTTGGAATTTTGTAGTTTGATTACTTATTGAAAGTTTTTTTTTTTTTTTTCGATCAATCGATTCGTCATTGCATTATTTGTTGAGGATCAATGACAAAGTCCAGGAGAAAAGAATAAGACATCGGTGTCCCACTCGCACATGGCTACTATACGATAGTCGATATATATATGATCGTTTTTTGGATTATTAAGAAATAAGAATACATTTTTTTCTTTCTCACGAGAATTCAAACAAAAACTGTGGTATATGAGTATCAAGTATGGATCAATGTAATCTTTTGAATAAATTTAATTTTGTTCCGAAATTCACCTTTTGAGTTTACACTTGATTGTGGTCGATCGAGTACACCTCTTATTGTTATAGATTATATAATTATTAAGTTATACTCACTTTACACTTAAAATACATTTATTTTTAAATTCCGTTTTTATAAAAAATATTTTTATTTGTTGTAAAAACAGTTGGGTAGAGGGACTGAGGTATTATAAGTTGCTCAATTGGACGAGTGATAAGGCCCCAAACCCTATTTTGGGCCTTCCCCACTCGGACATCAGCCCGGATGTAAATCTGGACTCTTGTTATTTGGGCCCAACCAATAAAACAAGCAATCGTGTTGCCATGTTCGATTCTTATAGATTTTATATATCGAGATCGAATCACGTTAAATATTGTGTGTATTATCGATTATCGTATTGCTCGTTCGATTCTCGCTCTATATTAATTTTAGTTGCTTCTAGTGTCTAGAGTTGAATGTTTGTGTATATATACAAATCATTATAATACTCTTAATCTTCTGTTCCTGATCTTTTGAGTTTGAATTTCGTTCTTTGTTTTGTTAATACCTGAAAAAGCACTATAGTAGTATATAATAAGATAACACAATGATACTTATACAGTTGGATAAAATGACTTAAAGAGGGACACAATGGTTGTAAAGCAACTCGCTTTCATCGCAACAACAGCTTTCATATATACGTAGTATATAAACTTTTGAAAAATAAAATAATTGGAAATATTTCATGATGGCACAACATGACTTAGGTTTGGACGTTTGGTTATAGTAATTAATAATAACAATATTAATAATAATAATAATGGATTAGAGATATTCAATTCGGTGTGTGCATGTTTTGTCTGTTACACAACCACTTTTTTGACCTAATCGGCTATTCCTATTATTTTATGTTGTATGGAGAGTTCAAAATTATTCTTTATACTCATTTATATTCTTTTATGTACTCAGACAGTCTTTATTTTTAATTTATAAAAAAATTGTGTATAATTAATTAAAATAATCTGTCGTTACAAAATTATTCAATTACTTGTTATGCATGCTTTGAAATGTGTTGACTCAAAAACTTATGACGAAGTGATTGTGATTCATGTTGAATTTGATTATATATATAAAATTTCGTTGCGTGAACTATAATATTTCACAAAATATATGCAAAAGAGACTTGAGACAGTTAAATTGTTCGGTCAAAAGTTGTTAGAAACTTGAAAAAATATAATTATAATGGATTGAGAAGTTGTTGCGAGTCTCATTCGATAAGGCTTTCATCATCATTGATAATGATTAAAAACAAATTATTTTATGGCTCAATTCTTAGTTCATTTGAAGCTTTTTGGGTTTTCTTTAGAATTTGATTTTTTAATTTATGCAGATTCAAGATAAGAAACATATTAAAAAAGATTGCAACAATAATCTAAATTTTAATAAAAGTAGATAAGATTTTGTGAACATGTATATAGTGTATAAGACACTCATAAAAAAACAATCTTTCAACCCATTGATGCAAAAACAATACAAAACAAAACAAGCAAATAGAAAGTTGTTAAGTGCAAGGTTTTTGTTCATAATCCTTGGTTGCATTTTTTTGCTTTGTGTGAATTACACGCATCACACACATGATCAAACATCCCAATTGCGTTATATCCCTTGCAAATTGTAATATGCTCCAAAATAAGTTTTTATACTCATATTTGAAGCAAAAATTATCGGTGAATCCAATTGGTCACTTTTCATTTGATGGGTTTTGGTAAAATCAAAATGTGAAGTATAGAAGTGTGTAGTGTTAAATTGATTTGAATTTTTTATTTTTATTTTTTTTTTTTTATCATGGATGGTAAAATAAAATAAGTACTCCATGCTAAAATTGACATTGTAGTTCTATTTTGACTCCAATCACAATCAATTTCAATACTCTCACATGTGTTTCAACATCTAACCTTTAATTACTTTTTCAATTTTTTTTAATGCAAACAATAAATAAATAAAGTTTAAAAAAAAAAATATATATATATATATTTCTCCGCTTTTACCATATGAATCAGTGTAATATTTTCCCCTAGCCTTGTCCTTTCCTTGCACATTTCAATTTCTTGAAACTTTACCAATAAATAAATAAATACTAAATCAAAGAAGCAAGAGCCCACCTTACATCACCAACTCACGACTTCAAAACCCATTTCCACAGCTCCATTTTCCAAACCCAGAAAAAATTGAAATCCCCCACAGCAAATCCCACAATCCAAAATTAAAAATAAAAATGGGTTCTTGAAATTTCAACTTCAAAAAAGATTCAATTTTTACTGACTATGATTTCAACCAAGGAGCTCCATCTTCTTCCTGCTGAAAAGGGTTCCTGAAGATCTATCTTTTTCTGCAATTTCACCCAAGAAAAATCACCACGGGTAAGAAAGAAAAAACTCATCTTTATCTTATTTTTTTCCTGCAATTTTCCGAAGAAAAAAAAAAAATGAGGGATTTCCCATCTTGTTTCGGTGAAAACGGAGTTCAAGTCGCCGACTTTTCTTCATCTTCGTCTTCGAATGTAAGCAAAGCATCTCAGAACACTGTGACCTGCATCTACGTTTGTAATCTGTTTGATAAATCTTGCTCTGTTACCGTTGTGTGGAGCAAGAATCTGATTGGTCAATGCCTCAGTGTCGAAATAGAAGAAACGAATCATGGGTTCATCTCTAAATTCGAGGTGAAGCCTTCCCTCTTCTTCAAACGAAAAGGGTCCAAGTGTTTGTCCCTGAATTCGGGCAAAAATAAAGTCCAAGTCTTTTGGGATCTCTCCAGTGCCAAGTTCGGGCCGGGGCCCGAGCCCGTGTCCTCTTACTACCTAGCGGTCGCGTGCAAATGCCAGTTGGTCCTGCTGGTGGGGGATCTGGCCGAGGATGCTCTCAGGAAAACTGGGCCGTCCGATCGGATTTCGGGGTCGATTCTTGTTTCCAGGAGGGAGCACGTGTTTGGGAAGTCTGTTTTCGCATCAAAGGCCCGGTTTTGGGAGAAGGGTCGAACCCACGACCTTAAAATAGAGTGCGATACGAATTGTGGGCAAGACCCGGTTCTCGTTGTTCGTGTGGATACGAAAACGGTTATGCAAGTGAAGCGGTTGAAGTGGAAATTTCGAGGGAATTTCGTGATCACTGTCGATGGGATTCCAGTCGAGGTGTTTTGGGACGTGCACAATTGGCTGTTCGGTTTAGGCTTGGGGAGTGCGGTTTTCATGTTTCGAACGGGGTTATTGTCGGGAGAGAAAATGTGGGCCGGGCATTCGGGTTGCGAGTCGTCGGGCGTGGATTGGAGGTGCTCGGGGGATTCGGAATCGACAGGTTTTGGATTTTCTTTCTTCTTGTATGCTTGGAAGAATGAATGAATGAATTGAGATTGTCTTGGTTTCTTGTTGTTTTCTATTTGATTAGTGATTATGATATATTTTGTGGCGATATTCTTTGGATATTTGACCAATTTTTATTGATTGAGAAATGAGAATTTGAGATATCAATTTTTAAAGTATATTTTACTATTGTTTAACTGATTTAGGGTAATTGCAAAAATACCCTTCTAGATTGGTCTAATGGTATAAAAATTAAAAACTATTCCTTTATCAAAATATTGAATAAAACCCTTTTGATATTTATTTCTATTTAGCAAATTGCCCCATGCTTACTGAATATTTCAATGTTTAAAATTCTATTGATCCTACATCAGCTAGTAATGCAAGGTGTTACTTATGGTCAGGCAACGTTAGGGTTATTTACATATTGCCCCTTGAGTTTTGGTGTAATTACATAGAACTTTCAAAATTAGATGAACTCGTTTGAGGTTTGATTTGTCTTTACATTTTATATTGATAGATAGTTGGTTTGATGGAAATTTCTGTCTTCGCAAAAAACATATTCACTATTGTATCAACTTTTTTCAGTATTTACAAATGTTAGATCTATTTGTAATAAAGAAAAGTTGAGGGTGTTACACGGAAAGTTAGATTCATCCCACATCAGCTAGTGATGCTTGGTGTTAGTTACCCTCATATAACTTTAGGGCTATTGACAGATCGCCCCCTGAGTTTTGGTGTAATTACAAGCAGAACAACGCATGGAAGTTTCAACGTTAGATAATCTCTTTTGAGGTTTGATTTGTCTTTATAGTTTATGCCGATTAATAGTTGGTTATGGAATTTGCTGTTAGGTCTATTTGTAATAAAGAAAAGTTCAGGTTGTTATATCTGTAGTTTAATTTGTGATGCCCTTGAAAAGGGAATCAAACCTGAGTTTGGTTTCTGTAAAAATTTAAAATTTCATAGGGTTCACTTGTAATTACAACAAACCTTTGAGGTCTTATTGTAATTATTCCTAAATACCACGGTTGCTTGGATTGTATTTGTTGGAGATCTCACATGAAAGAAGAAGACAACAAAAAACTTTGCCCCTTTTTTTTCCCTTACATTTTCCCAACTCAACACCAAAGCAAAAAACGAATCTATTAAAAGATCAAAAGATCATTTCTGTTTACTATAAATTCAATAAGAAATTAAGCAGAGCTCATAGAGCTAGTAGTTCCTCGAGAAATATTTTTGATTTTCGTAAACGAGTGAAATGAATTATGTGAATCGAGAAGAATATGGGGATGAACACATTGGTTTAGGAGGAATCAAATAACAAATTACTATTTCCGAATCACAAGAAGTTGCACTTTTTTTTAGTTTGTCTTACAGAACTCTGCACACTATTTTATCTTTTTACCTTTTAATAATTAATACTACTATTGTATTACTTTTTCACTTAATTCATTGGAGAGAAAATTTTAAACTAATAATTTTAGGATTAAATAACAAATTAATTCGTCTAGGTTAGACCAATAATTTAATAGATTTCGCCCTAAGTTTTTTTTTCTTCTCAAAATCTGATTTTTATTGCATTAAAACCCTTACAGATCTCTCTCTCTCGAAATCCATGTGTTCCGATTTAATCGCATTCAATATTCCTCTGATTTCCCGAAGAAGAAGATAGGATTATGAGGTCGAAGAAAAACTCTACCGGAAACCCTCGCAAAAGAGGAACATGGCAAGTTATAATTTTTCGATTCCAATTACATATGTTTTTAGTTGGGTTGCTGGGTTTCATGAGGATTGGCATAAATTTAGCATCTTTTCTTTTCATATTTGTATCGGCATTGCTCTGAATCGGGATTTACCATGTGAACGTGTCTTTGTGCTTGTCGATGAAATTAACATAAAAAAAACGAGCTTATTAGTACTTCGCACGTATGATAGTTGATGAGTGTTCCGACTTCTGGATAACACATTTGAAAGCACATGTTCGATGTCATTTGAGAAATCTCCAAATTTTGTTTGTCGTTGAGTCGATTTCTTGAGTATGCTAGTGGACTGGAACTATTAGGGAATAACTGGGTATAGTCTTTCCTAGTACTGTAGATTGGAACTATTAGGGAATAACAGATATAGTCTTTCGGATGTGATTCGATTCTTGATGGGTTACGACCAAGTCGTCGATACCTTAAACAGTCATTAACTTACCTTTTGTGACACTTTGGTTGCCTTTTTCTGTTGGGGGGGCATTGTTGTAATTGCTGGGGTACTAATTTTGTCGTTAATGGTCCTCGTCAGAAGGTACTATATATGTTGTAAGTTCTTGGGTTTCAAGTTTCAGCAGTTTTAATCTCCTGCCTCTTTTGATTTTGAGCTTCAGTTTATCCCATGCATTTTAAATTTGAAATGCAGCTTTTCGAGGAAGTTCTACATTATACGCGGTTTGAATTATGGTGAGGAAAATTGATTGATGGTCACATCTGTTATATTTTCTTCGTTTATTTTTGTTATACGAAATTTCGATAATCCCCAGATGGTCTTCATATCCGTGTGCAACAACCAACTTGGGTTCTGAGCTTTATGCCCGATTTCGACTCTGTTTTATCCAGCCTCGTTCCGAGGCTTATCTCGATGAAGGACAAGTACATGACCACCAAGCAAGTCTCATGATCCTGCTAATATGAAGGTTCTTGCAATTTTAAAGTTTGCTTTATATTTTTGTTTGCCTATTTCCGTTAAAGTGTTAATTACAAAAAGACCCCTGGAGTTTGACCTACTACCAAAAACGCCCGGCTAATTTTCAAAAATTACAAAAGCCCCTTAATTTTTTAACAATGAATTATCAACAGGGTTAATTTTGTAATTTTGAAAGTTTGGTGGTTCTGTTTCATAAATATGGCAAACCTCGAGACGGATACAGAAATTCTCGTTAGGGGGGCCCATTTTTTTTTCTATCTCAATTTAATATGAACAATTTAATTTTTTTTTTCAATCTCAAATTAAGAAAATGTATTTTTTTGACAAAAAGTGAAAGGTCCAAATGTATATTTAAAGTTAAAAAGTAAATAATTAAAATTGAAAAAATAAAAATAAATTTGTATTTTAAATTAAAAAAATAAGATAATTTATTTCATTTTTTGAAAGAGTACTATTAATTATTATTGTTAAATCATCCATTTAAATAAAGTGGTCATATTATTATAAAATATAGAAGAAAAAAAACATAAATTAGAAAGAAGTTAGTAAAATTTATGGAACAATCAATTTTTTTTATAATTGTTTTTACAATTTTAATTATAAAAAATAGATTTTAAAATATATTATTGTAAAAATATTAAAAATTCGATACTTAGAGTACATAATTTAAAAAATATATATTAAGTATGAAATTATAAATTTTATTGCATTGATTTCCAACATAATTATCTATTTAGTCATTTAATAAAAGAAAAAATTAAAGTAAAACTAAAATATAGTGTATGTGTCAGTGTGTGTTAAAAGCGTTAACAGACCTAAATTAATTTAGCACACATGACTACGTGAGTATTATACACACACATACATTATAATATACTTATAATATAAACATACATATATATATAGTAAGTTTTTTTTTTTTTTTTACTCAGGGGGGCCCAGTGCCCCCCCTGGGCCCAACGTAGTTCCGTCTATGCCTCGAAGGCACTTCTGGTAATTTTTCGTTATTTTGAAGGGAGCTATGGATCGGGTGCATGCAAACACCATGTATACTCTGTGCTTGAATAATTTCGTTTTCATTCTCAGGGAAACAAATGGGATTTTTCGATGGCTTTCATATGGAACACTGTCGTTTGGTTCATGCTGATGAACTTCTTCGTCAAGATACAAACTCAACCGCCGAAGGGTATCTAAGAAACGGCAAGATGACGAAATTGAAATATAATAATCCTAGGATGTCTATTATAGTCATTGTAACCATAAACTCACAAACATAATGCAGAAGCTGTTGCTCTAAAATATTTCTACTTCAGTGAGACAGATTTTACATCTTGTGGAATGGGCCGTGGGCCCGTAAGAAACCAATTTCTGTGGGCCCGTGGGCTCAAAGCATTTAATTTCGGTGCAGGCCCTTTTTGACATTCATACCCCAACAATAAAAAGGTAGAATGAAAAAGAAAAAAATTGGTGTTTTTCCACTTTTTTTTTTAAATTATTTATTAATAGTATTAAATATTCAAGAAGTACCCACTGATTTATTGATTGTACTCAAGGATATTGGAGAATGGATATTTAGTAACCAAAAATAGGTTTGACTTGAATTTCTAGTATTAATTTTAAACGAAATTGTAATCCAATTATTATAAATTTTCAATATATCAAATAATACTCCAAAGGAAATCAAGTTATATCCACATAATCCCTAAATGGAGGGGCATTTTTGGTAACCAACCATTTTTTCTTATGCAAACATTTCAGAGTATGAATTTGACCATAATACATAGATTGACCAAATCTAGTTTGATGTATATTTTTTTAAATTTATTTTGACATAAATGTATCCTAGTATTATTTTAACTTATATGCACTAAATAAATACACATTTGATTTGATATAATATTACATTAATTAGTTCTTTTATTAATTAAAAAATTATATTCTATCATTAATTTTTAATTAAAAAATATTATTAACATTAATTTTTAAATAAGTAAAAATAATTCGTAAATAGTAGAGTAAGAGCATCAATCTACCTTCAGCGGGTCCCACCTCACGTCTTTTGGCCTCAACCCGGGAAACAAAATATCTCTAATTAATAATTATCTCTAATAATTAAAAAAAAAAAAAAAAGAGTGGGACCCACGGACACCAAAAAGCATCAACGGCTCAGATCAATCGCATTTTTCCACGCCCCACACCGAACGTGTCTGCCTAGTGCCTAGATCTGCCAGCTCGGATCAGACCTTTTTTTATTCATTTTTTCAAATTTCAACAGCGCCACGTCGGCTCCCATCCGACGGTTTACGATTCGCCGCCTCAATCCGCCGGAGAAATCCGAGCCCTCGGAAGTGGGCCCCGACGTCGAAGAAAAAAACACCCGAAAGCTTGAAGGGGAAGTAATAAAACTTAAAAAATCCACGTCGGCAGAGAGCCGTAGGATGGGACTTCGAAAACGGAGGGCCGAGATCTATTCACGTGAGGTTTCCACGGGGGGCTTTTTTGTCATTTTCATTCCCCGATGAGATAAAAGGATTTTGGAAGTTCATCTCTTTCATTTTATCTGGTTCAGTGGATTATTATAGCCCCTGGAAAAAAAAAATCTCAGTCACAGTAAATGGAAAGACACAGAGAAACCAGAAGAGCTTGTGTTTCGAGTTCCAATGGCGTCAACACAAGGAGATTCAGCAGAACACGAACTCTCAGAGAAAACCCAGGTATACGCAGATCTGATTTTTTTTTTCGATTTTAGTTTTCCTTTTTTTTTTTTGTTTTCAAGATTTGATTTTTTTTCCTTGTTTCCGAAGATGAAGATGGGGCTTTCGAGCTGCAGGAATCGGCGAGGTTGAGGAGGGAGAGAGTGAAGAGAGATCGGGAGAGAAAGAGAGAGAGGCAGAGAGATTTCAGAGAGAGACAGAGCAGGTATAAAAGAAGAAGGGGAGGCGACGATACTTCCGACGAGAGCTTCAACGAGGAAGACGATGACGATGACGATGAAGACGAAGACGAAGAAACCACCGCCTCCGTCGCGGCCGCCAGATATTTTCCGGTGCAGCGCAGAAGAAGCTTTCCTCTTGGTTCCTCCTCCTCTTCGTCTTCGTTCCGAGCGAGCCCTGTTCGGAAACCCGGCGATGAGACCATCGCTTCTTCGGTTCCGAGAAAGCCTCGATCTGGTAAACATAATTTATTTTCAATTTCGATTGATTTTGGTCAAAGATTTTTTTTTTATAAATCTGATGATTTTTTCAGCGAGTACTAAGAGGTCGCGTGATTGGGTTCCGAGCAGGAGCAGCAACACCAACGGTGGAGTACCGGAGCAGATTCTCCGGCAAGCGTCGAGTTTGCCAGCGAGACAAAGCGGTGTCGCTTCTCCTCCTTCATCTTCCAGCTCCTTCTTCAAAAAGAAACTCGTCAGTTCTCAAAGCCTTTTCATTTTTCTTCCTCGTCGTTTTCTTGATTTTGATTTTTATTAAAATCAGATTTTTTTGTTCTTCTGCAGAAGCCCAACGGAAACAACGCCGGCCCAAAGCTGAAACCGCCGACGGCGTCGAAGCAAAGCCCCTCAAATCCAGAGAAATTAGAGATCGAGATCGCAGAGGTTTTATTCGGCTTGATGAATCAGTCACAGGGCCCGTCCTCGAAAATGGAGGATTCCAGATCGAACTGCGGCCCGAAATCATCCCCCGTCTCCGGCTCGGACCCGCTTCAAGCTGGCGGTAAGTATTTCGTGAGCTATGAAAAATTTTAATTTTTCCTTCCGAGTAAAAAAATTGATTTTTTTTCCGGCGTGCAGCTCCGAAGAGAAAGAGACCGGGGCCCATCAGTCGGCCCGACCCGGTGGAAACGGATCAAGCCCCGAAGAGCGAGGTTTTGTCTCCAGATCCCGAGAAGGTCTTCTCCAGCGAAGATGGGCTCGAGGCGGTGGGCAATTCTGTCATTTCACGTGTCCGGGAAGAAACTGTAACGAAGGAAGATGCCGACAACGAGAGAGAATCCGGCGCGGTGAAAAACGACGGTAACTTCTGCAGCGATTCCCCATCGATAGCGACCGCTTCTTCCACATCGGTTGTTTTCGACACCATGATTAAAGCGTGAGTGTGAATAATAATATATTTATATTTATTTAAAATATCAATTTCTTCTTTTGGTGATTTTGACTTTTTTTTTGTTTTTGAAATTAGAAATTCAACTGTGCCTGAGGTTGAAATTCCGGCGTTGGATTCCATTCCGTCCGATGTAGTGTGCGGTTTGCCGGCGGACGGGAGTGAAGGGAAAAGCCAAGAAATCGAAACGAGAAAAGAAATCGGTTTTCATTTCGATTTGGAAACGCCTGAAAGTTTTTTCCGGCAGCATCAAGAAATTCCGGCGAAGTCGAAAAAAGTCGACGAGCCATCGCCTTCGACAAGTTCGACATCGTTCACTCAACCCCGACCGAAGAGATGCGCCACACATTGCTACATTGCTCGAAACGTTCACCGCCTGCAGCAGCAGCTCGTGAAGTTGAACGCCAGCTGGCAATCGGCCGCGGGACCCACAACTTCATCCGGGCCGATGCTTTGCGATCTTAACATTGCGCTTTCGGGCCCAGTCGAAAATATCTGTTCAACGGTATGTATGTTCCTTTGCTGTTGGATTATTTTCCTTCTGTCTTTCGATTTTTAATTTTATATTTGAAATGTCGAAAACAGGGCCCCACCACGACTATGTTCCCCCGCACCTCGGCACGGCCTAGTTCCCCCGCACCTCCCTCGACTGGCGGCAGCAAGGGCTTCAACTACCCTTACACGCCTTCCGTCGGCCCCACACCAATTTACTGGGGTCCACCGCCGGGCCAAGCCGGGCCGTCACAAAACAATTTTACGGGCCAACAACAGCCATCGAGGCCTGATATCGAAGCAAAGCCCGGGACCCAAAAGCCTCTGCAATTATTTCAGTCGAATGCGCAAATGAGCCATCTTGAAGGTGGCAGGGGGTCTCGGCCCCCTGTCAAAAGTACGTACGGCCCGGGCCCGAACACCTCGTTCCAGAATCTGGCCATGTTCCAGAATCTTCCGGAAGCCACCAGACAAAACATCCAGACGGCTTATCATAGTCGTCAAGTCGAGCTTCAGCAGACGGTGATTGCTCGGAGCAAAATGCTGGCCCAATCCCCTTGGTGGAAAAATCAATCGAGAGCTCACAACCAAATATCGTTCGGTGGGAATTCGAAACCCATGCAGGCCCCACCATCCCCTTCGAATTCCTCGGTTTCGTCTACCTCGACAAACACGAAAGCCGGTCAAAGCCCAATCTTTTCGACCCAGCAGATGAAACCCCATATGTTCTTTTCGAGCCCGTATCCACAGGCCCAATCTCCTCACTCGAACAGTGCTGGCTCGACCAATGGGTTTTACATGCAGCAGCCGATACAGGCCAGCACTTTCTCCTTTGCCAGCACGACTGATCCTGCTGCTGCTGCTAGTAATGTCAGACTAACTTCTCAGGGAATTATGCACGCTACTTCTCCGTTCTTGCCTGCCGGCTTTTCTTATGTTCAGAAATAACATTGCAGGTAACTAACTAACTACATTGTGATAAAATGCTTCTGTTGCTGTTTTTTGGGTTTTTGAATCCAGTTTACTGAATTTACTATTTTGCCCTTGAACTAGGAAACGGAGACGACTGATGATGATGGAACAGTGTGGACATATCCCGTCTTTCACGTGGCACTGTCGACCCGCTATCCGAGAAAGAAGCATAACATGAAATGACTCGACGTTGCTAATGGAGTTTCGTTTATGTGCTGCTAGAGAGCTATCGCCTTTCGACGGGATCAAGTGACAAGCTAGAAGGATAGTTGAGGAAGGAGTATAAGAAGCTAAAGAAGATATATCTATCTATCTATATATACATATTAGCTGCATAGTTCTTACATCTTTGACATAGTGTACATGTAGTGTGGAAGGGGGAGGGGTGTATATGTAAATCTACAAGCATGGTTTTGTTTGGTTTTATTTGTGCAAACTCTGTTTTTATCTTTCTTTGTCAACACAAATAATTTTGGTTTGTGGTATTGCACATTGTTGCACTCCAACTTTCAATATGTGAAGTCAAAGATATGTTATTATAATGTTTATTAATTATTATACATGTATTTTATTTAAAAACTACTACATATTATAAAAATGAATAAGTTTGAGGTTAAAGGAGTGGGAGTGGGTGGACTATAAATGCTCTTTCTTGATTTTGCCTCTTTGGTTGGGCCTACCAAGAAAGAATTAGGAAATAGAAAAAAAGGCCCACAAGAACCAAATAATTCAAAAATCTAAGTAAACATGAAATTGTTTCACACTTCTACTGTCCTTTTTCCTATCTTTTATAAGTTGAATGTCAAAGATACTTGCTTTTGACTATGAACAGAATTAGGTTATGTTATTTTGAATTGAATCGAGCTGAACTCGAGAGTCGAGAGTCAAGACTCTCTGATTTTCTATTCGGTTATTGATTTCGGTTCGAGTTGTGGTAATCGGTTAACGACACTATGCTTTTTCGATTTGGTTGGAAACTAAGTAAAACTATGAAAAACTAAGCTTATGTATTTGTGTAAAGGAAATGCTACAATGCCTTTTGAAGTAGGTGTAATTATTTTATCATTTTGACTCTGGCCTAATTATTATTTTGGAATAAATTAGAGTGTGATTAGTGGAACAAGACAAGATAAGATGGGTTGCCATGTGCTAAGTATTAATTAACTAATTAATTTGAGGGACATAATTATTCCGTATTTAAATATTTAAATTTATGATCAGATACCAAGCTTCATTTATTTATTAATTTCCGTACTACATGGAGAGATTTTGCTAATATTGTCACAAGGTGTGTGGAGTATTTTGCTTATTTATCAAAGTGATCAGTGACAAGAGTATCTAAATATATCACACATACTTTTAGTGTAATTCGAAAATGGGAAAATCAACTTATTTTGTCTTATTATTATTTTTGTATTAATCGAATTCGAAAGATAGTGAAACTGAATCGGAAAAACCGGAGAGGCAGTAACCGTTGGGACTAAGGCTGCAAACGAGCTCAAAAAATGCTCGAATCGTCGAACTCGTTTAAATTTTTATCAATCATACTCGATTCGGCTCGACTCATTTGCAGTATGATTTTAATTGATTTTTTGTTATTTTGATCTCAACTACATATTACACAATATTATTATTATTATTATTATTATTATTATTATTATTATTATTAGGGGGATTTTCAAAAAAGGTAAAGATCTTACTCTAAAACACACATTAAGACCAATGTTTACACTATTTGTAAAAAAACAAGAATTACCCAAACAACCCTTTTAGTTATTGAAAAAACCAATTTTTTACACTACGTGTATCTCTTAATTGTTTGGTATTGAATATACCAAATTAAAGCGTAACCGGCCATAAAAAAACATATTAGACACACTACCAAATTAAAGCGTAACCAATCTTTCCATAAAACCGGAAACCAGCCATAAAAAACACTACGCATACACTGAAAAACCGAAACGTAAAATCTCAATTCCTTGCGCCTTTCTGTGATCTCTCCGGCAGCGTTGTCGTCTTTTTGGGTCTCTTCTCAAACCTACTAGGTTCTCGCGTTAAGGTAAGTGTTCTCGATTTAGTATCAATTGCTAATTCATGGCTTAGTAGATTTTATAATCAATTTAGGGTTCTTCGATTTAGAGTTTAATTATACCCGAATTATCACTTTAAATGTTTGAGTTGACATAGTGTACTTCCAGACGTGATCGCATGTATGATTTAGGGTTCTTGAGAAGTTGTTTTTGAAAATCACCTTAATTTTGTTCTTGAGTTTTTTTTTTGTAACAGTAGTAATATCTCATGAAGTTCAGTTTTGATCCAATGACATGATCAGAAACTGTTGTGGGTGTGTTATTCAATGGGGAAAAAAGAAAAGGCTTTATCTGATATTGACGAGAATATAGCAGGCTGAAAGATTTTACTCCTTGTGAGTACACTGTACGCGGGATTAAGACTAATATCACCATCACATTTGTAATGTGGCTTAGAGGGACTATGTGATGTTACACTACATCAGTATTTACCATTCGTTTTCACAGTAGTATATACCAGTGATTATGGGGGAATTGAATCTGTGTACTTGTTGAAATTATTGCATGTGGGTCTTTAATTGAAATTCATCTATATCTGGACCGGAAGTACAATCTCCACAAACTATGGTTTTGGTTGTATGTGCTTGTTTCAAGTTATTCCGGCATTGTTAAAAATAGTCTTCATCCCTTTAAAAATTATTGTGCTTTTAAATGTTGTAACATATCATATTTTTGCACTGAAACTATAAACAATTGGACATTAAAATACCTTGAACTAAACAAGAAAGTTTTGGGTTCATGATTGTGGTTAATATTTGATTTTCCAACTAAATACGGTTTGGCTTAGTGTAGTTTACTGTACAAGTAGTATAGCCATCTTTTTTGGTGGACTTCATTTTCCATGTTGAAAAAAAGAAAAACATCAGCAGCATAAACACTTTTTCAAATCATGGCTAGAATTATGGAGGATTAGCGTGCATCAAAGATCGATAATTGTATATCTTTATTTGTCGGGGTGCTCGATATTTTTTGTCTATTGTCGAAGATCGTAGTCGTGTTGTTTGGTTGCAAATAAGTGTTGTTTGGTTGCAAATAAATTAAATGTTGGTAATTGTCAGTTTGTTTGTTGCAATATGCTGAAAATATTTAGCATCGGCCCAACCAATGTTATGGTAATTTAGAACACATGAAGTAGGTTGATAGTTTACAAGCAAGTGTTATTAAAAGTATAATATACAGTAGTTATATTGTGTTCTTAAACATGACATCTAATTTTTACAATATTTATTTCGGATTCAGAAACTATTACTTACACTGTACAACTCATGTGCAGTGTGGATGATAGTTCTGAATGGGCATAGTCGTGTAATAGTGTACGAACAAGCAATTTAATAGCTTAATAGTTAGACTTACTTAAATCTGGTCGGAGACATAACACATATTAGTCCCATATTTAACAAGTATTTATGATCATCACGGGGTGCCTTGATAAACTATTACTTACACAGTGCTTTCTTGTGCAGTGTAGATGGTAGTTCCAAATAACTATTGCTTGACGACTATTTTACGAACAAGCAATTTAATACGTTAAAGTGTAACACTTACAAAAATTTGGTCGGAGACATAATAACTATTAGTCCGAAAAGTTAAACCATAATTACGGGGGTGTCTTGTCCATGCTTATTACTGGTTTCATAATACTTGTAAGAATCTATTATATACACTACACTTATATGGTGCAGTGTAGTTGATAGTTATGAATGCATAAAGTGGTTTAATAGTTTACGAACAAGTAATTTGATAGCTTAATAGTTACACTAACTAAAACATGGTTGCGTAGATGTGCATTTGAGCAATAAGGGAGTGGAAGAGGTGATAGATTTAGTTCATGTGTGTTGCCAATGGTGAGTTATGTGTATGAATAAATAGATATAATTCAAGTTGTGTGTTTGATTTGATAGATGAAATACATGTTATCCCTATTTGTTCTGAATTTCATGTTATGTGTATATTATCAAAGTGTGGTTTTGCAGATAGTGTTAATGTTTATTTAAATCTTATAGTTCACTAGCTAGTTTGTACTGTGACTTAAAATTTATTTAGTTTACTAACTAATTTGTGTTGACTAGTGTTTACTAAATCACTCGTCTGTGCAGTGGGAAGCGACTCTTGCGGGAAACAACCAAGTATTCAGTGGACTCGTCCAAGGGAGATAACTAAAAAAACCGATATTCGATACTTTCATGTATAGCACAGATAAATATTGGTAAGTGAGATGATTTTATTCGTTTTTGTGCAATGTATCTTGTAGTTCAAAATATATGATCTATACTACTAGGTTACGAACAAGTATTGTCTATGTGTAATAGATTACTTCCGAACACTATAACAACACTGTAACCCTTCTGGTAGTGTATTTTCTATTAGTTCAAAAACATAATAGCTTGAATACATGTCTGCTGGACAACTCTTACGTAATGATTCAGGTCCCTTTCCAAAATCTACTACTTACACTGGTTAGATTTTTTCTATTTTCAAGAAAACATAATACCTTAAATTACTTGTTTGGACCACTCTTATGTTTTGATTCAGTTCCTTATTCAAAATGTACATCATACAACTCATCTCTATTAGGACATTGTATATGGTAGTTCAAGATTATTCAACTATACTAATAGTGTACGAACAAGTATTGTCTATGTGTAATAGATTAACTCTGAACACTATAACATACACTGAAACCCTTTCGATAGTGTATTTTCAAGTTTTTAATGAGTTCCTGAACTACATCTAATTACATGGCAATCTTATGCAGCTAGCAGTCGAGAATTTTGAAACAGTGGCAATGTATTCTTTATTATTTGAGCTTTTGTACGACTATGTCGGGAGCGCGCATCTAATCATGATTCTGATAACGCACAGAGAGAAACACCACTTCACGCTCTTAACCTTTGACACTGTGATAAAGTGTTTTTTCGACTATGACTCTATGTCCTCAAGGCGATCAAGTCATGGAGAATGCTTTAAAGAGGCAGAAATCATGGTATACATAACTAATGTATCATTTTATAGAAAATATATATATATATGTTTCAATCTGAACAATGTACAGAATAGTTTGTATAATGAGAAATCTTCTGAGGGTCACAAAATTGTAATAATAAAGAGTTGACTTTTGAGATTTATTTTACTTTAAGAAGACATTTGTCATAATAGTTGGTGTTGTGTTATTCCATAACATGTACTGGGTTGTCAAGAGTAGTTAGTAATTCAAAAGGCAGATGGTGGAATAATAGTTTACGTACAAGTGTTTAATAGCTTCAGAGTTAAACTAATTATATTTTGGTACAAGTAGACTATTTGACACGAACATGTGTTTTAATAGCTTAAGTTATACACCACACCAAGAATGTAAAGTTGAAAAAACACAACCAAGAATGTAAAGTGTCATCAAAAGAAACCACATAATATCTTTCACCGTGCTTAAGTCATCACACTTTAATCACAAGTATTGCACTTTCCGTAGCAAACTGTGAACTAACCTCCTGCATATCTACACTAGTATGAGCCTCAAAGAACATTTCACTTATTGTCATCCGCATATAAAGGTTGATACAAACTTGAAGACCAATAACATATCACTACAAACAACGGGGTAGAGCCTGTCACGAAAAAACGATAAAAAATATCCAACCAACATAACATGTATCTAGCTTTAAAATTATGAAACAAATCGGAAACAATGCAAACTACTACAACAAAAAAGGGAAAGCATTTGCTTGAGGAGAGTGTTCACAGGGCCTAGCATTTGCTTCCTCCGCCATCAAATATATTCGCTGCAATCAAGATATCACAACCACCAGTACGAAAACAATCGATCCTCGTCCCCGGCTCGGCCTGGATGGCCTTATCCTCGCCATCGCTTGCCTCCTTTTCCTAATCCTCACGACCGAAGACGGCAGTGCCAATGAAAGCAGCGAGTCCCATCTCGACAAACCGTCAAGGAAGAGTTCGAAAGAGGCTCAGAATCTTATCTTCAATCCCATCGGCCCTTATCCTCTTTCTGCTCGGTGTAGTCTGGTGTTTCATCCGTGACCCTTCCATTTGCAACGACATTAAATTTGGCCCGTTGAAATTTCACCTGAGAAGACTTCAAGATCAGATTCTTACGCGGCGCGGTCCCACAGATCTCCTGTCCGTTCTGAACTCCGTCATCACGGTTTGTAGGCTCTCTAGCGACCTGTTTCCCGACACCGAGTTATCAGCCACTTCTGTATCGATTAGCGTTGGTCATGAATCTGGTCGGGTGTTGGTTCGAGGGAAGGTCTGGATTGTCTGTGGTGTTTCTCGAGTTGTGGAAACTGGCGCTAGCTAGGGTTGTTGTTTGTGAACTCCTTCATCCAGAGTATTTGATTTACTATTTAAAGAGTAGCATTTGATTTGTAATTAAGATAACTACACACTACATAAAACAAAACGTAAAAAATAAATGGAAAATATAATTAATATAATACAAAGGTTAAAATAGACAAATCAAATTTGAAAAACTTACCTAAACTATGAATACAATTAATATAAATACATTAAATTATATATATACAATAAATTAATTACCTTTTTTATTAAGAAGGTAAACTAAAATACTTATTTTTAAATCATAAACCCATTTTAATTTTTTCTCTAAATTACTCTTATTATTATTATTGTTGTTGTTGTTTACTATATGAGTGATAGTTTTTTCATGCAATAATTTGCCAACTATTAGTTCAAAACAAAACATATTCTCAACACCTTAATAATAAATTTATGATATTCTTTGCTTTCAAGCAATGTTATTCCCAAAGTTAATTAGAGCCAACAGCTAAAGATGTGAGATCTCTAGCTACATATTTATAAGTTATTAGTAAAGTTTTTGTAAACATCAATTTTGAATTTAAAACAAAGTACTTAGATTGGTGACAAATAATAATAAGTTGATGATTATATTTTTTTTTTATTACAAGACAAAGTTCTTGGTATAATTATTATTTCACTTCAACCCATATATAACCATAAAATGGAAATCCAAGTTTTAATTTGCATGAAAATTGGAGTGCACTACAAGTTGATTAAAATGGACATTTTAACTTGGCCACTATAGCTAACTTATATTGTGTGACCTTGGGGTCAAATTTCAAAATTCAGCTTTCTTGGGGAGTCATTTAGTAAATAAACAAAGGAACCCTCGCAAGTCACAAGAAATGTAAATTCAGATATTTTATGATTGTTTTTTTTTTTGAACTTCAATTCATCAGACATCATATGACTTATTTCAACATATATCATTCAAAACAGCTTGAGATAGAGTGTAATCGAAACCTCGTTGACGTCAAGACATAACGAAAAATCTAAAAAAAACGACGAAAAGAGAATAGATATAATAGTGTTATTTAAAGCATGGCCCATTCTGAAAAGCATCATATCAACCTCCAAGACTCTAGCTATAAAACAGACTCTAACACTTTGAAAAAACAACACAAAATCAAGATCACAATGGCTTCAATTCTTCCAAACAGAGTTTTGACAGTACTTTTGTTTCTAACTTTCTTAGTCTCGTTTAAGACGACGAACGCAGCCGTTCACAACATCGTTTGGACACTCAATGCCAACGTCGATTACAAGACTTGGGCTCTTGCCAAAACCTTCCAACTTGGTGATATCATAGGTCTTTTTTTTCCTCCCTCTTCATATATTTATATATAGGATTAGGAAAACAAAACCTTGAAGTGTTTTTTCCTTATGTTTTTTCAGTTTTTACTTACAACCCAAAGGTTCACAACGTGATGCGAGTCACTCATGCCGAGTACAGAGCATGCAACGTCTCCTCCCCAATGTCAACTTACAGCACAGGCAACGACTCGATCATCATTAACGGGCCGGGCCACCACTTCTTCGTGTGCAGTGCACCTGGACACTGCGAGGCCGGGCAGAAAGTTGATATCAACGTGCTTCGGGCCCCTTTGGTGGGGCCCGGCCCGTCAGGATCTGTGCCTTCTTCAGTTGCCATGGATGGAGCGCCTGCACCTTCTCCTAGCGGTGCTGCTCCGACTGTAATTTTTAAGTTCGGATTGATTGCACTACTTTTGCAGCTACTGGTTTTGTTTGGTTAACCTTAATTCTGCAAGAACAATTAATAATAAGCCCTATGTGTGGAAGTGTTTTTTCTTTTCGATTTTCAGCTCATAATAATTTCAGAAAAGGAATGATAACGTTTAGAACTTAAAACTGTTATGAAAATGAGAGAGTACAATCATTCAAAGATTAGCTCTACAAAACAGAGTACAACCTAAATTATCATTTTGCCAAGTATGAATAATATAATCACAAGTCACAACTTTTATTTAAAAAAAAAAAAGTAGTATCTCAATAAACAAAGAGGCATCATTACTATTCACTACTAATACTACCATTCTTTTAGACATGATTACAGCAAAGTACAAGTTAAAGAGTGTATCATTTCTCCGAATCTAATACCTAAATTTTCCCCAAGTGGAAAGGGAAAAAAGAATAATGATAATAATAATACTAATATTAACACACTTGACGAGATACCTACATATAACCAAACCCATAAAGACCACGAGATAATAAGATTCAATGATCCTTCTAAGAGTTAATGGAGGGAGCTGCAAAAAAACTCATCTTCAATGTGTTAATATCCAAATCACACCAGAAAACCATCGAGCAATGGTTGTTCAGCAGCTGCCTTCCTCCTCCTAGGCGTCCTTCTGTCATCTTGAGGATCCCTACAATAGCAGAAAACAAAAGTGAGTTGTTTTGAAGTCTGGATAATTCTAGAAAGTTGAATCAATTTGAGCTATCTCAACTCAATAAGTTGATCAAGAAAAAAATTATGAGATGAACAAAAGCAAAATATCACGTTTGTCTCACGTTTTACCGACATTAGCAAACTCACGCCAAGTCAAACTTACGATTTGGATGAATGTAAAATGGAGAAGAAGCTCGTGGAGGTCAATGTAATTTTGAAACATCCATTAATAAATAATTATACCCCAAACTTCAGGGTAGTTTTTGTAATTAGTCCGATATCAGGATCACAGGTAAAAAGCAAGCAGAGAGACCTTACACTGGTGGATTGAAGCTCAACAGCTGATGTATCTTCATTATCCTAAAGGTAGGAGCCAAAATACGAATATTCAGCTCATAAAATTTATCACAATTGAATAGAGAGAAGTGTAAGTGTAAATGATGCAATACCTCTATTAACAGATCCTTTCTTGAGATTATTCCAACAACACGAGAAGCATGGGGTACAACAAGTATATGCCTCAGCCCTAATTGCCGGAATAGATTATATACCTGAATCATCGTCATGTGGTGATGTTTAATAAGCAATTTCATGATAAGATCAAATATAGGGATAATTACAAAAATTTCATCTGTCATTTATCTTTCAAATAGTGTTTGAAGGTGCAATTTGTCAAAATAGAAATACTCAAGGGAGGATTCCTGATTTTGCAATAAATCTTTTTTTCGTAACTAAGCGAACCACGAATAGTTTTTGTATTTAACACTAAATATATAAAATAAAATAGGTGATAAAGTTCTGTCACCTTTGTTAATGACATATCTTCAGGGACAACATAAGGAGAGGGGTTTATAAAAGGTGCGAGGTCGATGTACATTTCCAGGTCATCTGGGGTTAGGTGAATGTCATCTATAGATAACCCCTTACTAGAAACAGGCTTAACGAATTCTGTGAGATTGTGCCTGCAATATGACAATATGGACAACCAACAAATTATAAGTCTTCTTTTTTGTGCAACTAAACGTTAAACAGAGGTCGTATAACTTTTGTTCCTTATTTTTATACCTGATTGGCACAGGCCCGTCTCTTGAATTAAATGGCATTGGACTGTGCTGAAAATCAACCTTTGACTGCAAAAGCACTAGCAAATGACTGCAAGAAGGAAACCATGATTTTCAATTTTCATGTTAATTTCAAAATAAAACAAAAAAATCCCGACAAAAAATGATTGTCATGTTAATTACAAAAACAACTGAGATTTTTTTTTTCTAGCATTTATAATATAACCCCCTTCACAAGGCCAAAAAAAAAAATCAGCCATTCATTTATAAAAAAAATCTACATTAAGCCCCTAAATTGCTAAATTTCAACAAATAAAACCCCGGCTGTTATCTAGTTTTTCCTCGGTAAGGATTGAGGTTCCGTTTTTTTATTAGTAGTTGAGTTAAGTTATCTCCTTTAAAGTCTAGCTAAACTAATGCCGCTGCCATGGACAACGAATTGAATGTTCTCTTAAAGAATTGCTTTGGAAATTAACCAAAAACAAATTCTAAAAGCTAATACATACCTTCTTAATATGAGGCCGATAACAAGCGTCTCTCCACTTCTCGTGTGATCAATGACCTGGAAGGCAATATATAAGAAATATATATTTCAGTAAAGCTTTCTCAGATAGGCTTAGAACTAAAGAGCAAACATGATACTGCACACTTACAGGGAAACCGTTATGATTGTTGCTCCTCAAAATAGAAAGTACATCCACAACCTTCACAACACGTGGGAAATAGACAACCTAGAAGCACAAAGAACAAATTAACTAACCAAAATTCAGGCCCACGTCACCTATCCAGAATCAACACACGGTCACACACACACAGAGACTAATTTTCCTTTCAGGTAAGTGTTTCAGGTAAACAATCTCCAGCATAAAGAAAAAATAATAATATGCCAATATCTCAAACCTGTTGATGTCCACTAGCCTCCTTTGCAGTCATATTACGCATTTGGTATTTTGGTCTCGACTCCAGTAAAGGAATGCCTCTTAGTCGGGCCTGCTCCTCATAAAGGCCTTCATTGAAGGCATCACCAACAGCCTACAGAGAAACAATACTTTTGAAGCTTAATATATGGCCAACATAAAGAAGAGGAAAATAAACATATTGACTTTACACCATTGATGGATTTTTTGCGTATTTCTTTACAAAGACGTACATATACTTTGGTGTGAAGGAAATTCAAATAGTTTTATAAAACATTTTTATTTTTAACAAGTTAAATCTTAACTACAAGTCTATATCACAGTATATGTTTCAAAGAGTATCATACCTTTGATATGAGAAGAACCAGCATGATAAGAGGCAGAAACTTTAAGTTATTTGAAATCTCAACCATAATCACACAAAGGGAGACAGTCATTCGCATGGAGCCACCAAGAAAAGATGCAGCCCCTAACAGAGCATATCTGAATACCCATCAGCAAAAAAAAATTATCTCATTATCATACAATAGGATAACATATAGAAATCAGTAATAAAAACCGTAAAGTATATCAACACAATTATTTGAGGCTCAAAATGAACTTTTATAATAGCAGACACTCGAAATAAAATAATACTCTCTCCGTCCCACTGCAAATTTTAGGTTTTCCATTATGGACGTCTCACGGAATAGTTAACTTTTCTTAAAATGGGAGTATATAGCAAACCAAATGAAATTTATGGATCTACATGATATAATGTAGACACATTAAATACAAGAGGAACAAAACAGAAGAGAATAAAACTACAGAAAACTCATGAAGAAGAGGGAAAACGGATTAAGGAACAGCTCAATACTTTATTGGTTGTTCCAAGGGCAAGGGTTATGGAAAAAAAAAATTTGGAAAAGAATGAGCATGGGGACTCACGTTCCTTCTTCAATATTTGGCTTCTGGTAAAAGCTGACGACAAACATGCCAACAAGCCGCCCATAAGTTGAGCCAATCATTATGCCAGGAACAAATTGACCAGCTGGAACAGCAGTGCCAAAAGTGAGCACTGCTAAAGAGTAAAACATAACCTGAGCACGAAACACCACAAGAAAAATTCGCTTATTCGCCTCTATTGGGAGTATTAACAATAAATAATTGTAGAAATTCATTTATTGTTTTTGCATAGAAATATTCTAGGCAACAGAAAATCACTTGCAGCCTTGACTATCCCATCCCCAAAATTGTTATGTAGAATTTGTCAATTAACATGTGCTTACAATATATTAACACCAGGCCCAATAGTTTAGTTCAGTGTGTGAACACACATAGTATTTGATAACAATAATTGCACTCATGGTAAAAGAATGATCTAAAAGGTAACAATACCAAAAATGTCAGTAGGCTCTGCGCACTAAATTCATGAATTGTTTTCGCACTGAACAAATTTCTGATGGCATCGTCCTGCAACAGAAATAATGCATTAACAGATACCGCATTATAAATACCATAAATGAATATGAAGCTAATTTCAATTTTTGTGGACCTGAGTATTGAAGAATATGGTTGCAAGGTCATTGTATTCCCTGTTATCACAATAGAACTGCAAAACATAAAAACCAAGCACAATTATCAAATATATCTGGAATAACAAAACAGCAAGTTTGATGAATCAAGCAAAATATACAAATAAACTGTCTAAATTTTGTGTTTATTGCCAAGTTTCCTAAAATGTACAATAAGAACTAAATAAGAAGAAACACCTGAGGAATCTTACATTGACATAATTTCCGTACATCCCCGGGCGACGAGGACATTCAATACCAGAATTAGCATCTGCCTCGGGGCAAGGGGTGCACTTTCTAAAAAGTGGCAATCCAAATGAAATTATAGAGGTTATCAAAGAAACAATACACACTTCAATAACCTACAATACGGGAAAAAAAGTCAACATATAGTTTATACCATGGGAGCCAAATCATAATTATTTCACTTCACGAATTTACCTTGACACGATTTCCTCTCTTGTGCAAATAATTCCGGCGCCAGTAAGCTATGTAGAATGTAAGCTGGTTGAAAAGTGCTCCTGCACAGCAAATAAAGAGACATTCAAGCACAATCGTATATATCAGCTAAATCATCATTCTAGAAATTATTCATTATTTTTAAAAAACACACATACCTAGAAGACCCCCGATAACACCAATGACTGCCATTGGCAGCAACTCCTGAAATGAGTAATCTTCTTGACCACTAAACAGATTTTTGGTTAAAATGCAACCAATGACTGCAATAATTGTTCCAACATGGGGGTAAAACTGAAGTAAAGGTTCAGATTGTCGTACCCTGATATATCCCATATGATAAAGCCTCCAGAGCCAAAATGTCCACACTTTCCGCTTTTACACCATCCCATTGCCGTACGTACAACAACACCCACGATGGCAGATGTAAAGAAGACACGCCACATAAGCTGGCTCCTCCACCTGAAATGGGAATTAAAAAAGAACAGCATTTAGTGTACTCTTCAGGTTGTTAGAACTTCTATATTTCTGTATAGTTTTAACATTCTCTTTCACTTCTACATAATTTGTAGAATTTAGTAAAAAATCCAATAACATGTATCACTCTATTTTTCCTTTCCTCTTTGAGATTTTCAAGCCACTTCATTGACTCAAGTGGTCAACTCTACCTAATGCTAACTTGACTGGCATTTGATGTATGAGGTGGTGGTTCCAGAAAGGATTCAAGAGCAGAAAAAGGATATAAAGATGCAAAGATTAAAAATACTGTATCCCAAATACTAAAATAAAATACTTCTTCACTTTAAACAAAACTTACCATGATGTTACCTCTTCTAGTGCAAACAATACACCACCAACCGGAGCTCTAAAAGCAGCAGCCACGCCTGCTGCACATCCACAGGTTACCTTGTTCAAAAAATTAAACTCATAAAAAATGAGCAACCCTCAGAGGCCTAATCACCTCGCTCACCACAATAATTCATCAATTGTTAAATCTTTTTCTTTTTTCTTTTCCTTTTTTTTTGTGGTGGTGGTCAGACTTGCAATATATGATAAACGTGCAGATTATATAAAAGATCTAGAAAGCATGCAAAGAGATAATAAGACGCGTAAATGTCATGTTCTCAGCTGACTTTTGAAACATAGATATAGTAGTAATAAGCAGAAATATCTACAAAAACTCCATCGCATGTTTGTGTATGCAGTCTTAAACCAGGTTTTTAAAATGAATCAAATGCTACGAGATATATGTTACGGTTCCATATCCAGACCCAAAAGAATAATACCACCAAGTTTACAAACAATTCATGAACTCAAACAAGGAAAGTACTATGAGCTTATGCTGGCACTTATAAAAGTGGCACTAATAGCTTAAAGGAGTTGCAATATGTAACCTCGCGATAAAAATCATATGTAGCAATGAATATAAAGGCACAATGAAGGGGTAAAAAGAACACAAATTCTTAATAATAGTAAAGGGAAACCAACTCGATGTATATTTGAAAGGTTCAAGATTGCATTACTCACAAGATCACGACGATCTCGCTCACTCGTAAATATCTGTAGCCATCTTGAACGAAGATGATATTTTGTTGAACCACCCTGTAGGGACAATTAAAAATGGACAAATTAATAGAGATAGATTAAAAAAAAGCCACATTATTACAAAAAAATTGTGTCGTGTGACAGTTACTCGCAAAGTCACAGCAATTTCTTAGCAACCATATATTATTATTTTACAGCGCATCAGATCATTTTTGTAACATGTCTTTACAACTTACTTGACCAAGCAACGAAGCAATACAAGCACCGATATGCACAAGTGGACCTTCTTTACCAAGAGCCAAGCCGCCTCCCACAGACCCAATGCTACCAAAAATCTGTAAAGAGTAGCAAATTAGTTTGTAAAACAATCATATGTAAAAAAAATGTAGAAAGAAAAAAAAGACACCAAACCTTTCCTATTAGGGTTCTGAACAAAAGTATACCATGTGTGTCGATTCCTGCACAAGTTTGAACAACCGTTCGAATTATCTTAACAAGAAAGGCTCATATTATCAATCAATTTGTAAGTATATATAAAATTTAAACCTCACCATTTAAATAACCCTTGATTTCAGGAATTCCTGATCCCGCGGCTGCTGGTGCAAATTGAGTGACAATATATACAGAAGATAACACTAAAGCCAAGTTGATGAGTGTGTAGACCAAAAATCCGGCAAAGTACGACCTCTGAATTATATTGAAAGTCAACGAGTACTTCCATCCCGCAAAATTTTCAACAGAAATATTGATGCAAACAGCAGCTAATGCAGTGCCTGAATTTAATATTGCGACAGTCAATAAACAAAAAAAGATGAATCATGAATGTGAAGATCGCTATATCTTTGAAACTTACCGACTCCGATAAGCAATGCCAAAATCCATTTCACAACCACACTGTAAGCCATATAAAGCTTCCCCCTCTTCGCCTGCGATTTTAAAATACCAACCGAAAAAACAACAAAGTAAATCGTCTGTTAAGAACAACAAAAGGAAATAATAAAAGCAAATATAGATCATCTAACTACCGTAACATCTAAATTCAGCTAGTCGGGCTATAAAAAAAACAAAAAACAATCATTGGCAACTGATGATCTGAAATGCACCTGCTCTTGTCTGTAGGCCAAATTCTCAATAACTTCATAGTCGAGGCTTTCGACAATACTTCCGTCGCTCTTTTTAGACCGGCCGAGCTCATCGAGAGAAGACCCGCCATCCGCCTCCGTCTCCGATTCCGGCAGACGCGACCATAACAGCTTCGCCGTCTCCTTTCCATTATGCAAATGATTCGACAACATATTCCTTTCGCTCGCTCGCTCGATCCTCACTCTCTATTAATACATAACGTATATGAAATCTCGCAAATTCCGATCAATCAAAACCCTGATTAAAACTTCCGAATCTAAGAGAGATTCCAGGAGAATCAATCGCCCCTAAGACCGAAAAAGAAAATCTTGATTGCGAATCCGAATTGAAATTATGGAAATCAACAGGCCCTCGCTGATCAAATCAAAAACCCTGTAATCCAAAAATATCCTTGGCTATGAAGAGCGAGTGCGAGACGGTCGGTTGATGCAAAAGGGTGATTTGGGAAAATATTGTCCAAATAAAATTAAATTAATTATATGTAGTACTATACTATATATAATGAAATTTATTTTATTTTAAAATTGTATAACAATTTTTAGGAAACCATAGAGATTTAAATTTTAAATACAAGCATATATTGGGTGTTTTGGAGCAATTACCAAATACTAGATTTTAGATGTAAGCATTAATGAAAGATCTCTTGATGGATCATCTCCCTCCCACAATGTTTACAAATGTAATTTCTTATAAATGTTGGGGTCTTTATGAAATATCCATCTAGTGAGTTTTTCATTTTCTTGTAAATTATCAAATGAGAACCAAGACTGAAGATTGATAACACTAGAGACATAATAACATTATCAAGATAAAACCATTTCAAAATACAGTGAGTTGTATATAAAAATGTATAATATTCGTGTAATCCGTATTTTCTCTACAAAAAACATACAGAGACGCATCGTTGATCCTCAGTCAATCACGACAATTGCTTCAAATATAGAATTCTACGATGATTTGAGACTCGGAAACAACAGGCCCCCCAGTAACTTGGTTATAATTGCTGTCACGATATCAGACTACACATCGTCTAGAATAGTTCCATTAGTTGATGTGCAACATCTGCAAACAGACAAAAGTGTTAGTACTAAGGAAGTGATCGCACAGACATTTAATCCAAGTTTATTTTCCTCGTATATTTAGTGCAAACATTTTTTCATGGTGCTAAATAAGTTCTTAAGAGCAATTTTGTTGAAAAGAATAACTTCATAGTGTTTGTGAATGGAAGCTGAAGTTGAAATAAGTTATAGAAAGCAACAAATAAAAGTGCTTGTTACTTTATTTGTTTGTAAAAGTTGAACCAGAAATAGGATAAGAAATCTGTCGATTCTGATTTAAGTTTTGCAGAACAATAAGAACTTGGAAATCACAAACGGTACAAAAACTACCATCTATTTTCAGCTAATAAGACGCTGAGAAACAAAAAATAACATATAAAAATAAAAATGCAAAGGCTTACCCTTAAGGACAGATGGTGTCGTATGGAAATCCTGCCAAACATTATGGCATGAATCAAGATTCAAATTTAAAATTTTGGCAGCAAGGTAAGCTGCACCCGCAGCTATCTGGTGAGGCTTGAACTGAAGCCAAAGTGAGCTTCTAAGCCTGCAAAAAAAAAAAGTCGCGTTCAGAAACGTTACAAAGAAAATCATCACCGTATTACCACTTATAATAAAAGTTTCACAACAACAAGAATTAAACTTACATGGTCTAAAGCTGATGAATGTAATTTGCCATATTAATCACACAAAAAAGATCATGAATGGAAGTTATATTGCATGCAACAAACCGTCATTTCAAGTAGGAAATAAAAAAAAGCTAGTAAGATAACAATAACACATTGTTTCCCTTACCGACAAATAAAGCAGCGACCCTGATGGAAAAATCCAAGACTCTTCTGCAATATGTTGATTGAGCATACCCTAATATATAATATATTAATATATGTAGTACACCGTCTATAATTCGGACCTTTCAAGACCCACCTTTGCTGCCACAATGTACAACCGTGTTGTTTTAAATGGGCATAGAAGCCCAGGAACACATTGAAGGCAACATGCAAGTTTCGCGCCCTTAGATTTACTGAAACAGATATTGACTTCCCTCCACATCTTTACTATAGATATTAAAATTATAGTAATATATATTTGTATAAATAACTGATTCGTTTCTCTTTTATTTTTTTTATAATTTATACAATCCCATAAAAAGACACCATCCTTGCCAGTGAAAACCTCAAAGATATACACCGAGATTCAGAAGTTTAATTGGCAACCTTCAAGATGGAACTCTTTTCACCCATAGGAAAGAAAATGAAGTCGTCATAAAATAAAATAGTTTAGTGCCACATCTTGTGATATAAGATAATAATCTGGAGGGATACCATAGATCCATACATATTTTTTTTCTTTGAAAATAATGTTTACAAAAAGAACCAAATGAAGGGCAATAACTGTTTATTTGAAAAATGGATGGTTACAATATCATAATTCTTTCTGAGTTTGGTCCATAATAGAAAATAATTTCACATTGTTTCAAATTGTGATAAATCCAACTATATATATATATATATCCTCACCCAACCCAAATAAATAAAACAGAGACAAGCAATCACGGTCACCGCCATTAACTAGTCTCATATCTCACTAATCACTACACCAAACTTCTATAAAGCCACGGCCACCACACCAAGGTGGTTGCCTCCAGCACCTATTTGTAACTGTTTCTAGCAGCTAACAACTCCACCTAAAACATATAGACGTAGAAAATAATCTTTAAATATTATATAGCCTCATGCAGATTTTAAAAATCGAGCATTTGTGTCCTGCATTATCTAACCAAAAGAAATGAATGATCAGGAGGTTACCTATCTGGGATATACAAGACTAAATATAAACATTGTGATAAGGATAATGAAATTGCTTGATACTCAATCACAATATGCTCCTATTAATGTGCAGAGGAAGACACGAAAATGGTTACCCCTCCCCCCATCATTCTCACCACAATGTCAGAATACCCAATATTTGAATCAGATTCATCACAAAAAATTGTGCAAAGAATAAAATGCACAAAAGACACCATCCTATACTCCTGTTCGGCATTTGAGAACAGTCAGTGCTATGTTTCCTTTACGAAAGGGTAAGAAAAGAGTATATGAGAAAAGACTGAAAGCCTAGCTATTCAGGTTTAGTACCAGATCTCCACAAAACGAGTTTGAAAGGCATAACACCACATGTGGCATGGTGGAGGAGGGAATGAAGGATTTCTGAAGTGAGTATATATATGTAAAAGTTGGGACGGAAACTTTAAAGTGAGTGATGAAAGATAGCCAGTAGGGTCACACAGTGCATCTCATAAGCGAACACAGCAAATATCTAGCAAAATTCCCGAGCCTTTCATAGGCATACCATACCACGTGGAAATAAGGCGACCAGACAACATATTCCCACATAATAATTTCCATATGGACACAAATAAGGATGCTGAATGAGTGAATGGACTCAATTAATTTGAATCATCCATGAACTATCTTCTATTAGCCAATGGAGCATGTCATTAAGGTGTCAGCATGGAAAAGGCATCGCTAGTTCAACTTCAGATGAAAAACAAAACATTTGATCAACAGCACATCAACCGCCAGCTATTAATATCATAAGGGAGCAAGCTAATCCTCTATAGACCCTGCAATTATATGCCAATCCAAAACATCAATATATCATGCAATCCGAAAGAGCACTATGAAAGTAGCATGCAATTAAAGAGCAAAGAAGTCATAAGCTTTAATTATACTTATCCTACTCTCTGATTCTTGCAAGTGCTGGACTCTGTTGGCGATCAATAGATACAGCAATCACAACACTACTCTACCAGTATTACTGGTGCCACCAAGTACTCTATCAAACATATGGAATGGGCAACGCAGATTCGCACTATAAATTAGCACCTTGAGTGAAATACTTTTAAGTAATGGACTTACCCTTCACTGATTAAGCTCAATGCCAGATTCACCAAAGCGGACTGCGAAAAGCCTATTTTTTCAAGAGTTGATGTCAAAGATTCATACGGGTGCTGCACGCTTATCTCGAAATTTAAGGTTGTTAGAATCAGCTGCTCAGCCTCTATTATCCGCTCGCGATATTGCTCGAACCAATCCTGTTAGGGAAATGGTAAATCATATCAAAAGACATATCAACCACATGAGTAATATAATATTAGAAATTTTAATAGGAAAAAAGTGGGAAAGGTAGAAAAAATAGTCGAATCATGCACAGTTTTATACTCAAAGTGCAAAAAACGGCTTGAATGTATGAAACAGTTTTATTTTCCTTAAAGTGCCTTTGGAATAATCTGTACATCATTTATATAACTAAGACGGAACATTTAGAACTAGCCGGGGTAGATAATGTTACTACATATAACTAGGGTCAGAAAAGAATATGTTTTTGTTTTATATTAAAGAGATGGAAAACCAATACTATTAAAAAAGAGTAAAATATCCTTTGAAACTTGATTTGGTAGAGGTAGAATGGATGAGACCATTAAAAAATATTTATGTGCTTGTGCCAATTAAAAGATGCATGTGCTTGACTTTGAGAATTGTCATTGTGCATTGCTTTAATGATGAGATGTCATTGTGCATTGCTTTAAGAAGAATCTTACAATAGGGAGCATATAAGAGAGAACACAAAACTCCTGTCCGTGAAGAATTTCGGATGCCACCTTCAGTACATCATTAAGTGGACGGGATGTCTCCTCAGACTTTGAGGTGAGGAAAAGAGTGGCAGTAGCTATTAACTGCAGCAAATAAAAAGATCAATTAATTAGCTTTTGCATTGGAAGAGCAACACAATAACCAAAATTACTGGGTAGCAAATTTTCTTCAGCTCCCAATCTCATTGTTATTTGGAAAAAAAACTAGAAGTATAAATAAGTGAGGCTTACAAATCTGTCGTGAGAAGCATGAGACCGACGAACAAAGAAACGGTGGCACAAAACCATGGCAGTTCCAATAGTAGTCTGTGGTCTGCAAATGCAATAAAAATTTGGATATTCATAATATTACTCCACAAACAACTTAACATAAACTTCTTGCACAAATAAATTAATAGCTTACAGATCAAGTCGAACTCCAAGATTCTGAAGGAAGGCACAATATGAGTATCTCAGACGCGTTTCATGCAGCACATCAATCCCGTCTTTTCTTGAAGGAGAGCGTCTCTCTATCTCATCCCTCGACATAAAAATAACTTCTTCTTCATCCTCAAACTTTGACCGGTCCCGTTTGGAGGTAGTTGAAGCATAAGCACTTAAGAATTGGGGAGGTACATTTTGCAACTGATTAGCATGATTCTGAAGACCATTAGCATATATGAATTGTTGTTGATAAGGCCTTCCATTGGTTTCACAAGAGAAATCTGAGACCTTCCTCTTTTTTGAAGAAGGTAAAACTTCAGACCAGACACATTCATAATTGGGCCCATCCAGAAAGAAGTTTCTAGTGAGATCACAAGATGAACCATGATTGGTTGTGTAAAAATTAGAATTATAAAGGAAGCTGTCATAGTTCCCATTGTAATTAGCTGTGGCAGTTGCTCTCATGCCGCCCATTGTGCTGTTTTTACTGTGCGAGGAATTTCCAGCACTGTAAAAGTGACGGTAAGGTTGTGCAAGAGACATAATTCCTGTCCAATTTGTCAAAACGAGAAAATTTATGAGTTGCACTCTACATATTCAATCGCCAAACGGAAAGTAAATCAAACTCCAAGAAAATGACAAAAGAGATACACTTAAGATGTCAAAAACGTACTATTTTCTCCGAGACACATTCGCAAACTTACAAAACACGTAAAAGTCAATTACTTCGAATGTTACAGCAAGGCCCATATACGACATACCTCGATTCCAACCACTGATCAGAAAATCCTAAATTTCTCTCTATCTGATTAGCTTTTTAAACGGATCAAGCAGCTACCAGAAATAAAACTGATATTAATCCGCAAAACTATGATCACATTAGAGCAAAAATCAACGAGAAACTCCCACAAAAATCATCAAAATTACATTTTTCGATCCTCCCAAACATATGAAAACATAAATATATACATGTAATTGAAAAAAAAAGGCATCTTTATTTCAGCGGTTTAAATCAGAAAAGCAAAATCGATGAATTTTACCTCAACTGCAGGGACGCAGAGATCGAGATCTGACAGAATAATCGGCCGTGGATTGAAGTCGATACGGAATGAATGAAGAAATTTTTTAAGTTTGATTTGCGATTAGGGTTGGAACGCTGTGGGAAAAGTGGGGAAAGAGGCAAAATAATTACCCGTGAATTTGAGCAAGGAATATATTGGAATAAAGATGATTTTATCTTCAAGATTCAAACACACCAAGATTATTCTTTTGAAGAAACCAAAAAATAAAATAAATACCTTAAGTTATTCTCACCCGAATATACCTTTTTATTTATTGCTAGGGTGATTTTTATTTATATTAAAGATTAAGAGGGGTGTATTCGTTTAAGACTCTGCAGGATTTGTTTAGACTTTTAAAGTCTTGGGGTATTCAATCCGAATTTTCAAAAGTCAATTAAAATCTGGAGGTATTCAATACAGATTTTAAAAAGTCTATTAAAATCTACAGGTATTCAAAACTCAATAGACTTTAAAAGATTTTAAAAGTAAACAGATTTCTATGGATTTTAACTAAAAAATACAAAAGAACTCTATAACTTGAAATCTCTGGTAAATACATGAGATTTCTACTGATTTCAATTTTAATTGACAAATTAATTATTAAAAAAATAATAAAACTTAAAAAATATAAATAAACATAATAAAGTTAAAAAATATGAAATAGATAAAAAAAACCAATTAATTATTAAAAAAATAATAAAATTTAAAAAAATATATAAATAAACATAATAATTAAAGTAAGAAAACATAAAATATATAAAAAAAATCAAAAAATAATACTTATATTTTTTATATGCTTGATATATATATATATATAATATATATATATATGTATATATACACGCATTTTATGATAGATGGAAAATGAGATGGATGTATGACAATGAACTCATGGAGAACATATGTTAATGTTATGTGGAAATTAATCAAAATTTACGAAGAAGGTAAGCTAATTCATGGGGAACAAATATTGTTGAATAATAGATGGTAAACGAGGTGGATGTATGACAATGAATTTATGGAGAACGAATATTGTTAATGCTATTTGGAAAATGAGGTATGTATTACAATGATGTAAATAAAGATGAAAATAATTATATATATATATATATATATATATATATATATATATATATATATATATATATATATTTATTTATTTATTTTTTTTTTTTTTTTTTTTTGAACTAATTATATATTTTATTTTCTAAACAATTTAGATTTTTTAAAAATCATTTGTATTTATTTATATATACAAGTTTATGGAAATTCATTTAAATCAATTAAAAAATGTATTTCTCAATTATTGTAAAATCTATGAAAATCCATGAAAGTCGATAAAAAAAGTCAATCAAACTCTTTGTAGACTCCATGGATTTAGAAAATCCACAAAAATCCATTGACTTTTAAAAGTCCAAAAAAATCCATTAAAATCCCAATTGAATACACCCTCCTAAATGTTTTTGATAAAATTAAATTATTATATTTAACATTTATTTTATACTTACTAGTAATTTAATCCCTGTGCATGCACCGGAATATTTAATGTAAATTTTTTAGTTTTAAAAAAATGATACCTAGATTATCATATTATTTTGTTTTAATATCACTTAATATTTATTAAAATATAATTTAAAATATGTAAACAAATTTATTTTATTAGTTTATTTATAAACAAAATTAAAAATAATACGTTAATTTTTCTAATTAATTATTTATGTTAATTATTAATGTATTTATTATATATATTATTTTATAGTTAATTTCAAAACACAAAGATTATGGGAACTGGAATGTTGTTTAATATTGTATATATATATATATATATATTATTGTTTAAATGGAAATATTGTGTAAATAATTGTTCTGATTTGAATGAGAATTTGAATTATTATGAAAAATTTAAATATTGGGAGATAATTAAGGGAGAGTAATTTATGAAAATGTTAATTTTATTTATTATTTATTATTTATATTTTTTATTTACAAGCCGATTGATTTGAATTTGACTTTTAATGGTTAATAAAAAATGGAAGTTACTAACTGCATCTTGGATTGTTTTTATAAAATAAAATAAATATATAAACAAAAATAAATTTGTAGAATTGTAAATGAAAATAATTGTAAAACAGATAAATATGAATTATTTATAATAATTTTTTTATTATTAAAATCAATTTCATAATAATTAATAAAACAAATCGTAACATTAATCCGCATGAAACTGAAAATCAGTTTAAAAAACATGTCCTTAGTAATGAATATCAAGAATTATTTAATTGCATTTATTCTAAAGATTATTACACTATTTCTTTTGTATAGAATTCATTATCTATTAATATATATATATATATATATATATATATATATATATATATATATATATATATATATATATATGTATGAATAATAATTAATATTATTAATATTAAATATATTTAATTTTTGAAATTTTATCAACTTATTATATTTTTTATGAAAAACGTAATGTGAGAATGTTTATCTCCTATTAAATTAAACTATTTTTAATACGAATTTAAATTATATATATTAATTTATAGAATTCATAATCTATTTAAATAATATGTCGAAAATTTAATGAAATTCTGAAATATATTTTCATTATAGATATAATTGTATTTAAACACTTTTTTATATTTTAGAATATAAATATGGGAAAATGAATGTTTAGAAGAAATAAATGAACCGTAATTTTTGAAAACATCTTATATACGTGAATCTTTATCTAATTTGAAAGTATTTAATTATTTAGTATTAATTTATTAGTGTAATATTTAAATTTATTATTATAAATATTTAATTTCTTAAAACAATGATAATATGCTTTATTTTGCGTTTAAAATATTTAGACTTAAGGAAGTAGATTAGAAGTTTATTTAAAATATTTTTGAAATCAATAAGAATAAAAAAAAAATATTGTATATAATTGACACATAGTATATTAAATAATAGTAGATAATTAGATATTATCATTGTGGGAAAGAATAAAATACTTAAAGAATTGAAGTAATAAAGTTCAGCAGCCATGAGAAAAGGCCGCAAGATCATTCATAAAGATAAAAGATGTAAAGTCTTGTCCATCATGAACTTGAACACGGATTTTAAACTTGGCATGAGGACCTCATGCCAAGTTGATGAGGAATGAGATCAAGACAACATGAAAAACACATAAATCTGAAGTCATGTAGAAGATTGCACGCCATTTGGCTGTCGTAGAACAATCTAAAGTCATGTGGAAGATAACGTGAATGTAATTATTTGAGTATTCCACTCTATGAACTACATAGAACAATCGTTTCTGACCTTGAACATCATATAAAGTTGTCGTAGTATCGAAGGGCGAACCACTTGCCGAGGGTGGAGGCGATTTGAAACAGCCGGCGGAGAAGAAACAAAGGCTTCTTCTGATATATCGCTGAGATTTTCGATATGTTGTACGCCATCAAGAAGAGAATAATGTACAAAAAGATAAATAACAATGTGGAAGAAGATAAATAAATGTAAATACTTACGAAGAGAGCTCTAAAAAAAGAAACATTACATCATAACAATGTGTAAAAAATAAATATAAATTAAACAAATTGTGAGCTCGAGATCGTTAATAAATTAAGTACCTCATGAATACTATATGAGGGCTGCAAAAAAAAAATACAATTAGAGAGAATATATAAAATGAATGTGAGAATGAAGAAGAAAGAAACCATTTAAATAGATTTTCAAACGACAATAAATTAAATTATTATATTAATATTTGCTAATTAATTTTGTAAAGATTATAGGGATTGATTTGTTTATTATGTATAAATGATTTTTTCTATATTGTTATTTTTATATATATGGTAAGAGATGTTATAGAATATATAAATCAATTAGATAAATTATTTATAGTAAACCGTCAACTAATATAATTATATAATTGAGAAAATTAAGGAATTGATATGAAATTAATATGAAAATCACAATTAAAGAATCATATATATGGAACTTGAGACCGATTCACGTGGCCAGCTCTTGATTTATCAAAGACCGATTCATATACCATCATCATTAAGAATTAATTGTAATTTTATGTGGATAATTAAATACAATGTGGATATATATGGAAGTATTACTGGCCAACCAATATTTATTGATGAAATATGAAAATTTTACTAAATATAAAATTATTATGTAAATAATTAAATTTAAAGCCACGTCATAAATAAATATAAAGCCACATAAGAATAATAAAGCCACATAATAATGTCTCAACCAATCAAAACTTTGGTCTACGTAGTGTGAAAATACTCATTTTTCGTATTGTATTTTTTTGTGTTTACACTGGCTGAGATCAACAAAGTCTGGATTTATATATTAAATAGATTACCTTAGTCTCAAATGTATGACCTCACTTTCTTTGTAAATTAAAGAAATAAGAGCATACATTTAGAACAAATGAAGTATTTATTTATATATTGTATTACTTTCTTCATTTATATTGTATTACTTTCTTCGTTCAAGTTATATGTTACGATTTTTTTTTATTACAGTTAAATTAATTAATATTTACTTAAATAACTATAGTTTTAATATTTAATTTAAAATTTTAAAATAATTCATGAAAAATATAATTTTGATTTGAATGAAAGTTTCAAAATATTCTGTCCAATTTTAGAAAAATGGAAAATAATAATAATAATTTTAAATATAATATTTTTTTTTAAAGTTAAATTTTATGGTAAAAGATTAGGACTGTTCTTTTGGATTGAAAGTGACCGAACTCAAAACTGAACTAGATTGATTTTTTTATAAAAATAATAATAATTTTTATAATTTTTAAAATATTTTTTTTAAAAATATTGATTATATTATGACAGTAATTAGATTGTATATTTAAAATTATGGGTGTTTCTACAGTACATTCACTTTACGGTACATTTTATTCAATTTCAACTTTTAGATTTAATTATTTAATATCATCCGTTAGATTTATGAAAGAACCTTTTATTAACGTGAACGTTGAAACACCCGACTTTGTCCTATAAGTCTTTAACTTAACAATCCGGTAAATATTGTATATTTTTTCTTTTTATAAATTTATGAATTATTTTTACAACATAAGAATAAAAATCTTTTCGCTTGTATGTATTTTTTTGAGTAGAAATGTTTTTTCTTTTTATAAATTTATAAATTATTTTTAAAGATATATGAATAAAAATCTTTACGCTTATTTTTTTTTTTCAGATTTGTCTATTATTTTTACAAAAATAAGAATACAAATCTTTCTGTTAGTATTTTTTTTTTTACAAATTTGAAAATTTAGTTTCACAGAAATAAGAAGAAAAATATTACGAATTAATTTAATAAGAATAATAAGAAAAAATAGAAAAAATCTTTCCACGCATTTTTTTTTGTTTTTTTAGCTGTTTTTTATACATTTTGGAAAAAAAATTCAATAAGAAGAAATTTTTTGCGCTATTTTTGAGAAAAAAAAGAAAAATCATTGATGTTTTTTTTAGTTGTTTTTCATACATTTTGAAAAAAAAAATTGTTTTTTAGCTGTTTTTTATACATTTTGAATAAAAATTCAATAAGAAGAAATTTTTTGCACTGTTTTTGAGAAAAAAAAAATCATTGCGTATAATTAAATTATTTATACTATTTAATTAAATTAATTAAGTATATAAACTTTTTTTTTTGTTTTAAATAGCTTTATTAAAATATTTTATATTTTATAAATAAAACCTGCTATTACCTTATATTTATTAAATAGAAAATTAATTTAAGTTGTAATCATATGTGGTAGGGTGTATAATAAAAAATTGCAGTGTCATTAGTTTATTGGTTATGTTATCAATGTACGGTACATTTAAATTTGAGAAATGTACTGTAGTATTCTCCTTAAAATTATATGTTGTAATTATTTTTTATTTATTTTATTTTAATTTATTTTGAAATGAACTTAATCGAGCTGAACTTAAACGATCTGAACGGAACTTAACCGATCTGAATTGAACTAGACTAAAATTAAGTCCAAAAGAACAAGTCATAAATACCATGGTAAAAGATAATTTGAAACAATAACTTAAGGATTTATTCTTTTAGACTGAATTGCACTGAATAAGTCGTAACTTAATCAATTGGTCTGAATTGAACTGAATTAAACTTATGACATGTTCAATTGGACTTAATTTCAGTTGATATCGTTTCAGTTCAGTTCAATTCAGTTCGAATCGTTTCAGTTCAATTCAGTTTACCTCGACAAAATTCGTTTCAAATAAAGTAAAATAAAATAAATAAAAAATAAATTGAATCAATATTTAAAAAAAATATTTAAAAATTTACAAAATTTATTATTATTTTTATAAAAAAATCAATTAAGTTCAGTTCAGATCATATCAAATCCATTAAGTTCACTTTAGTTCGGTTCATTTCAATTCAGCCGATTTCAGTCTAAAATAATAAATCATTAATCTAAAGGGACTTTAATACAGTATGTATGAACCTAATTAAATTAAATTAAATTAAAATTTATTATGTTGAAATATTAATCAAATATTTAATATTTCAATATTTTTTATAATATAAATATTTTTATAAAAAAATTAATGTTTAAATAATAATAATAATAAATTAATAAATAATTAAATGAATGAACCGAACTAAACTGAACATGTTTGAACTGATATGAAGAGAATAAATCTAAAAGTATAATTTTAAATGATATTTTAGGAAGATGATACAGTTACACAAGGTGTACCGGGCTTCCGGTACACCACCAATCAAAATGCGACACGTGGCATTTTAAAATCAATTAATTAAATAATTAGTATTTTAATTATTATTAAATTTAATTATTAATTAGGAAAATATATTACTAAATCTCCTAAAATGTTAAGTAAATAAAATTAATATAATCATACCAAATATTGAATATTCTTCAAAATCTATTAGATTGTTTTCCTTAAAATATATATAACAAATAAATAAATAAAATATATATTAAATCGTAAAAAAACATTAAAAAAAATGTAATTAAGAGATTAAAAGAAAATATTTTATTTTTCTAAAGTATTTTGATAAAAAAAATTAATTTATACTCATTTAATTTAATTATAAAAATTACAAATAAAAAATAAATTAAAAATAATTAATTAAATTAATAAAATTTCACAATTTTTTATTATTAATTTAAAAATATTATATAATCAATAATCAAATAGATTAAAAATAAAGTAAAAACATAATTAATTAAATTAGTATAAAAATTCATTATTTTTTTGAATTAATTTTAAAACATTAAATAATCAATAATCAAGATAAATTAAAATAAATAAAATATTCAAAATATATATATATTGAAAATTGAGCTATCATTGTAATATTTAAATCAAATATTATATGATTTTTATTTAAATTATTTTTTTATTTAAAAAAATAAAAAAATAATATTCAATTCAAATACTATGTTCAATTTTAAAATATTATTATAATAGAGATCTACGTGCAAATTATCTCTATCAAATTATCTCTATTATTTTATCTTGTATCAATGTTAAGTAAAAATGATTTTATAAGTTTATTTTTGTATTATCTTTAGAAAATGTCACATTCATTAATTAATTAAATTTTCTTAAAAAATTATTGTGATATTTGAAAATTATATGTAATTTTCCGTTAACACCTGATTATAAAATTAAAAACAGATAATTTATTCATTGAATAAATATAATCATATTTTATTTTATTTTTGTACTATCTACATTTACATAGAAAATTTGAATTTTTTCTAAGAAAAATAATTTTTTAATGTTTTAAAATTTATAATTAGGTATTAAAATTATAATAATACAGTATATGTAATTTTCTAAACTTACTATGAATATATCATGAATTCTTTAATTTTTTGAAAAATCAATACTTATTTTATTTAATATATTTATTTAATTTCACACGTTGATAATATATATTTGAAAATTAAACGATATTTTACTATGTTGTTTAATTTAATTTTGCGTGACTACAAATCAAGTGAGTCATTACTAAAAATGAATAAATTTAACGTCAATTCGTTATTTAATGTTATTTTTGTTTGACATGAAATAAACTTTTAAAACCATACTCTATCTACTTAACATTGATGCAGTAATACAAGATAAACTATAAAGATAAGTTGCAAAATTGAACATAATATTCGAATTGAATACTATGACATTCTTATTTTATTGAAAAATACAATTAAAAGTGAGATAATATTGAAAATTGAGCTATCAAATGTAATATTTAAATCAAAATATTATTTTTATTTAAAGTATATTATTTTTATTTTTAATAAATACAAAACATAATATCACATGTTAGTAATAATATTAAAATATTTTGACATGCTTATATGCAAAATAGTTTTTCTTACAATTTAATCCTAAAAAATAAAATTAATTATTGTCATTTGTACATAAATAACGATAGAATGAAAAATTAATAGAATTATTTGACTCAATTCGATATTTGATTCAAATTTTCATGATTCTTAAAAAAATAAATACTAATTATGAATTCATTTTTATTTCATATTTACATATATAAGATATATTGAATGAATCAATCATTTTAAAATAATAATTATCACGTACACATATATTATTCATATTTTTTTAAATATATTTATTTATAAATTAATAATTAAATTAGTGTATATAAAATTTAATATTGTATAAATTAATTTTACTTAAAAAAATGAAATATAAATATATTTTTTAAAAAATTACGTTTTTTTTAAATCGTCATTTTTTTTTAAAATCATACTTTTTTTTTTCAATTTAGTATATATATTATTTTATTTGTTAGTTACTATTATATTATAAAGTGAAAAAATCTAATAGATTTTCTAGTATATTTAATATTTGGAAAGATTATATTGATTTTATTTTTTGAATTTTTTACAAGATTCTCATGATTTATTTTCCTAATTAATAATTCAATTCTATAATAATTAAAATAATATTTATCTAATTAATTAATTAATTAATGACATGTGTCATATTTTGATTGGCGGTGTACCGGAGGCCCGGTACACCTTGTGTAACTGTAGCCTTTTCCGATATTTTAGAATGAAAAATAATTTTAGAATAACAAAAGATATAATTTTAGAAAAATTAATAAGAATCATTTATAATTGAAATATTCCTTTAAGAATCATGCACCCAATTATATGGATTATGGATAAGCAATTTTCATTTATTAGCAAATATATATTTCATTTATTAACAATCAAAAATTTCGCACGGATTTGACTTCAATTGTGTAAATTTTTTCATACATTTTATTCACTCGTGGCATTGTTTTGTTTTTGCCGCATGTTTTTAAACGAGCAATGTGACGATGACATGTGAAAAAATAAATACTTCCTCCCTGTGTCTGTGTCAGCGTTTGTTAATTCGTTTTGTAAATTACAAAGAAAGTTGAGAAAAATTTGCGGGATAAAGAGTAAATAAATAAAAGGTGAGGTAGTGAAATACTATTTCATTTGACCTATCTCTTGTCCAATTTGTATGATTTGCTTGAAAATTGCATCAATCGATCTATCAAGTATCAAACACCGTCTTGTCAATCCGGATTGAGAAACATGTTTCTATGAATTATAGTACCATTGAGAACATTGATTAATAAATAACAAGTGCAATCTTGTACCTTAATTTATTAACTTAATTTATATTTTCATTGTTTATCTCTTTTTCGTTAAAAATTAAAAATAATGATTTTAAATATTTATTTAAACAAAATAAAATTATTTTGGAAATATAAAAATTATGAATTAAAACTAAAATAAAAGTAGTAGTACTATAACTTTTTGTAATCAATAAAAACTTAATTATGTAATTTAATAAAACATGTTTTTTTTAATTTAATATATTTTTATATAATTTTTATTTGTAAAAATGATATTTAAGTATTTGTAACTTGTAAGTACTATATATTTCGGTATGTTATTTATATTATAGTGAAAAATATATTAGTTGTTGTTAAAATTATAGTGAAAAATATTATAGTATTAACAATTATTTAAGTTAATATAGGTTTCTCTAGAATAATAATATAAATATTAAAAATATATGTATATTAACAATTATTTAAGTTAATATAGGTTTCTCTAGAATAATAATATAAATATTAAAAATATATGTATATTATTTTATTTAAACGTTATAATTTTTATATGTACAAAATAATTTTATTTTGTTTAAATTGATATTTATAATCACTATTTTTAATTAAAAAAAATAAACATAACAAATATTTATATAAGTGTTCAAATATAAATTTAATAAATCAACAATAAAATATAAAGTTAATAAATTAACAGTATAAGATTACACTTGTTATTGTACAGTACAAAAGAGTAATGCACAGCCCTTCAATCTGAATAAAACAAGCGCGGCTCACACACACGAGTATGTAGTATCTTTGATTAAATGCAATATGAAAACATTTAAAACTCGTGTTGAAAAAAATATCCAACTACACACCTAACCATTGGAAAAAATTGAATTGTCGTCGCTATCAAATAATTTATAATCGAGTGGCCGGAAATTAGAGTTTGAATTGCAATGTACTTGTGTAAATAATGCGAAGATATAATGAAACTATGGTCATGGTCTATTGCATGAATCCTGCTGAACTGAACTACCCTCGATCGTGCCATAACCCAACCATTTAAGCTTGATTTTTATAAATTGAAAAATTCATAAAATCAAAACCCAAAGCCGAATCAAACTAGTTTGGTTCGATTTGATTTAACTGAATAATTCGGTTTTGGTCTGATTCGGACCGTTAACACCCCTAGCTAACTAAACCTCTCACTATAAATAGTTTTGGTTTATTCAACACACTTCAATTCATTTTCCATAATTCAAGCCATGGAAACCAAACCAATAATCAACATTTGCCTCCAAATCATCCTATCTTTCCTATCACTAATCATGCACCAAATACACAAACTACTAAAGCAAACCACACCGGGCCCTCTTCCTCCCGGCCCGACCGGCTGGCCCGTACTCGGCTGCCTCCCCCAAATGATCAAAAACCGTCCATCTTCCAGATGGATACACAAACTCATGCAGCAACAAAACACGGAAATCGCATGCATCCGCCTCGGAAGAACCTACGTCATCCCCGTCACCTCCCCCGAGCTTGCATGCGAGTTCCTACACAAACACGACTCGACATTCGCATCGAGGCCCGATTGCATGTCCGGAAGACTCTCGAGCGATAACTACCTCTCGGCCATCATCTCTCCCGCGGGCCCTCAATGGAAGAAAATGCGTAAAATCGTATCGACGAAAATCCTTTCGCCCTCCATGCACAAATTTCTCCACTCGAAAAGGTGTGAAGAAGCCGATCACCTCGTTCGACACGTTATCAATCAATGCGGGCCGGGCGACGGGCTTGTCGATGTTAGGGCCGTCACGCAACACTACTGCGGAAACGTGATAAGGAAGATGGTGTTCGGGAAGAGGTTTTTCGGGCCCGGGGCGGAGGACGGGGGCCCGGGGAAGGAGGAGGCTGAGCACGTTGATGGAATCTTTTCGATTTTGCAGCATTTGTACGGTTTCGGGATCGGTGATTACGCTACTTGGCTCGAGGTTTTCGATTTCGACGGATACAAAAGGAAACTTAACGACGCGATTAATATCATGGACAAATACCACTCCCCCGAGATTACAGAGAGGCTGGAGATGTGGCGACGAGGGGTCAAAACGAAAGAAGATGATATTCTCGACTTGCTGATTAATCTGAGAGACTCTGAGACCGACGAACCATCGTTGTCGATTCGAGAGATAAAAGCACAAATCACGGTAAGTTCATTTTGAAGAGTACATGTATATATATATATATATAAAACTGTTTATTGGATAATATATTCGACTGATCACTAATATAAATGTTTAGTTATGTATCTAACTTCTCTAAACAATTCGAGTTTTTAGATGATGCTACTTCTAACATTGTATCAGAGCATTAGACTAAATGTCAAATTCATGAGATTTTAGATCATTATGTGACTTCTAATATATATAACAGGAACTGATGATGGCAGCTGTCGACAACCCGTCGAACGCAGCCGAGTGGGCTATCGCCGAGATGATCAATCAACCACACATGCTCGACCGAGCTTGCCAAGAACTGGATCGAGTCGTGGGCAGGGAGAGATTGGTCGAGGAATCCGATCTACCGAAACTGAACTACATCAAGTCATGCGTGAAAGAATCGTTTCGTTTACACCCGATCAACGCTTTCAACCTCCCGCACGTCTCGTCTAGAGATGCAACGGTCGCCGGCTATTTCATCCCGAAAGAGAGCCATGTGTTGGTGAGTCGTCTCGGTTTAGGACGAAACCCTAGGGTTTGGAATGACCCTCTCGAGTATAAACCCGAGCGTCACATGATCGGCGACGATGAGGACAAAGAAGTCGACCTTGTGGATCGAGGACTTCGCATGATTTCGTTTAGTACGGGGAGACGAGGATGTCCTGGCGTTGTGATTGGTTCGACTATGGCGACGATGCTCTTGGCCCGACTCCTTCAGGGGTTCAGCTGGGAGGCCCCGCCTGACGGGCCGGGCCGGATCGAGTTGGTTGAGTCGGAAAACGATATGTTGATGGCTAAAAGGTTGATAGCTCGTGCTAAGCCACGGTTGGAGATGGATGTCTACATGCACCAACTCTCCAAAAAATAAAAGTATTTATATACTAAATAATTACATAAAATTTTAATTTTGAATAAATTAAATTATGTGACCGATATATAATTACAATTCCTCTGTATTCCCAATTGCATAAATCCATGCAATACCATTACTCTCTCTATTTAATTACAATAAAACATCTCTCCGCTGCTCAAAAACCCTTTCTCCGATGATGTAATTTCTCCACCGCCGCCGCCATGGGCCATTGCCGGCCAAAGCGCCACCACATGACGGTGAAGTCCCACACCCTCCCCTCCTCCCCCACCCACTCCTCCTCCTCCTCCGACTTCGAGTTCACCATCTCCGCCTCCCCCCGGAAATCGTCCGCCGCCGCCGCCACCGCCGACGAGCTCTTCTACAAGGGGCAGCTCCTCCCCCTCCACCTCTCCCCCCGCCTCACCATGGTCCGCACCCTCCTCCTCTCCTCCGCCTCCGCCTCCACCTCCTCCTACTCCGACACCACCGCCTCCCGCGACTCCACCGCCTCCCACTCCTCCGTCGACGACCCCCTTTCCTCCGGCCGCCCCAGCTCCGTCGCCGACGACGAACTCAAACGCCTCACCTCCGCTTACGCAAGACCCAAACCGCCCCCTTCCAAATACTTCTCCCTGCCGAAGCTCTTCCGGAAGGAACAGAGGAACTCCGCCCCGCCGCCGCCCTCCGGCGGCGGCGCCGCCGCCGCCAAACGCGCCCGGGACATGATCCGCAGGTACCTGAAGAAAGTGAAGCCCTTTTACGAGAAGCTATCCCAGAAACAGAGAGCTTCCCCTCCTCCCCCGCCGGCGCCGGCGCCGGCGCCGATGATGTTCCGATCGAATTGCCCGAGCAATAAGAGCGTGCTGCAATCGTTTTCCGGGAACCTGAGGATGTACTACCCGAAGAGGTCGTCTTCGAGGAGCTGTAATATCGCTTCGAGCTGCCCGTCGTCGATGATGTCGTCGCCCAGCCACGGCCGGAGCGGGCTTTCGAAAACGGGCCGGGCCGGGCCGTTCGGATCGGACGTCTCGTCGATGGAGGAGCTGCGGGACGCGATTCAGGGCGCGATCGCGCACTGCAAGAACTCCATGCTCGTGCAGGGCAAAACAGAGTTTTCATTAATTAATTAAGATTTGATTAATTAATCGGGGGTTAATTAAACAGGTGGTAATTAATTAAGATTAGTTTAATCCGTGCATGGGAAACATTACATTTAATGCGTGTGTCAGTCTCTCGTACTGGTTTGTTGTTTCTGTACTACAGTAGTATTTTATATGAATAATTAAATAATTAATTATGTATTGATTAGATAATAATGAATTGACTTCAAAAATGCTGACCGTAAACAACGGTAACGTTACAATTTTTTTTGTGAAGTTCAATGTATTGTCCCTAGCCATTTATTAATTTGTTTTTTTTTTATATTCGGTCTGTTACATAGAAATAGTACTACTATCTTTAGCAAAATCGAGAAATAGATATACTAACTTGTTAGGTATTTAAACGAATATCGAATTGTTTGAAACGTATTTGAGGTCGAGTGGCTAGCCTCATGTTTGTTCAGTTCGATTCAATCTGATTCAGTGAATATGAAAACTCAAAATTACTATTAGGTGACAAAATTGGGCTTGAAAGTATATCTTCATGTTTTAAATTCATAAGTTGACCAATATAGTTATCAAACATTAGATCACCTAGCGGCAATTTATACCGTGCAACATACTGAATGGAGTGTTGTACACATAATATTTATTATAGTGTATTCTTAATTAAGATTATTTTAATATATAATGAATACTTTAGTTACTGATAATTTATATTTTTACTAAATGATAATTTTAAGAATGATATTTTTTACTAATAAACATAATTGTTCAATGATAATTATTTATTTTTAAAATAAATATCTTTTATATTTAACTTAGATTTTGGTGTACAATGTATCGAATACGTCCCTAGCACTTGCAAAACGAGATCGATCCGTCAAAGATTTCGTTCACACAGGTTGCCTTCGCACATAAATGCAAAGTGTTGAAGGTCATTTCGGTCAAGATTGAAGTACACATGTGATATGCAATTAGGGTTGGGCGTTTCGGCTCGGAAACCCGAAAGCTCGGACCGAAAACCCGAAAAAAGACCGTTACGGGCCGGTCTCAATTTTTTTGGGACCGGCCCGACAAGGGCCCGGACCAAAAATTAAAAAGTCGGTCCGGGCCCGGTCCCAAAAAAAATTGGAACCGAAAGCCCGAACCGGCCCATTTTTTTATTTTTATATAAATTTTTAATAAATATTAAATATATTTTATATAAATTTTTAACTAATAATTCAATTTTAAAATTTTTAATTATAAATATTTTATATAATAATATTATTTAAAATTTAAAATTTTATTTTTTTCATAAAAAATATTAATAAAAAATTATTTTTCTTAATAAAAAATATATTTTTAAAATTAAAAAATCGGGCCCGAAAACCTGGCTCGGACCGTCGGGCCCGATCCCAAGTCGGGCCTTCATTTAAAAAAAACCCGGACCGGCCCAGACCGAAAAATCGGGTTTTGGGCCGGTCCTTAAAAATTTTGGGACCGGCCCGGCCCTAAAAATTTTGGGACCGGCCCGGCCCGCGCCCAACCCTATATGCAATTGTAGTATCTTAGAACGCATTTATAATTAGGGAGAATTTTTTTCTTGGTCCCATAAAGTTGGGCTATTTTCGATTTAGTCCCATGTAGTTACACATTTTCAATTTAGTCCCATATAGCTCAAATTTTTGTCCGATTTAGTCCTTTTTGGCCGGAATCTTCAATTTTGACCGGTCAACTAATGACGTGGCAGCCCGGAAGATGATCGCCGAAGCCTTGACACGCGTCTTCTCCAGCTGATTGGCGACTGTAATCAATTTTCAAAAAAATAAAAATAAAAAAATATCACGTCGGCAAAATCTAATTAATAAATAAAAAAAGAAAATCAAAATTTGAATATAAATAATGAGAAACGGGCATTTACCGGTGGAGAATTACAGAATCAAAAAATCTTTTCTCCTCAATTCATATCCCTAATTCCCAAATCAGAAGAACCCTAATTCTCTAATCTACCCAATTTCTCCCCAATTATTCAAGAACCCTAATCATATATCGCACCGAATCAACAAAATTGGGTAGATTAGAGAATTAGGGTTCTTCTGATTTAAGAATTAGGGATAGGAATTGAGGAGAAATGATTTTTTGTTTCTGTAATTCTCCACCGATAAATGCTTGTTTCTCAATTTTGATTTTCTTTATTTATTTATTAATTAGGTTTTGCTGACGTGGCATTTTTCTTTTTTTTTTCTTTGAAAATTGATTACAGACGTCAATCAGGAGAAGAAGCGTGTCAAGGCAAATCTGCGATCGTCTTCCGGGCTGCCACATCATCAATTGACCAATCAAAATTGAAGATTTCGGCCAAAAAGGACTAAATCGGACAAAAATTTGAGCTATATGGGACTAAATTGAAAATGTGTAACTACATGGTACTAAATCGAAAATGGCCCAACTTTATGGGACCAAGAAAAAAATTCTCCCTTTATAATTAAGATACTAAGTGGATTACTAAGTTTTTATAATTAAGATACTAAGTGGATTACTAAGTACTGTAGTAATTAATGAATGGACTTCCTCATTTACATTTTTCAATGCGGCATATATAAGATACTAAGTGGAACTCTCTCTTTTCTTTTAATAGTTTTTTTTTTTTTTTAAATCAATGTAATGTTATGTGAAAAAAATAGAGAAAAAACAATTATGGCTGGGTCCTCGTCGCGTTTCATTATTAAAAACGTGGCGATAAATCCAAATACTATTATCCTATTAAAGTGATAATTTAAATAAATATATATATAGTATTTGAATTATTTTTGTAGTTTAGACAAGAGTGTGCATGTGCATTGGGTAGCATTTAATTGAATATTCAGTTTTTTTTTTTTTTTTTTTTTTTTTTTTTTTTTTTTTGTAAATTTAAAATTTCATCTGATACATTTTACAGGAGTAGTTTTTGTGTACTTTGTGCTTTGTGTGTTTGCACATTGTGTATAATTTTCGAATGTTTTATTAGTTCAAGTGTTCAACACTTGAGGAGAGAGAGTTATATATGCCCGATTCTTTTTTATAGGAGCTAGGTTGGGATCACGGAAAAAGAAAATATTTAAATATTGTAAAATTTTTATTAAAAGATTTTTGTTGCGATCAGAAATGTGACGGTAATTTATATTTTGATGATATGCGAAGAAAATTAGAGATTTTATTTGTTGCGACTTACAAATTCAATGATGATGTTCATGAATTTAATTGCGTCCAGAATACAAAAAAGTAGAATTTAAAAAAAATATATACATAAATTTTCAAACACATTAACTAAAATAAAAGTGTTCATAAATAAATGTTTTAAATAATTATGAAAGTGTAAATATCATTCTTAAATAGTTAAATATAACTAAATATTTGTGCATGGCCATTGGCCAAAGTTGAAGGGGTAATCCAGATATTCTATGCTTTTTAGGGGACCACGATGAAATAATACTTCTGAAAAAATGGGGCAGAATCCTGTGGTTGATAAAAAGCAATAAATATGTGTGTGTTGTGCATGCCCACCTGTACTTTGGCCATAAATGCTTGTACTGTATATGATGGTCCACCAAGACCGAACATGTAGAGAAGCCCTACCTATATGCTATATATATTTACTGTATATGGGCCTTTGACAGATGAAAATTGAAGAATACGACGTCGCTCGATGCAAAGTACCTCACGTAAGTAAACACTATTTTCTTCGGTACGTTTTTCTCATTTTTTTACTATTCCAAATTATAAAAAAAATATAATTTTGAAGAAAATAAATTTTAAATAAGAATAATAATAATTATTATTGTGTGTAATGAACTAATTATGCGCAAAAGGTTATGCTATGGGCTTACTATTTTGATTGTCCATTGGGCTTCTATGCAATGCTACTGAACAAACCTAAAGCCCAAGACTAGGCCCAACCCTTTTGTTTTTATGGGCTTAATGTCACATTTTCATTTTTTTAGTGACGACTTAATATTCATATACTTAAATAACAGAAAATAATTATTTTAATTTTTAATTATAAAATACATTTATTTTTTCGGCATCAAATAATTTCAATTATATTAATAAATTCTCATCTTTTTAGATGTGAGATCAATTAAGTGTCAATACTCTATCTCTTCTTATTTTAATTTCTTAGATTTTTTCTAGTATTAAATCAGAGAGGCGAGAGTGTTATACAGTAGTAATTCTATATAGTAATACTCTCTATAGTAATAAAAAATTCAAGTCTCAATTTGAGACCAATTATAAATTGGAATAAACTCTAAATTATCATAAGTCATACATTTTTTAAGTCTCGTCTTAAGGATTTATATTTCTATATAGGAATAAATGATTAATATATAATAAAAATATTTATTAATAATGTTTTTATTTATTAAAATCAATAACATGTTTAAGATGACTTGAAATATTTATCAAAATCAATAACATATAGTATATGTTATGTTATAACATATAGTATATGATCAAAGTTTATACTCCTTGTCAAGGGTTGTTAGCTCAGTTGGTTGAGCATTTGAATTGGGAACTTGAGGTCCTTGGTTCGAATCCCAAGACATTGCAATTGACCTATACCAAAAAAAAAAGTTTATACTCCTTAGATTCATTAATATTTTATTCAATTTGTATGTTAAACACAATTTTTACACATACATGGTCAAATTTTATTATTCAAAATTATTAAATTGATTTTGTGAATTTAAAGATATATAATATTGTATATATATATTATTTTTATATTTATATTATTTGTATAGAAAAAATTATTTTTATTTTGTAAAACTCTGTATAAGAATAACTCTCTATAGTAATATTTTTTTTTCGGTCCCAGCGATATGAGGTACGGAGTTTCTACTGTATATAGACTATAGTAGTCAATTTATTTAGTGCAAGTGGTTGATAATTAATGTGATAATTAATAATTAAATAATTATTTAATTAGTGATTATTAATTTATCTTCCTTGTTAAATGCACGAAGTACAACTCTTGAAATTGATGCACATAAAGTAGATTTGTAGAGTGTGTGGGGGCTTACCATTTGGATTGAATTAAAAAAGTACATTTATGAGTTAAAACATTAATCTATCACATTAAGAAAGTATAAGATCTTTTTATAATTGCGTCACGATACGATGTGACATACATTGATCTATCAATTGATTAGTTCGTTCAAATCTAACCTACATTGTAAAATTTAGCAAAATTCGACTGAAAATTAGCCGAGATCATCAACTTATGCACGTTAATTTGTATTGAGATGCTCAATAATTTTGTGTCACAACATCTCGTGATACAAAGTTCACAAGGCTGGTGCGAGTAAGTACCAACGAATTTTTTATTAGGGCTAAGATTTATTTACTATTAAAAACAATCAACTGGAATATATTTAAAAATTTTGAAGTTTTTTATTTTATTTATATAATATATAAGATGTCCTTTTAGTAAATTTAACATAAAAACAATTAAAAAATCAGATTTATTATATAATTTAACATAAAAACATTATAATATAGATTATTGTATAGTACATTATATAGTTTTGAGCTCATTTTAAGAAATACAATGATTTTTTTTTTTCATTCCTGGAAATTTCGTGTCTTTATAAATAATACAGTACACACTAAGAATTGAATTTCTATCAAATAAGTTAAATGAGTCAGAATTGAACTTATAAATAAATAAATAAAACAATGTTTAAATATTTGTATAAATTGTAACTCTGACATGCGTGGAGTTGTTTAAACATAGCCAATATTAATGCAATATATGTATGTTTTATTTATTTATTAATTGATATTCGTACATTATAATGGGACATTTTCACAACAATTATTGTCAGTTTTTTAATATATTGCAATAAAAACAATAAATTTAATAATTGACGCAGCATATTTATAACGTTCATAAAGATTCACCCAATAGAATGCTTGGATTAGCTGTACGTAGATAAGAGTCGGAAAAATCTTAATGCCAACGGCAAAATGACAAGAATGCCCCCACTTCATATTACTTCAACAACTAATTGGTACGGTTTTTACGAGGTTGTCGATTAAATGGATCATTCGTACGTCCGAGACAGAAATAATAATATTTATTTGAAATTTTTGTTATGTGGGATGACTCGATCAAGAGAAAAATGATATAAGTTGCCACCATTTTTTCAAAATTTGTACTGAGGATGAGCTTTCAACTTATGTTCAGATAATTATAATTGTAATCATTGTGAAAAATACAATAAACAAAAGAAGTTTATGTTACTCCAAAATCATACTATTAATTACATGAATTTCGCATGTATATATATTTGAAATGTTAAACCCCATATTTTCATTACATAAAAAAAGAGTTGACACTTTCCAAGGGCAGTGGTGTAAATTCACACCCTTGGTGTTTTCTTGATTTCAACTCTCTTCACACCACATGGGTTGTAACTAGTTTCATGTGCCACATGCCTTGAACCCCTCCCATGTTATTACAATCTCTCTTGTTTAATTATGAGCTAAAACACAGCATCTCTTTCTCTGTCTCTCTCTGACTAATCCTTTGTTACTCCTTAATTAATCATAGATTAATCAATTCATCACATTCAATAAAGCTAATCCTCTTTTCACAGCTTTCAAAATATCTGATTCCTAGCTAGCTAGCTCCATCCATTTGATCAAATATTTAATTTACAAACTCGATTGCACGGATATTTCAATAGATCGCGAGTATGATCGAATAAGAGTTCACGTGTGTGTAAGATCGAAACATCAAATTTCAACATTGTACTAAGAATTTACAATCAATTTTTACAAAAGATTAAAAACTATATATCCAAACTTTATATTTTGCACATGCAATTAGTAGAGATAAACTTATTGACATGTTAATTTAAAATTTAAAATATGAAACATTGTGATAGTTGTACCCTCAATTATTTTTAAATAATCAATTTTTGTTCGATATTTTACTGCGTCGAACTTTTTGAATTTGAGTTCTTTATAACCAAACTCATGCACAAATAGTTCTAAACACACACACACTAACAATAACACCATCACCACAAATGGTCTCCCTACAAGAAACCCCCCAAGCGCCGCCGCCGGCGCCGCCCAAATCCGCCGGAGAGCCCATCATCTCCAGCCCCCGCATCTCCTTCTCCGCCGACTTCCTCGACGAGACAAACTTCATCTCCATCTGCCCCAGCCGCGATAACCCGGATCATAACTTCGAGTTTCTCTCAGGCATTTCAACAAACATGATGGCTGCAGACGAGCTCTTCCGCGAGGGAAAGCTCCTCCCCTTCCGCCAGGCGCCGCCGCCGTCGGAGAAACCCAGAAGGGTCGCCGTAAGAGCCCCCGACACCGCCGGTCCCGTCCGGCACCACCCCGACGCCGACGACGGGCGGCGGATGAGCTGGTTCCTCGACGACGACCCGTCCCCGAGGCCGCCCAAGTGCACAGTCCTCTGGAAAGAGCTGCTCCGGCTGAAAAAGCAACGGGCATCGACCCTTTCCCCGTCTCTTTCTTCTTCTTCCTCCTCCTCCTCCTCCGGCGGGTCCCTGCCGGAAAACCCATCTGGTGAAGATCGGAAAAAAGGGGTCGGGAACAGGGAGAAGATCGTGAACAGAGTGAAGAGAGGGATCGAGAGGACGAGGTCGGCGAGTATCAAGATCAGGCCTATAGTCAACGTTCCCATTTGCGCACATGGAAGAACCAGCTCCGGCTCGTTGCCGCCGCTCTTCCCCCTCAGGAGAAGGGAGATTTGATCGGAAAAAAATTCGATCTTTTTTCGTTTAATTCATATCGTTGTGTAGATGCTGACTTTTGTTTGTAGGAGGATGGTGTGTGCATTCATTTGGAACTCAATTCTTTTTTTTTTCTTCATGGAGTTTTGTATTATTTTTCGATCGATTCGTCGGTCGTTGTTCGTGAACGTTGGTGATCGAAGTTCGATATATATAATTAATTTGGAGTTTAATTGGGATTCATTATGATGGATGATCTAGAATAAAAAAAACAGGGCAGTTCTTGATTCTTGATTTAACTAATCCTCTTTATCGTTGCGTTATTAGCTTTCGATCGATTCTTGGGTCGTTATTCGTGAACGTTGACGATTGAAAAAAACAGGGCAGTTCTTGATTCTTGATTTAACTAATGCTCTTTATCGTTACATTAATATCTTTCGATTGATTCGTGGTGGGTTCGAAAAAACAGGGTGGTTCTTGATTTTCTTGATCTTTACATATTGAATTAAATGTTGTTGTTGCATTGTTTTCTTATTGTGTGGTTACTATATAATCAATATGACACACTCAGAGCATTGAAGGTAGTAGCAACAACACAGGTCCTTTTGGTGCTCTCAGTTTTGTATGGCCTTTATTAGGGTTTACAGATTAAAAGCTGTGTACTGTGTTTGTGTGTGCTGCTGCTAAATGCTAATGGGCCCCTTTCCAATGGCAATGGAGCTCGAAGGTCGAGTCCAATATAATGTTGCAATGGACGAAATGCATAATAAAAATTATTTGATAGTTATATCTATGCATAATTATTTGATATCACTCATTGCACTGAATAACATTTAAAATTATTTAGTCCATGTTTGTGCAATTTAATAAAAATAAAAATTAAAAACAAGTGTCTGATTAATTTTATACAAATCTAATTATAATCAATCTAATCATTATTAATTTTTCCTACCCCAAATTGGCAAATTTACGTTTCAGGAAATTAAATAAATCTGATAAGATTCTTCTTACCAAATTAGCGTTTTAAGTAATTAAGTAAATTTAATTAGATTCTCCTTACCAAATTTACTATTACTATAAATTTAAGTAATTTATATCACACAATGTAACAAAAATTTCATTTGATTCCCTTGGAAACATGTCACTAATAGTGAACTATTTGTGTACTTTTCCACTGGATACTTAGTTTCTTCTTACCAAATTTACTATTTATAAAATTAACATTAGTAATTTATAGTATTACACAAATTAAGGACCAAAAATTTCATTTGATTCCCTTGGAAACATGTCACTAATAGTGAACTATTTGTGCACGTACCTTATATCTTTGGATAAACTATTTGTGTACGTACCTTATATCACTTGATACATAGAAGCTATAAAATCACATCATCCCCTTTCTTCTAAATACAATTTCGACGACAAAATTCGAGTTATCGATCTGTTTAATCTATTCAACATTCCTCTCGTTTTCATTTCGACATTTTCATCATCATGGAAACCAAACCGATCAGCATTTGCCTCCGACTCATATCTCTCCTATCCCTATTCCTCCGCGAAGCAACGAAACTCCTACTCAAAATCGCCACACGAACCACTCGGCCGGCCCCACTCCCCCCGGGCCCCACCGGCTGGCCCGTCATCGGTTGCCTCCCTCAAATCTTGACCAAAAACCGGTCAACCTCCCGATGGCTCCACGACCTCACGCATCAACGAAACACGGAAATCGCATGCATCCGCCTCGGAAAAACCTACGTCATCCCCGTCACCTCCCCCGAGCTCGCATGCGATTTCCTCAAAAAACACGACTCGACTTTCGCATCGAGGCCCGAATGCATGTCGGGAAGGCTCTCGAGCGCTAACTACCTCACGGCCGTCCTCGCTCCTGCGGGCCCACAATGGAAGAAAATGCGCAAAATCGTATCGACCGAAATCCTCTCGACTTCCATGCACAAGTTTCTCCACAAGAAACGATGCGAAGAAGCCGACCACCTCGTTCGACACGTCATGAACCGAAGCGGGCCGGGCGGCGGGCTTGTCGACGTTCGGGCCGTCGCGCAACACTATTGCGGGAACGTGGTGAGGAAGTTGGTGTTCGGGGAGAGGTTTTTCGGGCCGGGAGCGGAGGACGGGGGCCCAGGGGAGGAGGAGATCGTGCACCACGACGGAATCTTTTCGGTTTTGAACCACTTGTACGGGTTCGCCATAGCCGATTACGTTCCTTGGGTCGAGGCTTTCGATTTCGACGGGTACAAGAGAGCGATTAAAAACGGTGTTCGTTGCATGGACAAGTTTCACGATCCGGAGATCGTGAAGAGAGTGGAGATGTGGCGACGAGGGGTTCGAACGGAAGAAGATGATATTCTCGACGTGTTGATCAACTTGAGAGACCCCGAGAGCAACAAACCGTTGTTGTCCGTCGAAGAGATCAAAGCGCAAATTAGGGTTAGGGTTATTGTTTATGTTCTTTTGGACTTATTTCAGTTACTTCTTTTTTTGTTTTTGAATTATAAATTATTGTGTTTTAATAATTTCAGGAAATATTCTTGGCCGCTCTTGACAACCCGTCGAATGCGGCCGAGTGGGCTATAGCCGAGATGATCAATCAACCGAGCATGCTCGACCGGGCTTGCCAAGAACTGGATCGAGTCGTGGGCAGGGAGAGATTGGTCGAGGAATCTGATCTACCGAACCTAAACTACATCAAGTCGTGTGTGAAAGAATCGTTTCGTTTGCATCCGGTCAACGCTTTCAACCTCCCGCATGTCTCGACTAGCGATGCGGTTGTCGGGGGCTACTTCATCCCGAAAGGGAGCCAGGTTTTGGTGAGCCGGCTCGGTTTAGGACGAAACCCTAGGGTTTGGAAAGACCCTCTCGTCTACAAGCCGGAGCGTCACATGATCGATGATGAGGTTGTTCTTGTGGATCATAAGCTTCGATTGTTTTCCTTTGGGACGGGAAGGCGAGGGTGTGCAGGAGTCGTTCTTGGTACGACTATGTCGGCTATGCTCTTGGCTCGGCTCATTCAGGGGTTCAGCTGGGAGGCTCCGGTCGACGGGGTTGAGTTGGTCGAGTCGGAAAATAATATGTTGATGGCTAAGCCGTTAGTTGCGGTGGCTAAGCCTCGGTTGGATCTGAAAGTTTATCAGTAGTACTAATTATTGTTAATAATTTGTATCCGTAAATAAAATAAATTGTATCTGTTTATATTTATTATATATATGAAACAGAAATAAAAATCTCGAGTCTTAGACCGTGTTGATCACTTTTTCTTAAATTATATGGATTAAGTTTTCAGTTTATTAAACATTATTTGAAAAATTAATATTATCTATTTTATTAATTATTAATTTATAAGGTGATTTTAGATAAAGTGAATTTTTTTAAATTTGTTAAAATTAAAAAATTAATTTTTCCAAATTATGAATAAGACCAATTTATTTAATATTATTTTAATGTTATTAATTCAAATAAATTATTAATTATTATCGATTTTTATCCTAAATTACTCTAATTTATATAAATTTGAAACTCGTATATATAAAAATTAAAATACTTAACAGTTATTAGATTATGTTTGTTATATACAGTACTCCTATAAGATGAATGAAAAGGTACTCCATTAATTATTATTATTTTAAATATGTAAAATGTTTTATTCCATACTTTAGATTAATCGAACATTAATTTTAGTGGCTAAAGGAAAACACATTATGTAAAAAACTACATTTACATTTTTAATAATATTGTTTATATTTTTTTTATCTTTTCTTAAAAATATTGTAAGAGACTTTCTAATGACCATATGAATAGAGAGAAAAATTAAATATACCTTTTTCCTTTCCACAAACCAAATTTCACTAAATCCACCCCCTACATGATTTACGAGTATACATGATACAAGTTTCATATATACTATTGGTAAATCAGCGATTCATTATATAACTTTAGTTCTCAATTACAAAAATAATAAAAATATTGGTTAATTAAAAATCAAATTATACCAAATCAAATATCAAATAAATAGTTATCATAGTATATAATATTAGTTACAAAATTATTGGCGTCTTGTAAAAATCAATGCTTTATTAATTTTTTAAATTGATTTTTGTTTATTTGTAAAATTAAAAAAGTACATTAATTCTTATCATAGTACGTATTATTTACAAAATTACTGCTCATTTGGTATGGTAAAAATCTAATGTTTTATTAATTTTTTTTCTTATATATTGATTCTAAAATTGAGTAACTACATTATTTTTTTATTAAAATACATTTTTATTTTTTACTTTTTGATAAAAAAAAATTATTTTTCTCGACATGCCCAATCAAAGCCATAGTTGCAGACTTGCAGATTTGATTTTTCCAACCAATGCAATTCGGGCAGCTTTGAATTCTCGTCCGAAGAAGAATCAGTGTCTCAGCTCGACCGGCCCATTGCATCTGTAATCTCCACCATACAAAGAGATACAACCTCCTTGAAATCGGCCCCGTTGCAGCTCTAATCTCCACCATAAAGAAAAATAAAATTATTTCTTTTAGCTCTAAACAAAAATAATTTTACTTTAAAATACAATTATACTAATATCATCAACACACATTTTTTTATTTTTAAACACAATTACTTTACTTTTTTTCATTTTAAATACTATTTTTTTTAATTTATGTGCTTAATTAGAAAAATAGAAATATATTTATGTGATGAAAAGAGTAATACACCACATTTTAAAAATTATTTAGTGCATTTTATCAACGTGTGAGCAATTTGATATAAAGTAAAAATAATGTGTAACACATTCTACATATGTTTTGATTGCAATGTAGAATGATTGCACCAATAGTGGACACCTAAAAGCTATAAAGGGATCACCTCGTCTATGCTGTTCAACAACGACGACACAATTCGAGTTATCGATAAATAAGTCATTCAACTTCAAATACTGAAAAATATCCCACATTTAATTTCATCATTATGAAAACTAAACCGATTAGCATTTGCCTCCGACTCATATCTCTCCTTCTCTCGCTACTCCTCCGAGTAGCGACGAAACTACTACTCAAACAAACCCAACGAACCAAACCGGGCCCTCTCCCTCCCGGCCCGACCGGCTGGCCCGTAATCGGCTGCCTCCCTCAACTCATCAAAAACCGCTCAACTCGCCGATGGATACACAAACTCATGCAACAACAAAACACGGAAATCGCATGCATCCGCATCGGAAAAACCTACGTCATCCCCGTCGCCTCTCCCGAGCTTGCATGCGAGTTCCTCCGCAAACACGACTCGATTTTCGACTCAAGGCCCGAATGCATGTCCGGAAGGCTCTCGAGCGGAAACTACCTCACGACCGCCATCACTCCCGCGGGCCCACAATGGAAGAAGATGCGAAAAGTCGTATCTGCCCACGTCGTCTCGCCCTCCATGCACAAGTTTCTCCACGCAAAACGACGCGAAGAAGCCGATCACCTCGTTTGCCACGTCATCAAACGATGCGGGCCGGGCGGCGGGCTTGTCGACGTTCGGGCCCTCGCGCAACACTACTGCGGGAACGTGATAAGGAAGTTGGTGTTCGGAGAGAGGTTTTTCGGGCCGGGAGACGAGGGCGGAGGCCCGGGGAAGGAGGAGACGGAGCATGTGGCTGGGATTTTCTCGATTTTGCACCGTTTATATGGGTTCTCCATCGCTGATTATGCTCCTTGGCTCGAGGCTTTCGATTTTGACGGATATAAAAGGGCAATCGTCGATGGCATTAACGTTGTGGATAAGTACCACGATCCGGTGATTACGAAAAGAGTGGAGATGTGGCGACGAGGGATTCGAACGAAAGAAGATGATATTCTCGACGTGTTGATTAATCTGAGGGACTCTGAGACCAATGAACCATTGTTGTCCGTTCAAGAGATTAAAGCACAAATCAGTGTTAGTATATATACACGTACACAATATGTTATCAATATATGTTTTTTTACATCGGTTCTTTTATAACTGATGTGAATATAAATATTCACATCGGTTCCCAAATAAACCGTTATTACAAAGTTTTAGGACAACGGTTATTTTTAGAACCGATGTGCATTTTAACTTGCATGACATCTGTTAAAAGAGTAACCGAGTACGTACTTCATTTTTTTTAATGAAATATTTTATGTTTCATTTTAAAAATGCAGGAAATTATAATGGCCGCCATTGACAACCCGTCGAACGCAGCCGAGTGGGCTATCGCCGAGATGATCAACCAACCGCACATGCTCAACCGGGCTTGCCAAGAACTTGATCGAGTCGTGGGCAGGGTCAGATTGGTCGAAGAATCCGATTTACCGAAACTAAACTACGTCAAATCATGTGTGAAAGAATCTTTTCGTTTACACCCTGTCAATGCTTTCAACCTCCCGCACGTCTCGACTAGCGATACCATTGTCGGGGACTACTTCATCCCGAAAGGGAGCCAGGTGTTGGTGAGCCGTCTAGGTTTAGGACGAAACCCTAGGGTTTGGAAAGACCCTCTCGACTACAAGCCGGAACGTCACATGATCAATGATGAGGTTGTTCTTGTGGATAAAAAGCTTCGATTGATTTCCTTTGGGACGGGAAGGCGAGGATGTCCCGGAGTCGTTCTTGGTACTACTATGGCTACTATGCTTTTGGCTCGACTCCTACAGGGGTTCAGCTGGTCGGCCCCGGTCGAGGGTATCGAGTTGGTCGAGTCGGAAAATAATATGTTGATGGCTAAGCCGTTAGTAGCGGTGGCTAAGCCGCGGTTGGACCTGAAAGTTTATCAGTAGTACTATACGTACATATACATGATTTCCTGTCATGTATCTTGTGATGTTGTTATATGTTTCTTATATATATAATGAATGAAAAGTGCTTGAATTATTTTTATTTCAAATTTTGAAATGAACATTTTTCATAACAATTACGGAGTATTATTATCTTTTGTTCGTACGTGTAAATTCCATTTTAAAATATTAAAGATGAATGTAAAATGTTTTATTCTATACTTTAGATTAAATCAAACATAAATTTTAGTGGCTAAAGGAAAATACTTTATTTAAAAAACATGACATTTATAAATTTTTAATAGTAATTCTCTAAAATATTGTTGTATTTCTTTTAATCTTTTCTTCAAATATTGTCAATTATAAAAGAGATTTTCTAATAACCATTTAGGGCAGAGAGAATAAATTAATTTTACGTTCTGAACAGATTTATAGTACTATATCTTGTTCGTCTTCTAAGAAAATTAAAATTTTATAAAACTTCAACTATTTAAATCAAATTATTGTACTCTTAATTAAATCCTCAAATCAAATATTCAATATATACGAACAAAAAATTTTAATTAAATCCTCAAATCAAATATTCAATATATACGAACAAAAAATTTAATTGATTTTTGTTGATCGACATTATTTTTTTCATATATATTGGTTTGTAAAATTTAACAACTACATTAAAATATATCCAATCAAATTTTTTAATTGATTTTTGTTGATCGACATCATTTTTTTTTTCATATATATTGATTTGTAAAATTTAACAACTACAATAATTTTTGTGCTTATATATTGATATTAAAAGTTTGTCAATGAAATAGTTGGTTTTTGCTAATGTTCTAGTATTTTCTTTACAAATAATTTTGATGAGCCACGTACTATTTTCTATGCAAATCTAAGAAATGGGCGTATCCGAGAAAGAATCAGTGTCACAGCTGGACCGGCCACAAATCGGGCCGGTTGCACTTCTAATCTCCACCAATAAAAAGAGATGCAATGTACTCCTACCTTTGATTTCCTTTAAATATTTTTGAACTTTTTCTGGAGTTGTTTTACATATATCTCCATATATACAATTAACATAAAATAATTTTACTTTAAAATTCAATTATACTAATATTGTTCACTTCAAAATAATTTTACATACTTTTCTACTTTTAAACCTAACTACTTTACCTTTTTTTGCTTTAAATACTAAATTAGTTCTTTTTTTTTCAAATAATTATAAATAATTTTTAAGGTATTATTAAGAAAGAGGGAAGATTGGTTTTTATTATTTCATATAACTCATTGTTTTTTATTTTATTTTACAAATAGATATATTATATTATTTAATTGTTTTGAAAATAGAGTATTGACATGTATTTATTTATATTTTAGTATAATGATTAAAACTTGAAATATTTATTATACTTATTACTCAAATGTATATGTATATATATTAAAAATGCTAAATCTAGAAGTTTACACATATTTATAATTAAAATACTCCCTCCGTCCAATAACTGTTTGCCAACATGATCAAATGTTTACTTGTTTGATGTAGATTATTTATAATAAAAAAATATATAAAAATTATAAAAATATTAAAAATAAATTTATCAAAAATACTTATGATTTTATTAATTTTCAATATATAACTAAATATACACACTTAATATATAACTATTTTACTATATTAAAATGCACTTAAATTGCACAAAATAAAAAATGCACGAAACAATTAAAATGTACTTGTATAACTAAATATACACACTTGCACAAAATAAAAAATGCACTTTATTAATTTTCAATATATAACTAAATATACACACTTAATATATAACTATTTTACTATATTAAAATGCACTTAAATTGCACAAAACAAAAAATGCACGAAACAATTAAAATGTACTTGTATAACTAAATATACACACTTGCAAAAAATAAAAAATGCACATAACAATTAAAATGCACATATTAATTTTCAGTATATAACTAAATATACAAACTTAATATATATTTATTATACTATATTTAAATGCATTTAAACCACAAAATAAAAAATGTATGTAACAACATAAATCTAAAAATAAGTAATTTTGTATATAATTATTATATTATATTGAAATGCACATAAACTGCACAAATAAATTTATTATATCAAAATGAACTCTTGAGCGCTAACTACCTCTCGACCTTGCTCGCTCCACAATAGAAGAAAATCCGTAAAATCCTATTGACCAAAGTCCTCTAGACTTCCATGCACAAGCAGGTTTGCGATAGCCAATTACGTTCCTTGGCTCGTGGTTTCGACTTCGACGGGTACAAGAGAGCAATCGAAGACGGTGTTCGTTGCATGGACAAGTACCACGACCCGGCGATCGTGACGAGGGTGGAGATGTGGCGACGAGGGGCTCAGACGGAAGAAGTTGATATTCTCGACGTGTTGATCAACTTGAGAGACTCCGAGACCGACGAACCGATGTTAACCGTCGAAGAGATCAAAGCACAAATTAGGGTTAGGTTTTGTTCTTTTGGAGTGAATTCGGTTATTTCGCTTTGTTTTTGAATTATAAATTATTGGATAAATAATTTCAAGAAATATTTAAGTATACCTATTTTCTTAAAATTAAATTTATCAAAAATAGTTATGATTTTATTAATTTTTATATAATTAAATATACACACTTAATATATAATTATTATATTATATTAAAATCTACGTAAATTTCACAAAATAAAAAATTAAAATGCACGTAAATTTCAAAATAAATAATTTTGTATATAATTATTATATTATATTAAAATATACTGAAATTATACAAATAAAATGTTAATATAATTAATAATGCTAGAAATGGCTAACATACTATATTTACTATAAGTAATTTTGTATATAATTAGTATATTATATTAAAATCCACGAAAATTGCACAAATAATTTTTTTTTTATAATTGATTACTTATGTAATTAATAATGTTTGAAATGGTTTATAACATACTATATTACTATATTAAAATGAACTTAAATCTAAAAATAAGTAATTTTATATATAATTATTATATTATATTAAAATGCACTTATAATGCACACATAATTTTTTTATATAATTAATTATTTATATAATTAATAATGCTAGAAATAATAATGGTTGCCATCGACAACCCGTCGAATGCGGCCGAGTGAGCTATAGCCGAGATGATCAACCGACCTCACATGCTCGATCGGGCTTGCCAGGAACTGGATCGAGTCGTGGGCAGGGAGAGATTGGTCGAAGAATCCGATCTACCGAAGCTAAATTAACTACATCAAGTCTTGCGTGAAGGAGTCGTTTCGTTTGCACCCGGTCAACGCTTTCAACCTCCCGCACGTCTCGTCTAGAGACACAATGGTGGCCGCCTATTTGGGAAGGCGAGGGTGTCCCAGAGAGAGTCGTTCTTGGTATTAGTATGGCTAATTCTCTAAAATATAGTATGGATTTTTTTTTTCTTCAAATATTGTCAATTAAAAAGAGACTTTCTAATAACCATTGGAGTAGAATAAATTAAATTTAAGTTTCATTTTGACTTTCTAATAAGTAATAACCATGGGAGTAGATATAATAAATTAAATTTATTCTGAAAGGTATAAAAGATTTTTTTTACTACAAAAATTAATCTATTTATTTCTGTTTCAAAGAAAATTTTATAAATTTTCTTTGATCATACCCGGAAAAAATAAAATGAACAATCGTAATACACCATATAACTCGTTTGGATTTTTGAAATTATTTTCAATTTAAATGTCGATTTTTAGTTTTCCAATATTAATTAAAATTTATTTTTGTTGCAAGTTATGCCCAAATCAAATATCAAAGTATCATATCAATCTTAGGAGTTTTGACTCTATGTTTTGGATTTGTAAAATTGCTTAATTATTTTTAAATTTTTTTGCTTTGATATTAAATGTTTGGCAATGAAATGGTTCACTTTTAAATTAATTTTTCTAATGTTCTAAACTTTTTACAAATAAATTTAAGCTACTGTACTATTTTCCCAACAAACATGTGTTTTAACAACATGCTCAATTGGGCGGCCCCAGTCGTACGGTCGACCGCAGTTTTTTTTTTTTTTTGAAAATATTACCAATTATAAAATAGACTTTAATTTTAGATCAGAAAATAATAAAAAGCATTAAAACCCTAAAATTTTCGTAAAATTTACTCATTAGTCATTATCGCTTTAATAAAATACTTAAGCACTAAAAAATTTGATAAAAATTACATTTTACCCGTGTTTTTATTATTTTAATATTTAAAATATTAATTTTTTTTAGAAAAAAATGTATTTTACCTAAAAAAATCATAAATAAATAAAAATTAATTTTCAGAAAATACAAAACAACATTTAATTTTTTTATTTTACTATATTCGAATATTTAAATTAATAAATAATTTAATATATATTTTTTTACAGTCAGTTTTTAGTTTTAATAATACAAATTAAAACAAAACTTTTAAAAATTAAAATTAAAATTTTTAAAAAATAAAACTGATAATATGATAATATGCCGTTCTTTATCATACTCTTTATTTTCTATGTGATTGACTTTTACTATGAGTATTAATTTTAAATTTTAAATTAAATATTATGTATAAAAAATTCTTTTAAATTTGAAAATATTTAATTTAAATATAAATTTGTATTAATAAATGATATTGTTATTTTTAGTTGGTTTCTTAATTTTTTGAAATATTATTTTAATTTATATTATTAAAATAATAAATATATATATATATATATTATTTAAAATAGTTTTTTTATTTATTTATTACTTTTGCAAGTAAAATATATTTTTACTAAATAATTTAACATTTTAGATATTAAAATAATAAAAATGTTATAAAGTGTAATATTTATTAAAAAAATTGACTGTTTAATGCATTTTATCAAAACTTTAAGAGTTAAGTGTAATTTTTACGAAAATTTTAAAAATTAAATGCTTTTTATTCTACAAACTTTATTAATCAAATATAATAATCTATTTATGCTTGAAATGAAAAGAGTTGAAAAGTAAATATAACAATGTAAAATATTTCATTTATATATATTTTTTCACTAATTAATTAAGCGAAGGGGATAATCTTTAATTATGGATTTATTTACATAACATGGGGTTGGAAGTTTTTTTGATTAACATAATGTGCAGTTTAATCTCTCACGATTTAAAATTATGTTGAAATATAATTTTTTTAATGTTAATAAAAAAAAGTGACGTGCAAATCGGCAAGTATTGCTCGAAAACCATTTGTAAAATTCTTTTTAAAAACAATTTTGAACTTCAGCTTGTTCTGAACAAAGTCCGTTAAAAGTTTCACATCAAGCCGAACCAAATTAAAAATTAAAAAGCCCATGATGACCTTCTCATCAAGCCCAACCAAATTACTTTTATAGTATTTACTCCGGCAAATGATCACATTAGGTAAGTCATTATTCACTCATATGCAGTGATAAGCTATAAAAGAAATTAAGCAAATATGTAATAATAGTAACTACTTAACCTAATTAGTAGACATTTGTTTTCATTTTTTTTAAAAACATAATAGTAATTAATATTCACTCGTATCAGTACTATATAAACGAGCTAGAGTGAGTACATTTGTCATATATCAGCCAATTCAATCAAATAAGTGTAGTAACTAGTAACATTCATATATCTATGATGCTTACTTCTAAAGTAGTTTTGTTTGTGCAGATTCTTTGCCTACTTCTCGTTTCAGGTAAAAATTATTTTACTTTTACCATTTATCGTAATTATTTATAATTACTAACGGGTGAAAATTAATAGTGACGAGGAAGGTGGATTCGGCAACAACGATATACTGCTCGAAATCTTTCGATAGTACTACAACGACTCCGAATGGTAATATTATTACATGCCAAAGCACAAATGGCTTCGTAGAAATTTGTGTCCCGTTATGTTGGAATTATGGCAATAAAGATGTTCGTAATATCGTAAGCCTCCGCTGCTCTGGGCCCAAGCCCCGCAAGAGTAAATCCGACCCGTTTTTGACTCCTCACTGCGATTGTATGGTTAAAACTAATCAAACGACATGTCCAAAATAAAAAGAAGCCATGCGATGACCTCGGTTAATAATTCTGCAGACAATATGTTCCTACAAAAAGTATTTGGAAGTTAGACGTTTTACAACCTATTACAAATCTTCAAAAGTTCTTTGATTTTAAAATTGGTGTGGGTTTGGCTATTAATTAGTAGGGGCTAAACATTACCTTTAATTTTAATGGTTTTAATTTTAGCGTGATCAGAAAATTCTTTACAAAACTTTTAATTTTAATGGTGGAGTAGTTCTTTAAAAAACCTTTAATTTTAACGGTGGAGTGTTAAAATATTATTTTAAATTAATTTTTACATTAATTAAAATTGTTTAAATATTAATTAATTTAATGTTTAATTAATGAATGATAAAATAAAAAAATTATTATTGTTATTAATATTTCTTCAACTTTATGTTTTGAGTTTGTAAAATCAATGATTGTTTTTTAAATTGATTTGTAACACATAATTTAACAACTTACATTAATTTTTGTGCTTATATATCAGTATTAAAAGTTTGGCAATTAAATTGATTTTTCTGATATGTAACACTTAATTTAACAACTCTACATTAATTTTTGTGCTTATACTATATTGGTATTAAAAGTTTGGCAATGTTACTTAATGGTACACTTTCTAATTTTTCTAATGTTAACATTTTACAAATACATTTGATGAGCCACATGTGTACGAGTAAACGGAGTAATATTTTTCCAACAAATCAACTAGGCGGCCCCAGTCGACCGGATAGATTTGGACGACTTGGAAAAGTCGTAAATGGAAAAATTCACCAGCCACGTGGAAAGAAAACACACACGTGGAACACACAATTATTATCCTATAAATAAAACATCATCCTATATCCACACCTCACACAACCATGGCCGCCGCCGCCACCACCAAGGAGGTGCAAGCCGACCTCTCTCCTCTCATCAAGCTCTACACCGACGGCACAGTCGAGCGCATCTGGAGCTCGCCGTACACCCCCCCGTCTCCGGCGAACCCCACCATCTCCGGCAAAGACACCGCCATCTCCCCTTCCATCTCCGCCAGGCTCTACCTCCCTAAAAACCTCCCTCAAAAGCTTCCCGTCGTAGTTTACTACCACGCCGGAGGCTTCTGCCTGGGGTCAGCCTTCTCCTCCCTCGACCACCGCTACATCGCCGCCTTATCCGCCTCCGCCGGAGCTCTCGTCGTCTCCGTCGAGTATCGCCTGGCCCCCGAGCACCCCCTCCCTGCGGCTTACCTCGATTCTTGGGAAGCCTTCGAATGGGTCTGCTCTAAAAAGGACAAATGGATCTCCGATCACGGCGATCTCAGTCGACTCTTCGTCGCCGGAGACAGCGCCGGAGGAAACATAGCCCACTACGTCGCCCTCCGGGCAGGGTCGGAGGCCCTGCCCGGAAACCTGAAAATCGAGGGGGCGATTCTCATGCACCCTTATTTCTGGGGGTCGAATCCGATCGGAAATGAAACGAAGGAAGATGTAGAACAGAGCTTGGCTTACCGGTTATGGCTGTTTTCGTACCCGTCGGCTCCAGGCGGGATTGATAACCCGTTGATGAACCCGTTGGCTGATGGGGCTGTGAGGTTAGCTGAGCTGGCGTGTTCTAGAATGATTGTTTGCCTGGCGGAGAAGGATGAGCTGAAGGGGAGAGGGTTGGTTTATGCAGAGGGAGTGAGGAGGAGCGGCTGGAAAGGTGAGATCGAGGTGGTGGTGATCGAAGGGGAAGATCATTGCTTTCAGCTTCTCGATCCAGAGTGTGAGAAGGCTAAGAGCTTGATCGAGCGTTTAGCCGCTTTCATTTCACGCTGAAAAATTTCATGATAACAACAAAAATGCTACGAATAAAGTGTGTTGTATGAGAATAAGAATGCATACTATGATTTTTCTATTTGAATAAGAATTTGTAAGTTACACAGTCAATAGAAACTACTACAATTTAAAGAATCCTTCGAGAAATAACCGTTAAGATCGTCGCTTGCAGTCTATAGACCCGAGCGCGTAGAAGCACGATTAATTGGCTCTTGAAAATACTGAAGTGATATAAGGATTGCTTCCTGTTTGTTTTTTATCCAAAATAAAAATAAAAAATGGTTTCAGGAGTGGCAGAACTTGTATGATAGAAAAGGTTTTTCGGAATAATAAAGGAAGCAGCAATGTACCTCTGTCCGAATAGTCCTGCTTCCTTGATTAGGACAAGTATTTAGATACGAGTCGAACAGGTCTCGAACATTTTTCCCCTGAAATTAAGAAAATCGTTTTAGAATGCCCTGATTTTCGATTATACTTGAAAATGCATTGAACACAAATATTTTGTTTATATCCGAAACCATTCTCCAGGTACATATAATCGGAAACGAAAGCAGCAATGATTTATAGTTTACCTTTAAATTTCCATCCTCTTCAACACACTCTTCCAGCCCGGCAAGTCCACCAAAAGCAATTATAAGGTGCCTAAAAGTATTAATTTTTTTATTTATAAAAAAGATCTGGATTTTCCGTCACATATGAACAAAAAAAGATCAGGTGATTGATAATGTTAGTACCTGAAGGGGGGCACATTAAGCTCCGAAGAATTAATAACTAACCCATGCTCAGAGGTACCAATCCGGTGATCATACCCTCCCTGTAAATGAATATTGGTAAGTCTGAGAAAAAAACATATACGAATAAAAATAAAATAAAATAAAATACAGACCTGGTATGGGCAGTTCTTGAATACAGAACTAATGTTTGGAGCATATCTCACTTTATATCCCCAGTACATTCCCTCTTCTCTAGGTCTTGATGAAGGGACGATTTTCAATGGCCCTGCAACTTTTGCATTTTAGTAACTCGCTTTGTCCAGACCCAATTGCTTTCACAAAAAGATAAAAGAAAATAAAAATATTTCACCTGCATCTAAGTTACGGTTTGTTCCCATCTCTACTGTTACTCTTTTTCCAGGTTCAAGAACGTCATCGACCGTAATATACTGTAAAATTGAGTATGCTATATTAAATTCATAAGGACTAGGTTTATCTACAGTGTCCGGACTTGATGTGTGATAATTACACATATTTGAGACAGATGCGAATTCGCATCCCAATTAAAAAAACTTAAACGTCCATAGATACCTTGCTAAGACCCACGTCAACAAGTGTCCCCACAGAACCCTGGTCTACTTTTTCCAGTGTGACACCTAGAAAAGGAAGATGTCAATGCACTACGTTCCTCAGCTAAGGGATATGGAAAAAAACGACAGGTTAACAGAATTGTATTATAGCAGACAATGCAACAGTGTAGAACATAATCAGAAGGAATTCGGTGAAAACAAGTAGGCAAAAGTAGATTATGGACATGAAACTTCTTTGTAAGTTCCGCGATAAAGTGTAAGACATCAATTGCCCAGAGTTTAACACAAATTCTAAAAAAATAAACGGCAAGTCGAAAAATGTAAAGCTAGTTTTGCAAACGAATTTGAACATAAAAAGGTGCAAAGTAATATGGGCATCAGAAATCCAGGTGTCAACATGAACTTACCTGAAAGTTCAGAGATCAAGTGTAAGCCATCATATGCCCCAAACTTTGCACCATGCAATATGAACTATTAGGAACCTAAGCATGTTGCTCAAGCACATTATCTACTCGAGTGATTCAGATAGTGCACATGAAAAAAAAACACTTAAAAACTATAACAGAGAATTATATGCTACCTTCCCTGTAAGTACCCCATTCATGCTTGCGCAAATGATGCGGAGCATCGAGTGGGGGCAACAGACCCTGCACAACACAAACACATAAATAAGTAAAAACATCTTGAACAAGTAACTCTTAATAATAACAACTGAGATGTAAGGTTAATGTTCTCTCCAAATAACGGAATGATGATAATCAGATGCTCACCGCAAGTCGTAAACTGTTGTGTCTCGGCAAAAGGGTCTTTCTGAGATACTGTGGGGTCTCAAGATACCTCAAGATTCTCATAAGAAAAGCAGCACCACTCTCTTCCTCGCCCGAATCAGGCTCGGGTATTTCAGATGAAGCATCCTCCGATACACTCTTGCTATCAAATATCACCAGCTGCTCGACAATAATGTATAAATTAAAATATCCTTATTTCAACTGGAAGAACTTTAGGTAAACGAATATTGTACTATATATCGAGACTAACCTCGTCTATACGAAAAATAGCAGCTGCACGAGCGATTTGACCTGCTAGCTGTAAGGAGGTTGAATAGGAAAACAGAAAACACATCAAGATACATCATACACACAAAAACCACAACTTTAAAAAACATAAAATTAATATTTAATCAATTCGGCACAAACTAAAAACGTAATCTTTGAATGGGGAACGACGAATGAATATTACCCGGGTTGCGAGTTCAAGGGACTGGGCGTTGTTGATGATAGAACCAGGAAGAGCGACGGTGAGAGTGGGTTTTTCTGTTGATGGTGATACGGCGTCGTTCAGCGGTTCACTCGCTTTCTCTCTGTTTTTCCTCTTCTTCTTCTTCATCGATTCGGAGCCGCCATTGCTCGAGGCTTCGTTTTGCGCTGCTTCTCTTTTCTCCCTCTTCCCCATTCCTGCTCTGTCTATTCAGAGAACAACTGCAATAGGTCTTTGAAGAGTTGATTAGGGCTTCTTCGAGATAATTAGGGTTTTGGGTGGGGGTATTGTAATCCGTAAGTTGTACGATGTGCATCGCCTGTTGTACAATGATGGATTCAATGTAAAAAATTGCAAAAATTAAATTTTATAAAAAAAAAGATTGAATTTTTCATTCTCGTATAAATGATTTTTTACTCATCTGCAATTGTATTACTCGTCTCGTTCATAGCTTGTACTAGAAAGAAAAACACGATAATGTTCGTGCATTTCCAAGACCATGACTATCGTAATCGGAATTGTCACTATACGGTCGAGCTCGAAAAACGAAAAATTAAGGATATGTGAGAACCATGAAAAGCTTCAAGAATATAGCATGGGGGTTCTGTACATGACTCAATAGACAATACAATATGTGAGTATACATTATACTGTATATATATCCAAGCTAAACTCAGAGCAGGAATTGCAGCAAAAGAGAGACCCATCCCCATGCAACTGAGCTTACAATGGCAAAATCCAACTAGTACAATTCTCGTATATACGGTCGTAAAAACGGATTCAGAGATCAAGTTCGAGAGGATCGAGTTTGCTGCTGGAAAAATCTAAGAAAATTATGGAGGTATTGTCTTTGGTACGCAGCGTTCTTGCCTCGCTCAACAAAAAATTAGCCACCTTCTCCGCGCAATTCTCCACGTCGCCCGTGTATTTATCCATTCCCTGTCGATAGATTCAAATAAAGTAAATCGACTAAATCACCCCTTGCGTTTAGCCTAATCAAGGGTATATTTGTAAATTTGGAAGGATTTGTTTAGGCAGTTTTTGAACATAGGTACCTGATGCACAATCTGAGCTGCCTTCTTCATATTGATAACATCCCAGAATCCATCGCTGCATCCAAAACAACAAACCCTATCGAGTTACTAAGAAGTACAAATGCATATTTGTTGAGTTTATAAGTACACATTAATTGCAGGATAAGGGGTCTCGCCTCAATGGGTGAATCTTTCGTTTTTTTTAATGTAAACCGAAATCCAGAAAAATTGGTTGAAATTCGCCATAATAAAATAAATAGCATCCAAACAAAGTTATTTATCGATATTACCAAAGGAAGGAAGCAAAACTCACCTAGCTATTAGAGCAAAGCCCTTGCTCGATCGGTCTATATGAGTAACTTCACTTATATACGGTTCAGAACTGAAACGAGCATCCTGTTCCTTCAGAAACTTGTCTCCAAGCATCCTGGCTAGGTTTATACCTGAAAGGAAATATAACCAATAGTATTCGAATAAGCGCATAAATTGGTTATTAATGCAAAATGTATGAAAAAATGATTTTTTATTAATAATATTATCACCGCATATTCGAGTTTCCCCATCTCTCAGAGGCTCTCCCAGTGACTGCATACGGACCCTTTCAGAATAACTGGCTATCCTGTGGTCTTCCGTCATCTTCATCTGCTTTCCCTCAATACTGCCAGAATAAAGTTTGACCCGAGTAAGAGCACCGACTGTTTCATTACAAAAAAAACCTAGCTATCTTTGAATTTTTTTCAAATTTACACTTGGGGTTTAGTTCCGTTTAGATTTTGGCTCAACCGCTAGTTGACCTTATGGAATTTGATGCCACTAATGGTTATAATGAAACCCCACAACTTTTCAAAATTACACAAATATCCCAAACTTCTAGAGGTAAATAATCGAAAATTCGAAAAAACAAGAAAACCCATTTTTCATGTCATCAAAAAGTAATTTCCACAAAAGCAATCATCATAACATGAGTAAATGAAAAGAGATTAAGTGTTCTAAAAACGAAGCAACGCTTTAGAAATCGCGTCATAATGGAAACTCTGAATCTCAATATAATATGATGTGAATTTCAATAAATATCAACACTTACTTCACAATGCAAGCCGAGTCTCCAACGTTTGCACATTGCACGTAGAAGTTTTCATGACCATCGGGCCAAACCAGAAGCACTGTTGCAGTACAACCCTGAGACATTTCTAATAATTACAACACTGTGCTTCCTCAAATTTCAAAGGAGAAATTAGCAACTAGCAAGTAAGATCTCAAAATCCAGACCAACGTAGTAGTTGCAGTGAAGTAGTAAATTGGTAAAGATGTTACTGGATTAGCACGACAAACTAAGAAATGTAGAGTAGGAACCTCGTAATAGTGATTAATGCGTGCTTCTGTCTGATAAAACGCTTCCCTAAGGACATCAGAAGCATCACATTGAGATAAAACCTTCTCTCTTCTAAATGAATCCGACAATATTCCAGCAATTACTTCAGGCATTATTCTGGGAATAGAAGAGAAAAGGATAGTAAGTATTACATATAGTGAACAACAAGAATATTAAATTGAAACATGTCTTATTTTTCCTCAGATCCTCTATGTTGGTAAGAAAGGGATCTACATATGTACAATAGGAGAACATTTCATCTCATGTCAAAGAATAATACAAATAAGTACTAACTTGCTAACAGACGAAGCCGCATCTGCCCCTCCATGCCCATCACAAATACCAAACAGTCCAAACTGCAACACGAAAATTTAATTAAATACAAAAAAACACAATTCACTAAGACTCGACTTGAACTCCAGAACCTTATCTATTCCGGGAATGGGCCAATGGTAATAGCAGACATCTTCCATGGGGAGCTTTTTCCCTCCTCTACGCAAGGCCATAGGATCCGATACCATACCGATCCTAAAAGGAATTTTACACTCTGTGCCAACTATAATTTGGACCTGCAATAACCACATAATTAGTATAAGCATGGGCAATGAACATAGACAGCAAATGTTTTTGTGGTCTATTTACCGAAATCTTTGAACTTGTGCCTAGAGTTATTGTATCTCCACTTGAAAGCTCGACTGGATTACTCCAATGTCTGCTCCCAGATTGAGGAAGGTGAACTGTGTGGGAGTTTAAGAATGTACCGTTCAGGCTACCCATGTCAACCAGCTCCCATTTTAATTTCTGCAAAAACGTGAAGTTAATCACCTTTTATAAGTGTGAGGGTGATGTAATACAAAATAAAATATGCACTTTTTTGTAATTGTGTTATTCATCCTAAAAATACATATCAGGAATATCAAAGTGGGCTTACATTTACATTCCAATTTATCATTGCGTGCTTTCCAGAAACTTCCGTATCCTTTAGTATTATGTCACCGGGTGACACTCTTCCCATAGTAACCGGAAGCTTGGACTTATCAGTTGACTGTATGGAATACTGAAGCCCACGAGAAGGGCCCGATGTTACCTCCAGCGTGAGAATGCTTCCTGCACTTCTAAGAGAACATCATGATCACATGTTTGTATATACCCTGCAACAACATCAGACTATGTGCAACCCACAAGAGGAAAATTACCCTTCTTTTCTGTATAAGTGGGACTAAAGTCCTTGAGTGCGTCTTTATCTGAACCATATTTTGGGGTATAATTTATATCTTCTCTTTTTTCATGTACCCCCTCGTCAGAAAACTTGCTTACTGCAAGTGGACGCATAAGCGTTTGACCAACCAAAGAGTCATCTGACGTATTTGGAATGTCAAGAATAAAACTATCACCTGTAAGAAGCAACAAGTAAGATTTTGTCTCTCCTAGATTCGATTAGACTACAAAAAGGTGAAGAATAATAAGCGGCTATTACTGTGATCCAACTGGGGTGGAGCTGACAAAATCCTTTGTTTAGGTGCTGCTACTGCAATAGAACCTCCCTGATTTTGACGACTTGGATGCTCAATTGAGTTACGCAAAGTATATTCACTGTTTTGGCTTTCCACATTACCCGGATCTCCCGAAATAAGAGGCCTCTCTATGTCATCAACCTGAGTCAGATATGCCAGTGTGTAAAAGCACAGACAATAACATATGACATGAAAACAAACAGCAAACTTAGGAAGATGAAGGGGCAAGAGGGAATATTAGTCAGATAATATATATCTTGCTCAAACACAATTAAAGCCACAAACAGCTCAAAAATGAGTAACACCTTCAAATCCGGAATCACAGCATTAGATCATTTTATTTTGAGCTCCTATACACTAGTAGATATATCTCTTGCCATTTTAACTAACTCGGATCAATCGAGTTTTCCACTAGCAGCCTAGAATATTTCAGATTCACAACCTTACACAAAGCATTCCAATTCATTAACACTCCAATTCACACCAGCATACACATAGTGCAACAAAAAAACCATCTTTCCGAAAATCCTAATGAAAAAATAAAACAAAATTTTAAACTACTTTAAAACTTTACATTCTCAGCTTTATTAAATCATTCAAATGAGCTAAAAAAATACAATGAAATCAAAAACCCATCAAACCCCATAAAGAAAAAAGGGGCATCATCCCTAAACCTAAAAAAACAGGTCAATCAATCAAATCCCGAACACGAGCGCGAAATCGCATACCTTGATCGAGGCCGGAGGACGGCGGCGAGCGGCGGCGGCGGGGGAAAAGAAGCGGCGCCATGGTTTGAACTTGCAGGCGATTAGGATGAGGATGAGGAGGAGCAGCAGCATAAGAATGAAAAGGGCAATGCTCAAAAAGGAGGACGATATGAAAATGCTGCTGCTGCTTCCAAAACGCATCGTCTTCTCCATCGGATTGGTACTGCGGGCGATGGTGATATTTCTCTCACTACGAACGATGAGAGAGAAAATAATTTACCCCATTTTTTTATTGATTAATTTAATCGAAATTGCGATTGCAACCAACCATACCAACCAACAACAATGCTGCGACTGTGTGCGTAGGCTCTGCGAGAAGACCGCTTTGAAATGGTCGCTTTTTTTTTCTATATTTATTTATTTATTTTTCCCATTTTATCTTCTTGCCCCAAATCTTGTTACTACTAGTATTATTTTCTTATCCGCCTTTCATAAATGATTAGATGAGATCTAAGCTATATATATTTACTCCATATTTTATAATATAAGTATTTTTTTTAAAATAAATTATGAATAATATTTCAGATGAATTAAATTGCTTAAATTATACATAGAAATCATTTATTTTAATTAAAATTTTATTTTATTTTTGAAATTTTATTTTAATTTATGTATAGGTTATAAAATCTTATAAATTATTTATATTTTATTATGTCAAAATGATTTAAGTAATTAGAAAATTATTAATTTTTAAAAACAAATTTTGATTGGATATTATCTTTCCAAATGAGATGCATTTAATTTGATCTTATAAATAATAATTATATATAATCAATTTTTATATACATTTACAATAAAATCAATACACAAATAAGAAAAAAAAAACATTTATTCCATCAAAACAAAAGCACAATGCACAATAAAAAAATAAAGGATTGAAAATTTATAATTATGTAAATATAGTGTAAAAAAAAAAGTTGACATAATCTTAGGACAATGAAGGCTCTCTATGCACAACTAAAGTGAGAAAACAGGTTCCAACTTTTATGTATACATACAATTCATACCAAGAGGGGTATGTAAAAAAGGCTTGCATATCTATTTCCCAGGAGATGCAAAGTTCAATCGATCCCTGAGTCGATTTGAAACTCTGTCTTTAGGAGATGATGTTTTGGTTGTGCCCGTTTGACGCATGAGCTCTGTGATGCAGAAGACAGAACGTCATGTGAATCCCAAGAAGAAGAAACTAACGAAAGACAAAGCCAACTCTAACCGAACTACAGAGTGAAGCAGAATAAAAGCACTTGCCTCGAGTTCTTTCAAGCTCTTCGTCAAGTTCTTCTTTCCATTTCTTCTGTATCTCACAGAACCTACAATTGTGTCGCGTTCTCGAATTAGAGAAGAAATCTAAAGCAAAAAACGTGCAAAAAGTAAAGATGGATACAAACCCTTTCACGTCCTGAGAAGCTTTCAAGTTTACATCACCCATAATTGATACGCGCCTCGAACATCTTCGGGGAGTTGGCCTATACTCGGCATCGACAAATGCAGTAGAAAGTCTTCTGATACCCGCCTCAACGGGAGACCTACTAACTGGATGTAAGTTGGAATTATTCGGAACATTTTCCTTGTCCACAATGCCAACAGAACTTGGAAGAGCAGCCACGTTCAAGGAGTTGTAAAATTGATACAACGGCGTTTGCAGCTTCGTCAGTTCAGATGCCTGCCGAGCAATAGTGAATTAAATATGATACACTACATTGATTGCCATAGTCTTCGATTCAGTTTCCTAATTAAGTACCTTTTCATCAAGAAATGCTCTTATCTTCGCTTCAGTTTCTTCTTCATCATCCTCTGCTCCTGAATGCCCTAAATCAACGGATTGATTCGGAACAAATCCTGTTATGCTTTTGTTTAACTCCGGACTTTGGTCAAACTTACACGGCCAATCATCACCTGGCTCACACATAGGATTATAACTCTGCAAAAAAAATAAAAAAAAATGGTAAAAATCCAATGAGCACTTTTGTATTCCATGTACAATAACACACTCAGTTGACCACTCCCGAACCTGATTACAATCAGTAGCAACCATTGTTGACGCGACTTTCTCACAAGATGCACCCAGTACAACAAGATCATCATCGTCAATCCGACACATGTCGTCATCAGAATCAACCGGTTGACACCACATGGATCCTCCTATTTCTGAGAGTTGCTCCTGATAGATAGTGGAGCGTGTGGGGCCACAGTACTCACCGACATCCTTCAGACCATGGCAAGACCTCTTTGCCTCAAAATTCATTCTGCGAGCAGGAATAAACACTTCAACCCAACAAAGTTCAAGCAGTTTTGTAAGGAGAGGGAAATCCAAATCATCACAACACTTACGATTCCTTAATTTCAACCTCAAGATCAGCCATCCGCTTTCCAGAACCATCCCGCTGATCAAGATATTCAGGTTGTTAGTTAAAAAATGATGCGTTGAGCAATATAAAATATATAAATCACGAAAGAAACAAGTACTGAAGCACCGACCAAAAGTGAACGACGGAGAATGTTATTCGACTCCCGGTATACTCCAGTAATGAATGGATGCTGAAAAATATAAAGGTAAATGAAACTGATCAAGATGATTGCATAATAATTCAATTTAATCAAGAGAAAAAAAAACAGTTTTCAACCTTTAACAACTCTGATGCAGTAGACCTCAGGTCTGGCTCCCTGCGAAAATTAATGAAGTTGAGGAAAGTAAGGGGGAAGACAAACAAATAAAAAATTCCAAAAGACAAACTTTCAGCATTCAGAGGATTTTTCGGCAAAAAGAATGACAAATAAGACACGTACTTCTGTAAACATTTTAACAAGAAGTCATTTGCTTCACTGGAAAGATGCTCTGGTATTGGCGGGTGAGATTTAGTCGTCCCAATATGAAAGAGAGCAGCTACCTAAAACGAGACAAAAGTGTTAAAACTCAAATATAGATTGCTGACAAGATTAAAAGCAATCGATCTTAAAAAATTGAATTGAAACCATTACTACTGGTATATACCTCCTGATATTGCTGACTCCAAGGAGCCTTTCCAGTGGCCATTTCAATAACAGTGCATCCGACACTCCATATATCCGCCGAGCTACAGATGTTTAATGAAAGAAATTAGGCTGTGAATTGAGAATTCCCAGCTATAACTCCAACACTACAGTGTTTCACTCAAAGTACTTAAAAACGAAAATTGAAAATGAAAATGGAAGAACAGTAACTCACTAGCTATGACCGGTCTGAACAATAACTTCAGGAGCCATCCAATACGGAGTACCCTTCATTGATTTGGCACCAGTCACTGTAGCCTGAAGAAGCAGTTAGTGAGTAGTTACTCCACAATTTACGCGGGAGAAAGGAAAAGGCTTGCCAGTAATAAGTAGTAGTAGTATGACATACCAATGCTTCAACTTTCTTGGATGCTCCAAAATCAGCAAGCTTAATGCATGCCTTATTATCAACGAGGATATTTGCTCCCTACTCACATCACAAAAATAAATTAAATCATACTCATGGAGTTGATCTATGTGTAAAGCCACTTAACCGATAAGAAATACCAATATAAAAAAAAACATAATACCTTGATGTCCCTGTGCATAATTTTGTTCTCGTGCAGGTATTCCAAACCTATCAACAGCTGTCTGGTATACATTCTAATAACCTGAAATGCAAGGTATATAAAGAATAGTTTAAAAATCTCTGAACAAGTATGAGTTCAGGTAAATAATGTAATATCGATTATCTAAGTTACTTACGGATTCTGGGAAAGAGCCGAATTTTCCCAAGAGAGATGAGATGGATCCACCTGGGACAAATTCCAGCAATATATTCAGTGAATCCTCTTCTCTAGCAGTCCCCAAGTATCTCTGAGAAACAAGAAAAACGTATACTCAGATAAAAATTTTAAAACGCACAATCTTCTAAACAATAAAAATCTATACCCGACTTACCACGATGTTCGGATGCGAGAGGTTTTTTAATAGATTTACTTCTTTTTCAAGCTCATCAATAAATTCCTGGAAAAAATGAGAACTTCCTTCAGATTATGAACATTCATCATACTAGCAATTACTAAGAAACGGGCAATCACAATTTCACAAGCATCAATGGGATGTATTACTTGGGTTTTCTTTGAAGCGCTGTTCGTCGAAATCGACACCTGATTTCAACGAAGACAAAACAGAAAAAGCAATTCAAAAACACAATGACAAATTGCCTATAAACCACACAATTCAAACAACATCAACCTGTTTCACAGCAAGCAACTCGCCCGAATCGAGATTCATCCCCATGTAAACCCTCCCGAACGCGCCGCACCCGATCAACTCCCCCCTCCTCCACCGGATCGGCGGCGGCAGTAGTACCTTCCGCTTCTTCGTTTCTTCTGTTCCCGAATCCGTTCTGTCCGTAACCGCACGCGCCTCCTCTTCCCCAAATCCTTTTTCCATCGGCGGAAGCGGTTCCTCCTCCATCCACGGCGCGGCGTTTCTCCGAGACGGCGCCGCGATCGTGGGCAGCGCGTGAACCGGAGGCCTCGCGAACCGCCCGATTCTCGATCTCCGGATGCTCGACCCGATTTTCTCAACGACTCCGCCGAATCCGGCGGGCTCCTCCCGAGAGGGTTTGAACACTAGGGATCGGCGAACGGAGCCTATGAAGTCCTGCATCGGCGAAGGGTTTGAAATGAACAATTTTGTGGTGAAGTGAAATCCTCTTCCGGCGCTTCTTTTTGAATTTGTTCATCCAAGTGTTTCATAAATTCCAATCGGACCCCACAACTTTACTTTATTTCCACATTGACCCCATAAATTTTGAAAGTATTTGGGATAGAGCCGTTAGACTCAGAGAGTGGGGTGAATGTGCGATTAATTATGTCTCGCGCAAAACACTACTATCGTCGCTTTCTCTCTCTACTCCACCAACACCGGGCCTGCAATCGGGCCGTCCGCCAAATCCATTCTCACTTTCTCATCGATGGCGTTCGGGCCCTCGATCTGTGGAACGCCGTACTCAAGCACTACTCGCTCGGAGAATCCCCGCAAGACGCGATCTTTCTCTTCAAACACCTCACGGCCCGGCCCGATCCCATCCCCTTCGACAGCTTCACGTACTCGTACCTCATCAAAGCCTGCGCCAATACGAACCGGGCCGGGCTTGGAACCCAGGTCGGTTGCTTGAGCGGTAAGGCCGGGTTCGGCGGCCACGTTCACGTCCAGACCGCGCTGGTGAATATGTACTTGGATTGCGGGCGTTTGGTGGAGGCGAAGAAGGTGTTCGACGAAATGCCTGAGAGAAATCTGGTGACGTGGAATGTTCTGTTCACCGGGTTTATCAAGTGGGGCGAGATCGAGTTCGCCAGGGCTGTTTTTGACGCGATGCCTGAGAGGAATGTGGTTTCGTGGACCGGACTGATAGACGGGTACACTCGTGCGAACAGGTTTCAAGAGGCACTGTTCTTGTTCCGGGAAATGGTCGTGCGAGGAGGGATAAAACCGACAGAGGTGACTCTCTTGGCTGTTTTCCCGTCAATATGGAATATGGGTTGTATCGAGCTCTGCCAGGCAGTTCATGCCTACGGAGAGAAAACCGGACTTAACATAATGGATGTTCGTGTTATGAACTGTCTCATGGACGCTTATTCTAGGAGTGGGAACATAGAAAGTGCTCGGAGAGTATTTGGGGAAATATCCGACGAGAGGAAGAACTTGGTTTCGTGGACTTCGATTATATCCGGGTTCGCAATGCATGGGATGGCTATGGAAGCCTCTGAGTATTACAGCATAATGGAGATCAAAGGCATGAAGCCTAACGGGATTACGTTTTTGAGCTTGCTGCATTCGTGCAGCCATGGTGGCTTGGTGGAAGAAGGGTTGGTTTTTTTTACGAAAATGGTGGATGAGTGTAAGATATCACCGGGAATTAAGCATTACGGGGCATTGATAGACATTTTGGGCAGGGCGGGTAGATTAGAAGAGGCGGAGAAGATAGCTATAAGCATCCCGAATGAGATTAGTAACGTTGTGGTGTGGAGAACACTCTTAGGTTCTTGTAGTTTTCACGGTGATGTCGGTGTGGGTGAAAGGGTGAGTCGGAAAGTTATGGAGTTGGAGAGGGAGTATGGAGGTGACTATGTGCTTATGTCGAACATTTTTTGCAGTGCCGGTAGATTCCAAGATTCCGAGAGGGTGAGGAGGGTGATGGACGAAACGAAAGCTTGTAAAGTTCCAGGGGTTACTTCAGTCTGAAAGATATGAATACTCAAGATTTATTGCATTCTAAAAGATACAACAGAATTACAGTAGAGTTTGCAACAGAAAAACATAACACAACCGTCTCGCCTTACATCAAGAAAAACCCGACTATCAAGAACACAACACAACCGAGACCACCAATCCTGGATGCCTCGCTGTTCGGAGTAGTTCCGGGCGCATAATTTCCATCGGGAGTGTTTGTAGTCAGGACAGCAACAATCCAATTACCCTCAGAGCCAATCCCTATCCCAGTGTACTGAGTGGAGTTCATATACTCTGAGTATTGAGACATGGTGAAGTTGGAAAGGACGAGGCCCGGTGCCAGGCCCGGGATGCACGCTGGAAGTATCTGCCCGTCTCTTGTGGTGGTGGTGTTCAGATGGCATTTCGATAGAAGGTCTGGGAAGTTGGAGAATTGCTGCTCGTTGCCGGGGATGGTGTTGGGGCCCGAGGTGTTGGTGCATGGTTGACTTTTGAACTGGTCCGCGACTTCATCGGCTAGGCACTCAGCCCGCTCGTTTTTGGTCAGGGATGTTAGGTTTAAGGTTAGTCGGTATTGGTTGATTCCCTGCAAGAGATTGTCTTCCTCGTCTGTATCTGAAGTTGAATGAAACTTGAATAAGAGTTTTGTATTTACAGAGTTTTGTTTTTCTGCATATGGAGGGGTAAATCTAAAACAGAGTAAAATTTCAGGTGTATTTTTTGAAATTTCATAATCTTGATGGGCTTTTTTTTGTAATAAACACTATACAAGAAGATCAAAGTCCAAACACATTACAGGGAGAATTTCATACATAATTTCATATTTTACCCTATAGGTTTACCTTAATTCCAAAAGGATAATTGCAAAAAAAGATGCAAACTTGAAGGATGTACTTGCAATTTTGCAAGTACGGTGTTGCAAGTACAGTGTCTTGACGACAATGTAACAAGATTGAAAAAAATGTAGATCTGATATTCAAGAAAAAAGAACTGCTTTTGTTGAAAACTGACTGGATCTTAGATAACACATAGAAGCATCCTATTCTGGAAAAACCCATAAATATAAATCCTGTTTCTGGAAAGAAACCCCATAGCAAAAGATTCAATCTTGACAGAAAAAAAAAAAAAGCCCATAAATGCAAATCCAAGAAACCTAAATTTCTATAATAAACACATTCCAAGAAAGATAAATGAACTGAAATCAGATCTTCTAGAACCCATTTTAACTTTTATTAGACCCTCAATAAACATGTTATTACACCAAAAAAATCAATAACAATACTAATCTTTGTGAAAAAAAATAATTAAATTAAATTTATATAGAGTATTTACCGTCGCATTTGATGAGGATGAAGGATTGAAGCAGTAGAGAGAGAAAGAGGAAGTGTGAGAGAGACACCATTGCTTTTTTTGTTGAGCTCAACTGAAAAACTTGCAAAGTTTTTCTGTGAATTAAAAACCAAGTTTTGGTGAGTCGGTGGTTATATACTGATTGTACGGCGTCGTTTTGTTGACGTTTCATTTTCATAAATTTAATATATTTGGTTGAAACTTCACAATAAATTAAAGCCTTCTTCAACCAATGGCGTGTGACTTTTCAAAGCAGAGAAACTTATTCTTTCAAACAAATAAAAATAATTATCTAATTTATTTCTAGAATGAAGTAGATAAACTTGAAATCTATCAATTTCCTCAATGTAAGAAAGGAAGCATTACATTATATGTTCTGATTAAACGTGTTATTCTTATTGGAAAATATCGATGATGAGTGTTATTCCGTTCCGTCCAGCCGCAGAGAACAAAAAAAAAGTGTTTTAGATCTGTCCAAGAATAACATCTCCTCCAGAAACCTCGAATTCGGACGGTGCTTTTTCAACATTAAGGACTTTAATCTTGCCATCGACCACGTAAGCCGACCACCTGCCAAGGTACAATACAACCATCAGCTTCTAGATTTGAGTTTACGTATCTTGTAAATGTAATGCAGGAGAAGAGGGGTTGAAATGCTTAGTTTTCGCATATGAGGGGGTACGAAAATCGAAAGCAGTAGTACCTATGAGAACGAGGTCCAAGCAAAGCTGCACTTAGATCTACGGACAAGTCTAGTTTCTTGTGGAAGCTCCCATCAAAATCTCCGTAAAATTCAATCTGCAACCACACAAGATTGATTCAACTGATGACAATTCTTACTCGGAAGCCTAAAAATTATTCATACAGACAAGAAACCAAAGCACAAGCATGAGAGTGAAACATAAGAAGAAAAACATCAATTATTTAGCTGCCTTGATAAAAATATACGGTGAGTGTTTGCGCTCGCTTCTTTTCGAGTGCAAGAAATACATAACAACAGTGTAGTTGTAAGGATTGCATAAAAATGATGAAACTAATTTTCGCATTTTCTCTCTAACATAATGTGAAATAAAGTGCACTCGTAAAGATAGATATATTACATCACTCTGCTATAACAAATCCATATCGGCAAAATATCGATAACTCCACACCACTAGGAAAATGCTCGACTTTGTTAAAGGGGAGAGCGAGAGAGACTTACAGCGTTCTTAGCCTGAAGCTTCTCTGCCCAGCCGTTTAGTGTGTAAGGATCATTAATAGCTACACATATCACAGAGTCGACTCCCTTCGACTTGAACTTATCGGCGTTGTTTTTGAAGCTAGGGACGTGCTGCGCCGAACACACTCCTGTATAGGCTCCCTGCGACAAGTAAGAAAATCGATAACTCCATCCGATTCATCGACTAAAACCCTTCATTTCATTTCAACAGACAAAACAAATACACACAAATAAGTGGAATGAACTTACAGGAAGGCCAAAGATGACAACTTTTTTGTCCTGAGAAATCAGAAACCACACACAAACAATTAAATTTACCAAAATAAATGAAACCCTAAATCAATAAATGCCGATTTTTTTATAAAAACAAAATCAAAAATCAAGAATTTTCATCTTCGAATAAACTATTAATTGACCTTAAAAATGTCTTTGAGGGGCGTGGTGGCGAACTTGGAGGAGACCCCTTCGTCCCAGGAGCGAGCTTTCTGGAGAGCGACCTCCGGTGCGGCGGACAACAGGTCAGATCCCGCTGCGACCGACGCGTACGCCCTTGATCCATGGAACCCGTTGACCAACGACTTAATCAGAACCGTTCGCTTCAGCAGTGCAGAGGAAGCCATGGTAGGGACTCTGTTTTTTTTTTCCTTTATCTTTTGCAGGTGCTGATGCGAATTCTTTCTTTGAAGGAAATGAAAATGAAATCAAGAAAAAAAATAGTATTATAAAGCATTTTTTTTTATTTGAAAAAAATCAATATTCAATTTTTCTCGCAATTTTTTAATTGAGAAAGATAATATCACAAATCTTTTTTGTTGAATTTTGCAAGTTCAATGTATTTAGACATACATAAATATTATCTCATGAATTAATATAAATAAATAAAAACCCTGAATTTGCAACTAATTTAAGTAATTTTTTTTTTTAATATAATTACAATTATTCTAAACTTATGCTGTACATAATTTACAATTTAATCACACTTCTTGTGAAGTCAATAATCTCTATTTACAGATAATTTACATAAAAAGTGTGATCAGTTAAATCACACTTTCTTCCGGCGGGCTCTTTGTCAAGTGCCATTTATCGATGCATCGATACCAACTCCACTGAATGCACAACCCAGTGAGTCTCATCACGCCGGAAAGCATCACCTCGACAAATGCCTTCAGAAACGAGCTCTGAGGAGAGAGGCCAGCTGTTGCGACCGTGAGAAAGAACCCTTCCGGATTGCAGTGTACGATAAACGAGCCCGACTGTATCCCTTCCAGAGACTTCAAGGCAACTGCATCGGCTTTCATCGAGCCGGATGACGAAGCCATGATGTTCGTCAGCTGCGGCCTTCTTTTCGCCTCTGCCACATTAATGTGCGTTTATTACAAAAAGTGCCCATCAGGTTTGAACTTATTAAAAAATGAAACTTTTAAAACATATAAATTAGTCCATAGATTTTATTTTGTTTCCACATGTAGCCCAGAAAACATAAAAATCAAAACTTTGCTTCACTTTTACAAAATATATATGTGCAGATAGTCAATATATGTATATGGATCGTTCGTTCGATCGCCACTGGCACATTATGTGTTTATTACAGAAAGTGTTCATCAGGTTTGAACTGATGAAAACAGGCAACTTTCAAAAAATACAAATTAGTCCCTATATTTTATTTTGTTTCTACATTTGGCCCAGAAAACATAAAAATCAAAACTTTGCTTCACATTTACAAAACATATGTGCAGATGTATATGGATCGTTCGTTCGATCGATCGCCTCTGGCACATTATGCGTTTATTACGAAAAGTGCCCATCAGGTTTGAATTGATTAAAAAATGTAACTTTCAAGAATTACAAATTAGAACCTAGATTTTATTTTCTTTCTACATTTGGCCCAAAAAAACATAAAAATCAAAACTTTGCTTCACTTTTACAAAATATATGTGCAGATAGATGTATATGGATCGTTTGTTCGATCGGCTCTGCCACATTATGCATTTATTACAAGAAGTTCCCATCAGGTTTGAACTGATTCAAAAATGTAACTTTCAAAAATTACAAATTAGTCCCTAGATTTTATTTTGTTTCTATATTTGGCCCACATTATGCATTTATTACAAAAAGTGCCCATCAGGTTTGAACTGATTCAAAATTGTAGCTTTCAAAAATTACAAATTAGGCCCTATAATTTATTTTCTTTCTACATTTGGCCCATGTTTATTACAAAAAGTGCCCACAGGTTTGAACTGATTAAAAAAGGTAACTTTCAAAAATTACAACTTGGGCCCTAGATTTCATTTTGTTTCTACATTTGGCCCCAAAAAAACATAAAAATCATAACTTTGCTTCATTTCTACAAAATATACGTGCAGATAGATGTATATGCATCGTTCATCATTCGTTCGATCGACAAATAGAGATCTTTTACCTTCCAAAAAACCGGGAGTCTCGGTGTCGGGAGGGAAGACGAGCGAGACGTGAATGTCGTCCGATATAACCTCCTGTTGTAGCGCTTCCGCCAATCCCCTCAGCCCAAACTTACTCGCCGAATAAGCCGAGTACCCGTAGATACCAACCTGCACCCGGATCAAGAAATCAAGAAATAACCGAATCAAGCCCGCATTTCACAATCGAATTACCTGGCCCGCCCGAGAGGACATAATCGCGATCGAACCCGGGCCCCGCGTGGCCCGATCCTTCTTCATCCCCGGCAAAACGGCCTTGATCAAATTAAACGTCCCCATCAAATTCACGTCGACCACGAACCTGATCTCGTCGAGGCCCTGCCCGTCCATCTCCCGGGCAGCGAAAACCCCGTGGCTGCAAACGAGGACGTCGATCGGGCCTGCCCCCTCGACTGCCCGGGCGACGGCCTCGCTGTCCCTGACATCAGCGCTGAAGACGCTGACATCAGCACCCGTTGCGGCCTTGATCGACTGCTTGGCCTGGTCGAGCTTCGAGGGGTCGCGAGCGAGGATGGAGACGGTGGCGCCCTGGCGGTAGCAGAGGAGGGCGAGCTCGAGGCCGATGCCGCTCGACCCGCCGGAGATGAGGACGTGGCGGGCGGGGATTGGGATGCGGACGGGCTTGGGGCGGACGATGAAGTAGAGGATGAGGAGGATGATGAGAGGAAAGATTATGGAGGAGGAGGAGAAGTACAGTTCCAACATATTGATGGATGCAAATATGAAATATGAATGTCTATATATATATATATACATAAATTAATAAAAGTTGATGGATGAATTTTCCTTTCCCTTTTTTTTCTGGATGAAATACAACACAGTTTACTTAATATAGATGTTGTTGCAGAGTAGTTTTGAGTAGCATGTGAATAGTGCATTAATTGGCGTACACAACAGCCGACACTGAGTGAAAGGTAGTTGTTTCTTAACTCAGCTTGCACCGCCGACACTGAGTGAAAGGTAGTTGTTTCTTAACTCAGCTTGCACCCTAAATCGCAAAAAACATGATGTGAAGTCCATGAATGGAGAACTCGATCTCTTTTTTAACCTCTGCAAATTTTTTTTCTTAGGCTACTGTTCTGAGTATAGCATTTATCAGATTTGATTTTTCTTTTTTCTTAGGCTACTGTTCTTAGTATAGCATTTATCAGATTTGATTTTCAGCCATTTGCAAGTTTCATTTTCAATTTTCTTTTTTTTTTCTAAGTTTCAATTGTACTATTGTGGTATTTCTAAGTAAGTTTCAGATTTGATTTTTTCATTATCTAAGAGGACATATATTTTAAATTTTTTTTTATTTATCAGGAACATTTGAATTTTTTTAAGTTAAATTTTTTTTTATTTAGAATAAAAGAATTAAAATTCTTAATTTGATTTGTTTTGTTATTTTTATGTAAGAGGATATATAGTTTTTAAGTAGAGACAGAGACGAGCTCACTTTATGTATGTAATAGCTAATAACAGGTATAATAATAATATACGTATACTTATATTGTGTCATAAAATTTTAATCTTATTTATAAACAAACATCTAGCTCCTCAAATCTCAATGATAGCTGCAATGGCAGCAAACAATTCCATTTGGACGTGGATAAATGGCTACAGAAAATCCATTTGGACGGAAGCACTTAACTGTACCGTACCGGAGAAGACTACATTACTTACCAGAGAAGACTACATTACTTATTAGATTGTTATATTAATGTCCTTTGACATATTTAAGTGTATCCCCATAGGTTTGATTGTAATATCAATTTTCTTTTAAATAATGATAAATCCCGGTTTCTTCATAAGAGTTATGACATAAAGCGAGTTCATATATTACAAACGCAGCTAATCAAAATAAACGAAGCTCAGAGCTTACACTAAACGGTAATAACATAACATGATGATAGCGGATGATGATGGTGATGATAAGTACTCATACAGGTTTGTGCAAGTGGTGGAGGTCATGTATGTGCATGGCTAAACACTCACGTCCTTCCTCTAGCTCCTTCGCCTTCCACGAAACTGCTGTCACGAAAAAAAAAAATCGATTAGTATAAACGTATAATATACACTATAATAAACGTAATCTATGTTTCAACCTTTAAATTAGTCTACCTATTTCTATTCTTACAAAGCATAACTAGATTCTGTTTTTGGAATTCAAGCTCAACCCAATCATCCGAAACGAGAAATACATTAGGATTATGAATAATTACAAAACTACCCTCTAGGTTCGACATGATTACTAGTTAGCCCCTTACTCCGATTTCAGGGGGACAACTTCCAAAAACACTCCAAAATTTTCCTTCACAAATGTAATCAAAATGCCACTTCCTATATGATTACCTGATCAAGAATCGGCAGGCGGCGGGGCCCACATCTGCTGCTGACCCATATACATGCTAGGATCCATCACCGGCTTTCCCACATACACCCCCCCGGGAGGGGCCCCCGCCCCCACCCCCCCCTGCTGCGGCACATAGTAATACGGTACACCCTCGCTCGGAGGAGCAACACCCCCTCCTCCTCCTCCCCTCGGCACAGACGAGAGCACTTCGTCCTTCAAGTCCTCTCTAGGCACGATATCGACCAAGAAGTCGAAAATATCAGTCCTGGTGATGGCAGCAGCGATGTCGTTCTTCTGGAGAGTCCTCCGCTTGTTCTCCTCCGTGTGGTTCCAGGATCGGAGAGTCAGCTCGAGAATGAACATCTCGCAGGCCCGGGCGAATATGACGGGGGCTTCGGCTGATATCATACGAACGTCCTCGTCGGCTTTCATGATCTTCTTGATCCGGGCGAGAGGGAGGCTGTGGTTCTTGAAGTCTGTGGCTTGGTCGATTTCTTCGTACTGGTTGGCCCAGAAGCTCTGGAGCTGCTGCTGGAGCTGCTGCTGCTGCTGCTGGTGGATGTGGTGGTAGGCCAGCTGGTGATGGGCCAATTGGGCCGGGCTGGGCTGCGGGGATTGGGCCGGAGGTTGGTAGGGAGAGACGTTGTACGGCAGCTGCTGCTCGTTTCCTTGTTGCTCCATCGTCGGATCTGTTTTACGAAATTACCCCTTACGAACAATCACAAGCAGAATAAATCGAAGAACTCGACAGTTGAAATTACACACAGAATTTACGCTACAGCCCAACACAGATAATTCATTCGATCGAACGAATTAACACGGGAAATCTACGATAAATATTAATTAGAAAGTAAAAAAAATCATGATCTTGTTGTTACCGGAGTTTGGGCGGACGGTGGCGGGAAGCGGTGATCGAAGCTAGGGTTTTGGGAAAAGGGGGATTTAGTAATTGGGATTCAATTGAAGCTCTGCGGATGCGATTGGTTGTACGGCATACGAAATGCGCCGAACTCTGAAATTCGGCACTACCGAAAGTGACCTCCGAAGTTTTTGCGTTTTGAAAAAGACTGAATTTTTATTGGGAAAAAAAAGGGGAACTTTTTGGACCTTCAAAGTTGAGAGACCGTCGTCACTCTCTTTTGACCTTTCTGATTTATTTAAATTCAATTAAATATTAATTTTATTATTCCCTCCTCCCTCCGTCTTTAATATTAAAGGTTTTTCAATGTTTCAAATATAATTACACTTTATAAAATGTGCTATTTTTATTTAGAGATTACTTTTTAAAAAAATTATTGTTTAATTCAAAACTATTTTTTAACTTTTAAATTCTAAGTAGTTGTTTTGACCAATGAATTATTTTTGCAATTTTATTTAAAATAAAATAATCAAAACGGATGTGTGTTTCATGGCCCAATTGAAACTCAAGTAATGCCCAATAAGCACAAATGGATCAGAAAAACGAAAGAAAAAAAAAGGCCTACTCCGACGGTAGGGGAACAGGTACCATTGGGCCAAGCCCATTGTAGACTAATGCAAACAATATAAAATTATTTTTATAAAATTAAATTAGGATAAGAACAAAAACAATTAATAACTGGGGCAAATCCGATCCGTTTGTTGAGTCGCTCACCCGTGACACGCTGACGTGCAATCCTGACCGTTAATCTATTTCCATCAATCGTTATCGCCTCCCCGATGCGCTTTACCTTTTCTACCCCTGGTGACGCGGCTAATATGGCTCAGCTCAGCTCAGCTAATCAAGAATATCTAACATCATTATTACTAGCTATAGTTATTTTTTACTTTTTATTTTATTTAAAAAAAATATCATTCCAAAATTATTTTAAAATTTTATCAATACTTTTGTTTTTGTTTGATGATTAGTTCGTTTCTCCCATTAGTAGCACTTGAAATTTAGTATTGTTCTTAGTTTTTTGTGATATTAATTCAAATAAGTTAGTGTCACCCAACAAAATTTCCTAAATAAAAAAAAAAATCATAAAACGAAAACCTATAGTATTTTATTTTTTTTAATTGAAACATGTGTTGTGTTTATGTGCACAAAATCTTTAAAATTGGGAATTTCATGAATTTCATGTAAATTAATTAATAGTCACATTCTTCCCAAACTATGGAGTAGGAGTAGTTGTTATAAATAAGAAAAGAGTTGTGACCAATGACTGGAATAAAGGGCGGCGGCGGTGGGTGGTGGGTCACACCGCCTCACACGGCGGTCAGTAACCGCTCCACCTCTACCCACCCACCCTCATGTGATAACTCTGCTAAAAATATACCTTGAAGTTTGAGCGTTGAATGATGGTTTCTCTTGGAATTATCTCCATGGCCCTACCATTTTCATTTGACTTATATTTCATAATACCAATTGATTAACTTATAGTACTATAGTTAATTAGTGTTAATTATTTAGATAATATCTTCTCTACTCTACTTTTTGTGATTTGTAGTGGAATTTTACAAGTTGATCGTGTATTACTTGAAATATATAATGTTTACTTTGACATTTTGATGCATTTAAAGTCGTATGTATATTCAGTTGAGTCAGTGACGGAATATGTATATTGTGTATTTTGTGTGTTATTTAGTCAAATTTTGTAGGTCGATCATACTTCATTATAGTTTAGTCTGTCATTATATTCGTAATATCATTTATTCATTAGTTTCAATGATAAATGAGGTTTGGGTTAGAAAAAAAATGTGGCATAGGCGGCTATAAACTTATATATTCCAAAAGATTCATTTAGATATTTAAAAAAATGGACCCAAAATTAGGATTTTGGGGGATATTGCTCAAATTGATTCTTCACATGTGTAAATGTATGAATAGATAGATATTTAGGGCACTATGAATTATGAAATTATTTTAAGATATCTTTGACATTTGAATTGAATCTCCCGTGGGAAGCATGGACGAAGTTGCTATCGTGTCTAAAAAAATCATCTCTAAAGTACACAATAATTATTAAAGTTTGAGAATTTTATAGTTCTAGTATTTGTGTTTGTTCATTATTCTAATTCCAAATGTAAATATAAATATATTTTTTTTATCGTGGACTGATCGATGAAAATATACAAGTGACGTGACGTTCGATGAATTATTATATTTCAATTTATAAAAGAATCTTGTAATAGAAAAATTAGGGGACAAAGGTTTTTTAATGTAGTTGGGCTATAGTGAGAAACTGAGAATAGTCATTTTACATTTTGTCGGAAGAGAGAATATAATTTTTTAAAGGAAAAAAAAAGAACTGTAAAAAAAAGTAACCGAATTTTAAAACAAGCTTCTGAGCAGATTGTCATTTGTATGTTTTTGTGTATTTGACCTCATTTTTATAGACATGGTTCAATTTCCCAAACTGCAGTATAGGTGTAAACATTTGTTTTGTTCGTAGCACGAAAAATAAGATCGAATCCATTTTTTCCCCAATTTTTTTAACACGAATAATTTTGTTACATGTTTTTACATCAAAATCTATTTTTTATATACAATATAATTGAAATTGAAATTGAAAAATTGATAATAATAAATATTATTAAAATAATAGAGAGATGCTTAGCCACGGGGTAACGGACAAAGTGAGTTATAAAGAGATAAGCATAGAGAGACGTTTGTACTTAAAAAAAGGTGGGACCCGCTGTCTCCGGTGTGGGCCCCACGGAGTATGTACTCCGACCGTCGAACATCGACAGATCACCGGTGGGCTCCACCACACCGGAACGCTCCTCCCCCACCACCTCCATTTGGTGGTTGCAGCATTATTTTTCTTGACAAGACAATACATAGTACCACCGGAATATCGTGTCTAGTCTCATCGCCGTTGATTTTCTCTTCCACCCAAAAAAAAAAAAAATCAATCAAGAGTGAAATCTTGAATCTTGAATCCAAAAAATAAATAAAAATCAAATCTTGAAAAGAAAGAGAAGCATTTCCATGTATTATGAGAGATCAACATGACTAGTAATAATAGTAATAGTATTATCAAGCTATCAACTTTAACAAACAAACATATAGTAAAAAAGCTATTAAAGCATATTACCAACAAACTCAAATCTCATCGATCATCAGAGCCCTAAAATAAACATCATCACATCACGACGCAACTAGACGTGTTCTCGTCGCTGAACATCGAGTACTGGTCAACCCTCTCGCCGGGAGGCGGAGGGTAAGAGTAGCTCGGATAAGGCGGCATGTAGTTGACAGCTGGCGGCGGCCTCGCGTACATCATCGGCTGGAACCTCTCGTTCCCGTTTGCCCTTTGCTGGTTCATCATCATCGCCGCCATCTGCTGCTGCTGATAGTAAGGGTTCCCGCCCGCCATCTGGTCGGGCCCACCTCCCTGAAAGTACCCCCCTCCTCCCCCTCCCCCTCCCCCTCCGCCCATTGCCGGCAGGCCTTGGACAGCCGAGAGGCTATTCATTTGGCCCATTTGCGGATTGCCCATTGGCCTGTTCCCCATTGGGCCCATCATGCTCGGCATCCCATGAGGCCCATCAACTTTCTTGGGCCCATTCCCCATAAAATTGCCGCCGCCACCGTTCTTGTTTTGAGCGATGGGGCCTCCACCCCCTCCACCGCCCTTCCCGCCCTTACCCCCACCGGCTTGATTTGGATTCCCACCACCATTATTACTCATAAAGTTTCCACCTTTCTTGCCCCCACCACCACCATGATTCATCTGAGCCGGAATATTCCCATTTCCACCACCACCACCACCACCCTTCTTTCCATTAGCACCGCCTCCTCCACCTCCGCCTCCACCCTGCATGAGCTGAGGGTTTTTACCATTCATCATGTTATGCATCATCATGCCAGGAGGCATGCCTCCCCCGGCCCCATTGCCCATCATCGGCTTCATCTTAGGAGGGCCGACATCCATGTCATCGTCCATGTCATCATCGTCGAACTCGTCGTCGTCGTCGTCATCGTCGAACTCGTCGTCGAACTCGCTGTCGCTCAGCCCGTCGTCCTCCGCAGGCATCTTGAACTTGACTGATTTTGCATTCTGGTCCTTGTTGTTGTGGTTTGAGGCTGCCGGAGGCATCTTCATGTCCTTCATGAACTGCCCCATTTTCAGATCTTGGAACCCTTTCATCTGCTGCAGCTGCTGGAACTGAGGGTTCTGCCCACCTTTCGGCTGGTTGTTATTATTACCTCCACCTCCTCCTCCTCCTCCTCCTCCTCCTGCCTTGAGCTGGTTGTTATTATTACCGCCTCCCCCCTTTTGAGGCTGCTGCTGCTGCCCCTTGTTATTACCACCGCCTTTGCCGTTGTCCATTTGGAGATTCTTGAACTGATTATTCAGCTGGTTTTGATTGTTATTGTTGCCCCCGTTCTTCGACGCTCCCCCCCATATCTCAGCGTGCTTGCCGTTTTTGGTGAGCTTCTTGAGGAGAGTGTTCGAGTCGACGTTTCCGGAAATAGTAACTTTCCCTTGCTCAGAATCTATTTTCACAGTGTACACACCTACACCAAAACAAAGTCGCCCAAAAACTACTTAGGTTCAAACAAAAATTGAAAAAAGGAAAAAACAGAGGGGGGCTAATTGAAATAAAATAAAATTGATTCTGTTTGTAAATTGTAATTACATATATTAATTAAAAGTTGCACTCCCATCATTTTCAAGAATCAAGACTCAATCCAACCTCAAAAAAAAGGGTTTCTCATGTAATATTCAAGAATCTGTGCTCTGTTTTTTTTGGAAATTAGTTGAACCTCAGGGATCTTTTTGTAATTATAAGCAAGTATTTAGAGGAGAGTTATGTGTGTTACCCTCAATCTTCTGCAAGATTTTCTTCACTTTGTGCTTGCACCCATCACAGTGAATATTGACTTTAAGAACACAAGTCTGCAAGAACAAGCAAAGCACACAAAACACACATGGTAAATAAAGCATTCACCTTTATCACTCAAAAGCCAAAACAAGAAACAGGGGTTTGAGGAAAACATCATTAAAGAATAAAATAAAAATCAAATCTTTGTCTGAATTAAGCAGAAACAGAGTAATTCAACAAAAACCCATTACAAATCTTGGAGTTTTAAGTACAGTAAACCATTTACAAAATGAGAAAGAGAAGAGATTATTGTGCATACCTGGATCTTCAAGAACTCTTCTTTATTCATTTTCTCTTAAAAAAACACAAAAAATGGGAAACACAACACAAAATGTAATGAGGGTGAAACTAAAAGGGATAGATCTGAGAGAAGACACAAGAAAAGAAAAAGAAAAATTATTTATTTTTCAGAACCCACATTAAATACTTCCTTGCTGAGTTTCTGGGCTTTCCTCTGTTTCAGAGTTTTATCAAGAAAATAGTGTGTGTGAGTGTGTGTGAAAGAGATAACTAATGAAAGTTGAGAATGGGGAACACACTTCACTTTCTTTTGGGTCTTGGTGCATTATTTATTGGGTAATCTTTTTTAATTTCTTATAATTAAATTTATTGTTTCTCTAAAACTTTAATAAAATAAAATAATGAAAAGGGATTAGGGTTTTGAGGAGGGGTGGGAGTGATAATTGCACCATAACCCAACTTTTATTTTTATTTTTAAAAAACCCACTTTTTACATGATTTGGGGCTTTTTTTAGTTTTCCCAGCTCGGCTCTATTCGGCTCGGCGTATTTAACTTATAAGGATGGGTTGGGGCTTTTTAATTTTTAATCGGCTAGATTCGGCTCAGCTTAACTAGAGTGTTGTTCAAATCTAAACCATGGTTGGGTGAAAACTGAAAAACATTGAATACTGAGTGATGTGAATGAGTTCTTTGTCAGATATTTCCTCTCCCCCATTAAAAAGTTGGTTGGTGTAACAGATACATTGTGGCTTTATTGCTGTAATTAAAAACAAAATAAATGGAAAATGATGGTACACAATACACATCCTCTACTGTGCACAGCCCTGCAATTGGGGACAATTTCATTCTGCTGGTTTTACTATATTGCCCTTGGTCTGATTTGCCTGGATTGTGTGATGGAACATTTTTTGTCCACATTTAATTTAGTCAAAACTCTTGATTTATATTCCATGGGTTTGCACATGTAATTGCTGTTTGAATTTGGATTTTTATTGATTAACATTCCTATGTAGAGTAGCTATCTATATACTATAATCACCTATATTCATAATTTATTAAATTAACAAATTTAAGTTTTGATTATCATGGCTATAATAAGAAAAACAATCCTTTTGTAGCAAGTTATTTATTTTCGATAAATTTTTATTGAATGTCCTATTACAGTAAAAGTTATTGATAAGTTTGATATTGAGATTTAAATGATTTGAAATATTTGAATGTTTATATGAAAGTGATTATTAGATCTAACATTTTGGCCTTGATACATTTCATAATGGTTTGACTGAAAATTATTGAATTCAGTGGTACAACTCTCTCTACACATTCATATACTATGTGATATTGTCCATTACTTCAAAAACATAAGTGTACTAAAATCTATAGCTATCAAAATGTGGTTGGATTGTAATTAGTCTTCTTCGAATATTTTTATGCTTCACTGAATATATTTTAAAACAGTTATCGTATTATATATTATGAATTATGATCTAGATCGTTGATGTTAAACGAATGTAAATTATGTTGAAATATTTGTGGAGTAGCTTGGAACAGCTCCATCAAAATATTCTTGATTGTTGCATTAGTTTATTTATAAATTATTTTTTGAATTCAAATCTAACAAACTAAATTATTTTTAAAATTTTCAAATTAATTTAAGTAATTTTGTGACGTCCTTTTTCCCCCTTTTCCATATTCCCTTGTACGAAATGAAACACTTTCTTCACATTATTGAGAAAATAGTCTATTCTAGATAATAACTTCAATTCGCATTCAACAATAATTTGATATCTCAAGCATAAAAGTCATTTATTCGATTACGACATGTGTAAGTTTTTGCACCTAAATTTCTTGTAGCAATCCTAATAATAAATTATGATTTTCATCCCGGACTTTTTATTCAAGAAGATAGGGTTACTTGGAATAATTAAAAAAAGCTCAAATTTTCACATGTTTTAAAAAAAAATCGTAAAATTTTCGTCGGGTAAGTATGTTATAATCAAAATTTGAAAAAGTGAAATATAATTGCAATTTCAATGATCAAATAAGTCAAAAATGTTGTCGATGGTTGTCAGTACTAACAAGTAATGTTGGCGAGCGTACGGGATTTCAAAATCTCAGGATAAAAATATTGAGATAATTTCACAAAATTAATCTTAAAATTGATTTACCTTGTAGGAAAATTCAAAGGAACATTATAAATACAATTGTAGAACCATAGTATGAATTTAATAAAAGAGAATTTTCGACATTATTAACTATGTTGAATTCTTCAATTCAAATCATAAAAAGGACTGTCAAAATCTAAAATTTAAGATCATAATCGACTTTTCACCATTACAATTGATAATTTTTGAGAAATCACGAACTAACAATTGGTATATTTAAAATTTTAAGATACAATAATTTAGTTCAAATCCTACATTATTTATTTTTAAGTAACCCCAAAAGTAATTAATGTAGGAGATTAATTAATTGCAATATCGTCTCATTAATTCTTTTTTCGTCTAAAAACATTTTGGAATTTCATTTTTTGGTTATATAAAATTATCATGAAATAATTATAAATATATAATAAATTAAAGTAAATTTTAATTTATGTTTAATATCTTTAATACCAGTGGCAAAATGTTATCATTGCCTATATCATTCTCCAATGAGTATAATATAAATAGTACTCTCGTCCATTAAAATATAAAATCTCAATAAAATCATCATTTAATAATTAAGAAAACTTCATTTCAAAATATAATTATTATAAACATTAAATTAGCATATTAATAAATACTCCCTCCCATTCATATTAGTTGTCGTTCTAGCACTTTTTTCTTTTTGCGTTTTAAATGTCGTTTTGAAAATAATATCCTTATATACCCTTATTAATGATATTATCATTAATGATTAGTATTCAATTTTTTATTATTATTTTGACTAAACCGTAGGGAACAATATAGAATACTAAGAGTTTGTTATAAGAGAAACTCTTTACGGAAAATAATTTAATAATATCTTGTTAGCTTTAATAGGGTTAGATTAGGCATATTTTTTTCTCATTAATTTGTGTGCAAAATGCTAGAACGACATATAAAAAAAACACGAGGGAGTATTTAGCATACATAATGAAAATTTTACTCTTAGTAATAAGATATAAATTGTCAAGTTATTGCTACTATATTTTTGGGTCGGACGAAATAATATTCATAATTAATACTATATTTTTGAGTTGGACGAAATAATATTCATAATTAATTTCAGTTAAGAAGATAGTAACCCCACACTCATTGCCTCAACATGAGTTTTTTTGTATAGATCACACTTGGAATAATAATTACATTCTCAACTAACACATAACTAACACATATATGCCACCTCTATATGTTGCTTAATTACATGATACTCTATGGAGACCATATAAGTGGAGGCAAAAAGAAGGCCGAAAAATCTTGTTTGAGTTTGAAATTTCCTCTAAATTACCATAAGTTAAATCTGTCACTTTTTTTTATAACTTTTGTAATAAGTGTTTGTCTTTCTTAAAAGGATAAATCATGATGAAGAAACATTGGCTTTGTACTTGCTCTTGTATCATCTTATAGTTAGTTCGAATTATACCATGTGTACATGTACCTTAAATGGGGCTCTTGATGCAGAAAAGAGAAATTGAAAGGGCTGGAAAGCAAACTTCAAAACAATTTGTCATTTCAAAACTATAATATTGCTTTCTTGCTTTAGCATGTCACTCCAAAATTTTATGTATACTAGTACAGTGTCCGTGCGATGCACGTGATTGTAAAAAAAGTTGTTACAGTTTAAACTAAGATTTGAATATTTTTTTAAGATTTTATTATTTCTTGGACTGAAATCTGGTGAACTAAATGGATTTAAATTAAAGTACAGTGATTTTTTTAATAAAAATAATAATAATTTTTCTAATTTGTTAAATATTTTTAAAAAAATATTATTCTAGTATTTAATATATTTTATATATAAAATTATTGATTAAATTAATTTTTATTTATTTTATTTTAATTCATTGGAAATGAACTTAATTGGCTGAACTGAAACGAAACGAAGTGAACTGAAACGATATAACTGAAATCCACTGCAATTAAGTCCAAAACAATATAGTTTAAGTCTATATCGTTTAAAAACATAAATTATAACCTTTTGAATTCAATTTATTATAGAAAAAATTATTTTTAATTATAATAAAACATTAGAGTATTACATGAAAAAAAATAAAAAAAGCAAAATAATTAGACTTTTTATTACATTCAGGTTTTGGAAGACTTCCCTATAAATTACATTGAAAAATATAAAAAAGCAAAATAATTAAACTTTATATTATATTCAAATTTTGGAAGACTTCCCTATAATTAAATTACATTAGTTGTTTTTTTAATAAGTTTTTCATTACAATAATGATTTTTCACCCCTTCAATTAATTATTTTATTAATTTTTATAATAATACTAACAAAAAATGAGTTGAATTTATTTTTCAATAATAATTATCATCGTTTCAATTGATCTCTTAATAAATATAACTCGAATTTTAAAAAGTGAATAGTTATATATTTAATTAAATAAATTTATTAAATAATTGACGCTTGTATTTTAACTTCTTAATAGTCATGTTTGTGTGAATTATAAAGGTTGAATGGTTAAATGCTACACTTTCTATCGCTTAAAACAATACATACTTTCTATATATAATTAAAAATATTCATTTTAATTATTTTAAATTTTTTACAATAAAAATATTAAATTTTATCAACCTATTTTATATATTTTCAACAATTTTTTTTAACAAATCCCAAATTTTATGAAATAACAAAAAAAATCTCATCTATTTTAATTAATTTTCTTTTATTATACATAGTAATTTAAAAAATAAAAATAAAACACATTATTAACAAAAAATGAGAATTATTTTTTATTTCTTAAATATTTTTTTTTTCAAATTTTTTCTATCGTTTTTAAATTTTGATAACTTTTTTAATATGGAAGAAAAAAAATTAGAATTTTGTGATGTTTTAAAATTTTTATGTATTGCAACAATAATTTTAGTATTTTGTTTTCATATTTTAATAAAATTACATGCTCTTGATAATTTTTTTAAAAAATTATAAAAATTTAAATAAACAATTTTTTTTAATAATTTAAGGTTGGACCCAATTATGATATTTTGCTTAGGCCTCTGTAAATTTAGGAACGTGACTGTTTATACCACTATTTTTTCAACAAACTATTTTAAAACTTACACATCAATACATATTATACATGTATTATTAAATACAAAAAAAAATCAATTTTTCTTAATTCATGTGTAAGTTTCTATATGCACTCTATTAATGAATGAAGGAAGTAATAAACATAACTATTTCCATTCACAAAAGCATTGTTTTATGAATTTATTTGTATTCATAATTATATAAAAAAATGTATTGATTTTTTTTTTTTTGTGGCATATAACCTATTTGAATTATTAAAAATAAATTGTTGTATAATTAACAAAATTAAATTGTTGAATTAATTTTTTTTGTTAAAAAATGGATTGAATGTTTTTTTCTAATAATAAGTAATACACTTTTTATTAATCTCTTGAAATATATAACCTATGTTAATTGTTGTATTTATAAAAATAAATAATTAACTAATTTTTATATTTGCCTTTCAATTATTTTTATCCTCATTTTTTTTTTTATTAATTTACATGATTTTATAATGATAAATAACATAAAATAATTCATTGAAAGTGGTTTCTTATAAATTTTAAATGTTACCATTTGTCACTTGAAACATATATCACTTGAAAACAAAAACCAAAATTAGAAAATAAATCAATTATGATTAAAATATAATGCAAGAACAATATGACAAAATTTACAATGATACACATATATAACTACCGAAAAAATAGGACATAATACACTTGCACTAATGTCTCTGATTTGAGTTCCTCTTTGGACTGCATATAATCAAACAATTTAATTCACGAGCTTAATCATAACTTAAGATACATTGATTACTGCAAAACCTGATTGTTGCTAGGGGTGAACATTGTTCGGTTATAATCGATATAACCGATCGAATCGAACCGAAATTTTGATTTCGGTTAAATTATTTGATTTTCGATTTAATTACAATTAAAATTTGGTTATGGTTATGACAATTAAAATTTTTGAATTTCGATTTCAATTTTGTTATTTGAGTCAAATAACCGATAACCGAATATATATATTATTCTATTTTTTCTTTCAAAAATTTAAATTTCTTTAATTTTTTTTATTTGACTATATATTTTTTTAATTACAATATATTTTATAAGTTTCAGCAAATCACTCAATATATTTAATTAAAATAATATTAATATTATTTATTTTTATTTATATTCGGTTATCGGTTATAACCGAAATCGAACCGAAAGTTCGGTTCGGTTTCATATCGGTTATTAAAAATATCGTTCGGTTCGGTCACCGAAAATTTCGGTTCGATTATTGAAACGATTTTGATTATTTAGTTCGGTCGGTGACCGTCCCGACCTATGCTCACCCCTATATTGCAAAAGAAAAATATAAAATATGATAATCAATACTTAGAGATCAACTAAATGGACAGAAAAACCTAAATTTTTATTTTTATATGTATAATAATATTTTAATTATTTTTTTTGACATTTATTATGATTAGTTATAATATATAAGATATATATTCTACAAAAAAAATTAATAATAAAATTTTATTTAAAAATAATGTATATTTTTTATTTATACTTAAAAATTCAATTAAATAAAAGAAATATATTTTAAGATATTTATTACACTTATCATATTTATAGTTATATAAAAATAAAAAAAATAAAAAAATAAGTTTGGGCAGTCCATATAGCATTACCGCAATACTTAATGGAAAGAAACATTAAACAGAAAAAATAATATACCAAAAATATTAATTTAAAGAAGGAAAAAACTTTAATTATAAAAATATTAATATAAAAATACAACACTGAATCCTTTCACTGATCAAATTCCCTATATATTCAATTAAATTAAAGAAAAAACAATTAGGTGCCTATACATTCAATTAAATTAAAGAAAAAACAATTAGGTGATAATAAAAAAAATATGATACAAGTGTTGCAAGACCAAGCTTGCTTTAATGTGATATAATCTTTACTCTCGCATCAGCATTGTTATCGAGGTTAAGCATAACGTGGTTGAGTCATAAAAGTTCAAGTCGATAATAGGGTAAAATTCGTCAAGAAAATATTTGGGAAACATGCTATCAAAAGCTAAATTAATGGTAAAATAGTTGTGATCAAAACCCATTATAAACATGGATGACAAATATTTGGGAAAGATGCACTTAGAAGCTAAATCAATGGTAAAATATTTATGATCAAAACCCATTATAAGCGAAGGATGAGAACAACGAAGTATAGAGCACCTAGATTTGTTAAACTTCTTTAATTTAAACCATGCCAAAAAATTATTACTATGTTTTTTGTTGAATGAAAATAGTAATATGTTATTACATTTTCAACTAACACTCACATTATTATTATTATTACTAGTATTGTGGTCTTAGTTTATTTTTATATAAATATTAAATATAATATATTTTTTATATATAATTTTTATGCTCCACACATATTAATTATGTTTATCCTCCATTCTCCAAATATTATTATTATTATTATTATTATTATTATTATTATTATTATAGTTATAATTTAATTTTATATAAATATAGAATATAATTGATTCTTCTTACATAATTATTTATTTGTTTCATATTTGATTAATTTTATATAAATATAATATAATTAATTCTTCATACATAATTATTTATTTATTTCATATTTGAGTTTAATATTTGAGTTTTATATTTGAATATTTATATTAATTGTAAAATAATTGTTTTTTTTTAATTATTTTTTCTTTTTCTCCACGAATAATTATTAATTTTATTTTTCATATATGATTTTTTTTTATGTTTTACTTTTATATAAATATTGAATTTGTAAATTAATTGTAAACTGATTCAATATTATAATCATATGTACTAAATTATATAAATATTAAATATGTATATTAATTGTAAACTGATTAAATATTATAATCATATGTACACAATAATTATATTTTATTTTCCATTTATTCTTAAGAAAACATTTGTTTTTTATCCACACAAATTTTTGTGCTTCTTATATATTTTTTTTTACATAAATATATAAAATGATTGTTATTTTAATTAATTCAAATATTATTTCAATTCATCTCAATTCAGACTAAAATTAATATTCAATCTAACATTAATATTCAATCTAACATGTATCAGAGCATAACACTTCTTTCATCTCCTCTGAAAATCTTGTGGAGCATTATGATAAATTAACTTCTTTTCATGTATATGTAGCCCAAGTGAGCAAATCTGAAATGAAATTATATTAGCAACACTACCTGATAGCACATCTGAAATGATCGGTCATTCCGATAGGGAATGGTTCCGATAGGGAATGGTAGCTGAAACGGTACAACATTCATATTCGTGTAAAGCTTCCGTCCACACTGACTTTTTGCATACGTACATCCATTGAGCTAAACCCTAATAAATAAAATGAAAAAATCAATGCTAGTGAAGAGTTCAAATGTAACCCTATATCATGAATATTAGTAATGAATACAAATCTTACAAGGTTCTATTAAGGGGTAGATGCCTGGGCATTTTTTTTGCATCTCACGTAACGACAGTCCCTTCTCCATGTCCTCATACTATAAGCACACATAAAAATCAGTGAAAAACAAGATTTGATATAGGAATATAAAATTAAAAAAAAAAATCCCTAAATGTAACATAGCACAAGGTTTACTCTTCAGTCCAAGAGTAAGAAAACAAAATCGCAAGTACCGATAAGAAACTAACCTTCACTCGTAGCTGCGATGCTTCGATTGAAGCTCTAGGTTTCCTTTGGCACCTTTCGCAGAACTAAAGTAGAGTTTGAGTGTGCTTTGTGAGCTTAGGCTATTAGTATAAAGTTTATTACTAAAATCATAGTATTATATTATGAATCATGATCTACGTCGTTGAAATATTTGTGGAGTAACGTGGAACAACTCCATCAAATATTCTTGATGGTTTGCATTAATTTATTTATAAATTATTTTTCGAATTCAAATCTAAACAATTTCAAATTAATTTCAAAATATTTTTAAAGTTTTCAAATTAATTTTTAAGTAATTTTGTGACGTCCCTTTTCTCCATATTTCCTCGTACGAATTGAAACCCTTTCTTCAGATTATTGAGAAAATAGGCTATTTTAGATAATAACTTCAATTCGCATTCAACAATAATTTGATATCTCAAGTATAAAGCTATTTATTTGATTACGACATGTGTAAGTAGGGTCTTGCATGCACCTAAATTTCTTGTATCAATCATATTAATAAATCATGATTTTGATCAAATCAATTTCACAACTTATTTCAAGAAGATAGGGTTACTTGGATAATTTACCAAAAAATAAACTCAAATTAATTTTCACATGTTTTTACAAATCTTTCCACTGGGTATAATTGAAATTTAGAAAAGCAAAATATATATAATTGTGATTTCAATGATCCAAAAATGTCAAAATTGTTTTCGATGGTTGTCGGTCCTCGGTACTAATAAGCAATTTTGGCGCGTGTACGAGATTTCAACATCTTAGACTCAAAATACCGAGATAATTTCACAAAATTAATCTTAAAGTGTACGAGATTTCAACATCTTAGACTCAAAATACCGAGATAATTTCTCAAAATTAATCTTAAAGTTGATTTACGTTGTAGAAAAATTCAGAAGAATGTTATAAATACAATCCTAGAACCATCCATATACAGTATAGTTTGAATTTAAAAAAAGAGAATTTTCGACATTATTAACCATGTTGAATTAATCTTCAATTCAAATAATAAAAAGGACTACCAAAATCTAAATTTTAAGATCATAATCGACTTTCAACCATTACAATTGATAATTTTTGAGAAATCAAGAACTAACAATTAGTATATTTAATATTTTAAGATATACAATGATTTTGTTCAAATTCTATAATATTTATTTTTAATCAACCCCCAAAAGTAATTTAGGAGATCAATTTTTTTTTTCATCTCAAAAAAGTTTCGGGTTTCATTTTTTACTTATTAAGATTACCATGAAATAATTATAAATATATAAATATATAAATAAATTACAATAAATTTTAATTTAGGTTTAATATCAGTGCCAAAAAGTTTTTACTACTACTTTTTTTGTTGGACCAAAAGAATATTAATAATTATTTTTCAGTTAAGAAGATAATGACCCAACACTCATTAGCTCAACTTGAGCTGTTTTGTATAGATCACATTTTGAATAATATATGTTGCTTAATTACATGTTACTTACTCTATAGATATAACATATAGGTGGAGGCAAAAAGAAGGCTGAAAAATCTTGTTTGAGTTTGAAATTTCCTCTAAATTACCATAAGTTAAATCTTTCACTTTTCTTTTAACTTTTGTAATAAGTGTTTGTCTTCCTTAAAAGGCTAAACCATGATGAAGAGGGGCTTTGTACTTGCTCTTCTTGTATCATCTTTGTTAGTTTGAATTATACATGTGTCTCTTGATGCAATAAAGGGAAATTGAAAGGGCTGGAAAGTAAACTTCAAAACAATTTGTCATTTCAAAACTATAATATTGCTTTCTTGTTTTAGCATCCAGAAAAACTATGGGTCAAGCAAGAAGGAATAGGAACGTGTCGATTGTTCGAACATTAGAAAGCAAAATCATCCGGTCACAATCGACAAACATGAAGCAACGACCGAGCAACCTAAAAATCAGCACAACCATCCGATTCAAACATGTTACATGTAAAAAGCATGACAAAGTCTTTGCATGGTCTGGGGACCCACTCGGCTCAAACGCGACAAGATCGTGACTCTCGGCCTGCGAATGCCACTGCCTTCTACTTCGACATGGATACGAAACTTAACACAGTGGCAAAGCGTAGTCGTAAGAAAATGAAACGAGTCGATCCACACCAATGTCAAAACACCGTTCCCAACGCAGGCTAAAACGGGAAATTCCGACACAGGACAAGGAAAGATCCCCTCCTTGGATTTCAAATCAATCGTAAAGTAAACGCCTTTGTTATGGTCAAACCCTATTATAAAGGTATTGTCATTATTACCATGATGAAGCCAGAGCAAAAGGTCTTCGGTTACAACGGGAGAGCTTAACGAGATGTCGAGCATTAGATTCGAGTTGAAAGGAAGATTCTCCATGAGTTTCCATGTAGAGGGCGGCTCGTACGAGTAAAAACGATCACACGATTTCGATCCAATCAGGAAAAACCCTTTGCTCTCGATGGCAGAGGATCGAAACTCGTTCAGGTTCAAGTCAACGTGTCGAGGGGGAAGGGGAAGTTCGGTCCAGCTGTCAGTACTGTCGTTATCGAGGACTTCCATAAACGTTTTATCGCGAGATTTACGATACATTTTGCCTCGAAGAACATGGAGGGAGCAGTTTTTTCGAGGAAGGAGAGTTGTCCATGTACAATGTTTTCTGTCCCAGAAGAAGTCCTCCGAGCACGATGTGCAGTATTTCCGAGAACCTCCGATGCAAAAGACTCGATCATCGAGAGCAGAGATTTCCGGATTGGCATGAGAATGGCTAAGGGTAAAGGAATGTTCGGCTGAGATGACCTTTGGTCGAATTGTCGGATAGAAATCGCGTTCAGAGATTTTCGACATGGGGATGAAATCATTGTCGTCTTCTTCTTCTTTGAAAAAAGAATTGAAGTCGAGAGAAGTGGAATTGAATGTGTCAGTTGCTTCTTGGCCGTTTCTCAACTCTGTATTAATGGCAAAACTATGATCACAAAATCAACCAGTCCAAACAAATCTAACCACAACCAAATCAATATATATACGTAAAATCTAAAAAGAAAAATCAGTAGTAAATCAGAAAATAAAAATCATGAATTTTACCTCAACGATAGATAGAGATTTGAAAAAATAATAATCGGCCGGAGAGAGGTTTAGATGTGGTTTGATTTTATAGGGTTTAAGAGAGGTTTAGACGTGGTTTGATTTTATAGGGTTTAAGAGGCTTAGCTTCAGATTTTTCTGGCCCAGCCTGGATATTGGTTGGGCCGGCCCAAAATGTCTTCCCCTCCAATTCCTTCGGCGGCGGCTAAGGTTACAAGTACTATCAGTTATTAATAAAAAATTTGGTCATTCGATTCACGCACAGTAATCAAAGATGTCGATGAATCCGGCCAAATCGTGTCGGCGGAGGGAGTATACGATCGCCGGGATATGGAAGAAAAACCCCGAGGATAATCTCCTCCATAGAATTCGCAAAGACAAATTAGAAGAATCAGCGGTCGATACCAGATTTTGTCGTGCGCCGATGATCTATCACTCACCGTCTCCGTCCGAGTTAAAAGTATATCCGACCGTCTCTCGCTCTTAATATATATATGTATGTATTACCATCTGATGAATTTTATATGATAGATGAGAGAGCTCATAGAAGGAGTTTTTGCTTATGATGAAGATGCTAGAATTGAGTCGTTTGCCGATATCAGAGAATGGTATGATCAAGGTATGCGAAAACAAAAAGTTCTTTTTATTTTTATTTTTTATTTTTATAATTGTGCTTTTGTTACATCTATTATTTGTAGAAAAAGAGATGCCGGTTGATGTAATTATTAAAGAAATGGCCATCCCCGAATTGTACAACTACCTTGACAAACCCGATTACCCTCACCTCCAAGTGAGTTGTTCACAAGTTGTTTATTTTTTGTTATAAGTTTCTGCATATGATGATCGATAAATTAGACTTGCTTTGCTTGGGGTAATGCAGCTTGATACTGTGTGGCTTTTGTCGGTTATTGCTAGTGGGACTTCAGAGCATCGAGCAAATATACTAATGAATGGTGGTGTGCCTAGATTAGTGAAACTTATTTCATCTCCTCGTGAAGATCTTTGTGTGCAGGCTGCATTGGCTCTCGGTTATATCGCTGCTGATTCTGCCCTTTATAGGGATGCAGTACTCGTAAACGGTGCTCTGATTCCTCTGCTTGCTCAGCTGAATCTTGATTTAAGCCCGTCTACCTTGAATACTTTGACAAGGACCTTGCGCGATTTCTGTAGTGGGAAGCCTCCCGTTTCGTTTAATCTAGTACGTGTCTATAATATATTGTGTATCTTTGCTATGGTGATGTATAGATCTTTCATCTCGATTCTTGATACTCTTTGTTTACTCTTTATGTACCTTGGTCAGGTGAGGCATGCATTGCCGGATCTTATGCTCGTTCTTAGGAAACTCCTCTATTTGGATGAGGAGGAAATTCTGATAAATGTTTGTTGGTCTATGTTTTACATTTCTGATGGAACGAGTTTTAAACTTCAAGCTTTGTTCGAGTCAGATGTTTGTAATCGGCTTGCGGATCTTTTAATGTATTCTCCTATTCATATCTCTCTCTTTTTTTTTAAAGAAAAAATTATAAGGTCTACATATCAATCTTATATTTCTAACTCTTCGTTGTTCCTCCTGTAGCCATCCGTCCCCTCGTGTTCGTGAACCTGCTCTTTTGACCGTGGGAAATATAGCAACTGGTGACGATAGTCAAGGACAGGTATTTAGGACTTAGGAGGAATATCATGCCTTCTTGTTACACTTTCTTTATCTTTTTTATTGCGAATTATCGACATAATGTAATAATGAAATAGAAATATCGATGATTGCTCTGTACATAAAATAAACCTTCATCTCTTTGATTTATGAATGTTTACATTGTTTACGTGTACGTGTTGTCAGGTTCTGATAGATGGCCAAGTTCTCCCAAGGCTTCAAAAACTTGTTACTCAGAGTGATACGAAAAGCATTCAAAAAGAAGCTTGTTGGATAATCTCCAATTTTACTGCTGGAAATCAGGCTCAAATACAGGTATCGTTTTTTAGTTGAATTAATTCAAAATTCATTATTCGTTTTTAAATTTCGTTTTGGAACAGGCTGTTATTGAGGCGGACATCGTTCCACAATTGGTGCAACTTGTTCAACACGCCGAGTACGACATAAAGAAACAGGCTGCTTGGGCCATCTCCAATGCCACCTCTGGTGGAACCTTCGACCAGATTAGGTAATAATCGATCGGTTTTCATTATTTTTTATTTAGTGTATCTTTCAGAAACGATTTATGTACTCACAAATTAATGTTGCTCTTTGTAGATTCTTTGTGAATCAAGGTTGCATAAAGCCACTTTGTGATCTCCTAATCTGCCCGGACTCGAGTATAGTCACTGCATGCCTTGGAGGGCTTGAAAACATTTTGATGTCGGATAAAGTTAACGGAGTCAATGGTGGGGTCAACGTATACGCGCGAATGATGATTGATGATCTCGATGGATTCGACAAAATAGTGAGTCTCCAAGGCCATGATAATAATGAAATTTGTGAAAAGGCTGTGAAGATATTGGAGTACTGTTACATAGATGAAAATCAATAAGTTTTTTGGTGTAATGTGTATATTAGGTAGGAATTTCTGTTGGTAAAATAATTTAATATTAAAATAAAAATTGATCAGGGTTGTTTTTGCAATTTCCCAATAATAATAGAGGGTTATTTTAAAAAAATTATTAAAGTCGTCCTTTATCTTTAGTCCAATTAAACAATAAGAGAGGGCAATTTTTGTTAAATTACGAAATCCACCCCTGAATTACTCAAAATTACAAGTAAATATACTCACTCATTGAATTTGGGAATATACATGATACATCATCCATAAAAAAATATAATTACTGACTCTCCAAACCATATGATCATATGTTGAACACATCATAATAAGAATAAAAATGTTACTACACAGAAAAACTATTTTCCGAGGTTTGCTTGGGGGTATTGATCTTGATTAAAAGCGGGCGGGTTAAACTTTCAGGGTCGGACGAGATTTCCGGCGACGGGATATTACCGTCCACGCCCTCGGTTTCGGCCAATGCTTTGTTCAAAGCAGCCCTTGCAACTCGAGTAACATAGATCATTAGCACCACTGTGATAAAAAAAAAAAAAAAATCGAGCAAAAGGTTAGGAATCGGAAAAGTCAACAGTTGTCAGGCAACGAACTGTAGAAAATCAAACAGAAAATATAAAATTAAAACACACTGGAACATACCAGATACTACAAAACTCAACGCGATAAATGCCTGCACCAAAAGGAAAACAAAACTAAAACATTTATATCATTCGACTAATACTTGAGCATGAGAATGAGTTAAAGCAGAGCTCTTACCCATCGGGTTTTAGACAATTCGCTCCATCCATGTGTCACATCCGAAATATCCTTCAAAGTCGTCCCGACATATACCAAGGCAAGAGTAATTGGCTGCAAAACGATTCTGACCTCAATCGGGATAACAATTTTTAATTATGTTCCTTGGTCAGGTGAGGCATGCGTTGCCGGATCTTATGCTCGTTCTTAGGAACTCGTCTATCATGCTTTCTTGTTACACTTTCTTTACTTTTTCTTTTTATTGCGAATTATCGACATAATGTAATAATGAAATAGAAATATCGATGATTGCTCAAAAACACCAATTTTAGATTGAACCTCTACACATAAAATAAATTGTACTCAGTAACTTCTTCGTCTCTTTAATGTATTGTACGTACGACTTCTTCTTTTATGAATGCTTGTTTATGCATGCCGTGTTGTCAGATTCTGATAGACGGCCGAGTTCTCCCAAGACTTCAAAAACTTGTTACTCAAAGTGATACGAAAAGCATTCAAAACGAAGCTTGTTGGATAATCTCCAATTTTATTGTGGCGAGTCGGATAAAGAGAACGGAGTCAACGTATACGCGCGAATGATGATCGATGATCGATGATCTCGATGGATTCGACAACATAGTGAAACTCCAAAGCCATGAAAATAATGAAATTTGTGAAAAGGCTGTGAAGATATTGGAGTATATATTTTCACATAGATGAAAATCAATAAGGTTAAATAATTACGAAATCCACCCCTGAATTACTCAAAATTACAAGTAAATTTACTCACTCGTTGAATTTGGAAATAGTAGTATACATGATACATTCATAAAAAAATATAATCACTGACTCTCCCAAACCATATGATCATATGTTGAACACATCATAATAAAAATAAAAATGTGACTACACAGAAAAACTATTTTCCGAGGTTTGCTTGGGGTATTGATCTTGATTAAAAGCGGGCGGAAAAGGACAATTGTGGAAGTTATTTTTTTTTTTTTTCTATAATAAGACATTGCTATTTGCAGCACCACCCCTCCCATTTTATTATTAATTCACACGCTAAAAAACATGTACACCCTTATAAAAAAATCAAGAAATTTTGAAATCATAAAAACATAACTTTATTTTTTTAAATAAAAATTTTAAAATCATTAATTACAAAAAAAAACATAAAAAGTTGAAACAAATTGAAATTTACAGAAACAGAAAAAATAAAAAGATGAAAAAAATGGAGAAAAATATAAAATTAATTTTAATTATTACAATATTTTTTATTAAATATAAATCATAAATAAATTATGGAAGAATTATATTTTTAATTATTTTCAGTTTCAAATATTTTAATTGTTTTTGTTTGATGATTTTTATCTACTGGTTTTCATTTTTTATTTTCATATAGTTTTTGTAAGTTTTTATAATTTATTTATTTTTCTTATCCTTTTTGTCTATGTTTTAATCAATTTTTTAATCTTATTTTTTATGTTTTTTAACTTGTCTTTTAATTATTTATATTCGTTCAATTTTATTTTATCCAATGTTTAATTTCTTGAAATAAAGTGTTACGGATTTTGTACTGATTTAAAAACAATTGAGTATATTTATTTTTAATTTTTAAGGTTTTTTTATCGTACAAGAATTAATGCATTTATAATGTTTTAAATATAAGGTATGTTTCGTATTGTAATTGATATATTAAGCAAAATAATTAATTTTAATATTTAATAAATCGGTGTATTTAGTAAATGGATGAGTTTATTAAATAGTGGGGTGTAAATAATAATCCTTTTATTTTATTTTTTATATTTTTAATTATTTTTTAATTAGCTCCAATTTTTTAATAAATTGTACTATACATAAAAGACAATACGTGTAAATGAGCTGGTTTAGTGAGGATGTCATTATTTAGACCTATGCAATTTGCCTCCAAATATAATGAATAATGATGTCATGGAGATTAAAAAGTTTAAATTTTCATATACTTTATATTTTATTTTTTTATATGTTTTATCTATTTAATGTCTTATTGATTTAATCATATTATACGGTAACTCTACTTATTTTTTCATATGATATGCTAAACATTTTTTACATTTATTGGACAATTTAATATGATCAATTTATTTATTTATTTATTTTCAGTGATTTTAGAAGATGGATGGAGATTGATTGAACTAACATTAATTAAAGTTTACATGAACTATCAAAATTATAAATTGTAAAGGATTTAAAAAGTTATAAAATTGTGCTTTTAATCATTGGATATCACAATTTTGAATCAATTTGTGACAAAGAGATTTGGAATTAAGGGATGGTAGGATTCAACGAGCTCCTTTATGCTTTCATGAGAGGGTTTTTCCGAGGATTTTTCGAAGATGAAGAAGTAAACATGACATTTATGGTCACCACTAATCCAACTACGTTTTAAAAAATAATTGGTTTTTATGTGTACAAGTTGGGGAATGCTGGCTAAAACAAGCACTCAAGGCATGGTTTAGTCAAATTGATGAGACATATTTCAACAATGAATAATTCAACTGTATCTCAAGTGAGCGAATCTGAAATGACTTATATTAGCAACAGTCCCTCATAGCAGTCATTCAGAGACAGTACAACATTCATATTCGTGTCAAGCGGAGAGCTTCCGTCCACACTGACTTCTTGCTTTCATACATCCATTGAGCTAAACCCTAATAAATAAAATGAAAAAATCGATAATGCTAGTGAAGAGTTCAAATGTAACCCTATATCATGAATATTAGTAATGAATACAAATCTTACAAGGTTCTCCTTTATATAACGACAGTTCTTCTTCCATGTCTTCGTACTATAAGCACACAAAAAAATCAATGAAAAATTAGATTGATATTTCCTCCATGTCCTCGTACTATAATCACACACAAAAATCAAATGAAAAATTAGATTGATATTTTAAACTTTTACAGGACTAGATGGATACCTCTAGGATTGTAATAAAATTATATTTTATTTTTAATTTATGCTTTGCTCATTATTTTTTTTTTCCACCCCGAATTTATAATTTTTGTACATGTGTTCACCCAAAACAATTTTAAGCTTTATTTGTTTTATACCATATGCTCCACACACCAAAATCTTCAAGTTTAAATTTATATATTTAATAAGTATATTTATTATTTAAAATATTGCAAACAAAATTCACCACAACCACAACAAAATATATACTAAATATAATATAAAAAAAACTTCACTTTCTTTAAATAAAAAAAAAATCATCCAATTTACATCAACTATTTTAAAAACCGAAAAGAGGCAAAAATAAATATTTTAAAAATTGAGTTTTTTTTAACACACACAAATAAAAAAAAAAATATCAACTATTTTGAAAACCGAAAAGAAGTAAAAATAAATATTTTAAAATTTGAGTTTTTGTAGCACACAAAAATAAATAAATAAATAAAAAGATATTTTTTTACTCTAAAAAAAAGAAAAAATTAAAAATATATTTTTAAATTAAAATAAGTGAATAAATTTTTATTAATATACAAATAAATTTAATGAACACTAATATTAATATAAAAAAAATTATTATATACAAAATAATATATTTTAACTATTTGTTCAAAAACAAATCTTCAGTTTAAAAAATTAAGATTTTTATATATTTTATTATTAATATTAATTATAAGGCATTTCATAACCTTATAATTATTAATATTTAAAATAAGTGAATAAAGTAAAGTTTGAAATTGTATTTAAAATAAAAATATTAAATTTTAAAAGATTTATTTAAGAAAAGAGGTACTTTGATTTATGTATTAAACTTTTGGGTTATTTTTATTTAAGTGGAGTTCTAATTATATTTATATAATTAGGAGTAGTAGTTTATCTTAATTATGAATAAGAGCAAACTTCTAAATTTAACATTTTTAATATATATACATATACATGGGAGGGTAAAGGTATATTATACATTACATATTTTAATAACTACTTTACAAAATAATTAAAATAATTAAAAGTTGAGTATTAAAATAATTAAAATAATAAAAATAATTAAAAGTTAAGTATTGTGTAATTTTTATTTTTTAATTTAACAATTTAAAATTTAAATTTATTGTTAAAACTTAACAATTTAAATTAAGATTTATATTTAGTTGATAATTGCGTAATTTTGTTTTTTATTTTACAATTTAAAATTTATATTTTTTGTTTTGTAATGGTAATATAGTAACTATACTTTTAAAAATATATTTTTTGTTTTAATTATTTAAATTATACTACTCTAATAAATAAATAATTTAAAAAATTATTACCCTTAATTAAGTATAAAATTTATTTTATATAGTTTAACTCGTAAATTAAAAAACCAAATTATCTCTTTTCCTAAATATACCTAAACTTTTATACCCCACAAAATATACCTTTTTAATTAAGTATTTTAGTATTTTACTTTATTTAGTTTTTAGGCTAATAACTATCATATAATTATAATTAATTGTACAGTTAATTACAAATTTACCCTTGTTAAAAAATAATTAGCCAATAAATTCAAGACTAAAATAAGCAAATGACTCATTTTTATAATTAAGAAAAACTGAATTATTTAATTATAAACAAATTTAAATATTTATTCTTTATTCAAATTTATTCTTTTTAAAATCATCACCTAAAAAGGAATGATTAAACTATTTTAAATTAAAAATAAACAATTTTTTTTAATTAAAATGTTTTTGATCGATGAATAAGTGCGGCCCATGTCAAAGCCCATAATCAGCCCATTTAACAAGGAAATGGTGCCCCAATTCAATAAGGAAACAAGTTTCAACTTCGAATATCAATCAGGAGGGACGAGAAGTATATTTATTTATATATTCTCGGTCGAATCAAAATGTTTCTTTGTTTATTTCAAGTTTTTCTCTAACTCTAAAATTGAATAAACCCTAAGAAAAGATTTGATGAAATCGGCGAAATCGTGTGGGCGGAGGGAGTATAAGATCGCCAGGATATGGAAACATGAAGAAGCATGGTTATAGAACTCTAAATTATGATACGTAAACATCTGTGTTAATAATAAAATTATGGTACATAAATAAGTATCATGCAACTAAAATAAAATTTTAATATAAAAAAAGTGTGCTTAATTCTCTGGACGTGCTTCTTCACGTTTGAAAAAAAAAATCATTGTTGTGTGACTAAAAATAATACTAAAAATAATACGAATTACGAAAATACAGGCCCATACCACTGATATATTCAAAATTTTGTCCATAAATGTCATCTCTTGAGTATGATTGAATTAATATCAACGGATTTTTTTTAGTACAAAAATAGTACAATGCTGTTTACAACATTTGAGGCAAGGTTTAGGTTTTAAGTATAAAATAGTACGACACTGTCTACAATATTTGAGGCAAGGTTTAGGTTTAGAGCTATAAACTATGAAATATAAGAAATTTTTTGATTTTTTTTAACGGTGACACATCATTTCTAATGGAATTTTTAAGAAAATTGTGTTTACTTTTTGTAAATTAATGATGGATTTGTCTACTATACTAATAATAATTCTTTAGTTTCATCAACTTTCTCCCTTTCCTTTCCTATAACACCACCCATTTTTTAAAGGGTGATTTTTGAAAAAGGGTAATTTTTAATAATTATTTATAATTCAATGAATAAGTTTTTCTTAATTATAAATTTAAGTAAATTTCCAAAAATACCTTTTAATTATTTAAACATAGAGGTGGTTATTTATTAACCGTCAAGGGTATAATAGTAATTATGTTACTCTTTTTTATAATTATAAAATTAATAATACCTTACATAATAAAAAAACAAAAAAAAAACTATCCTTAATTAGAAACTAAAATTTATAAGGTTTAACAAGTAAATTTATAAATCAAAATACCCCTTTTCATAAATACTTCTTTTTTAAAATTAATGATGGATCAGGGTAGTTTTTGCAATTTCCCAATAATAATAGAGGGTTATTTTGAAAAATTACTAAAGTCGTCCTTTATCTTCAGTCCAATTAAACAATAAGAGAAGGGCAATATATGGAAAATTACAAAATCCACCCCTGAATTACTCAAAATTACAAGTAAATATACTCACTCATTGAATTTGGGAATATACATGATACATCCATAAAAAAATATAATTACTGACTCTCCAAACCATATGATCATATGTTGAACACATCATAATAAGAATAAAAATGTTACTACACAGAAAAACTATTTTCCGAGGTTTGCTTGGGGGTATTGATCTTGATTAAAAGCGGGCGGGTTAAACTTTCAGGGTCGGACGAGATTTCCGGTGACGAGATATTACCTTCCACGCCCTCGGTTTCGGCCAATGCTTTGTTCAAAGCAGCCCTTGCAACTCGAGTAACATAGATCATTAGCACCACTGGGATAAAAAAAATTGAGCAAAAGGTTAGGAATCGGAAAAGTCAACAGTTGGCGAGCAACGAACTGTAGAAAATCAAACAGAAAATATAAAATTAAAACACACTGGAACATACCAGATACTACAAAACTCAACGCGATAAATGCCTGCACCAAAAGGAAAACAAAACTAAAACATTATATCATTTGACTAATACTTGAGCATGAGAATGAGTTAAAGCAGAGCTCTTACCCATCGGGTTTTAGACAATTCGCTCCATCCATGTGTCACATCCGAAATATCCTTCAAAGTCGTCCCGACATATACCAAGGCAAGAGTAATTGGCTGCAAAACGATTTTGACCTCAATCGGGATAACAATTTTTAATTATAAAGATGAGTGCAATTTACTTTCAATCAAACTAAACCTAAATAGTCGAAACTAGACGTACCATCATTCCCAACCATGAAGCCAACAAGTATGGAGGTAATGCGACTGGAGTTACCGACAAGAGGTAGTTGAGCATGTTGAATGGAAGTAAGGGGACGAGCCGAAGCAACAGCACAATCTGTTTGATGTCATGGAGAAATTAAAGTGCGTAAAAAGGAAACAAAAAACGAACGTACACACATACTATATATCTATGTATATGTATACCTTAAATCCGGATTTCTGAATTGCAATGGAAACTGCATTGAACTGTGGGTAGTCATTTAACTTGGAAATAACGAATGACCTCCCGAGCTGCTCGTTTTTTGGAAAGAGAAGAAAAATGAAACGAGTATAATCAACCCAAACCGAAGAAAACTCCCTAAATTGGATAATGAAATGGGAATAAAAGATAACCAAAAAAAAAAAAAAAAGACTTACAGTTCGCCCAAGAAGAAATGCAGCTCCAGCACCTAATGTAGCACCAATAGAATCCGCGAGAAAACCGACAGGCAAGCCAAAGAGATAGCCGCCACCAAGCTGAAAGATATAATTATAAGGTGCAGAGGCTTCAGTTCAATCGGGAAAACTAAAAAATGGAGTAATTCTCGAAGACATAAAAACAAAAACAAGAAAAATAGTTACAAGATTTCGTATGGGAATGATAAAAATATCAGTGGAAATAATAATAATCGCTTCTAATCCCTCTAAATTAGAAATTGATATGGGAATTGAAGACCGTTAAACGGAGAAGATAATCCTTACTGTAAGCACTGAAGCTGGGACTGCCAATATCGTTAAAGGGATGTACGCCACAGCTCTGTAGAGGTTCACAACCCAAGAAAATGAATAAATTTTGCAAATACTATCTGGCATGGTAATTTTCAAGTGCATTGAAACGGGACTTACAGGGCTAGAGGACCCCATGGACCAAGATCTTCGTGCACCCATACTAAGAAATCCTTTAGCATCTACACGAAAAGAAAAAAAAGTAATCTTCTGAGACATCCTTCGAGTAAGAGATCAAGCAAAGAAACACTAATACACATTGCTCTAAACATATGTTAATTTCCACACTGTAAACGAATCAAAAAAATGGGTGGCGCTATTTGCACACACACCTCTGTCACGAATATCAGGCGCGATGATTCACACGAATTTTTAATTAACTAAAAACAATGCATGCCAATGGTGAACTTGTTATGTTCGTGTTGTGTGTTCAGTAAAAAAAACAACGTCTGCGAATAACTCTAGCAATCGAAAAATAACAACTGGCAAACGACAAACCGATACAAGAAAACACAGAGAGCAGGCAAATGAAAGGTAACACCAGCTAAGAACTAAACATCAAACACATAAAAGACAAAAAAATCTTACCTTTTCGACGGGAAGAGTGAAGCAAGCAATCACAATGCCAGCAACCAGCAAGAGAAGTAACAGGGTTTTGAAAAAAGAAACCCAAGTGATTTTACACCCCATTTTTAATTAAATTTATAAAACTAAATTAATCAATTAATTAAAAAAAAAAAAAGCGCCAAGCCCTGCACTCTTCGTCAGGGACGGTCCTCCTCTGTTGATACTTGTTTCGATAACAAGCTGTAAAATTATTCCCCCAAATTTTCCAGATTCAAATTGAAACCCTAACAAGAAAATAAAAAAAATAAAAATAAAAATAAAATCAGCAGCGCCCTAAGAAAAAACCCTTTTTGGGAAATGGTTCCGAAAGAAAAAAAGATTGAACCTTTTTGGTCCGTTTTAATTGGAATCACAGGTAGTGTTTTATGTTCTTTATTCCTCTTAATTTTGGGTTTATTTGTAAATATGTTTTTTTTTAATTATTATCAGTTTTCTAGAAACCAATCAAAACATATCCATAGCACGTGATGCACACGTGATTTTGCTACTGAAATTCTGTGTGTTTTCTTATGAAATTATTTTCCATAGTTTTTATCATGAAATTCATTTACTTCAAAAAAGAACACAAATTTAGAAAGGATCAAGAATCCTAAATAAAGACAAGCACAACTGCACAAGCTCATATATAAGTGGAAATGTGATCATATATTTATTGAACTCCAAATCAGTACCTAATGCTCAGCCTCATGATTTTCTTTTCTTGTTTTTTACACAAGTATCATCCAACAAACTAATACTAGTATATGAATATGCTACATAAAAAACAGCTAATTACAAAAAAAAATCTGATCTTTTTTCTTAGTTTTTCCTGATCAACCTTCATCATCCCAGCTGATCATCAATCAAATCACATGTTTTCTCCCGCAAAGCGCATTGATCAGCACATGCCCGAGCATTAGGTCGACGAAGTACTGATGCCCGATCCCTCCATCCCTCCACTTCATCTTAAGCGGGGCCCGCCCGTAATGAACCCCATCGTTACACCTGTTATCGTAATGCCACGCGTACGTCATGTCGAACCCATCCACAACCCTATCGACAACTCCGTATTTCCTCAGCTTATCAAGAACCACCCCATTGAAGGCCTCCATCTTGTGAGGGTTAAAAGCCAGCTTCCTCGCGTGGCCCCCAGTAGCAACAGTCGTTCTGTATATGACCTCGGGTCGAGAAAGCCCGTTTTCACTGACCCTATCCATAAGCCCGGCCCAAAACTCAGCTGCGTAGTCGGCCCCTTTGATGAAGCTCCGGATGTTCCTCCAAAACACCCCGTCGTGCAGGCCCGAGTTCATGATCACAGTGTCTGGAACTTTTTCTTGACGAAAATACCCTTCTATGACCATCCTGTAATTCTCGTCCGACAGCGAATCCAGCCCTCGATAATTCCCCGTGTGGTTCGGGTGCCCGTTGAAAATGCTCGTGAATCGGACCGTCTGGGCTTTGTTCCTCGGGTTCGTGATGTTCCTGTCGAATATTCTCGGCACAACTGGTATATCGTGTACGTCGAGAATGAAGTGGAGGATGTTTCGAATCGTATCGCAGTGATTCGAATCGCCCCACCAGAAGATCCAACGGCCCGACAAACAATCCCAAGCCTCCCGGCTCGAAAGCAGCTTAAACGAGCAATGGGCTGAGTACACCCACCCGTTGCTCTCCAGACGGCCCAACGGGCCTCTGCACCACGGGGCCCGGCAAGGGAAATCGGGCTTTTGACACCTGTATCGCCCGTCGTTACCAATCTGGCAGCTGTCGTTGTTCGCGTGCCGAGTCCATCTTCCTGACCATACGTCCCGAGTGTAATCGCTCCACTCGCATTGCCTCAACCCGGCCAATTGGGACGAGGACTTGACGAATTTTAAGGAAATGACACGAATGACCTTATCGAGCACGAATCGGGCTGGGGAGAATTTCAGCCCTTCGTAGTGACGGTACAACAAAATGATGGTCAGATTGTAGTCCCCGGCGAAGTCGGGATGGACTTGGAGATCGAACTTGTAGGTTCCGTTTTTCATGTCCTTAATCGGAGGCCTGGATTTCCATTCCCCACCGGAGAGGTCGATTTCGAAGTAATCCCCACCCAAGCAATGCGGCTCCCCTGTCGAATCAATCGCCTGGAAAACAAACTCGTGGATTTCCCCTGTCGAAAGCTTGATCCTTTCACTACCATCGAAATTCGGATCAAGAAGCTTTATATCCTCTGTCCTCGAGTCCTTGCAAGGCTCTCCCCCAGGAGTCAACCAATTGGAAAGCAGGCTCGACGAGTAATTCGGCTCGAGCTCCGACGAAATCCAGGGGTGAACAGCTCGGCCCGCTTTTGGGCTCTTTGAGGCCCGAGGGTTAAAACGGGAAATAACCAGATTCTGTGGCTGAGGGGCGATTTTGGGATAAGGGTTTTGATGGGTTTCTGGTGGGTTTTGATGGGTCGGGTTCGGATCGAGGTTCTGGGGAGGGTTTGTTTCCGAATCGGGCTGAGGGTTTCTAAAAATGGAAACTTTATCTTGTTGCTGCGGCGGCGGCGGCGGCGGCAGGGTTATGATCTCGGAGGTGGTGATGTCGACGAGCTTCATGGCGACGAAATCCTTGTGGAGGGTCTTCATGTTCACGCCGTCGATCCCCCAAATTATCAAGATTCCCAGAAATACCCCCACCGTCAAAACCTTGAACCACCACTGGATCTTCGAGCTCGGCCCGAGAACCCACCCAAAGCTCGCAGCTTTTTCCGGCATCTGAAAAAATTGTACGGCAACAATCAATTATCACAAATTCAAAAATCAAGAAAACGCAGAATAAGAAAAACCCACCAAGATTCTTGAAGATACAAACAAAAATAATTAATAATTATAATAACATTCTCAGAAAGAAACGATTTTTAATTAAAAATAAAAAAGAATTCTTTGAATAATGTGATGTTTTTTCTTGGAGAAATAAAAGAAATGGGTGGAACAACACTCACTGTTTATCTTCAATGTGGCGCAGTACAAGTCAACAAACTTTTTCCCTCAAATACAGCATAATACTCTCTCTCTCTCTCTCTCTGCAAATTACGTATTTATATATAAAATGATTTAATATACATATACAGTCGGGGTCTGGGGATATTGATAAAAGACAATTATACCCCCTCTTAGTGCCTCCACCGACACTTGAATGGGAATGGTACTTGGGAAGGGTACTTTGGTCTTCTTGCACAATGGCGTTTTTTGCATGGCGGGTGCATGTGCACTAAAGGTTTATCTTTAGATTTTGTTCTTTTAATTAAGCTTGCTATTTAAGAGTTACTCTCTTATTCTATTTTTAGTGAAAAAAAATAACATTGTGTATAATATTGTTAATTAATTGCAATCACAATTTACACATATAAAATGTGTACTATCAAAAGTTAACTCATATAGTAAAATTGAGTCGTATTCAATTGTGTCACGAAAATCATACGGAGTAATATATTCGATATATTGACACTCCTAATCAATTATTCAATTTCATGTTCATCAAACGGGAAAAAATAATAATTTTAGAGTTGTACTTAGATGTACAAAAAAGGACGACTTTATAGTACTTTATATATATTCGATCATTTCACCTAAAACCATATTGTAACTTAAACGTTGTGATATGTCAAAGTCCATTTATACTATTTGGACTAACTAAAGGTAAAATTAAAATTGACTTTAAGTCAACTGCTGCATAAGTCATTCAAATTTTGAAGCACCAAATTAAATACTCTTTTTATTTCATAAGTAAAGGACCTCGAAAATTAAGAAAAATATTAGTTTTTTATTTTTTATCAAAATATAAAGAATATAATTGTATTTTAAACTTAAAATATAACATATTTATAAGTAAAATTAGAAAAATAAATAAATAAAGTAAAAATAAAATTGTATTTTAAAATGAAAAAATAAATAAATAAAGTAAAAAAATGTATTTTAATAATTTTATTTCTTTTTTAAAAAAAATTTATTATTATAAAATGTCCATTTAAGAAAAATGATATATTATTATGAAATGGAAGTTATACTTGTATAGCACAATTCAAAAAATAAAATAAAACAATCATCTTTAATTACAAAACACATTATCATGTGCACACATGTTCTAAGTCAAAAGTAATTGTGCCACTTTGTTGACTAAAAAAATGTGCGTTTAATCTAACAACCACTAATAAATATAGTGGATTATGTGTCACATCGACTCTTAATTATTCAAATTTAATATTTAAAAATTACAATTGATTAGCTCAATTATTTTATTTGTTCTAATAAGTATGACAAGGCTACAAATTTTTTTTTCTTCAAAAAAAGTGTAGAGATATTGAGTAACTTTTTAATGAATGTACACTTAAAGAAGTGAAATTAGGAAAGAACAGTAAAGGGAGTGAAAGAATTGAATCTCTTGACCTATAGAAAAGAAAACCGAACAACCGATCGAGCATCGGATTAGCTAGAGGTCGACGTTTTAATTCCACGGGTCGTCCCACCCCTTGGGTCCGTCTCTTTTGATGAACTCTACAATGGCTTCGACGGCTTCCTCGACTCTGTTCGAGAGCGAGTGGGACCCGTGTTCGATCTCGACTTTTTCCGCCCCGCCCAAGGCTCTACACAATCTGGCAGGAGGGAATTGTAATTTTTGAAAGAAGACTTAGTGTGGTTTTTTGTAATTAAGCTGAACTTTGAGGACAACTTTGCAATAATCAAATCAAATAAGTTCGAGTTCTTGCCTGTCGACAAGCGCCTGTTTGTCTACATATTCCGGTACGTTTTCATCGCCCATGGAAAACATGACCTGCGATAACAACAATAATAAAAAAAACGGGCCCTCGACACGTTTAGTTACAATTGAAACTCAGCAATAACACCTTCAGTTTTCCATTTTCTTGTTGCTTATGAATGGGTATTTTTGTATTTTTGTAATTTTGAAAGTTCCTTTTTCTAATTAGGTAAAACATCGAGGGTGTCTTTTGCAATTAAACCCTTTTTTATACTTATTAAAAAAAATGTTAACACCTACCAGTGTAGGTGTGCTAGACATATGTCCGAGTTTCTGCTTCAATTGGTCGTCACTAAAGTCGGAGCTGAATAAGTCATCGTCGCCATTGTACGCAAACAGCGAATGATATCTGCATATATTATAAGCTCGGAAACAAATTAAAATCAAACAAAACTACTCAAAGAAGAAAATCAAAGTCGAATCACACTCTTCACCTATACGCGGTAATTGGAGAATCTGAATTTGCTTCCCTAGGCATCAGTTCGGACCCTCGGCCTTCGTTTATCATCTTCGAAGCCAAATCAATCATTGCAGAGGTTCCCGGGAGTGTTGCTTTATATTCGCGGTCGCTAACTGGAGCCTGAGGAGCCGATTGGAATTATACGAGTAATTCTAAAACTACCCCTAAGGTTTTCCCTAATTGCAAAGCAATGAGAATGCCTATTTGAGTTTGTATATCGCAAGACAGAAAATGATGTCAAATTGTCAAGGGCGTATTTGTCAACAAAAAATTTGATGGGCAAATTGCAAAATCACACATTGGATAAAATTTAATATAAATTGGAAACATAAGAGTAATTATGAAACCACCCCTAAATTTTCCCTAATTACAAAACAATCTAGAATACCTATTTGAGTTTGTATTTTCGTAAGACAGGAAATGATGTGAAATTTTCGAGGGCGTATTTGTCAACAAAAAAAATTGATGGGCAAATTGCAAAAACACACATGGGATAAAATTTAATATAAATTGGGGAAAAAGAAGTATATACCTGCAAAATTGCTGCACGAACTGCTTTAGAACATGCGGCATTAGTACGCATGTAATGCACTATATCCTACGTAGAAAGAAAGAATAAGCTTTAGCTATTTGATTTTACGTCCTCGAAAAGCGAAGAAGGTCATGATATAATTTTCGGGAAAAAAGGGTAAACTCGATGTCATGTAATGAATTTAATAAATTACCTGGCAGCCCGTACTGTGTCCAACTAGTACCACGCCTTCCGAGTCTTCCTTGTTTATAAAATAACTTATCAACTGATCAAGCTCCATAGCATCCTTCCGACCAACAACAACAATGGAATTTAAATTAAAAAATAAATAAATAAATCACAACACTATCAGAGAAAACATAGAATTGGAAATAATTACTATTACACAGCAAAATTCTATCACAAATAAAATCGGTTCTGACATCTCGACACAATTCAGGAAAATTAGTAATCTGATACAAGACCGGAATCCTAATTAATTGTATTAAAGTAACAGAACTGAAAATGTTATTCAAACCAAAACGGTAAAACTGTCCAGGACCAAAAACTGCAACTTTAGAAGTTGAAGGACTAAAAGTGAACAACTCCGAGATAGATCAAATTCGAAATTTCGCCTTTAGTTATTTTTCAATATTACAAACTAAACACAAACCTCAAGGTTTTTTTTACTGTTTACCTATTACAAAAATACCTGCTTCAAACTTGACACGCCATATCCACTATACGATGAAGTAAATAGAAACTGAACTAGTGACCAGTGCTCTTTGTCCAAAGCAATTGCCAAAGGCTCCAAATATCTGGGAAAAAACGGAAACGTAAATCTCATGATGAAAGTCGTATAAATTCTAAACATTTTTTTACTATTTTTCCCAGTACGTGCATCACTTAAGCATACTCAAATAATTATCTTTGATATCTGTTTTCTAGTCACACGTCAGATTTACAGATTTTTTTTTTACCAAATGATAAGAAATTCACCTGGATATCGGGCTAAAAATATAGCATGCAAAACATACAACAAATATGCAGAAAAAAAAAGAGTTTGGATGACATACGCGGTGGCCAGAAACCCTTCTGTCAGACCCCCGATAAAAATAACTTGCTGTTTATAATCGCCAGTTTTAAACGCAACCTGCAAGGAAATGAAATTGTTAGAATAAGAAACGAAGCCCACACCATAAGAAATCACCAAGTTCCCATGACAAAATCTTGAAAGCATTTAGCAAGAACGTACATACATATTCCGCACACCAATAGGGACTTATACACGAAAAATCGATGAAAATGTACTTCATTATCAGGTCAATATCATTACTCAATCATCAGCTAAGATGCATCAATGATGATTATAGCAAATGAAGCTCTGCTTCAAAATTTAAATCTCGATTATAAAGAATCAACAGAATATCAAATCGAAAATAATAAATAAATAAACCAAATCCACAGTCATTTTCTCAATTTTAAAATTCAGCTCTACAAACCCTATATTTCAGCTGCAAGGAAAATGACATTTATCGACCTAAATTTCAGCTGAAACAAAAAAGCCTAGATAAGAAGATCGCTGATTTCACCTGAATTGGTTTCGGGCCGTACTTGAACATCACCCCGCGAAATTGGTGCTTCTTGTTAATGGACCCAATGACACCTCCGGTGCTTTCGAAGGAGGGCGCGGCGGCGTGGGACATCTTGGCAGGGGACGATCGGCCGCGCACGATGCCGGAGAACCAAGAAGTGCCGGTCGACGGCGTCTGCGGTGAAGAGAGATTCCTATCAGAATTTTCCATTTTACTAGTAATTCCTCATGTTTTTTTCACATGTAATTAATTAACATTAATTAAAATTTCTATTTTTTATTAAGAAAAAACAAGATTATAAATAAAAGGTTAAAGAACATTTTTTTGGGGAAACATCTTGGTGTAATTATTACCAAAATCATTTTTGAGGATATTCAATGGTACATATCATATACTCCCTAGTATTGAATGAATTAGAGAAACTCTTGTTGTGAACCATATGAATTTTATTTCACTTTTTGCCAAATTTTTTTAATAAAAGTATTTCGATTTGTTTGGTATATATTTTTCGTATTAGATTATTAAGCACAAGTAAATTTAAAAAAATATTAAATTTATACATAATGTAAAGATAAATTTTAAAAGGTAAAAATATTTTTTTTTAAGTGATGTTACTAAAGTGAAGTAGTACCAAACAAATATTTCAACTCACAAATGATCATAACACATCATTTTAACAGTACGCACGATCATGTTTCAATAGAGGGCAATAAATTAATTACTTATACTCTTCATTTAAAATAACGTATATAATTTTAACTTTTCATCTATTTTTTTTAAATACTACTCTAAATTAATTATTTTATTAATTTAAAAATATATGTTTGCACATTTTTGTTTTTTTTATCTTTTAAAAGTTTGCACACCCATAAATGAAAAGTTTTTTTTATCGACTATGTCCTTGGTTGTGTGACGGATGAATGGAGTATAAACTACCAAGTACCAACCTTACAAAGAGAGACAAGTAAATAGCATGATTAGTTCAAAAAGCCCAAAAACTAATCATTAAAATTTAAATAATTTATGAAATAATTGTAATTTTGTAATTAAATTAAACCATCGGGTAGTTTTTGTAATTTCCAGATACTTCCCACCAAATGAGTTTCTCAGAAAGAAAATTTATGGATAATTACAAAAACCACCCAAAACTTTCAGTATTTCTTCCTCTTGTTGATTTTCCCCTCACCAACGAAACCCTCCGACGTCGCCGCCGCCGGCACATCACCGCCGGCGACACCATCTTTCTCGAAAGCATCCCCGAATTTCCTCACGACCCCTCGATTTTCATCGAGTTTATTACTACTATTCTCTTGGTGGGCCCGGAGCCTCTCGACGTTCCCCTCGATGCGGCCCTGGAGGCGGCGGCGCGTGGTGGCGAGGCCTCCCATGGACCAGTGGGCCTCTTCGGCCCACGACATGAGCGGGTCCGTCACGGAAACGGGCGGGTCGACCCGGTGGTCGTTGTGCTTGATGTCGGTGTAGAATCGAGGCCGCGGAAGGCTGCTGCCGTAGAATTTTCCGTGCCCTATGGGTCCCACCATCTCGATCGGCGGCTGCCGGTTTTTTTTTATTTATTTATTTGTGTGTGTGTGTGTGAGATTTATGATTTGAAAGTGAGCTTTTGTAGTGGGAATTGTGGCGGGAAATCTGGTTTTGAATTGACGTGTCCGTTGTATTTGAACTTTAGCGCCAGAAATTGAAAGTGTCCGTTATACATGGATTATGAATTAATCACCAATGTCTTTTTTTTAAGTAAATAAATAAATAAACTGAATTAAAAACTAAATTTTTTATACATTTTAAAGTGTCTTTAAATGATTTTTAATATATTTGAAATATATTATGGTTCTTAAATTATTTTTAAATGATGAAAAATATATTTATATCATTTTAAATTGTTTTTGTATATATTTTTAAATAAATTAACTAATTTTTAGATAAATTAAAATTTTTAATTTGGAAGTATCTTAAATTAATTTTAATTTTTTTTAATATTTGAAGTGTATTAAAATAATTTTTAAGTGATTTAAAATATCTTTCAATAAATTTTAACTGTTTTAAAAATAATTATATGTAATTTGAAATATTTTTCAAATTTGTAAAGTGTCTTAAAATTATTTTTTACATAGTAGGAGAAAGTGAATGTACTAGTAATAATTTGATTGTCAGCTTAAGTTAAGTATGTGAATAAATGATGTTAGAATTGAATATTGTTATGAATTGTCAATATTAAATGAGAGGTACAGTTTCAAAGTTTAATTAATGGTACCATAATATATAAATTACTTGTTTTCCATTGTTATATATATATATATATATATATATATATATATATATATATATATATATATATATATATATGTGTGAGTGTAATAAAGGATTAATCTTTACCTAATATTTCTATTTATTATTCATAATTGTGGGAAGAATGGACAAAACCATTCTTGAGGTGATCATATCTCTTCGCTATATGAAACTACTAATCTGTTTAATTGCAACGAACGCTTATGCTATAAAGGCAACACAAATCGAAACGGGTTTGTTTTAATTTCTCATTGATTTTTTAATTATCTTTCTACCAATTATTTTACGTTTATTATCATTTTTACGAGTGTATGATCGCTTTTATATTAAAAATATATTTTGAATCAGGCTATGTTGAAGAAATTGGAGGCATCAATTGCTATGTCAATGGCCCTAAATATTCAAGTGTTTCTGTCCTATTGGCCTCAGATATATTTGGTATGTCTTAATTTACTGTACTGTATCATGATTATGAATATTATTGTTATATAATTGCATTTTATTTTTTTAAATTTACGCACAGGATACGAAATTCCACACCTAAGGTACGTTCTCAATTGTGTTTCGAAATATTACTTCATTCATCCCAATATATTATGCACATTTTTCCTTGATAATTCTGAATAAAATGTTTTTTAATCTACAATTAATTGTTAATTAAATCGGCATATCAATTATGATTATATAAATTTTGGAGCTTGATTACTTGAAGGCAGATCGCAGATAAAGTCGGAGCAGCTGGATTTTATGCAGTGGTTCCAGATTTCTTCAATGGAGATCCGTATGTTTCGGGTCGACCCGAAAGACCTTACAGTGTTTGGGTTAAATTGCATCCAGCTGTGAGTAGAGACACAAAAATTAAGAAAATATATACCGTTGTAATATTGATTTTTTCACAAAAAAAATAAAATTATTATATATTATTATTATTAATTAATTTTATTTTGAAAATCCAATTTATAGAGCGAAGGAATTAAAACTGCAAAACGAGTTATTGAAGCATTAAAATTCAATGGCATCACTAAGTTTGGAGGTGCTGGTTTCTGTTGGGGAGGTACACATTCATACTTCTCTCGATCGATCTTTCAAGATTTAATCAAATGTCGTCGACTCAGGTAAAGCCGTTATCGATCTTACAAAATTTGTCGACATTCGAGCTGCGGTGTTGTTGCATCCTTCCGATATTACCGTAGATGATATTAAAGGTGATATTTAATTCGTTTTAAATCAGTTCAGTTCAGTTTATATATACTTAAAAACATTCGATTTTCTTTAGACGATCACAAGGTCCCGATCTCGATTTTCGGAGGCCAAAACGACACGTACATCCCACCGAGCATTATTCTACAATACGAACAAGTTCTTAAGGAAAAACCCGAGGTAAAAATTTCCCACACGTACGATTTTTAGTAGTTTGATTTGATTTATAGAACAATTGTTTTTCGTTATGCATATGTAGATCGATAGCTTTGTGAAGATAGTCCCGGGAGCCGGACATGGATGGACTACACGATACAACGACACAGATCCAGTTGCTGTGGAGCGAGCCGAAGAGACTCACCAGGACATTTTGAACTGGCTTACAAAGTACTTATTGGCTCGGCAAGAAGGGTTTAGTCGAAGGTTGAGTCGAGGCGGACCTTCGCCTAGTCCATTTTGAACTTACAATATTAAATAAAATATCAAAAGTTCATACTTAAAGTTTGTATTAACAGATCAATTAAGAAAAATGTTAATTTTTTTGAATTTTTAAACAGAAAACAAGAAGTAAAATTATAATTTTAAATTATTTGGGAATATTATAAATGATTATTATAAAATATAAAATATAGTTTTAAATGTCAAAAGTGTGACTAACAAGACAAGATCATGAGTCATGACTCATGAGTCATGACCACTACGAGTGGGCTAATATTATGTGGTTTGGGTCTAATGGGCCCATTGATTTTTATTCTGTTTTGGGCCCTGTAGGCCCACTGTTTTAAATCCAGTTGTAAAGAGGGAAGGATCTACATGAACATAACCCCACTAGCCAGTAGCCACTAACTAGGATATCACAATTTTATGACAATGACAATTTTTTTAGAATTATTGGGAAAAAAAAAGTTTATAAAATAAACGTGTAACAATAATTTTTATTTTTATTTTTTTATCTTCAATTTATCCAATCAAGAATGGTAACATCTACTCGCGATCCCTGCAACTCGCCTCACACTGCAAGGTGCAAGGATCAAATGTCGTGTGTTCAAACGCGTGTATAGTTGTCTGAAACAAATTGTGTACACGGAAATATCCAAGACAATATATCTGTAACCCATGTGCATAGCACATGCCACCACCTCATGCTACCATATTAAATGATGGAGTAGGAATTTGTTTTTATCATGATAATCATAAATTCATAAATCAATTATACTTAATACTTACAATAAATGTAACTTTGTTGTAAAATAGATAGATGTATAGACATGGGTTGATAGGCTTTTTACATCATGAAAAATAAATGCAAGTTTAATGTAAAATAGATAGATATATAGATATGGGTTGATAAGCTTTTTACCTCATGAAAAATAAATGCTAAGTTTAATGTAAAATAGATAATTTAGTATAAAAAATCAGTCTATTGTAAAAGAATAATTTAAAAAAAAATTAGTGTAGCCAGTTTACTTCATTTTTCATTTTATTTCAATCAATTAAGAGCATCCCAACAGTAGGTACAATTCTTATGTGACATGAAATACACACTATTGGAAATGTAAGTACAATTGATGAATGAGAAAATCAAGTATAAATTGTTAATACTAGTTACAAATGAAGATGTGTCTTATGGTCTTACATTAAAAAAAAAATAATAATAGTGAGGTACAAATTAATACAGTAAGCGTGATTTGTCAATTAATTGGACCTCACGTTTAGGAGATGCTCTAAAAAAATAAATCAATTTAATCTTAAGTATATTATTTAATTTAGTGTAATAAGTTATAGCGTAATAAGTGTATGAATGTAATTATTATGATTTATGTGATTATATTTAAATGAATGTATTATAAAAACTAAAGGATTACTGATTAGAGAAAACATGGGTTTAATCTTTAAAACCTTTTAAAGACTACAGTACATTTTTATACCCATTTGTTTGGCAGAACTCAATTTATCATCAAATCCAATCGAAAAATATATGTCGGGTCTTACACGGAAACCTCACTCGTGATTCCGTCCCTCTTCGTTTTCCCGATCCGAAGATAAAGTTGCAGACTTTTTTCTTTTGCTTAGATTCGCTTTTCCTTTTTCTGGGGTTGAAATATGCAGAAAAAGGTATATTCTTTATTCTTTTTATATGCTCTGTACATTTACATATCGATTTCTCAGTGTGAATTTCAGTTTATCTACTGTGTGTTTGTGTGTGCATTTTTCCGATTCGAAATTCTGAAACATGGGTTGTGATTTAATTCCAAAGATTCGATATGGGTTTGAGTTAGATTTAGATATAATGAATTCCCACTTGCCCAATTTTCCGTCAAAATTTATTCCGGTTAAACTCAGGCGTCGGAGGTCGATTTCTTCACGGAGTACGGCGAAGGTAGCCGGTACAAAATCGAGGAAGTGATCGGGAAAGGCAGCTACGGCGTAGTCTGCTCGGCTTTCGACACTCACCTCGGAGAAAAAGTTGCGATCAAGAAAATAAACGACATCTTCGAACATGTCTCTGACGCGACTCGGATCTTGCGAGAGATCAAGCTCCTCAGGCTCCTTCGCCACCCGGACATTGTCGAGATCAAGCACATTCTGCTGCCGCCTTCTAGGAGAGAGTTCAGGGACATTTACGTCGTTTTCGAGCTGATGGAATCGGACCTTCACCAGGTCATCAAAGCAAATGACGACCTTACCCCCGAGCATTATCAGTTCTTTCTTTATCAGCTCTTGCGAGGCATGAAATACATTCATACAGGTTCGTGCGATTGTTTGTTGCTGTGGTTTGACTTTCGACTGCCTGTTGTTCAACTTATGATGCAATAAGTCAACTCAATTGGTTTCCTGTTCGTTGAATTTGAGAGGCATTGATTTCACTGTGGCTTTCTTTCTAAATGCAGCTAATGTGTTTCATCGGGATTTGAAGCCGAAAAATATTCTGGCAAACGCCGACTGCAAGCTCAAAGTTTGCGATTTTGGCCTTGCCAGAGTGGCCTTCAACGATACTCCTACCGCGATATTTTGGACAGTACGATGCTCTATTCTTTTGAACTGAAACTAACTGAAATAATTACTTTTTTGTTTAATAAAAATAGAATATTGAAAGTGAGTGTGGTGATAATGATAAAAGTAATCGAGAACTGAACTGAATGAGTCTGAATTGAACTGAAATTAACTTTGCGTCCGTTCATCCACATTTTTAGGATTATGTCGCAACAAGGTGGTACAGGGCTCCAGAACTATGCGGCTCGTTTTTCTCCAAGGTAGAAATCTACGACATGTTTATTTTATTCCGTTTTGCGATGAAAAACTATTGTAAAAAATTCTAACGATTATGATAACAGTACACACCCGCGATTGATATATGGAGTATCGGCTGCATATTCGCCGAGCTTTTGACCGGAAAGCCTCTGTTCCCCGGAAAAAACGTGGTTCATCAGTTAGATCTAATGACCGATTTGTTTGGCACTCCGCCTCCCGAAACCATTGCAAGGGTTCGTCGTGCGTTTTTTTTTTTTTTTTTTTTTTCAATTTAGCTTTTTTATTCGTTCTTTGATATCACATGCCAGATAAGGAACGAAAAAGCTCGGAGATACTTAAGCAGCATGAGAAAGAAAAAGGCGGTCCCTTTATCCCTCAAATTTCCAAACGCTGACCCGTTTGCCCTTCGCTTGTTGGAACGAATGCTTGCTTTTGATCCTAAAGATCGACCTTCGGCAGAAGAGGTTATATTACTTTAGTCTATATTATATATACGTTAAAATAATATTTTGTTGCGATTATTATCAGGCTCTTGCAGACCCGTACTTCCGAAACCTGGCCAAGGTCGAGAGAGAACCTTCCGCCCAACCCGTGACGAAAATGGAATTCGAGTTCGAAAGGAGAAGGGTAACGAAAGATGATGTCAGGCAGCTGATTTATCGCGAGATTCTCGAATATCATCCGAAGATGTTGAAAGAGTATTTACAGGGAGACGAACCTACAAGTTTCATGTACCCGAGGTATCGTGATTTTTTCATATACTATATAATCATATCCTTTATTTTTCTTACATTTATTTTTTTTCCCAGCGCTGTCGACAAATTCAAGAAGCAGTTTGCGTCTCTCGAGGAGCATTATAGAAACGGAGGCGCTGCTCCATCCGAGAGGCAGCATTCGTCGTCTTTGCCTCGGTGAATTTTGTTTTTTCCTCCTTTCTTGGTTCAATTCATTTTCGAATCGGAGTTGCTGCTTAAAGTTTTTGTTTGGAACAGGCCGTCTGTAATATACTCTTCCGATAATTCGAACGAGCTTTCAAAGTGCTCCATCAAACAAGTCGAGAGGCCAGAAGTCGTTCCTCATAATATCCAAGGTATTAATACGGAGATTACAAATCAGGGGTAAAAATGTATTTTTAAATTAATACAGTATACAATGCTGCTATCTCAGGAAGGGGAGTTGCGAGACCTGGGAAGATCGTTGGACCCATTTTACGGTACGACAACTGTGGATCATCTTCATCATCATCAGTCGAGCTGAATGAAGAGCGAAAAACGATAAGGAATCCGAGCAATAATATCCCTGCTCAGTATGTTGTTCCTAGCTCTTCGTACTCGAGAAAGCAGCACCCAGGGTGCAAGATCGAAGGAGGGGAAGGTGTCGTCAATGAAAACCCGAACGGGCTTCAGCCCAAACCCAATCTTTACACCGCGAGAAAAGTCGCCGCTGCCCTTGGTGGGCCCGGAAGCCGCTGGTATTAAGTTCTTGGATTGTTGAAGATGAAGACGAGTAATTAAAGATTTAACCACATAATGACTGACTCTAGACTCTTGAGGTGTTTATTTATTGTAACAGTGTGTAATTGTGTAATTTAATAAGGTTATTATATTGAAAAAAAAATTGTGAAATCGAGCTAAAAATATTAACTTGTGATTTGTGAACTAGAATTGAACGAAATTGAATCGAACTTTATAATTTTGGGGCGAAATCGATAATTTTCGATTGATTCGGGGCCAATTCGGAATTTTCCATTAATCAGAGCTTCATCATCCCTTATCCCCAAATCAAAATTACGCATTTCAAAGCAGTTTCACTCTCCGTCGTTTCCAGCACCTTCCATGGCTTTCCGAAGGCTCTGTTTCTCCGTTTCAAAACCCTACACAAACCCTTTATCGTCTTCCTCAAAACTCCCAAACCCCCATCCCAATTCCCTCCCTCGTCCTCTCCTCTCGCCGGAATCCCAAACCCTTAAATTAGGGTTTCCGAGAATCAAATCCAGCGCGTCCGTTTCTCTCCACACCATGGACGGCGGCCCGATCCCGCACCCAACCACCGCGACCCGACCCGAGGTCTTTCGGGCCCTCGAATCCTCCCTGGGTACTCAGTTCACCTCTCAGCCCATACTCCCAAACCCTAAACCCCTAATCATAGTCATCAGCGGGCCGAGCGGCGTCGGGAAGGACTCCGTGATCCGCCGCCTGATGGAACTCCGGCCAGACCTCCACTTCGCGGTCACCGCCACCAGCCGGGCCAAACGGCCCGGCGAAGTCCACGGGAAAGACTACTTCTTTGTGGGGAAAGACGAGTTCTTGAAAATGATCGACCGCAACGAGCTGCTGGAGTACGCGATGGTGTACGGGGAGTACAAAGGGGTGCCGAAGCAGCAGATCAGGGAGTGCGTGTTGAGAGGGTGTGATGTCGTGCTGAGAGTGGATGTGCAGGGAGCGTCGAAGCTGAGGAGGGTTTTGAGGAGTAATGCTGTTTTCGTGTTCTTGGTGGCGGAGAGTGAAGAGGAGATGGTGAGGAGATTGGTGGAGAGGAAGACGGAGACGGGAGAGGCTTTGCTGGTGAGAGTGGCCTCGGCTAGGGAGGAGATGAGGCATTTGAAGGAGTTCGATTATGCGGTTGTGAACAAGGAAGGGGAGATGGAGGCGGCAGTTAAGTTGATTGACTCGATCATCGATGCGGAGAAGGCTAAGGTTGAGCAAAGGAGGGCGATTGTTTAGATTATATTGGTTTTGTATGTGTTTTGTTTTCTGGTCTTGTGGGTTCTTGGTTCATGTTAGTTAACTGGATTCAGGTCATTTTTTCTAATGGTTTTTAATCCTAGATACTATAATTTAGCAATAAGTCGGCAAATTCGTGTTAACTTGTTATTCATTGGATCATTGTTTACTATAAGAGTTCAGGTCTTTTTTTTTCAGTGGAATTTTTAATGGATTTTAAACATACAATCCGGTATCTCTGTATTTGATAAAATATTTTAGCATATGGTTGAGCGATAATGCTCCACTACCCGCAGCGGGTTTTCCTTCTTTTGCCCGATGATGACTTGACATTGCCACGTAATATTTTTTTTATATACTGATTTCATTTTTTTTTACTGTTCTAACCCATTGTCGAGAATGAAGTTGCTCAATTTCTCGATCTTCCTCTTCTTCTTCCAACATAGCTCGGCGAAGTGATTTCCTTCATTTTCACCGGCAAACGCGCGACGGTCGATATTCAATAGGGGGTGAATCCCGGCTTAGGCGTGGCACCGCTGAGGACTATCGGGTCCGGATTTCGGAGTTACGACTTCTACGGATGGTCATAGCCCCTCCTGCTAGAGAACCAACGAGAGCGCTCTCTTCTCTGTGAGCGCCCTCTTCTCCGTGTACCGCTAAGTTATTGTCGGAACGCCCCTCGTCGGAGGACACCACCCGGAGGATGGCCATCCGAAGAGACATAACTGCTTCTCCGTTGGAATTCCCAAAATCAAAATTCATCGGAGTATTCAATTACACACATATTTATTTAATTAATGTTAAAAATTGAATCTTTTTTCATTCGTGTTTGGGGTTCGGAGATTATGATTGGGTAAGGAGTATTTGTAGTGGCGTCACAGGGAGAGGGGGCGGCGTCCTCTGACGAGGGGCATTCTGGCAGGCGAGGCCGGATATGAGTCTATTACCCTCCATAGAAGTCGTAACTCCAAAATCCGAACCTGATAGTCGCCGACCGTCGCGTGTTTGCCGATGAGAATGAATGAAATCACTTCGCGTGAGGCTCTCTTTCTCTCTGTGTTGAAAGAAGAAGACGATGATTGAGGAATTGGGCCAATTTTATTCTCGGCCCATTGGTTACATCAGTAAAAAAAAAAATGATACGTGGCAGTGCCACATCATCATCGGGCGAAAGAAGGGAAACCCGCTGCGGGTAGTGGAGAGGTTCTGTATGGTTGAGAGCTGAAATCACTAATCAACTCCTCTTTATTTGGTTTAATCAACTCCTTTTTATTTGGTTTTAAACTTTTGGTCTCTTTCCTTGTCAAACTCTTTCTTTGTAAATTAATCACCAATTTCGAATGAGCAAAAATAAAAAATCATTTTAATACCAAGATTCTGAATAAGCAAATGAGCAAAAATCAAAAATCAGTTCCTAAGCAAAAAAAATCAGTTTAATAAATCAAAAATCAGTTTAATACCAAGATTCGGAATAAGCAAATGAGCAAAAATCAAAAATCAGTTTAATACCAAGATTCCGAATAAGCAAAAATCTGTATGACACGAATCAATATTCCGAATGACAAAAAAAAATCAGTTTAATACCAAGATTCCGAATAAGCAAAAATCCGTATGGCACAAATCAATATTTCAAATGATCAAAAATCAGTTTAATCCGTGAAATTGCTACTATAATTCGAATGTATATAACTAAATATACACACTTAATATATAACTATTATATTATATTAAAATACACGTTAATTGTACAAAATAAAAAAATACACATAACAATTAAAATGCACGTAAATTTCACAACCAATTGTGACGGGAGAATCAAATTTTACCGAATATAGTGTGTGTTTGTACAAAATAATTAATTAATTTGGTATGAACAATGGAAATCAAATCTGTTTTTAAGGAATAAAAAACAAAAGAATATACACTCCTCAACATTTTGTTAGAAAATGCTACTACTTTAACAAACATATTTGTGGGAATACCGGATTCAAGACCACCTCATAAAATAAATAAGTTCTGAGGCCCTGTCCATAAAAGTAGAAGTTTATTAGGCAATTGGGTAAGAAAAGTCTACACTACCCTCGCTGTTTAATAAATGAAGTATAAACTGAATAGATAATTTAAAATAGAATTTCTCTTTTAAAAATTAATAATAAAACTCCAATAGACTATGCACGATAATAAGACACCGTGAGCCCAATCACGATAATTGTACGCCGTGAGTTCATCCACGATGAATAGACACCGTGCGACCAACAACGATAAATGGACACCGTGAGACCATACACGATAATAGTAAACCGTGAGACCATACACGATAAGTAGACACCGTGAGAACATCCACGAAAGTCGCTCGCCGTGAAAGAATACACGATAAATGGACACCGTGAGACAATACACGATAATCGTACACCGTGATACCATACACGATCAGTAGACACCGTGAGATCATCCACGAAAGTCGCTCGCCGTGATAGCATACACGATAACTGGACACCGTGAGAAAATCCACGATAGTCGAACGCCGTGAGACTAATAACACCGTGATACATACACGACTAGTGGACTCTGGGAGACCAGTCACGATAAATGGACAACGTGGTACGAATACGATACACGATAATTTTTAGAGTCACGATAAATGGACAACGTGGTACGAATACGATACACGATAATTAAAAGCGAATGTGTGATAAATTTGAATGAGAATATTAAAAAATGTAGAAATTTAAAATAAATTAAAATCTTATAATTCATTATACTAACGATTACACAGAAGATCAAAAAGCAGAACCCCAAAACTTGAGAACAATTGATGGATCAAAACTCTAAACCCTAAACACTATCGGTCAGCGGTATACTAAAAAACTAAGCAAAACAGAAAAATAACAGAGCATCATCACACCAGTCACCAGTAAATCTGCAGCACAGATTTTTAAGCCTTGAATAAACCTGGTAAATCGAAGGAGGATGACCTCCCTGGTGATTTCGACGGAGACAAGGAGCACAAGCTAACATGCACTCCGAATCATCGCAACCGAGTCATAAGGAGACAGATGAATACTACGGGAGGTTTTGGAACCTCGCGTATCTCGTGCAAGATGACTCAGGGAAATGATGCTTTAATTTTGGAAACTCGAGTATCTCGATAAAGTAATGCAACTGCTGTGAAATTCGAAAAAGTGTGGTGATAACTGCTTCATGAAAAAACCAGAACAAAACAGAAAAATGGAGAATTAATGGATGTAGAAAAATAGAGTTCATTCGTTCGTATTTATAGGCTTAATATTCTGATCCATCCCACCACCAGGATTTCAATCGTTCCACGAAACGATTCAACTGCCAACTACGCTTATTAATTACTCGCATTAATAAAATTAATAGTAAATCACCCCATCCGACGCTCCATATCCATTAATATGATATGACCATTCAATTCAGGGAATCGATGCGTATTTGTTCTGAGTCATCCCACCGCCGGATTTCAATCGTTGCACGAAACGACTCATCAACTCCCAACCACACCCATTAAACACATTGCGATTAATTAATTAAGAAAATAAATACGTAAAACCTTAGAACTGTGTCGCCGTGCGGTTCCCTCGGTGGATTCTAACACCGTGCAACGGTATTAGGAAGGCAGAAAACCCTAAAACCTAATGTGACGCCGTGGATATTCCACGGTGTATTGTAATACCGTGCACCCAGACACGAAAAGTGGAAACCCTGAGCCATCCACGATAATCGTTACGCCGTGAGACCATCTACAGTTATATTACACCGTGAGACCATCCAAGATAACCCGTCACCGTGAAGAAAGGCACGGAAATCTTATACCGTTTACCTACCACGGTCCACGGTTAAAGGTGATATATTAATAAATTTAGGGTTTCAACGTGTCCAAAAGCACTGCATCCCCATTCTCCATCCTCGAACCTTCTACATTAATTGCATTTCAGCAGGTCCAACAACCACAAATAATAATTGCATTTCACCTCGACGTTAATGACACTTCAACAACCCATTGGGCAGTTGCTGTGTTGCTGCTAAAATCAATATGAGAATTTTAGAGTCAAAAAGAATAATGGTCTGAAACCAAACTCAAAACCCATTGGGCAGTTGCTGTGTTGCATTTCTCTCGAATATTGCTAGTTCATTTACACAACAAGCTCAAAACAAGTTCGTTGTCGAGTCTCTGAAGCACATCAAAGGTACGAAAACAACGAGGTAGCACGTTTCGCATTTTGTTTAATTGTTTTAAAGCACACTGAGGTGTTTTTCACCGAATGTCGTCGTTCACCGTGAGATAGAGAGCACGTTGCACGGTTCACTGAAGGTGTAATAGGTTTTCCTTAACCCCGACGTGTTTACGAAATCACCGTATTATTACCACGGAGATTTTACCGTGTTATTTATAGCGGTGGTGTCACCGTAGCACGGTATCTTCGTTCACCGTTTGATACTTAATCGTAATAACACCGTGTGATAAAAAACATCTCGTTTACATCGTGCATACTTATTAGACCATGCATGCATGCAGGTCGTTAGGTTTTCAATAACTGTTTGTTTTAATTATCTGTAATTTTATATCACAGATGTCGTGGCAGCGTGTTTCTTTACGACATGGTGGTCACTGGGAACAGTCAGCATACGTAGGCGGAGATAGCGTGGCCATACACATTACGTGTTCAGAAATCAGTTATGTTGATCTAATCAATCAAATTAGATCTGTTTTGAATGCTCCAGAGGACAGAGATTACGTGATTTTCTACTTAGACGCGCAGAGAAGTAAGGTTAGTTTGCAAAACGATACAGATCTATTGCGATTCATCGTGCAAGGAAAAGTTACCAATCACGTGCTCTTTTTGACTGAGAGAAGACAATATCGGTCTAAGAATGCTAATGTTGGAGGTACATATTCTGAAGCAGAGAATGTAAGCATTACTCCACCTCAACCACCATCTTGTACTGAACCCTATGACGAGGAAGTATTTACATCAGATGATGAACGAGCGGAACGTGATAAAGAGTTAAACGATAGCCTAATTCAAGAGTTTAGTGATTGGCTTCAACATCCGAAAAAAAAAGAGAGGATTGTGGGATCCCGTAAATTATCATCTGATCATCAACCGATCCACGAAGAACCAGTCATGGAACATAATCTACTACTACAGCGAAAACTAAGCAACTGGATGATCCCGATGCCCGATTTTGATATTTTGCCACCACCTATGCGTTGGGTCGAAGAACGTGAACCCGAAGATGGTGAACTCGCAGTTGGTTCCACGTTTCGAAAGAAATCTGACTTGGAAATATCTTTGGGAATGCATCACTTGGAGACTCGCTTAGAATATGTCACTGATCGTTCAAACAAAAAGCGTTGTGCATTCGTTTGCAAGCACGGTAGGAAAGTATGCACGTTTAGATTGTGTGCTAGTGGGAGCGATGATACACTATGGATGATCACAAAGTTGAACTTGAGTCACACTTGTCAGACTATATTGCATCGTACTAGCTGTCGACGAATTAAATCTGTAGTTGCTGCTAGTTACTTTTCTCGTAAACTTGTCAAAGAAGGTGACGTTCTGAAGCCGAAGGACATGATAACAGAATTGCGTGAGCGTTATGGCGTTGAGATGGATTACAGTTTCACTCTCCGAGCGCGGAGCATAGCGATAGAGATGGCGTATGGCTCATATGCTGAGTCATATCATAGGCTCGCTTCGTATTTGTATATATTGAGAGAGCAGAATCCCGGCACATTTTATGAAATACAATCCACACGGAATGGGGGGGTGTTCCAACACATGTTTCTTGCTCTCGGACAGTCTATTTCTGCATTCTATAGTAATCTAAGGCCAGTGATTGTTGTGGACGGGACTCACCTCAAGGGAAAGAGCCAGGGGATATTGTTTGTCGCCATGACGAAGGATGGGAATGAAAACGCCTTCCCACTTGCAATTGGGATTGGTCCGAAAGAAAATGATGAGTCGTGGACATGGTTCCTTCATAACCTGAGCAGGTGCTTCAATAGACAAGATGGTTTGATTGTCGTATCCGATCAGCATAAGAGCATCCAAACTGCCGTTGCGTCTGCATACCCGAATGCAGTGCATGGGTTCTGTATTTACCACATTAAGAAGAATCTAGTTCGCTATGGCGGTCGCGTCAGGGCCGTAATAACCTCTGCATCAAACAGTTACCGTGTTGAGACAATGCACAAACATTTAGCTGATTTGGAGAGGCTGAGCCCTGACGGGGCTTACAAGAGAATGTTAGAAATAGGGGTCGAGAGGTGGTCGAGGGCAATGTGTCCAGTACGACGATATGGTTTCATGACCTCCAATATTGCCGAGTGCTTCAATTCTCGTATGGTCTGGGCGAGACGTCTACCCGTATGTTCATTGGTCGAGGCATTCCGCGCAGTCTTGGAACAATGGTTTCAAGAGCGAAGCGAGAAAGCTGCGTCAAGAGAACATGAGTTGACTGAAGAGACGTTTAATAAACTAACTTGCGCGGTGGAGCACGCTATGCGTATGGTTGTCCGAGACACAACCACACCTGACGTGTATAAAGTGGAGGATGGTAAGCTATCTTTTCAAGTTGATCTTCAAAATCGGACATGCGAATGTCGACGCTTCGAACTTGATGAAATCCCCTGCAGTCACGCTGCAGCCGCTGTTAGGTATGTACTAATCAAACAAACACTTTCAATTTATTAATTCGACAATATGTTCGTACTTGTTAGGATCGTATCACTTCACATTGCCACCACAACTTCTATTTCTCAGACAAAGAGGATTGCATATATATGACTTCGTCAGTGGATATTACAAACAACACAATTTGATGGAGACATATTCGACTCCTATCAAAGGACTTCCGCATCCTGCTGAGTGGGTCGTTCCAGCGTATATAACTGATCACGTCATTCATCCTCCGGTTGCGGTGAGACAGGCTGGTCGTCCGAGGATGAGCCGTGCACGGTCTTCTGTCGAGGGTAATGCCCCCAGAAGAAGAAGTCGGCCTCAGAAGTGTAGTAAGTGTAATTCGACCACACACAACGCGCGCAAATGTGACGAAGTTGTTTTACCCACCCAAAGCCAGACGCTCGAAGATGATCAGAATTCTCAACCCACGGTGGAACCAATCCGACAGAAAAGACAAAAGAAAAAATGTAGCGTATGCCGGAGTGCAGACCATAACATACAGACATGTCCGGTGCGGGGGGATTAACGTTAAGTTCTGTGACCATGCTGAACAATTGTGATATTTATGTATTGCAACTAATTATGGGTTTTTTTTTTGTATGATATTCTGCGATTGTGTGTTTTTTGGATTATTTGGGGTTGTTGGGATTTGAATGGTTTCTGTGAATTCGTTTTTTGTGTGTCACGGTGAATCTTATAAATGACCGTGTACCACCGTCCGTGTTATATTTCTAGTACATCGTGTGGCGGCCGTGATATTACGCCGTGCATCGGTTGTCCCGCCACCATCTTGGAAACTAGTACTACTGGTACAATACTCGTTAAAATTGATCTGATCTCCGCACGGTAACCCGATACGGTGATATATCACAACATCACCGTGTAAGTATGAACAATGACGTTTTTTGGTGATTATTGCTCGGGTTGTGTGAATATTTTGGTTAAAATGCTAATCCAAAGTTAATTTTCCATCTAGATGATTATATGAAATCGATAAAACTCCAAAATTATGCAAGAAACGATTGAATGTGATATATCATGTGCAATGTATGATCACACTTGAGAATAACTTGTAACAAATGAATTAGACATCTCTTAAATTTGAGACATGCATACTCCAAATCGAATCATACGTGTTTAAAATCAAATACCATACGTCTCAATGATTGAAACATATCACAGTGAACGTTAATAAAGAATTCAAAGTGTGTACAAACCATGAGAACTCGTTTTTTTGGTGTTTCACGAATTCACGATGAATGTTATAAATGACCGTGTAACACCGTAAGTGTTATGTCGTGCGACGGTCGTGATATTTAGTATTTTACACCTTGCGAAACTCCATCCCTTCAGTTTTATTTTCGATAATTTAATTAGAATTTAAAATATAAATTGGTAAAATTAACTCGCGCCTGCAAAAGCTGTTTTGAGTACAGTGCATCGGTTGTCCCGCCACCATCTTGGGAACTAGTACTATACCAGTACTTTTCTCGTTTTATTTTCAAATTTAAAAATTGATCTGATCTCCGCACGGTAACCCGATACGGTGATATATCACAACATCACCGTGTAAGTATGAACAATGACGTTTTTTGGTGATTATTGCTCGGGTTGTGTGAATATTTTGGTTAAAATGCTAATCCAAAGTTAATTTTCCATCTAGATGATTATATGAAATCGATAAAACTCCAAAATTATGCAAGAAACGATTGAATGTGATATATCATGTGCAATGTATGATCACACTTGAGAATAACTTGTAACAAATGAATTAGACATCTCTTAAATTTGAGACATGCATACTCCAAATCGAATCATACGTGTTTAAAATCAAATACCATACGTCTCAATGATTGAAACATATCACAGTGAACGTTAATAAAGAATTCAAAGTGTGTACAAACCATGAGAACTCGTTTTTTTGGTGTTTCACGAATTCACGATGAATGTTATAAATGACCGTGTAACACCGTAAGTGTTATGTCGTGCGACGGTCGTGATATTTAGCGAAACCTCCATCCCTTCAGTTTTATTTTCGATAATTTAGTTAGAATTTTAAATATAAATCGGTAAAATTAACTCGCGCCTGCAAAAGCTGTTTTGAGTTTTTGAGTACTGTCAATACTTAATAGACCGTGCATCGGTTGTCCCGCCACCGTCTCATCAGGTTCTCCACGAAAATACACGACTAGTTAAATTTCAAATTTTAACATTGATTTTAAAACCGCACGGTCTACTGTCACGGTATAAATTGATACCGTGTGACAAAGAGACCGTGTGGTCATCGCGGAGTTGTTTGACACCGTGCCATGCTGAACTCTCACGGTGTCTAATTAGAAATTTGTTTTCGTGTGTCACGGTGATTTTATTATAGACACGGCGATGATGTGTTTTTTAGGTCTCATACATGATACAACGACCACTAATAAATGGGCCTTTTAATAATAAGTGGGATGCGTAAAACCCGAAACGGCGCCTATCACGGCGCAATTATTTATAATTAAACGCGACCTTTTGGAATCCCGCGAGAAACATTATTTATAGTGATTTATGCAGGCCTAATCTCTATTAAACTCTGATAATTTCTTGGTCCTTAATCCTCATACCAATAATGGATACCCCTCAGATAGCTGATGCTTTCATTGTTGTGCTGACTGATGAACATATTGAATCTAGACGGTTTCGACTTCCCGAACGTTTCTACCGTTTGCGTGTGAGATACAGTACAGAGCCTCCGCTCTTCTACCTCCGCGATGTTCACGGTGAGAGGTGGGCAACCTTGATGGGCTTTAAAAATGGCTTGGCGTATTTCTACAGTAATTGGACTGAATTCAAACACATCCACAAGTTGAAGAAAGGCATGACCCTCCTGTTCGAGCATAGGCCACTTCCAGACGAGTTCCTGGTGCGGATATTTCAAGAGGATGGAGATGAACTCAAGTCATTCTTGCCGAGACCTGCTCCAGGAAAGAGAGCATTCGAGGATGTACCTTCGTCGTGGTCGTCTCTGAAAAAGAGTAAACCATCTTAGGGTTTCGGCGTTAGGTTTTTCTTTTGTAATTCGGCGCCTTTTGTAATTCGGATTCCCCTAATTTAGTACACCAAAATTACTCCGTATTCCTTTTTCCTTGTTTCCAAAATTATACGCTGGAATATTGCACCGTTGTTTTCACGGTTAATATAAGATTCACGGTGTACACATGGTCTTACCACCGTGTGTATTTCACCGTGTACACACCGTGTACACACCGTGCGCGATAGTATACACCGTGAAAACTAATTTCTAACCCTGCAACAGATTTTTCACAATGTAGTATATGGAGAGAATGAAGCAAACGACCTCAAATTTCATATTTCGAAAATAACACAATGACTAGTTCATTGAAAATCACTTAAGCATAACAATAATTATGATTACAAGAACCATAATTATGGAGACAATAAACAGAGTAGTCTTCAACTGGATGGATACGTCGTGCAATGACGTCTCCATCTTCTTCAGATCTTTCCTAATTTTAGCTTCTGTGGCTTTCTCTTCCGCTTGATTGATACTATTTTGTTATGTTTTTCGTGTTCTAATTGTGTGTGAGTCTGGTCATTTTGAGTCATTTGTTTGTGTCTTTCTCTTGGTTTGTGGTGGGTTTGATGTCGTCTTGAGTGTGCAGGCTTGTAGACTTTATTGGAATGAAAGTAGCAAAAAAAACGAGTTGGAACGAGTCAAGACGGAGTAGAGGATCAAAGCTGCTATCTAGCACCCGCTGCAGTACCTAGCACCCGCTAGGTTTGACTTCCAACAAGTTTGTTCCTTCATCATCTAGCACCCGCTGCATCACCTAGCACCCGCTAGGTTCGACTTCCAGCAAGTCTGTCCCATCAGCACCTAGCACCCGCTACAGTCCTAGCACCCGCTAGACGCGTTTTAAGAAAACAGTTGACCTTGTTTGACCGACGAAAATTTGGGAATTATTTATAGGGTTTCGACCCTAGCTTCTACACACACTTCTCTACGCACGTTTTTGGAGACTCCTCCCATAGGTTTTAAAACATCGTTATTCCTTTCAATTGGTGGCTTTTGGATCTCGATTATTCTACAACATTGGATCACTTGTTCTTGATTTTTCTGGGTTCTTATTAGTAAGTTTAATTTTTCCTTTTAATAGCTCTTGTTTATTTTTAATTTTTAATTATTGTTTTATCTTGTTTGTTTGATGATCCATATGAATTCTCTTTTCTATAATTGTTCGTCCTTGATTAAATTCATGAGTAGCTAAACATTTAACTAGGATTAGGGGGATTTGAACATGAACTAGGGCTTGGAAATTACACACGCATACAAGGTGTTCGATTAAATGCTTAATTTGATTTCAAATAATTGTATGAGGCTTAGGAGCAAGTACATGACATAGGATAATCGAATACGCTAAAATCTACCGGCGAAGGACGTTTTAGGAGATTTGTATTTCGTAAATTCACGACCCGACGTTTATGTTTGATGAACCCGAAATCCTAGCTTTTCTCCTTATTCATTACACCTAGTTAATTCTTGTTCTTTGTTACTTGATTATTTTAGATTAATATTTCTTAGTTAATTTCTAGTTTAAAAACAAAAACCAATTCACCGCATTATGCTATATTCCTACCTCTCTTCTTTTGCAACCACTTGAATATTAATACGAGTACCGATAGTAGTGTTCCTCGAGAGATCGACTCGGGCAAATTGCTTCGGCAATAAGTTCGGTTATTTTTAATTTGATTTTTGACGCACTACAACGTCTTGTCAAATTGGCGCCGTTGCCGGGGAACACTTTAGGCACTAGTATTAGTGTTTGACTGTTTGCAATTTTTTTTTTATATGAGTATTATTTCTCCCACCGGTGCGTTTAATGTTTTTGTCAAGTGTTTTTATTAGCAGTGATGCATACATATAATAGCTATACGTGGGAGAACACAAGGCCTCAGACGTGCACTTACTACGAGCCTTCCCAATATGACACAACAACACATTTTGGCTCTCAGTCTCAAGCATACAAACCGGAGTGGTATTCTTATCAGAGTTATTATGTTGATCCGCCTCAACAACAATGGGTTCCTCAGAACATGGTGTACCCTCCACAATATTCAATGCAACCAGAGCCGCCATACAAGCCCTCATTGGATGACGTTTTTCAGGATTTCATGAAGACGACCAACCAGATAATAAAATCAAATGAAGCGGCGATGAGAGAGAATGAAGTGGTGATGGCAAAAAATGTTGAAGAAAATTTGGCCTACCCCCCACCATATTCGATGCAACCGGAGCCGCCTTGCAATCCATCTTTTGATGAAATTTTTCACGATTTCATGCAATCGACCGAACAGATAATGAGAGCAAATGAAGAGGCAATGGCAAAAAGGGAAGAAGCAGAGGAAATGTCAATCGTTTTCGATGATGAGATATGTATGTTATCCACCCCAATGCGCGAGTGTGAACAAGATGAAGAAAATCATACGCACCAACTGACGGAAGTTCAGGCCCTCGCAATTCTCCAAGATGACTACGAAGATGATGAAGTAGAACCGAATGAGGTCGAGTCCAAAAAGGAGCATGTGAACATCGATGAACTACATTTGGAGGAAAATGACGAAGAAGAGGCGATAGAGAGTAAGGTGCTAGAGGAGATTACACCGAACGTATCGCATAGAGACGAAGACTCATACAAATCGTCAATTCTACCTAGGCAACTAGACGAAGAGACATTGAACATAAACATAGTGGAAGACAATCAGGAGGGGGAGCCTTTACAAGAAGCGGGTCTATCGATGCTAGATACTCATCTTGGGTACGAAAGCTCTTATATCTATGCCATGAGCGACGAGGATGAGGAGGTTGAGGATATTTTTCCTAAGCAGGCATGTATAATCCAATCACCATCTCCTTATCTGAGTGGTTTGGGGGATAACAAACCAGAGCTTCCTCGTTCTTCTCTTGACATGATCGATCTTATGATTGCTGAGGAGTCAAATGTGATATGTGATCGTCACCCACACAAGCCGCATGATCCAGGTATTTTAAAATTTAATTGTGTTTTGGGAGTGAATGAAAGAAGAGCGGATGATACGGTATTTGAGGTAAGGATTACCGATTCTTCCCCATGTGCTATAAATTATATTTACATGTATGCTATTGATCTCTTGGCCGAGATGATGTTTTTGCAGAAAAGTAGCTCGATATTTTTATATCACATCGTTGAATCCAACCAAGAGATGCATGTAAAAGATAGTGTGGGGGTGATTGAGGTACTCGAGAGCGATGGAGAAAAAGAATCACCTCCACCAAAATTAGAGATCAAGGGATTATCGAAACAATGGAAGTATGTCTACATGGATTAAATGCACCTTGGATGAAGAAGGAAAAAGTCGAGCTTTCGACTATAAATGAGCGCCGCGTGGAGGCTAATCCACGAGCCGTAATACTCACTCGGTTCCCAAAATGAGCGCCACGTGGGGGCCTTCCCACGATTTCATACGGGCTGGATCGAGAAGACCGAAGGAGTCGACACCACTGTTTGCACCTTCTTACCCTTCCTCTTTTTATGCTTGTTATGTGTATATGTTTCTTTAGTTTGTTCTTTTTTTTTTTAGTTTGGACATGTTTTGTTTCTCCCTTGCCTGAGAATTGCTTGATTATGTATTTTACATTGAGGACAATGTGTCTTTCAAGTGTGGGGGAGGTAGCTTTGCATGTTCTTAGGGAACCCGTTGTTTCGCGAGGTTTGTTGGGGTTATAGTAGTCTTCAAACGTCGCTTATGTTATGCCTGTTGGTTTGTCTTGTAGTGTCGATCACCCCTCCCCATTTGAGATATGATTATCATGTGACTGTGTAGTTGATGTGTTCCCTATGCATGCTAGTTGCTTTACTTCGTTTCTTGAGGTGCGATAGATTTTTGGTGCTAGAGGTCGGTTTATGTGAATAACTTTTGACCTCGTGTTTAGATGACGTAAAATGATCTTGAGATAATTACATGTCACCATTTCACTTTCCAAATAACCTTGTGAGAATTTGAGCCATTTTAGCTTTCTTCTTTGTGTGGTACATCTCGTCGTTTCTTCTTGAGCTTCTTATTTTCATTGTTCTACATCAATTGTGCCCGTATGGACTAGAGATAGCTAAAGCATGCTTAGGTTGTTACTTGAGGCTTGTACGTCATAAATTACTTGATTTTGAAAATGATTGGGTTATGATCGATTAGAATAACCATTTTAGCCGTTTACTTGTGACCCCGAGCCCGTCGTGGGACACCCTAGTAGCCCCTTTTGAGCCTACGTTTAGCCTTTTCTTTCTTGTCCTATATTCCGTGGAGGAGAAAAGTGAGGTATTGTGTTTGGGGATATAAGGTGTTGATACGAGGTTGCCTTTTGTAATAATTCGAGACGTGTTATAAGTCTCCAAAAAAAAAAGAACAAAAAAAAATGAGATGAGCTTAGTCTAAAAAAAAAAAAAAAAAAAAAAAAAAAAAAAAAATAGAAGAAAAAAAGTCGAGACATGCTTCTAGTCTAAAAAAAAAAAAAAAAAAAAAAGGAGTCGAATAATGATATTAGTTGATTGCTCGGATGATCTATGTGGCTTTGATGAGTTCATTATTGTGATTGAAGTGGTGGGGATTTTTGTGAGTTAGACGGATGTTTGGTTGTGGTGGAGGTGTGTGTTTGAACGAATTTAGTCCACTTCTTCCCAAATAATCCCGAATACCTTTAGCCGAGCCCCGATACACCCGATTTATCGATCGCCCATGATTCTTAAAATGGTAGACTTTGATTAAGTGGAGAGTACAACTTGAGTATGTGTTTAGTTGGTGTTCTTATGTGCATTTGATGTTATTTGAAGCTCATCGTTGTTACTTACGTGCTTTCCTTTCTTTAATACACAAGTTAATCCTTGATTTTGATCTTTCGCTTGTGTATACTTATGAGTGACCATTTCTCGAGAGTTAAAGAAGAAAGAGTGATTCCTAGTGAGGGAATTTGGAGTGGTGGTATGTAATGATTCTTGGGTGACTTTTGTTGCTCCTAATTCATTGTGGTTCAAAAGTTTATTCATGTTACTTTTTCCGTACGCACCGAGATTTTATTTGTAGTTTTGAGGAATTGAGTAGGGTGTTTGGCATGTGTGTTTGATGCATTCTTTGCTTTCATGATCGTTTGCTTGAGGACAAGCAAAAATATAAGTGTGGGGGAGTTGATTGATACTATTTTGTTATGTTTTTCGTGTTCTAATTGTGTGTGAGTCTGGTCGTTTTGAGTCATTTGTTTGTGTCTTTCTCTTGGTTTGTGGTGGGTTTGATGTCGTCTTGAGTGTGCAGGCTTGTAGACTTTATTGGAATGAAAGTAGCAAAAAAAACGAGTTGGAACGAGTCAAGACGGAGTAGAGGATCAAAGCTGCTATCTAGCACCCGCTGCAGTACCTAGCACCCGCTAGGTTTGACTTCCAGCAAGTTTGTTCCTTCATCATCTAGCACCCGCTGCATCACCTAGCACCCGCTAGGTTCGACTTCCAGCAAGTATGTCCCATCAGCACCTAGCACCCGCTACAGTCCTAGCACCCGCTAGACGCGTTTTAAGAAAACAGTTGACCTTGTTTGACCGACGAAAATTTGGGAATTATTTATAGGGTTTCGACCCTAGCTTCTACACACACTTCTCTACGCACGTTTTTGGAGACTCCTCCCATAGGTTTTAAAACATCGTTATTCCTTTCAATTGGTGGCTTTTGGATCTCGATTATTCTACAACATTGGATCACTTGTTCTTGATTTTTCTGGGTTCTTATTAGTAAGTTTAATTTTTCCTTTTAATAGCTCTTGTTTATTTTTAATTTTTAATTATTGTTTTATCTTGTTTGTTTGATGATCCATATGAATTCTCTTTTCTATAATTGTTCGTCCTTGATTAAATTCATGAGTAGCTAAACATTTAACTAGGATTAGGGGGATTTGAACATGAACTAGGGCTTGGAAATTACACACGCATACAAGGTGTTCGATTAAATGCTTAATTTGATTTCAAATAATTGTATGAGGCTTAGGAGCAAGTACATGACATAGGATAATCGAATACGCTAAAATCTACCGGCGACGGACGTTTTAGGAGATTTGTATTTCGTAAATTCACGACCCAACGTTTATGTTTGATGAACCCGAAATCCTAGCTTTTCTCCTTATTCATTACACCTAGTTAATTCTTGTTCTTTGTTACTTGATTATTTTAGATTAATATTTCTTAGTTAATTTCTAGTTTAAAAACAAAAACCAATTCACCGCATTATGCTATATTCCTACCTCTCTTCTTTTGCAACCACTTGAATATTAATACGAGTACCGATAGTAGTGTTCCTCGAGAGATCGACTCGGGCAAATTGCTTCGGCAATAAGTTCGGTTATTTTTAATTTGATTTTTGACGCACTACAACGTCTTGTCACCGCTCTTGACATTTGTTCATGTTGTATCTCTCCCTCATTTGACGGGTTACACCAGGAATCGAATGTATGATCTTGACAATAATACATCAATTTCTGATAATTCTCAGATTTCGAGGACACCACACGAATCTGAAGTTTCTTCCGACATTTACCACAAACTTTATCTTGGTACTTCAATCGGCTTGGTTGACCAGTACTCACGGAGTTCACCGAGCCTGTAGACATATTGTTGTGATAAGTTTTTGTGTTTTGGATGATTTGAATTCAAATTTGAATTCAAATGTTTGCTTATGTTGGAAGAGGACTGCGTATGGTTAGTTGGTTAGACGTGTGACACAGCTGTCACGCAGTAACACGGGCTAGCAATCGTTTCCGCACCGTGTCACGGTTCAAGATACAGAGTGGAACCATGTACAATTATTGATCCACCGTGACACGGTAATCATAGGAGTCTACCATTGGCTACAACACAGTACTGTGATTACACCGTGGACCTATTCATTCAGGCACCGTGTTTTAATATTCGTGCACAAAACATCAATTACAAACCAGTATTAATGAATCACAACGTGAAAACAACAAACATGTTTATACTAATACGACAATCAAAATGGATCAGCAACATCATTCAAGCTCAGCCAAAAAATCTTCAGGCATATCTGTTTCCTGACCTCCTCAATGTACCCTTCATCGATGTTTTCGTTCCGATGCATAAGAGGGTCGACAAACAAACGGTCAAGCTGCATGGTACAGTAAACCCCACAAGAGTGTTTATCAGTAACATCCTGGACGAATTGTTCGGCGTCCGGCATGACTTTCAACTCGAAGGCCTCCGTAATCGCATGGTGTTGACCCTTCTTTGCCCAGTAATCTGATCTCCTCAACACACGAGGTAAAAACTCCATTAACGGCCTCAATTCCTCCTTCCGAAATCCGTATTCAGGATACGTCGCCAGTTGAGTATGAATTAATGAGTCATACAATTCGATAGTCCAATCTTCGGAGGATATTCGGACGGTGACCCAACGATGGTGGACATTACAAATCGCCACGAGCTTTACATGCCATGTTTAAGGTTTGCGAGTTAGAATTCAGTTTCACACTAGTTAAAATGAAGCATGTATGCTTTTCAATACTTACGTGAGTAGGCTGGTCGGACTCCATTGACATCGGACCATATGTGTCATCCACTGCTTCTCGAAGAGAATCAGGCACTACCCAATCATCAATAGAGCCACGATGAATCTTATATGCAGCATCTATAGTACTCTGGAAAAAGATATTATTAGTAAAAACGAAGGTGTCCAAAATGAGAGTACTGTAAAACTTACCCAAAATTGAGTGCTCAATAAGACTGTGTTTGTACTCCCTTTAACATCACGACCTTTGCACTTCAAATAAATAATATAGAGATCTAGCACCTCAGATTCGAAGGCCCAATTGAAGTCCTCAATTTTATCAAACAATTCTGCACCCACTCTGTGGTCTATGGAGCCTCGACTGCACGAAATCAAGTCGGTAGACCCGGAATTCATCCATTCTCTGAACAACGTTTCCACATATTCGAGTCCGCTTTGGTTCGCACTAGATTGCGAATGGAAACGTTTCATGAGTTCGAAGACTTTTTTAGCAACAGCTTCCTTAAAGCAAGTGCCAGAATCATCAGCAAGGAACGAAACAATATCTGCCCTCAGTTCGGCAGACCAAATTCTACCTACCTGGCGATCGATCTCATCGTTGTCCGGCCCCTCAGGACCGAAGACACCTGCTTTTCGACAGCAAATGTCCGTCACAGAAGTCAGATCAGGTCCGGAAACACGTCGCTTAGAAATAGGCCTTTCTATAGCACGTGAAGCTTTTTGTGCAGCACGCTTGTGAGACGGCTTGGCTCGATCTTTCTTCTTAATACCTCCTTTTCGTCGAGGTGGACAGAATTCAACAGAAAATAGTTCACAATCATCTATAGATTCAGTTACAGTAACATAAGATAATGATTTGGCCTCTTCCGGTGTAGGAATTAACGATTCAAAAACTTCCATCTACAGACAAATATACTCTGTATCAACGTACAACAACAATAAAGGTCAACGCGTGTGCTTTTTAATAATGAAAATTCAATAAAGTACCTTCTCATTGAAGAATTTAGTGACATCGCACGCAGCTTGTTTCGATGCAGTAGAGTCCCACATCAGGCAACGTGGAATTCTCGTAACCCGAGCACGTTTCGCGCATAATGCTCCGATCGACGGTACGGACTCGTACATCCAAAACTGAAAAGCCCAAACCGGCCCGTAGAAATGGTAAGTAGATTCATCATCATGCATGGACGTCGTTTTGAGGTAGTAGGATAAATTCTGATAGGAATAAGCGCCCCAGGGAAATTCCTCCCAACAATCGTGGTCCTCGACCAACAACCATGCCGACTTATCGATTTTAACCTTATGGTCTCGGCAAAGCAATATGAAATAATAAATGAGGAGCTTGGCTACTTTCATATAATCCTCCGCCTTCGCTTCTTTGCCGAGATTTACATCCTCGAACTTTTGGCGTAGCTCCGATAAGCTAATGGTTGTATCTCCTTTGAAAAATCGAATAAACAAGCTATCGGGAGGAAACTCACGTGACTCAAAAATATCAAAGCCTGTGTAGTGCCAAAAATTGAGTCCCGTTACCATGGCATAAGCAGCCGGTGTGAATTTCGCGATCTTCTCACCGACATAAAACCAATGTTCCATCGCCGGTATTGTCGGACCAGTCAACTCTCTACATAGGAAATGATGCAAATAACGAGATGCGTGTGCAGCATGTCCTTTAACTAATCCTTCGTTGGGTTTTACGAATTCCAGAAAATGCTTCATATAGGAATGCTGAGCGAATTCAGCCAATGTTGCATCGCCGCCGTCGATTGAACCCATAACACGCTTTATCAAGTTTATCACGTCGAAACGGTAATACAAATTGATTCTTGGGGTGATCGAATGCAAAGCTACTGGTCTTTTCCATTCGTACCCAGCCTGAAAATATCAATCAAATTAGAGAAGATTTCACGATTCACGGTGAGTTTACTTAACACCGTGGCACGTCAAAGGGTGAAATGTACACGGTGAACATCTAAGGGTGTAGTGTACACGGAGATGTTAAATCCACGACGAGCATATACAACAGTTATCAAGGGTATACGGTGAAGATACACACGGTGATGTCAACCATTGGGATCGTGCATAACCATAAGACGGAATTACACCGTAAGAAAAAAACTATTGAATATCACGGTGTACATTCACCGTGAACATACAAAATGGTGTTTTTCCACGGTGTACAAAAACTATTGAATATCACGGTGAAGATACATACGGTGATGTCAACCACCGGGATCGTGCATAACCATAAGACGGAATTACACCGTAAGAAAAAAATATTGAATATCACGGTGCAAATTCACCGTGAACATACAAAACGGTGTTTTTCCACGGTGTACATTACACACGGTGTATATACACCGTGGATCGAGCACGTACAAGACTGTAAGTACACATACACCGTCAAATAAAACACTGTCGTGAATCGTGATCATACACGACCGTAAGTACACGCGGTAACATTACACCGTGAGATAAATCACAGTCGTGGATCGTGCTCGTACAAGACCGTAAGTAAAAACGGTGTAAGTCACCCGTGAGATATATCACCGTCTTAAACACTACCGTGATAATACACGGTGATAAAACTCACGGTTGAACCGTCGTCTACCAGAACTGACACACAACCGCATGCGAAAAAATTGCAGAGAGCAATAAACCATTAACCATTTTAAAATGTCGGAAACAAAAACCCTATCTTGAATGAATATACCGGTATCAAATTACAAATCGAATGATTTACAAGCATCAAAGCTCGAATAATCGAAAGTTGGAAAGCTAGGGTTATGGACTTACCGGAGGTTGAGCGCGATTGTCTGGGTTGTCCATGTTGTCACTGCTTGTCATAATGATGATCGTCGGAGACGGAGTTGAATAGTTGATACGATAACGGTCGGGGCTGGTGTTTCACCGTGGCGGCGCTCGTCGTGCGTGTGAATTTCAAAAGTCGAAAATTGATTTTGTGGGGCAACTTTATTTTTCTGATATTCTTTTTGTTATTTTGTAATATTCGATTTGTTTTTTGTGAGAAAAGATAACTTTTGAGGGCACTTAAGTCTTTTCATTCAAATTTGCCTACTTAACTTCCATTTTTATGGACGGGGCTTCAGAACTTGTATACTCTTATGCTTTGGCCTTTAAATGCCTCCGCCCCAACATATTTTCTACATTTCCAATTTGACACGAGAATTTGAAGACTGTGAATATGTAAATTCGTATTTTATGATTTTATTTCATATTGACTTACATATATATATAAACATATATAAATATTATTATTAAATTACAAACTATCTAATTAAATCTTTTTTGTTCATTACAAACTGCAAAAAATATTAAATATGTTAGAATAGTGTGTGATGTGTGCGGGGAGGTGAGTGAGTGTTATAGGCAAGTTTGATTCGTTTTCGTTATAATTGGTACATAAAGTCCGAAGAAAAGAACAAAATTTTATTCATCTTAATTAGTTATATTAACGCGTTAATTATATTCTAATTTTACTTTACACATATTTACCCCTTAAATTTATCTATAGGATTAACACACACTACTCATTATCTATACTACCCTTTTACGTAAAATTAAAATCCATGTAAATCTAAATATAAATAATTTTGTGTATAATTATTATATTATATTAAAATACATGTACTATTAAAATCCACATAAATCTACAAATAAATAATTTTGTGTATAATTATTATATCTATACATATATATGAATCTCTAAATCCTACATGGATCAATAGTAGAACTTTAATATTATTGTGTTCACACTATACATTATAAATAAAAATAATCAAAATACTTATAAATTCTGAATTTTAATTTTTTTTTATTTTTAGTAATTATAAAAGATTCCTAATTAATTAATTTATTTTTATTTATATTTGGTAGTAGCTAGTATTCATAATAATAAATTAATTTACATTTATTTATATTTAATAGTAGTAAATAATTAATCGTAGTATTAATTAATAAAAAAATTATCAAAATAAATTATTAAACTATCTTCAAAATATAAATTAATTATTTAAATTATTTTATACTGTAAGTTAGATCAATATGATTGATGGTGTCGAATGGGATATAGTTTAACCACAAATAATAATCATTTTCCTATTCAAGTCTCAGTCAAGACTTAAAGACAATTGTATACTTATATATTTGCGTACTTGCTCCATTTTTCTAATAAAGACGGATGAAAATTTTCCAACTACTCATTTCCTTCTAACATACAGGAGCCCGAGCATTAAGCGCTATGGGCAGCTAGACTCACAAGTCACTGTTCCGATGGTGATGATTCTATATGCCGCAATTCACTTTAAAATGTCTGTGTTTTTTCTATATAAGTTTGAAGTATCAATCTATAATGGCTTTGAAGCTTGCTACAGTGTGCGTCTTACCACTTCTATAGAAAATACTGAAAATTATTATTGAAAAACAATTTTAAAACATATTTTTGAGTTTTGTATTAGTTTTAATACTAATATAATGGATAAAACTCTGAATGTTGTTGAAAATCTTATGTTGTTTACGAGAATGGTAGAGAATGATAACTCAGTAATAAAACCCTAAATGTTGTTTATTAGGAGATACCTGACAATTTGCAATGAGAATATTTGATTTTATAATTCTCTTTTTGTTTTATAATTTGCTTTATATAATTAAATATTACTTCAAACATGCATAACCTTTTAGCTTTAATAAACATTTTATATTTGAGATAACGATTGATAATGAGATTCAATAAGAGCTTACAAATGAGTAGGGGTGGACAATTTGTCTCGGAATCTCGATCCCATCTCGAAAGTTAGCGTAATGGAACATGATCAATTTTAAAAATGGCAATCTCGTTCCGTTCCGTCCCGATTTATTATTTTCATTATGCATGTGACGGGATGAGATCGGGACGATCCCGTTCTATCCCGTTCCGTCACCCAAATTTATTAATATACATATAAATATTATTTTTTCACATAAATTAATAAAATATCAAAATATTAATCAAATTTTCAATTAAATTTATTACTTAATTAGTTTATTTTCACAAATCTCATAATACTTTTTTTAAATAATTTGTTTTGAAAATCCTTAAATACTTATATTTTAAAAATTGTAAAAAGATTTTTAAATTGAATAATTTAACTTATTTTTCTTAAAAATTTAATTTATTTTATTTTATTTGTATTTTGCTTATTTTATAAATCGATAATATTTAATTTAATTTTAATTTTATTGTTAATGTTATTTCAAATTTAGGGATATCCCGATACCGTCTCGATCTCGACCCGAACTCATACGGGATTGAGACATGCGGGAAGAAAATTTTAAACGTCAATCCCATCTCATCCCGTTCCGTCCCGAATATAAATTATCGGGACGAGACGAGACGAGATTCCCCTAATATCGTCTCATGTCCACCCCTACAAATTAGAATGAGAGTTCGATTATTAAATAATAAAAATTTTATCCGGAACAATTTCAAAAAATTACCACGTGCATCCCACGGCAGTGGTACTAGTTATATTAAAATCCACGTAAATTATATAAATAAATTTATTATATTAAAATACACATAAATTATAGGGAAAAATGGCAATAAGGCCAATTTTCAACATTTTTTGGGCAATAAGGCCAAGTTTCAATTTATGTGTCAATTAGGCCAAAATGTTCCAATTAGGCCAAAAAAATGTATATGGAAGGACGAAAATACCCTTACTCTATTTCTACTCAACCCACCCCACACCTACCCCACCCCACCCCTGCCCAGACACTGAATACCATGAAAAAACACTGAACGTCAGATTTTTTTTTTCTACTCAACTCACCCCACCACAGACACCGAATGTCAGACACTGAATACCATGAAATAACACTGAATAACATTAAAAGACACTGAATAACACTAAATAACACTGAATAACACTAAATAACACTGAATAACATTAAAAGACACTGAATAACACTGAATAACACTGAATAACATGAAAAGACACTGAATAACACTGAATAACATTAAAAGACACTGAATAACACTGGATAACATTAAAAGACACTGAATAATACTGAATAACACTGAAAAACACTGAATAACATTAAAAGACACTGAATAACACTGAATAACATTAAAAGACACTGAATACCATGAAAAGACACTGAATATCATTAAAAGACACTGAATAACACTAAATAACACTGAATAACACTGAATAACATTAAATGACACTGAATACCATGAAAAGACACTGAATAACATTAAAAGACACTGAATAACACTAAATAACACTGAATAACACTAAATAACACTGAATAACATTAAAAGACACTGAATAACACTGAATAACACTGAATAACATGAAAAGACACTGAATAACACTGAATAACATTAAAAGACACTGAATAACACTGGATAACATTAAAAGACACTGAATAATACTGAATAACACTGAAAAACACTGAATAACACTGAATAACATTAAAAGACACTGAATAACACTGAATAACATTAAAAGACACTGAATACCATGAAAAGACACTGAATATCATTAAAAGACACTGAATAACACTAAATAACACTGAATAACACTGAATAACATTAAATGACACTGAATAACACTGAATAACATGAAAAGACACTGAATGACATTAAAAGACACTGAATAACATTAAAAGACACTGAATAACACTGGATAACATTAAAAGACACTGAATAACACTGAAAGACACTGAATAACACTGAATAACATTAAAAGACACTGAATATCATTAAAAGACACTGAACGTCACCTCAGACACTGAATACCATTAAAAGACACTGAATGTCATTAAAAAACACTGAATGTCAGAATTTACACTGAATATCATCCCAAACACTGAATGTCATTAAAAAACACTGAATTTCAGATTTTTTACATAGAATATTATAAAAATACTGAATGTCATTATAAACACTGAATCTCATAAAAAAACACTGAATGTCATTAAAACACTGAATCTCATAAAAAACACTGAACGTCGTAAAAAAACACACTGAACGTCGTAAAAAAACACTGAAAATGAAATAAATAACCCAAAATTAAATATAAAAATAAAAATGAAATAAATATCTCGTAAATGGTACGTGTTACGAAAATCCCCACGAGCTCGGACAGCATGCGTTCGGGGAGAAGCTCGGGACCACACATCACATATAAAGTCACTTCACAGGACCACACATCCGCAATCTACATACAAATTCAAGACAAAACTATTAAGAATATATGCTGAGGAGACAATACATGTTTTTTTTTAATAAAATAAACACATTTCCATCATACTCCTTTTCAAGCAACACTTCAGGAGCAATATATGCAAACAATTAACAATATATGTCGTATTCGAATGAAGGAAAAACAAATTAAAATATACCTCCCGAGCCATCGGCCTCCTCGGGCGAGAGCCAGAGAGTGTCGAGTAGATCGTCGAAAGTCCCGAGAGCAGCGAAGTAGAGTCGGGTGAGCTCAGTTTTTACCATCGTCATCAACATGAGCTTCGTCTGGTTTTCCGTTCCTGGAACGAAAATCGCTCGGCCAATCGGGCGTTTCTGCAATCACGCGAGTGGGATAAAACATCGATTAAACAAAGGTAAGATATACAACTTTTTTTTTAATATAAGAATCTAGAAGACATTATTTTGAGATTTTGAGATTATAATAACGATGTTTAGTAGAACGCATATTCTCACCTGAGCCATAGTGATTGGAACTGTTCCAGGATGATCCATAAAGAATTGCTTATTTCTAAGATCTGTGCAACACAAAAAGTCTAATTAAGCGTCTAAATAAGCCCTTTCAAAATGCAATAGACGAGCTTACCCATTTAATGAAGAAGAAAAAAGACAACTGAGCTACAAAATATTCACATGAAAGAAAAAAAAAATCATACCGAGCTTTGTCCCAACGACACCACCATCGAGGGCGGCTTCTTAGTCGTGAACGACGTCTGTACCTCAGAACCATTCCCGTCCTCGAAAAGCCCCGACAGGTCAAACCCCTGCGAAAGCGATATGATATCAAACGCATTCATACACTGCGGCTTACATACATCCTCTTTACCAGTGTCGACGATATCGAGAATGCAGCACTCGATCCTCTTAAACCCTTTCTTGACCCATTGGTTCTCCATGACCCTACAAAGTGTCGCTCTAGAGTTCGGGTTCGGCACTAGTATTCTCGACAGCCTCGAAGCAACCCCTTTGACTATGTTGTACCTCTGCTCCCAGTTCAATACCTTGTCGAGTAGACATCCGACTATTCCCAAGCTCCTCGGGCTCGAGGGGTCTATTCCGAGAATATTCCGACCGGCTTCGGTTAGAGTCGAGGGCGAAGAGTGAACCTTGGCCCCCCAAGTCTGCATCGTCATCTTACGGTACGGCTTCTGGTCGTAAGAAGCACGCACTTGCCACACCTTCAGGCGAAAAAACCAAAGGGACATTTTATCATACACATAAACTGCATAAAAAGTGAACTAAAAAAAACATGATAAAAGAAGGTGAGAGGATTATGCATACCTCGCAGTTGAGGCTGAATAAGCTGCACGCAAAAGACATCGCGAATGCTTCATTGACAATTGTTGTATCATGAAATCGAACGATCGGGCGCCCGGGTTAGGGATTTGAGGCGGAGAGAATCGGGCAGCGGGCTTCGGCGGCGTCGGCCCTGTCTTCTCCCTCTGCTCCGCGATGTACACGTCCATGGCTTTGTCCACGCAGCCGCAGTCCACCCAGGCGTTGTAGAACCGGACGTCATCTGCCGGCGAGGTGAGGAGGAGGTGTTCGAGAAGGCCGAAAACCAGCGGTGGCTTGAACTTGGGGAGGCTTCGTCATCGGCGCCATGGTGGTGGTGACTTGAAGTCGGAGATCCGGTGCGGCGGCGCCGATCGATTCGGTGAGGCGGGAGAGGAGATCGATCGCAATCTCAGTTGGGCAGTGGGGTGAGGGTGGTGATTGTGATTTGTGAGAACGAAATTTGGGAATAAAGGGTAACAAGGTCTTTACACATTTTAGGCGGCCTAATTGACACGCGTAATTTCTCGAAAGCCTTATTGCCCAAAAAATGTTGAAAATTAGCCTTATTGCCATTTTTCCCAAAATTATATTATATCTAAAAATAAATAATTTTGTATATAACTACTATATTATATTAAAATCTATTAAATTATACAAATAAATTTATTATATCAAAATGCACATAAATAATATAATATACACCACTATTATAAGTTATACTTTTAGAAAGTACTGATAAAATATTTTAGCAAATATTATACTTTTAGAAAGTACTCTATTTGATAAAATATTTTAGCATATGGTTGAGAGTGTAATAAATAGAAGTGCAATTGGATAAAAAAATCACTTCGAAAATCAGTAGTAATCAAATTTAGAGATTGGTTTGGTAACTTCAGTGGAGGATGGTTTTATTTATTAAATTTTAAATTAAAATTTTTATTTAAAAAATGTTTATTATTTATAATTTATAAATGAAAATTTACCATTATTTGAAAAATAGGATCGAAATATATATTATAATGACCGAAATATATTTTAAACTCTTTAAAAAATTATTCAACTCTTTAAAACAATTAGTTTAAACATATATGAAGCAACTCTTTAAAACAATTCAAAATTCGAAGTCTTTCACTCGGAAGTTGGAAATTACTTAGTAAAAATTCAAAAAATGGCTAAAAATTGATGACGGGTTTGAATTATGAACAACTGTGGATTGAAAATTAAACAGGATAAAGACCAAAACTCATCAAGAATTCTTATAAGAATATTAAAAATATAACAAATCTTACTACATTAGCTATCAAAATTATACAATTTCCTAACTTTTATCATCTAATACTAATCGAAAACAAATAAAATCATCGATTGCGGAAACAGTTGAAATCCCAACGGCGCAACAGACCCTCCATAATATTACCATTCGGGTTTTTCACGACTTTAACAGTGACCTTCGTTCGATCAGCTGTGTCATCAGCCTCAGACAAAACCTGATTGTCCAACTGTTTATCATCACCATGACATGACACAACCTCTCTCCTCTCTTCTCCCGTGTGACATGGCGCAACATCATTGGTACTTGTCGAGTTCTTTGCTGCAAGTAAGGGCTCCTTCGAATTATTTGTTATGTCATCATCAAGTACGGTTTGGGCACAAGTTGACAGGACCTGCTCGATTTCTAAGAAGTTGCTTGGATTAGAAGTGAAATCATCTGGTCCGTTTTTTGGTGCATCAATATCACTGCCTCCGATGGATGATGATTCCTCGATTGGAGCGTTTCTCACATTCAGGTCCTTCATTGACTCGAGCACGGCTACCATCAGCATCTGAAGATATTTTAGCATTAATGTCAGCAAAAAAATGTTTCTCAAATTTACAGAAATACATGGGGGAAATTACAAAAATATCCCTCGATGCAAAAAAAAAAAAGAAAAAGGAAACTTGCCCTTTCTTCTTCTTCGATGTTACTCGGGAAATCCGCCAACGTATCAAGTGGGTACTCCACGTATTCATTATCATCTATTGTTATAGGTACACGAGAACCGTGAGGACTCAAACCAGAGAGTTCAAAGCTAATCATATTCGAAGACGATGGCGCGTGAGAAACTGAATCTTTACTCTCCACCTGCATGTGCAAAATACAATAAAGCGACTTTGGAAATATAAATCCGAAATCCATAAAGGAAAGGTTTCTGAGCCCAGGACGATTTGGTTATGCTAAAATTTGTGGGAGATACCTGTGAATCAGGCTGTTCATCTTTTGATGAAATATCTGCAGGAACCTGAGCAATAAACCATAATGGCAAAGTAAACCTTACTGTCGTAAACGCTCAAAATATAGATATTGCGCATAGTATTCTTAGGAATTAGCCTAATTTCTGGAAAAAAAACTCGGTTATCCTTTAAATATAAATACTACAAAAAAATATATAGGGCAATGAGAGCTGTTGCCAATACAGAACTCGTCTTTTTGTAATTTAGCAAAAATTCTAAGGAATATTACCACTATCATACTCATAGGTCTTCGGGAGCGAAGTAGCCTGATGGAATCCTCGGTGCTACTAGTTGCTGGACCTGAATTCAATCAAAAATAATTGCAGCTTTTCAAGAAAAAAAGGTTTTTAATCAACTTGAAGATCATACAAAAGGAGGAAATTGAAAGTAACCCACCGGAAGGCGAACCCAATAAGTCGTCAGAACCCTCCACATCCTGGATATCACTCCAATTACCCTGAAAAGTACAACGGATAAAACTTGTATTTATAATGTGTTTTTAACACACAAGAGGCGGCCAAAGATTCAGGCAAGTCTCGTAAAAATACTCTTTCAAATTTACAAATACCCCCTTACGTTTTTATTTCTGTGTAGTTAAGCCCAACAAGGAAATTTACCTTGTATGCATAGTCATAAGGAGACAAGTCGTAATATGCACTCCCTACTTTATCCTCCGGAGGGTGTAATACATTGTTGAAGAAAATACTTATAGAATCGAAATAAAATTGAGGCCGGGGAGAGTTGTGGTCGCCCTCAAATTTGATTATATTCTTGTCTCCCTGCAAAGAATTAAAAAGTAAATAAGTGCAAGGATTAAAATGCTAAACAAAAATAGAAATATTACAGAACAATGAACTCGTAAACTTGTTTTCAAAAGCTAAACAAATGAAGTATTTTAAAATTACAAATATCACCTTAAAAACACCCCACTCGTCACTCGTGAGGGTGCAAAATTATGAGATAGGGTTTGGAATTGAAAACGTTTTTGTCCTAATTAGGCTTAACGTCGTGGGTAGTTTTGTAATTAACCATTTTCAAAGAAGGCAGCTTAACTTAAATTAATGACTGAACCTCATAGAACAAACGAAACGGGTGAATGCACCAAATGATTACGGTGAATGAAGGTATAAAAGCACTACAAAAACATTACCCCTTATAAGATTACAATAGCAGAAAACATACCACATAAGCATCATATATACGATCAGAGTGATGTGGTTGTATGAAATCGTCCTCATTAGCGTGGCCAAAAAGAACTGGCACAAAGCAAGACTTCGCCACCTGAAATATATGTACCGAGTTTTTTGTTATTAGTTAGAAAGAACCTCATATGTTTAAGCGAATTTAAAAAAAAGGGCAACAATTGTAGAAAGTCGCATCATCATCAAAAGATAATACCTTGATCGCATTCAGATCCGTTATGTCAAATTTCGCCTTTTTCTGAATTGCTCTCCTCATGTATTGTATTGCAAACTTCACCTATAAATAAATGGAAAAAATGAAATTTAAACAACATGGTCAAATGTGAAATGTAAAAAATAAATGAAATGAGTCGTGATTTGTCTTAACGTGTCGTTCGTTGGCATGCAGGTTCCATAAAAAGAGTATAAAACTACAATGCTGAGAACTGTTCAACTTACTGTGAATTTGGGAAGGCGGACTTTGTAAGTATCAACAAGTTCCATCATCAAGTCAACCATATCCGAAAAGGGGCTGTCCAAAACTATTCCCGCGATGGAGGGGTCCTCAGCTCCATACATCAAGCTGAAAAGAAGCAGAAAATATCTATCAAAAGCAAGAATCGTGGGAAAAAAAGACGAAACAGAAATGTGCAAAAACTATCCAAAAGAAGCAGCTGCAATCGCAACAAAATTCACAAGCATACATATAAATATACATTTTTTTTTTAATATTATCATCAAGAGTTGGAGTTAGTTGTACAACAACGAAAACCAACTTAGTAAAAATCTAATTCACAGAAACATACATTCGAGAGAGATCACTGACCTAGTAACAGCACCCATAGAGCGACCCCACAAGCCAATTAAAGAAATGTTTCCATCCGCTCGTAGATAATTAACCACAGCTTTCAGATCATCCTTCTGCAAAACCAACCTCTCATTTCATCAGTAAATGACAGTTATAGCATACGGGAAACTAAGACGAAACAAATGCTAGTTATCTGGCATATAAACTACGCACACAAAAGAAAAAAGAGAAACAAATTTCATTACTAAAATCAACACCATTTTTTGGAAAGCCACTTACTTCATTCCAGCCGAGAGTGACATGTTCTCCTCCAGAAAGTCCAGAGCCAGAGAAATCAAGAGTGAAAACAGTTATATTTGACGGCAACAGTATAATGGCAGCTTCACTGGCTTCAGTTCGGCACCCACTGATGAGAGATCAATATAAGAATGATTAATTAACAGAATGTTACATTGACAAGGCAAACCCTATTATACCTAGAAAATTAATTCTGCTTGTTCACAGAACAATTCACCAGACATTAAAAAAAAAACTACCTTCACAGAACTATTTTTTTCTGATAGCCTTTTCAAATAATAATAATAATATAAAGAAGAAAGTCAACTTTCAGCATCCGATTCACATGTTATATTAGTTTTAAGATGTGGCAAGTGATCATATTCTAACATTTGCGATAAAGTATGATTACCAGAAGATGAAGTCGTCAAATCACTAAGAAAGTACCTATCAAATTATTTGCTTTATTTAATTTCTTATATTAATTGACGATTTTTCCTTTACATGGCCAAAAATCAAGCACAGCTAACAGATACCAATGTTCATTCAGAAGAAAACAAGATATAAATACAAACCTATTTCCATGGCAATAGATCACACAAGGCAGTGGATTCTCTTCAGGACGGACAATGGGCATGTAATGGCTACACTGAAGGGTATCCCCTCGACTATTTACAATCTGCGAAAGAAAAAAAAAACTCATTTAAGAACAACTTCCAGAATAAGGACATCCCAAATGATAGATAAATAGCACTTGCCTCCAGATCTTTCCTCAGGTACCACTTGCCTTTAAGCACAAACTCCTCATCCAACAGATCATTTTTCGGGTCGTATTCGGCTCTACAATCCACAAGAAAATATAAAAAAAATGCTGGATAAGTGATAGAGTATTTCATTTGCAGCATTTATATGATAGCAAACAATATCTTCACACGTTAGTTCAATAATTGGTACCATTTCCAACTACCTAATTGAGGATGTAGGCTGTATTTATCAAGATATGCTTAATGGGTTTAAGTGCTTAATTACTTATTTTAATTTTAACGCGTCCCCAACGACAAACATTTTTTTCTTCTAAGATCATTTATAGGTGACGGCTAGATTTCGTAATCAGAATGCACAACAAACTAACGATTTTTGGCTTTTCGCGATTATTGGCATACGTGTTTCCTCGAATTGACGGGGTAAACATCTTAGCTCGGCAACAACCTAAATTTCTGTCCCAAACTGAAGTACACACAAGAAATTAACCGAACAAAATACGTAATTGGCAGAAACAAAAAATCCACATAAATCATAACAGAGAGCAGACAAAAACAAAAACAAAAAACCATAAACATATGAACAAATCCTCAGTCAATCGAAGCAGAAAAACAGCACCCACGAAGAACAAAATCAAATCCCATCTCGAACCCATAAAAAATCAAAATTTAAGGATATAAACACACACATAGTACATCTAAACGGAAACAAAAAAACGCAGGAAAATACTGAGGGTAAAAATACATAAAAATAGAAGCCAGAAACAAGGTTAATTTTTTTTTCACCTGGGCGGTCTTATAATGAAGTTGATTAACTGTTCCATTTACAGATTCAAGCAGCGAGAGAGAACCGATATCGAAATCGGCGGTCTTCTTCAGTATTTCGTGTTCTGTTTTTTTTTTTTCAATTTTATTTTATTTTAAGGGCACAATGAAAGTCACGTGCCAAGCTACTGTTGGGGGCAGTTCACAGGCACGCATAATTTATTTTAATTTCTTTTTAGCCCTTTTATTTTGCTGAATTGAATAATCGACCCACGTGCGGGTCTTTTCTGTGATTTATAAAAGCTGGGTTCTTTTTCAGCAATTAAGCTAAACATCCGGGGTGGTTTTAGTAATTATTTTCATTTCTTAAGCAGAAGGCAAAAGGGATCCTTTCCCTCTTTCATATGACAATCCAAGCATCAATTCCTAACAAAAAGAATGGACAAATCCTCTCTTTTTTCTCTTATATATACACACATATCTTGATCTGAATAAGGACATGTAAAAGCAATAAAATTTTATTTTTCGCCTAGATTTTTTTTCCCGTTAATAGAACATGGCTTCTGGAGCAGGCAAATCAGCTGCATTCTTCTTCTTAGTAGTCAACATTGTCCTCTATTTCATCATCATTGCAATCGCATCGTGGGCAGCCAATCACGGCATCGAAAGATCTCGTGATACAGGTACTTGATCGTAAATTTATGATCACATCCTCATTAGTTTGAAAGATAATTGGGCCACTTTTGTAAATAGTCCAAACTTCAGGGTACTAAAAGCTTTTTTGTGTCTGTGCAGCATCTGTCCTTTCCCTACCGGCTCGTATTTTTCCGATATATTTCCCATTCGGGAACATGGCCACTGGCTTTGTCGTCATTTTATCACTAGTTGCCGGAGTCGTCGGATTTACAACATCAGTTACTGGGATTTTAAATGTAACCAAATGGAATGCTCCGAATCTACATGCGGCTGCTTCGTCTTCTCTAGTCTCTTGGTTGCTCACTCTTCTTGCTATGGGGTAGTGCATTTTGTTCAAAATAAATTGCATTTTGGTCCTTTATTTTTTGCTGAAATTTAATCTCAGCCCTTCATGTTTATGCAAATGACAGGGTGGCCTGCAATGAGCTATCCATAGGCTGGACAGAATCAAATTTGGTAAAGGAAAAAAAAAAAATTCATGATTAAAATTCTTTATTTATGAAAAATATATATTTTTTATTTTTTTTTCCTTTTTCTCTGTTTTGGCTCAGAGAACATTGGAGGTAGCACTGATTCTTGTTAGTGGGTCCCAGCTATTATGCACTGCTGCTATCCATATTGGTGTTGCTGATGCAGTTGCAGAATCCAGGACTATCATTTGATTTACTTATTTTTCTTTAAGTTTCTGTGGGATGAATTTGAATTTGAATTTGAAATTAATTACAGTATATATTTGAATAATTGTACTTATATATTTGGTGATAATGAATACATAATGTATGCAAACAAACAAAGAAAATAAACAAGTTTTCAGGCAAAAACATCTTCATTTCAAGCACCGGTCGATCAATACATGAGGCAGATAACAACTATAATCGAGCCCACAATCGGGCTTGGATACAAGGTAAAAAGCAAAATCCGACGCACCGTTTACTTACAAGCATAGCTTAAACCGTCCAAAAAGTGGCCACTGTAGGAGAGACCACAGACAATAAATTTAAAAAACGAAGAAGAAAAAGAAGAAGAAAATGCACCTCCCGAGAAGAAGGTACTCAATTCGGCCAACACAGATTCCTCCTGCCTTCCTGCATGATCTCGAAAGCCAGCTTGTGCTTCGCCAGAGACTCTGTACCCGCCTCTATAAAATTATGGGCCTCCTCTCTCAAACTCCACATCATCAGCGCCTTGAAATCCCCAGCTCCACCTCCCGATTCTGCATCCCTAAGTACCCCGCACTTTGCATTCTTAGTCCATCGATGCAGTACATATCTCGAAGGGAGTTCCCTTACGTTCATAGTCTGGAAAACCTTCAGAGCATGCCTACAGAGTACGCCTTCGAACTCGAACATCTTACAACTGCAGCTGATATTCAAATTCGAACCATTATACGCAACTGTATTTCTCTCATCCCCATTCCCGCACTTTTGGACGAGATATCTACTGATTGCTCCTTCCGCGTTTATTTTTAACCCAACGTAACTGTAGCACTCCAGGAGCTCCTTCTGGAAGACCTTGAACATTACAAGCGTGTATAGCCTCCTGCACTGTTCCTCGATTGGGTCCTTGGTGTGTAGTACTGCTTGCAAATTGAAGGAATTGAAATCCTCCTTTCTTTCCTCTTCACGCCGCTGTTCTACAGCTTTCTCGTATCTCATGATGAACTCGTCGGGGCGTATTTGAGTGGTTAGGATCGTGCCAAAATACGACTTCAGGGTACCGTCAACAGGTATGCCGGCGAAAAAGGTACCCTTGATGTGAAATGGGACCCAGCACTTTCGCATTCTGTACATCTCCTTGAACCATGCGTTCTCCCTCAGGTTGTACCTGTTCACGAGCATGTTCCAGGCAGAGTCAAATTCGCTGGCTGTCTGACTCTGGAAAATGCACGTCTCGTACTCGTATTTGAACTCAGCATCCATGGAGAGCAATGCACCTAGATGCTCCTGTTCTTTCGCGAGGATCTGCCATGCGGAGAATCGGTGGTGGGTCCCGGGGAAAACCCGAGCGATCGAGTTCTGAATCGAGCTGTCCTGATCGGCTATTATAGACACAGGCTGGAGCCCAGACATTGCTCTGATCCAGGTCTGGAATATCCAAGTGAATGACTCCTCTGAATCGTCGGCTACAAGAGCACAACCAAGAAGCACAGGTTGCCTATGATGGTTTACCCCCAAAAAAGAAGCAAACGGGACGGAATAATTACCCCTTTTGTACGATGTGTCGAAAACAACGGCATCTCCAAACTGGGAGCACGAGAATCTAGACCTTCCATCGGCCCAGAAAAGGCACATGCATTTACCATTACGCATTTCCACTCCATAAAAGAAACCTGTGTCCTCCGCCTGTCGTGATTGGAAATAGTCGAGAAGCAAGTCATACCAATCACAACTAATGCTGCCCCCACGGACCCGTTTGACAAGGCTCAGGCCGCCGTTAGTCTCGACAAGATCCAGATCTTCCAACACATTTTCTTCCTCTCTGAACCCTCCTTTAGATGCAACAGTCGCTGATCTACTGGGATCAGTCGGGGAATCTAATTCATGATTGTGTTCTTTCTGGAGACGGTCGACCACCCAACTTCCTGATTCGTGTCTCTGTATTCTCATGTAGGCACCACAGCCTACTCTCGAAGGGTGTTGGTGCCCTTCCTTTGAGCACACGAATCTCCGAGATGTGATGGATCCGTCGTGTTTGGAACGGAATAACTGACCTATCCTGATCCTAAACCCAGTTTTGGCTGCATACATGTAGTAGAATTTGTATGCATCGTTTGCGTTGTTGAACTCAAGCCCTTTTTGAGGCTCGCCTATGGTTCCGATTATTCCATCCATCTCTTCCTTCTTGAGACGCTTCATATCTACAATGCTTGATGGATTGTCATCCTCGTACGATCTGATTCCCGTTCGGCTGGCCCCACCAGAAGATGGTCTAGGTGTCGGGAAGCTCTTCCTCTGTATCCGAGGAGGGCAGATTTCCCCAGAGTGTTCGAAATCGTGATTGTGTTCTTTTTTAATATTGGCTAAGGCCCACTTCCCAGAATCGACCTTCTGCACTCTTATGAAAGCCGGGCAGCCAGTTCTTGAGTTAGTCTGAAACCCTTCCTTGGAACACACGAATCTGCGGGAAATCACGGAGCCGTCAACTCTGGATCTGTACAGCTGGCCGATTCTGATTTTGAACCCGAGTTGGGTTGCATAGGAACTATAGAACTCTTGCGCATCTTCAGCTGTATTGAACTCTAACCCCACATGTGGTTCCATATTAGATTGACCGACATCATTATGGTGTCCGTTATTTTTGGTGACAGATAGAGACGGTGGTCTTGTCCGGACAGTCATGATGTTTCCTAACTCTTCTCTATTCATATCAGTATCTTCTGCAGTAAGGCGGAAGATACTAAGTTAAAAACAATAACCAAAAAGAGTGTACACGCAATTAGGATTATGTTGTGTGCTGACTCGGACTATATTGATTATACGAGTTGAAAGCGAATATACACGGAGCTTTAATAGTTTTCCGACATTATGATAATTCTTCGATAAATTTCTCACTAAGTGAATACCGAATATTTCCCCTTACCATAAATTACCACGTGTTAACTAACAAATAGCGAACAGAATAAGATATCAACAGTTAAACAAAATCCCAAACTTCCCAAATCAAGCCACAGAGGTACCACCATCAACACATCCTTTTGTCTCCGTCAAACACAGAGGCAGCATCATTCATTCATAACCATTATTAAACTAATTTCCCCGACAGAGCAACGAACTTCGTTTCTCACTACTCGTTTCATCAATGGTGTTGATAAAAAAAACTAGCATGCTAATCTACTGAAAATGTTTATAATAACAGATTACTTAACAAAAAAATTGAAACTTTAGCAAAACAAAAGCTAAAATTAATAAGAAAAAAATACTTCAAGATCAAATTTTGAGATTCATAGAATAATCGAAAAGCCCCACTTAATTTCAGCACCTAATAGTCCAATTTAAGCTCAATTACACTAACCCATATCGAGTAATTAATTATTTAAAAGAAGAAGAAAAATACTAGGGTTTTACCTTTCGCATGTCCGCTGAAGCTGAAACAAAATCCCCAAAACTTAGGGTTTCATCGCCATTAAACACCAGTACAAATTCAGCATCAAAGAGTGCCACCTCGCATTGTCGCGCCAACTCGATTGTTCAACCCGAACCGGTAAACAAATTTATTTTTTCAAAAATCACACTTTTATAAATCAATTCGCAACAAATTCCATCACTCAACCCGGAAACTGGATCGACGTGAAAAATGGATGTTCGTAAATAAGAAATTCAGCGATTTTGTTATTATTATTTTTCCAGTGTTTTTTTTCTGGGTTGAGATGGGGTAGAGCTGAGGTGGATTTTCAGTACGGTGCGCCTTTTTACGGTGGTTGGGAATGGGCGCAGGAGTTCTGGTAGGGTGATACGCAGGTACATGGAAACTAAGGTGTTCTTGTGAATAAGGATTTTAAAATTATAATAATACTATTAATAAATCGTTTGATTTTTTTGTAATCTCAAATAAAATACAATAAAAATTACTACATGCCACATTTTTAAAAATTGGAATCAAAATTAATTTTCACAAATTTTCAACTACATGAAGAATCTAAAATTGTTAAATCTATTTTTCGATTAGGATTTTGTTGATAGGTCAAAATGTTTGTTTCTAATTTAGATGAATTTAAATTTAATTCTTACTTAAATCATTTGAATAAGCAAATGCTTAATTCTAGCTCGTTTTTTTTTATTAAAAATATATTTTTTTGGTAATAATTTAAAGAAGTTTTTAGAAAAAAAAGTGTAATATCATTTAGAGTTGTTTTGGAAAAAGAGTATTTTAATTTATGTATTTAAATTTTTTACTTCATAAAATTTATTTTTTAATTAAGTGTCTAAATATTTTACTTTATTTAGTTTTTTAATTTTTATGGTAGTAACTATCATGTTATTACAATAAAAAATAAATTATTAAAATGTTTATTACTATATTATGCTTATATTTAATTTATTTTTATTATTAATAAAAGATTAATTTAGATAAACTACTTAAAATTATAATTAAAAAAAATTAATACTCTAAATTATATACAAACTTATAAATTTACACTTTTAACAAAATCACCCTATGGTTTATGATATTGTAACTTGCACTCTACAAAATTCAATTTATAATTTAATGTTCAATAGTTGTAAGTGTTTTATTAATCAGACTAGTTTTAAGATTTTAATTATAAAATAATTTAATAATCAAATAATTGATATAATAAATAATAATTAATAATCGGTGTAAATTTATAAAAAAAAATCTTTATTCAAAATCTCTCTAATTTAAATGCCAAAAATTGGAAATTACACACAAGTAAATAAATGATGTTCCTATGCCTTTAGCCCTTTACCACGAAACAAAGGCTTATATTTACTGGGCCGGTAGTTGACGAATAAAAATAAATTGGGACAACGAATCCACAAAAATGGGTAGGCTCGCAATCAGCCCTTTATACGGGCCCATGAAGTAAATGTGGATTTTCAATTATTAAAAAAATTATTATTATTCATTTCAATTATGTACTCCGTATAAAAGAAGTGACTAGACATGTTGGACCAAAGTTTCACATTTATTAATCGGCTCGATTATAATGTGATTTTTTTCGAAAGGCATATCATACAAATGAAAAACGTACTTTTTAAAACAATTTATAGTACCTTAGAAATTAGAATATCACTCGGATTATTTTGAATTCTTATCACAACTACACAATTCGATTGCGCACATCACTTGTGTGCATAATACCATCGTTGGATCATATCGGTACCATCGAATCACTTAGAAGCTTTTATATCTAACGATCAATGTATTTATAAATGTTTGTATTTATATAGTGTAAAAATAAGTTAATCCAGTTCTATTGGAATATATTCTCCAATAAGTTCAATCGTAAATTTATCATACGAAATACTTTATAGTAAAATTACTTTACGGTGATTAGTAGATTACAAAGTAGTTTTAACTGAAAAGGGGTACGATTTGTGATAATTGCTACCATTTGCACATTTTGATTTGGAAGCCTAAAAGACATTAATCATATTGTTTCCACATTAATTAGAGTTAATCAGATTGATTATAGGAAAATCTTAGTTCCAAATATTGAGATGATATGCCCGTGAAAAGATATCATGACTATAATAAAAATAATTAATTAATTGGCACAAGACTCAAATTATTGGTTGACAGAGCTACATGCGCAAATCAATGCCAAAACGGCCCACATTTTGTTGTTTGAAAAAATTATAAATTGCCCCCTCTACTTCATGGTAATTCTAATTTATTTCGGTTAATAAAAAATTATGTTCTAATGGAGTTAATGACCACGTAGAGATATACAGTATTATAAATTTGGCGTGATTGAAATTTGATTTTAAAAAATCATGTTTAATTTCAATTATTTGTGCTTGATACTGGTTTATTCGACCAAAATGTGAATGTAATCGACCAAACTCGAGACAATTCACTCGAAGTTTTGAAACCTAATTAAGTTCGATTTTTTCGTGTAATTGGAATTCATTCATCAACAATTCCGAATGAAGACTCTTCAAAAATGTTAAAAGGAGTTCAAACGCAACATCACAAAACACGTACGAATAACTCGTTAATTTACGAACATGTGATAAGAGGATCTCTCGATCATTTAGATTCAGTGCTCCTTCCGATTATCACAATTGACGACGGGATGTTGAATATGAGTTAGACAAAGAACACGGGACAATTTACAAATCAAGATTTGATTCAAAAAAATGACGCATCACACAAACTGACGTCGTTTTTGTGCTTGAACATCTCTGAACACCAAATTTTGCATACTTTCGAACAAGACATGATTAATGCTCATAGTTAGATGGTCTAATTCGTTCAAGATTTGATTTTGAAGGAAACAAGACATGTTACATAACTTTTTTCAAGTGCTTCACACACACATATGTGTGTGCAATATCTCATTAACAAAATTTCTCGAGCCCTGCAACTAGCCAATCGTAGGAGTTGGTTGACAAGCCCATCATTCTCTCTCGTGCCCTTTTGTTCTATTCATTGCTCCACGCTAACCACAATCCCCTAAGCATGAATTACCATAATTAGCCATGAGCTTTGAGACAATTTACCAAATGACCAAAATAAACCGAACAAATGATAATTAATTGAAACATAAGAATAGATTTTGTAATTATGAGCAAGTATTAGTGTCTATATTTGTGAAAAAAATTGCAATAAGGAGAGTCCCAAGAGATTCATGTCAATAAGAAAAGTGATTTTTTGCAGTGACTTTGTGAAGGGGAAATGAAGCATGATGGATATGTAAGCATGGAAGCCATCATGTTCCCTCTGTTCCAAACTCTGCAATAGCTCTTTCAAAAAGTTACACAGTTAATTAATTTATGTATTTTGTTCTATCATTCATTCTATTCGCAAATAATCCTATAATTAACTCGATTATTATCAACGAATATTCAAAATTATTGCGCGTAATAAGGATATTGTTTTAAAAAAATTTGGACCAACGAAAAAAAATTAAGTTTTTTTTTTCATTTTATATATTTTTTCGATTAGTATTATTTTTGTTTAGAGTCTAATTGTGGATTGTCATAGGCATGTGAAGAAGTGCTAACATCTATGTGGATTGATTTACTATGCGCATGGTATATTAGCACTCACTTATATTGTATGCTCTCCTCTTATTTGCTCAATTAAATCGCACATGAAAAGATTATTTGTTTAAATGAGTAATATTAATAATAGTAATAAAGGAAGAAATAAATAAAAATCTCATGTTTTTATATACATTTTCATGTGCGCGTGCAAGCATATGTGGCGGCTAAAAGTCACTTTTAACCCTCTCAAATATGTTCAACCTATGTGTTTTTTTAGTGGGGATTTTATGCTTGTAAAAATGGGTTCTTGTTTTGATTAGGTTTGGCCCTTGTCGGGGGCATATTTGAGAGGGCTAGTTACTGGTGATCTATCACAATATTTAAAATCTAAATTTATTTTTATAATTAGGGGTAGTTTTGTAATTATGGATTTATTACATTTTGTTTTAACAGAGAATTAGAGATAAAATATAGTCATACTTTCCAATGAAGATTTGGTTAAAAAAAAAAGCACTCAAATGTTACAAGTAGTTGACCCTTTTTTTTTTTTTTTTTTTTACTTCTCTCTCAAGTTCACCCCCAAAATACAACACACACAACCGTATGTATGTGTGTGTGTTGAGCAATTTTGGTGTATGTGAGTTTGGTGATAGGCGTGCAACAAGTGAGGGACAATATGGTCATAATTGGAGTGTGCCAACAAACACACATTATGAAATATGAAAACTCAAATTTCTTATTCTTTCAAAAACCCACAAGTTCGAATCATTGTCTATCCAATTATCCAAACACTTCTTATAAAACTATACACTATCATTCTATCCAATTATCCAAACACTTCTTATAAAACTATACACTATCATATACATACTCACTAGAGATATATATACATACTCTTGTATATATGAATGATTGTGTTAGAGCCTTTCCAACCTCTAAAGTAGCTTAGAAGCCAAGAGGCCGCGGCCGCGCGAGGATCAACTCGGTGTTGATTGTCGAGTAACATGTAAGCTAATTAAGCCCAAATCAAAACTCGGGCGCAACTGAAAAACAAAAAAAGTCGTTCGATCTTTGCACTCAGATCGATTATTCGTTATCTAAACGTGGATTACATAGTTTAATCCTATCAATTTAATCTAGCCCAACCACCCCCCACACAACACACAAAAAAAAAAAAGAGGGAGGACGTGCATATTTCTAATTATATTTATGTGCCACGCTTGATTCCAATTGTATGCCTAAAACAAATGACATTTTTCTTCCCTCTTATATTTTGGGAAATTAATTGATTATTTTTGGGCACGATACTAACTTTCTTTAACGCACACCAATGACACTTCAACCACTTCCTTTCACACACTTTAAATCTTCACTCCTTGCTTTATAGTATGATTAAATGCTGACAATTTTCAATCGTCACACTCTTCTCAATTTTGATTTTCATTTTATTTGTTATGTAAATTTCAATTTATGAATTTACCTATTTTAGTAAGGATTTAAAATCAAGAAATATTATTGTCGCTTTTTTCTTAGTCGGTATAATAAAATTCAAATTAATATTTAACTGAAACGAAGATAGAGAACACGTTGATAACAGTAAAATTAATAAAAAAATTGTTAAATGTAAAATAAATTGCGAAGTTTGACTTGACTCATGGAGTGATTGGAATTTGAGGAGTTTCGATTTGCCTTGAAGTAAACTATGAATTGACCTAAAAATTCTAATAATATGCTAAAAAATGACGGGGTTGACTTCATTACAGAGTCGGCGATGAATTCGAGTTGTTTTGAAGTAAACTGGGGTTGACTTATGTTTGTAGTCTTTAGAGGGATTCGAATTGACTTGAGCTTCAAGGTACATCGTCGTACTTACTTGCATACTTGTATTGACTTCGAATACAAGTACCCATTATTCAAAAAATCAATTGTTAAGATGTTTTTGTAAGAGTTAGCCAAGTTAATGAGCATGCATGGATTTTTTTTCTTCAAAATGAGTAAAATTGAAAACCCAAAATTATGGAATTGTTGTAATTGTGCCCCTTTGGAGAGCAACAAATACAAGGAAATGAAATGAGGCTGCCTCACCTTAGGAAATAAATATAATAATTGATGCCATGCGTTGAAGCTTCTAGTTGTATAATTATGTTTCAACAAGCCCTAATTATTCGATTCAATCCGATTCAATTCAATCAGCTACGTGGTCAAATAATTATCATGTGTCAACATGTCCTAATAATATATACATATATACTATATATAAGTTGGTAAACGCATGATTTAGGAACAATATTATCATATTCATGTCGAGCATGAAGCCTGAGCTAAGCTTGGTCTGCGTAGCTTATATTTATATTGTTCTAAAAACATTAATAATAGAAAACATCATTTCTTTTATTTGATTATTTTAGTTGAAAAAAACAATTCAAATTAATGTTCTAAAAACATTAATTATGGTTTACAATTTAAGAACACTGACTAATTGACTAATTGTTACACCCTGTTTGACTAAACATTTCATTTAATTAACTATATATTTGACTTTAATTTCAATTTCGGAGAATTGTCCCGGAGCAACATATTACATCATTCCGATCACGAAATAAAACATATTACCGACACAAGTTTTCGTCGGGAACGTATGATATTGTAAAATTTCTTGACAAAATTTTGACAATTTCAATTATGATATTGTAAAATTTCTTGACAAAATTTTGACAATTTCAATTCGATTTATATATATATAGAGAGAGAGAGAGGGAAAAAAACAAGAAAATTATAAAAGTAGAACAAGAATGCTTATAATGATGAATTTAGATTCATGTTGTTGTCTTCAAAAAATCTTACAACACACCACAATAACCATCATCTTGCACTCATTATGCCCCCATATCTTTTTTCCTAAATTTCATTTCATTTCATTATTTTCAAAACTAAATAAAGTATTAGTAACAAATTGTTGTCTCACCAGCATGCGCCCCCACCCCCACCCCCACCCCCACCCCCACCCCCACCCCCACCCCCCCTCCATCACCAATATATAAACACACAAACACACACTCCTATTTATCAATAACCCTCAACTCCTCCTTCACACAACATTCATCATCAAATTCAATCTCAAACTCATCACACATACATAATCGACTCATGGCGGTTTCCGGCTTCGAAGGGTTCGAAAAGCGGCTCGAGCTCCACTTCTCCGGCCAAACCGACCGGAAGGGCGGCCTCCGGCGACTCGACTTCCCCTCCGTCGAGAAAGTCCTCCACGCCGTCCAATGCACCGTCGTCTCGGCAGTCGGGAACGAGAGCTTCGACTCGTACGTCCTCTCCGAGTCGAGCCTCTTCGTCTACCCTACAAAACTCATCATCAAAACATGTGGGACCACACAACTCCTCAACGCCGTTTCCCCATTCGTCGACCAAGCCCTAACCCTAGGCCTCACCCTCATCGGGTGTAGGTACACCCGCGGCAGCTTCATATTCCCCCTCGCCCAACCCCACCCCCACACGAGCTTCAAAACCGAGGTCGCTTACTTGGAGTCAACCCTACCCGCCCGCCTAACCCGCAAGAAGGCTTTGACAATGAACTCAAAGTCAACCCAAAAGTGGCACGTGTTCACCGCATGCGACGAGTCGCATGCGGTGGACATGCGCGCGGAGGATAACTACACCGTCGAGATTTGCATGACCGAGCTCGATCCGGCCTTGGCCAAGAAGTTCTACCTCTTTGGAGATGGGAGGATGATGACGAAGGTAACCGGGATAGGGGAGATAAACGAGAGCGCTATTATATGCGATTATGCGTTCGATCCATGCGGATACTCGATGAACGGGCTCGACGGGGATCGATACTCGACGATCCACGTCACTCCCGAGGAAGGGTTTAGCTACGCGAGCTTCGAGTGTGTGGGGTCCGTTTACGACGAGGAGGGAAAGATTCTCGAGGCTTTGAAGAAGGTGGTCAAGATTTTTGGGCCCGGAGCTATGTCGATTGCGATGACCGTGCCTTCGGTTAAGAGCAAGATGATGTGGAGGGGGATGTCGAGGGCGGTCAAACCTTTGGGATTGAGGTTGACTAGTCGAACGGCGAACGAGTCGTTCCCGGGAGTCGGGGGTGTCGTTTTCCAAACGTTCGTGGCCGATCGGAAGTGACGACACGGCGAGGAGGAGGAGCAACGGTGGTGGTGGAGGTGGAAGAACATGTCAATTTGTTTAAAAGACTTTCTTAGGGTTAGGTGGAATTCTTTTTTAATTTCTTTTCTTTTTTTTTTTTACTTTTTTTTTTTGGTCTCTCTTCTTCCTTTATTTTTCATTGTTAGAAAATATAAATATTTGGTTTTATGCATGCCAAAATGATGTCATTTTTGCATTGGATGATCATGATTAATTGTGGGGTTGACTTTGTTTATTACTAGTAATATTTATAAAAAAACATGGTAACAAGATGAGGTTTGTAGAGGTGTGTTTCAATATCATAATATTGCACCCCACTTATACATGGCACGCCTACAAATTTTATTCAACTTCAAGAATCATTTTATGGTTTTTGATTGGGATGTTTTATATTGCCTAGTTGTAGCATTCAAAGTACGGATTATATATTTTTTCAAAAATATTCAAGTAGTTTTGTAGATTGAAATTAGGTAAAATGCGTACAAACGGTAGTGATGAAAATATTCGTTGAAATATTTCGTTTCGACTTACTATAGTATAGGTAAATAAATTTATCATTTTCGGCATATTATGAAAGTGTAAAAACTTTTATACTTTAGGTTTTAGTAAATTGTAATTAAGTAATTAAACCTGTTTTAAAATGCAAATAGTAATACTTCAAATTCCCAATTTCAATTTCTGGGTAGCCCTAATAAATTTATTTGAAACGACGTCGGCTGATGAGAAAAATCTGTGGCGATTGAATTTTACGGAGGCGCGACAGCAACCAACAATCCCCTTTAAAACCCTACACTTCCGGCGCAGAGCCGCCGCCGCCGCCACCGCGAGGGTTACCTCTGAGTAGAAAAAATGGAGAATGTGGATTCTAAGAACGGATACGAGAGCTACGTGGTTGTTCACAACATAGCGAAGAGGCACAACGTCGGCACGCTCGCCCGCAGCGCCACCGCCTTCGGGGTGTCGGAGCTGATATTGGTCGGGAAGAGAGATTTCAACGCCTTCGGAAGCCATGGATCTACCTCGCACATCCGTTTCCGACATTTCCACTCGCTCGCTCTAGCTCAATCATACCTTAAGGTTAGACATCTAGGGTTCCACGCACATATATACTTCGCGTATGGTCTGGATTGAAGAAATGAAATTTTGGATAAATCGATTTATGTGGAAACGAAATAATTACTCTGTTTTTCATATTAGTGGCGCATGTATGATTATTGATTATAATGAGTTATGTTGTTCATACTTCATAATCAAGCTGTGATTTTGAATCACTTAAACGTGATCCCGTGAACTCTCGATCGATCGTGGTATTGGTTTATGTTGATTGATCGATGGAAGTTGTGACCTTTATATAGATAACACTAGGTTATGAGAGTGTTATGATTGCTCTAATTTTGTTCCATTGTGGTTTTTGTGTTGAGAAGGAAAAGGATTGTGATATATGTGGAGTGGAGATTACGGAAACTGCCATGGCAGTGAACGAGCATCCTTTCAGGAAGAGTACTGCCTTTCTTCTCGGCAATGAGGTTTGTTACTGATTTCCGTTTTCTGTGACGTGATGTGTGTGTGTGTGTGTGTAAGATTCAATTAAAGACTTGTCATATTCTTCGAAGTGTGCTGACCATAACTTGCGATTCTGGTTGTTCGAATTGTGTTTGATTAGCTGGCATCAAGTGCTCTGATTGTGAGGAATGTGGGTTTGTAGGGAACAGGTCTATCGCCTAAGGAGTGTGAGATATGCGACTTTTTTGTTTATATTCCACAATATGGCGGTGGAACGGCTTCTTTGAATGTCACTGTAGCAGCTTCCATCGTTCTACATCATTATGCAGGTATGAGAAACAAAACTAATTAGTAGTGCTTGCTAATAAAAGCTAAAAAGTTGAATAAGTTTGTGACTGATGAACTAGTTGTTAAAGTGCAAATTTGTTATGTTAAATTCAAACCAGAAGTAGAATCGTAAATCTTAAAAAGTACACTACCTCTCCACCCACGCTTTTAGGTTTTGATTAAATTTTGCAGAATGTAGAAGTTGGCAACATTTGCAAATAGAGGCTAAAAGATATTAAAATTTATCGTTTGGGGAATCCGTTTGTTGTTGTCACACTGGAAGTAAGATCAGAAATTGAGAACGCCCCTATTAAATTATTCTGAATTTAGAAGTTGGGGCATTTTGTAAACTGAGAAATCAGTCAGCCAAAAGCTAAGAATCATGTTTATTTTTATTTTTATTTTTATTTCAGTTTGGGCTGGATTCTCCGAGAGAAGCCGTGAAGGCAACAAATTTATCGTTGCCGAAAAATCTCCTAACCACATGAGACAAAAGTACTGCGCGGAAGACGCAGAAGCCATTGCAGAAGAACGGAAGCTGAAAAAGGAAACTGCGGAAAATGGGTTTTTCCACGATGGCGTAGAAGATGAAGCTTCTTCTTCATTAGACCTTCTGGAAGCATTGTAGATTCATAATGAAAGGCAGATCATAAGTGACCACTTCTGGATTTCGACTGAGAAATCGCCATTGGGTGTTGAATCTTACGAGACCCCCTTATTTTGGTTGTTTGAAGGGATAGACGATTTAGAATATCTAATCGGATTTGAAAGATACTATTACTACGAAGTTAAGCACGATCGCCAATTAGGTTAGAATTATCTAACCATGTACGAGATTGGCTTGACCGAGTGATTAATATATCAAAAATTGAATTTGAAATATGTGATTTTTTCCAGACCCTACATTGTCAATAACGTTTGATTAATGATGTAACATAAGTTTCTGTGAGATGCTTAGAATGCAAAATATCTTATCACAGACTTAATTTATGATATGTTTTTTGTTGATTTTTTGCTGTGTTGGATATGCATAAAGATGGTGCATGATTGGCGCCTCAATAAATAAATGGACGAATCAGTCCTTGATCTTTTAAACTATTTAAAAGTTAACCCTTCAACTTCCAAATGAAGGGCCATTTTGCAATTATTTTTTTGTTCAGAACCATCGTTTTCTTGATCTTTGCCTTGGTCCATGTCCAAGATTTCAAGTTGACTTGGACAAGATTTCCAATTCAACATCTTGTGTTTATTTGTTTGTTTGTTTGCTTGCTTTTAATTCAATCGCAATCTAACCTACTTCATGTTGAAATATTGAGGCAAACAAACAAGAGATTAGCTGTGGAGTATCACACGGGTCGATTGCATGAACTATACCCTCGTGTTCACCTCGATCAGAATCGGCTCGTATTGTTATATGACCGATCGTGCAATCCTTGTATGAAGCTTGATAAAAACATGTTATTTGCATTTTTTTTTCTTCCAAATTTTATTATCAATTAGGCATTTTATCTTCTAGCTAGCCTGTGAATAAAAACAATATAAAAAAAAAAAAAAGTCATGTTCTATTTTCTCAATTTCCAACTTATTTTCTTGAGGCATTTGAAAATCTACACTCATCTATAATATAGGAGTACATATACCAACATTTCAAATCACAAGAAAAAAAACACATCTTTACTTCATTTGCATTCCATCTCTGTTCTAAAATTCTCCGCCCGAGTCTCGTCGTCTCGGCCTCACTTCCCCCTCATGCAATCAACGAAGAAATCTTCACAACTCTCATGCATCAATCGATTCTCCTACACGTATTTTCTCCGCAAGAGGTTTCGCCACTTCTTGTCGAAAATACCCGATTGGTTTTCCCGCCCCAGCCTGATAAGGCCGAAGCTCATCATCCGAAGCCTCGCGGCCCGGCTGAAGAAGCCCGGCCCGAAGCCCACCGAGCAAACCCTAAGGCCCGTCCGCCTCGCCACTTTCAACGCCGCCCTTTTCTCCCTAGCCCCCGCCGTCCCCAAACCCGGCGAGAAACCTCTCCTCGTCATACCCAACGAGTGCCCGAAGGGGATACTCAAGCAGTCGGAAAATGACGAAAATACCCCTGAGGCGAAACCGAAGCCTCAGAAGTTCGTCTCGATAAACCTTCCGGAGAACGAGATATCGCGGGCCCAGAACGTGGTCGTGGTAAGGTCGCCCATGTGTCGACTTCCTGCCAGCATGGCGAGTTGCTTGTGCGGGGGAAAGACTGTTCTCGACGTGCTGAGCGAGGTGGATGCTGACGTGTTTTTATTACAGGATGTGAAGGCAGAGGAAGGGAACGGGATGAGGCCGTTGTCGGACTTGGCAAATGCCCTCGGGATGAGCTATGTGTTTGCCGAGAGTTGGGCTCCGGAGTATGGAAATGCGGTTTTGTCTAAGTGGCCGATCAGGAGGTGGAAAATCGAAAAAATCTGCGATGAGAGTGATTTCAGGTATAACCGTATTTTCTTTTATTTGCAAATTGGGCCCTCGAGATTTGAGTCGAGGGCGGTTTTTGTCATTAGGGTAAAGTTCTGGGGTGGTATTTGTAATTAGTTGTGCCTTTGAATTGGTTTTGTCTTGTTTTTGTATCATTTAGAAGAAGAGAAAACTAGTCCTATAGTTTTGAGAAATTACAAATACTCCCCTTAGGTTTCTCTGTTTTTTTCAAAAGTACCCCTCAACAGGGTGCCATTGGTAATAAGACTAAATTTCAATAGTACTATAATCCCTTTGAAGTGTGATGAAAAAAAGAAGCCATTAGTTATGTCTTGTTTAGTGTAATTTAAAAGAAGATGAAAAAAAACTAGACCAATACTTTTGAGAAATTACAAATACTCCCCTTAGGTTTCTCTATTTTACAAAAGTACCCCTCAACAGAGTGCAATTTGTAATAAGAGTATAAGACTAAACTTCAAGAGTACTGCAAATTCTTTTGAGTCAGGAATGTGATCAAGGCTACAATCGACGTGCCGTGGACAGGCGAGCTGAACGTTTACTGCACTCAGCTCGATTATTTAGACGAGAGCTGGAGAATGAGTCAGATCAACGCGATTATCCAATCAAACGGCCAGGATCACATCCTGGCAGGAGGAATAAACTCACTAGACGCGTCGGATTACTCATCAGAGAGGTGGAACGACATCGTAAAGGTAAGTAACGACAAAACAACTCAAAAACCGCGGAAATCCAATTGTTCAATTTTTACGTTTTCTTGATCATCAGTACTACGAGGAATTAGGAAAGCCGAGCCCGAGAGCCGAAGTAACGAACTTCCTGAAGAGGAAAAAGTACACAGATGCTAAGGATTCTTCAGGGGAATGTGAGCCTGTAGTTATGATTGCCAAAGGCCAAAGTACGTCGTAAATTACAATTTTACCCCTTGTTCGTTGTATTTGACGAAAAACTCATAACATCATTTGTTGCAGATGTGCAAGGGACGTGTAAGTATGGAACTCGGGTCGATTACATTTTGGGTTCGCCCCGTTTAAAGTACAAGTTTGTACCCGGCTCGTATTCTGTTCTCTCGTCAAAGGGCACGTCCGATCATCACATCGTTAAGGTTGACATTGTGAAGGAATTAGCTGACGGCGCTAAAAGGAGTATACGGCGGAGAAGGAACAAGAAAACCAAACATGGTTTTTTTAGGTTGTCTAGTTCATGTTCTTCCACAAGTTGTAAGGATATAATAACTTCATGAATTTATTTTTTTCTTCTTTCATGTTCATAATAGATTCAACAAGTAACCAATCTCTCTTTCGTCTCGTGTGGGTCGCATTCTCCTTGATTCCAAGATGGTGGGATAAATGAACTGAATTTAATAGATCAATGAATTAATTTTTTATTTTTTTTATAAAAATAATAATAATAATTTTTATAAATAGTTAAATATTTATAAAAAATATTAATAATATTTTAGCATTAATTAGATTTTATGCTTTAAATTAATGATTCAATTTATTTTTAAAACGGTTTTAATTGAACTGAAATGATTTGAACTGAATTGAGAAAAGACCGGGTACTTGATCCGATCAAATATTACTATAAATAGTCAAAAAATTAAACAATATTTTGGGTTAACCCTATGATTTGTATATACTATTAACACAAAATACTAATGACATAATTTGTACTACATTAATTTGTTCCGTTCAAGTAATATCCTCATTCCATATAGTTTGAATCATAGATTAATACGCATATCCAAATTTATAAAAATGGCAAATTTCAAAGAGTAAAAGCAATACATAATCCCAACTCCATTGCCTCAAGCTCAAGACTTTTCCTTAGAAGCAACATCAACCTAAACACATCCTATAAAAAAGAGAGAATCACACACACCACACTTCATCCAACTTCAAAAATGTCGTCGACCACTCGAACCCTAACCGGATCAACCCTAACCGGCATCGGCAACCTCATCAAGCTCCTCCCGACCGGCACAGTTTTCCTCTTCCAATTCCTCAACCCTCTCCTCACCAACAACGGCCATTGCCACGCCTCGAACAAGTACATGTCGGGAGCTCTCATCGCCTTCTGCAGCTTCTCGTGCTGCTTCGCCTCATTCACCGACAGCTACACCGACGACGAGGGCAATGTTCGATACGGAGTCGTCACGAAAAACGGGCTTTGGCCGAAGGCCGATAAAGACCTCTCGGAGTACAAGCTCCGGCTAGGGGACTTTGTGCACGCGTTTTTCTCGTTGGTTGTGTTTGGGGTTGTGTCGCTTTTGGACACGAACTCGGTGGATTGCTTTTACCCGTCGTTCGAGTCGTCGCAGAAGGTGTTGTTGATGGTGGTGCCGCCGGTTATAGGGATGGTTTCGAGCTCGATGTTTATGATGTTTCCGAATAAACGGCACGGGGTAGGGTACCCTTTCGCCCCGGAGAAATCGGGATCTTCGAACTCGGTTTAAGGGGGAATGAGTTCAAGAAAAAGGCCTTCATCATTTGAGTGAGGAATTATAAGTGTTTGATGGAAGTACATAATTTGTTTAAGTTTCTTCTTGTTCATAAATGTAAAAAAAAATGTATTACATAATTAAATAAAAGTGTAACTAGATAAGAAGATGACTTAATTCGTCTAGTTCAATTGAATCTGTTATTTCATCCAAAATTATTTGTCGTGGTTCAATCGAATAACTGCTAAACAAATATATTCTCGACGAAACAACACATTCTTCAGGCTAGACCAATCAAAGCAAAATTATTTGCACATTCTTCACAAGTTCGAAGAGTACTCAAAGCAACCTCTACCAAGAGGTTAGCAAGTTGTAAATCGTTTTAAATTATAGAGTTGCTAAACGAGTAAAACAACTCGACTCAATTTCAATTTCAATCACACGAGCATAGGAAGTTGATGAACACAAGAAGCATAGGAAGTTGAGCAAGCTCGTTATCATTAGAGCTTAGAGACCACAAGCTCATTGATATGGTACTAGAAATCAAGTCGAACTCAAACCAAGCTCATTAGTTTTCAGCTCGTTGAAGCTTGAGTTGAAACAACAAAACCATGTCATCAAATACTGCCCTCGACAATAGTCGACACAAGACCTTATGAACGGAATCTAGCCCAGTTAGAACAGCAAACCAGGTTGAATATTGAGTTTATCGAGCAATAGAGCCAAAATCTAAATCCTATTATTGCAGACTTCCATGGATGATCATTACATAAGAACTTCATCATCCTCATCATTACACAATAATTATAATAATAATTACATAACATTTTCATTGATGATATTACTGAAGAACACAAGAGTCTACATACACAACTGGGCAACAAATTTTCCTGTAGCCTCACCAAAATCTATACCCAACTTTACTCTTTTTTTCTATACAGACATAGATAGATACAAGAGTTACATATATGTAGAGACGTACATAGATAGATAAACCTAAATTACTAATTATTGCACTGATTATTTTTCTTGAGATCATATTAATTATAATCTCTTTTGTGAATTAAAATTCACAAAATTAAGCTAGAAATTTGAACGAAAAAAATTCACCTCGGACTAATCGGATGATAATCGCTTCTCGATTTGGCGCAGAAGTTTCCAGATCTAGGGTTTGTCTTTCATCCTCATCGTTGAAAAAATAAATCGAAGGGATGAAATCGAGATCGGAGGAAAAATCCGAGCGCAGATCGGAGATGGACGATCATCGCGGTCACTCGAGGCGAAGCAGCCGCCTCAGATCCCTGGTGGCCCCGTCGTTCGAGTCCTTCTTGTTGAAAAACGAAGGCAGGGGCACGGATCTGGGAGATGGCGACATGGAGAAGGCTGATCCGGCGTAGATGTCGGTCGGAGCGATCCGGATCTGCCTCGGAACGGACAGATCGGTGACCGGATTCCGGATCGGGTTTCCGCCGGCGATCGAGCTCAACGACTCGCCTCTTCTCAGCAGCGTCACTTGCGCGGAGACGCCGCTGCCTTGGAGGTGTTGTTGTTGTTGGTGGTGGCCAGATCTGTTCGCCTTCACCACCGATCTCTTTCTCTCCGGCTTGGGAGGAGGAGGAGATGTTTTCCTTTGTTGATGCTTCCGGTTCACGACTAAGGTCGTCAAATTGCCGGTGCTCGCCGGGAAAACTCTACGGCGATGGAACGACGCCGGATGGTCATGGAATCTCTCAGCCAACAGATCCTGGGGCCGTAAAACCTCCGTCGCCATTGATCACCGTATAGGAATTCGCCGAAAAATCTCTGTGAAAATTGAGGGAACCTAAATGAGATTCCCACACACGAATTGTGGCGCACTGAAATGAAGTGGAGAGAGATTTATTGACAGAGATAATCTCTGATTTTTTTATTTTAATTTATTTATTTAAAATTAATTAGTAAATAAATAAATAAATCGGATAATGAGAATGTAAGGACACATAGCAGGAAATATATATAAGAGGTTGGAGAGAGAAAGTGAACAGATTACAGTTTTAGTGGTGAGTTTATTTATTGAATAATTACTTGTCAATTCTCATCCTCTTTTTTATTTAATTTTTAATTGCTTTTCATTTTATTTTATTTTTCTAATTTAATTATAGCCACTTCATTTCCAATGATCCAAAATTTTGATAATTTTGCATAATTACAGGTAAGATGTACAAAAATAAAACTATTTTTTTTTTTAGTTTTTAAAATTTATAAAGTAAATAGGTAAGATGTACAAAAATAAAACTATTTTTTTTTAGTTTTTAAAATTTATAAAGTAAATTTAAACATGTTGGTATAATTTTACATCAAAAGTTTTATTAAATTAAAAGAAAAAGCATTTCAATAAAATTATATTGAACACAATTTCAAATTGACTTGAAAATTGAAATCAACCCTTATCCAAAATGGGTCAAATGTGGGAAATCTAAAAACTAATGGTGCCAATTTGCAATATTTGGCAAGCGAAAGAAAGCCGGAACAGATTCGGTTTTGAGGACGCGTTGAAGCAATCAAAAAGGGAAATTAACTTAATAAATTAATTTATTAAATCATTTATTAATTGGGCCGGCCGCCGCCGTGTTTGATTAACTTTTGCAGGTTTTGACTTGGACCGAGCCCATTACTTGATTTCTAACGGCGTTTGGTGTTACCGTTAAGTCAACTGAGTTTGTAGTCTCCTTTGATTGTTTACTTAGAGCTCGTTTGGACGAACTTATTTAAAAGAGCTTATAAGATGTTAGGTTTTATAAGTTGTTTTAAGAGCTGATAAACTGTGATGTCTTATTTAATAAATAAGTTGTTAAATCGTTTGGATAAAATAGATATATAAACTTATAAGATGTTAATTTGTTTGGCAATTTAAGATCTTATATTTATAAAATTACTCAAAATAAATTGCTATATATGAAAAAAATAATTAAAAATAATTATAGTAATTAAATAATGAATTTGGAATTTTTGTATATATATAAAAGGTAATATTTTAAGGGTATTTTGGTCTTTTATCATTTAAGTTATCAGAGCTTATAAGCTATTTAAAAAAAAGTACCTCCCTCCTTACTTTTTTTTAAACAGCTTATTTTTAAAAAATTTAAGATCTTTTCCCAAAATTTTACTAAACAAATTCTATGAGCTTATAAGCTCTTAAACAGCTTATAAGCTATTTTAAGGAGCTTATAAGCTCATCCAAACATGCTCTTAAGAGAAGTGACTTTTACTTTTTGGATGGATGAGTAGATTAAACGATTTCATTGTAGATTTTGATCTCATGTGTTCGATACTACATGCATAATACAGTTATTTGTGTATTGAACTGGAAGTAGACAATTTCAAATTTAATAATTTTAATTGACTAGTTAACTTATATATAAAAAAACTTAAATAAAGAGAAAAAAAAACATTTTAAATAACAAATTAAATCAAAAGAACATTTCTTAATTTATGTGTTTATATCTATTTATATTTTTTATTACTAAACACAGTATTTTAATTCCTGCAACTCTATACTGCAACTCTATACAGTGTGTTGTGTTTTTTAATTCCTGCAACTCTATACAGTATTGATTATGCAACTCTATACAGTGTGTTGTGTTTTTTAATTCCTGCAACTCTATACAGTATTGATTATGGATTTAAGTGATTTTTCTTGTAGCAACTCTATATTGATTATAATGATGGATGTAAGTTTGAAAATATATTTTCATAACAAATAACACTTATTTATAATAGCTAAGTATAAGTCGTTCATACTTATTAGAGGAGATAGTATTTTACATCTCATTAACTAAACAAATTATCTACAACATATAAGTTTAGAATACTATATCCTCTAACAAGTACATGTTTTAGAACATTTACAACATGTTTTAGAACATTTTGAATATCCCCTAATATTATTCATGTATTATGACAATTCCAAGCCGGAATTGTTTGAACAAAGTCACCCTTCGATTGCGAATTAAATATAAGTGCATGAATTGCAACCGTTCCACAATGACATTGGCAGGAATATTATCTCCTCGTTACCTTGTATTTTTATTTTTTATTTTTATATTTAAATGTGTGGCAGACGTTGAACTCATTTTGTACATTTTTTCTTTTAAATAAATTTTGATTATTTGATTGATAATGAATTTTGTTATTGTTTAATTTTGGTTTTTCAAATGGGAAGACCTTAGTAGAATCTAATATACTTATAACTTGTATTGCTATGAAAACTTTGTCTCAACTGGACTCACTAAATCATGTGAAGCAATACCTCATAAGTCATTACAACTGAGTTTGTAGTCTCTTTTGATTGTTTACTTATGCCATTTCCAACCGAACAAAAAATCGAAATTCCAATACTCAAACTTAAAAGAATATTTTCAAAATATTCTTCTAACACAATTTTTTATAAATAATCAATATCTTTACAAATTTACAATTTAACCTCGTAACTTTTGACATAAATTTTTTTTAATAGTCATTATTTTCAATTTAAATTTCAGATATAATAAAAAAATATTGTGATATCTCGTACTGTTATTTTATTTTTAACGTGAATTAAATAATTTAATATTTAATTATATTTTGTATTATCATGTTTATTTTTATTTCATTATTTAAAATATTTTTATTAAAATTTATTTTAATTATTAATGATATAATTATTAAAAAAATTATATTATAAAAAATATTAAATAAGAAACTAAAAAAATGTTGATAGATTATTTTTATTAATTTATATAAAAATGATTATTTTATAAATAATAAAGTTTTTTTTTTAGTTTAAGGTAAACTTAAATTTAAGTAATTATATTATAAAAAATATTAAATAAGAAACTAAAAAAATGTTGATAGATTATTTTTATTAATTTATATAAAAATGATCATTTTATAAATAATAAAGTTTTTGTTTTGAGTTTAAGGTAAACTTAAATTTAAGTATTTGTGAGTCCTACCTTAATACCTATAATAGTTTATGTAGTTTATGTTTTGGTATCGCTTGGAGCATCTCCCCTACTTCAAAATAAGTTTTTGTTATCGGTTGAAGATGTTATTAGGAGAAGTGATTTTACTTTTTGGATGGATAAATAGATTAAACGATTTCATTTACATAATACAGTTATTTGTCCGTATTGGAAGTAGACAATTTCAAATTTAATAATTTTAATTGACTAGTTAACTTATATAAAAAAAACTAAAATAAAGAGAAAAAAACATTTTAAATAACAAATTAAATCAAAACAGGTTTGTAATATAAGGAGATAATATATCCATTTATATTTTTTATTACTAAACACAAGCTTTGAGAGATTTTGCTTGTTACAACTCTATATTGATTATAATTATGGATGTAAGTTTGAAAATATATTTTCATAAAAAATAACATCTACTTATTTATAAGTAGCTAAGTATAAGTAGTTCATACTTATTCGATGAGATAGAATTCTACATCTCATTAACTAAACAAATTATCTACAACATATAACAAGTAGAACATGTTTTAGAACATTTTGAATATCCCCTAATATTATTAATGTATATATTATGACGATTCTAAGCCGGAGTTGTTTGAACAAAGTCACCCATTCGATTACGAATTAGATATATGAGTGCATGAATTGCAACCGTTCCAAAATGACATTGGCAGGAAGATTTTCTCCTCATTACCTTGTATCTTGTATTTTTATTTTTTATTTTTATATTTAAATGTGTGGTAGACGTTGAACTCATCATTTTGTACCTTTTTTTTTTTAAATAAATTTTGATTATTTGATTGATAATGAATTTTGTTATTGTTTAATTTTGTTTTTTCAAATGGGAAGACCTTAGTAGAATCTAATATACTTATAACTTGTATTGCTATGAAAACTTTGTCTCAACTGGACTCACTAGATCATGTGAAGCAATACTTCATAAGTCATTACAAGTGGTATTTGCCTGGCAAACCACTTGAATCCGGGGGTAACATAAATGAAAGTGCATATTCTAACAAACCAGCCTGATGAAAATCATTGCTCTGTAAAGAAAGAATCTACATATAAAATCATACCAATACTGTAGAACATACATACACACTTACATAAATTCATACAAATAAAATTTCCAACTTAATTGATAATGTAGTAAGTTAGTAACTAAGACAAGGCATCAAGCAAACTAAAAGGTGGTAATAAGATGCTGCAAACATCAATAGTGGGCATCTACAATTCTTGTGCTTTCTATCCTCCTTTTTTATCTCTTGATAAATTAATTCCATGACTTTTGTTTCCTTTTAAATAAATCAAGATCACTTTATTTTTTTAATTTACTTTTTCAAATTTACTCACGGATTTATTTACTTATTAATTTTAAAAACATTTTATTTAAAAAAAAAGGTATCCACATTTTATTTGTACAATAATACATTTTAAATGATTATTAATAAAAATGGAAATAGTTGACTTATTTTGTACTGTTTATAATCACCCAAAAAAAACAAAGAATGGTTTTGGCATCTTTCCCTACTTTTTTCTGTCCCAAACACACTAAAATCACAGAATACCTTTTTTTCAAGCATCTATACATTGGCTTGATTGATTGTACAATTTCATCATTATTTTCTAAACACACACAAAAAAAAAAAATGGAGGTGGATAAGCTTCAAAGGAGTTTTCTTGAGTACACAAAACTTTTGTTTAGTGAGGTATAAAACATTTAAAGATTTGATTTTTAGGGTTTATTGACTTTTAAATATTTTAATTTTTTTTGAAGGGTTTCTTGGACGGTCAATTTGGTCAACTGCAGTTGCTTCAAGATGAGAGCAACCCTGATTTTGTACTTGAAGTTGTGTCCCTTTTCTTTGAAGATTCTGAAAGGATTCTCAATGATCTTACTACAGCTTTGTGAGTTACATATATAAACATATACATATACATACACATCTAGATATGTATGTATATGTTATTGTGTAGAAATAAGGGATTTATTTTTTATGCAGAAATCAGCAAAATGTGGATTATAAAAAGATAGATGCTTATGTTCATCAGCTCAAAGGCAGCAGCTCCAGGTCAGTTTTTATTGAATTCTTGGTAATTACGCTAAAATTGTGGGGCAAAATTGCAAATATTGTTTTCTTGGTTAAGTCGAAGTAAGCTCATGTATTTCCATTTGGAAGTAATTGGAATTTGGAACAATGTTAATGCTAAGTACTGTATGTAAGGTTAGGCTATATGAATAGTGACTCGTCTCCGTTTTTTATAATAGGAGTACGTTGAGTTTCAATTGAAATAACGATCGGTGATTGGGAATATGTAAAAGTTTTGACCTTTAGTCTTCGAAAAATGTTTTTTGGTATGACAGCATTGGTGCACAGAGAGTGAAGAACGCGTGTATCGCCTTCCGCAACTTTTGTGACCAGCTAAATGCCGATGGGTAGGAAGTCTTTCAGTTGATCACTTTCTATTATCTCGGTAATTTAATATTTCAAATTTTCAATCATATGCAGTTAAATTATGTGCCTTGTGTTCTGCAGATGCCTTAGTTGCTTGCTGCAAATCAAGCAAGAATACTTCATAGTCAAGTCCAAGCTGGAGGCACTACTTCGGGTCTGTACTCGACATCTTTTATTGTGTATCTTTTTCATGTCGACTAAAACAAAATTTTGTGGATTTTGAAATTGAGATTTTTGTGTTTTTTTTACGACTTTCAGCTGGAGCAACAGATCGTGGCGGCTGGTGGAACGATTCCCATGTTGAATGAGTTCTGCTGATGCAAACAAATTCAAGAAAAATTGTAAAATAATTCGGTTTCTACTTATTGTTGGCATAACGAATTCCATATCGATCCCTTTGATATGCTTAAGGTTGTGTAATCCTTTCGACTTTTGAGGTTGTATCCGTATGGATTCTTGTATCAGAAGTGATTCTGACTTTTAGACATGTATAAAGTCCTCTGTTTCAGGTAGGGTTGATCTCGTTTATTAAATGGAGTGTATATCTTCGACCATGGTGCACGGGGTAAACTCAACGACACAAAAATAATAATTCTCTCGATTTCGTTGTAACTGAATTCATCGGTGTATGCATCAATGCATGGTTTGAAAAAAATGAGATTTGTGAACTGATAGAAACTTGTTAGGTCATATATACATTAGCATGATATGTAAAACAGAACATTAGTTCACCTCAAAATTTACACATCAAACTGCAGTAAATAACTAACAACTTCCATTCGGAAAACGAAAAGAGCGATCTCCTTATTTGCGTTTTGTCGCAGGAAGATGCGTGCTCTTCGTTTTCATCCACGTTGTCGATCGAGTCCTCTTCACGTGATCTTCAAAGAGGCGATGCCTGCAATAATAAATAAAGTACTACTGTAAAATATAACTGAATTTCCTTGTAGTTTGGCTAAACCTCAAGGGGGTGAGATATAAAGAACAAACCTTTCGTATTCTAACTTCTGTTTAACTATTCCATTCAACAGCAGCTCTGAGCTATAAATCTCGCCACCTGCAATAATCGTCTGTCGGTGAAAAGCTGGCCCTTTACTTGTAACCACAGAGAAATAATCCAAAGAGAGAATGTTTCTACCTTTCTCTAGAAAAGGAACGCATAGTTCAAAATCTTCTTCGCACGATAATATCAAGAGATCGTCCGGAAGTTTCTCATCCTTGAATAATGACCTGCCGACTCTCTCAATCACCTGATGAGCAATGCAAACAAGAATCAATATCCTTCCGTATTCAGAAAGGAAAAACAGCTCGATGCGCATTTTAAAGAATCTAGCATTTTCAACTTGCCTTTCAGCATTTGCAATTAGTCAATTATATCCCACAACTTCGAAATATTACAAATAACCCCAAATTCCCATCCTACATTTTTTATGTACTCTATATTACAAAATACAAATAGTCAGGCGGAAAGTTGAGGAGTGTAGAATGAAATTTTACCAAACCATGAACGGCCTTGACCAAGTTTGCAAGAATGTCTTTTCCGGGTTTCGTATTTGGGGTAACCAAAACTTTTTGTCCCTGCAAAAGAGTAAAAATGTAAAATTTCGAGAGAATTCTAAAGTTACGGAATCTTACTTTTAAGCAATAATCCAACACAGTATAGTAGTATACCACTAAAAGTGGATGTTGGCATGATCTAGAGAGAGAAGCTGGCAAACAGAAGCCGAACTCCTTTTCCTTTTTGGAATCTCTGAGAATGTAATTCTTCTCGTCAATAAGGCACTTAGCTTGCCCACAACTCTCGAGCCATAAGGAGCTAACCACGGGTTTTCCAAAAGCAATGGCTTCTAGCATATTACGAGTGCGGAAAAATTCATCGGCCACAAAATGTGTGGCATCTGACATGAACGTGGCAACTGCAGCTCCCAACTTAGCCAATATCTGAAGAAGAAAAAATACAAAGTGGCATCTTAAGTTGCAGATGATTAAGCGAAAAAAGGGTGCAAAAGAAAATTAGAAAAAAATAAAAATGAAACCTTCTTCTGCTGCTTGACCACATCTTCATCCAGGTGCTGGCTAAACAATACCCTAACACTCGTAATGTCCTTTCTCTTTCTCGACTCTTTCATTCCACCAAATGGTCCCGGTGACTCGGTCACCACATTATCAATTTCATTAAAAAGAGACAACCGAGTCAGATTCTTTCTGCACGACTGTTTGTGATATTCGTCTCCCTTGCAGATAGGAGATGCATCGTTTAACGAAATTTTAAACGAAGCAGGAGGTGAAGGAGCTTCTAGTCCGTTATCTGATTTTGCTTTCTCTGAGTCACCTTTCCTGCAATCAGAAGCATTTTGGCTCGAGAGATTTCTTCCAGGCTGCGTCCCTAAAGAATTCGCTCCAACTTTTCTTGATCTTTTTAACCTTCCATTACTATATTGTGGGTCAGCTTGATCGAGATTTTCTTGACGGGGTCTTTTTTGCTTCAGACGATTTATTATGTCAGTATCTGCGGCAGTGGGCTCACTTAACACAACCGTTTTATCTATGACTGTTGCATTGTTTTTAGTCACACGATTATTCAATGGCTGACCGAGTTCTTTTAAACGATCCACCCCCCTGCCTTTCCTAGTTCGGTAGGCCACGGGCACGTAAAAGTCGAGGTGATCCTCCAAGTGACGTTTTTTCTCGCCCCTTAGACCAGCTGTCTTTTTCCCACTGTACTCGGAAGGGCTCAAACCCGGATTTCTTGACGAGAGAGGGGGTTTATTACTCTTTATTTGTTCGACTTGCCTAGTAACAACCCCAACACGAGCTTGCTGTTTTCTTTCTTCGGGAGATTGATTTCTTCCTGTAGTTTCTGCTTTGTCAGGGTCGTTATCATTGTCATTGTCAGCCAACTGGACCTCAAAACACAAAGTCTCCATTGCTTCAACAGCTAATTGGGTATCAGGACCAACTGTATCATCTTTCTTGTCTGTCAAATTCATTGTTATCTCATCTTCTACCAAATTAGGCATGGGCCCCACGTTCTCCCGTCTGTCGAAATCTTTTGTAAGGTTCCGTTGCAACATATTTTCTTTTACCCCACAGTTAAGTGATGAGTTAACCTTTGCACTCATTTTGCACGACGGCCCCAAATCCGAGTAAGTCGAACCCTTTAAGTTATTCTTGCTCCACTTGTGCTCGGTTTCATCTCCATTCTTTTTTGCCGCAGCTTTCACTCTAGGTTCAGTAAGTCCTTTCGACTTTGGTTGATCAAAAAATAGTTCTTTTTTCTTCATGAAAAATTGTCCACCACCATCATCCTCACGGTTATCATCCCAATCATAAGTTCCAATTTTGCCCTCTACATTTTTCACACCACAACTTTTTTTCGCCAATTCTTGGGGGCCTTTAACGACAGGGACAGGAGGTTTTGTTTTTTCCACATTTTTAACTTCCCTCCCAAACCTTTCCTCGTAATTGATATCATTAACGTCAAGAAACTTGTTCACGACCTCGAGCGCGTTGGCTTGTGACAGCGCACCAGGCTCCTGAGAATTGACATAGCTTAACCCGGCTAAACACTCTTCAGAAGCAATGCCATGATTATTATCATCCGGGTCGGTAATTTCGAATTGGTCGATTTCATCATCATCAGTATCTTTGCATTTATTCAAGTCCTCAGTGTCTTCAATGCATTCATTTTGAAAACACTTATCGTCTTTACTAGAAGTTTCTTGTTCCACGGAAGATTTTTCGCTGCTGGTTGAGCACGAGTTTCGACTGGATCCATATTCGCGGGCTGCCAAGCCCGAGGCTCGCACTGATGCCGAACGAATCGAGGTAAATCCCCTGCGGAACTTATCTGAAACACCAACAAATCAGCATCATTTATAACCAAAATAAACTCAACGATGATCCTGTTAAACTACATTACCTTGTGTCGGAGGATAATTTTCGTCATCAACTTTCACAGAGTAATCCTCGTGAGATAATACTTGAGTCTCACAGAAAGCCTCGGTTTTATTTGCGTTTTCACATATCCGAACATCAATGGGCATATTTTCCATGCAATCAAGATCGTCTAACAGTTGAGTTTCGTCATCGAGATCAACCGGTTGGGTTTCCCCAGCAAGATTCATGAACTGAGTTTCGAAAGCATCATCAAGTAGATAAGAAGCATCGTCAACGGGCATTGTGTGGGTGAGAAATTGAAAGTCGTCAGTTTCGTCGTTGTCTTCGGAATCGCCATCTGGCATTTTACAAAGGCAAGAATCAACATCCACCATAACAGCCAAAACACAACACCTTCAACACATACATTCACTAATAAAAAAAAAAAACTCATAAAAATCACTACATATTTTTCTGTTCGAATCAAATCCACTTAAATCGCCAAAAACGTAAAATATAATAAATTAAAACGCACAAAAATAAAAAAAATAAATAAAAATACCCGGATATTGACTGTCGATTTGCTGGGTTTCGAAGTCGCGTGAATCTAAATTAAAACCTTTATTTTCTTCGCTGTCATCTTCATCTTCAAAAGAACCCATTTGTCAGACCGAAAAACCCCCCAAATTGTTTTTTCGGTTTTTTTTTTTTTTTTTTTTGCAGGATTTGGAAACGAAGCCTTTGATAGTGAATGCAGGACTGATCCAACAGAAAAAGAATCGTAGTGAAAATTTAGAGGTCAGAATGCAAATTTTACGATTTCGGGAAGGGGGAAATCAAGCCCTAATTTCTGCGTCGGATTATGTTCCGTATACATGAACAAGAGATAGTGCATGATTTAGTAATTAATAAATTAAACCATAAATAATTTTAACAGAGAATTTTTTTTCTGACTAATAAAATTCCAAAATTGAAATAGAGACACGATATTAAATCTTCTAAATTAAATTAAAAGTACGAAATAAATAGAAAAGTGCAATTTACCTTGTTAACAAATTTTGTTTAGTGTTATTATGTGTATAAAATTCTTTATATAGTAAATTATAGTATAATGTATCAAAACATGATTAATTTGAGTGCTAGCTCGAAATTTGTTTAGTGTTATTCTGTGTATAAGATTCTTTATATAGTAAATTATAGTATAATGTATCAAAACATGATTAATTTGAGTGCTAACTCGAATTTTTGTTCTCGGTAAGTCGATAAACCATACAATTATTCGTGCAACAACGGCATATTCTAGTTCAAGTGAGGAGAGTACTAAAGAATTACATTCGAATTGAAAATCGAAAGTTAAAGAATATCCATTCATTTGAATACGGTGTCTCGAGTAAAGGTTCGAGTCAAAGAATAACATGAACAAACAAATTTAGTAACTAAATTTTCAGCTGAAAATCTGACTGATATTCGACTTCTCCTCTTCGGGCAAAGAAGCAGGATCGAGCTCGAAAAACATCGAACTTCCATTCGGGCTCTTCATTCGAAACGACGAAACCCTATGCGAAAACCGAAGCTTATCCTTCCCCATAATTTCCACCTCTTCTTCGACATTCACTCGGCTAAAGATAGTCGAAAACTCTTTAACCTTACCCAAAAACCCGACCCTCACACCCAAATCATCGCTATAGCCCGACACTATCTCCACAAAGTCGAACTCAAACCCTTCATTAGCATCCCAATCCATCTTCCAGTTCTTGAAGACGGCCCAAGTCTCTCCCTTTCTCGGATAAACCATATAAGTATTCATCCTAGATCGAATACCATTTTCCGAGTTCACCAAATGCGAAAAAATCGAGGGGTCGTTTATTTCTTCGCTTTCTCCGAGTTTGAATCTCCCACAAGAAGCTGGCAAGCCCTTGTGCAGCCATTTCTTTTCCATTTCATTTTCAGGGCTTGGCTCGAGCCAAGTGATGTGAACCTTAAAATCATCGGAAGAAATTACTTTCTTGATAAGCGCGTAGAATCTTGGCATGGCGTCTAGTGTGTCGTATACGGCCCATATCTGTCCCGGCCTGAATCGCTCTTTCTCCCTACCCTTTTCGAAATCGCTCAATTCAGAATCTAAGTATTTGAGGTTCGGAATCACTCGGGCTGAGGTCGGAGTAACGAAATTTCCTGGAAATTGCGGATTCACCCCGGGACTAATCGAAAATTGCGGTTCAACCCCGCGATTCACAATTTTTTTCTTCACATTCTTCTTAGGCTTTGAAACATTCACACCTTTTTTCTTCACATTCTCCTTAGGCTTTGAAACATTCACAACTTTTTTCTTCACATTCTCCTTTGGCTTTGAAACATTCACAACTTTTTTCTTCACTTTCTCCTTAGGCTTTGAAATATCGGCATTCTTCAGAGTTTCTTGATTTTTATCAGACGGGCCGGGCCCATTTTGGATTTTCAAGATGCTTGGATTCTGTAACTCTGCATTTCCATTTCCATCTCGTGTTTTGTTCGAAACAGCCTCCTGATGAGACGGGTCGGGCCCATTTTGGATTTTGGCAAAGGTCGAATCGTGTGATTTTCCATTTCTATCTCCTCCATCTTTTGTATTGTTCACAGAGACATGATCAGACGGGCCGGATCCGTTTTGGAATGCTGCGAAGCCCGAATCCTTTAATTTCGCATTTCCACATTCCTCTCTTAAATCGTTCGCAGAACCAAGATCAAACGCGCTCGACCCGTTTCCATGTTTCGTATAGCCCGAGTCATGTACTTTTGCATTCGGAGTTCCATCTTTTGAATTGTTCCCATAACAAATATCAAAATGCCCGGGCCCGTTTGGGATATTTTTTGCAAAGCCCGAATCCTGCACATTTGCATTTCCAACTGCACCTTTCGCATTGCTCGCTAAGCCACAATCCATCGGGCTGGGCCCGTTTTGGAGTGTCGTGAAGCCCGAATCATGTAATTTTGCATTTCTTAAATCGTTCACAGAACCATGATCAAACTCGCTCGACCCGTTTCCATGTTTCGTAAAGCCCGAGTCTTGTACTGTTGCATTCAGAGTTCCATCTTTTGAATTGTTCGCATAAGAAATATCAAAAGGCCCGGACCCATTTCGGATATTTCTTGCAAAGCCCGAGTCCTGCACATTTGCATTTCCAGCTGCACCTTTCAAATTGCTCGCTAAGCCACGATCAATCGAGCTGGGCCCGTTTTGGAATGTCGTGAAGCCCGAATCCTTTAATCCTGCATTTCTTAAATCGTTCGCAGAACCATGATCAAATTCGCTCGACCCGTTTCCATGTTTCGTAAAGGCCGAGTCTTGTACTTCTGCATTCGGAGTTCCATCTTGTAAATTATTCCCATAACAAATATCAAAAGGCCCGAGCCCTTTTCTTACATTTTCTGCAAAGCCCGAATCCTGCACTTCTGCATTTCCAGCTGCACCTTTCGAATTGCTCGATAAGCCATGATCAATCGGGCCGGGCCCATTTTGGAATGGGGTGAAGCCCGAACCCTCTGTTTTTTCATTCCCAAAACAAATATCAAGAGGCCCGGGCCCATTTGGGACATTTTTTGCAAAACTCGAATCCTGCACATTTGCATTTCCAGCTGCATCTTTCAAATTGCTCATTAAGCCACAATCAAGCAAGCCGGGCCCATTTTGGAACGTCATAAAGCCCGAATCATTGACTTCTGTATTCAAAGTTCCATCTTTTAAATTGTTCCCATAACAAATATCAAAAGGCCCGAGCCGGTTTGGGACATTTTTCGCAGAGCCCGAATCCTTCACTTTTGCATTTCCAGCTGCACCTTTCGAATTGCTCAATAAATCACGATCAAGCGGGCCGAGCCCGTTTCGAAATGCCGTGAAGCCCGAATCCCCTGCCTTTTCATTTCCAGCTCCACCCTTTGAATTGCTCAAATAACCATGATCGAACGGGCCAGCCCTGTTTTGGAATGTCGCAAAGCCCGACGATTCCTGTAACTTTGTACTTCCAGCACTACCATCCCCGTTGTTCAAAACACCCAAACCAAACGGGCCGGGCCCATTTCGAAACCCCGCAAAGCCCGAATTCGGCAATTTCGCATCTCCGCCTCCCACATTCCGGAACTTCGCAAAGCCCAAATCTTTCGCAACGTTCAAAGAACCCTCAGGGCCCGGCCCGGGCCCGAACTCCACAAAGCCCGAATCCTGCGATTTATCATCGTTCTTAAACCCCGAGAAACCAAGGTCACTCCTCCAGGAATCTTCCAGAAGCTTCTTGGACTTGCGCCTGCCGTCGTAAGACCTCCGTCTTCCGTCGTCGGTCAACACGGCCTTGGCCTGGCACACCAGCCGGAAAGCCTCGCCGGAGCCCGGAAGCCGGATTTTGTCGGGGTGGAGATTGAGGGCTAACCTGTTGTACTGATTTCTGATCGAGTCTTCGTCGGCCTTCGGATCAACGTCGAGGATTTTGTACCAATCCCTATCTTCATCGTCTTCGTCTCCGCCTCCTCGAGCGTGCACGTCGCAGACGAGGATGACGTGGACGATGTCTTCGAGAGTGGGGTCGAGCTTTCGGGCCATCAGGGCGAGTTTCTTGGCGCCGGGGAAATCCTGTTTTGCCATCTTTTCCAGGGCAGAGTCTTTGGCCCTGAAGGCCTGTTCCTGTTTCGAATATCCCATTTTTTTATTTTATTTTGATTATTTAGAAAATTAGTGTGTATATTTATATGTAAACATTTTTTTATGATGAAACAGATGATAAGATAAGAGTCCATGAATTAAAAGGAGTGGAGAGTCAATGTATTGAAAGAGTTCTTATTTCTAATAAATAGTTGAGGTACAAGAAGAAACAAATACTAAGTATTAAAATTATTAATTTATGCAACTTTTATATTTTTTTATTTTATACAAATACTAAATATTAAATTAATTACTTTAGGGAAGTTTTATAATTTTTTATTCTATTTTATATAATCAAGATAAAATTTTATTCACATATTTCAAACATATATATTAATCAATAATTTATTAAACATATATATTAATCGATATTTTAATTTAAATCAATTTTATAAACTAATTTTTATTTTATGTAATTTTAGTTGTTGGAGAAGTGTACAAGTTATACTATTTGTCGGCATATTAGTTTTGTTTTTGTGTTTTTATAATATGATTTTATATTTAGAATTAACTCCTATTTATATTTAATTAGTATTATAATATTAAAAAAATAATGGTACATAGAAGCTTATGGTCTCTTTTACAAAATATATATATATATAAATATTGAGGTTTGTCTAGAGTAATCTATATATATCTTTACCAAAATGGAGGTTAGGTTTACCACAAATTTCGGGGCAAAACAGCTAAGTCGCGACATGAGTTCTACACTCGGAGAGGGATCGTGATTAAAATAAATAGAAAACGTTCTGTGTGCTACTTTCCAACTCATTCTCAAATAACTTATATAATTCAGTTTTACAAATTTTTCAAACATAATTTACCTTCCAACTCATTTTAACAACATAAACTACAACTACTCCACAGCCTCACATGTTCAAACAAATGACAGAATTTATGAAAGAAAAAAATCTTCATGACGAAGAAACTCAAGTGTCAGTAAAATCGAAGAAGCTCTTCCTCAGTAATCTTTCATGATTTCCTTGAACAAATGCTTTGGAGCTGTATAAATAATAAACCATGTGAAACCTTTGTCAGATAATAATCAAAGTTGTTATTATTGTTACCTGGCAAGCCAGTAAATCTTTCGTATTGTTCATAAGCCTGTCCAATGAACATCTCGACGCCCGTTACAATTTTGGCTCCAACTTCTCCAGCATCACGGAGAAGTCTAGTGATTTTGGGAGTGTAAACTGCGTCAAAAACGAGCTCGTAATACCTCAAAGCTTCCTGCAAGACAAGTTCATTATCAACTTACATATATATATATATATATTCTTAATTTCATACTACTTAACAAGGAGTCAAGGACATTGCCAACCTTAGAAACAGGCGTCTCTTCAACTTTCGGTTGCATCCCAATAGAAGTCGTGTTTGCGAGTATCATCCCATTTTCCGGATGGAAGGTGTCCAGCTCAGCAAGAGACAATGCCTGCCCTCCGATAAGCTCAGCAAGTTCTCTAGCTCGATCTTCCGTAAATGACAGTGATAGTAAGATAATAGATTAAGAAACATTGTACGATAAAAATGTAAAAAAAAAAAGTTAGGGGACAGAGAGAAAATCTAACCATATGTACGGTTAGCAATCACAACACGAGCTCCCTTTTCTTTGGCACCATAAGCAAGTGCTTTGCCTGCACCACCCGCCCCAATGACTATAAACAATTTACCGGCCAATGGTGACCCAATCCCACTTGCTCCATGTTCTGAACCTGCATGAATAAAAAATGAGTTATATTGCAAAATTTACCCAAAGGAATAGCCTAATTACAAAACAACATACTAGTACATATATTTTTCAGAATTACACACCTCGTTGAGATTCGTGTTTATTTAACCTATCTTTTACGAGATTCTTGGTAATAAATAGCTAAAAGGTTGATGTTTATAGGAATGCATGATTAACAAAAAAAAAAGTGAATTTTGCAAATATAAAAATACTCGTGAGGTTGATTCACTGTTAAAAATAAGGGGCTAATTGTAATATTTTTGTAAATGTGAAGAAAGGTTTCGAAATACTTTTGTTGAAAGAGAGTATGGTTTTTTTTTTTTTTGTAATTAGGTCAATTTTCAGGGATATTTGTTGTAATTAACCCAAAGAAAATTATTGAGCAAACCTTGTAAGCAACTCTCAATCGCAGAAATTGCACCGACGTAATCTGTATTGCAACCAAACAGCTTTCCGTCATTAAGCCGCCTGACGATGCAATTAACTGCCCCTATCGACTGGTAGTATCCAAGAAATCATCTTAGATGCAGACTTAAACACAAACAAAATCGATTTTAATTGTTACAATGCTAAATAGATGCCTCCAAAAGTACCTTTGCAACGGGATCAACTTCGTCACAACATGTGAGTGCCGCTTCCTTGTGAGGAATCGTACAGCTGCGATAGTTAATTGTTCATCAAGAATACCTCCATAACGCGAACCAAATGAAGTAAATAGAAAAAACGGAAAGAAGTTTCACCTGAAACCAGAAAAATCCGGCGAGGAATACGTCTCAAAGAATTTTCGTACGTCGTCCACCAACAAATGTACATACACACCATTAACTCCGTCGGCTTTAAAGGCAGTATTATACAGTTTGGGAGATTTGCTATGACCGACTGGATTCCCGATGATCCCAAACACCTTAGTATCAGAGTCGATCGATCTAAAGTTGAATAAGTTGATCAACTCGTCGATTGTCGGCTGTCCAGGAGCTGACACCTGTCCTGCTTCCAGAGTGCCGAACGTGAGGTACCCACCGAATTTAGGACAAAGTATTCTCGACAAGAGTCCCCTTTCTCCCATAACCATGGCAATAATCGGAACCTGAAGAATTAACTATATATTTTAAGACAAACACCGAGAAGATGTAAAATGTGATTTTGAAAGATGATCGGGTTTTTTTGTATATAGGCATAGCCAGAAACCTGATATACAGCTCTTATACTTACTTGAGAATGCACGGTTATCTGAAAAACCCGAGCGACGTCCGTGATATCTTTTGCTGTTGTAGCAAATTTTACTATATCGGCGCCGGATGCTTGAATTCTGGCGACAAGATTTCCAAGATCCTCAGCCGAAGGCGTATACTCATAATTGTGCGAAGAAACTATAACCTTGCACTTATCGGGCTTGCTCCCACTCATGAAGTCATTGAACTCGTGGGCAGCCTTCAGGAATCAGTCAGTATATAAGATGATCTTGCAATATAATATATTAATAATAATAATAATAATAATAATAATAATAATAATAATAATAATAATACCACATGGAAGTTTACCTTAAGCTCAATGTCAATGTGATCGGCTCCCAACTCCATGGCCAGTTTAAGTGCATAAAAACGACTGCTTTCGTCTCCATCATACTGACCACCTTCCCAAACAGGTCTAGTAAAGAAAGCATCGAATTAGGTTCAAAGTAAAACATCAACGGTCAAGTAGTTGGTCGATCTATGTACCTATTATCGTGTTTTCTTAATTTTCTCAAGAAGAGCATATGAAAGACCACATAACGAATTCCATTTGCAATTAAAAGTGAAGGGCCTAACGAATTAACTAACGAGTCGGTCACACTACAGGAAATCGCAAACTTAATTCGCAACTCGTTATCAACCTGTAAGTAAAGAGAGTGGGCAAAGGACACCCTTTGATTAACTTTTCGATATCGGTATCAGGAACGAAGCTCTTTAAGTGATCCAACCGGATTTCCACTATATCGGCTCCCTTCGACTTCGCCACGTGCATCAAGTCTAATACTTGATCCACCGTGTCAGCCATCAATGGCGCACATATCAATGTCTGGTTCTTCCTCATCCCCACCCCAATCTCCTATCTGATAATCCAAAAAAATGAAAAATAAAATAGAATTACAATTTTTTTTGGGTAAATTCAAAATGTGGGTTTAATGTTTAATTGAGAAATCAAGAAGCTGAAAGCGAAAAAAGTAATCAAAAGGGTCAACGAAAATCACGGGGAAACCCAGAAACGATGAAAGATTCAAACTTTAAACCATAATTAGAAATGCTTACCGATTCAATGGATTCTGGGGCGGTGATGAATATCCTAGGTTACAGCAAGAGTGTTTAAGGTTTCAGATTTGTGTGGGTTTTGTATTGTATCTACTTTCTGTGTGGAAAATGGTTGGTGATGGGGGTGGGGTTCGGTGGTTTGGTGGGGGTGGGGATGTGAAAAAGGCCGCGGTGGTTTTTGTGGTGCCGGCCGGAGAATATAGTTCATAGGCCCATAATTAAATGGGTTTATTTTTGTTGGTCCAGAAGCTATATATTGAGGCCCAATTACTCAATCACCTACTCTGTTCACAGGCCCACAAATGGGATGGGCCTATTTTTGAAATGATTTCTGGTCCACTTTTGTCTTGTAGCTGTCTCAAAATTCCCTAGTATAGTTTCTGAATGTTTGTTTAAATCTTACCCAACATGCTTCTCCTTTTTTTCCAATTTGCCTTTTGGAATTTTTGGAACAAAATCATTACCACTAATCCAATGGAAACTAATCATTACAACGTGCAATTTCTATATAGTATACATGCTCTTGCTTAAGATATTAGTACATTTTTTGACAAGTGAATTAAAAAAAAAAATAATACTTTGACAAGTAAATTAAAAAAGATATTAGTAGTACTTTATTTGACAAGTAAATTAAAAAAAATTATTATTCATAGTGTTTGGTGAAAAAAAGTAAAATAATTAAATATTTAATGTAATAAAAGTAAATGAAAAATTAAGAGTGTGATTGTATTTTGAAGTGAAAAGTAAATAAAATTATTTTACTTAAAATATATATATGATTAGTGACAACGGCTATGATACAGAGATAATATATTTCAATATTAATTCTTAGCTGTACCACATAGATTTTATTAAGAGAACTCGTATTATAATTTTATCTCAATTATCTATCACTTACGATTTATTTTGGAGTGTCTAGATAATTGTTTAATTATTCTATGCTTAATTACTTTTACGAACATGTTAGTATTTACATTTTTTTAGAATGTTGATAATAATCCTTACATTTATACATTTAAAATAAAACTAATGGATGATTCGAAAATATCTACCGAGTATGAAATAATTTCACAGATGTATCCACGTGTCACCTATTTACATGTCCTTTCTTTTTAAAGTAATTTTCCATTTTCTCGCACTAAAATTCAAATTGCATTCACTATATATTGCCTTCTCTCTGTTTCGGAATTTTTCCTCCCACCCCACAGACCTTTCGTTTCTCTCTCGATTTTCCCTCTCTTTCACACACACTACACACATTCCCATCAATTTATTTATTTATTTTTTCTCTCTGCAATTCTTATTTTTCTTGCCATGGAATTTTCAGAAGCTTCATCGGACAACAGGATTTGATTCGTCGCACCTTTCGAATTCCCCTGCATTTGATTAACATAAAAATTAAAAATTGATGTCGATTTGAACCGGATTCGTTGCGTCGGAGGGAATATTCAGGCTGGTAAAAGCTTCCGTTTCTCGCGATTGTTTATTAGATTGCCACCGGAGTAATTGGTAGCTGAGATCGCGTGCGGAGTTCAGGCTTCGATTCAGATGTGTTTTTCTCGAACTCCGCAGGTACGTGAAACGTGTTTCTCTGTGTGTTTTTGTGTATGTGTTTTGCCCTCATTTCCAATTTTGAGCAACGGAGATACTTAGGATTATTTGTTTCGGATCGTGTTTTCGATTTTCGAATGGCAGTGTGTTGTGCATTAGATATAGTCATATAGATTGTTGTGGCTTTCTTGTGTGGTAAACATAGTTCCACGCGCGTAGAGAAGATTTTCCGAACTTCGATTGGCGTGTGTACTCGTTATAAATGCAGGTTTAATGTTAGTTGTGATCGCCCGCCACGTGTTTATCTATTTGTCTCTTTGTGTTTATGTTGTTCTCTTGCAACGATCCCTTCACGATTACTCAAATTATAAATATAATTTTGGTATGTGAATGTGTGGATTTAATTGTGCGCTTTTGGAATTTAGGCGTTATGGTTAATCGATATAGTAAAAAATTACAAGATTTAATACTTCGTTCTTTGAGTCGTGCAGAGATTCCCAAGATAGAGGGGGTAAAAAATTTGAATATCAAAGGAAATGGCGTTTGACTCGGTAAGTCAAACTATGATAGAGGCTGTGAATAAACTGAGGACCTCTGACCACGCTTCAGTGGTCTCGATGACCGTGTTTGTCACACTACTTTGCGCGTGTATTGTGATTGGTCATCTACTTGAGGAAAGTCGTTGGATGAATGAATCGATAACCGCCCTTATAATTGTAAGTATAAGTACTTACCTATCACGTTGTGTGTTATTTTCAAGCACCTTTATTACCTACATAATCTGACAGGGCTTATGCACCGGAGTTCTAATTCTGGTTTCAAGTGGAGGGACAAGCTCGCATCTTTTTGTTTTCAGCGAGGATCTTTTCTTCATTTATCTGCTTCCACCCATCATTTTCAATGCTGGGTAAACAAATTTTCCCTCACATGCCGAATAATTGCACCTCCTTGATTCTGAATTTGAGCTCCATTATGTTGGCTCAATAGGTTTCAGGTCAAAAAGAAGCAATTTTTTCGTAATTTCTCGACTATAGTGATGTTTGGAGCAGTTGGTACATTGATATCATTCATCATCATATCATTGGGTATGAACTTTTGCCTAGCTTGGTTCATGTAGTATATTGTTACTTATTTCAGTAAAACGTTATGGCAGGTGCTATCACATTCTTCCAGAGAATGGACTTTGGTCTCGCAATCGGAGATTATCTAGGTGAATCTCTCCATCCACAGGACTTCTGTTCTTTAATTATACCTGCATTTAGTGACGCTTTGTTTTGCAGCGATCGGAGCTATTTTTGCTGCAACAGATTCTGTTTGCACATTGCAGGTGCGTTTTTTTTCTTCCTTCAAATTTATATAACGATCCTCACACAAAAACTTTCCATGCCTAACACAATATATATGACGTTGCAGGTGCTTAATCAGGATGAGACACCCTTATTGTACAGTCTAGTATTTGGAGAAGGCGTCGTAAATGATGCAACGTCTGTGGTGCTTTTCAACGCAGTCCAGAATTTTGACCTGTCAAATATCAACTCCCGTGTTGCCTTGCAACTGGTTGGGAATTTCGGCTATTTGTTCGTCTCAAGTACTGTGTTGGGAGTTGCAGTGAGTTTTTCTTTCTCCGTGTGAGGTGCACGTAAGATTTTGAAATACTTCTAATTACATAATGCTAAAATATCATTTCTCATGCAGACGGGATTGCTTAGTGCGTACACAATAAAGAAGCTCTATTTTGGAAGGTTTGTGATAGTAAACCATACCTTTTTTCTCATAAGTTTACATGGAAAAATTACTAAACTGGTCGTGTGTATCTATAAGAATGTTGCGATTGTGGCCTCGACAAAAATAGGTACTTAACAAGGGCATCTTGGGAATAAGTAAAATGTTGAATTAGGCATCTAGGATCGACCGACTCAAAACTTATGGAATCAGAATTGCCCAAATTCAAAATGTTACAAAATTATATGAAAAATCAAACCATCTAAGTACTAAAATTTTGCAATTTTCCGATTGTTACATCTAACATGGTTTGGTAGACTTACCTTTTTATAATATTTAGTAGGTAGATTCGTATTAAAACTGAAATAAATTACGTCAAGTAGATAACTCGTGGATGATCATATTTGCAGGCATTCCACTGATCGTGAGGTCGCGATCATGATTCTAATGGCTTACCTATCATACATGTTGGCAGAAGTAAGTTCCCGATAACTTTACAAGGAGCTTTCCAAATATGTCGCTTTTTTTTTTGTTTTCTAACCCTCTGATATTGCAGCTATTCTATTTAAGCGGTATCCTTACTGTTTTCTTCTGCGGAATCGTGATGTCACACTACACGTGGCATAACGTGACAGAGAACTCGAGAGTTACAACCAAGTATGATATTTACCTTAATACTATCTTTCCTTCGACTGTTACTTGTTCGCTTATCGAAGTAAATACAGGCACACTTTTGCAACATTGTCGTTTGTTGCTGAGACATTCATATTTCTTTATGTTGGCATGGATGCACTAGACCTTGAGAAGTGGAGAGTCGTAAGTGACAGGTAATTAATTAGACATTCATATTTCTTTATCAATTCACTTATCCTTCCTTATGCTTGCTTCGTTTTTCATACAGCCCCAAGACCTTGGTTTTGGTCAGCGCTACTCTACTGGGGCTCGTTTTGGTCGGAAGAGCAGCCTTTGTTTTCCCCTTGTCATTTTTGATTAACTTCACCAAGAAGACTGAAAAAATCGATTTCAAGCAGCAAGTATATATGTGAACTCTTGAATATGCTGTGTTTGAAGTTTGAACTCATGATTTACCTCGATTTATCTTATTATTTTACAAATTGCGATTTGCAGGTTACTATATGGTGGGCTGGCCTTATGCGCGGTGCTGTATCAATGGCCCTTGCTTACAACCAGGTTTTATTCCTGTCACAGTAAATTTAGAGCAGTAATAATCGGACCGTTTTTTTTTTTAATCCAGGCCACTAAAGACTTGTTCTTTTGGACTAAAACTGACTGAATAGGTTTGAATTGAACTGAACTGAAATTAAGTTATCTGAACTGAACTGAAAATAAGTCCAAAATAACATGTCCTAATTAGCCCTCTGAAAATTGTGCAAATGCCGACAGGTCTAACTCGTTTTCGTTGTTCGTGCAGTTTACTAGGGCTGGTCACACCCAATTACGCGGAAACGCCATCTTGATTACTTGCACCATCATCGTTGTTCTCTTCAGCACTATGGTAAGATCGATATCTAGACTATATATATCCTAAGATCGATATATATATATATATATATTATATCTGTCGTTTCTTGCGTTTCCACGCAGGTCTTCGGGTTGATAACAAAACCTCTCGTGAGACTCCTGATGCCCTCGTCGAAACAACTCGACAGAATGATCTCGTCTGAGCCTGTCACGCCTAAGTCCCTCTCCGTGCCCCTTCTAGGCGAAAGCCAAGATTCTGAAGCCGATCTCTTCGGGCACGGCCTGCATCACGAGAGCGGGCAGCCCGTAGTCCGCCCGAGCAGCTTGCGCATGCTCTTGACTAAGCCCACGCGAACTGTCCACTACTACTGGAGAAAATTCGACGACTCTTTTATGCGGCCCGTTTTTGGCGGGCGAGGATTTGTGCCTTACGTTCCGGGATCTCCGACCGATCAAAGCGTGCATGGAGGGGTACATTGAAGGTTATAAGTACTATAATTTACTGCTGCTGACTCTAAGTTATTCAGCTTCTTCTGTTGGTTTGTTTGCTCAGGTTAGACTCAGTGAGACTTCGAGGGTATTTTAGTAATTAACTTTTTCCTAATTTGATTTAGGTTTGTTACAGTTTTGTTGTTGTGAGGAATATGCAGTATTTATGTTGAGTGGTCATAACATATAGTGTTTGTTGTACGGAGTATTTTGGGAAAGTAATTTTCCAATAGGTTTTGAAAACACCAAATCGGTGTGCATTTTTTGTTAGCAAGCTTTTTATATGTAATATGGATTCGACACTTTTACATGTGATGTATTTTATTGTGAAGAGTGTGTAGTATTTTGTGATAAATAAAAATATACTTCATAATAAAATATTAGTATTATGTTTTTATAAAGAAGTTCACGTACTTTTTTTTTTTAATTTAAAAAATAAAATGTGTCAAACCTCATGTAGAGATTATGAAATGTAGGTTTGTGGGCCTATTTGAAGTAGTACTAATTTGGTGGTAGCTTTTATGATGACATTCAATTGCAAATGCCCAACTCTCCCCAACTTTTGAAAATGTCTGGAGAAATAAAATAAAAATATTATTTAATAAATAAAGTAAAATAATTTACAATGACCATTAGTTTTGAATAAAAAGAGTTTTTTTTTTTCATTTGGAATAGGCTTAAATTCAACCCATCTAAAAAATCGAGTGATTTAACAATTACTAACACTTAAATAAACATGGAAAAATCGTTACCGGCCCCACCAACACAACCAAACAAAACTCGTTGATCCAAGAAAACACGCCTTTGTCGATACAATCAAGAAATATTGTTTTCAAAAAAACAACCATATAAGATCAGTGTCTCTCTCACTTAGCTTTGTTGAGCTAACATTCCCAAATCATAAAACCTTCACACTCTTTGTGCCCTCCGCCACCCTCTCTCCGTAATTCTCAGATCTATTTTCTTCTCGCTGGAAATGGCTTCTCTTTCCGCTTCATCCGTTTCATTCAGCACCGTTTCCAGCTCGCTCAAGCAAAATCAGGTTTTCTTTTCTCTGCGTGTGTGTGTGAGTGTTTTATTTTGTCAGAATATTTTATGGGTTTGATCGTTGTTCACTGTGTTTCATTGGGTTTATTTTTGTTTCGGAGAATTTGCATGGGTTTATGAGGGTTTTTTTTTTTTTCTGATTTTTGCTCACAGAGAGAAATTGAATTTCTGGTGAATGTGTGTTGGGTTTTAGCCTTTAGGAGGGGGTGAAGTGATTGTTATTTATTTTTAATTGTGGGGTTTCTTTTATTCAAGATCTAATTGTTTCCATTGGAACATGGATGGCTTCTCTAAAAGATTGAATTTTTATGTGATTTTGTTTTTTTGCATATTGATAATCAAGAATGATTTTTAAATCATAATGAGAATCTAGTTCATTTTTATGTCGCCAATTTGAATTGAATGGATTGAGGATATGTGAGAATTGAGATTAATTCCGCTTTCGGATGTCATTTGTTTGAAATTTAAGCAGGTTTCCAGTGTGAAGAAGGTTTCACTTTCGTTCAGTGGAAAGAGCTTTCATTCTCGTAGATTTCCGGCTCTTCGTTTCCGAGTTTCCTGCGCGGTATGATGAATATGATGATATTAACAATAGTAATAAAAAACCATACTTATTACTCAATTCGCTAGACTTAGAATTTAGACGTCGATTTTCAGATTAGAACTTACATATGTTGGATAAAAATATTGCATTTGAGTAATTTTGCTGTATATCAAGTACTCAGTACTCTTACTGCTAATAACGTCGAACATTTATACTGAGGACAGGCCAAACCAGAGGCCGTGAGCAAAGTAGTTGAGATTGTGAAAAAGCAATTGGCTCTTCCTGATGACCGTGATGTATCGGGAGAGTCAAAGTTTGCAACTCTTGGTGCCGATTCTCTTGACACGGTAATAACAATAGACTATATTTTTTTACTATATCTTAATACAATATTCATGATAAAGCTATAGATTGTCGTATGATAAAGTCGTTATTTTAAATTGATACAAATATAACTGCATGAATTACTTCGATTATTTACACTATTGCAAGTCTATTATTGATGCATGATAGTATGATACTAGTGTTTAAAAATAGAAAGAGAAAAAACAGCGTATATCACCATGATGCCTTAGCCCGACTGGTACTAGTTTCTTTTATTCTCTATGTATATAGGTTGAGATTGTCATGGGACTCGAGGAGGAGTTTGGAATATGTGTTGAGGAAGAAAGTGCGCAGAGCATCTTAACTGTTCAAGATGCTGCGGATCTCATTGAGAAGCTCTTGGAGAAGTAAGTGTGAGGATCACACATCAAAATATGTAACCACCTGAAGCTTGGCGAGGAAAGGCTTGTTTTTTATTATTATTCTTTTTTTCCTTTTGATTTTTTTTGCTTCGTTTTTCGACATTTCGCCTAGTATAGCAAGGTCCTTAGAATTATGCTAGAACGAAGCTTATCTGGGATTTGTTGCTTGTTTTATTTGTTGAAATGAAATTCGACTGGCTTATGATCTGGAGTTATATTTATGTTTTACGATATTTCTCCTTGCAATGCAAATGATTGCTTGTTAGAAATATTCAGAACATAGAAAATATTCACAATATATTTTAAACTTAAGAAGGCAGTGAAGAGTGAACTATGAACATAACCATACATAATAAAAATTCAGAGGTAATTTTGTAATTTTATACCATAAGCAACTGCAGTTTTGAAAGATAATTGAACTTCTATGATGAACATATGAGAACAAATGAATGACAATTACAACAAGACTTGCACAACCAACAAAAAAAATCTAGCGAGGTATCCTCTGCAACTCCATAACCACCTGAAACGAAGCATCTGCAATATTCTTCACACCCGACCCTCTCAGATTCGAAACAATCCCTTCGATTTTCGCCAGCTCAGCCGTACTAACTGACATTATCATCGCGTGCAGAACATAGTGCCGACAGGCAAACCCGAGTGCGTGCAGAACTCGCTCCACCACCAAGCCCTCACCATGCTCGAGGACCACAGACACCTTGCCCAGGTTCATGAAGAAATTCATTGTTGCTTCCCTCGGGGCCACCTTAAAGATCAGGACCAAACACTCCGACGCCAGATCAGCAATGCTGACCTCCGTTGACTTGCTTAGCTCCAGCAGTACCCCGACGTTGCCCCCAAAGTCGACGATGTCCCTCACACTCTGATCAGAGCTCACTTCGCGTACGCTGTCGTTTAATAGTGTCGGTTGCTTCGAATAGACAAAATTTGCCCTGGAGTTCAAAGCACGTAAGAGGAACGCTCTGCAGAGACCGAGCGTTGGCTCGAGAAAATCTTCCATCTCCTTTGCGTGCACGAATTCCAGGAGATTCCCAATTTTTCTCACGACTTTTAATTGTGAGATGATTCTGGTTTCCAATTCAGGTGCGGAGGCTAGGGCGAGACAGAGGATGACATTGCTCACGTTTATAGTCGAGAAGTCGGCTAGTAGAAACCCAAAGCACTGTGAGACGGCTTTCATGTGAACGATTTCTGAGATTTTTACGTGATAGGATTCAATGAGCATGACAAGGAGTTTCTGGGCATACATAGGGATAGGGTCTTCGTCCTCGATCAAGGAAGGGTAGAGAGGGAGGAAGTTGACGCTGGAAACAGATTTCAGATCATGTTGTATCTGCTCATCGTCTGGCATGTCAGACAGGAAAAGAACCATCACATCGAAGAAAATCTTCAGGCATAAGAATCTAGCGTCTCCGTCTTTGTTCCCCTTGTAGAGAGCGGTGAGACTGGGGATGACCTGGCGGATGAAGATGGTGGGGTTATCGGTGACTGCCGATGGATTCTCAGAGATTGATTCCAAAACTCGCAAAAGAGTTATCTGAAAGTCGTCCCTGCCCTGAAAGTTTCAAAGACATCCACTCTTGTTAGTCTATCATATTTAAATCTAACAAACCTGCGACTAACAAATTCTATTGTAGATTATGACTGAAATGAAGTCTGACTTTTCATAATTTGTTCTTAGATTTTTCATAATATCCAACAATAAAACAATCTAATCAAGTTGGGTCCCGGGAAAAATTGGCAAGCTGAGAAAAAGTGCACTTATATTTATACCTGAAACGGCGATTCCGCCATCTTAAGTAAATTCGCCAACAGCTGCAGAACCTGTGGCGTCACCACTGAATTCTTGAACGAAGAGCTCCCTAAAAGATGGAGAATCACGGGAAACAAATGAACACTGTTCTTTGGAGAACCCCGAGTAATCAGCCCATGCCGCCTGCCGCCTCCCGAAAGCTGCTGCTGGATATCTCCCGAAATAGTTTCCAGCAAACCCGGGAGTGTTAAAACCACAGCATGCACAAACGCAGCCAGACACAACTGCACGTACTTATCCTTATCCTTGCTGAGCCTATCCACGGCAGACAGCAATCTCGCATTGCAAAAAAAAATCGAGAGGCACCTTTTCCCGTTTTTACAGAGTAGGGCCACGAAGAGGAGTGTCTTTCCTCTCACAACTTCACTCTCCTGCTCGATAAGGGCCACGAGGTTTGGGACAAGGTTCTTGTCCTCTATCACTGGGAGAAGGTGGCGGCCAACATTTGTCAAAGAGTGTGTCCCGTGGAGTGTCATGTTCAAAAGGTTCAAGCAGATTTGCTGCTCACGTCGGTTTCCCTTGAAAAGGCTAGAGGCGATTTCCTTAAGCGGGAGTTTCTCGATGACCACTTGAATGCTGGATGGGTTGAAACGGACCAAGCGGACCAGACATGAGCCGGCAGTGAGTCTCATGGACTCTTGTTTACCTGTAGCCCTGAATATATAACAAAGGTTGCTGATTACGTCTTGGCTGGTGAAACGAGTGGCCCAATATCCTCCATGGCCCGAGATGTTCTCTATTGTTCTCAAAGCGTAAAGCTGGGTGAGATCATCCTCTCCTTTCCGTAGGACAGATGAGATCAAAGAGATTAATGCACTTGGAACCTGACATGACGTGAATAAACTTGCATGAAATTCTTTCCAGACTTGACGTAAGATTACATAGAGATAGATAGTTCATAGATATATTGAGAGTTATCAAACTAATATGAAGAGTAAGCACGAAGCTAACCTGCCAGCTAGACGAAGGTCGGCTATCTTTAGATGGAGATTCCAGAGGGGTATTTTCCCTAGAAGGATCGTTTAGAGTAGATATATAAAATATCAGTTCACCCAAAGCAGCCATAGAGAATCTTCTCACTTTTTCCTGTCTGTCTCTAAGTCCATCAGTTAGAGCACCTAAAATTCCAGAATTCGCCAAATCATCTCCAATGAAAGTGGAATGGCGAATCAGCAGTCCTATAAGTGACGACAGTTGCACACGCAAAGCCAAAGCTTTAGACTGCCTCAGCATTTTGACAACAACTAACATTATTGGCCCATTTGTCAAAATATTGGCTGCATCAGCATTACTGCTAAGCGTCTCAAGGTACCTAATAAGATTTTGCTTATCACCAATAATATTCCCATTCAAGATACTTGTGATTCTATTTAACAGAACATCCAATTTGTCCTTGGGCAGTTTTGCAAAATCAGATGGAGAAAATGCTTGTAAGGGAAGGGACGGAATTGAATCCGATCCTTTCTCGAATTTTCTGCTTGGCATTACAGGCCTGACTGAGAGATCAGTCGGATGCCATAAAACATCCGAGAGGTCTGAAGATGATTTTATTGCATCAAAGTCAAGGTCATTCCCAGAAACATCTTTAGTCCTCGGAGTCTTCAGTAGCGAGCTAGCACTAGGTGGTGTGGCTGCCGTTGCTGGGCTCATTTCTATTTGTTCCGAAGTTGATTCGAGTTCTTGTGATTTCGAGTCATCCTGTAAAGGTGTTGCGTTTTCCATCTCTTCATTCTTCCTCTCAGGCTTACTTGGAGTCGATAAATTATCTTCAGTTGTGGAGGCATTTTCAGACCCTTCAGTTTCATCATTCCCATCCTCGTCTACGTTCTCATTAAAATCGAGTTCCATGTCATTGTTTTCAATTTTGATTTCTTCATCATTCTTAGTGTTGTTAGGCAACGGCCTTCTGTAGTTCTCTTTCTCATTTTCCCTCTGCAGGTTAGATTTTGCGATTCTTGAAAGCCGCAGAAGATTCAAGCCACCCCTATTATTTGAAGGGTCTCTGTGTTTTCCATCCTTTATTTTGCTTGAAGGCTTGGTTTGATTTTTTCTGCCACTATATAAACCCTTTACAGGTGTTTCTGGTCCTCGAACTCCTACACCATTATTCCCATCTTGCTTACTAGACGCTTTTGAATCTTTTTCACATACGTTGGGTGTGGTTTTGTTTCTAAGAGGTCTATCCACATTTCGTTCGGTATGGCGCGGTTCAGAAGACAACTCAATCATGTTAGTGAAAGCAGGCTGAGGGGGTAATGCCAATGGAACAATATTTGTTCTCCAAAATGCATGATTCAAAAGTTCAGGCCACTGTATCCTTTCGGATGGATCTTTTACCAAGAGAGAGTTTATCAAATTTACAAACGGTCGGGATGGAGTTCCTGGAAGATTAGGAGGTGCTTCTAGAAGAATCAATTTTGCCAACTGAGTGAACTCCTTGTCAACAAATGGAGGCCTTCCTGTATAGCACTCATATAGCACACAACCGAGAGCCCAGAAATCAGAAGCATACGAATGAATTCCTCCATCTTGGAACAATTCTGGAGCCATGTAACAAGGGGTTCCGCGTTTTGACTGTGGTAACTGGAAATTTGAGTGTAAACGTAAGTAGAAGATTTTGAAGGGGAAAAGGCAAATGACATGTTTATTGTAGAAAATCAATTGAACTATATCAGCTTCTGAAGACAATATATTAACTAGAGATCATACCTGGGAAGAAGATGTCATGGATATGTCACTCAGTTTTCTTGCTAACCCAAAGTCGCATAGCTGCAGCAGAGAACATTATGAAGAGATCTTGATCAGATTTCCGAAACACTCTAAATGGTCACTTGGGGAAGAAAAACACTATACCTTCGTATGACCATTTTCATCTAGTAAAATGTTTGATGGCTTCAAGTCACAGTAAATAATGCCCTTTGAATGCAAATACCTGTTTATGAGCCATTAATAATTGAATAACCAGATGCAATTATCAACAAAAAGTGTGGTCAAAAAATTTAATTCTTACTGCAAAGCTTTAACAAGGTCATGAGCCAAATCATGTATAGAATCTTCAGGAAGCTTACCATCCTGCACATCATACAAGAGGTGATATTTAGATCAATGAGAGATTAATCAAAAGTGCCATGAAATTGAGTTGATTTACAGTCATACTTTACGAAAGCATTCAGACCAAAAATATTCAATCCCATCAGGCATCAGGTATTTGTTCAAGCACAATTAGAATAAATTGGGCCATGCTTATTCCCCAACATTCATGGGTTTGATCCTTCACTCACGAAGTTCATACTCAAGGTTCAGCCTGAGCAACACATACCCGAGTTTTTCACTCCTGGTATATTTACACCAAACACTTAATTACGTAAGACTATTATCAAGTGGTTTAAGCTTATGAAAAGAATTGCCCGGCCTCCCTGACCAGTAAATCTATCAATCATGAAATTATAGGGAGGAGCCTAGTGGTATATCATTTAACAAATAAATAAATCTTGAGTTTCTTAGACAACTTGACTAACGTTTACCATGGCATTGTTTCTATTTTACTTTCAAGAGGGCGTCTTGGTAACAGGATAAGGAATTAATGAACAAGATAACAAGCCATACATATCTTATACTGACTAGTAATTCGGACACCTTAAACATTTTGGGTTCCTACTAAAAGTCTAAAACAACCAGATATCCATTTGCATCTTGATGCATTCAAACAAAATTAAACAATGAATCACCTGTTGCAATAAAGTCAATAGATCTCCTCCAACACAGTACTCCAAAACTAACCACAAATGAGCTGATGTTTCGTACCTACAGTATCAGTATACAGAAAGGAGTAGTTATAAGGAATAGTACCATAGGAATAAATGGAAAATAGAAAGTACAACTTGTAACTGATCAGTCAAATGGAATAAGATTATGTCTCCATGTCGAAATAAATCTTACCATGAGTAGAATCTCAGCACATTAGAGTGATCCAGAGTGTGAAGAATTCTAACCTGTAACCAAAATACAAGCAAATAAATAAAGAATTAACAACATGGAAACCTAAAAAAGGGGGTAAAAAATTGCATATACACATGTATGCACAAGTTCTGTAACATCACAAATTTATTCAATATGAATTCGCATTTACAGAAGCAATGGAAAATCATTTCCACTCGTTGAGCAGCAATAGCATTTGAAACACTTATAAAGACGAAAGCAGCCCAGACTCCACAGTCCACACACCAACTATCATCACTTGTAGATGCATCATATCATCAAACACTCATTAATGACGCAATTCTATAAGTATGATTTGACGTCTACGAGTAGTTTTAAAATCCCATAACTCCTCCAAACATTACCAAATATCACAATATTTTTATAAACAATATTTTTTCGACGGTCCCAGTGTTTGAGGTAAGCATCCAAGCTAATAAACTAAAATCGAACAACAAACAACCCAATTCATGTTTGACTGACTGAAAACAAAACCAAAAAAAAACAGCAAATCACTTCAGCAATAGCTCACTTAATTACATTTTGCACAAGATCTAATACAATTCGAAAACCGATTCATTACAATAATCGAGCCGAGCCGCAAAATTAAAAAAAAATGGATTGGTGCGAATTGCTTACTTCTTGAAGAACTTTGCTCCTGTGAGATTTATCAACGCTCTTAATTGCATAGTACTCGATAGTCTTCTTCTTCCTTCCTTTGTAAACGGTCTACCACCACACAGAAATAACCGATACGATTAACACACAGAGAAAACGCACCTGGATTTTTCTCGCGAATTGAATGAAATCTGAAAAATGGAAAATTACCGAATATTTGCCGCGACCGATTGCCTCATAAATGTGGTAGTGATTCATCGTCTTTACCAAATCTGAGACTGCGTTTCAGTGTGTTTTTGTGCGTGTGTAGTGTGTGAGAGGAGAGAGAGAGCGGGGAGAAAGGGATCATATGGAATTCAAATTTAGGAAAGAAAAAGGGTTTTATTTTGGTAAAAAAGGATAAATATAATTTTGAATATTTAAATTGAAAATTGAAAAATTATAAATAGTTATTTTAAAAATAGAAAAAAAAAATATGTGATTAAATAATTTTTTTTAGAATGTGAAAATATTTGAGAAATAACTTTAAAAAAATGTATAAAGATATATTTGTGACAGTAGGAGTACGATTTTGATAAATTTTATTAATCGTTGTGGAACGAAATTAATATATTTCGAGGGTCGTTCAAATCAAACAATTTAGTAACATCTTCATGATTTTAATCAAATATACATTTGGATCACGTGTAGTCAAGAAAAATTGATGATGTTTTCATGATATGATCGATTTTTTTTTTAATTTGTTCAAACTACATTAGTATATTTAAAAAAAAAAGTACAAAAAATAGTTGTTTAGTCAATCTCAATCAAATGTTATTCAATTGAATGCTACTACTACAGTACTACTATGTAGTTTTCTTACTCAATTTTAGGCTTTGTGACAACAAATTATCTCAAATGTGTACTGTATTATTTAATTCCAAGTGCAACTGATTTAAAAATAATGTTTTGCTATAAAATTAGTTTTAAAATGTAGAAAAATAACAAAATTTAAAATTAGAGGTGAATGGTTCAATCCTTCCTCAACTCCATCAATAACAACTTAAATTTGTGTTCTGAACGTAAAACCTCGTCCGCAATACAAATACTCGTTTATCAGACAACAGACGAGCGTAAAATGTAAAAGAAAAATTCCACTTTTGTCATTGAGAGGAAAAAAAGAAAAATGTCAACATACATAAGAATGTTCTCAATATATCCCCCTGAAAAAAATGGTAAGAAAAAAAAAACAAGGAATGACGAGTAAAAATATATTGTACCTCTTAGAGAATCGCGACAAGTTTCCCGGCTCAGACATAACACACGATTTTGCAAGCCTCCTGCACCTCCGTGTGTTGACCTGGCAGCAAGCAAGTATTAGGGGGGCAAATGCTATATATTACACAGTTTTGTCTTGTTTCAGGCTATTCTTTCCGGTGATGATTCTTCTTCAACGGCTTTGGTTTCCTCTTTCCGACAGAAGAGGAATCGACCAGTGGGCCCGACCAAGTCTGGGTCGGCTCTTTGGCGTACGAGAAGTTCATGGAAGTAAAAGGCACACCGGGAGGGTCATAAGTGGGGTCCATGTGATTGGAGGATCCCAAGGGGAAGCCTATTCCCGCATCTTGGTGTGGGGGAGGGAACTTCTCACTTTTGCTCTTTGCAGTCGCATGAGTAAATAGGCGCCGTCTCTGTTTCATTAGGGGCAAAAAGTTAAAGAGTCAATGTGGCATGTCATTTATCTATCGATCAACTGGTGCTAAATGTTAAAAGGGACGATTCAAATATATTCATGGTATTTGGTTCAATCCTAAAATTTGGGGGCTAGCTGCAATAGGTGACGTCTTTGATTCATACAGGGAAAATGTAAGAATCAATGAGGTTTGGTACTAAAACTATTTGGGGAGTTTACTGTAATATTTTTATAAATATTAAAGAGGTTTTGAATTATTATTTTCATCTAAAAGGGATAAATCGTAGATGTAAGGTATATTAAATGCCTGGTGTAATTATGTTGTGATTTTTAAAGTAATCTGTTTTTCTTATTTAACCAAGTCAGACCCTGAGGTTAATTACAAATGCACAAAGGTCAAGTGAAATCGCAATTGGTTGTTGAAGAACAAAAGAGACAAAAGTAGAAATCCAACTGAAGCATATAAAAAAAGTCTTACATCAATATTGGTTTGGAGCTCCGCATTGGCTTCTGGAGCAGGTATTCCCCGCATCCCCCGATCGCGGGGGCGTGTTTTCTTCACAACGTCAGTGTGAGTTTTACCAGCAGCTCTCAACCTACAATGACTAACTCAAGTCAGGGTTTTACAAAAATGCAATTAGCCCCCCAAAAGATTATCCAGGTATTAGTACTAGGGATGTCGAAATTTTCTAGACATCATTTCATGGCCTCCAGCCCTCCCAGAACATCAAAATAGAAGGAAATAAGCTCGGGTCCTGGCCCTTTCAAACCTGGGCTAGACCATAAATTGACAGCTCTAAATAGTAGCATCAATAAAGCAGAAAAATAACAGCTAGATAAATGTGATATTGATGCATGACTCGTCTTCCACCGAATCATAAAAAAATGGGTGTATATAAGGCTATGCAAGAAACAATTTGTTCTCCAAACCTTCGAGCTTCTTCATCACGACGCTTAGCATCCATCTCCTTACTCGGTGGATACTTTGGAAGACTAGAAGGATCACAAGCATAAGGCTTGGTTGTAAAAAACTGCAAAAAAAAAAAGGAAAAACCCATTTCCCTTGGTAAATCACATATAATAAAATAGTACTCGTAAAACAAATTGGTTATATAACGTGTTTGCGTATATACATGCATGAAAGATGCATTAGAAATTAAAGATTTTAAGGACAGGAATTACATAAAGAAAATAGCTTACTTGGCTCTGTAGTGCAGCTGTAGCAGTTAGACGCTCGCTTGGATCAATTGCGAGTAGAGTATCGATTAAAGGCAAAGATGATGCCGGAAAATCTTTAAATGTATCCTTTATGCATCTCTTATACGATTGTTGGGGTTTGAATATAGTCGCATGGGGGAGTTTTGATTTTTTCCAATATTCTTCGGAAGGAGAACCGCATAGCTTGAAAATCCTATGCAGCTGTTCCACCTAAGAACCATTTATAGCATTCAGTTGCCACTATAAGGCCAGTGGGCGTAAAAATATATGCTAAGACGATTTAAAGTTTACCTCTATTAGCATATAGAAAAACTCAACATATATAAACACGGACACAAACAAGAAAAACGCTTAGATAGAAGTCTTTTTGGTACAGAACATATGTAGCCTCACCATTTTCACAGCTCAGTTTACAGAACTAAGTATACACGGATTTTTTCATATCATTCTTTCATTAAGAAAAAGCAACTCAACACTAATTCATGCGGCGGGGGAGGGGGGGGGTCTGATAAAAAGATGACATATTATCTCCAAATGAGCATATATACAGTTTCAGAAGCATACAGCTTCGTAAGATTACCAGAAATAAAGGAAATGCAAGATCATTTTCCAGAGAACAAAGTCATTTACAGAGTTGATGAAAATAAATAAGTACAGCAACAGTTTTTCTTTTCTTAATTTATTCATCTATTGATCATATTTTATCTAAAAAATCTACCTCCTAATACAAATTTAAAATAAAAAAGGTGTAAATTAAAAACAGAAAATTGAATCGAAATACAAGCCAACCCAATGTAATAATGACACATGTCACCAGGCCAACTTTAGTACAGTAATTGGTCATGGGCTGTACTAAAATACAACAGAACTTACCTCTGTCCTTCCAGTCATTATGGGCTTCCCAGCAAACAGCTCAGCTAAAATGCACCCAGCACTCCACAAGTCTATGCCCACACCATACTCAGTTGCACCAAGAAGCAGCTCTGGTGGCCGGTACCAAAGAGTGACAACACGACTCGTCATGGGCTGCTTGTTATTTGGGTCAAAGGTGGAAGCCAACCCAAAATCGGCAATCTTAAGAACTCCTCCATCGTCAATAAGTAGGTTTGACCCCTTAATATCACGATGTAATACATGGCGGTTGTGGCAATGTTCAAGGCCGGACAAAAGCTGATGCATGTAACATTTGACCTAAATCATACCAATCAGGTTATTTCAAATGCGAGTAAAATCTTCCCAAAACTCTACAAGCAAATGTTTCTGAACCGAAAATAATATTCACTCCATCCCACCAAGAGTATTTTTCTGATACACACCCTTAAGGTGATTTTTTTTTTTTTTAAATTACAAATTATACTGTAATTTGTTAATAACCATGCTATTTAGATAAGATCATACACAGAACTTAATATTTTAACTACTCTAATTCAGAAAGGAAAACTATATATATGGGACTAACGAAAATATCAGCCAAGCATATCTTAGTGGAATGTACGTAATTACAAAGAGGAGAGAGAAATAGGTTTAACTAATCAAGAATTAACAAAAATCTCACCTGAGACTCTGTGAACTTGACTCCAGGACTGGAAGCAAGGCCAGCCAAATCATGTTCCATATAATCGAACACCAGGTACAAACTACATGACATCCTTGAAGTCACCAACCCTTGCAATTTCACGACATTCGGATGATCCAAGCGGCGCAAAATCAATATCTCCCTAGCCATGAATCTCACGCTCTCAGGTTCCAAGTTATCGAATCTAACCTTCTTCAGTGCCACAATCTTACCCGTGAGACTATCTCTAGCTTTATACACGTTGCTATAAGTCCCTTGTCCAATCTAAACAAATCCAAAAATAATAAGGGGTTGGACAAAGCATGGATGATGCAAAATTAAATCGTAACTAATGGGATAACAATCACTAGACTCAAACATAAGTTGCGGGACTATTTTGCAAGTTAATCAGCATAAACAAACGTAAAAGAATATCTATAAAAATTTATTCAATTAAATATCATCTTGCCTTATCGATTTTTTCGAACGAATCAGCCCGGCGAGGTGTCCATCCATTGATGGCCTCTCCCGCCACAGCCGAGAGCCAAGAAGGCCATCCGGCAGCCACTTGCTCCCCATGGATGTTCTTAGGGGGGTTACTTAGTCTTGGATTGGGCTTTGACCTTCTCCTCTCGCCTCTGGCTCTGCGTGCACTCTCATCCTTCCGATCCTCATTTCTCTCCTCGTGGCCCCCACCATTACTCTCGGCATCTGATTTACCCACTGGCCCCACCACCACTTTCTCCTTCCTCCCGGATGGCACAGACAATTCTCTCTCTTCTGCCTTGCTTTCTCTGTCTACTATTTCTCCGCTGGGTGGACCGCCCGAGTGGATCTCTTTCGCGAAAACACACCCCATTTCTCAGCAGCCCAGAACCTCATCTCTCACAACATATTATACTCTCGGACCACATTCAAACCCCACTGGAAATGTCAGCTCAAATAAACCAAAAATCGAGCTCTCCCGATTCAGATCAACCTAGTCAGCCCACACTCACCGTAGCATCTGTCAGAGAAACTCCACAGCAAAGAACACGAGAATTCAAATTTCATCAATTAAAAAATAAATAAAAATGAACCAACCAAACGATACTTCCACCGAGAGATGATCGCCGAAAGAATGGGCGAGGGGGAGATTAAACCCTAGCCCCCAAAAATCAGCACAATTAACAAAAATTGAAATCCCAGAATTCAAGGAAGTCAAGATTGACATGGTGAACAAGACAACGTGTCTACATAAAGCAGAGACAAGATCGTGCAACAGTACAAAGTAACAGTAAAATTAAAATTGTTCGAACCTACCTTTTCCCCCCTTTGCTTCGCTTCTTTAACTTCGTCTTCTTTCTCGTGACGAGGATCAGAGAATCCACAAAAGTCGAATTGCTACTGGTTCGGTGTGTGTAGATTTTTTGCTTGAAAATGTGACTGGGGAAAATGATCAAACAACAGATCTGCGTTTTTTTGTTTTTCTAAAAATAAAATCAAAAGCTCACAGTGAGAGAGAGACAGAGAGAGGAGAGGGAGGAAGATAAATCTAGAGAGAGAAAGTGAGATTTTGACCGTATTTTTTTTAAAATAATTATTGGTGTTAAATTTAAGTATATCATATATATTTGGGTAATATATAGGAGTACTATATAGTAAAATCCTATATTGGTTAATTATGATAAATTACTATAAATTACTAGTAAAAGAAAAAAACATGATATTGGTAATTAGTCATTTGTATATTAAAATTAGTAAAGTCAAAAGCATAAATGTGATTTGAAATAAGATGATATACCGTTCTAGTAATTAATTAATGAATATTCTCCAAACATGTAATATAATTTTGAAAATAAATTAAGTATTATATATATATATACTGTATATTTTAAAATGATGTTTTATCTTCCTTAAATTGGAGGTGCATGTTTAATGTTTCCTTTGCAATAGCTTGAATTATTGAATTTCAATTATGGGGCATAATTTGTACTCCATTTTATTTGGTACACCTACTATCATTACTCATTGAATGTATTCCTAATGATTACTCATTTCTTATAAAATAAAATAATGAATATATTGAAATTTAAAAAGTATTTATTTTCAATTTCAAAACAATTTTATTTTATTGTTTTAATTTAATTTCTTTTGCAAGTATAAAATGAAAAACGTAAAATTTGTTAATAATTTTATCACTAAAAACTTGTTAATAATTTCAGATGTTTCAAAGAAGTTGATAATATAAAACATTGATTGTGGAGTATTAATTGTGTGTGTTGACCTTTTGAAGAAAGGAAAATGAAAACGATGGTTTAATGCACATACAAAGGTTAGGTGTTAAAATAATCACCATGTTGTATGTTTATTTAATTATTAATTATTGAATTATAATAAATTAAAATAAAAATGTTGTCATTTTCACATATTTCATCTCCAACAACAACCCACCAACTTCCTTTGGCATATTTCGTAATTAATTTTTTCAAATAATATATTATTAATACATATATAAAAAATCTTAATTAATTTTACTACCTACAGTATATATGTTTCAAAAAGTTCATCGTCCCACAATATTTACGTATGTGACGGGATTCTAATTTCAAATTCAAAGATCCTCTTCAACAAAAAATCAATCTTAAGATAAACTCCAAAAATAAAACATAGAAACTTCAAATAGCGAAAATTCTCTCGAAGTATTGTGTTACTTTTTGCAATTTTTAGTTTTTTTGGGACCTTTTTGTAATTTTTGTATTTGTGGACCATGTAGGATTTATAACAAGAAGTATCAAAAGTACCCCTAAGGATTGAACTAATTACAAAAGTTTATGAAACTAACTTTCAAATTACAAAAAATACCCCAGAGTTTAGTTTCATTGAGTGTTAATTGAAGGAGCTAACCGTAATTAACCATTTTTATTTGCAGGAGCACCTCAGTCACAGCTGAACTACATACTATAGTAGTATCAATTTGGTATGAGAATTTGTAATATTTATTACAAACAGGTCCTTGAGGTTTGGTGTAATTACAAAAGGCCCCATAGAATTAAGTTTCAATAATTCAAACAAGCACCAACATATTTACAAGTCACAAACATATGATATATGCACACACAAGGCAAGAACATATATATTAATCTTGATTGTTTCTATTTCTGGATTTTCTTCGAGAGGGCATAAACGGAAAGCAAAACCAAGAACACGAGCACAACCGAGGCGAACAAGGAGACGAAAACGGAAGCCCCAACGTGCCTGCAAAACTCCCCATAAACGTCGCAAATCTTTTTCCAGCCGACATGGGAATTTCCCTTCAAACCTACGTGCGCCACTGCGCCAGCTGTTCCCGTTGCAGCAGCCACGACACCTAGCAGTAGCTATAAACAAAAAAAAAAAATATCCAACATGTAAATGATTACATAAATATTCATAAATTATTACAACACGAAAAAAGTGCTTACAACATCGAATACGACAAAGTGGGACAACACTTTCGGGTAGCAACCGGGTTTGAGGAGAGCGTAGAAAGACAACGAGGTGGTGACGATGCTGTACAAGCCCGCGATCGAAAGTGCTGCCACGAAATATCTGCGAAAGTACGATAATAACCCTAAGGCTCTATTCTTTTAGACTTAATTTCAGTTCAGTTCAGTCTAAAAGAATAGAGTTAATAATCGATATAATCCCTATGTTGTTACTAAAAAACTCACATGAAAGCGGGCGAGTGGTTGAATTCGGCAGGAACAGAGTGCACGGTTTGCTTGCTAGTAATAATGACGACAACAGCCACGAGGGCCGAAGCGAAGAGCATAAACCTCAACACCACCTCGGCCAGAGCAAGGTGATCGACAGGTGGGGCATCGGACGAAGTCTTGAGCTCAGGCGGCGGCTTTTCTTCCTCTAAAGACGACGGTGCTTCTTCTTCCACCACGTTTCTTGTCTCGACGGGTGGAATTTCCTCCGGAGTTGATGTCTCGACCGAGGCCATATATGCTCGATTCGCGAGTGTATAGTGAAGTAGTTTAATTGTCAAGAATAAGCCAAATGAGTGTGTTATATATATATATGTTGCATGTTAATTTGGTTAAGGTTTCTTGCACGTTAAGTGATTTGTTTATTGTGTCACAAGTAACATAAAACGTTGTTTTCTCAGGTGCATATTTTCCAGATTGTTGGCTAAAACGTTCTTTTCACACTATTGATGTCGAGTTCGACTCGATGATGAATAATCGACACAGGTTTAGAAGCTAGCTAGGTTTAATGGATCGAAAGCTGAGTGTTGAAGTTGAACGTATGTGTCGTTTGTAGTACTCATCATCGTTTTGAGTTTGCTGCTCTGATGCCATGTTAATTACAAATATTATATTATGTGACAAATATTATCGTCACTAATTACAAATTATGATCGTCTCAAATAATATTTTTGACGAATTAATTACGTCACTAATTATTTTGAATAATTAATGACAAAATATAATTTTGTCAATGTTTTTTTTCATGACTTTGAATATCGTATCGTCACCAAAACTTTATGTGACACAATATTAATTTTTGTCACGAGAGTAATCAAATGATGACGAAAACATATATTTTTATTGACGAAATAAAATTTTGTCATGGAAAACAAAACTTACGGTGACAAAATAAAATTTTGTCACTAAATTTATATATTTAGTGACGAAAATTCAATTTGTTACTTTTAATTGATAATTCATGACGAATTTTGTGTCGTCGCGAAAATAATCATCAGGAAATGTGTCATTTGTTGTAGTGAATACTGAAATCGTCGAAACTATACGAAAAGTAGAGAGGTCAACATCCACCCTCAATAAACTAAGCTTATCTCACCTAATATAATTAAACACGCCATTAATTATGAAAGTTCTCGCACGTTGTTTTCAGCTTTAGAAATCCTCGTTTTGTTGATCTACTTTCTTTCTTTCCTCGTCACTTTTTCTGTCTTTTTCTTTCAATTTTTTTTATTTCAAAATACAATTATTTTGTATTTTCACATAATCAATCAAATATTATACTACTATTGGATTAATTTTTTTTATTTTTGGCACAAACTCTAACCAACTCATCCTTCACATGGATGAACCCTTCTTCCTCCTCTGCCTTCATCGCCTTCCGAAAATACTCGACTCTAACCCTTAACCTTTCCCCGTTCGGACCAAACACCTCATCGATCGCTTTCGCTATCTCCCCTCCGTCAAACTCACCCCCCGCCCCCCTCATCGCCTCCACCCCCACCCCCGCCTCCACCACCACCCTACAGTTGACCGGCTGGTCAACCTTCAGCGGCACCCCTAAAATCGGCACCCCAAAATACACCCCCTCCATCACCGAACTCCACCCGCAATGACTCATGAACCCTCCGACACTCCGGTGGGCCAGAATCTCGCTCTGCGGGGCCCACCCTCTCAAGACCAACCCTTTACCACTCCTCTCGACACTTTCCACGAAACCCTCGTCCATCGAGGCCGATCTAACGACCCACACGAAGTCGACACGTGTCATCTTTAGCCCTTTCGCCACCTCGATCATCTCCCGTTCGGACAAGTAGTTCTCGCTCCCGAACGAGATGTATAGAGTCGAACACGGCCTCTTCCGATCCAACCACCTCGATATATCCGAGGTGTCGGGCCCCGGAGTGATCAAGGGGCCCGTCGGGACGATTCTTTTTCCGCAAAGCTCGGACAAGTGGTCCATGCATTTGCCCTCCATCCCTCTGAAGCTCTTGATAAGGACGATTTCGTTCGACGAGTCGAACATCCCGGAAAAGAAACCCTCGTCGTTGGCCTCGACGATCGACTCGCCATGCGAAACGAGGCTCCGTTTCTCGTGGGCCCGGAGGAAGATCTCCGGGCGAGGGAAAGCGTCGAGGCTCGAATGAGTTTGCGCGTGGAGGAAGAATGACGTGGCGGTCGAGCTGGACGTGACGAAGAGGACGGAAGGGATGCCGAGGGAGGCGGCGATCTTAGCCGACCATGGCTGGAAGCCGTCGTATATGAGCAAGTCGGGCTTTAGGGTTTCGATTATGTCGGTAAAAACGAGGGTCGACATTTGGAAGGAGCGCATTAGGGTTTGCATGAGATGGGGAGGGATGTTTTTGGTGGTGTGGAAGTTAGGGGGGAGGTCGGGGTGAGGCGGGAGGCGGAGCTCGACTAGCTCGATGCTCGTGTCGTCTTCGTCGAGGTGTTTTCGGACAGAGTCGAGGTTGATGGAGGTGGAGCAGAAGTGGATGTGGAAGGTTTTTGTGTGTGAGAGTTTTTTGGATAGCTCAAGGAAGGGGAAGATGTGGCCATGGGCTAACCATGGGAAAATGAGGGCTTTGAGCATGGTTGTTTTTGTGATTTGGATCAAGTTAGAGGGCTTGGTTTATATATATATATAGTGGCATGTAATTTAGGGTTAATTGCAAAAGAAGTCAACTTTGAGGACTTGGTTGCAATTTGAGTGAAATGTAGGGGTATGTAAGTGGATGTTAGGTTTGGGCTTATTACAAAAGAAGTCAAGTTTGAGGACTTGGTTGCAATTTGACTGAAATATAGGAGTACTAGTATGTAATAAGTGGATGTTGAATAGGATAATGTCACTGCCAAAAGAAGGTTTTCCTATATACTAGTATAATACTGTATTCAATGTCCCGTGATCAAAAAAATAATAAACAAATGAATAAAGGGAAAAATAGTAATATATGGAAATAATTAGGCACATGGGTTATAGGGTATGCCATATGAACACGACTCTTCCTATAGAAGGTTCTAATCTACCAGACCATATTTTCGAAGTAAGAAATAAATAACTAAAGTATCATAATTACTTCTGTTTAACATAAAATTGTGTAGTCAAGAGTATTAATTAAGTTTTTATTACAACAATTCAGACCTAAAATAAATCATTCTACTCTTTATATAAATAATTGTAAAGTATTAAAACAAAATATCATACGATCATAGAAAATATTTTTACAAAAATATTAAAGGTAAAAATATATTTTAAAAATAATAAATTTAATAAAATAAGTGAAAAGATAAATAATTAAAAGTATTAGTATTAAAAAAAGTAGGTGAAAAGATAAGTAATTAATAGCTTCCATCTCGATTACTGCTATATCATTACTTCGTTTGTTCAACCCTAAAAACTCTTTATAATAGTGTTTATCGTTCGTATGGAACTGTTGTGATACTTCCGAATCGAAACAGTTCGTCCGTTCGTTAGGTAATGTATTTGTAATTTATACGTATGTTTAGTTTAATTAATACGTACTTGTTCGTTTTCGTTTGAAGTATTTCTCCTGGTGTAGCATAAATTGACTCGATCGATGAAGCGGGGCCCAGGACGTCCTCCTTCTAATAAGACTAAAAATGTCGATCGTGCTGAGTTCTTCAAAGTGTTTCTTCCCCGTCTCTCTTCTCATCATCTCGTACGTATTACACTCAAATATTATTTATTTATTTATTTTATATTAACTTGATTAATTAATTTCAATATTTTAAATTTCATAGATGATTCCGCCGGATTTTACCGACTACTTCAACAGAATCATAAAACAAAAAGTGGTGCTGAAAGATTATCTCGGCAACACGTGGCAAGTCCACGTGGATTATAATCGAACCGGGGTGTTCCTCGGTCGTGGATGGAGGGCATTCGTCAAGCACCATGGATTGGGCCCTGCAGACTTCCTGGTTTTCAGACACGACGGCGGCTGCAAGTTTCTCGTCAAAATCTACGGTTCGAACGGGTGCAAGAAGCAGCCGAATGTTGCCCACGCGAAACGATTAAAAATCGAGCACGAGGGTTGCTCGCGAGGTAATCTGAAATTGTTAGAGAAGTAATCTGAAATCGTTAGATAAGTTTGACAACTTGACATTTATATTAATACAGTTAAAGAAATTGAGCAGTTTGACATTTATATTAGTGGGTCGAATATATTCTTCAATCTGATGTTTTGTTTGCTTCTCTAAGCGCAAGAAGCAGAGGGAGATGACCTCCCGAGAGGTCCGTACTTCTCGTCTTCTACCGGGAAATCAATAGTGAGTCGAACAACCGAACGAATTGTAAGTATCATGATCCTCGTTCGGTAGATGAGCTTCGAGTTTTTTTTGGTTTGCAGGAAATTCCGAATGAAGTGATCGAAGCTTATGATCTGAAATCGAAGCAAGAAATGGTTTTGCTCGACTCCAACGGGAAGGAGTGGCCGGTGAAAACCAATACGACAAAGGGTGGGAAGGAGAAGAGTGGGCACATGTACCTGGAAACGGGGTGGTCGGATTTCCAAGAAGCAAACAATGCCGCCAGTTCTAACGTCAGGTACATGTTCACATTCGGGGTGGAAAAATCGAGCACAGTCATCCTCGTTCGTCCGGTCTTACAGGGCCCACCCGATACCTAGTACGAGACCCGGGCGGGGCCCACCTTGTTTTTCCTCCTTGGGTGAAAGCTTGAATCTTTGTAGTTGTACCTGCAGGGTTTTCAAATGGGCTTCTGCATCATTTTGTTTCTTCCCAAAATGCCCTTGAACATCGAAATTTGTACTGCTATTCTTCGGGTGAAAGTTTGAATCTTTGTAGTTGTACCTGCAAGTTTTTCAAATTGGCTTCTGCAACATTTTGTTTCTTCTCAAAATGCCCTTTTTCCTCAGGTGAAAGCTTGAATCTTTGTAGTTGTACCTGCAAGTTTTTCGAATCGGCTTCTGCAACATTTTGTTTCTTCCCAAAATGCACTTGAACACAGAAATTTGTGCACTGTTTTTCCTCAGGTGAAAGCTTGAAACTTGTAGTTGTACCTGCAAGTTTTTCAAATGGCTTCTGCAACATTTTGTTTCTTCCTAAAATGCCCTTGAACACCGAAAAATTCATTGATGTTTTTGTACCCAAACATACATATGAAGAAGGCTGAAATAGCCAGGACCAAAATTACTCCAATTTAGCCGAGAAATCGACACATTCTTACAAGTCGGGACCATATAACTACACAAAATGTACCGAAGAGACTTTGGAAAATCGAAACCCAAACCAAGAGCAGTCTCCAAACTTTTGTTTCCCTGTTACAACAAAATCTACATACAAGAGATTACAAGGAAGCGAACCCTCTGAATCTCTCCGTTTTTTCGACAAAAAGAACAAAAAAAGAAAAATAAACCCCTCCACCATGACCTTGTGAACATGCTTCTGTAAACTTTTATACCCCTGAACGACAAATGAATTCATTCGATAGTACCATCAAAGCTTCCTGTCGCATTTCCCTTCTTCTTATCTCTCCAATTCTCTCCCCAAACCTTAGCCAATGCAACGGCTCTGTCCCTCTCCGCATCCCGCGCGTTCCTCGGTGTCTCTCGAGCCCGGCCCGCGCTGGCCGGGCTGTCCCTCTGAGAATCGGGCCGATCCAACTCATCCAAACCCTGTTTCGTACCGGACCCACCGCCCGTTTCTATCCTCCTCAGATCCCCCACACCTGCGTTGAACTCTCTGCCCGAGTCCCTCTTTCTAGAATCAGGCGAGTTCTTGAAAATGGAAGGGGATCCATAGTGGGACCCACGCCCGGGGTCGTCTAGCTCGTCCACTCCGTCGTATGTGTTTCTCCGCTCGTGCCTGTTGCGTCTAGGAGTAGACGATCCAGTTCTGTGATTGCTCTGCGAGTTTGGGTCGTAAGTTTGGGATGCTAAGTACGAGAGTGCAGTCACCACATCTCCGATCAGGGGTCGAGTGGCGGCTTGCTCCTGAAGGCACATGGCCGCCACAGCTAGGGCTTGATACAGCCCGCGCATGGGGTAGTGGCCTTGTAGCGAGGGGTCAGCCATTTTCGGGAACTTCCTTCGATCCTTGAAAAGAGGCCTCGCCTAAAATTTCGTAAAAACGAGGAATGTGAGAGCAGACTTATCACTTTTATTGTGCAAATCGAATGTCTTTTTTTTTTCAGTAGAAGGGTTATTTCAAAATTGCCCCTGATGTTTAGCTTTATTACAATAAAAATCGTAACTTTTATTTAGAAAGAATTGAGGGGTGTGAATGTAAAACAAAAGGTTAGGTCATGTCAGATATGTAATATTTAGAAAATTGAAAGAATTAGCTAAGCTAACGAAAAAGTTCAAAATGTAAGAAGATATAACCTCGAGGGTGGTTTATGTAATTTTTTAAACTTTAGCTGTTCTTTTCATTAGGCCAAACCTCAAGATTAAATATGGTTAACTTAACCAGATGATTTTGTAATTAGTCTAAACTTCAGGGGGGGGGGGGGGGGGGGGGGTAACATAAATATTTGTAATCATCTCTCGTATTATACCAAACACAACATATAACAAAAAAATGGCTTACTTACCCATGCCACAAGATTGTGCTCCCCCGCGCCTCGACTATTGTCAATAGCCCTCCGACCTGTAATGAGCTCAAGAAAGACGACTCCAAAACTATAAACATCGGATTTCAACGTGAGTTGACCGGTCATGGCGTATTCCGGAGCACAGTAACCATACGTCCCCATCACCCTAGTCGAGACGTGGGTTTTATCACCAACGGGCCCCAGTTTCGCGAGGCCGAAATCCGAAAGCTTGGGGAAGTAGCCCTCGTCTAGAAGGATATTGGAGGCTTTTAAGTCCCTGTATATGACGGGCGGGTTGGCCTTGTCGTGCAAATACTCTAATCCCTTTGCAGCACCGGCAGCTATCCTCATCCTCGTATTCCAGTCCAATGGTTCTTTGTCTGGTGGAAGATCTGTCATATATAAAACATGCATTAAAATGAGTATGAGCATCGATAAAGAAGAGATAAGTAATAAAAAACAGTTCTTTTCTTACCATGTAAATGGTCTTCCAGAGATCCCAAAGGCATGTACTCGTAAACAAGAAGACGTTGGTCCCCATCGGCACAATATCCAATCAAGTTTACGAGATTTGTATGGTGTAAAAGGCTAAGCATGAGAACCTCCACTAGAAATTCTCGATTCCCTTGAAGTCCATTCCGGTCGAGTTGTTTAACTGCAACTACCTGCATAAGTGAGCATTTTTCTGACAGTGACTCGGAATAAAAGTTATGGATGATTACAAGAACTACCCCTAAGTTTTAACTTAATTGTACTGTAAGAGAAGCTTATGTCAAAGGGGTATTTGCAATTAGGAAAGATTACTTTTTTTTTTTTGTAATTAGTATAGCCTCAAGTTAGGTTTGTGATTAGGTTCAAGGTTATTACAGAAAAATAAAATGACATGACGTAATTCGTTATTTGTTGATGTCATCAAATATTTTACAATTACACCCTCAACTTATCTAAATATCACAAATAGCTCCACATTTTCGTCTAAAAGTATTTAGAAAATGTAGAGGATGTAATTGTAAAATATCAGAAAAGTTGGGTTTATTCACAACATTCACGAAAGTTGAAGAATGCAACTATAAAAAAAACCATGATATCACAATTCCCGTAAGCTCCTCTGACGTCAATGGAAAATGTTAGTCGAATGTAAACCTCAACGTTGTTTTTGTAATTCTCAAAGTGAGTTGAGTCAGTTTTTAATTCGATCACACCTCAAGGGCAGCTTTTACAATTATCCCTATAATGTTTAATTCCTATAAGAGCATAGCCATCATTTCTAGAACAAATAATGCACCATAGAAAAGCTTAGTATTTCTCATTCCGAAAACCAAACACAGCGAAAGACATTTATCTGATAATTTTAATTTGTGATATTAACGAACCTGTCCCGTGCTTTCTAGAAGCCCTTTGTAAACCCGACCAAACCCACCTTCACCGAGCAAGCACTCGGGCTTGAAATTCTTTGTGGCTGTCGCAAGCTCACGAAAAGTAAACGTTTGTGCAGCAATATTAGCTGGCGGCTCTTTCGGTTGCCACGCTTCCTTTTTAAGATCGGTACTACTGCGATCCCTTGATTTATCTAAAGAACAACATAAGGGTAAAATACTAAGAGAGTAGAATACATGATACATTAAATAAATAAATAAATAAAGGCATGGTTGATAATGGCACAGAACAACCGTCTAAAAATAGGTGATAACAAAATACTACCTAGCCTTTATCACAAAAAGAACAGATTTTTCTTTTAAACTACAACCAACTCTCAAATCTTTTTACATATTGAACGACAAATATTAAGCTAAAGCTCCCGGGCAGTTCTTGAAATTATCCCAAACACTTGAGCATTGTCATAACTAGTATCAGTGCACTCTTCCACTTTCCCGATAGAGGATGAACACTAATATATAGGTTTCGGATAATTAATCTATTCCATGGTCAAAATACATCTCAAACGCCTCCAATCGAATGAAGACTTATACAAAGTGTCGAGGAACAAAACTAGTGAAACAAATCATCAATAAACCGGGGAAACGAAAAAAACACTCAAAGAACCACAGATCAAGAAAAAACATCAGATCTCCCACTCATGCCATCCCAATAGACAATCAAATCAATAAATAACAACTCAAATTCAAGACATTTCACCCACACATGAAAAATAATGCTAAATTAAATCGATATTCCCACACACAAAAAATGGAGATTTTTTTTGCATAAATCATGTACCTGAATTCACCCTATTCACATGGCCATTAGAATGAGCAGCTGAATTCTCTTTGAAAGACTCTTTTTTGGCTACTTGCTTCACTCCATTACTGCTGATATTACCATTCCCTTCCTTCTTTGATGATCCGAAACAGGGGAAACACCCACCCATCTCACAAACTCAAAAGAAAAGAAATAAACCCTTCTGAAAAAAAGGAAAAAAACAATAAAAAAAATATAAGAACCCTATTTATATATCTATGTAAATTTCAAGATTTTCAGCGTCGGTTGCGTTTCCACTTTTCTCATCTTTTCAAAGCAGCCCATCTCGTAAAAATCCAATCTTTGAGCTTCTTTATAGATCAGTACACTGTCGATTTTGTTTTATTTTTTTCTTTGAATAAAAACAGATCAACAAATCGAAGAAAATCTTGATTCTCCAAGAGGAGGGTGAAGAAAGAGGAAGGAGCTGAGCAAGAAGAAGAAAACAATAATAAATGATTTTATTTATTTTTGGAAAAAATAAGTATAAATTAAAATTAAGGGTATGTGTGTGTGGATTTTTAAAAGGAATATGGTGGTGGTGAAAGTCAAAAAAGCAAGAATTATCTCTTTTGTGTGTGTTGGTTTTTAAAGTTTGTAAAAAGCATAGAATTAGGTGAGTATCTTGTTTATTGTTGTGGTAATTAATCAAATATTATTAAAATATTTGGATTACATTGATGCAATTGAATATTTGAAATTTTGGAGTAGAATATTTTGATTTAATTACACCATTACACTAAAGAATAGTGACCATATTTTTATTTATATTTGTGTACTTTCTTTTTCAAATCTAACTAGTATTTTAAACAAAAAAATACTATTTTTTCATTTAAAAAAATATATATATTTGAAAATTGTAAGACTATTTGATAAATATATTTAAAATAAATGTTAAATAATGTAAAAATACTTATAAAAATTTATAGTGGTTGAAAATTATTTGTCAATACAACAAAAAAATGTAATATACTAGTATTTTTACTTCAATTATAAATTACAAAATTAAATATGAATACTATTTTTGAGACATACATAATACTATATCATTAACAGACCAACTTATACAAAATTACTTATCTCAAATTATAATTAAATAAATTTCTTGATAAATACAACTTTAATTTTATTTTTTACTAGCATGCTTTTAGTACTTACCTATCACTCTATGATTTGACAATTTTTTGTTTAGCAAAATAATAATATTGACTTTGTAAGAATATTGACCATTTTCTTGTAGTTCATTTAATTATTATTTTTATCAGTTTGTACTCTAGAACTTTTAGATTACTTTTGTTTCAAGATCAATCAAATCATGGAATTCAGTTTTAACTTTAAAAGGTTGTAAATATAATTTCGTGTATGTAATTATTAAGGATTAGTTCAAATAATCAAAATAATGGTATTTTAAGATTTTGGAACAATTTGATTTTCAAAATTATTCTCCACAATTATTATTGCAAGAAAACAAAATTGTTTAAATATTAACCGGTCAATTATTAGAACGTCAACATATTATATTGAAAAGTATTTGTAATTCACAAGAGTAAAAAATAAAGAGTCAATAAAAAAACACATCTAAAAGTTATTTCAAGAAAAAAAAAGTCAAAAGCAACCTAAAATTAAGGGTTTATGTTTTGTGAATAATTTATTTTTATTTGTTATTGCAAATAAATTCAACACAAATAAATATTAAAGTATTAATAAATTTATAATAAAGAAAATATAAGTCGGACATGTGAATCACAACACAAATCGAACATTCCAATTTAATATCAAGACTATGTATTTATGTTACATATATATAATATTATGACTATGATTAATTTATATGTTTGAGTTTGACCTTTAGTTGCCTAACTAATTATTTAGGAATTTTTGGTGCGTGAATAGATCATAGTTGGACCGTCGCCTAACTATATATTAACTCATTGTGTGACAATTTTTACGGAAAAAAGTACTACATGCATTTAATTACTATTTAAACTTCTTTTTTTTTCCTCAAGTTAATCTATAAATTATCCTTTTTATTTGATCCATTTGTGTTCTATATTCGAAGTTATAACTGGATCTGATCATTAAAAAGAATCGATTCAATACATTTCGTATGTATTCTCAAGTACTGTATTGAATTTGAATCAAATTTCGGATCAACCTATATTGATCGACTGCCTCAACACTAATCATCTCGACTATCCCATGCAAAAAATACGTCGAAGCGAATTAGCTCATGCCGTTTGAAATGTACAACCGATAGCTCGAATCGATTATTGATCCACTTGAAACATAACAACCATCTTTCATCAAAAGAACAAGTTGAACAACTCTGAGTAAGCAAAGAAAAGATTTTTATGGGAATATTCTCAATTTCTAATGGCTATTTAGTGTCTTCAAAGGTCAGATTCATGGGAATAAAAGCATGCTTTGTAAGAGAAAGAGAATATATTCATTTCATTTACTAATGAAATTAGTGTGACGTCATCATCATCTTGCAAAATCATCACACTTTTAGTTCTGTTGCATTTCATCTGGATAGCTCAGAATCTCAGCACACTTTTTTCTATTTTTTTGGATGAGTTAGAATCCCCCCAAAAAAAATGATCTTTTCGTGTCGGGACATAAATCGGTCTAAACGTCGAGAGCCCGCCTCGGATGATAAACGAACAGGTCGAGAATCGGAGCAGGTTGAGACAATTATACAAGGAAAACAATTTTATTGCTTCCCAGAGCAAAGCAGAGTTAGTACAATAGCTAATGAAAACTCTTAAGCTATTTTTTTTTTTCAGAAAAAAGGAAAAAAAAAAAAGAGACAAATATATATAAGTGCTAAAGCCACAAGGCTCCTGCATCTATCAGCATCTTCTTGAGTGAGCCATTGAGCTGATGTGTCATCACGGTATTGGCCGAGCCCACGAGCTTCCCGCCGATGAACACGGCCGGCACAGCAGGCCCGCAGCCCAGTTTCGTGAGGGCCCACTCGATCTCTTTCCCCCTCGAGTCCTCGTCGACCTCGTGGATCAGAGGGCTCACCCCTTGCTCGTAAAAAAGTCTCTTGATCGCATGGCACATGCAGCACGAGCTCTTGCTGAAGATCACCACCGCTTTCTGAGACGAGATTTTCGCTACTCGGTCCATTTTTCTTCTTTCTCTTAAATGTGATATGAAAGGAAACTCAGAAGGAATTGCTGTGTTTGGTGATGAGGCTTTCAAGGGATTGTGTATTTATAGAGGGGTTTGAATTTGAACAATACTGGAAAAGGGTGATTTCTAAAACTGCCCCTGAAGTTTAGAATAATTACAAAAAGAACCCATGATTCCACACATCAGTACTTATAGTGGTCAAAATCCAATTTTCATGGGGTCAAAACTGCTATTTCTCAAAGTAATGGGACCAGTTTGCAATTAGGGACAACTTGCGGATAAAAAGCTTCTCGCTCGATGTCAACTTTGATATTCGGAGACAACGATAGACGAGAATCAGAATGAAATTTTGACTACACATAAGGCACACAAAATATTGCATCAGCTTATTGAGAAACTATATGCAAGAAAAAATAAAGTGCTTTGGGACAGTGATGCAAAGTGATCCATTTGTAAGAGTGGATCACATAGAATAAAACTGAGTCACTATATTCAAAGCTCGACTCATGGATTCACCTCGATCGGTAAAAATCGAGTAAAAATAACAAGTTGTTCGTGCTCGGTAGAAATAATCAAAACCAAGTAGTGTATTATTAATGTCAAGTAAAAACATTCAAGTTTACATTTAACGAAAATAAAAAACAAGGCAGTATGAAATGTTCGTATATCAATGCTTTTCCACAACAAAGCCCCGATACAGGAAAATGGAGCAAGAAACAACGACCTTCTCATTCGTTCCCTATTTCAATATGGAGATGTTCTCACTTCTTGCCACGACTAAGGAACGAACGAGAGGCATAAATACAGTAACAATAAGGGTGGTGAATAGAGAAAAGAAGCTTCAAAATCTCGAGCAGAATTACCTGGACAGGAGAGAGGTCTGTTTGGGTTCTTTTGAATAGCTGACATTGACTGGTCAACTCGACGATGCTGAGTTCGACTGAGGAGCATGCGAGTGCCCACTTTTCGAGTAAATCACACCGACAGAAGTGCTTGAACTGGTTACAGAAGATTTCATCTGCGATGAGAAAGTGTCATTTACGTGCCCAGAAAAGAGTTCGGCCCTCAAGTCCGATGACGAGGACGACGGTGCCAGGGTGGCGCTCGTGGACCCCACCGGGTAAGGAGCAACTGGCATATCAGTAAGAGACGACGCGGATGGGCTGTAACTCAAAGTCCCGACTGGGTGATCGAATTTGCACGAGAGCCCGTACCTGCATTCCCCGCTTTGAGCATAGTGAGAACAAACTGGAGTGCCCTGAAAACAAGGCAGAAATTTATCAATAACATCAGGAATGAAAAAAACGACAAACGAAATAAATAAATATATAATCTTTACAGAAGTAACTTCAGAATATTACCGGGCGTAGTGGGAGACGCATAGAACTAAGCGAACTCAACTCCCGTGGATGATCGTATTTACACGAAGGGCCGAATTTACAATATCCGGTCCTCAAGTAAAATTGGCACTCCCTGTGGCTGCTGCTTGAGGAAGCAATAGAAACGTACGGTCCTGTGTATGAATTCGGTGAAGGAGATAACTGTGTTATTCCATAAACTGGAATAGGTGGAGTGTTCGGAGAGGCCATGGCTGCCTGCACCATGTATGCTTCTATAAGTATCATATAAACACACGAAAGTCGAAAACAGGTTCAAGCTATACCTACCGGATAAGGAGTCCATCCAGGAACAGGAACGACTAATGGAGGAAAAATCACGGGCCCATAATTTCCAGGGAGATAGGAGCCCGGATGAGTGTTGGGCCTATCAACGGGCCAGTTCCCGGGAACTAGCCCGTATTGTTGAGAGGATTGCACAGTTGGATAAAGTGTATGGGTAGGCATAGGTGCTGGAGAAGGTAAACCAGGTACAGGTGGAGAAGCTTGCACTCCAGCCGGTTCAGGATGGTGGAATTTACATGTCAGCCCGAACTTGCATTGCCTCGTTTTGATATAATGCAAGCATTCCTTTTCTCCCTACAACCAAACGAAAACCATAAACTACTCGACTTTCAATCTTTTAAAAAAAGGATCTTTTTGAAAAACCCATTTATGTTATATCATAAGTTTCCCTGAATGCATGGAATTTGTAAAATTAGAAACTACTAATAATTAGAGAATATCTGAAATTTTGAACTAGTACAGACTACAGAGTAGTGTTTTGTTTTTTTAACTAATCAAAAATATTAAATCGGAAGTGAAGTGGCAGACCGGTTTCAATGGATATCCGTAGAAGTTGAGAGTGATTGGAGCTGAAGATCCAACCCCATACTTTGGATGGTGGTACTTGCAGGAACCACCAAATTTACACGTTCCCATCCGCATGTAGTACTGCAAATTCAGTCCAAAGGGAAAGGATTTTGAGCAAAGGCATAGTTTTCATCCGTACACGAATTCTACAACTCGAAAATTAAGAAAACAAATTTTGGTCTTGATAGCAGAATGCCTTATGCAGTTATACTGATACGATCGAAAGATTTAACATAGTTAAAGAAGATCGCTTATTTTACCTTAATATGTATATACAAGGAAACACATTGGCAATGTAATTACTTTGGTGAAAAAGGATGAATTCACCAAAAGAAAGTCGTTTGCAGTGACAAAAATCTTTTTTTGAAAAAACACTGTAATTAAGGAGGGTGCTTGTTAGCTTTCAAGATACGATGAGAAGAACCAATAGAAAAAAGACAAATCAGGCAGGTCGATTTTCGAAACCCCGACATCAACCACTAAACGAAATCTTGCATTAATTAATTCATTATACTCAAGTAGAAAGAATGATACACATATAGATTTCAAAAGGAGAAACAAAACCAGAAACAAGAAGACAAAGCGTTGTGAATCACCAAGAACTTTTCTGTATCCCAAAATAGGAAACGAAAACAGGATGCGGACGAATTGCATAATGTACACGACCGAGACAAAAGAATTTCGGCATAATTCAAAGAGCCATCCAGAATAAGTGATCATATTGTATCATACACACACACACACACATATATTATACACAGAGAACAATTGTATACCTGACATACGGGTTGACCAACGCGCACTGGATAGTCAACACCGCTCGTCCTCAAAGACCCCATTGCCTGCAATCAGGTCAAAAAATAGTGATCGGGTCATTACACGCTTACCTAAGCCATGAGATTGCAACAAACCCCCCCCCCCCCCCCCCCCCCCCCCCCCCTATCGACGCGATAATCAACCTTAAAAACTACTACTACACAACAAGAAAGACTACTTTTCAATGTATGATCATCCAAAATTCCAATTTATTTTTATATCCAAATATTCAATTCTAAATGTCCCACAAAAAAAATGTAAAACACTAAATCTGCACAAACCCATTGAACAGTGAAGCTCGAAAGATTGGATTTTTATTTTTCTTTACCGAAGTACGATCGCGGGGGTGATTGAACCGGCACCGATCGCCGTACCCGCACAATCCAGTTCTCATGTAATAGGTACAATCGGGATCTTCGGGCCGCTCCGGGTAAGATTCGAGCCCGCCTTCGAGGCCCAATTGCCACGTAGGCTCTGCATTTCAAAAAAAAAGAAGAAACTTTCAGGCTAAAAAGTCTACAAAATTTGACCGAAATTCACAACTCGCCTTCTAGCCCGGTTTCGCCGCCCGGCGCCGCCCATTCCCCCACCGGATCCGCCGGCGTCGCTTCCATTTCCTGGGTTCCGCTAGACCTCTCCATAAACACAAATATATACACACACGATTGAAATACGTGTGTGTAACTGACTGTGTATGTATATGTATGTATATACGAAAATGAACTCAGTTCCGAGCTCGATTGTGCGACTGTGGAGGTTTAATCGACATGGATTTGATGGTTTTAGAGAGAGAGAAAAACAGAGGTTTTTTCTTCCTCCTACACTCGCAGATTATATATTTATTTATTTTTTATTTATTTTGTTTACACACTCGATGTGTGTGTTTCTTTGCACTTTTTACGCGTTTTTTTTGATAAATTATTTTTTTTATTTCGCTTTTTGGCTCTTTTTGTTGAGGATATTTCTTTTAAAATAATAAGAAAAAAATGTCAGATTAAGAAGTTTATATTTTTTGGCGCGCCTACCTAACTGCCGGTGTGGTTAGACTTAGGGCGTCGGCAGCTTAAATTTAATCGTTGTTGAAATAAAAAATGTGTTAAAATTAATTTAAAATTAAATTTAGTCGTTTTTTGAAAGTCGAATTTAGGACTTTTTTATTTTTTTTAAATATTTATACAATATTAGTGAATCAAATATATATTTTTTAATGAAATTTATGTTGTGTGGGTAACAAATTAAATTTGGAAGAAAATGTTAAAGAGTATATATTTTAAGTTTTTTATTTGATTTTCCTCTTTATATAAGCCACATTGTCCGTATGTGATAAAATTCATTTTGCACCCATCATTTACTTTATCAATTCGTCATGCTTGTCCCCCATCGGAAACTTTATCAATACGTCATGCTTACAATAATTTTACATTATTACTATGTCATCTATTTCATTAATTTTGTTTATAATTTTAAAATCATTAATTTGCTTTTTTATGGTAATAGCGAATTGCATAAAAGAAAACAAAAAAGTACAAATAATTATTTATTAATAACATTAACGAATTTCACTGCACATCTTTTAATTATATTTATAAAAATAATTATAATAATAATATATTAGAAATTATACTGGTCTCTAATATACATAGTAGACTTTAAAGCTTCGAGAGCTTTATTATTAAGTTAATTATAAACGTGTAAATAATTTAATAAAATAGTCAATTATATATGTTCATTGAACCGTAAGTAAGAGTAATTTTTACCGTCACGTTAACATGATTAAAAACATTTTAATATGAAGAAGAAAATCGCTCAGCGTGGTGACTTTTATATAACGATTTATCTATTTATCTATACATATATAATTTTAGGATCCACTAATGCCACGTGGACTAGAAAAGTAATAATAATATTATGTTCACACTATAAATTATAAATAAAAAAATTATAAATTCTAAATAATAATATTATTAAGCATATTTAAATTATATATAAATTCTAAATAGTAATTTAAAATTATATATTTTTAGTAATAATAATTAATCATAATTTTAAATATATACGTTTTTATTTTTTTTTCTCAAAATTCTTTTATTATTCCATTAATATTAATTTAATTCCAATTAATCTGTATCTCATAAAAAATCAATTTTCTCTTATTTCTCATAAAAAATTGATTAAACTTTTTAGTTATATTATTTTCTGTAAATTTTTTATTTTTCTAAACATTGAATTGATTATACGTTCATTTATTTATTCATTCTTTTTCCTCGATTTTTTTTTTATTTTATGTATTAATTATTTTTTTTCGCAGATTCCAAAATCAAATCGTCGAGATATTAAATATGTTCGACTAGATTTTTTTTTAATTTTTAGTTTATCCCCTAATTTAATTATGTAAAATTTGTTTTGCAGGTTACTCTAGGTTATATTAATATAATAATTGCATGTCATCTCATCCCCTCCATGTTCACCAAGTAAATTCAATTTATTTTTTATTTTTATTTATTTTCTTAATTTATAATTTCTATTTTTTATTTTCAATTAATTTTGATTTTCCCTCCACCTATGCTGGATGCGTTTGACACTGGAATGCATAGACGAGAAAGCGGAATGCAGAGACTAGATACTCCTCTCTCACCAGATCTCCTCAATCAGGTAGGATGTAAATCATTCAATTTATTTTATATTTTTATTTATTTTCTAACTTTATAATTTCTATTTTTTTATTTTCAATTAATTTTGATTTTCCCTCCACCTATGCTGGATGCGTTTGACACTCGAGGAATGCAGAGACGAGAAAGCGGAATGCAGAGACTAGATATTCCTCTCTCACCAGATCTCCTCAATCAGGTAGGATATAAATCGAGGGATGTGCTCGAGTAAAAGACAAATGTGGGAGATAGCCAATTGGACTAATTTCAGTACTAACTTTATAATATTTAAATGACTTTATAATATTTAAATGAAAACTCTCTCACCAGATCTCCTCAATCGGGTAGGATGTAAATCGAGGGATGTCAGAGACGAAAAAGCGGAATGCAGAGAGTAGATACTCCTCTCTCACCAGATCTCCTCAATCAGGTAGGATGTAAATCGAGGGATGTGCTCGAGTAACAGACAAATGTCGGGTAGGATGTAAATCGAGGGATGTCAGAGACGAGAAAGCGGAATGCAGAGACTAGATACTCCTCTCTCACCAGATCTCCTCAATCAGGTAAGATGTAAATCGAGGGATGTGCTCGAGTAACAGACAAATGTGTGAGATAACCAATTGGACTAATCTCAGTACTAACTTTATAATATTTAAATGACTTTATAATATTTAAATGAAAACTCTCTCACCAGATCTTCTCAATCGGGTAGGATGTAAATCGAGGGATGTGCAATCTCAGTACTAACTTTATAATATTTAAATGACTTTATAATATTTAAATGAAAACTCTCTCACCAGATCTTCTCAATCGGGTAGGATGTAAATGGATGTGCTCGAGTAACAGACAAATGTGGGAGAGAGCCAATAGGTCTAATCCCAGTACTAACTTTATAATATTTAAATGAAAATATAGGTCTAATCCCAGTACTAACTTTATAATATTTAAATGAAAATTTGTCATATCCGAGAGTTCGCGCGAGCCAATAGGTCTAATCCCAGTACTAACTTTATAATATTTAAATGAAAATATAGGTCTAATCCCAGTACTAACTTTATAATATTTAAATGAAAATTTGTCATATCCGAGAGTTCGCGCCAATAGGTCTAATCCCAGTACTAATTTTATAATATTTAAATGAAAATTTGTCATATCCGAGATTCGAACTGTGCGTCGCTGAAAAATTACACCAACATCACCACAGACCTTACCATTCGGCTATACCCAAAAAGCTATACTATAAATTATATCAAACAGGCGTAATCTTTCGGCTATACCCAAAAAGCTATACTATAAATTATATCAAACAGGCGTAATCTTTCGGCTATACCCAAAAAGCTATACTATAAATTATATCAAACAGGCGTAATCTTTGAAAATAATAAAAATTTCATAATTGAGATAACGGTTAATAATGAGATTAATACGAGTTTACAAATTTAATGGAGGAGTTTGATTATTAAATAAAATAATTTATTAGACTATTAATAAATTTTTGGTAAAATACGTTGGAGATTAAATAAAATTTTAGATTATTTCAATCAAATAAATCACGTGCATCGCACGGGCAGATACTAGTTTATTTAATTACATGTGTTCAACGAGATTATAAAAACAAGAGATTTAACGCAGATGTTTTGATTAATAAGCCCTTGAAAAAAGCCCATTTCGTGTTTGGGCCCTAAATGCCCAAATCTTAATTAATAGGATCCACAAAGCCCATATAATGTCACTAACTTTTTTTTCCATTTTCAACCCATCAAACTTCTTTATTTACATCAAATTAAAATATTAATTTTATTTGTTATTTTATCAAAAATACAAAACAAATTATTCTAAATCACGTGACAAAAATTTGTACGAAAACAGAAAATAATCAAGTTTTGAATCGACTTCTACATATTAAAGATAATTTTGACTGAATAGTAAAATAGGAGTAATTTTATATTTGGGTCAAATGTCATAAATGTATAATATTACATGGAAAGGCCTTAAAAATAGTAAATAATCTCAATAATGTGTATAAATAATCATGTATATTTTTATAGATTTTAAAATTTTTGTTTTTTATAATTCAATATTTTTATAAAAATATTTATATACAATATAATTTAATAATTCAATTTTCTTAACAAATTTTATATTTTTGTTCTATTATTTCAAAAATATATTCACACTTCACAAGAAACAACTTCCTCACCCTAGCAAGTAGCAATTCAGCAATTGGGTCAAAAACATAATTCCACATCACAAAGGGACTGAAACGAAAGACTCACGAAACTACAGGGACCAAAGTGCAATTACGTAACCCTTTGAAAAATCAAAAATCCCGAACGCATATACAAACGCAAAGAGCAGAGTTTCGCGGTTATTACTTCCCAAAAAAATAAATAAAAAACAAAAAAAATTCCATTCTTCGTCCCAGCTTTCCCTCTCTCTCTAAAACACTACTCTTTCTCTCTCTAGCCGCGCGCTGCAAATTATCGGAATCTCATCCCGCCGCCACGAATTTCGCATCTGAAGCGTTCTGCAATGCCGGTGAACTGAAATTGCTCAAAAGGTAACGAAGAAAAAAGGGGCGTTTTCCCTTACCCCTGAAAATTTCATTTTGGATGCTTATTCTCGTTTTTAACGATTTGAAATTTGTGCCTTCAGATATTTGGACTTTAAAAAGTTTGTTTTTTTCTTCAATTAATTTTAGTTTAGTTTATTATTGTTGATCAATGGCACCTTTTTTTTTTTGATTTTTTGTTTTCGTTTTTTTTGGGTGAGATTTTTTTTTGTAAATTTGTTGTGTTTTCTGTCTAATTTTTGACGAGTGGATCGTAAATCTCATTCTGTGTGAGTTTAGTTTCGGTGGAGGATTGTGAAGGTTGTTGATCGAGTATCCGAAGTATTTTAAATTTGGGATTTTGATGAGTAATTTTTAGCTTCGTGGTACTGAATAAACTATGAGTGTGCGTTTGACCTGTTTGCGCGCTGCTGAATGGTTGATATAAACTCGGCCCGTTTTTTTTCTTTTTCTTCAGTTATTCCCAAAATACCGATAATCGTAACGTTCACCGGATTTTTCTGATTCTTAGGGTTTTGAATTTGATAATGACATTCTATGGCAGATATTGCTTTTGTTTGCTCGTCTCACTTGGTATTAATTAAATAAATTTTGGATCTAATTTTAGATGTGGAAGCTGGATTTAATAGAAAAAATTCCCTTTTTTGTTTTTCTGTGCGTTTCCTACATTCATGGTGGTAATAGAAAACTTCTGGATGTAAATTCAGCTGGTGTGGTCCAATATTATAAATTTTCGTAGTTTCATACACATGTGATTAGGGGTTTTAGGTTTTTGCATTTGTTGAAAGCTTACCTTTGTTATTTTTTTTCTTTCTATAATCTATTACTTATTTTTTGGTTTTTTGTTTAGTTGATTATGGCACCAACAAGAAAATCCAGAAGTGTGAATAGGAAGTATATCAACGAAGTTTCTCCTAGCAAAGATGGCGATAGTGCTAAAAGAAGCAACAACAGGGTCAGTTTTTCCTGGGGAATAACCTACCATAATTCTTTATTTACGTCTTTAATTTTCATAATATTCTCAAAATTGTTAATGAAGTGCCTTGCATCATTTTATTATGGTATAAAATTTCTTGATTTTTGCTGCCTTATAAAGATACAGGGAATATCTTTGAATTCTCATTTTTGCCGGTCATTTCAGACAGACATTCTGCTTATTGATTACTAGGAAGTCATTTTGAGAACTCTACAACTAGATTTTTATTACTGGGGCTTGTTCTCCAATTAAGCTAAATAAGGTTCAATGTTTGACAATCACAACGAAGTTCATCTGTAAATTATGGAGACATTCGCTTATTTGTGTACTAATATGTTTTTTCATTTGTCTATTCATGCAATTCAGCTAGCGATGTTTTTGTTAATCAATTCATGCGGGGTATTATATGCTGGTCATATGTAGACTAATATTTTTGTTTGATTAATATGCATGTAGTTCAGTCTAGTAAAGTCGTGAGTTCATATATAAGGATGCATGTTATACCCCGAAAATAGTAGTATACTCCCCCTCCCCTGAGATTTTTTACAGCTATTTGTAGTCCATTTTTTGTTCCTTGATATAATTCTATATTTTTCCTTCTTCACATTTTCCATTATAGAAGGAAAAAAATTGAAGTTTTATGTAGCTGAAAGAACTGCTTGTTATGCATATTTTCATCAATTATTGACCTAATTGTCTCCTCTTCCATTTATCAGAAAAGAAAGTTGAGTGACATGCTTGGGTCTCGATGGGCATTGGAAGAGCTGACTCGTTTTTATGATGCTTACCGTAAGTATGGTAAAGATTGGAAAAAGGTCAGTTCAACTCTATGTTAAGCCAATTGTCGAAGAGTTGAGTGCATGAATGGCGAACAATGTCTTCCCTAATAATGTCCTTTATACTGTAATGCCTATATTTTGATAATCATAAAATGACAAGCAGCGTTATGTTAGAAGTGACTGTTGTCCTGAATAAATCTGGGATAATCCTACTTTATGAAGTATTTAGTTTGCTCTTCAGCTCTTGTGGCTTATCTATGGTTACAGGTTGCCGGTGCTGTGAGAAATCGAACTCCGGAAATGGTGGAGGCCATTTTCACAATGAATAGGGTATGTTTTTCACCTATCGATAGGTTATTGTTACTTCATAAATCCACTTCATGCCTAAAAGGTACTTTCTACATGGTCTAAGAATAAGTTGATTTTAGTATAAATTAACTTCACTTATAAAGATCCATTTGCAATTAAATCTAGAACCTTAGAATGTTCACATTAGACAAGCTTATTTATTGCATATCTTTCGTTGTAATAATTGTGAAAGTTATGCAATAATTTTTGACAACCATCAGTTGCAGAAAAGTGAGATGGATATTATGTAGGTAGTGTCTTTTGCATCTTAGGGAGACAGTAGGTCTTTGGAGGACTATACTGGACAATCTGTTTCATAAATACCATGACATTTTGGTTCTGGTTATATAAATGATTCGATTTCTGCTGATATTGGCTTGATAACGAAATTATTCATTCTGAAATAATAGATGGCGCCCATTTTGTAATGAACAAAGATGTATAATAACTATAAAGTTTCAGTATAAATGTATAATCCACACGGTCAACATTACTACAGAATTTGTGTCTCTATATGAGTGCTATGTTAGACCAAAATGACACTAAAATAAACTCTGGAATTTGCAAGTGTCACACCAAAGAACACCTAAATAAGGCCACACATGTCATTCTTCAACTATAAATTGTGTGTTAATAAATTTTGAACTTTTTAATTTCAGGCATACTTATCTCTTCCACATGGAACTGCTTCTTCAGATGGGCTTATTGCTATGATGACTGATCATTACAGTAATTTGGTGAGTATTTATTTCTGGCAGAATACTGAAGATTTAGAAACAAAGGTCTGCAGTGAATTCATATCATGAATCCCTAAATAGTTCTTTAGAATTTTTCTGTAAGAAATTGAGGTGAAAAAGCAGCTAGGAAATGTTTTTTACTTCATATTTTAATGCTCCATGTCCTGTGCATGTGCATTCAATCTATCTCTGCAGAATCTCATTTTTTGTTTTCCTATAGTAAAATATAAAGTTCCAATTATAAGGCATCACTTATTGTGTATGTTGTATTTTTGTTTGAATTGTAATCATGCTCTTATTTTAATGTGTTTCCATTCTAAGTCGCGTTGATCTTCGCTTGACAGGGAGGAAGTGACAGTGGACGAGAAAGCAACGATGGAGCAGGCCCATCTCGAAAGACTCAGAAGCGTGTTCGTGGAAAAGTCGTTCCCACTGCCTCTAAAGCACCTGCTGATCTACTTGGTTCAAATACGCAGATTCTTGCGTCAGATTACGGTTTCCTGTCATCTTTGAAGAAGAAACGCTCAGGCGGTACGTTCGAAACAAAAGTAACTCAAACTTGGAATGTGAATGGTTTCGTTTATTATCCCTCTTGCTGTACAATTGTCTGACCCTTGTGTCTTTGCTGTGTGGATTCTGTATCATTTATATCTTGACTACCTAGGTGTGAGGTTAGGCACTAGGTACATACTAATAATAAGCAACACTTCAAAATGCATTAGTATATATGTTTGGAGTTTTTCTAATATGTTTTACATGCCTTTTCTTATTTATAAATTGTACCTGAATAACCTTTTGTGTATGCATTAGAAAGTTTCTGGATATCACTTAGTTGTTTGTAGCCAAGGCCCAAGTTGGCCCATGAGATGGCATACATTTCCACACTGTGCGCTATTTTCCCTTTCTGCAATTGATACTTTTAGTATCTGTTTCAGATATTAGAAGAGAATAAATATTTATACTTTAACTGAACTCAAAACATGATGTCATTCAGGTGTCTCATCTATTTTTATTTTATTTATTTATATAGGAAGCCGACCTTGCCCTGTTGGGAAAAGGACCCCAAGGTTCCCCGTATCATTTTCATATGAAAATTCTAATGGGGAGAGATTTGTTTCTCCTACAAGGCAAGGCTTGAAACTAAACGCTAATGCTAATGATGATGAAGTAGCTCATGAAATAGCTAAAGCTTTGGCAGAGGCATCACAAAGGGTTGCTTCTCCCCAGATTTCTCTAACACCAAGTAGAAAACTTGAAAGATTTAAGTCATCCCCATCTAGGCATGTTCAAAGAAAGGTACTGGAATGGTTGATTTATAGTTTTCAGTCTGAAAAAAATACCTTTTTAGTGAATGATAGTTGATATAATATTTTTTTGGTGAACTGGCTTTTGAAATGAGATTGAGTAAATGTCTTACCTTATGTTGTTAAAGTTTAATGGCAATTGATGTGTGTTTTGTAAGAAAAAAAAATGGTGATTGAATGTGAGTGGTGGTTTAAGAGTTGAGTGAATAAGTACAATTTTTTTTCCTCTACAATATCATGTGTTGGGACAAAGTTCTATAAGCAAGCACTGCCTATTGGCTCAGCTTGTTTTCAGACGCATCATTCCACCCATCTTATAGACCTGTTCTTGGGTTATTTAGCATTCTCTTGAAGAAGATTTAGAAGGAAGCACAGACACCGACAATGGTGAGTTGCCTAGGAATAAATCTTCTATGATGGGTTCTTTAAGCACTGGCACATTGAGAAAAAAGGCAAGAAACCCTGATGGGAAGAAGTTTGAAGTTGATAATAACAGTGAGAACCATTTGGATGACATCAAGGGAGAGTGTAGTGGAACAGAAGAAGACACCAAAATTTTTAGTCACAGTCAGAAAAAGAAGAGCAAAAAGGTTTTGTTTAGAAAAGGTATGGAAGATCTTGTAATTTCCTCTGTATCATGTTCCAAATCCTTGTTTTGCTACTTTGAATTGTTGTCCTGTATGGGGTCATGGAAATTTTCTTCGTTTGATGTGTTGTGAAATTAATTATAGTTTCTATTTTCTCCTTTTCTTCCTTTTTTGTCTTGCAAGCAGTTACATAATTCAATTATAAGTCACTGTAGATGGTGAATATATAGATAAATTATGGATTTCACAACATTTCATTGTGTCCTTTTTCCTCTTGAATATCATTTATTAGATCTTAGGAATGTGTTGTGTATTCATTAGTATCTGATTAGGATGTAATTTTAACATTGTAGATGAAGCTCCTGCCATTGATGCCCTGCTAACTTTGGCTGATTTATCATTTATGATGCCGACAGAAGATAAAGATGGTAAGTAACCTACATTCACTTTTTCTTATTTTAAATAACTTATGAATGGCTGAGATTTGCTGCACGTGTTTAATTAACCATTTGGCGATTTTTCCCTCTTCCTAAGTGCTTAATTTTATTATAAAGAGGTGAAACTAGCGTGGCTTCCAATCATTGCAGCCTGGAGCTTTTCTCTTTCCCTCTCTCTAAGCAGTTCATAACTTTGAGAATTGCAAAGAAAATATGTTTTCATTTGATGAAATAGCTTATGAATGGCTGAGATTTTGTGCATGTGTTTCATTTACACATCTACATTGATTAATACAATTATTTGATTTCTCAGACATATATACATTTTGACAATTTTATTCCGAGTCATAATTATGCTATTACTCTCCCTTTCATCAGATTCGAGGGTGCAGTTGAAAGGTGACGATGGTGAGCACGTTGATGAGTTAGTGTCATCAGAAGCTCTGCCAATGCACCTTCCAGAAGAAAAACATATATACTCAGGGGTAATGATTAAAAGGCCCCGTTCTGAAGTTGCTTCCAGTAATACTTCGAGACCTGGAAAAGAGTTGATTAAAGTCGGTTCTGTTCCTGAAGAAAACAAGGATCCTCATCAGTCTATAACTAAAACAGCAAGAAGAAAACAAAAATATCCATTGCCCAAGGTAGGCATAAATTTTTGTTGCTCATTGTTGTTGTGGTTCATCATCATTTTTGTATTATTGAAGACATAATTTTTTACAGATTCGGAAAACTGATGCTCAACCAGATAGCCAGCTTAGTGAATCTACTGAGAATGAGGTACCCTACTGATGCTTTATAATGTAATTTTTTCCTGTGGTAATCATTTTGCATCGGTAGTTTGATTGAAACTGATGTACATGTTTTTTTTGAATTCAATCTGTTCAAACTGCTTATACATTTATTCTACTTCCTCTACATACCATTTCTTTACTTCATCTTGTGCCTCTAACACCATCCACATCAGATTATTTTTTCAAGAAATGATGTACTAGTATCTTTTTTTCTAAATTCTTCTTTTTAAAGGCACTTATTAAGTATTTTAAGTGTACTGTTTTCAAAATTTGAAATCCTGAAATTTAAGTATCCCATTTTTTAAAATATCTGTATTAAGTATATTTATTTGTGGAACAATTTCATTCTCTAGTTGAGATTTCTTTGAATTATGAGATTTCTTATCTTCAGGCTGGAGTCACAGGGAAGTATATAAATAAGAAATCTTCACAAAGTGGTTCACCGAATTTTAAAAACTCTGATCTACGAAAAGAAGCAAATGACTCAATCCAATCACCTGCACAGGTTCCGTTGGTTAGTCATGCTACCTTACCCACTAATGTTCGGAGCAAGCGTAAGGCGCACCTAAAAAATTCTGGGCCTCAGAAAGATGTGAATTTTCCAGATAAAAACAAACATAGTAATCTCCCGTTGGCTGCACTCCACGACAGAGCCCTCAATTTAAAGGTTTATTATATACCAATTACTTCAGTTTTGGTAGTTAAGCCAAAATATTACAGCATTTCACCGTCTGTATTTTTTTTGTACAGGGAAAACTTTCCAGTTGCCTGGAAAACCCTCGTCTAAGGAGATGGTGCACTCATGAATGGTTCTACAGTGCCATTGACTATCCCTGGTTTGCCAAAAGGGAGTTTGTTGAATATCTGTATCACGTTGGATTGGGTCACGTGCCTAGATTAACTCGTGTTGAGTGGGGTGTCATAAGAAGGTATATTTTGAATTTTGATTTTTAACATCATATATTTCCTTTTTCCATGGACCATATTTATTGAAAATGGCCTGGCCCAGGGGGTTAACTGGTCGATCCCGAAACCCTTTGGGCTTCTGTTGAAGGCCCAAGCCCTGTCCACAGTCCTTATGGCTGATGGAAGGGCCATAAGCAATGGAGACTGCAAAATCACACCCAAACACTTCTAAAATTTACTTTTTCATGCAGCTCTCTTGGTAAGCCTCGGCGATTTTCAGAGCAGTTCCTGAAAGAGGAAAAGGAGAAGCTCAATCAGTATAGAGATTCTGTCAGGGAACACTACAGTGAGCTTCGTGAAGGTGTTCGGGAAGGGCTGCCTACTGACCTTGCAAGGCCTTTATCAGTTGGACAGCGTGTAATTGCCATCCATCCAAAAACAAGGGAAATTCATGATGGAAGTGTGCTGACAGTTGACCACTCTAGATGCCGGGTTCAGTTTGACCGTCATGAACTAGGGGTTGAGTTTGTCATGGTAATATACTTCCCGAGTTTTATATTTATTTTTTGGTTCAGCAAGCTACAGTAGCATCTAAATTAATTTACTTTTATTTTATATTTTCTTTATTTCTGTCCTCGTCTTTTAAGATTAGTTGTCACAACGTCAATTTGGATATTGATAACCTTAAGTATTTACTTGCTTCTTGTGAGTAATTATTTCATCTTCAACTTAAACAAATTAGACCAGTTTCAAAATTTAATTTCAATCTGGTTAATATTTCATTGCTTAATTATTTTTGACCAAACAAGTTATATTCAGCTTTGGGTTAATTTGAACCTCTAGTACTGGGCAAGTGAAAAGGTTGAAGCATAACATTTTCTTCACCACCCCTTCCACAAAAAAACTCATGTATCTAGAAAGTAGAAACTAGAAAGTACGACTATAAGAGTGTAAACAAGGAAATTTGTTTTGTATGAAGGTCATAATACTTTTGGAAATATGTTTATGAAATATAGTTGTCTTTGTCTTTGTAAAATATAGATCAGGAATATCATTCCTGATTTTGTGGATCTGAGTATCCCCCCTGGTCTCGGATTTGAGATGGCCTATGCTAATATCTGCACTACAAAGAAATGTTATTTTATTGACTCCAGCCTTTACCTTGACAGGACATTGACTGCATGCCTTTGAATCCTTATGAAAATATGCCTGCATTGCTTGGGAGACAAACAGTTGCTGTTGATAAGTATTTTGAAAATCTCAAGGAAAAGAAAATAAATGGACGTTCACAAGAACTGATGAAGCCTTTCCCTGGGGATAATGTGAATAACACGGATGGTATTTCACACTTTTCTCCATTAGCTAACCCCGCAAGTTTGTTGAAGCAGTCAAAGGCAAGAACCTCTGCCCAAGTTCTGTTTTTCATTTTCTTATATTATATAATTATTCTCTTTAAATTGCCTTGTTTGACGTTCTGGTTCACACTTTAGATGATAAAAGTGTTTGTATGATTGCAAGAATTACCCTTGTGATTTTGACCGATTACAAAAAAAATCAAGTCTTTGAAAATTACAAGTAACCCCTAAATTCACCGGATTTGTAAAACAAAAACAAATACCAATGGCGTATTTGTAATATTGCAGGCAGACTAAACCTCAAGGGTTTTTCTTATTCAACCTTAAGATTTGTTAGAAATAGGAGTATTTCAAGCATGATTCTGTTCACCTAATTTGCAAACAGCATATTCTGACACTTGTACACTTGCTCAGATCCAAGCGAAGGAAGCTGATGTCCAAGCTCTTGCCGAGCTTACTCGTGCTCTTGATAAAAAGGTTGTTACTTGTCCCCTTGATAAACTGCTTTTGTTTTTCTACTCAGTTGATTCGCTGTCACTCGATTTCTCGGTGCTTGTTGCTGCTTTTAAATCCATTACAAGCTTTATTTTCCCCAATTTTTATATAAAAATGTGCAGTGTTTGATGAAATTCCCTAGTATTGTTGAGTTTAATTTGAAAGTCTGAATTGACAACTGGATACTGCATAATCGGAGTTTAATTTTGTATTTGAGATCTTAATTGCAGGAAGCTGTTGTCGTGGAGTTGAGGTCTTTGAATGATGATGTGCTTGAAAATCAGAAGGATGGCGATAGCTCTTTGAAGGACTCCGAACCATTTAAAAAGCATTATGCCGCAGTACTTGTACAATTGAATGAAGCCAATGAACAGGTATACATCTCCTGAAAAAATCAAAACCTGCTCTATTTTTTTCCTCTTTGTAGGACATACTAAAAAATTATCCCTGAAATTTACACCAATTACATAATATTACAGTTATATTCCAAACACTATTATAAACACTCCTTTGAGGTTCACATTTTACTTATAAAATACCTCTCCATGAGAGTCTAATTCGTAAAGTATAATGTTTTTTTTTTTTTTTTTTTCGTTTTTCTTTTCTTTTAAATCCAATTGTGAAAGAACAATTATTCATTATTCTCTTTCTCTTGCTTTTGCAGGTTTCTTCTGCTTTATATTGCTTGCGACAAAGGAACACATATGTGCCACTTGCATGGCCTAGGCCTGGCGCCAATTCTGCTGACCCTGGTGATGGATTTTCTTCGGACCATCCTTCATGTCAGAAAGACTGCGAACTAGGTTCATACGCTAATGAAATCATAGATAGTTCAAGAACAAAAGCCAGGGTCATGGTAGCTACGGCTATGCAGGTATTGCTATGTGATCTAAGTGCTCTCTATCTTTATAGTCTATCTGTAAATTCATGTAAATTAAGGATATCGTTACAAACACCAACAATTACATGTAATTGTAAAGCATAACTGGATATTTTGTAACTAAACTAACTAACCTCAGCCCATTGTTTGAAATTAGACCTTAAATCACGAATTGCAAAGAAGTAGATGAATCTATTTTAGACCTTTTTATTTAAAAAACAGAAAATACTTCTTCTGGAGATTCATTCAAAATTCCTGTTTTTTTTTTTTTTTTTTTTTGTTTTTTTTGTTTCAGGCAATGTCATCACTGCAAGGTAAAGATGTCACTAGTGAAACGATTGAGGAAGCTATAGATTATGTAAATGCCAGGCTTCCCTCGGATGATTCAAGCATACCCATGGTGAGACCCTTTTACCTCAACATTTTAAATTCTCTCTCAATTTTAATTTTCTATAGATTTTAAAAGGAAAATTATTGCAGCCACCTGAGCCGAAATCAGGGACCGTATCCGACAATGAGGCCCAAATACCTTCAGACCTGATCTCTAAATGTGTCGCGACTTTGCTAATGATTCAGGTAAATTACAAGAATACTGATCTCTAAACGTATCCGCCCTGAAATTACAAAATAAACCTCGTGAGATATGTATTTGTTTAATGAATACAAAGGCCCATGTGGTATTTATAACTGTTTTTGTGAATCAATAATATTGACATTGTATGCCGATAGATAGTGACTTTCTGTGTGCCCTAATTGCAGAAGTGTACGGAAAGGCAGTTTCCTCCATCTGACGTGGCACAGATATTAGATTCTGCCGTCACAAGCTTACATCCGCGGAGTTCACAAAATCTTCCCCTTTATACCGAAATACAGAAGTGCATGGGTATCATCAGGAACAAAATAATGGCACTAATACCTACATAACCCTCCCTGAAGACTGGACACAGTCTTTGTTGAAGCATATGAAGTAGTTGATTCTGACTCGAGCCATTGGATCAAGACACAAAGGTTAACGAAAAAGACGAACTGTAATCACTTATCTCTGAAGTAGTTGATTTTGACTTGAGATGGGCATCCTCAGATTGCATGATAGATTGGAGTTGAGAGTTTGGAAATGGTTGATAATACTTAATACTCCGTATTGATTATTCAATGAAAGTGGGTATGTGTTGGATTTTGATTGTATATAATAATATATATGTGTGTGCGCTTAGTTTTATGCAATCCATTGGTAATACTAATATTATATACTTCAAACATAGTTTACACATTTTTTTAGAGTATATTACGATAGTTGACAAATTCCAAAAATAAAAAAAGTATTTTTTCAGTTTAAATTTATAAATTTATTTTTATTTTAATTAATTACTTTTTCAATTTTATTTACAACTACTTTACTTTTTATTTTAAAAATATTTTTAAATCTTAGTTTTAATCAAAAATTAATATTTTTTTAATTACTTGTCCAACAAAAAGGCCAACTTTGTTCGGACATAAATATAAATATTATATTTAAATTAAAAAATTAAAATATTTTTGGCATTTTGTAGTGTACTAATTATTTTTAGGTGTGAAACTATCTATCTTCTTCCTCAATCAATCAAACAACTAAACACTAAAAAAAAATACCAAATCCTTTCAAGTACACAGTAAACTCTACAACACTTGTTCGGAGAAGCATTCTGAAGATGAGCAAAACGCCCTCTTTCGAACGAAAGCAATGTCAAGACTTATAATACAAAATTAATAAAAATAATAAAATCAATCATCCAATGAACATCTCATTTTCTCTTTCTTTTTCTTTTCCCTTTTTTTTGCCTTTTTTCTTCCTCCCACTCTCATTTAGCAAGGAAAAAGCAGAAACTTCTTGCAGATGCTGTAGTTGTTTTTTTCCTTCACAAAAATGTAGTCCTACTAAAGAGAAATTAAACAAGGACACTTTAAGGGAGACTAACAGGTTCAAGAAAACCCCTAAAACCAACATACATCGTCTTTCCCCGGCCCTATAAACTTATAACCAGAGGCCATATCGGTCGTCGGATCCATCAACTACCCATGAGAAACCGGAAAACGTCCCCTAAAGAAATGATACCTTCTACATGCTTGCTTCCAGCTTCAACAACAACAACCCGCCTCACCCCTAGAAGATTAAAAAAGAAAAGGAAAAAAGAAGAGGTATACAAAGTAAGAGAAAATATACTATATTGTGGGAAAAAAAAAAATACTATATTGTAGTAAGAGGTATATTTGCATTTGGATTATTAGCCACAGTAAATTAATTGATTGAAATTAGTGTAAACCTCAGGTATTTACTATATGATTGATTAATAACCTTAAGAATCAGTCTCGACTTGGGATCAACATGCTAATTAATTAATCTTTGCATTTCAAAGGTTATTTGTTAATGGGGCCATGGGGGTACTAGATAAATAAATGAGGAATATATGTATATAAATATAATATATATAAAACCTGGCTGAGATAATCTCTCCAAAACCTTATGGAGAGGATCCGAACGCAAACACATAAAACATCGTTGGGTGTTGGACCCGTATGGTGAAAATGGGTCATCTCTATACTGCAATGCCTGCAAATTCAGGAAATTTACATATATAATGAAGAATTTGAAGATAATATAATTAATGCTAAACATCTGCAACAATAGCCGAAGTCCTTTCTAGCATCTATGGAAGTCCCTTGAGAAATCAAAAATAGTTATTTGATAACAAGCTAATTAAATGTAAAAAACTAGAATCCGACCCGATGCCAACAAAATAAAAGCTCATACCTGATGAATAGTTGTCTCGTCGAGATTAATGTGTGCATAAAGTTTGTCTTTCGCCAGAGTAGTTATGTCACTGGTAAAAAGCACATTATATTGCTATTAATATTTATTCTTAATGTATTGTTGGTTGAAAAAAAATATAAAAAAAATCACATGCCACAGGAAACAGTATATATTACTAACCTCCGAGAATATACATCCAGTAAGGAGTCATTATCATCGACAACTGGAATTGAACTAACTTGTGCTGCAAAGAACTTGACTTGTCATGCAAGAAGTTTATGTTTTTAAGATCTAATTGGATTTATTACTATGAACAGAGGAGTGATTGGTCATTCCAAATACATAAGAAAACACTGGTGCATTTATACAAAGCACATTGAATAATTTCTCATTTTGAGTGAAACAGTGTTGTGCAGATCTACATAGTATTAGTATATGAAGAAAAGATGGGTACCTTGAATTAAAAGACTTAAAGCTGCACTAAGTGAAGCACTGGGTCTCAACATGGCCAACGGCTGCCGATTTCCCTCTCCAATTTTTGGAACCCAGGTACCCAAAGGGATTGCACATATTGGAAACTGAAGTATTGGTAATGAGCTTGGCGAATGCTTAAAAAATCGGCAAATACCTGCGAAACAACTAACTCTGTTAAATATAATATTTAGCAAAAATAAAAAACAGTACCCTTTGAGGTTTCACATAACATAACAGCACACTTTCAACTGAATTTCAAACAGCGGATTCACTTTTGACATTAAGGGGCTAAGTGTGATAATTATATATATATGAAGTGATAAATGTAAGACAATAAAATATCCGGAATACTTTTTGTAATTTTGAAAGTTTTTTATAGGAGAATTAGATTAAACCACAACTCCACAAGTGTACTTTTTTGTAATTACCCTTTATTAAAAACACTTGATTGTTCTTTCTCACATTAAAATACTCCCATTGAGTATATTACATTCCTGGATAGTAATTAAATTTGATTTCAATATTACATATACACACTCATGGTATTAATAACCCAAATGAGGTTACATATTCTCACCCTCTACGCGGGTGCAGTTTGTACAATAGAAACAATGACAAGGCACTTGTAATCTAAAAAGATAGCTAGGATTTTGTTGTACTAAACCGCAAGGGCACCTTTTCTAATGTATATTAATATACACCTATAGGCACATACAAAATGATTCTTATTACTCACATTTCAATATTCCAGAAAGTGAAGCAACATGTAAGAGATGTGGGTTTGAGGCATCCGGTGAAGATGAATGAAGGATTGGAACCGTGGATACACCATTTTGCAAAATCTTCAAAGCAACATCCTTCAAACTGTCATCTGGGCCCGCCTGAAAAAACCTCATCAAATTGAATCAATCGAATATACTACATTTAATTCAAAAGTATAGACTATAGAGTAGATGCAAAAAATAAAGCAAAAGTCCCAAAAATATATATAGACAAACAGATTTAATCATCACAAGAGTGCAAAATGACCAGTATATTTACTTAAATTTTTTAAATAAGACGAAGTCACTGTTAAAAAAAGAAAAAAGTAGTATATTAATTATCCATATATCCGTAGTCGATTCTATGGTCCAATAACATGAAGACTTACTTGTACAAGTGGCCTGGAACCTACTTGCCCACTACTTTGACTATTCTGGAATGACTTTGCTTCTTTCCAAGCAGATATAGTATGCGTCTCCAGCTCTTCCTCGGTCAAATTTGATCCATGACTGCCAAGCTACCACACACATTGAGAACATATAGTTTATCAATTGAAACATGATATAAGACTTTGCAGAGCAGAAAGATACATGTGAAAATAAAGAGAATCACGACCGACATAAAGATAGATACACACGACAAGTCTAGCAAAATCCATAACCTCAATGTAACATAACATCATGTTATCTAAACTAAATAGTAGTGCATTCATATCAGAGGCGTGTTGCATAAGATTATCTACTTCTCTAAAAAATGCTGGTTGTTTGAGTAGTATCATGACAATATAATAAGCTATATTTATATTTTTATATATATGAATAGTATTTCCAAAACACCATGGTAAGATGTGTTTGTGAAGAATTCAGTCTATTAAAAAATTGTCGCAGAAGGGTGTTTCTATCTACCTCCCTCATAATCAGAATAAAATCCAATGCACTAAGAACTCCAACAAATTTCCCCTTCGAGAAGTTCCACAAGGGAGCCATACAGATACCCTGAAAATAAAATTGTTCGTTCAGAACAAATTATAAATTTAACCAAAACAAATTAAGTGAGCAAAAGCATCAGAATGAAAGGAAGGCTACAGAAATCTATACATCCAACAAAATGTTTTGCTAAGGCAAGTTTAGTTATTATAGTGCACCTGCCCTGTTTCTACAGGTATTAAAAATATAATTATAATCCTCCCAAAATATTTCTTTTTGAAGAGAGGAAGAAAAACACAAATATTTTCAAGCAAATATATTTCTAAAACATAAAGTGAGTTGATATCCACAAGTAACAAAAAGATACCTGCTCATGCAGGATATGAAATGCTTGCTTTACAGGCAGTTCAACATCCAAAGCAATGACCTGCAAGCGAATAAAAAGAAATCAACCAAATATATTAAACTCCGCCAAAATATCAACCCAAAGTGATAATATCAGGACAGAGAAAGATCATCAATACCTTCCCAGATTCAGGTAGCAACTCATAAGCCATGTGAGTCGACATGAATACAGCCACATGGTGCCGAGATAACTCTAAATCTGCCTCTGGTATCGTAGGAAATGGTTCAGTTGATGTACCATCTGTAGCTCGAGCCTGAGAATAAGGTAAATTACTAACAAAACCAAACTTAAGTTTACCATGATTGATAGAGGTGATTAAATTTTTATCATGTACCCAAACAACGGAGGATCGCTATGGTTGAGAATCAATTTAATGCCAACCATAATGTCTGCATATATGTAAATATGTTTTTTTACATCTAAAATTTTCAATCTCTTGAAAGGAATTGAACTATTCTCAAAGTTTGGTTTATAAGCCTGCATATTTCTGATTCATATCTCCTATATTGGACACACACAGTAATGAAGTTAAAAGAAATTATAGTTAAAAACGAAATGGAAGTCACCCCATAAAGAAAAAGTCAAAGAACATGAAAGATACACAAGGCTACCCACTTGGGGAGCATAATTTTTTTTTGTCTCATTCTACTGTTTTGCATGCTAAGCTTTCAAAAAATAATTCAAATATTTCGGGTGAGAAAATATATTAATGGTGAGTATGGGGATGGGACAATGGGGAGTTAGAGATATCATACCATACTCTGAAAGACATCATTATCTACGTCCATGCTGGAACCAGGAACAGGGGGAGGAGGCATTTGTGAGCTTAGTATTGGAGTTACATAATCAGATTCCCTTGTTAGAAGGATAGTGTTCACTGTTTCAATGTTACTACTGATGAAAGGCTGATGTTCATCATGCCTCCATTCGCCATCAACAACAAACTTGTACTGCACAAAAAGAAGAAGTGATTTTAAAAAATGTTGTATACTACTAGGCCTTTCCATTTATTATGCAGTTAAACCGTAAGATACACATCTGCCACATCTTAAGCTATACACATTCTGAACACCAACTTTATTATGCTCAACCATATATGCATGGTTCACACGTTTTAGTAATTCCCCAGCTTTATTGTCATTTATATTAAATTTATTATCTTGGCCCTTCCTTGATCACACGAATCTGAATAATTCATTTAAAGTTCCACTACTATTCTTATCAAACCAAGGTATGTAATATGTATTTTTTTATGCATACATGCGCCTATATTCATCCAATTTTTAACCTAAACACCTTACTAGTTTCTACCACATTTTTTCATAGCATTCAAATGCTAATGATAAGACTCAACATCTAAACAATATCTTGACAGGTCTTTTAAAAAATCTATAGAAAAAAATATTAATAATGGTTATACTGATTTCAAAAAAAAAATCTAGAACATTTTCGATCATTTTCTAGATTAATTGAATCATTCAATATTTCAAAGAATATGCATATGTCAAAAACTAATAAACCAAGAATACATTAAGGAGGCATAATAACTTCAACATCACAGGCCAAAATGGGCAACTAAAACAAAGGCTAGAATAATGGAACAAAGCGACAAAATCACATAACTGATCCTGCATGATCACGTAATCAAGAAATTTACGATGCAGAGTACACCATACGCGTGTTACATAACACACCAAATGCATGTGACATGACATTGCAGTTATGCAATCTTTACATAAAACCAAAATTAACTGCTAATTAATTGCAATCTAAAAGGTAATAATTGTTATTCAAAACAGAATCAGATCATCCTTGAGGAAATTTTCATACTCTATTCCTGAATTAAAAAATAAATAAAAATTAGAACCAACCTGGTGAAAACCGGGTGGTAAGTTACAAATCGTCTGAAACACGGTAGGACAACCCTCAACAGGCGTCATTGGCCATTGTGTCCACCTTTTTTGAAACAAAAATACAAGAAAATTAATAATCACCTTCAATAACTTAACATAAACACTGAATAACAAGCAAAACTAATTTTAAAAAAAAAATAAAAAAAATCTCACCCCGTAAATGAGCCGGCGATAAACACAACTCTCCCACCATAAGGCCATACGAACCGAGTCGGAACCAACACCATCCCCATTTCGCGAGAAAAATCCATGCCGACAGGATACATACATACATTCAACCCTCAAAAATTCTAAATTGACCAAAAACAAACTTCCCCTAATTTTCTTTTAATCATTTGCGAATACAAAAAAAAACTCAACAACAATCAAGCAGTGATTTCGAAAACGCAGTTACCCATTCATAAAAGAAACACCACGATATTTTCAATGGCGATTACCCAGTTCGTAATTTGACGAGAAGACTCATAATTCTTGTTAAATCTAAAACTCAAAAGGAAAAAAAAAACTCAAAAATCTTAGAAATTAGGTATCAAATGGAAATAAGGGAGCATCGAATTGAATACTCCTCGGATGAATCGAGAGTTTTGAGAGCATTTCGCGTAAAATTCAATCGGGGGAATATATCTTCAGCGAGGAAAAAATAAAATCGCTCTAACCCTAATATTCCCCGTTTTCCAATTTTTATTATTTTATTTATTTTTTATGAAAAATATGAATAAAAAATGATATTTTGCAGGCGTACGATATTTATATAACACAAGTGGATCCCACTTGTGAGATTCCCATTGATTAGCCAAGTAACCATTACATCATATATTTACTTATTTGCCCCTCACAGGCGCATAGTAAATTAACAATATTAATTAGGACAAACCATATTGTAATAGTTAATATTGAATCTCACAAATATATTTTTTTTTGTTATTTTCAAAATAAAAAAATATAATATTATAATAAGTACATCTTGAGAATTATGTCATGTAATAATAAAGCATTCCTTTTATTTATTATTTTAAAAATTGTGTGAGGTTCAAAATGAAAAACATTATCTTGCAATGCAGAGGATAGAGTAAAATCTTGATTTTTGTAATTTAATTCATGTAATATAATTCAATAATATGGTGTAATATAATTCATATAAATTATATTATTACAATTAATATGAAATCTTTCACACTGGTGAATTGATGAGAAATTTGACATTTCAATAATGACATGAAATTTTAAACTACCAAAAGTATCAACATTTGATATTTCATAACAAAATCGAACTACATTTCCCAATCGACATCGACCAGCGACGTGCACCTTCGCAAAGTGACGTCTTACTGTACATCATCTTCTTCCTATGACAAACAGTGAAATATACCGTTCCAGACGAGTTCCAAACGAGTCTTCTCCATCTCTCCACAATTCCTTTCTCAGTGTACAAATGACTTCACAATATGGTATTACTTCATTTAGTTGTGATAAATGGTTCGCTCCTCGCGTATTCAATTCCAACTACCTGTCAATTTAACGAGCGCATATCAGCCATGTCGAGATACGCATTAAGGTAAGATTTCATTCCGTGCAAGTTCATAGTACTACAAATATATTCTTAGTTGCTCACATTAGAATACACATATCACGAAACCAATCCTTAAACTATTGCTATAAGAACAAAACTTACCCGAAGGGCTTTTGGCTTCTGTAGTCGAGATTCGGTTAGGGAAACCACCTTTTATATCCATCTTTTCCTATTACTAATATTTAAACGAATCAAGAAAAAGCCCGAGCGAAAGCCCGACCTTCCAATAATTGAATATGACGATCATGTCCCTGAAGTCACCCACCAAAGGAAGGGGGGCTCTGTACATGAGAGCCCCAATCCCCTCCACGGCGGCCACAGCTAATGCGGCGGACAGCACATCCCAATCGCCCGTTTGCCCGATCATGGTGGCGAAAACAGTCGCACAGTAGAATCCCACCAAGAACGAGAGCAATTTCCCAGGAAGGTTTCGTTTCAGCTCCTTCAATCTCGAGATTATCTTGAGGCGGATAGCTTGTATGCTCCTGATTAGCCTCGTCCCGCCACTCGGATCGTCTGGGTTCAGCCTGTTGCCGTCGGTTGCGCTTCTAGGAGACCATGAAACCTTCCTCCTACACAAATGGATACATGAGCTTACAGCTAACTTCAGAGAGGAATCAACAATTTTCAAATAGAATCATTCAGAGCAAAATCGTGTTTGAACTCACTCACTTGAATTTGTGGACGCTGATAAAAGGCCGATCCAGATGAGGAAAAGTCAACGGAAATGGCGGCGTCAATTTACTGAATGGAAGGGCTGCGGCGATTAGGTTTGATGCTGGAGTGAGATTTGCTAAATTGACAGGCGGTGTCATGAGGTTCGCTTGTCCTCCGCCGCCGCCGACCACCCGCTGCAAAAACGCCCAAATCAAATTAGGGTTTGGAACAGGGTGAACAGTAGAATATTACAGTCAAAATTCAGTATCGGATTCACGCGATATGTTGAACATCGTCGGGACGTAATTTTCGAGAAATTTACAGCTATTTTTTATGGTGAAAATAAGAGCGGGAGTAGGTCGGAGTAAGTGGGAATGCAGTAACTTACCAGATAGTCGCCGGAGAAGAGAAATGGGTCAGCAAAAAAGTGGATGCCTGTATCACTGTATGTAATGCAGCCACATGTATATTTTGCTAATATGTAATTACTAGTACTAATTACAAAAATAAACACAAAATAGAATTCTATAGAATTTTTAATACGAAACTAATAAATAAAATAAAATAAAAGAATACCAAGCTCTTATAAAACATTGTAATATCCCAACTAATTAATTATGCAATAATTTATTTAAAAAAATAATTTAAAAAGAAATAATCCATAATTATTTGAGGACATAAGAAATTTCTATTTATCAACAAAATTGACAAAAGAAATGTCACAAATAGCACGAGACAAATAGTGTTTTTTTTTAATTACAACTTTCTTATTATAGCAAACAAATAATTAATTAAATTTTAATTTTAATGTTATTTTAATAAATATTTTTCATTTGTACAAATAAATCTCTTAGAACACCTTGTTTGAAGTATGAAGCGAAAGTGACACCTTGAATTCTCGACATCACATACATAGTACACAAAGATGATACACACAATTCGTCAATCATTTTTGGTGGAATCAGAAGTTTCAGGCAGATACAAGTCATCACCATCATCCTCATGCAGTTTCAATGAATCACTTTCATCGGAATTACAAGTTTCAGGCAGATACAATTCATCTCCATCATCCTCATTCAGTTTCAATGATTCACTACCATCTACCACATCTGACTTGTTTACCTCACTGTTGTTACCCATACCGATTTGATTGTTATTGTTATTGTTATTATGATTTTGCCTTTTCACTTTGATGCGCTTTCCCTTTACGTACCGGTATTCCCATCTCGGGGGAGGGTACTTCCGCCCTAACTTTACGTATTTGTCCAGCATGTCGAGCTTCTTGAAAGCCTCTCCAACCATTGTGACTATTGGCACTGACGGGCGGATACCAAGCTCTTCCATGTCCGCGAATATCTACGAGAAATTACATCAGTGCATCATTATATGAAACAAATTTAATGAATATTAGTATATTACCTCAAACATCTTTTCGTGCATCTCTTTCTGATGATAGATAGAAACCATCTTTTCGAAGAACATGCGAGGCATACTTTCCAGGTTCTGAGAAAATAATGTTTTCCAAAGTTCTTCAGCCTCTTCCATACGACCATCCTCAGCCAAAGCATTCAGCAAAGTGTAATAACTTCCCATGGTTCTTCCTTGACCTTTGCTTAACATCCATTTCGTCACCTGTTATTGAATCACATAATTTAGAGCTATTAAAAATAGAAAGAAACAAAAAAGGAACATGTGGTTGGAATATACCTGAATTATCCTCTTCCACTCCTTTTGATGCTCGAGGCTTTTTAAAGCTTTCTTCACAGTGATCAAAGGGAACTCTAATTCCCAAGCGATGAAGGAGTCGAGTGCACCATATACTTCCTCCTTCACATTTGATAATCCCTTAATCTAGAATGAGCAATATAAATTTAGTGACTCATTCCAAGTTGTGATTCACAAGAGAATGGACAGAATTCTATAATTTCCAGAGAACGTTAAATCATATATAACCATTTATTAAGAGTTCATTACAAAAACAACCTTGATATTTAACCTAACAATAAAACAGGTATCATTCAAAACCACAAATACCCGCTTCTATAATCTTTTACTCTTGCTCTGTGTGTTTAAAAATTCTACTTTGACCTAGGGCAGGCCAATCGTTTTTGGGTTTTTCGGTTAACACAATAACCTAACCAATCACAAAAAAAGTTGGGTTCGGTGTTTGGTAAGCAGTAAATGCTATGTCCGGTTATCGGTTAGACCAACACTCTAATAGGGAAAACCGAAATACATATATTAAAGGTTGCTGTTTATATGTTGTGATGTATCTGTAATCTTCCAGCATTTTTCTCTTCTATTCATTATTACCGAAAACCAAACCAAAATAACAGTTTCGAATTTGATTAGCTGATTTTTCGGTTCGGTTAAACCAACCAGCTCTACTTTTACCTATAAGCTAAACTAGAATCACAGTTTAAGGAAGCTTACACATTCAACAAGCTTCAATGATTTTGAAATGGTCCCTATCTTCTTTGTGGTTTTCCAAACCCGAGGATACCTTGGTCGTGGCCCTTTAGCTTCACATTTCTGAGAAAAAAAAATACTCACCATTGAGTAGTGTGGCCTGATATATTTTCACATAAAATAAACTATCAATAACACAATTAAAAAAAAAACATCTGTTCCGGATATTTCAGATATTCATTTCCACCTTTGCCGGGGCCGATATTATGAAACAAGATGCCCACAACCACCTTCACAATTTCCTTATCCAGTAACATGAGCTATTCTAAGGATCTCCTTAGCAGCACCAAGCCCATCCCACCCCTCAAAAACAGGAATTCAATGTCGAAAATGAATGATAACAACGACGAATCTCTCTCCTTACCACGAAAAACCGGTGTTGGTTCTTCCCAAGTTTAACTGATTCCAACCCGATACTGACAGTAGCCAGAGAATGCCCCAAACTGAGCATCATAAACCCTAAAATCATACACAAAAAAATTATTACGTCGAATTCAACTACTAATTTCACTACACGTAGACAATATTTTGCAGCGATTCCAGGAAATTAAGACAAAATATGCAGTGAATTATTACACTTTGAATAAATTAATTTTCGACCTCAGTTATAATTTTAGATGTTGCACAGGAAATTCAAAATAAATAAAAAGGAAAAAATGAAGAGAAAATACCAGATTCAGATGCCTGAGGTTCAGCCAGCGAGAGGTGTCTCTTTTCTCCGGGAGAGGGCAGTAGATAGATTGCGAGCTTCTGTGGTGGAGGTTCAGAGGAGACGACGTCGTTTGAAAAATAAGAGGGATAATGTCCGCTCGAATATTAGGTTACACTATTAATTATTTATTAACTATTAAGTTAAAATAAATATTACTTCGTCTGAACGCAAAAAAAAAAGTTCATTCTGGACCCTCTTTAATAAATTTAATAATTTATTTTTAATCAACCAATTAACAAAAATTATCGATCAATATTCAAAATTGCAATAAAAAACAAAATTAAACAATTAAAAAAAATCAAAAAATATCATTTATTATATATATATATATATATATATATATATGTGGTTTTATATTTTTAATTAATTTATTAATATATTTATTATTTTAATTTAAATAATTAATCGGGTATTTCGATTATATCCAAACGGATAATCGGATACTCTAAAAGTCAATATTTTTAACCATAACACGATTTTTTAATCAAATTTATTAGATACGGGTACCGAAAATTTAAATGGATGTGTGTATTTTGGTATATAAACCCGAATACCCAAACCAATAGTCACCGGTTGATCGCAGATTAATAAATGGTTGATCGTAGATTAATAAAAATATTTTTTTATGACAAAAAGTAAGGGATAAAAATTTAATTTAAAAAAATAATTGTAAATAAAATTTAAAAAGTGAGTGAAAACGTTTCGGTAAAATTGTATTTTTATAGTGTAAAATAATTTTTTTAGGAATGTTAAAAAATATTTAGAACGGAAGGTAGTACAAAATAATAATTTAAAAAGGGAGAATTTGGATAAAGTGGAAATTTTAAAGTTTCGTTAAAATTAAGTAACTCGTCTTTTCCTAATTATTAATAAGAGAAGTATATTTAATATTATTTCAATTTTATTAATTTAAACAGCTGTTATTAAGTTTTAAATAAAAAATAAAAATAAAAAGTAAAATAATAAATTGAGATAAAATAATAATATTATCGACTTATAAAACAATCAAAATTTAAATAAAGTAAAAATAACAAGTTTTTTGACATATTATATATATTGAATTGATTTAAAATTTTAATTTTAAAAATAAATTATTAAATGATTTAAATAATACTTATTTTTATTCAATTTAAATAATATTTTAATATTTTAAAATATTTTAAAGTAGAAATATTAATAATTTTCAAGAAAAATATATAAATAAAAATGAAATTATTTTAAAATATTATTAAACTGTAAAAATATAATAAATTTAATTGAAACTATGATTAATATTTTGATATTTTTATTAATATGTGTAAAAAAATAACAATATTATTGATATTAAAAAATAAACGGGACGGGACGGAATTAAACGGGATTGTCCCGGTCCCGTTCCGTTGTAAAAAATTTGAAACGGGACGGGACGGGACGGGATTGTCATTTTTAAAATCTATCCCGTTCTATTCCGCTAGTTTTCGGGATAGAATCGAGATTTCGGGACGAAGTGTCCACCCCTAGTTATTTGGGTTGAGGATTTGAACTAATTATGTGTGTAGTGTACTTTGTTTAATATCTTGACATATTGTTAAATGTTAAGGGTTATTTGTGATGAGGATTTCAATTGAGTACCATAAAGTTCAAATTTCAAACTCGAGACATGTGTGTACTGTGATTCCTTAATCATCTCATTTCATTTGCAACTATATACATTGAAATAAAATTAAAATGCATAGTGAAGTAAAATATAAAAAATTGGGCAAAAATTAATATCAATTATGTCTCCTTTCATTTGCACAAATATATAGAGAACTAAAATTAAAATATATAGTGAAATAGAAAATAAAAAATTGGACGCAAAATATAACATCAATTATTCCATACAATAAAATAAAATTAAAATGTGTGAAGTAAAATATAAAAAATTGAGCAAAAAATGATATCAATTATGAGATTCTAAGTCCATCTCCAACCGTACACAAAAACTTAAACTCAAAAATAAGTTTAGTTTTAAGTTTACAGTAATTTGACTCCAACCCAGATTGCAATACTCAAACCTAAAAGAATATTCTAAATTATTCTTCTTATACAACTTTTTATACTATTTTTATAAATAACCAATATCTTTACAAATCTTTTTAAACTATTTTTATAAATAACCAATATCTTTACAAATTTATAATTTAACCCCGTAATTATTGACATTAAATTTTAAAAAATCTAATGAATATTATTTTCAATTTAAAATTTCAAAAATAATAAATATAAAAATACTAAATAAAATATTAATTAAATATGACAAAATTGCGCAAACTTAAAATATTTAATATTTAATTATAAATATAATTTTTTTTTTAAAACAAAATTTTATTTTAATTATTAATAATATGATTATTAAAAAAAATTTACATTACAAAATATATTAAATGCAAAATTAAAATAAAATGTTAATATGTCTTTTTTATTAATTTATAAAATAAAAGGATTATTTTATAAATAATAAATAGTTTATGGTATGAGTGTAAGGTAAAAGTAAATTTAAGTATTTTTTAAGTGAGTCTCATCATAAAACTATAATAAGTTTATGTTTTTGTATTGGTTGTATAATCTCCTTACTTCAAAATAGGTTTTTGTATATTATGGAGATGCTATAAACAAATTTACGTGAAAATCCAAAACATGAGAAAAAATCACTAGAAGAAATAACCAATCGTATACATCGTTAGCTTACAATAATTCACTCTACTGAGAACCTCATGTGTAGTAAACCTTGTAAGGAATCTTTGCCCGCGGCTTTTCTCGGCTTCGATGACCTGCACAGGGAAAACACTCGACAAACGAGGTCAGTAACACAAGAGGTAGATCTTAACAGATCTGACCTTAATCAAAGTTTCAGCAGCGGAATAAAATAAATACGAGTATTTATATATATAGATTAAAATAGAGAGATGAAAAACGATCGGCTCAGGGATGTATCAAAGCATCATCGTAGTAGCAGTGACCGGCAACGACACATGCAGTGGCGGAGATGTCGACAGAACCACACCAGCAGCCCAGGAGCACTAAGCTCAGGTCACTCCGACTCACACCTCTCAAACTCGCCTTCGCTCACAAAGAGACTACGAACACCGAGCACCCTCCGCTTCACAGAGCTTCTCCAGCCGCCGGAATACAAGGATTCTGATCGGAGAAGATGGGGGAAGGCGGCGGTGAAAGGTGTAGAAGGGGAACACGGGAATCGCACACAGTGATAGGTGAATCGCACACACACACAAAGGGAGCGGCTAGGGTTTGAGGTAAGTGACGAGTGAGTAAATGCTGCAACAAGGAGTTCATTATATCCAAAAACTCGACGGTCCAGATTGAGCCAGAGACCAACGGTCCTATGATCTAAGGATCAGAATGGGTCAATGGCAGGTCAAGATAATTGTTATCAGAAAACAATTATTCACAAATGGGCTTAGGCATTGAACTGGGTTGGGATATAAAAGGGCTCGCACTTCAACTGGGCTGGGCTGCTCAAGTCAATTAATCAGTGGGCCAACACCCAACTAATTACAACATTCTCCACCTTGTTGGTCACCACACAGTCACTGCACTACTCAGAAAAACAAGTATGTAAGCTAAAGCGCAAAACATACACATACAATCATCATCATCGCCTTACCTCGCTGCCGAAGCAACGGGGCTTCCCCTACTGTCCCAACAGCAGGGGTGGTTGCCCTGAGCAACCGTCACACTAAGTGACAGCTAACACCCCGGAGGGCGAGAGCTTCCGGTTTCTTCTGAAACACCACTGACTCAGGGGGAGTGGCAAAAGCGTGGGATTTTGGACAGTTTCTCTAAATAGAAACACTAGTCGCACCCAAAGCGACTAGCAAAACACCTCCCGTGACTGGCCACACAACAGTAGCAAACCCAGGGGGTTTCTCTGGCACAACTCAGTCCGGGGTCTTGAAATTTAAGAACTGCAGGCAGAACTTAAATTTATCGAGGGGCAGGGGCTTAGTCCCCATATCGGATGGGTTGTGATGCGTGGATATCTTTTCGAGCAAAATAGCACCCTGTTCAACAAGTTCACGAATGAAATGGAACCTAACATCGATATGCTTAGTTCTATCGTGAAACACAGGATTTTTGCAAAGTTGAATTCCAGATTGGCTATCAGAGAACACAGTCACACAATCACTCAACATTTTAATTTCAGTTAGCAAACCCTTCAACCACAAAGCTTCTTTAAAAGCGTCAGTTATAGCAATATATTCAGATTCAGTCGTAGACAAAGCAACAACAGGTTGAAGTTGGGATTTCCAGCTAACACATGAACCACACACAGTAAACACATAAGAAGTCGAGGATTTCCTAGTGTCTCTATCATTCGCATAATTGGAATCAACATATCCATTCAACACAACACCAGATTTGGATTTAGCAAATTTCAAACCAAAGGATTTAGAACCAGAAAGGTACCTAAGCAACCACTTCATGGCTTCCCAATGGGGCTGACCGGGGTTCGACATATAACGACTAAGACAACTCACAGAATAAGCTATATCAGGCCTAGTCGATACCATTAAATACATCACAGACCCAACAGCACACGCATACGGCACATTTTTCATCGCATCAATTTCACACTCATTTTTAGGACACTGGTCCTTCGACAAAGCAAAATGAGAAGCTAAGGGAATAGAAACATGTTTGCAATTAACCATGGAAAACCTTTTAAGCAGTTTTTCAACATATGAAGTTTGATTTAGATGAATGCTACAGTCAGCCCTATTTCTTACAATATTCATGCCAAGGATTTTTCTAGCATCTCCTAAGTCTTTCATTTCAAATTTAGCACACAAATTTTTCTGCACATTTTCAATCGACTTAAGGCAGGAGCTAAAAATCAGCATATCGTCCACATACAAGACAAGAAATACAGGCAGTTTCTCACACAGAAAGTACAGGCAAGGATCATATGAACTTCGGCAAAATTTAAGAGAACGCATAAATTCATCAAATTTTCTGTTCCATTGCCTAGGAGACTGTTTTAAACCATAAAGCGACTTTTTCAGCAAACACACATGTTCAGGTTTGTTTTTATCAATAAAGCCCTCAGGTTGTCGCATAAAAATCTTTTCATCTAACTCTCCGTGCAAAAAGGCAGTTTTTACATCCATTTGTTTCATTTCTCAGTCAAATTGAGCGCACAAAGCAAGCATGATTCTAACAGTTGTAAATTTTACTACGGGAGCAAAAATTTCATTATAATCTACCCCTTCCTTTTGAGAGAATCCCTTGGCTACTAACCTAGCTTTGAATCTAGCACTATCCCCCTCATGCTTAATTTTATACAGCCACTTACAGTCAATAATTGAGCATTTAAAAGGTTTGGGGACAAGAGTCCAAGTCTCATTTTTATATAAAGAATTCATCTCTTCATTCATAGCACACAACCAATTATCACAATGTTCAGATTCAACAGCATCAAAGTAGCACTTAGGTTCATTCTCAATTAAATCATGCATATTGAACACAAAAGAATTCAACTGAAAACCATCGAACCTAGCAGGCAGCCTAGTGTTTCTCCTAGACCTATCTCTAGCTAACTGATAGCTATTCAAGTCAGGTGCATTTTCAGGAATATCGTCAACAAGTTCAATTTCAGCATGCACAGGGGGATTATCAACAACATGTTCATTTTCATTTGGATTTTCAATGGGATTTGGATTAACAGGAGTGTTATCATCAACAACAGCATGTTCAGGCAAATTAGCATCAACAGAATCATCATCATCAGATTGTTCATCACCATTATCTCCTAAGGGACCTACAGGGAGAGTAGACTCCACCTCACTCGAGGCACTATTATCCTTAGGCAGATTCACAGATAAACAGGGCATTTCAGTTTCATTAAACACGACATCCCTACTAACGATTGTTTTAAAACCAGGTTCACAACGCAGCCACAGCCTGTAGCCTTTGGTACCCTCGGGATATCCAAGGAAAACACATTTCCTAGACCTAGGTTCTAACTTATCACCAGTTTGATGCACAAAAGCAGTACAGCCGAAAACACGCAAGTTATCCAAAATTCACAGGTTTACCACAGAAGACCGACTCAGGACACTTACCCTCGAGAGGCACGGAGGGGGACCTATTAATCAAGTAAGTAGCAGTCAACACAGCCTCTCCCCAGAATTTCTTACTAAGACCAGAAGAAGCAAGTAGACATCTAACCTTTTCTAACAAAGTCCTATTCATCCTCTCAGCGACACCATTTTGTTGTGGAGTGTAGGGTACAGTCCTATGTCGTCTAATACCAAAATTAGCACACAAATCATTCATAGCAGTGTTACAAAATTCCAAGCCATTATCAGTTCTTAAAGCTTTAATTTTCTGTCCAGTTTGGTTTTCAATCAGATTTTTAAAGTCTTTAAATTTTGTAAACACATCAGATTTGTTCTTCATTAAAAACACCCAAACTTTTCTCGAAAAGTCGTCAATTATAGACAAGAAATACCTATTACCACCTTGAGTCGGTTCAGGGGCTGGACCCCACACATCGGCATGCATATATTCAAGGATACAAGTAGAAGCAGGCAGTTTGGGGGTGGGGGAAACAGGAAAGCTTACTCTAGTCTGTTTGCCAAGAACACAAGTATCACAGAAAGGTACACACGACATTTTTGAATTACCAAAAGCACCATCTTTTTTCAAAAATTCCATACCCTTTTTACTTATGTGTCCTAACCGTTTATGCCATAAATCAGAATCAGAATCATGAACAGAATATGCATATTCATACAGACAAGGTACATCTTTGCAAATGTATAAGTTATGCTGTCGAGCAGCCTTACAAACTACCATAGAACCCTTCACAATGGTCATACATCCCTTCCCCCATTTACCAGACAACCCATCAAGTTCCAATGCAGCACACGAAATCAAGTTTTGGCATATATCAGGTACATGTCTTACATTCTTAAAGGTGTACACATATCCAGTTTCAAACTTCACACAAATATCACCTATTCCAGCTACTATGCATTTTTTATCATTTGCCATTGAGACAGTGGAGTTATCAAGTTCTTTATAAGAAGTGAACAAATGCAAGTAAGGCGACATATGATAAGTGCAACCTGAATCTATCAGCCAGTCATTTTCACAAAGAACAGAAGTTTTGGCAGCATTCACATTGGACAACAAAGACATGTCAGACACCATAAAGACATCACCAACATTATTAGCTTGGGCAGCGACATTATCAAGGTCTCCAGAAACCTTTTTAGGCTTGGTACACTGTTTTATATAGTGTCCAACCTCACCGCAATTATAACACTTTCTACCCTTAGGCCTAGACTTAGACCTAGACTTACCCTTGCCCTTATCCTTATTGTTGTTTTGATTTCCAGAGGCTTTTTGGCATTGGTTACCAGCATGTCGATTCTTACTTCTACCACGCACATGATTAACTTCAGAAACCTTATGACTTCTATTGGATTTTAAGTCAAGTTCTTTGCTTTTTAAGCCATTAATCACAATGTCCAGAGTTATAGAATCTCTACCATACTTAATAGCAGATTTCACATCAGAGTAAGAATCAGGAATCGCATTCAAGAGCACAATAGGAGTATAGTCATCAATATGCTTATCACCAGTAAGTTTAATATCCTGAATCAGCTTTGTAAAGGAGTCGATATTTTCAGAAACATCTTTACTCATGTCAAGTTTAAATCTGAAGAATTTTTCCAACAAAAACAGTTTTGTATTCAAGGAAGTTTCAGTGTACAAATCATGAAGTTTTTCCCAAAGTTCTTTAGCAGATTCAAGCTCGCCTACTTTCCTAAGCACAGATTCAGATAAACACAATATGATAGCAGAATGGGCAAGTTCATTAACTTCAAATTTAGTTTCATCAGTGTCATCAGGGGAGAAACCCCCACTAATTGCTTTATAAACCTTTTGATGTATCAAAATACCTTTCATTTTTTGTTTCCAAATTGAAAAATCGCTTTTCCCGTCGAAGGGCGCCAAGTTAAAACCCGACATTTTTCAAAAAACAATTTAGATGACAAGGTTTTTGTAAACACACAGTAACAACAAGTAGGAAGTCAATTTTAACACAAAGTTTCACAAATTTCAGATTACACAAAGTTATCAGAAATGACAGCAGACCAAATAAACAGTTTGGTCAAAGAGAGTGAGCAACCACATGTCAACACACACAAATCAGGCAAGCCCTAGAACTACTAACACACACAGTGCCGGACACAACAGTTCAGGTTCACGGGGCAGCAGATATCGAACAAACACAATGTTCTACGCAGCAAGTTAACACACAGCTCACATGCAAGACAAGTTGTTCATGCTATTTTCACAAGTAAAATTTCCGGACAACGAATTTTCAGAAATCAACTTTTCAAGAAAATAATTTTGAACAAAGGATTTGAAAATACGATTTTTCAAACACAATACACTAACACGACCACCAGGCGGGCCACACCACCACGTAGTGCCTCCAGGCGGGCTGACCATCACGTATGCCTAAGTGCCGACAAGGCCCTACGAAATTGAAAAACAAGAGGAGTAAGCTGTTTTACCAGTCGAAGTCCTCGCAGGTGACTTCAATGGCCGAATCCTCTATCGCGTTTCACAGGGGGGGCTCGGGCATACTGACCAAAGGGGGCATCACTCCCGGATTTACGATGGTCGTATGCCTTTCGAGCCGGCACCTGGGCCTCCTCCCACAGCAGCCACCGAGCACGGCTCTCGCAGACACTGGTCTTGAAACCCTAGGTTTCGGACCAGCCCCGGTTGCCGCGTCTTCGCCGGAGCACCGAACCAGTGGCTCTGATACCACTGTAAGGAATCTTTGCCCGCGGCTTTTCTCGGCTTCGGTGACCTGCACAGGGAAAACACTCGACAAACGAGGTCAGTAACACAAGAGGTAGATCTTAACAGATCTGACCTTAATCAAAGTTTCAGCAGCGGAATAAAATAAATACGAGTATTTATATATATAGATTAAAATAGAGAGATGAAAAACGATCGGCTCAGGGATGTATCAAAGCATCATCGTAGTAGCAGTGACCGGCAACGACACATGCAGTGGCGGAGATGTCGACAGAACCACACCAGCAGCCCATGAGCACTAAGCTCAGGTCACTCCGACTCACACCTCTCAAACTCGCCTTCGCTCACAAAGAGACTACGAACACCGAGCACCCTCCGCTTCACAGAGCTTCTCCAGCCGCCGGAATACAAGGATTCTGACCGGAGAAGATGGGGGAAGGCGGCGGTGAAAGGTGTAGAAGGGGAACACGTGAATCGCACACAGTGATAGGTGAATCGCACACACACACAAAGGGAGCGGCTAGGGTTTGAGGTAAGTGACGAGTGAGTAAATGCTGCAACAAGGAGTTCATTATATCCAAAAACTCGACGGTCCAGATTGAGCCAGAGACCAACGGTCCTATGATCTAAGGATCAGAATGGGTCAATGGCAGGTCAAGATAATTGTTATCAGAAAACAATTATTCACAAATGGGCTTAGGCATTGAACTGGGTTGGGATATAAAAGGGCTCGCACTTCAACTGGGCTGGGCTGCTCAAGTCAATTAATCAGTGGGCCAACACCCAACTAATTACAACAAACCTATCAAATTATAAACTATTAGAATTAGGAATAAATTTTTTTTCCTAATGTATGGCTGCTAATGAGGAATATAATTATATTTAATATAATTATAATTCTCTAATTAATAAACTCACGCAAACAAAAGTCACGCAAAAATCCTTAAGCCAACGCGCAAAATTCCATTTGGAAAAATGGCGAAGCTTAAGCAAACTTATCAAAGGGTAAACTATTAAAATTAGGAATAAATTATTTTCCTAATTTATGAATTGAGGAATATATTTATATTCCATATAATTTTAATTCCTAATTAATAAACTCAGCAAATAACTCAATGTGTAAGCAAACTTATCAAATGGAAAACTATTAGAATTAGGAATAAACTATTTTCTTAATTTATGAAATGAGGAATATAATTTATATTTTATATAATTCTAATTCCTAATTAATAAACTCATCAAATAACTCCCGTGCAAAAGCCAGCAAGAATCATAGGGCAACGCGTGACGTCTGAAAAAATGGCTAACCTTCTTTTGCGTTTTGATTCAGTCATAATTTAACAATATTGAAATAAAAAATTAAATATGTACAGTAGAAACTCTATATAGTAATGCTCTCTATAGTATTAAACTCTCTATAATAATAAAAAATCCAAGTTCCAAATTGGGACCAATTATAAATAGGAATAAACTCCACATTGTCATAAGTCATACATTTTGTAAGTCCCGTCTTAAAGATTTATGCCTCTGTATAGGAATAAATGATTAATATATAATAAAAATATTTATTAATAATTTTTTTATTTATTAAAATCAATAACATGTTTAAGATTACTTAAATTATTTATCAAAATCAATAACATATAGTATATAGTGAAAGTTTATAGTGCTTAGATTTATTAATATTTTATTCAATTTGTACGTTAAACATAGTTTTTACTTTTTACACATATATAGTCAAATTTTATTATTCAAAACTATTAAATTGATTTTGTGAATTTAAAGATACATAATATTGTATGTAAATTATTTTTATAATTGTATTAAATTTTATACGAAAAAATTATTTTTATTTTGTAAAACTCTATATAAGAATAACTCTGTATATTCATATTTTTTCCTGGTCCCAACGATATGACTTTACGGAGTTTCTACTGTACCAGGTATAACCTTCTTTTGCGTTTTGATTCAGTCATAATTTAACAATATTGAATTAAAAAATTAAATATGTACCAGGTACTGGGTGATGGTTTGATGATACACCTAAACAACCCGTCTCTAGAAGTCATATGACTTTACGGAGTTTCTACTGTACCAGGTATAACCTTCTTTTGCGTTTTGATTCAGTAATAATTTAACAATATTGAAATAAAAAATTAAATATGTACAAGGTACGGGTGATGGTTTGATGATACACCTAAACAACCCGTCTCTAGAAGCCAAAAACGCCTTTACTTTACCTTATCATAAAGAAATAAAAATATATAATGAAGTAAAAAAGAAAGTTCATTAATAGCGCACTTATCATAGAGAAATAAAAATATATATAATAGCCAAATTAAAATAATTATACTGCAAAATTCATTAAAATCTTAGAAAAATTAAAATATACTTAAAGCATAGCAAAATTAAACTATATAGTGAAGTAAAAAAAATTAGCTACACTTCGACCCTATATTGAGGAGGGCAACTCGAACAAGACGAGTTGGTGGGAGTGGCGATCGTGCCCGGCAACGAGGGAAAGGAGTCAGACGAGAATGAGAGGGACAACCAGAAACGAGAAACTAGGCAGCGCGGAGAGTCGTCCAAGACTCCAAGGGCCAGAAGCGCCGTCTTTTCACTATCCGGGCCTTCCTTATTGGGCCGATGGCCCGGATTGGTGTGGTCTTCAATTGGTGAGAGGCCGAAATATGTCAGCCAAAGGGTTTTGAACCTTTTACTTTTCCTTATCATAAATCAAAATAAAAATATATAATAAAGTAAAAATAAGAGTTTATTAACAACGCATTTAAAAGAAAAATAAAAGAAAAATATTAGCAAAATAAAAATATATAATAGCGCAATATATATAATAGCTCAATTAAAAATAAAATAATTAACAACGCACAATTAAAAGTAAAATAATTAACAACGCATTAAAATTAATTAACAGCTCATAGAAAAAAATCAATTATGCTTATGAAGTGTATAAATAAATAAGTAAATAAAACAAAATCATTAGCAATATATATAATAGCGCAATATAGAAAATAAATTCAAAAATAAAAATATATTTAATATCCAATTAAAATATTTATACGGCAAAATTCATTAAAAGCGTAGAAAAATAAAAATATATAAAGCGTAGCAAAATTAAACTATATAGTTAAGTAAAAAATGCGCTACACTTTGACCCTATCCCTATATTGAAGAGGGCAACTCTAGTTGGTGGGAGGGGCGATCGTGCCCGGCAACGAGGGAAATGAGAGGGAAAGGAGCCCGAGAACGAGAGAGACGACCGGAAACAAAAACAGGTTTTCGAGGATGTTGACAATCCACCACAAAAGAGGCAGCGCGGCGAGTTGTCCAAGGGCACGGAGCGCCGTATTTTCACTATCCGGGCCTAAATTAAACTATATAGTGAAGTAAAAAAATGCGCTACACTTCGACCCTATATTGAAGAGGCCAACTCGAACAACGACGAGTTGGTGGGAGGGGCGATCGTGCCCAGCAACGAGGGAAAGGAGCCCGACGAGAAAAAGAGAGACCATCCGAAACAGAAACAGGTTGTGAAGGATGTTGACAATCCACCACAAAAGAGGAAGCCCGACGAGTTGTCCAAGGGCCCGGAGCGCGTCTTTTCACTATCCGGGCCTTCCTTATTGGGCTGATGGCTCGGATTACTCTGATTTTCAATTGGTGAAGGGCGAAATATGTCGGCCAAAGGGTTTTGAACCCCTTTACTTTTCCTTATCATAAATCATAATAAAAATTTATAATAAAGTAAAAATAAAAGTTTTTTAATAGCGCCATGTAAAAGAAAAAATTAATAAAATAAAAATATAATAGCGTAATTAAAAGAAAAATCCATTAACAACGTATCAAAATTAATTTACAACCCATAGAAAAAAAATTAATTATGCTTATGAAGTGTATAACTTAAAATATCTTAAACTATAATACCCCTTCTCCTAAATAGTTCGTAAATAAATAAGTAACTAAAACAAAATTTCATTAGCAATATATATAATAATGCAATAAAAAAAATTCAGAAATAAAAATATATATAATAGCCCAATTAAAATATTTATACTGCAAAATTCATTAAAAGCCTAGAAAAATTAAAATATATAAAGCGTAGCAAAATTAAATTATATAGTAAATTAAAAAAATAAAAATATATATAATACCCCAATTAAAATATTTAAACTGAAAAATTCATTAAAAGCGTAGAAAAATTAAAATATATAAAGCCTAGCAAAATTAAACTATATAGTAAATTAAAAAAATGCGCTACACTTCGACCCAATATTTAGGAGGGCAACGACTACGTTGGCTCTAACAATAAGTTGGTGGGAGTGACAATAGTGCCCGAAAACGAGGGAAAGGAGCCCGACTAGAATGAGAAGGACAACTGGAAACAGAAACAAGTTGTCGAGGAGTTTGACAATCCACGACAAAAGAGGCAGCGCGACAAGTCGTCCAAAGGCCCGGAGCCAGTCTTTTCACTATCCGGGCCTTCTTTATTGGGTTGATGGCCCCATTGCTTTGGTCTTCAATTGGTGAGGGGCCGAAATATGTTTATTAAAAGCGCATGTAAAAGAAAAAATTCGCAAAATAAAAATATATAATAGCGTAATTAAAAGCAAAATAATTGACAACGCATCAAAATTAATTAACAGCCCATAGAAAAAAAAATTAGTTATGCTTATGAAGTGTATAAATAAATAAGTAACTAAAACAAAATTTCATTAGCAATATATATAATAGCGCAATATAGCAAATAATTTTAGAAATAAATATATATTTAATAGCCCAATTAAAATATTTATACTAGTTATGCTTATGAAGTGTATAAATAAATAACTAAAAGAAAATTTTATTAGCAATATATATAATAGCGCAATATAGCAAATAATTTTAGAAATAAATATATATTTAATAGCTCAATTAAAATATTTATACTGCAAAATTCATTAAAAGCTTAGAAAAATTAGAATATAAAAAGTTTAGCAAAATTAAACTATATAGTGAAGTAAAAAAATGCGCTAAACTTCGACCCTATATTGAGGAGGGCAACTCGAACAACGACAGTTGGTGGAAGTGGCGATCGTTCCCGGCAACGAGGGAAAGGAGCCCGACGAGAACGAGAGGGACGACCGGAAACAGAAACAGGTTGTCGAGAATGTTGACAATCCACCACAAAAGAGGCAGCGCGGCGAGTCGTCCAAAGTCTCGTAGCGCCGTCTTTTCACTATCCGGGCCTTCCTTATTGGGTTGATGGCCCGGATTGCTTTGGTCTTCAATTGGTGAGGGGCCGAAATATGTCGGCCTAAGGGGTTTGAACCCTTTACTTTTCCTTATCATAAATCAAAAAAAAAATGGCTCAAGTTATTTACACCTCTCACATTACTCTTCACACCCCCAAGATTAATTCACTCCCTTAAATTCAAATTATTACTTAGTACACCCCCAATGAATTATCTTAATTACCCCTATTAAATATATACTTAATTATTTTCATTTTCACACAATTAAAAAACAAATACGATGTCGATGTCGTTTGAAGGATCTCTCGACCCCTCCGTTCCTTCATGCCCAACACCTCCGGCGTTCACCGCACACCTGCAAATGGATTGTCTTTCAAGACACGGCACAGGGATGTCTTTTGGACCGGAAGGATCTCACGACCCCTCACCGAGAACTCTCCGTCCTAGTCGAGAACTCTCCGCTGCCGAACAAACCCTTGACCGAGAACTCGCGAATTGCCCCCTCATCACAAGTTGACGCAGCTTCACTTTGGGGTCGACGTGCTCCGCGTGAACTTGGTCGATGAACACCGTGAAAAGGACAGATTGTTTATGCAGCGGTAGATGGAGGACTTTAGCGACAGTATGATTCTCGCCAAGGAGTCGTCGATCGAGTAATTGGAGAAGAAGAGATTCACCAGTTGCGGCCGTTTTCTGGGGGACTGCATTGAGAAGTGGCTAAGGAGGAGCCGGAATTTCTCAGTTACCGAGATGCCAAGAGTTGGGTTTAATTAATTTGGGATTTTGGTAGAAGACCACGGTGAATCCGGTGATTGACAGATTGTTGTATTTTTGCTATTGTTTAATTATTCTTTTTATTCATTATTATATAAAGGGTGTTATAGTCAATATACAATATTATTAAAAAAAGAAAAACTTAATAGGGGTGTTTAAAGTAATCTTGGAGGTGTAAATAAAATCACCCAAAAAAAATATATAGTAAAGTAAAAATAAAAGTTTATTAAAAGCGCATGTTAAAGAAAAAATTCGCAAAATAAAAATATATAATAGCGCCATATATATAATAGCGCAATTAAAAGCAAAATAATTGACAACGCATCAAAATTAATCAACAGTCCATAGAAAAAAAAAATCTATCAACAGCCCATAGAAAAAAAATCTATCAAAATTAATTAACAGCCCATAGAAAAAAAATCAGTTGCGCTATTATATATTTTTATGTGACATTTTTTTTTCTATTTTTACATAAGCTAAGTTTTTAATAATCTAGACCGTCTTGAATAAAATTTATGGCTAGCCACTGCCCTCGTCTTCTTCACCCTGAAGTAAACCGAGCTATAACTTCAAAACCCTTAGCTTGATATATGCCTTTTTGACTCTGTCTCAAAGCATCCAAAATATCTACTGGATATATTAAAATTTTAAAATAAATAAATAAATGGCCTTAACAAAATTTCAATATAATGACCATAACAAAATTTCAATATAACAAAAAATAATTAAATTTTGTTATTTATATAATATTATATGAATAGATCATATATTTATAATTACTGGAATAAATGATACTTACTTTATATCTTTTGCATATAACAATTTAATCACTTTACAAATAATATTTTATTACGAGGTTCAATAATCATAACAAAAAATTAAGATATTTTTAGAAAAAATAGAGTATTGATTTTATTTATTCTGAAAACCTTTCAATTTTACTATTCATGAAAAAGAGTAATATATTTTGAACTTTTGTTAAAAAATAGTGTTTGGTCATGTTTTTAATTAGATTGAAAAACACTTTTTGAATTGTATAAAGTCTATAATACCATTGTCAAAAAAATATCATTGCGCTATTATATATATTGCGCTATTATATATTTTTATTTTAAATATAGCCCAATTAAAATATTTATACTGCAAAATTCATTAAAAGTGTAGAAAAATTAAAATATATAAAGCCTAGCAAAATTAAACTATATAGTGAAGTAAAAAAATGCGCTACACTTCGACCCTTTATTGAGGAGGGCAACGACTATGTCGGCTCGAACAACGACGAGTTGGTGGAAGTGGCTATCGTGCCCCATCAACGATGGAAAGGAGCCCGACGAGAACGAGAGAGACGATCTAAACAGAAAAAGGTTGTCGATGATGTTGACAATCCACCACAAAAGAGGTAGCGCGGCGAGTCGTTCAAAGGCCCGGAGCGACCCTCTTTACACTATCCGGGCCTTCCTTATTGGGCTGATGACCCGGATTGCTCTGATTTTCAATTGGTGATCTACTTCAACGGGCTTACTCTGGAGGCGCGCCGAAGCCCAATCTGCTAGGTCGGGCTTGGAGTCGATGATCGACCTCAACGACCCGCCTCCCGAGGACTCATGTGATGGCTCCATGCTCGACTTAAACAGTACGTCTTTAGAGGCTATAGAAGCTCGTGACTTGGCGCGGAGGCAAGACGCAGAAGATGGCTGTACATATAACAATTACAAGAATACATATATAATAGTATTATTTTATAAGAATAATTACAAGAATAAATAATACTCTTACTTTATAAATTTTACATATAACAATTATACTATTTACTTTATAAATAATATACTACATCACATTCTCTGTTTAATTTGTTGTTGATATAAACAATGTTTTTATTTATTTTTTAAGCTGAAAATTGATTCCATAATCCGTGGAGTAAATTATACTACATTTTGGCTTATATTTATTTTAATTGTGAGCACTAGAACTCAAAAAATTCTTCCTCTTCTTATTTTTATTATTATTTACAGTAATGTTTTAAGCACATTTGACTTGAAAAAAAAAAGTTATGGGAAACAATTATGGTTATGAAGTGTATAAATAAATAAGTAAATAAAACAAAATTTCATTAGCAATATAAATAATAGCGCAATATAGAAAATAAATTTAGAAATAAAAATATATTTAATAGCCCAATTAAAATATTTATATGGCAAAATTCATTAAAAGCGTAGAAAAATTAAAATATATAAAACGTAGCAAAATTAAACTATATAGTGAAGTAAAAAAATAAGTAAAAAATTGCGCTACACTTCGACCCTATATTGAAGAGGACAACTCGAACAACTACGAGTTCGTGGGAGTGGCGATCGTGCCCGGCAACAAGGGAAAGGAGCACCACGAGAATGAGAGGGACTAATAGAAACAGAAACATATTGTCGAGAATGTTGACAATCCACCACAAAAGAGGCAGCGCGGCGAGTTGTCCAAGGGCCCGGAGCGCGTCTTTTCACTATCCGGGCCTTCCTTATTGGGCCGATGACCCGAATTGCTCTGGTCTTCAATTGGTGAGAGGCTAAAATATGTCGGCTAAAGGGTTTTAAACCTTTTACTTTTCCTTATCATAAATCAAAATAAAAATATATAATAAAGTAAAAATAAAAGTTTATTAACATCGCATTTAGAAGAAAAATATTAGCAAAATAAAAATATATAATAGTGCAATATATATAATAGCGCAATTAAAAGAGGTAGCGCGCCGAGTCGTCCAAGGGGCAGAAGCGCCGTCTTTTCACTATCCGGGCCTTCCATATTGGGCCGATGGCCCGGATTGCTCTGGTCTTCAATTGGTGAGGGGCCGAAATATGTCGGTTAGAGGGTTTTGAACCCTTTACTTTTTCTTATCATAAATCAAAATAAAAATTTATAATAAAGTAAAAATAAAAATTTTTGTTAACAGAACATGTAAAAGATAAAAAATTGCAAAATAAAAATATATAATAGCGCAATATATATAATAGCGCCATTAAAAGAAAAATCAATTAACAAGAACAACACATCAAAATTAATTAACAACCCATAGAAAAAAATAATAATTATGATTATGAAGTGTAAAATAAATAAGTAACTAAAACAAAATTTCATTAGCAATATATATAATAGCGCAATATAAAAAATAAATTTAGAAATAAAAATATATTTAATAGCCCAATTAAAATATTTATATTGCAAAATTCATTAAAAGCTTAGAAAAATTAAAATATATAAAGTGTAGCAAAATTAAACTATATAGTGAAGTAAAAAAATGCTCTACACGACCCTATATTGAGGAGGGCAACTCGAACAACGAAGAGTTGGTGGGAGTGGCGATCGTGCCCGGCAACGAGGGAAAGGAGTCCGACGAGAACAAGAGAGACGACCGAAAACAGAAACAGGTTGTCAAGAATGTTGACAATCCACCACAAAAGAGGCAGCACAGCGAGTTGTCCAAGGGCCAGGAGCGACATCTTTTCACTATACGGGCCTTCCTTATTGGGCAGATGGCCCAGATTGCTCTGTTCTTCAATGGGCGAGGTGCCAAAATATGTCTACCAAGGGTTTTGAACTCCTTTACTTTTCCTTATCATAAATCAAAATAAAAATTTATAATAAAGTAAAAATAAAAGTTTATTCACAGCGCCATGTAAAAGAAAAAAATATTAAAATAAAAATATATAATAGCGCAATATATATAATAGCAAAATTAAAAGCAAAATCCATTAAAAACGTGTCAAAATTAAATAAGAGCCCATAGAAAAAAAATTAATTATGAAGTGTATAAATAAATAATTAACTAAAACAAAATTTCATTAGCAATATATATAGTATCAAAATTAATTAAGAGCCCAAAGAAAAAAAATTAATTATACTTATGACGTGTATAAGTAAATAATTAACTAAAACAAAATTTCATTAGCAATATATATAATAGCGCAATATATAAAATAATTCATATAATAGCCCAATTAAAATATTTATACTGCAAAATTCATTAAAAGTGTAGAAAAATTAAAATATATAAAGCAAAGCAAAACTAAACAATATATAGTGAAGTAAAAAAAATGCGCTACACTTCGACCCTATATTGAGAAGGGTAACGACTACGTTGGCTTTGACAACGACAAGTTGGTGGGGGTGGCGATAGTGCCCGGCAACCAGGGAAAAGAGCCCGACGAGAACGAGAGGGACGACCGAAAACAGAAACAGGTTGTCGATAATGTTGACAATCATCCACAAAAAAGGCCGCGCGACGAGTTGTCAAAGGGACCAGAGCACCGTCTTTTCACTATCCGGGCCTTCCTTATTGGGCTAATGGCCCGGATTGCTCTGGTTTTCAATCGGTGAGGGGCTGAAATATGTCGGTCAAAGGGTTTTGAACTCTTTACTTTTCCTTATAATAAATCAAAATAAAATTATATAATAAATTAAAAATTAAAGTTTATTAACAGCAATGTAAAAGAAAAATAATAAGATAAAAATATATAATAGCGCAATATATATAATAGCGCAATTAAAAGTAAAATAATTAAAAACACATCAAAATTAATTAACAGCTCATAGAAAAAAAATCAATTATGCTTATGAAGTGTACAAATAAATAAGTAACTAAAACAAAATTTCATGAACAATATATATAATAGGGCAATATAGAAAATAAATTCAGAAATAAAAATATATTTAATATCCAATTAAAATATTTATATGGAAAAATTCATTAAAAGCGTAGAAAAATAAAAATATATAAAGCGTAGCAAAATTAAATTATATAGTGAAGTAAAAAAATGCACTACACTTCGACCCTATCCCTATATTGAAGAGGGCAACTCGAACAAAGACGAGTTGGTGGGAGGGGCGATCGTGCCCGGCAACGAGGGAAAGTAGCCCGACGAGAATGAGAGGGACGACCAGAAACAGAAACAGGTTGTCGAGGATGTTGACAATCCACCATAAAAGAGGCAGCGCGGCGAGTCGTCCAAAGTCCTCGCCGTCCAAAGTCCCGCAGCGCCGTCTTTTCACTATCCGGGCCTTCCTTATTGGGTTGATGGCCCGGATTGCTTTGGTCTTCAATTGGTGAGGGGTCGAAATATGTCGACCTAAGGGTTTGAACCCTTTACTTTTCCTTATCATAAATCAAAATAAAAATATATAGTAAAGTAAAAATAAAAGTTTATTAAAAACGCATGTTAAAAAAAAATTCGCAAAATAAAAATATATAATAGATCAATATATATAATAGCGCAATTAAAAGCAAAATAATTGACAACACATCAAAATTAATCAACAGCCCATAGAAAAAAAAACTATCAACATCCCATAGAAAAAAAATCTATCAAAATTAATTAACAGTCCATAGAAATAAAATCTATCAAAATTAATTGACAGCCCATAGAAAAAAAATCAATTGCGCTATTATATATTTTTCTGTGACATTTTTTTTGTTCTATTTTTACATAAGCTAAGTTTTTAATAATCTAGACCGTCTTGAAAAAAATTTATGGCTAGCCACTGTGCTCTCGTCTTCTTCACCCTGAGTAAATCGGGCTATAACTTCAAAACCCTTAACTTGATATATTTCGGCCTTTTTGACTCCGCCAAGCATCCAAAATATCTACCGGATATATTAAAATTTTAAAATAAATAAATAAATGGTCTTAACAAAATTTCAATATAATGACCATAACAAAATTTATATATAACAAAAAATAATTAAATTTTGTTATTTATATAATATTATATGAATAGATATATAATTTATAATTACTGGAATAAATGATACTTACTTTATATCTTTTGCATATAACAATTTAATTACTTTACAAATAATATTTTATTAATAATCATAATAAAAAATTAAGATATTTTTAGAAAAAATAGAGTATTGATTTTATTTATTCTGAAAAACTTTCAATTTTACTATTCATGAAAAAGAGTAATATATTTTGAACTTTTGTTAAAAAATAGTGTTTGGTCATGTTTTTAATTAGATTGAAAAACACTTTTTGAATTGTATAAAGTCTATAATACCATTGTCAAAAAAATATCATTGCGCTATTATATATATTGCGCTATTATATATTTTTATTTTATATATAGCTCAATTAAAATATTTATACTGCAAAATTCATTAAAAGTGTAGAAAAATTAAAATATATAAAGCCTAACAAAATTAAACTATATAGTGAAGTAAAAAATGCGCTACACTTCGACCCTTGAGGAGGGCAACAACTATGTTGGCTCGAACAACGACGAGTTGGTGGGAGTGGCTATGCCCCGACAACTAAGGAAAGGAGCCCGATGAGAACAAGAGAGACGATCGTAAACAGAAACAGGTTGTCGATAATGTTGACAATCCACCACAAAAGAGGTAGCGCGGCGAGTCGTTCAAAAGCCCAGAGCGACCGTCTTTACACTATCCGGGCCTTCCTTATTGGGCTGATGACCCGGATTGCTCTGATCTTCAATTTGTGATCTACCTCAACGGGCCTAATCTGGAGGCGCGCCGAAGCCCAGTCTGCTAGGTCGGGCTTGGAGTCGATGATCGACCTCAACGACCCGCCTCCGGGGGACTCAGGTGATGGCTCCATGCTCGACTTAAACATTACGTCTTTAGAGGCTATAGAAGCTCGTACATATAACAATTACAAGAATACATATATAATAGTATTGTTTTATAAGAATAATTACAAGAATAAATAATACTCTTACATTATAAATTTTACATATAAAAATTCTACTACTTACTTTATAAATAATATACTACATCACATATTCTCTGTTTAATTTGTTGTTGATATAAACAATGTTTTTATTTATTTTTTGAGCTGGAAATTGATTCCATAATCCGTGGAGTAAATTATACTACATTTTGGCTTATATTTGTTTTAATTGTGAGCACTAGAACTCAAGAAATTCTTCCTCTTCTTATTTTTATTATTATTTAAGTAATGTTTTAAGCACATTTGACTTGAAAATAAAAGTTATGGGAAACAATTATGGTTATGAAGTGTATAAATAAATAAGTAAATAAAACAAAATTTCATTAGCAATATAAATAATAGCGCAATATAGAAAATAAATTTAGAAATAAAAATATATTTAATAGCCCAATTAAAATATTTATACGGCAAAATTCATTAAAAGCGTAGAAAAATTAAAATATATAAAACGTAACAAAATTAAACTATATAGTGAAGTAAAAAAATAAGTAAAAAAATGCGCTACACTTCGACCCTATATTGTAGAGGAGTTCGTGGGAGTGGCGATCGTGCCCGGCAACAAGGGAAAGGAGCCCGACGAGAATGAGAGGGATGACCAGAAACAGAAACAGGTTGTCGAGAATGTTGACAATCCACCACAAAGGAGGCAGCGCGGCGAGTTGTCCAAGGGCCCGGAGCGCCGTTTTTTCACTATCCGGGCCTTCCTTATTGGGCCGATGACCCGAATTGCTCAGGTCTTCAATTGGTGAGAGGCCTAAATATGTCGGCCAAAGGGTTTTAAACCTTTTACTTTTCCTTATCATAAATCAAAATAAAAATATATAATAAAGTAAAAATAAAAGTTTATTAACATCGCATTTAAAAGAAAAATATTAGCAAAATAAAAATATATAATAGTGCAATATATATAATAGCGCAATTAAAAGAGGCAGCGGCGAGTCGTCCAAGGGGCACAAGCGCCGTCTTTTCACTATTCGGGCCTTCCATATTGGGTCGATGGCCCGGATTGTTCTGGTCTTCAATTGGTGAGGACTATCCGGGCCTTCCATATTGGGCCGATGGCCCGGATTGCTCTTGTCTTCAATTGGTGAGGGGCCGAAATATGTCGGTTAGAGGGTTTTGAACCCTTTACTTTTTCTTATCATAAATCAAAATAAAAATTTATAATAAAGTAAAAATAAAAGTTTGTTAACAGAACATGTAAAAGATAAAAAATTGCAAAATAAAAATATATAATAGCGCAATTAAAAGAAAAATCAATTAACAAGAACAACACATCAAAATTAATTAACAACCCATAGAAAAAAATAATAATTATGATTATGAAGTGTAAAATAAATAAGTAATTAAAACAAAATTTAATTAGCAATATATATAATAGCGCCATATAGAAAATAAATTCAAAAATAAAAATATATATAATATAAATTCAGAAATAGAAATATATATAATAGCTCAATTAAAATATTTATACTGCAAACTTCATTAAAAACGTAGAAAAATTAAAATATATAAAACGTAGCAAAATTAAACTATATAGTGAAGTAAAAAAATGCTTTACACTAAGACCATATATTGAGATGGGCAACTCGAACAACAACAAGTTGGTGGGAGTGATGATTGTGCCCGGCAACGAGGGAAAGGAGCCCGACGAGAACGAGAGGGACGACCGGAAACAGAAACAGGTTGTCGAGGATGTTGACAATTCACCACAAAAGATGCATCGCGGCGAGTCGCCCAAAGGCCCGAAGCGCCGTCTTTTCACTATAAGTGCCTCACTTATTGGTGAGGGGCCTAAATATGTCGGGCAAAGGGTTTTGAACCTTTTACTTTTCCTTATCATAAATCAAAATAAAAATGTATAATAAAGTAAAAATAAAAGTTTATTAAAAGAGCATGTAAGATAAAAAATTTGCAAAATAAAAATATATAATAGCGCAATATATATAATAAAACAATTAAAAGCAAAATAATTGACAACTCATCAAAATAAATTAACAGCCCATAGAAAAAAATCCATCAAAATTAATTAACCCCTTCTCCTAAATAGTTCATAAATAAATAAGTAAACGCTGGCTATAACTTCAAAACCCTTAGCTGACATATTCCGCCTTTTTGACTCCGCCTAAGAGCCTCCAAAATATCTACAGAATATATTAAAATTTTAAAATAAATAAATAAAATGGCCTTAACAAAATTTCAATATAATGACCATAACAAAATTTCAATATAACAAAAAATAATTAGATTTTGTTATTTATATAATATTATATGAATAAATATATATATATAATTACTGGAATAAATGATACTTACTTTATATCTTTTGCATATAACAATTTAATTACTTTACAAATAATATTTTATTACGAGTTTCAATAATCATAACAAAAAATTAAGATATTTTTAGAAAAAATAGAGTATTGATTTTATCTATTCTGAAAATCTTTCAATTTTACTATTCATGAAAAAGAGTAATATATTTTAAACTTTTGTTAAAAAAATAGTGTTTGGTCATGTTTTTAATTAGATTGAAAAACACTTTTTGAATTGTATAAAGTCTATAATACCATTGTCAAAAAAATATCATTACGCTATTATATATATTGGGCTATTATATATTTTTATTTTAAATATAGCCCAATTAAAATATTTATACTGCAAAATTCATTAAAAGTGTAGAAAAATTAAAATATATAAAGCTTAGCAAAATTAAACTATATAGTGAAGTAAAAAAATGCGCTACACTTCGACCCTTTATTGAGGAGGGCAACGACTATGTCGGCTCGAACAACAATTGGTGGGAGTGGCTATCGTGTCCCGGCAACGAGGGAAAGGAGCCCGACGAGAACGAGAGAGACGATCGGAAACAGAAACAGGTTGTCGATGATGTTGACAATCCACCACAAAAGAGGTAGCGCGGCGAGTCGTTCAAGGGCCCGGAGCGACCGTCTTTACACTATCCGGGCCTTCCTTATTGGGCTGATGGCCCGGATTGCTCTGATCTTCAATTGGTGATCTAACTCAACGGGCCTACTCTGGAGGCGCGCCGAAGCCCAGTCTGCTGGGTCGGGCTTGGAGTCGATGATCGACCTCAACGACCCGCCTTCGGGTGACTCAGGTGATGGCTCCATGCTCGACTTAATCAGTACGTCTCTAGAGGCTATAGAAGCTCGTGACTTGGCGCGGAGGCAAGACGCAGAAAATGGCGGCTGTACATATAACAATTACAAGAATACATAATACTATTATTTTATAAGAATAATTACAAGAATAAATAATACTATTACTTTATAAATTTTACATATAACAATTATACTACTTACTTTATAAATAATATACTACCTCACATTCTCTATTTAATTTGTTGTTGATATAAACAATGTTTTTATTTATTTTTTGAGCTGAAAATTGATTCCATGATCGGTGGAGTAAATTATACTACATTTTGCCTTATATTTGTTTTAATTGTGAGCACTAGAACTCAAAAAAATCTTCATTTTCTTATTTTTATTATTATTTACAAGTAATGTATTGAGGACATTTGACTTGAAAAAAAAAAATTATGGGAAACTCCATAATACAATACAGTTGATATGCCATTACACTAAGCATATTTTAATAAAGTAAAAATGAAAGTTCATTAAAAGAGCATGTAAAAAAATTATAAAATAAAAATATGTAATAGAAAAATTAATTAAGAAATAAAAATATATATAATGAAGAAAAAAAGATTATAATGAAGTTAAAATAAAAGTTTATTTAAAAATATATAATCATACTGTAAAATTCATTAACAACGTAGCAAAATTAAAATATAAATTGAAATAGAAAAAATGCTCTATAATTCCACTATATTACTTCATTGCGCGTGCTCAACGACCCCCTCTAGAAGACTCCGGTGTTGGTTTGATGATTGACCTAAACCGCCGGTTGCTAGAGGCAATATAGGAGTTTGACTTAGCCCGAAAACACGACGCTGAAGATGGTTTGGTGATCGACCTCAATATCCTGTCCCAAGAAGCCGAGGAGGGCGAGTGAGGAGGAAGAGGATGATCCACCGGCCCAAGAGACAGGGAAAGATAATGATCCGGCCCTGGTGGTGGTGGAGGAAGAAGCAGAGAAAGGTAACTCACCGGCCCTAGAAGGTGAGGAGGGTAATCCGATAATATTGTCTGAAGATCAAGGGTGGATCTAGGATTATAATTCAGAGAATGTGTATGTAGATATATCGCGCCTCTATTAGATGTACGAAACATAATATGAAAGTAACATTAACGAAATATATATGCGCATTCGTTGAAGTTAATACTTAATAATCAAGATGTTTCAAAGTTCAAATTTGTTAAAGCACTAAAAAAAATTACTCTCTTCATTTCGAAATAATGACATTTTTCTTTAATAAAAATATTAAGAAAAATAATTTTTTTTGTTAAAACATAAAAATTAAAAATTATTTTTAATTCAAAAATTAAAATTATTGTTTAACAAATTTAAAAAGTAAAGATAAATTTTTATTTAAAAATTTAAAAAAAAAAGAAGTATTTTTTTTTGTAAGTTGTTATTTTTTTATAACATTTATATAAGGAAATAATACTTATTAAGAAAGAGATGAAGTAATTATTTCAAATAATTTCAATTAATCACATATATACATATATACAGTCTTATACAAAAATTAAACATTTTAATTTTATTTTTGTAATTTATAAATAAAATTGGTCATTTTTTTTAAATAAAGCATAAATAATTTTCAAATTTTACCAATAATGTTGAGTGAAAGTGTGAAACTTTCTTAACTGAACTAATTAGTAGTTAGAGTTTTTTTTTTTTTTTTTAACTAAGAAAATTAAGAAAAGCTAAATAAATAAATATACATTATGCACTTAGTTACTTGAATTCATCCAACAAAATTGGGTGATTGATTTAATGATAATTGGTGGTAGGGTCCACATGAAATTAATTCGACATTTCGATATATTGTTATGTATAAATTGTCTATTTTAACTTTCTATATAGGGTTGAAACTTGAAACCTTATCCAATTTTTTTCCATTAGAAGAGTGTGGGCTATAAGCTAAATAATAATAGGTTGGGAAAAATATATGGGCGGGCTACACAACCCGGCCCAGCCCCCTGAAGAGATCCGCCCTTGCTGACAATGATCCCATGGTTGATGAAGTAGAGGAGGGTGATCCGGTGGTGGAGGAAGCAGGGGAGGGTAAAATGAGTAATCCACCGGACCAGGAAGAACCGAGCAAAGAAGTGAATGATCGTCCGGTCGATATTTTGGAGGCTCCGAGGCAGAGTCAGAGGGGCCGGAATATGTCGGCTAAGGGTTTTGAAGTTATAGCCCGCGGCTACTTAAGGGTGAAGAAGACGAGGGTAGAAATAGGTAAGGATCAGACGATTTTAATCAGACGGACGAAATCTTCTCGGGCAAGCGAGCTCATTGTGTTTCGGTGTAGGCACACACAAAAATTCTTGATATTTTTGTATTTTTCATTTTTGGAGGCTCTGAAACGGAGCGAGGGGAATATGTTGGGAAAAGTGTTTGAAACCCTTTACTTTTCCTTATCATAGAGGAAAATAAAAATATATAATGAAGTAAAAATGAATGTTCATTAAGTGCACATGGAAAAAAAATAAAAAAAATAAAAATATATAATAGTGAAATATAGAAAATAAATTAAATAAAAATATATATAATAGCGCAATTAAAATATTTATATTACAAAATCCATTAAAAGCGTAGAAAAATTAAAATATATAAAGCGTAGCAAAATTAAACTATATAGTGAATTAAAAAAATGCGCTATACTTCGACCCTATAGTGAGGAGAGCAACTCGAACAACGAAGAGTTGGTAGAAGTGGCGATCGTGTCCGGCAACGAGGGAAAGGAGCCGACGAGAACGAGAGGGACAACCGGAAACAGAAACAGGTTGTCCAGGATGTTGACAATCCCATACAAAAGAAGCAGCGCGGCAGTCGTCCAAGGGCCCAGAGCGCCGTCTTTTCACTATACGGGCTTCCTTATTGGGCTGATGGCCCGAACTCTGGTCTTCAATTGGTGAGGGGCCGAAATATGCCGGACAAAGGGTTTTGAACCCTTTACTTTTCCTTATCATAAATCAAAATAAAAATATATAATAAAGTAAAAATAAAAGTTTATTAACAGCGCATGTAAAAAAAAAAATTTGGCAAAATAAAAATATATAATAGCACAATATATATAATACCGCAATTGTATTTTTTTGACAATGGTATTATAGACTTTATACAATTCAAAAAGTGTTTTTCAATCTAATTAAAAACATGACCAAACTCTATTTTTTAACAAAAGTTCAAAATATATTACTCTTTTTCATGAATAGTAGAATTGAAAATTTTTCAGAATAAATAAAATCAATACTCTATTTTTTCTAAAAATATCTTAATTTTTTGTTATGATTATTGAACCTAGTAATAAAATATTATTTGTAAAGTAATTAAATTGTTATATGCAAAAGATATAAAGTAAGTATCATTTATTCCAGTAATTATATATATCTATTCATATAATATTATATAAATAACAAAATCTAATTATTTTTTGTTATATTGAAATTTTGTTATGGTCATTATATTGAAATTTTGTTAAGGCCATTTATTTATTAATTATAAAATTTTAATATATCCGGTAGATATTTTGGAGGCTTTGAGGCGAAGTCAAAAAAGCTGGAATATGTCAGCTAAGGGTTTTGAAGTTATAGCACGCGTCTACTTCAGGGTGAAGAAGAAGGCAGTGGCAGCCATAAATTTTTTCAAGACAGGCTAGATTATTAAAAACTTAGCTTATGTAAAATTAGAAAAAAAATGTCACAGAAAAATATTTTTTATATATTATATATGAAAGTAAGAAGAAAAAATAAAAAATAGATATATATGTGTAAAAATAGAAAAAAAAAAGTTTTAACTTTTGACCTAGAAAATGTTAAATATAACTAAAACCTAAATATAACTAAAACCAAATTTCCGAACTCAATTCTATATAAATTAAGATATTTTTTATATATTATATATGAAAGTAAGAAGAAAAAAATAAAAAAAATATATATATATATATATATATATAGAAAGAGTAAAATGAGAGAAAAAAAAAGTTTGAACTTTTGACCTAGAAAATGTTAAATATAACTCAAACCAAATTTCCGAACTCAATTCTATATAAATTAAGATATTTTTTATATATTATATATGAAAGTAAGAAGAAAAAATAAAAAAATATATATAGAAAGAGTAAAATGAGAGAAGAAAAGAAAATCAATCCCTTAACATTTCAAAAAAAAAATAAAAATATATATATAGAAAGAGTAAAATGAGAGAAGAAAAGGAAATCGATCCCTTAACATTTCAAAATTTAACATTTCAAAAAAAAAAAATATATATATATATATATAGAAAGAGTAAAATGAGAGAAGAAAAGGAAATCGATCCCTTAACATTTCAAAATTTGGAGTGGGGCTTTACCATTCCGGCTATATATTTACTTGTAATTTAGTTGCATTTTTATGTATATTTAATCAAACTTTGAAAAATCAGAGTGGGCTAGAGCCCACCCAGCCATAACGTGAATCCGCCTTTGGACGAGGGGTAGAGGTAGGTAAGGATTGGACGATTTTAATCTGACGGACGAGATCGTCTCGGACAAACGAGCTCATTGTGTTCTGGTGTAGGCACAAACAAACATTCTTGAAGCATTCTTGAAATTGTGTTCTTACAAGCTCAATTATTGGCGAGTCGAATCAATCGGGGCGGAGGGGAGGGATCTGAGTGCTGACTCGTACCAGAGGCCTTGGATTGGGAAAAAGGAGGTCTTGGCATCGCGGTGGACGTGGATTAGAAGGTCTCAGACTGTTCATTCAAACTCAATTTATCCAAATCCATTTTCTGGCTATACGGCCACTCCGACAAATCTTAAGGTACTATATTTAGTTGCGCGTATAGATATTATCTCATTATATATGTATATGCGGTTCCATTGTTAGAAATTGAGCTTTTCGTTTCATTGTTTTCAATCGCAGATAATCGATCTCTACATTGTCTTTGCGGTCGTCATTGTCGTTATTCTGTTTCGTATGGTCGGAGATTCACTTTATCAGCATCGTTCGTTGACATCATTCGTTTAACATCTCGATTATATATTGTACTATTTTTATTTGCCATTCTTATGCAATTCAATTTGGTTGATTTTCAAATTGAATGTAATTTTATTATTGCTTATACCACTAATCTATCTAGTATTATAAAATAATTTGGTTATTAATATAAAATTAATTTTCATGAAATTGTATTTTAATTCTAATAATTTTCGGTAAATTATATTTTAATAACTAATATAAAGTTAATTTATATTAAATTACATTTTAAATACTAATATAAAATTAATTGACATAAAATTACCATTTAATTACTAATTCGTATAAAGTTAATTTAAATTAAATCAAATTTTAATTACAAATATAAAGTTAATTACATGAAATTACATTTTAATTACTAATAAAAAATTAATTTAAATAAAATTAATTTTTAAATACTAATATAAAGTTAATTTACATGAAATTACATTTTAAATACTAATATAAAATTAATTTACATGAAATTACATTTTAAATACTAATATAAAGTTAATTTATAAGAAATTACATTTTAATTACTAATATAGATTGAATTTACATGAAATTACATTTTAAATACTAATATAAAATTAATTTAATAAAATATATTTTAAATACTAATATACCGTTATAATACATTTAATTTCATTTTAATTACTAATATAAAATTAACTTATATTAGTAATCAATCATAGGGTTGATTAGCAATTAATCATCCGCCATCTCTCCGGCACTGACTACGGCTTGCAGGACAGATCCATAGGGTTGTCCGAAGAATCTTTGATCGAGTAAATCAAAAACATTTATTTTGATCCCCAACATCACCAAGACATTGAGCGAGGCCGTAAACTTGATCTCCGGAGTCCGAGTATATAATCATGATGACCAAAGCAAGCTTATCTTATGTATGTTTCAAACATAATGAATATTCGAGATTATTAGATTACCACTTCCACCAACCAACAATGTATTAATATATATATATATATATATATATATATATATATATATATAAATGAAAAAATTAAATCAAATTACATTATTACTTAGTTGGCTTATTTATTTATTTTTTAGCTTGTAATAACAATTATTTTATTTGTAAACAAACTATTCATTATATCAAGTGCCGAACTCTAGTTTCATCCAAGCGCATGTAGTGTAGTGGTATCATAGTACCCTCCCACGGTACTGACCGGGGTTTGATTCCCCGTATGCGCAATTCATTTTTTTTAAAGAAGATTAGGGTTTTTATATCATCACACAATATTAAATTTATTTTTAATTAAAGAAGATTAGGGTTTTTATATCATCACACAATATTAAATTTATTTTTTTAGGTGGAAAGCTCATTAAGGTAGCTTGCTATTTGGGCTTTCAAAGGTCGTCCATGCTTTACACTATTGCACAGGCCTGACGTACCACACCAAATCTGAGTTAAATTTTACTATTTCAAATTTTGCACTTTCTTCTACTTTTAACAATATGGACAATTAGTAAGTGTTAAATTATAAAATGTTAATTATTTTTTGAAAAAAAAATTGAGATTAATAAATTTTAAGTATTGTGATATTGACTTTTAGAAAAAAATAAAATAAAGTATAGTGTTATTGATTTTTTTGATAAAAAATTGAGATTAATAAAGTATAAGTAGTATTATTGGCTATTTCATATAAAGTTGAGGGTAAAATTATATTTATAAGTTAATAAAGTAATTAGTTAAAAGTAGTATTCAAAAAAGTAGGTAATACGTGAGGTAAGGGCATATATGTCTTTTTAAATTAAAATATAAGAATAATTATTTTACTAAATAAGTTGTGGCCATTGATATGAGACAATCTTAAAAGTAAACTTTAATCATTAATATGGAAAAGAGTATTTCATTTCGAGAGATTTTTTTTTCAAAATTTAGACTTATTAATATTTGGAAATTTTAGATTATTGGAAAATTTTAAAGTTTGTTTATAATTAAATTACCCAATTTATCTAATTATTATAAAAAATATAAAGTATCTATTTTAATTTTTTGATATTGTCTAATAGTTATTTTTTGACAATGATATTATAGACTTTATACAATTCAAAAAGTGTTTTTCAATCTAATTAAAAACATGATCAAACTCTATTTTTTAACAAAGTTCAAAATATATTACTCTTTTTCATGAATAGTAAAATTGAAAGTTTTTCAAAATAAATAAAATCAATACTCTATTTTTTCTAAATATATCTTAATTTTTTGTTATGATTATTGTACCTCGTAATAAAATATTATTTGTAAAGTAATTAAATTGTTATATGCAAAAGATATAAAGTAAGTATCATTTATTCTAGTAATTATATATATATCTATTCATATAATATTATATAAATAACCAAATCTAATTATTTTTTGTTATATTGAAATTTTGTTGTGGCCATTATATTGAAATTTTGTTATAGCCATTTATTTATTTATTTAAAAAAATTTGTAATGTATAGACATATCAAATTTATTTTATTCTAGTAATTATTTCTACAAATTCAAGTTAAAATGAAATACAACATAATTTTTTTTTTAAAAAATACTATTCTCATACTTATTATGCACTTGTACTTTCATTAATACCTTGAGCAAAACATATTTAGTAATTTTATTTACAATTAATTGAAAATTATAAAAAATTATATTATTACTAATAATTAATTGCCTTTAAAATTACTATAACTTTCCACTTATTGCAACAATATATAGTAAGTGATAATCTAAAATTTATTTTTAATTCTATAAAATGCATATACGCCTAATACTATACTCGAACATCAATCATCTTCTTTCATCGATTTTCAATTTTCTTTCAGATTATCTCTTGAAGCTCACAAATTTATTTTTCTCATTGATTTAGTTAACTTCATCGAGTAATAAAAGGTTAATTTTATCAGTTAATTTAGAGTAATAGTTTTTTTCATTGTATTATCATTTTTATTTTTAGAATAACTCATTTATTCTTAATAGTCGAGTGTGCTTAAAAATGATAGTACTAAAATAATAATGTACTTTTTTTACTCTATAAAATAAGTAAACGAGTAACACTTACTATCTGCAATAGTTTCCGTCATCAACTTTCATTTCTTTCAAAAGATCATCGAAGCTCGTTTGTTTATTTTCCTCATTGATTTTATTAATTTCATCGATTAATCTGAGGTTAATTTTAATTTGATCGATCAATCCAAGATCAATTCAAGGTAATAGAGTTTTTCAATTTTTCAGATTTTTTTTTTCTATTCTATAAAATGGATATTTGTGTAACATTGACTCTGTTTGCAATCGTCTTCTTCGTCAATGTATTTTCAATTTTCTTTAATAAGACTATTGAAAATTTACAGATCTGTTTTTCTAATTGATTTTGATAACTTCATCTATCAACCCGAGATCAATTTCATTTTCATTGGACAAATCTAAGGTAATAGATTTTTTTTTATTTGAGTTCATTTCGATTATATAGAATTATTATTATTTTTTGTGTCCAGTTTGCTTAGTGTTTTATTAAAAAATACTGTAATAGTCATAATTTCCTTTTTTATTTTAAAACATTTGATATACGCGTAAATCACCGTCGCTTCCTTCGTTAACTTTCGATTTTTTCTCCAGAAAACCATTGAAAGATCACGGATCTATTTATCCCATTGGATTTGTTAACTTCATCGATCGATCTGAGGTTAATTTCAATTTCATCGATCAATCCAAGGTAATAGATTTGTTTTAATTTTGTTATCATTCCGATTTTATAAAAAAAATCCTTTATTTTCTGTGTCGAGTTTGCTTAATTTTTATTAAATTTGTATATTGTTGTCATAGATCATGGATCAAATAAGGTATATACATGTAAATTAGAACACAACCACAAATCTTGATAAATAAAAATGTTAGATTTTACAAAAGATCTCATTTCAATTCAAAATCGACCGTTTCTAGGTTTGTTTAATATTTTATGTATGTGTACAATTGAAATGAACTATTCGGTTATGATTGAAATTTGGCATCGAGCAACCGATAATTTTCTCAAGTGGTATTTGTTACTTTTGTGATCCTTCATTTATAAACTATTTTTATTTTTAACATCTTACATTATTAATATTACTCGATTTTGTATGTTACCAAAAATTAATAATGTAAGATGTTAATATTACTCGATTATTAATATTTTGTGTTTACTCGACTATCTCTTGTCTCTGAAGGGCATGTTCGGATTGCAATTGCTTCTAGAAGCCGTCGACTTCGTCGAGAATTTGTCGAGAAATGAACTAGAGGAGGGCAACGACTACGTCGACGCAAACAACGACGATTTGGTGGGAGTGACGATCGTGCCCGGCAACGAGAACGAGAGGGACGATCGAAAACAAAAACACGTTGTCGAGAATGTCGACAATCCGCCACAAAAGAAGGAGCGCGGCGAGTCGTCGAAAGGCCCGGAGCCAGAGTTCGGGCCGTCTTTTCACTATCCGGACCTTCCTTATTGGGCTGATGGCCCGGATTTCTCAGGTCCTCAATTGGAGATCAACCTCAACGGGCCTCCTTCAGAGTGTGAAGAAGCCCGGTCTGCTGGGCCGGGCTCGGAGTCGATGATCGACCTCAACGGCCCGCCTCCGGGGGACTCGGGTGATGGCTCGATGCTCGACTTAAACATTCCGTCTGTAGAAGCTATAGAAGCTCGTGACTTGGCCCGGAGGCAGGACGCAGAAGATGGCTTGGTGATCAACCTCAACGTCGAGGCTGAAGAAGTTGAGGAGGGCGAGCTAGCGGAGGAAGAAGAGGATCATCCACCTGCCCAAGAGGCTGAGCAAGATGATGATCCGGCCCCGTCGATGGAGGAAGCGGAGGAGGGTAACCCACCGACCATAGAAGGCCAGGAGGATAATCCGATAATCGTATCAGATGACGATGATCTGGTGGTGGAGGAAGCAGTGGAGGGTTATAATCCACCGGGACAGGAAGATGATGATCCACCACCGATTTTGGAGGCTCCGAGGCGGAGTCAGAGGGATCGAAATATGTCAGCCAAGGGGTTTGAAGCTGTAGCCCGCGGCTATTTAAGGGTGAAGAAGACTAGGGGTAGAGGTAGATAAGGATGTGACAATTTTAATCTGACGGACAAGATCGTCTCGATCGGGCAAGCGAGCTCATTGTGTTCCGGTGTGGACACATACAAGATATTTTTCTTTTTTTCATTTTTCTTTTCTTGATATTTTGGTTGTTTCAATTTTAGTTTATTTTAATTTTGGTGCAAATTAGTTGTGATATTTTGTTTGGATATTTGAAAGAAGTATGCAATGCAATGCAATTTTTATTTTTGATATTTTCGAAGAGAGTATTCGTATTTACTTATTTAATACGTAATCTACTAGGCTTGGACACAACCATTCCGTTTAGGCCCATATACTGTAAATCAGCAAACCCAGGCCCATTAATATGTACTAGCAAAAGGCCCATTAAAGATAGAATGGGCAAGCATTTCGTCGAGCAGCTCCAGGGCGGATGCGCCATCGCAGCTCGGGAGGCCCGTTGACCGTAAGACACCGCCGCCGTATCCTGTTCCGGATAACAAGCTCTCCACGGATGACGTCACTCCTGGCTCTGGTGATTCCTTTTTTCTTATATTACGGTGTAATACATTTCTCATTTCACATTCTCAGTTTATTGTGTTGAGATGAACAATGTTTTTATTTATTTTTTGAGCTGGAAATTGATTCGATAATCTGTGGAGTAAATTAAACTAAATTTTGACCTATATTTGCTTTGATTGTGAGCACAAAGAACTCAAAAAAATCGGTTTATTTTTGTTCCAAATGAGCAAAACCTTAAATGTTCCATCCCTCATTAAACACCAAATTTGGTTTTGCTGAGCTTGCACGACTACGATGATGATCGTGTTTTGTTTGAGCTGCACAATCATGTTGATGACTGGATTGAGAATGATGTTATTGGTTAAATATGCTCTAAGACCTTGGGATGAATTGTTTTTGGGATATAGGTATAAGTCTAACCCACAACCGAATGGCTATGTATAAATGGAGAGAGAAAAAAAATCGGGCGATGAGTCTCAAGGTGTGTGTCGTAAGATGCAAATCATTGTTGGAAAGTTCCTGGATTTATGATGAAAGGTTTTCATATTATACATATAAGCGTGTTGTTTTGTGCTACTTGTTGAGGAAGTGCTTTGATTATTGTTATATTTTCTAATGAACAATCTTAAGAGGACCGTGATGTGCAATATAATGATATATGCAAACAAAGCTCGGAGGGAAGCTCGAGATGGGAGAGGTGAGTCTCACAATCTCCGTGTAATATAATTTTCAAATATTATGATTTTCTACAAAGACAAACAACTATCAATAAGAATAATAATTTACTTTTTCTTGCTCGAGGATAAAACATTTTTTAAGGAGAGTATTTTTCGAAACTGTACCAGATGCATATTCTTCCTCTTCTTCTTATTTTTATTATTATTACAAGTAAGGTCCTTGAGCACATTTGACTTGGAAAAAAAAAAAGGTTAGGGGAAAATCCAGAATACAGTTGATATGCCATTACCCTGCAAATATGAAAAGTCTATAACACTCATCTCTTTCTCTCTATTTAGACTAAATAACTAACACTTCCTTTCGTTGCTCTTTTCTTGTGTTTGAGGTCCTTCAAAATGGAGCATCATCGAACCCTGAAAATCACCCTTCAGTACGCCAACGATCTTCACAAAGCGAACCTCTTTTCGAAAATGGACGTATACGCCCTCGTTTCCATCTCCGGCGGAGACAAGAGATCGGCCCAGGAAACCAGAACTCCGTCGGACCCCGCCGGAGGCCGCAACCCATCGTGGTGTTTTCCGATGAAGTTCACAGTGGAGGAGGCTGCCCTGCAGCAGAACCTTCTCTTCCTCGATTTCAAGCTCGTCTGCAAGCGGGCTTTAGGAGACAAAGAGGTCGGTGAAGCCCGCGTGCCCATCAAAGAACTACTGCTCGATTCGTCTGGAGCGAGGAAGGGGAAGAAGTTTGTGAGCTACCAAGTGAGGAAACCGAGTGGGAAGGCCAAAGGCCACCTCACGTTTTCTTATCAGTTTGTCGACGTGGCTGTGGCTGGGGTGGGTCCCAGTTTGGTGGGCCCTACTGCCACCTGGCCACCATTGATGGTGGTGGCGGCGGCTGAGAGAGGTGGAGGATATTATTATCTGCCGGCAACAACTGCAGGTTGCGGATATCATCCGTTCCCGGCTGTGGGAGTGGACAGCAGGCTGTCTAGGAAAGGACATTTCTCCTGCACTTCCTCGGACTACAACATCTTGAACCGCTAACATTTGCCAAATTTGCCTTATTTTGGAGCTATAATAAAGTAATTGTGTGAGAAAAAATGTGTTGTAGTATTATGAGAATTGTGTGAGAAAAAATGTGTTAGTAGTATTATCTAAAGTAATAAATAATCTTTGATTGATATGTAGTATTTTCATAAAAGGAAATGCGCATACGGGGAATCGAACCCCGGTCAGTACCGTGGGAGGGTACTATGATACCACTACACTACATGCGCTTCAATGAAATAAAAAGGGAACCGCAATTTAATGTATTCTGCTGATGCTTTGTCCATATAAAACATGTTAGAACTCCTGAACCTTTCATGATGATGTGTCATGAACACAACTCACTTGTTCCGGTGACTGACTTGACTTCATTCCGATAAAGGAGGCGAGGGTTACTTGATTGTGGACCAATTGTATCATCTCTTCGAGCTTTGAAAATGATCAGTGTCATGACTCCCTCACCAGCTTCTTGTTCATTTTTTACACTAAAATTTTCAAAACATTTCATGATCATTAACATTGACAATTGTTATGTCATGACAATAATTCAATACACAACAAAATATTAATTTCAGTACTCCACAAAAATTGACATAAAATTGGTGGAGTGCGCCAAACCCGTGCAGTAGTGCAACACATGGGCGACGCTCGAGAGCCCAAGTAGCAAGCTATCTTAATGGGCTCTCCCCTAAAAAAATAAATTTAATATCGTGTGGGCCTTGGCCCACATATCAGATATTAAACTGATAAGAACAGATACTACACTTGATCTTAGCCAAAAGGCCGAGAAAGGTATGCTTAATTCAGAGGTGGGCTTCGGAGTTTATAGCATCTTCATCAAACAGATTTATGTAAACAGTCGAGGTGGGATAAATAGGTCCGAGATATGGGTTAGACAACATTGTAGAAAATCTTTGTCAGTCCTTTCTTTGTTCGTATTTGAGAAACCTGAACAAAGGATAACAAAGTTATAGTATTAACTAAAGAAAACGAGCTCTAGATTGAAATTATACCTTTAGGTTAATTACAAAACGCACCTCCGAGCATTATTATAGATAACTGTGACCATAAAGTAAAATAAAAATATATAATGAAATAAAAATGAAAGTTCATTAAAAATGCATGAAAAGAAAAATAATTACAAAATAAAAAATATATAATAGAAAAGCCTGGAAGAAAACAAAATCACAAAATAAAAATATATACTAACACAATCAATTAAAACATTCACAAATACTACAAAATAAATTTAAACATAAAAGAATACATAATGAAGATAAAAAGTTTATAAAGAAGTAAAAATGAAAGTTTTAACAGCACTCGGGTGATGGCTTGATGCTCGACCTAAACAACATGTCTCTAGAGGCCATAGAGGCTTGGCCCGGAGGCAGGACGCCGAAGATGGTTTTGTGAACGACCTCAATGTCTAGTCCGAAGAAGCCGAGGAGGGTGAGCCAGCGGAGGAGGGAGATGATGATCCACCGGCCCAAGAGGCAGAGGAAGATGATGATCCGACCCTGGTGGTGGAGGAACCAAAGGAGAGTAATCCGGTGATCGTGTCAGATGACGATAATCCGGTGGACGAGGAAGCAGGAGAGGGTGATCCGGTGGTCGAGGAAGAAGGGAGAGTAATCCATCGGCTCAGGAAAATGATGATCCACCACCAGGCCAAGAAGATCAGGTCGAGATTTTGGAGGCTCAGAGGGAGTCCGAGGTGCCGGAATATGTCGGCCAAGGGGTTTGAATCTCTTTCTTTTCTTTATCATAGAGCAAAATAAAAATATATAATAAAGTAAAAATAAAAGTTCATTAACAGCGCATGAAAAAAAAATCACAAAATAAAAATATATAATAGAGCAAAAATAAACTCAGAAATAAAAATATATATAAGAAAGAAAAATAAATTATAATGAAATAAAAATAAAAGTTTATTTGAAAATATATAATATCGCAATTAAAATATTTAACAATAGTGCAAAAATCAATTAACAGAGTAGCAAAATTAAAATATATATAGTGAAGTAAAAAATGCGCTATATTTGACCTTAGGTACTTCCGGTGTTGAAATATGAGGACCTCAACAGTCTCCCTCCATGGGACTCCGGTGATGGTTTATGATCGACCTAGACAACAAAAAAAAAATCACAAAATAAAAATATATAATAGAGCAAAAATAAACTCAGAAATAAAAATATATATAAGAAAGAAAAATAGATTATAATGAAATAAAAATAAAAGTTTATTTAAAAATATATAATATGGCAATTAAAATATTTAACAATAGTGCAAAAATCAATTAACAGAGTAGCAAAATTAAAATATATATAGTGAAGTAAAAAATGCGCTATATTTGACTTTAGGTACTTCCGGTGTTGAAATATGATCGACACTTCCGGTGTTGAAATATTATCGACCTCAACAGTCTCCCTCCATGGGACTCCGGTGATGGTTTATGATCGACCTAGACAACCAAAAAAAAAATCACAAAATAAAAATATATAATAGAGCAAAAATAAACTCAGAAATAAAAATATATATAAGAAAGAAAAATAGATTATAATGAAATAAAAATAAAAGTTTATTTAAAAATATATAATATCGCAATTAAAATATTTAACAATAGTGCAAAAATCAATTAACAGAGTAGCAAAATTAAAATATATATAGTGAAGTAAAAAATGCGCTATATTTGACCTTAGGTACTTCCGGTGTTGAAATATGATCGACCTCAACAGTCTCCCTCCATGGGACTCCGGTGATGGTTTATGATCGACCTAGACAACCGTCTCTAGAGGTAAGTAAAAAATGATAGTTCATTAACATCGCAAAGAAAAAATAAATAAATTATTTATGCTTGTAAAGTGTATAAATAAATAAATGGCTATAACAAAATCTCAGTAACAAATAAAATAATAACATTTTGTTATTCTTATAATATTATCCTAATAGATATACATAATTATTAGAATAAATAATACTATAGTTTATAGCCTTTAGGCTTTACATATAACAATTATACTACTTACTCTATAAATAATATATTACTTACTTGATAACAATTATAAATAATAAAATATAATAGTTACTTGATAAAAATTATAAATAACAAAATGTAATAGTATTAGTTTAATTTGTCGTGTATAGATAAACAATGTTTTTGTTTATTTTTTGAGCTGAAAATTGATTTCATAATCCCTAGAATAAATTAGACTAAATTTTGGCCTATATTTGTTTTGATTGTGAGCACAAAAACTCAAAAAATTCTTCCTCTTCTTATTTTTATTATTATTACAAGTGAGGTCCCTGAGCAAATTTGACTTGGGAAAAAAAAGGTTAGGGAAAACTCCATGGTATGCAATTACACTGAAGCGCGTTTTAATGAAGTAAAAATGAAAGTTCATTAACACGCATGTAAAAATAAAATTCACAAAATAAAAATATATAATAGCACAATATAAAAAATAAATTAAGAAATAAAAATATATATAATGAAGAAAAAAGATTATAATAGAGTAAAAATTAAAGTTTATTGATAGTTTGATGATTGACGTAATGGTTTCTAGAGGCCATAGAGGCTCGGGACTTAGCCCGGAATAGGACGCTGAAAATGGTTTGGTGGTCGACCTCAACTTCCAGTCCCAATAAGCCGAGGAGGGCGAGCCAGTGGAGGAGGAAGAGGATGATCCACCGGCCTAAGAGGCAGGGGAAGATATGATTATCTGGCCCCGGTGGTGGAGGAAGAAGCAGAGGAAAGTATAACCCACCAGCTCTAGAAGGCGAGGAGGGTAATCCGATAATAGTGTATGACAATCCGATGGTGGATGAAGCAGAGAAGGGTGATCCGGTGGTGGAGGAAGCAGGGGAGGGTAATCCACCGGGCCAAGAAGTGAATGATCTGATCATCCGGTCGATATTTTGAAGGCTCTGAGGCGGAGTCAGAGGGGTCGAAATATGTTGGCTAAGAGTTTTGAAGCTATAGCCCGCGGCTACTTAAGGGTGAAGAAGACGAGGGGTAAAGGAATTTTACGGATCTCGAGCAAGCGAGCTCATTGTGTCATGGTGTGGACACACACAAACATTCTTTATATCTTTTTCTATTTTTTATTTAGAGGCTCGGGAGCGGAGTGAGGCCAAGGGGTTTTGAACCCTTTACTTTTTCTTATCATAGAGCAAAATAAAAATATATAATGAAGTAAAAATAAAAGTTTATTTAAAACAAAAAATTAGCAAAATAAAAATATATAATAGCGCAATATATATAATAGCGCAATGAAATGCAAAATCAATTAACAACGCAACAAAGTTAAAATATATAGTGAAGTAAAAAAATGTGTTATATTTCAACCCTAGTTACGGTGATAGTTCATGATCGACCTAAACCTAGGCCAAGTAAAAAATGAAAGTTCATTAAGAGCGCATAGAAAAAAATCAATTGTGTCTATAAGGTGTATGAATAAATAAATGACTAAAACAAAATTCATAAATAAATAAAATAATTATATTTTCTTATTCTTATAATATTATCTTAATAGATATATATACATAATTAAAAGAATAAATAACACTATTACTCTATAGCTTTTACATATAACAATTATAGTACTTACTTTATAAATAATTAATATATTACTTACTTTATAACTATTATAAATAAATAAAAAAATGTAATATTATTAGTCTGCATGTCACGTTCTTGTTTAATTTGTTTTTGATCGATTAGATGAAGAATGTTTTTATTTATTTTTTGAGCTGAAAATTGATTCCATAATCGGTGGAGTAAATTAAACTAAATTTTGGCCTATATTTGTTTTGATTGTGAGCACAAGAACTCAAAAAATTCTTCCTCGAGGTCTCTGAACACATTTTACTTGGAAAACAAAAGGTTAGAGCCTTAGGGGAAACTCCATAATAAAATTGATATGCTAAAAAAATTCACAAAATAAAAATATATAATAGCATATAAAAAATAAATTCAAAAATAATAATATATATAATTAAGAAAAAACAATTATAATAAAGTAAAAATGAAATTTTATTTAAAAATATATAATCATACTATAAAATCAATTAAGAGCAGCGTAGCAAAATTAAAATATATAGTGAAATAAAAAAATGCGCTATACTTCCACTTCATTTACTTCATTGCGTGTCCTACCCACTGGAAGACTCCGGTGATGGTTTGATGATTGACCTAAACAACCGGTTTCTAGAGGCCATAGAGGCTCGCGACTTAGCCCGTAAACAGGACGCTGAAGATGGTTTGGTGATCGACCTTAATATCCATCCCAAGAAGCCGAGGAGGGCAAGCTAGTGGAGGAGGAAGAAGATGATCCACCGGCTCAAGAGGCAGGGGAAGATGCTTATCTGGCCCCGGTGGTGGAGGAAGAAGCAGAGGAAGGTAACCCACCGGCCGTAGAAGGCGAGGAGGGTAATCCGATAATAGTGTCATATGACGATGATTTGATGAAGCAAAGGAGGGTGATCCGGTGGTAGAAGAAGAAGGGGAGGGTAATCCACCGGGTCAAAAAGTGAATGATCGATATTTTGGAGGCTCCGAGGGGGAGACAGAGGGGCCGGAATATGTCAGCTAAGGGTTTTGAAGCTATAGCCCGCAGCTACTTAAGGGTGAAGAAGACGAGGGGTAGAGGTAGGTAATGATCGGACGATTTTAATCTGAAGGATTACGGGCAAGCGAGCTCATAGTGTTCGGGTGTGGGCACAAATAAACATTCTTGATATTTTTCTATTTTTCATTTTTGGAGGCTCTGAAGCGAAGTGAGGGGCCGAAATATGTCGGCCAAAGGGTTTGAACCCCTTTAGTTTTCCTTATCATAGAGCAAAAGAAAAATATATAATGAAGTAAAAATAAAAGTTTATTAAAAGCGCAAAAAATTTGCAAAATAAAAATATATAGCGCAATTAAAAGAAAAAACGATTAACATCCGAGCAAAATTAAAATATATAAATAAGTAAAAAATAGTAAAAAAAATGCGCTATACTGCAACTCTAAAGGACTCCGGTGATAGTTCATGATCAGTGGAGGAGCAAGAGGATGATCCACCGGCCTAATAGGCAGGGGAAGATAATGATCCGCCCGGTGGTGGAGAAAGAAGCAGAGGAAGGTAACCCACCGACCCTAGAAGGCGAGGAGGATAATCCGATAATCGTATCAGATAACGATGATCTGGTGGTGGAGGAAGCAGTGGAGGGTGATCCGGTGGTTGAGGAAGCAGGGGAGGGTAATCCACCGTGCCAGGAAAAACCGGAAAGAAGTGAATGATCATTCGGTCAATATTTTGGAGGCTCCGAGGCGGAGACAGAGGGGCTGGATTATGTCGGCTAAGGGTTTTGAAGCTATAGCTCGTGGCTACTTAAGGGTGAATAAGACCAGGGGTAGAGGTAGGTAATGATCGACGATTTTAATCTGACGGGCAAGCGAGCTCATTCCTTACGGAGTGGGCACACACAAACATTCTTTATATTTTTCTATTTTTCATTTTTGGAGGGCTCTAAAGCGGAGTGAGGGGCGTAATATGTCGACTAAGGGATTTGAACCTCTTTACTTTTCATTATCATAGAGCAAAATAAAAATATATAATGAAGTAAAAATAAAAGTTCATTAAAAAAGCGTATGGAAATATGTCCACTAACGGGTTTGAACCTCTTTACTTTTCATTATCATAGAGCAAAATAAAAATATATAATGAAGTAAAAATAAAAGTTCATTAAAAGCATTTGGAAGGAAAAAATTTGCAAAATAAAAATATATAATAGCCAATATATATATTAGTGCAATTGAAAGAAAAATCAATTAACAGCCCATCAAAATTAAAATATATAGAGAAATATATAATAGCCAATATATATATTAGTGCAATTAAAAGAAAAATCAATTAACAGCCCATCAAAATTAAAATATATAGAGAAGTAAAAAAAATGCGCTATACTTCAACTCTAGGTACTCAACTACCCCTTTAGAGCATCTCCAACCATACCAAAAACCTATTTTGGAGTAAGGGAAATGCTCCAATCGATACCAAAACATAAACATATTATTGGTTTATGTGTGGGACCCACCTAAAAAATACGTAAATTTACGTTTACCGTAAACTTAAACCAAAAACTATTTGTTATTTATAGAAGGATCCTTTTTTATATAAATTAATAAAAATGACCTATCAATTCATAAACTTAAACCAAAAACTATTTGTTATTTATAGAAGGATCCTTTTTTATATAAATTAATAAAAATGACATATCAATTATTTTTTAGTATCTTATTTAAATGTACTGTAATTTTTTTTAATAATTATATCATTAATAATTAAAATAAATTTTAATAAAAATATTTTTAATAATGAAATAAAAATACATATCATAATATGAAATATAATTAAATAATTAAATTATATAATTAACATTAAAAATAAAATAATAAGAAAAGAGATACTCAAAAATGCTACCAATTACAAAAACAAAAATAATTAATGACGAGTTTTTCTGTATTTTAATGTATTTTTTTAATAATTAATTAATATTTTATTTAGTATTATTTATATTTATTATGTTTGAATTTTTAAATTGAAAATAATATTAATTATATTTTTTAATGTAAAAAATTATGAGGTAAAATTATAAATTTGTAAAGATGTTGGTTATTTATATAAATAGTATAAATAATTATATAAGAATAATATTTAAAAAATATTCTTTTTAAGTTTGAGTATTGGTTTTTCGGTTGAAGTCAAACTACTGTAAACTTAAACTTAAAGTTATTTTGAGTTCGGTTGGATTCAAATTACTGTAAACTTAAACTTAAACTTATTTTGAGTTTAAATTTTGGTTTCTCGGTTGGAGATGGCCTTAGAGAACTCCGGTGATGGTTCATAATCACCTAAACAACTATACTTCAACTCTAGGTACTCAACTACCCCTTTAGAGAACTCCGGTGATGGTTCATGTTGAGCCATAAAAATCTCCCACAGACACGTTTCATGGGCCCACCTACCAGCTCATTTCTACGAAGAGTCGGTTCGAGGCGAAACGTCCACCCTTCACAAAGCAGAGGTACAGCCCGCGCCGGAAGAGAATACCCGTAGAAGACATCTACCAGACCCGGGGCCATATCCATAAAATAACAGGTCCCGGTACCATATCCCGGGACCATACCCCGGCCCGCACCCCGGACAGCCCCCGAGCACCAAGCACGGACCCCGACAACCCGACGTGCACAAGGACCGCGTTCGAGCACCAAGCACGGGCGACGCCAAGCTTACATGCGGGACGACGGGCTCAACGGACCCGGGACCGCTCTCGAGCACGGAACACGGGCGCTAGCAACCCGACATGCACAAGGATGAGGATGATGGGCCCCAAGGCCCGGGATCGCCTCCGGGCCCCGAGCATAGGAGACCACCACATGAGAGACGACTATACGCGAGCCCCGAGCTCCGGGTCCCGGGACTATATCCCGGGCGCCATACGGATACGACCTGCACCGGGTAGAAGTACACCAGTCAGGAACGTCTCTATCCTTGCATGCGAAACCACGCGTCGATAATGGACAGGTGGATCCTACCTATTTCTCCTATAAATAGAATAGATTGAGACGATAAGGGGAGATCCAGGACGAGTGATCTGAGTCCGACCTACTATTAAATCCAGTGTAATATCAATAAATAAATAGAGATATCATCTCGGGCATTCAAGCCTAGTCTCGGTGTGATTTCATTTCAGCTCCCTTTCTACATATAAATATACGTGTTTTTGCGTCGTCTCCAAACCCTACCCAGCTCAAATAATAATATAATATACCCGACAAAAACGACCCAAAACATTTGGCGCGCCAGGTAGGGAGCTGAGAAATCTGACCATTCGAGATCCGACTACGAGATGTGGAGCAGTGAAGAAGGACGAGCCACGGCGTCAGAACCCTCACCGTTTCCCGAGAGACGGAAGCTTGAACGGGGAAAGATGCTGGCCGGAGAAGATGAAGACGCCGTCCCGGTCTCAGGTCTAGAGCAAGATCCACCGGAGATGGAAGAAGATGTTCGAGAAGAAGGCCGAACGGGGGACCTTACAACCAAGAACCGAAGGGACGATGCCTTGGTTGCACGAGTTATTCGCCGTCCACGGCCCAATCGTCGACAACGCTTAGTGCGTGCGGGGCGAGGTCCACCACCACCGTTGACTTCGGACCCGGGTACCGAAGGCGCGGATGAACTTCAACGTCACAGGTACGTGTTAACCACACCGCTTAATCATGCAGATATCAGATCTGCGCGACCGAAGGCGCAACACCGGACCCTAGATGCCGACCTATTTGTCCCGGAGCTCGGTTCCGATCCCGCAAACACATACTACGTGCAACCGAAGGCGCAATACCGGATCCCGGATGCCGACCCACTTGTCCCGAAGCTCGGTCCCGGTCCCGTAGACACATACTACATGCAAGCACGACCGAGTGCGCAGTTGCGGACCTCGAAGGCAAACCCACAATCCCCGGGGCCCGGTCCCGGTCTCTCAAACTTAATGGTCCCGGGGCCCGAGCCCCATCTCTCAGACCGACCAACCTCGGGGCCCGATCCCGGTCTTTCAGACTTATACAATAGACTAGCGGGGATGGAGCAAAGGCTAGCCGGGACCCAGGTCCAACACACACATCCTAATGTCCATAAAGAGCCTTTGGCTCCGGAGATAGTAGATGCATCATTGCAGGATGAGATCCACCCACTCCAAGCCCCCCTATATGATGGGAAGACGGACCCGGAGATTCACCTGAGCCGATTCCAAACGCACATGTCCGCTAGAGGAGCCACCGACGCCACGCGTTGCCGCCTTTTCCCGCTCACGTTGGGGGACCCGGCATTTAAGTGGTACACGTGTTTATCAGCACATTCTATACATAATTTTGATGAACTTGTACACCGTTTCCTAGCACACTTTGCATCAAAGATCAACCAGCTGAAGCAGAGCCAGAGGTTGATTGGCATCGAACAAAAGATCGGAGAATCAGACGAGGCCTACGTGGACCGAGTTGGGTATATTTTGCTCGAGGGTGAAGAGCTCAACGACTCATTAAAACTGCACATCGCAATGTCCGGCCTCAGAAGAGACTCTGAACTGTTCAAGCACCTTATGTTGAGTTTCCCCCAGAGCTACGAAGATTACGAACTCAAAGCCGGGGCTCAGTGTCGTTACCAACGCCTAATGAGAGATGATGAACCTTCCTCGCATGCCCAGAACAAGGAAGTCTACTGGACCTAGTCACAGAGTCACCCATCCCGGGGACCGGGACAGTAAGCTTCGGCCATCCCGGGACCACTATAATAAAATCTCTAGCCCCTACCGGCACACTGCGCACGGTTGAGGGAGACCAATTAATAAACTAATCAATATTTTGTTGTATTTGTACTATGTTGAATTTAATTTTGCAGACCCCCGAGACTCAACGCCGACAAAACTAGGTAAGCGCAGGGGCACGACCCGAAGGCTTTCGTGGTCCCGAAAGGGGCCCGCGCCCGGTCTCGCATATATTATAAAATCAAGTTGCATGACCTGTAGGTTTCCGCGGTCCCCGACGGGGGCCCGAGCCCGGTCTCACATATTTAAAAGATCAAGTTGCATGACTTGTAGGTTTCCGCGGTCCCCGACGGGGGCCCGAGCCCGGTCTCGTCGTAATGAAAGACTTGTAGGCTGTCGCGGCTCCAGAAGGATCCCGGGCCCAGTCTCGCCGTAATGAACGACTTGTAGGCTGTCGCGGCTCCGAAAGGATCCCGGGCCCGGTCTCGCCGTAATGAAAGACTTGTAGGCTGTCGCGGCTCCGAAAGGATCCCGGGCCCGGTCACGCCGTAATGAAAGACTTGTAGGCTGTCGCGGCTCCGAAAGGATCCCGGGCCCGGTCTCGCTGTAATGAAAGACTTGTAGGCTGTCGCGGCTCCGAAAGGATCCCGGGCCTGGTCTCGCCGTAATGAAAGACTTGTAGGCTGTCGCGGCTCCGAAAGGATCCCGGGCTCGGTCACGCCGTAATGAAAGACTTGTAGGCTGTCGCGGCTCCGAAAGGATCCCGGGCCCGGTCTCGCTGTAATGAAAGACTTGTAGGCTGTCGCGGCTCCGAAAGGATCCCGGGCCCGGTCTCGCCGTAATGAAAGACTTGTAGGCTATCGTGGCTCCGAAAGGATCCCGGGACCAGTCTCGCCGTAATGAACGACCTGTAGGTTTCCGCGGTCCCCGACGGGGGCCTGAACCCGGTCTCGCATATTTAAGGATCACATCGCGTGACTTATAGGCTATTGTGATTCCGAAAGGAGACCACGTCCGGTCTCGCTAATTTATTTATCACGCTGCACGACCTGAGGGTGGCCGCGGTCCAGACAGGGGCCGCGCCCCGTCTCGCGGATATTCACCCACATCGATTTAGCCGACGTGCGACCTAAACAAGCAAACCACTCCAATGGTATTCTCCTGGGGCCAGCATAAGCACCTCGAGAAAAAACGACGATGACAGGCGACACCCTATGTGGAAACGTACTCGGAGCTCGGCAAACCCGAGTCCCGGATTACGCACACCGGTAACAACAGTATTTACATATATATTTTTATAATATATATATATATATATATATATATATATATATATATTACATATATTTGTATACGTATTGGAACCGGCTAAAGAAGAAAAATTCTTACCTGGAGCTTGGGGCCGAAGCTCGGAAATCGGCGAACCCGGATCCCGGACCACAGACGCACACCTGGTAACAAATATATTTGTATAGGTGTTGTATTATTATAATAATATTATATTAATGTATGTGTAGTAGATTACATACATATTAATATAAGTAAAAGAGGTAGCGTGATGCACCGGGACTCGGGAAAGAAAAAACAATATTTGATATAAAAGATTTAATCCGAGTCCCGGGAAGAGAAAAAATGTTTTTTAAAAAATGTTTTTATAATAAAATGTATATATTTGTATATACGCTGTACTTCCTGTACTCGGTCGGGAAAAGAAAAAACAAAGAATAAAATGTGTCGATGAAAATCTTACCAGAGGCCCTCGCCGCGAAGGAGGTGAAAGAAACAAAGTAGAAAAGATCTACACTCCTTTATAAATATATATGCTATTATTAAAGTTTTTATTGGTGTTGTATGCCACACACTCTAAAGATGTGCATGTGCGTTGCATGGACATGCCATGAAGCTAAACATTATTTGTGTCGGGTCTCTGGAAAAGAAAAGAAAGGAATAAATTGCATGTGTATATACACTCGAACCCGAGGCCCGGGAAAAGAAAATAAAAACAAAAACGTGTCCATAACAATTGTACCCGGGAGCCGGGAATCAAGAGACTTCACCCATGTATATATATACAGTATATTATAGTCAGGTATACGACAAACGAAGAACGAAACGAGACGAAGCTCGGCCGAATCCTAGTCAATAGAGCCATGAACGTCCAGCCACCGCGACGAGCCGCTGCTGCCCCTACCAGCCGCGACCAGCCGCACGCCCCAACCGCTGCAACGTCGTTACAGCCGCTGCCACCCCGTCGATGTCGCTGTCGTGTAGGCGAGTTGCAGCCCGCTGTCCGTAGGACGAGGAGTTGTCCGTGACCGGACCAAACAGCATTTGTTCGTATGAGTTTTGGCGAGCCGACGACGATCAACCGCGAGACACGCACCCCCGAGCTGCTGACACGATCGTCAACAAAAGGCGACACGTAGCGGAGCCCATGAACCAAAGACCAGAGTTAACTCAACCTACAGAGAAATCAGCGGAGTTCCTCCACGGACTTCTCCGGGGGCCAGTGTTGAGCCATAAAAATCTCCCACAGACACGTTTCATGGGCCCACCTACCAGCTCATTTCTACGAAGAGTCGGTTCGAGGCGAAACGACCATTCTTCACGGAGCACAAGTGCAGCCCGCACCGGAAAAGATTATCCTTAGAAGACTTCTACCACACCCGGGGCCAAGCACATGAAATAACGGGACCCGGGACCATGTCCTTGGACCGTACCCCGGACCTCACCACGAGCATCGAGCACGGGCGAAGAAGACCATACATGCGGGTCCCGGGAACGTACCCCGGATCACGCCCCAGCACCGAGCAAGGACGCCGACAACCCGGAGTGCACGAGGACCGCACCCCAGCTCCCGGCACGGGAGACCCAGGACCGCGCCCGAGTTACATGCGGGACGACGGGGCACCGAGACCCATTACCGCGCCCGAGCACCCGCCACGGGAGTCCGAGACCAAGGACCGCGACCGAGCACTACACATGCGGGACGACGGGAGTCCGAGACCAAGGACCGCGACCGAGCACCCAACACGGCCAACCACGACCATACATGCGGGACGACGGGGATCCGAGACCCAAGACCTCGACTGAGTGCTCGGCATGGGCGACGACGACCGAATACGTGCGGGACGACGAAGCTTTGAGACCCAGGACCACGACCGAGCACCAAACACCGGTACCGAACACCATCGCATGAGTGGTACGCGTTGCGGAGAGAGCTAAGTTATAGAAGGGGATAAGACGATATACTCGAGCTCCGGGTTCCGAGACCCGGCTCAGTGACCATCATTACCTCCGGGCTCCGAGACCCAACTTGGTGAGAATGTAGATGAAGCCTACACCGGATAGAAGTGCACAAATGGAAGACGTTTCTACTTTATGCATGCGAAGCCACGCGTCAATAATGGACAGGTGGTTTCTACTTCATTCCCCTATAGATAAGATGTATCCGGGACAATGAAGAAAAAGGACCGAACGACGGGAAGACCCACCTACTAAGAAACCCACTGTAATAGTTCTCGAGGAAGAACAAGATAAAATACCAGTAAATAAATAGAGATATTAATCTCGGGCATTCAAGCCTAGTCTCGGTGTGATTTCATTTCAGTTCCCTTCTACATATAAATATCCCTGTTTTTTGTGTCGTCTCCAAACCCTACCAAGCGCGTATAATATATAATAATCCCCGACAAAAACGACCCAAAACAGTTGGCGCGCCAGGTAGGGAACTGAGAAATCTAACCATCCGAGATCCGGCTACGAGATGTGGAGCAGTGAAGAAGGACGAGCCACGGCATCAGAACCCTCACCGTTTCTCGAGAGACGGAAGCTGGAACGGGGAAGGATGCTGGCCGGAGAAGATGAAGACGCCGTCCCGGTCTCAGATCTAGAGCAAGACCCACCGGAGATGGAGGAAGATGTCCGAGAAGAAGGCCGAACGGGGTACCTTACAACCGAGAACCGAAGGGACGATGCCTTGGTTGCGCGAGTTATGCGCCGCCCACGGCCCAATCGTCGACAACGCTTGGCGCGTGCGGGGAAAGGTCCGCTACCACCGTTGACTTCGGACCCGGGTACCGAAGGCGCGGATGAACTTCAACGTCGCAGGTACGTGTTAACTACACCGCTTAATCACGCAGGTAGCAGGTCCGCGCGACCGAAGGCGCAATACCGGACCCCGGATGCCGACCCACTTGTCCCGGAGCCCGGTCCCGGTCTCGCAGACTCATACAACATTCAAGCACGTCCGGGTGCGCAACGCCGGACCTCGGAGGCAAACCCAAAATCCCCGGGGCCCGGTCCCGGTCTCTCAGACATACTGGTCCCGGGGCCCGAGCCCCACCGACCAACCCCAGGTCCTGATCCTGGTCTCTCAGACTTATGCGATAGAATAGCGGGGATGGAGCAAAGGCTAGCCGAGACCCAGGTCCTGCACACAAATCCTAATTTCCTTAAAGAGCCTTTGGCTCCTGAGATAGTAGACGCACCTTTGCAGGATGAGGTCCACCCACTCCAAACCTCACTCTACGATGGGAAGACGGACCCGGAGACTCACCTGAGCCGATTCCGAACGCACATGTCCGCTAAAGGAGCCACCGACGCCACCCGTTGCCGTCTTTTCCCGCTCACGCTGGGGGACATGGACTTTAAATGGTACACATGTTTATCGTCAAATTCCATACATAATTTTGATGAACTTGTACACCGTTTCCTGGCACACTTTGCGTCCAAGATCAACCAGCTGAAGCAGAGCCAGAGGTTGATCGGCATCCAACAAAAGATCGGAGAAACAGATGAGGTCTACGTGGACCGAGTAGGGGATATTTTGCTCGAAGGTGAAGAGGTCAACGACTCATTAAAATTGCACGTCGCGATGTCCGGCCTCAGGAGAAACTCGGAACTGTTCAAACACCTTATGCTGAGTTGTCCCCAAAGCTACGAAGATTTCAAAGTCAAAGCCGGGGCTCAATGTCGTTACCAACGCCTTATGAGAAGTGATGAGCCCTCCTCGCATGCCCCGAAGAAGGAGAGTTACGGGGCCTAATAACCCATCCCGGGGACCGGGACAGTTAGCTTCGGCCACCCCGGGCCACTGTATTAAAATCTCTAACCCCTACCGGCGCACGGTGCACGATTAGGGGAAACCAATAAGAGACTAATCAGTGTTTTTTCATACTTGTACTCCTATGTTGAAAATGTTTTTGCAGACCCCGTAAGCTCAATATCGACTAAACTGGGGAAGCACAAAGAAAAGACCCGTAGGCTTTCGCGGCTCCGAAAGGATCCCGGGCCCGGTCTCGTCGTAAGAAACGACCCGTAGGCTTTCGCGGCTCCGAAAGGATCCCGAGCCCGGTCTCGTCGTAAGAAACGACCCGTAGGCTTTCGCGGCTCCGAAAGGATCCCGAGCCCGGTCTCGTCGTAAGAAAAGACCCGTAGGCTTTCGCGGCTCCGAAAGGATCCCGGGCCCGGTCTCGCCGTAAGAGAAGACCCGTAGGCTTTCGCGGCTCCGAAAGGATCCCGGGCCCGGTCTCGTCGTAAGAAAAGACCAATAGGCTTTCGCGGCTCCGAAAGGATCCCGGGCCCGGTCTCGTCGTAAGAAAAGACCCGTAGGCTTTCGCGGCTCCGAAAGGATCCCGGGCCCGGTCTCGTCGAAAGAGAAGACCCGTAGGCTTTCGCGGCTCCGAAAGGATCCCGGGCCCGGTCTCGTCGTAAGAAAAGACCCATAGGCTTTCGCGGCTCCGAAAGGATCCCGGGCCCGGTCTCGTCGTAAGAAAAGACCCATAGGCTTTCGCGGCTCCGAAAGGATCCCGGGCCCGGTCTCGTCGTAAGAAAAGACCCATAGGCTTTCGCGGCTCCGAAAGGATCCCGGGCCCGGTCTCGTCGTAAGAAAAGACCCGTAGGATTTCGCGGCTCCGAAAGGATCACGGGCCCGGTCTCGCCATAAGGAATGACCTGTAGGTTTCCGCGGCTCCCAACGGGGGCCCGAGCCCCGTCTCGCAGATATTCACCCGGCTTGAGGTATGGGACGTGCGACCTAAACAAGCAAGCCACGCTAATGATAGTCTCCTCGGGCCAGCGTAAGCACCTCGAGACAAACAGCGATGACGTGCGACTCCCCATGTGAAACGTACTCGGAGCTCGGCAAACCCGAGTCCCGGACCACGTACACCGGTAAACAACAATATTTACATGTATATTTTTATAATATATATATATATATATATATATATATATATATATATATATATATATATATATGTGTGTGTGTGTGTGTGTGTATAAAATGCATATATACATATGGTAGCCGGCAAAAGAAAAAATAATTATAATACCCGGGGCCCGGAGTAGTCTACCCGCTACTACGTAACAAAGTATAAAATGGGTGTTTATGTATATTTATATATACTTAACCCGTCAAAGTGAAAAAGAGAGGCCCGGGAAGGAGGAAGTAATTAAAAGTGTCATTGGGGTCGTGTGCATCACACTCTCATAATTAAAATGAATATACTTGTGCATGTGCATGCCATAAAGCTAATTATTGTGTGCATAAAATTTGGAACTTGCTGTAAGAGTGTAACACGGTCCCGGGAGATATAGAGTGCATGTGTTATAATATATATATTTATATTTGAGCCCGGGACTCGGGAAGAAGAAAAACAAAATGGTCCGTAAGAATTATACTCAGAGCCGAGAGCCGGGTGCCGGGAGTCGGTGAGAGAAAAACAAAATAAATAAATTATTTTCATCAATGTATATATTATAGCCAGGTATACGGCAAATGAAGAGCGGAACGAGACGAAGCTCGATCGAGCCATGAATGTCCATCCACCGCGACGACCGACGAGTAGCGCTGCTGCCCGTACTAGCCCTTACCACCTCCGGTGCAACGTCAGTACCACCGCTGCCAAGCCATTGATACCTCAGTCGTGTGGACGAGTTGCAGCCCGCTGCCGAGAGGACGAGGAGTTGTACCTAGCCGGAGCAAACAAACTGTTGTCTATATGAGCCGTGGCGAGCCGACAAACGATCATCCGCGAGACACGCACCCCCGAGCTGCTGCCACGATCGTCAACAAAAGGCAACACTTAGTCACGCCCAACCATTCCATTAAAGAAGACAAGCGACAAATCCATAAACCGAAGACCAGAGCCAACTCAACCTACAGAGAAATCAGCGGAGTTCCTCCACGGACTTCTCTGGGGGCCAATGTTGAGCCACAAAAATCTCCCACAGACAGGTGTCATGGGCCCACCTACCAGCTCACTTGTACGAGAAGTAGGGTTGAGCGAAACGACCATTCTTCACGGAGCACAAGTGCAGCCCGCACCGGAAGAGATTATCCTTAGAAGACTTCTACCACACCCGGGGCCAAGCACATGAAATAACGGGACCCGGGACCATGTCCTTGGACCGTACCCCGGACCTCACCACGAGCATCGAGCACGGGCGAAGAAGACCATACATGCGGGTCCCGGGAACGTACCCCGGATCACGCCCCAGCACCGAGCAAGGACGCCGACAACCCGGAGTGCACGAGGACCGCACCCCAGCTCCCGGCACGGGAGACCCAGGACCGCGCCCGAGTTACATGCGGGACGACGGGGCACCGAGACCCATTACCGCGCCCGAGCACCCGCCACGGGAGTCCGAGACCAAGGACCGCGACCGAGCACTACACATGCGGGACGACGGGAGTCCGAGACCAAGGACCGCGACCGAGCACCCAACACGGCCAACCACGACCATACATGCGGGACGACGGGGATCCGAGACCCAAGACCTCGACTGAGTGCTCGGCATGGGCGACGACGACCGAATACGTGCGGGACGACGAAGCTTTGAGACCCAGGACCACGACCGAGCACCAAACACCGGTACCGAACACCATCGCATGAGTGGTACGCGTTGCGGAGAGAGCTAAGTTATAGAAGGGGATAAGACGATATACTCGAGCTCCGGGTTCCGAGACCCGGCTCAGTGACCATCATTACCTCCGGGCTCCGAGACCCAACTTGGTGAGAATGTAGATGAAGCCTACACCGGATAGAAGTGCACAAATGGAAGACGTTTCTACTTTATGCATGCGAAGCCACGCGTCAATAATGGACAGGTGGTTTCTACTTCATTCCCCTATAGATAAGATGTATCCGGGACAATGAAGAAAAAGGACCGAACGACGGGAAGACCCACCTACTAAGAAACCCACTGTAATAGTTCTCGAGGAAGAACAAGATAAAATACCAGTAAATAAATAGAGATATTAATCTCGGGCATTCAAGCCTAGTCTCGGTGTGATTTCATTTCAGTTCCCTTCTACATATAAATATCCCTGTTTTTTGTGTCGTCTCCAAACCCTACCAAGCGCGTATAATATATAATAATCCCCGACAAAAACGACCCAAAACAGTTCATAATCACAGCACTCTATAGAGACCAAGTAAAAAATGAAAGTTCATTATCAGCTCATAGAAAAAAAAAATCAATTATGCCTATAAAGTGTATAAATAAATAAATGACTAAAACAAAATTTCATAAATAAATAAAATAATAACATTTTGTTATTCTTACTTTAATTAAAAGAATAAATAATATTATTACTTTATAGTCTTTACATATAACAATTATACTACTTACTTTATAAATAATATACTATTTACTTTATAACAATTATAAATAACAAAATGTAATAGTATTAGTTTGCATGTCACATTCTCTGTTTAATTTTTTGTTGATCGATTAGATGAACAATGTTTTTATTTATTTTTTGAGCTGATAATTGATTACATAATCCGTGGAGTAAATTAAACTAAATTTTGGCCTATATTTGTTTTGATTGTGAGCACAAGAATTCAAAAATTCTTCTTCTTTTTTTTTTTTTTTTATTATTACAAGTAAAGTCCCTCATAAAATTTGACTTGGAAAAAAAAAGTTAAGGAGAACTCCAAAATACAGTTGATATGTCATTACTCTGGAGCACATTTTAATGAAGTAAAACATAAAAGTTCATTAACCGCGCATATAAAAAAAATCACAAAATAAAAAAATATTATAGCACAATATAAAAAATAAATTCAAAAAAAATATATATATATATATAAAAATCACAAAATAAAAAAATATAATAGCGCAATATAAAAAATAAATTCAAAAATAAAAATAGATATAATTAAGAAAAAAGATTATAATAACGTAAAAATAAATGTTTATTTAAAAATATATAATCATACTATAAAATTAATTAACAGCGTACCAAAATTAAAATATATAGTGAAATAAAAAAATGATCTATACTTCCACTCTTTTGTGCGTCCTCAGCGGCCCCCTCTAGAAGACTCTGGTGATGGTTTGATGATTGAACTAAACAATCGGTTTCTAGAGGCCATAGAGGCTCCGGACTTAGACCGGAAACAGGACGCTAAAGATGGTTTGATGATCGACCTCAACGTCCAGTCCCAAGAAGTCGAGGAGGGCGAGCCAGCGGAGGAGGAAGAGAATGATGTACCGGACCAAGAGGCAAGGGAAGATGATGATTTGGACCCGGTGGTTGAGGAAGAAGCAGAGGAAGGTATCCCACCGGCCTTAGAAGGCGAGGAGGGTAATACGATAATAATGTCAGATGACGATGATCCGATGGTGGATGAAGCAAAGGAGGGTGATCCGGTGGTGGAGGAAGCCGGCGAGGGTAATCCACCGGGTCAAGAATTGAATGATCATCCGGCCGATATTTTGGAGGCTTCGGGGCGGAGTCAGAGGGGCCGGAATATGTCGGCTAAGGGTTTTGAAGCTATAGCCAGTGGCTACTTAAGGGTGACGAAGACTAGGGGTAGAGGTAGATAAGGATCGGACGATTTTAATCTAACGGACGAGATCTTCTCGCGCAAGCAAGCTCATTGTGTTCTAGTGTGTATACACAAATATTCTTTATATTTTTCTATTTTTCATTTTTGAAGAGGCTCTGAAGCGGAGTGAGGAAATTTAAGAATTGAGACATAAAATAACTTTTTATTTGCTTGATAATCATATATTTTAGCCATTTGCCCCTAAAGCACACACTATAATAAGAGGTCAAGGGTTTGAACCTCTTTACTTTTCTTTATCACAGAGCAAAATAAAAATATATAATAAGTAAAAATAAATGTTCATTAGCAGCGCATATAGAAAAAAAATTTGCAAGATAAAAATATATAATAGGGCAATATATATAATAGCGCAATATATATAATAGCGCAATTAAAAACAAAATCCATTAACAAAAAAATTAAAATATATACATTAAAAACTCTGTACAATTATATAACGAGAAAAAATATTAAAGTTATTTTTATAAAGAGTTTTACAAAATAAAAACAATTTTTTGTTTAAAAAATAATATAAATATAAAAATAATATGCATACAATATTATATATCTTTAAATTTACAAAATCAATTTAATATTTTTAATAATTAAATTTGACCATATATGTTTAAAAATTATGTTTAACATACAAATCTATACATATATAATTTCAGGACCTGTACTAATAGGAAAGCAATAATAATATTGTGTTCACACTATAAATTATACATAAAAAAATTATAAATTATAATTAAGTAATATTATTAAATATATTTAAATTATTATATATAAATTTTAAATAGTAAATTGAAATTATATATTTTTTGTAATAATAATTAATTACCATCTTAAATATATACATTTTTTTATTTTTTTTCTCAAAATTCTTTTTTATTAAATAATTAATATTAATTTAATTTCAATTAATCGTATCGGATAAAAATCAATCTTTTCCTATTTCTTAATCTATTTGAGTTAAAGAAAATTTATCAAACTTTTTAAACATATTATTTTCTCTTGCTATGGTTTCGTATGTCTCATCCTATTTCTTAATCCATTTGAGTTAAAAAAAATTGATCAAACTTTTTAAGCATATTATTTTCTCTTGCTATAATATAGTTTCGTATGTCCTTTTTTATTTTTTGAACATTGAATCGAGTTATTAATTATGTTCCACTAGATTTTTTTTAAATTTTTAGTTTATCCCCAGTTATGTTAAATTTGTTTTGCAGGTTAACATACGTTATATTAATATAATTGCATTTCTGTCATCTCATCTTTCACCAGGTAAATTCAATTTTTTTATATTTCTATTTATTTTCCAGCTTTATAATTTTTATTTTCCATTTATTTGGATTTTTCCCAGCGATTTTAGGTATTTGTTGGATGTGTTTGACACTTATGCAGAGAAGAGAAACTCCTCTTCCACCAGATCAATGCAGAGAAGAGAAACTCCTCTTCCACCAGATCAGAGGCTTCTCGATCGGGTAGAATGAGACGAGAAACTTCTCTTCCACCAGATCAGAGGCTCCTCGATCGGGTAGGATGTAAGATCAATGCAGAGAAGATAAACTTCTCTTCCACCAGATCAGAGGCTTCTCGATCGGGTAGGATGAGACGAGAAACTCCTCTTCCACCAGATCAGAGACTCCTCGATCGAGTAGGATGTAAATCGAGGGATGCGCCCGAGTAGCAGACACATGTGGGAGAGAGCCAATAGGTCTTATCCAAGGACTAACTTCATAATATTTCAATGAAAATTAGTCATAGCCAATAGGTCTCATCCAAGGACTAACTTCATAATATTTCAATGAAAATTTGTTATATCCGAGATTCGAACTCTGCGAGAATTACACCAACATATCTCGAACTCTGCGTCGTCGGGGAATTACACCAACATCACCACAGACCTTACCACTCAGCTATGCCCCAAGAAGCTTACATACTATAAATTATATCAAACATGCGTAGTCTTTGAAAATAATAAAATTTTCATAATTGAGATAACGGTTAATAATGAGATTAATACGAAATTACAAAGTTCGATTATTAAATAAAATAATTTGTTAGTCCATTAATAAAATTTTGGCCGAAATAGTTGGAGATTAAATAAAATTTTAGATTATTTCAAATAAATAAATCACGTGCATCGCACGGGCAGTGATACTAGTTGAATCAATTATGCCTATAAAGTGTATAAATAGCCGGTCTCTAGAGGTCAAGTAAAAAATGAAAATTCATTAACAAAGCATAGGAAAAAAAAAATGTCATGAACACGACTCACTCGTTCGGCTGACTTGCTCTTCATTCCAATCGAGAAGGTTACTTGAGTGTAGACCATTGTGATATTATCTCTTCGAGCTTTGATGATATTATCTCTTCGAGCTTTGATGATGATCATTGTAACGAGCTTGGTTCGTAACTTTTCATTATAATCAAATGTCATGACAAAACGATTCACTACACATTACTGAAAACCATTAATAATCGGAACAAAAAAATTGACTTAAATTTTGTGGGGTGCGCCAAGCCCGTACAATAGTGCAACGCATGGGCGATGCTAGAGAGCCCAAGTAGCAAGCTACCTTAATGGGCTCTCCCCTAAAAAAATAAATTTAATATCGTGTGGGCCCTGGCCCACATATCAGATATTAAACTGATAAGAACAGATACTACACTTGATCTTAGCCAAAAGGCCGAGAAAGGTATGCTTAGTTCATTGGATGGCTTCGGAATTTATATCATCTTTTATCAAAGAGATTTATGTAAATATTTGAGGTGGGATAACAGTACTTACCAAAATTAGGATTTAGCAAAACATTGTATGCATATATTATAATTAAATGCTTAATTAATATTCAAAAAACGCGTAAAGTTTATCGTATAGGTACTACTATCGATATCATCTTCTGACCTTAGGTATATAGTCTAGAAGTGATCCACCGCACATTTCAGAAGCTTCATGGTATGGTAAAATCGATACAAGAACCTGGACAGACACAACATAATATTTTGACATGGATACAACATAATTGGCATGTTCGATTCCACTGAAAAACGCGCGAGTTTGAACAAAATGCAAACCTTCCCTCCTTTGGAGATCAATTAAATTGCTAGCTTACGATTCTATCTCCTTTAACTTGTTTTACAATTCGTTATGTGGAACCGCGCCTTTGTTTTCAACAAAGGGTCTGAAGAAGAAGAAGAAGAAGAAGAAGAAGAAGAAGAAGAAGAAGAAGAAAACATTATACAGTAAAGGGGAGAAAAAATCTGGATCAACTTGAAGTTGCTATGATTCTGGTTTGCTTGGGGGCAAAATTCATTTTCTAATTTTAATATAAGAATAATTACAAAACGCACCTCCGAGCATAATCTTAATTGAAAAAACACCCCACTTATCTTTTAAAGTAACAAAACAACTCCCTTATGGGCTTTACAAACTCCTACAAGAGTGTGAGATTTGTAAAATAGAAATACAATTTGGCTACTTTTTGAAATTAGGATAAATTACGTTTTGAAATAATTGTGAGTAGAAATAAAAAAAAATACGTAAATAAGTCAACTAAGTGACAATGTAATTTGATTTGATTTGATTCGGTTTGTCATAGTCGTCGTAATTTAATAATCTCGAATTTTCATTGGAACATCTTCAATCGTATACCTCATTATAGGTACAATTTAGTTGACACATCACTCATTATTTTTACCCATCAATTTGTACCTCAACATCCCAATGATTTTGAGGTATATATGATTCTTCTTCTTTATGCATGTGGATCTACACAAGAAAAATACCAAATTATACCTCGTATCAAAATTTTGATACTCGATCATTTTTATCTCTCATCAATTATATCTACCTCTCCAATGGTATACTTAAGTAAAATTTGATGACAGGTAAGAATTGTATCTATCATTGAAGTTGCTCTCATATTTTATTGGAGAATTTATTGAGAATATATTCTCCAGTATAGCTTTGGTCATTCATGATGTAAATGCGGGTTTAAGGAATACGACAAAATCCTTGTTAAATTTACTAATTGCTGATGTAAATGCTACGACGATGATGTTTGGCAAAAGGTCCGATGAGACGGCTACCGGAACTGTCGTGCAAGCCATGGTCGAGTGCCGGAGAGATCTTACTATGGCGGATTGCACCAAGTGTCTTACTAATGCTACAACTAATCTTTTAAGCAACTGTGAAGAAGCCCTGGTAGGGAGATATTTTATTGCAAGTAATTGCAACGTGAGATATGAGAGGGTTTAATGGAGTATCTAAGTATCAATTAATTATAAGTTGAATGGCATAATTAAATAAAGAGTATGGTACCATTTTTATTAAGGGTAATTTTTGAAAAATTGTAATTTTTAATAATTGTTTATAAATCAATGAATTAGTTTTTCCTAATTATAAATTTAAGTAAAATTCCAAAAATACCCTTTAATTATTTAATCATAGGGTGGTTATTTATTAACCGCTAAGGGTATAATAGTAATTATTTTACTTTTTTTTATAATTAGAAAATTAGTAATACCCTACATAATTAAAAAAACAAAAAACAAATCCTTAATTAGAAACTAAATTTTATAAGGTTTAACATGTAAATTAATAAATCAAAATACTCTTTTTCATAAATACTTCTTTTATTAATTATGAAATGAAGTTTATGGGCTATAATTATTACAATATTATTATCTCCGCTTATTTATGTAAGAAACAGTTTTATTATAATTTTAGAGTTGGGCCTTGATGATGATGATTAAATTTTAATTTCATTCATACAAAGTCCAAAAGAATCAAGATTTACTTCTAATCTTTTTTAACTTTAAATTTTGAAAAGATGCTAAAATTTATTTAATTTTATTCATTATTAAATTTAGTAAAAATATTTTAATTACTATAGATTTAGAAGTAAATTGATTAATTACAATTTTAATTTATTAAGGAGATTTAATGAAGTAAATTGTACTGATTTTTTGAAATATAAAAATTTATTCGATGAATTTTGAAATTACTGGTGTTTTTTGTACAAACAAACCCCTAGAAGAGTGTGAGATTTGTAAAATAGAAATAAAATTTGAGTACTTTTTTGAAATTAAGCTAAATTACTTTTTGAAATAATTTTGAGTAAAAAAAAAAAACATAAATAAATCATTAAGTGATTTGATTTGATTTATGGGGTTGGTCACATCGTAATTTAATAACCTCGAATTTTGAAATTAGGCTAAATTACTTTTTGAAAATAATTCCAAGTAAAAGTTAATAAGTCAACTAAGTGATTAATGTAAATTAATAATCTCGAATATTTATCATATTTTAAAGATACATACGTAAGCTTGTTGGTCATCATGAAGCATGCCTGTTCACCACATTTTGATTATAAATTCTATTAATTATATATCCTCACAAATAACGAAAGAACAAAATGAGTTATCCTTACAATAAGTTCATCTCATCATATAATCTTCAGTTCCTCTTTCTTCTTCCCCTACTAATTATAATATCATCAATGTCGACAGGGCTGGCCCTGGGCATAGGCCCAGGGTGCAACCGCCTAGGGCCCCCATTTTTTAGGGGCCCATTCTCACAAAAAAAAAAAACTATATATATACGTGTATTTTTTTTTTTTTATTTCACAATTAATAACCCACATTATATAAGAATAAAAAAGTAAAAAAAAAATGTTATATTATAAAATTAATAAATATATATAAATCATTTTTATCTTCTCTTCCTAAAACCACTTACATTTGTCTTTCACAATTAATAACCTTCATTAAATAAGGGTAAAAAAGTAAAAAAAATGATAAACGTCAATTAAAATAAAAAAAAATAAAAAACACATAACAATATTAAAAAAAATAGGAGGGAGTATTTATTTATGTTTTTCAAAAATTATATTACTATATAATTAAAAATACTTATTTATATTTTACATTTTTAACAATAAAAATATTAAAAAATTTCAACCTAATTTATTTATTTTCCAACAAATTATTTTTAACAAATCTCAAATTTTATTAAGTAACAAACAAAAAAAATTTATTTATTTTAATTATTTTTCATTCCCATAGTAATAAAACAAATAGAGCATATTATTGAAAAACAATTGAGAATTAATTGTTAAATTCTTGATTTTTTTTTCAATTTTTTTTAATTTTAAATTTTTGATAACTTTTTTTAATATGAAAAAAAAAATAGAATTTTGTGATTTTTAAAAAATTTTATGAAACAATAATTTTTAGTAGTATTATTTTTCATAGATATAATTACATTATGCTATAATTTTATTAAAACATAAAAATTTAAATAAATAATTTTTTTAATAATTTAATGTGGGGCCCATTTACATATTTTGCCTAGGGCCCTGTGAACTCAGGAACGGGCCTGAATGTCGATGCCTACCACTTCCGAATCCGATGATGATAATTTCATCGTCTATGAATGTCAAAAGGCCGCTGGCGATGATATTTCATATTACGGTAATCACACTCAAAACGTGTTGTATGTCGTGGACGATATTACTGCCAACGGGGACAAAGAAGATGGGTTCTTCAAGAATGCAACGTATTCGTACTTGAGTGATCCAGTTTACGGCCTCGCTCAATGTCGTGGTGATGTTGGGGGTGAAAACTGCTCGACGTGTCTTACCTATGCTGCAATCAACATGAGCAACAATTGTCCTAACGTTACCAAGGGAGCGATGGTTATACGCAATAAATGTTTTTTGATATACTCGAATCAAAGTTACTGATGCTAAAAGTAATCTTTTAAACAACTGTACAGAAGGCCTGGTAGGGAGATATTATAATGCAAGTAATTGCAACGTGAGATATGAGAAGGTTTAATGGAGTATCAACTAGTAGTATCAATTAATAAGTTGAATATTGAAACAAGTAAAATAAAGAGTATGTTACCATTTTTAATGAATGATCTATCAAATGAAGTTTATGGGCTATTACAAAATAATTTTGAATTATTATCTCCACTTATATTTGTGTAATTTTTCTCAAAATTGTAGAACATGGACAACACTTTAATATTTTTATACTCAGGGAGATGCTTATAAGCTCTTTAAAACAACTTATAAGCTATTACACAACTTATAAACTCTTAAAATTTGTTTGGTAATGTTTTTAAAAAAAATCTTAAAGTTACAAATAAGTTGTTTATCAGCTAATAAACTGTTTAAAAAAATGCAGGGGAGGTACAATACAATACTATCAATATCATCTTCTGACCTTAGGTATATAGTCTGGAAGTGATCCACCGCACATTTCAGAAGCTTCATGGTATGGTAAAATCGATACAAAAACCTGGACAGACGCAATATTTTGACATGGATACAACATTATTGGCATGTTCGTTTCCACTGGAAAATTTGACCGAGTAGAAGAAAAAAAAACGCGAGAGTTTGAACAAAATGCAAACCTTCCTTCCTTTGGAGATCAAATTGCTAGCTAGCTTTCGATTCTATCTCCTTTAACTTGCTTTGCAATTCGTTATGTGGAACCGCGCCTTTGTATTCAACAAATGGTCTGATGAAGAGAAATACATTATAAAAGGGAAATTAGGCTAAATTTCAGGTGCTTTTTGAAATTTCAAGATGTCAAGATGTCTGTAGTTCCGAAAGATATGATTGGTTATTACACTTTGCCACCCCTGGATATGGGGTTTTTACACTTTCCAACTTCGTCGGAAAACTTTTGCCGATCAGTACCACAGGATAAGCAATATTACAATTTGCAACCTGCCGGCTGCCGGATCGGAATATTCGGTAAAATATTCCGAGAGAGTGTATTTCACCTTCCATTTAGCGTGTGAGTCTCATTCAATATTGAAGTTTTTGAGGATAGTTTTGTAATTGCACATCTTTATAATATTTAATTTAGTAAATTAATTTTTAAACAAAAATAAAATAAAATAAATGAAAAAATCAAAATTAATTTATAAAAATAAAAATAATAAAATATGAATACAATATAAAACCAAAATACGTATCTTCAACACAAATCTGAAAAAATATATGAATATCATAACTTAGAAACAAGATCTGGAAAAATGCTTATACATTACACGCAAAATCTCTCAAACTCTTAAAATCAAATCTCAAAATTCATAGTCTGAGAAACCTCAAAATCTTAAAACCAAATAGCCAAATCGAAAAACTCAAAATCTCAAAACCTCCTTCTCCTCCTCTCACTTCTCTCTCCGATAACAACTGCAGCAACACCTCCGACCAAGCCCTTGTCTCCAAAGCCTTCGCCGCCGTCTCCAACTTCAACATCTCATGGTATCGTCTCAAACACATCAGACGTGATAAATCATCCCGACTTCAATAAGGCTAATATGGGGAATGTGAAGCGCCACAGACGGACCCCTGCAATTCTTCCTCAGAAACGAGTACCCGAAATCAATCACAAGCTTCTTCAGAAAAGAAGACCTCTGCAATCCCTCACCGTAGGATCCATCCCCGGATCCTCAGGCACTTGGAACCTCACTTGCCTTCTCCGAATCCGAGGGTTCTCATCATCATAAACCGACCTCAAACTCTGCATCGTCAAAGACTTGCTACTCTGAATCGAGTTGCCAGAGACGATTTCGTCCACCTCAGACACAACAAGGCTCGACCCAGACTCGAAAGTCCGCGAGCTTATAACCGCCATCCTCCCATCATAAGACACTGTATCTGGGCTCGAGAACTGTGGCTCGACCGCTTCCATCTGGATGAACTCAGCTATGCTCTGAATGAGCTGGTTCTCGAAATGACCATCGTCTCCCTGAATCGATCTCGCCGAAAATCGATCTCTCCAGGAACTGCCTCGGCGGCGCCGTCGGCCTCGCTAAACCGGGTCTGTTGAGAAACTCGCCGGTCCGGAAGATTAACCTCGCCGCGAACGATCCCTAATTTCGAGATCCCTAATAATAAAAAGAAATGAAATTTTGGATTTGAAAATGTTGAAGATGAAGAATCCCTAATTTCCAGAATTTAGCCTCTGGGAATTTAAAAATGTTGAAGATGACGATTGACCAATTTCCGGAATTACGATCCCTAATTTCCAGAATTTGGTGATGAAATGTTGAAGATGACGTTTTTAATGAGTTGAGTATTTATGTTTTTTGGTTTTAAATTAAATATAAATAAAAACAAATATTCAGTAAAATAAGAGGGAAGGGCAAATGGGTAATCAGCCATTTTTTTGTTCTGAAATTTACTAAAAAACCCCCCAAAACGGAATATTCCATGGAATATTCCGATCCGGCCGCCGGCAGGTTGCAAATTGTAATATTGCCTATCCTGTGGTACTGATCGGCAAAAGTTTTCCGACGAGGTTGCAAAGTGTAAAAACCCCATATCCAGGGGTGGCAAAGTGTATTTAGCCCTTAAAAAAATGTGCGTTTTTTTGTAATTAGGCTAAATTCCGTGTACTTATTGAAATTTCCCTTGATCATGAATTTTACGAGAACAGAACCTACACCACCCTCACAATAACGAATATGTTTTTAGAAGCTATTGTTTGCACGTAATAAATTCAGAAATAAAAATATATATAATGAAGAAGAAAGATTATAATGAAGTAAAAATTAAAGTTTATTGATAGTTTGATGACTGACATAAAGGTTTCTAGAGGCCATAGAGGCTCGGGACTTAGCCCGGAATAGGACACTGAAAATGGTTTGGTGATCGACCTCAAATTTCAGTCCCAAGAAGCCGAGGAGGGCGAGCCAGTGGAGGAGAAAGAGGATGATTAACTGGCCCAAAAGGCAGGGGAAGATATGATGATTTCGGCGACCCACGGTTCATTGCGTTCATCAGGATAGGTTCGCCTCGAGGCCACGTTGGCAGACATTCAGGTGGCAGAATAGATGGAGGCCATCTACCGCATCTGCGCCGCCGACAACATGCCTACGCCGCCGCAGACCACTGGGAGCTCACCGCTGTTTATTCATCCGATTTGCTGCCTCAGCAAAAGGCAAGAGGCTGCCACCCACTTCTTCGGCCAATCCAATTGATTTGGAAGCCACTGCGAAGAAGGGCCGCAAAGGGAAGGAATCTGCCGCATCAAAAATAGACAACTCACACAGTGGAGATGCCGCAGTACCTCCATCTGTCAAAAAGGACAAGGGTAATGCCACTGCTGCCGCAGTCAATGCGCCTAAGTAGGATTCTGAATCCGACATGAAAGCGACAGAAGCTTACTCAAAGAGATTTTGGTCTTAAAGGCGTGCAATCCTTGGGTCTCTATACTATGATGCAAAGCCATTCATCCCTGACCGCAACATCGACATGTCAGTTTGTGCCAAATACAAAGTTGACAAATCTCTGAAGAAGATGCGGTTGATCATGACAGTCACCTACGTAGAGTTATACTATGAGGATTTGGGGTTTAGGGTTTAGGCTTTAGGGTTTTGGGTTTTGGGTTTATGGGATATTTATGTCTGCGCCCCTGCTTTGGTAATGAGGGCTATTAAGGCTACGGCAAAGTGTATCTCCGGAAAAAGATTTTCACTTTCAGCCCTGCCGCAATCACTGATTTCCTTGACCGCTCAGATATTGAATATCCTGCCGCAGTCACTGAACCCAGCACTGCCGCAATTGATCGCCGCCTGATTGGCTAAACACCAGACACTGCTTACATTCCTGCCTCCAAACTAACCTCTTTTTACTATCTGCTATTTACCATTGCTCCTACGTCCAATATGCACTTTGTGCACACCACGATGGCAGCTTTTAACCTTGGTGCAGGAAGGCAGGCGAACCCCATGGGCAGCTCACTTTTTACAAAATGACTACGCATGTTGAATATCCATCACAGACCATACAAGTTGAGCATCTGCGGTCCCAATGATCTTCCATGGACAAATTTTCATTGCACTGCCGCAGTCCCAACTCCAAAGAAAGCTCCAAAAGCGCAGACTGATGCCCTCCGTTCCTCAGCTTCGTAGACGAGTATTCATGCTCGAGCTCAAGCATTTGCCGAACAATGTGCTGCAAATCATATTGTCGTCATACAGGAGTACATGACCAAGGTCATTGTTAATGGTATTGCCTGGTTTCTTGAAGAAAAGGGCTTTCCTTCACAAAAAGGGGGAGTACCAGCAGCAGAGCTCAAAGAGGCAAAGAGTCAACTGTTGAATCAATTGAAGGAGCACATCGAGGATGAAGTGCAGAAGGCTGCAGCAAAATGTCTGACGCAGATGATGGAGAGGATCGTGATTCGCACCCGAACCCGAGAACTGAAGATTTGAAGCCCTGAAGACTTGAAGAAATATTATTTCTTCGTTTTGATGTTTAGTTTTTATTTGCTCTGAACAATTTTAATTTCTGTTTATTTGTTTTTGAACAATTTTCAAATTCTAGTAGTTATTTCTTTTAAAAAAAATTAGTGTGTTATTTTAAGATTTATTTAGTTTAACTTGTTTTTTTTTTTTATTAATTAGTTAGTTGTTCAAATAAATTTTTTGTTCTACCTAAGAAGTATTAACTAAAGGGGAGTTTTATGCCTTAGTTGAGTTTCAAGTTAAAATCTAATAAACTTCCAAGTTAGATGTATTTTATTGAAAGAGAGTGCTCTTATGCGCGGCTGCTTAATGGTTATGTGAAGAAAGATAAAAAGGGGGAGTTAACATGCTTAAAAAGATGGACTACTTATTCGATGAAAATAACTTTTACTAATTCATATACGCGCATTCGGTGAACTGTGAACTGTGACGAAATTATGATCAAATCCTTATATCAGTGCACCATGTCATCAAGTTATCTCCCGTACACAAAATTATGTAAAATTAAATTATAATTTTATTCACTTATTTAATAATAAAATAGAGGGCTAATAATTAATTAGTAATTTAGTATTAATATTTTATTTTTTTCTAAGCGTGAGATTGAGTATTTTAAAAGTAATAATTTTATAATAATTCATTAATTTTTTAATAAGTCATATCAATATTTCAGCAAATTTTAAATTATTTTTAAATTATTTTTAAATAAATTATAATTATTTATCTTAATATATAAAAATTAAATTATAAAAATAATTTTAAAAAAAAGTTAACCTTCTGGACCAAAGTGTTCTACTACACTGAATGGGGGTCGACTTATCATGGCTTAAAAACAAAATTCAAACAAAATTATATATTTAATTCAAAATCATGACTTAAAAACCTAGAAATCAGTTTAGATGTTAGAGAGAATAGTGTTTCGTGTCTTTTATTATGTTATTAATAAGTAAATAAAGTCCAACATTAGAACCTAATCACACACTTCCTTCTCCATAGTTGCAATGGCAACTTCATCATCTCATCATCCAATGGCAAACACATGCAACATCATCCAAGAATCATTCTCGGCTTTCCTCCAAAACCCTAGATACTTTGTAACAACCCCGACTCTCCTCGCCTTCCCTTACGCCGCCTCTTACCTCCTCGCACAATCCCTCATCCACGACCGCTTGAGGTCCCTTTTCCTCGCGGCTCGAATATTCCCTCTCTCGTCCCCACGTTTCACGTTCCTCTGCCTCAAACTCTCGAAAACCATACTCACGCACACCCTCGTCTCTCCTCTCGCCTTCTCCTTCCTAATCCGAGGTAAGACCAAGACTGCATTGGCCTTAGCCGTGTCGACGAACGTGGCCTTGTCCGGAGTCGAAGCTCTTTTCATCATCAGGTATTGAAGATCATCGGGGTTATAGTGATCGTTGCGGAAGGTGCTCTCGTCGCCTTCTTGTATGCGGTGATTCTCGTTCTTGATACGATCCTCGGTTGTGTGTTTTGGATGATGTTCAAAAAAGACGAGCGGATCCAAGATCGTAGTGAAGGGTTTGTTTCCGTTGTGTAGAATAATTATACAGAGGATTTTTTTTTATTTTTTTTCACAATATAGTTTAATTTCATGTTTTGTTTTTCCCATATAAGTATGCAGAATTAATCGAAATGCAATATGTGACATGATCAAATTATATTCCTCCCGAGAAGTCGTGTAGTTCTATATACTACTATACTAGTATGTACTTCGTCTCTTCCGTAATAGTATTCAAGCTCTTATGTAAATTACAAACCAAAAAAAACTTGGAAAAAGCTTCTTCAATGGGAATTTCCGTGTAATAAGAAAGTCAACAGTAATCGATTACTATTGACTTGAGATTACTTTTTGATAAAGGAAACTTCATTTTGTTGAACTTTCTTCTTACATTTTACTTCATTATTTCATCTAATTGGATATCATTCTATTTGATTGTTGAATGGTCAAATCTTTTACTTCATTATTTCATCTAATTATTTCATCTAATTGGATATCATTCTATTTTGTTGGAATTATAACACGAAAAATCATTTTCGGAGTCAAAATCGGCAAAATGCACTGCAGGTGCAGCGGTCTAGGCGCGCGATTTCTCAGCGAATTCTTCACCATTTCACATGATTCTACGTGATTCTTGTCAACTCATCTACAACTGTCAAGACGCACATGGAATTGATTGGATTGATCGCACGATCGCGATTTGCGAGTCTGTTACAGACCAACGGCGTTGATGTCCATTTCGATTTTGTGCATTTTGTTTTCAGCATATAACCGCGAGTGTTAGCGATTGATATGCAAACATTGAGCTAGAGTGAGCTTTGTACAACTGGTTTTGAGCTTCGAATAATACCAGAACACCCCCCCCCCCCCCCCCCCCCTCCACAGTGCACGTATATCACTATTTCGGTGATACGAAGCACGTAATATCATTGTTGTGTGTGTGATTTCTATTCGTGTTTGCGTTCGTAATATTCAATACAAATTCGTGGTGAGGTGTGTTTTGAGTGATTATAATTTATAACTTGAGTGCGATTTTAGTGTTTGCTCCATATTCAGCGTTATTGTGTGAGCCTAAGTGTCGCCGTAGCGTGAATTTGTTTCCGACCATTTTTTCTCCAACATATGTGATTGTTGAATGGTCAAATCAAATTTGTTGGAAATTACAATTCTCTTTTGTAAAAATTAACAAACCCATATTTATGATATTTATGAGATTTGAAAAAAAAACAAAAACAACATTTAAAGTATGTATATGTGATTGTTAATAGTCAAATCAAATTTGTTGGAAATTACAATTCTCTTTTGTAAAACTTAACAAACCCATATTTATGATATTTATGAGATTTGAAAAAAAAAACAAAAACAACATTTAAAGTATGTGCAAAAGAAATAATTCTGATTAGATTGCTCCATATCATTTTGTAAAACTTATAAAAAATACTAAATATAAATATTAAATAATATCACTCTATATTAGTACATAAAACTGCAGAAAACCACCATTACAGCCACAAACACAAATGTGATCTTCCAAATCCTTCTTTTCATCACTGTTACTTCTTTCTTGAGCTGCTCCAACTCCTCAACCTTTGAATTGATATTTCTGAGAAGCCCTGGGATAATGTGATGACATCTATGGCATGCTGGTGGGTCAAGCCAATTAAAGTATCCACACCCTCCATTCTGACAAAAAATCGATTACAGCAGCTAGGGTTAATTTCCCAAATTCACAAAATCAGAAATTAGGGTTATTATCCCCCATTCATAAATTAGGCATATTGTCCCCAATTCTGAAATTACGGGTTCTCACAGAAACCCTAATTTGAGAGATTGAGAAATTACGGGTTACTATCCCAAATTGAAAAATTAGGGTTATTATCCCCAATTCAGTAATTAGGGTTATTATTCCCAATTCTGAACTTGAGAATTTACGGGTTCTCACAGAAACCCTAAATACAGAAACCGAGAAATTAGAGTTCTGATTCTTACCCGATATTCTTCGCACGCTTTAAACCTTCTCCCAGGATTCATATCACTCCAAGAGGTGCGACTCACCACTGCCTTCCCGCATTTGCAAAGTTCGACCATTTTCTTTCTTCGTCAAAACTCAGAATCGCAGAGCTCGAAAACTAGGGTTCTTGAATTGGGGGAATGAAGACTGCCTTCGATTTTCAATTCATTGAAGTATTTACGTTTTTCTTTTTTTATTCTAATTAAATGAAAAGAAATATTCAGTAAATATGAGGGAAGGGCAAATGGGTAATCACCCATGTTTTTGATCTGAAAATTATTAAAAAATGCTTCAAAACGGAATATTCCAGGGCATATTCCGATCCGGCAGCCGGCAGGTACCACACTGTAATATTGCTTATCCTGTGGTACTGATCGGCAAAAGTTTTCCGACGAGGTTGCAAAGTGCAAAAACCCCATATCCAGAGGTGGCAAAATGTATTTAGCCCTTAAATTTAAGAATTATGTAAGAAAAGGGGTATTTTAGTTTATTAATTTAGTTTTGAATTAATAAATTAAATTTTCTAATTAAGGATAATTTTTTATAACAATTTTATTAATAGGGGTATTATTAATTTTATTATTATTAAAAAAAGCAAAATTAATTACTTTAATACTTTTATAATAACTAAACCATGTATCATAAACAAAAGTAAATTTGTAACATTACTCGAATTTATAATGACATACTAACTTTTAAAATTACCAAAATAATTATTATTAATCAAAAAATAACTACCTACAATTATTATTAAACAAATTACAAAATAATTGCATCATATTTAGTTAAGTAAAAAATAGTGAGTTATTCACATAATAAAAGTGCAATTATTCTCCAACATAATACAATTATTATTAAAAAATTATTATTAATCAAAAAATATTTGCCTACAATTATTACTAAACAAATTATAAATAATTGAAATATTATTAAATAAATATTAAAATTATGTTTTTGAACGAAGTAAAAAATAGTGTAATTATTCATGTAAAAAAGTGAAATTATTCTCAAAAAATAACAATTATTATTAAATAAATTACAAATAAATGCGTACAAGAAATATTATTAAATAAATATTAAAAAAATGTTTTTGAGCGAAGTAAAAAATAGTGTAGTTATTCATGTAAAAAAGTGAAATTATTCTCCAAAAATAACTGGCTACAATTATTATTAAACAGATTATTATTAATCAAAAAAATAACTGCCTACAATTATTATCAAACAAATTACAAATAATTGCGTTCAAAAAATATTATTAAATAAATATTAAAAAACTATCTTTGAGCGGTAAAAATGATTCTCCTTTAATATAGTATAGATTACAAAACAAACCTTCGAGCATAATCCTAATTGAAAAAACACCCCACTTATCTTTCAAAATAACAAAACAACCCCTTATGGCTTTACAAACGATTGAAGTATTGAACGAACCCCTAGAACTAGAAAAGTGAGATTTGTAAAATAGAAACAAAATCTGGGTACTTTTTTAAAGGGTTAATTATATTTTACAACCCAATGTTTAGTGTTTTTTACACATTGCAACCTCGCCGGAATTTTGTTACAGATTGCAACTCGAAGTTTTCGACATTTACACTTACATACCTGCCGGAGCTGGAAAAGAATATTCCAGCGAATATTCTGGTCAAATGGGGACAATTTTGTCATTTTAATCAAAAAAATAATTAAAAAAAAAATAAAAAAATAAAAACATGAAGAGTCATCTTTCATCTTCTTTCTTTCGTACTGGAACAACTAAAAAACCGAGATTCACAAATCTACCTCCCTATACTCTTGCATCTTCAAATTACGCTCGTCACTTTCAATTCGCAATCAATGTTTGTTGATTGAATTCCTACAAGTGCAACTTTATAACCCAGATCGAGCGCACGTGTTTTACCCCTTCTGCCATCACTTTCAATTCGCAATCAATGTTTGTTGATTGAATTCCTTCAATTGCAACAGAAGAAGAACCCAGATCGAGCGCACGTGTTGTTACCCCTTCTGCCACAGATAATTAATAGATTTTAATTTTCCTACTGATTAATTAAGTTTCAATTATTCTCTTGACAAATTACTCGATGTTCATTTTTATTTTATTTTTAAAAAAAATTACTTATCTTTTTCTTTTTATATTTTATCCAGATCTGTGATCTCCTTTTTATTCTTCTTTCATATCTAGATTGCAGATTATTTAATTGTGGGAAATTTTTGTGATATTAAATCCAGATCTCCTTTTTATCTTCTTCCATATCTAGATTGCAAATATTTTGGGTTGTTTATTTGCACTGGAAATTTGTGTAGATTTTAAATTCCAATTTTTTTAAATAGATTTTATAATTTCATTTTAATGTCCAGAAAATGATTTTTTTATAGAAGATAGTAGTATTCATCTGCATATTTGTTTTGCGAATCTATAATATTTGATGTTTGATTAGTTCTTTAATTAACACAATTTTTTATTTTGTTTTTGTTGTCAATTTTTATTTGTTATTAATATGAAAATAGAAAATAGAGGGCAAATTTGTAATTTGACTTAAAAATAGCCACGTGTCACTCAAATGATCGGAATATTAGTGGAATATTCTGTTCCGGCTTTGAACAGGTAGGTAAGTGTAAATATCGAAAATTTCGGGTTGCAATCTGTAACGAAATTCCGACTAAGTTGCAAAGTGTAAAAAACACTAAATATTAGGTTGGAAAATGTAATTAACCCTTTTTGAAATTAGGCTAAATTACTTTTTGAAATAATTGTGGGTAAAAATTAAAAATACGTAAATATATAAGTCAACTAAGGAATATATATATAATGTAATTTGATTTGATTTGTCGGTTGGTAATAGTCGTAATTTAATAATCTCGAATTTTCATCATATTTGACATCATATTTGAAAGATACATAGGTAAGCTTGTTTGTTTGTAGGTAAGCATGCTTAGTCGTTGTTGAAATTGTGTGTTGGCCCATTTAATTGGTGCTGGCCCAATAACAGAAGCAACCCAGCACCCACACAGCCCAGCCCACCTCACTTACCTGATCCAATTGACTTAAGCCCAGCTCTTTTGGGCTTTGACCTATCCTGACCATTGATCTCTAAATGGTAATGTGTGGCTTAATCTGGACCCTTGATCTCTCCTATATATTACCCTCTCACCCGTAACCCTAGCTCACTCTTCACTTCAGATACTGTGTGTAACCTACCCACTTCACTGTGTGCGATTTCTGTATCTTCACCTTCCTTACCTTCAGTGGTGCTGCTGTGGTGTTGATTCCTGTGAGATCCTTGTGTGAGCCGAGTGGTGTGAGTGAGAGCCCGTAAGATTGAGAGAGCTGTGTACTGTGGGTGCTGTTTGGAGGGTTTCTGCGTTCTTTCCCTTGTTTGGTGGTGCCTGGATCCCCTGCTGTGATTTCACCTTCGCAGTCCTGAGCCGAAGCTCTAATCTCTCTCTCTCTGCTTTCTGTTAAATATATATATATATATATATATATATATACATATATATACTCCGCTGCATGTGCCCTTGTATCCCACTCAAACCCAGATCCTTGATCAGCCCGGTGATCCTCAAGGAGATCCGTTGACTGTTGTGGTCTGGGAGTTTGCTCTGGTTTTAGGGCTTGAACAGATCTGACTCTGTTTGTTTGTTTGTGTATTTGCAGGTGTACGAGGCTCGCCGTAGAAGCGCGGAGCTCCAACAGTGGTATCAGAGCTACTGCTCCGTGCTCCGGTAACGGTCGGCAACCGGTGAGGCAGATCTGTACCCTAGGGTTTCAGATCTGCACGGATCTGTGAAGGTCGGCCCGAGCCCGACACCTCTAGGAGGCCCAGGTCGCAGATCCGAATTAGGTGTCCCCAGCCATTGTAAATCCGGGATTTCATCACCCCCTTGGCTGTAAGGTTGGCACCCGGATCGCCTGTGAAACGCGAAACGGGCCCTGCAATTGAGGTCACTTGCGAACACCTCGCAAGGTAAGTCTCTGTAAACCCCCTCACTTGTCTGTCAACGTGAAGGTCTGCCCGCCTGGAGGCTTATTTTGATGGTCAGCCCGCCTGGAGGCACTCTGTGATGGTGTGGCCCGCCTGGTGGTCGTATTAGTGTTGAAAAATCTGTTTTTTCAAAAGGTGTTGCTCAAAATATTTTCTGGAAAATTCTTTGTGTGTTAAATTGAAAATAACTTGAACAACTTGTTTTTCCTGAGTTAACTGCCTCTGTGTGCTTGGATAGTTAATTAGGGTTTCTGTGTGATTGGATAGTTAATTAGGGTTTTGAGTGTTTGCTTGAATCCTGTGTGTCTAGCTTTGTGTGAGTACTGTGAGTCCACTGTGGTGTGTTTTCTTGTGTGGTCTCTTCCTGTTTTTCTGTTGTTTTCAAAACTGGTAATCTGTTTTTCAAAATGTCAGGGTATAACCTTCCCCCTTTTGATGGTAAAAGTGATTTTGTGATTTGGAAACAGAAAATGAAGGGTATTTTGATTCAACAAAAAGTTTACAAAGCTATAAGTGGCAATTATGCTACCACTGATACTGAAGCTATTCAAGCTGAAACTAATGAACTTGCCCACTCTGCCATTATACTTGGTTTATCTGCTACTGTGCTTAGGAAAGTTAGTGGAATTGAATCTGCAAAAGAACTTTGGGACAAACTTGAAGAACTTTATACTGAAACTTCTTTGAACAGCAAGTTGTTTTTACTTGAAAAGTTTTTTAGATTCAAACTTGATATGAGTAAGGATATAAATGAAAACATTGACTCTTTCAATAAATTAATCCAAGATATCAAGTTAACTGGTGATAAGCACATTGATGATTACTCTGCTATTATTTTGTTGAATGCCATACCTGAGTCTTATTCTGATGTTAAGTCTGCTATTAAGTATGGTAGAGATGTTGTGACCCTTGAAACTGTAATTAACAGCCTTAAGAGTAAGGAACAGGATTTAAAATCTGGTAGAACTCCTAAGGCCACTAATGATGTTAATTATGTTAAGGGTAAATTCAAGAATAAGAAACATGGCACTCAGGGCTCAAAAGGCTCTGTGAGTCAAAATAATGATAGCAAGGGTAAGGGTAAATCTGATCCTAAGGCTAAGAGTAGGAAGTGCTATAACTGTGGTGAAATTGGACATTATATGAAAGACTGCAATAAACCTAAGAAACAAAATAGTAATAATGCTAATGTGGTTTCTGATAATCTTGGTGATGTGTTTATGATGCATGATTTCTCTCTGCTGTCCAATGTAAATGCTACTAGTGCCTCTCTTCTGTGTGAAAATGATTGGCTAATTGACTCTGGGTGCACTTATCACATGTCTCCATACCTGCATTTGTTTTCAACTTATAAAGAACTTAAAAACTCATATGTCTCCATGGCTAATGATAAAAGGTGTTCTGTGAATGGTATTGGTGATATCTCTGTGAAATTTGAAACTGGTAGAGTGTACACTTTCAAAAATGTTAGGCATGTGCCTGACTTGAGTCAAAATTTGATTTCATGTGCTGCACTTGAAACTGAGGGTTTATGTGGTAAATGGGGTAATGGGTGCATGACTATTATGGAGGGTTCTAAGGTTGTTTGCAAAGCTGCTAGGCAGTACAACTTGTATGTTTGCAAAGCTGAGTGCTATTTGAATAATCATGCAAATTCTGTTCATGAAAATATTTCTGATTTATGGCATAAAAGGCTTGGACACATAAGTAAAACTGGTCTTGAATTATTGCAAAAACAAGGTGTCTTTGGTGATGCTAAACTGACTTGCTCTACCTTCTGTGATACTTGTGTGCTAGGTAAACAAACTAGAATGAGCTTTCCTGTGTCTCCCTCCCCTAATGTGCCCTCTACTAAGTGTATCCTTGAATATATGCATGCTGATGTGTGGGGTCCCTCCCCTGTTCCAACCCAAGGTGGCAATAGGTATTTTTTATCTGTGATTGATGATTTTTCCAGAAAAGTGTGGGTTTTTCTAATGACAAATAAATCTGATGTGTTTGCAAAATTTAAAGAGTTTAAAACCTTAATTGAAAATCAAACTGGTTTGAAAATTAAAACTCTTAGGACAGATAATGGTCTTGAATTTTGTAATAACTCTATGGATGATTTATGTGCTGAAGCTGGTATTAGAAGACATAGGACTGTCCCCTATACCCCACAACAAAATGGAGTGGCTGAGAGAATGAATAGGACTTTATTAGAGAGAGTTAGGTGTTTACTTGCTTCTTCTGGTCTTAGTAAGAGATTTTGGGGTGAAGCTGTGTTAACTGCTACTTATCTGATAAATAGGTCTCCCTCTGTGCCTCTTAAGGGTAAGTGCCCTGAACATGTGTTTTCTGGAAAACCTATTGATTTGACAAACTTGAGAATTTTTGGTTGTTCTGCCTTGGTCCATCACTCTGGAAATAAATTAGAACCTAGGGCTAAAAAATGTGTTTTCCTAGGTTACCCCGAAGGTACTAAAGGATATAGGCTGTGGCTTAGGTGTGACCCTGGTTTTAAAACTATCACTAGTAGGGATGTTGTGTTTAATGAATCTGAATTTCCTTGCTTGCCTGTGAGTCAGTCCAATGTGGATGTCCAAAATGAGGTGGAGCTTGCTCCTGAAATTGATTCTGTGAATGAACATGATTCTAGTGATTTGCCTGATCCTTGTGTGCAAAGTTCTGATCCTGCTTGTGTGCCTGAATCTGTGAATTTGCCTATACCCCCTGTGATGAACCCTAGTGGACCTGTACCTGATGTATCAGGCCACTCTTTTCCAGCTAATTCTCAAACTGTCAACCCTAATGATTATAATAATTCCCCCATGCATGATAATGAAAATACTTCTATGCCTGATGATTACCAACTTGCTAGAGATAGGGTTAGGAGAAACCCTAGGGCTCCTGCTAGGCTAAATGATTTTCAGTTGGGTGCTTTTGCCTTTAACATGCATGATGTGATTGACAACTCTGAACCTAAATCCTATGTGGAAGCTTTAAAATCTGAGAATTCCAAAAACTGGCTTTCTGCCATGAATGAAGAAATGAACTCTTTATTGAAAAATGGAACTTGGACTTTAGTCCCTAAACCCTCTAAGTGTTCTGTTGTGGACTGTAAATGGCTTTTCAAAGTTAAACAAGAGGGTAATGATTTAAGATATAAAGCTAGGTTAGTTGCCAAAGGTTTTTCACAAAAGGAAGGAATTGATTATAATGAAATATTTGCTCCTGTTGTGAAGTTTACTACTGTGAGAATAATGCTTGCTTTGTGTGCTCATTATGACTGGGAACTGAAACAAATGGATGTTAAAACTGCCTTTTTACATGGTGACTTAGAAGAAAGGATTTTTATGAAGCAACCAGAGGGTTTTGTTGATAAATCTAAAACTGAACATGTTTGTCTTTTGAAAAAATCTCTTTATGGTTTGAAGCAGTCACCTAGGCAATGGAATAAAAAGTTTGATGAATTCATGATTTCTCAAAATTTTAGCAGAAGTTCTTATGATCCTTGCTTGTATTATTTGAAGTCTGTCATACCTGTTTTTCTTGTGCTTTATGTGGATGATATGTTAATCCTTTCTCCTAATTTGAACTCTGTGAAATCTGTTCAACATAGTTTAAGTACTAAGTTTGAAATGAAAGACTTAGGAGATGCTAAGAAAATACTAGGTATGAACATTGTGAGAAATAGAACTGAAGGTTACATTCACCTTAATCAAACTGCCTATGTGGATAAATTGCTAGAAAGGTTCTCCATGCTAGGTTGCAAGTCTGTTTCTGTTCCCCTTGCTTCTCACTTTGTGTTGTCTAAGGACCAGTGTCCAAAGACTGAGTCTGAAATTGCTTCTATGGTTAATGTGCCTTATGCTTGTGCTGTGGGGTCTGTGATGTACTTGATGGTGTCTACTAGACCTGATATAGCTTATAGTGTTAGCTGTTTGAGTAGGTACATGGCTAACCCTGGACAGCCTCATTGGGAAGCCATGAAATGGCTGTTCAGGTACTTGTCTAGTACTAGAAGCTTTGGCCTGAGATTCACTAAGTCAAAGGCTGGAGTTATTTTGAGTGGCTATGTGGATTCTAACTATGCTAATGATAGGGATTCTAGGAAGTCTTCTACCTCTTACATTTTCACTGTGTGTGGTGGCTGTGTTAGTTGGAAATCTCAGTTGCAAAATGTTGTTGCCCTTTCTACTACTGAATCTGAGTATATTGCTATAACTGATTCCTTCAAGGAAGCTATTTGGTTGAAAGGTCTTTTATCTGAGATTAAAATGTTAAGTGGTAAAGTCTCTGTGTTTTCTGATTCCCAATCTGGCATACAGCTGTGTAAGAATCCTGTCTTTCATGATAGAACTAAACATATTGATGTCAGGTACCATTTCATTAGAGAACTTGTTGAAACTGGTTATATTCTACTTGAAAAGATATCCACTCATCATAACCCCTCTGATATGGGAACTAAATCACTGCCTCTGGAAAAATTTCTTTTCTGCTTGAAATTTCTGCATTTTGATGCCTGTGATTAGTTGGCCCTGTTTGTTACTACTTGCTATGTGCTCTGTGTTCATTGTTGGAGTTCTGACCCTTAGGTTATTACCCCATTTACTTCTTACTTTGTGTGAGATGAGTCTCTAGTTGAGACTATCATTATAGTGGTCTCTGAATGCCTCAGGTAGGGCTGAGGAGTCACTATATTGTTTGTTACTTTGTGTAACTTGCCCTGTACACTTAGGTGTACAGGGCTAAGGCTATGATGAAACTGTGTTAGACTGTGTTTACATGTGTGTGGCTTTAAACCAGCATGTAATGTCTTTATAAGGTGTTTGAGCAGGTGATTCCAGTGTATTGCCAACAAGGTGGAGAATGTTGAAATTGTGTGTTGGCCCATTTAATTGGTGCTGGCCCAATAACAGAAGCAACCCAGCACCCACACAGCCCAGCCCACCTCACTTACCTGATCCAATTGACTTAAGCCCAGCTCTTTTGGGCTTTGACCTATCCTGACCATTGATCTCTAAATGGTAATGTGTGGCTTAATCTGGACCCTTGATCTCTCCTATATATTACCCTCTCACCCGTAACCCTAGCTCACTCTTCACTTCAGATACTGTGTGTAACCTACCCACTTCACTGTGTGCGATTTCTGTATCTTCACCTTCCTTACCTTCAGTGGTGCTGCTGTGGTGTTGATTCCTGTGAGATCCTTGTGTGAGCCGAGTGGTGTGAGTGAGAGCCCGTAAGATTGAGAGAGCTGTGTACTGTGGGTGCTGTTTGGAGGGTTTCTGCGTTCTTTCCCTTGTTTGGTGGTGCCTGGATCCCCTGCTGTGATTTCACCTTCGCAGTCCTGAGCCGAAGCTCTAATCTCTCTCTCTCTGCTTTCTGTTAAATATATATATATATATATATATATATATATATACATATATATACTCCGCTGCATGTGCCCTTGTATCCCACTCAAACCCAGATCCTTGATCAGTCCGGTGATCCTCAAGGAGATCCGTTGACTGTTGTGGTCTGGGAGTTTGCTCTGGTTTTAGGGCTTGAACAGATCTGACTCTGTTTGTTTGTTTGTGTATTTGCAGGTGTACGAGGCTCGCCGTAGAAGCGCGGAGCTCCAACAGTCGTAATTTAATAATCTCGAATTTTCATCATATTTGACATCATATTTAAAAGATACATAGGTAAGCTTGTTGTTTAATTGTAGTTAATTAAGCATGCCTAGTCGTAATCTAATTAATAATCTCGAATGTTCATCTCATTTTGATTATAAATTCTTCACCAATCCACGGCAGAATTATATATCCTCACAAATATCACAAAAAAAAAAAAACATGTACAAAATGAGTTATCCTCACAATAAGTTCATCTCATCATCATATAATTTTCAGCCCCTCTTTCTTCTTCTTATTTCCCTACTAATTATAATATCATCAATGTCGTCGTCGAGGCCTACCACTTCCGACTCCGAAGATGATAAGTTGATCAGCTATGAATGTCAAACGACCACTATCGGGGACTTTTCAAATTACGATAATCACCTTCAAAACGTGTTGTATGTCGTGGATAATATTACTAGCAACGCACCCAAAAAAGATGGGTTCAAGATGGCAACATATTCGGAGTTGAGTGATCCTGTTTACAGCCTCGCTCAATGTCGTGGTGACGTCAAAGGTGAAAACTGCTCAACATGTCTTAACGATGCCGCGATCTTTATGAGCAACAATTGTCCTAACCTTACCATGACAGCGATGGTTATACGCAGTAAATGTTTTTTGATGTACTCGAATCAAAGTTTCTTCAGACAACCCTACGGTTCCACTGCGTATCCATATTGCGACAGTGACTTGTCCGATGATTCGGATATACGAGATACAGCGGAATCCTTGTCAAAGTCACTAATTGCCAATTTAAATGCTACGACGATGTTTGGCAAAGGGGTCAATCGGACGGAGAACTTCAAAAATTTCGTGCAAGTCATGGTCGAGTGCCGGAGAGATCTTACTACAGATTATTGCACCGGCTGTCTTACTAATTCTACACGTAAACTTTTAATAAACTGTTCGGAAGCCTGGGTAGGGAGATATTATAATGCAAGTAATTGCAACGTGAGATATGAGAAGGTTTAATGGAGTATCAACTAGTAGTATCAATTAATAAGTTGAATATTGAAACAAGTAAAATAAAGAGTATGTTACCATTTTTAATGAATGATCTATCAAATGAAGTTTATGGGCTATTACAAAATAATTTTGAATTATTATCTCCAATTATTTATGTAATTTATCTCAAAATTGACAACACTTTAATATTTATATACTCGATGTGAGTAAAAACAGTTTTATATATATAATTTTAGAATTGGAATTTGAACAATGATGATTAAATTTTAATCTCGTTCATACAAAGTCCAAAAGAATCAAGATTTTTTTTTAACTTTAAAATTTGAGAAGATGCTAATTTTTTGTTTAATTTTATTCATTATTAAATTTAGTAAAAATATTTTTAATTACTATAGATTTAGAAGTAAATTGATTAATTACAATTTAATTTGAGATTTAATGAAGTAAATAGTCTATTTTTAATTTTTTGGAAATTAATATTAGGGTTCTTGAAAATTATAAACGTATAGGAAGATGGGAAAAAGTTGAGTAAATTTTGAAAAGAAAGAAAATATGAAAAAAAAGGTAATTAGATTAGGGTTTTATGAAAGATGGAAATTCATTCGATGAATTTTGAAATTAGTGGTGAAAAAATTTGTACGGTCGCTCGAGAGCCCAAATTTATAGCATCTTCATCAACAGATTTATGTGAATATTCATTCGAGGTGGGATAACAGTACTTTCCAAAAATAAGATTTAGCTAAACATTGTATGTATATTTCAATTACATTTAAAAGGTGCTTCTTGGTCAAGTTTTTATCCGAACATGATCCGAGGTATGGGTTATCCGACAACATTGTAGAAAATCTTTGTCAGCCCTTTCTTTGTTCGTATTTGAGAAACCTGAACAAAGGATAACGATGCTATATTAACTACAGAGAAAAACAGCTCCAGCTTAATCTAGAGAGTAACACTAATATCGAAATTATACCTTTAGGTTTGAAATCTCGTTAATGTCACCGACATGTGTGCCACCACAGGGGCACCCTGGACTTTCGCCTAGTTTCACAACACGAGGAGTGCTGTCCTGTTGAAGAGCCAGAGGATTAAAACGTAGTATTACAACAACTAACCCAGGGGGTGTTTATAATTCGTAATAGTGCTTAATATTCATAAACGCGTTATGTTTATCTTATAGGTACAATACTATCGATATCATCTTCTGACCTTAGGTATATAGTCTGGAAGTGATCCACCGCACATTTCAGAAGCTTCATGGTATGGTAAAATCGATACAATAACCTGAACAGCCACAATATTTTGACATTGATATTATACCATATTTGGCATGTTCGACTCCACAGGAAAATTCAGAGTAGAAAAAAAAAACGTGTGAGTTTGAACAAAATGCAAACCTTCCCTCCTTTGGAAATCAAATTGCTAGCTTCCGATTCTATCTCTTTTAACTTGCTTTGCAATTCGTTCTGTGGAACCACTCCTTTGTATTCAACAAATGGTCTGAAGAAGAACAAAACATTATAAAAAAGGAAAGAAAAAAAAAAAACAAAAAAAAAAACTGGATCCGGTTGAAGTTGCTATGATTCTACTCTGCCTTGGGGGCAAAATATATTTTCTTATTTCAATATAAGAATAATTACAAAACGTTCCTCCGAGCATACTCCTAATTAAGAAAACACCCCATTTATCTTTCAAAATAACAAAACAACCCACCCCCCTTATGGCTTTACAAACAAACCCCTAGAACAAGAAAAGCAATTCGTAAAATAGAAGCAAATGTCTGTAGTTCCGAAATAAGAGTATATGATCGCTTATTATTCAAAAAATCTGCGCATTTTTGTAATTATGCTAAATTCTGGGTATTCTTGTATGTGATAATACGAACAAGAAAAGCATACCCGTCTGGAAAATGGTGGCCTTTCGTAGGCTCCAAGTGATCCCAACCTACATTTCTCACGCAGTTATCCAGCAAATGACCGGTCAAGTGTATCCTGCAAACGACGAAGCTTTCAAAGTCCACATTTATCGAACTGTAAACATGTACAACGGCTGAAAAATGCAATTTTTATTTTATTTTACGAATTCCGGAAACATCATATGGACTATCGCGCGAACTCAGCACATAACATTCTAGTCACATTTATACCTAGAATTGAGCTTCCTCCTGTCTTCATCCACACTTAACAAAGCTCGAATGCCTATTATTTCGATGTTATCGCCTAAGGGTTTTTCGAAATATCCATAGTGATGCACCTTGACACAAAATCAAACCGAAAACATATGTAGCCATAAAGGAAAATAAAAAAGGGCTAGTGAGAGAACAAAACAAAAAAAGAAACTAACAATTTTATCCTTGGATCGAACATCCTTAACGAAGAATTTGAAGTGTGTGCCGGAGATGAAACCTTTGTCTGAAGGTTGACCACCACCTTGGGGATGGAAAATGGTGGAATCCAGAATCAGAGTTTGCCTGCCATCCTCGTTCTTTGCAAGAACCCATCATTATAAAATTAATTATAAATAAATAAATTTAATTTTTTTGATAGAGAATTGGAAAAGAAGAATTACCAGGAAAGAAGAAAGGAGGGTGGCAGTGGATTGGAGTTTAAACATTTCATCGTAGTATTGCAGCTTTGTTGGGCTAAGGTTTTCTTCCATTTGTGTGTGGTTGTGTTTGCATAGTTTTTTTTCACACAGTTTTTTTTTTCCCTAATTCTTGAGTGAAAGGGAATCTGGAAAAGTATTGGGTTGAAATTGAAAACTCTTTGTGAGATTTTTATTTTATAAGTCTAGTTCATATCGATTAACTTGGATTTCGTTCAATTTGATTCTTAAATTGAAAACTCTTTGTGACATTTTTATTTTATAAGTCTAGTTCATATCGAATAACTTCGATTTCGTTCAATTTCCCTCATCGACACTACAAAAATTGCCGCCACTCTCACCACCGTCGTCACCTCCATTAAATCGCCGACAACCGTCATTGTCTGCCATCACAATCATTTAGAGTACATCTACTGTACTTCAATATAGTAAAGAATTGCTTGAAAGAAATAGCAGTCTCCTTCCCCATAATATTTTCGGACTTTGTCATCGTACAAAAACTGAGTATAACAAACATATTAATTTCAAAGTAATCAAGATATTTTGTATCATAATATTCAGTCACTCAAAGTTCTCTTTTTACTACTACTATTAATCATCAAGCATGTTGTCGATGCAGAAAGGCAAAATCAACATGAATCAGTAAAAAAATATTCAGCCTCTAGACATATCAACAAGAACATTCTTGCCAAATTCAACAAATCAAATTTCAGCTCAGGAAACAGAATGACACCATCGACTACTAGTCTCTGCTCTTCATACATAATTAGATGGTTTTTAGGAAAGAGGAAAACCTAACGGAAACACAAGATTTAGCATAACATAGCAAGCAAGCAAGCAAGCAAAAGCCAGGAAACTTCTCAAGTACAGGAATTAATTATCTTCGCCAGACTTGGATTCTTCCTTTGCCTTCAATTGAGCTGAAGGAGATGGAGAGCCTTCTTGTCCCATCTCAGCTCTGAGGTCGTTAATACTCTGCTCCAGCTCATCAATACGGTTCCCCATCTCATCAAGTACAACATAGTTAAGGAAACATATATACACATCTAAAAAAATATTATATACTACATATAATTATGCTAAACTCGGGGACATCGCTTCTTGGTTACAAGACACTATGCAGAACCGTTTTGTGTAGAGATTTAAAGAAATTTGTGGTAATAAATTTCATTCACAATTAACCTTAAAGCATTACAGAATTCATTGCATGGGTAGTTTCCTAAATAGAAGAATAAACAGTATACCATGGAATGTAAATGCAGCATGCACACATCTACGCAATTTAAGGATATTTTTACCAATGATGGAATCCGACATTGTCTGGAACCTACTTTGCTGCAAGGAGAAAAATGGATCACGGGCATAACATAAAATGCATTGAATCACGAGAAATAAGATTAACTTCAGTTACTCACCATTTGCTGAAGAAGGTTTTGCACCTACAAATAATTTCAACAGACATGTCAACAAAAATATGATAAGAAGCACACTAAAAACTCGTAATAAAAAGAAAACCACACTATAATGAATAATTATAACTTACAAATGCAGTCATGTCGGAGGTGCTCTGTTTAGAATTATCTGCATCATGCCCGTCCTGCAAGCAATAGAACCACTAATTATCATCATTTCCACAAACTCACTAGATTGTAATTTAAGAGACTATCATTTCAAAAATTACCATATCCCACCGTATCATCAACTAAACAAGAAATCAATACAGTAATTCTAAATGTAATATCCGCCTCGAACGATTTCAAAACATTGTAATAAGATAAAAAAAATCTACTAAATCATACGAAGAATTCACTGCCAAACAGCAAACACCCAACCCTAATCAGATGTAATTTCCCAACTGTATCCATCATATCCATACCTTATTGAACACTAAATATGCATTTCAAGTGAAGGGGGAAAACCGAAGAGAAATCGAGGGAAAAAACACAACAGCATACGATTATACGGAGATCGGAAAACAAATATCAAACAAATCTCTGAATTTCGCTAGGGTTTCGTACTTTAAACAGATCGAACAAACTTCAATAGAAACAATTTTAAAAAACGGAAAATGAAATAAATTAATCGAACGGAGAAGAAGCTAATTTACCATTGATGGAAGTGATTCTGAGCTGGTGCGAGTTTCAGAGGGAGAGAGAGATCCGACTTTTTTTTTTTTTTTTAGAATTTTGGAATTTAAATTTCGAAATAAGATGAGGAAGAAGATGATAGAGTGATTTCTTATTGGTTACCAAATCTCTGAAAAGTGAAAAGGAAACTTAGTGGGCTGGGCTCAAAATCCATACTTTTGAGCCAACAGGCCCAGCCCAAATATTTATACGAAATTACAAAACGACCCCATGAATTACTGCAACACGTGTCGGATAATCTCCGAAATTACACACACCACAACCTTCGTCGTCACTGCGCCCTTTCGCCTTCCTCTGTGTTTTTCCGACGCCATTGAATCTCGAATTTCCCCACCCCTTTCGCCATGTTCAGTGGGCTCTTGAGCCCGCGTCGGGCCCGAAATCTCCACCGCCTCATTTCAAACGGAAAGCTAACCCTCCTCTGCCTCTCCCTCACCGTCCTGATCCTCCGCGGCTACCTCGGCGCCGGCAAATTCGGCACGCCGGAGAAAGATCTCGCCGAGATCCGCCACACATTCTCCTCCATCCGCCGCCGCGCCCTGGAGGCGGTGGCCGAGGAATTCAAGCCCGATCCAACCGGGCCGTACACCCTCGGCCCGAAGATCTCCAATTGGGACTCACAGCGGCGCGAGTGGCTCCATAAGAACCCTAATTTCCCCAATTTCATCTCCCCCTCCAAACCCAGAGTCCTCCTCGTCACCGGCTCCTCCCCCAAGCCCTGCGAAAACCCAGTCGGAGACCATTACCTCCTAAAATCAATCAAGAACAAAGTCGATTACTGCCGCCTCCACGGGATCGAGATCTTCTACAACATGGCCTTGCTCGACTCAGAAATGTCCGGTTTCTGGACGAAATTACCCCTTATCCGGAAGCTTATTCTCACCCACCCGGAAATCGAGTTCCTATGGTGGATGGATAGCGACGCTTTCATCACCGACATGGCTTTCGAGTTGCCGTGGGATCGATACAAAGACCACAACCTCGTAATGCACGGATGGGAAGAAATGGTTTACGAGCAAAAGAATTGGGTCGGGCTTAACACGGGCAGCTTCCTCTTGAGGAATTGCCAGTGGTCGTTGGACATGCTCGACGCGTGGGCCCCGTTCGGGCCGAAGGGGGAGGCCCGGGAGGAGGCGGGCCGGCTCTTGACTCGAGAGCTGAAGGACCGGCCCGTTTTCGAAGCTGATGACCAGTCGGCTATGGTTTATATTCTCGCGACTCAGAAGGAGAAGTGGGGAGATAAAGTTTATCTGGAGAGCGAATACTATTTGCACGGGTATTGGGGGATTTTGGTGGATAAATACGAGGAGATGATCGAGAATTATCACCCGGGGCTTGGAGATCATAGGTGGCCGTTGGTGACTCACTTTGTTGGGTGTAAGCCGTGCGGGAAGTTTGGGGTCGATTATCAGGTGGAGAGGTGTTTGAAGCAGATGGATCGGGCTTTTAATTTCGGGGATGATCAGATATTGCAGATGTACGGGTTTAGTCATAGCTCGCTCGGGAGTAGGAGGGTGAGGAGGATTCGGAACGAGACGAGTAAGCCGCTCGATGTGAGGGACGAGTTCGGATTGCTTCACCCGGTGTTCAAAGCCGTTAAGGTGTAACAGATTAGTCTGAGACAGAAAGAGTAGAAGTATTTGTTTATTGTTTTGTATTATGATTGCACAAATGACAGTCAAAGAAGTTATTTAAGAAATTGAAAATAACGAAAGTATTTCGATAAGTATTGCAAAAATATATTCGATCATCTTCGATTAAGTTATGGTCGATAATTCAACATTTTGATTAAGCACTTGTTTTTTTAGACAAAAACTGATTGAATTGAACTGCAGAAAGCATTGTTGTATTTGATTGAGAATAAGCTCTAAACGATCTGAAATGAATTGAATTGAATTAAAATTAAGTCAAAAGAGTCTCGAATTCGTTTGATAATTTGATATTTTTTGATGTCAAAAATAAAAATTCCAAAGACCAAATATTTATATGCAACGGCTTTTCGGTTTAGCCGCCAAAACGCATGAAATTTGAATGAAACGACTTTATTCACAATTAGGGTTATTATGACGTCATGGGTTGCCCTTTCATTTATGGGGGCTTTTTGCAGCAGCGTCATTCGAAACCCGGACGACGATTACGGTAAAACCCTAGTTTCAATTCCACCCCCAATTGGTCAATCATTTTCGAATTCGATTCCGTCTCCAATCGATCGGCCATACCATTACCATCACATTCCAGAAACGCGCAGGGTTTTATTTTACAAGTGTAAGCGTATTCTTTCGAAAATCTCATCGGCCGCCGATTCGAAATCGAGGTTTTTGAGAGAAGCTCGGGTTCCGGTCAGGCGTTCAGGATTATTCGAGTCACTCCCTCGTTTGAGAAGACGCGTGGGCTTTGCTAGCTTCCAGTTCAGTCCAGCAGAAAAAATGGGGAACTGTATTGGGGTTTCGGTCAATAAGGTGAGAAATGTCACGGGAAATTGTTTGTGGTTTGGGGAGAAAGACAGGGAGCATGCTGCGATGGACGTCGATAACGGAGATTTATCAGACGATTTTATCGATTTGGGGGATGTGAATTCGGAGGAGAGTGAGAGATTAAAAAGGGCAGAGAAAGAATCGACGTTAGCTTCTCCGGTGGATGCGGATGCTCTGATGGGGCCTGCTTACAAGCAGTTGTATATTTCATCGAAGAGGAGTGATGAGAAACTAAAGAGCTTGGACCTGAATATAAAAGAAAATGAAAAACACCTCCAAAACATACAGTTGCTGCGGTCTCAGAAGAAAGACGGACAGATTAAGAAGGTGAGCTTTTCGTTTATATTATTATTTTTATTTGTGAATTGAGGAAGTGAAGCATCCATTCCATTTTTGGTTTTAAACTAGCCTTTTTTTTCTTTAAATTATTACTTCTCAGGATGCGGTTGATGAATGTTTTGTGCTGATTACTGAAGAGGAAAAGGCTTTGGCTGATAACGCATTCTCTTATTCCAACAGGTATATTGTAATGTATTTGTATAGGTGCCATTCAACTAGGTGTCAGAGGTTTAGGTGGTGTATGGATTTTTTTTTTCCATTCCGATCGTTAATAGTTAGTGGGAAAAGTGATGATTAAAGTTATTGTTATTTGTGTGAAAATGGATTTATGCTTGATAAGTTGTGTGAATTCTTATGATTGGAAATGATTTTTTTATACTGCATATCATTTTCGTGTTTTTGCATGATTATAGTGGAAAGTGGTCTGAATTTTCAATTTCCATTAGAAAGTGAAAGGCAAATACGTAGTATGATACAATTTCTATCATCCTTTATTTTTATTATTATATTTATCGTAAGTCTACTTTTACAGGACACACATTTTGGTGAGTCATGACAAGTCTAATATTGATATTACTGGTCAGATATTGCAGTGTTTGAAGCCACTGGCGTGGCTAAACGACGAGGTTTCATTTTAGTCCTTTTTTCTCGGATTGGAATGATATCTAGGAGATTTGAAAAACATTATGATGTGATGCGTGCTTATTTACTACCTTGCAGGTCATTAATTTGTATCTCGAATTATTAAAAGAACGGGAAAATAGAGAGCCTCAAAAGTTCTTGAAATGTCATTTCTTCAATACTTTCTTCTATAAGAAGGTCCCTTCTCTTACATTTTCTTCTTTATATAACAACGTATGTTTTGTGATATGCTTTGCAGCTTGTATATTTTATATGCATCGGAATAAATCATATCAGTCGTTCTGCTTAAAAGAAATACTTTGCACACCTGGGATAGTTTGCACTTCTGAATCCGTAATTCCTTTTTATTTATCCCTTCTCAGCTAATTAGTGGGAGGGATGGCTATAACTATCAGGCTGTTAAAAGATGGACCACACAAAGAAAGCTTGGATATAACCTTCTAGATTGTGAGAAAGTAAAATTTTAAGCATGTATCCTTTTAAGTTCATATGCTGTCTACTTCAAAAACAATTCTTACAATATTATGTTTTTCGAATTCCTGTTTTTTCCTGTCCAGATTTTTGTGCCTATCCACAAAAATTCGCATTGGTGTTTGGCAATCATCAATAAGAAGGAAACAAAGTTTCAATATCTTGATTCGTTGGAAGTTTTTGATGACAGTCAACTAAGACAAGTGATGAATGTACTGGTATGGTTGTAATCCTATCTGCAAAGTTTATCTTTGTTTTTTATTAAATGAGCAATAAATATAATCTATTAATTTCTTTAATATTGTACATTACTATAAGATAATTCAGTCAACGGATTGATTTATTAAGAAATTGAAAAAAAATGAAAAGTGGAAGGCCGTAGAGGACAGAGGGAGAGAAAAAGGTTGGGACAGGTAGAAAGATAAAGCATGGAGGAAAGTTTTTTTAGTAAGAGGTAGAAATTGGAAATGAATAGACAAGAAATGCAGCATTAGATTATCCTAGTGAGTATGGGATTTTTTGCATAAGTGTGATGATCTATTGTATGAGAAACACAAGTATTTGAGAAGCACAAGTAGGGGGTATTTTTTATTTTAAAATTTATGGAAGAAGTTTCCAAAACCAAAAGCACCCCACCCCTAGCTCTTAAATTTGCTGAAATACTGCAGAAGTTAATCTTTGCAAACACTCGAGGAACGAAATCCCTATAAAAGTCCAAAAACACTTTTATAGAGAGCGTGCACACTACCTATTTTTTTTTAATTAAGATGACAATTTGGTCTTACGCATTTATGTATTCTAGCCAAATACATACTCAAGGATAACTTATTATTTGTTTTTCTAAACTGTTCTAAGTAGTTCTGCTTCTTTTTTATTTTCAAATGTTTTCATATCATCATATTTCTCTTGCCCCATCCCATATCTTCTTTGTTATATGACTTGTATTAGTTATTTAACACCTGCAGGCAAGGTACTATGCTGATGAGGTGAAAGACAGGACTGGAAAAGATATTAATGTCGATTCATGGGAGAAAGAATTTGTCATAAACCGTCCACAACAGGAAAATATGTAGGTTGCAGAACTTCTCTGTTGTATTCTTGAGAAATAATCTGAAAAACTGAATTGGATTAAACATCCTGCTTTGGCTGGCCAACTCAAATGTATATTAGTGATTTTTACAAATTTAGATGCGGAGATTGTGCTTGGGCTAACTTGTTTAATATAGGAATTGGGATTTACATTTGCACTCCTTACATCTCATTTTATGCAGGAAAAAACATTTATTCCAACTTTTTCAGCAAAAAAAAAGACAATTAATTCATTATTTGCAGTTACTCTGGTGAAAAATAGTATGACTTCCTCTTTTTATTTCTCTTTCAAACAGGTCTGACTGTGGAATGTTCATGATCAAGTATGTCGACTTCCATAGCCGGGATAGAGAACTATATTTTGACCAGGTAAACTTGACATTGGCAACTTTTATATATAAATGTGCCTCGGATTCGGTGGCTAAAATATATACTGGATGCACCTGCGAAGTTATGGGATAAAAAGAACTACATTTCATATAAATATTGTTGTCATGAAAAGATTATATAATTTAGATCTGGACTTCGCTCGCTGCATTCAGTTTTATAAATCGGGTCTTCTCTTACTGTTGGTTATAGTGCCCGTCTCTGTATCTCATTTTGTGTTACAGAGTCACATGCAATACTTTAGGCTGCGGACAGCGAAGGAGATTTTGAAGTTGAGGGCAGAATGATGAAGGAAGAGAAGTCTCGTTTATTCGCCTAATTACAGAATCTTGAAGTTGAGTTGGGTCCCAATATTTGTAAACAAGTTAAACATCATTGAGTGTAAATGAATTTGTCATTTTATTTGCAACGGGTGCATATGATTAGATATCTGTCTCATAATACATTTTCTAATATAACAAAAAAATCAAGTATTAACAAAAAAGGAAATAATAGTAACCAAGTAGTAAAACCGTAAGAGAGAAAACGTGTCGAACAAACAAGGCGCGCTGAACATCATCGTGTGCTACAAATTACAATTAAATACTAGTACAATTCTCGCCCAAATTCTGAGCAACACAAAAAAATCGAAAAAACAGAAAAATTAATTTGGAAAAAAAATGGGAGAAGGAAAAGGGCAGCTCGAATCTCTCAGGGAATGGGTTGTCGAACACAAGCTTCGTACCGTCGGTAATTAATTTGGTTTTTCAATTGCTGTTGTTGTGATTTGTTTTCGCGAATCCAGATCGAATTTTTATTTATTAATTTGTTTAATTTGTTTTTATTAATTTAATTTCAGGTGCGTTGTGGGGAAGCGGGATCGTGGGTTCTTTGGCGTATAACTGGTCTCAGCCCCATATGAAAACCAGCGTCAAGCTTATCCACGCTAGGTATGTGATTTGATTTTTTGAATTGGAAAATACAAGTTCACGATTTGCCTGTGATTTTTGTTTGCTTGTTCTTCTGTGGTGATTTTTGTTACATGTGGATTTTGATCATGCTGTATACTATGTGTTTTCGATCTTGCTGTATATTCAATCCCATTAAAAATTGCATGATTTCGCTATCGAAAACTCGATTATGGGTGTGCTTTTGCCCCAAATTTTGGAGTCGGAGAAATTTGCGTATTTACGGTTCACAAAAGCATTTTGCTTATTATGAAATACGGTTCACAAAAGCATTTTGCTTATTATGATTGTGTCTGAAGATGGGTATAGTTTTTCTGATGTGACATGACTGCATTTTTTGGATTTGAAACTGCGTTTTGTTTTGGTTGGAGAAGCTCTTAGTCCTTGGATGATCCTTAGAACTGCTGTATGTGTAGAAGTTTTATAGTTTTAATTACATGGCATAAGCGTTTGGTCCTAGAATTACAACGAGCGTTTGTAATATAGAAAATTTGTCTTCAACTAGCTTCAGAGTAGTTGTTTATCAGCTCGGGAATGAAAATTGAATAAAAAACGTGTTGAATTACTGTGGGAACAAATCATTTCTGGTTTGTTATTAGTATTAGTAATCAATGTAGTTATTAACGCAATCCCCTGAGCCATTTAATTTGTATGCTCTTCTGGTTTAGTTATAAATCGACTCACAAGATTAATGACTATTTAATTTTAACCTTTATTTCCCCACATTCCGCTCATAAAAGCGCTCTCACTCTTAGCTAGGCTCGTGTGTTCCTTCTTCTGTCCGTGGTTGTCCAGCTCCGCTAGATTTTGGATTAATTACATAAACTACCGTCATAATTTAGTCAAATTAAATAACACCCAGTTATGTTCCTAAATTACTAATATCCCAATATGGGATTATTTTGTAGTTTTGAGAAAATATGAAGCACTTAAACGTAAAAATATTTGTTTGGCGTTTTTCAAAATGAGGCAAATGTAACCTTAAGTACTGATAGATTTATAGTTTCCAAAATTATTGATGATTTGATAATTGATATTATAATGTGCTGTGTTATTTGCCAAAACACAAGAACTGTTTTCGAAACATAAATTTATTCAAACTCAGTGACGTTGTTTTTTGAATATCAGGTTGCATGCTCAGGCACTCACTCTTGCTGCGTTAGCTGGGGCAGCCGTTGTTGAATATTACGACAACAAATCAGGAGCCAAAGCTGACCGGGTTGCCAAATATCTTGATCAGAGGGATTAGATTTGCGAAACTTGTTAACATCAGAAGTTTTGGGAAACTCGTGGCTTTCATTATGCATCAGTTTTAACTTTTGAAGTCTTTAAAATAATTAAAATTTTCAATTTTTTTTTGTTCTTTTTTGTTGATGGGTAAATAAAAGCCATGTGATTTGGCAATTTATTTAATTTATGATAGTATACAGTAGTACGCATAAAGGAGATAGTGTTTCTCACTAGTTTTTAATATTCACTACTAGTTCTTTTACTTTTTAAACTTTTAAATTTGTTACTTGCTGTTCAAATTTTATTCAAAAATATTTAATTTTTAACTTATATTAAAAAAATTGTTTAATTTTTTATTAAATAAATTAAAATATATTTTTTTAATATTGTATATGATGTCGCTGTGTCGTATTATCGGTTAAATGTACGATTTACCGTATACTGTTGATCGTTGTTACTAGAATATGATCATACTCAAATTATGTCAAAATAAATTAAATAATTATCTATGTTGGTAAGATTTGATTTTTAATGTTACTCGATATAGTAGTTAATAGTAGTAAATTGTAGTATGTATTTAAATTGTTCACTAATGATTATATTTTTTTCCCTTAATTATACAGATATTATCTACACATACATGGAAACCTAATTTGAAACAAATTCAAATACAACTTTCCAAATGAATAACAACAATCATCAACATTCCTATTCTTAAATTACCTGAATAAGTATAAAAATACAACTCCCGATCAACCTTAATCTCATCACAATCAAAAAAAAAAAAAAAACCATCTTCAATTCAACTTCGATTCATAGTCATGTATCGCGACGCGATGTTAGAGATTCTGACTCGAACGTCGTCGTTGAAAACGCTCGACACATGCAAGTGCGTGTCAAACGAGTGGAACGACTTGATTTCCGAGTCGAACTTCATGCCTAACTACTGCGAAAGAACGAACAACCTTCGCGGTTATTTCGTTCAAGCCGTAAAGAAGATCAAGCACGTATCAACGTTCGTTGATCTGTCGAAAGAAAAACGAGGCATCGACAACAACAACAACCGAGTCGAGATGAAGCTTCCGGAGTATATTCGAATCCTAGCCTCATGCAACCAAGGCTTGTTGTGTTGTATAAGAGAAGAACATAGAAAGAATCGATTTTACGTCTGCAAGCCCGCGACGAGGCAGTGGCGGGCCCTACCTAACCCTAAGCTCCGTTATCAGACGATCTCCGTCGCGATTATGGTGGTTGGGTCGAGCCCTAAGCTACACTACAAGATCGTTCGATTGTCAAAGGATCAAGAGCCTCGCGTTTATCGAGATTTCACCTCCATAAGGTGTGAGGTCTTCGATTCGAACACGTGGAAATGGCGGGAAACTCGAAAGCTACACCTTGGACCGTACGAGTTCATAGCCCGATTCAATCCGGCTGTCCGGGTCAGGGAATTCTTCTACTGGCTGACCTTTGACGACAACGTGATCGAATTCAACACGATCGACGAGTCGTTCGAAAGATTCCCTCTTCCAAAAGTCAACGAGAAGAAGCGGCTCGTGAGTTACCAAGGGAGGCTCGGGTTGGCCTTCAAGCGAGACAGCGCCATCGAGCTTTGGCTGAGCGATTCCGAGATGAACTGGACGCTGAAAACGAATGGGATGAGCCTTTCGGGCCTCGAGGAGAGGCGAGTCGAGTTATTGCACCCGGTCGGGCTCTACAGCTCGGAGATCGCCTGCATCAGCAGTTACGACAAGGCTATCTTTTACAACTTTCAAGATCGAAGCGTGCTCAAGGAGGTGGACTTGCGGGAAAAGGTGCCGTTTGCGGACGAGTATTTCGAGTTCCGATCGGATTTCGAGCCGGTCGATCTCTCCGGCGGCAAAACCAAGGCAAGTTTGCATTCTGTTATACAGTTTTAGCTAAATATCAGATGGGCCCCTGAAGTTTGAAATATTATCAGAATGGTCCCCCAGCTTTGATGAATGTGTGACATCAGAGACACTGTGGTGGGGTTCTAGTTCTATACATGTTCTCTACTATATGAATCTGTTGTGTAGTAATAATCATATGCTCTCCCCACCATTTTGGTAGTTCCCAAGACAATCTTTTTTCTTTCAACATTTTATGTCCTTTTGTAGATGCACACATCATATACTGTACTACTCTCTCAAGTCTATATCCATCACTTGTCTTGTTTCCATGATCTTATCTCAACTCATCTTCAGCCACGAAAACTCGAGGAGAAAAACTCGAGTCACCTAAGAAGGATAATGCTCGTAAACTCAAAAAGTTGCAAACTTTAGCATCGAAAGAGAGATAACTTCCAAGACGCAAAATCTAGGACTAGGTTGGGTTCTCGGGTTTAGTTCAATAAGAGTTGCTGTGATCAGCATTAGACTTTCAATCTCAAAGGTGTCTTCATACCAAAAAACATGTGCAACACTTTGACTCTAAACTTGATAGTGATTTTTCTTCTTTTTCAAAAATGATTACACAAAGGAAAAATGGGTCCTTTCACATGTGAAACCCCCATTACTTTATTCCAATTCTTTTGCCAGCCACAAAAATGAAATTGACAGCACACACACATACATATGTATGTATGCATAGACTCCTGCATGGAGACATGAAAGTGGGATCTAAACACAAAATCAACAAACTTTTTGCATGTACAAAAAGTTGTTACAAATCCATGCAATAAAGTGAGAGAGAGGGGATTCAAATCATCAATAAATGAATGTATATGTAACATGCTTTTGTTATAACAAAGAAAGGAAAGAAATTTCATCATGATTCCTCAAATTTCATTTCTCAATTTCCAATCACAAATGAAATGAAACACAAAACAAAGATAGACAAAAATATGTCCAAAATTACTCATAAACAAGAGCAAAACAAATTCACAACATCAACATCATCATCAATAACTTGCATAACAAGTGTACCAAACATTTATCAGACGATGATGATCGAACCTCAACCAAGAATGTAAAGATATGTAGTTAAAACAACAACTTCTAATTAATTTACTCGTTTAGTCCTAACCTTCGAGTGTTCGACGCTTCGCTTCAGCTACTCACAGCTAGCAAAGAAGGAATAGCACCCAAATTAGGACTTGCATTTTTACTCGACGAAGAATTACCATTCTTGTTATGATCATTAGCACCTCTTTTTCCACTGGAAGGCTTTCCAAACGCTCGCATAGGACTTGCAAATGCCCACACCCAACTCTTACTCTTGTTATTACTCTCCTCAACCGAAGCTATCATGAAACTACTGAAAATCCCACCACAACGAACCCTCGACTTCATAAAATCCTGCCCGTTGTTTCTAACATTCCTTCGCATCGGTTGTACCTTGGGCTTATGATGAGCAGTGCCTCCTTCTCTTTGAGACTCGACCCTTCTGAGAGTACAATCACCAAAGCCAGTCGAAATCCTTTCAAAGAAATCGCCAGAGAAGCTTCGACTCCCACACCCGACAGATCTGGATCTCGACACCTTAGGGCTCATCCCAATACCATTCTCATCAACCACCACAAACTCATCGTCGTCATCATCGTCCTCCCTGTTCGTCCGCACCGACGACGATCCGACGGCTGTGGAGGCGGCGCTGTGCGCGGGCGTGTGAAAGCTCAAATCTTTGAGGTGCCCATCACCTTTCTTTGGGGTGGGGTGCTTGGAAGAGTAGAGAAATGACCAAAAGCCCCTTCTGTTGGGGCTGTAGCTGTCGTAGTTCTCATCCAAGAAACGATTGATGTTGCTGCTGTTAGGGTTACCTCTCCTCGGGGTGGCGATCGATTTGCTCCTCTTGAAAACCGCCGGCGCCGCCGAATCCGAGCCGCCCGCCGCCGTCGCGCTCTGTTTCTCTTTCTTCCGGTAACCGTACGCCGACACGAAGGGGGAAAGTCTCGATTTTCTCGAGGAAGGGTGCTGGGGGGGAAGGGCGGATACGGCGGCGGAGGTGGTGGCGCAGCCGTTGAAAGCGGATCTGGAGGAAGGAGACGACGATATCGAGGAAGAGGAGGAGGGGAAAACAGAGGAGGGGTAGGAGGAGGAAACGAGCTTTCCGAGCTTCTCCTGGAGGCAGAAGGCGCAGATCCCGCCGGGGGTGCTGTTTTTGTGGGGGTGGTCGGAGCAGTGCATGCTGTCTTCGCCGATGTCTTCATGCACGACCTCCATCACCATTTTTGTTGCAGAGCACTGAGAAAACCCAGCTCCAAGATTTGAGCTTTAGGTCGAGATTTCGAAAACCCAGTTGAGAAAGAAGCGATTTTTAGAAGCTGAGGAAGAAGAAGAAGAATGGTGGGAGGAGAGGGAGAGAGAGTATGGTCAAAGGGGGTTTCTTGAATGAAGAAATGTTGCATTGAATGAAAAGTGGGGAGTGGCGTATGGGTAGGGGAGAGAGTCCCCAGGAGCACGTGGAAACCAGAGTATTTTAATTAGGGTTTCTAATTTCTATTGTGAATTGTACTTAAATATAATTTGACAAACGAATAAGACAAAGATGATGAATTGATGATAGTTTAAACTAGGGTTAGTTTAATAGATTAGGAGAAATATTTTATTTTTATTTCAACTTTAATGGATCTGTGGATTTTGACAAAAGGGGTAAGGAAAAAAAATAACTTTCTGTATTCTATGATATTATCAAATGGAGTTTAACAATTCTAGATGAAAGAAGAAATTGGAAAAAAATGATACGAGAATTTTAGAATTGTGTTTTTGATTATCAATTACTTCATTCAATTTAAAGAAACATTCATATATTTTTTTAATGAATGTTTATAGTAGTAATTAGATTTTTCGTTTTTCATAAATCAATACACATTTTTTCGCACACTTTTAAACACTGTGCATAGTCCAGAGACATTTTTTAAGAAATCAAACTTAATTTTGAAGTGTATTCATTAACGAGACTATCTTTATTCATAACCTTTTCACAACCCAACCTTTTAATAAAATAATATTTCATTCTCTTCCACATCATCATTTTACACCTAACAACCTAATTCTATTTTTTTATACTTTATCCATAACCCACAACCTAATTTTATTTTCCATTTCTTATATTATTTATTAATTTAATAAAAAAAATTATATTTACAAAATTGCAAAAAAAAAAAAACCCACACATTTTATTTAATTATTTGCCATTTTAATTTAAAATTATAATAAAAAATATCAACAATTTACAATAATAAGAATAAATAAATTTATATGAAATAATTATTAAAAATATATCAATATTGATCTCTAATTGTAGATCATGAAAAATTATGAATTTTTGTATAATTATATATTATTTTTGTTTTATCAATTTTATAAAATTTAAGTTATAAAAACATTTTAAATAACTAATAAAATAAACGAATTATATGATGACACGTGTCATCAATTTCAATAAAAAAATCTTACGCCCTCAGTCATAACATGCCCTGGTCATGAGTTTTAATTTCAATTTTTATTTATTTTTATTAAATGTATAGGGGCGTGGGGCGTGGACGCCCTGCGATAAAGATAGTCTGAGAACTAGGGTGTGATACAGTAATAATTAGGTGATTCTTTTAGAAGAATCACTTGATTTAATTACAGGTGTCTTAAATAAGGCTGATCACTTTCAGAAGAAAACAACTGTGATTTCTTGGAAGCTCCAGTGTATATAAAAATGCCATCTTCAGAAGGTATATATATTCGTTGAAATTTAAATTTGAAATCACTTTGCGATCAAAACCTACAATAGTAAATTAGTAAGTGTATAATCGTATCGAAAATTTTGATATAATATGAAGATATCCGACAAATCAGATATTTCAAGAGGTAAAGTCACCCCACGAAGAATAATTAAGTATGTAGTTGCTCATTAGTGAGGTGTTGTGACTCGTGAGGGATGATCAGCCACAAAGAAGACGTGATCGAAACACACTTAAATCACAAATGTCGGGATATGCTAATCAAAATTTATCTCATTTTGTTTTCTAGTTATTATTTTATAAATAATGGAGTATTCAATAAAAATAATTAGGGACTCCCACCTCAATTTAATTTTTATTTAATAATAAGTAAATTTTTTTTAATGTTTTCTGAAGTATAATTAACCAAGATTTAAAACTTTTTTTATGAGGTTGACTATTTCACAATCACATGCATGGAGATTCACCACATTGATTTATTGTAGTAATAAATAATGACAATTATCTCCACAAAACACAAGTTCAATAGGTCCCTCTAAAATTCTTGAAATCACATTTTTATTCTACTTTCTATTTCCATTATTATTGTTATTATTATTTTGGTCTCGAACAACCGGGTGGATATAGAAGCACGTCACGAAGAAATCACAGCAAAGCACGAACTCGGGATACAGCAACCCAACGATCGAGCGACAGCCTTACAGACGAGACTTTGCTGGGTTCGCAGGTGAACTCTATGAAAACAAAATACAGTAAAATAATTATTTTAAGTATTAGACTCCAAAAGGGTGTTTGTAGAAATAAAATTAAAAGATATTTTTGAAAATAAATCTCACCAGTGAAGCACCCTTGGCAGCTCGTTCGGCCAAATACGAGCAGGGCTTGAAAAAACCTCCGTACAAATTCGACCATTCTTCCAATCTAGAGCCAATATATTTCGACCCAAGAGAATCCGCCCAAAACATGAGCCCGCCCCTATTCAAACATATAAAATAATTACATGAATAAGAAGAACAAAGTCTTGTTGTGTTTGAAAGATGCATCTAAAATCAACAAGTTGAAAAACAAACCTGTAAGGAGGGAACCCCATGCCCATTACAGCAGATACATCAAGATCGGCTGCTTTTACAGCAATGCCCTCAGCAAGTACTCGACAAGCCTCGTTCACAACAGGGAAGAATATCATCTCCACAATATCTTTGTCCGACAATTTTGTTAACTGGAAGCAAATTGAATACGGAAGTGTCAGACAAAATATATTAAGTATAACATATATGAGAAATGTTTGATTTCATAAGATTGATCCGGAGATAATTATAGGGGTATAACTGTAATATTGTTACAAATGTAAAATGTTTTCGAAGGTAAAGTTTAATTTGATGAACAATCAACCTCATTTTTATTTTTTTTTTGTAATCTAATGCTGAAGTGGGGTAAGTTTAATCATTAATGTACAATCAAACCTCGCAGTAGTTTTTGTAATTATATGGTGATTTAAAGGCATGAGAAGAGAGTAACCTTAGGGTCAATGGTGACGCCAGAAATCTCCCTGGCCTTCTCAATGTATTTTTTGATTTCCGGGTCAGGACTTGCCTTGCGCTTTTCATCATAAACATAGAACCCTCGACGAGTAGTTTCGCCTAAAGCAAGTATATTTTCAACATAATCATCATTTTGTTATGTGTAAGTATTTTGAAATTAAAAATAAATATATTTACCTGCTCTCTTATCCTCTTGCATGAGTGGTATCATCATCGACTTGTAAGTTCTTTCGGGAAAATTCAGAACAAATTGTCCCCCGGTAGCAATTGCAACGCCAAAACCAACAAGGTCACACAATCTAGGGGCACGTAAGGCAATAACTATGTTAGCAATAAATTCACGTCCAAATTAACCCTTCAAATTAATACAAGATGGTAAAATATTGTGCAACAAAATTATACCTAAATGGGCCCATAGGCATTCCAAATTTGGTAATGGCCTTATCTATCTGATACACATCCGTACCACGCTCCACGAGCAGAAGAGCTGCTTGCGTGTAAGGAAAGAACATTCTATTTACGGCAAAACCCGTGCAATTTCCAACCACAACTGGAGTCTTCTTTATCTTCTTACTGACATCCAGTAAGTCTATAATTGCCTGGGGAGACGTCTTCTGAGTGCGAACAATTTCTAAAAGCGGCATCACGTGAGCAGGGCTGCGAGTAATTAAAAATGGAACGAGATTTATTTAACATCAAGTAAATAGATGCAAGAACATAAATTTGGAGATACCATTGAAAATACCTGAAAAAATGAGCTCCAATAATTCGATCCTGGCTTGTTGTTTTCTCTCCAATTAGATTGAGATCGATAGTAGAAGTGTTACTAGAAAGTATGCAGTGTGGAGGGCAGTATTTCTCGAGGTCCGAGAATATTTGTTGCTTCAAAGAAACATTCTCAATGACAGCCTATTTATGCGTAAAAAAATACATAATGATTAGGAGTATGTCAAAAATAGCAGAGAATTAGAATTAACACAAAGGGTTAATATATGCACATCTTTTGAAATTACAAATACCCCATTGCTAATTTGCTATTTTATCCTTGTTTCACAAATTAAATACCTGAATGGCAGTGTTTGTAACACTTTATAATACCTGAATGGCAGTATTTATAATTCTGAAAGATAACTGTGTTTTCTACAAAAAGTCTTAACGCATGGACAGTTTTTGTAATTTACGTCAAATTCAACTTTATGAAGTATTGCACCATACCTCAATAACCATGTCCACATCTCTAAAGCTCTCATAATCGAGGGCACCTTTGAGCAAAGAAAGAGTTTTCTCAAACTTGTCTCGGCTCATTTGTCCTTTCTTGACACGGCTTTGCAAGTTTGCTGTTAGATGCAAGTACAAGTGAAAACAAACATGTAATTCAGCACATTTTCGGTATTATTTTATACTACATAAGAATATATTGGCCCACACTCACCTTTCACTCTACTAATCCCAGCTTGTAAAAACTTATCATTTACTTCTTTGAGGATAACTTGGTAATTAGAGAGAACCAGTGCCGTTGCTATTCCAGAGCCCATTAGCCCTCCACCGAGTATAGCAACCTTCTTTATACTCCTTGGTTTCAACCCTAGATCAGTTACCCCAGGTACCTGCTTATAAACAGAGGAAAAAAAAAACGTAGTAAATTCGTAGATTTAAAGATACATTATTTCACATGAATATCACTAAAATGCTCTGGTTGCAAGAATATACAGACCATATTATGCCCAACTAACGATTTACTGAAGCAAAAACTGGGAATTTCTAGTTAATTTAAAAAGTGAACATGTATACCATTGGTTATTTTGTAGTTCCTGTTAAAATGCATGAACATTTATTTATTGTAAAAATAAATGTAACTTCTTTCTACCTTTGTGGTCCCACGCTGGGCAAAGAAAAAATGAACTAAGCTCCTGCATGTGTCGGACTCCAAGAGAATTTGAAAAGCTTCAGCTTCCTGGCAAAATTGAAAACATAAATACTAAGAAAACAACAGGCAAATCAAGTTTTAAAGAAAATACACAAAAGGGACGTAAATGAACCTTCAAAAGCCCAGCTCGACTGCCAGAAACTATACCCTCCTCAATAACATCAATGCAGACTAGTGGGTGCTTGAGGTTTGGAGCCCGTTTACGTGTCTGAGCCCGAGCAAAATTTAGTATTTCCCTTGCCTCACCTAAAGGCTCTAACTTGTCAGTCTTGTAATAACTGATAACCCAAGGTCTTTTATGCCCTAATATATCAAGGGCCCATTGGCGGGCTGTGGTCAAGAGTTCATTTGGTGGAGCAATTGCATCAACAAGGCCTAAGCTCAAGGCATCTTCCCCTTTGACGGGCTTTGATGTCTACGCAAGAATGCAAGAGAGACAAAGAGACATAAATAAAATATGTAATATAAAAACAACCCTTGAGTTTTATTGTTTATTTTTTCAAACTTTGATATCAGTTTTTGTGCTTATTATAAAAAAACTTGCAGGTCGAATATCACAAATCCAAAGCTTACCAGCATCATTTCAAGGGCCTTAGCTATACCTACGAGGCGTGGAAGCGCCTGTGTCCCTGAAACAATTAATGAAATGTCAGATTGAACATAAGAAGATGAATAATGTACCCAAAAGAAATAAATTAAATTGTACCTCCGAATCCAGGAATTATCCCAAGCTGGAGTTCAGGTAATCCTAATTGGGCATTAGGGGTAGCTACACGTGCATGACAACCCTGAATCAAAAGATAAATGCAAAGTCACTGACAAGTGGGTTGGGATATATGATTTCAAGTATCTACTTTAGTAGGTAAATCGAAATCCAATACAACTAAAAAAAACAGCTTTAGAAAATGAGTCTGCGGATTTGAAATCCTTTGTACCATAAGCTAAATCCAAGCTGTAGAACTTACCATTGCAACTTCTAATCCTCCACCCAAGGCAAGACCATCAACGGCAGCCACAAAGGGTTTCTTTCCAGCTGAAACACAAAGTAATATATGAATCAAACTAAATTAAAGGATATGAAACAAAATTTATTTGATGGAAAATCACTCAATAATTTGAAGGAATAAGAGAATCTCAACTAACATACTTGATATAACATCACTAAGAATCTCCAAAGATACGAAACCAGGTCTTGGAGCTTGGACTGTAACCAAACAGGGTATATTAGTTTAAGACTGATGCTTAAAGAACGTATGAGAAAAAAACAACTGAAAGACAGTGTAACTTACTAGTTTTATTTTGAATTTTTCCAAATGCACTTATGTCAAAACCACCAGAAAACTTCCCTTTTTCACCTGCTCAAACATTTATAAATAAAATATTTAAAATCATACCCAAGAATCTCAAGCTTTCATTTGCAAGAACAATTTTATTATTGTGTACCTATGATAACAACCGCCTTCACGTCATTTCTTCTCAAGGCCTGTTCACAAGAGTCTTTCAAGCTGTGCAACACTGAAGACAACAGTGTTTAAAAGTTCAGTGCTTTGCTTGGAAAAGGCTGACATCAGTTACAAAATTCCATTTCAAGTGCTTTTAAGTCGAAACAGTAAACACTAATCAACGGATTATTATTTGTGTTGACACTCAATTCTGAACCAAACCCGAAACATCTCAACCCTACCCCGATTAAAGAGGTGGTAGGTTCAGAGCCGTTAAAAATCGAAGCTACGAGCAAGCTTTTCTCCTAATGTTGCATTCATCTGATAAAAGCCTGAAGATGCAAGCAACTCAACCCATGACTTTCAGCTAAGAAAATATTTTTGTGCTGCAAAGTCAAAATTTTGAGAACAGATTTATGAAAATTCATAGATTTTAATTAATTGTATTTTCAGCAAAATTCACCAAATCACTAAATATAAACCCAAAATTCACAGATTGAAAACTCAAAAACACGGATCAATAATAATTTAGATCTCGACAATTAAAAGAAAAACTAAAAAATCCCATAACCAAAAGACGACACAGATGACGAGTAATAGCACAGCTCGTCAGAAATTAAAAAACGATATAAATCGGATTCATCGATTAGTACCATCGAACGAGAGAGAATTGACCGGCGGGTTGATGATGGTGATGACGGCAACCCCATCAGCTCCCACGTCGAGCGATGTTCTTCCCGCTGAGCTGCCCATTTAATTTTTGGAATTATTTTTTAATAGATATGGATATTTCTCGAATAATGGATCTTTCTAAAGCGTGAAGAAATAGAGTTGTTCGGGTATTTATTGAAAGCGAGGAGGAGGTGTCGTCACCGGGAGTTCGGATCAGTGGCGTTGGGATTGTGAATTTCGGATATGGATCGCTTTGCTGTTTGTATAATTATTAATTAATAATTAATTAATTACTACTAAATACAGGATGATGCGTGATCAGCGTGTTTTTCGTTTTCCGGATAATTAACGAGTTCGGTTGTATAAACGAATTGAATCAATTGAATCGAGTTGAACTAATGAAAACATGTGAATATGATTTGAATTTAATTACCAATTCAAGACCAATGTTTTCAAAATTTTGAAATATTTTTTGAATGCTATATATCGTTTTTAATTATTTAAGCTGCTGTGTTTTTTATTGCATAAATTAGTTATGGTGATGATACATTTTTATTTTATTTTATTTAAATGAAACTATAAAACTAAGATACTGTAATAATAGTGCAGCTCGCAGAGGTATGGGGGAGAAGGTGATATTCATATTACCAATGTCACGCTTTTCAAGATTATCTTCTTCTTCCCATTTTGTTTTCTACTCTTTTTATTTTTGTATTTATTTTTAAATTTTAGTAGTATATATGTTTCGAGTAAATCGCATACCTAATAACCTAAATTATCCGAATGTCTTCGTCTAAACCAAAATCATCGTTTCATACTTCATAGTGTCATTATACATTCGTCGTTATCATTGAACTACATCATCCACACAAAAGGAACACAAGACAAAACGATGGAGAAAATGTCAACAACGCAGTTCTAAGTTGATCGAGCTTTATTTGCTGTAAAAAAATGGAAGTTGTCTTTACCTCATCAATGCCTAATTACTCTTATAGCGTCTTCCAACGTCAAAGTGCACATCCAGCAGCCCTGTTATTCCGGCCTCGACTTTTTGACCTATCTTAACGGGCCCCACACCTTTAGGAGTCCCTGCACGAGACGAAAACAATACAAGGTAAGTGCACTCCAGTTTTCATTTGGTCAAGTTTGTTATGTGCCAATTCAGAAAAACTGCAAAAAACACGAGTCATGAATGGGCATAACCATGTGCACTTCGAATTGGTCTAAACAACACCGCTGTCTAAAAACAACCCGCGACAAAAAGAATAGAAAAACAAAGAAGCGAGAGAAGATATGCGAGAACACATGGAACCGCACAAACAACATTTGTTCGAAAAATGTTATTGAAGAACATTCACTACCCTATATATTAGTGAATGTTACTTTAGAGTTTAGATCATTCACAAAAAAACAACCACATCAATTATCTTCACTCTCACACATTGAAATCACAAATACAATATCACATTTTACTAAAAAAACATTACATTTTCGATTTACATAGTTAAAAAGCAGTCTAATAAAAATGTCAAATAACAAACAAAAAAAAAAATCAAGTACTCAAAAAGTAGCAATCGAAACCATTTGTCTTACCTGTGAGGATGACATCACCCTCGAGGAGAGTAAACATGGAACTGATGTGGCTAATCAAGAATGGGATCTTAAATATCATATCGCTCGTTGATCCTTTCTGTCGTATTTCACCATCAACCTAAAACCATACCAGAAGGATTATGAACTATGCAACAGATGGTGAAACATATCGTAAAGAATCAGGGGTACCTTCAACCATAATTCTAAATCGTGAGGATCTGGAAACATAGATTTCGGCAACTGCAAAATTAAAGTTAGAAAAAGTATTTAGTAGACGTAAGAATGATGCTGCTACTACTGCATTCGATTAGAGCATCTTCGAACGACTATAACAAGCACAAAAGAGTTCTTACAACAGAGCTGATTGGGGTGAAGGTATCTTGGCCTTTAGCTATAGACCACGGAAGACCTGCAGACTAATCACATAAAATTAACAAGATGAGAAAAACGGAAGAGACGATATATGGCTCAAGGAAAGCAACGAAAGCATTCAACAAACAATTGTTCACTATGCTACACTAACCTTAGCAGTAGATTGGATCTCCCTTGCAGTCATATCCAAAGCAAGAGCATAACCTGGATTCGAGAAGTAATTCGTTTGAAAACAAGAAATATAATTCGATTCAGCTAGCAAAAAAACTGTATAAACATCACAACGAAAAAAAGGTTGCATCTTTAAAAAACGCCCCAGAATCCAGATTTGATCACACACAATTTACACAGCTCGAATTAACTAGATTCGACTAAAAACCCTTAAAATTTTCACGCGTGTATCAGTTTGTGTAACATACCTCCAACGTAGTCCATGGCGGTGGATTCCGGCACATCTCGGGCGCGTTGACCGATGACCACCGCCAGCTCCACCTCGTGATCCAGCGCCTCTAGCGGCTCTGGCACCTCAATTTTACCCCCGTTTTCCAGATACGACGACGTAGGCTTAAGAAAGAGTACTGGCTCCTTCCGAAAGCAAAAAAAACAAAAGGGGAGAATGGATTCAGGTTTAAAAATTCGAGCTTTTCGCATGAAATCGAAAAAAATAAAATTGGCGGAGTACTTTAGGCACGGCGTTTCCGAGTTCCTTCGCGTGCGCGGCGTAGTTCCGGCCGACGCCGATGATTTTGGTGCCGACGGAGAGAAGCTTGTGATACGCCGATGGTGATGAGGCCATGATGGGTCTTGAGGTTGATTCGTTGATTTTACTGCTCAGCGGCGGTAATCTGAGGATCGCAGCACACATACGAGAGAGATGGAGGGACTGAGGTAACTTTCCGCGAGAAAGTGTTGTACCGTTAGCTTTATTACTTGTACGCTGTATTCGAACAAAGATAAATTAAACTTTTAACAATAAATAATTAAACAATTAGAATTTTAAATAATTTACAGAATAATAAGCGAGAAAGAACCCTGATTATGGAATACGCCGCTCTGTGAGAATCCCTTTCTGAAACCTCTTCCTTCGTGCTAAAAAATCAATCTTTTATCTCGAGCGATTTCTCGTCTCATTTCTGTGTAATTTTTCTTGGAAGAAAAGAAAGAGAAAAAATGGCGACAAGGGTCGCATTGAAATTCATGAAGCAATGTTGTCTATATAGGAAAGTCAAATTCAACGATAATTTCAGGCACAGTTTTTCCACCGCTGCCTCCGCCGGTACTGTTCATGCGCCTCCGCCTCCGATTCCCAGAAAAGTTCCTCATTTTTCGAAGAAGGTAAGTTTCTGTTTATGTTTTGTTTCCCCGACCACTAAGTAGCCTAGTCGCCGAAGCTCGTAAAAATCCTTGTCTTGTGTTTTTATTTTGTTCTCGTAAGTTCGTATAATTCGTGAGAGGTTGTGAGCAGAGACTCAAATCATATTCGGTTGGTTTTGAGTACTCATATCTAGGTGGTTTAGGAAAGTTCAATTTTAATCGGATCTATTCGGTTAAATTGGATCTTTTTGTGTGAATCCTCGTCATTCTCATTGTTTAGCTTTCACATATGAAAAATGTGATATTTTTTGAGAGATTTTACAAGGGTTCATGTAAGAAATATGATATTTTCGGAGATATTTTACAGGGACTTTGTGCGGAATTGAGCTCTATTATTTGTTCATCATAGTCAGTTACGTCATTCATATGTAATCACATGGTGTTTATTGTGAAATTTGAATAGGGCTGTTGCAGAAGCATACAAATGAGTCGCAATTGAATCCAACGCTTGTTTTTTTTATGGTTGTGTCGATCGTTTAAACGAAATTCTTGAAGTATCGAGCTTTTTTCTGCTCTGTTTTTGGAGTTTCAGTTAGAATTTTATCTGCAAATTTCTTAGTGGAAGTACTACATTTTTTTTTTCAATTCTTTGATTTGCATTTGAACTGCAGGGTAGATTATTTACAGGAGCTGCTATTGGTCTACTTATAGGGGGAGGTGCTTATGCAAGTACTGTAGATGAAGCAACATTCTGGTATATTTTTTCATTTAATCGATTCTCATGAAATGCAAATTTCGTTAGTATTGTATTACTATACTCTTGGGGAAAGTTTCTAATGTCTGCAAGTTTAAGACCTCGTTTGTAAGTTCTATATGAACTTGCATTGATCTCGAGATTCTACCAGTTCACTCTTTTTTAAGTTTCTAATGATCACAAGTTTATGCATTTGATGGTTGGGAAACATTAACCTGATCTATAGCTTGGTTTGAAATTAGATTTAATCCATGACGTTCATCTAAAACACTTGTTTAATATTCACATTAATGTCGGTTTCTAATTATTAAGCTACGTCTTGAAGCTGATCTCATTTGAATTCAGAACATTAATTTATGCTAATCCATTACTGTAGAGCCTTTCAAATTCAATCTCAAATCATCTCAAGTTCAAGTATTTACCAAACCTTTTTAGTTCAAGTCGGTTTTGACGTGTATCTTGATTCGTGCAGTGGCTGGCTATTCAATGCAACAAAACTAGTGAACCCCTTATTTGCATTTCTCGATCCAGAGGTTGCCCACCGGCTGGCAGTTTCTGCTGCAGCCCGTGGGTGGGTCCCTATAGAGAAGAGGCCCGACCCGTCAGTTTTGGAACTTGAAGTCTGGGGAAGGAGGTTTTCAAATCCAATTGGGCTCTCTGCTGGTTTTGACAAAAATGCCGAGGCTGTTGAAGGTTTACTTGGATTGGGATTCGGTTTTGTGGAGGTTGGGTCAGTCACACCAGCTCCACAGGAGGGCAATCCAAAGCCTCGTATATTTAGATTGCGAACGGAAGAGTAAGATTGCCCACTAATTATTATAATGAAATGTTAATACCATTTTAGGAAATGTAAAATTTACTGTGCGACTCTCAAAATTTGCTGCGGGGCGGAGGGAGTCGTCATATTTTACCCAAAACATTAACATCTTATTTTCAATATATGATGTAACATCTTCTAAACTCTCAAAACATATAATAAGATGTAAGAGCTTATGAAGTCATTTTTTATAATCTTTGCCAAACCCTTCTTGATATGTACTAAAAAACGGCCATTCAGTTGAGAAATTCTTGTCTTTGGTAAATATGTGGCAGGGCTATCATCAATAGATGCGGCTTCAATAGTGAAGGTATTGTAGCTGTTGCAAAGCGGCTAGGTGCGCAACATGGTAAAAGGAAGTTGGAAACAACATCTAGCAGCTCGTCATTGTCCGAAGAGGAGGTTGTTCAAGGAGGTAAAGCGGGTCCTGGAATTCTCGGAGTCAACCTCGGAAAGAATAAGACGAGTGAAGATGCTGCAGCTGACTACGTGCAAGGAGTCCATACACTGTCGCAATATGCTGATTATTTGGTTTGTGATTTATTTTGTTATGTCGTCATTGTTATACTCTTTAGCATTTCATGATCCTGTTTGTTATGGCATGTTGAATTATACTCCGTGATCACCTTTGGTGTTTGGTATATATCGTGCAGGTCCCAATTTTATTGTTATATCCAATACTCTTTTACGTTCATTTTTTAGCAGCTATTTGCTGATATTTTTTTGTAGGTTATCAATATTTCATCCCCCAATACTCCCGGCCTAAGGCAACTTCAGGGGAGAAAACAATTAAAAGACCTTGTGAAGAAGGTAAAGACCTTATATTTTTCTGTATATATTTTTCTATAACATATAAAACATTTAAGCACATTAAAATTTTATTATTAAATTTTTGTTAAGGTTCAAGCCGCTCGTGATGAAATGCAATGGGGTGAAGAAGGGCCACCACCATTGCTGGTGAAAATTGCTCCAGACTTGTCTAAACAGGACCTCGAAGACATTGCAGCTGTATAATGCATATTTTTAATATTTTTTTTCCGTTATTTATTTTTTAATTTCTTTTTTGTTTCGTAACAAGCTTATTAAAGATCCTCTGTCTTGATGTGTAGGTTGCTCTTGCTCTTCGAGTGGATGGATTGGTATGTTCTTTTTCCTCATATACTAAAGTCAGTTTGACCTTTTTGTGTTTATCGCTGTCCATAATCGTGTTGGTTTTATCAAGTTAGATAAGAAGCTCCCCGTCCAGCATTGAGTTCATAAATTAATGACTCTTTTGGATGATGGCTTTTATTTGACCAAGTGATTTTAGTGAACAAATACAACGTGTAACCTATATAACCATAATATAATTATAAGGGATAATTTCAAAACAAAACTGAGATCATATCTTGTATTCATTTTCATTATGCTGGAAACAAAAGAATTCTAACAAGTTTTCCAAATATTATTCTTGTAGATCATATCGAACACAACCATTCAAAGACCCGATCCTGCAAGTCAGAATCCGGTCTCGTCAGAAACGGGCGGATTGAGTGGAAAGCCGCTTTTCAACATGTCCACAAATATAGTCAAGGATATGTATATTCTTACAAAGGTAGTTCATTTTCGAAATGCTTCATTTTTATGTCATTATTATTATTAATAATATTACCTGAGCCCAATTACACATAAAAAAACAGTTTATTTTTAAATTACAGTTACCCCTTTTAAAGTGATTCTTCAAGATGTATGTATTTCTAAGGTAAATAAACCTCGAGGGGGTATTTGTAATTTCAGAAGATATGTGAGTTTTCCTTTTGGTAATTAGAATAAAACTCGGGAGTAGTTATTATTCTGATTATTTCATTTTCTGCATACATGCTCCAATTTTCTCAACATCATTCATATAAAATCTGATGAAATGCCCTGTGCATCTCGTGTCTTACAATAGGGACGGATACCCTTGATTGGCTGTGGAGGCATTAGCAGGTAACATGCACTTTTTTTTTGTTTACCATAAATATGTCGTAGTTTGACCTGCCAACATGAAATTATATAGTGGAGAGGACGCATACAAGAAAATCCGAGCTGGAGCAACTCTTGTTCAGCTCTATACTGCATTTGCATATGGGGGACCCGCTCTTATACCTAAGATAAAGGTATAAAGATATTATTCATAATAGTAATTTGTGGGAATAACGATCTTGTAGAAATCATGATTCGAAGAAGAAAAAAAAATAATGATTTTGGCAGAACGATCATTTTCCCCCTATACCCTTTGACACATTTAACCTTGTTTTATGTGCTTGGTATTCTTTTTGTATGCTCTAAAAACGTGATAAACACCGATTGATGATAGGCTGAACTCGCGGAATGCTTAGAGAGAGATGGATACAAGTCTATTTACGAAGCCATTGGAGCTGATTGCAGGTAGCAACTCAACTCAACTCAACTCATACCCCTGGTGGTTTTTGCATACCCTTTCTCTACACCACAATGTACAGACAGTTTAGGACCCGAGCCACGGTGATGTTGCGTAAATTTTTTTGTCGGGTAATTTTCAAAATTTTAATTTAACTACTGTCGTTTGTTTCTTTCTCGGAAGAATCTGTTCTGCTACTTGAGCATCGTCCCCATTATTTTTTGATGAGGCAATAATGTTTTGATGTGTTACCAAGACTGATTTTTTTGGACCAGTCTCAACAATTCAAACTTTGAATTTGTCAAAGGTATGGTATTTGTCCTTTGACATCAATGTGTGTTGACCATATGGATATTTTTTTTCCCATTTAATTTGTTTGGGAATTTGGCTGCACTTTGAATTTTGTTTATTTCAGAAAAAACCATAATAATCTGTCCGAACTTTCGGTTCCAATTTTTTTGAGCTAAAGCTTGGATCGACTCTTGACGATTTTTTTTTTCTAGAAGAAACGCTCACCCTTAATAAATAAAATAAAATTGATTTGTTGACTGAGACTGAAAAACCTTGAAAACTTGGTGAAGTATTGGACACGACACGAGTGAAAAAACACTTTTAAAACACAATAAAAATTATTAAATTTTTATGTTTTTATAATAAATGTGTGAAATTTTCAACTTTTTTATTATATTATATTAATTTTATTTTTGTCTATCCGTGTGAAATGATTTTTAATAATTCCACCTATGACCCTTTTCTCTTTACTTGTTCAACAAATGATGCAATTGAATTGATAACTCTCCTCTCCCTTCTAAACAATTCACTTTTTTTGATGTGATATTGATCGTAATTATTTGATAAATATTTTAATTTAATGAAAATAAAAGATGATTAACTAAAAAAGACTAAAATGATAATCTAGACTAATTCAATTGGATAGAATAAATACCTACTTTAATTCCATAATTAATTAATTAAATTAGCACGTGAAAAACACAATAGACACCCCCAAATCAAATGACATGACATAGAATATATTGTGAGTGTTCAAACAAGGTTTATTAGTTAGTGTTAGTGTAGTGTAGTGCAGTTTGATTCCATACAAATATTAAAACCCTAAGTGACAAGTGAATATATTCGAATTTGGAAACCCCATGCCATGCCCCCCCTTGGGGCAATCCCGTCATTTCACATCCACAAGAGCATCTCTCCATTCATGACCATATCCAACGTAGTTGACAACTTGACTCTCTTCCTTGAAACTTCTTACAATCACACACACACATATATATATATATATAGATAGACATTAGGACATATCTCTTCACATCTTCATCTCACTTCATTCATCACAATGGACCACCAACAGCCGTCGTTCGACGAACCCCGGCCGGCCGGAAGCCACGTCTACACCTTCGACGGTCAAATGCTGATCATAGCCGCCATTGCTTTCGTCTTCCTTTTTGTCGTCTTACTAACAAGCCTCCACTTCTACGCTCGATGGTGGCTTCGAAACGGCCAAGCCTTCGTCGTCTCCGGCGACCATCGAGCCGGCCCCACCGCCGCCTCCGATCGTCTCGGCCTCGATCCGGCCGTCCTCCGCTCGCTATCCGTCTTCACCTACTCCTCCGAGCCCGAGCCCACACGGGCCCGGCCCGAATGCGTCGTGTGCTTGTCCGAATTCGAGGAGGGCGAAATCGGAAAACTCCTCCCCAAGTGCAACCACTCGTTCCACGTCGAGTGCATCGACATGTGGTTCCACTCGCACTCCACCTGCCCCCTCTGTCGGGCCCCGGTCGAGCCGGGCCCTGTCGTGGTGGTGGTCGAGATGAACGGGCCGGAGACGGGCTCGACTTCCGGGCTATGCGACACGTGTCAGCACGAGGAGGAGGGGTGTGAGGAGAGCATGACATCATCACTGGCGAGGAGGAGGAAGGTGGCGATAACGAAGATCGAGAGCGAGTCGACGACGACGAGTCGGATGTCGTCGTTTAAGAGGTTGCTCAGCATGGGAGGAATGTCGTCCCCGTCCGGCAGTCGGACGGCAACGCCGAGGTTCCGGGCAGCTGCCGAGCTGGATTTGGAGAGTGGGCTCGGCGAGCCGAGCCGAGTATACACGCCGAAGTGATCGTATATAACGCGTGAAATTTCACTAAAAAATGTTAAATATCACGACGAAACTTGGTTTTTCATAATCTTGAAGGACTAAATGTTGAATCGAGCTATGTTATAGATCATTTTGTAATATTATCTGAGGATCAGGAATGTCAATTCAACCCGAATCTGTGGGCTGGCCCCTCGCCAGAAAAAATATAGTGTTAGGGCCGAATATTTTCGGCCCAAAAAAATCCAAACCGAATTGGCCCGAAGAAGTATTCAAATATATTAATTAGAATCCATTTTTTTTATATTTATACAAATATTTTAAATAAATAAAATAATATATTCAAATTAATGAAATTTTAAATATTAATGAATAATTATAATTTTAAATATTAATGAATAAATATTTGAAAATTTATAATAATAATTATTAAATATTAATATTTTATTAATATTAAACTTAAATTGGTATCAAAATACATTATTTTATTATATAATATTATTTTTTTCGGCACGACGGTTAGCTCGAAATCGAAAATTTTAGAGTTAGGGCTACAAATTTATAGCACGAATTTTTTTTAGCCAGAACAACCCTAACCGAAGTAGTCCAATAACTCGAATAGGCTTGACCGAAACTGAGGATGTATAGAAGGACAAAAGTGTGTTCCTTATTTATTTTGACTCAATTCTTGTACAACATATTTTGATCATATTGCAAACTTGTGTACGAAAAATCGAAGCTTTCCGAGACCGATCGATGAATTTACCAACCGTACGTCATCACCGGATGCTTCGACGGAGGAAATATATTATCGAAGTAAATACCGTCGTTTCTTGCGATCCAAACACACTTGTGACTGATGTTGCACTTGATCCACTTCCACTTGGCGTCGAAAACGTCGAAAGATGCGTCTTTGTTGCTCCACCGCAGGGTGCAGAAGAAGAGAGTCGAAAAGGGCCTGAGGCAAAAGTGAAAGTGAAAATTTTGATTCACGGCGAGCGTGTGGTTTCCGAGATCGTTTTCCTTGGACGCGCAATGCAGCTGGAGTGGCTCGCTGCTCGTCGGAGGGAGATCGTTGACTATGTAGACGTTGAATCGATATAGGTTGCCCATGAAGCATGGTGTTGATTCTTGGAAGTGATTTGCAAACAGGATGAGGGACAGTAAAAGAGTACTGCTGGAAATCATGGGGTGACACATTGTTTTTTGCAAGGTGGTGTAATTTGGTTTGTGAAAATCACACTAAATATATATAATTATTTTTGAAAAGTGTAATATTTTCTTAGATTTTGTAATTAAATTTTGGGTTGGGATTACATATATATATTTTGGAATTTTAATAATTAATTAGCTCACATGTTCTCTCTAACATTCTCACTACCTAACCTAAAATATATCGATTCTACATTTAACCTTTCAACTTTATGAAAAATACTATTTAACAATTTTTATATTTAAATTGCAGTTAAGATTTTGTACTTAATTTCAGTTCAGCTCGATTAAGTTTGTTTGAAAAATAAATTATTATAAAATTAATTAAGTTTGTTTTAAAAAAATATTTAATAATTTATTAAAATTATTATTATTTTTATAAAAAATTTCAGTTCAATTCGGTTCAATTCAGTTCATTTGGTCGAGACATCCAAGAAACCTCGATCGATCATTCCCATTACCACACATTCAATTTTCCCTCCGAAAACACGGCCACACTTTTCGAATCCAACATCCCTCCATCTAAATATAGAACCCTCGATCAACAACCTCAAACACTTCCCCAAGAACATGCATAAATACCTCTCATTCCCCTCACAACAATCTCATCAATAAGCTTCCAAGCTCCCCCTCCGATCAAATAAACAAATAAACAAACAACCGGAGGGGCAACAAAAAAAGAAAAGAAAATAAGAACAAAAAAAAAAATGGGGGATAGTAAAAAGAAAGTAGCGGTCGCCGGGCTCGCCTCCATCCTCCTGGTGGCTGCCGTGGTGGCCGTCGCCATCGGCACCACCAGGAGCGGCGGCAGCGTCTCCACCACCACCAAATCCGTCCAAGCCGTCTGCTCTCCGACCGACTACAAAGACACCTGCCAGAAAAGCCTCTCCACCGCCAACACCACCGACCCTCGCGAGCTCGTCGAGGCCGCTTTCAAGGCCGCCCTCGACAACATCTCCGGCGTCGTCAAGGAGTCGGCCCTCCTCAAGGCGGCCGCCAAGGACAACTCCACAAAAGAAGCTTACGTCGTCTGCGAGTCCGTCCTAGGGACAGCTGTCGACGACCTCGGCCGATCCGTTGACCGGATCGGCGAGCTCGAGCCGACGAAAGTCAACGAGTACGTCGAGGACCTCAAGGTAAATATCTTAAAGCTGATCAAATATAAGTTGGATTACCTTATCACCTTAATAAGGCCTTTTAAGGTGTATACTGACCCAACCTAAACAGGCTTGGCTCAGCGCCGTCATCACTAATCAAGAAACCTGCATCGACGCGTTCGAGAACACGACGGGCGACACCGGAGAAAAAATGAAAGGGTTGTTGAAGACGGCTCACGAGCTCTCGAGCAACGGGTTGGCGATGGCCACAGACATCACGTCGCTCGTTTCGTCGTTGGCCGGCGGAGCTGCCGCCGCCGCAGGTGGCGGCGGCGGCAGCAGTCGGAGGCTACTCGCCGGAGGTAGGCCGAGGCCGAACGCGGTGGTGGCGTTGGACGGGAGCGGGCGGTTTAGGAGCATCAACGCGGCGATAGCGATGGTGCCGAAGAAGAATAAGTTTCCTTTCGTGATCTATGTGAAGGCCGGAGTGTACAAGGAACATGTACGGAGATGGGCCGTCGAGGACGATCATTACTGATAGGAGGAACTTCGCCGCCGGCACTAAGACGTTCCAATCGGCCACCTTCGGTGAGTCGAGTTTTTTTTTTTTCTCTGACTCACTGATATAAATGTCAAGTTGATCTGAACGCTCTGATAACATGTTGGAAGCTGCATAGTCTAAAAGCAAGCTCGAACTGTTAAAGAAGTTCGACAACTTAACAATTATATTAGAGAGTCAATATAGAAACTAATTAAGTCCAAAAGAACAGAAAGTCTTTCGGAAGATTTTTTGAAGAATATATTTTCCAACTCTGTTCTTTTGGACTGAAACTAACTGAACTGAATTGAACCTATTGAATGTAAGTACGGTGATAAAACTAAAAGCAATCGTGGCTGAACTGCAATTAACTCAATGAACTCAATGAATCTAAACTGAAATTAAGTTCAAAAGAACAGAGTAACAATCTAATATTATTTCATGCAGCCGTGAACGCCGACGACTTCTTCGCCCGAGACATCGCCATCCAGAACACGGCGGGCCCGGAAGGCCACCAAGCCGTAGCCCTCCGCGTCTCCGGCGATCGAGCCGTTTTCTTCAACGTCCACATCAGCGGCCACCAGGACACCCTCTACACCCACACCTACCGCCAGTTCTTCCGCGACTGCGTCATCTCCGGCACCATCGACTTCGTCTTCGGCGACGCCTTAGCCGTCTTCCAGAACTGCCGCTTCGTGGTCCGCCGGCCCATGGACAACCAGGCCTGCATGGTCACGGCCCAAGGCCGAAAAGAGCCCAGGAGTCTCGGGGCCATCGTGATCCAGAACGGGAACATCGTGGCCGAGCCCGCTTTCTTTCGGGCCCCCAAGCCCATTATCGCGTATCTCGGCAGGCCCTGGAAGGAGTACTCGAGGACTATTATAATTAGGTCGAACATCGACGGGTTTATTTCGCCCTCCGGATGGTCCCCGTGGATGGGAAGCTTTGCGCTCGACACGTTGTACTATGCCGAGTACCAGAACCGTGGGCCCGGGTCGAATAAGGCCCATCGGGTGACGTGGAAGGGGATTAAGCATATTAACCAGAAGGATGCGGAGAGGTGGGCCCCAGGGAGGGCATTTGTGAACGATTACTGGATTAGAGGAACTGGAATTCCGTATGCTTCTATGTAAGATCATGTGGAGTTTGACTATCCCAACATGATGTGTTCTTATAATTTTCTTTTTTTGGTTGTACTGTGTAAGAATTTACAACAATCGAATGGAATGAATATTTATTAATGCTAAATGAATTTGTTATTCCGTTATTGTCCCTTCACTTTTACATACCTTTCAAACAATCAAAGAATTAAAAACGTGCAACACGTATGTTAATTTATGAGGGATGAAGGGGTAAATGGTACTATATGTTTATTTACAACTATTTTATTTTTAATTTAAAAATATATTTTTAGTTGTCCCAAGAAATTATGCACAAAATTAAAAAAGAAGTGTGTATTTTTTTTAAAATTAAAAGTTCAAAAAATACTATTCCATCTATTCAAAAAAAAATATGACAATTTTCATTTTAAGTACTTAATTTTTTTTTCATTTTAAAATAATTATTGCCGTAAATATAAATTTTTAAGTATAATTTTATTACTTTTAAATTTGAAAATACACTTTTTATCTAAAATAAAATTTTATTACTCCATGAATGTCTAAACAAAATAGAGTACCAATTTTTTTTTTAAGTATCAATACTCAGTTACTCATCCATTTTTTCTAGAGTATTTGTTTTTTCAAAGGAAGTGAGAAAATGGTATGTATAGAATTTTACATTTATGTTGTTTTGGTAGATGGCGGTTTCCGACGAGTCCTTTCCGGCCAGTAAAAAGACGACCCGCTGCAAGCATTATGTGCCCAATCGAAACCCTCAAATCAACAGCTCCGATTAAGAGTGGCTGATTCTCGATCTCATCCGGTAAATTCCTTTCCACCTTCCCCTGATTCCTGTTTAATCCACCTTCCCCTGATTCCTGTTTACAATTTTATTTATTATTATGAATAATTACATTTTGCTAGTTGAGATTTTAGGCGTTTTTGCATTTTCCCCTGATTCCTCAAGTTTGTGAAATTGTATTTAGGTGTAGGTTTTCTGGTTTTGTTTTTATACTGAATCGAACTTAACTGTGAAATTAAAATAGGAGTAGTAAAGACTAAAGAGTCATTAATAACTGGAACAATCTGAAATGAATTGAATAGATGTAAACAACACAATGCAAAATTGAAGCAACTCAAATAAGAAAAAAATGATAAGAGTATAATTTGATTGCCACAACATTCCTCCTAATTTTACTTTCATGACACAGTAAAGATATGGACAGTTAGTTTGTATTACATCAACCTTAACAGCCAAGAATTCAAAACGAGTTCACGAGACTACTGAGCGTCGTCGTCTCTAAACCAAAAATCCACAACCCTACTGTTTTTCTTCTTCTTCTTCTGTTCATTAATAGCTTTACTTATTACAAAAACACTAAACACACTTGATGGAAATTACATCATGGTCGGAACATACGGTATTCCGGTGCCCCTGATCCATAAATCGCACCCAAACACTTTTCCCGGTGTCCAGCTGTTGGCCTCCGCCGGGCTAATCTGCCTGATACCCTTCCACGTCACCCTGTTCGCCTTGCTGGCACCGGGCCCACGGTTTCGATACTCAGCATAGTACAACTTGTCCAGCCCGAATCCCCCCACCCCCTGGGCCCACCCTTCCGGTTCGATGAACTCGTCGATGTTTGTCTGCATAATGATTGTCCTCGACAGCTCCTTCAATGGCCGCCCAAGATAGGCCTTGATCGGCTTGGCCGACTGGAGAAGCTCTCGTTCGGCCACTATGCTCCCGTGCTGGATCACGATGGCTCCCTGGCTCCTCGGGTCGGCTCGACCCTGAGCCGTGACCGTGCACGTTTGGTGGTCCATCGGCTTTTCGACGACGAACCGGCAGTTCTGGAAGTAGGCGAGGGCATCGCCGAAGACGAAGTCGACTGTGCCGGAGATGACGCAGTCTCGGTAGAACTGGCGGTAGGTGTGGGCGTAGAGCGACTCCTGGTGCCCGTGGACGTGGACGTTGAAGAAGATGGCTCGGTCGCCGGAGACCCGCAGGGCCACCGCCTGGCCGCCCTCCGGGCCGGCCGTGTTCTCGAATGTGACGTCGCGGGCGATGAAGTCGTCGGCGTTGACGGCTATAAGGATGGTAATAGCATTCAGAAAAAAAGGATTGAGATAAAATGTATGAGATTATATATACTCACCGACGGTTGCGGTTTGGTACGACTTAGTGCCGGCGGCGAAGTTCTTTTTGCCGGTGATGATCGTCTTCAACGGCCCGTCTCCGATCAACACGATCTTGTTGGCTCCTTTAGGGACGACGATTTGCTCCTTGTAGACGCCGGCCTTGACGTAGATCAAGAACGGGACGTGGTTCTTCTTGGGCACTGTGGCGATGGCTTCGTTTATGGTCTTGTACATCCCGCTCCCGTCTTGAGCTACGATGACGAGCGGCTTCACTTCCGCGAGGAGACGTTTTCTGAACCACCCTCCCGGCTCGGCCTCTCGCTTTGCCACGTCATCGTGCCAGGACGAAGTCGTCGTTTCGGGTTTTTCTCTCGCGGCGAGGAGCTTTCGGCTGGTGATGCTGCCGAGATCCAACGTGTAAATGAGGTACTTGATATCGGTCACCATGGCGAGCCCGTTGCTCGAAAGCTCCCTCGTCATCGTCAGCAAGGTCTTCATTTTCTCCCCGATGCTACCTGTATAAAAAATAATAATATTATATATGCCCTCAATCAAACTGAGCTAACAATCCTTGACTGTAATACCTGTGGTGTTCTGGAAAGCGTCGATGCATGTCTCCTGATAAGTGATGACGGCGCTGAGCCAGGTCTTTAGGTCCTCGACTGTCTGGTTGAGATTCGTGCGTTCGAGCTTCTTGAGCTTCTCGGCCGACCTCTTGAGATCGTGCACGGCCGTCCCGAGGACCTCCTCGCAGATGGCGAAAGCGTCTTTTGTGCTTTCGTCCTGGGCGGCTTCCTTGAGGAGGGACGAGCCCCTCACGACGCCCGCGATGCTGTCGACAGTGACCTTGAAGGCGAACTCGATCAGCTCGCGAGTGTCGGTGATGTTGGTGCCGGAGAGGCTCTTCTCGCACGTGTCTTTGTAGTCGGTAGGGTAGCAAACGGCTTTGACCGATTTCGTCGAGGTGGTGATCTCGCCGGAGTTCTTGTGAGTGTCGACCGCCACCACCACGGCCGCTGCGATCAGTAAGATGGCGGCGAATCCCGCCACGGCGACCTTCTTCTTTCGATTGTCCGACATTTTATAGATATATTTGTTCCTTTTATTTTTTTTTAGGGTTTTTGATCGATTTACCCTCCGACGACTGAGTTACATATGTTTTATATTTTGTGCAGAGATCGGAGGGGTGGCATCTGCCTACCCTATTATTCTATGGAACTATTCGGTTAAGTGATGAGATTGTTGTGAGGGAAAGAGATGGTATTTATTCATGTTTCTTGACAACGTTAAAGGTGGAACTCTTTGAGGTTGTTCAATGTTTTGAGTACGAGTATTATGGATAAACCATTAAAATTATATGGTGGACTATTTTTAAATGGAATATATATAGGTCAAAATAGAAGAATGTATAGCATCACCCTTTTACACTCTTGGAAAAAATGACTCGGGTTTTTTTTTTATTTTTTTTAATTGAGTCTTAATTTTTAAAATGTCTTATATTAATATGCATTTTTTCTTTTAAAAGTTTATTTTTGTAGTAATGAGATTTCGATTTCGATTTCACATGGTTATGATTCAAGAGAAATTCAAGACGAACTCGAGCGGAGATCAGCTGCTTTGATACAATTTGATTCAAATTTGGGGAAAGTTAAGTAACAAACCGTCAATAACCGACTAAACAGAAAAAGAATAAGTGGGCCGGGTAGACCTGATGAATTGGGCCTGGACTAGTACAAGTTGGGCTTATACTCTCAATCAACTCAGACCTTTCTGGCTGAAGCCAACAAATTTTATTATTATTTCCGACTCCGTGTCTCTGCATTATGCATATCAGTCAAACTAAAGGTTAGGCTAGCTTTCTAAGATACTAGATTCAGTTAAACTAAAGGTTAGGCTAGCTTTCTAAGATACTAGATTCACTTAAGATATTTACGCACGAGATATTTAATTATTTATGGTGCTTAACAATTAAGTAAGATATTTTGGTTTGTTAACATAAGTTTTGTTATATGTATATATATGTATGTGACTGAGGAATCACATTCCCACTTCCCATTTCAAACATTATTTGAAGTAAACTTTAACCTGCAATCTCTTTGGCAATTAGGTCAAACACCAAAATTATCCTTTGATCATGTTTGTTTATAACCGATCGAGTCGTGGGAGTTTTTCTCTTAAAACACTCATTTGCCGATTGTTTAATATTCAACCTGTATAATTAATCATTCAATTTCCGGAAAAAATGTTCTCAGAGAAATAAGATCTCAAGGGACTTGAGAGTATCTCATTTCTTTGAGACTGATGAAATACTTATTTATTGACTCAGTTGACTATCAAAATTTTAAAAATGTACAAGAAAGCATAAATTCCTTACTATCAAGAAGAATGACATCTCTTGTCACTTTGCAATTATGAAGAGAATGCTAGAAGAAGAAAAGGAATAAAAATAAAATAAAAGCACCAAATACCTATCTGAAAAGAATCAAATCCCCTTTGTAATTTCCAATTCATATTAAACTTTTGATTATTACAAAAACTACCCCAAAGGATCATTTTGTAATTTTTATATTCTTCAGTTTATTTCTTGTGAATATCCCAAAGCCCATATATAAAAGGAGCCTCTCATCATGATATTCAACTACAACAAAAAAAACCACACAACAGAAACAAATAGTTCTTAATTACATCTTCATACTCTTCATGGGGATTTTCTCACTAATAGTGGATGAACACAAAGGCAAGAAAGTCCCACAAGCCCTCAAAGTCAAGCAAGAATGTGTGTACAAGTATCAGTCCCAACAGACCAATCTTTGTCAGGTGAAACCCATTTCCGAGAGCACGACCAACACCTTCGAGGCCGTGCAACTTCCGAACGGGGCCTCGATTCCCACGAGGAAATCGGTAGCTATGATGGCTTGTTAGGATGAATTCTCGTTCCTTGTCTGTGTTAACTAATTAATAGCTAGGTAGCTATATATATGGTTTGCAAGGATGAAGTCTCTTGTTGCCCGATTTTCCAATCCTTTTTTAATCAAATACATAGGGTTAGTTTTTTTTTGGATTATGTAATTAAACTTTGTACATAAGTATTAGCATGTTGCGTGATCAAGTTAAGTGTGACATAACTTCGTGTGTTTTTAGATGTTGGAAACTTGGAAGCGTTGCAAGTAGATCGAGATTTAAAAGTGAATCTAACTCGTTGAAAGAAAGAGCGACCGCACGATAAATTAACTAAATTTGTCGAATTCGGTAATATAAATCAGTTCAAAAATATAAAACGGAAAAAAATTGTGAAGTACTAGTAAAAAAGAAGTATATAATTTTTTTGATAGAATATGTAGTAGTAATCAACACATGAAATAATCACAAAAAAACATAAGAACTCACAATTGATTTACCAGAAAAGCTTTAGGACAACCCCATGTTTGAATTGAGGCCCATGCGAATCGAGCTGGCCCAGCCCATTTGTTTATCTAGTCATCAGGGACAAAATCGTAAATTCAGTCACTCTCACAGCACTTCAACAGCTCGAGTGCTCGACTCAATTTTCTTCACACTACATCCAACCTCCTTTTCTTTCGATCAGCCATGGCGGCGTCCCTCTTCGCCACCCGGCGCACGTTAGCGTCCATCCTATGCCGCCGTTCGCGTCTCGCTGTACCCATCCTATCTCACCTCCACAACCGAGGCGGCGGGCAGCAACCCGGATTGAGCCGGGTTCAAACCCGGCTCCGGACGTCCGGACCGGGATACTCCCCGTTGAACGACCCGTCTCCGAACTGGAGCAATAGACCCCCGAAGGAGACGATTCTCCTCGACGGCTGCGATTACGAGCACTGGCTCATAGTGATGGAGTTCAATTCGGACCCCAAGCCCTCCGAGGAGGAAATGATCAACGCCTATGTCAAAACCCTAGCTTCCATAGTTGGAAGGTAAACGATATGCAAAAATGCTAATTACGATTTTTTTTTTGCGTGTGGGTTTTTTGATTATATGCCTTGAATGTGTTTGTAATTATTCACGGTTTTCCTGTTGTTGGATTTGAAACACGTGCTTGATTTGTGATCAAATGAAGGATGAACTTCGGCCGATTAGGGATATATATGTTTTGTAATTGTTGCAGATGGTTTCAGAGGTAGGAATTTGATTTTAGGGTTAATGGAAATCGGAAATGATCAAGGATAGTGTAGTGTGGATTCTTGGGGACAAAGTAATAGTTTCCGTTTCGTAGGGGCAATGATCAAAACTTCCGAAAACTTGTATAAGTGTAAGAATATATAGTGCCTGGAAGTTCGTAGGCAATTACCCGCTGCTGCTTTATATGTGTTGCTCATTTGTATCTGGCTTGCAGTTTGTAGTTAAACTTAATGACTGAAACGGGGTTTGAAAGATTTTAAGTGTATCCGTTGCTATTTTGTAAAATGTCTGATTTACTGTGTGAATATATCTTGTATGAATGTTTTGTGGTTACTGGGTATGCAGTGAAGAAGAAGCAAAGAAGAAGATATATTCTGTTTGTACAACTACATATACCGGTTTCGGAGCCTTGATATCTGAGGAGCTTTCATACAAAGTCAAAGGTTCATTCTTTTTCTGTTAATGCTATTCTAGAATGATTTCATGGATTATCACTCGTCGACCTCCTTGAAATTTTATTTGCTTGAAATTCATTAGGTTGCGCTTGCTGTTTAAATATCTTTTTTTTTCCTCTTGCCAATCACTCAAACATATCATAATCGTGTTACCACAAATCCTGTTATTCACTCACACGTTTTATCACCAATTACGTGCATCTCTTATTTTTACTATATATTATATACATATCTTATCAATTTTCAATAATTTGAGATGAGGCATTAACTGATTAACATATTATATTTCACTCTTAACCACAAAACCTTCCTTCTTGTTAAGATCAATTCTCCATTGTTTTTAAGGTGACCTGAGTAATTCTCCATTGTTTTCACGAACAGGTTTACCTGATGTTCTATGGGTATTGCCCGACTCTTATCTTGACGTTCCCAATAAGGACTATGGAGGTTAGCATGTTCACACATCGTAAGTTTGCTTTTTCAGATTTTCACTTCTAACGCATTTGGTGCAATAATCCGTAGGTGATCTCTTTGTGGATGGTAAAGTGATTCATAGGCCGCAGTATAGGTTCACCGACAGACAAAACACGAGCAGACGGCCCCGCCCGAGGCACGACAGACGTCGCGAGACGATGCCGGTGGAGAGGAGAGAGCCGATGCAAAGAGATAGCTCGATCACCTCAAATCAGCAGCAATCGACTGGACCTGGGGGGAGGAATTAGAATTAGATGAAAATCTGGGGGTGTTGGCTGAAACACTGAAACAATGTGTAACTGCATTTTCTTTTTCTTGATAATAACCCAACTTTCTGTAATCCCTTCTTCTGCTATTGAAATTCATGTATTAGTATTTACCTTATTGTCCAAAGATTTTTGTTGATTCCCTAAAATACCCTTCTCCAACTCTCGAAATATCAACGTTGCCTTTTCCGTTTACAACTCGCAAAAAATAAAATCTTTCTTAATCGCCAAAAGTCACCACCGCTCAAATCAGAAGCTCCTCCGATCGATTTCCAGCTTCACCAACCTTAACACCGGCGACATTCGCTGCGCAGGTTAGCACGGGCCCTTTTTCTTTTGTCTCCATTACACACCTCTTTCTAGAAATTGTAATTTATATTAGATCTCAATTTTCAGACTTTCCGATCTCCAGTTCTTCGTTTATTTTCTCGAGAATCTGAAGAGACCCTCTCGGAAAGAATCATGAATTCGAGCTATGGAAAATCGAACAACAAAACGAGCCCGATCGACGCCTTCGATTTCGATCTCGGGCTGGGATCGGGCCGCGCGACACCTTTGAATGGTCAGAAAAGCCAAACACCGTCGTACACCCAACAAAAGCCGAGCACGGCTTCGTCCTGGACCCACCAGCCCAACAAGCCGGCTTGGACCCATCAGCCCGCACCTCCGATTCAATCGTCTGGGTCTGGATCTTTACTCGGGCCGACATCAATGGTGGGGGATATTTTCGGGAAGAGCTGGAACTCATCCGTACCTTCAAGCTCGGGTGTATCTGGTATTGGGATCGTGAATAGTAAGAACCCTAATCTGTTTAGTGATTTGCTTGGCTCGGCAATTGGCCCGAACAAGAGTAACACCAATGTTCCGCTGAAAAGCTCAGCTCCTGTTGCAAGCCCGAAGACATTCCAGATGGGTTCTATGGCTAATTCATTGCCCAAACCCGACAATTCAGTTAATAATGGTAAAGGATGGGGATCTAATGTCAGTAATGTTAGTGGAAATTATACGAGAAGTACGAGTCTTGGTGGTGGTGGTGGCGGCGGCACTGGTGGTGCTGGTGTTAATTTAATGGGAAATAGCTCTACAACTCCGAATCGTGGGGGTCCATCCATGAAAAGTATGTCGGGTAGTGGAATAGGAAGTGGTGGAATGAGTTCAAATAAGGATTCATTTAGTTCTTTTGTTGATTTTTCGTCAAAACCTTCTGGTGGTATGAATTCAACGAGTAAACCAAGCGCCAAAAGTGATTCGGGAACCAGTTCTTTTGGAAATGCTCAGAAAGCACCTTCCAAAACAAGTGTCAACGACCCATTAGGTGATTTTGGGTTTTCTACTAATTTTTCTGACAATAAAAGTCAGCCTCCAAAGCAATCAAACGACTTTGATGCATTGTTCCCTTCGACTGATGGTTTTATGGACACGCGGGCTTCGGAGGGTGGTGATGATTGGGGAATGTATACAGAGTCTGGTGGTGGGAATGAAACTACGGTCGAGCTCGAGGGCCTTCCTCCGCCACCTGCGGGCGTCTCGGCTTCGGCTGCAAAAAGTAAGGGTATGGATAATTACAAGCAGGGTCAGTTTGCTGATGCTATAAAGTGGCTGTCTTGGGCTGTTGTTTTACTTGAGAAGGCCGGTGATGGTAATGGGACAAAGGAGGTTTTAACTAGCAGGGCCTCGTGTTATAAAGAAGTCGGGGAGTATAAGAAGGCCGTGGCTGACTGTACTAAGGTACAATTCTTTTCCTTAAACTTTCCAACACTTAATTTTTGTTGTGTGATGATGGATGAAGACTTGTGATTTGTTCAGGTTTAACTTTGGTGTAGACAGTGTAGGTACTATAATTTCTAGAGTTTCACTTGAATTGTTTCTGAGGTTGATCATGTAAATTATCCCTAAGGTTTTGTCTAATTACAAAAACACCCTATTATATTTCAAATTTACAAATACACCTCAAAGCAGAAGTGACTTGTATTATTGAAGAAATGCCAGACATTTGAGGGGTTATTTTTTTGTCAAAAAACTGAAAAAGAACGTTTGTTTTGTAAATAGGCTATACGAAAGAGTGGAACACGTTACCTAAAATTTAAAGATAGATGTGTAAGGGGAACATTGTCATTTTGTATACTCTCGGAAATAATGAAATATTCACTTGATCGTACTCAATTCTGGTATGATTTAATTTCGTAGTACTATGTGTTTTTTCACACATTCATTTGATATTGAATTGTTCATCAAGTTTGCATTATATCTTGTGCAGGTGCTTGAACAAGATGGTAAAAACGTGGCTGTCTTAGTTCAACGTGCTCTCCTTTACGAGAGCATGGAGAAATACAAGCTGGGGGCCGAAGACCTTAGAACTGTTATGAATATCGACCCCGGTAATAGAGTTGCAGGAAGTACTATTCACCGCTTGATTAAGATGGCTGGATAGTTTTTTCTTTTTTTTTTCTTTTTTGATTTACACCAATATGTGATTTAAAAAAAATCATTCTACTATTTATCGTCTGCCAAGTGTGTTTTTGAGTTATACGAGACACTGCTAAACGTCGTATTTGCAAAAAGTAGCGTCGAATGTTGTTCGTTTTTGTGTTGTAATCTCACATTCTTTGCTAGTGTTACATTTTATGTCGAATTATCGATTGTTGTTTTGATTTTTCCCTGCTTCATTTGTTAATTTGCCTTCTGTCTCACGCAACATTATGAAACCAAATAATCGAGATAACTAAATAAATTTTATAAAAATAAACTACTACTAGTATTTTATTTGATTTACCAATTTTTTTTTTAGAATTTGAGTTTTTTTGAAACTTTATGGCGAACTCGAGCGGGCAGCATATAACCTAAAATCTAAGGCGAACGATCTCAGCCTAAAGCTTAATCGGAGCTGGTAGGTAACTTTTAGAACAATGATCAAAATTCATTTTTTTTAATTCAAAATTAATTTAGAAATAGAAAAGGGAAATTAGATAAGATATTTGTGGTGGGAAATTGGCTGGTTATTACTGGTGTAACTTACATACAGTAATTGAATTAAAAAAATGAAATAATAATAAATATTTATGAATAAAAGAGTTGCAAATGAAACAATTTACTTATTTACTTATTTATTTTTTCTTCTTATTCTTTGTTACACGGTGCTAGAGAACACAGTCTTGTTATAAATTTATAACCAACTCGATCACACATAATAATAATAATAATAATAATAATAATAATAATAAATACAAATAATATAAATAAAGATCATACACAGAAACCAAATCTCAAATCACTTTCCCCTCTTAAAAAATAAATAAAAACAAAATAAATATTACACTTTTATTTTTTTGGTGAATCTCCATTACAGTTGAGATCTCAGCATAACTATAATTCGATTTTGATTTTGTTTTATCAATCAATTCTTTTGTAAATAATAATTGTGTGTATGGATGGCGTCGACGGAGCAATTGATGGGCGATGGCGGGCCGAAGTACGTGCAAATGCAAACGGAGGCGTCGTTGACGCCGTCGTCGGAGATAACGGCCTTGATGTCGTCGTTCTTCACGTTTCGTCACCAGAATATTCCGGCCGGAGAGTCGGTTCGGATTTTCGACGAGTTGCCGAAGGCTTCTATTGTTCAAGTTTCGCGGCCCGACGCCGGTGACATTAGCCCCGTCCAGCTGACTTACACGATCGAATTCAAATACAAAGAGGTACGGCGTTGGTCGATTTCTCGTAATATGAATTCTGGTTAGTGTGATCGATGATGGATCGTTGTTATTTATTTGATTGCTCTGTTGATGATATTCATATGATTTGGGATCTAATTATATTTGCAATTAATTTATATTTCGACTGTTCCTGCAACCTTTTATATTGCCTCAAATATACATGGATTGCTGACTGTCACTTGATTTCTATTTAGTTCAAGTGGCAGCTAGTGAAGAAAGCTCCGCAGTTTTTTTTCTTACACTTTGCTCTGAAGAAGCGAAAATTTATCGAGGAGATGCAGGAAAAGCAAGAGCAGGTATCTTTCCACATCATCTGCAATAATTTATTTTGTTGGGATGATTAGACGTGTTGCCTGTTTTCTAATTCACTCTTTAACTTTAATGTTTCGAAGTTTAAAGACTGGCTTCAAAACTTAGGACTAGGAGACCATGCGCCAGTTATGCAGGACGATGAAGAGCCAGACGATGAGACTGTTCCTTTACGCAGTGAAGAAACGATGAGAAACAGGTGCTTTTTAGTCGAGTGTGACTAAATTAGATCTTTAAAAAAAGCGACGCACTTTGATTGCTATTGTAATAGTTATATATCTTACAGGTGGTTTTTTGTTCAGAGATGTTCCGTCTAGTGCCGCTCTCCCAGTTATTCGGCCGGCACTTGGAAGGCAGCACTCAATGTCTTATCGAGCTAAAGGAGCGATGCAGGGATACTTGAATCACTTTCTGAGCAATATAGATATTGTGAATTCCCAAGAGGTGACTGTCTTAAACATATATTTATTCCTTAAACAAGTGAAATTGTATGCGAATAACTCTTCCTATCAAAGGCCTGTAACTTGTTAACATTTTCATAAGCTTACTTTTCTTCAAATTTTGTATATTGCACAGGTGTGCAAGTTTTTGGAAGTTTCCAAGTTATCTTTCTCACCAGAATATGGTCCTAAGATGAAGGAAGATTACATTATGGTGAAGCATTTAACAAAAATTTTGGGCAAAGGCTCTGACAGAAAATGTTGTTCAGGTCAATGGTTCTGTTGTTGCAGAGATAATTGGCAAAAGGTTTGATCTTTCCTTGGTGCTCTCTACAGGAGCTATTATGAATAGTTTTATGTTGTGAAGTTTGGCTATTTGCAAGGATGTACCTAATCTTCTATTAGTATGTTTGACCTTCCTAGATCAGGGGTGGGAAAATTTCCGAAAATGCTGATTTACCGTACCGAAAAATACCAAATTCATTGAAATTTTACACAAAATGTTAAAATTTAGAATAAATCAATATTTTGCTATATATCGAAAATAATCAACAATCGGTACTTCAGTATATACTGAAGTACTGAATAAAAAAATGATATTTTTGGGATATATAACGACACACTGAATAATGAATATATTAATACAAATTAAAACACATTGTATAATATTTTTTCCCACTTTGTATTTTTTGGTATACCAAAATTTCAGTAAATTTCAGCATATCAAAATTTTGATAGGGAATATTATCCTACCAATACCTTATAGGATTTTCAATATACCGAATATCGGTACAATACAACATGTGCTCTGTATCACACCAAAATTTTGCTTTACCGAAATTATGGTGCTGTATCTATATGAGTATTTCATATACCAAAATTCGGTATGTAATTTGGTATGAATAGATTGATACGTGATGGTACAGTATACTAGCCCTAGTCTTGATGCCAGCTCTTCTTTAGATTTTAAATGAAGTCATACTGGCTATCCTTTTATTTGAATTTTTTTCCCTCAATGTACTTTTCAGATGATTTTCTTCCCTCAACTACTAGATTTTCTGAAGAATTTTTCATGTAATCCTAGTATTCTACACAGCTTAAGTCCTCTTATGTCACTCAAAAATTTGAAATGTTCCAAGAAGCTAACTTTAGTTAGTTTGTGGCATCTAATTACTTAATGGTTCATTTCTGCATGTAGGCCGACCAGTGTGGAGTGTATTTTAATTAGTCAGTATATTTCAAGGAAACTGAACGGACTTTTTGTGCATTGTAGATTATGAATTTTTGACACAGCTAGAAATTCTTACTATCATATCAGTAGACAAGCTGATCTTTTCTGATGTCTTGCCATTTTGGTTTTACCTTTGTGTTAATTACTCTGATACAGTGATATCATTTCTTGGGCTTCAATTTTTTCTTCTATTGTTTCATACTGTTTAGTGCTCATAAGATTTATAACCACCTACCCTATGATGTATTTATTTATGAATTTGAAGAAAATAGTTTATGTAATATAAATTTGAACTATCTACAGGTTTGGGCTGTACTAAAACCTGGATTCTTGGCTTTTCTTAAGGATCCTTTTGAACCCAAGCCTTTAGACATCATTGTTTTTGATGTTCTACCGGCATCTGATGGTAATGGAGAGGGCCATGTATCTTTGGCAAAAGAAGTTATCGATCACAATCCCTTGCGCCATTATTTCAGAGTAAGCCATTAGTGGGTTATTGTTTTAAGCATTCCTGATAACACTTAACTTTAGAATCTAACCTTCACAAGGAATTAACAAGGAATTAGTTGTGGTCATATTTTAAATCATTGTTGTTTGGGATTTTAAACTTTACAATCAAGTACTGACTCTGTGTAAAACTAAATTAATCGCAAATCTTTATGTAATTTACCAATTTTAAGATCCAGTCGTTTAGGAGATTATGATATCTATGATAGGTGACTTGTGGCACTAGGAGCATAAAGCTTAGAACTAAAAGCAATGCAAAAGTAAAAGATTGGGTTGCCGCAATCAACGATGCTGGTCTTCGACCACCTGAAGGTTGGTGTCACCCCCATCGCTTTGGCTCTTTTGCTCCCCCTCGGGGTCTGACTGATGAGAGTAGTCAAGCTCAGTGGTTTGTAGATGGCCGTGCCGCATTTGAGGCTATTGCTTTGGCCATTGAGGAAGCGAAGTCAGAGGTCTGTTTCTCTAACCTTTGATTTGTGGTCATTAATATCATAAACTGTTGGTTATTAATGTCCGGAACTCAATGTTTGATACAGATATTCATATGTGGATGGTGGGTGTGCCCAGAACTATACATGCGGCGTCCATTTGATTCTCATGCATCCTCCCGGCTTGATTGTTTACTGGAATCTAAAGCCAAGCAAGGTGTTCAGGTAGTTTTTCTGTTTAAAAACCTAATATTTTTATAGAATAAATCATTTGAATGTCTAGGCAAACTCTTCCATTTTATTTGTGGTACAAAAAACCAAATGAAATTGAGAAATATTTTGGGAAATTATTTCTATTCAAAGATCCGTACGTTGACTTGAAAATAATTCCAAATGATCACCCTTTCAAATTTCTTTTTCTTGAAATTTTGTTTTCAGCCAGAAAGTTGTCTCGTTTATTATTCTTTCAATCTGTATTGTTTGTCAATAACTTGAATATATGTGGTTTGGGTTTACTATTTATCTAGGTGTATATTCTTCTATACAAAGAGGTTTCCTTAGCTCTCAAAATTAATAGTGTCCACAGCAAGAGAAAGTTTCTGGGCATTCATGAGAATATCAGAGTACTTAGATATCCTGACCATTTTTCCTCTGGAGTTTATCTGTGGTATGCTTTCCATCATTGGTAGTATTACAGATATTTTACTTTTGTTCTGATTGCTTTTGCCATTCAGACTGATTTTGCTCGATGCCACTATCGTTTATGTTGTGTATAGGTCCCACCATGAGAAACTTGTCATTGTGGATCACCAAATATGTTTTATTGGAGGACTTGATCTGTGTTTTGGTCGTTATGACTCTGGTGATCATAGAGTGGGTGATCATCCATCTCAAATATGGCCAGGCAAGGATTATTACAATCCAAGGTACATTCTAACTTTGTACTGGTTGAAGATTGCACTTTAAGAATGTTAACTACTGTGTAACAGACTAACAGTAAGTGGCTGTAATAATCTTTCTGATGAAACGTGAATTCAGTTGCTGATTCTTACTTAGCTTTTTATAAATGTTGGTGTACTTCAAAATTTTGAGGCCTAACTTTGTTTCGCTCTTTTGCTCTACTATTCCTGGTTATTGCATATGACATAATTAATTGTTTGAAATTTTGATTGTGTTCTGATCTTGCAAACCGGAGGATTCATGTACTGTGAATATGTCTCTTGCTTTTGCCATCTTTTGTGATTATCAGAACGTTATTTTCTAGGGCTTATGATATTGCTTCTTTGCGATTTGTAATGTTTCAGATTCTGCAGTGATTTTATTTTCTAACACACAAAAATGCTTGACTTAATACTAAATATCAGAGAATCAGAACCAAACTCTTGGGAGGATACTATGAAGGATGAATTAGACCGGTTAAAATATCCACGCATGCCTTGGCATGACGTCCACTGTGCTCTCTGGGGCACGCCTTGCCGTGATGTAGCTCGGCATTTTGTACAGCGATGGAACTATGCAAAGGTTGGATTTTCTTACTTGTTGGAAAGGTAAATCTGTATTGTCTGTAATTATTTCTTGTGATTTAGTGTTCTTTAATGATTTGCCAGAGAAATAAGGCCCCAAACGAACAAGCAATTCCACTGCTCTTGCCTCAGCACCACATGGTTATCCCTCATTACATGGGAAAAAGCAAACCGGTAGATATTGTTGATAAAAGTGAAAAAGGCAGTCCTCAAGACTTAAAAAGCAATGACTCGTTTTCCTCTTTATCATCTTTCCAAGATGTCCCATTGCTTATCCCTCAAGAAGCTGATGGGATAGACTCTGTAAAAATAGAATCGAAATTAAATGGGTATGACACACAACACGATCCTGATGGTCAGACAAGCAGGTCTATCAGGGGTCCTTTTTCTGGTAAAAGCAGAATTGAACCGTTAATCCCAGATATTCCAATGAGAGGTTTTGTGGATAATCTTGACACCTTGTACCTCGAGAACAAATTATCTTCCCATGTGATGCACGGCAGCTCAGAAGGGTCTGATAGAGAATGGTGGGAAATACAGGAAAGAGGTGGTCAAGTTGTTTCGGCCGATGAGATCGGGCAGGTTGGTCCTCGTGTTTCATGTCGCTCACAGGTGAGTTCATCTCATGTTAGTCTGTCACAAGAGTTATGTACTGCCATCCAAATTTAAGTTTTTGTCATGCTATACACACACAAAGATACTCTTTCTGCTGCTGCCTGCTAGTTTACATATACAGTTTAAATTTCCCGTGTGTCTATTTTCCCATCATTTTATTATTCAAGTCCAAGTTCCAAGTAATCATGACAAATGTGGAGATTCTCATGCTAATTGCTCTACCATATGATTTCAATGTTATAAGGGAGACATTCTCACTTGCATTTTATTTAGAAACTATATGTGTAAATCCCTATTATTTCTCCATATTTTGCTAATACTGTTCGATGCATATTAACATCGGTTTCAATCAGTTTTTGCTTCATTTAAGAAGGATCTCCAGGTCATGAGTAGGCATAGATTTACTGAATCATTCTCGCTTTTATCAAAGGAGGGCAGCGGCCAATTTTAAGAGTAAATGAATGCAATCAAAGATAAATGCTTATTTCCACAATCCTGTAGGTCCAAGTTAATATCAGCTTGTCGACTCTTAATCATAGTGTGATTAACATTTTTATTTATTATATCTTGTGCTCACTATTAGTTGCTCTTCAGCAAGTTGATCTCATGATGAATATGCTCTGTTTTCTATATTGGATGATCTCTGAATTCTTTCATGGATGGCTTGTGGTTTCCAGATTATAAGAAGTGTTAGCCAGTGGTCGGCTGGTACAAGCCAGATTGAAGAAAGTATTCACAATGCTTACTGTTCACTTATTGACAGAGCTGAGCATTATGTCTACATTGAGGTATGTAAAATAAAATTTTGGCCCCATTTTTCAATTTCATTAGTTATCATTGAACACTTATGTAGGTTGAGAGAATTTATATTCAATATTTACTCTCAACAATAATTTAAAGTGATCTGTTGCTTACCATAACCTCATTCTGCAATGCTACAGTGACTCAGTGAGACAATATTAACACACACAAATGAAAATCAACATTCACCAAATTTGTACAGATGAATATGCTTCATACATTACGAATTCCTGTTAGGAAAAAAAACACAACACATTTTCCTCTTCTATACATTCCCACCCATTACCCAAATTATATTTCTCAAATTTTCAAATAAAACAAAACAGATGATGTTTTAGTTTTATCTTTAAGTAGTTTCGATTATGATTTTTCTTATATGATAAAAATTAAAATTCACATATGAAACACATTTATGCTTCTTTCACTGCATATGAAAAGCTTCAAATTAAGGCCACTTGTTATTATATTATTCAACCTTTCCTCGGAAATAAATGGAAAGGTGTAAAGAAAAATTTCACCTTGGGCAACTGAGTGAAATAGGATAGGATAAATCCAGCTACTTCGCTAGATCAAGCAGAAGTATGCAAATTATATGTGATCCTACTAAGAAATGTGATTCATATTAGATACATAATAAATTGGCTTATCTCCCTATTATATAAACGGGCTTGCATGGGATTAGTATGAAATATCTGCTTGTTTTATCCTCGCAGTTCTTGAATTATAAATTTTAAATCGTTGTTAGTTATTATTCTGACAGTTTTTTTTTCTAATTTGTTTCAGAATCAATTCTTCATTTCTGGTCTATCAAGTGACGACCTTATTCAAAATCGTGTTTTAGATGCAATATACAAGCGTATTATGCGTGCACACAATGAGAATAAGTGTTTCAGGGTTATTATTGTCATACCTCTTCTACCCGGGTTTCAGGTAAGCTTTTTTTTTTTTTTACTTCTATATTGAAGATAACCATTTCCTGTTGTAGAAAATTGACAATGTTTTTACCCTGTTGGTTTTAACAGGGTGGAGTAGATGATTCTGGTGCTGCTTCTGTAAGAGCTATCATGCATTGGCAATATCGGACAATAAGCAGGGGAAATAATTCAATACTGCATAATCTTAATAACCTTGTTGGTCCTAGAATGTTCGAGTACATATCCTTTTACGGTCTGAGAGGCTATGGAAAACTTTATGATGATGGCCCTGTCGCCACTAGTCAGGTATATGCATTTTTCTTTTGTGTTACTGCTCTTCCCTGATCATGGATTTTTATGATTCTTGAATTATATAGCACTTCTTTCATTTTGCTTCAACCATGGCATGAGATCTTTCTTGATAGTCAATCAAGTCTTCTTCATTAATTTCATTTGTGACTTTTGTTATCTGCCTTATATAACTTTTTTCCACGGGATTGTTAACTGTACTAAATTTAAATATTTGCATACTATTATGTTGGGAGGTGATGACTGATGAGCCACATTCTGTACTATGAAAAAACGAATTGCATATTCTATTCATTGGGAAAACATGAGGTGATTTCAAAGATGTCGGTGGTATTATAAAGTCTTGGACCTTTTTCTCATGTCCCTCTGCTTTTCCGATGCATATATCAACAAAGTTCTCACACATAATATTCTCCTCACTCCCCACCCCACACTCCAAAAGACAAAGAAAATCTAAAAGTTTTGCTTTTCATTTTTTGTGTCTGTATACCTTAATTGGATTGTGTGGATGGAGACATTTACGTTAGTGTATCACCTCAGATATATGTTCATAGCAAGATCATGATTGTTGATGATCACACTACGCTGATTGGCTCTGCTAATATTAACGACCGAAGTTTGCTTGGATCTAGAGACTCTGAGGTACGATGTTAAACTTTTACTGAAACAACTTTTTTTTTCTGATTAGTAAAACAAGCTAAAAACACATGAATTCCTAGCAAAAGATAGTGAAGTCTATGTGTTTGACCTTTCCCATTACCATCGCAATTGATAATTTTTTGTCGAACTGTGGTTTAGAGTCGTGCTAAAAAAATAGGTATCAAGTGGCACCGCCACTGACTGAAAATGTTGGGTACTGTTTTTTTGCAAATTGTAACTGTGTTTGAAATTTTCAGATTGGAGTACTAATCGAGGACAACGAATTTGTCGATTCATGGATAGGGGGGAAGCCTTGTAGAGCTGGGAAATTCGCATTGAGTCTGCGCCTTTCTCTATGGTCTGAACACCTTGGTCTTCATGCCGGAGAGGTTAGATTAAATGATTTCTACAATGCGGTTCATTTGTTCACCAATGTGCAAATAAATTTAAAATGAATTCTCTTAATGTTTTCACACTTTTTTAACTGTTCAAGGTTGATCAAATAATAGACCCTGTGGCTAATTCAACATACAATGATATATGGATGGCAACTGCAAAGGTGAGGGTCGAATTATGCAGCTCTGATTTCAAACATCTGTATTTTACCCTTAAATCTTTATTTATGAATCCCGGTATATTACAGACAAATTCGAAGATCTACCAAGAAGTCTTCTCTTGCTTGCCAAATGACATGATACATACAAGGTAGTTTGCCTAATCTACCATCTCCGTTTGTTTTTCACATTCGAGTTTTTATGGTTTAAAAATAACTCGTCCAATTGCATGACAGGGTTTCTCTCCGACTATCCATGAGCTTCTGGAAGGACAAAATCGGCCACACCACTACGGATTTAGGAATCGCCCCAAAGAAGCTAGAGACTCCCCAAAATGGTGATGTCACCAGCACAGATCCTATGGAGAAATTAAAATACGTCAAGGGGCATCTTGTTTCGTTTCCTCTGGATTTCATGAGCAAAGAGGATTTAAGACCTGTATTTAACGAAAGCGAATACTATGCATCGCCTCAAGTTTTCCATTAAGGTTAATTACATTCATTAGCCGAAATTTACGAATAATCGATATACAAACTGTCTGACTTTTGTGTTCAGCATTGTATACTAACTCTATATAGCAGATGAATTTATTACACAGCAAGAAGAAGAAAACACTGGCGACGAATCACCTTACCTGTATTTAGGAGAATATTGCAATTTTTTTACTCTCATTTGCAATGATTATAGTTATTTCTTTTTGTTATACTTGAATTTTTATTTTTAATTTAAAAAAAAAATATTCTAAGCGAACACGACCCTCGGCCTAGTTGAATGTATCAAGAATCGACAACCTCGACTACTCGAATTAATCAGAATGGACCGCCTCGACTACCTGCCTCTTATTTTTGACTTCATAATATAATATTGTCCTGCCTATTTTTGACTTCATAATATAATATTGCTATTAAAATAAATAAATTATTACTACTAATTAATACTAACACATTTTCCACATGTTCTAAATTTGTTTTTCTCCATTCTCGCCTCGGCGACGGCCCTCCCAAATGGACTCAATACTTTACTGTTGCTCGTTTTCCACGTGCCGTCCACCGCCACTGTTCCCACGTGCCGTTCACTTTTCCCCGTCCTTTATAACCCCTCCGCTCGCCGACATCCACCTGCCAAAACTCCACACCTTCCCCGCTAGCCGTCGCCGTATCTCAGCCATGTCAGCGTCGATCGGAGGCTCGAGTCTGCCCTTGCTGGATACATTACCTTTCGAGCTCAAAATTGAGTCCGATTTCGATCGGATCGTCTCCCCCGACGGACTGGTTTCCGTCTGCGGCTTCGGTTCTCTTCTCTCCGGTTCGTGCAATCAGCTTATTATGCCTTCAATTTTTATTATTTTATTTATTTATTATCGATAATTTTGGGGTTCGATATATTCTGCAGAAAGGAGTGCGAGAAGTACTTTTCCAGATTTGATAAACTTTAGAGTTGCGAAATTGAGTGGATTTCGAAGAGTGTTTGCTCACGTTGCTCCTATTTTCTTTGAACGGGGCATAGCTAAACCTGAAACCAAGGTTTGATTTTCCGTTTTTTTGAGCCTCCATTTTTATGTTTTAAGAAGGTTGATCTCAGGGTTGATTTAATGTTAAGAATGCAGAAGTATGTGAAACTATTCAGCTGTGTATTTTGAGTAATTATTGTCAAACACACGCACACCCGTGTTGCTTTGCGTGTGTGATACTTGTCGTTTTAGTTATCGATGTAAAAATTATCTACCCTACAGGAGATATCAAGCTTGAGTGTCGAACCATGTGAAGGTGAAACTCTTGTGGTTACCACTTTCGAGATACAGAGATCAGAGGTATACCATCATTTGCTTTTTACTTATAAAAATCGAGTTTGAGCTGGAGACGCATATTTTAACTCGAGGTTTTGCTTCTTTATTTAAACTCAGATACCAGCTTTTATTGAAAGGGAACATGAATTCCGTTTTTTAGCTGTAAGTTGCATCAATCATCAAAATTGTTACAGTTATTATGACTATAGTCCCTTCTTTTGTAAGATATTACTTGACACTTGAAATGATGTGAATTTTATAGGTGACTCCGGAGACATTTAATGGGTTGCTTTACACGACCCCATCGGTGAGCAAATATTAGATTGATTTTCATTTTTGTTTGAAACATTAATCTTCTCATTAATGGTTTATTGATAAAGTCTACTACCGGGCATTCATACAGGTGTTATGCGCACGTTATAGTGACGAAGAATACTTTTTGAACAGATGTGAAGGTGATTTTCTAATTATTGGCCTATAAGCATATATATAGTATAAAATATCTGGGAATTGATGGTGTTTGGAACCATTCGTATGTCAATAACTTCTCTAATCCCAAATAAAATAGGGGGGGTCTTGGCAAAAAGGAAAAGGTGTGATTACTATGCGACAAATAGTCGAATCTGCATACGCGGTGAGGATTAAATATTAATATCAAAATTAACCTTGCATAATTAGATGGGGTATGATCTAATCAGATAATAATCGAGTGTGATCAGTTGAGGATTAAATGATGTGTTAGTTGGAAACTTAGGTTTTTGTATAATACCGAATAGTATCGTTTGTTGACTTTGAAGCAAGTAATTTTTTTCACCATGTATGATTTCTCAATTTTCCTAAGAGTAAATAATTTTCCAAAGATTGAATGATCATCAAAATATTGATGTAAAGACTTCAAATCTAATTTGTCATCTAGACCCCGTAGAAGTTGCCACTGAGGATTATCATAGCATTGTGGGTTGGCTGAGTTTTCTTTTTTTAATCCTTCGTATTTTTCTAATAATCCATAACCAAGAACTTATCCATTCTCTGCCAATTGTTTGTGTGTGGGTACAGGAAACAAAGAGATATTCATTCAAAGGTATGGAAGATATGGCATTGACAAGATTTGGTTGGACGATATCTTACCATGTCGCGTTTATCTGCGCCACTGGTGAGTACTTTCAAACATTCAGAGTGGCTCAATTAGAGATAATTGATTGTTTAAAAATGTAATCACAAAATTACTCTTTGGAACTTCAACCGGAGTACAAACCAAAGTGAAAAACACTGCTTTTCAATATTATAAGTACACCCTACAGGTATTGCTAACACCCACCTCTTGAGGTTTGCATTTCTATAGGGTCTAAAAAATTGAGGTTCAACTGCTTTCAAAATTACAGAAGGGTAACTTTGAGATTCTAATGTATCTAACATGTACTTCAAAAAACATTTCAAAAACCCCTTCACACTTCTAAACCATTTTAGTTAACCCCCTAATTACAAACCTTATGGTTATTCTTCCGTAATTTTTAAACTCGCCTTTAGTTTAATCATCCCCTTTTTTAAAATCAAAGCAACATTTTGTGCAACTTTGTTGATTAAAATAGTCACTGTCACGACTCATGACTGATGAGCCGAATACAATTTGTCAGTGTATTGGCAGCGAAAAACCTAAGTGAGACAGCTCATGGTAACTTCCTGGACCATACATTTCTTGGGGACCGTAAAACAACCATCCGTGAGTACTTAGCCACAACAGGCTCGGGGATAATGGAAGAGGAGCCTCCTGAACAGCTAAAGCACCGTTATGGTGGTTGATACGAACGCCTCTTTAGATGGTACATGCTAGATTTAAAGGGAACTTGAGAATTATTAATCTCTCATATCGACTTATAAATTGAGATTGGACCAAATTTAGAACCTGCGGACGGCTGTTAAATGGATTTGCACCAGGAAACAAATAATAACCATTCAAATTTCTTGTGTATGAATATTGTATTTATAACTTGTGTGTTGAAATTATAAAGCATTCAGATTTTTTTGTTCTATTTGTGTTTGTAAATGAAGTCTTGTGCTTCTGGTTTGCTTTCGGTTCTGCTTCAACTTATGCTATATTCATAACTTTGTACTTAGCTCGTTTTGTTCATATTGATATTACGTCGTTATGAGTTAGAATTTGTACAGCACTAATTATGAGATGGAATTTCGACTGTGGGTGTCCCCTACCGCCTAGCAGACAGAGGTGATTTAGGTAGAAAGTACCTCCTTCAAGAGAAAGTGAATGAGGTGGTTCTATCAGTATTAAAAAGTGAGGGAACTACAGAAAAAAAAAATTACAGCTAAATAAATTGGAATTTGAACAGTAAAAAGAATAATTAAAACCAAGCTATTTTTTCTCAACTGCTCCACCTTTGACTCTTTGAATGCCTACATTTATATCAAAATTTAAATAAAAGAAAATGTTACATATCTTTATGCCCATTATTCCTCTTTCTTGTTTGCATTCCTATCTATCAATGGTGATGATGTCTGCAGAAAATGAAGAACAAAAATCCCATTTGCCTGAAGAAATATGCGACATATCAGCTCGTGCGATTGCTTGTGCAAAGTCTCACCATGCACGTACGAAGAAATCACCGTTTATTGACTGGTATCTCGTGCTTAGAGTATGAACTATTTCTGAGTTCTTGATATCTATTTTATACTGATTTATTTTTGGAAATTTATGTTCATTTGAATTCATATTTCTTACATTGATTTATCGTGTTGCATTTCTCTCGACAGGTTAAAGAAAATGCAGATATATATGCCATAAGGAAGCAGTACCACAAAATGGGTAATGATCATGACAATTTGGATATGAGATTTTATATATATATATATATATATATATATATATATATATATATATATATATATATATATATATTGAATTTTCTAGTTGTTTTTTAATGCAGCATTGCAACTGCATCCTGATAAAAGCAAGCATTCAAAGGCTGAAGCTGCCTTCAAACTTGTTTCTGAGGTGTTTGCATTATGCCACCAAATTATATCGTTATTTGCACTTTTTGCCCATTAGACTTGGAAAATTACTCACTTGACATGCATAGTTTTAGACCATTTTGCAATTTAACCCCTGAACCTTGAGTCACATATATAGTTCAGATGGTATGAATATATGCCTCAAAGTTTAGTAGACAAATGAAATAGAAAGAAATCGTTAAGGCGTATTCGTAACTTTGAAAGATAATTAGGGACTTCTTTGTAATTAAACCAAATATTAAGTGTACAGTTAGTTATAATTTTCACTTTGTTATCATTCAACAATTATATTATTTCCCTGCACAACAGGCATACTTTTGCTTATCAGATAGCGCAAGAAGAGCTGCATTCGATTATGAGAGGGAAACCATTTCCTGCCCAAATGCACCAACACAGTCGGCCCCACAAGCACGATACAAACTAAAAAAAAACATCAAGAACAGACCATAAGATCCAACCTTACCCAAAGTCGAATGAATGACCTCCGAGCGAGGCTCAAGGAGGAAGTAAGCATCATCGAAAAGTGTCTATTAGCTTCATCATCAAGAAGACATCAACCTTTGAAAAATGGCAGCGAGACAAAACCAGAGCTTCCGGTTTTCAACCCGTCCGACTATTATCAGCAAAAGGGCACACTTCCTCGACACAGGACAATCGATCACAAGCAGACGGAGGGTTTCAGGTCATGGCTTAGGATGGGGAACAGATGTTTGGTAAATGATAGAGAGGTGAGTGGGTCCCCTGTCTTTGAGCCTCGGTCGGAAAGAGCGTCGTTTTTGTCTAGATGTGATACAAGTACGAAAGACCGTTGATATTATATTTTTCAGATGATTAGAAAAAATACCCTTGAAGTTTAGCATAATAACAAATTAACACCTGCTATATTTCACGAAAATCACCACCTCAAGGTATATCATAATTCCCAATACAAACACAATTTTGCAAAAGTATTTTGGTAATTATACCATTTTATAATTAAACTAAATCTCAGGGCAGTTTTGCAAGTATTGATTACTAGATGATTTGCTCATCTTGTACTTCTGCTAACATCAAAATAACAAAATCCAGACTTGAAAGGAAGAAAATGACGTGAGCATGAAAGTCGACATTACACAGAGTCGCATTAGAAAAGGAAAACGGATAGCACATTGTTTGTCCTCTATAGTCACAATCGTAAGCTACAAAATTTGGCATGCTTCTCTCCATGCATAAATAGGAATACGAAACCATAATAATCCACAGGACAGAATGAACAGAAACTGGCCTCCACAGGTAAAAAAAGACTTCAACATTCAGGATCAGCACATATCCTGTTTGGCTGTTGTCCACCAATTACTACTTTTTGCCCTTCTTAGCCAATGATTCATCGGTTACGGGTAAAGATAGATCACCTTTTTCTATCAAAGTGTGCAGCTCTTCTTTGGCCAACTCCTTTATAGTTAAGTCGGTAGTTTCCAGGAACGCACTAATGACTTTCGAGCTGAAAAAAATACATCATATAGTCAGAAATGTACACGAAAAGTACCCTGACAGGAAATGCTAAACGTGAACAGGAAAAACGTGGTCAAGAAAGAGCTCCCTAACCTGTGACCCTTTGCCCAGATTGCGCAATTTCCTTCCAGAGCTTTTTCCCATAGAGTGGAAGCAAATGCAGGACAGTCGAGCACGAGTTTTCTGATGACCCTACTTGAATGGAAGTTTTCCAAAACATGTTCTTGCTCTGGTTCGTCCTGCTTAGGCTGGGAAGCAATAGACGCAATAGCTTCATGCAACTCTCCCAACTTCTCATCCAAAGTAGGATTGAGTACTCCATCAGCACCCCCAGTAGCAACCTACAAGCATTTTTCAATATACACAACTCGTTATATCAAGGAATTGTTTCTACTTCTATTATTACTGATACATATATTGTAATAGGATTCAATATAGTATAAAATATTATAATTACCAAAATACCCTTAAGTTTGATTCAGTGATTTTATTGTAAATTGGATAGATCTAAAATCAAATTAATTTTTCGAAAATATTTTGCAATATTGTCTATGTTTATGATATCTTGATTCTTGAGGGGGTGATTCGAAAATATAAATTCGAACCTGAAGCAGGAGACAATTGTAAATACGCAAGACAAGTAGCATAAATTTTGTAATCGTGAAATATAGCAGATGCTGTTTGTTATATTAAGCTAAACTTCAAGGGATTTTTTTCTAATCATCACTGAAGGGAACATCTGAAAAAAATAATATTCAATGGTTTCTTGTTCTTGTATCACATTAAATAAACTCTTGATTTGTATTTGTCATAAAATTACACCGTCAATAAGTAAAATATATATCATGGGCAGAGCCAGTAATTAGATTTCAGTTTTGCAATATTTTTTATTAAATTTCAAATAACAATGAAAATAATTTAAGCAACCAAAAACAAAGAAAATGGGAAGGTAGATCGAAAGAAAATGTAAGATAGAAATAAATTCTATGAGGGGATTTTGTGAAATCCTTTTTCTAATCAGGCTAAATCTTCAGGACAGCATTAATAATTATCCCTAGATTTAAAACGTTGGCAAGATGATTACCTCATATATAACCTCTTTCCCATACTTTGATCTCAGTAGGTCATCCGCCATCTCACAACACGCATCAATAAGTTTCTGTCGAAAAGGGACACTTAAATAATAAAAATATGTGCAAAATAAAAGGCATGTAGAAAACAATCTCTATTTTTTCCATAAGTTACAAACCTCAGCAATCCCACTGTCGACGAGCAACTCTTGCCTTCGTTTAAAAGAATCCTTCTTACCTCCCTCATTAAGCTGATCATTTGGATTTAAATCACCGTCATCGACATTTGTTTCTCCTTCAACAGTTTCACCACCATCCGATTCAGTCTGAGATATTGTCAAACTAGTCAATGTTCTACAAGGCAATAAAGATATACTCTAGCAAAATGGTATAGATAATGTTTACCTTATTTTTTAGGGATGCAATAGACAGGGTCAAAGATGTCAAATCATCGGTATTGAAATATCTGGAACAGTTAGGATGAAGAAGTTGCAGAAATGGCCGACGACCATTCTGCCAAAAACAAAAATAAGAATATAAACGGTTGATCACTAAAAGTACCCTCCAGGTTTGATCTAAATAAAAAATAGCTATCCAAATTTACATTGTTCCTATTTGAATAATACATTTATTTACCTCTTTAAAAGCAATAAAGAATTTTCAAAACCCTTGTTCCCATTTCTAAAAATATAAAGATAGCCCCTTAATATTAAATGTGAAGCAAACGACAGGTGTTGTAAATTTGAAAAGTTTGCTGTTTTTGTAATTAGGTAAATCTTAATTCTTAAATGATATATTTTTAATTTTAACACAGAAAACAAATAATAGAAGAAATATTATCCAATAAATCAACAAAATCGAGAGAAAGCTACTCCAAGCATGGTACTGGGCCTACTGGCAAGAAACTCCGAGAGGACACACTACATTTACATTTGAACTAACCTGGTCCAAAATAAGCTCCTTCAAGTTCTTTTCTAGCTCACGAATGATAATCTTCAAGAACATAAACATATAGTCAAAAGTGCCATCTAAGGGAATACAAAAGACCTAAGAGCCAATATATAATCAAGCAGACCTTTGACACGAGTTTTGTGTCATCAACAACTGAAAAAATGCAGGCGAGTACCTGAAATAGTGATTGCACAGAAATTTTGAATTTTCAAATAAAATATATAGTTATAGTTAGCCTGATTAAAAAAGTTTGATGGATAAGTTAACATTTAAGTTAAGACTGAGAAGGATAAAGGAAAATCATACCGTAGTGCCATATTGATCACGAGCTATTTTGTCTACATGTGTTTTCATACCCTTGATAATTTTCTTCCGGTCCTAAACGAATATAAATTAAAGAGAACTTTAAGAAAAATCCACTCAAAAATCAAAGGAGTGTAATAATATTAAAGAGATGTTCTATACTGTCAAAATAACTATGCAAATTTGAGCTATAAACCTTTGCACTCCCATGTCTGAGACAGAGCATACCAAGCCCGGATCCATCCTTGGTGTGGATCATTCGAACGAGAGACGGACCAGACAGTTGCTGAATAACATCTGCAGCTGACGTCTTGACAAAATAAAATAGATTAGAAATAAAGAATTGAAAAGAAAAAAAAAACAGGACATTAATAATTTGGTATATGGTACCGGGTCTGTAATGGTAAAGTATTCCATTAGTAATTTGTGTACAATGGAATGGTCTAATATCCCTTTCTCTAGGATGGGTTGAAGCACAGATGTCATGTGACGTGAGACTGATGACTTTTGTAATTGCAACCTTGTTATAACATCTACCAATCTGTAATATGATGGATCAGAGATCAGTCTATTATGACATGGAGGTGAATGACACAAAAAATATACACACAGAGTTACCCTAGGGCAGTAGGTGATGTTTCGATCTTCAATTTACAATTTCGAGTAGTTTGAACGCAGTTCTTTATATATATAATATAATTTGAAAGTTGGTAATGATGGGCCCCTCTTTTATTATTTTAAATCGAGTAATAAGGTAGTTGTGAGTGAAATAAAAAAGTAGATTAAAACTTAGGAGTATGAATATTATTGTGGCACGTCTCATAAATGAAATTATGAATATTGCTCCAGGACGGAGGGAGTATATTGTTACCTGTTGTCTTTCCCAGTGACCAAGTCCTTAAATAACTGAAACTCCGGTGAATACAGTTCCATCAGCAGAGCTTGCTTCTGGGTGGCATTTCCCAGATTATACACATGTTCAATAACTGCAAAAGCATGATATATACATTCAAGCAATCCTTGTTACAAAAACCAAGTAAAAACGTCCACAACTTTAGTCAAAAATCGAGTCTTGCACCTTTGGACACCAATATGTAGGTTAGATTCTATTAACTAGTTTTAAAAGTTCGTATACCTAGAGACCCAACCATCTGTCGAAGAAGAGCACCAACATGTCCGTGGAGAGAAGAGATAAATTCTGCTAGCTGGTCTTTGGATGCTAAAAAAACAGAACAAAAAAAACTTATTGATCTACTTAAAAAAATGCAGTTATAAGTCTATTCAAAACATAGCAAATAAAAGATTTAAAAAAAAAAGTTATGGTGTGATTCCCAATGGGATTTTCAGGAGAGGCATACCATGATCTAACATCTTAGTAACAAGATGAACTGCGTAAGTATTGGTTGCAAGAGAAATAAAGTGAGGCCGGAGCTCCTTGAACACTTCGTTCCTTTCCTCTTGTGTGCAGTGCTTAACACACTTCTGCAATGCAAGAAAAACAAACAATGAATTACAATAACTAAAAGCAATAGCGGTGCTGGGTTAACTTATGGGAGGTGATAGGGATGTAAAACCTGAAGAACACGAGACGAGACATGAGCACCCGCAATTTCAGAAGTTTTCCCCCTCATCTTCTTAAGTGCCTCACTTACCAACCTTACATGTCCCCCAAAAAAAAATGTCAATTCGAACAAACCGTCAGGAAGAATAAATCAATGCAGTCCAAAAAGTATCGATGTTAAAATTCAAACACGATCAATTTCAAATTCAGAACACACACCTTGACCTGTCTTCCTTTGGGATATTGCGACGCCTCATCTTCTCCCATAGCAAGGCAAGCTCCTGTTCTAGTGAGTAATGCTTCTTCCTCTTCATCTTCCTTGCTTCAGTAAGTTCCTGAAAAAGGATATATCAATGGAGGAACAAAACTAATCTCAGGCAGCATAATAAAACAGGGGGAAAAAAAGGTCGCACCTTTGCACGCAGACGACCTAGTTTTTTGGAGTCCTCCGTTTCCTCTTTCTTCGCAGAGGGCTTCTCGTGGTCCGATTTGAAGGGCTTTTTCGGGAATTTACTTTGAGCATTGCTCGGTTTGAACTCGGGCTTTTTGGGATTCGATGTAAATTTAGTTTTTTTGGAACTTGAAATTGGTCCATGCTGATCGGGTTTCTGGTTCGGAGCTCTCTTTCTCTTGTTCGATTCGCTGCTCTTCTTCTGTGGTTTGGCCGCCATTGATGAAGCTGAAGCTTGGGGTGTTTCGACTGGTTTGTCTGCGAGTTTGAAGCAGATCTTACATAGGTTATTTGTTGCGTGGGCTTTGTATATTTTTTGGAATAATTAATTGGGCCGATGTTTTAAGCCCAAAGGGTGGTCATCAAATTTATGTTGTCCGGCCCGTGAATGTACACTACTACCAAAAACTTTGGACTGAAAAAATGTATACTCCTACTGGAAAAAAAATTGTTACTTGAAGTACTAATTTCAATGTAGTGTATTTCAATCACAATTTAGTTTAATAATTCAATTAAAATAAAATAAATAAAAAATCATTTAAATTAATATTTTCAGGTATATAAAATAATTAATCATAGATATTATCAATATTTTTTTAAAAATATTTAAAATCTTATTAAAATTTATATTTTTTTAATAAAAAAAATCAATTCAATCAAAAGAAAATATGATAGGACCTGTTCTTTTGGACTTAATTTCAGTTCAGTTCAGTTCAGTTCGGTTCAGTTCAGTTCGTTTCAAAATAAATTAAAATAAAAAAAATAAAAAATAATTTCAATCTATAATTTTAAATTTTAAATCTAGTTACTGTTATAATATTATTAATATTTTTAAAAAATATTTAATAATTTATAAAAAATATTATTATTTTTATAAAAAAAATCAATTTTTCAGGTCGCTTAAGTTCAGTTCAGTTCAAATTGCTTAAGTTCAGTTCAATAGTTCAATTCAGTTCAGCCGATTTCAGTCCAAAAGAACCGGTTCTAAGTGTTTTTCAAACATGTGTCTTGTCATACCTCCCACATTTACATTTATGTGCTTTGGGTTCGAAGACAATGCATACAACCGCTGTACAGCCACCACGTGATGCGGTTTCAGGCCATCAGAATCGTATGAATTCCACAGTTCAATTGCAACCACAGTTAAACTCAATTTCGAATCTGGTTTTTGGCAGCGTAGGTTCTAATTTATCTCAGGGAGAAGGGTCGGTTTTACCTCAGATAAAACCTTCGAGGGTTTCGCTTAAGTTTATTAAACCGGAGATTAATAATGGTGAGGTTTTTGCGAGGCCGTCGTGGAAGGGAGTTCAAGATGGTAGGAAACGATGGGTGAATACTTTGGTTGGTTACTTTTTGGGTGATACTATAGGATTCCAGATGACTAAACGATGGGCTGAATCAATATGGCAAGGTCTTGCTGATATCAAAGCTAACCTGAACGGCTTCTTTTTCTTTACGTTCAAAACTGAATTGGACCTTATTAAGGTAGTCGAGGGAGGGCCGTGGCTTTTAAATGGTAAACCGTTGTTCTTACAACGTTGGAGGGAAGGGATGACGTTAGAGAAACAAATACATAAAGAGGCACCGGTCTGGATCAAATTGCGTAATTTACCATTAGAATATTGGAATATCGAGGGTTTGAGTACGGTGGCGAGTGCGATCGGCACTCCGCTGTACCCGGATGTGTACACCTCCTCCATGGCGCGCCTGGACTTTGCGAGAGTTTGTGTGATGATGAGGGTTGATGGTGAGTTTAAGAAACATGTTATACTCCTAAAACCTACGGCTATTGAAGGGGAGTATGATGGCTGTTGCAAAATAGATGTCGAGTATGAATGGAGGCCTCCTACGTGTAGTATTTTTGACTCGTTCGGCCACATGAATTCTACATGCCCGAGTGCTACCAAGCAGGCTACTAAACAGCCAATTATGAGGTTACAGGTTCTAATCCTTTCGGTGCTTTGAGCTGTTTAGAGGAGCAGGAGGGCATTAATTTAGGTAATTCAGAGGAATCGGGTACAAAAAATGTTGATGGAGATTCTGAGTATCAAGGGAGTATGGAGAGGGGAGATAAAGACAAGGGGATTACGGTTATTTACGAGCAGGGTCCTACAGCAGCCCTATACACGAGTGATCATGTGTAGTACGCTCTGCTGGAATGTTAGAGGCCTGAATAGGTCGGATCACCAGCGAGCTGTCCGTGATCTTATTCAGGAGCATTCTGTTAGTATCGTAGCTCTTCTGGAGACACATGTTATTGCGAGGAAATCCTCTTTTATTGCTGATAGGGTCTTCTCTTCATGGAGTCGATTTCTTGATTATGATTATGGGCCGGGAAAGCGGATTTGGGTCGGATGGGATCAGAGTTTGGTGGATGTTCAGATGGTTCATATGTCTGATCAGTGGATCCACTGTCGTGTTACGGAGCTCAGGACGGCTGTCACTCGGTTCTACACTTTTGTTTATGGCCATAACACTGTGATTGAGAGGCGAGTGTTATGGGACTTTATCCTGTCTATCTCTGAGCATTTGCAGGATACTGATTGGGTGGTGTTGGGGGATTTCAACACCATCGTGGATGAGAGTGAGGCTTTGGGAGGTAGAGCGGCTATGGGGACAGATGATGAGTTTCAGGCTTGTCTGACGGCTGCTGATTTGGTCACCCTACCGACGGTCGGACCGTGGTATACATGGCATAATCAGCAGGAGAATGACCGGAAGTGGCGACGTCTGGATAGAGTGGTGGCTAATCCTTCATGGTTAGTGCATCGTGCGGATAGCATTTATCACACTTTGCCGTCCCGAACCTCGGATCATGCACCTCTGCTTTTGGATCCGGTGACAGCTAGTCAGGGATACAAAGCGTGGTTTCGTTTCAATAACCACATTACTGATATGGAGGAATTCATCCCTCAGACGAAGAGTATTTGGGATTACCCGATTCATGGACTTCCTATGTATTCAGTAGTTAAGAAGCTTAAGCTTCTTAAGGGTGTTTTCAGGCAGATGAGGAGGAGACAGGGGCATCTTGGGGCGAATGTGACGAGGGCAAGGGAGTTCTTGCTTGCCGTCCAGACGTGTTTGAGTACTGATCCCACCTTTGAGCCTTTGCTGGAGTTGGATGGCATCTGCCGACGATTGTACGCACGGGCAATTGAGTCAGAGCAGGTTTACTTACGTCAGAGAGCGAAGACATCATGGTTACGTGATGGTGATCAGTGTACGACCTTTTTCTTCAGGAGTATAGCGGCCCGACGGGCTCGGTCGCGTATACTACAGGTCGAGACGACTACGGGGGAGCTTGTCCATGACTCATCCCAAATTAGCAGCACGATTGTGTCGTTCTTTCAGGGTCTGTTGGGCACTTCTACTCATCCGGTGGTAGGAGATTTACGACCTTTCGTGACTAGGAGATTGACAGGGGAGTTGGCAGAGCACATGATCAGGCCGGTGACAACAGCGGAGATTCAGAGCGTTCTGTTTGCTTTCGATGATGATAGAACCCCGGGTCCTGATGGATACTCCTCGGCTTTCTTCAAACAAGCTTGGCCGGTTATTAAATCTGAGAGTCTCACAGCTATTTCAAATTTCTTCCGCACCGAGAAGCTTGTTAGAGAGGTTAACTCGACGATTATTTCGCTTATTCCGAAGGTTGCTGCCTCGAAGCATCCTAAGGACTTTCGACCCATCTCGTGCTGCAATGTGTTGTACAAGGTGATATCGAAAATTATTTCGAATCGTATGAGTGCCAGTATGGCTTTATTGGTTGATAGGTCTCAGACGGCCTTCGTCCCTGGCAGACGCATTGGGGATAATATCCTCCTTGCTCAGGAGTTACTGCAGGGCTACGGGCAGAGGCGACTTCCAGCTAGATGTGTGCTGAAAGTCGATCTAATGAAGGCTTATAATACAGTTGAGTGGAGCTTTGTGCGGGCGACGTTGGAGACCATGGGATTCCATCAGGTGTTCATCGGTTGGATTATGGAGTGCCTTACTACTCCGGCCTACTCGGTGAACATCAATGGGTCGGCTGAGGGTTATTTTAGAGGTGCTCGGGGATTGAGGCAGGGGGACCCGATGTCACCCTTTCTTTTTGTCCTAGTGATGGAGGTCTTACATGGGATCTTGGAGTGGCATATTCAGGCTGAGCCGGAGTTCCAGTATCATTGGAGATGTGAGAGGACCCACACCTATATGCTGAGTTTTGCTGATGACCTACTACTTGCTTGTCACGCTGACCCTGTGTCTATCGCTACACTCAGACGGGGAGTGCAGCTTTTCTCGACTTACTCAGGTCTACATGAGAATGTAGATAAGAGTAATATATATCTCTCCCTCCAGGCACAGGATGATGTGTCGATTCTCCAGCCAGCCTTTGATTTCCCGGTCGGGACCCTTCCGGTACGTTACCTGGGAGTTCCTCTGATCTCCTCTCAGTTGAGGCTGAGGGATTGTGCCCCCCTGCTACAGAGGATTGATTCTAGACTGGGCTCTTGGACCTCTCGTACTCTATCTTATGCAGAGCGATTACAGCTGATCCGATCAGTTCTTGGTACGCTACATATCTACTGGGCCAGTGTGTTCATACTCCCCCAGGGGATAATCGAGGAGATTGAGAAGAGGCTGAGGAGATTTCTATGGTTTGGGTTGAGCAACAAGGGGTATGCCAAGGTCCGATGGGTTGATATTTGCCGCCCTGCTAGCGAGGGTGGACTGGGTATCCGTGATCTCACTTCTCAGAACCGGGCCCTTATGACCAGACACATCTGGGCTATTCTGAGTCAGGACCCGGAATACGTTTGGGTCAGTTGGATTCAGGAGAATCGACTGAGGAGACATTCCTTTTGGAGTGCTAAGATGCCGAGGTCATGCTCCTGGAGTTGGCGTCAGCTTCTTAAATTACGCCCAGCCGTGTTACCAGCTATACAGATGCGGGTCGGGGATGGATCACAGTTTTACCTTTGGAGGGACCCGTGGCATCCTATAGGTCGATTGGGAGGAGGTGTGTCAGTTGGGACCATGGCTTAGCAGGCTTCCTAGGGTTGCGTCGTTGAGTATGGTCATAGTTGATGGGGTGTGGAGGTGGCATGCAGACTTTGCGGCGGAGTTCGTTGATCTGATGGATGGATTGCCGAGTATAGATGTGAGGACAGATACAGTGCGATGGACATTGCATCGATCAGGGACCTACACCCCTGACTCGGCATATACACTTTTCCGTCCGGAGAGGCCCAGGGTGCCATGGGCTGCCCTTTTGACTGGACCTGGACGTATCCCACGACATTGTTTCATTCTTTGGATGGCTATTCGTGGTCGGCTGCCGACTAGGGATATGCGTTGGATTGGTCGGGGGGATGACTCGTGTGTGCTTTGTGGTGGGGAGAGCGTTGAGACACACTCTCACTTTTTCTTTGAGTGCCCCTTCTCACGAGATTGCTTGCGGAGACTAAAGGTGAAGGTGGGATTTCTATGGCCACGTGGTAGTTGGCATAGTGCTATATTACGGGCATCTAGTCGATTGCGTGGGAAGCACTTGATATCTTGCGCGTATCGTGGACTTCTCGCTGCTCTAATCTATTTCATTTGGCTCGAGAGGAACACGAGGATTCATGAGGCTCGTTCGGTGTCGCCTGGAGTGGTGGCCTCTCAGGCGATTTCTATTATACAGGAGAGGATCCGCTCGTTGCGACTTCCAGATTCCCTTCAGGCACGTGCGCTGAAAAGGGTATGGCATATAGCCTGGTGATTGTGTCTGTATTTTTTAGTGCTATATGTTTAGTTGGTTGGTTGGTTGGAGAGCTAGCCTGTTAGTTCGTTGATGCGGTGGGGGTTTCATTCCCTATGCGATGTACTGTATCATACACTTTTTCTTTTTTATGTGATTGACCTTTACAAAAAAAAACATAAAAAGAAAAGAAAATCATATTTAATGATTCTTAAAATGAAAAAAAAATAGCAAATTGAGAAATGTTATTCACTAAAGTTTTTGAATAATATTACTCAATAAATTATGAACACTTTTATAATTTACAAGGAAATTGTACATAATTTATTGAGACATAGACACTAGTAATTATAATAATCAAAAAATTGTAAAAACAAATATTGATATAAAAAATACTATTTTTAATAAAAATAATTGTTTCTTGATTTCTTCCTAAGATTTTTTTATTTTTTCATATTAATGTGGATACAGTTCAAAATTTAACCAATTTAGTATTTTATTTTATTTTCTTTGGAAAAAAAATTAATGAAAATTAGTCAACCATTACCACAAATCAATGGGTGAATTAACAAAAAAAATGTATTCAAAATCATAATGCACTAATTTATTTGTATTAATGATTTTTTTTATTATTATTGCAATAAAGTAGATAATACTAATAGTGAAATTAATGCACTATCAACATTTGCAAATTGAGAGATATTAATACTATGTGTAGATTTCTAATGAGAAACCCTAATATTTGAACATCAATATTGAAAACACATTTTCACTCTAGTTTACATAGTAGTTTGGAGAAGAAACAGTACAAGTGTACAACTACATTTAATATTAAAACTAAACTAAAGCCAATAATAACTAGAAGGATTAAAAAATTAAATATTTACAAGATCATCATATAAAATAGAGATAATATCAGTTTAAGTCCTATGTGTAGTTGGCAGTTTAAAATTTATAAATTGGACCATTAGTTTACGAACAAGTATTTAATTGTTTAATAGATTCTGTTAAGAATCTATTACAAACACTATACTTTTTTATCATTATATTTTGTAGTTCTAGATTCATAAAGTGGGTTAATCGTTTACGAACAAGTAGATTACTATATTAATAGTTGCACTAACTAAAACTTGTTCGAGACATAACACCTATTAGTGTCAATAGATTAATCTTGATAAAGGATTGGATTGGGTGTTAATTCATTAAAATTTTAACTGCATATCAGAATCTGTTACATACACTTTACCAAATTGGATAGTGTAGTTGGTAGTTCAAAATTCATAAATTGGACCATTACTTTACTAACAAGTATTTAGTAGTTTATTGAATAAATTTAAGAATTTATTGCAAACACTATATATTTTGTGCATATTTTGTAGTTCTAGATGGTATATGACGATTCATTTGTATGTTTAGAGATTATATTTTGTAATCATCCACACAAATTTAAGGGAGATTACTAATTGTTTAAAAAATGAAATATTTTTTTATTTTAAAATATAATTTTATTCATTTTTCATTTTGCGTTGAATCGGTTTTCGTTATTGTTTGTTTTTTTATGATGTCAAGAACCTTCATTCCGTGCAGAGGCTCCGACTATAAGGTCTGTGTCGATGAGAGACACGGGGACAGAAATGACGCCTAAACCTTCTAGAAGTGTTACCCCTGTCAGCTCAATAACCCCACTCCGAAGCCCGACCTTGTCGTTACCTTCGACACCCACTCCAATGGAGCTGTCCGAACAAGAGATGAAGCTCAAAACGAGAAGGGACTTTGTGGCCTTGGGTGTTCAGCTCGGCAAGATGAGTATTGCTGCTTGGGTGAGCAAAGACGAGAGAGAAAAGGTCATTGCCGGTGGAGAGGAAATCGAACAAATTGAGAATGTGAAACGAGCGAACGCATGGGAAGAAGCTGAGAAGTCTAAACATGCTGCCAGGTGCCGATTCTTGTTTCTTTCATTTTCTTGATTTAGTAAGAAAGGTTCCAGGAGTGAAAGTGTATGTAGCTACGTACCACAGATTTAAACGAGAAGAGATCAGAATACATGCTTGGGAGAGTCAACAAAAAGTGAGGCTTGAAGCTGAAATGAGCAAAATAGAGGTATATACACACAGATATATCTCTTGATCATAAAAGAAGTGCATGGTTGTAACTGTGGGGCTGATCAATGCGTGACTTTGCAAGCACATATTGAACATATGAGAGCAGAAGCTCATGCAAAGATGGTGAAGAAGGTGGCATTGACAAGCCAAAAATCGGAGGAAAAACGGTGTTTTTAAAATTTGTTCGGAGCCTTGATAGTCTCTTCGCGAACACCAACGTCAAGCTCAAGGAGATCGGAGTCTCTTGGTTTTTAGTTAGCAGAGTTGCGGGAGATTTTACGATCATTCGGACAGAAACAACGAACGGCAGCCCGACGGAGCTTGAGCTCGGATCGCTCCTGCGCTCCCATCCCTCAATGTGGCCTCGCTGGCCTAGACTGGTTGTTCACTAGAGAAGGGGTGAAGAAGGCAATAGAGTTGGTCATGGATGATGACAGTGAGGTTGGGAAAAAGATTAGAGAAAATCATGGTAAGTGGAGGGAGTTCATGTTGAGGGTAGGGCTTGAAGATTCTTATGTTGATGCTTTTGTTCAAAAGTTGCTGTCACTTTTGGAGCACTAGTAATGTGTGTCTGTGTGTGTTTATGTATTGCGGTATTTCTTTGTGTATCACAAGAACTTCATAAGAAAGATTCATTCTAATTATGTTTGTTATATGTAATGGATGATAATAAATCAGGTTTGGTTTCAAATATAAAAAAATCTGTTATATGCTTTGTAACAATGTCACAAGCATAATCCCTCCTCTTTTCAAATGTAGCTCAACCAACAACCAAATGAATGATTTGAATCATAAAAATCAATTGTATTATATACATTTCATGAGCATTTGATTCAAACAAACAATAAATTTAACATGCAGCAACAAAACCAATGTGATTAATTATCCTTTCCAGGTCCACCGAAGAAATTGCCCACAATCATAGTTTCGTGGCGACGAAGGCTAGTTTCGTTGTTTACATTATCCCCATTATCGGACGAAAAGAGCTGTGTAACTAACTTGTCTAAACAAATAAATTCAACAAATTCGAAACTAAAGGAGAAGAGGCGATGTCGAAACGGTGAAACTAAGTAGAACGTGGAAATAAACCGAACAATCCCCCAACTAGAACACTGGGGCTCGGTGGAGGGTCAGGCGATTGGGCTCGACGAGGTCAGCAACCTTGTGTCAAGGTGACGAGTCATCTCCACTATGGAGACATCGAATTTGATCGACGATGGAGAAACGATTAAGGATTTTTTTTCTCGCATCCACGACCTCTCTTGGCAGCCGATTTAGGATATTATTGGCCCTTGCGTACATGTTAATCAGTGCATTACTCACCGAAACAGACGATGCTTGCCATAACTTCAGTGCATTCGTAAGGATTTGCTTTCCGTGATTCGGAGAAGCTAAATTGGAAGTGACGCTTAACATGGCCGCGAGAGTGTAGCTGTTAGGAAACATGCTCGTTTCCGACCATGGATCTGAAGAGTTCCATCGCGTCATTATTGTATCCATTTTGTGCGTACCCAACGATCATAGCCGTCCACACGACCACATGACGGATTTCCAATGTGTCGAAAATCTGCCTCGCTAGATATAAATTTCCGACTTTCACGTATTCGTCTAATAAAGATGTAAATGCAATAACATAGAGCGTAGCTTTTCCATTCTCCAAAATCTTCCGCGCTATCTCAACACCATCGCATTTTGAGTACATGGAAATCAGAGGGTTCCCCACTGCCCCCGAAGTGTGAAGCTCGGTCCTAATTGTATACTCATGGATTGAGAGAAATACTACTTGTGGAGGTCCTAATTGTATACTCATGGATTGAGAGAAATACTACTTGTGGAGGTCCTAATTGTATACTCATGGATTGAGAGAAATACTACTTGTGGATTATAGTTGAAAGACCATGGCTAGTTAGTGAAAAAAATTGAAAAAAATTTAAATTTCATACCTAAGCTACTTACCAAAAAAGAATATGTTATTGATATGAAAAATCTCCCGCTAAAACGTTTAATATTTCATATGCAATAAATTATATAAAGTATGTAATAAAATCATATATAATTTATTTAATACAAAAGTTAAAAATGACTATTCAAATTTCAATACATTACCTTACTTATGATTATATTTACCTTACTTATGATTATATTAAAGATCATGGTATTTAATTATATTAATGTAATAAATTAATTACCTTTTCTAATAAAAAGCTAAACTATGATTTTTTTTTTAAAAATCTATAAACCATTCTTATTATTTTCTCTAAATTATCCTAAAATTAATTATTTTTCCTAAACGTGGCGTGAGTATTGATATAAATATGGGATAAAATACTTATAATTCATCAAATAAATACTACTACTTAGGGGTGACTATTCGGGTTCGGGTATTCGGGTTTGTACCGAAATACCGGCATCTGTTAGGGTTTTTGGGTACTCGTACCCAATAAATTTGGGTAAATGGTAGGGTTATGGAATTCATTTTAAAAAATATTGGGTATTAGAGTACCTTATTACCCGTTCGAGTATACCCGAAACACCCGATTAATTATTTAAATTAAAATAATAAATATATTGATATATTAATTAAAAATCTAAAATATTATATATATAATAAATGACATATTTTTATTATTTTTAATTATAATTTTTGTTTTTTATTGCAATTTTAAACTTTAATTGATTATTTTTTATTTTTAGTTGATGAAAATAAATCATTGAATTTGAATATTATTATTGATTTTTTTGTAAATTAAAAATTTAGGGTAATTTTGGGTACTCGATTACCGTACCCGTTTACCCGGCCCGGGTATTGGGTACCCAATTTACTAAAAAGAGTCGGATTATGGGATGAATTTTTTTGATTATTAGAGTAAGGGTACCTGAAAAATTCGAGTGAGGGTACCCGTCCGTACCGAATAGTCACCCTTACTACTACTAATAACTTTTGCGCTCGCACCCACAACCGCGCTCGTTAGTAAAAGTCCAACCATAAAAATTTTGAACTACGGAGTATTTTTTAAATTTAATTCACAATTACATTAATCCAAAAATCTAAAAATAATTTTTACTTCAAATTTATTTTCTTAATAGTACAATTTTACCTCACCTCTACTTTATTCACTACTATAGTAACTTTTTACTTTTTAATCTTAATTCGCAATTACGAGTCCACAGGTAATTTTTGTTAATCTCTGCGAAAAAAAACTCTTAATTCTTTCGAGTATATCCACAGGTAATTTTTGTTAATCTCCTGCGAAAAAAAGCTCTTAATTCTTTCGAGTATAAATTATTCTTAAAACACTGATTTATCCACGCTCAATTAAGTACTACTATAATTTGGTAATGCAAAAATTAAATCCAGGTGGATAATTTTTATAACACAAAATTTACTACTAATTTATTTTTAATTTTAAATATATAATCCAGTTGGATTCTATCACGCATTGCGCATTGTACTACCGTCGTCTCCCCAACATTCATCCCGAATCCAGAGCACTCGTAGCATTTTCCACCATCATTTTTCCCGCTATCGTTTTAAGTTCAAATCTGAGATTAAGCGACTGTACGTGTTCACTTTTTTTTTGCAGATTTTCGTCATCCATTGTTCTCGAACTAGTCATCTTCAGATTTTTGTTCATCGCTGTTGGTCTCTGAGGTAGTATTTTTTGCCGTTTTTTGTACGCTTGTTCTTCATCTTTAATTTGCAAAGTATTCAATTGATTGTTACATGAATTCATTAGTTCTGTAATTTTTGCAATCATTCCTCATTCGAGTTGTGATTTTTGATCATCCCTGTGTTCATCAATTTTTGTTGTTCATTGGTGTCGACTAGTTTTTTTTCCGTTTTTTGTTCGATCGTTCTTCGCCTTTAGTTTTGTAATTATTGCAATCATTCTTCATTCGAGTTGTGATTTTTGATCATCCCTGTGTTCAGTAATTTTTGTCATCGCGTGTTCATCGCTGTTGGTGTTACTGTCGAGTAGTTTTTTTTTTTCGTTTTTTGTTCGATAGTTCTTCGACTTTAATTTTCGAAGTATTCAATTTATTTTAGTTTTTGTAATTTTCGCAATTATTCATTACTCGATTTGATTTCGATTTCAGGGAAATGGCATCTGACGTGAATGAAGCACCATCCATGGAATTTTTCGATACTATGGAATTTTTCAGCACGATACAACACAATAACGTCCGGAATTTACCAATAGGGATATCTTTCATTCAAATTGGAACCAGTGAGTTTCAATTTCCTGTATATTTTATTAAAAATACACACAGTAGATACTTCTTTTTCACAGCGGTGCGGTGACTGTCCGGGCCGGAATTTTTCTCACGACGACCCGACCCTGGCATACTTTTATTTTTTAGGGCCCATTAATTTACAGATTAGCCCAGTACTCTAATGGGCTTTTTTTTGTAGACTACTGTTTTGCGTTCGTGGGAGCGGATTGTGCTTATTTTGCCTATGTGGTGGAAAATGGGGTTGAAGATCTCCCCGCCCCATTTTCTGCACAAGAAATTGGCGACTACATCGACAGCGTGTACCCAATACCGCTTCACTTGCAGACAAGCGAGGGGAGGAGATACGGCCATGGAGCCTACATGATGGATACCTTCGAGTATTTGGAGAAGTTTGGAGTTTGCGAGAATACAGTGGTGCCGTTCAGAGGTTTTGTCGTAAGATCTGTTGTTCCTCCCAGAAGTACAATGCGATATTATATTCGGCATTTTCAAGAAATCGACCCTGGAAGCGACTTGATTGAAATTCTTGAGTCAAGCTTAATAGCAGTAGAATTATACTGTGGAACTGAGTTTAATGAATACACTGGTGGTGTATACGATGGCCTGAAAGGTGACGAACTCATAGCATATAAGGAGCTCAAGCACCCTGTGATGCATTTCATTGTTGTGGTTGGGTGGGGGTTAGAAGATGACAAGTGTGTATTTTTGGCTAAAAATTCCTGGGGAGAGGATTGGGGAGTGAAAGGGTACTGTAAACTTTCGGAGAAATTCCTGAGAGAGTGTAATATGTACTGTTGTATGGGAGGCTATTCCAAAAGAAGGAACAACCCAAGGTGGAGAAAAAGAAGAAATGCAGGAAAAAGAAGAAATGCAGGTTATGTATTGTAAATATATTTAAGTTCTGATATTGTTTAGGAAATTTAATCCATTAATTCCAAAAATATTTTTCATGTATTGTAACAATATTGAAGTTCTGCTATTGTTTAAGAATTTTAATATAGTGATTCCAAAAATAATTTTCAGGAGGCATGGGAGGAGGCATGAGAGCACTATTTGCTACTTCAAGCAACTCAGATGTATGTAAAATTCTTTGATTTATTGTTGTTTGGACTGTTATCCATTGCCAATTTGAAAACAGATTTTTTTTACTCTTGATATTTTTATTTATGATCAACAGCTAGAATTTCTGCCTGATGGAGCTTACTTTTAGTTTATAATTGTGTATTTGTGTGTGTGTAACTAATGATTGTTTTTCTTAGATCGGAACGGATGCCATGTCCCAAGTACAATATGATAAGATATCTCATAGCATATTCACCTCCCCCGGCGTTGGCCTCAATGCGTACAATTGGAAGGTCCTCGTCAATGTTAAGCAGCAAACTCCTGACATTGCCCAGGGAGTTCATGGCCACCTCTACAAGAAATCTGCGGAAATCAGGGCCGGTGACCCGGGCCTCATGTTAGGCTACTGCACAGATGAGAATGCTGAACCGAGGCCTCTCAACCACGACCTACCCACCCAGGTTTCGCACGCCAGTGATATGGGTGAACTGCTCTTTTTTGTGGACACGTACACGAAGGGTACTATTCCGGGTAAGGATATTAAGGAGTACTATTTTACTTTCGGTAAAAAATAGTCAAAAAATTGATTCTTATGGGACTTCTACTGCCCTATTTTTTTCAATACAACATTGTGACTGAAGGACCAAAAAGTGTTTAAATGTTTACAACATTTGTGACTGAGAATAAACCTAGTTTTGGTAACAATTTCTTTCACTGACTTCCCCTGAATCAACAGGTCTTGAATTATCTCTCTGTGTAAAGCTGCTTCACACTAGAATGGGCTCCATTGCTAACTGCATATCATCGAAGGAATGGGCTTCATTGCGGCCCAAGACGCACAGTGGGAACATATCTTTGAAGAAGAGCACATTTGTGGATACAATATCTGCCGATTTGAAGACTTCGCTGGACCAGTCACCAAGGCAGCAGATTGTGAGGATGAACCTGCCGAATATGGTTCGTTGATCATCATTTGCTAACTGTACATTTTGAATTGTGAAAGGCTTTTTTTCTACTTTATCTTATGTAGTCTCTCTTCTAACCAAGAGTAACGGTTCTCGGAACACTCAATTTGTTGTGCTTTTACTTTAAAATTCTTAGGGCACGGTTGGATAAGAATGTTTGCTAGGCATTTTTCCATTCTTCTATACAATAGTGATGGACTGATGGAATACGGTGAGGGGAAACAATGACATTAGAGAACGTGTTTGAAAAGTGATGAAAATGTAATGGTGAAAGTTGACTCTATCGGGATATAATCTTACACAACTGTTACCACCTGAACTTCTTACATTCTCTTTGCGACTTTTATCAAGTTTTATCTTGAGAATCCTGAATATGAAGAATTATGCAGAACTTAGTAGCTTTCTTGAGTACTAAATTAAGGTGGTCATATGAGTTAAATGGTGATAAGTACAAAGCGGGAATATCTAGTACAGTATATAGTAGTGTTTAACCTGAATCCTTACTGTGTAAAACTAAATTGATCGCAAATGTTTGTAATTTACTAATTATAAGATCCAGTCGTTTAGAAGATTATGATATCTATGATAGGTGACTTGTGGCACTAAGAGCATAAACCTTAGAACCAAAAGCAATGGAAAAGTAAACGATTGGATCGCTGCAATCAATGATGCTGCTCTTCGACCACCTGAAGGTTGGTGTCACCCCCATCGCTTTGGCTCTTTTGCTCCCCCTCGGGGTCTTCCTGAAGATAGTAGTCAAGCTCAGTGGTTTGTAGATGGCCGTGCTGCATTTGAGGCTATTAGAGTACTTAGATATCCTGACCATTTTCCCTCTGGAGTTTATCTGTGGTAAGTTTTCTATCATTGGTAGTATTACATCTTTTTTTCTTTTCTTTTGATTGCTTTTGCCATTCAAACTGATTTTGCTCAATGCCACTATCGTTTATGTTGTGTATAGGTCCCACCATGAGAAACTTGTCATTGTGGATCACCAAATATGTTTTATTGGAGGACTTGATCTTTGTTTTGGTCGTTATGACTCTGGTTATCATAGAGTGGGTGATCATCCATCTCAAATATGGCCAGGCAAGGATTATTACAGTCCAAGGTACTTTCTAACTTTGTACTGCTTGACGATTGTACTTTAAGAATTTGATCTACTGTGTAAGTATGTATGTAAACAACTAACAGTAAGTGGGGGTAATAATCTTTCTGATGAAACACAAAATCAGTTTCTGATTTTTAGCTTCTTATCAATGTTGGTGTACTTCAAAATTTTGAGTCAGGACTTTGTTTGGTGAATTATCTTCCCATGTGAGTCACGGCAGCTCAGAAGCATCAGATAAAGAATGGTGGGAAATACAAGAAAGTGGTGGTCAAGTTGTTTCGGCTGATGAGATCGGGCAGGTTGGTCCTCGTGTTTCATGTCGCTCTCAGGTTATGTACTGCCATCCAATTTGAAGTTTTCGTCATGCTATTCACAAACAAATGTTGCCTGCTAGTTTGCATGTACAGTTTAAATTCCCTGTGTGTCTGTTTTCCTTTCATTTTTATTATTCAAGTCTAAGGTCTGACAAAATAAGGACACTTGTTATTATATTATTCAACCTTTCCTCGGAAATAAATGGAAATGTGTAGTGAAAATATTTACATTGGGCAACTGAGAGAAACAGGATAGGATCAATCCAGTTAATTTGCTAGATCAAGCAGAAGTATGCAAATTGTATGTGATCCTACCAAGAAATGTAATTAATATTAGATACATAATAATTTGGCTTATCTCTCTATTATATAAAACAGGCTTGCATGGGATTAGTGTGAAATATCCGCTGATTTTATCCTCGCAGTTCTTGAATTATAAATTTTAAATTGTCGCTAGTTATTATTCTGACTTTTTTTTAATTTGTTTCAGAATCAATTCTTCATTTCTGGTCTATCAAGTGAAGATCTTGTTCAGAATCGTGTTTTAGATGCAATATACAAGCGTATTATGCGTGCACACCATGAGAATAAGTGTTTCAGGGTTATTATTGTCATACCTCTTCTACCCGGGTTTCAGGTAAACATTCGCTTTTTTTTACTTCTATATTGAAGGTAACCATTTCCTGTTGTAGAACATTGTCAATGTTCTTACCCTGTTGGTTTTAACAGGGTGTCGAAGACGATTCTGGTGCTGCTTCTGTAAGAGCTATCATGCATTGGCAATATCGGACCATAAGCAGAGGAAATAATTCAATACTGAATAATCTTAATAACCTTGTTGGCCCTAGAATGTTCGAGTTCATATCCTTTTACGGTCTGAGAGGCTATGGAAAACTTTATGATGATGGTCCTGTCGCCACTATTCAGGTTTATATGCAATTTTCTTTTGTGCGCAACTGCTCTTCCATGATCATGGATTTTTATAATTCTTGAATTATATAGAACTTCTTTCATTTTCCTTCAACCATGGCATGAAAATTTTCTTGATAGTCAATCAAGTCGTCTTCATTCCATTAGTGACTCTTTCACACGGACCTTTTTTTCTCTGGAATGTTAACTGTACTAAATTTAAATATTTGCTTACTATATATGTTGGGAGGTGATGACTGATGAGACACATTCTGTACTATGAAAAAACAAATTGCATTTTCGATTCATTGGGAAAACATGAGGTGATTTCAAATATGTCGGTGTTATTATAAGGTCTTGAACCTTTTTCTCATGTCTCTCTGATTTTCCGATGCATATAACAACAAAGTTTCTCACACATATTGTAATATTCTCAATCACTCCCCATCCCACCCGTCCAAATGACCATGAAAATCTAAAAGTTTTGCTTATCATTTGTTTGTGTCGGTATACCTTAATTGGATTGTGTGAATGGAGACATTGACGTTAGTGTATCACCTCAGATAAATGTTCATAGCAAGATCATGATTGATGATGATCACACTACGCTGATTGGCTCTGCTAATATTAACGACTGAAGTTTGCTTGGATCTAGAGACTCTGAGGTATGATATTAAACTCTTTACTGAAACTACTTTTTTTTTCTAAATAGAAAAACAAGATAAAAACACATCAATTCCTAGCAAAAGATAGTGAGATCTATGTGTTTGAAATTTCCCATTACCATCGCAATTGATCTTTGGTTTAGAGTTGTGCTACCTGCAATCTTGTAGGATCAAATAATCTATGATACCTAATGTTGCTGACTGTACAGTTTTGTAAAATCTCATGAAATTGTCCTGAATTATTGCCACTTGATAGTTTGACCTTTTCCAACCTGACCTGACTGTAGCCTTTAACCTCTGTATTGATCTTGTAATAAAGATCTGCCTCGTAATATTTATCAGCACATGACAACTCACAAATTAAAATAATTTGCAAATATTGGGTACAGTTTTTTGCAAATTGTAACTGGTTTGAAAATTTCAGTTTGGAGCACTAATCGAGGACAGCAAATTTGTCAATATATGGATAGCGGGGAAGCCTTGTAGAGCTGGGAAATTCGCATTGAGTCGGTGCCTTTCTCTATGGTCTGTACACATTGGTCTTCATGCCGGAGAGGTTAGATTAAATGTTTTCTACAATCCGGCTCATTTGATCACCAATGTGCAAATAAATTTAAAATGAATTCTCGTAATGAATTTAAAATGAATTCTTGTAATGTTTTTACACATCTTAACTGTTCTAGGTTGATCGAATAATAGACACTGTGGCTGATTCAACGTACAATGATATATGGATGGCAACTGCAAAGGTGAGGGTTACATTATGCAGCTCTGATTTCAAACATCCATTTTCTTTGGCGTGCAATACTAATTCTATTAAAAACGTTGAAAAACACGCATGAAATTTTAATATTTGCTTACTATATGTTGGGAGGTGATGACTGATGAGCCACAATATGTAGTATAATAAAAATTATATTTTCGATTCATTGGGAAAACATGAGGTGATTTCAAATGTCGGTGGTATTATCAGGACTTGGACCTTTTTCTCATGTATCTCTGCTTTTCTAATGCATATATCAACACACAGTTCTCAGACATGTTGTAATATTCCCCCTCACTGTCCACCCTACCCGTCCAAAAGACAGAAAATCTAAAACTTTTGCTTATCATTTGTTTGTGTCATTATACCTTAATTGGATTGTGTGGATGGAGACACTAATGTTAGTGTATTACATTAGATATTTGTTCATAGCAAGATCATGATTGTTGATGGCCACACTATGCTGATTGCCTCTGCCAATATTAACGACCGAAGTTTGCTTGGATTTATGTACTCTGAGGTATGTATGATATTAAACTTTTACTGAAAAAACTTATTTAATAGTAAGAAAAACAAGCGAAAAACACATCAATTCCTAGCAAATGATAGTGGAGTCTGTGTTTGAGAATTCCCATTACCATCGCAATTGATAGTTTAGAGTCGTGCTATTTGCAATCTTCTTGGATCAATTTATCTATGGTACCCTCTTTTAATGATAATGTTGCTGTTATTACAATGTAGTATTAAGCTATTTCCATTTTCCCAGTGAAATAATAGTTTTAAATAGCAGATGCTGGGCTGTTTACTGCACATTTTCTAAATCTCACGAAAGTGTCCTGAATTACACCAACTTGATAGTTTTTGTCCTTTTCCAACCTTACCTGACTGCGGCGTGCGTGACACAGGACCTCGAGAGCAAGGTCGCATGCGAGACCAACATGGTCATGGTCTTTGAAGAGATCACCACCAAGGCTCAGGTAGACTATGAGAAGATTGACCGCAGCACTTGCAGGAGCATTGGATTCACCTCCCCCGTTGTCGACCTCCTTGATACGGACAATTGGAAGGTCCTCGTCAAAGCTGAGCAGCAATCACCTGAGGAAATCGGGGCTGGTGACCCGGGCCACTGATGCGAAGGTTTGTATTTTTTAATTTAATCTTATTAATGTCTCTGATATAAATTCTAGCTGATGGAGCTGTTAACTGGGCTTACTCATAGTTCATAATTTGTGTTTCTGTGTGTGGTTATTGGAACTAATGTTTTTTTCTTTCTTTTTCAGATCGAAACGGAAACGAACACCTTTCTCTTTACCTCTGAGTCCGTCAACGAGATCCACCCAGACAAGCTCTGCGACCAGGTCTCCTACGCCATCGTTGATGCCTGCTTGGCACAGGACCCAGAGAGCAAATAAAGAAACTGGAAAATGCTGTTGCCTGACTTTGAATGAAGAAGCTTTGGTTCAAGCAAAATACCACTCATTTGCTTGCTAGAGATGCTGGACAGTTTTTTTTACCACTAGTAGTAGTAGTACTCATTAAGTGCAAAAAAAAAGCAGTACTGTACGTGAAACATGAAAAGCACAGGCAGGCAGGCTAACTACTGTCTCACATTTAGCTCCTTGATTGTGGTCAAGGACGCAAAACCCACACACCACATGTGCACAAAATCCAAAAACTTGCAGGCTCGATCTATTACCTTTTTTCAATTCTAAAATAGGTGTTTGTGTCGTACGTTTTAAACGCCTCATCCGGTGTTCGAAAAACATGAAAATAATTTCCAATTTGATTAATTGAGTAAAAACAAAGTCAAATTACATATACTAAAAGCATAATTGCTAAATAGTCCCTCAAGACTTTATGAATTATAGAATAGGCAACTATTAAAAAACAATTTATGCAGCAGCACTTTGATGTATTCCGGAGCTCTGATAAATGCTGTAGGTCTCTCCACAACCAAGACAATTAATCAACAAAAAATATAAAAAAAAATCTAACAATTTATTGTTTAGAAAAATTATGATTTTAAAATTTTCTTATATAATTAAATAAAAAAAAGTTAATTAACATGAAAAGATTATTTTAAATAAGGGTGTGCCAATTAAAAAACAGAAGTCTAAATATTCGCACCTGTCGTTTTTTTTGGTTGTCTTTCACAACTCTTTCCTAATGAATACTGAGTTGGCAATAGAAGCCCAATAGATGAAATAGAGTGGGCTTGGCCCATTAACATGTTAGTAGGTTAGGGCACGGACTCATTAATGGATTTTGGGGTATATAATGTCGATGTGTTCATAACTGCCGCTGCTTTTGCTGCGAGAGAGAGAGAGAGAGACTACCACGACGACGATGCCTATCGTGACAGAGATTGACGGCGGCTTGATTCGATCTCATGGTAGTCCCCGTCGCAAGATCAAGGATCTCAACCTCGATGTATGCTCTAACAAATTAATCAATTTATTATTAATTAAAATCACGCGTACTTGTTGTTTAATTAATTTATGTTGATAAATAATTCACTGTTATATTTACTCCTCTCACTGTGATCGATCGATGGATCTAGATTTTCGATGCTGATGAAGGAACCACGCGTACCTACACGTGTGAACCTTACCCTAAGATGCACAAAAATTTTAAGACGATGAGCCATCGTTTAGCACGCGAGGCATTGAAGACATTAGGGGATCATTATGTAAGTTGATTCGATGTTCGTTGATTGTTTTCTTGTAGATCATCTATCATTTTAATTATTATTATCGTGCATAATTGATTATCATCGATTCATTCATTTATTTGTTGATTAATTGTTAGGGTGGACTATATAAGATCAAGTCTGTGGAGAAGGCCGCCATTAACACACACCTTGAGTATTACATCACCTTCACTGCCACCAAATATGATGGTGATAATGACAAGGTTGGCCAGACAAAGAACATTCGTGCTATCGTCTCAAGCCGCGGAGTACGTTCCTTCGTCCTATTTGTAAGGATTATCCCAAGCACCCCAAAGTCTACCTAATCAGTCATATATATATATATCCCTTCGAGCTACCTGCAGATCAAGGTATACATATATACTTGCATTTTGTTAATTCTAGCGATTGATTGATCGATCTCTCATGTTTATTTATTTAGCTCTCGTATATATGTTGGTGCTTATTCAGATCGTATGCAACTCTTGTTGTCCTTCAATTCAATTCATCATCTTGTTGCTGAATACTTAAATGGAATTCCCAAATAGTACTTACATTAATTCATGATCATTTTTAGGACTTCTGTCTTTGTTAGTCTACATAAACAAATCGAGTTCATATACTTATTTGATATTCTTTGTTTTTTAACGATCAGTTAATTTGTTGGCTTTCTATGTATAATGCATTATTATCTTTCAGTTTCTTTATCACTTGAGTCTGGATAGTTCTAACTTCAAAATGGACTGCTTTCATGGTCTACTTCTAATGTACATAAGCTAGGAACTTGGGAACACCCAAATTACCTTTAAAAGTGATATGCATTCCTCTCTGTAACTTAGAGGGTTCAGAAATCCTAAAATAACTAATTTAACAGTGTTTGTTAGATTTTCCCAAACACTTTGTCCTGCTTTCTATAGAGGAATTAATAATAGTGCTTAAGATTATTGGCTGGCCTACATACCTATTTGGACTGTTTTATGTCATGATGATGGTATGGCTAAATAATCAAGCTGACTTATCGTTTTTTTTTAACTAGTGTTTAGGCTGGACTTTCATTGGTGGTCTTTTTCCATTTCAATTAAGTTTGCAAAATTCAGAGGGACCCTTGGCTACCTCCTTCTAAATGATGCGAAAATTAAGGGCCTTTGAATTCTTGAAAGTACCTTTTCTTAGATGATCCAATGATGCACCCCTAGGAGAGAATGGAAAATGAATTATCTCATTTTTTTTTTAATTTCTTGATTCTCAGCTTTATCAGTTTTGTAAGTAAAAGGGTATTTTTACTTGAACTATCATTTGGTGAGGACCTTTACATTGTGTTTTTTTTTCTCTTGTTAACTTACCTTAAGTAGTGTTGTGAGGTTTTATCTATGTTTTTATTTTTCAAGTTTAAACTCTTTGGGTATTTTTACTTGAACTATCATTTGGTGAGGACCTTTACATTGTTTTTTTTTCTCTTGTTAACTTACCTTTCGTAGTGTTGTGAGGTTTTATCTATGTTTTTATTTTTCAAGTTTAAATTTTTTGGTCTAACTATCATTTTTTTTATTAATGCAGACTTGAATGTTTGGAGTAAGAACGAAAGGCATTTAGTTATGCAGGTGCTATGATGTAATAAGTCTTTCAAACTTGTTGAACCTGTTTTTTTCTTTTGAATGATGACTTTGCTATGTAAATTGTTTTCTTATGAATGATGACTGCTATGTAAATTGTTCTTGCTCTTAAGTTTTACTATTATCTTTTAATCAATCAAAATTCAAGTTATCTTTTTTTTATTTTCAACACTAATATAATACAAGTTATCTTTTTTCTTGCTCCGTAAAAAAAATATTTTTTAAATATGTGCATTTTTTAGTATGCCTATCTTTAAGTCTGTTTATTTAAGTAGAGTTCTATTAGACCAAAGTTTCAATTTTGATACTTTTTTTAATATACAATAAAACTAAATCTCACTATTAAATAATAGTAATAAAAACCTAGTTTTTATTCTACTACAAGGTAACTTTTTTTTTAACTTGCAAGTCGGCAAATCAATATCTGACCATATTAACAAAAATCAAAACAGGTGGGTGGAACTTGATCGGAAAATAAAAATTGTCGATTTGTGCATGTAGTGAACGTTTTTATTTATTTTTCAAAAATAATCTTAGACCGATCAAATCAATTCAGATGTGGATTAACTTTGTTGGAGCAAATTCGTATTGAAGAGACGCTACGAACAATAGTTTAAGAATTCTCATCTGATGTCAGCAGTTTAAGAATTCTCATCTGGCCAGCATTACTAAACTCACATCTTAGCATTTACAAACTAATAGCGAGCAATATGCCAATTTGTTCTTGTTTACAAGGGTGACATCATACCTAGTGACCCAACAACCAACATGTCCATGGCCACTTTATTCAAGTTTACAAGGGTGCATGATCTAACATCTTAGTAACAAGATGATGTACTGCACTAGTATTGGTTGCAAGAGGAATAAAGTTTCTGGTTCGGAGCTCTCTTCCTCTTGTTCGCTGCTCTTCTTCTGTGGTTTGGGCGTTTGGCCGCCATTGATGAGGCTGAAGTGATATTCATGTTTTTGTGCCGTTTTTCCTTGTTCTTTTGTGTGTGAGTGTGTCGTGTTTAGTTGTTTATTGGTGTATTCTTCGTGGCATTGGTATGTTTATTGCGTTTGTTGAGTGTGCAGGTATTCGAGCTTGCATGTGTCGAAAAGGACGAAGGAAGGAGCTCAAACGAGTCGAGTCGAGGCAAAGCAGGAGCAGCCAAGACCATGCGCCCGCCTGAGGAGCCAAGCGCTCGCATGCCCAAAACTGAGGCTCTGACAACCTCACCAAGCGACCGCCTCCCCTTCAGGCGACCGCTTCCTCCCTGACGCAGGCGCTCGCCAGCCTCCCAAGCGGTCGCCCAACTTCAGAGAGCTAGAATTCTGACCAGGCGCCCGCTTCCCTTGCAGGCGTTCGCCTGCCGCCTGATGCGAGCGATCGCCTCCCCTCCTCAGGCGGTCGCTTGGCCCCTTTTTCTGGAGTTGACCCGCGTTTTGACCTCCGTTTGTCGAGACTATTTATTAGGTTTTGAACCTAGGTTTTAAACACACTTTTTTCCAGACTTTGATTCCGCTACTTTGAGAAGACTTGGAACTCGTTCGCTTAGGGTTTGATTGCGCTTTTCATCTTAGATTCTTCTTGTAATCGAATTCGGCAAAAGTTGGATAGCCTCCGACGGGTGCCCATGATTGCTCTTGGATTTTAATCATCGTGAGACTTTTTACTTTTCTTCGTTTCGTCTTCAATTATTTCTTTTACTCGTTCGTTGATTCGTCCTTTTACTTTTCAATTTGCGTTCATGAATTCTACTTTTCTAAAGTCCAATTATTCTTTGATTAAAAAGTATGAGTAGCTATTCTTTCATTCACATAATGTTTTAGGTATTTGATAACTCATGCATGATTTTGTAATTACTTTTAGATAATAAAAGAAGACAATATTTTAATTATGAATTAATTTATTTTAATATTAAAAAATATTTCATTTAATAAATATATAATTCAATAAATATAATAGTTAGATTTATACATTGAATTTATATTATACATAAATATATTATGTAGCAATGAATATACATTAATCTTAATTATTTATTTTAAATATATTGTACTTAAATTTAGTGAATTTAAAATATCTCTCTTTTAATTAATATTTTAATTATTTATTTTAAATACATTATACTTGCATTTACTGAATTTAAAAACATCTCTCTTTTAAATAATAAATATTAATTTATCAATATATTTATACATTTTTAAATGATAAAATTCTTGCTCACAAGTTTTAATTTATAGTGATTTTATTGTATTTTTCATGACAACAATATATTGTGTTATAAAAACAAATACTCATTCTTTAGTTATAGGTACATGTGGTCAACGTTAATTTTTTTGTCTATATTTCTGAGACAGAGAGTACTGTTTTTTTAGTTATTGTATTTTTGTGTATTGTTTATCATATTTATTGGATTAACAAAAAAAGTCAACGTTGATCAGTTTTGCCGGGACAACGAGAGTACTGCTTTTGGTAAGTGGGTTATCGTTGAATTTTTAATTTTTTTTAATACTATGGAAGTATCAATTTGAATTCATCGCATCTCAATTCCAATTCGAGGACTTCAAAGACTTCAAAAATCACGATAATTTCATCCAAAACATTGTGGACGATAGGGTTGTCAATATAATGTAGGGCCGGACCGGTCAAATACAGGTTGTCCGCCGGCCCAAAATAACTGAGCTCCGACAATTACGTACAATACTCATGTTCTGTGATGTTCGAAGATTTTATCTATGCTACACCAAATGGAGTACATTATGTATATCTTGACAGTAAATTTACTATTATTATATTAAATACACACTCAACATGTATGGTGTATATATCTACGGTTAATATGTCATCGAGAGTACTCTCGATATAGCATCTCATATACCTCTGCCGAGAATTGGAAGATTCTCAGCATGCGATAATTAGACGAATATTGACAAAAACAATGAATTGTGATTGATAAAGCAAAAAAAACTATGGATGGAATATTGAAAAGACTATGAATTAATGTTATTAAATCATTTAATAAAGTAAAAATGATATTTAATATAAAAATAATTAGAAAAACTAAAAAGACTTATAATATGATAATATGAATAGAAAGGAGTAGTCGTTGGAGATTTTCAACGTGTTATAATTAGTCGAATATTGACTTTATTGAGTATGTTGCAATGTCAGATATGAGGGGAATAATAAATTACTACTATACTACTACTATTACTATAATAAATTGGATGAAGTTAGGTACTTACCTAATCAATCTCTTATGGAGTTTTTTTGGAAATTAATTATTAAAAGTTATGTGAGATTGAGAATTTGAGATAGTACTGAATAAGTATACGATACTCTCCAATTCTTTAAAGTTTACATAGTAAAACTTGCAGGTAAATTAAAAAAAAAAAATTTTTTATTTGTTAAATAGTAAAAAGTAGAGGTATAATAAGTATATATTATATATTGTGTAATAATGAATAAATTAAGTATAAAAGTAATGATATTTATGTGAGTATTGTAATAATAAAGTTATAATTCTTTATTTATTTATGAGTGTAAAATACAAACTTTTATAAATTATCCAAAAAAAACAAAAAGTGTTCAAACTGTTAAAAATATACGTATAACTTTAATATATTAACTTAATAGTTTCAACTTTTTGTTAAAGTTTGAAATACGTACATGTTAATAAAAACAATAAAAAGTAGTTAATTTAGTGAAATTCATCGAGTAATTTCATGTTATCTACACAATGTCTTCTCCTCCTTACAACTTCATCTCAAAAGCTCTTTTTTCTTTTTCTCCATCCCCTACTAACCTTTCTTTTTATGTCGATTATGTCGACAACCGCCTCCGACGACGATAATTTTGATCTCCGATGATCGATTCATGGCATCCGAATGCGAATTCCAGGATCTCAAGGACTTCAAAAACCACAATAATTTCGTCCAAAACGCGATGTACGTCTGTGGATGATATTGTTAAATAACTTATTAATTATTAAATAACTTATTATTGATCATCTCATATTTCCAGCTCTTCCTTCTCCTTCTTCTTCTTCTTCTTACGACGATCACCTCGGGCGATGAGTTCATCGACAACGATAGGCTCGTCACCGTTAGGTGCCAAAAGAATGATTCCAAAAGTCTCTGAAAATTACACCCGAAACGTGGATTACGTTGTAGCTCATATTATTAATATATCAAAGGAAGATCATGGCTTCAAGAATGAAATGTATTCTTCAAACGAAAGCAGTACTGATACAGTTTACAGCCTCGTTCGATCAATATTGTCGCGGTGACCTTACGGATGCAAACTGCTCGACTTGTCTTTCCAATATCGCCTCGATCAATATGAGCGCCTTTTGTCCCGACAACAATTATACCAAGGGAGCTTTGGTTGTGCGCGAGAAATGTTTATTCAAGTACTCGGATCAAGATTTCTTCGGAAAACTCGACGTCGAGCTTGATCAAAGTTTCTCTCCCTTTTGCAGCTTCGACTATAATGTCAACAATGGGACGGATCAGGTAAAATATTTATTAGATTCACTTATGACTTCATAAGGAGACAAATTCTACGAAGAAGATGTATGCCATAGGGTCTAATACGACAACCAATATTGGAACCGTGGAAGCCATAGCCGAGTGCCGGAGAGATCTGGCTGTGGCTGATTGCAACAACTGTCTTACTAATGCTACAACGAATCTTGTAGACAACTGCCACAGAAAAACTGCAGGCAAATATTTTCTGGCGAGTTGCAACGTCAGATTTGCGTGGAATGGGTCTAATGTTAACAATTAATTAAAGTATGCTATGTGATGTTGTGTTATCGTTTTTAATTACAGAATAAATAAGTCTACTGGTTAATTTTCCTTTTCACTTCAAGTCTTCATGTAATATTACAATATACTGTACGATCTTTCACCTATTTGATTATAAGAAAATAAATTTTAATTATTGTCTACAATTTATTTATTTTAGTTATTGATTATGTCAAAAATTAGAGACAATTTAAATGTTAGTTAGCTTATTTATTATATATATACACTACAAATATTTTTATCAGACCGCGATTTAATACATTTATTATAAATTAAAAAAATAATGTAAAAAATTAAACCTTATTTATTTATTAATGATTAATATTTTTTTTGAAAAATTATGATATTTTATCATTAAGATTTAGATTAACTTTTTTTGTCATGCCTTATTTTTATATTTATTTAATTTATAATTAATAATCACTTAAAATTATTGTAAGACACTATGTCTATAATTGTTTTTAAATGTATTTCAAATCACATAATATTAATTCCTTTAATACACTTTAAAAGTGTGTTAACTTTTAAATAACATACTACATATAAATTATTTTTAAATACTTTAAAATGCTTATAAAATATTTCAAATTACCTTAAAATATTTTAAAATAAATATTACATGAATAAAAAACATTTTAAACATTTTAAAGTGTATTATAATAATTATTATATGTCATTTGAAATATTTTTTAATTTTTGTGAAGTGTTTTAACAATAATTTTAAAGGGATATGAAATATTTTTGGAACATTTAAAAGTAATATAAAATCATTTTAAAATCATTTAAATGTATGTTAAATTATTTAAGAAAACATCAAATTATTTTTAATTTATTTTAAATCATTTAGAAATTATTTTTAATTTATTTTAAATCATTCAGAAATTATTTTTAATTTATTTTAAGACACCTTCAAATGTTTAAAAAGTATTTTTATCATGCCTTAGTTTTATCTTTATTTTATTTTATTTTAATTAAATGAGTAATGTGTTTCAGTGTTTGTGTATCACGCCAAGTTTGAAATATGGTGCGAGAGTGAGAAGACTTGTAAAATTCAACTAAGCTCTTATAAATATTTTCAACTTTTGTGGAAGGGAACGTATATTTATTAAATAAAACATAAAATTTTATAATTTTTTTTTAATAAGCTCATCCAATAAGTCTAAATTTAGTCAAACATTACTTGCATGCTTATTGAACTCTTATGTTAATTTGATTATAAATTCTTAACCAATCAACGGATATGTTGTACTCCGTACAATATTACTTCCTTATTCAAATTAAATAACAAAATAAAAATAAAAAAAATGGTTTACCTTAAGAAATTCATCTAATCCTATATATTTACAGCTCCTTTTTCTTCACTTGCTAATTACTACTCATCCTAAATTAATAGTCTTTTTTCCTTTGTAATTAAGTGTGAATATTGGTCTGAGACTGAACCGAAAGAGTATAATATCATACTCATCGTTCTTCTTCACTTACTAATTATAAGTGTTGAGAATATAGCCGAAAAAACGCGAGCTCCGACGATAATATCATTCTCTCTTCTAACGCCAATCACCTCCGGCGATGAGTTCATCGATAACGATAGGCTCGTCACCATTAGGTGCCAAAAGAATAATGATTCCAAAGTCGATCTGAAAATTACCTCCAAAACTTAGCTCATATTAATACAACCAATTACGAATCAAAGCTGCGGTAAAAAACTGCAGGCAAATATTTTCTAGCGACTATTTGCAACCTCAGATTTACGTGGAATGGGAGTTATATATTGTATTAATTAATTATCCTTTCACTTCATGTAATACTACAATATATGTGTTTCAGCTATTAATTAAAGTAAATAAATTTTATTATTGTCCAATTTTATTTTATTTTTGAATATTTATTTTATTTTATTTTTATCATGCCTTATTTTTTAATCTTTATTTAATTTATAAATATTTTACAACACTTTAATTGTTTTTAAATGTATTTCAAATCACATAATAATTAATTTAATATACTTTAAAATGTTTACAAAGTATTTTAAATCACCTTAAAATATTTTCGCCGCATATAAAATAATAAAAAAAAATTAGATTACAAGGATAATATCAATTTATGTCCTCTTCAATAAGTCGATTTTCTAAATTGTCATTCAATTTTTTTTAACAAAAAAAAATATCCGAGAAATTTTGTGGAAAAAATGAAGCATTAACCTGAGTTCCAACACGGGACACTATTTAATAAACACTATTTAATAAATATAATGCCACTTAAGCTTTGCAACGTGGTGTATGTATGAACAATATCACTAGCAAAGCACCAAAAGAAGACGGGTTCAAGTTCGGCATCGCTCAGAGTCGAGGTGACAGGATGCGAGTTGTTCAACGTCTCTTAACAATGCTCCGCAGTCAACATGAACATGAGTATCTTTTAAATTTTATTTTTTTATTTTAAAATACAATTTTAAATACTTTTTTTATATATTTTTTTAATTTTACTCACAATTATCTTAATTTTTAACTTAAAAATATATTTTTACTTTTTATTTTTTAATTGAAAAATTAAAAATTAATATTTTTTTAATCTAAGTATCGATCAACCAACACATTATTTGTTGTGACAGAAGTAGTATTCCTTTCATTTCATAAAAATAAGTAAACTGATTTGTATATGCTAAAGAACTAACTTATTTATCTGAAATAAGAACAAATCCTGCTTTTACTTGGTGGATTGTCGATTTGTCGTTGAATTTTTAGGATTTTTTAATACTATGAAATCATATCAATTTGAATTTTTAAAATTTTAGAAAAGTAATGATATATTAAAAAATTTAAAAGTTTTAAAATGTTTATAATAACAGTTTATAGATTTTATTAGATTCTCTTATAATAAATAAATTTCAATTCACTGTTCAAATTTTTAAATAAATTTTTACATATTCCCTCGAATAACTCTGAAAACAAAATATTGACAAAAACTCTCCTTCCTCTTTTGACAAAAGTATTAACTATTTGATGTTAATTAATTACATGAATTTCTCAAGGATGATTCACTTTCTTTTTAATTAAAAAAAAAATACAGTATGACTCTATGCTATGAGTCACGTTTTATTCGGTTCAAAAACAATACAACCATACTATGTTGACAATAGAAGCCCAAAAAATCAAATGGAGTGGGCTGAACTCGCTTGGCCCATTAACATGTAAATGGATTGGGCCGGGTATATAAACTTTACTATATTCAATCTCGTGTTTTATTTTATAACTGCCGTTGCTTCTAGAGAGAGACGATGATCCCTATCGTGACTGAGATTGACGGCGGCTTGATTCGATCTCAGGGTCGTCCCCGTCGCAAGATCGAGGATCTGAACCTCGATGTAAGCTAACAATTAATTAATTAATGTTTGATAAATAATAACTCCTGTGATCGATCGATCTAGGCTTTCGATGTTGATGAAGGAACCGGTGATACCTACACGTGTAAAACTTACCCTAAGATGCATAAAAATTTTAAAAAGGTTAGCCATCGTTTAGCACGCATGGCATTGAAGACATATCAGGATTACTATGTAAGTGGAGTTGATCCTTAATTTTGTCGTAGATCATCCATCATTTTAATTATTTAATTAATCGATGATTATCGATTAAATATTTGTTTATTTGTTGATTAAATATTAGGGTGGTGGAGTATATAAGATCAAGTCTGTTGAGAAGGCCGCCATTAACACACGCCTCGAGTATTACATCATCTTCACTGCCACTAAATATGATGACGATGACGATGAGGTTGGCGAGAAAAAGAACATTCATGCTATCGTCTCAAGCCGTGGAGTACGTTCCTTCGTCCTATATGTCCGAATTATCTCATGCACCCCCACATCCACCTAAACCATATATAGTATATCCTTACCTGATCAAGGTACATATATACTTGTATTTTGTTAATTTTATCCTCTTGTCTTAGTTGCAGACGAATGTTCAATAGTACATGCTTACGATTCTTAGTTAGGCTAATCTAACGAGTTGAGACTGTTTAAATGTTATTACTTTACTTTTTTAACTTTAATATACAATACTATTACACTTTACTTTTTTTTCTCGTAAACAGCTGCGTGGTAATCAAACTTTAGGTGAACATTTTCTGCAGCGTTGCAACGTAAGATTTGCGTAGGTGAACTGCAACGTATGATTTGCGTGGGAATCGAAGACAGTTGAATGAACAAAACAATTTATAATTATGTGTATGTTGTGTTATGCATGTTGGTCTATTTTAATAATGAAATTAATGGAAAGTGTGATCATTGATTCCGAGAGTTCTCATATTGTGCATCTAATGATCAGATCTTCTTCTCAATGCATAGAATTTCACAAATTACTTTCGACTAATTTCCTAAGTATGAGATTGTTAGAATATATTAGTTATTATATTTATAAAATTAGGGTTTACTTTTTTGTTTATAGGATTAGGGTTTATATTTTGTTTTGGCTATATAAAGCCCATCTCTTATATATTTTAGATGACGCTTATAAACGCTTATTTTGTTCTAATACCACAAGTTTATCTTTTCCTTTCCTTTAACCCTTGTTGGATTATATGAATCCTAACATGGTATCAGAGCCAGGTTGAATAAAAAAATCTCCTTGTTCGCGTTCTTCGTCCGAGGTGTTCGTTTTGGTTCGTGTTCTTCGTCCGAGGTACATTGACATGGGCTCGTTTTGGTTAATTTGTTCTGTTCGTTTTGGTTGTTGGCGTTTTCGGTTTCGCCAGGCAATTGGTGTTCGTTTTGGTTAATTTGTTCTGTTCGTTTTGGTTGTTGGCGTTTTCGGTTTCGCCAGTCAATTGGTGTTCGTTTTGGTTAATTTTTTCTGTTCGTTTTGATTGTTGGCGTTTTCGGTTTCGCCAGTCAATTGGTGTTCGCTTTGGTTAATTTTTTCTGTTCGTTTTGGTTGTTGGCGTTTTCGGTTTCGCTTGTTTTCCAATGGCTCCTAGTGAGGACTCGTTGCAGTCAATTGGTGTTCGTTTGGATGTGGCTTCAGAATCTTTTGTTTCCATCCACTGAGGCAGAGTATCGTGCTAAGGCTTCCACTACGACTGAGATTATATGGTTGCGCTCATAGATTTTTCGTTGACAAACTCTCGATGCTTCTTGCTGTACCATCGTGAGTTTGAGGGGTGGTGTTAGAATATATTAGTTATTATATTTATAAGATTAGGGTTTACCTTTTTGTTTATAGGATTAGGGTTTACCTTTTGTTTATAGGATTAAGGTTTACCTTTTGTTTTGGCTATATAAAGCCCTTCTCTTGTATATTTTAGATAACGCTTATAAACGCTTATTTTGTTCTAATACCACAAGTTTATCTTTTCCTTTCCTTTAACCCTTGTGGTCAAACCACTCACAAACAGGATCGAGTTTCCGCTCTGATACCATGTCGAAATCGAATGGGGGTGCTCACGTGCGGTCCCACGCCTAGCGCACACACGAGAGCGGGAGCTCGAATATGCACTAGAGAGCCTCATTCTAACTCAAAACCATATGGTACTAAGTAGGAGAACTCCTTAGGCTTGTATCATAGACTCCCCTCTCACAATTATTCGATGTGGGACAACTCACAAGTGGTCTTCACACATTAACAACTTCAACACACCCCCTCCACTTGTGAGTCCTAGTCAAAGGGTGGTCAAACCACTCACAAACAGGATCGAGATTATCTTATTAGTTCCTTGAACACATCATTCCACATCTCCACTCCATTTTTCTTCCAAGTGGCTTTGAATATTTTTTGGCAGATATAATTTTGGGCCCATTTTCAGGTAGGCCCAATGTGATGCAGGGACCATTAAATACAGGTTGTTTGTGGCCCAACGAACCTTTAATTATTACTCCCTAGCTCCCAACCAAACTAATAGTCACATCTCTTTTGTATTTTGTGAAACGAGCTAGTGTAACTATTAGGTTGAGAGGGAGTATTTTTTATAAAGAGGAGAGATGAGGGAGTTTCACCCACTCGATCGTTGGTCCTTCAATCGGGTATGGTGTAAATCGAGAGTCAACGGTCTCACTCCAAGGACAAATTTCATAATATTTCAATAAAAATTTGTCACACTCAAAGTTCGAACTCTGCATTACCGTAGAATTATACTCACATCAGCACATGTCTTATCACTGCCTTACCACTCGGCTATGACTCCGAGAGCATGATTTAAAAACTCATTTTTGTATAATTATTAAAATTTTATCATTCAAATCTAAATCTCAAACTTTTCTCATTAAAAATTTCTCATAGAATTTTGAGCACTTATATTAAAAAGATTTTTTTTAATTGTATTTTAAAGTCCAATTTTACATAGAATTTTGAGCACTTATATTAAAAAGATTTTTTTTAATTGTATTTTAAAGTCCAATTTTACGGTTAAGTAATTAGTTGTAGTCAAATGATTGTTAGTTCTATTGGTTGAGTACTTAAATTGAGGACTTTCTTGAGTTTCAAGGTTCGAACACGAGATATTGCAATTGACATAAACAAAAAAAGTAATTGATTGTAAATTTAAAATTTTCGATTAAATTAACTTATATTTTTGTTGTTTGAGAGACCAAATTGAAACCGATTCAAGGATCTAATTGAGACTCGACCCCTTCTGTTATTTGAATTTAAAAATCGTTTTTGTATAATTATTAAAATTTTATATCTTTCAGATCAAAATCTAATACTTTTAAAATAATTCTGCCATATGTAAATTTGGATAATTGGTGAATTTTCTCTCTCATAGAATTATGTACTGGAACAGTGCACATATATATTAAAAAAATTATTTTTTTTTCAAAAATTTGTATTTTAAAGTCCGATTTTACGGCTAAGTAATTTAAATTTAATTAGTAAAAGTCGTTGTGTATTGTTATTTAGTTATTGTAGTTAAGCATGTCTCCTTGACCTCAATTCCATTTTGATTTATAAATTCTTCATGGATCCACACAATAGTTTCCACAACTTCTTTAATACTATTCCAGATATATAGAAATTAACAATATACTACAATAATGGGTTATTGTCCTCCCAACTTCTTCATCCTTCTTCTTCTTCCCCTTGTGATCATAATATCATCAATGTCGATGTCGATGTCAACCAATGATAAGTTTGTCTCCACAAGGTGCGAAAATGGTAGTGAGAGGAGCATCGGAAACTACACTAATTACCTCCAAAACTTGGACTATGTCCTAGCTCATATTAATACTACCGATTACGCATCGAAAGAAGATGATCATCATCATGGGTTCATCAACGCAACATATTCTAACGATGGCGGTGATACAGTTTACAGCCTCGCTCAATGTCGGGGTGACGTGAAGGGTGAAAATTGCTCGACATGTCTTTCCAATATCGCCGCAATCAACATGAGCTTCATTTGTCCCGGCGGCAATACCAAGGGAGCAATGGTTTCGCGCGACAAGTGTTTTTTCAAGTACTCGGATCAAGATTTCTTCGGAAAACTCGATGCCAGCCTTGATCAACAGTACTTTCCTTATTGCAGCTTCGACAATAGTACAACTGGTGGCCCGAAGAAGGATATGGTGGAATTCTTATTGGATTCACTAGTGACAAATTCTATAAATGCCACCAAGAACATGTTTGCCAAAGGGTCTAATAAAACAAGTGACGGCGGATCTGTCGTGGAAGCCATGTCCGAGTGTCGAGGAGATCTTAATTTGGATGATTGCAAAAAATGTCTTGCTGATGCCAATACTCGTCTTTTAGGCAACTGCAATGTGAAAACTGCAGGCAAATATTTTATGGCGAGTTGCAACGTCAGATTTGCGTGGAATGGGAGTAATATATATTAGTAACAATTAATAATTAAATAAGTTCTTAAGTATGCTATGTTATGTTATCATGTCAGTTAATTTTAATCTAGCTCTCACTCCACGTAATACTTTAATTTCAGATATTATAAGAAAATAAATTTTAATTATTGACACCGATTTACTTACTGTATTTATTTTATTTATCTATAAAAATTATTTATCTGTAATACCACTTGTTACGGGACAAAGCTCTGAACGCCACACGATCAAGACCGGTGCCACTAGATACTACTTGTTGCAGATCGACGATGTATAGTACGAATAATAATGCGGAACCCCGAAAATAACTCAACAATAATTAAAGGAGACAAGTAAAGAAGACAAGGAATTTACGTGGAAACACAAATCAGGAAAAACCACGGGAGGAATGACGAGAACTTTCACTATAATATTGCCGATGATTACAAGGATTGATATCCACTCTAAAACCCTCTAATCTCACACAATATTATCTCTCTCTATGATGGTATTAACTCGTGTTTTCAGCTCTTTTAATTGTGTCCATGGAGATCCTAATTTATAGATGTAGAAATCCATAAATTAGGTAAACAATAGGATTAGGAAAAGAATTCTTTTCCTAATATAACTCAATATCTCCTAACCAAGGAAATAAATCATTGACTTGATCTTCAAGCCCAAAAACCGCAAATAGAGTCCAAAAAACGGAACAAGGACCAAAAACTGGATGAGCATCCAAAAAAACGACGACGGGCTCGGGCGAGCCCGTTTGGGCTCAGGTGAGCCAGGCTTCAGAGAGTTTGGGCTCGGGCGAGCCGGACTGGGCTCGAGCGAGCCGAGCTTCTGAACAGTAACCTCGTTTCCTTTGTCCGTAAAACATCAACTCCCATCAAAGAGCGGTTTTGAGTCATATTTCAACAATCTCCACCTTGACACCAAACCGCGATATTTCATCGCACATGTGAAATCTCATCACATATAACACCAAGCCGCGAAATCTCACCGCGCATGCGAAATCTCATCGCACTCCATAGTCTCGTCCCTCGTCTTCCTCCAAACGCCCCAACGGGCCTAGTTCCTAGAAGATTGGACCTTCAAAGGTCCCCATGAATCGGAACGTACATACCTGAGTGTCTTCTTTGAATTGTGAGCCCAATTCGAGATATACCCTCTCGGCCGCTTTCCAAGCGCACATGGCTCACCAGCTTTAGAAACACTCCATAGATCGAGAAACACTCGATTCTTCAAATCGACTTTCCTCACATGCCCAAGCCGCACATGGTCTAGTCGTGTAGACTCTTCATCCGAGAGCCTAGTTTTTCCCACGGTTACTTCGTTCACCGCTTCATCTTTAATCAGCTTGGTCACTCCGGCCTTACTTGGTTGCATGCCTCTAAGCCGGTGAGACTCTTCTAGCAAGAGTCGAGGTTCGGCCCCGGTTACTTCCTTCACCGCGCCTTCTTGGAGGACATAAGATCGCTCTGCCTTGTCGTCTCCTCCCAACACTACCAAAGCCTCTTCGGTAGCCTTAGAAACTCCACCTTCTCCGGTGTAGCTAGTATTAACCTCGGTTACTTCTTTCGCCGAGCTTCCATCGAGGACATAAAGACGACTCGTCTTTTTCTTTCCTCGCAATATTACCAAACCACCTTTGGTAACTCTTAAAACTCCACCTTTGCAAGTGAGTTTATAGCCCTTCATATCAAGGGTACTTGTTAGAAACCGCTTCATCTAAAAGCTCGAACTGTTAGAGAAGTTGGGCTTCTTTACATTTATATTAATGGGTCGAATATATTCTCCAATACTCCCCCTCACTTGTGGGCCGATTTCAACCTCTTTGGGGAGGCCCAACAAGTGGATAATTAATTCGGGTGGAGTCGCTCATGGCGGGAGTCGAACCCAGGACCTGCCACAAGGCTAGGCTCTGATACCATGTTAGAAACCGCTTCATCTAAAAGCTCGAACTGTTAGAGAAGTTGGGCTTCTTTACATTTATATTAATGGGTCGAATATATTCTCCAGCTTTTAGATGAAGTTGGGCTTCTTTACATTTATATTAATGGGTCGAATATATTCTCCAATAGTACTCAAGGAAATCAAATTTCTCTTCAAGTCAGGGACATGTCTTACCTCGCCTTTGGGAGTTTCACCCACTCGATCGTTGGTCCTTCAATCGGGTATGGTGTAAATCGAGAGTCAACGGTCTCACTCCAAGTATGCTATGTTATGTTATCATGTTCTAATTTTAATTTAGCTCTAACTCCATGTAATACTTTAATTTCAGCTATTATAAGAAAATAAATTTTAATTATTGACACCGATTTACTTACTGTATTTATTTTATTTATCTATAAAAGTTATGACACTTGCGAATATGGCCTATCTACTGGGAATTGCAAGCCATGGTCGAGTGCCCGATAGATTTAGTGCGAGTAACTTCACCTAGTGTCTTATTAATAAGTTGAATGAACCAAACAATTTATAATAATATGTATCATGTATACTATGTTATACTATATATGATTCAGTCTTTTAATTAAACCAACAAAATGTAGAACATATTTGTCAAGCACTTTAAAACAGCTCTTTAAGAGCTTATAAACTGTTAAATTTTGTTTTGTAAATGTTTCAAAAAAGATCTTATGAAACTTAAAGCTTATACACTCTTAAATTTTGTTTTGTAAATTTTTTAATTTTTTTTTATAAAACTTAAAAATAATCTGTTAAAAAAAATAAAGAGAGACGATACATTGTTTTAAATAGTTTATAACTTTATAAGCCGTGGAGTACGTTCCTTAGTCCTATTTTTAATTACATGAATTTACTTTTTCTATTAAATTTTAAACTAAATATTAAATTAGTTATGTGTAAAATATAACTACGAAATGGTTCGCATGTTAATGCGTCATGATTTATTAGTGTTTTCATCATACTTATGGAGGATTGTTTGGTGATTGTACTTTGTAGTAGGTAAAAAAAATAAAATTTTTAATTTAGTCAAAGTCGTCTAATAAGTAATATTGTATTCATCATATTGTATGCTAATACTCCATTTTGGTTATAAATTCCTCTATGAATTCGCGATACTATACACCACATTTTCTCAACTCTCAAAGCCAAAAAACAAAATGGGTTATCCTGATGATCATGAGAAGTTGATGATCTCATCATATTTCAATTATCTACTAATTATAATATCATTCTCTCTTCTTATAATGTCGACTTCAACGGCCTCTGACTATGAAGAGTATTTCGATTTCCTGGGTGTTGATAAACTCATCGCCTATGCCTGCCAAACCGGTTTGGAGAAGTATAAAAATATTTCCAGTAATGATTACAACCAAAAGGCGTTGTTCGTGGTGGGTAATATTACTACAAAAGCAGTTTACACGGATTCAGACTCTTGGTACTACGATGTCGATATTCCAGTTTAAGGGCTCGCTCAATGTCGCTATATTGTCGAGGATACAGATTGCTTGACGTGCCTTTCCAATGCCGCAAACAGCGCGAAGAGCCTTTGCACCTCCAACAACACCAAGGGAGTAATGGTTGTGCGCTATAAATGTTTTCTTATGTACACGGATCAAGATTTCCTCGGAAAACCCTACATTGGCTTTGATAAAAGTTCCCAGAATGCGCCCTTTTGCAGCGGCATCAATCTTGCTATAGATGGGCCGCAGTTGGTGGTGAGAACCTTATTTGATGCACTGTTGAATGATACTAAAAATGGTACGACCAAGTTTGCGTGGTCTTTTAGGACAGTTAAAAAATATGTCGTGGAAGGCGTGGTCGAGTGCCGGAGAGATCTTGATCCGGATGATTGCACCACGTTTCTTTCTAGTGCTGCAACTAATATTTTCTTGAGGGTAGCAACGTCAGATTTGCGTGGAAGAAATTTTGAACCAAACAATTTATAATTATGTATTGCTATTGCTATGTTATGTTATCGTTTTTAATAATATAGTATATATATGGAGTATGAAATAAATTGAAAAGTGTGATTTGATGATGTTCGAAAACTTCTTAAATTATAATTGTAAGCAATCTAATTAGAAATTTAGTCACAATTCATCGTAACATTGCATGTAAGTTGATCGATCAAAATTAAATTTAGTTCAACCCATTTGAGTTCAAAAACAATACTAGTAATTTACATAGTAAAACAATAGTATTATATTATTTATCATATATACTATCTATATGCAAAAATTACTAAAAAAAAATTTTATTTAATAAATTTTTTTTATAATTTTTGTATATATTGTTTATCATATGTATTGAACAGTCAAAAAATATCTTTAGCTCTAGAGTAAAAGTCTCTATTTTTAAATGTATTTCAAATCACATGATAATTACTTCATGAGTCTACTTTAAGATGTTAACTGACGAGCTTGTTTTAAAATATACTTATTTTTAAATAATTTAAAAATGTCACCTTATAATATTTTAAAATAAATATTAGAAAGTGATTTAAATTATTAACACTAGTAACTACTGTCCGTGCGATACACAACAAAAATTATATCTTTTTTAACAAATTATAAATACAATTTAAATTTTTTTTCGACTTTTAGCGATGGCAAGATTGACACAAAGATTGACATTGATTTTAATTAGTGGCTATAACATAAGATATCATTAATGAGAATTGACGACATTGAAATCGAAACAGAATTTTTGAATCAAATGGACTAAAAATGTGTTCTTTTAGACCGACTAAACTAAATTGCTCCGAATTAAAATGAACTAAACTGAAATTAATTTCAACAGAACTAAATTTTAAAATAATAAAATATTAATCAAATATTTCAATATTTATTGTAATATAAATACTTTTATAAAAAATTGTATGTTTATATAATAATAATAATAATAATAATAATAATAATAATAAATGAACTGAATTCAATTAGTTTGAACTAAACTTAACTGCATGAGTATAAACTGAATTGAACTGAAAATAATTTCAAAATAAAATATCCTAAGCGTCATTTTTAAAAAATATATCTGTTGAGCATATTTTTCGCCTAAAACTTTAGTTTTACCATTTACAACAGTTATTGACTCATATAATTAATAAAAATAAATTATTGAATTATTATTTTTTCTTCTCATTTCTTTTGTTAATTTACTTGTATTATAATTATGATAAATAAAATAAAAAAACAGCGTTGAAATTATTTTGCAAAAATAATTATCATCGTTTTCATTTATATTTTGTATAACATATAACCCGTGTAAATTATAAAATGTGAATAATTGTATAGCTTATAAAATTAAATTGTTAATTATCATCGTTTTCATTAATCTTTTGTAAAATATAACCCGTATAAATTATAAAATGTGAATGGTTGTATAGCTTATAAAATGAAATTGTTATATAATTTTTTTGTCATCTCTCTTCTCAATATTTTTATTAATTTAATTTTATTATATTTATGATTAAAAATAAATTTTTTTCAAAGTGTTTTTCAAATTTAATTATAATCGATTTTATTGATCTTTTGTAATATATAATCTAGTGCAAATTATAAAAATTGAATTGTGGTAGAGTTAATAAAAATAAATTATCGAGTAATTGTTTTATTTGAGTTTCAATTATATATTTTCTCAATTTTTTATTATTTAATTGATTATTAATATAAAGAAAATAAAATATTAATTAAGTATTTTTCAAAAATAATTATCATCATTTTTATTAATCTCTTCTAATATATAACTTATGTAGTATAAAAGTTGAATTGTTTTATAGCTAATAAGTTATTTAATTTTAAATAAATATTAAAAATTACTCTTTTTCCTAAACCAAACTTATTTGTATTAATTTACCTTAAAGATATTTATTATAACAAATCGGTTTTGAAATTGTTTTCTTAAAATAAGTACAAATATCATCGTTTTTATTGATTTTTTTTTTACATTTAACCCGTGTAAATTATAAAATGTGAATGATTGTATAACTTATAAAATTAAATGGTTGAATAATTTTTTATTTATGTGTTAATTATCTATGTTCTCAATTTTTATTATTATTTATTAGATCATTATGATAAAGAAAATACGATAAAATGTATTTTTCAAAAATAATTATCATTGTTTTCATTGATCTCTTGTAACATATAACCACGTATTAAAAGCATTAAAATTACTTTCTATTGAGAAAAATAATTAATTATTAAAAGAGTGAATTGAGAACGAAAATAAACCTTGATTATTTTTTAAAAAATAAAAATAAATTATTAGATTTCCATATATAAATTGTTAATTAAGATATTTTGGCTTGATTTGATTTAGTTTAATTTTTTTAATTATATAAATTGAGTGTAATCTATTAATTGACTATTAATATGTGACTTGAGAAATTACCATAACATAATATCAATTATATATGGGAATATAAATAATTTCTTATAATTAATTTATTGAACTTTTCTTTTTTCATCCGTAAATATTTATACTATTAATATATTTATTGTAAATTATTTATTTATTAATATTTTTTTCGAGTGAAATATATTTATGTTAAATTAGATTTTTTTAACACGAATTGTTTTTTTTTATTTGAGTTAAATATTTAACATAAAAACAAAAATATAATTAAAAATAAACATAATTAATTAATATAAATTGAATAAATATTATATTAAAAGATAAAAAAAATTGTTAATAAAGTAATATAAAATTAAGGAATCAATTAACGTAATTAATATAATAATCATACAAAAATAATTTTAAATTAAATCAGAATATATTTTTGGTAAATAAATGATTACATTATTTATAAATAATTCAATTTCCATATATAATGATAATAATAAATTAATTAACATATTATTTTTACTAAATAAAAACTACTAATAGATTACTTAATTAATTGCTATCAATTAATATACCATATTTATTGGTATACCATATATACTATATTAATTACAAAATAAGTGATTTTATTTAACCGTGATTGAATAAATATATTATATATTATTATACAATTTATTATATAACCTTTTTATCTTAATTATAGTAAAAATAATGATAATATTATGTTAATTATTATTAACTAATGGTGATTGAAGTTATTTAAATAACCAATTAATATCAGTAACTAATTAATCACTGATTTTAATAATTAAAAAATAGAATATGAATACATTAATTATCATTTATATGCAAATTAAATAATAAAAATAAAATTTGAAAAGTAGTAAATAAATTTGATTTGTTTTTTCATTTACAGTGATAAAAAAAATATTATGTATACAAATCCTCTTCTTCTATCTTCCTATCTTCATTTCCAACTCTCTAACTTTTAATTTATTCGAAAATGATAAAAATAAGTAAAAATCTTAATTTATTGAGAAATAATAAAAATAAAAAAAATCTCACAAATATATGTAATTTAACATTTATTTATTAAATCTAGAAAAAAAGATTAAATCCTATTTACAAACAATAGATGATGATTTAATTATTAATCTACATACAACCAAATATTAAACCATAAATCATATTAAAAGATTAATCCAAGTAAAAATATAATAAACCTTCACATGTGTCCTGAAAATAAAAATAATTTATTTATAATTTAAGTAGATAACACTACTTAGTACCAAAAGATAAATTAAAATAAATATATAAAAAATAAATAAATACTTACTGCCTTAAAAATAAATTAAGATTAATTTAGTAAAATTGTTTAACAAAGAAATATTAAACATAAAATAAATCAGTAAACACTTACGTTTGCAAAAAAGAAAAATTAAATACTACAAATACAAATAATAAAAAATAATATAATTATTAATCAAAATAAAAATAAATACAAAAAATAAATACTTACCGTTTCTCCTGAAAAAAGAAATTATTGAAACAATATTTATATAACAAATAAGAAAACATAACTCATGAAGAAATAAAGAAAATCAAATTATAAATTTACCAATTTATCGGAATGAAGGTTTTTCGAAAAATAATAACTCAGGCACCCCTGTACAAATAATTCAACAAAATTTGCTCAAAATTGTGATATATATAAAAATGGAAAGTACACCATCAAATTTGAATTTGAAATTTGAAATTTGAAATTTGAAATTTGAATAATGATTATAATTATAGAATTTATGTTAGGATAGAAGAATAATTATGAAAAAAATAATTTTGGAAAAAATCAAAAAATATGAAAAAGATAAATAATTTATTGTTTAATAACAAAGAGATTTGGTAAATTAAATTCTTTAAAAAAATTCCAAGTTTATTGGAAGTATTAATCATTAATAATAAAATAATAAATATAATAAATATAAGATTTATTAAATCATTTACTAATATATTATAATATTTTTTTAATTTTGTGGTAATATTTGAATTTACTTTCTCGTTCCATTCTAATTCATTTAATTTAAATCGAAAAACAATTTACTATTATTATTATTATTATTATTATTATTATTATTATTATTATTATTCAAAACGTATTAATAGAATTCTATTAGTATTAGACTTAAAATCTATTAATTATTATGAATATATATTTAAAATATTATTATTTGATCCGAATCATTTTTAATATTTTAATTAAATTGGAAAATTATTGACATAAAATTAGCATTATTCAAATTGGAGAATTGTGAAAAATAAAATTAGAGAATTGTTAAGATATAAAATTTTAAAATAAATTGACATGGATTACTTAAAATAAATGAACCGAAATTGATGTGACACAATTTTAGGAAGACTAAAAACGATTTAAGGAATGCTTAAAATTATTATTATGCAATTTATATAATTATTTATGAATTAAAATTAGTTTATAAAAGCCACGTAGTGTGAACATGCTCAAGATTTTCTGTGATTCTATTGGTCCACCTGGATGAATAAAGCTTGTATTTATATATTGATAGATTTTAAACACTTTAAAGTGTATTATGGTAACTATATATTATGTACGTGTCATTTGAAATATTTTTTATTTTTTTTTTCAAGTGTTTTAAATTAATTTTAAAGGGTTTGAAATATTTTTAAAACATTTTAAAGTGTTAATAAATCATTTAAACATACTTTAAAATATTTAAAATGTATTATAAATATTCATTTGAAAATTATTTTAAAAAACATCAAATTATTTTCAATTCATTTCAAAAATTATTTTAATACTACAAGTTAAAATATTTAAAAAGTAATTTTTCATGCGTTACTTTTATTTTTATTTTAATTAAGAGCAATATATAGTATTTGTATCACGCCAAGTTTGAAATATGGTGCTAAAGACTTGTAAAATTCAACTAAGTGATCAATAATCCCAACATCGTGTGATTTTAATTTGGTTAAATTTCATGGTATACTTATATGTTGTCGGTTGATCGGAATTTATGTTTTTTGATTTGATTTTATTTAATTTAATTTAGTAGCCGCCACCACCTTAGGTTCGAATCCACTTCTAAGCGGGCGAAGGGTCCAAAGGACACGTAGCCGGGAGCAAGCCGGATTTTGAAATTAAAGTGAAAGAGTCAGCCAAAAAATGTGAGCGCTCCTGCACTATACGGCTTTTTGGCGTCCCCCTATCTTGTCTTGCTGGAGGCAGATTTTCTAAAAAAAGCGGTTGATTATTCGGATTGGTTCTCGCATCCCTGTGCCCAAAAGGATGGGCGAGTTTGGTTTGAGTCTTCATCGATCGGGTGGATCTATATGCTTCGGGGTGGTGAGACGAGGTGTAGCGCAGTCTGGTCAGCGCATCTGTTTTGGGTACAGAGGGCCATAGGTTCGAATCCTGTCACCTTGATGTGGGGCCCCTCAAACGTAAGTAACTCAGTGCATGTGCCTTTCTCAACAGAAAATGCAATTACGAACGATCTCGCGAATTCTGATCGTTCACGAATGAATGTAGTACTTGATGAACACTCTCCCGGATCGGATTCTTAACTATCTGATAACTCATATGAGTGAGTACATTTTTGTGCTACCTCCGTTTCTCTTTATTATTGCTATATGGAGGGTGGCCCGCCTAAGGGGCGTTACCTTGGATAATTATGGAATTTATGTTTTTTGATTTGATTTTATTTAATTTAATTTAGTAGCCGCCATCGCCTTAGTAAGATATTGTCCGCTTCGGGCGAAGCCCTCACAGTTTTCACTTTGGGACTCCTTCCCAAAAGGCCTCATACTAATGGAGTGGTGAGTCTCTTTATTAACTTGGTAAACTTTCCTTCATTTTCCGATGTGGGACTTGGTTTGTACTCAACAATCCTCCTCTCAAACGAGGACCACATAGTTATCCTCCTCTTCTCGATAAAATTCGTTCATCTTGCACCGCCGACCAACGGGACTCGCTGCTTGAACACCATATTTCAAGAAGACTTTCGACACAAGGCACCAACAATTCACAATCGAGGTCACATCCACATCGAACCCAGACGAACCAGGCTCTGATACCACTGTTGGGTTTGCCCGCCATCACCGCTCCGTCGCATTAGTATGATATTGTCCGCTTCGGGCGAAGCCCTCACGATTTTCACTTTGGGGCTCCTTCTCAAAATGCCTCATACTAATGGAGTGGTGAGTCTCTTTATTAACTTGGCAAACTTTCCTTCATTTTTCGATGTGGGACTTGGTTTGTACTCAACAACCCCTATCGCATCACCGAACTAACAAACTAGCTCTCCAACCAACCAATCAACTAAACATATAGTACTAAAGAATACAAGCATAATCACCAGACTATATGTCATACCCTCTTCAACGCACCTGCCTGAAGAGAATCTGAAATTTGTAACGAGCGAATCCTCTCCTATATGATAGAAATCGCCTGAGAGACCACCACTCCAGGCTACACCGAACGAGCCTCATGAATCTTCGTTTGTTGGAATATCCAAAATAATCTAGAAAAATCTTATTAGAATAATCTAGAGCTATGTAGTTATATTTGAAGTATGTAGAGCAATCTAGGACATTATTTCATAGAGTAGTCTAGAAGTGTATTAGAGTGTTCTAGCATAAGAACCTTCTAGATACGATGTATTAGTATAAATATGACACATGAAAATGTGTCAAGGTGTGAGGTCCTAAAGCTCTAATATGGAGCCTATGTCTAAGGTCTCACCCTCCCCACACATGTCAATAAATATTTCGGAGATACGTACTCCGATTCTAAAATAATTCAACATGGTATCAGAGCCAATGGTTGTCAAATCTGGGTGATCATCATACCGAAGAGCATCTTGAAGGTGTAATCATCTCATCTCCGGCAAATCTACCATCCGGTAAGAAATTTATTTGCTTCCACATTTTTCGTCAAGACAAATTCTCTTCCAGACTTAAAAAAAAAAAAAAAAAAAAGAATGCAATGTACTGATCAATTATCGGGTAGCTAAAACAAAAAGTAAAAGAGCTAACCCGAAATTATCAGACCCAAACTAAAAGGGCATGGACATAAACAAATGAAAGTCCTAACCCGAACAAACTAACAAAGGGCACAAGACCCGCAAACTCAAGCTAGGCGAACAAGACCTAAGCTACCGAAGGTGGAAAACCCACGCAAGTAGGGGAATCTCCCTTACAAGGAAAACGGGAGAAATATCCCAAAGGGAAGAGTTCAACGTGGCTAAAGAAAAGGAAACGAGGAGCAATAACAAGAACAAAGATGGTCAGAAAAAGGGAAAAGATGAGCTGATGGAGTTATATTCTAAATGTCTAGTTTAGTGACAATATGGAACTCCTTATCTGTGTTTTTCATTATCTATTAATCAAACTGTCGGCATTTTTGTCTACCTTGTACTTGAATGCAATAGTTCTAGATATATACGTTGTAGACAGTATGGCGTGAGGAGACACGCGGAAGATCATACTGTCGGTTACTCGTATATTATCGAACAGAAGCTCACGACTTAGATGGACAGGGACAATCCATCGGTACGTCGTAGTGTGACTGGGTAATAGTTGGTCTTGACTATTATGTTACACTTGTACACTTGGTGTATTGAGCAGGACCACGGGAGGGCGTTCGATTTATACTAATCGACGTAATCGAACTAGACCTCAGAATTACGGATATACGAATTCTTAATCCCTATATAATTATAGGTGCGTATGTCCAATTCTCGGTTCTTTAACTTGCCAATGAGTGAGACTATTTGATTAGTCGAGATACTCGGTAAATTGGGAATCGGAATTGTACACACGGCATGCTATAGATTATAGACAGGAAACCGTGTCCCGTTTATCGGGTTGATAACGTCCCCGAGATGAGCTCATAAAGTTTATCATGTAAACCCTGCAGGTGGATTTGTTCCACATGATAATAAGGATGAGTGGTACTAGTCTCGGATAATAAGAAACGAATTAATTTAATTATTAGTAATTAAATAAATTCGTGGACGTTCGATATCTTAAACACGGGGAAAGTCGTATATGTAATTTCGGCGGAATTATTATTATTGAAATAATATTAAAATTAATTTCGGGAATTCAATTATTATTTTATAGTGGAGTTAATAATAATTAAAATTGAAATCGATTAATTAAGGAATTGCTTTTACGTATTCCAAGTTAATTAATATTTCAATTTAGCCCTTAATTAATTTATCCTAAGGTCCCTAACGTAACTCTATAAATATCCTACCTTGCCTATCCTAAACCTACATTCCGCAGCTTTTTATTTTTCTGAGAAAACATTATTGCGTTAACGCAATTAAGTTTTTCTCTGCAAAAATAAATCAGTGTAGCGCAATTATTTTTCTCTCATCAGAGAATAGAAAATATAACGCTGGTAGAAAAAGGAGAAAGCAGAAAAGGAGACCCAACGGATCGTTGCCCACACAACGGTTGGAGTCAAAGGATCTGAGGCATACGTTAGAAGCATCTAAGGTCTCAACAATCGACCGAGAAGGTATGAGATCGATTCTTTTTTCCGCAATTTATTCGATCTCATATTTCGTTAATCATATTTTGAACGTAGATCGGATCCCGTGGCTTGGATGTGACATTCTCGGACTGCTGGGAGGTTTCTGACCTCCGGCAAGGCAGTCGGATCGAGAAAATCACATCGGAACAGCCAGAACGGGCGAATCCCGCCGCTGTTCGCGACGGGTGTCGGACGACAGGTTCTACTGTCGGCCGACAGGCTTGTCGGACGACACCTTCTGGTGTCGGACGACATTGGACGGTCTTGTCGGACGACACCTTCTGGTGTCGGACGACAGAGAGGCCAGAAGCCTCTCGATTTGCGCGGTCGTGCCTCGGGTGCGATGGCTGGGTGCATTTCGGGTCAGGGGCTTCGTCGTGAACACCTTGGGCATACTGGACGTCGACTGGGCTTGTCCGGATGTTCGAGTAGTCGAACGGACATGTCTCGGGTAGTCGATTTCCAACAATTGGTATCAGAGCCGGTTTATACGTTCTTTATATTGTTTGCGAGAATTGTTTTGCAGGATCACCCGATTATTATGGTCAATTTAATTTTGGTATTTTGTGCTATATGTGTGTGTGGTTTTGATTAAACTCTCGGGATTGTCGAGATCGTTTTATTTTTGGAAAGTTGCTTGTTTGTAATAGATAAAAACGACGGGTTGAGTCGTTAGGTTTATTTATTTTTTCGTTGCATCCGGGACTTGTGTAGGGTCGATCAAAATGTATAGGATCGATACCGGACTTAGTAGAATAATTTTGTAATTAATTTCTGCTATTGGATCGAGACGAGATCGAAGCCCGGAGGAACGAGAATCGAAGTCGAGACGAGCAACGAGTTCGAGTTCCAAGAGACGTGCATTCAAGATTTTAAGGCCATAATAATCGGGCCACGTTAATTGCTTTCTTATGTGATTTACGTGTTTTATTATGCTTATTATTTTATGCATGTATATCCCTAAATCGTAAAATACTAAGTGGGAGAGGGATTGGAAACAATCCCGCGGTCTCCATTCTCTGTTTCGAGAGTGATGTGTATTGACTTACGAGTTGGCTTTAGTGTCATCCTCCCTATCGGATAAAGTCGATACACGGAAATCACTTTGATCGAAATTCGAATGAAATTCCAATTTTAAAATTGAACAATTAAGTTTTTCAAAGCAATGCCTAATCTGTCTTTCAAAGACTAATTTCAACTCGACTCATTCTCACCCCGGGGAGTGGAATGGAGCCAAAGCGCTTGGTTATGTCGATGACACAGATTAGAGACATTCGAGTCATTTGATGACTAGATCGATTGTCTGGTTGGCTCCCTCACTTTGTGAGAGATAGGGCTCAATTGCATGATTGATCGCTGGTTAGAAACTTCGAGTTTCACTTACGAGATATCAAGCTTTGATTAACGAAATTGTGAAATTAAATAAATGGAATTCAATTAACAAAGTTGTTTGTTTAGTAAACGTCCACACTATCGTGGCTTACTAGACGGAAACGGAACTTTGGGTTAATTGAGGCTCGACAGTTATAGGAAATCGTAAAGGGACCGCATGTCAACGTAAACGTCCACACTAACGTGGCTTGCGGTGGGCGTGTAGTTTCCGAGCGGTTAACTTAGTACTGAGAAATGGTATACACTTAGGTACGCTTTACAGTATCCTCCCCATCGGAGTCACTGCTGTAATGATGTACGACCGAAGTAAAAGTCCAGTTATAAAATCGTTTGGACTAGTATACGTCCACATGAACGTGGCATGCTAGTCTGATGGGATTTTAGGATTGATTGGTAGATTTAATGATATTAATTAAGGGAGTTAATATCGAATTAAATTTGACAGTTTGATTTGTCTCTTTTATAGATATGGCACTCAACCCGCTGTCCATTATACTAAAAGAAAACAAACTCACTGGTCCGAACTATGTTGATTGGAAACGAAACTTGGACATTGTCCTAACTGCTGAGGAATACAAATATGTACTCCATGAGGTTTGTCCTGATGAACCTATTGACACCTCCACTCCTGAGGAAAAGGAAGCTCATCGGAAGTGGGTCAAGGCTGATCAGATGGCGCGGTGCTACATTTTGGCTTCTATGTCAAATGTGCTGCAACATCAGCATGAGGCCATGACCACTGCCTATGATATGATGCTTAACCTCAAGGAGATGTTTGGTAGTCAGGATAGGGCAGCCAGGCAAGATGCCATGAGAAAACTCATGACGGCCACTATGTCCGAAGGAACGCCCGTGAGGGATCACGTTCTTAGGATGATAGGCTATCTGAATGAGATAGAGATTATGGGAGGAGCTATCGATGGGGAAACCCAGATCGATATAGTGCTCCAGTCTCTGCCTAGGAGTTTTGAGCAGTTCCGCCTGAACTATAACATGAACAAGAGGTTATATTCGTTGGCGGAGCTCCTGACTGAACTCCAGGCGGCAGAGGGAATCTTTAAGAAATCTCAGGCACTTGTGGCTGTGAAACTTCCTGGCCCTCCGGGGACTAAGAGGAAGAAGAAGCAAGGACGGAAACCCAGTGGACCCAGAAATGGTGGACCACAGAATGGAGTGAACAAGCCCAAGGGCAAGTGTTTCCGTTGCAAGCAGTCTGGACATTGGAAGTCGAATTGTCCTCTCAGACAAGGAGGTACGAATTTTTCCTTAGTCACTGAAACATGTTTAGCGGTGTTATCCACCGGTACCTGGTGTGTGGATACGGGAGCCACTGATCATGTCTGCAATTCTTTGCAGGGGTTCCAGGAAACCCGGCGGCTTAGAGAGGGAGAGATCACTATCTACATGGGCAACGCGACGAAAGTGGCGGCTGTTGCAGTGGGAGATATTTATTTATCTTTTAATAATAAAGTTTTAGTATTGAATAATTGTCTTTATGTACCGAATTTTAGAAAGAACCTTGTTTCGGTTTCTAAATTGGTTTTGAATAAATATTCTGTTTCTTTTGATAGTTCTGTTATTATCAAAAAGAATGGTGAATATATCTGTTCTGGTACATTGATAGGCAACTTATATATACTGAATCCTGATTATTCCACGATGCAACGAGTAGAGTCAAATAATACATCTAGTACCAATAAGAGAAAGGAGCCTTCTAGAATGAATCAAAAGTACTTATGGCATCTTAGGCTAGGTCATATTAACTTGGGTAGGATTCAAAGGTTGATAACTGATGGAATACTCAGTGGTGTGAAAGATGAGGACTTTCCAACCTGCGAATCATGCCTGGAAGGAAAAATGACCAAGCGACCCTTTAGTGATAAGGGGTATAGATCCAAGGAAGTACTGGAATTGATTCACTCTGATTTGTGCGGGCCTTTATCTGTCCAAGCGAGAGGAGGTTATGAATATTTCGTAACCTTCACTGATGATTACTCAAGGTATGGTTTTATATACCTGATGCGCCGCAAGAGCGAGTGCTTTGACAAGTTCAAGGAGTACAAAGCTCTTGTGGAGAACCTTCATGGTAAAACCATAAAGACTTTACGATCTGATCGTGTAGGAGAGTACCTCTCGGGAGAGTTTAAGGCGTACTTATTAGAGAATGGGATTGACTCCCAGATGACTGCACCATACACGCCCCAGCAGAATGGTGTAGCAGAAAGAAGGAATAGGACTCTTATGGAAATGGTAAGATCTATGATGAGTTATTCAGAACTACCAGTTTCGTTCTGGGGATATGCCTTGGAAACAGCGGCGTATATCCTGAACTTAGTTCCTTCTAAATCAGTCCCTAAGACGCCCTCGGAATTGTGGACCGGGCGTAAGCCAAATTTGAAACACATTCGGGTCTGGGGTTGTCCAGCACATGTGCTGAAGCATGGAGCTGATAAGTTGGAATCTCGTTCAGATATTCGGTTGTTTATAGGATATCCTAGAGGAACGAAAGGTGGTCTATTTTATAGTCCAAAGGACCAGAAGATCGTTGTTAGCACCAACGCTCGGTTCTTGGAAGAGGATTATATAATGGACCATAAGCCCAAGAGTGAGATAATACTTAACGAACTGAGAGGGGACGATCAAGGCTTAGATCCAACCGAACCGGGTGATACGCCACCACAGTCTGCACCTGTAGTTACTGAGGTTACACCGGAGCCTCGTCGTAGTGGGAGGGTTGTTCGACAACCCGATAGGTTCATGTTTATAGGTGAGTCTTCGGACTTGTTACCTGGAGAACATGAAGCCGATCCCTGGACCTATGACGAGGCGCTTAAAGATCAAGATGCTCAGTCTTGGCAAAAGGCGATGAAATCTGAGATTGAATCAATGGATTCAAATCAGGTCTGGAATCTTGTAGCACCGCCCAAAGGTGTAAAAGCCATTGGTTGCAAGTGGGTGTACAAGAGAAAAAGAGGGTCTGACGGGAAGGTTGAAACCTTCAAGGCTAGGCTTGTTGCGAAAGGGTATACTCAGAAAGAAGGGATCGATTATGAGGAAACTTTTTCGCCGGTAGCTATGCTAAAGTCGATCCGGATTCTTTTGTCTATAGCATCTTATATGGATTATGAGGTGTGGCAAATGGACGTCAAGACAGCATTCTTGAATGGGAATCTTGACGAGACCATTTACATGAGACAGCCAGAAGGTTTCATTAAGAAAGGCCAAGAGCATCTAGTGTGTAAGCTAAACCGATCCATTTATGGATTGAAGCAAGCTTCTAGATCTTGGAACATGCGGTTTGATGAGGTTATCCAGTCTTATGGATTCATTCAAAGCATGGACGAGTCGTGTGTATACCGGAGATGTGACGGAAACAGTGTGGCGTTTCTCGTGCTTTATGTAGACGACATCCTTCTAATTGGCAACAATGTGAAGATGTTGTCGGACATAAAGGGATGGTTGTCCAAGCAATTCGATATGAAAGACTTAGGACAAGTTGGGCATGTTCTTGGGATCAAGGTTATAAGTCACTGGACTGCTGTAAAGAACATACTTAAGTACCTGCGAAGGACTAGGAACTATGTTCTGAGTTACAAAGCGTCCGAGTTGATTCCTATTGGTTACACAGACTCGGATTTCCAATCTGATAAGGATCAGCGAAAGTCTACATCAGGCTATGTGTTCACATTGGGAGGTGGAGCAGTCTCATGGAAGAGTGTTAAGCAGAAATGCATTTCGGACTCTACCATGGAAGCCGAATATGTAGCAGCCTCTGAGGCAGCTAAAGAATCGGTGTGGCTCAGGAACTTCCTTATGGACTTGGATGTGGTTCCTAAAATGCCTAGAGCTATCACAATTTATTGTGACAATAGCGGTGCAGTGGCTAATGCAAAGGAACCACGAGCCCACAATGCGAGTAAACACATAGATCGCAAGTACCACCTGATTAGAGATATCGTCAGGAGAGGCGATGCGGTTGTCACCAAGATTGCATCAGCGGATAACCTGGCTGACCCCTTTACGAAGGCACTTCCAGCGGAAGCGTTCAAGAGACACGTGAAGGGGATGGGTATCGGATGTATGGTAGAGGGCAACTAGAGATTTAGTATAAGTGGGAGATTGATGGAGTTATATTCTAAATGTCTAGTTTAGTGACAATATGGAACTCCTTATCTGTGTTTTTCATTATCTATTAATCAAACTGTCGGCATTTTTGTCTACCTTGTACTTGAATGCAATAGTTCTAGATATATACGTTGTAGACAGTATGGCGTGAGGAGACACGCGGAAGATCATACTGTCGGTTACTCGTATATTATCGAACAGAAGCTCACGACTTAGATGGACAGGGACAATCCATCGGTACGTCGTAGTGTGACTGGGTAATAGTTGGTCTTGACTATTATGTTACACTTGTACACTTGGTGTATTGAGCAGGACCACGGGAGGGCGTTCGATTTATACTAATCGACGTAATCGAACTAGACCTCAGAATTACGGATATACGAATTCTTAATCCCTATATAATTATAGGTGCGTATGTCCAATTCTCGGTTCTTTAACTTGCCAATGAGTGAGACTATTTGATTAGTCGAGATACTCGGTAAATTGGGAATCGGAATTGTACACACGGCATGCTATAGATTATAGACAGGAAACCGTGTCCCGTTTATCGGGTTGATAACGTCCCCGAGATGAGCTCATAAAGTTTATCATGTAAACCCTGCAGGTGGATTTGTTCCACATGATAATAAGGATGAGTGGTACTAGTCTCGGATAATAAGAAACGAATTAATTTAATTATTAGTAATTAAATAAATTCGTGGACGTTCGATATCTTAAACACGGGGAAAGTCGTATATGTAATTTCGGCGGAATTATTATTATTGAAATAATATTAAAATTAATTTCGGGAATTCAATTATTATTTTATAGTGGAGTTAATAATAATTAAAATTGAAATCGATTAATTAAGGAATTGCTTTTACGTATTCCAAGTTAATTAATATTTCAATTTAGCCCTTAATTAATTTATCCTAAGGTCCCTAACGTAACTCTATAAATATCCTACCTTGCCTATCCTAAACCTACATTCCGCAGCTTTTTATTTTTCTGAGAAAACATTATTGCGTTAACGCAATTAAGTTTTTCTCTGCAAAAATAAATCAGTGTAGCGCAATTATTTTTCTCTCATCAGAGAATAGAAAATATAACGCTGGTAGAAAAAGGAGAAAGCAGAAAAGGAGACCCAACGGATCGTTGCCCACACAACGGTTGGAGTCAAAGGATCTGAGGCATACGTTAGAAGCATCTAAGGTCTCAACAATCGACCGAGAAGGTATGAGATCGATTCTTTTTTCCGCAATTTATTCGATCTCATATTTCGTTAATCATATTTTGAACGTAGATCGGATCCCGTGGCTTGGATGTGACATTCTCGGACTGCTGGGAGGTTTCTGACCTCCGGCAAGGCAGTCGGATCGAGAAAATCACATCGGAACAGCCAGAACGGGCGAATCCCGCCGCTGTTCGCGACGGGTGTCGGACGACAGGTTCTACTGTCGGCCGACAGGCTTGTCGGACGACACCTTCTGGTGTCGGACGACATTGTACGGTCTTGTCGGACGACACCTTCTGGTGTCGGACGACAGAGAGGCCAGAAGCCTCTCGATTTGCGCGGTCGTGCCTCGGGTGCGATGGCTGGGTGCATTTCGGGTCAGGGGCTTCGTCGTGAACACCTTGGGCATACTGGACGTCGACTGGGCTTGTCCGGATGTTCGAGTAGTCGAACGGACATGTCTCGGGTAGTCGATTTCCAACATGAGCAACATCAAAGAAACTCAAGGTGCAAGAATTGAAGTTCAAGAAATACGACGTGTCAAAGTCAAGACGTAAGAAGCTTCAACATCAAGGGGGAGCAACTAAACAAGTTCGACGATATGATTTTTCAGATTAAGGGAGAGTGTTAGAATATCCAAAATAATCTAGAAAAATCTTATTAGAATAATCTAGAGCTATGTAGTTATATTTGAAGTATGTAGAGCAATCTAGGACATTATTTCATAGAGTAGTCTAGAAGTGTATTAGAGTGTTCTAGCATAAGAACCTTCTAGATACGATGTATTAGTATAAATATGACACATGAAAATGTGTCAAGGTGTGAGGTCCTAAAGCTCTAATATGGAGCCTATGTCTAAGGTCTCACCCTCCCCACACATGTCAATAAATATTTCGGAGATACGTACTCCGATTCTAAAATAATTCAACAGTATTCCTCTCGAGCCAAATAAAATAAATTAGAGCAGCGAGAAGTCCACAATACGCGCAAAGATATCCTTCATAAATTCACAAGGGTACAAATTGCTAATGGACTGGATTGAACTCAGTTGGCCCATTAACAAGCTAATGGATTGGGCCGAATATATAAACCTAGCTAATAACAAAAACTGCCGGCGATGAGCCCTATCGTGATGGAGATTGACGGCGGCTTCATTCGATCTCATGGTCGTCCACGTCGCAAGATCAAGGATCTCAACCTCCATGTAAGCTACTAATTATTTTATTATTAATCAAAATCACGCGTACTTGATGTTTAATTATTAATTGATGATTACTAATTAATTGATTTATGTTGATAAATAATAAGCACCGTAATATATAATCCTCTCACTGTCATCGATCGATGGATCTATATTTTCGATGCTGATGAAGGAACCACACGTACCTACGTGTGAACCTTACCCTAAGATGCACGAAAATTTTAAAACGATGAGCCATCGTTTAGCACGCGAGGCATTGAAGACATACCAAGATTATTATATGTAAGTCGAATCACTCGTTGATCGTTTTGTTGTAGATCATGCATCATTTTTAATTAATGCATAATCGATGATATATCGAATTAATTATTCGTTTATTTGTTGATTATTTATTAGGGTGGTAGTGGAGTAGTACTATATAAGATCAAATATGTTGAGAAGGCCGCCATTAACATACGCCTCGAGTATTACATCACCTTCACTGCCACAAAATATGAGGATGAAGAGGATAAGGTTGGCGAGACAAAGAACATTTGTGCTATCGTCTCAAGCCGTGGAGTACGTTCCTTAAATAGATGAGACTGTTTACTTGTTACTATTTTTTCTTTTTAACTTAAATATATATTTTTACATGATTTTTCTTTTTCTATTACATTTTAAACTAAATATTAAACTAGTTGTGTGTAAAATATAACTAAGAAATGGTTCGCATGTTAATGCGTCATGATTTAGAGTTTTCATCATACTTAAAAGTATAGATGGAGGATTGTTTGGTGATTGTACTTTGTAGTAGGTAAAAAAAGAAAATCTTTAATTTAGTCAAAATCGTCTAAGTAATATTGTACTATTCAACAAACGCGTATGCTAATATTTTGATTATAAAATCCTCTATGAATTCGCGATACTACACACCACAATTTCTCAACTCTCAACGCCAAAAAAAATAAAAAAAATGGCCTCACCATATTTCAATTATCTACTAATTATAATATCATTCTCTCTTCTTATAATGTCGACGCCAACGGCCTCTGACAACGATAAGTATTTCGATTTCCTGGATGATGATAAATACATCACCTATGCGTGCCAAACGGGTTTGAAGGACTATAAAGATATTTCCCGTAATGTTTACATCCAAAACGTGTTGTCCGTGGTGCATATTATTATTGAAGAGGCAGAGATATGTGGTTATTCCCATTACGACATTTTTCCAGTAGTTTATGGGCTCGCTCAATGTCGCGATGACGTCAAGGGTAAAGAGTGCAAGAAGTGCCTTTCCAATGTTCACTGTTGGTGGTGAGAACCTTATTAGAGTCACTGTTGAATTATACTTTTAATGAACCGCCTATGACAAAATGGTTTGCGAGTGGGACGTCTAATGCGACAGCTGAAGGATCTGTCGTGGAAGCTATGGTCGAGTTCCGGAGAGATCTTTTTGTGAGGGAATACATCACGTTTTTTTTCTGATGCTGCAACTAATCTCACACTAGTCTGCGGTGCTCAAACTCAAGGTGCATATTTTATTGACGGTAGCTACTTCAGATTTGCGTGGAAAATTTAACTAGACAATTTATAATTATGTATTGATATTGCTATTGCTATGTTATGTTATGTTATGTTATGTACATCGTTTTTAATAATATATATATGGAGTATGAAATAAATTGAAAAGTGTGATTTGATGATCTTCCAAAACTTTTTAATCTGATTAGAAATTTAGTCACAAGTCATTGAAGATTCCCTAACGTTGAATGTCAGTTGATCGATCAAAATTAAATTTAGTTCAACCCATTTGAGTTCAAAAAACAATACTAGTAATTTACATAGTAAAACAATAGTATTATTTATCATACTATCTATATAACTACTACTTCTTCCCATTCAATTTAAATATCGTTTTGACATTTTAAATTATTTTCAATTTAATTAAATATCGTTTTGAGATTTTCAATTTAAATTGATTTTTTTAAAAATTACCCTTGACACACGCCTCGAGTATTACATTACCTTCACTGCCACCAAATACGATGATGATGAAGATGAGGATATAGTTGGAGAGACAGAGAACATTTGTGCTATCGTTTATCGTCTCAAGCCGTGGAGTAAGTTCCTTCCTCCTATATGTCAGGATTATCCCAGGCCATATATAGTATTCCCGAGCGACTCCATTGCCCAACCGTTCCCTTAGTAAAATTTTCACCTAGAGTAAGAAAAATGTTTTTTATGTTTTAAATCGATAAAGTAGAGGTATAATGAGTATTGCCGGGTAAATAATGAATAAGTTACGTGAAAAAGTAATAATATTAATGTAAATAAATAAATATTATAAAAATAAAATTATATATATATTTTTTAAAATCAACCAAAAAAAATGTGTGAACTTTTGAGAGACTCGGTGAGTATAGTATACTACTCCCCCTCTATCCCATAGCAATAGTCACAGTTGGTCAACGTTGATTTTTTTTGTCCGTCTAATACATATGATAAATAATGTACAAAAATTATGAAAAAATAACTAAAATAAAGTTTAACTATTATATTTTATTTTAGTTATTTTTTCATAATTTGTGTACACTATTTATAATATGTATTGAACGGACAAAAAAAGTTAACGTTGACCACCTGTTACTATTGCTATGGGACAGAGGGAGTATACTGTAGTGCGCGCTTACTATTCTTAGTTACACCAGGTTAACTAGATACTATTTACTCTTATTATTTTATTTTTTAATTTAAAAATATATTATTACATTTTTCTTTTTTTATTTACAAATTCTCGACGTATTACTTTGGAATAAATTAAAGGTAACATCATTTCAAAAAGATTGAAGACTTTAAAAATTAATCTAAAATTTTCAAATTTCTTGTTTCGAATGTTAATGCGTCATGATTCAGAGTTTTAATTCTATAATAATATTGTAGGTAAAAATATATAGTCAAGGGTGTATGCTATTTTGATTATTATAAATTCTACAATCAATCCACCATAATAAACTTCTTAACTCAACACGAAGTAACAAAATAAAAATAAACATATAATTATGGGTTATCTACATGAGAACTTGAAAATCTCATCATATTTTCATCAGCTTCTTGTTCTTCTTCTCCTACTAATTATAATATCATTCTCTCTTCTTCTTATGTCGACACCAACCGCCGCTGACCATGATACGTTCATCGACGATGATAATCTCAGAATCGTTACGTGCCAAACGGGCCTCGACGCCGCCAATTAAAATTCGAGTAATTACAACCAAAACTATTGGCAACCCACCAAAAGAAGAGGGGTTCAAGAAAGCAACATTTTCGTTCCACGGTGATCCAGTTTAATGCCTAGTTCCGGAAGCAAACTGCTCAAAGTGTCTTATCGTTTGAAAAAGATTGAAAACTTCCAGTTTAATGCCTAGTTCCGGAAGCAAACTGCTCAAAATGTCTTATCACTACGAGCACCGATTGCCCCGTCAACACTACCAAGGGAGCAATGGTTGTGCGTAGGGCTGGAAACGAGTCGAGCCGAGTCGAGCTTTGAGCTTATCGAGCCGGCTCGGTAAAAAAAATTGCAGGCTCGAGCTCGAGCTCGAGCTCGACGAGCTGCTCGGGAGAGTGCTCGAGCTCGGCTCGCGAATTTTTTTTCATGCTCGAGCTCGACTCGATCGAGCCGCTCGACTTTGCTCGCTCAATTAGTTCAACTCCATCTCATTTAAGTGACTCGACTCGTATTGCTCGAGTTCGACTCGACCTCGAATCGCTCGAAAAGCTCGACTCGACTCGATATATATACACATATTAAGAATATTTAATTAAAATTTTATATATTCGAGCGGCTCGCGAGCCGCTCGATTGTTTAGGATTGAAGCTCGAGCTCGGCTCGTTTAAGATAATGCTCGGCTCGAGCTCGACTCGAGCTCGAGTTTGACCGAACTCGAGTCGAGCGTTGACTCGAGCAGCTCGCGAGCGCTCGCCTGCTCGGTTCGTTTCCAGCCCTAGTTGTGCGCAATCAAAAATTATTTTTGTGAGAAATAATTGGGCCGATCAACGTTGTAGGCCCAATGTGGTGCAAGAGACCATTAAATACATGTTGTTTGTGGCCCAACAATACTAGGATAGTAAAGAAGTGGGCACAGACATTATAAATAGTGTGGAGTAGAAATTAATATTTAAATATTTCTTAAATTAAAATAACAAAATATACTACTCTTTCCGTCTCATATTAGTTGCCGCATTTCTCTTTGTTATTTACAAACGAAGTGTGACAACTGTTCTAAAACGGAGGGAGTAGTATAAGTTGTCGAGGCAGCTCACTCGACAAGAATTGTGTTTTTCGCGAGCGCCGAACTAGAATTCGAGCTCGTATAATTTCTTTTCATGATTGGTCGTAAGTTTTAATTTGGTGAAATTTGATCGTAATTTAAAATTTTCAATTTAGTTTTGATTTGATTTAGTTCGTTCGCTGTTCGCATGCAAATGCGTCATGTTAAATACAGTATTTTTTATATACCAAGTTTGAAAGTATAGCTTTTAAAAAAGTGTAGCGAGAAGATGCGTAAAATTCAACCAAGTACTGCAAGTCTGTAATCTATAATAATAATAATAATAATAATAATAATAATATACTGTATTAACTTAATTTGGTGAAATTTCATCCAATAAATAAATTTTTTTTCGATTTAATTTGATTTGATTTCTTGGTTCGCATGGGAATACGTCACATGATTTAGAGTTTTCATAATCTTAGAAATTATGGCATTTATATTTGTAATTTACAAATAAAATATGATTAATTATTTTATTTTATTATAATTCTTTATATAAATTATGGCATGTATATTTGTAATTTAAAAATAAAATTCTTTATATATATAAACATATATATAAAGAATAGTAAATAAAAATAATTAATTCTCAACTATTTTATTTTATTATAATTTATTTTTAATTTTGAATTTCAATCAATAACATATCTATTTAAAATTGGGTGTCACCTTAGCTTAATTAAGTCAAACTTTTGAAGTTTTGTATTCAACGAGTATGCTAATATTTTGATTATAAATTCCTCTATGAGTGCACGAGTACACACCACAATTTCTCAACTCTGAAAGCAAAAAAAGAAAAAATGCATGAGAATTTGATGATCTCGTCCTATTATTTCCAACATAATCTACTAATCATAATAATATCATTCTCTCTTGTTCTTCTTATGTCGACTGCTGACGATGATAATCTCATCACCTTTGGGTGCGAAGAGAGTCTGAATGACACTGCTAAAAATTCGAGTAATTACATCCAAAACGTGGTGTATGTTGTGGATGACATTGCTAGCAACGCACCAAAAGAAGACGATAGGTACAAGAATGCAACATATTCGTTCAACGGTACTGATTCAGTTTACAGCCTCGCTCAATGTCGAGGCAACGACGTTTCAGAACAAGACTGCCTGGTGTGTCTTAACAACGCCTCAATCAGCACGAACAACCTTTGTCCCGGCAACAATACCAATGGAGCAATGGTTGTACGCGACAAATGCTTTTTCATGTACAAGAATACAAATTTCTTCCAACAACCCCGCATTGGTATAGGAGAAAGAAGTCCCTATATTTGCAGCTACATCCCATATAATAAGACAAACGATGATGCCTTATCCGTAGTGAGCACTTTAGCGAAATCACTTCTGAATGATTGTAAAAAGGCTCGAATGAAGTTTGCGAGTGGGTCTAATACGACAGCTGACGGATCCCATGTATTGAAAGCCATGGTCGAGTGTCGGAGAGATCTTCCTGTGGATGTTTGCAACACGTTTCTTACTGAAGGTACAACTTCTCTGCTACAAAACTGCGGTAATAATACTGAAGGTGGATATTTTGCTGGGGGTAGTTACGTCAGATTTGCGTGGAAAAATTAATGTTGAATGAATTAAACCAAATCAATATGATTTATATATAATTATGTATTGCTATCTTATGTTTTCGTTTTTATAATGAAATAAATTGAAAAGTGCGATATTCCAAAACTTCTTAAATTGTGCACAATCTAATTAGATAGTTTTCTCCATCCAATTTCACAAATTATAAAAAAAAAAAAAAATCAAACAATAAAAAATGCAGTTAGAGATCTCCAGTTATGAATTACCTTAAGTAAAAAAATTGCATTTAGTTAGTAATTTACAATACTCATTTCAAATTTCTTAAATGAAAACTATTAATTCCGAGAGTCATTATATATATTGTGCACTATTAATTACCTTACATGTTTCTTGAACACTTCATCTTTCTTCAAAGTGGACTTTGAATATTTTTCGGGAGAAATAATTGGGCTGATTTTCGTGGATTCGAGCAGCTCATTGTATTACTACGGTTTTATCTATGCTACACCCGATGTAGTACACCATGCATTTAATAACCGTTGATTTAATATTATTTTATACAAGTACACACACAATCACACACACCGACGTGTATGGTGTATGCATCAACGGTTAAGATGCTACCAGAGTAATACACCAGGTGTAGCATCTAATAGACCACTACTACTCACGAACTTGTCGGACTAATTACCAATTTTATTTATTTTAAATAATAAATAGAAAATTATTAATAATTAAATATCTCTTTCAAATCTAAATCTCAAACTTTTAAAAATTAATTATTAGTAGTAGTATATCGTTTCTCTTGTAAAATATTTAAAAAAAAATTGTAAATTTGTATTTTAAAGTCCAATTTTAGGGCAAAGTAAAATTAATTAATAGTAGTAGTACATCTTTTCTCTGGTCAAGTGTCGGTGAGATCAGGAGATAAAAAAAAATTGGTCTCATAAATGTAGTATTTTTTCGATTTAGTCTCACATACATCTGTTTTATCAATTTAGTCTCAAATATGTCGAATTTTGTTTCAATTTAGTCTTTTTTGTACGGAAATTACAATTTTCGCCAAAATGTGCTCACAGGTGCTGATTCAGCGCCACGTGTTAGCATTCTATTGGTCAACGACTTTTTTTTAGGTCGTTGACTAATGAGATGCTGACATGTGGCGCTGAGTCAACATCAATGGGCACATCGTAAAAAATGACCAAATTGAAACCAAATTTGACATATTTGAGAGTAAATTGAAAAAACGAATGTATGTGAGACTTAATAAAGAAAAGGGCTAAATACACTTTGCCACCTCAGGATATGGGGTTTTTACAATTTGCAACCTAGTCGGAAAAGTTTTACCGATCAGTACCACAGGATAAGCAATATTACAATTTGCAACCTGTCGGCTGCCGGATCGGAATATGCCATGGAATATTCCGTTTTGAAGGGTTTTTTAGTAAATTTCAGAACAAATAAATGGGTGATTACCCATTTACCCCACAGTCAACTATTGGTCAATAATTTTAATTTATATTAAAAATAAAAATAAAAAAACCAAAAAATATTCCAAAGAATATTTAGAAAATGTGCTTGGGCACTTGTATTATTAACAATAATTTACTTTTTAATATTTCATTGAATAATAAATAATAAATAAATTTTGGAAATTAAATTAAAATAAAATTAAAAGTTTGACATTCATCAATTTTACCAGAAGACATGAACACAATAACCCAATCTTCATCATACATATTCAAGAAAAAATTACAAATCAACATTAATCAAATAAAAATTACAAATCAACATTAATCAAAAAACATAAATTAAATATAAAGCTAACAAGTCAAGGGTTGTTAGCTCAGTTGGTTGAGCACTTGAATTGAGGACTTGAAGTCCTTGGTTCGAATCCCAAGACATTGCAATTGACCTATACAAAAAAAAAAAAAACTAAGTGAAACAATTGCAATTGACCTATACCAAAAAAAAAAAAAAACTAAGTGAAACAAGAAGTAACATAAATTGAATAAAAACTCAGATCCCCAAAACCTCAGATTCAAATTCGACGAATTTCGATCGATGTATTACCAGGAAGAACTCTAAAACAACTTGAACTTTGCGTGATGGTGTGGTGTTGGTGAAATGGAGATTTGGGTGAGAGCGAAAAATCTAGAAACTTGAATCTGGTACGGGCTGGATCTGTGTGTTCTCTTCCCGGGTCGGGTTTCGCCCATATCCGATCACCCAGCGCCTCCTCTCCATCTCAACCCACCAAAGCAAACGCTGCCCAAATCACCCTTGCCTCCTCCCCCTCCTCCAGCTGCCGCCGATGTCGACGAGGGCAATTTGGGGGTTTTCGACGTTAGGTTGAATCTGAAGGGGAAGAGCGGGGAATCCCTTGGTTCTGGAGCTAGGCTCCTAGGTTTTGGCCGCAAATAGCCCTGTCTTCGCCGGTTTGATTGTCGATTATCGCAAGAATCTGAGCGGATTGTACAGGATGGAAGTCCCGGCGTGGAGAACATAGTTGTTTCTCCTTTTTTTTTCAAATTCAATTGAATAAACCCAGTCTATGAAGATGATGATAATTGATAGAAATTGAATTCTGTAATTGGAGAAGAGTAGAGATATACGTAATTCATTTTTTTTAATAATTAAAATGAAAACTGTATTAATATTTTGTATTTATAAATTTATTTTTAATTATTGTTGTGTAAGTACACTTATACCCCTCAACTCTATAATTAATTTTATTTTCACTTTCTTCAATAGAGCGTGAATCTCAAATTCCCGGAATATTTTTTCGAATATTCCGATTCGGCAGCCGGCAGGTTGCAAATTGTAATATTGCTTATCCTGTGGTACTGATCGGTAAAAGTTTTCCGACTAGGTTGCAAAGTGTAAAAATCCCATATCCTGGGATGACAAAATGTATTTATGTTATATTTATGTGACCATTTATTTTATCTAGTGAGATCTGTATGTATGTTATATTTGATCCACTAAAAGGACCATTTAAGCTCAACAAAAAGCTAGAGCATGTCTAAAATAAGGAAGAACTTATAACTTACTCTTTCGATCTCGGTAAAAATGCAATACTTCCTTTATAATTTACAAAGAAAATATTGCATCTTTGTTGGGAGAGAGGGAATATAACTGACGAGCGTGAATGCTTGTCGTTTGAGCAAACGAGCTGCCAAAATAAATTTTATATTTAGCCAGTACTCTTATAACTACAAAACGTAGATAATGGCAAGTACGTGGGGTCGGTCCCACAAGGAGGCAATTGCAGTAGGTGATCTCGGCTTGCCCAAAGGGTTGTCACGATTTAAAAAGTTTTGTTTTGATTTGCTGTGGGCACAGCGGTTCTCTCATGAACAACTCGACTCAACTAACTACGACTAAACTAAACTAAGTTGAGGAAAATCAGTTTCTGGGCATACAACATCTCTCAGGGTCATCTGGGCATACTACCGGTCATAGGCACTAAGGATTTCTACCAGCGGTTTGTCAGCAGTTATGGGGTGCAAAAACAAAAGTGGTCCTATTGCGTCACGCCCAGCAATTGCCCCACCCCTTATCTATCCTTACTGTGTAAAGAGAAGGCTAGCTATCACTATGCCTAAACCCCCTGGATCTGAACAATTCGATAACCTATGCGACCAAACATGGATCTAGTTTGCCCAAACCCGCATTACCCTCTAGACAGACCCGCTCGGCCAATAGCATGCTCGAAACATACGACCGCATCTCCTGCAAGTTCTAGTGCTATGCCCGCAACAATACTACAAGGTACATCTATGCGGTTTGCCAATCACCAGTATCCCAGTTTGTAAAGGTTCACTAGTGGTCGTCCTATAGTTTGCCCAAACTCCCCAGAAATAAACCTCAACCAACTTTGCCTCGGGAACAAACGCCCAACCGGTTACTTTAGCCCCTCCAACCTCGCGGCCTAACTAAACCCAAAATCCCCCTCGATCTGCCTTTGCCCAGACGCTAATAATCCATCAACAAATAATTAAAATAAGTAAATAAAGCAACAACGAAATCAAATACTGAAAAGAAAAGCTTTAAATTAAATAAAGAAAAAAACATAATATACAATTTCGCCCAAACGGGCTGCCCCAAAGGGCAGTGTTTCACCTCTCGACTCTCAAAACAAATATATATGAACTCTCATAAATTTCGTATATTAAGCTCTCTATATTTCTTCTTGTGTATGGCGTCGTGTGTTGTCTCGTCCTCTTTTGCTGATCAGCGATCCCTTTTTTATATGTGCGGTCTCTAGGGCATCAGATTTGTATTAATGGGCTGGTGGGCTGATGGGCCTGGGCCGTTTGGGCGTAGTCCGTCCAGAGTTTGTTTTTGCTGGGACTCTTGGCGGTCAAAAAAAGTCCTGGTCTTTAGGGATTCTTTCCTTATCAGCTGACCGGATAAAGATGGGGGGATTAGGCAGAATCCCCCAACTTTCGGAATCTGTTACTCTGGTATGCCCGATACTCGCCGTTTGCCCAAACTGGGCACTTCTGCCCTTTGCCCAAAGTGCTGCTGCTGCTTTCTTCATGCCTCTTTGATTTTGGACTTTTCCTTCCAAGTGGGTGAACCATGCGCGATGCTTGTTACGCGGTTGACTCTTACGCATAGTGACTTTGCCCATAGTGACGTCTTTGCTTCACAGTGGCGACTTTGCCTTATTAGGCCCAACTGCCTGAGTCACCTCTGCTTAGAATCCCGCGTTTGCCCAAAGTGGACCATTAATTTGACTTTTTCGCACAATCTCCACCTGCTGACATGAATACCTGCATACTTTGCCCAAACACTCCAATGTGCCCTCCCAGACACAATACTGACTCAAACTGACTCAATAAAAGGTGTAAAAACGCTCTAAGATGAGCAAATAAAATGGCTAATCAGAACCGCAAACACTTGGATACGCTTGTCCCCAAGCGTGGGCTCTGATTTGTCTGACTCAAGACCAAAGTGAAAACAGAAGTGAAAGAAATAGGAAGAAATAAAACAACGGACTTTAGCATGATCAGTATATGGCATAGTACATACAGATAACACAAAATTCAAGTAAAGATAAAAATAAGTCAAGAGTCTGTTCTAGGTCTTTGGGTTCACTCCCTCACAGTGTTTCTCTCTTTTCAGTGTATGGGTTCAATGACACTCATTTTCTGCTGTGATTTCACTTTGCCTAAATTTGCCGTATTGCTAACCTGAGTTTGTTTTAACTAAGCAGGGGGTTATCAAGGGGACTTTTATTGGGTTGTAGTGTTGGGCTCATATGGGTAGATTTTGAGGAGTAGGCTCTATTTGGGCAGAGGGCTTTTTGATGTTAGCCTTTTCTCTGCCACTTTGCCCCTTTCTTACGGGCCTTAGCACAACAACTTTTTATTCTATTTTTTGTTTTTTTTTTCTGATATTTTTTTTTCTTTTTTTTTCTTTTTTTTTTCTTTTTTTTTTTGAACACTATGCCCTAACTCCCTCTTTTCTCTCTGGCTGCCTATGTAATGTGGGCATAATACAAGATGGGTTCACAAAGAATATTCAATCAGGCTCAAAGGGGCTAGCAAGGGACAGTGTTATTTATTTAAGCAAAAGGAAACAAGAAAATGCCCTAATCATCTAACAACCCTACTCAGTCAAACTACTCATTTCAGCAAACAGGCAAAGACAAGCATTGTTAGATATCACAGCAGACTCTCAAAGAAAGAAATCATATATCAATGTTGGCTCAATTCTCACAGTTTGCCTAGAACAGTTCCATCATCCCTATTTCATGCATCTTAACTATAAAGTTTGAGTTACTGTATGTATGTTTGCCCAAAGTGATCACATAATCATGCTGACTCGATTAGAAACAGGGGTTTGCCCTTTCCCTTTCCCCCCTCACACACTTTGCCTTGGCAAAGTGTGCAAAAGTAATAAGATTGGTAGGGGCTACCCACGACCAGACTATGACTCAAAAAGTTGGCGCACCTGCCCCCTCACACACTTTGCCCTGGCAAAGTGTGTCAGTAGGGAGATCGACCTAGTCACCAGAGTCAAAGTGACTCGAGGTGACTTTCAGAAAATAAAAAAATAAAAAAAAAAACTAAAAACCGCAACACTTGGGAGGGAAAAATTAGGAGGTGGAGTCAGGTGAGTACCTAAATCCAGTGTGTGCAAAGTGGGCCATTAATTTGTTCAGCAGCTTCGCGAGACTTTTTTACACGTTGCCCTGTCGTCTTAGAACTTTGCCCGGAATCAGTAGCGTGAGCACTTCTGCCCAGACCTTGACTTCGTTCCAGGGGTCATCCTTGCAACTTCAGGGAGCTTGTTGTCCGTCTGGAATACACTGTCGTTTGAACAAGTGGTCTTTTAGTATGCCCACACAACTACCCTTTCTCCCTCTGCTGAGGCTCTTTGCCCATAATCTGCAATACAAAACACACTACCTTTCGAGGAGAACACTGCTCACGGCTTATTTATTAAATCAAAACAAAATAAAAAAAAAGATAAAAAAAATACCAGGTTGCCTCCTGGCCAGCGCCTTAGTTATCGTCATGGGCATGACGTTTGTTTATGGGCAGCGCGTGCTCTTTGCCCTGCTCCTCTCGTTCTGCCCCTCCTTTGCCCTGTACGGTCCAGCTGGAGCAAAAACAAAAAATCACAGGTCAAATAGCACAGAAGACTTACTGCTGGAATATTGCCTCCCCGGCAACGGCGCCAATTTTGACGAGCGCGAATGCTTGTCGTTTGAGCAAACGAGCTGCCAAAATAAATTTTATATTTAGCCAGTACTCTTATAACTACAAAACGTAGATAATGGCAAGTACGTGGGGTCGGTTCCACAAGGAGGCAATTGCAGTAGGTGATCTCGGCTTGCCTAAAGGGTTGTCACGATTTAAAAAGTTTTGTTTTGATTTGCTGTGGGCACAGCGGTTCTCTCATGAACAACTCGACTCAACTAACTACGACTAAACTAAACTAAGTTGAGGAAAATCAGTTTCTGGGCATACAACATCTCTCAGGGTCATCTGGGCATACTACCGATCATAGGCACTAAGGATTTCTACCAGCGGTTTGTCAGCAGTTATGGGGTGCAAAAACAAAAGTGGTCCTATTGCGTCACGCCCAGCAATTGCCCCACCCCTTATCTATCATTACTGTGTAAAGAGAAGGCTAGCTATCACTATGCCTAAACCCCCTGGATCTGAACAATTCGATAACCTATGCGACCAAACATGGATCTAGTTTGCCCAAACCCGCATTACCCTCTAGACAGACCCGCTCGGCCAATAGCATGCTCGAAACATACGACCGCATCTCCTGCAAGTTCTAGTGCTATGCCCGCAACAATACTACAAGGTACATCTATGCGGTTTGCCAATCACCAGTATCCCAGTTTGTAAAGGTTCACTAGTGGTCGTCCTATAGTTTGCCCAAACTCCCCAGAAATAAACCTCAACCAACTTTGCCTCGGGAACAAACGCCCAACCGGTTACTTTAGCCCCTCCAACCTCGCGGCCTAACTAAACCCAAAATCCCCCTCGATCTGCCTTTGCCCAGACGCTAATAATCCATCAACAAATAATTAAAATAAGTAAATAAAGCAACAACGAAATCAAATACTGAAAAAAAAAGGTTTAAATTAAATAAAGAAAAAAACATAATATACAATTTCGCCCAAACGGGCTGCCCCAAAGGGCAGTGTTTCACCTCTCGACTCTCAAAACAAATATATATGAACTCTCATAAATTTCGTATATTAAGCTCTCTATATTTCTTCTTGTGTGTGGCGTCGTGTGTTGTCTCGTCCTCTTTTGCTGATCAGCGATCCCTTTTTTATATGTGCGGTCTCTAGGGCATCAGATTTGTATTAATGGGCTGGTGGGCTGATGGGCCTGGGCCGTTTGGGCGTAGTCCGTCCAGAGTTTGTTTTTGCTGGGACTCTTGGCGGTCAAAGAAAGCCCTGGTCTTTAGGGATTCTTTCCTTATCAGCTGACCGGATAAAGATGGGGGGATTAGGCAGAATCCCCCAACTTTCGGAATCTGTTACTCTGGTATGCCCGATACTCGCCGTTTGCCCAAACTGGGCACCTTCTGCCCTTTGCCCAAAGTGCTGCTGCTGCTTTCTTCATGCCTCTTTGATTTTGGACTTTTCCTTCCAAGTGGGTGAACCATGCGCGATGCTTGTTACGCGGTTGACTCTTACGCATAGTGACTTTGCCCATAGTGACGTCTTTGCCTCACAGTGGCGACTTTGCCTTATTAGGCCCAACTGCCTGAGTCACCTCTGCTTAGAATCCCGCGTTTGCCCAAAGTGGACCATTAATTTGACTTTTTCGCACAATCTCCACCTGCTGACATGAATACCTGCATACTTTGCCCAAACACTCCAATGTGCCCTCCCAGACACAATACTGACTCAAACTGACTCAATAAAAGGTGTAAAAACGCTCTAAGATGAGCAAATAAAATGGCTCATCAATAACTTTTCCTTTATAATTTACAAAGAAAATATTGCATTTTTGTTGGGAGAGAGGGAATATAACTTTAAAAAAAGACACGTAAACTTATTTAGTTTTCATCATACTTAATAGTATAGATGGAGGATTGCTTGGTGATTGTACTTTGGGTGGACATATGTCTAAAGCATCAGAACGTGCTCGATGAATAATCTTGAAATAATTATGAATACAACTCGAGTCGAGTCAAACCTTAACATCTTTTTTCAACCCCCCTACTGGCTTACCCCATAACCTCAAGACCAATTATTTCACTAAAATGAAACAAATAAACAAGACAGACCATTTATATAAACAAGATTTAACATTAGTTATTGATAATTATTAAAGCAATATAATATATACACACAATAGTATTATTCGGTACACGTACAAATATGTCTCACATAATCTATAGATCTCGGCCAGCTACAAATAAACGATAACATAATATGATTCCGCAGCCTCTCTTTTTTTCGATCCATGGCACCCTCTCCGAACTAGATTTCAGTTACAACTATTTCGAGCTCATAAATCATCGTCAAGAAAAGTAGACAAAACAAGCCCTTGCAAAAATTCGCACTTGCGAGACTTTTCCTGTTGGTCCTCATAGGACATCTTCACCCTGCCAATAATCGACATCAAGAGCTCGATTCATGTGCTTCGAAATATTAAAGATTAATTTACTCATTGAATGAAACGTACCCATTGGTCGAATCTTTCACAGTTTTTTCAACCATAGAACAAGCTCCAATCGAAGAGAGAGGTTGAACCCTAGGAGGTTCATCAACCGCAGGTTGATTGTGCATGAATGATGTTAACAAAGGGTCGGGTTTGTCATTTGAAGAAGGAACCGAAAACGAAGATCCACCGAGAAGGGATTGCAGTTTCCCTTCTCCCAACTCTTTTTTTAGCATGGCAAACGTGAAATTCGAGCCCCCCCTGCGTAATCTTCTCTTCCGCTGCACGTATCTTTGTAGTCAAGGAAAATGATCTTACAAAAATAATGGCCGAAGATTTAAAAAATATTTAATAATTATTTAAAAAGGATATTTTGAGAAGATTTGCATGCTGCACGGTCAAATGGCGGACTAAATCTGATCCGACCTTTTGAGCACAAACAGGGCACACCTGCACGAATAAATCACTAGTTTTAAATTCGCCAAAAAGATGTAGAATCTAAAAGTTCATTAATAGCTACAAATTGAAATAGATATCACCAGCATCAAATTATACCGACAAACCACCAACAATTTTGCCTACAATTCTCAACAGTTTAAAGATTGGTAGGTAAATATTCATCCAAAACAATTTTACCTACAATTTCCGTTTTCATACATATTTTTACAAGCATATTTTATGCAGGTAAAATGATTGTTTTTCTAATACAGCTAAACCTCTGGACTGGTTTCCGCAATCACCCGTTTCGTTACTAACATCACCAAAAGAATAAGGAAAAAACTACACAAATAAATCCGAACATAGTTTACTCTAACCCGTAGAAATCTCCACATTAATCAATCTTCAAACGATGAAATCACTTTACAAAATCACATATATGCATAGAACAAATGCCAAGACTTATTATTTTTTTACCCCATTAGAGGTTTCCCTAGCATGTTCTTCATCAAAGTGACAACAAAGCCCGACCACGTCAAACTCATCCGCACAGAACGGGCACAAAAACTCCGGTCGAAGCTCTTCATCCCCTCCCTCATTATACTCTTCTCCATGATATGATGCATCTGAATTAATTACAATAATAACAATAATCAAAGTGCAGATTTCAAAAAATCCCAAGAACCATTAATTCCACCTTCATCCTCACACATAACCATATTCCTAAATTTCGTGATCCAACATCACATACCCATTTCAAATTTCTTAAAATTTTATTTAAAAACGAGGCCAATTCCTAATTTTAAATTTTTTAAACAGGGGAATTAAAAATCAAATCTTTGTTAATCATCCCAACAGAAAAAAAAAAATTGAAAGAAAAGAGAGAAAACGAAACCTGATCTAGATTGGAATCGGCGAGCAAATGTATTGATTCGAGCCCACGGATCGGAATCCATTTTCGAGAATTTATTTATTTTACAAATTTAGGGCAAAAAATCCTAAAATTTCTTCAGGCACAGATTTCAGCAAAACCCACGTGCAGAAATAAGCTCAGCCTGTTTAAAAGAAATCATTAGATTCACAAGAAGAAGCTCAATTGCATAATTAAGGGAGAGGGCGAGCGAGAGAGAGAGAGAGAGAGAGGAGAGAGAAGCTTCTTTCTTCTCGACAAATTTTCTTGGTACTGTGTGATTTTTATTTTTATTTTGGGAAATTTATTAACTTTGTATGTGGACAGGGCACACGTTTTAAGACTGAAAAATGAAAAGCTAGTGAAAATAAAAATACAAATTAAGAGTAAGGTTTCCATTTTTGTTGATTAAAAAAATACGAAGTGTATTTTTTAGTTTTTTTTATATTGTTGTCGATACGATACTTTTGGGCCAAAACCCAACCTCCTCCTTATGGTCTTCTTATGGGCTTCAAGCCCAAAACATGTACGCTCGTTTTCAAGTTTTCGGTCTCAGCTCGACTGTCTAAATTTGACTCGAATTTGATGAAAATTTTGGCAAATTAAATGAAATAAATTATATAATGACAAAATTTTAATTTGAGACTAATATCTGAATAATATTAAAAACACATAAAAAATTATGTGAATTTTTTAATTTGTAAATTATTTTTATTATATTTGCCATGAAAATTGTTAATAATAAACGTAAAACAATTAAATATTTATTGTTTCTTCTCTCAAGTATTCCTTAACTTCACCATTACACTACACTATTGCCATGTATTTTTCACACGTTATTTTTTTTTTTTTTCCTTTTACTCTAAACCAAGACTTTATTGAATTAATATAAACATATTTGTTGAATAATAAAAAAAATATTACTAGTATAAACTAATTTTAATTACACCCAATTTAAAAATCTCAAAATAGTGGAGTACTTTTTTTACCTTCAACTGCAAATAAATATAATTCAATATTATTAGTACTAATTAATTAATTAATGCCTGTTATAATTGATTTAGACGCTTTGCAGTTGAATGTCAAATCGTCATCAACTAATATATACTCGCCACCACATCAATATGATGTTACTAATCTCTTGTCCCACATTATAAATAAATAAATAAATAAAAATGTTGACCATGGATTTACTATGATTGGTTGAACTTTAATCGATCTATTAAGGAGTAATACTCCTGGTTACGTGCTATTATTCTTTTTTTGGATTAAAAAATTACAAACAAATTAAAGTGCGATTGATAAAATAATATTTTTATTATTTAGTTAAACATTACTTTATGTTACTTTAGAAAGATGTATTGTACAGTACTGCTCTATTTCTTAAAACAGTGCACAGTTCTTTTGTAAATTACAAAGGAACTGTGCACTGTTTTAAGGGAAGGAGAGAGTAGTATTTACGGTGAGACATTCTTAAAAGAAAAATTTTTAATGCAGTAGTCATTTTCTTAATTTTGAATTACAAATTTGTTAAAAATACATTGTACTATATTTTTTATATCAAATAATTATAATGTAAAAGTAAAATAATTGGTGTGTAAGTTTTTATTTTTTTTGTGTGTGTGATTTCCAGTTCAATGCATGACACGCGAAGATTTTGTACTGACCTAATAAGTATCTCATCGCAATGTGATGAAGAAAACAAAATGGGTAAACAGAAAACAAGGTGCTACTGATAGTGACCTGGGCTATCAGCGCACGTACAACGGGCCCACTAATAAATGCATTTGACGGGGCCCAGCCCAAGAACTCCTTCCGCGTTGGCCCATTTGCTCCGTACCTTATTGGCCTACTCTATTTTTTATGGACCACAAGTTGGGTGGGGCCCAATAATGGGCATCTACGCATCGACACGTGGTTGGATCTAGATCGAACTTTCCTCTGCTCTGCTGATTAATTTTTCTGTTTCATTTTTATTAAAAAAAATTGATATTATAGAGAGCTTTTGTACTAGCTTATTTAAAATATCTTATAACATATTACATATTATAAGTTGTTTTAAAAATTAGTATGTCTTATTTAATAAATAAGTTGTTAAACCGTTTAAATAATATATATATATATAAATAGATATATAAACTTATAAAATGGTTGTTAAATAAAATAGGTATATAAACTTATAAGATTTTAATTTATTTGATAATTTAAGATTTTTATATAAGTAAAATAATCAAAAATAAATTTTTATATATAAAAAAATAATTAAAAATAATTATATTAACTAAATAATAAGTTTGGAATTTTTGTATATATATAAAAAGTAATAATCTAAAGGGTAATTTGGTTTTTTATTATTTAAGTTACAATAGCTTATAAACTGTTTTAAAAATATACATCTCGGCACCTTACTTTTTTTTAAACAGTTTATTTGTAGATTTTTTAAGATTTTTTTTAGTTTATCAAACAAATTTTAGAAACTTATAAGTTTTTTAAACAATTTATAAACTGTTTTAAAAAGTATCTAAGCAAAGTCAAACAGGCTCATAATTTAATTATGTCATCAGTAATTTGATTATAATTTTTTTTATGTTATAAACATTGGTATTTTATTTTTTATATGTTATCAGTATTTAAATTATACTGATAATTGATCTATTGAATCAAATTAATTATTTTGTGCACTTTATGTTTCACTCATGATCATTTGAATAATTCATAAGTAGATTTTTTATTTTTATATAATAAATTTGCATGATTATTTAATTCTCTTATTTTTGGATAATGTTGGAACAGTACTACAATGGATGATTCCATTATTATCTTACAACTTACAAGTACAAAATACGGATTGAATTTTTTTTTTTTTTTTTTTGTCTTAAATCTACCCAACCCTAAACAGTGAGGGATACTATACTCTATGTCTAATTTAGAAACTAGAAATATGAAAAATGAAAAATACTATTCTAGCTATCAATTTCACTTGTATATTTATACTTTTTTTTACGAACGTCCTATTCATTATATTTTTCGCATTTCAATAAAATAAGAATATTATATTTATAAAGTAATAGGTTAATAATAAAATATTATATTCGTGTTTTAATCTTCGTGTTAAAAAAAGAGGACGTTCTGAAAGCAAAATAAAGGAAGTAAATTTTACAAATGAGTTTCTACACAAGCCCATTTTTGTCAATCATGGGAGAAAATTGTTGCAAACCTTTTTGACAATCATGTTATAACTTTGGAATAGCGTATGATCTAGAGATTTGTATTAACCTACAAATCAATATAGTATGATTAAAATATTTAAATCAGTGTGACATAAAATGTACCTAAAATTACCATACAAGTCACCATCACCATCAACTATATGTATCATTACCAAGGGCTAATTAGTGTACATATATTCAATAATATAGGAGTTAATAGTATATATAGTAGTCCCAATCTAAAATAAAAAATACAGTAAATAAAAAGAAAAAGTATTAGTAAGAGGGAAAAGGGGTTAGTGAAATAAATGCACATGTGACATGCAGACACTTTGGTCATGTTTATATGTTAACTATGGCATTAATGAATTAATTAACCATGTGCTTAACACCTAAGTACGTTAGCCCACTTGTTAAAAATTAGAATGCAATTTGCAATTTAAAAATGCATTTAATACATGCTACCTCCAATGGCAAAAATATTATTATTAAATTTACTTTGTTTCTTCTCATTTATAATTCAAATCTCAACTCTGAATTGACTAAAATACCCCCTTCACATTTCCTTTTTTCAAAATTATTTAACCCAACTAATTTTAAATTATACCTAATATATTTGACTAATTAAACCTTGACATAATTTTCTCAGCATTTATGTGAGCCAAATCATTGTTAGAGCTTAAAACTTTAATTTTGTATGCGTGATTTCGATAGAAACAAATTTAATCATTAATCCATAATACTAAGTTTTAAGTAACTAATTTTTTTTTGATAAATGCCACCAATATCATATAAAAGTAAAAAATGTATAGTACAAAACAACGCATAAAAAAAAGTTATATAACATGAACGAGCTAACAGTCTAGCTCTTCAAACAATCAATCATAACATATATCACTAATTATTTAAGTAACTAATTAATTATTGCATAATATAACGTTTTCATAAAAATAATCTATACAAGTACAATGTCCACATTTTGTAATTAAAACCCCAACTAATTAAGGCAAAAAAATCTTTTTATTTTACAAAGGAAAGAAAATCTTCTGAATTATGTTAACAATTTTAAATTTTGAATTTATTAAATACATTAATACAAAATTTCAATAAACATTGTAATTTACCAAAATTAATTTTCAAATTAAACTATCTTTTTGCTGACTTGGACCCACACTCCCATCAAAGTGAAATGAAAAATGAAAATGAAAATACTCTGTTTTTCTCTCACACTCACACACCCCTTATAAAAAGCAGAGCAATTTTTATTCATCCACTCCTCTGTTTTTTAATCCATCTCCAAAACCCATATAAAATTAAGAGCAAGATCAAAGCACAAATCTTGAACACACCTTCTCCCCTCTTTCTTTTCTCTGTATTTTATTCATCAGCTTCTTGGATTTTCTTTCACTGTGTAATAGATTTTGACGGAAAAAAATATGTGTTTTTTGGCATAAAATCCTATCTGGGTTTCTTCTTAATTGTTTGATTTTGAAAAAAAAAAATTGATTCTTGAACATATACATGAACCCCATGTCGTATAGAGCTCCAGCAGTTTCATGGAAGTCCGGCGATGCAGTTCCCGACCAATTTCCGGCGGGCCTCAGAGTTCTAGTTGTCGACGATGACCCGACTTGCCTCTTGATCTTGGAGAAGATGCTGAAGAATTGTCTGTACGAAGGTAATAGCAAGTTTAATTTTCGTGGGCTTGTGTTTTTCTACATGATACTGCAATAAAAATCAGATCTTGTGTTAGAATTTATTGTTAAATTGCTGTATTTTCTATTTAGGTTGAAAATTTTGATTTTGGGGTTTTTTAATTTGTGTGATTTGACCTTGGTAAGATCACTCAGATTTTGAATCTAGGGTGATTTGTAGATCTTGGGTGTTTGGATTTATAGCATTTAGTTGACCATGAATTTTTTTTCGAACATATATGATGAATATAGTTTTAGGTTGTGAAATCCAACATTCATTGTTAGATTGGTTGAATATATGCTTGTTTGTTTGTTTGTTTTTTAGTTAAGTGATTTTTATGTTTCAGTTACGAAATGCAACCGGGCCGAGCTTGCCTTGAAGCTTCTCCGTGATAATCGAGATGGGTACGATGTTGTAATAAGCGATGTCCATATGCCGGACATGGATGGTTTCAAACTTCTCGAGCATGTTGGGCTGGAGATGGACTTGCCCGTCATCAGTAAGTTAACTCGATTTGTTTTTGATCATTTTCGTCTTATAATCGAATAATATCAGTATGTGTTAATGCAACCTTGTTTTAGCTGATTCTTGTCTTTTGTGTTTGTTTGTTTGTTTTCTGTTTCTTGTTATTGGATAATCACAAAATTCCCCCTGATATTTACCCTAATTTCAAAACCACCCCTTTAAACAGTGATGTCAGCGGACGACAGCAAGGGCGTGGTGATGAAAGGCGTGACACATGGCGCTTGCGACTACCTCATAAAGCCCGTTCGAATGGAAGCCCTAAAAAACATATGGCAGCACGTTGTCCGAAAGAAGAAGCACGAGCTTCGAGACAAAGACAATCACGATCAACAGTCCGGAAGCGTGGAAGACAATGATCGCCACCCGAAAACCTCCGACGACACCGAGAACTACTCGTCGGCAAACGAGGGGACCAATTGGAAGAGCTCCGGCAAGAAGAGGAAAGACGAGGATGACGAGGGAGGCGACGAGAGGGACGACACGTCAGCATTGAAGAAGCCGAGGGTAGTTTGGTCAGTTGAGCTCCACCAGCAGTTTGTGTCCGCCGTCAATTCTCTCGGGATCGACAGTAAGTGTTAATTACAAAAAAGCCCTTGAGATATTTAAAAAATTACAACGAACCTAAAACGACTTGTCTATGTATATGTATGCAGAGGCCGTCCCTAAGAAAATCTTGGAGTTAATGAACGTCCCCGGGCTCACCAGAGAGAATGTCGCTAGTCACTTACAGGTCGAACAAATTTTTTATGTTTTTTTTCGTTTTTCTATCTCTAGTTCCACTTTCTAAACTCGGTTTCATGAATGCAGAAGTATCGACTCTATCTCAAAAGGCTGAGTGTCGGACAGCACCAGAATGTGTATGGAAACCCATTCGGCCCAGACTCGACATTCAGCTCGATTTCTCCACTCAATGGTGCTCTCGATTTCCAAGCACTCGCCTCTTCAAGCCAAATCCCACCTCAGAGCCTCGCCACTATCCAAGCGGGCCGGGCTGTTACCAACCGGCCCGCTATTCCCGGAGGCCTAGTTGACCAGAGGAACATCTTCAGCTTCGAAAACCCGAGAAAGTTTATCGAGGGCCAGAATCAGCTTAACAACAACAACAACAACAAGCAAGTAAGTTTACTTCACGGGGTCCCAACGAATGTGAATTTACCAATTCACCCCCAGTCGACCCAAATGGTGAGGAACCAAGTGTTGAACCGCCCCGTTCAACGGCATCAGATGATTCCTAACATGATCCGAAATGACTTTTCGAGTAATCAACGCATGGAAAACACTACCTTTCCTCTTATGGGAAACGCCACTTCCAATTACGAATTGTTTAACAATCTGGGCCAGAATCGAAATGTGGATTGGGCCTTGCAGAGTCGTGGGCCCGCTTTCGATCCTCCTCAATACACTACGAATATGCAGCAGACCCGAGTGGATGTTGCACCTTCGATTTTGGTCCAACCTGGATTCTCGTCCGACCAGAGGAGGACGTCGACAGCTGTCAACAACACGAATGTAGGGCAGCTGCTCACTTCTTCTACGGCCGATAATTCATCGTCGAGTATTAGGCCCGATATGGGCTTTCAGAATATTAATAATAATATCTTTTCGGAGAGGTTTGTGAACGAAGATCTCCTGAATGTATTTCTCAAGCAGGTTCAACTTCTTCTCATCTTCCTTGCACTTATTTGTTCTTAAAGTTTGTTTTTTCCTTTCATGATAAACGAGTTTTTGATTGCAGCCGGAAGGTGTGGCACAAGTTGAAAGCGATTTTGGGTTCGATGGATATCACTTGGACGGAAATCTTCCTGTGTAGAGAAGCTAAGCAAAAGTCTTTATATGATTAGATCCCTTTTGTACATATTTGCAGCTGCAGCTCAAGTTTCGTCATCCTCGACGACTTATGATTTAGTTACCGGAAACACTTGTTCTTGTCCTTTTTTGAACAGATGGATTATAAATAGGGTTTTGATTCTTTTGAATCCGAACGCAGAAAATATCCGAATCAGAATCGGAGATTTTTCTGTTGCATTTTGGTTTTAGTTGAACTTGAGGTGAATATTTTTTTGTCATGGTTTATTTCTGTTTCAAATAAGTGTTTCTTTTCATTTTCTATTATGTTTTTTAGAGTGTTTTTTTTTCCATCAATTTAGATCTTGGTGTTAAATGTAGTTACAAGTATAAGTTTTTTTTTCTCAAACTAACTCTTTTATTCCAAATAAAAAATTAAACTATGAAGAGGTTTCTGATATCATATTTTTTAAATTATTTAATAATAACAATTAATTACACAGTCAATCTTGTTTCAAATTAACAATTATATCTATATTATATTAGAATCGTTTTTGACGCTCAAAGTAGTTTTTTAATGTTTATTTAATAATTAATTTTTTACGCAATTATTTGTAATTTTTTTAATAATAATTGTACGTCAGTTATTTTTTTCAAAAATTATTGTATTTTTTACGAGAATAACTGCACTATTTTTTACTTGAATAAATGTGGTTTTTTTTTCAAAAAAAAATCTATATCTCATAAATATGTTTTTTTGAATTTTGAATTTTTACAAAATAGATAATTGAAATTATTTTGCATAATATTTTTGCATCTTTATAATATATTTCTCTTCAAAATTTGTATTTTTTCCTTTTTATAAGTTTTAAAAAAATGATATGGAAATAATATAGAGAGCATTGAGAAATAATATTATTTCCACATAATATTTTTCATCTTTATAATATATTTCTCATCAAATTTTATATTTTTTTCTTTTTTATAAGTTTTACAAAATAATATGGAGCAATATGAAGCACTGAGAAATAATATGGATCAGCAATATGGAGCACAACAATAGAAATTATTCGTTTTTATAAGTTTTAAAGAAATGATATGGAGCAATATGACAAAAATAATATGGAGTAATTTGGATCTTTTTTATAAGTTTTACAACACAATATGGACCTGAGAAATAATATGGAGTAGTAATATGAAGCACTGCATGTCTTTTTTAGTTTATTTTAATTCGGGTGTAATTCTAGTAAATTTGAACATAAAAAATTTTAAAAAATATAATGTATTAATTTTTATTTTAAAATGTTAATTTAGAAGAGATGAAAAAAAAATGACAATTATATTCCGTTGAAGTTGAAATGATACCTTGTGTGTTTACTTGTGTATATTCCAGTGTTTACTTGTGTATATTCCAAATAATGATGTAAATCAATTTAAAAACAAAACAAAATGAACTACATTTCCTCTTTATATTAATATAAATACCCCTGAACCACATTTACTCCTTATATTGATATAAATACCCCTAAACGCTTTCTTGTTAGTCTTCTTGTTACCTCAGCTTCTATACTTTATATACCTTCTTTTACATCTTCTTCTATACTTTATATTTTATTTTATTTTTTATAAAATGGATAAAAATTATGATCATAGATTCAAAATCTTGTCACTGCTAGTAATATTGGTCGCATCCACAAAAGCTGCGAATCCAACGGCTCGTCTCGAATCAAAGTACAACACTCAATGCACCATGTGCTCCTCTTGCGAAAACCCCTGCAGCACTCCTTCTCCACAACCGCCGCCCGCCCCTGCTGCAAACTACCCTCCTCCGCCGCTCACTCACGCCTCAGGAGGAAGCTACAACTACCCTCCCCCGCCGCCGACACCCAACAACGGAGACTACGCGCCGCCCGTTCTGCTGCAGCCTCCCGGCGGCGCAACCTACTACGGCGCACCGCCGCCGCCAGACCCAATCATGCCTTATTTCCCGTACTTTTACCACAACCCTCCGCCGTTTTCATCGTCGTGCGAGAAGATTCCCCGGTCATGTTTCTTGATCATCTCTCTGTTTTTCACTTTACTTTACACTCTGTTTTCTTGAGCACGCGCGCCGGGCATTCAGGAATGTGGAATTACAAGATTACCCCTGTGTTCATGAGAAGTCGGGTAAGAGCGTAGGGCATTATCGGAACTTCAACCTCTCGGGTAAATTAGTCAACTTTGAGTAATTATGTAGTAGTATCGTTTAGGCTTGAATAGTTATATACTAATTACTAAGCATGTCGTTAATTTCTCGGTTCACATGATCATACTTTTATCCGTGTTGATTTCCTTGTCTACACGCACAACTTTTTTTTCAAATTATTTCGGGTCGGGTTCACCTGAATTGAATCAAAAGCTTCGATAAATTTATAACCGAAATTGAACAATGTAAGTCTATCCGATTGCAAAAACGTTCACGACATATGATGATTAAAGTCATGTTGCATCAATCAACAACTATAAATTTTGAAAAATTCTCATGACCTCTAACTCTCTAAGAATTATGTATTATACATATATTTATATGTTTTCAAACCAAACTTATTTGCTTGTCAAATGCTGTCAAGTAATAATACAATGTATGCAAATGACTCTGATCATCTCCTCCATTTCCTGCCAAAGTACCCTCGTTTCCGACTGCCCGAATTCTCGTATTCATGCTACCGGGCGTCCCTGGCGGGGACGCGTACGCAATGGCCGCCTCGATTATCTCTCGTCTCGTAATTTCTTGTCCTTCAAAAAACCTCTCGGCCCGTAGCGCCGTGATGTATAGGCCAGAGGCCAAGAAAACCGTGGCCAGCCCGAAAACTCCACCCGCCGTAAACAGGCCCGGCCGAATCGTTAGGCAGTTGGGCCGAGGCGTAGCCCAGTTCTTGAGGTGGCCCGACTCCACGCTCAGCCCGATGAGTAGTAGAACTTCACCTATCGCAAACGACATCCTAAAAATACAAAATTAAACGATATACAGTAAAACTTCTATAAATTAATATATTAATTTAGAGAAGTTATTAATACATCGAATATTAATTTATACAGGTTTTACTGAATGTATGTTTTTTGTTACGTTTACTTTACCAAGTTGAGACGAAGAAGAATCCGGCATGCCAAGTGAGCGTCGTGGCGACAGCTGAATCGGAAGGGTCGAGAGTAATCTCGACGAGCGAGTCGGACTTACTAACCGCGAGCAACAAGTACGCGTGCTGCAAAACCATTGCTATCGCCAGAGACGAGAATGCTGCGGTCGCGAATAAGAGGGGCAGCTGCCCGCTGCCCGTGTATGCGCATTGCGATCTTATTCCATCATTCGTGGAGGTCCATTTCGCCTGTGCACAACACAATTGAGCATATATTCATTTTTACGACGACGAATGGGAAATTACAAAAACACCCCTGAGGTTTGGACTAATTACCTCAGAACGAGTGGCGTCGGCTACTAGACAGAGGATGAAGCAGAGAAGGCCTAAGAGTATGGATACGACCATGAGAAGTGCGCCCGTTTTGCTGCCTAAGTCGCTGCTTTTCCGGCTTGGGGAAAGATCGTCGTGAGTTACTGCCATGTTTTAATTTTCGATCGGATTTTAGTCTGCCTGAATACTAAAATTCAGGGGATTATTAATGAGACAACATGAGGTTTTAGAATTGCTTGGAACAAAGGTTGCTTAAAGCTTAGTTATTCCAATATTATTCTTTACACATTTTGTTTCATTTTTTTTGCACAAAGGTGAATGGATAATAGCATCTTACTTTTGTTTCGAAATCAAGCAATAGTTCTATTTATTTCTTTTACATTTTCACATTTGTAAAAAAATACTATCCTTTTGCAATCAAACAAATCATGGGGTGTCTAAATTAAAATTATATCATGAGATGAACTGAGTTGATCGAACTGATTTTCAACGATTTTAAGAATAAATAGCCTACTCTAAATGTTGGTCAAACCATTTTTAATCCGGTTTTTTCAACATATACCGACTACTAGAACTCTATAAGACTATGATTAACCAGACAATTCTATTATTGAAGAGCATGCTCTGCACACAAAAATGGAATTAATAATTTTGCATAACTTGCAATTCATCTCATAATTTAAAATTGTTAGCTCAAAGTAATAATTTAATTCATTAAATGACAACCTAGTTGGACCGCTGTCACAAAATTAATAAATTTAAATATTGATTAATCATGAAATCTGTTCTACATTGCAAGATATACCTACCTTGTATGTGTACACTTAATTTAAATTGTTAGGTACATATAGAAAATGTTTAAATGAAACATCTATATAACAAATATAAATATATATAAAAAAACGCAATAAATTAATTGACACAACAGTGCATGCTAAACGAAAATTTAAGTATATATTTGTATAGACTAAAATTTACTTATGAATTTTTATTACCATTTAATTATTTCAATTATTTTATACTTATTTTAAGCATAAGATAAATACTAAACATAATAATATTATTTAAACAACAATATTATAATACCCTATATACACCGCAACACAGGCAATCGCTGCTCCAAAGGTGGGCCCCAGTTTCACATTCGGAATTTGAAATCTCTCCGCGAAACAAAAGAGACGTTACAAAATTTTAACCTTTTCTGTAGCAAAGAGGATTACCATTTTTCTTTTCCCAAAACATTTTCAAACAAGAAAAAAGTCAAATTTATTTTTTATATATAATATTTATATTGTAATTTATTGCTGAAGCTATTATGCCGCTGAACGCTCCTCCCCTCACCCATCTTTCTCTCTGACCATTTTTTCTCTCTCTAAGATCCTTCGATTCTGATCTCTTCTTTTTTTCATTTTTTTCTTCTGGCGCATAAAGTTTGCTGCTTTGAAACAGGGGTTTTGATTTCAAGTGAGTTTTCTTGATTTCACATTGCTTTTAAAGCTCTAATGTTTAAGAATGGAAAAAGGGGTTCAATGTTTTTTATTTAATTAATAATAATAATTATTATTATACTGAGTTTGATCTTTGTTAGATTGTGAGAAACTGCAAGAATGTTCCTTTTTGGTATTTTTTGGAAAAAAAAGATTTTTTTTTAAATTCAAATGTTCATATTTAGCATTTCTTGATTGCACATTGCTTTTAATGCTGTTATGTTTAAGAATGGAAAAAAGGGGTTTAATGTTTTTTTTTTAATTTATTGTTGTTGTTGTTGTTGTTGGTATACTGGAGTTTGATTTGTTATATTGGGATAAATTGTAAGAATGTTCATTTTTGGTATTTGTTGCTGTCCAATTGAGTTGGGAAAAAAAAGATTAAATTTCTTTAAGAGCCTTAAATTGGGAATTAGGGCAGTAATTGAGTTTGTTGATGTGTTTCTTGGATACATGATTTCTTATTTAAGGCATGTAAGTAAGCTCTCTGTCATGGGCACCCAATTCCAGTTCACTCAATTCCTTTTACGAAGTTTTTAAATACAGCACGAGCTTTCAAAGTTATTGCATATGGTCTGCAATTGTTTGTTTGTTTCTTGTTCGAACCGAAGCTTTTCCGTATGTGCTGATTTTGCGATCCTTTTTCTGTTTTGGGCTGCCATTTTTCTTGTTGTAGCTTATGTGGAGTTAATTTTTCAGGATGGGGATTGAGAAACAAGGCTCAAAAGGTGGCTTTTTTCATATGTTCGACTGGAATGCAAAGTCTCGAAAGAAGCTGTTTTCGAGCAAGTCCGATTTACCAGGTTAATACTGCATACATCGAGTTTGATCTATCTGAATGAATTGTTCAGTTTTTGTCCATAACCGTATACAGTTTTCTTGTATATTGTATAATTTTGAGTGATTACAAACACCAATTTTATCTAAGGCTTAAAAACAAGTTCATGTTCTTTTGATCAATGTAGAGCAATCCAAACAGAAGAAAAGATTTGATGGAAATTTACCAACCACCCGTCTCCAAATGGTATGTATAATTTCCATATCGATTTGTTTGCTGATTTGAGTTTTATGCATGAATCAAAAAAATCCATTTTTTCAATGTCAGATGGAAATTGATGAAACTGCTACAGCTGTGTCAAGTATAAAAGAAGGCAGTGATTATAGTTGCTCTTCATCGGTCATGGATGAAGACTTTTACGGCTCGCGGGCCCCAGGTGTTGTTGCAAGGCTCATGGGATTGGATTCCATGCCGAAATCCACTCCAGTCTTTGACTCTCAATCTCTTCATGATGATAATCATTATTACCACCAAACCCAAAAGCCCGAATATTTTCAAGATCAAAGCTCAAGCAGCTTGCAAGATTTGCCCGTCCGGAATGTGATGAAAAAGTTCCAAACCGAAATATTGCCTCCAAAATCGGCCAAGTCGATTCCGATCACCCATCACAAGCTTCTGTCTCCGATAAAAAGTTCCAATTTTACCGCTTCCAAGGACGCTGCCCGTGTGATGGAGGCCGCCGCAAGGATCATCAAGCCGGGACACAGGTTGAGTGGTGAAAAGACGAAAATGCCCCCTCTTGGTACTTCTTCCTTACGAGTGGTTGATTGCAAAGAGAAAGTCCAGTCAGCCAGAAAACCGTTAAAGGTTTTCGAGGGTTCTCAAAGAAAAGCTGAATTTAGTGCCGACAAGAGTGTTGGGGGTCGACATTCTATGAATAGTTTTAATAAGGGAAAATCTGTTTCACTTGCATTACAGGCAAAGACAAACATTCAGAAAAGGGATTGCATAAGTGCAAACAATAGCCGAAGTCCAATCAGCCCAAAAGAACTGAGTCCGCGTAACAATGAGAATCGCTTCAAAAGTCAACCAAACACGCAGAAGAATACGTCCAAGAAACCTCATTATACTCCGAATGGACCGAAAGTGCTCCGTCAAAATAATCAGAAACAAAACTGCACTGTCGATAGAGGAAAATTGCCTAACCCGAAAGGCCCGAAAAGCAAATTTGGTGGGAACTCTAAAGTAAGTTCGAAAAAGTTGGTCTCAGAGGTTAAAGATGATAAGAGCAAAGTCGTTTCGTCTTCTGGCTCGGAAAGAACTGTTCATAAGAAAAGGTCGGTGGATGGAGACTACCCATCTGAGAAAAATCCATCTGTCAAGAATGTGAAAGGACCAATTAGTTGGGATCATCAGGATAGGGGTAAAATGGGAACAGATGTTGTTTCTTTCACGTTCTCTGCTCCAATGGCACGATTGGGGATCGCTCCTATAGGACTCGTCGATAAACATAATAATACGAAGGGTGGTGATGCATTAAGCGCGCTTTTGGAGGAGAAACTAAAAGAGTTGGCCCGGACGGTCGAGCTTTCGCAGCAGAAATCGGAGTCGGATTTCTTACACGATCAGACGGACATGATGAGGTCAACCATGATGGAAGAAGATAAAGACATGGATGGAATGGAAATCGATAGTGAGGTAATTTTATCCATTATTCTGAATAATGTATTTATCCTTCTAGTGGCCCATATGATCTTATCTGACTTTACTATGATATATAACACGAAACAGCAGAAATATAAAATGTGAAATTGTGAATGCATCCATTAAGTTTGTTATACCGTTGTTTTTTCCTTACAGAAAAGCTAATTTTTTTAATTCGATTTCCTACATAGGGGGTGCTGGAAGAATTGAGCATGTGTGACAGCAACATTTCTCAAGCCACAAAGTCGCTTGATTGTCGGCTTCCGAGTCCAGTTTCGGTTCTTGAGCTCTATCCGTTTGCAGAGAGCTGCAATTCTTCGGATACTGCAGACAGTAATTGGATGGCAGGTAAGAAAAGAAATGTCATTTGGCTATTAATTGTTTTGTTATTAGGCCAAACCCCTGGAACTTATCATCTGTTACTTTTATTTCTTCCGCAGATAGCAAACAATGTTTTTCATCCGTTCAAGCTCAAGAGTTGCTTGACGTGTATTCCTCAAAATTATTTCTTGCAATCGAAAGAGACGTTGAATTATCCGACTCAGCTTCGTCGAATTTGACTATGTGCGGAAAGTCCAGAAAGTGGGAAATGGAGTATGTGATGGAGATGCTATTCAATATAGAGTCCATGTTTGAGGATTATGCTTATTCGGGCCAAGCTCAAGGGTTCGTCAATCCTCACCTCTTTAACGAATTGGAAAGTTCGAAAGGGTATTTTAATAATTTTGGAAAAACTTCAAGAGCAGACAGAAGGCTTCTTTTTGATTGCGTGAGTGAATGCTTGGACTCGAAATGTGGACCATGCGTTATCGGAGGATCGAAAATGTGGGCAAAGGGTAAATCGGTAGTTAAAAGAAAGGAAAGATTAGCCGAAGAAATTTGGAAAGAGATTTCGAGTTGTAGTTCAATAGGAGATTCCTCGACAGACGAGCTAGTGGATAAGGACATGAGCAGCCAATACGGGAAATGGACCGACTTTGACGTTGAAGGTTTTGAACTCGGGGTACAGATCGAGTCTCGGATTCTAAGTTCTTTGATTGATGAGGTTGTTGCTGATATACTGGTGCTTTGATCACAGATCACATCCGGTAAGTTTCGTAACCCTTTTCCCCACACTACACTTTGTGTTAGTTTCTTGCTCAATCATGTGATTTTGCATTGTACAGCTATCCAATTCTGGTTGTGTCTGGCCCGTTTATTACGAGTAATTCACCAAAAGATAGTGTTTAGACTAGTTTTGATTTCCTGACAAAATTTCTATTTTAGCGAAAAAAAACATCGTTTTCAAAGTACAAATTTCATCGATTAAATCACATTATGTTAGGGGCGTGGCCCTCCTGACATACACGAAGTTTTGTGGTCCTGTTTATTTTTGAAATGGACAATACCAAAACATAAAACTTGGTATATATTATGCTTAGAACTTAGAAGTGTTTGCGAACACTAAAAACAATGACGTTTTTATGATGTGTTTGCGAACACTCCACTCCCTAAGACAATACTATAACATTCTATGATGTTTCTGAAAAAATAAAATAAAAAAATCAATCAAATTTGAGTCTTGTCCGAAAACACATTATTAATTGATTCGACTAATAATCTAGTTCTTAATGTTCTGATGCATAAAACTCTATATACTTGCTGCTATCAATATCATGCTATGCCCAGATCCACATGTCCTCTGCACTCCACAGATTAAGCTCTTGTTCGACTGCAGTTTCACTTTCACCCTTTTGATCCCATTGACACGCTTCGTCGCTAAAGTAGGAAACTATAGGCGACGAGCACACTTCATATATGTTATCTGTACCGAGTGCGACATCTTTGTCTGTAATGTGGTCAACATGAATTGGAATGTTCCCACATTGCCCCTTGACTTTGCTTTCCTCAAGAAAGCTCTCAAAGTTCATTAATGCCCCTTCATCCTCCCCCCATGGTCCCGTGAAAGGCTCGACATATTTTGGTGATGCCGGCATTAATGCACGAATCCATTCGTTTTCCGTGTTACAGCTGGAGACTGATGAACTGTTTGTGTGGCTCTTGTTTTTGTTGTGTTTTTTGTTTGAGGGTTTTTTCTTAGGTTGACTTTTGTTGACCATTTTGTTTATGTCTTCTGCAGAGATGGTGGAGACGATCGAGCGGAAGCTGTAAGTTCTTCGGCTGAGATGAGAGTTCCAGTAGTTTTTGATCTCGTTGTCTGTTCTGCCTGGTAAACGGCTGGCAATCAGGGACCATCTGCGTTGTCGAAGACAAGAAACGATGATGATGGATTGCATTAGAAATTAAAATTATATATAGATAGTTAATTCGAGTTTGTAACATAGATTTGTAAGACATCCATCTCTCCTTCAGGTAATGTTAATGAAAAACTAGCCAACTCTGTTTAGCATAATACATAGCATAATTAGCATTTGCTCTCTGTGTGACTAAATGACTATTTTACCCTTTTAAATTTGGCTATCAAGTACAATTATGCAGCTCGGTCACTTATTGAGATTCCGACAAAAAAAAAAGTTAACTGGCTCTGCGGGATCCCATGATCAATTAATATCGAACACGTGTGTACTGATAAATCACAACTAAATTAAGTTGACCTTTATATATAAGAAAGAAAATCTTATTTTTTAGAAATTTTATAATATAATAATGTTTTTAAGAAAATAACAAAATGTTGAAAGTAATGAGTAAAAATGTCATTCTAATTGAAAAATATATATACTTTCTCCTCTCTTCACAAGTAATACATACATTTTTTTTTAATTACAAAAAAAATGTATTTATTGCTCATGAAGTGAGAAAATAATTTTTTAAGCATGACGGTTTTTTTTTTTTTTTATTAATGTGAAAGAGAATCATTATTAACAACAACAATAATAATACAATAAATTGTGGCATTGATTCACCTATTTCCCAAGTTTTTATGGAGCTTGACAATAATCTCTTCTTCTTGTGTAGTGAAATTTCCTCTCTTGACATCTTCTCTCAAGTAGTTAATCCATCTAAGTCTGCAACTCTTTCCACACCTCAACAAACCTAAACAAATTCAACAAACACAAAAATGATTTTCGTTGACAAAATCGGAAGAACTTGTAAACTCAGCCAAACAAAAATTAACCAAAAAAGCACGTACGTACGTACCTGCATTCTTAGGTAATGATCTCCACGAGCCCTCTCCATTGGCCTTTATGTAGTTTACGAGTTTATTGTCTTCTTCCGCTGTCCATTTTCCCCTCGTTAGTCCCGTTTTTTCGCAACAAGGTGCTCTCCCCATATTCGCCGAATATGCGACCACCTTGTAAGTAATTTAAGCTATGTAGTGTGAGATTCTTATATGTGTATACGAGGAGGAGGAAAGAGGTTGGTTGCAATTATGTCAAAACCTCAATAATGTCAAATTTCTACTTATCATGTCTTAATTTATTATGTACATTTTGTTTTCCAAACACTTTAAATATATTTTGTAGTATAATTTTTTAATAAAAAAGAAATCAAATATATAAAATAAAAATATTTTTTAGTGAAATTAATGACTTTGATGTCTCGTCAGATATGAATAATTTAATAGTTTGAATATTCAAGAAACATTGATGGAACAATTAGAATCAATCATATTATATACATATATAATGCAATTTAGTAATAATAATTTTATAAATCGGAGACAACTTATATTGGCTCTCCATCATATCACACGTACTATATAATACTATATATATACTCTTTATAAAAGCGGGACATTTACTTTCTAAAAGAGACTGTCATTTGATTTATCGATCATTTTAATCATTTATAAGCTATAGTATTTTGAAATTTTATTATCAATCTTTACAACCCATAAATAAACCGATTTTGCAATTAATTAATAATGATAAATTGTGACATATTTCCATTTTCATTATATAGAGATGAGTAATTAATTGTGTAAACAAGTTAGATGTGACAACATATAATTGATGAATGTACGAATTTACGACTTTGATTTATTGATAATTAATTAAGAGTGTGATGTATTTCATGCCAACCGAATTTAATACTAGTAGTCCTACTTTCCATTGAGAGGAGGTGACGCCACGTCGACCGTTTATTTCAACTCTTCGGATTTCACGGTTGTCCGCAAAACACGTACCAAAAATATTGTCCTCGGAAATTTTCCAATAAAAAAAAAAAGTTACTTCCCTCATCACAATAAATAAAGTTACTTCCAACACAATAAATAATGGTTGAACGGCAATAATTATATTTAAATTTCTTACGTGGTTTATACTGTATCACAGTATCACTTTTTGTTTGCTATTCAAATTTCTAATTATGCTGTCTAGTGTAATCTTTTTTCATTTTTTCAAGATTTCATGAAAAGAATATTGTCCTTCTTCTTTAATTAATTGGGTTTGAACTTGCATATATAATAAATAACTAAACTACAAAATAAGTTGTTTATTTCAATTAAACTGCAAATTGTATAGTCTTTTTCTTTAGACTCATAGGACAAGTTAAGTTAAGTTAAGTTTCATTGAAATGTACATATTGCGACAAACCGTTTTCCAATTACATAACATTTGAATGCTTGCTATTGTCTGCAGATAATGGTGCATTGTAGAAGCAAGCACACATGTGACGGAAAAGAAAATGGGCCATCGTTCCTCTTAGAAAAAATTCTACTTCCGTTTCAAAGAATTATTCACTGGTATTAGCTACCCATTCAGTTACATTTAATATTTACATTTCAACTATTTCTTTTTTATAAGAATATTGTAGCTAGTAATATAATTTGTTGAACAATAACTTTTGACTGAGTTATATAAATCAGATACAAATAACGCACATATTACAACAGAAAACATACATCAGAATATACGTGTTCTTAATTATAAATATTTTAGCAATTAAAACAAGATACTATACCAATAAGCCATGATCATCATCATCATCATCATCAAGGAGACAGAGTATGCTACCCTGTTTGCATTAGCCTCGTCAACATATCTCATGTGCTCAGCCACATCAAACTCACCTGTTCATTATATACATACATACATATATTGTAAACAAATAAAATAAATATAAATATAAATGGTATATATTCATGACATATACTATATATATGAATATATGCATTGTCACCTCTTTTAGGACCATGTCCACATCCTTGGTCAATTGTTTCTCTTACATCTCTGATTGTAGCCTTGTTATAAAACTCGAAATAGGATAATATTCCATCGATACAATCGAGCACGAGTTGAGTTTCTCGTAGGCACGGCCCGTTGCAGTATTGGTCGGCGTATTCAGGTCGAACATTTAGCTCACCGCTTTGAGTGAGCCGACAATCCTCGTTGCAACTAGTATATATCTGTCGCAAATCATGATTTTTTCTTTAACAAATATATATAATAATACGAGTTCATTAGAAAAATCGACGAATATTACACGTTGATCATCAAGACATTGAATAGCCTCTTCGACAACAAGACCTGTAGTCTCAGGATCATAATATGCATCCCCTGTGGAAATTAATGTCGAAATATATCAAATTGAAGATATAGATAAATAGAATTATAGTACTATATAATACCGGATTTCGCAGTCGAAATGAAGATGTAAATCATAATGGCTGAAAATACAAGAAGCCAACGCGTAGCTGAAAACGCCATTGCAAAGAGTGAGTAAACAGAGTAACTAAGATGATCAGTTCATATAGATATTAATTAAGATACATTAATTTTACAAGTAATCTTAATTAGTCTTATCGAACAAGATTCATTCATTCATTTGTTTCTGTCTGGAAAAATCACAATAAGACAAAGTAAAAAAGTAAAAATCAAACCTACATTCAAAGCCTTAAACCACAAGTTAGTAATTTCTTGGAATGAATATGAATCATATTATTGGTATAAAACGTTTAAATTATCGCTCGATTATTGTCATGTTATACGCGTTGTATGTCGGTTGAAGCATCTACTAAAATGCAATTACTAAAAAAATGATTTAGATCGATCAATCGAAAGAAGATAGATTTTGCTCAAAACAACTTCAATAGTAAAAACTTGTAAGTTTAACTTCTCACCAACTAATAAATGTACAATTAAGAAAAAAAACACACATTATTTTTAAGCTTCACATAACATCCCCAACACAAAACAACTCATCTGGCTTACTTAATGTACTGAGACACCCATCGGAACCCATCGCCGTAACCCATTTTCCTAACGATGCTGCACATGAAAACCTCGATCGGTCGAACGTTGCTGTTAGAAAAGTCCACTTTGCCCTTGCCGGTGGTAATGCTTGTTAGACCCAAGTAGTAACTGAGCTCGTCATGCGAGGCAGCATAGGGCAAGTCGATCTTGTTCCCGAGGATGAGAAATGGGATGCTTTCTAAGGACTCATCCGAGAGCAGGGCATCGAGTTCCTTTTTCGATTCGGCAAATCTTTCTCTGTCATTGGAGTCGACAAGATACACCACAGCATCAACCTACAACATAGGCCGGTTCAGATAGGGAATAAAACAACAAATTAGGGATAATCGGAAAAACCTTCATCTTTCATTTTATTTTACATTACCCACTTTCATATTTTGATTTTCAAGTTAGCTGTTGCTTATTGTAATTAGATCAAACATTAGGGGTACTTTTGAAATAATCCCAAAACTTTTGTAATTAGGTCAAACCTTCATTTGTTTAAATATTTATGTCAGCAAAGCACATAAATCATACGTAAGAAAAATACGAGATTATTTCTTGAGATGACAGTAACATACAAACGCGCAGAAGATTATTTCCAAGAAAAATTCAATGAATTCGATAAGCAAATACCATTCAAACCAACTTATATTGCACCACACCCTCATCCGATAGCTCACAACACATATATACAATGTGAGTTCTTCTCAATTCAAGAATCAACTCAAATGAACATTAGATTTAACAACTTGGACAAACACAATCAACCCCACTATTCACCGTGTAAATAATTTCGATACAAGAAAGAAAAAGCATCGGGGCATCGAAGACACTGACCTTGGCATAGTAATCTTTCCAGACTCTCCGGGCAATCTGGTGACCGCCCAAATCGAAAGCTTTGAAATTGATTTGTCCGATACTTAGTTCCTGGGACGTCGGGTGCTGAGTTGGTTGGTGTTGCGTCAGCGTCTGCGCACAAAAAATCAACCCAACCACATATCATTATCACATAACACAACACAACAATTGATTCTTCACTTATTTCAGACACACACAAAAACAGAGCATATACAGGAAAAACACAAACAAGAAAAAGAAAATCACGAAACTTATTCCACACACACAGAGAGAGAGAAATTAACTTGCTTATTAAAGAAGTAACTAAGTAAATACATGAAGAAGAATTTTTTTTGATAAAAACCTCATCTTTTAACATATGAAGGAGCGTGGTTTTTCCAGCATTATCCAGACCCAGAAACAAAATCTTCGCCTCTTTCTGGTACAACCCCAAAGACCACAGTATTCCGTAAAACCAATCCCAAAGAAACATATTTTGATTTTTGAATATTGGTTTTTAAACCCTACAAAATTATTCTAGAAAACGCCCTATGAAATCGGTTGTATTTATATTGACGAGTCGATTACTGGCTGAGCCGGTGAATAACTGGACATAGCCGGTTACTAGTGGTTTTTATAGTACGTGGACGTTTGTGATTGGACGGGGCGCGTCATCGTATTTAGTGTACGGACAGGGGATTAATTCGGGCAGCCCATTTAATTCAGAGGCCCATAGAAGAAATTCAAGTAAACAAGGCCCAAAATCTATCGGCCCATTAACTCTGCACCATCCATAACTAGGGTTTCAAAACCCATTTACATTCTCACTCGCAGAAACCAGCTCACAGTCGCCTCTGAATTCCGAACCTGGTAATCAATTCCTTCCCTCGATAATATATGTATGTATGAAGATGATTGAATAATTAACCTATTTTGTGTGTGGATTATACAGTGAAAAAATGGCGAAATCGAAGAATCACACTGCGCACAACCAGTCGGCCAAGGCCCACCGGAACGGGATCAAGAAGCCCAAGCGCTGCCGCCACATCTCCACCAAAGGGGTACGCCTCCGATTCTAACTGCTGACTTTGAGATTTTTCCGATTTCGTTTTTTTTTTTTTTTTTTTTTTGTTGTTGATTTGTATATTGAAAAATTATGCAGATGGACCCGAAATTCCTGAGGAACCAGAGGTACGCGAGGAAGCACAACAACAAGGTCGACGGGGCCAGCGAGGAAGAATAGATTTTATCCATTATGGAGTTGCCCATCCGTTGTCTTCTGCGAAATGGGCAAGACTTTTTATTCGTATGAGCTGAATCGTAATTTTGCAAACTATTTCTTAGTTAAAAATTTTGGTTTAGGGTTTATGTCGATTATTGTTACTACTTTCTGTCTTTTGAGCTGAATTATTATGATTAAATGGTAATTTCTTTTTATCCTGCATTGAATGTTAATTGTTCTTGGCAAATGTTGTGGTTTAAAGGGATGCCTTTCTTTGTTAATTAGTTAGTGAATGCTATTTCTTCTGGCCTCACTAGCTTGAGGTGGTGAATCTGATTTTGGTCGTTGTAGAGCCGGAAGTTTAAAAAATACTACTCCTTTATTGCTTATTGTTGTGCTGTGCTTTGGTGTGGTGTCGGGCTGTTTTATATCGAGACACAATAAGCTTATTGTGTTATTTGTGCTTGAGCTTATTTTCGTGTGTTTTAGTGTTGCCCTGACAATAGCCCAGATTGAGATGCTTGCCACCCCTTGCATCAGTTTGACTAGGTTTTAAGAGTTCAGCATTGTGTGTTTTGTGCGTTTTCGATTTGTGTTTTGGTGTTTACAACCCGACCGGGATCCTTCACATAATGTGAATGATCTTCTAATGTTTTTATCTCTGAATTTTATTTTTTGTTGTTCTTGATGAGCTTATTTTCAACTCCAATGAGTTTTGTTACATATTTCTTCAAATTAGAGAAATTTATATATTTTCCCAATATCCATTTAAAATCTATGAAAATATAATCAAAGTCATGGATAATAACTACTCCATTTCAAAGCCTTTGATACTTTCTAAAATCATGAATTAATTTATCTTATTTTACTTAATAATCAGTCCTTTTTTTATTAAAAATTCAGATTTTGATGCAAATGTGATTTTTTCTTTGGTGTTTTGAGTTTAAATTCTGATGCTAATATATTAGCACGATATTTGTTACAAATATAACAATTATCAATCAATTTAAAATTATGGTAGTTAACTTACGTAATCAATTAATTAGTTATATAAATTAGTAATTTTATTATTATAATTAAATAAAAATATTTCATTATTTCCATTTTTTTATTTCACTTTTAATATTACCCAACGAATCTCCTCTATTTTTGTAATTTTTGTAATCAAGCGTCCTTGTAAGTTTTTGTAATCTCCTCTATATTTTGTAATCAAGCGTCCTTGTAATTTTTGTTAAGACCAAACGTCCTTCAATTTTACAAATGTGCTCGTAAATTTAGTAACTTTGTTACAATTAAACTTAAACACATTTTTGCTTGAAAACTAAATTAGCCAAACTTAAATGAATATTAAAATTGGATAAATAATCCAAATGAAATGGTGCGGACCACGTGAGCGCGAGATGGATCGCCACGTTATCCACCCGAGATGCTAAAAAGCCGCCACGAAGTTTGCAGCGTGTACAATTGATTGCCACGTGGCTCCCTCCCACCTTGTTCGGCTCGCTCATCTATAAATCATTTTTTGCGCATTAATTTTATTTTTTGTTCGAACTAACAATTTAAAAAAAAGAAAGAAAAATAAAAAAGAATGAGCGGAAGTAATTTGGAGACGCGATCGTTGATCGATGAGCTGAGGAGCTTCGACAGTGGTGGGTTCTTCGATCTCGGCCACCCTCTTCTCAATCGCATGGCGGAAAGCTTCGTCAAAGCTGCTGGGGTATTTTATTTCATTTTTAATTTCTATATATTGTTAGTGGGTTGTTTAATTTAATTCGCAATCAATTCTGCAAAATTAATCAATACAGCATCTGGGTTATATTGTTAATGCACTGTGAATTTGATTTATGGTTTTGATTTACGATGAAGAATTCGAGGAATTATGTGTGTGATTAATTTAGTGTGGTGTGCGTGGCAGATAGGAGCTATTCAAGCTGTATCTCGTGAAGCTTATTTCACTGCTGTTGAAAGTGAGTTGCAAACGATATGACGAATTTTATTTTTGCCTTGTTTTGTAATTTGTAATTTGTCGATTTATTATTACTTAGGTGGTAGTGGAGATACCGGAGGCAGCATTCCTCCCGAGATTGGCGCCTCCTCGAAGAGACATCATCGTTTCCCAGACCTTAGAGGTATCCTAAGTAACGAGAGTGTAGGAGATGATGATTTTGTTTATTTATGTTCTTGATTTTGACATGTATGTTGTATGTGGATTTACTTTTCTGGTTCCATTATTTAGTTCAAATTCTCAATACTATCTTGTAGCTGTCGAGTCGAGTAATTGCGTGGATTCATTGGTTGATTCATTTTTGTTTTCTTGGTTAACTGCAGGAGAGAATAACCACAAGTCTCTGGAAGCACTGGTAATTAGTCCGATTATCATGTATTTAGTCTAGAGAGCAATAATGAACTCTGTAGATTGTCGAACTTGATCACTATTGAAATTGTCTTTGCTGCAGGTTAAGAGTACTGGAAAAGAATCCATGCAGTGGGGTAAGAGAGAGCTACAAATCTTCCCGATTTTTTAACGTGGAATTAGTTGATGTGCTGACTTGATTCTTATTGGCAGGGCTCGCAGCAGGGGTGTATTCGGGTCTTACCTATGGGCTGAAAGAGGCTAGAGGTGTTCATGATTGGGTAAATAATAATAACGACAACTGTAATAATAATTTAATTTCGTATAGTTAGGTAATTAGTTGTTTGATATCTATTATTATCCTATTTGGCAGAAAAATAGCGCGTTGGCTGGGGCAATAACCGGAGCAGCTGTAGCGATGACGATGGACGATCACTCACACGAGCAAGTGATGCAATGTGCGTTGACTGGGGCTGCTATTTCCACTGCAGCAAATCTCCTTACTGGGATATTTTAGTTTACTTTACTTCTCAAGGGAACTGTAGTGTTTTTCCCCTTTTGACTTCATCAAGTAGTTATTATCAGTTCTGGGACGATTAAGTTGTGCTGTGTAACTATTTGGATGTGAAATAATCGACGAGCCCTTCAAGTTCAGTAACATTTAATTAAGTTCGATTTTTCTGCTTCTATATCAGTCCTTGGGATATGAGTTCTTCTACATGTTAAGAGAACAATCAATTTTATATAATTTGAAAATATCAAAGTATGAATATTGGGTTTCACTATAATATTGTTCAAATAACAATAACAATACAATTTTTTTGAACTTTATTAGAGCATCTTATGTAATTTTATTTTGAATAAAAAGAACTAGAAGATTAATTATTTTCTTATTAATGTTTTCTTGCTAATAAAACGTTAAATTTCCAATGATATAAAAATAAAAGTAAAAGTTTAAGGACCTTCAGGAAAAGTTGAGGGTCACACCGCAATAACGAAAACTATCTATTGACTATTATATCCTTTTCCGTCTTTGCGACCTATTATTTGTGTTTATTTCCAACACAACGCTACACACCAGAGCCGTACAGCCTCACTTCGACGAAGAAATTTTTGCCCTAATTTCCCCAAATTATTTTGAAAGGTACGAATTTTGCCCTAAATCCCCCAATTTATTTTGAGACTTAACTGTTGATAGATCTTTCATATGCTTTCTTCTCTGATTGCTTGATTATTTTCGGGATCTGATTTCATCGATTTTTTTTTTAATTTGATTTTGCTGTTATTTTTTCACTATGATTATTATCATGAATAATTTGTTTACTGTAGAGGTGAATAAATCATTACTCCGTATTATTTATTACTATTATTCTCATGAATTCATGAATTGATGTATGTATGTGTTGCGTGATTCGCTTTTCAAATCCTGGGGGCCGGACTTTTTTTTTTCTTGAATTGAGTTTCACATGATTTATATATCTGTAAATTTTCTGTTTATATTCATGTAGAAGTGATTGAATATTGTTTTCTTGGTAAAAAAAAAAACTTTTGATTGTTAGCTGAAAATGTCGAACAACAACAAAGACGACGGAGCTGCCCAGGATGCCGCCGACAGAATCAAAGCTGCCGCCCTTACCGCTGCCAAAGGCCTCAGCCGATCACAGGCCGAGCGGGCAGCAACTGCCGCTGCCCGGAATGTGAATGCGTACGGTCAGAAGGAAGAAGGCCCGAGCAGGTGGCAGGAACGAAAAGAAGCCAAGCGCCAAATGTATCTTATGAGTACAGAGAAGCAAGTTCGGTTGGGTGAACGTAAGGACACCAAGAACTCGACTGCAACTGTCGGGTCTGCCTCGCAGTGCCAGAAATGCTTCCAGACAGGCCACTGGACTTACGAGTGTAAGAACGAACGAGTCTACATCTCGAGGCCATCCCGAACCCAGCAGCTGAAGAATCCGAAGCTCAGGATGAAAGTATCTGTTTCGTATGATCTGGATGAAAGCCCAGATGTTGAAACTGAGGAGAAGAGTAAGAAGAAAAGCGAAAAGAAGAGCAAGAGGAAGAGTAAGAGGAAGCATGAGTCGGATACTGAGTCTGATAGTGAGGATTCGGTTTTTGAGTCAGAGAGTGATGGGTCGTCGGTCACTGGGTCAGACAGGTCAAGCGAGTCGAGTGATACTTCGTCGAGCGACTCTGAAGAGGAGAGGAGGAGACAGAAGAAGAGGAAAATGAAGAAACAACAGAGGAAGAGGAGGCACAGGAGGCATAGCTCGTCGTCAGAATCCTCAGAGTCTGAGTCTGAGTCTGATTCCGACTCTGAATCAGAGGATAAGAGGAGCCGGAAAAAGGGGAAGAGCAGGAGGCATGGGAGGAAGCATTGATTGGTATGATCTGTTATTCGCATTTGAAGCATGTAATAAGAGGCCTGAATTTTACGGAGTGAATGGTCTTTTAGATGATTTTGTCTTTTGGATATTTTGTGCCTGTATTATGCCTATTGTACTATTATTATTCTATGGTTTGCTATGTAATTCATGATCAGCTTGGTTGGAAATGATTGTCCTTTTATCGGTTTTGACATATTTACTGGATTTACGAGGTTTTTTAGCTTGATTCGGGCAGGTCACTCTCTAGCTTTCATCGCCAAATAGTGTTATCTCAACATATACCTGTCTTTTGGTTCTACAGCTCTCCAAGACCTTTTTATACTGCAATTTAGTGTTTTCTTGTTTCAACAACTCTGACCTTTTTATACTGCAATTAACTTTTATTGTAAAAAATGTAGTTTTCTTGATTTTCGACGTATAAGCTTCTACTCAAGAAAGAAAAGGCTATCTACAGGCCCAATAGTTCGGAGGCCCAATAAATTCCCGCTTTTGAAACACGATGTCGTTTTACAGTCATCACTTTCACAAGGTCGAACTGACCGAGAAACAAGAAAAATAAAACGAAATTTCTGGGTATTCTCTCCTACATTCATTCGCACCATGAGTACTATGATTTTTTTGCCGTGAATGGTTTGCTTTTCCTTTTTATTTTAATTTTTTTATTAATTAATTTGAAGTTTTTAAGATTTGAGCAGCTGATTTGTTTGTTTTCGAGCAGCAACAATATTTTGTATCCGAAGGAAGACAAAGAGCAGAAGATTCTACTTTAGGCTTGCCGCAATTGTGATCATCTGGTTTCAGTTTATTTACTTTTATTTGTGTTAATTTCAGATTTAATTATTTAGTGTGTTTCCCTTTTGTGCATGAGAAAAAAAAGGTGTTGGATTTGGATGTAGGGTTTTAGGGGTTATAGCATTTCCCGGAGACTTGGTATCAAATATATTCGATTGAATGCTCAGAAAATTTAGGTATGAACATTTGAAGTAGCAAACCCCAAATTCCAGATAGGTTGTTTCTACTTGTTTTTTTTACTATACTGAGAGCTTGTTAAGTTACATTGGTAATGTGGGAACGGGTTGTTATAAAGGAGTAAGGGTAGATTTTAGAACAGCAATTGGAATTGGTTTGAAGTAACATCCTCGCGTCTTTACTTTTGTTGCAGGAGGTTGCTGATAAGAATTGCGTGTACAGAAATGAGATACACCATGCTGTTGGAGAGAGGACTCAAGTCCTGCAAGATGTAGCTGCCGACCCTACGCTGCCACGAACTAAATCCGTGCGCTGTGCCAGTTGTGGTCATGGAGAAGCTGTCTTCTTTCAGGTACTGCATTCTTTCCCTTCTGGTTTGTAAGTTGTGATATTGTTGTTCTGTTGCTGAAGAGGATTTGATAGAGTTGTTTGAATTCGCTTGTATGATTATATAATTAAATTTGGTGTTTGATATTTATTGTGCAGGCAACTGCTAGGGGAGAAGAAGGAATGACTCTGTTTTTCGTTTGCTGCAATCCGAATTGCGGCCATCGCTGGAGGGATTAGAAAAAGATAATCGGAGTTTCGTCGTAACTTGTTGACTGTCGAGAAATGCTGACCAAGTAACTTCATTGTTAAACAAAAGATAACGTTGTTTTTGATAAAAATGAGATTATGTCATAATTGTTAAACAAAAGATAACGTTGTTTTTTATCGACAGACTTGTCAAACTGCCCCTCGACTCATGTTCCAGAATCCGACTTCAAGCTCAAGTACTCTTGTAAAGATCCCCTCGGCTTTGGCTGTGATGTCATCATCAGCCTTCTCCAGTAGCCGGTCGGCTATGCTCTTGAGTGCAAAGCAGTAGAGACGGAAATCATCATTTCCCCAACGCTGACAGGTTTGTTTTAGGTCTTCAGGAGTTTTGGATCCCTCTTCCAAGCAATGAGCAAAGCTCTCTTGATAAACAGTTTCAATTGCCCAGAAAGCTGTTATGGCCTCAACGTAGTCCACATCTGGGCTCGTCAAGCTTTCCAAAAACCTGTGAAATCGAATATTTAGAAATGGGACTGATTACAAAAACTCTTGATAAACATCTGCATACCTGCAGTAGTCGAGGTTAACCTGCTGAGGCTCGACACTCTCAAGAACAACACCCCATCTGGAAGCTTCCGTTTGGAACCAATCGATCTCGTCTTTCAGAGCAGCCAACCCACCCAAAATTACATCTACGTCCCCATTATCGCTGCCCGATTCCTTCGATGCTTTAATCAATGTGCTTGCAAGGAAAGGCACAAATGCTCTAACAAACACATAATCTTGCCCCTGCATTTTTGTTTCAAGAGAGATTGTACCTTTTTCCAGAATCAAATCTAATAAATTGAAGCCTGAAACAGAGTCCTTTACCAGCCAGCGCTTGAAGGAAGATAGGTCAACAGAGCCGTCACGGATTCCGAGAATGAACGGGTGCCGAGTTGCTCCGAGGTAGATCTCACGGTGCTTATTCAGCCACGTGTCCGTCGTCCTCACAGTTCTATCAGATACCTCCATTCTTTTTTAATGTTCATCGAAATAGAATATTCGTATTTCAAGTGATTTAATGATATTTTTTGAAGGGGCAAATCGGGAATTCTATATTATAAAAACAAAGTCTGTATATATTATATTGCAAAAGATACACAGATCTAGATCTCGATTGAAGAAAAATGGAACAAAATTAAAAAAATTCAAAAACTCAGAAAGAAAGATTGAGCCTGATATTTTATTTAATTTGATCGATGATCGACAGAATTAGATGAGCAGCTAGCTAGCTGTGGAGCTGGGCGACAATGGCGAGGCAGTTGCTGGTCATGTCGGTGAGCTTCTCTGCGTACGCGGACATGGGGGAAGGTGTCTGCATCTGGGTGAACTCGTCCTCGCAGTCGGCGACGAAGGTGATGACGGCGCTGAGAACGCTGCGCATGGTTCCGACGTCGTTTGTGGCCATGGCGTCCATCGTCTTGCCGAAGTTGTCAACGGCGGTGCTGTAGCTGTTCTGGCAGTCCTTGAGGGTGCTCTTCACTTCCGGGGTGGCGTCCTTGCTGTCGGAGAGGTTCTTGACGGCGGCGAGGGCCTCCTTGGCGTACTTGCCGCCGGCCTCGACGGCGTACTTGAGGACGCCTTTCAGGTCGACTTGGCCGCCGCCGGCGAGGAGGGGGAGGACGGTGGCGAGGCAGAGGGGAGGGTGGTCGGTGTGGTCGCAGATTCGGGAGACGAGTTGGTTGTGGATGTTAAGGATGTTTGCGGCGGAGGAGGTGGAGGCCAACGATAAGAGGCTGAGAGAGAGGAGGAGGAAGGCATGTTGTTTTTGAGATGATGATGATGATGATGCCATTTTATTTTATGAATTAATTAATATTTTTGCTGTTAAGTATTGTAATTATAATTATAATTTGTGTTTTAATTAGAGAAAAAAAAATGGTTTGGGAAAGGAGGAGATATAAACACGGGTGGCGTTGAGAGTGAAACAAGGGCGGCCATGCACCGGAGAGACTGTTTCGGAATTATTCAATTGACCTGATTATTCAATATGAGAATTATATTGGAAATGATCTTAGAAAAAAAAGATTAATATTTCTATTTATTAAATACAGATGATTTATTAGTTGTCATTAATTTTGATGGAGTTAATTATCAAGAATTCGAAAAGTCTTTAATTATGAATTTAATATATATGCAGAACACAAAGAGACTCCAAAAGGATCGAAGAGACTACCCACCTCTATATATACACATTCTCGTCAACTAGATCGCAATAGATATTTAACATACGGTGAGTACATATAAGAATAAGTTTAATTAACTACTAATTCTTTTTGATCCTTTATGTTATTTTAATTTGTTTTATAGAAAAATGGGCGATAGCTCAAGCTTCATCAAAATAGGCCCTGCCGGAAGTGGAATGATTACTAAGCAGCAGATGTCGGATGTGTATGATGAGTTGGATGAATTTTATGGAGGTCAGTTCGATGATGAGTTACTTGTGTTCGACAAAAGAGAAGCATGGGATGAAAAGGGACGTGGCATTATTTCTCAGATTTTTATTTGGCATAGCAAGGATGGAATTAACTCCATTCAGTTCAAGTATCCTCGTGATCGGAACGTTGTCAATCGAACGCAGTCCGAACGTTTTTTCATGTCTGAAAGGCATGGTACCGGTAATGGAACAAAATTTGATGTTGTAAGTTTTCCTATTTTTTTTAAATTCATAATTCATGTTAAATACTTAATGTTATGTACTGTACGTGGTATGAAGTATATTGATATTTTTGTTATGTTTATACGTAGGTGAACTTCGATTGTATATCAAATGAGTACATTACTTCGATTCGTGGTCACACGACCACCAAGGATATTTTGTGTTCAATCACTTTTTGCACCAAACTTGGCCAATACGGCCCATTGGCGGACGACTTTCCGGTGATGAAGAATTTAATTTTCGATTAGGGCAAGGAACTGATTTTGCTGGATTTTATGGAGCGTTCAATAAAACCAATATCACTGGTATTGGTTTCTATATGAAGCCGCATCAATAAAGTCCTCGCGCGATTGCTCAAAGCCATTCTCACTTGTAGCCATGGTTCTAAAAATCCCCGCCTAGCTCCGATTAATCCCCGCCTAGGCTCTAGGCTGTACTCGACCGCCTCGATTTTAGGCTCTAGGATCCTAACCCGCCTAAGCGCCGCCTAAACCCGCTTTGGACCGCTTAAATTCAATTAATTTCATCTTTACTTACTTAGACGGTTCTCGAGCAGATTTAACTGAACAATCAAATTAGATGCAAATTTTGATAAATCAAATAAAATAGATGATTTTATGATAAATTTTGAGGTACGACACCAAAATTTGAAAAAAATATTAAATATATAATGAAAATGATCTAAAATTTTAAATTTACAAACTATTTTTTATTATTTTACTATGTTAAACTTGTGATTAATACTATGTTTAGATTATTTATTGATTATTTTGTTCAAAATATTGATTTATTGTGCATAGAATTTTTTTTAAAATATTATATTAATTAATTAAATATAAAAAAGTAAAACGATTAATCCCCGCCTAGTCCCCGATTAATCCCTCTGGGCGCTAGGCCCTTCGTCACCGCCCGACTAGCGCCTAGCGCCTTTTAGAACCTTGTTTGTAGCCCTTCCTGAAGTATTAATAAAAAGTTGTTTCGTTCTCCATATTTTTAATTAAATTTATATAATTATCATATAATTTAATTTTCAAGTTGGTGAAAATTAAGGAATTTAATTTGTTTGGTGGATTTTATGGCGCTTTATTCAATGAAATCATATATCCTCACTACTACCTGATTTTATTTGATGCTACTCTATAATATAATTAGATTTGGTAAAGGAACCAAATGTGACGTTAGTTTTTAATTTTTTTGTTGCGTTATATATACTATATATTTTAGAAATATGTTGTCATCATTTATACATAATTCTTCGTACGTATGTAGTTGCAACTGTTTCACGGGCAAAAGAGCATTATATATTAATTCCGATTTGTGGTCGGACGTCTTGTGGCGTTAAAAATCACAAAAAGTTGTAACAAAAGCTTAAAATTAGAAGAAAAAAATTTGTTTTTGCGTTCTTCAAATTAAAAAAAAAAAAGAGAATAAGAAAATAAGACATGATCCAAACATATTAAGAATTAAAGAAAAAAATAAATTATAGGAATGTTAATTAATGAAGAATTTAATGTATAAGAGTATATAAGAGATAGAATTCCAAACGACAATTAAATTGAGAAAAATTAAAAGAGGTAAAACAACAAATAAAGTTAATGGGAAAGAATATTATATATTGGGTTAATTTCTAAGGTATGAAAGGTAATTGAAAGGCTTTAATTTGCTTCTGTATGGAAATTGAAATGGATGTGTGCACGTGATTTGTGATGGATATGGTGCTACTCCAATAATTTTGAGTGAAGAATGTGGAGTTAATTATACCTTGTTTTCAATAGTACGATCAACTTGAAATGATTGTATTTATCTTTCAAAAAATTTCACAAATTTAGTGAATATTTCATTATTAAATATTCAAATAAGTAATATCAATAAAAATAAAATCAACTTTATTGATGTCGTAATAATAATAAAATAAAATAATAAAATGCCGTGTATATTTGGTTCCGCTAATGGAACCAAATTTGATGTTGTAAGAGTTTTTTTTTTATAGTCATTTAATTTTTTTTAATAATCTATTTATATATATATATTTTTTGATAAGGAGGAGAGACGATAAACTCTATCACACCCGATCGGAGGTCCCTCGATCGTGTAGGATGTAAATCGAGGGATGTGCCCGAGTAGCAGACACCTGTGCGAGAGAGCCAACAAGTCGAACCCAGGAAAACCTTCATAATATTTCAATGAAAATTTGTCCCACTCGAGGTTCGAACCCTGCGTCGCCGATGAATATCTCACCCACATCATCACAGGCCTTACCACTCGACTATGCCCCTGGAGACAATAATCTATTTATATATTTATGTTGATTGATGTAAATATAGGTGAAACTGGATTTGAAGTCAGATGAGCACATTACTTGGATTGTTTGTCACACCAACTCCGACCACATTTTATGTTCAGTAACAATCGGAACCAACTGTGGACAATATGGTCCGTTTGGTGGATGTTCGGGCAAGGATAATCAAGAATATATATTCCGAGTGGGCGAAGGAAACGAGTTTGCTGGATTTTACGGAGCTTTCGATAAAACCAATCTCACTTCTATTGGGTTTTATATCAAGCCATAGATAGATAACAGCTTCTTCAAATATTTCAATAACTTTTTATTAATTTATGCAATTTTCATGTTATTTTGATCCTTGTGTTTTTGCAGCATCAGTGCTTAATTTAATTATATATGTCATACTACCTCCGGTTTTGAAGACTTTGAACAGTTAGGTTGTACTTTTGTTTGAAAATTGTTATTTTTTTTATATTATACTTTTCATTTTAAAATATATTTTAACTTTTTATTTTTTTTTTATCAAAAAAGTAATAATTAAAACATTAATCTTAATTTTGTGCTAGAAAATTATGACATGTATTTTGAGTTGTATTTTTTTTTAATTTGCACCCCTTCACTAAGTAATTCTGGCTAGGTCACTATATATAGAAGAAGTAAAAAAAAAGGCTATAATTCAAAATTTTAGAAAGAAATTATTACTATATGTAATAAGTTGTATAAATAATTGAGAGTGAAAATAATTATTAGTATTGCACTGAGTAATTGAATGAGTATTACAGAGTTGTAACAACTAGTATCTCTGTCCGTGCGACGCACGTGATATTTTTTTTGAATTGATGCACATGAAAATTTTATTTTATTTCATAATTCTACTTTCACTAATTTGTAGGGTGGTCGGGATTAAGGGAATCTCGTCCCGAATAATTTATATTCGCGTTGAGATCGAGACATGATTAAGACCTCCCAAAATTTAAATAAAATTATAAAATTATCGACTTATAAAATAATCAAAATACAAATAAAATAAAAAAAAATAAGTTTTTAAGAAAAATAAGTTTTTAATTTAACAATTAAATTAAATTATTAAATTATTATTTCTATAAGTCAACTATTTTTTTTTATAATTCAAACTTCAAAAGTATATGAGGTGATCTATTAAATTAAATTGATAAATAATAATTATTATTTTTGGTTAAATTATATTTCATTCTCAACTAAATACTAATAAAATTATGAAAATAAAGTATAAAATCTGATTATAGAAAATATTTTATTTATTTGATTATTTTTAATATTTAAAAATTCGACACCATCATATTGATCTCACATACAGTGAAAAAAATATAGAACGAAGAGAGCAAGATTCGAGAATTATGATTAAGCTGTGAAGGGGACAGATCAAGGTCGAGAACCACCGCGGCTGCGACCCGTACGTAATTAGCTCATCGAAAATAGAACTGTAAAATAAAAAATGTTATTTTATTTCTCTTTCGATCGATTAACATTGCAATTAGCAAATAGATATGCAAACTTTTCCATAGTCGTCGTTTGTCAAATCTTGTAACAATTCTACACTTACTGAAAAGAATCACATTCCAAACGGACTGTAGGCTAAAATTCAAATTCAATTTATGAAATATTAAAAAAAATCTATTAATAAATTATAACTGAATTTGATTTTACAAAAAAAAATACCAATTTGAATTAAAGAAAAACGAAATAAAATACATAATGAAATAATTAAAGCGTAAATGAAATTTTGGAAAAGATAAAAAAAAATCCGACGAATATATATACGCAGAAATATTGAAGAATGAGAACATGAAATAACTCGACAAATTTATTGTCAAAGGTTGTTACCTCAGTTGGTTGAGCGCTCGAATTGAGGATCAAAGGTCCTAGGTTCGAACCCAAGACATTGTAATTGACCAATACCAAAAAAAAAAAAAAACTCGGCGAATTGATTTCGAGATGTTCTATGAAACGTGTACAATTTTTTCTTGGAAAATGAACGGATCAGTTGAAAGAAATTTGGGAATATGTATGATGAGAACAAAAAAAATAGTTATGCAAATTGAAAGAAATAAGAAACGTATCATTAATTAGAATTACATATTACAAACCGTGGAAATTTACTGAATATAAAAACCTTCCGAATTATTATATTTTGTAATCATTTAATCATTTAAATTTACTAAATATAAAAACCTTCCTAAAATTAAGTCCAAAAGAAAGTCTTTTTATTTTTTATTTTTTGTAATCATTTAAATTTATTATAATTTCTTATAATAATCTATATGTAATTATGTTAATTTACTTATATAGGTGAAACTGGATTTGAAGTCAGATGAGCACATTACTTGGATTGTTTGTCATACCAACTCCGACAACATTTTATGTTCAGTCACATTCGGAACCAACTGTGGCCAATATGGTCCGTTTGGTGGATGTTCGGGCAAGGACTGTTGGGGAATACACGCTTCTTAGGCCGGTATATCCCCGTCGATCGTCAAAGGGTAGGTCGATGAACAACGCGGAATAAAAAGGAAGACAAGAAATTACGTGGTTCGGCCAAGAATGCCTACTTCCACGGACACCACACCCAATATTATTCGATAAATATTCTTGTGTACAGGACCGGATCTCGATAGATCTCTTTTCGACTCTCTATTTCGTGTTCTAGGTTTTCTCTCTTAGTTGCATATAAAATAGGGGAGGAGGTTCTTATATAGATGAGAGGTGAAAAATCCTAACTTAATCCCCAAGAAATCCGAGTCAAACCCGCGGTCAAACAGCCGTTCCATCAACGCCGCGGCGGAGGAGCCGCGCGCGCGTTGACAGTCGACAACGCCGCGGCGTTGGCTCCGCTCGCGCGTTGGCAACAGCAGCGAAAACATCCTGCTATGCTCAACGCGCTGGCGTAAGGCCCGCGCGCGCGTTGAGCAGCTCTTCGCCTCCCGTCCGTTTCTCGCTCGTCTTGGCTCGTCCCGATTGGCTTGGTTCCACCTCTTCTCTTCTCCCCCGATGCTTTAATCCGAACGAGGGTTGGACTCCCAACAATCACCCCCTCCAACCCGAGTGAGCAATTATTCCACCAACGCCCAAGTTGATTACCGGCATCTCAATACCTCCAAAAATTATGAGTCTCCAACACAGTCCAACATGTCAACCCACCCCCTCAACGAGTGTCTCGTATCCAAGCTCCATGAATACGACCACCGAGGCATCTCATGCATCCTCCAAATGCACGAATGCCTCCAACGCCCCCCACCGGGGCGTCACCCTTCAACAGCTAGCAAGATTAGGAGATGATGTCGTGCGCGCCTCGACCCTCATCTCAATCTTCCGAACTTCCTGCTGAACCTTCTTCCATTGCATCCCGATCACCCTTGCCCTGTTGGAGCCGGCCCGCTCCTCATGCCCATGTGTTCGACAACGGTTGAAATCTCGTCCAGTCTTCTTTGTATTACTCGACCCATGTCCGACACCAGTTCCTCGTGTCACCACACTACCCTCGAGCCTATACAAGCCGCCAACATTTCTTCCACGCAAAACCTCCCGGTTATCCTTCAATACCTTAATATTCCCGCACTCGGCCTCGAACTTGCACCCCCTCTCGTCTAGCCTCCCGAGAGCAAGCAAATTCTTTCTTATGCTTGGCACGTGTTTTACTCCCGCAACCGTGACGCTTCTTCCACCCGGCAATTGAAACTCGACGATCCCTTCCCCGACTACCCGGTTCCTCGAACCATTAGCCATTTGAACCGTCTCTCTTTCACATGCCTTGTACTCAGAATATTGGGCTCGATCATGGCATATATGAAATGCACTCCCCGAATCGAGAATCCAATCTTCCCTCCTAGCGTCGTTTGCCTCTAACACCGCCAACGCGTCGTGAATATACTCGTGTTGAACCGCTGTTGCGTTTTCTTGTTGGTCTTTCTTCGCCTTCCACTTTGGACAATCCCTCTTCACATGACCCTCCTCGTCGCAATAATAGCAAATGACCTTCTTCCTCGGCCTCTCTCGGTTTCCACCACCATTCCTCCGATTCCCGCTGTGACCACCACCCGTGTAAAATGCTTTTTCACCCTCTGGCTCACCTTCAACCTCCTTCTTCCTCGCCTCCTCATTGAATAGGGCATCCGTGACCATCGTCATGGTCATCTTCCCCTCCGGCGCGGAATTAGTTAGGGAAACCACCAGAGTCTCCCAACTGTCGGGCAGGGAGCTAAGCAAAAGCAATGCCTGAATCTTGTCATCCAGATTCAAGCCCACCGCGGTCATTTGGTTCACAACATCCTGGAACTCGCTCACATGGTCGGCCACCGGAACACCATGCCTTAGCTTAAGGTTCACTAGCCTCCTCATGAGAAACGCCTGATTCCTCGGTGACTTCGATTGGAACATCTTCTCCAACTTAGTCCATAGAGAATAGGCCTCCTTCTCCTCCGACACATACGGGTACACGGTCTGTCCAACGCACTGACGAATAAGGCACACCGCCTTCTTGTTCATTTGCTTCCACTTGTCTTCTTCGATGGATGCCGGTTTGACCCCTTTGCACTCCAACGGTATCTCGAGATCTCTCGTCGTGAGATAATCCATCATACGCGACTTCCAAATTGAATAATTCGTCGCCGTAAGAACCATCATCTTCGACGTCATACTCTCCTCCGTTGCTCCTGCCATTGATCAATACCACCCCACAAGAAGCACAAGACAAATCCAACCAAGAAACAACCAAACAACTAAAATAGAATCGATTCACCTGTTTAGTCCCTCTTTGGGGAATACACGCTTCTTAGGCCGGTATATCCCCGTCGATCGTCAAAGGGTAGGTCGATGAACAACGCGGAATAAAAAGGAAGACAAGAAATTACGTGGTTCGGCCAAGAATGCCTACTTCCACGGACACCACACCCAATATTATTCGATAAATATTCTTGTGTACAGGACCGGATCTCGATAGATCTCTTTTCGACTCTCTATTTCGTGTTCTAGGTTTTCTCTCTTAGTTGCATATAAAATAGGGGAGGAGGTTCTTATATAGATGAGAGGTGAGAAACCCTAACTTAATCCCCAAGAAATCCGAGTCAAACCCGCGGTCAAACAGCCGTTCCATCAACGCCGCGGCGGAGGAGCCGCGCGCGCGTTGACAGTCGACAACGCCGCGGCGTTGGCTCCGCTCGCGCGTTGGCAACAGCAGCGAAAACATCCTGCTATGCTCAACGCGCTGGCGTAAGGCCCGCGCGCGCGTTGAGCAGCTCTTCGCCTCCCGTCCGTTTCTCGCTCGTCTTGGCTCGTCCCGATTGGCTTGGTTCCACCTCTTCTCTTCTCCCCCGATGCTTTAATCCGAACGAGGGTTGGACTCCCAACAAGGACGTTCAAGAATATATAATTTTCTGGGTGATGGAAATGAGTTTGCTGGATTTTACGGAGCTTTCAACAAAACCAATCTCACTTCTATTGGGTTTTATCTGAAGCCATAGATTATAGCTTCATGAATTAATTCAAAAATTTTAACTATTTACTTAAGATTATTAATCAAGCAATTTTCATGTTATTTTGAGCTTGGTTAATAATTATTGCAGCAACAGTTCTTAATTTTTATTATTTATGTCATAATATATATTGGATGTTCATAATATATATGCTCTTCTATTTTAATTACAAACTGATCGAGGATCAGTACAATGACTGCTATCTGATTTTATTTGAAGACCTTCCATGGTTAACTAGGTTGTTGTCTTTTGATGTCTTGAAAGCTGATAATCGATAGGAGATAATTGTTAAGATTAATGCCAGTTTCATGTTATTCTAATAATGTATTAATATTGCGTTTTTTAGACTTTAAGCTTTGGTTAATTTGAAACCCGGTTTTCTCTACTTTTTAATGAATAAAAAAAAAACGTTCCTTCTCTTCAAAAGAGAACGCTTTCATACTCCACTGATCAGTGACTAGTACTTGTCTATCTTTGTTGTGTACTCTATATTCATAGAACAGCTAGTAAATTACTATTTTACCCCTCGTAACCAAAGTTGACTAAAGTTCGTGGATGTTGATATGATATTTTATGAAATGGGGATGCATTATTGAAGAGATAGATAGGGTTAATTTCTAAGCTATGAAAGGAAATTATAGAGGCTTTGCTAACCCTATGTAAATGGATGTGTGCACATGTATGTGTGAATTGTGATGGATAAGTGCTACTTCAATAAAAAAAATTTTTCTTTGGAACTTAATGATATGGCTATTGCTCATAAGTATCACTTATCACAGACTAATGATAAAGATCTTTATTATTTAGGTGATAATTTTCTCCACAATTTTGACTTTCCAAACTCTATTTTTTCTTTCAACACATAATCGTAATATTATCAACCAAATGAAATACTAGTAATACAGCAATTAAACAAGGATTACATTTAATACTACTCCGTATAATATATGGTCTAAAAAAATTCAAATATTAAAAAAAATAAAGATTTATAGTGGGTAAATTGAACGGAGTTGGTTGCTACGGGTTGTTTTGATTGTTCACGCCTTTTTCAAAGAAAGAAAATGTGCCGACCAAAAAAATCCATCACGCTCCACAGAATGTCGTGGCGTACACGCCCTTATCCTCTCTTACATTATGAAGATGCTATTGGCTGTTTACGTTCCACGCTCCAACGCCGCGACGGATACAAAAAAAGCTTCCCAGTCAGATCTGTATAAATTTATAAATAAGAAAATACAACTAGGCGTTGGCATTATTGATGAGCTCACTGAAACAGCTACTGCATTTTTGTAGAGAGAGAGAAAGTAAACAAATTGATAACCAATTCTTTCCGGAATGGGTTGAGCAAGTAGCATCTCAGTCATCCTCCATTCAGAAGAAAATAATAATTAGAAAGAAATAAAATCGATACAGAGTTCAATTTTCGAATTTCCTGAGATTTTAATTTCTGGTTTTTCGGAGATTTTCTTTTTCAGTATGGAGAATGATAGAACGGTGGAATCGACGCCGCCGGCGGAGGAGCTGTTGAAGAAGATTGAAGAGCTGGAATTAGGTCACGCTCACATGAAGCAAGAGATCTCCAACTTCATCACTTCGTCCACGGCTGAGATTGTGGCGGCCGATAATCGCCGCAAGCAGAGGCCCCACTCCATTTCCCCGCAGCGGCGCTGGGCGGGCGGAGGAGGCACCAGCTTTAAGGCGGCCTGGAAGAAGCGCTCGTCCTCTCGGCATTCCTCGCCGCTGCAGAGGGAGAGCCGCGATAGGGATTCTCGGAGAGAAAGTGGTGCTGGTGCTCGTGCTGAGCCTGCGGCGGTGAAGCTTCCTGATAATCAGTATTTGAATATATTGCAGTCCATGGGGCAATCGGTGCACATAATCGATCTGAGTTATCGAATAATTTACTGGTTAGTTAGTTTGGGATAATTAGATTTACAATTGCTAGTATTGGGTGAAGTTGAGATTTCATGATCATATTTAAATTTCGTGCATACAGGAATCGAAGTGCCGAGAGACTTTACGGATACTCGGGCAGTGAGGCGCTTGGGCAGGATGCAATCGAGCTATTAGCTGACCAGCGAGACTTTGATGTGGCTAGAAACATCATGCATCGTGTGGCCTCTGGTGAGGCTTGGACAGGTCAGGTTCATGTTAGATCCAAAAGAGGAGATAGGTTTTCGGCTTCCGCGACTAATACCCCTTTCTATGATGATGATGGAACTGTAACCGGAATCATATGTGTATCGAGTGATTCTAAACCTTTTGAAGAAGCAAATGCAGCAATATCGGAGCTGAGGGACTTGGAAAAGAATTCAATTTTCAACAGGGTTAAAAGCTCTGCTGCAGACAAATTCGGACTTGATAATCATCAGCCGCTTCAAGCAGCAATCTCCTCCAAAATCTCAAACTTGGTTCGTATTCTAGTATACTCTCAGGGATAATCGGAAACTGAGTATTTTTGTAATTAGGCTATAATAACTCGGGGGTAGTATTCTCATGTGTGACACTCATTCATTGAACAAATGCTAACTCTATTCAAATTTCATATAGGCTACGAAAGTGAGTAACAAGGTTAAATTGAAGATGAGGCAGGCTGAGAACAACGTAGATTGTGAAGGTGGGAGTGGTGGTTGTCATCATTCCGATCACAGTTTATCAGATGATGGAGCTTCAAGCGAAGCAAACACCCCTAGAGGAGATGTACAACCCACGCCATTTGGAGTGTTCTCCGGTGTTAGCCATGATGACAACACTCCAGGTAAGCCATCTCGAGATTCTGGGGATGAGGGTGATGGAAAAGCTGGAATTTCAAGGACCCTAAGCTTGAAGGCAGAGGCTTGGATTGTTAAGAAAGGTTTATCCTGGCCGTGGAAGGTTAACGAGCCGAATTCTTCTCGATTTGGGTGGCCATGGTTACCGCAGGACCAAGAAAACGATTCAGGGCAACAAAAGATTAATGTGACCGCATTAAAGTCGGATAACCAGGTCTCTGAAGCAAATGCTACGGCGAATAATGAAGCTTCGGGATCTTGGTCATCGGCTAATGTTAACAGTACGAGCAGTGTTAGTAGTTGTGGAAGTACAAGCAGTGGGGCTGTCAATAGGTTTGATGTGGATAGCGACTGCTTGGATTATGAAATATTGTGGGAGGATTTAACCGTTGGAGAACAAATAGGGCAAGGTAAGTGCATTCAACCTTAAAAATGGTTGTATTGGATCTTTACCGTCTTTGCTCTTACGGATTTGCTTGTGGATATTGCATCAGTTTAGTTTTGTCTATAATTGCATTTTGTGAGCCATAATAGAACTACTTGATGCCAAGATGTATTTGCTGACTTTTCGTGTAAATATTTCTCGTTTTATGGTTTGTGAAAAATTTGTACTCCCTGTCCCACAGTAAAAGCCTCATTTTTCATTTTGGCCATCCCACAGTAAAAGCTCAATTTTATGTTTGGGTTCATTATAAAATACTGTTAAATAATTACAACCACATGAATCCCCTTTATTTGAAACAACACCTCACTAAAATTATTGATCATGTTGATGCTTAGTATAACTTGATCATGCCTATACTTTTGGCATGCCCGTGTCGCCACAAAGTTTCTCTACTGTCTCTTTATAACCTTTTACATCAATTTTTGTATATATTGTGCAGGTTCTTGTGGAACGGTATATCATGCTCAGTGGTATGGATCAGTATGTTCTTTTCCTCTTCTATTTAAACTATCTCATACATCTACACTCCTTACCACCCCACCACCACCACCACCCTCCCCCAAAAAAGCCAAAATGATTATGGAATGGTAGTATTTTCCATTTTTCTGTTTTCTTTCAAACGAGGAAGTGGTGTGTAGACTGTAGAGTTATGCTGCTTGTGAGTTATTTCAAATAGATTAAATAATTGAAGGAGCCTAGTTTATCATTGTACTGAGCTACTCCTTTCAATATTGGTTTTATAATGGAACATCACTTGGATGGCTATGATCTCTATCTTGCATTGGGTATGCTCTCTTCTGAGAAAATATACTTCTATTTCATCAGGACGTTGCTGTGAAGTCTTTCTCAAAACTGGAATATACGAATGATGTTATATTTTCCTTTCGAGAGGAGGTACTTGTTTGATATCAGTTTCTTTCCTACGTTTATTTACTTACTTTTAGTAGACATGAGGGATTGTAATAGACCTTCCCCTGATAGTATTTTCTATGTTTCAACTTTCATGTAGCAACATTGCTATCGACTATGTTTTGCATGATTTACTTGTTTAAGACATAAATAGAAAAAAAGAACAAGGAATAAAACTAAACTTGATTATTTGGATATTGGGAATGTTACATGCATATGAGTTTTTTTTTTCCTTTTGAAGGTTTCACTTATGAAAAGACTCCGACATCCAAATATTCTCCTGTTCATGGGTGCAGTTACGTCACCTCCACGTCTTTGCATAGTTACGGAGTTTCTTCCACGGTATCATGTTCTCAACCTGTTGCCTTACATAATCTTATTCATTTTTATTATTCTTTCGTATAGATTCGCCCCCCAAGGCAGTTTCATATAGGCACATGTGTTACTATTTGGTGTTCACGTTCTTTAATGCCCAGGAATTGAGCAGTTCAACAAGGTGGCTGATATATCAATTGCATTGTTTCATTTGATGCAGTGGAAGTCTGTTCCGGTTTTTACAGAAGAATACCTCTAAATTAGAAATGAGACGGCGTATTCAAATGGCTTTGGATATAGTAAGTAGTTAATTGCTTGTAATGTTAGATGACATCTTAAAATGAATGAATTTTAATATAACTACTGGTTTTCAAGTGGTGACAATTTTTTTTTATTTTTGTTTGTAGGGTAGAGATAGAAAACCACGTATAGATATTGGTTGATGATTTTTGTTGTGAATTGATTATATCTATTTGCAGGCGCGAGGTATGAACTACCTTCATCATTTCAATCCGCCTATCGTTCACCGTGATTTAAAGTCTTCAAATCTTCTTGTTGACAAGAACTGGACAGTCAAGGTCTGCTTGTAGTCAGTTTCTATATCAGTTGCAAGTCAACTTGTTTTCCATCGATTTGAATTTTTAACTATACATGTTGTGTTGATTTGAGTTTTGACAATGAATTTAAATCATCCTCGATATCACTCAATCCAAACACGGTCTGCATACCTGAAATGCTAACTTGTGTTCTTTATTAGGTTGGTGACTTTGGCCTTTCACGTCTTAAACATGAAACTTATTTGACTACCAAGACGGGCAAAGGAACGGTATTTCACTGGAACCTCGGACTTTATTATGTTTTGTGTAATTATTTATATTCATATTCACTAAATACAAATAACCAACTTCCCCCTGTAATGCAGCCTCAGTGGATGGCTCCTGAAGTTCTTCGTAATGAACCTTCAAATGAGAAGTATGGCCTAGTTAATAGTGCAATTAAATTTACATTTACTGAGAAATAATTGTTAATGGTGCTTGTTGTTTGGTATGGTCAGGGCTGATGTATATAGCTACGGAGTGGTACTATGGGAACTTATTACGCATAAGATCCCTTGGGATAAACTCAATTCGGTTCAGGTGTTGTAAAATCATTTTAGAAACTCATTATCATATCATCTGCCTGAAGTGGGAATATAAAAAATAATACTCCATGTTTCAATAAAGCAGAAATTGGAGATTCTGAACATGCAGAGGCAAACAGAGAAGGTGTATGTGTAACCAATTTATTTGCTTGATCAACAGGTAATTGGAGCTGTGGGATTCATGAACCAACGATTAGATATACCAGAGGATGTTGAACCACAGTGGGCTTCAATCATAGAGAGTTGCTGGCAAAGGTTTGTTACTTTTGATGCCTGCTATCAAATTAACTTGTCTCGTTTTTTTCGATCTCAATAGTGGGAAAATGGGTTCTTGGCAAAAATCCAAATTCCGGCTTATCTACAAATTACTTCTATCATTTTGGTTTTTGGTAACTAGACTAAAAACTCAAGGATACCTTTTGTAATCAACCTTTTTACAATATGATTTTGAACTTAGTGAGCCACAAAGCCGCCCTTCATTCCAAGAACTAGTGGAGAAGCTAAAGGATATGCAGAGACAATATGCTATTCGGTTACAGGCTGGACGTGCTAGTGCTGCCGAAGCTCTCCAAAAAGAACTATAGTTGCAGATGGGAGTACACAGTTCTTCGTGTGTAAGGTTGGAAGTTGTTGCAAACTAAAGAAGAATGTGATTCTCAGCTTCTAGGTGATATTTTTTCCACATCTAAGTTGAGAATCATATTTTTTTCAGTGTTTACATATAGGCTAATGATGGATTCAGAACTTGGTGCACTGGAAGGTATCTCCTCAAATGCGTCTTTGTCAAAAACGAAACAAGCTGTTGATTTGATGTCATTGTTCTCATTTAAGATTATTGTGGATTGGTGGTGTGATATGAACAATTCAATCCAATTGTTGTGCAGTCCATTGGGAGAATTCTTCGATTTTTGTTTCTTATTACACATTCGCTTTGAACATAATTAAAAAGGCTCTTCGATGTTTTGATGCTGAGAAGGGATTCACATTGTATGTAGAAATCTACGAACAAATTGATGTTCCGACGAAGAGAAGGTTGTTAACCTACTCTGCTTGTTCGTTCAAAACTGTACCACCTAAGAGAAGACATGTAGAACACCAAATATATGAAATTAGAAAAGTTGGAAATTATATTAAGATATAAAATTTTGAACAATCATCCGCGCATGGTTTTACATACTGGTCAGGAATTCCCATCCAAGCAACTCAGAATTGATTTCACAATAATACGAGTCCTAGCTTAGTAAATCAAAGATATAATGGCAGCGACAGCATCGCCTTTATGCTCACGCAATGTCCTTTCAGCCACTTTCTTGTCAAGCTGCAATCAATGATCATCGGGGAATTAAGCAATCACATATATATAAACTATAGGCTGCGATAGTGAAAGGGAAAAATAAGATAGGAATAAAGAAACGACCTCAAGTTCATTGGCAATGATATCAACATCACCAGCATTAATCTTAACAGCTGACAATTCTTTCTCCCTGAAATATAAGACGTAGAGGTTCAACCCACTCTAAAGTAGTTGCAACGATTACTTTGAAACCAAGAGTTGGTATCATTTGAAAATAGAAGCTAAAAGTTGAGTTAGGCTTATATGAAAGTGTTTGAAGTATAAGTTGTAAAAACACTTCTTTGTGTAGAGTGTCGAAACAAAGAAGATCCAAAGATCTAAACATCAGTTGATTCATCCATGAGAAATACACGCTAAACACATAAAACGTGTAAGTTGCAGAACTAAGAGTTCATGAATTGAAATTGTTGCCGAAAATCAAGAACTATGCATCTAGTATCAGTGACAGCAATAGTCATTTTCTGAAGAAGTCGTCCCCATTTCAACTTTTTTCATATTCATAATGCTAAATGGACCAGGCTTCTTAAACCATAATGTAGTATAGACACACAAGTTATTACCCTCGTTCCTCCAAGCTTCTCGATCACAAACACAACCAGTCAATCACAATAACACACAGGCAATCGGATTCAAATTCAATATAAAATTCAAATTTTAATCATCAGTTCTCCAGAACCAAAATGAATGCATCAAAAATATAAGATTTATACCTCAATCTAGCAGCTTGAATATCAGCTTCTTTAGGATGACCAATCGAAGCCATAGCCTGAAAAAAAATCCAATCAAATCAAATTTTAATTACATAAAAAAAAAAGAGAGAGTACAGTATAATAATATCTACTGACTTCTTGGACTCGGGTCGAGTCGAGTTGACGATCCTCGACCCGGTCGGTGAGTTTGTCGAAGGCTTTGCTCTGCTGCTGCAGGTCTTTTGAATCCTCAGTTCTCTCTACTCCTTCTCCACCTTCCATTTTTCTTTTTGTTTCCTTTTTCTGGTTTCAACAAGTTTTTTTCCAGCAGGGTATTGGTTGATGCAGTGAACACACTGATTCTGATGATAATAATTTGAAGCCCTAATGATTTTGTGTTTATGGGCCTTCGTTGGATTTGATTTTGGGCCTTTGGGCTGTGACTAATTGCGTAATATATTTACCTTTCCTTTAATATGTTGTATATACTGCGCAGTAAATAATTCTTTTACTTTTCCATTTTTCCATAAATAAAAAAAGCTAACTAATTTTGCCTAAAGCAAAATTCTCCGTCCGCGTAGGTAAAGTTGTTCACTTTGTAAGTATTTATAGATCACCAAAATTCTTCGCATTCTTTCACAACAATTCGATGACTACAGGTTTTTCTTTTGTTTTTTTTTCTTCAATTTGAATTTCTACATGATGATAATGATGAATTACTGAGTTAATCGTGCATTTTTTTTTTGTTGGTTAAAGGTAACAACAACCACAACAACCCAGTCATGTTGAATTTTGACGTTGTCCCAGAGGCTAGCGATCACCACTTCCTCCAGACGAGCCGGGCCGACGGGCTTTTCCAGGACTGCAATTCGTCGGTTTGCCGGGCCATCATGAAGGAGTGGAAGAGCCTCCGGAAGGACCTCCCCGAGTCCATCTTCGTCCAGGCCTACGAAACCAGGATGGACCTTCTTCGGGCCTGCATAATCGGGCCCCCGGATACCCCGTACCATCACGGGCTCTTCTTTTTCGACATATGCCTCCCGTCGGACTACCCGCACAACCCGCCCAAGGTCCACTACCGGTCCCACGGTTACAGGGTGAACCCGAACCTGTACTCGAACGGGACTGTCTGCCTGAGCCTGATCAACACGTGGTCCGGGTCCAGGGACGAGAAGTGGACCCGGAACTCGACCATCCTCCAGACCCTGGTCTCGATTCAGGGGCTCGTTCTGAACGAGAGGCCCTACTTCAACGAGCCCTACTACTCCTCCGGGAAGAACAGCAAATCCGCCACCGTAATCAGTCGGTCCATCAACTACAACCAGACAGCCTTCATCCTCTCCTGCAAGACAATGCTCGCCCTCGCGAGGAACCCGCCGAGGAATTTCGAGGTTTTCGTGGCGCAGCATTTTCGGGCTCGGGCCGGGCTGGTTCTGGCTTCTGTTCGGGAGTACGAATACAGGGTTAGGGCGGTCGGATGGTTCGGAACCCACGCCGGAACGCCGGAGGAGGCCGATGTTAAGTTTAAGGCCAGCCAAGCTCGACAGGTTGAAGCTGATCTGAAGCAGATCCGTTCGGGGCTTTTGATTGCTTTCAGGACGATGATCTCGCCGGAGCAGGCTAAATTGTATGGCGGAGATCGTGCTAAACAAAATGTCAAGGAAGTTGAGAAGGACAAGGGGAAGAAGAAGAAGAAGGGGGTTTTCAGCAAATTTCTCGGGTGGGTTGCTCAGTCAATTTGGAAGAAACAGTAATAGTTTTATGAAATCTAATACATTAATATTAATTAGTATTTAATTTCCACCATTTATCTCTTTCTTTTAGATCTTTTTTTTTTCTTTTTTGAGGAATGTGAGGAAGGATGAAGATAAGGTGTACAGTGAGAATCTAGGGTTTTAATTGGGCTTTGCATTGTTTTAATTGGGACAAGCCCATATAAATAATGGAATCATAAATCATCCTCCCGAGATACACTATTTAACTAGATGTACTATAACTTTGATTTTTTATTTTTATCAGATGTCGTCTTTTGGTCTCTTTTTCCAGCTAAAAAGTCACGAGAAATATACACGGATAAAATCATAAATCGTCCTCCCGAGATAGACCATTTACCTTGATTTCACATAACTTTGATTTTTATCAGAGATATAGGATTCAAACCATTGTACATTGAAAATGGAAATGAAAACTTTTACCACTAAGCTACTTTAGCTATTTGGATAAATATATAACATATTTATATATATATACGTTATAATTTGTAATTTGTAATATAAATTATGAATTACATAATTAATTAATAATTATCATATTATATAAAAAATTATTCTTTACATAAAAAATAATCAATAAAACATAAATAAGAGATAATAAAAAAACTATTTTGCTTAATTAACATAAAAAACAAAAAAAAAATATGTTTCATTTAATTTATTATTACGTATGTTTCAACTTAATATTAATACTTTAGAAATTATTTTTAAAGGTCTAAATAATAAGTTGAGAAAGAAAAAAAATTATAGTGTGTATAATTATTTAGGACATAAATAGTAGTAAATTAAATAAATTATTTTTTTTTTGTTTTATATGTTAATCAATTCAATTTTTTTATTTGATTATTATTTCTTATTTATATTTTATTGATTATTTTTTATGTGAATAATATTTTTTATTTAATATGATAATTATTAATTAATTATGCAATTCATAATTTATAGTACAATATATAACGTATATACATATGTTATGAATTTTTCCAATTAACTAATGTAGTTCAGTGATAAATGTTATCATTTTTAATATCAATGACCAAGGGTTCGAATATCATGTCAATCAAAATTTTGTGCTCAGGTGGCCGATTCTGCTGACGTCAACTTTCCGGCAAGACAACGAAGTCAATTCTGCTACGTCTCGTGACTTTTTCGCTGGAAAAAGAGGTTCTACTGACGTCAGCTTTCCGGCAAGACAACGAAGTCACATTCCATTCTCGTGACTTTTTCGCCGGAAAAAGAGGTCAAAGGACGACCTCTGATAAAAATTTTGTGAAGTGCTGAGGTCAAAGGACGACCTCTGATAAAAAAATTCCTGAAGTGCTGAGGTTCTGCTAACGTTAGCTTTTCGGCAAGACAACGAAGTCACATTCCATTCTCGTGACTTTTTCGCCGAAAAAACAGGTCAAAGGACGACCTCTGATAAAAAAATCCTGCAAGTGCTGAGGTGGCCGATCCTGCTGACATCAGCTTTCCGGCAAAACAACGAAGTCACGTGCAATTCTCGTGACTTTTTCGCGACGACCTCTGATAAAAATTTCCTGCAAGTGCTGAGGTGGCCGATCCTGCTGACATCATCTTTCCGGCAAAACAACGAAGTCACGTGCCATTCTCGTGACTTTTTCGCAACGACCTCTGATAAAAATTTCTTGCAAGTGCTGAGGTGGCCGATCCTGCTGACATCATCTTTCCGGCAAAACAACGAAGTCACGTGCCATTCTCGTGACTTTTTCGCAACGACCTCTGATAAAAGTTTCCTGCAAGTGCTGAGGTGGCTGATCATGCTGACATCAGCTTTCCGGCAAGACAACAAAGTCACGTGTCATTCTCGTGACTTTTTCGCCGGAAAAAGAGGTCAAAGGATGACCTCCGACAAAAATCAATGTTACACGATATCTAGGTAAATGGTCTATCTCGGGTCGATCGGGCTGGCCCTCAAAACCTTGAATTCTTTTTTTTGGGCCTGCGTTATTATAGCTCTGTCCATACTGACTTCTTGGACTCGGGACGAGTCGAGTTGACGATCCTCGACCCGTCGGTGAGTTTGTCGAAGGCTTTGCTCTGCTGCTGCAGGTCTTTTGAATCCTCAGTTCTCTCTACTCCTTCTCCACCTTCATTTTTCTTTTTTCCTTTTTTTCGATTTCAACAAGTCTTTTCAAGCAGCGGTTCTGATGATAATAATTTGGAGCCCTAATGATTTTGTGTTTATGGGTATTTAATTTTGGGGGTCTATGGGCTTTGACTAATTGCGTACTATATTTACCTTTCCTTTATTAATATGTTGTATATACTGCGCAGTAAATAATTTACTTTTACTTTTCTTTTTTTCCATAAAAAAAAAAAAGCTAACTAATTTTGCCTAAGCAAAACTCTCCGTCCGCGTAGGTAAAGTTGTTCACTTTGTAAGTATTTATAGATCACCCAAATTCTTTGCATTCTTTAACAACGATGACTTTAGGTTTTTTTTTTTTTTTTTCAATTTTCTTCTTCAATTTGAATTTGTAGAATTACTGAGTTAATTGTTGATATTTTTTTTATTGGTTAAGGTAACAACAACAACAACCCAGTCATGTTGAATTTCGACGTGGTCCCAGAGGCGAGCGATCACCACTTTCTCCTGACGAGCAAGGCGGACGGGCACTTCCAGGACCGCAATTCGTCTGTGTGCCGTGCCATCATGAAGGAGTGGAAGAGCCTCCGGAAAGACCTCCCCGAGTCCATCTTCGTCCAGGCCTACGAAACCAGGGTGGACCTTCTTCGGGCCTGCATAATCGGGCCCCACGATACCCCATACCACCACGGGCTTTTCTTTTTCGACATATGCCTCCCGCCCGATTACCCGACCCACCCGCCCAAGGTCCACTATCGGTCCCACGGGTACCGGCTCAATCCGAACCTGTACGAATCCGGGACCGTCTGCCTGAGCCTGCTCAACACGTGGACCGGGTCCAGGGACGAGATGTGGACCCGGAACTCAACCATCCTCCAGACCCTGGTCTCGATTCAGGGGCTCGTTCTCAACGAGAGGCCCTACTTCAACGAGCCCTTGCTCCTCTGGAAGAACACAAAATCCTCTACCGTAATCAAGTGGTCGATCAAGTACAGCCAGACCGCCTTCATCCTCTCCTGCAAGACGATGATCGGAGTCGCGAGGAATCCGCCGAGGAATTTCGAGGGTTTCGTGGCTCAGCATTTTCGGGCTCGGGCCGGGATGATTCTCGCTACGGTTTGGGAGTACGAAGAGAGGGTTATGGCGGTCGGCTGGTTCGGAACCCACGCCGGAAAGCCGGAGGAGGCCGGGATTAGGTTTCAGGGGAGCGACGCACGACAGGTTCAAGCTGATCTGAAGAAGATCCGTTCGGAGCTTTTGACTGCTTTCAGGCCGATGATCTCGCCGGAGCAGGTTAAATTGTATGGCGGGGATCATCCTAAACAAAATCAAAATGTGAAGGAAGTTGAGAAGGAGAAGGGGAAGAATAAGGGGGTTTTCAGCAAATTTGTCGGGTGGGTTGCTCAGTCAATTTGGAATGATCAGTAATGCTTTTATGTAATCTAATAGTACATTTTAATTATTTAATTTCCACCATTTATCTCTTTCTTTTAGATTTTTTTTTTTTAGTAATGTGCGGAAGGATGAAGATGAAGGGGTACTACAGTGAGAATATAGGGTTTTAATTGGGCCAAGCCTATATAAACGTCGGGTCTGTCGGGCTGGCCCTCAAAACCTTTAATTCTTTTTTTTGGGCCGTCATTATTATAGCTCAGTCCATGCGGATAGTTGGGCCGGCCCGATGTGTTGAGCCTATTTTGGAGTTCTACTCGTGATGGAGAAATGTACTGTACTAATTAATAACCCTTTGACCTTTGTAGAATTAGCTTCACCAAATTTGATCAGTTACAAACAAAAACATTTAAATTTTTAATACTTGAATTAGTGTGTCCCTTGATTACACTTGAGTATATCAATTCATTATATGGATTATTATACAGATATTAATTTTTATATATGAGCTTATAATTAGAGGTATGGAATGTTTGATTTAATTGGTTCTGGAAACGAGGTGCCAACAAAATTTGATGTCACTTCTCAGTCAAGTTACAACGAGATTGATGCAACAAATTTGAGAAGGAAAGTTGTACATGGATTGGTTCGACTCTCAGTAGTGACACGGCCTGAAATTAATTAAGTTCAAATGTCGAGTTTTGTTTGATCGGTCAAATGATGCTACAAGCGTGTGTGTGTGTGTGATAATAATAAATTAATGATGTTCTCCTAATTAAGCATTTGGATATCTATGATTTTCATTTTTCATGTTGTTGCAGGAACTGGCTTTGGCCAAGTCTCTCTCTCAAAATATTTACATATACAAAATGGAGTACATGTAAGCATGTGATTAGGTCATCCATTTATATATTCACATAATCACATACATTGGATTGGATATATGTACAAGTACGTAGTACTATATATATATATCCAAACATGAATGTATATATGTTTGGATGTATACATCATAATCGTTGTAAAGCAATGAACTATTTGTCATCATGTGTTTCAATTATTGTTTTTTTTTTTTATATATATATAGACCAAAAAATTGCATGTTTATTGGCAGTAAATTAACAGCAAGTTACTAAAAAAACACGAGGCAATTGCACGAATTTAGCAGTAGCAGCTAAGATAGTACCAATATATTTACGAGAGAGTTTGGTCTGGATTAGGTATTGTGATTATAATTAGGTAAGTCATTATCCATAACTCTTTTTTTTTTTAATTGATTATTTTTAAAATTCAAATAATCATCGACAATGACCTTCTTAGATGTTTGTTCGATCCATACGTGATTTGCCAGTTGCCTTCATTAATATATTTGTAATTAATCAAATGATCAATATTTCACTTATCAAACATGTCAATACATAAAACATAGTACTTTTTTTCTCTTAGTAATAGTCACATATGCATCATGTCTTTTTACAAATAACATGTGAATGTTACTACCGGAACAACGAAGAAGTATATCATCTGATTGAGGCAAAACTGAGTGTTATTGTGCAGAATTTGGACGTAGCTACTCATGAGCCAATATGCCAAATAATAACTTACGTTTATAGCTAGTGCTCGCTGGATTAGAAGCGGGCGTGCTAGGTCTTCAAACGATATTTCAACAATTTTTTTCTCTTTACGATATTTTTCTTCCTAATTTAGTAATGAGTTGTTTTCTATGTATAATTGAGCCTTACTCTATTCAAATTAATATTATTCTTTCTAAATTGGGGTTTAACCTATACTTCTTCCTATTTTTTATAAGTATCATCCTAAGCTCATACACACATATTAATAAATATATTAACTCTCTATTTTACCCTTCATTAAGTACTTTAAAAATCTAAATCAAACAATAAAATAATTAACATTTAATTTTTTTATTTAATTTTTTTAATTAATGTTAATGGTAATTTTAGTAAAAATACATTTAATTTACATTGAAAATCCCAAAACGACACTTAAATTGAAAATAATTTGAAAGGTCAAAACGACACTTGTAAAGAATGAGAGGAAGTATTATTTGTGTTCATTAATTATGTTTAATTAGCCCCACAATTTAAATGAAATAAGTAGAGCAACATTCCAAGATAGTACTCGGACTAGTACTACAAATCCCAAGACCCAATTACTAACAACCACGCATAAAACAAGGCTTTTGTCCTCTCCCTTTTTATTGCTTTTGGGTTAATGCGAGAAAACATTTACACCTCAATCTATACATTAAAATATCTTATGAAAAAAAAACTATTCTAGGATATCAAATACAGCTCTCTTCATTTTGAATTACATTTTGAATTAATAGTTACACTTTCTTTATTGTTAATTTTATTTTTTTAGTGAAATTCATATAATATACATATAATTAATTAATTATGTACGTAGTCAGGATGATTTTTCTTATGTTTCTTTGGTTTTATATATAAAAAAACAATGTTACTATCATGGGGCGGTCTAGATGATGATAGATTGGTGGGGGATTTTGAAAGCTTAGTCACACTTTATTCAGCTTTTAAATTTATTTATTTTAGTGAAAAATATCTTGCACTAATCTCGTATAATCAACATTTGTGATTGATTTAATCAGTTGCTAACAATACAAAATTCCGTTAAATTTCAACTGGACGAAAAAAAATCACAGAAGAAAGAACATATTTTGCTATAGAACAACGTACACATACAATCAAATATCTCAATTACAAAAAACAAGGAACGAGTAAGTGCATCTTATTTTAGGGTTGATGATACACTTAACAACAGTCTGTCGCACTTTGTAAAAAGCTACAAAAAGGGGCATTACATTTACATCAATTAATAGTATTGATTAATGGCCATATGATTTTTTTTTTTGTGGAACCAACCAAAAACAAATTACAAGCAAAGCATCAACTAATTAATCAAGAATTTTGATCAATAGTATAAAAAAGTAAACATTGTTTTGTTGTTTAAAAATGAAAAAAGTAACTACGAACGAGGTTCGTCGATAGTAAAAAGATTTTCTTGCGACATAAAATTTTGATGTTGATGCTAACATGGTGTGGTATGATTGTGTCTCGATACCAAATCTTTTTAATCACATTCATATATTATTATCATCGTTCCAAAAAAATACAAAAGCTCTAGCAATTTTTCAAATTGGTGTTTGAAAATATTGACTTTTTTTTTTCAGTGAGACATATTAATATCAATTCCATGCCAAAAGTCAACAAGAATATAAAGCAAAATCCAAAACAAATCAAAGGGTGTGAAAAAATGGCATAAATAAAACTAATAAATCAATCAATACAATAAAATTAAAATTAAATATATATTTTTGACTCTCTCTCAAGTCTCAACAAACATCCACACAAAACACAATCATAATTGGTTATTTTTTTTAATTTATAATTTAATTAAATATTTTTATATATATAAATAAAAATAAAAAGAAAAACGAAGAGCGTGGCAGCATGTGGTGATGGTCCGCGTGCCTTCCCACCCGTGACGTGAATGTGATTCCCTTTTAAAGCCTTCATCTCCTCCCCCACCACCATTTCCATTTCAACTAACAAAACAAATTTTCATTTTCTCTCTCAACTTCTTCACCTCTTTTTTCAGGTCGTCATGATTTTTCGATTTTCAGTTTAATTGTTTTCAGAAGATTACTTCAATATGGAAATATCGATCGATCGAGTTCTTTGATTTTAGTAATTAATAATATACTAGTACTAGTATATGTTTTGCCCTTGTGTTACAACATATTAATCTGATTCCATTTTTCTGATCATATTGTTAATTAATCTGGAGATTTCGATTAACACGCAATTAACATCACGTCTACTTTATTTAATTGGTACATATATACCTCTTTGAATCTACTTTTCTGAATCTCTGATTTCATTTTGTTTGTTTGTTGAATCTGTTTTCACAGAGCTGAGCTCCTATCTATCCAATCGTTTGATTTATCCTTTCAAATCAAATTCCAATTCGATCTGGAGATGACTACCACATCGCTTCTCTCACAGAATCCCGCTGTAAATAATCCCGATCGATCCTCCTCCCGGAGGAAGAAGAAGAAGAAAATCAATCCGGCGGCCGATAATCAGAGCAACCACCAATCCTCATCGGTCCAGTGGAAATCGGACGCCCAGCAGCAAATTTACTCATCCAAGCTGCTTCAGGCGCTGCGCCAGGTCCGCCAAAACAGCGCCGCCGCCGGCGGCGGCGCCGCCGGCTCGAAGCGGGTGCACGAAGCCGCGGACAGAGTCCTAGCCGCGACCGCGAGGGGGCGGACGAGATGGAGCCGAGCTATTCTGACGAACCGGCTGAAGCTGAAATTCATGAAGAAGAACAACATCGTGAAGCGGCAGAACAAGGTGATGACGGTGATTACCAGCGGCGGCGGCGATCGGATGAGGAAGAAATCGAAGGTCACGATCTCGCGGCTGAGATCCGTTTCCCTGCCGGCGGTTCAGCGAAAGGGGCGGGTTCTGGGGAGATTGGTTCCCGGCTGCCGGAAAGAGTCGCTGCCGGTGGTGCTGGAGGAGGCCACCGATTACATAGCGGCGCTTGAAATGCAGGTACTATACTTTAATCTAATTGCGGAAAAGCCCACCTACTTTTATGAAATTACAAATATGGAATGTTTATTTTTGGGCTTTGAGTTTGAGTGCCGTTTCGGGAGATAAAAAGGTAAATGTGGGAACGTCTTACATTTTCAGAAAAACAGTTTTTTTTTTTTTTTTTTTTTTGAATAAAATTAAAATAAAACGAATTCTTGAATTTTATTTTTGATATTTCAGGTGAGAGCTATGAGCGCTTTAGCTCAACTACTATCTGTTTCGGGGTCGTCTTCTGCTTCCACGAGCTCAGCCGCGGCTCCGGGCGGTGGCTCGAATCCGTTCGATTTTGGTTCAAGTTCGACCCGAAATCCTCCACGTACCTAATTGGTGTTTTTTTTTTGTTCTTTTTTATTATTTTTTATTCTCTATTGCTGGAATTTAAATATTGGGCCGTCATGAATATTCTAATGTGAATTACTACAATTTTCTTTATAAAAAGTGGAGGTTTGTGATGGAATATAATTGACGAATTTGTATTATGTATTTATGAAAACAATAATGATAATATTAATTTTAATAATAATAATGTGGGTTAGGTTAGGTGCAAAGAATCAAGGTCTCGATCTTCTTTATTCACGTGGTGGTGCCAACTTTTTTTATTTTATTTTATATTGCAGGTATTATGTGTATAATTGAGTTTCGAATCTTTACTCGATATAAAAGCAAAGGGAATGAATGGGATTTTATATAAATCTCTTTCAATAAGCCAATAGTAGAAGTGCTTTTCAGTTTGACTTTCTTGTCGTTTCACTTGCTATAAATTTTTATGTTTATTTTTATTTTAAATTAATTTTGAGGTTGTTCAAAAAATAAGTAACATGAAGCTGGTTTAAATTAAATGTTTGAATCTAAAGTATTTATGTTAAAATTTGTTCTCATTTAAAATAGTTAATATCAAGCCCCAACTTAAAATTGGTTGGAGAATATTTCTAAGTTTTGATGTGTATTCATTTTGACAAGAAAAATCCAAATTTCTTTTATATAACAAAGTGTTAGGTTAGGGTAATAATACCTACAAATTAAATGCAATGTGTAAGTGTAAACGTTTCAAACTTAGAGTGGAGGCTAAGTTTCAATCTTTTTTTATTAAGTATACGATGTGACTATATACCCTTCTATTGAAGCATATATATGTCCTTCATTTACATCAATAATTTATAATTTAAATAAAAATTACGATATCTTTAAGTAGAGATTAGCTTAATCATGAAGAGGAGACCACATGTAGTGGTCGTAGCAAAATGCACATGGGTAAGTGGGTCCCGAATTAATACTATCATAAACAATTGATTAAGATTAAGTTTGACGGCTTTGGAAAAAGAGATTGTAATTAAGGTAAGACTAATTCGAGTTAGAAGAAAAAGAAGTTACACCAAATGTGTGGGTCCCGCCGAACATCAAAATCAATCGTGGCATGCATGTGCAAAAATCCATTTTCAAATATAAATAATAATTTAACAAATATTTCTTGTCTTTATACAAATGCTTATTAGTTACAAGTGTTCTTAACATATTAATTCGGTCCTTAACCACTTAAATCTTATCTTATCATGTAGGGTTGGATTTGACATTGTTAAGAATCTTGGGCCCCATTTTTATGAATCAGTGAGACCTTTGTTGTCCAATATCAGGTTGGGCCGGGGCCCAATATATAGAGTAGCATGACTGCATAAGTCCATATTTCTTTCTGTCATCTTATTTTGAACTTATTTCAACTCGTGCTAATTCAAATTTTTTTCACTAAATAATGTAAAATAATAATTATTATTATATGAAGTTGAATTCAATGATTTTTTTTTTTTAGAATTTAGCACCCACTCACATTTTTATTGAATTTGTTTATAAAGTATAATTGATCACCTTTTAATACATTTTGAATATTTTTTTATAAAACATCACTAATTCACTAGTTTAATTAGATTTTCACCCCTCAAAATAAAAGAAAAAAATACCAAAAAATCATAAATACTCCGTAGTTTTACACCTAATAATTAGTTCTTTTGAATTTTTGATTTCATGAAAAGTTAATAACATGATCCGATTTCATAATTAATTATTTTAAATTTTCGATTATCAAAGTCCACCACGCTCGTCGGAAAACAGCGCGACGGAGAGAAGAGGGATTCCGGCGGCGACCTTCGTCGAAGACGTACAGACTTACCTGTCTCACTTACAAGAGAGGGTCTTTTTTTAATTATTGTTTTTGTTAAATTTGTCATTAATTTTTGCATCTTTCGTGATTGTTAGCTTGGATTCTGGAGATATTACATTTGTTTATTTTGTGGGTTGTGTTTGTTTGTAGAAAAGTTCATTCCTTTTTCTTTAATTACTAAGTTTTATTTTATGGAATTGTGATTTGATTAAATTTCTAGGTTTAGTTTTACTGCATTATGATGTTTAATTTTGTTTTTCTGTAAGGATGTTTATCCTTACAGAAGGTTTAATTGTGGGTTGTGTGTGGGATTTAAGAAGGTTTTGTATTGGTAATCTCCTTCCTTTCAAGATGATAATGTTGACCCTTCCAATGTGTTTTAAAAAACTGCCGCCGAGTCAACTAACTCGAGCTATCCGTTTAATTTGCTGATTATGACTCGTTGATTCCTGCCTTGTTCTATATGAATATTTAAGTGGTTCAGATGAAATTTCTTGCTCAGCAGAGGGATCTTCAGGAATCAGGCATGCCTTTTGTTTTTTCATAATTAAATAAATTTCGTATTTCGAATGTTTTGCCCTCATTTTCCAGGCATTGAGAAGTGCTTGAATGTAGTTGCAACTTGCAAGCAAAGAAGGGAACTGGCGAGGTTTGTATATGTCGAGTATATGGAAAATTATAAAAATTACCCTTTATAGATGTCGTTACACTTTGTCTCAACAAAACAAAGTGCTCCCTCAGTTTACACAATAGATGTCGTTTTATTTTGAAACAACAGATTTTCAAAATAAGCACATAATTTCAATGTAATGTTGTTGAACTGGTCGTTACTATTTTACACCGAGGAATAAGAAATAAGGAACTTTTGAAAGCAGGGACGTATTTTTGTAAGTGATATGGTCATTTACTTTCACTCCTTCATATGTGTTCATAAACGTAAAACTACATGAATTAAGAAATGACATAATATGGCACAGTGGTCATTTTTCTTTCCTACATGGTATACGAGTCTGGCCAAAGGTTGGTTTATTAGTACTAATAGGAGAAAACTAGATAAGATGGGAGTTAGTCGAGTGTGTATTGTATTAGAGCTTTCTGTATTCGTGCATTGATTTTGGTTGCAGGCAATTATTGCTGACTGTATTATGAAGTTTCAGAGGGCATTTACTCCCAAGCACGTGTTGAAGATGCAGAATCCGTGTGGCTGGGAGAAAATGTCATGGTGAAATATTCATGCGACGAAGTAAGACACATGTTGTTTTGTATGAATGATCGACCTTTTGAAAACGTCCTTTTCTCAGGCAACTAATTACCTTCTTCAGAGGAATCTAGAGAATGCCAAAGCAAGTTTAGAAGTTCTTGTTGCTGATTTACAATTCCTAAGTGACAATATAATTACTCAGGCGATTGAGCTCTTGCGCAGCTTTCGAAAACGTAGGTTGAGAACTAGTACTACTAATTCTGTAGGAATCAGTACTACACTAGTTATATGTACTGAATTAGGTTATGACTTATGTGTGGCATATTTCCACACATTTCACGCCCTGCATTTGGAATTCTTTTAAAGATCTTACAGGGGTCAGAGAGTTTGGTTAAGCTTATAAGCTCTCCAAATCATCAACATCAACGTAGACTCAGACAAGCTGCTGCTGTTGCTATTACTGCTTCAGAGTCATGATCAAAGTTCCCAAACTTTGTGAGGTTGGGCCCATTATCCTTTCTAGAGTGAGTTTGGACTTTTTTTTTTTTTTTTTTTTATGGGTCTCTTATATATGGATCAAGAAAATCAGTCAATATTCAGTCAACGACGGCCCGATATATTTGTAGTTGTTTGCACTTAACGAACCTTATAGTTGAATTCCTCCTTGTCCTTTTTTTTTTTTTTTTTCGTTGTAACTATCATGTACAGTGTATATGGTTCTTGCTATGATAATTGTTGAATCGTTGTGCCTGCTGTTTTTTGTCGATCACCAATGTATATATGATCATGGCTTCATGTTCATTGCTCGTTTTTTTTTTTTTTTGTATAAGCAACGTATAAATTGTCATTGCCTTTCGGATACACAGTACTGTAAATACTATGTACTGGAGTAGTATTTACAAACAAAATAGATGAGCTCCTCTGGAACAGAAATAGTATTTTAATATATATAGATGATTTTGTTTTGGGATAAAAAAGTACACAGTAGGTAGGGAATAGGCATGGGGGGGCCTGGTGGGGGTCAGATCAGTATTCTACTTTATTTGTGGGGATATATTGAAAAGGCAAAAAAGAGGGAGGGGTAGAAAGTGAATAATAATAAATATGAGAGGGAGGCGTACACGCAAACCGAGGCTGATTTGCTTGTCTCGGAACCACTTTTTGTCTGCCTCGATCTCCTATGTTTTTGTTTACTCGCTTGTTATTAACTCTTGAAATTGGAAAAAGAGACTTGAAATACCGATGGAAGTTCTATTTCAAAATCAATTGATATTAGGTTTAGTAATTTTGTACACTCGTTAAATAATTTTTTTGTTTTCACAACTCACAAGTAGATATATATCTCAAATACAGCTTTAACATTTTGAATTGCAAAATCACAAAGAAAGAAAAAACATATTATAATAATGAGGTCGGTTATAGACATGAGAGTGTGGATATTTGTTTTGTTTATAATAATTAATTAATTAATTTAGTAATATTTTTGTAACAAAGTAAATAAAATAACACAACTAAAAAAGGTGTTGACTTTGACAGACTGATGATGATGATCATGTGCACACCAAAACCTAAATCCGTTTGGGGAATTTTATAAAGAGGCCGCAATCATCGGTTAGTGTTCAAACTTGTTGATAAGTCAACCTTTCTCAAAGTGAAAAATACTTGGAAAAAAAAACACTTAAATGTTATGATAATTTACCATTTAATAAATATATCACGAGAAATCAAATGTTATAGTTTTTTGTAAAAGTAACTGCAAATTTAATTTTGGACAGAAGTATATATATCAAGTGAAAATATAGCCACAAATATTTTTTTAGTACAGTATATAATAATATACTAGTAAAACACGTTCATTGTTTATTACAAAAACATTTATTCTTTTATATATATATAAATGTATACTACAATATAGCCTATAAGTCTGTAACCTCGGATGTACAAATGATGTAACATAGATTGTAACAAAAAACACAATTTAGTCAAATTGATTTCATAAATCTAAAGATAGACAGAGTTGGTGTACAGAATCTGATTTTTAAAAAAAATTGCATCGTTTTTTGGCTTAACAAAGTCAAACAACTTGTTCTGAAACAATAAATTTATTTGCAAAAACGTGCCGAGCACTAACATGATAAACGTCAAAACAAATTGGTTTATGATAATGAGTTGATCGAGCTTAGTTTGTAATCAGATCGATTGAAATGAACTACCATCGAGCTTTTTGATTTGATAGATTGATTAGGAAGTAATATTTGGATCATAACGTTAGTTACGGTGTGTTTATGTAAAATAAAATATTGATTTGATCGAATATATAATATCATAGATATATATTGGCAAAAAGAATCTTAATATATATGTATATCGTCCTTTGAATTATTGGATCTAAGACTGATTCTTACAGCAACACATTTTGTACAGTATACTTTGATGATCATGAGCTTATTATATATGGAGTACATTATTTTAATTAGTAACTGTCATCATCATCCCACAGTAAAAAATATATATAGTCAATGTAGAGAATAATTGAGTTTAATTAATATAAAAGAGCATGAATTCATTCCACTCAAATGGAGTAATAAATTAATGTTATTCAATGAACCAACAATTATGGATCAATTTGATTATTAAATTATTTCCTAAATCGGGGATGAATTTGAGTTATTAATTAGAAATTCTTAATATTCTCAATTGACCATTTTTTTCAAGTAATAAAATGTTAATTAGAAAGTGATGATTCATATTTACACTCCAATGATAGTAGTTACCGTTTACTGATACTTTAAATCCTCGTCCTAGCTACCTACCGAATAGATGATCTAAGCACTTTAAATCCATCTATTAATTAAACTTAAGTTATTCAAACTTACTATTGTAATTTGGGCACATGTCAAAATTGGTGACATCATGCGTACGTGTAGGGTGGTCTTACATTTAATTAAAAGCTTAGCTTAAATACTCCTATATAGTATTAAGTATAATATATACTTAATCTATTTCACTTAAATTACCTTTACAAATAAATGACAAATAAAATTTAATTGTAATAACGCTTTTTATTATTTTTGCAGCACCTATACATTTAGTATGCTAGTCAATATATATATAATTTATATTCAAACTTTGACTTTTGACTAATCTTGCCTCGATTACAATGAAAGAATGTGACCTTGGTCAATATGTTAGGCTACATTTATCAGCGACCACACCAACCACCCAACCACCCACCTTTTTCAATATTTAATTAATTTTTCTTTCAATTCTCTCTCTTCCACATCATCAACCCAACCATCCTCTATTTTTTAAGTTTATCAATGACCACCCAACCACTCACCTTTTTTTATATATTTTTTAATAATAATATAATTATTTTTATTTTTTAGTTTTATATTTTTACCTCAACATAAATAAGAAAAAAAATTAAAATTATTACTTTAATTTCAAGATAATTGAAATACGAAATTGAGAATACATCAACAGTGCTTGAAACATATGATTGAAATAATACATTCAGTTACGATTGCCGAACTTCATCCATATATGTTCAATGTTGATCCCTATTTATAGAGTTTGTAAAAAAATTAATTTTTTTTAAAAAAAATTGATTTTTTGTGTGTAAATTATAGTCAAATTCTTTTTTTGTAAAAATATATCAATATTGGTCTCTATTTGTAGAGCATAAAAAATTATGAATTTTAGTATTTTTTTATTTTTTTTAAATATAATTTAAAAAAGATATACTAGTTTTATTAAACAAAAAAAAAATAATAAGAACCAATAGGGTTGTGACAAATGTCACAACCCCATTGGATACAACTAATTAAATTTTGGGAGACCGGCTGGGCTGATTTCATCGACCAACCAACCTTGGTCGAGGAGAGAGAAATGTGCAAATGTGTATTTTCATTTTTTCTTTTTTTTGTTTATCTACGTGGCGCCCAACCTGGGCGCCGATAAACGTAGTCTTATATATATACTATATAATTATATCATTATCACGAGGGGCATGTCATGTGAAACTACTATGCATGCTTTGATAGTTGTTTTCTTATTTTAATTACAAATTAATTAATCATATTAATTCTATTTAATAATAAGAAAAATAATTAATTAATCCAACTCACAACGTCTACTAGAAGAGTTCATTAAACAAGATGAGATAAATAGTCAATTTATAATATGTTGCCAAAAAAATCTGACTTGCGATCGCTAACTACCAAAAATTAACTACGTACACGACCAACATATACTTCATACTTGTATTATTGTGTGTACAAATTTTGGTGTGTAAGATTATTTTGAACATTTTAGGCATTAGGGGTAAAATGATTATTTTACATGATATTTCCGTGCGACTTCAATCGATGATCACACGTATTTTTCAATGAATTTTTATGTTTTGAGATGCTTCATGATTATCGTCAACCACACATCATGTGACTTTCTATTTCTTTTATGATTTGATGAATAAGATTCGCCCAAGCTGAGTTGATTTTAGAGTTCATACGAGCTCATATTTGAGAAATGTTTATTAAATGTAACGTACGTAATTCTCATTACATTTAGCTTTTGTTATGACTGCGATAATTGTAACTTTATTTGGTCGCATTTAAAGGTGTTTAATCCAGACTTGACCATTTTTCATCACCTCCCACCTCGTGCATGTACTTCGAACTTTCTGTCGATCAAAACAGTTAAAAATTTGTTCATTTCTTGTGATTTCGATTGCATAACTTAACATTCCTTTAAGTTCATGAGACGCTTCTAAAATCGTGTAATTGTTGATTCAACGTCCCATTAATTGTTTGTCGTTGTTAGAGCTTGAAGATCATTTTTATAGCACACAATTAGATTCATTGTTTGATCTTGTGTGAATTCTCAACACTTATTTTTTTAGAAATTCAATCACAAATTTACAAAAACAATGTTATAAAAAGGTATGTGTATTTAATTTGTTTGTGCTCGCGTGTGATATTATTATTAATATTATTGTGATGTATTATTATTATTACTATTAGTGTAATTTATGGGTCCTGCTATTTGGGCAGAATCTGCCCAATGCAGAATTTCTTTAAAAAATTATTTAAAAATTATTATAATATTTTTATTATTATTTTGTTATATATTATAATTAAGTACACTATATCAAATATATATTGCAAAAAAAAATGTTTAGATAAAGATATTAAATATTTTTATATTTATACTAAAATAATCAATTGATTAGAAAAAAATTATTTTAATATATAAAAATGAAAGATAAAAATTTTATTTTAATAAACTTAGTAAGTTAATTATATTTATAATCATATGAATATAAAAATATAAAAAAAACAATAATTTTGGGCAGTTCTGCCCATGAGCAGAATTTGCCCATAAGGAATTACCAGTAATTTATTTGGTCAAAAATAAAAACAAATAATGATGAGATGAAGTAGTGTGTGATTACATTGTCGGGTAGATGCAAGTTATTGTCAACCCCAAAAGAGAAACACATATGGCGACACCATATCTACCTTCCACTTCATGCATTCTCATTTCTTCTTTAATTAATTTAATCAAACACATAGTATTATATATACTGTAATTAATTAATTAAATATATCCATCATTTAAATAAAATATATATATATTTAAAAAGTAATGATAAAACTACTGACATTGAAATTAATGAAATAGATACAAAAAACGTAGAGTGTGACAATAGGTAATTTTTGTTACCAAGTTATATATATATGTTTTGTAGAAGAAGTGGTCACCTTAATTTGGTAGTTCGATTTCATCATTGTGTGGTGACGAACAAACAGATCGACGGACGAATTACATGAGGCCCCTACCCCAGAAGGAAGATATGATTATGTACAATGTGTATGTAATTTAATTGTAGTGCAGCGACTAATCAACAAATAAGATTCTCTATTATATAGGTTCACTATCACTGCATTTAAGACTCCTCTCTATAATTAAATGCCTCAAAAGCTTTTATTTATATTTACATCTTTAAATTAATGCATCATTGTTACAGTATTATCTTTTTTTTTTAATAAATATCATATTTTTAAAATTTTATTATTAATTACAAATTAAAAACAATAATCAAGTGAGCATAGATTGATGTACATTAATCGTGATTACGTTAATTTAGTAGGGTGTATTGGTTAGAGAGTTATATAATTTTTCAAGACTTTTAAAATCAAAGAATATTCAATTTGAATTTTCAAAAATCCGAAAAAATATTGAGGTATTCAATACGTATTTTAAAAAGTTTTCAAATCTATAAATACTCAAGTTTATAAATTTTAAAATTCTATGAATTTTATCTTAAAAATATGAATACTTCTCACTATTTAAGGTCACACGAAAATAAATTTCATTTCACTTTAATGAATCAAATTATTATTAAAAATAAAACTTTAAATATTATATAAAAAATTACATTTATATTTATTTTTCTTCTAATAAACTATATTATTATTAAAAATAATAAAACTTTAAAAATTATATATAAAAATAATAATAAAATTTGAAAAATTATATATAAAAAAATAAAAAATATTGTATAATATTTTTTATACAAATTTGTTTAAGTACATTTGTATTAATAGTTATAGCGCAAAAATCAACTAAAATACATTTGTCAATAGTTATAAAGTAAAAATCAATAAAAATCATTTTAAATTCATGAAAAAATATATTACATAATTAAATAAAGTTTATAAAAATTTATATAAATTACGATAAAAAATTCAGTCAAACTTTCGTATGGAGTTTATGAATTTTTTGAATACAATACATTTTTTAAATTAAAAAATGTTGAATGAAATTTCAATTAAATACACTCTCTTAATTTATTTGTTTGGAAGGAAGGAAAAGAGAAAAGGTTGATGACGTGGGAATTGAGTCAGCATAGATGTACTCCATCGGCATCCATGTGTGGGGACCACACGTGCTTTCTTATTTCACACGCTTTCCAAGTACGCGGTAAAATCATTTTTCTGTTTTCTTTTTTGCAGTTATTTAGTTTATTATTTTCACAAATTGTACATGAAAAACATTCAAGTTTTTTTAAATGCAAGTATAATAATTTTCAATAAATAAAAAAAATTATTTATTTTCAAATATTATGTAAAAAATAACATATTTTTAATTTAAAAAAAGGGACTCTTTAATTTTTCTTTCACATATAAGTAAAATAATAATAAATCAAATATTATTCTCGTAATACATACTTTATATAATTAAGTATCAACATCTACTTTATTCACAGTTCCTTTTCATAGCTAGTTTTTGTGACTCGATTTGTCCGGCCATCCTTTGTGAAATCTGATCTTTGTGTTACTGCAAAAGGAAAGTTTCGTTTACCCTTTTTCTGATTTTCCTTATTTAAAAAAAGGTGCCCTTTTATGGAGAGGGTGACCATATGCACATTGAAAGAGACTAATCATTTACTAGCAGTCGTATTAGTGTTCCGAGTTCCTTCCATTAACACCTTAAAAAATCTTATTAAAATTATAAATTTTATTAAGATAATAAGTTTGTCCAAAATTATACTCCGTATTTTAGTTTTAGGATTTATTTCCAACTAATATGAGATATTTAACTCTCGATCGTTCTTCACGACTAGACTCAATTTTGTTGTTTTTACATGTGGACATAATGTCATCTTTTGACAAGCTAGAAATTTTATCGGTCGAGCATTCATCATTGTGTGAAGATGTTTCATGACCCAACTTTGACATATTGAAGAATATATCCGACTTACTATAAATATCAAGTCGCCCAATTTTTCTAACCGTTCGAGTAAATTTAAAATCGTCAAATTTCTCTAATAGTTGAAGTAGTTAAATGAAACGATTTCTAATAGTAATATTATCTATTCATGTATCACAACTATTTATGTATATTTTTTTTAATACAAAAAAATTGTACATAAACAGTTGAAACAAAAAGAGTATAAAATATTAAAATAATCTTAAGTAATTTTGTAATCTTCAAATCAAATAAAGGCTTAAATGTTGCTTAAAAATATTAAAATATATGGGCTCGCAACGAACAACACTACAACTATTTGATTAAAATGTAATATATCTTTAATGAAAGAAGTTTAGAGGCTCGTTTTAATTGATACAAACAAGATTAATAAGAAATGGTACTGCAACTTCATTCAATTCGAACAATTAGGTCCCCAATCAAGAACACTAACTAATTAAAACACACAGTAATAATATATATTGATCGATCAATGGTTGCAATCGAAATGATTTAATGGTTGCAACTACCAATTAATTTGGGACCCTTTGCTATAAACCTCGCTTTTAGTTACGATAGTGTTATCACAATAATCATGCAACTATTGTAGCTTTAAAAGCTAATCAACGTTCTTATTGTATATGAATACTTGATCAATCTCATGCAAATGCAATTAGGGTTAGCTTTAGAGAGCATCAATGCATACATAATACATATATATATATATTTAAATATAAATAAATTTTGTAACTTAAAATATAAGATTAAATCGTGCATATATCTTCATTAAAAAAAGAAATTTTCACAAGAGTATGTTATTTAAGGGCATACCCGAGTGGTAAGGTCTGTAGTGATGTGAGTCTAATTCTTCGAAAATGCTGAGTTCGAATCTCGAGTGAGACAAATTTTAATTGAAATATTATGAAAGTTTTTCATAAGGTGAGACGTGCCTATTCAGGCACAACTCTCGATTTACATTTGCATCCCATTCTATCGAAGGACTTTCGATCGAGTGAGATACGAGGCACAACTCTCGATTTACATTTGCATCCCACTCTATCGAAGGACTTTCGATCGAGTGAGATACGAGTTTCTCGTATCTCTTCTTAAAAAAAAATATTCAAGAAATAAGCACACGTGCCCAAGAAATGCCATTCTTGATATTATAATGGGCAACCGGTAGCCAGTCAAGCTCCCGCGTTTTGAAGGTATTATTCCCGGTTGGTCCTTTAAGCATTAAATGCCAGAGTCCCCCACCACCGTCTATCACAACTTCCCGTACCAACTGCCCACCGGCATTTCCCGGTCAGCCCTTTGCATAATTTATTTGTAAACGTTGATGTCCTAAGTTTGACTCTCGCTAAAAGTGACTCCATTCTAAACGATTATCTACTTGTGAAACCTCTCTACAAAAAAGTTGAAATCAATCCATAAACTAAAAAATTAAAATGTTTTGAAATATATTTGATTTACTAATATAAATTTTAAAATTTTAAATTGCTCAACTATATGTGTTTCTTTATGTGACATACATCAAAAAGAAGAATCCAAATAAATGATTATGCAAACGTACATTAATTTACTCGAGGAATGTTATGTATAAGAAATGATGGCACTAAATGAGTAATTAATACAACATTTTGAATTATATATGTACTATTTTATTGAGGTAAATTAAGTTATTTTTAATATTTTTATAAAAAAATAATAACAGATAAAAATGTATTTTGAATTTAAAAAATAAAATAATTAAAAAATATATGAAAAAATTATAATAAATTAATTATTTTTTTCTTTTTTTAAAGGCCTCGTGTGAGCTCTTACTGTTTTATTCAAAGTCTAGAAAAAGAAAAGTAGGAATACATAAATTTCAAATAAAGAGTAGATTTATAAATTTCATATATATCAAAGTAAAAAAATGACATAAATATGAAATGAAAAGAAAAGGCAGAAGAAAACAAAACTCAACGCGGGGCCAACCTGTTGTCCGAACACAACACCACACACCATTCAAAATAAAATAGAAAAAGCAGAGTATATGTAATGTACAGTAGCTTCTAAAAATTAAAGTCTCTCTTCACACTTGAAAACCCCAAAACCAAAAAACTAACCCACACACTTTCTCTCTTTCTCTCTCTGTTTCTAAAATGAAATGAAATGAAATGAAATGAAGAATATATGCTGCTGCTCTTAAATCAGAAGGCATCCATCCCATGGAAGACGAAGACGACAACAACAAACAACAACAACAACAACAACAAGATCATGATCATTCGACGAGATCAAGGAGATCCGAGGAGAGTACTAATCATCTCTACACCAGCATCAATACGAATACGAATACAAATACAAATACAAATACGAATATGATGAGTAGTATCCCATTATTTCCTCATCATCATCATCACTTGCCGCCGGCGTTTGCTTCTAATTCTTATTGTGTTGATGATCAACAAAAAAGCAGCTCTTCTAATAATAATCTTGGTTTCTTGGATATGTTGAGTGCCCAAGAATCTTCTTCCATATTCGACGACTTGCTTATTGTTCAGAATATCACGCCGGCCACCCCTAATTCTTTCTCTTCCATCTCCTCATCTTCCAACGAGGATAAGAAAAAGAGTCACGAAGAAGACGATGATGATGATGATGAAGATATTGAAGAAGAAGATGAAGATGAAGATGAAGATCAAGAAAAGTCGTCTAAGAAACAGTGAGTTTAATTTCCCTTTTCTTTTTCCCTTTCTTTTCTTTTTCTTTTATTTAATTAAATTAAATGAGCGTGACATTTTTTTTTATCTCAAAATAATTACAAAAAATCACACTGCATATATACAACTACAAGTATGCATAGATATATCTTGTGATTTGACGAATGATAAATTAATTAATTAATTTACGAATCATCAGATCAAAGGCCGCGAAGAACAAGAAGAAGAAGCAGAAGAATAATAATAAGAAAGCGACGAAACGACAAAGAGAAGCGAGATTTGCATTCATGACGAAAAGCGAGATCGATAACTTGGACGACGGTTATCGATGGAGAAAGTACGGTCAGAAGGCAGTGAAGAACAGCCCTTTTCCAAGGTAGGTATAGCCGGAAATTGAATATATAGAAATTACAATTAATTAATTAATTACGCGTAATTAATGATAATGATTTGTAGGAGCTACTACCGTTGCACAAGCACATCATGTGGTGTGAAGAAAAGAGTAGAGAGATCGAATGAGGATCCATCCATTGTCGTCACTACCTACCAAGGTACACACACACATCCATGCTGTCCCATCATGCTGCCACGTGGAGGACCCTTTGCCTTCATGCCGCCCCCCCAAACCCCTCCTCATCACTTAATGCTGCACCCTAATAATAATATTCCTAATTATCATCATCAGCAATTAACAGCAGCAGTATTAGCACCAAATAATAATATTAATAATAATAATAATGTTCATCAACATCAACAACCCTATTTTCATAATTTCACATCACCACCGCTTTTGAGGTTTAGCAATAGTACTAATAATCCTCCTCCTCCTCCTCCAACATTAATATTTCCACCTCTGTATCCTCGGTCGACTGAAAGACCATTCTGCCCCTCTCCTAGGAGTCGTCGTATAAATTATAATGAACCTACTGCTACTACTAGTACTACTTTGAGTTCTTCGTCCGCCGCCAGAGACCATGGCCTCTTGCAAGACATGCTCCCCTCTCAGATGTTCAAGGATCACAAGGACGACAACAAGGATCCAGTAATATAATATATATATACTGTAGCTAGTGTATATTAATTATATTGATTGATTATATATATTATTGGTTTTAATTAAGTTTTGATCAATTTAATACAGCATCTATCTATCTATCTTTAATTAGTTTTGTTACTTAATATCAACTGATCGATCACTCAGTGTGGGTTTTTGAGGTAATTACCTATTAATTTATTTATTTATTCCCTACTTTTTTTTAGTTACTTGTTTATTTCCTTTTGACTCGATCGATTTATATATTATATTTCAGAATTTACGTATATACTTATAGTAGTTACATGAGTACATCGACAGAGCTAAATTAATAATGGTGTTTGTATATTTATGTACGTACATATATATGTGATTCAAACTTCAAAGTTTATAGTTCTGGCTAGCTAGCTAGGGTTTCTGCATTGTGCTTATATATTACGGAGTAGATTGGATATTGGATTGAATCATGATTTTTTTTTTTCATTTTCAGACTCGATCGATCGATATTACTTAAGTGGGGTTAGCTTAGCTAGCTAGGGTCGGTCACCGATTCACCATGTACAACTTGCTTGGGGTTTTGATCAAAATATATATATATATGCAATCCTAACCTAGCTAGTTAGTTAATTAAGTATGTTAATTTGATCGAGGTACGTACAATAATAATTGTTGCAGGATTGGTCGAGCTAGCTAGCGTGAACTAACGGTTTTAATGGAATTTGTATGTGAATTGAAGCTATATATATATATATATATATATATATATATATATATATATATATATATATATATATATATATATATATATATGTATTTTGATCTCTTGTGATGGAGGCAGCTTATATTGAGAGATCACTATATTTCTAGTCCCATATAAATGTTTTACTGTACGTACACTGTAGTAGTGGACACATTTAAATTTATTCTATAATTTACTGTACATATATTATTTAATTTGAAAAAAAATGTTCTTACAAATTAATTAAACTATACACAATTCTTGCAATTAAACATTGGTAATTGATTTCAGTAATAAGTTAATTAATTTGAAAGATGATCAGTCGAATCATGATAATTGTGACTAGTGTGCATGTCAAAATTAAAAAATTGAATGGGGCCATTACATATATTGTGATTTGTGACATATGATTGTTGAAGGCCACTTGTGAGTTGTCCCACATCGAATAATTGTGAGAGGGGAGTCTATGATATAAGACTAGGAAGTTCTCCTACTTAGTACCATATGGTTTTGAGATAGATTGAGGCTCTCTAGTGCATATTCGGGCTCCCGCTCTCGTTTGTGTGCGCTAGGCGTGGGACCGCACTTGAACACCCCCATTTGGAATTTGACATGGTATCAGAGCAGGTTTCGATCCTGTTTGTGAGTGGTTATAACCACCCTTTGACTAGGACTCACAAGTGGAGGGGGTGTGTTGAAGGCCACTTGTGAGTTGTCCCACATCGAATAATTGTGAGAGGGGAGTCTATGATATAAGCCTAGGGAGTTCTCCTACTTAGTACCATATGGTTTTGAGTTAGAATGAGGCTCTCTAGTGCATATTCGGGCTCCCGCTCTCGTTTGTGTGCGCTAGGCGTGGGACCGCACTTGAACACCCTCATTTGAAATTTAACATTTCCTCATCTGATTCCTTTGCAGTTTTGTTCGACGATTTGTTTCGTGTTTTTCGTCCGAGGTACATTGACATGGGCTTGTTTTGGTTAATTGGTTCGTTTTGGTTGTTGGTTAATTTTGGTTCGTTTTGGTTAATTGGTTAATTTTGGTTCGTTTTGGTTAATTTTTTCTGTTCGTTTTGGTTGTTGGCGTTTTCGGTTTCGCCGGTCAATTGGTGTTCGTTTTGATTAATTTTTTCTGTTCGTTTTGGTTGTTGGCGTTTTCGGTTTCGCCAGTCAATTGGTGTTCGTTTTGGTTAATTTTTTCTGTTCGTTTTGGTTGTTGGCGTTTTCGGTTTCGCTAGTCAATTGGTGTTCGTTTTGGTTAATTTGTTCTGTTCGTTTTGGTTGTTGGCGTTTTCGGTTTCGCCATTCAATTGGTGTTCGTTTTGGTTAATTTTTTCCGTTCGTTTTGGTTGTTGGCGTTTTTCGGTTTCGCTTGTTTTCCAATGGCTCCTAGTGAGGACTCGTTGCAGTCAATTGGTGTTCGTTTGGATGTGGCTTCAGAGTCTTTTGTTTCCATCCACCGAGGCAGAGTATCGTGCTATGGCTTCCACTATGGCTGAGATTATATGGTTGCGCCCATAGATTTTTCGTTGACAAACTCTCGATGCTTCTTGCTGTACCATCGTGAGTTTGAGGGGGAGTGTTAGAATATATTAGTTATTATATTTATAAGATTATGGTTTACCTTTTATTTATAGGATTAGGGTTTACCTTTTGTTTTGGCTATATAAAGCCTCTCTCTTGTATATTTTAGATATAACTTATTTTGTTCTAATACCACAAGTGTTCTACGTTTATCTTTTCCTTTACTTTAATCCTTGTTCGATTATATAAATCCTAACATGGTATCAGAGCGGGAGCTCGATCCTGTTTGTGAGTGGTTATAACCACCCTTTGACTAGGACTCACAAGTGGAGGGGGTGTGTTGAAGGCCACTTGTGAGTTGTCCCACATCGAATAATTGTGAGAGGGGAGTCTATGATATAAGCCTAGGAAGTTCTCCTACTTAGTACCATATGGTTTTGAGATAGATTGAGGCTCTCTAGTGCATATTCGGGCTCCCGCTCTCGTTTGTGTGCGCTAGGCGTGGGACCGCACTTGAACACCCCCATTTGGAATTTGACAATGATCAGTTATTTCATATATCGATTACTAATAATTAATTAAGCTAGCCACTTATTCATGTATATATATATATATATATATATATATATATATATATATATATATATATATATATATATATACGTAATCATGATTAGCAAAAGTTAATTACTTAGTCATCGATTATATATAAGTTCACCTAAATCTATATATGTAGTATATAAATTTGTGAATTGAATTGAATGTGCATGCAGAATGAATGATTGTACATACATACTGCTGCAGCTGCACCAATACCATATCGCTATTCGAAATGTTACAGTTTCAACTTACATAAATGGATCGATGCCCTAATTAAACCTATATATACATGTATATATAGCCCTTTCCCAGTTTTGTCCAAGGGGACCAACCTATATCTACATTGCCCTTTTCTGATATATTTTTTTAAATTTCCTTTTATAAGTAAATAACATCATATTGTTTGGTCTCTTTATTACTTTACTACTATTAATTAGACTAGCAACCTAATAAATTGAACTGTGACAATAGTAATGTATGCAATTTCTTTATATATATATATATATATATATATATATATATATTATAATGGAAATATGGAATTTATATATAGTTGAATGAGAACCATTAAAAAGGAATCGGAATGTAAAAATAAAATTGCAAACTGTAAAGAGCTTCAATAATAAATAATATTCGATATATCTCTGCAAAAGAATTATAATATTCAACATCGCTGGAAACCCAAATTTCCCCTACACACACTATTTAGTCAGTCGTAAGTGGCATCATTTCTCATGTGTTTATTTATGGCCTTTTTTACATGGTATATTAATCATGTGTAATTAACATTGTTAATCAAGTATATATATATATATATAGTGTACCTACTATTGGTTGAGGGGTCATTAAAAGTTAGTAGTACTATTTAGCAAAAAAAAAATATTGAAATCCAAATATTGAAGTCTTAAATAAACGAATAATTAATTCGATATATCATCGATTATGCATTAATTAAAAATGATGCATGATCTACAACAAAACGATCAACGAGACGACTCGACTTACATAATAATCTTGGTATGTCTTCAATGCCTCGGGTGCTAAACGATGGCTCATCGTTTTAAAATTTTTGTGCATCTTAATAATTAGGGTAAGGTTCACACGTGTAGGTACGCGTGGTTCCTTCAACAGCATCGAAAATCTAGATCCATCGATTCATCACAGTGAGAGGGTTATATATTATAGTGTACTTATTATTTATCAACACAAATTAATTAATTAGTAATCAATTAATTAAACATCAAGTACGCGTGATTAATAATTTTATTAATTTGTTAGAGCTTACATGGAGGTTGAGATCCTTGATCTTGCAACGGGGAAGACCATGAAATTGAATCAAGCCGCCGTCAATCTCTGTCACGACTCACGACAGGGATCGTCGTCTCTCTCTCGAAGCAGCGCCGACGAGAAAGTTATTAGCTAGGGTTTATATATCCGGCCCAATCCATTAGCTTGTTAATGGGCCAACCGAGTTCAGTCCAGAACAGTCTTGTAGCAATTTGTGAGTTTATGAAGGATATGTGGTAGTATTCGACCTACTAAATTATATTAAATCAAATCAAATCAAAAAACATAAATTCCGATCAACCGACAACATATATATAAGTATAGACTGTATAGTAGTATACCATGAAATTTAACCAAATTAAAATCACACCATATTATTGGGATTATTGATAGAATTTTACAAGTCTTGATCCGCACCATATTTCAAACTTGGGCCATATTATTGGGATTATTGATCACTGAGTTGAATTTTACAAGTCTTGATCCGCACCATATTTCAAACTTGGGCGTGATACAAATACTATATATATATATATATATATTGTTCTTAACTAAAATAAAATAAAGATAAAAGTAACTCATGATAAAAATACTTTTTAAATATAATATTTTAACTTGTAGTATTAAAATAATTTTTGAAATGAATTGAAAATAATTTGATGTTTTCTTAAATAATTTTCAAATGAATATTTAAAATACATTAAAAATATTTTAAAGTATGTTTAAATGATTTTATTAACACTTTAAAATGTTTTAAAAATATTTAAAACACTTGAAAAAAAATGAAAAAATATTTCAAATGACACGTACATAATAGTTACTGTAATACACTTTTAAAGTGTTAAAATGTTAGTAATTTAAATCACTCTCTATTATTTATTTTAAAATATTTTGAGGTGTGGTTTGAAATAATTGTAATCATTTTTAAATTATTAAAAAAAAAGTACAATATATTTTATGGAGATTTCCAAAAAAATTTAATTTTTATGTTATTCATTGTAATTAAATACTGTAGTTTTGCTTAATTATAGGATAGTGTGTGCTGTCCCAAAACTACCTTTTTATTAATCATCATTAATACTAATACATTTAAATTTTAAAACAATATATAAACGCAATTAAAAAATCAAAAAATTTGACAATAAACATAATTTACTGCTCTCACACCGAATTCTTAGGGAGTTCCCATAGACGATGCAACACCTTCAAACTAATAAAAATTAAATTAATGAAATTAATAAATATTACTTATATCAAAAAATAAATCAAATTTATACTTTGTACTGTATTTTTTGATGATCACCCTTGAAAGGTGTTGTCATTTTTCATATACAAATTATCGGGAAAAAAATTATATTAATATATATATATATATATTATGTTAAGATTTTTGTACTCTTGTTTATAATTTTACAAATTATAATACCTTAATAAATAAATAATCTAAAAAATCTTTTCCCTTTTTAAAAAATTTTTATGGGATTTAGGTTGTAATTTAAAAAACCGTAATGTCTCTTTCCCTAAATATACCTATATTTTAAAACAAGCTCGTCAGTTAACATGTTAAAGTAGACTAATTATTATGTGATTTGAAATATAAAAACAATTAAAGTGTCTTAACAATAATTTTAAATACTTATTAATTTTAAATAAAATACATATATTAAAAAATAAAAATAAAAAAATTGGATAATAATTAAAATTTATTTTCTTATAATTAATAGGTGAAACATAGTACTGCTAGTATATTGTAGTATTACATGAAGTGAAATTAAAAATAAAACGAGATAACATGATAACATAGCTTGCTTAAATAATAAGATTAGTCCCATTAATTAATTATATTCCACGCAAATCTGAGGTTGCAACTCGCTCCCAGAAAGTAATTCCCTGCAGTTTGGTTAGTGCAGTGGCCTACGAGATTGGTTGTAGCATTAGTAAGACATTTTTTGCAATCATCCAAATGAAGATCTCCTCGACACTCGGCCATGGCTTCCACCACATGAGATCCATCACTCGTCTTATTAGACCCTTTGGCAAACATTGTCGACGTGGCATTTATAGAATTTTCCACTAGTGAATCCAATAAGGGTTTAACCACCGCAGCCGCATCCCAAGTGTTATTGACGCCACTGCAAAAGGGAGAGAAATTTCGATAAAGGTAATTAATGTCATCGAGTTGTCCGAAGAAATCTTGATCCGAGTACTTGAAAGAACATTTCTCCCGCAAAACCACAGCTCCATTGGTATTTTTGTCGCCCAGACAACCGGTGCTCATATTGATCGAGGCGATATTGGAAAGACAAGTCGAGCAGTTTGCATCCGTAAGGTCACCGCGACATTGAACGAGGCTGTAAACTATATCATCAGTACTGCTTCCGTTAGAATATGTTGCATTCTTGAAGCCTCCGTGATCATCCACGGATGGGTTGGTATTATTAATATGAGCTACGACGTAATCCACGTTTCGTTTTTAAATTTCCAAATGATTTAAAAAACGTTTAAAATATTTTTAAAGTATGTTTAAATGATTTTAAAAGTGATTTTATTATAACACTTTAAAACGTTTAAAACCATTAAAAATAAAGACAAGTCGAGCAAGTTATTACAATACTTCAAAAAGTAAGAAGTTGAAGTATTTCCTTCAAAATGTATTTAAATCCCTTCAAAATTATTGTAAAACACTTAAAAAAACATTAAAATATTTCAAATGACAAATGATATATAGTTATTACAATATATACACCTTTAAAATGTATTTAAAATCATTTAATATTTATTCTAAAATATTTTAAGGTTATTTGAAATACTTTTTAAACAATTTAAAGTATATTAAATTAATTATTATGTGGTTTGAAATACATTTATAAACAAGTAAAGTGTCTTACAATAATTTTAAATAAAATAAAGATAAAAAGTAAGGCATGATAAAAAAAAAATGTAATCTAAATTTTAATGATAAAATAAAATAAATACTTCTTAAAAAAAAATTGGACAATAATTAAAATTTATTTTCTTATAATTAATAGTTGAAACATATATTGTAGTATTACATGAAGTGAAAGGCTGTGATTAAAAAGCTGTAATTAAACACGATAACATAACATAACATAACATGATTAATTAATAATTGTTACTAATATATATTACTCCCATTCCACGCAAATCCGATGTTGCAACTCGCCAGAAAATATTTGCCTGCAGGTTTTTCACTGCAGTTGCCTAAAAGATTCGTTTTAGCATTAGTAAGACAGTTGGTGCAATCAGGCAGAGCAAGATCCCCTCGACACTCGGCCATGGCTTCCACGACAGCAGATCCATTACTCGTCTTATTCAACCCTTTTGCAAACATGATCTTCGTGGCATTTATAGAATAAGGATTTCACCATAGCCTTCGGGCCACCGGCTGCTATATTATTGTCGAAGCTGCAAAAGGGATAGTATTCTTTATCGAGGCTTTCATCGAGTTTTCCGAAGAAATCTTGATCCGAGCACTTCAAAAAACATTTCTCGCGTGTAACCACTGCTCCCCTGGTATTGCCGTCGGGACAAATGGAGCTCAATTTGAGTGCAGCAATATCGGAAAGACAAGTCGAGCAGTTTGTATCCGTAACGTCACCGCGACATTGAACGAGGCTGTAAACTGTATCACTATTAATAATTCCGTTTGAAGAATACGTTGCATTCTTGAAGCCTCCGTGATCATCCACGGATGGGTTGGTATTATTAATATGAGCTATGACGTAATCCAAGTTTCGGATGTAATTTTTAGAGACATTGGAATTATTCTTTTGGCACCTAACGGTGACGAGCCTATCGTTATCGATGAAATCATCGCCGGAGATGATTGGCGTAAGAAGAGAGAATGATATTATAATAGTTAGTAGGGGAAGAAGAAGAAGGAAATATGATGAGATTATCAAGTTCTCACCCATTTTTTTTTTTGTTTTAATGTGTGCTTTGGATTTAAGAATTGTGGTACGTACTATGGTGGATTGATAAAAGAATTTATTTATAATCAAAATAGCATACGGCGCGTGGAATACAATGTACTTGATGTTTTGACTATAAATTAAGTTTTATTTTTTTACTAACTGTACAATCATATGTGACGTGTGAGCATTAAAAAAATATAAAAACATGTCAATATTCAATTCATTATGATTAAGTAAATGTACTTTTGGACTGAAGCCGATTGACTTATTAGATTGATCTGAATTCAATAGGTTTGAATTAAACTTAACTTGTCTAAACTGAAATTAAGTTCAATTTAATTTAATTTTAAAATATTAAAATAAAAATAATAAAAAATAATAATATAAATTAAATAAAAAAAATTAAATTACTAAATTGAGTTGAACTTAATAGATTTGAACTAAACTTAATGGGTCTAAACTTAGTGCTGGAAACGATCCAAGCCGAGTCGAGATTTGAGCTTATCGAGCCGACTCGAAAAATAATTAACAGACTCGAGCTCGACGAGCAACTCGGGAGGTTGCTCAAGCTCGGCTCGCGAAATTTTTTCCATGCTCGAGCTCGACTCGACCCAGTCGCTCAATCGAGCCGCTCGACTTTTGCTCTCTCGATTAGTGCAACTCCAGCTTGTACGAGTAACTCAACTCGTATTGCTCGAGCTCGACTCGAATGGCTCGAAAAATTCGATTTGACTCAATATATATACACATATTGAGGATATTTAATAAAAATTTATTCTTCATTAATGGTGCTCAAGCTCGGCTCGTATAAACTAATGCTCGAGTCGAGCGTTGACTCGAGCAGCTCGCGAACTGCTCAATTCGTTTCCATTTTTCAGACCTAGTCTGAATTAAATTGAAAATAAGTACAAAAAACTTCTCTTTTATTTTTATTTTTAAAATATCTATAAAATATTAAATTGAAAATTAAAACCTTTTAATTATAAACAAATTCTCAATATTGTATTTATATGATTCATTTTTATTAATAAATATAGCGAATATTAAAATTAATATTAATTAATATTACTACTTTTATATTTATGTATAAATTTATTTATCTTATTTTGATCATGGTTGAAAAATCAATAAGCCTTAGTTCACGTACTAAACCACACACACAAAAAAAAAGATCAAAGTCTGAAAGTGGTAATTAAACTATAATTATCCATTTATTATATAAGTTAAACGGTTATTACACTATTTTATAATTATAATCTTAAAATTACTCTATTAAATAAAAAATCTAAAAAATTAAACATTAAACTAAATCGAAATATTTTAAATTATAATACACCTTTTTCTAAATTTTTTTATATATAACTTTATTATCCAATAAATTTATTTATTTGAAACAAAATCAAATGAAAACAAAAATTATAAATTACAACCAACAATATATAAGTATACAATAAAATGTAACTAAAAGTATATAAAATAAAACGTAACTAAATTAAATCGCACTATATTAGGATTATTGACTACTTAGTTGAATTTTACAAAGTATACAACAAAATGTAGCTAAATTAAATCGCTCGATATTAGAATTATTGATCACTTATAGTTGAATTTTAGAAGTCTTCTCACGGGAGCACGCACATATAATATTATTAAAATAAAATAAGGATAAAAGTAACGCATGCCAAAAAAAAAACTTTTTAATTAAATATGTTAACGTGTATTGTTGATTTTGTGAAGAACAACTAAACTTCTCTTGATGAAGAGAAATCGAATGAACAAGAATAAAAGAATAGGAACAAAACAAAATAAAACTAAGGAGATGTTTGACAGAGTTTATAAGCTCTTTAAAACAGTTTATAAGATGTTTAAGAGCTTATAAGCTCTTTAAAACAGTTATAAGCTTTTTAAGAACTTATAAACGTACTCTCTAAATTTGTTTGGTAAACTTTAAAAAAAATTTTAAAAAACTTTAAAAAAACTGTTTAACAGCGTATAAGTTGTTTAAAATTAAGTAAGAGGGAGATACTTTTTTTAATCAGCTTATAAGCTTTTGTAGCTTAAGCAATAAAAGACCAAAACACTCCTAAAATTATTATTTTATATATATATATACAAAAATTCTAAATTTATTTTTAATTATTTTTTTCATATATAATAATTTATTTTTTGTAATTTTATTTAGGAATAACGGTAGGCTAGTAGCTGACCTATAGACACTTTTGTACTTTGATTACTCACCTTGGAATATGTACACCCGACTAGCTGAATTATAATGAAATTGCATTTTTATTTGAAAATGGGCAGTTTCCGGCCACACGTGAGATGCACATGATGTCCCATTTTTTTAAATCAGCTAATGAAGGATAGATCCGACTTTTCTCCGTATTAATAAATCAGAATAAATTAAAATGAATTAAATGGGTAAAATGAAATTGAAAATGCGTCTCCCCCATCTCCTTTTGAAGATCCGCAGAATGCAAGGTCATGGATCCGGTTCGGCATTAAACCGGATAACCGGGGGGTTTGGGGCCGGGTTGAGACTCTCTTCTCCGCGAGGCTGTAGAAGTTGAAATCGATGCCGTCGGCTTTGTAGGTCGGCGGCATCATCATCCATGGAGGATGAGAAGAAGAACAAGTGTTTTCATGTGGGATTTTCGAAGGGGAAATCATAGACTCGATCGGCGCCGTTGTTGCTGTGCTCAACCGCCGCCGGTGAGCATTTGCGATTGATGATAATAATCTCCGGCTAATCAAACGAGCTGGAGAATAAGCCATTTCAATCCTACTATTATAGCCCTAATTTTGATTTCACTACGCTAGTTTTTATAATAGGGGCTGGTTCACGAATGAATTGCACGTCTCTATTTACAACTTTTATTTTTATTTTATTTTTAAAAATAAAGATTACTGAAGCACATTTTTTAAAAATAAAGATTAATAAATGTGTAAGGGAATGAGAAAGAGATGACGCGGACGCGTTTTCAAATTAATTTTACCTATTTAATTCATTTTCATTTATTCTTATTTATTAATATGGGGAAATGTAGGATCTACCCTCCATTAGCTGATTAAAAAAATGGGACATCACGTGCATCTTACGTGTGACCAGAAACCGCCCCCTTTTCAAATGAAAATGCAATTTCATCATAGTTCAGCTAATCGGGTGTACAGATTGTAAGGTGAGTAATCAAAGTACAAAAGTACCTATAGGTCAGTTACTAGCCTACAATTATCTCTTTTATTTATATAAGATCTTAAATTGTCAAACAAATTAACATTCTATAAGTTTATATATCTATTTTATTCAAACGGTTTAACAACTTTGTTATTAAATAAGACATAACAGTTTATTAATTCTTAAAACAACTTATAAAACCTAACATCTTATAAGCTCTTTTAAATAAGTTCGTCCAAACGGGCTCTAAATATTCTTTATTGATGGATGATAAAATAATATGTAGATGTCTCATATATATAGAAATAAAAACCCTAAAATAAGAACACCAACCCTAAAATATAATTAAGGACTAAACTGAAATAACCAAGAAGTGTGGGTCAACTCTTATAAATTACAAAGTGACTCTAACACACAAACTACTTAACCTAATATGTACTTCAATACCTTCCCTTAAGATGAGAATACAAACTTTGAATTCTTATCTTGCAGAGAAAATGATGAAAACAATAGTAAATTGAGATAAAAACTAAATCAAACCAATTTTGTTTTTCTGACAACTTCTTGATTTATCTTCATCTTCTACTATGTTGCGAGCAGCCAACAGAAGATGACCGGACTAGAGGAAATACGTGTAGGCACCGTCAATGATTCCAAAACCTGCAACATCAGGTATAGAGAATATGTAAAAAAAATTGATAATTAAAAAATTTTGAAAAAGTGACATTACTTTATTTTAAGAGAATTTAATAACATTTATAAAATGTGTTTTATGTAAACATTTTAAAATATTTTAAAATTTGAATCATTACTTTTCTAAAATTTTAAAAATTTCGGTACAATTTCATAGTATTACTCCAAATTTCCCCTGAAATGAAAGGATTACTCCAAACCACACTACAAACCACACTACAAAAAATTTGGTTTTTGCGATCATGTTATTTGGTCGCAAAAAATCAGATGTGGTCGCGAATATATATTTTTTCGAAGCATTTAAAAAAACAAAAAACAGTTAAATGTGTAGTTATACTACTTAGTTATCAATATATTTACATATTATTTGAAAATAGTTACATGTGTAGTTATAGTACTACTAATTATTAATATATTTACATATTATTTGATGACATGGTATACTTAAATATAGGTATAATTCGATGACATGTCATATGAGTCATGACACGTCAACAAAAATTTATACTTATCAATTTGTACCTCAATATCCAATGTGTTGAGATAAAATTTTTTTTTGCTTGTTGCCACCCACAATGTAACTCACAATCTAATTTATACTTAGTATTAAATATTGATACTCCATTTTATCTTTCCTAAATTGTAACTTATCTCCGAATGATGTACTTATTTACATTTCATGTCATGTAGAAATTGTACCTACCATTGAGGATGTTCTTACTAAAGTTACCCAGTAAAATTATCATACTTTCTCATTCCCACAAAAATTGCAACACTTTTCTTTTTGAAGTGTCTCACGTTAGTTGATACAACCAAAAAACGGAAATACATATTCTAATTTTTTTCACTTTAAAATACTATTTTACGGATTTCGGGGGACATCTGATGCAAAAATACACCGATTAATATGTTGTGGATTTTTCTACGTTAAATTAAAACAAAACTAAATCAATTACAATTATGACGTCTTTTCTAGTTCTATTATTAAAACAATATAATGATAAACAATACACACATCGCAACCTCTCAAATTAAGTATTTCAAATTATGAGAAACGACAAATTCCTTTAGTATCAAGGTTTTTCTACGTTAAATTAAAACAAAACTAACTCAATTACAATTATGACGTCTTTTCTAGTTCTATTATTAAAACAATATAATGATAAACAATACACACATCGCAACCTCTCAAATTAAGTATTTCAAATTATGAGAAACGACAAATTCCTTTAGTATCAAGGTTGCAGGCTTCGCAAATAGATAATACATAAATTAGGCAACATCAAGAAGTTAATCAGAGAGAGAAAAACACGTTTCATCTACATTCTCCTTAAAGTGGATAGCAAAATTGAAAAGCAACGCAACAAATCCTGTTTCTTTTTAAGGTTATCATCATTGTTCGCATTTAGATAGTTACCCTAGCCTAGAAAAACAATGACATATTTTCGTGAATTGTGTTGTTTCAATTATAAAATTAAAGAATACCTTATTAGCATATTTATTAGCATATTTAAGATACGTGTTCCTTCCTCATTTTTCTCCCTCTCAGATAATTTTCATTAATAAAAAGTCTTCAAAATCTAGGAAAGGAATATTCCAAAAACATCAAAGCTTGGGCTAACAATTTATTCTCTACACAATTTTTATTTTGTGATTCATATATATAATTTAATTTTATATAAATATTGAATATGCATATTAATTATTACCGTTGTTATTTTTTTTGTGCTCAACATATTTCTTTATTATTTAAAATTTTAAATATTATTATATTTTTATTATTTTGTGTTCCACACAACTTTTTATTAATTTTATTCTTGTACTCCATATATAATTATTTACTTTTTATATAAATATTGAACATACATATTAATTGTTATATTTTTATTATTTTTTGCTCCACGCATTTTTTTATTATTTAAATTTTAAACTATTATTATATTTTTTATTATTTTTGTGTTTCACACATTATTTTATTATGTAATTAGATTTTCCAAAAGTATAGGTTATCAACCACACAAATACATATTATCCATTAAAACATTTTTGGAGTTTAGAATTGTTGAAATGTATGAAGGTGAATATTTCTCTCGAACGATCACCCTAATTTTCTCATTTACAAGAATACATAACTTTTTACTCTTGTCAGTGTGATCTACCTTCCACACAAATACATATTATCCATTAAAACATTTTTGGAGTTTAGAATTGTTGAAATGTATGAAGGTGAATATTTCTCTCGAACGATCGCCCTAATTTTCTCATTTACAAGAATACATAACTTTTTACTCTTGTCAATGTGATCTACCGGAAGGTCTATCTCGTGTAGTTTATCAGTAATTGAGGAGATCGTATGATTCGAAATCCTGATCATACCCATAGTGAATCAAGTGCTTGACAGACCAATTGATATTTTTGAAGTGGACCAAGAGGTAATTGTTGTGTATTAGAGTTAACCCCTCAGATTTCAGCTCCTTGTAGTTTGTATCTACTGATAATGGTGTCCCGTCGAGCCACTGTCCTCGTCCAGTAGCTCATGTCGAACTCGTAGCTTATATGCAGCCCTATGTAGGATTTGTTTAGCTTATGCAATCAAATCTACATACTTTTTTAAACTTGTACGTTTTTTTAATTGTATTTTCATTTTAATTTCGATAAATTAGTATGATGCCTATATTAAAATGCCTATATTTTTTTTAATTTAAAATAAATACTTGCAATCTTGAATTTGAAAAGCATGTACATTATGTTTTTATGAAGTGTTACACGATAGAGTTATTAACAGCCGTTTTTTTCAAAATATTTAAAAGCGCATAGTATATAAATGTATTTATCAAATATTGAATAGGAAATTTGCATAAAAATTTCGACTATATAAATTTAATTATTTTGTCTAAATAAAAAAGATTTACTTACTATTTAGAGTCCAAATTTCTAATTATTCAATGAAATAATTTCAAAACTTGAAATAATGTCCTATATAAATTTAATTATTTTGTCTAAATAAAAAAGATTTACTTACTATTTAGAGTCTAAATTTCTAATTATTCAATGAAATAATTTCAAAACTTGAAATAATGTCCTCCGTGAATTATTCTCCGTCATTAGAAGTATTGATAGTCCAAATTTATAATAATTCCAATTTTAATTAAAAATGATTGTAAGAATTGTATAATTTAATTGCTACGATTAATTTGGAAAATCAAACTAATCAAGTAAAGTATATATCATAAATTGAGTGATACATTAATTTCAAAAAAAAAAAAATTATAAAGAGGAGAGACGAAAAACTCCACCTCACCCGATCGGAGGTCCTCGATCGGGTATGATGTAAATCGAGGGATGTGCCCGAGTAGCAAACACATGTGCGAGAGAGCCAACAAACCTCACCCCAAGAAAAACCTTCATAATATTTCAATGAAAATTTGTCTCACCTGGGGTTCGAACCCTGCGTCACAGAGGAATATCTCACCCACATCATCACAGGCTTTACCACTCGACTATTCTCCTGGGGACAATTCCAAAAATAAAATTAGGTCAAATTTATGTAAGTCACCACTCAAACCTTGCATGTTTCCATTTAAAGAGCATTGGTTTAATTAAAATACAACACCATTGGAGGGCATTCCAGTCGGATACGGCGGAGCCGTCTGGATGTGAGAATGGTATCGAGAGATAGAAGGCGGATCGAGATCTGGCCGGGGTAGGATCGATGAAATTTGGGAGAAAGGGTAATAGAGTCTTTACATATTTTAACAATACTAATTGCTTGTTTTAAAAACTACAAATCCTATTTGTTTAAAAACATTTATAAAAAAACTTTAAATACCAATTTTCCCTAAAATTATTGATGAGTTTGTGCAGTAAATAATAGTAGATGTTAGAAAAGCCACAAGTGATGGGAAATTGCACACTTATGGGGAACATATGGAATAATATTTAATTATTTATTATAGTGTATGTATTATGGAGTAGTAATTAATTGTTTGTGTCCATTGAATTGAACACTGTACGTCGTTTGAACTTTGAACCCTCTTTTATTTATTTATTTTTCATATTTCATTTATTTGTGAGTGTGACCTAATTGCAAAAACAAGATCGTCATTCAAATTAAACAAATAATCAAAATTCATATACATGATATAGAGGGACATAATTACATCTGACAAAATTTTCAATGTTTGCATTTGAAATAATGAAGGAATTAATCAAAAAAACTAATAATGAATGAATTGTCATGCATATATAATTATGTTGTTTTAAGATTGTGTTATTTATTTTAAAAGGAATAAAGAAATAAAAACTCTAAAATTTATAGCTACTACTAGAATCTGGCAAATAGACATCACCTCTTTAACGTCATTCAGTTATGCAACAGATGTGTTTGGTATTACTAACATCAGTCAAAGAAATATTGATATGTCATTACTAACATCAGTCAAAGAAATATTGATATGTCAGGACTTATTAACATCAGTTATTTGTTATTTGTGCAGCTATATTAAAAGTGTAATTTTTAAATTCACATTTTTTTCAAATATCAGTTATTAGGATTGAACTGATATTAAAGTTTTTTATAAAAAAATACTAAAAATCCTAACTATACCACTGCCTAACTTTTCAGAAATAAAATAAAACGGCCCCGTTCTTTATTCTCCTTCGTCATTTTCTCAAACACACAAACCTAAGCCCCATGACCAACCTTCGATTTCTCCACAAAAATATCCAATTCTAACCATGAAAGTTCGAATTAAACATCAGATTCTTGTTCTCCACCCTTCGTAACCTACGATCCCTCACAAAAATCACCCAATTTCATACCCTAGATCAAACATCCAAATTTCCCCCAAATCGATTTCGGCCCGGCTCGTGTTCAAGTTTCTACTCCGGCCGACCATAGCCTGCACTCCGACAGTTCGCTCCGACCTTCAGAACGGAGGGAGCGCGATTATGGAGTACGAATTCGACGTGGACGCGAAGCTCGATTCCTTCCTCTACTTCCATTTCTCAAAGTTCGACGGCCGCGTGGTGGAGGCGGGCAAGAGGGTCTTCGACGTGATCGTGGACGAGGAGAACGTGAGCAGGGTGGACGTGTACGGTAAGGTCGGTGGGTTCGCCTCGTACGAATGGGGCTACAGCGTGAAGAATCTGAGCACCAGCATCATCAACGTGGGGCTGGAGTCCGTGGTGGGCACGCCTATGCTTTGCGGGCTCGAGAATTACGCGATTGTGCCTGTTGATGCCAAGACTCTTCCTGATCAAGGTATGCATAGATGTGCTAATTCGATTTACGTTTCACCTTCTCAGCATACGTTTCCTTTGAAATTGCCATTTCGATTATCTTGAGCTTTACCGCTGCCCATTTTCATTTAATCGATTATGTAGTAGTAATTTATTTGTGCATTTTGTTTATGTGGTTTGACTAGCTCTGTTGTGTTATGTGTTTGTGTGTGGGCGAGTTTATAAGGGGTGTGATATTGAGATACTTTTTTCGACAGTTGTTGACATGAAAGCACTGAAGGATTCACTTCGTGTGCCGAGCAGAATGGGTTGGAATGGAGACCCGTGTGCCCCCAAATTTGTTGGAATGGAGACAGTTGTTGGAATGGGTTGCCTCTGTATGTACTAAACAAATAGGCCTCAAGTGTCGCCGCTTTTTCAGTCCCTCAAATTTCATGAAGTTTGAGAAGGATGAATCAGGAAGAATTTCCATTCTACCTTTCTATCTCTATGTGATGCGTACCATAAAGATGTTTATCCTTTGATTCTCAGTAAAAATTATATCATGTCCCATCTCCTTTTTATTTGACTTTAAATTAGGATTGTTTGTCTTTCCATGATACATTCTGTAGTTTATTTGTCTAGGGATTGCTTTATCCTCTTCCCGTTTCAATAAATTGCCTCCTCAGGGGGGGGGTGGGTGGGTGCTTGTTAGGTCAATACAAATCTCAAAGTTGCCGATTATAACACCTCAACAGGGTATTTGTGAATATAAATTAGGCCACTGGCATGTTTTTGCAATTAGAAAGCTTAGTAACAACTGTAAATAGAAATTTAACTGATTGCTTCGGAGTTTAGAGGTATCCCGTATTTCGTACATCACATTCTTAGTCTTGTCACAATTTTTACATGATAAATACTATTAGGTAGTTCCTTGTTACTTAATTTCATTATGCTTTAGGTTTCACTTACTCGAGTGAGAATTGATATGAGTGAGCTTGATGAGGATTCTGATGGCTTTCTTCAACCTCATGTAAGTTATCTCTACTCTTGAGACTTTTATCTTGCAATATATATGTATTGTTACATTGGATACAAAACTGCTCGGCAAGACCTCTATCGTGCTAATCTTTTTTTTTCTCTAATTTTTCTTTGAAATAATAAATGGAATCATATATCAGAGGTCTTATTCCCAACCTGGCATAATTAAGGGACATGCCCGCTTCTTTTGTGCAGATTTATTGTCGCATAGCTGCGCACAAATTTTTCTTCTTTTGTGACCCACATAAACGAGGTTGATATTTAATTTTAATAATTAGGTTGTTGATGAAGTACTGTCCTTTTGTGTTATAGTTGATAACGTGTCAACGTCAACCTATTGTCAACCTAGTATTCTAATTTGTTACTCCATTTCATAAATTAATTTATATGTTTACTCATATTAATCAGATGCATTTGGTTTAATCTACAGGAACTTGAGTTCCAATTCTTTGGAAGGCAATATACCCTTGGGGTTGGGACAAAAATCTCTCATGATGCTGTAAGCTCACATATAAATTCGTTCAATGTCTCATGTCTTAAGGATTTTTGGTTTTGCACCCTATATAAACAGTTAATCGTGGTTATTTTCCTCAAGATTCACATCGGGTCGATTTTTAATATGTTTCGGTGTGATGTTCGTGCATGCAGAGATTTGTCGAAGAACAAGTTTACTGGATCTATACCAGATAGTCTAACTTCGGCTAGCTTGCGGTTCATGTAAGGCATATGCGAAATAATATTATCACAAAGGCAGATACATATTTTCTACATACATTAATCTGACTACGACTCTGTAACTTCATTTTTGGTCAGGTATCTGAATGATAACTTACTAGAAGGCCGAGTTCCACAACTACTTTTTTCGATCGGTGTTAATGGTGGATCCATAAAGTATGTCGTGCAAACCGTTTACATTTTAGCAAAATAGATTTTGTATGTGATGAAAAGTTTTGGATTTGTTCATTTTGACATTTTGGAATGATAATTGTGGAATTTTGGATATTAAATATAATGGATATTTAATGTTTTTAATATGATATTTGGTGTAATTTTTGTATTAAGAATATCGTCTTTATCAAACAAAACAGATGTATTACCATATATACGACATCGGCTATTAAAAATATTATGATGTTTTATGTATATAGTAGAAATCGGTTTTAAGACTTTAGGTGATATTAAAGAGTCTATGGAAATTGGTTTTTGAACAAAAATGTTAAAACGGTACTTTAGATATCAGTTATTTTTGTTAGATTTTGTATGTGCTTACATTCAACCACATCGGTCAGATTTTTATTAACTGATATTTATTAATGATACACACATCGGGTATAAACCGATGTCTATAGTAGGCCTACTATAAATATCTCCTCGCTACACATCGGTCGGGAAAACATTAGACATCAGTTAATAACCGATGTCAGTACTACTTTACAATTCATTTGCGCCTCTCGGGATAGTATAATACAAAGCCCATTTGGGTCTGAAGCCCAGGCCGGAAAGTTGAATAAAAAGCCCAAGCGGGGTAGTAAGTATATCGGTTATGGCTCAATCTGGATTTGCAGCACTTATTGATTTCAACCCTATCCGTGCGACTGAGGTTCAGGCGGGACATTTATATTTAATATTTATATAAAATAAATTTATGTGTAGAATAATAGAGGAAAATAAATATTGAATTTCTGAGTCATATTAGAAAAAGAGGAAGTTGCAACTACTCGGTCGGTGATCTTAATTAGCTAAACGATCGAGCATCTTCATCGAGTAGATTAAGGTTGATATTGAAACCCTAATCTACTCGATGATGCTACTCCGTCGAAGAAGTGCACGTTCGAGTAACAGTTCGGTTACTCGATCGAGCTATTACACGATCGTGTAACACTGCGATGAGTAACACTGGGGCAGATTACTTCCTGTTAAAAAAGCCTAATCGAACTCCCTACAATCACACGTTCGACTCTCAAGATCCACACGATAAGATCTGTTATTTTCTTCAACTCAGTATACATTCGTAGTAACCTCTCGAACGATAAGATGTCGGCTCAATTCAACCGCATTAGACAACTTGGCAAATGCCCCCTCATTCGGATTCGGACAACCAATCCGAATCCGACTACACGTGCTGCATCTAGAGTAGATATCATAATTTGTTGTTGTCAACCGAAAAATAAGTCGGATTATCTCAGAACAGAAGTTTAATTACCAGAATATATACAACCCCCCCTCTGAAATAGGATTTGAGACAAAAAAACATAAATTTAGGCACAAAACTAATATAAAATGCATGTATAATGAAAATACTGCAGATTAATAATAAAGTAGCATAATTTGTTGTTGTCTTCTTAAACAATACAATAGTGTGATCAACACAGTACCAAGCAAAGCCAAAAAAAGAAGAAACAGAAACAGAAACAAGATTTTAGAAGGAAAATAAAAAACACGGCCTGATCAAAAATATACCATAGTCATTGGGCTTGGGTTTATCGGTAAGCTTAAGGTGCCTGGATGTTTTGAGCTCCACTTTGACCGGCTTCTGCATTTTTCCCTTTTTAGGATAGACAGCACGACACAGATCAATGCTTAGATTACAATAAAGGGAGGGACACATCTGGGTCTCAGAATGAAGTACGCAGAAGTAACACTCTCCCTTTTTCTTGTCATGCTTCAAGAGAGTCAAGTCGCAGGTTGGAAATGCAGGTAAATTGTTTTCATAGTACCTAGGAATTCTCCACCGGCCTTTAAAGGATGACGGGATGCTGAAGCACTTGTCTTGATGATTGGAAATATCTCTTATGTCATGAGGAGTGAAAAGAAAGTGATCCCCAATAACGAAAAATACTAGTCTATGCCCGGAAGGTCTAATAGAATTAGAAATATAGGTGGGCAAGGCTTTCCAAATTCTTTCGCCGCGTTGTTCAAGATCAATGACATAGCTTCCGAGAGTAGATATAGAGACCACAAACTCGGACATGCTGATGAAGCCATGTGAATTGGCAACGGCATGCCATGATGAATTAGCATTTGCTAGGGCGGGAATTGAAGGTAGGCTTTCAGAGGATGCAGTCACAGGATCAAACAACTCAAAAACACCACCGTAATTTTTAATAGTACGGTTGTCGAGTTGAGTGGCTAGCAAGAGTATCTTCTTACCGTCGGGGGTTGGAACAGCTGCGGGTCCTTGTTTCTTGTAAATCATACTTGCGACCTTAGTTAGGCAAATCGAGTTCTCTGCTCTGTCTCTGTCTCTGTCTCTTTCGTGGAGGTAAATCATTGTCGTCTTCTTCTTCTTCTTCTTGTTGGCCAATAGGAGGAGGGAGCGTAAATCATAGGTGAATACGGAGTTTTGAGGGATGCTTTTTACTCCTGGATCACAACCCTCGAACACATAGAGGGTTTTATTCCACACACAAAAAGCATGATATACGATAGTTGAAGAGATACCGGTGTCGATTTGGAGTGTCGGATAAATACGGGTGCGGACGACATCAGAATGTTGTAATAAATCAACAACGCATAATTTGTAGTGTACATTAATACCATTCCTTAGGGTATCCATATTATTACGCTGCGTCCCAATACAAGAGAAAACAATACAGACTTTATCATTATCATCACCTGACGACGGATCAGGAGGAGGAATTGTTGTCGTCGGAGGTTGCTGTTCCATCGGAGTGGGAGGTGGAGGTTTCTTCTTCCGCCGACCCTGCATTCGTGATTCAACGAAATACCCTAAATCCAGAATGTGTGTGGGGTTTATATACTTATATAAGTGCAAACTATATTTTTAAATGGGTTAAACCTCATCAATTTTAGAGAAAATTATCAATTTAGTCCCACAAAGTAAGTGAAGTTTCTTTTTTATACCAGTTTGTTTCGTTTTGAATTTTCAATTTCATCCAACAAAACTCAAAATAGAGTCAATTTCATCCTTTTTTTTCGCTGGAAATTTTGAAATTCACCGAAAAGTGATCACGTGAGATGCTCATGATTTTAATTTTGAGGATTTTCGACAACCATTATCCAGGTGGCAATTCCTCATTGGTCAACTACTTTAATTAAAATAAAAATAAAAAATAAATCCACTTAAACACCAATAAGTATTTTAAATTTAAAAAACATAGAATGGAGGGTCGAACCCAAGCCTTGTGATCTAAATGAATAAACTATATGAACTATATTTGATACTTAAATAAGAAATAATTATACCTTTAACATATTTGATATAACTACTCAGTTATAAATTTAATGACTACTAATTATTTTTATATTATTAAATCAAACATCATATACATGATATAAATCTAACAAAATTTTCAATGTTTGCATTTGAAATAATGAACGAATCAAAAAACAAATAATGAATGAATTGTCATGCATATATGATTTTTTTTGTTTTAAGATTGTGTTATTTATTTTAAAAAGAATAAAGAAATAAAACTCTAAAATTTATAGTACGTACTACGAGTAACTACTTCATACAATTCATTTGGGCCTCTCGGGATAGTAAAATACAAAGCTCATTTGGGTCTGAAGCCCAGGCCGGAAAGTTGAATAAAAAGCCCAAGCGGCGTAGTTTAATAAACAGCCTAGAATGTAAATATAAAAAATTGTCAAGAGTGGGATTTGAACCCACGCCCTTTCGGACCAGTACCTGAAACTGGTACTTAGACCGCTCGGCCATCTTGACATAATTGAAAAATACGATATTACTTTAGAATTATATACATTAAATATTGAATGAATGGTAAATTATGAATAAAAATGCTACAAAAGAAATGTAAGCAAAGGGAGGAAATGGTCATTAGAATAGCACATGGCATTAGGTAAAGTGTCCCACATTGCTCATCTCACACTTTCCTCTAATAGAAACTGACCTTTTCTTTACTTGACCATGTCTTGACTTCTCCTAACCTTAACTACTAAAGTAAATAATAAAATCCCAAAAATTACAATTTACGAATTCATCTATCTCTCTCTATATATATCTATAAACTCATGAGAACCTTCACTCCCATTGATAAATATACATTTGATCACTCGAAACAAAAATGATCAAACACTTGTTAGCATCCCTCTTCTTCATCTTGGTCCACTTCTCACATGCATCATTTGCTAATAACTACTTCTCTAACACCTCTAAATCCAACGAGGCCGAAGCATGCGTTGATGGTGCTACAATCGGTCTAGATCTAAGCTTCAACTTCTACCTCAACACCTGCCCCGAAGCCGAACCGATCGTCTTTTCTTGGGTCGAGAAGGCCGTTTCCGACGACCCTAGGATGGCCGCCTCTTTGCTTCGACTCCATTTCCACGATTGCTTCGTCAACGCAAGTTCTTTGTTTTTTTTTCCATGCATGAGTTTGGATATATTTTAAACTCATGATATATGTTGCATGTTGTTTTCACTGCAGGGATGTGATGCGTCGGTTTTACTGGACGACGTGGGTAATATAGTCGGGGAGAAGACGGCAGCTCCGAACGCAAACTCCTTGAGGGGGTTCGAAGTGATCGATGCTATAAAAGCTGACCTTGAGTATGCTTGCCCCCAAACAGTGTCTTGTGCTGACATTCTTGCTATTGCAGCTAGAGACTCTGTAGTCATGGTATGTAAACTATCGATATATTGTACGTACGTCAGCCATTAATATAATCGATCGTACGCGTTTTTTGTATACATATATAGTCAGGTGGTCCTGGATGGGAAGTGGCAATGGGAAGGAAAGATAGCTTGAGTGCCAGCAAGGCAGCTGCCAACAGCAACATACCCGGTCCGAATTCCGACCTCCCGACATTGCTGTCTAGGTTCCAGAGTCTTGGCCTCTCACTCCAAGATTTAGTTGCACTCTCTGGTAATAGTATAATCTTAGCTTCTTCTAAGAAAAAACATACATACATATGCATGCATGCATGCACTTTTTTTGTTATTTCTAATTCGATCGAGTACTGCAGGTGCACACACGATGGGAAAAGCTCGATGTTCCACGTTTGTCGCTCGACTAAACAACAACAACAAAAACAACAATGTTGTATCTGATGTGAACCTGGAATTCATAGAGTCACTCCAGCAGCTATGTACCCAATCCAATACTCTAGCTAACCTCGACCACATGACCCCGACAGCTTTCGACAACCAATACTACTCCAACATTCTTTCTGGGGAAGGATTGCTCGGGTCTGACCAGGAACTGTTGAAGGATGCTGCGCGTGGAATGACCGAGCTTTACGCGAACGACGTGGACGTCTTCTTTGGTGATTTTAAGAGGGCTATGCTCAAGATGGGAAGCTTGCAGGGGAATGGAGGTGGAGAGATTCGTAAAAATTGTAGGGTGCCTAATTAATTATCTTATCTTTATTGTACGTACCTAGAGGATTATGTTATGTTATGATGCTAATAATTTAATTAAATAAATACTACTGTACTATGGACTATATGTGTTTGTATCTTATCTTATCTTTATCTTTAATGAAATGTTATTTATTTAAGAGTGAGATTGAAGATCTGCAGATTGTGACAGCTTACATTAAACATCAGATTGTGTGATGTCCAAAGATTCAAACTTTATTTGTTATTATAGACTCTACCTGACTCCGAACAAACAAAGAAAAAGGACAGATCTTTGATGGCGAGACACGATGATCTTCCGGTGCCGATTTTTAAGTCACTCGAGCCCGTGTACGGAACCGGGTCGCAGCTCCAAGAAGCGGAGCTCCGATTCAACAATTTGAAGTCGAAATTCATTGACTTCTTTGGCCATGCCCCTGATATCTATGCCCGATCTCCAGGTGTCGTATGCGCACCACCTGTTTGCCTTTTGGCCAACTAATTCAAGATTGATTTTTTATTTGTTTTTGAATTGTTTGGTGTGTGTGTGTGTAGGGAGGGTGAATTTGATTGGAGAGCATATAGATTATGAAGGTTACTCTGTGTTGCCTATGGCAATCAGGCAAGATACCATTGTCGCCATAAGAAAGGTCCAAGGGGATAAGGTTCTTCGGATTGCAAATGTGAATAGTGATAAGTATACACTGTGTACTTACCCTGCTGATCCAGATCAGGTCTTGTTAAACTGTTCCGATGCTCTTTAACCGAACACTTTAACCTTTTTTGTGTGTATATTCCCGAGTGGTTAGAAATATTTGTTCTTTGGGAGGTTAGTTTGTTGATTGTGTTTAATTTCTGGGAATCTCTTTTCAGAGTATGAGTTTCGTTATATGTTGTTCTGGAGTGTTTATGTGAGTTTGTAAGGTGACTTTTGATTCTTGCACATTATATATGGTTTATAAACCGGATTTTTTTACCATGAATATGATGCAAGAAAACATTATTCGTGCAAGGTCTATTTAGTTGCCTCAAATAATGACTTATATAGAAAAATGAACAAGAATGTCTTTGAACACAAATGTGACTGCCTTAAAAAGTTGAATGTATATGTCTAATTCTAAATGGGGAATGTAGTTCACTTGATTGTGTTTATGCTTCACTTTATTTCGCTTGATCCATTATGGTATTTTTAAAAAGAGTTTTTGTTTTCTTTTCAGGAAATTGATTTGAAGAACCACAAGTGGGGCCACTATTTTATTTGTGGGTATGAAATACCTTTTTGTATTGCTTCAATTTCATTTTGAACTGATTCTGATCAGGGACTTTTGCATGTTCTGTTTCTTGAACTTACATATATCTCATAAGTTCTTTTGATTTCAAACCAGGTACAAAGGTTTCTATGAGTACGCGAAATCAAAGGGGATGGACGTTCGTCAGACAGTTGGGCTCGAGGTTGTTGTTGATGGCATTGTTCCCACTGGTAAGAATATATAGATAAGAGAGGATATTAGCAATTGATATAGCTCGATATTTGATTTCTTGCCATTTTGCTCATGTAGGGTCTGGGTTGTCGAGCTCTGCTGCATTTGTATGCTCTTCAACAATTGCTATAATGGCAGTGCTAGGCTCGAGCTTTCCAAAGGTTTTTCTACGTTTCACATTTTAATTCTGCAATATCATTTTATTGGTTCTCAACCTCCGGTTATTACCCAGGTCACCATATCTATAAAGGTTCTTTTAGTTTTAGGCATAGTTGTATTTTAGTTTGTTCTATTTGTGACCGTGTTTTGATTTCCAGAAAGAACTTGCTCAGCTTACTTGCGAGTGTGAACGACACATTGGGACTCAATCCGGTGGAATGGACCAGGTATTTTTTAATGTTTTCTTTATTTTGGGCCACATTTTATGCCAAATATACGTTTTTTATTTTTTCATGAAGTTTCTCCAGAAACTTCAGCTAAACTTCAGCTTACGTGATATTTTTTAAACAGGCAATATCGGTTATGGCTCAATCTGGATTTGCAGCACTTATTGATTTCAACCCTATCCGTGCGACTGAGGTTCAGCTCCCAGCAGGCGGGACATTTGTCATAGCACATTCGTTGGCTGAGTCTCAAAAGGCAGTTACTGCTGCAACGAATTACAACAACAGAGTTGTCGAATGCCGTTTAGCTTCTGTGAGTTTTCTATGCCCGATTATTATTCTTTTAACGGGCTTGGGCATAATTTTAGTTTCTCATATGCTTTTGTGTTTTAAATTACTAAGTAAATAAGTTGTAGGTCAAATAATTTTTTTTTTCGTGTGTGAAAGAACTGATTTTTTCCTTTTTAAATTAGGTCAAATTTCGATGGTAGTTTTGTAATTAACATTTCAAGTGTTGATTATTGGTCTATTATAGGTTGTGTTAGGTGTAAAACTCGGGATGAATTCCAAAGAGGCAATAACCAAGGTGAAGACACTTTCTGATGTTGAAGGATTGTGTGTGTCATTTGCCGGTTCACGTGGATCTTCTGATCCAGTTCTTGCTGTTAAGGTATAACCCTTTTGTCTTTTGTAAGATAAGTTTGTTGCATGAGCCAAATTTGTTTGTATGTGTTTATGTAATGGTTTGCAATTGCCAAATGTATAGGAGTTTTTGAAAGAAGAACCTTACAGTGCGGAAGATATAGAGGAAATCATAAAGGAAAAGCTGGAAACTGTTTTTGCTAATTCTCCATCTTCCTTGGACGTGCTGAGAGCAGCCAAGCATTTCAAGTTGCACCAGGTGAAGTTCGCAATTTCTGGGTTTAAAAAGATTGTTTTGTATATGATCGTTAATGGTCCAACCTATTATATTAATTATCTTGTTGCTTAGCCGTTGTAGACACTTGGAGACCATGGTATGCAGTGGTCATCTTTGTCATCATAAGTTTCCGTCCTACTGTTTTGGAGTATTATTTTACAACATTTTGAAGAAAAACAATTATTATAAAAAAAGTATCTTGAAATAATTTCAGAGAGCTGCACATGTGTACTCAGAAGCTAAACGTGTCTATGCTTTCAAAGATGCCGTGTCATCAAGCTCTAGGTGAGTTAAGAGCAAATGAATACTGTATTTATCATGTTGTTATTCATTTTTTGGTTAATTATTAGTGAACTTTTATCGTAATAGACATAGATCTGTATTCTGTAATGTGCACGAGTTCAGAGACTTAAAAAACGATAGTTATTACTCCGTATAAATTAGTTAAGCAACTAAAACACATAAATTGGGGGCAGGACCAGTATCATCACCCGTATTTATCCGAACAAAAATTAATGAATAAACAATTTGTATATATAAAAACCGAAAAAGTTGTGAAGATTAAACTGGTGCACACCTAACAGTTTAACTCCTTATATGTGATTTTTTAATGTCAAATATACTCCTGAAGTTCTCTAATGGCATCCTGGACTCGTAGTAATTTGGTTTTTTATTTTTCTAAAAAATAATTTTTTGAAATTTATTTTTGCAGTGAAGAAGTCACACTGAAGAAGCTTGGAGACCTCATGAACGAGAGCCACTATAGCTGCAGCGTCATGTATGAGTGCAGGTACTACTCCAGCCTTTTTTATGTTGCAGTTCAAGAACCTTAATATTTTCTCTAACTTTTATTTCAACAACAAAAGAAGGGGAATTGATTCATCAATTCCGCATATTATGATAAATCAGCTGTCCCGAATTAGAAGAGCTTGTCAAGATTTCCCGCGATAATGGTGCCCTTGGGGCTAGGCTTACGGGGGCTGGATGGGGTGGTTGTGCAGTTGCACTAGTCAAGGAAAATATCGTCCCACAATTTATCCTTAACTTGAAGGTTAGTCACCATCTCTTCGATTACACAAACTATTTATGTTATGAACAAACGAAATTTGGCAAAAACAAAGAATCGGTTCTTTTTCCTCTATCATCCATAGATGGATATTGTATTATTGAGTTTATTAAGAAAAGCATAACATATGAATATCGCTCTTTTTTCGTCTCAGGAGCAATACTTCCAATCAAGAATCGACAAAGGGGTGATCAAGAAAAGTGATATTGGACTCTACATTTTTGCATCCAAGCCATCAAGTGGTGCTGCCATCATCGAATTCTAGTTGTGCTTATTCGATGGAAGAACAGCTTTATTATTTCGGTTAGCTCGTTGCTCGGAATTTTCGTATTTTCTGTTAAAATAAAATAAAATGAGTTTCCAATCAAATAAATAAACATGTTACACATCGATCAGTCATTACTAATTTCTTGATATGTTTTGACGAATATGTAATACTCCCACTTGCCGGGGAGCTCGAGCGAAACTCAAGCTCGAGTCGAGCTTTAATTACAAATTGAATACAGTAGTTCATAACCTGTAGTTTATAATTGTTGAAGTGTATGGGTCCAAACAGTTTCCCACCAACAGAGCATGAATTAGGGGCTCTCTTAAATTCTTTATTGATTATAAAACAAGTACCTGTATCTTGGTTTCAGTAATAAATAAATAATGAAGACAAAAATATTCACTTACAGTCTTACCAGGGTTGTCGGTGGAGATATTGAAAAGAATAAAAACACGAGGCATATATCTCAGTAGCTCCTCCTCCTCTTCCTCCTCATGGGCTGTCACTTTCAAATTTTGAATTGATTGATACGATGTGTAGTGTACCAATAATTGCCCTCAAAGCATTTAATGAATTGCCCAAAAATATTTAATGTATTGTGTTGTAATTATTCAATGTAATAAAATAAAAATAAAAAACGTAGCTTTACTGGTTCAGTCTGGTTGTCACCATCTTCCATCCCCAAACCCCCCTCGTGCTCGTGCGCTTCTCACTCTCTCTCTCTACCCCACACCATTAAAGATTGATTAATCCATTATTTAATACTCCACATCACTGTATTTATCTCTCTCCCCACATCTCAATATATATACCAAATGCTGTTTTTCTTTTGTTTTTGTTGTTTCTAATGATAATAATAAAAATATTAAAATAAAAAAAGTATCTTGGCGCAGAAAGCTTGAGTCTTTGTATAGCCCACTTAAAATCAGTGGCATGAGAGTGAGTGAGAGAGAAGAAAGTCAAAATATATTTGATTTCTTGATTCATATTGCCTTCACTGCAGGATCTTGCTCTTTCTTTCAAAGGTAATTTTTTTTTTGGACAGTAGTGACTAATTTGATTGTAATGTGGATTGAAGAAATTAAAGAATTAATTTGATGTTAGTTTGTTTTTCTTGGTGTTTTTATTCTAATGCTGTTTTTGTTATTTCTCTGCCTCTCAATAATTGGCTTTTGTAGTTTGCTTTATGGTTTCCTTACCAAAAACCAATTATTTGAACAAAATCGTGTTCTTTGTCTTCACTTTAATTGTTTATCATGTAAAGATCTCACCTTTAATTACCGTATTCACACAGCAGCTGGTTTAATTTCTACTGGGAATTTCAGAAGATCGAAAAGGAAACAATTTGTTCGATACTGTAATATATATCACAATCAATGGAAGAAGGAGATGTTATCATTGACATACAGAGCTGCCTTGCCACGATCAAAGGGGCAGACAGCACCTGCACCGACAACTCTGAGAAGCCAGTAAACAAATCGAAAGATAATGTAAAGCCAGAAAAAAATGCAAAGAGGGATAGACGCTTTTCGATGAGCGCCAAAAAGCCGCCTAAGCCCCCACGCCCTCCGAGGGGTTTGTCTCTGGACGCTGCCGACCAGAAGCTGATTAGAGAGATTTCTGAGCTCGCCATGATTAAACGTGCTAGGATTGAGAGGATGAAGGAGTTGAAGAGATTGAAAAGGGCAAAGGGGTCAGCGAGCCCAGCTTCGACGGCTGGGAATTTGATTGCTATGGTGTTCACCATTCTGTTCTGCGTCGTGGTTATTTTTCAAGGTAGCGAATTTTATTTCTAAGCAAAAGCTTTAATTGATCCTTTCCTAAAAGTGTCTGTCGGTCGTGAATGTATAATTTGTCATGTTTTATTTATACCTTTTGTCCTGATATTTACTGAGATGAATGTATAATTTAGCTAAATTTTTTTCAAAGAATTGAAATTTATAGGAGTAGTATATGATTACTATAACCACACTATCGGATTTCTTTTTATGTAAATACTGTATAATTGGAATGTTAGCTCAGATTTTTTTAGTTTGATGAGTAGGGTTGTTATTAAGAATAATCTGTCATGAGATTACTTGATGACAAGTATATTATTATTATTATTATTAGGTTGCCACCCTTTGCGATTTTTGCCGAGTAAAAGCTCTGTGGTCAGCTTCATTAGCTCTCCAACTCCAATAGGGGCAATAGAAGGCAATCATATTGTTGGTATCACGGACCAACGAGAGTCATCCACTGCTAGTGTTCACGGATCATCCGGTTCTGGATCTCTCAGGTTTTTTTTTCTTCCTCTGACTTCATATTTCTAGTTTATATATTAGGGATGATTACTAAAAGTACCCTTGAGATATGGGTAATTATTAATTACAAATAATATAAAAAGAGCTAACTTTGACATTAAAATTAAAGAATAACCCTCTCTAAGTTTGAGCTAATTGAAATTTTCTCATCAATCTTTTTACAATTAGACCTCAACTTTTCTTAAAATTACAAAAAACCCCAATAACTTTTGGTGTATATGTCACAAGTTGCCCCTTAACTTTTTCAAGTATTAAAGATAACCAGACAGAAAGATCAATGTGGCTGTTTGTAATATTGTTTAGTAATGTTTAAGGATGTAGACATGATATATAGATCGTTTTTTGGTGTGTTGCAGCAGTTTCATGGACATCGCTCCGGTTTTAAGTAATAATAAGGACAAGGCCAAAAAATATATCTACTGATGTAAAATATGTCGAGGGCGTGTCTCCCATTGAAGCCATTACTTGTATAGCATGATATTATACAAAACACGCAACGTGAATCTTCTTCGGGCTTGGGCTTGGGCTTGGGCATGAAGGCCTTCTGTTTTCGAGTCTTAGGGGACCAATATTCGATGCTCGCATTTTACTATGCGCACAGTTTGGTGATTCTTCAGTGTTTCATTTTGTATTTCAATCGATGATCGATGTCTAGAATACGTTATGTTACACAGTTCGGAATAGAAGAATTCTCGGGTAAATTAAGATTTTGAACATGAGTTTCATGAATAATACTGTAGTAATTAATATCTGTGTGAGAGGTTCAAATTTTTGAATGAAGTCCACATATTGAATTTTTCAGAGTTCCTTCCTGGGTTAATTATCTGATACTGCAATTTTCACCTGTGAATCTTTTTGTTTTTGTTTTTTTAACTAGAACAATTAATTAAAGCTACAAAATAATTCAAATTTAATAGTACTCCACTAGTTTTATTGCTATCCTTTCTCAACCAACCCATCAAAAGTAAAAAAGGATGGAGTATAATACATCACACAGAATTTATTTTATAACTGATTCTGAAAACTTTTCAGAGCAGATTTCTAATAATAGCTCTAGCAACAACCGCCACATCACGGACGGCGTTATTCTCCTCCGTCAACGGGGACTTAGCCACCCCGTCGAAAGCGCTTTCACAGCTGTCGGCCTCCACTGCCACGTCAGCCATCCCGTTCTCTGCAAACTTAGGGTTTCCCCTGATCGACTGCTCGGCTTCTGGGACGTCGGCTTCGATCACGGCTTTGTACACGTCAGCACACTTCTTCAGCGGCTCAGCCAGCTTCGGCTGAGCCTTGGCGAGCCTTATGGCAGCCGAGAGGGCTACTTTGCTCTTCGCCTTAACGGCTTGGACAAGGATCGAGCCGAGCCCGGCCACGTCAGCACCGGTGCCGGAGGGATTGGCTCGGATGGTTGAGATGCAGAGGTTGTAGTTTGGGGTTCGCTTGCATGTGCTTTCGATTAGGGTTTGCGATTTTGCATCGACTACAAGAAGAAGAACAAGAAGAAGAAGAAACAAATTGAGACTCAATATTACTATTGAACTTTTCATTGTTTTTTGATAATGTAATTTTATAAAGAAAAGGAGAGGATAATGGAATTTGTATGTTTGGTTAATGGTTATGTACTGTATAAGGTGGTGGGATTTGGTTTCTTATATAGACCATATCAATATCATAGTAGTAATTAATAATTAATGTAGAAATTATATATAAGATAAAAGAAATTTAGAACAAAATTACAACTACTGCTTTCTATTCATTTACAACATAATTACACTAAATTAATTTGGTGGGAAAAAAAGATAAAGATGATAAATCGCTATTGATAACGAGTTGTGTCTTTCCGTGTATTTATAAATTATAGATGTGCCGCTTAATTGAGAAAGGATTCAACTTTTGGAAAAGTGATTTTGGATATCAGGATATGTATGGATTTATTTTTGGATACATTATTACTCGAATTCATAATACACACACTCTAGTGAGCTCACGCGAAGGGCTTGTTGTTATTAAATATCAATTTAAAAACTTTTTAGTTGGCCCATAGACCTATATTGGGCCGCTTATTATTTGTACGTAAGCCCTACATGAAACTGGGGTGGTTCAGCCCAACCCGTTGAACCCTAGATACCCTCACACGAAATAAAGGAATACTCCCTCCTTCCCTTAAAATAGTGCACAGTTCCTTTGTAATTTACAAAGGAACTGTGCACTGTTTTAAGGGATAGAGTAGTATAGAATTTCGTCCACTGTACACTGAACTCCATTTCCCAACGTCCGATTTCATACCACGTCATCGATCCGAATATACTTCCCAATTCAACGGTCTGGATCAAGTCTCCGCTCTCAACCCTTCACCCTCTCACTGAACACTCCTCCCCAGTTTCTTCCTCTCTTCACACCGATTTTCCCTTTTCATAATACAGTAAATAATTAAAATATACTAGTAGAAAATAGAAATTCTTCTGGAAACTATGGCGGTGTTTGAAGAGGAGAAGATTTTCGAGCAAGTGATCGACGGCGAAGATGACGGCGATGAGGGTGAGGACGACGATGTTGAAGAAGAGGAAGACGACGAGGAAGAGGAAGTGCTGAATAGCGGCGGAGGTACTGCGCCGATAGCGTCCGTCGACGGCGACGATGAAGAGGATGAAGACGGAGAGAATGAAGATGACGACGCCGACGACGATGACGACGACGACGATGATGAGGAAGAAGACGACGACGACGATGAAGAAGAAGTCGAAGAAGAGGAAGAGGTAACTAATACTGTTTCAATAGCAGCTATATTCGCGATTTATTCTTTGTTCTTCCGATAATGATTGTTAACAATTTCAGCTGAGATTTTATCTGCGAAAACTAGTTAGATCTGAGGTTGCAGAGTAGGTTTACGTTTTTGTTGTTTTTCTTGTTCAACTTTTCCGTCAGATCTGAAGCTTTTGTTGTGATTTTTCTGATTTTGTTTTTGTGGGTGTGAACTGTGAAACTACGAGAACTGGTCACATATATTTATGTACTACATGTTTTTCTGAAAATGAAACACTGTGAAAACGAGTTAGATCTAACTTTTTTTTTTTACCGTTCAAATTAACTGTAGTAAAATGAATAGTAAAATCACTTTTCAATCTGGTAATCAAGCTCTACTGTTCAATTGATTCATGTAGTCATCACTGATCAGTGCTCTGATCTTATTATTTTATTCGGGATGGTTGATTTCAATTGAAGCAGGAGGATCTTGGGACAGAGTACCTAGTCAGGCCAGTTGCTCGTGCAGAGGATGAGGAAGATGCTAGTGATTTTGAGCCACAAGAGAACGGCGAGGAAGATGATGACGAGGATGATGATGCTGCTGGGAAAGTGGAGGCACCACCAAAGAGGAAGCGTTCGGGTAATGATGACTCGGATGACAGTGATGATGGAGAGGATGATGTGAGACCATCTAAGCGATAGGATATCATTTTTAGTATTGTTATACATCATTGGGTTATCTTCTTCGTTGTTTCTTGTATTATCATGGTACACAAGCTATTCTGTAGGGTCGGGTCAGTCTAACATTGTCTTTGAGACACATTTCTTCAAGCTGTTCGTTTCGGCAACTATGTAGGTTTAGCTTTAATGTAATCCCCTCGTGAGTTGGGTGGTTGGCTAGATTAGTATTTTGGAATGGTTAATCGATAATGGATGTTATTTTCTTATGGTTGATGTCGTTTTCCAGATCTCTGTGTTTTCGTGACATGATTCCAATTTACATTTAGACAGTCGATGCCTCTGCTGTTCATTTCCTTGATTCTGTTAAAAGTTTATAGAGTATTTTAATTTTTTGTTAATGAAATTTGAAGAAAAATAATACCAGTACATCTTTTCTTATTACTCACACTGAAATTAAACAAAACGCATTTCAAAACACATATTTTTTTTGGCTCGCTTAGTTCAAGTGACTCGCCTCACGCTTGTAAAAATGATCTGGCAATTTTACCATTACCGCCTTCTGGGTAAAACCCTCCTGGTTTGTCCTCCCTTTTAGTCCCGTAAACGATTCTCAGCACTTCTGCAGGCGTTCTGGCATACCCCACCGAGTATTGATCTCCGGCGAGGATGTTGCCTGATATTCTTCCTTCGGCCCCTAGTGCCCGCTTAACTATTAGCCCTTCATCTTTCAGTCCCTCCTTTCCGAGCTTATTCCTGAGGTTAGAAATCCGGTTGGTGAATTCTGCCACAGTTATATCGTAAGGAAACACCTTCATATAAGCTCGTTCGTAGAGCAATGTTCTGAGTACAGCATCTTGTCCCGATTCCACAGCCAGAAGTTTTGCCACAAGCTGGAATTTAAGACGAGCAAATCAAAGCATGGCTTATATATTTACCGTTTTCTGGTTTTGGTTCAATTTTATTAGATGAAAGATGGATTACCTCTTTGGCAGTGGGGCTTTCGAGATTCGGATTTGCTCCAACATAACCGGTTAGTCCAACATAAGGAACAAAGTAGCACGCAATAAGATAGTTGATGTCGTTTGCGTAGGGATCAAACGGAGGCACTAGTGGTTTTCCGAACGCTTTATTAACGAGCGTTGCAAATGTCGCTGCACTCAGATTCAGAAGCGGTCTTGGAAAACCGGGGACCGTCTTTTGAATTGCCCTGCATCCACCATTAATACATACAAATAAAATGATCACAAAGCTCTTGTTTAATTTTTCTCGCTTTTAAATCAATGGCCATCTAATCTAATGATTCATTTTTTTTCATGAAGAAAGTACTATGCATATAGTGCAAGGGCAAAGAGAGGGTCTACAAGGAAGTTCAAAGTGAAGTATAAATAAATAAATAAAAAGTGAACCTTATATGTCCAAATTCTTGCAAAGCAAACTGTGCGATGATATCATTTATGAGTGGACTGAGTAAGGCCTTCTTCACACCGATGGGAGGTGGGCCGCCCATTGCTAGACTGGGTGCAAGTTTGTCCAACCCACGGCCGAATGCAGCCCACGAGAAGAACTCTGCTTCCAGGTACTCCAAATTCAATGGAAACTCCAAATTATCGATGTCGGATTGTGTTAAGTTCTCGGGGCAACCATAAGAAGCAGTGGAGCCGCTTTGAAAGCAGAGGAGGAGGATGGTGGTGATTAGTGCGGCGGTGGAAATGGACAATGCCATGATGTAAGAAAGTTTGGAGAAATACTTTGTTATATATGTGATGGGTCATGCAGATTGGATTTCTTGCATCCATATTTATAGCCGGAGAGGCTGAAGTCATGATCATTAAATCAGTACCAATTTGTCAAAAGATGAATTTTAAGTCATTTAAAACTTGTAAAGACACGTGTCCATGTATGAGAGGTCTCGCGACAAGTTTCATTTTAGAGTAGGAATAGGTGATCAAGTGAAATTGTCATTTTCTTTGCATGTACTGAAAATATTTAAGCGGTTGTTAAGAAGTGAAAGTTAAGAATTCTGAAAAATAAAGATGATCAATTTAAAGCACTTGTTTTCTTTCTTGATTTCCAATTAATTACTACTTGTTTATTGAGAATAAAGATGTTAAACCAAAGTCTATAACATTTGGTCTACATGTTGTGAAATAAAAGTAACTCGATTTTTTTTTTCAATTTTTTTGATAAACAAATGTTATTCATCTACATAAGCAATTAATACCACTAGCTAATCAATGAGAATAAGAATACAAATGCCAAAACAGATGAGGTTCCCATCTTTGTTAAGTTGTCATCAATATTTATTCATTTTAATGTATGAATCCTCTGCCTAAAAACAGGTACATACGATGAGCCGAATTCCGAAAAAGGGTTCATTGTGCAAAACTTGAACACTCAACAAACATATAATTATAGTGATATACATAAAAAAGGTGCACCGTTTCTTGACATCAAAATCATCATTAACAGTAAGTACTATTTCCAAAACCAATTTCTAAACAACTAAAAGATGTTTTAATTTCTAATCAAGATAGACTAGACACCTACCCTACTCTCTGAGTTTCTTTTTTGTCTACCCCGAAATTACTACTCTCTTCTTCATCATCAATATCATCATCGTCAACATATATAATATCTTCGTCATCGTCCACATCGTCCCAATCTTCATCCACATCATCATTTGTGGTGAAGAACTCAGGAGGGGGAGGGCAAACCTGTGTCTCCGCCTTGTCCCGCTTAATGACGAGGTGTCTAATGACCCTCTCGTCCTTGTCTAGCATGCTCTTGAAATCATTGATCCATTTTGCCTCCAGCTCAAAGTTCATTAAGATGTAGTGGGCACTCTTTGCTTTCTGTATCTTGTAAGCCAACCTGCGCATGCCCCAGTCGCTGAATCTCCATATCTTGCCCTTTTTTTCCTTCAGGAAATCTGTAGAAACGTGTTTGGAAATGAGTACAACCTCGACGTGTGTTGTTCTTGAAAATACCCATGAGATTTAGAATAATTACAAAAAACGAAAAGAACAAGTTTTACTTGAAAATCCAAAATAGTGCTAAGGTTAAAAACAAACACCTTTCTTTTATATTCCTAACTTCTAAGCGATAATTTCAAAAAACATGCTCGAGGTTTGGGGTACTTACAAAAAAAGTCCCTTTCAACATTGAAAATTACAAAAACCACCCAATATAAGATGTGATGGGGTTTGTATGTCATGTTGTAATAATCATAAAAACTAAGGGATATATAAGCGACATGTAAAAAACAAAGTTGAGGGTATTTGTAGTATTTAGAAAAGATGATGGATGCATCTGTAAAATCTTGACAGTGTAAGCAATTTCCATTAGTTCAAGTGCAAAATGTTAGTCGGATGTAAACCTCAGGGATAGTTCTGTAATTTTCAAAGATAACTATTTAATTTTTGTAAATGACAAACCATCAAGGGTAGTTTCTGCAATTAACCTTTGAAGAATGAAGAAAAAGAAGAAACAAACTCGAGTGAGTACAAGCCAAATCAGCAAATAAAGGTGCAAATGTCTGATGAAGCAGCCATTCGTCACATTTAGCTTGCTGAGCTAATTTTTACCACTAGTAAAGAAAGGTCTTGAAACATTTCAAGAATGAACGTGGTAAGCTAAAATCACCTTGAATCTTGATATTGACGTTCTCGACCTCTTCCTTATGATCCTCGTGAATTAGATACACCACTTCATAGTGCCTCACTGCCCAAAACGTGACACAACCAACCACATTAACCCAATTCAGTTCAAATCAACCACATTATAAATCACATTTACAGCATGTGACATATCTTACTCTGATCTAAATTCAAATCACTTTCAAGCTGCAGGTTCAAGGAATCATATAGTTTGCCTGCAAAACCAAAATTTTAACCTCATTGCCGACACTTTCGACAGATATGGGGTAGTATATTTTAGTGAATCAAAGGTTGACAATGATCGAAAGCACTCACGCTCCTCTGCATCTGCAAACTCTGGCATAAGCTTACCACCTTCCTCCACCTTTTTCTGGGGGAATAATCACAACATTCTTTATCAAAATACAATTTGGGATTTTATTTTTACCAAAACCTCAAAACCCACATCAAAAGTTCCTCCTTTTGTTATAACATTACAATAAAAACTTCACAAAGATTCAACGAACCCAAATGAAGAAAAAAAGGGAAACCTGTTTAAGCAGCACAGCTTCAGGGAAAGGGCCGGTGGCTTCATCGGGCCTGGAAACAAAACTATGGGTATCATCTTTTTTCCTTTTGTTATTTTCTTTCTTGGCTGCCGCTGCCGTAATTGCCGATTTGCCCTTATTAATCCTCGACCTATTCTGCGAATAATACGGCAACACGAAAGAAAATGAAGACGACCCCTTTGATACTGACCAGAAACATTTTTGGGTGTTGGCTGCGAATTGAATTTGAGGAGGAGATTTTAGTGCTATTGAAAAATCCATCCTTTTTCTTTTTTCCTCTTATTCTCAGTACAGATAAGGAACCAAGGAACGAGCTTCTGGATTTTAGAGAAGGTGCAGTGGTGTTTTTGTAATTTCACGCTATCAATATTCAGTCCTTTCAAGTTTGAATGTTTCTCAATTCTCATTAGTAATTTGTTTAACAAGAGCACGTTATTTAACTTGTTTCGCAATGTGTTATTTAACTTGTTAACTAACACAATAATAATAAGAGGCCTCCCGATTTTTGAACACATTTATAAAAACTCTATTTATTTTGTCCCCTCCCATAAGTTTACATTTATTTTAGACAAATTGGAAAGGAATTGTCCTCTTTACCCTTACCTTTTCCAAAACAAAACAAAACAAAATAAAACATATTAAAAAATCGGTCCCCACCCTAATATTCTCTCTCTCTCTCCCCGAATCTTGAAATCGGTCCCCCCACCCTCTTCAAAAACCGCCGCCGATTTTGAGAATCAAAGAGAAATCCGGCCATTCGAAACACAATGTCAGGCAACAACGACAACAACGAACAACAAGACGAGCCACAATGGCCGATTCAACCTCCGGTAAGTGCCGAAACCTAGTTTTTTTCAATTTCGAAAATTCGACTTTTTTTCAATAATGTGTTGAATTTGCTAGTATTTGAGTGTATTAGAGTTCCCTATTGTGTTTTAGTTGATTTAGAATCGAAATTCAGTGTTGAATTGCTCGTTTAAATGTCTGAAAAATCTGGTTTTGGGCCGCTGTTCCAGGCTACACGGTAGCTCTACACGGTGGTGATTTTCTCGGTCACCGTGTAGCTACCTACCGTGTAGCCGATTACTGACCTCAAAATCCCGGTTACATGGTGTGAATTACTCGGTCCCGTGTACCCGGTTAATCGGGTACACGGTACCGTGTACCCGGTCAGAACACGGTACCGTGTACCCGGTTAACCGGCTACACGGTACCGTGTAGCCGGTCAGAACAGAATTTTTTTTTTTTTTTTTATTTGATTAAAAATGTAATATTTATTTATTTGACTTTGTTTTTGCAGGAGGGATTCAACTGGAGGAGGCCACAGTTCATTCACACGACGAAGAACCTAAATTTGTACGATAAAGATGGCGTACTAGAAGAAATTAAAGCCACGCTGACGTCCATTGACCCTACCCATGCGACTATTCGCACATTTAGGGACAGTTGTTTTGGGTTTTTTCTCTGGATTCAGAGATCCGGAAGATCAAACGTGGCCATGCATCACCTCCTAGCTCGGGAGATCGTGGGTGCGACGATACCTCCGTTCGAGCATTGGTTTTTCGTCGGGGGTCAGACTATTCGCTTTCGAGCACAGGAGTATGCCCTGATCACCGGACTTCGATTTGGTGCTCACGCATTTGATCCTTCAGACAGGGCCAGCCACTCGATTTCTGAGCAGTCTATTTACCACAGACACTTCAGACAGCCGACGCTGATTTCAGTGCTTCGTACGAGATTCAGGTCTCTGAGTATGGGCCACGACCCGGCCGACTACCTGAAGGCGGCCAACTTGCTGGTTTATTATTTCTTTTTGTTGTGCCGAGACGACATCACGGTCGAGAGTTGGGCTTGGGCTTTTGTCGAGGACGTTGATGGATGGGAGTCGTTTCCCTGGGGATCCTACACCTGGCAGATCATGTCGCACTACATCAGCATAGCTGCGATGAAGCCCGGTCAGGTTGACAAGAGGGCATACCACATTTACGGTCCAATTTGGGCCTTTCAGCTTTGGTCGTACGAGGCCATACCGAGCCTGGGCAGTGTCTGCGGAGTGCGGATGGAGAAAAGAAATAGGCCTCGGTTTTTGAACTGGAAATCGATTGGATGCACCCTCGATTTCACTCATTTCTTCGAGGACGATGAGGTAAATTTTGTGAAATTAATGTTTTAAATTATTTATTTCCTTTAATTAATGCTTAATAAATTAATTTTCATTTGTTTTCAGCTTGTGGTCCTCTCGACTCTAGAGCCGACACGCAAGGAGGCGAGGAGTGTGTACTACACTTCGTTCCTTAACAGAGGAGCAGACGAAGTGAGGTATGATGCTCCTGCTAGGATTGGACATGCTCCGATCGGAGCACAGGCTGCAGAACCGGTGACGAAGAAGAAGAAGAGCTTGATAGAGCGCGTGGCCGGACGCGTGTCCAAGGCAATGGACAAGATTACGGGCGATGTCCCTCAGACTAGTCGACGCACGCGTGACGACAGGACATCTGATTCATCTGCCGAGCGGCATGCATCTCAGCGTGCATCTCATCGAGCCCGACGAGAGCCCTCTCCTGCAGCTGAGGCACATGAGGCACCTGAGGCACCTGAGGCTTCAGATGACAGTACCGATCGACGCATTGATCGACGGCTCCACAAGATCCTCAACGATGAGTCTGAGACTGGATTTATGGGCCGATTGACTGCCCGGATGAGGAGGATACAGAAGGAGGGCAACGACAGTCTGATGGAGCAGTTTCGGGGGTTTTTCGGTCGCAGGCGATACTCTCGGAGTCGCCCTTGTCCTTCTGATGCATCTCAGGGCGGTTTTCCGGCTGCTCGGCATTCTATCAGCGCGCCTCCTCGCTATCAGGACTCGGAGCCCGAAGAGTTGGTTGATGTTGATATCAGGGTTTCGTCTGGGGACAGGCGACACAGTTTTGCTGGTTATCGCAGGTCGCCACTTGACGAGCCGACCCATGCCGAGTCTTTCCATGCCGAGTCGACCCACGTCGAGCAGCAGCCTCAGGTCGAGCAGCAGCCCCTGTACGAGCAGCAGCCCCAGTACGAGCAGACGACCGTTGGCGATAGCTATCGCACACCGGCACAGACTCAGGCTGTCTGGGCAGATAGCGGTCATTCTTCGCCACCGAGGGCGCTGCGTGATTTTGAGGGTGTCTTCGGTGCCTTCCCAGCGATTCCCACCCACGGCATCTTCACTCCGACTACTGCTTATCGGCCAGAGTATGATCCTGGTTTTATTGTACCGAGGGGGGCTGATATACCGCAGGAGATCGTTGATGCAGAGACTTTTTTTCCGGCTGCGTCTCAAGTCGAGTTGTTCAAGATTACATCTCCCGTGGAAAATGAACACGTAAAAGAGATTGCAATGTCGGAAGAGGAGAAAGAACTTGGGGATGATGAGGAGGAGGAGGATGATGTCGCCGAGAGTAGTCTCGGACCCCGTGTGAGGAGGCCATCGGCAGCTCTTCGGAGCCCGTACGTCGCGCAGTTCGCTCGGAGAGGCAACGAGAAGGTTAGGGCGCTCTATTCGATGTTCCGTCGTGACGGGCATGGAATGAGTGTTTATATCCCTTTCAACGAAGTGTATCTGGACCAGGCCTACTTCACCCGGATTGAGTCACTACATCATTGGTACGCGGACATGGTAAGTTAATTTGTAGTTAAACTTTGAAATTTATAATGTTTATTAAATTGTGCTTAACTGTGATATGTATATTTTTCAGGAGATTGACATGTACATTACGTACCTGCGCGACAAGATAAAGTCCGGCAAGGGTTTAAAAGATGAAGTCACTCCAAGGAAGACTATACTCTTGTGTACCGAGTTCTTCGTAAGATCCAATCATCCTATCAAATACAAGTTTTTTTTATTATTTTCCTAATACTAATCGTTTAAATTTATTTTAAATTAACAGACCGCTATGAAGACCCAGTACGCTAGGATTGCGATCCCACGTGCACATGCAAGGAGAACGAACTTGGAGAAGAAATATGAGACCTGGGCACCGCCGGACTTCATGCTGAAATACATCACGGGAGACGGTAGGCACGAGAGTTGGGAACACGCACGAGAGGTAATTTAAAGAACCGTACATTTTTTTTTTAAATTCAATTTAATATTTTAATTTAATTGTAAATAACGTTTTATTTTATTTTTATTTTTGTAGGTGATAACGGTCTGCAATACCGGGGACCATTGGGTCGTGATAAAGATTGACCTGAATCTCTGGACTATACAGTTGTACGACTCGTTGTGGTGGCGTTGTCCGGAAATAAATGCCAAGTCTAATGTACTAATGCCGGTGTTGGAGTTGTTGCCTCGTCTTTTGGTAGCTGCAGGATTTTGGGAGGGTCCAAACTTGTTTCATCGAACCCACAAGAAGACTTCTATGCAGGTCGAAGCCCCGTTGGAGCAGTTTATGCAAGTCGACAACAACAACTGCGGCCCGTACGTGTGCATGTACTTGGATCGTCTCGTGAACAAGCACCTCAATCACCGTGGTAAAGAAATCGACGACGGGTACTTGATGAAGTATCGTCGATATGTAGCTCGAAAAATTTTCAGTTTGAGTCATCGAGACCAGTGATTTGTATTTTGGATGATTTTAGACTTTTTCGTGTGCATGTGTTTGGATTGATTGCTATTTGTGTTGAGATTGATTTGCAGGTTTAGCTTTGATATTAACTAAATAAATCCCGTCAAAATTTTTTAAAATTATTTATAATATATTAACTTATTAATTAAATAAAATTTGTAAAAAAAAAAAACTATTTTATGTGTGTTTTGATTGATTTTGGTGAAATAAATGTGTTTTGATTGATTTTGGTGAAATATTTCGATTGAATTAAGTGAAAAGCAGCTGAAAAAACGGGGTCGGCCTTTTTTTTACCTTCGGTCAACTCAATTTGGGGGTCGGTCAACGAAAGTCAACTAATTTTGGTCTTAGTCAACTCAATTTGGGGGTCGGTCAACGGAAGTCAACTAATTTTGGTCTTAGTCAACTCAATTTGTGGTCGGTCAACGGAAGTCAACCCTCAGGTCAATGGGGTGATCCGCGGGTTCCTTAATCAGAAATGCGGGCTGAGCCTCGTGTTCCACAGAACAAATCCTTGGTACACGGTGGCTACCGGTTACACGGTCACGTGTACCGGGTTCTACCGTGTAGCCTTAACTGACCGTGTAGCCAAGAACTGCTCGGTCAGTTACTGGGTAACACGGTAGTAACCGGTTACACGGTGGGCTACACGGTGTTGACCGTGTAGTGTAAAAGAAATTTTGATTTTCGTTTATTTTAAGGCATTTTTCGATTGTTAACTTGTTCTTGTAGTATAAAACATCATTTTAATAATCAAAATGATTCAAATAACATAAACAACTATTGAATTTGACGAATTAAGTGATTACGCATGAACAATTTATTACCTATGTAGATAAGATTGTGACAATATTAGTAGAATGTTCGAAAAACGGTCAACATTCTAAGCATCTCATCTTTGTAGTCCTATATTAGTTGTTTTATGATGTGTATTGGATGTATCTAGTGTTTTAAATGATGTTTCATGCTGAACGTAACAACAAAAATGCTCGAGAAATGCTTCAAATTCAAGAAAAATCAAATATTTTGTACACTACACGGTAGGCTACACGGTGGGCTACACGGCAGAAGGTCCTACACGGTAGAAGGCAATTGCTCGATTTTTTGAAAAAAGCTTACTCGGTAACACGGCCTATACCGGCTACACGGCTACCGGGTAACCGGTTACCGTGTAAAAAAATAAATTGGGGCTTATAGGATTCGAACCCCAAACCTTATGCTTTCAATGAATTATTCAAAGGCAGTTCACCAGTTGAACTAGAACTCCTCAACGAAATCACTTAGCAGAGTTTTATATATTAACCTTACTAATATTCTATAGATTTAACCTAAACCTTTTTTCAAAATACAATAAAATGTAAAAACAAAAACAAAAATTCATTTTCTTTCTCTCTCTTCGAAGGCACCTCCACCGCAGCCGATTTTTTGAGAATCAAGAAAAACTCCGGCCACTTCAATTCCGGCGAATCGCAATGGCAGACAACAACGAACAACAAGAAGAGCAACAATGGCCGATTCAAGCTCCGGTAAGTGCCGAAACCTAATTTTTCAATTTCGAAAATTTGATTTTTTTTTTATTAATGTGTTCTATTTGATGCGTTAATTGCTAAGATTTGAGTGTATTAGAGTTCCCAATTGTGTTTTAGTTGATTTAGAATCGAAATTCAGTGTTGAAATGCTCGTTAAAATGTCTGAAAAATCTGGGCAAACCCGCTGTTCCAAGCTACACGGTAGCGCTACACGGTGGTGATTTTCTCGGTCACCGTGTAGCTACCTACCGTGTAGCCGATTATTGACCTAAAACTCCCGGTTACATGGTGTGATTTACTCGGTCCCGTGTACCAGGTTAATCGGGTACACGGTACCGTGTACCCGGTCAGAACACGGTACCGTGTACCCGGTTAACCGGCTACACGGTACCGTGTAGCCGGTCAGAACAGTTTTTTTTTTTTTTTTTTTTTTTTTGATTTTGAGTTTTTTTTATTTAATTGAATGTAATATTTATTTATTTAACTTCATTTTTGAAGGAGGGCTTCAAGTGGAGAAAAATAGATATGGATATGCTAAGCGGATTACCAGATGAGATCCTGCATCATGTCCTCTCTTTCCTGCCGACGAACCTCTCCGTGCGCACCAGCGTTCTCGCGAGACGTTGGAGGTTTTTGTGGGCCCTCGTCCCAAATTTAGAGTTTCGCCGCTCTACGCATTTGGACATCATAGACAGGGTTGTATCGATGCACGAAGCGAAACCCCTGAATACTTTTAGCCTCTCCAATGTGGAGGGCAGCTCGTATCGACTGGAGACATTGATTATCCACGCCCTCAAGCGCAGCGTCCGAAATATGTACCTTGATTTCGGTGATATAGACTACAAGGAGTATATCGCGTGCGGTTTGCCAGGAATTCTCTTCATGTGCAAGACTCTCGTCGACTTGAAGCTCAATAACTGTGGAGTGATCCCCTCTAGTGGGGAGGTGTTTATGCCTTGCCTCAAGAAGCTTGATCTCAGTAATGTCGATTATGAGGATAAGGATTCCCTCCCTCACTTGCTTTCTGGTTGTCCTGTGATTGAGGAGCTGATCATCGATGATTTCTTTAGGGAGGAAGAAACGAACTTGGGCTGCTTTATTGTATCTTCACCCACAATAAAAAAGCTGAACATTGATTTCTCCTCGAGTCGCGAACAATACTATGATGAGATGTTGATAATAAATCTTCCCGCCCTCGTATATCTTAAGGTGAGTGGTTGTTATTTGGAGTATGCCAAAAGTTCGATGAAGACCATGTCCTCCTTAATTGAAGCGGATATTAAGTTGAATGGACATTGGCATGATTGTCACATCGATTGCATCGAGCATGACTGTTCGAGAGCATTTCTTAGTTCTCTTTGCCATGTAAGGTACCTAAACATCACAAGCTATGGACAAGAGAAGGTGCGTTTTGATTTTTTAATTGTTCTAATTTTTTTTCATACTTAATTATACCCTGTTTAATTATACCCTGTTTGTGGTTTTAAATATGATTTTTTTGCAGCTGGTTGACATTGTAGGAACGAGTTCAATGCCAAAGTTTGTTAATTTAACCAAACTCGTACTTAATATGAACGCTCAGTGGCATTTTATTGCTAAGTTCCTCGAAGTTGCTGATAATCTTGAAGATCTTATTGTGAGTGAAGTTAGCTTTTGCAATTTATCTTTTTACATATTCTGCAACTCTATATATATTTTTTTTATTTGCATCCTTGTTTTTTTCATCAGATTCGCTCGACCTTGATGCCCTATAGAGAGCCGGAACGAGTGCCTTCGTGCATCTTATTTCATCTAAGGACTGTTAGAATTGAAAAATTCGGTTTGTATGATGATAGCGGTTTTGACATGGTGAGATATATTTTGAGGAATGCTCAAGTACTTGAGAGGATGGACATAGACGGATTCCCCCGTTATAGTTCCTCTGACAAGGAAAAGCTTGATGCGCACCAAAGAATCTCATTGTTTGAGCGAGGATCCAAGTCATGCCAGATTTCCTTCAACTCGTAGATATGTAGGCCGAAAAATCTCATTGCTTTGTATTTTGTACGTTTTTGGATTGATTTGGTATCTTTTCGGATTGATTTGGTTTTTATTTGACTTGATTTATGTGTGTTTTGATTGATTTCGGTGAAATATGTGTGTTTTGATTGATTTTGGTGAAATAGGTGTTTGTTTTGACTGATTTAGGCGAAAAGCAGGTGAAAAAACGGGGTCTGCACTCTGCTACACGGTGGAACCGACTACACGGTCACGTGTACCGGCTACACGGTCACGGTAACAGTGACCGTGTAGCTCGATTTATTAAAAAAAATCCGGTAACACGGCTTATACCGGTAACACGGTTATCCGGTTAAAAAAAAAAAAAAAAGGGGCTCTTAAGATTCGAACCCCTGACCTGTTGCTTTAAACGCAATTTTTCAAATGGGGCGTTACCAGTTGAACTAGAACTCTACACTGAACTTATTTAGCAAAATGTTATATATTAACCTTAAGAATAACTTATAAAATCGACCCGCCCTTCTCCCGAAAACCTATTTCCAACCTGTTTTTTCACATATTTCACATTCACAAGATAAACAAACTCCAAAAACAAGCACAATAGTCTAAAACAAGCACAATAACCTAAAAGACACCAAATATCCAAAATCCAACGAGAATAGACGAAAATAAAACAATCCAAGTCTCAAATATTTGTAAAACACCGATAAATCAACCAAACCCAATTTAGATCTCTGACTCCGTGCTCATTGGACATTTTGTTCTCGTGTGTCCCTCGTTTCTGCAGATGCTGCACTTCTTCTTCTGTCTTCTTCGGCTCGACTCTTGCGTTCCCGTCTCTTCTGCAGGGACATTTAAATCAACAGTCTCGGGTGGGATAAAAACCGTGCACTTCCGCATGTTGTGACCTACGCCCTTACATCTCGAACACACCTGCACACGACGACACGATATTAGGTCCAAGTCTGGACACGACATCCTACGTGGTGTAATGATATTAATTGTACAAACCTTCCTACGTGGTGTAGAGCTCTCAACTGCGGAACGAGCACGAGACATCCTCGGACGTCCAGCCTGTCTAACCGCTACCGGAGGAAGAACTACGGATGAAGCCACATCCGGCGGGACCACCCAATCATCATAATGTGGCAACGGCACCACAGGCGTCGCGTACATCTCGACATGACTGCTCATCTTGAAATAGGGGCTCACGAAATCGTACAATGAAAATCTGGCCCGTCTACATAATAACAACAAACAAGTTAGTTGAATCAAATGTTAAAAATTAATTTTAAAGGTAAAATGATATCATACCTTATAGCGGCACAAGCATGACGACACGGTATTAGGTCTAAGTCGAACTCCCGACAATCACACGTGCGATTCGCGATATCCACAAGATAAGACCTGTCATCCTCCTGAACTCTGTATAGGGTATTCGCACTGACCTCCACAACGGTAAAATAACGGCTCAACTCATCCTGACTAGTCAACTTGAGTAATGCCTGTTCGGTGAGCTCATGGTCATTCTGTCTCACATTAGCTGTCCTTCGTTTCTCGTCAAACCATCTCTCAATCATCGCACGAATCGCCTCGAGCATCGCACAGACTGGTAATCTCCGTGGCCATATGATAGCACTGTTGAAAACTTCGGCCGCATTCGATGTCATGAAACCGTATCGTCGTGCGGCACAATGTGACCTCGCCCAGTGCTCAACCCCGATATCAGTAAGGCGCCTATAAGCACCCTGTCTACTAAGAGTCTCCACATTCGCAAAATGCCTTTCAAACTCATCCACCTGATAACTATAGGCAGCACAGTATACAGCTTCGACCACCTTCTGGCCGTACGGTGCTAGATTCTTCGAGAGGTGGTGATAGCACAACGCACGGGTCGCGTGGGGATAGACACTCCGAATAGCATTCGCGATGCTCTTATGCTGGTCGGACACAATGAGGAGATCCTCGTCGTCTGTATCGTAGCAAGCTCTGACGTGCTGGAGAAACCACAACCACTCCTCGTCATTCTCTATCGGACCGATACCAAACGCAAGCGGGAAAATATTCTCATTCCCGTCTTTTGTGCAGGCGACAAACAACACACCGGTGTTTTTCCCTTTCAAATGGGTGGCGTCGAGTACTATCACAGGCCTCAGAGTGCCCTTCTCAAAGGCACGAATGCACTGCCCGAGCGCAACAAACATGCGGCAAAACACGCCCTGGTCGGTCGTCTGAATCTGGTACTGAGTCCCGGGATTATGCTCTCTCAGCATGTACAGATATGACGGGAGCCTCTGATACGATCCCTGATAGTCGCCGTACACTATTTCAAGCGCCAGGTTCCTCGCCCGCAGGGCAAAGTTGTAGCTGATGTGAACTCCGTACAATCTCCTCAAATCCTCAACCATATCTTTCGGCTTCAGTTCCCGATTGCCGACTAACTGACGTGCAAAGAAAGTAGCCGCAACCCTGCACGACACCTGTCGATCCGCAGTCCTCCCCAAATTGTTACGGCACGTATGATCCAAGTTCAGCTTCGTAATCCTCCAAAAGGTGTTATCGGAACCCGTGGAACACAATCTGAACGAGCATTTTTCACGCCCCAGCTTGCAAACGAACGTCACCCGTTCAGTGTTCGAGCGATCACTTTTGCACTCTACGTTATTCTCCATGTGATACATCCCCACCATCACCTTCAGATCCCGTTTCTTTCGGAACGTGGCTCCGACTGCCATCTGACCGTAAATCGGTTGGTGTTCGACAGAACGCAACGGAACAGCGGGGTCAAACGTCGGTAGTGGAATGATCCAATTGCGCAGTGGATTATTCTGTGCATTCTGAGAAGCTTCGGTTTGCTCGCCACCTCCCGCATGAGAACTCGAGGACATATTACGGCGCGACATGATCTTTTTAACCACGCCCGGCTGTCTAATCCATTCGGTCCACTCCGTGGTCAACGATACCAAGAGATCGGACTGACGGGCTTCTTCTTCGTCCTCGGAAGTATGTACCTCCTCGTTCTCGTTCTCTGACGGTACGCCCCGATCGCGGTTTTCTCCTCCGATATTCACTTCCGGCGCAGCTCGTTGTCCCTCTACTTCGACGACGAACACAAAGCACTCGGCCCTTTGCTCGTCTAACATGCGGGACACATCTTCGTCACAAAGCATAGGAGCTCGCACGCTTCGCATGTCATAGCCTCGGGTATAACAATACAACATGTAATCGACACTGGGCGGAGGGCGCAAAACCGCACGAATCCGGCTCACGAGAGCGTCGAGTGTAATTTCTTCCCTACGAAAGAAGAGACACATATCTACTCCGTCAACGTAGCCCTCTCGATCCCAACGACCACCGTAACGTACCGTGATTCGTTGATTATTCGACATCTACAATTACAAAAAAGTTGAATTCAGTTAGGGAACCCAAAATATCCATCCAAACGCATAAACAAAGCCATTATTAGACAATTTAAAAAAAAAAATGAAAAAACGGGGTCTGTACACGGTCACTACACGGTCACGTGACCGTGTAGTGGCCTTGCCGTGTTACCGAGAGCACGGTCACTACACGGTCACGTGACCGTGTAGTGGACTTGCCGTGTTACCGAGAGCACGGTGACCGGGTAATACCCGTGTAGTGCGAGCCCGTGTAACCGAGCAACCGGGTAATCTTCATAACTACACGGTGGCTACACGGTCAAGGAAACCCACCGTGTAGCCACCGTGTAGTTATGATTTTTTGCAGAAAATCGAAAAAAAAAAACCAGAATCGACGCGTTTCGACGTACCTTTCGGCCGGCGAACTCGGCTGCCCTTCCCACGTAGATTCAGACGACGATTTTTGTAGAGAGGATATTTGTTTGAGAGAGAATGAAGTTTTGTTTTTTGAAATGGGTTTAGGGTTTGAGGGTTTGAGGTAGGGGAAGATGAGGGCATTCATGCATGCAATAAACACACCACCAACCTCAAATCTGATTTTCGTGGGCCCCACAGTTTTTTTGTTTTGATATTTTGAGTTTTTAAAATGTTTTAAAATCTTTTTTGTATTATTATTTGAGAGAATAAAAAAGTAAGGGTAAAGAGGACTTTTCCAATTGATTTTGTCTAAAATAAATGTACTCTTATGAGGTGTGACAAAATAAATGTACTTTTTATTTTTGTGTTTAAAAAGTTGTATTCCCACTAATAATAATAATAATAGGCTGTGTCAAATTTGTATTAGGAAAATATTGGATTAGGAAGTCTTTTTCAGTATTAATGTGACCAGAAATACAACTTCAAAAAACAAAAAAAAAAAGAGGATTTGGCCGGGCAGTTCCAAAGCAATAACAGTAGACAGTAGTAATTCAAAAGGAAGCTTCAGAAAGACGAGAGCACTTTCTTGGCCCATTTTTGAGCCCGCACACACAATTCCCGAGCACCTCATAATCCTCGTTCCAAAACAAAAGAGACGCCATTTGTGGATTGTCCAAAAGCAGTTTTGAGGTTAGGTATCCAGCAATTGTCCATGTCTGGCGAAGCCGAGCTTGTTTCCCCACCAACCTTCCTGATCTTGTGTCGTAATATTCAGGCCAATGATCGGCCGACAGCCTTTCCTCCGCTAAAGCAACTGCCTTCCTAGCCAACTCGACTCTCCCCATCTTAATGCATGCCAACGTGAACTGAAATGTGATATATGACTGACAGTTTCAAACCCAAAAAAGACAAAATAAAACCTTCATTCATATTATCTTTCAGTAATAGAATTACCTGCCACAGAAGTGTTGGCCATGATCCACCATTGTGATATGACCATGGACTGCACAATCAAAAAAATAACCATTACAACTTGCAAAATTACAAATATCCCTAAGATTATATTGTACAGTATTTTTGATCATATCAATATTGGCCGGCCTTACGTATTCTTGGGGTCGCCTCCTGTGATTATACGCCACTCCTCGCCCTCCAAAGCCGGGTAACAAATTTTCAGCGGCATCCATGAAATGAGGTCATCCCATTTCTCCTCTATCAAATTCAAAATACCCTCATTCTGTTCGGAAGTGCCCAAAGACGACACAACTGACCAAAGATTCCCGAGAGTGAAAAATCTAAAATCCATATGGGCCGGTTGTAAATTGCCGATAAAGTAACCGCCAGAATCAGTAATCCAGTCTGCAAGCCAACCGGGTATCTGATCGGGGTAGATGTTGAACTTATTGGTGGCATCTGTAGAGTATTCTTCGGTCTTGTAACGATAAATCTCATTGACTTTAGTAATGTCTAACCAATAGTACTCCCTGATGTGAAAGGAAAGGGCACTGAGCCGGTTATTGATTGCCACGACAAGGTTTTTGGTTGAGTCATTGACCGTAAGCATCTCACGTGAGCAGCGTAAAGCAGAGTAAAATAAAGCCTACACGTCCCGAGAAAAAAAGTTAATGAACATTAAGTGGTAAAAAAAAAAAAAACGAAAAAACTACTATTTGCTTAAAATTCTCTATTTGAACACAAATGTAAAATGTTTTAGATCATGATGTCAGAAGAGGTTACTCATTTTCAATCATGCAATCACACCGAATGAGATGACACCTAATAATACATTTCAAGTTTTTCAATCATAAATTACAGATAATTAACCCAAAGTACCAGAAGTCTGACTAATTACAAAACACATGATAACTTCCAAAATAATAGAAGAATACCCTCAAGATTTTAATGTCTTTCAATTTAGTAACGATCACTATCAATTATGGCAGAGTGGAAGGGGAATTATGTAAATTTACTCACTTGGATCTCAAGAGGATGGCCATGTATACCCATTCTCCGATCAATCATGCAAGAACCATCAGTGACCAGCAGAGTTGGAAACATGTCAAACCCATCCATTAAACACAGCTTCAGTATCAAGCGTATTCCTGTCTGCACATCCACTCTCTCTTGCAATGTGTAGTCACCCGTGATTTTTCCATAGGCTCTCAATAAAATAATCCACCATAATCCTGTCAAATTCATCAAAATACAGTATTAGGAAACTCAAAAAGTTTACCATGTCTAGTCATCTTTCAAATAAACCTTGGTAAGTAATAGTAATATATATATATATATATATATATATATATATGAAAAATATGTGCAAGGAAATATACCGGAATCAACAGGCGCAACTCGTCCAATAGCTGATTCGCCAAAATCTGGATCTAAAACATCCTCGTACTCCCCATCTCGTCCCTCAACAGGCAGAGTTCTAATTTTGAAACTTGCTGGCATTAAGCCTTGTCCAGGGCTATAGTAGTCTACAGTCTTTTCCCAACTCTAATTCAACATGAAGTGAATTTTAAAGTTATTTTCTATCATTATTATGTGCCCCATGACCACCATTACCAACACCCAATAAAAAAAAAGGAAAAATATAACCATATAAATCTCAACCTTAATATGATTACCTAAGATGACAGTTAGACTAAAATTCAAAAAACAAACACAACTAATCAAAAAATAGAAGCTGTGAAGAACTTATCCTTTCAATTACCTGTAGTTGTAGAGTGTGGAGCAAGAAATTCTTTACTATTTCCCTCTCTCCATTAAGCAAGAAAGCAAGAGCCGACGGAACAAAATCGCGAATAAAGACTTGATCATAATTTAGTGTCTGCTTATCATCAGGCCCATTAGCAGCAGCTACAGTCCCCACAGGGTTCCCACAATAGTTCACAACCGCTGCTTTAAGCAGATCCCAACCCTCTTTCTCAACCCAAGACAAACGGGTCGACTCCGAAGTGTCAATTTTTTCTTTACTTAACCGGTCAATATTTTCATTCACACAATAATTATTTTCTTTCACAACCGAGTCATTTTTGCCTTCATCTATTTTTTCAATGACCAACGGCTTCACACGGAAACCAGCATGTATATATAATTTTTCAAAGTTATTTTCGTTTAAATTGGGGTCGATGGAGTTGGAATGGCTCCTTGTGTTAGATGCTACATTTGCTATTACAGTTCCATATTTACAGCTGATTTCAATCCCCTTAATTGGAGAGAGCCTCAACTGACCCCAACTCGAACCGGAACCACAAAAAATAGTGCGGTTCGAGTCTACTGCACACATGAATCCTAGTTCGTTGGTTGTATGCAAAAAACATGAATAAACATGATTGAGAGCGGTACCTTTTAGAACTGGGCATCCTAAAAAGGATGAATTTCTAAATACAATGCAATAGGGTTTAATACCGGAAGTTCCAAAATAGCTCCGAGTATTCATTTTCGAAAATAGCTATGAATTGATTTTGCAGCTAACTAATCTCAGTCTCAATATACTTTAATATGCTATTGAGATCATAAAAATGGAATTAAAATAAAGTATGAACAGATCTCTGTTGTGTTAATTTTGGGTAAAACTAAATGTCTCCAAATTAATTAACAGATACGGAGGGATCATATACCCTAAACCGTAAATCAATTAAACACAAATTGCAGGATACTTAGTACTTAGTATAAGAGAAAAAGGGACTTACAGTGTAGAATAGGTGACGAAAACGACGGGGGCGGCTCACTGAGGGGGTTTATATGTAGAATAGATACAGAAAGAAGGTTCACCGAATCAATGCGTAAAAACAAAATCGGAGAAATGTTTTTTTTTTACATAGAAATTTCCATTTTGACCTCACACGTGCTTTTAGATTTTGACGATTTTTTATTTTATAATTTACATCAGTTGTCAAAGGAACGGATGTTAATTTTATAATGTTTAGCATCGGTTATATTGCAACAGCTGTTAACAGGTCGGATTTTACATCGGTTAATAGGATTTTTATTTTATAATTTACATCATTTGTCAAAAGAACCGATGTTACTTCCATAATTCTTGGCATCCGTTATTCTACAACCGCTATTAACATGGAAGATTTTACATCGATTTAATTGATACTTTTAATTACTTATCTACATGGGTTGCAAAAGGATACGATGTTAATACTAGGCTTTTTGGCATCTGTTATTGCGAAACCGCTGTTGACAGGTAATATTTTACATCGGTTATGCACATGTAATTTTCATTGGATAATTGACATCGGTTGCAAGAGAAACTGATGTTATAGCATAATATTTGGCATCGGATATTCGGAAACCGCCGTTAACAACAAAGAATTTACATCGGTTCATTAAATGGTATCTTTATATTATTATTTAAATCAGTTGTGAAAGAACCGATGTTAATCCTATCGTGTTTGACATCGGTGATTGAAAAACCGATGTAATAATATAATATTTTGCATATGTTAACTCATATTTTATTTTATAACATCGGGTGTTAATACGACTGATGTTAATAATGTAATATTTGGTATCAGTGACTAAAAACTGCTGTTAACAATCTGATTTTTTATTTTGTAGTGATGTTAATACTATATAGTATTTTGTATCATATTTTTATTTTGTAGTTTACATCGGTTGTTACCGAAACCGATGTTAATACTATAATATTTAACATCAATTATATTACATTCGATGTTAACAAGTCTGATTTTACACTGTTAGTTTAATTGAGGTAAATGATATCTATCTACATCGAAATTGATCATAACCTATGTAAGAAAAGCAAAAGCTAGTTGACTTGTACGTGAGTGTACAACTCTTTGACTTGTATGTTAAGTCCACTAAGTCCACAATGAGCTAGTTTTTGTTCGAACGATTAGAACTTAGAATGCATTAATTTGCACTAAATTGGATTAACTTCTTAGGACATCTTCCAGTGGCTTCTCCGGGAGACACGCGTCACATATATAATTACTTAAAAGAGATTTTAGGGTATGGGAACGAACCAAGTGACTCGCGAGCTGCTCGAGTCAACGCTCAACTCGAGCTATAGAGCTACTCGTTACACTCAACGAGCCGAGTTTGAGCATTGTTTTTGAGGTGTCGAGCGGCTCGCGGTTATATATACTTAAGCTCTAGCGAGCCACTCGAAATATAGGAAATTTACAAATATACCCCCACACTATATACTTAAGCAACTGAATTAACAAAAAAACTCTTTATTCAATAAAAAAAAAAAACTGTCATGAAACGTGAATGAAACAAAAATATAAATAGTTTAAGAAACCCTTATTTTATGGACTTTAGTAAACGAGAAATAACAAGAAATAAAATACGTAATTAAATCTTGGACTTAAACACACAGTCGTGGACTTTCAAATACGTACGACAACGATGCCGTAACCACATCATTCTACCCCACCGAAAGAAAATTCGACCTTGAACCCAAAGCTTCATAATCAACATCTTTATTATCCACAATATAAGAAATCAAGTGCTTCACATTAAAAACCTAAGTCGTCCATGAGTAAGGCGCGGGGACGTGCTCGCGGTCAAGCCGCAAGACGGTAACCCGTTTCGCCGCATGCAAAGCACAAGATGGTGACCCTCCTAGAGCAGGGGTAAAAGTCGTGGACAGTATACGACGCGGTGAATGGTTTTCGAGTAGGATCGCGCGTTGGTGAGCTTTTGACATGGTGGACGTAGACAACAAGGTGATGGTGTTCGCAGACGCTGTGACTGGTTTTCGAATAGGATCGCGCGTTGGTGAGCTTCTGACATGGTGGACGTAGACAACAAGGTGATGGTGCTCGCAGATATATCACGAGACGAGTTGAGGCAATATAGGTATTTGTAAAATTCTTCCTTGTATGCATTGACAGTGCGAGTACTTTGGCAGAGATTGAGTAACCTTTGAAAGATAGTACTCTCAAAGTTGTACGTTCTATATGCTTATAGAATTGAGATAATAGCATTACAAGGTAATTGATCTCTATAATTATTCTAGTGAAAAAAATTGCAGCGGTAAAGTGGACGTAGCCTTCGTTAATGGGTGAACCACTATAATTCGTTTTTTTTTTTTTTATTTCGCGTATTTTTCGTTTGTGTTTCGTATTTTGTTTTTCAGGCGGGATTCAGACGCGAATTAGCTAACAACTGGTATTAGAGCGCTAGGTTGTAGCGATCGTGAAAAGCATGTTGAAGAACACGACTTCCTTCGGGGTGACAAAATTTGACAGAAATAACTACAGATATTGGCGAATGCAAATCGAAGACTACCTTTATAGGAAAAGGCTCGGACTTCCATTAAAGGGTAGACCGGAGAAGATGACTGATGACGAGAAATGGGAAAGCCTCGACAAGCAAGTGTTAGGGTTGATACATTTATCACTATCGATGAACGTATCACACAATCTGTGCGAAATACCCGCAACCAAGGGCTTGATGACAACCCTCTTGAATATGTACGAGCAACCCTCTGCGAACAACAAGGTGTACCTCATGAAGCAGTTGTTCAATTTGAAGATGGAAGAGAACACGGTCGCGGCTACTCGTGTGAAAGAGTTGAACTCCATCTTGACCAAGCTGAAATCGGTCGGATTGAACTTTGACGATGAGGTATACGCTTTAATCTTGCTTGCATCTTTACCGGATCACCGATCGATTCCTGGGTGATGGACTCAGGGGCTTCTTTCCATACTACTGCACAGCGAGAGGTAATGATGAATTATATCTCGAGTTACTATGGAAATGTATTTCTTGCAGATGACGAGCCACTTGATGTAGTCGGGATGAGAGATATCAACCTGTAGGTGTCAAATGGACAAACTTGGAAGATCATCAAGGTTAGACATGTGCCGGAGTTGATGAGGAACCTGGTTTCGGTGGGCCAGCTGGATAGTGATGGTCACCGGGTGTCATTTGGAGATGGTTCGTGGAAGGTGTCGAGGAACGCCATGACTATCGCTCGAGGTCAGAAGACGGGTACACTTTACATGACGACGAGCGTGAAGTACTCGACTGGTGTAGTTGATAACACCCAAAAGACCAAATTATGGAATTGCAGGCTGAGGCACATGAGTGAGAAAGGGATGAAGATCATGGCAAAGAACGGAATGCTTCCTGAACTCAAAGCAATTGAGTCTCATGTGTGCGAGAGCTGCATTCTTAGAAAACAGAAACGTGTGAGTTTTCGAAAGACGAAAGGGAGCCCAAAGCGGAGAAGTTTAAACTAGTACACACAGATGTTTGGGGACCATCTCCCGTCGCCTCACTTGGAGGGTCACTCTACTATGTTCCCTTCATTGATGACTCCACAAGGAAGATATGTGTTTACTTCATGAAAAATAAGAGCGACGTGTTCTCTGTTTCCAGAAAAAAATGAAAAGTCGAGGTGATGTGTTTGGGGTTCGACAACGGAGGTGAGTACGTTGACGCCGACTTCATAAAATTTTGTTTCGAGAATGAGATCAAGATGGTGAAGACTATTCTGGGGACTCCACAACAAAACAGAATAGCGAAGCGGATGAACATGACCTTGAATGAGAAAGCTCGGAGTATGCGGTTGCATTCGGGGATGCCCAAGATGTTTTGGCGGATGCCATTAATATGGTTGCTCATTTAATCAATAGAGCATCGTCGGTTCCTTTGGAATATCGGATTCTTGAAGATGTTTAGAGTGGGAAGAAGCTGAATATGTCATACTTGCGGGTGTTCGGGAGTCTAGCTTATGTACATGTTGACGCTGCTGCTCGGAGCAAGCTTGATCCTAAATCCAAGAAGTGTTACTTCATTGGATATGGCGGCACGGAGTTCGGGTACCAATTTTGGGATGCAGAAAATCATAAGGTAATCCGAAGCAGAGATGTGATCTTCAACGAGACGGTCTTGTACAAGAGTAAAGACGAGGTGGTTGAAGAAATCATCGATCCCGTGAGAGACACGGAGGAGGTTCCGGTGGAGTTCGAGGAGACCGAGAGGATTGTAGGGGGTGACACGAGCATCGATGATGAGCAACATAGCAAGATGAGAATGCTCAACCCAATGTCAATCCGGTGACACCGCAACTGAGGAGGTCAGTCATGAAAGAAGAGATGAGCTCATTGATGTCGAATCACACTTGGGATCTAGCCGAGCTTCTAAAGAAGAAAAAGGAAGAACACGGTGGAAGCGTTCGATACAAAGCAAGATTGATGGTGAAGGGCTTCCAGCAGGATGAATGGACTGTTTACACAGAGATATTTGCTCCAGTATTCAAGATGGTAACCATTCAGGTGGTGCTTAACTTGGTGGAAAAGGAGAGTTTACATCTTCAGCAGATGGATGTAAAGACAAAGTTTCTTCACGGGGATCTAGATAAAGAAATCTACATAAAGCAACCAGAAGGTTTTGAAGTCTGAGGGTAGGAGAAGCTTGTGTGTAAGATTCAGAAGAGCTTGTATGGTTTGAAGCAAGATCCAATTAAGGCGGTGGTACAAGAAGTTCGACATTTTCATGAATCAGATCGAATTTTCTAGGTGCGAGGCGGACCACTGCTGATACTTCAAGAATCTCGGAGGTACCTACATAATTTTTCTTCTTTATGTAGATGACATGCTGATAGTCGGGACGAACTTGATGGAGATCGACAAACTCAAGAAGAGTCTATCGAGGATGTTCTTTATGAAGGATTTATGTGCTGCCAAACAAATCCTGAGAATGAGAATCACGAGGAGTAAGGATGTTCTTGAGTTGTCTCAAGAGGAGTGTCTGAAGAAGGTATTGGCGAGGTTTAGCATGGAGGATGCAAAACCCGTGGGCACTCCTTTGGCTAGTCACTTCCGTTTGTCAAATGCGGACTCGCCGGTGAGCGAGGATGAGTTGAAGAATATGGATAAGATCTCTTACGTCTCTCCCATTGGGAGCCTTATGTATGCCATGATGTGCACGAGGCCTGACATGCAATGGGAGTGGTCAGTCGATTTATGAGTAATCCGGAGAAGCAACACCGGGAAGCCGTGAAGTGGATATATCGATATTTGAGAGGGACTTTCGACTTTGCTTTGAGGTTCCAGAAATCGGACATGGGGTAATGTTTCGCACATTTGTGTGCGACTTTTTCTTAAGTTTTATGTATTCGTGTTGGGTTGTTTTACTTCTAGATGTTAGTTTTGTGTGTTTCTAGGCTTTAGAGAGGTTGCCGTTCGAAAAAGAGTCGAGAACGAAGGAAAACGAGTGAAAGAAGAAATCTACGTGTCGCGTAATATTTTCAAAGCGGATTTACGCGCCGCGTAACCTGATCGAAGCCAAACTACGCGCCGCTTACATCCCATTTACGCGTCGCGTAGCCTGATCGATGCAAAACTACGTGCCGCGTACATCCAAACTACGCGCCGCTCCACTTGATCGAACCAAAACATAGATATATTTTCTGTTATGTTAATTTTGGGGAAAATAAAATGTCCCCAAATTAATTAACAGATACGGAGGATCGTATAACCTAAACCCTAAATCGATTAAAGGTAGTAGAGGACACAAATTCAGGATACTTCATATAAATGAAAAAGGGACTTACAGTGTAGAACAGGTGACGACAACGACGGTGTAGAACAGGTGACGACAACGACGGAGGCGACGTGATAGAGTGAATATGAAATCACCGATGAATGGTGAGTATGACAATACTCTTATTTATAGTTACAACGAAATCCCATAATTAAGGGAAGAATATACGAAAATCAAATAACATATACTAAACTAAATATAAAAGATATACTTTCCTTAACACCCCCCGTCAAGCGATGCGTGGGTTGAAGACAAACGCGATGCTTGGTAAGGAGATGGATACGGCAGCAGCATGACCCACGACGAGCGTTGGCGCTGCGGCAGGAGGAATGAGGGGGATGCTTGTTGGCGTTGCGGTAAGAGGAGCATGCGCAAGCGATGCGACAGGAGGAGAATGCGTTGGCGCTGCGGCAAGAAGAGGTTGCGTTGGCGCTGCGGCAGGGGGAGAGATGAAGATGTGCTGGGGCTGCGGCAAGAGGAGGGAGGAGACTGCGCTGGCCCTGCAACAAGAAAAAGGAGGAGGAGGCTGCGGTACGACGGAGGAGACCAGTCCGACGTACAGACAAAGAACACGACGGAGGAGACCAGTCCGACGTAAAAAGAGAGGAAGCAAAAGAAAGATAAGTGGGCGGAAGATAAAAGAAGAAAAAAGAAAACTAAACTAGGTTTAGAACCAGGTTTAGGACCGGTGCTCTGATACCATGATAGAGTGAATATGAAATCACCGATGAATGGTGAGTATGACAATACTCTTATTTATAGTTACAACGGAATCCCATAATTAAGGGAAGAATATACGAAAATCAAATAACATATACTAAACTAAATATAAAAGATATACTTTCCTTAACACGACGGCTCGGTGAGGGGTTTAACGAATCGAAGCGGAGAAATGTCTTTTTTTTTTTAAATACAAAATTCCATTTTTGACCTCACGTGTTTTCTGATGCCGCTGCTGGTCGTCGGTGATCCGGACGGGCAGGCCATCAGAATACCGGTCGATATGGACGATGCTGTAGAGAGTAAATTTTTTGTAAACTATCGATGACCCGCGTAAAACTCACAATTCCGTTAAAAGATTACCCAGAAAAAATTTACCTTAACAAAAAGTCAAAAAAATCGACGTGACCATTAGAGAGAGATGGCCCATTGACTACCCATTTCCCATTGCGAATATGATTGACTAGAAATACAATAATTAAATTCTCTTTGATATTCATCGAAGTAATTAATAACTATAATCCATGGATCTCTATTTATTAATTAATCAATCTAGTGCATGCACAACAAATCAAGTTTTATTGCTTCGCCGCCTCCTCGATTGTTTGCTTGTATAATTCCTTGTACTACTACTATAACTAATTTATATTGTAGTATATGATTAATTAAATTAAAGATCAATTTGAAGAACCCACTAATTACCACAAACAGTAATTAATTAAGAGGGTTGACTAGCATCGGCCATATATTTGACAATGTTTGATTTTACTATTACTTATAAAAAAAATAAGAGTGTACATACGTGTTCACACAATTAATTTATAATAAATTCATGAATTCAATGAAAATAACTCAACAATTGGTTTGTTAGTAGACGAAGACCTTCTGGATGGTTGACTTGTATGTGAAGTCAACTAAGTCCGTCCACAAGGAGTTTTTGTTGACACGAGAAAGTAAAGGCAGAAGAAATTTGCACTTAGTAATTGGATTAATTTCTTAGGACAACTTCACGGTGGCTTATAAAGTAAAATAAGATTGATCGAGCTACTCACTACTTAATTAGTACTAGTAGTAGTATAATTTAATTAATTAAACTGAAAACATTCAAAATTAATGAATACAGTAGAGTACATTAATATAATACAGTATATAGTCGATCTGATGATCCACGTACCCGTTAATTAACTTCCGCATGCAATAGAGATCGACTATATGACTACTAGCTAATCTAGCTAGTTACTACTTAATTACTTAATTAATTCATCCATAATCTAGCTAGCTGCATAATGTACGTGTTTTATTAATTAAACACGTATAGTTACAATATTACACAGTACATTTTGTATATAGTACGTAAGTATAAGGTAGCTGCATGTCGTTGTTGTTGTTAGAACCACATGATGTCATCAATGTTCCACAAACTGCCGCAGTCAACGTCGGAAAAATGATTACTAGTATCCAAGCTCGTCCCCTGTATCTGGTCAAAGCTACATACCACCGATTCATGATCCCCACATATTGATGAGTAAGGCTGCTGCTGCGGCTGATCATAATAATCAAGATTATAACAACAATATTCCTCATGATCATGATTATTACTATAATTATCAATCCCCTGATGTTGATGTTGTTGCTTCATTGTATAATTGTTATAGCTCTCGAAAGACTCGGATGACACAGAATTTTCTGGCTGAGACGACACTACATTAACACTTATTATATTCTGCTGTTCCGATGCTGCGCCAGTGCCACACATAGTAATTGTATTGTTGTCGAAATCATGATCACTACTGATCATAACATGATCGGCAGCAGCAGCAGCAGCAGCTTGGATTCTCTCGACTAGTCTTGGAATCCATAAGTAACGCATGGCGTCCTTGAATTTCTTGCTGTTGACATCACACTTGAGCTGCTTAGCATGCTTTTGGACTCGTGTTCGCCAGTAGTTCTTTATCTCGTTGTCCGTTCTACCCGGTAAATGTTGTGCAATCTTAGACCATCTAATTATTATTAAAAAAAAAATACATAAAAATGATTAAAATATTAATTATGTTACTATACGTACTACTTACTGTAATACTAAAAGATATATATAGTAGTACCTGTTGCCCCATCGCAAATGGAGTTGGAGAATAGTAAGTTGTTCTTGGAGGGTGATATTCCCATGACGAACGTCTGGACGCAGATAATTCAACCATCTCAATCTGCAGCTCTTTCCGCTTCTCTTTAGACCTATATATATGATCATATCATTAATGTTCAGACATATATATGTACGTACGTATATTCAATATATATATTTATAAAATTAATGTTACGTACCTGCACAAGTGGCAAGGGAATTCCATCGGCCTTCGCCGTGACGAGCTATGTAGTTGACGAGGGTAAAGTCTTCTTCAACAGTCCATGGCCCTCTTCGTATTAATTCTTCATCACCTGCAGCAGCAGCAGATTGTTTCATCTTCATGACTTAATGGATGGATATATATATATATATATGGATCGATCGATATTAGTAGTAGATGCAGAGATGACTTATAAGGTACGTACTGCAGGATGCAAGCAGAGGTGTGAATATTGGGGGCTTTATATAGCTGCACCTACCTACACATAATTAATTCATAAACAAAACATTTAGAAAATACTACTCTTCTCATGTCACTTCCTTTTTACAAGAAAATATTAAATTAATTGAAAAAGAAAAAGAAGGTGCTGGTGCCGGCTGATTCAATTCGTTTTAATTTATAAAATGAATTTAATTTAATTCATGCTTATAATTAATTAACTAAATTATAAAATAACTTACATGATTTTATTATATATACTCCGTATATATATAATAGTAATAATATTGCTATATAGTAGTATTTCATTAATTAATTTAATCAACTTCTTGTTTGTTGGCCAATCCAAATTGTCATAGAATGTTTGACGTTGTCAACGTATTCTTACCACAATACAAAATTTTAGTACTAATAATTACTTTTGAATTTGACTTCAAACAATAATTTTAATTAATTGGTACTCCATTTATTAGTACAAAATTCACAACAAGTCATAATCAACAAACCTAAACCCACTCTTTTTTTATTCCAATTAATTAAAGTCTTACATTAATTTCCTTTATGTTTTATGGACAATTACCATGCACAAGACATATTTTAATCAATTTTCATGTTTTTTTTTTGTAAAATCAATTTGATCATGATAAATGGACATTTATACAATATTAAAATATGTCTATTTATATAAAATTGGAGAGAGTATTATTTAACACATTAAAATATAATTTTTTTTTAATTTACTTTAAAAATTCTCTAGCAAGCTTTTAGGTTACCCAAAGAGTGGAAAGAGTAGTACATATGAATGCCATTAATTTTAATTTACAATGATTTTAATTAATTATTATAAATTTAGTAAAGTACAGTGAAATCTCTATAAATTAATAATTCGATACATTAATAACTTTTTTAAACTAATAAAACAGTTTTTATAATTTTAATTAAATTTATTTAGAAAATTTAAAAGGATAATATGGTATTTGCTACTTAACTTATAATTAGAATAAATTATATTATTTAATTCTAAAAAAAACATAAAAAACTTTTCATTTACCAAATTCACCATTCATTTTAATATAGAATTTTATTCTACTTTATCCACAATTATTTTACTTCACTTTAAAAATATATTTTTATCATTTATTTTTTAATTAAAAAAAATAATGATTTTCTTAAACTTATTGCCCATAAAAATATAACATCTATTTATGACCTAATGGAATATTATAGAGTATACAATATTATACTATATACTACTACCTTGTCACACTTTCTTTACAAATACAAAATAGGTATGATCATTGTAATGGAATATTATAGAGTATACAATATTATACTATATACTACTACCTTGTCACACTTTCTTTGCAAATACAAAATAAGTATGATCATTGCATGCACGGATGTAGTAGTATTCTCTTGGCATCAAAATTTCCTTTTTTTATTGAGTTCGGAATATGATTTTTAATAATTAGAATAATGAATGTTGTATCTAGTTCGCTAGTGTTAATTTTTTGTAGGGCTGGAAGTTCGGTTAACCAAAACCGAACCGAATCGAATGACCAGTTAACCGAACCGAAAAATAACAAAAATGACTAACCAAAACCGAACCGAATAATTTATTGGATAACCAATAACCGAACCGATTTTTTCGGTTCGGTTATCGGTTAACCAAAAAACCGATTAAAAAAAGTAAGCTGTTTTTAAAAGGAATATCGTTGAAAACAAAGAAAAGAAAAATCAAAATATAAACAAATTTAAACCAAAATTCAACTTATTCAACCTAACATGCATAAATCCAACAAAATACCAAAAATTCGAAATAAATAAAGAAGTATTGTCATACAATCGTACTTAAGGATATATATATATATATATATATATATATATATATATATATATATATATATATATATATAATATATTTCGGTTATTCGGTTTTTAACAATCGGTTATCGGGTTAACCGATAACCGAATATATGAATTTTTTCTTACCGATAACCGAACCGAAAACTGAATTTCTTATATTTTGTTAACCAAAAAGCGAAATTTTCGGTTCGGTTTCGATTTTAACCGATAACTAAAACCGGAATTCCCACCCCTAATTTTTTGTGATCAATTAATTATTTATAATTATAATTATGTTATGGTTCTACATGACTTTTACTTTTCAGAATAATAATTACTAGTACTAATAAAAACCTCTACTCCCCAAAAACGGACTTGAGGGGAAAAGTAAAAGCATCACCGATCACTATTCACTATAGTCGCATCGAATCATCCACTTCAAATTCTTCCAACACGTTTTTCAAATTAATTTTCCAAATTTCCATTAATACTCTGAATAATGATGAGTGTGTACATTGTTAAAGCGTGACTCCAATCAAAATAAATTAAAACAGAAGAGAACGAAAATTAGTCACCTATGGAGATGGAATAAATCATATGTATTGAGTTTGGATAAGAAGTAAATATTTAAGTTTATTTATAATTAAATAAATCAAATTTTCTTAATTATAAAAATGAATCATATACTTATTTTACTATTTTAAATTCATTGAGTAGTTATTTTTTAACAAAGGTATAATTTTTTATAATATCCTCCATTCTAATTAAAAACATGGACATTCCCTTTTTTATAATAAAATTAAAATTTTATTATCTTTTTTCATGAATTGAAAAAATTAATGAAAATTTATTTGTAATTACTAAAACTACAATTACATTTTTCTTAAATATTTCATGAATTGCGCGTAATTTCTCATCGTAATTTCTCATCATGCGTGCATGAGATCAATTTAATAATATAATTATATTCTTTAAAAAATTTAGAATCATATTAAGAGAAGAATTTTTATTACTAATTATTTTCAATTTAATAAGTTTGATACACCTATAAATTATAAATTAAGGTTTTTCATAAATGAAAATCATAATACTACTCTCTCCATCTCTTTAAAGAGTGAGATTGCACGTAGAATAAAAAATAATAATTTTTTGAATTTTTGAAAATCATAATACTACTCTCTCCATCTCTTTAAAGAGTGAAAATATTAATTTTTTTGTATTAATAATTAAAAATACACATATTATTTTTATTGAATTTTTTAATTTACATTTCTTTGTATTATTATGTAATTTATTTTATAATTTATTTTTGTGACACATGTTTAATTTTATGTTTTATTGTGTATTATAATATGAATGTTTTTCTTATTATTGAATTATTTTACTTCAATTTATACTTTAATGTACATTATAAGTATTAATCAAAAAACTAAAATTAAATAATATAAAATAATATATTATATAATCTTGAGCAAAAGATAAAATATAAAAAAATTACTATTACTTTAAAAATATAGCTAAAATTTACAAAATAACCGTAAATTTAAAAATTACACAATAATATTTTTTTAAATAAATATTGAATGATTATTTAAAATTTTGGACAATTTAAATATTAAAATTATGATAATAATTATTAAATATTAATTTTTTATTAAAATAAAACTTAAATTGATATTAAAAAATATTTTATTATTATGATAATATTAAATTTTCAGCTCGATGGGCTAGCTCGAAACCAAAGATTTTAGGGTTAGGGTTACAAATTCATTGCTAAAAAAATTTCAGCCCGAACAACTCGAACTGAAGTAGTCTGATAACCGAATGGATTGGACCAAAATCGAGCGGGTTGACCCGATTGACATCTCTAGCAATTTGAGTTGGAGACAAATTTGAGTTCTACTATTCACAATAGTCAATTTAAGTTTAAAAATAAGGGATAATTGTAGGCTAGTAGCTGACATATAGACACTTTTGTACTTTGGTTACTCACCTTGCAATCTGTACACCCGACTAGCTGAACTATGACGAAATTGCATTTTCATTTGAAAAGGGACGGTTCCGGCCACTCGTGACATGCACGTGACCTCTCATTTTTTTATCAGCTGATGGAGGGTATATTCGACATTTCCCCAAATTAATAAATCTGAATAATTGAAAATGAAAAAATGGTTAATATCGAAACTCGTCTCCCCCATCTCCCTTATTCATTCTTACACATTCAAAACCAGAAAAACCGAAGCTTCTCCCAAATTCAATTTCAAAAATCCCCAGCTCTCTCCAAAATATCCATGCAAGAACCCTAATTTCTACTAACCCGAACTCGAAATCTTGCAAGAACCCTAATTTGTGCTAAACCTAAATCGATTCCGCCCAATTTCAATTTTCCAGAAACCCTAAATTCTTAATTTCGAATCAATTCTCACTGTAGCTCGTTTTCTGAATAATGTCGTGGCAAGTGAGGAAAGATTCGGTGGTTTACTATGCTGGGCAGCTCTTGGTTGAGTACGAAGGTCTAGTAGATGTCTGCACTATCATTCTCCACCATTCGGGACGTTTCTTGTTGGAGCCAGGTAAGAAAACTTATGTTGGTGGGAAGGTAGATTACATTGACTATGTTGAAGCTGAGCAAGTGACAAAGGAAGATTTGAAGCTCATGGCAGCTTTTCTTGGTTTAGAGGGGCCTCTAAAATTTTATGTAAGTATGAATGGGTGTTGCAACTGTGATGGCCTAGAGTATGTGAGCAGTGATTTCAATGCTGGCCCTTTAATATCTGCTGTTATTAGCAAAGATCTAACTGTGACAATATTTTTTGATCATCATGGTTTGGAGAGCTCTGATATTGTGTGGCATCCTACTGAGAGTGCTGATAATGGGTCTGATGCTGTTGATATGAATGTGGATGGTGTTGGGGTGGATGGGCCTGTTGCTGGTGAGATTGGTGATGATCTGGATGATATAATTGATCAGTTTACTTGTGGTGATGAGGAGGAGTTGGTTCAGCCTAATAATGAGGCTAATGAACAAAGTGGTGAGGATCTTGTGAAAGCTGCAATGGTGAAACTTGTTGATGAGGTTATAGAAGACGAGGACAGTGATGGAGAAATATCAATTGGAGAAGACTCTGAGTTGTCAGATTATGAGGTTGACAGTGACTTTGAGTATGAGAAAGACAATGAGGATTTCTCTAAGTTTGTAGATTCTGAAGATGAATGTGTCAAGAAGGCAGATGTGAAGGGGAAAAGACCAGTAACAAGGAGCCAAGGTGAAGGATGTTCAAATGATAAACATGATGTGAAGTCAGAAATGAAAAAGGGAAAAGAAGCTGTGAATTCAGGTCAGAAGAAACCCAGGTTGTTTAAAGTGTTCAATGAGAAGGTTGATATGGAGAATGTGCAACTCTATGTTGGACTGTGCTTCAAGGATATACCCACCTGCAGGCTGGCTGTGAGACAATATGCAATTGAGCATGACAGATCCTTGTGCTTTCCATGCAACAACCTGTACAAAGTTCAAGCCAAGTGTAAGCAAGCAGGTTGTCCATGGTATTTTTATGCATCCAGAGTGCCTAAATGTGACACTGTTGTAGTGAAGACTCTGCAGGATGAGCACACATGTGTGAGGAAAGAAAGGGTTACTCAAGCCATTTCAAAATACTTATCTAGTAGATGTTTGCAGAAGCTGAAATCTGATCCATCTTGCCCTGTGAAGTCAATTAATGATTGAAATCATTCAAGCTGAGGTTGGATGCATTTTCACAAAATGGCAGATGTACAGGGTTAAGAAAAATGTGGCCAAGATGGGTGATGGAGATGATATAGCACAGTTCAGAGACTTGTACAAGTATGCAGCTGAAGTGTTCAGGAGTAATCCAAATACCACTTTCAGAATCAAGTCCAAAGCTCTACCTGATGAGGCTATCTTTCAGAGGCTCTACATATGCTGGAATGCATTAAAGCTTGGAATGACAACTGGTAGCAGGAGGGTTATCTGCTTGGATGGGTGCCACTTGAAAAATCAGTATGGAGGAGTGCTTCTGAGTGCAGTAGGAATTGATGGCAATAATGGTATGTATCCTATTGCTTATGCAGTTGTGGAGAAAGAGAAATACAGTAGATGGCTCTGGTTTCTGGAGATGTTAGTGGATGATTTGAACATAACTAAGTCCAGTTCATATTTATGGACAATTATGAGTGACAAACAGAAGGGACTCGTTGATGCAGTGACAAAGATGCTTCCTTACTGTGATCATAGGTTTTTTCTTAGACATTTGGTTGCCAACTTCAAACTGGTGCATAAGGGGTTAGGTTTGGAGAATCTGATTTGGAAACCTGCAAGATGTACTAGAGTTGTTGACTTTGAATCCACAATGGAAGAGGTCAAGAAGGCAGATGTGGCTGCTTTTGAATGGCTGTCAAAGAAGAGTCCCAACCACTACTCACTTCAACACATTGAACAACACTGCCATTATATCCAACAACATGTCTGAAAGTTTCAATGCTATGATTGGGGCAGCTAGGAGCAAAGGCATTATATATATGTTGGAGGAAATCAGGAAGATGATAATGAAGAGCATTGGAGTGAAGAAGCAGGATATGGAGAGGTGCTCTGGACTCCTATGCCCTAATATCCAAAAACTTCTTGGTAAACACAAGAGAAAGACATAAGACTGGGCAGCTAACTGGAATGGCCAACATGAATTTGAGGTGACTGGTCCTTGTGAGAAGTCTTTTTATGTCCATCTTGGAGACAGGATTTGTAGTTGCAGGAAGTGGCAACTCACTGGTATCCCTTGCCCTCATGTGATAACATGCTTTAATCACATGAGGTACAGGGCAGAGGATTATGTGGCTACATGTTACACCAGAGAAACTTACCTGAAGGTGTACAACAATTACATGACTCCCATGTATGGCAGAGATGAATGGCCTGCAACTTCTCAACTGAACATGCCTCCTCTAGTACCTCCAGTTGTCTCTAAGATGCCTGGAAAGCCAAAGAAGCATAGTAGGAAGAAGGAGCCTGGAGAGTTAATTGGCACTGTGACAAATGGAAAAATGTCAAGGAGAGGTATTGTAATGAGTTGCACTCTGTGCAAAAAAGAAGGCCATAACAGGAGGGGTTGTCCACTGAACAAAGGCAGAGTTCAAAGGGAGGTTGGGTTGGGCATTCCATCTGCTAACACTGATTCACAAGTAAGTATTTTATTAGTGCTTTCAAGTCATTTAATGATTTATGATCAATTTTTTATGATTTATGGTCCATTTGTAATGGTTTTTGATTTTTTTTGTCTTCCAAGGAAAATGTTAATGACAGTTCTGCTCCTATGGAGTTCAACACATCTCAGGCTACTACAACTCAGGATACTACATCTCAGGCTGCTACATCACAGGCTACTACATCTCAGGCTACTACAACTCAAGCTACTGGAGTGAGAAAAAGCCCAAGATTGAAGTCAACTCAGCCTCCAGTGAGAAGTAGCCAAAGATTGAAGTCAACTCAGGCTAATGGAGTGAGAAGTAGCTCAAGATTGAAGTCTACTTTTCCAACAAAGAATGAAGTGAAAAAGGCCAAGAATAAGGGAAAAGAAGTTGCAAAAGAAGTTCCAGCTGACCCTTCATTGAAAAAACATGTAACTTAGGTATTTTTGTCTTAAGTTACTTAAGTTATATGTTTCTAAAATCTATATTTGCTCATGTTTTTTTGCAGTCCAAAGAGAATCTCACTGAAGCTCCTGCTCCCATTGAACCAAAGAGAAAGGAACTTGCTGCTGAACCAAAGAGAAATGAACCAGTTCTAAGTGCTTTTGAGCTAGGGAAGAGGTCTGTTGAAAGTTATTTTGAGCAAATGTCCAAGGGTACAAATGTCCTCCAGAGGCATCCTGTAAACACACATTTCATTTTCACAACCACTGTTTTCAACTCAACCTGCAGTTCCAGCTTAACCTGCAGTTCAAAGTCAGCCTGAAGTGCCAACCTTCACAGCTTCACCAATGAAGGTGATGAAGGACCTCCTAAATGCATACAATAGTGATGATAATTTCCTTTGGAAACTCTTGATCAGTTGATGTTTTGTGTAATGAATGTTAATGTCTTGGTTTGAGAACATTGTTGTATCCTGTATGTCTTTGTTGTTTTAATTTGGTGCTTCTGTGAACAAGTTAGTGATTTGGTATGTGTATCTGTTGCTATTGTGAACAAGTTATTTTGTGAACAGGTTATTGTGTCATGTATTGTGTCATGATATTGTGAACAAGTTACCGTATATTGTGACCAGATTATGTCATGTGTATTGTGTTTGGTTATGTCATGTGTATTGTGAATAAATCACATTACATAACACTGTCTCTAAGAAAATCACATTACATAACACTGTCTCAAAGAAAATCACATTACATAAACCAACCATACATCAACAACAATCTTAAGATTTAAAAACATAAATCAAAATCACCACACATCCAACAACAAAAGTAATCTGCATTTTCAAAATTGTTTTCTTCATCTCCAAAGTCTTCAACTCCAGCATCTTCAAAGCTGATTCTTACGAATTTATGTTCCTAAGCAGCCCAGGTATGATTTGAGAGCATCTTTCACAAACAGGTGAGTCGACCCAAATAAACTTCTTGCAACCCCCCAAATTCTGCAAAATTAGGGTTTCCCCAAAAACCAGAAAATTAGGGTTCGATTCTCAGATTTCAAATCGATAAAATTGGGAGATTCAAGGAGAATGAAGTTCAATTATTTACTAAGAACATGTTATTGATTACTTACCCGATCTTTTTCGCATGCCAAGAACCTCCTTCCCGGATTCGCGTCGGACCATGACGTTTTTCTCACCAACGGATTCCCGCACATACAAAGCTCTTCCATGGAGATTTGATTTGGGGACGAATTTCTGGACATCCTGTGATAAGGATTTAGGGACGAATTGTTGAAATTAGGGTTAGAGTTTTTTTGTGTTCTTCCCTGATTTATGATTTGGGATATTTTGAAGACATTTGCCCATTTCAGTTTAATATATAACATTGTATAAATTGAAAAATGACTCCAGGGTTAGTAATGTAATTTGCCTCTTCAATCTAAGCAAAACGCGACATCTGGAATAGCAGGTCACGTGCATGTCACGTGTGGCCGAAAACCGCCCCTTTTCAAATGAAAATGCAATTTCATCATAGTTCAGCTAGTCGGTGTACAAATTGCAAGGTGAGTAACCAAAGTACAAAAGTGCCTATAGATCAGCTACTAGCCTACAATTATCCCTAAAAATAATCCCATTGGAAGTAATTTTGGACTCCAAATAAAATTTGAATCAAATTGTAAATTTAAAGACCATTGGAGATAGTCTAACTAAAAAAGCTGATGACTAATTCATTAGAATTAAAGTCGACCTCAAATTGAATTGAAGTTAATAAAATAATAAAAGTAAATGCAATTTTTATTATAAAGTTTGGATTCCTTGGAGCAAACAAGGACAAAGGTCTTCTTCAATTTCAAAAAAGATGGCATGCACTACTCATTTTTTGAGGGTTTGGGACTTTTTGACTTTTTCTACAATTTGTATAATATTGACCCATCAAAGTAAAAAGCATGTTGCCAATATATAATTATGATAAAAATTATAATTATATATCAAATTTACATTGAAAGAAATTATCTTAAAAATAATACTCTTCTATAGCTTAGCTTTAAAATAGAATTTTATATTTGGCTCGTGATACTCTTTCCTCTTGAAGTCTATAGCTTAGCATTAAAATATAATTTTATATTTGGCTCGTGATACTCATTCCTCTTGAAGTAGCCTCATGTAATCTATAAGAGAGAAAGATATAGAGAGAAAGAGTTATAAGAAAATTATGGAGGAAGTTAAATTAGGAGAAGTGAAGCACATGCAGCTTGCAAAGTTCAAAGAAGACGTTTCAGAGAAACAGATTGAAGAATGCATAAAGCAATTTGCCAATCTTGTTAAGCTCGTTCCTTTGATGAACTCATTCAGATGGTAGGTAGTAGGTACTATTTACAATTTACACCTGTATCAATCAGCAAACCATTTTTATTTCTTTTGCCGCGAGTGCAGGGGCAAGAACGTGAGCCAAGAGAACTTGCATCAGGGTTTTACACATGTGTTTGAATCCACATTCGAGAGCACTGAGGGCATAACAGAGTACCTTGCTCACCCTGATCATGTCAAATATGGACACGTGTTGCGCCCTCTCTTGGAAAATGTTATCACCTTTGATTACAAACCAACCTCTGTCCAGCTCTGAGCTATATGTTCCGGTTGAAGTTGAACATCAAATAAATAAATAACTGCAACTTTATTGCAATTGTTAAAACCCACAAGTCCTCAGCTGGCAGCAAGTAACCCCATGTCTGAGCTTCATGATCATGACTTGTAGCATTCATTCCATCATATGATGTAGAAGCAACATTCAACAACATAGTACTATTATGATGGATACAACAACTACAAGTGGACATAGAATATGAAACAGGGGTGGGTGGGTGGGTGGTGGTAATAGCAAATCCAATCCAATAACTCCATGCAATTAATTGAAATATTACCACAAGGCTTCCTTCATTACCAAATGACACAGTTATCTTTCAAAAACAAACCTCAATGCCTAGGATAATTATTCCTGTCATTGAGCTAAACCTCAGGAGTAGAATTTATGATTAAATGTAAATGCATACCACACGTATTGCAGGAGACAAGCACATGTATTCTATCTGCAATAACTTTAATTTTTATTCCCAGAGCTGAAATCACAAATCTTCAGCTGCCAAATAAAGCTCAATTTACACTGCATGTGACTATGTGAGTATGTAGTAGAAGCAGCATTAAACAACATAGTGTTATACTGTTATGATGGTCACAAGTGAATATATGGAGGATATAAAAGAACAAATTTAGTTCAATTACTCGATCAAAGTGCATGAACTGAGAAAACTTATGAAAAAATAAAAAACACAAAAAAACCTCACTACATGTGAATGGGCTTGTCATAAGTGGCCATAGCAGCCTCCTTCAAGGCCTCACTCAATGTCGGGTGCGCATGACAAGTGCGGGCAATATCCTCACTTGAAGCCCCATACTGCAAAGCCAAAACAGCCTCATGTATAAGTTCCCCAGCATTGGGAGCCATAATGTGGACCCCCAGAATCTTATCTGTCTCCTTCTCGGCAATCACTTTCACCACTCCCTCAGCATCATCAATCGCCTTTGCCCTGCTGTTAGCCAGAAACGGGAACTTCCCCACACGGTACTCGACACCAAGGGCCTTCACCTGCTCCTCTGTTTTCCCCACATATGCTACCTCCGGGTGTGTGTACACCACCCCAGGGACCAGATTATAGTCCACATGGCCTTCCTTGCCAGCAATGTACTCCACGCACGCGACCCCGTCTTCCTCAGCCTTGTGGGCCAGCATGGGCCCGGGAATCACATCACCAATGGCATGCACCCCTTTCACGTTGGTTGCAAACTTGTCATCCACCAAGATCCGCCCCAGCTTATCAATTTCTACTCCGATTTTTTCCAACTCAAGCCCGGAAGTGAACGGGTTTCTTCCAGCAGAGACAAGGACTACATCGGCCTCCAGAGTAGTCTGCTCACCACCAGCAGCTGGTTCTAAGGTTAATTTCACACCGTTTCCTGTGGTGTCCACCGAAACCACTTTGGTTTTGAGCACAAACTTCATCTTCTGCTTCTCAAGCGAACGTTGGAACTGTTTCCGGACTTCGGCATCCATGGTTGGGACAATGTCAGGCCCGAACTCGACGACAGTGACCTCTGATCCCAAACGACCCCACACGGAACCCATCTCAAGGCCGATATAGCCAGCCCCGATAACAATGAGTTTTTTAGGGATCTCTTTTAGGGCTAAGGCACCGGTGGAAGATACGATTCTTTCTTCGTCAATGGTTATCCCAGGGAGACTTTTGACATCAGAACCGGTAGCTATAATGATATTCTTACCTTTGACAACCGTGTTACCTCCATCTAAGGTATCAACGGAGATTTCAGAGGGGGAAATGAACTTACCCCATCCCTTAATGTAGTTGACTTTGTTCTTCTTGAACAAACCTTCGATACCTTTGGTCAGATTACCCACAGCTTTGTCTTTCTGGCCCATCATGGCCGGAAGATCAACCTCGACAGAAGAAATCTTCACACCATGACTGGCAAACGAGTGTTTTGCTTCATGATACATGTGGGAAGAATGAAGCAAAGCCTGCCAAAGGTACACGATTGGGTTCACCATTTAATATCTTTAAAATAAGATACTTGAGCATTAATCATCTCCATAGCACATGAAGAGGAATAAAATTCAGCTTTTTTTTAGTTCTTAAGGAAACCCCAAGTGAAATTACAACCTACAAATCAATAAAATATTAATGGCCATCTTCTAGTTATTTGAAACAACTTAAATTATATCATAACCAAATAAAAAAAATAAAAAAATCCATCTTATTATTGTTTGCCTCTGAGAAGGAGAGGGCGATGAGGAGTGCTGTTCATGGAATTTTACAGATAATGGAAACGTGCACTCAATGATCGACAACAATATATATCCCCAAATCATCAATTTAATTAGATCTGAGGGAAGCAATTACGTGAAGCACAAATCGACACACGCAAGCAATAACAGAGAGCAATCATTAAGTAACATAGAATTGAAAGATGCTGTAATACGCAAGCGGCGAGGCGATTAGTAGTGAATCTCACCTTCGAAGGGATGCAGCCGACGTTGAGACAGGTTCCACCGAGGGTCCCTCGTTTCTCGATGCACGTGGTCTTGAGTCCGAGCTGAGCTGCCTTGATGGCGGCGACGTAACCACCAGGGCCGCCGCCAATAACGACGACGTCATTCTCATCAGATCCCGAAGCAAATCCCCTGGTCACGATCGACGAGTACTTGAACAGATGCTTTGAAGAGGAAGAAGAGAAGAGCGTTGACGCTTTACGCCTTGCGATACTCGCCATCGCCATTTTTTTGTTAGGGTTTGGTGAATGCAATTAGAGAAATTAGAATAGAAGAAGACGAAGGAAGAGAGAGGCTCTTTTTTTTTTTTTTTTTTTCTAAATTAAAATTAAACGTGAGATTTCATATCATCCGTCCGTGTGGAGGATGATGACTTTGATTTCACAGATATCCGTCGGATGGTGTTTGGTTAGAAAGCAGTGGTAGAATTGTAATTAAAATAAACATTGATTAATCAACAGATTAGAATAGTAATTAAGTGAGAACAAAGAGCCCAAATTGATTACTTCTACTCGGTTAAGCAAACCAAGTGAGTGTAAATTAAACTTATACTATTCACATTTTCCATTTTGATTTGTGACCAAGACTTATAGCATTACTTCGATACTATACAGTATAAAAACATATGCAAAACATGAAAAAGGGTGATCTGATTATCTGTTGTATCCAAAACAACAAACCAGTTAATTCCCTTGTAATAAGCAGCTCCTGAGCTTGCTCCTTGCTTCCTCTGACATGCTCAACCTAAACCTGGATGATCTTCGAGAACAAGTAACCCCTGCCCCCCAGAAACAAACAACTATAGCCGTCACGTTATCGCACGAGTCCCTCATCAACGCCTGATTGGTCAGCTCCTCCGCGCACTTGTGTGGGTCCCCATGACACATAAGCTCCCGCCTCACCAAACCAACTGCCTCCTGGTTCGACAGCACATCCCAAATCCCATCGCACCCGATGATCAAAAACTCGTCGTCCTCAGTTAACAAACTCAACTGAAACTCTGGCTCCGCAGTTAGGGGCGATGCAGAACCAAATGGGAGTTTCATGTACCAATCACCGAGAGCTCGGGTGACAGCAAGTTCTCCATTTAGGTACCCATACTCAATACTGGCTCCCAAATCCTCGACCCTCTTACGTTCAACCTGACACGAGGGCCTGTGATCTTGCGACAACTGGACTGCATCTCCTTTCCTACACAAAACAGCACGACAGTCGCCCACGTTTGCTACGACCAGATTCCTTCCCAGGACCAAAGCTGTGAGGGCCGTGGTCCCACAATATGAGTCGACTGCATCGGCCAGGGCTTTATCCGCGGCCAGAAACCATCTACGGAGATCTTGCACAAGTTTCTTTTCGTCAATATCTGATGGTGTCCAAGGCAATTCCTCAATGAAAAAACGAGTGATGTTGTTCTTCAAGTAGAGGGCTGCCTCGGGTCCACCATGGCCATCGAACACCGCATACAAGGACGAGCAACTCTGGTGGGAGCGCAGATCATCGATACAAACATGCTGGTCCTCGTTCATGCTTCGAGGCCCAATATCGGTGTGGCTGCCTGAACGGATTTTTGGGGCTGTTTTTTTTGTTGGGGTGTGGAATGAAGTGGGATTTTGGATACTGGTTGAGCAACTCGAAGCCTGATGAGGATGACCACAGGAAAAGTGAGAGATTATGTTATATAATCGTGTGAAGAAATTAGGGCAAACAAGAAGAATAAACAAAATTAAATATCCCAATTGTATAATTGGAAACCCTAATCTGGAGAAGAAGAAGAAGAAAGCAAACACAACAACTCTAAGCACTAAGATTAACAAAAAAAAAAAAAAAAAACGAAATTAAAATATTCACAAAAAATTAAATGAAATTAGGTTAAGATCAAGAAACCATGGTTACTAACCGAATCACGGCGAGAGAGATCGACGGCAGTCTCCGCCGACGAGATATCGAAAAATTCAGGGTCCGTCGGGACACAAAGGTACGGAACGGCGGCGACGTTCGGTCGACACACGAGCTCTGCTTCTGCCACCATAATTGTATTGTATTTGTATCAGCTCCTCGAAAATTAAAGTCTGTAAACAGAGTAAGAAAACTGTCTATAAACAGAGTAAACCCACGCGGCAGCTATGGAAAACAATGAAAAATGAAAGACAAGAAATCAAACACAAACTAACTAATTACCGTAAAAGATTGCGTTTGCGTGTGGGATTGAATAAATAAATTAATTAATTATATTGTGCGTGTGCGCGTGCCTTTCCTACTTATTGTGGGCCGGTTGACTTTTCATTCCATATTTATTTATTTATTTATGTAATTGAATTTGGAGTATAGTTTAATATTAATAAAATAAAATAGGAGTAAATTACATTCACCAGAATTTGAACACCCCTGGCTCTTCTATACTTGTTCAGTTTTACAACTGAAACAAAAACAGTACAAAATCACTCACTGACTCACTCATTCACAGCACTCGGTCTTGTGCTCTTTTTGTATCTTGTCCCAAAGACACAACACCATCCTCGGGTTCTGGTAATGAGCAAGTATATAATCAGAGTCGCATCCACCATTGTAAAACCGATCATCATTCAGGTACTCTATTTTCTGCCCACCATTCCTTTTGTATTGCTCGATCCATATGCCAACCGCAACATCTTCCAACTTAAAAAGCTGACACAGACACACAGAATAAGGGGAACAACAACTACTATGATTTATGATTAAACTAAACAAGGTACCATGAAAGCTCCTCAACTTAATTACAATTCAGTTTTACCATGAGATCCTTCTCTTCGTGGCCTTGGACTATAAATCTCGCTATGTCTTGAGATATTACGTAACCAGGACCGTGGGCCCAAGGAGGATAGGACGAATGTGGCCACTCCTGTTACGTCAATCATTAGGCCAGGCCAGTTATCTAACAATAAACAGATATCCAAAGTTTCACAGAAATACTATATGTATGCATTGCTACGTACCTCCTCACTTATGAACCATTTATTGTCCTTTTCTCTGTGGGGAGCTGACTCAAAGGCTATTTGACCGTATAAAAGTCCATCAGACGTCTTTCCTTTCAGACTTGACAGGACTTCATCAATCCTTACAAATGCATCGTCATCCATTTTCATTATGTATTTAGCACTCAGTATTTTAGTCTGTTTCACACAACAAAATTACAAAATCAAATAAATACTGTAATTTTTAAGTAGCTTGTTGATTATTACTCCACTTCAAGATTAAATGCATACATACATACCCCCATTATGCAGATGGCGATGGTTTTGTAAGTAAGCAGGCTGTAATAATCCACAAAAGGCATTAACTGGATATCTCCATATGCTTCAGCCTCTTTCCATAGCTTGAAGTTCACCTCTTTATTCTTGTGCTGCAATAATTTTACTGAATTTAGAATGCGGAGATATTTACCCAATTATTGATCAGCCATCGTCATTTGAAATAATGTAAAAAAAGAAAGAATTTACCCTTGGATTTTATTTAATGGGGACTCGATCATTTATAAGAAGAAAGAGATTCTCATTCAGAAAATACTTACCATGTACCACTAGATGTGAACACACACACAAGAAAAAAGAAGAAGAGAATAACACACTCACAAATCCAATGAAAAAGCGGACAGCCACTTCTCCTGAACGTACAGCCTCATATTGCATCCAAGTCCTTCTTATTGCCATACGCCTCTCAAAATTATTCCCTGACGAGAAAACCCCAATTAGGAGTATTAGACTTTTACTAGAAATCGATTTAGCTTTCAGCTGTTGAGCATCGGAAACTAAATCCACATCTTCATCAACAGGCAGTCCTTTTGCTACGATAGACACAATACTCAAGCCACCTCTCACGTTCACTCTTTTGACCAACCAAGGTTCAAGTCTCTGCAGTTGTATAAGTCACTCGTTAGTATTTAGTAAACATTGCTTATTAGTTACAACTGTTGGCAACTCCAAATAGACTTGAGAAAAGCTAAGGTAGCTATCGTTTTTAAAATATAAAGTCATCCAACCACAATCTTACATCTCTATAGACAAAGGATGTTTCGTGCCTTCCATTCACTGACATGTGAAAACCCTCATTACCAGCCCACAGAGTGGCAGTAAAGGGGTTACCTTCAACAAAGTGGGAGGTGGTACTTTCGTGGGTACTCCCTTTGGATACATTATCTAATTTCTTATTAGCGAGAGTGTTTGGAATTGGACCATCTTCTGTATTTCTTCGTATGATCTGAGTATTGCATTTTACCAGCCCATCAACTGAAACAATCATGTGCGCCGAGACATGTAAGATTTCCAAAACAAGACACTAGTTTAAAAAAAAAGTCAAAACAAGATTGTACGATTATAATACAACGACCTGCATAAATGAAGTTCCGCACATTTACTATGCAATGTACCACCATCATAGTAAGATTCCCACATCATACATTCTGAAATTTATTATACGCAATAAAAGAAAAACATTATGAGGCTAGATGAGATCTAACTTGAATAGTCCTAGATTTATTCAAGAATTAAATACTTCATATTTTGAAACTTATTCTAAAGAAAATTATAAAAATAACGGTCTGCATAGAAATCGTGAAATAAAATGAAATCCAACTAGAGTGGCCTACATTTTTAATAGAATAAAATAATTTGGATTTTTAGTCCCATCCACAACAAAATTGTATGATTATAAAACAACGGTTAACATAAATACACACACAAATTATGAATCCATCTTGAATATTCCACATTTATTCGATTCATTGAACTGTTTTCCATATACTAAAGTACCTTTTAAAAGATCAGCCGAACCATGATCCGGGCACTTCTCCTCCTTCCCCCAACCAGACTCTGGAGTCCAAGCATTCTGAATCATAATGGGTTCTTTCGTCAAATTCTCACCCGGTAATAGAACTTCATAAGACAAGACTATGGGATGTTTCTTTAGACCATCAACTTGTGAGCCTATCAACTCTATCTGAAAACTTTCTTGCCTCGAATTGGGTATCCCAATCAGAGTAACAGAAGAATCCTCGACTAGACCACAAGGGATCTCGAGAAAACTCACATTTCTCGACAATGCAGGACTGGATGATGCAGTGACAAAGTGACGACAAGCCTTATTGCTTAAAATAGAAACATTATCCTTCTCAATCATCAAGAGCAAATCTTTCCACATAAAGAAAGCTTCTTTAATCCCCTGAGCTGTTTCGGGCAATGCATCCGATCTTGGAAATAGGAACTTCATTTGGCTCCAAGCGAGAAATGCGTTGGAGCTGTCCTTTGTCTTGTTTATACTTAAAATGTACAGTTCATTTAAGCCATGGAGGTTCTTGAATTGGGGTTTGGGCCGAGGCGTGAGTGGATTCTTAGTCTTTGTCTGATCTGATTGGGATGCATCTTCGACCGGGCCCGGATTGAAAAACCCATATGCGGAGTGTTTTTTGGATTGGGGTTTGGTAATGGAAGTGTAGGTTAAGATGAAGATAAGTGCAAGTCCAGTAAGAGTAATGAATACACCCCCAGCCCACTTGTTCTTCTTCTTCATCCACAGCCCCTTTTTTTCTGCATAATGAATGGTTGATGCTCATAGATAACATATATGCTACTACCGCAAGACCAAATTAGAGTTGGAAATAATTAAACCTAGAATGATAATGCGCAGGGGAGGGGAAATCAATTTATCGAGAGAATACAAACTCAAAACAAGTGAAGTGATTTTTCTTACAGCAATCGATGTTTTCTGTTTTTCTTCACAATGGAACTTATAAAGATTCCAGCTTTAGGAGACGCAGACAGTAACTAATGAAATTGAAACCTAACCGGGCGGAGAGGGAACTCTGCGTGTGTTTTTGTTCTCTACAAATACGGCGATGTTGTCGGCACAATAAATCTTTTTTTATTTCTCGGTGTGATGTTTTTTTGTTTGTTACAGTGATTCCTTCTAAAATCTTACTGTATTTTAATCCATTCACAGATTCCCTTAAATAAAAAAATAAAAAAATTGGTTTCACACTTTATGGATTTGAATTTGAGTAGAAAGAACCATGTCTATATTATGTAGTCAACCTTTTGTGGAATATTAAGGTTATTCCTTCATCCCTATTTATTTACACAAAAGTCCAAAAATACAAATTCTAGGGGTGAAAAAATGAATAAATTGTTGGGAATTAGAGACTGATGAGATGAGAGGTTGAACAGAGTTGGTCTTGACAAAAACATAAGGGTAAAGATATGAGAAATGCAGAACCTTTTGGTAAAACTGAATCAGACTAAATAAAATATAACCAGCTTCTCAATTTCAGAACAGAATCGGCAACGGATTCATTGGTTTACACTTCCAGTTTGGGTTTGCTCATCGAACCAACCAAGCACTTCTGCACTCCTATCTGAGAAGACGGACGGACATCATAGAATATAAGCTACTTAGCTATTAATCCCAGTGAATTTCAGTGACAGCTGATATGTAATAAAGCGTGGAAAACTTAGAATTCAAGCCCAAGAATGTACACATCTTTTTTATTCGTACATATGTTTTAGTCAATGCAAATGATCAATAAAAATAAATAACAAGAGTTCATCCTCGTACTCGGATTCAATGATTCATTAACATCTTCCTCGAGCTCTCTATAAATATCTGAGACCACATTAGTGGTAGTGGACAGAGGACAACTCCTCTTATAGAAATCTCTCCAAATTCATGTTATGCCAATTAATACATCCATTGAACCTGGTTTTCAATAAAGAATCTTAAAAATTCCTCAATAATGAAAACATAAACACACCTTTAACATACTTGATTCCAAAATCTCATGATAAACTCATGCTCAAATAAAACTCTCGTATTTACCTGTTGACTCTCACTGATGAACGTGTGTGGCTGTATCTTGAAGAACAAGGAATACGGCTCCGAGGTTGTTGTTTTTTATTTGTCTGTGATGGTGGTTGTGTGAAAATGAAAGCCTGGAAAAAAGTAATGGAAATTATACAAGCATAGACGCTTTGCACTTTTTGTACTGTATATCATATAGGAGACCATGCACAATTAAGTAATCAAAATTAGGGCTTATTATATTTCATTATATAGATACTAAGTACCCCACAACACATTCAAATTTCAAACTTAAAATCCTTAATATATGATTATTAGTACAGTAATTTGTAGTGTGTGTGCAAGTGACTTTTGAAAAAACACTTGGAAATTTTCAGCAGCATAGATATGATGTTCGGTGGATTCCATGCACACACACATGACATGACAACAAGTAGTCAAACACAACAGAGCAATTTGCGGCACCAATTCTATCTTTTTATTTTCTCAAAAGCAGAGCAATCACAGTGACCACTGAAAGAACCTTTCTTTTCCTTTCCTTTCCCCCCAAAATCCAAAAATCCAAATCCAAATCCATGCTCTGTATGAAAAAAAAAAAAAAAGAACTTTCTTTTTCAGCTAAAGTATTCTCTCCTTCACTACCTCATAAACAAACAATACAAAATTCAAAATGATTAACTCACCATTTGTAATCTTCATCTTCATCTTCATCGTCACAATAATACTGCACACCTCGCCGTCCATCTTCGCCCTCTGCCGCAACTTCTGCAACAACATCCCCATAAACTACCCCTTCAGCATCGACGATGGCTGTGGTGCTGCCCAGTTTCGCCACATGCTCAACTGCTCCGCCGCCGCCCTCTTCTTCATCACCCCCTCCGGATCCTACAAAGTCCAAACCATAGACTACAACAGAAAACAAGTCGTCGTATTCGACCCCTCCATGTCCACCTGCTCAATCCTCCAGCCCCACCACGACTTCTCCATGACCGACATCCAGTCCACCACCATCCCTCCCTCGTCCGACACCGTCTTCGCCCTCATGAACTGCTCCATTGACTCCCCCGTGCTCAATCACTACAGATCTCTATGCTTCAACTTCTCTGGACACTCATGCGACGAGCTATATGCTTCATGTACCTCCTTCAAGATCTTCCACCTCCTCTCAAACGCCACAGCATCGCCTCCATGTTGCTTCACTAGGTACGACACGGTGAGGTTCATGAGCATGGAGATACTGGACTGTACGCACTACACAACTGTGTACAACGTGGATAGATTGGCGGGGGTTGCTCCATTGGACTGGATGTATGGGATTAAGCTGACTTACGGTTTGCCTGAGTTGGGATGCGACAGGTGTACAAAGTCTGGGGGTACCTGTGGATTTGATGTTGAGACTCTAGGATTCATATGCATTTGTTCTACAGCAACCAATGCTACAAGAGACTGTGGTAAGAAAGAAAAAAATGCAACTTTTTTAATGTTTATATATATACAGTAACTATACATTAAAAGTGATGTTTGTATATATTTTGCAGGTGGTTCTATAAACCAAGGGAAGAGAAATGAAGCACCTTTGCTAGGAGGAGTGCTTGTTTTGTTTCTTAGACTAATTTTAGTTTTATGAGATGTAATTTCTGATTCCAAGGAATATAATCCAAAGTTTTTTGTGAGAGTAATGAAATAGAATTACTGAGCAGCTAGAAATTATATTACATTGTACAAACTAGTAGTATTTCTTAATGATCATAGAAAAGAAGATACAGTAGATTATAATAGGATTGAGTTCTAAACTGCACAAGCTAGCTAGGCACTAACCAAGACATTAATGCAATATCACTTTCTGCTTTTGATCACAAATTTCAGCTGATACAATATATACAAACACAAAATCTCCAGTCAATCTTTTGCATAGGCAAACCAACACAGACAGAAATAAACACACACACATAATGACACATTCCTTTAAATTTATGTATTCATAAAATGAAAATATTACAAGAACCGGTTGGATAAGCATACGTTTTAAAGATATCACATAGAAATCCCCCCTACATCTTTTCTTCTCAGTAGTTCACTTCCAAAGATGTTTCCTCAAAATTCAACTACCCAAGTACATATTACATGAAACATAGACTAAAACTTCAAAACAATCTAAAACTTAACAGCCACCTGTTCAGCCGAGCTCTTTCTCACAACCCCTCGCGAGCACAGTTCATTCAACAACTCCAAAGCCTCCTCCGTATAACCCTCGAAAGCCAAACCTTCAATCAGAATAGTGTAAGTAGACTCGGTAGGCTTGCACCCTTTTGACACCATATCAACCAAGAAATCAATTGCACGGATAGTCTCACGGGCCTTACATAGGCCCAACATGATCGCATTGAACGTGATTGCATTGGGCCTCACACCTGACCTCTCCAAATCCTTAAAAAACTTAATAGCTTCCTCAACCTTCCCTTCCCTACTAAGTCCCCCCACAAGAGATGAGTAAGTAATGATATCGGGCCTCAAACCCTTCTCCCGCATCTCATACAACAACTTCATAGCTCGTTCAGTTTTCCCCATCTTCGAAAGCCCATCTATCACGGTATTGTACGTGATCAAAACGGGTGAACACCCTTTACTACTTAGCTGGTTAAGAATTTCCACAGCAATATCGACCTTCCCATCCTTACAAAGAGCCGTGAGCAATGTATTGTACGTCACTATATCTGGATAACAACCCCGGGAAACCATTATCTCTAAATACTCGATAGCCCTATCCATCTTCTTCTCCTTGCAGAACCCGTGAAGCAGAGGATTGTAACTCAATGAATTCGGCGTGCACCCGTGTTTAGGCATTTTCTCCAGGATATCAATTGCACGTCCCAAGAGCCCTTTCCTACACAAGAAATTAATCAGTATATTAAACGTGACCACACTCGGGGAACATCCTTTCCTAAGCATCTCGGACAAAAGCTTCTCTGCATCCATCCACCTTCCCGTGCTACACATACTCCGCAATATAATGTTATGCGTGATCACATTAGGTTGGCAACCGTAGGACGACATATTATTCAAGAACTTAATCGCCTCGTCCAATCTCCCTTCCTTGCAAATCCCGTTTATAAGTACGTTGTACGTGACCACGTCTGGATTACAACCCTTGATCCTCATCTCATCGAGGAGCTTCATAGCGTGGCCAACCCCGCTCTCCTTGCACGTGGCTTCTATCAGAATCGTGTAGGTGATCACATCCGGGTAGCATTTCTTCTGGAGCTGCTGGTCAAGAACCTCCATGGCTTGTCTCAATTTACCACTGTCACATAAAGTACGGAGGATCGTGTTAAAAGTGACAACGTCGGGATTGACACTCATGCGCTCTAAGACCTTCATGGCATTGTATATCTCTCCGGATTTACAGTACCCGCTAATCAAGACATTGTAAGTTATGACATCGGGTACAGCCCCAGATTGTTCTAGAATTTCCATAACCCTAGTGGCCTTTTTGGTCTTCCCTAATCTGCAAAACCCGCGGATTAGACTTGTGCAAGGGATTATATCGGGGATGTCTCCACGGTAAGACATTTTCTCGAGATGCTTAAACCCTTCCTCGAGCTCGCCATTTCTAACTAGGCGGCGGAGGTAGTTGTTGCTTTCGAATTCTTCGAAGCTGTGAGATGAATTGACGGGTCCCTTTATGCCACGCGGCATTAACCTGCCGTTACTAGTGCCGGAATTTTCGACAAGCGAGACGGCCAAAACCTTCTTCACCTCGGAGGGAAACTTAGAACGTTGAAAGACTGTATCTTTATGGTGTGTGAGGTGAAAGATTGTATCTTTGTGGTGTGTGAGGGCTCGCCTATGTATGCCATGGTGGTAACATGAACGTAAATCATGGTGGGTTTGTTTAGTGGGAACAATCAATTCCATGGTTGGTCGGAAAAGGGAAGAATTTCAAAAATGTTTTTGTGTTGGTCGGAAGTAGATAAAATGTAAGTGTAGATGAAGAAAGCAGTGAATGTGAGTGAAGAAGAAGATATACCCAGAAAGAAAGAATTTCAGATTCTTAATTTCTCACCTCAAATCAATGGTTAACCTTGTTCCACATTCCTACTTGCTGCTGAGCTGCTGCTGTTTGCTTCTTCTTATCCTGTGCAGTGCTGCCCGTGAGGTTTTAGTTTTAGTTTACGACCTGATATACATGTGGGCCGAACTTTTGACAAAAAAAGCCCATTTAGCTATTTGTGTGCGGCCCATATTGAAGTTGAATTGAAGAGAGACCCACCACCGTGGTGTTTGATACCGGATAGTCGGACAATCTCCAGCTACAGTTCAACTCCGATGTCTAAAATCTTGATTCATCTTCGAATTCGATTTTAACTGCGAGAAATCAGTGGGAGCAGTGATTTACCATTTGAAAAGATGTGCTTCGAGTGCCTTCAACGACGAATTGAAGCTGATTTTTCTGGTAGGCTCACCTTCATCCGCGGCATCTCCGATTCACCGCTCCCGTTTGGTTCAAGCGCACTCGTTGAGGTTGGTTATATATATATATATATATATATATATATATATATATATATATATATATATATATATATATATATATATATATATATGTATGTATTTGTGCATTAATTAACATGTAAGTTTATTAATTAATTGGGGATTCAGGTTTCAAATACTGGCGTGGGACCGCTGCAGTTCGTGTTGAACTATGTACCTTACAGTGAAGACGATTGCTTTGGAAGATACGTGTATGACTTTCTTCTTGTTTTCATTAATCTCTTCACATTGATATTGTTGTTGATATAGTCATCAGTTTGATACATACCTCTGATATGAACAAACAATCTGTATTCTTCTTTCCAGAGATGAATATTGTGCGTCTGAAGGCGGTGATGATACAAAGCAGCAGCAGCAGCAGCAGCAAGATAAAGGAGAGGTCAGTGTTGGAATAAGTAATGATAAAAATTCTGCTTTAGATACTCCATCCACTGAATGCCAGCATTTCTCAGATACCAGTTCCCTTATAGGATGTGAAACCCAAACATGTAAAATGATCTCCTCTAGGTTTTCCTGCTCAAGGACCTTAACTACATTGGCCCCGGATGCTCAGATTGGATTTGCATCTTATGACTTATTTGACGAAATTGCTTCAAGTTTCTCGTCTGGTTTAATTGAAGATCAACTTTTGCATTCAATAACTCTTCTTATACAAGGAAATTCTACAAGACGTGAAACTCACAACTTTCTTAGTTTGGTAGGGCTGCCGTCTTTTGAAGAGAATGGTTTTCCCGGCTGCGTGAGGCATCCAAACATTGTTCCCATGTTGGGAATGCTAAAGTCATCCAGGGATATTAGTATAGTGCATCCTAAGACACCATATACCCTTGAAAACATTCTGCACTATAGCCCTGGCGCTGTAAAATCTGATTGGCTAGTGCAACTACTTATTTACCAGATACTCTCAGCCCTTACTTACATGCATGGCCTAGGTACTTCTCATGGAAATTTACAACCATCTAAGGTTATGTTGACCGAGACATTTTGGTGCTGGTTAGAAATTGGTAAGAAACAGCTGCTGAACTCCAAGGTGGATACTAGTGATGATTTCCATGAACATTCTACTTACAGTTTCTGTAGTGATGACTGTTCATCTCATGCCCTTTATGCTGATTTAAGTCTCACTGAATCCGAGAATTGGCAGTCTAGTTTCTATAGTTGGTGGAAAGGAGAGCTGAGTAATTTTGAGTATTTGCTTGTTTTAAACAGATTAGCAGGAAGAAGATGGGGTGACCACACGTTTTATACGGTCATGCCTTGGGTCATAGATTTTAGTGCAAAGCCTGATGAAAATAGCAATGCCGGGTGGAGAGATCTGAGCAGAAGCAAGTGGCGCTTGGCAAAGGGCGATGAACAGTTGGAGTTCACTTATTCAACATCTGAAATCCCTCACCACGTGTCTGATGAATGCCTGTCTGAACTGGCTGTTTGCAGTTATAAAGCAAGAAGGTTGCCTTTGAGTGTTCTAAGAACGGCCGTCCGTTCGGTTTATGAACCTAACGAGTATCCCTCTAACATGCAAAGGCTATGCCAGTGGACTCCGGATGAGTGTATTCCCGAATTCTACTGTGATCCACGCATATTTTATTCTATGCATTCTGGCATGCCTGATTTGGCTGTGCCTTCGTGGGCAGGCTCTCCCGAGGAGTTCATCAAGTTGCATAGAAATGCTTTAGAAAGCAACCGAGTTTCGTCTCAGATACATCATTGGATTGATATCACTTTTGGCTACAAAATGTCAGGTGAGGCTGCTATTACTGCTAAGAATGTTATGCTGCCGGCATCAACTTCAACAGTAGCAAGGTCAATGGGCCGCCGACAGCTTTTTACGCAACCCCACCCTCCTCGTCAGATTGATGTTCCTGGCAATCATCTGATTATTGATGCTCATTTTTTAAATAAACTGGAAGCAGCAACTTCGTTTTGTGAGAAATCGTGGCATTTAGATCCTAATTACTGTGTCCGCTCTAGTGAAAAAATGAAGGACAACCCCCGTGAAAAGGAGCTTTTGAGAGAGACTTCTGAAGTAGTGTCGTCCATAGATCGTGACAGTTCAAGCGACTACGGTCAGACCTCAACCATCGATTCAAATTATCTTATTGAGAATATTGAGGCTGATGATGATCCTATGGGATATCAAGAACTACAACTTTGGAAGCAAACATCTACCTTGAAGATTACTTCCGAAAGAGCTGCAGATGATATCTTTGCTGTTGGATGTATCTTAGCTGAACTTAAGCTGGGTAAGCCACTGTTTGGTGTGAGTTCATTAGCTTCTTACTTGGAGAGTGGTGTCCTTCCAACATCAATGCAGGACCTGCCCCATCACGTGAAGGTTGTTGTTGAAGCCTGCATTCAGAAGGAGTGGGAGAGGTGAATAAGTTTATGTTGACAACTTCAAAGCACTGTCAATTTATCCTAACCCACTTACATCTAAAACTTTCCCTTTTCCATTTCTCCTTTTAGGAGGCCTTCAGCCAAATGCATTTTGGAATCTCCGTACTTTCCAAAATCAGTCAAGTCATCCTACTTGTTTTTAGCTTCATTTCATCTCCTAGCAAAAGATGAATCACGTCTTCAGTATGCTGCTACTTTTGCAAAACGAGGGGCTCTGAAAGCAATGGGAGCATTTGGTGTTGAAATATGTGCTCCTTTTTGCTTACCCTTGGTCGTGGCTTCTGATGCAGATGCTGAGGCTGAATGGGCCTATGTTCTTCTGACCGAATTTCTCAGATGCCTGAAGTTAGAGGCAGTTATTAAGCTTGTTGTGCCATCTGTCCAAAGAATTTTACAGGTTTGTTGTTGACTTTGTTTTCGTACTGTGCTGCTTCCATAACTCTGAACTTCTTCCTCTGCTTCTTATTTCAAAGTGATTTTGTTTTAGGCTACAGGGTATTCACATTTGAAGGTTTCTCTTCTTCAAGGCTCCTTTATGCAGGAGTTATGGAATAGGATAGGTCGACAAGCATACCTTGAGACAATACACCCCCTTATAATATCAAATCTTTGTGTTGCTCCTCATAAGAGCTCAACTGCTGCTGCTGCTGTTCTACTCATTGGGTCCAGTGAAGAGCTTGGTGTACCGATTACAGTTCATCAGGTTTGGTCATGCGTCTGTCGTATAATTTCAGAGCATTTTTTTTATAACGCTTACTCATTTTTACTCATTTTATTTTTCAGACAATATGGCCTCTGATGCTCTCTTTTGGGAAAGGGCTATGCAATGATGGAGTTGATGTGTTGATTAGAATTGGTATGTTTGTCATATTGGGCTACACAACTGTCTTCTTTCAAAAATCGGGTGTTCAATTTATAAGTTGATTTCACTTAATTTTCCAGGTGGACTTTTTGGAGAAGATTTTGTCGTGAAACAAATTTTGCCATTGTTACATAATGTCATCAATTCTTGCATCTGTGCAACACATGTTAATAAGCCTGAACCCATGCAGAGTTGGGGTTCTCTGGCCTTGATAGATTGTCTGACAGCGCTAGATGGTCTTGTTACTACATTGGCTACTGATACAATTCTTAAAGAGCTAATTGAGGTATGGCATTTATTCGGATTACGTATTTCACTGTGACTGAAGTATTGCTGTTAAAACAGAGAATTATTTTTGTACAGGATGGGAATTGCCTGTATGTTAAGATTCTCATGCACAAATATATGGGAATCCTTGGGCTTCAGGTGTTTTCTTCTTCCCTTTTATTTTCTCCTTTTTAAGACACTAAGCGAAAAGTCTCTACGCTTATTCTGAGATGGTTCAGGGGATCTGATTTAGGTGTGAGAGCTGATAATTGAACACCATTGCTCTATGTTATTTCAATCTAAATGGATATGGTCATAATTTCATAATTGTGAAAAAAACATGGGGATTCCTGTACATAATATGGAGGTCTCTGTAAGAAGAAATTTAAAGATAAAACCATATTCTTTTGTACAAGGCACATTAATACATGCACATTAGCCAGACACACATGCACTTAGTGCCAACTTAAAGTCCCATTACTTTTTATGGTGAACTGTGCTATTTGACTGTTGCAAATTAAGGTGTATACTATCAACAGAACACTTACAATATTGTAAAGTACTAAACATATTTGTGTTGACAGTTGACACTTTATTTGCAGAATGCTGCCAAAAGTCTTATTAAAGTCTGCCAGCAGATTGGTCCTGATTCAACTGCTTTGCATGTTCTGCCAAAACTAAAGGATTTATTCTATGAGCTTGCCTTTTCTCAGAAAGAGAGCAGTTATTCTTTCAGTTCGGTTGGCAGCTTGGTGGGGCTCAGAACGAAAGTGATGGAAGACAATTGCACTGGGAGCCGCATGGACTTAGTGTGAGCCTCTTTAAATTATGTTGTCGTTAAGACCTCTTTTGTGATTAATCATACATTAGAGCATCAGACATCCTTTTAAATATTGAAATCCTGGCAGGTTACATTTGTATCCTCACTTTGCTTCTCTACTTGGAATCGAGAAACTTCGCCAGTGCTGTGCCACATGGTTGCTTCTTGAGCAGTTCCTTCTACGCCGTCATAATTGGAAAGTATGTCCTTGTAAAATTGAAACATGCAGTCATTGCTGAAAAAAATTATGTGACATCAGATAGAATAAAATAATAGTTAAAGAACCAACAATCTATTAATTCATTATATTACAAGATGATATTTACCCTTATCCCAATGTTTGTCAGTGGGAATATGCAGGGAATTCCAATCAAAGTGGCTTGGAGAGTATAAATTCTAGAAGACCTTCTCACAACAAGAGTGCAACTTCTGAAGACATACCTTCCAAATTCTTACTCAATGGGGTTGGATGGTCAAGACCTCAATCACAGGGTAAGAAAAGTTCCAAAAACCTCTTTCCAAACAAACATATAGCTGAGTATTGTCAGAATCCCGTTGAGAGGTATGGGACAAGTCAAAATCTAGAATTGCGAGAACCTTGGTATTGGTTCCCTAGCCCTATGGCTAGTTGGAATGGCCTCGATTTCACTGGTCGTGCTAATGGCCCAAAGGATGAATTTCCGTGGAAAATTAGAGCGTCTATCATGCAGTCTATTCGTGCACATCATGGAGCTCTGAGATCTTTTGCTGTTTGTCAGAATGAGTGTACAGTATTCACGGCAGGAGTTGGACTGGGTTTCAAAGGAAATATTCTGAAGTTGGAATTGTCCAGGGTTGATTGTGTACCATGCTATAATGGCCATGAAGAGGTTTGATTTAATTATCTCCATTGCTAAGTTGCAATTTTATTATAACTTAATCTATGTCAAACAATTATGAGAATAATCAATTTCCTTAATGAGGACAGCAATGACCTTGTAAAATATGCACACCCATACTTTCCCTTTATTTTTTTATTTTTAACTGCAGAAAATTAACAACCTTTGATTCTATAACCTACAGTGTGAAGCACTTACTTGCAAACTCTACCTAAGCCTGAATTTTTTTGCTTCCATTTTTAGTTTTTTACAGAAGTAAATCTATTTCTCGTTGTCCTGTTTTCTATAGATGATAGAATAAAACTTTGGGTAAAGAATTTCGAAAAATCATTGATAATTTGATTAAAGTTAGGATTTAGATGTTATAATGCAGTCAACTTTCAGAAATTGCAGATGCTCTCTCTGTTAGTTTTTTTAATAAGAGTAGAATAAGAGGTGTTATATACAAAATCTCAATAGTATTTCGGAGTTTTTATATAAAAATGTATTATAAGTTACTTGCAGTTACGCCATAAGTTTCATTTTTACGTTCCACTCATTTGATAATTCATATTCTGCATCCTTTCTGGATAAAATATGTGAATAAGACATGTTTCACAGAGATACATCTGTTTATTTAATTGATTTGAGCAGGCTATTTACTGGTTTGGGGGAAATCTTTATGCCAAATTTTATACTTGGAAGCAATAATTTATGTTGTCGATCTGCCCCTTCATTTTTCATTGTCAGGTTGTAAATGACATTATTGCTTTAGCCTCCTCCGGAAGGGTAGCTTCTTGTGATGGAACAGTACATGTATGGAATGGACAAACTGGAAAACAAATTTGTGTATTTTCTGAGAGTTCTTTAGCCTCTACACAATTGATAGAAAGAGATGACGACAATATGCTTCATTTTAATCCATTACTCAGTGGAATGGTGAGCAGTGCCTTTCATGGGAATTCATACTCTACTATGGACTACTTGGAATTCAATGATAGACTTCTTGTGGGTACTGGAAATGGGTCTTTAAGGTAATTACTTAGTTTATACAGTGATATAAAAAGCGTGTAAAATAAAAAAATATCAACACATGTATATGTTAAAGTACTATATGGTCTACAGATTCATTGATGTCAACCAAGGTCAGAAACTTCATCTTTGGAGGAGTGAATCCATTGATTCTGGTTTCCCTTCCCTTGTATCATCCATTTGTTCATCTAGCTCTGTCAAAGAACGTCCGGAGGAAACTGCAGGCCCTACATCCTGGATTGCAGCTGCATTCAGCACTGGTTATTGCAGGCTCTTCGACATCAGAAGTGGAAAAATTATTGCTTCATGGCAGGCTCATGATGGATATGTGACAAAGGTATTCTGTATTAGAACGTCCTATAAGTAAATATATACTCATGGGCAATTTTTCAATCCTTGCAGCTAGCTGCGGCTGCAGATTATCAGCTTATTTCAAGCTCTCTTGACAAAACTTTGCGAATTTGGGATTTGAGAAAGTGAGTAATTTATTTATTTCCACATCTGAAAATCACTGGGATAATTCTTATGCTCTCTTTCCTTCAAGTAAAAGTCTAAATATTACCATCTTCTATTGTGTGTTGATAGATCAGTATTTGCCTAAGCGATGTGCTTTATATACATGTTCTCACAGGAATTGGACAGCGGAACATATAGTTTACAGAGGTTATAGTGATGGAATTTCTGGTTTCTCACTTTGGGGAAAAAATGTGATCTCCATATGTAGAAATAAGATTGGCATTTCTTCTTTACACGGCTCCCCAGATGAAGTACTCTCTCTCTCTCTCCCTCTCCCTCTCCCTCTCCCTTTCTCTGTGTGTGTGTGTGTGTGCAGGCGCGTGTGATGTTTCTGAATATTATTGAGTCATAACTTAATGGCACAGGATGGGCAGTACCGGGTAAGCCCTCAACATCTGTATATGGTAGATGCTGGGGAATCAAAGAACATGTCAGTGCTGTCAGCAATTAGTATTTTGCCCTCTTCACGTCTTTTCCTTCTAGGAACAGAGGATGGCCATCTCAAGATTTGTTGTTAGTTCTTTCCTAGGACTGACTGAATGGCTTGTAAAAGGTATTTTAATTGATTTTTATTTTTATTTTTCAAAAGCATTAGTTTTATTACAAAGTAAATGGCTATCTATGTTTTCCCTTACTTTTTTTGTGGAAATCACAAAATATGAAATTGGGAATAAATATTGCTTTATAAAAACACAATTGACCAAATGCGAAATTTGCACATCTGGTCATGTAGTTGTGTGGACACACATGGAACGGGAAAGATCCTGGACAAGGAAATTCTCAGGAAAACATCGAGCTTTCAGAGCTGGCATGATTCACATAACCTGGATCTGATAACAGGCTCTTGAAGACTTCTGCTTATGGGCATTTTGGGCATGTATATGATCTAAATCTGAAGCCCGTCCTTGTCACTGGTTGGAAATCTAAATTACTTCATCTTGCTTCCTGAATGATGGGTGCTTGTTTGGCTACAGTGGCTTTACATCGACAGAGAAGGTGGTTAAAACTTCATTAACTCAAAGAAAGTTGTAACAAGTTTTTGTTTTCCTTTTTATACTGGAGAGTATTATGTATGTATTGGTGGCATTAATCTATAAAAGGTTAAACGAAGGATTCATTTTCCTCATCAAATTTGATTTCTTACATTGTCTCCCAAGATAAGCATTTTAGCATTGCAAGTTATACAGAAAAAATGAAAAAATAAAAATATGAACACATCTCTCTTAATTAACACAGTAACCAAAAACAATCACAATCAAACTAGCATTAAAGTAGTGCACATATGAAACAGTGGCAAGTTACATAAGAGAGTTTCAAATCGGGTTCTGATGCAAATTGCTAGAAGTCTAATGCTAACAATTCGTATAGATAGAAGATGGTGTGATTATCGTGCTAAAACAACATCGCATTTGTTTCAGAATCACACATTGAGTTTCCACATTTCTCAAGTATTAACTGGCTTCTAACTAGAGCCACCCGGCTCAACCAGATCCCAACACTCAAACCAACAACCCTTTGTCCACAACATCAGAACTCATGTCCTCTAACTCAACATCATCAGAAACCTTACCGGTTACCATCATCTCTCTTTCTTGCTCCAAATCATATACCTTATCACTCATACCTTCCTTCCTATACGCGTCCATCATTATTGAATAGGTTGTGTCGTCTGCTCGACACGCCTTGTCTTTCATCCTCCTAAAAACCCTCTCCATCTCCATCAAGTCATCCGCCCTCGCACAAGCATATAAAACCGCATTAAAAAACGATGTGTTCTCCGGCACCTCCAATCTCCTCGCCAACTGCACACAACCAATCACCTTATGAAATAGGCCTGCGTTGGCGTAACCCCTAATCAAACAGCAGAAGGTCTTCGTGTCCGCTCTAATCCCCTCAGCCCGCATCTGGTCAAACGTGTACTCCATATGCTTAGCATCACCGGCATCCGAAAACGCCTCTATCACGTTATTGTAGGTCGAGGTTGTCCATGGAAACGAAAGTTTACGCATGTACTCCATCACAGAAGACATCTTGTCGTACATTCTTTTTTTCCCATATGCCCCGATTAAAATATTGAAAGTTCGTGTTTCTGGCTCGATTCCGAAATCGCGAAACTTTTCGTACCATTTCTCCATCATCTCGATCTGGCCGTCGTTTCCAAAAAGGCCGATGATGGTGTTCATAGTCCAGACGTCGGGTTCACTAGTAGTGCTCCCGAGCATCTTGGATAGGATGTCCTCCATCTCTTGGTATTTCCCGGCTTTCCCGTACCCGCTGAGGACTGTGTTCTGAGTGACGGTGTTGGGAGTGATTAGGCGCTCTGCCATTTGTTCGTAGAGGGAGGCCACGAGTTCAAAACGGCGGGAATCAACGCAGGCTTTGATGAGAATGCTGTAGGTGTAGACATCAGGCTGGCAAAGGGGGAGAGCCTTCATCTGTTCGAGAACATCAAAGGCCTTATCGATGAGATTGCTTCTGCAGCAGGCGGCGAGCAGCGCGGTGTAGAGTTGGGGGGTTGGATCTAATCCTTCTCGAAGCATTTCGTCGAACAGTTGGGAGGCTTGTCCGGGCTGCCCGGATCTACCAAGAAGGACAAGGAGCTTCATGTAAGTTCCTTCCTTGGGTTGGTAGAAAGGCTGGGCTTTTAACATCTCAAATACCTAAAAAAAAAAAAAAAAAAATTGTACTTTTTTTTTTTTTTTTTTTTCATTTTGAGATAAGAAAAAAAAAAAGGGAAGAAGATATGAATGTACCTGAAGGGCTCTGATCCATTGCTTATTGTCGATGGCGTCGGAGAGAGCTTCAGTGACAGTATTAGCCCAGCCTTTGGCATTATTCTTGTTGTCGAGTTTTTTCTTGATGTTCTTAATTGGGGGTTTTTTGTTGGTCGAGAATCGGGGAAGGGAGGTGTCGGTGACGCCAGGGTACTCCCCTATTTTCCAGTGCTTTTTTGTTTTCGGCGTTGCTGTTTGAGGGGAGGCGGAGGAGGAGATATGGAGCCTGCGGGCGGAAGCGGTTTTCATAGCCTTCGTGTGGAGATGACGATTTGATGATGATGATGATGATGACGACTGGATAAACGAGGAAGAAAGGGAGAGTTGAAAGGCGGCCGCCATTTGCGTTTGTTTTCTATGCTTCAATCAATAATCAATTTTGACAGTCGAGTAGAGTGGAGTGGAGAGGATGATGAAATTGAAATGAAGCTTTGGAACGGGTCGGGTCGGGCCGATCCCTTACTTCCTCAGTTCATTGATTTATAATACCCGAATCAATAAATATTTTTATTAGTATTTAGTAGGGTAGCCACTTCCTAACCATCGAGTCGAACATTAAGATTATCGAGCAGAAGTCGAGCTCGACACCCCAACAAAATTGTCATATTAAGTTGGTTTGATAAGTTTAAAGTGATTATAATCCATTAGAAAATTGTCATATTAAGATGGAACAAGTCTTATGTGATGTTGATGAAATATTTGATTGGTTTGGCTAATTAGTCCGTCCTCAACTAACATTAATCCATGTGAAACCAAACCTAATACCTATAATTAATCATCATTCATCATTATACACATACATACGTCATTTTATAATATTACAAGCGCACACCAACTTGTATTTCTAAATTAAGTATGCAAAGACAATCAAACTGAATCAAAATTTCTTCTCATATAATTATACTTTGATCATTTATTTATAAATACAAAGAAGTAGTGCATAATTCTTTTGAAACGAGGAGTAACTTTTACTTTAACATTAATTAACTAATTAAAAGGAAGGTTTCATTTCCTTTATTACTGTACTTAGTATGAATGAATACACAGCTGCAATTACACAAGTAAACGACCAAGTAAAATCTGTCTCTAAAGAAGGGAAGGGAGGGTCGGGTCAGGATTTATGAAGAAAATTATTCGTAACCGAAAACCACGCGCTTTTGCCCATTTCCTCGAGTCAATTTAAGTGTTCTTTCGTTGGTTCTGTAATAGAAATAGAATTACAAGGAGCACATCGGCATCAATCCGAATTTCACTCTGTCTTGCTCGTTTGTCAGCAAACCAAATATTCAAGGTCAGACAGACGTTTCCCAGAATTATTAGATCTGTTATTTTTGTGCTTCTTACTTGAAACCCTCTGCCCGGAGTGAGCTTTCTTGTGATTGTATTTTCCATGGAAATTTCGTTTTTGTTTTGTGGTTTGACTGCTAATTATTGCTTACTTAGATCTGATTCCTGTTTTCCCTTTCCTCCACTTGATTTTTTCCATTACTACATGAGCTTGAAGATTTATTGCTACTTTCTTTGACTTTAGCATGTTACTATGCTTCTAAAGTAGTAAAGTTAGTTTTTTTTTTCTTCCAATTATTGTTATTATTATTATGGTCTCCGATAATTCAAAGCACTATATATTGGGTATGTGATTGATTATCATCTGATTAGTTTTGTAACAGTTCATGGGTTGCTTTGGTTGTTGTGAGGAAGATGACATACAGAAGGCTGCTGGTAATGGCCAATACATGACAACACATGCTCCAGGTTTTTTCTTTTTTCAAAATTATAAATTGGCACCAATTTATTTCCTCGTCTGACTGATTTGAGAAAATAAAAATTAAAACTTTATATCCGGATGTCTTTTTTAATAATCTTGTCTATTCATGTATTTGTGTAGGCAACCCTGCTGGATATCATGTTACCGAAACAGCACAAAAGGACAAACAGACAATTAACATGCAACCCATCTCCGTGCCCGCCATTCCAGTAGACGAGCTGAAGGACATTACTGATAATTTCGGAACAAAATGTTTGATTGGCGAGGGATCCTACGGGAGAGTGTACCATGGAGTCTTGAAAAGTGGAGAAGCTGCTGCCGTTAAAAAGTTAGACTCCAGCAAGCAGCCGGACCAAGAGTTTTTGTCACAAGTCTCTATGGTCTCAAGACTAAAGCATGAGAATGTCGTTGGCCTGCTTGGTTACTGCGTCGATGGTGGCCTCCGTGTCCTAGCATACGAGTATGCCCCTAATGGGTCCGTACATGACATTCTTCATGGTGAGTGGCCCTTCATTATGCTATCAATCCACTCTCATTGATATTATATCATTACTGTATTTGGTAAATAATCATTTTTCTCAACCCATAAACCTCACTGATATATCATAATGACAAATATTGGCTTGACTATTTTTACTACAAAAGGCAGAATTTGGACTTCTTACCAGGAAACCTATTTTAATTTTATTTACATAGTTTATGCGTAGCACCACTGAATGACTGATGTAAATAAATCGGTTGTTGTTGTGAAGTCTTAAATCAAACAGTTTGTGTGTGTGTGTGTGTTTATTTGATTGTCACAACTCACAACTGTAGGTCAATTTGCAGTTCACTCTGTAATCTGTACTTTAATTAAGTTGGATAAGCGCTTATCTTATGTGATGTCTGAAGAAGATCTTATCTGATGCTTATTTGGTTCATCCACAAGAGTACTGATCTTGTGTATATCCAGTATTCTGCAAAACTTTCCTGCATATAGTTCTTGAATATTTTCAGAAACAATTTTTTGGTTGGCATGCTGTATGCCTGTATATCTATCCAGATTCTATATTAATCTGGCTTCTGAGTTATTCATGTGTACCTGAAATACCATGTTCATTATATTCATTCGTTTTTTCAGATATAATATAAATCTTGTGTAGTAGGGAACTTATTTAAGTTGTAAACATATAGGACGGAAAGGTGTCAAGGGTGCACAACCAGGCCCGGTTCTGTCTTGGGTCCAAAGAGTTAAGATTGCTGTAGGGGCTGCCAGAGGGCTAGAATACTTGCACGAGAAGGCACAGCCTCATATTATTCATCGTGACATAAAGTCGAGCAATGTCTTACTTTATGATGATGATGTTGCTAAGATTGCGGATTTCGATTTGTCCAATCAAGCCCCTGACATGGCAGCTCGCCTTCATTCTACTCGTGTTCTTGGGACTTTTGGTTATCATGCCCCTGAGTATGTGTGTGTGTGTGTGTGTGTTTTGAGCCTTTCATTTAGATGACCAGATTTATTTAACTAACAGTTGAAATAACCAATGAACTGATTTTATTTTTATATATTTTTATGGTAGATATGCCATGACTGGACAACTAAGTTCAAAGAGTGATGTTTATAGCTTTGGTGTGGTGCTCTTAGAACTTCTGACAGGCCGTAAACCAGTTGATCATACACTGCCGAGGGGACAGCAGAGTCTCGTGACATGGGTAAATGACATTTTCCTTTTTACTATTATTTATTGAGTGCTAGAATCGTCATCCGTGTGCATTGTAACTGATTAATGGGAAAAACTGGAGACAGGCAACACCTAAGCTAAGCGAAGACAAGGTGAAGCAGTGTGTGGATGCTAGACTCAACGGAGAATACCCTCCTAAGGCTGTTGCAAAGGTAACTAGTTTTTTTTCTTTCTCCCTAAACTTTAATCATAATAATCTTGTTTTAACTTAAAATTGGATTCGTGATTGTTAATGAAAGCTCATGCTTTACTCCCATTCCCATCTGATTTTTTTTTTTTTTTTTTTTTTTTTTTGTGTGTGTGTGTAATTTGATGATTCTGTTGAAAAACAGATGGCTGCAGTTGCTGCCTTGTGTGTACAATATGAAGCTGATTTTAGGCCAAATATGAGCATTGTAGTAAAAGCTCTCCAGCCTCTGTTGAATACACGATCAGGACCTCCTACTGAGACACCACATTTGTGATTTCCTTTTAACCTCTCAATGGTTTGTTGAAAGCCTACTCTGGATAAGTTGGACATGCTTTGACGACTTGTGAGGTCATTGATAATCTTTTGTGGGTATTTGAGTTTGTATTTTAGATATTTATGCAGATATGTTGAAATTGAAATTATAGAGCAACGCGTTAAAAATACTTGAGATCATTCTTTTGTGCACGGATGAGCCTGATTGTTGGATTTGTGTAAAAAATACTTTGAACTATCTGTGTGACGTAATGGTATTCAAATTACACGATATGAATGTACTTCATTTATTGTGTATGCTTTGTTACACAATCGTTGTAATTATTCGTTTAATCTCATGTGGTTGAACTATTAATCCAGATATATATTCTTAATGCTGACAAAACATAAAAAAGAGGCAAGGCCAAAACAGAGCAAAACCAATCTCAACCAAATTCTTGAGCTAAGAAATACGAAAACAGATCATGTTGTATGTATGTCTCTCAACCTATGCAGAGCAATGCAAGTATACAATTCCTTCATATGCACTGCACTGCATATCTCTCTCTCTATATATAAGCATGCTTTTTGAGGGGCATACATACCCATACTTGGTGTATGCATTTCTCATGTAAAATCAAGTAAAAAAAATTCCTATCAGTTTGCTAGATCAACTACAGTATTCTAAGACAACACACTTTTTTGCTTCTCTTCAATTTTTGAGTCTCTCCTTTTGCCTTCTACGACCCTGTATGCGATAGTCAAGAAGACCGCATGTCAAAAGCATGAAAAATTTTAAACCGAGAAAACCCCGGAAGAAACAATAAATCTAATACTTCTTAAGACATAATTTTTGGTTCCGAACTAACCAACCTCTCTTGGTATTGGGTATTCCTCAGACTCGAGCATGCGGACCACTTGGCTCATAGTAGGTCTTTGTTCAGCATTTGGATCGACACACCTTAAGGCTGTCAAGAGAACTCGTTTCAGGGAAGATGTTGATGGCCTAGTCTTGATATTTGGGTCAACCACTTCCTCTGACCGTCTCTCTCCAATCATCATCTTAAGCCAGTCAACCAGGTTTTTCTGCATCACCGAAAATATGATATTATCATTTTCAGATCACTAACTATTTCATGGCATTGAATAAATTAATGAAAAAAATATGTAGCCACGTTCATAAAATATGACCAAGAAAACTGATTTATTATCTTAAGGCAGTCAACATATTATTGTGTACTGTTTTGTGACAAGAAGCACCAAAGCCTTTCAGACATCATCAAGTTTTCAACGAATTTCTAATTTTTTTTCCATATAATTTCAAAATCACAATATTGACGTGCAAAGTTAACGTGAATAACAATACATACCTCATGGACTGGTCGAGTGTCATCGACTGGATCTCTGCCTGTTATGGCTTCTAGAAGCACAACCCCAAAGCTGTATACATCACTCTTCTCGTTTAGGTAGCCACTGCTTGCATATTCCGGTGCCACATATCTGTAATTAAGACAAAAAGATCAATCACGTACCACCTATATTATTATGCAAGAAGATTAATGAGAAAATGTATGTATCACATATATACTCACCCAAAGGTTCCCATAACTCTGGTGAAAATATGACTCTTTCCAGCACCAAGCAACTTGGCTAGTCCAAAATCGGATATCTTTGCATTGAAATCATCATCAACCAGTATATTGCTTGTCTTGATGTCCCTATGAACAACTTTTGGTTCAATTGCATCATGCAAATACGCAAGACTGTAAAATCACAAAGTCAACAAATATCATATAAGAAGTGAAGAGTAGTAGTCCGAAAATGGCAATACATATATATGAAAGACTTACGCCTTAGCTGTGCCAAGAAGGATCTTCATACGCCCCTCCCATGTGAGTTGCCCAAGATGAGACATACCTCCATGAAGCCATTGCTCGAGATTTCCATTGCTGACATACTCATATACCAATAACCTGAAGAAATTATTTACCGGTCGAGTTAGGAAAGAGTGTTTTGGTGAAGAAGTTGTCCAATTTGTATTAAGGAAATCTATACATATAAAATGAGAAAATATAATATACATGTAATACCTATGGGTGCCTTCAATACAATAACCCAAAAGCCGAACCAAGTTTTTATGACGGACATGACCAATAGCTTCTACCTCCACCCTGAACTCCTTCTCTGCCTGACCTCTAAATACATACTAACATTCAAAAGGTGCAACGATTTCTACATATATCTATAAATAAATATATCTAAAGAAGAAAACTCACAAGTTATTTAGCAGCCTCTTAACCGCCACAATTGTACCATTAATTAATTGGCCACGATAAACAACTCCATAGCCGCCCTCTCCAATAACGTTTTCCTTTGAAAACTTTTCAGTCGCGATATCTAGTTCCCTTAGAGTAAACCAATGACCCCAGTCGAGGTGTGAGAGGTCGGGTAGACTTGATAAAGAATCTTTCTTCTCACCGGAATATTCCATTGGAGAATCAATGTCGTAACTTAAAGAATCTGCAGATTGGCTGCTGGCATCAGGATTAATAATATTGTTATTATCATCCATGAGCATCAGCTTGTTCTGATGATCATTCTTGAAATGAAGTAAGAGTTTGTCGGAATCTTTCTCGATGTACATGTAATTGTTGTGAACGCGGGTGGCTGCTGAATTGTGGTCTATACCGATATCTTTGATTTCTCGGGACAGGTTGGGAATAAGGCGAACGGGTAACGTAATGTTATTTTTCCGGGATTTTTTCTTGAGTGTGATATAACAGCATAGCATGAAAATGGAAAGTAGTAGAAAGATGCCAAGAAAGAGGGAGACTAGAACCCAGACCTTGAGATTGAATATGTGAGTTTTCTTGGACCAATCAAAGTTATATTTGGAATCCATTATATATATATATCCAAATTAAGTCGATCGGTCAGTATATATGCAGACGGGGCGGTTGGCCTGTGATACCCTGCAATGAGGAATTCGATCACAGCTAGGCGGCCTAAACAAATAATCATCAGAAACATTAATCATGCATATATATATATATATATATATATATATATATATATATATATATATATATATATATATATATATATATATATATATATATATATATATATATATATATATATATATATATATATATATATATATATATATATATATATATATATATATATATATATATATATATATATATATATATATATATATACAACAGAGTAATTAAAATAGGATAAAGTTTCAAACTTTAATTACATATACCTGTGCAAACTAATAAGGATGTAGCTGATCGATGATTAAATCAAATGAAATTGAAATCCCACAAATCCAATTCCAAATATACCTAAACACATGGCTGGGAATCAATGTGTACGACTTCCCTTTAATTTAAAAGAAATGACAAGAAACTTGAATTGGAGTTGAAGGGACAGGAAAACACAGAGCAAGCACATGGAATCTAGCTAGTACAGAATTATATGATATGGTATGGACACATCACACATGAGTGGTAAGGTTAGGTATATGCACTGAAATTCTTTCATGTTCCTTAAAAGCTAGCTGTAATAAAAGTAGTAGAAAACAAGCATTCGTATATAGTTTAATTTTATGATCCAAAGAATGAAAATTACATTTAATTTGAAGTTGAGCACGACTGTTTATCTTATTCTAGTCGATCAGGGTCATGTTGATAATGATACCGCTAGTTTACTTGCAGATTAATATATATATATATATATATATATATATATATATATATATATATATATATATATATATATATATATATATATATAATGCTTTTACTTGTATTCTAAGGTTTACAGACATTTCCAAAAGCATATTTTTTGAAATTAATGACATGTGGATTGTAAGATATATATACTGTATTAGTAATACTGAAGAAAACATTAAAAAATTAATTGACAAAACAAGTTAGCTGTTAATTATCAGAAGTCAGATGACTAATACTGTATATATATTATGATTAGTTCAATATGTAGTAACATGATACAGTATATAATTAGGAAACCAAAGAGACAGCTAGTGTGTGTATACCACAATTATTATAAGAGTTGGCATATGCCAAGCTATAGCAAAAGAGATGAAGGTTCCATATATAGTATATATGAAACTACAATACAAAAAACACTAGCTAGATAGGTAGCAAAGCATGTTGTTTGTAGAGATGCGACACGTTAGGTTTAATCGGCCATTAATTAATTTAATTGATTAATTAGGGGTACTATACATTAATTATATATTACAGTTAGGTTTAATCGGCCATTAATTAATTTAATTGATTAATTAGGGGTACTATACATTAATTATATATGTAATCAACTACACAATTACCTTTTCTCTATTTATCTCGTAAAATATTTGTCTTGTGTGTATTCTATTTATTCTTTTATATGAGTTCACATATACGTGAATGATTGTGAGCTGTAGAGTCAAACAATCATATTCATTTAGTTTTCAAATTTTCACATTGTAGTGATTTAGAATTAATCCAATATGAGAGAATTTATTCAGTTGTTTGGATCTTACTGTGTGAATCCTCACTAAGCTTCACCTTAGCAATCATTAAAAGGAAAGCTAAAATAAATGCATGTAAAAGTAGGGTTTGTGATTTTCTGGAATGGAGATCTCATTCATTCATTGATCGATCGATTACAGCGGCGTTATCAATGCGCTATTTATAGTAAGGTCAAACCCTATCAAAACCCTAGAAATAAAACGTAAAAGAAAACAAAAACGTTTCCCGCTGCAGCACGTGAGAAGGAGCGTGTCTTCGAGGGTAGATAGGTAAAAGCACACGTTTAATAAAACGGTGCGTTTTGAGTCGATTTAGGTTACTGAAATTGGGGGCAAAATTAGGGCAATGAATTAGGGAAAAATCCCTAATTGCAGCTTCCTTTATTACCCCCCCGCAATCCGAGCGCCATGGATGAAGATATGTTGAGCTTATTCTTCAGACGGACGAAGGATTGATAAGGCAACGCCTTGGTGAATATATCAGCAGCTTGATCAAAGGCGGGAACATGCTGAATATGAATTTGGTTCGACTGCACCTTTTCTCGTATGAAATGCAAGTTAATCTCAATATGCTTAGTTCGAGCTTGAACGAAAGCATGATGAGACATGTGTATTGCACTGGTATTGTCAACCCAGCAGGATGAGGAACCATGAGCTCGCGGAGTAGGGATTGGAGCCATGTTAATTCAACAATGGCATGGGCAATACCACGATATTCTGATTCAGCACTTGAACGGGATACTGTTTGTTGCTTTTTAGAACTCCAACTGAGGAGATTAGGGCCAAGAAATACACAGAATCCAGAAGTGGATTTGCGGTCATCATGATCAGATGCCCAGTCAGCATCTGAGAAGGCATTCAGCCTGAGAGAAGGTGATTTAGTGATGTGTAAACCATGGTTTGAGGTGCCAGAAATATACCTCAGAAGTCTCTTGACAGCCTTGAAGTGAATATCAGTTGGTGCCTGCATAAATTGACTCAATTTGTTCACAGCAAATTGGATGTCAGGTCTGGTAAAGGTAAGGTATTGGAGGCCACCAATAAGCTATCTATATGTGGTGGGTTCATCCATGAGGGTTCCCTCATGCTTGGTAAAATTGTGAGAACTCACCATTGGAGTAGGGGTGGATTTGGCATTGGAAAGGCCAGCCCTGGCAATCAGTTCTTGGGAATATTTGGACTGTGTAAGGAGAATACCATCAGAAAGGTATTTGACTTCTATTCCAAGAAAGTAATTTAAGGGGCCAAGGTCTTTTAAGGAAAAGGTGAGAGACAGTTTGTGAATGGTTTCATTGATGATAGCATTGGAACTTCCAGTTAGTATAATGTCATCAACATATACTAATAGGAATATGGTACCTTGGGGACTTGATTTTATATATAGACTGGAGTCTGCTTTTGAGCAAGAGAAACCTAGCTTGCATAGGGATAATTTGAGGGTGTCAAACCAGGGTTTGGAAGCCTGTTTGAGGCCATAGATGGCTTTATTTAATTTGCAGACATAGGTAGGCTTAGAAGGGTCTTCAAAACCTGGGGGTTGGGTCATATAAATAGGTGTATTGCTGTCAAGAGATCCATGCAAGAAAGCATTCTCAATGTCAATTTGTCTGAGTGACCATCCTCTGGAAAGGGCTATGGAAATGATGAGTCTGATTGTTGTTGGTTTTATAACTGGACTGAAAACTTCATGGTAGTTAATACCAGCAAGTTGATTGAACCCCTTTGCTACCAGTCTGGCTTTATGCTTGAGTATGCTACCATCTGAGTTTTTCTTGAGTTTAAATACCCATTTAGAGCCAATGAGGTGTTGATGGGGATTGGGAGGGACCAGATCCCAAGTATGATTGGATATGAGAGCCTTGTATTCAGATTTCATGGCAGAATGCCAAGATGGGATTTGGATGGCTTGTTTATATGTGTTAGGTTCAGAGGATGGTGAGTTGTTGTCTGGCATGTTGGGAGTAGATAGAAGAGCAGATAGATAGGTTTTAGGTTTGAAAATCCCAACTTTGCCTCTGGTGACCATGGGATGATCATTGGTGATATTAGGGGGGACAGAAGTAGAAGGCTCATCATTTGTATAGTGGGGAGTATCCTGATCATTTGAATGTTCAGGTGGGTTATGAGTATTTTAGGGAGGTTCAGGAGAACCTGAAGAGGATAAATGGTGAGATGAGGATGAAGATGGATCACTGGTAAGAGGAGACTGATCACGATCCATTGCCACTAATCTATTTAATTAAATAAACAATTATTTGCATTTAATTATTTATAATTAAATATATGCAAATCATAGTCCTGGATTTTATACGTTGTAGTTAGTATGGTGTTGCATGGGCGCACAGAAGATCATACTATCGGTTACTCGTATTTAATCAAACAGTTGCTCACGACCTAGATGGTCACGGACCAATCCATCGGTATAGTCGTTGTGTGAGAGAGAAAATAATTTATCTTAATTATTTTATCACACTTGTACACTTGGTGTATTGAGCGGATCGTTGAGATTCATCGATTAGGATTGCCGGCGATAATCGATTCGAGTCTCAGTGTATTTTATTCTTAATCCCCGAAACTATTGCGGGTGTGTATATTTAATATAAGTGACTTTGATTTACCAAAGGAATTAACCGATTTAATTATTGGGTTAATTACCGGTTAAGTTGGGTCACTATATTTTATATATGGCATGCCGTGAATACTTGACGGGAAAGTGTATCCCGGAAGGGTTGATAATATCCCCGAGATGAGTTCATAAGGAATTATTATGTAAACCCTGCAGGTGGATTCGTTCCGCATAATAATTAAGGTTGAATGGTACTAGTCTCGGATAAAAGAGATGAATAAATTAATTAGCAATAAATTAATTTTATTCATGGATATTTATATCTTAAATACACGGAATAAATAATACTACCGGAGAAATATTATTTGATATAATATGGTTTAATATTGGGAGTGCAATTAATTTTATATAGTGGAAAATAGAATTAATTAATAATAGTAAGGATTAATAGATTTGGGCTTGGGCTCAATTTAATCACTATTATTGGAAGCCCAATATTCCACCTCCTTAAGATCCCCTACGTAGCCTATAAAAGCACTACATGGTCTTCTCTATTCTCATAAGTTGAAGATCACAATTCTAGAGAGAGAAAGTAGAGAGGAGGATCCATGGAGTTCGGTAGATCGTCGCCCACACGACGTCCGGGCTAGTGCAAGGAATACGTGGGAAGATCTCAAGGTCGTCAAATTGAGTTCTTCGTTTTTTCGAACAACGAGAACGAGGTAAATCGTAAAACCCTTTATGATTTTATCGTTTAATTATCGTGAAAATATCATGAACCAAAGATCCGAGGGACGAACACCGGACCGAGGGCCGAACGCGTGGTGGTGGTCTACGATGACCACCGGACCACCGCGATCGGCGGACCCACGGTGGTGATCGTGCGCATGCACGTCGCCGGACATAGGAGAGGCCCCGGCTGGACGCCGGGGCATGCGGTCAACTTCACGTCGACCGCGGGGCGCCACGGGCTGGTGCCGTGGCGGTACCCCACCGCTCCTGGCGGCGCGTGCGAAGAGGAGCCCCGGCTGGACGCCGGGGCGAGCGATCGAACCCCGTAGGGTCGATCGCTGGGCATCCGCGGCTGGAGCAGCGGCGGGTCTGCTGGGCAGACCGCCCTCCTCAAGCGGCGGTGGCGGTGAGTCGCCGGACTCACCGCCGGGGGGCTGCTCGGAGCAGCCCCGGGGATGCTTGGCATCCCGCCGATCGCGCAACCGCGATCGTGAGCCCCATGCAAGGGGCTCGGCTAGGGTTTGCCGTGAGTTCATCCCACGGCGGCTACCTTGGTCGGGCTCCGGCATGCGTGGTGGTTCGCGGTGGTTTCCGGCGAAAGGATTTCGATTGGATTGTCGGTTCCGCAATTTTGACAATCCGGATATTCGAAGGATTTCGGTCGGAATTAATTAGATGATTTATTAATTTAAATTTATTAATTCCGGGATATCGATTTCCAACAATTGGTATCAGAGCGTTGGTTTTAGTTCATGGTATTTTTCGATAAATTGTTCTACCTTGCAGGGTTTCCGATTATTATGGCTAGATTTAATTTTGTTAATTAATGTCATAATAATGTTCTTGATTATTAAACTCTCGGTGATGTCAATATTTGTTCTTGTGTGGTGAATGCTTGTTCTTAATTTTTCCGGAAATTGTTTGAGGTCGATTTCATGTAGAGAATCGATACCGGAGAACGTAGTAATAAATTTGTAATTTATTTACGTTGGATCGATGACGAAACGACCGCCGGAAAAGTGTGACGGAGGAGAAGAAGAGAGGGAGGACCGGGGATCGATCACGAGGATCGATCCCATGAGGATCGATGGCCCGGGCTGCCCTAGGGCTCTCGGCCACGCCGGCCACCAAGGGTGGTGGCGCGTGAGCCTTGGCCGGCGGTGGTAGTGGCGGTCGATGGTGGGGATGGCATGGGGATCCCCAACACATGCTATTCCTACCAAGATCCAACTTTCCTAATTGATTCGGTTTTCCTATTTTGAGTATTCCTAGTTTTGGGAATTCTCATGGAAATAGGAAAAGAATTAATTGGAATTAATTTATTTCCTTATTCTATTATGGAAGTCTTCTAGAATATTCTAAGTTCTACTTGGAATAGGATTCTAGAGATTTAATAGAATTGGAAAGGAAAATAATTAATTATTAAATTAATTTATTTCCTAATTGATTATTCCTATTTTATGGGAATTTTCATGGACATGGAAATTAATTAATTTTGGAAAGTAGAAGAGTCCTTAATTAATTTTTCCTATTTAATTATTTCTTTATGGAATTTTTAATGGATTAGGAAATGAATTAATTTGGAAGGATTAAGAGTCCTAAATTATTTTATTTCCTTATTTCATTATGGAAGTAAATCATCTAGAATATTCCAAGTGGGTCTTGGATAGATTATTCTAGAGATTTAATGAAGTAGAAAAGGAAAATGAAAATAATAAAAATATTAATAATATTTAATTTTATTTTTGATATATTCGATTGACTTAATTTTCGAATTAAGTAACTTTTGGATTAATTGAAAATAAATAGATTTAAATATTGGAATTAATATTCCCGTCACATGGAGCATTCAAGAACGAAGACTAAAGACTAGAACACGCATACGGGGATGCGATAAAGCCATAATAGTCGGAAAATAATATTCTAGTATTATTTTGATTATGTGATAATATTCTATGTGCTTTATTTCATGTATGCATGCTTATGTGTATTTAATTATGCATTAGATAGCGTATCCCTTTGTTATAAAAAGCTAAGTGGGAGAGGGTATGGAAACATATCCATGGTCTCCATTTCTGTTCTCTTGGTGACTTTTATGAGCTTTCGAAGTTCGTATAGACAAGTCATTGGAGGAGAATTCTTGTAATTCCTTTTACGAGAAACATTGATTAAGTTTATCAAACAATGCCTAATTTGTCTTTCCAAAACTGATTTCAAGTCGACTCATTCTCACCCCGGGGAGTGGAATGGAGCCAAAGCCACTTGGTCATGTCGAGGACACAAATTAGAGACTTTCGTGTCATTTGATGACTAGATCGATTGTTTGCTCGGCTCCCTCATTTTATGAGAGATAGGGTCGTTCGCATGGTGAATCACTGGTAAGAAACTTCGAGTTTCACTTATGATTCTCCGCGTCTTGATTTACAAGATTGAATGGATCAAGTAATTGGGAGTCAATTATAAAAGTCTCTTGGTGTAGTAAACGTCCACACCACGTGGCTTGCTATGCTGACGGATTTTGGATTAATTGATGTAGACAGTTGTAAGAAATTGTGAAGAGTTGTGAAGTTGTCGTAAACGTCCACACCACGTGGCTTGCGGTGATGTAGCAATTCCGAACGATTTACTTTGGTACTGAGTAATGGTTTACACTTAGATACGCATTATAGTATTCCTCCCCACGAGGTTCCGCTATAAGTGATGTATGACCAAAGCAAATCTAATTGCTAAATCATTTGGATTGGTAAACGTCCACACCACGTGGCTTGCCATATCTGATGGGATTTTAGATGTGATTAGTGGTTTAATGATATTATTTAAGGGAGATAATATCGGAGATTAAATCGATTGTTTGTTGTTATATGTGCTCATAGATTAGGATATGGCTTTGAACCCACTTTATGTGATACTTGAGGAATTTAAACTCACTGGTCCCTAAATGTATTGATTGGAATAGAGATCTAGACATTGTCCAGACTGTTAAAGAGTACAAGTTTGTACTCAGTGAGCTTTGTCCTCCCGAGCCTACAAATGTCTTAACTGATGAGGAAAGGACTGATTTTGATATCATGTTCAAACTCAAGGAGATGTTTAGACATGACGTAGAGGCTAGACAAGAGGCGATGAGGATACTCATAAAGGCCAGTCGATTCGAGGAAACGCTTAAACACGTTTTTAAGATGATTGACCTTTTAGACGAGTTGAGACGGAAATCGCAAGCTCTTGTAGCTAATGCCAAAGGTTTCGAACCTAAGGGAAAAATCGGGGGAAAGGAAAAGCAAGCAAAGAAACCCAGTGGTCCTAGGTTTCTTGGACCACGAGATGGGACGAGAAAGCCATAAGGCAAGAGTTCTCGATGCAAACAGTCTGGGTACTGGAAGTCTGATTATCCTCTCAAAGAAAGTACGAAATTTTCTTTAGTCGTAAAACATAGTTAGTGGTATTATCTACCGGAACCTGGTGTGTAGATATGGAACCACTGACGGTATGTGCATTTTAAATGCAAGGGTTCCAGGAAACCCGACGACTTAGAAAAGAAGAAATCGTAGTCTACATGGGCAATGCTGTAAAGGAGGCAGCAGTTGCAGTGGAGGACATTTTATAGGATTTCATTTTGGGTTATTGCTTTTATGTACCTTTCAAAATAGAAAGAACTCTGTTCTGGATTTCTAATAAATGGATATTTTATTTCTTTTAATCATTTGATGGTTATAAGAAGAAATAATGATATTATCTATTTTGGTACATTGGCTAGCAATATATAAATGATGAATCCTAAGTCCACCACGATGCAACGAACCGTAGTATGAAACTCGTTTTACTAATAAGAGATTTCTTTATCAATTATACTTGTGGATTCTTGTGCTGAGTCATGTTTATTCAAATAAGAAGTTCAAAGGTCGAAAATTGATATTTGATCAATTAAGTTGAAGGAGTGGACCTTCCGACCTAAGAATCTTATTTGGAAGATAACATGACTAAGAAATCCTTTATGGATATAAGATGTAAGATCCGGACAAGTATAAGAATTGATTAACTCTGATGTATGCAGACCTATGTCTACTCAGACAATAAGGTACGAGTACATCATTTGATGATTACTCGAGAAATGGATTAGAATACCTGATGTGCCACAAAAGCAAGTGTTTTGACAAGTCAATGGACACTAAGCAATTGTGGAGAACCATCAAGGTATATCCATTTGTAGCCTGCGATTTGATCGCGGAGGCAAGTACCTATCTGAGGAATGCATGGCATACTGATCAGAAATTGGGATTTGATCCCAAATGACTACACCATACACTGTTGTGTAGAAATGGTGTGTCGTAAACAAGAAATGGAACTCTTATAGAAATAGTAAAATTATGAGTTATACGGAACTACCTATGTTCTATGGATATGTCTGGAAACAACGGTGCATTCAAATGCGGTTGTAGAATATCCTAGAAGAACAAAAGATGTGTGTTCAATAGTACTATGAACCAGAAGGACGTTATAAGTTCTAACGCCCGGTTCTTAGAGAAAGACTATACGATGAACCACAAGCCCAAGGTGACATGATACTTTGAAATGAGAGAGAAAGATTAAGACTTAGAACCAGCCGAACCGAGTAGCGGTACACCACTAACTGCACCTACTGTTATCACTGTTTATACACCGGAATGCCGTTGTAGTGGGAGGTTGTGTGACAACCGGAGATATTCATAAGACTAGGAGAGTCTTCGGACTCTGGACCTAGTATACATGAAATCGATCCCTAGATCTACATGAAGGCAGTACTAGATCTAAATGTGCCTTCTTGGAGAGCAATAAGGATTATTGCTAAGAGGCGAGATCATTTAGAGTACAAGCTTAGTTGATCCATTTATGGATTGAAACAAAGCATTGAGTTCGTGGTACTTGCAAATTGATGAGATAGTCCATTTTATGGATTCATCAAAAGCATAGACGAATCGTGTGTATTGGAAACGTGATGGAAAACAAGGTGGTGTTTCTCGGAGGTTTTATGTAGATAACGTTTTATCATTGGTAACAATGTAAAGATGTTATCAGACATAAAATGATGGTTGTCTAGATAAATCATTATGAAAGATAAAGGAAGAAGTTGGACATGTTCTTGAGATCTTGGATCTCTAGAAAGAACATTGTACTTCTCCTGGACATCTTACATAAATGATTATGGTTCGTTTTAACATGCAAGATTCCGAGAAAGGTTCGTTACCTTTCAGAGACGGAATGCATCTATCTAAGGATATGTGTTTTAAAACACAAAAGGAGAGAGAAGCAATGAAAGCAGTTTCCTACACTTTGAGTGTGGAAAGCTTAATAAATGCATTGTTGAAAACAAGAACCTGATATCGGCTATGCGGTTAGCATAGTGGGAGGATATCAAGGTAATCCTGGAAAGGAATATTCGACTGCCGTAAAAGTACTTTCGAAGTACTGTTCTAGACTACGAAGCAGACGAGTTTTTCCTTTGGATTACATTCTCTTAGATTTCTAATCAAATGAGGACCGGTGTAAGTCGATATCAGGCTATGTGTTTCACTATTGAAGGAGAAGGAGTTTAACATGGAAGAGTGATAAGCACGATGCTTTTCGGACTCTGCCATAGGTAACCAAATAGCGGCCTCAGAGGCAGCGGAAGTTTTGGTATAACTCCGGGATAATCTCTGGGACTTAGATGTGATTCTTAATTTGCCAAAGGCTATGTAAATAGCGGTGCAATGGCAAATGGTAAGAAATCACTAGTCCATAAGTGTAAGATAACACATAGTGCAAGTACCACCTGATACGAGTCATCGTCAAGGGAGACGACGCTGTAGTCACCAAGATAACTTCAGAGCGGCAACCTAGAGTGCTCATTCACATAGTACTTCTTGGAAGTACAACTTAAGCACGTGATGAGTATGGGAGTCGGGAGTTTGGAGAAAATGACTAGACCTTAGTACAAGTGGGAGATTGTTGGAGTTGTGTACTTAATGTCTAGATTTAAGTAACGGAAACTCACGATCCATTGCCACTAATCTATTTAATTAAATAAACAATTATTTGCATTTAATTATTTATAATTAAATATATGCAAATCATAGTCCTGGATTTTATACGTTGTAGTTAGTATGGTGTTGCATGGGCGCACAGAAGATCATACTATCGGTTACTCGTATTTAATCAAACAGTTGCTCACGACCTAGATGGACACGGACCAATCCATCGGTATAGTCGTTGTGTGAGAGAGAAAATAATTTATCTTAATTATTTTATCACACTTGTACACTTGGTGTATTGAGCGGATCGTTGAGATTCATCGATTAGGATTGCCGGCGATAATCGATTCGAGTCTCAGTGTATTTTATTCTTAATCCCCGAAACTATTGCGGGTGTGTATATTTAATATAAGTGACTTTGATTTACCAAAGGAATTAACCGATTTAATTATTGGGTTAATTACCGGTTAAGTTGGGTCACTATATTTTATATATGGCATGCCGTGAATACTTGACGGGAAAGTGTATCCCGGAAGGGTTGATAATATCCCCGAGATGAGTTCATAAGGAATTATTATGTAAACCCTGCAGGTGGATTCGTTCCGCATAATAATTAAGGTTGAATGGTACTAGTCTCGGATAAAAGAGATGAATAAATTAATTAGCAATAAATTAATTTTATTCATGGATATTTATATCTTAAATACACGGAATAAATAATACTACCGGAGAAATATTATTTGATATAATATGGTTTAATATTGGGAGTGCAATTAATTTTATATAGTGGAAAATAGAATTAATTAATAATAGTAAGGATTAATAGATTTGGGCTTGGGCTCAATTTAATCACTATTATTGGAAGCCCAATATTCCACCTCCTTAAGATCCCCTACGTAGCCTATAAAAGCACTACATGGTCTTCTCTATTCTCATAAGTTGAAGATCACAATTCTAGAGAGAGAAAGTAGAGAGGAGGATCCATGGAGTTCGGTAGATCGTCGCCCACACGACGTCCGGGCTAGTGCAAGGAATACGTGGGAAGATCTCAAGGTCGTCAAATTGAGTTCTTCGTTTTTCCGAACAACGAGAACGAGGTAAATCGTAAAACCCTTTATGATTTTATCGTTTAATTATCGTGAAAATATCATGAACCAAAGATCCGAGGGACGAACACCGGACCGAGGGCCGAACGCGTGGTGGTGGTCTACGATGACCACCGGACCACCGCGATCGGCGGACCCACGGTGGTGATCGTGCGCATGCACGTCGCCGGACATAGGAGAGGCCCCGGCTGGACGCCGGGGCATGCGGTCAACTTCACGTCGACCGCGGGGCGCCACGGGCTGGTGCCGTGGCGGTACCCCACCGCTCCTGGCGGCGCGTGCGAAGAGGAGCCCCGGCTGGACGCCGGGGCGAGCGATCGAACCCCGTAGGGTCGATCGCTGGGCAGCCGCGGCTGGAGCCGCGGCGGGTCTGCTGGGCAGACCGCCCTCCTCGACCGGCGGTGGCGGTGAGTCGCCGGACTCACCGCCGGGGGGCTGCTCGGAGCAGCCCCGGGGATGCTTGGCATCCCGGCGATCGCGCAACCGCGATCGCGAGCCCCATGCAAGGGGCTCGGCTAGGGTTTGCCGTGAGTTCATCCCACGGCGGCTACCTTGGTCGGGCTCCGGCATGCGTGGTGGTTCGCGGTGGTTTCCGGCGAAAGGATTTCGATTGGATTGTCGGTTCCGCAATTTTGACAATCCGGATATTCGAAGGATTTCGGTCGGAATTAATTAGATGATTTATTAATTTAAATTTATTAATTCCGGGATATCGATTTCCAACAATTCTGGACAGGTGAAGCAACTTTAGATAATGAGATGGCAGGGAAAATATCTTCATTAAAGATAACATGCCTGTTGAATATTGTTTTACCATCAGAAAGAAGGAGTTTGTACCCCTTATATTGGTTACTGTAACCAAGAAAAATGCAAGATAAGGATCTGAAATCCAACTTGTTGTCATTATATGGTCTCATAAAGGGAAAGGCTTGGCACCCAAAAACTTTTAAATAGGAATAATCTGGTTTCTTCCCATAAAGCAGTTGATAGGGTGTTGTAAAATGAATAGGGCTTTGAGGTATTCTGTTGAGCAAATGGACTGAAGTAGCAAAAGTATCATCCCAATATGCTTTGCTAAGGCCAGAATGAGAGAGTAGACTGAGGCCAGACTCCACAATATGTCTGTGTTTCCTCTCAATAGATCCATTCTGCTCAGGTGTATAAGGGCAAGAGATGTAGTGCTGAATACCACACTGATCAAGTGTTCTTTTTATAGGAAAATACTCAGAGCCACCATCACTTTGCAGTATCTTTATTTTCTTGTTGAATTGATTTTCAACCTGTGATTTAAAATGTGCAAAGGCATGTTGTGTATCTGACTTGGATTTTAGAAAATATATCCATACATATCTGGTATAGTCATCCAAGAAAGAGACATAATAGTTGCTTCCATTAGTAGATGTTATGGGGGCAGGTCCCCACAAATCTGTATGTATTAGGTTTAAAGGTGTTTTAGAATGTGAAGTGCTAACAGGAAAGGGCAGTTTGTGAGATTTACCTTGTTGACAGTTGGAACATAAATCAAATGCATCTTTATTAACATAGGAGATTTTACAAGAGTTCAGGGCTCTCTTAGTGTTAACCAAAGAAGGGTGGCCTAATATCCTATGCCAAAGTTCAAGACTTTTAGATGACTTAACATAAGAAACAAAAGAACTACAACTTTTCAACTGGGAATCATTGGATAAAACACTAGTACTGAAGGACTTGGGCTGTGTGGATGCTGTTGTTTTAGTGATCTTGGCAAGCTGGAATGTATAAAGACCCTTGTTAAGTGTGCCTTCCAGAAGGACCTGCCCCGTAGTTAGATCCTTGACAACACAAAAATCAGGGTGAAATTAAAAAAACACCTTATTATCTTTGGCAAATTGACTCACACTAAGTAAGTTTTTGGTGATTTCAGGGACATGGAGAAGGTTTTTGAGATAAAAAGTGGGTGAATAATGATTGGTTTTAGGGTTTATGGCAGTGACAAGTGACTTACCAGTGTGATTAATGTCAAGAGGAGCACCATTACCCACAGTCAGCTTGTTTCCTCCATTGTACTCGGAACCAATACTCATATTGGATAGGTCATTTGTCACATGGTGTGTAGCACCTGAGTCTGGGTACCATGAATCCTCAGAGGAGTTGTCAGCAGTGCTGTAGTGAGCAGAGGTATTGGATGAAGGTGAGTTACCATTCTGAGATGACTGATTCTTGTTTTTCCCCATTTTGACTCCTCACAAAGTCAGGGTTAAATCTATGCTAACATTTCTCAGCAAAATGGTTGGAGTAACCACAGATTTGGCAGAAAACCTTCATTCCTCCAGTTGATCTACCACCTCTACCACCTCTATTTGATCCTCTGCCCCTGTTACTGTTGCCTCCCCTTCCTCTATTAGCATCAGAACCTCTACCCCTTCCATAGGTGAGGTTTGCATTGGGGAGATTATCAGCACCTGCATTAGCTTCCAATCTGCTTTCATAGGTGAGTAGAAATGAGGTAATATCTCTCATAGTGAAAGCATCTCCTTTGGCAGTAACAATGATGACAACAGGATCATACTCACTACCAAGACCTCCAAGGACATACATGACTTGATCTATTTCAGATAGCCTCTCACCAGCACTGCAAAGTGCATCACAGCAGGATTTTACTTTGTTCAGATAATCTCTCATACACATACCTCGTTTCTTGAGATTCTGCAACTCCAATCTGTATTGCATCTTCCTCGCAGTGGTTTGACTGGAGAAATTTGTCTCTAGGGTTTCCCAGATTTGCTGTGTTGTGTTGAGCCCAACAACTGAGACAAGGATTGATTCAGAAAGGGATGAGAGTATCCAACTGGTGAGGAGCTGATCTTGCCTTTGCCATTTGGCATACTGAGGATTCAGAGTGAAGCTGACTTCATCTTCTCCGGGAAGATACTTTCTTGGCTCCGGTTTTCCTCCATTGATGAAAGGTTCAAGGCCATGCCCTCTGATAGCTGCAAGAACCTCTTGTTTCCAGATTAAAAAATTGTTATCATTGAGTTTTATGGACACTAGCTGGTGATTAATGTTGGTATATGTCCTTCGATCCTACGTGTGCAATCGATAAAGTCATAAGGTCGTCTTTGGATGTTAAATGATTATTCGATAATATTAATTGTTGGGAACAATATAATATTGATCGATAATCATACCTACAGGGTCACACACGGACTCGTAGATGACGAACAATGCTTGTTAATTATATTGATTTAGAATCAATATTTACGTGAATTTATATGCATGCATGAGATGCATTACATGGCTTGCATGGATGTATGTCACATAGTGTGACATGGCATGCCACACAAGCAAGTGGGGCCATATTTCATGTCATGTGGCATGTATATGTGGCAATGCCTCTTCACCTCCCCATTACACCCTTTATGGTGCATATTGATGCTCATAAGTGTGGGGGTTACATGGGGATCACTTATGGTGAAGTAAAGAGGTTATTGGTGATTAAATAAATAATGAAAACCTGTGTTTTTATACACAACTTGATCAGCCACGAAATTCACAACAAAAAGGGAGAAAGGAGAGAGTGTTCTTGGAGAACCGACTCAAGCAAGCAAAGTGTTCGTCATCTGGGTTCGTGTGCAACACGTAGAGGCCGGGCCATTTGTGCGGCTTCAACATCCGGGCGATCTAGATAAGAAGAGTGACGAGGTCATTCTCAAGGACATCATCTAGTGGCTGATCCATGAAGGTGGTTCAATCGACTCAACACCACCTTCATCAACATCAACGAGGCACGCTACACCGGTTGTAAGTGTTCTCGTTAATCCATATATATTATATATATTGGATGTATATATATATATATATATATATATATATATATATATATATATATATATATATATATATATATATATATATATATAAATATGTGTCTATACATATATATGTGTGCACTAGATCTTGTTATTCGTGTTTACTCGTTTTACACGCTTCCGCACACATGACCGAGGTAATCATGCGATTGGATCAGCATCGAAAACCTTCAATTGGTATCAGAGCCTAGGGCTCGTGCACACTTTTGTGTTGGATACAATATGTTTAAAATCAACATAATTGGCTTAATTGTTTTATGTGATTATGTGATTATGTGTTTAGATATAAGGCCGGCCACCGTCAGTGGTCGGGTGAATGAAATTGTCGTTTTTTACGTACGATTGGCCATAGTTTTGGAGAGCTGCGTCCCTTGGAATCTTTTGTAATAGATAGGTTTTTTCTATTCAAAAATGTATTGTTCAATGTGTAAGCAATGGATTGAATCCATGGATTGACATTGGATATCGACTCTCCGGCGAAAACGAGAAGAAACGAAGCAAAACGAAGCGAAACGGGCGAAAACCGGGCTGCTGGATCAAAACGGCGGGCGCCGAATGGATTCGGCGGGCGCCGTTTTGGAAACGGCGGGCGCCGTTTTGGAAACGGCGACCGCCGAAAGGCTGTTTTTAGGTCAGCCCCGATTCTGTACCCTTTTGGCGGGCGCCGTTTTGGAAACGGCGACCGCCGGTGGTGTTCGGCGACCGCCGTTTGTGAAACGGCGGGCGTCGTTCGTGGTTTTTGGGGTACGGACTAAGGTTGACCTAAATCGGCGGGCGCGGAACTGAAACGGCGGGCGCGGACCAGTCCAGAAGATGTTCAAGGCCTATTTTGTTGCTTTTAATCTTTTCGTTTGAGAGTTGTGAGGTTCTAGGGGCCTTTCGATTACGTATTTAATTGCTTTGCTAGTTATAGGACGTTTTATGTTATAAATGTTCAACTTACATATAAACACCTATGCATGCAAGTTCCTAAAATAATGAGTATAATGTCTTGTCCAAAAACATCACACTCATGAAGCCCTCGATCATAAGTTGGTAGGTCCGCCTCAGCGGGGTACTACTTGTTATCTTGGGATAAGTGAGAGTAATGGTTAGACCTTTACACGTGAGTTTGGTTTTCTCATCGATAGATCCACTGCAGGCGTGGCTATCGAGACATGAGATGAGAATGGGATTCTCATCGACCGAGAGTGATATTAGATATAATTGACATGGGTATGTCTACCTATCTTGAAATACTTAAGTGCGGACTCAGTCGGCTTAAAGATTTGCAAGATGAGGATCTCGGGATCGTTTTGTTCTAAGGGACAATGATATTGGATATCAATTGAACAAAATGAAATAAATAAGTACAATTGTTAGACAACCTTATTTGTTTACCGCTTTGTGGATGTTTACATACTTTATTTATCTTACTTTTATAGTTTATCATGTCAAATATCAACTCAATTCAAGTTTGGTTCAATTCTTGATTATGAAAAATTGAACAAATTTTCTTGATTCACAACGTAATTTGAGGATGGTCCTCAAATACGAAGACAAGGAAAATGTGTTAGATAACCACATCCTAAGATATCATTGAACAACTCAATAGCATGTTCGGGGAATATGCTAAGATTGAGCAGTTCTGAATGACCAGGGTCATCGCTTTAGCTAGGCTGAATAAGAGAAACCTATAGGGACCACATGTGCAGCAAATGATTGGATTATTTGCTTTAAGTGATCTCCTAATTTTTTTTTTAAGATGATGAGTCGTGAATTAAAAAGGGACCCTGAGAGGGATATTATTATAAGGGATGAGGTATTCAAAAGAGCATGGGCAAGAAGGCTATTAGGGTTCCTAGGGAATCTGAATGCATCTACTGCAAAAGGTGTTGGACACTAATTGCAAATATGTAGAAGATCATATTTTATTCAATTTCAAAACAAATGCCTAATTTGTCTTTCATATAATGGATTCTAAAGTTAGGATTATTTTCACCTCGGGGAGTGATCTAATCCAAAACACTTAGTTCATTAATGACACAAATTAGAGACTTTCGAGCCATGGGATGGCGTGATTCGATTGTCTGGTTGGCTCCCTCATATTTTATGAGAGATAGGGCTTCAATTGCATGATAATATCGCTGGTTAGAAAACTTCGACTTTTCACTTACGATTTATCAAGTTTTGATATTGGGATAATTTTGAACGAGATTTCGAATAAAAATCAATTATTGGGAATAATTGAACTTGCCCAAAGTTCAAAGAAGATGTGAAGAACGGGGTTGCTTCATCTTCAGGTATTAATGTTATAGACATTAGATTTCGCAAATTTTACTTCTTGGGTGTTGGATGACATTTGTGGTTCTCACAATTGTAAGTGAAGGAACTACACAGAAGTAGGATTTTGGAAACTAGAAATGTCGATCTACGGGCTGGAAAAGGAGCGAAGGTCGCTGCACTAGCCGTATGATCATATGATGTTGTTATGCCTTAGGGCCTTGTTTTAAGTATTATAACTATGTATTTTTTCGTACCTTAAATAAACAATGAATATTGGTTCAGTATTGGATACTGATGGATTAGTTTTTCACTATTTAAATAGTTTGATAACTATTTTAATTGTGAACTATTCTTTGTTTTGGTACGATTATTACATTATTTATTTATACTTTAAACTCACCAAATCATATATAACATTAACACCAAAGGCCGAATCGAATAAGTCTCAATGAGACATAACTGTAACATTGTTGATTAGATCAAAATCTAAACATGCAATGAATCTTCTTTTAGAAGGCATTCTAGAATCATTTGACTTGGAGTCATTTGATACATGTGAATGATGTTTGATGGACAAAGATAACAATGTCATCTTTCTTGGAGAAAGGAGAACATGTGAGTGATTACTTAGGGATGATCCATACTGATGTATGTGGAACCTATCAGTTCACAAGCACATGAAGGTTATGTTTTGGAAAAGAGAAAACAAACTATATTAGATATAGTTCGACCATTTGATGAGAGGTCTAAATGAACTACTGGTCTCTTTTTGGGACACACAATTCTTGACTTCAACTTATACACTGAATAGGACGCTGTCAAAAGCTGTTGATAAGACACCATACGAGGTATGGAAAGGGAGGGTCCCTAAATTGTTTTCATCAAAATTTGAGGTTCTAAAAGCTTCTCTGACGAGATTTATCTCTATAGAGCTTGAACTGAAATGGGATAAAAGTTTCTTTATGGTATCCATAAGAAACTCGAGGGTAAAACTTCTACGATCTATCTGAGAACAATATTTTGTTGCTCGAGATAGTGATTTTCTTGAAAAGAGTTATCTTTCCTAGAAATTCAGTGGGAGCTCGGTTGTCTTGAACGAGGTTCAAGTGAAACAACCAATGATGAATACTCAAGACTGGGTTGAGAGTATTCTTATGGTTTTGGAAGCCATACCAGCCCTCGTAGGTCCGAAAGGCATAAATCTATCTCTATTATTCAAATACTTAGATATTGTGACCAATGAGAGATATGAATTCGTGCTTTTGGAAAGCGGTGAACCTTTGACTTAATTCCAAGCTATGACGAGTCCAGCTACTGAAAATTGGCATGGTGCCATGAAATCTGAGATGATATGAATATCTGATAATCAAGTTTGGAACTTGATATATTTGCATCACGGGGTTAGACCCAATGAATGCTAATAGATCTTTAAGATCTAAACAGACAGATGGAAAACCTAGGGTTTTCAAAGCAAGGTTGATGGTAAAAGTTTTATTCACGAGTTGGATTATGGAAAAACTTTCACCAGTTGCTTTGATTAAATCATTCAGATTATCTTAGCCATTGCTACTCATCTTGATAATGAGTTATGGTAATATTGGATGTTAAAACTAACTTCTTGAATTGGATTCTAGAAGAGAATGTGTTTTGACACAGCCAAATAGTTTTATCGATCCTAATAAGGCTGAGAAATTATGCAATCTTATAATTCCATTTATGGAATAAAGCAAAGCATATCGGAGTAGCAATCTTCAGTTCAATGAATCCATACTGGGTTTTGGATTTCAGAGGAACTCGGAAGAGTCTTATTTTACAAGAAGAACAGTGGGAGTTACGTTGTATACATTGTGTTGTATGTCGATGACATACTCCTTATTGGAAACAATGTTTCTATGCTTAATTCTATTAAAGAATGGCTTGGAAATTGTTTTTCAATAAAGGATCTTGGAGAAGCACAGTACATATTGGGCATCAAGATCTGTCGGAACAGATCGAAAAGGATGTTTGGGCTTAGTAAAGCGACCTATATTGATAAGGTGCTTGATAAGTTCAGAATGAAAGACGCCAGAAAGGGTCTCATTCCAATAACTAATGGCACATCTCTTAGCAAGATGCAATGTCCTACGGGACCTGATGAGCAAAAGAAGATGGAAAACATTCCTTATGCTTCGGCAATAGGATCTATAATGTGGGCCATGATATGTACACGACTGGACGTATCGTATGCTTTGAGCACGACAATTCGGTTTCAAGGAAACCCAGGTGAGGCGCATTAGACTGCGGCCAAGAATATTCTTATGTATCTTAGATGGACTAAAGAATATTTTGTTGTCTTTGGAAGACAAAAGGAGTTGATATTAACAAGCTGTTTGAATGCTAACTTCAAAACAGACTAAGATAATTTCCGATTTTAATCTGGTTATATCTTTTGTTTGGTTAAAGGTGAAATTTGCTGGAATAGTTCCATGCAATGCAATATAGATGATTAAACTATAGAAGCTGAGTACAGTATTGCATTGGATGCAGTAATGTTGGCAGTTAAGATTTGAAAGTTCTTGAATGAACTAGGTGGCGTAGCTAGCTCAGCCCATCCGATAGTTATCTATTTATAGTAGAGTTATCGCGCAAGCCAATGAGCTAGGAAGCACCACAAGTCTAAAACTGGTGCTCAGGAAGTTCCACATTATCTGGGAGATAGTTTTGTGGATTCATCGAGATAATAAAGTTGCAACTTTTGGTAAGGTTGCAAACCCGCTTTCTAAACCTCTCCAGCAGTTTAAGGTTGAGGCTTTCACGACTGCAATAGAGATCAGACATCTTAGAGACGGGTTGTGATTTCTATTACTGTATTAGATACTTTTGGAGATTTGGTAAACATTCACTCATATGTATAATACATATTTCTTCATATAAATATGGTTTAATTTATATGAATTGTACAAATGATTAAGTGATATCAATTGGGTTATGAGGTCGACTTACCGCATAATGAAGTCCCAATGGTTGAACTGATATACTTGAATCATATAGTTGTTCCTGGTTCGTATAATCGAGTACGGACAAACCGATAATACAATGAACTAGATTGTAATGTGTACTATAGCTCCGCTTCATGGGCTAGTGATGTGGGACATCAAGTACAATTACATAGATATTAGCTGGGAGCTAATGATCGAACAGACCCGACTGGAATAGTATTTAAGATTTCGAGTCATAATACTATTTCATTGACTTTCGAGCAATTTCCTCTGACCTGAGTAGTCCAGAGTGACTCCATTGTGAAATGGTATACTTTGATACAAGTAAACGCCTTTCGTAAAAGGAGGTTATAAAACTTGTTATTGGGTATATCAGGAAGCAAGTGGGAGAGCTTGGATTGACAAGATGGGATTGTCCTCCATTTTATTATGGATCATATGTCTTACCGGCCACTTGGAGAGTCGAGACTGTGGAAAAGCGTGGCCACGTACAGATTCGTATCATAGTGATAAATCTGGTTTTACAGTCTGTCTCATAGTCCAAGAAAGGTTTGAACCGATTGAGGATGACTCGAGTCTTGCCTCAAGTTCAAACTTAGACATAAAGTGACAACAGGAAATTGGCAGCACACTGGCTCTGAAGGCCAAGTGGGAGATTGTTGGTATATGTCCTTCGATCCTACGTGTGCAATCGATAAAGTCATAAGGTCGTCTTTGGATGTTAAATGATTATTCGATAATATTAATTGTTGGGAACAATATAATATTGATCGATAATCATACCTACAGGGTCACACACGGACTCGTAGATGATGAACAATGCTTGTTAATTATATTGATTTAGAATCAATATTTACGTGAATTTATATGCATGCATGGGATGCATTACATGGCTTGCATGGATGCATGTAACATAGTGTGACATGGCATGCCACACAAGCAAGTGGGGCCATATTTCATGTCATTTGGCATGTATATGTGGCAATGCCTCTTCACCTCCCCATTACACCCTTTATGGTGCATATTGATGCTCATAAGTGTGGGGGTTACATGGGGATCACTTATGGTGAAGTAAAGAGGTTATTGGTGATTAAATAAATGATGAAAACATGTGTTTTCATACACAACTTGATCAGCCACGAAATTCACAACAAAAAGGGAGAAAGGAGAGAGTGTTCTTGGAGAACCGACTCAAGCAAGCAAAGTGTTCGTCATCCGGGTTCGTGTGCAACACGTAGAGGCCGGGCCATTTGTGCGGCTTCAACATCCGGGGGATCTAGATAAGAAGAGTGACGAGGTCATTCTCAAGGACAGCATCTAGTGGCTGATCCATGAAGGTGGTTCAATCAACTCAACACCACCTTCATCAACATCAACGAGGCACGCTACACCGGTTGTAAGTGTTCTCGTTAATCCATATATATTATATATATTGGATGTATATATATATATATATATATATATATATATATATATATATATATATATATGTGTGTGTGCACTAGATCTTGTTATTCGTGTTTACTCGTTTTACACGCTTCCACACACATGACCGAGGTAATCATGCGATTGGATCGGCATCGAAAACCTTCAATTAAGCTGTATGGGTGTCCAAGAATCTTGATCCTGTGATTCTGTCATTGATATCGACATAACAGGAGCTAAGATCTGTTGCCAAAAACAGGCATTTAATGCTCTGATACCTGATGAGCCATTTTATTTACTCATCTTTGAGCCCTTTTAGAGTCGTTGTTGAGTCAAATTGAGTTGTTTTGTTTGCCTGGGAGGACACATTGGAGTGTTTGGGCAAAGTATGCAGGATTCATGTCAGCAGGTGGAGATTGTGCGGAAAAGGCAAAGGAATGGTCCACTTTGGGCAAACGCGCGGATTCGAGGCAAAGTGACTTGAGCAGTTTGACCCAAGGAGGCAAAGTCACCACTATGGGCAAAGTGAAGATGTCGAGGAGTCAGAGGAATAGTCACCAGACTCACCACCACCACCTGGGTAGAGAAGGAACTGAATTGAAGTCTTTGTACCAGGCAGAGAGTCGCTATCGGGCAAAGTCAAAGGCAGAATAACTTAAATATGGAAAGCGGATTTCTTATGGAAATAGCGGCGCCTAATTCCAGGAGGCCCATGCAGGCCCATGCAGCTGCGATTTTTAACCCTAATCAGCACCTATAAAAGAGAGATAGATGGACGAAAATTACAACCTTCGACACACCAAGATACCACGAAGTAGAGAGAGCAAGGAGCGGCCGCCGGAGAGCGGAGAAGAGATCGGAGCCACCATGGCCGAGATCTTTTCTTCGTTTTAATGTTTTTATGTTTTAATTTCTGTTTTGTTATTTCAGTTTGAACAATTCCAGATTTCTTAGTTATGCAATTTAGTTTTGTTTTCCAATTTATTTCTTGTTTTATTTCTTCGCATATGAGTAGCTAAATTTGCAGGGCGTCTGGGCAAAGGCGGATCGAAGGGAACTCTGGGCTAAGATAGAACCGTGAGGTTGATAGGGCTTAGTTAACTGCCTGGGGTTTGTTCCCGTTACATAGTTGAGGTTTAACTACATTCTTGCAGGTTTGGGAAGACTAATTTGGTCGTTAGGAAACCCTTGCACTTTGAGATACCAGCGATTGATCAAACCGAGTATTCCGCGTTAGATGTACTACGGGCATAGCGCTAGAATGTGTTGGAGCTTTGCGGTCGTATGATTCGGATTTCCGGACATGCTATTGGCCAAATTGGGTTCGTCGAGAGAGTAATGCGAGATTGGGCAAACTAGATCCATGCGACCACATAGGTATCGAATTGTCTAGACTCAGGGGATTAGGCATAAGTATACCTTGCCTTTTCTTTACACCGTAAGGACGGATTGGGGTGGGGTAACTGTAGGCGTGACTTAATAGGACTACCTTTACTTTGTTCGACATCCTATAACCGATTGACAAACCATCAGTTAAAACCATTAGTGCCAGGGATCGGTAGTTTGCCCAGAGAACCCAGAGAGAAGCCAAAGCCCAGAAGCCTACTTTCCTTTATTTGATTTCAATTTGATTAATTGCTTTTCTGTTTACAGTTTGGTCAAAGTGTTTAGTTTATTATTTCTGCATGTTAGTTTGGGTTAATTAGATTTTATATTTCTGTTAGTTGGTAGTTTGATTAAACGCTGTGACTCAGCAACCAAATTCAAAACCTTTTTATTGTGACACTATTTGGGCAAAGCCGAGATTAACTAAATTGCAATTGCTTCCTCGTGGGATCGACCCTATACTTATCACTTGCTATCTTGTGTTGAGTTTAGGAACTTTATAAGTTTATTTTGACCGCGTTAGCTTCCACGACAAAGTTTCGCGTCGTCAAAATTGGCGCCGTTGTCGGGGAGGCAATATTCCAGCAATTAGTTTTCTGTGCTATTTGACTTGTTATTTTTTGTTTTTGCTCCAGCTTGACCGTACAGGGCAAGGGAGAGCAGAACGAAGAAACCAGGGCAAACAACACGTGCAGCCCAAAGTAACTAGCCTGACCAAACAAGAGCTAGGGCAGAGGAGACAAGAAGAGTTTTCCCCGTACTAACCTCAAAATCTACGATGGGAGAGGCGAACAAGACACTAAGGGACATGATGTTCCCTTCGAATCTGAATCTGAGACCTTCAGGCATCACTTTGCCTACGATCAATCAGAACTGGGAGATGAAGCACGACTTCCTACAAATTCTGCCCAATTTCAGTGACATGCCGTGGGAGGATCCCCAAAAGCATATCCAAGACTTTGAACTAGCCTGTGGAACGATCCAAGGAGCGGCCCCTTTGGGCGAATACATCAGACTTCTGGCTTTCCCATTCTCTTTGGCAGATGGAGCAAGAGAGTGACTCTATACTTTGCCCGAAGGAGAGGTGAGCACCTGGGCACAGCTCCAACATAAGTTTTTTGAGAAGTATTTCCCATTATAAAAGATTCAGGAGGTGAGGAAGAAGATCTACAACATAAAGATGGGGAATAATGAAAACTTCCATGACTACTGGGCTAGGTTCAAATATATATTGGTCAAATGCCCACAACATCAAATCCCGGACCATGATCTTATCCAATACTTCATGACTGGACTTTGCCCAACGGAGAGGAAACTCCTCAACGTTGCATGTGGAGGATCAATGTTAAATAAGAGCGCAAATGACGCATTCAGATTGTTCAATGAGTTTGCAGAGGCTTCGAGAGAAGACGAAAGTGATCTGCCCAAACAGAATATGCCTTTGCCCACAACAGAAGACTCCAAAATTGACAGGTTGTGTAGTACCATGGAGCAATTCATGGAAAACATGGTAACGAGGTCAAATAAAGTGGTCAAGGCATGCAAAATATGTAAGGAGGAAGATCACACTACGGATCAATGCCCCAGACTCGTCGTTAAGAAAGTAAATCCAATGGGTCATGTGAACGGATATGGGCAAAGCTGGGGAAAACATCACTTTGACCCCCACTCAGACGTATACAACACTGAATGGAGGTACCATGAAGATTTTAGGTACGGGAACAAATCAGTGGAGGGTCAGTATGCGAACCAATACCCCCAGCACTACCATCAGCATCAATTCCAAGGGCAATACCCTCAGCAAAACCAAAGCTATGAACCCTCACTTGCGGAACTGGTCAGCACCATGGCTAGGGAGAATTTGAAGGCTCAACAAGAGAATGAGAGGTTCAAGGCTGAGGCACGTGGGCAATTTCAGAATATTAATTCACTGTCCGAGATGGTTCAGACTTTGGTCAGAGAGAATTTGAAGTCCCAGCAAGAGAGTGAGAAGTTCAAGGTAGATACATGTGGGCAACTCCAAAGCATTAATTCACAGTTGGCGTACCTTGCCCAAACAGTGGCTAAAGTAGAAAAGAAAGTGGAGGAGCTGCCTGCCCAAACTGAAGTGAACAAGGCCCAAGTGTGTGCGATTCAGGCTAAGAGCGAGGAACGTCCACCTGAGGTACTTAGACCAGTAGAGAAGGATCGAGAATCTGGAGAAGAACATAAAGAAGAGCCTCAGGGACACACCGCAAATGACCAAAGAGCCAAAGAGACAGCACTTAGGGCAAAGCGAGACAAATCTCCACCACTAAAGATCAGATTACCCTTCCCGGGAAGATTGATTAGAAGCGATGAAAGGAAGGATGCAGATGAGATGATCCAACTTTATAAGAAGGTAGAAATCAATATGCCTCTTCTTACCAGTTTGAACACTATGCCCAGGTGTGCCAAGTTCTTGAAGGAGTTATCTACAAAGAAAGTCCAATACCGAAGGGATGCAATATTTGAAGCCAGAGAGAGTGTGTCCTCGATCATAAAGAACAATGGACTGACCGAGTGTGGAGACCCAGGGTTGTTTCACGTTCCTTGCATGATTGGTACGAAGAATATTGAAAAAAACATGTTGGATTTGGGCACATCAATCAACATCATGCCCAAGACAATGTATGAGGATTTGGGCATACGAAAATTGAAATCCACAAGGGCTGTGATTCAGCTACCCGACGAATCAAACGTCTACCCCGAGGGCTTACTGGAAGACATTTTGGTCAAGGTGGAGGACTTCATTTTCCCTGCCGATTTCTATGTGGTGGATATGGGAAAATTGAATAAAGAGCCAGTGATGATTTTGGGCAAACCGTTCTTGAAATCGACCAAGACTGATGTTGATTGGCAAACTGGGGAGCTGACATGTAAATTTGAGGAAAAGACGGTCACCTTTGACCTATACAAGCCCAAGCACTCCGTACACATTGAACAAGTCCACTACATTGACCAAATCAAGAAGGATGTTAAGGAAATACCTAGCCAAAGTGGGGTGTATGACCAAACTGACATTGTCGTCCAGAGAGAGTAATGCGAGATTGGGCAAACTAGATCCATGCGACCACATAGGTATCGAATTTTCTAGACTCAGGGGATTAGGCATAAGTATACCTTGCCTTTTCTTTACACCGTAAGGACGGATTGGGGTGGGGTAACTGTAGGCGTGACTTAATAGGACTACCTTTACTTTGTTCGACATCCTATAACCAATTGACAAACCATCAGTTAAAACCATTAGTGCCAGGGATCGGTAGTTTGCCCAGAGAACCCAGAGAGAAGCCAAAGCCCAGAAGCCTACTTTCCTTTATTTGATTTCAATTTGATTAATTGCTTTTCTGTTTACAGTTTGGTCAAAGTGTTTAGTTTATTATTTCTGCATGTTAGTTTGGGTTAATTAGATTTTATATTTCTGTTAGTTGGTAGTTTGATTAAACGCTGTGACTCAGCAACCAAATTCAAAACCTTTTTATTGTGACACTATTTGGGCAAAGCCGAGATTAACTAAATTGCAATCGCTTCCTCGTGGGATCGACCCTATACTTATCACTTGCTATCTTGTGTTGAGTTTAGGAACTTTATAAATTTATTTTGACCGCGTTAGCTTCCACGACAAAGTTTTCGCGTCGTCAATACCATAAAAGGAAAGCTAAAATAAATGCATGTAAAAGTAGGGTTTGTGATTTTCTGGAATGGAGATCTCATTCATTCATTGATCGATCGATTACAGCGGCGTTATCAATGCGCTATTTATAGTAAGGTCAAACCCTATCAAGACCCTAGAAATAAAACGTAAAAGAAAACAAAAACGTTTCCAGCTGCAGCACGTGAGAAGGAGCGTGTCTTCGAGGGTAGATAGGTAAAAACACACGTTTAATAAAACGGTGCGTTTTGAGTCGATTTAGGTTACTGAAATTGGGGGCGAAATTAGGGCAATGAATTAGGGAAAATCCCTAATTGCAGCTGATGAGCCATTTTATTTGCTCATCTTAGAGCATTTTTACACCCTTTATTGAGTCAGTTTGAGTCGGTTACGTGTCTGGGAGGGCACAATTAGGTGTTTGGGCAGAGTGTGTATGGATGCAGGTAACAGGTGGCGCACTGGGCAAAAGAGGCAAGGAAATCCCCTTCTTTGGGCAAGTTCTGGAGCGGTAGTGACAAGCAATAGTTTGACCACATCGGGCAAATGGGTAAGGTCACGAAGCAGAAGACCCAGAATTCTTACCAAGTACCGTGCCTGGTCCGACCATCTGTGGAGGAGAAGGAATACCTGCGGATTTCAGTTTGGGCAGAAGGCGCGGCAGACAAGAGATCGCTGCGGGCAAGCTGGCAGCATACCAGAATCCCTGGATTCGGGGGATATGACTTATCCCCAAGCCCATTGACCAAGGACGCCTATTCCTAAGGGGCGAGAAACAACCGCGATCTGAAATTCAAATTCGAAGTCTTTAAAAGAGCGGGGCGCGACGGGCAGCAAACAGACAACACATTACGCACCGAGAAATCGGAAGAGTCGCCGGTCCCGCAGTCGTCGTCGCCGCCGGAGGAGTCGCCGGAGATAGAGATCGGAGCTGTTCTTCCGAGTCTCTTCTTGTTTTGAGTAGATCCAGCCCTCGGGCTGAGAAACAATTTATTTCCATGTTTTGTTTTTAATGTTTTTCAATTCCGTTTTCGATTTCCTTCAAGAACGTTTACGATTTGAAGGCATGAATAATATAGTTCTATTTTCCTTAATTGTTTTGTCTTTTATTTTTTGTATGATCGGCTAAGTTAATCGTGCATCTGGGCAGGGGCGGATCGAAGGAGATTTAGGGTTTAGTTAAGCCGCGAGGTTGGAGGGGCTAAAGTAACCGGTTGGGCGTTTGTTCCCGAGGCAAAGTTGGTTGAGGTTTATTTCTGGGGAGTTTGGGCAAACTAGGACGACCACTAGTGAACCTTTACAAACTGGGATACTGGTGATTGGCAAACCGCATAGATGTACCTTGTAGTATTGTTGCGGGCATAGCACTAGAACTTGCAGGAGATGCGGTCGTATGTTTCGAGCATGCTATTGGCCGAGCGGGTCTGTCTAGAGGGTAATGCGGGTTTGGGCAAACTAGATCCATGTTTGGTCGCATAGGTTATCGAATTGTTCAGATCTAGGAGTTTAGGTATAGTATTAGCTTGCCTTCTCTTACACAGTAAGGATAGATAAGGGGTGGGGCACCATTTCTGTGGTGGCAAAGCTGGAACAGAAAGGAGGTACTTTGCCCCCAAAGATCGAAGTGAATAATGCCCATGTTAATGCCGTACAGCTCAGAAGTGGCAAACCACTGACCATAGTGGAGAAATCTGCAGCGAAGGGCAAAGAGCCCATTCTAGATGATCCCCCAGTCGTTGAGGAGGACCCTGGAACAGATATCGAGCAAGAAGAGGTGACAGTCAGGGCAAAGAGGGACAAGTCCCCACCTCCTAAAATCAAACCACCCTTCCCGGGCAGACTGAGTAAAAACCGTGAGAGGGAGGAAACTCAAGAGATGTTCAAAATGTTCAAGAAGGTGGAAATCAATATGCCCCTTCTGACCATATTGAATGCTATGCCCAGGTGTGCTAAGTTCTTGAAGGAACTCTGCACAAAGAAGGTCAAATATCAAGATGATGCAAAGTTTGAGGTGGGAGAGAATGTCTCTGCTGTGATAAAAAATACTAGACCTACAAAGTGTGGAGACCCAGGCATGTTATACATTCCGTGCATCATAGGGCATATGAAGATAGAAAAGGCAATGCTCGATCTGGGAGCATCAATAAACGTTATGCCCAAAACGATGTATGAAGACCTGGAGATAGGGCAACTGAAGCCAACTCGAGTTGTGATCCAACTGGCTGACAGATCAAATGTTTATCCTGAGGGCATACTGGAAGATGTCCTGGTCAAAGTGGAAGAGTTGATATTCCCTGTTGATTTCTATGTGCTCGATATGGGCAGATCAAGCAAAGCCCCTGTGATGATATTGGGCAGACCGTTCCTCAAAACAGCAAGGACCCACATTGACTGCGAAACCGGAAGGCTAACGTGCAAATTTGAGGGAGAGACGGTCACGTTTGACCTCTACAAGTCCATGAAACACCCAGCTGATACCGAAGAGATCCACTACATTGACCAAATTGAAAAGGCAGTGGAGGCAAAGGCACTCCAATGTGGCAAGTATGATCATACTGAGATAGCCATTCAGCAAGGGCTTACTGAGTTTGACATGGAGGATGAGCCAGAGGAACTGCAAGAGGCAATCGAGCAGTTAGACTCCCTGGAAAATTTCAAAGGCAATCCGGGCAAACCGATAGAGATTGAAGAAATGATCATGGTGCCTTCACTTGAAAAGCCACCAATACTGGAGCTGAAAAAGTTGCCCAAACATCTCAAGTACTTATACTTGGGAGAGAGTGACACTTTGCCCGTCATCATCAGTGCATATTTACAAGAGGCAGAGGAGGCAAAGTTGAGATATGTGCTGGGACAGTACAAACAAGCCATAGGGTGGACTTTGGCTGACATCAGGGGGATAAGCCCGAGCATATGCCAACACCACATTCTTCTGGAAGATGACTCTGTGCCCGTACGTGATCCTCAAAGGAAGCTCAATCCAGCAATGAATGAAGTTGTGCTCAAATAGATCAAAAAGCTTCTCAGTGTGGGCATAATCTACCCAGTGTCAGACAGCAAATGGGTTAGCCCAGTGCATGTGGTGCCAAAGAAGTCTGGAGTTCAAGTCATAGAGAATGAAAGAAATGAGCAGACTGCCACACGACTACAAACTGGGTGGAGAGTTTGCATTGACTACCGCAAACTGAACAAGGTAACCCGCAAGGATCATTTCCCTTTGCCCTTCATTGATGAAATGTTGGAAAGATTGGCTGGGAAGAAGCACTTTTGCTTTCTGGATGGCTATTCAGGGTATATGCAGATATGGGTTGCTCAAGAGGATCAGGACAAAACCACCTTCACCTGTCCTTTTGGCACCTTTGCCTACAGGAGAATGCCCTTTGGCCTCTGCAATGCACCAGGAACCTTTCAAATGTGCATGATGAGTATCTTCGCTGACCTGCTCGAGAATGGAATTGAAGTGTTCATGGACGATTTCACCGTGTATGGCAACTCCTTTGACTCCTGCCTTGAACACTTAGGGATGGTGCTCAAAAGGTGTGTGGAGAAGAGCCTTGTATTGAACTACGAAAAATGCCATTTCATGGTCGAAGAGGGAATTGTCCTTGGACATGTTATTTCAGCTAAGGGCATAGAGGTGGATAAAGCAAAGATCGAAGTCATCTCGAAGCTGCCATACCCAAGGAATGTGAAGCAAGTCAGAGGGTTCCTAGGGCATGCTGGCTTCTACAGACGCTTTGTGAAGGACTTTGCCCAAATTGCTCGCCCTTTGACCAGACTGCTTCAGAATGATGTAGAATGGAAGTTTGATGAGGACTGCAAAGCTGCCTTCAACCACTTGAAGGAGAGATTGGTCACAGCGCCTATTATTCAACCACCAGAATGGGGCATGCCATTCGAGCTGATGTGTGATGCAAGTGGATATGCAGTGGGGGCTGTGTTAGGGCAAATGAAAGGGAAAGAAAGGCATGTGATTTACTATGCCTCGAAGACCCTTAATGCTGCCCAAAGTAACTATGCCACGACTGAGAAGGAGCTTTTGGCGATTGTCTTTGCCTTTGAGAAGTTTAGGTCATATCTGCTGGGCAGTAAGACCATAGTGTATACAGACCACGCTGCACTGAAGTACCTCATGGCAAAGAAGGAGACTAAACTAAGGCTCATTCGATGGATCCTGTTACTCCAGGATTTTGACATCGAAATTCGAGACAAGTCTGGCAATCAGAATCTCGTTGCAGATCATCTAAGTAGGATTCTCCAGAAGGAAGAGGATATGCCTATAACCGAGACGTTTCCTGATGAGCATCTGTATTCTATAACCACTTTGGGCGAAGAGCCATGGTTCGCTGACCTTGTGAACTTCATGGTTACTGGTATTTTTAGAGATGGTATGACCTACTATGAGAAAAACAAGATGAAACGTGAGGCAAGGAGCTACGTCTGGGATGAACCCTATTTGTGGAAAAGATGTGAAGACCAAGTTCTAAGGAGATGCATTCCGGAGTCTGAGCAGCAGGGCATAGTGGATCACTGCCACAAACAACCCTGTGGAGGCCATTTTGGGCCTAGGCGAACGGCAAGAAAAGTTCTGGATTGCGGATTCTACTGGAACACTTTGGTCAGAGACTGCTATGACCTATGCAAGAGGTGTGACGAGTGTCAGAAGGAAGGCAACTTGACCAAGCGCAATGAAATGCCCTCTGTGCCCATAATGCCAGTAGAAATCTTTGATGTCTGGGGCATAGACTTTATGGGGCCATTTCCAAATTCACAAGGTAAGGAATATATACTCCTAGTAGTTGATTATGTCTCAAAATGGGTGATTAGACATTTTTCGTGCGCGTCTCTCGTCAAAATCCGAGGTCAATTGTAGTTGACTCGGTATCAATCCAAGGAAACGAAAGAGAAATGTTTAAGTGAAAGAAAAGTAGTCGAATCATAGTTCATTATACTAAATCCTAGATTCATTTTGAAACTCTCGATTAAAATGGAAATTTTGAAGTAAACGCTAAGAAAAAGACTCGGATGATTATATTTCAAACTCGACTTCTAATTGTTCCTACCTTTTTCAATCTATATAAGCGACAATCGAAAGTCAAGTTCCCGGTCGGGTTGCTTAACTCGTTTTTCAACGTTTAGTTCACTTGATTAATCGCTCTCGGTCGAGTTACGATGTCAAGAGTATGTCGTGTATATAGGATCTTCCGGTTAACAATGATCCGCCTAATTTGTCATATAAACACCCGAGTAGAAATTTAGTTCATCATCTTTAAGAAAGAACTAATAGCATGGATTACAATTAATGAAAGTATAACTTTTAAAATAATAGCAAAGATGAACAAGGAATTAATTAAGAGAATGCAACTACGTAAAAGCTCAAAACAATCTTTTATAAACCAAAGGAAATTCATTTAACGAAACATATTAGCATTCTCGATTCAAAAGCATTCAAATTAGTTTTGCAAAAGATGAACAAAACATGAAAAGAAATAAACTTGAATTCTAGAAAATGAAATTACAACTAAGATTACGATTATTGAAATGGCTTGGACTTGATCGATCTTCTCTCGGAGTTGTCGGCTCCGAAATGGTCTCCCGTGCTTCCCGATTCAATCCCAGGCGAAAAAGATCTGATTTTCACTTCGAAACCTCGCCTAAATGCATCATCAATCTCGCATGTAACCGCCATGAACTGCCACAAAAACGGCGACCGCCATTTAGTTTCCGCGACCGCCATTTGAATTCGGCGACCGCCGTTTTGCCCAAATTCTTTGGCCAGCTACTGCATCTTTTTGGCCCTTTCGGCGGTCGTCATTTCATCTCCGGCGACCGCCGTTTCTGGTTTCCTCGATTCCTTCTCGTTTCTTCGACTTTCTTCAACTTTTGACCTACAAAACGAACTCGAACCACTCCAACACACCTCGTGAGATCAAATCACACTTAAACATCAAACATCAACTAAAACGACACAAACGTACAAAGCACGACACATAAACGATACTAAAACATAAATGAAAAACTAACACACACGACATAAATCACCCCCCACGCTCAAATCCTTGCTAGTCCCGAGCAAGGTAAAATCAACCAACACGTGTTTGCATAAATCACGTACTTTGAACTCACTAACCAACCACAAACCAACCACTTGTCAAGAACGAGAAAAACAAGAAATATGAAACATGTCCCTCAAACTCACCAAACTCTCGTATCATATCCCTCGGAAAAATGGTAGGTCATCACTCCTCAAGCACATCGAGAATATATAAATCGATTCATCACAAGAACATCCACATACTTTGACAAAGAAGAACAAGAATCGGAATAAGATTGCATCAAGGTAGGCTCGGGTCATAGGTAGGAATCGAAATTATAATAATACAAGTAAAATCGCTCTCGACACCTTCCTCCACCAAATGTACTCACAATCACCCTCCTACTCCAAATGCAAATCATTCAACCCCCCTTATAACATCAATACACATCATAAACTACATGTTCTCGATAGGCTAATATTATTTACTACTCCCGCTTTTTACTTTTTTTTTTTTTTACTCTTTTTCTTTCCTTTCTCATTTTTTTCTTCTTTTTGGCTTGCTTTTTTTTTTTTTTATTCTTCTTTCTTAATAAATTGTTTTCACAATCGAATAGTATTCATTTTTTTTTACTTTTTTTTTTAGGGAGTAAGCTTTTTCTTTATAGTATGCCTTAATACGAGAAAACATGTTCAATACATCACGATGTCCCATATTAACCCTCTCAATCAATCTTGCAACACCCCCTCAACCTCACATCGCTCGTGGAACGCTCGGTTTCAAGAAAAGGCATAATGTAGGCTCAAAGGGTTAACTAGAGAGTCCCTCGACGGGCACGGTCATTTTTGGGATATTTTATAAATGTGGAGTTAAATCCTAGCAATCTCATACTTCATTTCCTCATTCTCAACCAAGTCAAAATAACTTCATATTCATGCAATGTCAAAACACGTCCATTCATTCAATCTCGAAACAAAATCAAAGAATTCTCATGCTCACACACGCTCCAAGGAAATTAAGCTAAAACAAACTCACATGTATATAGCAAGGAAGAAACTCATGAATATCATATACTCATTTTCTCGACACTTAACAAGTGGTACATCCAACAAACCAAGTGAGTTCAAGCAACAACTTGACCAAATCCATATGCAAACACACCACATTCGGGACAATCAAATTCTTGAGCATAGAAGAGTAATGCAAACAAGACACTCAAACTAACAATGAAAAAGAAACATAAGTAAACCACATAAAACAAATAAAACACCAACACAATATTTACAAAGACATAAACGAAAAGAAAAGAAAACGTACATAGGTCGTGCCAAACACGACCTTTCTCACATATTGGGTGGTGGAAAGTGGCCTCCTCCTATAGCATAGGCCTCCATTCGAGTCGTCCAACGTTGGTCATTTTCCTCCAATGCCTCCCTCACAATCCGACGATTGGTCTCTTCGTAGTAGCTCCTCTCGACCGCCATCCGATTATTCCATGTAGCATCATCGAGCGCCATCCGATCCATCCTCGCATTAAGTGCATCATATGCCCTAGAATTGGCATTGATAATTTCTTGGAGATCGTCGGGATGCATTCTCCCTGAATCCGGATAATATGTACCGGTTTGAGGAACCTCGTATGATGGACTCCAATTCATTCCCGAGTTAGTCCATCCGGCATCTTGGTTCCCTTGTGCTCCGTAGTCCGTGTACGCTTTCTCCCCACCGGATCTCTTGTCGATGTCCCGTCGACAACATTATGTCCCCATCCGGACGATGAACCCGCTCTTTCTCGCATTAGGTTCTCCTCTTCAAGTTGAGACGCTCTCAAAATCGACGAACTCACTCTTTCTCCCGCCAACTCCAATTTCCATTTTTGAATACGGGCCGCATTCCTTTGTCGATAATCCACCATTACTTGTGGATCTTTGGCGGTTCGGATTTCATGCGGCACGAACTCTCCGGCCAAAATCAATCCACTAGCCTCGAACTCATCTACATCCAAAGCTCTAAGTACTTCCCACGGCTCTCCATTATATGACTCATCATCTTCAACCACGATATTATTTTGAAACGCAATGTGTCGAGCCAAATGGAATAAAGCTCCTCGAGTCCGTATTCCTCTCGCCGCTTGATCCATTAAACCCCACACTTTCTTCAATGGCGTCGACTCTTTCTTATTCACGGCCGCATTAATGAAAGAAAACTCCAAGGAGTTAACTTTATTTCCCTCCACCTTTCCGAATATGTTGTAGGTCAAAAACTTGTGGACGATGCATAGCACGAGATTGATGAAGGCAATTGAACGACCGTGATCCTTCCAATGCTCATTCGGGCCGGCAAATTCTTGCCAATGAGTAGTCTTGATGGTTCCACTCTCCTTTTCCTCGGTAAGCCTTCGATCTCCATTCAAAAATCCGAACACCTCGTACATTGAGCGTTCGGTTATCGTAACTTCTTGCCCATTGAGTCGACATGTAGCATACGATGGCTTCCTCTTCTCATTTACTAACTTGAATGTGCAAAGCATCTCCAATCCTAGCTTTGTTGAGTACTTGAAATCCATTTGCGCGAATGTCTTCAAGCTCATCCAATCGAGAATGTCTAGAATTTCCTCCTTAACCTTCAACTTCTCCATTAACTCCCAATCAATCGGACGAGGTAAAATATGTTCACCCTTCGATATCAACTTCTGGAAAGCTATCCCTTCTTTGTCGTCGAAAATCGGAAACGGGGCTCCATAACGGTCGGAGATGTCTCGAGGCCCGGTTGAAGCGGAGGTAGTAGCGGCTCCTCGTCCTCTTTTCCTTGGTGGAGGTGGTGGAGAACCACGAGCTCCTGGCCTATTACGAGTTTGAGTCATTGAATCGGTTGGGGAAAGTTGAAATTTGGTTCGGAACTTTTGTCGAACACCTTGTGTGCACCTCAAAAACTTGAGAATTTCTTGATATTTGGCCGATGAAATTCCCCAAAACCTGCAAATCAAAGTTCTCAAGATATAGTTAAGTGTTTTGGTGGAAGAAATTTGGTTGAATTCGGTTAAGAATCGAGGGAGATATAATTTCGCAAGAGAAAGTGAAGAAAAAGGGTTTGTGTATTGTGAGAAAATTGCTCAGCCCGTCCGCTTTTAATTTCTTGAATTTCGAAAACGGCGACCGCCGTTTTGGTTTGGCAGTCGCGGAAATGTTTCGGCGGTCGCTGAAATGCATATGGCGACCGCCGTTTTGTCAAATTCTTGGCAGACTGCCTGCCCCGTTTTCTTCTAATTCGGCGCCCGCCGTTTTGGATTTGACGACCGCCGTTCTGCTGTGGCGACCGCCGTTTTGGATTTTGCGGTCGCCGAAATCCTGGTTCCCTCGATTTTCTTTTTTCTGTCCTTTTTCTTCGATTTCGACGCTTCCGAGCTCGTCCAAGTCCAGTAGCTTTTATTCTTGCTGAGTTTAATGTCTAGAGCTGGACTTATTCCAATTTTCGAAGTTCAAACGTCAACTTTCTCGAGTCGAAAAGCCTCGACTTCCTCGTTTCTCGACTCTCCTTCATAGTATCGTTTCACTAAATGACCGTTGACCTTAAACTCCTGTTCATCACCTTCTTTCCTCAATGTGACTGACCCATTCTCATGCATTGTTACAACTTCATATGGTCCAACCCACCTTGACTTTAGCTTTCCCGGAAATAATCGAAGTCGGGCATTGAATAAAAGTGCTTTCATACCCGGTTGTAAGTCTTTCACGATCAATCTCCGGTCATGAGCTTTCTTCATTTTAGCCTTTGAGATCACAACATTTTCATATGCTTCATTACGAAGCTCCTCAAGCTCCTCGATTTGCAAAGCTCTCTCTTTTCCGGCCTTCGTCATTTCCAAATTCACTTTCTTGATAGCCCAAAAAGCTTTGTATTCAATCTCCACCGGTAAGTGACACGATTTCCCATACACAATTTGGAACGGAGTTGCATTGAGAATAGTTTTGAAAGCCGTCCGGTGAGCCCAAAGTGCATCTCGAAGTTTTTCCGGCCAATCTTTCCTCGATGGCTTAACGGTCTTGGCAATGATAGTCTTAATTTGGTTGTTACTCGTCTCGGCTTGACCGGAAGTTTGAGGATGATATGGAGTAGCAACTCGGTGATCAATACCATTTAACCTCATCAACCTCTTGAAAAGTTTGTTGCAAAAGTGTGATCCTCCATCACTAATAATTGCCTTTGGAAAACCAAATCGAGAAATGATGTTCTCCTGCACAAACTTTAAAACAACATCAGCACCGCAAGTTCGAGTGGGGATTGCCTCAACCCACTTCGACACATAGTCAACAGCTAATAAGATGTACTCGTACTTGTTAGCATTGATAAAAGGACCCATGAAATCGATGCCCCATACATCAAAAATTTCACACACAAGATTTACTTGCATGGGCATTTCGTTCCTTTTACCAATGTTACCAATACGTTGACATCGATCACATGTAAGAATAAAGAAATGGACATCTTTAAACAAAGTAGGCCAGAAAAAACCCGATTGTAGAATCTTAGCTCCGGTCTTCCTACTAGCAAAGTGTCCTCCCGATGCATCCTCATGGCATTTTGAGATTATAGCCCTTTGCTCTCCTTCCGGTACACATCTTCTCAACAAGTTGTCCTTCCCAAGCTTGAACAACAACGGATCATCCCAATAGTAGTACCTACACACATGCAACAATCGCTTGCGTTCTTGGGAAGTAATTCCCTCGCGCATCTCTCCACTTGCCAAATAATTAGCAACGTCGGCATACCATGGAACTTTTTCATCAATAGCATTCACAATCATGGATTGTTCATATGGAAAAGTTTCAGAAATAGGAACATTAGCAATCACATTATTATCACACGATTCAAGTCTAGATAAGTGATCGGCAACCGCATTTTCACAACCTTTCCTATCTCTTATTTCCACATCAAATTCTTGCAACAAAAGTATCCATCTTATGATTCTCGGTTTAGCTTGTGCTTTAGTCATCAAATACCTAAGAGCCGCATGATCACTATGAACAATAACCTTAGTACCAAGCAAATACGACCTAAATTTGTCTAGCGAGAAAACAACCGCTAACATTTCTTTTTCCGTAGTCGTATAATTCACTTGTGCATCATTCAAAGTCATACTAGCATAATAAATCACATGCAACATCTTATCAATTCTTTGACCCAACACCGCACCCACAGCAAAATTAGAAGCATCACACATTATCTCAAATTCAAGATTCCAATTAGGTGATACAAGAATAGGTGCACTCACAAGCTTTTCTTTCAAAGTATTAAAGGCATTCAAACATGAATCATCAAAGACAAACTCAACATCTTGACCAAGTAAATGACACAAAGGTTGTGCAATTTTAGAAAAATCTTTGATGAAACGTCTATAAAAACCGGCATGCCCGAGAAAACTTCTCACACCTTTCACATTGACCGGGGGTGGAAAATTTTTAATCACTTCAATTTTAGAGGGATCAACTTCTATCCCCCTTCTAGAAACCACATGCCCAAGTACAACCCCTTGTGTAACCATGAAATTCGATTTTTCCCAACTCAAAGTAAGGTTACACTCAATGCATCTTTTCAAAACCATATCAATCTTTTTCAATGCATCATCAAATGACGAACCAAATACGGAAAAATCATCCATGAAAACCTCAACAAAGTCCCCTACCATCTCGGAAAATATGGAAAGCATGCAACGTTGAAACGTACCTGGGGCATTGCAAAGCCCAAATGGCATCCTCTTCCATGCAAATGTTCCAAAGGGACTTGTGAATGTAGTCTTCGATTGATCCTCCGGTGCTATGAATATTTGGTAATAACCTGAAAGTCCATCAAGATAATGATATAAGAAATTACCGGCAAGTTTATCAAGCATTTGGTCAATAAAAGGTAAAGGAAAATGATCCTTTTTCGTAGCGGCATTCAACTCTCGATAATCCATGCACATTCTCCACCCGGTCCTCTCCCGAGTAGCTATAAGTTGTCCCGCCTCATTCTCCTCAACCGTGATTCCTCCTTTCTTAGGAACCATGTGAATCGGTGATACCCATTCACTATCCGCTGCCGGTACAATCAAGCCACCACCATGTAGCTTGATAATCTCCTTCTTCACGACATCACTAAGAAGTGGATTAAGTCGTCTTTGGGGCTGCCTCTTTGGAGTAGCATTTTCGATCAAGTTGATACGATGCATGCACATAGAAGGGCTGATTCCCTTCAAATCCTCGATACTCCATCCAATAGCCGCCTTGTTCTCTTGAAGTATCTCGACTAATCTCACCTCTTCCTCTACGGTCAAATTGGATGAAATAATGACCGGCTTGTTTTCACCTTCTTCCAAAAACACGTACTTGAGGTTTGGAGGCAAATCCTTCAAAACCAACTTCACACTCTTTGTTGGTAACAAAACTTCTTTCTTTCGATCCTCCCCCCCCCCCCCCCCACCCCACGCTCAAGTCGACAAACCGTGGAGCTTGCTCATTCACTTCTAGTTCTTCTAAATCCTCGTCCCCAAACTCCACTTCATTCTCCTCCTTAATCTCCAAAGCTTGCATAGTCAATGTATCAATCACATCAACAAATGAGCATTCCTCCATCAACGTTGCAGCTGGAGCAATGTTCTTCTTCCTCACCGAAATCGACACCGTCTCTCCAAGTACCGACATTTGGAGTTGTCCCTTCTTCACATCAATAAGAGTATTAGTCGTGGCCATGAAAGGACGTCCCAATAAGATAGAATGATCTTGAGAATTCTCCGGAATATCACCAACATCCAACACCACAAAATCGACCGGCACTATCAACCCTCCAACTTCCACAAGTATGTCTTCGACAATTCCTCTCGGGTATCTAACCGACCTATCGGCAAGTTGAAGACAAATTCTTGTTGGTTTCAAATTGTCAAGCTTCAATTGGTCAAATATAGCCGACGGCATCAAGTTAATCCCGGCTCCCAAGTCTAACATTCCGGACACCTCGTTTCCAGCTCCAATAACTATCTTGATCACGAAACTTCCCGGATCACTTTCTTTTGGTGGTATTTGATGTTGCATCACAGCACTTGCACCTGCAAACAACACAACTTTTTCGTTCTCTTCGAACTTCCACTTGTTAGAAGCCAATTCCTTAAAAAATTTCACATAAGAAGGAATGTTAGAAATCATATCGAGCAAAGGGATATTTACCTCAACCTTTGCTAGAAGATCGTATAGTTGCTGAAATTGTTGATCCTTCTTTTTGTTCCTAAGCTTGCTCGGAAAAGGAACTGGAGGCTTGTACGGATTCTTCGACTTATGAAGAACTACCTTTTCACTTCCGACCTCGGCTTCTACTCTTTTTCCTTTCTTCCTCTCTTCTTCTTTCTTTTTAACTTCGTCTTCCTCTTCCTTTTCTTCTTCTTTTTCCTCCTCCTTTTCCTCACAAATAATCTCCTCAATATCTTCCTCATTTTCTTCTGGTAAATTTAAAGGTGTTGGAGGAGTAAGTTGTGCTTGAACATTGAATTGAGGAATTTGTATCTGTAAATTACTTCCTCCCGCTTGATTGTTGCTATTCTGAGGAGTTCCCAATGGTAGAATAGGTTCTCGAGTATTCGGAGATAGAACATATCCATGGGAAGGTTGACCTTTCTTGACACCTGAAGTTTCTTGATCGGAATCATCTTCAACTTGAACTTTATCTTTATCCTTCTCCATAGTTTCTCTGGATTGCTCTTGAGAAGCCTTGCTTCTCGTAGTAACCATGCACACTAAAGTAGATGGTTAGCAAATAACAAGACAAGTAACTAAGTTAACTAAAGGAAATACGAAACTAAAACTAAACAAACACTTAAACAAAACTATCCGTTTCCCCGACAACGGCGCCAATTTTGATTAGACGTTTTTCGTGCGCGTCTCTCGTCAAAATCCGAGGTCAATTATAGTTGACTCGGTATCAATCCAAGGAAACGAAAGAGAAATGTTTAAGTGAAAGAAAAGTAGTCGAATCATAGTTCATTATACTAAATCCTAGATTCATTTTGAAACTCTCGATTAAAATGGAAAATTTGAAGTAAACGCTAAGAAAAAGACTCGGATGATTATATTTCAAACTCGACTTCAGATTGTTCCTACCTTTTTCAATCTATATAAGCGAAAATCGAAAGTCAAGTTCCCGGTCGGGTTGCTTAACTCGTTTTTCAACGTTTAGTTCACTTGATTAATCGCTCTCGGTCGAGTTACGATGTCAAGAGTATGTCGTGTATATAGGATCTTCCGGTTAACAATGATCCGCCTAATTTGTCATATACACACCCGAGTAGAAATTTAGTTCATCATCTTTAAGAAAGAACTAATAGCATGGATTACAATTAATGAAAGTATAACTTTTAAAATAATAGCAAAGATGAACAAGGAATTAATTAAGAGAATGCAACTACGTAAAAGCTCAAAACAATCTTTTATAAACCAAAGGAAATTCATTTAACGAAACATATTAGCATTCTCGATTCAAAAGCATTCAAATTAGTTTTGCAAAAGATGAACAAAACATGAAAAGAAATAAACTTGAATTCTAGAAAATGAAATTACAACTAAGATTACGATTATTGAAATGGCTTGGACTTGATCGATCTTCTCTCGGAGTTGTCGGCTCCGAAATGGTCTCCCGTGCTTCCCGATTCAATCCCAGGCGAAAAAGATCTGATTTTCACTTCGAAACCTCGCCTAAATGCATCATCAATCTCGCATGTAACCGCCATGAACTGCCACAAAAACGGCGACCGCCGTTTAGTTTCCGCGACCGCCATTTGAATTCGGCGACCGCCGTTTTGCCCAAATTCTTTGGCCAGCTATTGCATCTTTTTGGCCCTTTCGGCGGTCGTCATTTCATCTCCGGCGACCGCCGTTTTGATCCGGCGACCGCCGTTTATCATTTGGCGACCGCCGTTTCTGGTTTCCTCGATTCCTTCTCGTTTCTTCGACTTTCTTCAACTTTTGACCTACAAAACGAACTCGAACCACTCCAACACACCTCGTGAGATCAAATCACACTTAAACATCAAACATCAACTAAAACGACACAAACGTACAAAGCACGACACATAAACGATACTAAAACATAAACGAAAAACTAACACACACGACATAAATCAATGGGTCGAGGCAAAGGCTACTGCTACCAATGCTTCGCGCATTGTGGCTGAATTCCTCAAAGGGAATATTTTCACTCAGTTCGGTGTGCCCAGAGCACTAATAAGCGACCAGGGGACCCATTTTTGCAACTATGTAATCGAGAGGATGTTGCGGAAATATGGAGTCACTCATCGAATCACTTGTGCCTATCACCCCCAGGCAAACGGCCAAGCAGAGCTCTCCAACAGGATTATCAAAGCTATTCTGAGGAAGACAGTTAGGCCAGAAGGGAAGGATTGGGCAGGCAAACTGGATGATGCCCTGTGGGCATACCGCACTGCGTTCAAGACGCCATTTGGTATTTCTCCATACCGAATGATATTTGGGAAAGCCTGTCATTTGCCCGTGGAGATAGAGCACAAGGCACACTGGGCTGTGAACAAGGTAAAACTTTGACTGGGATCTGGCCGGGAACGAGCGTAAACTTGACTTAGTGGAATTGGAGCAACTTCGCATTGAGGCCTATGACCATGCTGCCCACTACAAAGAGCGGACCAAGAGAGCCCATGATAAACTGATTAAGAAGAAAAAGATTGAGGCTGGACAGTTAGTTTTACTGTACCAAACCAGAAATCAGTTCCGTTCGGGCAGACTGTCCTCTAACTTGGAAGGACCCTATTTTGTTCACCATGTCAGCCCAAATGGATTTGTGGAGTTGAAAAGCAAAAAAGATGATGACTACATTTTCAAAGTGAATGGCCATAGAGTGAAGACCTACTTTGGGCAAGAGAATTTGGAAGGGCAGCTTGCCCTGATTGAGTGATCGAATAAAGCAATTGGGTCCTGCCCGGGACTATAAATAGGGCGCTGGCCAGGAGGCAACCTGGTATGTTTGTTTATTTTTGTTATTTCCCTTTTATTTAGATTAGGAATAAAACTACTTGTAACAAGGAACTTTGACTATGCCGTGAGGAAGGGTATGTTTGTTTTTGATTTTGCAGGAGTTTACTTTGGGCAGACTAAGACTTTGGGCATACAAGGGGTGGTGAGAATAATCAGGGATTAGCAAGTGGGCAGTTGCGATTTTTGAGGAAGAAAACCGTCCCATCAGGACTCTGCAACTCCACCATCATCACGCCTCTATCCACTCCCCACAAATATCGATAACTGCCATAACTCCTTTATTTTCAAAATTCAAAAAGCCTTAATATATACCCTCCCTTTCTCTCTCATGGTATCTACCCGTGCAAAAAACAAACTAAGGAAAATACCCACCGAAACCCTAATTGACCTAATCATTGGAACCGCTGCAACCAAACTGAAAAGATGGTGTCGCCCAAGCAATCGAGTCCGGCGAAGCCCAAATCCCACACCGCCGAGGAAGCCATCCACGCCGTACCCTTGGCCACCATACTGCCGAGCCCCGCCACGACGGAGAGCGCACCAGTCGACGAGTTCGTCAAGGAAATCGACGAATCCAAAACCACCGGCGAGAAAGAAGATCTGGAAACCCTAGCCACCGCCGCTCAGGAGGAGGAGGGCAAAGCCGCCGTTGACAGCCCCCCGAAAAAGAAGCAGAGAAAGGCGGCGGGCAAAGGCAAGAAGAAGGTCTCTCCCACCCCCACTGCCGGATCCACCTCCGACGAGAAGGAGAAGGAGGAATCGACGGCCGCCGGCAAGACTCCGATGGAGGAGGACGAGATGGAGGAGGTGACCTACAAAACCCCCAAAAGCCGGACCCGCGCATCCACCAAGAAGAGGAAGGCGGTTGACACATCGGCGCGCGAAATCGCGGCTCCCAAAACGGTGTGCTTCGACTCGCTCAAACTGATGGGTGTGGAGAAGGAGGTTCGGGGCTATTTCAAGGCTATTGGGTGGGAGCCGTTTCTTGAGTGGTCTGGGCAGATCAATGAAGGCATCGTGAGGGAGTACTTTGGTTCTCTGGGTATCAAAGAGACCAAGGATGAGGGAGTCATAGGGATTCAATTTGAGTTGTTTGATCGAGCTTTTTCTATTGGTGGTAATGAATTGGATTTGTGTTTGGATATGGCAGGTATTGCGGATCTGAAGTCGAAGGCCTACCAGGAAGCACTGAGGACTTTCCCGGAGTACACAAAGAAGGAGCTGCAGAAGATCTGGAAAGAGTTGGGCAAAGGAGGGGAGTTCATTGGGCAAACCACCAAGTCCATCCAGTTCAAGATCCATGCCCTCAGAGTCTGCCACCGGATCCTGGCTATCAACTTCTTTGGCAAGATCGACAGCAGCAGTGCGGTTTCCCAGATCGAGTTGGGCATACTGTGGTGCATGACCCAAAAGATCAGGCTGCATTTCAGTTCATGCCTCTGTGCCCAGATGAAGTGGCTCAATACTCACCCCCTCCAGCGCTTCTCACTGGCCCATTTCCCGATGGTGTATGCGAATAAGATGAACTTGATCAAGAAGGGCACAAAGTTGGACATGATGGTGGAGGGCAAGTTTGACATCCAGTGTTTCAAGCGCATGCAGGACATTGTGCCCCTGAGTGATGGTAGTGTGAAGTTCCTGGAGGAGAAACCAGTTGTGGTGAAGGGCGAGGCGAGAGATCCGATTGCTGAGGCTAAGGCCAAAGAGGAAATTGCAGAACGGCAAGGAGCCATCGAGGCTCGGTTGGACAAGATTGAGAAGGCGTTTGAGGATGTGAAGGTGATGATGATCGCATACTTTGACTACTGTGGATTCAGGTACGCACCTGCTTCCACCTCCTAATTTGTACCCTCCCTTGTTTTTAGTAATTGTAGTTTTTTTTTATTTTTTTATTTTATTCTATTTATGTTAAGGTCACCCCCGAGTCACTTTGGTTCGGGGGGGGGGGGGGGGGGGGCTAGGTTGATCTCCCTCCTGACACACTTTGCCCAGGCAAAGTGTGTGAGGGGGCAGGTGCGCCAAACTTTTTGAGTCATAGTCTGGTCGTGGGTAGCCCCTACCAATCTTATTACTTTTGCACACTTTGCCCAGGCAAAGTGTGTGAGGGGGGAAAGGGAAAGGGCAAACCCCTTTTTCTAATCGAGTCAGCATGATTATGTGATCACTTTGGGCAAACGTGCATACAGTAACTCAAACTTCATAGTTAAGATGCATGAAATAGGGATGATGGAACTGTTCTAGGCAAACCGTGAGAATTGAGCCTACATGATGATATGATTTCTTTCTTTGAGAGTCTGCTGTGAATTTTAACAATGCCTGCCTTTGCCTGTTTGCTGAATTGAGTAGTTTGACTAAGTAGGGTTGTTAGATGATTAGGGCATTTTCTTGTTTTATTTTTGCTTGAATAAATAACACTGCCCCTTGCTAGCCCTTTTGAGCCTGATTGAATATTCCTTGTGAACCCATCTGGTATTATGCCCACATTACATAGGCAGCCAGAGAGAAAAGAGGGAGTTAGGGCATAGTGTTCAAAAAAAGTAGAAAAAAAAAAGAAAAAAAATATAAAAAAATCAGAAAAAGAAAAAATAGAATAAAAAGTTGTTGTGCTAAGGCCCGTAAGAAAGGGGCAAAGTGGCAGAGAAAAGGCTAAACATCAAAAAGCCCTCTGCCCAAATAGAGCCTACTCCTCAAAATCTACCCATATGAGCCCAACACTACAACCCAATAAAAGTCCCTTTGATAACCCCCCTGCTTAGTTAAAACCATCTCAGATTAGCAATAAGGCAAATTTAGGCAAAGTGGAGTCACAACAGAAAATGAGTGTCACTAAACCCATACACTATAAAGAGAGAAACACTGTGAGGGAGTGAACCCAAAGACCTAGAACAGACTCTTGACTTATTTTTATCTTTACTTGAATTTTGTGTTATCTGTATGTACTATGCCCTGTACTGATCATGCTAAAGTCCTTTGCTTTATTTCTCCCTACTTCTTTCATTTCTGTTTTCACTTTGGTCTTGAGTCAGGCAAATCAGAGCCCACGCTTGGGGACAAGCGTATCCAAGTGTGTGCGGTTCTGAAGAGCCATTTTATTTGCTCATCTTAGAGCATATTTACACCCTTTATTGAGTCAGTTTGAGTCGGTTACATGTCTGGGAGGGCACAATTAGGTGTTTGGGCAGAGTGTGTATGGATGCAGGTAACAGGTGGCGCACTGGGCAAAAGAGGCAAGGAAATCCCCTTCTTTGGGCAAGTTCTGGAGCGGTAGTGACAAGCAACAGTTTGACCACATCGGGCAAATGGGTAAGGTCACGAAGCAGAAGACCCAGAATTCTTACCAAGTACCGTGCCTGGTCCGACCATCTGTGGAGGAGAAGGAATACTTGCGGATTTCAGTTTGGGCAGAAGGCGCGGTAGACAGGAGATTCGCTGCGGGCAAGCTGGCAGCATACCAGAATCCCTAGATTCGGGGGATATGACTTATCCCCAAGCCCATTGACCAAGGACGCCTATTCCTAAGGGGCGAGAAACAACCGCGATCTGAAATTCAAATTCGAAGTCTTTAAAAGAGTGGGGCGCGACGGGCAGCAAACAGAAAACACATTACGCACCGAGAAATCGGAAGAGCCGCCGGTCCCGCAGTCGTCGTCGCCGCCGGAGGAGTCGCCGGAGATAGAGATCGGAGCTGTTCGTCCGAGTCTCTTCTTGTTTTGAGTAGATCCAGCCCTCGGGCTGAGAAACAATTTATTTCCATGTTTTGTTTTTAATGTTTTTCAATTCCGTTTTCGATTTCCTTCAAGAACGTTTACGATTTGAAGGCATGAATAATATAGTTCTATTTTCCTTAATTGTTTTGTCTTTTATTTTTTGTATGATCGGCTAAGTTAATCGTGCATCTGGGCAGGGGCAGATCGAAGGAGATTTAGGGTTTAGTTAAGCCGCGAGGTTGGAGGGGCTAAAGTAACCGGTTGGGCGTTTGTTCCCGAGGCAAAGTTGGTTGAGGTTTATTTCTGGGGAGTTTGGGCAAACTAGGACGACCACTAGTGAACCTTTACAAACTGGGATACTGGTGATTGGCAAACCGCATAGATGTACCTTGTAGTATTGTTGCGGGCATAGCACTAGAACTTGCAGGAGATGCGGTCGTATGTTTCGAGCATGCTATTGGCCGAGCGGGTCTGTCTAGAGGGTAATGCGGGTTTGGGCAAACTAGATCCATGTTTGGTCGCATAGGTTATCGAATTGTTCAGATCTAGGAGTTTAGGTATAGTATTAGCTTGCCTTCTCTTACACAGTAAGGATAGATAAGGGGTGGGGCAATTGCTGGGCGTGACGCAATAGGACCACTTTTGTTTTTGCACCCTATAACTGCTGACAAACCGCTGGTAGAAATCTTTAGTGCCTATGACCGGCAGTTTGCCCTAATGATCCTGAGTGAAGTCGTCTGCCCGGATGCCTTGTTTATCATTTGATTTAAGTTTTCCTTTTAATATTCTGTTAGGACTGAGTGTTTGCTTTGTTTACTTTTACTTTGTTTATTTGCATGTTATTTCTGTTAGCCGTAGTTAGATCAAAGTGTTTGAAACGTTTGCAAAACCGCTGTGCCCACAGCAAACCCAAATCAAAATCTTTTTGTGACAACCCCTTGGGCAAAGCCGAGATCGCCTACTGTAGTTGCCTCCTTGTGGGACCGACCCCACGTACTTGCCATTATCTACGTTTTGTAGTTATAAGAGTACTGGCTAAATACAAATATCATTTTGACAGCGCGTTTGTTCCCACGATAAACATTTCGTGCCCGTCAGCAGCTTCCTTTATTACCCCCCCGCAATCCGAGCGCCATGGATGAAGATATGTTGAGCTTATTCTTCAGACGGACGAAGGATTGATAAGGCAACGCCTTGGTGAATATATCAGCAGCTTGATCAAAGGCGGGAACATGCTGAATATGAATTTGGTTCGACTGCACCTTTTCTCGTATGAAATGCAAGTCAATCTCAATATGCTTAGTTCGAGCTTGAACGACAGCATGATGAGACATGTGTATTGCACTGGTATTGTCAACCCACAGCAAAGGTGGAAGAGGATGAGGAACCATGAGCTCGCGGAGTAGGGATTGGAGCCATGTTAATTCAACAATGGCATGGGCAATACCACGGTATTCTGATTCAGCACTTGAACGGGATACTATTTGTTGCTTTTTAGAACTCCAACTGAGGAGATTAGGGCCAAGAAATACACAGAATCCAGAAGTGGATTTGCGGTCATCATGATCAGATGCCCAGTCAGCATCTGAGAAGGCATTCAGCCTGAGAGAAGGTGATTTAGTGATGTGTAAACCATGGTTTGAGGTGCCAGAAATATACCTCAGAAGTCTCTTGACAGCCTTGAAGTGAATATCAGTTGGTGCCTGCATAAATTGACTCAATTTGTTCACAGCAAATTGGATGTCAAGTCTGGTAAAGGTAAGGTATTGGAGGCCACCAATAAGCTGTCTATATGTGGTGGGTTCATCCATGAGGGTTCCCTCATGCTTGGTAAAATTGTGAGAACTCACCATTGGAGTAGGGGTGGATTTGGCATTGGAAAGGCCAGCCCTGACAATCAGTTCTTGGGAATATTTGTACTGTGTAAGGAGAATACCTTCAGAAAGGTATTTGACTTCTATTCCAAGAAAGTAATTTAAGGGGCCAAGGTCTTTTAAGGAAAAGGTGAGAGACAGTTTGTGAATGGTTTCATTGATGATAGCATTGGAACTTCCAGTTAGTATAATGTCATCAACATATACTAATAGGAATATGGTACCTTGGGGACTTTATTTTATATATAGACTGGAGTCTGCTTTTGAGCAAGAGAAACCTAGCTTGCATAGGGATAATTTGAGGGTGTCAAACCAGGCTTTGGAAGCCTGTTTGAGGCCATAGATGGCTTTATTTAATTTGCAGACATAGGTAGGCTTAGAAGGGTCTTCAAAACCTGGGGTTGGGTCATATAAATAGGTGTATTACTGTCAAGAGATCCATGCAAGAAAGCATTGTCAATGTCAATTTGTCTGAGTGACCATCCTCTGGAAAGGGCTATGGAAATGATGAGTCTGATTGTTGTTGGTTTTATAACTGGACTGAAAACTTCATGGTAGTCAATACCAGCAAGTTGATTGAACCCCTTTGCTACCAGTCTGGCTTTATGCTTGAGTATGAAATATAGTGACCCAACTTAACCGGTAATTAACCCAATAATTAAATCGGTTAATTCCTTTGGTAAATCAAAGTCACTTATATAAAATATACACACCCGCAATAATATCGGGGATTAAGAATAAAATACACTGAGACTCGAATCGATTATCGCCGGCAATCCTAATCGATGAATCTCAACGATCCGCTCAATACACCAAGTGTACAAGTGTGATAAAATAATTAAGATAAATTATTTTCTCTCTCACACAACGACTATACCGATGGATTGGTCCGTGTCCATCTAGGTCGTGAGCAACTGTTCGATTAAATACGAGTAACCGATAGTATGATCTTCTGTGCGCCCATGCAACACCATACTAACTACAACGTATAAAATCCAGGACTATAATTTGCATATATTTAATTAATAATAATTAAAAGCAAACGATTGTTTATTAATTTAATAGATTAAATGCTATGACGGGGAGTTTACCGTTACTTAAATCTAGACATTAAGTACACAACTCCAACAAAGGGGTTCACCAAATTGTCGACGAAACTGTAAAAATCCTGCACTTTTGACAGTCGTCCATTTGCTGAATAATGTTACTTACCACCAAAGCAGTTAAAACCACACCATATGAACTTGGACACTCCCGTATCCTGCTTGCGTGAAGCGGCTAGTGGGAGATAAGTTGGATAGTAGATCCGGCTTATGCCATTTTGTGGAGTATCCTGAACATTCACAAGGATACCTCTTCTACTATATTTCTAAAACAAAATGTTTGTCTAAAGAAATGTTGCCTTCTTAGCGAAGAAGTTTCTATTCGATAGAAAAGGCAATATAGTAAATCTCGAAATAGTTCGAGAATATGAACCACACTATGAAGTTCAAACACAAGTACTTGGAGATGAACCAATTCAACAAACCACTAATATACCTCTTCATCTATCGGTTCGTAAATCCGAAAATGTTCGGAAGGTACCTGGTAGACGGTTCCATCTTGATAATGATCAAGATAAAGTTGACGATGGATATGATCCAATAAACTTCAACTGATTCGTATTGGATACGAATATGGGACATTGGCTTATTGCCATGAAATTCATAATGGACTGTATGTACTCCAACAAGGTTTGACCTTGGTAGATCCACCAAAGGGAATCGTTCCCAAAGGCTGCATTTTGATCTATTAATTATGACGTGAGAGTATATATATAAAGGTGTGACCTTTAAAGCAAGGATGATGGCGAAAGAAGTTACTCAAAGACAATGTGTTGTTTTTGAGGTAATCTTTCCATCAGTCGCTATGCTTAAGTCCATTACAATTTTGCTGGCCATTTCTGCATAGTACGACTATGAGATATGGAAAATAGATATGAGGTCTGCTTTCCTTGAATGTGATATTATGGAAGAGTTGTAGCGCAGCCGGAAGGCTTCATATTTTCTGGAAAGGAGCAAAAGGTTTGCATACTCCAGCGATCCATTTATGGATTGAAACGAGCATCCCTAAAATGGAACATGTGTTTTAAATACAATAGTCAAAGCGTTGACTTGGTATAAAACTTGAAGGTACCTTGTATTCAAGAAGGTTAGTGGGAGCGTAGTGAAATTTAAGTGTTGTACGTTGATGACATACTAATCATAGGCATGATTGAGTGATGTTGCAGTCAACGAAAGCACGGTTATCCACACGTTTCTCGAATAAAGGATTTGAGGAGAGGCATCTTACGTATTGTGATACGTCACTATAGATATAGATCTAGAAGGATGTAAAATCTTCTCAATCCTTGTACATAGAAACTGTTTCTGAAATGGTTTAGCATGGAAGAATCCTGAAGAGATTCTTGCCAATGTCCCATGGGGTTCATCTCTCGTAATTCGTGTGACTGTAATGTTGATGGAATTCGAGGAGATGAAATGGACAACACATATATCTCCGCACTAGGGAGCATTATGTATGGCATGCTGTGTACTAGACGTGATATTATAAATGTTGTGAGTGTCACAAGTGAATATCAGTTGAACCCAAGACCGGCTTATTTGAAGTCGTGAAGGACGAAATCCTTGAGCACTAGCAATCAAAAGCATTAAGGAATTGGTCTTAGTCTATGGGAGGTCCGAGTTGAATTTAGAGGTACTTACGAACTCTAGTTTTCAACCGGATGTAGATGACTAAAATTCGATATCGGGATTCATATTCGAGCTTAGAGGTGGTGTCGTATGATGGAATGGTTCCTGCAAACGACTAATGATTCTACCACGAGAAACTGAATATGTTGCAGCATCTAAAGCTGTAAAAGAGACTGTTTTGGACACGGAACTTTATTCAAATGTTGGTTATAATTCCGAACGCAAATAATCAAATAACTTGAACTGTGATTATACGGTGTCCTGTAGCAAATGCTAAGGAACCGAGATCTCATCAGAAGTCCAAACATGTACTTGAGAGAATATCATGTGATCTAAGAGATCAATGACAGAGGTGACGTCTGAGTCGAGAGTGTCACTTCGGAAGATAACTTTCTAGATCCCTGTACCAGGCCTTTATCTGAATATGTCAGCGAGAAACATCGAGAGTCGATGGGACTAAGATTCATGGATAGTTGGCTCTAGGTCAAGTGGGAGATTGTTGGAATAGGTGACCGGCGAGCCAACGGTTGGCCGAGCGGTTAACCGTATTCCGTTATATAACGATTTATTTCATTAATTAATGAAACCTTTATTAATGGCATATACTATATCTGCTCCCAATGTTGAATCATAGATATAGTCTGTACAGTTACACATGTTGTATGAATTCGGTTTTGTGGAAACCGAGAGATAATTCTGTTAACGCAACGTAACTGGTCAAACTCAGTTCTTAGTCGATGGGTTACGCCAATAACAAGGATACCCGGCCTTTCCCCCTTGAGACTAGCACTTAGTGTATGTGGGCTAATCTCGAGCCTCGGTGTTGGGACATCGACATACTTGAGTGGGTGCTCACTGTTGATGAGTTCACTGAACCCCCTCTCCCTGGAATCTCTAAGTGGTTATCACTGATCGAGTAGAGAATTCCATAATATAGTTGTACACAATTAATCCTTAAGACCCAGACATCACCGTGACTTCATCAGAGGACTAGCTGTATCGTGACATGTCTCTGATTCCCTGGAAAGGGAGTAAGTCGAAAAAGGAGACAATGTTCGTGCAGTTCGAAATCTGATGTGAAGTCTGTGCATGGTAGTAGGGGATCTGATCGCTTGATATAGATCATGGATGTCCTGTGTGTTCTGATGGTTCGTAGTCCCGGAATCTCTGGCCAGAGTTGAATAGTGAGGTGATTAGAGAAATGTGTTTCTCTGAATCAATCACGACTGGATTTTACGAAACCTAGAACGTACGCACAGTTATCAAACTCAACAAGAGATCTCGATTAACCAATATCTCTAGTTTGATCGGGACATATGTATCGGAGGGATCGTACTGTACGCTAACTATATTACAAGGTTCTTGCAGGCACTTCATTTGTATCTAGGGAATTAGTGAAGCGTGGCTGCTAGACGCTCGTCACTGATGTTGGAGTTGTGTACTTAATGTCTAGATTTAAGTAACGGTAAACTCCCGGTCATAGCATATAATCTATTAAATTAATAAACAGTCATTTGCTTTTAATTATTATTAATTAAATATATGCAAATCATAGTCCTAGATTTTATACGTTGTAGTTAGTATGGTGTGTCGGGCCCACACAGAAGATCATACTATCGGTTACTCGTATTTAATCAAACAGTGGCTCACGACCTAGATGGACCCGGACCAATCCATCGGTATAGTCGTTGTGTGAGAGAGAAAATAATTTGTCTTAATTATTTTATCACACTTGTACACTTGGTGTATTGAGCGGATCGTTGAGATTCATCGATTAGGATTGCCGGCGATAATCGATTCGAGTCTCAGTGTATTTTATTCTTAATCCCCGATATTATTGCGGGTGTGTATATTTAATATAAGTGACTTTGATTTACCAAAGGAATTAACCGATTTAATTATTGGGTTAATTACCGGTTAAGTTGGGTCACTATATTTCATATATGGCATGCCTTGAATAATTGACCGGACAGTGTATCCCGGAAGGGTTGATAATATCCCCGAGATGAGTTCATAAGGAATTATTGTGTAAACCTCATGAGTGGATTCGTTCCGCACAATAATTAAGGTTGAATGGTACTAGTCTCGGATTAAAGAGATGAATAAATTAATTAGCAATAAATTAATTTTATTCATGTATATTTAAATCTTAAATACACGGAATAAATAATACTACCGGAGAAATATTATTTGATATAATATGGTTTAATATTGGGAGTGCAATTAATTTATATAGTGGAAAATAAATTAATTAATATTGATAAGGATTAATGGACTTGGGCAGTGGGCTCAATTTAATCTTCAATATTGGAAGCCCAATATTCCACCTCCTTTAGATCCCCTACGTAGCCTATAAAAGCACTACATGGCCTTCATAAATCATAAGACAAGATTATCATACTTGATATTCTAGAGAGTTGAAGGAGATCCATAGGAGTTCGATAGATCGTCGCCCACCCGACGTTCGAACGGAGTGCAAGGAATACGTAGGAAGATTCAAAGGTCATCGATTGATTTCGTTTCTCCGCACAACGAATCAAAGGTATGATCATAAAACTCCTTGTGTGATTTTATGTTCAATTTAATTGTGATGCATACATGAACACATGATCCGGGAAAACGACGAGACCGGGGACAGGGATAGACCGGGCGGTGGTGGTTGTAGACCACCGGACCGCCGGCGGTGTAGGGATCCCCGCCGGGATCGAGGCGAGGAACCCTCGGCTGGAGCCGAGGGGTGCGATCGATCACGAGGATCGATCGCGGGGTGCTGCGGGGTCGCCCGTAGCCGCCTCGCGAGAGCTACGGGTTCGCCCGCAGCGGTCGTGCGAGGGCGACGCCCTCGCTGGGGCAGCGAGTCCGCGACTCGCTGCGGGGCTGCTACGAGCAGCCCCGGGGATGCCGTGAGGCATCCCAGCGATCATCCGCGAGATGATCGCGAGCCCCGTGCGGGGGCTCGGCTGGGCGCGCGGGTTCGCCCGTGTGGTGCTCGGTTGAGCTCCGGCTCGTACGGTGGTTCGTGGTCGGATCTCCGGCGATCGAGGATTTCGGTCGGGTTATTATTTTCCGCAAATTTTAATGGCCCGGGATATCGAATTCCAGCAATTGGTATCAGAGCGTTTGGTTTCGTGTTCATGTATGTGTTCAATTGTGTTCTACCTTGCAGGGATTCCGACTATCATGGTTTAATTAATTGTTAATTATTCGTTTAATTAATTGCTATTTAATTTACCATGATTGTTCGTTTATTAAACTCTCGGACATGTCGAGATTCGTTTTGTGTGGATGAATGCTTGTAATAGTAAAAATTCGGGGGTTGACCGAATTTAGATTTATTATTATTGTTCTATGTTTTCCGGAAAGTGTATATGGTCGATTTCATGTATAGAATCGATACCGGATTTGTAAATTTATTTCTTGTAATTTATTTACGTTGGATCGATGCCGAGACGACCGCCGGAGAACTCGTGTGACGAAGAAGACGAAGAGGACGAAAAACCGGGGGGTCGATCATCCCCATGATCGATCCCCATGAGGATCGATCGACCCCACGCCAAGGGGCTGCCCGCTAGGGTTTCCGGCCACGCCGGCCACCGGTGGTGGTGGCGCGTGGCTAGGGGGCGGCGGCGGTGGTGCCCGGCGTTGGTGGTGGTCGAAGGTGGGGGTGGTACGGGGATCCCCAACCCATGCTACTCCTACTCCTACCAAGATTCTACTTACCTAATTGATTCGGTTTTTCCTAATTGAGTTTTCCTATTTTTTGGGAATTCTCATGGATTAGGAAAAGAATTAATTGGAATTAATTTTATTCCTTATTCTATTATGGAAGTCTTCTAGAGTATTCCGAGTTCTACTTGGAATAGGATCCTAGAGATTTAATAGAATTGGAAAGGAATAAAAGTTAATTTAGGATTGATTTATTTCCTAATTGATTATTCCTATTTTATGGGAATTTTCATGGACATGGAAATTAATTAATCTTGGAAAGTAGAAGAGTCCTAATTTATTTTATTTCCTTATTCTATTATAGAAGTCTTCTAGAATATTCCAAGTTTACTTGGATAGATTATTCTAAGAGATTTAATAGAATTAGATAGGAAAATAAATAAATAAAAAATATTAATAATATTTAATTTTATTTTTGATTTATTCGATTGACTTGATTTTCGAATTGAGTATCTTTTGGATTTATTAAAAATAAATAGATTTAAATATTGGGATTAATATTCTCGTCACATGGAGCATTCAAGAACGAAGACTGAAGACTAGAAGACGCATACGGAGATGGAATAAAGCCATGATAGTCGGAAAATAATTTTCTAGCTTATTTTGACTATGTGCTATGTGCTTTATTGCTTGTATGCATGCTTATGTGTTTAATTATGCAGATAGCGTATCCCTTTGTTATAAAAAGCTAAGTGGGAGAGGGGATGGAAACATTCCCATGGTCTCCATTACTGTTCTCTTGGTGACTCTTATGGACTTTTGAAGTTCATATAGATGTGTCATTGGAGGAGAATTCTTGTAATTCCTTTTACAAGAAACATTGATTAAGTTTATCAAACAATGCCTAATTTGTCTTTCTGAAACTGACTTCAAGTCGACTCATTCTCACCCCGGGGAGTGGAATGGAGCCAAAGCCACTTGGTCATGTGGATGACACAAATTAGAGACATTCGTACCATTCTTTGATAGATGGATCGATTGTCTGCTCGGCTCCCTCATCTAATGAGAGATAGGGTTGTTCGCATGGTGAATCACTGGTTAGAAACTTCGAGTTTCACTTATGATTCTCCGCGTCTTGATTTACAAAATCGAATGCTTCAAGTAATTGGATGTCAATTGTAAAAATCTTTTGGTGTAGTAAACGTCCACACTATCGTGGCTTGCTGCATTGAATGGGATTTTGGAACGATTGATGTAGACAGTTATAGAAGGGAGTGAAGGAAACGTAGGTTAACGTAAACGTCCACACTATCGTGGCTTGCGGTAACATGCGAATCTTAAACAAACTTCTTAGTACTGAGTAATGGTTAACACTTAGGTACGCTCTATAGTATTCTTCCCATCGAAGTAACGCTATAGTGATGTACGACCAAAGCAAATCTAATTGCTAAATCATTTGGATGGGTAAACGTCCACACTATCGTGGCTTGCCTTATCTGATGGGATTTTAGATGTAATTAGTAATTTAATGATATTATTTGAGGGAGATAATATCGGATATTAAATTGATTGTTTGTTTAAATGTGCTTATAGGTTTAGAGAATAGCTATGAACCCACTTTCTATGATACTCAAGGAGCATAAGCTCACTGGCCCCAACTATATTGATTGGAAGAGAAATTTAGACATTGTCCTGACTTCGGAGGAGTACAAATTTGTACTCCATGAAGTGTGCCCTGCTGAGCCCACGGCTGCCTCAACTGATGAGGAAAAACTGACATATCGGAAGTGGAAAAAGGCTGATGAAATGGCTAGGTGTTATATTTTGGCTTCCATGTCAAATGTACTCCAAACCCAACATGAGTCGATGGACACTGCCTATGATATGATGTTTAACCTCAAGGAGATGTTTGGGGAGCAAGATCGTGCGGCAAGGCAAGAAGCCATGAGAGTCCTCATGACAACTACTCAGTCTGAAGGAACGCCCGTAGGGGAGCACGTTCTTAAGATGATGGGTCTGTTGAATGAGCTTGAGATCCTAGGAGCTCAAATTGATGCTGAGACGCAAGTCGACATCATACTCCAGTCTCTGACCCCTAGTTTTGAGCAGTTTCGCATGAGTTATAATATGGGTAAACTATCTTATTCTCTTGCGCAACTCCTGACTGAACTAAAGGCGGCAGAGGGGATCTACAAGAAGGGCAAGTCTCTAGCGCTTGTAGCTACCAAGTCCAAAGGCTTTAAGCCTGGTGGAGGTAGGGGCAAGAGGAGGAAGCAAGCCTGGAAACCCAGTGGTGTCAAGAAGACTATACCACGAGTGGGGGCTGCAAAGCCAAAGGGCAAGTGCTTCCGATGCAACAAGTCTGGACACTGGAAGTCTGAATGTCCTCTCAGAGGTACGAATTTTTCTTTAGTCGTAAAAACATAGTCAGCGGTATTATCTACCAGAAATTCTGGTGTGTAGATATGGAACCACTGACGGTATGTGCATTTTGAATGCAGGGGTTCCAGAAAACCCGGCGACTTAGACAAGAAGAGTTAGAGTCTACACGGGCAAAAGCTGTGGAGGAGGCAGCTGTTGCGGTGGAAGACATTTATCTGCTTTAGTAGTTAAATAGGATTTCATTTCAAGATTATTGCATTATGTACCCTTTAATTTAGAAAGAACGTTTTGTTCTGGATTTCTATTATTATGAATGGATATTTTATTTCTTTAATCATTGGATGATTTTGATAAGAAATAATGGCGTTATCTATTCTGGTACATTAGATAGCAATATATGAATGATTGATCCTAAGTCCACCACGATGCAACGAACCGTTCTATAACTTGCTTTACTTATTAGATATTTCTTTATTAATCATTATACTTGTGAATTCTTATACTTAGTAGTATTTTCAAATAAGATTCAAATGGTCGAAATTGATTTGATCAATTAAAGTTGAAGGAATGGACCTTCCGACCTAAGGATTGAATTTGGAGGATAATACGTCTAAGCAAACCTTTCTGGATAAAGGATAGAATTCAGACAAGTATTGGAAATGATTAGATATGCAGACATATGTGTAAATTAGAAAGGTACGAGTAATTCTCTCAAAGAATACTCGGTGATGGATTAGAATACTTAATGTGCCATAAAAGCAAAAGTGTTTTGACTAGTCAATGGACACAAAGCTATTATGGGGAACCATCAAAGTATATCCATTAGGAGCCTGCGACTCGGCCGCGGAGGCCATCACTTATCTAAGTAACACATAGCATAATCAAAGATCGGGATTCAATCCCAAAGGGCCGCACCATACACTTGCGTGTAGAAATGGTGCGTTATAAATAAGAAATGGAGATCTAATAGTAAAAGAACAAGTTGTTCGGAACCACCTATGTTCTATGGATATTCCTGGATACAACGACATATTCAATATGGTTGTAGGATATCCTAGATGAACAAAATGTTGTGTGTTCTATAGTACTATGAGCCAGAGGGACGTCTCGTCCGGTTTATAGAGGAAGACTATTAGATGAACCACAAAGCCTGAACTGACGTAATACCTTGAAATGAGAAAAAGGACAAAAGACTGGGAACCAGCCAAACCGAGTAGAAGTACACCACATACTGCACCTACTGTTATTATTGTTATACACCGGGACGCCATTGCAGTGGGAGGTTGTTGGACAACCAGAGATATTCATAAGACTAGAGGAGTTCGGACTCTGGATCTAGTAGACATGAAATCAATCCCTAGCTCTGCATAAGGGTGGTACTGGATCTAAATGAGCTTTCTTAGAGAACAATAAGGTTTATTGTTAAGAGGCTAGATCATTTAGAGTACAAGCTTAGTAAATCCATTTATGGATGGTAACAAAGCTATAAATCGTGGAACTTTCGAATTGATGAGAAAGTCCATTTGATGGATTCATCAAAAGGCAAAGACGAAAGGTGTATTAGAGACATAATAGAAAACAAGGTGGTGTTTCTCGGAGATCTTATGTAGATAATATTTTATCATTGGCAACAATGTAAAGATATTGTCAGACATAAAATAATGGTTGTCTAAATATATCAAGATATAAGATTGAGAAGAAGTTAGAACATGTTCTTAAGATCTTATGATCTAGAGATAAGAACATTGTACTTCTCCTAGACATCTTATACGATTATGGTTTGTTTTAAACATGCATACTTCTGAGAAAGGTTATTGCCTTTCAGAGACAGAATATACATCTATCTAAAGGATATGTGTTTTGAACACATAAAGGAGATAGATGAAGACAAAGCAGTTTCCTACACTTTGTGTGGAAAGCTTAAATGCATTGTTGGAAAACAAGAACCTGATATCAACTATGCGGTTTGCGTAGTGGGAGGATATCAAAGTAATCTGGATAAGGGATGTTCAAATGCCGTAAGAGTACTTTCATAAGTACTGACTTACGAAGCAAGACGAAATCCTCTTAGATTACAGTTTCTCAGATCCCAAAAATCAAAGAAGGACCAGTGTAAGTCGATATCAGGCTATGTGTTCACTTTTAGAAAGAGGTGGAACAATGATATGAAAGAGTGATAAGCAGGACGCTTCTCAGACTCTCTCATAACCGAATAGCAGCCTCAGAGGCAGCGGAAGTTTTGGTTAGGTTCCGGGATTACCTCTTGACTTGGATATGACTCTTAGTTCACCAAAGGCTATTGGATAGCGGTGCAAAGTGAACTGGAAGAGGTCATAAGTCAAAAGTGATGATAACACATAGAGCAAGTACCACCTGATACGAATCATCGTCGAGGGAGACGACGTAGTAGTCACCAAGATAACTTCAGAGCGGCAACCTAGATTGCTCACTCACATAGTACTTCTTGGAAGTACACTTTAAAGCACATGATGAGTATGGGAACCGGGAGTTTGGAGGAAATGACTAGACCTTAGTACAAGTGGGAGATTGTTGGAGTTGTGTACTTAATGTCTAGATTTAAGTAACGGTAAACTCCCGGTCATAGCATTTAATCTATTAAATTAATAAACAGTCGTTTGCTTTTAATTATTATTAATTAAATATATGCAAATCATAGTCCTAGATTTTATACGTTGTAGTTAGTATGGTGTGTCGGGCCCACACAGAAGATCATACTATCGGTTACTCGTATTTAATCAAACAGTGGCTCACGACCTAGATGGACCCGGACCAATCCATCGGTATAGTCGTTGTGTGAGAGAGAAAATAATTTGTCTTAATTATTTTATCACACTTGTACACTTGGTGTATTGAGCGGATCGTTGAGATTCATCGATTAGGATTGCCGGCGATAATCGATTCGAGTCTCAGTGTATTTTATTCTTAATCCCCGATATTATTGCGGGTGTGTATATTTAATATAAGTGACTTTGATTTACCAAAGGAATTAACCGATTTAATTATTGGGTTAATTACCGGTTAAGTTGGGTCACTATATTTCATATATGGCATGCCGTGAATAATTGACCGGACAGTGTATCCCGGAAGGGTTGATAATATCCCCGAGATGAGTTCATAAGGAATTATTGTGTAAACCTCATGAGTGGATTCGTTCCGCACAATAATTAAGGTTGAATGGTACTAGTCTCGGATTAAAGAGATGAATAAATTAATTAGCAATAAATTAATTTTATTCATGGATATTTAAATCTTAAATACACGGAATAAATAATACTACCGGAGAAATATTATTTGATATAATATGGTTTAATATTGGGAGTGCAATTAATTTATATAGTAGAAAATAAATTAATTAATATTGATAAGGATTAATGGACTTGGGCAGTGGGCTCAATTTAATCTTCAATATTGGAAGCCCAATATTCCACCTCCTTTAGATCCCCTACGTAGCCTATAAAATGTTGGGATATGTCCTTCGATCCTACGTGTGCAATCGATAAAGTCATAAGGTCGTCTATGGATGTTTAAATAATTATTAGATAATATTTATTGCTGGGAGCAATATAATATTGATCGATAATTATACCTACAGGGTCACACACGAGCCGAAAATACGAACTATAAGTGTTTGCTAGAATGAGTCGATTTGGAATCGACATATATATAAACTAGGTTTATATTCGATGTGATTTACGTACATGCATGGGATGCATGGCTTGCATGGAATGCATGTCACATGGTGTGACATGGCATGCCATGCAAGCGAATGGGACCACATCTAATGCAATGTGGCATGAGGATGTGGACATGACCATTCAACTTCACCATTAACACACCTTAATGGGTGATAATGATTCTACATCAATATCACCATTATGGGGGAGGTTACTTGGTGTTATTTCATGGTTTAATAGGTGAGAAAATGCTGATTTTCTCACCACAATATTCAGCTACGAAAATCACATCAAAGAGAGAGAAAAGAGTTCTTGGAGAACCACTTCAATCTAACAAGCAAGCTAGTTCATCTTCCGGGTTCGTGTGCAACACGTAGAGGCCGGGCCATTTGTGCGGCTTCAACATCCGGGCGATCTAGACAAGAGGAGTGACGAGGTCATTCACAAGGAGAGCTTCGAGAGGCTGATCCATTTGAGGTGGTTCAGTCGACTCAACACCACCTCAACGACATCAACAAATCACTTCGTCACCAAAAGTAAGATTTCGTTGATTTCTCTATATATATATATATTGGATGTATATATATATAAATATATGTGTGTCTATACATATTTGTGTGCACTAAGATCATAGCATAGTAAATCTATTGCTTTACACGCTTCCGCACACACGGTATATCGATCGGATCGGTATACCGGTACCTTTCAATTGGTATCAGAGACTAGGGCTCGTGCACACTTTTGTGTTGGACACGAAGGTTAATTCAACATAATTGACTTATTTGTTTAATTGTGATTATGTGATTAGATGTAAGACCGGCCACCGTTAGTGGTCGGGTGAATGAAATTGTCGTTTTTACGTTTCGATTGGCCATAGTTTTGGAGGGCTGCGTCCCTTGGAATCATTTGTAATAGATAGGTTTTCTATTTCAATTTGTATTGTTCAAACTTGTAAGCGATGGACTTGGTCCATGGTTCGATGGAGGATCTCGGCTCTCCGGCGAAAACGAGAAGAAACGAAGCAAAACGAAGCCAAACGAAGCAAAACGAAGCAAACCGGGCTGCTGGAGCCAAACGGCGGTCGCCGTTTGAGCTCCGGCGGGCGCCGTTTTGATTCGGCGGGCGCCGTTTTGGAAACGGCGACCGCCGAAAGGCCTTTTTTGGGGCAGATGGGTTTTTTGCCTTTTCGGCGGGCGCCGTTTTGGAAACGGCGACCGCCGGTGGTGTTCAGCGACCGCTGGTTGTAAAACGGCGGGCGCTGTTCGTGGTTTTTGAGGCAATGACTTGTTTTGACCAAAATCGGAGGGCACGGAACTAAAACGGAGGGCGAGGACCAGTCCAGAAGATGTTCAAGGCTTTTGTTAATACTTTAATTCTTTTCGTTTGAGAGTTGTGAGGTTCTAGGGGCCTTTCGATTTCGTATTTATATGCTTTGCTAGTTATAGGTTGTTTTATGTTATAAATGTTCAACTTACATATAAACAAACCTATGCATGCAAGTTCTCAATAATAATGAGTATAATGTCTTGTCCAAAACGTCACACTCATGAAACCCTCGATCATAAGTTAGTAGGTCCGCCTCAGCGGGGTACTGCTTGTTATCTTGGGATAAGTGGGAGTAAGGGTTAGACCCTTACACGTGAGTTTGGTTTTCTCATCGATAGATCCACTGCAGGCGTGGCTATCGAGACATGAGATGAGAATGGGACTCTCATCGACCGAGAGTGACATTAGATGTCATTGACATGGGATGTATACCTATCTTGGAGTTCTTAAGTGCGGACTCAGTCGGCTTAAGGATTCGCAAGATGAGGGTCTTGGGATCGTTTTGTTCTAATTTATTAAAATGTCAAAAACCAATGCCTAATTTGTTTTTCAAAGACTAAGTTCAACTCGACTCATTCTCACCCCGGGGAGTGGAATGGAGCCAAAGCGCTTGCTTATGTCGATGACACATATTAGAGACATTCGAGCCATTGGATGGCGTGAATCGATTGTCTGGTTGGCTCCCTCATTTTAATGAGAGATAGGGCTTCAATTGCATGATAAGATCGCTGGTTAGAAAACCTCGAGTTTTCACTTACGATTTATCACGGTTTTGATATTAAGATAATTGGGAACGACGATATTGGATATCGAATGAACAAAATGAAACAAATAATAGTAGTTATGCGAGACAACCTTATTTGTTTAAACGCTTTGTGGATGTTTACTTACTTAATTTATCTTTCTTCTGTAGTATAATATGTCTGTCTCAACTCAATTCAAGTTCAGCTCTATCTTGGATAGAGAAAAGTTGAACAACACCAATTTCCTTGATTGGCAACGTAACTTGAGGATAGTCCTCAAATACGAGGAAAAGGAAAGTGTGTTGGACAAACCCCTTCCCGTGCTTCCCGCTGATGGGGGCACGGATGCCCAAAAGGCATCATATGCCCTTGCTAAGAAAGCCTCGAATGAGGTGACATGTTTGATGTTGGCATCCATGGTACCCGAGTTGCAAAAACAATTCGAGTTCATGGAAGCCTATGACATCATAGAAGAACTCAAAAGCATGTTCGGGGAACAGGCTAGGATTGAGCGCTTCGGTGTCACCCGGGCTATAGCAACAGCTAGGCTGGAAAAGGGTAAACCCGTGGGACCACATGTGCAGCAAATGATTGGATTATTTGCTTCAAGTGCTCGCCTCGGTTTTGCATATGATGACGAGTTGGCTACCGATTTCATTCTCCATTCTCTTCATGATAGTTATGACGCCTTTAGGCTGAATTTCCACATGAATGGACTAAAGAAATCGCTTCATGAGCTCCATGGGATGCTTAAGGCTGCTGAGCCGGCGATTAAGAAGGACCCTAGGAGGGAAGTTCTTATGATTCGGGAAGGAGGTACCAAAAAGTTCAAGGGGATTAAGAAACCAGAAGTGAAAGGCAAAGGGAAAGGGAAAGTTGTGGCAACTCCTTCCAAAAGGTTCTTGAAAGCTTCTAAGGTTCCTGGGGAATCTGAGTGTTTCTACTGCAAGAGTGTTGGACACTACAAGCGAGATTGCCCCAAGTTCAAGGAAGATGTGAAGAACGGTGTCGTTCCTTCATCTTCGGGTATTTATGTCAAAGACATAAACTTTACAAATTCTTCTTCTTGGGTATTGGATACCGGATGCGGTGCTCACATTGTTTCACATGTGCAGGGACTGCAAAGAAGTAGAACTTTGGTAAAGGGAGATGTCGATCTGCGGGTTGGAAATGGAGCGAGGGTCGCTGCATTAGCCGTAGGATCTTATGATTTGTGTTTGCCTTCGGGCCTTGTTTTAGTATTGAATAATGTTTATTTCGTTCCAAGTATTACCAAGAACATCATTTCTATTTCAGTATTGGATACTGAAGGATTTTCCTTCACTATAATAAATGGTTTATTTACTATTTCAAAAAGTGGAGTGTTCTATGGTTCGGCACGATTAGAACATGGTTTATATATACTTCAACTTGACAATCATATATATAACATTGATACCAAAAAGGCCAAATCGAATGAATTCAATGAAACATACCTTTGGCATTGTCGATTAGGCCACGTCAACGTTAAACGTGTAGAGAAACTTCTTAAAGAAGGTATTCTCAAATCTTTTGACTTGGAGTCATTCGATACATGTGAAGGATGTTTGATGGGCAAAATGACAAAGTCACCTTTTCTAGGAAAAGGAGAACGTGCAAGTGATCTATTGGGTTTAATCCATACTGATGTATGTGGTCCAATGAGCTCACAAGCACGTGGAGGTTATTTCTACTTCATAACTTTTACCGATGACTTAAGTAGATATGGTTATATCTATTTAATGAGGCATAAGTCGGAAGTCTTTGAAAAGTTCAAAGAATTCCAAAATGAAGTTGAGAATCAACTTGGTAAGAAGATAAAAGCCATTCGATCGGATCGAGGTGGTGAATATCTTAGCCAAGAATTCGATGATCATCTTATGAGTTGTGGTATTCTATATCAACTCACTCCTCCTGGAACACCCCAGATGAATGGTGTTTCCGAAAGGAGGAATAGAACCTTATTGGATATGGTTCGATCGATGATGAGCCTTAGCGAACTACCAAAATCTTTTTGGGGACACGTACTTTTAACAGCGGCCTATACACTGAATAGGACACCGTCAAAAGCTGTTGATAAGACACCATACGAGGTATGGAAAGGGAAGGTCCCTAACTTGTCTTATATCAAGATTTGGGGATGTGAAGCTTATGTGAAGAGAAATATCTCTACAAAGCTTGAACCCAAATCGGATAAATGTTTCTTTGTTGGTTATCCAAAAGAAACACGAGGGTACCACTTTTACAACCAATCTGAGAACAAAATCTTTGTTGCTCGAGATGGTGTATTTCTTGAAAAGGAATATCTTTCCAAGAAAGTAAGTGGGAGCTCAGTTGAATTGAACGAAGTTCAAGAAATCTTGAATGAGGTTCAAGAAGATCAAACTGAAATGGACACTCAAGACCAAGTCGAGAGTGCTCCAGTGGTTTTAGAAACCACACCTAACCCTCGAAGGTCTGGAAGGATTAGATCTCAACCTGACAGATACTTAGGTATTCTGACAAATGAGAACTATGAAGTCATGCTTTTAGAAAGCAATGAACCTTCGACCTATATTCAAGCTGTGACGAGTCCAGATTCCGAGAAATGGCAGGGTGCCATGAAATCCGAAATGGAATCAATGTCTGAAAATCAAGTTTGGAACTTGGTCGATTTGCCTAAAGGGGCTAGGCCCATTGGATGCAAATGGATTTACAAAATAAAAACAGACATGAATGGAAAACCTAGTGTTTTCAAAGCAAGGTTGGTGGCAAAAGGATATAAACAAATTCACGGGGTGGATTATGATGAAACCTTTTCACCAGTTGCTATGATTAAATCCATTCGGATTCTCTTAGCCATTGCTGCTCATTATGATTATGAGATATGGCAAATGGACGTTAAAACCGCCTTCTTGAATGGGATTCTAGTCGAGGATGTGTTTATGACACAACCAGAGGGTTTTATCGATCCTAATCAGGCTGAGAGAGTATGCAAGCTTAATAGATCCATCTATGGATTAAAGCAAGCATCTCGGAGCTGGAATCTTCGGTTCGATGAATCCATACAAGAGTTTGGATTTCAAAAGAACATGGAAGACTCTTGTGTTTACAAGAAGGTCAGTGGAAGTTACGTTGTATTCATTGTGTTGTATGTCGATGACATACTCCTTATTGGAAACAATATTCCTATGCTTAATTCTGTTAAAGAATGGCTAGGAAGATGGTTTTCAATGAAGGATCTTGGAGAAGCACAGTACATATTGGGCATCAAGATCTGTCGGAACAGATCGCAAAGGATGCTTGGACTTAGTCAAGCAACCTATATTGATAAGGTGCTTGACAGGTTCAGAATGAAAGACGCCAAGAAGGGTCTCATTCCAATGACTCATGGTACATCTTTAAGCAAGAGTCAGTGCCCTTCGGGACCTGATGATCAAATAAGGATGGCAAATATTCCTTATGCTTCGGCAATAGGGTCTATTATGTACGCCATGATATGTACACGACCGGATGTATCGTATGCTTTGAGCATGACGAGTCAGTTTCAAGGAAACCCAGGTGAGGCGCATTGGACTGCGGCCAAGAATATTCTTAAGTACCTTAGAAGGACTAAAGAGTATTTTCTTGTCTTTGGAGGACAAAAAGAGTTGGTTGTGACAGGATATACGGATGCAAGCTTCCAAACAGACAAAGATGATTTCCGGTCTCAATCCGGATTTGTCTTTTGTCTGAATGGAGGTGCGGTGAGCTGGAAGAGTTCCAAGCAACCCACCGTAGCTGATTCTACTACAGAGGCTGAGTACATTGCTGCATCAGAAGCAGCAAAGGAGGCCGTTTGGATGAGAAAGTTCTTAGATGAGCTCGGTGTCGTACCTAGTTCGGCCCATCCGATAGCTCTCTATTGTGATAATAGTGGAGCTATCGCGCAAGCCAAGGAGCCTAGGGAGCACCACAAATCCAAACATGTGCTCAGGAAGTTCCACATTCTCAGGGAGATAGTTAGTCGTGGAGACATCGAGATAAATAAAGTTGCAACTAATGATAATGTTGCAGACCCGTTAACTAAACCACTCCAGCAGTCAAAGCATGATGCTCATACGACTGCAATAGGGATACGATATATTAGAGATGGATTGTGATTCCTATTACTGTATTGTTTACTTTTGGAGTTTATGTAAACATTCACGTATCTTTTATGATATTCAATAATTTCTTCATATAATTGTGGTTTAAATTGTATGAATTGTCCAAATGATTAAATTATATTAATTGGGTTATGAGGTCGATTTACCACATAAATGAAGTCCCAACTGTTGAACTAATATAATTAAATCATAAATTGTTCCTAGTTCGTATCATCGAGTACGGACAAACTGATGATGCAAAGAACTAGATTGTAATGTGTACTATAGTGCCGCTTCATGGGCTAGTGATGTGGGACATCAAGTACAATTACATAGATATTAGCTGGGAGCTAATGATCGAACAGACCCGACAGGAATAGTATTTAAGATTTTGAGTCATAATACTATTTCATTGACTGTCGAGCAATTTCCTCTGACCTGAGTAGTCCAGAGTAATTCCATTGTGAAATGGTGTACTTTGATACAAGTAAACGCCTTTCGTAAAAGGAGGTTATAAAACTTGTTATTGGGTATATCAGGAAGCAAGTGGGATAGCTTGGATTGACAAGATGGGATTGTCCTCCATTTTATAATGGGATACATGTCTTACCGGCCACTTGGAGAGTCGAGACTGTGGAAAATACGTGGCCACGTCCAGATTCGTATCATAGTGATAAATCTGGTTTTACAGTCTGTCTCAAAGTCCAAGAAAGGTTTGAACTGATTGAGGATGAATCGAGTCTTGCCTCAAGTTCAAATTTAGACATAAAGTGACAACAGGAAATTGACAGCACACTGGCTCTGAAGGCCAAGTGGGAGATTGTTGGGATATGTCCTTCGATCCTACGTGTGCAATCGATAAAGTCATAAGGTCGTCTATGGATGTTTAAATAATTATTAGATAATATTTATTGTTGGGAGCAATATAATATTGATCGATAATTATACCTACAGGGTCACACACGAGCCGAAAATACGAACTATAAGTGTTTGCTAGAATGAGTCGATTTGGAATCGACATATATATAAACTAGGTTTATATTCGATGTGATTTACGTACATGCATGGGATGCATGGCTTGCATGGAATGCATGTCACATGGTGTGACATGGCATGCCATGCAAGCGAATGGGACCACATCTAATGCAATGTGGCATGAGGATGTGGACATGACCATTCAACTTCACCATTAACACACCTTAATGGGTGATAATGATTCTACATCAATATCACCATTATGGGGGAGGTTACTTGGTGTTATTTCATGGTTTAATAGGTGAGAAAATGCTGATTTTCTCACCACAATATTCAGCTACGAAAATCACACCAAAGAGAGAGAAAAGAGTTCTTGGAGAACCACTTCAATCTAACAAGCAAGCTAGTTCATCTTCCGGGTTCGTGTGCAACACGTAGAGGCCGGGCCATTTGTGCGGCTTCAACATCCGGGCGATCTAGACAAGAGGAGTGACGAGGTCATTCACAAGGAGAGCTTCGAGAGGCTGATCCATTTGAGGTGGTTCAATCGACTCAACACCACCTCAACGACATCAACAAATCACTTCGTCACCAAAAGTAAGATTTCGTTGATTTCTCTCTATATATATATATATTGGATGTATATATATATAAATATATGTGTGTCTATACATATTTGTGTGCACTAAGATCATAGCATAGTAGATCTATTGCTTTACACGCTTCCGCACACACAGTATATCGATCGGATCGGTATACCGGTACCTTTCATAAAAGCACTATATGGCCTTCATAAATCATAAGACAAGATTATCATACTTGATATTCTAGAGAGTTGAAGGAGATCCATAGGAGTTCGATAGATCGTCGCCCACCCGACGTTCGAACGGAGTGCAATGAATACGTAGGAAGATTCAAAGGTCTTCGATTGATTTCGTTTCTCCGCACAACGAATCAAAGGTATGATCATAAAACTCCTTGTGTGATTTTATGTTCAATTTAATTGTGATGCATACATGAACACATGATCCGGGAAAACGACGAGACCGGGGACGGGGATAGACCGGGCGGTGGTGGTTGTAGACCACCGGACCGCCGGCGGTCTAGGGATCCCCGCCGGGATCGAGGCGAGGAACCCTCGGCTGGATCCGAGGGGTGCGATCGATCACGAGGATCGATCGCGGGGTGCTGCGGGGTCGCCCGTAGCCGCCTCGCATGAGCTACGGGTTCGCCCGCAGCGGTCGTGCGAGGGCGACGCCCTCGCTGGGGCAGCGAGTCCGCGACTCGCTGCGGGGCTGCTACGAGCAGCCCCGGGGATGCCGTGAGGCATCCCAGCGATCATCCGCGAGATGATCGCGAGCCCCGTGCGGGGGCTCGGCTGGGCGCGCGGGTTCGCCCGTGTGGTGCTCGGTTGAGCTCCGGCTCGTACGGTGGTTCGTGGTCGGATCTCCGGCGATCGAGGATTTCGGTCGGGTTATTATTTTCCGCAAATTTTAATGGCCCGGGATATCGAATTCCAGCAACTGATTCGTTGGGCACCGACTTGTTCGGAGATTAAATAATATGATTATTAATCTAAAACTCTTGGGAGTAGTTGAAATAAGAACAATATGTTGTTCGAATCACAATATGTTGTGAGCCCACGGCTAGTTATACACCTGAACCATTGAGGGTCACATTCTCGTGTAAACCGATCCTTGAATACGATCATGTATTAATTAACTGTTAATTAAGTACATATAGTCGGAGGTCAATATGATTGAATCCGAGATTCATAATTGTGATTATGAGTTGGAAATAATAATGAGCTAAAGAAAACGGACACGATGGTGTACACTTTCTATTTTGGGAAATTTCCCGATTTAGCAGTACCCCTATAATGGGCTTTCCGATTTTGTGAAATTGGAAAATTTTATTTTTATCTCATTTTGATGAGAAAATTAAAACGAGAAAGAAAATATAATCGTTATATTTTTCGGAGATGAAATTGATTTTCAATTTTGGAGAAACGTAATGACGGCTAATGTATTGGGCCGGCTAGGGTTAATGGATCCGATCCATTAGGGTTTGAGCCCAACAAGCTCCTTTCTTCACCTATAAAAGGAGCTCCATAGGCATGAGAATAAACACACCAAAGTGAAGAGCTCAAAACCCTAGCCTCACTTTCTCTCCTCTCCTCTCTCCCTCTCGTCCGCCCCCTCGGCTCCTCCCTCGGAGGACCGCCGACAACCGGAGCCGCCGCCCGCCGCCGCCTAGTGCCGCCGCCGGCAGCCGCCTCCCCTCGCCGGAATCCGATTCCGTCACCGTTTTTCCGGCCCGTTTTTCCCGTCGTATTCTCCTTTACGTGTTTCTAGTGCAATACGTAAGTTGGATTACCTATACGAGGTGAAACCTGATTAGACGAGAGACGACGAAGGAACGCCCGAGCACAGCCCGAGTCGCGCCCGTGCGCTCCAGCCGTGACACACGAGTCCAGCCGAGAGCCCCGCCACTCGCTCGGCTCTCCCCGCACACGACCCGTGCCGTCCCCGCGTCGCATCCGCGCGACTTCCGACGAACCTCGTTTCGTCCGATGAATCCCTGAGGTACTTACGATTAAATTTAAATTTAATTGTTTGTGTTAAAATGTTTGCGCTATGTACTGTTAAGGTTTGCGCTATGGGATTTTTAATTGATAAAGAAAAATTAATTGTGATTAATTTAAATGTCAATTAAATTCAAGTTGATTAGAATTAAATAATATGATTATGTTAATTGTTAATCTGATGCAAATTAATTATGTGCTCAAGTTGATTAGAATTAAATAATAAGATTATGTTAATTTTCAATTTGACGCAAATTAATTATGTCTGCGTAATTAATTGTAATATATTAATATGATTAATATAATTGCGCTAATATATTAATAGGATTAATATAGTTGCGCTATAAGTAATTAATTTATATGATAAATATAATTGCGTTAGATTTAATTTGTGTAGTATGGGATGCATGAATTAAATATTTAATTATTTGATAATTAAATTAAATGGTGAATTATTGATTCTAATAGATTTGAATTAAATCAATTAATGCATGTAATATTGAAAATATGATTTTCAATAAAATAAAATAAATATAATGTAAAATGTTTACATTAATGAAAAACGGTTTTTCATAAAATTTTTGTTTTCCGCTGCGTATACATGCACGATCCCCAACAGCAGGTCCCCACAAATCTGTATGTATTAGGTTTAAAGGTGTTTTAGAATGTGAAGTGCTAACAGGAAAGGGCAGTTTGTGAGATTTACCTTGTTGACAGTTGGAACATAAATCAAATGCATCTTTATTAACATAGGAGATTTTACAAGAGTTCAGGGCTCTCTTAGTGTTAACCAAAGAAGGGTGGCCTAATCTCCTATGCCAAAGTTCAAGACTTTTAGATGACTTAACAGAAGAAACAAAAGAACTACAACTTTTCAACTGGGAATCATTGGATAAAACACTAGTACTGAAGGACTTGGGCTGTGTGGATGCTGTTGTTTGAGTGATCTTGGCAAGCTGGAATGTATAAAGACCCTTGTTAAGTGTGCCTTCCAGAAGGACCTGCCCCGTAGTTGGATCCTTGACAACACAAAAATCAAGGTGAAATTCAAAAAACACCTTATTATCTTTGGCAAATTGACTCACACTAAGTAAGTTTTTGGTGATTTCAGGGACATGGAGAAGGTTTTTGAGATAAAAAGTGGGTGAATGATGATTGGTTTTAGGGTTTATGGCAGTGACAAGTGACTTACCAGTGTGATTAATGTCAAGAGGAGCACCATTACCCACAGTCAGCTTGTTTCCTCCATTTTACTCGGAACCAATACTCATATTGGATAGGTCATTTGTCACATGGTGTGTAGAACCTGAGTCTGGGTACCATGAAGCCTCAGAGGAGTTGTCAGCAGTGCTGTAGTGAGCAGAGGTATTGGATGAAGGTGAGTTACCATTCTGAGATGACTGATTCTTGTTTTCCCCATTTTGACTCCTCACAAAGTCAGGGTTAAATCTATGATAACATTTCTCAGCATAATGGTTGGAGTAACCACAGATTTGGCAGAAAACCTTCATTCCTCCAGTTGATCTACCACCTCTACCACCTCTATTTGATCCTCTGCCCCTGTTACTGTTGCCTCCCCTTCCTCTATTAGCATCAGAACCTCTACCCCTTCCATAGGTGAGGTTTGCATTGGGGAGATTATCAGCACCTGCATTAGCTTCCAATCTGCTTTCATAGGTGAGTAGCAATGAGGTAATATCTCTCATAGTGAAAGCATCTCCTTTGGCAGTAACAGTGATGACAACAGGATCATACTCACTACCAAGACCTCCAAGGACATACATGACTTGATCTATTTCAGATAGCCTCTCACCAGCACTGCAAAGTGCATCACAGCAGGATTTTACTTTGTTCAGATAATCTCTCATACTCATACCTCGTTTCTTGAGATTCTGCAACTCCAATCTGTATTGCATCTTCCTCGCAGTGGTTTGACTGGAGAAATTTGTCTCTAGGGTTTCCCAGATTTGCTGTGTTGTGTTGAGCCCAACAACTGAGACAAGGATTGGTTCAGAAAGGGATGAGAGTATCCAACTGGTGAGGAGCTGATCTTGCCTTTGCCATTTGGCATACTGAGGATTCAGAGTGAAGCTGCTTCATCTTCTCCGGGAAGATACTTTCTTGGCTCCGGTTTTCCTCCATTGATGAAAGGTTCAAGGCCATGCCCTCTGATAGCTGCAAGAACCTGTTGTTTCCAGATTAAAAAATTGTTATCATTGAGTTTTATGGACACTAGCTGGTGATTAAGCTGTATGGGTGTCCAAGAATCTTGATCCTGTGATCTGTCATTGATATCGACATAACAGGAGCTAAGATCTGTTGCCAAAAACAGGCATTTAATGCTCTGATACCATAAAAGGAAAGCTAAAATAAATGCATGTAAAAGTAGGGTTTGTGATTTTCTGGAATGGAGATCTCATTCATTCATTGATCATTCATTCATTGATCGATCGATTACAGCGGCGTTATCAATGCGCTATTTATAGCAAGGTCAAACCCTATCAAAACCCTAGAAATAAAACGTAAAAGAAAACAAAAACGTTTCCAGATGCAGCACGTGAGAAGGAGCGTGTCTTCGAGGGTAAATAGGTAAAAGCACTCGTTTAATAAAACGGTGCGTTTTGAGTCGATTTAGGTTACTGAAATTGGGGGCGAAATTAGGGCAATGAATTAGGGAAAAATCCCTAATTGCAGCTTCCTTTATTAATCATCAATGTATCACATCTGAATTGAACCAATACACTCTATCTACAAGTGATCTCATTATGTGAGTTATGACCTAGCGATTGAAAGCCAATATAACAGTAAAAAGAGCATTGAAATAGCTCCCATTGATGTGTTATGATGAGCTAATCGATCTTCTCAAAGCTCTTAAACAACTAACATGATTTATACGGAATGCATATCCAAAACTTAAAGCCAACATGCATTCTTTTTACTTGAAGTAATAGTCAAACCTCTGATTCTTCATCTGAATATGGTTCGAAGACATAGAAAATATATTAGGAATCTCTTCTCTTCCTTTTGATTTTGCATGAAAATAACATAATTTCTTTTAAGGGGTCCAAATTTGTTGCAATAATAACATGTCCTGATTTCATTGCCCGATGTTTGGTCTCATTCCCATGGTTTTCCTTAGCATTCTTCATACCTGAGAAATTGTTTCTCCGTCACCACCGTACTCATTGATGTGTCAAGATAATCCATATATAGTAGATTTCTTTCTATGCAACTTCTTGGTTTTTGAAACTACTTGAACTTCTATTCGAGTTAAAGCACGAGTATGATAATCTTAAATTGACTATAGGATGAAGAAGGCAGTGAGCTCATCAACAGCATCTATTGCTCTTATTTTCCTTCAATTTCTAGCCAATATGTTTCAAGTCATCGTGAAGACTAGAAACATTTTGAATTTGTACAACTTCCACTTCATGTACAAACTCTTCAATTTTTACCATGCAAACTTAGGTCAGTCTTGTCGCACCATTACCAACCTCATTCATTGCTGGGCCAGTTAATACTTAATAGTGGACTCTGGGCTTGCTCCATTGGGCCCGTTAGTATTAATCTGACCCACATTCAGATTGATTTATTACATGTTCCACCATGCTCACTCAACAATAGTCAAATTACAGTTTTGCCTCAACTCCTCACTTTCACAAATCTAAACATTCATCTGTGTTTCTTCAATAAACGAGGGAGGTTCAGGCATACCTAATTTCTCACCATATTTTCTTGAATTTCAACCAAGGTTTTTGCCCATCATCATCAGGTATATCACTGAGAACCCACTTCCCCTTTTTCTGTTCTTAATATGAAATTATTGACCTTTACATATTTTGAAGGCTGCTTCGTATGTTTGTGTACTGTAATTGACTTGCCGGAGCTGGATATTCTATCCTTGTTTTATGTCATTTTTGTTTTCTCAGCAGATGCAAATCGGTGATTCTTATTCAGATATTCCAAAATCCATCTCTTTATACTGCTAAAGCAAAGAGTACATCCGGCACTCCTCGAACGTTTTCAAAAACAAAATGATAAACCGATCATTGGTTTTAACGTATCTGTACCTTCTAATCTACATCACACTTTCATCTGGGGTTATTTTATACAACAAGGTGATTGCAATTTAATTCCTGTTTTTCAATCTTATCTCTTTCTGTTTCAGCCTTTGTATGTATTTAGTCACAAGATTCTTCTTTTACTGGTTTACTATTTGTTTTTATATTAATTTTGCATCATAAATGCTTTTCGGCAATCATGAATACTTCACTTAAGCTTCCCTTAACTGTTCCAAAGCTACTTATGCAAATGCAAACTTTTGTTCTTCTTCTATTTTTGCAACTATTGTGTGAGTGCTGAACCTGTCCTTTTTTGCTGCAGTGGGTTCTTTCTCCAAAATACTTCAACTTCCCATTCCCTATAACACTTACGATGATACACATGGGATTTTCTGGTGCAGTGGCATTTTTCCTTATTCGTGTTATCAAGGTACAGCCCCTGCCAGACAATCATTATATATACTGTATATTTTTTCAAGTTATTTTCCTCTATGAGTCTTGCTGGAATGATGGGGGCTGTTTCTTTACATGGTTTATCTCACTGAAACATGTTAATATGCTGCTAAGTCCATTTGCAAAACTGTGGTTGAAGTACAAGCCTGAAATCTACCTACATTTCTCTTTAATTTTATTTTAATTTTCATGGCCCCTTTTAAGGTATGTTATTTTATGGAACATGGTGAAACTTTTTAACTAAACTTACCTGAAAAATACTATGAATATCTTTGGAGTATTAAATCGGTATCAATTCCCAGCAAGCTGATTATCAAGTATTTGTAGGTCGTGTCTCCAGTTAACATGACACTTGGCATGTAAGTGAGTTCTTCCGACTTTTTTCTTTAATTATTAGGGTTTCTTTGGTATTCATTACTTACTTTATTGAAAAAGTGTTTCCTTCTTTTCTTATTATTCTCTTTATATCGGTATTATTGCAGATATGCTTCCTGTGTTGTTCCGATTAGTGCTTTCTTTGCATCTAGTCTTTGGTATGCTCTCAATTGTAACATTCATATCCTTTCCTACTCATCATCTCAATTAAAAATCCAGAAAGAACATATCTTGTTACCACCAACTTTATTTATATTTGTCACAGGTTTGGTAACACTGCTTACTTGCATATATCTGTAGCTTTCATTCAGATGCTTAAAGCCCTTAGTAAGTGAAATTTTTTGTCTTTCATGAAATGGATTAATGTTAAAAAATCTAATCTTTTTCAACTAACTTAAAACTTCCTTTGGTATTATATTCACAGTGCCAGTGGCAACATTTGTTGTGGCTGTTTTGTGTGGTACCGATAAACTGAGATGGGACTTATTTTTGAACATGGTGCTGGTTAGTGTTGGAGTTGTGGTTTCCTCGTATGGGGAGGTTCATTTTAATGTGATTGGCACAGTTTACCAAGTTACTGGCATATTTGCAGAAGCTTTAAGGCTGGTCTTGACTCAAGTCCTGTTACAGAAGAAAGGATTGACTCTAAATCCCATTACGAGTTTATACTACATTGCTCCATGCAGGTATTAAAATAAGATGTATAGCCTTCTCTTACATTCGGCCATTTTTTTTTTAATGAATGGAAGTATATTCTTATTCTCACGAGCCACCTGATTTTTGCTTTCATTATACATCAAGACATGTTTTTAAGAAATACAATGTGTGTCTGATAGAAACAGAGAAATCGAGAAAGAGAAAAATCAAACACGAACACCAGTTCGGTTTGCCCAATAGCCTCCGGGCTCCAATTCAATTCAATAATTCGATACCCTTAATCAACCTACGTGACACTTTAAATAAGAAGAGCAGAAATAAGAAATAAACCTAACCCTAAAGCCCAAACCTAACAAAACTCTAAAGCCCATAAATAATTAAAAAGACATAATTAAAATACTGCTCTCTATCAATTTCATCCCTCTGCAAATCAACCTTGTCCCCAAGGTTGAAAAACGTCTTCATTTTTCTTGAGTTCTTCTTGGCCAGTGGGTTCGTAAAATTCATAATGTTGGAGGTCTACTGCCTCATTCGGTTTTACAAGCAACACTCGTAGCTCTCTGAGAAGACAGACTTTCCCATGGCCCGGTGTGTAAGTTTTGCGACACTTGAAGCACAATCCCTTAGCTTGCAAGTCTGCCAGCTCGTTCGATGTGAGACGAGAGAAACTCGAGCGCGTAGTAGACTCCTCCGAGGCTGCCGAAGTAGCAGCCGTTGAGTGGCAGAATCACCCCCCGCTGGACCAGTGAAGGTGCTAGCATGCACTCCGAACGGGCGCGAAAAACTGGGGAAGCGATGCCCTGAAGTATTCGATCCTTCGATCTTTTCATGACCCTCGGCCCGCAAATTTTCTTCAATATCCCGCGATAGTTCCATTGCCGTTTCCAAGTCCTCTGGCCGGAGCAAACGCAATGAGTTGCTGATCGGAGTTTTGAGTCCAGACATGAAGTAGCCCAAATAATGGGCATCCGTAAGCCCAGGAACCTGCCCGGCGTGTTGTACAAACACGTTCACATATTCCTCCACTGTCCCGGTTTGTCGGACTCGCGCCAATTTTTCGTACGGGCTCCCTTTGAACCGAGAATCGAATCTCGCCACCAGGGCTTGCGAGAACTCTTTCCACGTCACAGTAGGCTTCTGCCCTCGAAACCAGGTGATCCAATGCAGGGCCGAGCCGTCCATTGCTACCACAGCGGCGGTCAATTTCGAACCTTCTGACGTGCCATGGAGTTCGAACTGTTGGTTGGCTCGAGCCAACCAGGCGATCGGGTCCACGCCCTCGAAAGTTGGTAATTGCACTATCGCCGGTGTACCTCGCGAGGTATGGACATCGTGTGATACAGAACCCTCCTCCTTCGAATTTGTTGTCAGAGGCTGCTCCTTGTCAGACTTCAAAATTGCGCGGGAGAGCGCAGCCAAGGTGGTCGACATCTCCGTCAAGCCCGATTGCATCCCGGTGAGTTGTGTGGAATGTTCAGCCAGCTTATTTATCACATTAACTTGCTCGCGTTCAAGGTTCTCGAGTCTTTCGGCAGTAGTACGGGTCGGCATAACGCTGGTTCAAGAAAGGGAAAAAAAAATTTGGGAAGAAGTGGAGAAGTTGAGATCCGGCAGGTCGGACCAATTTGATAGAAACAGAAAAATCGAGAAAGAGAAAAATCAAACACGAACACCAGTTCGGTTTGCCCAATAGCCTCCAGGCTCCAATTCAATTCAATAATTCGATACCCTTAATCAACCTACGTGACACTTTAAATAATAAGAGCAGAAATAAGAAATAAACCTAACTCTAAAGCCCAAACCTAACAAAACTCTAAAGCCCATAAATAATTAAAAAGACATAATTAAAATACTGCTCTCTATCAGTGTCCCACTAGCTTGTTGACATGGCTATGGTGATCTACCATTTCCTTATTTTATTTATTTATTTATTTGTTTATTTTCACATCCCATTAATTATTGCATGCGCTACAATACCCTGATACCCTCAATCCATTTGTTAATTTGATTCAAGGACTGTAGATCGTTTACAACATATAAATTATTTACACTGCCATTTGAAGCAATATACGCCGGAGTGACTTCATTATACTGGATATTGTTTTATGTGCAGTTTCGTATTTTTGTTCATCCCCTGGTATTTTCTGGAGAAGCCCGGGATGGAAGTGTCTCAGATTCAGTTTAATTTCTGGATCTTCTTTTCCAATGCCATATGCGCACTTCTGTTGAACTTCTCGATTTTCTTAGTGATCGGTAGAACTGGAGCTGTGACAGTCAGAGTAGCTGGAGTTCTCAAGGACTGGATATTGATAGCCCTTTCGACAGTGATTTTTCCAGAAGCTATGATAACATGGCTAAACATTATCGGCTATGCCATTGGTGATGTTTCCATCCATGATTGCAAATTTAAGCTATTGTTAATATATTGAAAGATATATTTTAAATTAAACATTATACTAGTATTTGATAGCCACTTATTTGAAGTGTTGCAAAATGTTGCAGCGCTATGTGGGGTAGTCTTGTACAATTATTTGAAGGTCAGAGAAGTTCGAGGGTCACAAAATCCTGACGGTATTCCTGAAAGGATTTCAAAGGCAAGCTATTAATGTGGAATTTCGTGTTGTCCATCAGTTTTATGATATCTTCATGTAAAAATGTGCATTGGAGAAGAATGACTTAATCGACAAAATATTACCCGTTCTTTTTTGCCTTCTCACAATTTAGTTCAATCTTGAAAATGTGCATTGGAGTAGTAATTAACTCGCAAAGAAAATAATAGTAGTACATGTTAAATGTTTTTTAGATCTCAGGTAATGATTTTTGTGCTAAATTTAGTCTGTTTGAATACAACAGGAGAGGAAGTTAGAAAAGAAGTCATCAGATGTATACAGACCAGATGGCAGCAATAATGGTGATGAAATTGGGACGGTTAGTGATTTTGGAGTAGATGAAGAAGAAGCAGCGCCCCTCGCCATTCCTTCATCTTCATCTAGGCTATCTCATATTGGGCGGACCCTGCAAAATGCTCGCAATTCCTGAACTCTCCGCAACGATTCTGTTTTATTTTAAATAGAACATTATTTTATCCAGTTGCTACACATTTGTTGCCTGATGAGTAGTTGTGTAACTTGTGTTGAGGAGTTGTACCTTTCCCCCACATTTTCGTACTCCATTGAATTCGGGTTTATTTACAAGTGAAACTTTTTTTTTTCTTTCTTTTCAAATTACTCAAGGTGTTGCTGCAATCACTATAATGCTGATTCAAAACCAACAATTTAGGAAATTCCAAAATAGATTTCAGATACATTCAACTATCATCAAGGATGTTAACATTAAATTAATTATTTGTGGATGTGATAGTTAGTGGAGTTTGATAAGAGTCTGTTGATTCTTTTTCAAATTTTGCAAAAAGTTGACTTGAAAACAGCCATGGATAAGTAAGAGACAGTTTGTCCTAGATTAAGAGCATTAAAGTGAGCAACTACAATAACATTTAGGGAAAACATCCAACTAATTACATAGGGTAAAACTTGAGGTGTATCAATTATATGGATCCCAGAGCAAAGCTTTATTGTTCAGAATAACCATCCCCGAGCGAGTCGGATTTGACAAGCTAGAGTTTTCATATACTTGTATAATTACATAAAAATGCACTTGTCCTCGATCAAGAGGTAGTATGATGAATTACAATTGTGTTTTAGGACTAACTGGGGCTGATGCACATGAACTTAATAGTGCTTGTGGTACGCCCAATTCATCAGCTAGTTTGTTGCACAACTGCACATAAATTAACAGATACGATGAGTTATGCGGAAGAAAACTAACCGCTTAAAATAATTACCAATTTACCTGTCTGTAAACTATAGGATCACCATATGCTTTTCGTAGCTCCACCACATACAGGGATGGACTAATCTCAAATACCTGTGAGCACGATTAATTAATTAATTAGCATCTCCCATAACAAAATTATCAGTAAGTAATTACTCACTTCTGCCGCCACCGATAGACATCCGGCAAATTTCTGACCCACTCTGCTCTCTAATTGACCTTGCATCACTTTCAACTGTACATATTATATCTATATTATGCAATTGCCCACACATGCAGACTGTTTGTTGTGAATAATTCATTTGTGGAAGAAACTGACCTTTCCGTTTTTCTTCTGGACAAGAAATCCCATATTAACAACTGTATTCTCAATCCTCTCCAACAACTCTTTCGGAGAATGATTTGATGTAAATCTTATCTTCCTCTCAGAAACATCCTAAACATATATTACAAGTGCTGCATATTATTTTTGGTTTAATAAAAAAATAAAATGGTAGATTATGCCAACGTAAATGCATCTATCACTGAACCTTGCATACTCAACCTTACCTCTTTCTCAAAGAAGCCTGAAAGATCTAAACACGACGACATTCCAATAAGTTGAAAAGCATTGATAAGAGTGGGGGATCCTGGATCTTTCTCTGCATCTGAAGGCTATGCATCAAGAGTGTAGTTTAATTATATAAGTTTATTCAAAGTGAAGTAATTAATCGGCAGAAAGTATAAGACACCTACTGTCTCGTGTACAGATGACACTTCATCATCTGTGCATGCACTTTCTTCATCTCCTTCTTCTTGTTCACTTTCCATATTAGGATCCAATGGAGTGTAATCTTGTCTGAACCACTCATCTTCTTTTATCTGTCCCACGGTTATCCGTGTCTGAGGATTGGGATCTAGAATCCTCCTTATTAGTTTTTTCGCTCCTAGGGATAACCATTTTGGTATCTGAGCATCTCCCTTGAATATCTGAGAAATCAAATGGACATTAATTAATTTTCTAAAACTATCTCCAGGGAAAAGAATAAAACAGTATACTACTACCTTCTGATAGAGTACTGCCAGATTCCGGTCATCAAAGGGAAGGTATCCAGTGAGGATTACATATAAGATAACACCGCACGACCATGTGTCTGAGGCTGCACCATCATATCCTCTATTTGATAGAATTTCAGGGGCAACATAGTTCGGACTTCCACAAGTTGTATGCAACAATCCATCATCCTACGATTAATTTCGACAATATAATTATTAGTGAATAGTGACTGGAAATATACAAATTTGACTGAAAATGAAATTGGAGACATACTCTAAAATGCTGTGGTAATGCACTGAGCCCGAAATCTGTAATCTTAATCATTCCATTTGCATCAATCAAGACATTTTCCGGCTGCATTTAATTTTTGGGACAGCATTTAGGTAAATGCTAGATATGAAATACTACTAAAGTGTGTGTTTATCATGATGTGAAATGTTGATTTTGGTACTTTGAGATCTCTGTGAAAAACGCCTTTCTTGTGACAGTAACTAACACCGTCTATTAAGTGTTGAAAGAGTTTCCTGCCTTGAGCTTCTGGGAATCTTCCTTTGGATGCCTGCAAGCAAACCGAAGTAGGTAGGTATAAGAGAAATTAGAATGTTGTTTCAAGATCCAATTCATCAAAATGTGAAGCTTTTTGTCTATGAAATTACATGCTCAATGTGTATCATAAGATAATTGTTAATTATTAATGCATGCAACTTTCATGGTTACAAAAATAATGCTACTTACAATTCTCTCAAATAGTTCACCACCATTCACGTACTCAAGGACCATATAGATCTTTGTCTTGCTCGCTAAGACCTGGTTGGTCATTAATGAATAAACATTGTGGTATAGATAGTTAGAGTTCAATTCACATACAAAAAGTACTATCTAGCATCAAATAACTCAGAGTCTCTTAATATACTAATACTACTGTTTGAATTATACCAAGTTCAAGTTACAGCTCTAATTATATTCACCAATTTATGTTGATCTACCTATTCGAAGTTCTTATCTAGTTTACTTAGCTAGGCACCATGTAGAGTCCTGCTAATGCAGATCAAAGGGTATGCTGCATGAGCTTCTTCTTTGGTATTGTTATGGGGATATTCAGTGTACAACTTACTTAGGCTATATATATATAGAGAGAGAAAATTAATAATCTTTCAGTTTTCTAGTCATTCTTCTTCTTAGTTTTCCATTAAACATGTATAGAACAACATGATTTTTCACCAAGACATGTAAATCTTGGGTTTGTTTAATTAATTCATGAATTGGTCGCGGCCACATATTGAAATCTTGTGAGATGACAACTTATCTTGTAAAGTCGAAAATCATAAACCACAAATTCCTTGATGAAGCTATAATGACTAACACGTGAACACTGAAACGTGTAATGCAAATACATAAGCACACATAGATGTATGGTCCCAACTAACTAATTATTGTGCACACAAAAGACAAACCCCACGAAATCGACACCCTCCACTCCCCATCACTAATTAGTTGATCATCATCATCATCAATATCATCATCGTCTCAAGGCCACGTACGCAATTGAATATAGTCTAATTAGTAACTTTTAACTAACATAAGATCGAGTATTTTTCAATAAAGTTGATAATTTGAAAAGACAATATGCATACATAGAATCTAATTACGTACCTCATATAATCTGACAATGTTAGGATGTTTGAGGAGTTTTAAGGTTCCAATCTCCCTTTTGATCTGCAATATAACCTTTTAAAATATGAACCCACTCACAACAGACAGATAGACAGATAAACAGAGTAATTGGGGATTATGACAATTAAGAAGACATAATACTAATAGTAATCATATACTGTATATATATATATATATATATATATTCTCATCATCATTAGAAGATGCTTTCACCTGATGGGTAATGTTGAGGTCAATAATTCTGGTCTTCTCTAAAATCTTGACGGCAAAGGGTTGACCGGATTCAAGGTTGGTTGCGTACTTAACTTTACCGAAATTGCCCTCACCGAGAGTTCTCCCAAGCTCGTACTTGGTCCCCAATCGCATTCCCAGTCGTCGTCTTCCTTGATCAATCGCCAAATAAACCATTCCCCAAATCAAATAAAAAGAAAGATATGATTTTTTTCTTTTTCTATGTGTCAGACTCTCTCAGATCTGGATCAATGAAACGCACCAAATATTATATTTCCCGTTATTGTCTGTTTCTGTCTTCATTTCCTCCACCTTTCCAAACTGTTGAAAATTGAAACGGCAATGTCCATTTCTAGGAATACGTCTTTTGGCAGCTTGCTATAGGACGACGACTTTCTCTTTGGGCGTCATATTATTATTATTATTATTATTATTATTATTATTATTATTATTAATAATAATAATATACGGCAAGTATTTGCCTTGTAGAGTAACAAGATAAGATTGGAGTTGTGTTTTCAAATTTTATAATAATAATGAATTTTAAAGTTTTGTTAAATGAATATATTGTTTATGGATGCAAATCATAAAATAAAATAAAATTATTGACGATGAAAATTATTTAAAAAATAATATATTTTCACTAAAATGTACTCTTATATAGGTTGATGTACAATTTAGGGCAATTTATTGGGTGGTACTAGTACCATACCAATTTACATGGTACTACATTTTAATATTTAAGCATTTCATTTTTCAAACCCTATTTTTTTCCTTTTTTTTTTCCCTTCCTCTTTTCTGTTTCTGTTACGCGAATACAACACACACAAAACAAACTCACAACACACAAAACAAACACTCAGAACACAAACTCACCGCTCCGGCCGCGATTAATCGGCGGGAGACAACATAGATTCCTGCTCGAAGGCGGCGTAGGTGATCAGAATAGTCTCTCGTTTCCTTCACTCTGTCCGCGGTGGTTTCGATTGCGCACAACCGGTGACTGCGGCTTTCGACGGAGAGTGCGACTTTCTACGGCCGATCCTTCTTTCCAGTAGCTGTGAGGTAAGGTTTTGTTCTGTTTAATTTTGATTTTCAATGTCGTAAGTCCAATTTCGATTTCGATTTCAATGCCGTAGGTCCAATTTCGTTTTCAATTTGCATATTAGGTTTCGATTTCAAATAAGGTTTTCAGTTGTTAATTTGGTTGTGCGCGATCGAATTGACAATCAGATAAAATTAGGTTTTGTTAATTGAATTTGGTTTTTCTGTTCGCTGACATTTTGTTCTCAATTCATTTGGTCATAATGTTGATAAATTGAGCTTTGAGGATCTCCAGTAGCTTGTTTTGAGTTTCATAATGTTCAGTATATTTAGCTGCGATTTGGTTGAATGATATGATCATCGATCTCACTCTATTTGCAGTAAATTTTCTGTTCATAATGTGCCGTATAATGTTTATAAACCGAGCTTATTATTACAGTTGCTCTGTTCCTCATTTGTTCTTAATGATGCTTTGTTCATCATTTGTTCATAATCCAGTAGTTCTTCATATTAACTTATCATATGCAGGTTCCAATTGCTGTGTTCATTTCGATGGATGACATTGATTTGGATGCTTATACTTTTGATGGTAGGGGTGTTCTTTTATTATAATTTTGTGTTTCAATTTATTCTTCTATGTTCTTATGTGTTTTGAATTCATTTTTTCAGTTGATTTTAATGATGATGTAGAAGTAATCCGTATTGATTCTGAAGAAGACAACATTGATGGTCCCCCAATTTCTGAAGTTATTATTACAGATGACGTTGAAGAAGGTAACAATCATCTTTATCGTCCTTTTTACTTTAATGCTTTTATCTTTATTTGAAATATGTTTTTGTTCATTTCATGAAATCGTCCTCATTTCTTGTTGTAGTTCCAAATGATGTTTCTGAAGATATTGGTGTTGATCTTCCAGTTTCTGAAGTTATTACTAATGATGATGCTGAAAAAGGTAACAATTTATTCTCATCTTCATAATTGTATTTCATTTACGTGTCGTTCATTCTACTTTCTTAGTTTTACTCTGTTGTGCAATGATTTCTACTCTGTTTTATATTGCTTCCTGCTCTACATTCTATGCATTTTTACTCTCTTTTGTTTGAGTCTTGGTTCTGAACTCTCTTTTTCTTTTTTGTATTCAAACTGCAGCAGTAACTTTTGACAAAGATTTGGTTGGTACAGTTGCTCATTCTGAACAGGAGGCTTATGAAATGTATAATGATTATGCCTTTAATATGGGTTTTAGTGTTCGGAGGTCAAGGGGAAGATGTAGAGTAGATGGATCTGTATCAATGAAACTGTATGTGTGCTCTCAAGCTGGTTTGAAGGAGAATAATACCAACACTGATCCATCCTATTCTAGGCTTGATGTCAGATCTGGTTGTGAAGCTCGAGTACAATTCCATGTTGACAGAGATGGTGTATGGGTTGTATCGAAGCATGTTAAAGAACATAACCATGAGCTCTGCCCATCTTCTAGTCACCTTATGAGATCTCATAGAAGGCTTAATCGAAATCATGTTTCGTACTTGGAAGAGTTAAAGAAAAGTGGAGTCGGGGTTGCTACTGCTGTTCGGGTGTTGAAACATCAGTCTGGTGGATCACCGATGTTAGGGTTTACTCCTAGAGATGCTTATAATGCACTGTCGAACCCTAAGACTCTTGATGGGACGGACTCCAACAGGTTAATAGAAATTTTTAAGAAAAGGAAGGCTACTGAAGACGACTTTTTCTTTGATTTTCAGATTGATGGTGAGTCTCGGTTGTGTAGTTTCTTTTGGAGGGATAAACGAATGAAGGACGACTACATTCTCTTTGGTGACTTGGTGGTACATGACACCACTTACCGGACAAACAAATATGATATGATTTGTGGTCCGTTTGTCGGTATGAACCACCATGGACAGAATGTGATGTTTGGGTGTGGGTTTTTGATGAATGAGACTACCGAGTCGTTTGAGTGGTTGTTCAATACCTTTTTGAGATCCATGAACAATAGACATCCTGATACTATAATGACTGATCAAAGTGCTGCTATGGCTGCTGCTATTTCTGAGGTCTTTCCACTTTCTCGTCATCGCCTTTGCATATGGCACATTGGGGAGAATTCAAAGAATCGCATCGGTGCACTTCGGCGCATCAAAGGATTCATGGACGACTTCAACTACTTGCTGAAGTGCTGTGATACCATTGCCGAGTTTGAAGACAAATGGGTTGAGTAAGTTTTTTTTTTTTTTTTTTTTTTCACTATGTAATTTCCCTTTTCATTATTATTATTACATGGAATTCTGATGTACTTTGACATTCTACTGTGTTTTATATGTCATTCTGCTTTCTTTCACTGTCCATGCTGCTGTCTTTTATCCTACTCTGTAGTTACAATATTCTGTTTGTTTTTTAGGGTGATGTCCAAATATGGCTGTGCACAAAATAAATGGTTGTTGAGGCTATATGGGCTTAGAGAGAAATGGTGTCCTGCCTTCAATAAGAATCATTTCTCTGGTGGTGCATTGTCTTCCCAAAGAAGTGAAAGCACTAATCAAGCACTCTCTAACAAACTTTCGAAGACTTCTGACCTCTGTGACTTTTATCATTGTTTTGGGGGTGTGGTTGCATATTGGAGGAGCAATGAGAAAGCCCAAGATTTGGCTTGTCTTATTGGTAAGCGAACATTGTCTCCAGATGAGGCTCCAATGCTTTTGCATGCTAGAGATGTTTATACACTAAAGGCTTACGACATTTTCGAGGATGAATTCAGGAAAGGAACTTCTTCTTTTCAGAAACTTGTTAGTTCTGATTCTGTCATGGCTACATACCATGTGTGGCGAGCAGGTCGTGAAAAACTGAAGCACACTGTGTCTTATAAGTTTACTCTTAATTGTGTGAGTTGCACATGCAATTTGTTCAGTGAAGTTGGTATCCTGTGCTCGCATTCTCTGAGAGTCATGAACATACATTGTGTGTCTGCCATTCCTGAGTTCTACATATCGAAGAGGTGGCGTAAAGATGTTGTTAAGGGTCGGGAAATTCAGAATGTTGTGCCTTCCTTGACCTCTTTAGATGAAGATTCTGTGGCAGCATCTTTGTGGAGAACACAGGCAAGTAGAAAGGCTGTGGATTTCATAGCAACTTGTGAAAATAACAAGGATGCTCGGTTGATTTGGGACACAGGTTTTGAGGGTATCAAGAAAGATATAATTCTTGCTGTTCGGTCAGGAGACGATGATAGGTGTTTGGATGAAACATCTTCAAGAAGTGAGGTTGTTCAAAATCCCAAGAGTACGAGCTTGAAGTATAAGCGACGAACCAGGGAGAAGCCTACAGTGGAGAAGATATGGAATAAAGTAAGAGGCAGAAAGAAGAAATCGAAAACTGACGAGTTAAAAAGCAGAATGGCTGTTCGGAATTTAGAGGTAAAAAGTTTTGTTTTTTGTGTTTTATTGTTTTTAATTCTGATTTTTATTCCAAGTTACAATGAATTCTAATCTGTTCCTAATACCTTTCTACTGTGTTGTGTTTTTTTTAGGATGATGAGGGTGGTTACGTTGTTCACCCTGTTTCTGGAGGTCAACATTTAGAAGTTATATCTCCGAATACAAGTTCAAGATTTCCCGCAGTGTTATATGATTCTGTTGCCTGATTGTTTTTACTATATTTGGAAATGATGTGTTGATGACATTTGTGTTTTTATTGTTGACAATGTTGTGTTGATGACATTCTGTGCTTGGTTTTTATTTTTATTTTCCCGTTGATCAGAATTTGTATAATGTCGAGATTACATTTATAATATCGTGGAGAATTATTTATTGATTTTTTTTTATTAATGTATTAGATGTTGTGTACTAATACAATAGAATTCATGAATGAATTGAGTAGAATATGAATATAAATAGAGCAGAATGCACTAATACATGTAGTAGAATTCATTCAGGTTTAGGGTTATAGAAATTAGGGTTTAGGTTTTTAGAATTTAGGGTTTAGGGTTTTAGAAATCATTGTTTGCCTCCCTCGATTATTGTTGCCACTTTGATAGTTCACCTCCCATGATTATAGATCGCCTCCCTCGATCATTCACCGCCGAAGGCGGTGAGCCGCCGAAGGGCAGCCGTGATCGTTCGCCTCCCACGATTATTGTTGCCTCCCTCGATTATTATTGTCAGTTCGATTATTGTTGCCACTTCGATTATTGTTGCCACTTCGATACAAGACCATTTGATACAAGACCTTTCGATACAAGACCCCCCCTTTATCCCTTTATTAAAATTCTGAAGCCGCCGAAGGTGGCCGTAATCTTTGTTTGTATCCCTCGATTATTGTTGCCTCTCTCGATTATTGTTTCCTCCCTCGATTATTGTTTGCCTCCCTCGATTATTGTTGCCACTTCGATACAAGACCTTTCGATACAAGACCTTTCGATACAAGACCCCCCCTTTATCCCTTTATTAAAATTCTGAAGCCGCCGAAGGTGGCCGTAATCATTGTTTGCCTCCCTCGATTATTGTTGCCTCCCTCGATTATTGTTGTAGAATGCATTAATTAATGGAGTAGAATATGATACAGATTAGTGTAGAATGCACTACTAAATGCAGCAGAACTCATTAGAACAAGGTAATTTCCACGATTATTGTTTGCCTACCTCAATTATTGTTCGCCTCCCTCGATTATTGTTTGCCTCCCTCGATTATTGTTGCCACTTCGATACAAGACCTTTCGATACAAGACCTTTCGATACAAGACCCCCCCTTTATCCCTTTATTAAAATTCTGAAGCCGCCGAAGGTGGCCGTAATCATTGTTTGCCTCCCTCGATTATTGTTTCCTCCCTCGATTATTGTTGCCTCCCTCGATTATTGTTGTAGAATGCATTAATTAATGGAGTAGAATATGATACAGATTAGTGTAGAATGCACTACTAAATGCAGCAAAACTCATTAGAACAAGGTAATTTCCACGATTATTGTTTGCCTACCTCAATTATTGTTCGCCTACCTCGATTATTGTTTGCCTCTCTCGATTATTGTTTGCCTCCCTCGATTATTGTTGCCACTTCGATACAAGACCTTTCGATACAAGACCTTTCGATACAAGACCTTTCGATACAAGACCCCCCCTTTATCCCTTTATTAAAATTCTGAAGCCGCCGAAGGTGGCCGTAATCATTGTTTGCCTCCCTCGATTATTGTTTCCTCCCTCGATTATTGTTTGCCTCCCTCGATTATTGTTGCCACTTCGATACAAGACCTTTCGATACAAGACTTTTCGATACAAGACCCCCCCTTTATCCCTTTATTAAAATTCTGAAGCCGCCGAAGGTGGCCGTAATCATTGTTTGCCTCCCTCGATTATTGTTTCCTCCCTCGATTATTGTTTGCCTCCCTCGATTATTGTTGCCACTTCGATACAAGACCTTTCGATACAAGACCTTTCGATACAAGACCCCCACTTTATCCCTTTATTAAAATTCTGAAGCCGCCGAAGGTGGCCGTAATCATTGTTTGCCTCCCTCGATTATTGTTGCCTCTCTCGATTATTGTTGCCACTTCGATTATTGTTGCCACTTCGATACAAGACCTTTCGATACAAGACCCCCCCCTTTATCCCTTTATTAAAATTCTGAAGCCGCCGAAGGTGGCCGTAATCATTGTTTGCCTCCCTCGATTATTGTTTCCTCCCTCGATTATTGTTGCCACTTCGATTATTGTTGCCACTTCGATACAAGACCTTTCGATACAAGACCTTTCGATACAAGACCCCCCCTTTATCCCTTTATTAAAATTCTGAAGCCGCCGAAGGTGGCCGTAATCATTGTTTGCCTCCCTCGATTATTGTTGCCTCTCTCGATTATTGTTGCCACTTCGATTATTGTTGCCACTTCGATACAAGACCTTTCGATACAAGACCCCCCCTTTATCCCTTTATTAAAATTCTGAAGCCGCCGAAGGTGGCCGTAATCATTGTTTGCCTCCCTCGATTATTGTTTCCTCCCTCGATTATTGATTGCCTCCCTCGATTATTGTTGCCACTTCGATACAAGACCTTTCGATACAAGACCTTTCGATACAAGACCTTTCGATACAAGACCTTTCGATACAAGACCCCCCCTTTATCCCTTTATTAAAATTCTGAAGCCGCCGAAGGTGGCCGTAATCATTGTTTGCCTCCCTCGATTATTGTTGCCTCTCTCGATTATTGTTGCCACTTCGATTATTGTTGCCACTTCGATACAAGACCTTTCGATACAAGACCCCCCCTTTATCCCTTTATTAAAATTCTGAAGCCGCCGAAGGTGGCCGTAATCATTGTTTGCCTCCCTCGATTATTGTTTCCTCCCTCGATTATTGTTTGCCTCCCTCGATTATTGTTGCCACTTCGATACAAGACCTTTCGATACAAGACCTTTCGATACAAGACCTTTCGATACAAGACCCCCCCTTTATCCCTTTATTAAAATTCTGAAGCCGCCGAAGGTGGCCGTAATCATTGTTTGCCTCCCTCGATTATTGTTGCCTCTCTCGATTATTGTTGCCACTTCGATTATTATTGCCACTTCGATACAAGACCTTTCGATACAAGACCTTTCGATACAAGACCCCCCCTTTATCCCTTTATTAAAATTCTGAAGCCGCCGAAGGTGGCCGTAATCATTGTTTGCCTCCCTCGATTATTGTTTCCTCCCTCGATTATTGTTTGCCTCCCTCGATTATTGTTGCCACTTCGATACAAGACCTTTCGATACAAGACCTTTCGATACAAGACCTTTAGATACAAGACCTTTCGATACAAGACCCCCCCTTTATCCCTTTATTAAAATTCTGAAGCCGCCGAAGGTGGCCGTAATCATTGTTTGCCTCCCTCGATTATTGTTGCCTCTCTCGATTATTGTTGCCACTTCGATTATTGTTGCCACTTCGATACAAGACCTTTCGATACAAGACCCCCCCTTTATCCCTTTATTAAAATTCTGAAGCCGCCGAAGGTGGCCGTAATCATTGTTTGCCTCCCTCGATTATTGTTTCCTCCCTCGATTATTGTTGCCTCCCTCGATTATTGTTGCCACTTCGATACAAGACCTTTCGATACAAGACCTTTCGATACAAGACCCCCCCTTTATCCCTTTATTAAAATTCTGAAGCCACCGAAGGTGGCCGTAATCATTGTTTGCCTCCCTCGATTATTGTTTGCCTCCCTCGATTATTGTTGCCTCCTTCGATTATTTTTGTAGAATGCATTAATAAATGGAGTAGAATATGATACAGATTAGAGTAGAATGAACTATTAAATGCAGTAGAACTCTTTACAACAACATAATGTCCCTTTATAATCGAGGGAGGTGAACAATCACGGCCGCCTTCGGCGGCCGTGATTGTTCAACTCCCTCGATTATTGTTCACCTCCCTCAATTATTATTCGCCTCCATCGATTATTTTTTAGGGTTTATGGTGGATTATATTATTCACTACAGTATAATAGATTATTAAACAAAGTACAATGTAATTTATAAATAGAGTACAAGTAAAAATTGAGGAGACTGTGTTTATAAATAGTGCAGAATACATTACTAACTGGTGTAGAATGCATAAAGATAGTACAAAGAACAAATCTATTTTTCAGATTCCAATCGCACTACAGGAAATTCATATTTTAGAACAGATTTAGATGTAATCAACAGCACCCATGCTCAGTTTTAAATACAAATTGATCAATTTCAAATACAACTTCCATCAAATACAAATTCCACAATTTCAAATACAAATTCAATACATTACACTGAACTCAATATTCTAATCAAATCAATTCATGTTCAAATATGTTCAAATACTCAGAAACCATGCTCAGATTGATGAATATTCTATCCTTGTTTCAGAACTTCAAGCTCAATAGATGCATTCTCTCTTGCCCTTCTTACAACTTCTTTTCTCACCTCGTTCAGCTCTGTCATGATGATAGCAGAACAATATTTCACTCTAAGGATCTTCAACATATCAACATCCTGTTTGAAAAATAAAATAAATATTTCAGAAATAGTATTGACCATAATCAATCATATTTATTGTTTAATTACTCTTTCTCGTTACATTTCTTGAATCTGCATTTTTTTTAACTCAACTATATGATGAACAAAGCAAACACTGCAAATTACATGTAGATAAAAGCATCACATTAGCAAAATCTTTCAAAGTCATTAATTATCAAATAACTGTGATTCCTGCTAAATTTCCCTAACATAGATTCTATGTTTCACTGATAATTCACAAAAACATAGACACAGATGGTAACACAACTTGCAAAACACAATTAATATTAATATACTACTTAGAAGTCCCATATCATTGCATTTAGGAAATAACTGTGTTGACTAAATTTTGAAAAAAGTAAACACTGCAGATTACATTTTGATACAATCATCACAGTAGCGACAAATCACAGTAGAATATAGGTTCCATGTTTTAGTGAACAAAATTCAGAATTCACAATTCACAATGCAAAAAGGATTGAAGAGCAAATAGAGGTGAATGAGATTGAAATTACCTTGTTTTTTTTGAAACCACATTCCCACTTGTCGTCACCTTTGTAGGTTTCCATGTGTCTCATGCAGTAAACACCACAGTCATTGAAGTTGTCCTTGTAGCGCCATGCCATTTTGAGATTGGTTGTCTTGAAGTTGACAACATTCTTGTTCAGCTTCTTATTCTTCCTTTTCATGTAGGCAGCAAACTTGAATTGCTGTAGAATCAGAGCATTCATTCAATTCTTATTAATAACAAACCATTATTTAACATAAGAATCAGAGCAGAGTACATCACAATTCAGTGTAGAATATGTTCAAATACTGTGTAGATTCACAATTTTACATTATAATTCACTCAATGCATACTAATTAAACCTAGACTGAATTCTATTGATCATAATCAAAGAAATAACATCTGAAACAGAGGAGAATTCATTTCAAATAAGTGGTTGTCGATTATTTACCAATTCTGCGCTGATGTCCCCGTAATGATCTAAGCATTTGACATTGCCCGGGAGTGGCTTGTTGTCGATTATTTCCACCATATCATTTTGGAAATTGAAGCACAAAGTCCAGAAATGTACATTGTCTATTACAGCAAAGAATATCTGTACACTCAAATATTCAAAAACATTAGTATGTTGTTTAAAATTTGAGTACAAAGCATCTATTAAGGTCTACTTACCAAGTCTGCATCCTCAATGTCTATGTTTCCATTGCATTTGAGCTCATCGTCTATAATGTTTCCAAAACACTTTTGGGTATCGTCATCATTGTCCTTTGGATCTTGAATCAGTTGCTGTTTTTTGAATATAATTAGATATGCGTCTCCAATGAATTCTTTGTTTTAAAATACATATTATTTTTACTTACCGATACAGCCGTAGTGAAGAAAACTCTTTTCATTTCCCCTGGTGCTCTTCTGAAATTTTGATGGTTAAGCTTGAAGCACCAGATGTCGATGATGTTGCTCACCACCCAATTGTCGGGAAGAAGGGTTTCAAAGTCATTCCTGTATCCATACCGACCCCTCCCTCTAAATAGGAGCTCCCTATGAAACAGTTCAAACAGAATATTACTTAATCTACATTATTGTAGCAAAAAACAAAATAATTAAATCAGTTACAAACAGTTACAAGTTCACAAGTCTCAAATGTTTATTGTTTTCAATCAAACATACTAATCAGATTAGAAAATAATCATTCAAGTCACAGACACAAAGACACAGCAGATTTAATTACTTTTTAATGTAGAATTCATAACAAATCAGAGTAGACCCTAACAACAGAGTTCAGAAATCACAGCAACAGAGTTCAGTCTACTCTGTTGAATCAGTTTTGAACATGCCAACTCAGACTTGAACACAGTAAAAAACACAGCTTGTGATTATTTGTTTGTTTACGCATATCATTCAGAAATCAAAGTAGAAAATATTCATACAAGTCATGCTTTCTAATTTCAAATACAAACTCAGTTGAATGATCAAATAGACTTAGGTGATGATTTTTCACAGTAGAGAATGAGATGCATACCCCTTGGTTTTGTCGTTCATTGGCAGAAAAGCATAGTCTGCTATAAATTGCTCCTTTTTGCTTATGCGATTTACATCAGTCAATGTTCCCCTCCAGAACGGAGACCTCAGTTTGAGTGGGAGATTCTTGTGCATTCGAGTCTTTGTTTTTCGAACCATCACATCTGGGGAATCGTCCTCCGACTCATGCAAGCACCTGTTTTCAAGAGTAAAAACAATAAATCATTTATTTAATGTAAATCATGCTTATATTCAAAAAACTTTTGCTAAAATATTATTAGAACTTACTCAATGAATTCTATCTCTTTCATATCTCTTTCTGTCACGACCATATACGTGTTTTCTTGGTCCCCCACAATTTTGCAGCCATCTTGGCTTTCAGAATCGACTCCTGGAATTCCAAGGTTGAATGAAGGGCAACCTGGATCCTTTTCCTTCATCTTCTTTGCTTTCATCAATATGAAAGCCTTCTCAATTTCATTAATAGCTGCGATGAAGTCATCGTCAAAATAGACTTCATCAGTTGTTGGCTCTATGGACACACTGAATGTATTGTTTTGAGATGACTGGATCGGATCGTACTCTTTTTCATTCTCCTTCTCTTTCACAATCCCCTTATTCTCCTTCTCTTTCGCAATCCCCTTCTCCTGATCAACTTTCTTCTCCTCTTCAACCACCTTTTCCTTACCATCATCATCCTTATCAACCACAGCCTGCTGCTCTTCTGCATTTTCATCATTTGTTGCCATCATGCTCTTGACCAGGGCATTTTGAAAGATGGTTGCCATCAAGTCTGCTTTGCCCATCTCTGTTAGGACACTTAAGCATTGAGTGACTCCTTCGGCAATCTTCCTAAGACCCACAGTCAGGTCTGGTGTATGACTTTTCTTTTGTCGCCCTATCTTTCCAGCATCATCTACAGGGACTTGTTCAGAAGCAGCAACATTATCCTGGGAATCATCTTGTACAGGGCCAGCAGGAGCATTCAGGGGATCATTATGTTGAGGGCCAGCAGCAGCATCTATGGGAGCTTCTTGTCGATCTTCTCCATTTTCAGCATTTTGTTGAGGAGCAGCATCGACATTAATTTCGAGTGGGGCAACTGCTGGTTGAACAACTTCTGGTTCCCCAACTGGCCTTCTCAGCCTCTCCACTACTTTTCCAACTCCAAACTTCTTTGGTTGAGTGTGAATTTCCCGCTTGATCCTGGCAGCTATATTTTTGGCGTTCCAGCTTCTGCATACCGGGAACTGTCTTTGGACAGTCCTTGACATGAACACCATTCGGTCCAAATAGCAAAGCTGTAAAAAAAAATGTAGATTGCATTAACAAAGTAAGTAGGATTATATGTAAAAGAAAGTAGATTTATAGTGTTCATATCTGCTTACCATCAGAAATGTCACTGGCCCTGTGAAGTAGTAATTTCTACCCTCTTTGAACAATCTTGCAGCTGTGACGAGGGAGTCAATTGTGTAGCTACACCAATCCAAATTTCTGATTTCTGAAACATCTCTCACAGCACGCAAGACGTTGAAGTTTGAGTAGTTATCTTGCTTCCCTTTCAGCAAGGTGCTAACTACTAAGACAACAAAATCGCGTTTGAAGTCATCTCCATGTGCAGTAGTTCCTTTCAATCGTTCACACATCTTTGCTGGTGAAGGACCACCTGTGTTATTGACATAAAACACAATCAGTTAATTGAATTTAGAATCATTAAATGTGTAGTGGAACTGCAAATTATAATTCATACCAGTAGGGTTTCCCCATCTTCTCCTCCAATCCTCTAAAAATGTCGTGAATCCATCATCTATATCATCACATTTAAGTCCTGCGTCATAGAAAGTATATTTTCAGTTACAATTATATCTATAATATGATTAAGATTATAGTGCAGTAATTTCTTACCTGTGGATTCTTCGACCAGCTTGTTTCCTTTTGGAAGATCAAAAATTGATACAACATCATCTTCTGTAATATCAATGTCTCCGTTCTGGAGAATGATACGACAGGTAAGATAATCAAAACTCTCCATTATGAAATTTAACAAGCTGAACTTGTTTTGACTGATGTCCAGATTCAGAAAACCTCCAAAGCCGATATCTCGCACGGCCTGTTTCTGATCTATCAGTCATCTGTTTAACCAAACTTGATACATGGTTTGGCGACATTCGACAGGGGAATTTAGTTTTTGCTTCATCCTCCTCATCCTCGTCAGCTTTCCCTTTAACCTTGTCGATTTTCGCCTTTTTCCTCTTTCCCAGATGCAGCTCTGGATCATCTTTCTCAGAAGCACCTCTTTTTGTTTTCTCCTTCTTCTTCTTCTTAGCTGCTTTCTCCACCTCCTTCTCAGCTGCTTTCTTTTTGTCTTTCTCAGCTTCCTGCTAAGTTTTTTAAACAATAGATATTTTAGTATTTTTTGCAAAAATAGAATAATCAACACATTTGAATTATAAATTGAAACAAAGAAAAAATAATGTCAACTGAAACCATATTAATTAAATGACACAAAATAATATAAGAATCAGAGGAGAGGGCATCACAATTCAGTGTAGAATCTATTCAATTACTTTGTAGGTTCTTATTTTTGCATTATACTTCACTCAATCCATATTAATTACTAGCCACAAAATAACATAAGAATCAGAGCAGAGTACATAACAATTCAGTGTAGAATCTGTTCAATTACAGTGTAGATTCACATTTTAACATTATAATTCAGTAAATACATACTTATTAAACCTTGATGGAATGAATTATATTGATCCTAAAGAAAAAAATAACATGTATTGATCCTAAATACAAAATGCACGATGAATAATGATATATTAACATATAAGTCAAAGTATAATATTACCTTCTCTCTGTTTTCTTTCTGCTTCTGAGCAGCTTCTTTTTCCTCTTTTTTCTTTTTCAAAGCTGCTTGTTTCACAGCTTCTTTCTCAATCTCCTTTTTCTCTGCTCCTTTATCCTTCTCCTTCTCCTTCTTTTCTTTTATATCTTTGGGAGCTTCCTTCTTTTGCTGCAATTATGAACAATGAATATTTATTATTGAAACAAGCAAAAAATAATGTCAACTGAAACCATATTAATCAGAGCAGAGTACATCACAATTCAGTGTAGAATCTGTTCAATTACTGTGTACCTTCTCTTGCTTCTCAGCAGCTTCTTTTTCCATCTCCTTCTTCTCAGCAGCTTTTTTCCTCTTCTCCATGCTTTCCTTTACCACTTTCAGTGCTGCTTCTCTCTCCTTCTTCTTCTTTTCATTCTCCTGCTTCTCAGCAACTTCTTTTTCCTCTTTTTTCTTTTTCAAAGCTGGTTGTTTCACAGCTTTTTTCTCCATCTCCTTCTTATGCAGATCCTCTTTCTCTGCTTCTTCTTTATCCTTTGCAGTAGCTTCTTTGTCAGCTTCTTGCTGTTGCTGTTGCTTCTTTTGCTGAAATTATTGAAACATGAATATTTAAACATTTATTATTGAAACAAGCCAAAAAATAATGTCAACTCAAACCATATTAATCAGAGCAGAGTATTAAACCCTATTTACTAAATCCAACAGAGGAGAATGCATTCAGTTGTATGTTATAGGAGAATGCATTCAGTTGTATTAAACCCTATTTAAACAGAGGAGAATGCATTCAGTTTTTACCTTTTTCCTTTTAGGTTCAGCTGCTGCAACCTCATTTACAGCTTCCCTCCTTGGGCTCCTTCTTATCTTTAAACCTTTAGGTTGAGCTTCAGGTTCGGGTTGAGCTTCAGGTTGGGCTGCTTCTGTTTCCTGTTTTATTCATAACGCAGAAAGCATTATTATGTTATAATGAAATAAGAGAACAGAATTAAATCTAAAAATACAAAATGTACGATGAATAATGATATATTAATAACATATTTACCATCTCAGAAGTTTGTTCAGTTGTTTGGACTGGTTCGGGTTCTTTTTCTATCTGTGGGACGAAAATAACCAGAGCCCGCTCCTCTCCAGCCAAATGTTCAGTTTCTCGCACAATCTCTGGGGCTTGTGCTTGCTTTTTAATTCATATTGCATCAAACATTAGTATGTTATAATGAAATAAGAGAGGAGAAAACTTCTGGAGTAGTCGTAGTATTTAGTGAATAGTACAAACCTTGTTTTGTTCTGGACTGAAATCCAGTTTCTTCCTAGGGCTGCTTCTTGCCGTCTTACCGCGTCTTTTATGAACCAACTGCTTTTTCATTTCCTAAATAGTGTAAAAAACAGAATAATTATTTTTTGTACATAATTAATCCTCCCCACCCCCTTACATTCAATTAAGGGTTGACCTTTCTTTTGCTTCTTTGTATGATTTTCACCCGTTGACCATTGATTATTGCACGAACTGATGGTATTTTCCCCATATTCTGTTTTAATAGTGGTTCTCTATTATGTTAGTATTAACATACCAAATACAACAGAATTGTTCTACTGATTCAAATACATGATCACAAGTCTCAAATGTTTATTGTTTTCAATCAATAAACATTTGAGACAAACCACATATAAACAGACAAACCAGAGATTGATTTAAATCCTCACTGAATTGGATGTTTCATTTACAGACAAACCACATATAAACAGAGGAGATTGATTTACTTTTCAAATCAGTGTAGACCCAAACGACATATCAACCCTAACACACAAGTTCAGAAGTTACGTTCAGAAGTTAACACTACTGTGTTCAATGATGAACACAGCTTGTGATTGTTTGTTTAATCAATAAACACATACATACAAACAAACTCTATGATTCCACCATTATTCATTAAGATTCAACAACAACTGATCAAACAGAGCATTAAAATTCACAAGTCACAGTATAATATACCAACAAACTTTGTTGAAATTAATGAACAAACACACACATACAAACAAAGTCTATGATTCCAATTAATCGCAAATCAAAGTATAACTATAAGCCTTTGTAACATGCAACTTGAAAATTAATTGATATTGGTGAAAATAGAGTTTCGGCTTACCTTATATGAATCTAGGGTTTCAGATGAGCGAGCGATAGGTGTTGCGATGCTGTTTCTCCTGCTCCGGTGAAGTTGTGGAAGCTAAGGATGATGGTTGTCTCAGGTTATCAAGTCAGATGTTCGATTGATGCTGCGGTTCGCAATTGTGGAAGAGGCGCGGTGGTAGAGTTCAATTTAGAGGAGGCGCGGTGAAGTGGTGGTTGCCGTTGGTGAAGTTGTGGAAGCTAAGGATGGTGGTTGTCTCAGGTTAGCAAGTCGGATGTTCGATTGATGCTGCGGTTCGCGATTGTGGAAGAGGCGCGGTGGTAGAGTTCAATTTGGAGGAGGCGCGGTGGAGTGGTGGTTGCCGTTGTCGTCGTTGTCGCCGGAGTAGTAGTTGTGTATCGTTGTGTTGTGTTTTTCTGAGAGGAGAAGGAGAAGGAAAGAAAGCAGAGAGAGAGAGAGTTTTCGTTTTCGTGTGTAGAGTAGAGGGCCAATTTTTTTGGGCCTGAAACATTTTTATAATTGGGCTGGGGACCATTTAGATTTTATGGTCCCCTACGGCCCTACTCCATACAATCTTTATGGGCTTAAATTTAGGGATTAGGGTTTAGGGTTTATTTTTAGAGTACTAATCAAAATTGAGGAGACTGTGTTTATAAATAGTGTAGAATACATTACTAAATGGTGTAGAATGCATAAAGATAGTACAAAGAACAAATCCATTTTTCAAATTCCAATCCCACTACAACAAATTCATATTCAGAACAGATAAAAAACATAACTTCAATACAATTCAACTTCCACAACTTCAAATACAACTTCAAAATACAACTTCCATCAACTTCAAATAGAACTAACTTTTAACAACTTACAATACAAATTCACAATTTCACAATTCACCTAATTCAGCAAGATTGTTTTTCAATCAGCAAAACCAACTTTTAACAATTTACAATACACAATTCACAACTGCGTTTTCTCTTGCCTTTCTTTCTACTTCTTTCTTGACTTCATTTTCCCTCATCGTCAGAATCGCTGAACAATATTTAATACAAAGGACCTTCATGAAATCATCTTCCTGTTGAAGAGTGAATAATGATTTAGAACCAAAACTCAAACAATAGTGAATCCACTGTTTTTGTAAGAAATAATTACCTTGTCCTTCAAAAATCCACTAGCCCAGTCATCTCCTTCACCTTGGTACGTCTCCATGTGCCTCATACAGTAAATGCCGCAATCAGTATTGTTCTTACTATTGCGCCATTTCATTTTTAGCATTTTCAGCTTGAAGCTTTCTACTGCATTCTTCTTTTTCAGATTCTTCTTCTTTAGATACTGAACAAACTTCAGCTTCTGTTTTATACAATGTAATAATACATATATACACAGATACACACACATGAGACATTGCTATTAATCTAGGTGAACAAACTATAAAAATAGTAATTAGTTAATTAGTTTTGATACTTACCACATTTTCTGCAATTTCTCCATACTTATCAATAGCTGAGAATCCTGGTATTAGAGGTTTGTTGTCCATCACCTCTATCAACCCATTTTTGAAATTGAAGCACATCACCCAATAATGGTTTTTATCAAAAATAGGGAAGAATACCTACATTTCCACCACCAAACTGTTAGTATATTATTGGCTCAATTATCACATAATATTCTCACAAAAATAAAAAAGGAAAAGAAATTCAGAGTGGCCTTCATTACCAGATCAACATCTTCAATGTCCAAGTGGAGAAGCTCTGAATCAATTCCTCGAACCAATTCCTTTTCTTCATTTGAATTGAGAAGAATTCTCTGTAATTTTTAAATACATTTAGTTTCTGATGTATTTATTACTTTCTGACATAAAGTATTGTACTTACTGTTAATAAAACCGAAAAGAAAATCCTTTTAGGTTTGCCAGGTGATCTTCTCATATTTTCATAGTTGAGCTTCCGACTCCATATGTCAATTATATTGCTAACAACCCATGTTTTTGGAAGGAGTGTTTCAAAATCAGATTTGAAACCAAACATTCCTCTCTCTCTAAATAAGCACTCACTGTAGAATTCAATCAAATAAACATGATATTTCAGTTACATAAGCACCATATAACTGAGTAGATTTCATTAAAAAAACTGAATTGAAATAACCTTACCAAACTGTATAATTTGAATTTAAAACATATTTAAATAAAGGATAGAACTCGGAGATGAAACATAAACAGAAATATTACGCTTCGCTGTTGGTAGTTGGGAGGAAAGCATAATCAGCAATCAGCTGCTCCTTCTTGCTGACGACATTGACATCTGTGTTAGCTTCTTTCAAAAAAGGTGACCTGAGGTTGATTGGAAGATTTCTGAATTTGCGAGTTTTTGTTTTCCGAATCATAACATCTTCAGATTCATCTTCCGACTCACTCAGCAACCTGTTTCAAGAACAAAATCAATGTATGTTGTTTTATTATATTATAATACTTTTGCAAAAACAGTATTAGAACTTACTCTCTGAATTCATGCTCGTCCATTTTTCTTGTGGTCATCGCAACCTTTTCAGAAGGCTGTGAATCTTTCACAATCGTATCTTCCACAATCGTATCTTCTAGAGATTCTTCTGAATCAACATCAGAAACCCCAAGGTTGAAGCTGGGGAAGCTTGGATCCTTTTTCTTTTTCTTTTTGGCGTTTAGGACATCGAACACCATTTTGTCAATGGCCTCGAGCGTCTCAGGAGTGAAGAAAGCATCATCCAGTGGGTCTAGTTCTACAGACAACTTGTAAGTTTTGCTTTGCGTTGCCTGAACTGGATCCTTTTGACTTCCATCCAAACTTCCCGGCTCCTCCATACCCTTCTCCGGGTGCTTATTTCCTTCCTCTTCTTCTTTCGTTGGTTCATCATCCATCAGAATCTTCACAAGGGCATTTTTAAGAATGCGAGCCATTAGCTCTTCTTTACCCATCTTTTGCAGTGCCGTTATGCACTCCAGAACTCCATCCACGATCCGACCAAGACCGATTGTCAGATCTTCTGTAATTTCCTTGTTTACTTCAGTCGCAGCAGCAGATGGATTTTCTTGGGGGGCTTTCGCAGCATGAACAGTGTTCTCTTGGGGGATATCTGCATCATAAGCTGGATTTTCTTGGGCCCGATCAGCATCTTGGGGCGCATGAACTGGGTTCTCTTGGGGAGCATCTTGTTGACCTTGTTGACCTTGTTGACCTTCCGCTGGCCTAGGTAACCTTGGCCAAATCTTCCCAAATCCAAACTTACATTCTAGGGCTAGGGCTTTGCTATGATCTTTCTCAGCTTTCAATCTTTCAGCTATTTTTTCAAAATCCCAATTTGAGCAGATTGGGAATTGCCTCGAAACTGTTCTTGCTTTGAACACGAGTCTGTCGAGGTAGCAAAGCTGGAAAGTAATAAACAGATTTAGTAAAAAATCATACATTTCTCACAATTTATCTACAATGTTAGAAGAATATTTACCAAAAGTAGGGTCACTGGTCCAGTAAATGTTGATTGTTTTCCTAATTTCCATTTCTCTGCAGCACGAACAAGTGACTTTATCGTGAAATTGCACCAGTCTAGGTCTCGTATCTGATCAACATTCCTCAGAGAGTATAGTATGTTGTAGTTAACATAGTTGTCTTGCTTCCCTTTCAACAAGGTGCTGACAACTAGTACTACAAAATTCTGCTTGAATGTGTCTCCACTTTCATCTGTGCGTATCAGTTCATCTGCCATAGCTTGTGTAGAGGGCCCCGCTATTTAATGAAAAAAACAATAAAATTCAGTAACTGTAATAGAGATCAGTTTATAAATCAAACATGACTCAATAGTTTACATACCTCCTGCACCCCATGAATTCCTCCAGTTTTTTAGGAATTCTGTGAATCCCTCGTCATCATCTTTTGTTTTCAAACCTGCAATTTAATGAACATCATTAGTGAGTTAGTGTATTTGTAGAACAAAACATAGTAGAACTAAGTGTAACAAATAGTAGAACTTAGTATACACCAGATTAATAGAATAATGAGTAGGACCAAGTATACTACATAATAGAACTGTGTATGAAACAGAGTAGAATTCACTATGAAACAGAGTAGAATTCACTATCTAACATAGTAGAATTCACTATGAAAATATGTTTCAAACTATGAAAATATGTTTCAAACTAAAAAAGTAAAAACAAGTAAAAAAAAATGAAATTTCAGTTGTTTACCATTAGATTCAAGCACTGGCAGGTGGCCCTGTGGGAGATCGAATACCGATACAACATCATCTTCACTGATTTCGATATTTCCACATTGTAGAATGATTGAACACTCACAAATATCAAAATTTTCAATCAGAAATGTTGTTAATTCATTTCTATTCATTTTGATGTTGAGACTCAGTAATCCTCCAAATCCTATTTCTCGGACCGCTTGTCTTTGTTGATCATTTAGAGATTCAACAACATTCGAGACATGGATCGGCGTCATCCGAGTCGAAATGTAAGGATTCTTCTTCCTCTCTTTCTCTTCTGTCTTATGTTTTTTCTGAACTTGTTCCTTCATCTGTATCTCATCATTGTCAGAAGTTCTTTTCGGAGTTTGTTTCTTCTGAGATTTCTTCTTTGGAGCTTTCTCCTGCTCCTTCTTTTTCTCCTGCTGCTCCTTCTGTTTCTGAATTTTTTCCTTCTCCTTCTGCTGTTTATCTTTCTCCTGCTGTTTCTCTTTCTCTTGCATTTCCTGGAAGTAAAATCAACAAAAGTTATCAATCAAAAAAGTGGATTATAATAACAGTGATAATTACAAGCCACAAATGAATATATCAAACATAGCAGAATAAAACGAATATACCTTCTGCTTTTCAACTTCTTTTAAAGCAGCTTCTTTCTCCATATCTTTCTTTTTATCGTCCTTCTTTTTCTGCCATGAAGAGATATTATAGTATTAATGTCAATTCATTTTGGATTATATTCTAAATAATCAGAGGAAAGTGCTTTACAGTACTAGTCAGTGTAGAAGTTGTTCAATTACCTTTTTCTGAGGCGCCAATGTTGGGATATGTCCTTCGATCCTACGTGTGCAATCGATAAAGTCATAAGGTCGTCTATGGATGTTAAATGATTATTCGATAATATTAATTGTTGGGAACAATATAATATTGATCAATAAATCATACCTACAGGGTCACACACGAGTCGGAATTACGTTGCTTGTTATATTGATTTAGAATCAATACGTATGGATTTTCACATGCATGGGATGCATGGCATGCATGAGATGCATGGTAATGGATGCATGTCACATGGTGTGACATGGCATGCCACACAAGCAAGGGGACCACATCTAATGCAATTTGGCATGATAATGTGGAAATGACCCTTCACCTCCCCATTATCCACCATTACTTGTGCATTATGATGCACATTATGGTGGGGGTTACATGGGAGGTTAATGGTGATCAATATAGTGATGAAAACATGTGTTTTCATATCACTTTTGATCAGCCACGAAAATGATACACAAAATAGAGAGAGAGAAGAGAGTTCTTGGAGAACCATTTTCAAACAAGCAAGCAAGTTCATTTTCCGGGTTCGTGTGCAACACGTAGAGGCCGGGCCATTTGTGCGGCTTCAACATCCGGGCGATCTAGACAAGAAGAGTGACGAGGTCATTCTCAAGGCTGATCCATGAAGGTGGTTCAATCGACTCAACACCACCTTCATCAACATCAACGAGGCACGCTACACCGGCTGTAAGTGTTCTTGTTAATCTCTATATATATATATATTGGATGTATATATATATATATATAAATATGTGTCTATACATATATATGTGTGCACTAAGATCATGGCATAGTAGATCTATTGCTTTACACGCTTCCGCACACACGGTATATCGATTGGATCGATATACCGGTACCATCAATTGGTATCAGAGCCTAGGGCTCGTGCACACTTTTGTGTTGGACACGAAGGTTAAATCAACATAATTGGATTATTTGTTTAATTGTGATTATGTGATTAGATGTAAGGCCGGCCACCGTTAGTGGTCGGGTGAATGGAATTGTCGTTTTTTTCGTACGATTGGCCATAGTTTTGGAGGGCTGCGTCCCTTGGAATCTTTTGTAATAGATAGGTTTTTCTATTATATTTGTATTGTACTACTTGTAAGCGATGGACTTTGTCCATGGTTCGATGGAGGATCTCGGCTCTCCGGCGAAAACGAGAAGAAACGAAGCAAAATGAAGCAAAACGAAGTAAACTGGGCTGCTGGAGCCAAACGGCGGTCGCCGTTTGAGCTCCGGCGGGCGCCGTTTTGATTCGGCGGGCGCCGTTTTGGAAACGGCGACCGCCGAAAGGCCTTTTCCTTGGCAGATTGTTCCCGGACCTTTCGGCGGGCGCCGTTTTGGAAATGGCGACCGCCGGTGGTGTTCGGCGACCGCTGATTGTGAAACGGCGGGCGCCGTTCGTGGTTTTATGGGTACGGAATAGATTTGACCAAAATCGGAGGGCACGGAACTAAAACGGAGGGCGAGGACCAGTCCAGAAGATGTTCAAGGCTTTTGTTATTACTTTAATTCTTTTCTTTTGAGAGTTGTGAGGTTCTAGGGGCCTTTCGATTACGTATTTAATTGCTTTGCTAGTTATAGGTTGTTTTATGTTATAAATGTTCAACTTACATATAAACAAACTTATGCATGCAAGTTCCCAAAATAATGAGTATAATGTCTTGTCCAAAACATCACACCCCTAAAGCCCTCGATCATAAGTTGGTAGGTCCGCCTCAGCGGGGTACTACTTGTTATCTTGGGATAAGTGGGAGTAAGGGTTAGACCCTTACACGTGAGTTTGGTTTTCTCATCGATAGATCCACTGCAGGCGTGGCTATCGAGACATGAGATGAGAATGGGACTCTCATCGACCGAGAGTGACATTAGATGTCATTGACATGGGATGTCTACCTATCTTAGACTTCTTAAGTGCGGACTCAGTCGGCTTAAGAATTTGCAAGATGAGGGTCTTGGGATTGTTTTGTTCAAGGGAACAAAGATATTAGATATCGATTGAACAAAATGAAATAAATAAGTAGCTTGTTAGACAACCTTATTTGTTTACCGCTTTGTGAATGTTTACATACTTTATTTATCTTTCTTTTGTAGTTTATCATGTTAATTTCAACTCGATTCAAGTTTGGTTCAATTCTTGATTATGAAAAATTGAACAACATAAATTTTCTTGATTCACAACGTAATTTGAGGATGGTCCTCAAATACGAAGACAATGAAAATGTGTTAGATAACCACATCCAAGATATCATTGAACAACTCAATAGCATGTTCGGGGAATATGCTAAGATTGAGCGGTTCGGTATGACCAGGGTCATCGCTTCAGCTAGGCTGGAAAAATGGAAATCTATGGAATCACATGTACAACAAATGATTGGATTATTTGTTTCAAGTGACCGCCTAGATTTTTCCTATGATGATTATTTGGCAACCGATTTCATACTTCAATCTCATTATGGTTATAATGCCTTTAGGCTAAATTTTCCATATGAATGGTTTGAAGAAATCGCTTCGTGAGCTCCACGGGATGCTCAAGGCTGTTGAGCCGGCGATAGAAAAGGACCCTAAGAGGGAAATTCTTATGATATGGGATAGGGTAGTCAAAAGAGCATGGGCAAGAAGGCTACTAGGGTTCCTAGGGAATCTCAATGCGTCTACTGCAAAAGTGTTGGACACTACTTGCAAACATATAAAAGTTCATATTTTATTCAATTTCAAAACAAATGCCTAATTTGTCTTTCATTTGATGGATTATAAGGTTATGATTATTTTCACCTCGGGGAGTGATTTAATCCAAAACACTTAAGTTCATCAATGACACAAATTAGAGACTTTCGAGCCATTGGATGGCGTGAATCGATTGTCTGGTTGGCTCCCTCATATTTTATGATAGATAGGGCTTCAATTGCATGATAATATCGCTGGTTAGAAAACTTCGATTTTTCACTTACGATTTATCACGTTTTGACATTGAGATAATTTTGAATGGGAAATTTGAATGAAACTCAATTATTGGGAATAATTGAATTTGCCCAAAGTTCAATGAAGATGTGAAGAACGGGGTTGCTTCATCTTCAGGTATTAATGTTATAGACATTAAACTTCACAAATTCTACTTCTTGGGTATTGGATGCCAAATGTGGTTCTCACATTTGTATGTGGAGGAACTACATAGAAGTGTAAGTTTGGTGAGTAGAGATGTCGATCTACGGGCGAGAAATGAAGCGAATGTCGCTGCATTAGCCGCATGATCATATGATGTTGTTTTGCCTTAGGGCCTTGTTTTAGTATTATAACTATGTAATTTCATACCTTCAATAAACAATGAATATTGGTTCAGTATTGGATACTGATGGATTAGTTTTTCACTATTAAATAGTTTGGTAACTATTTTAATTGTGAATTATTCTTTGTTTTGGTACGATTATTATATTGTTTATGTATACTTTAAACTTGACAAATCATATATATCATTAAGACCAAAGGCCAAATCGAATAAGTATCGATGAGACATAACTGAAACATTGTTGATTAGATCAAATCAAAATCTAAACATGTTACGAAGCTTCTTTTAGAAGGAATTTTAGAATCATTTGACTTGGAGTCATTTGATACATGTGAATGATGTGTGATTGAAAAGATAACAATGTCATCTTTCTTGGAGAAAGGAGAACATGTGAGTAATTAGGGATGATCCATACTGATGTATGTGGAACCTATTAGTTCACAAGCACATGAAGGTTATGTTTCGGAAAAGAGAAAACAAACTATATAAGATATAGTTAGACCATTCGATGAGAGGTCTAAATGAACTACTGGTCTCTTTTGGGAACACACAATTCTAGACTTCAACTTATACACTGAATAGGAAGTTGTCAAAAGCTGTTGATAAGACACCATACTAGGTATGGAAAGGGAGGGTCCCTAAATTGTTTTCATCAAAATTTGAGGTTCTAAAAGCTTCTCTGACGAGATTTATCTCTATAGAGCTTGAACTCAAATGGGATAAAAGTTTCTTTATGGTATCCATAAGAAACTCGAGGGTACAACTTCTACGATCTATCTGAGAATAATATTTTGTTGCTCGAGATAATGAGTTTCTTGAAAAGAGTTATCTTTCCTAGAAATTCAGTGGGAGATCGGTTGTCTTGAACGAGGTTCAAGTGAAACAACCAATGATGAATACTCAAGACTGGGTTGAGAGTATTCTTATGGTTTTGGAAGCCATACCAGCCCTCGTAGGTCCGAAAGGCATAAATCTATCTCTATTATTCAAATACTTAGATATTGTGACCAATGAGAGATATGAATTCATGCTTTTGGAAAGCGGTGAACCTTCGACCTAATTCCAAGCTATGACGAGTCCAGCTACTAAAAATTGGCATGGTGCCATGAAATCTGAGATGATATCAATATCTGATAATCAAGTTTGGAACTTGATATATTTGCATCACGGGGTTAAACCCAATGAATGCTAATAGATCTTTAAGATCTAAACAGACAGATGGAAAACCTAGGGTTTTCAAAGCAAGGTTGATGGTAAAAGTTTTATTCACGAGGTGGATTATGGAAAAACTTTCACCAATTGCTTTGATTAAATCATTCAGATTATCTTAGCCATTACTACTCATCTTGATAATGAGTTATGGTAATATTGGATGTTAAAACTAACTTCTTGAATTGGATTCTAGAAGAGAATGTGTTTTGACACAACCAAAGAGTTTTATCGATCGTAATAAGGCTAAGAAATTATGCAAGCATATCGGAGTAGCAATCTTCAGTTCAATGAATCCATACTGGGATTTGGATTTCAGAGGAACTCGGAAGAGTCTTGTTTTACAAGAAGATCAGTAGGAGTTACGTTGTATTAATTGTGTTGTATGTCGGTGACATACTCCTTATTAGAAACAATGTTCCTATGCTTAATTCTGTTAAAGAATGGCTTGGAAGATGTTTTTAATGAAGGTTCTTGGAGAAGCACAATACATATTGGGCATCAATATCTGTCGGAACAGATCGAAAAGGATGTTTGGACTTAGTAAAGCGACCTATTTTGAAAAGGTGCTTGATAAGTTCAGAATGAAAGACGCCAAAAGGGTCTCATTCCAATTACTCATGGCACATCTCTTAGCAAGATTCAAGGCCATACGGGACTTGATGAGCAAAAGAGGATGGAAAACATTCCTTATGCTTCGGCAATAGGGTCTATAATGTACGCCATGATATGTACACGACTGGACGTATCGTATGCTTTGAGCGTGACGATTCGGTTTCAAGGAAACCCAGGCGAGGCGCATTAGACTGCGGCCAATAATATTATTATGTATCTTAGATGGACTAAAGAATATTTTGTTGTCTTTGGAAGACAAAAAGAGTTGATATTAACAACCTGTTTGAATGCTAACTTTAAAACAGACTAAGATAATTTCCGATTTTAATCTGGTTATATCTTTTGTCTGGTTAGAGGTGATATTTGCTGGAATAGTTCCATGCAATGAAATATAGCTTATTAAACTACAGAAGCTGAGCACAGTATTGCATTGGATGCAGTAATATTGGCAGTTAAGATTTGAAAGTTCTTGAATGAACTAGGTGGCGTAACTAGCTCAGCCCATCCGATAGTTCTCTATTTATAGTAGAGTTATCGCGCAAGCCAATGAGCTAGGAAGCACCACAAGTCTAAAACTGGTGCTCAGGAATTTCCACATTATCTGGGAGATAGTTTTGTGGAGACATCGAGATAATAAAGTTGCAACTTTTGATAAGGTTGCAAACCCGCTTTCTAAACCTCTCCAGCAGTTTAAGCTTGAGGCTTTCACGACTGCAATAGAGATCAGACATCTTAGAGATGGGTTGTGATTTCTATTATTGTATTAGATACTTTTGGAGAATTGGTAAACATTCACTCATATGTATAATACATAATTCTTCATATAGATATGGTTTAATTTATATGAATTGTCCAAATGATTAAGTGATATCAATTGGGTTATGGGGTCGACTTACCGCATAATGAAGTCCCAATGGTTGAACTGATACACTTGAATCATATAGTTGTTCCTGGTTCGTATAATCGAGTACGGACAAACCGATAATACAATGAACTAGTTTGTAATGTGTACTATAGCGTCGCTTCATGGGCTAGTGATGTGGGACATCAAGTACAATTACATAGATATTAGCTGGGAGCTAATGATCGAACAGACCCGACTGGAATAATATTTAAGATTTCGAGTCATAATACTATTTCATTGACTGTCGAGCAATTTCCTCTGACCTGAGTAGTCCAGAGTGATTCCATTGTGAAATGGTGCACTTTGATACAAGTAAACGCCTTTCGTAAAAGGAGGTTATAAAACTTGTTATTGGGTATATCAGGAAGCAAGTGGGAGAGCTTGGATTGAGAAGATGGGATTGTCCTCCATTTTATAATGGGATACATGTCTTACCGGCCACTTGGAGAGTCGAGACTGTGGTAAATACGTGGCCACGTCCAGATTCGTATCATAGTGATAAATCTGGTTTTACAGTCTGTCTCAAAGTCCAAGAAAGGTTTGAACCGATTGAGGATGACTCGAGTCTTGCCTCAAGTTCAAACTTAGACATAAAGTGACAACAGGAAGTTGGCAGCACACTGGCTCTGAAGGCCAAGTGGGAGATTGTTGGGATATGTCCTTCGATCCTACGTGTGCAATCGATAAAGTCATAAGGTCGTCTATGGATGTTAAATGATTATTCTATAATATTAATTGTTGGGAACAATATAATATTGATCAATAAATCATACCTACAGGGTCACACACGAGTCGGAATTACGTTGCTTGTTATATTGATTTAGAATCAATACGTATGGATTTTCACATGCATGGGATGCATGGCATGCATGAGATGCATGGCTTTAATGGATGCATGTCACATGGTGTGACATGGCATGCCACACAAGCAAGGGGACCACATCTAATGCAATTTGGCATGATAATGTGGAAATGACCCTTCACCTCCCCATTATCCACCATTACTTGTGCATTATGATGCACATTATGGTGGGGGTTACATGGGAGGTTAATGGTGATCAATATAGTGATGAAAACATGTGTTTTCATATCACTTTTGATCAGCCACGAAAATGATACACAAAATAGAGAGAGAAAAGAGAGTTCTTGGAGAACCATTTTCAAACAAGCAAGCAAGTTCATTTTCCGGGTTCGTGTGCAACACGTAGAGGCCGGGCCATTTGTGCGGCTTCAACATCCGGGCGATCTAGACAAGAAGAGTGACGAGGTCATTCTCAAGGCTGATCCATGAAGGTGGTTCAATCGACTCAACACCACCTTCATCAACATCAACGAGGCACGCTACACCGGCTGTAAGTGTTCTTGTTAATCTCTATATATATATATATTGGATGTATATATATATATATATATATAAATATGTGTCTATACATATATATATGTGTGCACTAAGATCATGGCATAGTAGATCTATTGCTTTACACGCTTCCGCACACACGGTATATCGATTGGATCGATATACCGGTACCATCAGCCAATTCATTAGAATCACCATGTCTCTTATTTGGAGCCTTCAGAGCTTGCAAAATTTCTGCAGCCTCATTATACATTTATTTACTTTTATACCACTGCTTTTTGAACTAACTACTTTATTATTACACATTAATATCTATTATATTCATATTTTATATTATAAAATACACGGAAATCATTTATTTTAATTCACGTGCAACTCTCTCTATGCACAATGTTAAAGCATTGAGAAAGTACCCTCTAGAACATTCCAAAAAGAAAAATAAAAGGTAATATTATCTGGGATTGCAAAAATAAAAGGTAATATTATCTGGGATCACCATGTCTCTTATTTGGAGCCTTCAGAGCTTGCAAAATTTCTGCAGCCTCATTATCTGGGATTGCAGCCTCCCTTCTTGGACTCCTTCTCTGGGATTTGAAAAGGGATTATGTATTAGTGTTTTAAGATGTTAGGATTTAGAATATAGTACTAAATGGAGTAGAATTCATTAATAAATTCAGTAGAATATACTAACAAAGAGAGTAGAACAAACTTACAACTGGAGTCTGGACAGATTTTGCAGCAGGCATCTCTGTAATTTCTGCAGTTTTTTCAACTGCTTCAGTTTCATTTTCTGGGATTGTTTGCATGACATTCTCCCTTCTGGCCTTTTTATATTGTCTCTTTTTCTTCTTCTGTTCATTATGATTTGAAAAAGGATTTTGTATTAGTTCAAGAATATTATAGTTTACTATTATCATAATTGTAGATGAATTGAATAATAATGCAAGAAGAATACATTAATATAGTAAGAAGAAACTTACAGAATCTGTGGGAGTCTGGAAGACATCGTCTTCATCCTGTGGAAATGTTGGTTTTCTTGGTTCAACCACAGGAAGTTGTGTTTCATTTGCTTCTTTTTGAGGAGCTTGTGGTTCCTGTTCATTTGAAAAAGAATGCTGGATGAATTTATTAATAGAGTAAGAATTCAGTAATTGAGTGTGGAAAACAAACCTTCAAAGGACTTTGACTTATAACAGCTTCTGGGGTGGCTGGACTCACCCTCCTTGGACTCACCCTTCTTGTGAGTATATCCGCAGAATTCACTTCTTGTTTGTTGTTCTGGTTCTTCTCTTTCATGTGAAAAACATCTTGTTTTTTGGGTGCCATTTGCTAAAAAGCATAAATAAAATATAATGAGTTTTTCTACATAATTAATCCTCCCCCCCCCCCCCCCCCCCCCCCCTCTTAATTTCAGTTAAGGGTTGACCTTCCCATGTGTCTTTCTTCCAATACCCAACTTCACACGTTGACCATTGATAATAGCACGGACTGATGGTACTTTTCCCATATTCTGTCTTTAATAAGTAAATTTTGTTAATAGTTGTTTTCTATTATGTTAGTATTCCATAATAACTAAATGTGATAATTACATTTCACACTCAAATCAAATCAACATAAATCAACATAAAGTGATAATAACAGAAAACATTAGAATTCATCCAGCATATAACTTAGTCGTTACTATAGCAAATTCATATGACTGAAATTGCATACTAATGATCAAATTCCAAAACAACAGGCCAAATTTAGCAGAATTGGTTACAAAAGACAGTGGAATATAGCATGTGACTGAGATGAATCAAACTTTGATTTAAAATTTTGAAAAAAACCAATTCAAACAGAGAACAATTACACAAAAATCACTGGATTATGAACCATGCACAGAAAACTGTAAGATAGCATAAGTGTTCACAAAATACAGTAGAATCTAGCATATAACTCAGATGAATTAAACTTTGATTTTACATTTTGAAAAAAACAGTTCAAACAGAAAACAAATACACACTAATCACTGGATTTTCAACCATGCATAGAAAATTGTAATTAGATGAACCAACAATACAGTAGAATAACTGAGATGAATCAAACTTTGATTTCACAGTTTTTCTTTCCATTCTTATTTCAATGTATTCTACTGAAAATGTTCCAAATAGAACAAACACACATACAGAACACACAAACATACAGGAGCAACAGTAAATTGCTATTTGATCAAACAACTATACCAAATAGTGTTCAGATTCATCATGCAATTTGAGGAGAACTTTAAATCGTATAAAATAGGGTTTCTACGCCTCTTTTTTGGATTTTAGGGTTTCAGAGAGTTACAATTTCCCCAAATATTGTTTCTATTTGAACATGCAATTACAGTTCATAAATTAGGGTTTGTAATTACCTCTTCTTCGAATTTTGGATGTTTGTAAGTAGAAATCACTACAGAGAAGGTGGTCTTCGCGGTTGAACGGTGCGGTGGTCGTCGTGGTTGAACGGTTGAATTTCGAGTACTGGCTTTCGACTACAGGCTTCGACTACGGCGGAAGGTGGTTTCGACTACAGCAACTTCACTACAGGCTTCGCGGTTGAGCAATGTTCCGGTGGTCGTCGCGGTTGAATAATGCTCCGGTGGCCGTCGAGTTTTCTGAGATTGGAGAGAAGGTGAGGATTCGAGAGAGAAAATCGACGTTGGGTGCGGGTGCGGGCCTGTGTAAGTTTCAATTGTGTGTAATTGGGCCTATTTTGGTTTTGTATATGGGCCGGTACCATACTATTCACATGGTACCATTAACCACCCAATAGGCCCTCCAATTTAGTTGACACATCACAAAATAATTGTACTTATCAATTTTTACCCCTTCATCCCAATAGTTTGAATCATAATTTTTCTTTTTATTCATGTGGGACCCACATTATAAGACACCTAACATATTGTATCGGGTATTTAAAATTTGATATTCATTTTTTATCTTTTTTCAATTGTACTTTTATCTCTAATGGTGTACTTAGTTACTCCCTCCGGCCATTAATAGATGTCATACTTTTCTGGACACGGAGTTTAAGAAAATTATTATTTTTGTATTTTTTAATTGAAAAGTAAAAGGTAAAAATATATTTTAAAAGTGAAAAGTAAAGTAGTTGTGAGTAAAGTTTAAAAAGTAGGTGAGAGTAAAGTAGAATAAAATTGTATATTAACTGTTGGACACCCCAAAAAGGAAAGTATGACAACTGTCTTTAGACCGAGTACAATTTTGGAATGCTCTAATAGGTAAAAATGAGTATCAAATTTTAAATACTCCTACAATTTTGATAAAAAATAATTTTTTATCTTCTATTAGTATATTTTGATCAAAAGTAATTTTTTTAATTAATTTTATGTTCGAGTCCCGATGCACAAGAGAATACTCTTAGTTTATTCATTTGTCTCTTATTAGTTGTAATTTTTTTTGTAAATTATGATAAGTGAAAGTATTAAGATTTTTAATTTAAAAAAAAAAGTAAATACAATTAATCTATTTATCTTTTAAAGCAATACATAATTTCTTTTTTAGTCAATCTCTTAAAATAGTACAAATGAAATGTTTTTTCACAACTTTATCCCTCAATATACATTTATTTACTTTTATACCACTGCTTTTTGAACTAACTACTTTATTATTACACATTAATATCTATTATATTCATATTTTATATTATAAAATACACGGAAATCATTTATTTTAATTCACGTGCAACTCTCTCTATGCACAATGTTAAAGCATTGAGAAAGTACCCTCTAGAACATTCCAAAAAGAAAAATAAAAGGTAATATTATCTGGGATTGCAAAAATAAAAGGTAATATTATCTGGGATCACCATGTCTCTTATTTGGAGCCTTCAGAGCTTGCAAAATTTCTGCAGCCTCATTATCTGGGATTGCAGCCTCCCTTCTTGGACTCCTTCTCTGGGATTTGAAAAGGGATTATGTATTAGTGTTTTAAGATGTTAGGATTTAGAATATAGTACTAAATGGAGTAGAATTCATTAATAAATTCAGTAGAATATACTAACAAAGAGAGTAGAACAAACTTACAACTGGAGTCTGGACAGATTTTGCAGCAGGCATCTCTGTAATTTCTGCAGTTTTTTCAACTGCTTCAGTTTCATTTTCTGGGATTGTTTGCATGACATTCTCCCTTCTGGCCTTTTTATATTGTCTCTTTTTCTTCTTCTGTTCATTATGATTTGAAAAAGGATTTTGTATTAGTTCAAGAATATTATAGTTTACTATTATCATAATTGTAGATGAATTGAATAATAATGCAAGAAGAATACATTAATATAGTAAGAAGAAACTTACAGAATCTGTGGGAGTCTGGAAGACATCGTCTTCATCCTGTGGAAATGTTGGTTTTCTTGGTTCAACCACAGGAAGTTGTGTTTCATTTGCTTCTTTTTGAGGAGCTTGTGGTTCCTGTTCATTTGAAAAAGAATGCTGGATGAATTTATTAATAGAGTAAGAATTCAGTAATTGAGTGTGGAAAACAAACCTTCAAAGGACTTTGACTTATAACAGCTTCTGGGGTGGCTGGACTCACCCTCCTTGGACTCACCCTTCTTGTGAGTATATCCGCAGAATTCACTTCTTGTTTGTTGTTCTGGTTCTTCTCTTTCATGTGAAAAACATCTTGTTTTTTGGGTGCCATTTGCTAAAAAGCATAAATAAAATATAATGAGTTTTTCTACATAATTAATCCTCCCCCCCCCCCCCCCCCCCCCCCCCCCCCTCTTAATTTCAGTTAAGGGTTGACCTTCCCATGTGTCTTTCTTCCAATACCCAACTTCACACGTTGACCATTGATAATAGCACGGACTGATGGTACTTTTCCCATATTCTGTCTTTAATAAGTAAATTTTGTTAATAGTTGTTTTCTATTATGTTAGTATTCCATAATAACTAAATGTGATAATTACATTTCACACTCAAATCAAATCAACATAAATCAACATAAAGTGATAATAACAGAAAACATTAGAATTCATCCAGCATATAACTTAGTCGTTACTATAGCAAATTCATATGACTGAAATTGCATACTAATGATCAAATTCCAAAACAACAGGCCAAATTTAGCAGAATTGGTTACAAAAGACAGTGGAATATAGCATGTGACTGAGATGAATCAAACTTTGATTTAAAATTTTGAAAAAAACCAATTCAAACAGAGAACAATTACACAAAAATCACTGGATTATGAACCATGCACAGAAAACTGTAAGATAGCATAAGTGTTCACAAAATACAGTAGAATCTAGCATATAACTCAGATGAATTAAACTTTGATTTTACATTTTGAAAAAAACAGTTCAAACAGAAAACAAATACACACTAATCACTGGATTTTCAACCATGCATAGAAAATTGTAATTAGATGAACCAACAATACAGTAGAATAACTGAGATGAATCAAACTTTGATTTCACAGTTTTTCTTTCCATTCTTATTTCAATGTATTCTACTGAAAATGTTCCAAATAGAACAAACACACATACAGAACACACAAACATACAGGAGCAACAGTAAATTGCTATTTGATCAAACAACTATACCAAATAGTGTTCAGATTCATCATGCAATTTGAGGAGAACTTTAAATCGTATAAAATAGGGTTTCTACGCCTCTTTTTTGGATTTTAGGGTTTCAGAGAGTTACAATTTCCCCAAATATTGTTTCTATTTGAACATGCAATTACAGTTCATAAATTAGGGTTTGTAATTACCTCTTCTTCGAATTTTGGATGTTTGTAAGTAGAAATCACTACAGAGAAGGTGGTCTTCGCGGTTGAACGGTGCGGTGGTCGTCGTGGTTGAACGGTTGAATTTCGAGTACTGGCTTTCGACTACAGGCTTCGACTACGGCGGAAGGTGGTTTCGACTACAGCAACTTCACTACAGGCTTCGCGGTTGAGCAATGTTCCGGTGGTCGTCGCGGTTGAATAATGCTCCGGTGGCCGTCGAGTTTTCTGAGATTGGAGAGAAGGTGAGGATTCGAGAGAGAAAATCGACGTTGGGTGCGGGTGCGGGCCTGTGTAAGTTTCAATTGTGTGTAATTGGGCCTATTTTGGTTTTGTATATGGGCCGGTACCATACTATTCACATGGTACCATTAACCACCCAATAGGCCCTCCAATTTAGTTGACACATCACAAAATAATTGTACTTATCAATTTTTACCCCTTCATCCCAATAGTTTGAATCATAATTTTTCTTTTTATTCATGTGGGACCCACATTATAAGACACCTAACATATTGTATCGGGTATTTAAAATTTGATATTCATTTTTTATCTTTTTTCAATTGTACTTTTATCTCTAATGGTGTACTTAGTTACTCCCTCCGGCCATTAATAGATGTCATACTTTTCTGGACACGGAGTTTAAGAAAATTATTATTTTTGTATTTTTTAATTGAAAAGTAAAAGGTAAAAATATATTTTAAAAGTGAAAAGTAAAGTAGTTGTGAGTAAAGTTTAAAAAGTAGGTGAGAGTAAAGTAGAATAAAATTGTATATTAACTGTTGGACACCCCAAAAAGGAAAGTATGACAACTGTCTTTAGACCGAGTACAATTTTGGGATGCTCTAATAGGTAAAAATGAGTATCAAATTTTAAATACTCCTACAATTTTGATAAAAAATAATTTTTTATCTTCTATTAGTATATTTTGATCAAAAGTAATTTTTTTAATTAATTTTATGTTCGAGTCCCGATGCACAAGAGAATACTCTTAGTTTATTCATTTGTCTCTTATTAGTTGTAATTTTTTTTGTAAATTATGATAAGTGAAAGTATTAAGATTTTTAATTTAAAAAAAAAAGTAAATACAATTAATCTATTTATCTATTAAAGCAATACATAATTTCTTTTTTAGTCAATCTCTTAAAATAGTACAAATGAAATGTTTTTTCACAACTTTATCCCTCAATATACATTTATTTACTTTTATACCACTGCTTTTTGAACTAACTACTTTATTATTACACATTAATATCTATTATATTCATACTTTATATTATAAAATACACGGAAATCATTTATTTTAATTCACGTGCAACTCTCTCTATGCACAATGTTACAACATTGAGAAAGTACCCTCTAGAACATTCCAAAAAGAAAAATAAAAGGTAATATTAGGGTATGGGGCAGATTGATTTTTAATATTATTTCCAACACCCATTATTTTTCACCTCATTTTTAGGGGTTGTATATTTTTTAATTGTTTATTTATTAGGGTATTTGTATTTTTTAAATACTAAGTAGGGGCATTTTTTAAAATGTATAAAGTCATAAATATCCCTACAATAATATTACGGTAACATATATTAATTTATTTTAATATTCACTATAATATTAAACGCGCTACTAATATATATAAATATATTTGCCGTAAGAATGTAAATATATTTGGTAAAATATATTTGCGCAAACATGAGATTACTTAATATCAAAATATATTGCGCAAACAAAATATATTTACATTATATATTTATAATTATATATAAATATAATTATATATTTTGGATGAGCTTCCGCGAAAAGGATGCGTGTTTTATGAGATGCGTATGTGGAACATTTCTTAGTGTAATGTTTTTACATATTTTTTGCATAGATTTCTAGTTTAGTTTGTAAATATCTATAATAGATTTATGATTTACATATGTTATTTTATAAATTCTTTGATATCTATGATAAATTTCAATTTTTTTTTCATATCTATGATAGATATATCAATATTATTATATCTATGACAAATTTTTGAATTCAAGTGATTTTATATCTATGATAGAATTCTAGTGTTGATTTTATATCAATGAGCCGAATATGAAAGATTTTCGAATGTCTTTGACGAAATTTCAATACATGTGTGTAGTCGAATGAGGAACTATTGAACGTAGAATGATAGTTTAGATTTTTGCGTAATTTTATATATCAATTAATTTTGATTTTAAAGATTTTCGAATGTCTAAACTTCAATAGATGTGTGTAGTCGAATGAGGAACTATTGAATGTAGGATGATAATTTAGATTTTTGCGTAATTTTATATATCAATTAATTTCTTATTTTTTTTTAATGAAAAAGGATAAAATGGGCAGAGTGTTCTTTATAATACTAAGAGAAAAGATTGGGTACTATAAATAATAATCATCTTAGAAGTGCCCTCATTCGTGATTATTATTATCGGTTATTCTGCCCATGGACAGAAAGTTGATTTTAAGTTTATTGTTTTTTTTATAAAATAAATAATATAATTTACTTAATATATATGTAAAAATAATATTTTTACTTATTATTTTTATATATTAAAACATATATTTCTATTTAACAGTTTTCTTATACTAGAATATCAAAATATGTGATATTTTTATTTAAAAAATTATATTTTTAATTTTTTTACACTAAATAAATTAATAATGGTATAACTAATATTAATTCATATCTAAATATAAATAAACTATTATTTAAATTTATAAAATAACTTTTTTAAAGTTTTTTGTCAATAGGCAGATTCTGTTCATTTAGCATGACCCTATTATTGTTTGTGATAAATTAATACTAATTTTTTCTCAACTTATTATTTACACTTTTTTTTTTATTATATCAATTATTATGCATAACTTAAAAAAATATAAACTTTATTTTTTTATTTTAAAAATATAATTTTATCCTTAATTTTTTCACATATTTTTAAAATTATATTCACAACTATTTTAATTTCTAACCTAAATATATATATATATATATATATATATTATGTTTACAAAAAATAAAAAAATATATTTTTTTTAAATATCAATTGATCAATGAATATAAATGAGAGACACACCGTGCATATAAACTTAATTGTTTGAAATGCAGCAAATGTAGGACGCGCGGCTTTGGGGCTTTGGTGGGGCCATCACGTCTTTCATTACTGCTGGAACCGCAGTAAGTCTCTGAATTGTCTTTTCAAGAAGTCTTGGGAAGTGGCATTAGAAAAGAATAGATACACCCAATAATTCATTTTTTGTTTCCAACATTTTTATTTCTTTGATTCCCTTCATCTTCTTCTACCAACCAAAGAGAGAAACACACACACACACTCTCCCTCTCTCTGAAGTCAGATCTAAGACTCAGAATTCAGGTAATATAATGCTCTTCTCCTTAAATCAATTTATACGCACGTACAGAGTATATGCTGCACACCATACACATTGTTCTCTTACTCTTCACATCACAACATTTCTGTATACACATTCAAATCTACCAACAACCGAATTCATTTCGACTCCACCTCGTCACTGCACTAGATCGACAACCCGCTACCTAACACAGCATACAAGTCAAGATGCAATTTATATTTAGTTAATATTGTACATTTAGCTTTATTTTATGTACATATATTACTTGTACACTTAGCATTATATTTTGTACTCTCAACTCTAGTAGATTAGGTATAAGTATTTGTACAGAAGCAACAATACGACTCACTTTTTCCATATATGAAAAAACCCTCTTCCTCAGCTCGATCTATTTTCTCTCTACAATTTCTGTAATTGTGATATGGTATCAGATTTTTAGATCCGGCTGATTTCTGTTTTTTTTCTTCCGCATCGCGTTCCTGAAATCGCATCTCTGATCGAGTTATGGCTGATTCTGGTGGTGATCGAGGCTCTGGTTTTTCGCGCACCGTTTCTCCGAACGAGGATCCTTCTTCACCGTATTATCTTCATCCGTCTGATCATGCTGGTGTGAAGGTCATCTACGAGACCTTCAATGGCGAGAACTACAGCGCCTGGCGCAAATCGGTACTCATGTTTCTTACCCACAAAAATAAATTAGGGTTTCTTGATGGATCGATCCCGATTCCTACATCTGATGATCCTGTTCTGTTTTCTGCTTGGCATAGAGTTAATGCTTTGTTGTGTTCTTGGATAGTTTACTCTATTTCTCCTGAAATTCGTAGTACTCTTCTCTATTTCACGTCGGCCAAAGATGTTTGGGATGAAATTCGGCTTCGGTATGTTAAGAGTGATGGTCCTAGAGTTTTTGAACTTGAAAAGAGTCTCAGTAACATTTCACAGGGCTCTCAAACCCTAACTTCTTACTATAACATTTTCAAGAGTCTTTGGGATGAGTACACGAATTTTAGGGCTATACCTGTTTGTTCTTGTGGCCTCTGCGTTTGTAATATGCATTTGTCTTTCCTTGCTCTACAACAACAAGATTCTGTTCTCAAGTTCTTGGTTGGCTTAAATGATTCTTACACTAATATTCGTAGTCAGATTCTGTCAACTTCTCCTTTACCTCCTCTTTCCAAAGTTTTTTCCCTTCTTAGACAAGAGGAATCTCAGAGGTCTCTTACTTCACATGGTTCTGTTGCCTTATCTACTTCTGTTGCTCATGGTCCTACTGACTCTGTGGCTCTTTTGGCTAAGCAAAGTGGTAAACCAAAGTTTGTTGGAAAGTGTACATTCTGTGGTTATACTGGTCATGCAGCTGAGAAGTGTTATCAGTCCAATGGTTATCCTCCTTACTGGAAGGGTACTAGGGCTCTCAGAATTGCTCCTGGTCATGTGCCACCTTCTGCTGTACATAGCAGCCTTAGAACTTCTGGAATGACTGCTAATCAAGCCTCTGTCCCAACTGCTTCTTCTGAGGGTACAAGAGATGATGATTTGGAACTCTGTGACCCTGCTCTCTACTCCAAGTTTCTCAAGTTTATGAAGTCTCAATCTACTGCTGCTACTACTTCTCACCATGCTGCTATTGCTATTTCTGATTCTGCTGCAATTCCTGAATCCTCTACTACTGGTTTGTATAGAGGTATAAATTCTCCTTCCCATGCTTTAGCTACTTTGACTAATAGTCTTACTCCTTCTGCTTGGATTCTTGATACTGGAGCATCGGATCATATGATTTGCTCTCTTTCTTTTTACACTTCACCTCCTACTGAGTTTCATTCTACTGTTCAGTTACCTACTGGCCAGGTTACACATGTTACTCACATTGGTACTGTGGTCCTTAGTTCTTCCTTAACTTTACATAATGTTCTTTGTGTTCCAGCCTTTTCTTTCAACCTTGTTTCAATATCTCATTTGACTATGCATGAAAATGTTTCTGTGAATTTTTCATCTACTCATTGTGTGATACAGGACCAGCTGTCTCACAAAACCATTGGCTCTGCTGAAGTCTTTAATGGCTTGTATCATCTGCAGCTTGATCCTCCAGTAGCTCACTCCTTTTCTGTTTCTAATAATAACTCTGCCTTATTATGGCATTTTAGGCTAGGCCATGTTCCATTCAAACATTTGTCTACCATTCCCGGCCTCTCTGTATCTTCTGATTCTTGTAATTCTCCTTGCGACATTTGTCATTTTTCTAAGCAAAAGAAATTACAGTTTCCTTCCAGTTTATCTCATGCTTCTCATTGTTTTGATTTAGTACACATGGATATTTGGGGCCCTTATCATGTTCCTTCTATTGCTGGTCATAAATACTTTCTTACCATTGTAGATGATTGTTCTCGATGTACCTGGATTTACTTTATGAATAATAAATCAGAAACCAGATTTCATATGCAAACTTTTTATGCTTTTATTGAAACACAATTTAACACAAGAATTAAAAGTATAAGAACTGACAATGGTGCTGAGTTTATTTTTCCCGAGTTTTATAAAGCAAAGGGTATTTTACATCAGTGCGCTTGTGTTGAGACTCCACAACAAAATGGGAGGGTTGAGAGGAAACATCAACACATCCTGCAGGTAGCTAGATCTCTTCTTTTTCAATCTTGTTTGCCGCTGACTTTTTGGAGTGATTGTGTGCAGACTGCTGTTCATTTAATAAATAGAACTCCTTCTATTATTCTTGAAAACAAAACTCCTTTTGAGGTTTTATATCAAACATTACCTGATTATTCGCACTTAAGAACTTTTGGCTGCCTTTGCTATGCTTCTACACTTTCTGTTAATAGAACTAAATTTGATGCTAGGGCTACAAAGTGCGTTTTCATTGGATATGCTTTAGGGTACAAAGGTTATAAACTTTATGACTTAACTTCTCATAAAACTTTCATTTCAAGGCATGTGAAATTTTATGAAACCATTTTTCCTTTTCAGCCTATTCATACTCCACCTCAGTCCATTGATTATGTTTCTATGGATGATTTTCTATTTCATGAAACTAATGATGAACTTCTCTCTACTGTTATTACTAATCCTCTTCCTGTGAGTTCTTCTGAGCCTTCCTTACAGGATGCTTCTCAGTTGTCGGCCTCTCCTCCCTCTGATATCACACATATTCCCAGAAGGTCCACCAGAACAAGACAATTGCCTTCTCATCTTGACAGCTATTATTGCTCATTGCCTGGCTCTTCTTCTTCCTTGGTAACAAGATATCCTATTAATAACTATATTTCTTCTTCTAGATTATCTTCTGAGCATCAATGTTTCCTAGCTGCTGTCACTGTTTTATCTGAACCTAAAACATACAAACAAGCTCTAAAACATCCTGAATGGATTAAGGCCATGGCTACTGAAATTACAGCTTTGGAATTAAATAAAACCTGGAAACTTGTTCCCTTACCATCTAATGCTCACACTATAGGATGTAAATGGGTTTTTAAAACGAAACTTAAGTCAGATGGTACTTTGGAAAGATATAAGGCCAGATTGGTTGCTAAGGGTTATACACAAGAGGCTGGCCTTGATTATTTTGATACCTTTAGTCCTGTTGTGAAACTAACTACTGTTAGATTATTAATTTCCATTGCTGCTGCTCGAAATTGGCATCTTCATCAATTGGATGTAAACAATGCTTTTTTGCATGGTGACTTAAATGAAATTATCTACATGGATCCCCCCCCTGGGTACTGTGAATCTGGTGATACTAGGGTTTGTCAGTTGGTTAAAAGTCTATATGGTCTTAAACAAGCCAGTAGACAATGGTACACAAAATTATCTAATGCGCTTACCAATTTTGGTTATGTTCAATCACGGGCTGATACATCATTGTTCACTAAGGTTACTACCACCTCATTCACTGCTCTTCTTTTATATGTTGATGATTTAATATTGTCTGGCAATGATTTAACTGAAATATGTGCTGTAAAGTCCTTATTACATGAGCAATTCACTATAAAAGATTTAGGAGAACTTAGGTATATTCTTGGTATTGAAGTTTCCAGAACTCCTAAAGGAATTTCATTATCTCAAAGACAATATTGTCTAGATATTCTTACTGATACAGGTTTTTTGGACGCCAAACCAATGTCTACCCCTATGGACTCCAAATTTATTTTGTCCAAAACTGCGGGTACTCTTCTCTCTAACCCTACTGCTTATAGAACTCTTATTGGAAGATTATTATACCTAACTGTGACTCGACCAGACATTGCTTTTTCAGTTCAATGCCTTAGTCAATTTCTTTCATGCCCTACTGATACACATCTTACTGCAGCACATAGAGTTCTTAGATTTCTAAAGCAATCTCCTGGTAAAGGTTTATTTTATAGTGCTACTTCTTCTCTTACTTTACATGCCTATGCTGACTCTGACTGGGCTGGTTGCCCTGATACAAGGCGAAGTGTTTCTGGTTATTGCTATTATCTCGGTGACTCACTTATCTCTTGGAAATCTAAGAAACAACAGGTGGTTAGTAGGTCATCCACTGAAGCAGAGTATAGAGCTGCAGCCACAACAGTTTGTGAGGGCCAATGGTTGACTTATTTGCTCCAGGATCTACAGGTACCTCTTTCATCACCAATTATTTTATATACTGACAACATGTCTACTCTCCATCTCGCATCCAACCCAGTGCAGCATCAAAGAACCAAACACATAGAACTGGACTGCCATTTGGTTAGAGAGAAAGTCGCATCAGGCCTTTTCCAGCTCCAGCACATTCCAACAGAATATCAGTTGGCTGACATTTACACAAAACCACTACCTCCAAATCTCTTTACACAGCTCCAAGTCAAGATGCACATGTTGGACATCCATGCACCTCTTGAGGGGGGGTAACACAGCATACAAGTCAAGATGCAATTTATATTTAGTTAATATTGTACATTTAGCTTTATTTTATGTACATATATTACTTGTACACTTAGCATTATATTTTGTACTCTCAACTCTAGTAGATTAGGTATAAGTACTTGTACAGAAGCAACAATACGACTCACTTTTTCCATATATGAAAAAACTCTCTTCCTCAGCTCGATCTATTTTCTCTCTACAATTTCTGTAATTGTGATACTACCCGTTGAAACTATAACGAGAAACCTTACCCGGATTCCAGCCTTCCCTCGCCAATGAGACCTGCGGAACTGCTCGTTTTCAAGAATCGATGTCGCTGCTCCGCCCCCTCCTCGTTCGTGATGTCTGAAGCCGGCGTCATTATCTTGTTGCCATTCCCTCACTCTCACTCTCTAGGGTTCAGCTAATATTGTTTACATTTATATATATATTTTGATTTTTTACTTGATCTCTAATATTATTTTAACTCTAGTGTAGAATTTCTGAATGCTTATACCATCAGAACTGAATTAATTAAAGTGGAGAATTAAAATGAATAAATTGCTTCTCTTAAATTTTTTACTGCAGTGCATGTGTACTAATTCTAAGTTAGTTTGCATACATGTTCGATCGAAGTACTAGGAAAATGCAAGTTTCCAATTAAGTTTAGAATACTTGACTAACCCATCTCATGTTGTATGTTGGTGGCCAGGCAAAGGGAAATACTATAAATGAAGAGATCTATGCTCGACATCTTTCATCCTTTTGATCCGGTTGTGGTCAGTTTTGCTATTAACTAATGAATGTTTCTTATGTGTAAAGAAGTTATACACAATACTGTCCTGCTGCTATATCGAATCTTATAACAGAGCCGGAAATATTAATGTGACTTATCCTCTCTTCTCAACTTTGTGCGCATACAATGTCTCTTGCAGGAATTTAAAGAAAGAATAGTTGCACGCACGCTCTCCGGATTTCAAAGAATGCAACTTTCTGCGCGGGTGGGTTAGTATTTGTTATGTTACCCTTTCCATGATGGTACATCTCTAAAAAATATAATTAGATTTGAGAATAAATTGCTGGATAGTTATTTTTCTCATTTATGAGAAATTAACTTGCACAAATTATTAAGAGTGAATTATATATAACTAAAAATCGAACTATAACGGTTGCATTAATAATTTTGTAGTGTATCATTTGTGACAATTAGTTTGATAATATGATTAGATTTTTATACACTATATATATGATTATTTGATTAATTTGAGTCATCATTTGATCACTCAGTAGGTTAAAGTTATGAGAAAATGTGAATCAAGATGTGTTGATCCCAAGTAGCTTAAAGTTATGAGAAAATGTGAATCAAGATGTGTTGATCCCCAACCAGCTGCAGGTATATAGTTTTCACTGTATTTAATTTAATTTTTATTTTTAATGTGAAATGTAAAAAGCTGTTATTATTTCATCTATTAACTGTTAAATATAAGAATATTAAGATTATTATATATAGAAAATTAAGGTGTATATGCACTATCTTAAAAAAGTAAATAAATATATTTTACAATTCTTTGAAAAGAAAAACAAATATTGAAAACATATTTTTCAAATTATTATTTGATATATAGTTGTATTGATTTGGATTTTTAAATATTCAAAAATTTGTTTTAATAATTCAATGTGTTTTTAAATTAAAAGATTTTGATCGTATTAGGGGTGGGCGTTTGGGCCACCCAGATTGAAAACCCGATAAAAACTTATCTCAGGTCGAACCCAATTGTTTTTCGGTTCGGCACGCCAAGGGCTCGGGCCGAAAAATAAAAAAGTGTCCGAGCCCAAAAAATTTTTGGCCCGAAAGCCCGGATTAGCCGATTTTTTTAATTTTTATATTATTTTTAAATAAATATTATATATTTTTGTATAATTTTTAATATTTAATTTATAATTCAAATTTAAAAACTTAAATTATAAATATATTATACAATTAAGGGCACTATTAGGTACGGACGGGTACCCGCGCCCGAATTTTCCGGGTACCCGTACCTTAAAAAACAAAAAAAATCATTCCATAACCCGACTCTCTTTAGTTAATCGGGTACTCAATACCCGGGCCGAGTAACCGATTATCGTAACCGGGTAACCAAAATTACCCTAAATTATTAATTAACAAAAATTCAATAATAATATACAAATTCAATATTAGTTTATTTTTAACCAACCAACAATAAAAATTACAATTTATACATTTTACATAAAATCTAAATAAATATAAAAATTCATTACATGATTCGATGTGAAAATAAATAATCATTATTAAATACAAATACAAAAAATACAAAATAAAATATAAAAAATAAGTATTAAATCACAAAAATTAAAACAATCATAAACTAAAACATAAATCATTATTTACAAAAATATTTATTATTTCATCAAAATAATATTCATTAATAATTATTCAATCATATACTATGTGTATCGTACTTTGTACAAAAAATAAGTATTCATTCACAAAAATTAAAATAATCATAACATAAAACATAAATCATCATTTACAAAAATATTTATTATTCATCAAAATAATATTCATTAATAATTATTCAATCATATACTATGTGTATCATACTTTGTACATATAGATTACGGAAGTAATTGCCCAAAAAAAATCAATTAAAGTTCAAAATTACAATAAAAAAACAATAAAAAAATATCATTTATTATATATATAATGTTTTAGATTTATAGTCAATATATTAAAATATTTATTATTTTAATTTAAATAATTAATCGGGTATTTCGGGTATACCCGAACGGGTAATTGAGTACCTTAACACCCAATATTTTTAAAACTAAATTTCATAACCCGCCCCTTTACCCAAATTTATTGGGTACGGCCGTACGGGTACCCAAAAACCCAAACGGTGCGGGTATTTCGGTACAAATTCGAATACCCGAACCCGAATAGTCACCCCTATATACAATAGTTTAAATTTTAATTCACCCTTATTTTACACATGTATAATTTAACTTCAAATTTAATTGACATTAAATTTAATTATATAGAGTTAACCCTTGATATTAACTTAAATGATTATTTATATTCATGCTTGGATATAAAAATGCTAAAAATGAATTATGATTAGATCTAATTCAATTGTCATGATTTAATTGTTATTAAATTTAAGTTGCTTACATGTGTGGTGACAAGGAGCTATGCGTACACATTTAATTGATCATGTTCGTAGTTATATCATGTAAATGTATTTGTATGATATTTTTATTTGTATTTTATATTTATTTTATAGGGTTTAGGGTTTTAATTTTAATTTTTTTCTTCCGTAGAAAAATTGATGTTAAAAAATTAGATTAAAGAATGATGACCAAGTGAGTAAATAATCATGTGTTCCTTTTGTATAGGTTTGTAATCGTAAATTGTGTCATTGAAAACGTCGAGAACGAGCCAAGCCTTGACTTATTGAGCCATGACCATTTTCGTTCGATTCGTCGTGTAGTTTGAGGAAATGTCAGATGATGTTGATTTTCTTGGACAGAAGATCTCTTCGCGTTTTGTGAAAAAAATCGTTTCAAGGTACTAAAGGCTTAACCTTGATTTCATACTTGTATAGATGAATTATATAAGCGTTTACTATTGTGATATGATGAATAAAATTTTTTTATGACATTGAAATTGATATGATATGACCAAGTTTAATTGATATAAAATGACCAAGTTTAATTGATATTAAATATTATTGTTTATATGAATGCTTATTTTATAGTTTAGGGTTTAGGGTTTGGGGTTTGGGGTTTGGGGTTTGGGGTTTGGGGTTTAGGGTTTAGGGTTTAGGGTTTAGGGTTTGGGGTTTGGGGTTTGGGGTTTGGGGTTTAGGGTTTAGGGTTTAGGGTTTAGGGTTTAGGGTTTAGGGTTTAGGGGTTAGGGGTTAGGGGTTTAGGGGTTTAGGGGTTAGGGTTTAGGGTTTAGGGTTTAGGGTTTAGGGTTTAGGGTTTAGGGTTTAGGGTTTGGGGTTTGGGGTTTGGGGTTTGGGGGTTTGGGGGTTTGGGGGTTTGGGGGTTGGGGTTTAGGGTTTAGGGTTTAGGGTTTAGGGTTTAGGGTTTAGGGTTTAGGGTTTTAGGGTTTTAGGGTTTTAGGGTTTTAGGGTTTTAGGGTTTTAGGGTTTTAGGGTTTTAGGTTTAGGGTTTAGGGTTTAGGGTTTAGGGTTTAGGGTTTAGGGTTTTAGGGTTTAGGGTTTAGGGTTTAGGGTTTAGGGTTTAGGGTTTAGGGTTTAGGGTTTAGGGTTTAGGGTTTAGGGTTTAGGGTTTAGGGTTTAGGGTTTAGGGTTTAGGGTTTAGGGTTTAGGGTTTAGGGTTTAGGGTTTAGGGTTTAGGGTTTAGGGTTTAGGGTTTAGGGTTTAGGGTTTAGGGTTTAGGGTTTAGGGTTTAGGGTTTAGGGTTTAGGGTTTAGGGTTTAGGGTTTAGGGTTTAGGGTTTAGGGTTTAGGGTTTAGGGTTTAGGGTTTAGGGTTTAGGGTTTAGGGTTTAGGGTTTAGGGTTTAGGGTTTAGGGTTTAGGGTTTAGGGTTTAGGGTTTAGGGTTTAGGGTTTAGGGTTTAGGGTTTAGGGTTTAGGGTTTAGGGTTTAGGGTTTAGGGTTTAGGGTTTAGGGTTTAGGGTTTAGGGTTTAGGGTTTAGGGTTTAGGGTTTAGGGTTTAGGGTTTAGGGTTTAGGGTTTAGGGTTTAGGGTTTAGGGTTTAGGGTTTAGGGTTTAGGGTTTAGGGTTTAGGGTTTAGGGTTTAGGGTTTAGGGTTTAGGGTTTAGGGTTTAGGGTTTAGGGTTTAGGGTTTAGGGTTTAGGGTTTAGGGTTTAGGGTTTAGGGTTTAGGGTTTAGGGTTTAGGGTTTAGGGTTTAGGGTTTAGGGTTTAGGGTTTAGGGTTTAGGGTTTAGGGTTTAGGGTTTAGGGTTTAGGGTTTAGGGTTTAGGGTTTAGGGTTTAGGGTTTAGGGTTTAGGGTTTAGGGTTTAGGGTTTAGGGTTTAGGGTTTAGGGTTTAGGGTTTAGGGTTTAGGGTTTAGGGTTTAGGGTTTAGGGTTTAGGGTTTAGGGTTTAGGGTTTAGGGTTTAGGGTTTAGGGTTTAGGGTTTAGGGTTTAGGGTTTAGGGTTTAGGGTTTAGGGTTTAGGGTTTAGGGTTTAGGGTTTAGGGTTTAGGGTTTAGGGTTTAGGGTTTAGGGTTTAGGGTTTAGGGTTTAGGGTTTAGGGTTTAGGGTTTAGGGTTTAGGGTTTAGGGTTTAGGGTTTAGGGTTTAGGGTTTAGGGTTTAGGGTTTAGGGTTTAGGGTTTAGGGTTTAGGGTTTAGGGTTTAGGGTTTAGGGTTTAGGGTTTAGGGTTTAGGGTTTAGGGTTTAGGGTTTAGGGTTTAGGGTTTAGGGTTTAGGGTTTAGGGTTTAGGGTTTAGGGTTTAGGGTTTAGGGTTTAGGGTTTAGGGTTTAGGGTTTAGGGTTTAGGGTTTAGGGTTTAGGGTTTAGGGTTTAGGGTTTAGGGTTTAGGGTTTAGGGTTTAGGGTTTAGGGTTTAGGGTTTAGGGTTTAGGGTTTAGGGTTTAGGGTTTAGGGTTTAGGGTTTAGGGTTTAGGGTTTAGGGTTTAGGGTTTAGGGTTTAGGGTTTAGGGTTTAGGGTTTAGGGTTTAGGGTTTAGGGTTTAGGGTTTAGGGTTTAGGGTTTAGGGTTTAGGGTTTAGGGTTTAGGGTTTAGGGTTTAGGGTTTAGGGTTTAGGGTTTAGGGTTTAGGGTTTAGGGTTTAGGGTTTAGGGTTTAGGGTTTAGGGTTTAGGGTTTAGGGTTTAGGGTTTAGGGTTTAGGGTTTAGGGTTTAGGGTTTAGGGTTTAGGGTTTAGGGTTTAGGGTTTAGGGTTTAGGGTTTAGGGTTTAGGGTTTAGGGTTTAGGGTTTAGGGTTTAGGGTTTAGGGTTTAGGGTTTAGGGTTTAGGGTTTAGGGTTTAGGGTTTAGGGTTTAGGGTTTAGGGTTTAGGGTTTAGGGTTTAGGGTTTAGGGTTTAGGGTTTAGGGTTTAGGGTTTAGGGTTTAGGGTTTAGGGTTTAGGGTTTAGGGTTTAGGGTTTAGGGTTTAGGGTTTAGGGTTTAGGGTTTAGGGTTTAGGGTTTAGGGTTTAGGGTTTAGGGTTTAGGGTTTAGGGTTTAGGGTTTAGGGTTTAGGGTTTAGGGTTTAGGGTTTAGGGTTTAGGGTTTAGGGTTTAGGGTTTAGGGTTTAGGGTTTAGGGTTTAGGGTTTAGGGTTTAGGGTTTAGGGTTTAGGGTTTAGGGTTTAGGGTTTAGGGTTTAGGGTTTAGGGTTTAGGGTTTAGGGTTTAGGGTTTAGGGTTTAGGGTTTAGGGTTTAGGGTTTAGGGTTTAGGGTTTAGGGTTTAGGGTTTAGGGTTTAGGGTTTAGGGTTTAGGGTTTAGGGTTTAGGGTTTAGGGTTTAGGGTTTAGGGTTTAGGGTTTAGGGTTTAGGGTTTAGGGTTTAGGGTTTAGGGTTTAGGGTTTAGGGTTTAGGGTTTAGGGTTTAGGGTTTAGGGTTTAGGGTTTAGGGTTTAGGGTTTAGGGTTTAGGGTTTAGGGTTTAGGGTTTAGGGTTTAGGGTTTAGGGTTTAGGGTTTAGGGTTTAGGGTTTAGGGTTTAGGGTTTAGGGTTTAGGGTTTAGGGTTTAGGGTTTAGGGTTTAGGGTTTAGGGTTTAGGGTTTAGGGTTTAGGGTTTAGGGTTTAGGGTTTAGGGTTTAGGGTTTAGGGTTTAGGGTTTAGGGTTTAGGGTTTAGGGTTTAGGGTATTAGGGTTTAGGGTTTAGGGTTTAGGGTTTAGGGTTTAGGGTTTAGGGTTTAGGGTTTAGGGTTTAGGGTTTAGGGTTTAGGGTTTAGGGTTTAGGGTTTAGGGTTTAGGGTTTAGGGTTTAGGGTTTAGGGTTTAGGGTTTAGGGTTTAGGGTTTAGGGTTTAGGGTTTAGGGTTTAGGGTTTAGGGTTTAGGGTTTAGGGTTTAGGGTTTAGGGTTTAGGGTTTAGGGTTTAGGGTTTAGGGTTTAGGGTTTAGGGTTTAGGGTTTAGGGTTTAGGGTTTAGGGTTTAGGGTTTAGGGTTTAGGGTTTAGGGTTTAGGGTTTAGGGTTTAGGGTTTAGGGTTTAGGGTTTAGGGTTTAGGGTTTAGGGTTTAGGGTTTAGGGTTTAGGGTTTAGGGTTTAGGGTTTAGGGTTTAGGGTTTAGGGTTTAGGGTTTAGGGTTTAGGGTTTAGGGTTTAGGGTTTAGGGTTTAGGGTTTAGGGTTTAGGGTTTAGGGTTTAGGGTTTAGGGTTTAGGGTTTAGGGTTTAGGGTTTAGGGTTTAGGGTTTAGGGTTTAGGGTTTAGGGTTTAGGGTTTAGGGTTTAGGGTTTAGGGTTTAGGGTTTAGGGTTTAGGGTTTAGGGTTTAGGGTTTAGGGTTTAGGGTTTAGGGTTTAGGGTTTAGGGTTTAGGGTTTAGGGTTTAGGGTTTAGGGTTTAGGGTTTAGGGTTTAGGGTTTAGGGTTTAGGGTTTAGGGTTTAGGGTTTAGGGTTTAGGGTTTAGGGTTTAGGGTTTAGGGTTTAGGGTTTAGGGTTTAGGGTTTAGGGTTTAGGGTTTAGGGTTTAGGGTTTAGGGTTTAGGGTTTAGGGTTTAGGGTTTAGGGTTTAGGGTTTAGGGTTTAGGGTTTAGGGTTTAGGGTTTAGGGTTTAGGGTTTAGGGTTTAGGGTTTAGGGTTTAGGGTTTAGGGTTTAGGGTTTAGGGTTTAGGGTTTAGGGTTTAGGGTTTAGGGTTTAGGGTTTAGGGTTTAGGGTTTAGGGTTTAGGGTTTAGGGTTTAGGGTTTAGGGTTTAGGGTTTAGGGTTTAGGGTTTAGGGTTTAGGGTTTAGGGTTTAGGGTTTAGGGTTTAGGGTTTAGGGTTTAGGGTTTAGGGTTTAGGGTTTAGGGTTTAGGGTTTAGGGTTTAGGGTTTAGGGTTTAGGGTTTAGGGTTTAGGGTTTAGGGTTTAGGGTTTAGGGTTTAGGGTTTAGGGTTTAGGGTTTAGGGTTTAGGGTTTAGGGTTTAGGGTTTAGGGTTTAGGGTTTAGGGTTTAGGGTTTAGGGTTTAGGGTTTAGGGTTTAGGGTTTAGGGTTTAGGGTTTAGGGTTTAGGGTTTAGGGTTTAGGGTTTAGGGTTTAGGGTTTAGGGTTTAGGGTTTAGGGTTTAGGGTTTAGGGTTTAGGGTTTAGGGTTTAGGGTTTAGGGTTTAGGGTTTAGGGTTTAGGGTTTAGGGTTTAGGGTTTAGGGTTTAGGGTTTAGGGTTTAGGGTTTAGGGTTTAGGGTTTAGGGTTTAGGGTTTAGGGTTTAGGGTTTAGGGTTTAGGGTTTAGGGTTTAGGGTTTAGGGTTTAGGGTTTAGGGTTTAGGGTTTAGGGTTTAGGGTTTAGGGTTTAGGGTTTAGGGTTTAGGGTTTAGGGTTTAGGGTTTAGGGTTTAGGGTTTAGGGTTTAGGGTTTAGGGTTTAGGGTTTAGGGTTTAGGGTTTAGGGTTTAGGGTTTAGGGTTTAGGGTTTAGGGTTTAGGGTTTAGGGTTTAGGGTTTAGGGTTTAGGGTTTAGGGTTTAGGGTTTAGGGTTTAGGGTTTAGGGTTTAGGGTTTAGGGTTTAGGGTTTAGGGTTTAGGGTTTAGGGTTTAGGGTTTAGGGTTTAGGGTTTAGGGTTTAGGGTTTAGGGTTTAGGGTTTAGGGTTTAGGGTTTAGGGTTTAGGGTTTAGGGTTTAGGGTTTAGGGTTTAGGGTTTAGGGTTTAGGGTTTAGGGTTTAGGGTTTAGGGTTTAGGGTTTAGGGTTTAGGGTTTAGGGTTTAGGGTTTAGGGTTTAGGGTTTAGGGTTTAGGGTTTAGGGTTTAGGGTTTAGGGTTTAGGGTTTAGGGTTTAGGGTTTAGGGTTTAGGGTTTAGGGTTTAGGGTTTAGGGTTTAGGGTTTAGGGTTTAGGGTTTAGGGTTTAGGGTTTAGGGTTTAGGGTTTAGGGTTTAGGGTTTAGGGTTTAGGGTTTAGGGTTTAGGGTTTAGGGTTTAGGGTTTAGGGTTTAGGGTTTAGGGTTTAGGGTTTAGGGTTTAGGGTTTAGGGTTTAGGGTTTAGGGTTTAGGGTTTAGGGTTTAGGGTTTAGGGTTTAGGGTTTAGGGTTTAGGGTTTAGGGTTTAGGGTTTAGGGTTTAGGGTTTAGGGTTTAGGGTTTAGGGTTTAGGGTTTAGGGTTTAGGGTTTAGGGTTTAGGGTTTAGGGTTTAGGGTTTAGGGTTTAGGGTTTAGGGTTTAGGGTTTAGGGTTTAGGGTTTAGGGTTTAGGGTTTAGGGTTTAGGGTTTAGGGTTTAGGGTTTAGGGTTTAGGGTTTAGGGTTTAGGGTTTAGGGTTTAGGGTTTAGGGTTTAGGGTTTAGGGTTTAGGGTTTAGGGTTTAGGGTTTAGGGTTTAGGGTTTAGGGTTTAGGGTTTAGGGTTTAGGGTTTAGGGTTTAGGGTTTAGGGTTTAGGGTTTAGGGTTTAGGGTTTAGGGTTTAGGGTTTAGGGTTTAGGGTTTAGGGTTTAGGGTTTAGGGTTTAGGGTTTAGGGTTTAGGGTTTAGGGTTTAGGGTTTAGGGTTTAGGGTTTAGGGTTTAGGGTTTAGGGTTTAGGGTTTAGGGTTTAGGGTTTAGGGTTTAGGGTTTAGGGTTTAGGGTTTAGGGTTTAGGGTTTAGGGTTTAGGGTTTAGGGTTTAGGGTTTAGGGTTTAGGGTTTAGGGTTTAGGGTTTAGGGTTTAGGGTTTAGGGTTTAGGGTTTAGGGTTTAGGGTTTAGGGTTTAGGGTTTAGGGTTTAGGGTTTAGGGTTTAGGGTTTAGGGTTTAGGGTTTAGGGTTTAGGGTTTAGGGTTTAGGGTTTAGGGTTTAGGGTTTAGGGTTTAGGGTTTAGGGTTTAGGGTTTAGGGTTTAGGGTTTAGGGTTTAGGGTTTAGGGTTTAGGGTTTAGGGTTTAGGGTTTAGGGTTTAGGGTTTAGGGTTTAGGGTTTAGGGTTTAGGGTTTAGGGTTTAGGGTTTAGGGTTTAGGGTTTAGGGTTTAGGGTTTAGGGTTTAGGGTTTAGGGTTTAGGGTTTAGGGTTTAGGGTTTAGGGTTTAGGGTTTAGGGTTTAGGGTTTAGGGTTTAGGGTTTAGGGTTTAGGGTTTAGGGTTTAGGGTTTAGGGTTTAGGGTTTAGGGTTTAGGGTTTAGGGTTTAGGGTTTAGGGTTTAGGGTTTAGGGTTTAGGGTTTAGGGTTTAGGGTTTAGGGTTTAGGGTTTAGGGTTTAGGGTTTAGGGTTTAGGGTTTAGGGTTTAGGGTTTAGGGTTTAGGGTTTAGGGTTTAGGGTTTAGGGTTTAGGGTTTAGGGTTTAGGGTTTAGGGTTTAGGGTTTAGGGTTTAGGGTTTAGGGTTTAGGGTTTAGGGTTTAGGGTTTAGGGTTTAGGGTTTAGGGTTTAGGGTTTAGGGTTTAGGGTTTAGGGTTTAGGGTTTAGGGTTTAGGGTTTAGGGTTTAGGGTTTAGGGTTTAGGGTTTAGGGTTTAGGGTTTAGGGTTTAGGGTTTAGGGTTTAGGGTTTAGGGTTTAGGGTTTAGGGTTTAGGGTTTAGGGTTTAGGGTTTAGGGTTTAGGGTTTAGGGTTTAGGGTTTAGGGTTTAGGGTTTAGGGTTTAGGGTTTAGGGTTTAGGGTTTAGGGTTTAGGGTTTAGGGTTTAGGGTTTAGGGTTTAGGGTTTAGGGTTTAGGGTTTAGGGTTTAGGGTTTAGGGTTTAGGGTTTAGGGTTTAGGGTTTAGGGTTTAGGGTTTAGGGTTTAGGGTTTAGGGTTTAGGGTTTAGGGTTTAGGGTTTAGGGTTTAGGGTTTAGGGTTTAGGGTTTAGGGTTTAGGGTTTAGGGTTTAGGGTTTAGGGTTTAGGGTTTAGGGTTTAGGGTTTAGGGTTTAGGGTTTAGGGTTTAGGGTTTAGGGTTTAGGGTTTAGGGTTTAGGGTTTAGGGTTTAGGGTTTAGGGTTTAGGGTTTAGGGTTTAGGGTTTAGGGTTTAGGGTTTAGGGTTTAGGGTTTAGGGTTTAGGGTTTAGGGTTTAGGGTTTAGGGTTTAGGGTTTAGGGTTTAGGGTTTAGGGTTTAGGGTTTAGGGTTTAGGGTTTAGGGTTTAGGGTTTAGGGTTTAGGGTTTAGGGTTTAGGGTTTAGGGTTTAGGGTTTAGGGTTTAGGGTTTAGGGTTTAGGGTTTAGGGTTTAGGGTTTAGGGTTTAGGGTTTAGGGTTTAGGGTTTAGGGTTTAGGGTTTAGGGTTTAGGGTTTAGGGTTTAGGGTTTAGGGTTTAGGGTTTAGGGTTTAGGGTTTAGGGTTTAGGGTTTAGGGTTTAGGGTTTAGGGTTTAGGGTTTAGGGTTTAGGGTTTAGGGTTTAGGGTTTAGGGTTTAGGGTTTAGGGTTTAGGGTTTAGGGTTTAGGGTTTAGGGTTTAGGGTTTAGGGTTTAGGGTTTAGGGTTTAGGGTTTAGGGTTTAGGGTTTAGGGTTTAGGGTTTAGGGTTTAGGGTTTAGGGTTTAGGGTTTAGGGTTTAGGGTTTAGGGTTTAGGGTTTAGGGTTTAGGGTTTAGGGTTTAGGGTTTAGGGTTTAGGGTTTAGGGTTTAGGGTTTAGGGTTTAGGGTTTAGGGTTTAGGGTTTAGGGTTTAGGGTTTAG